>CM049439.1:56284784-66284784 GCA_026929855.1 Poa annua
CCCTGGAAGTAGTGTCTCAACTTCCTGGAGGCGATGAGGAGCGCGACGAGGAGCTTTTGCTGCATTGGATACCGCTCGCGAGCGTCCCGCAGTACTGTGCTGACGAAGTAGACGGGGTGCTCGAAGAGGGTTACTTGAGGTGGCGCAGCGCCAGCCCCCTGCGGAGGCTCTTCAGGGCCCTTGTCGAGATCTGCCTGTAGAGGCATTTCGACAGGGGTGAGAGGGGCAGACTCGACTTGAGGCGGTGGGCCTGGCAGTGGGTCTGTGGAGGCTGCTCCCTTGACGGGGCCTTTGTCGGGGGGTTCTGGGCTTGGGGTTGCAGTGCTCCTCTTGGGGAGGACAGGCTCTTCCCTCTCGACCACCAAGACGGCGCTTGCGGTCTGAGGGGTGGCTGAGAGGTACAGCTTCAGGTGCTCGCCTGCCCTGGGGGCCACCAAGACTGGAGGGCTAGCCAGATACTTCTTTAAGTCCTCGAAGGCTTTATCCGCCTCAAGGGTCCACTTGAACGTGCCCGATCTCTTCATGATCTTGAAAAATGGCAGGGCTCTCTCGCCGAATTTGGAGATAAAACGGCCAAGGCTGGCCATGCAGCCCGCCAAGCGCTGCATATCCTTGAGTCGGCGGGGAGGCTGCATTTGCTCTATAGCCTTGATCTTGTCAGGATTTGCCTCTATGCCACGGTGGGACACGAGGAATCCGAGGAGTTTGCCTGAAGGGACCCCGAAGACGCACTTGGCGGGGTTGAGCTTGATGTTCACCTTTCTCAGGCTGGCGAAGGTTTCCTCGAGATCCCTCAAGAGGGTGTCCCCCTCTCGAGACTTGACCACGATGTCATCGACATAGGCCTCAGCATTTCTGCCCATCTGAGCCCCCAAGGCTATCCTCATGAGCCTCTGGAAGGTGGCTCCGGCGTTCTTCAGGCCAAAGGGCATGCATGTGTAGCAGTACACACCACAAGGGGTGAGGAATGCCGTCTTCTCCTCGTCCTCTTTAGCCATCTTGATCTGGTGATACCCAAAGAAGGCATCCAGAAAACAGAGGAGGTCACAGCCAGCGGTGGAGTCCACGATCTGGTCTATCCTTGGCATGGGGTATGGGTCCTTGGGGCAGGCCTTGTTGACATCTGTGTAGTCGATGCAGAGTCGGCCTCCTCCAGCGGGCTTAGGAACAACCACGCCGTTGGAGAGCCAAGTGGGGTGCGCGACTTCGCGGACGACATTCGCCGCCTTGAGTTTCTCTACTTCCTTGACGATGAAAGCTTGCTTCTCGGGGGCTTGCTTACGTGCTTTTTGCTTGACGGGGCGTGCGTCTGGACACACGGCTAAGTGGTGCTCGATCACCTCCCTTGGTACACCGGACATATCTGACGGAGTCCACGCGAACATGTCAGAGTTTGCCCGAAGGAAGGCGACGAGCGCGCTTTCCTATTTGGGAGGCAGGGCGGCGCCTATGGTGACGCTAGCCCCCGAGCCTTCAGCCCCCAAGCTGGTGGCGTCCAGCGGCACCTTCTTCGTGGCGGCTTGCTCCTGAGAGAACACCTGCTTCTTCTTCTTGGGCCTCTCGAGAGGCTCCATGTCCTCGTCAGCCGGGAAAGCCATGGCGGCTGCCTTGTAGGCGCTCTCGACAGCGCGCGTGGCGTCCAGGATATGACCATGGATGGCAATGGTGCCAGCGCTGCCGGGGATCTTGACCATGTTGTAGGCGTGATGCGTGACGGCCATGAACTTTGCGAGGGCGGGGTAGCCGAGGATGGCATTGTACGGCAAGCCGATGTGGGCGACATCGAAGTCGATCAGCTCCGTGCGATAGTTCTTCTGCGTGCCAAAGGTGACCGCGAGGCGGACCTGCCCCAGAGGCTCGATAGAGCCACTGGTGACGCCCGTGAACGGCCTGGAGGGCATAAGCCACTCGTAGGGCACTTGAAGCGTCTCGAAGGTCTCGACAGAGATGACGTTCAGGCCTGCTCCCCCATCGATGAGCGTCTTGGAGACGGTGATGTTGTTGATGGTGGGGGAGCAGACCAGGGGGAGGGTTCCAACAGTCTTGGTCGACTTGGGGTGGTCCTTGGCGTCGAAGGCGATGGTGTACTGGGACCACTTGAGGGGTCTGGAGGTCTCGGTGCTCGGGAGCGCAGCGTTGAGTTCGCGGGCGAACTGCTTGAACTGATTGTTCGACTTGGGCGCTTGAGCCCCGCCGAGGATGCAGGCCATGGCGCCTCTCGGGGCCTGGTAGCCTCCATCTTCCTCGTCAGGGAGGTTATTGTTCTTCTCGGCGGCGTTGGCTTGAGTGCCCGACGGCTTCTGGTAGCCGCCATCGCGCCTACCCCTGCCGTCTCTGCGGTAGCCGCGACCTCTGCCGCGGCTTCCACTGCCTTCTCCTCGCTCGCGTTCCCTGCTCAGCCTCTTGAGGTCGAAGCAGTCGTCTGTAGCATGCCCACGCCTGTTGTGGTAGACGCAGAACGGGCGGTGGTCCACCTCTTTGTCGCCGCGCTCGGGTGAGCCCCTGCGGGAGCCCTTCGCGTCAGGCTCTGCCGCGAGGACCGCGGTGGCCTTGCGCTTGGGCTCTTCCTTCTTCTTGTGGCTCTTGGACCCCTCGCCAGGGTCGTCCCCCCGTGCGCTCATCTTGACGAAAAGGAGTCCCTCTTCAGCCTTGGCGCACTTGTCCGCCAGATCGAACAGCTTCACCACAGAGGTGAGCTTGTCGTGGATGCCGAGCTTCTCGAGCATCCTGCGGTTTGTGACGCCCTCGCGGAAGGCAGCGATCACCTGGGTGTCGGGGGTGTTCGGAATCTTGTTCCGCACCTGGCTGAAGCGCTGGATGTACTTGCGAAGAGTCTCATCCTTCTTCTGCACCACAGCGCGCAAGTCGTTGTGGGTGAGTGCGCGCTCGTACGTGCCCTTGAAGTTGGCGACGAACTGCCTGCAGAGCTCCTCCCAGGAGTCGATGGAGTCCTCAGGCAGGTTGAGTAGCCAGGACAGCGCGGAGTCCCTGAGGGCGTGGGAGAACCAGTTGGCCATGACCTTATCGTCGCCCCCTGCAGCCTGGATGGAAGTGGTGTAGAGCTGCAGGAACTCGAGAGGGTTGGTGGACCCGTCGAAACCCTTGGGGAGCGCTGGCCTGAACTTCTGCGGCCAGACCACACGACGCAGGGCGCGCGTGAAGGCCATGCAGCCAGAGGCGTACGTGGCCGTTCCTCCCTGGAGGGCCCTGCGGTTTTGCTGCCCCGCCTGACCGAGCTCCTCGACGAGGCGGTTCTGGAGGTCCCGACGTCGCTCCATGCCCACGCGCGCGTCAGGCGCTGTGCGCTGCACGATTTGGCAGTCGTGCGGCGAGGAAGCATGGGAGGGAGCCCGCTGTGCCGCGGCCGGAGGTGGCCCTGGTGGCGGTGGAGGCGCACCTGGCGCGGCCGTCCCTGCAGGGCCGGAGGGCACGATGGAGCGCGACGGAGCAGGGCGCGTGGTTGCGATGTCGACGAGGTGGTGGAGGCGGTCCAACCACTGGTCGTGTGCCTCGGCACTTGGCCGGTAGCGGAGGAGCTCCTGGGCCATGAGCAGCGCTGTGTGCGGGGCGGGCTCGTGGTGCTCCTGCGTGGACACGCTCTGGCGCCGGGACGGGTGCGAGGACTCAGCGTCCTCACGGCGCCCAGAGTGGTCCTCGTCGTCGCGCTGGTCTCCGCCGCGGTGCCCCTCGCTCTCTGGCTCCTCCACGCGCGGGCCGGTGCCAGCGCGCTCGGTCGTGCGGGGGCGACCACGGCGGCCGCGGGTGGGAGCAGTGCCAGGCTCGGTGTGAGCTCTCTCAGAGGTACGCCGGTTGGCGCGCGTCGCGCGGGTGTCCATCATGGCGCGGAAGCTGGAGGTCGAAGACGCGCCTCAGTCCCCCTACCTGGCGCGCCAAATGTCGAGGAGTGACTCCCACGTAACAGGGGTAGTCTCGCCCTGAAGAGAGGTTCGAAGGGGGGACTGAACACGGAGGTCTAACAACCCTCGAGGGGCTCGACGACGATGCTCGCCGAGCCTGAAGGAGGACAATCACGCCAGAGATGGACACCAGCCCGTACCCAGGTTCACGGCCCTCGAGAGGAGGTAAAACCGCTACTCCTGCTTGGCTGTATTGCACTGTGAAGGTTACAGGATAACGAGTTTGCCGAAGGCTCTCTTGAGGCAGCTTGGTGCCTGGGGAGGGACACAATGGTCGTCTTCCTCCTCCAGCAGTTGGCTATCCTATGTGTTCAGGGTGCCCGTGCGCGATTGGGCGATCCGGGGTCCCTTTCTACGGGGGAGCTCCTGCTCCTTTTATAGGCGCCCCGGGCTCCGTCCTCGTGCTGGTGGGCTCCCACACGCCAGTCGCATGGAGGAGCGGGAGTCCACCGCAGCTCGTCCGTCCATGGACGCGGTCCATCCGTGCTAAAGTAGCGCGCCGTGGCCGACAGGTTGCAGGCGGTGCAGGGCGGCTCGCTGGCGCAGCAGAGGCCGTGGTGGAGCCCACGGTGACGATCTTCTTGGAGCGTTGTGCCGTCCAGCCTCTTTATCACCAAAGGGGAAAGTTCTGGCTGTCCTGCCGCAGGCGGCGCGGCTTTGTTGACTCCTTTATCACCAGAATGGCAACTGGGGTGCTCGCGTCACCCTGCGGCTGCTGCAGGGGCCATGTGCGTCCTGCAGCGCTTGCTTAACCGCGAAGTGTCTCCACAGGGCCGTGGTCGCCTGTGGAGGGGTTTTCTGCTGACTCCTCTCCAGGCGGGCTGTGCCTGGGGAGTCTCTTGAAGCGCAGGGTCCTCTTCAGGCCCTGGCGTCCTCTTCAGGCCTCGAGAGGGGATGCCTCTTGAGGATCCCTCCAAGCGGTAGCCTAGTCCTCAGCCGTTCTACCGAAGTTACTCGCGGGCGAGGCCTGAAGGGAGTGGGCCGTGTGTACCCCGGTCCTGACTGGGCCGACAGAAAGCTATTCAGACATAACCATTTGGTTATTTGTACATGAAATGTGGTCTAATATTTTATAAAATTGGTGATCTCCCATTTTGCAACATATTTTTGGTAGATGCTTCACAAAAAAACCCTTTTTTTACACTCGGAAAATGATAAATGTTTTTTTGTGCAAAGAAAATGAAAACTTTCTTCGGCAACATTGTTCTCCATTCCAAGATACATGTTTGTGAGCAATATGAGATCATTTGAACAAACTATGTCACGGTTATCGCCATAACATTGGTCATTTGGGCTGAAAGCCACGAATCTTCGTACATGAGAGGTCATTTCTGTGAACACTTTTCGAAAATATCGTCCGATTTCCAAGTTTGATATTTTTCCTCAAAACTAGGTCACATATGATGACACTTGGCGAAGGATTCACATCTTTTTGAAATTATTTAATTCTATGCGTCGATTTCAAAATACGGTCAAAACGGGGAGCGTGACCGTTCGTATCTAGGGGTGGAATTTTGTGAAACTCTTGGTGTATCTCTGATGAAACATCTACTTTTGTACCTAGAAATGAGTTTAAAAAAAAATCATGAGCAAACTATAAAGCACCTATAGTTCAAATTTGACCCGGTTTCAACAGAATCGGCGGGAATTTGTCTTTTTGAAAAGGGGTGTATCGAAAGCTTTTCGGACACAACCATTTGGTTATTTGTACTCTAAATGTGGTCTAAAATTTTATAAAATTCGTGATCTCCCATTTTGCAACATATTTTTGGTAGATTCTTCACAAAAAAACCCTTTTTTTACACTCGGAAAATGATAAATGTTTTTTTGTGCAAAGAAAATGAAAACTTTCTTCGGCAACATTGTTCTCCATTCCAAGATACATGTTTGTGAGCAATATGAGATCATTTGAACAAACTATGTCACGGTTATCGCCATAACATTGGTCATTTGAGCTGAAAGCCACGAATCTTCGTACATGAGACGTCATTTCTGTGAACACTTTTCGAAAATATCGTCCTATTTCCAAGTTTGATATTTTTACTCAAAACTAGGTCACATAAGATGACACTTGGCGAAGGATTCACATCTTTTTGAATTTTTTTTAATTCTATGCGTCGGTTTCAAAATACGGTCAAAACGGGGGGCGTGACCGTTCGTATCTAGGAGTGGAATCTTGTGAAACTCTTAGAGTATCTTTGATGAAACATCTACTTTTGTACCTAGAAATGAGTTTTTCAAAAAATAATGAGCAAACTATAAAGCACGTGTGGTTTAAATTTGACCCGGTTTCAACTGAATCAGCGGGAATTTGTTGTTTTGAAAAGGGGTCGATCAAAAGCTTTTCAGACACAACCATTTGGTTATTTGTACATGAAATGTGGTCTAATATTTTATAAAACTGGTGATCTCCCATTTTGCAACATATTTTTGGTAGATGCTTCACAAAAAAACCTTTTTTTTACACTCGGAAAATGATAAATTATTTTTTCTGCAAAGAAAATGAAAACTTTCTTCGGCAACATTGTTCTCCATTCCAATATACATGTTTGTGAGCAATATGAGATCATTTGAACAAACTATGTCACGGTTATCGCCATAACATTGGTCATTTGAGCTGAAAGCCACGAATCTCCGTACATAAGAGGTCATTTCTGTGAACACTTTTCGAAAATATCGTCTGATTTCCAAGTTTGATATTTTTCCTCAAAACTAGGTCACGTACGATGACACTTGGCGAAGGAATCACATCTTTTTGAATTTCTTTGAATTCTATGCGTCGATTTCAAAATACGGTCAAAACGGGGGGCGTGACCGTTCGTATCTAGGGGTGGAATCTTGTGAAACTCTTGGTGTATCTCTGATAAAACATCTACTTTTGTACGTAGAAATGAGTTTTTTTAAAAATCATGAGCAAACTAAAAAGCACCTGCAGTTCAAATTTGACCCGGTTTCGGCTGAATCGGCGAGAATTTGTCTTTTTGGAAAGGGGTGGATCGAAAGCTTTTCAGACACAACCAGTTGGTTATTTGTACATGAAATGTGGTCTAATATTTTATAAAATTGGTGATCTCCCATTTTGCAACATATTTTTGGTAGATGCTTCACAAAAAACCCTTTTTTTACACTCGGAAAATGATAAATGGTTTTTTTGTGCAAAGAAAATGAAAACTTTCTTCATCAACATTGTTCTCCATTCAAGGATACATGTTTGTGCGCAATATGAGATCATTTGAACAAACTATGTCACGGTTATCGCCATAACATTGGCCATTTGGGCTGAAAGTCACGAATCTTCGTACATGAGAGGTCATTTCTGTGAACACTTTTCGAAAAATATCGTACGATTTCTAAGTTTGATATTTTTACTCAAAACTAGGTCACGTATGATGACACTTGGCGAAGGATTCACATCTTTTTGAATTTTTTTGAATTCTATGCGTCGATTTCAAAATACGGTCAAAACGGGGGGCGTGACCGTTCGTATCTAGGGGTGGAATCTTGTGAAACTCTTGGTGTATCTATGATGAAATAGGTACTTGTGTACGCAAAAATGATTTTTACAAAAAAAATTGAGCAAACTACGAGACACCCGTAGTTCAAATTTGACCCGTTTTCAACCGAATCAGCGGGTATTTGTCTTTTTGAAAAGGGGTGGATCAAAAGCTTTTCAGACACAACCATTTGGTTATTTGTACTTTAAATGTGGTCTAATATTTTATAAAATTCGTGATCTCCCATTTTGCAACATATTTTTAGTAGATGCTTCACAAAAAAAACCCTTTTTTTACACTCGGAAAATGATAAATTATTCTTTCTGCAAAGAAAATGAAAACTTTCTTTGGCAACATTGTTCTCCATTCCAAGATACATGTTTGTGAGCAATATGAGATCATTTGAATAAACTATGTCATGATTATCGCCATAACATTGGTCATTTCACGAATCTCCGTACATGAGAGGTCATTTCTGTGAACACTTTTCGAAAATATCGTCTGATTTCCAAGTTTGATATTTTTCCTCAAAACTAGGTCACGTATGATGACACTTGGCGAAGGCTTTGAATTCTATGCGTCGATTTCAAAATACGGTCAAAACGGGGGGCGTGACCGTTCGTATCTAGGGGTGGAATCTAGTGAAACTCTTGGTGCATCTCTGATGAAACATCTACTTTTGTACCTAGAAATGAGTTTTTCAAAAAATCATGAGCAAACTAAAAAGCACCTGCATTTCAAATTTGACCCGGTTTCGGCTGAATCGGCGGGAATTTGTCTTTTTGGAAAGGGGTGGATCGAAAGCTTTTCAGACACAACCATTTGGTTATTTGTACATGAAATGTGGTCTAATATTTTATAAAATTGGTGATCTCCCATTTTGCAACATATTTTTGGTAGATGCTTCACAAAAAAAAACCTTTTTTTACACTCGGAAAATGATAAATGGTTTTTTTGTGCAAAGAAAATGAAAACTTTCTTCATCAACATTGTTCTCCATTCAAGGATACATGTTTGTGCGCAATATGAGATCATTTGAACAAACTATGTCACGGTTATCGCCATAACATTGGTCATTTGGGCTGAAAGTCACGAATCTTCGTACATGAGAGGTCATTTCTGTGAACACTTTTCGAAAAATATCGTACGATTTCTAAGTTTGATATTTTTACTCAAAACTAGGTCATGTATGATGACGCTTGGCGAAGGATTCACAACTTTTTGAATTTTTTTGAATTCTATGCGTCGATTTCAAAATACGGTTAAAACGGGGGGCGTGACCGTTCGTATCTAGGGGTGGAATCTTGTGAAACTCTTGGTGTATCTATGATGAAATAGGTACTTGTGTACGCAAAAATGATTTTTACAAAAAAAATTGAGCAAACTACGAGACACCCGTAGTTCAAATTTGACCCGTTTTCAACCGAATCAGCGGGAATTTGTCTTTTTGAAAAGGGGTGGATCAAAAGCTTTTCAGACACAACCATTTGGTTATTTGTACTTTAAATGTGGTCTAATATTTTATAAAATTCGTGATCTCCCATTTTGCAACATATTTTTAGTAGATGCTTCACAAAAAAAAACCTTTTTTTACACTCGGAAAATGATAAATTATTCTTTCTGCAAAGAAAATGAAAACTTTCTTTGGCAACATTGTTCTCCATTCCAAGATACATGTTTGTGAGCAATATGAGATCATTTGAATAAACTATGTCACGATTATCGCCATAACATTGGTCATTTGGGCTGAAAGCCACAAATCTCCGTACATGAGAGGTCATTTCTGTGAACACTTTTCGAAAATATCGTCTGATTTCCAAGTTTGATATTTTTCCTCAAAACTTGGTCACGTATGATGACACTTGGCGAAGGCTTTGAATTCTCTGCGTCGATTTCAAAATACGGTCAAAACGGGGGGCGTGACCGTTCGTATCTAGGGGTGGAATCTAGTGAAACTCTTGGTGTATCTCTGATGAAACATCTACTTTTGTACCTAGAAATGAGTTTTTCAAAAAATCATGAGCAAACTAAAAAGCACCTGCATTTCAAATTTGACCCGGTTTCGGCTGAATCGGCGGGAATTTGTCTTTTTGGAAAGGGGTGGATCGAAAGCTTTTCAGATACAACCATTTGGTTATTTGTACATGAAATGTGGTCTAATATTTTATAAAATTGGTGATCTCCCATTTTGCAACATATTTTTGGTAGATGCTTCACAAAAAAACCCTTTTTTTACACTCGGAAAATGATAAATGGTTTTTTTGTGCAAAGAAAATGAAAAATTTCTTCATCAACATTGTTCTCCATTCAAGGATACATGTTTGTGCGCAATATGAGATCATTTGAACAAACTATGTCACGGTTATCGCCATAACATTGGTCATTTGGGCTAAAAGACACGAATCTTCGTACATGAGAGGTCATGTCTGTGAACACTTTTCGAAAAATATCGTACGATTTCTAAGTTTGATATTTTTACTCAAAACTAGGTCACGTATGATGACACTTGGCGAAGGATTCACATCTTTTTGAATTTTTTTGAATTCTATGAGTCGATTTCAAAATACGGTCAAAACGGGGGGCGTGACCGTTCGTATCTAGGGGTGGAATCTTGTGAAACTCTTGGTGTATATATGATGAAATAGGTACTTGTGTACGCAAAAATGATTTTTACAAAAAAAATTGAGCAAACTACGAGGCACCCGTAGTTCAAATTTGACCCGTTTTCAACCGAATCGGCGGAAATTTGTCTTTTTTACAAGAGATGGATGGGAACCATTTGATACACAACCATTTAGTTATTTATATTTTCATTATGTTCTAATTTTTTTATAAAATATATTGGTACAATCTTACAACATATTTTATGTAGATGCTCTATAAAAGTCATATTAACCCCAAAAATAGAGCTAGCCAATCAGAATAGAGTGTGAGATTGTCCACGGATTGCCCCTCCGAAGCAGATCTCAGCCGTTCAAATGCCTTCATCCAACATCCAGAATTTAATCTCCCGCCTCCCTGTCCTGCCCAGCGCCACACAGTTTGGACAAGAAATGACCAAAAGACCCAACAGTTCCCACACTTATACAAAATTGATCGAGGGATATTTGGTGAAACTGCCACCCATCCAAACATCCAAACCCTAATACCCCACGCCCAGCCGCCACTTCCATATCCACCCCGACCCCGTGGCCTACAAACCCTAATTTTTCCATCCCTCCACGCCGCTGTGCGCCCCTCTCCATCTCCAGAAGTCCAGATCCACCCCTCCACGCCGACGTGCGCTGCATCGAGCTCCTCACGCCCGAGGAGGCTCCATGCTCGAGGCGTGCACACCCACCCCGGTTCCCCGCCATGCTCCAGGCGTGCACACCCTCCCCGGTTCGCCGCCGCGCTGACTCATCCTCCCCGACCCCGTCGCCCTTGTCGCTGGACCTCAGCGCTGCAAAGGAGCTCGACGGCCGGCGGCGCCATCCCTCTCTCTTCCCCTCTCCAGCGCCGCCTCCTACCGCGTCCCCCTTCTCGCTCCTCCCCTGCATTCGCACCCCTCTCGACTGGCCGGCGGCGCCCGTCTCCTTCCTCTGCTCCTTCACTTCGGCCAGGTTCGAGTGGCACGGCTGCTCTCGATTGGACGCCGGCGTGTCAGGCGACGACGTCCGCGTCCGGAGGGGGAGGTCGAGCTGCGGCGGTTGGAGAGGGAGTGGATCTGGGGAGGGGCTGCGTCTTCTCTAATTTGTTAATTATCATGATTTCGAATTTTACCGACCATGCTAATTTATTGTCCACCTTTTCTTCTCTACAGGATAACAACATGATCCCGTCGAGGAGAACCACTCAGATTTCTCTCGTCTTTTGGTTCTGTCAGTTGAAGATGCTGCTTCAGAGCGTGCGACCTCGAATTCGAGGAAGAAACCGGCCTCTCCTTTTGCTGCGGCCGATCCGGTCACCTTCTCGTCGCCGGCGAGTTCTCCGGTGTCAAGATCCTGATCGCCATGAGGTGAGTTTACGTACAACCATGGCGCCCTTTTCTCTGCAGGTTCTGATGACCGCACGCGGAATTCTGGGGGCTATAGAAACCCTAGTCGGAAAGAAATCTCGATATGATGCCCATGTGTCCTCCATTTCCTGTAGTTTAAAAGCTATGCTTACACATTATAAGGTTTCTTAAGCTATGCGATGTCACATACTTGTATTTAAACTTCTGTTTGATGTAAATTTTGGTCTCAGTTCTCAGTATTGGTGCCTCTGGTTCAGGCAATGGCACTCCTATATCTGTTGTATGTACACTAGAAGCCATCTATGTATCTTGTGAGTTTGAAGTTCATGTGCAGTTCTGTAATTGTATATTTTTTGCACGGGTTGATATCACTGGTCCTTATAATGCTTCAATATGAACTTTTTTTGCCGTTTTAAAATGGTTGGATCACCTTATGCTGATACTTCCTTACTAGTGATAGTAAGATACTGCAACTTTTGACAATACATACATATTTCCTGTTTTTTGTTATTAAGCCTTGAATAGCTAGTGAATGTTACTCTATGGTCAATGTATCTATTTGGGGTCTGATGTGAGTGAAAATGGTCCATGTACATGCTAGTAAGTAAACAACATATATCTGCTTACTTCCAGTTCGTTCTAGTCTGTTTGTTGTCTTCCATGAGTTGTAATTATACTTAGGTATCTTTTTTTGTAGCATATCCTTTGTTGCAGCAATGATGTTTTATCTGTTTTATCTTGGAACTCTGTTTTATGTTGCACCAGATATCCTTTACTATCCTTTTTTATTCCAAATGATGTGCACTAACTTAACTTCGGAATTCCAGGAGTAAAATGATGTGCTACTGCTGCTGCTCCACACGCCAGACAACTGCACCAGCGACGAAAGGTTGTCAACAAGCATCACAAATAAAGTCAGGAAGATAGAAGAACAAGAAGCAAGGAAAGAACAAGATCGCACCATGTTTTTGCTGTGATGTTCCACCTTTTCCACTGATCCAGTACTGGTGAGTAGCTTTGTTTTCTGTTTAAGACACAAAGGTGTTACTTGTTAAAGAAAGTATTCTGTATCACTCTATTTGCTGCATTAATGTTGTGTGTAGAGCTGTTGCAGGACATTGATCTAATCTTGCTTTCTTTACACTGTTGTGTCATTGCATTATGGCGTCTATCCTAATTATTATGGAGATGAAGCACTAATGCACCTTTTACTCGTCTACTGAATTAGTGATTCCAGGATTACTGTAGTTTTGATTAGTTCTTTCAATAACTTCTGTTAGTTATCTGATTACTAGTATTCTGAACTGATTGTGTTAATTTTATAATATCTAGGCTCATACTTTGTTATTGCACTGCATATTGTCAATTTGCACTTATAAGATGGATCACTCATTTGCTACTGTTTGATGTGGTGTACATGTTCTTTTTTTTTCACAGGTGAAGAACCAAGTCAGTGCAAAGCCGTGAAGCCTATAAACGAGGTGTAGCACATATGTATTGATAAGTAGGCAGTATTATGAATATCTGGATTGTAGTAGAGTGTATAGATTGTAATAGACTAATTTAGTCTTGTTTGGACAAATTTTATGTGCTTCTAGTCTGGTTATTTATTGTGCATGTGATTTGAATACCTGTGAAATGAAAAGGAAACCTGACAATGAGAACCACATATTTTTCTGTTGAAATTCGAAATTTTCTGACGTATGGGACCAATTGTGTAATTGGCTGACGAGTGGACCAATATGACTAGTGGGACCAGCACAAAAAATGCCAAAAAAGATAATATTGGGCTGTAAATGGCCGCAGCCCAGAAGTAAAAAGGCCAAGAATAGTTGGGCTTGACCCATTTAACAATTCGAATTAAATAAAAAAAATAAAGTTGAAAAGGCTGGCTTGTTGGGCTTGGCCCATTTAGATGGCTCAACTGGATTGGGCTCAATCTGTCTATGACAATCTAATTTGGTCACTGATATGCCAGCTCAGCCGCGCCACGTCGGATGCCACGTCGGCTGGATGCCAGCTCAGCTTTTCCACGTCAGATCCCACGTGGCCTGGCTGGGATTGGTAGTGACCAAAAAATTGGATTGGTCACAAAAGGATCTATGACCAATTGAAAAAAAGGTCACATACTGCCATTAGTGACCCTCGTAATGTGACCTTTCTGTTTTGGTCACAAAAAGGTCACAAATGACTTATAGTGACCTTTCTGTGACCAAAATTGAGGGTCACCAGTTGACATATTTCTTGTAGTGAAATACCCATCCGCAAGTTTTGGAATAAAGGAATCAAGCGGACAACCAAAACGGTTGTCTAGCGTTTAGATTTGGGCATACACGTTTCCATACAAAAAACAAGTAAAAAATTCAAAATACAAACATACTGTTATTAGTTGCACATGTTTGTGTAATAAGAGAAGTTTCATCACAACTGAAAAATGTTCTACATGGCTACTTATACATACCAGATTGGCATCCAAACGATTATAAACGATATTGTTCAGGATCTATGTTTGCGCAAGAAATGAAGAGCAAACAAATATTGCCCCATTCTTTTGAACGACATTCAACGGGTGACGACTGATTCTTGCAGGCACAAATACATAACCAAAATTTTGGATGAAATTCAAGTAAAATTATAAAATCATATAGTGTAGAACTTTGGAGAGCAATATCAAGATATGTTTTACAATCATATTATACATATTTTGTTTGGAAAACATGAAGTAATAGCGAAATATGCGTGCACTCACACATAAATCCATAAACATATGCTCACACAACATGGACAAACGGCTACAGAAACACAAAATTTAGATTAACACATTTTGCATCTACCCATGAGATAATAACCCACCATGATGCAACACACAAATAAGAAAACACATAGGGTATCCAGTGTGGTCCATGTTAGACCTATTTTCTTAGAAGATTCAGTGAAAATATTTATTAATATCTCTATCCAAGATTTAAGTCTTCATTTTATAACAGATCACAACTAATTTTAAAATGTGTAAACATATCACAACTAAATTTATTCCATGTTATTCGATAGACACAAAAACATATACATGTTGCGCCTTATTTAAAAATGTAACTCTTGAAGTGGCACAAGAGGATGACACATGACACTTCAATCTTTATATTCTTAATTATTAATTAGTTTTTGGAAGGATTTGAGTTTGTACTACAATTTTTAGGTCGATGTTACATGATAGCACATAGCTATGGGTGTGAGAGATACAAAGAAAGGGGAGGGCGGAATCGACATAGAGCCAAGATGTGCCTGAATATGAAGACTACATGATTGTCAGAGTTTTTCAAGACACCAGGTTAATTCACATAGGCTATAAATATATAATCCGTTCATTTTTATTGCGATGGTTGAGATTAAACAATGGATTAGTTACGTTTAACAGTATTGGTACAAACAAGTCCAATCACGTCACGTCCCTCAACAAACAAAAAAGTCCAATCACATCACGTTCCCTTCAAAAAAGAAAAAAAAAGTCATGTGTAAATAGCACCAATAGGTTTACATCGCGCCTAGGAAAGGATTTTTTAGATATAGGTGCGCTTCCAGCCAGACGTATAATTACCCGATCGATCCGTGCTTCCGGCCGGACGCATAAATACCTACAATAAGTTGGTCGATGGATTAACAAATTATGGATTGGATACACAATCTGATCGGACTTATGAGCTAATCAATCAAACTATTTTTAAAATTAATTATTAACTATACATGTTTTGATGAATAACACGATAAATACATAGTGAGTAGCCGACAGTCTAGAAAAATCAAATCCATCACGTCAAACAAATGTGTGCGTGTGCTCAATATTATGAGAAAATATTGGATATAGCTTAGTTCGACCCCAACATAAAAAGGAGTTGGCCAGACTGAGTGTGTTTACTTAATCTTTAATATGTTACTTATTTAATTTATTAAACGTCTGACATGCCACAACGCTAATTGCTACGTAAATAACTCTAGCCCATAATGGAACAGAAGAAATGTCCATCCGGCAATCCTAGAATCAAAGAAACAAGCACACAACTAAAACGGTTGTCTAATGTGTAAAATTAGGTAGGAACAGAATATGTTTTATTTAATCTTTTACTTAATCTTCAATATGATACTTCTTTGAATTAAATAAACGTCCGGCATGCCACAGAGCTAATTACAATGTGCACGTAATATACCATGTCCTTTATCCACCACGTAAATAACTCCAACCCATCATGATGGAATAGAATAAATACTCATCCGCAAGTTTTGGAATAAAGGAATCAAGCGGACAACTAAAACGGTTGTCTAGCGTTTAGATTTGGGCATACACGTTTCCATACAAAAAACAAATAAAAAATTCAAAATACAAACATGTTGTTATTAGTTGCACATGTTTGAGTAATAAGAGAAGTTTCATCACAACTGAAAAATGTTCTACATGGCTACTTATACATACCAGATTGGCAACCAAACGATTATAAACGATATTGTTCAGGATCTATGTTTGCGCAAAAAATGAAGAGCAAACAAATATTGCCCCATTCTTTTGAACGACATTCAACGGGTGACGACTGATTCTTGCAGGCACAAATACATCAACCAAAATTTTGGATGAAATTCAAGTAAAATTATAAAATCATATAGTGTAGAACTTTGGAGAGCAATATCAAGATATGTTTTACAATCATATTATACACTTATTTTGTTTGGAAAACATGTAGTAATACCGAAATATGCGTGCACTCACACATAAATTCATAAACATATGCTCACACGACATCGACAAACGGCTAGAGAAACACAAAATTTAGATTAACATTTTTTGCCTCTACCCATGAGATAATAACCCACCATGATGCAACACACAAATAAGAAAACACATAGGGTATCCAGTGTGGTCCATGTTAGACCTATTTTCTTAGAAGATTCAGTGAAAATATTTATGGATATCTCTATCCAAGATTTAAGTCTTTATTTTATAACAGATCACAAATAATTTTATAATATGTAAACATATCACAACTAATTTTATGACATGTTATTCGATAGACACAAAAACATATACATGTTGCGCCTTATTTAAAAAATGTAACTCTTGAAGTGGCACAAGAGGATGACACATGACACTTCAATCTTTATATTCTTAATTATTAATTAGTTTTTGGAAGGATTTGAGTTTGTACTACAATTTTTAGGTCGATGTTACATGATAGCACATAGCTATGGGTGTGAGAGATACAAAGAAATGGGAGGGCGGAATCGACATAGAGCGAAGATGTGCCTGAATATGAAGACTACATGATTGTCAATTAGGAGTATGCATGGACAAAACAAAATATCACTACATAGATATGACGACCAAAAAACATTGTTGCTATTATAAGTCTATAGACAAATCTAACAAGAATTAAATACATTTTTAAAGTTTAGTTGGTCTAAATATTTATAAGGATACATTGCTAAATTAAAAACAATAGTTTTTGTTCTCAGTGTCATCTTTCCACTTTTGAGGTTCACCTACAATTATTAATTGTACTAAAATATAAAAAATTGTGTAACACTATAGTTAATGACAATGACTGAAATCTTACCACAGTGATTCAAGATTACATCAAAAGTGACAACCAACTCACGGTGTTAAGTTTAATTATGTAAACATATTCAACATCATGGTAAAATAAGAACAAACATCAATTATTTTTTTACTAATATTTGTCCCAAAATTTAAAATGCATTTCATAAATCTGATATTTAGTTTAGCATAACATTCCAATGGCTATAGTTTCCTACCATATCCCATAAAAAAATATTTTTCTGTCAATTCAATAGTAATATAATCATGCTAAAACAACAACAACGATCAATAATTTTGTTACTAATAATTCATCCACAAATTGAAATCATTCTATAAATATGATATTTTTTATCATAACATTGCAGTGGATATAGTTTTATACCACATCTCATAAAGATATAATTTTTATCTATCAATTCAGTACTACTATATAGAGTTGCCCTCGCATTTGCGAGGGCCACCATGCTAGTTGCTAATATAAAAGCAGTAGGGGCCTTCCCTACTGTTCATAATTTTCTAAAAAATAATATGGCAATGCAAAGCACATCAATGTCTGCAAACTTCCAAAATGGTAGTGGAGGCCGTTCCATTCCTTCTTTGGTTTGGCAGGCCGTTTCATTGCCGTCCAAAATCAAATTTGTTCCCGGGCAGAATCAAAATCAGGCTGCATTTAGCTTCCACTAGCTGAGCATCGTGCAGGAAGAAATCCAGATGTAGCATCCACTAGCCGAGCCAGCGTGATGAATGCAAGCACATCAATGGCTGCAAACTTACAAGAGAATGAAAAAATCTTTACCTGCACGACGGTGGCGTCACAGGTTGCTCAACCGAGCCCACGCTCTATAAAACCCGTACCACACACATGCATTCCTCCCCACAGGGCTGTTTTACGGTACAACTTACTTGTCTTGTATAGGTAGTAGTATTCTTTGAACTAGTTTAGAAAATTTGTTATTATGAGGGGGTAACTGAACTCCATCCCAGGAGAAAGAGCAAACCGAGCCGGACGAAAAGAAAAAACGAAATAGAGGTTGGGATCGAGCCCGCATACGCTGCCAACCTGCCGTCGTTGGCGCGCAGGAGAAAGTTCGTCGGGTCGTCCAAACGACAAAAGCCGTCTCCTTCGATTCCCAGGTTGCCAAGTGTTAGGTGGGTGTGCTGAATTTGTGAATATCTGAATTAGTAACTTTCTGAGTTTGTGAACTAGGCGGCATGAATCTGACCATCAACATACTAATCTTCGAGCTAGTGAATTATTTCTATTTGTTTGACTCTGTCAGTACTTTCTTTTTGTTTAATCTTTACAAGGCTTCTGTTTTCTGTTGTTACCTATCCCTGTTTATTGTTGCTGAATTTGGCAACCAGTGTCTGCGCAAACATCCTCCAAGAAATTAAATTACTTCCAACAGATTCGCAAATCCTTGGGTTAGCAGTTAGCACACAAATAACATACATGCACTGTGCGGTTATTTTTTTGTTTTAAAAAGTGGAGTTTGAAGCCGAAACTTGGGCAATGAACTTCACTTTTATGTATCTGGTGCATAATACAACTATTGCACTCTTGTTACATACACGTAATTGTAGCTTCATTTTTGTTATTCACACCCCTAGCGATATGAATGAATTAATGAATATATTGTTATTAATTTTTTTATGTAATATAGGAAAAGAAGATGACAGATAAGCCTGGGTATGAACACCTCAATGAGGCACTGCATGTGCTCGTGGAATCAGAGTTTCTAGCAGATATATTGATGCACGTCTAAACCAGGGCGTGACCATCCTAGAAGATCTCAAACAACTCCATTTTGTACTGCGTACTGTTGGAGATGATTGGTGTCGCATATGCTGGGATGATCATCAGTCCTCGCCTATGCCTGTCATGTTGGCGTGACGATTTGTGTAAATGCTTAGATTTGGTGTTTAACCTGACAAAGAAGATTGGTTGATCGTCACAACACTCCATTCATATTCTTGTAGTAATGTGTAGTGGATGAACTCTTGTACTGGTACACATGAATTCCATCCGCTTTGTTGGTTCAACAGATTATATGCAACTTTCAAGTTGTATTGAAGCAGCCAACCAGGAATTTCTTGCTACAACAATTTAGTTGAGGTTTAGATTTCGAAAATACTACAGTGGGATGAACCCCTTGGTTGAGGTTTAAATTTTGAAAATAGTACAATGGGATGAATGGTTTGCAGCCATCGAAAGCAACTTATCAAAATTATTTCCAGTAAAATGATGCAAATTTAAGTAAATACAAGACTACACTGTGGGGATTATTATTCTTCGAGCTAAATACAACACACAACACTACGATAAACCAGAAAAGTGTACAATATTTTCTATATATGGAGTTCTCTTGTGCAAGTCTTGATCATGACTGCTGCCTTGCCACTGCCTTTCTCTCTCAGCAACAGCATGCTGTACATGATCACCAGCAAGCACGTACGGACATCAGCAAGGACTGCTTCCCAAATAAGTGGATGATCGGCAAATGCAAGTGCAACGATTGCAAGCTTTGTAGCCACCGAGAAGACAATGTTCATGATAATAGTCCGGTGTGTCCTCCTTGCCAACTTGATAGCCTTGGGAATCCTGCGGATATCATTCGACATCAGAGTAATGTGGCTCGTCTCCATTGCAAGGGCTGAACAGGATACACCCAAGGAGACTCCGACATCAGCCTTAGCCAATGCGGGGGCATCATTCATGCCATCACCAACCATCAGTGTAGGGCCATATTTTGCCTTCAGCTCATCAACAATTCTCACTTTGTCTTCTGCCAGAAGTTCAGAGTGAACCTCAGCTAGGATGTTTCCGAGCTGCCAGAATGGTTATAGAAGCAGCATAATTAGATTCGGTCTTACTTGAATCCACTACCAAAGAAATGACACATCAATAAGACGAAAATATTTTCTGAAAAATCGTTTACCTGGTTCTGTGCAAACATGGCAGCGGCGTTACTGTCGCTCAGTAAGCATCACAGACTTTATGCCCATTTATCTCAATTCTTGATGGCATCAGTTGATCCAGTTCAGCAAGAATCCGAATGACTGAATACCCCAATCAATTCGTTGTTGCAGGCCACGTAGCCAATGTTAACTCCTTCCATATCTTTTATTCTACAACTACAGCATAAAAGGGAAAATTGCACAAGATCGTTTATGGGCTTGAAATTTTAACAGAAATCATGTTCATGAAGCATAACCGCTTTTTATTACATTAACTGCATGTTAACTAGCAGCAGAATGTCGACAACATTCTAACACGAAAATGATGATACCACATTTCACCAACCTGTTTGACATAAAGCCCTTGACAAGATCCTTTTGTTCCCAACATATACACCAGCTCGATCAATTTCTCCATAAATCCCCTCACCAGGATATATTTGAAATTCAGTTACATTTTTTGACTTCAGCTCAACGGGGTTAAAATGAGAATGACCAACCAGAGCAGCTCCCATTAGGTGGCTTGATCTGCTCTCGATACCTGAGACTCTGTAACAGCCAAGAGATTAAATACAGACACTACATGAGTACTGAAACACATAATGCCATTAAAAAAGTTTGTGCAGTATGATATCAACAAGGAATCTGCACTCACCAATACAGAAGTTGTTGCTTCGTAATCCGCTCGTGGGCTGTGTTGGCAACAGGCGTTGACAGCACTAGAGCGCATGGGTAAACACTCACAAGGAGGACTAGTGCCAAACTGAACCAGTGTTTCAGCCCTTGAGGTTGTGTGCTCTGACTAACACAGGGATCAGCGCTACTGCTCCAGACATGACAACAACAGCTGCAAGGTGTAATCAAAGATAATAATAAGGAAAAGTACATGATCTAAAATATTCAGTGTCTGAATTTTTACTTCTAGCCTAGTCTCATATATTTACCGGCTGTGTAGTACTTAGCACACACGTATCAATCAGCCTCTGCGTACTCGATCTACTATTTTGGCATTCTTCGACCAGCCTTGACATTTTCACCACCGCAGAGTTGTCAGACCTGGGAGTCTGCCTGCTTGGCCACCGGGAACGGGAACATGCCATGGGAGCATGCCCGCCGGGGCCATGAACGGAAACAAGCATCATGGCTACGGCGTTACTGCCTCCTCGCTGCCGGCGCTCATGGCTATGGGCTGGATCGTCGCTACCTTCACGCGCTGACGCTGTCTCGCGGCGGGCGAGCCGGTGAGCGGATGGCGAGACCTCCTCAGGGCTTGGACGGCGGCTTCTGCACGGATCTGAGCGTCGTCTCGTGGCCCGTCGTGAACTACGTCCACGAGGTATGGAAGAGAAGCGGAGAGGGTGGATGCGCCGCCGCCAGGAGCGAGTGGAGAGGAGCGTGTGGAACGGCCCTCCAACCCTAACCGTATGGACAACTTACGAAAACCCCCTGTTTTGATTTGAAAATTATGTTGTGGGACATGTTTTTCTCGTTTACGATTTTACCCTTCGGTGGAAAAATACTGGTGGGTTCGTTGACAAGTATGGATCAACATCAGCCGTAGGATCTGGCGGAATGGACGGTTGCTGTTTACCCGTCTGTACCGTAAAAGAGCCCCCACCACAAGATCACTGACACACACACACTTCAACAATGGCTTCCATGATCTCCATCCTCTCGTTCTACTCACTGCTAGCTCTCGTGCTTGTCCAGTCCACACACTCAGCCATCATCCCTGAGCCCAAGAACTCCATTGCCGAGCCCAAGCTTCATCGTCCTTCGAGCTCGCAGCACCACGCCTACATCGTCCAAACCAACCACCTGGCCAAGCCATCCAAGTTCGCCACCTTCGACCACTGGTACGCGTCCATGGTGGACACTTACTCCCCTGGCGCCACCAGCATAGATCCCATCCTGTACACCTACGGCACCGTGATGCACGGTTTCGCCGTTCCCCTCACCGCCGGCGAGGCCCGGCGCATGTCGGCCGTCCCCGGCGTGACCCACGTGTACAAGGACAGGATGTACCACACCCAGACCACGAGGTCGCCCTGTTTCATGGGCCTCCACGCCGACTTCGGCGCGTGGCCGGACTCGGAGTTCGGTGACGGCGTCATCATCGGCATCATCGACAGCGGCATTTGGCCGGAACGCGCCAGCTTCAACGACACCGGCCTCAGCCCTGTTCGTGTTGGATTAATAGGCATAATTTACATGATTAATTTCAGTATATAAAGCATGATCGCAAACGCTACTAACATGTTAATCTCGAAAATATTAGACGTATTAATTAACATGAACAACAGCATGACATCTACGAACACAGCCATAATAAAACAGCACATCGAAACGTGGCAAACGTACCGAACGATCGTAGATAAAGTAGTTGTAGTCGTAGTCGTTGTAGTAGTTGTCGGAGTAGCGGCGGCAGCAGCTTGAGCAGCAACGGTAGCAGCTCGAAGAAGACGACGTTGAAGACGAGTCGCCCGCGGACCCGGAGATCGTCCAGGAAGTCGAGCCGTGATGAACACCTTGAGAGCAGTCGCGCGGAGCGCTTCCCAAAAACCTTATTCGCCCTCTCCCGTACAGGATCACAAGGGCGAGCGGTTCCGGAGACCTGCTGTCCCGTTCGCCGGTACACGCCGGCGCTCGGGATGGAGTAGACTACGGTGGCGACGCAAGGCACGAGTTTGGCAAAACCTAGATTGGTTCGGGTGTTTGCAGCGCACGCAGTGCAGGGCATTATATAGCGCAGTTCGGAGGAAAACCCTAACGGGTACGGAGTGGGCCAAGTCCACGTCGCACACGTTTAGGTCGGTTGGTAGCCCACGATCCGGGAGCGACCCGAACCGACTAACCAAGACGCGTCCGTCAAAACCGTTTTCCTGTACTGCAAAATAAATCTCGGCTCGGCGAGATTCCCGCAAACCGCGGCGCGTCGTGACGAGACGGGCGGTGCGTGCGTGCGTGCGTGCGAGCGGCGGCAGAGGAGGAGGAGCGCGTGAGAGAGCCTCATGTTCTCACAAGCTTACCAAGTAGCACAACACTCCACTATATAAGGTGGTGACACTCCTCTCAAACTAGCAATGTGGGACTAAACTTTAGCTCCCACACCACTCACATGTGGCTTTGAGATTTCAGAAATTGCTAATTGGGCTTCCCACTCATGGGTCCAAATTCTAACAATCCCCCACCAGATCTCAAATCTCATTTAGAGATGTTTGCCAGACCTCGAGTCTTGTTTATATACCAGTGTTTCAGCAGAGACTGTTAAGTTGAACTTCTGCCTAGAACCTTGAGCTACGTCTATCGGCAACTTGAACAATGGACGAACCTTGAATTGCAAGTTTGGTGTTTCTAGATTTCACACAAAATCATAACTGGTACTTGGCTGCCAGTAGCCTACCCCGCGGGTGTAGCATATGCGTCATACTACCTGGTCTCCTGGTCTCTTCATGAGTATACTAGAGATCACCCAAATCTCATAGATTGCGACGTTTTAACAATCTGACTCATATAGGTGTGTTCTTTCAATAATGCTCTGTAGAACAACATCTTTGCTATGAATAGCCAACAGAAACACATTAAGGCATGCTGCCAACCTGCCTTACAGATTTTGAGAGTTTTGCATCATAGAGAGGGTTAGCTAACAAGCTTGTTTTTCCCAGGTCCTACTTCACGGGATCTCCGATCACATAGGTTGGGTTACCACTATGGAGTAACGCTTATGGGTCTCAACCCCATCTCTCTCGATGCACTTTCTATCACATTGAGTGATAGTCCCTTCGTAAAGGGATCTGCCAGGTTTTTGTCTGTTTGAATATACGAAACAGATATTACTCCGGAGTTTCTCAATTTCCTGACAGACTTCAAACGTCTTTTAACGTGTCTTGAAGACTTCGCGTTATCCTTAGCACTGTTCACTTTGACTATAACCGTTTGGTTGTCACAGTTCATAAGGATGGCCGGTAATGGTTGCTCAACCACCGGCAAGTCCATCAAGAGCTCACGCAGCCATTCTGCCCCAACAGAAACTGTATCTAAAGCAGTAAGTTCTGCTTCCATGGTTGACCTCGTCAATATGGTCTGTTTGCAAGACCTCCATGATACTGCGCCACCTCCAAGAATAAACGCATATCCACTGGTGGCGTAGAGCTCATCAACATCTGAGATCCAGTTCGAATCACAATATCCCTCAAGCACAGCAGAGTGCCCTGAATAGTGAATCCCATAGCTCATAGCTCATTGTACCGTTGAGATAGCGCATGACCCTTTCAAGTGCATGCCAATGATCAGTACCCGGGTTAGACATGAACCTGCTCAATTTGCTCACAGCAAAAGAGATATCAGGTCTCGTCGCGCTCGCAAGGTACATGAGTGAACCGACCAGTTGAGAGTATCTTAATTGATCTCTCGTCTCTTTCTTGTTCTTTCTGAGTGTCACACTGGGATCATAGGGTGTTGGAGAAGGCTTGCTGTCTGTAAAACCGAATCGGCTCAAGACCTTCTCAACATAGTGTGATTGCGTTAACGTAATTCCACTCTCATCCCTAATAAGCTTGATGTTCAGAATCACATCAGCCTGTCCCAGATCTTTCATATCAAAACTCTTTGACAGGAAAGACTTGACCTCATTTATCACTATCATGCTTGTACCGAAAATTAGTATGTCGTCAACATACAAGCATAATATGACACTATTGCCCCCACCATGGCGATAATACACACACCTATCAGCCTCATTAATGGCAAAGCCCGCAGAAGTTAAAGTTCTGTCAAACTTCTCATGCCATTGCTTAGGTGCTTGCTTCAGCCCATACAAAGATTTTAACAATTTGCACACCTTTCTCTCTTCACCTTTTACTACAAACCCATTAGGCTGATCCATATAGATTTCCTCTTCCAACTCCCCGTTAAGAAAAGCTGTCTTTACGTCCATTTGATGAACGATCAGACCATAGGAGGCAGCCAGGGAAAGTAGTACACGAATGGTGGTCAGTCTAGCAACAGGTGAATAGGTGTCAAAGTAATCTTCGCCTTCACGCTGGGTGTAGCCCTTGGCTACAAGCGTGCCTTGTACTTCTCAATAGTACCATCAGGGCTTAGCTTTTTCTTGAACACCCACTTACAACCCACAGGTTTGCAACCGTAGGGTCGTTCAGATAATTCCCAAGTTCCATTAGAAAGAATCGAGTCCATCTCATTATGGACAGCTTCTTTCCAGTCATCCGCATCAGGAGATGCAAATGCTTCTGTAATGGACGTAGGAGTATTGTCCACAAGGTACACAATGAAATCATCACCAAAGGATTTTTCAATCCTCTGTCTCTTGCTCCTCTTGGGAGCTTCATTGTCATCCTTCTCAAGGACTTCCTCCACATGTGGTTGTTCAGAATGATCAACAGATGTACTAGATTCAGTAAATAACTCAGAAGAAATTCTAGCAGTGCTATGCATATCCTTCTTAGGAAACATGTTCTCAAAAAATGTTGCATCACGAGATTCCATAATAGTATCAACATGCATATCAGGTACCTCAGATTTAACCACTAAAAATCTATAGCCGATGCTCCGCTGAGCATAACCAAGAAAGACACAATCCACTGTCTTCGGTCCAAGTTTACGTTTCTTAGGTATTGGAACATTGACTTTCGCCAAGCACCCCTAAGTGCGTAAATAAGAAAGTGAAGGTTTTCTCCCAGACCACTCCTCGTAAGGGGTCTTCTCTTTATTCTTGTTGGGAACTCTATTCAGGACATGACACGAAGTCAATAAAGCCTCCCCCCACCATGCCTTAGATAAACCAGCAGTGTCCAACATGGCGTTCACCAAGTCGGTCAGCGTGCGGTTTTTCCTCTCGACAACCCTGTTTGATTGGGGAGAATAGGGAAGCGTCCTCTCATGAATAATGCCGTGTTCCTCACAGAATACATCAAATATTTTAGAGAAATACTCGCCACCACGATCCGACCTGAAACGTTTGATCTTTCTCTCTAGTTGATTTTCTACTTCGGCTTTGTAAATTTTAAAGTACTCTAAAGCTTCATCTTTAGTTTGCAACAAATATATATAACAGAACCTAGTAGCATCATCAATTAAAGTCATGAAATATTTCTTTCCACCTTTTGTCAACACGCCATTCATCTCACATAGATCGGAATGTACGAGTTCCAGCGGTGCCAAGTGTCTCTCCTCGGCTGCCTTGTGAGGCTTTCGAGGTTGCTTTGATTGCACACAACTATGGCACTTTGAACCTTTGGCAATAGTGAAATTCGGAATTAAACTCATACTGGACAACTGAGACATCAAACCAAAATTAATGTGACATAAACGAGAATGCCAAACACTGGTATCATCGGAAACACCGCCACAAATATGGTTTACTGATTTATTACAGAAATCTGAAAGTGAAAAACGGAACAAGCCTACGCACTCGTAACCTTTACCAATAAATTGTCAAAACTTTGACACAACTACTTTATTGGACTCCAAGACTAACTTAAACCCATCTCTGCATAGAAGGGAACCGCTAACGAGATTCTTGTTCATAGTAGGGACATGCTGCACGTTCCTCAGCTGCACGATCTTCCCCGAAGTAAACTTCAGATCTACCGTGCCAACACCACGAACAGTTGCATGTGATCCATTCCCCATTAGGACGGAAGAATCCCGAGCGACCTGATAAGAAGTGAACAAAGAGATGTCAGCGCACACATGAACGTTAGCACCCGTATCAATCCACCAACATGGAGAATGCAATACTGAAAGCACAAATGGTAAATTACCATACCCATCAGTATTGCTAGCGGTCACGACGTTGACATTGTTGGCCTTCTCCCCTTTCTTGTCTGCACGTTCTGGGCAGTCCACAGAGAAGTGGCCGAGCTCTCCACAGGTATAGCAACCTAGCTCAGATTTGTTCACCTTCTTCTTCTTCTTCTTAAAAGAATTAGTCTTGACAGGTACATTGAACGCAGGCTTGAGCTTTCCTTTGTTCTTGCCGTGGTTATGGTTCTTCTGCACCATGTTGGCGCTAGACTGACCTTCACCACCTCTCTCAGCAGTGTCCTTAGCCCGAGCCTTCTCCTCAACATCAAGAGACGCTATCAGGTTTTCAACCGATATCTCCTGTCTCTTGTGTTTGAGAGCTGTGGCGAAGTTCCTCCATGAAGGGGGCAACTTTGCAATAATGCATCCAGCCACAAACTTGTCAGGTAAGGCACACTTGGCGTGCTCAAACTCCTTTGCAATGCACTGTATCTCATGAGCCTGTTCGACTACAGAACGGTTGTTAACCATCCTGTAATCATGGAAGCTCTCCATGATGTACAGTTCACTGCCAGCATCTGCTACACCGAACTTAGCGTTCAGTGCCTCCCAGAGCTCTTTGCCATCTTTGAAGTGCATGTACACATCAAACAGCTTGTTGCTAAGAGCACTCAGAACGAGTCCCACAAAGCCAGTATTGGTTTCCTTGAACTTGTTCTGATCCTCGTCAGATATAGTTCCTTCAGGTAAACCCGCACTAGCCTCGAACACTTTCAGAGATTGCAACCACAACGTGGTCTTGTACTGCCATCTCTTAAAGCTCTCGCCGGTAAACTTATCCGGACTCAGCGCATCAGCTAGATGTCCCATATTTAACTCAGGAAATTGCCTATAACATAAATAAGGTTTTGGGATTGTTGGATTAATAGGCATAATTTCCATGATTAATTCCAGTATATAAAGCATGATCGCAAACGCTACTAACATGTTAACCTCGAAAATACTAGACGTATTAATTAACATGAACAACAACATGACATCTACGAACACAACCATAATAAAACAGCACATCGGAACGTGGCAAACGTACCGAACGATCGTAGATGAAGTAGTTGTAGTCGTAGTCGTTGTAGTAGTTGTCGGAGCAGCGGCGGCAACAGCTTGAGCAGCAACGGTAGCAGCTCGAAGAAGACGACGTTGAAGACGAGTCGCCCGCGGACCCGGAGATCGTCCAGGAAGTCGAGCCGTGATGAAGACCTTGAGAGCAGTCGCGCGGAGCGCTTCCCAAAAACCTTATTCGCCCTCTCCCGTACAGGATCACAAGGGCGAGCGGTTCCGGAGACCTGCTGTCCCGTTCGCCGGTGCACGCCGGCGCTCGGGGTGGAGTAGACTACGGTGGCGGCGCAAGGCACGAGTTTGGCAAAACCTAGATTGGTTCGGGTGTTTGCAGCGCACGCAGTGCAGGGCATTATATAGCGCAGCTCGGAGGAAAACCCTAACGGGTACGGAGTGGGCCAAGTCCACGCCGCACACGTTTAGGTCGGTTGGTAGCCCACGATCCGGGAGCGACCCGAACCGACTAACCAAGACGCGTCCGTCAAAACCGTTTTCCTGTACTGCAAAATAAATCTCGGCTCGGCGAGATTCCCGCAACCCGCGGCGCGGCGCGGCGCCGCGCGTCGTGACGAGACGGGCGGTGCGAGCGGCGGCGGAGGAGGAGGAGCGCGTGAGAGAGCCTCATGTTCTCACAAGCTTACCAAGTAGCACAACACTCCACTGTATAAGGTGGTGCCACTCCTCTCAAACTAGCAATGTGGGACTAAACTTCAGCTCCCACACCACTCACATGTGAGCTGCCATTTTTCCATGGGTTTTGAGATTTCAGAAATTGCTAATTGGGCTTCCCACTCATGGGCCCAAATTCTAACAGTTCGTCCCACGTGGACGCCCAGGAATTCAATGCCAGCTTATTGTGCAACGACAAGATGGTCGGCGCCAAGTCCTTCACCACGTATTACAACGATCCGAGCCCGAGGGACTTCGAGGGACATGGCTCCCACGTGGCGTCGACGGCCGCCGGCGCCGAGGTCCCCTGGGCCGACCTGTACGGATTCGCGGGCGGGAGGGCGAGCGGCGTGGCGCGCAATGCCAAGATCGCCATTCACAAGGCGTGCCTCACAGGGGGACGGGGGTGCCCTTCATCGTCTCTCATCGCCGCGATCGATGCCGCCGTGAGCGACGGCGTCGACCTCATCTCCATCTCCCTCGGTCGCGCCGCGGGCGACCCCTTCTACGACGACCCAATCGCCAAGCGCAGGGGCGTGCTCGCCGTCCTCGCCGGTGGCAACAGTGGTCCCGAGGCGTCTTCCGTGTCCAACGTCGCGCCATGGATGACCACCGTCGGCGCCGCCACCACGGACCGGGTGTTCCCGGCGAAACTCAGGCTCGGCAACGGTGTGGTGCTCAGGGGCCAGTCCCTGTACTCCATGCATGAAGTCCACGGGCACGGGCATGGTTGGGCTCGTGTACAGCTCCTGCGCCCGGGAGTACCTGACGCCCGACAATGTCGGAAATATATTCCATCATGGATGTCTATTAATTTTCTTGATTTCTTGCTTTGTTTCTCTAGTCTTTGTCGTCCCTTTTTCAGTATTGGAAGTGTGTGAAAATATCTATCTTTCCAAGATATTGTTCTTCAAGTCATTGGGCGCGTTCAACTACATTTGATTTCCAATTTGGTTCACCTACATTTGATTTCCAGTTTGGTTCAACTACAGAATCCTTCAACCGTTTTGGTATGTCGTACATTCCTTCTGCTATTTGTCAGTTTCAGTCAAGGGGCTTTCCTAAGAAATACAATTTTAAAGTTCAGCTTACATGATGACTTCCAAGCAAATCCTTGAACAATCTTTTTACTTCAACTTACCTGTCAATAGGAAGCTTGGTGTGTGTATATCTATGTTGAGTGAAGCCGTCCGACGAGTCAATGTGGTGATGTAGTCAGTAACCAACACTAGTGGAAAAAGAACCAGCAGTACCGGTCGGGGAGGGGCATCAGTACCGGATTTGCAACCGGAACTGCCCAAGCGGGACTGTTACCCCCCCAACATCAGTACCGGGCGTGTTGCGACCGGTACAAAAGGCCTACACGTGGGGTCGCGAACTGAGGTTTCGACTGGAGACCTTTAGTACCGGTCGATGTTACCGACCGGTATTACTAAAGTTTTTTCAAAATAATTATTATTTTTTGAAACTTTCAGAAAAAAATATTTTTTAGAATTTCGAAATTTCTCACTTAACTATCCACTAACCCACACTTAATCTCTAGTCTAACTCACTTAATCTCTACACATTTAACCTCTACACACTTAATCTATTTGAGAACTGTCAAATTTCCCGATTGGTCACCCATCTTGAAATTGCTATAACACTAGCACGCTTAACAATTGCTATAACACTAGCACGCTTAACATTTAGGTTCCTTTCAAACTAGATACGAAGAGAGAACTGAGAACTTACTGATAGTTCTGTCTTATCAATCATGTTAACCACTCGGTCATGATTAAACACTTATTCATTTCGTATACTATAAAAATTTGCTTGATTAAACAATTATATTATATAATAATAATATTGAAATAAATAATGATAAAACAAATATTACTTTATTTTAAAAATGATTATATAATAATAAATATTTAAATAATGAAATAATGTGATAAACACTTCAAAGAAAGAAATCTTTCTTAGGAAAAATCATTTTAAATTACACAACTAGTGGTTATATTATATAATAATAATATTGAAATAAATAATGATAAAACAAATATTACTTTATTTTAAAAATGATTATATAATAATAAATATTTAAATAATGAAATAATGTGATAAACACTTCAAAGAAAGAAATCTTTCTTAGGAAAAATCATTTTAAATTACACAACTAGTGGTTATATTATATAATAATAATATTGCAATAAATAATGATAAAACAAATATTACTTTATTTTAAAAATGATTATATAATAACAACAATTTAAATAATGAAATAATGTGATAAACACTTCAAAGAAAGAAATCTTTCTGAGGAAAAATCATTTTAAATTACACAACTAGTGGTTATATTATATAATAATAATATTGCAATAAATAATGATAAAACAAATATTACTTTATTTAAAAAATGATTATATAATAACAACAATTTAAATAATGAAATAATGTGATAAACACTTCAAAGAAAGAAATCTTTCTGAGGAAAAATCATTTTAAATTACACAACTAGTGGTTATATCACTACTAGAAAATATTAGAGATAAATTATTTGCAATAATAAGACAACTCACATCCAACAATAACACTACTACAAAATATACATGAGGAGACCCCCAAGGCACTACAAACACTAGCTAGTACATATCGTCATCCGAATAATCAGAATCAGAAGGCTCCTGGCGCACTGGTCGCGGTACGAGGTGACGCTGCCCGTAGTTGATGATTCTAATCTTACGGTACACCTCGTATGCAACATACGCATCTATTGCTGCATACTCAATGTTGCAACCGTCAAGTGGGTACTTCTCCCAAAGATAATGCTGCCCACTCTTGAATCTTGTCTTCATATCCTTGTACGCGTCCTCGTCGAGCACGGCGCTTGCCATAGCAGCCATTCCAGTCTTGAGATGCTCAAGCCTAAAGATAGCCTGGAGATCAATGTGGCAGGCAGATGGTATCTCAACTCCCGGCCAGGTGCGTTTCATCTTGATCTTGTCATTTGTTATATCAACGCTAGCAAAATGAATGCCGCTGCGAAGAAAAACCATGAGTGGTTGACATTGCTTGTCACTTCTGCAACAACAAATGGAACACATGTTAAAAATACTAACAACAACTATGTACTATGCAATGCAACAACAATGTACAATCAACAATATATATATATTCATATGTGTCAAGATATATATTTTCAGCCAAACTATGCAACAACAATATATATATGCAACAACAATATAGAACAATCTAACCAACAATGTATAATAATAACAACTATTTAACCTATTGAAAACTATGCAACAACAACAATATTAATATAGACAATTGAACAATGTATAATTCGGCCAACTATTGAATTAATTAACAATCTCATTTCGGCCATATTGAACAATCTTTATTTCGGCCAACTATTGATGAATAACAACAATTTCATTTCGGCCAATGCAACTATATATATATATATATATATTGATCAACAATTAATTAATCTCATTGGAACTATATGTATACACAACAACAATCTCATTTAATCTCATTTCGGCCAACTATTGAACAATCTTATTTCGGCCAACTATTGATGAACAACAACAATCTCATTTCGGCCAACTATATATATTGATCAACACAATCTCATTGGAATGTATAATTAACAACAAATCTCATTTATAATTCGGCCAACTAATTTATTGAACAATTAATCTCATTTCGGCCCAACTATTGTAATATCTATTTCGGCCAACTATATATGAACAAAACAACAAATCTCATTTCGGCCAACTATATATATTGATCAACAATCAACAAATTAAAGTAAAATTGCCCCAAAATATAACATTTGGATCGGATGCATGAGATTTTTTGTACCTTGCCCATTGGAAGACCAAGACATTCTTCTTAAAACATAGTTGGATCACCGCAACCTCTTGCTGATTGGCGGTGTACTCGAAATCAAGACCGATGAACTTCTCTTGATCCCGAGCTTCACCAATCGATTTCTTGAAATCGGAGAGATAACCGCCCACCAACGTGCTATCGTTGGTATAAACCACCTTCAGATTGGTGGTGTGTGCAAGCACCGGTCCACAGCGCGCGATTGGTGGCGCCGGACTCATGGTGGCCGGAGTGGATGAAGAGATCAGAGGGGAGAGAGAGTGTCGCCGGAGGGAGAGAGGAAGAAGAAAGCCCCGACCGTATCGAAAAATGAAGAGACAGGGGGAAGAAAACTGTCCACTCCCGTCTAAAATCGTGGCGGGAGTCGAACGGTTTGGACCTTTAGTACCGGACCGTAACACAGCCCGGTACTAAAGCTCCACCCGCCCAGCCCCGCGCGACGGTTGCCATGCCACATACCTTTAGTACCGGGCGGTGTTACGGACCGGTACTAAAGGTCCCTTACGGACCGGTACTGCTGCCCCCCTCCCTTCTGTCCGTTTGGACCGGTACTGATGTTTATTAGTACCGGCCGCAAATGTAACCGAGACTCATAGTCTGGACGTAAAGTCCTTTTTCCACTAGTGCAATCTGTTGTTGATGATGGCTGAAGACTTAGTTTGAACTAGTTTTTTGGGCCTGTTTTTAGCCCAGCGAATGCAACGACTCAAAAACTGAAGAAATCAAGCAAAAAAGTGTCTGTTTTGGTGGTACCGTAGAACAGACAGGTTTTTCAGTCATTGATTTTGCAGAGTCATATCTGTTGGTACAGGTGTTAGCACCCTATTGGTTGAAAAATGTGTCTGTTCCTCAAAATGAAAACAGCCAGCTGCTAACTAGACACTCCCGATTTCTATGGTAGCCTTTGGGTCAGGTTTAGAGGTGTTCCTCTATTCACTTATTATATGGTGACAATTCATGAAGTTTCTTCTCTTGTGGTTTTAAGTTTTAACACTTCTTTGTTTGATTGTGACTGGTGTTAAGGACTGCCATATAAGATTTTATTATACTCTCCCACGAGTCGTATTGTTTGACACTGAAGGTGTGCAATCCTCGCGGAGGACCTCCAATTCTGAAAATGTGATTTTCTGGTTAGGTTGTTAATTGGGTTATTTTGATGATCGATATGATGCAATTGATAAGTATCCAACTCATGCTAACTTAATTTGCAGTAGCGATCTGCTAAAATAACTTCCATCGTTTTCAAAAGGATTCGCTATGACCCAAATTTTAAATACATTGATTTTTTTGTAAACCCATTTACTAGTATGAAAATGACTAAAAATCAAATTCAAGATGTCGGTATCAACAATATCTCAGCCGGCACATCGTCTGGCAGATCTTTACCGGGATTGTGCAGAGTAGTAGTTCCTCGCTCCATGTTGTGCACGTACAATCCCTTGTCATCGTTCTTCAAGAAGTATATGCAGTTCCGCTTTAAGCCGACTTCTTCTGCACTAAGTGATGCCCCGAAGTGACTAGAACAGCTCACCAAGAACACTCTATCTCCCAGAGTACGCACTTTCACCCAAGCCCTTTCAGTTATGTTCAGTTTCTCAACCCCAACGTGCAGAACTTTATTTATGAAAAATTGCTGACCGAAGGATAATTTGAACAACTCTCCGCATGATTCCAACAGTATAAAATCGGTGCAGGTGTAGAGTTTCTGCGATTGAACGTCACACGGGGTTACCGTAAATGTCGGCTGCGGCGAGAACTGGAGTGCAACAAAAGTATTGTCCAGATCCGCACAGAATATCCCTCCAAATGTTGTAAGACGCCTCATAGTTCTAACCACGTAACTGCGGCTTGCGTGGAGCCTCCGTGAGTTGTACCTATGCTCAAACCATTGGGTTCCTGCGAGAGGACTGCAGTACCAGAACACGTTGTCCTTGTAATTTAGCACTAGCACGACGCAGTTGGGATCAGTGGGTGGGTGCGACAGCAAGCACCTGGTTGTGTTCTCCTCGAGGAATTCCCCTTGAGCCGATGGCAGGCTGATTCTATGACGCGTGAACGGATTCCACAGGAAGGTCTGGCGTGAGTCGTGGTGCCGCATGAGCAACCAGCCCTGCGGTGTTACCCAGTAGAAGTGGCTCTCCAATTCATCTAATCTCATGGCCTGTAATTGCGCTCTACTTATACTGTACAGGAAGAGACCATCGGCTGCCTCCTCAGTCTCACCGTCATCGGCCTCTTTCTCTTCGTCTGACAGCACATCTCCGACCCTATCATTTTCGTCGCCATCCTCCTCGTAGCTTGCATTATCATCTTGTTCATCCTTCTCGGGCAATTCTTCCTCGCTCAATTTTCTTTCATCGTCGCTTTCCTCCACGGGCGTCTCACCGACATCGGCCTCTTCGTCTGAAAGCACATCTCCGACGCTATCACTTTGGTCAACATCGTCATACTCCTCGTCGCTTGCATTGTCATCTTGCTCATCCTCCTCGGGCAATTCTTCATCGCTCAAATCTCTTACATCGTCGCTTTCCTCCACGGGCGGGCGGTAGTTGTAATGAAACAGTAACAACGGGGACATCTTGGAATCCAGTAGCGCATCTTCACTTCCGTTCATAGCCATATACACACGGCCGCGGAGTTGGTTAATACCGAAGATCGTTTCCAGAGGAGACAGGCTCTCTTACCTTACCGACGAGAGAGTTCCTTGGCGGCGCTGCTACGAGAGAGTTCCCTTTTGCCTTCGGCTTGCTTATATGGAAGCAGCGGCCCGTACGAATCCGATTCGTAATCGAAGTCCAGGACCAGGAGAGAGGCGGACATATGACCAAACACGTATACAGACGGTCCATCAAACCGACTCGATCTCTACATGTTCCCGCACTACCGGAAAATTTATGTATGCCGTGTGGAGCTATATTTGCCGTGAGCCAAAAATTTGCGGAACACGGCAAAGATGCTTTGCCGTGAGGAAAGAATAACAGCGCACGGCAAACAAAACACTCACGGCACATACTACCCGGGGCGCACGGCAAAGTGTTGGACACGGCACAATGGACACAAAACGCTCGACAAAGATACAGCGGTCGGCAAAGAGAACTTTGCCGTGCGACAAGTTTCTCCAGCACGGCAAACCACGGGGACCGGCGACGACCGAGTTCACCAACTTTCCCGCGCTAATCAATAATTCGCGGGAAATATCTTTGCCGGGCGTGTATAGCAGAACTCACGGCAAAGAGTCGCAAATTTTATTCCCCCCGGGACAGCCCATTTCCCGCGCTCTAAATAATTTCGCGGGAAACGCTACGCCGTACACTTAATTATATTTATCTCAATAATATGCCTCGACACCCCAAATAAGTGGATCGAACGTTCGAGGCGTCGTCTACTCCTTCCCGAGGCATTGAAAATGGGTTGCTCGGTCGGCTTTTCTCCGTGATTATGTTAGGTTAGATCATATGAACATCTCAACCAAACTTTGGGCACATGTTACCACATGATTCCATGTCGTGCACCTGAAGTAGGACCATGGGGAACCAACATCTCATGTGTTCCGTCGCATGATTCCATGCCCGACACCCAAAAAGGCGTTTTCACCTCTAAGTGCAACAACTTACTACGGAGTAAGAGGGGTCGGTGAAGCGGGTCGCACCTCGGAGCTGTATCTTGGTTGTGACAACCTACCAACACACTAGGTATACATATGTTAGGGTCTATGCAAGTTTTGGTGGGGTTCCGACGCTCCGGACCCCCTCTACGGCAAAACACCAATCCCGCTGGAAAAAGTCCAACTTGTCGATCTACCCCTTTGACCGGCGCCGAGAGGGGGTAGACGCATGAACTTTTTTGCTTGGATGTGTTAGTTTGTTGCATAGGACCGTGGGGAACACACATTTCATGTGTTTCGTCGCAAGATTCCATGACCGACACCCGAAACGGGAGATTTCACCTCTAAGTGCAAGAACTTACTACGGAGTAAGAGGGGTCGATGAAGCGGGTCGAGTCTCGGAGCTGTATCTTGGTTCTGACAACCTAACAACACACTATTATACATATTTTAGGGGTATATGCTAGTTTTGGTGGGGTTCCAACGATCCGGACCCCCTCTACGGCGAAACCCTGCTCCCGCTGGAAAAAAGTCCAACATGTCGATCTACCCCTTTAACCGGCGCCGAGAGGGGGTAGACGCATGAACTTTTTTGTTTGGTTGTGTTAGTTTGTTACATATAAACATGGGGAACACACATTTCATGTGTTTCGTCGCAAGATTCCATGCCCGACACCCGAAACGGGAGTTTTCACCTCTAAGTGCAAGAACTTACTACAGAGTAAGAGGGGTCGGTGAAGCGGGTCGCACCTCGGAGCTGTATGTTGGTTCCCACAACCTACCAACACACTAGTATACATATTTTAGGGTTCTATGCAAGTTTTGGTGGGGTACCGACGCTCCGGACCCCCTCTACGGCGAAACAATGCTCCCGCTGGAGAAAACTCCAACCTGTCGATCTACCCCTTTGACCGGTGCTGAGAGAGTGTAGACGCATGAACTTTTTTGCTTGGTTATGTTAGTTTGTTACATAGGACCTTGAGTAACCAACATCTCATGTGTTTCGTCACATGATTCCATGCCCGGCACCCGAAACGGGAGATTTCACCTCTAAGTGCAAGAACTTACTACGGAAGTACGGAGTAAGAGGGGTCGATGAAGCGGGTCGCGTCTCGGAGCTGTATCTTGGTTCCCACATCCTAACAACACACTATTATACATATTTTAGGGGTCTATGAAATTTTTGGTGGGGTTTCGATGATCCGGACCCCCTCTACGGCGAAACCTTGCTCCTGTTGGAAAAAGTCCAACTTGTCGATCTACCCCTTTGGCCGGCGCCGAGAGGGGGTAGACGCATGAACTTTTTTGTTTGGTTGTGTTAGTTTGTTACATAGGAACATGGGGAACACACATTTCATGTGTTTCGTCGCAAGATTCCATGCCCGACACCCGAAACGGGAGTTTTCACCTCTTAGTGCAAGAACTTACTACGGAGTAAGAGGGTCGGTGAAGCGGGTCGCACCTCGGAGCTGTATATTGGTTCCCACAACCTACCAACGCACTTTTATACATATGTTAGGGGTCTATGCAAGTTTTGGTGGGGTTCCGACGCTCTGGACCCCCTCTACGGCGAAACCCTACACCCGCTGGAAAAAAGTCCAACCTGTCGATCTACCCCATTGACCGGCGATGAGAGGGGGTAGACGCATGATTTTTTTGCTTGGTTGTGTTAGTTTGTTACATAGGACCATGAGGAACCAACATCTCATGTGTTCCGTCGCATAATTCCATGCCCGACACCCGAAACGGGAGTTTTCACCTCTAAGTGCAATAACTTACTACGTAGTAAGAGGGGTTCCGACACTCCGGACCCTCGCCACGGCGAAACCCCACATTGAATGGAAACGACGTCGTTTATCCCTTCCCCGCGCGGTATACTTTCTCCGAGTTACTTTCTCCAAACGATGGTAACTCGGTGGAGTTTTTTTTTGTTTTTGTTTGGTTAGATCATAGGATCATGTCAAACCGTGGAAACTACTCCCGCAATTCGTATTTTATAGTTTGGTAAATAAGTTTAACTACAATATAGGATGTTTAATTTTAGCTAATCATTGTGTTTTGACTCACTAACCATACTAATTTTGGTTTTTTCATTGTGTAGGTAGTTTGGGTATGTGCCTCCTAGAGTGAAGGGGCAGCGTACCTACGCGAGCATCCTTGGATGTCTTGTCAAGGAGTTCTTCCCTGGGATGGTCACCCTCCCAGATGGTACCGAGAGTGTAGCTTGGACTTTCAAGCATTACAGCTACAAGGCGGATCCTGATTGCAAGTACAACAACATGGCGCATAAGACCGTCCAGTCTTTCTGGGTAAGTCTGTTTAACTTCTCATCATTCTGTAAATCCGAGATTGCACTAATGGCTTTGACCCTATTTTACCTATGTGCATGCTTGTAGGACTACTTCTCCCACCGGCCGGAGGACGAGGAGGACTGCACAAACATCCTTATGGGGATGCTCCCTAAGATGGTGACAGACATGCACTACGAGGCTTGCGTGATCTCTGTCCGCAATTGGTACGCTGAAAAGGTGATCGCGATAGACAAGAAGAAAGCCCGGGACATTTTGCTGCAGCCATGGCAGTACCTGCAGGTAGCTTCATTTCTACATTGTCAATTTTATTGACCACCATGTAATATCATTAATATGTGTGTTCTTTGTACGTAGGTGCCTCCTACGTTCGTCGGTAACGATGCTAGGTGCCACCTCGCGATGGTAGCGTGGTGGACTAGCCAGGCGTACCTCAAGTTGCACGAGGAGGGAAAGGCAAAGCGGGCGCACAACAAGGGTGGAACACACCGCCAAGGCAACCTTTGCCTTGCCGAAGTCATACAAAGGGAGGTAAGCAAATGCATTCTTTAATCCACCTACCTATGTTCGTGCTCTCTTTTGCAATATCGTTTCCTTTTCACCTATGCTTGTGCTCTCTTTTGCAGGCCGTGAAGACCGGCGTAGAACCCTCCCCCTTCGCCGTTTGGTCCAACATGCGTACCATGGATAAGCCGGATCATGTGACAGGGTCCTTGTGGATCAACGAGGGCGCCCGGCTCAGGAGCAAGGGGTACACGACAAAGTTCAAGGAGCGCAACGGTGTGGACGCTGACCCTCTCACCAGTCCACTTGACATCGAGGCTATCGTGCTTGCGGGGGAAGGCAAGGCGAATGGCCGCTTGTGGATAGGTAACGGCTTCGTCGACCCTCGCATCGTCCCGTCTCTACGCCGAGTCCGTCGTGGGAGGGCGCCAGGTGCGCCTGCTGTGGAGACCCGCCCACGAGTTTCGTCTCTAGCTGTCGAGGAGCTTCGGGTATGTTCTTCAGACAATACATTTTATTACATGTTCTCCATTGCAACATTCATGACATCGCGATGACATAATGTAGTCCGAGTTGGCCGAGGACAGGAGACGCCGTCTTGAGGTCGAGGAGCAGGTTCGTCAGCAGCAGGAGCAAATCCAGCAACATCAGGAGGAGATGCGGCAATCACAGGAGCAGATGCGGCTAGCGCAGGAGCACTCGAGGCAGATGATGGAGTGGATGACGAGCACGATGCAGCGCATTGCTCCTCCAGCGGACGGGACTCTTGCTTTCCCTCCACCCCCTCCACCCCCTCCACTCGATTGCGCTGCCGCCGCCTGGTGGCGAGGACGATCCGGAGGGGCAGCCCCGCGTCTCCAACTCTACCGTTGTCAAGGCGCTCCAGTGGGTATGCACGCATGACTTAGCTTCTTTACTTGTCAAAGTTTCCTTTTTTCACTTACTTGGTTAAATTATGCCCATGACATTGACACTTAGCTATTTTAGTTGTCAAACTAGCCATTTCTAATTAGGCCCCATTTCAACTTAGCTAGTTTTGCCTTGCATGAAAAACTATCCTTTGTAAACAGACAAATGGAACTAGCAACAGTGTATACTAGTAGTTAGCCATGCATTTGCCTCGTTCCTTGCACATGAATGGAAAAAAGAACCTGCTGCGGTCAAGCTTCCAAATTCCTGTACTTCTCCTATGCTTCCAAATATCCAAATTTTCCTTGCACATGAATGGCAGCTAAGGAAGTGCACATGGAACTAGCAACAGTGTATACTAGTTGTGCTCCAAACACTAGTAGAAATATGAGCAATAGTCCCGGTTCTAGAGGACCTTTAGTCCCGGTGTAGCAACCGGGACTATCAAGGCGGGACTAAAGGTGCCCAACCCTTTAGTCTCGGTTGGTTACGAACCTGGACTAAAGGCCCTTCCACCCACAGCGTTTGGACCCTTTAGTCCCGGTTGGTAATACCAACCTGGACTAAAGGTTTTTAGCAGAAATTCATTTTTTTCAAAAAAATCAACTATTTTATATTTTTTTCAGGTTTTTTTATTTTGAATCTTCGAATTGTTTTTGAACTTCGAATCTTTCAATTATTTACCAATTAATTTATATTTACCCCTATTCTCAAGTCAAAGTGCATACCTACGGTCAAACTTCCCGCTCGGTCACCCATCCTCACACTACTCCACCCCAAGCACGCTTAACATTTAGGTTCCATTCAAATTACATACTAAGAGAGAACAGAGAACTTACTGATATAACTGTCTTATCTATCATATTAACCACTCGGTCATGATGATATATTTTTTCATTGCTTGTATTATAAAATTTTAGTTGAATAAATAAAAATGATAATACAATAAAATATTGAAATAAATAATGATAAAATAAACATTACTTTACTTTTGCCTTTTTATATAGTATGGAATAATCCGTATCTTTAAATCCTTAAATCGGAATTCAACAAATAAAATGTCTAAATTGATCAAAACAATTAGAGGAATCCAAATATGACATCCAAATCATATTTTGCATTACAGAAACATCGATAGCCATGGTGACCATTTCGATCTTTTTTACGAAAAAATGAAATAAAACGATAAACACCTCAAAAAAGGATATCCTTTGAAATGGGGTCCTTATATGTGTACTAGGTGGTATGAAAAATGATAAACTTGATTTTTGACAAAATTTGAAAAAAAAAGTCTTCACAAAAAGGACTATCATCTATAAACATCTATAAGTTTCAAGCCAAATGATCAAGTTATGCTCATTTTCACGGCATAGTTTGTGATAAAGGTCTCATATTTCACAAATAGGTGCGGATTGATATACTAAACAATCATGACAAAAGGATTCTTCAAATTATTTTCATAAATATCATTTTCCATTTTTTAAGTCCAAAAAATGACTTTTTTGTGAACAAAGTACAAAAAATATGATGCAAAATGGCACCAATTTAATTTTCTTGGAAACTAGTACACATATGATGGATAATCCCCAAGTAATAGGTTTTTCCTTGATTTCTACCTAATTTCGTCTAGTTAAATGAGTTTATGTCGATTTTTGAAAAGTAATTCAAATTTGAACTACAACTATTTGTTAGTTTGGTATGAATTTGTTGGAAAAATCATTTTAAGGTACACAACTGTTGGTTATATCACAGAAACATTGATAATTCTTGAAAATCTTACCTCTTTCGATGAATAGTCATCGGGGCCGATTTGATCATTTTTACGAAAAAATGGAATAAAGTGATAAACACCTCAAAAAAGGAAATCCTTTGACACGGGACCCTAATATGTGTACTAGTTGCCATCAAAAATTATAAACTTGATTTTTGACAAAATTTGCAAAAAAAGTCTTCACAAAAAGGACTATCATCTATAAACATCTATAAGTTTCATGTCAAATGACCAAGTTATGGTCATTTGCACGGCATAGTTTGTGATAAAGATCTCATATTCCACAAATAGGTGTGTATTGGTATAGTAAACAATCACGCCAAAGGGATTTTTCAAATTATTATCATAAATATCATTTTCCATTTTTTAAGTGCAAAACATGACTTTTTTTGTGAACAAAGTACCAAACATATGATGCAAAATGGCATCCATTTAATTTTCATGAAAACTACTACACATATGATGGATAATCCCCAAGTAATAGGTTTTTCCTTGATTTCTACCTAATTTCGCCTAGTTAAATGAGTTTATGTCGATTTTTCAAAAGTAATTCAAATTTGAACTACAACTATTTGATAGTTTGGTATGAATTTCTTGGAAAAATCATTTTAAGGTACACAACTATTGGTTATATCACAGAAACATTGATAATTCTTGAAAATCTTACCTCTTTCGATGAATAGTCATCGTAGCCGTTTCGATCTTTTTTACGAAAAAATGGAATAAAGTGATAAACACCTCAAAAAAGGATATCCTTTGACATGGGACCCTTATATGTGTACTAGTTGCCATGAAAAATGATAAACTTGATTTTTGACAATATTTGCAAAAATGTCTTCACAAAAAGGATTATTATCTATAAACATATATAAGTTTCAAGCCAAATGACCAAATTATGGTCATTTTCACGACATAGTTTGTAATAAAGATCTCATATTCCACAAATAAGTGCATATTGGTATATTAAACAATCATGCCAAAGGAATTCTTCAAATTATTATCATAAATATCATTTTCCATTTTTTAAGTGCAAAAAATGACTTTTTTTGTGAACAAAGTACCAAACATATGATGCAAAATGGCACCAATTTAATTTTCATGGAAACTAGTACACATATGATGGATAATCCCCAAGTAATAGGTTTTTCCTTGATTTCTACCTAATTTCGTCTAGTTAAATGAGTTTATGTCGATTTTTGAAAAGTAATTCAAATTTGAACTACAACTACTTGTTAGTTTGGTATGAATTTGTTGGAAAAATCATTTTAAGGTACAAAACTGTTGGTTATATCACAGAAACATTGATAATTTTTGAAAATCTTACCTCTTTCGATGAATAGTCATCGGGGCCGCTTTGATCATTTTTACGAAAAAATGGAATAAAGTGATAAACACCTCAAAAAAGGAAATCCTTTGACATGGGACCCTAATATGTGTACTAGTTGCCATCAAAAATTATAAACTTGATTTTTGACAAAATTTGCAAAAAAAGTCTTCACAAAAAGGACTATCATCTATAAACATCTATAAGTTTCATGTCAAATGACCAAGTTATGGTCATTTGCACGGCATAGTTTGTGATAAAGATCTCATATTCCACAAATAGGTGTGTATTGGTATAGTAAACAATCACGCCAAAGGGATTTTTCAAATTATTATCATAAATATCATTTTCCATTTTTTAAGTGCAAAACATGACTTTTTTTGTGAACAAAGTACCAAACATATGATGCAAAATGGCACCCATTTAATTTTCATGAAAACTACTACACATATGATGGATAATACCCAAGTAATAGGTTTTTCCTTGATTTCTACCTAATTTCGCCTAGTTAAATGAGTTTATGTCGATTTTTCAAAAGTAATTCAAATTTGAACTACAACTATTTGATAGTTTGGTATGAATTTCTTGGAAAAATCATTTTAAGGTACACAACTATTGGTTATATCACAGAAACATTGATAATTCTTGAAAATCTTACCTCTTTCGATGAATAGTCATCGTAGCCGTTTTGATCATTTTTACGAAAAAATGGAATAAAGTGATAAACACCTCAAAAAAGGAAATCCTTTGACATGGGACCCTTATATGTGTACTAGTTGCCATGAAAAAATGATAAACTTGATTTTTGACAATATTTGCAAAAATGTCTTCACAAAAAGAATTATCATCTATAAACATATACTCCCTCCGTTCCTTAATATAAGGTGTCTAAGGTTTTTAGAAAAAATTCAAAATATAAGATGTATTGCGATTTATAGACAATTTTATTCATCAAAAAACAAGTCAAAATGTGGAACGGAGGGATTTGACCTATTGTTTTCAATTTGTAACTATTAGAAATTGCTCTCTCTCGATTTTTGTCTAAACAAAATGAGTGCACCTTATGTAAAATACATGCATCTTAATATCCGTGCCAAAACCTTAGACACCTTATATTATGGAACGGAGGGAGTATAAGTTTCAAGCCAAATGACCAAATTATGGTCATTTTCACGACATAGTTTGTAATAAAGATCTCATATTCCACAAATAAGTGCATATTGGTATATTAAACAATCATGCCAAAGGAATTCTTCAAATTATTATCTTAAATATCATTTTCCATTTTTTAAGTGCAAAAAATGACTTTTTTTGTGAACAAAGTACCAAACATATGATGCAAAATGGCACCAATTTAATTTTAATGGAAACTAGTACACATATGATGGATAATCCCCAAGTAATAGGTTTTTCCTTGATTTCTATCTAATTTCGCCTAGTTAAATGAGTTTATGTCGATTTTTAAAAGTAATTCAAATTTGAACTACAACTATTTGATAGTTTGGTCTGAATATTTTGGAAAAAACATTTTAAGGTACACAACTATTGGTTATATCACAGAAACATTGATAATTCTAAAAAATCTTACCTCTTTCGATAAATAGTCATCGCGACCGTTTTGATCGTTTTTACGAAAAAATGGTATAGAGTGATAAACACCTCAAAAAAGTAAATCCTTTGGCAAGGGTTCCTTATATGTGTACTAGTTGCCATGAAAAATGATAAACTTGATTTCTGATCAAATTTGCAAAAAAAAGATTCCTTCCGGTTGACTGGTCCTGCAAGATGCGCATTTTATCATTCCATCCGAGACTAAACTTTGGCTACAATTAATATAAAAAAACTTAAAATGGTAAATCATCACACAATGTCATTTTATGTGACCTAATTGCGTAGATAGTTTTTCATATATACACAATGTTTTCCGAATTCGTACGCAAAAGTTATACTTTTTTAAATTGAGATCACTTTTTTTACAAAAAAAATTAAAAATCAAAAATTAAAATTTTCTCTAATAGTAGGTTGCGATAGGTACCGGCACGTCAAAGGATTTTTAAATTTGAAGTTTTTTTCAATTTTTAAATTTATTTTAGACGTTGTTTTTTCACGGTAAAAAAGTAGCCTACCGTAGACCCTTTAGTCCAGGTTGGTGCCACGAACCGGGACTAAAGGGTCACACACTGGGCCCCGCCACTGCGGCCGCATGCGGTGACCCTTTAGTCCCGGTTCGTGTCACGAACCGGGACTAAAGGTCCCTCCGAAATTCAATCTGGTGGCTTGCACCCTTTAGTCTCGGTTCCTTTTTAAATGTGGGCTAAAGGGGTGAACCAAAGCCCCGTTTTCTACTAGTGAAATTTTCCTTACACATGAATTTTCCTAGCTGTACTCATGATTTTTATATAAACTTGCAGCAGGGACAATGACGTCTATCTTCGGCATCCTTCTATCGTCGTGGAGTTCATGTGGTCGTCAAGATTATGTCTATGCTTGAAAGGAGAATGCTATGTTGAATTATGACTATGTGGTGTTTGAGATTATGTCTATGTTTTCTGGAGTATGAAGTATGTTTAATTAGTCATATGGAGGAGGTTATGTCCTGTTTATACATGTTATGAAGCACTATTTAGTCATATGTGTGTTTGAATTGTCAGCTGTGATTTATTTGTGAATTTTGTGTGAAATGCAGGGATTTTTCATAAACCAGTAAAAATGGTGCCAAATGGCTAATTGGCCGTGTACCACCACACGGCAAAGCCCTTTGCCGTGCTCATACTCACGGCAAACATGGGTACGTGGCGCGAGACTGTGCTCCTGGCGGCCGGGAGACGACCATATGGTATATATGTCGTGTGTTCTGGTGGAGGCACACGGCAATGACACAATCGACCAGACCGGTCAACAATTCTGTGCCGTGCGCTTCTGGTGAAAGGGCCAATCTATGCCGTGCGTAGCCACCCAGGGTTCACGGCAAAGGGAAAAGATATGCCGTGTTGGTCACTCAGTGTTCACGGCAAAGTTCAGAGATATGCCGTGTGTGGACTCGCAGGACCCACGGTAAAATGCGAAGATATGCCGTGCATGGACACGAAGGACGCACGGCAAATCGTTGCTGAGGTGGACGAAGGGCTGACAATATTCTGACAGATATGTGCCGTGCGGCGCTCGTGCGGCTCACGGCAAAGGCTTTGCCTTCCATTTTGCGAAAAGCTCACGGCAAAGGGCCTTTGCCTACGAGTATTGTGCCGTGCTGTGTTTGCCGTGCGAGTCCTGACAGCAAAGCCTTTGCCGGGTTCAATGAAGCCTTTGCCGAGCGTTTCGGCAAATTCCGTTTTTCCGGTAGTGCCGTGAAGAAAGGAATTCGAACTCCAGATGTACTCCTGTCTATGTCGGATCTGTTGGCTTAATCCAATCGTGAGTTTTAATTTCCATGTATGAGTCGGCTTGCATGGCATATTGTGCGTGTCCTACTAGGACTACTACACATAGGATAGGAAAGCTAGATCGGATTGGTTTCAGCCGTCGCTAGCGATATAATCTCCGCATAATAACCGCTTCGATCGTTTAGCTGGAAGGGTCGTGTGGGCAGCCCACCTTGAGGAGCGAGAACGAGATGGAGGCGGCGGCATCGAAGGAACATGGCTGGACGTCTCTGCCGGTGGACGTATTGGTCCAGATCCTGGATCACCTGCGGTGGTCGAGCCACCCGAGCTTCGGTTTGGTGTGCCGACAATGGCAATCTGCGCGTGCCTCGGCGCCCTTCTACCCGGCGTGGATCACCCCTGTGCTCCTCAACGCCACCGACCTGGGAACCACCAACCTCCGGTACTACAGCCCCTACTATCACAAGAACTTCGAGATCGCCTGCACTCTCAAGCTACCCGACGCCAAGATCGTCGGCGCCACCGGGCAACACCTGACGCTAAGCCTGGAGAACCTAATCCTAGACGTCGAGCTTCTGTCCGGCGACGTCCATGAACTACCAAACCCTGACCGCCCCACGTTCGCCTGCGACTCCGTCGTCTACGACGGTTTGGGCACCATGTTAGATGTCCACTCGAAGTATGGCTGGCTGGAAGCCGGCCGTTCCATCCGAAACAACGCAACCGACGTGTGGGAGGACTGGAACTACACGGACGTTGATTGGGACGCGCCACGCTTTCTGCCATCACATGACTGTAACCCAGTTCTCCGTGACGACTTCCTCTACCTGCTTGGTGAAGACGGTGCACTAGCAGTGTATGACGAGAGCAAACACGAGAAAGGATTCAGTATTCTCGAGAAGCCTGAGAGTTATACGTTCGACCATCATGACAGCTACTTGGTCAAGTCCGATCAAGCCGAGCTCATGGCCGTCCTTATCGGGCGTCGTGGGACGCCGGTCAACGTTGTCAAACTGAACGAGCACACGATGGAGTGGGAGAAGATAGAAGACCTGAAGGGGAGGACCATCTTTACCGGCACGTTGACAACGACGATGAAGACGACTAGTGTCAAGTGGATGCAGAACAAGGTTTTCCTCCCGAGACTCTACGCTTGGCCTGAGACCGTCCATGTTGACATTGTTCAACGTGAAGGTGATGTTGCCTTTGTTCCCAAGTCAGGACGCGCAGATACCACGATAAAACATAACGATTGTGGGGCAAACATCTGGTTTTACGAATTGGGACAACATGAAGAGCCAAGGGAGTTTTGGGGATATGAGAAAGTGGATTATAGCATCTGGGTCGATTTTAGTAGCAAATGATTTCAAGATTCTAATGTATTATACTTCATGTTGAATCTCTTGCAAATAAATGAAACTTGTAATATTTAAGAACATGGCATGTATTACGAGTAAAAACACATTTATATCCTAAATCACTTAGGGCCACTTCTGTTCGTGAGCTTAAGGTTATGAAGAAGCCAGCCTATAAATTTTAGTGCGAGAAGCTCACAGCAACTTGAGCTTCCGTTGATAAATGCCCTAGATAAATTAAAATACCTTATGTGTGACAGTTTATATAAGTAGAATGTATGTTAGAATGAATCAAGAAAACTACAAAGATTCAAATCACATCCGAAGAGGCCCCTTCTAACCACATCGGCCAAGATGGAACACGCGGTGCGACGGCTTGTTTTCCCGCTCCCTTCAATAATTTTCCAGGTCAATCTGTTTCAGGTATATGCGTGTTTTTTTGTCATAGAAAATACAATGGTGGTTATTATACGGTCATGCTAGAGTTGCTTAATTAGTTTAATTGGGTAGTATAGGTGCTGAGGTACCATGCGACGTACTACACCGTAAAGCATCCTACATGCTCCTTCCATTTCTGAATATAGGGTGTATAATTTTCTGCACGAATATTAAGACATGTATACATTGCATATAATTAATTTATTTTTTTACTGAAAAAATTTGTGAGAAACCAGTTTTTATAGGCACAAAATAAATGCAACCCGTTAAATTCCTCTTTTGAGACAAGGTCTCATTTTTTGATGAGTCAAACCGTCCAAAAATAGTAAATACACCTTATATTTTTCTTTTTTGAAAACTATACACCTTAAAACAAGTAACAGAGTTAGTATTTGTTTTGCGATGGCATCCTATAACTTCTGTACCGTATTGTGTGCTCTCGTCGAGGCATCCTACATACTCCTACAAACGAGAGTCAGCTGCTCGGCATGGTATCAAAATCCGTCGGCATTTAATTGTGCTGACGGCCACCGTCAGCGTAGTTCCATAAGCGTACTATGTGGCCATCAGCGTAGCTTGCACACTGGCCAATTTTGTTTAATTATTTCTCTTATTTTTAATTGGTCACACGCTTAATTTTCATTAATTTTTAAATTGATGATACACTTATTTTGTTTCTAATTGGTCAAACATTCTTAGTCGAACATCTCGATCGGTCACCCATCATCAAATTGCTCTAACCCAAGCACGATTAACTTTTGATTTCCTTCCGAATGAGCTTCCATGTAAGAGGTTATACCTTGATGAAACTAGTATCTTATCAATAATAATAACCCCTAGGCCATCATGTTACACTTCGTTATTATTTGAATTCTAAAAATTTATTTGAATAAACACCAATGATTATGTATTAATACTTAAATAGAAATGATAAACTTGACCCAAGTACAGTTCTTTGTAAAAAATGACTTTTTCCATTTTCTAAGTGCCAAAAAATGACTTTTTGCAAAACATAATTCTGTTACACTACTTTGTACTAGATTCAAATTATGTTACACCATAATTATAGAAAAATGACCAAAAATTATGTTACACTTCTTTGTACTTGTTTCAAATTATTTTTATAAATATCACTAGTAATCTGCCTGTGCGCTGTAACGGGGGACGGGTATTATGTCGGCCGCAATTTTTCGTTGGTATTGTCAACCGGCCAATTTCGCCCCCATTTCAGGAAGGCTCCCTTTAGGAGACGGATAAATCACCTACCTTGGGAGTGCCACATTTGATCATCCGCTCCAATACCCGCAATGCAATAGACTTTACGGACGAATTATGGTAAATTAGAGACAGGACATGATATTTCCGAAAAATAGGTTAGCCAACAAGATATACAAACCCAGATAATTCACTAAAATTGTTGAGTTGAACTGGTTTTGGTAAACACTAAGTCTTTCAAATATAAGAGTTTGTCTTTTTCCGGAGACAATGATTTGGAAGGTACGCCACGTGATTTTTCTCACTGGATATTTAATCTTCAGCATGTACAAATTAACATATATTCCTAATCGAAAAAAAACATAGATAGCAACAAATGGCCATTCGAGGCGCCCCCATTGTAGGCCTTGTCCTATGTCTTCCTTCTCTTCAAAAGAATGCTCCAAGTGATGGCCTACGGCCGGGGCTACCATGATGCCTCCCAGGATGCCAATCATGATGACGTAACCCATCTTCCACTTATGCTCCACCTCGAGGATGGTCATGTCCTTGTAGATGTTGACGATGCTCAACATAATGACCATGTTGACGACCGAGTGGTGGTAAGCGTTCAAGTACACACAAAACTTGTGATCCTTGTTGGGTCTCAAGAACAGTCAATGATGTAGATGAACAAAATTAAAAATAAGAAAATATCAGCAAGTAAAACTATGCAACTGATATTGTAAATTGCTTTTGCATACAAATGCTTCAAATTTTAGCAAATAAAGAGCACAATGAGAATGGGAGAGGATGATACCTGAAGAGTACCGAGAGGAAATACTGTGATTTCAGTGTTCCCGTGAATACATGTGGCCCAGCCAGATGATACATGAAGAGTACCAAGAGCAAATACTGCGATTCCGGTGCTCCCGTGAAACAAGTAGGTGATCCCTTGGACAAATTGCAAATATAAATACCTGTGGCCCAGCCAGATGATACCTGAAGAGTACCGAGAGCAAATACTGCGACTCAAGTGTTCCCGGGACTCCCACGCCACACCAATTAGCTGGCAAGCTACATGGAGGCAAAACCATGCATGATCGTTTGATTTGAATGTCTTGATATATCTAGCAAGTATGCCTAGCATGGCAGTGGAATCCCCGAGTTCACATCATTCACTTTCCATGTGTCTGCATGAGAAAAAGAATGCGATTTTTTTTATAAAATTACTGCCAACCTACTAAATTTAGTATGCCCTGTTTCTATATAATATAGAGATATGAACCTTACCGAAATTCCATTATTTGTAAAGAAGGACTGTTTCTCTACTACAACATAACTCGAAGGTAGAGAGGTTCTATGCTAATGCTATGGCTGAACATGCAGATGTACCTAACAACAATTAGATTGATCCATGCTTAGAAGTCATCAAGGCTGGAAGAAATCTAGCTAGGCAAGAAAGACTCAGCCCCAATATACAAAAGGTCAAAGTGCACAGAACAGAAGAACCCATGTGACACACAAACCAAGTATATTAGACACATGCATTTGACGTGTGAGATTTCACATGACAACATGCACAATATTTTTATGCATTGTCCGTTACAAGCATACAAAATAAATGGCATTTCCATGTTCTTGACACTGCATCAGCATATCCTAAACTTATTCATCTGGTTTCAATAGTGTGTTAAGCAAGGATGGTGATGATCGCAAGTATTTTGTTTAGGGCTGAACATTGCTGTTACTGGCACCTTTTATCTCTTGGCCTGTATTTCTTTTTTCACTTCCTATCATAGCAGAAATAGTATGTTACCCTAGGTATCCATCCGAATCGGTCATGTCTCAATACTATTCAACTTCATTAGATTTGTGTTGGATCTTTGCACGGGCCTTGCCTCTATTTCCTTTCCATATGAATCTCATTAATTTTCTTACCATTAATCATAGACTGATGTCACTTGCATTTTGCTAACTATAGTATAAACGTTGAAGAACTAAGTAAACATGAAGACACCATTCATGTCATGATTTGTTTTCTACAGGCTTAACTTAGTGCGAAAAGGGAACCGACGCCTACTTCCTTTTACTTCTTTGAATGCTTCAGACCATCAGTTATGTACTTCTTGTTTCATCAATAAAGCACCATGCTTCTCCAAAGAATATAAAGTATTAGTCTGCCCTTCTCCACAACATTTTTATAACCAATCAATGCAGGTTTCAGGGGGGGAAAGACTGTTTGGAAATTGATTGAGTAAATAATGAAGATAAAATACTGAAACGTGGTACTCAGATTTTTAGACTATATTTTCTGAACTTCCTGAGAAAACCGTACTAATTTGCATCCTATCATGCAACACATATGGAATTATTGAAGCACAACGCGAAACAATATCAGGAAACTGATGAGCTGAATTAGTTCATTTGGAAGAAAAATTGAACCGCTTGATGTAACTTGTTTGCAAGGAATCATACCAATCACAGGCACCACTTTAGTCTCGTAAAACACTTGCCTCTCGAATGTGGTGCTCTGCCTTAGCATCAACAATGGAAGGCAGGATGCTTGCCACGGTCCCAACACAAGGCTGTGAACACCGCACCATGATCAACTTAAAACCTCCACGGCCCTTCTAAACAATCGTGTGTGAGTAAACCCCGAAATCATGGCCTGCGAAGAAACGACATCTCGGTGAGGCATTTCATCAAACATCTGGTAAGCATCTTCCGGTCGGCCGGACTGTGCACACATGCACATGCTGATCGCCGAGTGCGCCACAAAGACATTCACGTCGAGGCCGAGCCTTGTGACGGATGAATGGATCTGGAGGCCGAGCAAGAGGTTGCCCTTCGCTGCGCCAAACTTGAGAGCGAGCATGTAGGTATAGTGGTTGAGGAAGCAAGAAGGGTCTCGCGCCGGCATGGAGGCGAAAAGGAGGAGGGAATCACGCCGGCATGGAGGCCAAAAGGGTGGAACAGGCGGCATAGGGACCGGGGCGGTGCGGCGCGGGTGGTGTGCGAGCCCTGGACGACGTGGGTTGAGAGAATGATTGTGGATTGATGTGCAGCATGGCAGCACTTGACCAGCGGTGGAAGTGGCGATAGAAATGCAGGGGTAGAGCAAGGGCGCCGCGGCGGCGGCGGGCGCTGGGGAAGCGGCGGTGCGGAAGTAGAGAAAGGAAACTGGTCAAGCGTGTGATTGACAGCGTGAAAAAAACAGAGGTTGGACGAAGGGGCGGGCAGAAAGGGGAACAAAACTTTTTTTCTAGATAGGAGAGATTTTCCATTTTCTAAGTGCCAAAAATGATATTTTTGTGAAACAAGTAGAAATATATGGTGCAGAATGACCCATCTAACTTTAAAAAGAGTAGTCCACATTTTATGGGTAATACCAAAGTATTAGGATTTTTCTCGATTTTTACCAAATTTCGCCTACTTAAATGAGTTTATGGCAATTTTTCGAAAGTAATCCAAATTTGAACTACAATGTTTTGATAGTTTGGTCTGATTAAAAAAATCATTTTAAGGTAAGTAGTGGTTAGATCACAGAAAAATCGATAGTTTTAGAAAAGTAGACCATTCGATGAATAGGCATGGAGGCCATTTTAATCATTTTTTTATAAAACAATGAAACAAAGTGGAAAAACCTCAAAAAAGACATCCTCTCGCATGGAGTCATTTTATGCGTAGTCCTATGAAAATAGATAAATTTGATTTTTTTTAAAGTAATCCAAATTTACACTACAAGTTTTTGATAGTTTGGTCTAAATTTTTTTTAAATCATTTTAAGATACACAACTAGTGGTTGTATCACATAAGCATCGACATTTTTAGAAAATTCGACCTCTTTCGATTAATAGTCATGGTGGTCATTTTGATTTTCTTTAAAAAAACTAAATAAAGTGAAAAAAAAAACTCAAAAAGAGATATCCTCCCGTATATAGTATTTTTCTTTTTATGTTTATTAGTTGGTATGAAGATTGATAAACTTTATTATTGACAAATTATGTAAAAAAAGTCTTCACAAAAAGGTCTATCATGTATAAACATCTCAAGTGTCAAACCAAATGACCATGTTAGGGCCATTTCCACGACATAGTTTGTGAGAAAGTTCTCATATTACACACGTAGGTGTATCTTGGTATAGGAAACAATCATGTCAAAACGATTTTTAAATTATTTTTTATAAATACCATTTTCCATTTTTTAAGTGCCAAAATGACTTTTTTGTGAACAAAGTACAAAAAATATGGTGCAAAATGGCACCCATCTAATTTTCACAAAAATTAATCCACATTTGATGGATAATCCCAAAGTATTAGGAGTTTTGTTAATTTCTACCTAATTTCGTCTAGTTAATGAGTTTATGCCATTATTTGAAAGTAAATTTGCCTAGGTAAATAATGTTATGTTATGCAAAATATAATATAGTTGTAATTTTTAATTTCCTCTCATATTTTCTAATTAATTTGGACATTTTATTTTTTAAATTTCAACTTATAAATTATTCAATATTAAATGAAAAATAGAAGAAAAAATAGCTAAGCCGTCGGCGTAGCACTATAAACCTATGTCGACGATTTTGCCGTTGGCATAAACCGTTTACGCCGTGACGGCCAGTTTGCTGGACAACCCGGCTCAACTCCTACGTCGAAGGTCCCGACAAAAAGCCATCGGCCTAGCCTGGGCGTCAAAAGTACGATCAGCTTCCTGTAGTGTGCACGGCCTTTTGCCGTCGGCTTGCTATGGAAGCAGCCCGTACGAATCCGCGTCGTAATCGAAGTCCAGGAGTGAGGTGGACATACATATGACCAAACACGTACATATGGTCCATCAAACCGACTCGATCTCTACTGATGTTCCCGTGAAGAAAAGAATTCGAACCCCAGATGTACTCCCAGTCCATGTCGGATCCAATCTCCTTCTTCTGGAGTACTATATAAATTGCTCCGCTACCGATCAAATCTCTCCAAAATAACCCCTTCCGATCGTTTCTGCTATTTAGCTAAAGGGTCGTTGATCTGGGCAGCACACGTTGATGGAGGTGACGGCATCGAAGGCGCCTGACTGGTCGTCTCTCCCGGTGAAATTACTGGTCCGAATCCTGGATCACCTGCGGTGGTCGAGCCACCCGAGCTTCGGATTGGTGTGCCGACAATGGAAATCTGCACGTGTGCGGACGCCCTTCTACCCGGCGTGGATCGCCCCTATGCTCCTCAACGCCACCGACGTAGGAACCACCAACCTTCGGTATTACAGCCCCTACTATCACAAGAATTTTGAGACCACCTGCACTCTCAAGGTACCGGACGCCAAGATCGTCGGCGCCACCGGGCAACACGTAACGCTATGCCTGGAGAACGTAATCCTAGACGCCGAGCTTCTGTCCGGCGACGTCCACGAACTACCAAACCATGACCGCCCCACGTTCGACTCCGTCGTCTACGACGGTGTGCGCACCATGTTCGATGTCCACTCGCGGTATGGCTGGCTGCAAACCGGCCGTTCCATCCGAAACAATGCAACGGACGTGTGGGAGGACTGGAACTACACGAGCATTGATTGGGACGCGCCATGCTTTCGGCCATCACAGGACTGTAACCCAGTTCTCCGTGACGGCTTCCTCTACCTGCTTGGTGAAGACGGTGCGTTAGCAGTGTACGACGAGAGCAAACACGATGAAGGATTCAGTATTCGCGATAAGCCTAAGAGTTACTTGTTCGACCACCATGACAGCTACTTGGTCAAGTCCGATCAAGGCGAGCTCATGGTCGTCTTTATAGGGCGTCGTGGGACGCCGGTCAACATTGTCAAACTGAACGAGCAAACGATGGAGTGGGAGAAGATACAAGACCTGATGGGGAGGACCCTGTTTACCGGCACGTTGACGACGACGATGAAGAAGACTAATGTCAAGTGGATGGAGAACAAGGTTTTCCTCCCGAGACTCTACGATTGGCCTGAAACCGTCCATGTTGACATTGTTCAACGTGAAGGTGATGTTGCCTTTGTTCCCAAGTCAGGACGCGCAGATACCACGACGAAACACAACGATTGTGGGGCAAACATCTGGTCTTACGAATTGGGACAACATGAAGAGCCAAGGGAGTTTTGGGGAGCTTGGAAAATGGATTATAGCATTTGGGTCGATTTTAGTAACAGATGATTTCAACAGTCCAATGTATTATACTTCATGTTGGATGTCTTGCAAATAAATGAAACTTGTAATATTCAAGAACAAGGCATGTAATACAGGTAAAAAAATATTTAGATCCTAAATCACTTAGGGCCATTTCTTTTGAGCTTAAGGTTATGAAGAAGTCGGCTTATAAATTTTAGTGGGAGAAGCTCATACCAATTTGCGCTTCTTTTGATGCATGTTGATGCGGATATGCCCTTTGGGTATCCTCATGCTGGCATAAAGAAGTTTAAAAGGCCGAAAAGCCCGCCCGGTGGTCCAACAAGAAACATACAAGGAAGGTCCCGGGGGCCCAACGAGAGGAGCGCACCTCAAGGCAGGCACAACCAATACATACATAGGTTTTCTCAAACTGTAATCCTAGTAGGATACGTCTTCCTGGGCTGGGAGGGACGTCGGGAAAGGACATGCAATCCGACCACCAGAAACCCTAGCGAGTTCGACATCTCGTCGGGAAGCCATTGTAATCGCCATTGTTCACCTCAAGATCAATAACCAGACAAGGTAGGAGTATGTTATTACCCTCTAGGAGCCTAAACCTAGGTAAATCCTTGTATGTCACCACTCAGGTATGGAGTTGATATTCGAAATTTTCGATTCAACGTCAATCAATGGGGTACGCTCCACCTCCCGGACCCGATCCGATCTACGAGAGCATCACCCGCACCTCCGCCGGCTCTGGTACACGCGTCTCCATCGACCACAAGCATCTGCAGCTACATCGGCTCCTATCTTCGTCGACTTTGATCTACACCGACTCGCCGAAAGAGAGCAACGACGCCATCGAGTACTGCACCAACTGTGGCATCTACCACGTAGCAGCTGTCCTTGACGCTATCGACTCCGACCATGGCGAGAGTTGCAGTAGCAGCGGGGGCTACAACACCGACACCACCCCTGTACCCGCCCAAATCTAAATGGCAGGACCGACCACTAGAAACGGCAGCGGCACTACATCGCAGCAGGCTCTGCCCAAGTCGGAAAAATATCCGGTGACGGTCACAATTCCAGACAAGCAGCGCATTCAGCTTGTCGTCACCAAGGAGATGGCGCAAAAAGCTTATCACGCTTACATGCATTGCCTCGCCATGCCCGAAGGATCAACCAAGGAAGAACTCCTGACGTTCCAATACCTCATGTGGGAAGAAAATCATAAGCTGAACGATTTTTGGGAAGAGTTGGATGAGCCACGAAATCAAGCTGACCTGTCGAGCCAGAGAAGAGCCGCATCCTCTCACTCGATGGGGTGCACACCGGGGACCCGACTGTTTATGAAGTATCGCACCCAGGTAGGAGATCTACCGGAGAACGAGAGAGCAACTCTCTCCGTGTCACGGACATGAACAAGTCCTTCATGTCAATCGACGAAGGGCGTACCCGTTCCTAGAATAACGTCTACGGGCATGTCCGTTGCCACGTACCTCATGGCGACACAACCTCGGAAGGCGACCCTCGTACAACCTTGCATCGGAAACAGATTAAAGCACTGGCACCGTGGGCGAAGTCATGATACCCCTCATACCTAGGGAGAAAGGCAAAACGTCGCCACGCCAACGGACCAGCCCGAGGCGCGAACCGCGAAACGAGAGCACTCGCCGTCGTGGCGAGCGAAAAATCGAAGACGCAGTTCCTCGCAACGAGGAGAATCATGGTGGCACTCGATGATGCGACGATCATCCTAGAAACGACACTGGGGAACGGGGCACCCGCCACCCCGAAGATCGCGATCGTGAGAATAGGGGAACTCGATACCGTGGCGATAGAGATACTCACCATCGTGAGACTACGATGATCAATATCAGCTCGAAGAGGGCTAAGATGCGTGCAATGTCATTACACAGCACATGGTCGACATGAGTAGCAGCAAGCGGGCAGACCGTAGAAGTAGCAGCAGTTATAGCTCTTATGATTTAATTCACGAAAACAGTAAACAATTCATGACTAGAATAATACAGATTAAACTAATCATGTGATCTACGTAAACAATAGATAAACAGATTGAATCTAAAACATATACTATGATGTCTACGCACGATTCTATTCTCGTAGACAGTGTTGGGCCTCCAAGAGCAGAGGTTTGTAGGAGAGTAACAAGTTTCCCTTAAGTGAATCACCCAAAGTTTATCGAACTCAGAGAGGTAGAGGTCAAAGATATCCCTCTCAAGCAACCCTGCAATTAAGATAGAAGAAGTCTCTTGTGTCCCTAACACACCCAATACACTTGTCAGATGTATAGGTGCACTAGTTCGGCGAAGAGATAATGAAATACAAGTAATATGGATGATTATAAGTAGTATTTGCAATCTGAAATAAAAATGACAGCAAGCAAACATGTAGCAGAACAGGTTGACAAGGCCTAGGGATCATACTTTCACTAATGGACACTCTCAACAATGGCATCAAAGCTGAATAATAAATAATACTCTCAAACACTCTCTTGTTGGATGATAAACACCATTCACTGCGTAGGGCTACAAAAGCACCCCCAAAGTCTGAGTAAACTAACACCATAGCGTCATAAAGGAATCACACACGGTGCGCACATTGTCACCTTCACAACCGTGAATAACCCCGGAGTTCATATTAAAGTAACATCTAGAGTGCATAATAGATAAAGAGTAACATCACATATTCAACTAGATTACAAAGCTCATGATCACATACAGATCACACCATGGGAGAGAGAGATAAAGCACATAGCTACCGATAGAGCCCGCAGCTCCGGGGGAGAACTACTCACTCCTCATCGTGGGAGTCAGTAACGGCGATGGAGATGGTGGTGGAGTCGATGGAGATGGCTCCGGGGGCAATTCCCCGTCCCGGCAAGGTGCCGGAACAGAGACTTCTGTCCCCCGAAACTTGTCTTCGATGGCGGCGGCGCAGCGGAACTCTTCTCCGGAATAGGCTTCGGTGGTTAGGGTTATTTTGTCGGGGGCATTATATGGGCGAAAGGGCGACGTCGGTGGGCGCCCGAGGGGCCCACACCACGTGGCGGCGCGGCCAGAGGGGGAGCCGCGCCGCCTCCTCGGCCCCCTTCGTCTCTCCTTCGGACTCCGTGTCGTGTCGGGAAAAATATGAAATTTGCCTTTTCTTTCGTCCAATTCCGAGAATATTTATAGAACAACTTTTCAGAAACAAAAACAGCAGAAAACAGGGAACTGGCATTGTGGCATCTTATTAATAGGTTAGTCCCAGAAAATGCATAAAAATGATATAAAAATGCATATAAAACATGTAGCAATTGGTATAATATAAGCATGGAAAATAAGAAATTATAGATACGTTTGAGACGTATCATACTACAAGTAGAAACTCTAGCATAACATCATATATGAAGATCAAGAACACGTACAGTGCAGCGGCAGGAGTGCCGCTGGAGTTCCCCGTGTCGCCCATGTTGTCGATGAAGAGGTTGGCGATGTCGGGGAAGAAGTCGTCGTTGGGGAAGAACTCGAAGCAGTAGTCGCGCGAGTGCGCTCCCCAAAAATCTGATCGCCCCTCTCCTGTACAGGATCACGAGAGGCGGGGTTCCGGAGGCCTACTGTCCCTTCAACCGGTGCAACCCGCGGCTCATCGTGACGTGTCGTGACAAGGCGAGGCGTGGCGAGGCGAGCGAGGAGGAGCGTGCGTGTGGCACTTTTCATCTTCTCTTGCTCTCACTAGCTCATACTAGTTATAGAACATCCCACTATATAAAGTGGTGCAGCTCACTCTCCATTAGCAGTATGGGACTAAACATTCCCAAATACAGTAAAATTCTATACCATAGCAAACAGAGCCCGAGCGAGGACGCACAACGAGCAGAGCACACAGGGGTCGAGGCAGCCGGTCAGTGCGACACCGACCTGCCGCCACCTCTCCTCCATGCATGTCGTGCGTGCGCGGCAGCTTATCATTGACAAGCTACGCCTCGCCGGCCAGTCTCGGCTTGATTCTCCTTATCATTGCTGAACGGCGAGCCTTTTGTTTGACTCCTCGACATCTCGTATGCGATGCCCACGACAACGTCCGCCAAGTTCTTGGGCGAGTATCCTGCGCCGTTCCCATCCGCACCCTCGAACAGTGCACAATCTCTAAGCACGAGGAAGTAGCTAGCTTTGACTCCTCGACATCTCGTATGCGATGCCCACGACAGCGTCCGCCATGTTCTTGGGCGAGTATCCTGCGCCGTGCCCATCCGCACCCTCGAACAGTGCACAATCTCTAAGCACGAGGAAGTAGCTAGCTCACCTAAGCGTCGTGCCGGCAAGCGAGAGAGTATAACTCCCGTGGAGCCCCCGGAGGCCCGGACGCAGCCGACACCTCCCGTGCCGTCGTACTCCCTAGGTGAAAATGCGCGTGCATGGATCAAACACCTGGACATGCATGAAGGTGGCGTCCATGTCGTGATCGCGGTATTACCAGCCCAAGCCGAGGAAGGGCGCGTCCTCGTCGTGGTCCGGTAGGCGGTAGGTAGCAGGAAGCCCACTCCATCCTCAGAACCATTCGTCGCCCTCGCGCATGGAGTTCTCCGGGTTCCTTGGCATCGGCGTCCTCGTAAACAAGTGGTGGCGGCGGCTCGATCGCTCTTGCGGCAGCATATGTTCCCTCGCCTCTTAGCTTGTTCCATTGATGCTTGTGGGTGGGCTGGTATATGATACTAGACGAACAGCGCGCTTCGCCGCGCCGCCTGCAGGACGTCCTAATAGGCGTGGCAGGCTTGGTAAACTTGTGGCAGTTGTGGCAGGAGCCTGCAGAACGTCCTAATAGGCGTGGCAGGCTTGGTAAACTTGTGGCAGTTTACTCCGTGATGCAGCCGTTCAAAACAACATAAAAAATAAAGGTTGGCCATGAGCTACAGAGTGAGTCAAGATGCGGGGACATGAAAAATAAAATGTGTCAGGAAACATATAAACAAAATACAGGTCAATATGATACCACAGGTTCTGAAACCACCAAGGACATACTTATTTTCAAACATGTCATCATAGATTGCTACTTCTACAGAAAAAAACCCAATAGAGTAGCTATTATTTCCTTGGAATAAGATAAGCAACTACGCAGGTGCAAGTTGCTCACTTAGAAGACGCATGAATTAATGCAAAACCAATCCCGTCAAAATAAATGGTGATAGTCCTTTGGAACAAAGGATACACTAACGCTACAAAGTTACTAATTGGCAAACTGATAATTACGAGGTGGGATTGGATTCCTCTAAGCGGAATCTATAAATTAAATTGGTGACGATCTGTTAAGCTTGAAAGGAGCATCTCGCTCGCTGGCGTCCATTACTCCACCGAACCAGAGTGTGGTGTACTTGAATCACTCGCCGGAATCGTCCATGCGCCGTCTCCTCTTCAAGCCCAGCCTCTGGACTGCACCTGAAACTCAAATCTTGTCGCACGGGTCTCCATAGACAAAAAAACATAGAAAAGAAACAACCATAGCATAACCCAAAATGCACTTGGTAGAAGTTTTTCTTTAGAAGTGCAGAATTCTCATAGCCGCAGATAGGACAAAATGCATACATGAATGAACCATTCTACATATTATGTTCATAAGAGAAAATATGCACCAAGACACACCATTACTAAACACACAACAATCCAATTTAAGTCTGCTAGAACACCTACGGCAGGATTTTCTGAACATTTTGTTCTTGATCTAAGGCATGAATTAAGGGTGCTGCAAAAACTTTTGGCTCCTGAGCCATTGTTTGACGATTCAATAGCTAATAGTGGCATGCTTCTCAGTCAAGTAAATGATGAATTTGTAAAACTGATGCTTCATGCCTAGTACTTTGCAAAACTACTCAAGTTTGTTTGGAGAAGAATTCACTATCAGATAACTAATATGATGATATTTTTCATGTACACTTTGTAGCTGCAGCACAGGTTATCTTTGTAATATTATCAACTAAGGTAGTTATGTGCTGCTTCAAGATATGTTCTACTTCGCAGAAGAAAATGTTAAGTTGTGTAGAGCAGATTAATCTAGTAACACATATTGTCGACTAAGAATTGTCTTGTAGCTAGGCAACTACTTAAGACAGGCTTTCTGAAAAATATTACCTTATCTTGCATCCACAAGAAGAAGTAACATGATATATAGATTTCTGACATGAGGATAGTGTAGGCGCAAAACCTGAAACTCGGCAAGTTCTGGATGATGAACAGTATAGACAGTGTTTTGTCGCTGTGTACTGAATGCAGCTTTTCGTGGTTTTTCCATTACCTTAAGTACTGCGATTACATCTCGATCCTACTAATGCAGCCACGACTGAGCACTACTGAACGTGCCATCTCACGCCCCCTCAAATCGATAACCACTAACGTCTGACTCGAGAACAGGCTCAGGAGTCGACCGTTTATTCAGCTGAAACTTAACTGAACTTAAACGCTAATTGAAACTACTGACAGACTTATTCAGTTCAACAGATAGCATAAGTAATTACCCCCAAAAGCTTAATTTAATTATGGAGTTGTTGTAGAAAAGAATTTTCTCTCCTTGCAGTCGAGCCTATAGCCTATTCCTAACCTTGTTAATCCTTAGAAAACAAACACATCTTTACTTAAAGGCTGAAAAGGATAGGATAACATAAATAGATCCATGCACATCAAGATCAGTGCCACCCGCCCAGATTGCTCCACGAGAAGGCTAGGGAGGAGTAGGGTAACACCACGATAGGGGACGCGAGGAGAAGCTGGTGAGCTCTGGAAGTCGCGAGACCCACGACACGTAGGGAAAAAATAATAGGGCCCACAAGCCAGAGACTGAAGTCTGACACAAAGACGATAGATGGCCTGAGAATGCTTCCTGCTAGCCCGGCTTAAATCAATTATTATTATTTTAGCAATGTTATGCAATAAAGAGCAATCCAAAAGCTCATATAGAAAGATAAAGAATTCAAATTTCCTCGGATATAATAACATATCTTATACATTTGTTCTATCCAGAATGCTTTTTGACATGCTGAAAAGCAAGACCTTCAAAAATACTTTGTTTAGGCCTTTGCTTAATTAAGATATTGCATCTTTTAAACTTTAGCAGGCAATTGCTAATGCAAGGGGTTAGAATAGTGTCCCAAGTTTAGGAAGCACCAGCATTATACATAAGGATTAGATAATATACAGCATAAGTAATAATACAGCTTGAAGATGTTATCAATACACATTTTGCTTCTGCAAACAATGGCTGGGAGTCCATGACATTTTAACTGACTGCATATCACATAAATCAATTAACAAGAACCTGGTGACTAAAGTTCCTTTCTGGGCTCCCAAATATGCGTGCCAGACCAAAATCCCCAAGCTTGAGCTGTCCTTCAGCACCGATAAGTAAATTATTTGGTTTCATATCCCTGTACAAAATCCCCAAGCTTGAGTTGTCCTTTAGCACCGATAAGTAAATTATTTGGTTTCATATCCCTGTAGTACAGTTTATGTTTAAGACTCAAATGTTTGTTTCATCATCAGAGAGAAGGCTGTGTACCAGATAGTCGGTACCTGTGTAGCACCCATTTCTTATGGCAGAAGGCTGGACCTTCCAACATCATCCGAATATAAGACTTAATGTCTGCTGGAGATAAAACAACGTTCCTACCACGTATGACATCTTCCAGCTTCCAGGTCTGTTTCCATGAACTCAAATACAAGAGAAGGATTAGCCAAAAGGAAAAAGCAGGGAGTAAATCACAGGAAAAGAAAGCAGAGAACAGACTACAGAGACGAACTGTGCACCTACAAGAAATCTTTCAGAGACAAACTGACAACCACGAGCACGCCGGCATGGTGAAAGTCTGCTGCGACAATCGAGCTTGGAAGCCCATACAAGAAATCTTTCAAGGGCTCCATGAAGAGATCAGAAAAAAACCAACTGGAGAGTTAGGGTTAGGGCACCTAAATCAGATGTTTTTTGTGCCGTCGCTACCCTCCGCACCGCCGGCCTCGACCGGGACACGTTCCTGCAGCACCTCCCCCCGCCGAGCATCGTGGCCTCCCTGTCCGGCTCCATCCGATAGCCGCTCGCCCTCCGCGTCGCTGTCGCCATCCTCCAGTGCCTCTTCCCGCCAGGCACGGCGGCTGTCCCGCCTGGCTCCATCCGCTCACCGACGGAGAGACGCGAGGCTTGAGGAGGGCAAGGGGAGTGGCCGCCGCTACCCTCCCGCCGTCGCTCCCCTGTTGCCGACACCCCATCCCGGCCTGTTCGATCTAGTGGTTGGGACGGCGTCGACTTGCTCCAGGTCAGGCGACGGAGGACGGGGAAGAAGGGACAGAGAGGAGGGGGAAGGAGGGAGAGAGGGACTCACCGGAGCCGCCGCCCGCCCAGACTGCTCCACGAGAAGGCTAGGGAGGAGTAGGGTAACGCCGCCACGATAGGGGACGCGTGGAGAGGCCGGTGTGCTCTGGAAGTCGCGAGACCCATGACACGCAGGAAACAAAAAATTGGCCCCACAAGCCAGAGACTGAAGTCTGACACAAAAACAGCAGGTGATCTGAGAATGCTCCCTGCTAGCCCGGCATAGAGTTTGAAGTAATACCGTATATCAGGTAGCTTTCGTATCGTGGCCAATCCCGTCTCCGCCTTTTTTTAGCGATCATGATTTGCGCGAGACGGCAGCGACGTGCCTAGGGTCGTTAGCCGTAACTATATACTTTTTCTTTACTTGAGCAATTATATAATCCGTAGTAGAGATTATCTTGACCTATGTACTAGGCATCGAAACACATGGGTAAAAAAATGCATTCTTGAGGTGGACGCGGAGCAGGAGGCGCGCCGTGGCTGCTTCTTCCACCCCATAGGCATGCGGGACAAACCACCAGCGTGGTTCGCTTCGGATAACGAGCGTGCCCGCTTCGACGACGAGGAAGACGAAGTGTCCAACCTTCCCTGTCCACCAGCAGGCGCCGACATATGACCCGGCCCATCAGCGTCACCGTCACCGTGTAATGGGGTGGAGATAAACTTTCACACGCCGCCAGAAGGGGGCACAGGTCGCCGGAGAGACCTCCCTGTGCTGAGGCAGGCGAGGCTAAATCAAGCCCCACCACGCGCCGACTTCGAAGCCAGAAGTCTCAACCGAGGCTATGCTTCTTCCGCCGAGGCTATGCGCGTTCCTCAAGGCCGGTACCGGCAATGCTAGATGACACTTCCGGTGTCGGATCATTGAGGCATGCAAGTTCCTCGATGATCCGGTGCTAGGATAGGCATCTTCGTCGCGAACTTGGTTCGCGAGTAGCTGTAGGGTGTCGCCGGCGTTGGCATAAGACTCCTTCTCTCCGCCTAGGTTTAGGTTTACATTTTAAGTTTGTTAAATTTGGGGGGTTGGATAGACCTCCTTATCTCGGTTTTAAATTGTATGTTTGTTAAATTGTTGTTAAAAATGTTTAAGTTTGATAAAAAAATAGTGTGTTGGTTTGGGTGGGCCGTTGTGGGCTGCACCCACCTTTGTGCTGGAGTTAGGGTCAGACACGAATTTGGAGATGGTCTTGTGTGTTTGCTGACTGGATGAAGATGCAGCCCATCTGTTTCTCAAGTGTAAAGAGGTTCGTAAAGCTTGGGAAGCAATTGGGCTTATCTCTGTGACCGCATATCTACATATGAAAGTGCAGCTAGTGTAGTGCAAGAAATCCTAGCGATGGACCGCTTATCTCTGTGCCGCATGCATGTCTACATCCAATGCGCAAGACAATGCTCGGATCCTAGCAACCAATGAAGCAAGATGATTTCTTGGATGCTTGGAAGCATTAACTGTATGCATTGGTTAAGAAAGAGATGTCCATTTTCTTGACAGGAGATGTACAAAGGCCACAAAGGATCTTGAAGTATGGTACTTGAGGCACTTGCTAGTTGCCACACATGATCTCTAGATTTGGCACTGGTTTTTTGGCATCTCAGGATCTTACAACGACATCAACATTCTGTTGTTCTCCTCCGTCTTTACCAAACTTGTTGAAGGTCACGCTCCCTCGTTGAACTACAAGATCAATGCGCACCAGTACACGAAGTGCTACTTCTTGGCTGATGGCATCTATCCAAGATGGTCAATATTTCTGAATACTATCTCAAACCCTGCCCATAGAAGCCACAAAGCTTGGTTTGCCAAGTGTTAGGAGGGTTCCAGGAAGGATGTCGAGAGGGCTTCTGGTGCGCTTTAATCCTGATTTGCTCTTGTCTGGTACCCCGCTCTGACTTGGTCGAAGGCTCACATGTGGGAGGTGATAAACTGTTGTGTTATTTTACACAATATGATCACTGAGAGCGAGCGTGATGAGCCGGTGATAGACACTAAACCATTCTACACACAGGGTCCTTTTACACATGTTGATCACCAGATGCAGGCAACATGGGCGGACTTTGTCGATATGTGTGAGGAGATTCGAGATCCACGTGTGTATCTGTGGGCGCTCAAAGGCAATCCCTAGATTGATTTGTTATAATATGTGCATCGAAATATGTCAAACTATTTCTGTGATTTTGTTGTATGGTTTTGTATGTGAAACTGTCTATGTATTGTTTTGTATGTTGAATTTTGTGAAAAAACTATGAGTATGGCAATATTTGTGCCAATTTGGACCACAATCGCCGGTGAGGGTGGCATCGACGAACGGCTGGGAATCGGCGGCCCCCAGGGTCCGGCGCCCCTCTAGGGGCCCAAATTTACGCTATTTGTTTCTTGGTTGTATCTCTGACGGAGGACTTCTAGTCGGGTTCTGTGTTCAAGGAATCGTATGGAGGTCACTATGAATTTCATGGTTTGATCGGCCGCTTCTTCCTATAGACGTTTTTTTATCGGAGAAACTCTATAACATTCTAGGTATTAACAGTGTTATGATTGGTCCCTTTGGCTGCTCTTGTTTTTGTTTCTTCGTTCGGCCATGTGCATGATTTTTCCGATAAAGCGAGTTTTATCTATACCTAATAATAAAGCGAGTTTTATCTATACCTAATAATAAAGGGAGGAATCTTTCTTGCGGTACGTCATTTTTTTTCCAATTATACCCCTCACAGTTCTAAGATATTACCCACCATCGCCACCAACAAGTTAAAAAAAACGATTCCATTATAACGTTTCGATTTTATTTATTTTCCATCGCTCCTCTGCCTCCGTCTGGTCGTCGGCATGGCCGAGGACCGATCCTCTCCTCCGCGCGAGCGCTTGCCACGCTCCAGGCCGACTGGCGGCAACAAGCATCGGGCTCCAACCCTGCCGTCTCCCTGCTTTCCACCCTGGTCTTCCTGACGTTGCTCGACGCGGCCTACGCTCAGCTAGATGGGCGCCTCCCTCGGCCCCACGGTGGCGGCGCCCCGCGCCACATGTCACCAAGACGCTCGAGATAAGCTCTGGCGATGATCGAGGGCCCAAGGTAAGGTGACATGCACACCTGTAGCCATGTCCGCACTCCGTTCATGGCGAGAAGCAAGCGGGAATACATGTCCATGTCATGACTCATGCCGTTCCGACTACAAGGTGCTGAAGCTTCCATTGGCGCGCTATGGCCTGCACAGCCTGCTACGCAAGCTGGGATCTCACCCTGCGGCCTGTGCTGCTCGAGAACTTCACGACTTTGATGACTCAGGTCAGGGTGTGCTTAGTTGAGATTCTTCTTGTGTTCGGTTCCTTGGATTTTTCATGAAGACTGTTGTTTGAAAACTACTAGGAGAAGGTGACTAAAACAAATGTGCCGTTTTTAGTTGTAGCTGTTATTTGTACATCGATGGATGCATGCATACACTCAAGTCGGCTGTTCACTCGCTGGGATTTATGTTCAGTGAGAACTTGCAAAGGATAGTTGGTTGCATATGGTTACTCGAGGGATTTCAGATTAAAAAGGAGAGAAGAAACAATGTCGTACCAACAATTGCCCAATAATTCATCAACCCATGCAAAACGAATGCGACGGAGCTGCTACAAGTTGCCTGCAATTTTTCTACATTCGTAAAAGAAAGAAAAATATGCATACATGCAGGTACTCGATGGTATTCTTCTTCTTTTTGAATGGTGATGATATTCTTCTTTTAGTTTGACATTTGAGTAATATGAATTACATTGTTTCTAGGATCGACAAAATCATCTCCATTTATTTTAAATCCGTTTCAACTTTGATTTTTAATCAGAAATTAATTTTTAAACTCCCGTTGCAACGCACGGGCATATTTACTAGTATTACTTAAAGACATTTAAGCATTGCACGTGACCATGTGCATGCTAGGCTTTCGTGTTACAATGTCACGAAGCAAAATTCAACGCCTTTGGTAATTCTGCAAGAATCATGACTCAAAATCAAACGACTATGAAGCCGAAGCCAACTGATATTTAATTAATTCGCAGGTGAATAAGAATTAGCAAGTGAACTAATATCCGTGCTTTACCTGCCAATGTGGACGGGAGAATAAGAAATTAACTAAAATGAATTAAGAAGCCCTACTAAATTCAACCAAATGAACTAAGTAAATTTTCAAAATCGATTCACTTTTTTTTAAATAGTTCATTTGTTTGAACTAAGAAGGGTCGGAGGTTAACTAATGGTGACCCTGTCAATATGTATTATCAGTCATATGAGAAGTCAAAAATTGCTAAAATCGACCCAAATACAATCCGGTCTCTTTGTCCCCCAAAAATCTCCTGCTTTTTCGGGCTGTCCCAATTCGTAAGACCATATGCTTATGCTATATATGCCTTGTTACCAACCTCCACCTGGGTATCAACACATCGTGACGTTGGCACGAAGGCAAATTCGCCATCGCGCTCAACACATTCAGCATAAACGATGCCACGCCCTTGGTAAAACCTTGGGAGGAAGATCTTGTTTTGCATCCACTTAATGCCAGTCTTCTTCATTATCGTCGTGAGTGTGCCCGTGAACAACGCTCTGCCCTCTAGGCTTTCCATCTCCTCCCACTCCATCGTTTGTTCGTTGAGCTTGACAATGTTCATCGACGTCCCGCGGCGCCCTACTACGCGGACGGCCATGAGCTCGTGTTGGTCGGACTCGACCAAGTAGCTGTCTTCGCATTCAAACCCGAAGCTCTGTGGTTTGCTGAGAATTTGAAATCCTTGTTCGTGTTTGCACTCGTCGTATCTGGCCAGCCTTCCGTCTTCTAATAGCATATAGAGCGATCCGCCGTGGAACACAGGGTTGGACATTGGTGAACCCCTAAGCTCTGGACCGTGGCTGTAATAGTCATCCCAACTCTTCCAGTTCCCTTGGCTGTTTTGGGTGCAACGGGCAATCCCTGGCTCGACACTCTTGTTGACGCCGAACATCTTGCCCATGCCATCAGAGACGACATACTCGAACCAGCCGAAAGGAATCGGTGGCAGATAGTAGACGTCGTCGGTCACAAGGTCAACATTGACGATTAGGTTTGCTTGACATAGTGTCAGGTACCTTCCGTTGGCGCAACAGATCTTGGCGCCAGGCGCCTCTAGCGTGTCGTCAACCTCGAAATTTCTCTGGAAATAGGGACTGTAGTATCGGACATTGGTGGTTCCAATGTCGGTGGTGTTGAGCAGGAGGGGCGTGATCCACGCCGGGTAGAAGGGCGACACGGCGGAGCGCCACTGTCGGCACACGAAGGCGAAACTCGGGTGGCTCGACCACCGCAGACGTTCCAGGATCAAGATCAGCAGGTCCACAGGGAGAGACGACCAACCATGTTCTTCTTGCGACATCGCCGCCTCGCTCTAGCTCTCTCATTCCACAACGTGAGTTCGTGTGGACTACAGGCAGGAGACAGATAAGTACGCGCGGCTGGGTGTCCCAATTCGAGTCCAACAGCGGCTGGATCTCCCAATTCCATACTACTCCGCTCCGCGGTGGTATCTGTGTTCTATCCGAATAGGAAGCAGCAATCGTAGATGCCATGTACAATGTCCTGTTGGAGTACGATATGCATTTTGATTCGATCCCAACATAAACCGCGTCCACAACGGCAAACGGCACCACACACGCATATATACTCACAAAAGAACAAGATCTGATCGACTTTCAAGGGTGTAGATTGGCGCGCGCAGGAAACTGAGGAAAACGATGGAGCGCTGCGAGGCAGAGCACTTGCGGGGAGATATCACCGGCGCGTCACCGTTCCCGCTGGATCCCAGCCTTGCTCCGTTGCTACTGTTTGACCAACACGACGGCGACGGCGAGGCGAGCGGCGATGACACCATATTCCTCTATAGTATACCGAAGATGCAGTTGCTGGCCCGGGGAGCAGACGGTCTGAGAGGCCATCGTTACTGGTTAACGCCTCAAGGTTGGGCGCTGATGCTGCATCTCGAATCGCACGACACTTTCCTGTGGAATCCATCAACTCTCGAGAGGATTACCTTACCTCCAGATCACGAGAATCGTCTTCAACCTGTACAAAAAAGTTTTTGCCTGCTCTGGCACAAGCCGACGGATCCAGACTGTGTCGTTCTTGTCGTAGACCTCGCGCAGAAAGTGATCTACTACTGCCATACACGAGGAGGAGGAGGAGGAGGAGGAAAGCAATGGTTCACGCTCGAGCACGAGCAAGAGAGCTTTGATACGGGATGTCTTACCACGCTCGGTGGGAAGTTCTACGCATTAGACTTCCAAGTCGAGAATATTGTCACCTTAGAGTTCTTACCACACCCAACATTCAAGACACGTGGTTTGGTGGAATATCATGGCCAAATCGGGTATATCAAGTCGGATCGCCGCATCTTAGAGTGTTGCGGAGAGCTGTTTATGGTATGCTTCTATTACCAAGGGCCCTATAGCCAACAGATCGCGCGGATTTTTGTGCACAAGTTGGATTTCTCGGAAGGAGCTTGGTCCAAGGTGGACACACTCGGTGACATGGTGTTCTTCCTTGACAATTGCCGTGGATACGGAGTATCGTTCCATGCGCGCCAGCTCGGTCTAAGAGAAGGGGACTGCATATACTTTGTGACTTCTGATGACAAGGCGTTGTATGTGTACGATATGAAGGATGGAACCACTGCTATGCACAATCCAGGATCAACTCTTCACGATTCTTTTACACCTCAATTCGTTATGCCTTCGGTTTGAAGCCTCGCATTTCTCAAGTTGGTCTTTGTGGAAAATCTACAATATTTTAGCTAGCTCACAAACAAACAAAATATGTGTTCTGTACCCTTTTTGTTGGTGTAATGGTTTCTTGTCTTTTGCCCCGTACGTGGCCTACAGTCCTCTGATTCTTTTTCCAAATTCGTACAAAATTTGTTGTAAGCTGGTGTAATTTTATGATTTCAATATAAACCCAGCTTCTTTATTTTATAAGCATTAAGATAATCGACAATGCATGTAAGAGTTGTGCGACAGATAGCACAGCAAGGGTATGCACCCTGGCCTTTTGATGATGTGACTGCATGCCCGCCCATAGCAAGTTGAGAAAATCTAACCCTTTCACAAAACGTCAACCCGAAAAGCAGATGCGTCTCGGTGGTATTGCGCAGCGGAATCTTAGAAACATATGTATTTTGATGGGCGAGCACATGACAGTGCTTCAGTTTGGTGCCGTGGCCGCGTTAAAAGCTGGCCTGGCGAGGCTCATGGCTATCATTGTCCTCAATATGGGTCGATGATTCGACGGTGGTGTTCTGAAACGTATACAAGCGGTACATGTTGTAATTCTGATGTATCTTAGAGCATCTCTAATAGATGTCTATTTTAACATCCGTGTACTTAGAGCATCCCTAATATAGATGCTCTATTTTAAGCTCTGTGTCCTAAAAACCATTTTTTAGGACACGGAAGGGCAAAAATGGATCTCGAACAGGTGCCCTATAATAGGGCAGCCCTATATTCTGCTCCTCTTTGTTCTTTATTTAGGGCACGGAGGATCGCGCGGGGCTGCCCTATTCTTTCCCTTTTCGCGTGCGCAGCCCCAACCGCTCTTCCTCCCCCAGCTTCACTACGCCGCCACCGACCCTGCGCGATAAAATCCGCCGGCCCCGCTAGTACCCGGTCATTCTCCGACCCCGCCGACACCCCAAATCGCGTTCCAGCCGCCCTTCCCAGCCGCCGCCACCAAACCCTACCCACCACCCCCAAATCGCGCCCGCTGCCGCCGCTCCGCTGCCCCTCCGTCGTCCCTAGCTGCCGCATGCGTTCTCTCTAGCCACCGCGCGCGAGCTCCCATGCTCCGTCCGTCCGTCGCAAGCTCCCGAGCCCCTCCCGCAAACCCTAGCCGCGCGCGCCAACGCGCCGATGAAGAAGTCGAAGGCGGCCTCCAGCTACAAGGGTGTGCGGGTGAGGCCGTCGGTCCGCTGAAGCGCGGAAGTGCAACACGATAGCGTCCGCTGCTATCTCGACATGTTCGATACCGTGGATTGGACGGCTCAGGCGTACGACATCGCCGGGTGGCGTCTCGGCATTCCGCAGGAGCAGCTCAACTTTCCGATAATCAAGTGCCTGCAAGACGCCATCTTCGTTGGGACTGCGATGAAAAAGACAATGAAGAGCCAGCGAGGGTGCTCGAGACTGATTACAACGCGATGGCTCGGTTCGCTCTGGAGCATCCCGAGTACGTGCAGTACGAGCATGAGTACTTCTAGAAGCGCGAGCAGGAGAAGATGAAGAAGTTCGACGACGAGGCTGGACCTTCGACTGGTGAGGGGACAGCAATGACGATTCCGTGGATGATTGGGACTGGGGGGGGGGGGATTAGGATTAGCATCGGGGTGTTTCGGAATCGAGTTTAGATTGTGAAATCGAGTTCGGATGATGGTTTGTAGTTTAAATTATGTTTGAATGTTCATCGAACTTTTCTAAAATGGGACATCTGTTGGAAAGTAGTGCCCTAGAATAGGGTACCTGGAAAAGCAATAGTGCCTTATAACACTAAAATATGTGCCCTATAAGTTTAAAAATTAAATATAGGATAGGACATTGATTAGAGACGCTCTTATGTGTGCTCCCGGTACATCATAGGGCTTCTCCGTGATGCCCCCGGGATCAACGTGGGGTGGTGGTGTAATTGAAAATATCTGTTGATCCGGAACGTTAAACCCAAAAAACACTCTGTCTCTGACCATGCTGAAGCGATGCAGAGCGCGAGTCACGCCGTACATCCGTCAGCGTAGTGCATTATCCATTAACCATAATCATTCACACACGTCGCGAAAAGTCAAAACATCTTGACCAACGGCGGCAACGCCCACCCGCCGCTGTCCTTCATCTTCTGGGCGTCGGCCCTCCTCGCAGCGGCGGCCGCCCCCGCCGGCGACACGCACTCGTGGTCCGCGGGGAACCGGTGCTTCAGGCCGCACCCCTTGCAGACGCTCGTATTGGAAAACGTAAGCGTCTCCTTGCACCGCCGCTACTCCTCTCGTATTGATCAGATCCCTTGTCCGCCTCCGCCGTGCGTCTGGATGGACGCAACCAAGTGGTGCGGTGGCTTGTGTATTTTTATAGCTTCGCCTTGGTTTGGTGTTGCCGTTGCGTTCTTCTTTCTTCAGCTGCAAGAAGAAGGTGACGCCGCGATGTGCTGAGATGCTCTTAGGCAAGACGGTTTCGGTTTGAGTCGTTTTGCTTTTGGCGTCGGCCGTGACGTGGTGCTTGTTTTGGTCAATCTACTTACTAACATATTAAAAGTAAAATAAGGTGTAAAATAGAGCCACCACGTTTAATCCACATAGGCTGAAAATATATGGGTTGTCGATCTTATTTTTAACGGTTGAGATTACGCAAAAAAAAACTTTACGTACAACAATAATATCTGACATGACATGTATATTTTGGACGAAAAAAAATGTCCATATAAGTACGTACGTGTTGAAGCCAAACATTGATGAAAAAAAAGAGTCCATGAGCAGCACGTACGTGTTGATTCTTAGCATGCAATCTGGTCCGGTTCAAAAAAAAAAAGGTTTGCATGCGATGACATCATCAATGATGTCATGCCATCATAAATTCATAATATATGCCATTCGACCCTATCACTACTTAGATTGGTTCGCTTACTATGGGCATGATCTGATAGTTCATTTCTCGTCACTACTTAGATGTTTTTTTCTTATACATGATTAAAATAATAAAATACAAATATATTAACGACTCAGATCTAAAATTTAACGCAGAAATAAAGATACCACATACATTTAAAAGTTAATTTTGTACCTATTGCTGAAATAAAAACAACATGAATTAATATAGAGATCCAATATTATGACCATTTTCTCGGTTGTAATCCATGTGATAATAGCAACAACTCCAAGATAGAACGAATCACAGACGCAATCCAACTATATGAAACTTGACATTGATAGAATTCAATCTTTGTCGAAATAGAATTACCAATATTGCGTTATATTGTAAGCTTTACTAAGAGTTCATGTGTATTTGCTGTACAAATTTCAAAATATGAATTAGTTGAAAATATTGATAGTATTTAATTTATGGGTAATTGTTGTGAACTTTATCGAACTATATATATTGGTATGGCTTTCATATTTTTCGATGTCACCGGCCATCAATGCAAGCCTAACCTTTGTTGTCATCTAGGTCAAAGTTCTATCGCAGTGCTCTAGGATAGATATTTTTAGTAATCAGGTATTCAATTATTTATATGTTTGTAACTGAGTATGCAAGCTATGTTAAACAAAATAAACGAATGTATGTCTGCATATGTTTTACATAAAAACCCATTCCACTAAGCATTTTGAAATAATATTTTCTTTCAAATATATGATAAATGTTATTTATGGATTACCATTTCCACGAATTATAACAACATGGAAATATTGTATTTACCGGACACTTAACTTGCAAATTTCTTGTAACTGCAAGAACCAGTCGGATGAAGCTATATATTCTAATAATAAATAAATATATATATATATAGTACATATTTTGGAAGACCTAATAATCTGCAAGTCATTAAATAATACATCATAATAAATATTCACAATGTAATTAAAAATTAGAAACTATGAACTAAATGAATTCTTCTATTGCTTACTTTTGATAAAGACAATGTCTTACTACATTGAGAATACTGCAAATTTAGTTAGAACTGCACCGTCGATAATTAGGAACAATGAGAAGATATGATATTCATGGAAACTAAAGCCATGTATTCTTTCATCAACAGGAAATTAGTTAAGTCAAAATGGCAAATCTAACAGTTCTACGTTTACCTGACAAATAAAAATGGCTCGGTTTTAAACTTAAAGTTATTAAATACAGGTGAGTTTAATTGCACACTCTTAGGAAGCGATGTATAAACATGGGTCGTAATAACAAAGAAAAGACAAGGAATCTCAAATTAACTAAAAATATATGCACATTTTTATGACTGCAAGAACCTACAAAAATAGAAAGAAAGACGAAACTATGAATTCTCATAATAAATAGTATTGCGTATTTGGGAAGAATAATAATCTACAAGTCATTAAATAATATCTCAAGAAATACTCACCATAAAATAATTTGACATATTGCTTAATTTTATAAAGACAATGCCTTGCTACATGTGAGAGTACTTCTAATTTAGCTAGGGTTACACCGTTGATTATTAGGAAAAAATGAAAAGATATGTTATTCATGGAAACTAAACCCATGTATTCATTTATCGACACGAATAAATTAAGTGTAAGTAGCAAATCTAACAGTTTTATGTTTACCTGACAAATATAAATGCCTCGGCTTTAAACTTAAAAGTTATCAAAGATGGGTGACTTTAATGGCACACTCTTAGAAAGTGATTCAATATAAACATGGTAATAATAATGAACAAAAGGTAAGGAATCGTAATGCATCTCAAATATGTAGAAAAAAATTATAAGTGCAAGAACCAACGAAAGAATTCTAAAAGGATGAAAGCTATAATTTCAAATATGCACCGTGGGAATTAGCAAAATTTTAAAAGATGTGCAATTCATACAAACTAAAGCAATGTATTGTTTCATCAACATGAGATCAATTAATTCTACATGGAAAACCTTATAGTTTATGTTTATGTGACAAATATAAATGTCTCAGCTTTAAATGTAAAATTGTCAAAGATTGATTGGTTCAATTGCACCCTCTTAGAAAGATGTCATATAAACATGGGTAGTAATGATGAGAAAAATGAAGGGAATCTCAATGCATCTTAAATATTTGTTTGATTATAATTATATAATAGTTTGATTAGTAGGAAATATAATATGTTAATTTGATAGTAACAATAAATATTATGAGGAAGTTACCGACCCGTGCTCCAGGGTCGTTGAGTTAATATCGATGAATATTAGTTTTACTTTTAAGCTCACACTAATGTAACAACAAAAATAGATCAATATATGATTTGAATTATATAAACATATAAAATATCAACATGCACAAATGACATGTACAATTAATAATCTGGTATTTTTCCAATTGATAAGCAATATTTAGTCCAAAAATTAAAATTTATTTTATTTTTTGCACATTTTATTATGGTGAGTACAAAATTATAATATATTTATACATATGTTTGGAATTAAACATCTTTTTCTGGATAGTTTCAGATGTTGCCCTCACATGTGCTAGGGCCACCATGCTAGTTATATACTAAAAGCAATATACGAATTAAAAAGAAGTCACCAGGTTTTTTTTGCTGAATTTTCCACAGATATTAAACCAACAAAGAGTACACGATATATCGATTACAAAAACAAACTAGAAGAGACGAGCAAATCTATGAGATATTCAAGCCCTTTCTTTCTCCATGACACCAAAGCACAGACCTGTGAATACCGCCGATGATTCTCCCCTTTTAATTTTGAGCCGCAATGTCAAGACTTTGTGCACGCACGCAACCATTAAATTAATCAAGCAACATCGGCAAGAGCATCACCACTGATATTTGAGCCACTTTGTCGATGACGTTGATCCAAGATTGATTTGGCGAAGTGAGATCTGAAGAACCATACCTAGACAAAATTAATCTTCCAAAGCCACCATTGACGTCGAGAAGGAGATCTCGCCGACGAACAAAGCACAGAAGGTCACTTCTTACAGACGATGCCATCTCCATTAACGAAGTAGACAACAACTAAACAAAGCTCTAACATTAAGGAGCCTTGTATAGGTTAATCCACATAGGCTGAATAAATATAATTCATTGATCCTTTTTTTGACGGATGAGATTAAAAAATGAAAGGTGTTACACACAACAAATAAGTGTGTAAAAGAAAACTTATGGCACGTTCGTATATAGTGATTTTTTATATGAAGAGAGGAAGAGACGGTTCAGTATTTTATTGACAAATATAGCAGCTAGAGATTGGAACCGTGGGATATGCGGCAAGGAATTTTCATTGTTTCTCTTCCACAAAATATATCATTTTTTTCTCTCAAACTGAACGCAACTAGCTAAGCTAGCCGCGGCTTGGATCTGGTGTGGTTAAAGAGATTCTTAAAACTAATTTTGTCATCCGGATTAGGTAATCAGGGTTTTAATATTGCTATTATGAATTTGCTCCTAGCTGCTCAAAAGAAATATACAGATGTCTAATTGAAACCACACGTAAATCCACATACTCTTATTATTTAAATAGTTGGATGTATAATTCATGGCTAAGGTTTCGGATGAGATTTTTGAAAGATCCAGCAATTGATGGCTTTTCGATTAATTAGTAGCTAAAATATGTACAAGTTGGCTTTGCAGCCAAGGAGTAAACGAAAAGAAATTCAGAGAACATAAAGAAGGCCTAGAGAAGCCCAGGAAAGTGTCTCAAGGTGGTTCCCAAATTAATCGGCGCAGCTTCTTTGCATCAGCGTTGGCCCACTCCTTTGCCTCCTCTTGCAATGAGTTCAGCAGCCATCGAAGATTGGAGGCTTTGTTTCTAAACAAGGCTTTGTTTCTAAACACCCGGCAGTTCCTCTCCCTCCACAGTCCCCAGCAGACGAGGATCAACAGCTACCTAATCCCTTCCCTGTGGTCTGCCGTCGCCGAGGCGGAGACCCTGTCCCAAACCTGCGCAATGGAGTCGCTGTCGCGCCATCGTTCGGATTCACCGCCGTGCAATTTCTCCAAGACGCGACGGACATCCACAGAAGCTTCGCAAACGGGCACTCGAAGAACAGATGCATCGCTGTCTCCAGGTTCCGAAAGCAGAAGGGGCAGAACTAGCCGTTCGGCCACCCCCGATGCAACAGCCGATCAGCGCACCACAGCCGATTCTAGAGCAGCAACCAAGCGAAGAAACGGCACTTGGGAGTTGGGAGGAGCCCAGACCCTCTCCAGGCTGTGTACACTCCGTCTTCCGAAAGCAACCAGATGATGGTGTCAGGTTCTCCAGCTGAAAGTTGCACATCCTCATCGCCGATTATCCGCCAAAGCTGAAGGAACTCATCTAGGATTAGGTGTTGCGGTGCTCGTCGGAGATCAAGCACCCACCTGTTCCCGTCGAGCGCAGCCGCTACAGATCTCCGCTTCCCTCTGCTGTGCTTGAAGAGAGTTGGAAAGCGTGATCGAAGGGTAGTGTTGCCGAGCCATCTGGATATCCAGAAACCGGCTGTCTCCCCATTGCCGATGCGCACACTTGTAGCGGCCGCGAACAACTCGTGATCTTGATCATCACACGGCACCTCCATGCTTACCCACGGTCTATCCGGATGTTGCCAACGCTGCCATAACCATCTTAGGCACAGAGCACGAGCGAAAGCGTCTAGGTTCAGCAGTCCCAACCCACCGTAGTCCTTGGGCGAGCAGACCAGCTTCCAACGCACTTTGCACTTGCCGACGGCGGAGTCTTGTCCTCGATGCCCCACAGGAAACGCCGCCTGATTTTGTCCAGCAGCTTACTAAGTTTCTTCGGCACCCGCAGCGTGGTAAGGGTGAAGATCGACAGCGCGTCGAGCACCGAGGCGGTCAGCGCGCGGCGCCCGGCACAGTTGAGTAGGCCGCTCTTCCATGTTGCGAGCTTGCCGTGTGCTCGGTCGAAGATGTGCTGGAGATGAATCAGAGGTAGCCGCCCTAGCGCGAGTGGTAGACAGAGGTAGGTCAGCGGGAAGGCCGCTCGCTCCCCGCCGAAACCCAGCAGAAGCGCGACAAGATCAATTTCCTCGCAGCGGATCGGAGCAATCGCGCACTTGGAGGGGTTGATGACGAGCCCGGTTGCGCGGCCGAAGTGATCGATGATGGAGAGCAGGCGAGTAATCTCCTGCCTGTCCGGATTGGCGAAGAGAATTGCATCGTCTGCGTAGAGGCTAACGAGAATCGAGGCCTCTGGAACAGGGAGAGGCGCAAGAATCCCCAGCTCCATTGCGCGCTCGATGAGATGTTGTAGGGAGTCAATCGCAAGATCGAAGAGAAGCGGGGACAAGGGGTCTCCCTGCCTCAGACCGCGGCGGTGTCTGATCACCGGCCCGGTCGTGCCATTGAGCGAGATCTTGGACAACGCCGTGGAGAACAGGAGCGCGATCCAGTCTCGCCACCGCGGCGGGAAGCCCAGATGAGATTGATTGAAGCGTAACGCTGTAGTCCAGTTTCGCCTACTTGACGGAGTCCATATCAAGCAAAACTTGAAGAAAAAAACGCTGCATAATAGAGTCCTGTTTAATTTGGACAAGTTCTTTTTTTTTTTGAGAAACACAGTACAACGCAAGCGCTCATATACACGCGCACACAGTCACCCCTATGATCGCACGCACGCACACCCTACCCCTATGAGCACCTCCGAGAGACTGAGCCGGCGGATCAGGTTTTGAGATTGACGAAGTCACCACAGACGCCTCGCTGTCGACGGGAACGTCGCCTCCCACTGAAAAATATTCCGCCTAAATGAGAAACACCAGCGTCAAATCTGGGATTTGAACTCTGGTGGGCTGGGGCACAACCACCCTCCTAACCATCTTGCCACGGGCAAGTTCTCAATTTGGACAAGTTCTTAATACGTAGGCCGCCAACTTGAGTGGTGTTTGCGCTATTGAGAACCTAGGTAAATCACGTGGTAAATCACGTAAAGTGTCGGTTCTATTAGGACTCCGTAGAAGTAATTAACTAGGACACGGTCGGGACTCTGGGCATCCGGACACATCAATACCAGACTATAAATGTATACAAAACTCCCCCATTTCAAAATTGTTTTATACCAAGACTCAGAAAATAAAAAAATATTGCAAATCTATTATATACTAAAAGCAATATAAGGATGTCTAATAAAGCCACCATATTGATACACATCATCTTAATTAATTTTAACAGTTAGATCTAAAATATATGGTTGAGATAATATGTCGAATTAGTAGTTACGTAACATATTTGACACATTTACTTAAAATACCAGCAACATATGACACGACTACCTTGCCCGTACGTGACGGCAGTAGTCAAATCAAAAGGAAAAAAGTTAAACGTACAAGATTAGCTAAACATGGGCCGCCCCTATGGATGGATCCGTTCTGATACACGAAGGTGAAGGTAAGCGTGTCTTCCGGCCGGCCGGCCGTAAATAAAAAAGGAACGTAAAAATGAACACATCGTGTCATATGGACACAACTTTCTTTCATAATTATGCCTCAGCAAGAATGAAGAGGAACTTCATCAAAAAATTGAAGGATAGTGCGGGGGGTTTTGTGGAAGGTACAGAGAGCATTAAACCGGTGGTTCTTGGATATTTTCAATCTTTATTCAATTCTGATAATAATGTGCTAAATCCGGGTTTCCTTGACACGATTGGCCATATAGTTACCCCTGAGATGAATGATAACTTAATGGCACCATACACTGCAGAAGAGGTTAAAAAAGCTGTGTACAGTATTGGAGACTTGAAGGCTCCAGGACCTGATGGACTACATGCTCTTTTCTATAAGAGATTCTGGCACTTAGTGGGCAATGATATTACTCAAGCGGTTCTGAAATCGATTAATGAAAGAAAAATTCCTGCTGGGTGGAACGAAACAGTGATTGTTCTAATCCCTAAGGTGGACGACCCGGAAGAGGTATCTCAATTCAGACCAATTTCTTTATGCAATGTTGTCTACAAAATTATCTCAAAAATGTTGGCAGCTAGACTTAAAATACTGCTGCCTAACATCATTTCATCAACCCAAAGTGCTTTTGTCCCGGGAAGATTGATCACGGATAATGTTCTTGTTGCATATGAATGTATTCATAAAATTAAAAATAAGAGAAAGGGGAAGGATGGCTTGTGTGCAGTTAAAATTGATATGCACAAAGCCTATGACAGGATTGAGTGGAATTTCCTCAAAGAGATGATGCTGAAGATGGGATTTCAACAACAGTGGGTGGAGCTGATTATGGAATGTGTTACTTCTGTTACTTATTCCATCAGGGTGAACTCGGAATTGACTGCTGATTTTACACCAACGAGAGGCATCAGACAAGGGGATCCACTGTCCCCTTACTTATTTTTATTGTGTGCAGAAGGCCTTTCGAGATGCTTACATCGTGCTGAAGAGATAAGAAGCATTGAAGGGGTGAAGGTTTGTAGAAATGCGCCATCGGTTTCTCATCTTTTGTTTGCCGATGATTCTTTATTTCTTATGAAAGCTAATTTGGATAATGCAAATAATCTGAAGCAAGTTCTGGATGATTACTGTGCAAACTCGGGGCAGCTTGTGAGTGCTGCTAAATCAAGTATCTTTTTCAGCCCTAATACTCATGTGGATACTAGGGCCGAGATATGTACCATTTTGAATATTAATACAGAAGCCTTGTCTGATAAATATATGGGCCTCCCTGCGCTTGTGGGAGCTGATCGGAGTGATTGTTTCATGCACTTCGTGGAAAGGGTGATACAAAGGATAAAAGGTTGGATGGAGAAACTTCTATCAATTGGTGGAAAAGAAATTTTACTAAAAGCTGTTGCTCAATCAATTCCGGTCTATGCAATGTCGGTCTTTTTGCTACCTAAAAACATATGCAAGAAGATCACGGATGTTATAGCCCAATTTTGGTGGGGTGACAATGCTCAAGGTAAAAAAATGCATTGGTATTCTTGGTGGAAGTTGTGTTTTCCGAAAAGTGATGGAGGTATGGGTTTTCGTGATCTGCATTCTTTTAATCTAGCAATGTTAGCGAAGCAAGTTTGGCGCCTAATTGACTCACCGAATTCCCTATGTGCCCAAATTCTTCGCGCAAAATATTATCCTTCCGGTGATATCCTTAATGCAGGGCCAAAAAAGGGTTCATCTTTTACTTGGCAAAGTTTATGTGCTGGAATTCAAACCTTCAAGCGAGGATATATTTGGCGTGTTGGTACTGGAGAGAATATTGAGGTGTGGAAAGATCTGTGGATCCCATCTAGCCCTGATCGCCGTGTTATCTCGCCAAGAGGGAACTGCATCCTCACAAGAGTCTCTCAACTTATTGATCCGGTGAGTGGGACATGGGATGAGGATATTATCCGTACAAATTTTCATCAAATAGATGTTCAGAGAATTCTTGAAATACCGCTAAATCACAATGCTTTTGAGGATTTCATAGCTTGGCACTACACAAAGTCTGGACTGTTTACTGTTCGATCGGCTTATCACGTAGAATGGAAGCATCAATTTAATGGGGTAACTTGTCGATCCCTTATCTCTGGTACTTCACTAAATAACCCAATTTGGAAGATTCTTTGGAAACCTGATGTTCCGGCAAAAATAAAGATCTATTGCTGGAGGGTTCTTCATGGGGTTTTGCCATTGAAAGCAATCTTGCATAATAGGCATATTGGCACTGATGATCAGTGCCCTATATGTAAATCAGATCCTGAAGATATTATGCATATGATTTTTACATGCCATGGAGCTACTAATATTTGGATGGGGCTGGGATTACATGATATGATCCAGGATAAAATGGTTCCGGGAATGTCAGGAGCAAAACTTTTTGAAGCAATTCTTAAGGTACCGCCTACTACTTTACCTGGATATGACAAGATCAAAATTCATGATGTTAGTGCGGTAGCAGGCTGGTACATATGGTGGCTCCGTAGAAGACAGACTCACGGAGAGAATATCCCTCCAATTGTAAACTGTCTTAATTCTATAAAAGCTATAGCGGCTAATGCAACGAAGAAAGTTCCAGTAGAAGACACTACAGAGAAGAAGTGGAAGAAGCCTAGGCTGCACTCAGTTAAACTGAACGTGGACGCATCGTTTAACACTGACCATCATTCGGGATCTACAGGTGTTGTTCTTAGAAACAGTTGGGGTGATTTTATTGCAGGCTCGTCCAGGCTATTATCGCATGTCGCCTCTGTAGCATCAGCGGAAGCTTTGGCCATGTTACATGGTTTGGAGTTGGCAAATTCATTGGGGTACGTTGATGTCATGGCAGAATCGGACTCCGCTGAGGTGATTAACTTATGTTCGGGTGAGGATCGCATTTGGAATGAAGCCACATCAATTTACACTGATATCATAACACAAGCTGGAGGAATTGGGAAGGTTGAATTCTTGCATTGTCGAAGAGAAGCAAATAAAGTGGCTCACGAGTTAGCTAGGAATTGTTTTGCCTCTAGGTTTTCCTGTAATTGGGTCGATGAACCCCCTAGCTTCATTTTGCAAACTCTCCTAGATGATGTAACTATATGATTTGAAGGCCGCAAGTTTCAGACGTGCTCTTTTCCTTACCAGGGTGCCTACGGGGACTGGAAGGTTTTTAATGAGGCAGCTTGCGGACCTAATATATGGCGTGGTTTAAAATTCAAAAAAAAAAACTTTGGACATAGAAACCGATAAAGTGTATATACTAATGGATACACTTGAACGATTATTTTGATATTTTTATAAGATAAAATAAAAAATATACATAAGAAGAATTGAAAAATTATTTGTTAGTACTTAGATCTAAAATATATGACAACAATTTTTTTCTTAAATATTAGAGTTTTGTAAGTTTGACACGACTTCGTTCGTGACAACTAAAAGGGAATATAATCTAATTCAAACATGGTGGCAAAGAAGACGTACTCTTTTTTATGGTTTCTCCATTAAACACTTACGTTCAGGATATTAGGTGCCTCCGTTTAAAAACCTGATCATGACTAACTACTTTTTTTTACCCCTAAAAAAACTATCTTGGTTAAAACGTGATAGCTAAATGAAAAAGAAAAAAACTAAAAACGTGGTGGCAAAGGATATGAGCTGCTACGATAGGAATAGCTTACATATAATTAAACTGACCACTACATATTTTCTTTGTTTTTATCTTTTTTGCGTTTCTAAAGATATAGCAATAAATACCAACATTAAAAATAAAAAATTCATAACATTAAATTTGTATAATACAAAAATACGATGATTCTACTAATAATCATTTTATATTTTAGATGGTTATATATATATATATATATATATATATATATATTTGATCAAACATTATAAGGATAAAATACATGTTAACTATGAATTGAGTGAGAATATTTGTTTTCATGACTAAGTACACATAATTGAAAATTTTATTTTACAATCACGAGACCAACCAACTCAAAGAACACATGCAGAAATTTGGAGTAATGGGATTTTAAAATTAATGGAGTCACGATATTAGTCGCACTACATACATTCTTTTATTATTGAATACACATAAATGACAAATATATTCGACCGTCATTGGACTAACACTCTCAGAAAACGCCTACAAGAGTTCGGATTTCTGAGTAGTTTTTAATATAAATGACGTGACACCATTAATAGCGTTATAAGGGGAACGTCAGTCACACTATAAATTTACACACAAACATGTCCGATTCAACACGGATTCTCCCACAGTAAAATATTTAATGAGACACAAAACATCAATTTTCAAAATTCTTGAAAGATACAACATTAGTCGACACACTATTAATGTAAGCATCTCACATACTATAAAATATTTTGTTTTAATGATGCACATAGACACATATGGCCAAGTCATCACATATTGTGAATTGTTATGTTTCATATTTACGATCAACATGGCGTGTCGACACAGTTTATAATATGAGGAAGTGAAAAGCGTACACTTAATTCTTATGAATTATTTTGACAGATACAATTGCTTTTGGTAGACATATTTGGAATATTTTATATGTGTTCCTCTCACGTAACGAAATAAACATAAACCACATGTCATTGCAACTGGATTAAGAGTCTTCAAACTAGAATGACACCCCGCGCGTTGCGGCGGGTATTGCTTAAGAAAACTAATAAATGTAGATTTGAAGCGGACTATAGAAATATGCAAGAAAAACACTCACTTGATTGACAAACTAATTCCGGTGCTCCCTTAACACATGATTTAATTTTGTAATTACACGGTGGGATTATGGGATTATGTGTTCTTACCATTTGAATGCAAGAAAAGTGATGACATGGAAATTTTAATGACTACGTAAAAAGATTATGTGGATTGCATGTAAAAATGGACAATAAGTAATTAATATTAGTGGGATGATATGGACAATTGGTTGGTTAAAAGAGTAGGTGATGTGGATAGGTTGCATGGTGGGATAGAATCATTAATTGTAAGTTAGTGGGGTTTTGCTTTATAAGAAGTATAGATATACTATCCAAGCCGCATAGAAATTTTGCGTAACACACTAAATACACGTGATCGATATGTAGAACCATCGGATTAAGATAGCTCTAACAATTACTATCCATGTATGGACATGTTAACGGATATACTAGAAGAAAATAATTTATCTTTAGCACTACATATATAAAATAATGGCCAATGTTTCACCAGGTTCTTTTTCTAAGATGTTGCACATGATGATATGGAGTGAGTAAACGTGAGGAAGAAACAACGCAACACGATAATCCTCACTATTTAATATGACCTACATATTAAGGAGGACATGTTGTTTTATTTTGATCCTCACTATTTAAACTAACCTCACATAATGATCTGACATCGTGTTAAACTATAGTTCACTTTACAAATCCAATATTATTTAGATCAGTACTCCGACATATGGCACTATAATCCATTGTCCACAAATTTCAAATTGTCAAAGATGTTACCAAAATATTTGCAGCAGGCGTGGAACAATTGTTTTTAGTGTCACATAATGGAAAATAATACGATTAAACTATAGTTTACATTTATTGAACACTTTCAACAAACGACAGATGATGCCCTCGCATTTGCGAGGGACACCATGCTAGTTAAAACATAAAATAAAAATGAACACACATATGTTAAAAAAAAGTACTTAAATTTTCCATTCAACTGTCCATGGGTATAAATACAAATCTTTGAAAGTGATGACACCCATATAAGCAAAACTATCTTTCCAAATTTCTGTGTAATCAACTTACACTCTTTCATGGATTGAGCACCTGATATTTAAATACATGGTATATCTGGTCGACACCTGATAAAAATAATGCATATTTAAATACATGGTATGGCTAAATAAGAGTACATATATTAGGAAAATTTCAGAAATTAGCAAAGCATATGTATTTCAATCCAATAAGACAACCTTTACATTAAGCGGATCTTTAATATTTATGTCATCCTAATTAAGTGTCATCGTTAATTATATTTCAAGAGAAAAACGTCGACACCTCCGTTTACAACAAAGTATTAAGACAATTTTTTAGATTTGTCCAACTTAAAAGAATAATAACAATTTCCAGCACCTACTTATCATTACTAGATGCATTTTAGAATGTAGCTCTATTATAAAAGTTCACCCCATATGTACTGCTATAGTTTTCTATGAAATTTTTTGATTAATTTTTTTGACAATGTTTTTTAAAAGTACCCTTTCGTGATTAGGGTGGGGGGAGTACACGCTAAAATTCTCACAAAATATAATATTGAAACATCACTAAACATGTGTACCCTCTTTATTAGTATATATCATAGATAATATATCTTAGTATTCATAATTCACTAAATAAGATTGCACCCACATTCAAGCACACGTCCATATTTTAAAAATGAAGAAACATAAGCTATATAGTACTCCCTTCGGTTTGGTTTAGAAGTACTACCGTATCCCTAGGTTGTCAATCGAACCGACATGATCCGACGTATATATTACAAAGTTTATATCATTACAAACTTTAGATGTTATATTTTCTAATCGTGTATTTCTTTCCCTACATATTATAGGGATATACATAGACGTCTAAACCTAACCAGAGGGAGTAATAATTTTCCCCACGAAACATGCCTTAAAAGGATATTAAATAGAAATTTCAAGGATATGTTTGGCATCAAACTAATATTAAAGTATTCCGAGAATGCTATGATTCTAATTAAAAAAGATGAAGTATTAAATACTAAAATGTGTCTGGATGCAATGACTAATTAATGTGGTTTCAGAACTTAAGTATTCTCCCAAAACAACATTTTTGTCGATTTGAAAACTTAGGATTTGAACTTTTTCTCCTAAACCAAGAAACCGAAGTATTCATCCGTCTAGCCCTCAAATACTTCACTCTTTGAATTTAGTTCACCAAATAATTCATGATTATTTTTTCTAATGAACACTCCCGCTAGCAAATTCATTTGAATAAAACTTTTTCTATGACTACCAAAACAAACAAATATTAAACATATCTGGCCGTCCAAACATTTTATTTTGAATTATTTATATGAATTTTATCACAACAGTCATATTGCGTACATGCTATAGTTGGTATTTTCCTTGAAACAACTAAAACTTACTCCATAATAATAAAATCCTTGATAACATAATTGACATATTATTTTTGCTCGCGCAAATAAAATAGATCATGATACTATCGTGAGACTTCATAACTCGATACTATCTATTTTATATATGTAGAATATACAAAGTATGATATCACCATAGTTGAATTTAGACACATCTCATATCAGAAATATTATAGGTGTACATGTTAATTAATAGATGTACTATAATCCTAGCTTAACCATTTTAGTTCTCATCGGAAACATCTATGCCAATATAACACAATGAAATGATCCATAATTGGGCCCTATAATAAAATAGTACACAATGAAATGATCCATAATTGGGCCCTATAACAAAATAGTACACAATGAAATGCTTTGTTTCAGCATCTTATACTTTGTAATGTAATCAAATAGTTATATTAGCAACATATTAAATTTTGAGTGGCAATGATAACTAGAAACAATAGTTAAACCGGTGATTAGACACCAACATGAGCATCATCATATGATGACAAAATAGCGCAGATTGTTCAAAATGAAGGCTTGAGTGTATATTGGTCACTGTTTTGTTAAAGTATTCTTTTTTATAATAAAAAGAACCCCTTTTAAATTCAAGTAGGGATCTCAAAAGTACCTACCTTTTTTTCAGAGAGTAGAAGACCATATTGCTCGGCATGACCTGCAAAAATAAAAGAGAGACGTAGAGCTACATGTCTACACTAGCAAGCACATGATAATTGATCAACCGGTCATGCAGATTAGTTTCCTTGTGTCATTGCAACTACATACATCATTGGAACATGTCAGTGAGAAAAACTATCGTTAGCATTTTTTGTGAAAAACTCTTCTTCTTTTTTTATATATCAGGAACATCATCTAACACAAAACATTCAAACTTCTAAATTTTTTTTTAACGAATACATGTAAAAAATGGTGTGTATATAGAAACATAAGAGATAAAACCCACATCAAATAAATAATAGTTAACAGTTTCGATATACTAAAGACGATGCCTTCGCATTTGCGAGGGCCACCATACTAGTTGGAATAAAAGGACGATAAAAGGCTTTATTACACGGCAAAGCATTTAACATGGAGGTATTACAATCTCAGCCACCATGTCATCCGGTAAGTTTATCCCTGGATTATGAATAGCGGTGGTTCCTCGTTCCATGTCGTAAACATACAACCCCTTATCTTGGCACATCAGGTAATAGATGCTGTTTCCCTTCAAACCGACTTCTTTTGCGCTAAGTGATGTTCCAAGGTTGAATGAATCGACGATAAATACCCTATCACCAAGCATGTGTACTTTCTGCCAAGTTCTCGCTGATAAGTCCAGCTTGTGAACTTGAATTTGCACAACTTTGTGAAGACAGGTTGTTGGATGCTGGAAGGACAAGCAGAACAACTCCCCACAAGACTCTACCAAGGCATTGTGTGAAAAGGTGTAATTGTACTCTTCAGTTGAAGCTTCCTCCTCGGGGATAGTACTAGTAGTGAATGTTGGGTTTGGCAAGAACTCAAGTGTGACAACTGTATCACACAAACGTGCATAGAATTTTCCACCAACTGCTGTGAGACGCATCATTGAATTAACCGTGGCAAGACGAATCTGGTCAGGTGTTAGCTGATTGTACATGTTCGTAAACCACTGATTTCCTCCAGTATAGTCATACATGTGCATAAACCACTGACTTCCTCCGGGATGGCAATACCAAAGTATGGCATCTCTGCAATTCACAACTAAAACCACACAGCTTGGATCAGCAGGCCTATGTGATAGCAAGCACCTTCCATGATTGTTTGCAAGGAAATCGTATTCGTCAAGGGGTAGGTTGACCCTCTGACCTGTGAAGGGATTCCATAAGAAGGTATCATGTGAATCAGGGTGTACCATGAGCAGCCAGCCTTGTGGTGTTGTCCTGTAGATGTGGTCTTTCAAAAGGTCCAATTTCTTGCATAGCAAGAGTCTTTTGGTTATGCTGTACAAGAAGTAGGTACCACTTCCTTCCTCCATCTCATCGTCAAGTTCACTTTTGTCAACTCCAAGACTTGATTTGTGATGTTCTCGATCATCATCCGTGCTTTCAGGGTCGTCATCAAGAGTGTCCCCCTGATGGTTATAATCATCACAGTCAAATAGCAACAATGGAGATAATTTTGGATCCAGTAGAGATGAGTCTTCGCTTTGATTGATCGACATACACGCGGTGAGTTGGCAGTACGTGTATCCTCTTTCTTGTCTGCAAGTACCTTTGACCTTTGCTCGATCGCCCGGCCGCTTGTCCCTGCCCGTATCTCCCCGCGGCTCGTCTATCCGCTTTTAAAGAGATCTGTATAAACCAGGATGCAATGTATATTTCCAAACTCAGACGGGGCCGCATATATACGCCGATGAAATTAAGCTGCTCCTAGTCGGATTCAGTGTTCAAATTGGCAGGTGTAGCAGGAACAATGCCGGGTGTCATCTTGGACATCAGCAAGGACACGGAGTCCGAAGTGAACACGTACGAGTACCTCGACGGAGCTAGCATCGTGAATAGGCACCGAGTTCGGGTCAATCTCGTGTCAGCAGGGCGGCATTAATTAACCAGCCGGCGGTGCCCGAGCTCCCGTTGACACGCAGGAGCATGCGATGGAGGCGGCGACATTGCAAGAACGGGACTGGTCCTCTCTGCCGGTGGACGTGCTCGCCCAGGTTTTGAGTCGGATCAAGTGGTCCGACCACCCTCGGTTCGGCCTGGTGTGCCGGCAATGGCAGTCCGCGAGCGCCCTGTCGCCCTTCTACCCGGCGTGGATCACGCCTCTGCTCCTCAGCGCCACCAACATCGGAACCACCAACTTCCGCTACTACAGCCCATATTACCACAAGACCTTCGAGATAGACACCAAGCTGGAGCTGGAGGCACCCGGTGCAAAGATCTACTGTGCCACAGGAGGGCTACACCTAACGTTGGGCTTGCTCTGCAAGGTCCTCACCGCCGAACTCGGCACGGGCGCCATGTGCGTGCTGCCACCGATTACTTGGACCAAGTTCGATTTCGCGGTGTATGACGGCGTAGGTAGAATGTATGGCGTCAACGTGATTGCCCTACTCACTGTATCACTTGCCACCAGGCATAGCGACGGTGAGTGGGGTGAGTGGGAGGTTTGTTGGGACATCGTCGATGTTAACCCCGATGGAACACCGTTTACAGCGTCGCCTGACTGCAACCCAGTCCTTCACGACGGCTTGCTCTACATACTGGGTGGAGACGGGAAGCTAGTTGTTTACAATGGTAGTAGACATGATGACCTACGATGTGAAATCCTCGAGAAGCCCCACGGCTTTGGGTTCAAATGCCAAGACAGCTACCTCTTCGAGTCTGACCGAGGCGAGCTCATGGCCATCCTAGTCGGGAACCGTGGGACGCCGGTCAACGTCGTTAAGTTAAACAAACATACCATGGAGTGGGAGAAGACGGAGAGCCTCGACGGAAGAGCTTTGTTCACCGGCACACTCACAACGATGATGAAGGAGACTAACATCAAATGGATGCAGGACAAGGTTTTCCTCCCCAGACTCTTCGATTACCCGGAGACCATTCATGCTGAACTTGTTCAACGCGACAACGAAATCGCCTTTGTGCCAAAGCTAGCAGGATACGGGAGGCATCCCGCGATGAAAGACGATAACTATGGTAAAAACATATTAACTTATCAAGTGGGACAAGGTGAGGAAGCAAGGCCAATTTGGGGAACGGAGAGAGTAGAGCATAGTATCTGGGTTGATTTTACTAGCAGTTGACTTCAACATGATGTATTTGACATGTACTCTCCAACCCTACTTAGTTCAAAAAAAATTAAAAAAGTGACGTGATTTTGAAATTTTAGTTCGTTTGATTGAATTAAGAAGGGTCAGAGTGTACCCTAATGCAGATACACTTGCAATTTTAGCTTGCGCCATACAATGTCTTCATCATGTGATTATTAAGCCTATCAAGGTTAAGCTTTGTTTAAGTGTTTATATTTCAATATCAAGTACTACATTAAATGTGTCCGTTCAGAGGTACTCACCAATATCTGGTCCATCAAAGTGATACCGAGATGCAGAATTCATGCTTGGATCATCCTCAGAAATCATGCACGGACGGCTGACAATCTTGCAAAGCGTGACTTACCTCATGAACCACGGTGCAAACTATGCAGTTCTGAACCGGAGACAGCTCTTCACTTGTTTGCCTCCTGCAGCTACACTTCACCAGTTTGCACGGAGGCTCTTCGACCTGCAGGCTGATTTTGCAATATCTCCTCGGACTAGAAATCTCCATGATTGGTTGCGACTACCCAACAAACTCGCTCACCATGATGCTCGATGGCGCTGCTAACCTCGTGGCTGCTCTGGAAGGAGAGAAATGATCACATCTTCAACGACACGAGCAGAACCTCAAATGCTCTCGGATACAAGCTGATGGCCGAACTTCAAGATTGGCGTACCGCTGGGGTACTTAGGTAGGGTCAATAGTACATGACAAGGTTCAAGTGTCTTCTCTGAAGGATAATAGGGCCTACATATTAACTAACACGACCTATATATAGACTAGAAAACATCGTATGGTAAGATAAGGACAAAGCTGCCTCACTTGGAAAGGCAGATGAAGCTCTCATACCCCCAAGTCGTGTTCGACGGAAGAGTAGATCATTTTCTGTATCTTTCCACTGTTTTGGCCTACGCTTCTAGCCTATTTTTGGCCAAATCAGTGTCCTTCTAGCCTATTTTTGCTTTCTAATTTCTCCGTCTAAAAACGTAAGATGTTTTAAAGGTTTTGTCTATTGTTTAGACACATACTAAAACTAGCAAACAAACACACTAATATGTATTTAAATATATTTACATACATATGAATGTGGAAAAAGGCTATAACATCTTATATTTAAAAAGGAGGGAGTAATTCCCTTGTCCGACCCTCTTAGGCTTCCAAGTTCCAATATAACTTGTACTTGTACTTCTACCGGTATTTGTTCTGGCCTCTCCTAACGAATCGATGTTGCTCCTGCTGCCTCCTTAAAAAATACATTAAATGCACTTGTTTTCGAATTATTATTGAACAAGATGCAACTTGTAAAACAGCCAAGCTAGTTGTTCAATGTATACTCTAAAATGTTCTGTAAATTTTCTATAGTATTGATATTGTACAAAACACAATTAAGATATTTGTCAGAGTATACTAAAGATATAGATCTCCCAAAATATTAAACATAATTAAGTCTTAATTTAACTGTAAAACATGAGGAGACGGACAATAATTTTCTATTCTTAGCCTTATGTCTATACATCAAACTAATGTAGTTTTAGTTACAAAATTATTTAGAATTAACAGAATGTAAATGTATATTGACGTGCAGTAAAATACAAGAAGGATACTCATAAGATTTATATTTAGTTAAATGTGCTAGCTACATATTGAGAAGATATATGCTATAAGAATGTAATATATAATAAAACTATGTTATATGTAAATATAAGAGTTTGATATAATTATTTTTATTTAAATCATCTCATGTCCAAAATTATTTTAGACCGACCTTGTCCGAATTCTCTTGCGGGCGATACTTTTAATTCTACTCGTACTATTCATTTTGAATTTTCTTTCACACCGCATCAACAGCAGCAATACTTTGATTCAACGTATGAACAATAAAAAATCAAATCTTTATAGTACTTTCACACACAGTTTCAACAGTATGTTTTACCATGTCAAGCAGTATTGTAGGAATTATAGAAGTAAGAACAGCCCATCACTTCATTACAAAAATTTCTCTTACTAAGGAGCAGTCTAAGTTTTAATGTCTAACTGAACAAAGCGTTGCTTGATCGGGCGATCCAAAAGTTTAGCAAGGTGTGTACCTGAGAAGAGAAGTTAGGCACTATAGTTATCAACAATTAAACAAGCCCAAAAAAAGACACTAAACAATTGTTTCCTCGTCTATATTCTTTCCTCTCCACGTGGAAACCCCACGACCCTCTAGCGAGGTCACTCCGCTGTCGAGCTCAACGGCGTCTTCATCCGACTCAGGAAACTAGGCAAGCTCTCGCGATTGCGGTCGGCAGCAAGGATGATGAACGTGGTGGGGGCAGAGAACATCTTGGCTCAAGCCTCGAGGGAGAAGGAGTCAGGAGAGGAGGAGAAGATGCACGTTGCACACTGCGCCGATGATCGAGGTGGTGGCGGCTACCGTGATGAGGCAGGAAGAATTCCAGGTCCATTCCCAAAACCGAATCATTGGTTGCCTCCCTTCATAGGCTAGGGCCACGTTCCAGATTCTCTACCTGATTGATTCGGAGTTGCCCACTGATACGGGCATTGTCGGCATTATATTGGTCAATTGACACGCTAGGACATATGTAATAGTAATATAAGTCTAAGGTGTTGTTAATTAGGTCCTGCGTGCCAAACATGGCCGAACCCAACCATGGGTCAGTTTGTATCAGTTTGAGTCCACTTAGGTTTAGGTGTCTGAATCGAACCAGGTTAGGTTTCAGCGGCTCCTACCCCTTTGGCCTTTATAACCAGAGGGGGTGCCACAATATTAGGGGAGTTGAAAAATATGTAGAACATTGTGTTCAAGGTCGCCTCCGTCCCAAGGGACCGACGTGTATGACGGCGTCTCGGACGTTCGTCTAGTTATCCATCAATAAAGACAAGAGAGTTCTTGAATTGTCAAGAGTAATCTTGTGTGCGCGAAGGTACTTGAATCTGTCAAGGGTTGTCGAGCTTTTGGCGTGTTGATTCAGCGTGAGGTTCGTCGTTCATCGTCGAGTTGCTCGCAGGATTGGCGTTCCCCATCTTCAGGCTACGTGTATCGCTCACGTTGTTGGGAGATTTGTTATCTTGATGGTTCTTGCGGTGAAAGATCGGGCACAACTCAAGGGATCATCGGGGTGATCCTTATCACCCACTTTCCAATTCCTGGTACCACAAATTGTCTTTTGTGTTCTTTTTCACCATGAACTTTTATGTTTTCCTGTGTTTTATCCAAACGACAATTCCCGCACTTTTCGTTGTAGCATAATTCTCTGTTTTGCACGTGTAAATCTATGAAATTTCTGTGTTTTAAAATCATGCTATTCAAAGCGGCCCTAATAGTTGATGTTGTTTTCTCCTCATACTTTATACGTATCGGGGGGATGCAAATACATGGAAGTAATGTGGAAGCAACATCAAAATTACTCTCTCCAATCGAAAAATATGTGGTCAACTATGTTGAAGGGCCTCTTTGGATTGTATGAATTTCATAAAATTCCAATCCTTATCAAAAAATATTATGGATTGCTTTTGGTTTAAATGAATGGTGTTAAAAGAATTCTATGAATTGGATTCTTATACCTCAGTTTCATAGGAATTTGAACATCCACTCCAACTTTTTATTTACACTCATCAAGCGTGTAGGATCAAGACACTTTTCCTATGTTTTTTCAATTACCGCCCTTTTCCTGTATTCTACAATTATCTATTTTGCACTTACAAAACTATGAAAATTCTTGTATTTTCCATATTCTTTGTTTTTTAAACTGCAATTCAAAGAGGCCCTAAACGTTGACGTTGTTTTCTCCTGACGGATCGGAGGGAGTAGTGTTTTCTTCGTGATATAAACTTATTATTATCGAGAAAATTAGAAGAAATAACGCCATTTGCACGACAAGGAGAACACATTCGAACCGGACGTTGAACAAAAAAACTCTGTCCGTGCTGAAGGCATTCAGAGCGCGAGTCAAACCGGCCAAACGGAGGCAAGGCCCACCCATCTTGAAATTATCCATCAGCGTTCAGCGAAACGCATTATCCATTCATCACAATCAATTCACACACGTCGCGAAAAGTCAAAACATCTTAAAATTCCGGACCAACGGCGGCAACGCCCACCCGCCGCCGTCCTTGATCTTCTGGGCGTCGCGGCCGCAGTCGCCGGCCCTCCTCGCAGCGGCAGCCGCCCCCGCCGGCGACACGCACTCGTGGTCCGCGGGGAACCGGTGCTTCAGGCACAGCTTCATGCCGCAGCCCTTGCAGACGCTGGTGTTGGAGAAGGTGAGCGTCTCCTTGCACCGCCGCGCGGGGCAGCGCGGCTTTTGCTTCCTGGCCGGGTCGCAGCCCCGGCGCGACGCCGCGTGCGCCTCCAGGATCTCCGCGTCCGTCTTCCTCTTCTCCTCCTCCGTCCGCTCGATGGCGTCGCCGCAGGCCTCGCAGACGACGACGGTGCGGCCCTGGTCGGCGGCGCGCGCGCAGCCGTGTCCCCCGCGCGTGCGGTGCTCCGCGCAAAAGACCCCGCCGCAGCCGTCGCAGTCGAAGGGCAGGAAGTCGAGCTGGTTGCAGTCGGACCTGTCGCAGTGCGCGCCCAGGTCCGGGAACGCCTCCGTGCCCCGCCGCGCCATCGCCGCCGCCGCCGCCGCTCCTCCTCCTCTCGAATCGATCGGTTCCGTGCAGTGCGTGCTCTGTTTCTTGCGTCTGGATGGATGCAACCGATTGGTGCGAGCGGTGGCTTCTGTTGTGTGTGAATCGCGGAGAGGCGATGGGTACTTTTTATAGCTTCGCGTTGGTTTGCTGATGCGGACGCGGTTTGTTTCTTCTTTCTTCAGCTGCAAGAAGAAGGTGACGGCCATGGTGACGCCGCGTTGTGTTCTGTATCCGGTCTGCTCTGGAGGCGCCTTTCCTTAGGCAAGACGGTTTCGGTTTGGGTCGGTTTGCTTTCCGGACGAGGCGGCCTCGTCGGCCGTGACGTGGTGCTTGGTTTGGCCCGATCCAGATACGTGCTCCGAGTTGGCCGTGTCTACTGGGCCGCCGTGTGGATGGTACAGATGATCAACAATTCGAACCCAGTTCTATTTTACCGGGCTACCTGGTCTTGGACTCCCCTTGTGGCCTTGGGGCCGTAGGGTCCTAATATTGCTTCCACTTAGTCTAATTTCGTTATGCTTAAAAAAAACTTAGACTAAATTCGTGGTACCCTAGTATATCATGATTTTTTTGTGTTTCTATTTTTTTCGCTCTGTCTAGGTTTTGTTCTTTCTTATACATCTGGTTTTAATTCATGAAAATTGGTTCCATGAGTAGTAAGATTGATTCCTCTAATAAGTGAATGGCCGACGAACCGGTTCAAATAGTTGTGCACTTTCGTAGGCAGTTGTCGCGCTTGATCACGAGTCGAATAGAGGGAACGGATAATCCCGATATGGTAATAAATTTGTACCTTTTTTCTGGCCCAACCTAGCATTCGTGCGCAAAAGAAAAATAGCGGATCGCCCGGGCACTTGGGAGAAGCAACTGTTTTTAGCACTAGTTGCTAAATTGTTACGGGCCTTTTGAATCCTGGAAAACATATGCTTTATTTTGTTTGACGGTATCACAAAGAAGGCCTATAGTTAGAACACTACAAACAAAAAAATCTGCAAATGTCTTCTTACGAACCCATCTCGGAAGTTATGCCTAAGAGATCTAACTTCTGTTCCCTCTCCCCAGCTATCGCTTCGGAGTGTGTGATGGAGGAGAGAGGTTTTTGTATCTTATTTATGTAGAAAGATTTTTTCTAGTTGGTTTTACCGTCACATGATTTCACTCATAGGATGATGGCGGTGTTGTCTTGAATAAATTCTTATGAATTCTTATGTGAGCAGTTGCCCAAAGAAAGAAAGAGAGATGAGGTGGGTGCTCGGAGAGTGATTATGTATTTCTTTTTCACTGCAGCGAGTTTAAAGTCTATGTATTGTCTCCAGCCGCCCCCCAGAATCCCAACTAGCGCCGTTTCGGCGGAAATTAGCGCCGGCGCCCCCAGGCAAACCCAGCCCACTGGGTTCAGCCTGGGGTGGGGCGGAAGGAAAAGCACGCGTGGGCCAACGCTGTCGGCGAGACACCGCTTTTCCCCCACCCCGGCTCGCCTTTCCCTCTTCCCGTCTCGCCGTCACCAAGCCGTCGCCGCCACCACCCCTCCTTGCACCGCCGCACAAAAAGCAGCTACGGAACCCGCTGTCTATCCTCGCCACGCCGCCGGCGCCGCCCCTCGCTCCGCCGCGATCCCGCCTCCGGGGAGATCCTCGGGGCGGTAGGGCGTCCACCCCGCCCGCAAGGTGTTCGGCGAAAAGCCTGACACATAGCCAATGGACTCCGACGAGGAGATACTCGCCGAGCTCTTCGACGAGGAAGAACAGGCCGCCATCGACGACGAAGAACACCGCCTGATCTTGGCCTCCCTCGCCGGCTTGCTCGCCGACGACGCTGCACCGCGGCGTGTTGAATCGACGCGCGGTCGCCGCAAGAGCAAGCCGAGGCAGTGGTACGAGGGGTACTGCATACTCTACTCCGACTACTTCGCCGATGATCCCACCTTCATCAAGATCATGCAACAAATCCGGGAGTTCGACACCTACTTCAAATTGAAGAAGGACTGCACCGGCACGGTAGGCTTCACCTCTATTCAGAAGTGCACGAGGGCCATGAGGATGCTTGCATACGGTGCTCCCGCAGATGCACATGATGACTATCTGCGCATGAGCGAGTCCACGGCCATTGAGTGCTTGAACAAGTTCTGCCGGGCAGTGGTTGCAGTCTTCGGCCCAACGTACTTGCGTAAACCCAATGCGCGAGACACTTCTCGCCTTCTCGCAGAGAATGAAGCAAGAGGTTTTCCTGGGATGCCAGGTAGTATCGACTGCATACATTAGGCATGGAATAACTGTCCATTTGATTGACAGGGGATGTACAAGGGAAAGGAAGTAGAGTGCTCGGTGATTCTCGAGGCCGTGGCTTCATATGATCTATGGATTTGGCATTCATTCTTTGGATCTATGGATTTGGCATTTATTCTTTGGTATGCTAGGAACTCACAACGACATCAATGTCTTGCAGTGCTCGGATGTCTTCGCTGATCTTGTCGAAGGCCATGCTCCCCCTGTGAACTATGAGATCAATGGACACCAGTAGACAAAGGGGTACTATCTTGCAGATGCCATCTACCCCAAGTGGGCAACATTTGTGAAGAGCATCTCGAACCCTGTGCGAGGAAGCGCGAAAGATTGGTTTTCCAAGTGCTAGGAGGCTTGCAGGAAGGATGTCGAGCGAGCATTTGGTGCGTTGCAGTCTCGATTTGCCGTTGTCCGGTACCCCGCTATGACTTGGTCGAAGTCCAACATGTGGGAGGTGATGCAGTGTTGTGTGATCTTGCACAACATGATCATTGAGAATGAGCGGGATGACCCGGTGCTTGACAGTGAGGCAAGGGCACCATACTGCCGTCAGGGTCCTCTTGCAGATGTTGATCACCGGGTGCGACCAGGTGCCGGCATCATGGGCAGACTTTCTCGCCACGCAATAGAAGATTCGAGACGCTGCAACACATCAAGCTCTACAAAATGATCCGGTGCAGCACTTGTGGGCGCGCAAGGGCCATGGCAATGACGATGCCTAGTACCATTTATTTGTGTGTGAATTTGTATGGTTAAACGTGTGAATTTGTATGCCAAAATGGGCCGGACTTTGTTTTCGCCGAAATATTGCCGAATTCGCGCTTGCTGAGCGGCGGTCTAGGTTTCACGGCTGGTAAGCGTGCCCCCCAATTCCGGATTCACGCAGTTTCGCGCCGCGGCGGTCTAAAAAAAAAACCGGCTTTTTGGGATGCAGCCCTTTTCTCCGTGGTACGTTTCACGTGACCAATCGACAATCGTTGTGGACGGATCTCCAGTCTGAGCGTGCGACGGTTCCTGGCACGCGCTCTTCTTTTTCAGGCCAGGAGGCAGCATCGTGAACAGTGAAGTCCAGGCCAGGACCGGTAGGGTGCCGGAGCTCGACTGACTAGACCTGTTCGTGCGGATCGTCCGATGGATTTTGGGTGGGGTCTCACCAGCAAAGGTAGTTCCGGCCCGGGTCGCCTCTCGCGTCAAGCATCAGACGGACGTGCACCTACGTGAACAGAGTCAACCAGTACGTCAGGGACCCAACCAAACTGAACCATGACTCACTCACCCACGTCAAGGTATAACTGCACTCACCCACTGTCCGTCCTATGACGGCGAACCATGTGCCACGACGTCAGCACGAATGGCGTACTCCCTCCGATACATAATACAAGATTTTTTTTAACAAGCTAAACTATCTTTCAAAAAGAATTACATTATAGTAGTATATAAAACAACAAAACTTCTCAACAATCTACTCCCTCCGTCCACATAACTATATACATCTGTATGTAGACAAAGATACGTCAACTAATTGGGACAGATATAACATCGCTCAAAGTGTAAAAGGGTCACCCAAGGCATGTCTCCTCTCTTGTTCAATACTCCCAAAAATGTTCTTTTCGTGGTCTAGCTCCTGATCTTGTAGAATGGGGCGACAGTTTCATAATATGTGGACGATGCAGTTTTGGGTATTTTGCATGATGTTTATAGAACAGCAAACTTAAAACTTCTGTACATGTTTGAACTTATGTCGGCCTCAAACTTCATTTCTTCAAAAGTGAAATATTTGTCACTGGGGGAGGTAATGAAATTGCAACATTTATTCTGATTTATTCAATTGCCAAGTGGGCCTTCTACCTGTGAATTAATTGGGGACGTGAGTTACTTTTTTCTAATCTCTAGAATATTGATTAGGACTTTTTGACACTAAACACTAAACCCTAAATCCTAAATGCTTAGGAAGTTGGATGCTTGGATTAGTGACTCCGCCTCATCTAGTGGGAGATCGACTCTTTTGGATTCTGGTTTGTCTAGCATTCCTTATTTTCTGTATGTCAATGTTTTTACTTAATATGACTTCTGTTGAAAAGTTGGATAAACACGTATTCCTCTGTAACTAAATATAAGATGTTTTGGTAGTTCAATTTGAACTACCAAAACGTCTTATATTAAGATACGGAGGGAGTACATAGGAGAAGATTCCTTTGGAATGGTAAAAGTTAAAATAAAATCTTGTGAAATGGACTAGAAAATAAGTAGATCCAAGAAAAAGGGGTGTTTGTGGGTCTAAAATTTACACCAAGCAAAATGTTTGCTTGCTTTGTAAATGGTGGTGCAAACTCGGAGAATCAAAAGGGGTCTTTGGCAAGAAAATCGTGAGTGCAAAATGTTTGAGAAATAAAATGGTAGCATTGGTTAAATATAGAGTAGCATATTCTCCTTGCTGGAAGACCTTAATGAAAGTAAAAGATATTTACTTTGGAGGGAAAAAAGTGATACTTAACAAAGGTGAGTTAGTCAGGTTCTGGAATTCGTGGCTTCATGTTATGTCTTTTTGATAGTTGTCAGTCACATGACGGGATGCTTTAGAAAGCGCCGTTATGTGATTTCAATTTGTTGTTTCGACGTAGAATGTTGTGTAATATGTTGACACAGTGGAACATAATTATTAGTTCTGCTAGGCAGGTGAGTACTGTTTTGAAGATTCCATATGATGTTAGTCGGTCTTTGAATGCCAAAGGGTGTTTCTCGACGAATTTTGTGTATCGGTTTTTGGAAAAAGATGTGGCGGGATCACACAACAAGTGGATCTGGAAAGCCAAGCTTCCTCTTAAGATAAAGGTTTTATTATGGCAATTGTTTCGCAATGCTATCCTTACTATAGATAATTAATACGAAAAGGTGTAGTTTGCATAGGAACCTAACTTGTTCGTTCAGTGATCAAATGAAAATAGCCCAGCATTTGATTTTTTACTGTTCTTATTTGAAAGTACTCCAGGGTGTGTTGAGATACATGTTTGGTAAAAAAAAATTGTCCTTGCTCGATGTGGCAGTGTGTTACTTGGTTATCCAGAAAAAATCCTCATGGTAGGAAATATCGTAACCTTCTTATCGCTCCAGCTTGCTGGGCTATTTGAACTACAAGGAGTAATGTTAAATTGGAGAAAGCGGATGAAAGTTATCTGGGGTTTGCATTGGGAATGTGCAAACCACCATCTCAGGAGCACAAGGCAGCAAGCACCAGATCGAAAATGTTTATCCTTCACCCAACAACTCTCAGGGACCCATGTCCCTGTTGCAACTATGCAAACGCTTGTCAACAAATTCAAGGCAACAAGGTTATCCAATCGTAAACAGCTAAACACGCCCATGTATGTAAGCATGTCATTACTTGCACCTGAAACAAAGCATTGCCGCGAACGGGTCCAGCCACCCAAAGTATACTCTCCACGAAGCAAAGCCAAGTACAGTTTCAATAGCTTAATCCAAGTTTGGTCAGCATCTTCTTCCCATGAATATAAGCATTGCCGCGACGAACGGGTCCCAAAGTATATATTCAGCCTGCCTACTCTGACCTTCCTCACATGGCGCGTTGACATTAGAGGACTGAGGGACATGCATAGTCTTAAATAATGTCAGCCTTTTGTACTATCACTTTTCTGTGCCCTGCAGATCATGTTTGGCTATTATGGACTGACCTACCGACCTCTACTCCAAAAATTCGGTTTCGATGAACAATCCCTGTGTTGCAGAACATGGCGACAGTTCCATGCCCAATTAAGGTCGAGAATACTACTAATCCGGAGCAATGCTTGAGTTAAGAAATGTTGGTCTCCATACTCTCGGAGAGAGCAAAGGCGGCAAGCAGCATCTAGGAATCACACAAGCCATGGAGATCGACGATGCAAAAGGTCAAGTTCACACGGGGGGTCCTACATGGAAAGGCAGACAAGAGCACCACGTCCATTATCTTTTGCAGGAGACAGCCATGGCGCCTCACTGTCAATCTCAACTCTCACCATAACAAATGGAAGAAGGTCATGCTCAGATCCGTCGATGAATAGCAGAGATCAAACTCATGTAGAAACGCAATTTATATGATCAAACTTGCATGTCCGAGTGATGGATGAATCGCAAAAATTTGATGCTATTGTACCTGTACATCGTCTTCTCATCTTTTGACAAGGAAGAAATATGAATAGAGGGCTTGCAATTGCATGGGATTTTTTTTTTTTTTGAGACTAATTGCAAGGGATTTGGGAGTATCTACTTGCATTGTCAAAGATCCATATGGCGACGCATGCTGCCCTGGCCTACGCCAGCAGAGGCCAACGAAGCAATGCATCGAGCAATGGCGAGTACGGAGTAGTTTTATTCACAGATAGAAACAACACACTTGGGTCTTTCATCTGGGAGTGTGTGTGGCAAAGTACGGAGAGAAGAACAAAGGATGTTCTGGCCTGCAAGCAACACCCAGCCAACCACCCACAACAGCTTCTTTGTCCGGCACACGAGAGCCACCCAGCCAGACACAGCAGCTCCAGCACGAGCTTGAGCTAGGAATACTCGGCTACTCGCGTGAGTGAAACAATGGCGAATCCCGGATTAACTTGTGCGAGCTAACAACTCGATCTTACAACAACTTCATTCATTGGTACTTCCCGATTCATCAATCACAGTTCCGAAACGAAGAGGAACCCTAATCCTCGCGTGACAGCCACGTAACATTCTCTAATGTTGTGAACCTAAGCGCAAGCGCAAGCGCAAGCGAATTTACAGACAAATGACGGACGGACGAATTGTTGTGGTATTCAGAACTCGGCGGTGTTGCCGCCCGACGAGGCCCCGACCTCGCGCTGCCGGCGCCGGAACGACATGAGCCCGTCCGACACGATGCTCCCGCCGCAGTCGTCCCCGTCGCCGCACTCGAGGCTGCTGCCGGTCAGGTCCGCCTCGCTGTCGTCCAGGTCGCCCCGCATGGCGCGCAGCGTCTTCCTCGCCATCTCGCGCCGGACGCCGCCGGGCGTGCCCTCCTCGGCCACCCGCCGCAGCGCCTTGTCGGCCCCCGCAGCGCGCGCCAGGCCTCGGAACCGGAGGCTGCCGCGGCTAAGCGCGTAGATCGCGGCCACGCACCACTCCTCCAGCTCGGCGATGCGGGTGTCGTGCGGGGAGAGGAGGATGCCAGACACGGCAGCCACCGCGCCCGCGTCCATCAGCGCGGCGCGGCCCTCGGCGCAGGCGCCCACGTTGCACACGACCATGAGAGCCAGCCTTCGGATGGCCGTCGGCTCGGCGGCGCTCGACGCGACCGTGAGCAGGGCCTTTGGCGCCCCAGGAAAGCGCGCGACTTTGGACTGGTTGACGGCCGCGAGGGAGAGGTGGTAGATCGCCATCCCGGCGTCGCGGCGTGCGCGCGGGTGGTGAGCGGGGGAGGTGAGGAGGTCGAGGAGGGGCGGCACCGCACCGAGCACGCCGATGGCGGCGCGGTTCTCCTCGTTGAGCGCGAGGCCGAAGAGCGCGCCGGCCGCGTGCTCGCGGACCTCGGGCGCTGAGCCGCCCGAGCGGAGCACCTCGACGAGCGCCGGCACGGCGCCCGCGCGGACGATGCGCACCTTGTTAGCCGGCTCGAGGGAGAGGTTGACGAGCGCGGCGGTGGCATCGACGCGCGCCGACGCGTGCCGTGGGATGAGCAGCACGCGGCGGAGCGCCGCGAGCAGCCGCGGCGTGCAGAGCGCGCGCCGGCGCTCGGCGCTCTCTCGCGTGGCCTCCCGCAGCACGGCCAGCGCCGCCGCCACCTCCCCTTCCTCGTCCGCGTCCATCACCGTCGCCACCACCTCGTCCTCCAACGGGTCAACCGCCACCTCCGCTGCCACCACGGGCTTCGTGGATACCACCGTTTCCTCCTCCGCGGGGGCGATCTCCGAGGAGGACGTGTACGTCGTCGACGTCGATGCGGCGGACGCCGGGGAGGAGTAGGACGAGTTGGACTCGCACGCCACCGCCGCCCTCCTAGTCCTCACAGACTTGGCCTCCACCGCCGCCGCGGCCGGAGGAGGCATAGACCGGAGCACGGCCTCCCGGACAGCTTCTCTGGAAGGCGGCCGCGGCGCCGCGCGTCCGGAGCGCGCGCACCAGGTGCCGATGGCCGCCTTGAGCGCCGAGTTGGGTATCATCGCGTCGGAGCCCGACCCGGCGCCGGGGGGAAAGAAGGAGAGGTCCGCGCAGGCCTGGAGGCAGGCGCGCTCGTACGTCTTGCCGGACGGCAGGATGACCGGGTCGGCCATGAGCGCGCCCAAGATCGGGCAGACGAACTCCGGCGGCGCGGTCTCGATCTCCTGTCCCACTTTCCTCTCCGCCGTGTCAGCTGCGGCGGCCGCGGAGCGCGCGGTCGAGTAGGGGACGGGCAAGGAGGAGGAGGACTTGGAGGGGGACGGGGAGGAGGGCGCGCTGCGTTGGAAGGGGAGCCTCCAGCGGCGTGGACGCGCCGCACCCATGAAGCGGGCGGGCACTATTTACCGGCGGCGGCGGCAGTCCGTAGTGGGGGGAGAGCAAGCGCAAGCGAGGCTGGTGCTTTGGGTGCTGGGGCGGGGCATTGTTTAAGAATTCTTTTGGGGTTTGGGTGCTTTGTGGCTTGGCTGGGAGTGTGGCGTCGTCGTGGTTTTATGCGCCGCCCGGGAGAGAGAACGGAGAAGACGAGGGTAGGCGGGGAAGAGAGAACGGAATCCTTAGCCAAGAAGGGATCGCTAGCTCGACGGACCCGAGCCGAGCGCTGGTTCTGGCTTGGGTTTTGCTGTTGGAGTGGATCAGCAGAAAGGTGGCGGCTCCGCATACGGTTACATTCTAGTCCGGTGTATTTCAGTCTCTCCATTTTTAAATATGCTCCCTCCGTTTTAAAATAAGTGTCTCAAATTTGATAGAAAGTGAATATATGTAGATATAAAATAAGTTGAGACACTTATTTTAGTACGGAGGGAGTAACTTTTTTAGGCATTTTACATGCTTAATATATAGGGACCAAATATTAAAAAACATACACATTAAAACATGTTAGATCAAGGAGTGTGACTTGGGGTGGTACAACATAATGAGGATGATCATTTCAATGTTGGGCAACAGTGATGACTAGCCAAAGGACAATGTAGCATCGAACGATATTTTTATACATACGGCGCTTTGCGTCCGACGTTTTTTAATGCGGAACCGATCGACCCTTCGATGAATCACAGAAGCAAGCTGGAGACCGACGGATGGTGCATCACACAGAAATTGTATATGTAAATGTCGAACACAAAGAAAATTTGAGCATCAAATGATATGTTATTGTGCGCTCAACAACAGACTGATCGGCACCAGCTGTGACTGTCACGATGGGGTGAAACGGCCAGTTCCCAGCTCCCTCCGACGGGTCATCTAAATGGCCTAAAGCAGGTTTATATGTCTAAAAATATGAAAAATAACATGGGGCTCAAGGGTAGAAGGACCCCGTATATTTTTATAAATTATTGTATCTTTATCTATTATGAAAAAATCCGCTAGTCATTCTGGTACCTACACACTCTTGGCATTACCGACATATATGCAAGCGACGTCGATTATCCAATGGTGTGTAGGTACCGCCATGACTAGCAAATCGTCTCTTATCTATTATGTATGATAAAATATGAATTTGTACAAATTTTTTATTTATTCCCTATGAGGAAGTCTTCATAACAAACCGTTTATCTCATGAAAAATCCAACTGCTCTTCCTGTAAAAACCACAAAATAGTCGGAATTGGCAAGTTTAATTATAACTTAGTCTCTCTCTAGTGGGAGCTCTACATATTATAATGAAATTATGATAATTAAGTTTTCTATTTCAATATTATGCATAACTATCTATTTGAGAAACTTACATGAGAAGTTGTGCACACTAGATGATAGCAAGCACATTTTGATGAGCCTAACGGATCAAATAATATGAATATGGAAGTTGTAGAATCTTAAAAAAAATCATTGACAGTTTGTCTAAGTGTTTATATTTCTATATAAGGTACACAAAATGCACTTGTTGTCGAATTATTATTGAACCAATGCAACTAGTAATACAGAGTCAAGCTAACTGTTCGGTGTATACTCTAGAATTTTCTGGAAATTTGCTCCCGCATTGATATTGTATGGACCACAATTAAGATATTTGTTAGAGTATATTAAATGTACTCGCAAAATATAAAAACAATTAATTATCAATGCAACTATAAAAATGGAGGCGGAGCATTAGTTTCAATTTTTAACCGCATGCGTATACATCAAACTAGTGTTTTTGGTTACAAAGTTATTCAAATTCAACACAATGTAAATGTATAAATAATTTGCAATACAATACAAGAAGGATACACATAAGATTTATATTTCGTTAAGTGTGTTAACTACATGCTGAGAAGATATATGCTATAAGAATGTCATATATAATAACTATTTATATCCAAATATAAGAGCTTGATATAATTATATTGGTTTAAATAACTCTGTGTCCATAATTAGTGGGCTTGCTTCTACTCGGCGGAGGGAGAGGATAGAGAGCAATTGGTTCCACCGCTACTGAGAGAGGAGTTCGAATTAGCATTCATTACCGGCATCGCTTGTAGGAGAACGAGACAAGACATGTTGCCTTGCTTAGGAGAAATTTCGGATCTGGTGCCGGTTTAATTCTGCTCTAAGGAGGTGGAGGCGATAAAGAGATGAATTGGTCTTCGAGATGAAAGAGAATACAAATTTAAACCCTCTAATGTTGGTCCGAAGAGGGGAGAGTAGCCCAGGATTGAAAAGTGTTTGGTGTTCTTAAGAGTCTCATGAAATCAGCACTAGATATATAAGCACTCCGCTGGCAGGATGGAACTCCCTCCATCGTGCGTACCATGTCGCTAGATCGCCGTTCATGGCTGATCTGGTATATCGGAGTCTGAGACAAACATGTCCCGTGACTTGGTCCAAATTCTCTGTGGACAAACATTCGACTGGTCAACGCGAGGGATCCATATGTGCGGCTTCAATTCCCCCGCATGACGTCACATCTCCACTCCGCTGGCCACCCATAGGGGAAGCAGTCACACCCCCGCCACATGGTCACACGTGTCGTGTCCTCGACAATGGACACCAGGAGTATAGAACACTCCCTTTTAGATTCATCAAAGAGGCGCAACACGAAACATACACTCCAAAAACGTATCTCTGATGAACCAACACAATGGCATGACATTCTACCTAGGTTCAGGCCGCTCGGAAGCATAAAACCCTACATCATGCTTGTCTGCTTATATGATGAATATGGTTGGGAGTATACAATGGGCAAGTCTCATTGTTGGGGATTAAGTGACTCTGCTTCTACTTAGCTACTTCGCTTGCCCTTGCGAGGTGTATGCCTCCACTCGGTAGCTTTGTACCTTACGCGTGGAGGTCAGGCGGAGGACGACGCGCTAGGATGGCTTACCCGATAAGGACTGAAAAGGTGCTCCGAGGGTAATCATACCGCTCTACGGCATCGACAGGCTGGACGAGACCCGTCAAGGCCATCTAGGACGATCGTACACGATGCAAAGGTGGTTCTTCACGTGTTGTTGTGGATGCGACGCGTCCTTCCTCAAGCGGGGCGACTCCGTCGAGACCACAGGAGGTTGGTAGAAGCTATATTCTTGACAGGAAGATGATATGTCATCAATGACATATCGCTACCGAGGTCGGCTTGGCCTTAGTAGTGGTGCCTTATCATATTGCCTTTCCCGGGTGGAAAGAGGTGTCTATGGCACGCGGAAGGCATGCTCGATCGGATACTAAGGGTGTGTTCGTTTTTTGAACAGGGTGGAATGGAATGGAACCATTCCATTCCACTGTCATAGAACCGTTCCATTCCTGTGTTTTTTTGGACAAAAATTGTCACGGAATCATTCCATTCTTGTGTTTTTTTCTGGGATGGGTGGAATGGAATGAGAATGGAATGAGAAAGTGCATCAAACTTGATTAATTATTTTCTAATCTAGATTATTATTGCTAAACTTAATTAATTATTGCTAAACTTGATTAATTATTCTGAATCTTGATTAATTATAATTAATCTTGAATGATTATTGCTAAACTTGATTAAATTAGAGTTAATCGCCTAGAGCATTACTGTGTCATTCCACCCTGTCCGGCAGAATCGGGCCGGACCGGTCGGTTCCGAATATTGAGAGAATATTCCCTTTACTGGAATCACTCCATTCCACTCCATTTCATTCCATTCTAGAAAAGAACACGGGAACGAGCTCACGGAATGGAACCGTTCCATTCCATTCCACCCGACATTCCATTCCACCCGGTTCTAAAAACGAACACACCCTAAGATTAAATTGCCCTTCTTGCACATGCCCTTAGGAACACAAATGCAAGCGTAATCCTTAAGCCAACGATAATAGGTGGTTTTGTTAATCGTATGCCGACTATGTGCTAAAATTTAAAGGAAATGGCGAACAGAAGTAATGACTTTTTTTTATTTGGTGGATTTTACTTGTCGATTTAGTCCAACAAATATATATAGCTAACATGTTGTGTAGAATCAATGTGTTTTCGTATTGGAGATTTTTTTTCTACTCTGTATGTCTCTATACTATACTGTTGTGCTCGTAAGAAAATATTCAGTATGAGATGAATGAAAATTAGAGTATCTTCTATGATGAATTTTTGTTTTGTATTCAGATGCTCTAAAAACATCACTCCCATGCTCTTAATACTTTTTCCATCAAATACAAAAAAAAAAATGTTGTAATCCTCAATGTAAAAACAGAACACGAAAATTTGCGTGGATTTAAGCATGGACTTAGAACTTAGATTGAATATTCTACTCCGTATTAGTGTAACTGAAACAAATAGAAAAACAAGCCACGACGACCGTCCACATGGGCTAAATTAGGATAAACGTATTGCGGCTTGCGGGAGTTAATTATAATACTGGAAGTTAACAATAACAGTACAGAAATCATCCGTGTTAGGGCCGGGAAGGCAGAAAGTAACATCCATGACATTCATGTGCGTTGACGCTGCATTGCCCGACATGCTATACATGTGATGAGGTCAGCGACGAGGTCACCATGTTTCTCTGACTTCCAAGTCTACCATATGTTGTATTTGTATATACGTAGTACGTACAGTAGTATAGTACAATTATACAAACCACCGCTGAGGGTGGAGCAAATTTGTGGACGTGGAGGCGCCAGGCGGGGGCGAAAACGCCTGAACGTACTAGTACGTGTGAAACGGAGGGCCGAGTCAACATTGCGACCTGGTATCATGGCGCGTAGCATAGCGTCAGCGAATCTGACGCGGCAGTAAAGAATTGGGTCGCCCGACCTACTACAGTACCTCTCTGGCTCTCTGCAGCGGTATACTGTAGTGACAGTTATTGGGCGATTGGGCTTGGCGTTGGCGTGTAAATTTTGTTTCTTGCCTCGTTTAATCGTTCCTCGTTGCTGATTTCTGTTTTAGGCCAAGTACATTCTTGTTTTCTGTGATCGGGCACACCGGTGTGGCTCCACAAAGATCCAACGGAGCCGGGCTTGAAAAACTCTGACTGATTTTGTTTAAAAATTGCCAAGTTAACAAACCTACATGTGCATAGAGTGGGCCCCTGGCAATTGGGGGCCTTGTGCGGCCGCGTCTCCCGCCCGTGCTCAGGGTCGGCCAACAACCTGCTCTGTGTTTTCCCTCCGTTTTAAAATAAGTCTCTCAAATTTAATAGAAAGTGGATGTATTCTATCAAAGTTGTGACACGTATTTTGAGACGGAGGGAGTACTAGTTTTAGACATCCTAATACATACCAAATACGAAACAACATGAGCGAACTAGATGTCGTGTCTCTAGTCATGAACAATGACATTATGTAATCATCTTAGTGGTATCATTTGTATCATATGACTTATTTCAAATGACTTAGCACATTTCTTTGCGCCCGTGATTGGGTTGCCGCATGGGGTCAGGTTGATTTTCTTTTCTTTCCTCGTCTGATGGATGAACTGTCGTGTTCGCCATTGCTGATTTCCGTTTCGGGCGGTAAGTACAATCTGGTTTCGTATGATTGGCTACATCGGGGCAGACCGGTGTGGCTTTAGAAAGTGCCTCCATTTTTCAAGTTTCCAAACCAAGCATATGTGGCAGCAATAACATGCAACTATCCAAATGCAAATACCTCCGCGGAATAGATGTTTGCATCTCTTATACAGGAGCTGACACTAACAACTACTTTCCCCAAAGAAAAAAGACAGCAACAAGTACGCTTTGAGAGAAACAAAAAAAGTAATACTGCAGCCCTGCACGGGAGTCATGTTTCACAACAAGGTTTTTTTGGACATTAGAAAACATAGGAATAAAAAACATGAATTTGATAGGATTGTAGATGTAAAACAGAGTCTACAAAACAGAGCAAAGCTGTAGAAACTGTTATTTGGATAGAACACATGAAAAGTACAGGAAATATGCCTTGAACTTATACAAATGAGCGTAAAAAAGATATTAGAGTGCATATTGAAATTTCAATGGGATTGGAGGAAGAATGCAATCCGTAGGAATTTTGAAGTTGTCACTCCTTTCATCCAAAGTTATTCTTTAGAGAAAAAAATCCGATGGACTGAAATATTTCAATATTCATATGAAAATTCTACAATCCAAATATACCTAAAAATACAAAGTAATTCTAGCTTTGCCAATTAAGCGGCTAATCTGATACCAGCGCATGCCTACGTGATAGATTGGACCTATGATTGAGAGCTTAACGACTTCATCATTGCAAAATTAGGTAAGGTCTTAGTTCCTATTAATTTTCCCGGCTAGCTCTTGTTTCTAGTCGTGAACGACGACGACATTGTATAATCATCTTAGTGGTACCGTTCGTATCATAGTATTTTTGGCATAAAAAATACCTTTCACCATCTCATTACTGCTCTAGTTTGGTCCATCTGTTGCTACTTTGCAAACAAAGCCTCCACTTGTGCTCTCTTTTCGGTGAAATGGTACCACCCAACACCGGCATCCTCTGCTTAATTAAACCAATGAACATTTTCAGTTCCGATGACATATATATACTCTGCCCGAAGGTCGAACCCATTGCGGTATGATGCTAGCATTATTTATTCAAAGCTTAGTGCTTGATGCAATCTTTTCTAATTGAGAATCCGTGCGCCACGCGAACATCAGCTACAACAAATTTATATCCGTACATCTTGTACAGAAACCACATTTGTGCAAGCATCCTGAGATACGATGGGACACTACGACACTATCTTACCTTCCTTGCACATCAGGATTAGCTTGGAAGCTGCATCCTTCTTCAGTCGTAAGTCATGTGTGCCATCATCTGGCATTCCCGATATATACACCCGGAATCAGAATCGGAATCAGAATCAGATCGTGGGATCGCAAGCGACCCACGCGATGCCAAGACGACAACGACGATACCGACATCCTTGCTTGCATTATCCTATCGCATGTAGATGTAGGATCCGATCGTCGTCTCTCTTGTGACGCGCACCCTTCGCCCGACGTTCTTGGCGCGAACGCAAAGGAGCAGCCCCACCGCGGCCATGCATGCGTGCGCCGATGGCACCTCGAAACCGAACAGCGGCACGCCATGGCATGGCACGGCGAGCTGAGAGAGAGATTCCCCATGTCGCCACCATGATCGTGCAGCGCGTGCGGACGCTTAGGTGAACGGGATCCGTCAGATTCCATCAAGCTCAAGGCACTCTAGTGTTGTCGCCATGCTGTTGCTTCGGTTCAGGCTTGGAGTTGGAGCCACCACCGATGACGCCGACCGGAGACACTGCAGCGGCAGCGGCAGGAATGATTCCGGCAGAGGGTGGCGTGGCTATGCTTGAGTTGAACTCCGGTTCCCGATCGAATGTGGAAAAAGAAGCGGCGGGTGGAAAGGCAGGACACCAAAAGCCGGGCGCGCGGGGGCTTTTACCTGCCAGGTGCACGCTGAATGATATGCCTAGATGAAAAGCGGCAGCTGTTCATGCCGAGATTGCTGCGTTGGATGTGCCTTTTTCGTTTCATGTATCCATCGCACAATTTTGCTGGTGCACGCAACCGTAACGGGATAAAATTCCATCTGTTTTATAGTTTGATTCTGAAATGTTAGTTGAGTTTAATACTGAGCACTCAAATAACAGACATGATTATCCTCCATAAAAAGTGAACTATGAATGAAGACATGTTAATTGTTTCACACCTATTACGACAATATATTATTTCGAAATATACTCGCTCTCTTTCAAAATATAAGGTGCACTTCAATTTCGCTGGTTAGCGACCTACAACTTTTAATATGTCTATAAAATTGGTATAGAGATAAATAAAATAAAAAATTGCAAGGAAATGCAACGGTAACATTTATACATTCTCATCAAAGATTAGCATCAAAATAGTCAGCCTTATAATTTTGGACGGAGGGAGTATCATAGAAGTATCCAAAATAGTCTATTACAAGAAATGTTCATCGAAATTTATTACAAATAATAATAAATATTAGAAAACATAAAAAATGTTATTCTTCTCAAAGGGAATCAATAATTTATTGTGTTTTTTTTTGGAAAAAGGGATAAAATATTAGAAAACATAAAAACAATATTATTCAACAATAAAAATTGAGAAACCAACACCTAATTACCGACATATATGAAAGTGATAAATATGTTTTATTTTTTATCGACTTTCATTAATTAGTGTTTTCTAAATCAAGTTATTTATGATAATTCGAGTTTTAGAAAAGAAATTAATTTCCATTTAAAATTATTAAATTTGCAACAATAATTTTATTGTCACTAAGTCTTTCAGATATTAGGAATTTTTTATACATGCCTTGATTTTGCTCCCTCTGTTTCTAAATGTAAGATATTTTGTATGTTTCACATGTTGTCTATATTCAGAATAAAATGAGTGGACACATACACTAAAAACGTGTATAGATCAAGGAAAATAATAGCGCGCTATATCACCGCTAATAGCACGCTATAGCGTTTTGAGGAAGGTCACGCTATATCAATTCGTGTATTATAGCGCGATATAGCATGCTAACAGCGTATTTTTTAGGTCCGCGCTATATTGCTGTAGCGCGCTATTTTTTTCCTTGGTATAGATACATGTGTATACATGGAAAAGGCCTAAAACATCTTACAGTGTGGAACAGAAGGAGTAATTGTTAAATCATTTCAGTGAATTATTTTGCATGGTTTTTTCTTATTGTTTTGTTGAATCGGCTACCCTGTGTGTGAAACTAGCCGCCAATCATCGTACATATAACTTTGACTGAGGTCAACTTACCTGGTATATTGAAGGTTTTAGGCACTAAACCAGAGTAATTACCAGTACACATCACTTGAATAAACAGATTAAGCATGGTCTCTGTGGAGCTAGATATTGTCGTATGGCCGGGGAAGCCAACCTCTATGTCGTGGTGGACAAGCATGTCTTAAAAGCCTGCACCGAATCACAAAGCATGCCCTCCCTCGCCATTTGTGTCGAAGCTAAGTTGCTATCGGGGGGCATCGCTCCCACCACCCCCCCCCCCCCCCCCCCCCCCCCCCCCCTCCAGCCCATTGAAAATATGTGAAGGACCTCTTCATAGTTGGCCTATTTGCTCCCTCTCTCAAGTTAGCCAAAAGCCTTGCTATTTTGGTCCTCTCAACCTGTTTGTCCCTCCCCCACCGCCAAATGGGTAGCCTAAGCTTAGTTGCTGCTAACTAGTTGGACAATTCGGGTTGAACAGAGCGCAAGAGTATTCCACAACAACTCGGCGCCTCCTACTATCCTTCTTGCAACTATAGAGAACGAGGCTAAGCTTTGGATCACTCAGGTGCAAACAATTGAGTCCCGTAATATCGGGAGAGTAGAACTTTTTTTTCGTCATACACTTGGCCTTTTAAATTTCTTGTTCAAATCATCTTCTTAATCATGGATCTCCGTTTTTTTTTAAATCCGGAAATACAATCTTCACAGCAGTGTATTTCTTGAAACTTACCTTGTGAGCGCCACTAGTCAAGAGTGTGGTACACTGGTACTCATAGAATTACCGGCCACACAACTAGCAAAAGGAAGCATATAACGAGATGTACATGGCTATCGTGCTGCTGCGGCTGCTCTCCACCGCGCCGGCAATCGAGCCGAACGCCCGTCGTCGCCGAACGGATCCACTGCGCCGACGCCGGACAGCTCCACAGCGCATCGCAGCGCTTCACATGCCCTTGTGGAGGCCGACGATGTGGAATCGCAGGGCCACGGCAACCCGTCCAAAGTCCCCGGCTGCTGACGCGAAAACAAGAGGCGCGACCGTGGATCCAGCGGCCCACTCGCCATGGAGGACCTCTTTTCAGTCGCCGACACGGAGCCAGCGGCTCGCTCGCCGTGGAAGACATCTTCTCAGTCGCCGCCGCTAGGCCAGCCGCCAGGAGCTCCTTGGGTCCGCGGTGCTGCTGAAGGAGAGCCTACATCGGCGGTGATGTCGAAGGTCCGCGGCGCTGCTCTCATGGGAGGGCGCCGGTGCTGCGGAAGGAGAGCGGCACTGCTCCCACGGGTGGACGACGTTGCTCCTGTCGGAGGACGGCGGTGCTACCAAACAGGCCGTCGTTGCTCCCGTCGGGCGGCGGCGGTGCTACCGAAGCAGGCCGACGTTGCTCCCATGGGAGGGCGGCGGCGCTGCGGAAGGAGAGCGTTTCTGCTCCCATGGAGGGTGGCGGTGCTTCCCAAAGAAGGACGGTGCGGTGCTGTTTTTTAAGGAGAACGGCTGTGCTCCCATGAGAGGGCGTGGTTGCTGCCGAAGGAGAGCAGTTGTGCTCCCATGGGAGGGCGGTGGTGTCTCCAAACAAAAACGGCGCGATGCTGTCGGAGGAGCCCGGTGATGCACTCGGTGGTGTTGTTGGGAAACCCCAAGAGAAAGGTATGATGAGTGCAGCGGCAAGTCTTTCCTCAGTTATGAAACCAAGTTTATCGAACCAGTAGTAGATGAAGAACACGTCTGAAGTTCTCCCTGGCAATCGTGCCAGAAAACAGCTTGTTGGAAAGTGAGGTGGAACCTGCACAAAACAATCAAACTACTTTGCCCCAACGAAACAGTGAGATTGTCAATCTCACTGGCTTGTTGTAACAAAGGATTAAACGTATGTGTGGAGGATGATGTTTGCAGAGAATGAAAGTAACAGTTTGCAATTGGTTGTATTATCAGTTTAAAGAAAATGACCGGGGTACACAGTTCACTAGTGGTGTCTCTCCATAAATAATAATAATAGCATACATGTGGGTAAACAAATTACAAATGGGCAATTGGTAGAATAAAGAGCTGTATAATGATGCATATATTAATGTCATGATATCTAGTGTGAGATTCATTTGGGCATTACAACAATATACATAGACCGTTCTAACCGCATCTATGACTAATAATCCACCTTCCGGTTAGCGTCCGCACCCCTTTCAGTATTAAGTTGCAAGCAACAGATTATTGTATTAGGCAAAGTGTGTAATGTAAGTAATACAATTATCATTAGACAAAGTACTACTGTTTTATCCCTAGTAGCAACAATACATCTACAATTTTAGAGCTTGCTGTCACTACCCCAGATTAAATAGAGACATGAACCCACTATCGAGCATAAATACTCCCTCTTTGAGTCACAAGCATCTACTTGGCCAGAGCATTTACTAGCAATGGAGAGTATGCAAGATCATAAACAACACACAACATGATATATTATGAAGCAAATGACATAGTATTCAATATCCATCGGATCCCAGCAAACACAACATGTAGCATTACATAAAGATGATATTGATCATGATAGGCAGCTCACAAGATCTAAACATGATGGCACAATAGGAGAAGACGACCATCTAGCTACTGCTATGGACCCGTAGTACAAGGATGAACTACTCACGCATTAGTCCGGAGGCGGGCATGGTGATGTAGAGCCCTCCGGTGATGATTCCCCTCTTCGGCAGGGTGCCGGGAAGAGCTTCTGAACCCTCCCGAACTAGGGTTGACGACGGCGGCGGCTCCGTAATGTTTCGTGGAAAAGTGTTCGGGTCTCAGGTCTTTTATTGTCGGGGGTATTTGTAGGCGAAAGGGCGAAGGCGGTGGAGGTCCGAGGCGACCTCATGAGGTGCTGGCGCGGCCAGGAGTGGGGCCGCGCCGGGACCTCATCTGGGAGCCTCGTGGCCCCTCTCCGTTAGCTCTCCGGTGTTCTGGAACCTCCCGTGAAAAATAGGGACTTTGGTATTAATTTCGTCCAATTCCGAGAATATTTCCTTAATTGGTTTTCTGAAACCAAAAACAGCAGAAAACAGGGAACTGGCACTGTGTCATCTTGTTAATAGGTTAGTCCCAGAAAATGCATAAAACAATGCAAAGTGTATACAAAACATGTAGAAATTGGTATAATATAAGCATGGAACATAAGAAATTATAGATACGTTTGAGACGTATCAAGCTTCCCCAAGCTTAGTTCTACTCGTCCGCGAGTAGGTAAAACGATAACAAGAATAATTTCTGAAGTGACATGCTTTCACACAATCTTGATCATATAATAATGTAATGCATGTAAATTGAGATCAAATGAATAAAAGTTGTATTTTATATTGATATCAAATGAGTAATGAATAAACAAGTAGGAATAACAAAGCAAAACTTTCAATGAATTAGTACTAGAGAACAATCAACCGTGCAAAGTAGATATTAAAGACGATTTAAGCTTCAAGAACAACAATATAATCATCTAATGAATCATACACTCATGACAACTTTGTGAAAGGATCAAGTCAAGCAATAACAATATGCACGTAGAAGATCATCTCTCTATTTGTTCACTTAAAAACAAGCAAGTGTTCAGCGTTAGTTCCTGGCACCAGAATGTTGTGGCTAAAAGAATAATAAGGGGGGTTTCGAAGGTCAACGGAAGAAAATCTCACACAGCTGAAAGTGATCATTAGACAAGAGGAAGTCTTATAATCGAAGCTATGTAAGGAGTAGTGATTGCCACACAACGGATGCACATAGAGCTATAAGTGTATGAAAGCTCTCCAATGGAACTATTGGGGGTGCATCTAACTTGCTTGCTTATGAAGACCTAGTGAGGAGGCTCATCATTGGAATATACAAGCCAAGTTCTATAATGTAAAGTTCCCCACATAGTTATACAAGTAGATCATGAAAACTCTCACATATGGAGTAAAGGCGCTAAACATGAGCACAAATGATGAATATGAATATTACAGGTGCTATAACATGAGCACAAGTGTGGATAAAGAGCAGTAATGTTGCCCCCTTTTTATTCTTTCTTTCTTTCTTTTTTCTTTTTCCATTTTTTGTATTTTTCTATTTCTCTTTTCGATGGCCTCCATGGCTCTTTTCACTTTTAGGGGCAAACATTCTAACATGACAACACACTTTTGATACAAGGATCTCATAATGGATAAAACATGGTGTATGAAACGGTGCCTCTGCCAGTGTAGCAGGATATGCAATGATCTAGCGTAACATGTGTAAAACCACACATCAGCTATATAGAATCATGCAAAGCAATATATAAATGATAAATGACAACAAGTTATGTAATGTAAGATGAAAGTTGCATGGCAATATATCTCGGAACAGCTATGTAAATGATGTATTAGGTAGGTATGGTGGATGTTTTGAGAAAGATATTTGGCTTATGTGTAGGAGAACATGATGAAGATCTGCCACGAGTTTTGGATGTACCCGCGAAGTATGCACCAACTCTCAATGTGAGAAAGGGCGATGCAAAGTACCGAAAAGGCTAGCAAATATGGTGGTGGAAGTGACATGAAAACCGCAGCTTAGAACTCACAAGCAAAAAGATTACAACTAGAAATATGATCTTACAAGGCATAATGAAAATCACTCCATGAGGGACTGTGGCAAATGAACAAGTCACTGTTGCGACCCCGACCGTAGCGCATAACACAAAGTCATTACGGTTGTTTTTAACATTAGAAGTCATATACCATTATGCTATCAACTGGATATTTAAGTGTGGCACAGCTTCAAATTTTCTAGACCAACCATTAATCATTCCACTTTACTAAACCATCATGTTTACCATTAAGCATATTAGTATCTCAAAACAACATCAATGATTCAAGTGACACAATTTAATGATCTACAAGATTATGTATCATTTAGTTATACCATCTACCACATTTAACATTTTCTGTTCTTAACCAAACACCAATCAACTTATTTGAAACATAAACTCTCCAAGTATTTAACAATGAAGCAAGAGAGTATAACATATGAGAACTAACAGCTCTGAACAAGAGGTGCATGAAAAATAAGAGCTGAAAGTATTGCAGTAGCTATAGAAGAATACTTAACAAATATAAGTGAAGAATAGGAGTATTCAAAAGAAAAAGCGGAGCGTGTCTCTCTCCCACACAATAATGCTAGGATCCATTTTATTCAGAGAATGAAAATAACAAAAGCAAAAATAAAAACAAACAGACGCTCCAAGTAAAGCACATAAGATGTGACGGAATTAAAATATAGTTTCACTAGAGATAACCTGATAAGTTGTTGATGAATAAGGGGATGCCTTGGGCATCCCCAAGCTTTGACGCTTGAGTCTTCTTGAAATATGCTTGGGTGACCCATGGGGGCATCCCTAAGCTTAGGCTCTTTCATCTTCTTGATCACATCATATCATCCTATCTCTTGATCCTTGAAAACTTACTCCACACGAAACTCAAACTAAACTTCATTAGAGGGTTAGTGCATAATCAAAAAAAATCTCATATTGTGCATGGAGACAATCATTATCATGGTATTGGACATTAGCTACAACCACTGGAATTTTATGGAACAAAAAGATCCATTCAAAAACAGCAAAAGAACCAATGCAAAATAAATGGCAGAATCTGTCAAAAACAGAACAGTCCGTAAAGACGAATTTTTTCGAGGCACTTAACTTGCTCAAATCAGAAAACTCAAAACTAATGAAAGTTGCGTACATATATGAGGATCACGCACAAAAAATCCCAGGTCATTTTGATTTTTCTATAATCCAACGAATTAAACGGTGGACAACAGAAAAATTGTTCCTGCGTAGAGATCCAATTCTAGCATCAACTTTCTACTAGAGACTTAACTTGGCACAACTATGCAATAAAGTAAAGAGACAAAGGAATTGCTACAGAGCTAGGCATGTTCCTTAACTCAAGAAAATAAAATAACAGAAATAAAAAGTGGTTTGTCTCCCATAAGCGCTTTTGTTTAACGCCTTTGAGCTAGGCACAGAAAGCAAAACTCAAGTATTTCCAAAATAAGAAGCATCAACATTATAGTTTGTACGAATAATAGAATCAAAAGGTAGCTTCATCTTCTTTCTAGGGAAGTGTTCCATACATTTCTTAAGTGGGAATTGGTACCTTATATTTCCTTCTTTCATATCAATAATAGCACCAACCGTGCGGAGGAAAGGTCTTCCCAAAACAATAGGACAAGAGGGGTTGCACTCAATATCCAAGACAATAAAATCAACGGGGACAAGGTTATTATTAACCATAACATGAACATCATTAACTCTCCCCAAAGTTTTTTTCAAAGCATTATCAGCAAGAAAAACATCCAAATAGCAATGTTCCAAAGGTGGCAAGTCAAATATATCATAAAGTTTTTTAGGCATAACAGAAATACTTGCACCAAGGTCACACAAAGCATTGCAATCAAATTCATTCACTTTTATCTTAATGATGGGCTCCCAACCATCTTCTAACTTCTTAGGGATAGAAGGTTCAAGTTTTAATTTCTCTTCCCTAACTTTAATGAGAGCATTTGTAATATGTGTAGTAAAAGCCATATTTAAAGTACTAGCATTAGGACTTGTGGCTAACTTTTGCAATAACTTAATAACTTCAGAGATGTTACAATTATCAAAATCAAAATTATCATCAAAGCAAACCGAACCACTTTCTCCTATGTTCTTAAAAATTTCAGCACTTTTATCAAGACTAGTTTCAGCAGTTTTAGGCAATTTAACTTTTTGAAAGTAGTAGAGGAAACATTGCCAACACCAATTATGTTACCATTAATAGTAGGAGGCTTACTAGCATGTGAAGTAACATTATTTTCAGTAGTAGTAATGGTGCAAACTCTAACAATATCATTATCTTTAGCTAATTCTTCCTCTCTTTCCCATCTAGCACGCAATTGAGCCATCATCCTGACATTTTTATCAATTCGAACTTGGATGGCATTAATTTTAGCAAAGGTCTTACTCTCATTAGTATCATTAGGCATGACTTTAGATTTTAAAAGATCAACATCAATAACAAGACTATCAACTTTAGAGGCAAGAATATCAATTTTTCCAAGCTTTTCCTCAACAGTTTTATTAAAGGAAGTTTGTGTAGTGATAAAATCTTTTAACATGGTTTCAAGTTCAGAGGAGGTATTCCTATTATTGCTATAAGAATTACCATAAGAATTGCCATTATTAGGAGGATAGGGCTTATAGTTGCTATTACCATAATTGTTCATATAGGCATTGTTGTTGAAATTATTATTTTTAATTAAGTTCACATCAACATGCTCTTCTTGTGCAACTAAAGAAGCTAAGGGAATATTATTAGGATCCATATGAGATTTACCATTCACAAGCATAGACATGATCATATCAATCTTTTCACTCAAAGAGGAGGTTTCTTCAACAGAATTTACCTTCTTACCTTGAGGAGTCCTTTCAGTATGCCACTCAGAATAATTAACCATCATATTGTCCAGAAGTTTTGTTGCAGCCCCCAAAGTGATGGACATAAAAGTAACTCCAGCAGCCGAATCCAATAAGTTTCTTTAAGAAAAATTTAGTCCTGCATAGAAGGTTTGGATGATCATCCAAGCTGTCAGTCCATGGGTTGGGCAATTCTTAACCAGAGATTTCATTCTTTCCCAAGCTTGAGCAACATGTTCATTATCAAATTGCTTAAAGTTCATAATGCTACTCCTTAGGGAAATGATCTTAGCAGGAGGATAGTATTTTCCAATAAAAGCATCTTTGCATTTAATCCAATAATCAATACTATTCCTAGGCAATGAAAGTAACCATTCTTTAGCTCTTCCTCCCAAGGAGAAAGGAAATAATTTCAGTTTTATAATGTCACCATCTATATACTTATATTTTTGCATTTCACAAAGTTCAACAAAATTATTTATATGGGCAGCAGCATCATCAGAACTAACACCAGAAAATTGCACTTTCATGACAAGATTTAGCAAAGCAGGTTTAATTTCAAAGAATTCTGATTTGGAAGCAGGTGGAGCAATAGGTGTGCATATAAATTCATTATTGTTGGTGCTAGTGAAGTCACACAACTTAGTATTCTCAGGAGTACTGATTTTAGCAAATTAAAATTCAAACCAAAAATAACAATAATAAAACCGAAATAATAAATGACTAAACCGAAATAAAAATAACAATGCAAGTAACTAATTTTTTTGTGTTTTTTATAACAAGAAGCAAACAAGATAATAGCAAAGTAAATAAAATGCAAGTAACTAATTTTTTTGTGTTTTTGATATTTAATAGCAAACTAAATAGGAAATAAAATTTAACTAAGCAAAACAAAAACAAAGTAAAGAGATTGGGAAGTGAGAGACTCCCCTTGCAGATGTGCTTCCGCTCCCCGACAACGGCGCCAGAAAAATGATTGATGCACCGGGTGGTGGTGTTTTTGGGAAACCCCAAGAGGAATGACGAGGGATGTCCTCGGCAATCCTAGAGTCGAGTACACTAGGTAGATTTTGAGGGAGAAGATGTGCGCGCTGGTAGTTCCGGACGGCTGACAAGCAAGGATTTACCCAGGTTCGGCCCCTCATTGTGAGGTAAAGACCTACTCTTGCTTGTCTGATTATGATGATATATGAGGTACATGGTGGCCGCAAGGGCGATATGATGAGAGGCGATCTCTCTATGCTATGTCTAATTGTGTCTATGTTGTGGCTATAATGTTGCGATCCATCTATGGGGGTGCCCCTCCCTGGCTTTATATAGGGAGCCAGTGAGGGTTTACAAGAGTCCTAGTAGACTACGAATAGGAGTCCTTGTCTTGTCCTTCAAGTTATTTCCTTAACAGCTTCTTGGTCTTCATTGGGTCTCCCGGTGGGCCTTCGTCTGGGCTGAACCAGGTATACCAATAGTGGGGTGCCCGGAGGGTATGCCCACGTCATTAGCCCCCGAGTGTCTGGTCGATTCGAAGTATCGGGCAGAGACTCAAAACAGTATGCCGAGTAGGCGTAATCAATGACCATATGATGACTGAATTATTCATTATTCGTGAGCTTAAATCATTTATGAGAAATCCTGTATATGTGTATGAAATCCAATAATAATAAATCCGGTACGGGCTACAGAGAACCCGACTTTGATAAATCCGTGCGAGCTATAGAGAACCCGACTTTGATAAATCCGTGCGAGCTATAGAGAACCCGACTTTGATAAATCCATGCGGGTTATTAGAAAACCCGACTTTAAAAATCCGTGCGGGTTATTAGAAAACCCAACTTTAAAAAATCCGTGCGGGCTATAGAGAACCCGGCTTTGATAAATCTGTTGTGTCACTCGAGCCGATGGCGAGTACCCTCCCGATGGGAGTTAGTCGATGAATTTTGCACTGTCCAAGAAGGTGCGCAGCTTTCATGTTATTTGTTGCTGTGTTGTCTAGTAGTTCATCGGGTGCGCGCTCAGCGCTCCCGATGGGAGTAGCCCCCGAGTGCCTGGTCGATTCGAAGAATCGGGCAGGAACTCATTTGCAGTTGTATTTCACCATCTGACTCTTTGCTCGTTTGGCTATGTGTATGAGATTGTCTCGATTGTGCTTTGCCGAGTCGGTAAGTCGTCGACTGATATTTTGCATGAACTTTGCTATGTACTTTTGAGTCGAGAATGCCTCGATTATGCATGTTGAGTCGGAAACACGTCGACTAATGCTTTCTTTATTTTGTCTAGGGAGTATGACTTAGTAGGCCTGGTTTTACTCGATGAGTCGAGACCAGTTAACCGCACATTTGGGCGAAACCTTGCTAGCCTTCAATCAAGTTCGAGTCCCCGGGCTCGAACCTGGAACATACTGGACAGACTCGACTCAGGCCATTGAGGTCCTACTGAATCGTTCTGCAGTTTCAACTTTGCTACCCAGCGCGTCCGCCGGGATTTTCATCGCGTCTGCTGACACGGAAAATTTTAAGGACTTAGCACTGCCGGAGTGGTCCTCAGCCCAGCTCGACTTATCGGCGGGTCTTACCTTTGCATTTTACGCATGCAGCATCCGAAACGTCATCGACTGACGTTACTCGGAAATTCTTTTGAGTTTTGCTTTGACTGAGGCGAGTCTCTTAATCGACTGCCTTTTTTGCTTTTAGAATCTATCGGGTCCGCGACAGCGCTCCCGATGGGAGTAGCCCCCGAGGCTATGTGCAACTATTTATAGTTGGGCATAGGCTCAATTTGCCTTTATCTTGCTATCTGTCGAGTATTTTTGTGAGTGTTCCACTCTTTGCATCTTCTGACATGTATATTTGCCGGGTGCGTAGCACTCGAGCCGATGGCGAGTGTCCTCCTTATTGTCGAGTGAGTTTGAGACTTTTTCGAGTAGCCAACCTGCATAGCGCAGCCCCCGAGTCTTCGGGTGCAGCCGATGTTTTGTGTAATTTTCTTAGCCTGTGTGGCACAGCCCCCGAGTGTTCGGGAGCGGCCGAAGTGAGTTTGTCACGACTCATGCGGCGCAGCCCCCGAGCATCTGGGGCGGCCACGTCTTGCAGTCTTCAGTCGGAAGAAGTAGACGCGGCGGACCGGAGTCAACGCGGCGTAATGTGCGGCGATGAAGTCGACGAGGCGGACCGGAGTCGACGCGGCGTAATGTGCGGCGATGAAGTCGACGCGGCGGACCGGAGTCGACGCGGCGTAATGTATGGCGAAGAAGTCGACGCGGCGGACCGGAGTCGACGCGTCGGAATGGGCGGCGAGGAGTTCGACGCGGCGGACCGAAGTCGACGCGGCGTAATGTACGGCGATGAAGTCGACGCGGCGGACCGGAGTCGACGCGGCGTAATGTGCGGCCATGAAGTCGACGCGGCGGACCGGAGTCGACGCGGCGTAATGTGCGGCGAAGAAGTCGACGCGGCGGACCGGAGTCGGCGCGGCGTAATGGGCGGCGAGGAGTTCGACGCGGCGGGCCGGAGTCGACGCGGCGTAATGTGCGGCGATGAAGTCGACGCGGCGGACCGGAGTCGACGCGGCGTAATGTGCGGCGAAGAAGTCGACGCGGCGGACCGCTGTCGACGCGGCGTAATGGGCGGCGAGGAGTTCGACGCTGCGGACCGGAGTCGACGCGGCGTAATGTGTGACGAAGAAGTCGACGCGGCGGACCGGAGTCGACGTGGCGCAATGTGCGGCGAAGAGTTCGACGCAGCGGACCGGAGTCGACGCGGCGGAGTTGTGCGGCGAGGAGTTCGACGCGGCGGACCGGAGTCGACACGGCGTAATGTGCCGCGAAGAGTTCGACGCGGCGGACCGGTGTCGACGCGGCGGAGTTGTGCGGCGAAGTTGTCGACGCGGCGGACCGGAGTCGACGCGGCGGAGTAGAGTTGAAGAAGGCACTCAAATCACCTATCGGGTGCAGCGGTGAAGTTGATTTTTCTTCTTTGTGTCGAAGCGCTAGCCCTGAGGGTTTGTGGTGGTGTTGAGGAATTCGCGGGTATCGCCTTGCTCCCGAGTCGATGAACTTGTTGGTGTTGTTGTTGTTGACGTTGAATCGCCAGCTCCCGAGCTTAGGTGCACGTGTGCTTATGCTATCTTCTTCCCGAGTCGACGATATGTCAAGTATGCGCAGTCGGAGCTGATGTAGACATTTTGTTATTGAAGAGGAAGTCGATGCGGCGGCCGATCGTCCAGCCCCCGAGTCCTTTTTGTCGAGTGGGCGATGCGGAGTCGATGTTGCGGAGTCGAAGAGGGCACGAGAGTCTCCATGTCGAGTGCTGCGATGAAGTTTTGTTGTTTGCCGTTGATGACGAAGCGCCAGCCCCCGAGTGCATATACGCTCTCCTAGGGGGCAGGCTATTTGTGTCGATACCGCAGGCGCGATCGTTGTTGTGATGTTCGATGAAGTTGTTGTCGAGGCGCGGGCGTCGAAATTTTCCGAGTGAGTTTGTAGTCGATGCTGATGCGGCTGCGATGGTCGCGAGTCGAAGGTGGTTGAGGTTGAACCGGGCTGTCGCGCTCTTGTTGTTGATGATTTGATCGACAGCCCCGAGCGTGAGGTACGCCTTTTTCCGCGTTGATGGCGGTTTTTTGGACGCCCGTCGAAGATGCGTAGTGTCGCCACACCATGTGCCGCCGCCGTCAGTCGCCAGTCCGTCGAGTACATGCAGTTGAAACTGATGCGCCGTTTCGCCGAGGCGGGCACGGCAAATTTTGATCTTGCAAAATTGATATGCAAAAATAGTGCAGGCCAAATACAAAAGGTTTGCGTATCATAAAATTTAATTTGTATAACCATATATGAAGTAAATAAACAGGAAGAAAAGCACCTGATACTCGAGGGGGCCACGGCCGCAAGCGGTGGCGACTGGCGAGGCTGGAGCCTGCGAGGTGTGCGACCGGAGAGTTGCCTTTTTTCCATCCATATACGAGTACAGTAGTATTGAATCACCGCGTCCTGTATGGACTATTTTTATCCACGTGAGTGTATTTTTATCCAAGTGAGTGCTAGCAGAGTAGCACTCGGTTTGGGCTTCTTTCTTTTTTAGTACGTGACCTGCCTTTTTATTTTTCAATCTGTGAACGGATCGTGACCCGAGCTGCATTGGACTGCTAATCCAATTTGTCTTCCAGACTAAGTTTGCGTAACAAATCTCGTCAGGTCGACGGATCTTCTCAGTCCTCCTGATTGCTGTGCGGGTTGTCTCTTAGATCTCCGGGTGAATTTATGAACCGTGGAAGCCGGCCGGTGACGAGGATGCAGCAGCCTAGACTGGATCTATCTGTGCATATGAGCTGTGATTTGAGCGCTGATCCGTGGTGGCTGGTCGGCGCCTTTGTTGATGTAGATTTGAAGTCATTGTTCTTGTAGATAGGATCGGCTCAGCCGTACACGAGGACAGCGTCGTCGTCGAGCCCCCGTGCGCTGATCTTGATACGGCGAGTCGCCATTGTGATCAATGAAGATTGGATCAGTCGCGGTCAGCATGGAAAGTCGCCGCCGCCGTCACCCGACGAAGTTGTCGACTGTTTTGTTGATGATGGATTCGGTCGCGTCGCCTGCGATGTGATGTAGATGAGATCTTCTATGCACGGAACGCCGCCGCTAGATGCGATCTGGTCGCTTTTTCCTATGAAGATTTGTTGATGAAGACGATCGAGCCGCCGAAACCGCGATCCAGCACGCGTTCTTCCCACAGACGGCGCCAATTGATGAGGGATGTCCTCGGCAACCCTAGGTAGATTTTGAGGGAGAAGATGTGCGCGCTGGTAGTTCCGGACGGCTGACAAGTAAGGATTTACCCAGGTTCGGCCCCTCATTGTGAGGTAAAGACCTACTCCTGCTTGTCTGATTATGATGATATATGAGGTACATGGTGGCCGCAAGGGCGATACGATGAGAGGCGATCTCTCTATGCTATGTCTAATTGTGTCTATGTTGTGGCTATAATGTTGCGATCCATCTATGGGGGTGCCCCTCCCTGGCTTTATATAGGGAGCCAGGGAGGGTTTACAAGAGTCCTAGTAGACTACGAATAGGAGTCCTTGTCTTGTCCTTCAAGTTATTTCCTTAACAGCTTCTTGGTCTTCATTGGGTCACCCGGTGGGGCTTCGTCTGGGCTGAACCAGGTATACCAATAGTGGGGTGCCCGGAGGGTATGCCCACGTCAAGGAATGTGTGAAGTAGTGCAGCAGCAAATTTCCCTCAGTGATGAAACCAAGGTTATCGAACCAGTAGGAGATGAAGAACACGTCTGAAAGTTGTTGGTGGCGAATTTGGCGCGGCGCAGCACCAAAGGATTCGGTGCCAACGTTGAACCTGCACAACACAATCAAACTACTTTGCCCCAACGAAACAGTGAGGTTGTCAATCTCACTGGCTTGCAGTAACAAAGGATTAAACGTATGTGTGGAAGATGATGTTTGCAGAGAATCAAAGTAACAGTTTGCAGTTGGTTTTATTATCAGTTTAAAGAAAAGGACCGGGGTCCACAGTTCACTAGTGGTGTCTCTCCATAAATAATAATAATAATAATAATAATAATAATAATAATAATAATAATAGCATACATGTGGGTAAACAAATTACAGCTGGGCAATTGACAGAATAAAGAGCTGCATAATGATGCATATACTAATGCCATGATGTCTAGTGTGAGATTCATTTGGGCATTATAACAATATACATAGACCGTTCCAACCGCATATATGACTAATAATCCACCTTCCGGTTAGCGTCCGCACCCCTTTCAGTATTAAGTTGCAAGCAAAAGATTATTGCATTAGGCAAAGTGTGTTATGCAAGTAATACAATTATCATTAGACAAAGTACTACTGTTTTATCCCTATTAGCAACAGTACATCTACAATCTTAGAGCTTGCTGTCACTACCCCAGATTAAATAGAGACATGAACCCACTATCGAGTATAAATACTCCCTCTTGGAGTCACAAGGATGAACTACTCACGCATCAGTCCGGAGGCGGGCATAGTGATGTCGAGCTCTCCGGTGATGATTCCCCTCTCCGGAAGTGTGCCGGGAAGAGCTTCTGAACCCTCCCGAACTAGGGTTGACGACGGCGGCGGCTCCGTAATGTTTCGTGGAAAAGTGTTCGGGTCTCAGGTCTTGTATTGTTGAGGGGTATTTGTAGGCGAAAGGGCGAAGGCGGTGGAGGCCCGAGGCGCCCTCATGAGGTGCTGGCGCGGCCAGGAGTGGGGCCGCGCCGGGACCTCGTCTGGGGGCCTCGTGGCCCCTCTCCGTTAGCTCTCCGGTGTTCTGCAACCTCCCGTGAAAAATAGGGATTTTGGTATTAATTTCGTCCAATTCCGAGAATATTTCCTTAACTGGTTTTCTGAAACCAAAAACAGGAAACTGGCACTGTGGCATCTTGTTAATAGGTTAGTACCAGAAAATGCATAAAACAATGCAAAGTGTATATAAAACATGTAGAAATTGGTATAATATAAGCATGGAACATAAGAAATTATAGATATGTTTGAGACGTATCACCCGGCCGTGCTCCCATGGGAGGTCGCCGGTGCTGCAAGGAGACGACGGCGAATTGTCGATGCTCCCATGGGCGAACGGTGGTGCTTCCACAGACGAACGACGTTGCTCCCATGGTTTTGCTAAAATAGATAGAGAAATTTGCTACATGGTGTTGCTGCGATGTTGAGATCTCATTGAATTTGCTACGGTAGCAAAACAGATTGCTACGAATGAAACTTTTGCTCCATAGAAGCATTTTTGCGTCCAAACTTTTGCTGCAATAGAAAAAAATTGCTACAACAACACAATTTTCCCATTGAGAATGCTTCAATAGAAAAAGATAGTACAATTTTTGCTACGTGCTCCGAAGATAATATTGCTACAGCAGCACATTTTTCCCACGTGAGATGCTACAATAGCACAATTTTTTGCTACGTGGGATGCTACGATAGCAAAATAAAATTGCCATTAAATTTTTTTCTCCCTAGAAATATTTGCTACAATAGCAAAAAAAAGTGCTTCAACAAAACAAATTGCTACAATATTTTTTTGCTACAAACATAACTTTTGTTTTTCTCCATATAAGCATTTTTGCTACGAGCAACACAAAAAATTTGTTGCAAATAATTTTTTTTTGCTCTGTAGAAACATTTTATGAGTTTTGAGAGAAAATTGGACTTTTGCTACAATAGTGCAAAATTCTTATTAGAAACAACCCGTTTTGGTTCATAGACATTTATGTGATTTTTGGTGGAAAACTGATTTTTTGTTGCAATAGCACAAAATTCTTATTTCGATCGAACCGTTTTGCTAAAATAGATAGAGAAATTTGCTACCATGGGTCGCCGCGACGCTGAGTTCTCATTGAACTTGCTACGGTAGCAAAATAGATTGCTACGAATGAAATCTTTTGCTATGCAGAAGCATTTTTTGCCCAAACATTTGTTTCAATAGAAAAAATTGCTACAACAGCATAATTTTCCCACTGACAATGCTTCAACAGAAAAAAAATAGCACAAATTTTGCTACTTGCTCCGACGTTAATATTACTACAGCAGCACAATTTTCCTATGTGAGATACAATATTTTTTTTGCTGCAAATAAAACTTTTGTTTTCCTCCATATAAGCATTTTGCTATGAGCAACACAAAAAAAATTGCGGCAAAAAAAATTGTTTGCTTCGTAGAATCATTTTGTGAGATTTGGAAAGAAATTTGACTTTTTTGCTACAATAGTAAAAAAAATCATATGAAAAACGAACCATTTTTGCTTCACATAAGCATTTACGTGATTTTTAGTGAAAATTAGTCTATTTGCTGCAATAGCACGGCGTGTGCAGCTACAAGTTCGCACGTGTGCTATAAGCAACATAAAACATAAACGTACATGCATAGAAGTACATCGGTCCAATGTTGCATGCAACCCAAATCACCGAAGTGCATTGTTGAATAGAAAAGAGAAAAAGTGCCAGCTAGCACCGCTAGCTATGCTATGCTTGCATGCATATCGCGCGGAAAAATGAAGGAAATCGGCACAGTTGGATGCACAACAGGAGAGAACAGCAGTCGCGGACAGCGACAGGAGCTGCGTGCGCGATCGATCCACTAAGACACGTGTACGCTCCATAGGGAGGATCGGGGGTTCCGATCCTCCGGAGGACGCTCAGCACGGTCCTTTCCTTAGCACCACAATCTCAACTGTATATATATAACCGCGCACATAAAGAAATACGTACTGTACCTTTCTTGGTCTGGGCATGAAAAAGGTCAGCACCCGTTAATCATGCACCGTATGCGTATAGTGCGTTCACACTGGTTCATCTTTTATGGCTGCAAAAAAGGTGATGTCACATATACACGAGGGGGGATACATGAGTTGCGTCATCAGCCAATTTGAGCAGGAATCTTCTTTGCCAAACTGAGGTTTCTACTTGGTGCAAAGGTTCAGAAAAGGAAGACGAATGTTTAGAGCATGTACGTACAATGCAGAGTGCTTAAAGAGAGAGTGTTGCCACGTCACAAAGCACCCGTCTAAAATTCGTTTTCTCCAACGCTATCAAGCCTACTCCGGTGCTTCGATTGTGGGCATGTTTCGTTAGCACCCGAGTTAAGCACTTGTCCTTTCAATCGGAAGAGCCAACATGCAACTAGGACAAGCCTATAATTTATTTGATGGATGCAAGCACCGCCACAAGCACTGCTCCAACCCCGTACGTAAAAAAGAGCAGTTTTTCTGTTTAGCACCCATGAGGCATCGAAGCCAAACGAGGCACCTTTTACCTTCGATTAGCACCCGGCGGTTTCAAGTTACCAGAAAAAAAAACCCGGTTTTCTTCTAAAGCACCCATCCTAGGCCTAGGCATCCGCGTTGTACATGTCCTCATTATGCTGATGCAGGTCAAACTGTTGGTAGAAATAAAACGGCCGTATGCATCTTTTCAATACAGAGACTGTGAGTCTCCCTTTTCGAAAAAAGGACAAAATGTTGCCTGTTGGTATTGGTTTCATCCCTGCTAGGATTTTACGTACATGAGTTGATTGGTATACGTAGGGAAATAGATGAACTACGTTATTGAACACTCCAAAACACATCCGGTCCATTTGTTGTTGGGCTAAAAGCAAGAAGTTCAACTGGGGCTAAAATTAGACAACAAGTACATGTGACCACTGGATTCAGGGGAATTAGAGCTTGTTACGAAGTTTTTTTTTAATCCGAAGTCAAGTATTTTTAAAATGGAGGGAGTAGCATTTCACACAAAAAAAAAGAGAACGAGTGGACCCCTGAGGCTTTGTATTGTTTGCAAAGGGAACATGTGCGGATGTGCCCTGGGCTAAGCAATAAACCATCTCCCCTCCCACACTGCCCCAAAGTGGCAACGGATGGGCCAAGCTAGAGCAGTGAAGAGATGGTGATATGTATTTTTTTATGCCAAAAATACTATGATACGAATGGTACCACTAACACATGATTGGAGAATTTCATTGTTCACAACTAGAGACAAGAGATAGCCGGAAAATTAATCTGGACTAAAACCTTACCTAAATTTGCAATGATTAAGTCGTTAAGAACTCAGTCTCATAGGTCCAATCTATCACGTAGGCATGTGGTAGTATCAAGTTAGCCGCTTAATTGACAAAGCTAGAATTGTTTTATATTTTGTAGTTAAACAGGGACGTCTATGCACTACTTCTTTTTTTGTTTCTCGCGAAACGTACTTGTTGTTGTCTTTTTTCTATTTACAAAGTAGTTGTTAGTGTCAGCTCCTGTGTCAAGAGATGCGAACATCTAGACTGGTACTTGAAAACCACTGCTACCACATATGCTTGGGTTCAAACCTCGGAATCCTGCAAGAAAAAAATACAAAATTAGAAAGCATAAAAACAATGATGTTCTAAAAAAAGAAAATCAAAATTTATTGTATAACAACTTAAAAAAGGATACAAGATTTTAAAACAGAAAAATAATAATACTGATCTAGAAAAAGAAAGTTGGGAAACCCACAAATAATTTGCGGGCATTCATGAAAGTAGGCAAATATGTTTTATTTTCTAATCAACCTTCATAAGTTAGTATTTTGTCTAGATCTACTTAGTTATGGTACTTCTAATTTTACATTATATATATTTTTAGTGTCCCAAAAAATTATTAATTGTCAAGAATAATTTCATTATCATTAAAGTCCTCAAGTATTATGATTTTTTAGCATGCCCTGATTTTAATGCTTAAATTTTTTTATTTCCTTGTTTTTTATTATTGTTTGCTAACTAGGCTACCCTGTCTATGAAACTAGCCGCTAGTCATCATCCATATCACTTTGACTAAGGTCAACAATCAAGTATGTCTAGAAAAGTCAATGGTCAACTTACCTGGTATATTTGACTTTATAAGGTTTAGTGTTTATGATCCATTACACATCATCTGAATCAATAGTTTAAGCAAAAAAATGACATTTCTGCGAAACATAAGTAAGGAAAATAACATGGTTAACCGTATTTCCTCTTTGGAGCAATATTTCTCGAAACACAATATTTAGAGGAGCTCTTGATTAAAACTTACATTGAGAACGTCACTGGTTGAAGTGTGGTACGGTGGTACGCATAGAATTACTGGCCACACTACTAGCAAAAGGGGGCATATATCAAGATGTACATGGTTATCTAGTGATTTCTAAGAATCGACAGCGGTGCACATTAATCCAGGACTTTGTGTGCAAAGTGAAGATCTTGACATTTGCTTTAGATGCAGGAGGTAATCTTGTGGGTATGGACACAAACCTTTTCCTAACACCACAATCCTAAGTATATATGACTAGTTGACCACGCACACAGAAGAAATACCTTTCTTGGTTTACTTATACGTTTGGGCACGAAAAAGGTCAGCACACTTTAATCATGCACCGTATAGTGGGTTCACACCGGTTTACCTTTCAATCTTTTATGGTTGCAAAAAAGGTGATGTTACATATACTACAAGTTTTATACACGAGGGGAATACATGAGTGCCTGCCAATTTGAGCACGAATCATCTTGCCAAACAGAGGTTTCTACCTGGTGCAAAGGAAGACGTATCTTTACTATGCTGATGCATCACGTACTGTTGGTCTCTGTTTCATGGTAACTGCACTTCTACACACGTGGGTTGATTGGTACATGTAGCTCAATAATTTATACTGTATCCAGCTAAAGTTGGGTACACGTGCAGGTGTTGTATGAGTAACCAAATTATCGATGTCGAGAGAGGAGCATAGATGAACCAGGTTATAGCACAGTCGAAGAAAACACACCCGGCCCCTTTGTTTTTTTTAGTTTTTTGAAGAGGTCCACCAATCTACTGATGATCATTCATAATACTCACTCCGATCTATAAAAAGTGTCGCTGATTTAGTATTAAGTTTGTACTAGCTTAATATAAAACGGACGACATTTTTTATGGATCGAAGGGAGTAGTACAAAGAGTTTGAAACGTAATAAAAAGTACACACGTGCACAAGCTTAACGCGTGCTGACTTCCTCGCCCCTCCATCACCGGAGCCGGGCAAAACTTGTCGTAATAGAGCTTGTTTTAGTAGACAGACATGAAGTCGTTGTGCTAAGTCCACAAAGGACCAGAACAACCATCGCCAAATATGAGACTCTTAGACTATAAGGTCCAAACCTGAAACCATACCAATGAACACAAAAAACAACTGGATCCTTGGAGATCTAGCGGCGGACACACAACCCCATGTGCTTTCCGCCGACGTTATACGCACCACCGGAGCGAGAGTAGGGTGGGGAATACCTTATTTAGACTTCTAGATGTAGCCGACGCCTTACCATCCCATAGAAGAGACTAAATCTCAGGCTAAACAAAGAACGCGAACCTCCCACCCGCGAGGGACCGCGGTCCGCCACCCCTCCGAGGGCCCAAGGCTACTGGAGACAGAGCGGACCGGCGGCGTCGTGAGCGAGGGGATGAAACCCTAAATGGGTTGGATTTGACGATTTCCTATCTCCCGGAGCTTTCCTCGTATCAGTTCGGTACATCAAACTTAATAATGAGCATCCAGTCCTTTTGTTGTTAGGCTAAAAAAGCAACATGTTTAACTGGGGCTAAAATTAAGCAACACGTACAGGTGAGTCTAGTGTCACACTCTCTCTTCACTATCGTGTTGTGCATGATAACACAAACACTTATGACCTCACACATATGATCTAACGATCATGTTTGAGGAGGCTACCAGATAGTAGCGAAACAAGTTTGATGCACATCAAATTCCCTACAACCCTCTTACTGTGTAGCAAAATGACATTTTTGTTTACTTGTAGGGTTGGCGGTTGTATTTACAAATGTCGACTAATGAGGTAGTACCCCTTGGTGTATTGGTGGACATTGATCTTCCACAATTGCATTCCGGAGTTTGGCTTTCAGCAAGAATTGCGAACACCCGAGAGCATTGCAACAACTTACATCCTACCATGCTGAAAATAGTATGAAATCTACATATCATAATCTGACATAGATTTAAATGTGATGTTGCACACTCCAACATAAATTTTATACAACCATTCGCACATGAATGACCAATTCTTTCACCCCTAATACATGTAACCGATACTTTAAAACATCTCATAAAATTCTCTCGTCGGACCTTGTGCCATGATCCAATCTGTTTCTTCTGTATTTGGTTATCTCAAATAGGTTGGTCAAAACACCCGCATCACCTTTGCCCAAAATTTATACATGACACCATACAAGATAGTCATCTTACCCTCTCCTATTTTTAGTTTTTGTATACAATATTTCCAATTTTTTATGACTACACAAGCCCTTACACTTTCCCCATTATCTTGCTAATATGGGCCATAGGGAGTTATTGTCTTCTAGTTTATGGGAGGCTGGGAGGGGCGCCTGGTAGCTGTTAGAAATGGCGCTAGTAAACAAAATTACTGATTTGGGTCGTAGCACAATGTTTGTTTGTTGTGTATACTCTACATATTTTCTTTCTTTTATCCTCTATCACTTAAACATTGTGAGTCATCTCCATTTCTTCTTCCGCTCTTTCTCAACTGGATTGCTTTCAGAATTTGACTAAGCATATTATTTATGAACCTTGACTATGAGCAAGCTATGTCAGAGAAGAAATACAATGAGGGGAGGAGCGGATGGTGCTACGAGGTTCATTATAATGGTTCAGCCTAGGTTCGGCTCGAGAGGCAAAGCATAGTATCTACTGTTTTTTTTAGAGTACTTGTAATTTTATTCTGTCAACTCTCAAACTCTCTAAAACTGTGGTGGGGGGGTGGGGCATATGCCCCCCTCCCAAGCTTTGATTTTTTCTAGATAAAAGGCATCTCTGCTTGACTTCAAATTAATTGATGTCACCGGAGGAGATGAATACCTAATATATAAAGGACGCCAGGATTCGCGTCCTGTCGTGCTTCCACGTCGCGCGCGATTCTCAGCCGTCCGATCTGGCCAGTGGACGGCCTGGATGCGGCCACGTCGTCTTAAAAACGGGTGTTACTGTTCATTCTCTATTTTTAACCAATCACGACGCGCCACGTCGTCCCGGTCACCGGCCGGTTGCCTCCGGTTCGCACGGTCACCGCGCCTTTTTGCACAAAACCGCCTAGAAGAACGACGTATCAACCCGCAGTCCACCAATTTACACTGCGGAGGACCTATTCGCGAAAACGAAAAAACCCGCATACTTTTCTATAAAAATGCCACGGGAGAATCCCCCCAGCCCTTTCCTCTCACCCGCGACCGGGAGGTCGCCGGCGGCGCCGCCGCACGCCGCCGTCGCTCCCCACCTCCCCGCACAAATCGGCTGGCACGGGGAGGTTCGCCGTCGCGCCTTCTCTGTCCTTGCCTGGTTTGGCGACCCGGGAGGCCGCATCCACGCCGCAATCGACGCCGCGCGTTCGGACTCCGCCGCCGCGTCCGCGCGTCTCCGCCGGCGCTCCGGCGACTTGGTAGAGGCGGCGCCGCCACCTTCGGCCGCCCCTTCGCGAGGCGCTTCCAACGAGCTACGCGACGCGCTCCGGCTCGCGCGGATGCGCCGCCGGCGTGCGCAGCGCCGCCGCGTCCGCGGCGGCAGATCTCGGCCGCCCATGACGTCATCGTGAGGCCAGCGCAGGCCCGGGCTGTCAGCCTCTTCCCCGTTTTCCCCTATTAAAAATACAGCAAATGATTAATTTTGTTAATTCAATATCTTTAAATATAAGCATCAGAAAACTATGAAAAATTATCAAAATGATCACACAAAAAAGACCTAAATATTTGTGGCACAATGCAACACATTTGAAAAAAAATCAGTTTGGTTTACATTTAGACAAAAAAAAAACAAAAGGTTATGATTAATTTTGTTAATTCAATATCTTTAAATATAGGCATCAGAAAAATATGAAAAAATTATCAAAATGATCACAAAAAAAAGACCTAAATATTTGTGGCACAATGCAACACACTTGAAAAAAAATTCAGTTTGGTTTACATTTAGACAAAAAAACAACAAAAGATTAGTATTTACAAATTAATATCTTTAAATGTGACCATCAAAAAAATATTTAAAAAATACCAAAGTCATCACAACAAAAATAATCACTTATGGTACACTGCAACACTATTTTAGAGTTTCAATTTGGTATAATTTCATACACAACTAACAAAAGGTTAACTACGAAACAACAATTTTTTCAAATATGAAAAAAATATCAAAATGATTACAAGAGGTACCTAATTACTTATATCACAATGCAACAAATGGCACAAACCAACAAATTTGAAAGGTTCAATACGGTGTAAATTTACGCAAAAAAATTCAAATTCACTAGGTGGGTTAAATTTCCAAACTTAAATAACTTCAAACTGTTCAAATTACCTAATTCAAATTTTATTTACTAGACGTAATTTTATTTATCTCACGGGCGCGGCATGGCCGCGCTAAGTTACCTAGTAGGCAATTATAGACCATACCACGTTATGAATTGTGCAAGTGCGACTGTATTTAACAAGTTATCTTGTTTGATTTTAGCAAACACTAGTAACTTTGCACGTGCACGCGTATCAATTCAACTAAATTTAGTGCATCGTTTTTTGTGCATTCCAAAGTTAGTAATACTATTGTAGTATGATGAATTATCGTTGAGTTTGCAAAAATTAGTCAGGGAACAACATCCGGCATGATCACTCATACATGTTTAATACCTTGAAATTCATATAAAATTAAGAAACATGTTAAGAAAAGTGTCGTTTGAAGTGGTACATGAAGTAGCATTATATTGTCGAACATTGTCATAAAGTAGCATTGTATTGCCGTAATCATAGATCAATTTCGTTTATCTATAAAAAACAAAGATCTAATCTTCGTTCGCTCCCACAAATTGCTAGACACACATGGTGCGGGCTAGATCTAATCTGGGCGATTAGATCCTAATTGGTGGGCCGGATTCTATGGCTGTAATTGTTCAGTTATAATCTGTGTACATTAGGCTGGGTGGATTTAGTAATGAATATGTTTGCTTATTTAATAGTAGTAGAGATACTTTGTGACTTCATAACTACACGAAACAACAACAGTAGCTGATTCTTCTACCTTAGATATACCATCAGGTTGAATCTCTGGAAGAATAACACTTTCATTGTTTAGCATCCCAACGACCTCTGACATAGTGGGTCGATCATCTGCGTCCTTCTAGACGCGTATTAGTGTGATGTTAATGTACTCCCTCCGTTATGAATTAATTGACTTGGATTTAGTGCAAGTTGTACTAAATCCGAGTCAATTAATTTAGAACGGATGGAGTACCTCCTAGTCTCGGTTACATGGATCTCATTGGAAATTGATGATTCTAGAAGCTCAAGCCTACTCAGCCCATCTGTTAAACCATAGGTTGTATTTTCCACATAAAACGTGCAACTGGCACTGCAACTAGCAATAGGTTTTCAGTAAGCTCTTAGTATATTCTCCATCCTTTACCGTAAGGTATATATTTTTAGAAAGTAGTAATGTATTTTTTGGTAGTTTTTCTTACATGTGTTCCGCTCCCTCTTGTATTGCCCAAATCACATAAAGAAAGCAAAATCTATACAAGGTACACACCACTGAGGATGGCAATTTCATCCATTGGTAAGGACCGTAGCCATATGGGCTGGTTTGGACACATTTTTGTACCCATGATATTATCCATACCGTGCACGTCAACTGGGTATACGTTATACCCAAACCTTGCCCATGAGTATATAACCCAACCCCTACCCATCTAACAAGTCAGGACTTGTCTGCTGAACATCGCCCCTGTTCCTCCAAAATTTAGACCCAAATGATAAAGAGTGCAGCTGCGCTAACGCGCTCGTTCGGGCACACACCCTTCCGCTCTGTCCGATGAAGCATCGATGGATGCGAGCGCGCGCAGTGCGTTTTGAGACAAACCGGCACCTGGCCTACCTGGGACCCACCGGTCAGTGTAACACTCGTATCAGCCACAGTTTTGAAACTCGAGCCGTTCCATTTTCCCCCACGATTTGCTCGACCAGAACAGAGAGAGGGGAACGACGATTTGCTCGGCGACGAAGCTAGGGTTCGCCGGCGAGGTCGCCGCCGCGGACGGTCTCCGACCTATTCGACCATAGAGCGCTTGCGGGAGGAGATTCCGCCCCGCCGCTGCTTCCGCAAGCGCCGTGGAGCTCGTCGGCGGCTGTATTTTCGTGGGCGCGGTTGCGGGTCTGGAGGTCGAACCGGGAGGTCGAGCCGGTCACGGAGTAGTTCAAGGAGGGGTCTCGTCCGTTGGCGTCCATCTTCTCCGGCACCGGCCAAGGCTCCGCTCTCTGCGCACCGTCAAGCGAGAAGAGTTGCAGAAGAGCTTCGCTTCGGTATCAGGCCGATACTCCCCCCCCCCCCCCCCCCCCCCCCCCCGCGTGTTCTGCTGTTTTAGGCGGCGTGCGGAAGTTCGGGACCGTCGTAGTGGAGCACAGGTGAGCTGCTCTTCCTCCCCCGAGGCATCCTCCCTTCTCCCCTAATTTTTAGCATTTTTCTCTGTTCAGATCTGGCTCTGCTCGTTTGTAGCAGTCGATTCCGTTGCATAGGGGGGACATCTAGCGCAGGAGAGCTCGTTTTTGCTAGCACTTTTTTTATGCAGGCTTTGTGTGATCATGAAGCTGGACAAAATAGCACAGGTTTTTAAGCAACTAGTATGCTGTAGGTTGCAACGTTTTACATTGGCTCACTTGATTAGTTGCACGTCATTTTAGCATTTCTTTCATAGATGTACAATTGTTCTGGTGCACTGCTGTTTTTGCAACTTTCATACAGTTACTTGTCACACATTCAGTCATCATAGCTTTTACCTAGTTTTTTTGTTGCACGTTTGATTCAGACAGTTTGTCACAACTGTATCAAAGTTACATGTATTTTTTTGCGACAGTATAACACATGCAACCTGTAGTTCTACTAAAGTTGCAGTGCAGTTCTCAGCTTTTTGTTGCACATTTTTTAACACATTTTTCGTTTTTGTGTTTTGCAACCTTTTTGTTACCAGTTTTTTGTCTTGTAAAAATGAAACACAACAAAGGGGTTGATGCAAGGCAGGGTGAAGGGGCTGCTGGTGGTAAAGATAAGCGTGATCAGGTTATTATTTTTTTTCTGTTGCACTTGCTTTCCCTACTCTATCAGGGTTTCCTTTAGTGGTTGTATTAACTCGCAATTTTTGTATTGTTTTCTGTTTAATTTTTTGCATTTTTTAGGGTGGACCAAAAACTAGAATGAAGAGCAAAACTGTTGCAACAAGGGGATCCAAGCGCATCCGCCGTGCAGCTGGTCATCTGCAAGATCAAGCCCCAGCATCAATCAGCGAAGAACAGGTGAGGTTTTTTATAGACTGTTTCTGCTCTCAATTCAGACATCATTGGTTTTTTTAGTCATTTTTTTTGTGTGTGCAGGATAACCCATTGCCTGATATGCGAGTAACTAGGGCAGCAAAGCTTGCGGGCCGTCGTGCAACAGCAAATGCTTCAAAGGTACTGCAACTTGTCCTAACGCAACCTTTTTATTCAACTTTGAAAATGTTCCATTTTTATTTTTTGTTAATAAATAGAGGTGTTCTCCATATTGTCTGTTAGGTTGGGAGGAATAGGTCCTCCCCTGCTAGATTGTGGAAATTAAACGAGGCCATAACATCATCACAGAAGGCATATGTCTACAAGAATCATGGGGGAGGATTGCTCAATGTCCCTGAGACAATGCCTATCGAGCTAAGCCAGTGGTTGATCAAGTGTTATCATCCAGAGACTTCTGAGCTTGTTATTCCAGAAAGAGGCAGGATCCCTATAAATGCTGCAAGCGTCCACTCGAATTTTGGTTTACCAAATTCTGGTAGGAAGGTTCCATATGTGTTAGACAGGGCATACATAGAGTGGATAAACAAAGAGTATGAGATTGAGAAAGGTACTGCTCCAGATTTTCCTGCTTGGTGTGACATCATAAAGAAGATGGGAGGCAGTTGCAACGAGAAATTTCTGCGTGCTTATTACATAGTAGCTGTTGGCACCTTCCTATGGCCAACTACTTCTATCAACATCAGTCCAAGGTGTTACGCTTGTTTCAAAGAGCTAGAGTTATTGGGGAACACTAACATTTGCCAGTTTGTTGTCGACCAAACTGTTGAAGCATTCATGAAGATGGGAGAGGAGAAGCTATCAGTGAATTGTTGTGTCTACAACCTTGTGGTAATTGCTTGTTTTCCTTCCAACTCTTTTGTGTTTTCCCCTTCCAGCTAGTTGTATTTATGTTTACAACTTATGTTTATGCATCCTCTATTTGGTGCAGATATCATACCTCGATTCATTAGCTCACAACCTGAAAATAAGCAACTGTCCAATACGCGTTATGGCGTTTGACCCTAAACTGATCAGCAAGCTTATAAAAATGGACATGAAGTCAACGCATGTTTTTGGGAAATTGCAGGTTAGTAGTTTCAGATTTCTCATCCTCTTACTTGATTTTGCAATTCATTTCTTCAAAATGCTGCTTTTTTATGCTATGATGTGCAACTTTAACACACATCCATGACTTTGTACTAATCATTTTTTTTCATTATTGCTTTTTGGCCACCCAAAAAATAGTTAAAAGACCAATTCAGGATAAGGAGTCATGACAGTCCTCCTCGCAATATCATTGGCAACTCCGTTGAACTACAAAATTTTGTCGCCTCCAAACTGCCTTCTACGTACTGTGCTGCTGTAAGTTACAAACTTCTCTGTGCAACCTTTCTTTATGTCGTTTTTTTGGATGCGCAACACACTTTAGTTGTTATCTACTGAATTGTTTTGCATTTTGATATATTTTCCACAGAAAAAAAGGAAGTTAAGCGATTTGGTGCAAGTGCTCTGCTCAAACATTACTAAAGAAATTAGCATTTTTGTTGAGGGGGTGGGGAAGCTTGACTTTGAAGAAGGAGAGCCTAGCAAACAGGCTACAATGCATAGAACAAAGAGGAGCAGAACTGAAGACAGTGAATCTGGGGATTCAGATGAGGATTCAGAAGGGGACAAAGAAAGTGACAACTACGTCAGTGACAACGATAGCGAGGATGAAGACGAAGATGACGTCAACGACAATGAGGATGATGATGAAGACAGTAGCAAAGACAATACAGAGGCACCGGGAGACACATTTGATGGAGAGCAAGATGAAGAGGAGCAGGAGTCTCAGGACGCAAAAGGGGGGTCCTCTGATGATAACAGCAAAGAAGACGACAACAATGATGTTGATGGAAAGAGAAACACAGAAGAGAGCAAGGTTGTTGATGATGTCAGCGGAAGCGGTGGTTCTGACTGCACCGGCTTAGGGCATACAACCCCAGATTCTGACGACAACCGGACTGTTCGCTCTCTAACTGAAAAGATGAGGCAGAACAAAGGGAATGACAAGCAAGTTGTCAGCGAAACAGCAAAGACAAGCAACATTGTTTCATTGGTAGATTTGGTTTCTTTTTCACCAAATAAGAAGAAGCAATTCCCTGTCCTCTCGGTCCCTGAAATAGTGGACCAACATTCAACAGATTTGTTGCAGGCAATTGTGGCAAATGAAATTGAAAAACAATCGCCAGCAACTGTGATGATACAAGACCTCCCTCCAAATTTGCCGGACCAGAAACTTATGCAAGATGCCCAGGGTACACACATTGGGATTGCAAACCCAGTAGTTCCTTTCAAGAAGAATCTAAGACTTGCAGATATCAAGAACATTGTGCCAAAGGAACCACCACAGGTTGCAACCTCGGATACAAGACTTGCAGATAGCAAGACCAACGCGCTAAAGGAGCCACCACAGGTTGCAACTACAGACACTAGACTTGTAAACAGCAGTCACAATGTGACTAACAAACCAGCAATGTTTGCTACAACAGATACAAGAAACCCACCCACACATGCTCCCATTGCCACACATTGCTCAACGGTGCCATCAGCAACAGCAGGTTCAGATAATTCAGTCAAAACTCCTCTATCATGCATGGGAAAAAAAAAATCGGATGGAGTCGTTGCAAGTGAACAATCAGAAAACCCAATCACTCCAGCATTAAGAGCTCCACATGGTTACACAGCTTCACCATCAACAGCAGGAAACTCCACATGGTCCACACCTGCATGTGCAATAATCTCACCTGCTACTGCAACTAGTCCTTCAGTCTTTGCAACAGCCCCAGATCCTTCAGGGAATTGCAGTGCAAATGTACCTGTCGTAAAAAAACTGCAACATGAAGCAACATCACTGCACCCACCTGCAACTACTGCCCCTAGTGCAGCAACTTCAACGCATACAGCGGCAACTTCTGACAGAATTGGCGCAAGGAAGCCATCATTCTTACCAGCTCCATCGTGCAGATCACAGAGCCGTACTCTTGCGACGAAGGAAAATTGCCCCCCTCCAAGGAAGAGCACCCCTGTGACGATTGATTTGACGAAAGATGATGTTGCAAAGCAGCGTTTTGCCAAATGTGTCTCACCATTGCCAGGTCAAACTATACTACGGTCCAATTCAGCTGAAATGTGCACCAATTCTCAGAAATTCAAAGGCACCAGCACAAATCAAATGGGAAGGACCATTGACTACCTAGGACTTGATATCCCTATTTTTGACATTGGTTCGGAACAAAGCCCACACGTCATTTGGGATAACACACCTGCTAATGAAAGGGCATCAGGAGAGGCATCCAGAGCACCAGCCATTTTGTTTGATGGGAGCAGACCCGTGTCAGCCAGACCTTATATTGCTCCTGATCCACCATCATTTGACCTGGGTTTTGATGATTCACCACCTGTGATGTGGGATAACACTACTCAAACAAAGGGTCAGGATTTAGGTTTCTTCGATGGATGGAGCGATGAGATGGCGGCTGAAACGTGTGCTTTCCTTGATGAGTTTGAGGCAAGGAGGAAAAATGCTGCTGCAATTACAGCAGAGCAACCAAGTAACTTCAAAACACCAATTAGAAAAGAAACATCAAATAGTGGTCCATCTGGGGATTGCACAAGCAGCGCAGATATGGAACATTCAAAGTCTCCTTTCATAGACTATGACAGCAAGAGGACATTTGCATGCAGCGCAGAAGTGAACCGGATTTACAATGCTGTTTTGACACTAGGAAGAAGATCATCAAGGAGTAAAGAGGAAGATAACACGTAATCTATACTGTTTTCATGTCTTTCAGTCTATTATTATTATGTGCAACAGTGCTCACTCACCCTTTTTTCTATTTGCAATAACAGTCCACACATTATCATGTACAACAATTTCTTCATCTCTCTGGCCGATCTTGCAAGTTCAATGAAACCAGCAGCCATGCTCACTGACACTGTCTTCGAAGTTGTTGTAGAATATCTCAACTTGACGATGCCCAAGACAGCAAAGAAGTTAATCATGCCTCTGAGAATTACTGTAAGTATAAAAGCTTCTTTTTTTGCCCACCTGAAATCATTTTCTCATTTTTTTGTGGTGCAATTTTTCTTATGGTTTTTTGTTAAAGGATTATGACAGAAGCACCTTCTCTTCTTTTGTTTTTGTTGCAGACTCGACTACAAAACTTTGTAACTGATTCTGCAGATATTGCTAGTAGATTTCACAGGCGCAACCGGCTCGACAAGAAAGACATGGTAATGTAAATAAAATGTTTTTCCGGTACAGTCATTTTGTTGCACACTTTTTTTTGTTTGTGTTGTAACTGCACTGCATCTTTTTTTTGGATCACATGTCAGTGCAATATTTATTACAGATATGCATTAACTATATGTACAGCCATTTACAACATCTATAGTAAACTTGCAAGTATGCTGATTCCCTATCTGTTTTTTGCATCACAATTTTTTTACAGATAACGTTCCCCGTGTTGGAAACTCTGAACCCAGGCGCAGCTGTGCCATCAAATCATTACCGGTTGCTAAACATGAACTTAGTTGAAAAGAGGTTCGAAGTAATGGATTCGTTGAGAACCCTCAGTAGTAGCCCAGGCCTAAAGAAGACTGCAAACATCATCATTTGCGCACTCAGGAGCATTTGGGATGATAACTACCCTGTTTCAGATGTTAACCTCACCCCTTTTGGACTGATTGATATTGAAGTTCCGAAACAAAATAACACGTACGTATTTTTCTGCTTTTGCTTAGCACTTTTTATTGTTTACTCTCATGCCCATAAACAATGTGTTACAACAATCTGTTCCATTCTGAAACTGTGTTTTGGTTTGTTATCTTTTATGTTTTGGACAGGCACGATTGTGGGATCTACAGTCTAATGAATGCTCAGTTGTGGCGCGGGAAGCTGATTCCAAACTATGGACCATATCATATACCAAACATCCGGAAATTGCTAACAGTCAACTGGGTCAAGTCTGACAGCAACAACATCCACTGGCAAAAAGTGTTGAAGCTAGACTAGTCAGGTGTGTACATTGTACTAAAGTTTTAAGCAACTTCTCCTCACATTTGTGCAATATATAAAGTAGCAGCATGCTTTACAAAGTACATTACAGAACTTTTTAAATTCCAGAACTTGCAATTACAGCCATTATAGGTAGTTCATGCTTTAAAATCCATCACTTGCAATTAATACATATTAAGTTATAACATCCATCAGCTTCTTAATGCAACAAAGTGCAAACAACATCGATTACATTTTTTCCTGCAAACTAGAGCAACCTGCTCAAACATTTGGCAGCATTATGCTCAACTGAATCACACAATGAACACTTGACCACTCTCTTAGCTTGTAGTTCCAGAGCTGATACTGTCCGAGTTGTTTTCTTCCTTCCTCTTGAGACACTTTTCATAGGATCTTTTAGTGTAGACCTTTGCGGCAACGATGTTGATGCACTGGCTCCTCCTGGGTTGATAATTGCTACACCTGCCACACTGGCTGGTGCAGTTGGCGCTCCCCTTTGTTGCACACCCCCCGCTGATTTGCTCACTGCAGCCCCTGGTGCGCCTCCTGTAGCTGCCCCCTCTGTACCCCCTCCTGTAGGTGCGCCTGCTCCATTAGCTTGATGTGCTCCTTCAGCAGAGCTAGGCGGTGCATCTGTTCCAGTCCTACGAGGCCCATTTGGTGCCGTTGTTCTTGACCGTTGTGTAGATGCACTAGGTTTAGCGCGAGCTTTCTTTTTTGTCATGTTCATTTGGTTCACCTCTATTTCAAGATTTCTTAGGTGTTTATTTGCTAGAGCCTCTGCTGCATCGGACACACAACACTTCTTTGCTGCCTTCACAAATTTAGTAGACAAGTTCGCATACCGGATCTGCTTTTTTGATTGCTCAGGCATTGTTGCAGCTTCTTCCTGGGCAGCAGGTGCAACTACACTATCTAGCGCTTTCTGTGTCCAACGACGCAAGATATAGTGTGGAGGAATTTCATCAATACCAAGATGGGTGAACACCTTCAATATGTGGCAACATAGCAAGCCATCTCTCTGCATCTTGCAACACTCACAGCTGTAAATGGATTGTTCCACATTAGCTGACACCAAGTAGTGTCTAGAACCATATTTTGCACAGTAGGTCCTGTTTGGCACCAATTGGTACGTACCATCCGGCTGTGGTCGCACATTGTACCTACCAATCAATTGGAATTCAGTTCGGAACTTATCGTAGATGGACCTAGTGTACACATCAAAAGCCTACTTCTGAATAGGATATGGTGACCAAGTTTTCTGTTCTAGAAAATCTGTCGAGAAGTCATTGCCGCCTTCTTTTACAAGCACCATTGTCTGGATTTTTTCATACTGTTGCACAAAATTCAGAATTGAATTGTAAGGGTTGACATAACGCTTTAGCACTGAATTAAATCCTTCGCTGCGCTGCGTAGACTGTAAGAAGGGGAAAAAACAGTTTCTGAAATAGCATGGTACCCACATTTTCCTCATCTCATATAGTGTATCAAGATGAGAATGCCAACATTGTCGCCACTTCTCAGCAAATGCTGCCCACTTGAACTCAAACTCATCCAGTGACATGCTGAAATCCACAATTTCATTGAAATCCTTGATCACATCTGCGTTTCTGCTCAACCAGGATCCCATCTTCTGTTGCGACTTACCCATAATGTGAAACCTGCAATTCCTATGCACCGTGTTTGGGAGGGTCCGACCTATAGACAACTTCATAGCAATGTCTTGATCTGTGATTATGTTTAGGGGTTGCTGCCCTCTCATTGCATCCAAGAAGGATGAAAACAGCCAATCATAGCTTGTTGCAAGTTCTTGACTAACGAAACCACAACCTAGCATGAACGTCTGACCATGCCTATTAATCCCAATGAAAGGAGCAAACGGCATGCTGTACATATTTGTTAGGTAAGTGGCATCGAAAGATATGCAATCGTTGTAGGCGACTTTGTATGCTTTTCTAGCTGGACCATCAACCCAAAACAAATTCTGGACATGATTATCGTCATCAACCTTCACACGGTAAAAGAAATCTGGATCTTCCTTTTGACGTTCATAAAAATACTATTCTGTACTAGCCAAGTCATACTCCTTTGTGGGCGCACGCAATGTTGCACGGAAGTTTGTTAAAGTTCTAGGATTGTAAGGCACATTTAAAGCAGACCCATAGAACTCTGACATTATATGGAACATCCGTCCTGACAGAAATAGCAAGCATTAGATGGTCTTTTTGCTAAATGCAACAAAACATCAACTAGTAATATCATGATAAATTTTTCAGTTACTTGCATATCATGCTTCAGGTCATAGTAATTCAGTAACTTGCAACCTAGCAAGAGTATTTTTTTTTACACCTAATGCACCTAGCTACACAACACATGGCAGAAGAATGATGCATATTAGCTAAATGCAACAAAACATCAACTAGTATCCGCGTGAGTACATGATCCATGCTATTTTTTTTATGATGCTGTGTGCAATGATTCTTCATGTTACCTGTATTCAAATTACAGTTATGTAGTGTTGTCAGGAACTCTTTCTCATCATCCGGAATCCCTTGATGTGATCGCAAATATTTTATTAGAGAGGGCTTAGTAACCAGCGGATGGTTATGCTCAGATATGTAGTATATAACCTGCCACCTCCCTTCAATAAGCTTGACTACCATTTTTGCTTTGCAACCTGTCTGTTTTATCTTCTCCCTCTTGCGCTTCTTGGGAAATTTCTTTTTAGAGTCGTCAAAGATACATATGTCTTCCTCTTCACTATTTTCTTCATTGCTATCTTCAACAGCCTCTAGGCTCACCTTAGGTACTTTAGCAACTTTCTCCACGCCATCATCAACCACTGGTTTCTTGAACTTGTTGCACACAAACTGTTGCTTCTCTAGCTCCCCGGTGAAGACTGATCTTCTGCTTGTATTCTTCTTAATGGAAAATCCATGTTTAGCGGCATACGCGTTGTAGTGTTCCATAGCACCAGCTCGGGTGTCAAACCTCATACCGAGGAACGGCTCTTGTGGTTGTGACAAAGCCTCTTCTTGATCATCTGCAAGTTCAGCCTGGTTGTCAGTACTGGCCGCAGCTGCACCGGCCGCTGCATCGTGAGCCACTCCAGTTGGTATAGACGAAGATACCCCTTCCATCGTTCCACTAGGCACTTCTGCTCCAACTGAACTAGCAACTACTTGTTGCATACTTGGGATGGTATCTGGTGACTCGCCCACATCTTCTACCATATTGTCGTGCAACAATGGGTCACCATGCTCATTCCTCCCATTGTCATTCACCAAAGGATTATCATTATCCAGCGGGTCCGCGTTTAGGTCAAATAACCAGTCCTGTTGGAAATAACAAAGAATCAAAATTTTCAGCACACAAAGGACAACTGAAATACTGTAACAATGTCTTCACAGAATTTTTTTTCACTTAATATACTATGAAATACTTTTCTGTTACAATGCTTGTCACTTTTTTTTTCAGGTACATCGAATCAAGAAAATGTTGCAATGGATGTTAGGCGGCTGTTTTTGTGTGCTACGTTTCACAGGGAGGAACATGAAGTTTTCTTTGCTACAAAAATTTCAGAGAAACTGGAAACTAAGCAAGTAACATGTTAAGTTGCATCAGCTATAGTCGTTCTGCTAGAGAACAATGTACGCGCCTTTTTTCTTAACTTGGGATGATGTCTCTTGCTGTCTTTTGGATGTTCTAGGCTGATCCTTGAATCTGGTACTTTTTCTAATGGTACTATGCTATTTTCATGTTACTTTTGTTCATTACAGCAGCCTGTAGTTCTACTAAAGTTGCAGAAACTTTTTTTTGAATGTGCAGTTCTTTTTTAAGTTACTTTTTACTATCAACCTGTACGTCTATGCATAATCAGAAGAAACTCAGATACTTGCAATACCTAATAGGAGTAATTTTTGAACAACTGATGCCAGCTAGGTTATAGATCACATGCCAGGATGCATGTTTTTGCAACATTCCTGCCATATAGTTGCACACCTATATCCAATTACTTGCACATCATGCATCAAGTCCCTAAATTCTACATGACACTGAGTCCAGCTAGATTTTTGCATCCATTCATCACAATTATTGCATCAGGTTCATCACTAATAGCGCAAAAACTATGGAGAATCAAGAAATCAAGTTGCAAAACATAGCTTAGATCTAGAATTTGCAACTATCAGAAGGAGTTGCAGATGAAAGCAGGAAGGGGCTTTGTGTCAGCTGACTCGTACCATCAGTAGATCACCAGATGAACCGAGGTTATTCACAGGAGAAGCAGATCAAAGTTGCAGGATCATCTCCATTGTTGGAGATCTGGAGTTCCAAAGGGGAAGGAGGAAGGAGAAGGACCCCTGGCAATCGGGCTGGGGGATGCTTCGCTTTTGGCTGCGAGTCGATCACGTGGGGGCAGGTAGGCTGGGGGATCGATGGATGCTTCGCTTTTTAGTTGCGCAGGACCACGTGAGGGAGGGAAGCGCGCGCGATCAGGAGTCTGTTGGAGGGAAAAGCTAGCGCGGTCGGGACTTTCCTTTTTTGACCGGCCGCCCGGTATCGGGTATTAGCAAACGTTTGCCACCTAGATCGTCCCAAATTTAGAATACCTATCGCTTTTTCAGTCTTTAGTTTTGTATATGTAAGACAATTTAACTAATATAAACTCGTCAAGTAAAATAGATATACTTCTTGTCGATAAAGGAAAGGAACCACGGAGCATAGAGCAGTGTGAAAGCAAGCACTCGAGGAGTTGAGTCGGGGCACTCTCCTGCCTTTGTGCAGCACAAATTGTGCTTGCATTGCATGCTTTGCGTCTGGATCTAGGATTAGAGGCGACGCTGGACAGTGAAAGAAAGCCACAGCATGTATGATGTACACTACACAAACCCTAGGGACAAGCCGCTTTTCCGGTTTGGTTTATCTATCTTTTTGCCAGTGGCTCGATCGCTTCGCTTTACGAAAGAGCTCGTTCTTTCTATGCTCTGATGCTGGCCATGACTTGTAGGCTGGACCTTAGACTTTGGAGTTGGATGGAAATTTCAGAGTGGAACTGAACGTGCCGCTTCCTCTGTAAAAATAACAGCGAGATGGCTGAACGGAGCTGCTCAGCTTGCAAGATTGGGTTGTATTGTAGTGTAGTACTCGTTCATCGATGTCGGCCGTTGTTACCGTGCCACTATCACAATATGTACATGTACTACATAGTTGATCGTAGGGCCTGGCAACTGCCGTTACTGTTACTCATTTACGCAGTATTAATTCTGAAATACGGCTCACGTACGATACTCCATGCGCCGTACTTGGTTGTACAGTACATTTCTTTTGGGTGGTCCAGAGCTCGAGCCTCTGTGTAGGGCGTACATCCGTGGGTACGGAACGCGCCATTCAAGACGGAGGCGTGATACGCTACGCCATCCGGCATCAGATTCCATTGTGAAATTTATCGCCGGTGGTACAAACTGCTTTTGGGTTTGGGATGTACATGCGGATTCATGGTACCATCCCTGCCATATATGATGACGATGGAAGTTACTTTATACAGTAGTTGAGACTGCGATAAATTTCATAAGTTTTGATGCCCTCGAGCTAGTTTGTTCAAACTGGTTCTCGACTGTGATCGCTTGACCAAGTCGTTTTGCAGAGCAGGCCAACCGTTACAGATAAGAGTACATATGTTCTTATCATCACCGTCATGGTAATTCTACATAAACGTGTATGTCTGTTCATAAAATAATACATCATACACATAAGAAAGATCATTAAGTTTACAAGCATATATCAGTTATGGCTAAAAACTAAACAGGCTTCCCATTCAACTTGGGGAAGGGGTCTTGTTTGCTGAGGACAAGAACCTTGCTTTTGTGAGCAAAGTATCCCTTTATGAGATTCTTGTATATTAGGCACGCCATGATGCACTCCACCTGGAAACCAGGGGAGATAAGTAAGGTTACATACATCATAAGCAAACCACCAAGATATACAGTACTGATAAAGAATGGATCTCTCGAAGCACCTCATCCACGTCCATGGTGATACCGAGCCATTTCAGAGTCTTTACCAAGACCTCTAGCTTGATCTGATGCGCCTTAGCTGGTTCCTTCTGCCTCTGAATGACATGGCTGCAAAAGAAAACGAAGCCACAAGGGTCGGGTTACTCTGTAAAAGCATGCATGGCAATGACAGGTTCCAGTTTGGACTCACATTTTCTTCACTAATCTCCGGTAAACCTGGAGTTCGAGTTTCTCCAGCACAAGGTACACACCACATTTCAGTAATCTAGCACACAAGAAAAGCAATCAGCGTCCCCGCAGGAACAGAAAAAAGCAATCGGGCCCTGTTAAAAAAGAAAGAAGCAGGTAGTGACGGCGGATAGTTGAAAAATAAGTCAGCACGCAAATATGTGAACTTACTGGTCTTCATGCCTATCAAGGGCCTGCTTGAGAAGCCTGAGATCCCCTCTCCTAAGTGAGGTCACAATATCTGCATACTGAAAAGTTAAATTACCACTTGCACAAATCAAAATGGTTAGGGGGAAATCCCTGAAGTAGCAAAGCAGAAGCGTATTTAAGGAATATGACCTCAGCATTAAACATTCTGATGAAACGAAGAAATAATACAACCAAATAGCATATTTCACAAAAATAAATAAAAGAAACAGCACCTAAGCAGGATAGAGCTACAACTAGAAATTTAAGTTACCCTCGTCATAAAAAAACTGGAGTATATATTTAAGAAAAGATCTCACCAAGTCATATGCAACATCAACGTGTGATGGTAGTGTCGCACAGCAATAAGGGTTGATCATCATTTAAAAACTCAGCTCGTAATTATGACAGCACTTCGTATAAAAGAGAAAGCCTTATCATGAATGAATGATGACGAGGCAAGTATACTTATCATAACCTGTCAACAATCATTGTTCTAAGGGGACAGAGGGATAAGGGCCTGAGGTGTCAAATAGATTTTATGATTGTAAATGTTGATAAGGTTCTGATAAAGTTAATCGTTGTGGTTCTCAAAGGGCTCACAAATCTTAAAGTGTGGTGTAGATTTCCCAATCTTTTGTCAGACCTAATCCCCATATAGACCCTAGGATAAGAGAAGAAGTAAAAAAGCTGACAAGTCCAGATTAACTTGTCAAATCATCTCAAAGAATTGACAAGTTAGACACGGCATGCTCATATTTCTCAGAGCTCAAAAGATCACTTCATGCTAATGAAATGTACTTATACCAGTAGAGTATCCAAATGCACTCAATATGGGGCTACCTTACTCCTCTTTGCAATCTATCATTTACAAAATTTCAAATTCCACCCAAATGTCACTAGCTCTTGCTGCTTGAAATTACAGGTCAACACATAGACATGGTATGGGACTATCAGAGCCTATGCAATACAACAAAGTGTAAATTTAAACATGACAAAAGCAACAAATTATGTTCATGAACATTTGTGAACAAGCATGATAAATGTTTTTATGACTGGAAAAGATGGTTTGGAATACAACTACATAAATATATTGCATTCCACAATCTCCTTCACGTTATATAAAATTACGAGGATATATATACCTCAAGCAGATTGTACTTCTCCAGGAGGGTCCTCCTTGGCAACACACCAATTGACAGCTTTACAGGGATTAGGAACTTCAAAATTTTCCTAGAAAACTGACCATTAGTAGTTTCAACATATGGGTGCCCCACAAATCACAAGCTACAAAACCCCTTGTAGCACAAATACCTCAAATTTGATTCGCTTCGAGGATTACAATACATCAAAGCATAAGTTAGCTTCTGATCGGCCTGATCCAATTAATTGAAACCAGAACAAAAAATTGATATTAGCGATTGCATCTAGGTCATAACATCTTAGAGTTGCAGAATATATAAATAAACATGCACGCTGGGGGTGGGGGAGGGGAGCTTACAACAAGAAAATTCTCATTAAAGACCTCCAAGCGACCAGTATAATACATATAAGTGACCTGTGCCATCATGCATAGTCAAGATTTTACGGGAACAAAATACATGTCAATATAACTGCTTATTAACAGATCAAAGAGACCATGGACTTTCATCATTTTACCTTGTCTTTCACTGGGAAATCTTCAAAATCAAAATTCCTAGCTGTTTCGATACTCCTTATGACACTGCGGCAAAGGTTGACTGTACCAAGCTGCAAAATTTGAGGATCAAGTATTAGCTTGTACACTGGAACTCCAGTGCACACATTGTACACATTATATTTGTGTGGATATTTTGAGCATCAAGTATTAGCCCACAATTTATAATTCCTTTTAGCTATATTTAGTGCGCTCTCTATACGTTGTATGAATTATATTTGCTAGATTAGTAATATATACTATTGAAGTATGAAAACGTTACAGTGAGAACCTACCCTGAAATAAATTTTAAACAGCTGGCAGGTAACATAAAGTGCCCCAACGCGCTTAGGTCCTTTAACCTGCAAGGTTAGGATTCACCAAATGCAAATAGTCAGAATCTTCAAAATAAATATGGTTTAGAAAAGAAAAATATGCATTGAAGTGGTAATGATTGCTGCATCTCGGTTTGAACAGTCACATCATGTGTCCAAGAGATTCATATATATACGCGGCAAATAGAAACAAAACACAATTCATCGTATTCATAAATATGATTATGTCCATACACCGGAGGGAGGAATCAGAGGTCATGGCGGTAACAAGGCCATAACACACCAACATTGACAAGAGGAGGCAAAGTGTACCGACAGTAACATTGTTTCTTGAAATCTAAAGGGCCGATATTAATTATGTGATGTACTTGTTGTGTTATTGGAGCCAATGCGTATGATAAATCACCACATGAATATATTGATAAATCATCAAATGAAGGTATTCTACATTCCAGGTAACTTCAAAGCAGTTCCTATGCAAAAACACCATCCTCTAGACCTCTACATTAATGTAAATGCACCGGCAACTGCTAAAACACTTAATCAAGGCACAACTTCCCCTTTCCTGGCAACATCAACCATTTCCACCTTATTAGGACTTGTACAGCGTAAAACATTTCCAGCATATTACGCAGAGACATTCTAACATCATTTAACACCGTCTAAGCTACAACTACCTAATGCAAGTTCATCTTCGACTCTTTGTAGGTTCATAGATGATTGTATTGTTTACTAACAAGAGCTAATTATATGCTTAAGCACATGGTAAGCACTGGTGCCTGATAAAGCTTTCAGAAATCCATACCGCTAGTGCACCGAAAACCTTCATCAGGAATGACCCAGCCGCCTGCAGCTTGTCAGGGTTCTTCCCGCTCATCACAAGCTCCCTATCTGCCTATAGCAAGCAAAGAAAGAAGCAGCCATGAGCCCCAAAGCCTCAATTTTACAGACCCAAACCACCAACCCAACTCACCTTCTCAGCTAGCAGCCTGATCTCGAGCGCCACCGTGTGCATCGCCTCCATCGCCCAGGGCGTCTCCCAGTTCCGGAACTCCTGCAGGAACGCGCTGCAACCAAAACCACATCAAATACTCCAAACTATCGAATATATGTACTATCCAAATTTGTTCTTAAAGAGTGTATAGAGGGGGAAAGTACGCACCTGGCAGCCTTCTCGAAGGAGGAGTAGGCGTCCCCGAAGCGGCGGAGGGAGTGGGAGTGGATAGCGCGCAGGAGTGGGGGGAGGAAGTCGGAGAGGTGGGAGAAGCGTTCGGAGGCGAGGTGAGGAAAATCCGGGAAGGCGGCGAGAGCGTCGGAGAGCGGGGTGGAAGCGGGGGCGGAGGAGATGGCGAGGAGGGATGCGAGGTCGGCGCCGTCGGACTGGGAGATGGCGTAGTCTAAGCGGGAGAGGTAGTCGGCGATGCGGCGTTGAGCCTCGCCTATGCTCAGGTACGCCGCCATCTCCGGCGCGGCGGCGGCGGCGGCGAGGGTGTTGGGGTTGGGGCTCGGAGGTCAGCGACGGTGGTGGAAAAAACCAGTAGTTCGGGTTCGATCCGATGGGGTAGTTCTGGTTTTCTGGTAAGGTGGTGACGTTCGCCAATCCACGCCGTCCAGTGAGAAATCGATGGTTGAGTTTGCTGCCAGCTCCGCTCTATTTGGCCAAATTTTGCTAAAAGGTGACGCCGTGTAACCTGTTTGGCCAGGGCCGCCATGTAACAAGAAAGTAATAAACTTTTAAAGTCCAAATAATCAGTACTCCAACTAAAATCTAAATATAAAATATATTTAGACATAATTTAGTGGTATATTTACTTATTTTAATGTGCATCTAAACAAAACAACATGTAGAACATCTAAGAGAATCTCCAACGGAGGCGCTATAACATGCGCCCAGTTAAAACCAATGCGCGCCGGACGCGCGATATTTTTTAGTGCACGATAAACTTTACCCCGCACACCAGAAATTTCAACATTGCATGTCTTATATTTGCTGCTCCGGCTCCAGCGCGCTCGACAACGACATGCCCCGTCGACGGCCGCTGCAACTTGGTAAATATTGCCTCCGTCTCTTGTTTGTAGATGTTTTACTTCGTAAGCCGAGCAGATGATAACTTGCAGCTTACAGATTCGTTATGAGATAATTAGTTTAGAAGTTTTGAACAAGAAGTCGGGCGCCTTATGAGAAAAGCTGGGGAGGGGACAACTTATTTTTTTTAGCCAACAAAAGAACTGAGCCTTAGGTGTATTAATTATGTGCACTGGCTTGGAACGATAATTATACTCTTAATACATCTTATATTGTGGTTATACATATCCACTTATTTTAGTTTGAATTTACACAACATGTGTTACACCTAGAACATCTTATATTGTGATAATGAGGGAGTACAAAGTAGATATTGTTGACTTGATGTTGAAATGCAATTTCTAATGATATTGATCTTTTAACAAATAATCTGCTTATGCTCGGATTAATTCGTAGTTGAAGATAAATCTCGGAAAACGTTGCGCCTTATGCTTAGGAAATGAGGAGTGACTTTATATCAACCTTTTCTTGCTAGGAAATGATTTAGTATCAGTTGATTGGGTATATTTGGAGAGAAACGGGTTTAATTTGGGGGTGGGTTAAGTAGATTGGATTGGAGTGGATGCGGTTCACAAATATTAATTGGATGTGTTTATATTGTAGTATGATTTAATTGTACGTAATTGTGTGACTCTTATCCATAATTTATCGTGCATTGATTGTGTGCACTGGCTTGGAATGATAATGATACAGTAATATAAATATAATTGGTAGAAATTAGTGTTTGACCATACACCGTCACTTCACATGAATAAGACACATATGCTTCTTATGAAAAATATTTGAGCAACAGGATCTGATTATGTTGTACAAGCCAGATATTGCTAAGTTCATGCTGAAAGACACTTTCTAGTGATATTGGTGTTTTATGAACAAATAATTTGCTCATGCTCGGATTATTTCTTAGTTGAAGATAAATCTCGAAAGATGTTGCACCTTATCCCGAGGGAACGAGGAGTAACTTTATATCCACCTTTTCTTGCGTGGAAATGATTTAGTATCGGTCGACTGGGTATATAATTCTACAACACGGTCAGTACTTCTTTTTTGCAATTTCACGGTCAGTACTTCTTTTCATCACCATACAACAGTTCGTAACAGTAATATGGTGACGCACCCGTAACGAAATGAACCAAAGAAAGAAGCTGCACCGTCGAAATGAGGAAGAAGACGCCAAAGCGGGTCCATCGGACGGCGGAGGACGGCAGGACGCCACTTGGATTCAAACCTCCATTTCACTCGCCCCCGCGAAATCCCCAAACTACCCCTCCCTCCCCGGTCTCCTCCTCCCTGGTCGGAACGGAGCTGTGGCCACCACCACACCCTCCCCCTTCCCCTCCTCCCCCAGCTCCAGCCTCCTAGGGTTTCCTCCCGATCCAGCCCCGACCTCCATGGCCAAGACCAAGCAGGGCAAGAGGGACGTCGAATCCTACACCATCAGGGGCACCACCAAGGTCGTCCAAGGTACCTGCTCTCCTTCTCGATGCTCCATCTGCGCCAAGATTTGCTCTTTTGTCTGATGACCTGTTTTTTTTCTGGATGCCAAGTCGGCGACTGCGTGCTGATGCGGCCGTCGGACACGGACAAGCAGCCGTACGTGGCTCGGATCGAGAGCCTGGAGTCGGACGGGCGGGGGAACGTGCGGGTGCGGGTCCGGTGGTACTACCGCCCCGAGGAGTCCAAGGGCGGCCGGCGGCAGTTCCACGGGGCCAAGGAGCTCTTCCTCTCCGACCACTTCGACACGCAGAGCGCGCACACCATCGAGGGCAAGTGCATCGTCCACTCCTTCAAGAACTACACCAAGCTCGATAACGTCGGCCAGGAGGATTTCTTCTGCCGATTCGAGTACAAGGCCGCAACCGGCGCCTTCACTCCTGACCGTGTCGCCGTGTACGTTTGATGTTTTCCTTGCTTATTTCAGCCGTTGATCGATCTGCTTTGCGTTTGCTCGTTATATATATGAGCCTGGTTGTCCTATGGTGGTTTGATTTGGGGCTTTTTTGTGAAGTTACTGCAAGTGCGAGATGCCGTACAACCCTGATGATCTCATGGTGCAGTGTGAGGGATGCAAAGACTGGTAAGTTTCCGAGAAAAAAAAAATGCAATCTTCATCTTCAGAGTTCAGGTGGCTGAGTTTGCTGGCTATATTGCCAGCAGGAAGCATCATCAATAGCGTATCTGGCTTATATCTAATTTGTCATTGTGTGTCGTGAATAGTGTCTCTTGTTTTGGGCATTTTGTTTGGAAAGCCAAGTTAAGCGATTGGTTAGTATTGAAGATGGCCAAGTACAATTGATGACATCTGAGGCTCTTCACAGCCTGATATAGATTCTAATGCTTAGTTAAAGATATGTATTAATAGTATACAACTATAAATTGTTGCAACTTGCAATGTGCATAGTTTTCATTAGATATATAATTCTGAAGAACAGTGTTAACCTCATACCATCGGAAGGACTGCTTTTCTCTTAGAAAATTCAGCAATCTTCTTGTTGTGTGACTCGTGCTCTGTTTCAGCATGTGTATTGTGCTTTTGTTTGGTTGTTTCGGAAATAGTTGTCTCAATTTTATTGAGCTGGCTCTGATTCCATTTCCCAGTTGAATGCTTGGGAAGTGATAATTGGATGGATCTCAGAACCGAGCTTGGAAATCAGTATTTGACACAAGCACCGCAATCATTACTTTTGAGAGCACATCCTTATTTTCAATCCTAAAAAATCTATGGCTGAAGCATTGCATTCTCAAGGAACACAAGCAGATTTACATGCGTACAGAATATCATCTCAAGGAACACAAGCAGATTTATTACTCCATAAAGATGCAATACAAAAGAGATGTTTGCCATTTGTTTCTTCTTAACGAAATGCAAAGCAAATAAGAAAATTTTCATTTCTTCTAGTTTCTTGATGAAAGCTCTCCTTTTTTGGATTAATACTTTCTTGTCTCCTTTAAGCGCATATGCTTCAGCTAATCTCTCATTGCAGTTCTATGTTATCTGACCACCGATCAGGTTCAGTGTCTTTTAGAATAAGGTTCAGTGTCTTTAGCACTTATTTTCCTATTTTTCTGTTGATACCGATAGGATATAGACGTGGCATTGTGCCCTTTCTATCCGCATACAAAATATTTAGCAAAACAAATGCTATTTGGTACCATGCAGCTTCATTTTCGGTTCTCTGTAAGCTACCTTTGACCTTCTTTACCTGCATATTTATTGAGAATGTACCTTTGAACCTGTGCAGGTTCCATCCTACCTGTATGGGAATGACCATTGAGCAGGCTAAAAAGATAGACAATTTCCTGTGCGCGGATTGTGCTAAAGAAAATGGCACAAAGAGACCTTCAAACTCATATCCGAGTTCACCAAGTTCTGATTCTAAGGTCAGTGAAGATTATCTTCCATTTTTTTGACGAAATATTTATTATTATGTTTACTTTTACATCTTATCAAAACACAAAATTCGTTTTACAAAGTTCGAGATTTTTTAAAAAATATCCCACATAATATAAAGATAGATTCACTTATAAATATTTTTCTTTCTGTGCTACACAAAACAAAACAGCTCCGGACCTATAATAGAAAATAGTACATTATCATAGATCCACATAATAAACACATTGCTTTATGATATTTTGTCGGTACATATTGTATGTACTCATGGAAACATTCAGATTTCTAATAAAAAGCTAACTTCAAGGAATCCGAGCTCTATTTGTATTTTCTGGTTATGGTACTTCAGGACCTTAAAGCGATTTTATGAGATTATCCCTGGAATAAAGCCTTGGTAAGACTTACTTGTATAATGCAGGAAAAAATCGTAGTCTGCTGGATGCCCTAAGCTATTAGTGTTAGGATTTTTTTTTTATCGATCATCTGGCCTAGCACAAGATAGTGTCATCCATTAGCATCTCAGTTCATGTGTTCCACAGTGAAGATGAACATAGATATGACTTTCTATTAAGTACATTCTTATCTGGTATCCCTCCTAATTTTGGCTTATAAACTGCAGGTTGAGCCGAAAAGGCGGAAGAGGTAATTGCTTCGACAAAACCATCCCCGATGAGGAGATGCACTGTCTATGGCGTCAGCTCTCAGTTGCTGGCGCAAAACTAAAACGTGGCGGTGTACAGTGCACAAGAAGAGGAGCTAGGCTATTTAACTGTAGGACTGAAGTTTTATGTTCTGTTTGTTGTTGTATCTTGGGAGCGTTTCCTGCAATCTAGGTATCTGCGAGGGGAAAGAAGTCAGGAGATGTAGTGTCATTTGCTCTTGTGGAAGTAGCCCTTGTGTGGTGTACTGGCGGCTTGTGTTGTTAAACCTGTTCCCGGCAGGAAACGTTCTCCCTCCAGTGTGAATGATGATAGCTTGACTGCTGGTTTTAGCTTCACAGTTTAGATGTGTCCAAGAGTTCTATGAACTGGTGACCTGGCGAAGTATTTGTGTGGTTTCAATAATTTCTTTTGTTATGTGATTGATTGCTCGACAGGATCACCTGATCGGTACATACTTTTAGGGATAATTTATTCTTAAGTTGGCTGAAAATTTATACTAAATGTTAGGAACCCTTCCAAATCTTTAGATCATCCCAACCATGCTCGTCTCTATCCCAGTTCATAGAGGAGTATATATAGGCTGTAATTGCATCAAGACTAGAACTTTTGGCTTCAGGAATGTGCCAAGTAATTTATAGGATTTTTCTTTCAAAAAGCAGGATAACTTATGTCCTTCGCATTAACTGATTGACATGGCCAGAGTTAACTTATAGAGTGAATTCCACTTTTTACCCCCTAAGATTTAATTTGTGACACCTTTTACCCAATTTAATAGGATTTGCTCAAAACTGCCCCATTTAATGTACTTCCTTCCACTTTTTACTCTTTTTTTAATTTTCACCATGTCCTGACCGGTAGGTCCCACTCTTAGTCCTACGTGGCGAGAGCTGAGCTGGTTTAGTCGCCAAGCCGAGCCGAGCCCAATTTAATAGGATTTGCTCAAAACTACCCATTTAATATACTTCCTTCCACTTTTTACTCTTTTTTTAATTTTCACCATGTCCTGACCGGTAGGTCCCACTCTTAGTCCTACGTGGCGAGAGCTGAGCTGGTTTAGTCGCCAAGCCGAGCCGAGCTGGTTTAGTCACGGTCTGAAAACAACAGAGTTGGATCGAACGGTCCAGTGACTCCGCTTAGGCAGACCAGGTCGTCATCCGAACGACCAACGCTCGTCTCCTTGATTCCCCTCTAGCTTAGAGACCTGTCATTTAGGCGGCGGCGGCGGCGGCGCAGAGTGCTCCGTTCCTTCCTGGGCTAGATGAGAGCAGGAAGAAGACGGATGAAGAGGGCGGTGGCGAGGACTTCGTGCGTCAGACCCAGAATGGAAGGGATTGCCGTTGCTGAGTGGCCGTTGCTGGCCTTCTGAATATGACACACACACGCGTCTGAAGCGCGTCCAAGACGCACATGAGCATTCTTCAAACAAACACGTCCTAGAGGGATTGCCGGATTTATCTCAATCATGATCACTCCGGTGGCTTACGCTATTTCACTAGTAACAAGCACCCTCGCCCAAAGTGCCATCCAAAACCGGGTTTAACTACAAGGACGCAAATCGATTGGTACAGCTTGGCAAAGAAGACTTGAACTGAATCATCTATCTTGCAAGTCGTCTTCAATTTCAACCTTAGGAAAAAAACTTCTTCATTCACTCCTCATGAGTCACAAGCTCACAACCAACAGTAAAACTGGAATAAGATAACTCTAAGAAGCTTTGCATATGTATATCAAATCTGCAGCACACTATTCTCTGGACTTGCCCCCAGAAGTTCAGAAATAAGAACAGTAATGGGGTGCGAGTCTCCAAATCAGCAATCAGAACAGTAGTGCAGCATAAACAAATTGACATTGAACAGATGACAACATACAAAAACACTTACATAATAATAAACTAATTACATGCCAAACCAAGAAAGATGCATACACCAATTACAAAACAACACGTGGCACAAAGCTATTGGAGTACATACACCCGGCCATAGACCCAACCAATCATCAAAGGCCTCCAAAGAATTAGAAAAAAAACGCGGCGGCGAGCTTCGTTTTCACTAATCGTCACTGGCCGAAGACATGGCGAGTGTTCGCCTGGAGATCTCCATGTGGAGTTGTTTTACGAGGTTGATCCAGGCACCAACGCTTTGCCCGTCAATGGTAACCCAGTCCACTATTGTTGCTGCCGGTTGCTCATACCACTCATCAACCTGGAGGTTACAGAGGCATCATCAGTGAGGCAAAAGGAAGTTAATGGACGAGAGCATGGTGCAATCAGTGTGTTGAGCAAACAAATCAGACAACTGATGTGCTATCGCTGGGGGACTGAGGTTGAGATCACTTAGTCAAGCGCTCATGTGGGTGGTAAGTAAAAACCAGGAGTACTCAATGTCACAAGGGAGAGTTTGGGCAAAGGGAATGAGAACTGAGGACTCCCTCCAGAAAAAAGTTGAGGCGAGCACTATTCACCAAGGGTGCAGTAGAAAAGTTCCTGCTAGTATTATCACTTCTCTCATCTGATTACAATGAAACTGTATTGCTGTGACCCCCTTGAAGTTGAGATCTTAGTTGATTGGTGATGCAGTAACAAATTAGCAAAACCAGAAGGCTGTTGCATGCAAGTTAGTACGTATTACTTACCAATCCCCTCACACGTCGGCAATCCTCGAAGCACCTTTGAGCCTCTTGAACTGCATTTCTCAGTTCTGGCAACCACCGTTCTGCCACAACCTTTTCTTGTTCGCCGGCTAATTTAAGACAATAGTTGGCCACTCTACATAAAAGAAGGGCACATTGGTAAAAGCATTCTAGAAAAAGAAGATTGAAAGTCACTATGTACGAAATAACAGCAAGACAGATAATGACTCTGGTCTCAAACAGAGAGCAGGCTAAAGTGAACTCATGCTATTCATTGGGCTGTCGATAAAGTAAAATGTTCTGGACCAATAAAAGTATACTACAGAAGTTTTTCTGATGAAAAAATGAATCCATAATTATTAGCGTTGACATCAGCTGCAAGAGGGTTTCATTTTCCTGGTCATCGCCATAGTGTGGATGAGGTTTACCTGGCCAAAATACCACACGTATGGACAAAATAATGCCAAGTAAGCCCATCAATTCAAAGGATAGAGTATGTCTTCCCATGTAAATTCTATAGAATGTCAGTGAATTCACAAGTGCCAGAGTTACTATCACGTAGCATGTTGTGTGAAAAACGTATTTGCATATTAGATTAGATTAGATTAGATTTCATGACGACAAAACTGTCTGACTGTGAAGAGAACACATATACTCGCCACATTCCAAACAGTGGAAACATGTTGCACTCCAAAGTTGAAGACAACCTATGATGAAATTCAGCATGGCATGGTATAACATGCACTTAATTTGATTATATTAGTTAAACGACCCATCGTACTGTTATTTGTAGTATGAGGAAGAGGACTACCAGGAACAAGCCATCAAGGAAATGAGAGCAGAATCAATATTCACTCCGACATGGCAACAAAGAAATGAGATCAGAAACAATATTCTCTATGGCATGCCTACAAACTGTACTAAAAAAAAAGACTGCAATACAAAGTATACCCTCTGTATTGATATGATGTCTGGATTTACAAAATATCTACCGCTGCAGGAAAAAAGATCATACCTTTCATATTCTTGCTGAGCACGATGTGCACGGTTTAGCAAAACACGATCGTTCTCCGCAAGATTTCTTCGTGTGTGCACCACATTAATAGCTTTTGATAGATCCTCTAGTATACTAGCTTCAGAACCACAAGGTTTTAGGCAAAACTCCAGTGAACTCAAAACTGATGATAAGCCAGAATCTGTGGCTTCTCCTGGCGAGACTGTTAAATATGAAACCAAAGACAAGTGAGTAGTCTCTATTACCTAAGAGAAGAATGTCAAAATTGTTAATAATAAAGTGGACAAAAAGGCACATGGGAAGGAGAAGCACTCTTTGTTGCAAACCAGTGAGTCCAAGCATAGGTAGATATGAAAATGCATATGTTTTAACAGAATTAGTGCTAAAAGTGTTCTGAATGTTCTCTCTTTAATTTGTGATGACACCATACTAAATTATCGATGCTGTTCAGACGGTAGCATTGGTTGCATACGATAAAAAAGACTTGACCTTAAGACCTTCATTAATAACATAGAAGATCATTACAAGAAAAGAGAAGAAAAGAATTCCCAACACAACTGTACCCGAGTTATACTGAAGAGCAGTAGAAATGCGGCATATAGATGGTATGGCAGATGGATCTCTAGCACCAGCTCTCGCAGTTAACATAGCAGCGTGTTTTTCTGCAGCTGCGAGTGCTTCTGATCCTGTAGCACCGTTAGAACCCACAGCCTCCAAAAGGGCCTACGAAGCGAAAACATCAGTGAATGCAATGCAAACCAAAGGGTACTCGATTTTCATAAGAATATATCAGCATAAATTAAATATGTTACCAACCTGAGGAGTTGCCGGTAACCTGCATAAGCTGTTCTCCAAACTTTGACCAAACGCGACTAATTCTCGCTCAATGAGATCTCTCGAGTTAGTTGACATGTCAACCACACCATTGCATGCAGGGATGATTGTCCTTGATGCATATCCTCTAGCAGATAACGGTTGTTGCTCCCAAAATGCTGACGCTTCCTATACATGACAATTCAGTGCCATCTTTCGAGAAATAAACATATTTATAGTATTCAAAAGAGGAAATACAAATAGAGATGTGACCTAGCCCCATGAGTACCCACTCCCTACCACAAGTAAAATAATTCTCTTGAACTCCTAGCTCCTATAACCTCCATAAAGCTGCTAGCAACTATGGCCACAAATCCAATAAAAAAATCTTAGTTCATGTGGAAATATATTACTTTAGCTCCTTGGACAGCTGATGTTGCTAACTTGCTAATCATGCTGGCGATAGTGAAGACTTGAAATTTCCTTTCATTCATATGTTCATGTCATATTAACAAATTCTAGTGTTGAAAGATAAAAACACACAGCATTCGAAACTAACCATATTGGCCCGTAGAAGAGCACTGTAAATGCACTCAAGTTCTGATCGACGTGCGTCAAACTCTTCGATTTTCTTCCACTTCTTTTTCAGAGAATCTTCCGCTTCTTTCCACTCGGCACATAATTTATACAGACGCTGTACCTCGGATGTTAATGTATTCAAGCTTGCCTTCAAACCAGCAACTTCCCTTTCTTTGGCCCAAACATCCAGCTAAAATAAGGTAGCTAACACTATCAGGAAAAGATAATTTCTTATAGTGTTTTTTAATTTTCTATAATGATATAGTTGCAAAGGGATGATGCAAAAGTGGTTAGCTTAGAAGCAGTTTTCAAATCTAAGTTTCAACACAATTTTGTAGAAAGAATCCCAAACAGCGTGTCTTGAACAGTGTCAGAGTGTCCAGATAAATTACTGAATGCATGGTGTCAAGCTATAAGCACATCTTATTGTTAAAAAGGTTTCCTGACGGTGAAGGCTTATCTGAACTTAAAATGGAACTGGAAATTTTTTGTTTATAAACATGTTATTTTGCTATTCGTTATAAGCATAAATAATTAGAGTGACATTTTAAAAAGAGCATCTTATATGGCATTTATATCATATCATGATGACATTTTTTTTCAACGGGATAGACCCCAAAGGGCCTGGAAACTGGCACTACTTAATCGTCGGGTACAAACTTACAGGTAGGCCCCTAAGGAAACAGAAAATTACAACTTGGGCCATGAATCCATACCTCTAAGTTTCTGCTGTTTGTCACGTTCTGTGGGGTGTTCCCAGTAGACAGCTTCTTACTTCCTGTCGTGTCAACAGTTCCATGGAGCCGCTGCAAGAGCTTCTGACTTAGAGCTTTAGCTTCTGCAGCTTTATTTAAGGCATCTTCTGTGGCTAAGAACTGCTGAACATGTTCTTTCTGCAAGGACAAATGCAATACACAAGTTAACTTCAGTGTCATGTCCCTTGATTGGTTGAGGATCTAGGCATCATGAAAAAATAAATTTCAGTGTAACCAGTGGTGACAGAAGAGCTAAACGTGATGATGAAATTTTGGTAACAGAACAGAAGCAGAACTGTGAAATGTCTAGAGAAAATAAAAAGGCGACTCTAGAATAACAAATCCCTTAATAATAACTTGACATTGAATTCTAACAATGAACAGATGAAGTAATGGAATACAGAAAATGCAAAAGGTAATAAATTGCAGAAAAGAAGAGGTGTATAGAAGAGAAGTTTGTGTATCCAACAGAAATAATATCATTGTAATCTTCTGTAAATGTAGTGGCCATAAACAATAATGTTGCTAGGAACCTTAAACTTTCTCTTAAGGGGGTACCTGTCGCTCTAGTAGCTGGTCATATGTTCCTCGGGTCGATAGCTCTGATCCAATCTTTCCATTGCCATACACCTGATATGGTAAGGGTGAGCTTGCGTCAGTTGAAGCAGCATCAATGACCTGCTCATTTTCATACTTATACCTAGGAACAAAAATGTGTATATCTGGTTAACATAACCCAAAGAAATATAAGAAACTTAGCAATATATTATATTTAGCAAAGCAGTTCAGTTCAAAGAGCAAATAGCAATTAAAAAATCTCTTTAAAAGTGCAATTCTAACAATGTAAATAATACATCTACTTGGTTGTTTTGGAAAGGTAAACAAAATTCCCAATTAGAATAGAATCCACTCTTGAAGATGCAAAACTACAACCACATAACTAAATTCATGAGGATATAACTAGATTACAAAAATAATCAGAAGTTACTAAAGAATTATGCGCACATAATCATCATTATGTGGCAGGAATATCTATCTTACATGTCTGTTCTTGAAATAAGAATCGGATAAATGAATAAAGAAATAGTACCTCAAGAGTTCCGCATCAGCACGTATGTCAATCTTTTCTGTTTCTTTATGTACAAGCATTTTCATACGTGATGTATACGCATTGACCGATTGCAGTAACAAGGAAGGATTTTTTAAGGAATCTAATGCCACAGCTTTTACATCTGCTGGTATTTCACCATCCAAATCAGTGCCCAGCTTTGCCACGTCTAACTGGCAACTTGAATTAATGCCATTCCCTTCAAATGCTGGAAATGAACTCCGTATCATTTCAACCATATCCGCAGCCAGTGTTTCACACGCCTTCCGGATACTCCTTTCGCGCGAGGTCTCTACAAGGACAAGATCTTCTGACAACCTGTTACCTTTGACAGCCGAGTAAAGGTCCTCTCGCTCGGTCTGCAACTGCATCTCCTCAATAGCGTCTACAGATCCAGCCACGCCTATACTTGATCTTCGTACATCTCTTGCTTGGTTAACAAACTGATGCAGACGTCGCTGGTATTCAGCAAATATTTTGCAAGCTTCATCACATTGCTGATCATATGCCTCAAGCATAACTTGTTTGTGCCTATGGTTGAAAAATATGGAATTATTATCCTATTCTTTCAGTCAGACTAAAGTTGTGGAACATCATTTGGAAACATCAAAGGCATGAAGCAAAAAGCAGTTTTACATGAAAATTTTAGCTCTAGTCTCTTCTTAACAAACATTTTATCAGCATGAAAAAATGAATGTCTGAAATTCTTCGCATTTACAAGTTCATGCCCGAACTAATCTAAAAAACATGTATAGAAATACTTCTGTATTCTATGGTAGTACATAAATGAAATTGCTGCAGTTCCTTCTAAAAACAGGTCAACTGCATGACTGCAAGGACCCTGCCTCCTACCTGATAGCGGCATAGCGCACAAACAATGTTTAGGTCACATAAAGTTATAAACGCTAAGAAATGGGTGACCAAATAAAATACCAGATACCGAATTTGGGAACACTGTTTGAAAGCATAAACAAAGTGCAGATACCATTTATCATATGCAAATTCATCATCATCATTATGTTTATCAAGTGAAAAATGAAATGCCAACTGTCTCACGCAGTCATGCTATACGAGTCAATAGGACCAATGAATTACCACAATTCATCAACTATATCAATGTATTGCAACTGAAATTAGAAAGTCGGCATGTACCAGGAATAGGAGAAGAAACAAAAGGTAGCTAAAATAAAAGTAAGTGTAAACAGCAGTATAGCAATTAGGGTATATGTGTATGCTCCTATACTTGAGCATGCGGAATTTTCTGAATCTTGCAGAACATTTAGAATTTTATGGGAAATAGAGCTAGTGGCATCTTATTGCTGAAACAGCATTTAGAGTGGCCATAAACTGCACCGATACTTTGTGTCTGTTCTACTATCTGTTAGTCTTTTGCGAGGCATCCTTTCGAACACATCAAATCTTTGGTCTATTAAGCAGCTCAAGAGTGACACTTCGAAGCAATTCTATCAGTACACTTTCATGCATTCCTACTAGAATCAGTAAAGTAGTGACAGTCACTAAATATAGTCTTATGTCTTCAGACATTTCGATCAATTAATTAAGCAAGCTACAAAAGTGAAGACCACAATGTAGGGTGAGTATAATCCCCATGTCTACTATGTGTGGATCGTTTGGGCGGCAAGCGGCATCAACTTGAATATCTCTTCTAAATACATCAAACGCTGTTCCCATTAAAATCAACTCAATAGTAACACTTCAAGCGATTCTATCAGTAAGTTTTCATTTATTAGAATCAGTAAAGTTAGTGATAGCCCTAAGGTTTTCAATCATTTAAGACCACAATCCAGCTTGACTATAATCCTCATGTCCGACTATGTGTTTGGGTGCCATCAACCTGAACATCCCTTCTAATAAATCAAACCTTGTTTTCCCACATTGAAATCAAACAGTGGGTGACACTTTCACTCAGTTATATCAGTAGATTTTCGTGCATTTCTATTATGTCAGAAAAGTATTGACAGTCAGTCAATGCTAAGTCGAAGACTTTCAGGCATTCCTATGAGTAAATACAGGAAGCAGCAAAACTGAAAACCAAAATGTAGCGTGAATTTCATCCCCACGTCTCCGAAAAGAACCATCAATCAGGCCGTGGATAGTAAGCTTCCCTTGTAGTACCAATAATTCTCGGGTCGTACCTGGCACTGGAGCGCTCGCCCAAGACGCGCTTGCGTTCGGCCTCCTCGCGCGCGACCTCGGCGATGCGTGCGCGCAGCTCCTTGCGCTGCCTCCGCACGACCCCGCGCAGCCGCTCGGCCTCCTCGGCGGCGAGGTCGCGCTCCCTGGCCTCGGCCTCCCTGGCGGCCGCGTCGCCCCCGCCCGCGCCGACGCCGCCCTCCCGCGCCCGCCTGGCGGCGACGCCGTGGACGAGGATGTTCCGGCGCGCCGTGGCGACGGTGCGCTCGGAGCGGACGCGGCGCAGCAGGAAGGACCAGACGGGGAGCATGTTCCCGCGGCAGATCTTGCGGAGCTGCTCCGGGGCGGGCGGCGCGGAGGGGTAGCCCATCTCGTCCTGCAGCCACTCGATGATGGCGTCGGGCGACACGCCGCCGGGTCCGGTGCTGCCGGACACGGAGGAGGCGGGCATCGCCGGCCGGAGGGTGGGTGGGGGAACCCTAGACGCCCGATCTGACGGGGGACTGGATTGGCGGTGGGTAGTGGAGGGAGGGAGGGAGTGGGAGTGTTTTTTTTTTAACTTTCTCTTGGGGGTTTCGTTTTGGAAGAGAGCGACGGCCGGAGCCGGGTCACGGCGCCGGCGCAGGACGGCTATTTGGTCGTCGGAGACGGGAAAATGGACGATCTCATCCAAACTCCCAGACAGGGAAGAGAAATGAAGCCTGAAGGTGGTGAGGTGGTCCAGTGTTTCGAAATGTTCCGCTCTCAGTTTGAATTGTGGTGCCAAGTGACACTATTGTGGAATATAAATGATAAGACTATATCTACATACATATTTGGATGGTGGAGTTTAAGGCTAATTTGTAGAATATTTTAGAAAACAAGTCACGTCAGCTTATATTTGAAAAAACATGGGTCTATCTCCAAAGGGCCTTGTGGTAACATTGGTCGATCCCCAATGAATCTTATGGTAACATGAATATTGTGATAACATTGGTCGATCCCCAGTGAACTCTTTTGTAACTTTGGTCCATCCCCAGGGGACCCCGTGACACCATTGGTCTATCCCCAGTGAGTTTTGTGGTCTTGTGACACCAATGGTCTATTTCCAGTAAGTATTGTGATAACATTGGTTATTCCCCAATGAACCATGTCAACCCTGGTCTATCTCAAGCGATCTATGTGGCAACAGTGGTCTATTCCCAGTGATCCATTTCAATGATGGTCTATCCTCGGTGATTTATACAGCAACACTTGTATATCCCCAATGATCCATTTCAATGATGGTCTATCCTCGACGAGAGTCTTCCCTTGTTCACCCGTCAAGTGAAATGAGGAGATGTTGGAGTGCTTCAGTCCAGTTGCTCGAAGTTTCTTCATTTGATCAGAACTCACATTCTACTACGTCAATATCATATCATGACATTCAAGTCACGTACAATCATAGCTAAGCAAACAACTCCTACGTTGGCGTGTACTAAATCAGTCAAGATAGCATGTGTGTTTCCTAACTGGGTTTCATAGCATAGCATAGCATAATATATAATAAACCTATCATGCATGCAACTGAACATACTAGAATTGCAGTAGGTAAAATAGTAGTTCATTTATGGTATCATTTGCCTTTGAGATATGTCGTTGCTCACACACTCTTTTAACAACGAACATTGCACTCCGATCAATCTATAACATAGAAATAACACACAACAAACAAACAATTCAACAACTCATAGAATACCATGACAAACATGAATAACATATTCTTCATAATATAGGGTTATCACATAATTCATACGCAAAAGAGTTAATGTGCTAGTGTTTAGTGTTTGGTCTTTTGGTTAAAAGTTAGTCAACAAATTATTTTCAAACATATCAAATTTGAACAATTCGACTTTTGAATATATATATTGGAGTGATGTTCCATATATTCAGTTGGGTTGGTCTTAAATGAAAAGTTCACACAAGAAAATGGTCAAGATGGTTTAACACATTTTAAAGTAAGGTTTGCAATTTTAAAGTATGAAACAATTTTTAAACACTTATACAAAAGCTTATGTTTCAAGCCCATTTAATAAAAATTAATTTTGGTCTTGGTCAAAGGATCGGACATTAATTTGGTAAAAATGTTTTAACATATTTTAGTATCAAAGTTTGTCATATTAACATATCAAAAAGGTTTTAAACCCAACCTTAAATATTTATATTACAAACAAAATTAATAAATAGGGGTTTGACACTCTCTGGTGATTTACATATATATGATGCTTTTAATAAAAATTTATTCACTTAGTTAATTATAAACATTTAGAAACACCTATAAATGTTTTAATACAATTAAAAATGTTTACCATTCAAATTTAACAAAAACTTCTCTGGACATATATGTTAATTTATAAACAGTAGCAAAAAATCAATCAATTTTCGAATTATGAATAATTAATTATACGGAAAATACACCGTTATTGTATTATTGATACCAGAAAATAATACTTTCACGAAATAGAAATATTTTTACAGATATGAATTTTGCAAATCCATGGATATAAAGATCATAAGTTTTGGAAATGTAAAACTAAAGTTATGAATTTTGCGAGATTAAATAATTTTCTATCAGATTATTAATCATTTTTAGGCAGATTTAACTTACGGTTGACTATGCTAACATCATTATCTTGACCAAAAACAAACTAGATCTGTCGTATATTCTAGATTTACTCGCCCTCGTATAACCAAACACCACCATGGCAAACCGAAGCCTACAAGATATAGTATCTACAATTCGCAAAAAGAAGAATATATACTACCTACAGGAGAGCACTCGGAAAAAATTGATACGTCTCAAACGTATCTATAATTTCTTATGTTCCATGCTTATATTATGCCACTTGCTACATGTTTTATATACAATTTTATATCATTTTATGCATTTTCTCGGACTAACCTATTAACAAGATGCCACAGTGCCAGTTGCCTGTTTTTTGCTGTTTTTGGTTTCAGAAAAGTTGTTAAAGAAATATTCTCGGAATTGGACAAACTTTACGTCAAAGTTCTTTTTTTTTCCGGCAGGTTCCAGAACATCGAAGAAGTCACGGAGGGGAACCCCGAGGGGCCCACACCCCCTCGTGGCGCGGCTCCCCCCCTGCCGCGCGAGCATAGGGTGTGGGGCCCTCGTGGCTCCATCGCCTTCGCCCCTTCGCCTACTTATACCCCTCGGATATCTAAGCCCTAGGACACGACCATTTTTCCTCCACGAAGTCCAGAGCCCCCGTCGTCGTCAACCCTAGATCGGAAGGGTTCAGAAGCTCTTCCCGGCACCCTGCCGGAGAGGGGAATCATCACCGGAGGGCTCTACATCACCATGCCCGCCTCCGGACTGATGCTTGAGTAGTTCATCCTTGGACTCCGGGTCCATAGCAGTAGCTAGATGGTTGTCTTCTCCTCTTGTGCTACCATGTTTAGATCTTGTGAGCTGCCTATCATGATCAAGATTATCTTTATGCAATGCTACATGTTGTGTTTGCTGGGATCCGATGAATATTGAGTACTATGTTATTGCTTCATAATATATCTTGTGAGTGCGTTGTTTATGATCTTGCATGCTCTCCGTTACTAGTAGATGCTCTGGCCAAGTAGATGCTTGTGACTGCAAGAGGGGGTATTTATGCTCGATAGTAGGTTCATGTCTCTATTTAATCTGGGTTAGTGACAGCAAGCTCTAATATTGTAAATGTACTGTTGTTACTAGGGATAAAACAGTAGTACTTTATCTAAGGGTATTTGTATTACTTACATTACACACATTGCCTAATGCAATAATCTGTTGCTTGCAACTTAATACAGAAAGGGGTGCGGACGCTAAACGGAAGGTGGATTATTAGTCATAGATGCGGTTGGAACGGTCTATGTATATTGTTGTAATGCCCAAATGAATATCACACTAGACATCATAACTATATTATATGCATCATTATGCACTTCTTTATTCTGTCAATTGCCCAGTTATAATTTGTTTACCCGCATGTATGTTATTATTATTTATGGAGAGACACCACTAGTGAACTGTGGACCCCGGTCCTTTTCTCTAAACTGATAAACAATCCTACTGCAATCCTGTTACTTTCATTCTCTGCATACAAACACCATCCACATATACGTTTAATCCTTTTGTTACAGCAAGGCAGTGAGATTGACAACCTCACTGTCAAGTTCGGGCAAAATACTTTGATTGTGTTGTGTGCAGGTTCCACGTCAACTACACCAGCATTTTTCTGGCGCTGTTGCCACCTTGAGAAGATTCCTAGTTTCCTACTGGTTCGATAACTTTGGTTTCACAACTGAGTGAAACTTGCTGCTGCACTACTTCATAGCTTCCTCTTGGGGTTTCCCAACAACACCTCACCGGTGCATCAAGCATTTTTCTGGCGCCGTTGCCGGGGAAACAAGATTATTCTACGAGTGGAGTCTCTCACTTCTAATCTTTTTATTTGTTATTGTCTTGCTTAGTTTATTTTTATTATTGTCGTGTTTGCTTAATATCAAAAATACAAAAAAAATTAGTTACTTGCATTACTATTTTTATTTCGGTTTTGTTATTTATTATTTCGGTTTAGTATTATTGTTATTTCGATTTGCTTTTTAATTTGCTAAAATGAGTACTCCTGAGAATACTAAGTTGTGTGACTTCACTAGCACCAACAATAATGATTTTATATGCACTCATATTGCTCCACCTGCTTCTAAAGCAGAGTTCTTTGAAATAAAACCTGCTTTGTTAAACATTGTTATGAGAGAGCAATTTTCGGTTGTTAGTACTGATGATGATGCTCCCCATCTAAATAATTTTGTTGAACTTTGTGAAATGCAAAAGCATAAAGATGTAGATGGTGATATTATAAAACTGAAATTATTTCCTTTCTCTTTGAGAGGAAGAGCTAAAGAATGGTTGCTTTCATTGCCTAGGAATAGTATTGATTCATGGACTAAATGCAAAGATGCTTTTATTGGAAAATACTATCCTCCTGCTAAGATTATTTCTCTAAGAAGTAGCATTATGAATTTTAAACAACTTGATAATGAACATGTTGCTCAAGCTTGGGAATGAATGAAATCTTTGGTTAAAAATTGCCCTACCCATGGACTGACTACTTGGATGATCATCCAAACCTTTTATGAAGGACTGAATTTTTCTTCAAGAAACCTTCTTGATTCGGCTGCAGGAGGTACCTTTATGTCCATCACTTTGGGGGCTGCAACAAAACTTTTGGATGATATATGATGGTGAATTATTCTGAGTGGCATACTGAAAGGACAACTCAAGGTAAGAAGGTAAATTCGGTTGAAGAAACCTCCTCTTTGAGTGAAAAGATTGATATTATTATGTCTATGCTTGTGAATGGTAAATCTCATGTTGATCCAAATAATGTTCCCTTAGCTTCTTTAGTTGCACAAGAAGAGCATGTTGATGTGAACTTCATTAAAAATAACAATTTCAACAACAATGCCTATAGGAACAATTATGGTAATAATAACTATAAGCCCTATCCTCCTAATAATAGTGGTGGTTATTTTAATTCTTATGGTAATTCTTATAGCAATAATAGGAATACCTCCACTGAACTTGAAACCATGCTAAAAGATTTTATCACTACACAAACTTCTTTTAATAAAATTGTTGAGGAAAAACTTGGTAAAATTGATATTCTTGCCTCTAAAGTTGATAGTCTTGCCCTTGATGTTGATCTTTTAAAATCCAAAGTCATGCCTAATGATACTAAAGAGAGTAAGACCTTTGCTAAAATTAATGCCATCCAAGTTAGAATTGATGAAAATGTTAGGATGATGGCCCAATTGCATGCTAGATGGGAAAGAGAGAAAGAACTAGCTAAGGAAGATAATATTGTTAAATTTTTTACTATTACCACTACTGAAAATAATGTTACTTCACATGCTAGTAAGTCTCCTACTATTAATGGTAACATAGTTGGTGTTGGAAATATCTCTTCTACTTCTTCCAAAAAGTTAAAATTGCCTAAAACTGCTAAAACTGTTATTGATAAAAGTGCTGAATTTTTTAAGAACACAGGAGAAAGTGGTTCGGTTTGCTTTGATGATAATAATTTTGATTTTGATAATTGTAATATCACTGAAGTTATTAAGTTCTTGCAAAAGTTAGCCACATGTCCTAATGCTAGTGCCATGAACATGGCATTTACAACTCATATTACAAATGCTCTCATTAAAGGTAGGGAAGAGAAATTAAAACTTGAATCTTCTATCCCTAAGAAGTTAGAAGATGGTTGGGAGCCCATCGTTAAAATAAAAGTGGATAAATTTGATTGCAATGCTTTATGTGACCTTGGTGCAAGTATCTCTGTTATGCCTAAAAAGCTTTATGATATGTTTGATTTGCCACCTTTGGAACATTGTTATTTGGATGTTTTTCTTGTTGATAATGCTATGAAGAAACCTGTGGGAGAGTCAATGATGTTCTTATTATGGTTAACAATAACCTTGTCCCCGTTGATTTTATTGTCTTGGATATTGAATGCAACCCATCTTGTCCGATTATGTTGGGAAGACCTTTTCTTAGAACTGTGTGTGCTATTATTGATATGAAAGAAGGAAATATTAGATACCAATTCCCACTCAAGAAAGGTATGGAACACTTCCCTAAAAAAAGAATGAACCTACCTTTTGATTCTATCATTCGTACAAATTATGACGTTGATACCTCATCTCGTAGAAATACTTGAATATCACTTTCCGTGCCTAGCTGAAAGGCGTTAAAGAAAAGCGCTTATGGGAGACAACCCACTTTTTATTTCTGTTATTTTATTTTGTTTAGTCAAGGAAGATGTCTACCTCTGTAGCAATTCCTTTGTATCTTTACTTTATTGCATTGTTGTGTCAAGTTAAGCCTCTAGTAGAAAATTGATTCTAGATTTGGATTGCTGTGCTGAAACTGTTTTCTGCTGTCCACCGTTAAATTCATAACTCTTTACAGAAAAATCAGATGGACCTGGGATTTTTTGTGCGTAATCCTCAGATATATATGCAACTTTCATTAGTTTTGAGTTTTGTGATTTGAGCAAGTTAAGTGCCTCGAAAAAATTCGTCTTTACAGACTGTTCTGTTTTTTGACAGATTCTGCTATTTATTTTACAATGCCTATTTTACTATTTTGAATGGGTCTTTCTGTTCCATAAAGTATAAGTGGCTGTAGCTAATATACAGTAGCATTGGTAGCAATTGTGTTCATGCAGAATATAAGAATTTTTGATTGTGCACTAACCCTCTAATGAAGTTTACTTTGAGTTTGGTGTGGAGTAAATTTTCAAGAATCAAGAGAGAAGTATGATGTGATGTGATCAAGAAGATGAAAGAGCCAAAACTTGGGGATGCCCCCGTGGGTCACCCAAGCATATTTCAAGAAGACTCAAGCGTCAAAGCTTGGGGATGCCTTGGGATGCCCAAGGCATCCCCTTCTTCATCAACAAACTATCATGTCATCTCTAGTGAAACTATATTTTAATTCCGACACATCTTATGTGCTTTATTTGAAGCGTTTGTTTGTTTTTCTTATTTTCATTCTCTGAATAAAATGGATCCTAGCATTCTTTTGTGTGAGAGAGACACGCTCCGCTTTTTCTTATGAATACTCGTATTCTTCACTTATATTTGTTGAGTATTCTTCTATGTTATTTCAATACTATTAGCTCTTGTTTTTCATGCATCTCTTGTTGGAGCTGTTAGTTTTTCATATGTTACACTCTCATATCTCATTGTTAAATACTTGGAGAGTTTATCTTTTTAAATAAGTTGATTGGTGTTTGGTTGGAAACAGAAAATGCTAAATGTGGTAGATGGTATAATGAAAAAGATATACATGCTCTTATGGATTGTTATCTTGTATGTTGTGGTGCTTGGCAATTGTTTTGAGCTCTCAAGTAGATCATGTTTAAGCTTTTACATCATGTAGTTAAAAACCTATTAGTGAAGAACTACCGTAAAGCTTGTTGAAATTTGGTTAGCATGTTTGGTATCTCTAAGGTCTAGATATTTTCTAATAAAGGTGTTTGAACAACAAGGAAGACAATGTAGAGTTTTATAATACTTGCAATATGTTTTTATATACGTATTGTTGTCATAGTTTATAATTGTGTTTGCTTCAAATAACCTTGCTAGCCAAAGCCTTGTACTGAGAGGGAATGCTTCTCGTGCATCCAAAACCTTGAGCCAAAACCCATACTATTTGTGTCCACCATACCTACCTAATACATGGTATTTCCTGCCATTCCAAGCAAATACTTCGTGTGCTACCTTTTATTATTCAAAACCTATTACCTCTTATTTATGTCAATGTTTATTAGCTCATGAGGAAGTATGTGGTGTTACGGATATCAACCTTGTCATTTGCTTTTAGACAGAATTTCACAACCGGACTAGTGGCATATACATCCGCTTATACATTAACTTTGCAAAAAGAGCTGGCAAATGGGGTGCCCAGTCCCAATTAATTACAACTTTAACCGCTTCAATCTCTTCACATTTTTGCCCTGATCTAATCAGTCAAGCAATGACAACAGTTTTTAACTATATGTGTAAACAAAATAGATAAGAGGGATGATCTATCTTGCTGGTAGAAATAACGTCCTTCATGGGAGCCGCTCTTGAAAGTCTGGTTGACAAGGGGCTAGAGTGCCCATTACCATTCGTTGACAACAATAAACACCTCTCAAAACTTACTTTTATGCTCTCTATATGATTTAAAAAACTTATAAAAACTAAAAAGCTCTAGCACATGTTTGTATCACTGCTTCCCTCTGCGAAGGGTCTTTCTTTTATTTTATGTTGAGTCAGTTTACCTACTTCTTTCTGTCTTAGAAGCAAACACTTGTGTCAACTGTGTGCAACAATTCTTATATGCTTACTTATTGCATTTGTTATATTCCTTTGTGTTGACAACTATCTATATGATATATATGTTCAAGTTGAAAGCCAATGCTGAAACTTATATCTTCCTTTGTGTTGCTTCAATGCTCTTTTACTTAGAGACTATTGCTTTATGAGTTAACTCTCATGTGAATCATTTTGATGCTTGTTTGAAAGTACTATCCATGAAAAGTTTTTGCTTATATGATGTAGTTGTTTACTCCTTGTTTACCTGTTAGCAAACTATAAACCATTGCTTTGAATCACTTCATTCATGACATGAGCCTTACATTATTATATGATCAATATTGTGTGAAGCATGTCAATTCAGAAATTATTCTTGTTATCGTTTTACCTACTCGGGACGAGTAGAACTAAGCTTGGGGATGCTTGATACGTCTCAAACGTATCTATAATTTCTTATGTTCCATGCTTATATTATGCCACTTGCTACATGTTTTATATACACTTTTATATCATTTTATGCATTTTCTGGGACTAACCTATTAACAAGATGCCACAGTGCCAGTTGCCTGTTTTCTGCTGTTTTTGGTTTCAGAAAAGTTGTTTAAGAAATATTCTCGGAATTGGACAAACTTTACGTTAAAGTTCTTATTTTTCCCGGGAGGTTCCAGAACATCGAAGAAGTCACGGAGGGAAACCCCGAGGGGCCCACACCCCCTCGTGGCGCGGCTCCCCCCCTGTCGCGCGAGCATAGGGTGTGGGGCCCTCGTGGCTCCACCGCCTTCGCCCCTTCGCCTACTTATACCCCTCGGATATCTAAGCCCTAGGACACGACCATTTTTCCTCCACGAAGTTCAGAGCCGCCGCCGTCGTCAACCCTAGATCGGGAGGGTTCAGAAGCTCTTCCCGGCACCCTGCCGGAGAGGGGAATCATCACCGGAGGGCTCTACATCACCATGCCCGCCTTCGGACTGATGCGTGAGTAGTTCATCCTTGGACTACGGGTCCATAGCAGTAGCAAGATGGTTGTCTTCTCCTCTTGTGCTACCATGTTTAGATCTTGTGAGCTGCTTATCATGATCAAGATCATCTTTATGTAATGCTACATGTTGTGTTTGCTGAGATCCGATGAATATTGAGTACTATGTTATTGCTTTATAATATATCTTGTGAGTGCGTTGTTTATGATCTTGCATGCTCTCCGTTGCTAGTAGATGCTCTGGCCAAGTAGATGCTTGTGACTCCAAGAGGGGGTATTTATGCTCGATAGTAGGTTCATGTCTCTATTTAATCTGGGGTAGTGACAGCAAGCTCTAAGATTGTAGATGTACTGTTGCTAATAGGGATAAAACAGTAATACTTTATCTAAGGGTAATTATACACATTGCCTAATGCAATAATCTGTTGCTTGCAACTTAATACTGAAAGGGGTGCGGACGCTAACCGGAAGGTGGATTATTAGTCATAAATGCGGTTGGAACGGTCTATGTATATTGTTGTAATGCCCAAATGAATATCACACTAGACATTATAACTATAGTATATGCATCATTATGCACTTCTTTATTCTGTCAATTGCCCAGCTGTAATTTGTTTACCCGCATGTATGTTATTATTATTTATGTAGAGACACCACTAGTGAACTGTGGACTCCGGTCATTTTCTCTAAACTGATAAACAATCCTAATACAATCCTGTTAATTTCATTCTCTGCAAACAAACACCATCCACACATACGTTTAATCTTTTTGTTACAGCAAGCCAGTGAGATTGACAACCTCACTGTCAAGTTGGGGCAAAATACTTTGATTGTGTTGTGTGCAGGTTCCACGTCAACTACATCAGCATTTTTCTGACGCCGTTGCCACCTTGAGAAGATTCCTAGTTTCCTACTGGTTCGATAACCTTGGTTTCACAACTGAGGGAAACATGCTGCTGCACTAATTCATACCTTACTCTTGGGGTTTCCCAACAACACCTCACCGGTGCATAAAAAATCTATTACCTCTGATCCACAAAAAATGTCGGAGGACATAAATCTACAGCTACAACATATTTTGTGGATCTGAGGGAGTACTAAAACCAATGTGAAAAGCAACCCAACTTGGCCCCACAGCTTTAACCAATTTTTTTATACAAAATATAGCCCCCCGACCAATACAATTGTCAAAAGTGACCCCTCCGAATTTTGTTGTTGTCAAGATAACCTGACGAAATGTAAAATTGCGACATATGTACTTCCCGCTACTCCAGCCGGTGTAAAGTCACTTGTGACCAATATAGTTGGCGGAAAGTATTCTGATGTTAAGTTTATGCCGACTTAGCTGATGACATGTGTCACTTTCCGCCAACTAAAACGACTTTCCGCCAACTAAAACGACGGCAAGTCTGAGTCGGCGGAAAGTACACATGTCACAATTTCACATCATGTTAGGGCGTTTTTTGACAAAAGTTTTTGGAATGGGTCATTTTTGATAATTACATTACGCAGGGGTTATATTTTCAAAAATCTAACCAGAAGCCTTAAAAGTATCGTACCCAAGTGGGACCCGAACTCGAGCCCAACTGCCACTACTGGGTCTAGATCCCCTCGAAATCCAAACGCCACGCGAAGCCGTCTTGAAAGCGCTGGCAGCGACCAACGACTCCACTCCACGTCCACGGCACCTTCCCCCACCGCGCAAGACTCCTCAGCGAGGTCAGACGAACGAACGAGAGAGGGGATTTTTTTCTTCTCAAATCGGCGGGAAGGGGGAGGAGGGACCGGCCCGCCGCCGCGCAGCGCGCACGTCTACCCGGCGCGGCGATGGCCCCGCGGAGGCGCGCCAGCCCTCTCTGGGCCGTCGTCCTCGGGCTCGCGCTCACGCTGACCGCGGGGCTGCCGCGGGGCGGGGCGTTTGGGCTGAAGCTGCCGTTCAGCCCCGGGGACGTCCTCCCGATCCTGCCGCGGCAGGTGGCGTGGCCCGTGATGAACACGCTCCACAGCGCCGTCGACCTCCTGCCCTCCTTCGTCGCCGCCGTCGCCCCAGGCGACCCCTCCCCGGCCGCATGGAACGGCTCCTGCTTCGCCGTCAACGAGGCCGCGATCCAGCTCACACCTGGCGACCGCAACGGGACTGAGATTGGCGGCGGCGTGCTCCGCCTCAAGGTCCGCCCTTCAAACCTCGAATCGCGTTGCCTCATTTTTTGCTGGATTATGTGAAATTAGGAGCGACCGCTTGGGCGTGTAGTTGGTACCTAATTGATTCCGTATAGGAGTAGAGTAGGTACCTCTGGGAACTACTGAATTGAGGGGGGATGTATGTGTGGCCTACTGCAAATTAGGAAGAGTTGTTCTAGCGCTTCCTTGCTGCTCAGTTATAATTAAAAAGAGGGGTCAACGGAACTTCGTGTTGAATGTGCACATTAGCTTTGATGTCTCACTTTATTTCTATCTTGCTTGTTGGGGCCAAGATCTCCCAGCTATCAGTGAACTTTCCAGAGTAGTTTTTGTTAAACTGTTGACGACTGTAAAATCAATCACTAGAAATGGTAACATACATCATCATAGATAGTAGGAGCTCCGCAGAGAAAATAGAATCACGACATCATGGCTAATTGCATCGTTCTTTTAATTTAGGATAGTTCTCTACTTCATGCATAATGCCTATTATTACAGGATTCTTTTTTCGTATTTTGAACTAATGTATTTGAAGTAGTTGGTCCCTGAAGGTAACACTACTTGGTGATTTATAGATTTATCCATCTACGGAACTGAAGTTTGCAACTCGTTTTCACTCCATCTCCTCACTTGCTCGCCGTGGTAATGCACAACTATACTAGCTATTCTGCATGAGGTGATGGATAGTATTAACGTCTCGGTGGCTATTAATTATTTGCTTGAACTTATCCTGCACTAGCCATTTTAAAAGAAGAATATTAGCTATTCAGTATTTGCTTGAACCGATCCTGCAATAGCCATTTTAAAGAAGAATATATGGGTTGACTTAATCTGCACTGGACAAGCTTGTGATCGTGAACATTGGCTGTTTTAGATGGTCTGACTATCTGGGTAAACATGGTTTTGTGTTAAGATGTCTTCTCATTATGCAGACTGCTTCTGCGCAGAGCTGGGCATGCATGGATCTTTATGTGTTTGCAACACCATATAGGATAACATGGGACTACTACTTTGCTGCCCGCGAACACACTTTGGAGATAACATCATGGGAAGAAGAAGCAGAACTGGAATATGTGTGTTCTCTTTCTGAAAGATTCTTAAACGATTCAATAGCCTGTGAATGTAATAGCTGATTGATTTCCATGCTTTTATCAGGTGAAGCAGCACGGTATCTCTGTTTTTCTCATGCCATCTGGGATGCTTGGAACTTTGTTGTCTTTGATTGATGTCCTGCCTTTGTTTTCAAACACTGGCTGGGGTCAAAATTCCAACTTGGCCTTTTTAGAGAAGCATATGGGTGCTACATTTGAGAAACGCTCTCAACCTTGGGTTGCTAATATTAGAAAGGAGGATATACAATCTGGCGATTTTTTGGCTCTGTCAAAGATTCGAGGACGATGGGGTGGGTTTGAGACATTAGAGAAATGGGTAACTGGTGCATTTGCTGGGCATACTGCTGTGTGCCTGAAAGATGAGAAGGGTGATCTCTGGGTTGCAGAATCAGGCTTTGAGAATGAAAAGGTGATCTATAGCTTGCTATAGTATGAATGAAATCTTCGTTGTTCAATCGCTAAGTTACTTCTTTTCTTATCTTCACCCTAATCATGTTCAGTAACAACATAATTATTACTGTTAGTAATGCTTATCGCCTTCTGATCATACTGACAATAGTGAAGAATAATCCAAGTTCGTACTTTTTAGTTCTTATCAAGGCACTCATTGTTTTGGTTTAAATATCATATCTAACCAACTTAATATCTAAGTTACGCCTGGTAGTCAACCTTTACTTGCTAGGTTAGCCTAAGAGTGGTTAACTGGTTATACTACTTTGCTCTTATTCCAAGGATATTTAGCTGCCTGATCCACCTTGGATATGTGCCACAAGGCAACTTTGAAACAAGCAGCAGAACTTTTCTTTTCCAAATATTTATATACGAGTATTCCATGTATCTTTACTCCTGTACAAATAATTGCAGTCCTGTTTCGCCTTCACTGTACTGAATCTCAATCTCAATAACAGGGAGAAGAAATTATTGCTATAGTTCCTTGGGATGAATGGTGGGAAATGGCACTCAAGGATGGATCGAATCCTCAGATAGCCCTTTTGCCATTACACCCTGATATACGTTCTAGATTCAATGAAACTGCTGCGTGGGACTTTGCCCGGAGCATGGTCGGAAATCCTTATGGCTACCATAACATGATATTTAGCTGGATTGATACCATAGGCGACAATTTTCCACCTCCCCTTGATGCTAATCTGGTAATTTCTCCCGGCCTTTGCAAAGCCTTGATTATTTTTTTGTTTCCACCTTAACCATGTTGCATGTTTAGTTTGGAGGTACGTTCTTAGTTATTATCTTGTTAAAAGGTTAGAAGCATACTTGGATACATGTATCAGTGCAGAAGAATCACATGATTTCTTGAAGTTACTTGCGGAAGTGATACTGAATTGGCAATGATGTGAATGATGTATTCCATGTTAACGACACAAATCTAATAGAGGATCTGGGGCTTTTCGTACTGAAGATAGATGAGTATTTGCTTGGTATAAGCTTTTAGTGAAGACTAGATAACTTAAAAAGTTAAATCATGTATTGTACTATTTTATCATATGTAGTGTTTGAATTTCTCAATATTTTTGCATTACTATTTTTCAGGTAATGGCTGTTATGTCAATGTGGACTAGATTACAACCACTTTATGCTGCGAACATGTGGAATGAAGCTCTTAACAAACGACTTGGGACTGAGGTTTGTAAACTACTTTATATTGTGGCTTTTTTTGACGGCTAGGGTGTCGGAGCCTCTAGGGTCCTAAAAGTTTGTTATGATTCAAGATCACACAAGGTTAAAAAATGGTTGTGGTTTTAGTTAAGCTTTTTTTGCACACGAGTTAGATTCTGGATGTATGCATGCTTGCAGCCTTCTAGCGGAACTTATATGCACTAACTTTCTCTTGGTGCTCTGGGTCTTGGCCTGATTGTTTTGCTCAAACAAGCGGTCATTTTTCTTTCTTAAAGATTGGTTATGCTCAGTTATCAAACTGATGGTGTCTATTTTATCCAGGGTTTGGACCTTAAGGGTATCATTGTTGAGACTGAAAGTCGTGGCATGTCTTTCGATCAGCTGCTCACCATCCCTGAGCAAGATGAATGGGTATACAGTGATGGCAAATCAACCACTTGTGTTTCCTTCATCCTTGCAATGTACAAAGAGGCTGGAGTGTTTGCTCCTTTCACGGAGTCGATTCAGGTCACTGAGTTTACTGTAAGTGCGCAAGCCTTCATCTGTCATAGATGCAGTTGAACGGGTTATTCTTTGCTGTTTTTTTTTTTGACAAGTTATTCTTTGCTGTTCATTGTGGACAAGCTATGTTTTCCATTAATTAACCTATTATTTTAGTGGTCCATTAATTAACCTACACTTCTCTTCAAGCCATTTTATCCTTTCACATGATGAAAGTTTTAAACCAGTCTTAGATGTAGAAATGTCTAATCTGAATGTTCTAAACCAGCCCATTCACCTGTCCATCATAGCTGCAGTTTCTTTCATTGTAGAAAAACTTTTTCAGCGGTCAACTCTTGTTCTTCTGATTGATTGATCCGATGTTACTGAATTACCTTCTGCCTCAGATACGGGACGCCTACATGCTCAAGATTTTTGAGGACAACCAGGCCAGGCTTCCGAGCTGGTGCCACACCGAGGCAGACAAGCCTCCGTTCTGCCAGATACTCGGAGAGTACATGATGGAGCTACCCGAGTACAACTCGATAGAGCCGTATGCGAAAATGAACGAGAACTGCCCATCACTACCACCGACGTACAAGCGACCATCACGCTGCTGACATAAAATAGGCTGCTTCTGTTTCTGTTTCCGGAAGTAAACTGTTGTTTAAGTTATGCGTATAAATAAGGCTGTATATAGTTGTTTAGTAAATGGCTGTTTTCACAGGCTAGCAAAGGGCACTCACGGAGCAGCTTTGGATCCAGGCTCCTAATGTGAGCCTGGCTTGAGGCTTTTGCTCGCATAGATAGAACTTTGGAAAGATAGCTACGAAAACTTGATGTTGATGACGTATCTTTGCTTCATGAAGTGTATTTCCCTGTCACAATATACACGTGTTCTTCAAATGCTGTGTGGTGTGCGTTTGGTTTGATTTGTTATTCTGACAGGAAAAAAAACATCCACATCATTTGGGGCCACTAAAACTGTTTATCATGATGCAAGCAACAGTGTCTTATTTTAGACGAACAGGTCAGGAGGGCCCTGCCTTATATAGAAAGCAAAGTGTTTTTGTTACAGACTGCCAATGATCAAGAAACAGTGCCTCATAATAAAAAAATCTGAGATTCTAAAATCTAGGAGAACAAATATGCGGGACATCATACATCCAAATCTCGGTAAAGCTACCGGTCGAGAGGGCGGAGATGCAAAGCCTCTTGAAGTGTCATCACGCTTGATCATTGGCAGGGTCGCATCTCGCTGGTGGCTTCCAGCGCTCTACTCATGGCGCACTCAGTACCGCTCGTCCAAACCATTATCTTTATCTCCTTTCTGTTCTTTGACATCTCGCACAAACGGACTCTCCCCCTAAAATGCAACTTATGCATTGTTCTTGGGAGAAAGTGCAACTTCATGTGAAATACACTTTGGCTTCCAGGGACACATGCACCGGTATTTAAGAAACATATTTTAAATGTCAAACAAAATTGAAAGAAAATTTCGTGGATGCATATTCATATTCTATACGTTTACAAAATCGTTTCATGAAAATCTGATATTTTTGTGGCATGTACAAAAAAGACAAAAAAAGTCATGAAAAGGCTTATTTTATCACCGAAATTTGTCTTTTTTACACAAACTATATAAAATGGATTACTGTGTTTTCGTGAAATGACTTTATAAACACATGGGATAGGATGTTGCAATCTATGCGTGAGTATTTTTTACATTTTTTGACATTTTAATATGTATATGTTTAAAATGCATTTCAGATAAAGGATAGCCAAAACGCGCCTCTCTCTCTCTCCAACTTTATAGCCACATAGGATTACAAGAAAACGTTTTCGCACCGGTGAAGGCTCGAAATTGCCGATCACCATCCGTCAGCACTCAGCACACTACACCGGCGACAAGTCAACCCGGCAGCGGCAGCAATCAAAGTCTAGCAGAGGAAGGCTGGCCCGGCAAGCTCACCACGATGCCGATGGACACTCCGCCGCGGCGCGCGGCGGCGCTGTCCGACGACGACCGCCTGCTCGTCGCCCGCTGCGGCGCGCTCTCCTTCCCCCCGGGCACCCCCTCCCCGACCTCCGCCGCCGCCTCCTCCTCCTCCTCCTTCCAGGTGCACCACGCGTCCCAACCGTACCCCTGCGCGGCCTTCGTCTTCCCGCCCACCTGGTCCGCCGCCGGCTGGATGCCCTCCTCCCCCGACGCCGGCGGCCGCGCGCCGTTCGGGGACGCGGAGGTCGACCCGGCGCTCTTCCCGTCGCTCCGAAGCGTCGGGAGCGGCGTCCCCGCGCGCGCCAGCGCCGCCTTCATGGCCGCCTTCAGAGGCCTTCTCGATGGCTCGCCGCTCCAGTCCGAGGTGAGGACCTTCTTCGAGCGCTACTTCGATATCTATATATCTGAACCTTTTGCACTTTGCTACTTCAGTGGCTTCAGGCTTGGTAACTGGTAAGTACAACGTAGTAATTAAGAACACACTGTTTCAGGAAACCTTCTTTCTCTTTGAAGAAAATCTCCATTCCGGTCTTCATAGAAGATGTTTCGAATGCTCCATTTGTGTCAATATTTCGTTGCTGCTGCAATTGTATCAAAGTTTGTGAACCGACACTGAGCTACGGGATGTGGACCGGAGTCTTTGGAGATTGGTTTAGTGCTGTGGTGTTTTTAGTACGTAGTAGGGAGCCTCTTTTCCTTGTGTGATCTATATTTGCCGTATTGTTGCAATGTTTTTGAAGCATTTTTTTGTGCGAGATTTCGTTTTCATAGTACTTTCATGTCGCAGTTAGCTTGATTTGAGCTTATGAAACAGAGCAAGAAATGTGCTTACAGTCAGTAGATGGAAGGCTGCAAAGTTAGTTTGGCTTAGTGCCATTTATCTTCCATGAAAACAAGTAAAATGAAACAGATGTTCTACCCCCTCCATTCCCTTTTAAACATTTTGGCAAGCCAATTAAACCTGCCAAACGTCTTATAAAAGGGAACAAAGGAAGTGTCAATTTGACAGAAAAATGAAGTCACCACATTGAGTTCAGCAATTCTACCGATTTCCTCTCCATCTTTTTTTAGGTCTTTGTTTTTCTTCTTGTTTTGGTCATAGACCTTCATAGTCTTACCTCATGTTATGCAATATTTATATCTACAGAATGGAAGTCTTCTTTCTATGACGAGTTTCATTTGAACTGCATTTTCCTGAATGAAAAATTGTGATTTTTGTTGCTTTGTATTACAGGTATCTAGAGCGGTGGCAGAGGAGAAACGCATCGTATTCACAGGCCATTCATCAGGGGGTTCACTTGCCACCCTTGCTGCCATATGGTTTCTTGAGAACTGTACCAAACGGGGAAGTGTCAATCAAGCACAGCCATTTTGTGTGACCTTTGGGGCACCTCTGGTTGGAGATAATGTTTTCAACCATGCTGTTAGAAGGGAGGGCTGGTCGCAGTGTATTTTGCATTTCATCGTGCCACTAGACATCATCCCACGAATACCACTGACCCCCCTTGCATCCTCTAGAGAACAAATTCAGTCTGTTCTTGATTGGTTATCTCCTCATAGTCCAAACTTATCACCTGCTGGGAATTCGCTTGTCATTCCTGAGTTCTATGAAACTTTGTTGAGAAGCACACTATCTATTGCCAGCTATGAGGCATGTTCTTTCATGGGATGCACTAGCTCGATCCTAGGAACATTGACGTCCTTCATTGAGCTCTCCCCTTACAGACCCTGTGGGACTTACCTTTTCTTGACAAGTCCTGAACAACTGATTGTTCTCACCAACTCGGATGCTGTATTGCAGTTGCTATTTTACTGCCTTCAGTTAGATCCCCAACAACAATTCCTTGATGCTGCTGCCAGAAGTTTAAGTGCTCACTGGCAATATGAATCGATTAAGCAATGTGTGACACAAGAGATAGCTTGTGTGGATTACCTAGGAGCAATTTCATCATCCCTTCCTGGTAGGCCAATGAAGGGACCAGCTATTGGTGGACTTGAACTGGTAAGCAATCCCCTTCTTCAAAAAATAACGGTGGGTTGCCATTGTAAACATCTGATGAAACCATCACTGGTGGCTTTTAGCATCTGATCATTCCCTCTATGTGTAGCCAAAGGCAACACATATGTTTTTAGGTTACAAAATAGCAATGGTCACATAAAATTTATACCAGCAACTGTTTTTCCGATGACATAATTCTACTAGTTCCATTTTCATTTCCATATGTCCCCCAAAGTTTTAACCACTAGTAAAGTAAATTTAATAACCATTCCAATCACCTAATATTCCAGTGCCCACTTTCATATTACAGAGCAAGGAAGCTATGCTGAGCCTTGCTGCAGCTGGACAATGGGAGAAGCAAAGAGAGATAAACCAAGCAAAGATAGATGCAAATTGCAGTAAAATTCAGGAAGCCATGAAGTCCCTGAATGAGTACAAAAGAACATGTGAGCTCCATGAAGTGAGTTACTATGATTCCTTCAAGCTTCAGCGGGAAGTGCATGACTTCAATTCAAATGTACGTAGATTGGAACTAGCTGGCCTTTGGGACGAGATAATTGAGATGTTGCGAAGGCGTGAACTTCCAGACGCGTTTGAAGGGCGAGAAGAGTGGGTGAATCTGGGAACCTTGTATCGCCGGCTGGTCGAGCCCTTGGACATTGCAAACTACTACAGGCATTCCAAGAACGAGGACACCGGCTCGTACCTCTGCAAGGGGAGGCCGAGACGTTACAAGTATACCCAGAAATGGCGCGAGCAGTCACTGCGCATCCCATTAGGTTCCAGCCTTGAGTCGTGCTTCTGGGCAATGTCTGAAGAACTCCAGGCTGAGATGATCAACGGCAAATCTTTCGAGGATCTCAAAGACAGGGCCAGTAAACTCGAGAGCGATGCACTTGGATGGTTCACCTCTGGAATTCTTGGCAAAGATGTGTTTCTGAGCAGCTCATCCTTTGTGAAATGGTGGAAGACACTCCCAGAGCAGCATAGGTCTGCATCCTGCGTTGCGAGACTTATGCCTCCATAAGGTAAATCTCCATGGAGCTAGCCATTTCCGATATACCAGGAACTGCTGCCACTGTATATTTGTGTGTCTGAACTCTCATGTATAGTGCTTTGTATGTACTCTCCAGGATAAACACACTTATTGTAGCTGGTCATTAGCTTTCTACGAACCACTAGTAACCAAAATTACTGTTCTGTACTCTATAAAAAATCATGCTTGAAGCTTCACTGTTAATAGTGTACTAATATTTCAATAGGTGGATATTGCGTTCTTGCAAAAGATCAGACGTGAAACATTATCCGCCATTACAGTGAAGTCAAGTACTAGTACCACAATCAACCCAAATACTATGATCTACACTCTCTGTTCCCCAAATTTTCCTTGCTTCCTATTATGATACCCGGCGCGTTGCGGATGATATCGCTTTGAACTCCACTGTGTGAGTGAAAGAGTATAAGATGTATGATACATAAAGTTGTTTACATGAACTTGCAAGATTTTATTGGTGGCCATAATTGAGACGCTAAATTTTACTTGACGTGAAATGGTTGTGTATTTGATGGATTAAATTTGATGCTACATGAAAATTAGTTAAAGCCATATATAAGATGAAAATAATGGGCTGAAAAAACTAATATTGTGGATTTTTAGAATAACAGGGAGCTCCCCCCTCCGTTCCATTGATTAGATCAACAAAACCTGTTGAGGCCAGGTCTACAGGCTAGAAGTTCACATGCTGCTGCGGCATGTTTTTCAGGATGTTTTGAAACAAAACACCGCCCAGACTGGTGGGTCGAGAAACTAAACTACACCGAGCCATCTGCCAGAACAAGCAGAGAGAGGCAAACAGATGCAAAAGGACTGTTTTCAAAAAAACTAGCAGAGAGCTTCCAGACATATTCATTCGCTGAGAGCCACCAGTGATCTTGTATTTGCTTCTCAGATCGGCGAGATGACTTGAGTTGATGAGTGGTCCAGGTCCCCTGCAGCGCCGTCTTCTTTGCCGCGGGGCAGACGACATCTTCACTGGGGCCAGAGTTGGATCTTGGCGAGTTGCTGGCGAGAGCTGTCGTTAGCCACTCTCAAGTAGCAAAGGGCTGTTCAGCAGCAGCTCCACCTTTGAGCAGAACAGATCCATCCTCACCAGCATGTTCTCCTTGAAAATTATTCTCCACATTTTCAGTGTATTCAGAAGCATTATCCACACCTGGAGAATATTCATCCATGGAAGACCATTAAAAATTAGGCCATTCCTACATTTCCAAATGCACCGGAGTGCGGCAGAACAAACTGAATTTAAAACTGCATGTTTTTTGTTATCTATCCAGAATCTAGCAATTCGGTTAAAAAAAAAGAATCTAGCAACAGAACGATAATCATTTCCAATCTGCAAATTAAAGGAATCAGAAATGAAATGTCAGATTTGTTTCGGTACAGTTCACTGAAAGAACAAATGAGAGATTGATTCATTATCAGAGCAGAAAACAGTCTTCAGGTTTGTTCATTTTTCTTTTCTTTAGGTTATATCCCTGGTCATTAGCTTGTGATGTGCCAAAAGATACATGAAGATGTGAACTCTGGGGGGAATGTGCAGTTTCCAAATGCTAGGAATGAAAATTGGTTGCACCCCTCCAAAATTAATAATGGCATAGAGAGAAGAGGTGGAGTAGACCCCTTTGTTGTCATATTGCCACCTCTAGTACACCTCCTTTTCTTGAAAGTTCTTATTTGTATTGAAAATACTAATTATTTCAATTTTCTGTCATATAGACATACTGGTGATGACAGTTGTCAGATCATATCCGTCTTTCATCATTCCTATAGTAATTAAATGTGGTGTTTACAGAATAAGGATGTTGTGGGGACTAATATTTCACTAACCGTCTCCACCTATGTGTTTACAACATTGTCCAAGTGATCATTACTTTTTTCTAAAAATATATAATAATTACTTTTATTTGGTGTTTAAAAATTCATAGACTTAGGGAAGCGCTAGGATATTATAGTGTAAAACATTTAATATAAAACTATAAATATTGGGAAGTGCACTAATAACAAGAGATAATTAGATTTCTCTTGTTTTCATAATACATAACATAAGTTGACATAATTTTGGTTGAATTTTGGCATGTTCCAAATCTGTAGCATCCCCTAGCGTTCAATATTATTTTTGAATGTTCCAAACTCGCACATCCCACCGCTACCAAAGTGCAGACAAATACCCTTGGGTTGATCTGATCTGCCATGAGCTGATGAGCATATTCGCCGAACTCGATGACACTTGAGAGGGACGACATGCCCAAAAGAGGAGGACATGTGCCTCTTCGAACCCATGAATAGTGACGAATGTGGCTCATCTCACTCTCTTTGCATGTGAAGGGGCTCCTGCTACACACCGCCATCGCACATCCACGCACGGGTCCTTCTGACAATATCCATCTCCAAAATTATGCCCCCAAGAGGGAGCGCAATGCGGAGAGCGTTTCCATCGTCCGATCCAGAAGACCAGATCCAGTGTTTGCCTTGGAACATGTCGAGAAAACACATGTGAGAGATGCTACATCAACGCTTCCAACAAGGGGGATGATGCCCTCGATGTTGTCGTCGACGACTATGGCTTTCAATGAGCAAAGACCCAAATCTAGGAACCCCACAGCCAACCACACACCTCTTGCCAGCTCGACACGCTGCCGATACTACTTATGCTGCTTCGCTACATTGGACAGAAGGACAGAAGAATGCAACACCTCCATCGACACCATTCATCTCCCTCCATGTTACTGGCCAAACTTCGCCTTCCCCGCACGACAATGGACAAACGTCTCAACATTGTCCATTCCGCACAACCACGAGCCAAACAACCGGCAAGCACCTAGCCAGCCGAAGAGGCTTAGCCAACCGTCCTGGGTGCGGCTAAGATTGTGCCCGTCGGGCATCCGCCGGCGCCTCCTCTACCTCCGCTCGTTGACGCATCACCTGTAGAGTACTGGTCGGTTTCATTGCCTTACGCGTCCCCCTCTGCATCATCATGACGCACTGCAATGCTACCAACATGCCCCATAGATAGCCGCCTCTACGTGCAAAGAAGCGATGCCAACGTGCAAAGAAGCGAGCCATCCTGGAGCACCTCCTCTCCCTGCGTCTTCACCGGCAGGGTGCACCACCGCCGGCAGCACCGTCGGGGGCCAGGGGAGCACGTGGTGCGAGGAGCTGTGTGGCTAGGGTTTGGGGAGCCCGTGGAGTCGCTCGCGCGAGCGACCCGTTAGGCGAATAGAACTTCGTGAATTTCATGTGTTTACTTATGCCTAACCAAAAAAGTTACTAATGCTACCAGTGTGTCACAATTCACTTGAATTTGTTTCCATAAAGTGTTGTTGGTTTTTTTAAGAAAAAAACAAAAAAAATCCCAATACACCCTCCAGCCAAGCATGGTTCGAGACTCAGCCCAACCATGGGCCACATTTGACGCGTTGCATTGGGCTGTTTAGATGTCGGCCAAATGTAATTTGGTCGTTGACTCAAGTTGATTACAAATATGTCTTATGCTGTACTATTGTTTTTAGCCAGTTAATAAAGGAAGTCTTCCTTGGTTTCGTTGGTCGTCCACTTTGCAGAAACCCCTCGAGAAACAGGGAAATTAACCCGCAGTCCACAGTGCAGAGGACGTACGCCGCAGGGATTTATTTGTTATTCCCGAAAAACCAGTAACATTTTTGCAAAAGAACTTGTCTTCAACCAAGGAGCAACGCTTCCTTTGTACGTCGCCAATTTTTCAAAACCCCCCTGACATTTCGTGAAATTAACCTGCAGTCCCGCTCCCCTCACTCTCCGCCCGAGCTGAGCTCCACAGTCCACACCGCCTCACTCCCTCTACCTCCCGCGCCTCCCGCCGCACTGCGCCAGAGCCTAGTGAGAACGACGACCTCGCCGCCGCCGCACCCTCCCCATCCTCCTCCCCCTCCCCCCGCCCCGCCCTTCTCGCTGCCCCCGAGGTCCATGTTCGATCCGAGGGATCTAGGCGTCGGGGAAGTGCCCGTGGAGGTGCTTAATACGTTTAAAACCCGTTGCAAAGCACAAATGTTTTTGTTAGAAATTAATTAATTAGTTTAATTAATGGGTTAAATCCCTGCTATGTCGGTTCCACATTTGGCAACCGCTTCCTTGTAACTGCCTTTGTACCAGGGTATATAATATTCTATCAATGAAACCAACTGTTCCTCATTTGTTCCTCTCTGGATTCGCTCACGAACCTCTCTTCTAACACGTTATCAGCACGTAGACTCTGCCAAGAGAAGAATACATGCGGCACGCAGACGCCCCGCACTCCGTCGACGGCGGACCACCGGCGACTCTTCTGCACAAGGAGGGCCTAAACATGGCATCCCACGATGCGGACCGCCGGCGTTTTCGACTTCCGCCAGAAATTCCAGCGCTGAAATCGAAAAAACAGAGGTGAACATCATACGAGAAAAGGAACACAAGAGGATTAAGGGAAGAACAAGCAAATCAGGAAGATCAACCGGAATTGGTATAAGACAAAACCACAATTCCTGGGTTATTCGCCTTCTACACAACGACGGTCTTTGCCGCCGCCGTATTCATCGGTCGCCACCGGCCACCGCCGCAAAGGTATTGACGGAATCCGTCGTCGAGGTCGCCACGCCTCTGCCATCTCCGACCCCAGCGGCCGTTGAGGTCGCCGCGCCTTCCGTCGCTAACACACGTAGTCGAGGATGAACTGCCTTGAACCGTGTCGCGCCAGGGACCTTGCTCCTTGGAGGATCCTCGAACGAGCACAAGCCACGGCGGGAGCGCCTAATCTGCCCCGTGCCTGGACGTGGGCGTCCACCGGGCATGGACATCTCCGCCTGTTCAGTCTCGTGAGGATGGAGATCGAGTAATTGGGGATTTATTTCCCCGGTTCATCTCCTTAGAGCATCACTAGCAGTGCCCTCAAACTGGTAACCCTCAACACCAGTTTGAGGGTCGGGAAAACGCGAGTTTGAAGGCTCAAAACGGCCGGCGCAGATCAGTGCCCTCAAACTAACCCTCAAAACAGAATTCTGTTTTGAGGGTTAGTTTGAGGGCACTGATCTGTGCCCCGGCCTTCAAACCCTGCAAACATGATTTCGACAGGATTTCAGACAACAACATCAAAAATAACAGTTTGAATGACATAATAATCATTCTATATATCATAAAACACCAGCAAATAATAGTTTCAAACACACAATAATAAGTCAACTTATTACAACAATGTTCATTGCAAATTACAATAATAGTTCAAAGCAAATAGAACATGAATAAGTGTTCTAATCAAACAGAACATGAGTGAAAGAAAGAGAGATCAGTGGCCACGGCCCACCAGCTGCCAATGGTGCTCGACCAGATCATCACGGAGCCGGTTATGAGTGCTGGCATTTTCAATATCCCGATGTGCTTGGAGGAAAGCTTGGAGCCGATCGGGGTTCCTCTCCGCTCGCACTCGAGTACCAACATTGTCATAAAAACATGGCAAGTTTAACCCCCTCTCATCCTCGAGTATCATGTTGTGTAGAATGACACAACACTTCATGATGTTCACAAGAGTTTTCTTGTCCCAAAAACGAGCTGGACCCCGAACAATGGCAAATCTTGCTTGCAAAACACCGAAAGCTCTCTCAATGTCTTTGCGGGCTGCCTCTTGTGCCTTTGTGAAAGTAGCTTCTTTCTTTGATAATGGTTGTCCTTTCTTCTCTTTAATGGACTTCACAAGAGTTGCCCACTCAGGGTAAATGCCATCGGTGAGATAGTATCCCATTGTGTACTCATTGTCCATGACTTTGTAATTGCAAGTTGGAGCATCACCTGAAGCTAGTATTGCAAACAGAGGAGACCTTTGAAGCACATTGATGTCATTGAGTGTTCCGGGCAACCCAAAAAATGCATGCCAAATCCATAAGTCCTCCGATGCCACGGCCTCAAGCACAATGGTAGCATCACGGCTTTTGCCGCAATACATTCCGTGCCATGCCTTTGGACAATTTTTCCATGTCCAATGCATGCAATCAAGACTACCAAGCATCCCCGGCCATCCCCTTTTTTCATTAATTTCCATCAATCTCTTCGTATCTTCCTCGTTCGGTGCTCGAAGATATGTTGGACCATACAAACGGATGACCAACTTTGCAAACCTACGGACAGACTCCGTGGTTGTATCTTGTCCAATGCGAAGATACTCGTCCGTATAGTCCGCGGGTATGCCATAGGCGAGAACCCGCATTGCCGCTGCTATCTTCTGAAATGCACTAAATCCCATGGTGCCGGCTGCATTTCTACGGCGCTTGAAATAGTTTGAGTTGGCCTCGCAATCATTAACTATTTTCACAAACAAGTCGCGACGCATTCGGTATCTTCTACGGAAGAGGCGGGGTGGATATGTTGGTACCTCTGCAAAATAGTCTTGCATGAGTTGCTCGTGGCCGAGAGTGCGGGTCCGAAGGATGCAAGTGCGACCCATCTTCGACCCCTGCCTCCGATCAAGCAGCATCGCGCGGTCCTCAAGCTCCTTCACGGCGACGAGAGCTACCGTCATATCGATGTCATCATCTTCGAGCAGCTCTTCGATGTCCGAATCATCCGAAGATGACCAACCGGAACTTTCGGACATCGAATTGTCCATGTTCGCGTCCATCTAAATATTTAAACACATACAATTAATCTAAATACAATGAACAAAATTGAAAATGAATAAAACAAATATGAAAATGAGCTTTACCGTCGCGGGCGGGGTCGGAGGAGGTCGGGGCTGGTCGCGGGCGGGGTCGGAGGCGGGGCGAGCTCCTCGGCGGCGCGTCGAGGTCGGAGGAGGCCGGGGCTCGGGGAGGGAGAGGCGGATGCGGGGTCACAGGCGGGGTCGGAGGAGGCCGGGGCTTGGAGTGGAAGAGGCGGAGGCGGGGTCGCGGGCGGGGTCGGAGGAGGCCGGGGCGAGCTAGTCGGAGGGGGGTGGGCTCGTCGGCGGCGCGGTCGGAGGCGGGAAGAGCTCCTCGGCGGCGCGGCGAGATCGGAGGCGGGAGAGGCGGAAGCGGGGTCGCGGGCGAATCGGGCGGAGGGCTAGGCAGAGATGGCCGGCGACGAGTACGGGCGAGCTCGGGGCGGCCGGGGGGACCTCGCCGGAGACGAATCGGGGCGGCGGGGCGGGGCGGGCTTGTCGCCAGGAGCAGGAGGCGCGGAGGAGATGGGGAACTTTCACGCCCGCGAGCTCGCGTTGACCAGATTGAAGGGGCCTTCAGATTTTCCTCTGGACCTTCACTAGTGCAGGTCGAAGGTGGGTTTGAGGGTTCGGCCTTCAATTTTTTTTGAGGGTTAAAGGGTCTGAGGGTTCTGTTCCGCGCCTCGTTTCGGACTCAACCTTCAAAAAAGCGGTTATTTTGAGGGTTTGACCAGTTTGAGGGCACTGCTAGTGATACTCTTACAACGATCGCCGGATGCGGTCCTCATATAGTTGGCTCCGGACGAGCCACTATTATACTCCCCATGGAAACAACATTGATCATTAATGAGGCATTGTTGTATCCGGAATCGACTCGTACTCTCTTAAGTTTTAAAGATATTCGTGTAAATGGTTTCCATGTTGAGACCTATGATGATGACACTGGTAAGGAGTACCCACTCATCACAAAGCACGATGAAAATGGTAAACATGTTGTCGAAAGGCTTCCTTCATTCGCTACAGGGTTGTACTACACTAAGATAGTAGCACCGCCTATGTACACTACCCTTAAAACTGTTTTTAGAAGCTCTGAACTTTTCAGCCTCTGGCATGATAGGTTAGGCCATCCCGGTCTTAGAATGATGAGAAATATAATTAACAACTCGAATGGTCATACTGTCAATGTGAAAAATTTCCCGAATCCAGATGATTTCGTGTGCCCCGCATGCGCTACGGGGAAATTAATCATTAGACCATCGCCCCTAAAAGTGAAGGATGAAATCCCCGCGTTCTTGGAGCGTATCCAAGGGGGCATATGCGGTCCTATTCAGCCCCTCTCGGGACCGTTTAGGTACTTTATGGTGCTCATCGATGCTTCCTCTAAATGGTCCAATGTTTGCCTGCTGTCAACAAGGAACCATGCTTTTGCAAAATTGATCTCACAGATCATACAAATGAGGAATAAATTCCCTGATTATCGTATAAAGTCTATTCGAATGGACAACGTCGGTGAATTTACTTCAAAGGCGTTCGATGATTATTGCATGGCAATGGGAATCAAAGTTGAGCACTCTGTACCGCACGTCCACACACAAAATGGACTTGCGGAGGCATTGATTAAAAGAATTAAATTCATTGCCAAACCGCTCCTTCTGGGTTGTAATTTACCAACTACATGTTGGGGTCACGCAGTGTTACACGCGGCCAATCTCATCAATTTTCGACCATCGGCCTACAACATCCACTCTCCTATGCAGCTTGCGCAAGGGTCGGCACCGAAAGTTTCCCACCTTCGTAGGTTCGGTTGCCAGGTATATGTACCTATACCACCCCCTCAGCGATCAGCGATGGGACCGCTCCGTAAGTCGGGGATATACGTTGGTTATGAGACCGTGTCCATAATCAGGTTCCTGGACCCCGCGACAGGTGACTGTCATACGGCCCGTTTCGCTGATTGCATCTTTGACGAGGATCTTTTCCCGACTTTAGGGGGAGATAATCAACTCCTTGATGATAAAAGTCAAGAAATTACGTGGCACACCACGGGGATCCACGCAAATGACCCGCGCACTGCTGAGTCTAATAAAGAAGTCCAAAAGATAATAGATTTGCATTCTTTAGCGAATCAACTGCCTGATCATTTTAGTGACCTAAAGACTGTGACAAAGTCGCATGTGCCCGCGCGCAATGCACCGGAAAGGGTTGAAATACCAAAGAAAAATAATGGTATACCCGCTCCCGCCCTTAGGCCTAAAAGGACGAGGAATCCGGTTTCTCAAATCCCAAGTACTCGGGGACGCCCGAAGAAAAAGGACAAGAGAGATTTATCACAGCCTACCCCTCAAGTGGGGAGCCAGTCGAGACCTGGCACAAGTACGGAACTTTCAGTGCACGAAATTCCGGACTTGAATTTTCCTATATCGGAAATACCCAGCAAAGATGTGTGCGCACACATTGGAGCGGGAAAGCTAAAGGACCTTGCTCCTGGATTGGGAAATCCGGTGGAGGAAGGAAATGTGCCTGATGCATCCCATGACGAAATGGCCATTAACTATGTTAATTCGGGTGAGTCAATAAATAGATCCATGGCAAATGTCGACATATATTTTGCCATTAAAATTGCCTCAATCATAGATCCTGACCCCGAGCCTAACACGCTCGCTGAATGTAAGAAGAGGTCGGATTGGAAAGATTGGCAGAAGGCAATTACTGCTGAGCTAGTATCTCTAAACAAAAGAGAGGTGTTTGGACCTGTTTGTCTAACTCCTTCCCACATACGCCCCGTTGGTCATAAGTGGGTTTTTGTTCGAAAGAGAAACGAAAATAACGAGGTAGTACGGTACAAAGCAAGGCTCGTTGCTCATGGTTTCTCTCAGCGACCAGGTGTCGACTTTGAGAAAACTTACTCACGTGTCATGGATGGAATTACCTTTAGATACTTGATCTCAATGGCAGTAAACTTGGACTTGAAAATGAAACTTATGGATGTTGTCACCGCTTACCTATATGGTAACTTGGATTCGAACATATACATGAAGTTACCCGAAGGTATCCCTGTTCCGAACCAAGATAGAGCTAATAGAAGTTTATACAGTGTTCAGCTTAAGAAGTCACTGTATGGACTTAAACAGTATGGTAGGATGTGGTATAATCGTTTAAGCGATTTCCTTCATCAGAAGGGCTACACGAGCAATGAATCTTGCCCATGTGTTTTTATACGGAGATCACAAGATGGTTTCTGTATTATATCGGTGTACGTGGACGATTTGAATATAATCGGTACACCTAAGGATATTGAGGAAGCGAGTTCCTACCTGATGTCAGAATTCGAGATGAAGGACTTAGGCAAAACCAAGTTCTGCCTAGGTCTACAACTTGAGCATTCCCCTGCTGGGATCTTAATGCACCAATCAGCCTACACCCAGAAGGTGTTGGAAAGATTTGGATTTGATAAGGCTTATACTTCTAAGACCCCGATGATAGGGAGATCTTTACAGCGGGACAAGGACCCGTTCCGGCCTAAGGAAGAGGGGGAGGAAGTTCTGGGACCAGAATTTCCTTACCTGAGTGCAATTGGCGCACTCATGTACCTCGCAAATTGTACACGACCGGACATTGCGTTCGCCGTCAATTTGCTTGCTAGGTACAGTTCCGAGCCTACCAATAGACATTGGAAAGGCATTAAGGACATCTTCCGCTACCTGCAAGGTACCAAAGATCTTGGCTTGTTTTACCAAAGAAACCAAGACCTTTCACTTGTGGGATATGCCGATGCTGGGTACATGTCAGACCCGCATACTGCTAAGTCACAAACTGGATATGTTTTCCTATGTGGTGGAACCGCAGTTTCCTGGAAATCGTCTAAGCAAACTTTAGTAACGACTTCGACGAACCACTCGGAAATCATAGCAATATATGAAGCATCACGAGAGTGTGCATGGCTTCGTCGGATGATCGGCCACATCCAGCTGACATGTGGCCTGAACACCGTCCAAACCCCAACTATTATCTATGAAGGTAATGCTGCTTGTGTTGCACAAGTCCAGACGGGTTATGTGAAGAGCAACCTCACAAAGCATATCGACCCCAAGTTCTTCTATGCACATGAATTGCAAAAGATGAACGAAGTAAGAATATTGCATACTATGTCGTGTGAAAATCTTGCTGATTTGTTCACTAAGTCATTACCGGCATCTTCTTTCGAGAGATGTGTCCGTGGAATGGATATGATGAGACTTAGAGAGATGCAAGGTTCAGGGGGATAATCTTCACAAACTCATCGCTGAAATCTCGATCCCGATGATTGAGTACTTGACTTAAATGTTAAGTGAGTTGTACTCTTTTTCCCTTTAGTGAGTTTTTATGAAGTTTCTCACATAAGGTTTTTAATGAGGCAATTCGTGGAACATAACAAAAGTATACCATGTACTTTTCTCCATATTTTTCCCACTGGGTTTTTCGGAGTTTTGAGTCATGAATATACGGATAAAACCCAAGGGGGAGTGTTGGGAAACTTGGGCCGTGGGTGCGTGGAAGCCCACTTCGGTGGTGCCTCCCACCCCACGTAATGGCCAAGTCAATTCCCCCACGTTTAACGTTAAGTGGGTCTTATCCTTCTATCCTCTCCCCTCTATATAAAGCAAGGCATGTACGTACTGTTCACCAGTTCCAGAGATTAATAAAGAGAGACTTTGCCTACACCTTGTGTCAATTACTTTCTGTACGTGTGTGTGCCTCGCGTCTCCGTCTCCTTCGACTACTTCCTCTACGCTGCACAATCTCGGGACCGGCCAGCCGGCAGAGGTTGTGTAACAATCCCAAGCATATGTGGGCGTCGGGGACACCGTCCTTCCTTGTCATTGCGTGCAGGAATGTCGAAAACGAGAAGAAAAGAAAACAAGGCAAACGTAGCACGTACGGAGTACTAGATGCCTGGTCTGCCTACGTCACTCCATCCTCCAGATCCGGTCGCTCAACCTTCTCAAACCTGGTGACGCCAGCCTTTTCCCTGCAGCACGGCAGCGATCAGACTTGACACGACACGACAACCGAACCTTCCGCTACCGGTTTTACCGCACGCACACAGGAACAGGTGGAAACAAATCTAGCTGCTGACCCTGACTGCCACCCCCCAGCGGCCAACCAGAAAATAACAGAGTTTGTGACCGAATCACCCTCGTATCGTAATCGTATCTACTCCTGCGCGCCATCCACGTGATTGATTTTACCGTATTTTCCCCTCTCTCCCTCCGTCGCTCGCCCCCAGATTGCGATTGGGCTCGCTCTGCGCGGCGGCTATGGCGGCGATGGGCTGCCACCGATCCATCGGGGCGGCGCGCAGCTGGCTCTTCGACATGGAGGAGGACGACGACGAGCAGGCGGACGCGGGCGCCGTGCAGGATCCGGGGGCGGACGAGGACTGGGGGCTCGACCTCGAGAAGAAGAAGAAGAAGAGGGGCACAAAGCGGAAGAGGCCGACGCCGCGCCCCTCCGCGCCGCCCCGCAAGCGCCGGCACGTCTCGCCCTCGCCCTACGATTCCTCCTCCTCCGCCTCCACCTCCACATCCACCTCCGGGGCGCCGCCCCCCGCGGCGGCCTCGTGGAACGCCGTGCCCACGAGGCCGCGCACCGGCGGCGCCGCTAAACAGAGGAACAATAATAGTACGCCGAGCGCCAACACCGTCGTGGCGCGGCTGGCGGCCGCGGAAACTGATGCGGCGACGGCGAGCACCAGCGGCCGCAAGAAGGCGGGGAGGACGTGCCACCAATGTGACACGGTCAAGGGGCGCACGGTCAGGTGTGAGCGGTGCGGCGACAAGATCTATTGCACCTCCTGCGTCCAAAAACAGTAATTATTGCTCTCTCTCTCTTCTTACATCACCCCGGCCGCTTGTAATGTCCGGTTAATTAGCACGAGGATCGATCGGGCTTGCATACCTACCAGGGAGACCTGTAACTTTGCAGGTACCCGGAGTTGTCGGTGCCCGAGGTTCGAGCTCAGTGCCCCTGCTGCCGCCGAACCTGCAGCTGTAAACGGTGCGTTCCTGAGGTCGAGCAGGGTGAACCCCAGCACGGCCTCGGTGCTGTTTCTCCTCTTCAAGAAAACCAGAGTGAACCCGAGGTAGGTTGCTGATCTTGTGGCTTGCTGATCTTTTTCTTCTTCTGCTAGTGAAAAGTGAAAACACTGCAGCACTTCAGCTTGATATTCATCAGAACCTTATTTCCGAGTTCTTTTTTTCAACTGATTTATTTCTGAGTTTCGGCCAAAACACACCCTGCTTAAAAGGATTTCTTCTCTGTTGTGACAGTTGCTACTTTATTATTATACAATTGGTGTTAGACTGGGACAAGTCATCGAGTGTACCATAACTGTTGTCATTTTGTTTGATTCGTAGGGAGGCCTAAAATGTATGTATTGTTTTTTCCTTGTAGAGCTCAGTTTTGACGAAATGTAAGAGGAGTAGACCAGTTACGAAGACAAAGGAGGCTGACCCTTCAGGTGCAAAGTCGACCAGGGTCTGTAATGGGGTGGCACGGACGAAAACGAATGATCACTCCTTCCTAATCTCTAGTGGGATTAATAACCCATCTATGCAATCAGACAAGATAGATACATTGGATGTGAGAGCTCAGGTGGTTGATGCTGAAAGTAAATTAATCGAGGTAATGATCTTGTGGCTTGCTGGTTTTTCCTCTGCTAGTGAATACACAGAAGCAGTTCAACTTGGCATTCAGAACTTTATTTTTTTTGACCGGCATTCAGAACTTTATTGCCGAGTTTCATCCATAACACATCCTGCTTAAAAGATTTGTTCCCTGCTGTGACAGTGCTGCTATTTCTAGTCTAGTATAAATTGTTGTTGGACTGTGATAAGGAGATCTATTCATGGAGCGTATGGAGAGTTTCACATGCTTACAGATTTTTAAAGGATAGGGTACTTCTTGTGACAAATAGTGAGGTCTAACACTTAAGTATATTTTTCCTTGCAGAGCTCAGCTTTGGGAAAATGTAAGAGCAGTAGCTCAGTTACAAAGACAAAGAGGGCTGACCCTTCAGGTGTAAAGTCGACCAGGGTCTGTAATGGGGTGGCACACACGAAAACGAACGATCACTCCTTCCTAATCTCTAATGGGATTAATAACCCATCTATGCAATCAGACAAGATAGATACATTGGATGTGAGAGCTCAACAGGTCAACGCTGAAAGCAAAATAGAATATGCAAAATATTTATTGCACTACCTGATGCCTTGTTTGAGTGCGCTGAACATGGATCAGATGGTTGAGAGAGAGACAGAGGCTATTAATCGAGGTAAACTAGGTTCTTTAGAACATGTAGGCAGTAAACGGCTTGCAACTAATTCTTAGTACTTACCCTGTTTTCATGCAAACAGGTCTGAAATTGTCTGAAATGGATGTAGAACAGGCTGACTGCCGGAATGATGAGAGGGTGTTCTGGTACTGAGTGCTCCATTCAAATCATAATTGTTGTACCTTTTCGTTCTGCTGTTATTTTGAACTTTACAGTTCTGATTCTTTTCTATTTGAACCAGTGACAATTGCAGAACTTCAATCTTTGATCTGCATAGAACTTGTCCAAATTGCTCATACGAATTATGCATTGCATGCTGTAAGGAGCTTCGTGAAAACAATCTAAAGGGCTCTTGTCAGGAAGTGCTGGTGTCTCATCCCAATCGAGGATTCGACTATATGCATGGTGGTGATCCATTGCCTGAGTTGATAAACTGCAAAGAAACAGACTTGTCGAGTTGCCAACCTAAGACTACAGAGTGGGTTGCTTCTGGTGGGATTATACATTGCCCTCCAACTGAACTTGGTGGCTGTGGTGAGAATGTTCTCAAGTTGAGGCAGATCTTTCCAAAAGATTGGTTAGATAAGCTCGAAACAGATGCATTGCGGTTAAGTAAGCAGTTAGAACCTTCTGATGTTGTAAGCGGATATACATGTGAATGTCCAAATTGTACTAAAGATGAAAATTCAAGATATGCTGCCACGAGAGAGAATTCAACAGATAACTACATATACTGTCCAAAATCAGATAATGGGAAGGCGGATGATCTAACGCACTTTCAGAGCCACTGGGTGAAAGGAGAGCCTGTTATTGTTCAAGGAGTACTACAGAAAATGCCACATCTGAGCTGGGAACCACCACATATGTGGTCTGAAGTACATGGTTCTAGTACTAGCTCTGATATGAAAAATGTGAAAGCTATTGACTGTTTATCTTGCTGTGAGGTTAGTGAAATACATTCCATATCCAGACTTTAATACTGAATGTATTTTCTTTTGAACGAATAATAGTAATTACGACGCTGTTCTAATGAACACTTCATGGTTTGTGGAACAAAATTCTCCCAAGGGCATTTGGTAACTCATCATGTTGCATACTTAACAGCCTCTGCTTTCCAACTGGTTTTAATCCAATTAGAATCCTGAATATGTCCCCTCAACATGGAGGAATCCTTAACAAAAAATAATCCCCTGATGTCCATTAATATAGAGAAATGGTAAAAAAAGGTATTCTTCATTGACAGGGATAACTGATCCTAGTGTCTCTATTAATTCATTCAATATGGCACCGAAAAACTTTTTTTGTCTCATGCATGCAGTTGCTGTAAAGTGCTCACTCACTATCTTTGCTGCAAAATAACTCATCATATTATAGATGTCTGAAATATGTTTAATGTTAAGCCCAATGTTCTAAGGGGACATAGTTTCAAACAAATGATCTGCTTCATGTGGACTTGATCCGGGAGTTATTATGTTATTTGTTTCCCATTTCCCATTTCCCATTTCCCAGAATGAAAATTCACCTTTTGTGTTTAAATAATCCAGGTCGAGATATGCACACAGGATTTCTTCAATGGATATTATGAAGGCCGAATGTATGCAAATCAGTGGCCCGAAATGCTTAAATTGAAGGACTGGCCTACTTCAAATCATTTTGAAGAGCTTTTGCCTTCACATGGAGCGAAATACATCAATTCTTTACCGTTTCAACCGTACACAAACTTGAAATCTGGCTCGCTAAGTGTTTCCGCATTACTTCCTGATGACATTTTAAAGATTGATATGGGCCCAAAGTCGTACATAGCTTATGGTTGTGCCCAGGAACTTGGCAGAGGAGATTCTGTTACAAAGCTTCATTGTGATATATCTGATGCAGTAAGTAATAACTGTACTTGTTTATCGATTGAGAAGCATTGTATCTTGCAGTACTTGGTTTGTCAAGAGGCGTTTGTTTTTTCAAGTAGTTTGTCAAGTGCCCTTATCTGCTTCTTCTGTTGGAATATTAACCTTGGAGCAATAGTCCTATCTCTCATGTTTATATGAAAGGAAAATATTCGCCCTTACTTACCTTGAAGAACTTATTTTCCTTGTAACGTGGAACATTGGATTTCATCGATCGATAGTAGAGCCCTGATTGGTGCTAGTTCTCATCTCTTAGCAATAGCTGATTATACAATATTCTGCTATGTAAGCATTCATTGTTTTTTTTTTTTTGCCATTGTTAGGTTAACGTTTTGATGCATACTGCAAAAGTTTCACCTTCGGTAGGACAACAAGATGCAATAAAAAACTCGAAAGCAAGACATGAAGCACAGGATGAAAAAGATTGCCGTGGGAATTTTACAATCGATGGAAATGATAAATGTCATAAAAGCTGCGTGGATGCAAATCATATATCATCTCCTAACTACAACGAGGATGATGAGGGAGGTGCTCTATGGGATATTTTCAGGAGAGAGGATGCTGAAAAACTGAAAACGTACCTCCATAAACATTCCAAGGAATTTCGCCATATATATTGTTCTCCAGTTGAGAAGGTTGGTAATACTGCAATATGCACAACCTTGTACTTGCTGCCATCATGGTTAACCCCTTTCACCTTATGTTTGGTTGCAGATATTTAACCCTGTACATGATGAAACATTCTATCTAACCCAGGAGCATAAAAGGAAACTTAAAGAGGAGCAGGGTGAGTTCTGTTTGTCTGCTTTTGTAATACTTTGCCAGTTCTTTACAGCAACTGTTGCAGTGACTGAGTTGTATTTACTTGAAATTTTGTTATGCTTGTTAAGGAATCGAGCCTTGGACATTTGTACAAAAACTTGGAGAGGCGGTTTTTATACCCGCTGGGTGCCCTCATCAAGTACGGAATCTCAAGGTAAATGGTCTCATTTCACTATCACAGTGCCACAATTCCATACCTGTACTACATATTGTAGAACTCGAAGAGATAGTATTCAAGTTTGTCATGTTACTGATTACTTTTTTATCCTCATCGATGCAGTCTTGCACAAAGATTGCTATAGATTTTGTATCACCAGAGAATGTCAAAGAGTGTCTCAAGTTAACTCAGGAATTCCGCATGCTTCCTAAGAACCACAGAGCGAAGGAAGATAAACTAGAGGTAAGTAAGACCTTTGTTTATAAACATATAGAATACTCTTACGATACACCCCATTTTTAATCATCCTGCATGACATGTGCATTTCCAGCGGCATTGAACCTTGTAGTATTAGCTTGGGACTTAACATTATAGTGAAGATTACAGTGCAGTTGAGCTTCTGCGTGCTCTTTTCTCTTCTTTTTGAAAAATCAGCTACAACATGGTTGGTATCTAACTTCCGATTGTGCAGAAGTTAAGTTACTTCCTTTTTAAGTAAGCACATAATTACAAAAATCAGTCACGGTAGATCTTAAAGCAACCTCCTTTTTCCTAATGTTCGTCTTTTTGTCCTCACTAGCTACCATTTCATTGAAATCCATCCCGCATCAACCTTTTCTCCTCTGTTGTTTCCACATGCCATCACTGATGTGACACCACGCTATCATTCCATGCCTTTGATCGCCGGTTCCGACACGGTACCATCACCGTCTCTTTTTTCCATCGCAGCCATGCGCACATTATGAGGTGCCAGCACCGCTTACCCTCCCTCCACTATCACCACCATGACCAACACTGCTCTTACCTGCCGTGCAATATTGTGGAATCAATTGTTGCTATTGGGACATCTGACCACCCTGTCCATTCCCACTGCTGCCGTGACTGCACACTAACCACCACAGCCACATCTATGTTGTCATCATGCGAGGAGGAGGGCAGAGCGCGCAGGTGCGGGTGGAGGAAGAAGTGCAGTGGCCTTAAGATGATCAGATCGGACTGCCTCCAGGTATGCATTACAGAAAAACAAGACTGCTGGCTTGGGGACATTTAGATAACAATCGGCGAGAAGACTAATGGCTGTCATATTTTTTCATATCTTATGCATTATTTTCCTTGGAATCGGATTTTTTTCCCTTTAGCATCTGATCCAGAAAACATCGCCCTTGATCCACTAATTGGGGTCTTAGTCCCCAGTTTGTGATATCCATTCCTCTTTATTCAGCCTGTTTGGTTGGGGGGAGTTTGAGTTAGGGAATGGGAGTTTCAGGGAGGTGGGACTCACGTTCCGCTGATTGGTTAGCGGGAATGGGACTTAAGGAGGGATGGGGAAGGGGAATTAAACAGGTGAACTCCCGCATATCTCTTCCCTGGGGGAGCAGGTAATTCGTCCGGGGTTTGGGAATTGGACAGAAACTTCTTCTCTTACGTGGTCGATTGCGTCAGCCGGTCCGTAGACTGCCGCCGGTGCATGCTCTCTCGTCCTGCCTGAGTATCTCAACGAGCAGGTGAAGCCTCCGACGCATGCAGCTGCACGTCACTAGAACGATCGGATCTCATCAGGCATGATGCATCCAACAATGAAGTCTCAGTAGACCTTTCAAGTTTCGTGTTTCTTCATTAATTTCTATGGTTAGCTGTTTGATGATTGAGCGCCGCTGCCGGCCGGTGACTTGCCGCCGCGCCGGCCGGAGACCTACTACCCTTTGCATGTTCGGTCGTGCACATCTGGATGACATGTTCATCTCACCCCTCCATGATTAGTCTAGGACATGGGCAACCGTGTGTTTAATTAGGATAAACATTGCCATCTATTCGCGTGCCTAAATTCACGTAACAAACAAGGGGCTACCTTCCTCTCAAATTCCCAGTATCAATTCTTATCATGAACCAAACAAGGGAATGAGACTAAATATCATCTCCCCGTGTCTAATCCACCTGTAAACTCCCACCACTAATTCCCCTTCCCCTTCCCTGTTGTTTGCCAAACACACTGTGAGTCTCAATCTTGAATCCTCATTAACCAGATCACCCTTTCAGCGTGTTTGGTTGAGGGGAGTTGAGGTTAGGGAATGGGAGTTTGAGGGAGGTGAGACTAATAATCCGTTCATTGGTTGGTGGTCATGGCCTCATGGGAGTTGCGGAGGGATGGGGAAAGGGAATTAAGGAGGTCAACTCCCGCAGATCAGATCGAATTGGACTGTAACCTTAGCGTGAGTGCTAACTCAAGCGCTCGGCCTCTCTTGCGTCATCGACAACGTCTGCTTTTCCGCACCGCCGCGTGAGCTGGGCCTGCAGCGTGGTGTGCCACTCCTGTCAAAGTAATTTCATGTCGCCACGGAGCTCCTCCCTCGTGAATGCGACGTCCATGGCCGGCGTCCTTGCAGCACGCGACCTCGCCCAGTTTGGTGTTCCATGCCAGAGGGGAACGAGAACGGCTCCAGCATGATTTCCACCGTCTCCTCCACAGCTCGAGCTTCTTGCCGTTGACGAACCACACGACAAACTGCGCCGCACCATCGACGTCAACGACGGAGTGGGTCTTGCCCTGCTTCCACTCGACGTCGGCTGGCCCGGCGCGCGTCATGACACACTTGTTCCTGCGCACCTTGGCCCGTCGCCATCCATGTACCCGATCCGATCCAGCACTGCCAGCATGTCGCCATCCATGCCACTCCACGGGGTGTGGCCGGTGGCCATCTCGACAACCGTGCATCCCAACGCCCAGACCTCCTCGCCGCGTGGCACCTCCAGCGCCATGAACACGACGTGCCCCGATGATCGGCCAGCATGAGCATGCCTTGCGCGCGCACCCGAAGTCCGCGAGCTTGGCGTGGCCGCTGATGACGACGTTCCACACCTTGACGTCCCGTGCATAGGTATGCGAGGCCTCTGGCCACGTCCGCTGCGTAGGCTCAGACGGCAGGTTCGTTGAGGCTGCCGCTGCACCTCACCATCTCGTCCGCTGCACTCTGCCGTCTTGTCCAGCGCTCTCGACGCTACTTCCAGACTTGGTGGAATCATAGCAAGTTGGTGCACGAATGGATCGAAGCTACTTTCATTCGCTTGTTACACATCCGTGCGCGTCGGCCGTCGGAGCTCAAGGAATCAACACAGAAGCTATATATAACCTACAAGGAGTCATCATCCCGTTGTACCGTCCGGGCTGTCAAGTCCGGCGTCAGGGCGTACAGCCTTCGCATCGGCGAGCTCTACGCGAACGAGTGGGAGAGGTTCAGGATGGAGGCGACGGTGGACATCGCGGTGCCTGAACTCATGAACGGAAATATCTTCCGTTCAATTCCCCCTGCTAATACCCACCACGTAACAAACGTGGGATTGGGACTAATAGTCAATTTCGCAACCTTAATTTCCCAGCTAGCTCCCCCTTTGAAACTCTTATTACTCCTTTGCCCCTTTAAACAATAGCCCTTGGATCAAGTGGTAACACAATTTAAATCGTACCTTTGTCCTAAAATAAAGCGTTTTGATAGGCTATTTTGGGACGGAGGTAGTATTTGGCAGCTCCGACTCATGCTAATATGGCCCATGGATATTGAACAGGGAAACAAGTAGACATAGAACTGCTTCGTCTCCTCAACCGCACTAGGCGACCGGGAGGCGGTTCTAGATCTAGCGCTCCCAGCTGACGATCCGCCGCTCCCTTTCCCCTTCGTTCACCGCAGTGGCTTCACGAGGGGGAGGGGAGCTCTGACTCTCCTTCCTTCATGTGTTTTCGTTCTAAGTTTTTAGGTTTTCATGTTCCTCTGTTGGCGTCATGTGGGGCTGATGCCGATGGTGCCAGTGGGAGTCATGGTCTTCTAGCCCATGCTCTTGCTCGTCGGAGGTGTTTGCTGGCGCCAGAGAGATGCTCTTGGAGTCTAGAGCAGTTTCAATACGATGTTGCATCTTGGCCATCTTGGCCGCGAATATGGGCTGATGTTGGAGTGTGGCGGTGCTGACTGCTGCGGATTTGGTGGGGGAGCTGGCCGCCTATTGAAGTGTGTGGTGGTATTGGCCCCGAATCCAATGTTGAAGAGGTTTGGAGTTGAAGAGGTTCGGAGGGCCGACCGATGTTCTTTATCGGACTGGATCGAGCCTTACGGGGCGAGTTACAAGAAGTCATGACAAGCAATATATGATCAGGTGAACATTAACTTGAGTTATATCTTATAATTTCCGCAACATGGTTGTGCTTTCATCTTCTTTGTTGTCGACCAAACTCAGGTTTCATGTTGAAGGACGTTAACAAATTTTAGGTTTGTGAAAAAACATGCCTAAAGTACGAGTTGTATGACATGGCGAGGTGAAGCTGCTCCTCAAAGCAAATTTTAAATTGCCGACTGTGTGCTATCAATTTTGACAAAATTCGTCCAAAAAGTCAAGCATGAACATCAAATCTAAAGTTAACGGTTGCAACTGATTGTCGAGATGGAACCACATCATCAATACACATCTTTTTTGTGTAGAGCTTATTTTTAAACCAAGTACTCCCTCCGTATCAAAATAAGTGTCTTAACTTTGACAGAAAGTGGATATATGTAGACATAAAACATATCTACATACATCCACTTTTTATCAAAGTTGAGGCATTTATTTTAAGACGGAGCGAGTACCATTGATTAGAAGGAAGAAGGTGACGTAAGATTAAGAAGAGTGATCTTGCATCATTGGGTGAGAGGCAAGGTACCGGCGAGGTACCGATCCGGCACTGCGTGGCTTCCGTTTCTAGCTCTGCTTGAGCTGCTTCGTCTGTTGCTCGCGGGAAGCGGCTGATTTGACCGTGCGGCCTGACAAAGCAGCGATGCTTTAATAAGCGTGCTGGCCTGACAGGAGAGGTCATGTAAAGGCTTCCCTTCGTAAAAGGACGACCAGCGTGGTCCCAGTTGTTTTACGAAACACGGTAGCGCTCATATATATATATACGTACATATATTTACCCTCTATGAATGCATACACAACCTATCTTTATTAGCACCTTCGAAAGAATGAGCTGATGGATCAGATCTTAAGATTGACGAAGTCACCAGATGACTCGCTGTCGACAGAAACGTCGTCTCTCACTGAAGAATATTACGTCTAAATAAGAAACATCAGCGTCAAAGCTAGGGTTTGAACTGTGGTGGGTTGGGGTACAACCACCCTCCTAACTATCTTACCACAGGCAAGCTCTCGCGACTTGTAGAAGCTGAACCTAGTTGTACGAAGCCCCCGACATGAGTGAAAAGGTAAACTACAAATTATTAAGCACAAACTATATAGAAAAACAGTATAAGTATTACTAGAACCGATGAGAGTACATAAACTATGTTAGGTAGTACAAACTAAATGCAATATGAAGTATTAAAGTACACGGACACTGGTACAAGGAACTGAGAGTACATGCTATTAGAAACTAGAGTACATAATATTGGTGTACAAACTACATAGAATATGAAGGAAGTACAAAAGTACACAGATACAAATAGTACAACTATACAATTTTTTTTACAAAAGTACGCTAAACCCACAAAATCGGGAGTACAAAGTATACGTAATAGAATGTACGAACTATATAACCCAAAGTATAAAATAAGTTTGTCAAAACCTATCAACATGAGATATAATTTTGAAGATCTCGATGCGAGGAGCTCAAAAGTGAAAACGGTTCATAATTTAGACAAACAGTTTTCGAGATATTTTGTTTTAAAATTTTGTTTTAGAAAAATAAAAGGAAAAACAGTCCTCAGTTTCCGCATCCATTTCTCTCTCATCACCGTCCTACTTTTATTCTGATGTGGCGCGGACATGTAAATAATCATCAATATCAAAATAAGTAGAAGTTGACACTTGTCACGACCAGAGCGAGGGTAATTACAAAGGAAAGTATTTTTTTTAGTTATTTTTGTCTTATGCGCGTCTATTTTTTGACCGATCTGTTATAGGTGTAGGTACAACTACTATTTCAAAATAGTATTTTAAAATGATAAAAAGTTGTAAATGAAAATTTCGGATATGCGTTACATAGAATTCGCATAAAAAGTTTTATTAAAAATTACCTTTTTAGTAACCCGCGTAAAAAGGAAAATTCCAGTGCTTTAAAATAAATTTTCAAGAAACATTTATTTGCCTTTTTCATCCGGTCAAAAAAGTGTCATTCTTAAATATTTTTTTTCCTGAACATAGACTATGCAGGTGTATACCCAAAATTTGAGTTTGCATTTTTTTACCATTATAACAGTATTTAAAAATATTATTACATAACTGGTGCATCTAAACCTACAACCAGAAACACCGATTTCACCAGGGGAAAGCCCAATTGCACAAAAGCGAGTGGAAACAAGAAAATGCGTAGCAGACGTAGGTGTCTCTTTTTTTCTAATAATACATTTTTAAACAAATTTTAAAAATAATAATACATGTTTTAAAAATTTATAAAAATAATACATGGTCGGCTAGGTTTATCGATCACGCCGTGGCCGATTAGTGGTCGGCCAGCTACTAGCTGGCTTACAAGCAAACGATTGCTCCAGCTTTGCACCATCTTGGCTTGGCCATGGCCGTTATGTCCGGTCCCGTCAGGTGTATTATTTTTAGAAATTTTAAAAAATTATATTATTTTTAAATTTGTACAAAAATATGTATTATCAAGAAAAATTAGCCCGTAGGTGTAGCATCTTGTTACAGTAGAAAATATATTGCTCTCTGGTTACAGTAGATAAATGGGTTAAAAGTTGGCGGTCAGAACCCAAACAGAAGTACATTGACATCAGGTCTTCAGCATATTTTTGAAAATAAACTTATTCATGTTTAATCCTTTCTAACTTCTTTGAATGTGATCGCTTTCGAACTAAGAGTTCGGGGGAGTAGTTGTATGTATTTTCGTTCCTTCATCTATTTTGGTTAATCAACACACTGGCCTGGTGACGGTAGCCACCAACGCACCAATCATATTTTCTTGTTCGCCTTCACTAATTTACGGTCAAACAATTTGCATCGACCCGTGAACTGTTACTAACAGTATTACCTCTTGTTGCGTGCAGGTGAAGAAGATGATAATATATGCCGTTGACCATGCCGTGAAGATTCTTAAAGAGCATTGCCGTCCTACCCGGTTGCTTGCTGAAATTATTTCCGAGGGTTTCTGCGGGAGTAGAAGAAAATAAGTTGACAACGGTGTACAATGTATAGTGTATTAGTTTTGCCAGTAGATCTTTGGCACAATTTAAAGTGGGGAAAGGGTAGATTATACAAATGATATGTAGAAACAGTTGCGCTCGACAAAGAAATAAAGCATTTTGCATCGTGCATTAATATATCATCAGTGCAGTATTGGTTATGTCGCCATAGAACAAGGGATAACAGCTACGGCGTATGTGCGCAGCTGTATTTTTTTTAAAAAAAGTAAACGCTCAAGAAACCATTGAGGAATTTGCCAACTTAGATTCAGAAGTATGTACACCACAATTTTAGAGACGGAATGTTTACATGCTATCAAGCACGTACTTTAAACTACATCTACTCTGATGAAAACTCATCTTTGAGGCTGTCTAGACAAATTACTAACTACTGCTAAGTGCAGCACATACTATCGTACTCCCTCCGTTCCGATGGATACGGCGTAAAATCTCCGGCGAGGTTATTAAGGAGCGACATGCAGTTTACTTTTCTTCCCACTGTGCCCCTATGAAATAACTACTCACAATTAAATCTCCATGCACCTCCTCAATTTAAGGGCAGCCACGCAACCAATAACGGAATATCTCTAGCCAGGCACACCAATCACAGCTGCAGCGCCTCCTTGATTCCAGCGAGATGGAGGGGCAGAGTTGGGAAGCTAGCGTTTCTACTGTAACTGTAACTTACTTTGTGGCAAAATTTGCAGAATTTTTTTACGCCCTATTCAACGGAATGGAGGGAGTATGTGGCAAGAACGGACTTGCATTATGCACAATTCTACTAGAGGTGCAGAAGTTCATTCTGCTACCAAGGTAAACCGCTAGTAAAACAACGAGGCGGTGATTGGGGTAGAATCAACGTAGTGCCATAGCATCTAGATTATAGCAAGTGAAAACAATCTATATAGTTTATAATAAAGTACCCCGAATCTTGAATTCCAACTTAAAAAGTTATGCTGGTTAGATTTTTCTTCAACTACTTCCTCTTGTTATTTTCCTTTAGTATTTGCTTTGCACATATCTATAGACAAAAAAATTTAACGATGAATACCGTCTAAATAGTACATTTTATGGATATTACACATAATAGGAAAAAAGAGAGTGCAATTGCAGTCCAAGCAACATTCGGTGATAGCAGCATAAAGCACACCTTGGCAGTCCTAATTTATACATGGCTTTTTCATATTTTATTAATGAACTTTGACCATCATTTTTTTTAACTTGTGTTACAAATTGGATATAACACAAAAATACATTTTGTTGGTCAAATTTGAATCTTAAAATGTGACGTGTGTGCCACATAAATTAAGATAGACGAAGTGTCACGACTTGATTTTCTAATATTTAATGGGTCCAAAAAATACAGCATAAAAGTATTACTCTCAATGTTTTTTCAATTATTTGGATTTGAATTTCAAGAAACATCATGATTGTGGCAACAACGATGAAAAAATGCATTGGCTTTATCAGTTTAATCACTCAAAGCAACGCCAATAGTATAGCCAACAGTTTGCTATAACTTCTTGTCCTGTCATGTATAACAAACTTATAGCCAATATTTTTAGTAGTTAGTTATGTATATGTAAATAGTACTTTATCAACATATGGCCCACCTTGAACTCTCACAAAGTATTTTGGAACACTTGCTACAATAGTCCTACACCTAGTTAACTTCTATTCTTCTCTACCCGCAAAAAAAAACTTCTATTCTTCTCTTTTCTCTCCTCTAACAAAGCAAACATATGTCATTCCCTCTAACCCATAATAATTGTAGCTGAATCGCATATATCTACTCCCCCCTTCCGAAATCATGCAGCCCCAAAACTCCCAGGGTATTTTTTAACCAAAAATGGTCTCTCACCAAAAGTAATAGCAAATCTCGCATCCTGAAAAAACAATTTTTCAATTTGCGCGTTGGGTTCAGTGCCAAGTACATCGGCGTCGACGTTGTGCAGCTCGACGCCAGGAAAAGTTGGCACTAAATCGTTCAAATAGGTCAGTGTCATTGACATTGGCGTTGATCCTGCTTAGGCGCCGACCTCGCCTAGCGTCGAGCTGCACAACGTTGGCGTCGATATCCTTGGCACCAAGCCCAACGGCCAGATTAAAAAATAGTTTACCGAGCGTCCATGTGTGTCATTAGTTTGCGAAAACGGTCAGATGTGGCAACGATACCCTCTTAGTTGCATTAGCATTTAATTCTCTCTCAATTAGTGGATGGTTGACTTCCCCACCAATGCGTAAAATATTTGGCCCCAGTCAGCTAATGCCGTGGGCCGATAAATTTGCCAATTGAGGCCTAAGGTGGGCTCAGAGGTTTTGCCAATCAAGGTCTAAGAACTAGGTCGGTGGGACTAGAGGTAAACTATGTTTATATACATCTAATTCAACAACAATTAATATAAAGCTGAGGTGGTGTTTTAATATATAATGTGACATCAGCTTAGTGTACTTATATTCATGAACTTCTTCTCACACATATGCTCCTTGAGAGTATTAACTATAGTTTTCACATCAACTATTGTTATGAAAGACAGTTAGGAGCTATCATATACCTGAGTGGAGAGCACCATCAAGTAAAGAAGGGAACTTGTGAGGGTTTGCATTATCTTCAACAGACTGGTATTGTTCACTTTGATCTCAAATCTAAAGATGTAAAATTTGTTAGCGGTAAGATCTCAAGATGATTCGAAGCAATTAATTCAAAAGATCTACACTTATAAAGTCTTGTTTTTCAGCAAGGATGACACATAATTTCTTGATAAAAAATAGGGCACAAGATAACAAAGGATTCTGTAAAGTTTGGTAGTGTGACAAGATATTGTACAATACAACCTCGAGTAAAGAAGAGAATGATGTAGTGAAGATAGCGATGAAGTGGCAGACCCAAGACTGTTCCAAAGCCTAGTCAAACAATATATTTAACGGATTTGCTAAGTCTTAGCTGGCTGGGTTTTTTCTTATGTCTCAGTGACTTTTTTTTAGAAAGGTGCAATCGCCATTTAAAAAACATGAAATTGCACTTTCTATCAAGAAACGTGCAACTTATTTAATTGCACTTTTTAAAACTACCCACTCCCTATATTTAAATGTTTAGAATGAAAACTTTTGTTCAAGTTGCCTTGGAAATATATATACTTGTGTAAACAATGGCAGATTTTAAAACTTCTGAGAGCCTGGGCAAATGTGGCTAAGATGTCAAATCTCAAACGAACTCACTACAAAAAGTATACTATTTCCGTCCAGAAATACTTAACATGGATCTATCTAAATAAAGATGTATCTACACGCTAAAACATAATAAGTTGGAACGGCACTAACACTCTACGAGTACTCCCTCCGTCTTAATTTGTAGAGCATAATCTAAAAAATAATTTGTCTCAAAAACACCCCACCTCATAGAATATTACTAATGCATGCAACATCTTAACTCTAATCAATTAGCTAAGAGATTTACAAACTGAGCCCAGCAAATTAGGAGTGAGGGAGTATGTGCAACTAAAGATGAGGTAAAAATAGGAGACGCCGCCAAAAGTTATACTCCGCCATCCAACAAATGATGTCTAAAACTTTGTCCAAATTTAAAAACGAGACCAGCTAAGACTAGCCCTGGTGGCTTAATTTTGTAGAAGAATCCCACCGGGGTGGCCGGGTGAGATGCCAAATATTCGCTTCAGATAGGATTCGAACTCTGGCCAGCAGGCTGCACCACTGTGCCTCCTACCACTAGGCCTCGGCCTAGTTCTCGACTTTGTCCAAATTTAGACAGAGGGAGTAGATCAAATCTGAGAAGAAGATCAAAGAGGGATTATGGTAGAATTGCATACATTGGATGATGGAGAAGAAGAACAAACCAACTGATGAGAAAACACATCCAACAAAACCCTCTCGATCCTTGAAGAGAAGAACGAATAAAAGCAATAAGAAAGAGGAGAGGAAGGATCGACTCTTGCAGATCGAGCCGAAGTCCAGCTGCTCCAGATCCCCAAAACAAAGAGGAAGCTACGGGGACACCTGCGGCGGAGGGTGCTGAGATTTATGTAGGCCAGAGTCCCGTCCTGTTAGGAAAGATACCTTCATTTCGAAATACCCGGACTGCCCCTAGTCAGTTAGAGATCACGCGACGTTTCACGGCTTGAGGCTCCCTGAAAATAAAAAAATCACGTCAGGTAAGTGTAGCGCGCAAACTCCGGCGAGAAATCAGCGCACGACGATAACGGCGCGTTAATGCGGATCTGGAAGAAAAAGTCGAGTTTGACCTTCATTCGAATATTTGCTCATGATTGGTCTCCACAAACATTCACGAGATTTTTTATACTCCCTCCATCCCGGTTTAGAGCAAGTTCAATAGTATAGCCAACGGCTGGCTATAAGAAATTGACATGTCATATATAGCCAACTATATAGCCAACATGTACAATAACTAGATATAAAAATGTACTACTTTATTAAAATATGCCCCACCACCCACACTCACAAAGTGCATAGGAGCACGTGCTAGAGCTGGCTATTGCATAAATATTATTCTCACTCCTCTTCTCTCTCCTCCATGTCATCTAATAAATATTATTCTATTACTTATAGCCCGCTTACATAAGCCTATTGTACTTGCTCTTATAAGTCCTCTACATATCACTAGGTCGTAAATTTAATCAACACAATATGATATAGTAAAAGAGCACGTGTGTTGCAACGGGTGAATAAATTTAGACATATATGTAAATTTGCTATACATGATCAAATCCACACGGACAACTCCTCTTTCGGCGACCTCCCGCGCCCTTGGAGTCATCATGGTTGCCTGTGTGATCCGAGCAGAGTCTCTCATAAATAAATCCCTTGGAGTCATCGTGGTTGCCCGTGTGATCCGAGCAGAGTCTCTCATAAATAAATTAAAGAAACCAGACTCTACCCGATGATGCATAAAATGCCCAAACAGATATAAATAACCATCTAATTATCTCCATTCTGCAGCTCCAATTGTAGAAATGCACCTCCTGAGTTTCCACTGTATAGACATTTTTTTGCTGCTACCAGAAATTAAGCAGGGAGCCGCTAGTCTGCTACTCTGCTATTGGGAAGTAGTGTCAGCTTTCTTGATGTGTGTGATCGTCATATCTGTTTTCCTTGCTTGGTTGCACATTATGATGCCCAGATCATGAGATGATGGAAACGGCAGAATCATGAGGAAAGTTTCAGGATCACACTTTATTTTCAAACGAATAATGACTGATGAGCTATGTATATCTGTCGTCCCATGGTTGAAACCTGGATATGTATACTTGTCACTGAATCGTGCCATGGACATGTATATATGTGACTGAATAGTGTCATGGAAATGTATATCTGTTACAAAATCGTGTTGTGTTTTAATTACTATCCCACTCTGAAATGTAAACAACTTGTGCTTGTGCCGCTCGACATGCCACTCGAGGTAGATAGTCTCTGTAGGTCAGTTCCGTAGCAATGCATTAGTTCATCTTAGATGATGCTTGATATTTGCAAATGTCACCAAAATGCTTGATATTTGTAACATTCTAAATTGCCTTCTCAACCATCTTTTAATCGAGGAAAAATCTTATCTGAAAAAGGGGGGAATTAATAATTGGAGGATAGACTCACAATCATAAACTCACATGCTCAAATACTGTTATACTTTCACTATTGGTTAGTATGTGTCATGACATCTAGTAAGGTATTCTTTAGACAGTCTATGCTCCAGATTCCAGATTGGACTCATCTACTACAGAGTGGACACTAAACCAAGAATCTGTAGTTTGTAGCCTATTAGTCGGCTAATAGAGGGATGGAGGAGGCGCACCTGAGATGGCACACATATGTTCTTTTTTTGTGAACTGTTCGACGAACTGCTGTAGAAAGAGAAACATGGAGATGGGAGAGAAGAAAGATAATTTGTTCCATACACAAAGGTTGTGGTTACATCTCAATGCCTCCCGCTCCACAAGGCACGCCATGACGTAACCGCCTGAACCTGCAATGCTTGAGCCAATGGGGTTGAGCATCACCTCCTCCTCACGTTCCCCTCCCGGCCGCACTCGGTTCTCTGCAGCGTGGTGCCCGCCCAGGAGAAACAACACCTTTGCGTGGAAGGCGGCGATCGGGACGGAGTTGGGGAAGCTCTGTGCGGCGCGGTCTATGGAGGCGAGAGGACGCCGCAGGCACCTCTCGCGCGTCGGCCCTCCTGCTCTCGATCTCGGTTTTCGAATCAGCCGCTGAAAGAGGGCCGGCGTTGACACATCACTTTTGCGTGTGATGATACTCATCTCCTAGGCCCCGGTCTCGCGAGGCGCTCCAGTATTACTCCGACGCCGTGCCCGAGGCGACGGACGCGAGCGGCGGAAGTGCTTTCCGGCCTGCGGCCGCTGCGTGCGTCAGGCTCTCTTGTCGGGGGCGGCGTCGAGGCCACGGAGGAACCGGAGGTCTATCGTTAGCATCGATCGACCATTCAAAAATCAATCACCATAGCAAACTGTGTCGCCGCCGCCACCACTCGTCCCGCCCTTCCCGTTCCTCCTGCTTCCTCCTCTGCCTCTCCGCCTCCTCCCGCCGCCGATAGCCTCGTCGTTGTCGTCGTCCGACATCAGCGGCTCCAGGGAGTCCCTATGTTCGTCTTCGTCGAGGTCGTCGTGCGTGCGGACGTTAACGAGCGGTTGACGCACACGCACCAGCACTGCTCCAGGCTCGGCAACGAGCTTGGTGTCAGCCGCGTGCGCCACATCGCGTGTGGAGACGTCGAGCTAGATTCAAAAGCTCCGATCTGCACCATCGGGCGGGGCGTGCAGGCGACCGCTGCTGCGCCGGTGTCCCTTTTTTCCAGGCCATCGCATCCGCTGGAGCACCGTGCCCATGCCATTCAATCCCCTGTTCCTCGCTGCTTTCGCGTTTCTACGGAGAGCTCTGTACCCGATACGCTCTCGTCGCCCTGGCCCTGGCCCTGGTCCCAGCAAACTGAACGAACCGTTATTTAACGGGATCTCTATTGACTAGTCGACTGAGAAATAAGGCTTTTCCCAGTCGACTCCTTCTTTGTTGGCCCAGATAGCCTGGCGGGTTTGTTTTCTTTTTTGTTTGGCTTTTTTTTGTTGTCCGACTTTTTCTTACTGGGCCGTTGTCATTCGCTGTCGTCATCGTGGAGGGGCGTAGAGCCGTGCTACGCGGCGCCCTTCGTGCCGGCCGTGCTGGTGAGGCGCGCAGGACAGGCTAGCTAGCTCTAGCTGGTAGCTGCTAAGTAACGGTGCTAGTCTACCTGATCATGGAGACAACGCTAATGTATATACTCCTACTACTCAGCAGTAGATTGATATGTAACCATTCTTTACCGAACCACGAGCGATTAGCTGATTGCTGGAACCATTCTGAAGATTGCATGACTTTCATTCCCTGCTCTATCTCCGTTTGTTTTTCCTTTTGATTCTCTCTAGCTCTCTTTCTCATTCCCTGTATGCTTCGAAAGCAGAGCGAGAAGGTTGGTGCTGTATACTGTGCGCTACAACATTTCCAATCATGTGGATGGTACCAAAAAGTATACGGGGCAAACTTCAAATTGCGAGTGATTGAAAAAAAATGTGAACGGGATGACAAAATGCAAGTTGCAAACTTGTAAAAAAAGAGGGCATGTGAGTTGCGTGTTAAGTTGCAACTGACTCAGCGGGCGCGTCAACTCACTACATAGAGGGGATGTGAGTTGCGTGTCAAGTTGCGACTGACTAATAAGAGGTGACGTGAGTTGCATGTCAGGTTGCGACTGACTTCAACTATAAATTATAGCGAGCGCGTCAATTGCAAGTCAAGATGCAACTGACTAAGGAGATGTGAGTTGCGTGTCAAGTTGCGACTGACCACATAGAGGGGATGTGAGTTGCGTGTAAAGTTGCGACTAGCTACAGAGATGAGTGTGTGAGTTGCGTGTCAAGTTGCGACTGACTACAACTACAATTATAACGGGGTGTTAGTTGCAAGTCAGGGTGCAACTGACTATATAGAGATGGAACCCCCGATCGCCCCCCGTTACAACCGTAATTGCAACTGACTCACCCTAGAGTCGGTGGGGATCAACTAGGAAAAAAGTCAGTTGCGTGTCGGGTTGCAACAAAAAATAACGATTTCTCAATTGCAACCCTAATTGCAACTGACTTCACGTAGAGTCGGCGGGGAATCAACTGGAAAAAAGTCATTTACGTGTCGGGTTGCAACCAAAATATACGATTTCTCAATTGCAATCATAATTGCAACTACCTCCCTTTTTAAAAAGTCAGGGGTGAGGGGCCGAAGAGATCGGTTGCATGCCTGAATTGGAAAAAAATGCGATTTAAAAAAAAATGCTAAAATCAACAATAAGAAGAAAAAAACCTACTCCCTCCGTATCAAAATATAAGATGTTGTGGCCACTTTTGATCGTTATGTATCTAGACACGTTTAAATACATGGTTCATTTGAACCTTGCACTAAAACATGTCTAGATTCATAATGATCAAAAGTGACCACAACATCTTACATTTTGATACGGAGGGAGTAGAAAATTATCTCTCCTATACATACGGACAGGAAGAAAAAAAGCAGAATAGAACACACCTCGTCACCCCCCACCATCCACACCCCCCCGCACGTCACAAAAAAGAATCCATAAAATTTCAAGTAAATTCTGGATCTAAATGAAAAAACTACAAAATACAACTAGCCACCCGGACATGCCCAAAAATGGCTCAAACCAAAAAGATCGCGTGGGCAGAAAAAGCCTAGACAAAAAAGGCCGCCTAGGCCCAGCAACACGCGAAGGGACACAGACCGGGCCGAAACAAGTAACACAGTCCGGATCGCACGGATCTTAGCGCGCGGGGGATCGGACGGAGCGCACGCTAGCTGTGCTGTAAGCAATTTCACAGTTAGCTGAAGAATAGGAATTCCAACGGGATGATGACAGTTGCAAGTCACATTGCAATTAACTCCGGGGGGGGGGGGGGGGGGGGGGTATGGGGCAACCTCTACAACTACAAAAAATGGGCGCGAGGATGTCAGTTGCAAGTCAAGTTGCAACTGGCACACCTGACTCCGATGGGAAAATGGTATGGGGCAAGTTGCGACTGGCTACAAACTACAAAAAACGGGAACGGGGTTGTGAGTTGCAAGTCAAGTTGTAGCTGACTTCGAATGGGGGTAGGGGTATGGGACAGCCGCGTGTCATGTTGCAAATGACCACAACTACAAAATACAGGAAGGTCAGTTGTGAGTCGAGATGCAACTGACTCCGAGGGGGGAGGTGTTTTGCGTGGCGATTTGAAAAAAAAAATTAGCGGATCGATTTGCGACTAAAAAGATAAAGAAAAAATCTAGAAAATTTATAAGAAAACAACTGGAAAAAAGACTAAAAACAAAAAAAGCTCAAAAACCACACCTAACACAACAACCCCCTATATGCGAGCTGCCTCACATTTTTTTTTAAAGAAAAACGAAACTGAAAAAATATGTAAAAAACAGAAATCAAAAACTGCAAAAACATGTAAAATCAGAACAGAAAAAACGAAACTGTTTCCCTGAATCTCCTGCCAAAACGGCCCAAAAAACAGCAAAAAAGAGCCCCGCGGGAAAAGAAAAGACAGAAAACGGCCCGGTAAACAACAAAACACGGCCCAGAACCCCGGGACATACGAAGCAACATGGCCGAAAAACAGAAGCTCCTGCGCCCGCACGGATCTTGGCGCGAAATCAGACGGCTGGCGAGGTAGCTGTGCTATAGCCTATTTCTCAGCTGAGAAATAGCAATCCACTTAGGAGTGGCAATGGTGGGTAAATACCTCAAACTGGCAGGGGCAAAATCGTCTAAAAAAATTGGTCGACGAAAATTTTGGCAGAATCCTTACTGACGACATCATCATCATCATCACCACTAATATAAAAAGACACAGAGAGGGGTGATCCAAATCATCCCAGCCACACAACAATTTATCGGACGGCTATTACATGGACTGACCACGGAACTGACAGAAACATCCCCTGCGCTACTTACCTCTTCGTTGTCGCTAAAAAAAAGGCATCTAACTAATCCCCTGGCCCCTGCAGCCGCCGCCCGGCGCCATCCATCCCCGCCACCAGCACCTCCCGTCCCTGCCGCCGGCGGCCTCTGTCCCCGCCGCCGCCTCGCCTCCGCCGCCCTACAGCCCCGACGCCTCAATCCCCGCAGTCGCCTCGCGCCCTCCATTCCTGCCGGTGCCCTCCATCCTCGGGACCGGCTTCTGCCGCACCTGCCTGTCGAAGACACAAGGTCACCCACGCAGACGCCATTTTCGAGAGAAACTTAGATTTTAGTTTTGTGGTCAGCTCAAAAAATCTGGGTCTCTTAATGTGTTCATCATCATTTATTTCACAGGAAGCTGATTTCAGGGGGGTATTTGCGTTTGGAGTCTGGCACAAACGTGGTCGTCATATTTATACAGACGGAGCTGCTCCCATCGGTCTGTAAACTAAACGATTTTTAACCCTCATTGCGATCATTTGCAAAAGAGAATAGTGATTACGGCAGGAGCAGAGAAGCTACATTAAGTTGAGGTAATTTCAGAACGTTTTGGAACCTGAGAGAAAACCTAGGAAGTTTATGGTTTCGTTCAGCTTATGGGTTTTCATTTTTTGTTCCAATTTTCTATAATGATTATCCACTATAGAGATATATTAAATATATACGTATTTGCTGAAAAGATGACCTTAGAGAAGGAATTGCCTTGCTGAATTTCCTATTGTTTCATGACATGTATCTCTTTCTTAGCTTTATTCCGGTTGTTGAAAAGAAAGTGTCTTGTGGAATTTGGTACTGTCACACGGTGTCTATGTCCAACGAGAGCCATCAATACCAAAATGAAGACAATTGCTAATGTTTCTTAGATGACCCTTTTTTTATGTATTTGTTCACTAATGTATGGTTGTGCCCTTTACACCGGTTAATCCAACTTGATGGGCTCAACTAACTGTTGCAAGCTGAAGTATTTCCTCCAGTACAACTCTTTTTGTGAGAGGTAACTAATGTAGGCTTTTCTGGAATTGGCTAAGTGTCCCAATTTTTTAAGAGCTTTCAATTGTAGAATGTAGAGGACAAGAAGAATAAGGCAGGAACTCAATAGTTCATAGTGACTAACCTTGGTTTCCCTATTAAGGATATCGTTCTATTAATAAGTGTTTGTTTGTACAAATTTGATTAGAGAACATACAATGTATACTCTTTAATCTAGCCTGAAGAAAATTTGGAGTTGGGGCATACGTGCTCATTGCCCTATTTGTCTAAAATATGCAGGTCACTTTAACATGCTTTATTCTTATAAGCAAAGTCACAACTTCATTGTAGCCTTGTTGCAATTTGTGATTCCTTTATCTGTGATAGCATCCATATGTTTGATTTACCACTTATATTTTATATTATTTCAAACAAATGGAATTTCAGCTGTGACATACATTTCATTCAACTCTCTGTAGGTGGTTTTGTACATTATATTCATAAAATAACCTTTTGTATTTACTCAAACACAAATATATCATGTAGTTTCATCCGCTTTTGTTCACAAATTTTCACTAAGAAACTATACTATGAGATTGTTGATGTTATTTTAATTTTTAGGTAGAAAAACAATTATGTATAATGTTGGTGTAGTCTCCTGATTTAACGAGCTTGAACCTTAATTAGCTTAAGAATTGAAGGAGAAATATGTTTCTTAAACTATTTGTGAGATAATCTTATACATTAGTCGACACGTGCGTTGCACGTGCACAATTACTAGTCATCACTAAAAAGAGATAGAGGTGTCAGATCCAGCTGATCGTGGCCGTCTAACCACCTAATCAAACGGTACGCATCCCTTCCATGTTTAACGGTGTCCGCTCCGCCTCCAAACATCTTTCGACGCTATTCCGTAATCACAGCGATCGATTCCCCTAATTACTCATCACAGCGACCTGTAGCCGTCGGGACGGAGCATCTTAACCCCGTACAGAGCCGGAACCCCGCGCCGTTTCCACCATGCAGCCGGAACCGTAGGAGTGAGCCGCAGCCGCCGTAGCCAGCCCTTCCATCGTCACTCTCCCTCATGTCGCATTGCACGCGTTTCTTCTCCTCTTCCAGTCGCTCCAGTCGGCCGCCGCTATGTAGGATGCAAGTCCTGTGAAGCGAGCAGCTCGCTCAGAGATGCTGAGGTATTTGCTTAATTTAGATTAAAGCGGTTCATCCACAGTACCTCACTTCCTGAACCAATTCAGAAAATCTCAGCTGCTTCTGAATTCTGGGGCTTGGCTCTAATAGAATGATGTATGCTGGAGGCTGCTCCTTTTGACTAATTTATTGGAGATATACTTCTTTTTGTAGGTCTATCGCTGGAAGGTTAGTAATAATATGCTTTCACCAATAGCAGTCTTAATCTCAGCAGTTCCTGTTTTCTACGCACCATATCCTGTTGGTTGCTAATTCTTGTATGATTGACTGTTAGCATATTTAGGTTTATCGTGTCTGGGAAGCTGGGTTTGCGAAAAAACTAGGGGATGTTCAGTCGAGTTGGGTTCTCTGCTGCTGTTGTGTTTAGGGTCAAATTACAACAGTCATCTACACATATCAGATGTTTATCTCCTGTTATTATTATGTAGGCTTATTTATTTGAGGAAAAAGTACAATCTGCAATTTGATTAAAATTGTTCTTTTACATGCAGTGACTGATATTCATGGGCACATATTTGGGCTTTGTACACTAATGACCTGCACGCGGTGCTTGTGTGAGCTAAAGCTGGAAAACAGGCCTCTGTATCTACCTTCACGTCAGTCTTCCACGCCCTCGGTCATTTCTCACTGAATACTTGATATATCATCCTATGGTTGCAGCAAACCTGAGAACAGTTGGCTTCTTTGCTGGTACTAAACTTAACTCTTAATGCATCAGTTGTTTCACTTTCACGTTTGTCAGCTTTTTTTACCGGACATTTGTCATCTAGCATAGCATGTCATGTTTGTAGATCAAATTCGGTCACATTTGGGAGGTATGAAAAAGAGAGAAACATATACTGGAAAAACGTGAAAAGATCACTATTTATTGTCGATTTGGTTTTTCCTACCTTCCAAATGTAATCGAATATGAACTAGAAACTTAATGTTTGTAGAACATTACCTCATCTACTTTTAGTATTTAATTTTTTTATAGAACTTATACACACATGCTTTATATGGAGTTGTTGACGTAATAGTTTTTCTACCAGATATATATCGTGAATAAATGAAAAATAATTTCTTTTCATACAATGTAACTTTGTATGTATGTTGACACTAGATTTCTTTGTTGTATCCTACTTAGGTTTATCTTCCAACACTACAATAAGTTTTGATGTAGAATCTTTGGTTTACAATGTTCGGAAAGGTAAATGTAATGTTAGAACTTTTTGTTATCTTATTTTTCATATTCATTATGAGCTTCAACACGGGGAAAAGGGAAGGGAGCATAGAGATTGGCGCGACAAATATAGAAAATGGAAAATGATGCAGTGGGGGTCTTCACCACTGTTTTCTTGCTTGAAAAAAAAAAGATTGGTGCGACAACATGATACTGCAACTTTATTTATACCATGGGATTTTTTTTTCAAAATTACACGTGTGTTACACGTGCAAGATTACTAGTTATTATTAGGTATAGATATAGATATAGATATATGCGATAAAAAATATATCATTAGAAAGTTTAGACTTTATATTTTCTAATGGTATAATTTTTATATTTAAATATCTATTTTATATTAATTAAATTCACAACTTAGGGATACGTAGATGACTTATAAACCGGACCGGAGGCAGTATATCTAACAACCACGTATAATTATTGTGCTAATGGTTCGTTGCTAATCTTTAACCATAGTACTGTAATCGTATCTAATAAATGGTGTGCCAAAAAGCTCAAACAAAGTACTCCCTCCATCTCGATTTACAAGCAACATATAAAACATCAAATATTCCCAAGAGTAAGCAACATTTTAGATAATCAGTACATTTTAGACAATCAATGCTCCTTTACTTTCTCTCCACCAATCCTCATGCAAACTCCAATTAATTGGGCTAATGCATGTGCTAGTCATTGGTCTTTTATTCAATAAATGCCAACTTTAACAATTTTTCTCACCCAATAGATTCTTGCATTGGTCCCAAAGATTTACTAAATGTTGCTTAGACTAGCCACAGTGAAATTATCATAGGTAGTATCATGCATGCCACATAGGCAAAAATCTGAGGTGACACAATAACTAATTAAGAGAGAGCGGAGAGTAGTATCATAGTATGATACCGTATCATGACATGCTAAATAGAAAATTTAGTGAAAAATGTATCATGTACACACATTTACATTGAGATTCTATAAAACATTAAATATGATGTGATTATGATATTATTAGATGATACTATGTATTATAGGAGTGGTATCATAAACTAGTATCATATACATGATGCTAGTATATGAAATTTTGCATTGTGACCAGTCTTATAAACCGGGATGAAGTGAGTAACATGGGATCTAGTTTTGAACCTTTATCCAGACAACCTTACCGGTGTGTACAATGATAGAAAAGACGTGTCTTGTACTCCCTCCATTTCTGAATATAAGACGTATAGTTTTTTGCACGAATATTTTCCCATGAATTTTTTTGAAAGAGAGGGATTTCTAACAATCACAAATTGAAAACAATCCTTTAAACCCGTCCATTATAAATTGAAACTTATTGTTAGAGGTGTAAAATTGTCCAAAAATCGCAAAACACCCTATATTTTGGATTTTTTTTCTCAAAAATCTATACGCCTTACATTATGAAACGGAGAGATTATTAGCCATCCAAATTATTTAGAGAAGATAAAATTATAATTTGTACAATATATTATCTCTTATCGTAATTTTTAGTCATTAATGAAAATTAATTATATTTTGATAGAAAATTTTGTCTAAGGGATGTCAAATGGTACAATAGTGAAATTAGATTTTTTTTCTTATTTTGTTAGTGTATATACATAGGATTTTTGGCTCCCGGGCTCAATGATGTATTTTTAAAATTCAAGAATGCTATTTTCATGTTTAAAAAAATTCAAGAAACAATTAAGTGGATACATACACATATTGCATACACATGCATAGTATTGCTCGATAAATATGTTGCACCGTAGGTTAAGTAAAATAACAAAATCATGGCTCTAAAAAGGTGAAAGAAACTTAGTTTACTTCCTTCATTCGTCTTTTTGTGTAGATATATATTACGATGCAAATTTTGTCGTACATAATAGACATGTATATGTACTTGTATGATTTTTTTTAAGAATTTTTTGATACACAGTAGTGAAGAACAGGAGCACTGAAGTTTGGGAGCTAGAAGTGTTTTTCGCATAGAAAATGGTGTGTACATTTTCCAGTATATAAAATTAGTAATGCCAACCATATCGCCTGTTCCTGCATGTTCATGTGCATGGTACCAGTATATAAAATTAGTAATGCCAACCATATCGCCTGTTCCTGGATGTTCATGTGCATGGTATACATGCTGTATTTTCTGCTACAGTGCAAAGAGAAAGGATGACGAGCTAGTCAGAGTCATCAGTTCGTATCTGACGTTTTCAGAAAGTATTCAGAACAGACATATGCCACAATAAACCGGGGAAGAGGTGTCATATCCTATCGTTGTAAAGCATCTTTGTTGATCATGTCACACATATGCCACATGTCAATGTGAATTAACTGTTCTTTGACTCGTGTATCTGGGTGTTCCTGTGTTCTTCAATATGTCCGTGAGGACTCTGAGGATAAAGAGGTAGAATGAGAAAAATGTGGAGCAAAAACGTTGAAGGTTATAACATTGAAGTGTTTTACATGAAAAACGTCATGTCTTGACATGAGATGTGAAATCTTATACTCCTACCAGCCAAGAGTATAACATACCTCAACATACTAGGAGAGGCTAGGTGACGAATGAATATGCCCTGTACCCGAATAAGACAATGCATAGTCTTCTATATTCTCTAACCTGAACATATTGACAGTGTCGATAAAAGCCATCCAAAAGGTATGCGGATTGACAGTCTTTCAATAAAAAACATACCTGTACAGATAATTGACCATGATACCTCCACTTTGTTCAATACCCTTCTCAGATTGGTCGGCCATCCAGTTTATTCTCTCAATCATCTGCCATGAAAGTGGTGTCAGGTTGTTACGTAAGACCGCTGAATTGTTTCAAATAGCTATTCCTTTGAAAGTCGATACAATTAAGCCCGAAATTCATACAGTGAAATAGCAACAGTAATATTACGTGTTATATAAAACTATAATGTGCTTCCCGGACAAATATTTTAATTTTACTTTTCAGGTCAAAGAAGATTGAAGAAAAAACAATCTGGTTTCTGAAGTCTAACTCAGCAAAGCTGCATCCCCTACTCAGTATCAATATTGGAAGCTAAAAATGAGTGGGATGATCTCAAGAATAAAAGTGGGATGCTAGTGGCTACTCACTGCTCCATTTTGCAAGTGAAAATTAGCAACAGCATCTAGAGCTTTTCCTCGTTTTTTCTCTCTGGCGAGATACCTAAACATCAAGATTATCAGCTGCTGCAATTAACATAGAACGAATAATACTAAATTTATGTTGGTAGCATTGCAAAATTTTCTATGTGTCCTTATCTTTTTCCATACCTTGCACACAAACGCATAAGAGGAGATTTTAGTGCAGCAGATAATTTGTCAGACTTTACCCACTGGCTTGATTTCAGTATATCTTGCATAAGTTCAATTCCTGGTTTACCATCAATTTGTTCACTGCAACAACAGCATTAACTGTATAAGTAATGCAAGTAACTCTTCATCCTCTTTTTTGTTGAATCAAATGAATAGCCAAAATTTTCACATCAGACATCTATAATTAACAGACCCATTTATTTTTGAAAATCGAAGACTGAAAGAAAACAAACAGATCATGGATTCATTTGTATTTTCTCAAACTTGTAGATTAAGCGAATGAAAATACAAAGATAACAAAACAAACAAAATCAGTAGAGCTAAACATGAATATAAGGTGAAACTGGGCCAGGTGCAATTTGCCAGATGTATCTTGAAATAGAACATACACAGCATTCTGTATTAGCTTCTCTTCCTCCGGGAGAAGGATGGATTCTCTGAAAGTAGAGCTGGCACCTTCTAACGAATTACCCTCTTGCAACTCTGTCTGTGCCAATTTTATTTGTGAGGCCAGCTTAGCAAGAAGCCATTGCATGAAACCAGGTATTGGGCTCAGTGTAGCAAAGATCTGCATAAAATACCAAAGAATAAATACATGACATTTTATAGTAACTGCAGCTAAAATAAACTTTGTTAGCATGATGAATTATGTGTTCACAATTAGTGCTACAACAAGAGAAGCATGAAGTTTATTTCATTTGTAGACAACAATGATCGAGCTATTAGAAGCAATACCTGCACTGAAGGCATATCCCTTCTAACCATGTCAATGACGCGCTTGAGAAGAAACTTTCCCAAATTAATACCTGATAAGCCTGGCTGACAACACAAATTGACAATCAGTTTGTAGGTGCTAGTTTATCGTGCTTCACTTCATATTTACAATCCATAAGAACTTTTTTTACCTGGGTTGACGATATTGAGTAAAACAGTGCACATTTAGCTTCAGATTCAGCAATTGGAGGGACATCTAATAAAACTTCCTGGTATGATAAGAGAACATGAGGCGCCAAGGAGTAGAGAAGAGTACACATTTATTCAATGGAAACCATGCCAAACTTTAATAACCTGTATAGATGTGGCCATGTCTTTGAGGAGAGCAACTTCGATGAAAATCAGGGGCTCCCCTGGTATAAGTGAAGACAGTAACAGCACTCAGACAAAGTTACTTACAGACTCAACATAATATTCTGAAAACTGCAAATCAACTCTGTTAAACGAAGAACAGTGAAACATATGCTTATTTATCCAAAAGAAAATTTCAAACATGTGTAGCAAAATACTAATGATGCTGTGTAGCTAAATATTAACTATCGGTGATACATCTGGTTATGTGTGGTTTGTCAAAACTTCTAGGTTTGAGTTAAAATTTGATGTCCCAGCAAACCTGGTATCGCAGGATGGAAGTAACCAAAACAACGTCGGCCAACGCCCAACCTTCTCTTCAAATCTATCAGATTTCTGATTGGATGCACAGCCTAAAAACAAGAACAATTTCATCAACAAAACCATAAGACTTTGCATTGAACAATTCAATGGCCGGCTTTGTTAATTCAAAGTCCAGAAATAAAATGTCTTTTATCTAATAAAACAATTCAATGGTGATTTAGACAAACTTCATAAGCCACAATCTTCTCCAGCAAGGTGGCAGGATCATCCCAGGTTATCTGGTGGAGCGCCAGAGCTGCAGGGCTGAGCCATGTCACCAGCTTCTCCTTCAAGTACCCATCCAGTGCACGCAGCACGGGAGCATTCTCCTCCCTGCATTACACAAGTATTAAGTGCCAATTACACCAGAGAACAAGCGAGGGTGCGAATCTCACCCCAACAAGGCGAGGAGGTCGGCGCGGATGACCGCGAGGAACTTGAGCCCGCCGGGCTGCGCGTTCATGGCCTCAAGGAACCCGGCGTACTTGGGCCGGAGCGCGTCCCGGAGGCCGCGCTCCATACGGTACAAGGCCGATGCGGCGCCGCCGTCCTCTTTCTCGGCCCCCGGGCCCGGGTGCTCATCCCCGCCCTCCCCGGTGGCGGAGACGCTCAGGTACTGGCGTATGAGGTCGCGGACCCGCGGGCGGGGCACGTCGTAGTCGGTCGCGAGGGAGCGGAGGATCTCGTGGCGGCCGCCCCGGTCGAGGGAGCGGTACCCGTCTGAGAAGCGGTCGAGGGCGGCGGGAGACGGGGAGGCCGCGGATACAGAAGCATTGAGCCAGTGACGGACGGAGGAAGCGGCGGAGGCGGCGGGGGGCGGGGCGCTGGGGTCGGGGCTGGCGGGGGGTGACGGAGAGGGGGGTCCAGAGGGGATAGGGTCGGGGTGCATCCTGGCACGGAGCAGGACGGCGAGGGACTTTGGGGTGTGGCTCCTGGTCATGCGATGGGATCGGGTGCCACCGCCGCTGCACGCCGGCGATGGGATGGGAGGAAGAGGAGGTCAGGAGGAGCTGTGTCAACGGCGCGCGTGGGCGGCGGTTGCGAGTTTGGCAGCTCGGAGAGGACGAACGGTGGCGGAGCGGACCGTGCCAGCTTTGCGGTTGGGTTTAGCCGGTCAGGTGTCACCCAGCAGGCCAGCAGAATAATTGTCGCTTTATCATTTGTTTTCTTTTTATGTACAGAGTGCATCTAAAAAAAAGTACAGATTGATACCATAGAGCATAAAAATATCTACACGCCTAACACGACCTACTAAGACGATCCGAAAATCATGTTATAAAAAAAGATGATCCGAAAATATACAAAAAAATGTACACCATGCAGGTTCCAGCTCAAAAGAACAAAAAAGAAAGGCAGAGCCTTGACGAAAAGAACAATGTCTATGCATCACTGTTATCCGGCCCATTCAAGAATGATAGGATTTTCTGTCCTAAAAAATAGTGAATTGGTTCAATTATAATATTTTGGAAGAATGTTGCTCTCTACCATTTTTGCTAATATTTACGCTCACATGGTTCCTTTCAACGTACATGTCGTCATGCATTGCAATGAACGCTAGTCGCTGGTTCAACGTTAGCACAATTTCTTTGATCATGTACCATCTTTGGTAAACCATTCTGCTACTTAAGAGTTGCGAACAAATTCCTATCTCCAACGATGTTACACATGGATCTTAAGAGCTGTAGAAAAAGTCCCATACTGCTCCACTTCTCACCACCTTCGATCCACCTCACGTGTAGAGATAAAAGGGATGTCTTCTACTCCCTTTATATTAAAATATAAAATATTTTTAGCATAAGATATATCCACATGCATGTAGACATATTTATATTCTGATCACATATTCGGAACGGAAATAAAAATGTATCGAATCCATACGAGCATATACATCTTCAAACCATACAAAAAAAGTAATTGCTCAATAACCTAATAACCAACTCTGCAACAAAGTTGTACTTCATATTCCCTACATGACCATGTAAGTGAGTTGCTATTCCACGTATGAACTCCACAACTCACTAACCAGTGAACTGTGTTCTATTAGGTTAGACATTTCGCGAGAAAATCGGATTATTTGGATTATAACCATTGGATAATCCTAATTAATTTTAGAATAATTCTTATCCGGATGCTATTTTACATACCATATCATATACCGTACCGAGTGTTCAGTTCGGAATCAGATATATTATCCTTGAGATTGTTTGAAACTGGATATAGATTCTTTAAAACGGACTCGACGATAGATTCGGTGTGAAAATTATCCTATCCATTTACATCTTACTTTATTTAGTGTGCATCTAAATAATATTTTGTTTAAAAAAAAGAGGGATTAGCTAAAACTCATTACATCTGTAACATATGGACGTACCTTAACGCAAGCAGCCAATATCTTTACTATTAAAGCAGAATGCGTGGTATGGTGTCACAATCCAAATGGTGTCACACTTCAAATGCCCTCACACTTCATACTAATTACATTGCGTTGCCACCTATAAGTGAACATACCGGTTCAGAAACAAAAGTATGTCTAATTACAATGCTCTGCCACCTATGCCACCTATAAGTGAACACCGTTTTAAAGGGGGAAAAAAAGTCTCTCTTATTTCTCTAACCACCGTACTCAACAAACCATCGCATGCAAACTAACCACCAGGCCGCATGCAAACTAACCACCAGGCCACATGCAAACTAACTTCACTTTGATTTCTCTAACCACCAGGCCACCACGTGCCACCCCGTCCAAAAAAAAAAAATTCGTATTCCGTGGTAATCTTATTATTTTGTTGGTGCTAATGAGAACTTTCACGCAAATAAATCCCACCTAATAAAAATCTCACACGGAGCGCCTCATCCACCAGCTTAAAAATTTCTTGAGATTCATACTCCATATAAGTATATGGACGTCTAAAAATCCGATGACAAGAAAGTGTTAATAGTTTAATACCCATAGCAAGTATATGTATAGATCCTTTCCAGCTTACTCCTTTGTTTTTTCTGATGATGAGACGCCATTGGTTAGCTAGGTATGTATCGTCTGCCAGAAGCCAATAGCAAGAGCTGACTCCTTTCCTTTTGCGTTTCGGCCGCTCAAAATGTGGTGTATCAGATTGATTTTTACTTAACTATATCTGATTGATCTTTGACTAACACGTACATTTACTGTTAAGACATACATGGCGAGCAGTTGGCAATCCAACATCACCACGCGCTGCAGGGTTTTTTAGTGCACGTACGTTTTGCCAGCTTTGGCTATTTACTGCATGCAGTAGTTTGCTACGAGTTAAGTGGATTTGATCAAGCCAAAACCCAAATATTTGTTAGGGGCACGAGTCAAGGGGGTCATGAAGAGATGTGGCTGCCCAATCTTGCGCTTAAATATTTCCAGTGAGTAATAAAAAAAATACATCCTTCTTTTTATAATATGAGATGTTTTAGATGTTACCCATATTATTTAGATTCGGTTGTGTGCATCTTTTTAATGCAAAGGTCGGGGAACGCAGGGGCGGACCCAAGTAGAGGCTTGTGGGGGCCATGGCCTCCACTCAAAAATTCAAACTTTAATAGATTTTGTTCATTTTTTAAAGAAAGATATTTCAATTCAGTGAAGTTATACAAGAAATGCCCCCAGTCAACTCATGTGCCCCCTCTCAAAATCTTCTCTGGGTCCGCCACTGGGGGAACCACATCCTTTTTCTAAAAAGAGTGAACTAGAATGTGTCAAGCTAGCTGCCTTTATTCTTTGATGTATGTGTTATGTCGTTTTGAGGTAAGAAGATACATACATTACAAAGATGAAAGGAGTTGAGCGATTGGGCTTCAACAACCGTTATCAGAACCTCAAGTCAACGTGTCAAGGTGACGCGGTGAGGAAACTAAATGGACGCATAGTGTGAAGATTAAATATATAAAATAAGGCAAGAGTAATACAAATACTTTTATTTGATCGCAAATGAAAAGCATCAAAATAAAAGATTTTTCAGTTATAAAAACATTAAGGAACGATCATAGGAAAGAATAACCTGAAAGTTTTCTTCACCGAACAAATAGCTTCAACAACCGTTACCATAACCTCAAGTCAGCGTGTCAAGGTGACGTGGTGAGGAAACCAAATGGACGCAGAGTGTGAAGGTTAAATATATAAAAGAAGTGAGAAGTATTACACAATACTTTCACTAAATAGCAAATGGAAAGCATCGAAGAAATGATTTTTCTGTTAGAACAATATTAAGAAACAACCGTAGAAGAGAACAATCCGAAATTTTTCATCGTCGAATATTATAAGAAATTATTTGGAGCACCGGCACTGAATTACTTCTCAATGGTAGAAGAGAATAATGGGAACCTGCCCCAGGTATCTCCAGTTGAAAACAAAATTTTAACATTGACATTTTAGGAGAAGGAGGTGTTTGATGCTATCTCTCAAACGGAACGTAATAAATCTCGAGGGTAGGTTGTGTGTATCATCACGATGTAGAGGCTGGGACGGGTTCTGCTGAGTTCTATCAGAAGTTTAGGATGTTCTTAAAGTTGACATAATGAATATGTTTGTTCAACTTCAGTCAGAAGAAATAACCCTATTGAAAATACATTTTGGTGTAATTATCTTGCTGCCTAAAAAAGAAGATGCTAGCCATATTTAACAATATAGACCGATTTTCCTACTCAATGTGAACTTCAAAATGTTTACAAAAGTAAGGACTAATTGGGTCACCTCAATTGTAACAATGTAATTTGTCCTACTCAATCTGCGTCATTCTAGGGAGGCACATTTAGGAAGGTTTGTAGTCTTGTATGAAATCATCCATGAAATTCATGGGATAAAAGGATGGAGTTCCGTTTAAAATCGACTTTGAGTAGGCATACGATAAAGTAAAGTTGTCCTTTTAGAACAAGCTCTTTTTATGAAAGGATTGTCATCTCAATGGCGAGATTGCATTGCAAAGTTCATTTTGGGTGGAAAATGTCGGAATTCATGTAACTGATGACATTTGCCACTACTTCCAAACCCTCAAAGACAAGGAGATCATTTATCTACAATATCTTCAATGTTGTTGGAGACACGTTGGCTTTTCTTATTGCTAGGGCAAAGGAAGATGTCCATGTTAAATATAATTTACCCCACCTGGTCGAAGGGGAGGGAGGGTGATCTCGATCCTACAATATGGATGATGTAGTTTTGTGAATGGAGCATGATATTGCAAAAGAGGTAAATATGAAGCTTATTCTATCTTTCTTCGAGCAGCTCTCAGGGTTCCAAAGAGTGAAACTTATTTTTTTGGGCAAAGCGATGGAAGTTTGGGATGATTATTGTCGCATTTTTTGTGTGAGGTGGGATCCCTTCCATTTAACTATCCTTCAATCCCACTTCATTATAGTTGATTATTTTATAGTATATTATGATATACTTTTATATTAACACTTGACTAAAAAATCCGTAGCAACGCGCGGGCACTTAGCTAGTATTATATATGTGGTCGTCATCATTGGATGGGTGAAAGGATATGTTGTCGACTACTGGTGGGATTTGTCAAAAAAAAAAAATCATTTGATAGCCATCCAATCTCTACAACATATAAAATAAAGTTCCTCAGGGGGAAAGCCATATATAGCGATTATCGATGGAATCATTGGCCAACATGACTTAATCTTTGATGATTGATCGCTCTTTTCTACTCCGTCCGTTTGGTGAAGGATGCCACTAAAATGAATGTATCTAATGCTAAAATATATTTAGCTACATTCATTTTTGCAACATACTTTCCAGACAATGAGAGTAGAAGCAAACCGCACCGCAGCGAGCCAACGACCGTTTTGCTGGTTTAGTCGACCGGTCATAACTATTCTCGGTCTTTCGCTGTTGTTGTTGGAAAGCGACCTCTTAACACATGCATGATCCTAGGCTCTGAAAAGAAATGATGTGCGACCTAACTGTCAGCTTAATTATAGTTGAACTTTTTTTTTTTGAGAGTAATTATAGTTGAACTTGAACACACGTCGTGTGACCTTTATCTAGCAAGGCCAGGCCTGCGAAATTTGTCATCATACTGACTACTGAGACAGGGTGCTTAATTTTATCCTGCATGCGTTGGACGGGTCAATGCAGACGGCGCCATGCATCGCGTCCATGTTGAAGCTGGGCTGCTCTAAACCGGGAATTAGGGACGACAACCAGTGGTGATCAAGTGACAAATTTGGCGTAATTATGATTCTTGGTGTAAGCGGTTTGAGTCCAACACGATCAGTGAACTCTGCATCAAAACCTGCACAGAAGCACTCCTCCTGCTTGCATGTGCTGATGGATCCGTACGTCGCAGTACGTGTATGTTGTGTTGGCATGTGGGCCGTACACAGCCCGGGGTTGTTTAGTTGGACGCTTGGCCCATTTATGAGACGACGACCTTCGTCAAATTTTTGAGGGGGGCCAGTGATGGGCCGGGAAAACGACGTCGATTTGACCCGCTACACATGCTCCAAATAATTCTCAAAAAAACAAATATGCTCCAAATCCTCTGCAAAGGCGGCCGCTAATGGAATTCTCTCGGTAGCGCCCGGGCGATTCCTACCGTCGTTTCGCAAAAGGAATATCGATTCTGGGCTTGGCCCATTTAACATAGTTGATTCGTTCCTCTGCTCGTCGACTTTTGTTCCTTGGTGTAATTACTTTGTTCCTTTTTTGTTTCGTTTTGTTCCTGCATTTGTTCGTCAGTCTTTTGTTTCTTTTTTCCTTTTCATTTGTTTTTTCTCTTGGTATTATGTCTGTTTTCTTTCTTTGTTTGTTTTTCTTTTCTCTCCTTTTATTTTTCTTTCTTTTTTCTTTTTTTCTAAACATTTTATTCCCTGTTGGTAATCGCAATATGTATTTAATTTTTTTGTTATCTAAATCTTGTTCCATCAGTGATATATTTTTGTTCCAAACATTTTACATTTTTGTTCTTTCGTGCGTCAATATTTGTTCCGCATGTGTTTTTCGTTCCTCATAGATAAGATTTTTGTTCCTTGTAGATCTAATTTTTGTTCCTTGAGGCGCTAAATTATTGTTTTAACTATGTTTGTGTGTGTTCCATCCCTTATCATTTTGTTCCTTAGGCGATTAACATTTGTTTCTAGTAGATTGGATTTTTCCCTCACACGCTAATTAAATTTAATGTCACAGTTGTATTCGTGATTTTGTTCGATTTGAATTACACATTTGTTCCTTGTGTTGAATTTTTTCTCACACGGCTAATTAAACTTATTGATTTTTTGTTCCACTTAATAGAGTTTTGTTCCCCCGTAGCTTTTTTTACTACTAACTCCATGAATCCATAACTATTGTTCCTAAATCAATGGAGATTTGTTCCTTTTTCTGGAGTTTTGTTCCTCTAAATAAGACTTTTTGTTTCCCTTTATAGATTTTTTGTTTCATTTAATAGATGTATGTTCCTCTCTCTTAGAGCTTTATTCCCCTATAGCTTTTTTAGTTCCCAAATTAATGGAGATTTGTTCATGTTTTTAGAGTTTTGCTTCTCTACATAGGCGTTTTTGTTCCTCTATGCTTTTTTGTTCCTCCATACAGTTTGTTCCCACACTTTTTGTTCCCCTGTAGATTTTTTTTAATTCCTAAATCAATAGAGATATGTTCTTTTTTAAGTTTGTTTCTCTTTACAATATTTTTGTTCCTCAAAATAAGAGCTTCTGTTCCAAAATAGCTTTGTTCCATCTATGATATATGGAGAACTGCTCAGCAAATTGAACAAATCTCTTACGAAACGGTCTTTTGTTCCTCCGCATTTGTAAAAAAAAGCTTTGTTCCCACGGTTTGTTCCACTAAGATTCAGTTCCGTGAGCAGTGCGTGATGGTTTGCGCTATAACTTAGTCCCACCTCGGAAGATTGGTAAGACGCGCACCAGTTTAAATACCTCACTCTGCCGATCCATGTACAAGATAACTGCAGTCTCTCATAACCGTCTGACAAGCGGGCCCAAAAGTGAAAGGAACCATTCGAAGGAAATGGAACAGAAAACATATGAAGAAAAGGAACAACAGCAACTGGGCCGGCCCAGTTGGGCGAAATGAGAACAGGGGTCGTCGAGCGGGAAGGAGGGGGACCCCCGCCAACCCGCCGTGTCGGCAAATGACGACCCAAAGTTTTGTTGAAGATTGTCTTTAATAAGAATTACATGGAGTAGTTCGTAATGTTGTCAGCAGAAATTAAAATAATCACACTAAGAGTGGGAGAGGATAAATGACTCTCGAGATACAGTGAGCTCTTCTTCAAAAAGATCAAAAATGGCATTTTTAATTTTAAAGGGTCGGTATAAAATATCAAATGTATAGTGATGTGATATACAAGTGTGTAAAATTTGAACTCGTAATTCCTGTATTGGCCGTAAAAAATGACAAATGGATGGAAATGTCCGGTAAACAGTGCACAGATTAAAATTTTATTTTTTGTCTGATTTGTATATTTTGAGCAGTCCAAATTATAACGAATTTTGATATAAATTTGTGCGTTTGTAGGTCTCGAGTCGACACTATCGACATTCAAAACAAAATCTCAATTGTTTAAACTAGAAAGTGCTGATTTCGTTTTTTTCAAAACGAAAAGGCGAGCTCCCTTTCCGCACCTAAGATTCACTTGAAAGAAAGATGCAGTAGGAAGCAATTGTGCTCTGTCTCCTGCTATCTAAGAGCATCTCTAATAGCTGGCCTATTTTAGCCTCCGTGCCCTAAAAACCGTTTTTTAGGCACGAGAGGGCAAAAAACAGCCTCCAACAGCTGCCCTATGTGTTGCCCTATTTTGGGGCTGCCCCAAATTTTGCTCTTCTATGCCCCATATTTGGGGCAGAGAGGACCCCGTCCGGAGCTGACCTATCCTTTCAATTTCCGCGCGCGCGATCAACCGCCACGCTGAAGCAATTCCTCCCCCGACCCGCATCTCCGATCCGCCGCCGCCGCCGCCGATTCGCGCCGCCCGCCGCCGGCCCAACTGCCGCTGTTGCTCTAGCGGGCTACCCCGCCTCTCCGCCGCCGAATCCCGCCGGAAAATGGCCGCCACCGAGCTCGATTCGGCCCTGCCGTGTTGAATCCGCACCGCCGTCGCCGGGCGCCGTCGAGCTCGATTCGGCCGCCTCCCGCGGCCGCGAAGCTCCGGGCGGGTGGATCCCGAGAACCGCCGTCCGTCTGCCGCCCCTCCTCGCCCTCCCGCGGTCAGCCGCCGCCGATTTGACGCCGCCCCGCCACGGCCGAGGTGAGCTCAAAGAACCTTTACAAACTAGATGAATTTTTTGTGCCTTTTCTATTTAGATGATTAGATAGATAAATTGTAGTGCTTGTTTGTAGATGGTAGTGTTCGATTACACCACGTCCGATGAGGAGTTCGACATGGACGAGGACGAGGATGTTGCCATGCTCCTCATGATGCACCACGAGGCGAACAAGAGGAGGTTTATCCCAAGTGGTCGACATTTGTGAAGACATTGATTCTCCCCCACGGCAAGAAGGAGCTTGATTTCCACAATGCTCAAGCAGCGGCAAGGAAAGATGTGGAGAGAGCTTTTGGGATTTTGCAAGCCCAATTTGCTATTGTCAGAGGACCGGTGAGGTTTCGGGATCAGGAGACCCTTTGGTACATCATGACGGCATGCGTGATCATGCATAACATGATCGTGGAGAATGAGCGTGGGCAGAATGCCATCTACGACACCTACGAGTTGATGGGGCATCCGATCCGGCCGAGGCGAGGTGGAGATTGATGCACTACACGACCGCGAAGTTGATGAGGAAGATGGATGCAGTGGTGTTGTTGGGAAACCCCAAGAGTAAGGTGTGAAGTAGTGCAGCAGCAAATTTCCCTCAGTTATGAAACCAAGCTTATCAAACCAGTAGGAGTTGAATGATCTTCTGAAGGTTGTTGAAGATGACTTTGGCAGGGCGCACTACCGGTGTCAACAACGAACGTGGAACCTGCACACAACACAATCAAACTACTTTGCCCCAACAAAAAAGTGAGGTTGTCAATCTCACTTGCTTGATGTAACCAAAGGGTTAAACGTATGTGTGGAAAATGATGTTTGTTTGCAGAGAATGAAAGTAACAGTTTGCAGTAGGTTGTATTATCAATGTAAACAACTGGACCGGGGTCCACAGTTCACCAGTGGTGTCTCTCCATAAATAAATAATAGCATACATGCGGGTAAACAAATTATAGTTGGGTAATTGACAAAATAAGAACCGCATAATAATGCATATACTATAGTCATGATGTCTAGTATGAGATTCATTTGGGTATTACAACAATATACATAGACCGTTCCAACCGCATCTATGACTAATAATCCACCTTCCGGTTAGCGTCCCCTTTCAGTATTAAGTTGCAAACAGCAGATTATTGCATTAGGCAAAGTGTGTAATGTAAGTAATACAATTATCCTTAGACAAAACACTACTGTTTTATCCCTAATAGAAACAGTCATTCACAATATTAGAGGTTGTTGTCACTCCCCCAGATTAAATGAAGACATGAACCCACTATCGAGCATAAATACTCGCTCTTGGAGTCACAAGCATCTACTTGGCCAGAGCATTTACTAGCAACGGAGAGCATGCAAGATCATAAATAACACACACATAATATATTATGAAGCAAATGACATAGTACTCAATATTCATCGGATCCCAGCAAACACAACATGTACCATTACATAAAGATGATCTTGATCATGATAAGCAACTCAGAAGATCTAAACATGGTAGCACATAACGAGAAGACAACCATCTAGCTACTGCTATGGACCCGTAGTCCAAGGATGAACTACTCACGCATCAGTCCGGAGGCGGGCATGGTGATGTAGAGCCCTCCGGTGATGAGTCCCCTCTCCGGCAGGGTGGCGGGAGAGGTTCTGAACCCTCCCGAACTAGGGTTGACGACGGCGGCGGCTCTGGAACTTTTCGTGGATTTCTGATCGGGTACTTAGGGTTTTCTCGTCGGGAGGTATTTATAGGCGAAAGGGCAACGTCGCTGGGCGCCCGAGGTGCCCACACCACGTGGTGGCGCGACCAGAGGGGGGGGCCGCGCCTCCAGCAGGTGTTTTGGTTTTTGTTTCGTCCAATTTCGAGAATATTTTCTTAACAACTTTTCTGAAACCAAAAATAGCAGAAAACAGGGAACTGGCACTGTTGCATCTTATTAATAGGTTAGTCTCAGAAAATGCATAAAAACCATATAAAGTGTATATAAAACATGGAACATAAGAAATTATAGATACGTTTGAGACGTATCAAGCATCCCGAAGCTTAGTTCTACTCGTCCCGAGTAGGTAAAGCGATAACAACAAATAATTTCTGAAGTGACATGCTTTCACACAATCTTGATCATATAATATTGTAAGGCTCATGTTATGAATGAAGTGACTCAAGGCAGTGATCTATAGTTTGCTAACAAATAGACAAGGAGTAAACAGCTACATCATATAAGTAAAAACTTTTCATGGATAGTACTTTCAAACAAGCATCAACAAGATTTGCATAAGAGTTAACTCATAAAGCAATATTTTCTAAGTAAAAGAGTATTGAAGCAACACAAAGGAAGATATAAGTTTCAGCATTGGCTTTCAACTTTTGAACATGTATATAATATAGATAGTTGTTAACACAAAGAAATATAACAAGTGCAATAAGTAAGCATATAAGATTTGTTGCGCACAGTTGACACAAGTGTTTGCTTCGAGTATAGAAAGAAGTGGATAAACTGACTCAACATAAAGTAAAAGATAGGCCCTTCGCAGAGGGAAGTAGGGATACAAGCATGTGATAGAGCTTTTTATTTTTTATAGGTTTTTGAAATCATATAGAGAGCATAAAAGTAAGTTTTTGAGTGGTGTTTGTCGTTGTCAACGAATGGTAATGGACACTCTACCCCCCTTGTCAACCAAACTTTCTAAGAGCGGCTCCCATTGAATGACGTTATTTCTACCCAAGGGCAGATCATCCCTCTTATCTCTTTTGTTTACACATGTAGTTAAAAGCTAGTATCATTGCTTAGCTGATTAGATCAGGGTAAAAATGTGAAGAGAATGCAGCGGTTAAAGTTGTAATTAATTGGGACTGGGTGATGTCTACGCACCCTTCTATTCATGTAGACAGTGTTGGGCCTCCAAGAGCAGAGTTTGTAGAACATCAGCAAGTTTCCCTTAAGTGAATCACCCAAGGTTTATCGAACTCAGGGAGGTAGAGGTCAAAGATATCCCTCTCAAGCAACCCTGCAATTAAGATACAAGAAGTCTCTTGTGTCCCCAACACACCCAATACACTTGTCAGATGTATAGGTGCACTAGTTCGGCGAAGAGATAGTGAAATACAAGTAATATGGATGAATATAAGTAGTAATTGCAATCTGAAATAAAAATGGCAGCAAGCAAACATGTAGCAGAACTTGTTGGAAACGGTGTTTCAATGCTTAGAAACAAGGCCTAGGGATCATACTTTCACTAGTGGACATTCTCAACAATGACATCAAAGCTGAATAATAAATACTACTCTCAAACACTCTCATGTTGGATGATAAACACCATTCACCGCGTAGGGCTATAAAAGCACACCTCAAAGTCTGAGTAAACAAACACCACAACGTCATAAAGGAATCACACACGGTGCACATACTGTCACCTTTAAAACCATGAATAACCCCGGAGTTCATAATAAAGTAACCTCTAGAGTGCATAATAGATAAAGAGTAACATCACATATTCAACTAGATTACAAAGCTCATGATCACATAAAGATCACACCATGAGAGAGAGAGAGAGATAAACCACATAGCTACCGGTAGAGCACGCAGCCCCGGGGGAGAACTACTCACTCCTCATCGTAGAAGTCAGCAACGGCGATGGAGATGGCGGTGGAGTCGATGGAGATGACTCCGGGGGCAATTCCCCGTCCCGGCAGGGTGCCGGAACAGAGACTTCTGTCCCCCAAATCTTGTCTTCGATGGCGGCGGCGCAGCGGAACTCTTCTCGGGAAAAGGCTTATTCTTTTAGGGTTTGCATCTTGGGGGGTTTATATGGGCGAAAGGGCGAAGGCGGTGGAGCCCCGAGGGCCCCACCTCAGGTCCTGGCGCAGCCAGGAAGGCTGCCACGCCACCCCTTGAGGTGGGCGCCTCGGTGCCCGTCTCCTTTTCCCCCTCGGACTTCTGGAACGTGTCTGGAATTCTAAGATCTTCGGTATAAAAATTGTCCAATTCCGAGAATATTTCCTTAAGTGGATTTCTGAAACCAAAAACAGCAGAAAACAGGGAACTGGCACTATGGCATCTTTTCAGTAGGTTAGTTCCAGAAAATGCATAAAACAATATAAAATGTGTATAAAACATGTAGGCAATTGGTATAATATAAGAATGGAACATAAAAAATTATAGATACGTTTGGGACGTATCAAGCATCCCCAAGCTTAGTTCTACTCGTCCTCGAGTAGGTAAAACGATAACAAATAATTTCTGGAGTGACATGCTTTCACACAATCTTGATCAAATAATAATGTAATGCATGTAAGTTGAGATCAAATGAATAAAATCTGTAGTTTATATTGATATGAAATGAGTAATGAATAAACAAGTAGGCATAACAAAGCAAAACTTTCAATGAATCGGTAATAGAGAACAATCAACCGTGCAAAGTAGATATTAAAGATGATTTAAGCTTCAAGCACAACAATATAATCATCTAATGAATCAAACAATCATGACAACTTTGTGAAAGGATCAAGTCAAGTAATAGCAATATGCACATAGAAGATCATTTCTCTATTTGTTCACACAAAAATAAGCAAGTGTTCAGCGTTGGTTCCTGGCACCAGGATGTTGTGGCTAAGAGAATGTTAATGGGGGTTTGGAAGGCCAACGGAAGAAAGTCTCACAAAGCTGAAAATGATCATTAGACAAGAGGAAGTCTTATAATCAAAGCTATGTAAGGAGTAGTGATTGCCACACAACGGATGCACATAGAGCTATAAGTGTATGAAAGCTCCCCAATGGAACTAGTGGGGGTGCATCTAACTTGCTTGCTCATGAAGATCTAGAGCACTTTTGAGTAGGCTCATCATTGGAATATACAAGCCAAGTTCTATAGTGTAAAGTTCCCCACATATTTATGCAAGTAAAACATGAAAACTCTCTCATATGGAGTAAAGGTGCTAAACATGAGCACAAATGATGACTATGAATAATATAGGTCCTATAACATGAGCACAAGTGTGGATAAAGAGTAGTAATGTTGCCCCCTTTTTATTCTTTCTTTCTTTTTTTTTTCTTTTTTTTTCCATTTTTTTGTATTTTTCTGTTTCTCTTTTCGATGGCCTCCATGGCTCTTTTCACTTTTAGGGGCAACATTCTATCATGACAACACACTTTTGATACAAGGATCTCATAATGGATAAAACATGGTGTATGAAACGGTGCATCTGCCAGTGTAGCAGGATATGCAATGACCTAGCGTAACATGGGTAAAATCACACATCAGCTATATAGAATCATGCAAAGCAATATATAAATGATAAATGACAACAAGTCATGTAATGTAAAATGAAAGTTGCATGGCAATATATCTCGGAACAGCTATGGAAATGCTGTAGTAGGTAGGTATGGTGGATGTTTTGAGGAAGATATTTGGCTTATGTGTAGGAGAACATGATAAAGATCTCCCACGAGTTTTGGATGTACCCGCGAAGTATGCACCAACTCTCAATGTGAGAAAGGGCAATGCAAAGTACCGAAGAGGCTAGCAAATATGGAGGTGGAAGTGCCATGAAACCCGCAGCTTTAGAACTCACAAGAAAAATGATTCCAAATAGAAACATGATCTTACAAGGCATAATGAAAATCACTCCACGAGGGACTGTGGCAAATGAACAAGTCACTGTTAGGACCCCGACCGTAGCGCATAACACAAAGTCATTACGGTTGCTTTTAACATTAGGAGTCATATTTCATTATGCTATCAACTGGAAATTTAAGTGTGGCACAGCTTCAAGTTTTTTAGACCAACCATTAATCATTCCACCTTACTAAACCATCATGTTTACCATTAAGCATATTAATATCTCAAAACAACATCAATGATTCAAGTGACACAATTTAATGATCTACAAGATTATGTATCATTTAGTTATACCATCTACAACATTTAACATTTTCTGTTCCTAACCAAACACCAATCAACTTATTTAAACATAAACTCTCCAAGTATTTAACAATGAACCAAGAGAGTATAACATAAGAGAACTAACAGCTCTAAACAAGAGATGCATGAAAAAAAACAAGAGCTGAAAGCATTGAAGTAACATAAAAGAATACTCAACAAATATAAGTGAAGAATAGGAGTATTTAAATGAAAAGGCGGAGCGTGTCTCTCTCCCACACAAGAATGCTAGGATCCATTTTATTCAGAGAAAGAAAATAACAAAGCAAAAATAAAAACAAACAGACGCTCCAAGTAAAGCACATAAGATGTGGCGGAATTAAAATATAGTTTCACTAGAGATAACCTGATAAGTTGTTGATGAAGAAGGGGATGCGCATCCCCAAGCTTTGACGTTGGAGTCTTCTTGAAATATGCTTGGGTGACCCACGGGGGCATCCCCAAGCTTAGGCTCTTTCATATTCTTGATCACATCATATCATTCTCTCTCTTGATCCTTGAAAACTTACTCCACACCAAACTCAAAGTAAACTTCATTAGAGGGTTAGTGCACAAAAAATTCTTATATTCTGCATGAACACAATTGCTACCAATGCTACTGGACATTAGATACAGCCACTGATACTTTATGGAACAAAAAGATCCATTCAAAATAGTAAAAGAGGCATTGCAAAATAAATGTCAGAATCTGTCAAAAACAGAACGGTCCCTAAAGACGAATTTTTTCGAGGCACTTAACTTGCTCAAATCAGAAAACTCAAAACTAGTGAAAGTTGCATATATATCTGAGGATTACGCATAAAAAATTCCAGGTCCATCCGATTTTTCTGTAAAGAGTTATGAATTTAACGGTGGACAGCAGAAAACAGTTTCAGCACAGCAATCCAAATCTAGCATCAACTTTCTACCAGAGGCTTAACTTGACACAACAATGCAATAAAGTAAAGATACAAAGGAATTTCTACAGAGGTAGACATCTTCCTTGACCCAATAAAATAAAATAACAGGAATAAAATATTGGGTTGTCTCCCAAAGGCTCTTTCTTTATAGCCATTAAGATAGGCATAGTGATTTTTATGATGCTCTCATAAAGATGATAGTTGAAAAACGAAAGAGAGCATCAAGAGGTAAACATCAAACACATTTAAGTCTAACCCACTTCCTATGCAAAGAAATCTTGTAATACGATAAATTATTGAAACATAAAGCAACTATCATAGAAAGATGAAACAAATAAAACTTCAAAACTTCCAACATAAAGAGAGGTGTTTTAGTAACTTGAAAACTTTTACAACCATATTTTCCTCTCTCATAATAACTTTCAGTAGCATCATTGATAAAATCCACAATATAACCATCACATTAAACATTCTTATCATGATCCATATGCATAAAAGTATCATTATTTCCCTCATAAGAAAAGTTCTTCTCATTAATAGCAACGGGAGCAGGATCATCATAAAGAACTTGAACATGATAGACAAGTTGTGTATTGAAAGTATTGGTTTGAGTAATTCCTCTATAACTATGACAAGTTTCAAAAGGATAATTGTAATAGTAACCTATGTCATAGTATTCTTTATAATTATCAAAGACTGGAGGCATAGTATCATCATAAGCAATAGAATAGTTATCCTCCAAAGTATGTTTATTTGTAAACCTATCATCATTTTTACTAGAAGGAGAGGTCTCAAATATATAATCATTAGTAGCAAAAGGATTTTCAAACACCTCATCCCCGAGCTCAGAACTTTCTATATCATCATGGGAAGGAACATGGATAGTACTAATAGTGTAGCAATTATTAACATCATCATTTTCAGAATTAGTGTACCAGAGATTTTCAATATCAAAAGAAGTGTGCTTTTCCCAATCATGATCACTAATATAAATAACAGGCATAGGTTCATCATCAAGTTCAGAATCATCAAATTCAGAATTATAAGTATCAATTGTAACAGGAGCAACAAGTTTGGGAGAAGATACCGTTTCTTCTCTCCTTTTACTCCTCTTCTTCTTTTTCCTCTTCCCTCTTTTCTTCTTCTTTTCCTCTTTAGGAGGGAGAGGCTTGAAAGGAAGCTTCTCCACATAACCTGGTTTAGTATTAGAGACAATGGAAGAAACTTGGGGGAATTCCTCTCTTTCATTAATAAGCTCAAAACATACATTAGTCCTGTCATACTTTGGTAAAGTCTCATCCTTTATAATATTTTGTATGTAAGTGTTAGCATGGCAATTATTAACACAATAGAGATAACATCCATGCAACAAATCATTCATATCAATATCACTCATATTTAACAAAGAAGTTTTTCTTGATAACTCTTCACACCCCAAAAATAATGTAAGTTTATCATGTTGATTAGGAGTGATCATGCTATCACAAAAGTCTCCTGCAATATTGATACGTCTCCAACGTGGACAGTGTTGGGCCTCCAAGAGCAGAGGTTTGTAGAACAGCAGCAAGTTTCCCTTAAGTGAATCACCCAAGGTTTATCGAACTCAGGGAGGTAGAGGTCAAAGATATCCCTCTCAAGCAACCCTGCAATTAAGATATAAGAAGTCTCTTGTGTCCCCAACACACCCAATACACTTGTCAGATGTATAGGTGCACTAGTTCGGCGAATAGATAGTGAAATACAAGTAATATGGATGAATATAAGTAGTAATTGCAATCTGAAATAAAAATGGCAGCAAGCAAACATGTAGCAGAACTTGTTGGAAACGGTGTTTCAATGCTTAGAAACAAGGCCTAGGGATCATACTTTCACTAGTGGACATTCTCAACAATGACATCAAAGCTGAATAATAAATACTACTCTCAAACACTCTCATGTTGGATGATAAACACCATTCATTGCGTAGGGCTATAAAAGCACACCTCAAAGTCTGAGTAAACAAACACCACAACGTCATAAAGGAATCACACACGGTGCACATACTGTCACCTTTACAACCATGAATAACCCCGGAGTTCATAATAAAGTAACCTCTAGAGTGCATAATAGATAAAGAGTAACATCACATATTCAACTAGATTACAAAGCTCATGATCACATAAAGATCACACCATGGGAGAGAGAGATAAACCACATAGCTACCGGTAGAGCCCGCAGCCCCGGGGGAGAACTACTCACTCCTCATCGTAGGAGTCAGCAACGGCGATGGAGATGGCGGCGGAGTCGATGGAGATGACTCCGGGGGCAATTCCCCGTCCCGGCAGGGTGCCGGAACAGAGACTTCTGTCCCCCGAATCTTGTCTTCGATGGCGGCGGCGCAGCGGAACTCTTCTCGGGAAAAGGCTTATTCTTTTAGGGTTTGCATCTCGGGGGGTTTATATGGGTGAAAGGGCGAAGGCAGTGGAGCCCCGAGGGCCCCACCTCAGGTCCTGGCGCGGCCAAGAAGGCTGCCGCGCCACCCCTTGAGGTGGGCGCCTCGGTGCCCGTCTCCTTTCCCCCCTCGGACTTCTGGAACGTGTCTGGAATTCTAAAATCTTCGGTATAAAAATTGTCCAATTCCGAGAATATTTCCTTAAGTGGATTTCTGAAACCAATAACAGCAGAAAACAGGGAACTGGCACTGTGGCATCTTGTCAATAGGTTAGTTCCAGAAAATGCATAAAACAATATAAAATGTGTATAAAACATGTAGGCAATTGATATAATATAAGCATGGAACATAAGAAATTATAGATACGTTTGGGACGTATCACTGGGCACACCATTTGCCATTCTTTTTGCAAAGTTAATGGATAAGCGGTGTATATGCCACTAGTCCGGTTGGTGAAAGTCTGTCTAAAAGCAAATGACAAGGTTGATATCCGTAACACCACATACTTCCTCATGAGCTAATAAACATTGACACAAATAAGGGATAATAAGTTTTGAATAAAAGGTAGCACACGAAGTATTTGCTTGGAATGGCAGGAAATACCATGTAGTAGGTAGGTATGGTGGAAACAAATGGCATGGGTTTTGGCTCAAGGTTTTGGATGCACGAGAAGCATTCCCTCTCAGTACAAGGCTTTGGCTAGCAAGGTTATTTGAAGCAGACACAAGTATAAACTATGACAACAAGACGTGTATAAAAACATATTGCAAGCATTATACAACTCTACATTGTCTTCCTTGTTGTTCAAACGCCTTTACTAGAAAATATCTAGACCTTAGAGATACCAAACATGCAAACCAAATTTTAACAAGTTTTACGGTAGTTCTTCACTAATGGGTTTTAACTACATGATGTAAAAACTTAAACATGATCTACTTGAGAGCTCAAAACAATTGCCAAGCACTGATGACCCACAAGTATAGGGGGTGTATCGTAATACTTTCGATAAATAAGAGTGTCGAACCCAACGAGGAGCAGAAGGTGCTGACAAGCAGTTTTGATGAGGATTTCACTGTAAATACGAGCAGACAGTTTTTTAGGAGTTTTTGATATAACAGATAAATAAAGTGCGAGTAAATAAAGCACAACAATAATAATTGCAGCGAGGGGCCCAATCCTTTCTAGAGCAAAGGACAAGCCGGTTTGTTTACTTATGATGACCAAGCGTTCTTGAGAACACACGGGATTTATGTCTAGTGCTTTCGCTTCATATAGATGATTAATTTTTAGTGTTTTGATAAGTGTCGTGTGGGTGAACCTATGCTAATGCACCGCCCTTCCTAGGACTAATACATACTTGTGATTATACCCCTTGCAAGCATCCGTAAATACAAGAAAGTAATTGAGATAAATCTAACCACAGCCTTAAACTTTAAGATCCTGCTATCCCTCATGCATCGAGATATTAACGTGGGTTTAGGTTTCTGTCACTCCGGCAACCCCACAATTAATATTCGAATACACAATGCATTCCCCTAGGCCCATAAAAGTGAAGTGTCATGTAGTCGACGTTCACATGACACCACTAGAAGAATAGCACCACAACTTAAATATCAAACCATTAAATATTACTCAACATAGTTCACTACTAACATCTAGACTTCACCCATGTCCTCAAGAACTAAACGAACTACTCACAACACATCATTTGGAACATGATCAGAGATGATATAATGATGGGTAACAATCTGAACATAAACCTTAATTCAACGGTTCCACCCAATAGCATCAATAACAATAGTAATTAACACCGGGAGAGTTTCCCCTATCAAACACACAAGATTCAGCCCTAGATGTTACAGAGGGAACGGAGTGGAGCGGTGGAGATGACGGTGACGGCGGTGGAGATGATGGTGATGATGATCCCGATGAAGTGCAGCTCGATGACGGTGACGATGGCGACGATTTCCCCCCTCTGGGAAGGGATTTCCCCGGCAGATTTCAGCCTGCCGGAGAGCTTTCTTCTCTCTGTTGTTTTCCGCCTCGTGGCGGCGGCGGAATAATTCTAACTCTCCGTAGAAGGTCTTAGGTTTTCGGGGGGATGAAGTACGCAAAGGGGCACGGCAAGTGGTGGGCCAGGGCGGCCAGACCACCTGCTCGCGCGGTTCCAGGCTTGGCCGCGCGAGGGGGGGGGGGGGGGTGTGGGCCCCCTGGGCCCCACCTTTTCCTCTCCTCGTGGCTCCCTCCATGATCTGGCAAAGTAATATTTTTCACGGTCTTCGTTCTGTATTTTGATCTTCGCAAATAATGTATCTTGACGGTGCTTTTTCCAGCAGTTTCCAGACTCCGGTGATCAATTCTCCAATAATCATCAAACATGCAAATAGATGAAATAACATAAGTATCATCTCTAAATATGAAATATATCAATGAATAACAGCAAATTATGATATAAAATAGTGATGCAAAATGGACGTATCAAGCACCACAACATACAAGATAACAATCCATAAGAGCATGTATATCTTTTCATTATACCATCTACCACATTTAGCATTTTCTGTTTCCAACCAAACAGCAATCAACTTATTTAAACATAATCTCTCCAAGTATTTATCAATGAGACAAGAGAGTATTTCCTAACTGCTGCGGCTTTCAGCTTTCGCCATAAACATAAAACAATAAGTGTTGCGGCTATCAGCTTTCGCCATAAACATAAAAGATAACTACTGAGTCTTTCAGCTTTCGCCATAAATATTAAAGAATGCTAGGATCCAATTTATTCAGAAAAATAAAAAAGCAAAAATAAAAGCAAACTAACGCTTCAAGTAAAACACATAAGATGTGACGGAATTAAAATATAGTTTCACTAGAAATGACCTGATAAGTTGTTGATTAAGAAGGGGATGCCTTGGGCATCCCCAAGCTTAGACGCTTGAGTCTTCTTTGAAATATGGTTGGGTGACCCACGGGGGCATCCCCAAGCTTAGACTATTTCATCTTCTTGATCACATCATATCATCCTCCCTCTTGATCCTTGAAAACTTCCTCCACACCAAACTCAAAGTAAACTTTATTAGAGGGTTAGTGCATAATAAAAAATTCTCATATTCCGCATGGACACAATCATTACCAATGCTACTGGACATTATCTACAGCCACTGATACTTTATGGAACAAAAAGATCCATTCAAAAACAGCAAAAGAGGCATTGCAAAATAAATGGCAGAATCTGTCAAAAACAGAACAATCCGTAAAGACGAATTTTTTCGAGGTACTTAACTTGCTCAGATAAGAAAACTTAAAGGTAATGAAAGTTGCGTACATATATGAGGATCACGTACAAAAAATCTCAGGTCATTTTGATTTTTCTGTGAATTCTTACGAATTAAACAGTGGACATCAGAAAACTGTTTCTGCGCAGAAATCCAAATCTAGCATCAACTTCCAACTAGAGGTTTTACTTGACACAACTATGCAATAAAATAAAGATACAAAGGAGTTGTTACAGAGGTAAGCATGCTCCTTGACTCAAGAAAAAGAAAAAGAACAGAAATAAAAAGTGGGTTGTCTCCAATAAGCGCTTTTCTTTAACACCTTTCAGCTAGGCACAGAAAGCAAAACTCAAGTGTTTCCAAGAGAAGAAGCATCAACATCAATAATTTCATCCTAGACATGGTCTGTTACAATAGATGTTTTAGGTATCCATGAAGATGTCCTATTACGTAAATCATTACTATTAGCTTTAGGCACATTAGGGGGTTTCGGTTTGAGAATATAGATGAACTTTTGCTCCCTTCCCACAAAATCTTTCTTATTTTTAATAGAGAAAAACGTTGAACTTAAAGTTTCCATAGCCTCTTCTAATTCATCAATTCTATGATTATGAGTATCAATGGTGTTGCTAGTCTCTAAAACAGCGATTCTTCCATTAATGTCCTCTATTGATTCATTACCCTTGCTAGCTGATACGTCTCAAACGTATCTATAATTTCTTATGTTCCATGCTTATATTATACCAATTGCTACATGTTTTATATACACTTTGTGTTGTTTTATGCATTTTCTAGGACTAACCTATTAACAAGATGCCATAGTGCCAGTTCCCTGTTTTTTGCTGTTTTTGGTTTCAGAAAACTATTTAAGGAAATATTCTCGGAATTGGACAATTTTTATGCCGAAGTCCCTATTTTTCCCGACACGTTCCAGAAGTCCGAAGAGGAAACGAAGGAGGGCACCGAGGCGCCGTCATGAGGTGGGGGCGCGGCTCCCCCCCTGCCGCGCCAACACCCCGTGACGTGGCCTCGGCCCTCCACCGCCTTCGCCCTTTCGCCTATATATTCTCCTCGAGGTGAAAACCCTAAAAGAATAGGCCATCTTCCACGAAAAGTTCCGCAGCGCCGCCGCCATCGAAGACAAGTTTCGGGGGTCAGAAGTTCCTGTTCCGGCACCCTGCCGGGACGGGGATTGACCCCCGGAGCCATCTCCATCGACTCCACCGCCTCCACTTCGACTCCATGATGGTTTGTGAGTAGTTCCCCAATGGACTACGGGTTCTTGGCTGTAGCTAGTTGGTACTCTCTCTCCCATGTACTTCAATACAATGATCTCATGAACTGCCTTATGATACGTCTCCAACGTATCTATAATTTCTTATGTTCCATGCTATATTATACCAAGTTATTACATGTTTTATATGCATTTTATATAGTTTTATGCTTTTTCTGGGACTAACCTATTAACAAGATGCCACAGTGCCAGTTCCCTGTTTTCTGCTGTTTTTGGTTTCAGAAAAGTACTTAAGGAAATATTCTCGGAATTGGACGATTTCTTTTCTGAAGTCCGTTTTTAATTGGGAACGTTCCAGAAGACCGAACACGAGACGAAGTGGGCGACCGAGGCGGCCACATCAGGTCCTCGCGCGGCAGGAGCCTGGGCCGCGCGAGCACGTGGTGTGGGCCCCTCGGGGGTCCACCGACCTCGCCCTTTCGCCTACATATACCCCCCGAACCAAAAACCCTAGCACGGTGTGCAATATTTCCTCCATGGGTCCCGAGCGCCGCCGCCATCGAAGACAAGATTCGGGGGACATAACTCTCTGTTCCGGCACCCTGCCGGGATGGGGAATTGCCCCCGGAGCCATCTCCATCGACTCCACCGCCATCTCCATCGCCGTTGCTGACTCCTACGATGAGGAGTGAGTAGTTCTCCCCCGAGGCTGCGGGATCTACGGTAGCCATGTGGTCTATCTCTCTCTCCCATGTGATCTTTTATGTGATCATGAGCTTTGTAATCTAGTTGAATATGTGATGCTACTCTTTATCTATTATACACTCTAGAGGTTACTTTAATATGAACTCCGGGGTTATTCACGGTTGTAATGGTGACAGTGTGTGCACCGTGTGTGATTCCTTTATGACATTGTTGGTGTTAGTTTACTCTGACTTTGAGGGTGCTCTTGTAGCCCTACACAATGAATGGTGTTTGTTATCCAACATGAGAGTGTTTGAGAGCAGTGTTTATTTATTTAACTTTGATGTCATTGTTGAGAATGTCCACTGGTGAAAGTAGGATCCCTAGGCCTTGTTTCTAAGCATTAAAACACCGTTTCCAACAAGTTCTGCTACATGTTTGCTTGCTGCCATTTTTATTACAGATTGCAATTACTACTTATAATCGTCCATATTACTTGTATTTCACTATCTCTTCGCATAACTAGTGCACCTATACATCTGACAAGTGTATTGGGTGTGTTGGGGACACAAGAGACTTTTTGTATCTTAATTGCAGGGTTGCTTGAGAGGAATATCTTTGCCCTCTACCTCCGTGAGTTCGATATACCTTGGGTGATTCACTTAAGGGAAACTTGCTGCTGTTCTACAAACCTCTCCTCTTGGAGGCCCAACACTGTCTACGAGAATAGAAGCGTGCGTAGACATCAAGCTATTTTCTGGCGCCGTTGCCGGGGAGGTGAGCGCTTGAAGGTATCTCCTTTAGATTCTGCAGTTATTACTTTTTGTTTCTTGTTTTTATTTTCACTAGTTAGGTTAATGGAAAACAACAAAAATATTAGAGAGCTTTATAATATTTATCTTGAGTTAGGACATGAAGTGTTTGAAGAGAAAATTAAAAAACCTATGGAACTTTATTTGCATGCTAGTAGCAATGTTATTAGTATGAATTCTTTGAACACCATTATTGCTAATGCTATGGAAAAGTCTAAGCTTGGGGGAGTTGGTTTTGATGAGCATGATATTTTTAGTCCCCCAAGCACGGAGGAGAAAATTTTCTTTGATGATACCTTGCCTCCAATATATGATAATTATAATCATTGTGATATTTTCGGTCCACCTACTGTTGAGGATATATTTTATGTTGATTACAATATGCCTCCTATATTTGATGATTATGGTGATGAGAATAATAATGATAGCTATTTTGTTGAATTTGCTCCCACTACAATTAATAAGTATGACTATGCTTATGTGGAGAGTATTAATTCTTTCATGCACGTGGCTCATGATAAGAATGTTTTATGTGATAGTTATGTTGTAAATTTTATTCATGATGCTACTTGTGAACTTATAGATGATAATGATGAGTGTTGCTTAAATATACTATATGATAGTGCTTTAGATGATGGTCCTATGCTTATTGATAATCCTCTATGTTTAGAAGTTGAGGATAAAAATGATATAATTGCTGCTTGTGATGGTACTCTTACTCATGAGAGTCCTACTTTGTTCTTGAATTCTCCTAATTACACCATGGAGGAGAAATTTGCTTATGTTGAGAAATACTTATGTGGTTTGCAATTGTCTCTAGTTCCAAATCTTTGTTGCAACCATGATCTTAAACTTGATATTGATCTTAATAACTATTTTGAAAGAGGGAAGCATGCTAATGAATTCCAAAATAAATTTAATGATCCTCTTTATGTGCCTATGTTATCTAAGTTAAATGATTCTTGTGGTTATATGGTTGAATTTATTTCTACAACTGAAAATTATTATGAGAGAGGAGAATATGGTTGTAGAAGTTTTCATGTTACTAAAACACCTCTCTTCATGTTGAAATTTTTGAAGTTGCACTTGTTTTGCTTTCCTATGCTTATTGCTTTGTGCTTTCATGACTTGTTTCTTTACAAGATTCCTTTGCATAGGAAGAGGTTTAGACTTAAAAAGTGTTTGATATTTACCTCTTGATGCTCTCCTATGTTTTTCAACTCTCATTTTTATGAGAGCATCATACGAATCTCCTTGCCTAGCTAAAAGGTTTTAAAGAAAAGCGCTTATGGGAGACAACCCACTATTTTATTTCCTGTTATTTTTTTTTTTTTGTGTCAAGGACTTGTCCTACCTCTGTAGCAATTCCTTTGTATCTTTATTTTATTGCATTGTTGTGTCAAGATAAGCCTCTAGTTGAAAGTTCATGCTAAATTTGGATTCCTGCGCAGAAACAGTTTTCTGCTGTCCACCGTTTAATTCATAACTCCTCACAGAAAAATCCAAATAATCTGCCCTTTTTTGTGCGTAATCCTCAGATATATATGCAACTTTCATTAGTTTTGAGTTTTCTGATCTGAGCAAGTTAAGTGCCTCGAAAAAATTCGTCTTTACGGACTGTTCTGTTTTTGACAGATTCTGCCATTTATTTTGCAATGCCTCTTTTGCTATTTTGATTGGATCTTTTTATCCTATGAAGTATCAGTGGCTGTAGATAATGTCCAGTAGCATTGGTAGCAATTGTGTTCCTACAGAATATCATAATTTTTCGTGCACTAACCCTCTAATGAAGTTTACTCTAAGTTTGGTGTGGAGGAAGTTTTCAAGGATCAAGAGAGAAGGATGATATGATGTGATCAAGAGGATAGTAAAGCCAAAGCTTGGGGATGCCCCGGTGGTTCATCCCCAACATATTTCAAGAAGACTCAAGCGTCAAAGCTTGGGGATGCCCAAGGCATCCCCTTCTTCATCAACAAACTATCAGGTCCTTTCTAGTGAAACTATATTTTAATTCCGCCACTTCTTATGTGCTTTTCTTGAAGCGTCGGTTTGTTTTTGTTTTTGTTATTTTCATTCTCTGAATAAAATGGATCCTAGCATTCCTTTGTGAGAGAGAGACACGCTCCGCTTTTTCTTATGAATACTCGTATTTTTCACTTATATTTGTTGAGTATTCTTCTATGTTACTTCAATGCTTTCTAGCTCTTGTTTTTCATGCATCTCTTGCTAGAGCTGTTAGCTTTATTATATCATACTCTCATATCTCATTTTTTAATTACTTGGAGAGTTTATCTTTTAAATAAGTTGATTGGTGTTTGGTTGGAAACAGAAAACGCTAAATGTGGTAGATGGTATAAAGAAAGATATACATGCTCTTATGGATTGTTATCTTGCATGTTGTGGTGCTTGGCAATTGTTTTGAGCTCTCAAGTAGATCATGTTTAAGTTTTTACATCATGTAGTTAAAACTTATTAGTGAGGAACTACCGTAAAACTTGCTGAAATTTGGTTTGCATGTTTGGTATCTCTAAGGTCTAGATATTTTCTAGTTAAAGTGTTTGAACAACAAGGAAGACAATGTAGAGTTTTATAATGCTTGCAATATGTTTTTATATACGTCTTGTTGTCATAGTTTATACTTGTGTTTGCTTCAAACAACCTTGCTAGCCAAAGCCTTGTACTGAGAGGGAATGCTTCTCGTGCATCCATAATCCTTGAGCCAAAACCTATGCCATTTGTGTCCACCATACCTACCTACTACATGGTATTTCCTGCCATTCCAAGTAAATACTTCATGTGCTACCTTTTATTCAAAACATATTATCTCTTATTTGTGTCAATGTTTATTAGCTCATGAGGAAGTATGTGGTGTTACGGATATCAACCTTGTCATTTGCTTTTAGACAGACTTTCACCAACCGGACTAGTGGCATATACACCACTTATCCATTAACTTTGCAAAAAGAGCTGTCAAATGGGGTGCCCAGTCCCAATTAATTACAACTTTAACCGCTGCAATCTCTTCACATTTTTGCCCTGATCCAATCAGTCAAGCAATGACAACAGTTTTTAACTATATGTGTAAACAAAAGAGATAAGAGGGATGATCTACCTTGCTGGTAGAAATAACGTCCTTCATGGGAGCCGCTCTTGAAAGTCTGGTTGACAAGGGGGGTAGAGTGCCCATTACCATTCGTTGACAACGACATACACCTCTCAAAACTTACTTTTATGCTCTCTATATGATTTCAAAAACCTATAAAACTAAGAAGCTCTAGCACATGCTTGTATCCCTGCTTCCCTCTACGAAGGGCCTATCTTTTACTTTATGTTGAGTCAGTTTACCTACTTCTTTCTATCCCCGAAGCAAACACTTGTGTCAACTGTGTGCAACAATTCTTATATGCTTACTTATTGCACTTGTTATATTTCTTTGTGTTGACAACTATCTATATGATATACATGTTCAAAAGTTGAAAGCCAATGCTGAAACTTATATCTTCCTTTGTGTTGCTTCAATGCTCTTTTGCTTAGATAATATTGCTTTATGAGTTAACTCTTATGCAAATCTTTTTGATGCTTGTTTGAAAGTACTATTCATGAAAAGTTTTACTTATATGATGTAGTTGTTTACTCCTTGTCTATTTGTTAGCAAACTATAGATCATTGCCTTGAGTCACTTCATTCATAACATGAGCCTTACATTATATTATGATCAAGATTGTGTTTAAGCATGTCACTTCAGAAATTATTCTTCTTTTATCGTTCTTGCCTACTCGGGACGAGTAGAACTAAGCTTGGGGATGTTGATACGTCTCCAACGTATCTATAATTTCTTATGTTCCATGCTATATTATACCAAGTTATTACATGTTTTATATGCATTTTATATAGTTTTATGCATTTTCTGGGACTAACCTATTAACAAGATGCCACAGTGCCAGTTCCCTGTTTTCTGCTGTTTTTGGTTTCAGAAAAGTACTTAAGGAAATATTCTCGGAATTGGACGATTTCTTTTCTGAAGTCCGTTTTTAATTGGGAACGTTCCAGAAGACCGAACACGAGACGAAGTGGGCGACCGAGGCGGCCACATCAGGTCCTCGCGCGGCAGGAGCCTGGGCTGCGCGAGCACGTGGTGTGGGCCCCTCGGGGGTCCACCGACCTCGCCCTTTCGCCTACATATACCCCCCGAACCAAAAACCCTAGCACGGTGTGCAATATTTCCTCCACGGGTCCCGAGCGCCGCCGCCATCGAAGACAAGATTCGGGGGACAGAACTCTCTGTTCCGGCACCCTGCCGGGACGGGGAATTGCCCCCGGAGCCATCTCCATCTACTCCACCGCCATCTCCATCGCCGTTGCTGACTCCTACGATGAGGAGTGAGTAGTTCTCCCCCGAGGCTGCGGGATCTACGGTAGCCATGTGGTCTATCTCTCTCTCCCATGTGATCTTTTATGTGATCATGAGCTTTGTAATCTAGTTGAATATGTGATGCTACTCTTTATTATACACTCTAGAGGTTACTTTAATATGAACTCCGGGGTTATTCACGGTTGTAATGGTGACAGTGTGTGCACCGTGTGTGATTCCTTTATGACATTGTTGGTGTTAGTTTACTCTGACTTTGAGGGTGCTCTTGTAGCCCTACACAATGAATGGTGTTTGTTATCCAACATGAGAGTGTTTGAGAGTAGTGTTTATTTATTTAACTTTGATGTCATTGTTGAGAATGTCCACTGGTGAAAGTAGGATCCCTATGCCTTGTTTCTAAGCATTAAAACACCGTTTCCAACAAGTTCTGCTACATGTTTGCTTGCTGCCATTTTTATTACAGATTGCAATTACTACTTATAATCGTCCATATTACTTGTATTTCACTATCTCTTCGCATAACTAGTGCACCTATACATCTGACAAGTGTATTGGGTGTGTTGGGGACACAAGAGACTTTTTGTATCTTAATTGCAGGGTTGCTTGAGAGGAATATCTTTGACCTCTACCTCTCTGAGTTCGATATACCTTGGGTGATTCACTTAAGAGAAACTTGCTGCTGTTCTACAAACCTCTGCTCTTGGAGGCCCAACACTGTCTACGAGAATAGAAGCGTGCGTAGACATCACCTTACATGATTGAGATCCATATGATGTAATCGGTGTTGTGTTTGTTGGGATCCAATGAATTGTTACATTATGATCAGTTTATCTATAAGTTTGTGAAGTTATTGTTGTTGCAATCTTGTTGTGTTTTATGCTTGTCACTAGTGCACGAGTGGTATGATCTTAGATTTAAGCTCTATAATTATTGCTTAGATTGTATCTACAAGTTGTTTGCACATGTCTGTGTCCGGAACCCGAGGCCCCAGAGTGACAGCAACTGGGATAACTGGAGGGGATGGTTTAGATATGAGGATCACATGTTTTCACCAAGTGTTAATGCTTTGCTCCGGTGCTCTATTAAAAGGATTACCTTAATTACCAGTAGTTTCCCTTGAGGCCCCGATGCAAACGGGCTGATAGGACAAAAGATGTTATGCAAGTTTCTCATTGCGAGCACGTATGACTATATATGGAAAACATGCATACATGATTAATAAACTGATGTTCTGTCTTAATGCTATTTCAATCTTGTCAATTGCCCAACTGTAATTTATTCACTCAACACATGTTATTTGCTTGGAGAGTTACCACTAGTGTAGATAGCTGGGAACCCCGGTCCTTCTGTCATCATCATTGCTCTACAGTCAACTACGCACTGGAATACTTTCCGGTGCCATCACCTCTGTGTTACTCCTACTGCTGTGTTAATATTACTATTGCTCTCATATTACTGCTGCTTTCACATCACCCCTGTTACTAGTGCTTTTCCAGGTGCAGCTGAATTGACAACTCCGCTGTTAAGGCTTATAAGTATTCTTTGTCTCCCCTTGTGTCAAATCAATAAATTTGGGTTTTACTTCACTCGCAGACTGTTGCGATCCCCTATACTTGTGGGTTATCACTAGCATTATCAAGAAAAAAATTCTCCATAGAATCCAACCTTTTAATAAAATCTTACAGAGCGATCTCAGTTTTAATCTCTTTAGTAGGTGGTGGTGATCCTACCAAATTCTCAATTAAATTGCAAGCTTCCAAAATAGGAGTACCCACAAAATTACCCTCGTAAGAGTGTCAAAGGACATACATATACCAACTAGAAATACCAACATAAAAATTCCTAAGAAGGATTAAAGTGGAGTACTTTTTTGTGCATTTTTTATGAGCATCATTTATCCTATACCATGCATCTGTCAAACTTTCTCCTCCTTGTTGCCTAAATGAACGGACTTCAACTTCAGGACTCCCCATTTTGGCAAATTTAAAGCTAAACCGAAATAAAGAAATAAATGCAAATAACTATTTTTTTGTGTTTTTAATAATAATAAGCAAACAAGACAATAATAAAAATAAACTAAGGAAGACAAAAACAAAATAAAGAGATTGGAAGTGAGAGACTCACCTTGCAGAAGTGCTCCAACTCCCCGGCAACGGCGCCAGAAATCCTTGATGCACTACACGACCGTGAAGTTGATGAGAAAGATGGATGCGGTGGTGTTGTTGGGAAACCCCAAGAGGAAGGTGTGAATTAGTGTAGCAGCAAATTTCTCTCAGTTATGAAACCAAGGTTATCAAACCAGTAGGAGTTAAATGACGCAGTGGGGGTCTTCCCCACTGTCCTTTTGCGTAAAAAAAAACCCAGTAGGAGTTGAATACTCTTCTGAAGGTTGTTGAAGATGACTTTGGCAGGGCGCACTACCGGTGTCAACAACGAACATGGAATCTGCACACAACACAATCAAACTACTATGCCCCAATGATACGTCTCCAACGTATCTATAATTTCTTATGTTCCATGCTTATATTATGCCACTTGCTACATGTTTTATATACACTTTTATATCATTTTATGCATTTTCTGGTACTAACCTATTAACAAGATGCCACAGCGCCAGTTCCCTGTTTTCTGCTGTTTTTGGTTTCAGAAAAACTGTTAAGGAAATATTCTCGGAATTGGACAAACGAAACGTCGAATTTCCTATTTTTCCCGGGAGGTTCCAGAACACCGAAGAAGACACGGAGGGGAGCCCCGAGGGGCCCACACCCCCTCCCGGCGCGGGTCCCCCTTCTGCCGCGCGGGGATAGGGTGTGGGGCCCTCGGGCCTCCACCGCCTTCGCCCTTTCCCCTACTTATATCCCCCGACAATACAAGACCTAATACGGAGTCCTTTTCCAGAGAAGAGTTCCGCTGCGCCGCCGCCACCAAAAACCCTAATTCGGGGGACAGAAGTCTCTGTTTCGGCACCCTGACGGGACGGGGAATTGCCCCCGGAGCCATCTCCATCAATTCCACCGCCATCTCCATCGCCGTTGCTGACTCCTACGATGAGGAGTGAGTAGTTCTCCCCCGGGGCTGCGGGCTCTACCGGTAGCTATGTGGTTTATCTCTCTCTCCCATGGTGTGATCTTTATGTGATCATGAGCTTTGTAATCTAGTTGAATATGTGATGTTACTCTTTATCTATTATGCACTCTAGAGGTTACTTTAGTATGAACTCCGGTGTTATTCACGGTTGTGAAGGTGACAGTTAGCGCACCGTGTGTGATTCCTTTATGACGTTGTGGTGTGTGTTTACTCATACTTTGAGGGTGTTGTTATAGCCCTACGCAATGAATGGTGTTTATCATCCAACAAGAGAGTGTTTGAGAGTAGTATTTATTATTCAACTTTGATGTCATTGTTGAGAATGTCCACTAGTGAAAGTATGATCCCTAGGCCTTGTTTATAAGCATTAAAACACCGTTTACAACCCGTTCTGCTACATGTTTGCCTGCTCTGCCATCTTTATTTCAGATTGCAGTTATCACCTATAATCATCCATATTACTTGTATTTCACTATCTCTTCGCCGAACTAGTGCACCTATACATCTGACAAGTGTAATGGGTGTGTTGGGGACACAAGAGACTTCTTGTATCTTAATTGCAGGGTTGCTTGAGAGGGATATCTTTGAACTCTACCTCACTGAGTTCGATATACCTTGGGTGATTCACTTAAGGGAAACTTGCTGCTGTTTTACAAACATCTGCTCTTGGAGGCCCAACACTGTCTACGAGAATAGAAGCGTGCGTAGACATCAAGCTATTTTCTGGCGCCGTTACCGGGGAGGTGAGTGCTTGAAGGTATCTACTTCAGATCCTGCAGTTATTACTTTTTGTTTCTTATTTTTATTTTCACTAGTTAGGCTAAATGGAAAACAACAAAAAAATTAGAGATCTTTATGAAATTTATATTGCATTAGTACATGATACTTTTGAAGAGAAAATTAAAAAACCTATGGAAGTTTGTTTGCATAATAATGGTAGTAATGTTATTAGTATAAATTCTTTGGACACCATTATTGCTAAGGCTATGGAAAAGGCTAAGCTTGGGGAAGCTAGTTTAAATAAAAATAATCTTTTTTTGCTCCTCAGCTTTGAAGGAATTATTTTGCCTTAATAATGCTTTGCATCAAATATGTGATAATTCTAATGATGCCTGTGATATTCTAAAGCCGCCTGAACAAATAGTGCCATTTAAAATACCTATGAAAATTATTGATCGTGTTATGTATAACCGCTATGTAGGGGATGGAACTGTCCATCCTGTTGATCATTTGCTATTTTTACATGAATTATGCGAGTTGTTCAAGTGTGCAGGTATTTCAATGGACAAAGTTAAGAATAAATTATTTTCTATGTCACTTGGTGGAAGAGCTGCGCATTGGTATAAATTGTTGAAGAATAGGCACTCTCTTGGATGGGATGAAATTGTATCTCTCTTTTATTCTAAATTTTATCCTCGAAGTGAGATTCACCAAGATCGGAATTCTATATATAATTTCTGGCCTCACGAAGTAGAAAGCATTGCTCAAGACTGGGGAAGTCTGAAAATATTAATACTCAAATGTCCTAACCATGAGTTTCCTGATAAAATAATTGTTAATAATTTTTATGCAAGGCTTTCAGGACATTGCAAGATGCCTGTTCTGAGTGCTCTTTCACAAGTAAGAAGGTTGAAGCTAGATGGGATCTTCTTGAAACAATTCGAAACAATGCTGAAGATTTGGGAGAATGACAAAGGTAAAGAATCAGGTATAAACTATGAATATGATTGCATTAAGTCTTTCGTTGAAACTGCTGGTTTTCAAGAGCTTAGTGCTAAATATGGTCTTGCTTCTCATATTATTGTTGATTATTTTAGAACCTTTGCTTCTCATATTAATGTTACTAAAGAAAATTGGGACGTGTATCATGAACCTTTCAAATACACTTGCATGGAAAATGAAATTGTTGTTAATGATTGCAATAAACATGCTCAAACTGCTGAAAATACTATTTCTTATAAGCATGTTAATTTTTGTGGAATACATAGACCTTGTGGAATTAATCAAATTGAAGATGAATATTGTATCCACCATAGGAATGAAAATACTAGAGTTTGGTACAAGTCTCTAAGAGATCTTGGTAAAAGAATTTGTGCCACCTATCATTTTATTTGTGAACTTTGTTATGAAGAAGGTCATTTCGAATTTCAATGCTCAGGTTCTAATAAGGATATTGTAAGAGACTTTTGTGATAACATGATCACTCCTAATCAAAATGATGAACTTACATTATTTTTGGGGTGTGGTAACCCGGATTTTTGAGATATCAATTAATTTGAGTAATACAGTTTTAGCTTCTAATTATGATTTTTACTAATCTTCCGTGTTTAATTTATATGTCTTTGTGTGCTTTATTAAAAAGATAGATGAGTTAATCAAATGTAAACAGGCATCATCCATGCATCCATCGATGAAGTTAGATAGGCGTTGGAGCTTCCTAGACCAGTCATACTATATGGTGCATTTTAATCAAGCTGCCTTGTACGTGCATGCATAGTTGATTAGCCACGCTTGACGTCAGAGATTATGTAAGCAAAGATAAACGTGGAGGCATAGGAGAGGCCACTATATCCAAGTCTCTTACGTGGAGTTCTGCATGGAGGCTAACCAGCGGGCAGATAACACGTCGGCAGATATTTCTGCTCAGTTCAGCAGTAAGCGGCGACCGACCTAGCTAGATATTTTACCCAGCGTATGCATTGCTGCCTTCTCTTATAAATAGAAATGCAGCTAGCTGCTGCCGCTATAGTCTCCTCATTCCCATGTACACAAGGTTCAGCTCCAGATCAAACGTGTGTATACTTAGAGAACTAGAGAGAGACCAGAGTGAGATAGATTAGCACCCGTATCCTTTGGATGAGTTTAGCTGGAGACGCTGGTGATTTGGAAGACGACAACGGCAGCCATGAACTAGCCGTAAGTTCGGGGCTTCGGCATCCGATCCGCTGGTATGCTTGAAGTTGTACGTGCTACCGGAGGAGGAAGTACACCAGAGCGGGGAGGTGCTGCTAATCGTAGAAGACGACGGCTTGGCGATGAGAGTGGCCAAGATCGCTGGCTTGAGATAGCAGGCGAGTGGAGTGTCTGATGGTGGTTCTTTGGCTACGTACGCCATTCTAGCTAGCTACCATCTGCATTCTAGCTAGCTACCATCTGGACTCTGGAGTCGTCAGCGTTGATATTATTTGATAGCTACGGCATGGTTAATCCAGGCAAGCTATTCTTACCTCTCTCTCATATATTTTTGTGGAGTACTAGGCAATCTTGCGCGGCGACACGCCGCGCCCGTGTAGCGGCACTGTTTTTTTCTTAACTAAATAAATTCTGTGAACGATAATGAGCTAATTACAAATAGCGTGGATAATTTATAGAAGTAATGTGCTATTATGTAAGATGACATTATAGAGATGTATCAAGAGAGCAGGATTTATTAGCGAGAGTTGTGTGTGAAATAATTACAGGAATGAGCAAGAATAATGTTTCGTTTTTAGCAGTCTGTATATCAGGCCGTTCACCAATGGTTTTACTTAGTGAGAGGCAACAACCTTAAAAATATGGAGAAAAACAATTGCAATATCCTGTAGAAATTTAGGAAAGTCTGGAAGCGAAGGAAGACAATTGAATGCACGACTCTCCTATTTGATGTGACACACACACACAAAATATATATTACCTTTTACATACAATATTTTTGATATATCAGAATGACTTTTCAACGCATCTCTCATTCTGTTTCACAAGTGAGTAATAAGAACAAAGATTACAGTAAAAAAAAAAGACAAAAGATCTACAACAAATAGATGAATTCACAAATAAGTGACAAAAGGAGAAAGGTACAACCTAAAAGTGCTTAATTAGACTGAGGGCAGGTTAATGATGTCGTTGCCATCATGTGTACTCAACAGAGAAACAAAATCTAATAAACCTCTAAATTACCTGCAAGCAGCAACCATTAATTTAAAGTCTTAACTGGATCGAGCAATATGTAGTTACATTAACAGGTAGCCAACATAATATGCACCTATGTTGGTGCTAGACAGCATGAGGAAGTACTCGACGCGAGTGAACTACATGAAAAATGAGGATAATTTCAAATTAGAATACCCCGTTTATCCAAGCATAGCAAGAAAACAATGGAACAATCAACCCAAAAAAAAGAGTATGTTCACTGTTCAGAAATAAATGGATATATACATCTATTTCAGGGAAAAAAAATATGTAGCAAAAGAAAGATAACTGAAAGAGCAAGACCTAAGAGGCATTAATTCCTGACCAACAGAAGTGAAGATTAAATTTTAACATTAAATAGCATAGCAGTTTCAATAAACTTCCAGTGTGATGAACAATACGACCATACTGAACTCAGAGATGGCTAAAATCATTTAAGATTTTCGAAGAAAAAAGATCCAATGTCATATGTGCATACAAATATTATGTTATTGCTTAAGGTTACTCACATAATTGGTTTACACTTGTTTCTCCAAAGTACTGTTTGACGAAGTAGATGTAGTGTCATGCATGTACTCCAACAACTCTGCTGCCTACAGTGAAACACATAAATTTACAGAGAGGGAAATATATTAATATCAAGCTGATATTAGTACATTGGCTAGTGTATTAGTTTCAAAGGCCACTCTCATATCAGAGCTAAAAATGTAGTCAGATTGTGTATAAGCATGAGCTGAAATGTGTTAGAACAAAACTTGGGAATTATGGATTCCATTGCTACATTTTGTGAAAAAGGGCTTTGTATTTTAAATTTTTAGTCACTGCATTTTTAGTGGCACTTGCAATAATATAAGACTATAGAATGGAAAATTTAATCGTCGATATGACAAAATTCTTTGATCCGTGTACCATATACTTACATGTGTATAATGTGAAGATTTATATACATTTATATTGAACGTTCAGATCTGGAAGGTTCATTAAACATTATGCTCACATGTCTATAAATAGTACTCTTGGCCAGTATATCATGTGTGGACTTGGGAAGGTGTAGTGAAAAAAAAACATACCGGAAAAGGAATTTGTAAATTGCCAAAATCTAGAAAGATTAGTGTAATCTTCTCATTTTATTGACACGGTGTGTTCTAATCTGGAGAAGTTGGATGATCTATTTGCTAGTATGATATTCAGGATCGTTTTGGGGCTTCCTGACGATATGGGGGCAAGGATATTGCAGATCACTTTCCATTTCTCTAGCACCCTCATTCAACGGATGTCGTGATGTTGCAGGGCTGCATTTTATTCCTATTGTCTTAACTATACAGTGGACAGTAATTTGATGACACATTATTGGAGGCGTCCGACCCGTCTTCGAACTATTTAATATATTGTTTTTCTTTTTTACATTCAACATGAAAATTTCTACGCTCTCTACATATAATAGTATGTTAAAGGATTGACATACAATGCATGGGTGGAAAGGTTCAGATGTATGTACATGGATGGTTATGAACTCTAAATTTAAAGCATCAATGTGTTCTGCACTTAAGCTTGTCTGCACATATTTACTAATAATTCAGTCATAAGAGTTACAGAAAACTTAACCTTGATCTGTAAAATGTAGGCTTAAATTTGTAATTGTTGAGCTCCTCCTCTCTTCTGCTTGCTTGCAGGTTGTGAAGTCTATAAGGTACCTACACAATTACCCATGTTATAATATCCCAAGCATATTTTCTCTGAGACTAACAACTATAATAATTTTGATACAACGGACATATGTAAGAGATACATGGATGGTTGTGAACTCTAAATTTAAAGCATCAATGTGTTCTGCACTTAAGCTTGTCTGCACATATTTAATAATTCAGTCATAAGAATTACAGAAAACTTAACCTTGATCTGTAAAATGTAGGCTTAAATTTGTAATTGTTGAGCTCCTCCTCTCTTCTGCTTGCTTGCAGGTTGTGAAGTCCATAAGGTACCTACACAATTACCCATGTTATAATATCCCAAGCATATTTTCTCCGAGACTAACAACTATAATAATTTTGATACAACGGACATATGTAAGAGAAATTGGAGAAATTATTATTTTTTAATCTTTGACATGGGCGGAAAATAAGATTAATCGAGATGCATAGTCTATTGAATAAATCTTGTCAATCTTAATGACCATAGTAATATTTCTATAATGACTTCACTTATCTAAAAGGCATATAGCCCTAGCACATGGAAAGAAACTTAAGCTATAGTGCTACATAAAAGATGAATCGTTCCGTGCTGGCTGCAGCAGACTACATGCCAGTTGTGGGAAAAAATAAATGAAGCATGATTACGTAGGCAGTGTAACGGTGTGTAATGTCAATTACCAGCAGGTGAAGCTAGGTAGAAAATTGTCTTGCATGAATCGTCAAGGTTATAGCTGATGGCGTGAGACAACCAGCATAGCAGATCATGGATCTGATTAGAAAACAAAGGTACCTGGGACCAGCTTGAGTATTGGAGAGGAGGAGATTACCATCAACGGCAAAAAACTGGAACCTGAAGATAAACAACTGAATTAAATTTATTCATTAAAAATCTTGACAATGCTAGGAATTCGAAAAATACAGTGGAAGAGGTTGTCCACAGATCATGGATATTTCTGTACGCTTACTGCTTGCATATAGTAGTAGTTCTGAAGTAGATTTGGCAAAAAACTCCTCTGATAGAAAAACAGTGTGAATGTAAAGAACATCGTAAGAAATCGTGAGGTGGATACTTGTTTCTTTGATAACTCGAGAACCAACTGGAGCAGTATGGATATTTCTGTACGCTTACTGCTTGCATGTAGAGAGTAAATACCACGTGCTTTTGCCATCTCTCACACATGATGATCATGTCCTGTTACCTCTAATTGCACACTGTTCGATCACACAAAGTCATGTCAGAGGGTTATTTGAATTATATGTGCTTCGCGCGCCCAATCAGGAAACAAATACTGGATTTGGAGGGTAGAAAACTATGGACATGGTGTTTTTGGTGCAAAAATCTTCTACCACCTCCACATTGCTCCTTGGTACAAAATATTTTGCTGACCTAACTAACATACCATAATAAAATCTTAGAAAACATCATCGATCAGATTGTAGAGAACTCTTGATCAACTACTATGAGTGCACCGAGGAAAAAATGAGAGCTGCAAGAAAGAAAGAAAATATCGATTAGCAATCCAGTAGTAACAATGGACATGACTCTGACACAATCAATTAAGCACGACTAAATATTTTGAACATACGATGGAAATCCTCAGAAAGGAGCTGCAAGAAGACATTGTTTTTGCAAATGTAGAATCTATACTGATAGGGAAGTCTAAGATGGACTGCCAAGTGCAGAATCTTCTTGTTGATAAGGACTTGATACAATTAACAAAACAATTGCTTGAGATAAAAAAAAGATTTCTGTGACTCCAAGAATTGCCAATCGCACAATCTCAGATTCAAAAATGAATACCGACAGGTTTTATTTGCATATGCAACTATGCAGGTAGAACGCTGCCTTCCAGGTGAAGGCAAAAGAAATTATGAGGACTTTCAAGTTTTTTAATATAGTGCTCCATTTCCAGTACATTAGCTATGCCCATGCTATGTCTAGAGCTGATCCAGTGCTCGCCGCCATTGAGTTGCACGAGGAAAATAGGCACATCAACGCCAGTACTTTGACTGGGGCAGATCCAGCACTTGCCGCTGTTGAGCCGCTTGATCCATCACAGCAAATCATCTAATAGATATACAAATTCAAGCACTTTTGCAGCAGATCCACAAAGAGCTAGCTCCAAAATTTATAGAATCATCAATTCTTTGACTAATCCATATGTGACGGAAGCAGCGAACAAATTTAACCTCAAATCCATGTGCCTACTCAGTAATCACACGCCAACTCCATAGTAGAGTAATATCATGGGAAAAAAATGCAAGAATTGAATAGTAATGCAGCACGGAGGCAAGAACAGCAGGAAATAAAGCTAACAGGCTACCGGCAATCGCTGACCTCCTGAGACCTGAGTCCCGCGGCAACTGTAAACAGGCGTCGATGACGGCCCTGTGGAGCCGGAGGAGGGAGGCGAGCGTGGAGGCCGGGATAGAGGAGCAGGGTAGGTAGGAGTCGGTCTAGGTAGGCGAGCACCCAGAGCTCGAGGCGAGCGGTGAATGGCGCCAGCGGCGGCGGTGGCGGCCCTGTGCAGCGGCGCGGAAGGAGGAGACCCACAGCCTCGGCACGCAGCGCCCACGGGCCTAAGACACGCGTGCAGCACGGTGTTGTAGGCGTACGTGTTCATGGCGACCTGATGCGCCATATTGTCGAAAACCTTGCACGCGCTGGACGTCCTTTGGGAACGGGTGCAGCGGCGGCTGCGGGTCAGCGCCTCGGACGCGCGTGGCCACGGGGTGGCCGGGAGCGGTCGCGCAACCGCTTCTGGGTCGCCGGAGCGTGGCCGGCGGCGTGCGGATGCGGTGGTGGAGGCCGAGTGCGACGCGGACGATTCCGGCGCGTGTGCAGCTTCCCGGCACGCAAAACTCGGCGAGGATGGAGTGGGCGCGGCAGCGCACCTCCCCGTGCCCGTGGATCTGAGCGGGGAGGAGCGGAGCTGGGGGCTGCGCGGCGGCGGCGGCGGCGACCTCGGGGTCGCGCGCGAGAGAAGGGGAAGCAGGATTCTGTGGGGTCTTTTTTGCAAAAAAACCTGTAACATTTTCCGTATTAACGAATAGGTCCTTCGCAGTGTTAAAATCTGGTCTGCGGGGCGCGGGCTCGATCTGCGAGGCGTTTTTGTGAAAAATAGGCACGGTGACCGGTGGGAACCGGCGCGACCGGCCGGCGACCGGGCGACGTGTCACGCTACGATTGGTGGAAAGTCCAGAGCTACAGTAATGCGCGTTCTGGGGGTGGGCGTGGACGCATCTGGGCCGTCCGTCGCGTAGATCGGACGGTCAGAGAAAAAAGGGCGACGTGGACGCGGGACAGGGCGCGAATTCGTCCAACTTTCATATATAGGGTATGCTTTGTTGTTAAATTGCATGATATCATGAGTGGTACGAGCTTTGTATTGATATACGGGTTGATGCGTCGATGTCGTTACGGTGATGGATCCGTAGGAGCCACCGGTACGAGTCGGGCTTAGCTTAACACGTATATTTGACATGGAATATTAAACAAGTGTTTTATAAAGAAAACTTGGTGCTACGAAGGTGATCGTATTGTACCGGTCACAGTACAGGTATGGGACTGTCTGAGTTCTCCGCGAGGAGCGGCCCTTATTCGGGAAAGTGTCGGTGATGGATCCGTAGGAGCGACCGACACGAGTAGGTCAAGTTGTCCGGTGTCTTAGCGGGTGCATGAACTCTACTCGTTCTGGAAGCTGGTAGTTCTGGTCGAGGCTGTCGATGTCAGAGTACCCCTCTGCAGAGTGTAGAAGCGTGGATATTCACCCCTGTGATTCCCGGGTAGGTAAACTCACTTTCATGTGTGGCACCATGTGTTTTAATATGGTTAACAACTCAACAACATCATTCAACTGCTTCTTCTAAAACCTAGTGTATTTTGCAAAGTGTATGAATTGCTTGTTGAGTATGATTTATCGTACTCACCCTTGCTTCACTTTGTTTTTAGATTATCAGAGTGCGCAGCGGAAGACGTCATCGTTCGAAGAGTAGGCTGGACCAGTTGGGTGGGATGCGACTAGAGAACTTAATCATGTAATTGTAATTATTCTTGTAAAATAAATAAAAGAGCTGCTTGAGATCCACTGAGCTAGTTTATGCCTGCTTTTCTAGCCGTTCGCGTGTATAGGCTTTCGGGTCTATAGACGCGCGGCGGCTGTCATTCTTCCGGGCCGGGTCTCGGGGCGTGACAGTTAAGGTGGTAAGAGCTGCTTGAGATCCACTGAGCTGGTTTATGCCTGCTTTTCTAGCCGTTCGCGTGTATAGGCTTTCGGGTCTATAGACGCGCGGCGACTGTCATTCTTCCGGGCCGGGTCTCGGGGCGTGACATGGGGTGTGAAGAGTTATCAAGAAAAAACTCTTTGTTAAATATGAGTGATATTGATATGAATGATTTGTTGCATGGATGTTATCTCTATTGTGTTAATGATTGCCATGCTAACACCTACATACAAAATATTATAAAGGATGAGACTTTACCAAAGTATGTCAGGACTAATGTGTGTTTTGAGCCTATTAATGAAAGAGAGGAATTCCCCCAAGTTTCTTCCATTGTCTCTAATACTAAACCAGGTTATGTGGAGAAGCTTCCTTTCAAGCCTCTCCCTCCTAAAGAGGAAAAGAAGAAAAAGGGAAAGAGGAAGAAGAAGAAGAGGAGTAAAAGGAAAGAGGAAACGGTATCTTCACCCAAACTTGTTACTCCTGTTACAATTAATACTTATAATTCTGAATTTGATGATTCTGAACTTGATGATGAACCTATGTCTGTTATTTATATTAGTGATCATGATTGGGAAAAGCACACCTCTTTTGGTATTGAAGATCTCTGGGACACTAATTCTGAAAATAATGATGTTAATAATTGCTACACTATTAGTACTATCCATGTTCCTTCCCATGATGAGGTGTTTGAAAATCCTTTTGCTACTAATGATTATATATTTGATACCTCCCCTTTTAGTAAAAATGATGATATGTTAACCAGTAAACACACTTTGGAGGTGATACGTCTCAAACGTATCTATAATTTCTTATGTTCCATGCTTATATTATACCAATTGCCTACATGTTTTATACACATTTTGTATTGTTTTATGCATTTTCTGGAACTAACCTATTAACAAGATGCCACAGTGCCAGTTCCCTGTTTTCTGCTGTTTTTGGTTTCAGAAATCCACTCAAGGAAATATTCTCGGAATTGGACAATTTTTTATACCGAAGACCTTAGAATTCCAGACACGTTCCAGAAGTCCGAGGGGGAATAGGAGACGGGCACCGAGGCGCCCACCTCAAGGGGTGGCGCAGCAGCCTTCCTGGCCGCGCCAGGACCTGAGGTGGGGCCCTCGGGGCGCCACTGCCTTCGCCCTTTCGCCCATATAATGTCCTATAATGTCCCTGAGATGCAAACCCTAAAAGAATAGGCCTTTTCCCGAGAAGAGTTCCAGTGCGCCGCCGCCATCGAAGACAAGATTCGGGGGACATAAGTCTCTGTTCCGGCACCCTGCCGGGACGGGAAATTGCCCCCGGAGTCATCTCCATCAACTCCACCGCCATCTCCATCGCCGTTGCTGACTCCTATGATGAGGAGTGGGTAGTGAAAGTGCATGGTTGCCCCCATGCGTGGTTTCTGTAATTAATGACAATCCTTATGGACTAATGTTTACATTGAGATATTCTTATAGATCTTGTCCATGGGAAATTATAGGAGTTCATGTGTTGGACTCTTCAAGATGACATAATGACCAATGCTCTATTCAAGGGTTTATATGAAGAATGGTCATGTGTAGTGTTGAGCTTATTGCAAGTCATCATACATATCAAGAGAAGAAGATGAAGTGCAAGATCAATACGATGCATCTCGAAAGATATCTTTTGACTGAATCTTGCAAAGGAGACATGAAGACGAAGCTTAGCGAGGCCCTCCCATAATGGAGTATGGGGGAGCATTTGGAAAAGTCTTCATCAAGCATGTGCTAGCAAGCACAATCAAGAAAGGTGTTTCAACTTGAGAGAGTCAAGATCGTCATCATCGAGCTCAAGTGGAATGCGCAAGGCAAAGGTATGATCTTGATAGGTTTTCTATTTTACCGGTCTCATGGTGTTAGTGGGAGACCGGGTTTTAGGATAGACGGCGTACTATCAAGAGGGGCTCTCAAGTGAGTAACTTGATCGCATCTTTGTGGAGAGCTCAAACCTTTGCATACTTGCCATTTCATCTTTCTTGGTTCTTACTTGGCTTTTCTCCTTGTTGGGTTTTGGTGCTTGTTGTGATCTTCACGACAAGCCCAAGTTCACCGAAAACTAATTTCATATGGAAAACTTGTTGCGTTTTCGGTTTTGGAGGTTTGCCGATTATTACTTTTTAGATAGGTTTCACCTTTCCTCTTTTGGTTTAAACCTCCCTTGTTGGACTATGATGTTTCTCTGCACATTCATGTAGGGCTCGTTGTCACGTTTCCAACGAGCCCAAGAACATCGAAAACGGAGTCCGAATGCAAAAGTTTTGCCCGTTTTGGTACTTGGTGTTCTGCTGTTTTTTGCTGTGGCGGTAGTACCGCCGCGGTACCGCCCGAGGTACCGCCGGAGCAAACAGAGAGCCGTTTTCGGCGGTACCGGGAGCGGTAGTTCCGCCGGGGCGGTAGTACCGCTACGTGAAGCCTGTTTTCAGCCCGTTTTGATGCTCTAACTCCCTAGGGGGGCGGTAGTACCGCTAGGGCCAGCGGTAGTACCGCTACGGCGCGAATCTGCACCCAACGGTTGGATTTTGGGTTGACCTATTTAAGGGGCCTTCTTCCCCAATGGTTTCCTAACCTTTAGAGCAAGTCTTTCTCACCTCTCTCCTCCATTGTTGCCCTTTGGAAAGCTTGCTCTTCCTCTCAATCCCTCCCATGGTTCTTGCTAATATTTGAGGGAAAGTGAGAGGTGATCTTGATCTACGTTTTCACCGATCGATTTCTCCTCTAAGTGAGGGAAACCTTATAGATCTTGATCTTGGAGTTCTTGGTGCATCTCCTCTTTGTTCTTCCTCTCTTATTCCCCCATAAGCATTTGTTGCTTTGTTGGAATTTGAGAGTGAAGGATTTTGAGCACTTGTGCTCTTGCCTTTTGCATTTGGTGCATCGGTGTGCTCTCCACGAGGATTCGTGGAAGTTGAAAGTTTGTGAGCTTGTTACTCTTGGGTCCTTGGACCCTAGACGCCTTTGTGGTGGTTGGACCCTTGTGTGGTCACTTGAAGCCGTTCGGGAGCCCCCAATCCCATTGTGGGTTGTGCCCCGGATTGTTGTTGGAGGCCGTTCGGGAGCCCCCAATCCCATTGTGGGTTGTGCCCCGGATTGTTGTTGAAAGGCTCCGGATTCCGCCTCGAAGGAATTCCGATAGTGGAAGGTGAACCAAGCCTTTGTGGTGCGGTTCATCGGAGAAGAAGGTGAAACCTTTGTGGTTGTTGAACCGTTGTGTCGGTTCACACCTCTCCAACGAGACGTACTCCCTTAACAAGGAGGAACTCGGGAATACATCCTCGTCTCCGCGTGCCTCGGTTATTTCTATACCCGAGCTTTTACTTATGCACTTTACATTGTGATAGCCTTCGTGCTTGAAGTATCTATATTGCTATCACCTTGTTGTTTGTCTTGCTTAGCATAAGTTGTTGGTGCACATAGGCGAGCCTAGTTTATTTAGGTTGTCGGCTTGTTAATTTAAACACCTAGTTTTATTCCGCAATTATCAAGCCTAAACCGGAAAAGTTTTAAACCGCCTATTCACCCCCCCCCCCCCTCTAGGCGACATCATTGTCCTTTCAATTGGTATCAGAGCCAGGGCTCTCTTTTTGGGCTTTACCGCCTAGAGAGTAAAAGATGTCGTTTAGAGAATTAGTGCACGATCCCACTTTCATATTCGATGGCACAAATTATGATGTTTGGAAAATTCGCATGCTTAATCTTTTTAGGGCCATGGGTCCAAATTATATTAAGAGGATTGTAGATGTGAGTTTATCTCCTCCAAAGGATTCCCAAGAATTATCTTTAGAGGATGAGATAAACTCTCATCTCGAGACTCAAGTTACTAATGGTCTTATATGTGTTTTGACCGATGTAGTTCTTGCTTCAATCATTCCTTTTCGAAATGCACATGAGCTTTGGACCAAGCTTCAAGATATATATGAAGTGTCCAAAATTATTGAGGATGATTATTCTCCCTCTACCTCCGGCCGTGATGAGTTCACAACTTCTTCCACTTCACCAACATGTGATTCGTCACAAGGTAATGATATGGTGAGTGGTGATAGAAATTGCATCGGTGATGGTGAACTTACTATTAATTATACTTCTTCTCTATCACATTGCAATGTTCTATCTTTGGACTTAAACTCTTCTAGCACTCCAAATGTCATACATGCTAGAGTTGATGGTCCTTGCATATCAAGTAATATTTGCTTAACTAAATATAATGATGATATGCTCTCTATGTCTTGTTGTCATGAAAATAATGCTTCCATATTCTCTAGTATTTGCATGACTAACAATGTAGAGGAATCCCAACATTTGTTGGAACAAGACATGGACCTCAATGGTGCTTCAAGTAATTCTTCATCCTCCTCACCCATTAATCATATTTGCCTCATGGCTAAGGATTCCAAGGTAACTTCTACCTCGAATCCGGAGATATGTGATGATGTGGTTGAGGATCATCATGGAGAAGATTTTGACATTGAAACCTTAACCAAGAAGGGTGAGAGTGTTCTTGGTGCTCTTCCCAAAGGTAGTGAAGCTATCTCTTCTCTATGTGAAATTGTTGCTCATGGTATTAAATGTATAGAAATCATTGAGGATTTGGATACTCAATTCGAGCAAAAATGTAAAATTGAGAGAGAAGATGCTAATGAAAAAGCATCCTTAGAGAATGCCCTTGAGGAAGAGCAAGAGCTTCGAGTGTCTCTTGAGGAGAAACTTGAATCTCTTGATGAATCAAATGATCTTATCATTGCTAAAATCATTGAGGAAAGAGATCATGCTATTGATAAATATAAAGTGCTTAAAAAGGAAAAAGTTGAATTTGGTGTTGGCAATGCTAGACTAAGTGAGGACATAGAGAAACTTGACAAAGCTCACAAGGCTTTAGAAAGTGAACACTCTCTCCTTATCAAGTCTCATGATCAACTCCAAACTCAACTATCTAAGAATGATAAGCTTACCAATTTGTCTTCTTCTATTTCTAATATTAATGATGCTTGTGCTACTAACTCCACTTCTTGTGAAGCATCTATTTTGAAGGAGCATGTTGAGCTAAGGGCCCAACTTGAGTTGCTAACTAGCAAGTATGGGAAATTAGAAGAAAGTCATGAAAGGCTCTCTTGCTCTAATGACGATCTTCTAGCATCCCATGCTAAGCTAAAGTTAGCTCATGAGACTATTATGTCAAAGATAACATCTTGTGAGCCTCATGTGGACAATGGCACAACTTCTTCTCTTAATGCTATATCGTCTTGTGCTAGTCCTTGTGATTCATCCACTCACAATGTTGCTACATCTTGTGATGAATTACTTTCCATACCTTGTTGCTCTAACAATGAAGCTTCTACTTCCTCTAGTATTTGTGTTGATACTAACCATGTAGAGGAATTAAAAGAGCTCAAAGCCCAAGTCACTTCTTTGAAGAAAGACTTGGAAAAGCGTCATGTTGGGAAGTCCACACTTGACAATTTGTTGAGTGTTCAAAGACGCCCCAATGACAAGAGTGGACTTGGATTCAACTCCAATAACAAGAACAAGTCCAAGATCTTCAAGAAGAAAAAGGGCCAAGAACAAGTCAAAAATTCGGCCAAGATTGTTTGCTTCAAGTGCAAAGTTGAAGGGCACCATGTTAGATCTTGCCCTTTGAAGAAGAAGCGTCTTAGTGAGAAGCAACAAGGGAAGAAGCCTCAAGTTCCTCAAGTTGAAGAACGACCTCTTCCCAAGAAGAATCAAGCTACTCCTTCTCAAGTCGGGATTCCAACTAAGAAGAGAGGAGGAAGTCGATGTTGCTACCTATGCCGTGAGAAGGGTCACCTTGCTTCTTCATGCACAAATGGTACCTTATCCAACCCCATTATAGTTGATGATGTTTATTGTCTTCAAAAGGATAAGGTTGGCAATATGTTTGCCAAATATGTTGGTACTCAAAATGGTGTCAAGAAAAGAACCATTTGGGTTACCAAACCTATTGTGACTAACCTCTTAGGACCCAACTTGGTTGGGGACCAACAAGCTAAAACTTGATCAATAGGTGTTGTTGGAGGGCATTGGAGACTTGGCTACACTATGAAGAATTAAGGGATCTTCATCAATTATATTCTCTCAAGTCAAGTCATAAGGATTACATTGTTCTATCTCATATCCAATGTTCCTCCTTGCGGTAACTTTTATTTAAATCATATATACATTGAAAGTTGCTTGCACCCTTGCATGTGTTAGGTTTTGTACCTTGCTAGTGTTTGTATGTGTTGTGCTCTCTACTTACTTATCTTGAGAAATCAAGTATGTGTATTTTGGTTTGCACACCATCTACTTGTTTTGAGCCCTATTGCTTTTATTTGCTATCTTATCTTGTTGACTCTCTCTTTGAGAGATTAATGGACTAATCCATTTTGGGAGAGTGATATGCTTCGTGCACTTCACAATTCTAAAAATGTGTGTACATGGGAAATACCACTTAGTGTCAATATATCAATATTATCTATTCTCTATGTGGTATGTCTTGCTCATGAGAAATTCAAATTCTATAACGTCCATTAATTTCTCTAGTTGGTTTTATTTACCTCTTGTTTTAAAAGAAATGGATTATCACATTATGGGGGAGTAATAAGCTATGTGCATATTACAAGCCTAGAAAATGTGAACATGTGAGGTTTTGCCACCTAGAATTGATATTGCTAATTATCTTGTTCCTATGTGGCATGTGCTCAAACAAGTTCCCATTTAGTTAAATGCTCTTTGTCTCTCACTCTTTTGGATCTTGTTTGTGGAGGATGTTCTTGGTATGGCTTTCCCTAAATATGTTCTCATATATCTTTTTGGGAAGCCAATTGATTCAAGCAACTCCTTGGAGTTGCTTTGCATTATCACATGATTTGTGAAACTATCAAGAATATCTATCTATCTAAGCATGGCTTTTAATTCCTATCCTTTGCCTCATGCTTATGTTTTGTGAATATGATCTTGAATATATCCTTGCAATCCACCACCGAGAAATATCTCCATACATTACTTGTCTTGACAAGTGATAATCATATTTGGGGTAAATATGTTGATCATATTCACTTTGGCTCTTGCTTTGAATTGCCTTTTTTGATTGCCAAGGATTTGCTTTTGATCTAACTCTTATTTGTCTTCCTTGTATCTTTTGGATACTTTATTGCTCTACTTGAAATTTGTTTTGTGCTTTCTTGAGTTGGGAAAAGCAATGATCCAATTCTTGTGCATTGACATTCGAAAGTCATACTTTTTGATAATGCACTATTCTTTGGGAAGCTATCCTAATTTGAGTGGAACATCGTTCTTTAAATTGGTATTGCAATTTCTTGCCTTTCTTGAATATGATATATATATATATATATATATATATATATATATATATATATATATATATATATATATATATATATATATATATATATATATATAGGTTAAATGGTTTCTACTCCCGGGTGTAACTACACCCACGTCTCATATAGCACCATACGGAAGTATTTGTCATACTTTATCGATTTGAGTATGTTCATATACTATATCTAAGATACCCCAAAACAAGTTTCATGAAAAAGTTGCAATTGTGCTAATATTTTACACTATATACTCGAAATATCGATATATGTGCATATAAAAGAGAAGTATGTAGAAATTTTCTACATACTACAAAAAAAGAAGTATCTATAGTACTAAAATAACATTATATACTCCATACTACATGTTACATATCTCCCGGTATGATAAATACTTCATACATGTGTGAAACACACATGGGTGTAGTTACACCCGAGAGTAGTATGAATATGTCCTATATATATATATATATATATATATGGAGAGTGATGATCTCATTTGTGTGCATTTGGTATTCAAATGCAAGATCATAAATAATGCACACATCTTGGGGGAGCAATCCTATATGCTTTCGAACATTAGTTATCTTCATTTGGTATTTGATCCCGATGACGTGTCTCTTTGGAAGACAAACATTTTTCGTCTTGGCACCTTGTGCCATCATGAAAAGTGTAGAGGGTTCGGTTTATTACTTGATGGTATTTTCTTCAATTGGCTTCTTGCTTTCATTTGGTATATTTTCAAAGTGGTCTCTTCAATCATGTGTTGATTTGGGACTTTGATATAATTTGGTCAAATTCTTTTCGTGTCACACTAATGTGTGCTCTCTTGTGTTTAATTGGTGTTTTGTCCAAATTGTATCTCGTTTGGTTCTTGAAAGTCTTGTGCATGCATACTTACTATATGTATATCTTATGGCATGTGTACTTTCGTTGATCCAATATATAGGATAAACTCCATCAAATCCTAAATGGCTAAGATGTGCATGAAATTCAATTTCATATCAATATGCACATATTTATGTGGAGTTTGTCCTATGTATTGTAGTTGCTCTAACTACTTTGGACCCAATGAGTTTGGGTACCATTTTGTACTTGAATTTGTTTTAGGTACATGTGGAGATGCATTGGAAGCTTGTCTCATTTACAAGGAAGGTGGTATCACCATGTGTTCATTGGAGCCAAGTTTGGATGATCGTTAACTCTTATACTATACATCACCAATGCTATCTCGGTAACAAGTATCTACCTCATGCATACATTTCTAGTTTTCAACCTTGTGTAGGTTGTATCTTGGCATCAATCTTTTTGTTACAAATAATTTGATTCTTGCAAAACGTCTTTATTGCAAATGTGAGTAAGCCGGGATGATTACATATAAGGGGACTATATATTCATTTCTATGATTCATCGATCCCAATTATGTCAATCTAGCACTTTCTACTTAAAGTCTCTCATGTGCAACATTGATGAATTTTCAAAATCATTTGCCTTTTGGGATACATGTTATCTTACTCGGAGCATCCGTTTGGTAACCTTTATCCCTTGCGGATAATTTTTGATGCTATGATGAGTATGTGTTGGAAGTTCACTTATATTCCGTTAAGATATAATTGGGCTTTGTGCTATGCTTTTAAGCAAAGATCTTATTGGTGTATTTATGACTTCCTCCTGGATATCATAATCTTTACCCGTGTATCTATCTTGTGTGTACATGTTTATTTGTAGACCCATATCTTAGTGATTAGTGTCTACTTAGAAACTTATACACGTGAGAATAGTACATCTTTAATTGATATTCCAAATCTTTAGTTACCACCTCTTATTGCTTTTGACTCCTTGGTGGTTTCTAAAAGGCTCAAGCTTTATTTTCCATGTGTTATGCTTGGTGCATTTTACTAAGCTTGTGGAGCTATTTGCTATACCTCTTTTGGTGTGTGGGTATGGGAAAGACATGATATGCACTATGTGCAACTCTTCTTGAAAGACTATGTTGATGCTATCATCCTTGTATTAGTCTCCTATAATGTCTTTTTATCTCACACCCATTACTTGATTTACCGCTCCTTGCTCTTGTTGCAAAACATTTTATTAGGTGAAAGTTGTTTTGCCTCCTTTATCATTTACATTCTCTTGCATGAGCTTGTGTTCGAATTTATCTAGGAGGGAGTGAGGATTCCATGTTGTGCACACTATATTGAAATACAAATCCTATTTGTGCACGTACCTTGGGGAGTTCCCTCATGATATTTAGAACACTTTTCGGATCCTTTTGATTGCTTGCTTCTTTCGTTGAACTATCTTTCCATTTGATATTCTTTTGCAATCTTTGGATCCTCTATATAGTTTGATCTACCTCCACCTATTCGTCATTGGATATGTGCATTTGATTTCACTCATATTATGAGAAATGCACACATTATGGGGGAGCTCTCACTATATTTGCCTTCTAAGTTTTTCTTCCCATTTCGGCAATCGATGCCAATGGGGGAGAAATTTAGAGGGTTTAAGGGAATATGGGTTTGTTCTCTTGCGGTTCTCTTGCATCCTTGCTCCTTGTGTTGCATGGTTGCTTAAATTCATTATATAAACCCTCATAAAAGGGATTGTCATCAATTACCAAAATGGGGGAGATTGAAAGTGCATGGTTGCCCCCATGCGTGGTTTTGGTAATTAATGACAATCCTTATGGACTAATGTTTACATTGAGATATTCTTATAGATCTTGTCCATGGGAAATTATAGGAGTTCATGTGTTGGACTCTTCAAGATGACATAATGACCAATGCTCTATTCAAGGGTTTATATGAAGAATGGTCATGTGTAGTGTTGAGCTTATTGCAAGTCATCATACATATCAAGAGAAGAAGATGAAGTGCAAGATCAATACGATGCATCTCGGAAGATATCTTTTGACTGAATCTTGCAAAGGAGACATGAAGACGAAGCTTAGCGAGGCCCTCCCATAATGGAGTATGGGGGAGCATTTGGAGAAGTCTTCATCAAGCATGTGCTAGCAAGCACAATCAAGAAAGGTGTTTCAACTTGAGAGAGTCAAGATCGTCATCATCGAGCTCAAGTGGAATGCGCAAGGCAAAGGTATGATCTTGATAGGTTTTCTATTTTACCGGTCTCATGGTGTTAGTGGGAGACCGGGTTTTAGGATAGACGGCGTACTATCAAGAGGGGCTCTCAAGTGAGTAACTTGATCGCATCTTTGTGGAGAGCTCAAACCTTTGCATACTTGCCATTTCATCTTTCTTGGTTCTTACTTGGCTTTTCTCCTTGTTGGGTTTTGGTGCTTGTTGTGATCTTCACGACAAGCCCAAGTTCACCGAAAACTAATTTCATATGGAAAACTTGTTGCGTTTTCGGTTTTGGAGGTTTGCCGATTATTACTTTTTAGATAGGTTTCACCTTTCCTCTTTTGGTTTAAACCTCCCTTGTTGGACTATGATGTTTCTCTGCACATTCATGTAATGCTCGTTGTCACGTTTCCAACGAGCCCAAGAACATCGAAAACGGAGTCCGAATGCAAAAGTTTTGCCCGTTTTGGTACTTGGTGTTCTGCTGTTTTTTGCTGTGGCAGTAGTACCGCCGCGGTACCACCCGAGGTACCGCCGGAGCAAACAGAGAGCCGTTTTCGGCGGTACCGGGAGCGGTAGTTCCGCCGGGGCAGTAGTACCGCTGCCCGGGGCGGTAGTACCGCTACGTGAAGCCTGTTTTCAGCCCGTTTTGATGCTCTAACTCCCTAGGGGGGCGGTAGTACCGCTAGGGCCAGCGGTAGTACCGCTATGGCGCGAATCTGCACCCAACGGTTGGATTTTGGGTTGACCTATTTAAGGGGCCTTCTTCCCCAATGGTTTCCTAACCTTTAGAGCAAGTCTTTCTCACCTCTCTCCTCCATTGTTGCCCTTTGGAAAGCTTGCTCTTCCTCTCAATCCCTCCCATGGTTCTTGCTAATATTTGAGGGAAAGTGAGAGGTGATCTTGATCTACGTTTTCACCGATCGATTTCTCCTCTAAGTGAGGGAAACCTTGTAGATCTTGATCTTGGAGTTCTTGGTGCATCTCCTCTTTGTTCTTCCTCTCTTATTCCCCCATAAGCATTTGTTGCTTTGTTGGAATTTGAGAGTGAAGGATTTTGAGCACTTGTGCTCTTGCCTTTTGCATTTGGTGCATCGGTGTGCTCTCCACGAGGATTCGTGGAAGTTGAAAGTTTGTGAGCTTGTTACTCTTGGGTCCTTGGACCCTAGACGCCTTTGTGGTGGTTGGACCCTTGTGTGGTCACTTGAAGCCGTTCGGGAGCCCCCAATCCCATTGTGGGTTGTGCCCCGGATTGTTGTTGGAGGCCGTTCGGGAGCCCCCAATCCCATTGTGGGTTGTGCCCCGGATTGTTGTTGAAAGGCTCCGGATTCCGCCTCGAAGGAATTTCGATAGTGGAAGGTGAACCAAGCCTTTGTGGTGCGGTTCATCGGAGAAGAAGGTGAAACCTTTGTGGTTGTTGAACCGTTGTGTCGGTTCACACCTCTCCAACGAGACGTACTCCCTTAACAAGGAGGAACTCGGGAATACATCCTCGTCTCCGCGTGCCTCGGTTATTTCTATACCCGAGCTTTTACTTATGCACTTTACATTGTGATAGCCTTCGTGCTTGAAGTATCTATATTGCTATCACCTTGTTGTTTGTCTTGCTTAGCATAAGTTGTTGGTGCACATAGGCGAGCCTAGTTTATTTAGGTTGTCGGCTTGTTAATTTAAACACCTAGTTTTATTCCGCAATTATCAAGCCGAAACCGGAAAAGTTTTAAACCGCCTATTCACCCCCCCCCCCCTCTAGGCGACATCATTGTCCTTTCAGGTAGTTCTCCCCCGGGGCTGCGGGCTCTACCGGTAGCTATGTGGTTTATCTCTCTCTCCCATGGTGTGATCTTTATGTGATCATGAGCCTTGTAATCTAGTTGAATTGTAGATGCTACTCTTTATCTATTATGCACTATAGAGGTTATTTTAATATGAACTCCGGGGTTATTCACAGGTGTAAAGGTGACAGTATGTGCAACGTGTGTGATTCCTTTATGACGTTGTGGTGTTAGTTTACTCTGACTTTGAGGGTGCTCTTGTAGCACTACACAGTGAATGGTGTTTATCATCCAACATGAGAGTGTTTGAGAGTAGTATTTATTATTCAATTGTGATGTCATTGTTGAGAGTGTCCACTAGTGAAAGTATGATCCCTAGGCCTTGTTTCCAATCATTAAAACACCGTTTATAACAAGTTCTGCTGCATGTTTGCTTGCTGCCATTTTTATTTCAGATTGCAATTACTACTTATAATCATCCATATTACTTGTATTTCACTGTCTCTTCGCCGAACTAGTGCACCTATACATCTGACAAGTGTATTGGGTGTGTTGGGTACACAAGAGACTTCTTGTATCTTAATTGCAGGGTTGCTTGAGAGGGATATCTTTGACCTCTACCTCCCTGAGTTCGATATACCTTGAGTGATTCACTTAAGGGAAACTTGTTGCTGTTCTACAAACCTCTGCTCTTGGAGGCCCAACACTGTCTACGAGAATAGAAGCGTGCGTAGACATCAATCTATTTTCTGGCGCCGTTGCCGGGTAGGTAAGCGTTGGAAGGTATCTCCTTTAGATTCTGCAGTTATTACTTTTTGTTTCTTGTTTTATTTCACTAGTTAGGCTAAATGGAAAACAACAAAAAAAATTAGAGATCTCTATGAAATTTATATTACATTAGGACATGATACTTTTGAAGAGAAAATTAAAAAACGTATGGAAGTTAGTTTGCATAATAGTGGTAGTAGTGTTATTAGTATAAATTCTTTGGACACCATTATTGCTAAGGCTGTGTAAAAGCCTAAGCTTGGGGAAGCTAGTTTACGTAAAAATAATCATTTTTGCTCCTCAGCTTTTGAGGAATTATTTTGCCATGATAATGCTTTGCCTCCAATATGTGATAATTCTAATGATACTTGTGATATTCTAAAGCCACCTGAAGAAATAGTGCCATTTAAAATACCTATGAAAATTATTGATCGTGTTATGGATAACCGCTATGTAGGGGATGGAACTGTCCATCCTGGTGATCATTTGCTATTCTCACGTGAGTTATGCGAGTTGTTCAAGTGTGCAGGTATTTCAATAGACAAAGTTAAGAAGAAATTATTTTCTATGTCACTTGGTGGAAGAGCTGCGCATTGGTAGCTCAAGCCTGGGGAAGGCTGAAAATATTAATTCTCAAATGTCCTACCCATGAGCTTCCTGATAAAATAATTGTTAATAATTTTTATACAAGACTTTCAGGACATTGCAAGGATTATCTAGATACCTGTTCAGAGGGCTCTTTCACAAGTAAGAAGGTTGAAGCTAGATGGGATCTTCTTGAAACAATTCGAAACAATGCTGAAGATTGGGAGAATGACAAAGGTAAAGAATCAGGTATAAACTATGAATATGATTGCATTAAGTCTTCCGTTGAAACTGTTGGTTTTCAAGAGCTTAGTGCTAAATATGGTATTGATTCTCATATTATTGTTGATTGTTTTAGAACCTTTGCTTCTCATATTAATGTTCCTAAAGAAAATTGGGATGTGTATCATGAACCTTTCAAAGACACTTGCATGGAAAATGAAATTGTCGTTAATGATTGCAATAAACATGCTCAAACTTCTCAAAATACTATTTCTTATAAGCATGTTAATTTTTGTGGAATACATATACCTTGTGGAATTAATCAAATTGAAGATGAATATTGTATCCATCATAGGAATGAAAATACTAGAGGTTGGTATAAGGTTCTAAGAGATCTTGGTAAAACAATTTGTGCCACCTATACTTTTATTTGTGAACTTTGCTATGAAGAGGGTCATTTCGAATTTCAATGCTCAGGTTCTAATAAAGATATTGCAGGAGACTTTTGTGATAACATGATCACTCCTAATCAACATGATGAACTTACATTATTTTTGGGGTGTGAAGAGTTATCAAGAAAAACTTCTTTGTTAAATATGAGTGATATTGATATGAATGATTTGTTGCATGGATGTTATCTCTATTGTGTTAATAATTGCCATGCTAACACTTACATACAAAATATTATAAAGGATGGGACTTTACCAAAGTATGACATGACTAATATGTGTTTTCATCTTATTAATGAAAGAGGGGAATTCCCCCAAGTTTATTATGTCGTCTCTAATACTAAACCAGGTTATGTGGAGAAACTTCCTTTCAAGCCTCTCCCTCCTAAAGAGGAAAAGAAGAAGAAAAAGGGAAAGAGGAAGAAGAAGAAGAGGAGTAAAAGGAGAGAGGAAACGATATCTTCTCCCAAACTTGTTGATCCTGTTACAATTGATACTTATAATTCTGAATTTGATGATTCTGAACTTGATGATGAACCTATGCCTGTTATTTATATTAGTGATCATGATTGGGAAAAGCACACTTCTTTTGATATTGAAGATCTCTGGGACACTAATTCTGAAAATGATGATGTTAACAATTGCTATACTATTAGTACTATCCATGTTCCTTCCCATGATGATATAGAAAGCTCTGAGCTCGGGGATGAGGGGTTTGAAAATCCTTTTGCTACCAATGATTATATATTTGATACCTCTCCTCCTAGTAAAAATGATGATATGTTTACAAATAAACATACTTTGGAGGATAACTATTCTATTGCTTATGATGATACTATGCCTCCAGTCTTTGATAATTATAAAGAATACTATGACATAGTTTATAATTAGAATTATCCTTTTGAAACTTGTCATAGTTATAGGGGAATTACTCAAAACAACCCTTTTAATAGACAACTTGTCTATCATGTTCAAATTCTTTATGATGATCCTGCTCCCATTGTTATTAATGAGAAGAACTTTTCTTATGAGGGAAATAATGATACTTTTATGCATATAGATCATGATAAGAATGTTTCATGTGATGGTTATATTGTGGATTTTATCAATGATGCTACTGAAAGTTATTATGAGAGAGGAGAATATGGTTGTAAAAGTTTTCAAGTTACTAAAACACCTCTCTTTATGTTGGAAGTTTTGAAGTTGCATTTGTTTCATCTTTCTATGATAGTTGCTTTATGTTTCAATAATTTATCCTACTACAAGATCCCTTTGCATAGGAAGTGGGTTAGACTTAAATGTGTTTAAAGTTCGTCTCTTGATGCTCTCTTTTGTTTTTCAACTCCCATTTTTATGAGAACATCATAAAAATCTCCTTACCTAGCTAAAAAGCTTTAAAGAAAAGCGCTTATGGGAGACAACCCACTATTTTCTTTCTGTTATTTTTCTTTTATTTGAGTCAAGGAGCATGCTTACCTCTGTAACAACTCCTTTGTATCTTTATTTTATTGCATAGTTGTGCCAAGTTAAGTTTCTAGTAGAAAGTTGATGCTAGATTTGGATTCCTGCGCAGGAACAGTTTTCTGCTGTCCACCGTTTAATTCATAACTCTCTGCAGAAAAATTGAAAAAATCTTATATTTTCTGAGCGTGATCCTCAGATATGTACGCAACTTTCATTAGTTTTGATTTTTCTGATTTGAGCAAGTTAAGTGCCTCGAAAAAATTCGTCTTTACGGACTGTTCTGTTTTTTACAGATTCTGCCATTTATTTTGCATTGGTTCTTTTGCTATTTTTGAATGGATCTTTTTGTTCCATAAAATTCCAGTGGCTGTAGCTAATGTTCAGTACCATGATAATGATTGTCTCCATGCAGAATATGAGAATTTTTGATTATGCACTAACCCTATAATGAAGTTTACTTTGAGTTTGGTGTGGAGAAAGTTTTCAAGGATCAAGAGAGAGGATGATATGATGTGATCAAGAAAATAAAAGAGCCTAAGCTTGGGGATGCCCCCGTGGGTCACCCAAGCATATTTCAAGAAGACTCAAGCTTCAAAGCTTGGGGATGCCCAAGGCATCCCCTTCTTCATCAACAACTTGAAACTATATTTTAATTCCGTCACATTTTTTGTTCTTTACTTGGAGCGTCTGTTTGTTTTTATTTCTGTTTTTGTTATTTTCATTCTCTGAATAAAATGGATCCTAGCATTCCTTTGTGTGAGAGAGACACGCTCCGCTTTTTCTTATGAATACTCGTATTCTTCACTTATATTTGTTGAGTATTCTTCTATGTTAGTTCAATACTTTCAGCTCTTATTTTTCATGCACCTCTTGTTCAGAGCTGTTAGTTTTCATATTTTATACTCTCTTGCTTCATTGTTAAATACTTGGAGAGTTTATATTTAAATAAGTTGATTGGTGTTTGGTTGGAAACAGAAAATGCTAAATGTGGTAAATGGTATAAAGAAAAGAAACATGCTCTTATGAATTGTTATCTTGCATGTTGTGGAACTTGTCAATTGTTTTGAGCTCTCAAGTAGATCATGTTTAAGCTTTTACATCATGTAGTTAAAACCCATTAGTGGAGAACTACCGTAGAGCTTGTTGAAATTTGGTTTGCATGGTTGGTATCTCTAAGTCTAGATATTTTCTAGTTAAAGTGTTTGAACAACAAGGAAGACAATGTAGAGTTTTATAATGCTTGCAATATGTTTTTATATACGCATTGTTGTCATAGTTTATACTTGTGTTTGCTTCAAATAACCTTGCTACCAAAAGCCTTGAGCTGAGAGGGAATGCTTCTCGTTCATCCAAAACCTTGAGCCAAAACCCATGTCATTTGTGTCCACCATACCTACCTACTACATGGTATTTCCTGCCATTCCAAGCAAATACTTCGTGTGCTATCTTTATTCAAAATTTATTATCACTTATTTCTGTCAATGTTTAATAGCTCATGAGGAAGTATTAGTTGGGTTTGTTATCTTCCATGCTAATTAAGTAACCTTCGACTTGCATGCCTCATCTGCTCGTCATTAATAGTGCAAAGAGCTGGTTAGACCACTATAATATCAAAAGGTTTGACAAAGTTAAAAATAGACACTCCTCCATGGTATGAGATTGACTGGTGGGCACCTGAGGATTCGGTTAGCCATGGTTTGTGAAAGCAAAGGTTGGGAGGAGTGTCAAGCTATATAAATAAGATGCATATTATAAATGCTTGTTACTAAATAATTCGGAACCGCTCTCAACTTTCTTAGTAAGGAAGATGACAAGAACTCTATTGCCATTTGTTGACAACGACAAACACCACTCAAAAACTTACTTTTATGCTCTCTATATTATTTCAAAAACCTATAAAACCAAGAAGCTCTAGCACATGCTTGTATCCCTGCTTCCCTCTTCGAAGGGCCTATCTTTTACTTTACGTTGAGTCAGTTTACCCACTTCTTTCTATCTTAGATGCAAACACTTGTGTCAACTGTGTGCAACAACTCTTATATGCTTACTTATTGCACTTGTTATAGTTCTTTGTGTTGACAACTATCTTTATGATATAAATGTTACAAGTTGAAAGCCAATGCTGAAACTTATGTCTTCCTTTGTGTTGCTTCAGTGCTCTTTTACTTAGAAACTATTGCTTTATGAGCTAACTCTTATGCAAATCTTTTTGATGCAAATTACTATCCATGAAAAGTTTTTACTTATATGATATAGTTGTTTACTCCTTGTTTATTTGTTAGTAAACTATAGACCATTGCCTTGAGTCACTTCATTCATAACATGAGCCTTACAATATTATATGATCAAGATTGTGTGAAAGCATGTCACTTCAGAAATTATTTGTTATCGTTTTACCTACTCGAGGACGAGTAGAACTAAGCTTGGGGATGCTTGATACGTCTCAAACGTATCTATAATTTCTTATGTTCCATGCTTATATTCTACCAATTGCCTACATGTTTTATACACATTTTGTATTGTTTTATGCATTTTCTGGAACTAACCTATTAACAAGATGCCACAGTGCCAGTTCTCTGTTTTCTGCTGTTTTTGGTTTCAGAAATCCACTTAAGGAAATATTCTCGGAATTGGACAATTTTTATACCGAATACCTTAGAATTCCAGACACGTTCCAGAAGTCCGAGGGGGAAAAGGAGACGGGCACCGAGGCGCCCACCTCAAGGGGTGGCGCGGCAGCTTTCCTGGCCGCGCCAGGACCTGAGGTGGGGCCCTCGGGGCTCCACCGCCTTCGCCCTTTCGCCCATATAATGTCCCTGAGATTCAAACCCTAAAAGAACAGGCCTTTTCCCGAGAAGAGTTTCAGTGCGCCGCCGCCATCGACGGGGAATTGCCCCCGGAGTCATCTCCATCAACTCCACCGCCATCTCCATCGCCGTTGCTGACTCCTATGATGAGGAGTGAGTAGTTCTCCCCCGGGGCTGCGGGCTCTACCGGTAGCTATGTGGTTTATCTCTCTCTCCCATGGTGTGATCTTTATGTGATCATGAGCCTTGTAATCTATTTGAATTGTAGATGCTACCCTTTATCTATTATGCACTCTAGAGGTTATTTTAATATGAACTCCAGGGTTATTCACGGGTGTAAAGGTGACAGTATGTGCACCGTGTGTGATTCCTTTATGACGTTGTGGTGTTAGTTTACTCTGACTTTGAGTGTGCTCTTGTAGCACTACACAGTGAATGGTGTTTATCATCCAACATGAGAATGTTTGAGAGTAGTATTTATTATTCAATTGTGATGTCATTGTTGAGAGTGTCCACTAGTGAAAGTATGATCCCTAGGCCTGGTTTCCAAGCATTAAAACATCGTTTACAACAAGTTCTGCTGCATGTTTGCTTGCTGCCATTTTTATTTCAGAATGCAATTACTACTTATAATCATCCATATTACTTGTATTTCACTGTCTCTTCGCCGAACTAGTGCACCTATACATCTGACAAGTGTATTGGGTGTGTTGGGTACACAAGAGATTTCTTGTATCCTAATTGCAGGGTTGCTTGAGAGGGATATCTTTGACCTCTACCTCCCTGAGTTCGATATACCTTGGGTGATTCACTTAAGGGAAACTTGCTTCTGTTCTACAAACCTCTGCTCTTGGAGGCCCAACACTGTCTACGAGAATAGAAGCGTGAGTGGACATCAGGAGGATAACTATTCTATTGCTTATGATGATACTATGCCTCCAGTCTTTGATAATTATAAAGAATACTATGACATAGGTTATTATTACAATTATCCTTTTGAAACTTGTCATAGTTATAGAGGAATTACTCAAACCAATACTTTCATCACACAACTTGTCTATCATGTTCAAGTTCTTTATGATGATCCTGCTCCCATTGTTATTAATGAGAAGAACTTTTCTTATGAGGGAAATAATGATACTTTTATGCATATGGATCATCATAAGAATGTTTCATGTGACGGTTATATTGTGGATTTTATCAATGATGCTACTGAAAGTTATTATGAGAGAGGAAAATATGGTTGTAAAAGTTTTCAAGTTACTAAAACACCTCTCTTTATGTTGGAAGCTTTGAAGTTGCATTTGTTTCATCTTTCTATGATAGTTGTTTTATGCTTTAATAATTTATCCTATTACAAAATTCCTTTGCATAGGAAGTGGGTTAGACTTAAATGTGTTTGATGTTTACCTCTTGATGCTCTCCTATGTTTTCCAACTCTTATTTTTTATAAGAGCATCATACGAATCTCCTTGCCTAGCTAAAAGGATTTAAAGAAAAGCGCTTATGCTAGACAACCCACGTTTTTATTTCTGTTATTTTATTTTGTTGTGTCAAGGAACATGTCTACCACTGTAGCAATTCCTTTATATCTTTACTTTATTGCATTGTTGTGTCAAGTTAAGCCTCTGGTAGAAAGTTGATGCTAGCTTTGGATTGCTGCGCAGAAACAGTTTTCTGCTGTCCACCGTTTAATTCATAACAAATCACAGAAAAATCAAAATTACCTGGGATTTTCTGTGCGTGATCCTCTGATATGTACGCAACTTTCATTAGTTTTGAGTTTTCTGATTTGAGCAAGTTAAGTGCCTCGAAAAAATTCGTCTTTACGGACTGTTCTGTTTTTGACAGATTCTGCCATTTATTTTGCAATGTCTCTTTCTATTTTGAATGGATCTTTTTGTTCCATAAAGTATCAGTGGCTGTAGCTAATATTCAGTAGCATTGGTAGCAATTGTGTTCATGCAGAATATAAGAATTTTTGATTATTCACTAACCCTCTAATGAAGTTTACTTTGAGTTTGGTGTGGAGTAAGTTTTCAAGGATCAAGAGAGAAGGATGATGTGATGTGATCAAGAAGATGAAATAGCCAAAGCTTGGGGATGCCCCCGTGGGTCACCCAAGCATATTTCAAGAAGACTCAAGCGTCAAAGCTTGGGGATGCCCAAGGCATCCCCTTCTTCATCAACAAACTATCAGGTCATCTCTAGTGAAACTATATTTTAATTCCGACACATCTTATGTGCTTTACTTGAAGCGTCTGTTTGTTTTTGTTTTTGTTTTTGTTTTTGTTATTTTCATTCTCTGAATAAAATGGATCCTAGCATTCCTTTGTGGGAGAGAGACACGCTCCGCTTTTTCTTATGAATACTCTTATTCTTCCCTTATATTTGTTGAGTATTCTTTTATGTTACTTCAATAATTTCAGCTCTTGTTTTTCATGCATCTCTTGTTGGAGCTGTTAGTTTTCTTATGTTATATACTCTCATGTCTCATTGATAAATACTTGGAGAGTTTAGATTTAAATAAGTTGATTGGTGTTTGGTTGGAAACAAAAAATGCTAAATGTGGTAGATGGTATAATGAAAAATATACATGCTCTTATGGATTGTTATCTTGCATGTTGTGGTGCTTGGCAATTGTTTTGAGCTCTCAAGTAGATCATGTTTAAGCTTTTACATCAAGTAGTTAAAACCTATTAGTGAAGAACTACCGTAAAGCTTGTTGAGATTTGGTTTGCATGTTTGGTATCTCTAAGGTCTAGATATTTTCTAGTAAAGGTGTTTGAACAACAAGAAAGACAATGTAGAGTTTTATAATACTTGTAATATGTTTTTATATATGTCTTGTTGTCATAGTTTGTACTTGTGTTTGCTTCAAATAACCTTGCTAGCCAAATCCTTGTACTGAGAGGGAATGCTTCTCGTGCATCCAAAACCTTGAGCCAAAACCCATGCCATTTGTGTCCACCATACCTACCTACTACATGGTATTTCCTGCCATTCCAATCAAATACTTCGTGTGCTACCTTTTATTCAAAACTTATTATCCCTTATTTGTGTCAATGTTTATTAGCTCATGAGGAAGTATGTGGTGTTACGGATATCAACCTTGTCATTTGCTTTTAGACAGACTTTCACAACCGGACTAGTGGCATATACATCCGCTTATCCATTAACTTTGCAAAAAGAGCTGGCAAATGGGGTGCACAGTCCCAATTAATTACAACTTTCATCATCATTCTCTTCACATGGTTTTGCAAAAATTTATTATGCTTCAAAGTGTTATACAATTTTATATAGACACTACTCCATGATATGTGATTGTTGGAAGGCACCCGAGGATTCGGTTAGACATGGATTGTGCATGCATTGGTGGGGAGGAGTGTCAAACCAGTTTTTAAAATATACATGTGTAAACAAAATAGAATAAGAGGGATGATCTACTCTTGGGTAGAAATAACGTCCTTCATGTGAGCCGCTCTTGAAAGTCTGGTTGACAAGGGGGGTAGAGTGCCCATTACCATTCATTGACAACGACAAACACCACTCAAAAACTTACTTTTATGCTCTCTATATGATTTCAAAAACCTATAAAAACTAAAAAGCTCTAGCACATGCTTGTATCCCTGCTTCCCTCTGCGAAGGGCCTATCTTTTACTTTATGTTGAGTCAGTTTACCTACTTCTTTCTGTCTTAGAAGCAAACACTTGTGTCAACTGTGTGCAACAACTCTTATATGCTTACTTATTGTACTTGTTATATTCCTTTGTGTTGACAACTATCTATATGATATACATGTTACCACTTGAAAGCCAATGCTTAAACTTATATCTTCCTTTGTGTTGCTTCAATGCTCTTTTACTTAGTGACTATTGCTTTATGAGTTAACTCTCATGTGAATCATTTTGATGCTTGTTTGAAAGTACTATCCATGAAAAGTTTTTAATTATATGATGTAGTTGTTTACTCCTTGTCTACTTGTTAGCAAACTATAGACCATTGCCTTGAGTCACTTCATTCATAACATGAGCTTTACATTATTATACGATCAAGATTGTGTGAAAGCATGTCACTTCAGAAATTATTCTTTTTATCGTTTTACCTACTCGGGATGAGTAGAACTAAGCTTGGGGATGTTGCTACGTCTCCAACGTATTTATAATTTCTTATGTTCCATGCTTATATTATGCCACTTGCTACATGTTTTATATACACTTTTATATCATTTTATGCATTTTCTGTTACTAACCTATTAACAAGATGCCACAGTGCCAGTTCCCTGTTTTCTGCTGTTTTTGCTTTCAGAAAAACTGTTAAGGAAATATTCTCGAAATTGGACAAACGAAACGTCGAAGTTCCTATTTTTCCCGGGAGGTTCCAGAACACCGAAGAAGACACGGAGGGGAGCCCCGAGGGGCCCACACCCCCTCCCGGCGCGGGTCCCCCTTCTGCCGCACGGGGACAGGGTGTGGGGCCCTCGGGCCTCCACCGCCTTCGCCCTTTCGCCTACTTATAGCCCCCGACAATACAAGACCTAATACGGAGTCCTTTTCCAGAAAAGAGTTCCGCTATGCCGCCGCCACCAAAAACCCTAATTCGGGGGACAGAAGTCTCTGTTTCGGCACCCTGCCGGGACAGGGAATTGCCCCCGGAGCCATCTCCATCAACTCCACCGCCATCTCCATCGCCGTTGCTGACTCCTACGATGAGGAGTGAGTAGTTCTCCCCCGGGGCTGCGGGCTCTACCGGTAGCTATGTGGTTTATCTCTCTCTCCCATGGTGTGATCTTTATGTGATCATGAGCTTTGTAATCTATTTGAATATGTGATGTTACTATTTATCTATTATGCACTCTAGAGGTTACTTTAGTATGAACTCCGGTGTTATTCACGGTTGTGAAGGTGACAGTTAGCGCACCGTGTGTGATTCCTTTATGACGTTGTGGTGTATGTTTACTCATACTTTGAGGGTGCTGTTATAGCCCTACGCAACGAATGGTGTTTATCATCCAACAAGAGAGTGTTTGAGAGTAGTATTTATTATTCAACTTTGATGTCATTGTTGAGAATGTCCACTAGTGAAAGTATGATCACTAGGCCTTGTTTCTAAGCATTAAAACACCGTTTACAACCCGTACTGCTACATGTTTGCTTGCTGCCATCTTTATTTCAGATTGCAGTTATCACCTATAATCATCCATATTAATTGTATTTCACTATCTCTTCGCCGAACTAGTGCACCTATACATCTGACAAGTGTAATGGGTGTGTTGGGGACACAAGAGACTTCTTTTATCTTAATTGCAGGGTTGCTTGAGAGGGATATCTTTGACCTCTACCTCCCTGAGTTCGATATATCTTGGGTGATTCACTTAAGGGAAACTTGCTGCTGTTCTACAAACCTCTGCTCTTGGAGGCCCAACACTGTCTACGAGAATAGAAGCGTGCGTAGACATCACCCAACGAAACAGTGAGGTTGTCAATCTCACTGGCTTGCTGTAAACAAATGGTTAATCGTATGGTGTGGAAAATGATTTTTGTTTGCAGATAATGAAAGTAACAGTTTGCAGTAGGTTGTATTATCAATGTAAAGAAATGGACCGGGGTCCGCAGTTCACTAGTGGTGTCTCTCCATAAATAAATAATAGCATACATGCGGGTAAACAAATTACAGCTGGGCAATTGACAAAATAAGAACTGCATAATGATGCATATACTATAGTCATGATGTCTAGTACGAGAATTATTTGGGCATTACAACAATATACATAGACCGTTCCAACCGCATCTATGACTAATAATCCACCTTCCGGTTAGCGTCCGCACCCCTTTCAGTATTAAGTTGCAAGCAACAGATTATTGCATTAGGCAAAGTGTGTAATGTAAGTAATACAATTATCCTTAAACAAAGCACTACTGTTTTATCCCTAGTAGCAACAATACATTCACAATCTTAGAGGTTGCTGTCACTCCCCAGATTGAATGAAGACATGAACCCACTATCGAGCATAAATACTCCCTCTTGGAGTTACAAGCATCTACTTGGCCAGAGCATCTACTAGCAACGGAGAGCATGCAAGATCATAAATAACACACACATAATATATTATGAAGCAAATGACATAGTACTCAATATTAATCGGATCCCAGCAAACACAACATGTAGCATTACATAAAGATGATCTTGATCATGATAGGCAGCTCACAAGATCTAAACATGGTAGCACATAAGGAGAAGACAACCATCTATCTACTGCTATGGACCCGTAGTCCAAGGATGAACTACTCACGCATCAGGCCGGAGGCGGGCATGGTGATGTAGAGCCCTCCGGTGATGATTCCCCTCTCCGACAGGGTGCTGGGAAGAGGTTCTGAACCCTCCCGAACTAGGGTTGACGACGGAGGCGGCTCTGGAACTTTTCGTGGATTTCTGATCGGGTACTTAGGGTTTTCTCGTCGGGGGGTATTTATAGGCGAAAGGGCAACGTCGGTGGGCGCCCGAGGGGCCCACACCACGTGGTGGCGCGGCCAGAGGGGGGGCTGCGCCTCCACTAGGTGTGGCCGCCTCGTGGCGTGTCTTCGACGCTTCCTCGGTCTTCTGGATCCTTCCGGGGAAAATAAGAGTTTTGGCTTTTGTTTCGTCCAATTCCGAAAAAAAATTCTTAACAACTTTTCTGAAACAAAAAACAGCAGAAAACAGGGAACTGGCTCTGTGGCATCTTGTTAATAGGTTAGTCCCAGAAAATGCATAAAAACCATATAAAGTGTATATAAAACATGTACCAATGGGTATAATATAAGCATGGAACATAAGAAATTATAGATACGTTTGAGACGTATCAGAGACCGAGTCCAGCGCTTCCTTGACGTCTACCACGAGATACGGGACTCCGATGTGCCCAACGATCTTCAGAAGGATCTCATGGAGGAGTGGTGGACATGAAATGGAAGGCAAAGAGCAAAGCCGTGCACTTGATTCTATTCCATTTGATGTTGTTGTATGTGATGAACAATTTGATGTTGTGTGCCCGTTTGTGTGTTATTTGATGAACCATTTGATGAACTAGACATATTGTGTTGTAATAAATAAGTATTATTTAATTTTTAATTGTTAGAAATTTATTTAGATCATATAGCATATCATTTGTTCGTCATATGTATGAAATATGTGTAAACAAGAGCCATTTGGTATAGGATAGGGCAGCTGTTGGAGAAGTAGTGCCCTAAAATAGGTCAGCTAGAAAAGTGAAAAACCACTCCATGTCCTATATGTGCTAAAACAGGTGCCCTATATGTGCTAAAACAACATATATGATAGGGCATCTATTAGAGATGCTCTAAGTAGGAAGTAGCTGGTCATCTTTAATTAATGTTCCCCCTCACTCGTTTATGTTCAGAACATACTAGAAACACACGCATTTGCATGTACTATTTGATTACAGTGTGGTTCATCGATCGAAACGGCACGGCAATGCGTGAGTACTCTCTCGAAACAGGCTTTCGCCCCGCTTTATAAATAAAGCAACCATCCACAGTTACAACCAATACATCACATGTTCCAAAGGCAAGAGAATAAAAAAGTTTTGCTGGGGCCACAACACAAATAAGCCCAAGACTCTCACTACTACTCCTGATACAAACTCTACGAAGTAGAGCTCAACGGCTGGTTGATGCTCACGGGTGTGAGGAGTTGGAAAACCCCAAGAGGAAGGTGTGATGAGCGTAGTAGCAAGTTTCACTCGGTTATGAAACCAAGGTTATCGAACCAGTAGTAGATGAAGAACACAACGAAGGTCTCCACGGCGCCAGAAAAGTGCTTGCATGTGTTTGACGAGGGAGGTGGAATCTGCACAACACAATCAAGAAACTTTGCCCCAACTCAACAGTGAGGTTGTCAATCTCACCGGCTTGTTGTAACAAAGGATTAAACGTATGTGTGGAGGATGATGTTTGCAGAGAATGAAAGTAACAGTTTGCAGTTGGTTGTATTATCAGTTTAAAGAAAAGGACCGGGGTCTGTCGGCCCAGTGGATTCTAGGGTGTGCAGAGCCCATACTAGACGGACCGCGCACGCAACTGCATCTACGAAACGGCTAAGGACCAAGCAAACCGCTTGGGGAACCCCCCCCGAGGCGGAAACCCCTGGAGGGGACCTGAGGCGCCGACAGAGGCTTGAAGGAGGCCCCCCCCCCCCCCCCCCGAGGGTGTCCCACTTGAGGGCTCTCCCCTTCTTAAGGGAGCCAGCCCGGCTCCTCCCCCTCGAGAGCCTCAGGCCCCTGAGGGGATACTTCACGGCCAAGGAAGCGCTGCAGAGCGCACATGGGCTCTGCTGCGGCCGCAGGGTGACGCGCGCGTCTGCGCGCACGACAGCAACAGCGTCACAGTTGCCGTTCCCGTGATAAAAGGGGTCAACAAAGCCCTGTGTCCCCTGCGCCGCCAACAAAGCTTTCCTCTTTGGTGATAACGCAGTTGGCCGGCACAACGCTCCAACGACGACGTCACTGTGGGCATTCCCCACGGTCTCTGCCGCGCCTGCGAGACGCTCTGCAAAGTCTGCACCTTGTCGGCCACAGCGCGCCGCTTTAACACGGAAGAGCCGCGTCCAAGGACGGAGGAGACAGCTGCTCTGCCACGAAGGCAGGCTTTGCGACCATGGACCGAGTCCATGAACGAGCGAGCAGTAGTGCACCCCGCTCCGGCGCTTGTGGCCATGTGGGAACCCGTCCACTGCGCAGGTCGCAGGGATGAGGCCCGGGGCAACTATTTAAGGAGAAGGGGCACTTCCGTAGGAGGGGATCGAGGATTGGATCCGGAATTCGATCCCGAGCTCAATAGCGTCTTCCACCTCCGGACCCTCTCAAGGCCCAGAGGCTAGTTGTACTACAGTCACCACAGTACAATCCAGACAAGCAGGAGTAGCGGTTTTACCTCACCTTGAGGGCCGTGAACCTGGGTAAGGGCCGGTGTCACTCTCTGTCGTGCAGTTCCGCTCCAAGCACCGCGAGCAACGTCGCGGCGTGCATCGAGGGTTGTTTGACCTCCGTGTTCAGCCCCCCTTTCGAACCTCTCCCCGGGGCGAGACTACCCCTGTTACGTGGGAGTTCATTCCTCGACATTTGGCGCGCCAGGTAGGGGGCTGAGGCGCGTCTTCAACCTCCGAACTCCGCGCCATGATGGACACCCGCGCGACGCGCGCCAACAGGCGCACCTCCGAGAGAGCTCACACCGAGCCCGGCACTGCCCCCACCCGCGGCCGCCGTGGTCGCCCCCGCACGACCGAGCGCGCTGGCACCGGCCCGCGCGTGGAAGAGCCGGAGAGCGAGGAGCACCGCGAAGGAGACCAGCGTGACGACGAGGACCTCTCCGAGCGCCGCGGGGACGCTGAGTCCTCGCACCCGTCCCGGCGCCAGAGCGTGTCCACGCGGGAGCATCAAGAGCCCGCCCCGCACACCGCGCTACTGATGGCTCAGGAGCTCCTCCGCTACCGGCCAAGTGCCGAAGCGCACGACCAGTGGCTGGACCGCCTCCACCACCTCGTCGACATCGCAACCACACGCCCTGCTCCGTCGCGCTCCATCGTGCCTTCCGGCCCTGCAGGGACGGCCGCACCAGGTGCGCCACCGCCGCCGCCGGGACCGCCCCCGGCCGCGGCACAGCGGGCTCCCTCCCATGCTTCCTCGCCGCACGACTGCCAAATCGTGCAGCGCGCCGCACCTGACGCGCGTGTAGGCATGGAGCGACGTCGCGACCTCCAAAACCGCCTCGTCGAGGAGCTCGGTCAGGCGGGGCAGCAAAACCGCAGGGCCCTCCAGGGAGGAACGGCCACCTATGCCTCAGGCTGCATGGCCTTCACGCGCGCCCTGCGCCGTGTGGTCTGGCCACAGAAGTTCAGGCCAGCGCTCCCCAAGGGCTTCGACGGGTCCACCAACCCTCTCGAGTTCCTGCAGCTCTACACCACTTCCATCCAGGCTGCAGGGGGCGACGACAAGGTCATGGCCAACTGGTTCTCCCACGCCCTCAGGGACTCCGCTCTGTCCTGGCTTCTCAACCTGCCCGAGGACTCCATCGACTCCTGGGAGGAGCTCTGCAGGCAGTTCGTCGCCAACTTCAAGGGCACGTACGAGCGCGCACTCACCCACAACGACTTGCGCGCTGTGGTGCAGAAGAAGGATGAAACTCTTCGCAAGTACATCCAGCGCTTCAGCCAGGTGCGGAACAAAATTCCAAACATCCCCGACACCCAGGTGATCGCTGCCTTCCGCGAGGGCGTCACGAACCGCAGGATGCTCGAGAAGCTCGGCATCCACGACAAGCTCACCTCTGTGGTGAAGCTGTTCGATCTGGCGGACAAGTGCGCCAAGGCTGAAGAGGGACTCCTCTTCGTCAAGATGAGCGCGCGGGGGGACGACCCCGGCGAGGGGTCCAAGAGCCACAAGAAGAAGGAAGAGCCCAAGCGCAAGGCCACCGCGGTCCTCGCGGCAGAGCCTGACGCGAAGGGCTCCCGCAGGGGCTCCCCCGAGCGCGGCGACAAAGAAGTGGACCACCGTCCGTTCTGCGTCTACCACAACAGGCGCGGGCACGCTACAGACGACTGCTTCGACCTCAAGAGGCTGAGCAGGGAACGCGAGCGGGGAGAAGGCAGCGGAGGCCGCGGCAGAGGTCGCGGCTACCGCAGGGACTTCAAGGGCAGGCGCGATGGCGGCTACCAGAAGCCGTCGGGCACTCAAGCCAACGCCGCCGAGAAGAACAACAACCTCCCCGACGAGGAAGATGGAGGCTACCAGGCCCCGAGAGGCGCCATGGCCTGCATCCTCGGCGGAGCTCAAGCGCCCAAGTCGAACAATCAGTTCAAGCAGTTCGCCCGCGAACTCAACGCTGCGCTCCCGAGCACCGAGACTTCCAGGCCCCTCAAGTGGTCCCAGTACACCATCGCCTTCGACGCCAAGGACCACCCCAAGTCGACCAAGACCGTTGGAACCCTCTCCCTGGTCTGCTCCCCCACCATCAACAATATCACCGTCTCCAAGACGCTCATCGACGGGGGAGCGGGCCTGAATGTCATCTCTGTCGAGACCTTCGAGACGCTTCAAGTGCCCTACGAGTGGCTTATGCCCTCCAGGCCGTTCACGGGCGTCACCAGTGGGTCTATCGAGCCCCTGGGGCAAGTCCGCCTCGCGGTCACCTTTGGCACGCAGAAGAACTACCGCACGGAGCTGATCGACTTCGACGTCGCGCACATCGGTCTGCCGTACAACGCCATCCTCGGCTACCCCGCCCTCGCGAAGTTCATGGCCGTCACGCATCACGCCTACAACATGGTCAAGATTCCCGGCAGCGCTGGCACCATCGCCGTCCATGGCCATGTCCTGGACGCCACGCGCGCTGTCGAGAGCGCCTACAAGGCAGCCGCCATGGCTTTCCCGGCTGACGAGGACATGGAGCCTCTCGAGAGGCCCAAGAAGAAGAAGCAGGTGTTCTCCCAGCAGCAAGCCGCCACGAAGAAGGTGCCGCTGGACACCACCAGCTCGGGGGCTGAAGGCTCGGGGGCTAGCGTCACCATAGGCGCTGCCCTGCCTCCCAAATAGGAAAGCGCGCTCGTCGCCTTCCTTCGGGCAAACTCTGACATGTTCGCGTGGACTCCGTCAGATATGTCCGGCGTACCAAGGGAGGTGATCGAGCACCACTTAGCCGTGTGTCCAGACGCACGCCCCGTCAAGCAAAAAGCACGCAAGCAAGCCCCCGAGAAGCAAGCCTTCATCATCAAGGAAGTAGAAAAACTCAAGGCGGCAAATGTCGTCCGCGAAGTCGCGCACCCCACTTGGCTCTCCAACGGCGTGGTCGTCCCTAAACCCGCTGGAGGAGGCCGACTCTGCATCGACTACACCGATGTCAACAAGGCCTGCCCCAAGGACCCATACCCCATGCCGAGGATAGACCAGATCGTGGACTCCACCGCTGGCTGTGACCTCCTCTGTTTTCTGGATGCCTTCTCTGGTTATCACCAGATCAAGATGGCTAAAGAGGATGAGGAGAAGACGGCATTCCTCACCCCCTGTGGTGTGTACTGCTACACATGCATGCCCTTTGGCCTGAAGAACGCCGGGGCCACCTTCCAGAGGCTCATGAGGATAGCCTTGGGGGCTCAGATGGGCAGAAATGCTGAGGCCTATGTCGATGACATCGTGGTCAAGTCTCGACAGGGGGACACCCTCTTGAGGGATCTCGAGGAAACCTTCGCCAGCCTGAGAAAGGTGAACATCAAGCTCAACCCCGCCAAGTGCGTCTTCGGGGTCCCTTCAGGCAAGCTCCTCGGATTCCTCGTGTCCCACCGCGGCATAGAGGCAAATCCTGACAAGATCAAGGCCATAGAACAAATGCAGCCCCCTCGCCGACTCAAGGAAATGCAGCGCCTTGCGGGCTGCATGGCCAGCCTCGGTCGTTTCATCTCTAAATTCGGCGAGAGAGCCCTGCCATTTTTCAAGATCATGAAGAGGTCGGGCACATTCAAGTGGACCCCTGAGGCGGAGCCACTGGACCATGCACTTCGATGGAGCCTTCGCTTGCCGCAATGGCGGAGCAGGCGTCGTCCTAACCTCGCCCAAGGGTGACAAGCTATATTATGCTGTCCAGCTGTGCTTCACAATCGACAAGATCTCCAACAACATCGCCGAATACGAAGGCCTCCTCGCCGGCTTAAGGGCCGCCATCGCTCTAGGCGTCAAGCACCTACTCGTCAAGGGAGACTCACAGCTGCTCGTCAACTTCTCCAACAAGAGCTACACGCCGAAAGACGACCACATGGCCGCATACCTCGAAGAGGTCCGCAAGCTTGAGAAGCACTTCAGGGGCATGGAGCTCATGCACATCCCGAGGAAAGAAAACCAAGAGGCCGACGACATCGCCAAGCGAGCCTCGCGGAGGCAACCCCAGCAGGCCGGTGTCTTCGAAGAGAGGCTCGCCAAGGCATCCATCAAGCAGCCTCGAGAGGCCACAGCCGCAAGCGCAGGCGAAGCGCTCCCACCACCTCCTGAGTCTGGGGCGCCTGATTGCGGTCCCAGCACAGGGGAGCGTCTGCTGCTGACGGCAACCCACCAGGCCTCAGGCTGGATTGATGAGCTCAAGGACTACTTGGTGAAAGGAATCCTCCCTGAAAAAGATGTTGATGCAGAGCGAGTCGCTCGACAAGCCAAGTCATACTGCATCCTCGAGGAAAACCTCTACCGCAAGCGCCCAAATGGTGTCGCGCTCAAGTGCGTCCCTCCTGAGGAAGGCCGAGAGCTGATTAAGGACATCCACAGCGGGGAGTGCGGCCACCACTCATGTGCGCGCACCCTCACAGGCAAGGTCTTCAGGAGCGGCTTCTACTGGCCTCAGGTGCTTCAAGATGCGGTCGCCATTGTGCAAACCTGCGACGCCTGCCAATTCCACGCCAAGCAAATTCATCAGCCGGCACTGGAGCTTCAGACCATCCCGCTCTCCTGGCCATTCGCGGTCTGGGGGCTGGACATCCTGGGCCCCTTCCCGAAGTCGCAGGGGGGCTACCGTTTCCTCCTCGTGGCCATCGACAAGTTCACCAAGTGGACCGAGGTTGAGCCGGTGCGCACCATACCAGCTGGGGCTGCGGTGAAGTTCATCCGAAGCTTGGTCTGCCGCTTCGGCGTGCCCAACCGCATCATCACTGACAACGGCTCGCAATTCACCAGCGGCATCTTCCGAGCCTACTGCGACAAGTTTGGTATCAAGGTCTGCTTCGCCTCGGTAGCTCACCCACGCAGCAACGGTCAAGCCGAGCGAGCAAACGCAGAAGTCCTCAAGGGCCTCAAGACCAGAAGCTTCAACATCCTTAAGGGCCACGGCAAGGGCTGGATTGACGAGCTCCCCTCAGTGCTCTGGTCCATACGCACAACCTCCTCGAGGCCTACAGGCGAAACGCCGTTCGCTCTGGTCTACGGAGCCGAGGCGGTCCTCCCCGCAGAAATCAAGCATGGATCGCCACGGGTCCTTGCCTTCAACGAGGACACCCAAGAGGGCCTCCACAACGACGACCTGCTGCTTCTCGAGGGACTGCGCCGTCAGGCCGCCCTCAGGGCGGCAGGGTACCAGCAAGACCTGCGACGCTACCACAGCCGCCATGTGCGCTCACGCACCCTTGAAGCGGGCGACCTCGTCCTCAGGCGAATCCTCTCCAGGGAAGGTCTCCACAAGCTCTCCCCGATGTGGGAAGGCCCCTACAGGGTCTCCCACGTCGCCAGGCCTGGCGCAGTACGCCTCGAGACCGAAGACGGCATCCCCGTCAAGAACCCGTGGAACATCGCGCATCTGCGCAAGTTCTACCCGTGATCACAGTCACGCCAGGCATTTTTTGTCTCTAGAGGGAAGCTCACGGCTTCACCTCCAAGCTTCTCAAAGCTTCTCCCGAGGCCCAGCCCTCCGAGCTCTCCTGCAAACGAGCCCCCGCAGGCCGCAGTGAACCTCTGCCACTAATGGGTGGTCCCCATGCCTCGACATGGAAGGAACGTTAGCTTGGCAAACCCAAGTGTAATGAACCGATTTTCGTTCCAAGTGAACTTTGCGCTCTGGCGCCATTTTCGTTCCAAGTGAACTATGCGCTACGGCGCCGCTATGTAATATTTTGGTGGTGAGTTTATTCCAGCTTTATTTCATTTATTGAAAATGGGCACTTATATCTCTCCACATGCGTACCTCGCGAGCGGGGGCTGAGTACGGTGCCAGTGCCTCAAATGACACACCAGCAGCACTGCAAAACCCAAGGATCCGAGCTCTGGCTAGAGGGCAGGCCCTCCCAAGCACGCCATCTCTTCAAAGGACCTTGGTACTCTCTCTCCTCGCAAGGAACGCCTGAGGGGACCTATAAGCGCGCATTAGTCCCTGATGCTGTGATCTAGCGTTTCGGCTCGCCCCTCTAACATCCACAGAGAGCGAAAGTCCCCACCAGGCCTGCGGAGGAGAACCCTCGGCCCCTGAAGGGGAGAACTCCGCCAGAGAAGGCCCACACTGGGAAAACGCCTCGCGAAGCTAAGTCTCTCGCCCACCTCAAGGGAATCCTCGCATTTTTTCTCATGAGCACTCTGCGTCCCTCAAGTGGTTCTTTCCTTACTCTCTGTGGACTGCTTGCGCGTCAAAGGGGGGCCCTCAGCATCGCGACTTGAGGGCTCTTACCTCCCCAAGCCTTAAACTCCCCCCGGCCTTGCCGAGTCATTGCTCGAGCATACCGCAGTGGCAGGAGTCATAGCGCGAGGGGAAGGGTCCAACGACGCAGAGCGAGAAAGGCATTGAGATGAAGCAAAGACCCCTCGAAGGGAGCGCACACTTAATCGATAGCAAAATGTTTACAAAGTGAAGAAGTAAATTACAAGGTGGAAAATGAAATTCTCTAACGGGCAAACGCCCCTAAAGCGCTACAAGCGCGACGCGTTGCAGGAGGAGGTTAGTCGGAGGCCTCAGCGTCGTCCTGGTCGCTCTCTTCTTCCTCCTCGGGCTCGCTCCCCTCGCCGCCTTCCTCTGCAGCGGCCCGCCTGAAGCGGCTACAGAAGTCGTCCACCTGGTCGCGGACGGAGCTGGAGGCTTTCCACGCAGCGTCCCCCTCCAGTGGCTCGGTCACCGTGGCGAGGTCGAACCCGGGCTGGAGGTGGACGAGGTTGGAGAAGATGCGGTCCACCGCCACCGCCAGAAGCTGACGGCACTCCTCCTCGACCACGTCGCGGATCTCCGCGGTAGGGCCTTCGAGCGCTGTGAAGAGCTGCTCGAAGTACAGGAGATAGGTGGCAGCGTCGGCGTGGCCCTGAGCCGGAACGCTTGGCGCCTCCGCCCCCAGCTTCGCGGCGAGCTCACGACCCCGTCCCGTCAAGGACAGGAACATGCGCTCCCGCTGCTGCGACAGCACCTGCGCCGCCTGGATGCTCTCCGCCGCCTCCACTGCCTTCTCCACAGCAGGCCCCACCTGCCGATTCATCTCCTCCATGTCCCCCATGAGGGAGGCAAGGTCCTGGGAGATGTCCTCTCTGGCCTTCTCAGCGGCGAGGCGGCGATCAGTCTCGCGCTTCACCTTGGCGGCGAGCTTGGCGTTCTCCTTCTCGAGCTTTTGGATCCGGGCGCCGCTCTCCCCCAGCCTCGCCTTGAAGCGGTCCTCCTGCTTGGAGAATTTATCCTTGTAGTCCTGGGAGACTGCGGCGTGGATCTTATTCTCCTTCTCCCGGAGCTCCTTGTTGAGCTCGTCCTTCCGCTCGGCAAGCCGCACGTTGGCTCGCTCCACATTCCCCTTGTGGGCGGCGACCTCGCGCTCGAGCTTGCTGAACGCCGAAGCAACGCTGTCTTCGCGGACCTCAAGGGCCGTGCGCTGTCCTGACGGCTCCTGCTCCCTCAGCGCCAGCTGCTCGTCGCGCCGGCGTGCATCCTCCTCGCGCTCGCTCAAAGCGCGCCCGCGGGCCTCCAGGCTCGAGCGGAGTTCGTCGAGGGCGGTCCGCACCACCCCGGCATCCGCCAGGATTTTCTTCTCGAGCTCGAAGAGCTCGGCACGCTTCGCCGCCAGCGAATGCTCCACGGCTGCCCGCTCCGCCTTGGCCGCGGCGAGGTCCTTTGCAGCGGCTCGGCGCTCAGCCCTCAGGGGCTGAAGGAGTTCCTCGGCTTCGCGCAAGGCCCCCTCGCGGACCTCGTCGGCAAAGCGCGCCGCCTCCTCGCGCTCCTCTTGCAGCGCCTGGTCGCTCTTGCGGCAGGCCTCTACGGCCGCGTGGAAGGCAGCCCAGGCGTCGGCGAGCTCGTCACGCTGGCGGGCGAGCGCCTGGTCTTCTGTGGCCAGGTAGGCCTCGAGCCCCTCCAGGGACTCCCGCACGAAGCGGAAGGCGACGTCGCGGCGTCCTCGGCCCCAGTCGAAGCGGCCCAGAGCGAGGCCCAGGGGTGGACCGCGCGGCTTAGAGGGTCCCGCACCCGCATCCGGCTCGCCGGCAGAAGTCCCCGCGTGGGCCTGGGGACTCGGGGGCCGGTCCTCCGCCTCCGCACTCGGTCCCAGGCCTCCTGTGCTTCCCCCCTCGGGCGGCACTTCCCGGTCCGCATCCGGGGCAGGCGCGTGAGGCCCGGTCCTTGCTGCTTCCTCCTCCCCCGCGGTGTCCGGCGGCGGTGGAGGAGTATCCTCCCTGCGAGACTTGGGAGGGCTCGGCGCCGACTCGGCACCCACATTAGCCCCTGGCTGCGCTGGAGGGGTAGCTGCGCGGGGTGGAGTGGGTATCTTCTCCACCTGTTCCCCCACCCGCTCTTCCTCGGATGGTGGCACAAATGTCTCCACCTGAGGCATCTCCTTCTGAGAGCCTGCGGTACCCGCCCCCTCAGGCCTCGAGGCCTCCGCCGCCGCGGTCTCGCTGGCCTCAACCTCCGGTGCAGCGTCGGGGGCGGCCCTCTTCACGTCCGCGGCTTTGCGAAAGCCTGCGGCGCTTCACAGGATCAGGGCCGCTGAGGTAAAAAGAAAAAGATTGGCCAAGGAAGAAGAGCAAGCAAGCTGGGCTCAGAAAGGAAAGGAAAAGGCAAAAGAATCTCACCTGGTTTTCTTGGCGCGGGTGTCTACCCACGTCATGCCTGGCGAGCGCCATGAAGGCACAGCCCGCGCCCCCGCCTCGGGGGCCTCCTCGGCTTTCCTCTTGTGGGGAGCGCTCGGGGGCTCCCCGGCAGGCCTGTCATGGGCCGCCTTGGTCCTCGGCTCATGGCGCCCCGCCGCAGCCTCCTCGCTGTCGCCGGAGGAAAGCTCGTGGAACTCCCCTGCCGGGGGCGCGACGCCGGAAGAGCTCCCCGCGCCCGCAGAGCTTCCTACACCGGCAGAGGGCTCCACCCTCGTCTCCGCGTCGCCCTGTTCCGAGTCAGATGCACTTGGCGACTCGGTAGTGTCCGCGGGCATGGGCTCCTCCTCCTCTTCATCCCCCGCCAAGCCTAGCGGGGTGAACGCGGGCGCCTGCGCCAGGGTGGCCCGGCGCTTGTCTGGGACTTCATACAGAGGCCGTATCGCCACGTGAATCCTCGCGGGCACCTCTGGGTTGACGAAGAGGCCTCCCATGATGGTCTCGACGACCGCGGGGCGGTGATCGCTCAGATGCAGCCGCAGCGGATCCGTAGGCCCTGTGTACGCCCACATCGGCTTCTTGTGCGCCTGCAGGGGGGCGATGCGGCGCCTCACGAACTCCGCCGCCACCAGCTGGCCGGTCAGGCCATGCTCGCGAAGCGCCCTCAGGTGGCCCACGAGGTCGGCTATCGCATGCCCCTCCAAGGAACGCTTGCTCCAGTGGGTGTTCTTCACGGGCGGCGCCTCGGGGACCTCAAGGAGGGAGCTCTCCGAGGGAACGCGGATGAGGAACCACTTCTGCCTGAAGTCTTCCACCTTCTTCGACACCGCCGTCACGGGCTTGTCGCCGTTCCAGGCCATGGGGATGTAGACGTCTCCCATGCCGTCCGCGATGCGGAAGGATACGCAGCCCGTCCGCTCCTTCTTCGCAGTGTTCCGCAGTGCGTAGAAGCTTCGGAAGAGAGCGATGGAGGGCTTCACTCCCAAATAAGCCTCGCACAAGAAGGCGAAAATGGAGAGGACAAGGATGGCGTTGGGGTGGAGATGTAAAAGGTGGACCTGGTAGAACTCGAGGACGGCCTCGAGGAAGGGAGAGTAGGGCGGCACCAACCCAGTGAAAAGAGTGTGGAGGAAGATGGGGAAGTAGCCGACGGGGAAACGTCCGGTCCGCGCGGGCAGAATGGCACTGGCGCCGTGCTCATTGTGCTTCCCGGCGACCAGGTGCAGAATCTTATCCAGCGCCGCCGCGGTGATGCGCACCTCGACCAGGGAGGGGCCGAACTCCGCCTCCCCCTGCGCGTCTTGGCGGGCCGAGGCCGCCGTCTTCTTGCCCTTGGATCCTCCCATCGTCGGAGAAGGACGGGAGCACGGAGGAAGAGAAGGAGGGGAAGATTTGCTGGAGACGGGAGTCTAGGAGGCGGAGAACCGATGGACGGGATGGACAAGACTGGACGGGGTAATGACTGCGGCTCGGACCAACGCGCAGCTTTAAACCCCGTCCGAGCAGTTACCGAGGCACGGTAGTGGTGAGCGTGGCGGGCGTGGTGGCCCCCCCCCCCCCCACTACGCACGTTTCCGGCGGAGAAGCCGAGTCGCCGCAAGTCCACCTCCAGGTGACGCGTGTCCCACGACGCTTCGCCTAGTCCCAATGGGCCTCGACGTGCCCATCATGGGCCCGGGGGCTACTGTCGGCCCAGTGGATTCTAGGGTGTGCAGAGCCCATACTAGACGGACCGCGCACGCAACTGCATCTACGAAACGGCTAAGGACCAAGCAAACCGCTTGGGGAACCCCCCCGAGGCGGAAACCCCTGGAGGGGACCTGAGGCGCCGACAGAGGCTTGAAGGAGGCCCCCCCCCCCCCCCGAGGGTGTCCCACTTGAGGGCTCTCCCCTTCTTAAGGGAGCCAGCCCGGCTCCTCCCCCTCGAGAGCCTCAGGCCCCTGAGGGGATACTTCACGGCCAAGGAAGCGCTGCAGAGCGCACATGGGCTCTGCTGCGGCCGCAGGGTGACGCGCGCGTCTGCGCGCACGACAGCAACAGCGTCACAGTTGCCGTTCCCGTGATAAAAGGGGTCAACAAAGCTCTGTGTCCCCTGCGCCGCCAACAAAGCTTTCCTCTTTGGTGATAACGCAGTTGGCCGGCACAACGCTCCAACGACGACGTCACTGTGGGCATTCCCCACGGTCTCTGCCGCGCCTGCGAGACGCTCTGCAAAGTCTGCACCTTGTCGGCCACAGCGCGCCGCTTTAACACGGAAGAGACGCGTCCAAGGACGGAGGAGACAGCTGCTCTGCCACGAAGGCAGGCTTTGCGACCATGGACCGAGTCCATGAACGAGCGAGCAGTAGTGCACCCCGCTCCGGCGCTTGTGGCCATGTGGGAACCCGTCCACTGCGCAGGTCGCAGGGATGAGGCCCGGGGCAACTATTTAAGGAGAAGGGGCACTTCCGTAGGAGGGGATCGAGGATTGGATCCGGAATTCGATCCCGAGCTCAATAGCGTCTTCCACCTCCGGACCCTCTCAAGGCCCAGAGGCTAGTTGTACTACAGTCACCACAGTGCAATCCAGACAAGCAGGAGTAGCGGTTTTACCTCACCTTGAGGGCCGTGAACCTGGGTAAGGGCCGGTGTCACTCTCTGTCGTGCAGTTCCGCTCCAAGCACCGCGAGCAACGTCGCGGCGTGCATCGAGGGTTGTTTGACCTCCGTGTTCAGCCCCCCTTTCGAACCTCTCCCCGGGGCGAGACTACCCCTGTTACGTGGGAGTTCATTCCTCGACAGGGTCCACAGTTCACTAGTGGTGTCTCTCCATAAATAATAATAATAGCATATATGTGGGTAAACAAATTACAGCTGGGCAATTGACAGAATAAAGAGCTGCATAATGATGCATATACTAATGTCATGATGTCTAGTATGAGATTCATTTGGGCATTACAACAATATACATAGACCGTTCCAACCGCATCTATGACTAATAATCCACCTTCCGGTTAGCGTCCGCACCCCTTTCAGTATTAAGTTGCAAGCAACAGATTATTGCATTAGGCAAAGTGTATAATGTAAGTAATACAATTATCCTTAGACAAAGTACTACTGTTTTATCCCTAGTAGCAACAGTATATCTACAATCTTAGAGCTTGCTTTCACTACCCCAGATTAAATAGAGACATGAACCCACTATCGAGCATAAATACTCCCTCTTGGAGTCACAAGCATCTACTTGGCCAGAGCATATACTAGCAACGGAGAGCATGCAAGATCATAAACAACACACAACATGATATATTATGAAGCAAATGACATAGTATTCAATATCCATCGGATCCCAGCAAACACAACATGTAGCATTACATAAAGATGATCTTGATCATGATGGGCAGCTCTCAAGATCTAAACATGATGGCACAATAGGAGAAGACAACCATCTAGCTACTGCTATGGACCCGTAGTCCAAGGATGAACTACTCACGCATCAGTCCGGAGGCGGGCATGGTGATATAGAGCCCTCCGGTGATGATTCCCCTCTCCGGCAGGGTGCCGGGGAGAGCTTCTGAACCCTCCCGAACTAGGGTTGACGACGGCGGCGGCTCCGTTAGGTTTTTTGGAGAAGTGTTCGGGTCGTAGGTCTTGTATTGTCGGGGGCTTTAAATAGGCGAAAGGGCGAAGGCGGTGGAGGGCCGAGGCTCCCTCCTCAGGTGTTGGCGCGGCAGGAGGTGGGGCCGCGCCGGCACCTCATCTGGGGGCCTCGTGGCCCCTCTCCGTTAGGTCTTCGGTGTTCTGGAACCTCCCGTGAAAAATAGGGACTTTGGTATTAAATTCGTCCAATTCCGAGAATATTTCCTTAAGTGGTTTTCTGAAACAAAAAACAACAGAAAACAGGGAACTGGCACTGTGGCATCTTGTTAATAGGTTAGTCCCAGAAAATGCATAAAACAATGCAAAGTGTATATAAAAGATGTAGCAATTGGTATAATATAAGCATGGAACATAAGAAATTATAGATACGTTTGAGACGTATCAAGCAGCCCCGAAGATACTTGGCTCTCACCAAGTCAAGCCAAAGGCCCCCTTCTCCCCGCATAATCCTCCACACCCATCTAAACATCAGGGCCTTGTTCATGTGGCGAGACGCAAGGATACCTATTCCCCCAAGGTCCTTGGGGGCGCAAATATCGGCCCTTGGAGGTGAACCTTCCCTGCCAAGGTTCCGATTTGGACTTAACCCGTGCTACAAGGGGCGCAAGATCCCTACCAAGGATCCGTGTGTCCCGGATCGGCATTCCCAGATAGGTAACTGGGAATGACGCCAACCTGCAATTCAGGTTGTCCGCGATTCGCTGCTGGTCTTCCTCCGAGTACCCCAAGATCACCACCTCACTCTTGTCGAAGTTGATCTTGAGGACAGACAGCAAAGGAGAAGGAACTTCAGATTGATGATACAATGCGTGAGTACTGGATATGCACACACTGACATGTGGATCATATGTCGATCATGGATGGAGGCGCGGCGGCAAGCCGTTCTAGCTGGAGCCGGACATGTGTCGTGGTTTGGCCTCATGTCTATTGATCAACTGGCTGTATCTTCACGCGCGGCGCACACACCTGTCGGAAAGATTCAGTGCAGAGAAAAGTAGACAGAAAAGTAGACATGCAAAACGGTTTTGAATTTTTAAAAGTCTATAACTTTCAAACTAAACGTCCAAATTAAGATCGGTTTTCACCATCGTGTTACTCGCAACGATTTATTCAAAATTAGATCTCATATGAGTATGTTCTAATCATTATTTTTCAAAAGCAACTTTGTATTATAAACTTGCTTTTCTATCAAAAAGGAATCTTTTCTCGTATTGCCTTTTTGTGATACAAATTTTGTTCAACTTGTCGATTCATTGTACAAACGAAATTTTGACCATAAGGTGTTTTTTCATGATAACAATTGTTTTTCAATTTTTCTTTTATGAAATCAACTTTGAAATATAAACTTGCCTTTTCTATCACAAAAGTAGATATTTAGTATACAGCAACACGAAAAGAACCTTTTGTACTATAAACTTGCTTTCGTCCAAAAAAGCAAAACAAATGGCATACTTCAATCTTGTCTATCGGCATGCATAGTCCTACCACATTTTCTAATTTTTAAAAGCAACTTCTATGATATAAAAGTTCGTACTATTTTTTAAAAAATATTGATACAATTTTATTTCAACTCGTCGATTCGTTTCAACAAAAGCAAATTTTGACCAGAAGTTGTTTTTTTTGTGATAACAATTGGTTTTCAAAATATTTTACGAACTCAACTTTTGAAATATAAAATTGTTTTTCTATCACAAAAACAGCTATGTAGCATACACTAGCAGGAAAAGCAACTTAGTACTATAAACTTGCTTTTAAAAGAGAAAATCTTGTTTCTACTCCAATGTTGTTTTTGTTCAAAAAAAGCAATTTATTGGTTGAGACACGTTTTTCTAGCATATACATTTTCCTTTCTCTCATGTTCTGATTTATAAAAGCAACTTCCATGACAAGAACAAAGTTTGTATTATAAATTTGCCTTTTCTTTTATAAACAATAAATAATGTGAGTATGAGTGGGGATATGTTTTCAAATCCAAGTAATGGTCAACATGTTAGATTATGAGAGACTATCATGCTCCTTGGCATGAGACATTCAAAACAATATCTTATACTTATATACTCCGATGAATATTTTCTAAAATTAACTTCTAAATAGAAAAACATGTTTTTACCATGAATTTGCTTTACCATGATATAAAGTTGTTTTTTGGAAAATAATTATCGGAACATGTCCATGGGGGATCTAGTTTTGTAGATCTGGTCGCGAGGAACACTATGGTCAAAATCGATTTTGATTTGGACGCTTGGTTTAAAAGTTATACATTTTTTTAAATTTAGTCTAGCTCCACGTGGACTCGGTAGGGGAGTGGCAGGTACGCGTGCGCTCTAGTCTGAAAAAACACGCGTGCGCTCTTCGGCAGCGTCCATTAATATATGACACATTTTTGTCCATTATGCCCATGTAGCTAATTAGGCGGCCCCCACTAGTTCAGCCAAGCTCGGCCACTGCGTGAGTGTGTGAGTGAGTGACTCCCTCATTTTCTGATGGTATGGTGTACCTGAATGTCTTCCTGTCTAATGAAATGAAATGCTAATTAGTTATGTTGCGTTTTGTCAAAATATTACCTTTACGAATTTTCGATTGTCATTTTCGGGGCGGGCACTAAACACGTTATGTTACATCTGTCCGGCCGTACGTGTTGGAATCCTCATAGTCTTGAGCGTAAGTGCGAATCGTCCACATTTAGCAGAGGACAAAAGTAAGTACACCTCTCGATCGAACAGAGACGAGGCATCGATTGATCGTGGGTCGCTGAAACTAGCTAATCACGGACACGTGGTTATCGCTATCTCGCGTGCGTTCGTGTTCGCTAATTTAAGCTCCGTCTCCGTCGCCCGGATCGGCAGCGATCGCTGCCCTGCCGATCGACGCGTCACGGCCAAATGAAGGAAAAAATCCAAAACAAATGTTGAACTCGTAGGTAAAAGCTAAATCGAATACTGAACTTGCAATTCTGAAATCAGCACACTGAACTCTGCAATCCGATCATTTTAAACCCTAGACCCGGGTTACTCGTAAAAAAATAAAAAATCTTAGATTCAATAATACACTACTCTCACTGATAAATAAGGCCCACTTGTCATCCAATTAAAAAATGTAGAAACAAAAGAAACAAAAAAAGGTCAACGCTGAGTCCACGCCTGCGCTGGCCGCCCATGGCGGAAGCCCGTGCCCGTGCCCAGAGCTCGTCTGCACCCGCAGGGATGCAGAGCGCCGGCCCGACGCAGATGACTAGGTAGGCGAGGCAGCGCGCATCAGGGCCGAGGCAGCGCACGGCGCGGCGGTGCATTGCCAGACCGGGGCGGCAGAGCAGCCGCCGACACTGACGGACAGACATGCGAGTGGGTGCGCATCAGGGGCGAGGCGGCGCGTGTGAGGGGCTAGGTGGGGTGGCGACGGCGCGCACGGCGGTCGGCATCCGTCCCCTCCCTGCCGGCTTCACAGATTTAGAGAATTTTTTTTAATTTTGACATGTGGGTCTCACATGTCAGTGACACTAACCTGCAATCCCGGTCATATCCCGGTCAGGATTATTGCTTCCCGGTGTGCCAAATATGAATAGGGTTTAAAATGATCGGGATTGCAGAATTCAGAGTGCCGATTTCGGGGATTGTAAGTTCAGGGTTTGATTTAGTTTTTGCCTATGAGTTAAATGTTTGTTTTGGACTTTTTTCCCAAATGAATCAAGCGCGGTCGCGACCGGTCAATGTGCGGCACTGGCAGGAGTATAGGTCCGAAAAGCGCCCGGGAAAAATGGAGAACCCGCGGCACGGCACGTAGCCGTAGCGTAGCCCGTAGGTAGGTGGTCGCGAAAGTGCGTGCCATGTATTTCGCTGGGGGAAGTGCCACGGCGCTCCGGAGCAACGCAAAGTTAGAGAAAAGTTCGTCGCCGACGACAGTACGAACCAGCGGCGCCGCCGCGTCAGGGCGGCCGGGAAACCAAACCATCATGCGCGAGACAGTGGGTCGAGACTGACTGAGACGTACGTGCATGGTTGATCGCCGGCGACCGGGGCACGTAGTAACATCGTCACTGGAGCGAGTGTAGTGGCATCGGCGTCGGTCGAGTGACGCGTCCACGCCACGACGTCACTTTTGAGTTCGGTTGCCAGTTGGGCTCCAGGAGTCGGGGACGGCGACGCGTGCACGCCGTCATTAATGGCGGGCGTCCGTTCCGTCCGCGGATCCTCGTCGGCACCTGCTCGTCGGCGCTCGAGCGGAGCACATTGCTCGATCGGTCGTCACCACACCAGGTCGATCACCTGCACTGCACTCACGTTGACAGATCGAAGAAGAAAACCCAGCTCATCCGATCTGCTGACTGCTGGTAATGGTATTGGTACGTGTACGCGCGCGCCGGCGGCGGGGGTCCAGGCCAGGGCAGGCCGCACTGTCTGCCATACCCTACCAACGTACGTACTACGTAGCTGCAGTTTTTTAAAATAATCCTGGACAGGGCCATTGAATGAACCCCGGTGGGCGTTGGGTACGCGTGGCCTGCCGGTCACCGGTGTCCAGCGTGGGAGCACGCCATGTTTCATTGGATGCCTGCATGACCCTGAACGGCGGGGACGCCACTCCGCACTCGCGGTCCTATAGCTTTTTTCAACAGGATTCAAACATGAAATTTAGTGAAATTTATTCAAATACTTTGTAAATATTTACAAGTTTGAACAAAGTTTAACTAAACTAAAAACTAACCTAATGTACCGCCAAGCTAAGGGGTTGATGACTGTAGTCCTCACGTCTCGGCTTGGCCTTGACCCCGCCGTTGTCGTCGCTTTTGTCGGTGAGGTCAACTTAGAGGCGCCCAGTCTTCCTGGCGTGCTCCTACAGAAACCACGTGCATGTGTCCTCCAAGGAGAGCGCTGAAATGATGTTGCGCGATTTCTTGATCACATCGATGAGCCCTTGGATCTCGTCAGGGTCGTCATCCGGGCCGCGTAGGTCTTTTTGCAATAGGGCCATGACGAGGAACTCAGACGATGACTCGTACTTCATCTTATTCTTCCGAGGAGGCATGCGCTCGTCGATGGAGGGAGCCCACTTGTTGGGAGGGTGCATGCCAGGCGGCTCCAGGTAGCCATTGTCGCACAGCACGGTCGCCTCGTCGAGAAACAGCATACACGACCCAAAGCCATTGGTCGCGGCTCCGCCCGTGTGACGCCAACTGCCAACTATCGACGGTGCCTAGGGTTTCACGATGGTAGACAAGAGAGAATGAGTATGGGCGTGCGACTCTTATCGATGCCGGATAGCGGTGACGTCAGTAACAATGACGCATGCGAAACCCGTGAGCTCGGGGCATGAGCTTGTGATAGGACGACCCTTCATGCCGACCAGGAAACCGTTACCACATTCATTTCGGATATGTTAACACACTCTGTATCAATGACAATGGCTGACCCACCTATCAGTAGACAGCGCATAGCTTGTTTTCCTAGATAGGTGGGGTGTGAGGTGGCCGTGTCGGATAAAAACAGGCTATTAGTGATGTTGGTGACATTACGATTTATCGAAGGTGCAAGAGTAGAGATTTATAAGCTACTCCCTTTATTTCACAATGTAAAACTTTTAGCTAACTAGTCTAACTTAATAAGAAAGGGTTATTTGTAACAAAGATAGTACTAGTAGTTTCGCTCACCCAAGATGAACATGTAACAGCGGTGATCACATCTGTCCAACCTACGGATGACAATGGTATCCGATACCCGCAAACCCGATGGGTATCCGCATTAAATGGGGCGGGTTTGGTGAAGAAAAAAACCCGTGGGTGCTCTTAACGGGGAAACTCCAGACCCGTCGGGTCTAGCGGAGGCGGGTATGGGGGTGCCAAACCCATACCCTTTAACCTGCATACCCGACAATACAACTAAACCTAGTTTCCAGGCCCACCTGTCATTGTATAGAGAAGCATATTCGTTTTCTTTACCCACGACAGAACTCCTCAATCATTTACAGGTCCCAGTACCAGCAACCAGCCCCACGACTCCAGGCAACGACCCACGCTCAATCAGTCAATCGTTCCCACGAGGCGCCCATGGGACACGGATCACCTGACGTACGTTACCCCTGACGTGGGGTCAGTGCCTGTGGGCCCCAGGCCCACGCGTCAGTGGCAGGCCACCACGTCAGGGGAGCTGCGTCCGCGCCCATGAGGCGCCGCCGCATGCGCCCCTCCGCCAGTCCCTGCAGGTGCAGCCGTGCAGCGCCATCACTGCGCCGCTATGCAGATCCCGTCGCCCCTGCGCCGTGCAGCGCCGTCGCCTGCGCCTGAAGGGGATCGTGTGCAGAAAACAAAAAATTTCCTAGCAACGATATCCTTAAAACATGCCAAGATCTATTCTATGCAGATACAGTAGTACGAACGGAGATCGGAATACATACCCTTGTAGACCGAAAGCGGGATTACGTTCCCGCACGAACGTTGACGATGAAGACCGACGAAGCCGACCTCAAGGTCGTGAAGAGGAAGAAGACCTCCCAGTACCGCTAGCGCAGCACCTCGCAGGGCGTTACACACGTACGGTGGAGACGACGGCCTCCGAAGCTCCAGTCCAGGACGAGCAGCGGAAGACTTGGACCGGAACACCAGCAGCGCGGCAGCGGGCTATGGTGGAAGAGATCCCCTTCTCAACTCGGCGCAACTCCGACAAAGGGAATCACGAAATCGAGAGAGAATTGGGAATTAATTGGATTATTAAAAGGCCAGGGGTGCCCCTCTATATAAAGGCTCCCGGGAGGGAGCCAACTTGCTAACCAGGCAATGTGGGACTAAACCCCACATGCCTGGTTCGGCATGAACAGTGCGCCGGCCCTGGTGGGCCCCTTTTGGCCCACCTAGGCCGGCCATGCCCCCCCCCCCCCCCCACCGAATTCCCTTAGGGATTTTTCCCCCCATGGGCCTTCTTTCCACCAGAAGGCCCATTTAGGAAAATCAGCCTTAATAAATTCGAAAATAAATATATAAAATCATATTTGGACATTAATTACACTAATTAATATCAAACATATTATATATAATTTATTCTAGCTCCGAAAACTATTTCGTCGCTGCCCGATCTCCATCGGACCTCTCCCGGGACGTTCCCGGTGATCTCTTTCCTTTCCGGTTGTCTTGTCGAAACCCCTTAAGTGTGTTACCCTAGCGGTTCGATATAATAACAGGTATGATCGAGACTCCTCTCTGATCAACGACTAACTCGTAGGCCTGGACCCCATGAATTAATCCCTGTGATATAACGAATGACTTTCATCTATCAAACCTGAACGTAAAGTCTTAAACCTTTTGCCACAGCGATACATAGCGTGTCCGAGCGTCGTTCATAGATATCTCCATATCTAGCTGACCTCGTTGACGACAACGCTATCTTCTACTCGTCTATGATTTCATGTCTCCGTGACCTAGTCACATGCTTGCAAGCTCATTAGACATAATCTCACCGAGTGGGCCCTAGAGTATCTGTCCTGCTATGCGGACTGGCAAATCCCGCTCTTGACCCCTCGTCTCAACTACTCCTTTCCGATACCCAAAAGTATCACCGTTATTGTCATACTAATTAAGATACGACGTTTGGTGGTCTCACGGTCAAAGGCGTAATGACTACGTCCTACATATATGGGTATGTCCATCACATCGTTCTCCAACGATATGACTTCCATTGCCGACCGGCGCCATGCCCTATGATCGGGAAACCTCGATCATCGATCGCGCAACGAAACTAGTCTTAGTAGAGGCTACTAGGGACCTGGTTGTTTACGCATCACACCCGTATTAATGTTTCCGCTTAATACGGTTATAGCATGACACAAAAACGTATTATGAACAAACGAGATATGATAAAGAAACACTCTTTATTAATTGCCTCTAGGGCATATCTCCTTCAGCGCCGTCACTGCAGCTCGTGCAGCGCCTCGAGGCCACCACCGCCCGCGTGCTGCCGCTGCCTGCACCTCTGCTGTTGCTTGGAGAGGAGATGGTGCGTCGGCCATGGAGGTTGATGCTGTCGTTGCTCTGCCTCTTCTCCTCCCTCGTCAACTCCTCTGTGCATCTTGACGGGTATCCGTCGGCTCCCGCAAACCCGGCGGGTCGCGGGTCTGGTGGAATTCTGGACCCGACGGCGGGTATGGGGACGGGTCGTGGGGGCGGGGAGGAGGGTCGGGTGCGGGTATGGGGGGCCAAACCCGGCCCCGAATCCGGCGGGTGCCATCCGGAGTCCAACCACTGACCTCCCCATCGCTGCCCAGAATTGAACACCCGCGCACCGTTCGCGCGCCGCACCGATCACCGGCCTGGCGCAGTGTCTCGTCAGTCATCACACATTTGTCCGCGCGCGGAAGAGATCTTGGCGCGCTGTGGACACGTCGTAAACCAGCCCGTATGTGTTGGTAGTAGTACGTACGTGCCCAGCGGCCGGGACCCGACGATCATTTCTCGCGCACCTCACCTGGGACTGGGAAGACTTTTGACGCTGCCTTGCTTATTGCCAGTTGCCAACACCCCCAGATCAGGGAGTCATCAGACAGATAAAGGGACTCGACTCGACGGAAAGGAAACCCAGGAAGCTCCTAGTCCGGCAAAAATAAGGCCCCTGATCGCGGCCGTCGGGACTCCAGTCCTACCCACCTCCGCGCGACGCTCACTCCACCCGCCGCCCCGCCGGTGCTGCCCGCCACCATCGGCGCGCAGGCGCTCGTGTGCGCGTGCGTGCCATGAGCCAGCGCGGCGCCCGTCGGGCAACAAGCTCCCTCCCCGCCCCATCGCTGCTCCTCCTGGCCGCCGCCGCCTTCCTAGCCATGGCGGCAGCGGCGCCGGACTACGGGGACGCGCTGTCGAAGAGCCTGCTCTACTTCGAGGCGCAGCGATCGGGGCGGCTCCCCTACAACCAGCGCGTGCGGTGGCGCGGCCACTCGGGGATCACCGACGGGCTGCAGCAAGGGGTGGACCTGGTGGGCGGGTACTACGACGCCGGCGACCACGTCAAGTTCGGCCTGCCCATGGCCTTCACCGTCACCATGCTCGCCTGGGGCGCCATCGAGTTCGGGGACGACATCGCCGCCGCCGGGGAGTGGCGCCACGCGCTCGAGGCCATCAAGTGGGGCACCGACTACTTCGTCAAGGCGCACACCGAGCCCTTCGTATACTGGGCAGAGGTACGTCACGCGCGAGCGACCATTTCGAGAAGACGTACACGCGAATAGCGGAGATAGCTAGCCGCCATTAATTTACTGCTGTCATGTCTGCGATGGAATGATGGCCTTGACGTCGGTCGGATGTCTGACGAGATCGCGCCGCTGGCTGGCTGGAATGCTGGCCCGCATGCAGGTGGGGGACGGCGACACGGACCACTACTGCTGGCAGCGGCCGGAGGACATGACGACGTCGCGGCAGGCGTACCGCGTCGACAGGGACAACCCCGGATCCGACCTCGTCGCCGAGACCGCCGCCGCGCTCGCCGCCGCCTCCATCGTCTTCCGCGGCTCCAACCCGCACTACTCGCACCTCCTCCTCCACCACGCGCAGCAGCTGTTCGAGTTCGGCGACGCGTACAGGGGCAACTACGACGTGAGCGTCAAGGAGGCGCGGAGCTTCTACACGTCGGTGAGCGGGTACGGGGACGAGCTGCTGTGGGCGGCCTTCTGGCTGCACCGGGCCACGGGGGAGGCCGACTACCTCCGCTACGCCGTCCACAACGCCGGCCGCTTCGGCGGCGTCGGGTGGGCCATGACCGAGTTCGGGTGGGACAACAAGTACGCCGGCCTCCAGGTCCTCGCCGCCAAGGTACGTCGCCGTCGCGCTCGCGTCGGTCAAACACCTCACTCTCTGCTCTTTCTACTTGCTTGTTCATTCAGTCACGTATCGATTTTCGACGTACTACTGTAGTACGTACCAGGGAATTCTGGTTTCAGAAGTAGAAACGCCAATCATTCGTTCATTCCCACAGCAAGCAATGAAGCAAGCACTTGATCATGGTTGATCATCGATCAGTAATTTAAGTCGGTGCTGTGCTGGTCGTTGAGCCAGCCGTGCTAGTACAGTACAGTACATACCAAGGGCTAGGCTATGGCCGTGCATGTCCCCTCCCCCGCCGTGCAGGAAATTGGTATAGTGTGGCAGTAGCCTATTTTTCACTTTTATTTACGGCCGCAGGTTAAACAGGGCACTACACATGGGCGTTTCAATTTCCCGCCATGAATCGAGTTCCGCTGTTGCTTGAGAAAAGGGGATTATTAATGTCTCCACATGGGTTATACGCTTTCTTGCTCCCCGGAAGAATCCATGTAGGACCCACCACACCTCTGTACGATCTTGCGTCCTAGCTCCAGCAGGAATTAGGCGCAAAATCAAACCTGTGCATATGCCATGCATGCCTAGTCGGCATTCTGACGTCCATCCATGAGACCATGAGGCTATGATCAGTGGACTCTGGACTGAGATCTTGTAGACAAGAGTCGCTGTTGATCATCGAGTTAGGAGTGAGCCCTCTAGCTCTAGCTAGTAGCTACTCCAGTCAGCAATACATGATGGTGGTTGGAGAAGTGAGATCGAGCCTCACATGGGACATGGCCGGCCGAGCATCTGGGCAGAGTCTTTTTCCCTCCTGAAAGCTGTAGGGTTTTGCTAATTAAGCTCAGGCTTTGCCTTTCCTGTCCACGTCCCTGCTTTAGGATTGTTCAGTTTCCTTTCCGGAAAAACTTGAGCTGAGTGCTGACGCTTCTAATAACATAGGAGGGGTGGAAAAGCCTCCGATCGATCGCGCAACCACTCCTCCCCTCCCCGACCCGGTACGATTTGAACTGGCAACTTCTTTACTCTAGCTATAAGCTTAACCAACAAGGCATGACTTGATCCTGTCTTGGTAGTTTTCGGAGAGAAAGGCCTTTGTGTCTTAGATTGGTTTTCTTCTTCTAAAAAAGTACTCCCTCCGTATCTTAATATAAGACGTTTTGGTAGTTCAAATTGAACTACCAAAACATCTTATATTTAGTTACAGAGGAAGTACTTCATAGGAGTCTACCAAAACATCTTATATTTAGTTACAGAGGAAGTACTTCATAGGAGTCTAACCTCTTGGTCAATCCTCTCGGAGTACGTAGGCCCGAACTGTTCCTGTCTGAATTTCTATCAGATATTTTACGAGGGAAAATCACATCTTCTTCCATTTAGTTAATCCTCACTCGCCACCACCATATATATGTGGGTGTATGAGGGTAGGGGGAAATTATGAGAATATATTGATCGATCTCAGTTATGAATTACGAGCGCGTAGCTAGACAAGCCGATGAGTGCCACTGCCCACACTGCACATCGAATATACTCGCTCCGTTCTGAATTAAGTGACTCAGATTTAGAATTAATTGACTTAGATTGAACTAAGCATCATGCACACCGACGCCAGCCATGGAGGTACGGACAATTCAGGATGTCGGTGCTGTAAAGCACTCGATGGCCGGGCACATGACCATCGATCGATGTGTCACCGATAGCTAGCTAGGCTCTAGATCAGTATTCGATCACTGTGTATATAGCCCTATATATCTGCCGGATTCGGTTCGGCGTACAATTTTGCTGATGCGAGCTAGCGTGTGGAGAAGACGAGGTTTTTTGTGCAAACACGGCCAAGCAAACACGCGAAATTTGGGGGGCTTGCTCGCGAGACCGATCGATCGGGGCTGCCAAGTTCCCACCAACTAAATAGACGCTCGGAAAAAGACGCGGACGACCGATAATGCTCCCGTGTATTCTGGAGCAAAACAAACAAAATGGAGATATCTTGGTGCAGTGCGGTGCGTGTCTGTCTTCACGGTTTTGACACTTGGTGCAACGCACGAAGTGACATGTCAAGAACGGGGCCCCGGAATTCCACACTGCATGTCCTGGTCTACTGGGTGTGTGAGTAGGATGGGTGACCTGGATGCATCCCGAGTTCACTGTCAGTGAGGGTGTAGGTAACAGCGCCGGTCCAGATGCGTTGTTGTCTGAGACTGATTGACAGTTCTCGGCTAGCCCTCCCGGCCTTCACGGTGCAATAGCTTTCTTACCTTATTTTCCACATGAGTTGTGCTTCACACGAATTTCTCCATTACATTTTAGCGGCGTACGTTCTTTGTCAATAATAGAAAAAAATACATGTAGGTTTACCTTGATGGTCTCTTATACGGTTAACACAACCATACGGTGCAGACATGAGATTGCGTACCGCGAGTTGATGAAAACATCTCAGTCAGGCGGCTATTTTTAAGCCGGCTGAGTTAAAGCCTATATAAACCAGCATGTGTTAATGTTATTATTAACACTAAAAATATGGCTAGAAAAATAGGTTGTTGTGGCTCACTTTTCTCTTAAAACATTGGTTTGCTCGCTTAACCTCTAAACTATCATCTTATGCTCTAGCAGTTTACCCCTAGATGGTTTTTGCTAGAAAATTATGTTCTTTCAAGTTCTAAAAATTCTAAAAACAGATGATACATGTAGGTTGTGAGAAATAGACACATAACACATGTAAGTTTTGGCTACCAAATCTGAATATCTATTCAGAAAATAGTACAATAATGATTTTGTCTTTTTGAGGCGTAAATAGTTGTATTTTCAATAAGTTTGCATTTATTACTTCATTGCAAAACCTACTTGTATTGATCTTTCAAAATAGTTTAGATACAATTAAGGAGTGTTTGTTGTCGTTCTAAAAATAGAGAGGGGGCATAAACTGCTTCAAATTTTGGAGGATGATTGACAAAGTTGTTTAATTGGAGTGTACAGAGAATACTTTGACTGAGTAGTAGAGTGGGTATTCATTTGGTTTTAATTTTCAAGTAAATTATGGATATGGTATCTGCTTTAAAGGCATCTGCAAACTATAGTTCTAAGATGTGGACATTTATTTTGAACATAAGTGACAACATGGTCAGAATATTAATGGCGTGCACATTATCTTCTTCCACCATCTTCTTTATCGAGCAGCTGAAACTTTCATAGGCACATGGCGTCAAGAAATGTGGAACATACGTAGGCATAAGGCATGCTTCATTTTTAAGCAATTAGCTATAGGACTGATGACCCAAGGAAATATCGCAATCAGAGTGGTGGCTTAGGCTGGTATAGATTTGCCATTATGCGGTCATGCACGTAGGGCTAGCTAGCTAGCTATACCATGTCAAACCATATCCATCCATACAACTGTTTAATTCAGGAAACTTTTTTTATCTATCCGAGACTTTTGAGGCTGAAAGTGTTCAATTCATGGCATACAGCTATGACGCTGTCAGCTTTTGCCGTGGTAGATTGGTGGCGACGTTCAAATTTATTGCTAGCTAGCCAAGCGTAGATGGTTGCTGTTGTGTGCACAACCAGATGCATGGTATAGATCGCTGCTGTAAGTGTGACAGGTTGTCCACTCGTTAGCCTGGATCGCATCTTGAGGAAAGTGAAGTTAATGTGTCGGCAAGAGCAGTAGCCACTAGGCCGTACGTACCAGAGTAGCTCATATTTGTGCAACATTTTAAATTGTTTACGAAAAAATTAGCAAAGAGACAAGCATACATATTTTCTGTCATGTCATTCCATATAATGTGGTAATGACAACAGGGGACATAGAATATTCTTTGGGCCCAGCTCGCTAATTGATCTAGAAAGGGCCATGGAATATTCTTAGGTCCCAAAATTTCTGAAATGGAAATCGAACAAACCGCAGGGGGGATCAAATGACCTCTTATTTGTTTTGCTCTTCGTTCTTCGGAGCTCCCCAAATCAGAGAAAGTCCGAGGCCGGCTTTCATTTCGCCCATTCGTTTGATTCATCAAAAAGAGTTGTGAGATGCACCGGGTTCATGGAGTCTGAGGCTCGGAGCACTGACAGAAAGGAGGCCGGTCGGGGCCCGAGTCCACCATGTGGTATCTGGCCTAGCTCGCTCACAGCCACCGACAGCAACACTAAGCTGAATTAAAGGAAGAATCGATCAGTACAACTTACATCGATGGATCGAGCTGGATCCCAATTTCGCTAAACTCATTTAAGTCAAACTGTTCAAAATTCATCGACAATGCGTAGTACTGTAGTATTTTTTTCGATTAATTTGTATGAGTTCGTCAACAATATTAGCCGGTCCTTAGTTATCACAGATTTGGTAGTAGTTTGTTTTCCTCACGAATGTGGTAGCTTGTGTTGAATCTGGCCACTCGTTTCTTTTTCAGCTACTGCTGGACGGCGATCCGCAGGGAGAGCAGCACCGGCCGGTGCTGGAGCAGTACAGGGCCAAGGCGGAGCACTATCTGTGTGCGTGCCTGGGCCGGAACAACGGCAGCAACGTGAACCGGAGCCCCGGCGGCATGCTCTACGTCCGCCCGTGGAACAACCTGCAGTACGCCTCCAGCGCCGCCTTCCTCCTCACCGTCTACTCCCACCACCTCGCCGGCGCCGCCGACGGCGCGCGCCTCCGCTGCCCCGACGACCCGGCGGTGCCGCCGTCCGAGCTGCTCGCCCTGGCGCGGTCGCAGGCCGACTACATCCTCGGCCACAACCCGCTGCGGCTGAGCTACATGGTGGGCTACGGCGCCCGCTTCCCGGCGCGCGTGCACCACCGCAGCGCCTCCATCGTCTCGCACAAGGCGGACAACCGCTTCATCGGGTGCATGCAGGGGTTCGACGACTGGTTCGGCCGGAGCCGGCCTAACCCCAACGTGCTCGTCGGTGCCATCGTCGGCGGGCCCAACTGCCAAGACGAGTTCAGGGACGACCGCTCCAACTACGTGCAGACCGAGGCGTGCACCTACAACACCGCGCCCATGGTCGCCGTTTTCGCCAGGCTGCAATACCTGTCGTCCACGGCAGCCACCTCGTCGGAGGAGGCGTGCCGCCCAGGGACGGCGATGCCGCTCTCGGCAAAGTGTAGATAAATTAAAGGGGGTCCTGCTCCTGCAGGTATTAGTTGATTAGCTTGGGCGGGAATTTTTTTTTCTTTCTCGTATACGTACTTCCTTCCACAGAAGTTTTTTTTTTCCAAGTGTTGATATGAGAGAGTTACTTATAGTAGTGAAAGAAAAGAACAATAAGGAGGAAATCGACCATGAGGGTGAAGATTAGATACTTGTATTCTGATTTATTAATTAGGTGTCGATCAGGAAGCAAATTTATAGGAGTTGTAATCTTTACTGGATCACTAGTTTCTTTACAGTCACTAGACCACCAGTTAATATAGAGGGGCTGCTACATGCATGCATTTTCTATTATCTTGTGCGATTTATGGTCTTTTTTATTCCAAACTTCTTCACGGCAATGGAATCCTTATGATTTTCCCTCATTGATTGTGTAATCGGCAAGATTGAATCATGTTAATTTAAAAAACCACTCCGACCGAAATCCAAAAGACCGCTATATATAAAGGTGGAGTGGCCATTGACGAAGACCCTGACAATGGGCGCAGAGATAGAAATCCACCAATCCTTAACAACGTCGAAGTGATCATACGCTGGAGGTAAAGGTTTGTCAACCAATTGATAACCGCTTGCTAAATTCTTTTGAAGAAGCAAGAGAAGATGTGGGGCAGTTTTTGGAGCCGAGTAACAAGGGGGGCACACTCTTATTTTTTATTAAAAACATTTTTTACTCAAAATATCACGAGATACAAAATGTTTTTAATGACCTCTCCTGTATAATTAAAATGTGCCCAGCAACAAAACATAATTTCAAAATGAGAAAAAAATGCCAACTATAAAGATCACAAGAGAGCTTGTAGCATGCCTATGAAATTGGAGGGTCAATTTGGAGATCACATTGCCACCCTTGTGGGATAAAAAATGTCCCTCCATGTAGCCTTTAACCAAGTAGATGAAAAAAATCTGGTGGAAACGAACTCCAGTGGAGACAGGTAAAAACGAAAATTTGTTGAGATCAGTTTGGGTTTTGTTGCCATGTAGTATTTCTCTTTGTCCTTACTTTCCCTTTTTATATTCGAGGCAACATCGTTTTCCTGTTGCTTATATGTTTCCCGTTATCTCTTTAATTTGTTTGGCCGAGGTAGAAAGAGTTATATAGGCATGCAAAGTTAAAAGTTAAATTCAAATTTATTTAGGAGATATGAAAATGAAAATTTTAACAATGGAGTTATTCATGAATGAATAATAACGTTTGGAACACGGTGTGACTATTGGGTCTAGATGCACCCGTTATACATGTTTTCAGAATACATTTAAAAATGTCACAAATTTTAAACATAAGTTTCGGAGATACATCTAGACATTCTATATTCGCATAAGAAACATGTTTATGGACTGTGCGAAAAAGACAAAACAATGTCTTGTACAAAGTCATTTCAGAGCATCGGGGTTTGTCTTTTTTGTACAGCCCACAGAAAAAAATCATTTTTTCACAAAACTTTGTATACAAATATGAAATGTCTAGATGTGTACACCCATTTTTTTTGTTTACATTTCATGAAGATTTTAAGATATGGTTTTTGGTACTGGAACCATATGCTCTTAGAACCCAAGACTGATTTGCGTACATTTGCTACTATTTATTATCAAATTTATCATTTTCACAATTAACTCTCAATAAATAATTGCCGGTTAAGCTCGACAAGGTTGTCCTTGGTTGAATACTGAGGATTCCAATCATTGGATTTCTTATTTCTACTTTTTTATTTCTATGCTATGAATCAAATGAGCCCTTAAAGCGTCCGCGCGTGTATGGAAGCATGGCATGGACTTGACTAAAACGAAGACGTCTTTTCTTTTCCTTTTAGTTTCATTCACACAAACATTTATTCGTTCAAAACTTTGTACGATGAATGGATGGAGGCATGGAGCATTTATAATGCGGTAGCAGTTGCACGAACAGTGAGAGCGAGCGACATCGTCTCGTACTCGTACGAGAGAGAGGTTGGCGTGGACCAGCGATCTTGTTTGGTAGCTAGGAATGCTTTAGTCACTTGACGTGGCCTGGTCATCAAGTGTTATGCAAATGCTTTTAGCTCTCCATCGGCGTTTCTATAATTTAAGCCTTTTTAGCAAGTTAGTGTAGCTTGTTAAAAAAGTTTATATTTTAAAACAGAGGTAATAGCCACTGGATACACAGATAGTTTTTTTTTTAAACGACACTGGATACAGATAGTATTTGATCGACAAAATTGCCGGGTTACAAGAACTGAGAGCCGCCAGCTCACATACATACAGTTCCAGATTGCCATGCATGCACTGGCCACACGGCACACAAACGATTTAGTAACTGACTAGAGCAGATCGATCTCTTGGAATGGCAACGTCAGTTGAGGAAATTATAGGTGGATTCATCGGATCGCCATCTACACCGACAACAAAGCTTTCCATGGAGCCTCACTGTTCGAGGGCACTGCTGCATGTTGAAGATACAGAATAGCCATGAGGCCAACCACGCCACATGTCCCCGCCTCCGCCTCCGCCTCCACCTCCATCCATGATCGATAAGTCGATATGATATGATCCATGTGTGCATAGAACGGAGACGGCATTGCTGCTTCGATGAAGCACACTGTACACCAATAGTACATGCAAATGCGATCGATGATATGTTTGATCTTTGATGTCCTAACATTAACGAGGAAGAGGGAACATTAAAGACGAGCAGCTGCTTCCTACTACCCACTCAGATATCAGGAGATAGAGAGAGGCAGAGAGTGCAAGTGCTTCCTACTGCCTCATTCTTGAACGCCATTATTTTCATTTTCCTGCTGAGAACATTAAGAACCAGTCTTACTCCATGGCATGATCAGTTCTTGGCTCATTAATTACCGACAGGGCGGGTCGGCGGCCGCCGTTGCAGAGGAGCATGCGGTGGCGGGCCGAGGCCACATGGTTTTCAAGTGTAGGGCCCGTCGTTGGGGCCCGCGGAATATTGACGAAGGTCGTACTCTTCGTAAATGGGCCAAGCAACCAACCAACGGACACCGGACTGTGTATGTAGGGCGATCGATCGGCACATGTAAGAGCTTCTGTGCAGGTTTTGGTGCAGAGTTCACTGATCTTGTTGCACTCAAACGGTCAAACCGCTTAGACCAAGAGTCCTAATTACGCCAAACCGTCCCTCTTTAGTTCCCGGGTTTCTAGCTTCGACATGGACGCGATCGATGCAAGAAGACGCGCTCATGCTCATGGGCGATCAAATTAAGCACCCTGTCTCAGCATGATGACAAATTCACAGGCCTTGCTAGATAAAGGCCATAAGCTGACAGTTTGGTCACACGCCATTTTCTCTCAGAGTCTGACTCACGCGTTAGGAGGTCGCTTTCCATCAAGAACAGCAAAAGACCGAGAACAGTTATGATCGATCGACTTATACCAGCGAAACGGTCGGTGCTGTTTGCTGATACTACTCTCCATGCAATCAGTGCGACATGAGAAACCGATTCAAATGGCGAACCAAAGGTTAAGTCGTGTCGGCCGATGATTCCTTCGTCATATGGCTTAGTTCTGAAAAAAAAAATCGTATATACTCCCGCTATTTGTAGACATAAATTGTTTTAGCCTGCGTCCATATACTCATATAAATGTATCTAGATGACTTTTGGTATATATGTTTGCTCGTTTTAATATGCATGTAAAGAATATGTAATACTCCTACCTAAAACATTGTACATTTAGAAACGGAGAGTGCTACTCCTAGTAGTAGAGCTGGGATGGCTGTCAATTGATGAGAATTAGACAGATCTGACCGAAAGTCGACGACACATCCCTTCACCCATCAAATGATGACTACCACATATATTAGCTGGTTCGGTCAGCGTGAGTCCATATGCATGTGCAGCGAGTTCTAGCTAGCTGGTTCAGTACTTAGCTGTCCCCGATCGTTCGTTCGTACCATGTGGATTGTCATATACTATAACAGGTTTTACCCCTCCGTTTTTAAGTATAAGATGTTGGGAATAGATGTTTTAGACTAAAACATCGTATATTTGAATACGGAGGGAGTAGCTAACCTAGCACCGTTTTAAGCCGTGTTAGGATCGACAACCGAGCAGTTGTCAATGGAAAAGCGGTTGACAGAAAGGAGCGGTAACTTCGTGCTTGCTCGAAAGAATATATACAATTATTGTAACGGATCATTACATGTTTACCGTTACTGTATTTGAGTATGTTGATACTTTGCATAAATTTAAAGGAGTAGAACAACTTGAAAACAAGGACTTCACGTTTTCAAACCCATACATAAAAGCTTTTGCGTGTCATGAACCCCATGCAAGGTATATTAAAGAAGTAAAGAAAATTCTTTATTATTAGGTCAATAATTACAAAATAACAACCAGAAAATAGTACATTTGAATAATCTTATCGCAAAAGCCGCCAAACAGAAATCCAGTTTTTTTATCACATCCCGAGTTTTTTTTTTCCATTTTGAGGGGAATGCTAAGCTTTATTCATTCAGAATATTAGTGGGTACATTGAGATTTGAGAGTGACATGGGGATGCCAAGCCAGACATGGCGACCCATTCCAAGAGAAGATGCCATCTTGCGTTGATGAAAGCAGAAATAGAGCTTTTTTTATCACATCCCAAGTGGTCTATAAAGGAAATAGAGCCAAATGATTTTCACGGCCCAAACTTGCGTTGATGATTGGGCTCGCAGAGATATCATTACTGGCCTCATTTTGGCACCCAGCAAGCTAGAGCCCGGAAACCTTTAAAAGTGGCTAGAGCTCAGACATTTATTTTATTTAGAAAGTGCTATTCACAATTAGAAGTAAAAAAAAAGAAATGTTTCTTTTGTGGATACATATACATATGGGATCTACATATCCAGGATATTTATTAAATGATACATATAATTTGGGTTACACAAAAATGGTAAAATGGTGGTTATAAAAAGGGAAAAAATACTCAATTTAGTCTCCACATTCGTTCTTTTCTATGTGGATAGAATTTGAATAGATATGTTGACGAATTTTTTTGATTAATTTTAAACCAAGTTCCATGTACCTCAAGACTAAAGGGACCTTTTTCGTACATCCTCATAAATAAATTAAATTATATAAAGACAATATGGAAGATGTTGATTATGGTTCAAACTTCAGACGATCCTGCCCCGTTTTGAGTTGTGCATCTTTTTTCCCGGGCCATACTATAGTATCAAATTGTAGACCCAAAATTTGCCTTGGAGAAGACCCATAATGCATTAGATCGGAGTTTTAGAACCCGGTCTTGGCTGTTATCAAATTTCAGGCGTGGACCATTTTGCGATTTAGGAGGGAGTCTTGCAAGGCACGTGGATTTGTTCTATAACTCACATCACGTTGGGAGCAATTTCTATAACTCATCTAAAAACGTTAGTGGTAAAATAATGGGACCGATGCTCTATTCTCTATTGTGACCGCACCTGCCGAGTCCAGAACTCGAACTGGGGCAGGCTATGGGCGCACCCGGAGAGCTAGCCACTAGAAGGACACATTATTCTCTACACAATGTGGAATGACGAAGGGGAATGATGGAGCACATCGATTGATTGGAGGCGAGAAGATGACTGGTCGAAAAAGACGATGTTGGAAGTTGATTGCACGACTAGATGTCCGCATAATACTGCATGTATTTGTTCTCACACTAACCGTACAGTAATAAATATTTTACTAAAAAACACATGGGTCAACAAACTCGATGTCCATACGAAACAAAATAGAGACACATTTGATCAATGCACTTATATATGATTATCATCTTGTTCCGTTAGTTACAACACACGGACACTTCGCTAGCACTAGTATCAGTACGATTAACATCAGTTAACGGGTGTACATGCATTTGAAATTTAGGTCCAGTTTAGAATAAAGGAATTTCATAGGAATTTTGGAGGATAGGAATCTTACAGGAAAAATTTACTATGGTACCGTTTGGAACATGAAACTCAGATTTCTTTAAAATTCCTATGGGATAGGCTATTCCATAGGAATTTTGGAGGAAAACAAACGCGAGGTCTCACCTCATGTTTTAATATTCTCATGTCTATAATCCCTGTGTTTGTCCTGCTTGTCATCTAAACAACACTTTGAAAAATTTCATGTGATTTCGGTTCCCTTATGAATTGAGAAAACATGATACCTCAATTCTTATGATATCTCAATTTTTATGTTTTTTCTATTCCTACTGTGTTCCAAACGAGCCCTTATGTTTGATAAACAGTTGTGTATGAGCTACATGAGCCGTTGTTGGCAAACCTGAATTCTTAAATTAGGACAATATATATGAAATCGTTCACGTTTTGGGCAAACAAAAAATCTTGATCCACCTTTCAGTACCGAGGAAGGGAAACCAAGCAGATAGACACGTGGCAACTGCTGCACTGGCCGTGGTACAAAATCGCTCTTGGCCCCACACAAAATCAGCCGTTCCGCGTCGCGCCTTCCCATTCACCCGTTTCCTCCTCTGCTCTGCGCGCGCTCGCCTCCCTTCCCCGCCCCGCCCGCTAGCTGCTCGACGAATTACCCGTGCCGCTGCCGGAGTGATGGTGCCGCCCACGCCCCTAGCGGCGCTGCTCGTCCTGCCTGCGACGCCCGCACCTCGACCGCGGCTCGGCCTCGCGCCGTGCTCCCGCCGCGCGCGCGGGACCGTGGCCAGGGCGGCCGCGCTCCGTGCCCTGCCCCGGCGCCTCGACCTCTGGACCCCACTCCTCGCGGCCGTAGAGAGCGGGCCTCCCTCCAGCCAGTCTTCAGAGCCGCCGCCTCAGACTGGTGTGGAGTCGCAGGGCGCCACCTCAGGTTTGGCTTTCGTTCTTCCCTCGTTTCTTGGTTGCTCGTTCCTCGCGCAGGTGTCGATGGAATGATGCGAGCATTCGTTGTTCTAAAAGGATCGGATTCAGGGTTCGGAGGCGGCGGTGGTGGAGATGGAGGCCGTGACGATGATCTTGGCTGGGTGCGGGTTTTCCCGCACGTGCTCACAGCATCCATGGCCAATTTCCTCTTTGGCTACCACATTGGGTGCGTAAGCCTGCTGCCCCTATCAAGTCGTCTACTATGCAGAGACCGGGTCACAACTCAGGGTTTAGATATCCTTTTTAGGGATGTTGAACTGATGTGCCTTGCACGTGTTGTGTATGAATGAAATGGGATTTAAAGATTAAAATTTAAAGATTTTGTCATGAAGTAGCATGGTGATCATATCATTACTACATAATTTTGGGGCAGAAAACGGGAAGTTTCATGAAAATCCGTCCGGCTTCAAGAAGAATTCAAATGCCATTGTGAACTGTGATATATTAGTATATTGCAGTACTACCTGATCATTGTCAATTGAAATGTGGAATATTCGATTTGGAATTTACCCTGAAGTATCTGCATATGACTGTTTAATGGGCTATACTGTGCAGTGTAATTTCTGTGTTCTGGACCTTCTGGTACTGATGTCTCTGTTAGAGGTTCAAACATTCTATTGAAGTTCCAGTGCATGATGTGGTTGCAGGGTCATGAATGGTCCAATAGAGGATATTGCACGAGAGCTTGGTTTTCAAGGAAATCCGTTTCTCCAAGGTCTCGTGGTCAGCATATTCATTGTTGGCGCATTTTTTGGGAGCCTAGGCTCGTCTGCGCTAGTTGATTACTTAGGTTGTAAAAGGACTCTTCAGATTGACAGCATTCCATTGATTCTTGGGGCTTTTATCAGGTACTTAGTTTCACTGTTTCTATGTACATAAATTAGGGAGTTTCTTCTTCTGCCCGCTGTAGTAACATAATTGTATAGAAATGAACAGCATGCCTGTTTCATAAATTATCATTGTTACGTCTAAAACAATAAAACAGTGCACAGGCACATTCTTTGGATGAGATGCTCCTGGGAAGGTTCCTTGTTGGCATTGGAATTGGCGTAAATACCGTGCTTGTTCCAATATATATCTCCGAGGTATGTACATCAGAATTGAACATCAGTGCTATAGTGCTATCTTTAATCTTGCACCCACTTCTCATGTCTTCAATATTTACAGTATCTCTGTATCAATTCTCACTCTTTGTGCATGCTACTACATAATAGGTTGCTCCCACAAAATACAGAGGATCTTTGGGCACTCTTTGTCAGATTGGAACATGTTTAGGAATAATTGCTGCACTCTCCTTGGGGATACCTTCTGAAAGTGATCCACATTGGTGAGGCACCTTTCGTTGGCTTATCTGCTATGTTAATGATGTAAGTCATCATTTGTTTAAATTTATTATAGTGCCCATGATCATGGAACAGATTCATAAACATATTAATCAAAGGATATGCATAACCTTTTCTCTCACATATCTTGGTTGTATACAAGAAAAGAACCAAGGCGCAGTTATTATTTTCTGGAATAAACCAGAGTCATCTGAAGATTATTGCACTGTTACAACCTTATATGAGCTCGATTTTCTAGCGTTAACAACCAAGCCGCAAGATTCTAAACATTTTAAAAACGAACACTTTGATACACTTACTTTTCTTAAGCTTTAGGAACTAAATTTCTAACCAGATGATTTTAATATTTAATAGTTTCTTAACATGTTGCCTAATATTTTGAGTTCCCTTACATAGGTGGCGGACGATGCTTTATGCTGCATGTGTACCTGGTTTTTTCATTGTTCTTGGAATGCAATTTGCTGTTGAGAGTCCCCGCTGGCTTGCCAAGGTGCCTTTTAATGCTCAGCTGAGAGTCTCATTTAATTGACCAGGACCCTTGTCTGTAGCAGTATACTCCATCATGTAGGTTGGGAGATTAGATGATGCCAGAAAAGTGGTAGAAAATATTTGGGGAGCTTCCGAAGCGGAGAAGGCCATGGAAGAAATGAAATTGGTTGTTGTAAATGACGATTCACAGGCTAGCTGGTCAGAACTTCTGGAGGAACCCAACAATAGAGGTTGTTTCCATTGCCATGATATTTACTTTTGCTGGGCCTTTTCGTCTCTTTTGCTGATACGAATAACATTTCATGCTTCTGAACTACTTTTTTTTTACGGTTCCTTCTGAACTACAATGAAAAGTTACATGTTTGGAATTGTGAATATACATGCCCTCTCGTGCATTTAGGTATGAATATGCACGCTTATGCATGGCTGCATGTGCCGCACATAAGTCTAAACTGACGATACTTGTGTCTGTGTGCTCTGTCAAGTTCTTGGCATGTTCATGCTTTATAGCCGACGAACTTTTCTGCTCACTGGTTGCAAGTTTTACTTTTCCTGTTACATTGACCAACGCATGTTGGAATAGTATATGGTCCATTTTCCTCCCTACCATTACATGTATTTGCAATTTTGGCCTGTTGTAGGCTGTCATCATATATTTCTACAGTTTTGCTTCTGCCAATGGTTATTACTGTTTGGAAAATGTTCATCCGTTTAGGTGTTCTGACGTAGAGATTCTTAACATATTTGTGTTAAACACCATCAAGGTTCTGCATGTCATCTTTATACAGCTTTGGACACAAATATCCATCTTTCTCCACACATCTTTTGTAAAGGAGAGGCCATGTCCTTACCTGGAGACATTTGTTACTAATTTTGTATTGTGATTTTCTTCATGGTATCAATAAACTGTTCTCTAATGCATATGCAGTTGCATTGATTGGAGGGTCACTTTTCTTCCTGCAACAGTTCGCTGGAATAAATGGTGTTCTCTATTTTTCATCATTAACATTCCGTGATGTTGGTATTACCAGTGGTATATTGGCAAGCTTATATGTCGGAATAACCAACTTTGGAGGTTAGTTAAGCTCAGTTTTTCATGTTCTTCTATGTGGTATGTTATTCATAAGCTCATGAACCGTGTTTTGGGGGGTTTTAGGTGCACTAGTTGCTTCAAATTTGATGGACAAGCAAGGACGGAAGAATCTTTTGATAGGGAGCTACCTTGGAATGGTATGCATCATATCTAATGTTGTCTTACACAATTTTACAATTGTTGGCAAAATATTGCAAAAACGGGAAAGAGGATTGGATCCGCATTTTTCTTCATTGGAGAATTTATGGCGAGCATAGTACTCCCTCTGATTGGAAATGATTGACACGGATTTGTCTAAATACGGACGTAGTCTAGACGTATTTTAGTGTGTAGATACATCAATATTTGTCTAAATCTGTGTCAACCATTTCCAATCGGAGGAAGTATTTCTTTTGGTGCATTCATGTAATATTATTATCCTGACATTCATGCAATCATACAACATTGGTGTCATTTTTATACAAATACTGCTCTTGTTCTTAACACAATCTAATGCCACTCTGCATTTTTGCAGGCATTTGCTATGTTCCTTATAGTGTTTTCTATCAGCTTTCCAATTGATGAAGACGTTGGACACACCCTGTCAATTACCGGGACTCTTTTGTATGCACTTTTACCTTCTTTTTCTCTAGACACTTGACAGATGTGACAAATCATCAGAACCTTGCTTAGAGACCTCACACATGCTATATGTGTTTGTAGTAGTTCTGATATTGGTTAGGTAACTCACTCATTTGTCCATGTTTGCAGAAGCTTACGTTTCCATTTTCAGGTACATTTTTACTTTCGCTCTTGGAGCTGGGCCAGTTACTGGAATTATCATACCTGAGCTGAGCAGTGCCCGGACACGCTCAAAAGTTATGGGGTTTAGCTTCACTGTACATTGGGTATGCACTCTACTTCATATCAAGAAATGTTCAGTAATATTCTCTCTACCTCTGTGCTTATGGAATTGATTGTTTGTCAGATATGTAATTTTCTGGTGGGACTTTATTTCCTGGAGCTTGTGAAGTTGTTTGGTGTTGGAGCAGTCTATGCAGGCTTCGGTGGGGTCTCCTTGTTGACTGCACTTTTCGCCTACAATTTCATAGTCGAGACGAAAGGACGTTCTCTTGAGGAAATCGAGATGTCTCTCAGCCCTGCTGCCCCCGGTGAAGGAAAGTAGGAAATCAAGATGTCTATGAAGAAAAACTTCAACAGCGTTCAACTGTGTTGAGGAGTTCTTGAACCTAGAAGTACATGCACTCTGATAATCTGAGGTGCATGTAGAGGCCATGCAGAAGCAGTAGCCATTAGCAGTGGTCGTTGTGCCCATGTATATAATAGTAGATCACATTGTTAAAAGAAAAATACACCTCTTAATAGGGTAGTGTCTAAATTAGTGGCCAGAGGAAATGTCATTCTTGTATATGCATCGTGCAGTTCTATATACAGGAATATGTAATGTCTACACGCTGCCAAGTTGTGTAGTCATAACATAGCTGTGACCTGAGGGAATCATATCCCGCGCAAATGGACAGTTTCCTAGACTCTATACAAATACCATGGATGTCAAAGAGTTCAAAAGAATCTAAGAAATAAGTATACTACGTCATGATGTTCCTGCTGGATGCACGCAAATGGGAACGATCCATTAGTCTAGTGGAACTGGTTCTCTATCCATGAAATCTCATCAATCATCCATGCATATTGAATCGGTATGGTATATTCATAACATAAGAACAATAAGAACTCGATCCTGTGAATCCATGGAATATTTCAACCTTACATTCGAAGTATTTCTCGGGATACAAAAGTAGTGTTAACACATCGACTGTTCACGGCACATGTCTTATTTTCTGTATTCCGCAAAGCAGATGGGATCCGAAGTTGTCTGAATATCTATTATATACTAAAAGTAAAATGAGGTAGTTTTTCGAGCCACCACGTTAAGTCACATCATCTAAATTAATTTTATAAAAGTAAAATGAGGTAGTTTTTCGAGCCATCATGTTAAGCGACATCATCTAAATTAATTTTAATAGTTAGATCTAAAATATGCGGCTAAGATGTAATTAGATATTTATAGTTACGTAACGTCAAATTTCAGTCTGACACGTTTAATCTGCATGTATCCAAGACGTGGATTTAAAAGAAAAAAGACCTGCGCACATATACGTGCTACTCCATTAATTTTTTTTGTTGATAAACACAGTACAACGCAAGCGCTCATATACACGCGCACACACCCTACCCCTATGAGCACCTCCGAGAGACTGAGCCGGCGGATCAGGTCTTGAGATTGACGAAGTCACCACAGGCGCCTCGCTGTCGACGGGAACGTCGCCTCCCACTGAAGAATATTCCGCTTAAATGAGAAATACCAGCGTCAAATCTGGGATTTGAACTCTGGTGGGCTGGGGACACAACCACCCTCCTAACCATCTTGCCACGGGCAAGTTCTCTACTACCCCATTACTTAGCCCAACCCAATCGTACCTTCAAAAAATAGCTAGCTGGGTCACGTTCAAAAAAAAAAAAAATCAGTCTGCCACGTTTAATCTGGATCTATCCAAGACTTGGATTTTTTTTAAAGACCTGCGCACATGTACGTACTATTAATTAGCCCAAGCCAATCAAATAGCTAGCTGCGTCACGTTTAAAAAAAAGATGTCGCACTTAGCAAGATATCAAGTAACGTGGATTGGTTAGGTGTATAGAATAAAAAAAAACTGGACATATCGTTTATGTACAATTCATAACATCCAGTCACGATTAAAAAAAAAGCTACTGCTCCGGATAGAATCTGGTGGTATACGTACAACAAAATATTTTTTTAGAAAGGTAAAAATAGTTTTTCTGTAGTAATATATATATATTCCTTTTGTCCTAAAATATAAGAATTTTTAAATTTTGTTGATCAACGACATACATTTTTTACCAAAAAAAAAGTATATTAATATGTGAAATTAAAGAAAAAAATTAGACGACCAACAAAGACCAGTACAAAAAATAACGCGCCTTATTTTTTAGTCGGAGAGAATATATATGTAATGTGTTTGTGCGTGGGTGGACCAAAAAATGATAAGCATAGTCTATGATTTCGACATACACGAGTACACTGCGATCATATGTACACACACTTACAGATAGTATACTGACGACCAGAGTTATAGAGCTACAATATTTGTGAGTTCACCACTATTGACGGTGATGTAAGTTTCACGTTCAGAATATAATCTGCTTAACAAGACACGCGGTGCAAATGTTACCTCCTGTCATAAATATAAGGCATAAATTTCAAAAAAAAATGAAGGTTGCATATCTTACCGTGATGAGACATAAATTTCAAAGTTCCACACCTACATAACAAACACACAATTTTCACGAATTTCAGATTAATTATAAGAATATGGTTCCCGATTGTTTATTTTGTAACTATGTGCACATAAGATAATTCTCAAATTAATTTATCGTATGATAAAATCATAGTATATAGTAAAACTTGAAAAACAGAGAGATAATAGAAATTCTTACAAAAAAGCCTTTCGATTTTCGATTTGATTGATAATTTTTTATACAATTTGGGAATTTAATAAATATCTATATTCATAAGTATCACCAACAATACATTATCAAAAGAACATATTTAGAAAATTAACATTAAAAAATAGAGACATGCACAAAGTAGGGATCAAATAATATGTGGACGTAGAACCGATAGAGATCATGAAAAATATGATGGTTGCGCATATGAAGTGACAAAAGGCATGAAGAGGAGCTGTAGCGAGAGGCTCGATAGGATCCAAGGTTAATATAGGTCTTACGTGTATACTAATGAATCGTACAATCACAATTGTTATATGTTCATTATTATAGAGGGTGTTGAGATGGGGTGATTATGGATACAAGCTCCCTTCTAGCCATACAACTATACATTAGTTCTCAAAGATATATGCATTTATAATCATCATTTCAAAATATTAAACAACATATGAATGGGGAATACTGAGTATACCCCAAATCACAATAATTCGTGGTCCAAAAATTACAAAATATTGCCGACATATGTGATATATTCTTTACTATATCATTTGTGTTGGTGTCAGAAAATTCAAAACTCTCATTGGTCTCTCGGATTGTGTTTTGCTTAGAAGAATTTTTGTAAGAATATGACACATGTCAATAGTAAACATTTTCAACACACTAAAGATGATGCCCTCGCACATGCTAGTTTCAAGAACAATGCATGCTCTGTCATAGTACTACGCAACTTTTGAGAACTTTGTGGTTTACCATCGCATGACAAAGACATCTGCAGAGAACTTGTTGGAAGCCGGCCCGCACCTCTTTCTGAGGGAACGTACAGAGGCACGCAAAGCAAACACTCGCCGTCCAGATATTATGGCCGGCGTTTCCGTGGTCTCCAACTGAAGCAGCCAAACCACCAAGGTCGAACCGTTTATATAGTTCTAAAGGACATTATTAGGTTTGTTTTTTTCTTTTGCTCTGAACAAGGCTGCTTAACCCACCCCCCGCCCCCTACTAGGTTTACGATTTATTAAGAGCTGTGCACACCTAATCACTAGTTACCCGACTCCTAATCACTAGTGCTTGTACCTTAGTTAACTCGAAAGGGTGCGCATAGAAAAGTGTGCAAGCAAAGCTGATATGATGATATCATCTCCGTATCTCGATTGCTTAGCCATGCTACTCCACCGTATCTCTCGTGTGAATACCAAACCCCGCCTTCCTCCGCCCACCCCACCCTCTATTCTCTCAAGATAACATTCTTGAGATCATACCCTCGTGATCAAGCATGACTTCACCTTTCCCCCGTTTGGTTTCTTTCCCTTGATTTAATCAGCCCCGGCGTTCTGATTGGATACTAGTGGTAAACCTAGCGTCCAAAGCAAAGCAGTGACCGAAAAATGGTCCCGGCCTTTCCTAATCATCGATCCTTGTTTATTCCGGTGCATGAGGTAGTATTGTGAGAGTTGAAATTTCAACAGAGGGGAGATATTTCCGTGTTTATCTTCAAGTAATCAAGTAGCTAAGCTAGTACTACGTCCACAACGAACGTACTGTGGAGATATTTTTGGTGTGGTGAAGTGGTTGGGGTTGCAAGTTCGAAAGGTGGAGATATTTCGATGCTAGATCATCTCGTAGATCGGTAGATATATAAGCTAGTCGGCAACTTGACGGTCGTTATTGCAGCACATTGACGCTAGCTAACGGGCTAGGTTGACATGGACGTAATCTGGGAAAATGAAGGGAGTATATATCATGGAGATCTAGCTATCTACCTAGTGCTACGTACTGGAGGTCACGCTTCTCATTGCCCATGAAATGCAATGGAAAGTTGCATTATGATTGTTCTTCCCATCCATGACGGACGACAGCGTTGGACGGTTGGACCATGGTTGTCTTACCTTTTGCAACGGCCAGAGAGGCCACGAACATTCGCGGGAGCGTGACCCAGAAAGTGCATGTGTGCGAACTGGCGCGCAGAATCCACATAGTCTCTTAACACAGATTATGTAACTGTTCAAACCGATGTTTTGGGAATTAGGAAACAGAAGCAGATACATTAAACCACTATACTCAACTGAAGAACTCTTGATTTCTTTCAGCCATAATGTGTACAAAATACTTGTTCATTCAAAAAAATGACAACCTATGGAAAAACTGAGCTGACACATAAGTCTAGATAAAGAATTTATACATCATCACTAATAACAAGTTAAGACTGTAGTTCCAGTTGCACGCTCGTGTCCCCATTGAACATTCAAGGTCTCATAAGAACTCATCATAAGTTGTCGCTTGCTATGGCTGCGACTGTTTACTATTTTGCATCCAATTTCTGCGACCTGGGATGAACGGTGCAAAATTTCCATCTATAACATCAGTCATCTGCAGAGCTCACGGCATGAAGCCACCAACAGAGACCAAATCTCCCCTGGTCACACATTCAGCAAAGAAACCAGCTCTCACCGGACGGTGGTCCGACAACTTGTAATCACATGTATCGTACTGGATTTGTTTCAGGTCCTTCCCACGCCAAAGAATGCGATCACACCTGCACACACACAAAGTTACACAGCCAGAGTCACATCAATTTATCCATGATAAAGTTCATCTCATCTGCAGCGTTCTGAGTTAGGCATCAAAGCCAGCTGACCATGCAGGAGCACGTTTCTTCTCGCCCCGCGCCGCCTCGAAGCACCAGTAGTACTGATCAGAGTTTGGCTGATACTTGTAGGTGGGAGAGAAGGTGACTGCCCCTTCTTGAAAGCCTTCAAAAAGACGACCAGTCGAGAACTCAGACACTAGCTGCAATAGCATCAAGAGGAAAAGAATTCAGAGTTCAGCAATTTTTCTGGTGGTAAATGTTAGAATGGAAGGTCAGGTACTCGGCTTGGCTCGGCGAACAATACCTGGTCATTCTCTAACAAGGTAGACCAGTTCTTAGCTTTCACCAGCGACCTTGTCTCAGCCTCTTCCAGTGATATTCTATAATTCAAGTCACCCAGCAAAATGACTTGACTGCACAGATGATAAATAGAACACAAATTAATGCCATTAACAAATTGTTGGTACAATTCAGACAAAAGATAAGCGACGCAGAGTGATGTAGTATGATACAATCTAGCATCTTGCTGAATTCTTAGTTCTCAGCTGGGATATCCTCATGTCACATCAAACTCTGAACCAAAGAACGAATCACTGGAGTAACGTAGAAGCTAATCCTATGTTTAGGGATCAGTTCCTGTGGTTGTTTGATACTAAAACACAAATTTAAAGATGCCATGGGATTGCCTGTCATATAAATCTAGGAGGAACCCTGAAAACAAAAAGCTTAAAAACACATGAACTCAGTGAGCTGGGATGCTGTAAACCTACTCGTGATCGAGGATCTTCTTTGGCAGTTTTTTATTTCTACCACCATGGAATTTCGTCCTTGCGAATATATCTTCTGCATCAAAATTCCTCAGCAGCACATCCCCTTGTTTGCCACCTGAAGCTAGGTGACAACAAACAATGCAAAAGCTCGTCTCATGCAACAAGAATCGAATTGACACTGAACCCTGCAATCCACATATCAAGTACATGGTCAATACTCATGAGAATGATTGCACACATGCACTTCTTTCTGCTCATGCATAGATGCTAAGTTTACCTTGTTCCCTAGGTAGCCCATGATACCCGAGCCAACACATGACACATTCAGATGATGAATGTATGGCCTAAGATTGCTTCTCACCCAGACCGAGGCAAATATGCCCACCATCTGCTTGCTCCTGATGCATCTAAAGCATCCCTGCTGTGAGAAGCTCTGTATTGCACTGGTATTTGTAGTTGTATGGTGCAGATGTGCCCCATCTTGTGTCTTCTTTTTGTTTAGTGTCTTCCCAATTAGTGAGTTCCACTTTGTAGATATGCATCTTTTGCTAGGACCAAGCACATTTATTGCATTGAGAGGCACTATTTCTTGGAACCTAAAGCATCATCAGCACAAATATTATTCAGATATAAGTAAACAACACTATTAACAATAGATGAGTTGGGCCTTAGCAGGTTGATTCGCACCCTAGAACATATATATCGTAGGAGTTAGCCCTCGTATCCAACCAATCTTCCAAGTTTAGATCATCTGACGGTACTATGCCACCAACATTCCACGTACTAGCAAACACCCTTCATGTGCACAGGAAATTATCAGAAACAAGATTTTATGAACAAACTTAATTGCTATGAGAAGCTCGACAAAAGTCACCTGTATTTCAGTGTATCCTGCCCATCCAATGGCCTCTTTCCCAATGTTTCATCCACTACGCCTGAAACCTCAGACATGGATCGATGGCCACGCAGCTCCTGGTGGTGCAGTATCTTACTTGTCACCATCCTTGGAAGGATGATCTAGAAGAAGAACATCAGATGTTATATGCTTCAATTCTGAAACAGAGAAGAAAGGAGTAGTTACAAATGCATGTCTGCTCACTTGTCCAAGCTGCCTGTTCTCTCCCATGGTGTAGAAGCCTACTATGGACAAGGAAGACTTGGCTCGCTGTCTAATAGTGGCATGCAGGAGCCTACATGCATGAGCAAGTAATCACAGACCTGGCAAATGTTTCAGAATATATAGCTGAGCAAATGGGCAGGAACGGAAGGGAGAAAGCTGTAGCTAAGATATTGACAGAGTTGCAAGTCAAAAAGTTTCTCATCGCTTCCGCCTACAGAATACATAATATTGGATCTAAGACATGTTAAGCTTTCTGTAGACCAATGGGTTGACTACTGGTTCTGAACTTCTGATCTTAACCCCCAAAAAAACATCTTTAGTTAAACACATTTGGCGTCACTTGTGTCATTGGCTCTATATGCTAAAATAAAAGGTACAAAGATATCACAATCAACGGCAGGAGAAATATTAAATAATGAAGTGGTGCAATAAATATTGTAATTATGCAGTCCAAGGTGTTCTGATAGGCGAGCTACACTGTCATGCTTGATTGGCTGGGAAGAAAGTAGAAACCCTTCTCTGTTGAATAATGACTCGGTGGGAATATACAAAGGCCCACTTGTGCAACTTGCTTACCTAATATATATTGTTATTATTATCTGTTTGTGGTGCTGCCCTGGGTGTTGGCAATAAGATGCACAGCTTGTGTTTGAATTTTGCTAGAATTTGTGCATTTGTACCTATTAGCATGTGTCTACTATCTGTAAAGATCTCAAGACTCTGTTTTTCGATAGGAGAAAAAGAAATGGTGAAAAAAAAACATCTCATGGTTGTACCAGCTTTGTGCCATGGTGGATGTGGATAGATACTGCAGGCAGTATATGGGCTCAATCATGTGCTTTTTCTAAAATAAATGCCACACTAGGCAGCTAGGCTTACCTCTGCCTGAATCCCAAATGGAGATATCACATTCCATAGCTATCAGGTTGAACTCCTCTTCTCAGAGGAGAAAAACAATTAGTAATGGTGAATTCACGGGCCAGGTTCTAGAGATAGAATGAAAAGAAAACTCCTCTCGTTTTATATTTTAGTTTATGGGTCATGAAAGACACTACAAGTTGGTGATTTGACAGAAAAGAGCAATCCAAAATAATAAAAGGATAAAAGAAGGGGTGTCAAAAGGGACAACGAAACACGTCTAGGCAGGACTAGTGACCACCGTTCATTTTCCTGAACAACCAAATTGGTGGCTTCTAGCTTGTCCCATGTTTCTTCATTTGACAAGGCTCCATTCTTGTGAAACCATCGTCGTTCTTTTTTTGCACGGAGGGAAACCAAGAAAGGAGTAGGATGGTCCCAAACCAAACGAGGAGAAATTGTGTTTGTGCATTTCTCTGATAGACCTAACTACACAATGGTATGCAGTCATACACAGCTGTGGGAATCTAAAAAGAAGTTTGTAGCCACATGCCCACATGTATCATCATCTAATCCTGGTAAATGGACGGCAGGAGTTTCTAGTTGGTCTCCAGTTGCATACCTTCAGTACTAGTAGAAGGCTAGATGCACATTGCAGACAGTGTATAAGCAGATCCTTTGTGTCCATGCGATGCTTTCTAGGAGAAATTGTATGCATATAATAATAATAATAATAACACCATAGTAAGAATAATACAAACCAGTGACTCGTTAATGAGTCAATGAGTTATTAATGACCCTTTAGGAGATACGAACCTGGAAGTCTTTCATTAGGGCATATACAATGATTATATCTTAGCGTTGACACGTAAGCTAATTGCTGAGGTGGAGGAGAGAGAACTGGAAAAAAGACTCTTGTCTTATCTTAGCTAAGAGATGATCTCTTAGCACAATATGTCTCACCACAATTTCAGGAGATGTGATGATGAAAGATAAAACTAAAAAATAACTCATTGTATTTCATGTTTTATTGTCATATCTAACTTATGTGGCAATACTAAGAAAAGACGGTCTTATCAACCATTGTACATGCCCTTACTGACAGTGATAAGGATGAGACATGGTTGAGTACTGGTACTCTATTAGTAAATAATAATACGATTACAAACATTTTAACCACCATCATTAATTGATATTTCAATAGGTCAACTGAAATAGATATTACTCAATTTGCATACAACAGCAGAAATATTTCAATGGCAGTATGTCAATATCCATCATCAAGGTACCATAAAACCCATTATCAGTGGAATAATGCCATAACACATTAAAATATTAACTAAATTTTATGTACAATCTTTCTGCATGCAAAATGAACAAACAGATCAAGGAGGACAAACAAAATATTTGGTTTAGCCCCAATATGGAACATATGAGGTTTTAAACACAATACTGAACTTGGAAATACTAAAAAAATGAGTCGCCAACAAACTACTTATTTTTATTACTCCCTCCGTTCTGAATTAATTGACTCAGATTTAGTACAACTTGAACTAAATCTGAGTCAATTAATTCCGAACGGAGGGAGTATATATCAAAACTATAAGCACGTGAAACAGTGGGACAGTAAACAGTCGTGCAAGCTACAACCTTGATGAGATCTTGACAAGAACAAAGTGGTGCCAGCTCACTTGAGTTGCATCGTCAGCCTGAAGATTGATGTTCGTCTGACAGGGTCAAATATGCCACAGACCATGATGATAAAGATGGAAGGGACACAAGCGCATGACTGAGGTTGGCTACAGTGCAGCACACAGACATGATTTGAGTAGCACAACTCCAATAACAGTTATTTTGCACATCAATGCGATCACGTTATCTCATAATTCTACATCACGGGCTCACGGCATCTCATAATCCCATAATAACTTACATTATTCAACTGATAAAGTATGAGCGCATCTGAGCTTCGCTAGATAGATGGCGTTTCATTCTTATGAGCTATGACAATGGTAGGAACCCACTTTAGTAATACTGAGAAATCAATGTTCAGCAAAGCAGATTTGCTTGTTCCACTGCACTAGAACACCTTCCATAAAAAGGATAGGAACTCAATATGTTTTTGTATATATGCAAAGTAAGCGATCAGGGTCTGTGGTAAGTGACAAATAAGAATAGCTGCATCCTGTAGATACCACTAGCACTTAATTTGATTGTTGCATTTCCACAATGTTGATCCACTGCATGGGCCTAATATTGGCACTTGCTACTCAACCATATCACAAAACCTCAGCATGGCATGCAAAAAATAAATTCTCTTTAAGTGCATAATGTACTTTCTCAAATATTTTCTCAAGGAAATTTGTGCATGTACTGCAATGTAGAAGCCACAGCAGCACTATACTACGATAATATCCAATTTTACGCAAGGTAACGTGTGAAAATATTAAATTGGAAGTGATCAGTTCAATATAATTGCAATTCATATACCTTCTTACTAAAAACATGACTCATTCTATATTTTTTCATCAAGTTACAGTTACAGTATTTCTATATTATCTTGCAAAATCATTGTTTACTTGAAATGAGCTGAATTGCATCCAACATGTACTGCATCAGTACCTGTTGAACACCATGTGCGCAGAGGAACGATGTAAAAAGTCAAAATTTGCAAGGTAGCAATGCATAATTACATACTGCTGAGGAATAGTGGGAGTACCTCAAACCTCATATAGATCTATGATAATGGTTTAAGTACAAACTGTGACCAACACTACCTGCAACATGCACAAAGAAATAGGGCTGAATTCATAATATGAGTGATGGTCACAACATTTACAGGAGAGAGACATATTTGCAACTAATAAAATGTGATCTTCACCAATTCACAGAAATTGTAAAAGATTTAGCTATGTCAGCATAGTCGGTAAAAAAAGGAGGGGCTTAATACAATTGGAACATTGCCAGTCGTAATTTGCAGACTAAAAATGCAATATATCATCTTTTATTTCAAACAGCACAAATGCGTAAAACAAGAACTGAAATATATACACATGTGATACTGAATATGTGCACAAGCATGCTTTTAGCAGTCGAATTGCTTAGCATAGAACTGTTGCACAAAGAGATAATCACAAAACCAGTTGTGCAGAAAAATGGTAATAACATACATACAATTAGTCATGACACTGAGAATAAAGTTATCATCTTTCAGTGTCAATATCTGTTCTACATCATCATTTCGTCTCAGAAGCATCCATCATACTCTAGAATTTTACACAGAAGCAAATGGCATTCGTCCATAACTCATACAATAAGATCATGGTGTTGTGAGTTTGATACTAATAACATACACATCAACTGGAGGCAGAACTAATCACAAGCACAAAGAGATAATCACAAAACAAGTAAGCTTTAAGCAGTCGAGTTACTTAGAAATGAGATAATCACAAAAGTGATAGTCACAAAACAAGGTGTGCAGAGAAACGTTGCTAGATTGATCTGGAGACAGAGCTACAATTGTCGCTTTCACCATACAACTGCCATGGGAATTGGACTATGTTACCGGCAAGTGGCAACCCATCAAAGAATATTCAACTGTGATTACATAGCAGACACTGCACAATATTATCGATAATGCACACGTCAACAACATGTCACCTGGTCCTAGGCCTGCACAATTACTGTCTATATTAATAAGCTGTGCTATCAGATGGATGGTCAAGATAAACCAGAAACAATTAAGTATAGCTGACTGAAATCCAGAACCAACATTAAATTCGTTCCTTCTCTTTTACAAAATAGTAGTGCTAACTAATTGCGTAGAATATAAACAACATTTCTTGTGTAACTTAAATCTCATCTTATATACCCTTTATAGCATGTTACAAGTGAAAGCACCTCGTAGCTGATTCATCTCACCATCCATGGAGAGCATTAAGTCTTGAGCTCAACCAAGTGATGATATCATTTGCTATATCATCCCTTTCAGGCTCAAAGAGAAGATCGTGTAAATACCCGTCATATAGTTTTATAGATTTATGAGCCGACATTGATGTTTGGTAGAGTCGTTGAGACGCACTTGGGTCAGTTATCGTGTCTGCTGTCCCATGAAGAACTAGAAAGGGAACAGTAACTCTGCTTAAGTTTCTCTGCAAGTACGATGATATCCGGAGAATTTCATTGCCTGTTCTAACTCTAATCGGTCCAGTATATACAAGTGGATCTGTGTACTTGATCTTCAGAGCCTCCGGATCACGGGAAACAGGAGGCCCTCTCCTATGCAAAGCACTCACTCGGTATTTTGGAGCCAGCATAGAGAAGATCGGTGCAACAACCTGGCATCGAGGATGACAAAAAATATAAGCATTTGGACCCTCATTTTTTAAATTTTATTTTATTTTTTGCGGGTATTGGACACTCATTTTTACTCAGGCTCATACTGCAGCCACTAGTAAATAACAATAAAATGAAATGGTTGTACCTGTGCTAAAATTACCAACCAAAGGCATTTTTTTGTACAAATATGACAGACAGAACACATTTTAATTATATTTTTTTGATACACACATTTAAATTATTGAGTAAATGTTGGAGATGTGATGGTTTCAAATTCAAATGCACTACTTGATTCTACAGCAACTCAAAAAGGTGCCCTCTTCTTAGAATACTGCCGCTTAAACTTCGTAAAAGCTATGTAACCACTCTGACATTAAAATCATACTATGCATTGCATTCACACTCTGGTCCACACAGAACATAAAAAATGCAGAACATGTTACAATGGATATGTCCATATATAAAAGAAGCATAACAAAATGAAACTTCCATCAATTGTTGACAGCTGTTATAGTTCGATTTTTACACAATAATATGATCAAGCTATAAATATTAGAGCAGACCACGGTGGCAATTAACATGAATAGTGGATTTTAGCACAACGTAACCATATTGCTATGTATCGACGTGATAAGATCATTTAAATTGTAGAGCTAAATCTTCCAATATTGAATACCATCCTACTGATTTCATTTTGTTCAAGTAACATAAAACATTCAGGGTTAATATTCCAGAAGTGGTGTCGCAGGATGAGGAGGTGTTGCTCCTAAAACAATGACCCCAACCACCCCACAGCAACCACTAGAAAGACAGGCATACATTATACTCCGTCCGTTTTTTTAATATAAGATGTTTTAGCTATTGCACATGTTGCCTAGATACACATAAAAATGAGTGTATATGGACACTAAAACATGTCTAGATACAAGTTTGGACGTGTGAATGTGTTATATTAAAAAACAGAGGTAGTATGTGCTTACTTTGATAATCGGATGAGACGGCTGTACGTGAATAGCTGGCGATGTCAAGATCAAACCTTCTATATGAACTTCAACAGAAGGATCTAGTGCTGCCTTTAAATAACCAGTGAACAAAAGGAGTCAAGAGTTAGGAACATAGTACTCCAGTTATGATGCTTGTGCTTTAATACAACTTGGAGGATCGAACACATTAGAAGGCTTGTTTGGTTGGTACCCTGGTAACCATGGCTGCCAAAAAGTAGTGCCTGGCAGCTGACTGAAATTCCTTACTTAATATTTCTTGCCTGGCCAGGCGAGTTATAGTGTTCAGTTGGAATCCTGGAATTGAGTAAATATGTAAAAGACAGTGGCGTTTTGTAACTAAGGAGGCATAGAATCTGTAATATGGCTTTCATCTTCCATGAAGTCCTGCACACTCATGGGAAGAGACAAAAAGAAACAATCCAGATAGCTCCATGGAGAAGAAAACAAGATGGATGAAGAGATTGAGGCATGTATAGACCCTGGTGGCAGTAGGGCTAGTACGGTGCTGAGTGCCACAGCGGTCTTAAGCTGCACGCATCCATGCTGGACGGATCTATGTGCGGCCGTGGCGGCGGACGGAGCCGTAAGTGGCAATCGGGCGGAGAAGTCTCCCACATTAGCTATGAGCACGACGAGAAGGCAAGGCATTGGAGAAGATGTAGGCCGGAGTTCGGATGCAACTGAAAGAAGACGTGGGGTTACTGCATGCTCTTGTCTAATGGAGTGGGATTCGCAATCCAAGGATGCCGATGCTGCTCCCAGGCACCCAAAATCAGTGTTCAGTTGGAATCCTGGAATTGAGTAAATATGTAAAAGACAGTGGCGTTTTGTAACTAAGGAGGCATAGAATCTGTAATATGGCTTTCATCTTCCATGAAGTCCTGCACACTCATGGGAAGAGACAAAAAGAAACAATCCAGATAGCTCCATGGAGAAGAAAACAAGATGGATGAAGAGATTGAGGCATGTATAGACCCTGGTGGCAGTAGGGCTAGTACGGTGCTGAGTGCCACAGCGGTCTTAAGCTGCACGCATCCATGCTGGACGGATCTATGTGCGGCCGTGGCGGCGGACGGAGCCGTAAGTGGCAATCGGGCGGAGAAGTCTCCCACATTAGCTATGAGCACAACGAGAAGGCAAGGCATTGGAGAAGATGTAGGCCGGAGTTCGGATGCAACTGAAAGAAGACGTGGGGTTACTGCATGCTCTTGTCCAATGGAGCGGGATTCGCAATCCAAGGATGCCGATGCTGCTCCCAGGCACCCAAAATCAGACAGATGCCCGGTCCAGGCTAGCCAAACTGCCAGATCAGCCATGCCATGGCACCAGCTTTTTCTCCATGGTACCAACCAAACAACCTACAGGCAGGTCCTAGGAAGGCCCCAGGCCAGGCACAAAGAGGCCAGAACGTCAACCAAATAAGCTCTAACTGCATACTGTACCAGCATACCTTCAAAACAATAGCTCCACCAGTGGAGTGTCCAAATAAGAAGCATGGCAAACCATCGTTTTCTTCCAACACAACATCCTCTAAGAATTCTTTCTGTGCACAGAGAAACTTTAATTAGTTCAAGGATGCCCAGATATAAAACAAGCTATGAATAGAACTCTCTGAAGTTATTATGAATTAAGAAAGAGTACCAAGTCACCAACAGCATGATCAAGCGATGAAACATAACCATGAGCCCCATCACTTCCGCCATGTCCTTGGGGGAAAAGACAAAATACAACAACTTGAAATCAGAACAAACCCAAACGGATGCACCGAAAAAGAGCTGGGAATGAAAATCAGTATGATCATTTCCAAGGTAAGAGCAAATAGCACCGAAAAAGAGCTGGGAATGAAAATCATGAATCAATCAAAACAATAGTTTGGTAATAAGTCCATCTTGTGCCACAAATATATGAAATTAGGTTCTTTATACTGAATAACCGAATGTGAAATTGACATAGCAGCAGATATGTCGTGACTACTAAGTTCATTGTAGATTAATTTGAGCAAGACGATGGCCATCTAAATTATGAGCGCGTCGACTTCATATTGCGATGTTGATCTAGTTTGAAGATCTTACAATCTTAAACCATAGGTGAACTTCGTAGTTTAGTCTTTTTAGTCGTAATTTGAGCAAGACAATGGCCATCTAAATTATGAGCCCGTCAACTTCATATTGTGTTGTTGAACTAGTTTGAAGATCTTACAATCTTTGACCACGGGTGAACTTTGTAGTTTAGTCCTTTTAGTCATAGAGGTTACAAAATGATTTATGGAATCGTAATTAAATCACTAATAGCAATAAGCAGGTCAAATTTGAGCCCAGTATACAACAGTAACTAACTCACCAATCCAGTCCATTGCATAAACTTTAAGTCCGTTATCATTCAACAACTTTGCAAAATGGTTGTATCTTCCACTGCGTGATACTAACTGCTGTCAGAAAAACCCACTATGAAAATCCTTCTTGGCATATCGATATATATGTATATACCTATGCTCATTTAGACCATGTAGCAGAACAACAATGCCCCTACAGGATTTGAAGCAAAAGATGTCAAAATAATTGTTTAAGGAAAACTTCAAAGAAAATTATTCAGTAGATCAAGTAGTACCAGTCGGACCGTGTTATGATACACTACCAATTAGTCAATTATACCATGTATGTAAAGCATAATATTTAGACATCAAGTACGACTACTGCATGATTTTCAACTTACTGCTATGGTTAGCTAAAATAAGTGTATTTTATGTAATTAGTAAGATAGAATTCTGCATGTGCCAAAAAACATTCTGCATGTGACAACAAAGTTATGAACCTAGTGAATCCTGCAAAATAGTCGAAGTGATGGTGCTCACCAATTTGCAGGCTATAACTAACATTTTGTTGTTTCCTCAGATAATTTTTTACATATATCCGAAAAAAGGCAAACTTTTCTGGGAACTAAAAAAGTGAAGGTTGGAGCAACCTGGACAGTTATAATGACTGTCGACATGAGTATTTTTGTTTTGTTTTCTCTGTCATTATCTTCCAAGAACAAAAGCATATTCTATCTGGTAAAAGACTACGTCATGTTAATGCAAATGTACATTACTTAACAAAAATACTGCCTTGTAGCTCTTAAAAAAAGAAAATGTATATATCATATTTAGACATCAAGTACGACTACTGCATGATTTTCAACTTACTGCTATGGTTAGCCAAAATAAGTGTATTTTATGTAATTAGTGAAGTTAGTAAGATAGAATTCTGCATGTGCCAAAAACATTTTCATTTGGAATTATTAAGTGTCCTGTTGCGATCCAAAAAATTGTGGTATAATTTTGTTAGCTAACATCAGTGTATCCGTGTTGCTGTTAAGTGCTCTAGTTCATATGTTTGGGCCAAGTGCAACTAATAGACCAAAACCCGCGCAAAACAAGTTTGTATTATGTGTTTTGTGCAACTATGTCTTCCCCACCATCCATTGGTATCCCATCTGTGCTCCCGAGCAGCAGCCCACGTTCCCCCCTTCAAAAAAGGAAGTACTTTAGTTTAGTAACAGTATGACATGGAGACGCTAATCTCACAGAGTTTGAAAAGAAGAAATTAGAACTGCAAAGCATGTTCCACTAATAGTCACCATGAGACTGTAAACAACTACATTTAAAAACTAACCTGCCATACTGATAGGACTTTAATTTACATGTGCAGTAACTTGGAGAGACCATGTCTGGAAGGGCATGGCAAGACCGCTCAAAAAAACCACTTCAGAGAGGGTACCCCAGTTGGGGATTTCGGGGCTGACATCGGTTTCCGTGGGGAAGTCATCTCGGAGAGAAGTTCAAAGCAGAACAGAAAAGCAGTCATCTACTTTGTCTGGACTTGCACAGGAGAATGAGGACCATTTAACTGAAGGTGAAGACATTTCAGTGGATCATTCAGATGATGGCTTTCATGCTGATGGCATTCAAGAGGATGACATTCCAGATGAGGAGAATCAAGATAAGGTTCTTCAAAAAAGAAACATAAGAATAATCTCACACGATGTGATCCCAAGGTTATCTATGGCCTCACTCGTCGGCTCAGTGAGCGTCACAAAGCTATGATCAATAGCAAAGGGTTGGGTACCCCTCTGAAGCTAGAATTGGATTTAGCACTATCATATTCTACTGTCGGGAATGTGGCAAGGCTAATCAGTGACAATGGGAAATTGAAACTTACAGACACATTGGAGACACATTGGAGCTTGATCTTTATGATTTTGCACCTTGTGTTGTTGGGGGCCTAATGTGGGAGACTTCGTGAGCCCTTCGTTAGGGTATTCCATAGATCATGAGAACTGTTAAATATTTGCAGATGTACTGCAGAAGGTAAAAAAGAAGGAAGGCCAATATCCTTGAAAGCTTTGACACATAAGCTGATGGACATCAGCGAGCGGAATGACCCTGCAGAAGATAATACATTTATGGTGCTTTATAAAGTTCTGATGATGAGTTCCATCAATGCACCCGGTACTGCGCCTAGTGCTAATCTAAATTATATTGGTGCATTTTGTACTGGTGAGGACTATCATATAGTAGATGTTGCGGTGGCGGATACAATTGTAGGGCGCAGTACCGGGTGCATTAATGGAACTCATCATCAGAACTTCATAAAGCACCATAAATGTATTATCTCCGATCGCTGATGTCCATCAGCTTATGTGTCAAAGGTTCAAATATTTAACACTTCCTCATGATCTATGGGATACCCTAACGAAGGGCTCACGAAGTCTCCCACATTAGTCTCCCCAACAACACAAGGTGCAAAATCATAGAGATCAAGCTCCAATGTGTCTATAAGTTTCAATTTCCCATTGTCACTGATTAGTCTTGCCACATTCCTGACAGTAGGATATGATAGTGCTAAATCCAATTCTAGCTTCAGAGGGGTACCCAACCCTTTGCTATTGATCATAGCTTTGTGACACTCACTGAGCCGACGAGTGAGGCCACAGATAACCTTGGGATCGCATCGTGTGAGATTATTCTTATGTTTCTTTTTTGGAAGAACCTCATCTTGATTCTCCTCATCTGGAATGTCATCCTCTTGAATGCCATCCTCTGGAATGCCATCAGCATCAAAGTCGTCATCTGAATGATCCACTGAAATGTCTTCACCTTCAGTTAAATGGTCCTCATTCTCCTGTGCAAGTCCAGACAAAGTAGATGACTGCTTTTCTGTTCTGCTTTGAACTTCTCTCCGAGATGACTTCCCCATGGAAACCGATGTCAGCCCCGAAATCCCGACTAGGGTACCCTCTCTGAAGTGGTTTTTCTGAGCGGTCTTGCCATGCCCTTTCCAGTCATGGTCTCTCCAAGTTACTGCACATGTAAATTAAAGCCCTATCAGTATGGCAGATTAGTTTTTAAATGTAGTTGTTTACAGTCTCACGGTGACTATTAGTGGAACATGTTTTGCAGTTCTAATTTCTTCTTTTCAAACTCTGTGAGATTAGCGTCTCCATGTCATACTGTTACTAAACTAAAGTACTTCCTTTTTTGAAGGGTGTAACGTGGGCTGCTCAGGAGCACAGATGGAATACCAATGTATGGTGGGGAAGACATAGTTGCACAAAACACATAATACAAACTTGTTTTGCAATCGACCCCGGGTTTTGGTCTATTAGTTGCACTTGGCCCAAACATATGAATTAGAGCACTTAACAGCAACACGAGTCACGGATACACTGATGTTAGCTAACAAAATTATACCACAATTTTATGAATTCTTGGATCGCATCAGGACACTTAATAATTCCAAATGAAAATGTTTTTGGCACATGCAGAATTCTATCTTACTAACTTCACTAATTACATAAAATACACTTATTTTGGCTAACCATAGCAGTAAGTTGAAAATCATGCAGTAGTCGTACTTGATGTCTAAATATGATATATACATTTTCTTTTTTTAAGAGCTACAAGGCAGTATTTTTGTTAAGTAATGTACATTTGCATTAACATGACGTAGTCTTTTACCAGATAGAATATGCTTTTGTTCTTGGAAGATAATGACAGAGAAAACAAAACAAAAATACTCATGTCGACAGTCATTATAACTGTCCAGGTTGCTCCAACCTTCACTTTTTTAGTTCCCAGAAAAGTTTGCCTTTTTTCGGATATATGTAAAAAATTATCTGAGGAAACAACAAAATGTTAGTTATAGCCTGCAAATTGGTGAGCACCATCACTTCGACTATTTTGCAGGATTCACTAGGTTCATAACTTTGTTGTCACGAAGTTCTAATACCACATTATTAGGTAGGCTACTGAATGTCTTAATCTACGGATTTTTGTGTGTATCTTCACATATAGATCCTACATTCATCTAGAGATAGCCCATTTATAATTGATCCAACAATCTATTTTCTTTTCTAGTTTTGAGGAAATTAAAACTGAAAAGCTCATCAGCTAGTGCTTTTTGTGAATAACTACAGCTCCAGCTCCTTGAATTAAACAACACGGGTACTAGTAGACTAACAGTGATTCATCACCAACCATGCCAAATATTCGGCCAATAAGTCCTTCCCGGAGCAATGAAAAGGTTCGGCCACATGTAGCTGCAGTGGTATAGCATAGCAAGGTGGCCATCGCTGTTATGGTTGGTAATATTTGCTAAACAACATGTTTGACACCATGCCTGCACGGTGTATCTAATCCCACAAAATCCCGTGCAAGAAACCGACAAGCTTCGCCTCTGAGTAGAATATTCTGATATTCTTCAGTATCAGACAACGGATGGAACCCCAAAACAAAAAATGCTCCGGCATTACTCGATGGTACCAACACAGATGAAATCAAATCAAATCGCGCCAAAATTAACATGGGCGTGACACCTATCAATCGAATAATCTGCAACGACGAACAAACACGCAGGCAGGCACGCACGATGCCACAAGAGCGTCAACGTAGCAACAGCAAGCGAAGAATCGATACTACAGTCGTGAATCGAAGTCCCGCGGAGCAGCGTGGGTAAGGAGAAGGAGGTGTGAGACAGACAGGTACCTGAGGGGGTCGGCGGCGGCCGGAGTCCACGACTGGGTGAAGAGCGTGTCTCCCCTGGCCGTCTGGAACACGGCGAACTCCCTCCTGCTCCTCTCGGTGCCCGCCTCCTCCGCTTCCTCCTGCAGCCTCCGGATCGCAATCTCCCGCCTCACAGCCGCGTCCATCTCCTCCGCCCCCCTCCACCACCTCTTCTCCTCCTCCCCATTCTCAGCCGCGGCCGCCGTCTCCGACGCCCGCGGCACGGCGAGGCACAGCCGCCTCGGCGGCGGCGGCGGTGGATGCCCCCGCGTCCTCGCCGCGACAGGCGGCGCGACGACGACGACCCGCACCGCTGCCGACAACCGCGGCGGCGGCGGCGGACGGAGCGCCCTGCCCGCCGGCGAGGCCGCGGGGGGCCACATGTCGGCCGGTAGGTCGCTCCGAGGAGGCGAAACCGGCGGTGGAAACGGTCGGTTTGAATGGAACAACTACGGCAGCGCAAGGGATCTGGCAAACGGAAGCTGTCGCTTCTCGAGAAATCTCGTCGTCAAATTTCTCTCTCTCGGTCTCTTCCGCCGCTCGATTTTTATATTTAGCGAGTTGTAGTAGGAACGTAGGCGAAAGTTTTACGTTCGTCGTGGCACCTGGTGGAAGGCGGAGGTGCTGCGCTGGAATGCGTACGTACGGCACCGTGGCAATGGTAACGTGTGGAGACCGCACGTATGCGGTGCACCGAGGAGGTGGCTTGGACCGGGTGTAGGGAGCACCGAAAGATGATTTTTCAAGTCTCTAAAATTGTACGGAGTAAGTCACAATTCTCGCGTCTTCGGCCTAGTGTGTACTCTCTTGACCTTGCCCGCCTTACACATAAAGCGATCTTTGCTTATTATGTTAGTGACTGATTGTGTATTTGTTAGTTACTTGCATGCTGCATTATTTTTGTTCTAGCTCTTCACGGGTTTTCATCAATAGCCTATCATGGCAGTGAGGTAGTGGTCATCCATCTACTCTTTCTTCTCTATAAATTGGTGGCGGTCGTACTTATCAGCACATACCTGATGCATGTTACTCAACAACTCATAGAAATATGTAATATTCGATGTTAGTTCAAACCGTTCTTGCATTTGTCGTGGGCATTTCTTAATTATCTGAAACTATTACTATTTTGGGAAAATTTGCTACAGGACACTTATTTTTTGACTTTTGCCAAAACACACTACTTAATTGTGTCTTTGCCAAGTACCATTACAATTTTGTGTCACATTTGCCAGAACACACCGCACTGCCCAAAAAGGAAAGTTTACCAATTTCTTGGGATGACCATTCTATAACCAGTTTTGAACAACTTTTCCATTTTGGGTCATACCGTGTGTTCTGGTAAAGACACAATTAAGCAGTGTGTTTTGGCAAATGTTGAAAAATAACGGTGTCCTCTAGCAAATTTTCCCTACTATTTTTGTAAGTAATATACATTATGACTATTTGGGTAGTTGCGTATCGTTTACCCTCTCGTTAGGGTTTTCTTGCTCCGGCGGCGCTAACACCGCCCCGTGAGATCTACTCCGTTTCCAACACAAATTCTACTTCAATCTGTTTTCCTCTCCATCTATTTTGCTCTACGCGAGAAGAGCTACCGATCGATCTATTTCCTTCGCTGACTTGCTCTCGCCTAAACCAAAACCTTGGTGCGAGAACGAGCTATGGCGTCTAGCGCGTCGGCAGGTTCGCCCAGTGCGACGCGGGGCAAAGAGGCGGAGATCGACGATCTCCTACAGCATCTCGACCTTCGTGATGATGAACTGGACGAGGTTGTGATCGGGGTGAAAGAGGCAGAGGAGTTCCAGAAGGATGCTCGCTGGCTAGCGATCGGCAAGGTCCATACTGATAGATCTTTCAGCTCGGCAGCTCTATTTGAGAAGATGAAGGCGATCTGGAACTTGTCCAAAGATCCGATGTGTCGAGAAGCGGGCGAAAACCTTTTCGTGTTTCAGATGCATTGCTTAGGAGATTGGAAGAAGGTGGTCCATCAGGGACCTTGGACCTTCCGAGGTTGGGCTGTCCTGATCGAAGATTACGACGGGAAGGAAGATCCGGAGATAGTTTTTTTTTTGTGGCCTCTATGTCTGGGCTCAAATCCATGGGATCCCTGACCTTTACAGGAAAATTTCGGTGGTTGATGATCTTGCGCCGGATCGGGAAGACTAAAGAGGTGCAGATGTCACCTAAGCTATATTATGAAGGAAATTATGTTCGTATCCGAGTTATGATCGATGTGCACAGCGCCCTTAAGCGTGTTGTCTCGCTTTCAGTGGTTGGTGAGGGCAAGAAGTGGTTGTTCGTCAAGTACGAGAAATTGCCGTTCTTCTGCAAACATTGTGGATTAATTGGCCATAACCACGAGGAGTGTGGAGATGGTGTTTGGACAGCAAAGGAACTTCAATACGGTGACTTCATGCTTGCCACCCGTCGTGATAACCCTCCAACTCAAGAGCCGAGGGCTTTTGCAGCTCGGGCTCGAGGTAGCTGGGCTGGTAGAGGGGCTGCTGGTTTTCACCCTCGCAAGCGTTCCTCTGGAGACGCTGCACTTGATAGCAAGGATGACCTGAAGGATTCGGCTACGAGCCCAGTGCGAGTGCCAAGAAACAAATCGATTTTGATATGGTTGCTTCAAACGATGGCGATGACAGTGGCGCTCTTGTGGTTTTGCCTACCGAAATTCCACCCCCACCACCACCATAAACCGATCCTCGGTCGCGATCAAAGCTGAGGAAGACTGAAACCAACAATGACCTGGCAACATCGGCGGCCTCCTTCGAGGAGGACCGCCGGGCCCAATGACGACATTAGGTTGGAACGGTCGGGGCTTGGGGCAGCCGGCGACCGTTCATGAATTGGTCTGCTTAGTACAGACCTACAAGCCCTCCCTAGTCTTCCTGTGTGAGGCTAGACAGAGTAAAGAAAGAGTAGAGAATTTGCGTTTTAGGATTGGTATGAAGGAGTGCCTTCATGTTAAAGGCGATGGTAAAGGAGGAGGTATTGCTTTATACTGGGCCGAAGATATTCAAGTGGATCTTTTATCTTTCAGCAAAAATCACATTGACGTGCATGTCCAAGGAGGCCCCTATGATCATATGTGGCGTGGTACGTTCGTTTACGGGGAGCCTAAGCTGTGTGACAGGCACAAGATGTGAACTAAGCTGCGTACTATAAAACCCCGCTCTGACAAACCGTGGTTAATGATGGGTGACTTCAACGAGGCCATGTGGCAAGAGGAGCACTTCTCACGATCGGCAAGACCTGAAAGGCTGATGAAAGGCTGATGTTAGACTTCCGAGAAGTCTTATCCCATTGTGATCTTCATGACATTGGGTTTATTGGTACCCCCTGGACTTTTGATAATAAACAAAAGGGTGATCGTAATGTAAAGGTGAGGCTTGATCGTGCTGTTGCCTCGCCAGCCTGGTCAGCTATGTTCCCTGATCATCATCTTAAGCATGTTGCGTCTTCTCGGTCGGATCACTATCCAATACTCCTCACAGCGGAAACTGAGCCAAACCAGAGATGTGACAGGCCAATCCGGAGGTACGAGGTTTTTTGGGAGAGGGAACCATCACTAGCTGCTGCGGTAGAGGAGGCCTGGTCGCGTCGTGTGCCCGGGTATGATCTTGGGGATGTTGCGGCGTCCCTGAAGACGGTCATGTCAAATCTGTACCAATGGAAAAAAGATCATTTTAAATCGATTCCCAAAGAGATTGAGAAGAAGAGGAATATGCTGGATGCGTTGCGGAATGCTACGGATGAAGCGAGCGCTGCCGATCGTGTGGGGCTCGAAAAAGAGATGGATGAGCTCTTATATAGGGAGGAAATCATGTGGATGCAACGCTCTCGGATCGCTTGGCTGCGGGAGGGGGACCGTAATACCAAGTACTTTCACCGTCGTGCTTCGTGGCGGCGAAAGAAGAACAAAGTACGTAAACTTAAGCGAGCTGATGGTACATGGACCTCGGATGTCTCTGAGATGGGGGACATGGCCACAGACTTCTTCCAGAGCCTGTATATGAGAGATGAGAATATCGAGCCGAGCATCATCACAGGTTTAATCCAGCCGTGTGTGGATGCTGATATGAATAACTCACTGTGTGCCCCGTTTTCGGAAAAAGAGATCAGTGACGCTCTCTTCCAAATTGGGCCCCTTAAGGCGCCGGGACCGGATGGCTTCCCAACGCGGTTCTTGCAGCGGAATTGGGACCTTATGCGAGATGAAGTGGTGCTCGCTGTCCAACGTTTTTTTGCTGATGGTGTAATGCCCGAGGGAGTAAATGACACAACAATTGTTCTGATCCCGAGAAAAGACAATCCTGAGTTGCTTAAAGACTTTCGACCCATCAGCTTATTGATACGTCCAAAACGTATCTACTTTCCTGAACACTTTTGTTATTGTTTTACCTCTAATTTGTGTGTTTTGAATGCAACTAACACGGACTAACGCTGTTTTCAGCAGAATTTCCCTGGTGTCTCATTTTTGTGTGCAGGAAATCAACTTTTACGGAAAATTCCAGAAAAATCATAAAAGTGCCTATTTTGCCCGAAGACTCCTGGAGCCAGAAGACGAGAAGGGGGCGGCCAGCAGGGCGCCCACACCACGTGCTCGCGCGGGTGGGGCCCTGGCCGCGCGAGGAGGGGGTGTGGCCGACTCGGCCACCCCCTCGCGCCCCCCTCTCGGCTATTTAGCCCCTCCTGACCTAAAAAACACGGGCACGCAGAGACTTTTCCAGAAAACCCATCGGAGCGCCGCCGCCACCTCGAAACTCAATTCGGGGACCAGAAGTTCCTGTTCCGGCACTCCGTCGGGACGGGGAATCGAAGGAGATCATCGCTATCGTCATCGCCACCACTTCTCCATCAACCATCCATGTTTCCCCCATCCATGTGTGAGTAATCCACCGCTGTAGGCTTGAGGGGATGGTAGGGATTGGATGAGATCGCTCATGTAATAGCTGTAATATCATTAGGGCATGGTGACTAGTATCCGTTATCGGTGTTTTATGTCATTGTTGCAACTTGTTATGCTTAATGCTTGACACTAGGGCCCGAGTGCCATGATTTCAGATCTGAACATGTTATTGTATCATGAAGATAATTGTTGTTTTAATATCATATCTATGAGTTGTATACACATATTGCTGTCCGGAACCCGAGGTCCCAAAGTGACAATAATTGGGACAGCCGAGGGGAATGGCTGTGATGTGAGGATCACATGTGTTTACGGAGTGTTAATGCTTTGCTCCGGTACTTTATTAAAAGGAGTACTTTAATTACCAGTAGATTCCCTTGAGGCCCCGCTGCAAACGGGCTGGTAGGACAAAAGATGATGTGCAGGTTTCTCATTGCGAGCACGCACAACTAAATTGGAACACATGCCTATGGTTAATAAATACTTGGATGCTTTATCTTATTTATCTGCAAATGCCCATGACTTGATTATTATATGAAGTATCTCATCCATGCAACGCCCGTTCATCCGTCCCTTTGCCTACCGTATTTTAATCCTGCTGTCTACTATAATCATCACCGCTGTTTTTATTCTACTGCTGCTGTTATATCACTACTGTCATTGCTATAAAACTGTTGCTACTGATAATCTGTCTCGAGCAAGTCTATTCACAGGTGCAGCTGAATTGACAACTCCGCTGTTAAGGCTTATAAATATTCTTTGGCTCCCCTTGTGTCGAATCAATAAATTTGGGTTTTACTTCCCTCGAAGACTGTTGCGATCCCCTATACTTGTGGGTCATCAAGACTATTTTCTGGCGCCGTTGCCGGGGAGCATAGCTTTATTTATAAGTTCACCTGAGATTGATATTGTTCGCTGGAATTCATTCATCATGGGAAAGCCTGGTGATAAGAAGTTTCCCATACTGCCATCCACTACAAGAAAAGGTACAACTCTGAGCTCTGCTGCTGCTCTTGATTCTCCAACTGTGATGAGTAAGCTTATTTCACCACTGCATGCTACTCATACTATTACTTCTGCTGAATCTGAAAATGCTTCTGAAAATTGTGATGATGCTTCTACTGTGCTTGATGAAAATGGTTCCTTAGGACCTTTTCTAGATGCTATAATTGATAAATCTAAACAAACTGAAAATGCTGAAAATTCTAATACTTCTGCTAGTTCACCTGAGTCTAGAGAATATTTTCCTGATGAAACATATGTTGAACTTGATGATGATTTTGTTGATGAGATCAATGCTACTAAAGATGCTAGTGCTATGAAAAGCCTTTTTGAAAAACGTGCTGTCAAATATAAATTATCTCCTGATGCTAAATTTGCTACATCTCCCATAAACATTAAAGATAAAGATTATGATTTCTCTATTGACTTGGCTCACATAGCTATTGTTGAAAGAGAACCTTTTTGTGGAACTGAAAATGAAAGTGCTGTAGAACATATGAATGAACTCTCTAATTTAAGTGGTATGTTTTCTGAAGACATAAAAATGCGCACTTAATTTGTTACGAAAATATTTCCTTTCTCATTAAAAGGAGAAGCTAAAGCTTGGTATAATAATTTATCTCCTGGTTCCATTACTAGTCCCATTGGTTTGCTTGATACTTTCTTTCAGAAATATTTTCCTGCTAGTGCTCAACATGATGCTTTGTTGAGAATTTATAATTTTAATCAAGAAGAGGATGAGAAATTGCCTAAGGCTTGGACACGTTTTTGCTCCATATTAAGAGGCCAGCCGAATCATGATTTGGAGAAAAATGATCTACTTGATATATTTTATAGTGGACTAACTGCTAAATCTAGGTCATACCTGGATAGTTTTGCTAGTTGTGTTTTCAGGAAAAGGACTCCCGAAGAAGTTGAGGAATTATTAGCTAAAATATGCAAGAATCATGATGATTGGGATATTCCTGAACCTACTCCAACACCTACACCCACACCGAAGAAGCGGGGTATTATTGAATTAAATGATGAAGTGATGAAGGAGGCCAAGAAATCTCTTAAGGAGAAGGGTATTAAAGCTGAAGATGTGAAGAACTTACCTCCTATAGAAGACTTATGTAAGCCAATCCCTCCTACACCATTAATTGAGGTACACTCTCTCCAAAGGTTTGATGATAGAGATATTCCTTATTTTAAACCTACTGCTCAATGCTTAGATGAATTTGATACTTTTATTGCTAAGCAAAGTAACTTTAATATGAGAATAGAAAATCATTTAATGGAAAATTCTCGAGCTATTAGTAACTTGCATGATGTTGTTGATAGAACCTCCAATGATGTTAAAATACTCATTAAACATTTTCATATGGTTCAAACTCAAATTGATCAACTTACTAAAGTGCAAAAAGAATTGTTAGTAAATGCCTCTATAGTTAAAGAAAAACATGTTTGTGAAGTAACAACTAGAGGTGGTAAATCTATTCAAGATCCTTTATATCCTGAGGGACATTCTAAAAGAATTGAACAAGATTCTCAACGAGTTAATGAACCTAGTGCTCCTTCTAAGAAAAAGAAGAAGAAACATAAAACTGTTGTAGAATCCTCTGAACCTGTTAATGATCCCAATAGTATATCTACTTCTGATGCTGAAACTGAAAGTGGTAATGAACACAACAATGATAGTTCTAATAACAATGATAATAATGATGATTCTAGTACAGAAGAATTAGAAGAGGAACCAGAAAAGCTAAATAAAAATGAGAAGTACAATAAGGAAGATTTCATTGCTAAGAAACATGGTAGTGAAAGAGAGCCTTGGGTTCAAAAACAAATGCCTTTCCCTGGTAAGAAACTTAAAACAAAAGAACAAGAACATTATAATAAATTTTGTGAATGGATGAAACCTTTGTTCTTACAAATTCCTTTGACTGATGCTATTAAATTGCCTCCTTATTCAAAATATATGAAAGATATTGTGTCTAACAAAAGGAAAATTCCTAATGAGGAAATATCTACTATGCTTGCTAATTACTCTTTCAATGGCAAGGTTCCAAAGAAGCTAGGTGATCCAGGTATACCAACCATTCCTTGCTCTATCAAAAATAACTATGTTAGAACTGCTCTATGTGATTTGGGAGCAGGAGTTAGTGTTATGCCTTTCTCTCTTTACAAGAGACTTTACCTTGATAAATTGATACCTACTGATATATCTTTGCAAATGGCTGATAAATCTACTGTTGTTCCTGTTGGTATTTGTGAGGACGTTCCTGTTCAAGTGGCTAATAATTGTTTAATCATGACTGACTTTGTTGTGCTTGAAATGCCTGAAGATGATAATATGTCTATTATTCTTGGAAGACCTTTTCTAAACACTGCAGGGGCTGTTATTGATTGCAATAAAGGAAAAGTAACTTTCAATGTTAATGACAAGGAACATACTGTTTATTTCCCCAAGAAAATTGATAAAATGCATGGAGTTAATACAATTACTAATGTGAAGTCCATCAAAGTGGGAAGTATTGATTGCCCTTATAAAGAAGAATTCAAAACTCTTGTTATTGGATCCATATCAATACCATATAAGGTAACATGAGTGTCTCACAATGTTTGAATCCTTTTATGTCATCTAAAATTTATTTGGTGGCAAGACTTGATCAACCTTGCTAACAAATATGTTTTAAGTGCATGGAAGTGCTACACAATATTTTTCTTCTCCTCTTTACTTTACCTACTGTAATACTACTTGGTTTGCATAGTTTTTAATTGGATATGATTTGAAAAATAATTTTCATGCATTAAATTTAATATCTTAAAATCCAGAAAATGCCCAGAAATAAAAATTCTCAGAATTTAAAAAAAATTATGTCAAAATTCCTATTTTTCTGAGAGGGACCTGGGAGTACCAGAGAGTGGCCTGGGGGACCCACAGGCCCCCCACACCACATGGTGGCGCGGCAGGCCTTGGGCCGCGCCAGCACATGGTGTGGGGCCCACAGGCCCCCCCACTTACTCTCCTTCCTCCCCTGCCTTCCTCTCTCCCGACCAAACACTACCACATTCGAAAAAAATCGTGTTCTTGCTGTTCTTGCCCTCGGATTTTTGATCTCCTTCCTCAGCCCATCTTTGTTGCTGAGATTTGGGGTATTTGCTCTCCGGTATGTGACTCCTCCGCTCATCCAAATAGAATTTTGTTTAGTGGATTATATATTGAGTATTTTGCTGCTGTAGATGCCATGTTTAGTCAGTTTGAATGCTTGTTTCAAGTTGGAATAACTAGTTTTGATGCATGCTTAAGCCTCTAGCAAATCACTATAGTAGTTTCCCTTCATTTAGTTAGCTAAAAATCAATTTTTATGACATTGGTTAAAAAAAAATTCAGAACATGGAATGGAACTCACACCCTATTAGTCAACATGAAATCATTGTGCATGAAGTCATGGGAGTTCACCGTGAGGACGGTGTATTTCCAGCTATCTACCCATGCTCGGAATTCATGCAAGCTGCAGGAATTTACCAGGATGTTCAAAATCTAATCTCCAATGCAGGATTGAGCAATTTTGCTATTGATGAAACTGACCAATATGGCAAGTTAGCCATGTCGGTGGTGCAGGACTTCAAGTGTGACTTGGCTTCACATCACCCCATGGTTCATTATACTATTTATAACAAAACTGTCCATTTGCCCTTTGCTGATTTATGTGCAGCAATTCAAGTAACTCAGTGGGGATCGCTAGAGAGAGTGAAGGAGAAGCCCAAGCCATTGATGGATCTATACAAAGACATCTGCAATGGGAAAAGCTTCTCTCATGAGGATGGTAAAATACGAAGCATTCACCTCCCATCTATTCGATACTTTGCTTATTTTATTACCAAATGTGTGCTTGCTAGGAAAACGGGAAGTAAATTAGCTGCACCTGATTTGGCTTTTCTAGCTGCTGCCTTGCGTGGTGATAGAACTTATAACTTGGGTGCACTGATTGCTTATCGTCTTTCCACTAACCGTGAGAAGGGTGGAATTTGTGGAGATCTTATTGCATCTCGTTTGTTAGCTATGCATGGTTTAGTGCCTCATCCTCTTGATTTTCAGCTTACCCCAGGGAAGCTGGATATTATTTCTATGAAGAGGCATAACTTTATTACTGCAAAGAGTAACATGAGTAAACTACTTTATGAGATAGCTTCCTCCAAGAGAGTAGCATGGAGGAAGTCTACAACTGTTAGAATTATTAGGTTGCCTGTGCCTTCGTTTGATCTTGATGCCAGGAACAGCTGGTCACTCTCGGAGGCTGAGATTGATGCACTTGCTGTGCAACCAGTCCCGGATGAGGAGGAAGAAGAGGAGGAGCCCGAGGAGGATGTTGAGCAGCCCCCAGAGACCACGGGTTTCACACACCCGGATCCTGGGTACGCAGGGCCTTCCGGTTCTTCCTCCACCGCGGCCGAGCCGGGATATGATCACACCATGTATGACCCATCGGGCTGGATTTCATACACACCATGGGATTGATCTCCACTTAGGCCAAAAGCCTAAGCTTGAGGGGAGGTATACCGATAACACACTCATCTACATATCATTATCGTTCGGTACTTTGTATATCCATGTTTTCGTTTTCGTTCTTTCTTTTATTTGTTCATGCTTTGCATTACTTTCTTAAAACTCAAAAAGAACAAAAATATTTCTGTTATTTCTCTTGCTAGTTTGCTGTAGTATCTAGTATTAATATGCTTAGTGTTCAATTCGGTTCAATATGCAAAAACACAAAAATATTTTGCTTTGTTGTTGCTGTTTCGCGCAGGTACAGATTTCTTCTGTCCACCGTTAAATTCATAACTTTTCACAGAAAAATCAGAATGACCTGAAATTGCGTGTGCATGTTCCCCAGATATGTACGCAACTTTCATTAGTTTTGAGTTTTCTGATCTGGGCATGTTAAGGTTCTCGAAAAAATTCATCTTCACAGGCTGTTCTGTTTTCAGTTTCTAAATCCGAAAACCCAAAAATATTTGTTTTTTCTCTTTGGTTTTGTATAGTTTGTTTCAGAGGTTATTACCATCCATTGCTGCGTGGAGCTGGGTTATTATTTCATATCTTTCGAAGCACACAAGTGAAAAGGCAATAATGATGATCTATGACAATTCGAGTTGGGTAAAAGGCTGGTAATGAACTCTATTTGTTTTCATTTTTGTACATATACTCATTTATGTGAGCATGCTTAGATGGTTCGCATACGGTATATGTCTATTGGTGGATGCTTAGTAGTTCATGTTCTCTTATAGTCCCAATTTATTAATGGTGGACAACATGCTTCATAGATGTTTGCTAGCATTGTTCTGTTCATAGTAGAATATGACATTGTGGTATCCTCCTCTAAATAATTCATTTGAATCGACTTGGCACATGCTTACACATGTTATGACTGAACACAAAAAGTCAATTAAGTCTCGATGATCTATTTTGCCTCAGAGTTCTAGTATCATTTTTATGCCTCCGTTAATTTTATTTTGTCGCAAGCATGATTATGACGGCTATTGCTCTCTTGAATTGTCGCTCCCTTGTCTATTGCTAGCCTCCACTTGTACTAACCTGAAAATGCTTGTGCTTCCAAATCCCTGAAAACCAAGTTATTCCCAAAGAGTTCACCATAAACACCTATGTATGGCATTTCAAACCATTCAAGTAAATTTGCATGTGCTACCTTTTAAAACCTTCAAAATATTTCCCAATTTGTGCCACTGTTTCGAGCTCATGAGGAAGTAGTAGTTGGACTTGTTATCTTCCATACTAATTAAGTAACCGACTTGCATGCTTCATCTGCTCGTCATTAATTTTGCAAAGAGCTAGTTAGACCACTATAATATCAAAAGATTTGAGAAAATAAAATAGACACTCCTCCATGGTTTGAGATCGATTGGTGGGCACCCGAGGATTCGGTTAGCCATGGTTTGTGAAAGCAAAGGTTGGGAGGAGTGTCAAGTTATCAAAATAAATGAATATAAGGATGCATATTATAAATGCTTGTTTTTAAAAAATTCGGAACCGCTCTCAACTTGCTTAGTATGGAAGATAACAAGAACTCTATTGCCATTCGTTGACGGAACAACCACCACTCAAAAACAATTTTACCTCTGTTTTTAAAATAATGAAAAGCTCTAGCACATGTTAAATCCCTGCTTCCCTCAATGAAGGGCATATCTTTTACTTTATTGTTGAGTCACCATCATTCTTTGAGCACCTTCTTGAGAGCATAGTTGTCATTCTTAGTGTAATGTGCTTGTCACAGAATACTGTTAACTGCGGTATAATTTTGATGCTCTTATCTTTGATATCTTTATTTCTAGTCTTCTCTTGAAACTCAGAGGTGCCTGGGCATTTATGTTTTGCTGTAACATTCGGGCAAGCGAGATACCACCTTATCATACTTTATTATGAGCTTTGCAATCTTGTGAATTGATATGTTTCATGTTGTTTATTATTAATATGATTGGCATCTCTTCATAGTTTACATGGTTATTAGGTGACACCGTTTGCATATATCTTATTATGAATAGTCTAAGCATTTGTCCTCACAATGAGAATATTTACATCATATGAACAAATGTGTTCGTGAAAGTTCTTTTATCGCACTCAGTTGTTAACTGAATTGCTTGAGGACAAGCAATAAGCTAAGCTTGGGGGGAGTTGATACGTCCAAAACGTATCTACTTTCCCGAACACTTTTGTTATTGTTTTACCTCTAATTTGTGTGTTTTGAATGCAACTAACACGGACTAACGCTGTTTTCAGCAGAATTGCCCTGGTGTCTCATTTTTGTGCAGGAAATCAACTTTTAGGGAAAATTCCAGAAAAATCATAAAAGTGCCTATTTTGCCCGAAGACTCCCGGAGCCAGAAGACGAGAAGGGGGCGGCCAGCAGGGCGCCCACACCACGTGCTCGCGCGGGTGGGGCCCTGGCCGCGCGAGGAGGGGGTGTGGCCGACTCGGCCACCCCCTCGCGCCCCCCCTCTCGACTATTTAGCCCCTCCTGACCTAAAAAACACGGGCACGCAGAGACTTTTCCAGAAAACCCATCGGAGCGCCGCCGCCACCTCGAAACTCAATTCGGGGACCAGAAGTTCCTGTTCCGGCACTCCGCCGGGACGGGGAATCGAAGGAGATCATCGCCATCGTCATCGCCACCACTTCTCCATCAACCATCCATGTTTCCCCCATCCATGTGTGAGTAATCCACCGCTGTAGGCTTGAGGGGATGGTAGGGATTGGATGAGATCGTTCATGTAATAGTTGTAATATCATTAGGGCATGGTGCCTAGTATCCGTTATCGGTGTTTTATGTAATTGTTGCAACTTGTTATGCTTAATGCTTGACACTAGGGCCCGAGTGCCATGATTTCAGATCTGAACATGTTATTGTATCATGAAGATAATTGTTGTTTTAAGATCATATCTATGAGTTGTATACACATATTGCTGTCCGGAACCCGAGGTCCCAAAGTGACAATAATTGGGACAGCCGAGGGGAATGGCTGTGATGTGAGGATCACATGTGTTCACGAAGTGTTAATGCTTTGCTCCGGTACTTTATTAAAAGGAGTACCTTAATTACCAGTAGATTCCCTTGAGGCCCCGCTGCAAACGGGCTGGTAGGACAAAAGATGATGTGCAAGTTTCTCATTGCGAGCACGCACAACTAAATTGGAACACATGCCTATGGTTAATAAATACTTGGATGCTTTATCTTATTTATCTGCAAATGCCCATGACTTGATTATTATATGAAGTATCTCATCCATGCAACGCCCGTTCATCCGTCCCTTTGCCTACAGTATTTTAATCCTGCTGTCTACTATAATCATCACCGTTGTTTTTATTCTACTGCTGCTGTTATATCACTACTGTCATTGCTATAAAACTGTTGCTACTTATAATCTGTCTCGAGCAAGTCTATTCACAGGTGCAGCTGAATTGACAACTCCGTTGTTAAGCCTTATAAATATTCTTTGGCTCCCCTTGTGTCGAATCAATAAATTTGGGTTTTACTTCACTCGAAGACTGTTGCGATCCCCTATACTTGTGGGTCATCACTTATGCAACGTAATTTTTAAAGTGGTATCCAAGTGCTTGGTAAACCGACTTAGGCCTTTGCTGCAAAACATCATAGCTCCTACGCAGAGTGCTTTTATTCCCGGACGTCTCATTACAGATAATGCTCTCATAGCATTTGAATGTATTCATTCAATTCAATCGGGGCCCCCAGCCCGAAGGAAGTTTTGTGCTTACAAGTTGGATATGGCCAAAGCGTATGATCGCGTGGACTGGAGATTTCTTGAAGGGGTTTTAGTGGGTTATGGCTTGTGTTACCACTGTACGGTATTCAATTCGCTTTAACGGAAATATGTTGGACCCTTTCACTCCTACGCGTGGGATTCGCCAAGGTGATCCTCTCTCACCATATCTCTTTCTTTTTGTGGCTGATGGTTTATCGTGTCTCATTAGGAAGGAAATTGAGAACAACTCCCTTCGAGAACTACATATATGCCGGCGAGCTCCTGGTATTTCTCACCTCTTATTTGCGGATGACAGCCTATTATTTTTTGAAGCCTCGGTGGAGCAGGCGACGGTGGTTAAGTCGGTTCTGGATCGATATGAACAAAGCACTGGCCAGTTAGTTAGTCTTGGCAAATGTTCTATCCTGTATGGTGATCAATGCTCGACGGAGGTGCAAGCTGAACTAAAGGAAATCCTTTGCTATGAGACCAATTGCTTTGAGGAAAAGTATCTAGGCCTGCCGGTCCCGGAAGGAAGAATGAAGAAGGGGAAATTTAAATCAACAAAAGAAAAGTTCTCAAAGAATGCTAATGATTGGAGTGAGAAATACATGTCTTCGGGTGCAAAGGAAACTCTTATCAAGTCAATTTTGCAAGCTATCTCAACCTACTCAATGGGGGTTTTTAAATTCCCTGCAGGCCTGATTGAGGAGTTACATAAAATCATACGGGATTTCTGGTGGGGCGACGAGGAGAATAGGAAGAAAATGCATTGGATGTCTTGGGAAAAAATGGCCAGACCAAAATCTCACGGTGGTGTTGGTTTCCGTGACCTTCGTATGTTTAATCAAGCATTATTGGCTCGTCAAGCATGGCGTCTTATTCACTTCCCTGATAGCCTTTGTGCTCGTTTACTCAAAGCACGTTACTACCCCACCGGTGACTTGTTGGACAAGGCATTTATTCAGAATCAGTCGCAAACTTGGCAAGGCATACTGCATGGATTAGAACTCCTAAAGAAGGATATCATATGGAGGATTGCGAGCGGAACAAAGGTGAAAATATTCAGAGATAATTGGCTACCAAGGCCCGACGCGCTGAAAGTTGAAGAAAGAAGAAACAATTCCCGGAGACGCTGGGTTTCTGAGTTGATATCCGCGGACTCAAGATCGTGGGATGAAAACGCGGTGCGTGCCTGCTGTTCTGCACGAGATGCGTGATACGTCTCAAACGTATCTATAATTTCTTATGTTCCATGCTTATATTATGCCAATTGCTACATGTTTTATATACACTTTTATATCATTTTATGCATTTTCTGGGACTAACCTATTAACAAGATGCCACAGTGCCAGTTGCCTGTTTTCTGCTGTTTTTGGTTTCAGAAAAGTTGTTAAGGAAATATTCTCGGAATTGGACAAACGAAACGTCAAAGTGCTTATATTCCCCGGGAGGTTCCAAAACACCGAAGAGGAGACGGAGGAGGACCCCGAGGGGCCCACACCCCCTCCCGGCGCGGCCCCCCTTCTGCCGCGCGAGCACGGGGTGTGGGGCCCTCGAGCCTCCACCGCCTTCGCCCTTTCGCCTACTTATACCCCTCGGATATCTAAGACCTAAGACACGCACCTTTTTCCTCCACGAAGTCCAGAGCCGCCGCCGTCGTCAACCCTAGATCGGGAGGGTTCAGAAGCTCCTCCCGGCACCCTGCCGGGGAGGGGAATCATCACCGGAGGGCTCTACATCACCATGCCCGCCTCCGGACTGATGCGTGAGTAGTTCATCCTTGGACTACGGATCCATAGCAGTAGGTAGATGGTTGTCTTCTCCTCTTGTGCTACCATGTTTAGATCTTGTGAGCTGCCTAACATGATCAAGATCATCTTTATGTAATGCTACATGTTGTGTTTGCTGGGATCCGATGAATATTGAGTACTATGTTATTGCTTCATAATATATCTTGTGAGTGCGTTGTTTATGATCTTGCATGCTCTCCGTTGCTAGTAGATGCTCTGGCCAAGTAGATGCTTGTGACTCCAAGAGGGGGTATTTATGCTCGATAGTAGGTTCATGTCTCTATTTAATCTGGGGTGGTGATAGCTCGATAGTATATGCATCATTATGCACTTATTTATTCTGTCAATTGCCCAGCTGTAATTTGTTTACCCGCATGCATGCTATTATTATCTATGGAGAGACACCACTAGTGAACTGTGGACCCCGGTCCTTTTTCCTCAAACTGATAAACAATCCTACTGCAATCCTGTTACTTTCATTCTCTGCAAACAAACATCATTTTCCACACATACGTTTAATCCTTTGTTACAGCAAGCCAGTGAGATTGACAACCTCACTGTTAAGTTGGGGCAAAGTATCTTGGTTGTGTTGTGTGCAGGTTCCACGTTCGTTGCTGACACCGGTAGTGCGCCCTGCCAAAGTCATCTTCAACAACCTCCGAAAGATCTCTAGTTTCCTACTGGTTCGATAAATCTTGGTTTCACAACTGAGGGAAAACTTGCTGCTGCACTATTTCATACCTTCCTCTTGGGGTTTCCCAACAACACCTCACCGGTGCCATCAAGCAATTTTTCTGGCGCCGTTGCTGGGGAAATAAGAGTTCTTCTGCTCAGCAAAGTTTAGCTTCTCCTTCAACGCCAGCAATTTTTCTGGTGCCGCAAGCTAAGCTCTTCTACGAGGGGAGTCTCTCACATCCAATCTTTTTATTTTGTTATTGTCTTGCTTAGTTTATTTTTATTATTGTCTTGTTTGCTTAATATCAAAAATACAAAAAAAATTAGCTGCTTGCATTACTATTTTTTTTATTTCGGTTTGTTATTTATTATTTCGGTTTAGTCAATTTTTATTTTCAGTTTTTTTATTATTGTTTATTTCGGTTTGTCCTTTTACTTGCATTCTCACTATCATCAAAAAAATAAAAATATATATTCGTTTAGCTAATATATCATCATGTCTAGTATATTCCCTGTTACTGTGTCACCCGAGGAATTAATCTTCACTTTTAAACAAGGGAATGAGGAAACTTTTGGAGAAGCTTGGTCTAGAATTTTTGAAACATATGGTGAAACCAAACCCAAAATGACTCTAAGCATGCTCCTTGGTAGCTTCTATTTTGGACTTGTTCTTTGCTATAGGTATGCTTTAGATGCTGTAGTGGGAGGAGATTTCCTTCAATGTGATGGAGATCAAGCTTTTAATGCAATAAAGAAATTAATTATGTCTTCTTCTTCAGCTAATAAATGTGATACAAGCATTAGTGACATTCATACTAGATTAAATACCCTTGAGACACACATATCTTGCTTAAAAGATGGGTATAATAAAATTCGTCAGTATTATGATTATGTTCCAATAAACTCTGAACCATCCATGTGGCTCCCTAGCTTGAAAATTACTATCAGTGATGAAATCTTTCTTGCCCGTTGTGATATTATGTCTGAGTTTTGTCTTATGCCTAAATATATTCATGCATCTTTAAACCTTTGGGAACTTACTGAAGGGGGAGAAGAAATAACCATTACAGATAATACTACTATACAACCCATTGGAGTAGCTGAGGGAGTGTTTACAACATTCCTGGGAAGAACTGTATCCACTGATTACCTTGTTATTGAATGTGTAGGGACAGGACAAATCACGCTTGGAAGATCTTTGCTAAAACTCATGGGAGCAGTAATTGATGTGGGAAAAGGTACTATGAGCTTCACCTCCTCTCGAGGATGCTGGCAAACGTTCCCTATGAGCAAAGGTAAGAAAATTGGTAAAAGAAATAAACTCAGGGCACCTCGTACCCGTGATGCTCCTTCTCTTGGAAATACTTGAATATCACTTTCTGTGCCTAGCTGAAAGGCGTTAAAGAAAATCGCTTATGGGAGACAACCCACCTTTTTTTAGTTCTGTTATTTTATTTTATTTTATTGAGTCAAGGAAGATGTCTACCTCTGTAGCAATTCCTTTGTATCTTTACTTTATTGCATTGTTCTGTCAAGTTAAGACTCTAGTAGAAAGTTGATACTAGATTTGGATTGCTGTGCTGAAACTGTTTTCTGCTGTCCACCGTTAAATTCATAACTCTTTACAGAAAAATCGGATGGACCTGGGATTTTTTGTGCGTAATCCTCAGATATATATATGCAACTTTCATTAGTTTTGAGTTTTCTGATTTGAGCAAGTTAAGTGCCTCGAAAAAATTCATCTTTAGGGACTGTTCTGTTTTTGACAGATTCTGTCATTTATTTTGCAATGCCTCTTTTACTATTTTGAATGGATCTTTTTGTTCCATAAAGTATCAGCGGCTGTAGCTAATGTCCAGTAGCATTGGTAGCAATTGTTTTCATACAGAATATAAGAATTTTTTGTGCACTAACCCTCTAATGAAGTTTACTTTGAGTTTGGTGTGGAGAAAGTTTTCAAGTAGCAAGAGAGAAGGATGATATGATGTGATCAAGAAGATGAAAGAGCCAAAGCTTGGGGATGCCCCCGTGGGTCACCCAAGCATATTTCAAGAAGACTCAAGCGTCAAAGCTTGGGGATGCCCAAGGCATCCCCTTCTTCATCAACAAACTATCAGGTCATCTCTAGTGAAACTATATTTTAATTCGGCCACATCTTATGTGCTTTACTTGTAGCGTCTGTTTTTTTTTGTTTTTTTTTTGTTTTTGTTATTTTCATTCTCTGAATAAAATGGATCCTAGCATTCCTTTGTGGGAGAGAGACACGCTCCGCTTTTTCTTATGAATACTCGTATTCTTCACTTATATTTGTTGAGTATTTTTCTATGTTATTTCAATACTATTAGCTCTTGTTTTTCATACATCTCTTGTTGGAGCTGTTAGTTTTTCTTATGTTATACTCTCATATCTCATTGTTATATACTTGGAGAGTTTATCTTTAAATAAGTTGATTGGTGTTTGGTTGGAAACAGAAAATGCTAAATGTGTTAGATGGTATAATGAAAAAGATATACATGCTCTTATGGATTGTTATCTTGTATGTTGTGGTGCTTGGCAATTGTTTTGAGCTCTCAAGTAGATCATGTTTAAGCTTTTACGTCATGTAGTTAAAACCTATTAATGAAGAACTACCGTAAAGCTTGTTGAAATTTGGTTTGCATGTTTGGTATCTCTAAGGTCTAGATATTTTCTAGTAAAGGTGTTTGAACAACAAGGAAGACAATGTAGAGTTTTATAATGCTTGCAATATGTTTTTATATACGTGTTGTTGTCATAGTTTATACTTGTGTTTGGTTCAAATAACCTTGCTAGCCAAAACCTTGTACTGAGAGGGAATGCTTCTCGTGCATCCAAAACCTTGAGCCAAAACCCATGCCATTTGTGTCCACCATACCTACCTACTACATGGTATTTCCTGCCATTCCAAGCAAATACTTCGTGTGCTACCTTTTATTATTTAAAACATATTATCTCTTATTTGTGTCAATGTTTATTAGCTCATGAGGAAGTATGTGGTGTTACGGATATCAACCTTGTCATTTGCTTTTAGACAGACTTTTACAACCGGACTAGTGGCATATACATCCGCTTATCCATTAACTTTGCAAAAAGAGCTGGCAAATGGGGTGCCCAGTCCCAATTAATTACAACTTTAACCGCTTCAATCTCTTCACATTTTTGCCCTGATCTAATCAGTCAAGCAATGACAACAGTTTTTAACTATATGTGTAAACAAAAGAGATAATAGGGATGATCTACCCTGCTGGTAGAAATAACGTCATTCAATGGGAGCCGCTCTTGACAGTCTGGTTGACAAGGGGGGTAGAGTGCCCATTACCATTCGTTGACAACAACAAACACCTCTCAAAACTTACTTTTATGCTCTCTATATGATTTCAAAAACCTATAAAACTAAAAAGCTCTAGCACATGTTTGTATCCCTGCTTCCCTCTGCGAAGGGCTTTTCTTTTACTTTATGTTGAGTCAGTTTACCTACTTCTTTCTGTCTTAGAAGCAAACACTTGTGTCAACTGTGTGCAACAATTCTTATATGCTTACTTATTGCACTTGTTATATTCCTTTGTGTTGACAACTATCTATATGATATACATGTTACAAGTTGAAAGCCAATGCTTAAACTTATATCTTCCTTTGTGTTGCTTCAATGCTCTTTTACTTAGAGACTATTGCTTTATGAGTTAACTTTCATGTGAATCATTTTGATGCTTGTTTGAAAGTACTATCCATGAAAAGTTTCTGCTTATATGATGTAGTTGTTTACTCCTTGTCTATTTGTTAGCAAACTATAAACCATTGCTTTGAATCACTTCATTCATAACATGAGCCTTACATTATTATATGATCAAGATTGTGTGAAGCATGTCACTTCAGAAATTATTCTTGTTATCGTTTTACCTACTCGGGACGAGTAGAACTAAGCTTGGGGATGCTTGATACGTCTCAAACGTATCTATAATTTCTTATGTTCCATGCTTATATTATGCTAATTGCTACATGTTTTATATACACTTTTATATCATTTTATGCATTTTCTGGGACTAACCTATTAACAAGATGCCACAGTGCGAGTTGCCTGTTTTCTGCTGTTTTTGGTTTCAGAAAAGTTGTTAAGGAAATATTCTCGGAATTGGACAAACGAAACGTCAAAGTGCTTATATTCCCCGGGAGGTTCCAGAACACCGAAGAGGAGACGGAGGAGGACCCCGAGGGGCCCACACCCCTTCCCGGCGCGGCCCCCCTTCTACCGCGCGAGCACGGGGTGTGGGGCCCTCGAGCCTCCACCGCCTTCGCCCTTTCGCCTACTTATACCCCTCGGATATCTAAGACCTAAGACACGCGCCTTTTTCCTCCACGAAGTCCAGAGCCGCCGCCGTCGTCAACCCTAGATCGGGAGGGTTCAGAAGCTCCTCCCGGCACCCTGTCGGGGAGGGGAATCATCACCGGAGGGCTCTATATCACCATGCCCGCCTCCGGACTGATGCGTGAGTAGTTCATCCTTGGACTACGGGTCCATAGCAGTAGGTAGATGGTTGTCTTCTCCTCTTGTGCTACCATGTTTAGATCTTGTGAGCTGCCTAACATGATCAAGATCATCTTTATGTAATGCTACATGTTGTGTTTGCTGGGATCCGATGAATATTGAGTACTATGTTATTGCTTCATAATATATCTTGTGAGTGCGTTGTTTATGATCTTGCATGCTCTCCGTTGCTAGTAGATGCTCTGGCCAAGTAGATGCTTGTGACTCCAAGAGGGGGTATTTATGCTCGATAGTAGGTTCATGTCTCTATTTAATCTGGGGTGGTGATAGCTAGCTCTAAGGTTGTAGATGTACTGTTGCTACTAGGGATAAAACAGTGGTACTTTATCTAAGGGTATTTGTATTACTTACATTACACACATTGCCTAATGCAATTATCTGTTGCTTGCAACTTAATACTGAAAGGGGTGCGGACGCTAACCGGAAGGTGGATTATTAGTCATAGATGCGGTTGGAACGGTCTATGTATATTGTTGTAATGCCCAAATGAATATCACACTAGCCATCATAACTATAGTATATGCATCATTATGCACTTCTTTATTCTGTCAATTGTCCAGCTGTAATTTGTTTACCCGCATGCATGCTATTATTATCTATGGAGAGACACCACTAGTGAACTGTGGACCCCGGTCCTTTTTCCTCAAACTGATAAACAATCCTACTGCAATCCTGTTACTTTCATTCTCTGCAAACAAACATCATCTTCCACACATACGTTTAATCCTTTGTTACAGCAAGCCAGTGAGATTGACAACGTCACTGTTAAGTTGGGGCAAAGTATCTTGGTTGTGTTGTGTGCAGGTTTCACGTTCGTTGCTGACACCGGTAGTGCGCCCTGCCAAAGTCATCTTCAACAACCTCCGGAAGATCTCTAGTTTCCTACTGGTTCGATAAACCTTGGTTTCACAACTGAGGGAAAACTTGCTGCTGCACTATTTCATACCTTCCTCTTGGGGTTTCCCAACAACACCTCACCGGTGTCATCAATGCGGAGGCCATCCTGAGTATCAAGCTGTCATCTCGGGTGGCGGACGACTTCGTGGCGTGGAGTGCAGAAAGCAATGGTATTTTCAGTGTAAGGTCAGCTTATCGGTTAGGGCTATAACCTACAATACAGTCCCTAGCACTGGGACAATCAAGTTCAGAGGCTTCAGGGGAGAGGAAAGTTTGGGACCTGATTTGGAAGGCAAAGGTTCCGCAAAAACTGCGCGTGTTTGCCTGGCGTGCGGCGACAGGCTCTCTAGCTGTCTGTTCTGGACTGCATCATCGCATCCCTTCTATCCTGCCAATATGCGGTATCTGTGGTATGGAGGATGAAACGGACCATCATGCTCTGGTCCATTGTACTTTGGCTAGGGCCCTCCGCCACGAGATGCGAGATGTCTGGACACTGCCTCTTGATGATGTTTTCCTTTGATCGGGCAAAGAATGGCTACTCAATCTGCTGGGCAACGTAGGTGAGGAGTTCCGTGGCAAGATCATTTTCCTACTTTGGAGAGCGTGGCACCACCGCAACAACATCGTGCATGGCGACGGGAAAGCGTCTGTCTCAGCTTCAGTGCAATATTTGGAGAATTATCATGCGACCTTCTTACTGCGACGGGCGCCAGCAGTGCGGATCTTCTTAAGACCCCAAGCTGGAGTTTGCCGAAGGACGGAGAGATAAAAGCGAATGTAGATGCAGGCTGGGATTCATCCTCCAAAAATGTCAGCATCGGTATTGTAATCCGCGATCACCTTGGTAAGGTATTACTCACAGAATGGAAATTCGTCAACTCCTGTGCTAGTGCCGAGGAAGCAGAGGTTCTTGCCTGCCTTGAGGGCCTCCGCCACCTTATTACTCTCCGAAGATGGCCCGCAACCCTGGAATCTGACTGCTTAAGAGCTGTCCGCGCTTTGTCTTCTCAAGACGAGGAGTTGTCGTCTAGCTGGGCTCTGTTATTGGAAGGCCGGGAATTACTCAAAATTTACCCAGATATAGCTGTTTCAAAGGTTGATAGGGTGTGTAATAGTGTGGCACATGTGCTCGCCCAACTTGGAAAATCTGGGAGTAGTGGTATTTTATGTGATGATGCCCCTGTCTGCGTGCGGGAGCTCGTTGCAAATGATTGTAACTGCGGATAGCGGCAAGTTTCTGACACACTCTTTTCCTTATCAGGGTAGCTAAAGGGACTGGAAGGTTTTTAACGAGGCGGCTTGCTTATTTTTTTACCCTTCAAATGAAAAAAAAGACTATTGGGGTAGTTGTCGACTCTATGCTGAATGACAAACTGCATGCTTCAATCAAGGTTGCGTGTGTGGCATGTCCATCCATTTTTAAGATATTGTCTCGATGTTGGTGATCAAGGGAGGAGGCTGTAAGGTGGTTCTTTTGGTTGATTGATAGAGTGGTTAGGCCCTCAATGTCGTGTTTAAACAATTTAACTCATTCATTACAATACTGGTAGCGGATAAAAAAGAAATGAAGAAAATATGTTTCTCCTGTAACACATTTTCTTTGTCCAGAGTACGAAGTTTGTACTACAAACCGCGTCACGTACGAAAGTTCTTGTAGAAATTTCGTTATCCGCCTTGGCGTCGAGTATTTGTCATTTCGCACCTGTCAGGGTCGGCCGGCTTCACGGAATTGGCGAACAAACATGGAGATCGACAGCCACGGGCAAGCCTCCGCGTGGCAAGTGGCCACGGCGGTCGGCAACCGGAATCGATAGACGGCTAGACCTGGTCCACAGCTTCTTCTTGCACATAAAAAGAAGAAGACTCCAAAAAGAAAGAAGGAAACCCGTCAAAAAAAAAAAAAAGAGAAAGAAGGAAACCGCAAAGCGCGTCGCCATCCGTCGCAATTCATTTCAGAGCTCCCCGTACCGTGCAAACCGAATCCGATCAAACCGAATCGCCCGAGGCGGAAGAGCGGATCGAACCTCCACCGGGAATGTCGAGCCTCACCGTGCCGCCGGCGCCCGCCAACCCCCGCCAGGACGCCATCGAGCTCCACAAGGCCTTCAAAGGTCCGTGCCTTTCCCCTCCTTAATCGCGCTTTTGGATTGGGATCGATTCGGCCGAAGATTAGCGCCCGCGCGGCCACGGGAGGCTGTGTGGAACCGTGGATTCTCAGCGGCTGCTGTTTCGTTGCAGCAATTCGTCTGATGTCTGATAATTGTTGCCGAGTCCTCAGATGATTTTTATTAGATATTCTTCAGATGAGTTGTGGAGCTGGAGAAACGTTCCAGGTAGAAATTGTTGTTCCAGTCCAGAGGCTACGTGGAATGAATTTTGTGGTCAAAAGGGTAGTGTCTCTATTAGATTTGATTTATATGTAAAAATGTTGTTGAAAATTTCTGGTCGGATGTGGATTTGTTGTCAAGAGACTAAGAGAGCCAGATGTTGAAATACTTAGATGTTAGGATGGACCGACAGTCAGAGATTGGGACATCTTTCAGGGGTGCAGTGATCGTAACTGCAGTACTGTGTCCACTTGGAACCTGTTTTTGACCTACTCCGAGTTGAATTTAGAGTCAAGTTCTATCTCAGAGAGACCATCTTCTGGCCAAAGTGCGAAAACCGTGTAATTGCTGGTGACTGGATAATTAAACAGTTCCAGGATTGCTAGAAAGTTTTTACTATTAGGGTTAGCAGAAATAAGAATTAGATTCTGGGCAATATTTATTTACTGATGTCCTGTACACTAGCGGTGATTACTGATAGTCTGGTTCACAAGTTGATATTTAGTATTACCTCCTGAATTTCTTTTCTATTATTACATGTTTCCTTATCCCTTCCATTTATGCTTCCCCTCCCCTCAACCAGCCCAACCGTTCCCATATGTTCAGAACAGCTCAAATTAAACTTGTCAACTGCTAAGGGCCCTAAGTAACACGCTTAGCATCTGATCAAGTTGATTTGCAGAATTTATTCGTTATGTGTGATACCATAATAGTTTCCGTAGCAGTAGATCTGTAACTATTCAAATTTTGCCCCCCAGTACCATGACTAGCTGAGTTATACTCCTTAGCACTGATACCAAGTTGGACAAATAGCAACTTGATATTATTAGGAGGCCAAAGCCATGATATATAATGTACAAGTGGAGGACAAAAGGTTAGAATGCAAAAGGCCAAATGCCAACATAATCATAACTGTAACACTTACTACCCTAGTATATAACAATACTTTAGCAGCAATTGTGTAGTAATCTGAAACTTAGTGTCAAACATGTGCATGCTAAGGTGCCTTTTGAGACGTCAAGACAATACTTCCAGTTGAGAAGCCAAAATTATTTTTTCAGTTAGTGACCATTATGGTTTGTTGTGGTATCGCCATGAAGTTAAGTTACTTTTCTGCGGTGCCTTTAGAAATGTTACTGTATCTGCAAACTAAGTTATTCTTCAGATAGGTTAGGCTTTAATAAACATGCTCTAGTAACGCCTCGTTGCTGTAATCAAGTGAGAATTAATAATGAAGAAAGTTGCTTCAGCAATTTACTGGTTTGCACAAATTCATTGTTCTCATTTGCCTTCATTATCACAGGGTTTGGCTGTGATAGTACAACAGTTACAAATATACTTGCGCACCGCGACTCAGTGCAACGTGGATACATTCAACATGAATTTAAGACTATGTATTCCGAGGAACTTTCACGTCGTATATCATCTGAACTCAGTGGAAACCACAAGGTATTGAAATTACAAAATTATTTATTTAATGATAAATCAAACTATTGCACAATTATACTAGCTCAAGTAGTATACTACATTAAATGTTACTACGTACTCATAGAAGTCCTAAGTTTCTTAGTTCTGTAAGTGTTAGCCAAACTTGTGTTACTTCAGTTGAAGTATAGTTGAATTACTCAGATAATAACGTCGTGTTCATGATTCCAGAAAGCAATGTCGCTCTGGATTCTTGATCCTGCTGGTCGTGACGCAACTGTTCTGAGAGAAGCTCTAAGTGTTGAATCTCTTGATCTGAGAGCAGCTACTGACATTATATGTTCCAGGACACCATCACAGCTGCAAATAATGAAACAGACATATTATGCCAAGTTTGGTACTTATCTTGAGCATGACATTGGTCAGCAAGCAACCGGCGATCACCAGAAGGTTTTATTTCTTAGTTTGTTTAACTTCTTCATCTGATGCATAAAAGTTGCGAGACAGTTTGAGTAGCTTACTTCTCTATGTTGAATTTTTTAGTCCTACATATCATTTCTTGAAACACAGAAGTTTGCTCTGTTCTTCCGGAGCATACTGCAATACTAAATGGTATCTTGGTATCATTTTTTAATTCTACTTTATATGATGATGTCAAAGGGATCTGCTACTTCGGCTTTATCACCATTTAGATAGGTGTATTTATGAAGTATACCTGTCCAAATTGTACTTGTTTGCTAATGAGTGATATAATGTATATTTCAGATCTTGCTAGCCTATGTGGGCATTCCACGCTATGAAGGCCCTGAGGTTGATCCCACTATAGTGACACATGATGCAAAGGACCTGTACAAAGCTGGCGAGAAAAAGCTTGGCACAGATGAGAAAATTTTCATACGTATCTTCACTGAACGCAGCTGGGCGCACTTGGCAGCTGTTGCTTCTGCTTACCACCACATGTATGATCGGTCGTTAGAAAAGGTACGACTTGTTCAGTTTCTTTCCCATATATATTTTGGTACTCTCCTGGAGTGTAATAATGAGTTTCCTTAACTGATGGTAGGTTGTGAAGAATGAAACTTCTGGCAATTTTGAAGTTGCGCTGATAACTATCCTCAGATGTGCTGAGAATCCAGCGAAGTATTTTGCTAAGGTATCTCACTTATGATGTTCTCAGATAAGAATATTTAAACATAACTTTTTATTTGCGAGAGGCAAGTCATACCCATATATTTTTGTGAATTATAGTTCAATCTTTTTTCACAAAATTACCTTTTCACATCTGGAGAATGAATATCAGTTTCTCCGCAATAGCGCATAAAGCCTGAACAGTTTGACTTTGGAGTAGTCTTTATTTGCTCTTCATGTGTCCTATTTTCATTGAATATTTGAATATCTACTTAGTCCCTTTTTGTGGGTAATATCTAGTTAATCCCAGTGTGATAATTTTCTGCAAATACGATCAAATGGGCACATGACTAGATTCATTCGGTATGCTTGGTGCCCTACTTCACATTGTATCTTTGTTTACTCCTTCTGTGTGTCCTATTTTCATTGAATATCTAGTTAACCCCGTTTTGTGGGTAATATCTAGTTAATCCCAGCTTTATATTTCCTGCAAATACTATCAAATAGGCACATGACTAGATTGATTCGGTATGTTTGGTGCCCACTTCCCATTGTACCCAGTAACTGTGCTAGCTGCATTATCTATCTAGGCTGAACGGCACTAGTATCATTGATATTGGAATATGCTACCGGACTATGCCTTCTTGAATGGTACTATCGGTCTGTGCTGCGATTGTACACTCGAAGGACTGATAGCCCAAAAGTTGTGTCATCTTTATTATTCTCTTATCAGGACATGGGGGGGGGGGGGGGGGGGGGGGGGGGGGTTGATCTCTGTGGCTTTGGTATTTATCTTGCATCTTTTTGGTGAATAATATTAATTCAGGCCTTAAGGAAGTCCATGAAAGGTCTAGGTACTGACGACAAGACACTTATAAGGATTGTGGTAACAAGGACTGAGATTGATATGCAGTATATCAAGGCAGAGTACTACAAGAAATACAAAAAGCCGCTAGCTGATGCTATCCATTCCGAAACATCAGGGAGTTATCGGACGTTCCTGCTCTCACTTGTTGGTAGCCACTAGGTATGTTGTATGGTGCTACTATCTTTGCTGCACTAGGTTAGAGATATATATGGTACTGCTCATATTGACCTCTTGTTTTCTCCTCCGCTCCTCTCACTTCTCAGGCTACGTTCTTCGACCACAGACACTGCTTTGCATTACTTTACCCTAAATGCAGCGACTCGACCTGGACAATGGCATCGTCATGGATGTGCGTTGTACTGAATTGCGCTGACAAGTATTTGTGCTTTCTCCTCGTTTATGTTTGCCTGAAATATGTGTATATATTATCCAGATCTGGGACCCTAGTGCGATTGCTGCTTGCTGGTGTTACTGGTACCATCTCCCATGGCATATGTACTGTCATTTCGTTTGGTCGGTACCATCTCCCATGGCATATGTACTGTCATTTCGTTTGGTGATTGTATTCGGTTGTACTGTTTTTAATTGTAGTGCGCATATTTTACTTTATTAAAAAAGTGACAACTACGGAATTTTGAGTGGTATTTTACTTCATAAAAAAAGGTGTGACCATCCGGGCTCATGTTGTAATAGTTGCACCTTTCATAAGACCATAAGAGCATCACTAGCAGAGCACTTAAAAAGCCAACCCTTAAAAACGGAATAAGGATCGAGAATTGGATGTTTTAAGGGTTGAAAACAGAGGGTAAAGATCAGTACCCTCAAACCCAACCCTTATAACAGAATATTCCGTTTTAATGGTTGGGTTTGAGGGCACTGCTAGATGCCACAACCCCAACCCCAACCCTTAAAACTATCATTTCACATATTTCACATGTACATAGGATTATCACTAGCAAAATATAATCTTCCTTCAAACAAAGTACTCCATGAGAATCATTGATTCATGGTTTATAGTTTACATCACAAAAGCATCATCTCCCCCTATCTATCGGCACCATCACCAAAAAGTTGCACCTCGGTGCCATCTCCTAAACCACATACGCATCTATCAACGACCTCTACCGGTGGAGTCCTCCACGCCACCATCGCCACCACCACTCATCACCGACTCACCTCGATGAGTAGAGGTCGAGGCACGTAGTAGCCTCTTCTTCTCCGCGATGTCCTCCTTGGTCTCCTTCCACCACACCAATTGGTCTTCGTCCATGTCCTTCTTAGGCATCATCATATGCTCCTTCTCCTCGGCCATGAGTTCTTTCCATGCTTTTGCTTCTTTGATCTTGATCATCCTCTCCTCCAAGTCGGCCTTGCGCTTAGCTTCTTCCCGCCTTGCTTGAACTTGTGCTACCTTGACCTCTTTCTTCTTCTCGATGATAAGGAGCTTTGTCTCCAATGTCTTCATTGTCAATGTCTCCTTGGCCTTTATCATCTCCCCCATCTTCTCCCTCAAGCTTGATGCCTCTCCTTCCAACTTTATCCTCTCCTTTGCCTTCTTGTTTCCCTCGGGTTTTGCATTGTTCCTTCCTTCATCCTCACTATCATCCATCTTTAGCATATCCGCTTTCTTTGGTGCACTCTCTTCATCCCTAAGCTTCCACTTGTCAAGATCTTTAAGCAATGCCCAAACATGCTTATATTGGAATGGCTTGCCTTTGGAAGCGGCCATCTCCTTGTACCTCAAGTCGGCATATGACTCCTACAAACGCAAACATAGCATAGTAAACACACAAACATAGCATAGTAAACACACAAACGTAGCATAGTTGTTGAGAAATATACTCACATAGTCACTCTCAACGCTTCCACTAGGTGGTGCCGCCCTCAATCCATTGCCGCACTCCAACGTGCACAATGGGGTTTCATCAACTCCCACCGGCCTTGAAGCGACCGGTAAGAACGATGTATCAATGATCCGGTCTTTGGTTTGATCTTGCAATATTGGTCCTCTATGCGTTGCCAATAGCGCTTGCCGGTTTGATCCGTGCCGACACCGGCATCCATCCCCACAAGCCCCCATGCGCGAACCAAGAGAACATCTTCAACATCGCTATAGTTTGTGGACCGAGATTTGCCACCGGCGGCGAATTGTCCCTCCTCTATCTCGGTCACATCATCTTCTTCCTCCTCCTCCTCCTCCAAATCATCACCTCCCCCCTCCTCCTCCTCTCCAAAGCCGAATGGTTGAAGAGAAGGAGCCCCAAGGTCCACCTCGGCGTCATTGAGCAACCCCATGTACGACCCGGTTGGTGCGGACATTTCATCGAGCACCTCGTCCGCGGCGACCGGAGGCACGGCGGGCACGGTGGCCTTCTTCACCTTGGGGCGTGCGGTGGTCTTCTTCACCGTCGGGCCACCCGCGGCCACCTTCGCGGCGGCAGCAGCCTTCGGTCCCAGGCCCGGGGCGGGACGGCGGCGCTTGGGGGGCGCGTCGGGCGCGGGAGGCGGAGGCGGGCACGGCAGCCGGGGCGGGGGCGGGGGACGCGGCGGCCGCGGGTGCGACGACGTGCGTGCCCGCGCGCCGCCTCTTCGCGCCGAGGTGGGTGGCCGCCACCACCGTAGCGACCTCCGCGTCGCTCGCGGCCGGGGCGGGAGGGGCGGCCGGGGCAGGGGGCGCGGCAGCGGAGGCGGGCGCGACATGGCGGCGGGGCGCGGGAGGCGGGGAGGCGACGGCGGCGGAGCGGCTGGAAGTTTCCTTCCCACGCGCGTGGGGATGGAGAGTGCGGGTTGGGGGCTTTTTTCCCCTCCAACCCTCACTTGTACAGGTTGGGAGGATGAAACCGGGGTCGACCCTTAAAATTTTGTGCGGGTTTGAGGGTTTAAGGGCTCTGCTAGTCCGCGAATTGCCTCCAGAACCCGTAAAAAAGCAGTTATTTTTAAGGGTTTGTCTTTTTAAGGGCTCTGCTAGGGATGCTCTGAGGTGCATGGGGTCCAATTGTGCTCCATATGCAAATAAATAAATAAATAGGAGTTTAGTTGTATGCACTATCTTTTACGGGGTTGAAAGCACCCCTGAGGTAGATCTGGATGAGGTTCGTTGGATGCAATTATTTTGCCAAGAAAGTTGATGCCTTCTTGGCATATACTCCTGAAAAAAGGTCATCCGGCGAGGTGGAGGTACTTTGCATCCACACGGCATGTTTGGTTCATGACTAACTTTGCGCTTTGGTGGTTGTCATTTTATCGGCGATTTGGTGGGATCGGAGATGAGCTGGAGGCTGCAGGTTCTGGGATGATGGAACACATGAGATGAGGTGATCAAAGAATCTAAGGGAAACTTACCTAGCTACGAGTATCCTGATGGAGAAACAGGAAGAAGATGGCTTTTCAGTCGGTCAGGTTTGACCACGAACGGTGTGAGTCTATGGGTGATGCCCATGAATCCACCAGCAAAGTTTTCATCCTCTTTATGTAAAGGTAAACATGTTTGGTCGCCCCCAGACCCATTTATATCGCTCTAAACATCGCTAAGTAATAAAATTCTGCTGTTCACTTACAAAATGACTAACTTGGCACAGTTAGCCTTCTTTTTTCTTTGAGGTTGTCAACTTTGCAAGTTTGCATGAACTGTGGCTGCCATGAAATGTGCGAAAAACCAAATGACCACCACAAGTGAGAACTTGTAAGAAATTAAGCTGATCCTATGACATATAGGCCATATGGCTAATAAAGTAGCAAATTATATGTAATATTAACAGTAGATTTTTTATAACACATTTTGTTGGCTAATGGAGGTTGTACCCCGAAGCGACCATTGATTTAACTGACGAAGATAGGGACGACAATGAATGTGGCGAGGAGAAAAGTAGTGGTGACGTTGGTAGATATAGGTAAGATACTAAGATGCAAGCAGTTGAGCTAGAACATTCTACCCCTTAAGACAAACGTTATGAAAAAGTAAAGTATTGTCTAAACCGTACAAACCCATTGTAGAAACACACATCAGTAGCAACAGAGATGAGATGTAAAACAGTTAAAAAAAAGAGAGATGTAAAACACACATAGGTGGCAACAGAGATAATACGTAAATTACTATTGACCTATTACAATTGGTATGTACAGACACAACACTAATGTAAAATCACGCATGAACGGTAATCAACATAGATGGCATGTCAGCGTTCACTAGTTATCATTGTCAGAACAGGTGATGGCCAGCTCACCAGCGTTCTGATCAAGCCCCAATGCCTTCCAAACTGCCGGCGAAGCGTCGACGATGTTGTTGTGACAAGGCGGCTCGTAGTTGTGTTCGTCATCGCAACCGTACACGGAATCACACTCGTCCACCACCTTTGCATACACAGAGTTGCCGTTCGCGGTGATCTTGATGCGGTGGCCACACCGGCCCATGTTCTTGAACCAGCCGGTAGAGAGTGCAACGACCATCTCCTCATCGTTGTGGTATGCATTGTCGCACTCCGACGGACCACCACCGTCCTTGCCCTTTTCAAAGCTGTTGAGTGTCAAGACGGCTCTGGTGCTCGATGTCACCGGAGGCGAGCAATGGTACTGTGGGTACCTCTTACCGTCTTCGCAACAGTCTGGATCGTTGCTTCTCTCGCAATTGCCGGACTTCCCCGGTAGGTATCCACTGGCACGGCAGACGCCGAGGCTAGGGCGGAAGGCCGATGTGATGTGGGTGGTGGAGAGCATCACAAGGAGGAAGATCGCAAGGGTGACTACAATTGATGTAGTGGCCATCTTTGCTCGCCAAAAATAGTTTTCACTCGCAAATCTTGATTTGTTGTGCTTTGTTGGATGGTTTGATTGTTGGGTGTTACCGTGGACGTGCTTTTATAGCCGGTCTTGCCGGTTGCTATGGACATGCATGGATCCGCCATTTGACACGGCAATTCAATCGATTAGCTGTGCCGTATCAAACGGTTTAGATTGATGAATCTATTGCTCCGTTGCTGCCTGCAGCGGTGGATGCTCGCCACTCTGGCCGGGTCCAGCATGGCAGTTTCAGACGTACGTACCTGGCACGCAGTTCCTAAGAAATGGAGTTGTTTGTGAAGGTTTCCTTTTTGCCATTATCGTAAAATTTAACATTCATCTCGATTGGATGGTAATTTTACCCATGGTTACGAGTATCCAATGTATCGTATATGCTTAGATAGGGTACGGGCACACTTTATAGACATTGTTAGTACCCGTACCCTACCCATTAAATCGTGGATAGCGTACATGTATAACCAGGGCCGGTCCTGAGATTTTGGAGGCCCGGGGCGGATCTAGAATTTGGGGCCCTAAGAATAAAAGTTAAAAAATATTTTTACAAATGTACTACATGCGCAAAGTCGTGGATGGCCGTAAGAATCATATTGATTATCACGTTACTAATGCCCTAGAACCATGTTATTGTAAAAGGCGTGTGCACAACAGGACAACGCACATCTAATGTCTTAACATAACCTTTGCAGTTATGTGTATGCCAATTGCCAAGGACTTAGAGAAATTAACAAAAAAAGGAAAATAATACTCTCTGTGTTTGGCAGGAAAGTATTTTTAAAGTATTCCAACAATGTCACAGCTTTAAAAATATCAGGATTTGAAGTTCTTTAAGTTGCTTCGCTTTAGCTATAGTTGGAAATGAGGTCGTATAAACCATATTATTTGCTATACCGCTCAATTTTAACGCGACCTCCTTTTTACCAAACTGGGAAACACAACAACAAAATTGTGGGATCTAATGCCGGGGTATAGAAATTGTAGTTTTTTTACGCTGCATCCGAATAGAGCCTCATATTTGGTTTAGTGGAAGAAAAGTAACTAGTCGTGTGTGCTTATTCTGGATCGGTAGTCCTGCCTTTTTTTTTTTTTGAGAATTGGTAGTCCTGCCTTGGTATTGGTAACCGGATCATCATGTTATTTTCATCAACGGGGCCCATTTAATCACTTTAGAGCTAACCAAAAAACTAACCAGGCCCACCAAGTAAAAGCCCAATCTAATAAAAGGGGACAAAAGGTCCAGTTTCTTCCAGCCGCGTCGGACGCATAACTGTTCGTCTTCATTTCCTGAATCAAACTCCCCGACCATTCAATGGCGCCGCCGGCCGCCGCTGAGTATGCTTGCTACAGGGATTTGGGGCCCCTTGATTTTGGGGGCCCGGGGCGGCCGCCCCTCTTGCCCTCCCCCTATGTATAACCTTATACCCGTGGATATATCCATACGCTATCCATTTATATACCTTACCAATGGATCCAATATTCATTCTCGTGATTTTGTGAAACTATGGTAAAGTTATCATCAATTATAAATTTGAGTTGAGATAATCGTCACATACTCAAATATCAAATATATGTTATTAAGTTGAGAGAAATATTTTATTTCATCAAATGTATTATCAATGAACGGAAATATGCGCTATTTAATCTACCTGACGGGTACACAATGGATATGGGTACCCGTCGAATTTGAATACTGGTAAACTTCCATACCTACGGGTATAATTTTATACCCATTAAGTACACGGGTATGGGTATGCTATTACTCTACCCGACCCATACCCTATCTATTACCATTATTTGTCTTGCTAGACGTGCTTCGCTTGTTATTGTAAAAATATACATATGCATACGTATTGTGTTTGTATACGACTAGGTTTAGGCATTGCAGCATTATGTTACAAATCGAACATGTCCATCGTTCCTCCGTTTAGGTGTAAACCATAAACCGAACTGAATTACTCCCTCCGTTTCAAAATATAAGATATTTTATATTTTATTAGTATATATGTCCACTAATTTTAGCTTGAATCTAGACAACGTGTGCAACATCTAAAACATATCATATTTTTTCTATGTATAAACTTGGTTTCTACGGACACAGCGTTTCGGGTCATGGATACACATGCACCCGTTATGTAAAAAACATTTTTTTAAACTTTTCGGAATTTCATAATTTTAGAAAAAAATCGGATATACATCTAGACATTTTGTGTTAGCACAAAAAGTTTCACGAATAAAAAACAAATTTTTGTCTTTTTTGCACATGTCAAAAAAATGTTTTTTTCTTCGTGGAACTTTTTGTGCTAACGTAAAATATCTTCAAGGCTATCCGAAACTTTTATTTTGAAATTTTGACATTTTGAAATTTTCCTTTTGAGCAGTGGCTACATCTGCACCCATGACCCTATATAGTTTTCCGGGTTTCTACTCCCTCTATTTTTAAATATAACATGTTTTACGTGTTACACATATTGCCTAGATACATGTAAAATTAAATATAAAATATTTTACGTGTTACACTTGTTATATACATATATAAAATGAGTGAACATACATATTAAAATATATATACACTTACTATTTATATATATATATGAATGTGGATAAATATATATTTAAAACTGAATGGAGTAACTAAAGCACCGTTGAAGATATCTTTCGATATTTAGATAAATCGACCGATTTATCGCTTCTCAAAATTTGTCGATATACCGATAAATCACTCGATATGTCGATAAATTAGTCGATCTGCTGATAAATCGACCAATTTACCTCTTATCTTACGTCGACCGGTAAGTTTTTGATAATCGATATCAACATTAAACTAAATAGAAGGGAAAACCAGAAAGCTGAAAAAGCTTCGATATTTAGATAAATCGACCGATTTATCGCTTCTCAAAATTTGTCGATATACCGATAAATCACTCGATATGTCAATAAATTAGTCGATCTGCTGATAAATCGACCAATTTATCTCTTATCTTAGGTCGACCGGTTAGTTTTTGATAATCGATATCAACATTAAACTAAATAGAAGGGAAAACCAGAAAGCTGAAAAAGCGACCGGGCCGTTATAAAATTGAATACGTCCAGGTTACCTAGGTGGATCGACCCGTGCACGACCGACCGCAGTTTCCAGCCTCGTCTCCTCGGCTTGGCCGCAATCGCGGAACGATGGCTTCGTCGCTCCTCCGTTCGGCCGGCCGCACGCTCCGCCAGTCCGTCGCGATAGCGCACCTGTACCTCAGATGGTGGTGGTGGGACCGAAAAGAATAAGGTAACGCCGCCTCACCACATCTAGGGTTTCATTGATGCCTTCAAATTACATGTATTTTCGTCCAATCTGTGACCTACAACTTGTGCTTGCCGATCTCTTCCTTCTTTTTCTAGCTAAAATATGGACTATATGATTTTGTTTACAATCAAATAATATATATAAGATAGCAGTATTTCAAATTTTAGTTCATATATTGGCTGTTAGCACCCCAAAGGTCAGCCCACACTCAACCAGTGTATTTGGAGGCCCAAAGCCTCTCTCATCCCAAAATACCGGCCTGAAGGGAGAGGTTTGCTCAGCTATATAAACTAGTGTTGGCCTCCCTCAACTAGCGAGGTGGGACTAAACCCCAGGCGCGTCCACCGGCCGTCACCAGTTGTGTCGTCCTTTCGAGTGCTGACATCTCCCCCTAAACAGGAGCGATAGCGACTGTCACACACCTAATAGCGACGCACACAACCTGGCTCTGATACTAGATGTTAGCAGCCCAAAGGTCAGCCCACACTCGACCAGTGTATTTGGAGGCCCAAGGCCTCTCTCATCCGAAAAACCGGCCTGAATGGAGAGGTTTGCCCAGCTATATAAACTGGTGTCAGCCTCACTCAACTAGCGAGGTGGGACTAAACCCCAGGCGCGTCCACCGGCCGTCACCAGTTGTGTCGTCCGTTCGGAGTGCTGACATTGTCATGATGGGATCTAGTACATCCTGCCTCCTGTTCAAAACAGTTATTTTGTAAAAAAAAAACATCCGAGGATAATCTCTCCTGCGTGTTGTGTAATTACCACGGAACCATTAATTACTCTCTTAAGAACACCTCTAAAATCTTAATTTCACACAATCTTTACACTTGATTTTCGCTGGTCAAAGACATACAATTTTTGCAAGGTGAATCCAATGATACAATTTATACATTCCCAGTCCATATAATTTAGTATATACTAGTGGTAAAAGTTGTGGCAACAATGACAAGCAAAAGAAAATAGCGCACATTATATTTTGGAACAGTCAAACAGACACTGGTAGAAAACGGACCTTTGGTCCAGACTTTTAGTCCCGCACCAATTTGCGGCCGGTACTAATATAACATTAGTACCGGTCCCAGCGGCCGGACAGGCGAACGGCAGCAGTACCGGTCGGTAAGCAACCTTCAGTACCGGTTGGTGTAACCAACCGGAACTAAAGGATTTGGGGCTGGCGCTGCAGCGGCGGGTCCCACGCCGAGAACCTTTAGTACCGGTCTGTGTTACAAACCGGTACTAAAGATGGACATTTAGTACCGGTTTGTGTTACAAACCGGTACTAAAACATTTCGCTATAAATTCCATCTACTTCCTCCAGCCCGAGCTCACTTCACTCTCTGCCTCCTCATTTATTTCTCTCTGTTGTTGCTCGAGCTCGGTGGTGATCCGGCGATTTGTCCAATTTGGTGGCACCATTTTTGGTCAAAAAGGTTAGAAACTTGTTTCTCTTACATTTAATTGGAAACTTCAGTTCATTTAGTGCTAGTTTGAGCTCATTTAGTGTTAGTTTGACCTAGATAGAAAAATGTAGGAAAATCTAGAAATGTATTGTTAGTTTGACCTAGATAGAAAAATTTAGAAAAATCTACAAATGTAGCTTATTTAGTGCTAGTTTCATCATTTACTTTGTGCTAGTTTAGCTAATTTTGTCCTAGTTTAGCTCATTTAGTCCTAGTTTAGCTCATTTTATGATATAATTACGTAATTAATTGTTTATAGAATTATTACTTGTATAATTTTCTTATTTGTGTAACTTTTTGTTATATATAGTGTCATGGTTTTGACATCTGTCCACACTGGCTCTCGCCCGCTCTATTATTCGGATGTGGTACGATTGTTTGTTATAAGTATATGTTTGTTTAATTTCGTGTTTACAAAAATTATACCGACCAACTTAACGTAGATATATTTTTATCTAGGAGGTAGTTGAACCGGAAAATGAGCCCGACCCTATTTTCGAGTTTTTAGTAGAAGAAAACAATGATTTGAAAGCTAAATTGAAAAGAAGTGAAGATCTTCGTCTCGAAGAGAAGATGAAATGGGAGTTGAAGATTGCCGACGTCGTCGATGATAACGAGATCAAGATGGAGGCAATGCGCTTGGATCACAAGATCAAGATGAATGCAATGCGCTTGAAGCTTAAAAAGTTTAGAAAATATGTCATTAGTCAAGAGGCTTGGTATCATTATGCTGTTGGTTCAATAATTACCTTAGTTGCGATTTTGATCGCATTTGTCGTTGGATTGAAATTCTTTAGCTAGTTCTATGTTAGTTTCAATTAATGAATGTTTTATGAGAACTATGTATTAGATTTGTTTAAATATGGTGAACTTGTATTAATGAATTGGTCACGTATCTATCTATTCATGGTAGATATATATATATAACTATTGTGTAATGGTTTTGTATATATTTACATAATGCAGATGAATCGACAATGGATGTACGTTGACCGACGCACTCCGGAGTTCATGACCGGCGTGCTGGATTTTATCCGTGTTGCTGAGGCAAATAAGCGGGATGGTTTTATGTATTGTCCATGTTGTGCTTGTAAGAATATCAGGAGTTACTCCAACTCAAAAACCATTCACATCCACCTGTTTCAGTCCGGTTTCATGTCCGGCTATAATTGTTGGACCAAACACGGGGAAACAGGGGTCATAATGGAAGACAATGAAGAAAAAGAGGACGATGACAACTATCCTGAGTTTCCTGAATACGACGGTACTACAATGGGGGAAACTGGAGAAGACGCGCCTGACGAAGAGGCGCCGGATGAGCCCGCTGATGATCTTTCTCGGGCCATTGCTGATGCACAGAGAAACAGCGTAAATCAGAGGGAGTGGGTCAAGTTGGAGCGCATGTTGGAGGATCACAAAAAAAAATTGTACCCAGGTGTCGAAGATGACCAGAAAAAGCTGGGTACGACGCTGGATTTGCTGCAATGGAAGGCTGAGAATGGTGTATCGGACAAGGGGTTTGAAAAGTTGTTGAAAAAGATAAAGAAGATGCTTCCAAAGGATAACGAATTGCCCGACAGTACGTACGAGGCAAAGAAGATCGTCTGTCCTCTAGGATTAGAGGTGCAAAAGATACATGCATGCATTAATGACTGCATACTCTACCGCGGTGAGGAGTACGAGAATCTGAATGCATGCCCGGTATGCGGTGCATTGCGGCATAAGATCAGGCGAGATGACCCTGGTGAAGTTGAGGGCGAGCGCCCCAGAAAGAGGGTTCCTGCCAAGGTGATGTGGTATGCTCCTATAATACCACGGTTGAAACGTTTGTTCAGCAACAGAGAGCATGCCAAGATGTTGCGATGGCACAAAGAGGACCGGAAGAAAGACGCGATGTTCAGACACCCCGCTGATGGATCCCAGTGGAGAAAAATCGAGAGAGAGTTCCCGGACTTTGCAGATGACGCAAGAAACTTAAGATTTGGTCTAAGTACGGACGGCTTCAATCCTTTTGGAGAGCAAAGCAGCAGTCATAGCACCTGGCCTGTTACTCTATGTATTTACAACCTTCCTCCTTGGTTGTGCATGAAGCGAAAGTTCATTATGATGCCAGTGCTCATCCAAGGACCGAAGCAACCAGGGAGCGAGCTTGATGTGTACCTCAGGCCATTAGTTGACGAACTTTTAGAGTTGTGGCAGGAAGAAGGTGTACGTGTGTGGGATGAGCACAAACAGGAGGATTTTGACGTTCGAGGGTTGCTTTTCGTAACGATCAATGATTGGCCTGCTCTTAGTAACATCTCAGGACAGACAACTAAGGGATACCATGCATGCACACACTGTTTGGATGATACTGAATGTATATACTTGGATAATTGTAAGAAGTGTGTGTACCTGGGGCATCGTCGATTTCTTCCGGTCAGGCATAACGTCCGGAAGCAAGGAAAGCATTTCAAAGGTGAGGCAGATCACCGTAGGAGGCCTATGGACCGTACTGGTGAACAAATATTTGATATGGTCAAGGATCTAAAAGTAATCTTTGGAAAGGGTCCTGGAGGACTAAAGGTTCCGGATGACGCAAACGGGCACGCACCCATGTGGAAGAAGAAATCTATATTTTGGGAGCTACCATATTGGAAAGTCCTAGAGGTCCGATCTGCAATCGACGTGATGCACGTGACGAAGAATATTTGTGTGAACCTGCTAGGCCATTTGGGCGTGTATGGGAAGAAAAAAAACACAACGGCAGCACGGGAGGACCAGAAACGTTTGAAAGAACGAGACGGCCTGCTTCCAGAACATTATGACGGTCCTGCCAGCTATGCTCTAACCAAACAAGAGAAAGTGATATTTTTTGAATGTCTGAGCAGTATCAAGGTCCCGTCTGGCTTCTCGTCGAATATAAAGGGAATAATAAATGTGGCACAACAAAAATTTCAAAACCTAAAGTCTCATGACTGCCATGTGATTATGACGCAATTGCTTCCGATTGCATTGAGGGGGCTTCTACCGGAAAATGTTCGAGTACCCATTGTGAAGCTTTGTGCATTTCTCAATGCAATATCTCAGAAGGTAATCGATCCAATGATCCTACCAAGACTACATAATGATGTGGTCCAGTGTCTTGTCAGCTTTGAGTTGGTGTTCCCCCCATCCTTTTTCGATGTTATGACGCATGTCTTGGTTCACCTAGTCGAAGAGATTCAAATTCTCGGTCCCGTATTTCTACACAATATGTTCCCATTTGAGAGGTTCATGGGAGTCTTAAAGAAATATGTTCATAACCGTGCTAGGCCAGAAGGAAGCATCTCCAAGGGCTATGGAACCGAGGAGGTCATTGAGTTCTGTGTTGACTTTATTCCTGACATTAATCCGATTGGTGTTCCACAGTCGCGACATGAGGGGAGACTGAGTGGAAAAGGCACTCTAGGGAAAAAAGTATTTGTATGTAGGGACGGACCTTCTTTCAGTCAAGCGCACTACACAGTTCTACAAAATTCCTCATTGGCAGCTCCGTATATCGAGGAACACATGAATATTTTACGATCTGAGAACCCGGTAGAGGATGAGTTCTGGATTAAAGATCAACACACGGCGAAATTCAGCGGTTGGTTGCAAACACATCTCATGAGTAACACCGAAGTTGATGTTGAGCTGTACTTGTTGGCCAGGACACCATCTTCGACTATAGTCACTTTCGAGCGGAAGCCCGGGGACTGCGAGGAGGCATTGTTGAGGTCGCTATTGAGCCAAACACATGCGGCAGATATACTTCTTCCTTACAACTTCAAGTGAGTGTGACTGTCTTCAACACATTTCTATATTGCTAATGACTAGATGTTAAGTTTAATTGATGAGTTATATTCATGCCTCACTATATAAACGTGTGCAGCTTCCATTGGATTCTACTGGACATTATCATTGACAAGGGATTAGTTGAAGTATTTGACTCATTACGCAAACCACAATCATACTACCAGGACTTGATTGACATGCTTCAGAGGTAATTTCAACCATTAACCCCATTTCATGATATCAAGTAATCATAACACATTTATTCATTTGCTTTTGTGAGTAGGGTTTGGAAAATATTCATCAAGAGAGAGAGGGGTGAATGGAAACCAGAGCTGACTATTAAACATATTGATGTAAGTGTGCTACTATTAAACATAGTCTCTTTAATTCATCATCATTTTGAATTATTATTTAATTAAGTTATATTCTCGTAAAGACCATGAAGCAGCCTCCGGGAAATGAATTATGTGGATTCTACGTCTGCGAGTTCATGAGGACCTTGAGCGTTGAGCAGGCGTCGCGTGAAAAAAGAATGGATGTGAGTGTGACTGTCTTGTACTATATTTCAATCTTATTATGATTTGATATATATATATACACACACAACTAATATATTCATATTGATCTCGTTTAAAGCTTAACGACAAGCGGAACGCCATCCTACCACATCAGCGCGTAGAAGCAATTCAAGAGGAGATAGCGGGATTTATCCTTGAGGAGGTCATGAATCCAAAGGGAGAATACCATAATCCTAAATATAGCTATGCCATATGAAAGAGGGGGATGTATGACATTATTGCGATCTCTATACACCGGATTGTATATATGTATATATGTATGTAATAACGTAGTATGAATATGTCCTATATCTAAATTATATTATATATCAACGTTTACCGTATGTAGTAGCGTAGAATACATATACGAAAGTATATTACGTATACATCAACGTGTACCGTGTATATATATAATACCGTATGAATGTATAACAGTAGATGAAAAAGAAAACATAAAATAAAATTGCAGTGAAGAAAAGAAAACAGATAACAGAAAAAAAAGGAAACGAAAAATAAATTGCAAAACCCTTAAAACCTAAACCCTTTAGTACCGGCCGGTGTTACCGACCGGTACTAAAAGTTCTCCGCACGAGCCCGAGCCCCACGCCCACGTGGGGGCCCTTTTAGTACCGGACGATAAGAAACCGGTACTGATGCTGGGGGGGCATCAGTCCCGATTGCGCAGTACCGGTTGCGAAACCGGTACTGATGCTCCTCCCCGACCGGTACTAAAGAGCCGTTTTCCACTAGTGAGACTGACTAGATTATAAAGAACCTTTTCTTGGTGACTATAACAGGACAACCTAGTTATATTCTTGATGTAAATTTGTGTTACAATGACACACAGTTTCTGTACTCCCACAAAAATTCGAGTTGGTGGTAATGCCGCAATAGTAATATATTTGAACCTTGTTACTAGCAATATATTACATAGTTATTTGGAGTCTGTGTTTGCCGTTACTTTTTTTTAGGAAACAACGGGGGAGCGAACAGCCCACCTAAACAGTTTTCCTTCACTTTTTCAAAACATCTGTATAAATTGGGGGCCGGGCTATCCACCGACAGACCTCAAAGCACCTAGGGGGGAGAAATCCGCCGGGAGTAGACTAGAACTCCAGGTGAGTAGGGGGGAGACATCCAACCGACGCGGGACGCGGACGAGCCAGAGCTTCAAGTGGTAGGCGAGCCTAAGGCGAGCATATGAAGAGCTTGTGGAAGTGGGATGCGGTCTGCCTCGAACACCATGCGGTTGTGGGTTTTCCAGATAGTCCACAAAAGGGGAGCTCTTTTGCAAGGGCCTCCAGCTGTTTACAATTACTTTTGAGGGTCGTTTTACTTTAACATGTGTCTTTGTGCCATTAGTTTGTTTTATTTTAATAAGGGTTCTGTTTGAAGTTTGTCTGTTTGCATATTTATTGAAATAAATAGGATGTAAATTCTACGTTCAGACTATGTAAAAAGCAACAAACCCGCGCAATCACTTGAGGATGCCGATGTACCCCATCCAGCTGATGCATCATATTAGTATAAGAAGGTCGTTCCTGGGAAAAGAAAAACTGTCAACATTGAAACAGTATTCTGATATTTAGTATTACAGTTTTCTTATGCAGAAGAACATAGTTTATCTTCTTTAAAATATGACCTTGCAGTTTTTGTGTATGATAAAGTTGAATTCAAAGCACACCTTCAAAATTTCCGATAACAAGGGAATTGTGGGCTTTGCAGTATCTAGATTAGGTAGTACCTTGAACGCAAATAACACTCAGGTTTGATATTAAACCTCTCTAGAGAGTAGGCCACCTACTTTTTTTTAGACATAAGGCAACACGTGCCCGGCTTTAACTTAATAAAGCCCCAAAGACAGAGTACACAGCAAGGACAAGCCACATCGGGCAAGACATATTACAGACCACAAGGTTTAAACACGGCACAATCGCCGGGGACGCCGGAATAAAAATCGAAGGTGTACTCAAGCGATCTGGGCTTCGTGGCTCTGTTAGTTGATTCGCTGCCAATGACCTGCGGTGGCAAAACTGGCCTGGTGTCTAATCAGGACTTGTCATCTACATAACTTTCTCACAAGTAGCTAGGGCCAATGTTCTCCATCATCTTCTTTATGTTTTAGTAATATGTAATGTGGTTTTCCTTACTTCTTTGCTGATCTCTAGTTTCTTTAACCTCAGTAGCTTAAAGTGTTCCTGAATAGTGTCCGATTTTGGCAGACTTGCTCTGATTTTTTTATTCGATGTTACTATTACTTTCCTACGTGTCTGGGTTCACCAAACTTTATTGGTATGTTTTAAAGTAGTTATCTATTTCCATCTTCCTGCGCGCTATGGTGAGAGTGTGTATTTATCTTAGAAGTGTGCACAATGCGGCATTTGATGGGGATGGTTTGATAGATAGCCCCAAAGGCTTAGAAAGGTGATTGATATAAAAACGACTCAAGAACTTACAAATAGTCAATCTCCTACTTTATGCTTGTAAGTTCCACTTTTCATCTAACTACTCCAAGAATCCAACGGTGACAAAAAAATTGCATAAGTTATTTTTGACTGTTGAGTTTCTCGATAGCAAATATTTTGTCCCTTCAATAATTTTTTTTGGATTTATTTTGACGCTTCTGTAGATAAATCTGGTGAACTAGGAAAAAATAAACACCTGTGTTCCATCTTTACATAACAATTTCATATGTGTCCAGCTTTCTGCCTCAAAACTCAACATGGAACAGAGAAAGCAGATCAGAGAAGCATGTGGGCAAGCGGCTAATATTCTTGATCGGATGCAAAACTATCAAGAAGCATGTCGGCTAGTGGCTAATATTCTCGATCGGCTTCAAAACTATCAAGACATTGTTGACAGGTAAATAGGCGATATACTGGTTTTTGTATTTATTCTTTTTTTTAAGCCTAATTGTGGTTTCTCCTTACCTACAGGGACAGGAAACGAAAACAACGAAAGGCCCAAGTCCGTTTCTATGTTCTTCTCGCCTTGGTCTTTGTGATTTTTGATATGTGGTATCATGGTATTTAATGTGTGGTATCATTAGATATATTTCAGATCTCTTTGCTTGACTGTGAATCAAGAGGCAAGACCTGCCAGGGGCACATGTTTTTGTGTTTACATGGGAGATTTACCGTCTTCTTTTAACCTGGGGTCAGAAGGTCTGAAGAGCGGTTTGCATTGCGCTCTATGCCCCCTTGGTGGAGAAGGTGGATCCATCAAGGAGAGTCTGAGCATCCGGAGAATCTGTCAGCGTGATCCCCTGTAACAGCCGAGAAAGAAGAACGCACTGGCTTTCAGCCGCATTGGTTATGAAGGAGATATGCCCTAGAGGCAATTAATAAAGTGTTTTATTTATCATATCTCATTTTTCATAATACGTTTTTGTGTCATGCTATAACTGTATTAAGCGGAAACATTAATACACGTGTGATACGTAAGACAACTAGGTCCCTAGTAGCCTCTACGTGACTAGTTCATTGTGCAATCGATGATCGAGGTTTCCCGATCATGTGACATGGTGTCAGTTGACAATGGAGTCATATCGTTGGTAGAACGATGTGATGGACATGCCCAATATTTGTAGGACGTAGTCATTACGCCTTTGACCGTGAGATCAACTCTTATTGCTATTCCTGAAGGATACTTTGATTGCATCAAACGTCATGTCTTAATAGTATGACAATAAAGGTGTCCCTCTCGGGTATCGGAAGGGAGTATGTTGAGACGAGGGATCAAGAGCGGGATTTGCCAGTCCGCATAGCAGGATAGATACTCTAGGGCCCACTCGGTGAGATTATGTCAAATAAGCTTGCAAGCATGTGACTAGGTCACCAGTACATAATATCATGGACGAGTAGAAGATAGTGTTGTCGGTAACGAGATCAAGCTAGGTATCGCGATATCTATGAACGAGTCTCGGACACGCTAAGTATCGCCATGGCAAAAGGTTTAAGACTCGACGTCTAGGTTCGAACGACAAAGTTATTCGTTATCTCACATGGATTAATTCTGGGTATCCAAGGTCCACGAATTAGTCATTGATCGGAGAGTGCGTCTTGATCATGTCTGGCGAGATCTCGAACCGCTAGGGTAACACACTTAAGGGGAGTCGACAAGTTTACCGGAAGAGAAATTAGAAGAGAGCACCGGGAGCGTCCCGGGAAAGATCCGATTAAGATCGGAGAGCGACGAAATAGTTTTCGGAGCCGGAATAAATTAGATAATGTGTGTTTAATATTAATTAGTGTAATTAATAGTTAAATACATTTTTATTTAATGATTTTCGGAATTTAAAATGCAGCCCACCTTAAATGGGCCTTCCCATGGGAGAGAAGGCCCATAAGGGGGGAATTTCCCCCTTAGGTGCGCATGAGGAAGGGGGGCTGCCCTAGGTGGGCCAAATGGGGCCCACCTAGGGCCGGCGCACCCCTTGGGGGCGGGCTGGTGTGGGAATAGTCCCACACCACCCAGCCAGCAAGGCTGGCAGCCCCCCTCCACCTATATATAGAGGTGCCCCCTTTGGCTTTTAAAAGAACAACCAATCTCTCTCTTCTTCTCCTTGAAACGTGATCCCTCCATTGGAGTTGCGCCAAGGTGAAGTTCTCTACACCATACGCACACCGCCGTGCTGCTGGTCTTACGGTCCAAGTCTTCCGCTGCTCGTCCCTGGATCGGAGCCCGGAGGTCGTCGTCTTCACCGTACGTGTGTGGATCCCTGCGAGGTGCCACGCTAGTGGTGCTCGGAGGTCTTCTTCCTCTACACGACCTCGAGATCGTCTTCATCGGCTTCATCGACAACGCTTGTGCGGGAGCGTAATCCCCGCGTTTCGGTCTACAAGGGTATGTATATCGATCTCCTCCGTATTACTATATCTGCATAGTATAGATCCTGGCTAGTTTAAGGTTATCGTTGTTAGAAAATTTATTGTTTTCTGCCTGCGATCCCATTCAGTGGTATCAGAGCCGATCTATGCGTAGATATAGCTGTACGCTTCTAGAACCCGTGTTTATCACGGGGACATCGTTCTTTTATTTGCTACCCTCTCGCGTGCACTTGCATTGCCGGCGGCATTGAGTTGATGAAGCGGCCCGGACCGACTTTACGCGTACGCTTACGCGAGACTGGTTCCACAACTGACATACGGCTTGTACCGTATATGTGGCTGGCGGGTGTCTGTCTCTCTCTCATTAGTTGGCTTTGCATTTTCAATGGAGTGCCCAAGAGGGATAAATAAATATGGAATTATTTGATTGTTGTTGTGGTCATAGGTTCGTAGGTATGAAGCGGTTCTATTTACGACAGCCCCAAGCCACGTAAAATATGCAAAAGATAAAATAGAACGCGTCTAACTTTATTTTGCAGGGGCAATGTGATATGGTCAAGGTAGGTTTATTAAATTGTTTATAAACTTTGGGCGCGAAGGAGACCATCGGCGCAAGGACCATGTCACGTTGCATTACATATTGATGTTTTGAGTGCATCTTATATTGTGTATATATATATATATATTATTATATATTAGTTACACGGCGGTAGTAATATAAGATGATCTCTCCAAAATACCATTAGTGTTCTCCCTTCGACGTGCACCACCAAGAAAGTTCTACGTTATGAGGTAGGCCGTGACGACCGGGTGTCATACATATCGTCGTTCGCATACAGTGGGTGTAAGACATGTTTGCACAAGCGTATACGTTGAAGGTTATTATGGCGAGCCTAGCATGTACAGACATGGCCTCGGAACACGGTGACCGAAAGGTCGAGCATGAGTCACAGAGTTGTTGTGATTGACATTTCGACGTGTACCTTTGAAGTTGTGTTGCCGGCTCTGACGATGAGGGGTTGCACAATGGATTAGGGTCGTGTAATCACTAAAGCGATTAGAGGGATATTCGTTTTGAGTGGGAGTTCTTATAGTTATTTTCTAAAACTTGAACTCAAAATTTTATGGACAAAGTCTTATGTTTTGCAAATTCCATTGTAGATGTCTCGTCCCACCTTTAACCTAGGCCTGTTCCTTGAGAAAGAAAAGCTTAAGACCAATGGGTCGAACTTCATGTCCTGGTTCCGCAACCTGAGGATCCTCCTCACTCCCCACAGAGTGGCTTACGTCATTGAAGCCGCCCTAGGTGACCCTCCTGCAGACAATGCCTCCGATGATGAGAAGAAGCTCTATCAGACCAAGTCGGACGATTCCTCTTTTGTCCAGAGTGGCATGCTCTACGCCATGGAAGCCGACCTGCAAAAGCGCTTTGAGAAGATGAGTGCTTTTGAGACTCTGATCTCAAGGCTGTCTTTGCGCCGCAGGCTAAGGCTGAGAGATATGAAGCTTCTGAGCTTTTCTTCTCAGCCAAGATGGAAGAGCATAGCAGTGTGAGCGAGCACGTGGTCAAAATGTCTGGCTACGTTCAACGCCTGAATGCTCTGGAATGTAAGATTCCTGATGAGCTGGCGATTGATAGAGTGCTGCAATCGTTGCCTCCTAGCTACAAAGGCTTCGTCATGAACTATAACATGCAGGGCATGGCTAAGTCCCTGTCTGAGGTGTTCGTGATGCTCTAAGACTGCTGAAGTGGAAATCAAGAAGGAGCACACGTTGTTGATGGTCAACAAGACCGTCGATTTCAAGAAATCTGGCGGTAAGGGAAGGAAGAACTGGAAGTCTAAGAAGGATGGCAAATACGTTGCCAAATCCAAGACTAACAAACCTGGTCCCAAACCTGGCGTGGAATGCTTCTACTACAAGGGAGATGGTCACTGGAAGCGCAACTGCCCCAAGTATCTGGAAGATAAGAAGGCCGGCAAGATTGTCGAAAAGAGAAAGGTATATTTGATATACATGTTATTGATGTGTACCTTACATGCGCCCGTAGTAATGCCTGGGTATTTGATACCGGTTCTGTTGCTCACATTTGTAACTCTCAGGAGGAGTTACGGAATAAACGGCGCCTGGCAAAGGATGAGTTGACGATGCGCGTCGGCAATGGATCAAGAGTTGACGTGGTGGCTGTCGGCACACTCCCTCTACATCTACCATCGGGATTAGTTTTGGTTTTAAATAAGTGTTATTTTGTACCGTCTTTGAGTGTAAACATTATCAGTGGGTCTTGCTTGTTGCAAAACGGATATTCGTTCAAATCAGTATCAAGTGGTTGTACTATTTCGATGAATGATATCTTTTATGTTAATGCTCCCGAGAGTAATGGTTTATTCTTGTTGAATCTCGATCGTAGTACTCACATCCATAACATTGATGCCAAGAGGATTAAACTTAGTAGCGATACCGCCATGTATATGTGGCATTGCCGTCTCGGTCATGGATCCCTCGACACATGCGAACCGTGCCTCATGGGCAAGATGACCAAGACACCGTTCAATGGTTTCATGGAACGGGCGTCGGACTTATTGGGAGTCATACATAAAGATGTGTGTGGACCGATGAGCGTGTCGACACGCAATGGTTATCGTTATTTTGTCACCTTCACCGATGACTTGAGTAGATATGGGTATATCTATTTGATGAAACACATGTCTGAAACATTTGAAAAGTTCAAAGAATTTCAAAGTGAAGTTGAAAATCAACTCAACAAGAAAATCAAGCACCTTCGATCCGATCGTGGTGGCGAATATTTGAGTTTTGAGTTTGGCACGCATCTGAAGTCATGTGGCATCGTGCCGCAACTTACGCCGGCTGGAACACCGCAACGCAACGGTGTGTCCGAGCGACGTAATCGTACCCTATTAGATAGCGTCCGGTCTATGATGTCTCTTACCGACTTGCCCGTATCTTTTTGGTGATATGCGTTAGAAACAGCCGCATTCATTTTAAATAGGGCTCCGTCCAAATCCGTAGCAACGACACCGTATGAGATATGGCATGGCAAGAAACCTAAGTTGTCGTTTCTGAAGGTGTGGGGTTGTGAGGCGTATGTTAAGAAACTACAGCCCGACAAACTCGAACCGAAATCGGAGAAAGTCGTCTTTGTAGGGTATCCGCGGGAAACCATAGGATACACCTTCTACAACCAAGCCGAGGGCAAAACGTTTGTTGCGAAGAACGGCACCTTTCTCGAGAAGGAGTTTCTCGCCAAAGGAGTAAGTGGGAGGAAAATAGACCTCGACGAGATCGTTGATCCTGAACTCGAAATTCCGAGTGGCGCAACGGAAACTGTTCCGAAAACGTCCTCTACAGATGGAGTGGGAGAAAATGTCGAGAATACTATTCTACTTCGTAGGTCTGGGAGACCTCGTATCGCTCCTGAGTGGTACGGCAACCTGGTTTGCACCGTCATGTTAATTGAACAAGACGAACCTACGAACTACAAAGAGGCTATGGCAAGCCCTGAGTCCGAGAAATGGCTTAAAGCCATGAAATCCGAAATAGGATCCATGTATGACAACAAAGTATGGACTTTGATGGAGATTCCCGAAGGGCGCAAGGCCGTCGAGAATAAATGGATCTTTAAGAAGAAGACTGATGCTGATGGTAATGTGACCGTCTATAAAGCTCGGCTTGTCGCAAAGGGTTTCCGACAAGTTCATGGAATTGACTACGATGAAACATTTTCACCGGTAGCGATGCTAAAGTCTATTCGGGTTTTGCTAGCACTTGCTGCATATTACGACTATGAAATATGGCAGATGGATGTCAAAACAACGTTCCTAAATGGTAACATTGAGTAAGAGTTGTATATGGTACAACCTGAAAGTTTTGTCGATCCAGAAAATGCTGGCAAGGTATGCAAGCTTCAGCGTTCCATTTATGGATTGAAGCAAGCATCTCGGAGCTGGAATCTTCGCTTTGATGAGGTGATCAAAGGTTTTGGATTTATCCAAAATATAGAAGAGACCTATATTTACATGAAAATGAGTGGGAGCTCAGTTGTGTTATTAGTTCTATATGTGGATGATATATTACTAATAGGGGATAATTTGGATCTTCTGAATAGCGTGAAGAAGTATTTAAATAGTAAATTTTCAATGAACGACTTAGGAGATGCTGCATACGTTTTAGGCATTAAAATCTATCGTGATAGATCAAGACGTCTATTAGCGTTGAGTCAGAGTACTTATCTTGATAAAATACTGAAACGGTTCGGTATGGAGACGGCAAAGAGAGGTTCTCTACCGGTTATGAAGAATAAAACATTGAGCAAGGCTCAGTGTCCGGTGACGGAACATGATAGAGCCGAGATGGCTAAACATCCCTATGCTTCAGCCATAGGATCGATCATGTATGCCATGTTAAGTACTCGACCTGATGTATCATTGGCTCTTAGCTTGACGAGCCGGTTCCAAAGTAATCCTGGAAAGGATCATTGGGTAGCTGTTAAGAACATTCTTAAGCATCTCAAGAAGACAAAGGAAATGTTCCTTGTGTATGGTGACTATGAATAAGAACTTGGCGTAACAGGTTACGTTGATGCAAGTTTCTGCACAGACCCAGATGACTCTAAGTCACAAACAGGATATGTTTTCAAGGTGAACGGAGGCGCTATAAGCTGGAGGAGTGGGAAGCAACCCATAGTGGCCCAATCTACAATGGAATCGGAGTATATCGCTGCTTCTGAAGCCGCGAATGAAGCTGTGTGGCTGAGTAAGTTCATCATCGAGCTTGGAGTGTTCCCTAGCGCGCAAGACCCTGTAACCCTCTACTGCGACAACACGGGTGCTATTGCTAGCGCGAAGGAATCAAGGTCTCACTCAACTGGCAAACACATTCTCCGACGCTTCCATGTGATACGACAGTATGTACAGGAAGGCGATGTGAAGATTTGCAAAGTGCATACGGATCTGAATGTGGCAGATCCTCTGACGAAGCCTCTTCTACTTGACAAGCATGTAAAACACCAAAATGTTATGGGTGTTAGGCTTTTACCAAGTTGTAATCTAGAATAAATTGTACTCTAGTGCAAGTGGGAGACTGAAGGAGATATGTCCTAGAGGCAATTAATAAAGTGTTTTATTTATCATATCTCATTTGTTCATAATACGTTTTTGTGTCATGCTATAACTGTATTAAGCGGAAACATTAATACACGTGTGATACGTAAGACAACCAGGTCCCTAGTAGTCTCTACGTGACTAGTTCATTGTGCAATCGATGATCGAGGTTTCCCGATCATGTGACATGGTGTCAGTTGACAATGGAGTCATATCGTTGGTAGAACGATGTGATGGACATGCCCAATATTTGTAGGACGTAGTCATTACGCCTTTGACTGTGAGATCAACTCTTATTGCTATTCCTGAAGTATACTTTGATTGCATCAAACGTCATGTCTTAATAGTATGACAATAAAGGTGTCCCTCTCGGGTATCGGAAGGGAGTATGTTGAGATGAGGGATCAAGAGCGGGATTTGCCAGTCCGCATAGCAGGATAGATACTCTAGGGCCCACTCGGTGAGATTATGTCAAATAAGCTTGCAAGCATGTGACTAGGTCACCAGGACATAATATCATGGACGAGTAGAAGATAGTGTTGTCGGTAACGAGATCAAGCTAGGTATCGCGATATCTATGAACGAGTCTCGGACACGCTAAGTATCGCCATGGCAAAAGGTTTAAGACTCGACGTCTAGGTTCGAACGACAAAGTTATTCGTTATCTCACAGGGATTAATTCTGGGTATCCAAGGTCCACGAATTAGTCATTGATCGGAGAGCGCGTCTTGATCATGTCTGGCAAGATCTCGAACCGCTAGGGTAACACACTTAAGGGGAGTCGACAAGTTTACCGGAAGAGAAATTAGAAGAGAGCACCGGGAGCGTCCCGGGAAAGATCCGATGAAGATCGGAGAGCGACGAAATAGTTTTCGGAGCCGGAATAAATTAGATAATGTGTGTTTAATATTAATTAGTGTAATTAATAGTTAAATACATTTTTATTTAATGATTTTCGGAATTTAAAAGGCAGCCCACCTTAAATGGGCCTTCCCATGGGAGAGAAGGCCCATAAGGGGGGAATTTCCCCCTTAGGTGCGCATGAGGAAGGGGGGCTGCCCTAGGTGGGCCAAATGGGGCCCACCTAGGGCCGGCGCACCCCTTGGGGGCGGGCTGGTGTGGGAATAGTCTCACACCACCCAGCCAGCAAGGCTGGCAGCCCCCTTCCACCTATATATAGAGGTGCCCCATTTGGCTTTTAAAAGAACAACCAATCTCTCTCTCTTCTTCTCCTTGAAACGTGATTCCTCCATTGGAGTTGCGCCAAGGTGAAGTTCTCTCCACCATACGCACACCGCCGTGCTGCTGGTCTTCCGGTCCAAGTCTTCCGCTGCTCGTCCCTGGATCGGAGCCCGGAGGTCGTCGTCTTCACCGTACGTGTGTGGATCCCTGCGAGGTGCCACGCTAGTGGTGCTCGGAGGTCTTCTTCCTCTACACGACCTCGAGGTCGTCTTCGTCGGCTTCATCGACAACGCTTGTGCGGGAGCGTAATCCCCGCGTTTCGGTCTACAAGGGTATGTATATCGATCTCCTCCGTATTACTATATCTGCATAGTATAGATCCTGACTAGTTTAAGGTTATCGTTGTTAGAAAATTTATTGTTTTCTGCCTGCGATCCCCTTCAGGTTAGCCGATTACGGAGGGCCAGTTCGACCCCATTTTACAGAATAGTCACGACCAGGGCATCTTGTTTGGTACGGTGGGAGTAGAGGGCTGGGAAAATATCAGCTAGGGGCTCGGAGAGTAGCCATATGTCATGCCAAAAGAAGGTGGATTTGACGTTACCAAGCGCACAACGGGGTTAGCATGGATAGTATGGGCATATGTTTGGCAATTATTTTGACAAGGCGGGTGTGTTGGGTGGAGTGGTTGGCAGCCGTGAGGGCACCAGAAACAATGTAGTCTTTGTGTTCATCAAGGGGAAGTGCCTCTTAGCAAAGCAAAGCTGTCCTTCTCCCTTGAGTGGGTGTTCTTGTGTGAGTGAAACAAGAGAGGTTGAGGGGTAGAAGAAGAGGATCTGCGAGAAGCAGCTCCACCACCGATGGCTGCAGGGAGGACAAAGGTAAAGAGTAAGACTCCGAAGGGGCATTTTTTCTTTTTGATGTGTTTATTTTTTTTCCTTTTTTGGGGTGGTAAGAGGACCTGACAATTATGTTCCACGCAATTTTTTGCAAATATAGCTAGATTTAGAAGGGTCTCATTTGAATATTTTTTGTCACACTGGTTGGAAATCTAATTAGAGCCCGTCAATTACGAATAGTAGTGTTTTTTGCCAAAAGTTTATAAAGTGGTGGTTGTTTGAAACCACCACTGCCTCAACTACAAGACCCAATTTTGGTGCCATTTTGCAATTTTCTTGAGTGATAATTAATGTTCAGTTGGGATTTCCCCGGGTTTGATATGGTCGGTTCCGCAAACAACCACAATTCATTGTGTCCATTACCCTTCTTACCTCGTGGGAGCATTGGAACTAGCGAAACGCTGCGTTGTACTATGTTTCACAAAAAAAACTAGCAAAACGCATGGGTGTTCCCAAACAAGCATGCCTGAGGTACCATTGTGTTCGACAAGGTTAGAAAGTAATTGAGTCTTTGGGTTGCCGCGGGTGCGAAAAGTTTGAGTTAATTGATGCCAGGAGAGTGGTCCAGTTTATAATATTCTTTTACTTTCTTGACAAACTCCTCTCGTAATTAATATAATGACACAAAACTTTAGCCTCTGTTTCAAAAAACAGGATGAAATGATCGGGCCTAGCCAGTACTTGATCAAAGTCCCCGGATCAGTTGCTTTCTGTTGTGATTTTGTAGATGTAAATTTGTATACCGATTTTTTTGTTAGAAGCAGACATTATTTGGCATTTGAAACGTATAGCAAAATTATCTATATATTACATCTAATTGTGCCGCACCCTATTTTCTAAAAAAATCTAATTGTGCAGGAAATTAGGCTAACTATGTGCAATGACACATGTTGTACTTTCTTACTATTGTCTTTGGTAGGAGTAGTAAATAATTGTCAACTACAAATGTAAAAAACATATTTAGGCCTCCTCGCCATTTTATAATGAGATAGAACCCAGCGAAAAATCTGAAGTTTTATCCGGTTTAGTCTCCTCTGGTTGTACGGAGAACCTACTACTTTTTGTCATGTACTGAAGTAGTCATATTCATAACAGCCGGCTTCGATCAGTTTCAGACTAGGATGAACTTTGCCTGATTTGTGCTTTTGTAAGAAATGAACATGCCGCTAGGAGATTAGATTCACGTGATACACACATATCATTGCAATGATTTATCTACACACACAGGACACAGCCATATATCATGTATCTAAAAATATGAACGAATCTTGCAGGATCATATCTCTTAGACCTTAGCAAAGTCCACGCATTTCTTAGCAGAAAACCAAAGGATCCAGAAGAACGCAGCCCAACCTGCAACGAGGCGCAGTCAGACAGACTGTTAAAATATGTTCCCTTCATTAAGACTATGCACGAAACGATGCTTAATTTCAAGATGTATATGGTGTCATTCAAACAGTATCATGTTCAGAGCAAGAATGGGACTTGTGAGTTGGAAGAAGATTGAGAGTTGAGACGACGTACCAGTGGCAAAGGTGATGGCAAGGATAGTTGCCGCGGTCGTCGCCGATACAACGACGACGGCGACCGACAGCACCCCGACGTACATCGCCGCCAGGAGAGCGAACAGAACAGCCAGGAACCCTCCGGCAGCACCCAGGGACATCAGGATCGAAATGACAATCGCGGCCGTCGTTGCCGCCGCGAGGAAGAAGGAGAACAGCAGGAGCACGGTGAGCGCTAAGGATGTCACGGATCCAACCTGCGTGGGGTGAATGTTGTGTTAGGTGTTGGGATCATGATCCGTTGGGCTGATGAACTTGATTTGGATCAGGAAAGCAGAAGGCTCACGGATAGGACTAGGAGCGCGCGGACGGTGCAGCCTTCCCTTGTCCACGCCACCAGGCTGCGCGCGACGTTCTCGGGCGTCTGGCGCGGACACCATGTCGCAGCGGCGCGCGTCGCATAGTCCAGGAGACGCCGCGGTTGCGGCTGATCACCGTTGACGAAGCAGAGGAGCACGGCCGGGGGAGTATCCTCCTCGCGGGATGACGGGTGGGAGGAGGAGGAGGACGTGGAAGAGGAGGCCTCGTCGCCGGCCGGAGCGTCGAGTACCATCGATCTCTTGGCCAGTAGCGGTCGAGTGATCGAGAGCGACAGTCAAACGCTGGCGCGCAAAAGATGTTGGTACTGAGACCGATCCAACGGGTCTGTTGGACACAACTGGACAGCGGATTTTAACTCCGATTGTTGGTTTTTAACCCTGGAGCATGAATGTCGATCAGCACAATCTGAAAATTTTGCCCGATGTTTTTCACTGAAGGGATTTGTACTTACGCAAACATGACATCAAGGGACGGGCTAGGCTTCAGTCGGCCGAGATGGAGCAAAAATCAGTCGCCTCAACCGTCGGATCACCATCTTACGCCCAGAATCAATCACAACACACTTGTGCTTTTAGCCGCTCACTTTTTTGTGAAATAATCCCATGGTAAGGAGTTTATCCACTTGAAACAAAATGGTATATTGCTTTTGTCCTGACCTTTTCGATGTTTACAACAAATATGTCTCCATTGTGATTTAGCCATAGTACTGCAAGTTGCAACAAACTTTTCACCCCGTGTACAAAAAATAGATACTATTCCAGCAAATCGTCGCAACATTTTTAAAAACTAATGTTTACAAAAAATTGGTCAAATAACAATATGTTAAGTAAAAAATTACTCAACCGGGATAGATTCGAGAAGGAGATAATGTAGTGTAAGTTTGCTGCGATGGATCCACCAACCTTCTAATGGCTAAGTTTGCCGGAGTTGAGGGGAACCAAGGTAGATGGATATGGAGGAACTAACGACTAGTATTGCAACAAAATTCTCACCCCATGTATAAAAGAAATATATACTATTCCAACAAACGGTCGCAACATTAAAACGTAATGTTTACAAAACAATAGTTAAATAATATTTTTTTGCTACAAATTGAATTGCAAAATAAACACCATATTTTAACTAAAATAAACAAATGATTACTCAATTGGGATAGATTCGAGAAGGAGAGAACGAAGTGTAAGTTTTTTGCGAGGGGGAGAGCGAGGGACATGGGGGGAGAGAGAGAGAGAGAGAGAGAGAGAGAGAGAGAGAGAGTACTCAAGTTAATTGGCCCAAAGTGCGACTAGTAACTATTAAAGGCAGGCCTACCGGTTGGGAGTTCTTCAAAAGGGATGCATGTTACTCATGTATGATTTTGGCAAATAAAAATTTCATGGCATTTGTAGGGAAAATTCAACATGCGGAACCCCCCCGAGCTTTGAAGATAGCACCCAACTGCATCTCATATATAGATTGGACGAGTCTTTCTTGGTTGTCCACCTTGAGTAAAAATCTACAAGAACTTAGCTTCAAGCCATCGAGAGGAACATATCTCCATTCTAATATATGAAAGGAAACATGTATATTTATGTCTATTTATGTGGATGACCTAATAAGCGTGATTTCACCACAGTTAAATGACTTGAGAAGTGACATTTCTTCAACAGATCTAGGGGATCCTCATTACTTATTTTCTGGGGAAGAAGTAATGAAAGTTTACAATAGTATTTTACTAACACGAGACAAACCATGGTTCAACTGTGCAGAAACATAGGAATGAAGGATTGGAAACGATCTAGTACACCACTCTCCACTACTGAGAAGTTTTTCTTGCATGAAGGAGAAGTACTAAATTCTTAAGATATCACTTGTTGTAGGAGTGTTGTTGGATCTTTGTAGTACTTGACATTGACAAGCCCTGATATATCTCTTTGAGTTAATAAACTTTACCAGTTATTACATTCTCCTAACTATCTTTTTAAGTTAACAGGCCACATTCTCCTACTATCTTTTTGAGTTAACAGGCCTGGTTGGGCCTTTTCTCTTGTCACCGGGTCCGTTTTATTCCTATGTACGGGCCATAATCTTCGCTTGTGGGCTGTTTTGAGTTGCTTCTAGCTAGAAAATGAAGGCAGTACAAGCCAACGGTTATACCCTCTCGCTCCTCTTGTATATGATGGCGTATCGAAGATTTTAATAAGATCTTAAGCAACTCCTAACAGTGCAAACTGATGATTTCAGCTCGCGAGTCACGGGTGGGTGGTCCCTAGCTTCGATCTCACTTCTTCTTCCCAGCTAGCAAATATACCCGGGCGGCAGGCTGCAGGCAAGAAAGAAAAAGAAAAAGAACAAAAGAAAGCGACGCATTATACGCACATACATCCGGTGATGGGGGCGAACTAATTGATTAATTAATCAACGTCCAATAATTCTACGTGACATTTATGCCTTATACTGTTCGTGCAGGTGTGTGTAGCTAGAGAGACAGACATACAGACAGATGCTATTTACGTACTGACGACACTCTAGTGTGTAGGTGCGCCATCAGCCAAAACCCCATCAATCGTCTGGGGTACATGTGATGTCCGCGAGCGAGATTTCCCATTCTTGTTTATCATTCTCAGTTGCCGGGACGTGCACAGTATGATCGATCTGGCGTACATGCATCAGCGGCGCCGGGTTGTACGTGTGTGCATATATAGTGTCTGACTGTGCCGTGGGCCCTGTTGCATAACGCTCCAAGCCTCTAAGAGGAAGCCGTTGCGTGTACTTACCTACTAGCGCTCATGCAAATGGCAGTATAGTAAGAAGTACACAGCTTTGTGCGTTGTCGAGGAGGTTAGACCAAGTTTGTTACCGGTTGATAATAATAAGAACATTTCGAAAACGTAGATACCGTTTAAAACTAAGTTTTTTAACAGAGATAATCTTGCAAAGCGGAATTGTCAGGGGGAGTGAAAAGCATGTCTTGTGTCATCATGATGAGAGTATTAATCACATTTTCTTTCAGTGTAATCTTGCTACATCTATATGGTCGGCTATAGACTCTAACTTGTACCCACACCCCCGTAGCGTTGTGGATATTTTCGGCAAGCGGTTGGTCACTATGGTTGTGTAGAAATGATAAGGTTTTTTATGATAAAAATCCATCTCTTATGCAGGTCATCTATCGGTGCATAGTTACCCCTCCGTTCATGGTTGCCTCTACAACATGTGGAGCACCGCGACTTGTTCACAAAGGTGTCTACGTGGTTGGAGGATTCAGCGAGGGATGTTTTTCACCCAGCATGGATGGCAACATAATCTACGGATCTTCCCTTTATTGAAAAAGATGTGATCAGAGTACCTCTACTGAAGGGACTTATAAGTGGGTATTGTGAGGCGCAAAGCCAGCCCACGAGCACGCCTAGCTAGGGCCGAAGTAAATATGTTAGCCTGATGATGCTTTATTTTTGGTGGTGTATCATGGAAAGGTCAGATCAAAGATTTAGTGTGTTGCCTAAGACCACTAGGCTTCTTCCATGTGTATTATAATTTTACCCTTTTTCCCATAATGTAAGATGTTACGACTAGTATATAGTTCATATAGATTTTTTTAATGTACCGAGTTCATATAGAAATCACACGGGATGGGTCCAATAATTGTAGCAATTTCCCTTAAAAGATGTTTGCGAGTGTGTCCAAGTGTCCTAGCTAGACGAACGATGCATGGCGCCAAAATCTTGCGAAGCCGAAATCATGCACGTTTGAACAAGGATCTCTTTCATCTTTGACTACAAATAAGGCTTACATTGTACTCCCTCTTACCAATAACATAAGACGTTTGTTTTAACTTGTCAAAACATCTTATCTTGTGTGGTAGAGGGGTTATGGTTTTTTTCGCAGTACTCCATTGTACAATGGTTAATTTTTTGTTGACAAGTACAATGGTTAATTACCTCTATGGGCCAGAACCTGCAAAACCCGGGCTGGCTATGACCAAAGAGAGCAAGCAACAAAACCATGCGGCCCATGCTACCAAGAAAAACCAGCAAGGTTTTTTCACGCACGTCGGACTGTCGAACGGGACCCGCAGTCAGTGATCCGTCCTTTGTAAAAGACCAACGAGGACGGTGCGTGTGATAAAATTAAAAGAAAATAAAGAACATGCTGTAGTGCGACTAGAGAGAAAGAGAAAAAACAGGTGGTCGTAGCAGTGCATGCACCCCATCATAAGGCCATCATGACTTCTTTTGTGTCAGTGTCAAAACAAAAGAGAGAGAAGGAAGAGAGAGAGGGGTGGTGGTAGCTAGGCTAGCGGTGGCAGCAGCAGTCAGGGAAAGGGAGGCAGCTCAATCATAAAGCAATGGATTACAAAATCATGACTCTCTCTCTCTGTATTTATATCAGGGATGTTGCTCTTTTACTCCATGCTGCCTCCCTCCTCCATCAATCTCATCTTCACTGCCTGCTTGCCTCTCACTCACTCACAATCTCTTCTGACAAAGAGAAGTCATAGTCGAGGAAAGCAGTAGAATACTCTGTGTGGGTGACTGACGCCGACTTCAATGCTTTGTCATTCCGTCCCCCTCTCTCTCTACAACTCTGTGGCTTCCTTCAGACCTTGGGCAACGTTATTTTACTGTGCACGCCGCAGCTGTTACTATTCCTTCCTCCAAGCTTTTCGTCCTTTCTTCTTGACCACACAGCTAGGGACCGGTCGATGTCGTCGCCGGCGACCCCGCGCGCGCCCCCCGTTCTGCTCGCCGGCGACCACCCACGGCTGTTCTAGGGCTTGATTAGTCAATTGCTCTGGCCATTCTGAATGTTAGCAGGATCACTGCTCTGGCCATTACTTATTAGGAGCGTGAGTAGTACTACTGGACCATATGCTTGCTAGCGAGGGTTTAATTGGTCTCCTTCACTGTTGACTTTTCCCGTGTTATATATCGATCAATCGATGGATGGGACGAATCTTTTGTTCTTTACGAAAAGGGAAAAGGTGTCGTTTGAGGAATAAACTTAGCAAGCTAGCTTTGGTCTCACTTTACGTCAATTTTTGACGCACACTGCACTGCACTGCCGTGTTTATCGTATCGTATCGATCAATAATGCCGGTGATCTTCTGCTTCGGCTTCGGCTTCTGCTTCTGCTAGAGCTGCTGCCTGCCCACCACCATGGGAAAGGCCAAAGCGCAATACGTGGTGCATGTGCCACAAAGTGTGCAAGCATAGCCCTAGCTACGCCTACATCTGCTATAGCTTAGAGGGCTAGCTAGCTCGACCTTCAGATAGGTCGGAAAGCCCGGTCATGTCCGACCGTGCCACACGGCTGGTGCGGATTGGCCGGCGGGAGGAATGGGAATGAGACGATGATATTCTTTGCTTGTTGGCTTTCCTCCTACCCTACGTACTCCTGCCTGCCCTAGCCAGCCCTCCTCCTGCCCTCCATTGGAAAGAGCTCTCAGAAGAAGACTGGTGGCGCCATGGCCGGCCGGGGGAGTTAAATTCCTCCAACCTCCCCATCTGTTCTTGCTTCTCCATTACTGGCATACATATGTCCATCATCCCTACCTCACTCACTCATCCATCTGTAAACAGGCCCCCGGTGCACAGTATATGCATGTGTGCTTCGATCCCTTGTGCATCATGCATGCATGCACGTATGTCTTCTTTTCGCTACCCATGCATGTCTGGACCATAGTTCATTATCGATTGCATGCACTATCGCACCAGTGAATCATCGAATCGATCCATGCTCACCCGGTAGATCGGTCTTGCATGCCAAGCCATGCAAGCTATGCTGCGTCCAAGTACTTGCGCGATTGGAATTAGTACTCTAGTCTGCTTTGTCTATTGTATATATGCCTCACACTTTTTGATGACTACTCACTCCGTTTTTTAATATAAGTGTTTTAGCTATTGCACATGTCACTAGTAGAGAAATAGCTAATGGTCCCGGGCCGGGAGGGCTATTTGTCCCGGGCACGCTCTCGGGACAACGTGCTCGGGACAAATAGCCACCCCTATTTGTCCCGGGCACGCCACGACCCGGGACCATTAGGGGGGCACGTGGCCAAAGCAGACAGTATATATGTTTTTTTTTTCTTTTTTTGTTTCCTGTTTTTTTTTCTGTTTCCTGTTTTATATTTTACTGATTCTTTTGTGTTTCTGTTTTTGATATTTATGTTTCATTTCAAACAAGATCGAGTTGCATATTATACGCTACTATATAATATATATCATGAATACTAGTAATACACGAGTTCTCCGAAACAAATATTTACAACAAATATTTACAACCGGAAGATCATGTCTAAATATTTACAACCAGAGATCATTACATGACAGAAGAGGCATTAGACCCTATTTTTTCTTCGGAATGGTCTTTTTCGGCTGGATCATACTGCATTCTGCGCCTGGCTTTAAGACATAGTCAAGCAGAAACCCCGCAATTTCCTCCGCAACTGGTAGTAGGCGGTCTTTTGCATCAAGCCTGTTCCGGATCGTCTCAAACTAAAAAGCAGAGATCAACACCAATATATCAATCATCATGAAAATAATTCAATTTGAAAAGTGAACAAGTTTGAATATATTGTTTACGTACGCGATTCCAGTCTACCCCCTCATTGATGTGAATTCGAATGAACTCGCAGACATAGAATCCACAAAAATTGGTGCCCTGTTGCTGCTTCGCGCACTTTATGAGAGAATAATATAAGAATCCAATCAAATAATAATCAAAAATATTGAAAAAATGGTATTGTGAGACTAAAATTAAAGATATGCATACGTGCACCTAGCTAGTACGGCTTACCTCTCTCCATTTAAAAGTGAGTTTCCGGGCTATACCGACGTCCTTGTGGAAAGAGGTGAACTTGTCCCAAACCCTGGAGTTTACGGTATAGAAAAAATAGTAAAGAAGTTTACTAATTACGCTATATTATTAGGAAAGACCAGGTCGATTGTGATAATGAACGAAATTACCTCTGGAGCATCTGTTTCGTGCCGTCGAACTTTTCTACAGGTTTCGATAATGGGTCCAAGACACCAACGGTTGCCTTTTCAACATCAATCTCAAGTAATACCCAGTGAAATCTACACATGTTTATATTTGTTAATAAATCATCAATTACATACACTTAACATCGAGTATGTATAAGAAAGTAAACAACTCACTCGAAGTTGAACGGGAAAAGTATGGTGTTTTTGTAATGTTGCGCCATCAAGTAAGTTAGCAAAAGCTCCTCCGTATTCTCTGGGTTATTTACCAAACCATGATGATGAACTCGATTAGGGTCAATGAATCCAATCTTGTGATTCAGTCCCAACTTTCGAGATTGTATAATTTTCAGCCTGCATAATAGAGTACAAAAGGAATATAGTGAAGAGGATAATTACAAGCAATGAAAAATAAGTTGAGCTTGAGAATTAATGACATATATACATAATTTAATTACTTACAGGCAAAAGGCACTGATGATAGATTTGTCGAGCGCGTCAAAATTGAATAACTGCCATAATTCGCAATACTCAATTTGAAACTCATCATCACCTGGGCCATAAAAATCCTTTGGAATTTTCCCATAGATCCAGTCTCCGTCTTGACTTCTCGTGATACGCATGTACCATGCATTTAGTTGGTGCAATCTAGCTGGTAGAGTGCGCACCTTAGCAGGCTCGACAAGATCTTGTCCTCTAACATATGTCCGCGCCACCTCATGTACCTGGACACTCTGGCCAGATTGTAATGCGCGAAGCTCTGAAAGAGTTAAACCCATTTCTCTAGCTTGCTGCGAAAGTACTTCGTCGACCGGGTCCCGGTTGTAAGGCACCAATATGAGCGGGGGGGCCGATTGTCCCGCCTGCATTCCGAGCTGTGGAACATCTCTCTTCTGGGTGGCAGCAAGTTTACGTTCTTCCCGCACTCTCCTAGATGTACGCACCAAAACGCGTGTGTAGTCATCGTCCATATCTAGTTCATATTGCGATGGATGCGTAAGAAATTCTATGGCCCACCGTATCGCCTCCGAAGAATATACCGGATAAGGCAAAGTCACCTTTTTTGCCTTCTTTCTCTGGGCATCCTGGATCTCGTTGACCCATATATCGATATCTTCGCGAGAGTTCACTATGCGAGACTTCCCCGTTTCGCTTTTCTGAGTACTAGTCGACGTAGCGGTGGACTTCCGCTTCTTTTGCGGAGGCGACGGAGTCCGTTGACGCGGTGGCGGAGTACGTTGACGTGGCGGCGGAGTGCGTTGACGTGGCGGCGGAGTCCGCTCACGCGGCGGCGGAGATCGAGATGGACTAGCGCCGTGGTTGTCGTTGTCGGGGGTGTCTGGACTAGCGCCTTGGTTGTCGTTGTTGTTGTTCTCTGGACTGTCATGTGGACTGGGAGGGCGATTTAGCTGCCTGTGTGGGAACACGATGTATTCCTTTTTCCATAAGCAGGTACTCTTGCAGGCAAATCTCAACTCAACCTCGTCTTCACCCGTAGGGAAGTCCAGCTTAATTCCCTCATATGTCTTCATAACCTCATCAACCCCGACAACAGCATAGCCATCTGGAATAGGGCGGCAATGGTAAGTTCCATTTGGTATAGGCGGTAGGGCAAAGCCGTTCGCCACCTTCACGGTTATGTTCAAGCATGGCACATGTAGGTCGCAAAGTTCCTTCTCCACGATAATATCCACGGGGTGACGGGGACCCGTCATATCATTGTGGCGATCGAGGTCCGTCGAAGCCACGCTGCTTCTCCGCATTGATTTTGGATCAGGAGAAGGATCTTCGGGCGTCTCAGATTCGCAGGGCATCCGTCGAGTCTGCTTCTCTGCCTTCAGCGCTGCTATCTCCTTCTCATGCTCTAGTAGTTTATTTTCCATCCTCTGGACCCGGTCGGCATGCTCTTTCTTCTTTCTCGCTCGGCTTCTGTAAGTGCCAGCATCTTTGGGAAACCCAAGTATCCACGGAACGGAGCCGACGGTTCCTCGTGTTCGTCCACTGTGTTCAGGATTCCCAAGGGCTCGCGATAGCTCGTCCTTCTCTCTGTTAGGGTGGAACGTGCCTTCCGTGACCTCCTTCCATACCTTTCTGAGTGCTTCAATAGGGTCAGCTCCGTGCTCCTTGGTAAAAATACAGTCACCTGTTACAGGGTCTAACTTTCCACCATGCCCATAGAACCAAGCCTTAAGCCGTTCTGGCTAGTCAAATGTCTCGATCTCTATACCTTTAGCCAATAACTCATCCTCCATTTTCGTCCACTTAGGCATGGCCGTCAGGTAGCCACCTGACCCCATGTTATGGTGATATATCTTTTTTCCTGCATTTTTCTTATTTCTCTCTGAGATTTTCTTAGCGGCTTCCGATTCCTTGTACGCCTTAAATGCGGGCCACTCATCTTTTATCTTTTCGTAGACTCCGACAAATTCTGGAGTCGTACCTTCAGTTACGAACTTGTTTAGCCTTTTCTTCCAGCTGCGGAACAGTTCAGCCATCTCAATATAAGTCCAGGCCTTGCATCGTTTCTCTATAACCGGGTTCTCTGCATCCTCCTCTTCCGGTAAAGTGAAATTCTGCATGAGCTCGTCCCAAAGGAGTTCTTTGTCTTCATCCGGGACATAAATAACCCCCTCTTTTGGCACCTTTGGCTTATACCATTCTTGAGCCCTGATGGAGATTCTGTCCCGAACGATGACTCCGCACTGAGCTACAAATTTCCTGGCGTGGTTAGCGGGCGCAATCGGTTTGCCTTTTTCATTGATTTCGTCGATGTGGTACTTCTGTTTCCCTTGCAGCTTCTTGGTCCCGGTTCGTGGCCCGCCTCGTTTCACGGATGCTTTTTTGCTTGGTCCCGGTTCGTGGCCCGCCGACGGCTAAACACAAGAAAAAGTGATAGTTAATATATGTATACACACAAATCTATTCAACAGAGACAAACACCTGAGGGCATATATCTACCTCGGCGGACGACTTTCCAACAGTAGAGTCGTCATGTGTTCTCCGCAGAGCTGAACTGTTGGAGACGTCTATTTCGTCCGAATGCCCCTCCAATTCATCACCGGACTCGTTCACGAACTGTCCGGTGAAATCGTCTAAGTGTTCCTCTTCTTGTTCAAGGTAAGTACCATCACTTTCGCGGATGATGCCGAACATGTCCTCTTCTTGTTCAAGGTTTCTACCGGTGTCCATAGTTTCTGTAAGGGATTTCAATTGTACAAACACATTTCAATTTCAACCCGGAGCAAAGTTATTTGAAATGTACAAACACATTAAGAGATTTCAATTTTACAAACACATTTCAATCGTATCGAGTATTTCAATATCTCTTTTACATTTCTCTTTTGTAGTCTCTCGAACTTTACTAGTGCTCCGAGAGGGCGGCGGCGGCTCCGAGAGGGCGGCTCTGAGTATCTGCATTGTAACATTGAAAATTTGACAAATTCAAACATTACATAATACAAACATTTGACAAATTTAACTAACACAAATTCAAAAAACTTAGCTAACTAAACCTACAAATAAACAACTAACTAAAATGTTTTTTATGTTTATTCAAATAACATTATGTAAATAACATTATTCAAACTAATTCAACCAAACATAATAATGACACGACAACATGTAAATAATTATTTCACAACTAACATTATTTCACAACATGCATTACAAACATTTGACAAAATTACATAACACAAATTCTATAAACTTAACTAAATAAACCTAAGGACTAACATTTGACAAATTTAATACTAATATTTGAAACTAATTCTAACTACAACTAATTAACATTAGAAACTAATTCTAACTACAACTAACTAATACTACAATTAACACTAACTAACAGTTCTGTTTTCAAATAAAAAAATTACATAACACAAATTCTATAAACTTAACTAAATAAACCTAAGGACTAACATTTGACAAATTTAATACTAATATTTGAAACTAATTCTAACTACAACTAATTAACATTAGAAACTAATTGTAACTACAACTAACTAATACTACAATTAACACTAACTAACAGTTCTGTTTTCAAAAAAAAAACAGAGGCAAAAAAAAACAGAGGCAATGCCTCTGTACTACTAGGCATGACGTCATTGTGACGTCACCGTGACGGAGGCCGCCGCCGTGGAGCTATACCTCGGAGGCGCGGCGAGCAGACGGAGGCGCGGGGATGGCCGGAGGCGCAGGGAGGCTAGGGGGATGGCCGGAGGCGCAGGGGAACGACGGAGGAGGCGAGGATGGAAGCGGACGGCGCGGGGAGGACGGAGGCTCGGCCGTGCGCGCGACGGGGATCGACGGAGGCGTCGGGGATCGACAGAGGCGCGGGGAAGACGGAGGACGGAGGCGCGGGGATCGCCGGAGGTCGCTGGCGACGGGGATCGACGGAGGCGCTCGCGGCGGCGGCGGCGCGACGGAAAATTCCGGCGCGGACGGAGGCACGGACGGAGGCGCGGACGGAGTCGAGGAAGGAGGCACGGACGGAGGCGCGGACGGAGGCGCGGCGGAGTCGATGAAGGAGGCACGGGACGACGGCGGCGGCGGCGGCAGCTAGGGTTCGACGAAAAAATTGGGCAGCACTTCGGTAGGAAAGGTGAATTGCTCCGGGTTGAGCCACCACCCGTGGCTAAGTGTTGAATATATAGGACCCCCCTATTTGTCCCGGGTGGTGGCTAGAACCGGGACAAAAGGGGGGTCATTTGTCCCGGGCTGAGCCACCACCCGGGACAAATGGGGGGGTGCCTCTTCGCGCCCAGTGCCTCCCTATTTGTCCCGGGCTGAGCCACCACCCGGTATGAAAAGTGTATGAAAAGTGTTTGAATTTTCTGTTTTCTATAATAATTATTTTAATTTGTTTAAAAATAGTTTGAATATGAATTTGAAGAACTTTTGCATATTTTGGAATTTGATAAAACTTTCAATATGAAAAGTGTTTGAATTTGAATAACTAATACAAAACAATTTTCTATTTTCTGTTATAATTATTTTAATTTGTTTAAAAATAGTTTGAATATGAATTTGAAGAACTTTTGCATATTTTGGAATTTGATAAAACTTTCAATATGAAAAGTGTTTGAATTTGAATAACTAATACAAAACAATTTTCTATTTTCTATAATAATTATTTTAATTTGTTTATTCATAGTTTGAATATGAATTTAATAACTTTTGCATATTTTGGAATTTGATAAAACTTTCAATATGAAAAGTGTTTGAATTTGAATAACTAATACAAAACAATTTTCTGTTTTCTATAATAATTATTTTAATTTGTTTAAAAATAGTTTGAATATGAATTTTAATAACTTTTGCATATTTTGGAATTTGATAAAACTTTCAATATGAAAAGTGTTTGAATTTGAATAACTAATACAAAACAATTTTCTATTTTCTATAATAATTATTTTAATTTGTTTAAAAATAGTTTGAATATGAATTTAATAACTTTTGCATATTTTGGAATTTGGTAAAACTATCAATATGAAAAGTGTTTGAATTTGAATAACTAATACAAAACAATTTGTGTTTCTTTCAAGCACTTGTGAGCCGTTAGATCAGGAGTGTGTTTCTTTCAAGCACTTGTGAGCCGTTAGATCCCGGTTGTTGTTACCAACCGGGACTAAAGAAGCACCAACCGGGACTAAAGAAGCACACGGATCGTGTGTTTCTTTCAAGCACTTGTGAGCCGTTAGATCAGGAGTGTGTTTCTTTCAAGCACTTGTGAGCCGTTAGATCCCGGTTGTTGTTACCAACCGGGACTAAAGAAGCACACGTACCCTATATATAGCCCCCCTCCCGGACATGTTCAGCACTCAGTGTCTACTCATTGTAGTTCATTTTGGCAGCACACGGGTAGCAGAGAGCACTCAGTGAAGGCTGAAGGTGAACCATCTTCGCAACTTGGATACAACAATTTCTTGTGATCCTCTAACATCTGGTCGAACTTCAACCTCTCCTTTTCAGTTCCGCACTCTCTCTTTGCATCAGCAATGGCCCGACCAAGATCGTCAGCGGGCTCATCTGGTGCCTCTTCATCTTCAGCTTCCCCCGTTGCAGAATCTCCGTACTCCGGGAACATAGGATAGTTGTCATCATCTTCCTCTTCTTTATTGTCTTCCATCATAACCCCTTTTTCTCCGTGCTTCGTCCAACAATTATAGCTGGGCAGGAAACCGTGCCGAATAAGATGACTTTGAAGGGTTCTCGCGCTTGGGTGATCTGTCTTATTCTGACAGTTGACACATGGACAACACATGAAACCATTGGTACTGTGGGCCTGGGCTTTCTCGAGAAATTTCCTCAAACCCGTCATGTACTCGGCAGTGCGTCGGTCACCATACATCCATTCTCGGTCCATCTGCATTATATAATTAACTATATCAATAACCATTACAGACCATCGAGAAATAACCACTGAACATGCACGGTATCAATTAATGACAAATGAAATGAGAAAAAAATTAACCTCGATCGAAAAGAAGGATAAACTTCTTTAAGTGTACATCAAATCATTTCGTGAACTCTCTCGGGCATTTCATCGAACACCTTGCGTGCATACTTAAAAAAAATAGACTAGCACACACCCCCTCCTTCCATTTCAAAAAAAAAATGCCTCCAGTGGTTTTGGGAGGGGGCTGCTGATCAGTATATATAGGCACCCACCTTTTGTCCCGGTTCCAGCCACAAACCGGGACAACAAGGAGGCCCATTTGTCCCGGTTTGTGAATGAAACCGGGATAGATGGGGTTTTTTTCATTTTCTTTTTCTGTTTTTATTTTCTTTTTCTGTTTTAAATAACTTTTGCAAACTTTGGATTTTGGAAAAACTATGAATATGAAAAGTGTTTGAATTTGACTAACTAATACAAAACCATTTTCTGTTTTCTGTTTTAAATAACTTTTGCAAACTTTGGAATATATTTCGGTCAATACATGAGAACACGCGCACACAGAATTTTTGCGTGACCGAATACATAGATAGTCTACTCATCAACGACATTAAGATGATCGTACTCAGTATTATAGCCGCGTAGACTATCCCACTTCCGTGCAATCTCGAAGCCAAGGCGAGCGTCTAAAGCAGCATATACGACTTGATCGTAGCTCAATGGAACTTTGCCCCATCCGAAAATTAGGTCTTCTTCTAACGTGTCTTCCTTGTCGTCGTCCGTGTTCTTCTTCTTCTTGTATTTCTTCTTCTTCTCAAGATTTGTCCCAATGACCGCATTAGAGAGAGCATAGAGACTCGGAGTAAAATTGCCGGTAGGGTTTCGGCGATCCCTCTGCAGGTCGACCGCGGACCGAATAATAATTCCATAGTAGGCTAGCATCTTCATGTCATTATGGATTGCCACGCCGTAGAAATTGATTGTCTCATCACCTAAGAAATCCACGAGGACCTGTGGCACCCGATCAGCTTCGCAAATTTGGAAGACAAGAGTCCCGGTCGCCACCGAGAGTTGAAGGATGGCGGCGCGCTGCGGAGTATCCTTCCGTCGAGGGTCGGTGAACTCGCAATCGAGTCCAACGGCTTTGATCGGAGCGGCGTCGAGGAAGTAGTTCTTCATGTCGCGGATCCACTTCTCCACGCGCCATGCACGAAGGGTGACCCACACCTTGAACCGCATGCCTTCCTTCTTGTAGTAGTACAACTCGGACCGAGGCGGACGCGCGAGTGGCTCCATAGGGCCGGAGAAAAGAGAGGAGAGATGGTGTGTGTGGAGGAGCCGGAGAGATGGTGTGTGGAGGAGCCGTACTGTACCATTTTATAGCGCCGGAGAGGCAGATGAATCGCCGGCCGGAGAGCAGAGGAATTAATCGCCGGAGGGCAGAGGAATCGCCGGCGGCGCCGTACTTCCGCTCGTCTTCCGTGCGCGTCGAAAAAACGCGGCGATGGCTCGGCTTCCGCGTGTAACTGAAACCATGACATTTGTCCCGGTTCCAGTCACGAACCGGGACAAATAGGTGTACGCTACCTATTTGTCCCGGTTCGTGACTGGAACCGGGACAAATGGGTGTCGCCTGGAGCGCTCGACGGGTTTTAGGCCCCATCTGTCCCGGTTTGCAGTACGACCGGGACAAATGGGGTATTTCTGTTTGGTCCTTTAGCCTGTTTTCTACTAGTGTGTTATCTAGATACACACCAAAATGAGTGAATCTGAACACTAAAACATGTCTAGGTACAAGTTTGGAGGTGTGCATGTGGCAAAAGGCTAAAATATCTTATATTAAAAAACGGAGGTAGTAACTCTATATGTCACATGCAGTATATATGACGGAAAGGATGCCTTTGTGCCACAGACCACTGCAATCCAAATAAACCCACCTGTTTTAACTTGCTAGGGTCATGAAAGAAATTTCCAACCGAAATGACTCGCTATGGTATGATAGAAGATATAATTATCTACTCTAAACTCCTGTAACAAAACTCTGTAAATAACTTCTATTCTATCTAATCGAGCGGCAAACGACTGCCTTGACCTCGAAAAAAAATGATACATGTAAGGCATTTCTTTTTCATTCTTGCTCTCATAGAAAACATTAAAAAATCATTCATTTGGTTCACTCGAGTCCAAAGCCATAAATAATCTTGGTTCTTCAAGCATAAACACCCTCTAGATTTGGTCGTATGTGCCCAAGGGAAAGATGTTTGGATGATAACGTGTGATAGTACTTCCACATACGTGGCGACCTAGCGACTGCAAAAAAAGATTGAAAGATATAAACCATGAAGTCTTCTAGAAAAGTCATGATTTGTGAGTTTTTAAAATAAAAATCAGATACAATATTTAGATAACAAGAATTCAGTAATATAAAAATCTTCTATTTCATCATTATTTATTTAATAAAACCTGAGATTTTCAAGTAACTAAATGGAAATTTCTGATTTCTGAACTACCTAATTTTTAGAACTATTCTAGTTTCTTACCTTAACCTTTCTATTTTAATTTTCTATTTGTTTCTTGACCTATTATGATATTTTCCAAAGAACATATTGCTGGTTGGACTGCCCCACGTGTGTGAAACCATCCTCAGATGTCAAAGCCATTTTTGGTGAGGCGGTAAGTAGACGGGTTTCACACTTGAGATACATATAAGGTGTGGGGACCCCGGACTAGCTGTCCGAAATACCCGATTATGCTTAACACAACGATCCCGTGATCAGTCTGTCGTTGCACATAATCCGAACTGAATACCAAAGTTTTACATCCATTACAATACCGGAATAAGTCTTACATAACAGGTCATATAGACCAAGTCTTACACAGGTGCCTTCTAGGGCCAAATCAACATAAGCAGCGGAACTTAAACGTAGTAGACATCCAAAAGCTAACGATGACCCGACAGGCAGTCGACTTGAGAAGACCCTTAGTTGGCGTAGATGTCGCCATACTCCTCCTGGGCGTAATACTCCTCCAAGTCTGGCTACGACAATAGCCAGAGACAAGCTAGTATGAGTACATTGAAATGTACTCGCAAACTACTCCAACATGAGTGCACTAGTCTCATTTTTAGTTTCACATTTTTATTTATTTAAAACATCTATGTATCTTTGTTGAAGAAGGTAAGAAGATTATAACTATCCCTAGTATCTCCTGAGCATTAGTTTCTTCAAACTCCTCCTTTTTCCAACCATGATCCCTCATGGTTTATTTCTCCAACAACCTCATACCGATCCGCTGGTATAGGTGTATGGAACATTCTCCAACTTCTTTTCTTTTGAAAACACAACTCTTTTTCCAAAAACTTGCACATGGTCAAAGTAGGGTCTTCAACTGTCCATATCCGAGGACTCGGCTATTCGAATAGTTTAATTACCCTCTGCAGAGGTAGCACGCTTTTCCCACACCCATCCGGTAACTCATCGTGTCTGCCACGTCTCGCCATACCAGGGTATGCGAAGTTGAGTCACCAGTCCTAGTCTTTCCTTTGCTCATGCTAGTATAGGATCTTGCCCCTATGAACCATTCCATCTCCACCTAGTCCAGTTTCCCGTCGGAAACCCTAAGTGTGAGGACTCATAGGTTTTATCTGGCGGTGTATACGGACATCCTTCTATCCTCCTCCTTATCTACTCATAGATTTTTGAGTGAGGACCCAGGTCAGGGTTAGGTCACCAAACCACTCCCTCATGCATAACAGAGTCATCTCCGTTGATGCAGTGTCCCATACTAATAAGAGCAAACTATATGACTAAGCCCTTTCCCATATGTGGGTAAATGTGGTCGCACAGAGTATCGGTTGCTTGACTGAGTACTAGGACACAATGTGCTTTTCTAAAAACCATCTTTCTCCATTTCCTTATTTCAACACCAACTCTTGGTGCTATATATCCACACAAGTTTTCAAAGGAGTTTGAATAAAACAACATTAATTTTCCCATCCTATAATTCTAGCATATATTCTACATAGGGTGGCAAAATAGTCTAGGTATACTTTGAAAAAGGGTTTTCATAAACCTTTGTTTTTGAAAATGATTTGGTAAATCTAGGTGCATAAGTTATTTGCAAGCTCAGAGAGTAGCTTGCCTTGCTCGGCAAAGTGGTCTGGGTCTTGGTCTTCAGGTTCAGCAGTTCCCTCCTCCTCGATATACCCGACAGCGTTCTCGTCTATTACACAATCAATCAAATACAAACAATCACTAGCCTATTCAATCAATCATTATAGCAATACACTCTTAGAGGTCCTAATCAACCATTTCACACATCAAACAACACTATGTGCTTCAATTTAATTTAATATGTCCTTATTCAAATATATCCTAATTAGGGCAGAAACTTGATGCACATGTTTAATTGCATAGCTTGAGTTCTGTTGATCACAAAAATACAAACTAAAATTCTACAGAAAGCTAATGATGTGTAGAAGATGACACAATTGGATTTGAGTCATTTGGAGTTACCAAACTCCCTACACATTGTTTTGAATTCAGAAGCTAATTAATAAGGTTTTGGCTATTATTTAAATTATATTCATCTAAAAATTAAACCCTTTTGGGATTGACTAACCATGGTTAAATGTGATCTAATAAAATTAGCTTCAACTAATTTGGATTAACAGAGCATCAGAAACAAACAAGTTTAGGATTTAAACATGCTACTGTATTTTGAATATTGTATTTTTATTATATATCCAAATGGAGTGAAACTAGTTTAGTTGGATAGGGAATTTCATAAGCTTTCCAGAACAGTTGGATTTGCTAAATTTGGAGTTGTAAATCTAAAGTTATGGATTTTCTAATTTTGAGTTCAGTACTGATTTTTAAATGAAACTTGAATTCGAATTAATACTCCAGAACGGATAATGTTGAAAAATCTGACAGAGGGGACCCACTGGTCAGCGACCCAGAGAGCGCGCGCGCGGTTCATTTAAACCTGACGCGTGGGACCCGTATGTCAGAGTTTTAATAATTTTTCACGAACCGGTAAGCTAACGTTGGATGGAGATCTAACGGTCTAGAGCGCTCGCGTCGCCGGCGACCAAACCCGAGCGGCGCTGCGACTCCGGCGACGGTGAGGTGGACGGTGCGCTCACCTAGGGGGCTCGGGAGGGCGTGCAGACGGTGCAGATCGACGGCGGCGAGTCGGGGAAGGTCCTGGGGCGAGCGGAGCTTGCTGGCGTGGCTCCGAGCGACGGTGACGAGCAGCTCCTTCTCCGCGGCGGCACTGCAACTCCGGCGAGCGATTGACGACGTTCCTGAGCACGATCCAGAGGGGAAAAAGAGGCGGGTGAGTGCGGGGTGCAAGGGGAAGAGGTTAGGGGCAGAGGGGAGCGACGGGGAGAAACAGCACGGCCTAGCCGTGGTCGTCGCCTACCTCGGGCACGGCGAGCTCGAGGAAGGGCACGGTGGCCTGAGGCCTTGCTGCCTCGGCCTGGGCTGTCAAGCGGCGCACGAGAGAGTGGAGAGGGTGAGAGGAGAGCAGTGGAGTGGTGTGGAGAAATGCCGGACACGGGGGCGGCTTTATAGTGGCCGGGCGGCGCACGGTGGACGCGGTGCAGAGGGCACCCACGGCCGTGCGTGCTCGCCGTAGGCCGGTGGAGGGGTGCGGCTACGCTGCGGGCTGTCTGGGGAACAAGGTGGGCAAGGAGGGGAGGCGTGGCGCGCTCGGGGGCGTGCGGGCGCTTGGCCCTGCCGTGGACGGGCTTGGGCGGCGCACGGCGTGCGCGGCATGGCGCGGGCGCGGCGTGCTCGGGCTGGTGCTGGGCGTGCTGTGGGTGCGAGAGGGGACCAGGAGGCGAGGGTGAGCGAAGGGGGGGGGCTGGCACGGGAGAGCACGGTGCTGCCACCTCCGCTGCCGCGCGACATGGCGACGTGCATGCTGCCGTGGCTGTCGCCGGCGCCTCCACGGCGACTCCGGCCACCGTTTGACTCCCTCCGGCGTGCAGCGAGGTCGTGGTGAAGAGGGGAGTGCAGGGCTGGCTCCAATTTGTCCAATGCACAACCCAAAGCTTGGATTGATCCATGAGTTGCTTCGGTTTGGGAAGAACAGGGTGGGTGATCACAAGGTGTTTGTTGAAATGTTTGAACCAAAACAGTATGCAATTTGCTATTTAATTTTTCATATTTCTCTTAATCCCTTTTGGGTTCAAACTTAGGGTCTAGGCTAAGTATATTATTGGTGAGTGTTACAAAGTCTTTTTGAAATATTTTGAAATATCTCAATCATGAATTTCTAATTTGAAATTGGGGCTTTTGAATTTAAATTTTTGAAAGGGAATAGTTTGTGAAAAATTAACTAGGAGTGTTTATAATATTACTCCATTGATTTTGGTGTGAAAATAAATTTATACTTCTTAATTTGGAAAAATAATGTGACATGTGTCACATGGTGTTTTGTTTTTGTGATTTGTTTTATTTGTTTTCTTTTCTTTCTATTTTTCAATTAGAGGTAGAACACAACAATATTGCAAACAATGCAAACAAACAATTCTCAAGAATTAAACATACACAAATTTTTTATGAGAAAAGTTTTTGTTGGCCCACATTTTTGCATTAATAAATATATTAACATTCTGGGATGTTACATAAGGTCTGGTGTTTGAGTTGATGAACAAACCTCAGATCTTAGTAAGAGGCAAGTTGTCCTCCATATCTCGGTCTCCTCCTTAATGCCCCGAAGTACCACCGTCCAGGATCAGGAGACATTGTTGAAAACATTGTAGTTCGGGTAGCTCCATAGCGATTACCAAACGATAGCCAAGGCTGTTAAAAATTCATGCACATCTCCCTTGGTGCGAGGTCACCCACTGTACCAGAGAGTCATCGAGTTCATACACTCATCCCTCCAATCGCAACTATGGTGGTGACAGACTCCCCCCCCCCCCCCCCCCCCCCCCCCCCCCACCCCAACCACATCCAACTAGCAAGTGGTCGATAGACTTCGTCCGTTGGTCACATAATTAGAAAGCATCCGACCGCAGCAGTTCGTGTATAGCCAGTCGGTCTACCGTCCAGCAACGGTTTCTGAAGAAAAGCAACATGACACCTTGCACTTTGAGGGGGCTCGAGATCGCTAAAACAAGTCCGGGTAGAAAAAACATGAAGTGTACAAAGCACTGGCGTTCCAACTCCAACTGAACGCATCCTCTCATCCAAGATGGAGTACCACATTCACGAGGTGATCTGAAAGATCCAAGAGCTCTGCCAACACCGACGATGTAAGGTTTGGCGAGAGGTGCTCAAGGCAAACCCCCAGCCAGACTCTCACATACTCAATCGGTTTTGGCCGTGTGCCCCGAACCGTCCCGAAATGATTTAGGGCGAAGTCCTGGACCAGACAACCCCGCGGCCAGCAGTTTGTCCAGAAGAGGGTGGAAATACCATATCTCTTAACACCGACCTTTTTTTGTCGAACATACTCTAAGATCGACTGAGTAGCCGCATCGAAAACTTGCTGGACCACACCATGGAAATCAGATGTTAAATTTCTTCCATGGTTTGTCGGGGTCAACTCTACTCCACCACAGTCACCTTGTGTGCAAAACAAAGTTTTATACAGATAGTAAGAAAGGAAAAATCTGAACATTTGGTACAAGACAGACGGACGCACAGAGAATAGTTGGTACTGTGTTGTCCTGCCATATATGCTTCGCTAGCTAATTAAGTACTCCCTTTATTTCATAATATAAGATATTTTACCATTTTTTCACATTTATATGTACATACATGTATCTAGACATGTTTTAATGTACATGGCCACTTATTTTGCTTTGAATCTAGACAATATGTGTTACATCTCAAACATCTTATATTGTGAAACGGAGGGAGTAGTTAAGGGATCAACAACTTTTGAATGGACTGAGCAATGCACAATTGGGTGTCACGCGTGACGTGTATACCAGTACCGTAAAATAGCAATCACACCGGTCAAGATCTTAAGAGACATGCACAACAGAGGTTCCACGGTCAAAATTTAATTAGATTACTATTTGTCGAAGTGAGAAAGCATGTAGCCACAGTTTAGCCGGCCGGCCGTATCTCATCGCACGGTATATTACTGTTTAAGTGTGGGAAAAGGTAGCAGTAAATGCAAACAAGAGCTGCATATATATGCAGTGCTAGGCAAATGAAGGACATGCATGCAGCTTGCCGTGGGGGACATCAGCAAGACAAACAAGCTCTAGCACTTATAGAAAAGTTTGTTTCTTCTCCAATAATGCGAGCTCTAACAGTGGCAAGTGCCAATATACAAGAGGGCACTTCGCCGGTCCCGGGTTGGTGCATATGTCATCCGGTTGAAGAATTACTCATCCAGGAATGCAGTAAAAATTCAAGCCATAAGGAACATAAGAGCATGTCTCAATTGTTGATAAGATTATCTTTTCTTATGCAATACATGTCATCTTCAGTTAGGCTGTTGCTATTTGAGTATCCGGACTCGATATGCAGGTTGAAAACCTAAAATCTAACCTGCATCCGTTGCATCTAGAAGTGGCATTTTCTTTGTTGAAGTCATTGTCTAGAAAGTTCAGATCTATTTATTGGTAAAAAATATATTCAATCATACTAATTAACAGTATGATAACAGATACAGTCCACCATACATGAAAAAATACTCTATATTTGGTCATCGTGATTCCTTTTCGAACAAAACATGGTGCAAAAGCTTTGAATGAACTGAGATCATCTCTACTAGCGGTGTCTTAAGGCCATCCACATAGCCATTTGGAACACGCACGACGAAAAATGTCGCCCACTCGCAGCGCCCAAAAGTTGATATCGTCCGACGCATGTCAAAATTTGGTCCGGCACATCCAGTCCAGGCTCTCCCCGTGGGGATCCGCTGGGCTGCGTCGGAGGTAGATGTGCGCGTCGCCAGTGCTCCGACGCACGGACCAATCTTGTCATTGACACAACAATATCCCCTATTTACTCTATCTCCCATATCCATCTCCACCACTTCATCTCGGCTGCCTTTCCTCATTGTGATTGCGCCGCCTCCGCCCACACACCACACCATCTTGCACCGTGGGAGAATACAGAAATCACACCGCCGGCCCGCGCCCATCTTGACTAGGCTCCGATGCCAGTGCTTGTCGACTCCTTTGGGTACACGCCGCCTCACCGACTTCACGGGACCTACTGTGCCAGCAAGGTGTTCGACAGATTGGCTGGTACGTCTATGTTTTCTAGAATTTGTCGCCGGAGCCGACGATCAGGTGATTGATCGATTCACTTTCAATTCCAACAGATGGATAGTGACGGCGAGATGATGTCCCTTATCTTTGTTGGAATAAGAAGCTGCCATCGCCGAGGAGGAAGATCATAATTTGATGATTCTTACTTGTCTTCTACGGCTTCAAGCCGACGAGGCCACCAATGCCGCACCCAAATGAGGAGGCTCGGTGTCTGGGAGGATCAAGACCAAGCCGAGACAGAGAATGGATGTATATTGCATGATAGTCTCCGATCACTTTGCCGATCTTCCGGCATTCACCCCAAAGGATTTTCGTTGGCGCTTTCGATTGAACCCTGTGGCTTGTTCTTGTGGATCGTGCATGCTCTCAGTGAGTATGATCGATGGTTCCAATTGAAGTGGGAATGGTTGGTTTCTCTCATCCATCCAGAAGTGCGCTATTGCCATGACAATGCTTGCATATGGAGCTTCTACAGATGATCAAGATGACTACCTACGCATGTCGTAGTCTACATCTATCAAATCAACATGTACTGCGGGGCGGTGGTTGCCGTATTTGGTCCACAATACTTGAGTGGAGCAAATGAAGAAGAAACAACTCAGATCATGGAACATAACACATCAAGATGACTTCCTGGAATGGTTGGAAGCATAGACTACCACTAGAGCTGGAAAAACTGTTGATTTGGTTGGGAAGTATTGTATAAAGGCGGGCATAAAGGATATTGCAGTTTGATAGTTGAAACTACGGCCGATCATGAACATGGGATTTGGCAAGCTTTTTCGGATGGTAGGATCCCACAATGACATCGACGTCTTGCATCGCTCTCCTGTGTTTGCGAGCTCGTTGAAGGCCCTGCTCCAGTAGTTGATGACCCACAAGTATAGGGGGTGTATCGCAGTACTTTCGATAAATAAGAGTGTCGAACCCAACGAGGAGCAGAAGGTGTTGACAAGTGGTTTTGATGAGGGTTTGACTGTAAACACTAGCAGACAAGTTTTTAGTAGACTTTGATATGACAGATAAATAAAGTGCGAGTAAATAGAGCACGGCAATTATAATTGCAGCGAGTGGCCCAATCCTTTTTGGAGCAAAGGACAAGCCGGTTTGTTTACTTATGATGACCAAACGTTCTTGAGGACACACGGGAATTCTGTCTAGTGCTTTCGCTTCATATTGATGATTAATCTTTAGTGTTTGGATAAGTGTCGTGTGGGTGAACCTATGCTAATGCACCGCCCTTCCTAGGACTAATACATACTTATGATTATACCCCTTGCAAGCATCCGCAAATACAAGAAAGTAATTAAGATAAATCTAACCATAGCTTTAAACTCTGAGATCCTGCTATCCCTCATGCATCGGAATATCAACGGGGGTTTAGGTTTCTGTCACTCCGGCAACCCCACAATTAATAACCGAGTACACGATGCATTCCCCTAGGCCCATAAAGGTGAAGTGTCATGTAGTCGACGTTCACATGACACCACTAGAAGAATGGCACCACAAATTAAATATCAAAACATTAAATATTACTCAACATAGTTCACTACTAACATCTATACTTCTCCCATGTCCTCAAGAACTTAACGAACTACTCACAACACATCATATGGTACATGATCAGAGATGATATAATGATGGATAACAATCTGAACATAAACCCTAATTCAACGGTTTCACTCAATAGCATCAATAACAAGAGTAATCAACACCGGGAGAGTTTCCCCTATCAAATACACAAGGTTTAGCCCTAGATGTTACAGCGGGAACGGAGTGGACCGATGGAGATGACGGCGTCGGCGGTGGAGATGGTGGTGTTGGCGATGGTGATGGAGTGCAGCTCGATGACGGTGACGATGGCGACGATTTCCCCCCTCCGGGAGGGAATTTCCCCGGCGGCAACGCAGCCTGCCGGAGAGCTTTTCTCTCTCTGTCTTCTCCGCCTCGTGGTGGCGGCGAAGAGGATTTCTGAACACCCCCCAGGTCTTAGGTTTTCGGGGGGTTGAAGTACGCGAAAGGGCACGCCAGGTGGTGGGCCAGGGCGGCCCCACCACATGCTCGCGCGGCCAGCCTCCCTGCCGCGCCTGGGCATGGTGTGGGCCCCCTGGGCCCCACCTCAGGCTCCCCTTTTGGCCTCCTTCGTGATCTGGTGAGCAAATAATTCCCAGGTGTTTCGTTTGATCTTCTGAGCTTCGCAAATATTGTATCTCGATGACGCTTTTTCCAGCAGAATTCAGACTCCGGAGTTCCATCCCCCAATGATCATCAATCATGCAAAATAGATGAAATAACATAAGTATCATCTCCAAATACGAAATATATCAATGAATACCAGTAAATTATGATATAAAATAGTGATGCAAAATGGACGTATCAACTCCCCCCAAGCTTAGACCTCGCTTGTCCCCAAGCGAAAGCTGAACTCGGTAACATGACCACAGGTTTATGGAGTGAAGTGTCGATATAAAATATACAGACAAGAAGCATCACATGTATAAATGCACAAGTCATCCTAGATATCAACTCCGTTCATATAAATCAACTTGTAACAAGTAGAGGAAAACCACAGTAAGGTACATAGAGAAAACCTTAGTTGGTGTTGGCAAACTTAGTCCTTGGTCAGAGGACAATGAACATATTGAGCTTAGTTTATAAAACAGCCCTCTTTATTAGTTGATAACTCCAAAAATCAAATTAATTAGATGCCAACAATGTGCTAAGCAAGAAAGAATAAAAGACATGATCAACAATACTGACGTATAACTGGTTGAATCACAATCAACTCAAATGCTTGCTTAAGATAGAAGGAGATAGGTTTACTGACTCAACATAAAGTAAAAGATAGGCCCTTCGCAAAGGGAAGTAGAGATACAAGCATGTGCTAGAGCTTTTGGTTTTATAGGTTTTCGAAATCATATAGAGAGCATAAAAGTAAGTTTTTGAGCGGTGTTTGTTGTTGTCAACGAATGGTAATAGAGTTCTTGTCATCTTCCATACTAAGCAAGTTAAGGGTGGTTCCGATTTATTTTTAAAAACAAACCTTTATGATATTCATCTTCTTTTTCCTTTACTTTCACAGCCTTGACACTCCTCCCCACCTTTCTAACACAACCATGGCTAACCGAATCCTCGGGTGCCCACCAATCAATCTCAAACCATGGAGGAGTGCCTATATTTTAAAATCTCAACCTTTGATATTATAGTGGTCTGACCACCCCTTTGCAATATTAATGACGAGCAGATGTAGCATGCAAGTCAAGGGTTACTTAATTAGTATGGAAGATAATAAACCCAACTATTATTTCCTCATGAGCTAGTGAACATTGACACAAATAAGGGATAATAATTTTGAATAAAGATAGCACAAGAAGTATTTACTTGGAGTGGCGCAAAATACCACATAGTAGGTAGATATGGTGGACACAAATGGCAGGGGTTTCGGTTCATGGTTTGGATGTATGAGAAGCATTCCCTCTCGATACAGGTCTTTGGCTAGCAAGGTTGGGTAGCAAGCATAAGAGTTGATGGATACAAACAAACATACATGTAGTAAAGACAATCATGCAATTCTTACTTGAAGGCACACACAATTTTAAGTTTGTGAATACTAAGCTTATAATCTACAAGTGAGAAAGATTAATGAATTCTATATTCTACATGTAATTCCTTTTTCCACTTAAGTCTCAAAGTATTGTAGCTACTGACCAATGCTAAGTTTGCCAAAGTAAAAAGATTTACTATATGCTCCCAAAGTGATTACCAACACTAATGACAAGATCAATCATACATGATAAAAGTTGCAAACTAAAATAAAGTGTGCAGAAAATAAATGATAACACTTCTCATTAATATTCCATAACGGCAACTCACACCAAGGGATACATAGACAGCCAACTAAAAGAGAGATACTTCCACACTGCAAACCATCATATAAGATAACTTCCCTACTCACGATATGACTCTACTAAAAGGTAAAAGATGAAAGATAATGGTGATACCGCGGCACTCCCCCCAAGCTTGGAACAAGCTAAGAGAGATGCCAATACCGATGATGAATTACTACTTCGGTGGCGATGGTGATGAGTCCTCTTGATCAAGCTTCCAAGGTAAGGGCTCTCCAGTGAGAGGATGTCCTCCCAGAGCTTCGAAGTCTCTTCTTTATGCTTAGCCATAAGTTCAGAGACGATCCGGTGAACAATGTCCACCTCACGCTCCGCCATCTTCTTGTACTTGAAAACTTCTTGCTCCAGACTCTTCATCCTATCCTCTATGCTTCCTTCTCCTTGGGGGCCTTGAACATCTTCAACTTGTACCTTCCCTTTCTTGAGAGACAACTCTTTGGGATGCATCTTCAACTCGTTCATGTACGGGTTGACGACGTTCACAAAGAAACTGTCCTTGGAGGGCTCGGATGAAGACGTGATGGCTCTAGATCCACGGCTAAAATCTGGCAGAAACAGCTCGAAACAAGAACACGCCGAAAACACGATATACGGACCTCGGGGGATCCGGGTGAATATATAGCAAAAATTTACGAAATAAAAGGAAGGCAACAAGGCGAAACCGAGTAGGAGAGGAGCTCCGAGGCTCCCCCACCTGGTGCTCGCGCGGCCAGCAAGGGCCCCGCGCCACCACGTGGTGTGGGCGCCTCAGACTTCGTGTCCTGCTCGTGTTCGTCTCGTATTTTTCCATATTTTCCAAAAATAAATAATAGGTAGCTCAAAATTAAATTCGCGAACTTTTTCTTACCGAAACTGCACCTTTTCGAAATCAGGTTCTGCAGACTCAGAAATATTTTCCTTAATATAATCTTCCGGAGTAATTGCTTGAATAATATCAACATCTTCATTATAAGAATCTCCAGAAATATAATGCTTGAGTCTTTGTCCATTTACCACTTATGTAGAGTCATCCTTGAGCGAAGCAATTTTTATCGCACCCGAACGAAACACCTCCACAATGACATATGGTCCTTCCCACTTGGAGAGCAATTTTCCTGCAAAGAATCTAAGACGAGAGCTATACAATAGAACTTTCGCACCAACATGAAACTCTCTCTTAAGGATTCTCCTATCATGCCATCTCTTAACTTTCTCTTTAAATAGTTTAGCATTTTCATAAGCTTCACTTCTCCATTCATCTAAAGAACTTAAATTAAGTAATCTTTTCTCACCAGCAAGTTTAAAATCTCTATTTAGTTCTCTCACTGCCCAATAAGCTTTGTGTTCTAATTCTAAAGGCAAGTGACAAGCTTTTCCATAAACCATTTTATAAGGAGACATACCCATGGGATTTTTATAAGCAGTTCTATAAGCCCACAATGCATCATTTAATTTACTAGCCCAATTCTTCCTCGTCCTATTAACAGTCTTTTGCAAGATAGATTTAATTTCTCTATTTGATAGTTCTAGTTGCCCACTAGTTTGAGGATGATAAGCTGAAGCAATTCTATGATTAACACCATATTTAGCAAGAACTTTTCTAAACCCACCATGAATAAAATGAGAACCTCCATCAGTCATAAGATATCTAGGAACACCAAACCTAGGGAAAATAATATCTCGAAGCATTTTTAATGATGTCTCACCATCAGCACTTTTAGTAGGTATAGCTTCTACCCATTTAGTAACGTAATCAACAGCAATAAGTATATGAGTATTACCTTCTGAAGAAGGGAAAGGACCCATAAAGTCAAATCCCCAACAATCAAACGGTTCAATAACAAGAGAATAATTCATAGGCATTTCATTACGTCTAGAGATATTACCAACTCTTTGACATTCATCACAAGATAAAATAAACTTTCTTGCATCTTTAAAAAGAGTAGGACAATAAAAACCTGATTGTAAAACCTTTTGTGCGGTTCTATCTCCAGCGTGATGTCCTCCATAAGCACTACTATGGCACTTTCTCAATATCTCTTTTTGTTCATACTCCGGAACACATCTTCGCATAATACCATCAACTCCTTCTTTATATAAGTGTGGGTCATCCCAGAAATAATGCCTTAAGTCATAAAAGAATTTTTTTCTTTGTTGAGCTGAAAAGGTTGGAGGCAAATACTTCGAAACAATAAAGTTAGCATAATCTGCATACCAAGGACTATCTCGTGAACTCACCCTTATTGCAGCCAATTGTTCATTTGGAAAACTATCATTAACAGGTATAGGATCATAAGCAATGTTTTCCAATCTAGACAAATTATCAGCAACAGGATTTTCAGCACCCTTCCTATCCACAATATGCAAATCGAATTCTTGCAAAAGTAACACCCATCTGATAAGCCTAGGCTTTGCATCTTTCTTTTCCATAAGGTATCTAATTGCAGCATGATCAGTGTGAATAATAACTTTAGAATCAACAATGTATTGTCTAAATTTATCACAAGCAAAGACAACAGCTAGAAATTCTTTTTCAGTTGTAGCATAATTCTTTTGAGCAGCATCAAGAGTCTTACTAGCATAATGAATAACATTTAACTTTTTATCCACTCTTTGCCCAAGGAAAGCACCAACAGCAAAATCACTAGCATCACACATAATTTCAAATGGTAAATTCCAATCAGGTGGTTGAACAATAGGAGCAGTTATTAAAGCTTTCTTAAGAGTTTCAAAAGCTTCCTTACAATCATCATAAAAAACAAATGGTATATCTTTTTTGCAAGAGATTAGTAAGAGGCTTTGATACCTTAGCAAAGTCTTTGATAAACCTTCTATAGAAACCAGCATGACCAAGAATACTACGAATACCTTTAACATCTCTAGGGCAAGGCATTTTCTCAATTGCTTCCACTTTGGCTCTATCAACTTCAATACCTCTTTCAGAAATTTTATGTCCAAGAACAATCCCTTCATTAACCATAAAGTGGCGTTTCTCCCAATTAAGAACAAGATTAGTTTCTTCACATCTCTGCAAAACTTTATCAAGATTGTGCAAGCAATTATCAAAGGAAGTGCCATAGACGGAGAAATCGTCCATGAACACCTCCACAATTTCCTCACAAAAACCATGAAACATAGCAGACATACATCTTTGAAAAGTAGCAGGAGCATTACATAAACCAAAAGGCATACGTCTATAAGCATAAGTACCATAAGGACAGGTAAATGTGGTTTTCTCTTGATCTTGAGTTTTAACAGCAATTTGAGAGAAAGCAGAATAACCATCAAGAAAGCAAAAATGAGTTTTATTGGCTAATCTCTCCAACATTTGATCGATAAAAGGTAATGGATAATGATCTTTCTTAGTAACTTTATTAACCTTCCTAAAATCAATGCACATTCTATAACCAACAACTACTCTTTGAGGAATAAGCTCATCATGATCATTAGGTACAACAGTAATTCCACCTTTCTTAGGGACACAGTGCACAGGACTAACCCATCTACTATCAGCAATAGGATAAATAATACCAGCATCAAGAAGTTTTAATACCTCATTTCTTACCACTTCCTTCATCTTAGGTATTAAACGGCGTTGATGTTCAACAACTGGCTTTGCATCGAGCTCCATATTAATAGAATGTTGACATATAGTAGGAGAAATCCCTTTCAAATCATCCAAAGTATAACCCATAGCTCCACGGTGTTTCTTCAATATTTCCAACAATCTTTCTTCTTCTTTACCTGAAAGGTTAGCACTAATAATAACAGGATATATTTTCTTATCATCAAGATGAGCATACTTAAGATTATCAGGCAAAGGTTTTAAATCAAAGACAGGATCCTCTTTAGGTGGAAGTGTTTTACCCAAGTCTTCCACCTTTAAATTATGTTTAAGAATAGGTTGACGAAGGAATATGTCCTCAAGTTCATTCCTTTGTTCCATAAAATCTTCACTCTCATGATCTTCCATAAATTGCTGAATATAATTACTAGGCGCAAGAGCAATAGAAGAAAGTTGTTCTACTCTAAAATCCTCATTAGGCAATTCGGTTTCATAAGGAGCTTTAGCAAATTTCGAAAAATTGAATTCATATGAATCACCAGCAAATTTAGTAAGGATTTTCTCTTTCTTACAATCTATAACAGCACCACAAGTATTTAGAAAAGGTCTACCAAAAATGATAGGACAAGTCTTACTAGCAGCAGAACCAAGTACGAGGAAATCAGCAGGATATTTAGTCTTACCACATAGAACTTCAACATCTCTGACAATACCAATGGGAGAGATAGTTTCTCTATTGGCAAGTTGAATAACCACATCAATCTCTTCAAGTTCACTAGGACCAATCTCATGCATAATTTCTTTATAAAGATCATAAGGAATAGCACTTGAACTTGCACCAATATCACATAAACCATAATAACAATGATCACCAATTTTAACAGATAACACAGGAACACTAGCCTTCCTTGGCTTTGCAGGATGAGAAACAACATTAGAAGCATCATCACAAAATATAATATACTCTTCTCCCACATTTTCAGAAACAAGCTCTTTAACTATAGCCACAGAAGGTTCAACTTTAATTTGTTCATCAGGTTCCTTAGCTTTCTTATCACTTTTATTAACCACACTAGCCATAATAGAATGTTCTTTCACTTTAACAGGAAAAGGAATTTTATCAATATAAGGCTCAGGAATGATATGATCAACAATATTAACTTCAATGCTTTTAGCTAAAGGAGCAATAGATTTATCTTTATAAGGTTCATGATTTTTTTCAAACCCCTTCTTGGGCAAACCGAAATAGACAGCAAAGGATTTATAATAATTTGCAACAACTTGAGAGTCAAGACCATAAGCACTATTAATATTTCGAAATGCATCAGTATTCATGAAAGTCTTAATGCATTCAAAGTCATATTTTATACCTGGCTCCCTACCTTTGTCGTTCTCCCATGCTTCAGTATTTTCTTCAATACGATCAAGAAGATCCCATTTAAACTCCTTCTTATTACGAGTGAATGATCCAGCACAAGAAGTATCCAATAATGTTTTATCTTCAAAGGAGAGTCTTGCATAGAAGTTATCAACAATAATATTACCAGGAAGCTCATGAATGGGGCATTTGAGCATTAATGCCTTCAATCTCCCCCAAGCTTGGGCAATACTTTCTCCATCATGAGGCCAGAAATTATATATAGAATTCCGATCTTGGTGAATTTTACTTGGAGGATAAAATTTAGAATAAAAGAGAGGTACAATTTCCTCCCATCCAAGAGAATCCCTGTTCTTCAGCATTTTATTCCAATGCGCAGCTCTCCCACCGAGTGATATGGAGAATAATTTCTTCCTGACTTCGTCCATTGTAATACCTGCACACTTGAACAACTCGCATAATTCATGTAAATACAGTAAATGATCACCGGGGTGGACAGTTCCATCTCCAACATAGCGGTTATTCATAACACGTTCAATAATTTTCATAGGTATTTTAAATGGCACAATATCATCAGATGGCGCCTCATGTTCTACCTCAGCAGCGGTAGAAGACTTCCCAAACAGGAAAGCAACATTTCCTCTCTCCATTATTAAGCAAATAAGGAGACAGAAATAAAAACAGCACTTACAGCTAAAGTTTTGCTTACCAATTCCACTTACCAATAGCGCTTCACTCCCCGGCAACGGCGCCAGAAAATAGTCTTGATGACCCACAAGTATAGGGGGTGTATCGCAGTACTTTCGATAAATAAGAGTGTCGAACCCAACGAGGAGTAGAAGGTGTTGACAAGTGGTTTTGATGAGGGTTTCACTGTAAACACTAGCAGACAAGTTTTCAGTAGACTTTGATATGACAGATAAATAAAGTGCGAGTAAATAGAGCGCGGCAATTATAATTGCAGCGAGTGGCCCAATCCTTTTTAGAGCAAAGGACAAGCCGGTTTGTTTACTTATGATGACCAAACGTTCTTGAGGACACACGGGAATTCTGTCTAGTGCTTTCGCTTCATATTGATGATTAATCTTTAGTGTTTGGATAAGTGTCGTGTGGGTGAACCTATGCTAATGCACCGCCCTTCCTAGGACTAATACATAATTATGATTATACCCCTTGCAAGCATCCGCAAATACAAGAAAGTAATTAAGATAAATCTAACCATAGCTTTAAACTCTGAGATCCTGCTATCCCTCATGCATCGGAATATCAACGGGGGTTTAGGTTTCTGTCACTCCGGCAACCCCACAATTAATAACCGAGTACACGATGCATTCCCCTAGGCCCATAAAGGTGAAGTGTCATGTAGTCGACGTTCACATGACACCACTAGAAGAATGGCACCACAACTTAAATATCAAAACATTAAATATTACTCAACATAGTTTACTACTAACATCTAGACTTCTCCCATGTCCTCAAGAACTTAACGAACTACTCACAACACATCATATGGTACATGATCAGAGATGATATAATGATGGATAACAATCTGAACATAAACCCTAATTCAACGGTTTCACTCAATAGCATCAATAACAAGAGTAATCAACACCGGGAGAGTTTCCCCTATCAAATACACAAGGTTTAGCCCTAGATGTTATAGCGGGAACGGAGTGGACCGATGGAGATGACGGCGTCGGCGGTGGAGATGGTGGTGTTGGCGATGGTGATGGAGTGCAGCTCGATGACGGTGACGATGGCGACGATTTTCCCCCCTCCGGGAGGCAATTTCCCTGGCGGCAACGCAGCCTGCCGGAGAGCTTTTCTCTCTCTGTCTTCTCCGCCTCGTGGTGGCGGCGAAGAGGATTTCTGAACACCCCCCAGGTCTTAGGTTTTCGGGGGGATGAAGTACGCGAAAGGGCACGCCAGGTGGTGGGCCAGGGCAGCCCCACCACATGCTCGTGCGGCCAGCGTCCCTGCCGCGCCTGGGCTTGGTGTGGGCCTCCTGGGCCCCACCTCAGGCTCCCCTTTTGGCCTCCTTCGTGATCTGGTGAGAAAATAATTCCCAGGTGTTTCGTTTGATCTTCTGAGCTTCGCAAATATTGTATCTCGATGACGCTTTTTCCAGCAGAATTCAGACTCCGGAGTTCCATCCCCCATTGATCATCAATCATGCAAAATAGATGAAATAACATAAGTATCATCTCCAAATACGAAATATATCAATGAATAGCAGTAAATTATGATATAAAATAGTGATGCAAAATGGACGTATCAGCAGTCAACTATGATCAACGGTCACCAGTACGACAAAGGGTATTACCTTGCTGATGACATCTATCCAACGTGGGGAACATTTGTGAAGACAATCTCCAACCCTCTAGGCAACAAAACTTGTTTTGGTTTCAGATAGGCTACAAACCTTGTTGGTTTGCATCTGAACAAGAGAGTACGAGAAAGGTTGTCGAGTGGCATTCGGAGTGCTGCAGGAAATGTTTGCTATTGTCGGTACCCTGCTCGGACATGGTCGAACGAGCAGATGTTGGAGGTGATGAATGCGTGTGTGATTACGCACAACATGATCATCGAGAGTGAGCTCGCACATTCGGTTCACGATCCTCTTCCATTCGACTTTCAGGTGCTCTCACCGATGTTGACCACGATGTGTCGGCAGATTTTGCTGATTTTCTCTCCATGCATATGGAGATTCGTGTTGAAAATATTCACATCAACTTCAAAATTATAGTCGAGCATTTGTGAGTGTGTCGGGAAATGATAGGGGCATCCCCGGGAGGGCAACATATTTGAATTGTATGAGTAATTTTATTTTAAATTTTTGTGAAATTTATTTTATTCGTTGAAAACTATGAAACATTCATATTAATTTGATTTGTACTTGTCAAATAGTTGAATGAGATGAGAAAAAGATTTTCAGAGGACCGATTGGACAAACCGAGTGGGGAGCGACACCCCTATTAGCTAGCTGCTGGTTCGGACGAGCGCATAGCGCCCGTTTGGGCGCCCATCCAGACTTCATTTGGATGCCGCGAGCGGATATTCTCTAATGGCTCTAATGGTTCGCTTCACTTCCAATATGAATTTAGGGAAAATGTTCGAATATGTATACGTGTTAGACTAGGATTAAAGAAGATCATCTCGTATTCCAAGCCTATTGTCTTCTTGCCTCCCAAATCTTGTACACTATATATATACCCCACCAGGGTGAGATCAATAATATAACAATAAATATTAGAGTTTCTATATTTTCTACAAACTAGCTTGTGGTTTTGTGTAGGATTTGGAGCAAGAATCACCGGAGTAGTTTACATGTTTTTACTGTACTGCAAACGTAGAGTATTATTGGATTTACCAGCGCGCCTTGCTGTCGATCTCTACATGCGTGTAGATTCCAGGGTGGGTAATGGCGTAGGCATTCAATGCCTGGCCAACCGTTTGCGAGTTTCCAAGGAGGCGAGAGAGGGAATATGTCTTGACCCTCCACATTTGTGCTTCTGGCCAGCTACGTACATACTCCCTGGAGAGAGAGAGAGATGCATATCCACAGCTGACATTAATCAAGAAAGATAAATGTGTCTTGACCTCAAAATTGCTGCCCGTCTTACGCGTTCCCGAGAGAGAGGTACTGTACTCCTGCGCATGTACTATGTGCGACGATGACGGAGGGATCAAAATTTCCCTCAGTCTACCAAATTTGAGTAGCCCCCACAATTTCTCAGCAAATAATTCTCTGTTATACTCTTCCTCCCGTTATATGTCATAATATTCCCGTCACTTCCATATACGGAGTATCACCAAACCAAAGCAGCTGGACGCCCCTGATTGCACTTGGGAATGGCATCACCGGCCTCCGCACCCTAGGTGACCTCTGCTGCTGGTGTTAACCGAAATCAATACATGCGACGTTGCCCGTGTGGCAAAAAAAAGCTGCTCGGGACAACCAGCACCCCATGAACACAGACCGGCGGCAAGGCCGTATAATAGATGAAGACCGGAAAGGAAGTGGTTCTGGCCGAAGACGAAAGCGGAAGAGGAAGCCAGCGCCGACGGGCGAGGTTCTCCGTGAGGTGAGACAAATAAGAATAAGGTGATGGTGTTGGTGATCATTGGAGTGCTTGTTGTGGTGTAGTATGAACTTGATTAATTTTTGTCCACGAAATCCAACTTCCTATGTGATGTTTTCTTTATAAACTTGATCTATTTGGGTTGTTTTGATTCTATTAATTTGATTTGGTCGATTGGATGAACTGGATTTTTGTTTGTGTGGTTCAACAGTTGGATGTAGTGCATTTGAATCATTGAAATTGTTGATCAAATATTAAGCAATTGTTTCAAATGCATGTGGTTGGGCTACCTATTTTGAAGAAAAAAATGTAGCAAAGGATGAATGAATTAGCCATAAAAGTAGAAGTTAAATACTCCATCCGTCCCAAAATAATTGTCTTAAGTTTGGCTAAAAGTGTATGTATCTAGACATGTTTCGTGTCTAAATACATTCACTTTTGGGCAAACTTGAGAGAGTTATTTCGGGACGGAGGGATTATATGGGTTATCTGCCGCCACATTTTAACCTGTCACATCTGAGGACTTACAGTTTGAGAGAGCCATTAGGGATTTATAGGATAGGGGTTTGACTACAGACACACTTAGTAGTCATTGTGGAGTATATGTATCGATAAATAGTTAGGTGCCACTGCATATCCAAAATAAAACACATAGTACCTCGATACAAGTGCAAAGTAAATTTTGTAAAAGTTTTTTTTTTTGCAAATACAATTGTTTGGAGAGAACAGATGAAAATACAAGAAGTAATAATACGAATACAATTAGAATGTTACTAAGATCGGAGTGGATCTTCCCGTTTCTATGAAATTACATGAATGTGAAGACAATCTGTACAAAATTCTCTTGCAACAATCAGTGACCCAAAAGATTTTTGTAGGAAATTTTCATAACGTTGCAATGGTATAATAAAACAAAGTTTCAGTACTACCTGGCCTTATTATAAGTTTTTCGTGTCATGAAGTAGCCGTATGCGTAGTTATATTCGATCAGTTCACATGATCAACTATCTAATAGATTTAATATTCCTCTACATGACAAGTCTTGGGTTCTAGCTACATATTCATCGTCATACAACATGCATGTTTGCAATTAATCGAGTCATTTCCCCCTTGTTTTATCTTCTGGACCCTCCAAATTTGCATTGTGCCATGCTCAAAACTTGAATAAACAAGAACACACATAATAGTGCCATTGCTGGAGGAATCAATGTTGCAAGATGTAGTACGTACTGGCTAGTGCCCCTACGGTACTGTGTCATCTTCACCGGTTCATGTGTGCGCGCGCATATCACTCATAAAATCAAAGTAGGAGTAGCATTCACTGATGCATCCATGGCCGTCGTGTATTGAATTCACGACCACGTGGTAGCTAAACCCAAACAGTGCTAAACGCAACAGTTTGTCTGAAACCGAGCCAATATATGTAGATGTAGAGCTGGGCTTCGGGTAGCTAGGGCTGCTATGCTAGCTAGGGTTTGTGCATGGACCAGAAACAAAGTGAATGAATGAATGGCTCCGTGCCATGACCCATAAATAATTTCTTGCATGTTGAGGGAGGATATGCTGCCGGCCGGAGTTAAGTTGGATGACTGCCACCGGCTGCCTGCCGCCATTTATGCCGCTCACTGTTCATCCTTTTCTTCCCCACCCTGCCCTCTCTCCTTTATGGATGTGGTCACTGGCCAAGCGAGCCCGTCATCTCCTTTGCAGACACACATGTACATGCACATGCATGCCAAGCAAAATTTAAAACATGTGCACCGGGGCATGCATGCACGAATATTCAGTCATGAATTCATTCATCATAATTTGTTCTATGATTTGTAGTAGAACTAGCTACTCCTACATTCTGTTTATTTAAATTAGTTCATTAATTTGTAGTAGAAGCTGGAAGAGAAACCTGAATCTCCCCTCTCTTCATTCTGGCCAGGCCAAGAAACGGTGTATCAACTCAAATAGGAAAAACACGACTAGATATATATGGATGCACGTGCGACGTGTCACGATCACATGAAAGGGCAAAATACAAAGCTTATCAAATCTTCATACCACGCTAGTTTGGTAGGTTTCCCTCTCTTGCAGAAGAGTCTAACCTAGCCAAATTGTTGTACTTGTACTAATTTATCAGAGGAAGTGGAGAAGCGGACGTACATCCGCGCGCACATGGGCTAGCTGCAGTGCACCAATTCTCACGAGAGGGACAGAGAATCGAAATACTCACCTCAAGAAATATATAGAGGCGTCCTGGGATGTTTTCCCTGGGATCCACCTAAGAATGTTAGAGAGAGATGGAGGGAGAGAGAGACATAGTCAACGGAATTGTGCAGAATCTCCGGAGCATTACATTCTCCAAAATGTTCCTCAAAGCGTGATTATAATCAAGCTGTCATTGACCTCATCATATGCTTCGCAAGCATAGGATCCAAGTAAGGGTAGCCTTAGTATCTTTTAATCATGCCATTACACTGTTCGAAACTCCTCTTCTTCTTGCATGCATCTCAAGGGAGCACATATATATGGTCGAGCTAGCTCTTCGTTGACATGGTTTTTTCAGTGAGCGCGTAGTGCATTACTGGTGTGTGCGTGTGTGCTCTGACAGGTGACAACACTGTGTGAGCGCATATTGTAGTCTCATTTTGTGCGATTGTATTATAAAAACATCTGTCGTTTGACATTAGCCAACAAGGAGAATATTTTGCGTGCTAGTTAAACAACCTCTCCTTGATACGGCTGCATGCGAATGTCTTGGTCGGATAAAACTAGTGTCGAGGCCATAGGGCTCTGCTAACTGATTAACTAAGTAAACCCTGTCAAACTGATGATCGCAAACAATCTAATCCAAGTAGTAGGAGAAGCACTCCTATGGTCTCACTTTACTCCGCGAAGCCAGGGGGGGTGGTCACGTGACGACGCCTCCCTCTCACGTGAGGCTCCTACGTCCGGGAATCTTGCTTCACATCCATGCACATCTCATTCTTCTACCCTGTCTCTTCTCCTCCATGTCAGATGTTGTACTGCTGTGGTAACTTCTTTTTTTACCAAAACCCTAGGCTTTGACCTTTCTCACCAATCACAGCGGCATCATTACCCAATTATTTTGCTCACCGTCCGTCCGTGCGTGCGTGTCGTGGATCCACACGTGGGAGCATCTGGGTGGCTCGCCAGGTACGGGTGTGGAAGCTGCCCACGAGTGGCTCCCCTGGACGCTGCTGCGTGCACGCATGGAAGCTCCCCCTCCTCTCCTTGTGAGGCCAGTCTCTCTAAAATTGCTGCTGCTACTGGCTAAGGGTATTAATTTTATTCAAAATTTTACAGTTGTTTATTCTCTTCTATTTTTACTCAAAAAAGACATGTCTTGTTACTTGCTAAATACTGATGTAGAAAGCACTCAGGTAGTCATGTGACATGGAGAGAGGATTTTGTCCTCCTGAGTTTCAATGATCATGATTTTTTTAAAAGATATTTTAAAGATTCAAAATCCAAAACAATCCAGAATGGATAATACACATGTTTTCTACATATTTGTATATTTTTGTTAGAAAATAAGTTGTATTGTTGGCTACAAAAAATCACAAAAAAAGGACCCTGAAAATGGTAAAAACGAGCTCATCTTACTTCCTACATTCGTACTTTTTGTGCAAGTCACATATCAAAAGATCTTTCGCCCCAAATTTGGTCGTACATGTAGACATGTCTACGTACTAGCATGTTCTTTTTTAGAATGTTTCAAGAAGCAAAAAAAAAAAGATCACTGAATCTGGGGAAGCAAAGTGATTTTTTGGGTGACATGCCTCTATCCTAGTTTTTTTTGTGCTACAATACCGCTATCCAAACTAGCTCTCCATTATTCCTCCTTCTCATGCAAACCAAAGTTTGTTAGCCAATATTTAGACAAGCAAGTGAAGTGTGTGGGAGCGATGCACTTCTTAGGGCAACATTCTTGACTATTGCGATCGTACTGTGAGTACAAACATGCCACTCATCCATTACAACCACACGTATTTGACCACAAAGGTTATTCTCCTTTTATACTTAGATTGCGCCACCTACCTAAATAGAAAAAGGGAAACGGCCCAAACATGTTAGGAAATTGGTGCAAGGACATAAGTGAAAACACTAATTATTTTTCTATCATATAGATGACAACTCAGGTCCATTATATGAACCAAGTTACTCTAAGAAGACTTACTTTTCACCATACAAGTTTTTTTTATATAAGTTGCAATCCATTGACAATTCTATTCGCAAGTCGGTCCTTCGTCATATAAAATTATGTTCGAGATTTTATTTGCATTGACTACGAGCTATGAATAATCGTTGCTAGTTGTAATATGAATTTCTAAATAATTTGTCGTTAGGGTTTTGTTTTGTCGGTCGTGGTGCGACGTTGGGGTGGTGGAACCGGTGTCCGGGCGACTCAGCCCCACTCCCACACCGGCGGTGTCCTTCATGGCAGCGTCTCGTAGTTGATGGTATCGTTTAATTTGTTTGTCGAACCTTCGGATTGGTGGTTCTAGGGTTGATGGATGGTGTTAGCAACGCGGCCGGGGCGACCCCATCAGGTGTGTCTCTCCTTCTGCTCCGTCCCCGTTTCTACAACGTTGTATCCAACGCCATGATGGAGCAGGCAAGATGTGACAACTGGAAAATGGTGTATCTTGTGATGGGTTTGTGGTTGGAGGCTGACAATCCTGATTTCCTCCTTCGACGTCGTAGTTTTGCGGGGGTGTCAGTTCTGAAATCTGATGACGTGTCCGGGGACATTTTGTCCCGGTATGATTCTTTCAAGGGCAATGGTTTTGCTTCTAGCAACTATTTTGCTTCTGGCGAAGTACGGTATGAGGTCCGTAGAGCTTCAGATCAGAGATTGAGCGTGTCGAGGTTGGGTGAAGAGGTGATATCTCTTCTATCCCTTTGTTGGTAACCTCGCTGGTGTCGAAGGAGGGGGAGCTGCCTTTTTTTCATAGGATTATCATATATGTTCAGTTCTGTAAGGTCGGTGTGTACGCGCCTTATAACTTGATCTTTTTATTTTACAAATGCGACATGTATTACCATGTAAAAATGATTTGGTTTTCATGACTAATACTACCTATGTTCGTCAGATTATTTCAATGTGGATTATATCCGGAGCAAAATGAGTGAATCTAGACCTTAAAATAAATCTGTATACATCCTAATCTGAAATAGTAATACAACTTATAATATGGAGCCAAGGCAGTTCTAATTAGATGTACTACTTGTTGACTCACGCATGATTGCAAGCGTGTACCATGTACTTTATAACATTTCCAAGCTAGCTGATGTTTAAAGTGTACATTCGTGAGATTATATGTATTTCAAGTGTCAAGTACAGCAACTCACACTAGTAGAAAATGGACCTTTCGTTCAGAGCATTAGTCCTGGCCGGGTTGGAGGTCGGTACTAATGTGGCATTAGTACCGGTCCCAACGGCTAGTTTGGCCGGGGGCATTAGTACCGGTACATAACGAACCTTTAGTACCGGTTCGTGACACGAACCAGTACTAAAGGTTTTGCGCCAGGCTGGGCTAGAGCCAAAACCTTTAGTACCGGTTCGTGACAAGAGCCGGTACTAAAGTGGACCTTTAGTACCGGTTTTAGACACGAACCGGTACTAAAGGTTTCGGCTATAAATTCCATGTTTTGAATTGTTTTTAAAAAATACACATAAACTCATTTAAGTAGGCGAAATTAGGTAGATATCAAGAATATTTATAATCTTTTGGGATTATCCCATCAAATGTGTACTACTCTTTGTAAAAATTAGATGGGTGTGATTTTGCATCATATTTTTTGTACTTTATTCACAAAAAAGTTTTTTTTCGCACTTACAAAATGGAAAATGATATTTATGAAAATAATTTCAAGAATCCCTTCGGCACGATTGTTTTTTATACCAATATACACCTATTTGTTGAATATGAGATCTTTATCACAAACTATGTCGTGGAAATGACCATAACTTGATCATTTGGGTTGAAACTTCTAGATGTTTATAGATGATAGACCTTTTTGTGAAAACTTTTTTTGCAAATTTTGTCAAAAATAAAATTTATCATTTTTCATCGCAACTAGTACACATCTAAGAACCCCATGCCAAAGGATTTCCTTTTTTGAGGTGTTTATCACTTTATTCCATTTTTTCGTAAAAACAATCAAAACAGTCGCGATGACTATTCATCGAAAGAGGTTAGATTTTCAAGAATTATCAATGTTTCTGTGATATAACCAATAGTTGTGTACCTTAAGATGATTTTTCCAATAGATTCAGACCAAACTATCAAATAGTTGTAGTTCAAATTTGAATTACTTTCGAAAAATTGACATAAACTCATTTAACTAGGCGAAATTAGGTAGAAATCATGGAAAACCCTAATACTTGAGGATTATCCATCATATGTGTACTAGTTTCCATGAAAATAAAATGGATGCCATTTCGCATCATATTTTTTGTACTTTGTTCACAAAAAAGTCATTTTTTGCACTTAACAAATGGAAAATGATATTTATGAAAATAATTTCAAGAATCCCTTCGGCATGATTGTTTCTTATACCAATATGCACATATTTGTTGAATATGAGATATTTATCACAAACTATGCCGTGGAAATGACCATAACTTGATCATTTGGGTTGAAACTTCTAGATGTTTATAGATGATAGACCTTTTTGTGAAGCCTTTTTTTGCAATTTTTGTCAAAAATAAAATTTATCATTTTTCATGGCAGCTAGTACACATATAAGAACCCCATGCCAAAGGATTTCCTTTTTTGAGGTGTTTATCACTTTATTTCATTTTTTCGTAAAAACGATCAAAACGGTCGCGATGACTATTCATCGAAAGAGGTTATATTTTCAGGAATTATCAATATTTCTGTGATATAACCAATAGTTGTGTACTTTAAAATGATTTTTCCAAAAGATTCAGACCAAACTATCAAATAGTTGTAGTTCAAATTTGAATTACTTTCGAAAAATCAATATAAACTCATTTAACTAGGCGAAATTAGGTAGAAATCATTGAAACCCCTAATACTTGGGGATTATCCATCATATGTGTACTAGTTTACAGGAAAATTAAATGGGTGCCATTTTGCATCATATTTTTCGTACTTTGTTCACAAAAAAAGTCATTTTTCACACTTAAAAAATGGAAAATGATATTTATGAAAATAATTTCAAGAATCCCTTCGGCATGATTGTTTCCTATACCAATATGCACCTATTTGTTGAATATGAGATCTTTATCACAAACTATGCCGTGGAAATGATCATAACTTGATCATTTGGTTTGAAACTTCTAGATGTTTATAGATGGTAGACCTTTTTGTGAAGACTTTTTTTGCAAATTTTGTCAAAAATCAATTTTATCATTTTTCATAGCAACTAGTACACATATAAGAACCCCATGCCAAAGGATTTCCTTTTTTTGAGGTGTTTATCGTTTTATTTCATTTTTTCATAAAAAACAATCAAAATTGTCATCATGGCTATCGATGTTTCTGTAATGCAAAAGATGATTTGGATGTCCTGTTTGGATTCCTCTATTTTTTTTGATCAATTTAGACATTTTATTTGTTAAATTCCGATTTAAGGGTTTAAAGATACGAATTATTCCATACTAAATGAAAAAGGCAAAAATAAAGTAATATTTATTTTATCATTATTTATTTCAATATTATTATTATATAGTCATTTTTGTTTATTCAACTAAATTTTTATAATACAAGCAATGAAAAAGTGTATCATCATGACCGAGTGGTTAATATGATTGATAAGATAGTAATATCGTAAGTTCTCAGTTCTCTCTTAGTATCTAATTTGAAAAGAACCTAAATGTTAAGCGTGCTGAGGTTGGAGTTAGTTTGAGGATGGGTGACCGAACGAGAAGTTTGACTTGATTAAATAGTTCGACTTGAGATTGGGTGTGTAGTTAGTGATGAAGTGTGTGTGTTAGTGTGTAGTTAAGTGAGAAAATTTTGAAATTCCAAAACACACGAATCGCTGTCCCGCGCCCACGTGGAGCCCCTTTTAGTACCGGTGTATAAGCAACCGGTACTAATACTACGGGGGCTTTAGTCCCGGTTGCAAAACCGGTACTAAAGGTACTCACGGACCGGTATTAAATAGCAGTTTTCTACTAGTGTAAAAGACAATACACAATTGACACACCAATGGACTTCTGAGATCAAGTAGAAAGAAATGGTTACTCTATGTTTTACCAATGTGTGGTCCATCATGGAACATTAACCTACTTGCATTTAGTCTAAAAACTTCTCATCCAAGTACTCTCTTGCCATGCATAAACATACCAGCTTTTGTTGTGCACGTACATACGTACGTCTTCCTTTTGTCATGCATGTGATGTTTCATTGTAATCATGGACATGAATCTGATGTAAAAATAGAGGGGTACTATTATCTTGGTACACCGTGTTGTTTTCCAATATGTCATAGCTCGTGGTGAGATCCGGTCATCCCAGGTGATAAGTAGTCTAGTAATCTTGACCGAAAATATATGTGTAATAGTATGTATATGTATTAGTACATTTAAAAAGTTATTACTGTTTTTCGCGCAAATACTGTATAATATATCTATCCGTTTCTGACACACAGTACAATATAACTAGAACCGAACAACCAATCACAAATGGACCATCTCTGACGGAGATGAGGGTGCTCTGAATTATGCCGCATCTCAGGCAGGTCCGTCAAATATATAGTGTACAAATACATATAAATATTGAACTTGTGCATGTATGATGATATTTCTATATATTTGAGGACCCTAGAACACTCGTCCCCTATCGTACACTGGGAGCACTTGGAGACGGAAGTTTCTTTTAGATAAAACATTTTATTGCCAAGATAAGGAAGTCGTCAAACAGAATCTTAAGTTTTAAACTACCAAAGGGAGGTTTACCTTAGCTAGGTACCATCTACAGGACCAACTCGGTGAGGGTCAAGAGCTGATGGTCGAGACGAGAAGTACATTTAAAGTAGTCGAAGCGCACGACAAATGGAAAAGAAAGATCTATCACACAAGCCATACACAAGGCGCACACAACTATCTTGAGGAGTTTTTTCGCACAAATCTATGCCCCGTTTGGAATACATGAAGTAAAAACGTAAAAATAGGAAAAATATAAGAATTGAGGTGTCATGTTCCTAAATTTCTACAGGAACCAAAACCACATTTTTTTTTTCAAAGTGTCGTTTGGATGACACGTAGAAAAAACATAGGAATTTTAGACATGGGATGAATAAAACATGAGGTGAGACTTCATTTTTGTTTTCCTCCAAAATTTCTATAGAATAGCCTATTCCATAGGAATTTTAAAAGAATCCGAGTTTCCTATTCCTTCGTTCCAAACGGTAAAATAGGAAACTTTTCTGTAAGATTCCTATCCTCAAACATTCGTATAGAATTCATTTGTTCCAAACGGGAGCCCTAGTTTGGATTTGTTTTAACTTAGTTTCATCCATATTTCTAATCCCTTAGATAATCAAGATTAGAAAGCATGATGTAAGGAATTTTTGTTATAAGTAGTAGGCAATAAACGATGAACAAAAGAAGTATCAACACAACTGGGACACGTGCAAATCTTCACTACGATCGGGTGAGGTTAAAACGTAGGGATCTACAACTTTCTACTTATCCCAACCGACGGCTTACAAAAAGTAAATATAACGGTCGAACCCTGATCCAAACCGGTAACAACTCGGCGCAAGCCTACCAGCGACATGCCTCCTTTCGCTCCGTCCAAATTTTTGTAACTTTATCTTTATATGAATTTAGATCACATCAAAATAATAATTTTCCCATCATGGGGCCTTGTCTCCCTGAATCTATGTAAATTTATTTTCCTACCTCCCCAATCTTACCGAACTCAATCGACGTCCTTGATTTTTCCTACTCAATATTTTGTTTAAATGTATGCCTTCCAATACAAGGTTGACATAAATCGATTGTCAACATCCTTGAAAAATAGGCAATAAGAAGAAAAAATAAGCATCGCGGACGCATCGCAAGTCACCCCATTATTCTGCCGGGTCGTTGTAGGCCAAGCGAGGTTTACAATATGATCATACATATGTTAGGTGCGGTATTATAAGAATGTGTGATTAGCCCCAAGAGCAGGGGATCACTGTATCACCTCTCAATGTGGAAGTAGGGTATCGATCCGCAGGAGCAAGAAGGAAAAGCTATCTATTCCCTGCAACTAAAGTGTCACAAGTTTTAGTTGATTATAAACAAGATGGTTGATTTAATGGCTGGAAGTTTGATGCAACGAATCAAGAATGTAAAAGTGTCGTAATCCCTTTCAATGCAAGAGGACAAGACAAAAGCTTTCTCTTATAGGAACAATGGACATGGGGTCATGGGTTCACTCAATCCTCTCTCTCCCATCTATGGTGATTATCATGTTATAGATAAAATTACACACAATTGTCATGTTTTAATGGTAACTTCTATGACGGCTACATGTCCTAAAACACATAGTTGAAAGAAATATTCATTTGTGTTGCTAGGTCACCCTCGTAAGGCTAGCGTGGTTGTTGTCACTCTCACATCATACTTCTCCCTTTTTACCCCTAGACAATGGATGTTGGGTTGTATTGTGTCACTCAATACATATGCCGCTGTCACATCGGCCATCCCGTGCCCACATACATCATACTTCTTAGTGGAAAATATTCCCAACATTAGTGCAACAATTTATATGTCGTGTGTATGGCCACATCTCTCTCATCTATCTCCACTTGGTGGTGTAAATCACCTCATAACATGGATAAACAACGCATTTTGCATAGATCATAACAATATACCACATATCCACCATAGGAATTACATAGATCGATCCATACTCATGCAAGGCACATCATATGGACTTTAACAATGATCATACATAGAGAGATTAGATCAAGTTACCACCACAAAGCCAAAGTCCAGGGGGTGGACTACTCCCCCCTTCATCATGGTGACGACCGTGGAGCCGTTGGAGAAGATGGAGACCACCTCAACAGCGCCCCGACGGAGTTTTCCCCCTCCAATCTGCAGCTTCTGGCTCCTGTTTCGTGATTCTGTGTTTCTACGGCGCTGATACGTCCATTTTGCATCACTATTTTATATCATAATTTGCTGTTATTCATTGATATATTTCATATTTAAAGATGATACTTATGTTATTTCATCTATTTTGCATGTTTGATGATTATTGGAGAATTGATCACCGGAGTCTGGAAAAAGCACCGTCCAGATGCATTATTTGCGAAGATCAAAATATAAAACGAGGACCGTACAAGTTCATATTTTACCAGATCATGGGGGAAGCCAAAAAGGCAGGCCAAGGTGGGGCCCAGGGGGCCCACCCCCCCACCCCCCCCCCCTCGCGCGGCAGGACCTGGAACCGCGCGAGCACAGGGTCTAGCCGCCCTGGCCCACCTCTGGCCGAGCCCCTTCGCGTACTTTATCCCCCCGAAAACCTAAGGTGTCCTACGGAGAGTTAGAGTTATTCCGCCGCCGCCACGAGATGGAAAACACCAGAGAGAAGAAAGCTCTCCGGCAGGGAGAAATCTGCCGGGGAAATCCCTTCCCGGAGGGGGGAAATCGTCGCCATCGTCACCGTCATCGAGCTGCACTTCATCGGGATCTTCATCACCATCATCTCCACCGCCGTCAACGTCATCTCCACCGCTCCACTCCGTTCCCGCTGTAACATCTAGGGCTAAATCTTGTGTGTTTGATAGGGGAAACTCTCCCGGTGTTAATTACTATTGTTATTGATGCTATTGGGTGGAACCGTTGAATTAAGGTTTATGTTCAGATTGTTACCCATCATTATATAATCTCTGATCATGTTCCAAATGATGTGTTGTGAGTAGTTCGTTTAGTTCTTGAGGACATGGGTGAAGTCTAGATGTTAGTAGTGAACTATGTTGAGTAATATTTAATGGTTTGATATTTAAGTTGTGGTGCTATTCTTCTAGTGGTGTCATGTGAACGTCGACTACATGACACTTCACCTTTATGGGCCTAGGGGAATGCATTGTGTATTCGAATATTAATTGTGGGGTCGCCGGAGTGACAGAAACCTAAACCCCCGTTAATATCTCGATGCATGAGGGATAGTAGGATCTCAGAGTTTAAGGCTGTGGTTAGATTTATCTTAATTACTTTCTTGTATTTGCGGATGCTTGCAAGGGGTATAATCACAAGTATGTATTAGTCTTAGGAAGGGCGGTGCATTAGCATAGGTTCACCCACACGACACTTATCAAAACACTAAAGATTAATCATCTATATGAAGCGAAAGCACTAGACATAAATCCCGTGTATCCTCAAGAACGCTTGGTCATCATAAGTAAACAAACCGGCTTATCCTTTGCTCTAGAAAGGATTGGGCCACTCGCGGCAATTATTATTGGTGCGCTTTATTTACTCGCACTTTATTTATCTATTATATCTAAAACTTCTAAAAACCTGTCTGCTAGTATTTACAGTGAAATCCTCATCGAAACTGCTTGTCAGCACCTTCTGCTCCTTGTTGGGTTCGACACTCTTATTTATCGAAAGTACTACGATACACCCCCAATTCTTGTGGGTCATCAAGACTATTTTATGGCACCGTTGCCGGGGAGTGAAGTGACTTTGTTGTGCTTGAAATGCCTGAAGATGATAATATGTCTATTATTCTTGGGAGACCTTTTCTAAACACTGCAGGGGCTGTTATTGATTGCAATAAAGGAAAAATAAATTTCAATGTGAATGACAAGGAACATACTGTTTATTTCCCCAAGAAAATGGATAAAATGCATGGACACTAGTAGAAAACGGACCTTTCGTCCAGAGCATTAGTCCCGGCCGGGTTGGAGGCCGGTACTAATGGGGCATTAGTACCGGTCCCAACGGCTAGTTCGGCCGGGAGCATTAGTACCGGTCCGTGACGAACCTTTAGTACCGGTCCGTGACACGAACCGGTACTAAATGTTTTGCGCCAGGCTGGGCCCGAGCCAAAACCTTTAGTACCGGTTCGTGACACGGACCGGTACCTACCTTTAGTACCGGTCCGTGTCACGAACCGGTACTAAAGGTTTCGGCTATAAATTCCATATTTTGAATTATTTTTAAAAAATCCACATAAACTCATTTAATTAGGCGAAATTAGGTAGAAATCAAGAAAAAACCTAATACTTGTGGATTATCCATCATATGTGTACTAGTTTCCATGAAAATTAAATGGGTGTCATTTTGCATCATATTTTTTGTACTCTGTTCACAAAAAAAATCATTTTTCGCTCTTAAAAAATGGAAAATGATATTTATGGAAATAATTTGAAGAATCCCTTCAGTATGATTGTTTCTTATACCAATATGCACCTATTTGTGCAATATGATATCTTTATCACAAACTATGCTGTGGAAATGACCATAACTTGATCATTTGACTTGAAACTTATAGATGTTTATAGATGATAGACCTTTTTTGAAGACCTTTTTAACAATTTTTGTCAAAAATCAAGTTTATCATTTTTCATAGCGATTAGTACACATATAAGGACCCCATGCCAAAGAATTTCCTTTTTTGAGGTGTTTATCACTTTATTTGATATTTTCGTAAGAACGATCAAAACGGTCGCGATGACTATTCATCGAAAGAGGTAAGATTTTCAAGAATTATCAATATTTCTGTGATATAACCAATAGTTGTGCACCTTAAAATGATTTTTGCTAAATATTCAGACCAAACTATTAAACAGTTGTAGTTCAAATTTAAATTATTTTCGAATAATCGGCATAAACTCATTTAGCTAGGCGAAATTAGGTAAAAATCAAGTAAAAACCTAATACTTGGGGATTATCCATCATATGTGTACTAGTTTGCATGAAAATTAAATGGGTGCCGTTTTGCATCATATTTTTTGTACTTTGTTCACAAAAAAAGTCATTTTCCGCACTTAAAAAATGGAAAATGATATTCATGAAAATAATTTCAAGAATCCCGTTGGCATGATTGTTTCTTATACCAATATGCACCTATTTGTGAAATATGAGATCTTTATCACAAACTATACCGTGGAAATGACCACAACTTGATCATTTGACTTGAAATTTATAGATGTTTATAGATAATAGACCTTTTTGTGAAGACTTTTTTTACAATTTTTGTCAAAAATCAAGTTTATCATTTTTCATGGCGATTAGTACACATATAACGACCCCATGCCAAATGATTTCCTTTTTTGAGGTGTTTATCATTTTATTTCATATTTTCGTAAGAACGATCAAAACGGTCGCGATCATCGAAAGAGGTAAGATTTTCTAGAATTATCAATGTTTCTGTGATATAACCAATAGTTGTGCACCTTAAAATGATTTTTGCTAAAGATTCAGACCAAACTATCAAACGGTTTTAGTTCAAATTTGAATTATTTTCGAATAATCGGCATAAACTCATTTAACTAGGCGAAATTAGGTAGAAATCAAGTAAAAACCTAATACTTGGGTATTATCCATCATATGTTTACTAGTTTCCATGAAAATTAAATGGGTGCCGTTTTGCATCATATTTTTTGTACTTTGTTCGCAAAAAAGTCATTTTCCGCTCTTATAAAATGGAAAATGATATTCATGAAAATAATTTCAAGAATCCCGTTGGCATGTGATACGTCTCCAACGTATTTATAATTTCTTATGTTCCATGCTATATTATACCAAGTTATTACATGTTTTATATGCATTTTATATAGTTTTATGCATTTTCTGGGACTAACCTATTAACAAGATGCCACAGTGCCAGTTCCCTGTTTTCTCCTGTTTTTGGTTTCAGAAAAGTGAAGGGGATCGCATGCAGAAAACAAAAAAATTTCTAACATCGATAGCCTTAAACTAGCCAGAATCTATACTATGCAGATATAGTATTACGTAGGGGGTTCGGTGCACATACCCTTGTAGACCGAAAAGCGGTGATTACGCTCCCGCACAAGCGTTGTCGATGAAGCCGACGAAGACTTCGATGCCGTGTAGAGGAAGCAGACCTCTAGCACCACTAGCGTGGTACCTCGCAGGGCGTCACACACGTACGGTGAAGCCGACGAACTCCGGGCTCCGATCCAAAGACGAAGCAGCGGAAGACTGGGACCGGAAGACCAGCAGCGCGGCGGCGTGCGTATGGTGGAGAAAACTTATCCTTGGCGCAACTCCAAACTTGGGAGTCACGGGATCCAAGGAGAGAGAGAGAGAATATTTGGTGTGTCTTCAAAGGCCAGGGGTACCCCTCTATATAAAGGGGTCCAAGGGGCTGCCCACCTTGCCAGGCTGGCGGTGTGGGACTAAACCCACACCCCAGCCGGCCAAGATGGTGAGCCGGCCCTAGGTGGGCCCCACTTGGCCCACCTAGGCCGGCCCCTCCCCATTGCGCACCAAGGAGGGGGGCTTCCCCCCCCCCCTCATGGGCCTTCTTTCCACCAGAAGGCCCATTTAAGGTATTTAGCCTTTAAAAATTCAGGAAAAATTATAATAAAATATATTTAACTATTAATTACACTAATTAATATTAAATACATATTACATAATTTATTCCAGCTCCGAAAACTATTTCGTCGCTGCCCGATCTCCATCGGAACTTTCCCGGGACGTTCCCGGTGCTCTCTTTTCCTATTTTTCTCTTCCGGTAAAATGTCGACTCCCCTTAAGCGTGTTACCCTAGCGGTTCGATTATCTCACCAGACATGATCGAGACTCCTCTCCGATCAATGACTAATTCGTGGACCTTGGATACCCAGAATTAATCCCTGCGAGATAACGAATACTTTTTCCCATCGAACCTGGACGTCCGAGTCTTAAACCTTTTGCCATGCGATACTTAGCGTGTCCGAGACTCGTTCATAGATATCTCCATACCTAGCTTGATCTCGTTACCGACACTGCTAACTTCTACTCGTCCATGATCTTATGTCCTGGTGACCTAGTCACACGCTTGCAAGCTCTTTTGACATAATCTCACCGAGTGGGCCCTAGAGTATCTATCCTGCTATGGGACTGGCAAATCCCGCTCTTGACCCCCCGTCTCAACATACTCCTTTCCGACACCCGAGAGGGACACCTTTATTGTCACACTATGTAAGATATGACGTTTGATGCAATCAAAGTGTCTTCCAGGAATAGCAATAAGAGTAGGTCTCACGGTCGGAGGCGTAATGACTACGTCCTACAAATATTGGGTATGTCCATCATACCGTTCTACCAACGACATGACTTCATTGTCAAATAGACGCCATGTCACATGATCGGGAAACCTCGATCATCGATTGCACAATGAACCAGTCAAATAGAGGCTACTGGGGACCTGGTTGTTTTACGTATCACACCTGTATTAATGTTTCCGCTTAATACAGTTATAGCACGACACAAAAACGCATTATGAACAAATGAGATATGATAAATAAAACTCTTTATTAAGTGTCTCTAGGGCATATCTCCTTCAGTCTCCCACTTGCACTAGAGTACAACTTAATCTAATTTACAACTTGGTAAAAGCCGGACACCCATAGCATCTTGGTGTTTCACGTGCTTGTCAAGCTGGAGAGGCTTTGTCAACGGATCTGCCACATTCAGATCCGTATGTATTTTGCAAATCTTGACTTCACCTCCTTGTACGTACTGTCGTATCACATGGAAGCGTCGGAGTATGTGTTTGGCAGTTGAGTGAGACCTCGGTTCCTTCGCGTTAGCAATGGCGCCCGTATTGTCGCAGTAAAGGGTCACGGGGTCTTGCGCGCTAGGGAACACTCCAAGCTCGATGATGAACTTCCTCAGCCACACAGCTTCATTCGCGGCTTCAGAAGCGGCAATGTACTCCGATTCCATTGTAGATTGGGCCACGATGGGTTGCTTCCCACTCCTCCAGCATACAGCGCCTCCGTTCACCTTGAACACATATCCTGTCTGTGACTTAGAGTCATCTGGGTCTGAGCAGAAACTTGCATCAACGTAACCTGTTACGCCAAGTTCTTCCTCACAGTCCCCATACACAAGGAACATTTCCTTTGTATGCTTGAGATTCTTAAGAATGCTTTTAACAGCAATCCAATGATCCTTTCCAGGATTACTTTGGAACCGGCTTGTCAAACTAAGAGCCAATGCTACATCAGGTCGAGTACTTAACATGGCATACATGATCGATCCTATGGCTGAAGCATAGGGATGTTTAGTCATCTCGACTCTATCATGTTCCGTCTCCGGACACTGTGCCTTGCTCAATACCTTATTCTTGACAACCGGCAGAAAACCCTTCTTTGCCGTCTCCATACCGAACCGTTTCAGTATCTTGTCAATATAAGTACTCTGACTTAACGCTAATAGACGTCTTGATCTATCACGATAGATCTTAATGCCTAAAACGTATGCAGCTTCTCCTAAGTCCTTCATCGAAAATTTACTGTTTAAATATTTCTTGACGCTATTCAGAAGTTCCACATTGTCCCCTATTAGTAGTATATCATCAACATATAGTACTAGGAACACAACTGAGCTCCCACTCATTTTCTTGTAAATGCAGGTCTCTTCGCTATTTTGGACAAATCCAAAATCTTTGATCAGCTCATCAAAGCGAAGATTCCAGCTCCGAGATGCTTGCTTCAGTCCATAAATGGAACGCTGAAGCTTGCATACCTTGCCAGCATGTTCTGGATCGACAAAACCTTCAGGTTGTACCATATACAACTCTTCCTCAATGTTACCATTTAGGAACGCTGTTTTGACATCCATTTGCCATATCTCATAGTCATAATATGCGGCAACTGCTAGCAAAATCCGAATAGACTTTAGCATCGCTACCGGTGAAAACGTTTCATCGTAGTCAATCCCATGAACTTGTCGGAAACCCTTTGCGACAAGCCGAGCTTTATAGACGGTCACATTACCATCAGCATCAGTCTTCTTTTTAAAGATCCATTTATTCTCGACGGCCTTGCGATCTTCGGGAATCTCCATCAAAGTCCACACTTTGTTATCATACATGGATCCTATTTCGGATTTCATGGCTTCAAGCCATTTCTCGGACTCAGGACTACCATAGCCTCTTTGTAGTTCGTAGGTTCGTCTTGTTCAATCAACATAACGGTGCAAACCATGTTGCCATACCATTCAGGGGCGATCCGAAATCTCCCTGACCTACGAGGTAGAATAGCACCCTCGACATCTTCTCCCACTCCATCTGTGGAGGACGTTTCCGGAACAGCTTCCGTTGCGCCACTCGGAATTTCGAGTTCAGGGTCAATGATCTCGTCGAGGTCTATTTTCCTCCCACTTACTCCTTTGGCGAGAAACTCTTTCTCGAGAAAGGTACCGTTCTTCGCGACAAACGTTTTGCCCTCAGCTTGGTTGTAGAAGGTGTATCCTATGGTTTCCCGTGGATACCCTACAAAGACGACTTTCTCCGACTTCGGTTCGAGTTTGTCGGGCTGTAGTTTCTTAACATACGCCTCACAACCCTAGACCTTCAGGAACGACAGCTTAGGTTTCTGGCCATGCCATACCTCATACGGTGTCGTTGCTACGGATTTGGACAGAGCCCTATTTAAAATGAATGCGGCTGTTTCTAACGCATACCCCCAGAAAGACACGGGCAAGTCGGTAAGAGACATCATAGATCGGACGCTATCTAATAGGGTACGATTACGTTTCTCGGACACACCGTTGCGCTGCGGCGTTCCAGCTGGCGTAAGCTGCGGCACGATGCCACAGGCCTTCAGATGTGTGCCAAACTCAAAACTCAAATATTCGCCACCACGATCGGATCGAAGGTGCTTGATTTTCTTGTTGAGTTGATTTTCAACTTCACTTTGAAATTCTTTGAACTTTTCAAATGTTTCAGACTTGTGTTTCATCAAATAGATATACCCATATCTACTCAAGTCATCGGTGAAGGTGACAAAGTAACGATAACCATTGCGTGTCGACACACTCATTGGTCCACACACATCTGTATGTATGACTCCCAACAAGTCCGACGCCCGTTCCATGAAACCATTGAACGGTGTCTTGGTCATTTTGCCCATGAGGCATGGTTCGCATGTGTCGAGGGATCCAAAATCCAACGAGTCCAGAAGTCCATCGGCATGGAGTTTCTTCATGCGCTTTATACCAATATGACCGAGACGGCAATGCCATATATACATGGCGGTATCGCTACTAAGTTTAATCCTCTTGGCATCTATGCTATAGATGTGAGTACTACGATCGAGATTCAAAAAGAATAAACCATTACTCTCGGGAGCATTAACATAAAAGATATCATTCATATAAATAGCACAACCACTTGATACTGATTTGAATGAATATCCGTCTTGCAACAAGCAAGACCCACTGATAATGTTTACACTCAAGGTTGGTACAAAATAACACTTATTCAGAACCAAAACTAATCCCGATGGTAGATGCAGAGGGAGTGTGCCGACAGCCACCACGTCAACTCTTGATCCGTTGCCGACGCGCATCGTCACCTCGTCCTTTGCCAGGCGCCTCTTATTCCGCAACTCCTCCTGAGAGTTACATATATGAGCAACAGAGCCAGTATCAAATACCCAAGTGTTGCTACGGGCGCAGGTAAGGTACACATCAATAACATGTATATCAAATATACCTTTCTCTTTCTCGACAATCTTGCCGGCCTTTTTATCCTCCAGATACTTGGGGCAGTTGCGCTTCCAGTGACCATTTCCCTTGCAGTAGAAGCATTCCACGCCAGCTTTGGGACCAGGTTTGTTAGTCTTAGGCTTGGCAACGTGCTTGCCATCCTTCCTAGACCTCCAGTTTCTCCTGCCCTTGCCACCGGATTTCTTAAAATCGACGGTCTTGTTGACCATCAACAGCGTGTGGTCCTTCTTGATTTCCACCTCAGCAGTCTTGAGCATCACGAACACCTCACCCAGGGACTTAGCCATGCCCTGCATGTTATAGTTCATGACGAAGCCTTTGTAGCTAGGAGGCAACGATTGCAGCACCCTATCAATCGCCAGCTCATCAGGAATCTTGCATTCCAGAGCATTCAGGCGTTGAACGTAGCCAGACATCTTGACCACGTGCTCGCTCACACTGCTGTGCTCTTCCATCTTGGCTGAGAAGAAAAGCTCAGAAGCTTCATATCTCTAGCCTTAGCCTGCGGCGCAAAGACAGCCTTGAGATCAGAAATTATCTCGAAGGCACTCATCTTCTCAAAGCGCTTCTGCAGGTCGGCTTCCATGGCATAGAGCATGCCACTCTGGACAAAGGAGGAATCCTCCGACCTGGTCTGGAAGACCTTCTTCTCATCGTCGGAGGCATTATCTACCGGGGGTCACCCAGGGGGGCTTCAATCACGTAAGCCACCCTGTGGGGAATGAGGAGGATCCTCAGGTTGCGGAACCAGGCCATGAAGTTTGACCCATTGGTCTTAAGCTTTTCTTTCTCAAGGAACAGGCCTAGGTTAAAGGAGGGGCGAGACATCTACAATGGAATTTGCAAAACATAAGACTTTGTTCATAATATTTTGAGTTCAAGTATTTTCGAAAATAACTATAAGAACTCCCACTCAAAACGAGTATCCCCCTCATCGTTTTAGTGATTACACGACCCCAATCCATTGTGCAACCCCTCATCATCAGAGCCGGCAACACAACTTCAAAGGTAGACATCGGAATGTCAATCACAACAACTCTGTGACTCATGCTCGACCTTTCGGTCACCTTGTTCCGAGGCCATGTCTGTACATGCTAGGCTCGCCATAATAACCTTCAACGAAAGTGCTTGTGCAACGTGGCTTACACCCACTGTATGCGAACGACGATATGTCTGACACCCGATCATCACGGCCTGCCTCATAACGTAGAACTTTCTTGGTGGTGCACGTTGAAGGGAGAACACAAATGGTATTTTGGGGGGATCATCTTATATAACTACCGCCGTGTAACTAATATATACTATATATATATATATACACACAATATAAGATGCACTCAAAACATCAAATGTAATGCGACGTGATATGGTCCTTGCGCCGGTGGTCTCCTTCGCGCCAACAGTTCATAAACAATTTAATAAACTTACCTTGACCATATCACACAGCCCCTGCAAAATAAAGTTGGACGCCTCTACTTTATCTTTTGCATATTTTACGTGGCTTGGGGCTTTCGTAAATAGAACCGCTTCATACCTACGAACCTATGACCACAACAACGATCAAATAATTGCATATTTATTCATCCCTTTCGGGCCCTCCATTGAAAATGCAAAGCCAACTAAAGAGAGAGAGACAGACACCCGCCAGCCACATATACGGAACCAGCCGTATGTCAGTTGTGGAACCAGTCTCGCGTAAGCGTACGCGTAAGGTCGGTCCGGGCCGCTTCATCAACTCGATGCTGCCGGCAATGCAAGTGCACGCGAGAGGGTAGCAAATAATAAGAACGTTGCCCCCGTGAAAAACACGGGTGCAGCTAGCGCACAGCTATATCTACGCATAGATCGGCTCTGATACCACTGAAGGGGATCGCATGCAGAAAACAAAAAATTTCCTAACATCGATAGCCTTAAACTAGCCAGAATCTATACTATGCAGATATAGTATTACGCAGGGGGTTCGGTGCACATACCCTTGTAGACCGAAAAGCGGGGATTACGCTCCCGCACAAGCGTTGTCGATGAAGCCGACGAAGACTTCGATGCCGTGTAGAGGAAGCAGACCTCTAGCACCACTAGCGTGGTACCTCGCAGGGCGTCACACACGTACGGTGAAGCCGACGAACTCCGGGCTCCGATCCAAAGACGAAGCAGCGGAAGACTGGGACCGGAAGACCAGCAGCGCGGCGGCGTGCGTATGGTGGAGAAAACTTATCCTTGGCGCAACTCCAAACTTGGGAGTCACGGGATCCAAGGAGAGAGAGAGAGAATATTTGGTGTGTCTTCAAAGGCCAGGGGTACCCCTCTATATAAAGGGGTCCAGGGGGCTGCCCACCTTGCCAGGCTGGCGGTGTGGGACTAAACCCACACCCCAGCCGGCCAAGATGGTGCGCCGGCCCTAGGTGGGCCCCACTTGGCCCACCTAGGCCGGCCCCTCCCCATTGCGCACCAAGGAGGGGGGGCTTCCCCCCCCCCCCCTCATGGGCCTGCTTTCCACCAGAAGGCCCATTTAAGGTATTTAGCCTTTAAAAATTCAGGAAAAATTATAATAAAATATATTTAACTATTAATTACACTAATTAATATTAAATACATATTACATAATTTATTCCAGCTCCGAAAACTATTTCGTCGCTGCCCGATCTCCATCGGAACTTTCCCGGGACGTTCCCGGTGCTCTCTTTTCCTATTTTTCTCTTCCGGTAAAATGTCGACTCCCCTTAAGCGTGTTACCCTAGCGGTTCGATTATCTCACCAGACATGATCGAGACTCCTCTCCGATCAATGACTAATTCGTGGACCTTGGATACCCAGAATTAATCCCTGCGAGATAACGAATACTTTTTCCCATCGAACCTGGACGTCCGAGTCTTAAGCCTTTTGCCATGCGATACTTAGCGTGTCCGAGACTCGTTCATAGATATCTCCATACCTAGCTTGATCTCGTTACCGACACTGCTAACTTCTACTCGTCCATGATCTTATGTCCTGGTGACCTAGTCACACGCTTGCAAGCTCTTTTGACATAATCTCACCGAGTGGGCCCTAGAGTATCTATCCTGCTATGGGACTGGCAAATCCCGCTCTTGACCCCCCATCTCAACATACTCCTTTCCGACACCCGAGAGGGACACCTTTATTGTCACACTATGTAAGATATGACGTTTGATGCAATCAAAGTGTCTTCCAGGAATAGCAATAAGAGTAGGTCTCACGGTCGGAGGCGTAATGACTACGTCCTACAAATATTGGGTATGTCCATCACACCGTTCTACCAACGACATGACTTCATTGTCAAATAGATGCCATGTCACATGATCGGGAAACCTCGATCATCGATTGCACAATGAACCAGTCAAATAGAGGCTACTGGGGACCTGGTTGTTTTACGTATCACACCTGTATTAATGTTTCCGCTTAATACAGTTATAGCATGACACAAAAACGCATTATGAACAAATGAGATATGATAAATAAAACTCTTTATTAAGTGCCTCTAGGGCATATCTCCTTCAAAAAGCACTTAAGGAAATATTCTCGGAATTGGACGATTTCTTTTCTGAAGTCAGTTTTTCATCGGGAACGTTCCAGAAAGCCGAACACGAGACGAAGTGGGCCACCGAGGCGGCGCCACCACGTGCTCGCGTGGCAGCACCCCTGGCCGCGTGAGGACCAGGTGTGGGCCCCTCGGGGCCCTACCGACTTCGCTCTTTCGCCTACAAATACCCCCCAGACTAAAAACCCTAGCACGGTGTTCATATTTTCCTCCACGGGTCCCGAGCCGCCGCCGTCGTCAACACCAATTCGGGAGAGATCAGAACTTCTCCCCGGCACCCTGCCGGGAGCGGGAATCGTCACCGGAGGCCTCTACGTCGCCATGACCGCCTCCGGACTGATGCGTGAGTAGTCTACCCTTGGACTACGGGGCCATAGCAGTAGCTAGATGGTTGTCTTCTCCTCTTGTGCTATCATGTTTAGATCTTGTGAGCTGCCTATCATGATCAAGATCACCGTTATGTAATACTTCATGTTGTGTTTGCTGGGATCCGATGAATATTGAGTACTAAAGTTATTGCTTCATAATATATCATGTGTGTGCTATTTAATGATCTTGCATGCTCTCCGTTACTTGTGTATGCTCTGGCCAAGTAGATGCTTGTGACTCCAAGAGGGGGTATTTATGCTCGATAGTAGGTTCATGTCTCTATTAAATCTGGGGTGGTGACAGCTAGCTCTAAGGTTGTAGATGTACTGTTGCTACTAGGGATAAAACAGTAGTACTTTGTCTAAGGATGATGTTACTTACTTACTTTACACACAGTGCTTAAGGCGATAATCTGTTGCATGCAACTTAATACTGAAAGGGGTGCGGACGCTAACCAGAAGGTGGATTATTAGTCATAAATGCGGTTGGAACGGTCTATGTATATTGTTGTAATGCCCGAATGAATCTCACACTAGACATCATAACGTTGGTATATGCATTGGTTTGCTCATCATTATTCTATCAATTGCCCAGCTGTAATTTGTTTACCCGCATGAATGCTATTATTATTTATGGAGAGACACCACTAGTGAACTGTGGACCCCGGTCCTTCTTTTTAATCTGATAAACCACAAACTGCAAACCTGTTACTTTCTGCAAACAAACATCTTTCTTCCACACATACGTTTAATCCTTTGTTACAGCAAGCCGGTGAGATTGACAACCTCACCGTTAAGTTGGGGCAAAGTATCTTGATTGTGTTGTGTGCAGGTTCCACGTCACCTACGTCCCAGGAAGCATATTCTGGCGCCCTTACGTCGCAGATTTTTCTGGCGCCGTTGACACCTCGGGGGAATTCATTATTTCCTACTGGTTCGATAACCTTGGTTTCACAACTGAGGGAAACTTGCTGCTGCACTACTTCATACATTCCTCTTGGGGTCTCCGAACAACACACCCACCGTGTGCATCAGCATGATTGTTTCTTATACCAATATGAATCTATTTATGGAATATGAGATCTTTATCACAAACTATACCGTGGAAATGACCATAACTTGATCATTTGACTTGAAACTTCTAGATGTTTATAGATGGTAGACCTTTTTGTGAAGACTTTTTTTGCAATTTTTGTCAAAAATCAAGTTTATTATTTTTCATGGCAACTAGTACACATATAAGGACCCCATGCCAAAGGATTTCCTTTTTTGAGGTGTTTATTACTTTATTTCATTTTTTCGTAAGAATGATCAAAATGGTCGCGATGACTATTCATCGAAAGAGGTAAGATTTTCTAAAATTATCAATGTTTCTGTGATATAACCAATAGTTGTGCACCTTAAAATGATTTTTCCTAAAGATTCAGACCAAACTATCAAACAGTTGTAGTTCAAATTTGAATTACTTTCGAATAATCGGCATAAACTCATTTAACTAGGCGAAATTAGGTAGAAATCAAGGAAAAACTTAATACTTGTGGATTATCCATCATATGTGTACTAGTTTCCATGAAAATTAAATGGGTGCCGTTTTGCATCATATTTTTTGTACTTTCTTCACAAAAAAGTCATTTTCCGCACTTAAAAAATGAAAAATGATATTCATGAAAATAATTTCAAGAATCCCATTGGCATGATTGTTTCTTATACCAATATGCACCTATTTGTGAAATATGAGATCTTTATCACAAACTATGCCGTGGAAATGACCATAACTTGATCATTTAACTTGAAACTTATAAATGTTTATAGATGGACCTTTTTGTGAAGACTTTGTTTACAATTTTTGTCAAAAATCATGTTTATCATTTTTCATGGCGATTAGTACACATATAACGACCCCATGCCAAAGGATTTCCTTTTTTGAGGTGTTTATCACTTTATTTCATTTTTTTCGTAAGAACGATCAAAACGGTCGCGATGGCAATGGATGTTTCTGTAATGCAAAAGATGATTTGGATGTCATATTTGGATTCCTCTAATTTTTTTGATCAATTTAGACATTTTATTTGTTAATTTTCGATTTAAGGATTTAAAGGTACGGATTATTTCATACTTAATGGAAAAGGTAAAAATAAAGTAATATTTATTTTATCATTATTTATTTCAATATTATTATTATATAATCATTTTTGTTTATTTAATTAAAATTTATAATACAAACAATGAAAAAGTGTATCATCATGACCGAGTGGTTAATATGATTGATAAGATAGTAATATCAGTAAGTTCTCAGTTCTCTATTAGTATCTAATTTGAAAGGAACCTAAATGTTAAGCGTGCTGGGGTTGGAGTAGTCTGAGGATGGGTGACCGAAATGGAAATTTGACCACATTAAATAGTTTGACTTGAGATTAAGTGTGTAGTTAGTGATAAAGTGTGTGGGTTAGTGGATAGTTAATTGTGTTGGTAAGTTAGAAATTTCGAAATTCTAAAAAAAAAATTCTTTTTTCTGGAAAATAAAAAAAATCAATTTTTTTGGAAACCTTTAGTACCGGACGGTAACACCGACCGGTACTAAAGGTTTTTCGCACAAATCGCTGTCCCGCGCCCACGTGGAGACCCTTTTAGTACCGGCCTATAAGCAACCGGTACTGATGCTACGGGGGCTTTAGTCCCGATTGCGCAGTACCGGTTGCAAAACCGGTACTAAAGGTTCTCATGGACCGGTACTAAATGTCAGATTTCTAGTAGTGGGAGTTAATACAATTACTAATGTGAGGTCCATCAAAGTGGGAAGTATTGATTGCTCTTATAAAGAAGAATTCAAAACTCTTGTTATTGGATCCATATCAATACCATATAAGGTAACATGAGTGTCTCACAATGTTTGAATCCTTTTATGTCATCTAAAATTTATTTGGTGGCAAGACTTGATCAACCTTGCTACCAAATATGTTTTAAATGCATGGAAGAGCTAAACAACATTTTTCTTCTCCTCTTTACTTTACCTACTGTAATACTATTTGGTTTGCATAGTTTTTAATTGGATATGATTTGAAAAAAAAATCATGTATTAAATTTAATATCTTAAATTCCAGAAAATGCCCAGAAATAAAAATTCTCAGAATTTCAAAAATTTTATGTCAAAATTCGATTTTTTTCTGAGAGGATCCTGGGAGGACCAGAGAGTGGCCAGGGGGACCCACAGGGCTCCCACACCACATGGTGGCGCGGCAGCCCTTGGGCCGCGCCAGCACATGGTGTGGGGCCCACAGCCCCCCCCCCCCTACTTACTCTCCTTCCTCCCCTGCCTTCCTCTCTCCCGACCAAACACTCCTACATTCGAAAAAATGGTGTTCTTGCTGTTCTTGCCCTCGGATTTTCGATCTCCTTCCTCAGCCCATCTTTCCTGCTGAGATTTGGGGCATTTGCTCTCCAGTATGTGACTCCTCCGCTCATCCAAATAGAATTTTGTTTAGTGGATTATATGTTGAGTATTTTGCTGCTGTAGATGCCATGTTTAGTGAGTTTGAATGCTTGTTTCAAGTTGGAATAACTAGTTTTGATGCATGCTTAAGCCTCTAGCAAGTCATTATAGTAGTTTCCCTTCATTTAGTTGGTTAAAAATCAATTTTTATGACATTGGTTAAAAATTTCAGAAAAGGAAAATGTACAACCACACCTTTGGAGAGATCTTTGAGAGTGATGCACCAAGGGTATCAAGGCCCTCAAGATCAACTACCCGCATTAGGCAATCCTAAAATGAAGAAATCTTGGCACCGGGCATTGGAGAAGAGAGGGATGATGGGTTTCCAAACTCATCTTCTTTCCCATGTACTGACTTTTTGCGTGTTGCAGGATTACTTGATGATTTCTTGCTTTTTGTGCAGAGGGTGGGCTTGACCACATATATGATGGACGAGAATCCACAATATGTCAGGCTCACCAAGATTTTTGTTGAGAGCTTTGATTTTAATAACAAAACATTCAACCCAACTGTTTCCTTCAAGATTTATGACATTCCTATCACCATGCCTTTGCGCAAGTTTTGTGATGTAATAGGTACTGCACATCAAGGAACAACCAAGAGGATCCAATGGGAGCCACGAGAGTTGACGCAGCTCTACCACGAGGTGACAGATGATGACACCCGCCGTGCACAACGCGGCAAGATAAGGAGCATCCAATACCCTGCCATTAAGTATTTTATTTACTATCTTTGTACTAGCGTGCATGTTAAGGTCCTCGAAAAAATTCATCTTCACAGGTTGTTCTGTTTTCAGTTTCTAAATCCGAAAACCCAAAAATATTTGTTGTTTCTTTTTGGTTTTGTATAGTTTGTTTCAGAGGTTATTACCATCCATTGCTGCGTGGGGCTTGGTTATTATTTCATATCTTTCGAAGCACACAAGTGAAAAGGCAATAATGATGATCTATGACAATTCGAGGTGGGTAAGAGGCTGGTAATGAACTATATTTGTTTTCATTTTTGTACATATACTCATTTATGTGAGCATGCTTAGATGGTTCGCATACGATATATGTCTATTGGTGGATGCTTAGTAGTTCATGTTCTCTTATGATCAGTCCCAATTTATTAATGGTGGACAACATGCCTCATAGATGTTTGCTTGCATTGTTCTGTTCATAGTAGAATATGACATTGTGGTATCCTCCTCTGAATAATTCATTTGAATTGACTTGGCACATGCTTACACATGTTATGACTGAAAACAAAAAGTCAATTAAGCCTCGATGATCTATTTTGCCTCAGAGTTCTAGTATCATTTTTATGCCTCCGTTAATTTTATTTTGTCGCAAGCATGATTATGACGGCTATTCCCTTGTCTATTGCTAGCCTCCACTTGTACTAAGCTGCAAATGCTTGTGCTTCCAAATCCCTGAAAACCAAGTTATTCCCAAAAGAGTCCACCATAAACACCTATGTATGGCATTTCAAACCATTCAACTAAATTTGCATGTGCTACCTTTAAAACCTTCAAAACACTTCTTAATTTGTGCCACTGTTTCGAGCTCATGAGGAAGTAGTAGTTGGACTTGTTATCTTCCATACTAATTAAGTAACCGACTTGCATGCTTCATCTGCTCGTCATTAATTTTGCAAAGAGCTGGTTAGACCACTATAATATCAAAAAGATTTGAGAAAATAAAATAGACACTCCTCCATGGTTTGAGATTGATTGGTGGGCACCCGAGGATTCGGTTAGCCATGGTTTGTGAAAGCAAAGGTTGGGAGGAGTGTCAAGCTATCAAAATAAATGAATATAAGGATGCATATTATAAATGCTTGTTTTAATAAAAAATAATCGGAACCGCTCTCAACTTGCTTAGTATGGAAGATAACAAGAACTCTATTGCCATTCGTTGACGGAACAATCACCACTCAAAAACAATTTTACCTCTGTTTTTAAAATAATGAAAAGCTCTAGCACATGTTAAATCCCTACTTCCCTCAATGAAGGGCATATATTTTACTTTACTGTTGAGTCACCATCATTCTTTGAGCACCTTCTTGAGAGCATAGTTGTCATTCTTAGTGTAATGTGCTTGTCCCAGAATACTGTTAACTGCGGTATAATTTTGATACTCTTATCTTTGATATCTTTATTTCTAGTCTTCTCTTGAAACTCAGAGGTGCCTGGACATTTATGTTTTGCTGTAACATTCAGGCAAGCGAGATACCACCTTATCATACTTTATTCTGAGCTTTGCAATCTTGTGAATTGATATGTTTCATGTTGTTTATTATTAGTATGATTGGCATCTCTTCATAGTTTACATGGTTATTAGTTGACACCGTTTGCATATATCTTATTATGAATAGTCTAAGCATTTGTCCTCACAATGAGAATATTTACATCATATGAACAAATGTGTTCGTGAAAGTTCTTTTATCGCACTCAGTTGTTAACTGAATTGCTTGAGGAAAAGCAATAAGCTAAGCTTGGGGGGAGTTGATACGTCCAAAACGTATCTACTTTCCCGCACACTTTTGTTATTGTTTTACTTCTAATTTGTGTGTTTTGAATGCAACTAACACGGACTAACGCTGTTTTCAGCAGAATTGCCCTGGTGTCTCATTTTTGTACAGGAAATCAACTTTTAGGGAAAATACCAGAAAAATCATAGAAGTCCTTATTTTGCCCGAAGACTCCCGGAGCCAGAAGACGAGAAGGGGGCGGCCAGCAGGGCGCCCACACCACGTGCTCGCGCGGGTAGGGCCCTAGCCGTGCGAGGAGGGGGTGTGGCCGACTCGGCCACCCCCTCGCGCCCCCCTCTCGGCTATTTAGCCCCTCCTGACCTAAAAAACACTATCACGAAGAGTTTTTCTCCAGAAACCCATCGGAGCGCCGCCGCCACCTCGAAACTCAATTCGTGGACCAGAAGTTCCTATTCCGGCACTCCGCCGGGACGGGGAATCGAAGGAGATCATCGCCATCGTCATCGCCACCACTTCTCCATCAACCATCCATGTTTTCCCCATCCATGTGTGAGTAATCCACCGCTGTAGGCTTGAGGGGATGGTAGAGATTGGATGAGATCGTTCCTGTAATAGCTGTAATATCATTAGGGCATGGTGCCTAGTATCCGTTATCGGTGTTTTATGTCATTGTTGCAACTTGTTATGCTTAATGCTTGACACTAGGGCCCGAGTGCCATGATTTCAGATCTGAACATGTTATTGTATCATGAAGATAATTATTGTTTTAAGATCATATCTATGAGTTGTATACACATATTGCTGTCCGGAACCCGAGGTCCCAAAGTGACAATAATTGGGACAGCCGAGGGGAATGGCTGTGATGTGAGGATCACATGTGTTCACGGAGTGTTAATGCTTTGCTCCGGTACTTTATTAAAAGGAGTACCTTAATTACCAGTAGATTCCCTTGAGGCCCCGCTGCAAACGGGCTGGTAGGACAAAAGATGATGTGCAAGTTTCTCATTGCGAGCATGCACAACTAAATTGGAACACATGCCTATGGTTAATAAATACTTGGATGCTTTATATTATTTATCTGCAAATGCCCATGACTTGATTATTATATGAAGTATCTCATCCATGCAACGCCCGTTCATCCGTCCTTTTGCCTACAGTATTTTAATCCTGCTGTCTACTATAATCATCACTGCTGTTTTTATTCTACTGCTGCTGTTATATCACTACTGTCACTGCTATAAACTGTTGCTACTGAAAATCTGTCTCGAGCAAGTCTATTCACAGGTGCAGCTGAATTGACAACTCCGCTGTTAAGCCTTATAAATATTCTTTGGCTCCCCTTGTGTCGAATCAATAAATTTGGGTTTTACTTCACTCGAAGACTGTTGCGATCACCTATACTTGTGGGTCATCACCTGCTCAAAAGAATTATGCTACAACTGAAAAAGAATTTCTAGCTGTTGTTTTTTGCTTGTGATAAATTTAGGCAATATATTGTTGATTCTAAAGTTATTATTCATATTGATCATGCTGCAATTAGGTACCTTATGGAAAAGAAAGATGCAAAGCCTAGGCTTATTAGATGGGTATTACTTTTGCAAGAATTTGACTTACACATTGTAGATAGGAAAGGTGTTGAAAATCCTGTTGCTGATAACTTGTCTAGATTGGAAAACATTGAATATGATCCTATTCCTGTTAATGATAGTTTTCCAAATGAACAATTAGCTGCAATAAGGGTGAGTTCACGGGATAGTTCTTGCTATGCTGATTATGCTAACTTTATTGTTTCGAAGTATTTGCTTCCAACCTTTTCAGCTCAACAAAGAAGAAAGTTTTTTTATGACTTGAGACATTATTTCTGGGATGACCCACACTTATATAAAGAAGGAGTGGATGGTATTATGCGAAGATGTGTTCCGGAGTATGAACAACAGGAGATATTGAGAAAATGCCATAGTAGTGCTTATGGAGGACATCACGCTGGAGATAGAACTGCACAAAAGGTTTTACAATCAGGTTTTTATTGGCCTACTCTCTTTAAAGATGCAAGAAATTTTATTTTATCTTGTGATGAATGTCAAAGAGTTGGTAATATCTCTAGACGTAATGAAATGCCTATGAATTATTCTCTTGTTATTGAACCATTTGATTGTTGGAGATTTGACTTTATGGGTCCTTTCCCTTCTTCAGAAGGTAATACTCATATACTTGTTGCTGTTGATTATGTTACTAAATGGGTAGACGCTATACCTACTAAAAGTGTTGATGGTGAAACATCATTAAAAATGCTTCAAGATATTATTTTCCCTAGGTTTGGTGTTCCTAGATATCTAATGACTGATGGAGGTTCTCATTTTATTCATGGTGGTTTTAGAAAAGTTCTTGCTAAATATGGTGTTAATCATAGAATTGCTTCAGCTTATCATCCTCAAACTAGTGGGCAAGTAGAATTATCAAATAGAGAAATTAAATCTATCTTGCAAAAGACTGTTAATAGAACGAGGAAGAATTGGGCTAGTAAATTAAATGATGCATTGTGGGCTTATAGAACTGCTTATAAAAATCCCATGGGTATGTCTCCTTATAAAATGGTCTATGGAAAAGCTTGTCACTTGCCTTTAGAATTAGAACACAAAGCTTATTGGGTAGTGAGAGAACTAAATAGAGATTTTAAACTTGCTGGTGAGAAAAGATTGCTTGATTTGAGTTCTTTAGATGAATGGAGAAGCGAAGCTTATGAAAATGCTAAACTCTTTAAAGAGAAAGTTAAGAAATGGCATGATAGGAGAATCGTTAAGAGAGAGTTTCATGTTGGTTAAAAGGTTTTATTGTATTGCTCTCGTCTTAGAATCTTTGCAGGAAAATTACTCTCCAAGTGGGAAGGACCATATGTTATTGTTGAGGTGTTTCGTTCGGGTGCAATTAAAATTGCCTCACTTAAATATGACTCTACACAAGTGGTGAATGGACAAAGACTCAAAAAAATTATTTCTGGAGATTCTTATAATGAAGATGTTGATATTATTCAAGTTATTGCTCCGGAAACTTTTATCAAAGAGAATTTTTCTGAGTCTGCAGAAGCTGAATTCGAATAGGTACAGTTTCGGTAAGAAAATGTTCGCGTTTTTAATTTTGGAAGACACAGAAGTTATTTTTAGAAAATATGGAAAAATACAAGACGAAAACGAGCAGGACACGGAGCCCGAGGCGCCGACACCATGTGCTCGCGCGGGCCCCATCCTGGTCGTGCGAGCAGGGGGTCTGGATGCCTCGGTGTCCGCCTCCTACTCGGTCTCGTCCCGTTGCCTTCCTTTTGTTGCGTAAATTTTTGCTATATAAACTCCCGGATACCCCGAGGTCCGTATAACTTGTTTTTGAAGTGTTTTTGTTTTGAGCTGTTTCTGCCAGATTTCATCCTTGGATCTAGAGCCATCATGTCTTCGCCCGAGCCTTCCAAGGACAGTTTCTTCGTGAACGTCGTCAACCCGTACATGCACGAGCTGAGGATGCACCCGAAGGAGTTGACGTTGAAAGGTGGGAAGGTGCAGGTGGATGATGTTCAAGGTCCTCAAGGAGAGGGGAGCATGGAGGAAAGGATGAAGAGTCTGGAGCAGGAGGTCTTCAAATACAAGAAGATGGCGGAACGTGAGGTGGATATCGTTCACCGGATCGTGGCTGAACTTATTGCCAAGCATGAGAAGGAGACTGCAAAGCTCTGGGAGGACAGCTTCTCACTCCACAAGACCACCAACAATCTTCAGGCGCAACTCTATGATGTTCAGAATCAAAACTGTGAGTATGAAACCAGGTTTAAACGCATAAGTGCTGCTGCAAGTTTCAGGATACTCGAGACCAAGTCATCATTTGTTGATGGAGAACCCCTACCTGGGAAGTTTGATGAAGAGGACTCACCACCATCACCACCGAAGGAGTAATTCATCATCGATATTGGCATCTCCCTTAGCTTGTTCCAAGCTTGGGGGGAGTGTCGCGGTATCACACCATCATCTTTTACCTTTTACCTTTTAGTAGTGTCATATCATGAGTAGGGAAGTTATCTTATATGATGGTTTGCAATGTGGAAGTATCTCTCTTTTAGTTGGTTATCTATCTATGTATCCCTTGTGTGAGTTGTCGTTATGGAATATTAATGAGAAGTTTTATCATTTATTTTCTGCACATCTTATTTTAGTTTGCAACTTCTATCATATATGATTGATCTTGTCATTAGTATTATTATCACTTTGGGAGCATATAGTAAATCTTTTGGTTTTGGCGAACTTAGCATTGGTCAGTAGCTACAATACTTTGAGACTTAAGTGGAGGAAAGAATTACATGTAGATATAGTTTTCAATGATCTCCCTCACTTGTAGATGATAAGCTTAGTATTCACAATTTAAAATTGTTTGTGCCTCCAAGTAAGAATTGCATGATTGCCTTTACTACATGTATATTTGTTTGTATCCATCAACTCTTATGCTTGCTACCCAACCTTGCTAGCCAAAGACCTGTATCGAGAGGGAATGCTTCTCATACTTCCAAACCTTGAGCCAAAACCCTTGTCACTTGTGTCCACCATACCTACCTACTATGTGGTATTTTGCGCCACTCCAAGTAAATACTTCATGTGATATCTTTATTCAAAACTACTATCCCTTATTTGTGTCAATTTTTATTAGCTCATGAGGAAATAGTAGTTGAGTTTGTTATCTTCCATACTAATTAAGTAACCCTTGACTTGCATGCTTCATCTGCTCGTCACTAATATTGCAAAGGGCTGGTTAGACCACTATAATATCAAAAGGTTGAGAAAGTTAAAAATAGACACTCCTCCATGGTTTGAGATTGATTGGTAGGCACCCGAGGATTCGGTTAGCCATGGCTTGTGTAAGCAAAGGTTGGGAGGAGTGTCAAAGTTATCAAAATAGTCGCATATTATAAATGCTTGTTTTAAATAATTCGGAACCGCTCTCAACTTGCTTAGTATGGAAGATGACAAGAACTCTATTACCATTCGTTGACAACAACAAACACCGCTCAAAAGCTTACTTTTATGCTCTCTATATGATTTTAAAACTAAAAGCTCTAGCACATGCTTGTATCTCTGCTTCCCTCTGCGAAGGGCCTATCTTTTACTTTATATTGAGTCAGTAAACCTATCTCTTTCTGTCTTAAGCAAGCATTTGAGTTGATTGTGATTCAACCATCTATACATTCGTATTGTTAATCATGTCTCTTATTCTGCCTTGTTTGGCACATTGCTGTTATTTGATAAATATGACTTTGAGAGTTAGCAACTATTTAAGAGGGCTGTTTAGTAGAGTAAGCTCAATATGTTCATTGTTCTCTGACCAAGAACGAAGTTTGCCAACACCAACTATGGTTTTCTCTATGCACTTTATTGTGATTTACCTTTACTTGTTACAAGTTGAGTTATATGAATGGAGTTGATATCTAAGATGACTTGTGTGTATTATTAAATGTGATGCTTCTTGTCCGTATATTCTTTATCGACACTTCACTCCATAAACCTGTGGTCATGTTTACTGATCTCAGTTTTCGCTTGGGGACAAGCGAGGTCTAAGCTTGGGGGGAGTTGATACGTCCATTTTGCATCACTATTTTTGTAGGAGATATGCCCTAGAGGCAATTAATAAAGTGTTTTATTTATCATATCTCATTTGTTCATAATACGTTTTTGTGTCATGCTATAACTGTATTAAGCGGAAACATTAATACACGTGTGATACCTAAAAACAACCAGGTCCCCAGCAACCTCTGTTTGACTGGTTCATTGTGCAATCGATGATCGAGGTTTCCCGATCATGTGACATAGCGTCTATTTGACAATGAAGTCATATCGTTGGTAGAATGATGTGATGGACATACCCAATATTTATAGGACGTAGTCATTACGCCTTCGACCGGGTGACCTACTCTTATTGCTATTCCTGGAAGACACTTTGATTGCATCAAACGTCATATCTTACATAGTGTGACAATAACGGTGTCCCTCTCGGGTGTCGGATAGGAGTATGTTGAGACGAGGGGTCAAGAGCGGGATTTGCCAGTCTCATAGCAAGATAGATACTCTAGGGCCCACTCGGTGAGATTATGTCAAACGAGCTTGCAAGCGTGTGACTAGGTCACCAGGACATAAGATCATGGACGAGTAGAAGTTAGCGGTGTCGGTAACGAGATCAAGCTAGGTATGGAGATATCTATGAACGAGTCTCGGACACGCTAAGTATCGCATGGCAAAAGGTTTAAGACTCAGACGTCCAGGTTCGATAAGGAAAAGTATTCGTTATCTCGCAGGGATTAATTCTGGGTATCCAAGGTCCACGAATTAGTCATTGATCGGAGAGGAGTCTCGATCATGTCTGGTGAGGTAATCGAACCGCTAGGGTAGCACGCTTAAGGGGAGTCGACATTTTACCGGAAGAGAAAAATAGGAAAAGAGAGACCGGGAACGTCCCGGGAAAGTTCCGATGAAGATCGGGCAGCGACGAAATAGTTTTCGGAGCCAGAACAAATTATGTAATATGTATTTAATATTAATTAGTGTAATTAATACTTAAATATATTTTATTTTATTTTTTTCTGAATTTTTAAAGGCAAAAATCCCTTAATGGGCCTCTTTGGGCAAAGAGGCCCATAAAGGGGGGGACTTCCCCCCCAAGAGGGAGGGGGCTGGTTCGGCCGGCCCTAGGTGGGCCAGATGGGGCCCACCTAGGCCGGCGCATGGGGCTGGCCGGCTGGGGGCTGTGGGATTAGTCCCACACCCCCAGCCTGGCAAGTTGGGCACCCCCCTTGCTCCTATATATAAAGGGGCACCCCCTGGCCTTTGGAATAAATAGTTCTCTCTCTCTCTCTCTCTCTCCGAGGATCACGTGATTCCCAAGTTTGGAGTTGCGCCTCGGAATTGTTTCTCCACCATACGCACACCGTCGTGCTGCTGGTCTCCCGGTCCCAGTCTTCCGCTGCTTCGTCCCTGGATCGGAGCCCGGAGTGCGTCGGCTTCACCGTACGTGTGTGACTCCCTGCGAGGCATCACACTTGTGGTGCTAGAGGTCTGCTTCCTCTACACGGCATCGAAGTCTTCGTCGGCTTCATCGACAACGCTTGTGCGGGAGCGTAATCCCCGCTTTCGGTCTTCAAGAGGTATGTGCGAAGACCCCCCTGCGTATTACTATATCTGCATAGTATAGATTCTGGCTGTTTTTAGGTTATCGCTGTTAGGAAATTTTTTGTTTTCTGCCTGCGATCCCCTTCAATTTTATATCATAATTTGCTGTTATTCATTGATATATTTCATATTTAAAGATGATACTTATGTTATTTCATCTATTTTGCATGTTTGATGATTATTGGAGAATTGATCACCGGAGTCTGGAAACAGCTGGAAAAAGCACCGTCAAGATGCATTATTTGCGAAGATCAAAATATAAAACGAAGACCGTACAAGTTCATATTTTACCAGATCATGGGGGAAGCCAAAAGGGCAGGCCAAGGTAGGGCCCAGGGGGCCCACACCCTCCCTCGCGCGGCAGGACCTGGAACCGCGTGAGCACAGGGTCTGGCTGCCCTGGCCCACCTCTGGCCGAGCCCCTTCGCGTACTTCATCCCCCCGAAAACCTAAGGTGTCCTACGGAGAGTTAGAGTTATTCCACCGCCGCCACGAGGCGAAAAACACCAGAGAGAAGAAAGCTCTCCGGCAGGGAGAAATCTGCCGGGGAAATCCCTTCCCGGATGGGGGAAATCGTCGCCATCGTCACCGTCATCGAGCTACACTTCATCGGGATCATCATCACCATCATCTCCACCGCCGTCACCGTCATCTCCACCGCTCCACTCCGTTCCCGCTGTAACATCTAGGGCTAAATCTTGTGTGTTTGATAGGGGAAACTCTCCCGGTGTTAATTACTATTGTTATTGATGCTATTGGGTGGAACCGTTGAATTAAGGTTTATGTTCAGATTGTTACCCATCATTATATAATCTCTGATCATGTTCCAAATGATGTGTTGTGAGTAGTTCGTTTAGTTCTTGAGGACATGGGTGAAGTCTAGATGTTAGTAGTGAACTATGTTGAGTAATATTTAATGGTTTGATATTTAAGTTGTGGTGCTATTCTTCTAGTGGTGTCATGTGAACGTCGACTACATGACACTTCACCTTTATGGGCCTAGGGGAATGCATTGTGTATTCGAATATTAATTGTGGGGTCGCCGGAGTGACAGAAACCTAAACCCCCGTTAATATCTCGATGCATGAGGGATAGTAGGATCTCAGAGTTTAAGGCTGTGGTTAGATTTATCTTAATTACTTTCTTGTATTTGCGGATGCTTGCAAGGGGTATAATCACAAGTATGTATTAGTCTTAGGAAGGGCGGTGCATTAGCATAGGTTCACCCACACGACACTTATCAAAACACTAAAGATTAATCATCTATATGAAGCGAAAGCACTGGACATAAATCCCGTGTGTCCTCAAGAACGCTTGGTCATCATAAGTAAACAAACCGGCTTGTCCTTTGCTCTAGAAAGGATTGGGCCACTCGCTGTAATTATTATTGTTGCGCTTTATTTACTCGCACTTTATTTATCTGTTATATCAAAAACTCCTAAAAACATGTCTGCTAGTATTTACAGTGAAATACTCATCGAAACTGCTTGTCAGCACTATCTGCTCCTCGTTGGGTTCGACACTCTTATTTATCGAAAGTACTACGATACACCCCCTATACTTGTGGGTCATCAGGCGCTCCCTTCCGAAAGGCGTCGGGGGACTATTTTTATAGTCGTTTTTAGGTCAAGACGAATGCATGGAGACGAAGATCGATGACATCGAAGCCATGAAAGGGAGACGAGCATATGCCACACGACCAAGGAATCTGGTCGCGTGGGACCAGCTCTTTCCCTCCTCGGACTTCCTTTTCTGCTCTTCCTTCGCTCGTACGCTTCATTCCTTCTAAATATTGGCCCCCGTGAAATATTAGGTCATTTGTACGTCGTTTGGATCCCTGAAAGGTAAAAATATAGAAAACTAGGGTTTTTGAATGTGCAGAGTTAATTTCAGAAAAATAGAGAAACTGTGAATTATTCTCATAAATCAATATAAAAATAAATATAACCCATATATGATGCAAATATGATGAAATAACAAATAATAAAGTGCAAAGTTCATGTACGCATTTTAGATGCATCAATGTTCTCTACATACAAAAAAGTTTTAATAATGCTATATTTTGTCTATAAATATAAGTAAATAGCCATCATGCCCTCTAATATGAACATGATCCAGAGAAAAAAACTCACTGTATTCTTGTACTTTGGTCGTTGTATTATTAATTTAAATCGTAGGTTGTTCAAGTGACACAAGTGACTTGAATATACAGCGAGTGGGTTACATGCATTTTTTTGTACTTTAAAATATGTTCTTAAGTAAGAGAGACAAAAGAACTTATATACGAACCAATATACCTTGAACCACCTTAAAAGAAGAATACACTGTTCCATTGGCGACTCATTCTCTGGTGGATTAGTTCCATATATATGCCATCAGACGGTGTAGGTTTGATGGCCCTTTGGACGAAAGAGACAATCATCAAGTAGGAAAGCCTCATCTTTTCTTTAATTCGATCTAGCTAGCTGGTACCTACTCGACGAGTCCATGTCAACAACTTGATCACAGTACTATTGCATCGTCAAATCAGATGGGGCTAGCAGAGGCTCGATCGTACAGGTTATGAACAGTGGTGAGTTAAAAGGTTATTGCCTTGAGTTAGACCAGACGAACCTGTCAATATATGCTTCATGGCCACGAGTTTCTTATTCTCACTACTGTCTCCATCACTTGTGAAAGGCTCTTAATTCAGAAATTCAATGTTTAGACAGGTACATATGCAGAAGAGGGAGCTACTTTTCTGTCTCGTAAATTTAGCTGGCAGGAAAAGGTCTTGCACAAACATTGATATTTCGCTAAACTATTTCCAAGAATTTTCCCTTTGTAATTTTGTACATGTCAATTTCTCCACAGGCGTGCATGATTAATGCAAGGTCAGAACATCGCCTCCCCTATTTATTAGGAAATATATTAGAACACACCCTACTATCTGTATATTCTATGGGCAGTAATAAGAGTATTTCCTACGAGTGAAGAATTTTGGCTCTCTAATTTTAATGAAGTCGAAAATCATACTTATAAGTTTTTAAATAATCTGAAAAAAATCCAGGTGTAAACACTAGAATATCCCACAAACGTGCAAAAATATCAACTTCAAATGTGTTTTACTGAGCTACACAAAAATGATAACAATTTGGATCTAATTACGCATATTTTGAATCTTCAAGATCTATCAGATTTTTTGTGTGTATCCCCTAACATAAAGTATTTAAATTGACATCTTACATGTTTTTGGGATACATCATTGGCTACATTGGGATTTGTTTTTTCTGATTTTTGTGAAACTCACAAATATGATATTCGAATTTGTTTAAACGAAAGGTGCACTAGAGTTCGGGAGCCCCAAACAGTTTCTGTATTTCCTACATGCTTGCATTCTCGCATGTTTTCATTTGAGGTGAACGTTTGTTTTTCAATGAATGATAAATTTAGCTACTAGCTATGCTCCATATTTGAAAATGTTTTTCCTTTCCTGAAATTTAGATGTATATAGACGTATTTAGTGTGTAGATTTAGTCATTTTACTACGTATGTTGTATTATAGAACAGAGGGGTAGTAGTAAAATGGCTTAGGGTAATTTATATTGAAAGATTTCATCTAAAATTTAGAGGATTCAAATCCATCAGGTTGTGTAATAAGAAAACCTTTTGTGTCAAATGAATGAACACCGCCTTAATATCACCTTTAACCTCTTTTTTACACTCTTACACGTAGGATGTAGCAACTTATCATGTGTTCTTCTTGTGTTGTTCCATCTAAATGATTATTCATGCAGTTTCCTCCTTTTACCATAATATATTTTGCACCAATCATGTCAATTTATTATTATAGTCTTGCAATCCGGTTCAATAAATCCGTTAAAGTGTATCATTCACACTTTGCGACATGTGTTACATTGTACTAATTTCTTCCTTTCTTAGTGCATCTCCACTGGAACCCTCAGAATTTTGTCCGGCACCCCCAAATGTGTATGTTTGGAAGTGCGAGACAAATGTCCGCCACAATGCGTGTGTGTGGCCATTATCATGTCATAGTTTATGATAAATTTCCCATATTTGGCGCATAGGTGTGTCATCGTATGGGAACAACGTCGTCGAACCGAGTTTACAAATTATTTTTGAAAATATTATTTTCATTTTAAAGTGACAAAAATGACTTTTTGGTGAAGCAAGTACAGAAAATATGGTGAAAATGGAACCATATAATTTTCACATAAAGTAGTCCATATTTGATAGACAATACATAAATATTAGATGTTTTTGCTAAATTCGCCTATTTAAATGACTTTATGTCGATTTTTCAAAATTAATTAAAATTTGAACTACAAGTGTGTGGTAGTTTGCTCTGAATTTTTTACAAAAATAATTTTAAGATACACAATTAGAGTTTACAACATAAAACTATCGATAGTTTTGAAAAATTCGACCACCTTCGATGAATAGCCAGGGTGGCCATTTTGACTATTTTTATCAAAAAATAAAATTAAAGAAAGTGAAAAAATACTAAAAAATAACCCTTTGTCATGCAGTCCTTTTACGTGTACTAGTTTCTAGGGAAAATGATAACTTGAGTTTTGACAACATTTACAAAAATAAATTGATAAAAAGGTCAATCATCTATAAATATGTATAAGTTTAAACACAAATGACCACTGTATGGACATTATCATGTCATAGTTTATGATGAAGAGCTCATATTTGGCACATAGGCGTGCCATGGTATGGAAATCAACGTCACAGAACCATGTTTCCAAATTATTTGTAGAAATGTTATTTTGCATTTTTAAGTGATGAAAAAAACTTTTTTTATGAAGCAGGAACAGAAAATATGGTGAAAATGGCACCCATCCAATTTTCATAAAAAGTAGTCCATATTTGATGGAGAATATATAAATACTAGGAATTTTCTTGCTCTTTATCTAAATTCGCCTATTTAAATGACTTTATGCCAAACTGAGAATGGCCAATGTATGACCATTAGCGTGTCATAGTTTGTGATAAAGTGGCCATATTTGGCACATAGGTGTGACATGGCATGCGAAACAACGTCACCAAACCGAGTTTCGTAAGGAGATACATATAATATTTGGCACATAGATGTAAAATCATTTTCCATTTTAAGTGTCAAAAATGACTTTTTATGTGAAGGAGATACATATAATATTGTGAAAAAGGGCACCCATCTAAGTTTCACATAAAGTAGTCCATATTTTATGGAAAATACATAAATAGGATTTTTCTTACTTTCTATCTAAATGTGCCTATTTAAATGGCTTTATGCTGATTTTTTGTAAGTAATTCAAATTTGAATTATAAGTGCGTGATAGTTTGCTCTGAAATTTTTACAGAAAATATTTTTAAGATACACAAGTAGTGGTTATATCACAGAACAGTCGATAGTTTTGAAAATTCGACCACTTCGATGAATACCCATGGTGGCCATTTTGTCAGTTTTTCAAAAAAAAACAAAGAAAGTGAAAAAATACTAAAAAAAACCTTTGGTATGGAGTCTTTTTATGTGTACTACTTCCTATGAAAAATGATAAACTTGAGTTTTGACAAACTTTAAAAAAAAAAGACTTCATAAAAAGGTTAATCATCTATAAACATGTATAAGTTTCAAACCGAATGGTTAATGTATACTATCATGTCAAGTTTGTGATAAAGTGCCCACGTTTTGTACATAGGTGTGCCATGGTATATATGGGAAACATCAGTGGCAAACCAATTTTACGTTGGTGTAACATCTTGACTCAGGGGTTAATATGCATAGAATACTAATATCAACAAGGTACGGCATCTTACTTAGAAGCTCATTAAGAAGGAACTTAATAGTTAATCGTGTTTGGGCCGGAGCAATTTAAGAATGGGTGACCATCTGAAAAGTTTGATCAAAAGTGGGTACTTTGACCTTACATTAAGTGTGGTATGAAATTAAGTATATGACCAACTAAGAAATAAAAAATAAAAATAATAATATGCCTACGGCAAAGCCGTCAGCATAGCTCTTATGTCAACGGTAAAAGTTATGTTGATGAAAACGAAGCTATGTCGATAAAAGATTTGCCGACGACATAGGTTTGTGCCGCCGTCGGCATAGCTCCCGAGTCCCGTTGTGTTTTACAGTTGGTTGGCGGGAATGTCTGGATATCTGCATGCCTATGCTGACGGTAAAAGCTATGTCGACGGCCATCGGACTATGCCGATAAAAAAATTACCGACGGCATAGGTGTGCGCCGCCGTCGGCATAACTCGAGAGTGCAGTTGTGTTTTACAGTTGGCGGCCATGTCTGGATATCTGCGTGCTACCAGACACGCCTCTATAGGATGCTGCATTCCAGACCCCTCTCCAAACGAGCATTTGCTGGGGTGCATATGCATCAAGCGTCAGAAAACTAGCTTTGCTAGGCTGTGGACAATCACAACCAACAGTATGAGACAGAGATCCCACAGGCTGTATGCATGGAACTCACGCTGTAGCAACCATATGTGCACCAGTATTTCTGTGTTCAATGTAGGAACTGTTACAACTGGTATTGCTGCAGCAGCTAGCAACACGGAGATCTGCACATCATTAGGCAGTGCATGCAGCATGTTGGTGATCGATCGATCGATTTTTCTAGGGAAGATCGATCGATTGCTCCAACGCATTGCATAAGCATGTAGTGCATACAGCCTGCAGGGCCTATTAAGATGGTCGATCGGATATGTAGGATCTGCATGCAGGAAGCGCTGGCTCTAAACATGTCATAAATGTGAGCATGCATGCATGCATGCATGTACCGTGGGTGGAAAACACAAGCCAAGAACCCACCTTGATATTGATTCATCTCACCGCCCAGAATTTTGAATATGGGTGTCGTCGCTCCCATTCACGGCGTCCAATTTTAGTTAGAATTCGATAAATTTTATTCAAACTATAGATAATTCGTGCAAAGACGAAAGTACATAAATTTAGAAACCTAAACCCTAATTGGTAGGGTGGCACGTTGGGCACGGGCAGTTCAGGCAGTGCCCCGCCAGCACAGCGTCAGCTAGGGGAGCCCGACAGCAGTCGGAGCAGAGGCAGTAGAGGTAGCCGGTGGCGGCGGACGGCGGCGGAGGAGGCTCGAACGCGGTGGCGGCTATGTCGACCACAATGATGAGCTGCATGTGGCTTGGGTCCCACTCCAGCGACGACCAGTCCTCGGAGCCGTCATCGTCACCATTAACATCCTCCGTCCTTTGTTGAGGTTGTGGCGTAAGAGGTTACACACGACCTTCTTCTCTTTTGCGTCGCGCCTTGTCGTGGACCCTCTCCCACTCCACATATGCCGACGTCCCCATCGGAGGTGTTGGTGAGGACGTCGTCATCGGAGTTGAACTAGCTCGCAGGCGGCTCGCAGGTAAAGAAGGAGTTGAGGCGGTAGCCGTGCTCCGAGTCGACCTGCTCATCCATGTACGCCGTGTTCGAGGCGTACGAGGGCCGTCGATCAGCTCGGACATCAGGTTCTGCTGGCTCCTCTCGATGTAGTCAAGACGCTCCTCACCGGTTAGCCGAGGAGCGACCGGCACGTGCGTCGGGTTCACCACCCATCCCTTGGGAAGGCGGCAGTGCGCCGGCACCGGTATGTTCGTGCGGACGAGCTCCCACGCTTCGGCTTCCGTGAGCAGGATCCTCGTCCCTTAAGGGAGCTCCATGGTCGGGGGAAGAAGACATGGCTAGGTGGTGGCAAAGAGTGGTGTTGCGGTGGAGACGGCGAAGGGAACCTGCCCTATATAGCGATCGGGGGAGGAGAACAGATGAGCACGCCTTTACTCCGCCCAGCCAACGGCCCACCTGCCGCGCAATTTACGGCGACGTTTCAAAAGGCGCACTCGCCAGCATTGACGCCACCGAAGCGGCGTTGTGCCCGACTAGAAAACCGAGACGCCACCCGCCATTAATTAAGCTGGCTGTTATTGACGTCTCAATGACAGGCGTGACCTGCACGTCAGAACCCGGCGTGGCGTCGCACTTAAAATGGGCCGCGCCGGACAGAAAACGAATTTGGGTGGCGCGAGTAGGAGCAAAAATCTGTCCGGCACACTATAAAGGCCTTTGGACGGCCGCTTGGGCGCCCCGAGTGGAGATGCTCTTACTGTAGGAGATATGCCCTAGAGGCAATTAATAAAGAGTTTTATTTATCATATCTTATTTGTTCATAATACGTTTTTGTGTCATGCTATAACTGTATTAAGCGGAAACATTAATACACGTGTGATACGTGAAACAACCAGGTCCCCAGTAGCCTCTATTTGACTGGTTCATTGTGCAATCGATGATCGAGGTTTCCCGATCATGTGACATGGCGTCTATTTGACAATGAAGTCATGTCGTTGGTAGAACGATGTGATGGACATACCCAATATTTGTAGGACGTAGTCATTACACATTCGACCGTGAGATCTACTCTTATTGCTATTCCTGGAAGACACTTTGATTGCATCAAACGTCATATCTTACATAGTGTGACAATAAAGGTGTCCCTCTCGGGTGTCGGAAAGGAGTATGTTGAGACGGGGGGTCAAGAGCGGGATTTGCCAGTCCCATAGCAGGATAGATACTCTAGGGCCCACTCGGTGAGATTATGTCAAACGAGCTTGCAAGCGTGTGACTAAGTCACTAGGACATAATATCATGGACGAGTAGAAGTTAGCAGTGTCGGTAACGAGATCAAGCTAGGTATGGAGATATCTATGAACAAGTCTCGGACGCGCTAAGTATCGCATGGCAAAAGGTTTAAGACTCAGACGTCTAGGTTCGATCGGTAAAGTATTCGTTATCTCACAGGGATAAATTCTGGGTATCCAAGGTCCACGAATTAGTCATTGATCGGAGAGGAGTCTCGATCATGTCTGGTGAGATAATCGAACCGCTAGGGTAACAGACTTAAGGGGAGTCGACATTTTACCGGAAGAGAAAAATAGGAAAGGAGAGACCGGGAACGTCCCGGGAAAGTTCCGATGGAGATCGGGCAGCGACGAAATAGTTTTCGGAGCCGGAATAAATTATGTAATATGTATTTAATATTAATTAGTGTAATTAATAGTTAAATATATTTTATTTTAATTTTTCCTGAATTTTTAAAGGCAAAAATCCCTAAATGGGCCTTTTTGGGCAAAAGGGCCCATGAGGGGGGAGGGAGTCCCTCCCAAGGGAGGGGCTGGTTCGGCCGGCCCCTAGTGGGCCACATGGGGCCCACTAGGGCCGGCGCACCATGTATGGCCGGCTGGGGTGTGGGATTAGTCCCACACCGCCAGTCTGGCAAGTTGGGCAGCCCCTGGCCTCCTATATATATAGGGGTACCCTTGGCCTTTGAAGACACACCAATTTCTCTCTCTCTCTCTCCTTGGATCCCGTGACTCCCCAGTTTGGAGTTGCGCCGAGGATTAGTTTTCTCCACCATACGCACACCGCCGGGCTGCTGGTCTCCCGGTCCCAGTCTTCCGCTGCTTCGTCCTTGGATCGGAGCCCGGAGTTCGTCGGCTTCACCGTACGTGTGTAACGCCCTGCGAGGCACCACGCTAGTGGTGCTAGAGGTCTGCTTCCTCTACACGGCATCGAAGTCTTCATCGGCTTCATCGACAACGCTTGTGCGGGAGCGTAATCCCCGCTTTTCGGTCTACAAGAGGTATGTGCACCGACCCCCCTTCGTACTACTATATCTGCATAGTATAGATTCTGGCTAGTTTAAGGTTATCGCTGTTAGGAAATTTTTTGTTTTCTGCCTGCGATCCCCTTCAGTGGTATCAGAGCCGATCTATGCGTAGATATAGCTGTGCGCTAGCTGCACCCGTGTTTATCACACGGGGACATCGTTCTTATTATTTGCTACCCTCTCGCGTGCACTTGCACTGCCGGCAGCATCGAGTTGATGAAGCGGCCCGGACCGACCTTACGCGTACGCTTACGCGAGACTGGTTCCACAACTGACATACGGCTTGTTCCGTATATGTGGCTGGCGGGTGTCTGTCTCTCTCTCTTTAGTTGGCTTTGCATTTTCAATGGAGGGCCCGAAAGGGATGAATAAATATGCAATTATTTGATCGTTGTTGTGGTCATAGGTTCGTAGGTATGAAGCGGTTCTATTTACGACAGCCCCAAGCCACGTAAAATATGCAAAAGATAAAGTAGAAGCGTCTAACTTTATTTTGCAGGGGCAATGTGATATGCTCAAGGTAGGTTTATTAAATTGTTTATGAACTGTTGGCGCGAGGGAGACCATCGGCGCAAGGACCATATCACGTCGTTGAGTGCATCTTATATTGTGTGTATATATATATAGTATATATTAGTTACACGGCGGTAGTTATATAAGATGATCCCTCCAAAATACCATTTGTGTTCTCCCTTCGACGTGCACCACCAAGAAAGTTCTACGTTATGAGGCAGGCCGTGACGATCGGGTGTCAGACATATCGTCGTTCGCATACAGTGGGTGTAAGCCATGTTGCACGCGCGTTTACGTTGAAGGTTATTATGGTGAGCCTAGCATGTACAGACATGGCCTCGGAACAAGGTGACCGAAAGGTCGAGCATGAGTCACAAAGTTGTTGTGATTGACATTCCGATGTCTACCTTTGAAGTTGTGTTGCCGGCTCTGATGATGAGGGGTTGCGCAATGGATTAGGGTCGTGTAATCACTAAAGCGATGAGAGGGATATTCGTTTTGAGTGGGAGTTCTTATAGTTATTTTCAAAAATACTTGAACTCAAAATTTTATGAACAAAGTCTTATGTTTTGCAAATTCCATTGTAGATGTCTCACCCCACCTTTAACCTAGCCCTGTTCCTTGAGAAAGAGAAGCTTAAGACCAATGGGTCCAACTTCGTATCCTGGTTCCGCGATCTGAAGTCCATTCTGAATACCCACGAGGTGGCTTACATCCTTGAAGCCCCCTTAGGTGATCAGCCAGTAAACACCGCCTCAGAATTCGTTAGGAGTGTCCACGAGTTTAAGGCGGAGATTTCCTCTTTTGTCCGGAGTGGCAAGCTCTTTGCCATGGAGGCTGACCTGCAGAACCATTTTGAGAACAAGAGTGCTTATGAGATAATCACTGAACTCATGGTTATTTTTGCACGACAAGTCAAGGATGAGAGGTTTGAAGCTACCAAGCTTTTCTTCTCAGCCCAGATGGAAGAGCACGGCGATATAAGTGAGCACTTGGCCAATATGTTTGGCAGCGTTCAGCTCCTGAAAGACCTGGGATATGTGATCCCAGAAGAGCTGGTTATAGATAGGGTGCTGTTGTCGCTGCCCCCTAGCTATAAGGACGCCATCATGAACTACGACATGATTGGGACATCAAAATCCCTGCCGAAAATTCTTATGATGCTCAACATGGCCGAATTGGAAATCAAGATGGACAAGATGGTGGTAACCATCAGATCCCTGGAAGCGCAACTGCCCAAGTGTCTAGAAGATAAGAAGGCCGGCAAGATTGTCGGAAAAGAGAAAGGTATATTTGATATACATGTTATTGATGTGTACCTTACCTGCGCCCGTAGCAATACCTGGGTATTTGATACTGGTTCTGTTGCTCATATTTGTAACTCTCAGGAGGAGTTGCGGAATAAGCGGCGCCTGGCAAAGGACGAGGTGACGATGCGCGTCGGCAACGGATCAAGAGTTGACGTGGTGGCTGTCGGCACACTCCCTCTACATCTACCATCGGGATTAGTTTTGGTTCTGAATAAGTGTTATTTTGTACCGTCCTTGAGTGTAAACATTATCAGTGGGTCTTGCTTGTTGCAAGACGGATATTCGTTCAAATCAGTATCAAATGGTTGTGCTATTTCTATGAATGATATCTTTTATGTTAATGCTCCCGAGAGTAATGGTTTATTCTTGTTGAATCTCGATCGTAGTACTCACATCCATAGCGTAGATGCCAAGAGGATTAAACTTAGTAGCGATACCGCCATGTATATATGGCATTGCCGTCTCGGTCATATTGGTATAAAGCGCATGAAGAAACTCCATGCCGATGGACTTCTGGACTCGTTGCATTTTGGATCCCTCGACACATGCGAACCATGCCTCATGGGCAAGATGACCAAGACACCGTTCAATGGTTTCATGGAACGGGCGTCGGACTTATTGGGAGTCATACATATAGATGTGTGTGGACCGATGAGCGTGTCGACACGCAATGGTTATCGTTATTTTGTCACCTTCACCGATGACTTGAGTAGATATGGGTATATCTATTTGATGAAACACAAGTCTGAAACATTTGAAAAGTTCAAAGAATTTCAAAGTGAAGTTGAAAATCAACTCAACAAGAAAATCAAGCACCTTCGATCTGATCGTGGTGGCGAATATTTGAGTTTTGAGTTTGGCACACATCTGAAGGCCTGTGGCATCGTGCCACAGCTTACGCCAGCTGGAACACCGCAACGCAACGGTGTGTCCGAGCGACGTAATCGTACCCTATTAGATAGCATCCGATCTATGATGTCTCTTACCGACTTGCCCGTATCTTTTTGGGGGTATGCGTTAGAAACAGGCGCATTCATTTTAAATAGGGCTCCGTCCAAATCCATAGCAACGACACCGTATGAGATATGGCATGGCCAGAAACCTAAGTTGCCGTTCCTGAAGGTCTGGGGTTGTGAGGCGTATGTTAAGAAACTACAGCCCGACAAACTCGATCCGAAATCGGAGAAAGTCGTCTTTGTAGGGTATCCGCGGGAAACCATAGGATACACCTTCTACAACCAAGCTGAGGGCAAAATGTTTGTCGCGAAGAACGGTACCTTTCTGGAGAAAGAGTTTCTCGCCAAAGGAGTAAGTGGGAGGAAAATAGACCTCGACGAGATCATTGATCCTGAACTCGAAATTCCGAGTGGCGCAACGGAAGCTGTTCCGGAAACGTCCTCCACAGATGGAGTGGGAGAAGATGTCGAGGGTGCTATTCTACCTCGTAGGTCAGGGAGATCTCGGATCGCCCCTGAATGGTATGGCATCATGGTTTGCACCGTCATGTTGATTGAACCAGACGAACCTACAAACTACAAAGAGGCTATGGCTAGTCCCGAGTCCGAGAAATGGCTTGAAGCCATGAAATCCGAAATAGGATCCATGTATGATAACAAAGTATGGACTTTGATGGAGATTCCCGAAGGGCGTAAGGCCGTCGAGAATAAATGGATCTTTAAGAAGAAGACTGATGCTGATGGTAATGTGACCGTCTATAAAGCTCGGCTTGTCGCAAAGGGTTTCCGACAAGTTCATGGGATTGACTACGATGAAACGTTTTCACCGGTAGCGATGCTAAAGTCTATTCGGATTTTGCTAGCACTTGCCGCATATTATGACTATGAGATATGGCAAATGGATGTCAAAACAGCCTTCCTAAATGGTAACATTGAGAAAGAGTTGTATATGGTACAACCTGAAGGTTTTGTCGATCCAGAAAATGCTGGCAAGGTATGCAAGCTTCAGCGTTCCATTTATGGACTGAAGCAAGCATCTCGGAGCTGGAATCTGCGCTTTGATGAGGTGATCAAAGATTTTGGATTTGTCCAAAATAGCGAAGAGACCTGCATTTACAAGAAAATGAGTGGGAGCTCAGTTGTGTTCCTAGTACTATATGTTGATGATATACTACTAATAGGGGATAATGTGGAACTTCTGAATAGCATTAAGAAATATTTAAACAGTAAATTTTCAATGAAGGACTTAGGAGAAGCTGCATACGTTTTAGGCATTAAAATTTATCGTGATAGATCAAGACGTCTATTAGCGTTAAGTCAGAGTACTTATATTGACAAGATACTGAAACGGTTCGGTATGGAGACGGCAAAGAAGGGTTTTCTGCCGGTTGTCAAGAATAAGGTATTGAGCAAGGCTCAGTGTCCGGTGACGGAACATGATAAAGCCGAGATGGCTAAACATCCTTATGCTTCAGCCATAGGATCGATCATGTATGCCATGTTAAGTACTCGACCTGATGTAGCATTGGCTCTTAGTTTGACGAGCCGGTTCCAAAGTAATCCTGGAAAGGATCATTGGGTAGCTGTTAAAAGCATTCTTAAGAATCTCAAGCATACAAAGGAAATGTTCCTTGTGTATGGGGACTGTGAGAAAGAACTTGGCGTAACCGGTTACGTTGATGCAAGTTTCTACTCAGACCCAGATGACTCTAAGTCACAGACAGGATATGTTTTCAAGGTGAACGGAGGCGCTGTATGCTGGAGGAGTGGGAAGCAACCCATCGTGGCCCAATCTACAATGGAATCGGAGTACATTGCTGCTTCTGAAGCCGTGAATGAAGCTGTGTGGCTGAGGAAGTTCATCATCGAGCTTGGAGTGTTCCCTAGCGCGCAAGACCCCGTGACCCTCTACTGCGACAATACGGTTGCCATTGCTAACGCGAAGGAACCAAGGTCTCACTCGACTGCCAAACACATACTCCGACGCTTCCATGTGATACGACAGTACGTACAAGGAGGTGAAGTGAAGATTTGCAAAATACATACGGATCTGAATGTGGCAGATCCTTTGACGAAGCCTCTCCTGCTTGACAAGCACGTGAAACACCAAGATGCTATGGGTGTCCGGCTTTTACCAAGTTGTAAACTAGATTAAGTTGTACTCTAGTGCAAGTGGGAGACTGTAGGAGATATGCCCTAGAGGCAATTAATAAAGAGTTTTATTTATCATATCTCATTTGTTCATAATACGTTTTTGTGTCATGCTATAACTGTATTAAGCGGAAACATTAATACACGTGTGATACGTGAAACAACCAGGTCCCCAGTAGCCTCTATTTGACTGGTTCATTGTGCAATCGATGATCGAGGTTTCCCGATCATGTGACATGGCGTCTATTTGACAATGAAGTCATGTCGTTGGTAGAACGATGTGATGGACATACCCAATATTTGTAGGACGTAGTCATTACACCTTCGACCGTGAGATCTACTCTTATTGCTATTCCTGGAAGACACTTTGATTGCATCAAACGTCATATCTTACATAGTGTGACAATAAAGGTGTCCCTCTCGGGTGTCGGAAAGGAGTATGTTGAGATGGGGGGTCAAGAGCGGGATTTGCCAGTCCCATAGCAGGATAGATACTCTAGGGCCCACTCGGTGAGATTATGTCAAACGAGCTTGCAAGCGTGTGACTAGGTCACCAGGACATAATATCATGGACGAGTAAAAGTTAGCGGTGTCGGTAACGAGATCAAGCTAGGTATGGAGATATCTATGAATGAGTCTCGGACGCGCTAAGTATCGCATGGCAAAAGGTTTAAGACTCAGACGTCTAGGTTCGATCGGTAAAGTATTCGTTATCTCGCAGGGATTAATTCTGGGTATCCAAGGTCCACGAATTAGTCATTGATCGGAGAGGAGTCTTGATCATGTCTGGTGAGATAATCGAACCGCTAGGGTAACACACTTAAGGGGAGTCGACATTTTACCGGAAGAGAAAAATAGGAAAGGAGAGACCGGGAACGTCCCGGGAAAGTTCCGAGGGAGATCGGGCAGCGACGAAATAGTTTTCGGAGCCGGAATAAATTATGTAATATGTATTTAATATTAATTAGTGTAATTAATAATTAAATATATTTTATTTTAATTTTTCCTGAATTTTTAAAGGCAAAAATTTCTAAATGGGCCTTTTTGGGCAAAAGGCCCCATGAGGGGGGGAGGGAGGGGCTGGTTCGGCCGGCCACATGGGGCCCACTAGGGCCGGCGCACCATGTATGGCCGGCTGGGGTGTGGGATTAGTCCCACACCGCCAGCCTGGCAAGTTGGGCAGCCCCTGGCCTCCTATATATATAGGGGTACCTTTGGCCTTTGAAGACACACCAATCTCTCTCTCTCTCTCCTTGGATCCCGTGACTCCCCAGTTTGGAGTTGCGCCGAGGATTAGTTTTCTCCACCATACGCACACCGCTGTGCTGCTGGTCTCCCGGTCCCAGTCTTCCGCTGCTTCGTCCTTGGATCGGAGCCCGGAGTTCGTCGGCTTCACCGTACGTGTGTAACGCCCTGCGAGGCACCACGCTAGTGGTGCTAGAGGTCTGCTTCCTCTACACGGCATCGAAGTCTTCGTCGGCTTCATCGACAACGCTTGTGCGGGAGCGTAATCCCCGCTTTTCGGTCTACAAGAGGTATGTGCACCGACCCCCCTTCGTACTACTATATCTGCATAGTATAGATTCTGGCTAGTTTAAGGTTATCGCTGTTAGGAAATTTTTTGTTTTCTGCCTGCGATCCCCTTCACTTACACCACCACTGGTACCGAGGAGTACGTGGTTAAGGCTCAGTTTGCAGTTTGCATTTGTGTTGCTTTGTACTTATTTTAACATCTAATATTAAAAATAAATCAGAATAATAGGCGAAAACATGTGAACAAACGCTGAATAGACAAAAAGGATCATGATGACCCACTACAAAGCCAAACACACCCCAACAAGAACAATAGTATTCAGCACCTAGCCCAATGTTTTGCTCATTTTATTGAGCAGCCACCCAGCTTCAAGTCCTCACGGGCAGGAATTTGGGTTCTTATTATTTGAAAAAAAATCACTGTGGGGGCTTCCCCCACCGCTTTCGTTTCAATTTTTTTTGGATAACTGGAGAACTATACCTACGGTTTCAAGTAATTTTACGAACATGTCTTCAAGATGTCTATCTTCGCATGATATATATGTCGCCTGATAAAAATATTTTCTCCCAATGGTATGTAAGGTAAGTTAAATCCTCTATAATTGTGTCGATATTAGATATAGATAAATGACAGACAAGGGAAGATATTTAAAAATAAAATGGAAACATTAAAAAACAATTTGAATCTAGCTACAATAAGGTTATAAAGTTTAGGTTTTAGATCATATACTCAACAACAATCATACATATGACCATTACCATGAAGTTCAATATTCAGAACCAGACGATCCCCATATTAGAGCAGCTACCCTGCGAGCATCCTAATTTCTTCTCAAATTGAGACTCTTCTGGATTCCATTATTTATTTAGGAGAGTTCTATAATTGATAGGAACGCTTAAATATACAAACGGAAGAGAGCCTCACTCACATCCGAAAATAATTTTGTAATGTTCCTCCACCTCTCTAGTGTTACCAAAAAAAAATCACTCTTAAGAAGGTTAAATTTTAGACCAGATAATTGTTCATACATGCAGAAAATCAATTTTATCTTGCCGGCCTTCTCAATATCGTGCTCCATGAAAACAATAGTATCATCGGCATATTGGAATAAGGCCTCCAACTTGCCATCCCCTTTTGCCCATGCAATGAGAATGGTCAACATATCAGCAATTTAAACAACATAAGGGAGAGGGGTCTCCCTGTCGGAGGCCCTTCCTCTTTTGGAAATAGTGCATAGTCACGTCATTGACACGTATTACAACTGACCCCGCTGAACAAAATTTGAAATAAGATCACACATTTTTTTTATCAAAGCCTTTCATAGCAGCGTCTATTAAATGAAGTCCATATAACTTTATCATATGCTTTCTCAAAATAAATTTTGAACATTATGTCATCCATTTTCTTCCTATAAAGTTTATGGATATTTTCATGCAGACCGGCGACTCCCTCTAGGATATGTCGTCCTGGCATAAAAGCGGTTTGAGTAGGCCTAATAACTTTTTGAACAATATCTGTGATACGATTAGCTTCCAATTTGGTCTATAAAACTGTGGCAGAATTTACTAGACAATTTGCTAACCTAAATGCAGTTGACCAAACAAAGCCATCTTGACTTTTTAAATTACATTCCAAAAGGTTTTATAGAATTCCGTTGGGAAACGGTATGGTCCCGGAACTTTGTTATAATCTATCTATGCGATGACCTTGTGGACCTCTTCCTCTTTATTCACATTTAGAATCCTATTTTCCATAGCAAAAATTTGTGGAATGATCGAAATATTGTTCTCATCTAAAGAAAAGTTTGAGCGGGTATCCCAACTAATTTAATACCCTGTGGTATAAACTTTCATGGTTTCATCCTCCACCTTGTTCAAGTTGAATAAATTCTTCTTTCTATGCTTCCCGTTTGCAATAAAATGGATATACTTCGTATTATTTCTGCCTTCTTGCACGTTTTTTACCTTAGCCCTCTGAGCCACTTAGATTATTCTTCTTGTCTTAACTTACATAGACGATCATTCGCATCTCTCAACTCTTTAAGTTCCGATGAACTGAGAGGAAATGATTCTGTTTAATATAAATTCGGTCAATTGTAGCAAGTAATCTTTGTTTTTCTTTCTTATAAACTCCACTTCTTTAACACGCCCAACCTCATAGGAAGCATCTCGAGTGCCTTACTTTCTTTTTCCACATTTCAGTAGGATTATTTCCTATAGTGCAAGCATCCCATTCTTGCTTAATTTCTGTAAGCTTCCTGTTCTTAATTAGTTCAAAGAAGCCATCCTCACGTAACCAGAACAGATCGAAAGAGAACCTGGAAGAATTTCCAAGGTGAGCTTGTTCACCGGAAAAAATTAAAAATGGGGTGTGATATGAGCCTGTTGGTGAGAAACCTCGTACCGAAACCAAAGGAAACTTTTGTTATCACTCCACGATAATAAGTATTCTATCAAGCTTTTTATACGTTGGTGTGGCACTACAACTCGCACAAGTAAATTGCATTCTAGTCTCTAGACAACGTAATTCCCTTTATTTTACCATCTTATTATCTTGAGTGTAGTTACTTCTCATGTGGTTAGGACTGTTCTCAAATTAGGATATAAGGCTTTTGACGAAGTGAATCTATATTTCATGGGTGAACTCCTTCCCAAAAACAAATTTATATCTGAAAATCAGACCTCTGATTAAGCAGGTTCCTAGAGGTGGGTATGTAGCTATTAAACTGAATGGTGTTGAAATTTCTTTAGTTACTATAGCTAAAGGTTTAAGGAAGTTACCCTTTGTCACACCTGACTTTTCAACCTTGTAGTTGATGTTCTCACTCGTATACTCAGTAAGGCTGATTTTAATAACCTGATGAGAGGTTTGTGTCCGGAAATCATCCCTAAAGGTGTCATTAGTTTACAATATACATGCGGTACTATCCTGTATGTTGAAAACCTTGAGGTTGCCACAAACCTCAAATGGGTTCTGACTTGTTTTGAGTAGGTTTCTCAAACAAAACCTTTAAACCTAGATCGTGAAGAGATTAAGATTTCTAGGGAATTCTATGATGTGTCGGCTATATCCCTATAAAATATTTGGGGTGCCTCTTAATTGTCATAACTCGGAAGAGAAGATCTCTGTAGCACCACTGAGAAACAAGCTTGACGAATCCCAGACCTTCGTCTGATATAAGCCTAACCTTGATCTCGAGCGCCAATAGTTTAACAATCGATAACACAAAAGTGACTCTACGACATAAATAGGAGTTACTCAAACTCTTAACAGAGTGAAGATAGCAAATACTACACACAAAGATCACTGACCCAACATTGCAACAAGAAACGAAAGCATATTATGTTATGCTACATAACAAGATTCAAAGAGTATAACACTGCTTACCGGGAACCCTGAACTACTCGCCGATATCCATGTAGAACCATCTTCGGGAAAAGAACCTTCACCTATCCAAAAAGTGTGCAAGGCCGAATACTGAAGGTAATCAACAAGACTTAATTAAACTATTATATATCTGCTCGTTCAGAGAGTATGAATGAGTTTCCATGCATTAAGTGATCTTTGCTTTTAAATCGAGGGAAAAGAAAATCTCACATGAATAGACTTTTAAAAGGGGATAATAAAGCGATACAACTATCTTCATCCATCATATCATGTATCCACCAAGTCATCATTAATTAGTTGAACCACCCACCGGAATCACCCCCTCGATCAACCGCAAGGAAGCTATCCTAAGCACCCTTTTAGTTGCCAAGTTTTACAACAGATTCATGTTGTCTTTGATCATCGGACATAATGCACCAAGTCGTCCATAACCGTGGACACGACTTTTCAAAAAGATTTACCCAGCAGGGTGTAACTACCCACAATCGCTAACCAGTCCTTGCGCCAGATATTAGCAGTGCCAGTAGAAGGGTTGACCACGATATTCCCCAAGTTTCGCCTATCTCCATGAGCCACAGTAGAAGGTCTAACCGCCAACGCGCAGCGGTAGCTAATGCGGTTTGTCGAGGTCAAGATCTGTGACCGCAACCTTCTTGAACCCGACCCTATGTTTTCTTAATCTTTTTACCGCACACGCATATGGAAAACTCGAACTAGTAGCTTCATGTAGTAGGCTAGGCAAGCTGGAGCTGAGGGATGTCCAAGTCCAGTGTGGGCGCATGAGTATTCTTGGTTCCAAAGACGAGAACAGTCCTAACGTCGGCAGGAATGATACAACCCAGCACAATCCCTATGTGGCATCTGATGCATGTAAAATGCATACATGAACTTTGCACTTTATTACTTGATATTCCAACATATTTTCAACTTATCTAGGGCCAAGGTTTTGGATTTCGTCCGAGATTTCCGAAGTTTCACCGAAATTCGACCATTTTGGCCAGGACCGGTATAATATTTTACCGAACGAAACTTCCTAAATTTTAGGGACTTTTTGAATTGTCTAAAATATTTCATATTGGGTCGAATTTAGTTTGAAAATTAAAAATTTAGTCTAATTTTCATCAAATTTCGTTCCAAAGTTTAAATTTTGGTTCTTGCATTTCATCCGAGATTCACCGAAATTACCGAATTTCGGCCATTTCGGTCAGGACCGGTAAAAAATCAAAAACGAAATCCAAAACCTTGTCTAGGGCTATGTTTATGAATTATAATGATTTTGGGGATAATTCACATTGTCCCCCTTTATTTGATTTTAACCCTACAGACTAGGAAAACCCTATTTTGCGTATTTTTAAGTTTAAGGAACCTAAACGACATCAACTAGACCTGCCAATTTTTGACGATTTATTTTAGAAGGAACGAAACGTATGGGTGAAGGTTCCCGCAGAAAGGACACCCGAGGAGGAAACGGGATGTGCTGGCATATGCCCCACCCCTGACCGTGCCAGCCATGCCCGTTTGCCCCTCGTGCGTCTGATGTCATCGATCTTTGTCTCTAAAAATCAGCCGTGATCTAAAACTGCCTATATAAAGAGCCCTTCGCGATCCTGGAGCGCCACAGAAACACCGAAACGGAGACAGAAGCAGCTAGATTGATGGGGGAAAACTGCGGCGGGGTGCTATCGACGTGATCACTTCCTTCTCCAACGTATCCACCATCGTCACCATGATGAAAAGAGAGTAGTCCACCTCTGGATTATGGGTTTGTGGTTGTAGATTATTGTATCTCTCTCTCTCTCGTTCTTGCATTGTCTTAGCACCATATGAGCTGCCTAACATGATTATGGTCATCTATGTAATACCTTTGTGACGGATCTTTTTATAGTTGATATTTGAGATTGCAATTGTTTTGAGTTTGATATGTATGGTTAGATGCATATTATGCACCCCATTCTTTATTACTTGTTTTGATCAATCATGTATGATGGGGCGTGTGAGGGGGAACGTGTGCATTAGTTCGAGTAACGGGGGTGGTGAATGAGTAGTGACAGTCAAAAACTTGTGAAGCACTTAGGTTTTTACCTTTCTTTAGTTGCCTCATTAGGGATAAAGAGAATACACATGTTATTAGAATCTTGAGGACCATGCAAGATAAACGTGCCTAGAGCTACTATGTTCGTAATTTATTCTTAATTCTATATTGCTTGGAGTATCCCTTTCTAGAGGAGTATAAGAGAGATGATTAGTAAAATAATATCTCTATGATAGAACATGATGCCCATATAAATGATGTCTTACACACAAATACATTGCACCAATATGATATCAATCTATTAAGAGAGAGTGCATATGTGAACCCATGAACCCCGGTCCATATTTTAATCATAAGAAAACACTTTTCAATGCATTTAGATCACTTTTCATTTTCAGCCGCTAAAAAAATCTGAAAATACAAAAACATTTTTACTTCTTGCATTTACAAACCAAAACCCAAAAACATCTTCACATATCGTTTTAATTATTCTTGCACAGTTTAGTTTAGTTTACTTTCTTGTATTGTTTTTATTTTATTTTAGTTTTATTTACACCTTGTGCTTGACAACCACACGGTGGAGTTGGGGGTACAAGACAAAATATCTTATTTTGTAGTTTGCCCGAAGCAGGAAAAATATATTATCCCCGCACAATTCCCCAAGAGTTCAATTTAAACTCTCGAGTCACCCTCGTGGGAAAAACCACCCGTGCTACAACACTCTACTATTCGAGTCCCAACGAGAAGGTGTGTATTACCCATATCAGCCTCTCATCCACGCCTTTTACCATATTTAACTCACTTCTCTGACCAGACCACGTCCTCCTATCATCACAGGACCACGTCCTCCTTTCATCACAGATTCATCGCAGCTCCGACTCACCATCTAGACGAAGCAGAGCTAAACATATATACATAGCTATGCATATCATATATAGGCTCTGGCGACTGTTGCTAGGAGAAGTGCGTCAGGGCATAAGGCGGTGCAACACATAGGATACTCTATACCTCGACCAAAACCACATTTGAATCATATGCATAATACAAGAATCAAATACTTTAAAATCATATATGTGCAGATAAGACGTTATGCTTAACTTGCTCTTCAGTAGCTGGATACCGATATTCGGAGGCGTTGCAAACACGCTGTGGCTCGAATTCTATCGTGAATAACCGAATACCGGAAAGGAAGAGAACATTTAACACAACATCAATGCGATGCACAAACACATGGATGATATGTCATTTAAGGAGTCCCTAAATGCAAGCATCAAATTAAATGGGTTTATAATACATACTCAATAAAGGTCTTATTAGTGTTTACTAATGACACCTTTATATGTGTTAGACATGTATGTTAATTCATAATTAAATAAATTTCATTTTTTGAAACTTTTTGATATAATAATCATGCTGTTCTGATTTAAAATGAATTAGTTGTGAAATTTCAAAGTTTAAACAATTTAATTCAACTTTAGATATTCAATAATTAATTTAGACCCACCTAACAAAAATATATTAATTTCAGAAAACATTTTGAAAATGAATAAAACTCTGACATCATGGACCCACCTAACATCACGACCTTGCGCTCGATAGCACTGCTCCTATGTGGATGGAGAATTGAACATGGCAATTTTGTGGAAATCCCCCTAGAGTTTTCAGAAAATACAAGAACCTTTCAAAACATGTCCCTGGTTCCATAATTAGAGAGATGGAGGGCCTTTTTGCAAAGAGAAAATTTGTACAAAAATACCAAGAGACTCAAAATTTCACAATGAAGCCGTTGGCAACCTTGGATTTTAATTTTTTGAATATTTTTAGTTCACCAATAATAACAAGGCCTTAACCTTCTTTTAAAATCAATCTTTTAAATTTGTCAAATTTGAATACAATGCATGCTATTCTCAAACCGCAACATTTGTTTCACCAGTAATGTTTGATCATATATATATATATATATATATATATATATATATATGTAACCATCTAAAATATAAAATTATTATTATTAGAATCATCGTATTTTTTGATATTATATAAATTTAATGTTATGAATTGTTAATTTTTAATGCTGGTATTTATTGCTAAATCTTTGGTCAATTTTTAGAAAATTGGATTTTAGCTAACTTAGAAATACCTTTAAGAAAAAAGTGTTGCCATATATTTTAGATCTAAGTACTAATAAATAATTTTTCAATTCTTCTTATGTATATATTTTTTATGTTATCTTTTAGAAATACCGAAATAATCATTCAAGTGTACTCATTAGTTTATACACTTTACCGGTTTCTATGCCCAAAGATTTCTTTCGATCAGTTTCTTATGCATTGCAATTGCGGGGAAGCGGCCATATGACACAGTGTGTTCATTTTTACGAGTACCATATGGACTCTTTTTCCTTTAACTTCACCTTCATGCATAAGGACAGATCCATCCACATATGGGCCCTTTGATTATCTAATCTCGTACGTTTATTGTTTTTCCTTTTGATTTGACCACTATCATCACATACGCGGGCAAGGTAGTCGTGTCATATGCTGCTGGTATTTTAAACAAATCCGTCAATTATGTTACATAACTACTAATTCGACATATAATCTCAACCATATATTTTTTTATCTAACTGTTAAAATTAATTAAGATGATGTGGATTAACATGGTGGTTTTATTGGACATCTGTATGTTGCTTTTAGTATATAATAGATAGATGGAACCTGGGCTCCCCTTTTGAGGCACTATTGATCATTTTTATTTTACATGAGCCTTGTTTTTTCTGAAACAAAAGAATAATCTCATACTCCAATTTCTAGCACCTGGGCTCCCCTTGGGAGTAGTCATATTAGCTGCTATACTTAGACATAGGGAACTAGTCAAGCCAATGCTTTGATGTAGAATCTAAACCCAACAACTGGTAGAGATTTAATGTGTCGTAATGGAAACATAATTTCAGGCAAGTACCACCAATTTCTCGAGAAAACCACACATCATATTTTTCGAGAACCCGCAGGAGAACTGAGCATCTTCGTATTAAGCTTAAAGGAGAACATTGCCAAAGAATGACTACAATGCCTCACGTCACAGCACCACAGACGCTAAGCCCACAATTAAAAGGACTCGTCATGCTCAACAAAAGCATCGAGGCTGCGTCTCGATCAACACCGACCACCTCTGAGGACAACTACTACAACTGGACCACACAAAATTAAAACACCATGTCTCATTTTCCTACCATGCATCACAATAATTTGGATCAAATGTATTGTAATGGTATGTCGTTGACAAATAAATCTAAGAGCTACATGCAAGTGGTACAAGATGTATTTTGTTTTCGGCGATTATAAGTTGTAGTATCATGGATGTGTGCATCCTCCAAATGTAGAGGCTACCCAAAAAAAAATCATTGTGTTCGACAAGAAAGCTCACAAGAATTATTCCGAGAATATATCGCTGTAAAGATAGGTAATGGAAATTAATTTGCAGCATACATATGCAGACACACAAGGCTAGTCATTGTAGCGGCTCTACTTAGACTTAGTGAACTAATCAAGTCAATGCTATGATGAAAAAGCTAAACCCAACAATTGGTAGAGTTTTAATGCATCGTAACCGAAACATATTTGACGCAAGTGCCGCCAATTTCTCGAGGAAGCCCCACATAATTAAAGCACTACGTCTCCCCCAATCTTAGAGGCTACAGTACAAGAATTTTTTCTCATTATGTTTGAGAAGCAAGCTTACAAGCTTATGTCACTGAAAAGATTGGTACTAGAAACCGATCGATGTGCACAAACACGAGGCTAAAGTCCGTATTCCGATGAGACTGTGGAATGTCGACCGGGTCAGTCCCGGCCCATGAGGGGCACTGAACCCCGCACGCATCCAATCCGAAAGCGAGACAAGGAAGAAAAATTGTAGAGAGAGAGAGAACGGAGAAGGAGAACAAGAAGCCTGTCCTTCCGGCGTCTGTCTCTCTCATCAGCTCCCCCATAAAAATAGGGTGCAGTGTTCTACAGAGGCAGGGATGGAGAGATAAAGGAGAGCCCAAGCCCTGGGGGCATGGGAGAAAAAGAATCCCAAGCGCACGAGCTCACACAGCCTTTTCAGTCCAACAAACAAAATCAGATCCATCAATCTTCCTCTACAACATACCTACATGCATGTACGATTAATCTTTCTTTATACTGTATGTCTCTCAATACTATTTCTTTCTTTCTTTCTTTCTTTGGGCGTGTGTGTGTTTTGTAGTCTTAGTATATTTTATGGTACTAATACATGTAGAAACAAAATCATATATAGTTGCTTTGACTCCTCCACTTATCTAATAGTACTGCTATCCCTAAGTGTCATTTTCTCATACTTGGTGATGCCTGCCCCTCCTAATTAAACAACAAGATAATGGCCTCACATTCTCTCTGTGTCTCCCTCTACTGTTTATCTCTCTACCTTTTTATACTAGTAGCAATAAGGAAGGACAGCACAAGAAACCAATTCATCCCTGGTGTCTCTCATGTTTGGAGGATAAGAAAGAAAGCAAGTAGAGAGAGGAGGAAGAAGTAGTAACTCCAGTACTAGAGACAGATACAAAAGGAGACAGCACCCCCAAGCTGCAAGGCCAAACCACAAGCATTCGGAAACAAGGAACCAGCCACCCAAGAACACCACCAAGAACCTTCTCCTCCGATCCTTCATTACTATCCAACCTAGCTAGCTGCGTGGGCACGCGCGGGTGAAATCGAGGCCGGCGCGCGCGGTGCTGGGTGAGAGATGGAGGCTAGCTCGGCGCCCTCGCCGGACCTCTCGCTGCACATCAGCCTGCCGACCGCCGGTGGGCCGCCCACGGGCTCGGGGCCGGGTGTCGGCGGGCGCGGACCTCTGGGAGGGGGAGGCGGGGATCCCTGGAGGAGGCTGAACGGGTCCACGGCGTCGACGGAGCTGTCGCTGTCGCCGCCCCTGCTGGCGGCCGAGCAGGAGGGCGCCGCGCTGCCGTGGCGGCACAGGCCGTCCACGGCCGCTACGTCTTCTGCGGCCACGACGTCCGCCGGTGCCCCGCTGATGACTATGCCGATGCTGCAGCCTCTGGACGCGGGTGTCGGCGGTGTGTCGGCGTCGCCACCAATCCGGGGGATACCAATCTACAACGGCGCCGGGGGCTTCCCGTTCCTGCCTCCGGCGCTTGGGGGAGGAGACGGCCACCACCTCCCAAAGGGCGGGTTCTACAGCTCGTACCACCACCCCTCGACGTGGCCCTCCTCCCTGGGATCCACGTCGCCGTCCTCTCTCGGGCCGGCGCCGCCCGCTAACTCCTTCGATCCTATGGTACCGTTTCTCTCCCCCGCCGCGCACCACCGGATGCTATCCGCCTCCGGCAGGCTCAACGGCATGCTCTCAGACACCCTCCGGGGCTACGGTGGCCCCGGAGGAGGTATCGGCATGGGCATCGCCGGACACCACCACCACCTCCACGGCGCGCAGCCCTTCGGCCTGTCGTCCCGATTCATGCCCAAGCTCCCCGCCAAGCGAAGCATGCGCGCGCCACGCATGCGCTGGACCAGCACCCTCCACGCCCGCTTCGTCCACGCCGTCGAGCTCCTCGGCGGCCACGAGAGTACGTAGCACCCAATCTCTCCGCCGCCGACCGCACTTCCCTCTCAGTGCGTCCTGATCGATCAAAAATCTAATCTTTCCGGCCTGATCGATCAAAAATCTCATCTTTCTGCAGGGGCGACGCCCAAGTCTGTCCTCGAGCTCATGGACGTGAAGGATCTGACGCTAGCGCATGTCAAGAGCCATCTCCAGGTACGTGATCGATGGATCCCCTCCCAGTCCCGGTGTTCTTGCAATCAAACCCGCACTCTCGCTTCTTGTTCCTGCTCGTCTCCTTCTTGTTTGGGTCAGACAGGAAAGCCAATGCAGTAACTCCTGAGTTAGTGAAGAAACTGCCATTCTTGGAGGTAGTAGGGGAGAGAGAGAGAGTGAGGCCAGTGTTTGGGGATGTGTGTGAGAGAGAAAAAGTTGCCATCATTACACAATAATGCAATGTATGTGCATCTGTGCGCGCCTACCTAGCTAGCGTATGTGTTTGCGTCTTTGTGCACGGCCCAAAGCGCTCACCTCCACAAAGAGAGAGAAACAGTGAGCCGGATGGATGACAGAGAAGAAGAACAAGAGAGAGAGGAGAGAGAAAGCTGGTTACTAGCTTCATTTGCTAGGAGCAAGCGGCCAAGCCAAGGGCATGGCATCATAGTATTTCCCCTTGTCCATTTCCCGCTGTTGTCTTGCGCGCCGATCCATCTGTTGATCCATTTGCTTGTCTCTTCCCCCGGCCCTAAACTGATTGCTGCAATTCCTTCTTTGTTTCGTTGCTTGTAAATTCTTGCCTTTTCTTCTCACGCTGCTGCATGCACCTTTCTTCAGATGTATCGAACCGTCAAGAGCACTGACAAGCCTGCGGCCTCCTCAGGTAATTCGCATTGCCATCCATCTCATTGCTGTCTATCCCTCCATCGCCTGCTTCCTGCTAATTAATGGAGCACTAACTCTACATGCTCCGTCGGTGGCCGGCATTGTCCTTCAGGCCTCGCCGACGGTGGCTCCGGGGACGATGACTTTCCTAGCGCCGGCCAGGCTGGGTCCGGCGGCGACAACAACATCTGCCCGAGGCCGTTCCAGGAGCACCGGTCCACCTCCGAGGGCGCGGCGAGCTCTGTCGGTGGAGGCGGCGGCGACATGGACCAGTCTTCGGCCGGCAACGCTAGCACCAGGTGGAGCAACTCCTCAAGGTACGTACACCCGCTCAAGTCACATGACAACGTACATGTGAATGTTGTGCATACATCATCTGTTCATCGCTTCTAGACTTGATAGCCTTCCCATGATTCACACCATTTTCTTCCCGGCCGTTTTACAGTGGTGTGTGTTTGATTTAGTTTGCTAACTGCTAGCTTCAGCCCAAAGAAACACAACATTGGCACCTGAAAAGGTCTGAATATTTAACCAGGATATATAATATTTTTACTACTATAGTGTAGATCATCTGGTGATGGCAAAAGCTTAAAAGAATGTTTTTGGGGGGCGCACACACACCTGGATGGGAAGGTACACACAGGGCTGCCTATCTATAGGGTGGCCAATGTTATGTCACGGAAAAGACCAAAAGGTCACACCTCCCTTGACCTCAGCAGGCACAGCTTCTCCTCTGTGTTTGGTCTATGTGGAACTAAGATTTGAATATAATTATTTTATATATAAAAACATGTTGTGTGAGTTTTTGTGTGTAGGTTCCCGGGTTTTGTCCACTGTCTTCTTCTTCGTCTTCTCTATCCCCCCCTCTCTCTCTGCGTCAATCCTAGGGTGGTGGCTAGGTAGCTCCATTATCTTTTCTTATCAATGCATGGCTCTGATTCCATGTGGGGGTGGGGCTTTGACCTGACACACCCTATTGCCTAGGAATATGTAACCAAGGACTTGCTGCATTCTTGGTTCTTTTCACCTCCCTCCTCCGGTCACTTCAATGCCTTTTTTACCACTCCTATTTCCTGGCCAATTATTACCGCGACACTCAAGTTTCTCTCCATGCATTTCGTTCACTAAATAAGAACGATTTGTTCTGCATGTGCTTCAATAATTTTCTTAACTATTCCATCCATGCATTTGCGTCACTCCTCTCTGTGGGCAGCTTGGAAGTAACAACAGTTCAACCTGTCCCTGGCTGCACTCACTTTTCCACTTTATCTTACTTCATCTTTCCTTCCATCATCTTTTGGTCATAGTTGATTTGGTGGTTTTTGATGGTTTCGCATCATCCTATCTCCTCAACCTTTTTATCACGATAATCTATGTAATCTTCATTGCCCTCATTTTGGTTTTCATGGCACCTTCGGTTCAGCCATTTCGTGTCAGTTTTTTTGGAGAGAAAGCCAAGCACATAGTACATTTATATATTTTTTGGAAGAGCCCATTTTGTTAAGTAGTAGTGACTGCATATTAAAAAAAATGAAATGTAACAGATATTTTCAGAAAAAACATGGAACCGCTATGCATCAGATTGAAAACCATAGGTCTTGGTTATTTTTCGTTGCTGTTGGGAATTTCCGAAAACTAGTTCACTGCAATGGTCACATGCAGTTGTCAATTAATCTTATTTTCAGTGGCGATGAGCTAGTCAAGATTATTTCAAATTATCAAGGTAATTTTAAGTGCATGCAAACCTTATTGCTAGAGAAACATGAAGAGAAGTTAATGAGAAATTTGTTGCTTTGAAATGTCCTACTGGCTGTAAGAATAGCAAACATTTCGGTGTCTTTCATTTTTGGCTCTTTATCAAATGCTTGTTTTATTCTTATGCTAATTTTAGGGAGAGTGACGAGAAACATTTGTACTTCTCCTTAGAAAAGGGTAAAAACAAATGTAGATATGCATATATATATGAACCTTCAGCTAAATATATAAATAGGTTATATCATGTGCTTTACCACTTCATCTGATGTCCCCAGTCCCCACCATCTAAAACGACTTTCAAAATTCCCTACAAAAACTTTCAGAATAATAGTGTGCTTAACCATGAACAGATCCAGACGTATATAAGTAGGCATATAAAGTTGTGAATCTATGGTTGATATTATTGACATGCAAAGTCTACCGGTCCCTCAGTGTTAACAGTATACGTTTGTTCCTATCAAGACAAAAGCACTTTAGAACGGTTTGGTACTGAGTTGTTGTTATATGTTTATAGAGTAGTGATAAAGGAAGGACACTTTACACGATGTACCAAAATCACTGTTACAATGAGAAAAAATAACTATCAATTCCATGATCTCCAGCATATGTGGGGTCTTTTTTTCTAACACTGGGTCATATATATATATAGTAATACGCAAACTCTCTCTCTCTCTGTCTCTCTCTCTCTCTCCCTCTGCAAACATTTTAGTGTGGCCGATACAAAATGGGGCGTACGTACAACTATACATTTGCACGGCCATAGTAAAAAATCGACCGATTAACTATGGGCTGACGAGGCGAGCTTTTTTGTTGTGTATCCAGGACCAGGAGCCAAGAGCTAATAATACTATGATTGTTGGCCACACTGCATGCATGTGTTACAGCATTACATTCTTTGCTTGCATATCTCTCTTTAGCTGAAAATTCTCTCCCCAGTAGCAATCTTGCTGATGACGAGCTCCTGTACATGCCATTGCACTGCTCGACTGTACCAAAACCGGAACGTCTTTTGAGGGCTTTGTTGCCTAGAAAGAAGCTATATGTGTAACGAACTGATCAGGAAGAGCAACTGTTGTTACTCTCTTTAGCCAAAGCTAACTATACTGGGCATTGTGCATCCATGCATGTTCCCATCGATCTGCAGTAGTAAACTTGCCATACATATACATACACGCATGCCCAGTTGTAGCATCGCAGGAGACCTACTTTTACTATTTAGTCATATGCCTCAGGCCGAGTATGTAAACATGCATGTGGCTATCTTGATTCGGAAAGCTGCTGGTAACTGAATAACTTTGCTAAATTGGAAATTCATTCTCCTTCAGGGACCCATGGCTGTCCTCCAATTCTTGCAACATGGACGCTCATCGCTCCGTAGGACTGTCTTCTCCAATGGAGGTATGTATATATGTGCACATTCAGCTTCTCAACGTTCCTGTATCCGCACCTTTTCGTTCACTATTTCTACATGTTTTTGTTGATCCTTGTTTGTGTCCTTGTTTACGTGTGTGTGTGCATCCATTTTGATCCAGAACATGGAGCCCTGCAGATCAAGCGGCTCGCAGGTGTCGAACCACGAGCTGAGCAGCCCGAGCCTCGAGTTCACGCTGGGGAGACCTGACTGGCATGGCGCAGATCATGACTAGCAAACCGGACTTGCAGAAGCAAAACAAGCAAAAAGCTAATTTTCGGTCCAAGAACACCAGTAGTGATCATATTTTAGTTGAGTTTGCCCCCAAAAAATCCTCCTTCAGGGCTTTTGGGCCAAGAAATCAGTCAGAGATACTTCCACCAGGAGAGGATCGGAGAGCATCGATGCGTTAGCCGGCGAAAGCTATACCAGATCGATGATCTCGGTTCATTAGTTACTTTCGGGGTTTCCTTCTATATATCTTCTGCCGGCTGATGCATGCATGCATGCAGGTTTCTAGCTATTATAGTTCAGTAGTTTCCATCTCCTCCTCCTCCTGTCTAGTTTTGTTCATTTCTTTCTTGATCAGTGGCGAGATTACAGTAGTAGTAGTGTTTGGGTGTGTGCATGTGTGAAATTAAGGGCGTGTGCGTGGACCGTATCATGTGCACATGGAAAGTTGGAAAGGCCAAGAGAGAGAGAGGGAAAAAAAAGAAAAGGAAGAAGAAGAAAAGAATGAGTTGTGGTGAAGCAATCTATGGCAAGAGATGACGGAATGATTTGATCAACGATCTCCCTTTTGTGCGTGTGGTGCATGTTCTTTCTTTAATCACTGCAGGTGCTTGCTTTAATCCCTCTTTCTTTCACCTCCCTACCCACTTGATCTCGTGTCAGCCGGCCGGTCAGTAAGCTACGGACACAAGGAACCTAGCTGCTCGTTCTTTTCCAGCACCGGCCAAGTGTGAACCGCCCATTCGTTTGACCACACCTGCAGCTTATTTTTCTAAAGATGAATTTGAAGGAACTATCGCCACCAACATGAATCCGATGATCAGAAACAATTCAGCCCCTCCCAAGTGCAAATTCTTTGCTTGGCTTATTTATAATGACTTTGGACCGTCTTGCTAGTGGACAATGGACAAATTACGGTCTTTGTCAACTTTGTAAGAAAAGAATCCGCTCCCCATCTCCTAGTCAAATGCCGTTACTCATTGAGAATTCGGAGTGAGCTCGAGAATTGGTTGGGGTTGTCCGAGATCACCTTCGAGGATTGGGCCAACTTTGTCTCCGTTAAAGAATGGCCATAGGAGGAAGGTGATCTCGTCGCTCATCATGCTCACGGCTTGGGAAATTTGGAGCAAAAGAAATGCAAGGGTGTTCCGTAACAAGTCTACACCTCATAACCTTGTCTTCAACAAGATAAAAAACGAGGCCAAACTTTTAGGTTCTTGCGCGAGCCAAACGTTTGAGTTGCATTATGCTCCGAGAGTAGACATTTTGCTTCGAGGGGTTCACCCTTTGTGGTGACTCCAAAACTTGTTTGAAAACTTCTTCTTGATTAATGAGATGAGTCAATACTTTTGCCTCCGTTTTGAAAAAAGAAAAAACATCAACAATTTACAAACGACAGCCTTATCTGTACTGATTCACATCATATGTATGCTGGTCTAAAACAACTGCGTCTTGCAAACCTAATCGATCGGCTCCGGGTAACGGCCTCCAGCAGGTACCGATTCATGAGTTTGCTTCTCTGGTGGTGGTCCAAGTTAAGAACTAGGGTGCCTTGAAACCCGCCGCAGGCGACGGGGACATTTCGCGCAACCAACCGCGCATCTGCTCTGCTGACATGCATCGTCTCTTGATCGATCTCTCGGAATCACCACATGTCGAGATGTGCATCAGTACCTGCCAAATAATGGCTGGCTGCTGCTGCCTGGCGTGAATCATGAATGAATGACGAGCATCTGGTCACAGGTGCCGCGGGCGACGGCATGAATGTGTGTGTGAGATCATGACAGCAACAGGCCGGCCGGAGGTAGCCCGCCAACTAGCGTATGCGATGTGATGACCATGGGGATGTGCGTACTGTGTTTGGTGCCAACTCGGATGTAGATGGATAGATTGATAGCTAGCGGATCAGTGCGTGCGTGATTGGCGAAGATGCACGGTGGGGATGGATGTCGTCGTTAAAAGACGCCTGCGTTCATGGCTAATTCCTATTGAGCCAGGCCTGCCGTGAATGGCGGCCTAGCTAGCTAGTAAGTATTACCGACGATCGATCGACGATCTTCCCTGGCTAGAAGAACGATGTGTGGCTGGTCGACCAGCTAGACACATTGCCCAGATTAATTCAAGTTAATTGCTTACTTTACTTAGGTAGGAGTAGTAAAGAAATTGTTGTGATGCCCGGAGCGAAAGGGAAAATTCCCCTACTATGCAGATCCGCTGCAAGAAGCTAGCCGTCTAATCAGAGGAGACGAATCATGTGTGGTACATGCTGCATGACGCCAACTTTGTATTGGTCCGCCCGTCACCGACAGGTAGGCTTGCCAGGGCAAATGTGACTGCATCCTCCGGCTTTGCAAGTTAGTCGTTCATACTACCTGACGATGCATGCATATGCATGGAGCCTAATCATGGGTAAAGTGGCCAGCAGACCGAGATGACTGGTACTAATTTCTGCCGCTTGGTTCCTGCGTCGTGAGGCACTTTTGATTTGACAGCCATAGGACTGCCTGACCGAATGACTGACTGACTGATTGACCCAAAATGTTCAATGTGGTGGTAGTACCAGTAAACCTCAAGCCACTGCAAAGCCAGGAGTACCACACTACCACCACCACCACCGGTCTACGATCTCAATCTTCGCCCACACATTTGCGAGAAAGAAAGGAAGAAATTCTTTTCAAGCAATGGAGGGAGGGAGAGATCAAAAGCTAGGAAGGAAGGTCCCCTACCAGTCCAGCCCTAGCCGGGAAGGGATGTGTGGGGAAGAAGAAGAAGCAGAAAGATAGGGAGGAAATGGGAAAAAAAGGAACAGCCCAATCATAAAGCAATGGATTGCAAAATCATTTTTCCAGTCCCCCCATGTTTCTCTGTCTCCTCATTCAAGTCATTCTATTGTTCCCTCTCCCTCTGTCGGCCCTTTTGCTCAGCGAACGTCTGACAGGAGAGAGAGAGAGCTAGAGTGGGGGGGGAGAGAGATGAAAAAAATGAAAACAAAAAGCTTGGGATGATAAAAATGGGGAAGCAAGCAAGCTGCAGCACAAAGGAGATTTAATGGCGACCCTGTGCAGCATCTCTGTCCAGTTTAAATGCCCTGTCCCTCCCTGTAAAACTCGCTGAAACCTCTATCATCTCAATAGCTCCTCAGGTCGCAACAGTGTTATCTCTCCCTGTCTTCAGAACTGTAGAAGTGGGCCGGGGGGAGACGTGGCCTAGTAGTTCCTGATGGACGCACTGTGGCGACGACGAGAGGGAGAGAGAGGGGGGAGGGGCAGTGGCACTTCGAACTGGGCATTGATTTGCATGGGGCCTTTTGGCCCCGTGCAGATGGGGGGTTGCTGCGGCCTGCTTTGGACCACCCGGCACTGCACTGTGCCGAATTCATCACCGTATGACCTGTACATGTGGAGTGGACTTCCATCCCAGCGCTAGTACTACGCATCTCGCCATATGCTTGTGCTGATGTCCACTGTTGTGTCTCTAATCATGCACCAAGATACAACACTCTCCATTAAAGAGTGGGTTTGTTTGAGATTACACCTATTTTTTCTGTAAAACTTTGTAATCACTAACTTAATTTAGGCCTGCTTCGGACTTTCGACGTGAGTTTCTGCGGAAATCCAAGGTCTCGAGTGTGACCCAAATGTAATCAAATCATGCACCAAAATACATCACTGTCAATCAAAGACTGGATTTGTTTGCAATTACACCAATTTTCCGTAAAACTTTGAAATCGCTAACTTTAGGCCTAGTTCCGACTTTTGAGCCGGGATTTAGGCGGAAATCCAAGGCTCGGAGTTGGCTCCGATGTCGGGCTTCGGACTTTCAATTTTTTTTCTTGTAGCATATGTAATGTTTTTCTAGCATATTAATTTATCTGAGATAATTAAACTCAATTGTTATTTTTGATGGAGGAGATAAACTCTATTGACTTAGGCTTAGAAGGATCGGGAAGGCTTCAGATGGTTTCCAAGTCGCATACAAAGTAGCTGCGGTGTTCCAGCTATGTCTATGATTATGTTGTACAACAAGTAGTTGATGCTCCTTGTAGGGCGGTTGAACTCCATGTTGCTGGCTTGGCCCCTCCACATATTTTTATGTAGAATTCGTCTTCCATGAGGTTAAATTCTATGACACTGACATTAGACCTCCAAGTGAATCATGATTTGAGTGTAGGTTTATCTTGGTGACTTCTCCGCTTGTGTGGAGTGTTGTAGCCTTATCGCGGTTGTATAATTAAGCACGTACTTCTTCCATTTACATATATATAAAGCATTCTAACCTTTTAGATTTTGTTCTTGTTTGTTACTAAATTACTAAATCGACACATTAAAACATGTCTACATGCGTACGAATCAGAATAAAATGCAGAAATTTTAGAAAGTTTAATATTTTAAAATTGAGGGAGTAATAGCGAGAGGGTGTCGATCGATGGGCCAAAAGCTAGCCTGCGTTGATAGAGGATGTTAATGGGAAGCTACTCGGCGTACATACCTGGTTGTTTCCACTGGGCCGCGCAGTAGTGTAGCCTGTGCTACTCGTGGGTTTTTATTTTTTGGGCACTCGCCATAGCTTTCAAGGACCATTTCCAACTGCTTCACTGTACCGTGCGCACATTCCTGTGGGGCGGAACGGGAAACTGACCGCTGCTACGTAGCCGGTAGCCCAAAGAGTATAAATGTAGGGAAGAAAACTTTGACAAGCTGATGCGTGCCTTGACTTTTGACAGTGATTGACCATCATGTTTATTTTGGCATATGGTGCGAAAATTCCCCGTCTGCCCACCGCCTGATCTCATTGAAAAGGTGAAATCTCGTCTATATTGATCAAAGTAGCAAACTCGATTCCGCAGCAGTAAAGAATAATGCTATTGTAACATCGTTGTAGTATTTTTCTTCCGGGGTGGGTAAAAACTATAATAAACATAGATTTTCTTTTTAAAACACCAATGCAGCAAAATATATATTAATATGCAGCAACAGATATATGTGTATGGCAAGTCCCTACTAATTGTAGTAAATCCGCATGTCTCGTAGAAAAAACTTATAAACAAATCAATAGATGGATGTAGCAACGTTTACGGCTTCTCCTAAAGACATTTGGGTAATTGAAACAACATTTGCAATAGAGGCTCAGAATCGCCGCAGAATCTAGCTTATACTTTCGCAGTAAAATGCTCCCGAGTTTGAAACACTTAAAAAACACTCATGTCACATAAGAAAATCGTGGATACTCACATTGTGCTGGAGCATCAACTTTGTTAGATCGAGTATCCGGTTCAGCGAATCCCTTTTCTTCCCGAGCTCGAAACCATGAAGCATCTTGGATTTTAGTGTTTTTCGTTTATTCCATGGAGTTGGCGCTTGCCTCGTCTTGTGGGCAGCAACTTGTGTGACACGCTCAATGGCAACAACTAAACAGTGTACGTGGAGGTAACAAAAGTTTTTTTTTTACCGTGAAAATGAGGTACTCGCAGTAGACCGTACAGCATGAGATCGGTGAGTAGAGTGTGAGCACGTGTGACCCGGAGGATCATCCTGCAGGTGATCCAAAGGTTTTTCCTTATTTCGAAGGAGAGGTGGGTGAGAGCATTGTCGTTCGCGGCCTCGCGGGACACAAGCTTGCCTTCTTAAGACCAGTTATTTTTAACATTACAGGTTGTATTAACACTGAGTCGGTCCTAGCTTAATGGGGGAAGGATGGGCATGGTGAGATGACAATATGGGACATTGCCATGTCTTCAGGGATTTTGATGAAACTTTTGGTTTCTTCAACATATTTTCATCCACATTTGTTTTAGTACATTCAATGTGATATTCTAATACTAAACTTTAGTTGATCGATAAAAAAGTCAATAAGTTTGCAAAGTGGACAATTGGTTCATAAAAAAGTTGCTATTCAGTGCTTACACACGAAAGTTTTGGTACAAGCTCGTGCAAGATGTTTTTAAATGAAATTGATAAATTATTCAACATGAATTTATAGGATTCTTAATTTCAATGTTTCTTCTCCGAGGAGATCCTCCATTTTTTGGATGAATTAATCTGTATGAATCTTTCCATCTAAGCTTCCAAATCATGTAAAAAACGGTGGTCTACAAAGTTGGATCGGGCGATCATCGTAGCGGCACCCAATTGCTTCCCTGGATGAAGGTAGAAGATAGGGAAACGGTGGGGTCGCCCGTTGTATTGGGTCCTTAGGTCCTGCGCAATGACATATAAGAGAGCGAAAAAAGGACAGGTAGCTGGCCTATTTCGAGGTAAAAACTTTTTTATTGTGAATTGTTCCCTCTATATTCCTGGTGGTTCCGCAATAGTCAAGATTTATTTCATGAGAAGTCAACCCTACTCATCTTACTTCAAGTTATTGTTGTTGTTGTACTTCTAACTATCAATTGTACCATTCACATTTGCTATTTTCTCAATTCTCATGTTTTCCACAAATGTGTTCTATATTTTCTGTATCATAAATTTCTGTTCCCTCGCGAATATGCTCGGGCTGTAGGGAAGTCATTTTTAGTGTGGATATAATTTTTTATTTTTTGCAAAAACAGAATTTTTGAAATTGTGATTTGTAATTTACTATTTGCATGTATGTAGTTATCACTTAATATAGCTACTACAGGAATGTTTTTGTTTTAAAAAAAGTAATATATTTGTTCAAAATAGTATCAAGGAAATCCGTACGTCAAAGAAACATCTGCAAAATGAGCACGTGCTAGTAGTACAAGTGTACAACCCAACGAACGGAAGTAGTAGTAGCTTTTTTTTTCGAGGGATGGAAGTAGTAGTAGCTAATAACACATGCACACATGCAGCCTTAAGCATTCGTGCAGAGGAGAAGCCTACAGCACCTTTTTTTTTTTTGAGAAACACAGTACAAACGCAGACGCTCACATACACGTGCACACATTCACCCCTATGAACACACGCACGCACACCCTACCCTATGAGCACCTCCGAAATACCGAACCGGCGGATTGAGTTTTGAGATTGACGAAGTCACCACGGGCGCCTCGCTGTCGACGGGAACGTCGCCTCCCACTGAAAGAATATTCCGCCTAAATGCAACACACAGACGTCAAACCCGGGGTTTGAACTCTGTTGGTCTGAGGGTACAACCACCCTGCTAACCATCCAACCACAGGTTGGTTTGCAGAAGCCTACAGCACCTGGGCCGGTTTAAAAGGCCAACTCCTCCGTTCGATGAACACTTATCTGAAGCGGCCGCGCCGCTCGACAACCCTGAGCCACCCAATATGGAGCTACTATCTATCGCTTCAAGGCGGCCGGGAAGCGGGTCACCGCCTGAAGCAATGCTTCAGTGACCGTTTTGAAGAGGCCCAAGAAAGTTATTTATTCTTTTTGCTCTTTTAAAATCTAAAGAAATTTTAGATCTGGAATATTTTTCAAAAACTCTATTTTTCCCCAAAATCTGAATGTTTTCATAATCTGAACTTTTTTTAAATTTGAACGATTTCAAAAATATGAACAGTCTTCATACATGAACAATTTTCAATTTAGAACATATTTTAAAATCTATTTTTTTCAAAACTAAACACTTGTTAAATCTTTACACTTCTCAATTTTGATTTTATTTAATCTGAACAATTTAAAATTTCATATTTATCAAAACATAAAACGTGAAAAAACAGAACAAGAAAAGGAAGAAGAAAATAGAAAAGGAAAAAAGAAAACAGAAAAGAAAGAAAAACCTAGTAAAAAAGATAAAATCACCAGATGAGTCAGCCCATCGGGAACTCTATCGGGTTTTAGGCGACAGGAAAGTATCGCGCCACAAATGGGCGATACATAGGATTCACCACCCAATACTTCAAGTTAGGCATCTAGAGTCCATTCTCTTCACGCTAGGCAGCTACAAACAAAAACAATTGTTTCTTAGTCGACGCTCGTAGTGTCAAGTAGCCTGCAGACGCTTGAAGTGTTCTGCTTCATTTCTTTTTATGAAGTTGTCTCTCTCTATTTTTCTCTTTTTCATTTGTGTTTCCTATTTTCCTTTTAGTTTTTATTTAAAACAAGTTTTTATTTGTGTTTTGATTTCAGTCTATTTAGTTTCAAAATAATATGAATTATTATTTTGTCTCAAAAACCATTTATTTTAGACCTCACGAACATTTAATAATAATTATTGTACGTGGTGAACATTTTCCTCTCACATGAGCAATTTTTTAATCTCATAAATAAAAAATTTAAGTGTATCAACATTCTATGAAAACCTCATAAACAATTATATTGTAATGCATACAAATTTTTCATGCTAGGTGAACATCTTTTTGGACTGCACTATATTGTAAACCGTGTGAAATAGAAAAAAGACACGCCAAAAATGAGAAAGAAAAAAAAGAAAACATAAACAGGTTGCGTTGTATACTTGCCACAATATTAACGAATCTGAGGTAGAAGCAAACAAAATTGTGGTCATGGTATTAGGCCTCACCAAAAGCTGCCCATTAGCAGGATGCTTCACGTATGACGACCTTGAGATTGACGAAGTCACACCACGGGCGCCTCGCTGGCGACGGGAACGTCGCCTCCCACTAAAAGAATATTCCGCCTAAATGCAACACACAGACGTCAAACCTGGGGTTTGAACTCTGGTGGGCTAAGGGTACAACCACCCTGCTAGCCATCCAACCACAGGTCGGTTTGCTTCACGTATGACGACCGACGACCGTTCAAGACACAACAAGCATAGTATAAGATGGCCCGGAAAAATGGTTGGAAAATCCTTTACGACGCCCACAACAGCGAGTCCAGCTCGCCTAGCGAAGCCTCATGTACTCGGGGTATACTCGGCCTCCCCACACACCGGATGTTGAGCGGGTTTTCTTGTGATTTCGTTCCGTCTAGTTTTGCTTCGTTTTGTCTTCATGGTGTTTCTTCAAAATTCTTTGTTTTGCTTCTATTTTCTGAGTTTCTTCCTATTTTATTTTGGTTCCTTTTACGTGGTGTTTTTCTCGTTTTTCTTCCTGTTTATAAAAAATACAGTTATTTTCCAGATTAATCACTCGTTCAAAATTTCTTCTTGGGTTTTAAACCTCAGTGTGTTTACATATTCGGAAAATATTGTTGAGCTTGAAAAAATGTCCATGAAAGTTTGAAAACAAGTACATTCACGAGTTCAAAACAATGTTTAAGGGCTGAAACAAATACACACTCGAGTTCAAAAAAAATATTCACGGATTCTAATATAATCATGGGAGTTCGAAGCAATGTTCATGAGTTCTTAAAATTTTGAAGTAACTAGACACATAAGAAGCTGATTGATTTGATAGTACTCCGCCCGTGCACAACATGAACATGCTACGGTGGTTATTTTAGTGCCTGTATTATCAACTAGAAAGATTAGTCGAGTGTAATGATATTTAAGTTTGCTACATGAAAAAACAACTGAGTTGACATCTACTAGTAGAACAAAAAATACGACTTATGTGGAATAAGATACGAGCGTAGATGGAGCAGTTCAGTTTATAACAAAAGTTTATATATCACTTCAGGCCCAAAAAAATAATAACTATATGTTGAGCAATGATTAGACTAGGTTGAATAAAAAGTATGGCCGAATGAACTTATTGACCAGATGTACAAAAAATATTAGAAGAAATGATTAGAGTGAACGGAACAAATTTTTATTGCTCGTGAATCAAATCACGATGATCGATGGAATAAATATCAAGTGCACCGTTTGAACAATTCATGGACAATATAAATGTGGAATAACACATTAATAGTGCGAGGAACAAATCATGACTACTTGTAGCACAAAGTATTACTGCCTTCGGAACAGATCAAAACTACAAAAAGAACAAAACTATAGGTCAAATGGAACAAAAAAGTGATCACACACATAACGGATCATAACTCTATGTGGAACAACATTTTAAATGGAGAGGAACAAAAAAAGTGATCACACACATAACGAATCATAACTATAGACGGAACAACATTTTAAATGGAATGGAACAAAACTTTAGGACTCGTCGAACAAAATCGCGACGGTACGTCTAGCAACCCAGTAAGATATTGGATATACACAGGGAACAAAATACTAAACCACTTGGAAAAATAATTATTGCATCCGAAACAAATCATGACTATAGAGGTATAAACATTTTGGACCAAGAGAACCGAACAGAACAGACCGTGATTGCACATAAAAAAAAATTGAACTATGTGGAATAAAAGTTTACGGTCTGTATAACAAATAAGACTATAACATAAACAAAATTAGGCCAAATGGGACAAAAGTGAAGCACAAATAGAACGGATCATATCTAGGAGGAAAAAAAATTAAACCAAGTGGAACAAAGTCTTAGTGACCATAGAACAAAAACGGTAGGTATAGCAACCCCAGAATCAAATTATGAATACTCATGGGAAAAAATAGACAACGTGCAACAACGAAACAAATCATGAAAAGAGAGGTATCTCGTTTTTTGGACCAAGCGGAACTGAAAACATGGCCACTGCAAGCAAAACAAAAAATCTAATCACGTGTAGAAAAAAATAGATCTATAAATGGAACAAAAAAAACTAAATAACTAGAACAAAAAATTGTGCTATTGAAAGACATATCGACTATAAGCCGCAAATCACGATGCAAGAGGAAGAATCGTGTAAAATAAATAGAAGAAATGGTTAGAAAATGTGAAATGGAAAAATAGCGACATAAAAGAAAGTACCATGTGCATTTTTTTTGGAAAAAAGGTAATCAAATTGATTATCAAAAGAGGAACACTCTTCGAATGGATTGCATATTAGGGAAATTGCTACTCCTACTTTCAACAAGCTGATTGCAATGTAGGTGTTGTGTTTTTTACGGGTGTGCTTTTTTTAGAGATACTCATTGTGTTCTACTATGTAAGGCTTGCATTGTGGAACAAAGGTACTACTTACGCGTGTGCTGCGTTAGACTCACTCACTTGGATATCAACGGCCAGACTACAATCCAACTTCATGGGTTCACTACGTACTAATTTACTTGGTGCTAGCACAAAGTTGTGGGCCGAATTCAGTAATAAAGTCTGGGGGTGATTTGGGGGGACAAATCTTTCTTGTGAAACCACCGGATATCGCCGTACCACACCCACCAAATTATCGCCGAAGAGGGCCGCCTGCCCTCTCGCTCCGACCCGTGGAGCGCTGATTCTGCTAGCGGACAACGAGGATGGATGTTGGTATGATCAAGTCATGTGTAAAAGATAGAAAGCCGAGAGTGTCCCACGCTAGGACCGAAGTGCCTCGAAACGGGATCCGAACTTGCCCAGAGGTACCGTGCACCCCCCCCCCCCCCCCCCCCCCTCCCCCAAGAGGGTGACGATGCACCGCACCGGTTTTCACCCGGAGCCCTAAAGCGGGAAAGGTAGCCACAACAACACCCCCAAGAGGGTCACGACACCCACAGGCATCGCCGCCGCTGGCGCTGAGCTTTCACCCAGAACACCTTCATACCACATTCTTGTAGCCTCAATTGCTCGATGTCACCAAAAGAGGCCTCCAAGATGTTGTTTTGTTATGCTCCGAATCCTAATCCTATTGTACCATATATGGAGTCCTAACGGAATAAGGCATGTCTACGACTCTGTTTCGTGTCCGCCAAGAAAGAGAGTTATTTGCCCCCCATATTTAGTGAGAGGTAGTCATAGATTAGATTGTGGGATTGTGAGAGAGTTCCACCATATTGATAGCACGTAGAGCGTTTGTCCTCTCGTGTATTGTAATACTCCTCCCGATTATAGTTATACGCCTTCGTGCGTTCCGTGGTTTTCTCCCGTAAGGGTTTCCACGTAAAAATCTGTGTTCTGATTCTTCGGTTGATCTATTTTCGCTGCGCAGTTTTACAACAAGTGGTATCAGAGCCGAAGGTTTCAACTTCGGTCCGCCGCCCCGGGAGACTCTCTGCTGCGCTCCCGGGGCAGCATCGTCGCAGCGCCGTTTGGATCAATCTGCCGCAGTCATGCGGCCATCGTGCAGCTTCATCTAGTTCAAGCATCCTTCATCGTCAGATCAGATCCGAGATCAAGGGCTCATAGGTTTTCGTCGGCGTCTCGTGCGCTGCTTAGCGATCCGTCCGTCTGCAGTTTTCTGGATCCGTCACGTCTTGCGATCCATCGCTTTCGTCTTCAGTTCTCTATTCGGTATTAATTCCGTACGAGAAGGTGCGAGAGGATCACCGTGAGATCCGATCTACATATCGGTCTACAGCCGGCGGCTGTCCGTGCGCCGCTTTTGACGAGTTCCGCTGCATTGGAAGCATCTGCTATTCGCCGAGTAATTTATTCGGCACCTACACCAGCTCCGATCGATCCGAGCCAGCACGTACGTGAAGGACATGGATCAGTATAGATCAAGTCTCCAGGCAAGAGATTAATGCGTTCAGCTTTGCTTCTTCACGTGAAGTCAAACCACTATGGTTCAGTTTGGTCTTTCGTCTCTCCGTATTGCTATGTCCACTCCAACCAGCTACCAGGTGCTATTTAACCTCAGTTTATTTACTCGCAATTTAATTCTGCAAAGAATATTTTTGGGCTTGTACTACTTTATGCACGGATTTGTCTACTCTGAAGGGGTTCCGTAGCAGAAAACAATAATTTTTCTAACTAACGAATACCAAACATGCCACGATCTATCTATCTAGTAATGCGGTAACGGTGGGCGGAACTGGTCACATACCTCTTGTAGACCAAATAGCGGGGATTACGCTCCCGCACAAGCGTTGCTGACGTAGACGCCGTAGCCGACCTCAAGGTCGCGGAGAACTTGGCGCGACGAAGTAGACGATGACGCGGTGATGTTGACGGCGTCGGGCGTCGGGCGTCGGGCGTCGGTCGTCGGGCGCCGGGCGTCGGGCGCTGGTGACTGGGTGCCGGCGGCGGCTGCAGGGTGCCGGCGGCAGCTGGGCGTCGGCGGCAGGGCGCCGGCGGCTGGGCGTGACGATGTCGCCCGAGCACCTCAAATGTGGTGCCTCCGAGTACTCGCACACATACGGAGCTTAACGACAACCCCCGGTCACTCAGGTCTAGCTGAGATCGCAGGAGTAGAACAATTGGTGGAATCTCGGAGCGCAACTGGGCGCCGCAAAATAACCTTGTGGGAGAGAGAGAGAATATAACTTTTATTGTATTTTTGATTGTCTTAAATCAATTAGCCCTGCCCTTCTATATAAGGGGGAGAGGGGGTGTGCAAACACCTTGCCTCCCCCATGTGGGACTAAAGAAAGGCAAAGAAAAGGAGGTGGGAGGGGGGGGGGGGGGGGTTCGGCCGGCCCCCCCATGGCCGAACCAAGTGGGCTCCCCCCCACTTGGTGCGCCTCCCCCACATGGGCCCAAGTTGGCCCATTAAGTGGGCTGCCACCTTTTTCTTTTCTTTTTTAATTGATTTAATTAATATTAAATTAATATAAAATATAAATAATTCATAATTAATATATTTATACATTATTTAATATCCCGTGACTTCGAAACAACTTCCGGACCACCCGAACTACCTTCGGTCATTCCCGGAACCCTTCCGATGTCCCCGGAACTTTTCCGGTTAATTTCTCTCTTCTCCTAAATCTATATTTATTCCAATAATAAATCATACCAACGTTCTCCACGTGTCGCTAAGACCTTAAGCGTGTTACCCTACGGTTCGAGAACACTCCAGACATGGCCGAGAGCCTTCGCTCGCCAATGACCGCCAGGGAGACCTGGACATCTGTAACGGTCCCTGTGCATTCTACGAATATCGTCGTTGAACCATAAACATGATATCTATTCCTTTTGTTTCTTCGATACTACCTTGTCCGAGACATGATCGTAAACATCCGATGTCCTGTTGTATCTCGTTACCGACAAAGGTTTATTAACTCGTCTGTGATATTACATCTCCATGACCTAGTCATTAGCTGCGCAGCTCTATAGATGTAATCTCACCGAGTGGGCCCAGAGTATCTTCCTATCACGAGGATGAACAAATCCCGCTCTTGATCCATACGCCTCAACATACTCTTTCGAGATACACGAGGTACACCTTTATTGTCACACTTTATAAGATACGACGTTTGATGCACTCAGAGTAACCTACGGAGCAGCAATTAATATGATCTCACGGTCTGAGGAATAAGCTATCATATTACTTTCCTATTGCAAATGGCATACATCGTGACACGATCCTATTGCAATACTTTGGGTATGTCCATCACCTTATTCCACTAATAAGATGACCTCATTGTCAACCGACACAATTGTCCATGACCGGGAATTCTCGATCAACTGTTGCCCAATGAACTAGTTTATATAGAGGCTTACTAGGGACTCTGGTTTGTCTATGTATCACACGTGTATTAACAATTCCGATTAATACAGTTATAGCATGATACAAAAACATATTATAAACTTAATGGAATAATGCGATAAATACCACATATTTATTTGCCTCTAGGGCATATTCCCTTCATACTCATGGTATGAAGTATGATCTTCCATCGTTGGACCGTGAGTCCGTGACACAAGGTTTTCTTATGGCAAGTCAAGATGTGAGTATTATTGGCGTAAGCCGTTTATGAGGTTTGCACTGGTTAGTTTTTGTTCAAGGTGGAGTTTATTGGATTATTGCCTTTTGGGATTTTATGGATGCAAATTCAAGATATTACATTGCTGCAATTATATGAAGAACACAATTCAGAAAATAAAATTAAGGAGGAGGTGATTATTAAGCCTGTTGGTAGCCAGCATACACTCATTTCTCTCCAGAGTTTTGCTGTTATTACATGTGAAGGTTTTGTTTTGATATTCATGTTCGTGATGAGGATCAGTTGAGATACAAGGAGATTTGTTATCTGCTAGATACTACAACATTTAGTACTGTTAAGCTTTTTGTACAATTCAGTTGTCTTTGCTCTTTCATGAGAGGTCTATTGCAGAGTTGATGCTCCGTTGCATGTTGAAGAGATTCGTTCATCCGACAGTTGTTATATGAGGACAGTTTATAACCATATCATGGATTTTTCATTACCGTCGGCGGCTTTTGGTGTACGAGATGGCCTCCGTACCAGGTGCTCTTGCATGAGTATTGTTTGCCGAGGTTTGTGCTTTGTGGCACGGTCAGATTCCATGAGATGAGTTCTTCACAATGTTATGTGCACTGAGATGTTGCACTATTGAGCTATGCGCTCGTTCATGCACCACAGGAGATATGATGACTTATGTCATTTGATTGATGATTGAGCTGTTTCGTTTTGGAGGTTAGTGGCACAGACTCAGACTTTTATTGGGTTTTATGGGAGACCCAAGTTTCGTTCGTCTGCTTTGTTAACAGCTGTGTTGTTTTCTGGACGACCACCTACCGTTGATTTGCTCAATATTATTTCGTGAGAAGTTTATTAGTCCTTTGGACGTTTGAAGACACAAGTTTTCTTGTGCTGACTTAATTGAGGAGTTGATGCTATCTATGACTGTTATAGAGGATTCGTCTCAAGGTGGAGTGTTGTTTTGTTATGCTTCGAATCCTAATCCTATTGTACCATATATGGAGACCTAACGGAATAAGGCATGTCTACGACTCTGTTTCGTGTCCGCCAAGAAAGAGAGTTATTTGCCCCCCATATTTAGTGAGAGGTAGTCATAGATTAGATTGTGGGATTGTGAGAGAGTTCCACCATATTGATAGCACGTAGAGGGTTTGTCCTCTCGTGTATTGTAATACTCCTCCCGATTATAGTTATACGTCTTCATGCGTTCCGTGGCTTTCTCCCGTAAGGGTTTCCACGTAAAAATATGTGTTCTTATTCTTCGTTTGATCTATTTTTGCTGCACAGTTTTACAACACAAGACACGATGTAGGAGCCGCCAAAGCCAAATCTTGCCAGGGTCGCAGCGTCACCTGCCGAAAAGCGGACCGCGCAGTCCACCTTGCCAGGGTCGCCACCCCGGCATCCAAGATCTCGTACCGACTATCCAACGACCCCGCCAATCCGATAAGGATGAACTCGCCGAATCCAGACCCGCCTGGCCCAGATCAAGCTCAAACACGAATAGTGGAGGCAGAGAGCATGGCAGCGACGGGCAGACAGGACAGGCGTAGCGCCTCCGCGCGAGCCAGATGCCACCCCATACACATCTGCAAGGCCTAGATCAGGCCCGCCACGGTGCCCAAATCTGAGCCCGCAAGCCCAGATCTGGCTGTCAGCTCTCAATCCCACGGCTACTCGCCGCGCGCCGCCCCGCAAACAAGGCGCTGCCTTGCGGCCTTGCTGGGTGTGAGAATGCACGCACGCACGAGGTACGGGCTCTTGCCGTACGCGAGCCCGCACGAGGTGAGCCCTCAGCGTGTGAGGAAGACCCAGCCACAACACCTCATGTGCAGCACCGCGCCCAGCTCCGGTCGCCGCCATCACGCCGACATCTCCATCATCCTGTAGGAACCGCCGCCGACAGCAGAGACCGCCGCCATGGCAAGTCTGCCCCTCTAGACCCCCTCACGCGCGGGGTAAGAACGGTCGCCGCTGCCGGCACCGCGCGGGCTTTGCCCGGCGGCTCTTGCCGGTGGGTCATGTTCCGATGTCTGTACATGGGCCGTCATCTGGGCCTGAACTTCGGGGGCTCTCCACAAGTGGATATGGAGGTGCGTGGGCTGGTGATACAAAGAGCGAGGAGAGAATTGCCACAATACCATTACACAAAACCGGGAGTTCCAAAATAACACTGAAAAAAGGCGCACGGTAGGCGTAGGTCCCCCTACACCGCCCCTTTCTAGGTCCCCTCCCACGCCGTTGGATCATTATCGTACGTCTCAGCATCACCGGAGCGCGCTTTCGCATTTTAACTCCTCGCTTTTTATGAATAACCCCGCACTACACTGCATATCCACTTATATGAAGAGGCATATCGCATTGCCCCTGGCGTTCCCGATAATTACAGCAAAAATGCCACCGTAGTGATTTACCACTAGTATGGCAACAAAAAAACTCGAGTATCGCAACAAAATTCTTAAGCCCATATACAATAAAAATATTATTACAACAAATCATTACAACATTTTAAAATAAAGGGTAATGTTTCAAAACAGTAGTTAGACAATAATTTTTTTGTTGTAGGTTGCTTTGCAACAAAAATCACCAACCGTTTCAACAAAAATCACAAAATAATTACAACAAAAAACATATGTTTGTCACAAAAAATGTTGTTGAGCAAATATATTTTTCTACACGTTCATGTGCAACAAAAATCATTTAGACAAAAATAAAAAACAACATCAACAAAAAAAACATGCTTTTGCAACAATAAAAGTGGTTGAGAAACAAACTTTTGGTGCAGATTTATGTGTGACAAAAGTCACAAACTATTTCAACAAAAAATATAAACAATTACAACAAAAAAAGTGTTTGCAGTGTATGCAACATTGAAAAATTGGGGAAAACTAACTTGTCGCAAAATGCTGAGAAAACGTTAAAACATTTCGCGCGGGCTTTCTCAACAAAAGTCATGTGGGTTCGGTACAAATTTTCTTAGCATATCGTTAAAACATATCGTTGAGTATGCTCTTAGTCCGCCGTGTTCTTCGATGCGTGCACCGCTGCCTTGCTGCCTCCGCTCCTGCTAGCTTCCTCCTGCCTGCTCGCCCATGATCGGTGTGTGCTGGCCTTTAATTTTGTGCTAGCTAGCAGCACGAGAACTCCAAAATCAAATGCCTGTTCCCAGATCGGCCCGCTGCCGCCTCAGGTCGTCACCACCAGCTCTGGCCGGCCACGACCGCCTTCCCGTGGCTGCCTGCCACTGATTGCTGCCGTCGTCTGTCCCCGGCCGGCGCTGCAGCTGTTTCCGGCTGCCGCCGCCGTCTGTCTCCGTGGCGGCGACGGCAAACGGAGAGTTGGAGACTACCGCTGCGGCCGCGACGGCAAACGGAGAGTTGGAGACGGCCTCTGTGGCGGCGACGGCAAACGTTGCGGGACGGGAGGCGTTGATTCTATCCAAATCGGATCGCGCGCTAAGCGACCTAGTTAGGTAGACCTAAAGGCTAAAGGAAGCGTTTCCCCTGAAAAAACCATACTTGCCAAAATAATACCGACGTTAAGGTTTTTCGTGCCACAATACCACTGCCGTGACTTTTCAAAGCTCTGCCGTTAGTCAAAGGTTATTTTGTTTGTCAGTTTTTTTAGAATACCAAATATACCCTTAACTAAACCTAGTCACATCACGAACAGAACAGATCGTACGCTCAATCCCGAACACCATGGCTGGCTCGGCGGCAGCACTCCCGGCCGCTGAATCGCAGCACCGGCGATGGCTCTCTCTCCCCTCTCGCCGAATCGCAGCACTTAGCCCGGCCCGTCGAGTTTGCGCCCAGCCCAAGCTTGCCGGCGCTTGAGGAGGCGACGCCCGAGCTCGGAAAGTCGACCTCCGTCGCTCTCTGCCCAAGCTTCGTGATAATCTACTCATCGTCCCGGTCTTCCTGCACTTAATGTTGGTATGCTTCATGTTCGTACTGGGAGAGCATGGGCTAGGGCATAGGTGTCTTTTTATGTTCGAAGTTAGTCTCAGTTTGTGTCTAGTGGTATTTTGACATAAAAAGTTAGATTGTAGTGGCATTTTGGCAAGTATGGTTTTCTCAGTGTTATTTTGAAACTTCCGGTTTGGCTGATGGTATTGTGGCAATTTATACAAAGGAGCGAAGGCGCACGACAATACCATGAACAGAACAGAACAGAACGAACTAGGTCTTCTCCTTCCTCTGTCTCTCTCTCGTTCTCTCTTTCCCATGGTCTAGCTGCTACCACAAGCACTTTGTATCCACCTCACGTCCCGGTGATCGTCGGTGGCAACGGGGAACATTACACTTGGTATTCAGAGCCACTAATTCGTCCGCAGACACAAAAAATCCACACAAAAAAATCACCAAAAATTTCTCCGGCGATGGGGGCGGCGGAAATGACGATCGATGCGAGACAAGCCGCAATCACGGCGAGTCTCACCGAATCGCGTGCATTGCTGGCTTCTTGTGCGCGGCGAATGGGCGTCGAGGGGCAGGGAGGGCAGGTGGCCACCGCGCCTTCGCTTGCCACCATGACCACGCCGCTGTTCATGTCAGATCGAGTACGAGACCTGGAGTCCAAGTCATCGTCACCATCTCTCACTTGGACGCATCAGGTCGTGGCTGATGGTGCTGTACATCCGGCCGGCAGTTGCTACTCCCACCATTATACCCATAAGGTGTTTGATGCAATGTCGACCCAGCACGAGATGACTATGAGTAGCGTCATCCGCGTCTCTGTGAGCAACGTGATGTATCCTGTGACAGAGGATGTGCTCTGACAAGTCTTCCAGAAGTATGGATATGGGGTGACCAGGATGATCGTGTTCCAGGGGAGCGGTTGGGTGGAGGCCTCTGTAAAGCTCCAGCCTGGGCACCAGGCTGCGCGTGCGCGTGATGACTTACATGGCAGGAACATCTACGATGGCTGCTGCCACCTCTCCATAGAGTGTATGCCAATGCTAGCGCCCAATCTTCGCCATACCTCCAACTTGACAGCGACTGTGGTGCCCGATGTGACATCAGTGACCTCCACTATAGTAGCGCCACATATGGCATCCATGATGGTCGTCAACACACCTGCTGTTGCGCTATCCAAACCATCAAAGGGAACTGCATTCACCGATGCCCAGCTCGCTGAAATGCCACCGTCGCCCTTGTCAAGCTACAACCTTGACGTTGTCCAACCTTCAGTGGTGCCAACCCCTGCGGCAGTTGAGGTACATTTGAACAACCATGGACATTGCGGTCGTGGGCACTCTTCCAAGTCAGGAGAAGTTGCAGCAAAGCCAGGCACCAAAGGCGTTTGACACAAGGCATGAGGTGATAGTCATTTGTCCGAAGCCTCGCATCATCAATTGGTTGTCAAGGGTGTCAATCAGTCGTCGCCCAATACAGTGGACTGCAAGGAGAAAACATCGCTGCTCCTTACGGCCACCACCGCCACCACACCCTCCAGACCAGCAACATTCTGGTACACTGTCAGGGGACTGCAATGTTTGCAGTCCTAGGAATACTAAGCAGCAAAGGGTAATGCATGCGTTCCTGTCTTGTGGGAGGATAATTTCTGCCGAGCTAGGTGAACAATGGGATCCAGGAATAAATCTTGGATGTTTGTGCGTGGTGATGTCCCGACGCTTTAAGGCATATTTTATAGCTACTGTGCCGAAATCTCCTTTTGGAGTGGCAAGTTCCTACATATTCACGTCGGAGGCATCTCCACCGGGGCCTTTAAATCTTTAAATCGGTGTACGACACCCTCCAATTGGGCCTTCTTTGGGGGAACGCGCGCAAATGGTCGAACACCTTGCGAGCGACATGAAATGTAAGCGATTTAAAGTTAAACGATTCAAATTAAACTAAACGATTGAAATTTAAACCCTAAGCTAAACCCTAATCTAAACTCCGCCGCCCTGGCCTGCCTCGTCGTCGTAGCGGGGCGCATGTCCTGCCAGGGAGGCCTTCTGACTCTGCTGGGCTAGGCGCGAGCGTACACGCCTCTCCTGCCGGACCGCGCTCGTCGCCCGGCGCATGTCATCCATGTCTGCCTGCCTCGCCTCGCGCGTCCGGTTCAGCTCCTCGTGAACCGCCTGCGGGGCGGCCTCCAACGAGGCCAGATTCTCCCGCTCCGTGGCCACGGCGTTGAGGTCCGCGTACGCCGCGCGCTCGTCGGCCATGAAGGCGCGACATCGATCGTCTCGCTCCGCGGTCTCGAGGGAGTCCTTCAGGATGGCGGCCTCGACGGCGTGGCCAACCGCCTCGTAGCCGAGCTTGAACAGGTTGGCCGCCTGCTCGGCGCGCCAGGTGTCGAAGGATTTGACGGCGACCACCTGGTCGGGCCACAGCGGTGGTGGCAGCTCCTGCTCCGACGCCGGCTCCTCCTCCTGCGCCGGCTCCTCCTCCGGAGGCGACTCCTGCCCAGGGTAAGGATCCTGGGCCGGCTCCTGCTCCAGCCGCTCCTCCACGTCGATGTCGTCGACGTTCGCCCAATCGAAGGGATCCTCGTCGACGACAGGCTGGAGCGCCTGCTCCGGCTCCTGCTCCACAGGGTGAGCGCGGAGCGCTGCCTGGCTGAGGGTGGACCAGGTGGTTTGGAGGCGGCGAGGCATGGTGCTTGGCGTGTTGGTGTGGTGAGGCTGCACAGCGGAGGAGTGTGTGCCGAGGCTGCATGGTGGAGGAGTTATATATAGGCGGTGAGGGGGCGGGAAACGGAGGGGCGGGAAGCGGCGGGTGGGTGAGCACGCATCGCGTCGGAGTTATGTGACGGCGACGCGATTCGGCCACGCCGACGCTTGGGAAGCTGGGAAAGCCTTGGCGCCGACGTAATTGCGAGGCGTGCCGCAGACGCCTCGCCGTCCCGTCGCTTCGTTGCCTGCAGAAACGCGTCGCCATTAACGCGGGCGGAACGGCCTCATGCACGGCGCAATTTACAGCACCTCCTCGCGCGCTGTATATATGACGGGTGGGGTGCACCTGTCAGAGGCCATGTCCGGTCAATGTCCGGCACCCCAGGAGGGCCTCCAAACTTGGAGGCCCTGTTAGGCAGGGCTGGGCATTCGGTTCCCCCGAACCGTTCGGTGTTTTAGATTTCTCGGTTATTAGAAAACGTGCACCGATCGGTTCTCAGGATATAACAGAACTGAGCGTTTCGGGGGAGCTCCTGTTTCACGACCAGGTCGTGCGGGATTAGCTCCCGCACACCCCCTTCCAGCTAAGTGGGCCGGCCCAAAGAACCACTCCTCCCCCTGTTTTTTTCTCTTCTGTTTTTTCTTTTCAGTTTTTACAGAAAAAAGAAAAACAAGAAATATTTGCATGTGAATAAATTTGTGAATGTGAACAAATTTCAAAATTAAATATTTTTCGAATCTGAACAATTTTTGAATGTGAACAATTTTGAATTAAGTAAATTTTTAAAATGTGAATAATTTTCGAATATGAACAATTTTCGAATTTGAACAAATTTGACAGTGAACAATTTTTAAATGTGAATATCTTTTAAACTGAAAACATTTCTGAATTTTTGAATTTGAACAATTTTTCAAATTTAAAACATTTTAAATTTGAATAATTTTTAAATGTGAACAATTTTCAAATTTGAACAATTTTTAAATGTGAACAATTTTCAAATTTGAACAATTTTTAAATTTGAACAAATTTTCAAATCTAATTTTTTTAATTTGAATAATTTTTAAATGTGAACAATTTTCGTATTTGAACAATTTTTAAATATGAACATTTTTTAATTTGTATTTTTTAATGTCAATACAAAAAATCACATGAACGGAAAAAATCTATGAACATAAAAAAGAATAGAGGAAAAAGAAAAAAAATCATAAAAATATTTATAGTTGAAAATTTAAACAAAATAAGAAATATATTGAAAATAAAAAAACAGAAAAGAAAACGAAAAAAGAAACATCCGAAAAAATAAAACGAAAAAAGAAAATATAAACAAAAAAAGAAAAAGAAAAAGAAACATGAAAAAAAAGAAAAATGAAGAAGAAAATCCAGACCGTGCGCTATTGGGCCGGCCCACTCGCCCCGGAACGGGTGGGCACGACCTGGTCGTCAAATAGGCGTAGCCGCGTTTCGGTGCCTCGTTTAATCGGTTCGGTACTCGGTTTGTACCTAATAAACCGAAGTGGGCTTTTGGCCTGGGAACTACCGTATTGGGCTGGGCTAGCCAGCTGGGTAGGTGCTACTTGCTGCTTGTGTGGGCTGGGAACGGTGGTATTGTGTGGGCTAGCAAAAATTACATCATCCCGATAGAGCAAGTTAGTATTCTAAAAAAAAAAGATAGAGCAAGTTAGCGAGCAGGCTCTGATGGTACACGCACAAAGCTGAAATTTAGCGATTAGGTTGGGATGGTTCTCGCTGCTTCGGCGCTTCGGTCTGTTCGGTGTACCGACGGTGCGAACCGAAATTGCCGAACTAAATTCGGTTTTCAAGAGTCGCTAACCGAGCTCAGTGACAAATGAATCGGTTCTGGTCTTTTCGGATTCGGTCTAGGTTAACTCGGTTCGGTAGTTTGGTTTTCGGTTTATAGGTCCACCCTAGTATTAGGGTGCCGGACACGAAATCGCTTGAGGTGAGACTTTGGGGGTGCCGCTGGTGGGCGTTTTTCATTTCCGGCCCCCAAAGTCCCTTTGGGGGTTACTTTAGAGGCCCCAGTGGAGATGCTTTAATCCTGGGATGCATACACTCATGAAGTCTAAGACTCTAAGGTGCAACACTTGACACACAGGTTACACATACCATGGAATGCGTGTGTGCTCAAAGAGGTACTGCAACCTAAAGTGGCACAACACAGTGAGTGGATGAATATTGCTTGTCGATCTTGTTCATGCAGTTTGCACCTGGACACTATACTGCAACTGTATTGCTTATTATCATAGACCTACTATCCTGATATGCAGCAATCATTGGGGTGGTCTGCGGGTACAAAAATCAGAGGAGTGGTGTTACATATATTCAGATGTAGAGGTTACATATTTTCAGTTTAAAGCTAGATATCAACTGGAGTTTTCAGAATTTGGTAACTGGCATTTTGAGAGCAGGAGCTTTGAATTTTTTGGCATGATCTGGCTTATATATGTGCACAAAGGGCTATCTATTGGTTGTGGTTTTCGTTCCTTCATCCATTTGACAAATCATGTTCGATACAAGCAGTGGGATCCCAGGGTTCTTGGTGATAAAGTGACACAGTTTAAGTCACAACGACAAGGTACACTACTGATCGGATTTTCACAACCGAGAAGATCGTGGAAAACAGGCAGCTGCAAACAGGCCGATCTGTACATGGGCCGTCATCTGGGTCTGAACTTCGGGGGCTCTCCACAAGTGGATATGGAGGTGCGTGGGCTGGTGATACAAAGGAGCGAAGGCGCACGACAATACCATGAACAGAACAGAACGAACTAGGTCTTCTCCTTCCTCTGTCTCTCTCTCGTTCTTTCTGTATCTGATCCTTCCCCATGGTCTAGCTGCTACCACAAGCAGTTTGTATCCACCTCACGTCCCGGTGATCGCCGGCGGCAACGGGGAACATTACACGGCAGCGGAGGGGAAATGGGTGGGGAGGAGGTCCGTGAGCTGGGGCTAGGGTTTGCGCCCCGGTCGCCCTCGGGGAGCGATGTGGAGCGCGAGAGGTCCGTCTCTCTGCAGCTCTATTGTGAGTGTGTCAAAATTAAACTTTTCAAAAAAGTAACATTTTCTAAATCCGAACAATTTAAAATATTTAAACATCTTTTGATTTGGAATATTTTTTAAACTGAATATATTTTAAAAACATATTATGTGAAACAAGAAAAATAAAACAAAAAACATATCTACCAGATGGGCCTGTCCATCGTGAAACCTTCAGGCGGCTCGACCTTCTGGCGCCGCGCGGCTGCTACGCGTTAAATAGGATTTGCCCGCACTGAGCCGTGGCTACCTCGACCATCAAAGCCCACACACAGCAAGCGAAAAAACAGTGCACTAAGGCCCGGCGTGGCTCTGTTTTTTTTTTTTTGAGGGAACGGCGTGGCTCTGCTATACTACTGTTTAGATTTCGCAATGCAAAGGCCCTCGGTCCAGATTTCGAACAAGTCTGTCAATCTGCCACCTAATCCCATTTCCCTAAAAAAAACTAATCCCATTTTGGACCAACGACGTTGGGCAAATCTTTAATGGGAGTTCAACGTACGTACGTCAAACTCCCTTTCGTCTGTCAGGCTTCGCACGCATGCTCGATCCATCCATCGATCCTTTCATCTGCCAGGCTGCGTACGCACGCTAAAGTCCATCGTCTGCTCGATCGCATTGCGAGCGCGACACATGTGGGCCAAGCCCAGCAAACGTGGTTGGTATGAACGGAGCCCGTCCGAGACAGAACCACACCTTTGGTTCCTCTTCTTTGCCGCACCGCCCAGTTGATCTCCTGTTGGCGTCGCGCCGCCGCCGCGACCTCCCTGCTCCGGTAGGAGGAAAGTGACGCTGGCTAGCAAATCCCCACCAACAAGCTGCAGGCCTGCTGTTCGTCGCCTTCACATTAACTGTAGACACCTCTCCTTCGTTCAAGAGCGCCGCCATCTCGGCAGCCCACCTAGCGCTCCGACCGCACCATTAGGTGAAGAAGATGACCTCCACTGCCGCCTCATGGTCACGATCTGCACCTCATGGGAATACTGCCCACGACCGCACATCGACCCAATCCACGCGCCATCAGCCGGTGCCCTGCCCGCCTCTGATTCCCCTTCCGCTGAATGTTACCCTAGCACCGTCGGCCTCCTGAAGCAGATTGAGATTGCCTCCCATCCTTTGCCTCCGTTCTCCATCCTCGACTACACTCATCCTGACTCCACGAAGCCCTGCCCCATCGCATGTACTGAAGTTTGTAACTTGGAGAAAAGAAATCTTTAATTCTCTGGGGTTTGGTGGTCAGTCATCGGACTCATGCATTTAGTGAGTTCGGCTGGTGCTCCTTGTCTACTTTCAGAAATTCTTTGAAAGAAAAGGTACAACGCAAGATAACAAACTGTGTGTATGATACGTCCAAAACGTATCCACTTTCCCGAACACTTTTACTATTGTTTTACCTCTAATTTGTGTGTTTTGAATGCAACTAACACGTACTAACGTTGTTTTCAGCAGAATTGCCCTGTTGTCTTATTTTTGTGCAGAAATTCAACTTTATGGAAAAATCCCAGAAATTACGCGAAAGTCCCTATTTTGCCCGAAGACCCACGGAGCCAGAAGACCAGACGGAGGGGGGCAACGAGCCCACCTCACAGGGCCCCTGGCCGTGCCAGCACCTCATGAGGTCGACTCGACCACCCCCTCGCGGCCCCCTCTCGGATATAAACTCCCTCATACCTAAAAACGGGAGGGCGTTCATCACTTTTCCTAGAAACACCTCCGTGCGCCGCCGCCACCTCGAAACTCAATTCGGGCACCAGAAGTCTCCGTTCCGGCACCCTGCCGGGACGGGGAATCGAAGGGGATCATCGCCATCGTCATCACCAACGCCTCTCCATCAACCATCATCGTTTCCCCCATCCATGTGTGAGTAATTCCCCGCTGTAGGCTTGAGGGGATGGTAGGGATTGGATGAGATCGTTCATGTAATAGCTGTAATATCATTAGGGCATGGTGCCTAGTATCCGTTATCGGTGTTTTACGTCATTGTTGCAACTTGTTATGCTTAATGCTTGACACTAGGTCCCGAGTGCCATGATTTCAGATCTGAACATGTTATTGTATCATGAGGATAATCAATGTTTTAGATCATATCTATGAGTTGTATACACATATTATTGTCCGGAACCGAAGGCCCCAAAGTGACAATAATTGGTACAGCCGGAGGGGATGACTGTGATGTGAGGATCACGTGTGTTCACAGAGTGTTAATGATTTGCTCCGGTACTTTATTAAAAGGAGTATCTTAATTACCAGTAGATTCCCTTGAGGCCCCGCTGCAAACGGGCTGGTAGGACAAAAGATGATGTGCAAGTTTCTCATTGCGAGCACGCACAACTAAATTGGAACACACGCATATGGTTAATAAATACTTGGATGCTTTATCTTATTTATCTGCAAATGCCTATGTCGTGATATTACATGAATTATCTTATCCATGCAACGCCCGTTCATCCGTCCCTGTGCCTACAGTATTTTAATCCTACTGTCTACTATAATCACTACTGCTGTCTTATTTCTACTGCTGCTGTTATTTCACTACTGTCACTACTATAAAACTGTTGCTACCGATAATCTGTCTCGAGCAAGTCTATTCACAGGTTCAGCTGAACTGACAATTCATCTGTTAATGCTTATAAATATTATTTGCCTCCCCTTATGTCGAATCAATAAATATGGGTTTTACTTCCCTCGAAGACTGTTGCGATCCCCTATACTTGTGGGTCATCAAGACTATTTTCTGGCGCCGTTGCCGGTGAGCATAGCTTTATTTATAAGTTCACCTGAGATTGATATTGCTTTCTGGAATTCATTCATCATGGGAAAGCCTGGTGATAAGAAGTTTCCCATTCTGCCATCCACAACAAGAAAAGGTACAACTCTAAGTTCCGCTGCTGCACTTGATTCTCCGTCTGTGATGAGTAAGCTTATTTCACCGCTGCATGCTACTCGTACTATTACTTCTGCTGAATCTGAAAATGCTTCTGAAAATTGTGATGATGCTTCTACTGTGCTTGATGAAAATGGTTCCTTAGGACCATTCCTAGATGCTATAATTGATAAATCTAAACAAACTAAAAATGCTGAAAATTCTAATACTTCTGCTAGTTCACCTGAGTCTAGAGAGTATTTTCCTGATGATCCCGATGAAACTTATGTGGAACTTGATGATGATTTTATTGATGAGATTGATGCTACTAAAGATGCTAGTGCTATAAAAAGCCTTCTTGAAAAACGTGTTGTTAGATATAAATTATCTCCTGATGCTAAATTTGCTACATCTCCCATAAATATTAAAGATAAAGATTATGATTTCTCTATTGATTTAGCTCACATAGCTATTGTTGAAAGAGAACCTTTCTGTGGAACCGAAAATGAAAGTGTTGTAGAACACATGAATGAACTCTCTACTTTGAGTGGTATATTTTCTGAGGACATAAAGATGCGCACTTACTTTGTCACTAAAATATTTCCTTTCTCATTAAGAGGAGAAGCTAAAACCTGGTATAATAATTTGTCTCCTGGTTCCATTACTAGTCCTATTGGTTTGCTTGATACTTTCTTTCGGAAATATTTTCCTGCTAGTGCTCAACGTGATGCTTTGCTAAGGATTTACAATTTTAATCAAGAAGAGGATGAGAAATTGCCTGATGCTTGGACACGGTTTTGCTCTCTAATAAGAGGCCAGCCGAACCATGATTTAGAGAAAAATGATCTTCTTGATATATTTTAAAGTGGACTAACCGTTGAATCTAGGACATATTTGGATAGTTGTGCTAGTTGTGTTTTCAGGAAACGAACTCTAGAAGAAGCCGAGGAATTAATGGCTAAGATAAGCCAGAATTATGATGATTGGAATATTCCCAAACCTACTCCAACACCTACACCAACACCAAGGAAGAGAGGTATGATTGAATTAGATGAAGAAGTGATGAAGGAAGCCAAGAAATCTCTTAAAGAGAGAGGTATTAAATCTGAAGATGTGAAGAATTTACCTCCTATAGAAGAATTATGTAAGCCAATTCCTCCTTCACCCATAATTGAGGTACACTCTCTCCAAAGGTTTGATGATAGAGATATTCCTTACTCTAAACCTCCTGATCAATGCTTAGATGAATTTGATACTTTTATTGCTAAGCAAGATAATTTTAATATGAGAATTGAGAATCATTTAATAGAAAACTCTCGTGCTATTAGTAACTTGCATGATATTGTTGATAGAACCTCCAATGATGTTAAAATACTTATTAAACATTTTCATATGGTTCAAACTCAAATTGATCAACTTTCTAAAGTGCAAAAAGAAATGTTAACGAATGCCTCTAGGGATAAAGAAAAACATGTTTGTGAAGTAACAACTAGAGGTGGTAATTCTACTCAAGATACTTTATATCCTAAGGGACATGCTAAAAGAATTGAACAAGATTCTCAACAAATTAATGAACATAGTGCTCCTTCTAAGAAAAAGAAGAAGAAACATAAAACTGTTGTAGAATCCTCTGAACCTGTTAACAATCCTAATAGTATATCTGTTTCTGATGCTGAAACCGAAAGTGGTAATGAACTTAACAATGATAATAATAATGCCAATGATAATGATAAAAATGATAATTCGGATAAGGAAGAAATCGAAGAGGAACCTGAAAAACATACTAAAAATAAAAAGTACACTAAGGAAGATTTTATTGCTAAGAAACATGGGAGTGAAAGAGAACCTTGGGTCCAAAAACAAATGCCTTTTCCTGCTAAGAAACTTAAAACCAAAGAAGAAGAACACTATAATAAATTTTGTGATTGGATGAAACCTTTGTTGTTGCAAATTCCTTTGACTGATGCTATTAAGTTGCCTCCTTATTCTAAATTAAATATATGAAAGATATTGTTTCTAACAAAAGGAAAATTCCTAATGAGGAAATATCTACTATGCTTGCTAATTACTCTTTTAATGGCAAGGTTCCAAAGAAGTTGGGTGACCCAGGTATACCAACCATTCCTTACTATATCAAAAATAATTATGTTAGAACTGCTCTATGTGATTTGGGAGCAGGAGTTAGTGTTATGCCTTTCTCTCGAGACTTTACCTTGATAAATTGATACCTACTGATATATCTTTGCAAATGGCTGATAAATCTACTGCTATTCCTGTTGGCATTTGTGAGGACGTTCCTGTTCAAGTAGCTACTAATTGCTTGATTATGACTGACTTTGTTGTTCTTAAAATGCCTGAAGATGATAATATGTCTATTATTCTTGTGAGACCTTTTCTAAATACTGCAGGGGCTGTTATTGATTGCAATAAAGGAAAAGTAACTTTCAATGTGAATGACAAAGAACATACTGTTTATTTTCCCAAGAGGTTGGATAAAATACGTGGAGTTAATACAATTACCAATGTGAGATCTATTAAAGTGGGAAGTATTGATTGTCCTTATATAGAAGAATACAAAACTCTTATGATTGGATCCATACCAATACGATACAAGGTAACATGAGTGTCCCGTGAAGTTTAAATCTTTTATGTCATATAAAATTCATTTGGTGTAAAGACTTGATCAACCTTGTTAACAAGTGCATTTTAAATGCATGAAAGTGCTAAAAAACTTCCTTTCTCTCATTTTTGTTTTACCTACTGCAATATCATTTAGTTTGCAAATTATAGTTGCATTTGGTGTTAGAAAACAATTTTCAATATTAAAATTATTAATGCAAAATACCAGAAAATAATAAAATAATAAATTTTCTCAGAATTTCAACATTTTTATACCAAAAATCCTATTTTTCTGGGGAGGTTCAGAAAATGCTAAGGGGTGGCCAGGGGGACCCACCATGCCCCCACATGAGGTGGTGGCGCGGCAGCTTGCCAGCCGCGCCAAGGCATGAGGAGGGCCCACCTGGCCCCTCCACTTACTCTCCTTCCTCCCCATTCTTTCTCTCTCCCGACCAAACACTCCCACATCGAAAAATTTCGTGTTCTTGCTGCTCTTGCCCTCGGATTTTCGATCTCCTTGCTCAGCCCATGTTTGTTGCTGAGATTTGGGATATTCACTCTCCGGTATGTGACTCCTCCGATTATCCAAGTAGAATTTTGTTTAGTGGATTATATATTGAGTATTTTGCTGCTGTATATATCATGTTTAGTGAGTTTAAATGCTTGTTCTAAGTGAGGATAACTAGTTTTGATGAATGCTTAAGCCTCTAGCTAGTCACTATAGTGGTTTCCCCTCATTTAGTTGGCTAAAAATCAATTTTTATGATATTTGTTAAAAAATTCAGAAAAGGAAGATGCATAACCATACCTATGGAGACATGTTTGAGAGGGATACACCAAGGAGGGCAAGGCCCTCAAGAGCTGCTACTCGCGTTAGGCAATCCTACAACGAGGAAATCCTAGCACCAAGCATTGGAGATGAGCGGGATGACGGTTACCCAAACTCAGCATCCCGCCCATGTAATGACTTTCTTAGTGATGCAGGTTTACTTGAGGATTTCCAAACTCTTGTGGAAAGGGTAGGCCTGACTTCTTACATGTTGGATGAGAGTCCCCAATATGTCAGACTTACCAAGATTTTTGTTGAAAGTTTTGCTCTCAACAACAAAACATTTGGCTCTTCTGTTTCCTTCAAGATTTATGATATGCCTATTACCATGCCTCTGCGTACTTTTTGTGATGTGATAGGTACAGCAGACACTGGGACATCAAAAAAGATTATGAAGGACCCGAAAAATTTGGCGCAACTCTACCAGGAGGTGACCAATGATGATACCCGCTCTGCACAACGTGGCAAGATAAGGAACATTCAGTTCCCAGCTATTAAGTATTTTGCTTACTACATTTCCACTAGTGTGCTTGGTAGGGATAACACCAGTAATATTTCTAACTATCATCTTGCATTTCTTGCTGCTGCACTTAAGAGTGAAATCCCATTTAACCTTGGTACCTTGATTGCTCGCCGCTTAGCAGCTAAGGGACCCATTTATGGAGTGATTATTGCCTCACGTATTGTTGCACATTTGAGGTTGCCTATTGAAAGGACAATGATGTCGCCTAGAGGGGGGGGGGGTGAATAGGCGGTTTAAAACTTTTCCGGTTTAGGCTTGATAATTGCGGAATAAAACTAGGTGTTTAAATTAACAAGCCGACAACCTAAATAAACTAGGCTCACCTATGTGCACCAACAACTTATGCTAAGCAAGACAAACAACAAGGTGATAGCTATAGAATACTTCAAGCACGAAGGCTATCACAATGTAAAATGCATAAGTAAAAAGCTCGGGTATAGAAATAACCGAGTCACGCGGAGACGACGATGTATTCCCGAGTTCCTCCTTGTTAAGGGAGTACGTCTCGTTGGAGAGGTGTGAACCGACACAACGGTTCAACAACCACAAAGGTTTCACCTTCTTCTCCGATGAACCGCACCACAAAGGTTTGGTTCACCTTCCACTATCGGAATTCCTTCGAGGCGGAATCCGGAGCCTTTCAACAACAATCCGGGGCACAACCCACAATGGGATTGGGGGCTCCCGAACGGCCTCCAACAACAATCCGGGGCACAACCCACAATGGGATTGGGGGCTCCCGAACGGCCTCCAACAACAATCCGGGGCACAACCCACAATGGGATTGGGGGCTCCCGAACGGCTTCAACTGACCACACAAGGGTCCAACCACCACAAAGGCGTCTAGGGTCCAAGGACCCAAGAGTAACAAGCTCACAAACTTTCAACTTCCACGAATCCTCGTGGAGAGCACACCGATGCACCAAATGCAAAAGGCAAGAGCACAAGTGCTCAAAATCCTTCACTCTCAAATCCCACCAAAAGCAACTAATGCTTATGGGGGGAGAGGAGAGGAAGAGCAAAGAATCCACAAAGGAGTCAAATCCTTCACTCTCAAATCCCACCAAAAGCAACTAATGCTTATGGGGGGAGAGGAGAGGAAGAGCAAAGGAGAAGAACCACAAAGGAACTCCAAGATCTAGATCCACTAGGTTCCCCTCACTTAGAGGAGATATGGATTGGTGGGATTGTAGATCTAGATCTCCTCTCACTTTTCCCTCAAGAATATGGAAGATTCAATGGAGGGATTGAGAGATAGGCAAGCTCAAGAAGGTCAACAATGGAGGAGAAAAACGTGCTCAAGAGCTTAGCAAACCAATGGGGAAGAAGGCCCCTTAAATAGCTCATCCCAAAAATCCAGCCGTTGCAGCAGCTTCTTGTTCCGCAAGTGCGGTAGTACCGGACTCAAGCCCGGTAGTACCGGCCCTGCGGTAGCTTCGTCAACACAGAAAACCGAGCGCGCGGTACTACCGGGGAAAAATACCCCGGTACTACCGGGCCCAAGTGCTGGGCTCCAACCCCGGTACTACCGGGGCCATCCGTGCCAAAACGTCCGAAAAACCAACTTCAGAGAGTAGTACCGCAGAAAGCCCGGTACTACCGCAGAGAGCCCGGTACTACCGGCTTACTGCGGTACTACCGGAACAAAACTCTCCGGTACTACCGGGCCTGTCCGAACACCAAAAACACAGCTATAACTTTTGCAAATGAACTCCGAATGAGGTGAGACCAACTCCGTTGGAAAGGTACTGACAAGGAGAAGGCTACAAAAAGTGAAAATATTGCATCCCATAAATAGAGTAAAATCACCACACATGGCAAGGTGTGGGACTTTCCTCACGGTTGAACCGGCAATATTTCCGCCACCGAAAACGCAACTAGTTTTCCAAGGTAAAACCGTTTTCGATGAACTAGAGCTTGACATGGAGATGAACCAAGCTCTAATTCCTCACCACCATAAAAGCCAAATAAGAACCAAGAAATATGATATGCCAAGTATGCAAAGGTTTGAGCTCTCCACAACGATGCGATCAAGTTACTCACTTGAGAGCCCCTCTTGATAGTACGCCGTCTATCCTAAAACCCGGTCTCCCACTAACACCATGAGACCGGTAAAAGAAAACCTATCAAGATCATACCTTTGCCTTGCGCATTCCACTTGAGCTCGATGATGACGATCTTGACTCTCTCAAGTTGAAACACCTTTCTTGATTGTGCTTGCTAGCACATGCTTGATGAAGACTTCTCCAAATGCTCCCCCATACTCCATTATGGGAGGGCCTCGCTAAGCATCGTCTTCATGACTCCTTTGCAAGCTTCAATCAAATGATATCTTCGAGATGCATCATATTGAGCTTGCACTTCATCTTCTTCTCTTGATATGTATGATGGCTTGGTGGTAAACATGATTGTTCACTCAATCTTCTATTCCAAGCCATACTTGCAATGAGCTCAACTCTTCACATGACCATTCTTCATATAAACCCTTGAGTAGAGCGTTGATCATCATGTAATCTACTAGAGTCCAACACATGAACTCCAATCTTTTCCTATGGACAAGATCTACAAGTATATCTCAAAGCAAACATTAGTCCATAAGGATTGTCATTAATTACCAAAACCACGCATGGGGGCAACCATGCACTTTCAATCTCCCCCATTTTGGTAATTGATGACAATCCCTTTTACGAGGGTTTATATAATGAATTTAACCAACCATGCAACACAAAGAGAAAGGATGCATGAGAACCGCAAGAGAACAAACCCATATTCCCTTAAACCCTCTAAATTTCTCCCCCATTGGCATCGATTGCCGAAATGGAAAGAAAAACTTAGAAGGCAAATATAGTGAGAGCTCCCCCATAATGTGTGCATTTCTCATAATATGAGTGAAATCAAATGCACATATCCAATGACGAATAGATGGAGGGAGATCAAACTATATAGAGGATCCAAAGATTGCAAAAGAATATCAAATGGAAAGATACTTCAACGAAAGAAGCAAGCAATCAAAAGGATCCGAAAAGTGTTCTAAATATCATGAGGGAACTCCCCAAGGTACGTGCATAAATAGGATTTGTATTTCAATATAGTGTGCACAACATGGAATCCTCACTCCCTCCTAGATGAATTCGAACACAAGCTCATGCAAGAGAATGTAAATGATAAAGGAGGCAAAACAACTTTCACCTAATAAAATGTTTTGCAACAAGAGCAAGGAGCGGCAAATAAAAGAATGGGTGTGAGATACAAAGACATTTTAGGAGACTAATACAAGGATGAGCCAAAGCATCAACATAGTCTTTCAAAAAGAGTTGCACATAGTGCATATCATGTCTTTCCCATACCCCCACACCAAAAGAGATAAAGCAAATAGCTCCACAAGCTTAGTAAAATGCAAAAAGCATAGCACAAAAAAATGAAGCTTGTGCCTTTTAGAAACCACCAAAGAATCAAAAGCAAAAAGAGGTGGTCACTAAAGAATTGGAATATCAATTAAAGATGTAACTTTTCTTATGTGTATAAGTTTCTAAGTAGACACGAATCACTAAGATATGGGTCTACAAATAAACATGTACACACAAGATAGATACAAGGGTAAAGAATCATGATATCCAAGAGGAAGTCATAAATACACCAATAAGATCTTTGCTTAAAAACATAGCACAAAGCCGAATTATATCTTAACGGAATATAAATGAATTTCCAACACATACTCATCATAGCATCAAAAACTATCCACGAGGGATAAAGGTTAACAAATGGATGCTCCGAGTAAGATAACAAGTAACACAAAACGCAAATGATTTTGAAAATTCATCAATGTTGCACATGAGAGACTTTAAGTAGAAAGTGCTAGATTGACATAATTGGGATCGATGAATCATAGAAATGAATATATAGTCCTCTTATATGTAATCATCCCGGCTTACTCACATTTGCAATAAAGACGTTTTGCAAGAATCAAATTAATTGCAACAAAAAGATTCATGCCAAGATACAACCTACACAAGGTTGAAAACTAGAAATGTATGCATGAGGTAGATACTTGTTACCGAGATAGCATTGGTGATGTATAGTATAAGAGTTAACGATCATCCAAACTTGGCTCCAATGAACACATGGTGACACCACCTTCCTTGTAAATGAGACAAGCTTCCAATGCATCTCCACATGTACCTAAAACAAATTCAAGTACAAAATGGTACCCAAACTCATTGGGTCCAAAGTAGTTAGAGCAACTACAATACATAGGACAAACTCCACATAAATATGTGCATATTAATGTGAAATTGAATTTCATGCACATCTTAGCCATATAGGATTTGATGGAGTTTATCCTATATATTGGTTCAACGAAAGTAAGCATGCCAAAGAAATACATGTAGTAAATATGCATGCACAAGACTTTCAAGAACCAAAAGAGATATAATTTGGACAAAACACCAATTAAACCAAGAAAGCACACACAAGTGCGACAAGAAAAAGAATTGTCCAAATTATATCAAAGGCCCAAATCAACACATGATTGAAGAAACCACTTTGAAAAGATACCAAATGAAAGCAAGAAACCAATTGAAGAAAATAACATCAAATAATAAACTAAACCCTCTACACTTTTCATGATGGCACAAAGTGACAAAACGAAAAATGTTTGTCTTCCAAAGAGACACGTCATCGGGATCAAATACCAAATGAAGACAACTAATGTTCGAAAGCACATAGGATTGCTCCCCCAAGATGTGTGCATTATTTATGATCTTGCATTTGAATACAAAATGCACACAAATGAGATCATCACTCTCCATATATATATTTATATAGATATTCAAACACTAGTCATATTCAAGAAAGGTAAGAAATTGCAATACCAATTTAAAGAACGATGTTCCACTCAAAGTAGGATAGCTTCCCAAAGAATAGTGCATTATCAAAAAGTATGACTTTTGAATGTCAATGCACAAGAATTGGATCATTGCTTTTCCCAACTCAAGAAAGCACAAAACAAATTTCAAGTAGAGCAATAAAGTATCCAAAAGATACAAGGAAGACAAATAAGAGTTAGATCAAAAGCAAATACTTGGCAATCAAATAAGGCAATTCAAAGCAAGAGCCAAAGTGAATATGATCAACATATTTACCCCCAAATATGATTATCACTTGTCAAGACAAGTAACGTATGGAGATATTTCTCGGTGGTAGATTGCAAGGATATATTCAAGATCATATTCACAAAACATAAGCATGAGGCAAAGAATAGGAATTAAAAGCCATGCTTAGATAGATATTCTTGATAGATTCACAAATCATGTGATAATGCAAAGCAACTCCAAGGAGTAGCTTGAATCAATTGGCTTCCCAAAAAGATATATGAGAACATATTTAGGGAAAGCCATATCAAGAACATCCTCCACGAATAAGATCCAAAAGAGTGAGAGACAATGAGCATTTCAGTAAATGGGAACTTGTTTGAGCAACATGCCACATAGGAACAAGATAATTAGCAATATCAATTCTAGGTGGCAAAACCTCACATGTTCACATTTTCTAGGCTTGTAATATGCACATAGCTTATTACTCCCCCATAATGTGATAATCCATTTATTTTAAAACAAGAGGCAAACAAAAACAACTAGAGAAATTAATGGACATTATATAATTTGAATTTCTCATGAGCATGACATACCACAAAGAGAATAGATAATATTGATATATCAACACTAAGTGGTATTCCTCATGTACACACATTTTTAGGATTGTAAAGTGCACGAAGCATATCACTCTCCAAAAGTGGATAGTCCATTTATCTCTCAAAGAGAGCCAACAAGATAAGATAGCAAATAAAATCAATAGGGCTCAAAACAAGTAGATGGTGTGCAAACCAAAATACACATACTTGATTTCTCAAGATAAGTAAGTAGAGAGCACAACACATACAAACACTAGCAAGGTACAAAACCTAACACATGCAAGGGTGCAAGCAACTTTCAATGTATATATGATTTAAATAAAAGTTACCGCAAGGAGGAACATTGGATATGAGATAGAACAATATAATCCATATGACTTGACTTGAGAGAATATAATTGATGAAGATCCCTTAATTCTTCATAGTGTAGCCAAGTCTCCAATGTCCTCGAACAACACCTATTGATCAAGTTTTAGCTTGTTGGTCCCCAACCACGTTGGGTCCTAAGAGGTTAGTCACAATAGGTTTGGCAACCCAAATGGTTCTTTTCTTGACACCACTTTGAGTACCAACATATTTGGCAAACACATTGCCAACCTTATCCTTCCGAAGAGAATAAACATCATCAACTATAATGGGGTTGGATAAGGTACCATTTGTGCATGAAGAAGCAAGGTGACCCTTCTCACGGCATAGGTAGCAACATCTACTTCCTCCTCTCTTCTTAGTTGGAGTCTTGACTTGAGGAGGGGTAGCTTGATTCTTCTTGGGAAGAGACCGTTCTTCAACTTGAGGAGCTTGAGTTTGAACTTGAGTCTTCTTCCCTTGTTGCTTCTCACTAAGAGCCTTCTTCTTCAAAGGGCAAGATCTAACATGGTGCCCTTCAACTTTGCACTTGAAGCAAACAATCTTGGCCGAATCCTTGACTTGTTCTTGGCCCTTGTTCTTCTTGTTAAGCTTGGACTTGTTCTTGATATTGGAGTTGAATCCAAGTCCACTCTTGTCATTGGGGCGTCTTTGAACACTCAACATATTGTCAAGTGTAGAGTCCCCAACATGACGCTTTTCCAAGTCTTTCTTCAAAGAAGTGACTTGGGCCTTGAGCTCATTTAATTCCTCTACATGGTTAGTATCAACACAAAAACTAGAGGAAGTAGAGGCTTCATTGTTAGAGCAACAAGGCATGGAAAGTAATTCATCACAGGATGTAGCAACATTGCGAGTGGATGAATCACTAGGACTAGCACATGGCAATATAGCATTAAGAGTAGAAGTTGTGCCATTGTCCACATGAGGCTCACAAGATGTTACCTTTGTAGAGATAGCCTCATGAGCTAACTTTAGCCTAGCATGGGATGCTAGAAGATCCTCATTAGAGCTAGAGAGCTTTTCATGACTTTCTTCCAATTTCTCATACTTGCTAGTTAGCAATTCAAGTTGAGCCCTTAGCTCAACATTCTCCTTCAAAATATATGCTTCACAAGAAGTGGAGTTAGTAGCACAAGCATCATTATCATTAGAAATGGAAGAACACAATTTTGCAAGCTTATCATTATTAGATAGTTGAGTTTGGAGTTGATCATGAGACTTGATGAGGAGAGAGTGTTCACTTTCTAAAGCCTTGTGAGCTTTGTCAAGTTTCTCTAGGTCCTCACTTAGTCTAGCATTGCCAACACCAAATTCAACTTTTTCCTTTTTAAACACTTTATATTTAGCAATAGCATGATCTCTTTCCTTAATGATTTTAGCAATAATAAGATCATTAGACTCATCAAGGGATTCAAGTTTCTCTTCAAGAGAAGACCTAAGCTCTTCTTCCTTTTCAAGAGAAGCGTTCAAGTAAGCTATGGTGATAGAGTCATCTCTCTCAATTTGACACTTCTCATCAAATTGACTTTCCAAATCCTCAATGAATTCCCTACTCTTAATAATATAAGCAATGATTTCACATAGAGGAGGGATAGCTTTACTACCTTTGGGGAGAGCACCAAGTACCATCTCACCCATCTTGGTTAAGGATTCAAAGTCAAAACCTTCTTCATGAGAATCCTCATCCACATCATCACAATTTGGATTCGAGGTGGGAGATATCTCGGAATCCTTAGCCATAAGGCAAACATGATTAATGGTTGAGGGAGATGAAGAAAAACTTGAAGCACCATTGAGGACCATGTCTTGTTCCAACAAATGTTGGGATTCCTCTACATTGTTAGTCATGCAAGAAATAGAGGATATGGAAGTATTGTTTTCATGGCAACAAGACATATGAAGCATATCATCATCATATTTAGTTAAACAACTATTACTTGATATGCAAGGACAATCAACTCTAGCATGTATGACATTTGGAGTGCTAGAAGAGTTTAAGTCCAAAGATAGAACATTACAATGTGATAGAGAGGAAGTATAATCAATAGTAAGTTCACCATCACCAATGCAATTTCTATCACCACTCACCATATCATTACCTTGTGACGAATCACATGTTGGTGAAGTGGAAGAAGTTGTGAACTCATCACGGCCGGAGGTGGAGGGAGAACAATCATCCTCAATAATTTTGGACACTTCATATATATCTTGAAGCTTGGTCCAAAGCTCATGTGCATTTCGAAAAGGCATGATTGAAGCAAGAACTACATCGGTCAAAGCACATATAAGACCATTAGTAACTTGAGTCTCGAGATGAGAGTTTATCTCATCCTCTAAAGATAACTCTTGGGAATCCTTTGGAGGAGATAAACTCACATCTACAATCCTCTTCATATAATTTGGACCCATGGCCCTAAAAAGATTAAGCATGCGAATTTTCCAAACATCATAATTTGTGCCATCGAATATGAAAGTGGGATCGTGCACTAATTCTCTAAACGACATCTTTTACTCTCTAGGCGGTAAAGCCCAACAAGAGAGCCCAGGCTCTGATACCAATTGAAAGGACAATGATGTCGCCTAGAGGGGGGGGGGTGAATAGGCGGTTTAAAACTTTTCCGGTTTAGGCTTGATAATTGCGGAATAAAACTAGGTGTTTAAATTAACAAGCCGACAACCTAAATAAACTAGGCTCACCTATGTGCACCAACAACTTATGCTAAGCAAGACAAACAACAAGGTGATAGCTATAGAATACTTCAAGCACGAAGGCTATCACAATGTAAAATGCATAAGTAAAAAGCTCGGGTATAGAAATAACCGAGTCACGCGGAGACGACGATGTATTCCCGAGTTCCTCCTTGTTAAGGGAGTACGTCTCGTTGGAGAGGTGTGAACCGACACAACGGTTCAACAACCACAAAGGTTTCACCTTCTTCTCCGATGAACCGCACCACAAAGGTTTGGTTCACCTTCCACTATCGGAATTCCTTCGAGGCGGAATCCGGAGCCTTTCAACAACAATCCGGGGCACAACCCACAATGGGATTGGGGGCTCCCGAACGGCCTCCAACAACAATCCGGGGCACAACCCACAATGGGATTGGGGGCTCCCGAACGGCCTCCAACAACAATCCGGGGCACAACCCACAATGGGATTGGGGGCTCCCGAACGGCTTCAACTGACCACACAAGGGTCCAACCACCACAAAGGCGTCTAGGGTCCAAGGACCCAAGAGTAACAAGCTCACAAACTTTCAACTTCCACGAATCCTCGTGGAGAGCACACCGATGCACCAAATGCAAAAGGCAAGAGCACAAGTGCTCAAAATCCTTCACTCTCAAATCCCACCAAAAGCAACTAATGCTTATGGGGGGAGAGGAGAGGAAGAGCAAAGAATCCACAAAGGAGTCAAATCCTTCACTCTCAAATCCCACCAAAAGCAACTAATGCTTATGGGGGGAGAGGAGAGGAAGAGCAAAGGAGAAGAACCACAAAGGAACTCCAAGATCTAGATCCACTAGGTTCCCCTCACTTAGAGGAGATATGGATTGGTGGGATTGTAGATCTAGATCTCCTCTCACTTTTCCCTCAAGAATATGGAAGATTCAATGGAGGGATTGAGAGATAGGCAAGCTCAAGAAGGTCAACAATGGAGGAGAAAAACGTGCTCAAGAGCTTAGCAAACCAATGGGGAAGAAGGCCCCTTAAATAGCTCATCCCAAAAATCCAGCCGTTGCAGCAGCTTCTTGTTCCGCAAGTGCGGTAGTACCGGACTCAAGCCCGGTAGTACCGGCCCTGCGGTAGCTTCGTCAACACAGAAAACCGAGCGCGCGGTACTACCGGGGAAAAATACCCCGGTACTACCGGGCCCAAGTGCTGGGCTCCAACCCCGGTACTACCGGGGCCATCCGTGCCAAAACGTCCGAAAAACCAACTTCAGAGAGTAGTACCGCAGAAAGCCCGGTACTACCGCAGAGAGCCCGGTACTACCGGCTTACTGCGGTACTACCGGAACAAAACTCTCCGGTACTACCGGGCCTGTCCGAACACCAAAAACACAGCTATAACTTTTGCAAATGAACTCCGAATGAGGTGAGACCAACTCCGTTGGAAAGGTACTGACAAGGAGAAGGCTACAAAAAGTGAAAATATTGCATCCCATAAATAGAGTAAAATCACCACACATGGCAAGGTGTGGGACTTTCCTCACGGTTGAACCGGCAATATTTCCGCCACCGAAAACGCAACTAGTTTTCCAAGGTAAAACCGTTTTCGATGAACTAGAGCTTGACATGGAGATGAACCAAGCTCTAATTCCTCACCACCATAAAAGCCAAATAAGAACCAAGAAATATGATATGCCAAGTATGCAAAGGTTTGAGCTCTCCACAACGATGCGATCAAGTTACTCACTTGAGAGCCCCTCTTGATAGTACGCCGTCTATCCTAAAACCCGGTCTCCCACTAACACCATGAGACCGGTAAAAGAAAACCTATCAAGATCATACCTTTGCCTTGCGCATTCCACTTGAGCTCGATGATGACGATCTTGACTCTCTCAAGTTGAAACACCTTTCTTGATTGTGCTTGCTAGCACATGCTTGATGAAGACTTCTCCAAATGCTCCCCCATACTCCATTATGGGAGGGCCTCGCTAAGCATCGTCTTCATGACTCCTTTGCAAGCTTCAATCAAATGATATCTTCGAGATGCATCATATTGAGCTTGCACTTCATCTTCTTCTCTTGATATGTATGATGGCTTGGTGGTAAACATGATTGTTCACTCAATCTTCTATTCCAAGCCATACTTGCAATGAGCTCAACTCTTCACATGACCATTCTTCATATAAACCCTTGAGTAGAGCGTTGATCATCATGTAATCTACTAGAGTCCAACACATGAACTCCAATCTTTTCCTATGGACAAGATCTACAAGTATATCTCAAAGCAAACATTAGTCCATAAGGATTGTCATTAATTACCAAAACCACGCATGGGGGCAACCATGCACTTTCACCTATTGATCCTAATGATGCATTACTTGCTCCTTGCTATCTTGACCTTGCTGCAATGAAAGGTCATCAATTTGTTACTATTGGATCCACTTTGGAGAACCTTATATTTAGGTTCATGTTTTCTAACGGTAGTGAAAGGGAAATCCCTTTGCCGCAGCCCGGTTTGTTCAGTATTAACAGGAGCCCGTGGTCGTTCTCGGAGGTGGAGTTGGACGAGCAGCTGAACGCGCGGGGCTTCCATGTAACATCCCAAATGTAATCCCCTATTAAAATGTTGTGCTTGTTGTGCAATACATGTTTTCATCATGGCATTATTGCATTTGTTGCTTTAAAAACTCAAATTCCTTTTTACAATTCAAATGCCATTCATATAATTTACAATGTGATGTTACATTCTTTCTCAAATATTCAAAACTAGTTTATAATATGGACTATTTTGAAACTATAAATATTTGCTAAAGGTTCTATATTATATTTCCTTTTCTGTTTTGATTCAAAATACAAAAACAGGAAATAAATAAAATAGAAAAAAGTCGCAGAGAAGAAAAAACATCATCTACTGGCTTTCAGACCAGCTGGGCCGAACCAGCCCAGTGCCCAGCCCACCAAGCGGCCCACGGCCTGCTCCTTCCTCCTCCGTACGGAGAGGAGCTTTACAGCGAGGCAGCCATGGCGCCACTGCCAAGCTGCTCCCACCCGACCACCTGCTCCTCCCCTCTCTCTATATAGCTGCGCCCAGCGCCGCCTCCAACCCTAACCCTAGTTTTCCCCCTTTCCCCGCCGCCGCTTGCTCCTTTCTCCCCGCACGCCGACGCCATGGACGCCGAGCACCCGAGCTCGGGTCCCGCTTGACTCCGACACCTCCTCCGTCGTCCTCGCGCCAGGAGCGGCGCATCTACCTCCTCCTGCTTCGTCGCCCAGGAGCCGGACCCGGGAGCTGCACACGCACCGCACCGAGCTCTCCTTCCCCTACGCCGGCTGCAGCCCCGATTCTTCTTCCCCGACACCATCTGCTCGTCTCCGTCGTCCCCGGTCCACCTACTCTCGCCATCGGGTTCCTCTAGGTGAGCCGCACCTCCTCCGCTCCTTTTCCCTTTCGTTTCTGTCCTGTACGCTGCTCGCCGCACCCCGCACGCACGCACGCCCAGGAATGGTCGTCGCCGGCGAGAATCGCCGCCGCTGCGCACTGTCTCCGGTCGGGTTCAGTTTCGTCAGAGAAACCGTGCACGCAAATTACAATAAAAATAAATGCTTGCAATATCTGTCACAAACACCACACGGATCCAGTGGCTAGCAGCGCCGATCCGTTGGTCCGCGCGTTCGCGAGTTCGAATCCCGGCCGACTGGAATAAAAGGCCAATCTTTTATTTTCTCGTACACACTGACATCCCGGGCCCACCGGTCAGCGAATGTCCGTGCCAGCACAGCTTCGCACACGCGCCCACGCCAGCGTGGCGCACGGGCCCGCATGACAGCCTCTCGGGCTAGCTCTCCTCTCGGTGAGAGATGCCCAGAAGGATAGCTGCGGTGCAACTTTGTACCGAGCTCCCTGTGCTCTCTGGTTTTGCACAGAGGCCGACTGGAATAAAAGGCCAATCTTTTATTTTCTCGTACACACTGACATCCCGGGCCCACCGGTCAGCGAATGTCCGTGCCAGCACAGCTTCGCACACGCGCTCCCACGCCAGCGTGGCGCACGGGCCCGCATGACAGCCTCTCGGGCTAGCTCTCCTCTCGGTGAGAGATGCCCAGAAGGATAGCTGCGGTGCAACTTTGTACCGAGCTCCCTGTACTCTCTGGTTTTGCACAGAGGCCCTCACCGACATAGCTTTCCTCACCAACAAGTCCCTGCCTAATTGCAGGAACACCCCTAACGCTATTTTTGTTAATAACTTTCATTATATAACTCCAAACTAATTAATCTTTACATGTTTATTTATCAGAAAAATGCAATGAACAACATTATGCAATCCATTCATCATTTTGCATCTTATCATTTCATTGCTTAGTATAAATTATCAAATGCACCTAAATATTTAAATGTGGAACTTATGGGAGATAAATATATCACTCCCCAAATTCCATTTAATTTGTGTAGCCCACCTATGCCATGATATGCCATGTTAATAAACATTTAAAATGATGCTTAAATAAATAACTTGCATCTCCTAATTAAATTGTCGGGATTTCATCCCCACTTTAATTTGATCTAATTAGTTTTTGCCATGTCATGCATCATCAATTGTTTGCGCACTTTCCATGTATTGATTATGCTTTCCGTTTATCTTTGTGTTGCTCTTCGCTCTTGGGTAGACAACGACGTGACAGCTGACAGTACTTACGTTCCTGAGGTTCCAGCTCTTGTGCCGGGCCACGAGCTGCCAGGCAAGCTACTGCTAACTTGTTACAGGCTGTTTTACTTTCATTCTTGCCGTTGATCCCTGCTAGCCTAGTTTTCGTTCTGTGTCGCGATCCCATCACATGTTATCCTGCAGCCATATACAGCTTTATCCCCACTGCCTATTACCTGTTTTATGTTTATCTGTTAGCCTTGCGAGTCGTAGTGCATGCTTAGGTTTGGTTCTGCAAGTCTGTCGGTCCTTTTTGTTTCACCTGTTTAGTATGATAGGTTGATCTACTATAATAAAATGTTGTCTTATGTTGGGTATTATAATTAAAAGATAAGGCACCGGCGGAAGGCCTGGCAAGGTGTTTTGTTCTGCTAAGTGTGGACCTAGGAACTGAGATCTTGCTCCCCTAATCCAAGTACGAGCGCACTAACCACTCGTGGGAGGCTCTCATGGGCCCCCCCGCGGCTTCGATCTAATCCGCTTCTTATCCGGGGCGCCGCAAGTAGTTCGGGCTTTCCATTTGATGCATGCATATGGTTACATAACGATCTCATGATGATGGAGTAGTCGATTCTCATATAGGGCGGCACGTTCTTAGAGTGTTACGAAGTTCCGGGTAGGGGCTGAGTAACCGTGCGCGCAATCATGCGATTCCCTGGATGGGTTGTAGAGAAGAGATTTGCCGTGTTGAGATACCCTACCTTTCTGGCTTGCTTTTGGGGTTGATCGAACGTGTATGGGTGCAGTAGTGCATCCCTGCAGGGTATAATCTTATCGATGAGCCGCGTGCGCGGTTATGGACAACTTGGTGCGTTGCCGACTAATAAGATCTAGACAACTTGCACCTAAATAATGTTAATTGATTTGACTAGTAATATAGAATTACTTTCACAATAACTGGTAACTAAAACTGTTTAATGTGTGAGTTTCCTCGATTGCTTCCTCATACGTGGTTGAGGGGGTTAATTCGGGAATGGGTTATGTTTGGTGTTAGTAGTAGTTGGTTACTTTGCGCTCTCTTATCTCTCTCTAATTAGACGGAAGTTGTAGCGTGTCTCTTTTAGGTTGTTAGTGCTGCTGCTGCCGCTAAGTACACCTACCCCATACTTTGGAAGTATTTCAGTTTTATACCTTGTTAGCTCTAGCTTGTTCAATACGCTCCGGTGTATTGAACCGTTCGCGGGCTGTGGTTTTCTCTGCAGTCGAGGAGTCTCCGTACGACCAGGTGGGCGGCTACTTCGTGGAGTTCGACGATGAGAGCTACGACGAGTAGATAGAGTTCCCCTGGGTGCTTCCTGGCGGACCACGTGGATGGGCTCTTTCTCTTATCGTTTCGGCCTTGTGCCTATTTGGATCTTGTCTGTACCCAGACTTATCATGCTTCCGCTGTTGAATGATGTAATGTTGGGACATGTGTCCTCTGATTGTTGCTATTTGCTATATTTTGCTCAGTGAGAGCTTTTGACTATACTTGTTCCTTTCTTTGTGTCTTAGGTTTATTCTGTGGTTTCCAATCTGTTTCCGAGCCAGTTCGTATACAGTGTCTGTATGTTTAGAGTATACGAATTGGTAGGACGTTGGCTTCGTTCGTGCGCATTCACGAGACGTACGAGACGTTGGGATCGCTAGTGAGGAGTGGGCCGATGATCCATTCCGAGCCCGCCTGCCCACTCTTGCCTGGGGATTGGTACCCCCAGTATCCTCCTAGTTGTGTGGCCCAACCGGTACGTCTTCTTTGTGTACGACTGAATCCAGGGTCTGACATTCCACGAGCAGCACGGCGAGGTGGCACCTGAGGAGGAATACACCGCGCACTACACCGGTGCATCCTCCAGTTCGTATCATGGCGAAGATTCCTCATCACGCAACGAGGATTTCTCATCTTGGGAGCCGTGGGCTCCATCTTACCCGCCATGGGGTTGATTCCCACTTAGGCCAAAAGGCTAAGCTTGGGGGGAGGTATACCGATAGCACACTCATCTATATATCATTACATCGGTACTTTGTATATCCATGTTTCGTTTTAGTTTTCTTTCTTTCTTTGTTCTATTTGTTCATGTTTTGCTTTGCTTCCCAAAACCCAAAAATACCAAAAAGATTTCTGTTATTTCTCTCGCTGGTCGTTTTAGTATCTAGTATTAGTATGTTTAGTATTTAATTCAGTTCAATATGCAAAAACACAAAAATATTTTGCTTTGTTGTTTGCTGTTTCGCGCAGGGACAGATTTCTGCTGTCCACCGTTTAAATCATAACTTCCTGTAGAAAAATCCAAATGACCTGAAATTTCTTGTGCATGGTCCTCAGATATGTACGCAACTTTCATTAGTTTTGAGTTTTCTGATCTGATCATGTTAAGGTCCTCGAAAAAATTCGTCTTCACAGGCTGTTCTGTTTTTGTTCCGTTTTTAGTTCCTAAATCCGAAAATCCAAAAATATTTGTTGTTTCTTTTGGTTTTGTATAGTTTGTTTCAGAGCTCAATGCCATCCATTACTCCATGGAGATTGGTTTTCATTTCGTATTATTCAAGGCACACAAGTGAAAGAGCAATAATGACGATATATGACAATTCGAGTTGGGTAAGAGGCTGGTAATGAACTCTATTTGTTTTTCATTTTTGTACATATACTCATTCATGTGAGCATGCTTAGATGGTTCGCATAAGATATATGTCGATTGGTGGATGCTTAGTTGTTTATGTTCTCTGATGACCCACAAGTATAGTGGGTGTATCGTAGTACTTTCGATAAATAAGAGTGTCAAACCCAACGAGAAGCAGAAGGTGCTGACAAGCAGTTTTGATGAGTATTTCACTGTAAATACTAGCAGACAGGTTTTTAAGAGTTTTTGATATAACAGATAAATAAAGTGCGAGTAAATAAAGCGCAACAATAATAATTGCAGCGAGGGGCCCAATCCTTTCTAGAGCAAAGGACAAGCCGGTTTGTTTACTTATGATGGTCAAGCGTTCTTGAGGACACACGGGATTTATGTCTAGTGCTTTCGCTTCATATAAATGATTAATCTTTAGTGTTTTGATAAGTGTTGTGTGGGTGAAGCTATGCTAATGCACCACCCTTTCTAGAACTAATACATACTTGTGATTATACCCCTTGTAAGCATCCGCAAATACAAGAAAGTAATTAAGATAAATCTAACCACAGCCTTAAACTCTAAGATCCTGCTATCCCTCATGCATCGAGATATTAACGGGGGTTTAGGTTTCTGTCACTCCGGCAACCCCACAATTAATATTTGAATACACAATGCATTCCCCTAGGCCCATAAAGGTGAAGTGTCATGTAGTCGACATTCACATGACACCACTAGAAGAATAGCACCACAACTTAAATATCAAACCATTAAATATTACTCAACATAGTTCACTACTAACATCTAGAATTCACCCATGTCCTCAAGAACTAAACGAACTACTCACAACACATCATTTGGAACATGATCAGAGATGATATAATGATGGGTAACAATCTGAACATAAACCTTAATTCAACGGTTCCACCCAATAGCATCAATAAAAATAGTAATTAACACCGGGAGAGTTTCCCCTATCAAACACACAAGATTCAGCCCTAGATGTTACAACGGGAACGGAGTGGAGCGGTGGAGATGACGGTGACGGCGGTGGAGATGAGGGTGATGATGATCCCAATGAAGTGCAGCTCGATGACGGTGACGATGGCGACGATTTCCCCCCTCCGGGAAGGGATTTCCCCGGTAGATTTCTCCCTGCCGGAGAGCTTTCTTCTCTCTGTGGTTTTCCGCCTCGTGGCGGCGGCGGAATAATTCTAACTCTCCGTAGAAGGTCTTAGGTTTTCGGGGGGATGAAGTACGCGAAGGGGCACGGCAGGAGGTGGGCCAGGGCGACCAGACCCCATGCTCGCGCGGCTCCAGGCTTGGTCGCGCCAGGAGGGGGTGTGGGCCCCCTGGGCCCCACCTTGGCCTCTCCTCATGGCTCCCTCCATGATCTGGCAAAACAATATTTTCCACGGTCTTCGTTCTGTATTTTGATCTTCGCAAATAGTGTATCTTGACGGTGCTTTTTACAGCTATTTCCAGACTCCGGTGATCAATTCTCCAATAATCATCAAACATGCAAAATAGATGAAATAACATAAGTATCATCTCTAAATATGAAATATATCAATGAATAACAGTAAATTATGATATAAAATAGTGATGCAAAATGGACGTATCAACTCCCCCCAAGCTTAGACCTCGCTTGTCCCCAAGCGAAAGCTGAGCTCAGTAAACATGACCACAGGTTTATGGAGTGAAGTGTCGATAAAGAATATACGGACAAGAAGCATCACATTTAATAATGCACCAGTCATATTAGATATCAACTCTATTCATATAACTCAACTTGTAACAAGTAGAGGCAAATCACAATAAAGTGCATAGAGAAAACCATAGTTGGTGTTGGCAAACTTCGTTCTTGGTCAGAGAACAATAAACATATTGAGCTTACTCTAGAAAACAGCCCTATTAAATAGTTGCTAACTCTCAAAGTCATATTTATCAAATAACAGCAATGTGCCCAACAAGAAAGAATAAGAGACATGATTAACAATACGAATGTATAGACGGTTGAATCACAGTCAACTCAAATGCTTGCTTAAGACAGAAGGAGTTAGGTTTACTGACTCAACATAAAGTAAAAGATAGGCCCTTCGCAGAGGGAAGCAGAGATACAAGCATGTGCTAGAGCTTCTAGTTTTTAAATCATATAGAGAGCATAAAAGTAAGTTTTTGAGCGGTGTTTGTTGTTGTCAACGAATGGTAATAGAGTTTTTGTCATCTTCCATACTAAGCAAGTTGAGAGCGGTTCCGATTATTTTAAAACAAGCCTTTATAATAAACAACTATTTTGATAACTTTGACACTCCTCCCAACCTTTGCTTACACAAGCCATGGCTAACCGAATCCTCGGGTGCCTACCAATCAATCTCAAACCATGGAGGAGTGTCTATTTTTAACTTTCTCAACCTTTTGATATTATAGTGGTCTAACCAGCCCTTTGCAATATTAGTGACGAGCAGATGAAGCATGCAAGTCAAGGGTTACTTAATTAGTATGGAAGATAACAAACTCAACTACTATTTCCTCATGAGCTAATAAAAATTGACACAAATAAGGGATAGTAGTTTTGAATAAAGATATCACATGAAGTATTTACTTGGAGTGGCGCAAAATACCACATAGTAGGTAGGTATGGTGGACACAAGTGACAAGGGTTTTGGCTCAAGGTTTGGAAGTATGAGAAGCATTCCCTCTCGATACAGGTCTTTGGCTAGCAAGGTTGGGTAGCAAGCATAAGAGTTGATGGATACAAACAAATATACATGTAGTAAAGGCAATCATGCAATTCTTACTTGGAGGCACAAACAATTTTAAATTGTGAATACTAAGCTTATCATCTACAAGTGAGGGAGATCATTGAAAACTATATCTACATGTAATTCTTTCCTCCACTTAAGTCTCAAAGTATTGTAGCTACTGACCAATGCTAAGTTCGCCAAAACCAAAAGATTTACTATATGCTCCCAAAGTGATAATAATACTAATGACAAGATCAATCATATATGATAGAAGTTGCAAACTAAAATAAGATGTGCAGAAAATAAATGATAAAACTTCTCATTAATATTCCATAACGACAACTCACACCAAGGGATACATAGATAACCAACTAAAAGAGAGATACTTCCACATTGCAAACCATCATATAAGATAACTTCCCTACTCATGATATGACACTACTAAAAGATAAAAGATAAAAGATGGTGGTGTGATACCGTGGCACTCCCCCAAGCTTGGAACAAGCTAAGGGAGATGCCAATACTGATGATGAATTACTCCTTTGGTGGTGATGGTGGGACAACTTTGAGCGGGGTCAGGTAACGCTCCAGCATCTTGCGAAGCCTGTTGTTCTCCTCTTGAAGTATGTCCACTTCCATCCTCAGGACTCGATACTGATCACAAAACTGGTCCGTGATCCGAAGAGCGTCTTCCGCATCCGGGAAAGAGCTAAGATCTGGAACAGGTGGTATGGGTCCCTGCATGTTATGAGAAAAGGCACGTTGAGCGTTAACGGATCCCACAAAGATGGGCTTGCTACCCCTTGCTCCTGCTCGTTCTCTTTTGGCCGATGACATCTTCTTCACTTCCTCCAGGACGCTCTCATCCATGTCCTTGCGCCTAGCCTTCACTTTGTCCTCCTCCGCCCATCCAACGAAAGATCCTTGATCTAGATCCTGAAGGAGTTCACGTTGGCGACGCAACGCGTAGTCTTCGGAACAGGAACCCTGGGACGACATCTGGACAGAAACAGCTCGAAACAAAAACACTTCGAAAACACGATATACAGACCTCGGGGGATCCGGGAGTTTATATAGGAAAAATATACATGACAAAAGGAAGGCAACATCACGAAATCGAGTAGGAGACGGAGTCTGGGGCGCCCAGACCCCCTGCTCGCGCGGCCAGGACGGGGCCCGCGCGAGCACATGGTGTCGGTGCCTCGGGCTCCGTGTCCTGCTCGTTTTCGTCTTGTATTTTTCCATATTTTCTAAAAATAACTTCTATGTCTTCCAAAATTAAAAATACGAACTTTTTCTTACCGAAACTGTACCTTTTCGAATTCAGCTTCTGCAGACTCAGAAAAATTCTCTTTGATAAAAGTTTCCGGAGCAATAACTTGAATAATATCAACATCTTCATTATAAGAATCCCCAGAAATATAATGTTTGAGTCTTTGCCCATTCACCACTTGTTTAGAGTCATCTTTGAGTGAAGCAATTTTAATTGCACCCGAACGAAACACCTCAACAATAACATATGGTCCTTCCCACTTGGAGAGTAATTTCCCTGCAAAGAATCTAAGACGAGAGCTATACAATAAAACTTTTTCACCAACATGAAACTCTCTCTTAAGGATTCTCCTATCATGCCATTTCTTAACTTTCTCTTTAAAGAGTTTAGCATTTTCATAAGCTTCACTTCTCCATTTATCTAAAGAACTCAAATTAAGTAATCTTTTCTCACCAGCAAGTTTAAAATCTCTATTTAGTTCTCTCACCGCCCAATAAGCTTTGTGTTCTAATTCTAAAGGCAAGTGACATGCTTTTCCATAGACCATTTTATAAGGAGACATACCCATGGGATTTTTATAAGCAGTTCTATAAGCCCACAATGCATCATTTAATTTATCTGCCCAATTCTTCCTCGTTCTATTAACAGTCTTTTGCAAGATAGATTTAATTTCTCTATTTGATAATTCTACTTGCCCACTAGTTTGAGGATGATAAGCTGAAGCAATTCTATGATTAACACCATATTTAGCAAGAACTTTTCTAAAACCACCATGAATAAAATGAGAACCTCCATCAGTCATGAGATATATAGGAACACCAAACCTAGGAAAAATTATATCTTGAAGCATTTTTAATGATGTCTCAGCATCAGCACTTTTAGTAGGTATAGCTTCTACCCATTTAGTAACATAATCAACAGCAACAAGTATATGAGTATAACCTTTTGAAGGAGGAAAAGGACCCATAAAGTCAAATCCCCAACAATCAAATGGCTCAATAACAAGAGAATAATTCATAGGCATTTCATTACGCCTAAAGATATTACCAATTCTTTGACATTGATCACAAGATAAAATAAACTTTCTTGCATCTTTAAAAAGAGTAGGCCAATAAAAACCTGATTGTAAAACCTTTTGTGCAGTTCTATCTCCAGCGTGATGTCCTCCATAAGCACTACTATGGCATTTTCTCAATATCTCCTGTTGTTCATACTCCGGAACACATCTTCGCATAATACCATCCACTCCTTCTTTATATAAGTGTGGGTCATCCCAGAAATAATGCCTCAAATCATAAAAGAATTTTCTTCTTTGTTGAGCTGAAAAGGTTGGAGGCAAATACTTCGAAACAATAAAGTTAGCATAATCAGCATACCAAGGACTATCTCGTGAACTCACCCTTATTGCAGCTAATTGTTCATTTGGAAAACTATCATTAACAGGAATAGGATCATATTCAATGTTTTCCAATCTAGACAAATTATCAGCAACAGGATTTTCAGCACCTTTCCTATCTACAATGTGCAAATCAAATTCTTGCAACAGTAATACCCATCTAATAAGCCTAGGCTTTGCATCTTTCTTTTCCATAAGGTATCTAATTGCAGCATGATCAGTGTGAACAATAACTTTAGAATCAACAATATATTGTCTAAATTTATCACAAGCAAAAACAACAGCTAGAAATTCTTTTTCAGTTGTAGCATAATTCTTTTGAGCAGGATCAAGAGTCTTACTAGCATAATGAATGACATTTAACTTTTTATCTACTCTTTGTCCAAGAACAGCACCAACAGCAAAATCACTAGCATCACACATAATTTCAAATGGTAAATTCCAATCAGGTGGTTGAACAATAGGAGCACTTATTAAAGCCTTCTTAAGAGTTTCAAAGGCTTCCTTACAATCATCATAAAAAACAAATGGTACATCTTTTTGCAAGAGATTAGTAAGAGGCTTTGATACCTTAGCAAAATCTTTGATAAACCTTATATGGAAACCAGCATGACCAAGAATACTACGTATACCTTTGACATCTCGGGGGCAAGGCATTTTCTCAATTGCCTCCACTTTAGCTCTATCAACTTCAATACCTCTTTCAGAAATCTTATGTCCAAGGACAATTCCTTCATTAACCATAAAGTGGCACTTCTCCCAATTAAGAACAAGATTAGTTTCTTCACATCTCTGCAAAACCTTATCAAGATTGTGCAAGCAATTATCAAAAGAAGTTCCATAGACAGAAAAATCGTCCATGAATACCTCCACAATTTCCTCACAAAAACCATGAAAGATAGCAGACATACATCTTTGAAAAGTAGCAGGAGCATTACATAAACCAAAAGGCATACGTCTATAAGCATAAGTACCATAAGGACAAGTAAATGTGGTTTTTTCTTGATCTTGAGGTTTAACAGCAATTTGAGAGAAACCAGAATAACCATCAAGAAAGCAAAAATGAGTTTTATTAGCTAACCTCTCCAACTTTTGATCAATAAAGGGTAAGGGATAATGATCTTTCTTAGTAATTTTATTAACCTTTCTAAAATCAATGCACATTCTATAACCAACTACTACTCTCTGAGGAATAAGCTCATCATTATCATTAGGCACAACAGTAATTCCACCTTTCTTAGGGACACAGTGCACAGGACTAACCCATCTACTATCAGCAATAGGATGAATTATACCAGCATCATGGAGTTTTAATACCTAATTTCTTACCACTTCCTTCATTTTGGGTATTAAACGGCGTTGATGTTCAACAACTGGTTTTGCATCAGGCTCCATATTAATAGAATGTTGACATATAGTAGGAGAAATTCCTTTTAAATCATCCAAAGTATAACCCATAGCTCCACGGTGTTTCTTCAATACTTCCAATAATCTTTGCTCTTCTTTACCTGAAAGGTTAGCACTAATTGTCGATGTGTGATTCCCACGGAACAGGGATAACCACTCTCGGGGGAGAAGTTCGTGCGGGGGACTGAACACGTTGATCAACAACCCTCAACCGGCCCGGCGACGGTGCTCGTCGTGCCTGTAGAGGGTCAGCGCGACAGTGAAGGACACAAGCCCGTACCCAGGTTCACGGCCCTCCGGGGGAGGTAAAACCGCTACTCCTGCTTGTCTGTATTGCTCTGTAGGGGGTACAGCACAATGAGCTTGCCGAGGGCTCGGTTGCGGCAGCATATAGCCCAAAGAGAGAAGCAAAGGTCTTCTTCCTCCTCGAGTCGGCTAAGCTAGGCTAAGCTATGTTGCCTGTAGCCGGTTGATCGATCGATCGCGCCATCCTTTGCTACGGAGGTGCTCCCTCTCCTTATATAGGCGCCCCGGGCCTCCTCCCTGCGAACGGCGCAGTGGAAGGGTTCCCACATGCCGACGAAGCAGTGGAGTGGGGTGCACCGCAGCTCGGTTGTCCATGGACTCGGTCCATAGTCGTAAAGCCTGCCTTCGTGACAGAAAAGCCACCGTCTTCGCTGGGCGTCCAGCTGGTGCAGCAGCGATCGTGGGGGTGCCCACGGTGACGTCGTCCTTGGAGCGTAGCGCCGGCCAACTGCTTTATCACCAAAGAGGAAACCCTCGTAAGCCGGCGCAGGGGACACAGCTTTGTTGACTCCTTTAATCACCAAAACGGCAACTGCGGCGCCGTCATCATCGCGCGCAGACGCGCGCGTCACTCTGCGGCGCGACAGTGGCCATGTGCGCCTTGCAGTGGTTACTTCGGAGCGAAGTATCCCCACAGGGCTGGGGCGGCCCTGTGGAGGGATTTGTGTTGACCCCTCTCCAGGGGAGAGGGCCCTGTAGAGGAGCAGCCTCGGGAGGGGCCTCGTCGGGCCTTCGCTGCCCTCTTCAGCCCTCTCGAGGGTTTTCCCTCTCGAGGGTCTCTCCAACGTTTTGCTCGGTCCTTAGCCGTTTCAATGACTCTGTCGCGTGTGAGGGCTGTGGAGAGTGGGCTCTGCACACCCTGGATCCCACTGGGCCGACAGTAGCCCCCGGGCCCATGACGGGCACGACGAGGCCCATCGGGTCCAGGCGAAGCGTCGTGGGTCCAATATGTCCGGCCGGCCCGTGACACGCGTCGTTTGGAGATGAACTTGCGACGACTCGGTTTCTCCGGTAGAAACGTGCGTCGTGGGGGGTCCCACCACGATCACCACGACCGCGCCTTGGTAACTGTCCAAATGCGGTATAAAGCTGCGCGCCGGTCCGAACCGCAGTCATTACTCACTTCTGCGCTCCGCCGTCAGCTCTTGCTCTTCCAACTCTTCTTCTCCGGCGAACTCTCTCCTCCTCCGGCGAAGTCCTTTCTTCTCCGGCGCTCCGCTTCTTGCATCCTCCTTGACAATGGGTGGACCCAAGGGCAAGACGGCGATGGGGACGTTCCCCTCCGATGCGCAGGGCGAAGAGGCGCTAGGACCCGCTCTGATCGGGGTGCGCGTCGATGCGGTGGCGCTGGACAAGATCCAGCACCTGGTCGCCGGGAGGACCAATGAGCACGGCGCCAGCGCCATCCAGGCCGCGAGGCACGGCCGCCTTCCGGCGGGGTTTTTCCCCATCTTCCTCCACACTCTCTTCGCCGTATTGGTGCCTCCGTATTCGCCTTTCCTCGAGGCCGTCCTGGAGTTCTACCAGATCCACCTTCTCCACCTGCACCCCAACGCCATCCTCATCCTTTCCAACTTCGCCTACCTGTGCGAGGCGTATCTGGGGGTGCAGCCCTCGGTGGCCCTCTTCCGGAGCTTCTACGCGCTCCGGAACACCGCGAAGGCCGAGCGGACGGGGTGCGTGTCCTTCCGCATTGCGGACGGCATGGGGGACGTCTACATCCCCATGTCGTGGAGCGACGACAAACCCGTCACGGCGGTGTCAAAGAAGGTGGACGACTTCAGGCAGAAGTGGTTCCTCATCGGCGTCAAGTCGCAGAGCTCCTTCCTCGAGGTCCCGGAGGCGCCGCCCGTGAACACCCATTGGGGGAAGCAGGCCTTCCAGGGCCCGAAGATAGGAAGCCTCGTGGCGCGCATGAGGACGCTTCGGGAGAACGGCCTCACCGGCCAGATGATCGCGGAGGACTTCGTGCGCCGCCGCATCGCTCCTCTACAGGCGCACAAGAAGCCGATGTGGATGTACTCGGGCCCCTCCGACCCGATGCGTCTCCATCCCTGCGACCACCGCCCCGCCGTCGTCGAGACCATCATGGGCGGCCTCTTCATCAACCCCGACGTGTCTGTGGCGGTTGCGGCGGAGCTGAGGCCTCTTCATCAGATGAACCTGGCTGCGCGCCTGGCGATTCTGGAGCGGATGCCCACCTTCACCCCGCTAGGCCTGGCGGGGGAAGAGGAAGAGGATGGGCCCATGCCCGTGGCGAGGGGACAAGACGCTGCGGAATCGCCGTACGCGTCTGACGCCGAGCAGGGCGATGCTGCGGCTGGGGCCGTCCCCTCTGCAGGCGGGGCGAGCTCGTCAAGGGCCTCTCCCCCTCCTGAGGAGGTCCTCGAGCTCTCCTCCAGCGACGATGAGGAGGCCGAGGCGGGGCGACAGGAGCCCCGAACCAAGGCGGCCCACGACAGGCCTGTCGGGGAGCCCCCAAGCGCTTCCCTCAAGAGGAAAGCTGAGGCGGCTCCCGAGGGATCCGGAGTTCGGGCCGCGCCTTCTTGGCGTTCGTCCGGCATGGCATGGGTTGACACCCGTGCCAAGAAGACAGGGTGAGTGTTTCTAATTTTGTTTCCCTTCTTCAATCTTTGCTTGTTTGCTCCCTCTGACAGATCTTCCTATCCTCTGCCAGCGACCCGGCGCCTGCGAAGCGCCGTAGGCTCCGCAAGGCTGCGGACGTGAAGAAGGCCGTTCCGGAGGCCGCGGCAGAGGCCGAGGGAGAAGAGGCCTCGAGGCCTGCGGAGGAAATCCCTGCAGGCCCTCAGGAGGACATGCCTCAGGCGGGGGCACACATGCCGCCTCCGGAGGAGGAGCGTGCGGAGGAGCGGATGGAGAGGGCGCCTACTCCTCCTCACGCTGCAACTCCTCCAGCGGAGCCGGAGGCTGCGGTTGGTGCCACGCCAGTCCCGAGCCCGCCTAAGTCCAGCGGGGAGGACCGTCCGCCATCCCCGCCAAACACTACGACGGAGGAGGAGGCAGCAGCGATGGGGCAGACCTTCTCTGCCCCGGGAACAAACGAGGAGGCGCCGCCTGAGCGGGGCGACACCGGAGCGCAGAGCGAGGGCGCCGAGGCGGAGGATCTGCCGCCAAGCCCCCAGGCTCACACGGAGGCTCCCTCCTCCAAGCTTGACACAGGCGCAGGGCCTTCCGCGCCCCGCAGGACTTCCCAGGCCCTATCTCTCGGCGGCTGGGACTGGAGTAGGGGGCGACGCGACGTCGCCTTCCGCCTGGTGAGAGAGTCGCTGGAGGGCCTGGAGGCCCACCTCGCCCTCGAGGACAGGAAGCTCGCCCAGCAGCGGGACGAGCTTGCGGGGGCCTGGGCCGCTCTCCACGCGGCTGTGGAGGCTCGCAGGTAGAGCGACCAGGCTCTGCAGGCGGATCGCGAGGAGGCGCTGCGGTTTGCCAAGGAGGTGCGCGAGGGCGCCATGCGCGACGCGGAGGAACTCCTGGAACCCCTCCGGGCCGAGCGCGAGGCAGCGGCGGAGGATCTGGCCGCGGCAAGGGCGGAGCGCGAAGCGGTGGAGCATTCGCTGGCGGACAAACACCGCGAGCTCGCCCAGCTCGAAGCCAAGATCATCGCCGACTCCGAGACTGTGCGGACCAGCCTGGAGGGGATCCGCACGAGCTTGGAGGCCAGGGGACAGAGCCTGGGCGAGCGCGAGGAGGACGTGCGCCGCCGCGACGAGCAGCTGGCCCTGCGGGAGCAGGAGCTGTCGGGGCAGCGCGCTGCGCTCGAGGCCCGTGAAGAGAGCCTGGCTGCGGCGCTCAGCAAGCACGAGCTTGAAGTGTCCACGCACAAGAAGGGCGTGGAACGCTTCAACGCTAGGTTTGCCCAGCGGAAGGAGGAGGCGGCGAAGATGCTCGAGGAGCGGGAGAAGGCGTACCGCACCGCCGTCTCTCGCGACTACAGCGAGAAGTTCACCAAGCAGGAGAGCCGCTTCAAGAAGAAGCTTGGCGAGAGCGGCGCCCGGATCCACCAGCTCGAGAACTTGAACGCTACCCTCGTCGCCAAGGTGAAGCGCGAAGCGGATCGCCGCCGCGCCGATGAGGAGGCCCGCAAGCGCACGGAGCAGGACCTCACCTCCCTCATGGCCGACATGGAGGAGATGAACCAGCAGGTGGGCCCCGCTGTGGAGAAGGCGGTGGAGGCGGTCGAGAGCGCCAAGGCGGCGCAGGTGCTGTCGCAGCAGCGGGAGCGCATGTTCTAGTCCTTGGTGGGCCGGGGCCGCGAGCTCACCGCGAAGCTGGGAGTGGATGCGCCGGCCGTTCCCCTTCGAGGCAACTCCGACGCCGCCACCTACCTCATGTACTTCGAGCAGCTCTTCTCAGTGCTCGAGGGCCCTGCCGCCGAGCTCCGCGACGTCGTCGACGAGGAGTGCCGCCAGCTCCTGGCGGTGGCGGTTGACCGCATCTTCACCAACCTTCAGAACCTCCAGCCTGGCTTCGACTTCACCACGGTGACCGAGCCTCTCGAGGGGGAGAAGGGGTGGAAGATCTCCAACTCCATCCGCGACCAGGTCGACGACTTCTGCAGCCGCTTCAAGCGGGCTGCAGCGGAGGATGCTGGCGGCGAGGAGGACGACGACGAGGAGGGCGAGCCTGAAGGAGAAGGGTCCGAGGAGGGCGATGGCGAGGCCTCTGCCTGACTTCTTCCTGCAATGCAACGCTTGTAGCGCCGTAGGGATGTTTGTTTTCAAGACTTTTGCTTTTCAGTCTGTAATATACTTCGTATTTCTAAGCATGTGCTGCTAAGTCTGTGTGTGTGCCCCTCGAGGGCCTTTTGCTTTACTTCCATGTCTTTTTCGCTCTGCGTCGCTAGGACCCTTCTCCTCGCGCTATGACTCCGCCGCTGCGGTATGCTCGAGCAATGACTCGGCAAGGCCAGGGGGAGTTTAAGGCTTAGAGAGGTAGGAGTCCTCGAGGCGCGATGCTCAAGGCTCCCCTTTGACGCGCAAGCAGTCCATGGAGAGTGAGGGAAAAAGGACGCTCGAGGGACGCAAAGTGCTCGTGAGAGAGACGCGGAGATTCTCCTGGTGTGAGCAGGGAACTTAGCTTCGCGAGGCTTTTCGCCCTGCGTACGACTCCTCAGGTGATGTCTTTCCCCTCAGGGGCCGAGTTTTTCCTCCACAAGCTTGGAGAGACTCTTGTTCCCTGTGGATGTTAGAGAGGCGAACCAAACGCTAGAGCATAGCAGTAAGGACTCATGCGCGCTTATAGGTTTCCTCATGGGTGCCTCGCGAGGAGAGAGAGTACCAAGGTCCTTTGGAGAGGTGGCGTGTATCCGGGAGCGTGCCCTTTAGCCAGAGCTCAGGGTCCCTTGGATTTTGCAGTGCTGCTGGGGTGCTCTTGGGCACAGGCACCGTACTCAGCCCCCGCTCGCGAGGTGCGCATGGGAAGAATATAAGCGCACATGTGAAAGTAAATGACGAAGGTAAAACTTGCCATCGAAATATTACACAGCGGCGCCTCAGCGCTGAGTTCACTTAGGAATGAAATTGCGCCTCGGCGCAAAGTTCACTTGGAACGAAAATGGCGCCGGAGCGCAGAGTTCACTTGGGAACGAATTCGGTTCATTACACTTGGGTTTGCCAAGCTAACGTTCCTTCCATGTCGAGGCATGGGGACCACCCATTAGTGGCAGAGGTTCACTGCGGTCTGCGGGGGCTCATTTGCAGGAGAGCTCGGAGGGCTGACCCTCGGGGGAAGCTTGGAGAAGCTTGGAGGTGAAGCCGTGAGCTTCCCTCTAGAGACAAAAAATGCCTGGCGTGACAATGATCACGGGTAGAACTTGCGTAGGTGTGCGATGTTCCACGGGTTCTTGACGGGAATGCCGTCTTCCGTCTCGAGGCGTACCGCGCCAGGCCTGGCAATGTGGGAGACCCTGTAGGGGCCTTCCCACATCGGCGAGAGCTTGTGGAGGCCTTCTCTGGAGAGGATTCGCCTGAGGACGAGATCGCCCGCCTCAAGAGTGCGTGAGCGCACATGGCGGCTGTGGTAGCGTCGCAGATCTTGCTGGTACTTTGCCGCTCTGAGGGCGGCACGGCGGCGCAGGCCCTCGAGAAACAGCAGGTCGTCGTTGTGGGTGAGCGCGCGCTCGTAGGTGCCCTTGAAGTTGGCAACGAATTGCCTGCAGAGCTCCTCCCACGAGTGTATGGAGTCCTCAGGCAAGTTGAGGAGCCATGACAGCGCGGAGTCCCTGAGGGCGTGGGAGAACCAGTTGGCCATGACTTTGTCGTCTCCTCCTGCAGCCTGGATAGAGGTGGTGTAGAGCTGCAGGAACTCGATGGGGTTGCTTGACCCGTCGTAGCCCTTGGGGAGGGCTGGCCTGAACTTCTGCGGCCATACCACGCGGCGCAGGGCGCGGGTGAAGGCCATGCAGCCGGTGGCGTATGTGGCGGTGCCGCCTTGGAGAGCCCTGCGGTTCTGCTGCCCCGCCTGACCGATCTCCTCGACAAGGCGATTCTAGAGGTCTCTCCGGCGTTCCATCCCCACTCGCGCGTCTGGCGCGGTGCGCTGCACGATTTGGCAATCGCGCGGCGAGGAGGCATGAGATGGAGCCCTCTGGGCTGCGGCCGGAGGTGGTCCTGGCGGCGGCGGAGGCGCATTCGGCGCGGCTGTTCCAGCGCGGGAGTGGTGGACGAGGGAGCGAGACGGAGCGGGGCGCGTAGTCGCGACGTCGACGAGGTGGTGGAGGCGGTCCAGCCACTGGTCGTGAGCTTCCGCACTTGGTCGGTAGCGGAGGAGCTCCTGGGCCATGAGCAACGCGGTGTGCGGCGTGGGCTCTGGGCGTCCCTGAGAAGACGCGCTCTGGCGCTGAGACGGATGCGAAGACTCAGCATCGTCGTGGTGCTCAGGGGAGGCATCCCTGTCGCCGCAGTGGTCGCTGCCACGGTGCTCCTCGCTCTCAGGTTCCTCCACGTGCGGGCCGGTGTTGGCGCGCTCCGTCGTGCGAGGACGGCCGCGGCGGCCGCGGGCGGCGGCGGTGCCGGTCTCGGTGTGAGCCCTGTCAGCTGCGCGCCTGTTGGTGCGCGTCGCGCGGGTGTCTGTCATGGCGCGGAGGCCGGCTGGAGGTTGAAGACGCGCCTCAGTCCCCTACCTGGCGCGCCAAATGTCGATGTGTGATTCCCACGGAACAGGGATAACCACTCTCGGGGGAGAAGTTCGTGCGGGGGACTGAACACGTTGGTCAACAACCCTCAACCGGCCCGGCGACGGTGCTCGTCGTGCCTGTAGAGGGTCAGCGCGACAGTGAAGGACACAGGCCCGTACCCAGGTTCACGGCCCTCCGGGGGAGGTAAAACCGCTACTCCTGCTTGTCTGTATTGCTCTGTAGGGGGTACAGCACAATGAGCTTGCCGAGGGCTCGGTTGCGGCAGCGCAGAGCCCAAAGAGAGAAGCAAAGGTCTTCTTCCTCCTCGAGTCGGCTAAGCTAGGCTAAGCTATGTTGCCTGTAGCCGGTTGATCGATCGATCGCGCCATCCTTTGCTACGGAGGTGCTCCCTCTCCTTATATAGGCGCCCCGGGCCTCGTCCCTGCGAACGGCGCAGTGGAAGGGTTCCCACATGGCGACGAAGCGGTGGAGAGGGGTGCACCGCAGCTGGGTTGTCCATGGACTCGGTCCATGGTCGTAAAGCCTGCCTTCGTGACAGAAAAGCCGCCGTCTTCGCTGGGCGGCCAGCTGGTGCAGCAGCGATCGTGGGGGTGCCCACGGTGACGTCGTCCTTGGAGCGTAGCGCCGGCCAACTGCTTTATCATCAAAGAGGAAACCCTCGTAAGCCGGCGCAGGGGACACAGCTTTGTTGACTCCTTTAATCACCAAAATGGCAACTGCGGCGCCGTCGTCATCGCGCGCAGACGCGCGCGTCACTCTGCGGCGCGGCAGTGGCCATGTGTGCCTTGCAGTGGTTGCTTCGGAGCGAAGTATCTCCACAGGGCTGGGGCGGCCCTGTGGAGGGATTTGTGTTGACCCCTCTCCAGGGGAGAGGGCCCTGTAGAGGAGCAGCCTTGGGAGGGGCCTCGTCAGGCCTTCGCTGCCCTCTTCAGCTCTCTCGAGGGTTTTCTCTCTCGAGGGTCTCTCCAAGCGTTTTGCTCGGTCCTTAGCCGTTTCAACGACTCTGTCGCGTGTGAGGGCTGTGGAGAGTGGGCTCTGCACACCCTGGATCCCACTGGGCCGACACTAATAATAACAGGATATATTTTGTTATCATCAATATGATCATACTTAAGATTCTTAGGCAAAGGTTTTAAATCAAAGACAGGATCCTCTTTAGGTGGAAGTGTTTTACCCAAATCTTCCACTTGTAAATTATGTTTAAGAATAGGTTGACGAAGAAATATTTCATCAAGTTCGTTCCTTTCTTCCATAAAGACTTCACTTTCATGATCTTCCATAAATTGCTGCAAAACATTGTTAGGCGCAAGAGCAATAGAGGCAAGTTGAAAGAACATTTCTTAACCCCTAGTGTTTTGTGTGTTAGTTAACAATACCAATGATATACTAATTCTAATGCTAAGTATTTCAGTTAGTGTATGACTAAAATATCATATGCATCAAAGCCAAAAATGCAAAGAAGAAGTTGCTCTGAAAAAGTTCCAGGAATCGGATTATTGGAGCCGGAAATTCCCAGGGCCGGAATTTCCGGTCCACCAGAACTTCGCAAAAATTGGCTAAGGAATTGTTGGAAAGTGGTTCTGGCTTCAACCGGAAATTGTGCCCGGAAATTCCAGTCTACCGGAATTTCCGGGTGCACCCAGAAGAACCCCCCCCCCCCCCCCAGAAACGACTAAGTCAAGTTGAGAAAGCGTTCTGCCTTCAACCGGAAATTGTGCCCGGAAATTCCAGTCTACCGGATTTTCCGGGTGCACCCAGAAGGACACCCACGAAACGGCTAAGGAAAGAAGAGGTTTCGGTTCTGGCTCCAACCGGATTTTCTGGTCGGATATTTCAATATTCCGGATATTCCAGGCCACCGGAATTTCCGGTTGTGACTTATACCGGAATTTCCGGGTGGTCGAAGCAGCCAACGGCCAGTTTTTGGGCAGAGCTATAAATACCCCCCTCACTCCCTCAAGAACAGCCAGCTCTCTTACTCTCTCTCTCCTCAACTTCAAGAAAGCTCAAATCATCAAGATCTCCCAATCCCTCCACCCAAATTCGTTGATACTTGGAGGATTGAAGGAGAAGGCCCCGATCTACTACTTCACCGAAGCGATTTGCATTTCCTCCCCATTCACTTGGGGATTTCGTGGCTAGGGTTTCCTTTAGGAAAACCTAGTTCACCATTGTTACCTTCTTGGTGTTGCCTTGACCTTTTGTGGTCCTTGACCTGTTGTGGTCATCTTGAGAGCCCCCAATTAAGTTGTGGGTGTGTGCCTCAAGCTTGTTGTAAGGGATTCGATCTCCGCCCCAAAGGGGATCAATAGTGGAAGGTGAACTCGCAACCTTTGTGGTTGAGTTCATCGGAGAAGAAGGTGAGCCTTTGTGGCGTTGTGGTCAACCTGTTGTGGTGACCCACACCTCTCCAACGAGACGTACACCCTTGTGGTGGAACTCGGGATTACATCTTCGTCTCCGCGTGCTTCACTTGGTTCCCCTAATCCTTACTCCCTTACTTGCTTGTTTCACACTTGTATTTATCTTGTATCTTGTTTCTTGTCATTTAGGTAAATTCACCTTAGTTGCATATCTAGAGAATTTACCTTTGTGTTAAGCTTAAATTGAAAAAGAGTTAAAATTTGTAATAGCACCTATTCACCCCCCCCCCCCCCCCCCCTCTAGGTGCCGGATTCCCGTTCATTTGGTATCAGAGCCAGGTTCACTTTTAAGGGCTTTACCGCCTAAGTGATACGATGTCGGAATCCGAACCCGAGAGGGTAGCCCGTGAGTTGGAGTTGGCAGAGGCGCATGCCAAGGGAGCAACCATGGGCGATCTCAACTTGTTGAAATCATCCATGGATGCCCAATTCCTGAAGATGAACGAATTGCTTCAAGCAATTTTGAAATCTAAGGAAACCTCGAATGCTTCTCTCTCAACCCCACTATCTCCTAAGGAGAAAGGTGATTCCTTCAAGGAATCATCGTCGGGTGAGTCCAAGGAAACGCCTCCAGGTATTTCTGTGGAAAAGGATGGAAAGGGTGAACCACTTAGCTCCACTAAAACCCCACCATCCGGAGAGAAATATAATGAAGTCTTTCACACCTATTCTCCGGATCCTCCCATTCCACACCCTCATGTCAACATTAGAACCGATCCCCCAAAGCTTAAACCTCAACATTTTTCTCAATGGCAATTTCAAATGAAGTCTCACATTTGCAGTGCTTCCATGGAGTTATGGCGCATCATTCAAGTTGGATTCAAGGCCAATGACCCAACCAACTTGACAAGGAGAGAGGTGGTTGATGGTCAACTCAACGCCACCGCTCTCCACCAACTTCAAGTGGCCGTTGGAGAAAAGGACATGCCTCTCATCCAACATCTCTCCACCGCCAAGGAAGTTTGGGATGCTCTTTCCGAAATCTTTGTCGGTAATGAGAGCATGAAGAAGAACCGGTATGATGCCTTGTGTAACGAGGTGGAAGGGTTCTTCAAATTGGATGGTGAAAACCATGAGGACATGTACCGGAGGTTGGTGGCCATCGCTACTACCTTTAGAAGCCTTGGTGCGGTCTACGTTGATGACCAATGGATCAAGAGGAAGTTTGTGAGCACTCTCTTGCCCTTTGAGGAAGCGGACTTGAAGACCTTACAAGGAAGGCACGACTACGCCAAGTTGACATCCAATGAAGTCATGCAAGAGATGACCGCCTACAAGGTTGCCGCGAAGATTGCTCAAGACGCAAGAGCAAGAGCTATTGGGATGCACAAGCACGCATCGGTAGCCTTGAAGGCCACCGTTGAAGAAGAAGAGGATGATGATTGTGATGACTCTATCGAGCTACCACATGATCATTACCAAGGTTCACTCAACCAACATCTTGCTCTTACGGCTCATAAGTTTTGGAAGAATCCCTCGAAGTCCAAAGCAAAGATGGACAGGAAGTATCCAAACAATGGAAAGAACCAAGGTAACAAGGTGAGGACTTGCTATAATTGTGATGACAAAGGCCACTTTGTTGTAGATTGTCCTTGGGAGAGGAGAGAAGAGCATGGGGGGAGGCTCGTGGCCAAGCCCAAGGGCAAAGGGCCACTATCCATGAAGAAGAAGCCCTTCTTTAAGAAGAACCAAAAGATTGTCTTGGTGACTCAAGAGGAATATCCCTCCGATGATGAAGATAGTGACAAGGAAGACACTCGAAGTGAAGTAGCCGCAATAGCCACTACCTCTACCACTTCATCACTCTTCTCATCCCCAAATGAGAGCCACATCACCAAGAATGCAAGATGCCTTATGGCTAAGGCATCCGAGGTAAAATTGCCTCCTACTTCTATATCCCATGATCTTGATGATGAAGTTAGTCTTGAAGTAAAACAAGAAATTATTGCTTTTGATGAATTCATGACTAACTTGCAAGGGGTTGGCAAGAAACACTTTGGCTCTCTCGTGAGTCGTATAGGCGAGCTTGAGGATGAGCTTGAGCTCAAAGGTGAGATTGAGAGGGAAGATGCCTATGCTAAGGCATCTCTCCAATCTTCTTTAGAAAATGAACAAGAAGCTCATGCTATTCTCCAAGAGCAACTTAAAACTCTTGTGGAGTCTCATAATTCCGATATTGCCAAACTAACTAAGGATCGTGATCTTTACTTTGCTAGATATAAACTTGTGCAAAATGAAAAGGTCGAGTTTGTGGCTGCTCATGCTAGACTAGTGGAGGACTTTGAGTCACTTGACAATGCTCACAAGGCATTGACAAGTGAACATGATCTTCTTACCAAGTCTCATGATCAACTTCAAACTCGGTTGTCAAACCTTCAGAAACCTAGCACCTTTACTTCTTCAAATGACCATGCCATTGTTGTTGAGAATGGTGCTAAGGTGAAGTTTGTTCCTTCCATGGCAACTACAGTCAAGACCTCTCTTGATAAGGGTAAGAAGGCACTTGCTACCCCTCTTCATGAGCAAGTGACCCACAAAGGGAAAGAGGGTCTAGGCTATGTTGCCAAGAAGAATAAGAAGACCAAGAAGAAGGCCAAGCCCGCTCTAGCCAAGAAAGTTGACATTGCGAGTGGAAGGGTCACAAGGGGCACACCCACTCGTAATGACTTTGCGGGCATATCTAACCCTAACTATGCTCTATATGTTGATTATTATGGGGATGTTTATGCTAGATACATTGGTCCATTTGATGGTTATATTGAGTATGCTATTTGGGTTCCAAAGACCCTTGTTGCTAACCAAAAGGCACCCATTGCAAAATGGGTACCTAAGTCAAAGAATTGATTGTGTGTAGGGCCTTGTTTCCGGCGGATCGAAATGGATAATTGACAGTGGATGCACTAGTCACATGTCCGGAAGCAAGGAGCTTGTAACGGAGTTGAGGCCCAATGATGATCATATAACCGTTACATTTGGCGACAAATCAAAGTCTAAGGTAATGGGACTCGGCAAGGTGGTAGTGGCGCCGGACATCACTCTTGTGAATGTCTTGCTTGTCGAATCCCTAGGTTACAACTTACTCTCGGTTCGTTCTTTAACTAAGTTGGGTTTCTCCGTTCTCTTTGAAAAGGATATGGTTATCCTCTTGCGGAGCAAGTCTCTCAATGTTGCTTTCGTTGGGTACATTGAAAATGAGCTCTATGTGGTTGACTTCTCCGGAGTCACCACTTCTCATACAATGTGCCTATTCGCTAAAGCGGACTTGGGTTGGTTGTGGCACCGCCGCCTAGCCCATGTCAACATGAGAACTTTGCAAAGTCTCCAAAAAGGTGGCCATATCCTAGGACTAAAAGACCATGTTTCTTTCTCAAAGGATCGAATGTGTAGGGCTTGTGTTGAAGGCAAGATGCATGATTCCCCCCACCCAAGCAAAACCATCATTTCATCAAAGAGGGTTTTGGAGCTCCTCCATGTTGACCTCTTTGGTCCTATTCCGGAAGCTAGTCTTGGTGGGAAGAAGTATTGCTTGGTTATTGTTGATGATTATTCGAGATACACATGGGTCTTCTTCTTCAAGACGAAGATGGAGACTCAACAAACAATCATCGACTTCTCCAATGAAGCTCAACGTCAACACAATGTCCCAATCTTGGTGATTAGAAGTGACAATGGGTCCGAGTTCAAGAACTATACGTTGAATGAGTTCCTTAGTGAAGAAGGGATTCGTCATCAATATTCCGCTGCGTACACTCCTCAACAAAATGGTGTAGCCGAAAGGAAGAACCGCACTCTCATTGAAATGGCAAGATCGATGATGGCCGAGTTTAAGTCCCCAAACAACTTTTGGGCCGAAGCCGTCAACACCGCTTGCCATTCTTCAAACCGGCTCTTCTTTCGCAAAGGACTCATGAAGACACCCTATGAAGTGCTTACAGGGAACAAGCCAAATATCTCCTACTTCCGAGTCTTTGGTTGTAAGTGTTTTTATCTCATCAAAGGTGCTCGCTTAGGAAAGTTTCATACTAGATCTCTTGAAGGGATATTTGTTGGTTACGGTGCCGAATCCCACACTTATAGAGTCTATGACAAGGCTTCACGCATTGTCATAGAATCTTGTAGTGTGGCGTTCGAGGAGAATAATGGCTCCCTTGTGGAGCAAGTTGGTGTTTCCGATGTAGGTGATGTTCAACCTCAAGATGCTATCCTAAGGATGGGGGTGGGCTTTCACCGCCCCGTCGAAGTCTATTATGAAGGTGATCAACAAGGACCAAGCTCTACGCAAGTGGTAGCTACTTCCTCACAGGGAACCCAAGACAACAACACCGTGCCCAACACGTCCAACCAAGAAGATGGACAAGAACCTTCGACTGCTCCAGGAATTTCCGGAGAGCCGGAAAATCCGGTTCAGCCTGATGTCGGAAATTCCGGTGGGTCGGAATTTCCGGTTCATGATGAACCCGGAATATCCGGTTCTGCTGAAATTCCCGGTGGCAGTTCGCAACAAGGCCAAGATCAACCTACTCCCTCATCTCATGAAGTCACTCCAAGGGTTGATCAAGGCCATCAAGACGGTCAAGGCGGAGACAAGAATGATCAAGATGATCAAGTGATTCCTCCCACCTCAAGAAGGGAGATCGAAGTCCGCCGTGTGAATAGAGTTGGCACCTCTCAAGAATTGAGAGCCCTCTCTCTTGACAAGGTTCTTGGAGATGTAAGAAGAAAGGTCTCCACTCGAAGGCAACTAGCAAGCTTTAGTGAGCATCATGCTCACATCTCCATGGTGGAACCAAAGAAGGTGTTTGAAGCGCTTGAGGATCCGGATTGGCTGGAGGCCATGCACGATGAACTCAACAACTTCAAGCGCAACAAGGTGTGGAAGTTAGTGGAAAGACCCAAAGATTGCCGCAATGTTATCGGCACTAAGTGGATATTCAAGAACAAGCAAGATGAGCATGGCATAGTGGTGAGGAACAAAGCAAGATTGGTGGCTCAAGGCTTCTCCCAAATTGAAGGCATTGACTTTGGAGAGACCTACGCGCCCGTGGCTCGACTCGAGTCCATTCGTATACTTCTTGCCTATGCTTCTCATCATAACTTTAAATTGCAACAAATGGATGTTAAAAGTGCTTTTCTAAATGGTCCACTAAGCGAACTTGTTTATGTTAAGCAACCTCCGGGGTTTGAGGACCCCAAATATCCGAACCATGTCTACAAGTTGGATAAGGCGCTCTATGGCCTTAAACAAGCCCCACGTGCGTGGTATGAGCACCTTAGAGAACTACTTGTAGACCGTGGGTTCCAAGTTGGGGAAATCGACCCCACTCTTTTCACTAAGAAAGTAAATGGAGAACTTTTCTTATGTCAATTATATGTGGATGATATTATATTTGGATCTACTAACAAAGCATTTAACGAAGAATTCTCTAAGCTTATGACCGATAGGTTTGAGATGTCCATGATGGGTGAGATGAAGTTCTTCCTCGGATTCGAGATCAAGCAATTGAAGGAAGGGACTTTCATCAACCAAGCAAAGTACACTCAAGACATGCTCAAGAGGTTCGGGTTGCTTGAGCTCAAGGGTGCCTCTACTCCAATGCAAACCAAGTGCCACCTTGAGCTCAACCCCAAGGGTAAGGATGTGGATCAAAAGGTATATCGCTCGATGATTGGATCTCTTCTTTACCTTTGTGCATCTAGACCGGATATAGTACTAGCCGTAGGAGTGTGTGCAAGATATCAAGCGGCTCCTAAAGAAAGCCATGATGTGGCGGTCAAGAGAATCTTTCGGTATTTGGCTCATACCCCAACCTATGGATTGTGGTACCCCAAGGATGCTCATTTCACTCTATGCGGGTACACGGATTCCGATTGGGCGGGAGATCAAGATGATAGGAAGTCCACCTCCGGTGCTTGTCAATTTATTGGGAGGTCATTGGTAAGTTGGTCTTCTAAGAAGCAAAACTGCATATCTCTCTCCACCACTGAAGCCGAGTATGTTGCCGCCGCAAGTTGTTGCACCCAATTACTATGGATGAGGCAGACTTTAAAGGAGTACGGTGTCGATTGTGACAAAGTGCCTCTTCTATGTGACAATGAAAGTACCATCAAGATTGCATACAACCCGGTGCAACATTCAAGAACCAAGCATATTGAGATCCGCCATCACTTCATTAGAGATCATGTGGCCCGAGGAGACATTGACTTATCCTATGTGGGCACAAGAGATCAATTGGCGGATATCTTCACAAAACCTCTCGAAGAAGGAAGGTTTTGCTATTTGAGGAACGAGCTCAATATCATTGATTCGAGGTCCCTTGCTTGATCTATTGCACACACACCAAGGACGCGATAGTACCATATTTTGTCTAGATGTAGGCATGGACTTAGGGGGAGTGCGGTCCTAATACATTGGACCATCCCTCCCCCCATTATGCCGACAGTAAGTGTTCTTTTATCTCTATATTCATTCTTATGACTAGTGAGCTAAAATGACGAGTATTGGTTATGCACCCAAGATATATCTTCGCGGTGACATGCCATACGCTCCTACATGGTGGCTTCGGCCACCGCCCTCTTCGTCTAGAAGAGTTGGTGTTATTTGGAGCTTATTGATGCTTTTTGCATACTTGTTCATGCATGTGGGAAACCTACTCAATTTGGCGCTTTATTTTCGTTTTGGTTGTTGTAAGTTGGGTATGGTGTACCAATGACAGTTTGGAAATCTATCCCAAGCCTTTCTTATCTTGAAAACATTTCTATTTATTGCACACAAGTCATCCGTTTGAAAACCGGAAAGATTGGTTCAGCAGGTCGGAATATCCGGTCTGTCTTCAGACCGGAATATCCGGTGACCCGGAATTTCCGGTGTAAGTTACACCCGGAATTTCCGGTCAGGCGGTTTGTCTAAAAATTATAAGGGCAGGCTCGGGGTGAAGGGCTCATTCGTGCCCTTCTTCCACCCCCGAACTCCCTCTCCTCCAGCCGCCGCCCCTGCTGCTCCAAGGTCCCTCCGGAGCACTCCGACCGCCGGGGAACCTCTTTCTCGGCCGGATCTGCTCCTTCTCCACCCCGGGAACGTTCTCCTCCAAGCAATGTCCTCAATGGATGAGGGTAATTTGAGTGGGAGTTCTTCTCCTTCCATGAGTGGAAGACTCTCAAGGCAAGTCACTCGAAAGGTTAAGGGCAAAGGTCTTGCATCTTCTAACATGTCCATGTCCAAGAAAGCAGTTGCCTCCTCTAGCAAGCCCAAGTCCAAGAAGAGAAAGGAAGTTCCTCCTCCTACTCGCCGTCTGCCGTACACAAAGATGAGTGCAGTTGACTATGCTCTGTTTCGTCAAAGGGATTGGTACCTTAGGCCGAGGGATGATGACCTCGATGATCGCAGTTTTTGGTGCAAAGAGCAAGAATACATCCTAAAGGACGTCTATTACTCATTGAAGAAACCCATCCGCAAGATGCAGCCCTACAACCTTCAGGCGCTACAGAAGAAGGCCTCATTTGCTGAAGCCATCCATCTTATCAAGGCTATGGGGTTGGAGAGACTTGTGATCACCCGCTGCGACTACAACTCTCAGCTCGTGCTGCAGTTCTTTGCCACTCTTGTGATGAAGGGTGACTCAAGGAAGACCATCAAGTGGATGACTGGCGAGACATACTGTGAGTCTGACTGGTATGAGTTTGCAAAGGTATTGGGTTACTCGTTTGATGGTGACAATCCTCAGGGTTACCGCATGCACCACAACTACCGCATCAACAAGAAGGATACCGCTCATCTCTATGGCGAGGGTGGAGTTCCCGGTCTCTCCAAGGACTTGCTCCCTCTGTATGATGTCCTTGTGCGCATTCTCCGGGAGAATATTGCTCCAAGTGGTGGAAACAATGATAATGTGGTCACTCCCCTTTGCAACTTGCTACTTCATGCCCACACCATTGCTATGAGCACAGATGATAGTGCGGATTGGAGTGTGGATGTGATGGACTACATTCACCATGAGATGCATGATGCCATGACCACTACGGTCACCATTCCCTATGCTCCATACATCATGTTGCTCATCAAGTCCAAGTTCCCCGACCATGATCTTAGTGATGATGACTTGGAGGTCCATGACTTCAAGCAACTTTATGAGAAGAGGACTGTGCCCAAGCCCCCAAGTGTGCCATCCTCTCGGTCCACTCGGGGTGGTTCGTTCATGGGTGATGCTCGGAGGGCTGCTACTCCCTCTTATGCCCCCTCCACCTCCGGGCACGTGAAGAAGCTGAATTGGTTCCAACGCAACATCCTTTGCATGAACATCGACATTCGCAAGGAGCAATACTCAGCCTACAAGGACCGCCGTCAATCTGCCCACAATCAAGAGATGATCCTCCATCACATTTCTGGATCTCCCGCTCCTGCTGAGCTCACACCGCCTCTCTCCTATGCTCAGTGGAACCAGGGGTCTATGGCTCCGTGGTCTCAGTTTGAGAACGATCTTGGTGGCAGCTCATACTCCACGGGACAGGCATATGAGGAGGTTACTTCTGATGATGATGACGAGGATGAGGACGATGATGAGGATACCCCTTCCGAGTGATGTTCTTCGGGACGTAGCATCGCTCTTCTTCCTTTTTGGCGTTTCGATGCCAAAGGGGGAGAAGTTGATCTATTAGGAACGGGGATTTGCATGGGTTCGGGCACAAGCATATGCTTCTACCATTTATTTGCGCTTGTGTCCATTTATCTTATTTGTGTTTGTCAAACTATTTATGCTTGTTGAACTATTTGTGAGAACCTTTGTGTGTATTGAGACAATTCCCATGCTATCTATATTATCTATGGTTGAGACTACAAGACTATTGTGTTGGTATTCACCTCATATGTTATATGCAAAAGGTATGAAATTCTATCAAGTCTCTAGTTATACCATGGCTGTATATTGTCTCATTACTCCTTATGATATCATGTGCTCTCTATTGCAAAAATGCTCTTGTCTATTGTGCTATCCGTTGTCTAGCTGTTTTCAAGTATGCACATGTTTAGGGGGAGCCATTTTTTACCATAAGCATGATATAGCATTGTCTTTTATTGCAAATCTGTGTATTGTCATCTAACACCAAAAAGGGGGAGATTGAAAGAACATTTCTTAACCCCTAGTGTTTTGTGTGTTAGTTAACAATACCAATGATATACTAATTCTAATGCTAAGTATTTCAGTTAGTGTATGACTAAAATATCATATGCATGAAAGCCAAAAATGCAAAGAAGAAGTTGCTCTGAAAAAGTTCCAGGAATCGGATTATTGGAGCCGGAAATTCCCAGGGCCGGAATTTCCGGTCCACCAGAACTTCGCAAAAATTGGCTAAGGAATTGTTGGAAAGTGGTTCTGGCTTCAACCGGAAATTGTGCCCGGAAATTCCAGTCTACCGGAATTTCCGGGTGCACCCAGAAGAACCCCCCCCAGAAACGACTAAGTCAAGTTGAGAAAGCGTTCTGCCTTCAACCGGAAATTGTGCCCGGAAATTCCAGTCTACCGGATTTTCCGGGTGCACCCAGAAGGACACCCACGAAACGGCTAAGGAAAGAAGAGGTTTCGGTTCTGGCTCCAACCGGATTTTCTGGTCGGATATTTCAATATTCCGGATATTCCGGGCCACCGGAATTTCCGGTTGTGACTTATACCGGAATTTCCGGGTGGTCGAAGCAGCCAACGGCCAGTTTTTGGGCAGAGCTATAAATACCCCCCTCACTCCCTCAAGAACAGCCAGCTCTCTTACTCTCTCTCTCCTCAACTTCAAGAAAGCTCAAATCATCAAGATCTCCCAATCCCTCCACCCAAATTCGTTGATACTTGGAGGATTGAAGGAGAAGGCCCCGATCTACTACTTCACCGAAGCGATTTGCATTTCCTCCCCATTCACTTGGGGATTTCGTGGCTAGGGTTTCCTTTAGGAAAACCTAGTTCACCATTGTTACCTTCTTGGTGTTGCCTTGACCTTTTGTGGTCCTTGACCTGTTGTGGTCATCTTGAGAGCCCCCAATTAAGTTGTGGGTGTGTGCCTCAAGCTTGTTGTAAGGGATTCGATCTCCGCCCCAAAGGGGATCAATAGTGGAAGGTGAACTCGCAACCTTTGTGGTTGAGTTCATCGGAGAAGAAGGTGAGCCTTTGTGGCGTTGTGGTCAACCTGTTGTGGTGACCCACACCTCTCCAACGAGACGTACACCCTTGTGGTGGAACTCGGGATTACATCTTCGTCTCCGCGTGCTTCACTTGGTTCCCCTAATCCTTACTCCCTTACTTGCTTGTTTCACACTTGTATTTATCTTGTATCTTGTTTCTTGTCATTTAGGTAAATTCACCTTAGTTGCATATCTAGAGAATTTACCTTTGTGTTAAGCTTAAATTGAAAAAGAGTTAAAATTTGTAATAGCACCTATTCACCCCCCCCCCCTCTAGGTGCCGGATTCCCGTTCACAAGTGTTCTACTTTAAAATCCTCATTAGGCAATTCGGTTTCATAAGGGACTTTGGCAAATTTCGAAAAATTGAATTCATACGAATCACCAGCAAATTTAGTAAAGATTTTCTCTTTCTTACAATCTATAACAGCACCACAAGTATTTAGAAAAGGTCTACCAAAAATGATAGGACAAGTCTTACTAGCAGCAGCACCAAGTACGAGAAAATCAGCAGGATATTTAGTCTTACCACATAGAACTTCAACATCTCTAATAATACCAATTGGAGAGATAGTTTCTCTATTAGCAAGTTGAATAACCACATCAATTTCTTCAAGTTCACAAGGACCAATCTCATGCATAATTTCCCTGTAAAGCTCATAAGGAATAGCACTAGAACTTGCACCAATATCACATAATCCATAATAGCAATGATCACCAATTTTAACAGATAACACAGGAACACTAGTTTTCCTTGAACTTTTAGGATGAGAAACAACATTAGAAGCATCCTCACAAAATATAATGTACTCATCTCCAACATTTTTAGTAACAAGATCTTTAACTATAGCAACAGGAGGTTCAATATTAATTTGTTCATCAGGTTGTATAGCTTTCTTTTCACTTTTGTTAACAACACTAGCCATAACAGAATGTTCTTTCACCTTAACAGGAAAAGGAACCTTTTCAATATAGGGTTCAGGAATAATATGATCAACAACATTAACTTCAATGCTTTTAGTTATAGGAGTGACAGATTTATCTTTATATGGTTCATGATATTTTTCAAAGCCCTCCTTGGGCAAACCGAAATAAGCAGCAAAGGATTTATAATAATTTGCAACAACTTGTGAGTCAAGACCATAAGCATTATTAATATTTCGAAATGCATCAGTATTCATGAAAGTTTTAATGCATTCGAAGTCATATTTTATACCTGACTCCCTACCTTTGTCGTTCTCCCATGCTTCAGTATTTTCTTCAATACGATCAAGAAGATCCCATTTAAACTCCTCCTTATTACGTGTGAATGATCCAGCACAAGAGGTATCCAATAATGTTGTATCTTCAAAGTAGAGTCTGGCATAGAAGTTATCAACAATAATATTACCAGGAAGCTCATGAATGGGGCATTTGAGCATTAATGACTTCAATCTCCCCCAAGCTTGGGCAATACTTTCTCCATCATGAGGCCAGAAATTATATATAGAATTCCGATCTTGGTGAATCTCACTTGGAGGATAAAATTTAGAATAAAAGAGAGGTACGATTTCCTCCCATCCAAGAGAATTCCTGTTCTTCAACAATTTATACCAATGCGCAGCTCTCCAAGTATAAGTGATATGGAGAATAATTTCTTCCTGACTTTGTCCATTGTAATACCTGCACACTTGAACAACTCGCATAATTCATGTAAAAACAGTAAATAATCACCGGGGTGGACAGTTCCATCCCCTTCATAGCGGTTATCCAAAACACGATCAATAATTTTCATAGGTATTTTAAATGGCACTATTTCTTCAGGTGGCGCCTCATGTTCTACCTCAGCAGTGGTAGAAGCCTTTCCAAACAGGAAAGCAATAGTTCCTCTCTCCATAATTAAGCAAATTAGTAGACAGAAATAAAAACAGCACTTACAGCTAAAGCTTTCCTTACCAATTCCACTTACCAATAGCGCTTCACTCCCCGGCAACGGCGCCAGAAAATAGTCTTGATGACCCACAAGTATAGGGGGTGTATCGTAGTACTTTCGATAAATAAGAGTGTCGAACCCAACGAGGAGCAGAAGGTGCTGACAAGCAGTTTTGATGAGTATTTCACTGTAAATACTAGCAGACAGGTTTTTAGGAGTTTTTGATATAACAGATAAATAAAGTGCGAGTAAATAAAGCGCAACAATAATAATTGCAGCGAGGGGCCCAATCCTTTCTAGAGCAAAGGACAAGCCGGTTTGTTTACTTATGATGGCCAAGCGTTCTTGAGCACACACGGGATTTATGTCTAGTGCTTTCGCTTCATATAGATGATTAATATTTAGTGTTTTGATAAGTGTCGTGTGGGTGAACCTATGATAATGCACCGCCCTTCCTAGGACTAATACATACTTGTGATTATACCCCTTGCAAGCATCCGCAAATACAAGAAAGTAATTAAGATAAATCTAACCACAGCCTTAAACTCTAAGATCCTGCTATCCCTCATGCATCGAGATATTAACGGGGGTTTAGGTTTCTGTCACTCCGGCAACCCCACAATTAATATTTGAATACACAATGCATTCCCTTAGGCCCATAAAGGTGAAGTGTCATGTAGTCGACGTTCACATGACACCACTAGAAGAATAGCACCACAACTTAAATATCAAACCATTAAATATTACTCAACATAGTTCACTACTAACATCTAGACTTCACCCATGTCCTCAAGAACTAAACGAACTACTCACAACACATCATTTGGAACATGATCAGAGATGATATAATGATGGGTAACAATCTGAACATAAACCTTAATTCAACGGTTCCACCCAATAGCATCAATAACAATAGTAATTAACACCGGGAGAGTTTCCCCTATCAAACACACAAGATTCAGCCCTAGATGTTACAACGGGAACGGAGTGGAGCGGTGGAGATGACGGTGACGGCGGTGGAGATGAGGGTGATGATGATCCCGATGAAGTGCAGCTCGATGACGGTGACGATGGCGACGATTCCCCCCCCCCCCCTCCCCCTCCGGGAAGGGATTTCCCCGGCAGATTTCTCCCTGCCGGAGAGCTTTCTTCTCTCTGTGGTTTTCCGCCTCGTGGCGGCGGCGGAATAATTCTAACTCTGCGTAGAAGGTCTTAGGTTTTCGGGGGGATGAAGTACGCGAAGGGGCACGGCAGGAGGTGGGCCAGGGCGGCCAGACCCCATGCTCGTGCGGCTCTAGGCTTGGCCGCGCCAGGAGGGGGTGTGGGCCCCCTGGGCCCCACCTTGGCCTCTCCTCGTGGCTCCCTCCATGATCTGGCAAAACAATATTTTCCACGGTCTTCGTTCTGTATTTTGATCTTCGCAAATAGTGTATCTTGACGGTGCTTTTTACAGCTATTTCCAGACTCCGGTGATCAATTCTCCAATAATAATCAAACAAGCAAAATAGATGAAATAACATAAGTATCATCTCTAAATATGAAATATATCAATGAATAACAGTAAATTATGATATAAAATAGTGATGCAAAATGGACGTATCATTCTCTTATGATCGATTCCAATTTATTAATAGTAGATGACATGTTTCTATGGATGTTTGCTTGCATTGTTTTGTTCATAAAAGAGTATGACATTGTGGTATCCTCCTCTGAACAAATTCATTTGTATCGACTTGGCACATGCTCACACATGTATATGACTGAAAACAAAGAGTCAATTAAGCCTTGATGATTTATTTTGCCTCAGAGTTCTAGTATCACTTTTATGCCTCCGTTAATTTTATTTTGTCGCAAGCATGATTATGACGGTTATTGCTCTCTTGAATTGTCGCTTCCCTGTCTATTGCTAGCCTCCACTTGTACTGAGCAATTTTGCATGTGCTTCCAAATCCCTGAAAACCAAGTTATTCCAAAGAGTCCACTATTAATACCCATGCATGGCATTTCAAACTATTCAAGTAAATTTGCATGTGCTACCTTTAAAACCTTCAAACACTTCTCAATTTGTGCCACTGTTTCGAGCTCATGAGGAAGTAGTAGTTGGGTTTGTTATCTTCCATACTAATTAAGTAACCGACTTGCATGCTCCATCTGCTTGTCACTAATATTGCAAAGAGCTGGTTAGACCACTATAATATCAAAAGTTTTGAAGCGAAAAATAGACACTCCTCCATGGTATGTGATTGCTGGTGGGCACCCGAGGATTCGGCTAGCCATGGTTTGTGAAAAGCAAAGGTTGGGAGGAGTGTCAAAATATCAAAAAGTTAAAATATAAAGATACATATTATAAATGCTTGATTTTAAAATAATTCGGAACCTAACTGCTTCGCTTTACTTCTCTTTCTTTATACTGTCGTTTAAACTCTCTCCTCGCTATGCCGACTTGTGGCTATATTTTTGAAGCGCTTGTAAGATTACTCTTTGATCCACCTTGATCCCTCAAGGGCTCGGATCCTGATGTAACACAGGATGTCACCACTTTGGTGACCCCCTGTCTGGTCCTTCTTATTGGAAAATCTACCGTAGGGGCTTTCCCTACGGTCATGCGCTTCAAAATAATAATAATTCAGAACCGCTCTCAACTTGCTTAGTATGGAAGATAACAAGAACTCTATTCTCATTCGTTGACGGAACAACCACCACTCAAAAACAATTTTACCTCTGTTTTCAAAATAATGAAAAGCTCTAGCACATGTCAAATCCCTGCTTCCCTCAATGAAGGGCATATCTTTTACTTACTGTTGAGTCACCATCCTTCTTTGAGCACCTTCTTGAGAGCATAGTTGTCATTCTTAGTGTAATGTGCTTGTCCCAGAATACTGTTAACTACGGTGTAACTTTGATGCTTTTATCTTTGACATCTTTATCTCTAGTCTACTCTTGAATCTCAGAGGTGCCTGGGCATTTATGTTTTGCTGTACACTTTCGGGCAAGCGAGATACCACCTTATCATACTTTCTTATCAGCTTTGCAATCCTGTGAATTGATATGTTTCATGTTATTTACTATTAGTATGATTGGCATCTCTTCATAGTTTACATAACTAACTAGGTGACACCACTTATATATATCTTATTATGAATAGCCTAAGCATTTGCCAGATAATGAGAATATTTACATCATATGAAGCAAATGTGTTCGTGAAAGTTCTTTTATCGCACTCGGTTGTTAACTGAATTGCTTGAGGACAAGCAATAAGCTAAGCTTGGGGGGAGTTGATACGTTCAAAACGTATCCACTTTCCCGAACACTTTTGCTATTGTTTTACCTCTAATTTGTGTGTTTTGAATGCAACTAACACGGACTAACGCTGTTTTCAGCAGAATTGCCCTGGTGTCTTATTTTTGTGCAGAAATTCAACTTTATGGAAAAATCCCAGAAATTATGCGAAAGTCCCTATTTTGCCCGAAGACCCACGGAGCCAGAATACCAGACGGAGGGGGGCAATGAGCTGACCTCACAGGGTGCTGGCGCGGCAGGCCCCTGGCCGCGCCAGCACCTCATGAGGTCGACTCGACCACCCCCTCGGGGCCACCTCTCGGATATAAACTCCCTCAGACCTAAAAACGGGGGGGGGGGGGGGGTGTTCATCACTTTTCCCAGAAACACCTCCGTGCGCCGCCGCCACCTCGAAACTCAATTCGGGGACCAGAAGTCTCTGTTCCGGCACCCTGCCGGGACGGGGAATCGAAGGGGATCATCGTCATCACCAACGCCTCTCCATCAACCATCATCGTTTCCCCCATCCATGTGTGAGTAATTCCCCGCTGTAGGCTTGAGGGGATGGTAGGGATTGGATGAGATCGTTCATGTAATAGCTGTAATATCATTAGGGCATGGTGCCTAGTATCCGTTATCGGTGTTTTACGTCATTGTTGCAACTTGTTATGCTTAATGCTTGACACTAGGGCCCGAGTGCCATGATTTCAGATCTGAACATGTTATTGTATCATGAGGATAATCAATGTTTTAGATCATATATATGAGTTGTATACACATATTATTGTCCGGAACCGAAGGCCCCAAAGTGACAATAATTGGGACAGCCGGAGGGGATGGCTGTGATGTGAGGATCACGTGTGTTCATGGAGTGTTAATGCTTTGCTCCGGTACTTTATTAAAAGGAGTATCTTAATTACCAGTAGATTCCCTTGAGGCCCCGCTGCAAACGGGCTGGTAGGACAAAAGATGATGTGCAAGTTTCTCATTGCGAGCACGCACAACTAAATTGGAACACATGCATATGGTTAATAAACACTTGGATGCTTTATCTTATTTATCTGCAAATGCCTATGTCGTGATATTACATGAATTATCTTATCCATGCAACGCCCGTTCATCTGTCCCTGTGCCTACAGTATTTTAATCCTGCTGTCTACTATAATCACTACTGCTGTCTTATTTTTACTGATGATGTTATTTCACTACTGTCACTACTATAAAACTGTTGCTACTGATAATCTGTCTCGAGCAAGTCTATTCACAGGTGTCGGAGAGTGACTCCCACGAGACAGGGGTGTTCACACTCTGAAGAGAATGTTCGAAGGGGGGCTGAACGCGGAGGTCAAACAACCCTCAACCGGCACGGCGACGGTGCTCGTCGAGCCTGCGGAGGGCCAGCACGACAGAGAGGGACACCAGCCCGTACCCAGGTTCACGGCCCTCAGGAGGAGGTAACACCGCTACTCCTGCTTGTCTGTATTGCACTGCAGAGGGTACAGCGCAATGAGCTTGCTGAGGGCTCCCTTACGGCTGTGCGGAGCTCAAGGAGGGAACTCTCTGGTCTTCTTCCTCCTCGAGCGCGCTTGACTAGGCTATGCTACCGTATAGTGTTCAAGGTCGGAATGATCGATCCCCCGCTACGGAGGTGCCTCCTCTCCTTTTATAGGCGCCCCGGGCCTCATCCTTGCGCCCTGCGCCGCGGAAGGGTTCCCACATGGCGACGAAACAGAGGAGCGGGGTGCACCGCAGAGGAGTTGTCCATGGACTGGGTCCATCGTCGTAAAGCCTGCCTATGGGGCAGGAAAGCCACCGTCCGCGCAGGACAGCCAGCTGGTGCCGCAGAGACTGTGGGGGGTGCCCACGGTGACGTCGTCGTTGGAGCGTAGCGCCGGCCACCCGCTTTATCACCAAAGGGGAAGGCTTCGTAGTCCGGCGCGGGGGGCACAGCTTTGTTGACCCCTTTAATCACCAGAATGGCAACTGCGACATCGTCGTCACCGCGCGCAGGCACGCGCGTCACTCTGCGGCCGCGGCAGAGGCCATGTGCGCTCTGCGGCGGTTGCTTCACAGCGAAGCATCTCTACAGGGCCTGAGCGGTCCTGTGGAGGGATTTGTGTTGACTCCTCTCCAGGGGAGAGAGCCTTGTAGAGGGGCAGTCGCGGGGGGAGCCTCTCCAGGCCTTTGCTGCCCCTTCAAGCCCTCTCGAGGGCTTCTCCTCTCGAGGGTCTCTCCAAGCGTTTTGCTTGGTCCTTAGTCATTTCTTCGATACTGTCGCGTGTCGAGGGCTGTGGAGAGTGGGGCCTGCACACCCTGGATTCCACTGGGCCGACAGTAGCCCCCGGGCCCATGCTGGGCACGGCGAAGCCCACTGGGCGCAGACAAAGCATCGTGGGCCCAAAGTGTCCGACCAGCCCGAGACACGCGTCTATCAGCCGCGCGTCTGCGACGCCACGATCTCTCCGGCGGGGCGTGCGTCGTGGGGGGTCCCACCACGCCCCGGTAACTGCTCAGATAAGACATAAAGCTTGCGCGCCGGCTCGAACAGCCGTTACTGCTCTCACTTTGCGCGTCCAGCCTTCCAATCTCCCATCTCCGAGCTTCCTCACTCCGGCGATCCTCGACTCCCTCCGCGCTCTCCCGCACTTCTTCCTCTTCCGGCGATGGCTTCCGCGAAGGGCAAGGCGGCGATGGCGAAGCCCTCTGCGAGCGCGCAGGGGGAAGGGGCACTTGGCCCCGCCCTGGTCGGGGAGCGCTTCAACGGGGTGGCGCTGGACAAGATCCAACACCTGGTCGCCGGGAAGACCAATGAGCACGGTGCCAGCGCTTTCCAGGCCGCGAGGCTCGGCCGGCTCCCTGTGGGGTTTTTCCCCATCTTCCTCCACACCATATACGCCGGGCTGGTGCCGCCCTATTCGCCCTTCCTGGAGGCGATCCTCGAGTTTTACCAGATCCACCTCCTCCATCTGCACCCCAACTCCATCCTGATCCTCTCCATCTTCACCTACCTCTGCGAGGCTTATCTGGGGGTGCAGCCATCGGTGGCCCTCTTCCGGAGCTTCTACGCACTCCGGAGCTCCGCCAACCTCGAGCGGAAGGGGTGCGTCTCCTTCCGCATCGCGGACGGCATGGGGGATGTCTACATCCCCATGTCGTGGAACGGCGAGAAGCCCGTCACAGCGGTGGTGAAGAAGGTGGACGACTTCCGGCAGAAGTGGCTCCTCATCGGCGTCAAGTCGCAGAGCTCCTTCCTCGACGTCCCGGTGGCGCCGCCCGTCAAGAACTCCCACTGGGGCAAGCTGGCCTTCAGGAACCCGCAGATCGCGGAGCTGGTGGGCCGCATGAAGCTTCTCCGGGAGAATGGCCTCACCGGCCAGATGATCGCGGAGGACTTCATGAGGCGCCGCATCGCTCCGCTTCAGGCGCACAAGAAGCCAATGTGGATGTACTCGGGCCTCACGGCCCCGATGCGGCTCCACTGCTGCGACCACCGCCCCGAAGCCGTCTCCACCATCATGGGCGTCCTCTTCATCAACCCGGACATGCCCGTGGCGGTTGATGAGGTGCTGAGGCCTCTCCACCAACTCTCCATGAACACGCGCCTGGCGATCTTGGAGAGGATGCCGACGCTTACCCCGCTTGGCCTGGCGGGGGAGGAGGAGGACGAGATGGCCGTGCCGGAGGTGAAGGTGCCGGGAGCCGCGGAGTCGCCCTCCGCATCAGACGTCGAGCTTGACGGCACGGCGGCAAGGGCGAACCCCTCGACCGGCGGAGCGAGCTCGTCAAGGGCTGCGCCCCCTGCCGAGGAGATCTTCGAGGTCTCATCTAACGACGACGAGGCCTCCAGGGAGGCCCCTTCGCGCCCTGCCACGGACGGAGAGGGCAGCGACGACGACGAGGGTGCGGCGGGGCGAAGAGAGCCCCGGTCCAAGGCGGCCCACGACAGGCCGGCCGGGGAGCCAATGGGCGCTCCCCTCAAGAGGAAAACGGAGGCACCTCCCGAGGGGTCCGGAGCCAGGACCACGCCTTCGTGGCGCTCGCCAGGCATGGCGTGGGTGGATACCCGCGCCAAGAAATATGGGTAAGTATCTTGATCTAGGTTTTCCCTTGCTCACTCTCTGTCTGCCCGTTCTCTTCCAACGGATTTTCTTGCCCCTTGTCAGCGACCTGGCGCCTGCGAAGCGCCGAAGGCTTCGCAAGGCCGCGGAGGTGAAGAAGGCCGCGCCAGAGGCCGCGGCTGACGAGGCCTCGAGGCCTGTGGTGGCGGGCACCGCAGGCCCTGCCGAGGACACGCCTCAGGCTGAGGCGGCTGCGCCGCCTCTCCAGGGGAGGCGCCTTGAGGAGCAAACCGAGAGGGCGCCTACTCCGCCCCGCGCTCCCACTCCTCCGGCGCAGCAGGAGGCCGAGGCGGGGACGACACCGATCCAGAGCCCGCCGAAGGCCGCCGAGATGGAGGGGGAAGCTCCTCCGCCGCCCCCCGCCAATCCCTGCAGCGGAGGCGGGGACAGCGGCTACGGGGCAGGCCTCTCCTGCCCCCGAGGCCCACGACGAGGTGCCGCCTGAGGGCGGCGACACCGGCGCGCGGAGCGCGGGCGCGGAGGAGGAGAGCTCGCCGCCAAGCCCCCAGGCCCACGACGCTGCAGGGCCCCGCGCAGAGGCCCCCTTCTCCAAGATCGACGCAGGTGCTGGGACCTCCGCGCCGCGTGGGGCTTCACAGGCCCTGGTCTTGAGTGGCTGGGACTGGAGCAGAGGACGCCGCGGCGTCGCCTTCCGCCTGGTGCGGGAGTCTCTGGACGGGCTGGAGACCCACCTCGCTCTCGAGGACGCGGAGCTCGCCCGGCGGCAGGACGAGCTTGCAGAGGCCTGGGCCGCCTTCCACGCGGCCGTGGAGGTTCGCCGGCAGAGCGATCTGGCTCTGCAGGCGGAGCGCGAGGAGGCGCTGCGCTTCGCCAAGGAGGTCCGCGAGGGCGCCGTGCGCGAGGCCGAAGAACTCCTGGAGCCCCTCCAGGCCGAGCGCCAGGCGGCGGCGGACGACTTGGCCGTGGCGAGGGCGGAGCGGGAGATGGTGGAGCTCTCGCTGGTGGACAAGCACCGCGAACTTGTCCAGCTCGAGGCCAAGATCCTCGCCGACTCTGAGGTCGTGCGAACCTCGCTGGCGAACTGCTTGAACTGGTTGTTCGACTTGGGCGCCTGAGCTCCGCCGAGGATGTAGACCATGGCCCCCCTTGGGGCCTGGTAGCCTCCATCTTATACGCCGGGCTGACAAGGGGAAAGAAAATCCATTGGAAGAGAACTGGTTGTTCGACTTATACACCATATACGCCGGGCTGGTGCCGCCCTATTCGCCCTTCCTGGAGGCGATCCTCGAGTTTTACCAGATCCACCTCCTCCATCTGCACCCTGGAGGATCCCAACTCCAGGGTGCAGATGGAGGAGGTGGATCTGGTAAAACTCGAGGATCGCCTCCAGGAAGGGCGAATAGGGCGGCACCAGCCCGGCGTATATAGTGTGGAGGAAGATGGGGAAAAACCCCACCGGGAGCCGGCCGAGCCTCGCGGCCTGGAGAGCGCTGGCGCCGTGCTCATTGGTCTTCCCGGCGACCAGGTGTTGGATCTTGTCCAGTGCCACCCCGTTGAAGCGCTCCGCGACCAGGGCGGGGCCAAGCGCCCCTTCCCCCTGCGCGCTCGCAGAGGGCTTCGCCATCGCCGCCTTGCCCTTCGCTGAAGCCATCGCCGGAAGAGGAAGAACTGCGGGAGAGCGCGGAGGGAGTCGAGGATCGCCGGAGTGAGGAAGCTCGGAGATGGGAGATTGGAAGGCTGGACGCGCAAAGTGAGAGCAGTAACGGCTGTTCGAGCCGGCGCGCAAGCTTTATGTCTTGTCTGAGCAGTTACCGGGGCGTGGTGGGACCCCCACGACGCACGCCCCGCCGAAGAGATCGTGGCGTCGCAGACGCGCGGCTGATCGACGCGTGTCTCGGGCTGGCCGGACACTTTGCGCCCACGACGCTTCGTCTGCGCCCAGTGGGCCTCGCCGTGCCCATCATGGGCCCGGGGGCTACTGTCGGCCCAGTGGAATCCAGGGTGTGCAGGCCCCACTCTGCACAGCCCTCGACACGCGACAGTATCGAAGAAATGACTAAGGACCAAGCAAAACGCTTGGAGAGACCCTCGAGAGGAGAAGCCCTCGCGACTGCCCCTCTACAAAGCTCTCTCCCCTGGAGAGGAGTCAACACAAATCCCTCCACAGGACCACTCAGGCCCTGTAGAGATGCTTCGCTGTGAAGCAACCGCCGCAGAGCGCACATGGCCTCTGCCGCGGCCGCAGAGTGACGCGCGCGCCTGCGCGCGGTGACGACGACGTCGCAGTTGCCATTCTGGTGATTAAAGGGGTCAACAAAGCTGTGCCCCCCGCGCCGGACTACGAAGCCTTCCCCTTTGGTGATAAAGCGGGTGGCCGGCGCTACGCTCCAACGACGACGTCACCGTGGGCACCCCCCACGGTCTCTGCGTCACCAGCTGGCCGTCCTGCGCGGACGGTGGCTTTCCTGCCCCATAGGCAGGCTTTACGACGATGGACCGAGTCCATGGACAACTCCTCTGCGGTGCACCCCGCTCCTCTGTTTCGTCGCCATGTGGGAACCCTTCCACGGCGCAGGGCGCAAGGAGGAGGCCCGGGGCGCCTATAAAAGGAGAGGAGGCACCTCCGTAGCGGGGGATCGATCATTCCGACCTTGAACACTATACGGTAGCATAGCCTAGTCAAGCGCGCTCGAGGAGGAAGAAGACCAGAGAGTTCCCTCCTTGAGCTCTGCACAGCCGTAAGGGAGCCCTCGGCAAGCTCATTGCGCTGTACCCTCTGCAGTGCAATACAGACAAGCAGGAGTAGCGGTGTTACCTCCTCCTGAGGGCCGTGAACCTGGGTACGGGCTGGTGTCCCTCTCTGTCGTGGTGGCCCTCCGCAGGCTCGACGAGCACCGTCGCCATGCCGGTTGAGGGTTGTTTGACCTCCGCGTTCAGCCCCCCTACGAACATTCTCTTCAGAGTGTGAACACCCTTGTCTCGTGGGAGTCACTCTCCGACATTTGGCGCGCCAGGTTGGGGCTGAGGCGTGTCTCCAACCTTCGACCAGCCTCCGCGCCATGACGGACACCCGCACGACACGCGCCAACAGGCGTGCAGCTGAGAGGGCTCATACCGAGCCCGGCACCGCCACCACTCGCGGCTGCCGCGGCCGCCCTCGCGCGACGGAGCGCGCCAACACCGTCCCGCACGTGGAGGAGCCCGAGAGCGAGGATCACCGCGGCGGCAACCGCCGCGACGACGAGGACTTCTCCGAGCACCATGAGGACGCTGAGACCTCGCGTCCGTCTTGGCGCCAAAGCGCGTCCTCTCAGGGACGTCCAGAGCCCGGCCCGCATACTGCGCTGCTCATGGTTCAGGAGCTCCTCCGCTACCGGCCCAGCCCGGAGGCCCACGACCTCTGGCTCGACCGCCTCCACCACCTCGTCGACATCGCGACGACGCGCCCCGCTCCGTCGCGTTCGCTGGTTCACCACTCTGGCCGCGCCGGAACGGCCGCGCCGAATGCGCCCCCACCACCACCGGGACCACCTCCGGCTGCGGCGCAGAGGGCTGCCTCCCATGCGTCCTCGCCGCACGACTGCCAAATCGTGCAGCGCACCGCGCCTGACGCGCGGGTGGGGACCTCCAGAACCGCCTCGTCGAGGAAATCGGCCAGGCGGAGCAGCAGAACCGCAGGGCTCTCCAGGGCGAACCGCCACGTACGCCACCGGTTGCATGGCCTTCACCCGTGCTCTGCGCCGCGTGGTCTGGCCACAGAAGTTCAGGCCTGCCCTTCCCAAGGGCTATGACGGGTCAAGCAACCCCATCGAGTTCCTGCAGCTCTACACCACCTCTATCCAAGCTGCAGGAGGAGACGACAAGGTCATGGCCAACTGGTTCTCCCACGCGCTGAGGGATTCCGCGCTGTCATGGCTCCTCAACCTGCCTGAGGACTCCATCGACTCGTGGGAGGAACTCTGCAGGCAGTTCGTCGCCAACTTCAAGGGCACCTACGAGCGCGCGCTCACCCACAATGACCTGCGCGCTGTGGTGCAGAAGAAAGATGAGACCCTCCGCAAGTACATCCAGCGCTTCAGCCAAGTGCGCAACAAGATTCCGAACATCCCCGACACACAGGTCATCGCCGCCTTCAGAGAGGGCGTCACGAACCGCAGGATGCTCGAGAAGCTGGGCATTCACGACAAGCTCACCTCTGTGGTGAAGCCTTTTCGACCTCGCCGACAAGTGCGCCAAGGCTGAAGAGGGACTCCTCTTCGTCAAGATGAGCCAGCGGGCGGACGACCCGACCGAGGGATCCAAGAGCCACAAGAAGCGGGAAGAAACCAAGCGCAAGACCACCGCTGTCCTAGCGGCTGAGCCGGATGCCAAGTATGCCAGCAGAGCCTCCCCTGAGCCTGGCGACAAGAAGGAGGACAACCGCCCGTTCTGCGTCTACCACAACAGGCGCGGCCACGCTACAGAGAACTGCTTCGAGCTCAAGAGGTTGAGCAGGGAGCACGAGCAGGAAGAGGGCAGCGGGAGCCGCGGCAGAGGCCGTGGCTACCGCAGAGGCGGACGCAAGGGCAGCTACCAGAAGCCGCCGGGCACTCAGGCCAACGCCGTCGAGAAGTACAACAACCTCCCCGACGAGGAAGATGGAGGCTACCAGGCCCCAAGGGGGGCCATGGCCTGCATCCAGTTCGCCCGCGAGCTCAACGCCGCGCTCCTAAGCGCCGAGACCTCCAGGCCCCTCAAGTGGTCTCAGTACACCATCGCATTCGACGCCAAGGACCACCCCAAGTCGACCAAGACTGTTGGAACCCTCCCCCTGGTCTGCTCCCCCACCATCAACAACATTGCCGTCTCCAAGACGCTCATTGATGGGGGCGCTGGCCTGAACGTCATCTCTGTCGAGACCTTCGAGACGCTTCAGGTGCCTTACGAGTGGCTCATGCCCTCCAGGCCATTCACAGGGGTCACCAGTGGCTCGATCGCACCTCTGGGGCAGGTCCGCCTGGCCGTCACCTTCGGCACGCAGAAAAACTACCGCACTGAGCCGATCGACTTCGACGTCGCGCACATTGGCCTGCCGTATAACGCCATCCTCGGCTACCCCGCCCTCGCGAAGTTCATGGCCGTCACGCATCACGCCGACAACATGGTCAAGATCCCCGGCAGCGCTGGCGCTATCACCATTCATGGTCATATCCTGGATGCCACGCGCGCTGTCGAGAGCGCCTACAAGGCGGCCGCCATGGCGTTCCCGGCTGACGAGGACATGGAGCCTCTCGAGAGGCCCAAGAAGAAGAAACAGATGTTCTCTCAAGAGCAAGCTTCCACGAAGAAGGTGTCGCTGAGCACCAGTGGCTCGAGGGCTGAGGGCTCCGGGGCTAGCGTCACCATAGGCGCTGCCCTGCCCCCCAAATAGGAAAGCGCGCTCATCGCCTTCCTTCGGGCAAACTCTGACATGTTCGCATGGACTCCGTCAGATATGTCCGGTGTACCAAGGGATGTGATCGAGCACCACTTAGCCGTGTGTCCAGACGCACGCCCCGTCAAGCAAAAAGCCAGGAAACAAGCCCCCGAGAAGCAAGCATTCATCGTCAAGGAAGTAGAGAAGCTGAAAGCGGCAAATGTCGTCCGCGAAGTCGCACACCCCACTTGGCTCTCCAACGGCGTGGTTGTCCCTAAGCCCGCTGGAGGAGGCCGACTCTGCATCGACTACACAGACGTCAACAAGGCCTGCCCCAAGGACCCATACCCCATGCCGAGGATAGACCAGATCGTGGACTCCACCGCCGGCTGCGACCTCCTTTGTTTTCTGGATGCCTTCTCTGGTTACCACCAGATCAAAATGGCTAAAGAGGACGAGGAGAAAACAGCATTCCTCACCCCGTGTGGTGTATATTGCTACACTTGCATGCCCTTCGGCCTGAAGAACGCCGGCGCCACTTTCCAGAGGCTCATGAGGATAGCCTTGGGGGCGCAGATGGGCAGAAACGTAGAAGCTTATGTCGACGACATTGTGGTCAAGTCTCGCGAGGGAGACACTCTCTTGAAGGATCTCGAGGAAACCTTCGCCAGCCTGCGCAAGGTGAACATCAAGCTGAACCCCGCCAAGTGCGTCTTCGGGGTGCCTTCAGGCAAACTCCTCGGATTCTTCGTGTCTCACCACGGCATAGAAGCAAACCCTGACAAGATCAAGGCCATAGAAGGAATGCAGCCTCCTCGCCGGCTCAAGGACATGCAGCGCTTAGCAGGCTGTATGGCCAGCCTGGGCCGTTTCATCTCCAAGTTCGGCGAGAGAGCCCTGCCATTCTTCAAGATCATGAAGAAGTCTGGCACATTCAAGTGGACCCCTGAAGCAGACAAAGCCTTTGAAGACTTGAAGAGGTATTTGGCCAGCCCACCAGTCATGGTAGCCCCCAGGACAGGCGAACATCTGAAGCTGTACCTATCAGCCACTCCTCAGACCGCAAGCGCCATCCTAGTGGCCGAAAGGGAAGAGCCAGTCCTCCCCAAGAAAAGCGCTGCCACTCCAAATCCAAAGCCGCCCGACAAGGATCTTGACAAAGAAGCAGTCTCCACAGACCCACTGCCAGGCCCACAGCCTCAAGACGAGCCTGCTCCGAACACCCTTGCCGAGACTCCCCCACAGGCGGATCTCGACAAGGGCCCTGAAGAGCCTCCACAGAGAGCTGACGCTGCACCCCCACCGACAACCCTTGTCGAGCACCCCGTCTACTTTGTCAGTACTGTACTGCGGGACGCTCGGGAACGGTACCCGATGCAGCAGAAGCTTCTCGTCGCGCTCCTCATCGCCTCCAGGAAGCTGCGACACTACTTCCAGGGCCACCCCATCACGGTGGTCACCTCTTTCCCTCTGGAGCAGATCCTGCGCAACCCCAACGCCACAGATCGTGTCGCGGGATGGAACATTGAGCTGCAGCCATTCAATTTGCGCTTCGACACCACAAGAGTCATCAAGGGAAGAGCACTGGCGGACTTCGTCGCCGAATGGACTGACCCAAGCCCTGAAGAGCCTCGAGAAGAAGAGGCTGAGCCCTCTGGAGACGCGATGCCCAGCCACTGGACCATGCACTTCGATGGAGCCTTCGCCTGCCGCAATGGCGGGGCGGGCGTCGTCTTGACCTCGCCCAAAGGCGACAAACTCTACTACGCTGTCCAGCTGTGCTTCATAATTGACAAGATCTCCAACAACATCGCTGAATTCGAGGGCCTCCTCGCCGGCTTACGGGCCGCCATCGCTCTAGGCGTCAAGCACTTTCTCGTCAAAGGCGACTCCCAGTTGCTTGTCAACTTCTCCAACAAAAGCTACACGCCTAAGGACGACCACATGGCCGCATACCTTGAAGAGGTCCGCAAGCTCGAGAAGCACTTCAGAGGCATGGAGCTCATGCACATCCCGAGGAAAGAGAACCAGGAGGCCGACGACATCGCCAAGCGAGCCTCGCGAAGGCAAGCCCAGCAGGCAGGCGTCTTTGAAGAAAGGCTCACCAAGGCATCCATCAAGCAGCCGCGAGAAGCTACAGCCGCAGGCACAGACGAAACACTCCCACCACCTCCTGAAGCTGGGGCACCCGATTGCGGTCCTCACACAGGGGAGCGTCTGTTGCTGACAGCGGTACATCAAGAAACAGGCTGGATTGACGAGCTCAAAGACTACCTGATGAAGGGGGTCCTCCCCGAGGAAGATGCGGAAGCAGAGCGAATCGCTCGACAGGCAAAATCCTACTACATCCTCGAGGGAGACCTGTACCGCAAGCGCCCGAATGGGATCGCACTCAAGTGCGTCCCTCCTGAAGAAGGCCGAAGGCTGATCAAAGACATCCACAGCGGAGAGTGCGGCCACCACTCGTGCGCACGGACCCTCGCAGGCAAGGTCTTCAGGAGCGGCTTCTACTGGCCGCAAGCGCTTCAAGATGCGGTCGCCATCGTCCAAGCTTGCGATGCCTGCCAGTACCACGCCAAGCAAATCCATCAGCCGGCGTTGGGGCTCCAGACCATCCCGCTCTCCTGGCCGTTCGCGGTCTGGGGGCTGGACATCTTGGGCCCCTTCCCGAAGTCGCAAGGGGGCTACCGTTTCCTCTTCGTGGCCATCGACAAGTTCACCAAGTGGCCCGAGGTCGAACCGACGCGCAGTATACCAGCTGGGGCAGCGGTGAAATTCATCAGGAGCCTGGTCTGCCGCTTCGGAGTGCCTAATCGCATCATCACCGACAACGGCTCACAGTTCACCAGCGGCGTCTTCCGGTCTTACTGCGAAAAACTCGGCATCAAGCTCTGCTTCGCCTCGGTGGCTCATCCACAGAGCAATGGTCAAGCCGAGCGAGCAAATGCGGAAGTCCTCAAGGGCCTCAAGACCAGAAGCTTCAACATCCTCAAGGGCCACGGCAAGGGCTGGATCGACGAGCTCCCATCTGTGCTCTGGTCCATACGCACGACTCCCTCCAAGCCCACTGGTGAAACGCCGTTCGCCCTGGTCTATGGAGCCGAAGCAGTCCTCCCCGCAGAAATCAAGCACGGATCCCCACGGGTCCTTGCCTTCAACGAGGACAACCAAGAGGACCTTCACAACGACGACCTGCTGCTTCTCGAGGGATTACGCCGCCGGGCCGCCCTCAGAGCGGCAAAGTACCAGCAAGACCTGCGACGCTACCATAGCCGCCATGTGCGCTCGCGCACTCTGGAGGCGGGCGACCTCGTCCTCAGGCGAATCCTCTCCAGAGAAGGCCTCCACAAGCTCTCGCCTATGTGGGAAGGCCCCTACAGGGTCTCTCACATCGCCAGGCCTGGCGCTGCGCGCCTCGAGACTGAAGACGGCATCCCCGTCAAGAACCCGTGGAACATCGTGCATCTACGCAAGTTCTACCCGTGATCATAGTCACGCCCGTGATCATTGTCACGTCAGGCATTTTTTGTCTCTAGAGGGAAGCTCACGGCTTCACCTCCAAGCTCCACAAAGCTTCTCCTGAGGGTCAGCCCTCCGAGCTCTCCTTGTAACGAGCCACCGTAGGCCGTAGAGAGTCTCAGCCACTAATGGGTGGTCCCCATGCCTCGACATGGAAAGAACATTAGCTTGGCAACCCCAAGCATAGTGAACCATTTCGTTCCTAAGTGAACTATGCGCTGAAGCGCCGCTATGTAATATTTTGGTGGTGAGTTTACTTTCATCATTTGCCTTTTAATGTGCGCTTATATTCTTCCCATGCGCACCTCGCGAGAGGGGGCTGAGTACGGTGCCTGTGCCTCAAGAGCACCCCAGCAGCACTGCAAAATCCAAGGGATCCGAGCTCTGGCTAAAGGGCATGCTCCCAAAAAACACGCCACCTCTCCAAAGGACCTTGGTACTTACTCTCCTCGCGAGATACACCTGAGGAAACCTATAAGCGCACATGAGTCCTTACTACCATGCACTAGCGTTTGGGTTCGCCTCTCTAACATCCGCAGGGAACAAAAGTCCCTCCAAGCTCGTGGAGGCGAAACTCGGCCTCTAGAGGAGAGCGCACCGCCGGGGAAAACCTACGCGGAGCAAAAGCCTCGCGAAGCTAAGTTCAGCGCTCACGCCTCGAGAATCTTTTCCCTCTCACGAGCACGCGTCATCCCTCGAGCGATTCTTTTCCTCACACTCCATGGGCTGCTTGCACGACTCCCCCCGGCCTTGCCGAGTCATTGCTCAGGCATACCGCAGCGGCGGAGTCATAGCGCAATGAGAAGGGTCCTAACGACGCAGAGCGAACAAAGGCATGAAGTTGAAGTAAAAGACCCTTCGAGGGACACACATGCGAATTTCATAGCATCTACTTAAAAGTATATTACAGACTGGAGCAAAAATCTCTAAGCCAAGTCTTTTAAATGGCGCTGCAAGTGCATTACAATACAGGAAGGGATCAGGCAGAGGCGTCGTCGCCCTCATCCGCGGACCCCTCCTCTCCAGGCTCGCCCTCGGAGCCTGCCTCCTCGCCGTTGTCCTCCCCTACCTGGCGCGCCAAATGTCGGAGAGTGACTCCCACGAGACAGGGGTGTTCACACTCTGAAGAGAATGTTCGAAGGGGGGCTGAACGCGGAGGTCAAACAACCCTCAACCGGCACGGCGACGGTGCTCGTCGAGCCTGCGGAGGGCCACCACGACAGAGAGGGACACCAGCCCGTACCCAGGTTCACGGCCCTCAGGAGGAGGTAACACCGCTACTCCTGCTTGTCTGTATTGCACTGCAGAGGGTACAGCGCAATGAGCTTGCCGAGGGCTCCCTTACGGCTGTGCGGAGCTCAAGGAGGGAACTCTCTGGTCTTCTTCCTCCTCGAGCGCGCTTGACTAGGCTATGCTACCGTATAGTGTTCAAGGTCGGAATGATCGATCCCCCGCTACGGAGGTGCCTCCTCTCCTTTTATAGGCGCCCCGGGCCTCATCCTTGCGCCCTGCGCCGCGGAAGGGTTCCCACATGGCGACGAAACAGAGGAGCGGGGTGCACCGCAGCGGAGTTGTCCATGGACTCGGTCCATCGTCGTAAAGCCTGCCTATGGGGCAGGAAAGCCACCGTCCGCGCAGGACGGCCAGCTGGTGCCGCAGAGACCGTGGGGGGTGCCCACGGTGACGTCGTCGTTGGAGCGTAGCGCCGGCCACCCGCTTTATCACCAAAGGGGAAGGCTTCGTAGTCCGGCGCGGGGGGCACAGCTTTGTTGACCCCTTTAATCACCAGAATGGCAACTGCGACGTCGTCGTCACCGCGCGCAGGCGCGCGCATCACGCTGCGGCCGCGGCAGAGGCCATGTGCGCTCTGCGGCGGTTGCTTCACAGCGAAGCATCTCTACAGGGCCTGAGCGGTCCTGTGGAGGGATTTGTGTTGACTCCTCTCCAGGGGAGAGAGCCTTGTAGAGGGGCAGTCGCGGGGGGAGCCTCTCCAGGCCTTTGCTGCCCCTTCAAGCCCTCTCGAGGGCTTCTCCTCTCGAGGGTCTCTCCAAGCGTTTTGCTTGGTCCTTAGTCATTTCTTCGATACTGTCGCGTGTCGAGGGCTGTGGAGAGTGGGGCCTGCACACCCTGGATTCCACTGGGCCGACAACAGGTGCAGCTGAACTGACAATTCATCTGTTAAGGCTTATAAATATTCTTTGGCTCCCCTTGTGTCGAATCAATAAATTTGGGTTTTACTTCCATCGAGGACTGTTGCGATCCCCTATACTTGTGGGTCATCAGTGTACAGGTTTCACCTTTCTTGATTTAGTCTATTCTATATTTATATATCTCTCATTATTGGTTCAGATCTTAATGAAGTTACGTATGCTTCATCCAAAGAGGAACATTAAACTGTGTATGGACAAATGAATCTGAAGCTATTAGCTCTACTGCATGATAAGTTACTCATATAATTTACATTTGCACATTCTGCATTATGTATAAAATTTAATTTGCATATATGTACAAGCTTGAATATATATAAGATGGTGGGGTAGAGGTCAAGCTCAAAAAGTAGGAATGATTGTTGTATGATTATTATCTCTTTTAATTGACTGTCAACCATAAAATTTGACTTGTGTCGATTTTTACGTTTTTTTTGCTGCTTGAAAGACATATTGATGCTCTTTGATATTCTGATTGTGATGCATTCTTTCATATGATTGATGTTTTTTACAGTCATCAAGGGAAAGGGCGTCACAGGATCTGAAGGAGCTCGAGTGAGCGACAAAGTGAGTAAGAACCCTATCTCCCTCCTGGGTTTCTTAAACTTCCTTCCATTTTTTGCACAGTTTTCATCTATTTCTTGTGGTTTCGTGCTTCATACAGAATTCATATTTAGTGGACGCGCATCATCTTGATAAATTTGCTACGCATTGAGGTATCAACCAATGACAGGTACCATACTGTTTTCATTTCAATTATTGAAAGAACAGTCTTCACTTTTCAGACATTTTCTCCGTATATGTGTATTGCTTGCACTGTTGTGTAAGTAAGATGTAAAGATGAGAAATATATTGAATGTTGTTATTTTAGAACTGATAATAAGCTTACAAAGTAATGCTATTTTTTCTTTGAACATTTAATAGTAAAGATGTTGGTAAACATTTTATGATGATACATTTTTATATTATGGCATCGGGAACCATTCTATAAAATGGTGTGTCAAATTGGACTGCAACAACATGTGATAGGATTTTTTTCTTTAGGAACGAAGCCTTCTCTTATTTTTTTTGGGGAAGCTGGCATCTTAAACAGAAGGGACAGGAAGATCCATAGATCGCACGGGAAGACGACCATAATGACCTATCCCTTTTCACAGAGGTGGCTGAGTTGAAGGAAAAGAGTGGTATTTGCGATTATAGAATTTTGCCATCCGAGGTCAAGACAATCTGCATCAAGATGCAGATCTGGGTCTCCCAAATATGCTTATGCTCTCAGCATTTGTATGGACCCGTCAGGTTTTAAATCGCTTCTCCTTTCCTATCGAATTTGTTTTTATAATTCCACTTTGCCTGGTAGCTTGAATGTCTTCTGAGCTGAATTGGTAGCATAATTTTCACCTATAGTGTGGTAATTTAAAGGTCAAGATACAAGATCATGCCCTAAATAAACTGCCATCACATGGGTCTTTAACATAACATCTTTACCTATGATTATGGTTGTGTCGAATACTCATATTTGTTTAAATGCAGCTCCCTTCGTTTTTTTGTTGTTCGGAAAATTTATCAAGGCATGAAGTGCAACGAGTAGCTCTTTTGAATCCACCTACCGAATGTACCGTCTAATTTCAACCAATTTGTTTTGACCTTTACTGAAAGACATGTTAATTTGGAGCATTGGGAATTTATTTCAGATTTATGGAATGGGTGGTGCTCAGATGATAAATTTTCTTTTAATCCACTGTGGAATCACTCATTTCTTACAGAGCTATTACACTATGAGCAGATATTGTGATTCCATCTACCACCAGTAGATGTCGAAGTTGTTACACTACCATAAGCTTCTTTGTTTAGGTGGATGAGTATGCTATTAGGTGTTCATCTAAAGTTCCCCTGAGAAGTTCTCTTGAAAACATTCTAACGAAGTCTGACAATATATTTTTTGCATGCCTGAAGGTATATTCGTTTGATGCCTCCTGGAGCAAAATAACATGTCATGCCGTAGTGAGGATAGCAAAGAAAGTGATACTTAGTCCACGGGGTGACTGTCATATTTTAGTTCTTGGTTTTCAAGTCATAAATGGTTATGGCTAGCCAGCCTGGGCATGGTGGGTTGTGGCTCCGCCACGATTGTAATCTTGATCGTTTATACACCATCAGTAAGTAAGCTAAGTAAAGTGCCCTTATGAATTGTGAAATCCCTCTTTATCAATGTTGTTTCACTGTGGGGAATAGCTGATCGATGGGTAGTGCCCGAATTATTGTTCATGCACATATGGTTATGTTCTAGATACAATGTCCCATCCTTTGTATTGTTTATTTCTGATATCGAGTGATGATAATGCACTATATATCTAAAAACTGCATGACATTGCTGTGATGATCCAGACACACAGAAAGATTCATGCCAATACCTTTGATGTGGTAGAGCCGTTATATGGGCAAAACCTTCTATACATGTTACTTGAAGCAAGCTGATGGATTTTTTCAATTGATCGTGGAAGTTCAAGAATGTAAAGACGATATTTTTAGTTAAATGAATACTTTTATTTGGACTTTTAACCCTAATTAGTATTTTCCCTTTAGAATGTAATAAGTCACTTTTATCTTTTGAGATGCGTTTTTTATGACTTGGCGGTTACATGTATGATCTTTGGCACCAAGCAGACATGCATGGAGCTGAAGGTAGAGGCTGTAGCCCATAGAGAGGGAGCTGGAGGTGCAGTTGTCACCCTCAACATCATTGCCGGAGGTGAAGTGTCGACAAAAGTTGACATTCCCTGCCATTTGTTGCTATTTTATACAGTATTTATTTGAATTAGAGATAATGCTGGAGCAATGGTGGAGCTTTTCTTAACATGTTATAAGAATACTTCTGTACATGTTAATTTTATTTCAGAAGTGTATTTGTATTTCTATATCACTTATAGACTTGTAAATCAAGATCCACGGTACCGAAACACGCAAATAGAGTTGAGAACCTTCGGTCGCCGTTGTCCTAATGAAGCTCATGACTCCCTTGAAAATATTCTCATGGACTTGTACAAGGTACCTCGATCCTGTAAATGTACGTATACAAGCTTAAATCTTTCTGCTAAATTGCATGGCATACATGATTCTTTTAAAACCATCAGATTTCTAACTAATTGATAACCTATGTTTTTCTCACCAGGATGATCAATAGGACCATGACATGTATGGACCGATAGATATTTTTTATTGTGTTCTATTCACTAATTTATATTATAAAATTCTATCTCACAAGCAAGGTGGTGATTTGGGTGTTTCCAACAGAATTTGACAAACAATTGGGGCTATAATCACGTTCAGTTCAAGCACCAGCAAGCCGAACCATGTCGCGTTATCATTCTCTCGCGTCAAAATAGCAGAGCCGTGTAGTGATCATTCAGACTCAACACCATGGCGACTATAATTGCTACATACATGACGACCATCATGCTGAAGACATCAACAGTCGCCAGTGTTGCTGCCTTCTGGACACGGAGTAATAACATGCTTGGCAGTTGTATGCTCATGTGCTAAAATTCCATCATCACTACAACGTTTGTCAAAACTTGTAGAAGTGGGGATTGATTAAATTATGGGAAAATGGTGAAGCAGCTGTCAAGGTGCCTTTGTCTTTCAGTTTCTGATTCTTCTGTGAAATTCGCTGGTTGACAGTGCTGGTAGTCATTAGGGGCATGCCGTCTTTAGAGATGATACCGTCGTTAGGGGTCTTCAATGGTGATCATCGTCCATTGCCCGTTATTCAAGGCGACGAGCGGTCTTCATCGGGAATTTGTTTTTTGGTGCGTGAAAATGAGAAAAATGCTTGTTGTTTCGCACAAAATTTTGTCGATCGAGCAGAAAATTGAGAGACCCGTAGCAACGCACGGGCATTCAACTAGTAATAAGAATAGCATACCTCAACAAAAAAAACAATGAGAACAGGATCCAAGGCCACAAATCATCTCCTGCTATGCGACTGCTTTGTAAGTAAATAACAGACATCGACGCATGATATTGGAAAAGACACGGCAGTGTCCGGTATGCGTTCTCTGTACTTCGATTTACAACACTTTGTATCTTTTATTTCTTATTTTCTTTGTGTTGACACCTGTTCATCTTGTTGTGAATATTCTCTCATCCAAATCTTAATAATAAGCCAAGGATGTCAGTCTTACTTTCAGACAGCAAATCTGATAGACAATTAATATTACCCCTTATTTTTCTGCTAGGCATGAGTTGATGAGCCTTACATGTAGACTAGAAGGAAAGGCACGTTTTGCTGCACCCGGAGATCAGGGCGATCATCATCTAGCACTGGAACTTCGTTATGCAGTGACCAACATGATTGGGATTGTATAGTAGTAGTAGTCAAAAGTATTACTGATGCAAGCGCTAACAGAAGAAAATGGAGTTTGCTACAGATCTTACGACAGTAATACTCACATGGATAAGTTGTCTTAGAAGAAGTTTCTCAACGACGCTCTACGAATGAGGTGGAGATGGTTTGAGAAACAAGGACATCCGCACGCTTGGGCAGGTCTGCAGTTCAATCTCTCTGCAAATGCGGAAGCAATGTTCAGGCCGGCTGCTTGCTGCATGCTTGGTAAAGGGGGATAGGATAAAATTCTGGTCAGATGCATGGATTGGAGGCCAAAGACCCAGCCAACTAGCACCGGAGCTCCTGAAATATGTGAAAGCTAGAGGTGCAAAGAATTATATGATGAGCAATGGGTGAAGGAGATTAGAGGCAATCTGTCCTTACAGCCTACAGGCAATTGTTCAGTTGAATCTTTGGTGCCGCATCCAAGATCAAGCACCATTGTCGGAGGAGGAGGAAGAGGATTTCAAATGGAGACTCACAGGTAATAGGCAGTATTTTTCTTCCACGGCCTATCTGGCTTTCTTTCATGGTGCAATTCAGATGGATTTTTTTTTTTTTTGCGAGAACAATTCAGATGGATTATGCAAGAACACTTTGGAAGAGCAGGGCACCTCTCAAGGGCAAAATCTTTAGTTGGCTGGTTATGAAGAACAGATGTTGACCGCGGATAGGCCGACGAAAAGAGGGCTGCAAGGGCCTGCTCAATGTGTTCTCTGCAATAAACAGGAAACTATAACTCACTGAAAAATTATTCTTTCGCGAAGGAATTTTGGTTCAGAGTTTCAGACTAAGTAGACAACAGCAGGCATTGGATGTCACAGCACAAACACAACTAACTTTCCGGGAGTGGTGGGTTCCGAACTTGCAGCAATGTAGAAGGAGCAAAAGGAAGAAACTGGCGACGATGCCTCTTGCAAGAATGAGAAGAATCTGGCTCGAACGCTGTGCACTAATTTTTTAGAACAAGACGAATGTTGTTTCAGAAATTGTGAAAAAAGCTTCTGAAGAGGTGCGCTTGTGGGAGAAGGCTAGAAAAGGTGCAGAGCAGAGGGAGGATTAGTCATGTAGTGTGTGAGTGCGGTCAACGGAAAGCCGGTTTTAATCAATCTGTAAAATACTCTTTTCCAATCTAATGCGACAGCAACCTTTGGTTGCGGTCCTTGAAAAAAAATGTTGTCAGCATGTAACTGCACCGCTCAATCCACTCTGTTGGTTACATCGATCCTATTTTGGAGACAGGGGGAAATCCATTCTCGTTATGATTCCTTAACGAGATTCAACATAGCCACAACTACTTGAAGTTTCCCAAGTTACAAACAAGAAATTTATAACTCACAACAAAAGTAATTACATCACAACAAACAAAAAATACTGTTAAACACCATCATACGTCCCTCACATACTCACATAGCTTCACTTCCTTGCACAAACTGACCTGAGCGCTTCAGAAAATATTTCCTCATACCAAAAACTAAAATTCACATCTAGAAATGTAAACTGAAAACACGAGAAGCGAACGCGGGAATATATATAAATTTCCATCATTCGGTATGTCACTTTATTGTACTTCAACGAATCACATTTTACTACATCGCTGATGTAAGATTGGCTGATATAGCTTTGATTGAATGAAACTACGCGACCATGGAATAGCTTTGATTGAATGAAACTACGCGACCATGGACAAGGATCCACTCACGTAGCCCAACTCTACCATTAAGCCACTGACAGGTGGAGCCACATGACGTGGGGCCCATGTGCCAGTGACTGAAAGTCAGGGCACTGCAGGGATTCTCACGTCAGAGGATCCGTTTTCCGCGACAATATGTACAACAACTAAAGCTACTACCACATATTGGCGGGTATTGCTACTCCTTCTGGTATACTCCCTTCGTTTCACGATATAAGATATTTTAAGCGTAACACATGTTGTTTAAGTTCACACTAAAATGAGTACACATATTGTGGAAAATTACTAAAATGTCTTATATTCTGCAACGGAGGGAGTAGATTAAGAAAAAAATTGAACACTAAATTTGTTCAACAACGATTTACAGGGACCACGGAAGTTCTGATTTATATTTAAAAGGAGTTTTTAATGATGTAATTTTGGTGATGTATAATTTAGATTTTGTTGGCCAAATCAATGGTCAAAAGTTTTCTTAATCGAGCCTTGCCTGCATGGCCTCCCACTTGCCGCTCCATGGAGGTGGTAGGGCCGTAGGGGAGGAGCACCATAAGAGGAGGGGAAGGCGAGAATGTACAAGAGAAATGGCTCCATCTGTGGTGATAGGAAGCTAGAGGCACCTCCTGCACAATGCAGAAATACGTCTCCATCGCCTCCAGTTTTGGCTATTGTTGACCGTGTGCCTGAAGACTCCAACAAAGACTGCTTTCGTGCCTTGCGGACGCTGCCTCAAGGTTGATAAGTGCCAGTGCTAAAAATGGCGAGCAGGATTGAGGGTTGTAGGGAGAGGGGTGGCTGGGATGGCGACGATGAGGAAGAAGGAGGGAAGGGAGGGGAAGAGGGAGGCGCTAGGATGCTTGCGGCCATAGTTTTGAAAGCTAAGTAAATATTGCGGGCATATGAAATCCCTTGCCCTCGCATAAAAACGGGAGACACCATGCGCGCAAGCGCAACATACGTCGGTAATGGAAGGCCCACGTGCATGATGCGTCCCACAACCATACGCATAGTCTTGCTGAGCACCAAGTACCTGCGTCAAAAGAATGTGGGTTAGATTGAGACTCCAAGTGCAAAGTGTATAGTAAGGGAAAAGACTTATTTTTCCCACGAGGGTGACTCGAGGGTTTAATATCGAACTCTCGGGGAAATGAACCAAAAGCTGTTGTCTCCTTATCCTTCTTTATGAAACCTACAAAACAAAGTAAATTGTTTTATGCCCTTAGCCTCACCAAGTGGTTGTTAAGCACAAGGTGTAAGTAAAAGATATAAAGATAACAAATGCAAAGCAAAAATAAATATGTAATGATAATAAATAAAAGTATAAGGATGGTATGAATGATATTGGATGATGTGTTTGTGGTTTGTATGGTGTTTGCAAGATGTAAAGATGTTTTTGTATTTTCGGATTTAATAATGGCAAAAAATGTAAAGTGCAATAAAATTGTTGGAAATGTGTTTCTTATGATTAAAAATAGACTGGGGTTCATGGTTTCACAAATGCACTCTCTCTTTTATATAGTGGTAGATAATGGAACATAGGAATTGACATATGAGATTGCAACAAGACAAGTTATTAATAATATGGGCATCACATCCTAATATAGAGATCTTTTGGTTATTAATCTCTCTTATACTCCACCAAGATGCGAACTAAATCATAACACCTCAGTAATTAAGATAAACAGAGTATAGCTTTAAGTTCAATGACATGAAATTTAAATAAGAACATGCTAGATCTAGTCATGGTGATAGTGGCAATGTCACCCACATATCACCGGTAGTATGGTATTTCCTTTATCCTAGTGAGGCAACAAAGTAAGGTAAAAACCCAAGTGGATCACGGTATTGTTGTCAACTTACCACAAAACCACCCCCCGTTACTCCAACTAATGCACACGTTCCCCCTCACACGCCCTCATACATATGTTGCATCAAAACACATAGACAAGGGTACATAATATGCATCTACTTTCATAACAAAGACATAATATTGGCAATCATCATAACATATATCAACTTAAGAGATCCACCACAAAGGTATTACATATATAACCATAATCATGTTCAGCAGCTCATATGGCACTAATTAGTGAAGCTCAAGAGAGAGGAGGGATACATAAGTTACTTCCACAAACCCATAGTCCAGGGGTGGACTACTCCCTCTTCATCATGGAGACGGTGGAGAATTCGTTGGAGAAGGTGGAGACCACACCGGCAGCGCCCCGCCGGAGTTTTCCCCCTCCAATCTGCAGCTCCAGGTCTTTATTTCGTGGTTTATGTGTTTCTGCGACGCTCTTCTCCGAAAGGGCTCGGGGGAGTATTTTTATAGTCGTTTTTAGGTCAAGACGAAGCCACGGAGACGAAGATCGACGGCATTGGAGGCTCGAGGCTCCAGAAGAAGTGCCCCACGCGGCCAAGGAATCTGGCCGCGTGGGCCCCCCCTCTTTTGCTCCTCGACCTTCCATTTTTGCACTTCCTTCGCTCCTACGCTTTGTTCCTTCCAAAAAAATGATGTTCGCGAAGTTTTAGGCCATTTGGACGACGTTTGGGTCCCTGAAACATTAAAATATAGAAAAAGGGGTTTTCTGACAGCGCAGGGTTAATTCCAAATAAATAGGGAAAGTGTGAAATATTCCCCAAAACATTATAAAACATTGATATAACCCTTATATGATGCAAATATGGATGAAATATGAGTAATACAATGCAAAGTTCATGTACGCATTTTACATGCATCACAGCCCCACCCCCAATTGTCCCACCGACAAGTTTACCGTATGGCACCACCAAGCGAGCCTCCAAATTTGGGGGCGGACTCGGGGCTGCCGGACAGCGACTCCGACATGCGGGGCCTGAATGTCATTGACACAACATCATTTAAGTCATTGCAGCCAACATTCATGGTTTAATGGTGCAGCGGTTTCCTCAGCGGGCGCAAAGGATCTGATGCGTCAAGACGCGCCTCCACATTTGGACGTCGTAGAGGCTCCCACGGGCGGTAGATGAACACGCGTCGAGTCACGCCTTCCACATGTGAATGTCGCAGAGGCTCCCGCAGGCGGTGATCGAACAAGCTACATCGGCGTCAATGCATGCCACCTAAACCGGTGCTCGATATTTAATGGGTGTCACCCAACTTCGCTCCTCCGACCGGCTAAAAACTGCACGCGCGCCTCTCCTCTCCCCAGACATTCCCCTGGCCCGTTCTCCCTCTCCCAAGTCGCGCCGCCAGCAGATCCACTGCCCGGCATGCCTGTCCAGGAGGTGAGCCGCAATGAGAAAATGGAATGGGCCTTCGCTACGTGGCATTGTCCATGTAGCGTGCTGGTTGTCGTAACGAGCATTGTCGTGAGCAAGACAATAAGCCGCTCGAGCAACTTCATCAGCAGAACGAGGATCAACATGTGAGCGCGTAGCGCCACGAGATGCAATCGATGAGGCATATCTCCTATGCCGTCCTACGCGTCCAGTAAGCCCATGCAGCAGGCCAGCTCCTCCCGCGAGCCTCCACCTCTGATGAAGGTCCAGGAAGCGCAACACCAACTGTGCCACAACATCACGGTGGCAGAGGGTCGTCACCTACCAGTTGAGTGGGTGAGGAACATCGCCAAGGTCCCGATGGTGTCGCGGCTCAGCGGGTAGCCGCACCTTGACTACATCACGCGGCTCTGGAGGGACATGACGAATTGTCGTGGGAGCAGGGGATTGACCCTCTCTACTCTATGTCTTCGACGTAGTGGACCGACATGGTGGATGTGGGGTATGAGGACGGCTGCGATAACTTATTCCTCCATGTCGTCACCATCCGCGGAGTGGTTCACATCGGATGACGAGTTGTTTGACGTTGTTGACGAGCTTGCCGTAGCACCGGCCCCGGCACCGGCAATCGGAGGACAACATGCTAGAGATGTAATGGCACGACATGCAAGCGTCCCTCGACGCGTTCTTTCGGCAGCGCTAGCACTAGTAGAGAACAAGCCATAGGACCAAACAGAAATACCCCATTTGTCCCGGTCGTATTACAAACCGGGACAAATGGGGCCAAATAGTTGGTCTTAGCCTCCACGCGCTTTAAAATCGAATCTTTTGTCCCGGTTCCAACCACGAACCGGGACAAAAGGTCATCGGACCCCATTTGTCCCGGTTCCAGCCACGAACCGGGACAAAAGTTAGGTGCCTATATATTTAAAAAATGTTTTGACACTTACAAAAATTCATTTTTGACACTTAAAAAATAGAAAATGATATTTATGAAAATAATTTGAATAATCCCTTCGGCATGATTGTTTACTATATCAAGATGCACTCATTTGTGGAATACGAGACCTTTTCACAAATAATTTGAAGAATATGAATTAGATTCAAATAATCAGCATAAACTCATTTTACTAGGCGAAATTAGGTAGAAATCAAGAAAAAATCTAATACTTGGGGATTATCCATCATATGTGTACTAGTTTCCATGAAAAATAAATATGTGCCATTTTTCATCATATTTTTTGTACTTTGTTCACAAAAAAGTCATTTTTCGCACTTAAAAAAATGGAAAATGATATTTATGAAAATAACATGAAGAATCCCTTTGGCATGATTGTTTCATATACCAATATACACCTATTTGTGAAATATGAGATCTGTGTCACAAACTATGTCGTGAAAATGACCATAACTTGATCATTTGGTTTGAAATTTGAAACTTCTAGATGTTTATAGATGATAGACCTTTTTGTGAAGATTTTCTTGCAAATTTTGTCAAAAATCAAGTTTATCATTTTTCATAGCAACTAGTACACATATAAGGAGCCCATGCCGAAGGATTTCATTTTTTGAGATGTTTATCAATTTATTTCATTTTTTCTTAAAAGCGATCAAAACGGTCGCGATGACTATTCGTCGAAAGAGGTAATATTTTATAGAATTATCAGTGTTTCTGTGATATAACCACTAGTTGTGTACCTCAAAATGATTTTTCCAAAAATTTCAGAACAAACTATCAAACAGTTGTAGTTCAAATTTGAATTACTTTCGATAAATCAACATAAACTCATTAAACTATGGGAAATTAGTTAGAAATTAAGGAAAAACCTAATACTTGGGGATTATCCATCATATGTGTACTAGTTTCCATGAAAATTAAATGGGTCCCATTTTGCATCATATTTTTGGTACTTTGTTCACAAAAAAAGTCATTTTTTTCACTTAAAAAATGGAAAATAATACTTATGAAATTAATTTTAAGATTTCCTTTGGCAAGGTTGTTTCTTATACCAAGATACATCTATTTATGGGATATGAGATATTTATCACAAACTATGCCGTGGAAATGACCATAACTTGGTCATTTGTCTTGAAACTTCTAGATGTTCATACATGATAGACCTTTTTGTGAAGATTTTTTTTGCACATTTTGTCAAAAATCAAGTTTATCATTTTTCATAGCAACTAGTACACATATAAGGAGCCCATGCCGAAGGATTTCATTTTTTGAGATGTTTATAAATTTATTTCATTTTTTCTTAAAAGCGATCAAAACGGTCGCGATGACTATTCGTCGAAAGAGGTAATATTTTATAGAATTATCAGTGTTTCTGTGATATAACCACTAGTTGTGTACCTCAAAATGATTTTTCCAAAAATTTCAGAACAAACTATCAAACAGTTGTAGTTCAAATTTGAATTACTTTCGATAAATCAACATAAACTCATTAAACTATGGGAAATTAGTTAGAAATTAAGGAAAAACCTAATACTTGGGGATTATCCATCATATGTGTACTAGTTTCCATGAAAATTAAATGGGTCCCATTTTGCATCATATTTTTGGTACTTTGTTCACAAAAAAAGTCATTTTTTTCACTTAAAAATGGAAAATAATACTTATGCAATTAATTTTAAGATTTCCTTTGGCAAGGTTGTTTCTTATACCAAGATACATCTATTTATGGGATATGAGATATTTATCACAAACTATGCCGTGGAAATGACCATAACTTGGTCATTTGTCTTGAAACTTCTAGATGTTCATACATGATAGACCTTTTTGTGAAGATTTTTTTTGCACATTTTGTCAAAAATCAAGTTTATCATTTTTCATAGCAACTAGTACACATATAAGGAGCCCATGCCGAAGGATTTCATTTTTTGAGATGTTTATCAATTTATTTCATTTTTTCTTAAAAGCGATCAAAACGGTCGCGATGACTATTCGTCGAAAGAGGTAATATTTTATAGAATTATCAGTGTTTCTGTGATATAACCACTAGTTGTGTACCTCAAAATGATTTTTCCAAAAATTTCAGAACAAACTATCAAACAGTTGTAGTTCAAATTTGAATTACTTTCGATAAATCAACATAAACTCATTAAACTATGGGAAATTAGTTAGAAATCAAGGAAAAACCTAATACTTGGGGATTATCCATCATATGTGTACTAGTTTCCATGAAAATTAAATGGGTCCCATTTTGCATCATATTTTTGGTACTTTGTTCACAAAAAAAGTCATTTTTTTCACTTAAAAAATGGAAAATAATACTTATGAAATTAATTTTAAGATTTCCTTTGGCAAGGTTGTTTCTTATACCAAGATACATCTATTTATGGGATATGAGATATTTATCACAAACTATGCCGTGGAAATGACCATAACTTGGTCATTTGTCTTGAAACTTCTAGATGTTCATACATGATAGACCTTTTTGTGAAGATTTTTTTTGCACATTTTGTCAAAAATCAAGTTTATCATTTTTAATAGCAACTAGTACACATATAAGGAGCCCATGCCGAAGGATTTCATTTTTTGAGATGTTTATCAATTTATTTCATTTTTTCTTAAAAGCGATCAAAACGGTCGCGATGACTATTCGTCGAAAGAGGTAATATTTTATAGAATTATCAGTGTTTCTGTGATATAACCACTAGTTGTGTACCTCAAAATGATTTTTCCAAAAATTTCAGAACAAACTATCAAACAGTTGTAGTTCAAATTTGAATTACTTTCGATAAATCAACATAAACTCATTAAACTATGGGAAATTAGTTAGAAATCAAGGAAAAACCTAATACTTGGGGATTATCCATCATATGTGTACTAGTTTCCATGAAAATTAAATGGGTCCCATTTTGCATCATATTTTTGGTACTTTGTTCACAAAAAAAGTCATTTTTTTCACTTAAAAATGGAAAATAATACTTATGCAATTAATTTTAAGATTTCCTTTGGCAAGGTTGTTTCTTATACCAAGATACATCTATTTATGGGATATGAGATATTTATCACAAACTATGCCGTGGAAATGACCATAACTTGGTCATTTGTCTTGAAACTTCTAGATGTTCATACATGATAGACCTTTTTGTGAAGATTTTTTTTGCACATTTTGTCAAAAATCAAGTTTATCATTTTTCATAGCAACTAGTACACATATAAGGAGCCCATGCCGAAGGATTTCATTTTTTGAGATGTTTATCAATTTATTTCATTTTTTCTTAAAAGCGATCAAAACGGTCGCGATGACTATTCGTCGAAAGAGGTAATATTTTATAGAATTATCAGTGTTTCTGTGATATAACCACTAGTTGTGTACCTCAAAATGATTTTTCCAAAAATTTCAGAACAAACTATCAAACAGTTGTAGTTCAAATTTGAATTACTTTCGATAAATCAACATAAACTCATTAAACTATGGGAAATTAGTTAGAAATCAAGGAAAAACCTAATACTTGGGGATTATCCATCATATGTGTACTAGTTTCCATGAAAATTAAATGGGTCCCATTTTGCATCATATTTTTGGTACTTTGTTCACAAAAAAAGTCATTTTTTTCACTTAAAAAATGGAAAATAATACTTATGAAATTAATTTTAAGATTTCCTTTGGCAAGGTTGTTTCTTATACCAAGATACATCTATTTATGGGATATGAGATATTTATCACAAACTATGCCGTGGAAATGACCATAACTTGGTCATTTGTCTTGAAACTTCTAGATGTTCATACATGATAGACCTTTTTGTGAAGACTTTTTTTGCACATTTTGTCAAAAATCAAGTTTATCATTTTTCATAGCAACTAGTAAACATATAAGGAGCCCATGCCGAAGGATTTCATTTTTTGAGATGTTTATCAATTTATTTCATTTTTTCTTAAAAGCGATCAAAACGGTCGCGATGACTATTCGTCGAAAGAGGTAATATTTTATAGAATTATCAGTGTTTCTGTGATATAACCACTAGTTGTGTACCTCAAAATGATTTTTCCAAAAATTTCAGAACAAACTATCAAACAGTTGTAGTTCAAATTTGAATTACTTTCGATAAATCAACATAAACTCATTAAACTATGGGAAATTAGTTAGAAATCAAGGAAAAACCTAATACTTGGGGATTATCCATCATATGTGTACTAGTTTCCATGAAAATTAAATGGGTCCCATTTTGCATCATATTTTTGGTACTTTGTTCACAAAAAAAGTCATTTTTTTCACTTAAAAAATGGAAAATAATACTTATGAAATTAATTTTAAGATTTCCTTTGGCAAGGTTGTTTCTTATACCAAGATACATCTATTTATGGGATATGAGATATTTATCACAAACTATGCCGTGGAAATGACCATAACTTGGTCATTTGTCTTGAAACTTCTAGATGTTCATACATGATAGACCTTTTTGTGAAGACTTTTTTTGCACATTTTGTCAAAAATCAAGTTTATCATTTTTCATAGCAACTAGTAAACATATAAGGAGCCCATGCCGAAGGATTTCATTTTTTGAGATGTTTATCAATTTATTTCATTTTTTCTTAAAAGCGATCAAAACGGTCGCGATGACTATTCGTCGAAAGAGGTAATATTTTATAGAATTATCAGTGTTTCTGTGATATAACCACTAGTTGTGTACCTCAAAATGATTTTTCCAAAAATTTCAGAACAAACTATCAAACAGTTGTAGTTCAAATTTGAATTACTTTCGATAAATCAACATAAACTCATTAAACTATGGGAAATTAGTTAGAAATCAAGGAAAAACCTAATACTTGGGGATTATCCATCATATGTGTACTAGTTTCCATGAAAATTAAATGGGTCCCATTTTGCATCATATTTTTGGTACTTTGTTCACAAAAAAAGTCATTTTTTTCACTTAAAAAATGGAAAATAATACTTATGAAATTAATTTTAAGATTTCCTTTGGCAAGGTTGTTTCTTATACCAAGATACATCTATTTATGGGATATGAGATATTTATCACAAACTATGCCGTGGAAATGACCATAACTTGGTCATTTGTCTTGAAACTTCTAGATGTTCATACATGATAGACCTTTTTGTGAAGATTTTTTTTGCACATTTTGTCAAAAATCAAGTTTATCATTTTTCATAGCAACTAGTACACATATAAGGAGCCCATGCCGAAGGATTTCATTTTTTGAGATGTTTATCAATTTATTTCATTTTTTCTTAAAAGCGATCAAAACGGTCGCGATGACTATTCGTCGAAAGAGGTAATATTTTATAGAATTATCAGTGTTTCTGTGATATAACCACTAGTTGTGTACCTCAAAATGATTTTTCCAAAAATTTCAGAACAAACTATCAAACAGTTGTAGTTCAAATTTGAATTACTTTCGATAAATCAACATAAACTCATTAAACTATGGGAAATTAGTTAGAAATCAAGGAAAAACCTAATACTTGGGGATTATCCATCATATGTGTACTAGTTTCCATGAAAATTAAATGGGTCCCATTTTGCATCATATTTTTGGTACTTTGTTCACAAAAAAAGTCATTTTTTTCACTTAAAAATGGAAAATAATACTTATGCAATTAATTTTAAGATTTCCTTTGGCAAGGTTGTTTCTTATACCAAGATACATCTATTTATGGGATATGAGATATTTATCACAAACTATGCCGTGGAAATGACCATAACTTGGTCATTTGTCTTGAAACTTCTAGATGTTCATACATGATAGACCTTTTTGTGAAGATTTTTTTTGCACATTTTGTCAAAAATCAAGTTTATCATTTTTCATAGCAACTAGTACACATATAAGGAGCCCATGCCGAAGGATTTCATTTTTTGAGATGTTTATCAATTTATTTCATTTTTTCTTAAAAGCGATCAAAACGGTCGCGATGACTATTCGTCGAAAGAGGTAATATTTTATAGAATTATCAGTGTTTCTGTGATATAACCACTAGTTGTGTACCTCAAAATGATTTTTCCAAAAATTTCAAAACAAACTATCAAACAGTTGTAGTTCAAATTTGAATTACTTTCGATAAATCAACATAAACTCATTAAACTATGGGAAATTAGTTAGAAATTAAGGAAAAACCTAATACTTGGGGATTATCCATCATATGTGTACTAGTTTCCATGAAAATTAAATGGGTCCCATTTTGCATCATATTTTTGGTACTTTGTTCACAAAAAAAGTCATTTTTTTCACTTAAAAAATGGAAAATAATACTTATGAAATTAATTTTAAGATTTCCTTTGGCAAGGTTGTTTCTTATACCAAGATACATCTATTTATGGGATATGAGATATTTATCACAAACTATGCCGTGGAAATGACCATAACTTGGTCATTTGTCTTGAAACTTCTAGATGTTCATACATGATAGACCTTTTTGTGAAGACTTTTTTTGCACATTTTGTCAAAAATCAAGTTTATCATTTTTCATAGCAACTAGTAAACATATAAGGAGCCCATGCCGAAGGATTTCATTTTTTGAGATGTTTATCAATTTATTTCATTTTTTCTTAAAAGCGATCAAAACGGTCGCGATGACTATTCGTCGAAAGAGGTAATATTTTATAGAATTATCAGTGTTTCTGTGATATAACCACTAGTTTTGTACCTCAAAATGATTTTTCCAAAAATTTCAGAACAAACTATCAAACAGTTGTAGTTCAAATTTGAATTACTTTCGATAAATCAACATAAACTCATTAAACTATGGGAAATTAGTTAGAAATCAAGGAAAAACCTAATACTTGGGGATTATCCATCATATGTGTACTAGTTTCCATGAAAATTAAATGGGTCCCATTTTGCATCATATTTTTGGTACTTTGTTCACAAAAAAAGTCATTTTTTTCACTTAAAAAATGGAAAATAATACTTATGAAATTAATTTTAAGATTTCCTTTGGCAAGGTTGTTTCTTATACCAAGATACATCTATTTATGGGATATGAGATATTTATCACAAACTATGCCGTGGAAATGACCATAACTTGGTCATTTGTCTTGAAACTTCTAGATGTTCATACATGATAGACCTTTTTGTGAAGACTTTTTTTGCACATTTTGTCAAAAATTAAGTTTATCATTTTTCATAGCAACTAGTAAACATATAAGGAGCCCATGCCGAAGGATTTCATTTTTTGAGATGTTTATCAATTTATTTCATTTTTTCTTAAAAGCGATCAAAACGGTCGCGATGACTATTCGTCGAAAGAGGTAATATTTTATAGAATTATCAGTGTTTCTGTGATATAACCACTAGTTGTGTACCTCAAAATGATTTTTCCAAAAATTTCAGAACAAACTATCAAACAGTTGTAGTTCAAATTTGAATTACTTTCGATAAATCAACATAAACTCATTAAACTATGGGAAATTAGTTAGAAATCAAGGAAAAACCTAATACTTGGGGATTATCCATCATATGTGTACTAGTTTCCATGAAAATTAAATGGGTCCCATTTTGCATCATATTTTTGGTACTTTGTTCACAAAAAAAGTCATTTTTTTCACTTAAAAAATGGAAAATAATACTTATGAAATTAATTTTAAGATTTCCTTTGGCAAGGTTGTTTCTTATACCAAGATACATCTATTTATGGGATATGAGATATTTATCACAAACTATGCCGTGGAAATGACCATAACTTGGTCATTTGTCTTGAAACTTCTAGATGTTCATACATGATAGACCTTTTTGTGAAGATTTTTTTTGCACATTTTGTCAAAAATCAAGTTTATCATTTTTCATAGCAACTAGTACACATATAAGGAGCCCATGCCGAAGGATTTCATTTTTTGAGATGTTTATCAATTTATTTCATTTTTTCTTAAAAGCGATCAAAACGGTCGCGATGACTATTCGTCGAAAGAGGTAATATTTTATAGAATTATCAGTGTTTCTGTGATATAACCACTAGTTGTGTACCTCAAAATGATTTTTCCAAAAATTTCAGAACAAACTATCAAACAGTTGTAGTTCAAATTTGAATTACTTTCGATAAATCAACATAAACTCATTAAACTATGGGAAATTAGTTAGAAATCAAGGAAAAACCTAATACTTGCGGATTATCCATCATATGTGTACTAGTTTCCATGAAAATTAAATGGGTCCCATTTTGCATCATATTTTTGGTACTTTGTTCACAAAAAAAGTCATTTTTTTCACTTAAAAAATGGAAAATAATACTTATGCAATTAATTTTAAGATTTCCTTTGGCAAGGTTGTTTCTTATACCAAGATACATCTATTTATGGGATATGAGATATTTATCACAAACTATGCCGTGGAAATGACCATAACTTGGTCATTTGTCTTGAAACTTCTAGATGTTCATACATGATAGACCTTTTTGTGAAGATTTTTTTTGCACATTTTGTCAAAAATCAAGTTTATCATTTTTCATAGCAACTAGTACACATATAAGGAGCCCATGCCGAAGGATTTCATTTTTTGAGATGTTTATCAATTTATTTCATTTTTTCTTAAAAGCGATCAAAACGGTCGCGATGACTATTCGTCGAAAGAGGTAATATTTTATAGAATTATCAGTGTTTCTGTGATATAACCACTAGTTGTGTACCTCAAAATGATTTTTCCAAAAATTTCAGAACAAACTATCAAACAGTTGTAGTTCAAATTTGAATTACTTTCGATAAATCAACATAAACTCATTAAACTATGGGAAATTAGTTAGAAATCAATGAAAAACCTAATACTTGGGGATTATCCATCATATGTGTACTAGTTTCCATGAAAATTAAATGGGTCCCATTTTGCATCATATTTTTGGTACTTTGTTCACAAAAAAAGTCATTTTTTTCACTTAAAAAATGGAAAATAATACTTATGAAATTAATTTTAAGATTTCCTTTGGCAAGGTTGTTTCTTATACCAAGATACATCTATTCATGGGATATGAGATATTTATCACAAACTATGCCGTGGAAATGACCATAACTTGGTCATTTGTCTTGAAACTTCTAGATGTTCATACATGATAGACCTTTTTGTGAAGACTTTTTTTGCACATTTTGTCAAAAATCAAGTTTATAATTTTTCATAGCAACTAGTACACATATAAGGAGCCCATGCCGAAGGATTTCATTTTTTGAGATGTTTATCAATTTATTTCATTTTTTCTTAAAAGCGATCAAAACGGTCGCGATGACTATTCGTCGAAAGAGGTAATATTTTATAGAATTATCAGTGTTTCTGTGATATAACCACTAGTTGTGTACCTCAAAATGATTTTTCCAAAAATTTCAGAACAAACTATCAAACAGTTGTAGTTCAAATTTGAATTGCTTTCGATAAATCAACATAAACTCATTAAACTATGGGAAATTAGTTAGAAATCAAGGAAAAACCTAATACTTGGGGATTATCCATCATATGTGTACTAGTTTCCATGAAAATTAAATGGGTCCCATTTTGCATCATATTTTTGGTACTTTGTTCACAAAAAAAGTCATTTTTTCACTTAAAAATGGAAAATAATACTTATGAAATTAATTTTAAGATTTCCTTTGGCAAGGTTGTTTCTTATACCAAGATACATCTATTTATGGGATATGAGATATTTATCACAAACTATGCCGTGGAAATGACCATAACTTGGTCATTTGTCTTGAAACTTCTAGATGTTCATACATGATAGACCTTTTTGTGAAGACTTTTTTTGCACATTTTGTCAAAAATCAAGTTTATAATTTTTCATAGCAACTAGTACACATATAAGGAGCCCATGCCGAAGGATTTCATTTTTTGAGATGTTTATCAATTTATTTCATTTTTTCTTAAAAGCGATCAAAACGGTCGCGATGACTATTCGTCGAAAGAGGTAATATTTTATAGAATTATCAGTGTTTCTGTGATATAACCACTAGTTGTGTACCTCAAAATGATTTTTCCAAAAATTTCAGAACAAACTATCAAACAGTTGTAGTTCAAATTTGAATTACTTTCGATAAATCAACATAAACTCATTAAACTATGGGAAATTAGTTAGAAATCAAGGAAAAACCTAATACTTGGGGATTATCCATCATATGTGTACTAGTTTCCATGAAAATTAAATGGGTCCCATTTTGCATCATATTTTTGGTACTTTGTTCACAAAAAAAGTCATTTTTTCACTTAAAAATGGAAAATAATACTTATGAAATTAATTTTAAGATTTCCTTTGGCAAGGTTGTTTCTTATACCAAGATACATCTATTTATGGGATATGAGATATTTATCACAAACTATGCCGTGGAAATGACCATAACTTGGTCATTTGTCTTGAAACTTCTAGATGTTCATACATGATAGACCTTTTTGTGAAGACTTTTTTTGCACATTTTGTCAAAAATCAAGTTTATCATTTTTCATAGCAACTAGTACACATATAAGGAGCCCATGCCGAAGGATATCCTTTTTTGAGGTGTTTATCATTTTATTTTATTTTTTCTTAAAACCGATCAAAACGGTCGCGATGACTATCTATGTTTCTGTAATGCAAAAGATTATTTGGATGTCATATTTGAAATCCTCTAATTTTTTTGATCAATTTAGACATTTTATTTGTTGAATTCTGATTTAAGGTTTTAAAGATACGAATTATTCCATACTAAATGAAAAAGGCAAAAATAAAGTAATATTTATTTTATCATTATTTATTACAATATTATTATTATTATTCTATAGTCATTGTTGTTTATTCAACTTAATTTTTATAATACAAGTAATGAAAAAGTATAACATGATGACCGAGTGGTTAATATGATTGATAAGATAGTAATATCAGTAAGTTCTCAGTTCTCTCTTAGTATCTAATTTGAAAGGAATCTAAATGTTAAGCGTGCTGGGGTTGGAGTAGTTTGAGGATGGGTGACCGAACAGGAAGTTTGACTTGAGATTAAATGTGTAGTTAGTAATGAAGTGTGTGGGTTAGTAGGTAATTAAATGTGTGGCTAAGTGAGAAACAAAAAAAAGTAAAATAGAAAACACGAAAGAAAAAGAAAAACATAATAGCAGCCAGCAATACGAACCGGGAAAGACATACGAAAGAAAAAGAAAAACAGAAAATAGAAAAAAAAACAAAAAACACTATTGTCCGGGGTCATAATACGAACCGGGACAAATAGCATCCGGCAAAAATGCTGGCTGCCGCAGCCACGTGCCCCCCAATTGGTCCCGGGTCGTGGCATGCCCGGGACAAAAAGCCACCCTATTTGTCCCGAGCACGTTGTCCCGGGAGCGTGACCGGGACAAATAGCCCATACGGCCCGGGACCATTAGCATGTTCTGCTCTAGTGTAGATCAAACCCCAACCCACTCCGGCAAGGGCGATGACCTACAGGCATGCATATTCCATGAGGCCGCCACCACCGCCACCACGTTCCAATGACACTTGGACCAAGGTGGGCGACGTCGGAACCTGAAGCGGAGCTAGATGCGAATGGGTATGCATTCACAGTTTCATTTCTCCGTTCTTTTTCATGTACTTCATTTCATTTATTTATTTTCTTCATTGAGCTGTAGAGTTGGAACGGTAACTATAGAAGAAGTAGAATGTTTACGGTACGGTGAATGCATTAAGCAAAGACTTTTTTTTTTACCTGGATAACCAAAGACTTTGGCAACGGATAGTTTGTGAAACATTTCTGGGAAACATTTCTGGAAAGTTATGCTCCATGACATAACTGCGAGCGCTGGGGCGAGGTTTGCTTCCCAAGGAATCAAGCTGGCGAAACATTGAATCCTGACGCAATAAACCCGGCAACTTTGTACAAAGCTCCATAGCGCACGGCGTACTTGCGCATGCAGTAATTTGCCTGTCCGTGTGACTGCGATATCATCAATATACACGTCTGAATAATAATAAATAAAGTGGCCAATTGAGCTACAGATGCCCTGCTCTGCTTCTACAGCAGCTGCAATGCCTCTCTCGGCCATCTGCTAGAGATGAGGCTGGTAACCACGACAGCTTGCCGCAACTGGGTGTTCTAGGATTAGGGTCCCCAAATACCAAACCTTGGATGTATTTGCAGGACGACCCGTGATTGAAGTTTTTTTTTTGCAATGGTGTCAGATTTATCTACACTCATCACTGGGCATCTTTTTCTACACTTACAAAAGGGACCCCAAAGAAAGAAAAATTAGAGCCAATTCATAACTTCTTAAGAAAATAGCATAAATAAATTATGGAAATAGCAATGCGATCCTCTACCGCCATCGTCATTGAATAACAAACTCAAGACACGGCCATCACCACCGGTGCCGGGACAAAACAGCTTGGCACCGAGAAGAAGAGGAACGCCGTCGCAAGTTCGAACAGGGGCCTCCACTTGGAGGTTTAAGTAACGACGGGCTTCATGGCTTCGAAGACCACCCGATGGTCGGCATGGTCGGAAGCCAAAACTTAGGGCGTCGAGATTGTCCTCCATTATACGCATCCTCATCTATAATTTAGATAAAAGGAACTTGTCGCTATCCATAACCTAGAATAAAGTAATGAAGTCTTGAAACTACAAATTATTGCACTAATTTACTTATGGAAACGACCGAACAGTACGAGACGGGAAAGAGCCTAAACCGCTTGCTGAACGAGCTATGGGGAGCGGCAGGTCAGAAACATCGACACAAAACGAGGACGCATGGTGGCAGCCTCCATGGTCGTTGGGACTCCCGCTAGAAAGTTAGCGATGAAAAGGGGCAGCGGCGAGCGCGGGGCGGAAGGGGGGGTCAATTCTTATTATGAGGAGGACGCAGGGGGTTTCGAAGGAGATTAACGATTTGCCATGGTGATGCAGAAGGGGAAGAATTGGTGAGGTTTAGGCAAGCGCTCAACGACAGGAAGGGAAATGAAAATTTTAACGTCCAACAATGTATATCGAGTCCTACGTGTGATGGACATGTCCATGACTACCGGCCCCGAAAGTTGGGGACCAACATAGAGATGCCGAATATTTTCGACAGCTTCAGACCGGTGGGTGTCACGGAGGACGATTTGCACGAACCTTCAATGTCACTTTGGTGCTGCTAGGAGGGAGACGTTCTCGCTCCAACAGCTACGAACAACCACTGACTAGTAGGTATGTCAACCGATCCAATACGTTTGTGCAGAGCAGCGTTATGTCTTGTCTCCACGGACGAAGTTCTCGCTCCCCGCGTCGTTCTCCATTGCGTCGCTAGGCGCCGAGGTCATGCGGCGCCACCGCCTGTGCGTGCCCGTCCAAGACATCTGGTGGTACTAGAACGACGCGGTACTGGTGTCGTCAGGGGCGGAGCCAGGATTCGAACATAGGGGGGCGAAAAGTCCACGACCATCAAAGACAATAAACATTATAATATATTAAGTCTAAAAATATTCTATAGAAAATCCAAATGAATATTCGAAATATATGTTCGACGCTTAGAAAGAAAATTACATGTCTATTAGCTTAAACTTTGCTTTACAACGACCATCGGTGTCTAATAAGTCGATAATCTAGTAGAGCCAATTCGCTTGAAAAAGAAATCTACTCGACTTTCCTTTCTCTTCATCTTTGAACATAAAAGATAAAAATTAGAGGTGTGTTATTGTGCTAATATAAGGCAACGAAATTGGAAAAAATGGACATTGGGGTCATCTCTATTTTGTGTCTATGGCAGTGGGGTCATTCTCCATAGATTAGTCCTAATATAGTAGGAGTTAGTGCTAATTAGTGGAGGAATTTCAGGTTTCCACTGGGGTCAGCTGACCCCGGTCCTCTTATGCCAGATCCGTCTATAAGCAAATCTACTTGTTATAGGGACAAACGTGTGTTGATATATAGTGGAACAAACGGTCAGCAATCGCTACTAATATACAGACATACAGTAGAACAAAGCCAGGTGAGCCAGCGATCGATCGAGTACCTTCAGCCTTTGGTGTTCCGGGCGGCCGGCCGGCCGGGACGTGCAGTGACAGAGGCACAGAGCTGCATAGCAAACGCAGCAGGCAGCAGCGAGCAGCGGCGTTGATTCGAAGGGAGATGAGGAGACGAGAGATAGGCAGCAGCGAACGCAGCATGCACCGCAAGAGCCCTAGCCCTAGGGGATGGGAGATCAATCGATCGATCAAATCACATGGGTTGCCTGGATCTGGTTGCCGGTTGATCTGCCGTCGGGCCAACCTGATGGGCTTAGTTAACTCTGTCTATAATTTGGGCCTAGTAATATCTATAGATAATGTATCAATTAGTTAACAGTGAGCTAATACATGGAGTATAACCTACTGAAAAATATTGGAGGGGGCGAACGGTTGGGGGGGGGGGGGGGGGGGGGGGGGGGGGGGTCCGACCCCTGCTAGCCCCCCCCCCCCCTGTCTCCGCCCCTGGGTGTCGTGGTCATATGTGAAGCCCTGGCACTTGAACCCGCATCGGATCCCGGTGTCGCCCATCCTGCAGAGCCACCGCGCACGAGGGCAGGAGATCGAGCTCCACCGCGTGCGCCTCCCGGCGGAGTACCGGCGCGACCCTCGCGTTCTCGGCATGGTCCCCCTACTGACGGGACTGGTTCCACGACGAGCACAACCTACGGCGGCAAGCGCTCTTCACATGGGCCCTCACACCAGCTCACCACCACCGCCACCACCAGAGGTGAAGCCCGAGGTGAAGACAGAGGAGGTGAAGGAGGACAACGCCAACCTCTTGGCTGCGCTGAAGGACTCCAAGCGCACCGTGGCCGAGGACGAGGGTAAGAGGTGGGAGCGGGTGAGGTGGACATGCCTCCGACGCCTCCCATCCCCCGGGGTTGCAAGACCAGTCATGGTCATGGACTAGCCCCCACTCCACGCTCCAGTAGACGTCGGAGCAAGAGCAGTCGCCGATGCCGCCGGCCAGTGTTCCACCGGCTCACCTCTAGGAGGCGCCGCCCTACATCGTCCTCTTCCTGGAAGAAGAGTAGAATCTCATGGAGCAAATTATTTTGCTATTTTTTTGTTTGCCCACGAATGAAGAAAACGACCCATATGACCTGGTTTAAGAAAAGGACCAAACAAAATTTGCGACGCGGCTCGTAGACCGGACATTACAAAGAGAAGCTTTTTTTAGTGATTGCATGTGTCGTCCGTTTGTGTCGGCCCCATCCTAATACAAGAACTCGTCGACAGTGGCCAGTTTCCTCAACCGGCGACGAGCACATGACCATCATCTTGCACACGAACGAGTTCCCTCTCCGGCACATCGTCTGACACGGAGGAGAGGTAAGCACAGCGTCATGTAGCGCTAGAATCTTTCCTAGCCTAGCCGGTGAACGTTGCTCCAGAAATCCCTGACAGAACAGCGCCTCTCTCTCGTGCCCACCCGGGCACCCATGCATGTGCCGCCACCGGCGCTGGAGCCCAGCATGGTACCTCTCCCTACGCCGCGTCCAACAGTGCGATCCACCGGAGAAATGAAAACTTGCGTCGCAAATGGTGCTGAGATCACGAGCTGCTCCGGCGGCCCTATCCCCTTCGCCGACGACGACGCGAGCGGCCAGACGCATGCATTGCGATTTGCGAGTTGAGCCGGAACTGGACGACGTCGGAGCAAATCTTTCTTTCTAATAATACCAGCTCGGAATTGAATTGAATTGATCATCGACGGCACGGATGGTCCAAAGGAGACAATAAACGGTTAAGCTACCCCCAATCCATGGCGGACGGGGCAGGGCGGGAGTACAATGCGCGCGTGAGTTGTGTGCCCCGCCGCGGGCGAAACCTCCGTGACAACAACAACAGCAACGGGGGGCATAAATTCCGACCGGTCTCCACCGCGCACGGCACAGTCACCCTACCAAGTACGCCGCCTCTATACAGCCTGGAATTCCCGCCGCCGGAACGCCCGCGCCATGCATATGCTACGACGGGTTGGCGCGCCGGCCGCGCGGGATCACATCACGACGTCGGAGCGGCGGCCGCGCCCTCCGTGGCGGTGCCGGTGGTCGGCGCCGTACCTCATCCCGTCCGGGCCGAACAGACGACGCAGCCTCGCGGCGTCGCACTCCGACAGGGCGACCGGGTACCGGAGGCTGTCGTGGCAGTAGGAGTAGGACATGTGGCCCCGCCTGAACGCCGCCATCGCCTTGTGCTGCTCGGCTGACAGCGCGGCGGCAGTGGGCTCGTACCAGGGCGTGACGCACGCCGCCGCCTCCGCGGAGTTGTCCATGGTGATGGGGTTGACGGGGCAGCCCTGGAGCACGAGGTCGCCGAACTCGGCGACGAACGGCGCGTACTTGTAGTTCACCCTGTAGCGGCCGCCGAGGGTGGCCCAGGCGGAGCCGTCCCAGATGGTGGCGTAGAGGGACATGGGCTTGGAGGGGAACGCCGCGCCCATGGCCTCCGTCCTCACCACCTCCCTGATCGGCGTCTCGTCCACGTAGAATCTGCAAGACGAAAATGTCAGTGCAACTCAGAAGGAATAACATTCAGCAAAAGGGAGACACCAAATTCAGAATGATTTTCTCCTGTGTTTATTTATTTGTTTACTATGTATATGTGCGAGTGAAATCGTCATGGATTCTTTGGGTAAACGAATCCAGGCAATGCGCATCGAAACAGGCGCAAAGATCTCGGAAAGGGCCCAATTTTGCCAAGGGTCAGAGCCTCAGAGGGGGTGGTGACACAAGCAGCAGCCAGAGCAAAAGAGGCAAGAAAAAACGCCAAAGGCAGCAAGAAAGGAACACAGAAAGAAATGTTTGTATTTCTCTATGCCCACCGCAACAAGAAAGCGCTCATCAGGAAACCAATCTTCAAATCCACAGCAAGAATCGAATGGTTGGGCATGAGAGGACTTATCGGAGAAGCAGAATGACAAGACAGCAACACAAGGAAACAGGGGAATGGAATGCAGAGGTGGATTAGCTCACTCACACGATGCGGTGCTGGGTCCAGAGGATTGAGTAGTGGTGGAAGTCGTCGGTGGGGTCAAAGGGGAGGTCGTAGCGCTCCTCCCGGCCGGCGCCGGTGCTGCCGTTGCCGTACACGTTGGTCTGCACCCGCCACTCGCGGCCGCGCACGTTGCCGAGGAACTCGAAGTCCAGCTCGTCGTGGGTCTTCTCGTACGTGTCGCCGTTCGTCAGCTGCGCGCCAACAAACAAGCATAGAAAGGTAGATTTTTTAGAAGAGAAATCTTAGGGGTGGTCGACTGATTTGTGGCTGGTTTGGCTCGTTGCAGAGAGAGCAGTGAGGAAACAGTGAGCGAACGTACGTAGAAGGCGACGACGACTCCGGCGGCGTAGTCGGCGGGGAGCTTCACGGCGGCGCTGAAGAAGCCGTGGAGGAAGAGGCCCTGAGAGGCGAACCCGGCGCCTGGATGAACACAGAAGAGGAAGAGTCAGTTTTGCCCAGACAACCCTGACGTTGACGAAACCGCACCACCGTCCTCCCGCTGCCTACCGAACTGAAGGGGAGGGACCGATTCGTGACATAAGAAAAGCGCAATGCGCACCTCAGCTTACGCCGAAATAGCACACATGAACGGGGGCGCCGTTGGTTGGTACTCACCGGTGGACTCGTCGAGGGAGAGGTGGACGCGCTTGCCCTCGCCGCGGAGGGCGAGGTTGGCGCTGCCGAAGATCTGGGTGTAGCCCTCGTGGAAGGCCATGGGCGGCACGCCGTGGAGCGGCGGCGGCTGCCTCCCCTCGCCGCCATGGGCGAGCAGGACGACGGCGCCCACGACGAGGAGGAGGACGAGGTGAGAGAGCCGCGGCGAAGATGAGCTGGATGCCATCTTCCTCTCTCTCTCTCTCTCACCACTCTTCTCTGAGCGCTCGGCTCTGTGCCTCTCTCTGCACGACGCGGCCGTGATAGGGGAGCAGTTTTATTGTGATGGGCCTCCTCCGTCCAGTCTCTCTCTCTCTTCCCTTTTCCTCGGGCCGCGCGCTGCTATGGAAACGTTTGGCAATTTGAATTAGTCCTTGCGTCCGGGCCCAGCGTCCCGTGTCTTGGATTCCTGGGGTGCGGGCCCGACCGTACGTACACACCCACATACGCAACCATTTTTATCAACTGTATCTTTTCTTCATGTAAATATTTTTTTTTGCGAAAAAACAACCTATCCATTAATCATCCATCCATAATAATAGCATAAATACCCGTTAAATAATAATAATAATAATAATAATAATAGTATAAATAGGTTATTCGACTACCTAATGACAACGACTACGAACTATCCTCGTCCATCGTTCATAGGAGAGATTATTGTATTATAATAGATAGACGAGAAATTATCGTGCTAAAACCTCAAATGCCAGTGCACTAGATTAACATACATCACCAAATATGAGAACCATATTGGAATAAGTTAACCTGCAACACACGAACAAACATGAAAATGGACATGATCTTAGAAGATTCGTTGGACACACAACTATACTCGCCCTCTCGTAGCACTAGACGCACCACTTGAACGGTAATAGGGAAGGGAGTACCTTGTTCGGACACCGAGAAATAGTTGACACTTTACCATCCGAATAAACACACAAAAAATACATAAAACAGTACACGAAAACCCTCCCACCTGTGAGAGGTCAGAGTCCGCCGCCCCTCCAAGGCCTAGGAGGCCATCATAGATGGAGAATACCGACATCGTCGTCGGCGGGCCAGACGGAAACCCTAGCCACCTTGTTATCGCCATGATCTCCTCTGCCCTCGTACATACCAGCCTGGGAAAACTCTTCTTCATTTAAATACATTGACAATATTGCACTGTTACGTTAATATAGTGAGATTATTATGGTTTGCTATTTCGGGGTTTTGAACTCGAATCACATCTAGGAAAATTATCCGTGCTATACAACAAGGGAATGTTCCGTAGATTTTTTTTATTTAACACGGTAAAAAACAGGGAAAAAACATATTTAAATGTTTTAATAAATCTTTATTAAAATGCATTAAGTTGAAAAGATAGAGTTCTATGGACATGCAAATTTGCAAGAGAGTCAAAATTCTTTATAAGTTCTGAAAATGATAATTTCATCTATCTAAATAATTTTTCTTTTTCATATCTCCTAAATAATTTTAAGTTTAAAATGGCAATTTTGAACGTCTATAAAATTATACCTTCTCAACCTAACACATTTTTGTTGAAAATATATTAAAAAATTAAACGTATGTTTTCGTCATTTTCACCACGTTCCACTGAAACCACGCTCCGTTTCACGGACATTGATGAGTAACTGCAAGTAGATGCAAAATACTCCTATACTGTATAGGGAAATTCTATCCAGGCTTTGATTCATCTGGCTCCAGCAGCACATATTTATTCTCGATCTAATTCTCGTGTCCGTTCCGTTTTTTTCTTGTGCCGTTGTTTGCCCTCTGGGAAAGCGAGTGCCTTTTTCTTAACTGCGGACACAGACGGGACACGGCCTCGGCCTCGGGTTGGCTGCTTGCTCTTGGACGTACGCCATGCCACTTGCGCTCGCTGTTACTCGTACTGCCCGTGAACGGAACCTCGAGGTGAAAATTCCCAGCATTTTCTGCTACTACTCTAGTACTGTACTGATTTTATTTCAACAGAAGTACTCGCTCCGTTCCAAATTAATTAACTTCTATTTGCCCACATATGTGTATGTCATGTGGGTAAATAGAAGTCAATTAATTTGGAACGGAGGGAGTAGGTGTCCGAGAAGTGTACAAGAGAGACTGCTGATTAATTGAATTGATGTATGTGCTGCGAAGTACTCTCTGTTTCAAATTATGATGGTTTAGACATTTTAATATAGATTGAAATGAGTAAATTTACGCACTAAAACACGTTTAGTATTATATTTCGGAATGGAGGTAGTAAAATATTACTCTCTCTCGTCCCGTTTCGATTTGTAAGGAAGCGTAGCCATTTTCAGATTATCGTTATTCCGAGACAAGGAATAGAGTTCGAACTAGCACAATAAGGGGAACTCGCTATCTAATGAAGCACAATAAAGCAGCAGGGCTAGATGGCATGTCTGTTGAATTCCACCAGCATTTTTTACACCTGCTAAAGTTTGGTTTTTAGTGTCTTTATTCCAAGATTTTTATGATCGGCGTTTAGAACTAGCTAGATTGAAGTATGGTGTTCTAACTGCACTGCATAAAGTTAGTGATGCGAACAAGATACACATGTATAGGCCGATTGTTTAATTATTGTGCTTTTCAAGTTAGTTACTAAAGGTATTAATGATAGAATTATTATTTTAGCCGATTAAGTAATTGCTTCAGTTCAAACGGTTTTTATCAAAGGGTGTTTTATACTGGATAGGGTTATTATATTAGTTCAAAACATAGACATTGGTATAACGTTTAAAGTCGACCTCGAGAAAGCTTATGATGAAACTAAATGGAATTTCTTGGTATAAATGCTAAAGACGAAAGGTTTCCCATAATGGCTTATGTATTGGGTTAGAACAATTAGTAGTAGTGAAAATTTTGCTGCTATGGTGAAGGGACAATAAAGATTTTACAACTAAAAAGGGGCTCGGGCTGGGAGACCCTTTACCCTCTATTTTATTTGATATATAAATAGATGTTTGCAAATTTTGGTTAAAAGAGCGACGTAAGATAGTGGTTTGATTCAAATTTTAGTGCCTAATCTAGTAGAAGGAGGCTTAAATATGCTCTAATATGTTGATGACGAGTTTTTTCTTAGAAGCTAATGAATCCGATGTGTTGCATCTGATAAATCTGTTGTGTTGTTCTGAACATTTGTTTTGGGGAAGCTAAGAATAAGAGTGCAACTGTTAGGAATATTTTACTTGTATATAGGGAACTCTTCCTATGAAATACATAGGCATTCCATACCATAGGTATAGATTAAGATATGACGACTGGAGAAATATTGAAGAAAAGATGAATAAAAAACCTTGGGACCAAGCAAGGTCGTTTCTGTCTTATGGGAAAGCTAGCACTGATTAAAGGATATCTTAGCCATGTACCTTTTGACACGATGTGAAAGGATCGGTATGACACCTAGAGGGGGGGGGGGGGGGGGGGGTGAATAGGTGCTAATTCAAATTTTAGTTCTTTTTCAAATTAAGCTTGACACGAAAGGTAAATTCTCTAGATATGCAACTACGGTAAATTTACCTATATGACAAGCTAACAGTTAAGCAAGATACAAAGTAAAAGCGGTAAACAAGGATAGAGTTAACCGAAGTGAAAGCACGAGACGACAAGGATGTATTCCCGAGTTCCTCCCTTAAATGGGAGTACGTCTCGTTGGAGAGGTGTGAACCAACACAATGGTTCAACGGCCACAAAGGCCTCACCCAAATCTCCGGTGAACCGCACCACAAAGGTTTGGTTCACTTTCCACTATCGGAATCCTTCGAGGCGGAATCCGGAGCCTTTACAACAACGATTCGGGGCACGACCCACAAAGGGCTTGGGGGCTCCCGAACAGCTACAATCTGTCACAAAGACAATAGGTAAGTACAACAATGGGCTAGGTTTTCCTAGTGGAAACCCTAGCAAGTGTTCCCTCAAATGAATGAGGGGGAAATGAAGAACGGCTCGGTGAAGATGTAGATCTAGGCCTTCTCCTTCAATCCTCCAAAGATCAGCAAGTTTGGACGGAGGGATTGGAAGATCTAGTGATTCTTGGACTTGCAACAATGGTGTTTTTCTTGATTTGGTCGAGCACCTTGGCTGGAGGAAGGGGGAGGGGTATTTATACCCCTCCCAGAAATGTAACCGTTGCAGCCCACTTACACCGGAGACTCCGGTCCTGAAGGGCCGGAGACTCCGGCCTGACCGGAGACTCCGGACTCCTAGGGCGGAGACTCCGGTGCAACTCCGGGCTCACTCCGGACCCCATATCAGAGGGTGCCGTCTTCTTCTCGATTTGTTCTTGAATGCGCGAGGTCCGGAGACTCCGGTCGGGGAGGGCCGGAGACTCCGGCTGGACCGGAGACTCCGGTGATACTCCGGGGTAACTCCGGACCCCCACCAGAGGCTGCCGTCCTCTGGACCTTTTAGCTCCAACATCCTTGGGACCGGAGACTCCGGCCCCTGAGCCCATAAAGGCCGGAGACTCCGGCCAGAACTATTTTCAGCGCAAAACTATTTGGTTGATGCCATATGGATTATTTCTTTTATTTCCTGCATCACTTATTACACATTAGATGAATATATCCTAGTGTTGTTGCCTAACACACAAAACCAAGGGAATATAAGATATGCTCTTTCAATCTCCCCCTTTTTGGTGTTAGATGACAACACTAGGATTTGCAATAGCACGAAACACATGTTTCAAAAAGAATTGAGGAGCTCCCCCTACATGTGTGCATATAAGTAGTTTGCATTTGAATACAAATGCTCAACATGTATAGGAGAGACAACTCACAATAATATTTGAGCAAGATATAAGACTTTAGACATAACAAAATAATGGATTGAGAGGAAAGAGTCATACCTTGTGCACATTTAATAAGAGATACATCCAATGCACAAAGATACATATCACAATAATAGATACCATCTCAACCATTGATAAAAAAATATCCATATGTCTCGTACTAGATGATCCATAGTCTCACAAATATCAAATGGAACATAGTCTCACAAACATTAACAAAACCAAATAGAGTTCAACAACATCGAATAAAAGGGGCACAAGCTTTAACGAAATGATAAAAGAGCATGCTTGTGACCCGCCCATGCAAATCCCACGGCGAGAATCCTAATAGAATTACTTCTCCCCCTTTGGCATCGAAACGCCAAAAAGGGAAAAGAGCAAGACTAGCGCACCCCGAAGGAATCACTCGAAGTCATCTTCGTCGGCGTCGTCGGTACCATCATCATCATCATTTTCATCATCTTCATCATCTCCACTAGCCTCTTCATTTTCTTCCTCACTATCTTCCTCACTTACTTCTTCATATGTGATAGGGGCCTTGCCGGTGTTGCGAGAAGAGGAAGGCATGGAGGACACATCTTGGAAATCAGCCCATGGAAAGAGATCACAATTCCATTCCTCAAGAGGGATGGTGCGCTCGGATGGCGGAGAGGCAGGAGCACCTTCTGGACGAGGAGGAGTGAGACCACCATTGTTCGTTTTGCGCATCTCCTTCATCATCTTGGCTTGGTTGGACAAGATCTTCTTGTTGCTAGCATAGAGTTGATGATTCTCCTTGTGCACCGCAATGCCCATGCACATCATAGTCTTTTGCCACCAAGAGACACGCTTCACCTCATTGTTAACACGGGTACGCCCACCGGAAAGTGATGAGGAAGGAATGGCATTCTTCCTTCTTGCCCTAGGAGCTTCTTCCTCCTCAATCTCTTCATAGGTGCGTTGGGAGGAGCTATGAATGGCAAGCACTTGAAGAGTCCCATACTTGTGAGACGTGAACCGTGAGGGATCAAGTTGGAGCTTGGAGAGAATAAGCTTCATGACATAAGGAGCATACATGGGGTTCTTCTTCTCAATGAGGGTGATGTGCATCTCATTCTTCATGAAGTCCATCACATCAATTTCAAACCCTTGACAATCCGGTCCGGCAAGGTAGGCCCGGTGAGCATGATGCATGAGGTTGACTAGGGCCCCACGGATGGCATCCGTATTGCCGGCTTGAGGTGCAATGCTCCAACGAAACATCCGGATCAATATGTTGTAGATGGGCTTGAGACCACGGGTGGTAGCTAGATTACCGTTGCTAGCACAAAGTGGGAGAAGGAGCTTCTTGTCATAGAATTGCCCCTCGACATGCATCCTTCGACCAACCGGAGTGGATACTCCTTTGAACTCATAGCCCAAAACCTGTCCAAACTCGGAGAAGGTGGCGGAGCATCGAACGGGCCCGGTCATCCAAGTCATCTTGGTGTCCTCTTCCGGTCCGAGAACAAGAGTAGCAAAGAATTGTTGGACCTTGATGATATCATAATCTTGTTGAGTGGACATGAGGCGCTCTAGTCCCAACTTCCTTGCAACCCAAAGTGCTTCCACAAAGTATTGCTTCTTGGCCAGAGTTGCAAAGTTGAGAGGCTTTTGAGGACAAACACGAGCTTTTGGGTCAAGATTGGCATAAATCTCCTTCATGATAAGCTCTTGCTCCTTTCTCCAAAAATGACCATCGGTTGAGTTGTTGGGCATAGCATAGAAATTCTGCACCCGCATAATGCGGTAATCTTCCTTGTTCAAGCTCTTGACGGAGGAGATGTTCTCGAAAGCGGCCCTCTTGGCCCTTTCCTCTCTTTGAAGAGCAGCCTCTTGCTTGAGCCTCCGTGACTCGGCAGCACGTTCCTGATTCAAAACACTCCGCTGCACAGTCCGATCAGATGCTTCATCATAGACAAGGTAGTCTCTCCCTTGCTTCTTAGAAGATGTCTTCTTGATCTTGGATGATGATGAGGCACCGGGGTAGCGCTTGCTAGCTGTGAAATAGAGGTAGAGAGGTAGCATATAGGTAAGCATACATGTCCGAGAGAAGTTTCAAAGCGTAGGAAATTATGTGACTTAATTTGCCTCAGAGATGATCTAGACCGGAGTCTCCGGTCTCAGGGGGGGCGGAGTCTCCGGTCGAGAAGACCGGAGTCTCCGGCCTGAGACGGGGGACTCCGAACTAGGTCGAATCTGAGAGAAATTTAAACCCCACGAATTTCCTGCGATGTACATTGCCACCAAAAGGGTACTACACCATGAATTTCAACCAGTATTCCTCTCAAAACTAGATCGGGAGCGAATCCATAAAGGGAGAGAGAGATGTACCGGTTTCTTTCATGGTGAGATGCAAACGACGGAGAGGAGGGTCTCCGGCGCTTGGGAGGAGAGGGAGCCGGTGGCACGGCGGATTCCGGCAGCGGGAAGCGGCCGGAGGAGCACCTGGGGTCGAGGGCGGCGACAGGGAGAGGTTTGGGGGTCGGGGGTGTGTGAGAGTTATGAGAACAACTCCCACCCCGATCCCCTTTAGAGCCCTGTGAAAAACGCTGAGACCGGAGTCTCCGGCCTAGCCGGAGTCTCCGTGGTTTGGGGCGGAGACAATGGTCCGACCGGAGTCTCCGGGCCTGAACACCGGAGTCTCCGGCCCCTGCGAACCCAAAATGCCAGGTATGGTGTTGGACATGTATGTGGCAAGATGAGCACGGTTTTAGGCGAGAAGGCTTGGGTTGGACACAAAGTTACTGAAAATGGAACTATACCCTCAAGCTTGGTAAGAAGCAACGAAAACGACTTTAAGAGGCAAGACTTGAGTGCATTTTCCATAAGAGCAAGAAGTAGGCAAATAAATCCCAATAAACACTCCATGAAGTCCAAATCTTCACTAGGAAGATGTCGGTGGCCTAGGCCACCATGTATGAGTGTATGTGGTGTGACACCGCGAAGATATACCTTGGGTTCACCGCCACTACTCACCATTTAAGCTCACAATTCATACAAATGAACAAAAGAGACAAAAAATGTTCTTACTATCGGCATAATGGGGGGAGGGATTGTCCAATGGATTAGGACCGCACTCCCCCTATGTCCATGCCTACACCTAGATCAAATATAGTTAAGATAGAGGTGTGCATGCAAGGTAGTCAACCAACGCTCCTCGAATCCACGATATTTAGCTCATGCCTCAAAAATGTGAACCTTGCTTCATCAAGTGGCTTCGTGAACATATCGGCAAGTTGAATCTTCGTGGGAATATAACCAAGCTCAATGTCACCCCGGTTGATGTGATCCCGAATGAAATGATAACGAATCTCAATATGCTTCGTTCTTGAATGCTCCACCGGGTTGTGACCAATCTTGATGGCACTTTCATTGTCACATAAAAGAGGCACTTTGTCACAATGGACACCGTATTCCTTTAAAGTTTGCCTCATCCATAACAATTGAGTGCAAGCACTAGCGGCCGCCACATACTCGGCTTCGGTGGTGGATAGAGATATGCAATTTTGCTTCTTGGAGGACCAACTCACCAATGACTTTCCAAGGAATTGACATGCCCCGGAAGTTGACTTCCTATCATCCTTGCAACCGGCCCAATCCGAATCCGTGTAACCGGCAAGAGAGAAGTTTGACCCCCTAGGATACCACAAACCAAACCTTGGGGTATAAACCAAATATCGGAAGATTCGATTCACCGCTATCAAGTGACTTTCTTTAGGAGCCGCTTGGTACCTTGCACACACTCCTACACTTAACACAATATCGGGTCTAGATGCACAAAGATAAAGCAAAGAACCAATCATAGAGCGATAGAGTTTTTGATCGACATCTTTACCCTTTGGACTAAGTTCAAGATGACATTTGGTGTCCATAGGAAACCTCTTCTCTTTAGCATCTTGCATCTTGAACCTCTTGAGCATGTCTTGGATATACTTGGTTTGAGAGATGAAAGTCCCTCCACTCAATTGCTTGATCTCAAAACCAAGAAAGAACTTCAACTCTCCCATCATGGACATCTCGAACCTATCGGTCATAAGCTTTGAAAATTCATCATTAAAAGCTTTGTTAGATGAGCCAAATATAATATCATCAACATAAAGTTGGCATATGAAAAGCTCCCCTTTGACCCTCTTCGTGAAAAGAGTGGGATCGATTTGCCCCACTTCAAAGCCACGGTCTAGTAATAGCTCTCTTAGGTGCTCATACCAAGCACGAGGTGCTTGTTTGAGACCATAGAGGGCCTTATCAAGCTTGTAGACATGGTTTGGGAAGTGTGGATCCTCGAATCCCGATGGTTGCTTAACATATACCAACTCCTTTAAGGGACCATTAAGAAAGGCACTTTTCACATCCATTTGTTGCAACTTAAAGTTGTGATGTGATGCATATGCAAGAAGGATACGGATGGACTCAAGGCGAGCCACGGGAGCATAGGTCTCTCCAAAATCAATGCCTTCAACTTGAGAGTACCCTTGAGCTACCAATCTTGCCTTGTTCCTCACAACCATTGCATGTTCATCTTGCTTATTCTTGAATATCCACTTGGTGCCTATAACATTTTTCCAATCTTTTGGCTTCTCCACTAGATTCCACGCTTTGTTGCGCTTGAAGTTGTTGAGTTCTTCATGCATGGCTTCCAACCAATCCGGATCTTCAAGAGCTTCCAAGACTTTCTTTGGTTCCACCATGGAGATATGAGCTTGATGTTCACTAAAACTTGCCAATTGACCTCTTGTGGACACCTTGCGAGAAACATCACCAATGATGGCTTCAAGCTTGTGACACTTGATTTCCAAGTTTCTCTTGACTCTTGCTTGACGACGGGTTTCGATATCCCCATTGTTACGAGGGATTTCGGATTGATCATCTTGATCATTTGAGTCCCCGTCTTGACCGGTTTGATGAGCTTGACCATCTAGTTGCACATCTTCAATAATGGGAGTCGATGGTTGCTCTTGATCTTGATCTTGACTAGAGTTGATAATAGGAGAACTTGATTCTAGTGTGGTCTCATTGTCAACATGAGGAGGAACTTGTTCTTGTTCTTGGATAGGTGTCCCATTTGCTTCCATAGTAGGTGCCGCTTCAACTTGTGATGATGGAGTCTCCACTTGAGTGGAGCTTGTACTTGCTTGAGGAGGCTCATGATGGATTTCAATGGGGCGATGGAAACCAACTCCCATTCTTCGTATGGCATCTTGAGGTTCCTCATTATCTACATCACAAACATGAAATTGCGCCACTTGGGAGCCGTCATTCTCATCGAACCTCACACTACAAGATTCCACAACTCTCCCTAAGGATTTGTCGTAGACTCTATAAGTGTGAGAGTTCGCACCGTACCCAACAAGAACACCCTCTAAAGCTTTAACTTCAAATTTAGATAAATGAACACCTTTGATTTTGTAGAAACACTTACAACCAAATACTCGATAGTAGGAGATGTTGGGCTTGTTGCCGGTAAGCATTTCATAAGGAGTTTCCTTCTTCCCTTTGCGAAAGAATAACCGGTTGGAGGAGTGACACGCCGTGGAGATAGCTTCGGCCCACAAGAAGAGTGGAGACATAAACTCCGCCAACATGGACCTAGCCATATCCATAAGAGTCCGGTTCTTTCTCTCGGCTACACCATTTTGTTGAGGGGTATACGCAGCGGAATATTGATGACGAATTCCCTCATCACTAAGAAACTCATTTAAGGTGTAGTTCTTGAACTCGGAGCCATTGTCATTTCTAATGGCCAATATGGGAACATTGTGTTGACGTTGAACTTCATTGGAGAAGTCGATGACGGTTTGTTGAGTTTCATCCTTCGTCTTGAAGAAGAAAACCCAAGTGAATCTTGAATAGTCATCAACAATCACCAAGCAATACTTCTTCCCACCAAGACTTGGTTGCGGTACGGCACCAAAGAGGTCAACATGAAGAAGTTCCAATATCCTCGTTGATGAGATTATGGTCTTGCTTGGGTGGGGAGAATCATGCATCTTTCCTTCAACACAAGCCCTACAAAGACGATCTCTAGAAAAAGAAACATTTTCATTTAGTCCAAGAATGTGGCCACCCTTGTGAAGACTTTGCAAAGTTCTCATATTGACATGGGATAAGCGGCGATGCCACAACCACCCCACGTCGGCCTTTCCGAATAAGCATATTGCTTGAGTGTTGGTTGACCCCGAAAAGTCCACCACAAACAACTCATTTTCAACATACCCAACGAACATGACCTTTAGAGTCTTGCTCCTCAAGAGTACCACCATATCAAGAGTGAAATAGACATCAAAGTTCATCTTATTAAGAGCACGAACGGACATAAGATTGTAACCTAGAGACTCAACAAGCATGACATTTACAAGGGTGATATCCCTTGCAACTACCACCTTGCCAAGACTCTTTACCTCGGCTTTAGACTTGTCACCATAAGAGACGGTTGAGTGATTTAGATTTGGTCTCAACTCCGTCATGATCTCCTTGCTTCCGGTCATATGACTAGTGCATCCACTATCAATCACCCATTTAGATCCACCGGAAGCATAGTCGTACAAGAGATCATATCTTGGATTTAGGTACCCATTTCTCAATGGGTCCTTTTTGGTTAGCAACAAGGGTCGTAGGAACCCAAATAGAGTAATCAATGTAACCATCATAAGGACCAACATATTTTGCATAAACATCACCATAATAGTCAACATAAAGAATATAATTGGGATTGTTATGCCCCGCGAAGTCACTACGAGTAGTCTTGCCCCTAGTGGCATTACTACCCGCAATGGGAGTCCTGGCTTGTGCGGGCTTGGTCTTGTTCTTCTTGATGTTGCTCACTTTCTTCTTTGCCTCGGCCACATAACCAAGACCCTGCTTCCCTTTGTGTGGTTTTTGCTCAAACAAGTAAGCAATACCCTTATCTTTACCTTTGGGAATAGAGGTCTTAGCACTAGTGGCCTTAGCAAGATCCACCTTCAACCTAGCATTTTCTTCACTAACATCTTCATGAACACGAGGAAGAATGGATATACTAGTTGAACAAGTTTTAGAAAGTTGAGCTTGAAGTTGCTCATGAGACTTGAATAGAAGGGAGTGGGTCGATTCCAAGACCTTGTGAGCTTTTTCAAGCTTCTCCATATCCTCAAGAAGTCTAGCATTCACAACTCCAAGTTCAACTTTCTCCTTTTTAATCACTTTATATTTAGTAAAGACATGATCTCTATCCTTAAGGATTTTATCAATGATTTCATCATTTTTAGCATCAAGAGACTCAAGTCTTTCCTCAAGAGTGGTTCTATATTCACTTTCTTCATCAAGAGAGCTATTTAAGGATGCTATGGAAGCATTCAAAGAAGCAATGGTGAGAGAATCCTCTCTCTCAATCTTACTCTTTTCTTGAAGAAGTTCTTCGGCCGCACATAGTTGTCTCATGAGAGACTCAACATGTTCTTTGGCCTCACCTTGCAAGTTAGTCACAAAAGTATCGAAGGCAACTAGTTCCTTCTTAATCTCAAGACTAGATTGATCATGCGTAGTCTTAGGAGAAGGGGATGATACCTCGGTGACATGAGCCATGAGGCAACGAGCGGTGTTGGTGGAGAGGTTCTCATTGGGGGATTCAAAGAGAGATGATGGTGAAGTGGAGACAATAGCCAATGCGGCTACCTCTTTCTTAGGTGCATCTTCATCTTCGGAATCACTTGTGGCATATTCCTCTTGTGCCACCAACACAATTCTTGGTGCCTTCTTGAAGAAAGGCTTCCTTGGTCTTGCGGGCTTCTTTTGAATCAACTTGGAGTGATCCTTTGGGATAAGCTTCCCACCATTTTGCTCACGGTTCTCATATGGACACTCTCTTATGTAGTGATTCTTGTCATGACAATTGTAGCAAGTCTTTGTCCTTGAGGCAAGCTCTTTCTTGCCACTTGAGTTGTTCTCCCGATCAACACGAGCTTTAGCACTTGCCGGGTCATTCCAAAACACCCTTGTGGTAAGAGCAATGTGACTATTGAGGGCTTGCTCAAGATCATGTGGAGCAATGTTGCTTGGACAAACTTCAACCTCATCATTTTCATCCATACAAGTCACCTTGGCCTTCAAGGCAAGTGAGGGACCTTGTCTCATTCCCATGGCCCTAGCACGGTTATCTTCGGCATTTTTGGTGGCAACCTTGGAGGCTTGGACTTCTTGCATAACCTCATGAGAAGACATTTGATGATAGTTGTATTTTCCTTGAATGGACTTCAACTCCATAGGCTCCGAAGGCAAGAGAGCATTCACATACTTCCTTTTGACCCAAGCATCATCCACATATGTTGCCCCCACATCATAAAAGGCTTTGGCGAGAGTCTTGAGTCTTCCATACATTTCTTCATGATTCTCATTGTCAAGCATGTAGAAACCTTCGGCGGCATTGCTCAAGGATTCATATCTATTCCTCTTCATGCTATCATTTCCAAGGAAAGCAACTTCAAGACAATCCCATGCTTCTTTGGCGGTGGTGACATGAAGAACATGATGTTTGTCATTGTCGCTCAAGTCTAGCTCGATCATGTGGAGGGCGGAAGCATTGAGTTGCTTTTCGGCGAACTCTCTTTTTGTCATGTTTCTTGGATCCTCCACATGATATCCATCTTCAATGATCCTCCAAAGCTCAATGGAGGCACTGTTAATATGAGATTTCATTGAGCGTTGCCAAGTTACAAAAGCTAATGCATTAAGCTTAGGTGGAGGACCTAGAGGGTTTATGCGGGTTGTAATAATTGGATAGGGAGAGTACCATCCCGGAACGGCATGGTACCCTTCCTTCTCCTCATGCAAAGTAGGAGATGTTTTAGGTCTAGTATCGGTTTCAACCCCCTTTTTCTTTTGCCCTTTATCCTCCTTGGAATCACCCTCTTCGGAGTTAGAGGCTTCCTCTAGTGGGATGATTTCCGAGCGCTTGCCATTTGCAAATTTCATGAACATGTCACGAAACTCATCAAATTTGGCATTCATGGTCGATGTCAAAGTTGTTTCCAAAGCTTTGATATCGGCCATGGATGCCATGGTGGCTTTGGCCTTTTCAAGGGCCTCATTAGCCTTGGCAAGAGTCTCGGCCTCATCCTCACTTTGTGTCATACTTCTCTTAGGCGGTTAAACCCAACAAGAGAGCCTAGGCTCTGATACCAATTGAAAGGATCGGTATGACACCTAGAGGGGGGGGGGGGGGTGAATAGGTGCTAATTCAAATTTTAGTTCTTTTTCACATTAAGCTTGACACGAAAGGTAAATTCTCTAGATATGCAACTACGGTAAATTTACCTATATGACAAGCTAACAGTTAAGCAAGATACAAAGTAAAAGCGGTAAACAAGGATAGAGGTAACCGAAGTGAAAGCACGAGACGACAAGGATGTATTCCCGAGTTCCTCCCTTAAATGGGAGTACGTCTCGTTGGAGAGGTGTGAACCAACACAATGGTTCAACGGCCACAAAGGCCTCACCCAAATCTCCGGTGAACCGCACCACAAAGGTTTGGTTCACTTTCCACTATCGGAATCCTTCGAGGCGGAATCCAGAGCCTTTACAACAACGATTCGGGGCACGACCCACAAAGGGCTTGGGGGCTCCCGAACAGCTACAATCTGTCACAAAGACAATAGGTAAGTACAACAATGGGCTAGGTTTTCCTAGTGGAAACCCTAGCAAGTGTTCCCTCAAATGAATGAGGGGGAAATGAAGAACGGCTCGGTGAAGATGTAGATCTAGGCCTTCTCCTTCAATCCTCCAAAGATCAGCAAGTTTGGACGGAGGGATTGGAAGATCTAGTGATTCTTGGACTTGCAACAATGGTGTTTTTCTTGATTTGGTCGAGCACCTTGGCTGGAGGAAGGGGGAGGGGTATTTATACCCCTCCCAGAAATGTAACCGTTGCAGCCCACTTACACCGGAGACTCCGGTCCTGAAGGGCCGGAGACTCCGGCCTGACCGGAGACTCCGGTCCCTGAAACCGGAGACTCCGGACTCCTAGGGCGGAGACTCCGGTGCAACTCCGGGCTCACTCCGGACCCCATATCAGAGGGTGCCGTCTTCTTCTCGAATGCGCGAGGTCCGGAGACTCCGGTCGGGGAGGGCCGGAGACTCCGGCTGGACCGGAGACTCCGGTGATACTCCGGGGTAACTCCGGACCCCCACCAGAGGCTGCCGTCCTCTGGACCTTTTAGCTCCAACATCCTTGGGACCGGAGACTCCGGCCCCTGAGCCCATAAAGGCCGGAGACTCCGGCCAGAACTATTTTCAGCGCAAAACTATTTGGTTGATGCCATATGGATTATTTCTTTTATTTCCTGCATCACTTGTTACACATTAGATGAATATATCCTAGTGTTGTTGCCTAACACACAAAACCAAGGGAATATAAGATATGCTCTTTCACGATGTCCATGTTTAAGTTTCATAATGGGGTAGATAAAAACTGGATATAATCAAGAAAACAGACGTTCTAGAATGATGATGAGAATGAAAATAAATAGCGTTCGCAAAGTGCCTGTCGGCCTGTTTATTAACAAGGTCTTAGAATTGTAGATCACGAATATTTTTATTTTTTGTAAATGGCTATAACTTGAAAATTAATAAGGCCTTTGCTAGGCTATGATTTTGAGAAAATATCGCATAAGAGATTTATTAGTTGCAGTTTAAAAAAAATCTAGGAGTTAGGGATTCTTTTTGTAGATGATGCACAAAGCAGGTGGGTAATGGGCTCAGTACTCGTTTATGGAAGGATGCATGGGTTGGTGATAGACCCCTAAGTGTAATCTTCTCTGGATTAAATAATTAGCCAGAAATTGGTTTGTAACGCTTCTCCTGCTCTCATTTTCCTACCACACGAACGAATAAAGATCTCCCGGTTTAATCAAGTCTGACCAACAAGCATGGTCAGAATGTTTGTGCGACAAAACTGTCACAAGTTTTTCTTGTTCGTCTTTCCAACATTAAATTTGTACCCATTATACAAATATTTATACATAAGCCTCCGTTTTCTTTCTTCTACAAATACATTTTCATTTTACCAAGAAAATCTCTAACTATACTACCCCGTGAGAAAATCCTCCTTTTTTTTTTGAATTTAAACCCCATATATTAGGTCAGCTAGTCGGCTCATTAAAACCCTGCCAGTTCTTTTCGATAACCTGGTTAGGGAAAGAGTGCGTCTGGTACTCGCCGCCTCCATCATCAACATTCATAACATTACAATCAGCTTTTAAGCTGTGAATCAAAAACACCGGAGGCTCAACTACCCAACTAAACGACCCACTATGAATCACCGCATATTTGGCGCAATCATGGGCCGCTTGGTTAGCTTCGCGACGGGCAAAAACAGTAGAGAAAGAGGTAAATTGTTTCCCTAACTCACTAATCTCATCTAGGATACTCTTGATAAAGGATCTATCTCCATCTCGATTCTTCAGCAACTTCAGGAGCACCTCACAATCTGTCTCAAAGCAAACAGTAGCAAAACCCCTCTCGATGGCAAGGGTACAGGCATCACGGATCGCCAATGCCTCAATGACCAAGGGATCAACAATCCCATCGTATACCTTAGCGGAAGCAGCTAAGAAACCATCACAATCACGTGCCACAATTCCCACCGCAGCTCTCCCATCTTCCAGCTGAACCGCACCATCAGAATTAAGTTTAACTGTATGTTCGGGCGGCTTCCTCCATTTACGCGATTGTCTCTGTTGATTTCTTAGAGGCTGTTTCCTCGGCAGTTCCAACAAACGAAGTGTTTCTTGAATGAACTCCATCGTTTTCGTAGGATTATACCCAGCCTCACCATGGGTAATATTGTCCCTAGATGTCCATATGGAATACATCACCGTAGTGATTAAAACCCTCTCAGTCGATGTGAATGAAGGATCACAAATGATATCCTTTGTCCACGTATCTGGGTGCAACCTTGGTAGTTTCAGAACAAGTATTTCCTTAGCTGCCGTCCAGAACATCTTTGCATGGCTACACTCGACAAGCGCATGCATCAAGGACTCAGATTCCGCTTTGCAAATACCTGATACATGCATTTTATATCATCATTTATATAACTTATATCATCATATTAGAATGTTATTGGAACTATTATATCAATGTTTTACATGTTTTAGATGATTTTGGGGACTTTCTTACAAAGTCCCTATTTTTGGTATTTAATATCTGGGAGGCAGAAAACCCCCTTTTCTTGTTTTTATTGTTTCAGGAGCTACAGGGATACAGATGGAAAAAGGAAAATTGCACAGTTGGTTTTACACCAGGAGAACGAGAGTGGGCAAAATATCGAAGAGGGAAGAGCCACGAGGCCCAAAAGAGGGGGGCCCACGTGGCCAGATTCCTTGGCCGCGTGGGGCCCACCAACTTGAGCCTCGGGCACTTCCTCGCCTGGGGCTTTTTACCACGACCTCCGTCTCCTACGAAAACCTACGCCCTAATTTTTCCCCAGACGATTCGAGGTCGCGGCGGCGGCGAAACTCCTGATTCCCTCCGAGGGGGGGGGGGGGGGGGGGGGGCAGATCCTGCTGCTCCGGAGCTCCGGAGAGGCGGGAAATCATCGTCACCGCCATCACCTCTCCTCCTTGGCGTGTTAGGAGGCCTCTCCATCATCACCATCACCATCTCCATCATCATCTCCGTGATCCACTCCGTTCCCCTCGTAGTTTGAGAGTTGCTATACCCTAGATACTTGTGATGACCCGCCATGCTACCGCATGATTGCAGCATGCAGGGCATCGATGTAAAACTCACGGAACACCATTCCGCAAATTTCACACCATCAGAGTGGCACAACAGAAACATTGCATGGGTCCAACGGTCATACACATATTATTACAAGCCAAAAGTGTACAAATTCAGTAAGATCCTCTTCGGTCCAACGAGGATCCGCACTACTAAGTTCCAGTTGCAAACTAAAGAGTTTACAAACTAGTGGGATTAACAAACTCAGAACCATAGAGCTCAGCAATTTATTTAGTAAAGTTCTACGTTGCTCGGCTCACTATCTACACTAGGGCACTACCCTACTATTACTCCGACTCCTCCTTCTCGCAGCCGTAAGAGATGAGGTAGTCGACGCCTTCGACACCGCCCGTCAGGTCTGGCTCGTCGTAGACTAGGTCGTCTTGATTGTAGATGTCGTGTCCACCATCGACCTCTGTGACCTCAAAGTCTAAGAAAGGGGTTCAATGCAAGGATGAGTAACAGCGTTACTCAACAAGTTCATTAAGGTATAGTGGGAAGTTTGATGCACTAACTAAAGCCACAGACAATGGATTGTCCTAGGCTAATGCAAGTTTTCGTAAACATTTCTTGAAAAGATTGATTTTATTATAAAGAACTATGTCCGCCAGGAGTCATAGGTGCTAGGGCTTTGAGGAGTCTCCTTTCCTGCTGCGTTCGTCGTTCCATCCTGGAACGTGGAGTAGCATGTCACATTTATACACTCTGCAGATGTGCGCTGCTTTACCCATAAGAGATCAACGCCTTGTTGCACAACCGGGCGAATCTTTCCCGTCCACACTTCCTTGGTGTGGGGCTGATGTCTACGCACGCTTCTATTCTTGTAGACAGTGTTGGGCCTCCAAGAGCAGAGGTTTGTAGGACAGCAGCAAGTTTCCCTTAAGTGAATCACCCAAGGTTTATCGAACTCAGGGAGGTAGAGGTCAAAGATATCCCTCTCAAGCAACCCTGCAATTAAGATACAAGAAGTGTCTTGTGTCCCCAACACACCCAATACACTTGTCAGATGTATAGGTGCACTAGTTCGGCGAAGAGATAGTGAAATACAAGTAATATGGATGATTATAAGTAGTAATTGCAATCTGTAATAAAAATGGCAGCAAAAACACATGTAGTAGAACTTGTTGGAAACGGTGTTTTGATGCTTAAAAACAAGGCCTAGGGATCATACTTTCACTAGTGGACATTCTCAACAATGACATCAAACCTGAATAATAAATATTACTCTCAAACACTCTCTTGTTGGATGATAAACACCATTCACTGTGTAGGGCTACAAGAGCACCCTCAAAGTCAGAGTAAACTAACACCACAACGTCATAAAGGAATCACACACGGTGCACATACTATCACCTTTACAACCGTGAAAACCCCGGAGTTCACATTAAAGTAACCTCTAGAGTGCATAATAGATAAAGAGTAACATCACGTATTCAACTAGATTACAAAGCTCATGATCACATAAAGATCACACCATGGGAGAGAGAGATAAACCACATAGCTACCGGTAGAGCCCGCAGCCCCGGGGGAGAACTACTCACTCCTCATCGTAGGAGTCAGCAACGGCGATGGAGATGGCGGTGGAGTTAATGGAGATGACTCCGGGGGCAATTCCCCGTCCCGGCAGGGTGCCGGAACAGAGACTTCTGTCCCCCGAAACTTGTCTTCGATGGCGGCGGCGCTGCGGAACTCTTCTCGGGAAAAGGCTTATTCTTTTAGGGTTTTCACGTCGGGGGGTTTATATGGGCGAAAGGGCGAAGGCGGTGGAGCCCCGAGGGCCCCACCTCAGGTCCTGGCGCGGCCAGAGGGCCTGCCGCGCCACCCCTTGAGGTGGGCGCCTCGGTGCCCGTCTCCTTTTCCCCCTCGGACTTCTGAAACGTGTCTGGAATTCTAAGATCTTCGGTATAAAAATTGTCCAATTCCGAGAATATTTCCTTAAGTGGATTTCTGAAACAAAAAACAGCAGAAAACAGGGAACTGGCACTGTGGCATCTTGTCAATAGGTTAGTTCCAGAAAATGCATAAAACAATATAAAATGTGTATAAAACATGTAGGCAATTGGTATAATATAAGCATGGAACATAAGAAATTATAGATACGTTTGAGACGTATCAAACATCCCCAAGCTTAGTTCTACTCGTCCTCGAGTAGGTAAAACGATAACAACAAATAATTTCTGAAGTGACATGCTTTCACATAATCTTGATCATATAATATTGTAAGGCTCATGTCATGAATGAAGTGACTCTAAGCAATGATCTATAGTTTGCTAACAAATAGACAAGGAGTAAACAACTACATCATATAAGTAAAAACTTTTCATAAATAGTACTTTCAAACAAGCATCAAAAAGATTTACATAAGAGTTAACTCATAAAGCAATATTCTCTAAGTAAAAGAGCATTGAAGCAACACAAAGGAAGATATAAGTTTCAGCATTGGCTTTCAACTTTGAACATGTATATCATATAGATAATTGTCAACACAAAGAAATATAACAAGTGCAATAAGTAAGCATATAAGAGTTGTTGCACAAAGTTGACACAAGTGTTTGCTTCGGGGACAGAAAGAAGTAGGTAAACTGACTCAACATAAAGTAAAAGATAGGCCCTTCGCAGAGTGAAACAGGGATACAAGCATGTGCTAGAGCTTCTTGGTTTTATAGGTTTTTGAAATCATATAGAGAGCATAAAAGTAAGTTTTTGAGTGGTGTTTGTCGTTGTCAACGAATGGCAATAGAGTTCTTGTCATCTTCCTTACTAAGCAAGTTGAGAGCGGTTCCGAATTATTTACTAACAAGCATTTATAATATGCACCTTATTTATATAACTTGACACTCCTCCCAACGTTTGCTTTCACAAACCATGGCTAACCGAATCCTCGGGTGCCCACCAGCCAATCTCATACCATGGAGGAGTGTCTATTTTTAACTTTCTCAAACCTTTTGATATTATAGTGGTCTAACCAGCTCTTTGCAATATTAATGACGAGCAGATGAAGCATGCAAGTCGAAGGTTACTTAATTAGCATGGAAGATAACAAACCCAACTACTACTTACTCATGAGCTAATAAACATTGACACAAATAAGGGATAATAAATTTTGAATAAAGATAGCACACGAAGTATTTACTTGGAATGGCAGGAAATACCATGTAGTAGGTAGGTATGGTGGACACAAATGGCATGGGTTTTGGCTCAAGGTTTTGGATGCACGAGAAGCATTCCCTCTCAGTACAAGGCTTTGGCTAGCAAGGTTATTTGAAGCAAACACAAGTATAAACTATGACAACAAGACGCATATAAAAACATATTGCAAGCATTATAAAACTCTACATTGTCTCCCTTGTTGTTCAAACACTTTAACTAGAAAATATCTAGACCTTAGAGATACCAAACATGCAAACCAAATTTCAACAAGCTTTACGGTAGTTCTTCACTAATGGGTTTTAACTACATGAATTAAAAGCTTAAACATGATCTACTTGAGAGCTCAAAACAATTGCCAAGCACCACAACATACAAGATAACAATCCATAAGAGCATGTATATCTTTTCATTATACCATCTAATACATTTAGCATTTTCTGTTTCCAACCAAACACCAATCAACTTATTTAAACATAAACTCTCTAAGTATTTATCAATGAGACAAGAGAGTATAACATAAGAGAACTAACAGCTCTAAACAAGAGATGCATGAAAAACAAGAGCTGAAAGCATTGAAGTAACATAAAAGAATACTCAACAAATATAAGTGAAGAATAAGAGTATTTAAATGAAAAAGCGGAGCGTGTCTCTCTCCCACACAAGAATGCTAGGATCCATTTTATTCAGAGAAACAAAATAACAAAGCAAAAATAAAAACAAACAGACGCTCCAAGTAAAGCACATAAGATGTGGCGGAATTAAAATATAGTTTCACTAGAGATAACCTGATAAGTTGTTGATGAAGAAGGGGATGCCTTGGGCATCCCCAAGCTTTGACGCTTGAGACTTCTTGAAGTATGGTTTGGTGACCCACGGGGGCATCCCCAAGCTTAGGCTCTTTCATCTTCTTGATCACATCATATCATCCTCTCTCTTGATCCTTGAAAACTTACTCCACACCAAACTCAAAGTAGACTTCATTAAAGGGTTAGTGCATAATCAAAAATTCTCATATTCTGCATGGAGACAATCATTATCATGGTACTGGACATTAGCTACAGCTACTTCAATTTTATGGAACAAAAAGATCCATCCAAATACAGCAAAAGAACCAATGCAAAATAAATGGCAGAATCTGTCAAAAACAGAACAGTCCGTAAAGACGAATTTTTTCGAGGACCTTAACTTGCTCAAGTCAGAAAACTCAAAACTAATGAAAGTTGCGTACATATCTGAGGATCACGCACAAAAAATCCCAGGTCATTTTGAGTTTTCTGTGAATTCTAACGAATTAAACGGTGGACAGCAGAAAAACTGTTCCTGCGCAGAAATCCAATTCTAGCATCAACTTTCTACTGGAGACTTAACTTGGCACAACTATGCAATAAAATAAAGATACAAAGGAATTGCTACAGAGGTAAGCGTGCTCCTTGACTCAAATAAAAGAAAAATAACAGAAATAAAATAGTGGGTTGTCTCCCATAAGCGCTTTTCTTTAAATCCTTTTAGCTAGGCAAGGGGATTTTTATGATGCTCTCATAAAAATGAGAGTTGAAAAACAAAAGAGAGCATCAAGAGGCGAACTTTAAATATATTTAAGTCTAACCCACTTCCTATGCAAAGGGATATTGTAGTAGGATAAATTATTGAAACATAAAGCAACTATCATAGAAAGATGAAACAAATGCAACTTCAAAACTTCCAACATAAAGAGAGGTGTTTTAGTAACTTGAAAACTTTTACAACCATATTCTCCTCTCTCATAATAACTTTCAGTAGCATCATTGATAAAATCCACAATATAACCATCACATGAAACATTCTTATCATGATCTATATGCATAAAAGTATCATTATTTCCCTCATAAGAAAAGTTCTTCTCATTAATAACAATGGGAGCAGGATCATCATAAAGAACTTGAACATGATATACAAGTTGTATATTAAAAGGGTTGGTTTGAGTAATTCCCCTATAACTATGACAAGTTTCAAAAGGATAATTGTAATTATAACCCATGTCATAGTATTCTTTATAATTATCAAAGACTGGAGGCATAGTATCATCATAAGCAATAGAATAGTTATCCTCCAAAGTGTGTTTATTTGTAAACATATCATCATTTTTACTAGGAGGAGAGGTATCAAATATATAATCATTGGTAGCAAAAGGATTTTCAAACCCCTCATCCCCGAGCTCAGAGCTTTCTATATCATCTGAAGGGGATCGCAGGCAGAAAACAAAAATTTTCCTAACCGCGATAACCAAAAACTAGCCAAGATCTATACTATGCAGATATAGTAGTACGCAGGGGGGGTCGGTATACACACCTCTTGTAGACCGAAAAGCGGGGATTACGCTCCCGCACAAGCGTTGACGACGTAGACGGCGTAGCCGACCTCAAGGTCGCGGAGAACTTGGCGCGACGAAGAAGACGATGACGACGATGGTGGCGATGACGCCGGGCAGCAGTGCCGGCGATGAAGCCGACGATGGCCTCGAGGCCATGTGGAGGAAGCAGACCTCCAGCACCCCAAGTGTGGTGCCTCGCAGGGAGTCACACACGTACGGTGAAGCCGACGCACTCCGGGCTCCGATCCAGGGACGAAGCAGCGGAAGACTGGGACCGGGAGACCAGCAGCACGACGGTGTGCGTATGGTGGAGAAACAATCCGAGGCGCAACTCCAAACTTGGGAATCACGGAATCCTCGGAGAGAAAGAGAGAGAAATTGTTGTCTTCAAAGCCTGGGGCTGCCCCTCTATATATAGTGGAAAGGGGGAGGGCAAACCTCCTGAGCAGGGGGTGTGGGACTAAACCCCACAGCCCCCATGCGCCTCCCCCATGCGCCGGCCCTAGGTGGGCCCCTTGTGGCCCACCTAGGCCGGCCGAACCAGCCTCCCTCAAGGGGGGGGACTCCTTCCCCCCCCTCATGGGCCTCTTTTGGCACAGGAGGCCCATTTAGGGATTTTTGCCTTTAAAAATTCAGAAAAAATTAAAATAAAATATATTTAAGTATTAATTACACTAATTAATATTAAATACATATTACATAATTTGTTCTGGCTCCGAAAACTATTTCGTCGCTGCCCGATCTCCATCGGAACTTTCCCGGGACGTTCCCGGTCTCTCTTTTCCTATTTTTCTCATCCGGTAAAATGTCGACTCCCCTTAAGTGTGTTACCCTAGCGGTTCGATTATCTCACCAGACATGATCGAGACTCCTCTCCGATCAATGACTAATTCGTGGACCGAGGATACCCAGAATTAATCCCTGCGAGATAACGAATACTTTACCTATCGAACCTGGACGTCTGAGTCTTAAACCTTTTGCCATAGCGATACTTAGCGTGTCCGAGACTCATTCATAGATATCTCCATACCTAGCTTGATCTCGTTACCGACAACACTATCTTCTACTCGTCTATGATATTATGTCAGCTGGTGACCTAGTCACATGTTTGCAAACTCATTTGACATAATCTCACCGAGTGGGCCCTAGAGTATCTATCCTGCTATGCGGACTGGCAAATCCCGCTCTTGACCCCCCGTCTCAACATACTCCTCTCCGACACCCGAGAGGGACATCTTTATTGTCACACTATATAAATATGACGTTTGATGCAATCAAAGTGTCTTCCAGGAATAGCAATAAGAGTAGATCTCACGGTCGAAGGTGTAATGACTACGTCCTACAAATATTGGGTATGTCCATCACATCGTTCTACCAACGACATGACTTCATTGTCAACTGACATAAATGTCACATGATCGGGAAACCTCGATCATCAATTGCCCAATGAACTAGTCAAGTAGAGGCTACTAGGGACCTGGTTGTTTATCTACCACACGCGTATTAATGTTTCCGCTTAATACAGTTATAGCATGGTATAAAACATATAATGAACAATTGGGATGTGACTAATAAACCATCTTTATTAAGTGCCTCTAGGGCATATTCCCTTCAGTCTCCCACTTGCACTAGAGTAACACTTAATCTAGTTTACAACTTGGTAAAAGCTCAACACTCATAGCAACTTGTTGCATGCTTGCTTCATGGAAGAGGAATACAGTCAACAGATCTCACACATTGAGATCTATATGTGTTTTGCAACACTTCTATGTCACCTGGTTTGACATCATCCCGTATCTCACGATAACGGCGAAATATATCTTAGTCGATGGAGTGAGACTCAGTCCAATCATACTAGCTACTTCTGAAGTTGCCATATACTTCCATACCTATGTAGATTATGCGACAGTGCATTCATATGCGACTTCGCAAACTAACCATGTCTTTCTTCAAAACAAAGGACATCTCCTATATGAGATTTCTAGTCGTATGGGTCAGTGTCATAACTTGCATCCTCGTAACCGTTTTACGGCAAGTTGTCTTACCACTCTTACCCTTTACCAGAAAACATATCTTCAGTTCTCACAGACACTGAAGAATATACTTAACGTTTGTTCATTGATCCACACAAGGATCACTCTAGAACCCGTTCTTCAACCAAGAACTTGGGTCACACCAAGTCGAGCTTTCAGTCTGATAGAATCTATGTCTGAGGCATAGAGGATGTCGAACATCATCAGCTATCACTGAAAATGCCAAGATAAACTTAATATTTTACCTAGTCATACAAGCAAGAACCTCTTTCTTCGCTTGTTCTACTCTGATACACTTCAGAATCTTAACCTAGGAAAATATTCCGACCTAATGTTTATTAGGCCCCTCTTGATCTATACAATTATAGATCGAATGCCTAATACTCCTAACTTCATTCATAGGAAATTTAATCACTTAAATAATCCTTTATACTCTACTAGAGGATCTGTGTCATTCAATATATCGTTACATACAAAATCATGAATGACACCTAGCTCCCACTCAAATATGCCTTCCGCATATAAGATCAAGGAAAGCTACTTTGCTCCCACTCACTTCTTTGCAAATGCAAGTCTCTTCAACTATTTTGGACAACTCCAAAATCCTTTGATCACATTATCAAAGTGAAGATTCCAGCTCCGATATGCTTGCTTCAGCCCATGAATGGACATCTGAAGTTTGCATACATGTTTAGCATCCTCAGGATCACCAAACCATTTCATTGTACTAATTACAACTCTTTCTTAATCATACCATTAAGAAACATGGTTTCCTTATCCTTCTATCAATTTCTCATTCGAAATAGTAATTGCTAAACGACCCAGAATAGATTTAGGCTTCGCCACTTGAGACAAAATCTCATTGTGGTCAACTTTTGAATCTGTCGGAATTGTTTCACGACAAATCGATCCTTATCAGTGTCTATTCTCTCATAAAATTCCATATTCTATTAACAGCCTAGATGCCATCAATAAGATCTCCCAAGTCATTACCTGGTTATCGTATATGGATTTTACCTTGGATCATATATGACTCATAGTCATTTCTCGGACTTAGGTTTACCATCTCTTCTTCGTAGTTCGTAGGTCCGTCATATTCCACTAATATGACCTTCATAACAAGATTGTCATACCACACAATGTGGAACACAACCTTGTATGCCTATGTTCTCAGTATGAGCTCAGAGCATCATGATCTTCATCATCAGCTTCTTTTAAGTTGAGTAGCATGACACCGAAAAACACTTTTCGCTGCGCCACTCTGATGTCTGGAGAGAAAGTTCATTAACTTCGTCTTGCTCTACTTTCTTTCCCACTTATACCCTTGGACAAGAAACTATTTCTTTCGCAAGGTACATCCCGGCAACGATTTTGCCTATGTCGTGAGACATGTACCCAACTAATTCTTTAGGTACGGTATACTACAAAGACTTATCCATTTTAGGTTTGATCACATCAAAACACTAAATTGCTGAAACGACAATCTAGGCCAAAAGCCATGCCATCACTCATATGGTATTGTCTCCATGGATTTAAATGGTTTCCCTACTTCTAACGTGAATGTTATGTTTCTACCATACGACTCCAATGATCACAATAATTCGGTAAGAGATTTATTTACCACACACTATCTGATAGGGTACGATTACGACATCATAACATACCATAACACTATGGTATTCCATGCGACGTAATTTGTGGAACTCTTCTCACAAGTCTTACAATGATATGCCAACATTATAACTCAAATCTTTATTTCCTCGATCTGTATCGCGGGAATTTGATTTTCTTGTTAAATTTATTTTCCTACTTCATTCTGAACTTGTTTGATCGAATCAAAATTTTCGGACTAACATTTCCTAAGTGGATATCCGTATATCTACTTGGAATATTCATGAAGTCTAGGAAACAAAGAATTCCACTATACGTTAAAGTACTTCATTGATTCACATACACCCATATGCACGATTCTCAACAAGTTATACTCAAAATGTTCAGTGAAGTTTACGAAATAAAGGTCTCCACTACCCGTCAATTACTTCATTGATCCACATACATCTATATGCATGACTATCAATAAGTTATATGCCCGTTTTCCGAAAACGGTGTCTTAGTTATCTTGCAAGTGTCAAAAGATCAAATCTAAGGACTTGTAGATCCATCCGTTATGGAGCTAATTCATTGACTATAACATTGACATGAATTAAACGGCAGTGCCACACATATGTGGTGTCTTTATTAAGTTTGTATCCTTTGGCATTATTATTATGAATGTGGGAGCTTCTACCATCTAAATTCAAATCGGCATATGATCATTACTTCATAAATATAGAACAACGAATTTGTCACTAACATATATGAACAATTGTCTCGCTAGAGGAGACACACTTATAACGATCATACTAACAGGCGATCATAAAGAATTTATTCAAATGGTAGATCTAGAGGGAGAGTGTCTATGGCCATCACAACAATTTGTCTGCCATTATCAACACGCAATGTCGCCTCATCCTTTCAAGCTACTCAAGCAGTAAACCTGGTTTTCATAAAACATGACTAGTATCAAAAACTTAGTCACTATTGCGAGTACTTGGTTAGCTAAAACATTCATAACATGTATATCATATATACACCATCATCATTGATGACTTCTGGCGATCTGTTTCATCTTTCTTGATACTTCCAACGTAATCAAGAACCATGAAGGTGAACGATTCCCCTTGCATGACATAGTCTATGACAAAGCATTTGCACCTGGCAACGTCGTCTGTCATCCAGTGATCGAGCTGAGCGAGGCGTCTCAATGTTCATCAAGTATGACCATATGTCATCAAGTATGACTGCCACGTGCTCCTTCAATGTGTATTCTCTTCCATCTTGGTTGAGAAGACAATCAGTCAACGTACTGATAAACTTCATCAACCCAACTTTAGGGGTACCCGAGTTTAGCGACCATCTCATATGTTCGCAATCTGATAACTCGTACCCACCGTTGGTTCTCTATGGCAGAGATCATAGCATACACTGGACTATGATGATATTATCCGCACAAAATCTGATAATCCAAATTATCTTTTGTTAGCAGAATCTCCGGGTTTATCTCCTAGCGGGTATTGTATCACAAAGAGCTAACGGTTTAAACAAGGAGTATCCTCAAGCTAAAGTATAAAACTATGAAGTTTGGACCCAACCTTTTAAGTTTCTCAATCGCAGGAATGCGCCTAATTTTAAAAGATGCTATTACATTGGTTAATATCCACAAAGGTTTGCAAAACAGACTTTGTTCATTATAAAATAGGGTTCAAGTTTTAATAAAATAAAACTATCAGAACTCCCACTCAAAACGATATCCCTCTAATCGTTTTAGTGATTACACGAACCCCATCCATTGCGCAACCCCTCATCGTCAGAGCCGGCAACACAACTTCAAAGGTGGACATCGAAATGTCGATCACAACAACTCTGTGACTCATGCTCGACCTTTCGGCCTCCGTGTTCCGAGGCCATATCTGCATATGCTAGGCTCGCCACAATAACCTTCAACGAACGCGCGTGCAACATGGCTTACACCCACTGTATGCGAACGGCGATATGTCTGACACCCGATCGTCACGGCCTGCCTCATAACGTAGAACTTTCTTGGTGGTGCACGTCGAAGGAAGAATACTAGTGGTATTTTGGAGGGATCATCTTATATTACTACCGCCGTGTAACTAATATATAATCACACAATATAAGATGCACACAAAACATCAAAATGTAATGCGATGTGACATGGTCCTTGCGCCGTTGGTCTCCTTCGCGCCAACAGTTCATAAACAATTTAATAAACCTACCTTGACCATATCACATTGCCCCTGCAAAATAAAGTTAGACGCTTCTACTTTATCTTTTGCATATTTTACGTGGCTTGGGGCTGTCGTAAATAGAACCGCTTCATACCTACGAACCAATGACCACAACAACGATCAAATAATTGCATATTTATGTATCCCTTTCGGGCCCTCCATTGAAAATGCAAAGCCAACGAAAGAGAGAGAGACAGACACCCGCCAGCCACATATACGGAACCAGCCGTATGTCAGTTGTGGAACCAGTCTCGCGTAAGCGTACGCGTAAGGTCGGTCCGGGCCGCTTCATCAACTCGATGCTGCCGGCAGTGCAAGTGCACGCGAGAGGGTAGCAAATAATAAGAACGATGTCCCCGTGTAAAACACGGGTTCTAACAGCGTACAGCTATATCTACGCATAGATCGGCTCTGATACCACTGAAGGGGATCGCAGGCAGAAAACAAAAATTTTCCTAACCGCGATAACCAAAAACTAGCCAAGATCTATACTATGCAGATATAGTAGTACGCAGGGGGGGTCGGTATACACACCTCTTGTAGACCGAAAAGCGGGGATTACGCTCCCGCACAAGCGTTGACGACGTAGACGGCGTAGCCGACCTCAAGGTCGCGGAGAACTTGGCGCGACGAAGAAGACGATGATGACGATGGTGGCGATGACGCCGGGCAGCAGTGCCGGCGATGAAGCCGACGATGGCCTCGAGGCCATGTGGAGGAAGCAGACCTCCAGCACCCCAAGTGTGGTGCCTCGCAGGGAGTCACACACGTACGGTGAAGCCGACGCACTCCGGGCTCCGATCCAGGGACGAAGCAGCGGAAGACTGGGACCGGGAGACCAGCAGCACGACGGTGTGCGTATGGTGGAGAAACAATCCGAGGCGCAACTCCAAACTTGGGAATCACGGAATCCTCGGAGAGAAAGAGAGAGAAATTGTTGTCTTCAAAGCCTGGGGCTGCCCCTCTATATATAGTGGAAAGGGGGAGGGCAAACCTCCTGAGCAGGGGGTGTGGGACTAAACCCCACAGCCCCCATGCGCCTCCCCCATGCGCCGGCCCTAGGTGGGCCCCTTGTGGCCCACCTAGGCCGGCCGAACCAGCCTCCCTCAAGGGGGGGGACTCCTTCCCCCCCCTCATGGGCCTCTTTTGGCACAGGAGGCCCATTTAGGGATTTTTGCCTTTAAAAATTCAGAAAAAATTAAAATAAAATATATTTAAGTATTAATTACACTAATTAATATTAAATACATATTACATAATTTGTTCTGGCTCCGAAAACTATTTCGTCGCTGCCCGATCTCCATCGGAACTTTCCCGGGACGTTCCCGGTCTCTCTTTTCCTATTTTTCTCATCCGGTAAAATGTCGACTCCCCTTAAGTGTGTTACCCTAGCGGTTCGATTATCTCACCAGACATGATCGAGACTCCTCTCCGATCAATGACTAATTCGTGGACCGAGGATACCCAGAATTAATCCCTGCGAGATAACGAATACTTTACCTATCGAACCTGGACGTCTGAGTCTTAAACCTTTTGCCATAGCGATACTTAGCGTGTCCGAGACTCATTCATAGATATCTCCATACCTAGCTTGATCTCGTTACCGACAACACTATCTTCTACTCGTCTATGATATTATGTCAGCTGGTGACCTAGTCACATGTTTGCAAACTCATTTGACATAATCTCACCGAGTGGGCCCTAGAGTATCTATCCTGCTATGCGGACTGGCAAATCCCGCTCTTGACCCCCCGTCTCAACATACTCCTCTCCGACACCCGAGAGGGACATCTTTATTGTCACACTATATAAATATGACGTTTGATGCAATCAAAGTGTCTTCCAGGAATAGCAATAAGAGTAGATCTCACGGTCGAAGGTGTAATGACTACGTCCTACAAATATTGGGTATGTCCATCACATCGTTCTACCAACGACATGACTTCATTGTCAACTGACATAAATGTCACATGATCGGGAAACCTCGATCATCAATTGCCCAATGAACTAGTCAAGTAGAGGCTACTAGGGACCTGGTTGTTTATCTACCACACGCGTATTAATGTTTCCGCTTAATACAGTTATAGCATGGTATAAAACATATAATGAACAATTGGGATGTGACTAATAAACCATCTTTATTAAGTGCCTCTAGGGCATATTCCCTTCATCATCATGGGAAGAAACATGGATAGTACTAATAGTATAGCAATTATTAACATCATCATTTTCAGAATTAGTGTCCCAGAGATCTTCAATATCAAAAGAAGTTTGCTTTTCCCAATCATGATCACTAATATAAATAACAGGCATAGGCTCATCATCAAGTTCAGAATCATCGAATTCAGAGTTATCAGTATTAATTGTAACAGGTGAAGGAGATATGCCCCAGAGGCAAATAAATATATAGTATTTATTGCATTATCTCATTAAGTTTATAATATGTTTTTGTATCGTGCTATAACTGTATTAATCGGAATTGTTTATACACGTGTGATACATAGACAAACCAGAGTCCCTAGTAAACCTCTATATAAACTAGTTCATTGGGCAACGGTTGATCGAGATTTCCCGATCATGGACAGTCACGTCGGTTGACAATGAGGTCATCTTATTAGTAGAGTAAGGTGATGGACATACCCAACAAAGTATTGCAATAAGATCGTATCACAATGTTCATCATTTGCAATAGGAAAGTAATATGATAGCTTATTCCTCAGACTGTGAGATCATATTAATTGCTGCTCCGTAGGATACTCTAAGTGCATCAAACGTCAGTTCATAAATGGGTGACTATAAAGGTGTATCTTGTGTATCTCGAAAGAGTACGTTGAGGCATATGGATCAAGAGCGGGATTTGTTCATTCGCGTGATGGAAAGATACTCTGGGCCCACTCGGTGAGATTACATCTATAAAGCTGCGCAGCATATGACTAGGTCATGGAGATGTAATATCACAGACGAGTTAATTAACCCTTGTCGGTAACGAGATAAAACAGGACATCAGATGTTTACGATCATATCTCGGATAAGGTGGTATCGAAGGAACAAAAGGAATGAATATCATGTTTATGGTTCAACGACGATATTCGTAGAATGCACAGGGACCGTCACAGGCATCCAGGTCTCCCTGGCGGTCATTGGCGAGCGAGGGGTCTCGACCATGTCTGGAGTATTCTTGAACCGTAGGGTAACACGCTTAAGGTCTTGCCGACACATGGAGATCATTGGAATAATAGAGATAAAGGAGAGAGAGAAATAACCCGGAAAGGTTCCGGTAGTTTCGGAAGGGTTCCGGGAATGTCCGAAGGAAGTTCAGGTGGTCCGGAAATTGTTTCGGAGTCACGGGAGATTAAATAATATGCAAATATATTAATTATGAATTAAATATATTTTATATTAATTTAATATTAATTAAAAGAAAAGGAAAAAGGGGGCAGCCCACTTAATGGGCCAAGAGGGGCCCATGTGGGGGGGGGGGGGGGGGGGCACCATGCATGCGCATGGGGCCCATGGCCGCCACGGCCATGCATGGTGTGGCCGGCAGGCCCCCCTCCCTTGCTCCTCCTTTTAGTCCCACATTGGGGAGGCAAGGTGTTTGCACACCCCCTCCCCCCTATATAAAGAGAGGCATATTAATTGTTTTAATATATATCTAAAAAATACAATTAATGTTGTATACGCCGGCCTGAGTTAATTCTCCGCCCGCTTTTCTCTCTCTCTCCCACAAAAGCTATACCACAGTGCGCCGTCGTACTGTGAGATTCCACCAAAGTTCTACCCCTGCAATCTCAGCTGGATCTGAGTGACCGGGGGTTGTCGTCAAGCTCCGTATGTGTGCGAGTACTCGGAGGCGCCACACTTGAGGTGCCAGGGCGACATTGTCTCGCCACCGCTGCAGCCCCGCCGCCGCCGCCGCCCCTCCTCCTCGACGCGCCCCTCCTCCTCGACGCCGCGTCTTCATCAACATCGCTGCGTCATCGTCTTCTTCGTCGCGCCAAGTTCTTCGCGACCTCGAGGTCGGCTACATCGTCTTCGTCGGCAATGTTTGTGCGGGAGCGTAATCCCCGCTATTCGGTCTACAAGAGGTATGTAACCAGTTCCGCCCCGTTACCGCATTACTAGATAGATAGATCCTGGCTTGTTTCGGTATTCGTTAGTTAGAAAAATTATTGTTTTCTGCTTTCGAACCCCTTCAACAGGAGCAACAAGTTTGGGAGAAGATACCGTTTCCTCTCTCCTTTTACTCCTCTTCTTCTTCTTCCTTTTTCCCTTCTTCTTCTTCTTTTCCTCTTTAGTAGGGAGAGGCTTGAAAGGAAGCTTCTCCACATAAACTGGTTTAGTATTAGAGACAATGGAAGAAACTTGGGGGAATTCCTCTCTTTCATTAATAAGCTCAAAACACACATTAGTCCTGTCATACTTTGGTAAAGTCTCATCCTCTATAATATTTTGTATGTAAGTGTTAGCATGGCAATTATTAACACAATAGAGATAACATCCATGTAACAAATCATTCATATCAATATCACTCATATTTAGCAAAGAAGTTTTTCTTGATAACTCTTCACACCCAAAAAATAATGTAAGTTCATCATGTTGATTAGGAGTGATCATGCTATCACAAAATTCTCCTGCAATATCTTTATTAGAACCTGAGCATTGAAATTCGAAATGACCCTCTTCATAGCAAAGTTCACAAATAAAAGGATAGGTGGCACAAATTGTTTTACCAAGATCTCTTAAAACCTTATACCAACCTCTAGTATTTTCATTCCTATGATGGATACAATATTCATCTTCAATTTGATTAATTCCACAAGGTCTATGTATTCCACAAAAATTAACATGCTTATAAGAAATAGTATTTTCAGGAGTTTGAGCATGTCTATTGCAATCATTAACAACAATTTCATTTTCCATGCAAGTGTCTTTGAAAGGTTCATGATACACGTCCCAATTTTCTTTAGGAACATTAATATGAGAAGCAAAGGTTCTAGAACAATCAACAATAATATGAGAATCAAGACCATATTTAGCACTAAGCTCTTGAAAACCAGCAGTTTCAACGAAAGACTTAATGCAATCATATTCATAGTTTATACCTGATTCTTTACCTTTGTCATTCTCCCAATCATCAGCATTGTTTCGAATTGTTTCAAGAAGATCCCATCTAGCTTCAACCTTCTTACTTGTGAAAGAGCCCTCTGAACAGGAATCTAGATAATCCTTGCAATGTCCTGAAAGTCTTGCATAAAAATTATTAACAATTATTTTATCAGGAAGCTCATGGTTAGGACATTTGAGTATTAATGTTTTCAGCCTTCCCCAGGTTTGAGCAATGCTTTCTCCTTCATGAGGCCAGAAATTATATATAGAATTCCGATCTTGGTGAATCTCACTTAGAGGATAAAATTTAAAATAAAAGAGAGATACAATTTCCTCCCATCCAAGAGAGTGCCTATTCTTCAACAATTTATACCAATGTGCAGCTCTTCCACCAAGTGACACAGAAAATAATTTCTTCTTAACTTTGTCCATTGAAATACCTGCACATTTGAACAACTCGCATAATTCATGTAAGAATAGCAAATGATCACCAGGATGGACAGTTCCATCCCCTATATAGCGGTTATCCATAACACGATCAATAATTTTCATAGGTATTTTAAATGGCACTATTTCTTCAGGCGGCTTTAGAATATCACAAGCATCATTAGAATTATCACATATCGGAGGCAAAGCATTATCAAGGCAAAATAATTCTTCCAAAGCTGAGGAGCAAAAATGATTATTTTTACGTAAACTAGCTTACCCAAGCTTAGGCTTTTCCACAGCCTTAGCAATAATGGTGTCCAAAGAATTTATACTAATAACACTACTACCACTATTATGCAAACTAACTTCCATAGGTTTTTTAATTTTCTCTTCAAAAGTATCATGTCCTAATGCAATATAAATTTCATAGAGATCTCTAATTTTTTTGTTGTTTTCCATTTAGCCTACCTAGTGAAAATAAAAACAAGAAACAAAAAGTAATAATTGCAGGATCTAAAGGAGATACCTTCCAACGCTTACCTCCCCGGCAACGGCGCCAGAAAATAGCTTGATGTCTACGCACGCTTCTATTCTTGTAGACAGTGTTGGGCCTCCAAGAGCAGAGGTTTGTAGGACAGCAACAAGTTTCCCTTAATTGAATCACCCAAGGTTTATCGAACTCAGGGAGGTAGAGGTCAAAGATATCCCTCTCAAGCAACCCTGCAATTAAGATACAAGAAGTGTCTTCTGTCCCCAACACACCCAATACACTTGTCAGATGTATAGTTGCACTAGTTCGGCGAAGAGATAGTGAAATACAAGTAATATGGATGATTATAAGTAGTAATTGCAATCTGTAATAAAAATGGCAGCAAAAAAACATGTAGTAGAACTTGTTGGAAACGGTGTTTTGATGCTTAAAAACAAGGCCTAGGGATCATACTTTCACTAGTGGACATTCTCAACAATGACATCAAAGCTGAATAATAAATATTACTCTCAAACACTCTCTTGTTGGATGATAAACACCATTCACTGTGTAGGGCTACAAGAGCACCCTCAAAGTCAGAGTAAACTAACACCACAACGTCAGAAAGGAATCACACACGGTGCACATACTGTCACCTTTACAACCGTGAATAACCCCGGAGTTCACATTAAAGTAACCTCTAGAGTGCATAATAGATAAAGAGTAACATCACATATTCAACTAGATTACAAAGCTCATGATCACATAAAGATCACACGATGGGAGAGAGAGATAAACCACATAGCTATCGGTAGAGCCCGCAGCCCCGGGGGAGAACTACTCACTCCTCATCGTAGGAGTCAGCAACGGCGATGGAGATGGCGGTGGAGTTGATGGAGATGACTCCGGGGGCAATTCCCCGTCCCGGCAGGGTGCCGGAACAGAGACTTCTGTCCCCCGAAACTTGTCTTCGATGGCGGCGGCGCAGCGGAACTCTTCTCGGGAAAAGGCTTATTCTTTTAGGGTTTTCACGTCGGGGGGTTTATATGGGCGAAAGGGAGAAGGCGGTGGAGCCCCGAGGGCCCCACCTCAGGTCCTGGCGCGGCTAGAGGGCCTGCCGCGCCACCCCTTGAGGTGGGCGCCTCGGTGCCCGTCTCCTTTCCCCCCTCGGACTTCTGGAACGTGTTTGGAATTCTATGATCTTCGGTATAAAAATTGTCCAATTCCGAGAATATTTCCTTAAGTGGATTTCTGAAACCAAAAACAGCAGAAAACAGGGAACTGGCACTGTGGCATCTTGTCAATAGGTTAGTTCCAGAAAATGCATAAAACAATATAAAATGTGTATAAAACATGTAGGCAATTGGTATAATATAAGCATGGAACATAAAAAATTATAGATACGTTTGAGACGTATCAGGGGCCCAGTCGGTGATCCAAGCCAATCACTGCGCCTTTCCACCATCCCCGCACACCCCCCATTACTCCGGTTGCAAGCTAGTGGGCACCGTCCCATGCTAAAAGTTGCTGACCAGTGGGCACCGTCCCAAGCTAGTTCCGAAGCCACCCTTCATAGATACTAGAAGCCACAACCTGAAGGTGAGGTTATTATCCGAGCCACCTCAAGCTCATGAGCGGATTTACCACCGCCTGGCTTGTTCTAGTCATCCGTTGGTGTATGATGTCTACGCACGCTTCTATTCTCGTAGACAGTGTTGGGCCTCCAAGAGCAGAGGTTTGTACAACAGCAGCAAGTTTCCCTTAAGTGAATCACCCAAGGTTTATCGAACTCAGGGAGGTAGAGGTCAAAGATATCCCTCACAAACAACCCTGCAATTAAGATACAAGAAGTCTCTTGTGTCCCCAACACACCCAATACACTTGTCGGATGTATAGGTGCACTAGTTCAACGAAGAGATAGTGAAATACAAGTAATATGGATGATTATAAGTAGTAATTGCAATCTGAAATAAAATAGCAGCAAGCAAACATGTAGCAAAACTTGTTGTAAACGGTGTTTCAATGCTTAGAAACAAGGCCTAAGGATCATACTTTCACGAGTGGACATTCTCAACAATGACATCAAAGCTGAATAATAAATACTACTCTCAAACACTCTCTTGTTGGATGATAAACACCATTCACTATGTAGGGCTACAAGAGCACCCTCATAGTCAGAGTAAACTAACACCACAACGTCATAAAGGAATCACACACGGTGCACATATTGTCACCTTTACAACCGTGAATAACCCCGGAGTTCATAATAAAGTAACCTCTAGAGTGCATAATAGATAAAGAGTAACATCACATATTCAACTAGACTACAAAGCTCATGATCACATAAAGATCACATGGGAGAGAGATATAAACCACATAGCTACCGGTAGAGCCCGCAGCCCCGGGGGAGAACTACTCACTCCTCATCGTAGGAGTCAGCAACGGCGATGGAGATGGCGGTGGAGTTGATGGAGATGACTCCGGGGGAAATTCTCCGTCCCGACAGGGTGCCGGAACAGAGACTTCTGTCCCCCGAATCTTGTCTTCGATGGCGGCGGCGCAGCGGAACTCTTCTCGGAAAAAGGCTTATTGTTTTAGGGTTTTTGCGTCGGGGGCAATATATGGGCGAAAGGGCGAAGGCGGTGGAGGCCCGAGGCGCCCTCATGAGGTGCTGGCGCGGCCAGAAGTGGGGCCGCGCCGGGACCTCATCTGGGGGCTCGTGGCCCCTCTCCGTCAGGTCTTCGGTGTTCTGGAACCTCCCGTGAAAAATAGGGACTTTGGTATTAAATTCGTCCAATTCCGAGAATATTTCCTTAAGTGGTTTTCTGAAACCAAAAACAGCAGAAAACAGGGAACTGGCACTGTGGCGTCTTGTTAATAGGTTAGTCCCAGAAAATGCATAAAACCACACAAAGTGTATATAAAACATGTAGCAAATGGTATAATATAAGCATGGAACATAAGAAATTATAGATACGTTTGAGACGTATCAAGCATCCCCAAGCTTAGTTCTACTCGTCCTCGAGTAGGTAAAACGATAACAACAAATAATTTCTGAAGTGACATGCTTTCACATAATCTTGATCATATAATATTGTAAGGCTCATGTCATGAATGAAGTGACTCTAAGCAATGATCTATAGTTCGCTAACAAATAGACAAGGAGTAAACAACTACATCATATAAGTAAAAACTTTTCATAAATAGTACTTTCAAACAAGCATCAAAAAGATTTATATAAGAGTTAACTCATAAAACAATAGTTTATAAGTAAAAGAGCATTGAAGCAACACAAAGGAAGATATAATTTTCAGCATTGGCTTTCAACTTTGAACATGTATATCATATAGATAGTTGTCAACACAAAGAAATATAACAAGTGCAATAAGTAAGCATATAAGAGTTGTTGCACACAGTTGACACAAGTGTTTGCTTCTAAGATAGAAAGAAGTGGGTAAACTGACTCAACATAAAGTAAAAGATAGGCCCTTTGCAGAGGGAAGCAGGGATACAAGCATGTGCTAGAGCTTCTTGGTTTTATAGGTTTTTGAAATCATATAGAGAGCATAAAAGTAAGTTTTTGAGTGGTGTTTGTCGTTGTCAACGAATGGTAATGGGCACTCTACCCCCCTTGTCAACCAAACTTTCTAAGAGCGGCTCCCATGAAGGACGTTATTTCTACCAGCAAGATAGATCATCCCTCTTATCTCTTTTGTTTACACATGTATATTTAAAAACTGGTTTGACACTCCTCCCCACCATTTCTTACACAATTCATGGCTAACCGAATCCTCGGGTGCATTCCAACAATCACATAACATGGAGGAGTGTCTATATTAAAATGTATAACACTTTGAAGCATAACTTTTTTGAAAAACCATGTGAAGAGATTGCAGCGGTTAAAGATGTAATTAATTGGGACTGGGCACCCCATTTGCCAGCTCTTTTTGCAAAGTTAATGGATAAGCGGATGTATATGCCACTAGTCCGGTTGTGAAAGTCTGTCTAAAAGCAAATGACAAGGTTGATATCCGTAACACCACATACTTCCTCATAAGCTAATAAACATTGACACAAATAAGGGATAATAAGTTGTGAATTAAAGGTAGCACATGAAGTATTTACTTGGAATGGCAGAAAATACCATGTAGTAGGTAGGTATGGTGGACACAAATGGCATGGGTTTTGGCTCAAGGTTTTGGATGCACGAGAAGCATTCCCTCTCAGTACAAGGCTTTAGCTAGCAAGGTTATTTGAAGCAAACACAAGTATAAACTATGACAACAAGACGTATATAAAAACATATTGCAAGCATTATAAAACTCTACATTGTCTTTCCTTGTTGTTCAAACACTTTTACTAGAAAATATCTAGACGCTAGAGATACCAAACATGCAAACCAAATTTCAACAAGCTCTACGGTAGTTCTCCACTAATGGGTTTTAAATACATGATGCAAAAGCTTAAGCATGATCTACTTGAGAGCTCAAAACAATTGCCAAGTACCACAACATGCAAGATAACAATTCATAAGAGCATGTTTCTTTTCTTTATACCATTTACCACATTTAGCATTTTCTGTTTCCAACCAAACACCAATCAACTTATTTAAACATAAACTCTCCAAGTAGTTATCAATGAGACAAGAGAGTATAACATAAGAGAACTAACAGCTCTAAACAAGAGATGCGTGAAAAACAAGAGCTGAAAGCATTGAAGTAACATAAAAGAATACTCAACAAATATAAGTGAAGAATAGGAGTATTCATAAGAAAAAGCGGAGCGTGTCTCTCTCCCACAAAGGAATGCTAGGATCCATTTTATTCAGAGAATGAAAATAACAATAACAAAAACAAACAGACGCTTCAAGTAAAGCACATAAGATGTGTCGGAATTAAAATATAGTTTCACTAGAGATAACCTGATAAGTTGTTGATGAAGAAGGGGATGCCTTGGGCATCCCCAAGCTTTGACGCTTGAGTCTTCTTGAAATATGCTTGGGTGACCCACGGGGGCATGCCCAAGCTTAGGCTCTTTCATCTTCTTGATCACATCATATCATCCTCTCTCTTGATCCTTGAAAACTTTCTCCACACCAAACTCAAAGTAAACTTCATTAGAGGGTTAGTGCATAATCAAAAATTCTCATATTCTGCATGGACACAATCATTAACAATGCTACTGGACATTAGCTACGGCCACTGATACTTTGTGGAGCAAAAAGATCCACTCAATAACAGCAAAAGAGGCAATGCAAAATAAATGGCAGAATCTGTCAAAAACAGAACAGTCCGTAAAGACGAATTTTTTCGAGGCACTTAACTTGGTCAGATCAGAAAACTTAAAACTAATGAAAGTTGCGTACATATCTGAGGATCACGCACAAAAAATCTCAGGTCATTTTGATTTTTCTGTGAATTCTTACGAATTAAACGGTGGACAGTAGAAAACTGTTCCTGCGCAGAAATCCAAATCTAGCATCAACTTCCTACTTGAGGCTTAACTTGGCACAACTTATGCAATAAAATAAAGATACATTTTGTAAAAGTATGAGATGCATTTTTTAAAACCCCGAAGTTATTCACGATGTTGTGTGTGAGTTAAGTTTGGTGATTTGGTTAATCTTCATGTTTAATTCACAACCAAGGGTATATTCTAAGATGCTAAGAGTAAACTTACAAGACATATTAGTAAAGCGTAGTAATAATAGATGCTTGATGTTGATTGGTTTAATCTCTAATGAAAGTCATGTTTAAGTTGTTAAGACTTAAAATAAATAATATGAGGTTTTTGTGTGAAGTGGCAAAAAGAATAACTTTTGAAGAAGAAAATATTTCTTATACTAAGTTAAGCAATCTCTAAAGGTTATAAGGATAATTAAGATCATAATTTATTCTCCTATTGATAACTTAGTAGAATTATTGTTGCTATGCAAAAGTTGTTTTATGAAAAGTTAATTTCTACTAAGTTAAGAATGAAACTCCTGGGTGGATTGGTTGGTATTCGAAGGCGAAGTTGAGTGGCTACTCAGGCCCATTTTTAATGGTGTGTTCCTGAGTACGTGCACTTGCGGATGGCCACCCAGGGAACAAAAGGATCTGAAGAACTCCAAGTGAAGATTGCTTCCAGTGCATTCATTAGTCAATGGGCAATGGCTAGATGGATTAAGTTGCGTGGACTCGTCCCGACTTGACAGGTGGTGGTAGATGGTTAGTTGGGAGCGCGTCAAGTCGTTATGGGATGGGAAAATGCTTCTAAAAAGTCTCATCTCAATTCTCTCCTTTTCCTTAGCACAAATGGGTGCTTGAGGATAGTTTGGGTTTGTTGGGTCTAATGGTGAAAGTGCACAACCTCTGCAGAGTGTAAAACTAAGTACTTAGCCGTGTCCCCGGTTACGGACAATTTTGAGCAGCTGATCAAGGACGTCAACGGAGGATCCTATCATTCCAATTTCTAAGTTAAAACTTGATGGGTGAACAAGGGTAGATGAGACTATGGTTTTCATGCCATACTTGTCTCGACAAGAAGAAAAGTGTTTTCAAAATAGTTAGGAAAAATTGGCTTTATGCAAAATAGCCTTGAACTCCACCAGCCAAATATGCATACAGGTTATTAGAGTTTTCCATTAAGTGTCCACCATAGTGTCACTTGCCAGATCCATTTTTAATGGAATCTGACCCACTCTGTTGCAAAAATTTACTTACAGGTTATTTAGATGACGAGTGAAGTTACATTAAGGGATTTTGAGTCTGCAACCAACATGTTTTCGCCTGTGGCAACATGAAGATGATGGAGACTCACTGTTATTTATTTCCGCTGTTTACTCTTTCCAATGCTAGCTTTATGCTATGCAAGTTGTAACGAATATTTTGTTAAGTCTGGATCATCGATGTAATAAATTTGATACTTTGTTGTGATATTACATCGTAAACTGTGTGTGCAAACGAATCGATCCAGGGATTTGCACTATATACACAGGGACTTGCCAATTTTTAAGTGCAGGTCCGCTACATAATAATTCTTGTGCAGTCATTTACTTGGCCACATGATCCATCATAAGAGGGTTTAGTTTATTTATTTAGCTTTACCTAAGTTGTGGCTCCGTCCTAAACAAGATTAAAACTTGACAAGATATTCAACGTGTTGTTTAATAAATCTATATGCCTAGTTATATTCATGCCGCCCTCGGGAACGTTTTCCTAATATAAGACACACATCACTTGAGCTTGTCCTCTTGCCACATAGAGGATTGGGCTTTTCTCTCATTGAGAGCTTTCAACTGCTATTATTTACTTTCTGCACCTTTACTTTATTTGCAACCATACAACCAAAAACCCCCAAAAACACTTGCATCTTTCATTGTTTTATCTTTCATTCTTAGTAACCAATACCTTCAGCTCCTCGTGGGTTCGACAACCTTTTCTATTCGAAAGGTACTACAATTGATCTCCTGCACTTGGGAGCCATCAAGATACTTTTCTAGCGCCGTTGCCGGGGAGCGTTGTGCTATTGGTAAGAAGTTTGGTAAGGAAGCTTGGAAGCTAAATTTTTATCTGCTGCTGTTATCTTATTGTTACTATGGATTTTATGAATCGTCATGAATTGCAACTTGCTTTATATGAAAGTGCTTATGCCACTCCAAAAGTGGTGGAAACTGCTGTGCCTGAGAGACCTAGAGGGGGATATAAAATTCCTGTTGGTCATGTTAAGAGAGTTATGAAGGATCCATTCTTAGGAGATGGAGCTAAGTCTGCACTGGACCATATTGAACACATTGAAGACATATGTGGGTTATTTAGGCTCACTAATATTTATGATGATTAGGTAAAAAGGAAGCTGTTATATTTGTCTTTATCTGGTAATGCTCGTATTTGGTACATGTCTTTGGATGAAGGAGTTAAAGAAGATTGGAATGTACCGAGGAAGGTTTTCTTTCTTAAATATTTTACTCCTAAAGAAGCTTATGATAACCGCTGCTATATATTTAATTTCTGGCCACATCTGGGAGAGAGTATTACTCAAGCTTGGGGGAGATTAAAGGAGCTCCTTCGCAAGAATCATTGTCATGATCTTACAAGGAAAATTATTCTGATAAACTTTTATGTGAGGCTGCCTAAGCATCAGAAGGAAACTCTGGATAATTCGTCTGGTGGAAGTTTTACAAATAATACTAAAGATGAAGCGCATGGAATTTATTGAAGACTATTGCTGAGAACACTGGTCATTGGGATCTTGATAAAGGTAATCAACCACATCTGGACTATGGATATTCATGTGTAGAGCACTTCTCTACTTCTACTTTATTTAAAAATCTGAGTGATAATTTTGGTCTTGATCCTTACATTATGGTAGAAATATCTAAAGGTTTTGCTAAACATGTATGTCTTTCTGAAACTGGCTTTGAAGTATATGTTGAACCTGTTAAACAATCTATTGTTGTCCCTAAAGTTATTAAACATGTGGAACCAGTGTCATCTGTGACAATTGAAGAGTATGTTGAAACACCTCCTTATCCAAATAAAATTAAGGAGAACTTGCTTATTGCTGTTACTAACAAGAGTAACAGAAAATGTTCTGAGCCTTTGATATGTCCATTTTGCATCACTATTTTATATCATAATTTACTGTTATTCATTGATATATTTCATGTTTGGAGATGATACTTATGTTATTTCATCTATTTTGCATGTTTGATGATTATTGGAGGATGGATCACCGGAGTCTGAATTCTGCTGGAAAAAGCACCGTCAAGATACAATATTTGCAAAGCTCAGAAAACAAAACGAAGAATCTGGAAGTTCCTATTTTGCCAAATGCCGGAGGGAGCCAAAAGGGGAGAACCAGGTGGGCCCCAGGGGGCCCACATGAGGTGTCGGCGCGGCCAGCCCCCCTGCCGCGCCAGCACCTTGTGAGGCCGCCCTGGCCCACTTCTGGCGTTGCCCTTTCGCAAACTTCATCGCCCCGAAAACCTAAGACTCGGGGGATCGACCAGAAACAGAGCCGCCGCCTCCACGAGGCGGAAACCACCGAGAGAGAAAAGCTCTCCGGCAGGCTGAAAAGCTGCCGGGGAAATCCCTTCCCGGAGGGGGGAAATCGTCGCCATCGTCACCGTCATCGAGCTGCACTTCATCGGGATCATCATCACCACCATCTCTACCGCCGACATCGTCATCTCCATCGTTCCGCTCCGTTCCCGCTGTAACATCTAGGGCTGAATCTTGTGCATTTGATAGGGGAAACTCTCCCGGTGTTGATTACTATTGTTATTGATGCTATTGGGTGGAACCGTTGAATTAAGGTTTATGTTCAGATTGTTACTCATCATTATATCATCTCTGATCATGATCCATATGATGTGTTGTGAGTAGTTCGTTTAGTTCCTGAGGACATGGGAGAAGTCTAGATGTTAGTAGTGAACTATGTTGAGTAATATTTAATGGTTTGATATTTAAGTTGTGGTGCTATTCTTCTAGTGGTGTCATGTGAATGTCGACTACATGACACTTCACCTTTATGGGCCTAGGGGAATGCATTGTGTATTCGAATATTAATTGTGGGGTTGCCGGAGTGACAGAAACCTAAACCCCCGTTGGTATCTCGATGCATGAGGGATGGTAGGATCTCAGAGTTTAAGGCTGTGGTTAGATTTATCTTAATTACTTTCTTGTATTTGCGGATGCTTGCAAGGGGTATAATCACAAGTATGTATTAGTCCTAGGAAGGGCGGTGCATTAGCATAGGTTCACCCACACAACACTTATCAAAACACTAAAGATTAATCATCTATATGAAGCGAAAGCACTAGACATAAATCCCGTGTGTCCTCAGGAACGTTTGGTCATCATAAGTAAACAAACCGGCTTGTCCTTTGCTCTAAAAAGGATTGGGCTACTCGCTGCAATTATTATTGCCGCGCTCTATTTACTCGCACTTTATTTATCTGCATTATCAGAAACTCCTAAAAACTTGTCTGCTAGTGTTTACAGTGAAATCCTCATCAAAACTGCTTGTCAGCACCTTCTGCTCCTCGTTGGGTTCGACACTCTTATTTATCGAAAGTACTACGATACACCCCCTATACTGGTGGGTCATCTAGACTATTTTCTGGCGCCGTTGCCGGGGAGTGAAGCGCTATTGGTAAGTGGAATTGGTAAGGAAAACTTTAGCTGTAAGTGCTGTTTTTATTTCTGTCTCCTAATTTGCTTAATTATGGAGAGAGGATCCATTGCTTTCCTGTTTGGAAAGGCTTCTACCACTGCTGAGGTAGAAAATGAGGCGCCACCTGATGAAATAGTGCCATTCAAAATACCTATGAATTTTTTTGATCGTGTTATGGATAACCGCTATGAAGGGGATGGAACTGTCCATCCCGGTGATCATTTATTGTTTTTACATGAATTATGCGAGTTGTTCAAGTGTGCAGGTATTACAATGGACAAAGTTAGGAAGAAATTATTCTCCATATCACTTACTGGGAGAGCTGCGCATTGGTATAAATTGTTGAAGAACAGGAGTTCTCTTGGATGGGAGGAAATTGTACCTCTCTTTTACTCTAAATTTTATCCTCCAAGTGAGATTCACCATGATCGGAATTCTATATATAATTTCTGGCCTCGTGATGAAGAAAGTATTGCCCAAGCTTGGGGGAGATTGAAGTCACTAATGCTCAAATGCCCCATTCATGAGCTTACTGGTAATATTATTGTTGATAACTTCTATGCAAGACTCTCTTTTGAAAATAAAACATTATTGGATACTTCTTGTGCTGGATCAGTCACTCGTAATAAAGAAGATTTTAAATGGGATCTTCTTGATCGTATTGAAGAGAATACTGAAGCTTGGGAGAACGACAAAGGTAGGGAGTCAGGTATAAAATATGACTTCGAATGCATTAAAACTTTCATGAATACTGATGCATTTCGAAATATTAATAATGCTTATGGTCTTCACTCTCAAGTTGTTGCAAATTATTATAAATCCTTTGCTGCATATTTCGATTTTCCCAAGGAGGGGTTTAAAAAATATCATGAACCTTATAAAGATAAATCTATTGCACCTATAACTAAAAGCATTGAAGTTAATACTGTTGATCATATTATTCCAGAACCTTATATTGAAAAAATTCCTTTTCCTGTTAAAATGATAGAACTTTCTGTTATGGCTAGTGTTGTTAACAAAAGCACAAAGAAAGCTATAGAACCTGATTAAAATTGAAACACCTGTGGCTATAGTTAAGGATCTTGTTACTAAAAATGTTGGAGATGAGTATATTATATTTTGTGAGGATGCTTCTAATGTTGTTTTTCATCCTAAAAGTTCAAGGAAAACTAGTGTCCCTGTGTTATCTGTTAAAATTGGTGATCATTGCTATTACGGTTTATGTGATATTGGTGCAAGTTCAAGTGCTATTCCTTATGAGCTTTATAGAGAAATTATGCATGAGATTGGGTCTTGTGAACTTGAAGAAATTGATGTGGTTATTCAACTTGCTAATAGAGAAACTATCTCTCCGATTGGTATTGTTAGAGATGTTGAAGTTTTATGTGGTAAGACTAAATATCCTGCTGATTTTCTCGTACTTGGTGCAGCTGCTAGTAAGACTTGTCCTATCATTTTTGGTAGACCTTTTCTAAATACTTGTGGTGCTGTTATAGATTGTAAGAAAGAGAAAATCTTTACTAAGTTTGCTGGTGATTGATGGCGCTAAGTTGACGGGGGAAAGTCAAGGTCTTCTGAACAAAAGGATCTAGCTTCCCCGGCAACGGCGCCAGAAAAATTGTTTGATGCACACGGTGGATGTGTTGTTGGGAGACCCCAAGAGGAAGGTATGAAGTAGTGCAGCAGCAAGTTTCCCTCAGTTGTGAAACCAAGGTTATCGAACCAGTAGGAAATAATGAATTCCCCCGAGGTGTCAACGGCGCCAGAAAAGTCTGCGACGTAAGTGACGTGGAACCTGCACACAACACAATCAAGATACTTTGCCCCAACTTAACGGTGAGTTTGTCAATCTCACCGGCTTGCTGTAACAAAGGATTAAACGTATGTGTGGAAGAAAGTTGTTTGTTTGCAGAAAGTAACAGGTTTGCAGTTTGTGGTTTATCAGATTAAAGAGAAGGACCGGGGTCCACAGTTCACTAGTGGTGTCTCTCCATAAATAATAATAACATTCATGCGGGTAAACAAATTACAGCTGGGCAATTGATAGAATAATGATGAGCAAACCAATGCATATACCAATGTTACGATGTCTAGTGTGAGATTCATTCGGGCATTACAACAATATACATAGACCGTTCCAACCGCATCTATGACTAATAATCCACCTTCCGGTTAGCGTCCGCACCCCTTTCAGTATTAAGTTGCATGCAACAGATTATCGCCTTAAGCACTGTGTGTAAAGTAAGTAAGTAACATCATCCTTAGACAAAGTACTACTGTTTTATCCCTAGTAGCAACAGTACATCTACAACCTTAGAGCTAGCTGTCACCACCCCAGATTTAATAGAGACATGAACCTACTATCGAGCATAAATACCCCCTCTTGGAGTCACAAGCATCTACTTGGCCAGAGCATACACAAGTAACGGAGAACATGCAAGATCATTAAATAGCACACACATGATATATTATGAAGCAATAACTTTAGTACTCAATATTCATCGGATCCCAGCAAACACAACATGAAGTATTACATAACGGTGATCTTGATCATGATAGGCAGCTCATAAGATCTAAACATGGTAGCACAAGAGGAGAAGACAACCATCTAGCTACTGCTATGGACCCGTAGTCCAAGGGTAGACTACTCACGCATCAGTCCGGAGGCGGTCATGGCGACGTAGAGGCCTCCGGTGACGATTCCCCCTCCCGGCAGGGTGCCGGGGAGGAGTTCTGATCTCTCCCGAATTGGTGTTGACGACGGCGGCGGCTCGGGACCCGTGGAGGAAAATATGAACACCGTGTTAGGGTTTTTGGTCTGGGGGGTATATGTAGGCGAAAGGGCGAAGTCGGTGGCGCCCCGAGGGGCCCACACCACGTGCTCGCGCGGCCAGGGGGCCTGCCGCGCGAGGACCTGGTGACGGCGCCTCGGTCGCCCACTTCGTCTCGTCTTCGGTTTTCTGGAACGTTCCCAAATAAAAACTGACTTCTGAAAAGAAATCGTCCAATTTCGAGAATATTTCCTTAAGTACTTTTCTGAAACCAAAAACAGCAGAAAACAGGGAACTGGCACTGTGGCATCTTGTTAATAGGTTAGTCCTAGAAAATGCATAAAACTATATAAAATGCATATAAAACATGTAATAACTTGGTATAATATAGCATGGAACATAAGAAATTATAGATACGTTGGAGACGTATCAACATCCCCAAGCTTAGTTCTACTCGTCCCGAGTAGGCAGGAACGATAAAAGAAGAATAATTTCTGAAGTGACATGCTTAAACACAATCTTGATCATAATATAATGTAAGGCTCATGTTATGAATGAAGTGACTCAAGGCAATGATCTATAGTTTGCTAACAAATAGACAAGGAGTAAACAACTACATCATATAAGTAAAACTTTTCATGAATAGTACTTTCAAACAAGCATCAAAAAGATTTGCATAAGAGTTAACTCATAAAGCAATATTATCTATGCAAAAGAGCATTGAAGCAACACAAAGGAAGATATAAGTTTCAGCATTGGCTTTCAACTTTTGAACATGTATATCATATAGATAGTTGTCAACACAAAGAAATATAACAAGTGCAATAAGTAAGCATATAAGAATTGTTGCACACAGTTGACACAAGTGTTTGCTTCGGGGATAGAAAGAAGTAGGTAAACTGACTCAACATAAAGTAAAAGATAGGTCCTTCGCAGAGGGAAGCAGGGATACAAGCATGTGCTAGAGCTTCTTAGTTTTATAGGTTTTTGAAATCATATAGAGAGCATAAAAGTAAGTTTTGAGCGGTGTTTGTCGTTGTCAACGAATGGTAATGGGCACTCTACCCCCCTTGTCAACCAGACTTTCAAGAGCGGCTCCCATGAAGGACGTTATTTCTACCAGCAAGGTAGATCATCCCTCTTATCTCTTTTGTTTACACATATAGTTAAAAACTGTTGTCATTGCTTCACTGATTGGATCAGGGCAAAAATGTGAAGAGATTGCAGCGGTTAAAGTTGTAATTAATTGGGACTGGGCACCCCATTTGCCAGCTCTTTTTGCAAAGTTAATGGATAAGCGGATGTATATGCCACTAGTCCGGTTGTGAAAGTCTGTCTAAAAGCAAATGACAAGGTTGATATCCGTAACACCACATACTTCCTCATGAGCTAATAAACATTGACACAAATAAGAGATAATATGTTTTGAATAATAAAAGGTAGCACACGAAGTATTTGCTTGGAATGGCAGGAAATACCATGTAGTAGGTAGGTATGGTGGACACAAATGGCATAGGTTTTGGCTCAAGGATTATGGATGCACGAGAAGCATTCCCTCTCAGTACAAGGCTTTGGCTAGTGTCGGCCCAGTGGATTCTAGGGTGTGCAGAGCCCACTCTCCACGGACCGCACACGCGACGGCATCTACGAAACGGCTAAGGGCCAAGCCAACCGCTTGGGGAGCCCCCCGAGGCAAAAACCCCTTGAGGGGACTTGAGGCGCCACCGGAGGCCTGAAGGAGGTTCCCCCCGAGGGCGCCCCACTTGAGGGCTCTCTCCCTCTGAAGGGAGCCAGCACGGCTCCTCCCCCTCGAGAGCCTCAGGCCCCTGAGGGGATACTTCGCGGCTAAGGAAGCGCTGCAGAGCGCACATGGGCTCTGCAGCAGCCGCAGGGTGACGCACGCGTCTGCGTGCGCGACAGCGACAGCGTCGCAGTTGCCGTTCCCGTGATAAAAGGGGTCAACAAAGCTCTGTGTCTCCTGCGCCGCCAACGAAGCTTTCCTCTTTGGTGATAAAGCAGTTGGCCGGCACAACGCTCCAACGACGACGTCACCGCGGGCACTCCCCACGGTCTCTGCCGCACCTGGGAGCCGCTCTGCAAAGTCTGCAGCTTGTCGGCCACGGCGCGCCGCTTTAGCACGGAGGAGCTGCGTCCAAGGACGGAGGAGACAGCTGCCCTGCCACGAAGGCAGGCTTTACGACCATGGACCGAGTCCATGGACCAGCGAGCAGTGGTGCACCCCGCTCCGCCGCTCGTCGCCATGTGGGAACCCTTCCACTGCGCAGGTCGCAGGGATGAGGCCCGGGGCAACTATATAAGGAGAGGGGGCACTTCCGTAGCAGAGGATCCGGAATTCGATCCCGAATTTGATAGCGTCCTCCACCTCCGGACCTTCTCAGCGCCCGGAGGCTCGCTGTACTGTAGTCACCGCAGTGTAATTCAGACAAGCAGGAGTAGCGGTTTTACCTCACCTTGAGGGCCGTGAACCTGGGTAAGGGCCGGTGTCACTCTCTGTCGTGCAGCTCCGCTCCAGGCACCGCGAGCAACGTCGCGGCGCGCATCGAGGGTTGTTTGACCTCCGTGTTCAGTCCCCCTTCGAACCTCTCTTCGGGGCGAGACTACCCCTGTTACGTGGGAGTCACTCCTCGACAGCTAGCAAGGTTGTTTGAAACAAACACAAGTATAAACTATGACAACAAGACGTATATAAAAACATATTGCAAGCATTATAAAACTCTACATTGTCTTCCTTGTTGTTCAAACACTTTAACTAGAAAATATCTAGACCTTAGAGATACCAAACATGCAAACCAAATTTCAGCAAGTTTTACGCTAGTTCCTCACTAATAGGTTTTAACTACATGATGTAAAAGCTTAAACATGATCTACTTGAGAGCTCAAAACAATTGCCAAGCACCACGACATGCAAGATAACAATCCATAAGAGCATGTATATCTTTTTCATTATACCATTTACCACATTTAGCATTTTCTGTTCTCAACCAAACACCAATCAACTTATTTAAATGATAAACTCTCTAAGTATATAAACAATGAGATATGAGAGTATGACATAATAAAGCTAACAGCTCTAGCAAGAGATCCATGAAAAACAAGAGCTAGAAAGCATTGAAGTAACATAGAAGAATACTCAACAAATATAAGTGAAGAATACGAGTATTCATAAGAAAAAGCGGAGCGTGTCTCTCTCCCACAAAGGAATGCTAGGATCCATTTTATTCAGAGAATGAAAATAACAAAAACAAAAACAAACCGACGCTTCAAGAAAAGCACATAAGAAGTGGCGGAATTAAAATATAGTTTCACTAGAAAGGACCTGGTAGTTTGTTGATGAAGAAGGGGATGCCTTGGGCATCCCCAAGCTTTGACGCTTGAGTCTTCTTGAAATATGTTGGGGATGAACCACCGGGGCATCCCCAAGCTTTGGCTTTACTATCCTCTCGATCACATCGTATCATCCTTCTCTCTTGATCCTTGAAAACTTCCTCCACACCAAACTTAGAGTAAACTTCATTAGAGGGTTAGTGCACGAAAAATTATGATATTCTGTAGGAACACAATTGCTACCAATGCTACTGGACATTAGCTACAGCCACTGATACTTCATAGGATAAAAATATCCAATCAAAATAGCAAAAGAGGCATTGCAAAATAAATGGCAGAATCTGTCAAAAACAGAACAGTCCGTAAAGACGAATTTTTTCGAGGCACTTAACTTGCTCAGATCAGAAAACTCAAAACTAATGAAAGTTGCATATATATCTGAGGATTACGCACAAAAAATCCCAAGTCCATCCGATTTTTATGTAAAGAGTTATGAATTTAACGGTGGACAGCAGAAAACTGTTTCAGCACAGCAATCCAAATTTAGCATGAACTTTCAACTAGAGGCTTATCTTGACACAACAATGCAATAAAGTAAAGATACAAAGGAATTGCTACAGAGGTAGGACAAGTCCTTGACACAAACAAAATAAAATAACAGGAATAAAAAGTGGGTTGTCTCCCATAAGCGCTTTTGTTTAACGCCTTTCAGCTAGGCACAGAAAGCAAAACTCAAGTATTATCAAGAGATGAAGCATCAACACCATAATTTGAATGAACAATAGAATCAAAAGGTAGCTTCATTCTCTTCCTAGGGAAGTGTTCCATACCTTTCTTGAGTGGGAATTGGTACTTGATGGTACCTTCTTTCATATCAATAATAGCACCCACAGTTCTAAGAAAAGGCCTTCCCAACACAATTGGACAAGATGGATTGCATTCAATATCCAAGACAATGAAATCAACGGGGACCAGGTTATTATTAACCATAATGGGAACATCATTAACTCTCCCCAAAGGTTTCTTCAAAGCATTATCAGCAAGAAAAACATCCAAATAGCAATGTTCCAATGGTGGCAAATCAAACATATCATAAAGCTTTTTAGGCATAACAGAAATACTTGCACCAAGGTCACACAAAGCATTGCAATAAAATTTATCTACTTTCATTTTAATGATGGGCTCCCAACCATCTTCTAACTTCTTAGGGATAGAAGCTTCAAGTCTTAATTTATCTTCCCTAGCTTTAATGAGAGCATTTGTAATATGAGTAGTAAAAGCCAAATTAAGAGAGCTAGCATTAGGACTTGTGGCCAACTTTTGCAAGAACTTAATAACTTCAGAGATATTACAATTATCAAAATCAAAATTATTATCATCAAAGCAAACCGAACCACATTCTCCCATGTTCTTAAAAATTTCAGCACTTTTATCAACACTAGTTTCAGCAGTTTTGGGCAATTTTAAATTTTTGGAAGAAGTAGAGGAGACATTTCCAACACCAACTATGTTACCATTGATAATAGGAGGCTTACTAGCATGTGAACCACCATTATTTTCAGAGGTAGTAATAGTAAAAACTGAAGGGAATATGCCCTAGAGGCACTTAATAAAGATGGTTTATTAGTCATATCCCAATTGTTCATTATATGTTTTATACCATGCTATAACTGTATTAAGCGGAAACATTAATACACGTGTGGTAGATAAACAACCAGGTCCCTAGTAGCCTCTACTTGACTAGTTCATTGGGCAATTGATGATCGGGGTTTCCCGATCATGTGACATTTATGTCAGTTGACAATGAAGTCATGTCGTTGGTAGAACGATGTGATGGACATACCCAATATTTGTAGGACGTAGTCATTACACCTTCGACCGTGAGATCTACTCTTATTGCTATTCCTGGAAGACACTTTGATTGCATCAAACGTCATATTTATAAAGTGTGACAATAAAGGTGTCCCTCTCGGGTGTCGGAAAGGAGTATGTTGAGACGGGGGATCAAGAGCGGGATTTGCCAGTCCGCATAGCAGGATAGATACTCTAGGGCCCACTCGGTGAGATTATGTCAAATGAGTTTGCAAACATGTGACTAGGTCACCAGCTGACATAATATCATAGACGAGTAGAAGATAGTGTTGTCGGTAACGAGATCAAGCTAGGTATGGAGATATCTATGAATGAGTCTCGGACACGCTAAGTATCGCTATGGCAAAAGGTTTAAGACTCAGACGTCCAGGTTCGATAGGTAAAGTATTCGTTATCTCGCAGGGATTAATTCTGGGTATCCTCGGTCCACGAATTAGTCATTGATCGGAGAGGAGTCTCGATCATGTCTGGTGAGGTAATCGAACCGCTAGGGTAACACACTTAAGGGGAGTCGACATTTTACCGGATGAGAAAAATAGGAAAAGAGAGACCGGGAACGTCCCGGGAAAGTTCCGATGGAGATCGGGCAGCGACGAAATAGTTTTCGGAGCCAGAACAAATTATGTAATATGTATTTAATATTAATTAGTGTAATTAATACTTAAATATATTTTATTTTAATTTTTTCTGAATTTTTAAAGGCAAAAATCCCTAAATGGGCCTCCTGTGCCAAAAGAGGCCCATGAGGGGGGGAAGGAGTCCCCCCCTTGAGGGAGGCTGGTTCGGCCGGCCTAGGTGGGCCACAAGGGGCCCACCTAGGGCCGGCGCATGGGGGAGGCGCATGGGGGCTGTGGGGTTTAGTCCCACACCCCCTGCTCAGGAGGTTTGCCCTCCCCCTTTCCCCTATATATAGAGGGGCAGCCCCAGGCTTTGAAAACAACAATTTCTCTCTCTTTCTCTCCGAGGATTCCGTGATTCCCAAGTTAGGAGTTGCGCCTCGGATTGTTTCTCCACCATACGCACACCGTCGTGCTGCTGGTCTCCCGGTCCCAGTCTTCCGCTGCTTCGTCCCTGGATCGGAGCCCGGAGTGCGTCGGCTTCACCGTACGTGTGTGACTCCCTGCGAGGCACCACACTTGGGGTGCTGGAGGTCTGCTTCCTCCACATGGCCTCGAGGCCATCGTCGGCTTCATCGCCGGCACTGCTGCCCGGCGTCATCGCCACCATCGTCGTCATCGTCTTCTTCGTCGCGCCAAGTTCTCCGCGACCTTGAGGTCGGCTACGGCGTCTACGTCGTCAACGCTTGTGCGGGAGCGTAATCCCCGCTTTTCGGTCTACAAGAGGTGTGTATACCGACCCCCCCTGCGTACTACTATATCTGCATAGTATAGATCTTGGCTAGTTTTTGGTTATCGCGGTTAGGAAAATTTTTGTTTTCTGCCTGCGATCCCCTTCAGTGGTATCAGAGCCGATCTATCGTAGATATAGCTGTACGCTGTTAGAACCCGTGTTCTGCACGGGGGCACCGTTCCTGTTATTTGCTACCCTCTAGCGTGCACTTGTGATTCCAGCGGCATCGAGTTGATGAAGCGGCCCGGACCGACTTTACGCGTACGCTTACGCGAGACTGGTTCCACTACTGACATACGGCTTGTACCGTATCTGTGGCTGGCGGGTGTCAGTTTCTCTCTCTTTAGTTGGTCTTGCATTTTCAATGGAGGGCCCGAAAGGGATGCTTAAACATGCAATTATTGGATCGTTGTTGTGGTCATAAGTTCGTAGGTAAGAAGCGGTTCTTTTTACGACAGCCCCAAGCCACGTAAAATGTGCAAAAGATAAAGTAGAAGCGTCTAACTTTATTTTGCAGGGGCAATGTGATATGGTGAAGGTAGGTTTATTAAATTGTTTATGAACTGTTGGCGCGAAGGAGACCACCGGCGCAAGGACCATGTCACATCGCATTACATTTTGATGTTTTGTATGCATCTTATATTGTGTGATTATATATTAGTATATATTAGTTACACGGCGGTAGTAATATAAGATGATCCCTCCAAAATACCACTAGTGTTCTTCCTTCGACATGCACCACCAAGAAAGTTCTACGTTATGAGGCAGGCCGTGACGATCGGGTGTCAGACATATCGTCGTTCGCATACAGTGGGTGTAAGCCATGTTGCACGCGCGTTCGTTGAAGGTTATTGTGGCGAGCCTAGCATATGCAGATATGGCCTCGGAACACGGAGGCCGAAAGGTCGAGCATGAGTCACAGAGTTGTTGTGATCGACATTTCGATGTCCACCTTTGAAGTTGTGTTGCCGGCTCTGACGATGAGGGGTTGCGCAATGGATGGGGGTCGTGTAATCACTAAAACGATTAGAGGGATATCGTTTTGAGTGGGAGTTCTGATAGTTTTATTTTATTAAAACTTGAACCCTATTTTATAATGAACAAAGTCTGTTTTGCAAACCTTTGTGGATATTAACCAATGTAATAGCATCTTTTAAAATTAGGCGCATTCCTGCGATTGAGAAACTTAAAAGGTTGGGTCCAAACTTCATAGTTTTATACTTTAGCTTGAGGATACTCCTTGTTTAAACCGTTAGCTCTTTGTGATACAATACCCGCTAGGAGATAAACCCGGAGATTCCGCTAACAAAAGATAATTTGGATTATCAGATTTTGTGCGGATAATATCATCATAGTCCAGTGTATGCTATGATCTCTGCCATAGAGAACCAACGGTGGGTACGAGTTATCAGATCGCGAACATATGAGATGGTCGCTAAACTCGGGTACCCCTAAAGTTGGGTTGATGAAGTTTATCAGTACGTTGACTGATTGTCTTCTCAACCAAGATGGAAGAGAATACACATTGAAGGAGCACGTGGCAGTCATACTTGATGACATATGGTCATACTTGATGAACATTGAGACGCCTCGCTCAGCTCGATCACTGGATGACAGACGACGTTGCCAGGTGCAAATGCTTTGTCATAGACTATGTCATGCAAGGGGAATCGTTCACCTTCATGGTTCTTGATTACGTTGGAAGTATCAAGAAAGATGAAACAGATCGCCGGAAGTCATCAATGATGATGGTGTATATATGATATACATGTTATGAATGTTTTAGCTAACCAAGTACTCGCAATAGTGACTAAGTTTTTGATACTAGTCATGTTTTATGAAAACCAGGTTTACTGCTTGAGTAGCTTGAAAGGATGAGGCGACATTGCGTGTTGATAATGGCAGACAAATTGTTGTGATGGCCATAGACACTCTCCCTCTAGATCTACCATTTGAATAAATTCTTTATGATCGCCTGTTAGTATGATCGTTATAAGTGTGTCTCCTCTAGCGAGACAATTGTTCATATATGTTAGTGACAAATTCGTTGTCCTATATTTATGAAGTAATGATCATATGCCGATTTGAATTTAGATGGTAGAAGCTCCCACATTCATAATAATAATGCCAAAGGATACAAACTTAATAAAGACACCACATATGTGTGGCACTGCCGTTTAATTCATGTCAATGTTATAGTCAATGAATTAGCTCCATAACGGATGGATCTACAAGTCCTTAGATTTGATCTTTTGACACTTGCAAGATAACTAAGACACCGTTTTCGGAAAACGGGCATATAACTTATTGATAGTCATGCATATAGATGTATGTGGATCAATGAAGTAATTGACGGGTAGTGGAGACCTTTATTTCGTAAACTTCACTGAACGTTTTGAGTATAACTTGTTGAGAATCGTGCATATGGGTGTATGTGAATCAATGAAGTACTTTAACGTATAGTGGAATTCTTTGTTTCCTAGACTTCATGAATATTCCAAGTAGATATACGGATATCCACTTAGGAAATGTTAGTCTGAAAATTTTGATTCGATCAAACAAGTTCAGAATGAAGTAGGAAAATAAATTTAACAAGAAAATCAAATTCCCGCGATACAGATCGAGGAAATAAAGATTTGAGTTATAATGTTGGCATATCATTGTAAGACTTGTGAGAAGAGTTCCACAAATTACGTCGCATGGAATACCATAGTGTTATGGTATGTTATGATGTCGTAATCGTACCCTATCAGATAGTGTGTGGTAAATAAATCTCTTACTGAATTATTGTGATCATTGGAGTCGTATGGTAGAAACATAACATTCACGTTAGAAGTAGGGAAACCATTTAAATCCATGGAGACAATACCATATGAGTGATGGCATGGCTTTTGGCCTAGATTGTCGTTTCAGCAATTTAGTGTTTTGATGTGATCAAACCTAAAATGGATAAGTCTTTGTAGTATACCGTACCTAAAGAATTAGTTGGGTACATGTCTCACGACATAGGCAAAATCGTTGCCGGGATATACCTTGCGAAAGAAATAGTTTCTTGTCCAAGGGTATAAGTGAGAAAGAAAGTAGAGCAAGACGAAGTTGATGAACTTTCTCTCCAGACATCAGAGTGGCGCAGCGGAAAGTGTTTTCCGGTGTCATGCTCCTCAACTTGAAAGAAGCTGATGATTAAGATCATGATGCTCTGAGCTCATACTGAGAACGTAGGCGTGCGAGGTTGTGTTCCACATTGTGTGGTACGACAATCTTGTTATGAAAGGTCATACTAATGGAATATGACGGACCTACGAACTACGAAGAAGAGATGGTAGACCTAAGTCCGAGAAATGACTATGAGTCATATATGATCCGAAATAAAATCCATTACCAGGTAATGACTTGGGAGATCTTCTTGATGGCATCTAGGCTATTAATGGAATATGGAATTTTATGAGAGAATAGACACTGATAAGGATCGATTTGTCGTGAAACAGTTCCGACAGATTCAAAAGTTGACCACAACAAGATTTGTCTCAAGTGGCGAAGCCTAATTCTATTCGGGGTCGTTTAGCAATTACTATAATTTCAAATTGACAAATTGATAGATGGATAAGGAAACCATGTTTCTTAATGGTATGATTAAGGAAGAGTTGTAATTAGTACAATGAAATGGTTTGGTGATCCTGAGGATGCTAAACATGTATGCAAACTTCAGATGTCCATTCATGGGCTGAAGTAAGCATATCGGAGCTGGAATCTTCACTTTGATGATGTGATCAAAGGATTTTTGGAGTTGTCCAAAATAGTTGAAGAAACCTGCATTTGCAAAGAAGTGAGTGGGAGCAAAGTAGCTTTTCTTGATCTTATATGCGGAAGGCATATTTGAGTGGGAGCTAAGTAGCTTTCCTTGATCTTATATGCGGAAGGCATATTTGAGTGGGAGCTAGGTGTCATTCATGATTTTATATGTAACGACATATTGAATGACACAGATCCTCTAGTAGAGTGTAAAGGATTATTTAAGTGATTAAATTTTCTATGAATGAAGTTAGGAGTATTAGGCATCCGATTTATAATTGTATAGATCGTAAGGGGCTTAATAACATTAGGTCGGAATATTTCCTAAGTTAAGATTCTGAAGTGTTTCAGAATAGAACAAGCGAAGAAGATTGTTCTTGCTTGTATGACTAGGTAAAATATTAAGTTTATCTTGGCATTTTCAGTGATAGCAAATGATGTTCGACATTCTCTATGTATCAGACATAGATACTATCAGATTGAAAGCTCGACTTAGTGTGACCCAAGTTCTTGGTTGAAGAACGGGTTCTGGAGTGATCCTTGTGTGGATCAATGAACAAATGTTAAGTATATTCTTCATGTCTATGAGAACTGAAGATATGTTTTCTGGTAAAGGGTAAGAGTGGAAAGACAACTTGCCGTAAATCGGTTACGATGATGCAAGTTATGACTCTGACCCATACGACTAGAAATCTCATATAGGAGATGGCCTTTGTTTTGAAGAAAGACATGGTTAGCTTGCGAAGTTGCATATGAATGCACTGTCGCATAATCTACATAATAGGTATAGAAATATATGGCAACTTCAGAAGTAGCAAGTGTGATTGGACTGAGTCTCACTCCATCGACTAAGATATATTTCGCCGTCATCGTAAGATGCGGGATGATGTCAAACTGGTTGACATAGAAGTGCTGCAAAGCACATACAAATCTCAATGTGTGAGATCTGTTGACTGTATTCCTCTTCCATGAAGCAAGCATGCAACAAGTTGCTATGAGTGTTGAGCTTTTACCAAGTTGTAACTAGATTAAGTGTTACTCTAGTGCAAGTGGGAGACTGAAGGGAATATGCCCTAGAGGCACTTAATAAAGATGGTTTATTAGTCATATCCCAATTGTTCATTATATGTTTTATACCATGCTATAACTGTATTAAGCGGAAACATTAATACACGTGTGGTAGATAAACAACCAGGTCCCTAGTAGCCTCTACTTGACTAGTTCATTGGGCAATTGATGATCGAGGTTTCCCGATCATGTGACATTTATGTCAGTTGACAATGAAGTCATGTCGTTGGTAGAACGATGTGATGGACATACCCAATATTTGTAGGACGTAGTCATTACACCTTCGACCGTGAGATCTACTCTTATTGCTATTCCTGGAAGACACTTTGATTGCATCAAACGTCATATTTATAAAGTGTGACAATAAAGGTGTCCCTCTCGGGTGTCGGAAAGGAGTATGTTGAGACGGGGGATCAAGAGCGGGATTTGCCAGTCTGCATAGCAGGATAGATACTCTAGGGCCCACTCGGTGAGATTATGTCAAATGAGTTTGCAAACATGTGACTAGGTCACCAGCTGACATAATATCATAGACGAGTAGAAGATAGTGTTGTCGGTAACGAGATCAAGCTAGGTATGGAGATATCTATGAATGAGTCTCGGACACGCTAAGTATCGCTATGGCAAAAGGTTTAAGACTCAGACGTCCAGGTTCGATAGGTAAAGTATTCGTTATCTCGCAGGGATTAATTCTGGGTATCCTCGGTCCACGAATTAGTCATTGATCGGAGAGGAGTCTCGATCATGTCTGGTGAGGTAATCGAACCGCTAGGGTAACACACTTAAGGGGAGTCGACATTTTACCGGATGAGAAAAATAGGAAAAGAGAGACCGGGAACGTCCCGGGAAAGTTCCGATGGAGATCGGGCAGCGACGAAATAGTTTTCGGAGCCAGAACAAATTATGTAATATGTATTTAATATTAATTAGTGTAATTAATACTTAAATATATTTTATTTTAATTTTTTCTGAATTTTTAAAGGCAAAAATCCCTAAATGGGCCTCCTGTGCCAAAAGAGTCCCATGAGGGGGGGGAAGGAGTCCCCCCCTTGAGGGAGGCTGGTTCGGCCGGCCTAGGTGGGCCACAAGGGGCCCACCTAGGGCCGGCGCATGGGGGAGGCGCATGGGGGCTGTGGGGTTTAGTCCCACACCCCCTGCTCAGGAGGTTTGCCCTCCCCCTTTCCCCTATATATAGAGGGGCAGCCCCAGGCTTTGAAAACAACAATTTCTCTCTCTTTCTCTCCGAGGATTCCGTGATTCCCAAGTTTGGAGTTGCGCCTCGGATTGTTTCTCCACCATACGCACACCGTCGTGCTGCTGGTCTCCCGGTCCCAGTCTTCCGCTGCTTCGTCCCTGGATCGGAGCCCGGAGTGCGTCGGCTTCACCGTACGTGTGTGACTCCCTGCGAGGCACCACACTTGGGGTGCTGGAGGTCTGCTTCCTCCACATGGCCTCGAGGCCATCGTCGGCTTCATCGCCGGCACTGCTGCCCGGCGTCATCGCCACCATCGTCGTCATCGTCTTCTTCGTCGCGCAAAGTTCTCCGCGACCTTGAGGTCGGCTACGGCGTCTACGTCGTCAACGCTTGTGCGGGAGCGTAATCCCCGCTTTTCGGTCTACAAGAGGTGTGTATACCGACCCCCCCTGCGTACTACTATATCTGCATAGTATAGATCTTGGCTAGTTTTTGGTTATCGCGGTTAGGAAATTTTTTGTTTTCTGCCTGCGATCCCCTTCAAAAACTTTAACAATATTAGCCTCTTTATCTAGTTCTTTCTCTCTTTCCCATCTAGCACGTAATTGGGCCATCATCCTAACATTTTCATCTATTTGAACTTGGATGGCATTAATTTTAGCAAAGGTATTACTCTCTTTAGTTTCAGTAGGCATGATTTTAGATTTTAAAAGATCAACATCAAGGACAAGACTATCAACTTTAGAGGCAAGTATATCAATTTTCCCAAGCTTTTCCTCAACAGTTTTATTAAACAGAGTTTGTGTAGTGATAAAATCTTTTAGCATGGTTTCAAGTTCAGAGGTGGTAGTCCTATTATTGTTATAAGAATTACCATAAGAGTTCCCATTATTAGGAGGATAGGGCTTATAGTTGTTATTACCATAATTGTTCCTATAGGCATTGTTGTTGAAATTGTTGTTTTTAATAAAGTTCACATCAACATGCTCTTCTTGTGCAACTAAAGAAGCTAAGGGAACATTATTTGGATCAACATGGGATTTACCATTTGCAAGCATAGACATAATAATATCAATCTTTTCACTCAAGGAGGAGGTTTCTTCAACAGAATTTACCTTCTTACCTTGAGGTGTCCTTTCAGTATGCCATTCAGAATAATTCACCATCATATTATCCAAGAGTTTTGTTGCAGCCCCCAAGGTGATGGACATAAAAGTACCTCCAGCAGCCGAATCCAATAAGTTTCTTGAAGAAAAATTCAGTCCTGCATAAAAGGTTTGGATGATCATCCAAGCAGTCAGTCCATGGGTTGGGCAATTCTTTATCAAAGATTTCATTCTTTCCCAAGCTTGAGCAACATGTTCATTATCAAGTTGTTTAAAATTCATGATGCTACTTCTTAGAGAAATAATCTTAGCAGGAGGATAGTATTTTCCAATAAAAGCATCTTTACATTTAATCCATGAATCAATACTATTCCTAGGCAATGAAAGCAACCATTCTTTAGCTCTTCCTCTCAAGGAGAAATGAAATAATTTCAGTTTTATAATATCACCATCTATATCCTTATATTTTTGCATTTCACATAGTTCAACAAAATTATTTAGATGGGCAGCAGCATCATCAGAACTAACACCAGAAAATTGCTCTCTCATAACGAGGTTCAACAAAGCAGGTTTAATTTCAAAGAATTCAGCTTTAGATGCAGGTGGAGCAATAGGTGTGCATATAAAATCATTGTTGTTGGGGCTAGTAAAGTCACACAACTTAGTATTCTCAGCAGTACTCATTTTAGCAAATTAATTAACAAACCGAAATAACCAAAATAACAAAAACTTAAAATAAAATAGCAAACCGAAATAAACAAAGTAATGCAAGTAACTAATTTTTTTTGTGTTTTTCATATTTAAGCAAACAAGACAATAAAATAAATTGCAAGTAACTAATTTTTTTGTATTTTTGATATTAAGCAAACAAGACAATAATAAAAATAAACTAAGCAAGACAATAACAAAATAAAAAGATTGGAAGTGCGAAAACTCCCCTCGTAGAAGAATCTTCAAATCACCGGCAACGAAGTTGACAGAGGAGTGTGAAGGTTTTCAAAGGAATTCTTATTTCCCCGGCAACGGCGCCAGAAAAATTCTTTTGATGGCGCTAAGTTGACGGGGGAAAGTCAAGGTCTTCTGAACAAAAGGATCTAGCTTCCCCGGCAACGGCGCCAGAAAAAATTGCTTGATGCACACGGTGGGTGTGTTGTTGGGAGACCCCAAGAGGAAGGTATGAAGTAGTGCAGCAGCAAGTTTCCCTCAGTTGTGAAACCAAGGTTATCGAACCAATAGGAAATAATGAATTCCCCCGAGGTGTCAACGGCGCCAGAAAAGTCTGCGACGTAAGTGACGTGGAACCTGCACACAACACAATCAAGATACTTTGCCCCAACTTAATGGTGAGGTTGTCAATCTCACCGGCTTGCTGTAACAAAGGATTAAACGTATGTGTGGAAGAAAGTTGTTTGTTTGCAGAAAGTAACAGGTTTGCAGTTTGTGGTTTATCAGATTAAAGAGAAGGACCGGGGTCCACAGTTCACTAGTGGTGTCTCTCCATAAATAATAATAACATTCATGCGCGTAAACAAATTACAGCTGGGCAATTGATAGAATAATGATGAGCAAACCAATGCATATACCAATGTTATGATGTCTAGTGTGAGATTCATTCGGGCATTACAACAATATACATAGACCGTTCCAACCGCATCTATGACTAATAATCCACCTTCCGGTTAGCGTCCGCACCCCTTTCAGTATTAAGTTGCATGCAACAGATTATCGCCTTAAGCACTGTGTGTAAAGTAAGTAAGTAACATCATCCTTAGACAAAGTACTACTGTTTTATCCCTAGTAGCAACAGTACATCTACAACCTTAGAGCTAGCTGTCACCACCCCAGATTTAATAGAGACATGAACCTACTATCGAGCATAAATACCCCCTCTTGGAGTCACAAGCATCTACTTGGCCAGAGCATACACAAGTAACGGAGAGTATGCAAGATCATTAAATAGCACACACATGATATATTATGAAGCAATAACTTTAGTACTCAATATTCATCGGATCCCAGCAAACACAACATGAAGTATTACATAACGGTGATCTTGATCATGATAGGCAGCTCACAAGATCTAAACATGGTAGCACAAGAGGAGAAGCCAACCATCTAGCTACTGCTATGGACCCGTAGTCCAAGGGTAGACTACTCACGCATCAGTCCGTAGGCGGTCATGGCGACGTAGAGGCCTCCGGTGACGATTCCCCCTCCCGGCAGGGTGCCGGGGAGGAGTTCTGATCTCTCCCGAATTGGTGTTGACGACGGCGGCAGCTCGGGACCCGTGGAGGAAAATATGAACACCGTGCTAGGGTTTTTAGTCTGGGGGGTATTTGTAGGCGAAAGGGCGAAGTCGGTGGCGCCCCGAAGGGCCCACACCACGTGCTCGCGCGGCCAGGGGGCCTGCCGCGCGAGGACCTGGTGACGGCGCCTTGGTCGCCCACTTCGTCTCGTCTTCGGTTTTCTGGAACGTTCCCAAATAAAAACTGACTTCTGAAAAGAAATCGTCCAATTCCGAGAATATTTCCTTAAGTACTTTTCTGAAACCAAAAACAGCAGAAAACGGGGAACTGGCACTGTGGCATCTTGTTAATAGGTTAGTCCCAGAAAATGCATAAAACAATAAAATGCATATAAAACATGTAATAACTTGGTATAATATAGCATGGAACATAAGAAATTATAGATACGTTGGAGACGTATCAGTGATTCGTATGAATTCAATTTTTCAAAGTTTGCTAAGACCCCTTATGAAACCGAATTACCCAATGAGGATTTTAGAGTAGAACAACTTGCCTCTATTGCTCTTGCTCCTAACAATGTTCTGCAGCAATTTATGGAAGATCATGAAAGTGAAGTCTTTATGGAAGAAAGGAATGAACTTGATGAAATATTCCTCCGTCAACCTATTCTTAAACATAATTTAAAGGTGGAAGACTTGGGTAAAACACTTCCACCTAAAGAGCATCCTGTCTTTGATTTAAAACCTTTGCCTGATAATCTTAAGTATGCTCATATTGATGATAAGAAAATATATCCTGTTATTATTATTGCTAACCTTTCAGGTAAAGAAGAGGAAAGATTATTGGAAGTATTGAAGAAACACCGTGGAGCTATGGGTTATACTTTGGACGATTTAAAAGGGATTTCTCCTACTATATGTCAACATTCTATTAATATGGAGCACGATGCAAAGCCAGTTGTTGAACATCAACGCCGTTTAATACCCAAGATGAAGGAAGTGGTAAGAAATGAGGTATTAAAACTTCTTGATGCTAGTATTATTTATCTTATTGCTGATAGTAGATGGGTTAGTCCTGTGCAATGTGTCCCTAAGAAAGGTGTAATTACTGTTGTGCCTAATGATAATGATGAGTTTATTCCTCAAAGAGTAGTTGTTGGTTATAGAATGTGCATTGATTTTAGAAAGGTTAATAAGGTTATCAAGAAGGATCATTATCCATTACCCTTTATAGATCAAATGTTAGAGAGATTAGCCAATAAAACTCACTTTTGCTTTCTTAATGGTTATTCTGGTTTCTCTCAAATTGCTGTTAAAACTCAAGATCAAGAGAAAACCACATTTACTTGTCCTTATGGTACTTATGCTTATAGACGTATGCCTTTTGGGTTATGTAATGCTCCTGCTACTTTTCAAAGATGCATGTCTGCTATCTTTCATGGTTTTTGTGAGGAAATTGTGGAGGTGTTCATGGACGATTTCTCCGTCTATGGTACTTCTTTTGATAATTGCTTGCACAATCTTGATAAAGTTTTGCAGAGATGTGAAGAAACTAATCTTGTTCTTAATTGGGAGAAATGTCACTTTATGGTTAATGAAGGAATTGTTCTTGGACATAAAATTTCTGAAAGAGGTATTGAAGTTGATAGAGCTAAAGTGGAAGCAATTGAGAAAATGCCTTGCCCCAGAGATGTTAATTAAAGGTATTCGTAGTATTCCTGGTCATGCTGGTTTCTATAGAAGGTTTATTAAAGATTTTGCTAAGGTATCAAAGCCTCTTACTAATCTCTTGCAAAAAGATGTACCATTTGTTTTTGATGATGATTGTAAGGAAGCTTTTGAAACTCTTAAGAAGGCTTTAATAAGTGCTCCTATTGTTCAACCACCTGATTGGAATTTACCATTTGAAATTATGTGTGATGCTAGTGATTTTGATGTTGGTGCTGTTCTTGGACAAAGAATAGATAAGAAGTTAAATGTTATTCATTATGCTAGTAAGACTCTTGATTCTGCTCAAAAGAATTATGCTACAACTGAAAAAGAATTTCTAGCTGTTGTTTTTGCTTGTGATAAGTTTAGACAATATATTGTTGATTCTAAAGTTATTATTTACACTGATCATGCTGCAATTAGATACCTTATGGAAAAGAAAGATGCAAAGCCTAGGCTTATTAGATGGGTATTACTTTTTCAAGAATTCGATTTGCATATTGTAGATAGGAAAGGTGCTGAAAATCCTGTTGCTGATAATCTGTCTAGATTGGAAAATATTGCATATGATCCTATTCCTATTGACGATAGTTTTCCAAATGAACAATTGGCTGCAATAAGGGTGAGTTCACAAGACAGTCCTTGGTATGCTGATTATGCTAACTTTATTGTTTCGAAGTATTTGCCTCCAACCTTTTCAGCTCAACAAAGAAGAAAATTCTTTTATGACTTGAGGCATTATTTTTGGGATGACCCACACTTATATAAAGAAGGAGTGGATGGTATTATGCGAAGATGTGTTCCGGAGTATGAACAAAAAGAGATATTGAGAAAATGCCATAGTAGTGCTTATGGAGGACATCACGCTGGAGATAGAACTGCACAAAAGGTTCTGCAATCAGGTTTCTATTGGCCTACTCTCTTTAAAGATGCGAGAAAGTTTATTTTATCTTGTGATGAATGTCAAATAGTTGGTAATATCTTTAGACGTAATGAAATGCCTATGAATTATTCTCTTGTTATTGAACCATTTGATTGTTGGGGATTGGACTTTATGGGTCCTTTCCCTCCTTCAGAAGGTAATACTCATATACTTGTTGCTGTTGATTATGTTACTAAATGGGTAGAAGCTATACCTACTAAAAGTGCTGATGGTGAGACATCATTAAAAATGCTTCAAGATATTATTTTCCCTAGGTTTGGTGTTTCTAGATATCTCATGACTGATGGAGGTTCTCATTTTATTCATGGTGGTTTTAGGAAAGTTCTTGCTAAATATGGTGTTAATCATAGAATTGCTTCAGCTTATCATCCTCAAACTAGTGGGCAAGTGGAATTATCAAATAGAGAAATTAAATATATCTTGCAAAAGACTGTTAATAGAACGAGGAAGAATTGGGCTAGTAAATTAAATGATGCATTATGGGCTTATAGAACTGCTTATAAAAATCCCATGGGTATGTCTCCTTATAAAATGGTATATGGAAAAGCTTGTCATTTGCCTTTAGAATTAGAACACAAAGCTTATTGGGCAGTGAGAGAACTAAATAGAGATTTTAAACTTGCCGGTGAGAAAAAATTACTTGATTTGAGTTCTTTAGATGAATGGAGAAGTGAGGCCTATGAAAATGCTAAACTCTTTAAAGAAAAAGTTAAGAAATGGCATGATAGGAGAATCCTTAAGAGAGAGTTTCATGTTGGTGAGAAAGTTCTATTGTATAGCTCTCGTCTTAGATTCTTTGCAGGGAAATTACTCTGCAAGTGGGAAGGACCATATGTTATCGTGGAAGTGTTTCGTTCGGGTGCAATAAAAATTGCTTCACTTAAAGATGACTCTACACAAATGGTAAATGGACAAAGACTCAAGCACTACATTTCTGGAGATTCTTATAATGAAGATGTTGATATTATTCAAGCAATTACTCCGGAAGCTTTTATCAAAGAACATATTTCTGAGTCTGCAGAAGCTGAATTCGAAAAGGTACAGTTTCGATAAGAAAAAGTTCGCAAATTTAATTTTGGAAGATGCAGTATTTATTTTTAGAAAATATGGAAAAATACAAGACCAAAACGAGCACGAGACGGTGCCCGAGGCACCGCCATCAGGTGCTGGCGCGGGCCCCATCCTGGCCGCGCCAGCACATGAGGACAGAGCCTCGGAGTCCGTCTCCTACTCGATTTCGCCCTGTTGCCTTCCTTTTGTTACATATATTTTTGCTATATAATCTCCCGAGACCCCCAAGGTCCGTATATCGTGTTTTCGACGTGTTTTTGTTTCGAGTTGTTTCTGTCCAGAGAATACTTTGAGTTTTAGAGGCACCATGGTCTCCGCCAACGACAAGAACATGAAGCTTTCGGAGGATGATCTCCAAGGTCCCAAGCTTGAAGAGGAGATAAAGGGTGAAGATGGAGAAGAGGTGGAGGAAGACCCGCGTGGAAACCCTCGCACCACTTTGCAAGCATTGGAGTGGTGGCAAACCCCTCCAACCGTAGGATGAACGCGCGGATGAGCACCGGAGGGAGAATGCCACGTCATCTTCTAGCTCCAAGGACATCTTCCTCGAGTACCAACAACCCTTTCCACAACTTAATCTATTTGGATCAAATTGAAAGACTTTCTGAGGTGAAGCGGCCAAATCCTTGGAATATGCATCGTTCTAACAATGCAGGGAAAGAGAGTCCAAAGTCTGAAGAAGGATGGGGAAACAACTCCAAAAGCTGGGATTCACAGACTGACATATTCATGAACCGCATTGAGAGCAACACCGAGATGATTCGCAACCTCACCCACAGTATTGATGAATTGAAGGAGCTAGTTATTAAGCTTATTAAGGATCATCCATCACCACCAAAGGAGTAATTCATCATCGGTATTGGCATCTCCCTTGGCTTGTTCCAAGCTTGGGGGGAGTGCCGCGGTATCACACCATTATCTTTTATCTTTTACCTTTTAGTAGTGTCATATCATGAATAGGGAAGTTATCTTATATGATGGTTTGCAATGTGGAAGTATCTCTCTTTTAGTTGGTTATCTATCTATGTATCCCTTGGTGTGAGTTGCCGTTATGGAATATTAATGAGAAGTGTTATCATTTACTTTCTGCACACCTTATTTTAGTTTGCAATTTCTATCATATATGATTGATCTTGTTATTAGTATTTGTATCACTTTGGGAACATATAGTACATCTTTTGGTTTTGGCAAACTTAGCATTGGTCAGTAGCTACAATACTTTGAGACTCGGGAGAAAAAGGAACTACATGTAGACATATTATTCAATGATCTTTCTCACTTGTAGCTAATAAGTTTAGTATTCACAATTTAAAATTGTTTGTGCTTCCAAGTAAGAATTGCATGATTGTTCTTTACTACATGTATGTTTGTTTGTATCCTTCAACCCTTATGCTTGCTACCCAACCTTGCTAGCCAAAGACACGTATCGAGAGGGAATGCTTCTCATACATCCAAACCTTCAGCCAAACCCTTGTCACTTGTGTCCACCATACCTACCTATTATGTGGTATTTTGCGCCACTCCAAGTAAATACTTCATGTGCTACCTTTATTCAAAACTACTATCCTTTATTTGTGTCAATGTTTATTAGCTCATGAGGAAATAATAGTTGAGTTTGTTATCTTCCATGCTAATTGAGTAACCCTTGACTTGCATGCTCCATCTGCTCGTCACTAATATTGCAAAGAGCTGGTTAGACCACTATAATATCAAAAGGTTGAGAAAGTTAAAATAGACACTCCTCCATGGTTTGAGATTGATTGGTGGGCACCCGAGGATTCGGTTAGCCATGGCTTGTGAAAGCAAAGGTTGGGAGGAGTGTCAAGTTATATAATTGCATATTATAAATGCTTGCTACTAAATAATCGGAACCGCTCTCAACTTACTTAGTATGGAAGATAACAAGAACTCTATTACCATTCGTTGACAACGACAAACACCGCTCAAAAAGTTACTTTGATGCTCTCTATATGATTTCAAAACCTATAAAACTAAAAGCTCTAGCACATGCTTGTATCTCTGCTTCCCTCTACGAAGGGCCTATCCTTTACTTTATGTTGAGTCAGTAAACCTATCTCCTTCTATCTTAAGCAAGCATTTGAGTTGATTGTGATTCAACCATTTATACATTTGTATTGTTAATCATGCCTTTTATTCTTCCTCGTTTAGCACATTGTTGTTACCTAATAAATATGACTTTTGGAGTTAGCAACTAATAAAGAGGGCTGTTTTATAGAGTAAGCTCAATATGTTCATTGTTCTCTGACCAAGAACGAAGTTTGCCAACACCAACTATGGTTTTCTCTATGTACCTTATTGTGATTTCCCTTTACTTGTTACAAGTTGAGTTATATGAACGGAGTTGATATCTAAGATGATTTGTATATTAATATATGTGATGCTTCTTGTCCGTATATTCTTTATCGACACTTCACTCCATAAACCTGTGGTCATGTCTACTGAGTTCAGCTTTCGCTTGGGGACAAGCGAGGTCTAAGCTTGGGGGGAGTTGATACGTCCATTTTGCATCACTATTTTATATCATAATTTACTGTTATTCATTGATATATTTCATGTTTGGAGATGATACTTATGTTATTTCATCTATTTCGCATGTTTGATGATTATTGTAGGATGGATCACCGGAGTCTGAATTCTGCTGGAAAAAGCACAGTCAAGATACAATATTTGAAAAGCTCAGAAAACAAAACGAAGAATCTAGAAGTTCCTATTTTGCCAAATGCCGGAGGGAGCCAAAATGGGAGAACCAGGTGGGCCCCAGGGGGCCCACATGAGGTGTCGGCGCGACCAGCCCCCCTGCCGCGCCAGCACCTTGTGAGGCCGCCCTGGCCCACTTCTGGCGTTGCCTTTCGCGTACTTCATCCCCCCGAAAACCTAAGACTCGGGGGATCGACCAGAAACAGAGCCGCCACCTCCACGAGGCGGAAACCACCGAGAGAGAGAAGCTCTCCGGCAGGCTGAAAAGCTGCCGGGGAAATCCCTTCCCGGAGGGGGGAAATCGTCGCCATCGTCACCGTCATCGAGCTGCACTTCATCGGGATCATCATCACCACCATCTCCACCGCCGACATCGTCATCTCCATCGTTCCACTCCGTTCCCGCTGTAACATCTAGGGCTGAATCTTGTGCATTTGATAGGGTAAACTCTCCCGGTGTTGATTACTATTGTTATTGATGCTATTGGGTGGAACCGTTGAATTAAGGTTTATGTTCAGATTGTTAGTCATCATTATATCATCTCTGATCATGATCCATATGATGTGTTGTGAGTAGTTCGTTTAGTTCCTGAGGATATGGGAGAAGTCTAGATGTTAGTAGTGAACTATGTTGAGTAATATTTAATGGTTTGATATTTAAGTTGTGGTGCTATTTTTCTAGTGGTGTCATGTGAACGTCGACTACATGACACTTCACCTTTATGGGCCTAGGGGAATGCATTGTGTATTCGAATATTAATTGTGGGGTTGCCGGAGTGACAGAAACCTAAACCCCCGTTGGTATCTCGATGCATGAGGGATGGTAGGATCTCAGAGTTTAAGGCTGTGGTTAGATTTATCTTAATTACTTTCTTGTATTTGCGAATGCTTGCAAGGGGTATAATCACAAGTATGTGTTAGACCTAGGAAGGGCGGTGCATTAGCATAGGTTCACCCACACAACACTTATCAAAACACTAAAGATTAATCATCTATATGAAGCGAAAGCACTAGACATAAATCCCGTGTGTCCTCAGGAACGTTTGGTCATCATAAGTAAACAAACCGGCTTGTCCTTTGCTCTAAAAAGGATTGGGCCACTCGCTGCAATTATTATTGCCGCGCTCTATTTACTCGCACTTTATTTATCTGCATTATCAAAAACTCCTAAAAACTTGTCTGCTAGTGTTTACAGTGAAATCCTCATCAAAACTGCTTGTCAGCACCTTCTGCTCCTCGTTGGGTTCGATACTCTTATTTATCGAAAGTACTACGATACACCCCCTATACTTGTGGGTCATCAGCCTTATGAACAGGTGGAAGTTAAAAGTCAAATTTCTGTTATCAAACAACTAAATGAAGAAGATCCTGTTGATGTTTATTTATGTGAAGATGCTACTAAGGTTATCAAAGGCAATTCGGCCAAGGTTGGTAAGCCTGTTATATCATGTGATATTGGGACTTCGTGCTATCATGGGTTATGTGATATTGGATCAAGTATTAGTGTTATTCCATATTCTCTTTATCTTGAAATCAAGCCTGACATTGATCCTATTGTTATGGAAGAGACAGGTATGACAATTCAACTTGCCAATAAAGATTATATTAGTCCTCTTGGAATTGTTAGAGATGTTGAAGTACTTGTTGGGAAGATAAAATATCCTGCTGATTTTATTGTGCTTGGTTGTCCTCAAGATTCATTTTGTCCTGTCATTTTTGGTAGACCTTTCTTACATACTGTTGGTGCTTAAATTAATTTGGTTAAAGAGAAAGTGTTTATTAAGTGTGCTGGAGAAAAACTTGAGTTTAACTTTTCTAAATTTGCTGATAAACATTTAAAGAAAGAACCCTTTGCTAAGGATGTAGTTGAAACTCTTGCTCATATAGCTGTAGCTTCAACGAATGTGGTAGAACGTTATATGCTTAATCAAGATGAACCATTTAATGATGAAGAAAAGGATGCCTTAGAACAAATAGTATGGCAACAACCACCACAATTACAGTTGCATATTCCACCTGATAATTTAGGAGTGTTGCCACCACCTAAAGGGGATCCTAGTTTTGAGTTAAAACCTTTGCCTGAAAATCTTAAGTATGCATATTTGGATGAGAAGAGCATATATCCTATTATTATTAGTGCTAACCTTTCAGCTGAAGAAGAAGAGAAATTACTTGATGTATTGAAAGCTCACCGAGCAGCCATTGGATATTCTCTTGATGATCTAAAAGGTATAAGCCCAGCTCTATGTATGCATAAAATTAATTTGGAAGAAGATGCAAAGCCTGATGTTGATTTTCAACGCCGTCTTCACCCAAAAATGAAAGAAGTGGTAAGGAAAGAGGTAATAAGACTTATTGAAGCTGGTATTATTTATCCCATAGCTGATAGCAAGTGGGTGAGTCCTGTTCATTGTGTTCCTAAAAAGGGTGGAATGACTATTGTTCCAAATGATGAAGATGAACTTGTGGCTCAATGTACTGTTGTTAGGTATAGGATGTGTATTGATTTTAGAAAGTTAAATAAAGCAACTCGTAAGGATCATTATCCATTGCCATTTATTGATCAAATGTTAGAAAGGTTATCTAAACACTCTCACTTTTGTTATTCAGATGGCTATTCAGGTTTCTCACAAATTCCTGTTCACAAAGATGATCAAGAAAAGACCACTTTTACTTGCCCATATGGTACATTTTCTTATAGGAGAATGCCATTCGGTTTGTGTAATGCTCCTGCTACTTTTCAAAGATGCATGAATGCTATATTTGTTGATTATATTGAAAAGATAATGGAAGTCTTTATGGATGATTTTTTTGTTTATGGAACTTCATTCGATAATTGCTTGTTCAAACTTAACAAAGTTTTGCAGAGATGTGAAGATCAAAACCTAGTCCTTAATTGGGAAAAGTGTCACTTTATGGTTAATGAAGGTATTGTTCTTGGACATCATATTTCTGGGAGAGGAATAGAAGTCGATCCAGCAAAGATAGAAGCTATCGAGAGGTTACCATACCCAAGGGATATCAAAGGTATAAGAAGCTTTCTTGGGCATGCAGGTTTTTATCGTAGGTTTATTAAAGATTTCTCAAAAATATCAAAGCCTCTAACCAATCTTTTGCAAAAGGATGTTCCTTTCTCTTTTAATGATGATTGTATTGAATCCTTTAGTATTTTGAAGAATGCTTTAATAAGTGCTCCAATATTCAACCTCATGATTGGAATTTACCTTTTGAAATCATGTGTGATGCTAGTGATTATGCAGTTGGGGCTGTGTTGGGCCAAAGAGTTGATAAGAAACTTAATGTTATTTACTATGCTAGTAAGACACTTCATGGTGCCCAAAGAAACTATGCCACAACTGAGAAAGAATTTTTAGCAGTGATATTTGCATGTGATAAGTTTAGACCTTATATAATTGATTCAAAAGTCATTGTGCATTCTGATCATTCTGCTATTAAATATCTAATGAATAAGAAAGATGCTAAGCCTAGATTAATAAGATGGGTACTTTTGCTGCAAGAATTTGATTTACATATTGTTGATAGGAAAGGGGAAGATAATCAAGTAGCTGATCATCTTTCTAGAATGGAAAATATACCTGATGATCCTATTCCTATTAATGATAGTTTTGCTAATGAACAACTTGCAAACATTAATGTTTCTATAGCTAAAGTTGCATCTCCATGGTTTGCTAATTATGCAAATTTTATTGTTGGCAAAGTTTTTCCACCACACTTTACTCTTCAACAAAGAAAGAAATTCTTTTATGATCTTAGACATTATTTTTGGGATGATCCTTTCCTTTATAAGAAGAGTGTAGATGGTATTATTAGACGTTGTGTACCTGAGCATGAACAACAGGCTATTATAAAAGACTGTCATGATAGTCCTTATGGAGGGCATCATGCAGGAGATCGCACAGGAGCAAAGGTATTACAATCTCGTTTTTATTGGCCTACTTTATTTAAGGATTGTGCTGAATATGTTAAAACTTGTGATAAATGTCAAAGAGTAGGAAATATTGGTAGGAGAAATGAAATGCCTATGAATTATTCTTTACCACTTGAGCCTTTTGATGTGTGGGGTTTTAACTTTATGGGACCTTTCCCAACCTCAAAGACAAAGCATACTCACATTTTGGTTGTAGTGGATTATGTTACAAAGTGGGTGGAAGCAATTCCAACCAAAAGTGCAGATCATGCCACAACAATGAAGATGCTGAAGGACATCATTTTCCCTAGGTTTGGTGTTCCAAGGTTTTTAATTACTGATGGTGGTTCTCATTTCTTGCATGGTATTCTTAGGAAAAAATTAGCAAAATATGATGTTAATCATAGAGTTGCATCTCCTTATCATCCTCAAACAAGTGGACAAGTTGAATTAAGTAATAGGGAAATTAAACTCATTTTGGAAAAGACAGTTAATAGGTCTAGGTCTGACTGGCCACTTAAGATTAATGATGCACTATGGGCTTATAGAACTGCTTATAAAAATCCTATGGGAATGTCTCCTTACAGAATGGTTTATGGAAAAGCTTGTCATTTACCTGTTGAATTAGAACATAAAGCTAGATGGGCTATTAAACAACTTAACTTTGATTTAAAAACTGCTGGAGAGAAGAGAAAGTGGAGAAATGAAGCTTATGAAAGTGCTAGGCTATTTAAAGAGAAAGTTAAAATTTGGCATGACAAGAAAATTAAGAAGAAAGAATTCAAAGTAGGTGATCAAGTTTTATTATACAACTCTCGTTTCAAGTTTTCTGCAGGAAAGTTAACTTCAAAATGGCAGGGACCATTGGTGATACAGGAGGTGTACCGTTCAGGAGCCATTCGTCTTCACGGTGACATGAAAGGTAAACCTCATGTGGTCAATGAACAACGCCTTAAACACTATATTGCAGGAAAAAGGTTCATCGGAATGGTGGAAGAAATGGATATGAAGACACCGGAGGAGGTAATAGAGAGAAACTCTGCAGTTTTGGAAACCTAGAATCAATAATTGGTAACTTTTGTGTTTGGAAGTTTCTCGGAATTGCATAATATTTTACGGAGATAATTTTTTATGAAAATTGGCATATAGGACAAGAAACTTGGAAGGAACGGAGCCCCGAGGGAGGAAAGAGGGGGTCCCACGCGGCCAGATTCCTTGGTCACGTGGGCCCACTCCTTTTGCCCCTCGGAGTCCCATTTCGCCTCGTTTTGGACTCCGACGCTTCCTCTTTCCCTAAAAATCGTCAATATATACCCCCTTTCGTCAATCTGATCTCGCACCGAGCGTTCTCGAGCGATCTTTGTTTTGGTTGTTTCTGTCTGTCAGGGTTTAGCCATGTCAAGCTTTGGATCCAACCAAGAGGGAGAGGACTCCACCAAGGGAGGCATTGTGAACCACTACCTCAACTCCGTGATGGCACCATTGAAGACCTTGTCCTCCAAGGAGGGAGTGCTGCTCGTGGAGGAGGTGAAGGCTCCCAAGACCGTCGGGACAGTGGAAGAGAGGCTTGATGAACTGGAACAGAAGATCTTCAGGTACAACAAGGTTGTTGAACGCAGCCTTGATGCCCACCACTTCATGAATCTAGATCTGGAGAAGAAGGTTGAAGAGTACAAGGAGAGGCTCAAGGACTTGGAGGATAGGTATCTGCATGTCATGTCAGAGTTGGATAGGTATCAAACTCTGATGTGGGATGTAGAAAACCAAAACTGCGAGTACGAAGAGCGCTTCAAGAAGATTGCAGAAGCTGCTTCCCTAAGGTATAATGATCCACCTACATCCTTCCACAATGGGAGGCCTTTTCCATGGAAGATAGCAGAGTGGGAGGAGGATTATGAAAAAGAAGAAGGTGCAGCAGAGGAGGCACTGATACGTCTCCAACTTATATATAATTTTTTATGTTCCATGCTTATATTATACCAATTGCTACATGTTTTATATACACTTTATATGGTTTTTATGCATTTTCTGGGACTAACCTATTAACAAGATGCCGCAGTGCCAGTTCCCTGTTTTCTGCTATTTTTTGGTTTCAGAAAAACTGTTAAGGAAATATTCTCGGAATTGGACGAATCAAAAGCCAAAGTCCCTATTTTTCCCGACACGTTCCAGAAGTCCGAAGAGGAGACGAAGGAGGGCGCCGAGGTGCCCACATCATGTGGTGGCGCGGCCCCCTTCCTAGCCGAGCGGCCACATGGTGTGGGGCCCTCGGGGCTCCACCGCCTTCGCCCTTTCGCCTACAAATACCCCCCGACAAAATAACCCTAGGCACCCGAACACTTTTCCACGATACGTCCAGAGCCGCCGCCGCCGTCAACCCTAGTTCGGTAGGGTTCAGAAGCTCTTCCTGGCACCCTGCCGGAGAGGGGAATCATCACGGAGGGCTCTACATCACCATGCCCGCCTCCGGACTGATGCGTGAGTAGTTCATCCTTGGACTACGGGTCCATAGCAGTAGCTAGATGGTTGTCTTCTCCTATTGTGCCATCATGTTTAGATCTTGTGAGCTGCCTATCATGATCAAGATCATCTTTATGTAATGCTACATGTTGTGTTTGTTGGGATCTGATGAATAATTGAGTACTATGTCATTTGCTTCATTATATATTATGTGAGTGCGTTATTTATGATCTTGCATGCTCTCCGTTACTAGTAGATGCTCTGGCCAAGTAGATGCTTGTGACTCCAAGAGGGGGTATTTATGCTCGATAGTGGGTTCATGTCTTCATTTAATCTGGGGGAGTGACAGCAACCTCTAAGATTGTGAATGTACTATTGCTACTAGGGATAAAACAGTAGTTCTTTGTCTAAGGATAATTGTGCTACTTACATTACACACTTTACTTAATGCAATAATCTGTTGCTTGCAACTTAATACTGAAAGGTGTTGCGGATGCTATCCTGAAGGTGGATTATTAGTCATAGATGCAGTTGGATAACGGTCTATGTATCATGTTGTAATGCCCAAATGAATCTCACACTAGACACCATAACTTGTACATGCATCATTATGCAGTTCTTTATTCTGTCAATTGCCCAGCTGTAATTTGTTTACCCTCATGTATGCTATTATTATTTATGGAGAGACACCACTAGTGAACTGTGGACCCCGGTCCTTTTCTTTAAACTGATAATATAACCTACTGCAATCCTGTTACTTTCATTCTCTGCAAACAAACATCATTTTCCACACATACGTTTAATCCTTTATTACAGCAAGCCGGTGAGATTGACAACCTCACTGTTAAGTTGGGGCAAAGTATCTTGGTTGTGTTGTGTGCAGGTTCCACGTTCGTGGTTGACATCGGTAGTGCGCCCTGCCAAGGTCAACCGCAGCAACCTTCGGAAGAATTCTAGTTTCCTGCTGGTTCGATAAACCTTGGTTTCACAACTGAGCGAAATTTTCCGCTGCACTACTTCATACCTTCCTCTTGGGGTTTCCCAACAACACCACACCGGTGCATCAAGCTAATTTCTAGCGCCGTTGCCGGGGAAACTAAGCTCTTCTGCGAGGGGAGTCTCTCACACCCATTCTTTTTATTTTGTTATTGTCTTGCTTAGTTTATTTTTATTACTATCTTGTTTGCTTAATATCAAAAATACAAAAAAAATAGTTACTTGCATTTATCTTTTAATTTCGGTTTCCTTAAAATTTGCTGAAGATGGGTAGTCCTGAAGTTGAAGTTCGTTCGTTTAAACAACAAGGAGGAGAAAGTTTGAAAGATGCATGGTATAGGATAAATGATGCTCACAAAAATGCACTAAAAAACACTCCACTTTAATCCTTCTTAGGAATCTTTAAGTTGGTATTTCTAGTTGGTATAGGTATGTTCTTGACACTCTCACGGGGGGTAATTTTATTGGTACTTCTGCTTTGGAGGCCTGCAATTTAATTGAGAGTTTGGTGGGATCACCACCACCTATTACAGAAACTAAAACTGAGATCACTCCGGAAGATGTTATTAAAAGGTTGGATTCTATGGAGAATTTTTTTCTTGATAATGCTAGCAAGGGTAATGGATCAATAGAGGATATTAATGAAAGAATCACTGCTTTAGAAACTAGTAGCACCCTTGATACTCATAATCATAGAATTGATGGATTAGAAGAGGCTATGGAAACTTTAAATTCAACCTTTTCCTCTATTAAAACTAAAAAAGAGAAAGCTTTTGTGGGGAGGGAGCAAAAGTTTATCTATACTCCCAAACCGAAACCCTCTAGTATGCCTAAAAATGATGGTAATGATTTACGTAATAGGACACCTTCATGGATACCTAAAGCACCTATTACAACAAACCATGTCTTGGATGAAATTAATGATGTTGATGCTTCATCTCTTGGAAACACTTGAGTTACACTTTCTGTGCCTAGCTGAAATGTGTTAAAGAAAAGCGCTTATGGGAGACAACCCACTTTTTATTCCTGTTATTTTATTTTGTTGAGTCAAGGAATATGTCTACCTCTGTAGCAATTCCTTTGTATCTTTATTTTATCGCATTGTTGTGTCAAGTTAAGCCTCTAGTAGAAAGTTGATGCTAGATTTGGATTCCTGCGCAGGAACAGTTTTCTGCTGTCCACCGTTTAATTCATAACTCTCTGCAGATTTTTTTTTAAAATCTGATATTTGCTGAGCGTGATCCTCAGATATGTATGCACCTTTCATTAGTTTTGAGTTTTCTGATTTGAGCAAGTTAAGTGCCTCAATTTTTTTTGTCTTTACGGACTGTTCTGTTTTTGACAGATTCTGCTATTTATTTTGCATTGCTCCTTTTACTGTTTTTGAATGGATCTTTTTGTTCCATAAAATACCAATGGCTGTAGCTAATGTCCAGTAGCATGTGTAATGGTTTTGTCCATGCAGAATATGAGAATTTTTGATTATGCACTAACCTCTAATGAAGTCTACTTTGAGTTTGGTCTGGAGGAAGTTTTCAAGGATCAAGAGAGAAGGATGATATGATGTGATCAAGAAGATGAAAGAACCTAAGCTTGGGGATGCCCCCGTGGGTCACCCAAGCATATTTCAAGAAGACTCAAGCGTCTAAGCTTTGGGATGCCCAAGGCATCCCCTTCTTCATCAACAAACTATCAGATCATCTCTAGTGAAACTATATTTTAATTCCGTCACATCTTATGTGCTTTACTGGAAGCGTCTGTTTGTTTTTGTTTTTGTTTTGTTATTTTCATTCTCTGAATAAAACGGATCCTAGCATTCCTTTGTGGGAGAGAGACACGCTCCGCTTTTTCTTATGAATACTCCTATTCTTCACTTAGATTTGTTGAGTATTCTTCTATGTTACTTCAATACTTTCAGCTCTTGTTTTTCATGCATCTCTTGTTAGAGCTGTTAGTTTTCTTATGTTATACTCTCTTGTTTCATTGATAAATACTTGGAGAGTTTATGTTTAAATAAGTTGATTGGTGTTTGGTTGGAACAGAAAATGTTTAATGTGGTAGATGGTATAACGAAAGGATACATAATCTTGTAGATCATTAAATTGTGTCGCTTGAATCATTGATGTTGTTTTGAGATATTAATATGCTTAATGGTAAACATGATGGTTTAGTAAAGTGGAATGGTTAATGGTTGGTCTAGAAAACTTGAAGCTGTGCCACACTTAAATATCCAGTTGATAGCATAATGATATATGACTTCTAATGTTAAAAGCAACCGTAATGACTTTGTGTTATGCGCTACGGTCGGGGTCCCAACAGTGACTTGTTCATTTGCCACAGTCCCTCATGGAGTGATTTTCATTATGCCTTGTAAGATCATGTTTCTAGTTGGAATCTTTTTGCTTGTGAGTTCTAAGCTGCGGTTTTCATGGCACTTCCACCACCATATTTGCTAGCCTCTTCGGTACTTTGCATTGCCCTTTCTCACATTGAGAGTTGGTGCATACTTCGCGGGTACATCCAAAACTCGTGGGAGACCTTCATCATGTTCTCCTACACATAAGCCAAATATCTTACTCAAAACATCCACCATACCTACCTATCACAGCATTTCCATAGCTGTTCCGAGATATATTGTCACGCAACTTTCATCTTACATTACATGACTTGTTGTAATTTATCATTTATATATTGCCTTGCATGATTCTTTACAGCTGATGTGCGGTTTTACCCATGTTACGCTAGATCATTGCATATCCTGCTACACTGGCAGAGGCACCGTTTCATACATTATGAGTTATTTGTACCAAAAGTGTGTTGTCATATTAGAATGTTTGCCCCTAAAAGTGAAAAGAGCCATGGAGGGCATCGAAAAGAGAAATAGAAAAACAAAAAAAATAGAAAAAAGAGAAAAGAGAAAGAAAAAAAGAGAAAGAGAAAAATAAAAAGGGGGCAACATTACTATTCTTTATCCACACTTGTGCTCATGTTTAGCACCTTTACTCCATATGAGAGAGTTTTCATGTTTTACTTGCATAACTATGTGGGGAACTTTACATTATAGAAGTTGGCTTGTATATTCCAATGATGAGCCTCCTCAAAAGTTCTCTATGTCTTCATGAGCAAGCAAGTTGGATGCACCCCCACTAGTTCCATTGGAGAGCTTTCATACACTTATAGCTCTATGTGCATCCGTTGTGTAGCAATCACTACTCCTTGCATAGCTTCGATTATCAGACTTCCTCTTGTCTAATGATCACTTTCAGCTTTGTGAGATTTTCTTCCGTTGGCCTTCCAAACCCCCCTTAATGTTCTTTTAGCCACAACATCCTGGTGTCAGGAACCAACGCTGAACGCTTGCTTGTTTTTAAGTGAACAAATAGAGAGATGATTTTGTACGTGCATATTGTTATTGCTTGACTTGATCCTAACACAAAGTTGTCATGAGTGTTGGATGCATTAGATGATTATATTGTTGTTCTTGAAGCTTAAATCATCTTTAATATCTACTTTGCACGGTTGATTGTTTTTTAGTACTGATTCATTGAAAGTTTTACTTTGTTCTTCCTACTTGTTTATACATTACTCATTTGATATTAATATAAACTACAGCTCTTATTCATTTGATCTCAATTTACATGCATTACATTATTATATGATCAAGATTGTGTGAAAGAATGTCACTTCAGAAATTATTCTTGTTATCGTTTTACCTACTCAGGACGAGTAGAACTAAGCTTGGGGATGCTTGATACGTCTCCAACGTATCTATAATTTCTTATGTTCCATGCTTATATTATACCAATTGCTACATGTTTTATATACACTGTATATGGTTTTTATGCATTTTCTGGGACTAACCTATTAACAAGATGCCGCAGTGCCAGTTCCCTGTTTTCTGCTATTTTTGGTTTCAGAAAAACTGTTAAGTAAATATTCTCGGAATTGGACGAATCAAAAGCCAAAGTCCCTATTTTTCCCGACACGTTCCAGAAGTCCGAAGAAGAGACGAAGGAGGGCACCGAGGCGCCCACATCATGTGGTGGCGCGACCCTCTTCCTGGCCGCGCGGCCACATGGTGTGGGGCCCTCGGGGCTCCACCGCCTTCGCCCTTTCGCCTACAAATACCACCCGACAAAATAACCCTAGGCGCCCGAACACTTTTCCACGATACGTTCCAGAGCCGCCGCCTTCGTCGACCCTAGTTCGGGAGGGTTTAGAAGCTCTTCTCGGCACCCTGCCGGAGAGGGGAATCATCACCGGAGGGCTCTACATCACCATGCCCGCCTCCGGACTGATGCGTGAGTAGTTCATCCTTGGACTACGGGTCCATAGCAGTACCTAGATGGTTGTCTTCTCCTATTGTGCCATCATGTTTAGATCTTGTGAGCTGCCTATCGTGATCAAGATCATCTTTATGTAATGCTACATGTTGTGTTTGCTGGGATCCGATGAATAATTGAGTACTATGTCATTTGCTTCATTATATATTATGTGAGTGCGTTATTTATGATCTTGCATGCTCTCCGTTACTAGTAGATGCTCTGGCCAAGTAGATGCTTGTGACTCCAAGAGTGGGTATTTATGCTCGATAGTGGGTTCATGTCTTCATTTAATCTGGGGGGTGACAGCAACCTATAAGATTGTGAATGTACTGTTGCTACTAGGGATAAAACAGTAGTTCTTTGTCTAAGGATAATTGTGCTACTTACATTACACACTTTACTCAATGCAATAATATGTTGTTTGCAACTTAATACTGTAAGGTGTTGCGGATGCTATCCTGAAGGTGGATTATTAGTCATAGATGCAGTTGGATAACGGTCTATGTATCATGTTGTAATGCCCAAATGAATCTCACACTAGACACCATGACTTGTACATGAATCATTATGCAGTTCTTTATTCTGTCAATTGCCCAGCTGTAATTTGTTTACCCTCATGTATGCTATTATTATTTATGAAGAGACACCGCTAGTGAACTGTGGACCCCGGTCCTTTTCTTTAAACTGATAATACAACCTACTGCAATCCTGTTACTTTCATTCTCTGCAAACAAACATCATTTTTCACATATACGTTTAATCCTTTATTACAGCAAGCCGGTGAGATTTACAACCTCACTGTTAAGTTGGGGCAAAGTATCTTGGTTGTGTTGTGTGCAGGTTCCACGTTCGTGGTTGACACCGGTAGTGCGTTGATACGTCTCCAACGTATTTATAATTTCTTATGTTTCATGCTTATATTATATCAATTGTTACATGTTTTATATACACTTTATATTATTTTTATACATTTTCTGGGACTAACCTATTAACAAGATGCCATAGTGCCCGTTCCCTGTTTTCTGCTGTTTTTGGTTTCAGAAAAGCTGTTAAGGAAATATTCTCGGAATTGGACGAAACAAAACCCAAAACTCCTATTTTTACCGAAACCATCCAGAACACCGAAGAGGAGACGAAGACGGAGACCGAGGCGGCCTCACCTGGTGGTGGCGCGGCCCCACTCCTGGCCGGGCCGCCACATGGTGTGGGCCCCTCGGGGCTCCACCGCCTTCGCCCTTTCGCCTACAAATACCTCCCGACGAAATAAGACCTAATACGGAAGCCTTTTCCCGAGAAGAGTTCCGCTGCGCCGCCGCCATCGAATACAAGTTTCGGGGGGGGGGGGGGGGGGGGGGGGGGGGACAGAAGAGTTCAGCTTTGTGGAGTCCTGACCCGGGAAGCCCCGGCCTGAGTCGACGCGCCCGACGATCACCGGCGGCCGTCTTCCCAAGTTACTCGGAAACCCTAATCGCCTACTCGCCTTGGAGGAGACGAAGCGTCATTTCCGGAACTTACCAACTGTATTCGGAAACCCTAATCCTCCTTTGATCTTTCAAAAAAATATAGTAAAATTTAAGAAATCTATACATGAACATTCGGAGATCTTTTCTTGTAAAAAAAGCAGTACATGAAGAATAGCTACTAGGAGTATTTATTTTCAGCAAGTGCTGGAATAGCTCGCGAAAGCAGCCCAATTTCGAGCCCATCTGCCTTGGTTGCTGTAGCTTTTTGTACTGCCTCCTTTCTTTTTTTAATTTGATCGATAGACTTTGATATTGGGTTTAGCTCATCGATCCTGTCTTGTCTGTCGACAGAGATGCGATGTTCTGTCTTGACTCTCGGATCTGCCCGACTTGTTTATTGCGGTAGATGCATGAGATGCCGCTCGTGCCTTGTCATGCGTCTCTCTCTGGCAGGTCAGCAGTAGGTCGGTAGAATTGTATATCCATAAATGTAGGCACTTGATTATCAAGGTGCATCTGTATTCGAGTTCTGAGCCAGCGAAATATAGACGGATTTGGTGCACATAGACATCAGACATCCTGTTCTTTAAAAATAATCAAAAACGGTATTTTATGAAAAAAAAACCACTTTTTGCATGTGAATATCTATGCACGGTATACACATTGGTGCAAAGTTTTGGTTAAAAATACTTTTTATTTCAGGCTACAGACAAATGACAAATTTGTTCTTGTATGAAGTATTGGAAAAATCCCCTACTCTGTCCTGAATTTTGTTTTTTTAGCCTAAAATACGATGTATTTTAACCTAAAGTATGTATATTTATCCATATACTTTTCTCATAATATTTTGGACCATAAAAGTGTGTTTTTTTTAAGAGCCAAAACAACTTCCCACACTCTTAGGTCTTGTTTACTTCTAGTTTATTGTAAGTGATTAGAGAGGGGTTATCTCGGATCTCGAAAAATGATCACTATTTTGTTTACTCCTAGTGTATTTTTAGGGGATTAGAGGATAATCGCTAGATATTCCCCACCAACTATCTTATTCTTATCTAATACAAAAACTCTAATCCATACTCACTAGTGTATTTTTGGGGAAGCGTATTTGTGGGGTTTTGTGTGGATTGACTGTTCACCAAATCTTTTCACATCCTCATTCGTCTCATCTCCTAAAAAAAACTCTTAAAGTAAACAAGGTCTATACAAGTACCCGCCAAAGGATGTCGGTCGTATGCTTGTCTAAACAATATTGATCGTCAAGAGCATACACGAACAATAGAGTAACCAATGAAACTATTTGATTACTAATGTGTATAGTAGATGCTGAGAAAACGATAACATCCTGCTAATCAAGTGATATATTAGTTAAGTCTAGTCCATAGATTCATGTGCTTAAGTTCTACTACTATATAATTAACCACGGGATGCACACCCGGCCATACGAGTTAAAGGTGACGATCGCTTTCCGTTTTCCGGGACCTTGCTCTCGGATGTGCTACCACTTTATTAAGACATGATGCTAAGAGTCCACGTGATCAACCGATCATACGGACAATGTCATGATGAGAGGCGCAAGGCTCACGGACCAGAAGCATCGACCTCCTCTCGCCCGCATAACCTACTTCAGGGAACAAATTAATTTAGATCCGCTGATTTGAAACTTGGGGGAAATTTTCCATTCTCTTCTGACGTTGCAGAAGAAGAAACTAAAACTTCCATGACCTCACGCTAGTTCTAGAAATGCCCTAAAAAAAGATCATTCGCCCGAGTCGCTGCTGCAAACAAAGGCTAAGTCGATTGTGTCTGACGCTCTGACCGACTGATCACTACGACTGTTTGGCCACGCCGTTTGCTCGCCACACCGATGGGTATGGGTAGATACATCGACAGGGATAAGGTGATACGGCATCATCCCAACACCAATTATACGTTGAGATGGCCATCGAGCTCAAGTGCCTCGGCCTTCTCACTGTGATTTCTTTCTACTAGCTGAAAACCACGTGTCTTCTCATGCATGATGAGCGCATTTGTGATCGTGCCTAATTGCAAACCGTTTTCATATATACTGGGCAGTTCAACAAGTTATGTCATCGACTGTGAAAACAAGCTTGTATTTTGGCTATAATCATGAGTCGAAATTACGGTTGGCAATGGGGATAGCCGTTGAATCGATCGAGCTGCGCACAAGATCCAAAAATTGCCCCTTCATGATGGCCAATGACATCGGCTGGGGATCATCGCATGTGATGTGTACACAAAGAGGATCCCAGTGACATATGTTGAGTTACATCACTCCGGAGCTATGATGGCAGCGATCGATGGCCATGGCCGACCATGGCGTTCATTGCTTTGGATGAACTGCTGCGCGGCTTCGGCCCGGATGAAGGCGAAACCCATTTCAGTACCACACGGACTGCACCACCACAAACACTGGAAGAATCAAGAGTGGCACCACGGCAAACCGCTGCGTCCATTGCAATTGGCAGCTTGGCTTGCAACTTGTGGCAGGAGCCTCGACTGGATAAATCCATCTATCCGTGACGAAAGCCGCCAAGTTTTGCATGGTGATGCTGCCGGGACTGGGCCTCCATGAGAAGAAAGTTTACCGCGCAAGCTTCCGTTTCTTTGAAACTGTAGAATATAGGCTTCCGGCCATACGGCCTGGCCTCCATTTGGTAGCGTGTCGGCCCTGCATCTTGGAACAGGCCGCAAATCGCATAACGCCCTTCAATCTTCTATTATATACTAAAAGTAAAATAAGAATGTTTAATAGAGATACCACATTTAACCACATCATTTTTATTAATTTGACGGTTGGATATAGCATTTACGGTTGGGATTTAATTATATAATAAAATTATGTACCAATCCGACACGATAGGAAAGTCCACTTTTTCCTTACACGGAAGAATTAGGTTGTGTACACGTACATATCCAACAGAATAAAACAAATCCACTTTTATTTGAACGGAGCAGTACGGATCTGCTACACAAGGTGATGTCATGGTGACATAAGCAGTTCTTTTTTCCTTTGTACGTGTATCATACAATAAATTGATATTATTTTTCTAAGGTTGGAGTATTAAACTTTTACTTAATTGCATGATGTGCAATTTTCTTCAACTTTTGTGGAAAAGGTAGACCCTCATAACTTCATGAGCGGAACGGTAAAGGAGGAAAAAATGCATTGTTGCATACGTTTGAGACACGTAGGATTGACATGGACTATAGAAAAAAACATGATTGTATACGCTTAAGGATATGAGACGTGATTTAATAAGCTTTTATTGAGAAGTATGAGACGTGATTTAATTCCATCATTTAATACTTGACATGCTAGACTCTACCGTTTAAACAGAACTAAACGGCTACACGTTCAAATGTTATAGGGCTCCTAATTTTTGAGATCTAATATTAAATCTGAGCCATAAGTTTTACATCTAACTATCTAAATAATTTCAATTTCAATGATGTGGCTTAACTTAGCGTCTCCATTAAAACCCTCTTATATTATTTTGGAGACGCAAGGAAAATGTGTTTATGGTGACTGCTTAGCGTCCACGTTAGAGACATGACCTTCTGAAGATAAACCGTGTCACTGACTAATTATTTTTAATCCAAGCCATTCATTTTAGATCTAACAATCGTGATAACTTGTAGTATGTGGATAGGTGTATGTGTTTTCCCCCAACTCTAGCCATGAAAATATCAACTTAATCTCCCTAATTTTCCTCTCACCTCTACCATCTCATGCGCAAACGTATTAGGTCAGTCGATTTCTTTCACAACGTTGTGGTGATTTGAGAAAGGCGATAAAAATGGATCAATCGATTTTTTTTTTTACAAAAATAAGCCGTCACTGAGAATCAAATATTCTTCTATGCCCCAGTCTGAAGCTTTAGGGCGGACCTTTGATAGGCGTTGGGTGATATAGAGACAAGAATCAGCAACTACCAACACAATTCCACCTACCCTGAAGGCCAACAAGCAGCTACGCAGTGGCCTAGACGCATGCATGCATATGCAATGACCTGAAAGGATGCATGTGTGCATGGCCGTGAACCGAAGAAACTCAAAAAACCTATAACAATACTAGGTATTCTTACTATTTTCAGTGTTATTTAATTCGATAATACTCAATGTCTTGAGGTTTTTGTAAAATTACAGTCTTATGAATTATATCTTATTAATTTAGCCTGAAACAGTAGAGCTGGCGGGATAGGAACGATGGATGATTTACCTAGCCTTGCATTCTTTTTGTTACTTAAAGTGTTATCGGAGTACATGATAATAGTAAAACTAGATCGAGCAATTATGCGTGCCTTAGAGAAATACAAAAAAAATTACACAAGCATGGTAAGAATTAAGAATTAGGCGGTGATGATAGTGATTGAGTGATTGTTCACACATGAGTAAAGAGAATCGTCCAGAGATCGTAGAAAACAAGATTGACAATAATCTAGCCAGGGATATGTTTTAACAAAAAGGGGTGGCGAGAGGTTAATCATATGAAGTTTTTAATAACATGTTTTAGTTGCTAAAATAATATGACTTGGTGTGAAAATAACATTGGCACAACGGCAAAAATATCACATTCACAAGAGGGAGAATGTTATCGAACATTACATATTTATATAACAACAAATGTAATGGTTTGGATCGATAGTCAAGCGACATAAGGTAATCAAAACACGATGAAGCAGAAAAAATATAATTTTTACAAATCAGAGAACTCATTCATTAAAATACAATCCGTGACAAGTTGGCTATACGAAGAGGTATATAGGTTCAACTAAGAGCAATGACTCAAATACTCAGTTTTTTATTCTTAGTATTTTGTTTTCAAATTTCATTTGAGGGAAGATAGAAGCAAACTATTTAAGGAAAGATAGACACTGAAGGGCCTTTAGTGAAAAGTGAAAACTTTTATAAAATTATATAACTCACTAAATATGGTAGACAAACTAAATTTCTAATAAATCTAGCACACAAATTTGCGGCCACCACGCTAATCCAAATCACTGGAATTATTTAGACAGTTGAATCCATAATTAATGAGTGCGATTATAATAGAAATATTGTTAATCAATATCTACATAGTATATAGGCTCCGAGTCCAATAAATGCATGGAATTAAAAGGTAAAGTTTTTTTATTAAATATCAAAATAGCACAACTCACATCTTAAGATAGATAACATTCTTAAATACGGTGACATGATATTTTACAAATGTCAATATATCTACTCGCTCCAAATTAGAATGATTCAAAATATTTGTAGAGATGCGCTAATTTAACTAGAATAATATTCTTCTAAGCTATAAAATCATGTGATTTAGTATTCCATGTTTTCGGTATCTATTAAATTGTCGAAGGAATAGATTCAACCGGAAAAAGACAATGCCCTCGCATTTGAGAGGGCCATCTTGCTAGTTAAGAAAAAAATACTCCAGCAGCTGATAAGCTTTTGTTGCTGCCCCGCTGGATTTTTCTCCCTTTTTCTTTTCGTGCCTGTGGAATAAAGTGGACTTGTCTGGCATGCTGTTTTATTTAAAAAAAACAGGGTAAAAACCTATTTTGAGAGAGATGCAATAGAACGCTTTGCAAAAATCGGACAATCTTGTAGGATAAACGCTTCAACAATGACATGACACTATGGGTTTACTCAAGTTATCAGAAAGGCAAGATGCGATTGTGCGACACCAACGCGCGCACCCTCTCGCTGATTTGATAATGCAACAATGTGACAGAAGTCCAAATCATGCCAGCATGATTTAGGATACAAAAGTAGGATCCACTTATGGTGTATTTGGGGGGCCTTAGTTTAAAAGGTAACTTTTATGAGCGAAGAGCTGCCAAAATACATTATAAATGGGGTAAGTGGGATGCATCCCGATATACCACCTCGTACTAGCCCATGCATGTATGTTTCGTGAGACCGAGAGCGCTGCATATCCCCTACACGTTTAATGTTATGTCACCTACAATTACGCATGCCTTTTACTTACAAAGTTACAAGAAACCACAAAAGTTAACAAGACAATAAAGAAATAAATGTGCTGGAAAAGATGAGAGGATCACTCCTTGAAGCATATTTTTGCCCCACTTTATAAATAAATGACACAGTTAAACCGATAAAAATAATGAGAGAATCTCTTACAAAGCAGATCAAAAAATAAAACATAAAAACATGAGTAGTCACACCCGTCGAAACACTTATGACTACTAACTAGAGGTGCCACACCAAACCCACAAAGTTGTCGCCAAAGATGGCTGCCTGTCCTCTCGCTCCGGACCGATGAGCGTTGATCCTGCCATGGATAAAGAGGACATAGATTAGTGCTAACCAAGTCACGTGTATGAGATAGAATAACGTCGACTGCGCCTCAGGCCAGCGCTGAGTAGAACCTCGAGACGTGATCCGACCTTGTCTATCGATGACAGTTGAGCGAGACTGAGAGGTACACAACTCCACAACGATACCCCAAGTAGGGTAACTCATCGGGCCGTCGTCGTTGAGACCGAAGCTTAGGGCTTTTCACCGAGATCTGATGCGGCGCCAAGGTGTCTTACAACAATGTTCCCAAGAGGTCACAACACCCGCAGACATCACCGACATTGGCGCTAAAGCGCAAGGCTCTAAACTCACTTACCCCACTTATAGCTCGAAAGTCCCAAGACTAGATGTGATCATGCCACTCTAGAGCTCACACATTTGACTTACAAAGTTATACGAGGCGCCTGCACCTACTATGTAAATCTCAAGACATGACTCGTCGATTTTGTCTATTGCAGGTGCTCATAGGGATATGGGTACGTGTGCGTGCATTCATAGGTCTGAGTGTATGCGTATTTATGAGAATGTTACCGAACAAAATAAAATAAAGAAATGTAGAGCAAAAACATTACAAGATGCGATCGTGCCACACTCTAGAGTTCACACATTTGACTTACAACACGAGACGCATGCACCTACTTCGTAAATCTCAAGACACGTCTTGTCGTCTCTGTCTACCGGAAGTGCTCATAGGGATCTGTGTGTGTGCATTCATAGATCTGAGTGTATACGCATTTATGTGAACGTTTACATTTCTATTATGTTCCGCTAACAAAAATTACAAGCAACCAGAGATCAACCAACTCAATAAAATAAAATAAAGAAATGTAGAGCAGCAAAAAAATTATGTGAACGTTACCAAACAAAACAAAATAAAATAAAGAAATGTAGAGCAAAAACATTACAAGATGCGATCATGCCACACTCTAGAGTTCACACATTTGACTTACAACACGAGAGACATGCACCTACTAAATCTCAAGACACGTCTCTCCGTCTACCGGAAGCGCTCATAGGGATCTACGTGTGTGTGTGCATGACTGCATTCATAGATCTGAGTGTATACGTATTAGCGCTCATAGGGATCTGCGTGTGTGCGTGCATTCATAGATCTGAGTGTATACACATTTACGTGAACGTTTACATTTCTATTATGTTCCACTAAAAAAATTACAAGCAACCAGAGATCAACCAACTCAATAAAATAAAATAAAGAAATGTAGAGCAGCAAAAAAATTATAAGCAAAGTGCGCATCCAGGGAATCGAACCCTGGTCAGTACCGTGGGAGGGTACTATGATACCACTACACCAGATGCGCTAGTTGGTGAGTTTAACAGATTGTTCAATTTTAGACACATGCACCAGGCATAACTTTACTTTGGTGCACCAGTGAACATACACTTGTCTACCATACGAATTATATGGGGCAGTAGGTCCTTTCTATCATAACATCACTAGCTAAGGATCAGTTACCCAAGCTAATTTCGATGGACAATTCATTCATGGGTTTATTAGTAGACGCCAAAGCAAGGAGTAGCTATTCATCTTTCTTACATGATCCTTTGAGCCAGACCTCACTTCCATTAGAAAAGTAACAGTATTATTGCAACTTCCCCGGTGTCCCAGTCGCCACTTACAAAATACCTGAGTGACATTGTCCTCAGAAAAGCCTTCAGCTGGGGACAACTTAAGAGTTCTGAATCCGTCCATCTGGAAATGTTGTACGGTGTAAGGTTCTTTGCCCGGTTCGAGTCTGCAAGTCTACCTTTCCCTGCAGGTTTCCTATCAGCATATAAATCCAAATTTTCAAAGGTTTCAGTTCAGGATAGACCAGTAGTAAAGTATAGTTGTGTTAGTCTCTGGAAATCGTTGAGTCCATCATCAGGTCTTAGAGCACCTGAAGTTTGAGGCCATATTTCCATCCAACATCTTCAACCTCTCGGGACTGTATTTACCACCTGTTTCTATACACATCATGGAATTGCTGTCTACCGAGTGAATCATCCATAAAAGCAAGAATTTTCTGTAAACTACTCTCCCTACTAATCAATCGAAAAGCCCAGAGAACAAGGAGGCCTAGGAATTTTGGATGTCGCAGTTCATAACAAGGCACTGTTCCTCAAGCACTTGAGCAAATTCTGTAATCACAAAGAGTTACCATGGATCAGATTAATCTATGAGAAACATTATAGAGATAGACCAGTGGATGATAGACCTGTGGGGTCGTTCTGGTGGAGGTGCATGAAATCCCTTATTCCTGAATTCAAAAGACTGGCCTCATGTAAAGTGGGTGATGGTAAACATATTTTGTTGTGGACAGACTCTTGGGACTCAGAACCTTTTAAAGAAAATTTTCCCCGTGATTTTTCTTTCAGTCTTCACAGCGATCAAAGCATCAGTCATTACATTCAAAGAACAGTTGTGGTGGATAACTTTCAAACTCCTTTTATCAATCCAAGCCTATGATCAACTCCAAGATTTACAAGCGAGTGTTGCCAATATCAATCTTTCTGAAGAAAAAGATACCTGGTACCTTAATGACAGCAGCTCTCAGCCTCTCACAAATACTCATCGCTGAAATTATATGGACATCTTAATAAAGGGCCTTTGGCTCATGTATCTTTTTGTCAAAATTTGGAAAGCTGCATGCATTATTCGATACAAGGATTTTTTCTGGTTGCTCCTGAAAGACAGACTCAATACAAGAAACCTGTTGGAAAAAAAATCACCTTCCAGACTACCATTGTGTTCTCTGTGGTGACATGATGGAGGAGATTGTTCATCATCTTTTCTGGGATTGTTCCTTCGCTCTTGCTTGCTGGGGAAGAATTTGTCCCGGAAAATTCAGAGCTTTTTCGGCACAAGAAGAAAGTGATTTAGCAACTCTAACTCTTCCTAGAAATATTGCCCTGGATATTGTTATCATGGGCTGCTGGAATATATGGATGCAGGGAAATGGCAGGATCTTCAACATTGTGAGACCTTCAACGAACTCCTGGAGCCATTTGCTTAAAGATGATCTTCGAATCTTAAGCTACAGAATAAAATCTAAACATTCAGATTGCCTCAAAGAGTGGATGGATTCAGTCCTTCGCTAATCAATCTTTCTTTTTCATCATGTTAGAAAAAGCTAGTATTGGATAGATTTGTTTTTTTCCCTAACCTGTAATTTGTAAATATGAGTTATAATCGAAAATTTACGGTAGAACAATTGTTCTACGGACTTGGCCTAAACAAAGTCAAAAAGCCCAATTGCTAGACCTTTCAAAATACTGATCCTCTGAGTAAGATTAAGCATGTCTGAATCAAGATAAATTTTCAAAGTCATGATCAACTAAAGAGTGAAGGTCCAGTGAGCAAACCATGCATGTCGACACCTCCTACTCACAGATCTACTTACCGCATAGCACTAGAGACGCTAGATGTAGCCTAGCTGTCGCAAGATCCCCAGATCACAACGGTACATGTGCTACAAGACACGATGCTAATCCAAACTGCTAACTAAGCCATGTAGATCCTACATTGTTAAGTAAACACCACGGGCCCAAACATGGGCGACGACGACTCCAAATTCGGTCGGCCCAACTGCTCCACGCGCCCTGCATGAATCGTGCTGCTGCGAGAGAGGAAAAAGCGAGAAGAAAACATTCCTTTGTGCCACGTCACGGCCGGCCCTGGCCTCATGTGCCCCGCCGGCTTGTGCCCGGCACACGCAAAGGCGAAAACACATATCCACGCCCTAGCCTTTTAGACTCGTAGTTGGCCAGTGGTCACTCGCTCTTGCAGCTTTAATAATTTCGTGTTTGATTTGATTTTTGATTCTCATGCACGGCCATTCTCTCTTTCAGATGTTAACATGTGCAGAAAGTAGGTGGCCGTGGGCAAGATATATCGATGTCAAACATGCAAGAGGTTTATCTTTCCAATTGGGAGCATAATCGATATCCCGACTCTATATCAGAGCGAAACAATCTGAGCACACTTCATGGATCACATAAAGCAAACACGAAAATGAGCCAAACAAAGACAGCAACACTACACATCTAATCTCATAGTGTGCAGCCAACCACACTGACAGAAGATAGCTCAAACGATCGCCAATACCGGAGTACATCCAATATTCATAAGACCCCTTTGATCGGCTGGGAAAAGATATGCCCATGTCTGAAGTCAGTACAAGACCTTGTTGATGACCAGCATAAAATGAGGCATAATTGTTTTGTTAAAAACCATGCCATTGACAATTTCAGAGTGCCCAAAAAAAAGTTACAACACCAAGTCGAATGCGCCTTCATCTTTTTATCAATTCCATTTAATCAATTACCAAACACTTTAGTACTATAAAAGGGTGGGGATATATTGAACGTGAAATCCTCTAAACATAACGGGTAAAAGGACAAAAGATAAGCAAATTATTAATAGACATGCAAAAGAGATAAACATGCAGTAGATGCCTAAAGTATTAATTCCTCGATGAGCATGAGCGATAGCCTGTAACAACAGTTCTGCAAGAAATCGTTGTGATAAACCCCAATGGACCCGATGCACATCAAGAACTCTCATCACACTCGTAGATCACGGTGGAATCTGCAAATGAAGCGACAGAGGCAAGTGGGCGTCAACGTTCGATGGTGTGCTAGAGGGAAAAGCCACTTTGGAGACGAACACTTCCAAATCCTCCAGCTCAGCCTCGCTTGTCTGTTTGATTTGTTCTCTTGCTCTTTTTCTTCCCAAAAGCGGTGGTGGGCAGGTCTGGTCACCTCATGAAAATAAAGAAGACGCAGGACAAGGGCATGAAGGCGTGTGGCGGCCACACTCCCCTACCGGCTTAGATCAGCTCTTTGGTCATATGTCTCCTCATCACTAGCACTAGCATCTACCCCCACCCAAATAATGCACACCGTTTTTTCTTCTTCTTATGATCCTTGATTTCCATTTTCTTGTAGCGATCTATTCACTCGGGTCTATTAGCTAGCTACTACTCCCTCCGTTTTTTAATATAAGATATTTTAGCATTTATCTAGATTCATGTAGACATGTTTTAGTGTATAAGTGCATCTATTTTGATATGCATTTAGTCAACATGTACTATATCTAAAACGTCTAATATTTTACCATAGTTGGTTATTTTACCAACCGTCCATCCACTCTAATCAAACGGTAGAAAAATTAGAGCCACCTGAAACTACTAGATTAAAACTAAACTACCTGAAACTACAAAAAAAGAATTATTTTTAATGTAAAATAAAAGGGCATGTTGGTAATTTTATGTCAAAGGGCATCTTCAATCTCACTTTCTCCCGATCGGTCAATCCTCTTAGAATTCCAGTGAGATGCCGCGATTGACAAGCGACGGCGGGGCTCCGGCAGGCGGTTGCGGGGCTCCGGTCTGCGGCAGGCGAGGGCGGGCCGCTGAGGAGCCATCGATGGGCGCAACGCCGACCACGGCACGATGAACCGGTGCGGGGCCGGCGTGCTGCCGTACGAGCTGCTGGCCCCAAGCTCGCCGCCGGGGGTCACCTGCCGCGGCGTGCCCTACAACATCTCCATTTGATAAAGCATTGCCCTGTTAATTTCGCCCAATTTTTTCCTCTCCATTTTGTTCCGGGTTTCATGTACGGGTTTCCCCTCAATACGGGACTACATCACTACAGTATATAGTTTTGATCTGGAACTCACGTCCGGCGTTTCGAATCAATCTAGCGTCGGCCATGAAATCGCCGCAGTGCTTCGACGAGGCGGCCGCGACGTTGCCGCCGCCTTGACGATCCGGACCAGGCGGTCCAGCTGCTACCCACCACGGGCATGCCGAACAACGCCGCGTTCGAGCGTTGGCAGTTCAGGGCCCGCCAGGAAGCGGCTTGACGGACCCGGAAGGGGATTAGAGCTTATTCGTGGACTGCGCCCGGAGGAGCGCCGTGTCGTGCTCTGATCGGGAATGCTGCGGCCAACCGAGTCAGGAGCGGCATGGCTTTTGGTTAAAACTGTTCATCGTTCCTGAACTAGACTCGTTTTGTGCTATCAGTGATTATCTTGTCCCGCGCTGCTTCGCTTTGATAGTCCTTCTCATTGGAACACGCACTATGTAAAGCAATCAGGTTTACCAAGAAGCAAAATACCCATCGAATATGTAGCACGGACAGGTTGATAAGCGCAGCAGGCAACGGGTGATGGTCCATGTCAATTCATGATCAAATGACCATAATACCCCGGACAGATTTGATGAAAAATTGATGGATGATTGAACGCCTGACATATTTTAGGGACGGAGGTGAAAGAATCAACGGCTGAAATTTTTTAGGAGTGAAGCTACCTGAAACTACATAGGTAGTTTTGACAAACACCGTAAAAGAGCTCCTAATATTTATGAAAAGAGGTAATAGTATCTTGACCAAGGGATGTATGAGACCAGATGCTTAAATTAACAACACTAATCACCTAACCCATGTACTACATGGTTTTTTAACTGCAAGATGTAATTTATCTGGAGAGCGCAACATGACTAACCCAATTCGGATAGCCACCTAATACCCCTTACACGTGTTCATTCACATGCGTGACCTAAACATTTGTCTCTAGCTTCCTCCGTGACCTGCACATCAAAACAACACCATGGCGTGGGGCAGAAATGGGTATTTTTTTCTTAGTTGTTTTATGGTAATCCGGGGGCAACTGGACTAATCAGGCCGGGCGTGTGGCGGCCACACGCAAAGGTAAAAGGGCCGGGCATCAGAAAGATGAGCTGCACCAACCGCGAACGGTGACTCAGTGATCTTACTTTGGAGTTTCAGATCAAGAGGTTGCGGTTGGTTGTCTCCTCTTATTGTCTCCGAATGGTGGCTTATTCCTGAAGATAGTGCAAGGACGATCGACTGATTGCCTATCTATAGCCATCTTGCCTCGTGCATCATGCCTTGGAAGGATTGTTTTTTTTTTAAATTTTGAATAGTAGAATTTTGATATGGTCTAACACCGTGATAATACTGTATTTTGTAGCTTTATCAAGCTTGTAGTAAAATCCAAGCCTAACGAACAAAAAAGGTTTTACATATGCGAGTAACTGTTGTGCAAAGACACATGTTAGTTACGGCTTAATTATGCAGCAGTAAGTCTAGTGTTGGCAGTGTTAGGAGGTGAGCTTCGGTCAAGGTTTTTGATTACCTGTTGAAGAATCGGGTTATCGCCTTGTAACGGGATATTCGAGCACCTTAGGAAATGGTCATGCATGTAGGACAAGAAAATTTAAAACTGTTGAAAATTTCAAATTTTAATGTGGTCCGTCGGTAAATGATCAAACCGATAACCAAATTTTAAATTTTGTGAATTTTTATTTTCAGATTCACCGAGTAAATCGTCAGGAGTTTTTGGTAATCGGTAATCTCGACCCTGTAACCAAAACCTTGGCTTGGGTACACCCTCCTAACATAAAAGGTTTTAAAAAAGGTAATTCTGTCCATCCAAGTTAAGAGGAATTGGTACTTGGCAGGGGCTGAAAGTTGAAACGCGAGCTCACCAAGAGATGCCCTTCCCGTTGTTCCAAAAGACATTAACCATTTTTCACTCGATCGAGTGCATCCACACGTTAAAACAACAACGATTACAGTAAGCAATAACAAACAAAACCATGGCACGGTTCAATTCAGGCCATCCCTCCGTGCGTGGATAAGAGGACAACAATGCCAGTTTGGAGTCTTGTTGGGATCTCTGTCTAGGTGCAGTGTATTTTAACTTCTCAATTCTCAAGCATCCCGACGGATGGAAAATAAGCTTAACACTATCAAGATGAAACGGAGGCTCCAAACTTCTCATCAGTTTTTAGCATACTTTTGGCGAGCGTGTTGAAAAGTTTCCACAAGATCGGCGATGACAAATTGGCCCCAAATATTGCATTTTGCCACGACGTGAACCAACAAGATGGCCGGAAGCTGGAGGCGCACCAGAGGCGCGGCGGCGGATAGCTTCGCGTCACGCACCCTCCTCACTAGTACAAAAAGGTTTATAGGTGGGATGCCTTTTTGTGGCGCACCATAAGCCCATGCGTCACAAAAAAAAATTCGTGGCGCATCGCAACAGTGCGCCACAAATATCCGTGGCGCATAAAAGGAACATGCGGCACTGAAATCTGCCTTTTTGTGGCGCACCAAGGAGCCTGCGTCACAGAAATATGGTGGGCCCCGCCAGATGCGTTTGAATTTGAAAATCCGGAGCACATTCTGTGGCGCACCTTTGGCCATGCGCCAAAAAAGTGGACATTTCGTGGCGCATGGTCCACGGTGCGCCACAGAATGTCCACTTTCTGTGGCGCATGGGCTGGGTGCGCCACAGAATGTCCACTTTCTGTGGCGCATAGTGTTTGTGCGCCACAAAAAAATTAGTGGGTGCGCCACAAAATGTCAACCAGGTCCCACAAAAGCATTCAATGCACTAAAATCTCAGATTCATTTGAACCTTTCCCCTTCTCTCACACAGCTCGTATTTCTCCTCTTTCTCACCCAATTCTCCCCATTCTTTCTCCATTATTCCTCCATTTCTAGTAGGTTAAAACCTATTTTGTTCCATAGAGATTGGTTAGTAGGTAGGGAGTCTTCATATATATTCTCTCCTCCTCTTTTTGCCCACTAAATTATCTCCAAACACACATCACACGATTACGGTCCCGGAGGAGCTCCAATCTACTAGGTGAGACATCTTCTCCTCTTTTTGTTGTGGTGTGCATGCTTGTGCGGTGGTATGGCATCGGTTTATGGCCCGGTGTATGGCCATCGGTGTATATATGGCCACCGATCATTTATGGCCGGGTGTATGGCCATCGATGTATGTGGACACATGCATATGCATGTTTGTTGTTTTTGTTGTTTCTTGCGCCGGCGTGGTGCATGTATGTTTGCCAAAATGTTGATTCATTTCCATTTCGGCAAATTTTTGCACCACCCATACGTCCGACTATTAGGAGAAGTCATGCCAAAATTTTCCGTCGAACATGCATGTGTGTGTATGTGTTGCGGTTCTAAATAACGTACACTCTCGTTTCTCGGTTGTGTGCTCTATGTAACCCGTGTAGGCAACCATGGTTGTCATGATGAGATCCGATCAAATCAGTAGATACAGGGAAGAAGCGAAGGCGGAAATGATTCAGTGCAACAGGCGCCAGTTAAGATGTCTGTGTCGAAAATGCAAACTCGAGAGCTGGATCGACCCTGATTCCGGACAATTGGAGGATCACCTGCTCAGGCACGGTTTCATGCTAGGCTTGAACCAGGCACCGACAGCAAATGCGCCCGGACATGACGAAGGAGATGTCGGCGGACAAGATGATCATGACGAAGGAGATGTCGGCGGACAAGATGATCATGATGACCATGGGGGAGATGGCAGTGGAGAAGACGCGAACACAGAGAACACGCTAATGTCGGCCTTACGGGACTCTCATGTTCAAGAACTGCTCCTCCAGGAGACGAGCAACGCCAGAGAGAAAGCCAAACTGGCGATGGAGATCGACGGGAAGACTCCATTGTATGCTGGGTGCCGGCCAGAGCATACGCGCTTGCAAGTAACGCTTGATGCTCTGGAGATGAAGGCGCAAAGCAAATGGACCGACGTGAGCTTCACGAAGAGCATGAAATTCATGCACGATCGTCTTCCCGAGGGGAACACATTGCCAAAAAGCATCGAGGAGGCCAAGAAAGTCGTGTGCCCACTTGACTTACCGCACGTCAAATACCATGCCTGCATCAATGATTGTGTAATTTACCGGGGAGAGTACAAGGACATAACCAAATGTCCGATGTGCGACCAAGGACGGTACAAGGGTGCTAACAAGAAAGTTTCTCGAAAAGTGGTATGGTACTTTCCTATCACTCCCCGTCTGCAGCGGTACTTTGTGGACCCTAAGGAAGCAATGCTCATGCAATGGCACGCGGAAAGTGAGAAGCCCGAATAAGATCCGGAGAAGGGAAGGATCCTTTCACACCCTTCAGACGCTAGCCAGTGGGAAGCATTGGACGCCTTTCAAAATTTCGGAGGCAACGCAAGGAACGTCAGGCTGGGTATGAGCACCGATGGACTCAATCCGTTCGGCAACCAGAGTAGCACGCATAGCACCTGGCCCGTGTTTGTATGGCCTTACAACCTTCCCCCTTGGCTGTGCACGAAGCAAAGGTACATACACATGAGCATTCTCATCTAGGGGCCGAAACAACCGGGTGTCGACATATATCTGTATTTCACGCTGTTGAAAGAGGAGTTAGCCACGTTGTGGGAGACGCGAGCCCGTACGTGGGATGCCTACACTAGAGAATATTTCGACATGAGAGCCGCCTTGTTCATGACGGTGCATGACTATCCTGGTTGCTCATACGTATCGGCCCAGGTAGGCCACAGATTCTGCGCATGTGTCAGGTGCATGGATGGGACCCCGCATCTCCAGCCACCAAGGGATGGGTCTTCGCAAAGCGTGTACCCAGGTGCTCGACGGTGGCTTCGCATGGATCACCCGTGGAGGAAACGCGGTGACCTGTTCAATGGTGAACACGAGCTCGAAAGAGCCCCGCGCCAGAGGACCGGCACTGAAATCGACGAGCTTTTGAGAAATTGGGAGGAGTGCCCTGCTCCTGGAAAGAAGCGACCAAGAGTAGATCCCCTGCTGGGTGTATGGAAAGCGAGGTCTGTTTTCCACGACTTGCCGTACTGGAAGGTCCTTAAGATGCCCCATAGCCTCGATATGATGCACATCACGAAGAATGTCACCGAGAGTCTAATTGGCACTCTTTCCAACATGCCGGAAAAGTCCAAGGATGGGACGAGAGCAAGATACGATCTGAAATTTTTTGGCATCAAGAAAGATCTACAGGCACCCGACAGTGATGACGACGATGACGATGATGATGATCAGACGGAAGGGACTCAAGGTCGCCGCAAAAGGGCAAAGAAGAACTCGCTGGTGCTTCCCGCTACCTGCTTCACTATGAGTCCTGAAGAGCTCGAGCCGTTATTCAAGTGCCTCGTAGGAGTCAAATTTCTGGGCGGTTACGCGGGGAAGATCAGCAGGTATCTAGACTCAACGAAGTAGAGGTTCAGCGGTATGAAGTCTCACGATTGTCACGTGCTAATGACACAGATAATTCCCGTTGCGACCCGAGGGATAATGGACGAGCACGTCCGAGATACGCTGCTTGCCCTGTGCAACTTTTTCGACGTCATCAACAGGAAGTCGATCGGCGTGAAGCAGCTCGACAGGCTACAGGAAGAGATCGTGCTGATACTATGCGAGCTCGAGATTTACTTCCCGCCCTCTTTCTTTGATATCTGCGTGCATCTCCTTCTCCATGTCGTTGAGGACATCAAGCAGCTCGGGCCGACGTTCCTGCACTACATGATGCCGTTCGAAAGGCAGAACGGTGTCATGAAAGGATACATTCGCAACAGGGCCCGTCCGGACGCAAGCATGGCCAAGGGCTTTCTAACCTACGAGTGCATCTCCTTCTGCCAGAATTATTTAAGCACCGAGAACGAGGATGTTGGTCTCCCCACCAGGAAGCACCTCGGCAGGCTCGGTGGAGTTGGTCACCGCGAGGGCTGCCGCTCACTCTTTGTCGGCGTTCATGGTCGAACAGAAGAACTCGACAGGGCTCACCGGGTCGCGCTACAACACTTACAATTGATCGAACCTTGGGTGGAGGAGCACAAGAGCTTAATCGAGCAAAATTACATCGACCTGGGTCGGCAGAAGAAGAATGGAGACGTATCCAACGAGCACAACTACAGCTTCACACGTTGGTTCAAGAAAAGGCAACTGTTTCAAGCAGCGAGCATAACGCAATCTACGGAAGATGAAGAACTCATATTCTCCTTATCACAGGGCCCCGGGCAGAACGTAAGGACCTATCAGGCGTACGACATCAACGGTTACACATTCTACACCGAGGAAAAGGACAAGAATAGTGAATATCAAAACTCAGGAGTAACTATGCTATCCTACGGCGATTACGAGGCTACTGTCAAGGAAAGATTATTCGGAAGGATCGAGGAGATATGTGAGCTCAACTACTGTGGAGAGTTGGTGCCAATGTTCCGTGTAAGATGGGCCAAGGACGTCGTAAAAGAAGGCCGGTATTTCACCACCATGGTAATACCCGATGCCAAATCGAAGAAAGCCTCCGCGAAAAACGAGCCATGGGTACTCGCTAGCCAAGTTGAGCAATGCTTCTTCATTACCGACATGTCAAAGCCTAGCCGTGTTGTGGTGAGGAGGGGCAAGAGGAGCATCATCGGAATGGACGGAGACGCCAACGAGGAAGACTTGGACGGCGATCCGAAGATCGAGGAGGAATTCGACAAGTTCTTCGACATGCCGACTACCAGCAAAAACCCAAGGAAAACTTCCGTACCTACTAAAGGTTGTTCGTTCACGCGAAGAAATCTCAAGGTGCCCGGCCTAAAGTATTCAACCTCGAAGAAGGAAAAGAAGAAGAAGAGCTAGCTCTCGGAACCGTCCGGGATCGACGAAGGCTTTTTTTGGTGTGTGTGAGACAATGCAAGCATATATATGCATGTATATCATGAATCTTTAAATTTTCATGATTTACATATATATTTTGGTGTGTGTGAGACAATGCAAGCATATATATGCATGTGTATATCATGAGTATTTAAATTTTCATGATTTGAATATATATACTTTTTTGGGTATTAATATATATGTGAATGTGTAAAATGGCTATATTAAAAATGAAGAAAGTAGTAGCACACAAATAATAGAAAGAACACCAAATCAGTGCTGAAGTCTGGCACGTATCAGACACAGAAATTCTGTGGCGCATGGTTCCTAACATGCGCCACAGAATCACATAATTTTGTGGCGCACCATCTGAGCCATGCGCCACAGAATGTAATTCTGTGGCGCACCCCTTTGAACATGCGCCACAGAATTCCGATGCCCCACTTACATGTGGGCCCGCCCTGCGCCTGCCTCTCTTCTTCCACTTCGCATCCAAAATTTGTGTAAGTCCCGAGCCCGCACAACCGCCGCCGCAACTCGCCGTCCACCCCTCGCCGCTGCCCGAACTCGCCGCCGCCGGCCGCCCCCGCCCAACCCTGCGCGCGCCCCGGCCCATCCCTACGCCCCGCCCCGACCTCGAGCCGCCGCCGACGAAGAACTCGCCACAGACGCCGGCTTCGCACCTCTCCGCATCGGCAACGAGCTCTACACCGCGCCCTCGACGTCCCATCCCTCCCCTCCCCGAGGTGGTTCCCCTCTTCCCCTCCTCCCTCCAATACCGAACCACCGCACCCTAGGTGTTTGATGAAATTCCTGACCGATTTGTGCTCTATTTTGTGCTAAATGCCACCTATATTTGTTCTTGCATATTGTGGTTAGCTTAGTTATTGCAATCAGCCTGTGTTCTTCTAATAAGAAAATAAAAGTTGAACATATTGTGGTTAGCATATTGTGGTTAGCTTCTGTTATTTGTTATTACAAATAAAAGTTGAACATGCTATGCAAAAGGAACCATTAGTCTACATGCTTCTGTTATTTGTTATTACAAATAAAAGATGAAGATGCAATCTGTGGTGAAGACAAAAACAGTGGTGAAAAGATGAAGATGCAATCTGTTCTGCTGCTGTGCTCTGCTCTTTTTTTCTTATTTGCACACTCTATTGAAAATGGTGGATTTGGACAGATATGAATCCATTTTTATTGATCAGTGCTCCGACCATCGTGTCGTCTATGTGGATGTTGCCGGCTTGCGATGCCGGCAACATGATTTGCAGGTACCCCGTGAGGCCCTTGAGATTGCCGGAACGTTGATTAACTTCCGTTCCGGCAAATTCGGGTACTCCATATGTCCATTTTTTAGCAAAGGTTATGCCGAAATTTTTCGTGAATTTTAGCATGACTTAGTATTTAATTAAGTGATTTTTTACTTATATTTGTTGTATTAATTATAGCAGTGCAAACATGTCGGGGGCCGGCACTTCTAAGCATATGAGCGGCGATGAAGATGCTCGAGACGCGAACAAGCCCTTCTTGGAGTTGTCCCGGCAGTTGGAGGAGGCCGCGAAAAATCCTACTGGTGGTGGCGGCGAGCATGAGGAGCATACCACCACCACCGATGGAGATGCTAGTGGCGGCCATGAGGACGCCGATACCACCACCGATGGCGGCGAGGACCACAGGGCCGATGGTAGCAACCCGCCCGCGTAGAAGAAAAAGAAGCCAAGGAGGGATCGGACACCGCAAGCACTCAGCAACGTCACTGACGCCTTCACTGAGGTCTCGCCAAGTGGCCTCCCATTGCAGCCCGAGAGACTTGCCAAAGGATATGCCATGCAACTAGGGTGCATCCTCCGGAAACCGAGCCGATCAACACGAAGGACCTCAGAAGCACGCAGAATGAGGCTGTGGTCAAGACCCTCATCAAGAAGCTTCACCAACGATACACGTTCCCGCAGCCGTTCAACAAAAAGGTGGACAGTTTAGCCATCACGAAGATGAGCACCGCCTTGAGCAGCTGGAAATGCAGGGTGAGGAGGAAGATTGAAAAGGGTGAAAGTTGGGAAGAGATAAAAGCCAAAGACCCGATGCTCGACAAAGAAGACTTCGACGCATTCAAGTTGTCCTTGTCTACTGAGGAGTCTATAAAATGGACCGAGTGGGGGAAGAAAATGCGGGACCTGAACCTAGGTAACCACCGTTTGGGAAGCGGTGACTACCGAGGAAAACAACCCATTTGGGACAAGGGGGATGCCGAGGTTGCTCGTCTGGGAAAAGAGAACCCGTGGCACAAAATCGCGGACGAGCAGGTCTGGAACTTTGTCCGATCCCGCTACTATCTGGTCAAAGAGACAGGGGAATTCGTTACGGACGATGACGATGTGAAGAAATTTGAGAAAGTGTTGGTAAGGAATTTAATTTACCGCGTAGCCATATTTTTCTACATGCATGGGTTCACATTAATTTGCATTGTCTGCAGGAGGACGAGTTGAAGGCTCACGCTGAGGCCGGCCCATCGTCCCAGGATTCGATGGAGCCCTGGGACACTACTTTCAACAGGGCGATGAACGTTTACAAGGCTAGGGACAAGACAGCGGCGCCGACGTCAGCTGGCCGTGTGTCCGGCTTTGGTACGAGCATGAAGTTCCTCCAGTACTACAGCACAGACGGCTGATACGTCTCAAACGTATCTATAATTTCTCATGTTCCATGCTTATATTATACCAATTGCTACATGTTTTATATACACTTTGTGTTGTTTTATGCATTTTCTGGGACTAACCTATTAACAAGATGCCACAGTGCCAGTTCCATGTTTTCTGCTGTTTTTGGTTTCAGAAAACCACTTAAGGAAATATTCTCGGATTTGGACAATTTTTATACCGAAGTCCCTATTTTCCTCGGAACGATCCAGAACATCGAAAACGAGGCGGAGTCGGGCACCGAGGCGCCCAGATGAGGTGGGGGCGCGGCCCCACCCCCAGCCGCGCCAGCACCTCATCACGGGGCCTCGAGCCTCCGCCGCCTTTGCCCTTTCGCCTATTTAAACCCCCCGAAAACCTAAGACCAGGTACCCGAACACTTTTCCACAAAACCTAACGGAGCCGCCGCCGTCGTCAACCCTAGTTCGGGAGGGTTCAGAAGCTCTTCCCGGCACCCTGCCGGAGAGGGGGATCATCACCGGAGGGCTCTACATCACCATGCCCGCCTCCGGACTGATGCGTGAGTAGTTCATCCTTGGACTACGGGTCCATAGCAGTAGCTAGATGGTTGTCTTCTCCTATTGTGCCATCATGTTTAGATCTTGTGAGCTGCCTATCATGATCAAGATCATCTTTATGTAATGCTACATGTTGTGTTTGCTGGGATCCGAGGGATATTGAATACTATGTCATTTGCTTCATAATATATCATGTTGTGTGTTGTTTATGATCTTGCATGCTCTCCGTTGCTAGTAGATGCTCTGGCCAAGTAGATACTTGTGACTCCAAGAGGGGGTATTTATGCTCGATAGTGGGTTCATGTCTCTATTTAATCTGGGGTAGTGACAGCAAGCTCTAAGATTGTAGATGTACTGTTGCTACTAGGGATAAAACAGTAGTACTTTGTCTAAGGATAATGTTATTACTTACATTACACACTTTGCCTAATGCAATAATCTGTTGCTTGCAACTTAATACTGAAAGGGGTGCGGACGCTAACCGGAAGGTGGATTATTAGTCATAGATGCGGTTGGAACGGTCTATGTATATTGTTGTAATGCCCAAATGAATCTCACACTAGACATCATGACATTAGTATATGCATCATTATGTAGCTCTTTATTCTGACAATTGCCCGGCTGTAATTTGTTTACCCGCATGTATGCTATTATTATTATTTATGGAGAGACACCACTAGTGAACTGTGGACCCCGGTCCTTTTCTTTAAACTGATAAAACAACCAACTGCAAACTGTTACTTTCATTCTCTGCAAACATCATCTTCCACACATACGTTTAATCCTTTGTTACAGCAAGTCGGTGAGATTGACAACCTCACTGATCGTTGGGGCAAAGTACTTTGATTGTGCTGTGTGCAGGTTCCACGTTGGTGATCGTAAACGGCGCCACCAACAACCTTCAGACGTGTTCTTCATCTCCTACTGGTTCGATAACCTTGGTTTCATCACGGAGTGAAATTTGCTATTGCACTACTTCACACCTTCCTCTTGGGGTTTCCCAACAACACCACCGTGTGCATCAAGCAAAATTTCTGGCGCCATTGCCGGGGAGCTGAAGCACATCTGCAAGGTGAGTCTCTCACTTTCCAATCTCTTTACTTTGTTTTTGTCTTGCTTAGTTTATTTTATTTTCTGTATAGTTTGCTATTAAATATCAAAAACACAAAAAAAAATAGTTACTTGCATTTTATTTACCTTGCTATTATCTTGTTTGCTTCTTATTATCAAAAATACAAAAAAATTAGTTACTTGCATTGTTATTTTTATTTCGGTTTCTGTTATTGTTTATTTCGGTTTGTATTTTAATTTGCTAAAATGAGTACTCCTGAGAATACTAAGTTGTGTGACTTTACTAGCACCAACAATAATGATTTTATATGCACACCTATTGCTCCACCTGCTTCCAAAGCAGAATTCTTTGAAATTAAACCTGCTTTGTTAAATCTTGTCATGAAAGAGCAATTTTCTGGTGTTAGTTCTGATTATGCTGCTGCCCATCTAAATAATTTTGTTGAACTTTGTGAAATGCAAAAATATAAGGATATAGATGATGACATTATAAAACTGAAATTATTTCCTTTCTCCTTGAGAGGAAGAGCTAAAGAATGGTTATTTGCATTGCCTAAGAATAGTATTGATTCTTGGATTAAATGCAAAGATGCTTTTATTGGAAAATACTATCCTCCTGCTAAGATGATTTCCCTAAATAGTAGCATTATGAACTTTAAGCAATTTGATAATGAACATGTTGCTCAAGCTTGGGAAAGAATGAAATCTCTGGTTAAAAATTGCCCAACCCATGGACTGACTGCCTGGATGATCATCCAAACCTTCTATGCGGGACTAAATTTTTCTTCAAGAAATTTATTCGATCCGGCTGCTGGAGGTACTTTTATGTCCATCACTTTGGGGGCTGCAACAAAACTTCTGGATAATATGATGGTTAATTATTCTGAGTGGCATACTGAAAGTACTCCTCAAGGTAAGAAGGTAAATTCTATTGAAGAAACCTCCTCTTTGAGTGAAAAGATTGATATGATCATGTATATACTTGTGAATGGTAAATCTCATATGGATCCTAATAATGTTCCCTTAGCTTCTTTAGTTGCACAAGAACAGCATGTTGATGTGAACTTCATTAAAAATAATAATTTCAACAACAATTCCTATAGGAACAATTATGGTAATAGCAACTATAAGCCCTATCCTCCTAATAAGGGTAATTCTTATGGTATTTCTTATAGCAATAATAGGAATACCTCCTCTGAACTTGAAACCATGTTAAAAGATTTTATCACTACACAAACTTCCTTTAAAAAAACTGTTGAGGAAAAGCTTGGGAAAATTGATATTCTTGCCTCTAAAGTTGATAGTCTTGTTATTGATGTTGATCTTTTAAAATCTAAAGTCATGCCTAATGATACTAATGAGAGTAAGACCTTTGCTAAAATTAATGCAATCCAAGTTCGAATTGATGAAAATGTTAGGATGATGGCTCAATTGCGTGCTAGATGGGAAAGAGAGTAAGAATTAGCTAAAGATAATGATATTGTTAGAGTTTGCACCATTACTACTACTGAAAATAATGTTACTTCACATGCTAGTAAGCCTCCTACTATTAATGGTAACATAATTGGTGTTGGCAATGTTTCCTCTACTACTTCCAAAAAATTAAAATTGCCTAAAACTACTGAAACTAGTCTTGATAAAAGTGCTGAAATTTTTAAGAACATGGGAGAAAGTGGTTCGGTTTGCTTTGATGATAATGATTTTGATTTTGATAATTGTAACATCTCTGAAGTTATTAAGTTCTTGCAAAAGTTAGCCACAAGTCCTAATGCTAGTATTTAAATATGGCTTTTACTACACATATTACAAATGCTCTCATTAAAGTTAGGGAAGAGAAATTAAAACTTGAAACTTCTATCCCTAAGAAGTTAGAAGATGGTTGGGAGCCCATCATTAAGATAAAAGTGAATGAATTTGATTGCAATGCTTTGTGTGATCTTGTTGCAAGTATTTCTGTTATGCCTAATAAACTTTATGATATGTTTGACTTGCCACCGTCTGAACATTGCTATTTGGATGTTTTTATTGCTGATAATGCTTTGAAGAAACCTTTGGGGAGAGTTAATGATGTTCTTATTATGGTTAGTAATAACCCTGTCCCCGTTGATTTTATTGTCTTGGATATTGAGTGCAACCCTTCTTGTCCTATTGTTTTGGGAAGACCTTTCCTCCGCACGGTTGGTGCTATTATTGATATGAAAGAAGGAAATATAAGATACCAATTCCCACTTAAAAAAGGTATATGGAACACTTACCTAAAAAGAAGATGAAGCTACCTTTTGATTCTATTATTCGTACAAACTATAATGTTGATGCTTCTTCTCTTGGAAATACTTGAGTTTTGCTTTCTGTGCCTAGCTCAAAGGCGTTAAACAAAAGCGCTTATGTGAGACAACCCACTTTTTATTTCTGTTATTTTATTTTCTTGAGTCAAGGAACATGCCTACCTCTGTAGCAATTCCTTTGTATCTTTACTTTATTGCATAAGTTGTACCAAGTTAAGTCTCTAGTAGAAAGTTGATGCTAGAATTGGATCTCTGCGCAGGAACAGTTTTTATGCTGTCCACCGTTTAATTCGTTAGAATTCACAGAAAAATCAAAATGACCTGGGATTTTTTGTGCGTGATCCTCAGATATGTACGCAACTTTCATTAGTTTTGAGTTTTCTGATTTGAGCAAGTTAAGTGCCTCGAAACAATTTGTCTTTACGGACTGTTCTGTTTTTTGACAGATTCTGCCATTTAGTTTGCATTGGTTCTTTTGCTGTTTTTGAATGGATCTTTTTGTTCCATAAAATCCCAGTGGCTGTAGCTAATGTCCAGTACCATGATAATGATTGTCTCCATGCAGAATATGAGAATTTTTGATTATGCACTAACCCTCTAATGAAGTTTACTTTGAGTTTGGTGTGGAGGAAGTTTTCAAGGATCAAGAGAGAGGATGATATAATATGATAAAGAAGATGAAATAGCCTAAGCTTGGGGATGCCCCCGTGGGTCACCCAAGCATATTTCAAGAAGACTCAAGCGTCAAAACTTGGGGATGCCTTGGGCACCCCCTTCTTGATCAACAACTTATCAGGTTATCTCTAGTGAAACTATATTTTAATTCTGCCACATCTTATGTGCTTTACTTGGAGCGTCTGTTTGTTTTTATTTTTGCTTTTGTTATTTTTGTTTTGTGAATAAAATGGATCCTAGCATTCTTGTGTGGGAGAGAGACACGCTCCGCTTTTTCATTTGAATACTCTTATTCTACACTTATATTTGTTGAGTATTCTTTCATAGCTACTGCAATACTTTCAGCTCTTATTTTTCATGCACCTCTTGTTCAGAGCTGTTAGTTCTCATATGTTATACTCTCTTGCTTCATTGTTAAATACTTGGAGAGTTTATGTTTCAAATAAGTTGATTGGTGTTTGGTTAAGAACAGAAAATGTTAAATGTGGTAGATGGTATAACTAAATGATACATAATCTTGTAGATCATTAAATTGTGTCACTTGAATCATTGATGTTGTTTTGAGATATTAATATGCTTAATGGTAAAACATGATTGTTTAGTAAAGTGGAACGATTAATGGTTGGTCTAGAAAACTTGAAGCTGTGCCACACTTAAATATCCAGTTGATAGCATAATGATATATGACTTCTAATGTTAAAAACAACCGTAATGACTTTGTGTTATGCGCTACGGTCGGGGTCCCAACAGTGACTTGTTCATTTGCCACAGTCCCTCATGGAGTGATTTTCATTATGCCTTGTAAGATCACATTTCTAGTTGGAATATTTTTGCTTGTGAGTTCTAAAGCTGCGGTTTTCATGGCACTTCCACCACCATATTTGCTAGCCTCTTCGGTACTTTGCATTGCCCTTTCTCACATTGAGAGTTGGTACATACTTCGCGGGTACATCCAAAACTCGTGGGTGTCGGCCCAGTAAGGACCGGGGTATGCACGGCCCACTCCCTACAGGCCTCGCCCGCGAAGATCTTTGACGGAATGACTAAGGACCAAGATACCGCTTGGAGAGACCCCCGAGAGACATCTCCGCTTGAGGGCCTGAAGAGGACGCCAGGGCCTGAAGAGGACCCTGCACTTCAAGAGACTCCCCAGGCACAGCCCGCCTGGAGAGGAGTCAGCAGAAAACCCCTCTACAGGCGACCACGGCCCTGTGGAGACACTTCGCGACTAAGCAAGCGCTGCAGGACGCACATGGCCACTGCAGCAGCCGCAGGGTGACGCGAGCATCCCAGTTGCCATTCTTGTGATAAAGGAGTCAACAAAGCCGCGCCGCCTACGGCAGGACAGCCAGGACTTTCCTCTTTGGTGATAAAGCGGCTGGACGGCGCAACGCTCCAAGAAGATCGTCATCGTGGGCTCCACCACGACCTCTGCTGCGCCTGCAAGCCGCTCTGCACCGCCTGCAACCTGTCGGCCACGGCGCGCTACTTTAGCACGGATGGACCGCGTCCATGGACGGACGAGCCGCGGTGGACTCCCGCTCCTCCACGAGACTGGCGTGTGGGAGCCCACCAGCACGAGGACGGAGCCCGGGGCGCCTATAAAAGGAGCAGGAGCTCCACCGTAGAAGGGGATCGCCCAATCGCGCAATCGCTCCCTAAACAGATAGGATAGCCAACTGCTGGGGGAGGAAGACGACCATTGTGTCCCTCTCCAGGCACCAAACTGCCTCAAGAGAGCCTTCGGCAAGCTCATTGTCCTGTAACCTTCACAGTGCAATGCAGACAAGCAGGAGTAGCGGTTTTACCTCCTCCCGAGGGCCGTGAACCTGGGTACGGGCCGGTGTCCATCTCTGGCGTGATAGTTCCTCTCCAGGCCCGGCGAGCACCGTCGTCGAGCCTCTCGAGGGTTGTTTGACCTCCGTGTTCAGTCCCCCCTTCGAACCTCTCTTCAGGGCGAGACTACCCATGTTACGTGGGAGTCACTCCTCGACATTTGGCGCGCCAGGTAGGGGACTGAGGCGCGTCTTCAACCTCCGAACTCCGCGCCATGATGGACACCCGCGCGACGCGCGCCAACCGGCGTACCTCTGAGAGAGCTCACACCGAGCCCGGCACTGCTCCCACCCGTGGCCGCCGTGGTCGCCCCCGCACGACCGAGCGCGCTGGCACCGGCCCGCGCGTGGAGGAGCCAGAGAGCGAGGAGCACCGCGGCGGAGACCAGCGCGACGACGAGGACCTCTCTGAGCGCCGTGAGGACGCTGAGTCCTCGCACCCGTCCTGGCGCCAGAGCGTGTCCACGCGGGAACACCACGAGCCCGCCCCGCATACCGCGCTGCTCATGGCCCAGGAGCTCCTCCGCTACCGGCCAAGTGCCGAGGCACACGACCAGTGGCTGGACCGCCTCCACCACCTCGTCCACATCGCAACCACGCGCCCTGCTCCGTCGCGCTCCATCGTGCCCTCCGGCCCTGCAGGGACGGCCGCACCAGGTGCGCCCCCACCGCCGCCAGGACCACCTCCGGCCGCGGCACAGCGGGCTCCCTCCCATGCTTCATCGCCGCACGACTGCCAAATCGTGCAGCGCACCGCGCCTGACGCGCGCGTGGGCATGGAGCGACGCCGCGACCTCCAGAACCGCCTCGTCGAGGAGCTCGGTCAGGCGGGGCAACAAAACCGCAGGGCCCTCCAGGGAGGAACGGCCACCTATGCCTCAGGCTGCATGGCCTTCACGCGCGCCCTGCGTCGTGTGGTCTGGCCGCAGAAGTTCAGGCCAGCGCTCCCCAAGGGCTTCGACGGGTCCACCAACCCTCTCGAGTTCCTGCAGCTCTACACCACCTCCATCCAGGCTGCAGGGGGTGACGACAAGGTCATGGCCAACTGGTTCTCCCACGCCCTCAGGGACTCAGCGCTGTCCTGGCTCCTCAACCTGCCTGAGGACTCCATCGACTCCTGGGAGGAGCTCTGCAGGCAGTTCGTCGCCAACTTCAAGGGCACGTACGAGCGCGCACTCACCCACAACGACTTGCGCGCTGTGGTGCAGAAGAAGGATGAGACTCTTCGCAAGTATATCCAGCGCTTCAGCCAGGTGCGGAACAAGATTCCAAACATCCCCGACACCCAGGTGATCGCTGCCTTCCGCGAGGGCGTCACGAACCGCAGGATGCTCGAGAAGCTCGGCATCCACGACAAGCTCACCTCTGTGGTGAAGCTGTTCGATCTGGCGGATAAGTGCGCCAAGGCTGAAGAGGGACTCCTCTTCGTCAAGATGAGCGCACGGGGGGACGACCCTGGCGAGGCGTCCAAGAGCCACAAGAAGAAGGAAGAGCCCAAGCGCAAGGCCACCGCGGTCCTCGCGGCAGAGCCTGACGCGAAGGGCTCCCGCAGGGGTTCTCCCGAGCACGGCGACAAGGAGGTGGACCACCGTCCGTTCTGCGTCTACCACAACAGGCGTGGGCACGCCACCGACGACTGCTTCGACCTCAAGAGGCTGAGCAGGGAACGCGAGCGAGGAGAAGGCAGCGGAAGCCGCGGCAGAGGACGCGGCTACCGCAGAGACGGCAGGGGTAGGCGCGATGGCGGCTACCAGAAGCCGTCGGGCACTCAAGCCAACGCCGCCGAGAAGAACAACAACCTCCCCGACGAGGAAGATGGAGGCTACCAGGCCCCGAGAGGCGCCATGGCCTGCATCCTCGGCGGGGCTCAAGCGCCCAAGTCGAACAATCAGTTCAAGCAGTTCGCCCGCGAACTCAACGCCGCGCTCCCGAGCACCGAGACCTCCAGGCCCCTCAAGTGGTCCCAGTACACCATCGCTTTCGACGCCAAGGACCACCCCAAGTCGACCAAGACTGTTGGGACCCTCCCCCTGGTCTGCTCCCCCACCATCAACAACATCACCGTCTCCAAGACGCTCATCGATGGGGGAGCGGGCCTGAATGTCATCTCTGTCGAGACCTTCGAGACGCTTCAAGTGCCCTACGAGTGGCTTATGCCCTCCAGGCCGTTCACGGGCGTCACCAGTGGTTCTATCGAGCCTCTGGGGCAAGTCCGCCTCGCGGTCACCTTTGGCACGCAGAAGAACTATCGCACGGAGCTGATCGACTTCGATGTCGCCCACATCGGCTTGCCGTACAACGCCATCCTCGGCTACCCCGCCCTCGCGAAGTTCATGGCCGTCACGCATCACGCCTACAACATGGTCAAGATTCCCGGCAGCGCCGGCACCATTGCCATCCATGGCCATATCCTGGACGCCACGCGCGCTGTCGAGAGCGCCTACAAGGCAGCCGCCATGGCTTTCCCGGCTGACGAGGACATGGAGCCTCTCGAGAGGCCCAAGAAGAAGAAGCAAGTGTTCTCTCAGGAGCAAGCTACCACGAAGAAGGTGTCGCTGAACACCACCAGCTCGGGGGCTGAAGGCTCGAGGGCTAGCATCACCATAGGCGCTGCCCTGCCTCCCAAATAGGAAAGCGCGCTCGTCGCCTTCCTTCGGGCAAACTCTGACATGTTCGCATGGACTCCGTCAGATATGTCCGGCGTACCAAGGGAGGTGATCGAGCACCACTTAGCCCTGTGTCCAGACGCACGCCCCGTCAAGCAAAAAGCACGTAAACAAGCCCCCGAGAAGCAAGCTTTCATCATCAAGGAAGTAGAGAAGCTAAAGGCGGCAAACGTCGTCCGCGAAGTCGCGCACCCCACTTGGCTCTCCAACGGCGTGGTCGTCCCTAAACCCGCTGGAGGAGGCCGACTCTACATCGACTACACCGATGTCAACAAGGCCTGCCCCAAGGACCCATACCCCATGCCGAGAATAGACCAGATTGTGGACTCCACCGCTGGCTGTGACCTCCTCTGCTTTCTGGACGCCTTCTCTGGTTATCACCAGATCAAGATGGCTAAAGAGGACGAGGAGAAGACGGCATTCCTCACCCCTTGTGGTGTGTACTGCTACACATGCATGCCCTTCGGCCTGAAGAATGCTGGAGCCACCTTCCAGAGGCTCATGAGGATAGCCTTGGGGGTGCAGATGGGCAGAAACGCCGAGGCCTACGTCGATGATATCGTGGTCAAGTCTCGAGAGGGGGACACCCTCTTGAGGGACCTCGAGGAAACCTTCGCCAGCCTGAGAAAGGTGAACGTCAAGCTGAACCCCGCCAAGTGCGTCTTCGGGGTCCCTTCAGGCAAGCTCCTCGGATTCCTCGTGTCCCACCGTGGCATAGAGGCAAATCCTGACAAGATCAAGGCCATAGAGCAAATGCAGCCTCCCCGCCAACTCAAGGATATGCAGCGCTTAGCGGGCTGCATGGCCAGCCTTGGCCGTTTCATCTCTAAGTTTGGCGAGAGAGCCCTGCCATTTTTCAAGATCATGAAGAGATCGGGCACATTCAAGTGGACCCCTGAGGCGGATAAAGCCTTCGAGGACTTAAAGAAGTATCTGGCTAGCCCTCCAGTCTTGGTGGCCCCCAGGGCAGGCGAGCACCTGAAGCTGTACCTCTCAGCCACCCCTCAGACCGCAAGCGCCGTCTTGGTGGTCGAGAGGGAAGAGCCTGTCCTCCCCAAGAAGAGCACTGCAACTCCAAGCCCAGAACCCCCCGACAAAGGCCCCGTCGAAGGAGCAGCCTCCACAGAACCACTGCCAGGCCCACCGCCTCAAGTCGAGTCTGCTCCCCCCACCCCTGTCGGGACGCCTCCACAGGCGGATCTCGACAAGGGCCCTGAAGAGCCTCCACAGGGGGCTAACGCTGCGCCACCTCAGGCAACCCTCGTCGAGCACCCCGTTTACTTCGTCAGCACAGTACTGCGGGACGCTCGCGAGAGATATCCAATGCAGCAGAAGCTCCTCGTCGCGCTCCTCATCGTCTCCAGGAAGCTGAGACACTACTTCCAGGGCCACCCCATCACGGTGGTCACCGCCTTCCCCCTGGAGCAAATCCTGCGCAACCCCAACGCCACAGATCGCGTCGCAGGATGGAACATCGAGCTGCAACCATTCAACTTGCGTTTCGACACCACGAGGGTCATAAAAGGAAGAGCGCTGGCTGACTTCGTCGCTGAATGGACCGACCCAAGCCCTGAGGAGCCTCGCGAGGCAGAAGCCGAGCCCTCGGGAGACACGGTGCCCAGCCACTGGACCATGCACTTCGATGGAGCCTTCGCTTGTCGCAATGGCGGAGCAGGCGTCGTCCTAACTTCGCCCAAGGGTGACAAGCTATACTACGCTGTCCAGCTGTGCTTCACGATCGACAAGATCTCCAACAACATCGCCGAGTACGAAGGCCTCCTCGCCGGCTTAAGGGCCGCCATCGCTCTAGGTGTCAAGCACCTACTCGTCAAGGGAGACTCTCAGCTGCTCGTCAACTTCTCCAACAAGAGCTACACGCCGAAAGACGACCACATGGCCGCATACCTCGAAGAGGTCCGCAAGCTCGAGAAGCACTTCAGGGGCATGGAGCTCATGCACATCCCGAGGAAAGAAAACCAAGAGGCTGACGACATCGCCAAGCGGGCCTCGCGAAGGCAACCCCAGCAGGCCGGTGTCTTTGAAGAGAGGCTCGCCAAGGCATCCATCAAGCAGCCTCGAGAGGCCACAGCCGCAAGCGCAGATGAAGCACTCCCACCGCCTCCTGAGTCTGGGGCACCCGATTGCGGTCCCAGCACAGGGGAGCGCCTGTTGCTAACGGCAACCCACCAGGCCTCAGGCTGGATTGATGAGGTCAAGGACTACTTGGTGAAAGGAATCCTCCCTGAAGAAGATGCTGACGCAGAGCGAATCGCTCGACAGGCGAAATCCTACTGCATCCTCGAGGGAAACCTCTACCGCAAGCGCCCAAATGGTATCGCGCTCAAGTGCGTCCCTCCTGAGGAAGGCCGAGAGCTGATCAAGGACATCCACAGTGGGGAGTGCGGCCACCACTCATGTGCGCGCACCCTCGCAGGCAAGGTCTTCAGGAGCGGCTTCTACTGGCCTCAAGTGCTTCAAGATGCGGTCGCCATTGTGCAAACCTGCGACGCCTGCCAATTCCACGCCAAGCAAATTCATCAGCCGGCGCTGGGGCTTCAAACCATCCCGCTCTCCTGGCCGTTTGCGGTCTGGGGGCTGGACATCTTGGGCCCCTTCCCAAGGTCGAAGGGGGGCTATCGTTTTCTCTTCGTGGCCATCGACAAGTTCACCAAATGGACCGAAGTTGAGCCAGTGCGCACCATACCAGCGGGGGCCGCGGTGAAATTCATCAGGAGCCTGGTCTGCCGCTTCGGCGTGCCCAACCGCATCATCACTGACAATGGCTCGCAATTCACCAGCGGCATCTTCCGAGCCTACTGCGATAAGCTTGGCGTCAAGGTCTGCTTCGCCTCGGTGGCTCACCCACGTAGCAACGGTCAAGCCGAGCGAGCAAACGCAGAGGTCCTCAAGGGCCTCAAGACCAGGAGCTTCAACATCCTCAAGGGCCACGGCAAGAGTTGGATCGACGAGCTCCCTTCGGTGCTCTGGTCCATACGCACAACTTCCTCAAGGCCTACAGGCGAAACGCCGTTCGCCCTGGTCTACGGAGCTGAGGCAGTCCTTCCTGCGGAAATCAAGCATGGATCACCACGGGTCCTTGCCTTCAACGAGGACACCCAAGAGGGCCTCCACAACGACGACCTGCTGTTCCTCGAGGGACTGCGCCGTCAGGCCGCCCTCAGGGCGGCGGGGTACCAGCAAGACCTGCGACGCTACCACAACCGCCATGTGCGCTCACGCACCCTTGAGGCGGGCGACCTCGTCCTCAGGCGAATCCTCTCCAGGGAAGGCCTCCACAAGCTCTCGCCGATGTGGGAAGGCCCCTACAGGGTCTCCCACGTCGCCAGGCCTGGCGCAGTACGCCTCGAGACCAAAGACGGCATCCCCGTCAAGAACCCGTGGAACATCGCGCATCTGCGCAAGTTCTACCCATGATCACAGTCACGCCAGGCATTTTTTGTCTCTAGAGGGAAGCTCACGGCTTCACCTCCAAGCTTCTCAAAGCTTCTCCCGAGGCCCAGCCCTCCGAGCTCTCCTGCAAATGAGCCCCCGCAGGCCGCAGTGAACCTCTGCCACTAATGGGTGGTCCCCATGCCTCGACATGGAAGGAACGTTAGCTTGGCAAACCCAAGTGTAATGAACCGATTTTCGTTCCAAGTGAACTTTGCGCTCAGGCGCCATTTTCGGTCCTAAGTGAACTATGCGCTACGGCGCCGCTATGTAATATTTTGGTGGTGAGTTTTATTCCAGCATTATTTTCTTTGTTGAAAATGGGCACTTATATCTCTCCACATGCGCACCTCGCGAGCGGGGGCTGAGTACGGTGCCAGTGCCTCAAATGACACACCAGCAGCACTGCAAAACCCAAGGATCCGAGCTCTGGCTGGAGGGCAGGCCCTCACAAACACGCCATCTCTACAAAGGACCTTGGTACTCTCTCTCCTCGCAAGGAACGCCTGAGGGGACCTATAAGCGCGCATTAGTCCCTTGTACCGTGCACAAGCGTTTGGGTTTGCCCCTCTAACATCTACAGAGAACAAGCGTCTCTACAAGCCTGAGGAGGCAGCAGGGAAAAACCCTTGAAGAGGACCTCCTCGCCAGGCTAAAAAACCTCTACAGGGCAAAAGCCTCGAGAAGCTAAGTCCTACACCTGTGACTCGAGAGCCTTTTCTCCCCAAGCGCTCGTTTGTCCCTCGAGCGATTTCGTTCTCCCTTGTGCTTCATGGGCTACTCGCACGTCAAAGGGGGGCACTTGAGCATCGCGACTCAAGGCTCTTACCTCTCCAAGCCTTAAACTCCCCCCGGCCTTGCTGAGTCATTGCTCTAGCATACCGCAGCGGCGGAGTCATAGCGCGAAGAGATGGGTCCTAACGACGCAGAGAAAACATAGACATGAAAACAAGGCAGAAAAGGCCTCTCGAGGGGCAAACAAGTTAACACAAATAAGCTTAAAGAGTATATTACATGCCCAAAATATGCAGTGTCTGAATACAAAAACTATCTCAGATACAGGCGCTGAAAGGCGCGATAATCAAGGCTCAAGCGGAGTCCGCGCCAGCACGTTCCTCCTCCTCAGCGTCTTCCTCCTCGGCAGGGGCAGCCTCCTCCTCGCTGTCCTCCGCAGCCACCTCCGCACGCTTGAAGCGGTTGCAGAAGGCCTCGACTTGCTCGCGAAGGGAGTTGGAGACCCGCAAGGCCTCCCCGGCCGGCCGCGCCTCGGTCACCGTGGAGAGGTCGAAGCCGGGCGTGAGGAGCCGGAGGTTGGTGAAGATGCGGTCGACGACCACCTCCAGAAGCTGGCGGCTCTCGACCTCAATCACCTCGCGGAGATCGGCGACGGGGCTCTCGAGGGCCGTGAAGAGCTGGTCGAAGTAGACCAGGTACATGGCAGCATCGCCACGACCGCGAGCCTCGGTGAGCGGAGCCTCCGCGCCAAGCTGAGCAGCAAGCTCATTGCCTCTGGCCACCAGCGCCTGGAACATGCGCTCCCGCTGCTTCGTGAGCACGCGAGCCGCCTGCGCGGTGTCCACGGCTTCCGTCACCTGCTTGGCCGCCGAGCCCGCCTGCCCCTCCACGTCCTTGACGAGGGCGTCCAGCTCCAGGACAGCCGCCCTGCGACCCTCCTCAACCTGGCGATAGGCATCCTTGGCGCGCTGGAGGCGGACCTCGAGCCTGGAGTTGGCTTTCTCAAGCTCCGCGATCCGCTTGGCGTCAGCGGTGTGCTTGGCCTTGAAGCGGTCCTCCTGCTTCTTGGCCTTGTCGCGGTACTCCTTGGAGGTGGTCCGCCTGAATTCCTTCTCGCGCTCCGCGAGGGCCGCCTCCGCCTCCATCTTCTTCTCGGCAAACCGCTGCTGGAAGCGCTCCAGGGTTTGCTTCTGGGCGGTGACATTCTCGTCATGCCTCTGGAGCGCCTGAGCCAGGTCTCCCTCGCGCGCCTCGAGCTCTTCGCGCTTCGTGGCCAGCTCGCCCTCCGCCTGGAGCCGTTGCTCGTCCCGCTGCTCCACCTCCCTCTCCCTGGAGGCCAGCTGACGCTCGCGCTCGGCCAGGCTCCTGCGATCCTCCTCCAGAGTCTCCTGCGCGGCCCGGTGGGCGGAGAGGAGCTGGGACTCCAGCTGGGACACCTCGCGGCGTTTCTGCGCCAGCGAGCCCTCCATGGCCTCGCGCTCGGCCTTCACCTCCGCGAGGAGATCGGCGGCCGCGTCGCGCGCGTCCTGGAGGGGGGCAAGAAGCTCGTCTGCGTCGCGGACGGCCCCCTCCCGGACCTCCTTGGCAAAGCGGATGGCCTCCTCGCGTGCAGCCTGGAGGGCCAGATCCTCCTGGCGGCGGGCCTCAACAGCGGCATGGAAGCGTCTCCAAGCCTCCGCTAGCTCGCCGCGTTGCTGGGCGAGCTGGGCATCCTCGAGGGCGAGCTGCGCCTCCAAACCCTCCAGAGACTCCCTCACCAGGCGGAAGGCCACCTCGCGGTGCCCCTTGTTCCAGTCCCAGCCGCTAAGGACCAGGCCGCGTTGCGTGGAAGGCCCGGCCCCGGCGTCAAGCCTGGAGAACGAGGCCTCTGGGCGTGCCTGGGGGCTAGGTTGTTCCCCGTCCTTTGCCACGCCCAGGCTGGTCTCGCCGCTCCCGTCGCCCTGTCGCGTCGCCTCTTGCGCCTCGCCGGCCGCTGCGGGGCGTGGCGGAGACGAAGGAGCTCCCCCTGCAGAGGCGCCCGCGCTTCGCGGGCCCTGGTCTGTCCCGGCCTCTGGCTGCGCGAGAGGCGTGGCTGAGCGCGGTGGCGTAGCCTCGCGAGCCGGAGTCGGCTCACGCGGTGGCGTAGCCGCGCGAGGCGGGGTAGGAGCTCGAGGAGGGCTGGCCGCCCGCTCCTCCTGCGCCTCCATCACCAACGGCTCGGGGGGCGGTGCAGCGGCTTCCGCCTGAGGCGCTGCCGCCCCCGCCAGAGGCACAGCTGCCTCCGCTTGAGGCGCCTCTTCGGTTGGGCCTGAGGAGGCCGTCTCCGCAGGCCTCGCGGCCTCTTCAGCCACGGCCTCTGCCGCGGTTCCCTTCACCTCCGCTGCCTTGCGAAGCCTACGGCGCTTCGCGGGCACAAGGTCGCTGGCAAGAATCAGGGGGTGATTATCAGAATCATGAAAAGAAGAGTACAATAATCAAGCAATCAGCAGTTAAAGGTACTTACCCGGACTCCTTGGCGCCGGTGTCGACCCACGCCAAGCCTGGCGAGCGCCAGGAGGGCTTGGCCTTAGCACCTGACCCCTCCGGAGGCGCCTCGGCTTTCCTCTTGGAAGGGACGTCGGAGGGCCTCGCGCCAGGCCTGTCGCTGGCCGCCTTGGACCGGGGCTCGCGACGCCCTAGCAAGGCCCCCTCGTCAGAGGCCTCCTCCTCGGCCTCCTCCTCCTCCGCACGGCGTGCGGGCGCCACCACGAAGGCGTCTTCATCATCGCCTGACGAGATGTCGCAGATCTCGCCAGTAAGGGGCCCGGCCCTCGAAGAGGACTCCTCCCCCGCCGCGGCCTCCTCCTCGCCTTGCCCAGCTCCTGAGGCAGAGGGCGTCTCTGCTCCCTCCGCCTCGTGCACCACCGGCACAGGCACCATCTTCCCCGCAGGGCCTGACGGGGTGTAAGGAGGCATCCCCGCCAGAATCGCCAGGCGCTCGGTCATGTTGCACTGGTGCAGAGGCCGGAGCGTGATCGGGAGTTCGTCCATGGCGGGCACTGCTGGGTTGATGAAGAGCGCAGACAGGACGTTGTCGACCGCGTCCTTGTCGTTGTCCTCGCGGTGGAGCCGCATCTTGTCCTGGGGGCCGGAGTACATCCACATTGGCACCAAGTGCGCCTGGAGAGGAGCAATGCGGCGCGTCACGAAGTCCGCGACGATGATCTGCCCCGTGAGGCCTTCCTCCCGAAGGTAGCTCAGGCGGCCCGTCAGCATCACGTTCTGCGCGCCGCAGAAAGAAGCCTTGCCCCAGTTCGAATTCTTCACGGGCGGCGCGTCGGGGACCTCGAGGAAGGCGCAGGGCTGCTCCACCCCAACGAAGAACCATCGCTGGCGGAAGTCGTCCACCTTCTTCGTCACCGAGGAGATGGCCTTGCCCTCGCTCCACGACATGGGGATGTAGACGCTCCCCATGCCGTCCACAATGCGGAACGAGACGCATCCGGAGCGCTCGTTCTTCGCCGTGCTCCGGAGCGCGTAGAAGCACCGGAAGAGGTCCACCGTGGGCTCCAAGCCTAGGTACGCCTCGCAGAGGTAGGCGAAGATGGCGAGGATGAGCACGGAGTTGGGGTGGAGGTGCAGCAGCTGGATTTGGTAGAAGGCCAGCACCGTCTCCAGGAACGGAGAGAAGGGCGGCACCAGTCCCGCCGAGACGCAGTGCTGGAAGACGGGGAAAAACCCTCGCGGGCGTTTCCCGTGCGCCGCGGGCTTGAGCGCGGTGGCGCCGTGCTCGTTGGTCCGGTCCGCCACCAGGAAGCGGACCTTGTCGAGGGCCTTGTCGTTGACGCGCACGCCTAGCAATGCCGCGCCGTGCGCGACCTCGGCGGGCGCCGCTTGCGAAGAAGACCCCGCGGCCGCCTTGCCCTTGTTCTTCGCCGGACTCATCGTCGGAAGAAAGGAGGGTGCGGCGCGAGGATAAGCTGGAGAAACTGGAGAAGAGGGCGCCGGAGAGCAGGAGCGGAGAGCTCGGTGCGGATGGCGTCTGCGAGAAGAAGTGGGAGTAGTAACGGCTCCCTGCCCCGGCGCGGAGACTTTATGTCTCGTCAAGGAGCAGTTACCGGGGCGTGGTGGGACCCCCCACGACGCACGTCCCACATCGTGCGCAACCGTTACTCGCCGGAGTGACGCGTGGCTCGGCCCGGCCCGCAGGATTGGCCCCACGACGCTTCGCCTGGACCCAACGGGCCTTGTCGTGCCCATCGTGGGCCCGGGGGCTACTGTCGGCCCAGTAAGGACCGGGGTATGCACGGCCCACTCCCTACAGGCCTCGCCCGCGAAGATCTTTGACGGAATGACTAAGGACCAAGATACCGCTTGGAGAGACCCCCGAGAGACATCTCCGCTTGAGGGCCTGAAGAGGACGCCAGGGCCTGAAGAGGACCCTGCACTTCAAGAGACTCCCCAGGCACAGCCCGCCTGGAGAGGAGTCAGCAGAAAACCCCTCTACAGGCGACCACGGCCCTGTGGAGACACTTCGCGACTAAGCAAGCGCTGCAGGACGCACATGGCCCCTGCAGCAGCCGCAGGGTGACGCGAGCATCCCAGTTGCCATTCTGGTGATAAAGGAGTCTACAAAGCCGCGCTGCCTACGGCAGGACAGCCAGGACTTTCCTCTTTGGTGATAAAGCGGCTGGACGGCGCAACGCTCCAAGAAGATCGTCATCGTGGGCTCCACCACGACCTCTGCTGCGCCTGCAAGCCGCTCTGCACCGCCTGCAACCTGTCGGCCACGGCGCGCTACTTTAGCACGGATGGACCGCGTCCATGGACGGACGAGCCACGGTGGACTCCCGCTCCTCCACGAGACTGGCGTGTGGGAGCCCACCAGCACGAGGACGGAGCCCGGGGCGCCTATAAAAGGAGCAGGAGCTCCACCGTAGAAGGGGATCGCCCAATCGCGCAATCGCTCCCTAAACAGATAGGATAGCCAACTGCTGGGGGAGGAAGACGACCATTGTGTCCCTCTCCAGGCACCAAACTGCCTCAAGAGAGCCTTCGGCAAGCTCATTGTCCTGTAACCTTCACAGTGCAATGCAGACAAGCAGGAGTAGCGATTTTACCTCCTCCTGAGGGCCGTGAACCTGGGTACGGGCCGGTGTCCATCTCTGGCGTGATAGTTCCTCTCCAGGCCCGGCGAGCACCGTCGTCGAGCCTCTCGAGGGTTGTTTGACCTCCGTGTTCAGTCCCCCCTTCGAACCTCTCTTCAGGGCGAGACTACCCCTGTTACGTGGGAGTCACTCCTCGACAGTGGGAGATCTTCATCATGTTCTCCTACACATAAGCCAAATATCTTCCTCAAAACATCCACCATACCTACCTACTACAGCATTTCCATAGCTGTTCCGAGATATATTGCCATGCAACTTTCATCTTACATTACATGACTTGTTGTCATTTATCATTTATATTGCTTTGCATGATTCTATATAGCTTATGTGTGGTTTTACCCATGTTACGCTAGATCATTGCATATCCTGCTACACTGGCAGAGGCACCGTTTCATACACCATGTTTTATTGAAGGAGATATGCCCTAGAGGCACTTAATAAATATAGTTTATTCGTCATATCTCAATTGTTCATTATATGTTTTATACCATGCTATAACTGTATTAAGCGGAAACATTAATACACGTGTGGTAGATAAACAACCAGGTCCCTTGTAGCCTCTACTTGACTAGTTCATTGGGCAATTGATGATCGAGGTTTCCCGATCATGTGACATTTATGTCAGTTGACAATGGAGTCATGTCATTGGGAGAATGACGTGATGGACATACCCAATATTTGTAGGACGTAGTCATTACGCTTTCGACCGTGAGATCTACTCTTATTGCTATTCCTGGAAGACACTTTGATTGCATCAAACGTCATATCTTATATAGTGTGACAATAAAGGTGTCCCTCTCGGGTGTCAGAAAGGAGTATGTTGAGACGGGGGATCAAGAGCGGGATTTGCCAGTCCGCATAGCAGGATAGATACTCTAGGGCCCACTCGGTGAGATTATGTCAAAAAAGCTTGCAAGCGTGTGACTAGGTCACCAGGACATAATATCATGGACGAGTAGAAGTTAGCAGTGTCGGTAACGAGATCAAGCTAGGTATGGAGATATCTATGAACGAGTATCGGACACGCTAAGTATCGCATGGCAAAAGGTTTAAGACTCAGACGTCTAGGTTCGAAAGGTAAAGTATTCGTTATCTCGCAGGGATTAATTCTGGGTATCCTCGGTCCACGAATTAGTCATTGATCGGAGAGGAGTCTCGATCATGTCTGGTGAGATAATCGAACCGCTAGGGTAACACACTTAAGGGGAGTCGACATTTTACCGGAAGAGAAAAAATAGGAAAAGAGAGACCGGGAACATCCCGGGAAAGTTCTGATGGAGATCGGGCAGCGACGAAATAGTTTTCGGAGCCGGAATAAATTATGTAATATGTATTTAATATTAATTAGTGTAATTAATAGTTAAATATATTTTATTTTAATTTTTCCTGAATTTTTAAAGGCAAAAATCCCTAAATGGGCCTTTTTGGGCAAAAGGGCCCATGAGGGGGGGAGGAGTCCCCCCAAGGGGAGAGGGCTGGTTCGGCCGGCCTAGGTGGGCCACATGGGGCCCACCTAGGGCCGGCGCACCTACCTAGGTCGGCCAGGGCTGGTGTGGGATTAGTCCCACACCGCCCGGCTGGCAAGGTTGGCTGCTCTCATCCCCCTTTATATAGAGGGGCACCCCTGGCCTTTGAAACACACCAATTCTTTCTCTCTCTCTCCTTGGATCCCGTGACTCCCTTGTTTGGAGTTGCGCCGAGGATAAGTTTTCTCCACCATATGCACGCCGCCGTGCTGCAGGTCTTCCGGTCCCAGTCTTCCGCTGCTCGTCCCTGGATCGGGCCCAGAGTTCGTCGGCTTCACCGTATGTGTGTAACGCCCTGCGAGGTGCCACGCTAGTGGTGCTGGAGGTCTGCTTCCTCTACACGGCCTCGAGGCCGTCGTCGGTTTCATCGACATCGCCGCGTCATGGTCTTCTTTGTCGCGCCAAGTTCTCCGCGACCTTGAGGTCGGCTACGGCGTCTTCGTCAGCAACGCTTGTGCGGGAGCGTAATCCCCGCTTTTCGGTCTACAAGAGGTGTGTGCACCGAACCCCCTGCGTACTACTATATCTGCATAGTATAGATTCTGGCTAGTTTAAGGTTATCGATGTTAGGAAATTTTTTGTTTTCTGCATGCGATCCCCTTCATTTATTCCTTATGATATCCTTGTATCAAAAGTGTGTTGTCATATTAGAATGTTTGCCCCTAAAAGTGAAAAGAGCCATGGAGGCTATCGAAAAGAGGAACAGAAAAATACAAAAAAAATAGAAAAAAGAGAAAAAAAGAAAGAATAAAAAGGGGGCAACATTACTACTCTTTATCCACACTTGTGCTCTTGTTATAGCACCTGTAATATTCATAGTCATCATTTGTGCTCATGTTTAGCACCTTTACTCCATATGTGAGAGTTTTCATGTTTTACTTGTATAACTATGTGGGGAATTTACATTATAGAACTTGGCTTGTATATTCCAATGATGAGCCTCCTCAAAAGTGATCTAGGTCTTCATGAGCAAGCAAGTTAGATGCACCCCCACTAGTTTCATTGGAGAGCTTTCATACACTTATAGCTCTATGTGCATCCGTTGTGTGGCAATCACTACTCCTTGCATAGCTTCGATTATAAGACTTCCTCTTGTCTAATGATCACTTTCAGCTGTGTGAGACTTTCTTCCGTTGGCCTTCCAAACCCCCATTATTATTCTTTTAGCCACAACATCCTGGTGCCAGGAACCAATGCTGAACACTTGCTTGTTTTTGGGTGAACAAATAGAGAGATGATCTTCTACGTGCATATTGTTATTGCTTGACTTGATCCTTTCACAAGGTTGTCATGAGTGTTTGATTCATTAGATGATTATATTGTTGTTCTTGAAGCTTAAATCATCTTTAATATCTACTTTGCACGGTTGATTGTTCTCTAGTACTAATTCATTGAAAGTTTTACTTTGTTCTTCCTACTTGTTTACTCATTACTCATTTGATATCAATATAAACTACAGCTTTTATTCATTTGATCTCAGTTTACATGCATTACATTATTATATGATCAAGATTGTGTGAAAGCATGTCACTTCAGAAATTATTCTTGTTACCGTTTTACCTACTCGAGGACGAGTAGAACTAAGCTTGGGGATGCTTGATACGTCTCAAACGTATCTATAATTTCTTATGTTCCATGCTTATATTATACCAATTGCTACATGTTTTATATACACTTTGTGTTGTTTTATGCATTTTCTGGGACTAACCTATTAACAAGATGCCACAGTGCCAGTTCTCTGTTTTCTGCTGTTTTTTGTTTCAGAAAACCACTTAAGGAAATATTCTCGGAATTGGACAATTTTTATACCGAAGTCCCTATTTTCCTCGGAACGATCCAGAACATCGAAGACGAGGCGGAGTCGGGCACCGAGGCGCCCAGATGAGGTGGGGGCGTGATACGTCTCAAACGTATCTATAATTTCTTATGTTCCATGCTTATATTATGCCAATTGCTACATGTTTTATATACACTTTTATATCATTTTATGCATTTTCTGGGACTAACCTATTAACAAGATGCCACAGTGCCAGTTGCCTGTTTTCTGCTGTTTTTGGTTTCAGAAAAAGTTGTTAAGGAAATATTCTCGGAATTGGACAAACGAAACGTCAAAGTACTTATTTTTTCCAGGAGGTTCCAGAACACCGAAGAGGACACGGAGGAGGACCCCGAGAGGCCCACACCCCCTCCCGGCGCGGGTCCCCCCCTGGCCGCGCGAGCACGGGGTGTGGGGCCCTCGAGGCCCCGCCGCCTTCACCCTTTCGCCTACATATATCGAAGACAAGATTCGGGGGACAGAAGTCTCTGTTTCGGCACCCTGCCGGGACGGGGAATTGCCCCCGGAGCCATCTCCATCAACTCCATCGCCATCTCCATCGCCGTTGCTGACTCCTATGATGAGGAGTGAGTAGTTCTCCCCCGGGGCTGCGGGCTCTACCGGTAGCTATGTGGTTTATCTCTCTCTCCCATGGTGTGATCTTTATGTGACCATGAGCTTTGTAATCTAGTTGAATATGTGATGTTACTCTTTATCTATTATGCACTCTTGAGGTTACTTTAATATGAACTCCGGGGTTATTCACGGGTGTAAAGGTGACAGTATGTGCACCGTGTGTGATTCCTTTATGACGTTGTGGTGTTAGTTTACTCTGACTTTGAGGGTGCTCTTGTAGCCCTACGCAATGAATGGTGTTTGTTATCCAACAAGAGAGTGTTTGAGAGTAGTATTTATTATTCAACTATGAGGTCATTGTTGAGGGTGTTCACTAGTAAAAGTATGATCTCTAGGCCTTGTTTCTAAGCATTGAAACACCGTTTCCAACAAGTTCTGCTACATGTTTGCTTGCTGCCATTTTTAATACAGATTGCAATTACTACTTATAATCATCCATATTACTTGTATTTCACCATCTCTTCGCCGAACTAGTGCACCTATACATCTGACAAGTGTATTGGGTGTGTTGGGGACACAAGAGACTTCTTGTATCTTAATTGCAGAGTTGCTTGAGAGGGATATCTTTGACCTCTACCTCCCTGAGTTCGATATACCTTGGGTGATTCACTTAAGTGAAACTTGCTGCTGTCCTACAAACCTCAGCTCTTGGAGGCCCAACACTGTCTACGAGAATAGAAGCGTGTGTAGACATCAAGCTATTTTCTGGCGCCGTTGCCGGGGAGGTAAGGTAAAAGGTACTCACATCCTCTGGCTACTAAGCTATTTTCTAGCACCGTTGCTGTTGTGTGAGTGCTCGAAGTTATTTCCTTTAGATCCTGCAGTTAAATCTTTTTGTTTCTTGTTTTTATTTTCACTAGTTAGGCTTAATGGAAAACAACAAAAAAAATAGAGATCTTTATGAAATTTATCTTGAATTAGGACATGATGCTTTTGAAGAGAAAATTAAAAAACCTATGGAACTTTATTTGCATAATAGTGGTAGTAATGTTATTAGTATAAATTCTTTGAACACCATTATTGCTAATGCTATGGAAAATTCTAAGCTTGGGGAAGCTGGTTTTGATGACCATGATATTTTTAGTTCCCCAAGCACGGAGGAGAAAATTTACTTTGATGATACTATACCTCAAATATATGATAATTATAATCATTGGGATATTTTCAGTCCACCTACTATTGAGGATATGGTTTATGTTGATTATGATATGCCTCCTATATATGACGATTACCATGATGAATATGATATTTTCAGTCCATCTACTATTGAGGATAAAATTAATTATGATTATTCTATGCCTCCAATTTATGATGATTACAATGATGGATGTGATAGTTTTACTCCCACTATTACTAATAAAATTGATTATGCTTATCTGGAGAGTAATGATTTATTATGCTTATGGATCATGATAAGAATGCTTTAGGTGACAGCTATATTGTTGAGTCTATTCATGATGCCGCTGAAAATTATTTTGAGAGAGGAAAGTATGGTTATAGAAATCTTCATGTTACTAAATTTCTTCTCTTTATGATGAAAGTTTTGAGCTTTCTCTTGATTTGCTTTTATTTGCTGGGTACTTTAAGACCCACTGGTCATTATGAGAGAGGGAGACATGGATTCATACATCACAATAATATTAAGTCTCCTCTCTTTATGTTGAAATTTTTGAAGTTGCACTTGTTTTGCGTTCCTATGCTAGTCACTTTGTGTTTTATTGATTTATTTTCTTACAAGATTCCTTTGCATAGGAAGTATGTTAGATTTAAATATTTTTTATATATGCTTCTTGATGCTCTCTTTTATGTTTCCACTCTCATTTTTATGTGAGCATCATAAAAATCACTATGCCTAGCAAAAAGGCTTTAAAGAAAAGCGCTTATGGGAGACAACCCACTATTTTATTTCTGTTATTTTTCTTTTATTTGAGTCAAGGAGCATTCTTACCTCTGTAACAACTCCTTTGTATCTTTATTTTATTGCATAGTTGTGCCAAGTTAAGTCTCTAGTAGAAAGTTGATGCTAGATTTGGATTTCTGCGCAGGAACAGTTTTCTGCTGTCCACCGTTTAATTCATAACTCTCTGCGGAAAATTGAAAAAATCTGATATTTGCTGAGCGTGGTCCTCAGATATGTACGCAACTTTCATTTGTTTTGAGTTTTCTGATTTGAGCAAGTTAAGTGCCTCGAAAAAATTCGTCTTTACGGAATGTTCTGTTTTTGACAGATTCTGCCATTTATTTTGCATTGGTTCTTTTGCTGTTTTTGAATAGATCTTTTTGTTCCATAAAATTCCAGTGGCTGTAGCTAATGTCCAGTACCATGATAATGATTGTCTCCATGTAGAATATGAGAATTTTTGATTATGCACTAACCCTCTAATGAAGTTTACTTTGAGTTTGGTGTGGAGAAAGTTTTCAAGGATCAAGAGAGAGGATGATATGATGTGATCAAGAAGATGAAAGAGCCTAAGCTTGGGGATGCCCCCGTGGGTCACCCAAGCATACTTCAAGAAGACTCAAGCGTCAAAGCTTGGGGATGCCCAATGCATCCCCTTCTTCATCAACAACTTATCAGGTTATCTCTAGTGAAACTATATTTTAATTCGGCCACATCTTATGTGCTTTACTTGAAGCGTCTGTTTGTTTTTGTTTTTATTTTTGTTATTTTCATTCTCTGAATAAAATGGATCCTAGCATTCTTGTGTGGGAGAGAGACACGCTCCGTTTTTTCATTTGAATACTCCTATTCTTCACTTATATTTGTTGAGTATTCTTCTCTAGCTAATGCAATACTTTCAGCTCTTATTTTTCATGCACCTCTTGTTCAGAGCTGTTAGTTCTCATATGTTATACTCTCTTGCTTCATTGTTAAATACTTGGAGAGATTTTGTTTAAATAAGTTGATTGGTGTTTGGTTAAGAACAGAAAATGCTAAATGTGGTAGATGGTATAACTAAATGATACATAATCTTGTAGATCATTAAATTGTGTCACTTGAATCATTGATGTTGTTTTGAGATATTAATATGCTTAATGGTAAACATGATGGTTTAGTAAGTTGGAATGATTAATGGTTGGTCTAGAAAACTTGAAGCTGTGCCACACTTAAATTTCCAGTTGATAGCATAATGATATATGACTTCTAATGTTAAAAGCAACCGTAATGACTTTGTGTTATGCGCTACGGTCGGGGTCCCAACAGTGACTTGTTCATTTGCCACAGTCCCTCGTGGAGTGATTTTCATTATGCCTTGTAAGATCATATTTCTATCTGGAATCCTTTTACTTGTGAGTTCTAAAGCTGCGGTTTTCATGGCACTTCCACCTCCATATTTGCTAGCCTTTTCGGTACTTTGCATTGCCCTTTCTCACATTGAGAGTTGGTGCATACTTCGCGGGTACATCCAAAACTCGTGGGAGATCTTCATCATGTTCTCCTACACATAAGGCAAATATCTTCCACAAAACATCCACCATACCTACCTACTACAGCATTTCCATAGCTGTTCCGAGATATATTGCCATGCAACTTTCATCTTACATTACATGAATTGTTGTCATTTATCATTTATATATTGCTTTGCATGATTCTATATAGCTGATGTGTGGTTTTACCCATGTTACGCTAGATCATTGCATACCCTGCTACACTGGCAGAGGCACCGTTTTCATACACCATGTTTTATTCATCATGAGATATTTGTACCAAAAGTGTGTTGTCATATTATCATATTAGGATGTTTGCTCCTAAAAGTGAAAAGAGCCATGGAGGCCATCGAAAAGAGAAACAGAAAAATACAAAAAAATAGAAAAAAGAGAAAGAGAAAAAAAAAGAATAAAAAAAAGGGGGCAACATTACTACTTTTTATTCACATTTGTGCTCATGTTATAGCACCCATATTATTCATAGTCATCATTTGTGCTCATGTTTAGCACCTTTACTCCATATGTGAGAGTTTTCATGTTTTACTTGCATAACTATGTGGGAAACTTTACACTATAGAACTTGGCTTGTTGATACGTCTCCAACGTATCTATAATTTCTTATGTTCCATGCTATATTATACCAAGTTATTACATGTTTTATATGCATTTTATATAGTTTTATGCATTTTCTGGGACTAACCTATTAACAAGATGCCACAGTGCCAGTTCCCTGTTTTCTGCTGTTTTTGGTTTCAGAAAAGTACTTAAGGAAATATTCTCGGAATTGGACGATTTCTTTTCTGAAGTCAGTTTTTCATCGGGAACGTTCCAGAAAGCCGAACACGAGACGAAGTGGGCCACCAAGGCGGCGCCACCACGTGCTCGCGCGGCAGCATCCCTGGCCGCGCGAGGACCAGGTGTGGGCCCCTCGGGGCGCCACCGACTTCGCCCTTTCGCCTACAAATACCCCCCAGACTAAAAACCCTAACACGGTGTTCATATTTTCCTCCACGGGTCCCGAGCCGCCGCCGTCGTCAACACCAATTCGGGAGAGATCAGAACTCCTCCCCGGCACCCTGCCGGGAGGGGGAATCGTCACCGGAGGCCTCTACATCGCCATGACCGCCTCCGGACTGATGCGTGAGTAGTCTACCCTTGGACTACGGGTCCATAGCAGTAGCTAGATGGTTGTCTTCTCCTCTTGTGCTATCATGTTTAGATCTTGTGAGCTGCCTATCATGATCAAGATCACCGTTATGTAATACTTCATGTTGTGTTTGCTGGGATCCGATGAATATTGAGTACTAAAGTTATTGCTTCATAATATATCATGTGTGTGCTATTTAATGATCTTGCATGCTCTCCGTTACTTGTGTATGCTCTGGCCAAGTAGATGCTTGTGACTCCAAGAGGGGGTATTTATGCTCGATAGTAGGTTCATGTCTCTATTAAATCTGGGGTGGTGACAGCTAGCTCTAAGGTTGTAGATGTACTGTTGCTACTAGGGATAAAACAGTAGTACTTTGTCTAAGGATGATGTTACTTACTTACTTTACACACAGTGCTTAAGGCGATAATCTGTTGCATGCAACTTAATACTGAAAGGGGTGCGGACGCTAACCGGAAGGTGGATTATTAGTCATAGATGCGGTTGGAACGGTCTATGTATATTGTTGTATTGCCCGAATGAAACTCACACTACACATCATAACATTGGTATATGCATTGGTTTGCTCATCATTATTCTATCAATTGCCCAGCTGTAATTTGTTTACCCGCATGAATGTTATTATTATTTATGGAGAGACACCACTAGTGAACTGTGGACCCCGGTCCTTCTCTTTAATCTGATAAACCACAAACTGCAAACCTGTTACTTTCTGCAAACAAACATCTTTCTTCCACACATACGTTTAATCCTTTGTTACAGCAAGCCGGTGAGATTGACAACCTCACCGTTAAGTTGGGGCAAAGTATCTTGATTGTGTTGTGTGCAGGTTCCACGTCACCTACGTCCCAGGAATCATTTTCTGGCGCCCTTATGTCGCAGATTTTTGTGGCGCCGTTGACACCTCGGGGGAATTCATTATTTCCTACTGGTTCGATAACCTTGGTTTCACAACTGAGGGAAACTTGCTGCTGCACTTCTTCATACCTTCCTCTTGGGGTCTCCCAACAACACACCCACCGTGTGCATCAAGCAATTTTTCTGGCGCCGTTGCCGGGGAGATTGGGATTCCTTTGGTGAGAAGACTTTGATATTCCCCCGTCAACATTGGCACCAGAAAGCAATTTTTCTGGCGCCGTTGCCGGGGATATAAGAATTCCTTTGAAGACCTTCACACTCCTCCGTCAACTTCGTTGCCGGTGATTTGAAGATTCTTCTACGAGGGGAGTTTTCGCACTTCCAATCTTTTTATTTTGTTATTGTCTTGCTTAGTTTATTTTTAATATTGTCTTGTTTGCTTAATATCAAAAATACAAAAAAAAATAGTTACTTGCAATTTATTTTATTGTCTTGTTTGCTTAAATATCAAAAATACAAAAAAAATTAGTTACTTGCATTACTTTGTTTATTTCGGTTTGCATATTTTATTTTCAGTTTTGCATTTTGTATACATTTGTTATTTCGGTTTGTTATTATGTCTAGTTGTTTATTTGCTATCAATGGCTTATCTCTATGAAACTAGATCTTGTTGGCAAGGTTGCTCCACGGAAAATGAACGAAGATATTATAGGAATTACCGTTTGTCACAAAAAGGGATGTACTTATGGAAATTGTTAAATCAACTAGAGGGATATGCTAGAAATTTATGCTATCTATTTGGCAAAACTTTTTGCTTTAATGAATCTAATTGTCATAGGAAGTCTAAACACTTTCCTTTCCAATGTGCTTGTAATGAAAATGAAACCCTAGCTTCTTATGTTAAAGGTTACTATAATGCTTATGAGGTAGAAAGGATGGAAGAATTTATTATCTTTAAGGGTGCACTTGAAATTAGTTCTTATCTTGAGCATAAGATTGATGCCCCTTATAAATCTGAAAGTCTTGCTATACTTAAATATTGTTTTGATAACTATAAGAATGAAAACTCTTATATTACTGAACATGTCAAGAGGATTTTTCCTCATACAGAAGAAACCGTTGTCTTGCAGGAACCTATAGAAGAAGAAATTGCTGAACCTGAAAACTCATTAGATGAAAAAGAGGAGGAGAGTGAAGAACAAAAGGAGGATCTACCTCCTAAAGATAGTAACTCTTTAACTCTTACATTATTTGATTGCCCTCCATGCCTACCTAAGGAGGAAGTGTGCTATATTGTTGAATGTCATGAATCTATTGAAATATCTACTCTTGATAAATTTGAAAAAAGCATGTTCCTTGACTCAAACAAAATGGAAATAACAGAAAGTAAAAATGTGGTCCCTAATGTTATATATGATAATGCTTTAGATGATGGTCCTATGCTTATCAATAATCCTCTATGTTTAGAAGTTATTACTCATTTATGTGAGAATAAAAATGATATAATTGCTGCTTGTAAAGGTACTCTTACTCATGAGAGTCCTACTTTGTTCTTGAATTCTCCTAATTACACCATGGAGGAGAAATTTGCTTATGTTGAGAGATACTTATGTGCTTTGCAATTGTCTCTAGTTCCAAATCTTTGTTGCAACCATGATCTTAAATTTGATATTGATCTTAGTAACTATTTTGAAAGAGGAAAGCATGCTAATGAATTCCAAAATAAATTTAATGATCCTCTTTATGTGCCTATATTATCTAAGTTGAATGATTCTTGTGGTTATATGGTTGAATTTATTTCTACTACTGAAAATTATTATGAGAGAGGAGAATATGGTTGTAGAAGTTTTCATGGTACTAAAACACCTCTCTATATGCTAAAAGTTTTGAAGTTACTCTTGTTTTATCTTCCTATGCTTGTCACTTTGTTCTTTGTGAATTTATTTGTGTGCAAGATTCCTATGCATAGGAAGTGGGTTAGACTTAAATGTGTTTTGAATTTGCTTCTTGATGCTTCTTTTGCTTCATTTTCTATCTTAATGAGAGCATCATTAGAACTATCAAGCCTAGCTAAAAGGCATTAAAGAAAGCGCTTTTGGGAGGCAAACCATTATCTTTTATTTTCAGCTTTAATCAAGGATTTGTCCTACCTCTGTAGCAATTCCTTTGTATCTTTATTTTATTGCATTGTTGTGTCAAGATAAGCCTCTAGTTGAAAGTTCATGCTAAATTTGGATTCCTGCGCAGAAACAGTTTTCTGCTGTCCACCGTTTAATTCGTAACTCCTCACAGAAAAATCCAAATAATCTGCCTTTTTTTGTGCGTAATCCTCAGATATATATGCAACTTTAATTAGTTTTGAGTTTTCTGATCTGAGCAAGTTAAGTGCCTCGAAAAAATTCGTCTTTACGGACTGTTCTGTTTTTGACAGATTCTGCCATTTATTTTGCAATGCCTCTTTTGCTATTTTGATTGGATCTTTTTATCCTATGAAGTATCAGTGGCTGTAGCTAATGTCCAGTAGCATTGGTAGCAATTGTGTTCCTACAGAATATCATAATTTTTCGTGCACTAACCCTCTAATGAAGTTTACTCTAAGTTTGGTGTGGAGGAAGTTCTCAAGGATCAAGAGAGAAGGATGATATGATGTGATCAAGAGGATAGTAAAGCCAAAGCTTGGGGATGCCCCGGTGGTTCATCCCCAACATATTTCAAGAAGACTCAAGCGTCAAAGCTTGGGGATGCCCAAGGCATCCCCTTCTTCATCAACAAACTATCAGGTCCTTTCTAGTGAAACTATATTTTAATTCCGCCACTTCTTATATGCTTTTCTTGAAGCGTCGGTTTGTTTTTGTTTTTGTTTTTGTTATTTTCATTCTGTGAATAAAATGGATCCTAGCATTCCTTTGTGGGAGAGAGACACGCTCCGCTTTTTCTTATGAATACTCGTATTCTTCACTTATATTTGTTGAGTATTCTTCTATGTTACTTCAATGCTTTCTAGCTCTTGTTTTTCATGCATCTCTTGCTAGAGCTGTTAGCTTTATTATATCATACTCTCATATCTCATTGTTTAATTACTTGGAGAGTTTATCTTTTAAATAAGTTGATTGGTGTTTGGTTGAGAACAGAAAATGCTAAATGTGGTAGATGGTATAAAGAAAGATATACATGCTCTTATGGATTGTTATCTTGCATGTTGTGGTGCTTGGCAATTGTTTTGAGCTCTCAAGTAGATCATGTTTAAGCTTTTACATCATGTAGTTAAAACCTATTAGTGAGGAACTACCGTAAAACTTGCTGAAATTTGGTTTGCATGTTTGGTATCTCTAAGGTCTAGATATTTTCTAGTTAAAGTGTTTGAACAACAAGGAAGACAATGTAGAGTTTTATAATGCTTGCAATATGTTTTTATATACGTCTTGTTGTCATAGTTTATACTTGTGTTTGCTTCAAACAACTTTGCTAGCCAAAGCCTTGTACTGAGAGGGAATGCTTCTCGTGCATCCATAATCCTTGAGCCAAAACCTATGCCATTTGTGTCCGCCATACCTACCTACTACATGGTATTTCCTGCCATTCCAAGTAAATACTTCATGTGCTACCTTTTATTCAAAATTTATTATCCCTTATTTGTGTCAATGTTTATTAGCTCATGAGGAAGTATGTGGTGTTACGGATATCAACCTTGTCATTTGCTTTTAGACAGACTTTCACCAACCGGACTAGTGGCATATACACCGCTTATCCATTAACTTTGCAAAAAGAGCTGGCAAATGGGGTGCCCAGTCCCAATTAATTACAACTTTAACCGCTGCATTCTCTTCACATTTTTGCCCTGATCTAATCAGCCAAGCAATGATACTAGTTCTAAACTACATGTGTAAACAAAAGAGAAAAGAGGGATGATCTGCCCTTGGGTAGAAATAACGTCCTTCATGGGAGCCGCTCTTAAGAAAGTCTGGTTGACAAGGGGGGTAGAGTGCCCATTACCATTCGTTGACAACGACAAACACCGCTCAAAACTTACTTTTATGCTCTCTATATGATTTCAAAAACCTATAAAACTAAGAAGCTCTAGCACATGCTTATATCCCTGCTTCCCTCTGCGAAGGGCCTATCTTTTACTTTATGTTGAGTCAGTTTACCTACTTCTTTCTATCCCCAAAGCAAACACTTGTGTTAACTGTGTGCAACAATTCTTATATGCTTACTTATTGCACTTGTTATATTTCTTTGTGTTGACAACTATCTATATGATATACATGTTCAAAAGTTGAAAGCCAATGCTGAAACTTATATCTTCCTTTGTGTTGCTTCAATGCTCTTTTGCTTAGATAATATTGCTTTATGAGTTAACTCTTATGCAAATCTTTTTGATGCTTGTTTGAAAGTACTATTCATGAAAAGTTTTACTTATATGATGTAGTTGTTTACTCCTTGTCTATTTGTTAGCAAACTATAGATCATTGCCTTGAGTCACTTCATTCATAACATGAGCCTTACATTATATTATGATCAATATTGTGTTTAAGCATGTCACTTCAGAAATTATTCTTCTTTTATCGTTCTTGCCTACTCGGGACGTTGATACGTCTCCAACGTATCTATAATTTCTTATGTTCCATGCTATATTATACCAAGTTATTACATGTTTTATATGCATTTTATATAGTTTTATGCATTTTCTGGGACTAACCTATTAACAAGATGCCACAGTGCCAGTTCCCTGTTTTCTGCTGTTTTTGGTTTCAGAAAAGTACTTAAGGAAATATTCTCGGAATTGGACGATTTCTTTTCTGAAGTCAGTTTTTCATCGGGAACATTCCAGAAAGCCGAACACGAGACGAAGTGGGCCACCAAGGCGGCGCCACCACGTGCTCGCGCGGCAGCATCCCTGGCCGCGCGAGGACCAGGTGTGGGCCCCTCGGGGCGCCACCGACTTCGCCCTTTCGCCTACAAATACCCCCCAGACTAAAAACCCTAACACGGTGTTCATATTTTCCTCCACGGGTCCCGAGCCGCCGCCGTCGTCAACACCAATTCGGGAGAGATCAGAACTCCTCCCCGGCACCCTGCCAGGAGGGGGAATCGTCACCGGAGGCCTCTACGTCGCCATGACCGCCCCCGGACTGATGCGTGAGTAGTCTACCCTTGGACTACGGGTCCATAGCAGTAGCTAGATGGTTGTCTTCTCCTCTTGTGCTATCATGTTTAGATCTTGTGAGCTGCCTATCATGATCAAGATCACCGTTATGTAATACTTCATGTTGTGTTTGCTGGGATCCGATGAATATTGAGTACTAAAGTTATTGCTTCATAATATATCATGTGTGTGCTATTTAATGATCTTCCATGCTCTCCGTTACTTGTGTATGCTCTGGCCAAGTAGATGCTTGTGACTCCAAGAGGGGGTATTTATGCTCGATAGTAGGTTCATGTCTCTATTAAATCTGGGGTGGTGACAGCTAGCTCTAAGGTTGTAGATGTACTGTTGCTACTAGGGATAAAACAGTAGTACTTTGTCTAAGGATGATGTTACTTACTTACTTTACACACAGTGCTTAAGGCGATAATCTGTTGCATGCAACTTAATACTGAAAGGGGTGCGGACGCTAACCGGAAGGTGGATTATTAGTCATAGATGCGGTTGGAACGGTCTATGTATATTGTTGTAATGCCCGAATGAATCTCACACTAGACATCATAACATTGGTATATGCATTGGTTTGCTCATCATTATTCTATCAATTGCCCAGCTGTAATTTGTTTACCCGCATGAATGTTATTATTATTTATGGAGAGACACCACTAGTGAACTGTGGACCCCGGTCCTTCTCTTTAATCTGATAAACCACAAACTGCAAACCTGTTACTTTCTGCAAACAAACATCTTTCTTCCACACATACGTTTAATCCTTTGTTACAGCAAGCCGGTGAGATTGACAACCTCACCGTTAAGTTGGGGCAAAGTATCTTGATTGTGTTGTGTGCAGGTTCCACGTCACCTACGTCCCAGGAATCATTTTCTGGCGCCCTTACGTCGCAGATTTTTCTGGCGCCGTTGACACCTCGGGGGAATTCATTATTTCCTACTGGTTCGATAACCTTGGTTTCACAACTGAGGGAAACTTGCTGCTGCACTACTTCATACCTTCCTCTTGGGGTCTCCCAACAACACACCCACCGTGTGCATCACTTGTATATGAGCAAGCGAGTTAGATGCACCCCCACTAGTTCCATTGGAGAGCTTCCATACACTTATAGCTCTATGTGCATCCGTTGTGTGGCAATCACTACTCCTTGCATAGCTTCGATTATAAGACTTCCTCTTGTCTAATGATCACTTTCAGCTGTGTGAGACTTTCTTCCGTTGGCCTTCCAAACCCCCATTATTATTCTCTTAGCCACAACATCCTGGTGCCAGGAACCAACGCTGAGCACTTGCTTGTTTTTGTGTGAACAAATAGAGAGATGATCTTCTATGTGCATATTGCTATCGCTTGACTTGATCCTTTCACAAAGTTGTCATGATTGATTGATTCATTAGATGATTATATTGTTGTGCTTGAAGCTTAAATCATCATTAATATCTACTTTGCACGGTTGATTGTTCTCTATTACTGATTCATTGAAAGTTTTGCTTTGTTATGCCTACTTGTTTATTCATTACTCATTTGATATCAATATAAACTACAGCTTTTATTCATTTGATCTCAACTTACATGCATTACATTATTATTTGATCAAGATTGTGTGAAAGCATGTCACTTCAGAAATTATTCTTGTTATCGTTTTACCTACTCGGGACGAGTAGAACTAAGCTTGGGGATGCTTGATACGTCTCAAATGTATCTATAATTTCTTATTTTCCATGCTTATATTATGCCAATTGCTACATGTTTTATATACACTTTTATATCATTTTATGCATTTTCTGGGACTAACCTATTAATAAGATGCCACAGTGCCAGTTGCCTGTTTTCTGCTGTTTTTGGTTTCAGAAAAGTTGTTAAGGAAATATTCTCGGAATTGGACAAACGAAACGTCAAAGTACTTATTTTTCCCAGGAGGTTCCAGAACACCGAAGAGGACACGGAGGAGGACCCCGAGGGGACCACACCCCCTCCCGGCGCGGGTCCCCCCTGGCCGCGCGAGCACGGGGTGTGGGGCCCTCGAGGCCCCCCGCCTTCGCCCTTTCGCCTACATATACCCCACGACGAAATAAGACCTAGGACGGAGGCCTTTTCCAGAGAAGAGCACGGGGGACAGAAGTCTCTGTTTCGGCACCCTGCCGGGACGTGGAATTGCCCCCGGAGCCATCTCCATCAACTCCATCGCCATCTCCATCACCGTTGCTGACTCCTATGATGAGGAGTGAGTAGTTCTCCCTCGGGGCTGCGGGCTCTACCGCTAGTTATGTGGTTTATCTCTCTCTCCCATGGTGTGATCTTTATCTGACCATGAGCTTTGTAATCTAGTTGAATATGTGATGTTACTCTTTATCTATTATGCACTCTAGAGGTTACTTTAATATGAACTCTGGGGTTATTCACGGGTGTAAAGGTGACAGTATGTGCACCGTGTGTGATTCCTTTATGACGTTGTGGTGTTAGTTTACTCTGACTTTGAGGGTGCTCTTGTAGCCCTACGCAATCAATGGTGTTTGTTATCCAACAAGAGAGTGTTTGAGAGTAGTATTTATTATTCAACTATAAGGTCATTGTTGAGGGTGTCCACTAGTGAAAGTATGATCCCTAGGCCTTATTTCTAAGCATTGAAACACCGTTTCCAACAAGTTCTGCTACATGTTTGCTTGCTGCCATTTTTATTACAGATTGCAATTACTACTTATAATCATCCATATTACTTGTATTTCACCATCTCTTCTCCGAAATAGTGCACCTATACATCTGACAAGTGTATTGGGTGTGTTGGGGACACAAGAGACTTCTTGTATCTTAATTGCAGGGTTGCTTGAGAGGGATATCTTTGACCTCTACCTCCCTGAGTTCGATACACCTTGGGTGATTCACTTAAGGGAAACTTGCTGCTGTCCTACAAACCTTTGCTCTTGGAGGCCCAACACTGTCTACGAGAATAGAAGCGTGTGTAGACATCAGGGCGCGGCCCCACCCCCAGCCGCGTCAGCACCTCATCACGGGGCCTCGAGCCTCCGCCGCCTTCGCCCTTTCGCCTACTTAAACCCCCCGAAAACCTAAGACCAGGTACCCGAACACTTTTCCACAAAACCTAACGGAGCCGCCGCCGTCGTCAACCCTAGTTCGGGAGGGTTCAGAAGCTCTTCCCGTCACCCTGCCGGAGAGGGGGATCATCACCGGAGGGCTCTACATCACCATGCCCGCCTCCGGACTGATGCGTGAGTAGTTCATCCTTGGACTACGGGTCCATAGCAGTAGCTAGATGGTTGTCTTCTCCTATTGTGCCATCATATTTAGATCTTGTGAGCTGCCTATCATGATCAAGATCATCTTTATGTAATGCTACATGTTGTGTTTGCTGATATCCGATAGATATTGAATACTATGTCATTTGCTTCATAATATATCATGTTGTGTGTTGTTTATGATCTTGCATGCTCTCCGTTGCTAGTAGATTCTCTGGCCAAGTAGATGCTTGTGACTCCAAGAGGGGGTATTTATGCTCGATAGTGGGTTCATGTCTCTATTTAATCTGGGGTAGTGACAGCAAGCTCTAAGATTGTAGATATACTATTGCTACTAGGGATAAAACAGTAATACTTTGTCTAAGGATAATGTTATTACTTACATTACACACTTTGCCTAATGCAATAATCTGTTGCTTGCAACTTAATACTGAAAGGGGTGCGGACGCTAACCGGAAGGTGGATTATTAGTCATAGATGCGGTTGGAACGGTCTATGTATATTGTTGTAATGCCCAAATGAATCTCACACTAGACATCATGACATTAGTATATGCATCATTATGCAGCTCTTTATTCTGTCAATTGCCCAGCTGTAATTTGTTTACCCGCATGTACGCTATTATTATTATTATTTATGGAGAGACACCACTAGTGAACTGTGGACCCCGGTCCTTTTCTTTAAACTGATAATACAACCAACTGCAAACTGTTACTTTCATTCTCTGCAAACATCATCTTCCACACATACGTTTAATCCTTTGTTACAGCAAGCCGGTGAGATTGACAACCTCACTGTTTCGTTGGGGCAAAGTACTTTGATTGTGCTGTGTGCAGGTTACACGTTGGTGATCGTAAACGGCGCCACCAACAACCTTCAGACGTGTTCTTCATCTCCTACTGGTTCGATAACCTTGGTTTCATCACTGAGGGAAATTGGCTGCTGCACTACTTCACACCTTCCTCTTGGGGTTTCCCAACAACACCACCGTGTGCATCAACGGCGGCCAGACGAGAAGGCAGAGGAGGAAGCCGACTAGGGATAGCGCCGAGGTTCTGGAGCTAAGGAAGAAGGTGGAGACACTGGAGCAGGAGAAAGTGGACTCTAGCACGGTGAACCAGTTGGTGAAGGAGAGGATCGACGAGCTCTTCCCCCTGGGTTGATGGAGGGGTTAGCTGCTTGGAATGCGGCGGGTCGACAGGGGCCGATACACGTGCCCAGCTACGCCGGCAGCACCTCCAGCCATATAGCGACCCCTCCGGACCAGATGGTGACCCCACCGGCCAACACCGGTGCGGAGCCGCCGCTCCATACTGTGCCACAGGAGCCCCCTACCGAGGCACAGGAGCCCCCCATGCAACCCCCGGCGCCAGAGAATGAGGCGCCGGCCGCCGGCACCGGCGCCATTGTATCAACATTAGAGGAGCTCAACGCAATCGACAAGGTAACTAACTAGTTAGTCCACGACATCTTCTATAATTAACTATGCCTTTGATGACTGCCATCTCATGATGCCCAACATGCATGTGTTGACTCTCAGGACACGCCTTGCATACTCCTGCATACGGTGCGGGCCGGCGGCGAGTTGGTGGATGTTGCTAAGGGCACGATCATACAACCAAAGAGTAGCCTAATGCACAACCAACGCATGAACGAGGCCGTGCTGAGAATCAAGTTGGATGAGGTATTGCCTCAGTTTCAACACATCGATCCCCCAATGCAACCTGCGGGAGCCGAGGATGAGCACATGGTCCTTGGAGCCTGCGTCATGTGGCTCATGGAATGGCCGAAGAGCCAAATTCGTCTTGGGGGCCGGGGTGAGACGCACCTCCGGCGCCACCTCAAAGCCGCCACAAAAGGTTAGGCCCTCTATCGTTCGGCCCTCATCGAGGCCGCCACATATACCTGTTGTGAACGAGCCGGCGCCACAAGCACCCGTTGCCAGCGGATCCCTACTACATGCGTGACAGCCAGCTGGTTGAAGGATCAGGGAGACGGATCATGGCGAGGGAGTACCTCCAAAGCTTCATTCTGAAAAACATGAGCAAGAACAGCCATCTTGTGCCTTTCTTTTGCAAGTAAGTACACATCCGCTCGTCGATGTCGTAACTTATGTTTTCCCATAGAGTCGTTCCATTGCTTATCATGAATTTCCTACATTCCGTTTGAATTGCGTTAAGCAGGGACAAGTACGCAGTACTCATCGCCGTAAACCCGAGGTGGTCCATTGCCACTTATTTCGACTCGGGGAGTTCGGTTATAAAGAAAGACTACACCCGAATAAAGGGTGTTCTCGATGAGGCTCTCGAGATCTACGCCCGTAATGGAGGCACCTTCGAAAAGAAGTGTGAAATCTTCAAAAAGGACAAGACACACAAGTTCAGGCATGTCACCGACTTCCCTTGCATCAAGGAGGATTCTGAGAGCGTGAAGGAGGCGTTCTACATCATCCATCAACTTAAAGGGTATGTCGAGGAAGCAGATTTCATGAGGTTTCCACATAAGCTCCGGGAATGGTCCAAAAATTCGGGGGAAATCTCTGATGTTGATCTTAGAGAAGACTTATATCGCACCCAGATGAAGTTATCACATATCATCCTCCAGGATGTCATGACAAAAGGGGAGGGCCTCCACTACCCTAGAGGTAGGATGTATTAAAAAACTGCGCCTAGCTAGCTGCTTGCATCACTCGCAAGAAGTGTTTTCTTTATTGCACTTAGATGAATTGTTCACACTCTATTTATGTTATTAACTGATACTTACCAATCGATCTCCAGGTTTGACTAAGAGGGAGATCGAAGAATGCCTAGCATTGCAGCAGGACACCAGGACGTGGACGACGAAGGAACTGTACAAACCGTTCTCGGCGCCGATGCAGAACTAGGCTACGTGATCGTGCTTGTCGGCCCAGTGGATTCTAGGGTGTGCAGAGCCCATTCTCCACGGCCCTCACACGCGCCGGTGTCGACGAAACGACTAAGGACCAAGCAGAACGCTTGGAGAGACCCCCGAGGGGAGAGCCCCCTCGAGGGGACTTGAGGAGGCGACGAAGGGCCTGAAGGGGCTCCCCCTGAAGCTGCCCCCCTACAGGGCCTATTCCCCCTTGAGGAGAAGTCAACGCAACTCCCTCGGCAGGGCCTCCCGGGCCCTGCGGGGATACTTCGCTATGAAGGAACCGCTGCAGAGCGCACATGGCCTCTGCAGCAGCCGCAGAGTGACGCGCGCCTCTGCGCGTGATGACGACGGCGCCGCAGTTGCCGTTCCGGTGATAAAAGGAGTCAACAAAGCTCTGTGTCCCCTGCGCCGCCAACGAAGCTTTCCTCTTTGGTGATAAAGCAGATGGCCGGCGCAACGCTCCAACGGCGACGTCACCGTGGGCGCCCCCACGGTCTCTGCAGCACCAGCTGTCCGCTCTGCAAAGACGGAGGCTGCCCTGCCACGAAGGCAGGCTTTACGACCATGGACCAAGTCCATGGACGACCGAGCTGCGGTGCACCCCGCTCCTCCGCTTCGTCGCCATGTGGGAACCCTTCCACTGCGCAGGACGCAGGGATGAGGCCCGGCTGTCGAGGAATGAACTCCCACGTAACAGGGGTAGTCTCGCCCCGGGGAGAGGTTCGAAAGGGGGGCTGAACACGGAGGTCAAACAACCCTCGATGCACGCCGCGACGTTGCTCGCGGTGCTTGGAGCGGAACTGCACGACAGAGAGTGACACCGGCCCTTACCCAGGTTCACGACCCTCAAGGTGAGGTAAAACCGCTACTCCTGCTTGTCTGGATTGCACTGTGGTGACTGTAGTACAACTAGCCTCTGGGCCTTGAGAGGGTCCGGAGGTGGAAGACGCTATTGAGCTCGGGATCGAATTCCGGATCCAATCCTCGATCCCCTCCTACGGAAGTGCCCCTTCTCCTTAAATAGTTGCCCCGGGCCTCATCCCTGCGACCTGCGCAGTGGACGGGTTCCCACATGGCCACAAGCGCCGGAGCGGGGTGCACTACTGCTCGCTCGTTCATGGACTCGGTCCATGGTCGCAAAGCCTGCCTTCGTGGCAGAGCAGCTGTCTCCTCCGTCCTTGGACGCGGCTCTTCCGTGTTAAAGCGGCGCGCTGTGGCCGACAAGGTGCAGACTTTGCAGAGCGTCTCGCAGGCGCGGCAGAGACCGTGGGGAATGCCCACAGTGACGTCGTCGTTGGAGCGTTGTGCCGGCCAACTGCGTTATCACCAAAGAGGAAAGCTTTGTTGGCGGCGCAGGGGACACAGAGCTTTGTTGACCCCTTTTATCACGGGAACGGCAACTGTGACGCTGTTGCTGTCGTGCGCGCAGACGCGCGCGTCACCCTGCGGCCGCAGCAGAGCCCATGTGCGCTCTGCAGCGCTTCCTTGGCCGTGAAGTATCCCCTCAGGGGCCTGAGGCTCTCGAGGGGGAGGAGCCGGGCTGGCTCCCTTAAGAAGGGGAGAGCCCTCAAGTGGGACACCCTCGGGGGGGGGGCCTCCTTCAAGCCTCTGTCGGCGCCTCAGGTCCCCTCCAGGGGTTTCCGCCTCGGGGGGGTTCCCCAAGCGGTTTGCTTGGTCCTTAGCCGTTTCGTAGATGCAGTTGCGTGCGCGGTCCGTCTAGTATGGGCTCTGCACACCCTAGAATCCACTGGGCCGACAGTAGCCCCCGGGCCCATGATGGGCACGTCGAGGCCCATTGGGACTAGGCGAAGCGTCGTGGGCCCAAAACTGCAGGCGAAGCGTTGTGGGACACGCGTCACCTGGAGGTGGACTTGCGGCGACTCGGCTTCTCCGCCGGAAACGTGCGTAGTGGGGGGGGGGCCACCACGCCCGCCACGCTCACCACTACCGTGCCTCGGTAACTGCTCGGACGGGGTTTAAAGCTGCGCGTTGGTCCGAGCCGCAGTCATTACCCCGTCCAGTCTTGTCCATCCCGTCCATCGGTTCTCCGCCTCCTAGACTCCCGTCTCCAGCAAATCTTCCCCTCCTTCTCTTCCTCCGTGCTCCCGTCCTTCTCCGACGATGGGAGGATCCAAGGGCAAGAAGACGGCGGCCTCGGCCCGCCAAGACGCGCAGGGGGAGGCGGAGTTCGGCCCCTCCCTGGTCGGGGTGCGCATCACCGCGGCGGCGCTGGATAAGATTCAGCACCTGGTCGCCGGGAAGCACAATGAGCACGGCGCCAGTGCCATTCTGCCCGCGCGGACCGGACGTTTCCCCGTCGGCTACTTCCCCATCTTCCTCCACACTCTTTTCGCTGGGCTGGTGCCGCCCTACTCTCCCTTCCTCGAGGCCGTCCTCGAGTTCTACCAGGTCCACCTTTTACATCTCCACCCCAACGCCATCCTTGTCCTCTCCATTTTCGCCTTCTTGTGCGAGGCTTATTTGGGAGTGAAGCCCTCCATCGCTCTCTTCCGAAGCTTCTACGCACTGCGGAACACTGCGAAGAAGGAGCGGACGGGCTGCGTATCCTTCCGCATCGCGGACGGCATGGGAGACGTCTACATCCCCATGGCCTGGAACGGCGACAAGCCCGTGACGGCGGTGTCGAAGAAGGTGGAAGACTTCAGGCAGAAGTGGTTCCTCATCCGCGTTCCCTCGGAGAGCTCCCTCCTTGAGGTCCCCGAGGCGCCGCCCGTGAAGAACACCCACTGGAGCAAGCGTTCCTTGGAGGGGCATGCGATAGCCGACCTCGTGGGCCACCTGAGGGCGCTTCGCGAGCATGGCCTGACCGGCCAGCTGGTGGCGGCGGAGTTCGTGAGGCGCCGCATCGCCCCCCTGCAGGCGCACAAGAAGCCGATGTGGGCGTACACAGGGCCTACGGATCCGCTGCGGCTGCATCTGAGCGATCACCGCCCCGCGGTCGTCGAGACCATCATGGGAGGCCTCTTCGTCAACCCAGAGGTGCCCGCGAGGATTCACGTGGCGATACGGCCTCTGTATGAAGTCCCAGACAAGCGCCGGGCCACCCTGGCGCAGGCGCCCGCGTTCACCCCGCTAGGCTTGGCGGGGGATGAAGAGGAGGAGGAGCCCATGCCCGCGGACACTACCGAGTCGCCAAGTGCATCTGACTCGGAACAGGGCGACGCGGAGACGAGGGTGGAGCCCTCTGCCGGTGTAGGAAGCTCTGCGGGCGCGGGGAGCTCTTCCGGCGTCGCGCCCCCGGCAGGGGAGTTCCACGAGCTTTCCTCCGGCGACAGCGAGGAGGCTGCGGCGGGGCGCCATGAGCCGAAGACCAAGGCGGCCCATGACAGGCCTGCCGGGGAGCCCCCGAGCGCTCCCCACAAGAGGAAAGCCGAGGAGGCCCCCGAGGCGGGGGCGCGGGCTGTGCCTTCATGGCGCTCGCCAGGCATGACGTGGGTAGACACCCGCGCCAAGAAAACCAGGTGAGATTCTTTTGCCTTTTCCTTTCCTTTCTGAGCCCAGCTTGCTTGCTCTTCTTCCTTGGCCAATCTTTTTCTTTTTACCTCAGCGGCCCTGATCCTGTGAAGCGCCGCAGGCTTCGCAAAGCCGCGGACGTGAAGAGGGCCGCCCCCGACGCTGCACCGGAGGTTGAGGCCAGCGAGACCGCGGCGGCGGAGGCCTCGAGGCCTGAGGGGGCGGGTACCGCAGGCTCTCAGAAGGAGATGCCTCAGGTGGAGACATTTGTGCCACCATCCGAGGAAGAGCGGGTGGGGGAACAGGTGGAGAAGATACCCACTCCACCCCGCGCAGCTACCCCTCCAGCGCAGCCAGGGGCTAATGTGGGTGCCGAGTCGGCGCCGAGCCCTCCCAAGTCTCGCAGGGAGGATACTCCTCCACCGCCGCCGGACACCGCGGGGGAGGAGGAAGCAGCAAGGACCGGGCCTCACGCGCCTGCCCCGGATGTGGACCGGGAAGTGCCGCCCGAGGGGGGAAGCACAGGAGGCCTGGGACCGAGTGCGGAGGCGGAGGACCGGCCCCCGAGGCCCCAGGCCCACGCGGGGACTTCTGCCGGCGAGCCGGATGCGGGTGCGGGACCCTCTAAGCCGCGCGGTCCACCCCCAGGCCTCGCTCTGGGCCGCTTCGACTGGGGCCGAGGACGCCGCGACGTCGCCTTCCGCTTCGTGCGGGAGTCCCTGGAGGGGCTCGAGGCCTACCTGGCCACAGAAGACCAGGCGCTCGCCCGCCAGCGTGACGAGCTCGCCGACGCCTGGGCTGCCTTCCACGCGGTCGTAGAGGCCCGCCGCAAGAGCGACCAGGCGCTGCAAGAGGAGCGCGAGGAGGCGGCGCGCTTTGCCGACGAGGTCCGCGAGGGGGCCTTGCGCGAAGCCGAGGAACTCCTTCAGCCCCTGAGGGCTGAGCGCCGAGCCGCTGCAAAGGACCTCGCCGCGGCCAAGGCGGAGCGGGCAGCCGTGGAGCATTCGCTGGCGGCGAAGCGTGCCGAGCTCTTCGAGCTCGAGAAGAAAATCCTGGCGGATGCCGGGGTGGTGCGGACCGCCCTCGACGAACTCCGCTCGAGCCTGGAGGCCCGCGGGCGCGCTTTGAGCGAGCGCGAGGAGGATGCACGCCGGCGCGACGAGCAGCTGGCGCTGAGGGAGCAGGAGCTGTCAGGACAGCGCACGGCCCTTGAGGCCCGCGAAGACAGCGTTGCTTCGGCGTTCAGCAAGCTCGAGCGCGAGGTCGCCGCCCACAAGGGGAATGTGGAGCGAGCCAACGTGCGGCTTGCCGAGCGGAAGGACGAGCTCAACAAGGAGCTCCGGGAGAAGGAGAATAAGATCCGCGCCACAGTCTCCCAGGACTACAAGGATAAATTCTCCAAGCAGGAGGACCGCTTCAAGGCGAGGCTGGGGGAGAGCGGCGCCCGGATCCAAAAGCTCGAGAAGGAGAACGCCAAGCTCGCCGCCAAGGTGAAGCGCGAGACTGATCGCCGCCTCGCCGCTGAGAAGGCCAGAGAGGACATCTCCCAGGACCTTGCCTCCCTCATGGGGGACATGGAGGAGATGAATCGGCAGGTGGGGCCTGCTGTGGAGAAGGCAGTGGAGGCGGCGGAGAGCATCCAGGCGGCGCAGGTGCTGTCGCAGCAGCGGGAGCGCATGTTCCTGTCCTTGACGGGACGGGGTCGTGAGCTCGCCGCGAAGCTGGGGGCGGAGGCGCCAAGCGTTCCGGCTCAGGGCCACGCCGACGCTGCCACCTATCTCCTGTACTTCGAGCAGCTCTTCACAGCGCTCGAAGGCCCTACCGCGGAGATCCGCGACGTGGTCGAGGAGGAGTGCCGTCAGCTTCTGGCGGTGGCGGTGGACCGCATCTTCTCCAACCTCGTCCACCTCCAGCCCGGGTTCGACCTCGCCACGGTGACCGAGCCACTGGAGGGGGACGCTGCGTGGAAAGCCTCCAGCTCCGTCCGCGACCAGGTGGACGACTTCTGCAGCCGCTTCAGGCGGGCCGCTGCAGAGGAAGGCGGCGAGGGGAGCGAGCCCGAGGAGGAAGAAGAGAGCGACCAGGACGACGCTGAGGCCTCCGACTAACCTCCTCCTGCAACGCGTCGCGCTTGTAGCGCTTTAGGGGCGTTTGCCCGTTAGAGAATTTCATTTTCCACCTTGTAATTTACTTCTTCACTTTGTAAACATTTTGCTATCGATTAAGTGTGCGCTCCCTTCGAGGGGTCTTTGCTTCATCTCAATGCCTTTCTCGCTCTGCGTCGTTGGACCCTTCCCCTCGCGCTATGACTCCTGCCGCTGCGGTATGCTCGAGCAATGACTCGGCAAGGCCGGGGGGAGTTTAAGGCTTGGGGAGGTAAGAGCCCTCAAGTCGCGATGCTGAGGGCCCCCCTTTGACGCGCAAGCAGTCCACAGAGAGTAAGGAAAGAACCACTTGAGGGACGCAGAGTGCTCATGAGAAAAAATGCGAGGATTCCCTTGAGGTGGGCGAGAGACTTAGCTTCGCGAGGCGTTTTCCCAGTGTGGGCCTTCTCTGGCGGAGTTCTCCCCTTCAGGGGCCGAGGGTTCTCCTCCGCAGGCCTGGTGGGGACTTTCGCTCTCTGTGGATGTTAGAGGGGCGAGCCGAAACGCTAGATCACAGCATCAGGGACTAATGCGCGCTTATAGGTCCCCTCAGGCGTTCCTTGCGAGGAGAGAGAGTACCAAGGTCCTTTGAAGAGATGGCGTGCTTGGGAGGGCCTGCCCTCTAGCCAGAGCTCGGATCCTTGGGTTTTGCAGTGCTGCTGGTGTGTCATTTGAGGCACTGGCACCGTACTCAGCCCCCGCTCGCGAGGTACGCATGTGGAGAGATATAAGTGCCCATTTTCAATAAATGAAATAAAGCTGGAATAAACTCACCACCAAAATATTACATAGCGGCGCCGTAGCGCATAGTTCACTTGGAACGAAAATGGCGCCAGAGCGCAAAGTTCACTTGGAACGAAAATCGGTTCATTACACTTGGGTTTGCCAAGCTAACGTTCCTTCCATGTCGAGGCATGGGGACCACCCATTAGTGGCAGAGGTTCACTGCGGCCTGCGGGGGCTCGTTTGCAGGAGAGCTCGGAGGGCTGGGCCTCGGGAGAAGCTTTGAGAAGCTTGGAGGTGAAGCCGTGAGCTTCCCTCTAGAGACAAAAAATGCCTGGCGTGACTGTGATCACGGGTAGAACTTGCGCAGATGCGCGATGTTCCACGGGTTCTTGACGGGGATGCCGTCTTCGGTCTCGAGGCGTACTGCGCCAGGCCTGGCGACGTGGGAGACCCTGTAGGGGCCTTCCCACATCGGGGAGAGCTTGTGGAGACCTTCCCTGGAGAGGATTCGCCTGAGGACGAGGTCGCCCGCTTCAAGGGTGCGTGAGCGCACATGGCGGCTGTGGTAGCGTCGCAGGTCTTGCTGGTACCCTGCCGCCCTGAGGGCGGCCTGACGGCGCAGTCCCTCGAGAAGCAGCAGGTCGTCGTTGTGGAGGCCCTCTTGGGTGTCCTCGTTGAAGGCAAGGACCCGTGGCGATCCATGCTTGATTTCTGCGGGGAGGACCGCCTCGGCTCCGTAGACCAGAGCGAACGGCGTTTCGCCTGTAGGCCTCGAGGAGGTTGTGCGTATGGACCAGAGCACTGAGGGGAGCTCGTCAATCCAGCCCTTGCCGTGGCCCTTAAGGATGTTGAAGCTTCTGGTCTTGAGGCCCTTGAGGACTTCTGCGTTTGCTCGCTCGGCTTGACCGTTGCTGCGTGGGTGAGCTACCGAGGCGAAGCAGACCTTGATACCAAGCTTGTCGCAGTAGGCTCGGAAGATGCCGCTGGTGAATTGCGAGCCGTTGTCAGTGATGATGCGGTTGGGCACGCCGAAGCGGCAGACCAAGCTTCGGATGAACTTCACCGCAGCCCCAGCTGGTATGGTGCGCACCGGCTCAACCTCGGTCCACTTGGTGAACTTGTCGATGGCCACGAGGAGGAAACGGTAGCCCCCCTGCGACTTCGGGAAGGGGCCCAGGATGTCCAGCCCCCAGACCGCGAATGGCCAGGAGAGCGGGATGGTCTGAAGCTCCAGTGCCGGCTGATGAATTTGCTTGGCGTGGAATTGGCAGGCGTCGCAGGTTTGCACAATGGCGACCGCATCCTAAAGCACCTGAGGCCAGTAGAAGCCGCTCCTGAAGACCTTGCCTGTGAGGGTGCGCGCACATGAGTGGTGGCCGCACTCCCCGCTGTGGATGTCCTTAATCAGCTCTCGGCCTTCCTCAGGAGGGACGCACTTGAGCGCGACACCATTTGGGCGCTTGCGGTAGAGGTTTTCCTCGAGGATGCAGTATGACTTTGCTTGTCGAGCGACTCGCTCTGCATCAGCATCTTCTTCAGGGAGGATTCCTTTCACCAAGTAGTCCTTGAGCTCATCAATCCAGCCTGAGGCCTGGTGGGTTGCCGTCAGCAGCAGACGCTCCCCTGTGCTGGGACCGCAATCAGGCGCCCCAGACTCAGGAGGTGGTGGGAGCGCTTCGCCTGCGCTTGCGGCTGTGGCCTCTCGAGGCTGCTTGATGGATGCCTTGGCGAGCCTCTCTTCGAAGACACCGGCCTGCTGGGGTTGCCTCCGCGAGGCTCGCTTGGCGATGTCGTCGGCCTCTTGGTTTTCTTTCCTCGGGATGTGCATGAGCTCCATGCCCCTGAAGTGCTTCTCAAGCTTGCGGACCTCTTCGAGGTATGCGGCCATGTGGTCGTCTTTCGGCGTGTAGCTCTTGTTGGAGAAGTTGACGAGCAGCTGTGAGTCTCCCTTGACGAGTAGGTGCTTGACGCCTAGAGCGATGGCGGCCCTTAAGCCGGCGAGGAGGCCTTCGTATTCGGCGATGTTGTTGGAGATCTTGTCGATTGTGAAGCACAGCTGGATAGCATAATATAGCTTGTCACCCTTGGGCGAGGTTAGGACGACGCCTGCTCCGCCATTGCGGCAAGCGAAGGCTCCATCGAAGTGCATGGTCCAGTGGCTCCGCCTCAGGGGTCCACTTGAATGTGCCCGACCTCTTCATGATCTTGAAAAATGGCAGGGCTCTCTCGCCGAATTTAGAGATGAAACGACCGAGGCTGGCCATGCAGCCCGCAAGGCGCTGCATTTCCTTGAGTCGGCGAGGGGGCTGCATTTGTTCTATGGCCTTGATCTTGTCAGGATTTGCCTCTATGCCGCGGTGGGACACGAGGAATCCGAGGAGCTTGCCTGAAGGGACCCCGAAGACGCACTTGGCGGGGTTGAGCTTGATGTTCACCTTTCTCAGGCTGGCGAAGGTTTCCTCGAGATCCCTCAAGAGGGTGTCCCCCTGTCGAGACTTGACCACGATGTCATCGACATAGGCCTCAGCATTTCTGCCCATCTGAGCCCCCAAGGCTATCCTCATGAGCCTCTGGAAGGTGGCCCCGGCGTTCTTCAGGCCAAAGGGCATGCATGTGTAGCAGTACACACCACAGGGGGTGAGGAATGCCGTCTTCTCCTCGTCCTCTTTAGCCATCTTGATCTGGTGATAACCAGAGAAGGCATCCAGAAAACAGAGGAGGTCACAGCCAGCGGTGGAGTCCACGATCTGGTCTATCCTCGGCATGGGGTATGGGTCCTTGGGGCAGGCCTTGTCGACATCGGTGTAGTCGATGCAGAGTCGGCCTCCTCCAGCGGGTTTAGGGACGACCACGCCGTTGGAGAGCCAAGTGGGGTGCGCGACTTCGCGGACGACATTTGCCGCCTTGAGTTTTTCTACTTCCTTGATGATGAAGGCTTGCTTCTCGGGGGCTTGCTTGCGTGCTTTTTGCTTGACGGGGCGTGCGTCTGGACACACGGCTAAGTGGTGCTCGATCACCTCCCTTGGTACGCCGGACATATCTGACGGAGTCCACGCGAACATGTCAGAGTTTGCCCGAAGGAAGGCGACGAGCGCGCTTTCCTATTTGGGAGGCAGGGCAGCGCCTATGGTGACGCTAGCCCCCGAGCCTTCAGCCCCCGAGCTGGTGGTGTCCAGCGGCACCTTCTTCGTGGCGGCTTGCTGCTGGGAGAACACCTGCTTCTTCTTCTTGGGCCTCTCGAGAGGCTCCATGTCCTCGTCAGCCGGGAAAGCCATGGCGGCTGCCTTGTAGGCGCTCTCGACAGCGCGCGTGGCGTCCAGGACATGGCCATGGACGGCGATGGTGCCAGCGCTGCCGGGAATCTTGACCATGTTGTAGGCGTGATGCGTGACGGCCATGAACTTCGCGAGGGCGGGGTAGCCGAGGATGGCGTTGTACGGCAGACCGATGTGCGCGACGTCGAAGTCGATCAGCTCCGTGCGGTAGTTCTTCTGCGTGCCAAAGGTGACCGCGAGGCGGACTTGCCCCAGGGGCTCGATAGACCCACTGGTGACGCCCGTGAACGGCCTGGAGGGCATAAGCCACTCGTAGGGCACTTGAAGCGTCTCGAAGGTCTCGACAGAGATGACATTCAGGCCCGCTCCCCCGTCGATGAGCGTCTTGGAGACGGTGATATTGTTGATGGTGGGGGAGCAGACCAGGGGGAGGGTTCCAACGGTCTTGGTCGACTTGGGGTGGTCCTTGGCGTCGAAGGCGATGGTGTACTGGGACCACTTGAGGGGCCTGGAAGTCTCGGTGCTCGGGAGCGCAGCGTTGAGTTCGCGGGCGAACTGCTTGAACTGATTGTTCGACTTGGGCGCTTGAGCTCCGCCGAGGATGCAGGCCATGGCGCCTCTCGGGGCCTGGTAGCCTCCATCTTCCTCGTCGGGGAGGTTGTTGTTCTTCTCGGCGGCGTTGGCTTGAGTGCCCGACGGCTTCTGGTAGCCGCCATCGCGCCTGCCCTTGAAGTCCCTGCGGTAGCCGCGACCTCTGCCGCGGCCTCCGCTGCCTTCTCCCCGCTCGCGTTCCCTGCTCAGCCTCTTGAGGTCGAAGCAGTCGTCTGTAGCGTGCCCGCGCCTGTTGTGGTAGACGCAGAACGGACGGTGGTCCACTTCTTTGTCGCCGCGCTCGGGGGAGCCCCTGCGGGAGCCCTTCGCGTCAGGCTCTGCCGCGAGGACCGCGGTGGCCTTGCGCTTGGGCTCTTCCTTCTTCTTGTGGCTCTTGGACCCCTCGCCGGGGTCGTCCCCCCGCGCGCTCATCTTGACGAAGAGGAGTCCCTCTTCAGCCTTGGCGCACTTGTCCGCCAGATCGAACAGCTTCACCACAGAGGTGAGCTTGTCGTGGATGCCGAGCTTCTCGAGCATCCTGCGGTTCGTGACGCCCTCGCGGAAGGCAGCGATCACCTGGGTGTCTAGGATGTTTGGAATTTTGTTCCGCACCTGGCTGAAGCGCTGGATGTACTTGCGAAGAGTTTCATCCTTCTTCTGCACCACAGCGCGCAAGTCGTTGTGGGTGAGTGCGCGCTCGTACGTGCCCTTGAAGTTGGCGACGAACTGCCTGCAGAGCTCCTCCCAGGAGTCGATGGAGTCCTCGGGCAGGTTGAGAAGCCAGGACAGAGCGGAGTCCCTGAGGGCGTGGGAGAACCAGTTGGCCATGACCTTGTCGTCGCCCCCTGCAGCCTGGATGGAAGTGGTGTAGAGCTGCAGGAACTCGAGAGGGTTGGTGGACCCGTCGAAGCCCTTGGGGAGCGCTGGCCTGAACTTCTGTGGCCAGACCACACGGCGCAGGGCGCGCGTGAAGGCCATGCAGCCTGAGGCATAGGTGGCCGTTCCTCCCTGGAGGGCCCTGCGGTTTTGCTGCCCCGCCTGACCGAGCTCCTCGACGAGGCGGTTTTGGAGGTCGCGACGTCGCTCCATGCCTACACGCGCGTCAGGTGCGGCGCGCTGCACGATTTGGCAGTCGTGCGGCGAGGAAGCATGGGAGGGAGCCCGCTGTGCCGCGGCCGGGGGCGGTCCCGGCGGCGGCGGTGGCGCACCTGGTGCGGCCGTCCCTGCAGGGCCGGAAGGCACGATGGAGCGCGACGGAGCAGGGCGTGTGGTTGCGATGTCGACGAGGTGGTGGAGGCGGTCCAGCCACTGGTCGTGCGCTTCGGCACTTGGCCGGTAGCGGAGGAGCTCCTGAGCCATCAGTAGCGCGGTGTGCAGGGCGGGCTCTTGATGCTCCCGCGTGGACACGCTCTGGCGCCGGGACGGGTGCGAGGACTCAGCGTCCCCGCGGCGCTCGGAGAGGTCCTCGTCGTCACGCTGGTCTCCTTCGCGGTGCTCCTCGCTCTCCGGCTCTTCCACGCGCGGGCCGGTGCCAGCGCGCTCGGTCGTGCGGGGGCGACCACCGCGGCCGCGGGTGGGGGCAGTGCCGGGCTCGGTGTGAGCTCTCTCGGAGGTGCGCCTGTTGGCGCGCGTCGCGCGGGTGTCCATCATGGCGCGGAGTTCGGAGGTTGAAGACGCGCCTCAGCCCCCTACCTGGCGCGCCAAATGTCGAGGAATGAACTCCCACGTAACAGGGGTAGTCTCGCCCCGGGGAGAGGTTCGAAAGGGGGGCTGAACACGGAGGTCAAACAACCCTCGATGCACGCCGCGACGTTGCTCGCGGTGCTTGGAGCGGAACTGCACGACAGAGAGTGACACCGGCCCTTACCCAGGTTCACGGCCCTCAAGGTGAGGTAAAACCGCTACTCCTGCTTGTCTGGATTGCACTGTGGTGACTGTAGTACAACTAGCCTCTGGGCCTTGAGAGGGTCCGGAGGTGGAAGACGCTATTGAGCTCGGGATCGAATTCCGGATCCAATCCTCGATCCCCTCCTACGGAAGTGCCCCTTCTCCTTAAATAGTTGCCCCGGGCCTCATCCCTGCGACCTGCGCAGTGGACGGGTTCCCACATGGCCACAAGCGCCGGAGCGGGGTGCACTACTGCTCGCTCGTTCATGGACTCGGTCCATGGTCGCAAAGCCTGCCTTCGTGGCAGAGCAGCTGTCTCCTCCGTCCTTGGACGCGGCTCTTCCGTGTTAAAGCGGCGCGCTGTGGCCGACAAGGTGCAGACTTTGCAGAGCGTCTCGCAGGCGCGGCAGAGACCGTGGGGAATGCCCACAGTGACGTCGTCGTTGGAGCGTTGTGCCGGCCAACTGCGTTATCACCAAAGAGGAAAGCTTTGTTGGAAGCGCAGGGGACACAGAGCTTTGTTGACCCCTTTTATCACGGGAACGGCAACTGTGACGCTGTTGCTGTCGTGCGCGCAGACGCGCGCGTCACCCTGCGGCCGCAGCAGAGCCCATGTGCGCTCTGCAGCGCTTCCTTGGCCGTGAAGTATCCCCTCAGGGGCCTGAGGCTCTCGAGGGGGAGGAGCCGGGCTGGCTCCCTTAAGAAGGGGAGAGCCCTCAAGTGGGACACCCTCGGGGGGGGGGGGGGCCTCCTTCAAGCCTCTGTCGGCGCCTCAGGTCCCCTCCAGGGGTTTCCGCCTCGGGGGGGTTCCCCAAGCGGTTTGCTTGGTCCTTAGCCGTTTCGTAGATGCAGTTGCGTGCGCGGTCCGTCTAGTATGGGCTCTGCACACCCTAGAATCCACTGGGCCGACACCGGCGCGCCTATATAAGGAGCAGGAGCACCACCGTAGCGGGGGATCGACCAATCAACCACTCATCCGCGTACACCCTACCATAGCCTAGCCTAGCCAAGCTTAGCGAGCTCGAGGAGGAAGAAGAGCTCATCCTTCCCCCTCCAAGCTCCGCATAGCCGCTCGAGAGCCTTCGGCAAGCTCATTGTACTGTTCCTACCGCAGTGCAATACAGACAGGCAGGAGTAGCGGTTTTACCTCACCCTGAGGGCCGTGAACCTGGGTACGGGCCGGACTCCATCTCTGTCGTGCTGTCCCGCTGCAGGCTCGACGAGCACCGTCGCCGTGCCGGCTGAGGGTCGTTGACTAACGTGTTCAGTCCCCCTCACGAACTTCCCCCTCGTGTGTAGTCATCCCTGTTCCGTCGGAATCACACCTCGACATTTGGCGCGCCAGGTAGGGGACTGAGGCGCGTCTTCAACCTCCAGCCGACCTCCGCACCATGGCGGACACCCGCATGACACGCGCCAACAGGCGCGCAGCTGACCGGGCTCACACAGAGCCCGGCACCGCTCCCACTCGTGGACGCCGCGGTCGCCCTCGCGCAGCCGAGCGCGCCAACACCGGCCCGCATGTGGAGGAGCCGGAAAGCGAAGAGTACAATGACAGCGGCCACCGCGCCGACGGGGACGGCCCCCCGGAGCGCAACGACGATGCCGAGTCTTCGCATCCGTCGCGGCGCCGAGGCGCGTCCTCTCAGGGACGCCCAGAGCCCACACCGCACACCGCGCTCCTCATGGCCCAGGAGCTCCTACGCTACCGGCCTAGCGCTGAGGCCCACGACCGGTGGTTGGACCGCCTCCACCACCTCGTCGACGTCGCCACCACGCGCCCCGCCCCGTCGAGCTCCATGGTCCAGCACTCCGGCCGCGCGGGAACGGCTGCACCAGATGCGCCTCCGCCGCCGCCAGGACCACCTCCAGCGGCAGCACAGAGAGCTCCCTCTCATGCTTCCTCGCCGCATGACTGCCAGATCGTGCAGCGCACTGCGCCCGACACGCGTGTGGGCATGGAGCGCCGCCGGGACCTTCAGAACCGCCTCGTCGAGGAGCTCGGTCAAGCGGGGCAGCAGAACCGCAGAGCTCTCCAAGGAGGAATCGCCACGTACGCCTCTGGCTGCCTGGCCTTCACCCGCGCTCTGCGTCGCGTGGTCTGGCCGCAGAAGTTCAGGCCAGCCCTCCCCAAGGGCTTCGACGGGTCGACCAACCCTCTTGAGTTCCTGCAGCTCTACACCACCTCCATCCAGGCTGCAGGGGGAGACGACAAGGTCATGGCAAACTGGTTCTCCCATGCGCTCAGGGACTCCGCGCTGTCCTGGCTCCTCAACCTGCCTGAGGACTCCATCGACTCCTGGGAGGAGCTCTGCAAGCAGTTCGTCGCCAACTTCAAGGGCACGTACGAGCGCGCGCTCACCCACAACGACCTGCGCGCTGTGGTGCAGAGGAAGGATGAGACCCTCCGCAAGTACATCCAGCGCTTCAGCCAGGTGCGCAACAAGATCCCGAACATCCCCGACACGCAGGTCATCGCCGCCTTCAGGGAGGGCGTCACCAACCGCAGGATGCTTGAGAAGCTGGGCATCCACGACAAGCTCACCTCTGTAGTGAAGCTGTTCGACCTCGCGGACAAGTGCGCCAAGGCCGAAGAAGGACTCCTGTTGGGGGGATCATAACCCGGTAGGCCCACCGACCTAGAAGAGTAAGCCGGCCTGGTAAGAACCTGGGCCGGGTCAAGCAGGATGATATGGGCCGTGTTTCACGTGAGCCGGTGCGCCACGTGTGTCTTGGCCCCCAAGTCAAGAAGGATCTAGAGTACTAGAGGCCAAGTACAAGACGGAGTCCCAATAAGGAAGGCGAAGACTTGAAGGACTTAGAGTAGAGTCCGGGTACGATTGTAACCCGGATCACGTCTGTATGTCCAGCGAGACCCGCCGCCTATATAAGGGGGTCTCCTGGTCCATAGAAGGATAAGCTTTACCAAATCGCAAGTACCACCATTGTAATCTCGAGACCCGGAAGCTAAGGCGCCGAGTCCTCGAAACCCATATCAATAAAGCAGTAGCAGGAAGTAGGTCTTTACCTCGAGACGAGGGGCCGAACCTGGGTAAACCCCTGTTTCCCCACGCCGTGCTAGACAAGCTCCCGATGTCAGAAGTCGCTATGTCCCCATACTCAAGTTTCCACCCGGAAACATCTGCCGTGACAATCCCACGACAGTTGGCGCCCACCGTGGGGCCTGCGGCCAAGAACATCATGATTTGTGGAGAAGCGCGGCGCGGTATGGAAAACCTAGCTATCGGCCAGATCCACACGCTTCCAGGAGGGGAGCGGATCGTGGACGACTTTGGCTGGAAAGAAGAAGCAGATCAGTTGGAAACCGGATCTATGATCGCCTTCGGACAGATCAACATCTTCGTCGGCGTGATCCGGACCACAGGAGCCGGCTCAGATCAGTATGAGCCGGAGTACGAGTCAGAATCCGGGACAGCCACCATGGCTCAGTCGGATGGCGAAGAATCTGTTGGATCGCCAGAGTGCGAAGTTATGACTATCGAGGAAGAGACGACAGTTCAAGCACTACAGGATTCCGTCGGAATACCAACAAACGTGTCCGATCTGGATACAGATACCGAGTCAATTCTGCCGCTGTTTGAAGATCGGTGGGGATTTGGGCTCGAAGAAGAGGACCACCCGGTGTCCCCGGGACCCGCGCGACACATGACGGTCCACGTGGTAACGGCGGCTCAGCAAGCCGATGGGGTGGAAGCATCCGTGAGTAGTGAAACAAGCGCAGAAAGAACCGCCAGACGGGATCGAGAAATTTGGGATCAGAGCAACCTTGGCATGCCACCAGCGGCGTACCCTCCACCACACCCCAATACCGGACCCGTTTTACCAACTTTTGGCGCGGGAGTACAGACACACACGCCAGCACCCGAGACAGCGTTCACAAACCCAATCCTGACCGCGGTGAACGATCAGGCGAGAGCCGGTGCATCGGGAATCCCGGCTCAGAACCCGGGAGAAGTAACAAACACCAATTCAGCTATACAGAGGGAGTTGGAAGATTTAAGGCGAGCCATGGCTAGGGCGAACCAAGAGCGTGCGGATGAAGCCCGGCGCGTAGCAGAGAAGGAACAATCTTTGGCCCAGCAGGAGCAGAGGCTACAAGACGAAAGAAACGCCCTCCAGAGGAGGAGGGACGAGTTAACCGCTGTGCAGAGCAGAAGGCGCGGAAGCCGGCTACCCTTGCCAACTGGAGTCAACACCATAGTGCCCCAAGTCTTGGAATATCAGGTGACGCCGGCCAATGCGCCCATAGCAGCGGTTAATCCGGTGATGGGAGCCGGCGCACCACAGGTCGAGTTACGAGGAGCAGGAAGTCCAGCGGGAGGAGCCGGAGCCGGGGAAGCAGCTGCAGAACAACTACCTCCGCCACCTCCCAGGTTCACTACTCCCCCGGGTCATTATAATAATCCGGTTGATAATGTTTTTGCAGCTGCACACGCGCTACAGCAGATCCCGTTCGACAATTCGCCAGCCGGTATTGAGGCACGGAGAGCCGTGGATTTGCTGCGCACTGCTGTGGTCCAACAAAACAATAATCCGCGCGGGTCGCAAGCATTCAACTCAGAACCACAAAGGAGTCGTACCAGAAGCCGGCACGGAGAGCCACCAGCAGCAAGATCCGTCCAGAACCGGTTAGGACCGGTAAACCCGCAAGGCCAACAACAAAATCAGCAAGTAATCCAGCCGCCACAGCCGGCCGTGTCCGCGGCTCAGTCAATAGTCAATAGTTCAAGAGCAAGACGTGCAGCCGCGGCGGCAGCACCACCGGCAGCGGGAGCCGGAGCAGCTGGAGCACCAAGAGTCGGAATAGTGACTCCCGCAGCACCTTCTCCTGCGCCGGGTCACACAGGGGGCTTAACTTCAAACTTGACGGGACCAAAGTGTTTGTCAGATGCCATCAGGGCGGAGCCGTTTCCAGAAAAATTCAAAGAGCCGACCAAAGTGTGCAATTACGAGCCGAACATGAATCCAGAGACATGGTTGAGCAGTTACGGCATGGCCATGGACATGAAGAACGCTTCACCGAATCTGTGTGCACGCTACATGTATCTTATGTTAGCAGAAGGAGCACCTAAAATTTGGCTAGACCGACTCCCGCCACGCAGTATCAACTCACGGGAGGAACTGAAGGCGGCGTTCATCAAGAACTTCGCCGGATCTTGCAAGAAATAGTACACTGAGGCCGACCTGGATCGATGTGTCATGAGGAAAACCGAGTCAGCCAGACAGTGGATGGGCCGGGTCACAGAAATCTTGCAGTCATCCCTCAACATCTCGGCACACACAGCTATATCATACATGGAGAAAAACTGCGGTTTTGAGCCGTTGACACACAAGCTTGGACGTATGAGGGAAGACCCGGCCTGCAACAACATCTCAATAGGGGAAGTGGTGACAACAGCGAATAAATATGCAGCCACGGATAAGAAGCCGGGTGAAACAGAGGAACAACAGAGGAACAATCGGATCAGCGGAGGTCGTAACCCAAACCCAAGCCAGAGTAATAACAATCAGAACGGAAATAACAAGCGTCCCTATGAGGGCGGAAATTCAGAGTTCGTAGGCACAACCCAGACGACGGGTTACAGGGGACCAAGACCCGGTGGTAACTTTAGAGGAGGACCTCCGAGAGGTTCGAACTTCAGCGAGATGTATAGCATGCCGTGTCCAAAACACAGCAAGAACGGGAGACCATCCAATCACTCGCTAGCTCAGTGCGCGGACATCAGAGCTTGGATGAGACATGAGCAGGAAGGCCAGAGGAGTCAGGGGAACTTCGGAGGTAGCAGCGGTTTCAATGGAAACAACGGCAACTCAATGGGACCCGGACAGGGGGCTGGGTCAAACGGACCGCCAAACAATAATGCCGGGTCTAGTCAACAACAGAATCAAGTCACAACCGGGTATCAGCAGAACCCGAAAGAGCTTCACAGTCAAGGACAGTATCACGTCTTCACCACCAGCACGTCCAGGAGAGACAGGAAATTAAAAGCAAGAGCCGTCAATGCAGTGGCATCAGCCGTTCCAAGATTCTTGAAGTGGTCAGAGCAAACTATAACTTGGAGTAGAGAAGATCACCCGCTAGCGGTAGAACATCCGGGTCTCCTGGCTCTCGTCGTGGCACCGCAAGTGGACGGGTTCTCCTTGAATAAAGTTCTGATGGACGGAGGAAGCAGCATCAATATCTTATACCTCGATACTTTCAGAAGGATGGGTCTGACCCAAGACCGCCTTACCCCTACATCTACGATCTTCCACGGCATAGTCCCAGGGAAGTCGGCACATCCGATTGGCCAGATCAGCCTTGAGGTGGCATTCGGAGTGAGCAAAGAGCAATTCAGGTCGGAGTTCCTGACGTTTGAGGTTGTTGATTTAAAAAGTCCGTATCACGCTCTATTCGGGAGGCCGGCTTACGCCAAATTCATGGCTCGGCCCTGTTATGTGTACCTCAAACTTAAGATGCCAGGACCACAGGGAATAATCACAGTAGAAGGAAGCAAGACTATGGCTGCAGAGTGTGACAACGGGGATGCCATCATGGCAGAACAGGCTTGCTCAGAGGAGGAGCTCAAGTTCTACAAGTCTCAAGTAGACCCGACAGATAAGCGTGTGCTGGAAAAGCCGGCTCATGAGGAAGAGAAGAAAAAATTCAAGTCGGCTCAAGATACAAAGATGGTTGATTTTGAAGAAGGGGACTCCTCCAAGCAGTTCTCGGTGGGGACCCACTTGGACCCGAAATAGGAAAGCGAGCTCATCAAGTTCATCCGTGAGAATCGGGACATCTTCGCATGGTCTCCTTCAGACATGCCGGGTGTCCCGAGTGAACTTGCTGAGCACAGCTTACATGTTGATCCAAAGGCAAAGCCGGTAAAACAAGGACTACGTCGTCTCAACGCAGAGAGGAAAAAGATCGTCGGAGAGGAGGTAGCTCGTTTGCTTGCGGCCGGGTTTATCATGGAAGTCTACCATCCCAAGTGGCTGGCTAACCCGGTCCTAGTTCTGAAGAAAAACGGAGAGTGGCGCATGTGCATTGACTACACCAGCTTGAACAAGGTCTGCCCGAAAGACCCCTTTGCATTGCCGCGTATAGATCAGATCATCGATGCCACAGCCGGTAGCGAGTTGTTATGTTTCCTGGACGCATATTCCGGGTATCATCAGATCAAGCTCAATGTTGACGACCAGGAGAAGACGTCGCTCATCACCCCTTTCGGTGCTTTCTTTTACAAAAACATGACCTTTGGCCTCAAGAATGCAGGTGCCACCTACCAAAGGTGCATCCAGAATTGTTTCCAGAACCAAATCGGTCGCAACGTGCATGCCTATGTCGATGATGTCGTGATCAAGTCACAGAAAGCCGGGTCACTCCTGGATGACCTAAAGGAGACCTTCGATAACCTGCGCAAATATCAGATGAAGTTAAACCCGACCAAGTGCGTGTTCGGAGTTCCGGCTGGCATGTTGCTGGGTTTCATAGTCTCAGAGAGAGGGATAGAAGCTAACCCGGCTAAAATTAAGGCTATCATGAACCTTAAGAAGCCGGAGTGCGTTAATGATGTCCAGAAGCTGACAGGGTGTGTCACAGCCCTGAGCCGGTTCATTGCAAGGATGGGAGAGAAAGCTCTTCCACTATACAAGCTGTTGAAGAAGTCAGATAAGTTTGTCTGGGGCCAGGAGGCAGATGACGCCTTTGAAGACCTAAAGAAGACATTGTCCACAGCTCCAGTGTTAGCGGCTCCCACGAGCAAGGAGCCGATGTTGTTGTACGTCTCTGCAAATTCCAGAGCCGTCAGTGCTGTGGTCGTGGTGGAGCGCAAGGAAGAAGGAAAGGAGTACCCAATTCAAAGGCCGGTCTACTATGTTAGTGAAGCTCTCACAGAGTCCAAGCAGAGGTACCCGCAGTGGCAGAAGTTGGTCTACGGCGTGTTTATGGCAAGCCGGAAGATGCCACACTATTTTCAGGAACACCCCATCACTGTGGTGAGTTCTGCTCCCTTAGCGGAAATCATCGGAAACAGAGAAGCTACAGGCAGGATCGCAAAGTGGGCCATCGAGATGGGGCCTTATCATATCAACTACGAGCCAAGAACAGCAATCAAGTCACAGGCCTTGGTGGATTTCGTCAATGATTGGACAGAGTTTGACCCCCTACCTCCGCCTCCAAGCGCCAAGCATTGGATTATGCACTTCGACGGGTCAAAGCAGTTTGAAGGCTCGGGAGCCGGCGTTGTACTAACTTCGCCAAAAGGAGACAAGTTGAGTTACGTCCTGCAGATACATTTCGAACCATGCACCAATAACGTTGCAGAGTATGAGGCCTTATTACACGGTTTGAAAGTCGCTAGAGAGATGAATATCAAAAGAATCATGTGCTATGGAGACTCTGACCTTGTGGCTCAGCAAGTTTCAGGAACCTGGGATAGAAAAGACGCCAACATGGCGGCTTACAGGAGAGAAGTAGATCGTATTGCCGGCTTCTTCTCCGGCTACCAAGTTGACCATATTGACAGACGAAAGAATGAGGCGGCCGACGCCCTATCAAGACTCGGTTCTAGCAGAGAGCCGGTACCTCCAAACGTGTTCCTCGCCGAGTTACATCATCCCTCGGTCAAGCTGCCAACAGAAGAAGAGTTAGCAAACCCTGATGACCCGGAATCACAGCTAGTCGCAGCCGTACATCAAACACCGTCCTGGACTGAGCCGTATATGGCTTACCTGCAGAGGGAAGAATTACCTCAAGACGAAGTACTAGCACGACAGATTGTGCGCCGGGCTAAGGGCTACGTCATCATCAATGGCGAGTTACACAAGAGGAGCACGTCCGGGGTATTCTTACGATGTGTCTCACCAGAGGAAGGCCGGAAAATCCTCCAGGAAATTCACGCAGGGGACTGCGGACATCACGCGTCCACAAGATCGATGGTTGCTAAAGCGTTCAGGCATGGATTCTTTTGGCTGACGGCTCTGGCTGACGCAGAAAATATAGCCCGGGTTTGCGATGGTTGTCAGCGATATGCAAGACAGATCCATATTCCGGCTCAAGATTTGAAGACCATCCCAATAACATGGCCCTTTGCAGTTCGGGGCATGGATATGGTAGGACCCTTCCAAACTTCACCCAATAAGAAGACTCACCTACTAGTTGCAGTGGACAAGTTCACGAAGTGGGTGGAGGTCCAAGCCGTCAATAGTTGCACAGCAGCAACAGCAGTCAAGTTCCTGAAGAAAATCATATATCGTTTCGGGTATCCTCACAGCATCATAACTGATAACGGGACAAATTTTTCACTCGGAGAGATGCAGATATTTTGCAAAGAGAACGGCATCCGGCTCGACCTTGCTTCAGTTTCACATCCTCAGTCGAACGGCCAAGTTGAGAGGACAAACCAGGAGCTGCTAAGAGGCATCAAGCCAAGGCTTCGGGTTCCATTAATCAGAGCCGCCGGGTGCTGGGAAGAGGAGCTCCCATCAGTCGTCTGGAGCATAAACACAACCCCAAATAGATCAACAGACTTCACTCCCTTCTTCATGGTTTATGGGGCAGAAGCCGTGTTACCCAGTGACATTATCCATGATTCTCCGAGAGTGGCAAACTATGTTGAAACTGAGAACGAGCAAGCCCGGCAAAATTCAGTTGATATGCTTGAGGAGGCAAGAGAGCTAGCCCTGGAAAGATCAGCCATATACCAGCAAGACCTGAGGCGTTATCACAGCCGCCGGGTTAAATCAAGAGCTTTCCAGGAAGGAGACTTGGTCTTGAGGCTAGCCCAGAACAAGACCGGCTTCCACAAGCTAACTCCCCCATGGGAAGGCCCCTTTGTGGTAAGCCGGAACTTGCACAACGGGTCTTATTACCTGGTGGATGCCAGAGAGCAAGCTACAAGGACAGGAAACAATACAGACCATACAAGGAACCCGTTGACAGAGAACGACAGGCCTTGGAATATAGCAGAACTTCGACCATACTACACTTAGGTTTTGTGACCCCCGGATGAGACGGGCTCCACCTTTTTGTATCTCTTTTGTTTAAAGGCAGCAGGTTTTAGACGCGCTCTTTTCCTTACCAGGGTACCTAAGGTGTTGGGGGGGTCGTAACCCGGTAGGCGCACCGACAGAGAAGACCCGCCGGCCTGGTGAGAACCTGGGCCGGGTTAAGCAAGAATGTGTGGGCCGGGATTCATGAGAGTCGGTACGCTGCGTGAGTCTTGGCCCGCACGTCAAGAAGAGTCTAGAGGGCTGGAGACCAAGTACAAGACGGAGTCCTGCTAAAGGAGGCGAAGACCTAGAGGATTTAGAGTCCGGGTACGATTGTAACCCGGATCACGCCTGTATGTCCAGCGAGACCCGCCGCCTATATAAGGGGGTCTCCTGGTCCTTAGAAAGACAAGCTTTACCAGATCGCAAGTACCACCATTGTAACCTCGGGACCCGGAAGCTAAGGCGCCGAGTCCTCGAAACCCATATCAATAAAGCAGTAGCAGGAAGTAGGTCTTTACCTCGAGACGAGGGGCCGAACCTGGGTAAATCCTTGTTTCCCCACGCCGTGCTAGACAAGCTCCCGATGTCAGAAGTCGCTATGTCCCCATACTCAAGTTTCCACCCGGAAACATCTGCCGTGACAATCCCACGACAGTTGGCGCCCACCGTGGGGCCTGCGGCCAAGAACATCATGATTTGTGGAGAAGCGCGGCGCGGTATGGAAAACCTAGCTATCGGCCAGATCCACACGCTCCCGGGAGGGGAGCGGATCGTGGACGACTTTGGTTGGAAGGAAGAAGCAGATCGGTTGGAAACCGGATCTATGATCGCCTTCGGTCAGATCAATGTTTTCGTCGGCGTGGTCCAAACCACAGGAGCCGGCTCAGAGCAGTATGAGCCGGAGTTCGAGTCAGAATCCGGGTCAGCTACCGTGGCTCAGTCGGATGGAGAAGAATCTGTTGGATCGCCAGAGTGCGAAGTCATGACTATCGAGGAAGAGGCGGCAATTCAAGCACTACAGGATTCCGTCAGAATACCAACGAACGTGTCCGATCTGGATACGGATACCGAGTCAATTCTGCCGCTGTTTGAAGACCGGTGGGGATTTGGGCTCGAAGAAGAAGATCACCCGGCATCCCCGGGACCCGCACGACACATGACAGTTCACGTGGTGACGGCGGCTCAGCAAACCGATGGGGTGGAAGCATCCGTGAGTAGTGAAACAAGTGCAGAAAGAACCGCCAGACGGGATCGAGAAATTTGGGATCAGAGCAACCTCGGCATGCCACCAGCGGCGTACCTCCCACTACACCCCAACACCGGACCCGTTTTACCAACTTTTGGCGTGGGAGTACAGACACACGCGCCAGCACCCGGGACAGCGTTCACAAACCCGATCCTGACCGCGGCGAACGATCAGGCGAGAGCCGGTGCATCGGTAATCCCGGCTCAGAACCCGGGAGAAGTAACAAACACCAGTTCAGCTATACAGAGGGAGTTGGAAGATTTAAAGCGAGCCATGGCTAGGGCGAACCAGGAGCGCGCGGATGAAGCCCGGCGCGTAGCGGAGAAGGAACGATCTTTGGCCCAGCAGGAGCAGAGGCTACAAGACGAAAGAAACGCCCTCCAGAGGAGAAGGGACGAGTTAACTGCGGTGCAGAGTAGAAGGCGCGGAAGCCGGCTACCCTTGCCGACTGGAGTCAACACCATAGTGCCTCAAGTCTTGGAATATCAGACGACGCCAGCCAATGCGCCCATAGCAGCGGTTAATCCGGTGATGGGAGCCGGCGCCCCACAGGCCGAGTTACGAGGAGCAGGAAATCCAGCGGGAGGAGCCGGAGCCGGGGAAACAGCCGCAGAACAACTACCTCCGCCACCTCCCAGGTTCACTACTCCCCCGGGTCATTATAATAATCCGGTTGACAACGTTTTTGCAGCTGCACACGCGCTTCAGCAGATCCCGTTCGACAATTCGCCAGCCGGTATTGAGGCACGGAGAGCCGTGGATTTGCTGCGTACTGCTGTGGTCCAACAGAACAATAATCCGCGCGGGTCGCAAGCATTCAACTCAGAACCACAAAGGAGTCGTACCAGGAGCCGGCACGGAGAACCACAAGCAGCAAGATCTATCCAGAACCGGCTCGGACCAATAAGCCAACGAGGCCAACAACAAAATCAGCAAGTAATCCAGCCGCCACAGCCGGCCGTGTCTGCGGCTCAGTCAATAGTCAATAGTTCAAGAGCAAGACGTGCAGCTGCGGCGGCAGCACCACCGGCAGCGGGAGCCGGAGCAGCTGGAGCACCAGGAGTCGGAATAGTGACTCCCGCAGCACCTTCTCCTGCGCCGGGTTACACAGGGGGCTCAACTTCAAACTTGACAGGACCAAAGTGTTTGTCAGATGCCATCAGGGCGGAGCCGTTTCCAGAAAAATTCAAAGAGCCGACCAAAGTGTGCAATTACGAGCCGAACATGAATCCAGAAACATGGCTGAGCAGTTACGGCATGGCCATGGACATGAAGAACGCTTCACCGAATCTGTGTGCACGCTACATGTATCTTATGTTAGCAGAAGGAGCACCTAAAATTTGGCTAGACCGACTCCCGCCACGCAGTATCAACTCATGGGAGGAACTGAAGGCGGCGTTCATCAAGAACTTCGCCGGAACTTGTAAGAAACAGTACACTGAGGCCGACCTGGATCGATGCGTCATGAGGAAAACCGAGTCAGCCAGACAATGGATGGGCCGGGTTACGGAAATCTTGCAGTCATCTCTCAACATCTCGGCACACACAGCTATATCGTACATGGAGAAAAACTGCGGCTTCGAGCCATTGACCCACAAGCTTGGACGTATGAGGGAAGACCCGGCCTGCAACAACATCTCAATAGGGGAAGTGGTGACAACAGCGAACAAATATGCAGCCACGGATAAGAGGCCGGGCGAAACAGAGGAACAACAGAGGAACAACCGGATCAGCGGAGGCCGTAACCCAAACCCAAGCCAGAGTAATAGCAATCAGAACGGAAATAACAAGCGTCCCTATGAGGGCGGAAATTCAGAGTTCGTGGGCACAACCCAGACGACGGGTTACAGGGGACCTAGACCCGGTGGTAACTTTAGAGGAGGACCTCCGAGAAGCTCGAACTTCAGCGAGATGTACAGCATGCCATGTCCAAAACACAGCAAGAACGGGAGACCATCCAATCACTCGCTAGCTCAGTGCGCGGACATCAGAGCCTGGATGAGACATGAGCAGGAAGGCCAGAGGAGTCAGGGGAACTTCGGAGGTAACATCGGTTTCAATGGAAACAACGGCAACTCGATGGGACCCGGACAGGGGGCTGGGTCAAACGGACCGCCAAACAATAATGCCGGGTCCAGTCAACAACAGAATCAAGTCACAACCGGATATCAGCAGAACCCGAAAGAACTTTATAGTCAAGGACAGTATCACGTCTTCACCACCAGTACGTCCAGGAGAGACAGGAAATTAAAAGCAAGAGCCGTCAATGCAGTGGCATCAGCCGTTCCAAGATTCTTGAGGTGGTCAGAGCAAACTATAACTTGGAGTAGAGAGGATCACCCTCCAGCAGTCGAACATCCGGGTCTCCTGGCCCTCGTCGTGGCACCACAAGTGGACGGGTTCTCCCTGAATAAAGTCCTGATGGATGGAGGCAGCAGCATCAATATCTTATACCTCGATACTTTCAGAAGGATGGGTCTGACCCAAGATCGCCTTACCCCTACATCTACAATCTTCCACGGCATAGTCCCAGGGAAGTCGGCACATCCGATTGGCCAGATCAGCCTTGAGGTGGCGTTCGGTGTGAGCAAAGAGCAATTCAGGTCGGAGTTCCTGACGTTTGAGGTTGTTGATTTAAAAAGTCCGTATCACGCTCTATTCGGGAGGCCGGCTTACGCCAAATTCATGGCGCGGCCTTGTTATGTGTACCTCAAGCTTAAGATGCCAGGTCCCCAGGGAATAATCACAGTAGAGGGAAGCAAAACCATGGCTGCAGAGTGTGACAACGGGGATGCTATCATGGCAGAACAGGCTTGCTCAGAGGAGGAGCTCAAGTTCTACAAGTCTCAAGTAGACCCGACAGATAAGCGTGTGCTGGAAAAGCCGGCTCATGAGGAAGAGAAGAAAAAATTCAAATCAGCTCAAGATACAAAGATGGTTGATTTCGAAGAAGGGGACTCCTCCAAGCAGTTCTCAGTGGGGACCCACTTGGACCCGAAATAGGAAAGCGAGCTCATCAAGTTCATCCGTGAGAATCGGGACATCTTCGCATGGTCTCCTTCAGACATGCCGGGTGTCCCGAGTGAACTTGCTGAGCACAGCTTACATGTTGATCCAAAGGCAAAGCCGGTAAAGCAAGGATTACGTCGTCTCAACGCAGAGAGGAAAAGGATTGTTGGAGAAGAGGTAGCTCGTTTGCTTGCAGCCGGGTTTATCATGGAAGTCTACCATCCCAAGTGGCTGGCTAACCCGGTCCTAGTCCTGAAGAAAAACGGAGAGTGGCGCATGTGCATTGACTACACCAGCTTGAACAAGGTCTGCCCGAAAGATCCCTTTGCATTGCCGCGTATAGATCAGATCATCGATGCCACAGCCGGTAGCGAGTTGTTATGTTTCTTGGATGTATACTCCGGGTATCATCAGATCAAGCTCAATGTTGACGACCAGGAGAAGACGTCGTTCATCACCCCTTTCGGTGCTTTCTGTTATAAAAACATGACCTTTGGCCTCAAGAATGCAGGTGCCACCTACCAAAGGTGCATCCAGAATTGTTTCCAGAACCAAATCGGTCGCAACGTGCATGCCTATGTCGATGATGTCGTGATCAAGTCACAGAAAGCCGGGTCACTCCTGGATGACCTAAAGGAGACCTTCGACAACCTGCGCAAATATCAGATGAAGTTAAACCCGACCAAGTGCGTATTTGGAGTTCCGGCTGGCATGTTACTGGGTTTCATAGTCTCAGAAAGAGGGATAGAAGCTAACCCGGCTAAAATTAAGGCCATCATGAACCTTAAGAAGCCGGAGTGTGTTAATGATGTCCAGAAGCTGACAGGGTGTGTCACAGCCCTGAGCCGGTTCATTGCAAGGATGGGAGAGAAAGCTCTGCCACTATACAAACTATTGAAGAAGTCAGATAAGTTTGTCTGGGGCCAGGAGGCAGATGACGCCTTCGAAGACCTAAAGAAGACATTATCCACAGCTCCAGTGTTAGCGGCCCCCACGAGCAAGGAGCCGATGTTGCTGTACGTTTCCGCAAATTCCAGAGCCGTCAGCGCTGTGGTCGTAGTGGAGCGCAAAGAAGAAGGAAAGGAGTACCCAATTCAAAGGCCGGTCTACTATGTTAGTGAAGCTCTCACAGAGTCCAAGCAGAGGTACCCGCAGTGGCAGAAGTTGGTATACGGCGTGTTTATGGCAAGCCGGAAGATGCCTCACTATTTTCAGGAACACCCAATCACTGTGGTGAGTTCCGCTCCCTTAGCGGAAATCATCGGAAACAGAGAAGCTACAGGCAGGATCGCAAAGTGGGCCATCGAGATGGGGCCTTATCATATCAACTACGAGCCAAGAACAGCAATCAAGTCACAGGCCTTGGTGGATTTCGTCAATGATTGGACAGAATTTGACCCCTTACCTCCGCCTCCAAGCGCCAAGCATTGGACTATGCACTTCGACGGGTCAAAGCAGTTTGAAGGCTCAGGAGCCGGCGTTGTACTAACTTCGCCAAAAGGAGACAAGTTGAGTTACGTCCTGCAGATACATTTCGAACCATGCACTAATAACGTGGCAGAGTATGAGGCCTTGTTACACGGTTTGAAAGTCGCTAGAGAGATGAACATCAAAAGAATCATGTGCTATGGAGACTCTGACCTTGTGGCTCAGCAAGTTTCAGGAACCTGGGATAGAAAAGACGCCAACATGGCGGCTTACAGGCGAGAAGTAGATCGTATTGCCGGCTTCTTCTCCGGCTACCAAGTCGACCATATCGACAGACGAAAGAATGAGGCGGCCGACGCCCTATCAAGACTCGGTTCTAGCAGAGAGCCGGTACCTCCAAACGTGTTCCTCGCCGAGTTACATCATCCCTCGGTCAAGCTGCCAACAGAAGAAGAGTTGGCAAACCCTGATGACCCGGAATCACAGCTAGTCGCAGCCGTACATCAAACACCGTCCTGGACTGAGCCGTATATAGCTTACCTGCAGAGGGAAGAATTACCTCAAGACGAAGTACTAGCACGACAGATTGTGCGCCGGGCTAAGGGCTACGTTATCATCAATGGCGAGTTACACAAGAGGAGCACGTCCGGGGTATTCTTACGATGTGTCTCACCAGAGGAAGGCCGGAAAATCCTTCAAGAAATTCACGCAGGGGACTGCGGACATCACGCGTCCACAAGATCGATGGTTGCTAAAGCGTTCAGGCATGGATTCTTTTGGCTGACCGCTCTGGCTGATGCAGAAAATATAGCCCGGGTTTGCGATGGATGCCAGCGATACGCAAGGCAGATTCATATTCCGGCTCAAGACCTGAAGACCATCCCAATAACATGGCCCTTTGCAGTTTGGGGCATGGACATGGTGGGACCTTTCCAGACTTCACCCAATAAAAAGACTCACCTACTGGTCGCAGTGGATAAATTCACAAAGTGGGTAGAAGTGCAAGCCGTCAACAGTTGCACAGCGGCAACAGCTGTCAAGTTCCTGAAGAAAATCATATACCGTTTTGGGTATCCTCACAGCATCATCACTGATAACGGGACAAATTTTTCGCTTGGAGAGATGCAGATATTTTGCAAAGAGAACGGCATCCGGCTCGACCTTGCCTCAGTTTCACACCCTCAGTCGAACGGCCAAGTGGAGAGGATAAACCAGGAGCTGCTAAGAGGCGTCAAGCCAAGACTCCAGGTCCCGTTAGTCAGAGCCGCCGGGTGCTGGGAAGAGGAGCTCCCATCAGTCGTCTGGAGCATAAACACAACCCCAAATAGATCGACAGACTTCACTCCTTTCTTCATGGTTTATGGGGCGGAAGCCGTGTTACCCAGTGACATCATCCATGATTCCCCGAGAGTGGCAAACTATGTTGAAACTGAGAACGAGCAAGCCCGGCAAAATTCAGTTGATATGCTGGAGGAGGCAAGAGAGCTGGCCTTGGAAAGATCAGCCATATACCAGCAAGACCTGAGGCGTTATCACAGCCGCCGGGTTAAGTCAAGAACCTTTCAGGAAGGCGACTTGGTCCTACGGCTAGCACAGAACAAGACCGGCTTCCACAAGCTAACTCCCCCATGGGAAGGCCCTTTCGTGGTAAGCCGGAACTTGCACAACGGGTCTTATTACTTGGTGGATGCTAGAGAACAAGCTACAAGGACAGGAAACAATACAGACCATACAAGGAACCCGTTGACAGAGAACGACAGGCCTTGGAATATAGCAGAACTTCGACCATACTACACTTAGGTTTTGTGAGCCCCCGGATGAGACGGGCTCCACCTTTTTGTATCTCTTTCGTTTAAAGGCAGCAGGTTTCAGACGCGCTCTTTTCCTTACCAGGGTACCTAAGGGGACTGGAAGGTTTTTAATGAGGCGGCTTGCTAGCTATGTACATATTATATGATCAATAAAGTGAGGAAGGCACCTCTAAGAAGAAAAGAGTATTGTGTTTTCAGTTCCTTATTCTTTATATGATCAGGGTCTTGGGGGCTTACCAACTAAGAAAGTTGTAAGTTGTAAACTCACAACCCGGCAAAGAAGCCACAATTATTCTTGGTTTCTTGCCTGCTAGCTTGATGGCATTCTCATACATGACCAGATGCTAAAACGCCGGCTTTCAATCTGACTATGAGGCCCATGGGGACTTAGCAGACCCTGATTGCTCCGGGTTTTCAGACACAGAAGTCACGAGAAACCCGGCTATGCAGAGAGCTAAAGAAACCAAAAGGGTAAAAGAAACGAAGGAAGTAAGACATTTATAGACATGTTACATTACAGCAGTGGCGCACGAAGGCGCATCAAAAGGTATAGTGAGTATTTCGATCTAACCTATTACAGGCCATGAAGCACAATATAAAGTTACAAGAATTTAAGTCAGGTCGAAAGTTTGTAAGCCGGTACATAAGTCGGCGTTCGGAACATCCGAGCGGTCTATTGGTGCGGAGGAGCCGACGCAGATCCTTGCCCAGGGTCCCTCGTATCCTTTGTAATTCCGCCTCGTGGCCTCTGCAAAACGACCGAAGACAAGGCTTCAAAGCCGTCAAGATCGGAGGGACGAGAGGGAGCTGGAATGTCGGGAGTTGAGCTTGAGGGGTTCGCACTTGTTGTGAAGGGCGTGAAGAGTTGCGGCGCCTCTTCTACCGGCTTCCATAAGTTGATCGGCTCCGGCGGGACCTCCTTGATGGCATGGTTGTCTTCGTCATAAGCAGCTTGGAACTCGTTTAGGGCCAACCCATTGGTAATCTGACAAGCCGGACGCCGAACGGATTTCACGAGCTTCCCATATATTTTTGAGGTCTCAGTGCCATCAGGCTGGAATTCAGGGAAGCCCTTTGTGAGCTTGGCCGGGTCAAGGTTGGGGTAGTATGCCTTCGCCAATGCAAGTGTACGGATAGCACCCTTGCGACAGGCAGACGCCTTCCATCGCTCCATCAGCATAGGCACCACAGAGGTGGCGGCGAGAAAATCCGGAAGACCCGGAGGACATTCCCCAGAAGAAGTAGACGCCTTGATCATCTCGGCGCAGCCGAAGTAGAGTCGGCGGGTGACGCCATACATGGCCTGAATTTTCTCAAGTGTTCCCTTTATGGTCACTCCCTGAGCCGGACCTAGCAGGGAGCAAACGGAGGATAAGGAAACCTACGAGGACAAAGCAATACAAGAAAGAAAAGGTAAGAAGAAGACTCACCGAAGACAGCAACGGCCAAGTTATGAACGAGCTTCTTTATTTTCTCCAACTCGGAGATTACTCTTTGCAGTTCAAGAGCCTTCACCTGTATGGCGAGCTCTTGTTCGTGCACCTTCTTCTGCAAAGCCTCATTATCAGTTTGAAGCCGTTTTAGGGCTTCTTCTTGAAGCTTCAGCTGTTCCTCAGCCTTCTCACGAAGGCCGGCTTGGCGCGCAAGTTCATGGCGTGTTTCGCTGTTGCTCTCGGCGGTGGCTTTCGAAAACTCCTGCAGAGGGAACATATATTTATCAAGACAGACAAACATATCAGGAAGCAGTTTATGAAGCAATGATGGTATCTCAAAGAAGACCCGGAGCGCAGCAAGCTACTGCCCCGACTCTTGGGGACTACTCATTGCAAAAAGTTCACTAGCAAGAAAGACCCGGAGCGCAGCAAGCTACTGCTCCGACTCTTGGGGACTAATTGCAAAAAAGTTCACTAGCAAGAAAGACCCGGAGAGCAGCAAGCTACTGCTCCGACTCTTGGGGACTACTCATTGCAAAAAGTTCGTTAGTAAGAAAGACCCGGAGCGCAGCAAGCTACTGCTCCGACTCTTGGGGACTACTTCAAAGAAACATTCCTATTGAGACAGGTTCCCTATCATGCAAGTACTAAGCATTTACCTAAGTAAAGTCTAAGCACTTGGGGACTACTAGAGGGAACATACCTGGTAGCGGAAATGCAGATAGTTGCGCAGCTGAGATTCCTCTTTTCGCACCCTGGAGAGTCGCTTATGGATTCTCTCAAAAAGTTCTGGAAACTCCAAGGTGTTGTAAGGAGTTTCATCTTCAGAGTCCGATTCTTCGGTTTCCTTGACCTGTTCCTTGCCTGCGGCACGGGTAGCGGGCCCTTCCCCAGCCTTAAGTTCCGGCTCAAAGACCTTCGCCACGGAAGTTGAGGGCGCGGCGGGATCTTGAAAGCCGGTGCCCGTTACAGCGACATCCGGTTCTTCCGGAATGACAGGAAGATCGGACTTCGGAGGGGAAGAAGAGTCTGGAACAGGGAGAGTCGGGTCAGACGGCTTCTCAGCTTGAGTCTCTTCAACTTCAGGCTCAGCTGGAGGGGTTGTGATGACATCAGGGGTTTCCTCATCACTAAGGACGGCTTGGGCTCTGGGAAAGTGTAAAGATATGTGAGGAATAGTAAGTGGGCTAAAGCAAAGACATGGCGCAAAATAAAATTAAGACTTACCCCTTGTTGATGACAAAGTCGGAGGGAAGAGCCTCTGAACCGGAACCTGAAGAGCAGGACATAGACCGGGATTCAGAAACCCGGAGGCAGCCCGCCAAAGGATAACGTGCATCGGGGGAAGTCTGATGAACGTTCCTCCCGCGGGGAGAAGGACTGTTTGGGATACCTGAGGAGAGCTCGTCGGAAGATGCGGACGAGCGAGTCCTTGGACGTTTAGGTGTCACCTCTTCCTTGTCCTGCGCAGACGGACAAGTTTGAAACCCGGAAGCAGCTTCTAGATTGATGAAACGAGAGCGTGGTATCAATTGTACCGCGTTACGGGCCCGCTTTGCTCCAGCTGGTGGAGAAGGAGGTGTCGGAGCCTTGGTGGAGTCTTGTTCACCTTGACCTGGAATGTGGGGAGTATGAGAAGAAATGTCGTCTTCAAGATCGGCTTCTAGGAGTTTTTTCCAAAGCCGGTCCATGGAGTCAAGCTCACCTTCGCCTGTTTCTTCTTCTGAATTTTGATCCGACTCATCTTCTTGGTCGGAGGAGACGGGCGTTTCATCGGCGGCGTTCCACCAGTCTTCAGTGGCCTGGGGAAGGAACAGTGGAGTTCATGATGGGTTATTGAAATACAGAAGGGATAAAAAGAAAGAAGTATAAGAGTTAAAGGGGAGCAAGTTAAGTACCTTTGGAGCCGGGTTCTCGGAACTGAAGGGGAGGAGCCCGTCTAGAGTTATCGTAGCGATAGACTCGGACAAAAGTTTCTTAGAAGTTCGGATGACTTCTTCATCATCCGGCTCTTCAAATGTGAACCGGAGACAATCAGAGGGAATGTTGGTGTAGTCGCAGATAAGCTTGGGTCGGATGGATAGTGGTTTTATACACCACCCGACCCAGCATTTGACCAGGTCGGTGCCTTTGAGGCCGTGGGCCTTGAGAGCTCGGATCCTGGAAAGAATGGGGGCCAAAGCCGCGCGGTTTTTGGCGTAGGAGTTGGTTGATTCTCCTAGCACGAGAGGTTCAGCGCGGAAACCCGGTAGTCTGGGTTGGCCCTTGGGAGAAGTGTCCTTGCAATAGAAAAATTCAAGAAAGAGGTCGAGAGAGGGTTCCATTTGAAGATAGTCTTCGCATAAAACGGTAAAGTTGGAGAGGGAAAGAATCGAATTCGGGGCCAAGTCTTGAGGCCTGAGGCCGTAGTAAGCGAGCAGAGTGCGGAAAAAGAGGGAACCCGGAGGTTTGAAGCCGCGATTGAGGTGATCGGCAAATATTATTACCTCACTATCTCGAGGAGCCGGCACGACCTCGTTACCCGGGGCGCGCCAGTGGATGATGTCTTGGGCCTGAAGATCGCCGGAATCCACCAAGTCCTGCAGCTTGGCGACAGAGACGGTTGATCCAGTCCAGTTCCCGGAAGTAGGCGCTGCGGCGGCGGCGCCAGAAGCGGAGGCACCAGCAGCAGCTTTGGCCTTCTTCAGGTTGGCCTTAGCCGCGGCGGCCGCGGCGGCGGCGGCGGGGCCCTTGCTTGCAACTTTTTTCCCCATTGAAAGAAGTTGCCGAGATCTAGATCTAAAAGTGGGATGCGAGGAGATGGCTGCGGGGATAACTGCGGCACGGTTCTGGATTTGAGCAGAAGAAGCAAGAGAACGGTGGCGCAAGCTAGCTCCGGCGAAGATTGGAGAGCTCGAGCTTGGGAGTGACAGTGGCGGCGCTGGAGGAAGAAGAAGAAGTGGGGACGCACGGGGGAAATGGTCGCTTTCTTCCCCGTCCCCACTTATTTATATCCCAAGTGGGAGTTGACCTAGGGGCAAAACAGGAAGAATCCAAGGATAATGATGACCTCGAGGAACCATATCTGTGGTGCCAGATTTTGTACCTGACAGAATCTTGGGTTCCCGAGACGGACGCGCGACTCCTCGGTTCTCGCGAAGGGATAAGCATTAAAAATGTCGTTGACCCTGGAGGTTGACCGACGTCTTCGAGGAAGCATAAAGAAAGCTGAAAATTGCTAAGTCTGGAAGTGGGAGTCGGCAGGCGATGACCGGGTTAGGAACGGGCCGCCAATAAGAGCCGGCCAAACCGACACCTGTGTGCTCGCTTGCTTAATAAGTTGTTTATTGTTTTTCAGATGATAACCCGGACAAAAGAAGTGACGGCTTCCCCGAGATTATACCCTAGAGTGTGAGGCGAACCAAGTCAATTCCGATGTCCAAGTTATCCTGGGGGCTACTGTTGGGGGGGTCGTAACCCGGTAGGCGCACCGACAGAGAAGACCCGCCGGCCTGGTGAGAACCTGGGCCGGGTTAAGCAAGAATGTGTGGGCCGGGATTCATGAGAGTCGGTACGCTGCGTGAGTCTTGGCCCGCACGTCAAGAAGAGTCTAGAGGGCTGGAGACCAAGTACAAGACGGAGTCCTGCTAAAGGAGGCGAAGACCTAGAGGATTTAGAGTCCGGGTACGATTGTAACCCGGATCACGCCTGTATGTCCAGCGAGACCCGCCGCCTATATAAGGGGGTCTCCTGGTCCTTAGAAAGACAAGCTTTACCAGATCGCAAGTACCACCATTGTAACCTCGGGACCCGGAAGCTAAGGCGCCGAGTCCTCGAAACCCATATCAATAAAGCAGTAGCAGGAAGTAGGTCTTTACCTCGAGACGAGGGGCCGAACCTGGGTAAATCCTTGTTTCCCCACGCCGTGCTAGACAAGCTCCCGATGTCAGAAGTCGCTATGTCCCCATACTCAAGTTTCCACCCGGAAACATCTGCCGTGACAATCCCACGACATAAGGGGACTGGAAGGTTTTTAATGAGGCGGCTTGCTAGCTATGTACATATTATATGATCAATAAAGTGAGGAAGGCACCTCTAAGAAGAAAAGAGTATTGTGTTTTCAGTTCCTTATTCTTTATATGATCAGGGTCTTGGGGGCTTACCAACTAAGAAAGTTGTAAGTTGCAAACTCATGACCCGGCAAAAAAGCCAAAATTATTCTTGGTTCCTTGCCTGCTAGCTTGATGTTATTCTCATCTTATATATGACCAGATGCTAAAATCCGGCTTTCAGTCTAGCTATGAAGCCCATGGGGACTTAGCAGACCCTGATTGCGCGAGAATTTTATGCACAGAGTCAAGAGAAAGCCGGCTATGCAGAGAGCTAAAGAAATCAAAAGGGTCATCTAAACCAACAAAGACTTGCACAAATTCGCAAAAGATGGTTTGTTATACAAAGAGTACTCAGAGGCACACGTAGGTGCACCAGAAAAGGTATAACAAGTATTTACATCTAACCTATTACAGGCCATGAAGACCAATATAATGTTGCAGGAATTTAAGTCAGGTCGAAAGTTTGTAAGCCGGTACATAAGTCGGCGTTCGGAACATCTGGGCGGTCTATTGGTGTGGAGGAGCCGGTGCAGATCCTTGCCCAAGGTCCCGCGTATCCTTTGTAGTTCCGCTTCGTGGCCTCTGCAAAACGACCGAAGCCAAAGCTTCAAAGCCGTCAAGATCGGAGGGACGAGAGGGAGCTGGAATGTCAGGAGTTGAGCTTGAGGGGTTCGCACTTGTTGTGAAGGGCGTGAAGAGTTGCGGCGCCTCTTCTACCGGCTTCCATAAGTTGATCGGCTCCGGCGGGACCTCCTTGATGGCATGGTTGTCTTCGTCGTAAGCAGCTTGGAACTCGTTCAGTGCCAACCCATTGGTAATTTGACAAGCCGGACGCCGAACGGATTTCACGAGCTTCCCATATATCTTTGAGGTCTCAGTGCCATCAGGCTGGAATTCAGGGAAGCCCTTCGTGAGATTGGCCGGGTCAAGATTGGGGTAGTATGCCTTCACCAATGCAAGTGTACGGATAGCACCCTTGCGATAGGCAGACGCCTTCCATCGCTCCATCAGCATAGGCACCACAGAGGTGGCGGCGAGAAAATCCGGAAGACCCGGAGGACATTCCCCAGAAGAAGTAGACGCCTTGATCATCTCGGCGCAGCCGAAGTAGAGTCGGCGGGTGACGCCATATATGGCCTGAATTTTCTCAAGTGTTCCCTTTATGGTCACCCCCTGAGCCGGACCTGGCAGGGAGCAAACGGAGGATAAGGAAACCTGCGACGACAAAGCAATACAAGAAAGAAAAGGCAAGAAGAAGACTCACCGAAGACAGCAACGGCCAAGTTATGAACGAGCTTCTTTACTTTCTCCAGCTCGGAGACTACTCTTTGCAGCTCAAGAGCCTTCACCTGTATGGCGAGCTCTTGTTCGTGCACCTTCTTCCGCAAAGCCTCATTGTCAGTTTGAAGCCGTTTTAGGGCTTCTTCTTGAAGCTTCAGCTGTTCCTCAGCCTTCTCACGAAGGCCGGTTTCACGCGCAAGTTCATGGCGTGTTTCGCTGTTGCTCTCGGCGGTGGCTTTCGAAAACTCCTGCAGAGGGAACATATATTTATCAAGAGAGACAAAAAGAACAGGAAGCAGTTTATAAAGCAATGACGGTATCTCAAAGAAGACCCAGAGCGCAGCAAGCTACTGCTCCGACTCTTGGGGACTACTCATTGCAAAAGTTCACTAGTAAGAAAGACCCGGAGCGCAGCAAGCTACTGCTCCGACTCTTGGGGACTACTCATTGCAAAAGTTCACTAGTAAGAAAGACCCGGAGCGCACCAAGCTACTGCTCCGACTCTTGGGGACTACTTCAAAGAAACATTTCTATTGAGACAGGTTCCCTGTCATGCAAGTACTAAGCATTTACCTAAGTAAAGTCTAAGCACTTGGGGACTACTAGAGGGAACATACCTGGTAGCGGAAGTGCAGATAGTTGCGCAGCTGAGACTCCTCCTTTCGCACCCTGGAGAGTCGCTTATGGATTCTCTCAAAAAGTTCTGGAAACTCCAAGGTGGTGTAAGGAGTTTCGTCTTCAGAGTCCGATTCTTCGGTTTCCTTGACCTGTTCCTTGCCTGCGGCACGGGCAGCAGGCCCTTCCTCAGCCTTAAGTTCCGGCTCAAGGACCTTCGCCACGGAAGTTGAAGGCGCGGCGGGATCTTGAAAGCCGGTGCCCGTTACAGCGACATCCGGTTCTTCCGGAATAACAGGAAGATCGGACTTTGGAGGGGAAGAAGAGTCTGGAACAGGGAGAGTCGGTTCAATTGGCTTCTCAGCTTGAGTTTCTTCAACCTCAGGCTCGACTGGAGGGGTTGCGATAGCGTCAGGGGATTCCTCATCACTGAGGACGGCTTGGGCTCTGGAAAAGTATAAAGACATGCAAGGAACAGTAAGTGGGCTAAAGCGAAGACATGGTGCAAAGTAAAACTAAGATTTACCCCTTGTTGATGACAAAGTCGGAGGGAAGAGCCTCTGAGCCGGAACCTGAGGAGCAGGACATAGACCGGGATTTAGAAACCCGGAGGCGACCTGCCAAAGGATAACGTGCATCGGGGGAAGTCTGACGAGCGTTTCTCCCGCGGGGAGAAGGACTGTTTGGGATACCTAAGGAGAGCTCTTCGGAAGATGCGGACGAGCGAGTCCTTCGACGTTTAGGCGTCACCTCATCCTTGTCCTGCGCAGACGGACAAGTTTGAGAGCCGGAAGCAGCTTCTAGATCGATGAAACGAGAGCGTGGTATCAGTTGTACCGCGTTACGGGTCCGCTTTGCTCCAGCCGGTGGAGAAGGAGGTGTCGGAGCCTTGGTGGAGTCTCGTTCACCTTGACCTGGAATGTGGGGAGTATGAGAAGAAGTGTCGTCTTCAAGATCGGCTTCTAGGAGTTTTTTCCAAAGCCGGTCCATGGAGTCGAGCTCACCTTCGTCTGCATCTTCTTCTTCTTCTGAATTTTGTTCCGACTCATCTTCTTGGTCGGAGGAGACGGGAGTTTCATCGGCGGCGTTCCACCAGTCTTCAGTGACCTGATGAAGGGATAGAGGCATTCATGGAGTACTGAAATACAGAAAGGATAAAAAGAAAGAAGTATAAGAGATAGAGGGGAGCAAGTTAAGTACCTTTGGAGCCGGGTTCTCGGAACAGAAGGGGAGGAGCCCGTTGAGTGTTATCGTAGCGATAGACTCGGACAAAAGTTTCTTAGAAGTTCGGATGACTTCTTCATCTTCCGGCTCTTCAAAGGTGAACCGGAGACAGTCAGAGGGAATGTTGGTGTAGTCGCAAATAAGTTTGGGACGGATGGATAGTGGTTTTATACACCACCCGACCCAGCATTTGACCAGATCGGTGCCTTTGAGGCCGTGGGCCTTGAGAGCTCGGATCCTGGAAAGAGTGGGGGCCAAGGCCGTGCGGTTCTTGGCATAGGAGTTGGTTGATTCTCCTAGCACGAGAGGCTCAGCGCGGAAACCCAGCAGTTTGGGTTGGCCCTTGGGAGAGGTGTCCTTGCAGTAGAAAAAGGTTGATTGCCAAGCTCGAGGGTGGCTGTTGAGTTTGAGAGCCGGAAAACGGGAGTCTCGGTGCCGTTGGATCGCGACTCCTCCGCAAACGTTCAAAGGAAGAGTGGCAGAGGAGCGTTGTGGGTTGCAATAGAAAAATTCAAGAAAGAGGTCGAGAGAGGGTTCCATTTGAAGATAGTCTTCGCATAGAACGGTGAAGTTGGAGATGGAAAGAATTGAATTTGGGGCCAAGTCTTGAGGCCTAAGGCCGTAGTAGGCGAGCAGAGTGCGGAAAAAGAGAGAACCCGGAGGCTTAAAGCCGCGATTGAGGTGATCGGCAAATATTATTACCTCATTATCCCGAGGAACCGGCACGACCTCGTTACCCGGGGCGCGCCAGTGGATGATGTCTTGGGCTTGAAGATCGCCGGAATCGACTAAATCTTGCAGCTTGGCGATAGAGACCGTTGAGCCAGTCCAACTTCCGGAAGCAGGCGCTGCGGCGGCGGTGCCGGAAGCGGAGGCAGCGGCGGTGGCTTTAGCCTTCTTCAGGTTGGCCCTAACAGCGGCGGCCGCGGCGGCTGCGGCAGGACCCTTGCTTGCTACTTTTTTCCCCATGGAAGCAGGGGATGAGATCTAGATCTAAAAGTGGAATGTGAGGAGATGGCAGCGGGGATGGCTGCGGCACAGTTCTGGATTCGAGCAGAAGAAGTAAGAGAGCGGTGGCGCTAGCTAGCTCCGGCGAACGGTGGCAGAGCTCGAGCACGGGAGTGGCAGCGGCGGCGCTGGAGGAAGAAGAAGGAGTGGGGGCGCACGGGGGAAATGGATGCTTTTTTCCCCGTCCCCACTTATTTATATCCCAAGTGGGAGTTGACCTAGGGGCAAAATAGGAAGAATCCGAGGATAATCATGGCTTTGGGGAACCATATCCAAGTTGTCAGATTTTGTACCTGACAGAATCTTGGGTTCCCGAGATGGGCGCACGACTCCTCGATTCTCGCGAAAGGATAAGCATTAAAAATGTCGTTGACTCCGGAGGTTGACCGACGTCTTCGAGGAAGTGTAAAGAAAGCTGAAAATCGCTAAGTTTGGAAGTGGAAGTCGGCAGGCGATGGCCGGGTTAGGAACGGGCCGCCAGTAAGAGCCGGCCAAACCGACACCTGTGTGCTCGCCTGCTTAATAAGTTGTTTATTGTTTTTCAGATGATAACCCGGACAAAAGAAGTGACGGCTTCCCCAAGATTATGCCCAAGAGTGTGAGGCGAAGCAAGTCAATTCTGATGTCCAAGTTATCCTGGGGGCTACTGTTGGGGGGATCATAACCCGGTAGGCCCACCGACCTAGAAGAGTAAGCCGGCCTGGTAAGAACCTGGGCCGGGTCAAGCAGGATGATATGGGCCGTGTTTCACGTGAGCCGGTGCGCCACGTGTGTCTTGGCCCCCAAGTCAAGAAGGATCTAGAGTACTAGAGGCCAAGTACAAGACGGAGTCCCAATAAGGAAGGCGAAGACTTGAAGGACTTAGAGTAGAGTCCGGGTACGATTGTAACCCGGATCACGTCTGTATGTCCAGCGAGACCCGCCGCCTATATAAGGGGGTCTCCTGGTCCTTAGAAGGATAAGCTTTACCAAATCGCAAGTACCACCATTGTAATCTCGAGACCCGGAAGCTAAGGCGCCGAGTCCTCGAAACCCATATCAATAAAGCAGTAGCAGGAAGTAGGTCTTTACCTCGAGACGAGGGGCCGAACCTGGGTAAACCCCTGTTTCCCCACGCCGTGCTAGACAAGCTCCCGATGTCAGAAGTCGCTATGTCCCCATACTCAAGTTTCCACCCGGAAACATCTGCCGTGACAATCCCACGACAACTCCTCTTCGTCAAGATGAGCCAGAGAGGGGACGACCAGGCTGAGGGCTCCAAGAGCCACAAGAAGCGCGAGGAGACCAAGCGCAAGACCACTGCTGTCCTAGCGGCAGAGCCAGCCACCAAGAACGCCCGCAGAAGCTCCCCCGAGCCTGGCGACAAGGAGGCGGACCACCGTCCGTTCTGCGTCTACCACAACAGGCGTGGACACGCCACAGACGACTGCTTCGACCTCAAGAGGCTGAGCAGGGAGCGCGAGCGAGGAGAAGGCAGCGGAAGCCGCGGCAGAGTTCGCGGCTACCGCAGAGACGGCAGGGGTAGGCGCGATGGCGGCTACCAGAAGCCATCGGGCACTCAAGCTAACGCCGCCGAGAAGAACAACAACCTCCCTGACGAGGAGGACGGGGGCTACCAGGCCCCGAGAGGGGCTATGGCCTGCATCCTCGGCGGGGCTCAGGCGCCCAAGTCGAACAACCAGTTCAAGCAGTTCGCTCGCGAGCTCAACGCTGTGCTCCCGAGCACCGAGACCTCCAGGCCCCTCAAGTGGTCCCAGTACACCATCGCCTTCGACGCCAAGGACCACCCCAAGTCGACCAAGACTGTTGGAACCCTCCCCCTGGTCTGCTCCCCCACCATCAACAACATCACCGTCTCCAAGACGCTCATTGATGGGGGAGCTGGCCTGAATGTCATCTCTGTCGAGACCTTCGAGACGCTTCAAGTGCCCTACGAGTGGCTTATGCCCTCCAGGCCGTTCACAGGGGTCACCAGCGGTTCCATCGAACCCCTGGGCCAGGTCCGGCTAGCCGTCACCTTCGGCACGCAGAAGAACTATCGCACAGAGCTGATCGACTTTGACGTCGCCCACATCGGCCTGCCGTACAATGCCATCCTCGGCTACCCCGCTCTCGCGAAATTCATGGCCGTCACGCACCATGCCTACAACATGGTCAAGATCCCCGGCAGCGCTGGCACCATCGCCATCCATGGTCATATCCTGGACACCACGCGCGCTGTCGAGAGCGCCTACAAGGCAGCTGCCATGGCATTCCCGGCCGACGAGGACATGGAGCCTCTCGAGAGGCCCAAGAAGAAGAAACAAGTGTTCTCTCAGGAGCAAGCGGCCACGAAGAAGGTGCCACTGGGCACCAGTGGCTCGGGGGCCGAAGGCTCGGGGGCTAGCGTCACCATAGGCGCTGCCCTGCCTCCTAAATAGGAAAGCGCGCTCGTCGCCTACCTTCAGGCAAACTCTGACATGTTCGCATGGACTCCGTCAGATATGTATGGTGTACCAAGGGAGGTGATCGAGCACCACTTAGCCGTGTGTCCAGACGCACGCCCCGTCAAGCAAAAAGCACGCAAGCAAGCCCCCGAGAAGCAACCTTTCATCGTCAAGGAAGTAGAGAAGCTAAAGGCGGCGAAAGTCGTCCGCGAAGTCGCGCACCCCACTTGGCTCTCCAACGGCGTGGTTGTCCCTAAACCCGCTGGAGGAGGCCGACTCTGCATCGACTACACCGATGTCAACAAGGCCTACCCCAAGGACCCATACCCCATGCCGAGGATAGACCAGATCGTGGACTCCACTGCTGGCTGCGACCTCCTCTGTTTTCTGGATGCCTTCTCTGGTTATCACCAGAGAAAAAATGGCTAAAGAGGACGAGGAGAAGACAGCGTTCCTCACCCCTTGTGGTGTGTACTGCTACACTTGCATGCCCTTCGGCCTGAAGAACGCTGGCACCACTTTCCAGAGGCTCATGAGGATAGCCTTGGGGGCACAGATGGGTAGGAACGCCGAGGCCTATGTCGATGACATCGTGGTCAAGTCTCGAGAGGGAGACACTCTCTTGAAGGATCTCGAGGAAACCTTCGCCAGCCTGCGCAAGGTGAACATCAAGCTGAACCCCGCCAAGTGCGTCTTCGGGGTCCCTTCAGGCAAGCTCCTCGGATTCCTGGTGTCCCACCGCGGCATAGAAGCAAACCCTGACAAGATCAAGGCCATAGAAGGAATGCAGCCTCCTCGCCGACTCAAAGACATGCAGCGCTTAGCGGGCTGCATGGCCAGCCTTGGCCGATTCATCTCCAAGTTCGGCGAGAGAGCCCTGCCATTCTTCAAGATCATGAAGAGGTCTGGCACGTTCAAGTGGACCCCTGAGGCGGACAAGGCCTTCGAGGACTTAAAGAGGTATCTGGCCAGCCCACCAGTCCTGGTGGCCCCCAGGACAGGCGAGCACCTGAAGCTGTACCTTTCAGCCACTCCTCAGACCGCAAGCGCCGTCTTGGTCGTCGAGAGGGAAGAGCCTGTCTTCCCCAAGAAAAGCACTGCCACCCCAAGCCCAAAGCCCCCCGACAAGGACTTCGTCGAAGGAGTAGCCTCCACAGACCCGCTGCCAGGCCCACCGCCTCAAGTCGAGTCTGCTCTCGGCACCCCTGTCGAGACCCCCCTGCAGGCGGATCTCGGCAAGGGCCCTGAGGAGCCTCCACAGAGGGCTGACGCTGCAACCTCACTGACAACCCCTGTCGAGCACCCCGTCTACTTCGTCAGCACAGTGCTGCGGGACGCTCGGGAGAGGTACCCAATGCAGCAGAAACTCCTCGTCGCGCTCCTCATCGCCTCCAGGAAGTTGCGACACTACTTCCAGGGCCACCCCATCACGGTGGTCACTGCTTTCCCCCTGGAGCAGATCCTGCGCAACCCCAACGCCACAGATCGTGTCGCGGGATGGAACATAGAGCTGCAGCCATTCAACTTGCGCTTCGACACCACGAGAGTCATCAAGGGGAGAGCGCTGGCAGACTTCATCGCCGAATGGACCGACCCAAGCCCTGAAGAGCCTCGGGGGGAAGAGACCGAGCCCTCTGGAGACACAATGCCCAGCCACTGGACCATGCACTTCGACGGAGCCTTTGCCTGCCGCAATGGTGGGGCAGGCGTCGTCCTAACTTCGCCCAAAGGCGACAAGCTCTACTACGCGGTCCAGTTATGCTTCACGATTGACAAGATCTCCAACAACATCGCCGAATACGAGGGCCTCCTCGCCGGCTTAAGGGCCGCCATCGCTCTAGGCGTCAAGCACCTACTCGTCAAGGGCGACTCCCAGCTGCTCGTCAACTTCTCCAACAAGAGCTACACGCCTAAAGACGATCACATGGCCGCATACCTTGAAGAGGTCCGCAAGCTCGAGAAGCACTTCAGGGGCATGGAACTCATGCACATCCCAAGGAAAGAGAACCAGGAGGCTGATGATATCGCCAAGCGGGCCTCGCGGAGGCAACCCCAGCAGGCCGGCGTCTTTGAGGAAAGGCTCACCAAGGCGTCCATCAAGCAGCCTCGAGAGGCCACAGCCGCAAGCACAGATGAAGCGCTCCCACCACCTCCCGAGTCGGGGGCTCCTGATTGCGGCCCCAGCACAGGGGAGCGTCTGTTGGTGACGGCAGCCCACCAAGCCACAGGCTGGATCGACGAGCTCAAGGACTACCTGACGAAAGGGATCCTCCCTGAAGAGGATGCAGAAGCAGAACGAATCGCTCGACAGGCGAAATCCTACTGCATCCTCGAGGGAAGCCTCTACCGCAAGCGCCCGAATGGCATCGCGCTCAAGTGCGTCCCTCCCGCGGAAGGCCGATCGCTGATCAAGGACATCCACAGCGGGGAGTGCGGCCACCACTCGTGTGCGCGCACCCTCGCAGGCAAGGTCTTCAGGAGCGGCTTCTACTGGCCTCAGGTGCTTCAAGATGCGGTCGCCATCGTACAAACCTGCGACGCCTGCCAGTTCCACGCCAAGCAAATTCATCAGCCGGCGCTGGGGCTCCAAACCATCCCGCTCTCCTGGCCGTTCGCGGTCTGGGGGCTGGACATCTTGGGCCCCTTCCCAAAGTCGCAGGGGGGCTATCGCTTCCTCTTCGTGGCCATCGACAAGTTCACCAAGTGACCCGAGGTTGAACCAGTGCGTACCATTCCGGCCGGTGCCGCGGTGAAGTTCATCAGGAGCCTGGTCTGCCGCTTCGGTGTGCCTAACCGCATCATCACCGATAATGGCTCGCAATTCACCAGTGGCATCTTCCGAGCCTACTGCGACAAGCTTGGCGTCAAGGTCTGCTTCGCCTCGGTGGCTCACCCACGCAGCAACGGTCAAGCCGAGCGAGCGAACGCAGAGGTCCTCAAGGGCCTCAAGACCAGAAGCTTCAACATCCTCAAGGGCCACGGCAAGGGCTGGATCGACGAGCTCCCTTCCGTGCTCTGGTCCATGCGCACAACTTCCTCAAGGCCTACAGGCGAAACGCCGTTTGCCCTGGTCTACGGAGCTGAAGCAGTCCTCCCTGCAGAAATCAGGCATGGATCACCATGGGTCCTTGCCTTCAACGAGGACATCCAAGAGGGCCTCCACAACGACGACCTGCTGTTCCTCGAGGGATTGCGCCGCCATGCCGCCCTCAGAGCGGCAAGGTACCAGCAAGATCTGCGACGCTACCACAGCCGCCATGTGCGCTCGCGCACCCTTGAGGCGGGCGACCTCGTCCTCAGGCGAATCCTCTCCAGGGAAGGCCTCCACAAGCTCTCGCCGATGTGGGAAGGCCCCTACAGGGTCTCCCACATCGCCAGGCCTGGCGCAGTACGCCTCGAGACTGAAGACGGCATCCCCGTCAAGAACCCGTGGAACATCGCGCATCTGCGCAAGTTCTACCCGTGATCATAGTCACGCCAGGCATTTTTTGTCTCTAGAGGGAAGCTCACAGCTTCACCTCCAAGCTTCTCAAAGCTTCTCCCGAGGCTCAGCCCTCCGAGCTCTCCTGCCGATGAGCCACCGCAGGCCGCAGTGAACCTCTGCCACTAATGGGTGATCCCCATGCCTCGACATGGAAGGAACGTTAGCTTGGCAAACCCAAGTGTAATGAACCCATTTTCGTTCCAAGTGAACTTTGCGCTCAGGCGCCATTTTCGTTCCAAGAGAACTTTGCGCTCAGGCGCCATTTTCGTTCCAAGTGAACTTTGCGCTACGGCGCCGTGTCGTTCCCAAGTGAACTTTGCGCTGAGGCGCCGCTATGTAATATTTCTATGGCAAGTTTTACTTTCATCCTTTACTTTCAAATGTGCGCTTATATTCTTCCCATGCGCACCTCGCGAGCGGGGGCTGAGTACGGTGCCTGTGCCCAAGAGCACCCCAGCAGCACTGCAAAATCCAAGGGATCCTGAGCTCTGGCTAAAGGGCATGCTCCCGGATACACGCCACCTCCCCAAAGGACCTTGGTACTCTCTCTCCTCGCGAGGCACCCATGAGGAAACCTATAAGCGCGCATAAGTCCTTACTACTATGCTCTAGCGTTTCGGTTCGCCTCTCTAACATCTACAGGGAAGGAGAGTCTCTCCAGGCCTGTGGAGGAAAAACTCGGCCCCTGAAGGGAAGACACCTCCAGAGGAGTCATACGCAGGGCGAAAAGCTTCGCGAAGCTAAGTTCCCTGCTCACAGCAAGAGAATCCTTGCATCTCGCTCACAAGCACTCTGCGTCCCTCGAGGGGTCCCTTCCCTCACTCTCCATGGGCTGCTTGCGCGTCAAAGAGGGGCCCTCAGCATCGCGACTCGAGGGTTCTTACCTCTCTAAGCCTTAAACTCCCCCCGGCCTTGCCGAGTCATTGCTCGAGCATACCGCAGCGGCGGAGTCATAGCGCGAAGAGAAGGGTCCGGCGACGCAGAGCGAAAAAGACATGGAGTTGAAGCAAAGGCTCCTCGAGGGGAGCACACACAGACTTAGCGGCACATGCTTAAAATAAGAAGTATATTACAGACTGAACAGCAAAACTCTTTAAGATAAACATCCCTACAGCGCTACAAGCGCACTACACTGCAGGAGAGGATCTCAGGAGGAAGTTAGGCAGCGGCCTCGTCGTCGTCCTGGCCGGATCCCTCCTCTTCAAGCTCGCTCCCCTCGTCGTCGTCCTCGCCCTCCGCTGTAGCCCGCTTAAAGCGGCTGCAGAAGTCATCCACTTGGTCGCGGACGGAGTTGGAGGCTTTCCACCTTTCCTCCCCCTCGAGGGGCTCGGTCACCGTCGCAAGGTCGAACCCGGGCTGGAGGTGCACGAGGTTGGAGAAGATGCGGTCCACCGCCACCGCCAGGAGCTGGCGGAACTCCTCCTCGACCACGTCGCGGAGCTCCGCGGCGGGGCCCTCGAGCGCCGTGAAGAGCTGCTCGAAGTACAGGAGGTAGGTGGCGGCGTCGGCATGGCCTTGAGCCGGGACAGACGGCGCTTCTGCTCCCAACTTCGCAGCGAGCTCGCGGCCCCGGTCCGCCAGGGTCAGGAACATGCGCTCTCGCTGCTGCGACAGCACCTGCGCCGCCTTGGCGCTCTCAGCAGCCTCCACCGCCTTCTCCACGGCAGGACCCACCTGCTGGTTCATCTCCTCCATGTCGGCCATGAGGGAGGCGAGGTCCTGCTCCACGCGCTTGCGGGCCTCCTCAGCGTCGCGGCGGCGATCCGTTTCGCGCTTCACCTTGGCGACGAGGGTAGCGTTCATGTTCTCGAGCTGATGGATCCGGGCGCCGCTCTCGCCAAGCCTCGTCTTGAAGCGGCCCTCCTGCTTGGAGAACTTCTCGGCATAGTCGCGCGAGACAGCGGCGCGGTACGCCTTTTCCCGGGCTTGGAACTCCTCCTCAGCCTCCTTCTTCTGCTCGGCGAACCTCTTGTTGAAGCGCTCCACATGCCCCTTGTGGGTAGCCACCTCGCGTTCATACCTGCCGTGAGCCGCGGCCAGGCTCTCCTCGCGGGCCTCGAGGGCGGCGCGCTGCCCCGACAGCTCCTGCTCCCTCAGCGCCAGCTGCTCGTCGCGGCGGTGCACATCCTCCTCACGCTCGCCCAGAGCTCGCCCTCTGGCCTCCAAGCTTGTGCGGATCTCGTCCAGGGCGGACCGCACAGTCTCGGAGTCAGCAAGGATCCTCTTCTCGAGCTCGACGAGCTCGCTGCGCTTGGCCGCCAGGGAGTGCTCCACGGCCTCCCGCTCGGCCCTGGCCGCGGCCAGGTCTTCTGCCGCTGCCCGGCGCTCGGCCTTCAAGGGCTGCAGGAGCTCCTCGGCGTCGCGCGCAGCGCCCTCGCGGACCTCCTCGGCAAAGCGCACCGCCTCCTCGCGCTCCGCCTGCAGGGCCAGGTCACTCCGCCGGCGAGCCTCCACAGCCGCGTGGAATGCGGCCCAAGCCCCCGCGAGCTCGTCTCGCCGCCGGGCAAGCTCCTGGTCCTCCAGAGCGAGGTGGGCCTCCAGCCCCTCCAGGGATTCCCGCACCAAGCGGAAGGCGACATCTCGGCGCCCCCGGCTCCAGTCCCAGCTGCCGAGGGCAAGGGCCTGGGATGCCGTGCGTGGCGCTGAGGGCCCAGCGCCGGTGTCGAGCTTGGAGGAGGAAGCCTCCGCGTGGGCCTGGGGGCTCGGAGGCAAATCCTCCGCCTCGGCGCCCGTGCCCTGCGCCTCGGCGTCGCCTCGCTCAGGCGGCACCTCCTTAGTTGCTTCCGGGGCAGAGGAGGTCTGCCCCGTCGCCGTTGCCTCCTCCGTCCTAGCGGATGGCGGGGATGGCGGAATATCCTCCCTGCTGGCCTCAGGCGCGCTCGGGGCCGACGCAGCGCCAGCCGCTGCTTCAGGTTGCGCCGGAGGAATCGCTGCGCGGGGTGGAGTGGGCACTCTCTCCACCTGCTCCTCCACCTGCTCCTCCTCTGGAGGCGGCTCGGGCGCCTCCGCCTGAGGCATGTCCTCCTGAGGGCCTGCAGAGGCCTCCTCCTCAGGCCTCGAGGCCTCATCTGCTGCGGCCTCGTCCGCTTCAGCCTCTGGCGCGGCCTCGGGAGCGGCCTTCTTCACATCCGCAGCCTTGCGGAGCCTGCGGCGCTTCGCAGGCGCTGGGTCGCTGGCGTGAGACGAGGAGATCGATCAGGGGAGGAGACAGGCAGAAAACCGAAGGAAAACGACAGAACCCAAGAGCACTTAGTTGGACTTCTTCGCGCGGGTGTCGACCCACGCCATACCAGACGCGCGCCATGAGGGCGCGGTCCGGACTCCTGACCCTTCAGGAGCAGCCTCAGCCTTCCTCTTGAGGGAAGCGCTTGGGGGCTCCCCGGCAGGCCTATCATGGGCCGCCTTAGTCCGAGGCTCTCGGCGCCCAGCCTCGGCCTCCTCGCCGTCACTGGACGAGAGCTCGTAGACCTCCGCTGTGGGTGGCGCGGCTTGAGACGAGCTCGCCCCGCCTGCGGAGGGCACCGCCTCCGCCTCCGCGTCACCAAGCTCCACGTCGCCATGCTCCGCCTCTGACGCGTACGGAGACTCGACAGCGTCCCCATCCTTCGCCATGGGCATGGGCCCCTCCTCCTCTTCCTCCTCTCCCGCCAGGCCCAGCGCGGTGAATGTGGGCATCTGCGCCAGGGTGGCCCGGCGCTGGTCCGGAACCTGGTACAGAGGCCTTATCGCCACAGGGACCGCCGCGGGCACGTCGGGGTTGACGAAGAGGCCGCCCATGATGGTGGCGACGACGGCGGGGCGATGATCGCAGGGGTGGAGCCGCATCGGGTCCATGAGCCCTGAGTACGCCCACATCGGCTTCTTGTGCGCCAGAAGGGGGGCGATGCGGCGCCTCACAAACTCCTCCGCCACCATTTGGCCGGTGAGGCCGTGTTCCCGGAGCATCCTCAAGTGGCCCACGAGGCCCGCTACCTGAGGGCCCTCGAGAGCCCGCTTGCCCCAGTGGGTGTTCTTCACGGGCGGCGCTTCTGGGACGTCGAGGAGGGAGCTCTGCGACGGGACGCCGATGAGGAACCACTTCTGCCTGAAGTCGTCCACTTTCTTCGACACCGCCGTCACGGGCCTCTCGCCGCTCCAGGACATGGGGATGTAGATATCCCCCATGCCGTCCGCGATGCGAAAGGACACGCAGCCCGTCCGCTCGGTCTTCGCGGTGTTCCGGAGCGCGTAGAAGCTCCTGAAGAGGGCCACCGATGGCCTCACCCCCAAATAAGCCTCACACAGGAAGGCGAAGATGGAGAGGATGAGAACGGAGTTGGGGTGAAGGTGCAGGAGGTGGATCTGATAGAACTCTAAAACGGCCTCGAAGAATGGCGAGTACGGAGGCACCAGCCCTGCAAATAGAGTCTGAAGGAAGATGGGGTAAAAACCCGCCGGAAGACGGCCGAACCTCGCGGCCCGGATGGCGGTGGCGCCGTGCTCATTGTTCTTCCCGGCGACCAGGTGCTGGATCTTGTCCAGCGCTGCCGCATCGACGCGCGTCCCAATCAGGGCGGGGCCGAGCGTCTCATCCTCCTGCGCATCCTGGCGGGCTGAGGTCATCGCCGCCTTGCCTTTGGATCCCCCCATTGGCGGAGCAAGACGGAGGCGCGGGAGAGCGAAGGAAAGGGGAATGCTCGCCGGAGAGGAAAAGAGTTCGCCGGAGAAGGAGAGCTAGGAGGTCGAGAGTTGGGAAAATGGAGGCGCAGAATGGGAGCAATGACTGCGATTCAGACCGGCGCGCAGCTTTATACCGCAGTCGGGCAGTTACCAAGGCGCGGTCGTGGTGATCGTGGTGGGACCCCCCACTACGCACGTTTCTACCGGAGAAACCGAGTCGCCGCAGGTTCATCTCCAAGCGACGCGTGTCACGGGCCGGCCGGACGTATTGGGCCCACGACGCTTCGCCTGGACCCGATAGGCCTCGTCGTGCCCGTCATGGGCCCGGGGGCTACTGTCGGCCCAGTGGATTCTAGGGTGTGCAGAGCCCATTCTCCACGGCCCTCACACGCGCCGGTGTCGACGAAACGACTAAGGACCAAGCAGAACGCTTGGAGAGACCCCCGAGGGGAGAGCCCCCTCGAGGGGACTTGAGGAGGCGACGAAGGGCCTGAAGGGGCTCCCCCTGAAGCTGCCCCCCTACAGGGCCTATTCCCCCTTGAGGAGAAGTCAACGCAACTCCCTCGGCAGGGCCTCCCGGGCCCTGCGGGGATACTTCGCTACGAAGGAACCGCTGCAGAGCGCACATGGCCTCTGCAGCAGCCGCAGAGTGACGCGCGCCTCTGCGCGTGATGACGACGGTGCCGCAGTTGCCGTTCCGGTGATAAAAGGAGTCAACAAAGCTCTGTGTCCCCTGCGCCTCCAACGAAGCTTTCCTCTTTGGTGATAAAGCAGATGGCCGGCGCAACGCTCCAACGGCGACGTCACCGTGGGCGCCCCCACGGTCTCTGCAGCACCAGCTGTCCGCTCTGCAAAGACGGAGGCTGCCCTGCCACGAAGGCAGGCTTTACGACCATGGACCAAGTCCATGGACGACCGAGCTGCGGTGCACCCCGCTCCTCCGCTTCGTCGCCATGTGGGAACCCTTCCACTGCGCAGGACGCAGGGATGAGGCCCGGGGCGCCTATATAAGGAGCAGGAGCACCACCGTAGCGGGGGATCGACCAATCAACCACTCATCCGCGTACACCCTACCATAGCCTAGCCTAGCCAAGCTTAGCGAGCTCGAGGAGGAAGAAGAGCTCATCCTTCCCCCTCCAAGCTCCGCATAGCCGCTCGAGAGCCTTCGGCAAGCTCATTGTACTGTTCCTACCGCAGTGCAATACAGACAGGCAGGAGTAGCGGTTTTACCTCACCCTGAGGGCCGTGAACCTGGGTACGGGCCGGACTCCATCTCTGTCGTGCTGTCCCGCTGCAGGCTCGACGAGCACCGTCGCCGTGCCGGCTGAGGGTCGTTGACTAACGTGTTCAGTCCCCCTCACGAACTTCCCCCTCGTGTGTAGTCATCCCTGTTCCGTGGGAATCACACCTCGACAGTGCTCTCCCGCTGATCTTGCTCACCATCATCGCCGATGTACTCTATTTGATAACTATATCTATGAAATGATGAAATGATGAACTTTTGTATTTCGAGCTCCATTTGTATCATGACTTGTGTAAAATTCGGCATTTGTAACTATATGTGATGTGTCTAAGTAATATGATGTGTATAAGTAATGTGATGTGTCAAATATATCATGTTTCTCTTATGTGTGTATAAATCCTGTAATATACCTATATTTTCATTAATATACATGTATTTGTACAGCGGGCAGAAATAAAACGAAAATTCCTGTAAATAATTATGTGGCGCATGGCAAAAAAAATCTGTGGCGCACCTATTTCTGTGGGGCACAGACATGGATGCGCCACTGATAAATTTCTGTGGCGCACGGGAAAGGATGCGCCACAGAAATGTGGCACTTTCTGTGGCGCACCGAGGGGGTGCGCCACAGAAATATAATTTAGTGGCGAGATTTCTGTGGCACACCCCCATTTCCCTGGGTGCGCCACAGAAAGCCTTTTCCATGCGCCACTAGTAGCCCTTTTTCCACTAGTGCCTCCTCGAGCAGGCGGATGCGTTCCGGGATAATGGCTACCAGGTGCCGCCCGACATAGGTGCCCCGGGGCGCTGGGCGATCTCAGCCCCAGGAACCGTTGTGGGACCCGAACTAGCCCGCAAGCTACATATACTGTTACGAGGAGGCGTTCCAGTGTCTCTTCGATGAGGAGATGAACAGTCGGGACGACCCTGGAGCACTACCGCGGGACAAGATTGTCGTCAAGCGCGACGCGTTCAGGGGCGTACCCGGGCGCACGCTCGACACCGTCGTGGATCACATCCGCAACGGCGGATCGCTGCTACAGACGTCCACAATTCCTCCTCCACCGCCGGTCTGGGCACCGCGGGCTCGGGTGTCGTACTACTCCTCGTCATCGTCACGCTCTGGGGCCTCGTCCTCCTCCTCTAGCTCCCGCACGACGCCTCTGGTCACATCGAAACCAGAGCAGATGAAGGTGAGGGCGGAGCCAGGGTTGTCGCCGCTCCTCGCCGAGCTCATCGCCGTGCAGGCAGGCGCCACCGACGATGCCATCACGTAGGCCATCACTGCCGCGTCCTTCGACGATGTGCCGCTGCTCGACCTCGCCTCTGCCTGCGCGTGGTTGGCGTTCGAGCATGCCAGGTCACAGGACCTGCCCTACGTCGACCTCACTGGCGACAGCCCCGGCGCGGGGTCTAGCCGCATCAAGGAGGAGGACGGCGGCGTAGGGACTAGCAGCGACGGCGGCGCTGGGTCAAGAAGGAATAGGAGGACCCCTCCACCGTCTTCAACTTTCATCCCCTATTGGATTAGGTTTTAGATTACGTATAAAAATTTCGTTAAATTCCTAAAATTTTCGAAATTTTAAATGAAATCCACCGAACTTTATATTTTATAAAAACAATTTTGAGCCCCACGAGTAGAGAGCGACGAGACCCGTATACAAAAGACACTCCGAACCACGCCCAAACCGGTCAGAAAAGGTTTTCAGCGACCATTTAAATTCCACGATGGAGATGCTCTAATATAGGTAGTTTTATGCGGTGATTTTTTCCGAGCGAAAGCTAGGCAAGTTGGTGCGTGGCAGCTAACCGTAGTGCGCCGCATGGCGCGCGTGGCGCTGCGGCGGCCGCAGCAGCTATCAGCGACCTCCCCGCTTTTCTGGACCGCCGTTTGTCGTCTCGGCTCGTGCCGGGCACACGACGCCTGCCTGCGTGTCACGGCGGTGACCACGCGTCCGATCTGATTCCCGGCGCGGCGATCGCGACTGGCAACCTCTATCCCAATTCCCACTTTCTTTTCGAGAAACACAGTATAGACGCAGACGTTTACAAACACACGTACAGACACTCCTATAACCGCACACACGCAAATCATACCCCTATGAGTACCTCCGAGAGACTGGTCCGGCATATATTGAGGTTGATGAAGTCACCATGTACGTCTCGTTGTTGACGGGCACGTTACCTACCACTGAAAGCATAGCGCCGGTTAAATCCTAGAAAATACAGGAAAATGCGAACACCCATGCCAAGTCTGTGACTTGAACCTGGGTGGACTAGTTCCACCACAAGGAACCAAACCAGTTGATATAGCCTCACTTCGCCCCAATTCCCACCCTCTTGGACGCATGCGTTAACCCTGCATCCTTTTGTCTTGTTGGCCGTTTTGATCTAGTATACGTTTCTTCTTCTTTCATAGATAGCTTATTAGGCTATCACTTTTTGGTTAACTCTGCTGCTGTTAGTATTAGATGTTACTGTGATTGCTCCATGTCAGTAGATGGGATCACCATGTCAACATGTGGTACATTTGGACCCAAAAGTTAGGCCGGCGCGTGCGAATACGTCGTGTTCATCTTTACACTCTTTCGAGAAAAGGCAGTGTACCTGCTCATCTTTATACAAGCAAATCCGTCTCACTGGTCACAGCTACAGTAGGTGCTAGCATCGTTAATTTTTACGTTTGCCGTTTGCGATTATAAGCAATGTTTGTTATCTACTTCGAGTTGATGCAGCGTGTGGTGAGCACGCTCTGGTCGTAGTATGGAGTGAAAACCTTCTACGCGACATGCCAAGCTACATCGACCTGCTTTAATGCTTTATTCACATGTTGTAACTCATGTAAACGCACCAGATGTTTTCAATCATGCCTTTGGTATTTGCTTTCTAATAACGTGGCATCAGGGGCGGACCCAGAAATTATTTTCAATGGGGGCAAATCATGTGACTGGGGGCCATGTTTGTATAAACTTGCAAAATTTGAGTATATTTCTATCAAAATTTGTGCAAATACTACTGGGATTTAAAATTTTGAGTGGGGGCATAGGCCCCCACAAGGGTGTACATGGGTCCGCCCCTGCGTGGCATAAGGGTTTTTAATATCTATAATCAAGGTGAAGTGAGCCCAGCTCAACTGGTTTGGTTTCCTTGTGATGGAACCAGCCCACCCAGGTTCAAGTCCCAGACTTGACATGGGTGCTCGCATTTTCCTGGATTTTTCAGAATTTAACCGGCGCTATGCATTCAGCGGTAGGTGACGTGCCCGTCAACAGCGAAGCGCCCGTGGTGACTTCGTCAACCTCAAGATATGCCGGACCAGTCTCTCGGAGGTGCCCATAGGGGTAGGGTTTGCGTGTGTGCGGTCATATGAGTGTCTGTACGTGCGTGTTTGTGAGCGTCTGCGTGTGTACTATGTTTCTCAAAAAAAAATCTATAATCAAGAAAATAAATAACTATTATTTTATTAAGCAGAAAACTGAACACAAAAAGTTTATAGATATGTTCATTAAACAATGCAGTTGCAGTCGATCCGGTCAAAACTCCACACATGCCACTACGGAGAAAATCAGCGTCCAAGCTGATGTGAATTGTCATCATCATCGCTGCTCTACTGGCAACCAGACCCGAGTTCATCGCCGCCAACCATTAACGACCGTCGATGAAGCCCTCACCGCCTTAATCGGTTGCCCCACATTCACGCCACCACTCTAGATGAGAGTCACCGCTAAGAGCAAAGCAACGTGGAATGAGATTCCACGTCGTTGATGGGGCAGGGAGAGAGGTGGCCCATGATGACCGTAAAGTAAGAAGAGGCAGAGACATCGGTTGCTCGGGGAAAACTAGTCTCTGTAGAAATTGTAGAAACCCTAAAATTTGTTGTTATATTGTCATCACCCTCATGGGGTATATATAGTGGTACAAGGAGGGAGGTAAACTTGAAGTACAAGAAGTCTAATACCAGTCTATCTCTAACTCCTAGTTGTACACGTATTCATATTCTAACATTCCCCCTCAGTCGTAACGGGAGTGAAACGAACGTTTGCGACTGGATTTGAAGTTCTACCCCCTCAGTCGTAGCGGGAGTGAAGCGGACGATAACGACTGCTTTTGAAGTCTTCTATCGTCTTCTCCTCCTTGGCATCATCAACTGCGTCTGATCATGTCTGACACCTAGGGGCGGTGACTACGACCCCTTCTAGTGCCTCTCTTCCCTCCCTCAGTCACAGTGGGAGTGGCATGGACGCAAGTGACGACGCGGACGCTGTTGACTGGAGTTCTTGAGTTGCTGTAGACGTTGTTCTTGATGTCGATGTCGAGGTAGCCGGTCGTGAAGTAGCCGAGGTCGAGGTTGTCGTGGTCGTCGTAGCCGAGAGCACCGAAGGCGCAAAAAAAAATTGCGCGGTTTTGGTCGTAGGGTTTTGTGCGTCGGCGGCGGCACGGATTCTACGGCGGCGGCGGGTTTTGTCGTAGGCGGCGGCAGATCCGTTGGGATCGGCGGCGGCGGCAGGGTTTTGTCGTAGGCGGCGGCGGCGGATCCGTTGGGATCGGCGGCGGCGGCAGGGTTTTTTTGTCGTAGGCGGCGGCGGCAGGGTTTTGGCATAGGCGGCGGCGGCGGATCCGTTGGGATCGGTGGCGGCTACAGAGTTTTTGTCGGCGACGGCGGGAGACCACGTGGATGTAGACCTTGGCGATGATTTGTTGATGGCGATGAAGAACTCGACGATGATCTTGATGTAGTCGTACAGCTTGATGTAGATGTTCGGCTTGGTGTAGTTCCGGCGGATGTAGTTGTACAACTTGATGTCGATGTTCGGCTTGGTGTAGTTCCGGCTTGATGCAGATTGGTCGACGGGCTGCATGCTGGCGGGTTGACGTAGATGTTCGGCTTGAAGCAGTAGCTTGGTTCGTGTCGGGGATTACATCCCCGGTACCCTAAAGTTATGGTGTTGTCATGGTTATGTTCGGGTGAAGAGACGCTACCCGGGCCGACATAAGCATTCTCCCAGCCAGCCTAAGCTGGGGATGGGCCGACTTTATGGATAACCCGGGTGGACCGAGTTAGCCAATAGAGGGGCACGATGCCTGTGGACTTCGGGCTGTCCGAATTATCTCCGACCTCGACCTTCACCTCGCCGACACAACCCAGCCGTCTTCGACCTCGGCGCCACCCCCGGCTTCCCCGACTCGGCGTCACCCCCAGCCGTCTTCAACCTCGGCGTCACCCCCGGCTTCCCCGACTCGGCGTCACCCCCGGCTTCCCCGACCTCGGCGCCACCCCCGGCTTCCCCGACTCGGCGTCACCCCCGACTTCCCCGACTGGTACGGAAGATTCTGAAGACAGGCGCAAGCAGACAAGACAAGGATGCGCGCCGCACGGGTTCTGCCTGCCATGAGTGTGACCAGGCGTGGCTACAGTGCCGGTGATGTGACTAGAGTACAATTCATGATGCGGAGAATAGTGTTGACAAGAGCCCAGTAGTCTTGTCAGCTACAGTGCATGTATAGTGTCACGTGGGCCACCTCTTGTCCCCTGGGCTCCTCTTATATAAGGAGCACCAGGGGGAAGGCCAAAAAGACAGCCACACACATCCACGGCCACGGCCGGCCAAGCCACGGGCTTCTCTCTTCCCCCCTTGGCTCTCTTTCTCCCCCCAAAGCCTCCTAGAGGCAACTCGGCTCAGCTCATGGAGCGTCTGTAAGGTTCATGTACAGAGAGGAAGAAATACACCAAATAGGCTAGATGCTGCAGTAGGGGTGTTATCTCCTCACGAGAGCCCCGAAGCAGGGTAAATCCCCGTGTCCATTTGTTCATCTGTGTGTGCTTCTCAGCGCGCTATCCCTCCCCGAATCCTCTAGCGTCCATCCGGCCCCACAAATTAGCCTACCCGTAGGCATCTGTCTGTTCACCACGACGACAGTTGGCGCCCACTATGGAGACATCCATGTCGGTAAGTGCCCAGAGTGGCTACCGGACATTCGAGACACCCGAGATACCCCTATATCAAACCAGCAGAGTCTGGAGACATCCATGTCGGTAAGTGCCCAGAGTGGCTACCGGACATTCGAGACACCCGAGATACCCCTATGTCAGACCAGCAGTGGCTGAAGACATCTATGTCGGTAAAACGCCCAGAGTGGCTAAGAACCGGCATATGATTGTATTTTTGCAGGTACAAGGAGGAGTACGTGAAGATGGTGGTGTTATTATATTTCTAAGTCTGCGCACGACTCTGCGAGTCCCCCGCAGCCTCGGGGACTAATCTCGGGGATGTAATCCTCGGTACCCTAAAGTTATGGTGTTGTCATGGTTATGTTCGGGTGAAGAGACGCTACCCGGGCCGACATAAGCATTCTCCCAGCCAGCCTAAGCTGGGGATGGGCCGACTTTATGTATAACCCGGGTGGACCGAGTTAGCCAATAGAGGGGCACGATGCCTGTGGACTTCGGGCTGTCCGAATTATCTCCGACCTCGACCTTCACCTCGCCGACACAACCCAGCCGTCTTCGACCTCGGCGCCACCCCCGGCTTCCCCGACTCGGCGTCACCCCCGGCTTCCCCGACCTCGGCGTCACCCCCAGCCGTCTTCAACCTCGGCGTCACCCCCGGCTTCCCCGACCTCTGCGCCACCCCCGGCTTCCCCGACTCGGCGCCACCCCCGGCTTCCCCGACTGGTACGGAAGATTCTGAAGACAGGCGCAAGCAGACAAGACAAGGACGCGCGCCGCACGGGTTCTGCCTGCCATGAGTGTGACCAGGCGTGGCTACAGCGTCGGTGATGTGACTAGAGTACAATTCATGATGCAGGGAACAGTGTTGACAAGACCCCAGTAGTCTTGTCAGCTACAGTGCATGTATAGTGTCACGTGGGCCACCTCTTGTCCCCTGGGCTCCTCCTATATAAGGAGCACCTGGGGGAAGGCCAAAAAGACAGCCACACACATCCACGGGCACGGCCGGCCAAGCCACGGGCTTCTCTCTTCCCCCCTTGGCTCTCTTTTTCCCCCAAAGCCTCCTAGAGGCAACTCGGCTCAGCTCATGGAGCGTCTGTAAGGTTCATGTACAGAGAGGAAGAAATACACCAAATAGGCTAGATGCTGCAGTAGGGGTGTTATCTCCTCACGAGAGCCCCGAAGCAGGGTAAATCCCCGTGTCCATTCGTTCATCTGTGTGTGCTTCTCAGCGCGCTATCCCTCCCCGAATCCTCTAGCGTCCATCCGGCCCCACAAATTAGCCTACCCGTAGGCATCTGTCTGTTCACCACGACGACAGTTCGTGACGTTGAAGATGTACATGTGCAGCCGCACGTGGATTTTACGTGCATGCATGGCTTCCGCACGGCTCGATTGTGTGGCATCTCCGATCATCGATTCCTGTTGCAGCTCCTGTAGACGTAATGCTGCCCTGATGATTGGATCTTGCATGAAGTGGATTGGATCTTGCATGAAGTGGAACGATGAACCGATCTTGCCTGAAGATTGGATCTTGCATGAAGTGGAACGAAGAATCGATCTTTACAAGGATCGTGGGATTTGGGATTTATTTTGGCTAATTGGATCGAACGAAAAGATGATAAGATTTTGTGGCTAATTGGATCTAATCTACGGAATAAAAATTGAAAATTGTCTAATCTAATCTAAAAAACCGATCCGATCTTTGATCGAAACCGGGTGCCGCGCCCCCGAGGAGAGAAGGGATCTCCCCGGGGGCGGCGTGCGATGCGGAAGTGGTGGAAGTCCTAAGATCGGCGCCGTGAGGCTAAACGCTCTGATACCATGTAGAAATTGTATAAACCCTAATATTTGTTGTTGTATTGTCATGACCCTCATGGGGTATATATATAGTGGTACAAGGAGGGAGGTAAACTTGGAATACAAGAAGTCTAATACCAGTCTATCTCTAACTCCTAGTTGTACACGTATTCATATTCTAACAGTCTCCCCTAGGCACAACTCAAGTTGTATTCAACATTCAACTCTGAATAATAACCTTTAAAAAATCTTTAAAAACACAATTATGGCTTTCAAGGCCTTATTTCCCACTAAAATACCATATATATATTCTAGCACACTACTTCTCTTTGAATATGATCACATGTAAAATCAAGAGGACTTAAATTAAAGAACACATGGGAGAGGATACGGGAGAGGATAGTGAGGGGGATCGTAGCAACGGGAGGGATACATACGGCGCGCGTGATGTATTTTTTATTTTATAATTTTTTTAAGAAAAGCCAGGGCTGAGGCATGCGTGGAGGAGGGACGCTCGATACCGTTCATGCGCAGATGGTCGCACGGATGGTCGCATGCCCAGATGACAGGCAAGCCCCATCCGTACTTTGGTGGCATCGAGGGGATACAATTTCAGTAGGCAAACTCGTGTTCTTCCTATGAAACCACGAAAAATGTGGACAAACAGAATCAGGCAGACGCACTACACATTCACACAAGGCCATGCGGTACCAAATGCCTAGATTACCCCGACTTTCCATGCCCAAACAAGACATTTCACCCGGCCTCTTAACCCCTATAAATCTCACCTCACCCTCCACCCAAACCTCACAACTCCCAACAGATCACCACCAGCTACTCGCAGCAGCTAGCTAGCTAGCAAGTACACTCGGATCAGCGCGCTGATTCACACTCTGACCGAGAAGATGGTGAAGCTCGTGCAGGACGTGGAGAACCAGAGGCTCCTCCTCGACGACCACAAGGAGAAGCACTTCACCTCCGGGGAGGTGGTCCGGGACATCATCATCGGCGTCTCCGACGGCCTCACCGTGCCCTTCGCCCTCGCCGCCGGCCTGTCCGGCGCCAACGCGTCCTCCGCGCTTGTGCTCACCGCTGGACTCGCCGAGGTCGCCGCCGGCGCCATCTCCATGGGACTCGGAGGGTAAGCAGAGAGAACAGAATCTTCTACAGTAATTAATTGATTTCGTGGGTATACGTTTCTTTTAATTAATGGCATTTGTTTCTCCGGCGATTTGATCTGCATGCATGGGTGCTGTGCTGGATGCTTAATTGGCTCAGCCTAGATTTGTTCTTTGCTGTTTCGGCAAAGGGTTGGTGCATGTAGATGTCAATAGATCTCAGTTTTAGTTTCTCTTTCTTGGCAGAATGCTTGCTGTTCTTGATACTACTCTACCAAGAATGGAAGGAGTAATTTCCTTGGGAGAAGACAAGGCAAGAAAAGAAACCTCTAAATAACGCCCATCGAGGCATTGACTTCAAGGCCGGTGATTTCTTCTTGAGTAAAAGAAGACATCGTGCATGCGAATAGTTTCCGTTGAGTACCAGCTAGTGTTTGTAAAATATTTTCTCTGCATCAATTCTTCATTTTTTTACTATCCAGATACCAACCATATCATTAAGGAAGTGAACAGTTCATGCGGGAAAACAAATACTGTTCTGTGCGCACTATCCAAAACAACTCGCAATACTGCTCGCACTCTCTCCACGCACGTTCGCTTCAAAGAATCTTGACTTGTATTACATGGGAATCTAAGATTTTACCTTCACTCACACGTTTAGTACTGGCGAATTTTCGGTGACATATGTGCAGAATTTTCTCCAGCCAAAAGAGAAAATATTCCTAGGAAGCAAACTGTTTCAGGCTTTCAGTTGGGTCAAAACAAAAACTGGAAACTTTAGACCCACGATTTATACAGTCCCCCTTGGTTTTAGCGCTATTTTTCTTCACTTGCTCGTGGGTTTAGAATCGCAAGCACTGTAACGGCGGGTCTAATTGCATGTAAGCATATGGCTAATGGTGTACTGGCGCTGTTGCTTATCAGGTACCTCGCCGCTAAGAGCGACGCCGACCACTACTACCGGGAGCTGCAGCGCGAGCAGGACGAGATCGACACCGTCCCTGACACTGGTAAGAATGCACTCCCTTTCTCTCCGTCAATGAAGAGTGAAGACACAAGAATTTGATCTTGTCTGAGCTCACGGCTGAAATCGTTTGGCTTGCGCAGAGGCCGCCGAGATCGCGGACATCCTCTCGGAGTACGGGCTGGGCCCGGAGGAGTACGGGCCGGTCGTCACCTCCCTCCGCAACAACCCCAAGGCCTGGCTCGAGTTCATGATGAAGTACTAACAAAAGCCCACCCAACAATGAAAAAAATAGCGCGCTATATCGCCGCTAATAGCACGCTATAGCGTTTTGAGGATGGTCACGCTATATCAATTCGCGCGCTATATCACGCTATAACACGCTATAGCGCGATATAGCATGCTAATAGCGTATTTTTTTCATTGCCACCCAACCAACTCATTTTTCCAATTAAATCACTTCATTCATCACTAAACTGATGATGTCCGGCGTTTTTTGGATTCAGGTTCGAGCTGGGTCTGGAGAAGCCGGACCCGCGGCGGGCGCTGACGAGCGCGGCGACGATCGCCATGGCGTACGTCGTCGGCGGGCTGGTGCCGCTCTCGCCCTACATGTTCGTGCCGTCGGTGGACCGCGCCATGCTCACCTCCGTCGTCGTCACCCTCGCCGCTCTGCTATTCTTCGGCTACGTCAAGGGCCGCTTCACCGGGAACCGCCCGTTCCTCAGCGCCATCCAGACCGCCGTCATCGGCGCGCTCGCCTCCTCCGCCGCCTACGGCATGGCCAAGGCCGTCCAGGCCATCTGAGCTCGCGCTGTGAAACCGGGCTACGTGCCAAGAAAAATAAGTGCAGATAGCTACCTACATATATGTATGTATGTATTGTTGTCATGGTACTCGATCGGTAGCTGTACGTGCAGACTCTAAGTGTTCGATCCGGTAACTGTACTGGTAGCCCAATGTTTTTCCTGTTTGGTTCTATTCTAGGTTGATGATGTACACTATGTTAGTGTATTTTCTTTCTCTTTTGTATCCGCGTAAAAAAAAAGAGTAAGAACTATTTGTAAGGCAGGTTCCATTGTTTATGCGGTGGTAATGTGATGGGCTTTGAATCAGCTCTCGCAAATGAGTATTACGAATCCTGTAAACAGAGGCCCAACTGAACTTTTCTGAAGTAAGTATCGTTTTTTCTGAATTCATTCCCACATCTTCCATGCGGGGAATTCGCAAGTGCTAGTTCTGAATCAACCCAGAGATAGCATACCACATTATGCTGGCAACAAAACAAGCGAGACACATTTTAAAACTGCTGCGCTCACAGAACATTGAACTTCTTGGTTAAAACTAGCAACTATGGTTTTGCGAGTTGATTTTTATTTTGACATGGCGCAGTCTTAAGGCCACGTTTGGAATAAAGGAAAATTGTAGAAAATTTGGAGTATAGAAACTTTATAGGAAAATTTTCTATGATACCGTCTGGAACAAAGAAATAGGAAACTTAGTTTTTTTATATTACTATGGGATAGGCTATTCCATCATAATTTTGGAGGAAAACAAATATGAGTCCTCACCTAATGTTTTAATCTTCCTATGTGTACAATTTTTGTGTTTTTCCTGCGTGTCATCCATACGACACTTTGAAACATTTCTTGTGGTTTTGATTCCTGCAAGAATGTAGGAAACATGACAGCTCAATTATTGTGTTTTTCCTATTGCTATGTTTTTACTTGCTCTATTCTAAACGAGGCCAAAGGTTTTCTGAGCGCGCGCTGTGAAATCGGGATACGTGCCAAGAAAAAGGTTTTGGAGGAGTAAAATTGGGTTTCCTCCTCTAAACCACACATAGTAGATCCCTCAAAAAAATTAGAGGAAAATTTATTCTCCAGCCACCGCTTGACCCTCAAATATACTCGACCTCGGCACCCTAGAGAAAAACTTTTCTCCACCTCTCCATCCTGCTCGACCGCCACCCTGCTCGGCCCTGGTCTCCCAGGCGCCGCCGTTAGTAGCTCCGCTGCCCTCCACCCCACTCGTCCGACACCATGTAGCCACGATGCGCTTCTCCCCCACTTCAATTTGGTCACCATTGTCGGAATCGACATATCTAACGCCGCTTCCGTCGTTGCTAGATTCGGCAAACATACGACCGCCGTTGTTGATCATCAAATGTGACAATTGTGACCGATTGGTGTAGCAGTGGACGTCAAGCATGGTGAAGCATCCCGGGTGGCTTTTTTTTAGTGCGAAATGGACAAAGTGATTATATTTTTCTATACTCAATTCCGTTGGACTCTGAACTCAATGTTTGTTTTCTTTTTAATGTAGAAAGTTTGTGTTTTGGTATTGGGAAGAAGAATATATTGATCTATTAATCGGCCCAAGTATATTAGATGTCGGTGCATTATTTCAACCTACAGAATGTACAGATGAACGCATTCTCTAAAATTGATGCGGAAGATGTTGAATAGATAAGCAATTTAGCAATTGATTTAATCCTCGAAAACAATAAACAGTTCACGACTAAAATAACAATAATTAAAATATTCATGCAATCTACTAACACAGTAGATAAACCGATCGAATATAGAGCATATAGTACTAGCAGGAACGATAGCAGTATCTCAAATGAAAATATCAAGAACACGTACCGTGTAGCGACAGCAGAACCGCTAGCATTCCCATTGTCACCCATGTCATCGATGAAGAGGTCGCCGATGTCAGGGAAGAAGCCGTCGTTGGGGAAGAACTCGATGCCAGTAGTCTCGTGAGTGTGCTCCCCAAAAACCTGACCCCCCTCTCCCGTACAGGTTCACAAGAGGCGGAGTTCAGGAGGCCTACTGTATCTTCAATCGGTGCACGTCGGAAGACGGGATGGAGAAGACTTGGAAAACAACGGCGCAATGTTCTGAAGGTGGAACGGCGAGAGACCATATGTTGCGTGCTTCAGATAGGGTTTGCGTATCGTGCATATATAGTACAAATCAGGTAGGACGTGGACACAACCGCATGTTTAAGTCGGCACCCACGATTATAAAGGACCGAAAACATCTAAGTAATTAACATGTCTATTAGTTATTAATCAATGACCCATTTTTTTCGAACTACAAATACAGGCATCGGCTCGATGAGATTCCTGCATCGTGACGAGGCGTGGCGAGGCAAGCGAGGAGGAGGAGTGCGCGTGTGACACTCCTCTTCTCATGCTCTTACTAGTAAGAGAACAACTCACTATATAAAGTGGTGCAACTCAGTAACAACTAGCAATGGGACTAAACTTTAGCCCTCAAACCAGTCAAAGAAATGGGTGCTGAGAATTTCAGAAATTTAGTTGGGCCATGCGTAAAAGCCCACAAATTCCAAGAGAAAGGAAGGCGATATGCAAGCTGGAATCAACGGAGAAGACCAAACATGTAGCCGGTGAATATAAGGAGCTAGAAAAAAAATATTAATCAGACTTATAAGAACAATCAAAGAAGTAGTGTTACTCTTAATGTGTGCATTTTTCGCCTTTTAACTTTTGGAGTATTAATAAAGAATTGAAGAAGTATGTTATCAAGATGTTGATTAATGAATGTAGAGTTTAACTCATAGCCCAAAAATAAATAAGAGTAAGCGCACTAGGCACACCCTCACGACAGCAACTCATGTACAATTCGAGCCGCTCTTCGTGCTCATCGCCTCTACCATGAGGGCGGCCTGGACGCACCGTGGATCATGTCGCCACAGTAGGCTTGATGAAGGGTGGACCAGGGCAGTTCGAGCCCGTGGTAAGCTAGCTAAAGGGGTGGACTAGTCAGAGTCAGTTAGTATCACAAATGTATAACTAACGAGTAAAACGTGTAATTCACTCTTAACAGAATCAAAAAAATCATAACAGTTGGAAACAACACAAAGAGGCTTAATTACACACATTGAATGGAAGGCTAAAACTTCCTAGCACTTAGATGTTGGTTTTCCTTTCTCTATTTTTCCTACTCCACCCGGTGATTTGATCCGTAGTAGAGTTAGTAAAGAATAAACAACATTACGTCACAATATTGTGCACTAGATGAGGAATTTTATTTCAACCTCCCAGGTTCAGCAAGGGGCATCTTCCAAAAACCGTTTTACCGGTCTGGGTGGTTTCCTTTCACGGCAAAAGGGAGATTTTTTTATAGAAACACATTACAAACGCAGACGCTCACAAACACGCACGTACGGACACTCCTATGAACGCATGCACGCAAATCCAACTCCTATGAGCACCTCCGATAGACTGGTCCGGCAGATTTTGAGGTTGACGAAGTCACCACGGACGCTTCACTGTTGACGGGTACGTCACCTACCACTGAAAGCATAGCGCCGGTTAAAACCTGGAAAAATCCAGGTAAATTGGAACACCCCATGTTAAGTCTGAGACTTGAACCTAGGTAAAGTTCCACCACTAGGAACCAACCAGCTGAGTTAGGCTCACTTCACGGCAAAAAGGAGATTTGATTTCGCTATACTGGATATCTAATTCACGGTCGTAGATGACTGCGAAGCCTATAATAACAAGTCTGCTGCTACACGTACGATTTTTTCCTCTACATAATTCATATATTTCTTTGACAAATAACAAGTTGAGATTATATGACTTGTTAATTATACTGTGGGTGATTCTTTCTTCTGTGACATCCATGACAGAATTAAGTGGGATCTTCTCCAAATTGAGAAAATGACTCATGTGATAAGTAGCGTTTGATACAATTAAGAAGAAAACGTTAATGCAAAAATAATGTGAGTGTGACGCATATCCAGATCGATCCTCAATTTAAACACAAGTACTATGACCTATGCTTGTGTATATTGGATGGTGAACCATCCTGCTTTTTTCTTGTGACATGCACGCATCTTCATCAGACAAAAACATTCGTCCATCAGAGTTGGCATCGGATGGACATGAGAGTATTCCGGCGGATCCTATTTGACGACCAGGTCGTGCACTACACTATTAGTGCACGACCACGCCCCCCCCCCCCCCCCCCCCCCGACGCGCTTTGGGCCCGGCCCAATTCGTCGCGCGCTGTGAGAGCCAGAGGAAGAACAAGACGGGGACAGCGGCGGCCAAGCCGAGACGTCGCCGGCGCGGACACGCGGCGGAGAAGGCGACGTTGAGGACGAATCCCATGCCGAGGCGGCGCCGACGACGCCGCTGCGAAGCCGCGGCGGAGAAGGCGGTCGGCGAGGAGAAACTTAACTTGGGGGGTGCGGGTGCTCGCCGACGACGAGCTTCTGTGGTGGGGGGGCTTTAGAGGGATGGCCAGCCAGGGGGCGAAGGACCGGCGGTGGGCGGTGGTTGGAGGGCGGGGCGTGGAGGCGGCGCGGTAGCGGCGCCGAGCGCGGGGGGTGGGAGTAGGCGGCCTGGCCGGCGGCGGGGGGCGGCTCGAGGAAGGAAGAAGAGAGGAGGAGGTGCCACTACTACCGAATCGACCTTTTGTGACGACACACCTGTTGACGACATCGAATTTGTCACTGATTATCCATAATAGGTGACGAATTTTTCATCTTTGTCACGCATTACTGTTAATGCATGACGACCAACTTTCATGTCACTAAATTTGTCACGGATCACTAATGGTGACTGACGAGGTTATACCAAAGGGGTACCCAATCGTGTGGGTACCTGGTGCACGTGATGACTATAGCCCAATTGTCGATAGACTGAAGAAGCCCAACAAGCAAAGCCCAAGATGAAGAGTTTTACCATAGATAGACATAGACGGTTGTATTTTCCATGCTTATAGTCCTAGTCGGTTACGTACCCGAGACCTGTACCCCTATATAAGGGACAGGAGGGTAGCCGATGAATGACACGGCCAATCAGAATCTCAAAACCCTAGCGAGATCCACATCTCGCTAGATCATTGTACTCGCCGCATATTCACAATCAATACAGACAGGCAGGAAGTAGGGGTGTTAACTCAGTCGAGGGCCCTGAACCTGGGTAATTCCCGCTTGTCAGCCGACGAATCTACTAACACTACGCGTTCTCTACCTCATAACTCTAACCCTATGCTATCAGTCATGGGTATTGATGGGGACACCCCTCGTCAATTGGCGCCGTCTGTGGGAAAAAGGTAGTGTTGGATCTATGGATTTTTCGGTCCCGACCTCAAACGGCCACTCGTCGACTTCATCAGAGGGATACACATCCGCGACTTCAGATCGCATCCAGATCACCGGCGACCACTCGCCAAGATCACCAGCAGCTACGCCAAAAAGAATCAAGCCATATTCTCCAGAAGCTCAAGAAAACTATTCCAGTCTCAATACTCGGTAAGCATAACTTTTTCGTTGATCAGTTTGGTATGCAGGACTTGACCGACCAGATCGCGACTGAAGAACCCGAGGAAAAGTCGACTGCAATCGCATCCACGGCAGACAAGGAGATCACCTCATCACAGATCGACTCGATCCCATCGAACAAATCCCCGATCTCCTCCATGTCGTCACGAGAATTCCACAAACTCATGGCAGAAGAATTCCCGGAAGATGGAGCTCAATCGACTTTCCATAACAACCCAGCCGAAGTGCCGGCGACTATAATCGCAACAGCAGAATACGCCAGAACTATTTCATCACAGATCAGCCCGATCTCACAGCTAGAATCTCCAACCGACTCCATGACAACAGAAGAATTCAAAGAGTATGTGACTCAAAATCAACTAGACGAGGAAGTACATCCTGATCTTCAAACCAGTACCGGCGAAAGCATAGACCCACTCGATGCAGCACACGATCACATGCGGACAGAGGATCCAGAAGACAGGATTCATATGAGCGATTTTTTCGATCTGGAGTCCCAAGCTCTTCATGACGCTTTCACCGACTATGACGAACCTCCTGCGCAGTCGCCTAAGATGCGTGTCAGCGGCAACGCTCAGATCAGCAAAAACAAAAGATCGGATACAAATGGAGATGGCGAAATTTGCCGCACACACGCATGCCTCCCCATCATACCCCGGCAGGTCTGCGTCGCAGAAACCTCGGCGGCCGCAGCCAGTCGAAGGCCTACGGAATTTCCCTATGAAGTCATATTGCCAGACGGCGTGACAAAATTAAACATAACAGCGGAAACAGCGGCAAAAGTAGACAAAATTATCGCGGACTGCACCATGATGCCAGCAGATGCGACCGACGTAGAGATTATGACGTACAATTACTTCATCTGGCAAGAAACAATGCGACTGAAGCAGTATAGGGCGACACTCGAAGAAAGAAGGAAGCAGGCAAGCATCTCAAGTGAACGCAGACGACAGCTATCCCTTAGCTCCACAGGAGCGACGGAAGGAGGACGCAGATCCAGACTCGCGAGAATCCCGGAAAGAGAAAGAGCAGAAGTCACTCGAAATCTAGAACACTCGTTCATGACACTAGACTTGGAGGGCATACTCCTGCCAAAAACAGGCGAATGCGCACTCATGTCAATAGGAGCATACCTACAGGCAAATAAACCTCCACCACGGGATCCAGCGGAGGAACTGTACCTCCAGCAGATGAAAGCTTTAGCAATTGCGGCAAAAGAACTCGCGGAAGGAAGAAGCCAAGGGCGCAGCCGAAGCCGCTCACGAAAACATCACAGTCGCAGCCCTCCACGAAGTAGCGCAAGAAGGAACTCCAGTCGCCGCCGATCAAGAAGCCGATCGCGAAGCAGGTCCAGAAGGTCGGACCGCAGGGAATCAGATGATAATCGCAGCATCGGATCATGTGGGGCACAGTGTTTCACTAGACGAATCCGTGAGGCCAAGCTGCCCAAAAAGTTTGGCCTACCAACTACCCCAAAGTTCAATTGCAAACAAGAGCCTGCAGGCTGGCTCGAGGATTACAAATTGGCAGTCGTATGCCAACGAGGAACAACTACAACAGCTCTACAATACATACAGCTGATGCTTGAGGGCACAGCCCGCGATTGGCTCAAATCAATACCCGAAGGAACTTACGACTCTTGGGAACACTTCAAAGAAGACTTCATAAAATACTTCGACCCTCTCTGTGAAAGACCCAAAACATTCGAGGAACTCCGGGCGTGCAAGCAAAAATCAGGAGAAAAAATAAGGGAATACATTCGAAGGTGGACCGCCATACGTAATTCAGTCGGTACGATCTCAGAAGACAGAGCCATGGATGCTTTTACATTAGGAGTCTACAGAGACGACTTCAGAGAGACACTCGGTAGACAGAAGCCAAAATCCATGGCAGAGCTCATGCAGATCGCGACTGAATGGGCGGATGGGGAAGACGCCCTAAGAACCAAACGAGCATCTTCTTCACACGATCATGACGATCGGCGGGATAGTCACGATCGTCGTGACAGAGACGAAAAACGGCGGAGACGTGGCGGCGATTACGGCAGCAAAGATAAGGTCAAATTCGTTGCAGCAGGATTCTCACACGACGACCGTGGTTGGGAGGACAAGCGACACCACGACCGCAACAGCAGTCGAAATGACGGACGTCGTGACACACGAAGCAGCGACCATCACAACCGTCGGGCAGACAACCGCAACAACAGCCGAGAACAAAATCAGTACGGGGGGGGATATAGAAAACAAGACTGGCACAGACGATCAGATCAGAGGCTAGAAAAAACATTCCAGGAAAAGATGGAAGATCAATGCAGGCTGCACCTGTTCAAAGACCCGGCGACTGGAAGATTGATATCCAATCATACTATGGGAAATTGCCGCGAATTCGAGCAGATAGCAGCGGACTACATAAAGCAACTCAGAGGGGACCCGCTGCCGCCCGCTTCGTCATCATACGCGCCACCACCATCACAACGCAACTAGCCAGATCGCGGGTGCCATACATCACATACCACAAGTCGTGAAGGAGGAGTATCCACCATTAGTCAAACTTCTCGGACGGTCACCCATCCTCAGATTGCTCCAGGCCAAGCACACGCTTAACTATTGAGTTCTATTCTAACGAGATTCCAATTGAGATGTCATAGCTATTAGTGTGATATCAATCATATTAACCCTCATTCATGATATTACACTTTTTAATATTTAAAATTTCAAAAATAAGATTTGAATAAACAAAATAACTATGTTTAATAATACTTGAATAATAATAATAATAATCAATTATTTTACTTTAGTTTTGTCTTTTCCATTTAATAAGAAATAATTCATATTTGTATATCAAAATTTACTAAATAAAATGTCTATATCCATCATAAAAATGAGAGGAATCCAAATATGACATCCATGTCATCATTTGCATAATGAATAATGTTTTTTAAAACAAACAAGAACCAACATAAATCAGCATAAAGTCAATTAAAGAAGGAATTTAGATAGAAAGCAAGAAAATTCCTCATATTTAGGGATTATCCATCAAATACGTACTACTCTTTGTGAAATTAAATGGGTGCCATTTTGGAGCATATTTTATGTACTTTCTTCACAAAAAAAGTCATTTTTAACACTTAAAAAATGAAAAATGATATTTCTAAAAAGAATTTTGAAAATCGCTTCGGCGACGTTGTTTCCCATACAATAGCACACATATGTGCTGAATATGGGTACTTTATCACAAACTATGACACGATAATGGCCATACATTGGTCATTTGGCTTGAAACTTATACATGTTTGTAGCCGATTGACATTTTTGTTAAGTATTGTTTTGAAAAGTTTGTCAAAACTCAAGTTTATCATTTTTCCTAGAAACTAGTACATATAAAAGGACTCCATGCCAAAGGGTTTCTTTTTTTGAGTATTTTTAATTTTTTTTTCATTTCTTTCAAAAAACGGTCAAAATGGAGAGCATGGCTATTCATCAAAAGTGGTCGGATTTTTCAAAACTATCGACGGTTCTATGTTGTAACCACTACTTGTGTACCTTAAAATTATTTTTGTAAAAATTTCAGAGCAAACTATCACACAGTTGTAGTTCAAATTTGAATTACTTTCGAAAAATTGACATAAAGTCAATCAAAGAGGGGAATTTAGATAGAAAGTAAGAAAAATCCTCATATTTAGGGATTATCCATCAAATACGTACTACTCTTTGTGAAAATTAAATGGGTGCCATTTTGGAGCATATTTTATGTACTTGCTTCACAAAAAAAGTCATTTTTAACACTTAAAAAATGGAAAATGGTATTTCTAAAAAGAATTTTGAAAATCGCTTCGGCGACGTTGTTTCCCATACCATGGCACACATATGTGCTTAATATGGGTACTTTATTACAAACTATGACACGATAATGGCCATACATTGGTCATTTGGTTTGAAACTTACGCATGTTTGTAGATGATTGACATTTTTGTGAAGTATTGTTTTGAAAAGTTTGTCAAAACTCAAGTTTATCATTTTTTCTAAAAACTAGTACATATAAAAGGACTCCATGCCAAAGGGTTTCTATTTTTGAGTATTTTTTCATTTTTTTTCATTTCTTTCAAAAAAGGTCAAAATGGAGAGCATGCCTATTCATCAAAAGTGGTCGGATTTTCCAAAACTATCGACGGTTCTACGTTGTAACCACTACTTGTGTAACTTAAAATTATTATTTTTGTAAGAATTTCAGAGCAAACTATCACACAGTTGTAGTTCAAATTTGAATTACTTTCAGAAAATTGACATAACGTCAATTAAAGAGGGGAATTTAGATAGAAAGCAAGAAAATTCCTCATATTTAGGGATTATCCATCAAATACGTACTACTATTTGTGAAAATTAAATTGGTGCCATTTTGGAGCATATTTTATGTACTTGCTTCACAAAAAAGTCATTTTTAACACTTAAAAAATGGAAAATGATATTTGTAAAAAGAATTTTGAAAATCGCTTCGACGACGTTGTTTCCCATACCATGGCACACAATGTGCTTAATATGGGCACTTTATCACAAACTATGACACGATAATGGCCATACATTGGTCATTTGGCTTGAAACTTATGCATGTTTATAGCTGATTGACATTTTTGTGAAGTATTGTTTTGAAAAGTTTGTCAAACTCAAGTTTATAATTTTTGCTAGAAATTAGTACATATAAAAGGACTCCATGCCAAAGGGTTTCTTTTTTGAGTATTTTTTCATTTTTTTCATTTCTTTTAAAAAACGGTTAAAATGGAGAGCATGGCTATTCATCAAAAGTGGTCGGATTTTTCAAAACTATCGACGGTTCTATGTTGTAACCACTACTTGTGTATCTTAAAATTATTTTCGTAAGAATTTCAGAGCAAACTATCACACAGTTGTAGTTCAAATTTGAATTACTTTCGGAAAATTGACATAAAGTCAATAAAAAAGCGGAATTTAGATAGAAAGCAAGAAAATTCCTCATATTTAGGGATTATCCATCAAATATGTACTACTCTTTGTGAAAATTAAATGGGTGACATTTTGAAGCATATTTTATGTACTTGCTTTACAAAAAAAATCATTTTTAGCACTTAAAAAATGAGAAATGATATTTCTATAAAGAATTTTGGAAATCGCTTCGGCGACGTTATTTCCCATACCATGGCACACATATGTACCAAATATGGGAATTTTATCACAAACTATGATATGATAATGACCATAGATTGATCATTTGGAAGAAAAAGGAAAATAAGAGTTATGGCTACGGTTTTTCTACGCCGACCGCAAATGCCGTCGGCATAGCTCTGACAGAACTACGCTGACGGTATTGCCGTCGGCGTAGCTCCGTGAAAACTATGCCGATGGTTCTTTTTTGGCCGTAGGCATACGTACGCTACGTCGACGGCCCCGACATATGGCCGTCGGCGTAACTTTTGTCGTCGGCCCCATAGCGATTCCCGTAGTGCTCCAACAACGTGCATCGAAGCCTGCACATTTTTCGATAAAGGGCGCTTTATTACTTAAAAGGTTTAATCGTTTACACCCAGCCTCTGCATAACTAAGATGCACACAGCTGTCCCACCGTACATAGTCCGGAACTGAATAAAGGCGTATTACATATCATATCAAAATGAACAAATGCAACTACGCCTGAAGTGGTGGTGGCTCTATCCGTAGATTATGCTGCCACCCATGATGGGAAAAAGTATCCCTCGCCGTGGACTCCAACCGTGCACAGACCTCCGTAAATAGGTCTCGGTGCTCCTCTCGCTGAAGAGACGACCATGAACGGAGTGTACCGGTACACCGGTAGATGAACGGCAAGGGAGAAGACAATTTATCGTTAAAAACTTTATCATTTCTACATAGTCATAGCGACCAAATAATGGCAAGCGCTCCCATCCGAATAAGCCTAGACCAAATAATCAAGCCTGCACATAATGTAGTTGGATTATTAGAAAAACGAAAGAACGAAATTAGCCTAGACATGATGATCGCGGCGGCGCCCTAGGCGAGCATGCGTGGAGGTTTCGGTCAGACATGGCGCCGAGGCCAAGCAGCCGCGTGTTCCGGCAGAGTCTCGAAGATGATGAGGCTCGCATACCAGCTCCCCCATTAGGCCTCTCCCCCAGCCGTCCCTCCGGTCGATGGCGTCAATCGAGAAAGCTCGAGGCTGGCGCGGTCACGGACTTTGGATGTTAGGTCCCCACTGTCGTGAACTCGCAAGCAAGGGTGGCAGTATCCGGTGCGGCCAGCGGACGAGAACGTGTCGATCGCGATCGGGGTAGACAAGGGCGATGTAGGCCAGGTCGCGGCCTGGGAGCTCAGAGGCGGGCGGGATGCTGAACGGAGGAGCTCCGCGACGATCGGCGCTGAGTGCCCGGGACAGAAAAGTCTTGGAGATTGGGGAAGAAGGAATACACATGTGCCGGTGTGCGGCGGCCGGTGGATGCATAAGTACCTGGGCTGCGGCCAAATGGAGGCGATGAGCTTGGCGTAGAGAAGAAGCTGCGCTTCCAGGTCCTTCGGGTCCGAGGCCGTGATCTGGGTCGATCGTGAAGACCGCGGCGATGACGAAGGACAGCTTCTCGATAATCATGGCGGGCACCTCGAAATCGTAGTTCACCCGGCGAGATGCTGAAATCTTCTTGCACTGCTGCCACCGAACACTCACGCCTTCGAGCTTGAGTTCGTCGATTCGCCATGATGGCAAGCGAGCCAAGGTACTCAGACGCATCAGCGACATGGAAACTCGCGATACGTGGCATATATATAGCAGTTTGTTGCCTCGTGATGGATACCAACCTGATATGAAAAACCTACACCTCGATAGAATCCGCATATATATAGAAGGAAAGTACTACGGAAATGACGGGAGCAGTCTCTCGCAGGCAAGCTGTTTAGCTATTTTGAAGGTTGATCGGTTTGATTTCGTTGGCGTACATACATAAGTTTGTTACGAGTTGGTGGGGTTCGCTGGTTTTTAGTCGCTGCAGTTTATGGGATAGAAATATGATGGCATTTGCTATGTAAATATTGCTCTCTACTTTAATGTCTTTTACTTATCTTTTCCTTTGTTTTTTAATCAGTATCTTCATGGCAGGGCAGCGTAATTATTCATGTAGTGGCACGGCATTTGACGTGTGGCACCATACTATGCATTCTGCTTTGGGGTGTGTACGAAATCGTCAAATCGCCGAGTTTTGAATAAATTTTATCTCTGTTTCATCACTTTTGTCAAATCTTTTTTTAACTGTTTGGACCAATTAACCCTCTTTCGTGATATTACACTTTTTAATATTTAAAATTTCAAAAATAAGATTTGAATAAACAAAATAACTATGTTTAATAATACTTGAATAATAATAATAATAATAGTCAATTATTTTACTTTAGTTTTGTCTTTTCCATTTAATAAGAAATAATTCATATCTTCATATTTGTATATCAGAATTTACTAAATAAAATGTCTATATCGATCATAAAAATGAGAGGAATCCAAATATGACATCCATGTCATCATTTGCATAATGAATAATGTATTTTTAAACAAACAAGAACCAACATAAATCAGCATAAAGTCAATTAAAGAGGGAAATTTAAATAGAAAGCAAGAAAATTCCTCATATTTAGGGATTATCCATCAAATACGTACTACTCTTTGTGAAAATTAAATGGGTGCCATTTTGGAGCATATTTTATGTACTTGCTTCACAAAAAAAGTCAATTTTAACACTTAAAAAATGAAAAATGATATTTCTAAAAAGAATTTTGAAAATCGCTTCGGCGACGTAGTTTCCCATACCATGACACACATATGTGCTGAATATGGGCACTTTATCACAAACTATGACACGATAATGGCCATACATTGGTCATTTGGCTTGAAACTAATGCATGTTTGTAGCTGATTGACATTTTTGTGAAGTATTGTTTTGAAAAGTTTGTCAAAACTCAAGTTTATCATTTTTCCTATAAACTAGTACATATAAAAGGACTCCATACCAAAGGGTTTCTTTTTTTGAGTATTTTTTCATTTTTTTTCATTTCTTTCAAAAAACGGTCAAAATGGAAAGCATGCCTATTTATCAAAAGTGGTCGGATTTTCCAAAACTATCGACGGTTCTATGTTGTAACCACTACTTGTGTACCTTAAAATTATTTTTGTAAGAATTTCAGAGCAAATTATCACACAGTTGTAGTTCAAATTTGAATTACTTTCGAAAAATTGACATAAAGTCAATTAAAGAGGGGAATTTAGATAGAAAGCAAGAAAAATCCTCATATTTAGGGATTATCCATCAAATACGTACTACTCTTTGTGAAAATTAAATGGGTGCCATTTTGGAGCATATTTTATGTACTTGCTTCACAAAAAAGTCATTTTTAACACTTAAAAATGGAAAATGATATTTCTAAAAAGAATTTTGAAAATCGCTTCGGCGACGTTGTTTCACATACCATGACACACATATGTGCTTAATATGGGCACTTTATCACAAACTATGACACGATAATGGCCATACATTGGTCATTTGGTTTGAAACTTACGCACATTTCTAGATTATTGACATTTTTGTGAATTATTGTTTTGAAAAGTTTGTCAAAACTCAAATTTATCATTTTTTCTAAAAACTAGTACATATAAAAGGACTCCATGCCAAAGGGTTTCTTTTTTTGAGTATTTTTTCATTTTTTCATTTCTTTCAAAAAACGGTCAAAATGGAGAGCATTGCTATTCATCAAAAGTGGTCGGATTTTCCAAAACTATCGACGGTTCTATGTTGTAACCACTACTTGTGTAACTTAAAATTATTTTTGTAAGAATTTCAGAGCAAACTATCACACAGTTGTAGTTCAAATTTGAATTAATTTCAAAAAATTGACATAAAGTCAATTAAATAGGGGAATTTAGATAGAAAGTAAGAAATTTCCTCATATTTAGGGATTACCCATCAAATACGTACTACTCTTTGTGAAAATTAAATGGGTGCCATTTTGGAGCATAATTTATGTAATTGCTTCACAAAAAAAGTCATTTTTAGCACTTAAAAATTGGAAAATGATATTTCTGAAAAGAATTTTGAAAATCGCTTCGGCGACGTTGTTTCCCATACCATGGCATACATATGTGCTTAATATGGGCACTTTATCACAAACTATGACACGATAATGGCCATAAATTGGTCATTTTGCTTGAAACTTATGCATGTTTGTAGCTGATTGATATTTTTTTGAAGTATTTTTTTGAAAAGTTTGTCAAATTCAATTTTATCATTTTTCCTATAAACTAGTACATATAAAAGGACTCCTTGCCAAAGGGTTTCTTTTTTTGAGTATTTTTTCATTTCTTTCAACAAACGGTCAAAATGGAGAGCATGGCTATTCATCAAAAGTGGTCGGATTTTCCAAAACTATCGACGTTTCTATGTTGTAATCACTACTTGTGTATCTTAAAATTATTTTTGTAAGAATTTCAGAGCAAACTATCACACAGTTGTAGTTCAAATTTGAATTACTTTCGGAAAATTGACATAAAGTCAATTAAAGAGCGGAATTTAGATACAAAGCAAGAAAATTCCTCATATTTAGGAATTATCCATCAAATATGTAATACTATTTGTGAAAATTAAATGGGTGCCATTTTGGAGCATATTTTATGTACTTGCTTAAAAAAAATCTTTTTTAGCACTTAAAAAATGAGAAATGATATTTCTAAAAAAAATTGGAAATCGCTTCGGCGACGTTGTTTTCCATACCATGGCACACATATGTACCGAATATGGGAATTTTATCACAAACTATGATATGATAATGATCATAGATTGATCATTTGGAAGAAAATGGAAAATAAGAGTTATGCCTACGGTTTTTCTACGCCGACGGCATTGCCGTCAGCATAGCTCTGACAGAACTACGCTGACGGTATTGCCGTCGGTGTAGCTCCGTGAAAACTATGCCGACGGTTCTTTTTTGGCCGTAGGCATACGTACGCTACGCCGACGGCCCCGACATATGACAGTTGGCGTAGCTTTTGTCGTCGGCCCCCATAGCGATTCCCGTAGTGCTCCAACAACGTGCATCAAGCCTGCACATAATGTAGTTGGATTATTAGAAAAACGAAAGAACGAAATTAGCCTAGACATGATGATCGCGGCGGCGCCCTAGGCGAGCATGCGTGGAGGTTTCGGTCAGACATGGCGCCGAGGCCAAGCAGCCGCGTGTTCCGGCAGAGTCTCGAAGATGATGAGGCTCGCATACCAGCTCCCCCATTAGGCCTCTCCCCCAGCCGTCCCTCCGGTCGATGGCGTCAATCGAGAAAGCTCGAGGCTGGCGCGGTCACGGACTTTGGATGTTAGGTCCCCACTGTCGTGAACTCGCAAGCAAGGGTGGCAGTATCCGGTGCGGCCAGCGGACGAGAACGTGTCGATCGCGATCGGGGTAGACAAGGGCGATGTAGGCCAGGTCGCGGCCTGGGAGCTCAGAGGCGGGCGGGATGCTGAACGGAGGAGCTCCGCGACGATCGGCGCTGAGTGCCCGGGACAGAAAAGTCTTGGAGATTGGGGAAGAAGGAATACACATGTGCCGGTGTGCGGCGGCCGGTGGATGCATAAGTACCTGGGCTGCGGCCAAATGGAGGCGATGAGCTTGGCGTAGAGAAGAAGCTGCGCCTCCAGGTCCTTCGGGTCCGAGGCCGTGATCTGGGTCGATCGTGAAGACCGCGGCGATGACGAAGGACAGCTTCTCGATAATCATGGCGGGCACCTCGAAATCGTAGTTCACCCGGCGAGATGCTGAAATCTTCTTGCACTGCTGCCACCGAACACTCACGCCTTCGAGCTTGAGTTCGTCGATTCGCCATGATGGCAAGCGAGCCAAGGTACTCAGACGCATCAGCGACATGGAAACTCGCGATACGTGGCATATATATAGCAGTTTGTTGCCTCGTGATGGATACCAACCTGATATGAAAAACCTACACCTCGATAGAATCCGCATATATATAGAAGGAAAGTACTACGGAAATGACGGGAGCAGTCTCTCGCAGGCAAGCTGTTTAGCTATTTTGAAGGTTGATCGGTTTGATTTCGTTGGCGTACATACATAAGTTTGTTACGAGTTGGTGGGGTTCGCTGGTTTTTAGTCGCTGCAGTTTATGGGATAGAAATATGATGGCATTTGCTATGTAAATATTGCTCTCTACTTTAATGTCTTTTACTTATCTTTTCCTTTGTTTTTTAATCAGTATCTTCATGGCAGGGCAGCGTAATTATTCATGTAGTGGCACGGCATTTGACGTGTGGCACCATACTATGCATTCTGCTTTGGGGTGTGTACGAAATCGTCAAATCGCCGAGTTTTGAATAAATTTTATCTCTGTTTCATCACTTTTGTCAAATCTTTTTTTAACTGTTTGGACCAAAATCTAGGCGCACGTCGGCTGAGAATCGGTGCCCCTAGGATGTAGAATAGCTCCGGTGTCCCAAGCCAGCCCATTTAACACCGGATGATTTGAGGAGGCCGAATGGTTGGAGATGCCCTAGTGGTGCTAAACCGATCGTGAGCTAGATGCATGTCTTTCTACTTAGCTGCTATAGCTTTAGGAGTTTACATCACCGATCGTGGGATGTTTCTAAGGCTAAACTAGTTGTATATTCAGATGTATGTACTCCGTACTAGTTTGTGATTGCGTTTACGTGTGAGGAACATGGATTTGTTCGGCGCTATGCGAGGCGGAGCCGAAACGATCATACTTCGGCGCCAAGCACAATCTAAAAGCATCTCGCCCCGGTGTAAATCGGCGAATTTTTTACCGCGACGCGAAACGGCGCGAATCACAGGCCGCCCCCGCAGCCGGCGATTCGGCCATATTTCGGCATAAACAAAAGCCGACCCTTTTTCATACAAATTCACACATAGAAATAGTTTAACATACAAACACAAAATAAATAGTTCAACAATGCAAACAAATAAAACAAATCATACTAGGCACTGTCATCGCCATTATCGGCATTGCCATTGCCCTTGCGCGTCCACAAGTGCTGCACCAGATCATTCTGTATAGCTTAATGTGGTGCAGCGTCTCGAATCTCCTGACGCGTGACGAGGAAGTCTGCTCATGATGCCGTCACCTGGTGATCAACATCTGCAAGAGGACCCTGACGGTAGTATGGTGCCATTGCGTCACTGTCAGGAATCGGGTCATCCCGCTCACTCTCAATGATCATGTTGTGCAAGATCACACAACACTGGATCACGTCCCACATGTTGGACTTCGACCAAGTCATAGCTGGGTACCGGACAACAGCGAATCGAGATTGCAGCGCGCCAAATGCCCGCTCAACATCCTTCCTGCAAGCCTCCTGACACTTGGAAAACCAAGTTTTTGCGCTTCCTGGCACAGGGTTGGATATGCTCTTCACAAATGTTGCCCACTTCGGATAGATGTCATCTGCAATATAGTAGCCCTTTGTGTACCGGTGCGCATTGTCCTCATAGTTCACAGGGGGAGAATGGCCTTCGACAAGCTCGACAAAGACATCTGAGCACTGCAAGACATTGATGTCGTTGTGAGTTCCTGGCATACCAATAAATGAATGCCAAATCCATAGATCATATGAAGCCACAGCCTCGAGAATCACCGAGCACTCTCCTTCCTTTCCCTTTTACATCCCCTGCCAATCAAATGGACAGTTCTTCCATGCCCAATGCTTGCAGTCGATACTATCAAGCATCCCAGGAAAGCCTCTTGTTTCATTCTCTGCGAGGAGGCGAGCAGTGTCTTGCGCATTGGGTGATCGCAAGTACGTTGGGCCAAAGACTGCAACCACTGCCCGGCAGAACTTGTTCAAGCACTCAATGGCCGTGGACTCACTCATGCGCAGATAATCATCATGTGCATCTGCGGGAGCACCGTATGCAAGCAACCTCATGGCCATCGTGCAATTCTTAATAGAGGTAAAGCCTACCGTGCCGGTGCAGTCCTTCTTCAATTTGAAATATGTGTCGAACTCCCGGATGGCTTGCATGATCTTGATGAAGAGCTTGCGGTTCATCCTGAAACGGCGCTGGAACACCTTCTCGTCCTGGGTGGGATCATCGGCGAAGCAGTCGGACTAGAGGATGCAATACCCCTTGTACCGTTGCCTCGGCTTGCTCTTGCGGCGACCGCGCGTCGATCCAACACGCCGCGGCCCCGCGTCGTGGGCGAGCAAGCCGGCGAGGGAGGACAAGATCAGCAGGTGTTCTTCGTCGTCGATGGCGGCCTGATCTTCCTCGTCGAAGAGCTCGGCGAGCATCTACTCGGCGTCGGAGTACATGGCTAGGTCGGGCGAAACGCCGAACACCTTGCGGGCGGGGTGGATGCGTTTCGGCCCGAGAATCTCCCCGGTGGCTAGATCGCGGCGGAGGGGAGTGGGCGGCGCCAGTGGCGTGGCGGGGGCTAGACGGCGGGTTTCCTAGCTTCTGTGCGGCGGCGCAAGGAGGGGTTGTGGCAACGACGGCGTGGCGACGGCGAGACGGGCAGAGGAAAAGGCGAGCCGGGGTGGAAAAGTGTGTTGTCTCGCCGACAGCGCTGGCCCACACGTGCTCCCCCCCCCCCCCCCCCCCCCCAAGCGGAACCCAGTAGGCTAGGTTTCGCCTGGGGGCGCCGGCGCTAATTTCCGCCGAAACGACGCTATTTGGCCTGGGGGGCGGCTGGTGGAAAAACGGCGTTTTTCGCCCAAAACGGCGCTATTTAGCGTTCTGGAGGACGACTGAAGATGCCCTAAATCGACCTGTTACGCGTCGGCGCTATAGTACTTGGTGCCCAAAAAGGGCTAGATATTAGATATAGTTCATACGCGCGGCCAGATGTAGAATTAGTTTGAGCGAGAGGCCAGATTAGGAAAAAAATACAAGGGCACCCGAGTATTCCTGGCTTCCGGTTGCCGACTTGCGGGCCACTAATTGGTACATTCTCGGCCGTGTTTGGTAAGCCATATGGCCTCCATACAGCCCCGCTGGGCACAATTTGGGCCTGTTTGATTCACTAGGTCGCATGAAATTTTTGCACCACACGCAACTTAAACACAACGTTGGGCTAGGCTCTAAGGGACGTTTGAATTGGTCGTTTCTCTAGATGCAGTCATTTATAATTTTAAAATGGTGACCCACACAATTTAGCTAGACAATCTGTTTACCTTCCGGTTGGTAGGCATGTGCGGTTTTTCTCCGCCAGAAGGCGTCCGTGTAACCTATGCTTATGTAAACTCGGAGCAGCAAGTTTTTACGCACTCTTTTCCTCACCAGGGTACCGAAAGGGATTGGGAGGTTTTTAATGAGGCGGCTTGTTAGCTATAATAAAGTGGTGTTTTAGTATAAAAAATTCAAAAAAAATAGATGCAGTACGAGGAAGAGGAAAGCTCATTTCGTGTCGAATATGTCATGTAGGTGCCTTGTGCGTCTTCTCCCCCTCCTTAATCTCCTTCATCTAAATCTATCTTATCTACACAATTGTATTTTGTTCCATCTAAACCTGTCTTATCTACACAACGAGAAATATGCACATCGACGTTGTGATTTCATTCCTTCAATTGGTTTTGAGTTTTTCAACTCAATTGTAGCTTGTCGATATCTTTGGTAGACGAATCTTGCAAAATTCATCACTTACGGTTGATCGTTTGACATTTCTTTTGAGGAGTATGTTTACCTCAGAGTCTCACACAACTTTTGTGTTGTAAATTTTCTGATTCATGGATATACGCAAGTAGATCTTGTTCAGTATGTATGTATATGTTTAGACTAGTTGATATATGCATCATTTTCAACCTTTGTGTCCTCTCTGCTTAAACACTACCGCTCTCTGTTCTGGATGCAACAGGTAGTAGGCTATGCTAGGTAGACGTGTGTTTTTCAACCTCGATGTCGTCTCCGCTCAGTCGTCGTCGGTAGCCACCGCGAACTCCGTAGTCGCAGCAGCAAACAACTTTTATGTTGTGCTTGGTGTACATGTGTTTTTCAACTGCTCAACCGCTACTAGTGTCACCATGAACTCCGTCATTGCAGCATCAATTCCTATACTCCGCCCCGACGTCGCCCTGCTTGCTACCTGCTTCATTAGTGGCGTGAGGTAAGTTCATCATATAGTTTAGAGGCAAGAGTTCAACAAACAATTGCAACCAAGTGCCGGTGTTTGTGTTTCTCCAAGGCCAGTCAAAAATTAACGTAGGCAACCAAATAGGGTGAAAAATATAGCAACATGGAAATAAATTATTGTTACCAAAATTAATAAGATAAAAGGTAGTTTATATAACTATCTTAGGATTTTCACCTTGAATGCGTCTTCATCGGTCCTGTCATCGCCAATGTGGATGGCAAGCACTTGGGAGCTGTCCATCTTGAGTTGTTGAAGAAGATATCAGAATAGATGATCCACACCTATCTTGTTGGTAAAATCTCCTTCGAATGAAGCTCCTAAACCTACAAATTACTTGTAAGATATCTCAAAAGGTGGTGAAGATACATGTATGTGGGAGGGGGCCATTGCCCCCCCACCCACCCCTAGGGAGTCAAGTTAATGTACTTACCATTTTACAAGGGGTGTCACGGATAGCAGGAAAATATATTCAAGACGATATTGACTATGTCTTTGAATAGTTGAAAATTGTACCAAGAAGAACACATAAAAATAGAAGGCAAAGTTTCTGAAATAAGAACAGTTTGAGCGCACAGAAACATGAAGCACTGTCTCCTTCAACATTTCGGCAATGCACGGAAACAAACAATTTATTGTTTTCAACAAAAGCACCATATATCCCTTTTACAACCTTCATTGTGTAGCTTGTTGAACACAACAAGTGCATTAGCATTTTCGTATTATATATAATCAAATGGATGTATGAAACATGCTAATTTGATAGTTCAATAGTTACTATATATGAATTACAATAGATTCCAACTCGGGAAATGATTGGAAGTGTTTCGTTTGGCGTCTCCGCAAGAGTGGATATTTAAGAAACTAATAATGAGAAACCTATACTACGGTTCACAATTACAATTGCAGTGGTTCATCCCCATGGCATCCTGTACTCCACCAATTGTACGAATTTTATTGTCTAAGCATAAACAACAAAACACACATTGGATATGCGGTCATCAATGCTCAAATAACAAGGGTGGACAATATGGTAATAAAGTGGCAACGTCCCTTAGAGTCACGATTCACATGGGGAACCAATTTGCAAAAGTGTGCAGGGTTGATGCATCCAATTATTTGATATATTAAGTATAATTAACTTAGACACATCAACAAACATTTTCTTCTTAAACATGTGGAAAGCAAAGTTGGAAAACTCCTTGATGCCAACGTACGGCCCATTTTCTTCTTAAACACTGTTGTTCATGACGTGTGGTTGCTAGTTTGCTCAAGCTTGATCAGTGGCAGGAGAATATGAACGGTTTTCTTTCTAGAAGCATTCTCTCAACTGAACCTACCCGTACTGTCTGCCTCATTCAGATTCAGGCAAGTGACCATTCCATGGATTCATATATGGTTCTCGAAGAAAGGCGCCGTAAAGGCAGCACAAGCCTAAACGAAGCGGACACCCAATCCACGCGAGGTTACGCGCCGCGCATGTGGCTAATCCTGGATCTCATCTCCGGCCTCACCCTGTTCACTGAATCTAATCATCCGTTCATATGTGGTGGAATCGCCGGGCAGGTTCATTGGTGGCCCCGATCGAACAGTCTCCCGGCCCTTGTTGTCAAAAAGAACAGTTGTAGATGAGGCGACCACACTAGCCCAGTTGGAATTACCTTCTCCACAAATCAAACCTAACATCCGATGTGGGCGGCCAGATCGTGTGCTCCTGTGGTGACAGTGAAGAACAATTATTTGTCAGAAAGAGAAAGAGATGTTTTGTGGGCATAGGGAATGGGCGAGGACGTGGCTACTGATTACTGAATGATGTGCAAAATCTTTGCCAATGATCGAATGGCATAGTTCTATCACTTTTCTGAATTTCGGTGAGCAATTTTGTTGGTTAACCGTGCGCTATATGGCCTCCTCATGCTTGTTGTTTGCAACTTTCCTGAATTATCGGGGCAGACTCAACAGCAAGTACAATATGCCCAGCATGCAGTAGAATCAGTTCATCACATTGGGCTGTAGTAAGAACTCTGATCCGATTTGGAGCAAGCTAGGGCTCGAGGAGCAAGCCAGGCGCTCCCCTTCGATTACTGAATTCGTCGACAGTGCGCAAGATATATAAGCAGCAATCTTCAGTTCTTCACCTAGCCAACTTGCTTTGGGGGCTTGGGGCATGCCTGCTGGCTGCTGATGCTCTATATGGTGAGAACGCAATGGCAGGATCTTCAATGATGGAGTGAACTCTGCAACGCAGCTGACCCGAAAGATTTGCATATGAGCTAGAGCTATGGGCAACTTACGTGTTCCTCTGAAGTCTGAAGACCGTTCGAATATGCTACCTTGGGCTAAAAAGTTTTATCCAGCTGAAATGAGGGAGCTTCAGATCAGTTTTCCTTTTTCTTAAGACGCGATTGGGGGGAAGCTGACCACAAGCAACCACTTGTTTTGAACTTCTATAGCGTGGAAATTATAAGCAGGTCTAGAAACTCAAAAGAAAGAGACCTTACAAATCATATTTGGCATAGACAGTGACTGCCCTCAGTTTCAATCCTTATAGTTGAGAGAAGAAAAATGTTTGAGGTAGTGAAAGTTTCTTCAACCAACTGAAATTCCAACCACACGCAAAAGCAACACCCTGAGATCGCATCAAATCTGTAGACCCAGGAAAAGTTTAACATAGGTGCGAGAAATTCAAACCGGCCGTTTTATATCCTTCACTCTAAAAGATAGAGCATCGACGCAATCGCGAGATTACTGTCAGTCGTGCTGTTGCGAGCAGTGTTAGCACGACTGTTAGTCGGCAAGAGTCAACAGATCGACGCAGGAGCTAGCTGCTGGCGCCATGGCGTCGCGTCTGCATGGCGACGCATGCTGCCACGTCGTCTCCACAGTCAGCGTCAGGCCGTATCTTTCTCCGATTCTCTCCCACTCGCAATCCTGGCCGTGAAAGTTAGGGGCAAACAAACCCTATAAAAAAAAAAGTGCGTGCGTGCAATCCTCATCTTCTTTTTCCCTGTGTAAAAATTAGACAGTTTTGTTTGGCCCGTTGCTTGGCTTTGCAGATATACTGAGCAACTTTCCGTTCGGTGTGTATGTTTGTTTAATTAATCATTAAGATTAATCCCTCACACTGGTAATGCCCTAATGCACATCCATATCATGCATGCATGCAAAAGTCTTTTGTGTTGCGAGGATGCATGCAAAAGTCTTTTGTGTTGCGAGGATCCATATAAAAGCATCCAGTCTTAAGGAGAACTAAATATATACTGCGGTAATCCAAAGTTTTGCCTCTTTCTTGATTATTTTCTAAAAATCACCGATGACCACGCTTTCTTGTTGAGGAAAATACGATGATTCCTTTTTTCCAAACCTCCCACGCAGAGAGTAAATGAGGGAGGCGCAGCCTTTTAATTTGGTGTTGAGGAACTGGTCATGTTAACCCACCAACTTTTTAAGAAAATGGGTTACCAAATGTTAGGGGTTAATAGAGAATAGCCCAAACCATTCCTTAACGAGGCTCTAATCCGAATAGTTTAGCGACATGGACAAAGAGGTGAGTCTCATACTCCGTGGTCCTTTTGCACAATGGGCAAAGACCACATATTTGGCCACATAATGTATATATTGTATAGAAAATAAATTGTTTTCTTTGCAACATTGGTGATTTTTTTGTTCAAATCAATGAATTAAATCAATCTTAGTAAATGTCTATGAATGTAGGAAAAACACATTTAAGTACTTAATATTATTAGGAACATAATTCCTAGTTTTTAAATTAGCCAGCTATTATTCCTTTCAAATAAAATACATGAATATTTAATTAATTAATTAATTAGTTAGTAAAGCCAAAAATAAAAAAATGACTTAAATCAAGAATAAGACTTAAGTCAAATATGAGTAGAAAACATGGATTGTTGGTTTTCAAACTCAAAATCATGGCATACTATGCATAATAGCATGAATGTGATTGTTTAAACATAATCCTTTTCAGACAACGATGCCGATTTTTAGAGCTCGAGGTCCCTGTAAGCTTTGAACTGCAGTGCCTTGCAATTTCAAGGCAATTTAACTCTTGCTTGTGTCCATTTTCTAGTATTTTCATTGAGATATTGCAATCTATCTATATGGTATATTATTTGCATTAAATAACGGCCAGTTTCTATAATTATGAATAGAATATATGGTGGACAATGACGAGGTGGAGATTTCATTGTACCGGGTATATTAAAATATAACAAATAAGAATGTCAACGGTAATTTTTGCGCCGTATAATAACATGGAACAACATTTCCATTTTGGGGAGGGCAAGTCATAAGTACTACCATTTTTTGCATATCCTCAAATGACTAGTACAAGATTGAGTTGCCATGACGACCAACATCATGAGAGCGTGTAATTGACCCCATCTTTTGGGGGTGTAGGGACTAGTGTTTTAATTGGGAAGGGTAATGGGTACAATCGAGGACCTGTTGAATTACAATTGGGCAAAGTGTGAAGAATTTAGCATGGCTTGGAGATTTTTTAGAACAGGCCCCACATTACACGATAAAAGTGTGGAAAGTGCAACAAAGCTAAGGACACTAGTGGTTAAAGTGATGTATCTCCGCATGGTGTAAATAATTGTGGCTTATGAACAACTGTGGCTTAAGAACACTACCGGGTAAAGTGATACTCTGTTCCAGGTGGAAATTGCAATCTGGCGGGAAAGGAACCCATGAGGTTCTAACAATTTGTGAAGGTTTAAGGAAATACTTGAATTTTGAACAAATGATTACAAACATGGATTTTGCTAACGATCTATGATCATGCTAGTAGCAAGAGAATTTAAACACTTAATATAATGTCTGAACTTACTAATTACAATGTACTCATATGTTACTTCCCAAAATTCTTGCTTACACATCGAAGTCGTGGAGGATGAGAAAGAAGGATCTTCACAAGGTATACTAGGAAAAGTCAAACTTAGCCGGAGTAGTCGAGGGCATGGATTACATAATCGCTTAGGGATAAGAAGGCAATGGCGAGGTGGCAAAGATGTGCTCATATGTAGTAGTAGAAACACTGATCATGGGTCACAACTCACCTAAGAAGGAGCACATGCATCATGCAGAAGGCACATGACACCCTCTATTGTTAACCCTAATTGCATTGTCGTTGTATTAACTTTCGGATGTGCCATACTAGCCATGAAGGTTGGGCTGGTGGCCGGACGTTACAGAAAACCTTCTATCTGCGCCGGCTGCAGAGGGCGAAGGGCGTTGAGGGCGACAAGTTCTGATCTAATGCAAATTCAGGCTTAGCGTGAGTACAAATTAACTTTTACACCTTCTTGGGTCCTATATTTAATATGTTATAGTATAACATGTACAGTTGTTGGTTTGTTCACAAAGTTTAACCAGATAATTAGCACTGTTCCTAAATGTTAGCTTAATTGTTTTTTATTTGTAGTGAATTCATCATAATACTTTGTAACATAATTTGTTCAAGAATTATGTTTCTACGATGCATTATTCATACAATGTATATACTTATGGTAATGGTAATCCATAATAAATACGATCTAACAAATTTCTGGATGGCAATTTCTAGTGTACGATTCAGTAGCATCTTTCTAAATACTTATATGGTATAAACTGAACCAATTACACTAACTTTTCATGGTCAAAATGTCTAACAAGTCAATGGTGTTTGCTTTGTACTTGGTATTTAAACAACACTATTTAGAATATCACCGCTGAAAAAACTAACGTGGGTTATAGTATGTTCGTGGATATCAATTTTATTGTTTGATATGATATTAGAGTGTGGATTTCCTACCCCGGGGTAGATGTCCCCCCCCCCCCCCCCCCCCCACACCAGCCACCGTTGGATCTGTCTCGGGATTTTCATCGTTGTCACGTAGCTGAATTAAGATTAAGAAACCAGATCCCTAATTTATAGCAATTGTTGAATACATCGGCTGTCGTGTTTTGGAAGCTAGCACCTTCTTACCCTAATTATTTGATGGTATTACATGCCGCCATAAGCTGCCAAAGAGGCACAACTTTCTGTGTTACTTTATGACACCGAGACACAAAAATCGATGTAATGTTTGCGGAGTCACATGTGAAGCGGTTCTTTTATCACCGTATGGCCACCATACACAAAAACCGATACATGACTACATTGCAACTATAACATACACATCTCCGTGTAAACATATAACATCGTTGCAGTATGTACCGCTTAACTAATGTCATCATATATGGTACTATCAAGGTGCGTCACCCCGTGAGTGTGATAGTAATATGTTTAGAAAAACATAACAAGTGTGGGTTGCTATGTGATAATGTGACAAGACAATGTTTGCAATGAACAAAATTCATCAGATGTAGTAGCTAAATATTTTGTTCTTTTGCTCCACATGACATGACCCTGTTTCTAAGGTGACACATGCACACACACATGCATTTGACCCATTACCTTGTTGCTAACATGTGAAGCAACTATACGGCTAATTATAGCTGAAATCATGATAAAAAAGTATGCAACCGATGGAGTAGGTTTACGATAATAGTTGCCGAAATAAAAAGGTATATGTTTTACGGCTTTGCTTTGCTTTGGGTTATCTTTTATTATAAAAATTGTTGGTTTCTATAAACTGCCGGCTACCTTTTGCTCTGTAAATTTTTCGTTTGCTACCTTTTTTGAATTAGTGGAATAGTTCAAATTTAAATTAAAAGCATGACAAGAATTCTATAGTAGTTTCAGAAAAAAAGGCATCTAAATCTTTGGCTATTTTTTTAATGTAAAAACTCGCGGTTTCTACAATGACTATGGAGTTGTTATTCTAAAGCGAACGCTACAATATTTTTTATCTTTTACGGACGGACACGTAGCAAAACAAACTGCGCGAACGCATGTCGACCGTTCTATCTATTTTCTTATCAAATACTCCCTCTATTTATTAATATACGGAGTAAAATGTTGTAGACGGTGTACATAATAACTAGGTGCATATTTAAATGAGTGAACATGCACGCTAAAACATGTTTAAATACATGATTATCATTTAAATCTAATCAAAATCTAGAATATTTCGTATTTAAAAACGGATGGAGTACCATATATACGCCTCGTAAGAAATTCGAAAACATGTCTCGATGGACTTTTGGACGATGTGAACGCGCTCTCGTGTACTATCTCTCCTGTCGGAAGCGACAGCCTGGCCGCGGCACGCGCCGAGGAGCCCCCAGCGTCCGACACGTGTGGTCTCGCACGTGCGCGAGAGGACGCCGCGTATGCGTGGGCCCCACCCCCGTCTCCCACCGATCTCATCCAATCCGGCCGGCCGGATATATATCTCCTAGGAACACCCCGCCGGATCCTCTGCGCCGCTCCCCTCCCTGTGGCCTTCTGGTCCACCGTCCGATCCCGAATGGCCGTTGCTCTTTCTTTCGCAGATAAGATCGCGGCTAGTACTTTTTTTTGCCGTGGAGGCCCTTGGGTTTGTGGATAATTTGTATAGTGGACGAGGGCAGTGCGACGCTCTTATCCACGGAGACTTTTGTTGTCGAGTGTGGAATTTTTGTTGGTTGGTGCCGCGTACTAGTAGCTGTGATTGTGATGTAATGGATGAGGGCGTATTAACGCATGCCACCACATCATTATCTTTTCTAACAATAGAAGGAGCCAGTCGGTAGCCATGGTCGAAGAAAATGCTAGTTCGGGGTCCATGCATATAAAAATTATAAGTAGGGTAAAACTTTGATTTGAGAACCAGGAGTTCTTGCCCTGCAAGCAACTGTTGAAACCACCTATGCAGAAAAGAAAAACCGTTTCCCTAAAAAAAGGCAGTAAAAACCGTGGTGATATATACTACTCCTACTATCAGATAAAACCCTCTTTGGAAGCCCCTTATTTTTGAAGTATTAGAAGAATATTTTTGTTTTCAGAAATGCTGAAATATTGAATATTTTGATGTGTTTAATTTTAGCAAAACTTAGGCTTACTTTGCAGTGAAGTATTTTTAAAATCAAAATATATAAAAACTACAATGTTCATATTCCGAGCGAAGCAATACTTCAGTATTGAAAAAGAGATCCACCACTCTTTTTTATATACTTAAAAAATAGTGTAGTTTTCTAGATATTAAAGTATATAAAACTACAGTTTGACTAAAATCAAACACCTTAAAGCATTTGATAATTCAATATTCTAGAAACTAAAGTATTCTTCGAATACTTCAAAAATACAGAGCTCCTAAACGGAGCATTGTACTTTTATACGCTTCAACATTTAGAAAATTGCACTATTTTAAAAAATATGAGAAAGAGGGTAGGACCTCTTTTCCAAAAACTAAAGTAGTGCTTTGCTAGGCATAACAATACTGCGATATTTGAGTACTTTATTTAAAAACACTTTGTCGCCAAACTAAGATTGAATATTTTTCTTTTCTTTCTGCCTAGAAAAACCATGATGGTATTGGATTAGCAACCGACACATGATACTAATCTTTTTCTCGAGGAAATTAACCCCATCTAGATTTAGTTGCTCATTAGGCAGCCAGAAGCAACAACACTTAGTCGCAAAAAGGCGAAATATCTTCAACGAGGGGGGAGAGGGAGGAGATAGTGTGCACATTTCATATTGGCAAATGGATAATGCTGATGTTGCTCTAATTGTTTTTGGATAATGTTGATCGAGCAAAGCGGAAACGCCATTCCAAAACAAATATTGCTACTGTATATTAATTTGCTTCCGCTTGGTTTCTCCTCAATTCATTTGTCGCTTGTTAGGTGTGGCATCTGGCATGCAGGACGGCAGGCCTGAAATGACAGTGTTACTAATCCAAGGTGGTTTAAGCAAAACCTCAGATTATTATAATCCATGTGTGTGCCGATGCAGAGGCATTGCAAGCTCGTCGTCACTCCCCGCCAGCTCGAAGAAATAGAGTAAGAAAAGCAGCAGCTTGCTGTGCTGAGCTGGTTCTCTCCTTCATTACTTATACATACTAGTCGTAGATCCGCACCCCGAAGGCCCGAAGGCCAGCCCTTGGCGATCCTCAAGAGCCACCTCCGCACGCGAACCGAGGATCACTCCTCCTCCGACCTCTTTTGCCACTCGCTCCCTCCCTCCTCCACCACCACCGCGCTCGGCTTTTGGCAATCCGGCGAGTTCTTCTTTCAATCTTTCGGGAAGAAAGAAAGCATCTGTTTTTATCTTTCGGGCTTTTCTTGCTGCTAATGCTGGTCCATGGAATGGAGGCGATCTGACTGTCGGTGTCGGTATAGGTAGTGGCCGCGTGGGCGCCGGGAGGAGGAGGAGCACCTGAGTCAGACGTTGTTGTTGCTGCCGCCGTGTTCTTTCTTTGACCGAAAGGTGCCGCTTCTTTCTTTCTGGAAAGGGCGGATTTGTATCTGTGTTTCTGGCGAGTTCCCTTGCGCGATTCGATTCCTTGCCCTCGCTAATTCTCGCCGGCGAGATTTCTTCGCCTTGGACTCGCAGATACTTCTCCTCTCCGTCCGGGACATTCTTGCTCCTGGGTTGCTCTGCTTCCTGGCTGGCTCTCTGCAAATTTGCAAAGTCTTTCGAGTTTTTGGGTGAGAGACTGTCAGTGGAGGGTGGTGAGCGAGAAGACCACATCTGGTGGGGGGGAGGGGAGGATCTTGGTTTGGTGGACGGGATGGCGTCAAGATCCTACTCTGACCTCATGGAGCTCGCCTCCGGCAGCGGCGAGGAGCAACCGCTGCCGTCCCTCGGCCGGCGCCGGGTACCGCGCGTGGTGACGGCCTCTGGCATTGTGCCCGACCTCGACTGCTCCGACGACGACGCCGACGCCGCCTCGGCGGCCTCCGACCACTCCTCCCACGGGCCGCCGAGGGAGCGCACCATCATCGTGGCCAACCAGCTCCCCGTCCGCGCCTCCCGCCGCGCCACCGGCGGCTGGGAGTTCTCCTGGGACGAGGACAGCCTGCTGCGGCAGCTCAAGGAGAGCCTGCGCGCGCACCAGGGCCGCGCCGACATGGAGTTCGTCTACGTCGGCGGCCTCCGCGACGAAATCCCGGCGGCCGACCAAGACAAGGTCGCGCACGACCTCTTCGAGGGCTTCCGGTGCGTGCCCACGTTCCTGCCTGCCGACCTCCGCTCCCGCTTCTACCACGGTTTCTGCAAGCAGCAGCTGTGGCCACTGTTCCATTACATGCTGCCACTGTCGCCAGAGCTCGGCGGCCGCTTCGACCGCACGCTCTGGCAGGCCTACGTGTCCGCCAACAAGATCTTCGCCGACAAGATCCTGGAGGTGATCAACCCTGACGAGGACTTCGTCTGGGTGCACGATTACCATCTCATGGTGCTGCCGACTTTCCTGCGCAAGCGGTTCAACCGGGTCAGGCTTGGCTTCTTCCTACACAGCCCGTTCCCGTCTTCAGAGATCTACAAGACCCTGCCTGTTCGCGAAGAGCTGCTCCGAGCATTGCTGAATGCCGATTTGATTGGGTTCCACACATTTGACTATGCTAGACATTTCCTGTCTTGCTGTAGCAGGATGCTCGGGTTGAAGTATGAGTCGCAGAGGGGATACATTGCACTGGAGTATTATGGACGGACTGTTACTATCAAAATATTGCCAGTGGGAGTACATTTGGTGCAGCTGCAGTCGGTGCTCAACCTCCCGGAGACCGGGCTCAAGGTTGCCGAACTTCTCAAGCAGTTCTGTGACCGGGGCCGCATTTTGTTGCTTGGCGTGGATGATATGGACATCTTTAAAGGTATCAGTTTGAAGCTTTTGGCATTTGAGCAGCTCCTGATGCAGCATCCAGAATGGCGGGGAAAGGTGGTGTTGGTACAGATTGCCAATCCGGCAAGAGGGAGGGGAAAGGATGTACAGGAGGTACAGGATGAGAGCTATGCGATGGTGAAGCGCATCAACGACGCATTTGGGCAGCCAGATTACCAGCCAGTTATATTGATCGATAGACCGCTGCAATTCTATGAGAGAATGGCCTATTATATCGTTGCTGAGTGCTGTTTGGTGACTGCGGTGAGGGATGGCATGAATCTCATACCCTATGAGTACATAATTGCTAGGCAAGGAAATGAGAAGATTGACAGAATTCTGGGTCTCAGCCCTTCCACAAGGAAGAAGAGCATGCTTGTCGTGTCGGAGTTCATTGGCTGCTCCCCCTCCCTAAGCGGTGCGATTCGGGTGAACCCTTGGAACATTGATTCGGTGGCTGATGCAATGGACTCTGCCTTGGAGATACCTGAAGGGGAGAAGGTGCTGAGACATGAGAAGCACCACAAATTCGTGAGCACACATGACGTCGGATACTGGGCAAACAGCTTCTTGCATGATCTGGAGAGGACTTGCCAGGACCATAACAAGAGGCGCTGTTGGGGCATAGGATTTGGGCTAAGGTTCAGGGTTGTAGCCCTTGATACAAGCTTCAAGAAGCTCGCGGTTGAGCAGCTCGTCTCAGCCTACCGGAGGACAACCACACGCGTCATTCTCCTGGACTATGATGGTACGCTGATGCCTCAGACATCGTTCGGTAAGAATCCGAGCCCCAAAACAATAGAGATGTTGAACAGCCTTTGCCGCGATAAGAACAACATGGTCTTGCTCGCAAGCACAAAGACTCGGGCGACCTTAAGCGAATGGTTCTCGCCATGTGAGAACCTGGGGCTAGCTGCTGAGCATGGTTACTTCCTCAGGTAATCACAATCGTTTTCTGAAAAATTATGAACACACCTTCTACTCTTGGAATGCCTGAAATTACTACTAGGTTTACACTGAACATTTGACCTGTCTACGTGTTAATTGCTGTGTTTTCATTGTAGGTTGAGAGGAAATGCAGAATGGGAGACATGCGCCCCGGCAACAGACTCTAGCTGGAAGCAAATTGTGGAGCCAGTGATGAAAACCTACACGGAGACGACGGATGGGTCAACAATCGAGGACAAGGAGACCGCAATCGTCTGGTGCTACGAAGACGCCGATCCTGATTTTGGGTCCTGCCAAGCCAAGGAGCTCCATGACCACCTGGAGAGTGTCCTCTCCAACGAGCCAGTTTCAGTCAAAGCTGACGTGAACCATGTTGAGGTGAAACCACAGGTGAGTGAGTTGGCTGTCACACACAGTATTTTACTTGCTAGAGTGAGTGTCACTTCACTTGTGATGTAACTGAAACACTAATAATCCATGCATGCTCCGTTCTTTGCAATTGCAGGGTGTAAACAAGGGCCTGGTGGCGAAGAGGTTGCTGTCGACGATGCAGGAGCGCGGCGTCCTGCCCGACTTCGTCCTGTGCATCGGGGACGACCGGTCCGACGAGGACATGTTCGAGGTGATCACCACGGCCGTGGACGGGCCGTGCCTGGACCCTGACGCGACGGTCTTTGCGTGCACCGTCGGCCGCAAGCCCAGCAAGGCCAAGTACTACCTAGATGACCCTGCTGACATCGTGCGGCTTATCCAGGCCCTGGCCAATGTCTCTGACCAGACGAGCGGCGCTCCCCCATCTTCCTCAGCCGCATCGGATACCGATACCGACACCGACAGCGCGTTGAGGTGAGCAGGAGCGGCAATGGTCTGCCCAGCTCTGACCTCAATAAGACGCGTCTCAGGGGAAGAAGAAAGGAATGGGAGATCATCGTCGCCTACAGCTCTCCATGTGTAAATACTCTAGGAAGGAACGCTAGAGGCTCCATCGGCAAGCATGGTGTGCCTGCATTGTGTTGTGCTCGGTTGAACTATTTCGCTAATGTGTGTAGGTGAACTCAATCTGCCGAGCTTGCATTTTGGATGAAATTTGGCCACACCCACAGGCTGCTCCTCCAAAGATTGTCGGGGCAAAAACACGGCCATCTTTGGAGCCGCTGCTTTGTAATCTGCACACATGTTGTTTTCGTCGTGTGGGTCTTTGTTTCGGTCGCACGGTTGGTTGTGGTTGGTGCCGGTGCCTTTCTCGCCGCCTGCCTGGTGGAGGCGCCAATAATTTCAGGCCTTCCTCCTCTGCTTCGGCTCGTGCTCTACTGTGTGCCGTTCGTCCGTCCTTAGTGTCTGTGGGGTTTCGGATAGCTGGGTTAGGTCTTGTGATGGTACCTACCGTGGTGTCAAAGCCATTGATTATTGGTGACAACAAATGAGTGACAATGGTGCTGGTGGGGCGGGAGAGGTGGTTGGCCGGGCTTATGGTCTTATGCCATATGGGGTAACAAAACATGCACTCCACACCAGGGAGAATCATCATCATAATCGGATAATAGCTCTACGGTGCTACATATGCTACAAGTGGCAAGGGATCCTCTACTGGACTGACAATTCCACTTCCACTTGCGTTGTTTTAGGAACCAGGATAAGATGCGATGCAACGGCAGCTGGTCTCGGTCAGCATCGCCGGGAGCGGACAATCCGCCGCCCCGGGTGGCCGGGGAGGATAAAAGATGTCGTCTCCTCCGGCGTGGTTGATGACGAGCGACGACCTGGCGTTTCCAGGTGGATCATATAAGACAGGTCGGCGTTTCCAAAGGCACTCGGCTTGTCGCTGTCCGCGTCCAAATCTGTATGTCGCTGTTGTCATCGTCCAAATCTATCTATCCGTCGCTCTTGTCTGTTGACACGAGAGGATAAGCGCGAGATCAGCTCCCCGCGCGACCGAATAATAATACACGGGAGCAAGGTGGTTGACCCCTTCTTTTCACGACGATAATTGGTTTTGAGATAGCAGTGATGTGATGGGCACATCAACTTCTGGTTATCCTTGCCTAATCCTTATCTTGACGCCTGGTTAAATTCTACTCCTCCTCATGTCAAACAAATAGACCTAGTACAACAGACTATGTTTTTTGTTTTGTATTCTCATCAAGCATATTGCTCATTATAAAATCAGTCAGGATAACTAAATTTTGCGGCGGATGGCTGGAGCCGCCATCTTGAACCATTTGATTAATTAACAGGGCGAATGCACAACGGAAGTAATATCGCGCAGAAAGATAAATTAAACTATACTAAGGATGATTACAAGGGTCCAGTATCGGTGGCTTCAAGTGGTGTTGCCTGATCATAGAGTATTACCTCAGTTATCCAGTTTGAAATGTTAAGATGGATAAGGGTTTTGAGGATACAGACATCAACCAAAAATTTCCCTTTTCATCTAATAAAATATACATAAATCACTTTGGTCTACTTGTATGAAGATTTCTACAGAATACTATATGCTGCACATGGTCAACTGATGATATTGTACTAGCATTATACAGTAAGGGAATTTAAAAAAATTGACGTGCCTTGGGAGTGGCTCGGTAGCAGCAAACTCCATATGGACCATATCTAACCTTGAAATGAAGCTACGAGTCTTAACCCAACTGCAATTCCGACTCTTGATATACTGCTATCATCTTGGCACTGGTAAACGACTAGGCATGGATGACCAAAAAATCCACAAGTAAATACTGGTACAAAGCAGTTCCTCATGTACGGACCACCAGGATGATCAGAATAGACCCTTGGGCTGTGGGAGAAAAATGCCCTTACTCGAAGTGCGGGTACTAAATCTGTGCAAAGAGGAGCTCATTCCACATATCTGGTATGCCAGGAAGGCACCAGTGCAAGCAATCGCTCATGCCTGTTGGAGCTCTCAGAGTACGGTTTGAGATATGCCCCTCGTCTCTTAGTTGTGAGATGGCGGTAATATCCAAGAGCTTAACCCGAGTTCCATTTACAGCTCGCTCGGCAGGTAAGTCGCTCGAATGATCCTGCAAGACCTCGCTTCCATTGGAAAAGGGAACAGTGTTACCACAACTTCCCCCAGTGTTCCAGTCACCATTTACAAAATGCCTCGGTGAAATTGTCCTCATAAAAGCCTTGAGCTGAGGCCGACTTGCGAGTTCTGAGTCCACCCACCTGGCAATGCTGTACAGTGTAAGATTCTTTGCTCGGTTGAGGTCTGCAAGTCTACCTTCTACAGGCTTCCCATCAGCATACAATTCCCAGTGGTTCCCATCGAATTTCCCTCTATTCCAGTGATGACCTGTGTTAAGTACTAGAACATCAAAACTGGGGAGATACTTCTTCAAAAATGTTACTGGCCGGTCAAGATGCAACGCATAGCTAGTCGCTGGATCCGTTGCGTTCAAAGGTTCCAGTTCAGATAGACTAGCAGACCAGTAGTAAAGGATAGTGGTGTTAGTCCCTGGAAATCGATAAGCCCATCCATCAGGTCTTAAAGCACCTGGAGCTTTGACAAGGCCATATTTCCATCCAACATCTTCAACTTCGGGGCTGTATTGACCGCCTGTTGCTATACACATCATGGACTGGAATTGCTGTCTACCGAGCGAATCACCCACAAAAGCAAGAGTTCTATGCTTCATCCTGTAAGCTAATATGTTAGAACAAGTCCACGCTTGTAAGGTGACGCGGAGTTAAAAACAGCACAATACCTTTTTAAAAAGTTAGGCCCTGAAAATTCAGGCATCTCACAACCATGTGGCTGCCACCGGTAACTCTCATAGAAGAAATCTGTGCGTTGCATCATTCGACAAGCCCACATTTTTGACAGCCATTGCTTGCACTCGTTACCGGAATAGAGTGGCCTCTTCTCATCTGCTACCCACCTTCCCTTTGCATAGTTACAGTCTACAAAGTAACACCAGCATTATATTAGGCATAAGAAAGTAATCTTCAGGCTTCAACACATCAGCTGTGCACATTTAAGGATGATTAATTCCATGTTAGGAAACAACTCATCAGAAACAGCCTTCCAATGCTCTAGGTAAATGAATAAGCACAAAACAGCACTGTGAACAACAGCTCACGTGCTCGGAGTTTCCGCTATGACAATGTATGGCAGTCTCATGCGGAGTACGACCAAACCGTGGAGCTCCTGTGGAAGGAAAATAATGCAAGTGGAGGGCTGACAGGGGTTGTTAGCACTCTCCGGAATATACAAGCTGTTTTGGGTGATTGGGGACATAAAACTTTCGGAAATTTCAAACACAAATTATTCAAACTGCGGAAACGTTTGGACCGGCTTAGGCTGAGTTCCGTGGGCCAAGGCCCATCGAAGGAAGAAAGGGATCTGATGAGTGAAATTAACAAGGTCCTCTCACAAGAGGAGATTTGGTTAAAACAGAGGTCTCGGGTGCAGTGGCTCAAGTCAGGTGATAGGAATTCTTCCTATTTTCATGCTCAAGCCAAGAATAGGAAACGAGTGAATAAAATAGTCACTTTGCAAAGGGGAGATGGATCGTTGTGCGTAGAAGAGCAAGAAGTGCATGAAGAGGTGCTAGCTTTTTATAAACAACTGTACTCATCTCAAGGCGCACCGAACATGGATGCACTACTGCAGTTTGTGCACGAACGAGTAACTGAGGATATGCGGTCTGCGATGGATAAGCCTTTCACAGAAAAGGAAGTCCGAGATGCTCTCTTCCAGATGCACCCCTCGAAGGCACCAGGAATTGATGGGTTTACCGCTGGTTTTTTTCAGCGGCACTGGGAACTAGTTAAATCTACAGTTGTCCCGGCTGTTTTGGAATTTTTGAACGGGGGTGATCTTCCTTCAGAGCTAAATGACACCACTATTGTTCTTATACCAAAGGTGCGACACCCCCAATCCATCAAGCAGTATAGACCGATCTCGCTGTGCACGGTTATGTACAAAATCTGTACAAAGACAATCGCCATGCGTCTTCGGCCGGTTCTTGAGGAGACAATCAGTCAAGAACAAAGCGCATTTGTGCCCGGACGTTTAATCACAGACAATGTTCTGGTGGCTTTTGAATGCATACACACAATGAAGAGGAGGAAAAAGGCAAAGAAAGGTGTGTGTGCGGTAAAGTTGGACATGATGAAAGCTTATGACCGAGTAGAGTGGCCTTTTATCGAAGCTATGATGAAAAAATTGGGTTTCTCGGATCATATCATCATGGTCATAATGAAGTGTGTTTCTTCAGCTAGTTTCTCAATAAAAGTTAATGGAACTCAGCTTCCGAAGTTTCTTCCTACGAGAGGTATACGGCACGGCAGGGAGACCCTGTGTCTCCCTATTTATTTCTTATGTGTGCGGAAGGTTTAACGGCTTTGTTAAATAATTACACAGGGGGTTTTGTAGATCGTGGAATACGGGTGTGCCATCGGGCACCATGGATCACACATTTGCTGTTTGCCGATGATAGCCTCATCTTCATAGATGCCTCAGTGAGAAGTGCAACACGCCTCAATTCTATTCTTCAGATGTATAATGAAGCATCAGGGCAACAAGTCAATAGAGATAAAAGTTCAATTTTCTTCAGTGCTGGTATTCTTGAGGAGACAAGGGAAGCAGTGAAACATGAGCTAAATATCTTAGTGGAGGCTTTCAGTGAAAAATATTTGGGCCTGCCAACTGCAGTTGGAAGCCTCACGAGTGAGGATTTCGATTATATTTCAGACAGAATTCGGAGTATGATAACCGGGTGGGATAAGCTGATGTCTTACGCTGGTAAAGAAATTATGATCAAGGCGGTCCTCCTGGCAATCCCGACGTTTAGCATGGGCTGTTTTAAGCTCTTGAAAGGAACCATTCAGAAAATTGTCTCGCTCATTGCCAGATTTTGGTGGAGTGGATCAATAGATAAGAAGGCGTTGCATTGGTTAGCTTGGGAGAAGATCGCAAGACCAAAGAGTGTTGGAGGGATGGGGTTCAGGGATTTGGAGCTCTTCAACTTGGCACTGTTAGGCAAACAGGGGTGGCGGCTTATCACACAGCCAAACTCTCTTTGTGCTCAGGTTCTCCGGAGCAGGTACTATCCAAGCAGTGATTTTATGACGGTGAATCCGCCGAAGACAGCGTCCAAGACATGGCGAGCTATCTTAGCAGGGCGACAGGCTTTGGAGACAGGATTGATTAAAAGAGTGGGAGATGGGAGTACTATTTCCATATGGCAGGATAGATGGATCCCAGGAGCTCGGACAATGAAACCCATGGGACGTCTGGCTGATACTGCAATTGATCGGGTGGAGGAGCTCATTGATCCAATTCAACATATATGGCGCACACAGTTGGTGCGTGAGTTTTTTTTAGCACCAGATGCCGAGCTCATTTTACAGATCCCTCTTAGGAGGAGTGTTGGAGCGGATTGGATTGCTTGGAATCATGAAAAGACCGGATCTTATTCAGTTAGAACGGCATATCGAGCATTGCTGGACTGTAAAGATAGAAAGGAAGCAGTGGAAGGCAATGAAGTGGGATACTCCAATATGAGGGATGATGAGAAGTGGAAATGACTGTGGAAGCTGGACGTTCTACCGAGAGTACGCATATTTTGGTGGCGAGTTCTCAGAGGCATTTTGCCTGATTATGAAACTCTCACCAGGCGGCATGTCAGAGTTGAAAGTACATGCTCGGTTTGCAAGTCAGCTTCAGAGTCTTTATATCATGCGATGTTTGAGTGTGGTCATGCCAAGTTGTTCTGGGCTGCAGCACGAGACATACTGTCATCTGTGATCCAACCATCGACCAAGGCGAGCGTGAAAGACTTGTGTCCATTATGTCGGCTATCTGGGACTCACGAAATAGATGGGTTCATGGAGATACTGGTTATGATCCTTCCAAATCAATGGAGTCTATAGCAGAAGTGATGGGAGTGCTAGAAAATAATCAAAATCAAAGAATGAAGATCCCACAGCCACGGTGCAAGTGGCGCGGCCCAGGTCCGGGAGTGGTTAAATTGAACTCGGACGGTGCAGTCCGAGAGACACAGGGTGTGGCTGGAAGTGGAGGAGTGGCACGAGATGCCAATGGATTCGTTGGTGCTTGGTGCAGGAAATATGTGTGCATTACAGATCCGTTAGTCATTGAAGCCTTGGCGTTTCGCGACGCGGTGTTGTTCGCTAGCCAGCAAGGTTATGAAAGAATTTTATGTGAAACAGACTGAAGTTTTGGTGAATTTATGGAAGGGGAGAGCAACTCAGAGATCGGTGCTCGCTCCAATTTTCAGTGAGGTGGATGACCTAGGCTCTGCATTCCAATCCTTTGAGTTTGGATATGTTGGTCGAACTGCTAATGGGGTTGCTCATGAGTGTGCGAGGTATGCTTGTGATCAGGTCTCTGATGTAGAATGGATCGGGGTTTGTCCCGAGTTCCTTAGGTCTAGCCTTGGAGATGATTGTAAACACAGCCTCAGTGCTGATTGTAATCGTGGATGTGTGTAGCAGCAAGTTTCAGACGCGCTCTTTTCCTTACCAGGGTACCTACGGGGACTGGAAGGTTTTTAATGAGGCGGCTTGCTAGCTTAATATATATGCCTTCAAAAAAAAAAACAGCACTGTGAAAATGATCAATATATATAAGTAGCATATCACACGAGAATACCTTTATTCAGTCTGCTTACAGTTGTCTGAGTGTGGTTGTTATAAGCTGGGCCTGCAGGACCAACTAGACCTGATACATTATCTCCAAGATGTTGCAGTCCCTGCTGCTGTACGAACCCTGATGCCAGGAGTATCCAGACAAAAATTCAACAAAACCAGCAGAGTAGATTCTGAACCAGCAATCAAATTAATGAACGAGCACAGTAGCAAGTATATTTACGAGGGTATACCTTGGGAAAAAACCTTCAGCTGCTCTGACGTTGTGCCCAGTAACAAAAGAATAATCGGCACAACAAGGAGAACCAAAAGGCCGAGGCATAGCTTGTTGACTAGAAGCCTATGCAGAACACCACCTTTCATCCCAGGAAGTCAGCATAGGAGGCTCCTCCAAGGGATCTCAGATATTGCTCAAAACCGTCTACACCAAAATATAACCTGCAAATGAGAAGGGTAAGGCAGGCCCACTACTCAAAGAATTTAATATATGATTGGAAGTGTCCGGTCATGAGACCAGTATGAGGCACACCAATTTAAGCAGTACCAGCGATAAATACCAGCATAAATAATCAGATTGCAACGCACAAATGCTGAGGTCAATTTCCAAACCGCATCATAGATAATGGGCCATGTAAGACACACGAAACAAGACAAGGACGACCAATATATGGAGTTAAGACTGAGCTAGACACTACTTCGAGTACTGAAATTAACTTCCACCACAAATTTGGAGTACTGAAACTAGATAACACGACCACTTCTACTCATAAATTTTTGAAACAATGAGTAATTCTAATACCGGGATCAATTAAATATTTCTATTTCCCCCAAAGAGAAATTAGCCCCTAACTACACGACCAATCAAAGTGCAGTCCGAACTTTTGCTATGTATAAATGGTACATGTGTCTAGTCGCTTTTATTGGATTTAAAATTCCCCGTCCCCCTCGCGAACAAGAAGATCTAGTTCCACACCCAAGAGGGGAGAAGGGTAGAACACACCAGGAAATCGCCAAACCTTGCCAACAAACACAGAATTCGAACCAGCCGACGAGCTATTCCCCAAAACAAGGAAAAAAGACCGAACAAAAAACAAAAGAAAGTCACAAGTTCAGCATGGTGGTGCAGTTAGAGGCGTTAAGGAGCCAATTTTAGAGGCGGTTGCCATGGGAGAGTACGCGGACAGATAAAGTGATAGGGAGTGTGTGTGGCTCATTCTTCTAATCTGCCAAGAGATTCATGGTTGGAGAAGCCAGAGAATGATCACAGTTAAAATGATGCGAGAGGGCTGTTTGATCCTAGGTTCATGTTGCTCATTTTTCTAATTCTGCCAAGAGATTTATCTATACATTCAACTAGTGTTCACGTATATACAAACATATATATCTCCTGTATGGAGTATATGGAGTACAGTGATGGAATAGAATGCACGGAGGGGCACATATAAGTCCCACATCACATCCAAGCTAACAAAACGAGTTCAGTACAAAGTTCAAATCCAGATCAACAGGATAAAAATCTCAGGTAAGAACCAAAAACAGGAGTTCACTGATCAATCTGCAAAATAGAACTTTCATTTTTCTGATCCAGCCTAAATCATCCATATATGCTTTAATTGGTGAGAGAATCCAAAGAAGGAATGTTACACATATTTATCTGACAGCTATTACAACCAGGAAATCATAGGTTGTGCTCTTTCCTAAAAGAATACCCCATTTTTTCTTTACGAACAGCTTTACTGAAGAGTGAGGACACATAGTCAAGCTAAATACATTAATATCTCAGAGAATACAGAAGGCAAGTTGCTTGCATCTTAATTCGGTCCACATTATCAGTTTTTATTCTTCAACATACCAACAGAAATTCGTTAGCCAAATATTCTGACCCCAACTATAGTTTCCCTAGGAATGAGAAACACGACAGGCGAATCAAGTTTATTTCCTCACGATATTTCTACAAGCTAAACTGCTAGATAGATTAACCTGAAATTCTCAGAGCTGAAATCCAGAGCCAGCGGAAAATTGGAACAGACAGCTTACCTGTTGATTCGGCGACGAGCTACCGCAGCGCAGAGAGCATCGGAGGCGGCAGCACAACACGTCAGGTGTGGAGGGGCCACCGGAGCTAGCCGTTCCCTGCCCCCTTTCCCCAGCGAGATATATGGCAGCAGAGGCGGCGTGGAGAAGAAGGCCGCGGGGTATTGGGGCGAGGAGGAGATGGCGGCGGCGGCGGCGAAGGAACGGTGGCGCCGAGATGCGGCGAGGGGTGAGCGGTTCTGGCTGGCGTTCGGCCCGTGCGAGATCGGGACTTTGGAGAGCCGGTGGAGTGAAGAGGGGGATGGGCACGCGGCGGCACGTGATCGATCGGCAGATTAAAATTCGGTCCAATTTGGCGACAAGTTTCGATCCAAACTTATCAAACAGCCGAGCGGATTGCATTTTTTACTCGACCATATGCAGTATTTTGGTGGAATCGACTCGCTAAAATGCTGGTGCCTGAATATTTTTATGAGGTTCGAGTCATATTTTTGTCGTGTTTTGAATTGTATTTGGCGTTATTGGGGTTCATTTGTGCAATCCCATTTTTTTTGGTACATTGCACTTTTGCATTTTTTTTTTTGGTTTGTGTTTGTTGCATTTTCATTATCTTTTGTGCAATTACAATGCATTTTTTCTGATGAAAATGCTATATTTTTTATGCAATTGAACCTTTTTAGTAACGTAGCACACAAGGTGACTGAATTCTACTCCCTCCGTAACGTATTGTAAGACGTTGGGAATGCACATTTTAGGCTAGCTGAGCGTCTTATAAATAGTTACAGAGGAAGTAAAATTTAGCATCACGAGCACCACAGACATTCCCATGGAGCTTGGTTGGAGAAGGAGGCTCCACAGAGATGTAGATCAAATGCAAACCAACCTGTGGTTGGATGGTTAGCAGGGTGGTTGTACCCTCAGCCCACCAGAGTTCAAACCCTAGGTTTGACATCTGTGTGTTGCATTTAGGTGGAATTATTCTTTCAGTGGGAGGCGACGTTCCCGTCGACAGCGAGGCGCCCGTGGTGACTTCGTCAATCTCAAGACTCGATCCGCCGGCTCAGTTTCTCGGAGGTGCTCATAGGGGTAGGGTGTGCGTGTGTGCGTTCATAGGGGTGAGTGTACGCGCGTGTATGTGAGCGTCTGCGTTTGTACTGTGTTTCTCAAAAAAAAAAAAGAGATGTAGATCAACTGACAATTAAGAAAAAAAAGTCTACAACCATTTCCGCTTCTCATCTAAAATTGTATAGAAACACCCCCAATTTTTTAAATAGAACCGTCCAACGAATACTAAAGCTAATTTTTTTTTTTTGTAATGACTCACCACCACCACACGAAGTGGGTCAAGCAGTATTCTAAGGCAGATCAAGTGCTTATGCCACCTAACCATCACTCCAAAGACATGGAAGTGACTTGACACCTTTTAACAATGTAAATTACAAATATAGAGTAAAGATTTCTTGCTCTCAGGTTTCAGTGCTTCCTTTATTACATTTTTCTTTAAAAATCATGCTTGCAGGTTTATAAAATTCTGAAGAAAAAATCATGCACCTTGTTAATGTATTTCACAAACACAAAGTTTTAATTTAAAATACTTTATATTATAAGCTGCACAAAATGACAAATGTGTGAACCGGAGTACACACTTCTAAATCACTAAAATATACAAGATTTTATCATTTCTGTGTAGGGCATACTACAAAGCATTTCATACTGGGATTTTTCATACTACATCCAGTTTTTTTTTAGAAATTTTGAAAATTGCAAATATACTTTTAAAATTTATTAAAATAAGGGAATCGTTGAAGCTCGGTAGACAAAGTCACTTATGCTCCGTTCGGATGTTCGCATTGGGAGCTCCATATTGATATTGTGTTGAATATCAATACCATGGGATATTGATATTGAGTCTGAATTCAATATCTTCTGTTTGGATGTGTTAGATATTCAGACCTAGACAAGATATTGAGTTTGAATATCAAATGCTGTTTGGATGTTCTAAAATCAGTTTTTCGAGACATTGATCATTGTAGTGTTATATTCATGACAAAATGTGCAAAACAACCACATATTATGGTACAAACATGAACTGAATCTGTACATCAACTGGTCTGTACATGCCACGAAGGATAGCTGAGGCGTGTCCTCTCGAACGGCATGAGCAGAGCGCACGGCGGCAGCAGCATCGGCGGTGCCGTCGCGCTGCAGGTCCTCGTCGCCGGGGCCGGGCAGCCACGACGCGGCGGCGAGCGTGGTGGAGTCGAGTCCGCTCGGGTGCGGGAACTCCGAGGGGCGCACCGGCACGATCTGGCCGTTCCAGCAGCAGTGCTCGATCTGGCAGCGCCCCTCCCTCTCCTCCAGCGGCGGCGCGACGGCGGCAGGTCGAGCCCCGCCCCTCCCTCTCCTCCAGCGGCGGCGCGACGGCGGCAGGTCGAGCCCCGCCCCTCCCTCTCCTCCAGCGGCGGCGCGGCGGCGGCAGGTCGAGCCCCGCCCCTCCCGCTCCTCCATCGGCGGCGCGACGGCGGCAGGTCGAGCCCCGCCCCTCCCTCTCCTCCAGCGGCAGCGCGACGGCGGCAGATCGAGCCCCGCCCCTCCCTCTCCTCCAGCGACGGTGCGGCGCCCTAGCAGCAGGGTGCTGCAGTCAAGGCGGAGGTCGGGGATTGCGCCGGAGACATAGGGGAAGGGAGGTGGGACAGGAGGAAAGGCGGCCAGGATCACCGGAGAAGGGGGCGACGGCGGTGGCTTCCCTGTGCGCCAGAGAAGGAGACGAGCCAGAGATAGAAGGGGAAGGAGCGAGGAGAAGAAAGAAAACGTTTCGGCCAGCGAATATCTAGCAATGTCGAGCTCTTACCCTCTATATTCGGGAACATGCTGCGTAGGCTAAAATGGTGGTGCTCAATATCCGGCCCGAATGTCTAGGCTGAATATCGAGAACATCCAAACACATGATATTCGTGGTATTCGGGTCTGGAGAATATCAATATCCAATATCAGGTCCGACTGCGAACATCCGAACGGAGCATTACAGACAGCTAGTGTTAAAATCTCATACATGGACCATCTTATGATCCGGGAAGGAGTCTTGCAACATATGCTAACCGGCGTCACACCTAAGAACTTGGAATATAAATATTGTACTTAATTACTCATTTTTTTTAACATATTCCCTCCATTCTAAAATAAGTGGCATGCTTTTTAGTCTAAACTGAACTAAGACCAAACCACACCACTTATTTCCGAACGGATGAAGCAGTAAAAAACATGGGCTTCAACTCAGATACTCACTCCGTTTTTTAATATAAGATGTTTTAGCCTCTTTCCACATTCACATGTTCAAATTTGTATCTAGACATGTTTTAGTATCCATATTCACTCATTTTTTTTGTGTATCTGGACATTTTTCAAAATCTTACCGTGTTTTTCCTCCGTTAGTAAGATTATTTATTATTATTATTTTCTTGGCACGGATCTCCAAACAGGAATGGGCTCTCATCCTAATATTCTCCTTACTTTGTCAATGTCGAGGTCAAACTCCGGAGTTGGGGATCGCTCAATTTTGTTGACCCGTCAGTGCAGTGATCAAACCAAATCACGGCCACTCGGGAGGTTCTAGAAAAAGTCTATGCTGCATTATTGTTGACCAACCGTGATGCCTTTCATGGCAGCCGACATGAGACCCTCCAGGCAACAAGTGGCATCCACTGTTTTTCATTTTAAGCATCAAAGGGCATCAACTGCTGCAATATTCGTGATTTAGAAATACAACATGCATGCCCACTTTAACCTGAGTGCTACTTTACACCTGTTGGACGATCCTGATCTTTAAACTGTACCTTCTTGCTTCTCCAAAAACGACTCAAAGTAAATCTCAACAGATTTTTTTTTACTGTAATGCTAACAGAATTCCAGGACTCCAATTGTGAAACAGGGAAACTCGGCATCTCGAGAAGATGTATGGTACTTCTTATGCAAGTAGACATCCTTTGGCGGTGTCTGGACGAGAGATAGCTTTAAAAAAGCTTTAGTATTTAGTTCAGATTTTAAAACTGAGAAAACGGTGCCTTGATCGGAATAATATGCACTATGCAGAAATGCATCTCAAAGGGAAGCAAGCCTCTCCTATCACTGTTTTGACACTGAAAATGGTTACCTTTGGATGATCAACGGACAAACATATATACTGCATTTCTTCTTTTCTAGACGCCCCTCAAATGTTACTAGCATACAGTGTAGTACTTGGGTAAGTGAGATAGAATTTGACCAGCTAAAACATTATACTTATGTTGATACTGATACACCTAGGCTCACGCATATAGCAACCCTGTAGAATTAGATGATGGGCACAAGAAAAACAAATGCTGAACTGTTTCGTTCAAAGAATAGAAGACAGTGGAAGTTTCTACTCAACTACCGTTTGAACTGATATTTTATGTCAAGGTAGCATATTAGGGTGTATTATCCACATATATCTTGATTTTTACAGGCGATTTATGCATTTAGCTTTCTGAATCATTTCATACGAGGCTAGTCATTCTATTGACGAAATAAAATCAGGAAGACCTGACACTTTGAAAGAGCTGAAACCTGCATGGTTCACCATATTATATTCAGAAACCCATGCAGTTCTTCTGATCGTATTCCAAACTATCATGCCATCAGAGATGTTCTGATCATTCACGAAACAAACTCTGCAAATATTAAAAATCTTTAATATTTTCTATTTACAATCAATCTTTATTACTAGAAATGAATAATTTGCAAATCTTATTTCTTGGTAGACCATATGCTTAGTATTTGCACAACCACACAATGTGTCTTGATGACTGGGACCAGCTATATAAGGCCCCTTATGAACAAGCGCCATTAACTTTGTTTAAAGAAATGCATATCACTTTTTCACCCACAAGTTCTACACTGGGCGAAAACCAAGAATACTTGCACTAGATCACCATTTGCCTTGTGAAGCATAAACGACAGGACCGTAAAGGGGGTAAAGCCCAAAAGGACTTTACAAGTTTGTGCTCAAAGAATATGCTAAGGAGATCCCTTTCACCAAGCCTACAAAAAGACTAATGCCCTCTCTCAGTCCCAAGCTTATCTATTGTACCATTAATTCTCGTGGTAGCACTATCTGAGAGCCAGCCTCATAGAAATTAAGCTCCGATTCCGTTAGCCATGGTCTTCATATGCGTCTGCTGCTCTCAAATCTTTTATTTGAGAAGCCGCGGATGATCGCCAGGCGCGGCGTCGTTCTGAAAAGCCTCGAGCTCGTAGGGCAACCTAGCATCTTTGGCAGAGTCTCGGAATGTCTTCGTGGATCCATTACAGATACTACAAACATCTCCTGAGTTCAACTATTTATGTGAACTTCAGTGTTGATTACCTGTTAAAGTAGTAGTATTTGTATGTTTATTTTTCTCCCCTTTCTGTTTTGAGCGTATGAAGCTTATCAGAGACATTGTTTTCAGTCAAATGAAAAACTCTGCTTTTAGCACGGTGCTTGAGTTCTGAATAAGATTTCAGTAGCGCTTGATTAAGGACAGGGAAACAAGTATATCTCTGCCTTTCTAGGCAATTCACAACTAAAACTGTTGCAGTTCTCTGCATGTTTAATTATGAACTTTACTCACATCGAGGTCATCTTTTAGGCTCAATATCTATTGAAATTAAACATAAGACGAACTGATGATCTAAACAGACATCAAAAGGCATGCACATTCAAGTACCGACTATTGATTTATTTTCACATAGTTTTCAGTAACAAGGGGAGGAATTCAAACACGAACTAACGACCAACCGAACTGACCTGAAAATCCTGAACTGAACACCGACCAGGTCCTACTCATCGGCGGCTTCCGCCGGCTTGGAGAACTCGGAGATGTCGCTCCCCTGGAACCACTTCTCCCAGTTCCTCCCGTCGGCCTTCCTGTACTCGACGTGCGCCATGGTACCCGGGTCGACGCAGGCCGCGGTGACGGCGACGCCGTCGGGGTTGGACCTCGGGATGTAGAAGGAGGTGATGCCGCAGACCTTGCAGAAGATGTGCTTGGCTGTGTGGGTGCCGAAGGTGTAGGTGGTGAGGACCTCGTCGGCGCCCGGCTGGAGCCTGAACCTGGCCGCGGGCACGACGAAGTGGGTGTTCCCCCGCATGGAGCAGTCGGAGCAGTTGCAGATCCACGCCACCACGCTCGCCGGCGCCTCCACCTGCCACCGCACGCGCCGGCAGTGGCAGCCGCCGGTGTGGACGACGTCCGAGCCCATCGTCGGCTCGAGATGCTGAGAACAAGCTAGCGTACGTAGATATTTGTCACTCGCCTCGCCTGGTTGTTTAGCTACGCTGTAGCTGGGCGGTGACGACGACGGGAAAGACTGGGCCGGAGTATGAGTCTGCATTGACGTCATGAGTGACATATATTTCCAGCCGCAGTCCATGCTGAAGAAAAACTTCAATCACCAGCATAAAGCCACCAAGAGTGCGGTTTTCCCACCAACCACGAAGCCTTCTTTTGTGCCCACAGGCGACAGCAGCTCTGTATTCCTGTTCACGACGAGCATGAGCTCCGAAGCCGCCGACCCAGCTGCACTCGTCGTCCACAGCGGCGGCTGCCACTGCAGGCGCGTGCGGTGGCAGGCGGACGCGCCGGCGAGCGTGGCGGCGGGCACCTGCAACTGCTCCAACTGCGCCATGCGCGGGATCACCTACTTCACCGTGCCCAACGACAGGTTCAGGCTCCAGGACGGCTCCGGCGAGTTCCTCACCACCTACACCTTCGGCACCGGCACCGCCAAGCACATCTTCTGCAAGGTCTGCGGCATCACGTCCTTCTACAAGCAGCGCGGGAACCCCGGCGAGGTCGCGCTGTCCATGAACTGCATAGATGCCGGCACCATCTCGCACGTCCACGTCAGGGAGTTCGACGGGAAGAATTGGGGCTACTAGTCGGTCCTATACTCACTCAAGTATTCCCACGAGAAGGGACTGTTGTGTTCTTATATAATCGGATTTGCTAACTCTCATTCAGCTCAGAATTAGCTTAATTCCCAGTGAGCTGCTAGCTATGTGTGTTCCTATATATAATGGCCATAATCCATGTCTGGAAAAGAAAGTGCTTCTAGCTGTATTACAAGAGATAACTGAACCTATACTCCTATTTTGATATGTTGAGTTTGATTGGTATGCTCGTTCTGGTTGAGAAAGCATGGTCGTAAGTTTTAACCAGCTCATGCTTGAAATGGCAGACTGGCAACTGGTACTGAGGCCAGCGTAACGTATGATTATGCGATACGAGTACAGTTAGATCTGAACGATGCATGCAGCGTTAATCACAGGTGAAACAAAGTAGAGAAGATGTGCAATGCAAGTTGACCCCACTGTTACCCTCCACACATTTGGCAAATGCTATTTTGCACAACCTGTTACGAGATCATGCATCAACTGGACCACATACTGTAGTCCAGTTTTACTCGCTAAAATTGTTCAAAACTTCTCTCAAAAAAATTGTTCAAAACTGTGGCGATTTATGCAAAAAGACATGAGGCAAACCACTACTTTTTTTTTTGTAGACATACGAGCACAGCCGGGCGACACCTGATTACCCGAGAGATGCCCTTATAAAACAACAGGGCTGTCAGATCTTGCACTGTGCTGGATTGACGCCAGAGGGTCAAAACGAACAAGAGATGCGAAAGCGGCGCCTATCTTCAGATAATTCCCAAAAGCTACAACAATATACACACATTTCACTCCCTTGCCAAATCATCTACAATGGTAGTTTGTGCCTCTTCAATCCTCGAGCTAAGCAGCGGTTCAAATAGAACAGAATGTCGTTCTGTACCCAGCAACTGAAGAAGCTCATCCTCACACATAATTTGCGGCGCCTTGGTCTTCTGCATCAGAAGAATGCCCTCAGCTGGCTTCAGGTCGCCGTCGACTCCTGGCAGATGGTTACCACATAGGAGGTTTGGCTTTTGCAGACCATCTCTAGGTTGCGCAGTGGTGCAGCTCGCGACGAACTTCTCTGTGGCGTTTATTTTCAGATTCAGAGTCGTCGGAATGGAGACAGTTTCATTGTTGGCTGGGTAATAGCATGGCATCCCCAATTCGGATTCAATCCTGTCCTTCAAGAAGGCCATTTGAGGCTTTTCACCGTGAACAAGAATCACATGTTTGGGTGAAAGAAATTCCGTAAGATCCATGATCCCTTTGGAGTCTGTGTGAGGACTGAATGACAGTTGATGGATCTGTTGAACATGATAGAAAATAACTGTATGAGAGGATAATAAGCATAATAACAATCAGAAAGAGGATAACCATAAACACATGAAATAAGGATTACAAAAGCTATCTACCAAATTTTCAAGAGAAATGATTGATAGAACTACAGTCCTGAACTATTGCTGCTACTATGTAGGGCTGATTTGTTGTACAGTTTGTAACTCTACAAGTTACGAATTTGAGAATGCATAATAAATAATAATCACATGTCATTTATTGAACTTGTAAGCAACATATGAAATATTTTTAAGGAGATAATAAAACACTAAAGCTGGACTAGTGGTGACTAATGAGTAAGGACTAATGACACAAGATGCGGATTCCCAGTCTAGTTGTATGCCTCTCTGGTCCACACTGCCGTCAGCATGGAGGGAAAACACATTGTTTTCAACTGATCACACATGCGCCACGAGGACAAAAATAACAATTTTAATTACCTATGTCAGGATAAAAACTGGAGGGCAATATTTTATCAAACAAAGGTCAAGATAGTCCACTTCCTATGTAATTTTACTGCACATAATGAGAACTGTAAAAGAGGAAAGAGCAACCTGACATCTGACATCAACATGGGTATCCTTGTCTATATCAATCCTAGTAGGTTTTCCAGACATCAATTTATGGCCGATGGTTCCAGCAACACAATATCTGCATGCAAAAGTAAATATAACGTCAAATACAAATATCACAGCTCAAATATTATAAACAAGCAGAGAAGTATTTCCAACTTGAGTTCTTTCAGTATAAGATGAGGAAAATCAGAATTTAGTCGCAACCAAAGCAGAAAAATATGTCAATGAGTACAAGCTATAAAGCTTCAGATAGAATGATATCGTGTCCAAGCAGGTAAGCATTCACTAAAGCAGAGGGCAGGGTAGGCATTCCCCTGTTCTCCACTATAGCAGTACTAACAGCCCATGAGCCCAACATGCAAATTATTCAGCAAATAAACATATACATTCATACACCATTAGCAAACACGAAAAAAACAGAAATTCCGAGAGTTAAGAGAAATACCCTGGAAGTGTAACCAGATTTTTTTCTGATGGAGCCCATCTCTTAAACACCTCGAGAGAAAATCCACCACTGATCATACCAGGTGTTGCAAAAAGTACACAGGGTCCAGGATCATTAATGAATGAACGCTCGAAGTGGCAAACTGCAATGTGAGAAAACCTTCAATTCGTTATGGTAAAGGATTGCAAATGAAGCAAAATGTCACAATTCTATTTAAGAGTATACAGGTTAAGTTAGGTGACAAAAGTTGTTCTTCAACATTGGGAATGAACCTTCACTGAGAACCAAGGTAGCGGACAAATAAACATTATTATCCAGTAGATTAATTTGAAAAAATCTTATAAGAAAGGTTTTTTCTTATTAATGCAAAAGAACAACATGCAGGGCTACTTTTTTTTTGAAACGAGGCAGCTTTGCCTTTTATATTGATATAGGAGAAGCAAACATGACACGGCCGAGGCCAAAAAGAAAAAAATCATACAAGGCAGGGCGTACTAGGCTACTTCTAAAAGGCCAAATAAACATTACAGTTTTTTCTCAATCAAATGTGCACTTGTGCAGTATATTCATTTCAAAAACATACCATGCTTGAAGTCAAATGGGTTGTGAACTGTGTAGCTGTCCTTGATCTTTTGGCTAGTCCAACCAATAAGCATCTTGTAGTACATATTAGCTTGAATGGTCAAACCTACAGAACAAATATAATCTCAAAATTCAGAAAAATACATGAAGGCGAGTAAATTTTTCACCAAAACACACATACCGGCAGAGAAATATATAGGAATCTTCAAGTTCATCCGTTGCCAATAGTCATCCAGTAATATGCATAATTCCTGACACACATAAGAGCAGTGTGTGTGTCACATGTAAATGGATGTTCAATTAACGGAAGTTCAAAACTCCTAAGAAAATCTTTTTTCAAAGGGAACCTACTCAAGTAGTGAAAACAGTCCATCATATTTTATTTGTCTCTACATATGTAACTGAGAAGTGGGGGCACCTGAGCTCTTCCCAAAGCAAATGCCGGAATTAGAACTTTACCTCCTCCAGAAACACATTTATGGACCTACAGATAACATACTATCAGTAAGTAGCAGAGATGAATTCAGACGAGGTTAGTCAAACTTTTCATTATAGCCAGGTTGACTAACTTTTGCCCGAACTTCAAGAGTTGACAAAAGATACAATTCACAGTGCACTTAATGTTGGTGAATACTAACTTCCTGGATGGTATTTGTGCTATATGGAAGTAGGAGTTAGTGCACCAAAATAGTAAACATCCGATCAAGATCTACAAAGCTGAATATATTGGCAGTGGGGAGATTCATGATTTATACCGCTTTTAAGAACTCCCTCTCCCGGGCGTGCTTTGAGTCACGTACAGTTTTAGCGTACGTAGACCTGCAGATAATGCTTCAGTTTAGTCCAGAAAAAAAAAAGCATGCAACCCATCTAACTGCACTGTTGATGCCGGATTTTAGTTGTAGAGCATTAAACAAAACAACCTAAAACCATAGAAAATGACAAAAAAAACGTTTATTTTATTTAAATATTAGCTGAATGCACAAACCTATTTAGTAATTATAGAGGTAATTTCTGGTTATAGCCCAACTGATTTTCAGGTACACACAATGGTTAACTACATGAACCAGCTATCGGTGACTGGTGTAGCAATCTGGAAACATGGCATATCATGCAATAAATTGTCACAAAATAAAGGACAGGATAACATAAACCTGCCCCCCTTGTGGGTTAATAAGAACCTAGGCCTCTAATATGGCACAATACCTCAACACACTAGGTCAAGAATCCAAGAAAGCTGGACATAGCATAGAAAATGTATTTGCAATTTGAGTTAGAACATACTCTGTTATTAAGAGATCCAACTTCAGAAGATCAATTTGCGCTGCTCCAAGATGCCTGTCCGGTGTCATATTGTAATCCCCGGTGTAGACCATAGCAGCATCTCCAACTTTTGCATAGATCATTGCAGCTCCCAAAACCTTGAATTTGGAATAATAGCTAGATTAGAACCCAAAGATGAACACTCATCTTGTCTATATACGAGAGAAACATAGGTGTAAGAACATACATGTCCAGCATAATAGGCACGTATCACAAGGTCTCTATCTACTTGAATGGTTTGCTTCAAGTCCAAGGGTATCACTGAAAGGTGAAAAGCAATGAGAATTATCATCCATGCATACAGCATACTTGTGTGGCAGCATTTATTTGTAAGTAGACTAGTGAAAGATATGTTGAAACCTAACAATACCTTTCTTCATACAGCGCTGAATGTCTTCACAGCTATATTGTTCTTCCTCTCCTCTGTGATCAACCATTACTTTCCTATAATCTTCCAGCATCAATGGAGCTAAAGCCTTTGTTGGGTACTGTTTACGAAACAATTTGTACTTACAAGATAAAGATCACTCAGAAGAAGATACTGAAGCCACAAAATTATGTCCAAAAATATAAGTGCATTTTCCAGATACCAAAGAGACAAGTAATACTAAATAAACCGTGTAATATAGCTATTCAAGGTTTTTGTTTTTTATCTTGTAGATGAGATTGAGCTTGATATTGAAATTTTGCACATACATCAGACATGATATCACCTATCAGGTAGCTAACTTTAAAAGAATTTCAAAAAACGTTAAAGACTTTCACTCCCTTGCAGCATTTGGTCCATTTGTAAGAAAACATCTACCCAGCAAGGTATTACTGGCTACTGCTAGCTCAGATGGAGCCAAATCTAGAATCTAACAATCACCAATTCAACATTTATTCCCTAACCAGATGAACAAACCAATCCTACACGAGCAGTTGGCACAAACAACCAAAGTTAGGCTCACCGTCATGTAAACCGGACCTTTGTACCCGCACACCTCAGTGAAATACGGCAGGGCCCCAATATGATCCAAATGGCTGCAATAGAAGAAAAAAAAATCTGAAGTAAACAAATCGTGCTGATATAATTCAATAAGGAGGAACTATAAACATTTTGTCTACATACAAGTGTGTGATGACCACACAAGAGATGGCAGAGGTGAAGTCGGCGGAGCCTGGGGCGGCGGCAAGGATGCGCGCAAAGTCCGGGTAGCGTTGGGAATCGTGGTGGCCCATGTGCATGCCGCAGTCGAACATGATACGCTTCCCGCCGATGGTCACCACCACGCAGCTCTTCCCTACCTCTTGGCCCGCCCCTGCCACACGTACATACACAAAAGAGAACAATTCAGTGTGATTTCAATCGATCAAATAGAATAGTGTAAAGGGGAAGAGGCTATGGTTGTTAGGTTGCTCACCTAGTACGAGGCACTCGATGGCCATGGCTGGCGGCCGCAGCAGAGCCGAGCGTGGTTTTGAGGCAGTCGGAGGCGCGGCGACGGGCTGGATGGAGTTGGAGCCAGCCAACACGCAGCAACAACAGTGGTTGGCGTGCTCCGGACTCTGGGTGGGCGACGACGATCCAACAAAGTAGATGAAACTGATAACACTAGCTAGGACGTGTTTGGTTCAGGGAATGGCAACGCAAACGGGAAGGGAACCAGGTATCTGTCAGAGCAGAGGAGTATCTGTCAGAGAAGGCCGGCATAGAGATCGGAAGAAAGAATCCTACCACGGCATGGAACCGTATTGGTGGGCGCCGCTGCTAGCTCCTCGTGTGTCGCCGCATGTGCTGCTGCAGGTGAGGCAGATCTCGTCGGCGGGAAGACGGCGACCTGCAGCGCGCCGGTACCGAAGATGGAGGGTCGGCGGGATGGCGCACGCGGCAGGCCCACAGCGCCGGCGCCGGCGGTGGATCGTGGGGCTATGGGGATCAGAGAAAGTCGCGACTCGCGAGCAAGAACAGTCCTGCCGGCGACGACGGTATGTCTTGGCGGCGCGCGCGTATTCCTCGCCGCTAGGGGAGGGAGAGGGCTCGATACATCCGTTTCAGTCGCTCGCCTTGAGCGAGTCGGATGCTCGCCCGCAACGCTTTAGCATGGGCTGGGCCCAAATAACAGGTCAGCTCCGTTCCCGTTTCTTTTTATTTTGTTTTTTTCGTTTCTATTTTTCTTTTTAAATCTGAATATTTTGAAATCTAAATAATTTTTCAAATCTCTAAAATACTTTCTATTAAGACCTATATGACATGAAAAATGTGTGAATTTAAGTGTGCACACTTTCAAATCTCTAAAATATACGAGGTGCATTGTGATTTTTCATAGGTCTTTTTAGGATGTATCATTTACTGCATAAATAATCATATTTTTAACCCTATAAATATAGTTTTGGAATTTTTGTAAAAAAAGATCGCTGCAGCTTGGGACCCAAAGTGACTTGGCTATACTCTCGGTTTCAACCAATAATTAAGACGTATTGTTTTTCTCAAAACATAAACATTTCATTTCTATTATGATGTGTATTAGTTTCTTACAAAAGTCAAACTTGCAATCTCTTACTAGATTTATACTACCTCCGTTTCAAATTATAAGACGTTTCGTAAAGGCTAACTTGGGCTATCAAAGCGTCTTCTAATTTGGAATAAAGGTGGTATAAAACAATCAACAACCACCCACAACATTACTATATAAAATAAAAAATATTTCATGATGAATTTAATGATACTGGTTTTGTCTTGATATTTTTGATAATTCCTTCGTAAAAGCTTGATTGAAGATAGTGAAACTTTTAAAACAAAAAATACATCTTCGATTTTTTTCTTGTCAAAATGGGGATTGTCCCAGCCTCTACATCGAAAAGATGCATATGGTGCTATACATCTTCGAAGTGGACATAAGTTTTTCTAATCGTAATTTCACAAGTGTCAACCGGTTCACACCACCCTTCCTAGCATGCTTTCTAAGGATTGTAACGCTGCTGATTCAAAAAAAAACGGGTAGTTGCTTTTTTCGGGCAGCAGCAACGATGGTTCCTTCAAACATTGCCACAACTTACGAAGCGATTACTTATTTGACACAAATCTGGAATTACACACACCAACCATTTAGAAAGCAACACACCAACGACTAGTTTGACTGAAGTTAACCGTTGTAAGGCCGGTGACCGCTTCCCTGAGACCCCGACCAAACCGCGCGTCCACACACTAGCACTCTACGTACTCCCACAAGCTAAGCGGTGGCGTCCTGCAGGTCGCTGTCGGTGATGTCGATGACCGCGGTGTTGACGTAGTCCATCTTGACGACCTCGATGTCCGCGGACGTGAAACCCCTGGTGGTGGCGGCAGACAACGCCTCCATGTGGCCTTCTCCTAGCCAATGATGAGTCGTGGGTTGGTAGGATTTCAAAATCGCCTGCTTTTGGGAGAGGCAGAGTCGGACGGTGCTAGGAGGGCTGACGCACCCCACCATGGCTGTCCCCTCTTGGTCTCCCACTCCGGCACGACCTTAATGCCTTCCTTTCTTGGTGATGAAGTCATTCTTGATTTTTATCCTCTGCTGATATTAGCGAGTTGATCCTCTCTGATCGTACAGGAGGAGACGCACTCATCCCATGCCTCGACATGAATGAGCTCGGTGGGTTTTCGAGCTTGCGTCGACGGGTCTTGGTCTTAGCTCCCGAGTAGCGGTCTCGGGTCGTGGTTCTATCTTAGGGTGTGTTCAGTTTCGGAACGAGGTGGAATGGAATGGAACGGTTCCGCACTTGGAGCCCGTTCTTGTGTTCGGTTGCAGAATGGAATGGAGTGGTTCCTTAGAATGGAATATTCCCCCTAGGTCCGGAATGGAGTGGTTCCTCTGATTCGGCCGGACGAGGTGGAACGGCCGGCTAATCATCCAGTTTAGGATTAAGTTTAGCAAAAATTAATCAAGCTTAGCAATAATTAATCGAGATTAGGAATAATTAATCAAATTTAGAAATAATTAATCAAATTTTGCAATGATTCCATTCCATTCCATTCTCATCCAATTCCAAAACTAAACACGGGAATAGAACCGTTCCGTGATATTTTTTTGTCCGAACTGAACACAAGAATGGAACGGTTTCCGCTCTGATGGAATGAAACCGTTCCATTCCATTCCACTTTGGTTCCAAAACTGAACACACCCTTAATGTGTCATCATGGGCGAACCAAGCTGACCCGCCTGCCAGGTTGACGAAGCGTTTTAACTTGGAGAACTTGCCTGTGGCAAGATGGTTAGGAGGGGGTTGTACCCCCAGCCCACCAGAGTTCAAATCCCAGGTTTGACGCTGGTGTTTCTCATTTAGGCGGAATATTCTTCAGTGGGAGGCGACGTTCCCGTCGATAGCGAGGCGCCCGTGGTGACTTCGTCAATCTCAAGACCTGACCCGCCGGCTCAGTCTCTCGGAGGTGGTCATAGGGGTAAGGTATGCGTGCGTGCGTTCATAGGTGTGAGTGTGTGCGCGTGTATATGAGCGCTTGCGTTGTACTGTGTTTTAAAAAAAAATACGTTTTAACTTGTCTTATCCATCTTCCATGTGGACCTACTGATGATGGACCCGCTTTGAAGGAAACTTGGGTTTCTGTATTATATAGCGGTTTTGTTAATTCTCAGGCGCCTGCGATTTTCTAAAGTCTCAGTCACCCACAAAAATATGAATCAGTTACACTTTTCTGATAAAAAAGTGCAATTCAGAAAAGTGCAATTCGTTCCAGTTACACTTTTTTTGAACTGCAGTTGCACTTTTCTGAGTTGATTGAGACCTAAGAAAAAATCAGCCGCCTGAGCCCATTATATAGTATCCGAAGCAATTATTTGACATTGAAATCTGGAATTGAGCACACCAAGCATTTGGAAATAGCAACACACCAAGGACTAATTTGACTTCACGTGGCTGCAAAGCCGGTGATCGCTTTCTGGAGACCGTGACCAAACGGCGCCTCCATACATTCCGTAGCTCAAGCCTCAAGCTAAGCGGTGGCGCCCTGCAGGTCGCTGCCGGCGATGTCGATGACGAATCGGTACCTGACGTCGTTCCTCTCGAGCCGCTCGACCGCGGTGTTGACGTAGTCCATCTTGACGACCTCGACGTCTGCGGTGATGCCGTGCTTCCCCGCGAAGTCCAGCATGGCCTGGCAGTCGGCGACGCTGCCCGTGCCGCTCCCGGCGATGCGCTTGCCGCCCCCGATGATGGCGAAGGCCGGCAGCTCCAGCGGCTTGCTGGGCGCGCCCACCACCACCATCTGCCCCACCGGCTTCAGCAGGTCCAGCAGCGGCACGATCGGGTGGAACGCCGACACCGTGTCGATGATGCCGTCCATCGTGCTCGCCGCGGCCTTCATTTGCTCGGGGTCCTGGCTGACGAGGAAGGCGTCGGCGCCGAGGCGGTCGACGGCCTCCTCGCGCTTCCTGGTCGAGGTGCTGATGACGGTGACGGTCATCCCGAAGGCCTTGCCGAACTTGACGGCCATGTGGCCGAGGCCCCCGAGGCCGACGACGCCGAGGTGCTTCCCGGGGGCGTTGAGGCCGTACTGCATCATGGGGCCGTAGACGGTGACGCCCGCGCAGAGCAGGGGCGCCGCTCCGGCCAGGGGCAGGCTGTCCGGGACGTGGAGGACGTAGTCCTTGTTGACGACGAGGACGTCGGAGAAGCCGCCCTGGGTGGTGGCGCCGTCGCGGTCGACGCCGTTGGAGGTGAGCACCAGGGTGGGGCAGTAGTTCTCGTACCCCTTGCCGCAGCTGTAGCAGGTGCGGCAGGAGCCGATGAAATAGCCCACGCCCACCGTCTCGCCAGCCTTGAAGTTGTTGACGCCGCTGCCGACGCCGGTGACGACTCCCACGATCTCGTGCCTGCGCAGGCCGGCACCATCAGTAATTCAGTACGCAGGCTTTTGCTGAAATCTGGAGACGAATCTGTGGATCGATGCTTAGTACAGTAATTTGGTTGGTGTAATCCACTACTCACCCGGGGACGATGGGGTAGAGGGCGTTGCCCCAATCGTTCTTGATGATGTGGAGGTCGGTGTGGCAGATCCCGCAGAAGAGCACCTTGATCGTCACATCGTCCTCCTTCTGAACCCTGCCATGGCACCACGTACATCCGTGAATTCATCAGATCGGCGCAAGAGGTGACAACTGAACTGAGGAGCATGATACGGACATACCTTGAGAAGCTATAAGGGGAGAGGTGGCCGGAGGCGTCCCTCGCAGCCCAACCGAGAGCAGGCACGCTTTCCGCCATTGATGATTCCTTTGCTCTGTTTCTTCGGTCCTAGCTACTTTGATTTCCTGCTCAGAATTCAGAGTGAAACTTCCAAGCACGGAGATGGGCATAAATAGACAGGCAAACAACTTGGCTTGGACGTCAGATAATACGCATCTATAAAGGGATGACGACGTCAGATACTACGTATCTCCAATCCATTCTCCAATCTCCCACTCCTACGGCGTCAAACACATCTGTCCCAGAGTCCCTTTGCTCACTTTCGTCAAATAATCAGAAACTAAAATAAGAGTCTTGTGCTCTCATAATTACTTCTACTAAAGAGTGCTGCTATGCGTACAGTGATCGGACGAATGAAGTACCGGTAAGAATTTTCGTAAATCAAGGAAAAATAGTTGATAAGAATAGGTTTCCAAAGTTTTTGGCAAAGAAATTCTCCGCGACGCTCCCTTGGCCAGCAGTCATTTGGCAAGAATCTGTAAGATGAACGATGTATGTTCACTGACAATAAATGTTTTGACGATTCACCAAGAAAAATCGTGTTTAGAAGGACGATTTCTGCCGGCCAACCAAAAGAACCCTTGTTGTTCATATGGAAGAAATCAGGTCAAACCAGGGCCGGTTTCGGCAAAGGTAGCGCTGGGAGTAGCTTTTTCTCGTAGTGAAGGCAAAAGCTTTGCCTCTCTCACTGATTAAGAAGAACTAGTTTAGGCCATAAAACCAAGCACACCCTACCAACGATAGAGATCGTGTAGTTGGTCATTCTTGTCGAGGGGTCGACCTTTTTGACACCGCAAGATATGCAGACCACGCATTCGGTCAATGACCAAACATTATGCTAAAAGCTGCCACACCAATACGAACCTTATCCCCTCGCTCCCGCGTCGCCTCCCGCGGCGACGCCGGGGCGCCCCTATCTCCGCCGGCAACCCCCCTCCCCCTCGCCTGCTCTCGCCGCCGCTGCCGCTGGCGTCTGACGCGGTGGCGGCGGGCCGGCCGTTTCTCCAGCGAGAGCGGTTCGGGAGGGCCCTGGTGGCTTGCGGCGCGTCGGTGAGGGCCGGACCCGGCGGGGCGGCGCCGGTCTCTCGCCGGCAAGGAGGCCGGAGCGGCGGCTCCGGAGCCCGTGGACCTGCGGGCGGCGGCGGATCCGGTGGCCTCGGGCCCGGATTTGAAGAGGGCGATTTTCGTCCTGGCCGCGTGGGCGGCGGGTCGAGGTCGCCGGCGTCGCGGCGGCGCGAGCTTCGGCGCTCGGTCGGCACGGCGTGGTTTCCTGCGGCGGCGTGGGACGTGGCCGTGGGGCGCGCGTGGGCTGCGGCGTCCGCCATGGCTTGGCTCGTGCGGCCCCATCTGGGCCGTGCGGGCCGACGCGGCTCTGACGGCGGGGCGGCCGCGTTGGCGTCCACGGCGTTGCGCCCCTGGTTCGGCAGGGGCGTGGCCGGTGAGGAGGATGCCGGGGCTGCGGGTGTGCGTGGCGGGATCTTCCTCGGTCGGTGATGGCGGCGTGTGCGGCTGCCCCTCGCAGTGGTGGTCGGCCTTGCCCGATTTGCTCTCTCCTTGGCAATCGGGTAGGCCGGTGGTGATGATCCGGACGCGGCACTTCTCGCTGTTGCGACGGGGAGCCTAGGCACGCCTGTGTGCGGCGGGCTGGGCTCGCTTGCTTTGCTCCGACGGTTTCGACGGCGGGCGTCTCGGCTTCTCCACGACGCTTCACGGACGGACCATGGTGGGCTCTCGTTGGCTGCGGCTTGGCGTGGTGCCCGGATGTCGGGGTGGCGGCCCCGGATGAATGTCTTCATCGTGCGAGCTAGGAGGTGGCTTGGTGCGAGGCGGTTCTCGGCCCCGGCGCCTAGTTCCGTTGGTGGCCTCAGACGTCGGGCGCATGGGGCGGGCGGTCTGTGCGCGGATTTGCGGCGGTGGTCTGGCCGGTCCCTGTGGCGGGTGGAGCTTTGCGATGCATCACCGGGCGAAAGCCTTGCCCTGGTAGCCGACCAGGGCAGGCGGCGGCGACGCCCCGGGGCGCCGCTTTCTTCTTGAAGACGTCGTTGAGGTGTATGTTTATCTCTTTTTCCGCCCGGAAGCTTCCGGGGGAAACCTTGATCCTTCGTGGGATCGGGCGGGGGTGGCGCTTCTGCGTCGTCTTGTCTCTTGGGACCTCGTCTTGGATACTTCGTCGGCCGGAGGGACCCGAGGAGTGTTGGTGGTAGGCGGCGGCGAGCTCTCCCCGTCATCGGCTTGGTGGTGCGCGGCTCTGGAGCCGGCGTGGATGTCGGAGCGGCGGCTCCGGATTCCTTCCTCCGCCTTGTTGCATTGGGGGCGTGGGTGTTGGCTTTGGCCGCTAGGGCGGTGTGGCCATCGACTAGTCTGGAGCGCGGCCTTGGGGCCGGTGTGTTGTGTTTTGTGTTTGTATCGGTTTTCGGCTGGTTTTTCTTATAAACTGGCCAATTCTTTTTCTTCTATATCAATGAAAAGGCAAATGCCCCGTTTCAAAAAAAAACATTATGCTAATAAACGATGCTAAATAAAGCATGTGATCTACTGATCTCCCTCAACGCACATTATTATGTTAATAAACATTATGGGCAATTAGGCTGTCCATTCAACGTGGGGTTGGGAACGGATAATAGAATATCGAGGCAATGATAGCCGCCGGTGATGACACTGACAGGCAAATGGTTCGTCGTGTTTGCATATAGCCGACAGTGCAGTGGAAGAACCTTACCTACCATTACACCACACTCATGCTAACTGTCAAGTGTCATCCCAACTCATCGCAAGGGAGAAAGAACTGAATATCCAAATTCATCGACAGTACAGAGTTCTCCCACAGACTGTTACGATGATTCATTACTACTAATGCTTATCGTGTGACGGTTCCTCACTTATACAGTATGAACATGGCCTCCTTTTTCAGACTCCATTCGACGGCAAGTCAAAAAAAGAGACTCCATTCGACGGCGACGGCAGCGTCAATCACCGGCGTTCACATGATAAGCAGCGACCATCGGTGCACAAGTTGTATGTCCTGATTCTCATCTTGTTGTTAAGCTCTTTATTCAACGGGTAGCTGCCATCCTGGCTTGCACGGCACTTCAAGGATGAAAATCTTATCGACAAATTAATGAAGACAACGTGTGAGGCGATGTCCATGTAGCCAGATAAAAGGAACTTCCATCCATGTGTTGCCTGACTGTTGAAATAACAGGAACTTCCATCCATGTCTTTCAGAGTAGGGTGAGAATCGAGTAGAGGACGGGAAAGCTTTGGCCATCCGTCACTCCCTTGGTTTGGTGGTTTCTGTGGAGGATTAATGCTGGGAGGAGAAGGGTTCTGGCCCCTTGCCGAGAGACCTCTCGACCACCTTGGATTAAAGTTTTTTCTCAGGTCTTTCTTGTATCCTTGGACAGTTCCCTGTCCACCTATACTTTCTTTCCTCTAAATCGCAATGAAAGCAGCAAAGCTGCATTTCGTAAAAAAAAACTTTCAGAGTAGGTGAGAATCAAGTAGTATTTCCCATGGCCATTGAAGTGCTTATCACTATCAGTAGGATTCTGCAAGTGTAAGTTTCACGGTGAAAGTGAAAGATGGCAAGAGAATCGCATTTTCGTTTTATTGGTGCGTTACCAGACCAAGGTGGTTTGTGTACCTGCACAAAACTGTCTTAACTTTGTCACTAAACTAGACACATATAATGGTAGGATCTCCTGAATATGCTGGGGTGGTGTCGATACATTGTGAGTTGCATTGTTTTAGTACTCCCCGTTAGTTGATTTTCGTTGTCTAAATTTGGTTGGTATGAAGCACCAAATGCAAACACTCGTCAAGCCAAATTATGTACAACGTTCATATACATTAATCAGCTAGCAGTTACTCACCTGAGAACTTATCACATAAGGATAGCCAAGACAATGTAGTGCACAAGCCATCGGTTAAACACAAACTATTCCAAAAGCCATGAGATCAGTCCATGCCTAAAAGTTTTACTATTAGTTTTGACAAGGAGAGAGATCCGCCATTGTGACTGGAGGTACAAGAGCAGCCGGCAAATGAATGTAGCTTCTCACCCCATGAACAATGAATCGACCATCATTGTACAATTCGGGTCGGGTAATCTCCACAGAGTTGATGGAGACGACCTTGGTGAGCTCGCCACCCAAGGACCAAACAATCATAGTCGTGGACGATATACAAAAGCCGATCACCGCCGTAGTGATAGTAAATGACGTGCGCGAAGAGAGCTCCCAACTGTTTGAGCACGAGGGGACGGAGGGACAGCCAGGATAGGGAGCAGAATCTAGGACGCCGAAAACAGTAGCCTTTGTTTGTTTGTAGACTTTTTGTGAGGATTAATGGGGATAGTCCCCTTAGGGATTGGGTGAAACCCCGACATTCACCCAATCCCCATAATTTCTCAATCCCCAATCCAGTAGTAGGGAGGGGTAGTTTTTCGATATTGAAGAAAAACACTAGAATTTTAGAGAATTTTTGAGAAAAGTGGAGATAAAACCTATCAAATACACTAGAAACAAACGGCACTTTAGAACTTCGGAGAGATGTGGCGATTTAGGGTTTGACCGGGATAATCCCCACCTATTCGAATAAAAACTCTATAAACAATCCGAGCCTAACAGTGTGAGACCACATCCTTAGCACCCAAGTGTCCACCAGAAGCGGCAGAGGCCAGAGGAGAGGAGGAAGGAGAGAGGGAGGCGAAAATACAATCCCTCACAGTCGTTGGGGGCGCTGTCCTATCCATACCACTGGTAGAACTTTAGGATCCGCGCTGGTCAACGACCCACCCCACCACCCACCCGCTGTTTAGTTGTTGCAAACCACCCCTCACAGTCGTTTAGGCGATGCTATTTTCTCTCTCCTCTCGGCATACAGCAGAAAACTGCCTGACACCCCCGCATCTCAAACTCCACTCCCACCCGCGGCGTCGCCGTCGCCGCCGCGCGCCACACAGAAACCATGGAGAGTGAGACCTGACGGACGCCGGTCCCACACCCCAGCGCACACGCCATGACCGCTGCTTCATCCTCCCGCAGCAGCTGTGGAGGATCTGGATCCGAGCGGAACCCTTGCCGCAGCGGGGACGATGTCGACGGCGACCGTCCGGAGCTGCTATGTGCTTGCGGGATCCCGAGCTCCCGGTCTCCCAACCAAACCAAGACTCGGAGAATCCCTCGCTAGCTCGCGCGCGTCGCCAATGTCCATCGTCGAGACGGCGCCCGTGTCCCCCGCGGGGCACGACGACCACGGCGACTCCGATCGCGCCGGCTCGTGCCGCGGGAGTACGTGCCGGCCCTGATCAGCTGGCGGTGCAAGACGGGCTCCACCGGGGGCGCCACCGGGTCGTCGTCATCTTCTTACCGGAGGCTGTCCTCGTTGTTGTTTTGGTCCAAGACCGGCGTCGCCGCGACGCCGAGCAATGGTGCTCGGCCGCCGCCCTCGTCGTACCGGAGGGTGGCGTCGTCGCTGTCGCGGTCGCTGAAGCGCCTCCCGGGCAGTGGCGGAGCTGGAATACAAGGGTTGGGTTCACATGAACCCAACGAGATTCATCAAAACCTCACTAATTTATTCTTTGACTGGAATTACTAGTGAAATATTACACCATTTTAGTGGAGTTGACCCCAATGATAATTACCTCCAGCTTCGCCCCTGCTCCCGGGGCTCCCGTCCCTAGGCCTGCGCGCCGGCTCGGCCTCCGCGGCGCTCGACGAGGTGGCGTTCCGGGTCATGTATGTCGTCGAGGCCGTCGTGCTCGGCCTCGCGCTCTCCTGCTTCTTCCTCTGCTGCGGATGCCACCTCTAGACTAGCAAGCTAGACCATGGGTGTGTACCACGCACGTCCCCTTTTGTTATTTTTCTCTCTTGGATCTTTGGTAAGTAAGAGTAGTAGTTATTCTGGTTTTGAGATTGATGGAGCGACGTTTCTTGTGTAAATTTGCCACCTTGCGGATTAACGAACCGTGCAAAAATTACAATCTGCTCGGAGTTCACTCGCGTTTATCAATTTGTGAATTGCTGTGAATCTGTGCGACAAGGTGAGGCTGCGTTCTGAAGCCAATGCCTGAGTTGTTTATTGATTCGTGATTTATTCGCCATCTCGTGAATGCAAGATGAAAAAGGTAGAATTTGTAGTTGGGAACTTGAGAGCTGAGAGTGGAGGACTGGAGGTGGACATGGCCATGGAGGTGGAGGTGGGGGAGAAGATGGAAGAGGCGGCAGCGGTGGCTGGCTTCCCCGCGCAGGTGCGTCCGGGATCCACACGACTGGGGTGGATCGGCATCGGCGTCATGGGAGGTGCGATGGCCGCACAGCTCCTCGCCGCCGGGTACGGCGTGACCACCTACGCCCGCACTGCAGCCAAGGCTGATTCACTGGTCGCTGCAGGCGCACGCCTCGCGGCATCACCCTCGGCCGTGGGCGCGGCCTCCGACGTGGTGTTCACCATGGTCGGCAACCCCGGGGACATCCGCACCGTCGTCCTGGACGCGGCCACGGGCGCACTCGCCGGCCTCCGACCCGGCGGCGTCCTGGTGGACTGCACGAGCTCCTCGCCCTCCCTCGCGCGCGAGGTCGCCGCGGCCGCGCGCGCTTTCGGCTGCCACGCCGTCGACGCCCCTGTCTCCGGCGGCGACGTCGGCGCCCGCGAAGGCACGCTCGCGGTCCTCGCCGGCGGCGACGAGGCCGTGGTGGCCTGGCTCGCCCCGCTTTCGCCCCCCTCGGCAGGCCCACCTACATGGGCCTGTCCGGCAGCGGCCGGAGCAGCAAGATCGCCAACTAGATCGCAGTCGCCGGCGCCGTCGCCGGCCACGGCGAGTCCCTGGCCTTCACCGACGCCACCGGGCTCGACGCACAGCTCTTCCTCGGCGTGGTGTCCTGGGATCTGTTATTCGCCCGATCCGGCAAACGCGGGCTATCAGGTTTATGCCATGATTTGGCAGGAACATAGTCTTTACTATTAAATGTTCGTACGTAGGTTCGACCGAGAAGTGAAAAGTGAAAATTTTCCACCCGCACCTTCGCACGACCTGGCGAGCGAGTCATTGAACGGTTCCGCATCTCGCAGCGAGCGATCGGACGCAGGACACCTATCCGCGAGCGATGAGAAGCCAATCGCCCACGCCACGCTCCCACCTTCCCCTCCACGAGCCGAGCAAACCCTAAGGCCACGACCATGGCGCTGCTCCCGCGCACGGCGCGCCTGGCCCTCCTCTCCGCGCCGAGGACCTACTCCGCCGCCGCCGGCGCCACCGCCACGGCGGGCACCTCGCCGGCACCGTACGCGGGCGTGCCCCCGCCGGCGGCGGGGTCCAAGGCGGCCGAGTTCGTCGTCTACAAGGTGGACGACCTCATGAACTGGGCACGTCGGGGCTCGATCTGGCCCATGACCTTCGACCTGGCCTGCTGCGCCGTCGAGGATATGCTGCCCCCTCCCGCCGCTCCCATTCTGCCTCCTCCCGCCGCTCCCGTGGCCTCCGCGCAGCTTCCTCCGCGACCACCAGCGCCGCCGCCGTCGCCATCCGAGGCTGCCATGACGCCTCCTCCGCATGTGCCGCCGAGTCAAGGTGCCGGTAAGTCAATGGAAATGCATATTGCCCCAGGCCAGCTCCTCTGTCCTCTCCTCTTCTCCTCTCCCTAGCCCAGCATCTGCTCCACCCCGGCGAGTTCCGATTCCTCAGCGGGAGACGCCACATTCCAAGGTACCCTATGGTGGTTCCTTCCAGGCGTGGCAGGGGAATAGCAGATCGGGACTGCCCAACTTCGTCGCCCACGCAAGCACGCGTGACGGTGCCGCCGTGCACCTCGCATGTCTGCCCCTCCCCTTGCTGCCACGACTGCTCATCTCCTCTCTCGTCAGGCTGGCCACTCCCATCCTGCGCAGCTGGTCCTCCCCTGGTCTAGAAATTTACTGATTCACTTTGATGGGTTGTCTTGGTTATTGCTAATCTTGGTGCTTGTGTTTGCCGACGAGACTTTGACGATACATGAATTTTCCTTGTAGGGGCTGAATCTCCATAGAAAAACGAGGTGCCAAGGGTGGAAGCTGTACCAATGATGGACTACATACGGCGGCAAGGTCATCTTTTTCCCTGCGATGTCATGGTATGGAATGATTCGTTCATTATTTTTTGCCTCCGTCTATATAACTTGCAAGATGTATGACTAAATGCCTCTACAAGCCGTGGTTAAGACTAAATATGAAAATATGCTTTCAGAGCAGGAGGGGGAATGTCAGGTTCAGGCTTCTTCAATCGAATTACAAAATTGGTTGCTTGCAGCTTGTGAGTATTTCCCTAAATTTTGAGCTTGACTTATCACGAACATACCCTGATGGTGTGGGTTATGCTTGCATTAATCTTCTCCAAACTTCGACATAGAAGTTTATCTTAGAATGAAGCCCTTTTTTAGTTTTGTACTGCAGGCATGCGCCACACATTAGGATACATATCAATCAATAGTTGGCTACCGAATATATTTACCTCGTGCTAAATAGGGTTAAGCTACAATCTTTTCTGATCCGTATTTCCTTTTTAAACATAGGGCAAATATTATATCAGTGACCATTTTGTTGCATATGAGAACAACATGAAAGTTTTCCATCAGCAAACCGTTCGAGTGTTGCGTCATCTTTGTTCAGAATTATCTAACGATATGTATCTATTTCAATAAACAGGCTTTCCTATAAATAATGTCTTATGCATATTAACACATATATCTATCTATGCCTGTTAAATAGTACTATATAGTATATATCAATCAAGACTTGTACTACGTCTAACCTAAAGATATCTTGCTTGTATCATCTCGGATTGGCATTTTCCATTTTGTCACGGTGAACATAGCAACCTCAATTTGGTTGGAGCGTAAAATAACTCCTATTTGGTTGGAGCACAATGACAGAGTGTTCTTGTGACATACATGCAACAGTCACTGCGGTCTGAACATTATTCAAAACTAAATTTCAGGGTTTTTGTATGCGGTGTAAACAGAATCATCCTCACAAGATCGGAGGCCAAGCAAGGCTATTACCATAATGAGTTTGTGCGGCAAGTCAGCGATTTGGGATATCTCACCGTCTTGAACTCTTGAAGACCTTTGCACCATGACTGTGTGAGATGCTATCAGGACTTTTCTTCCCGACAAGAAGGATTCAGCTGGATTATCGTGTCCACTCAGCAATTTGAAATAGCAAGTTTGTGTTTAGGAGATTCGTACAAACTACTGGAACTCAAGTCGGTTTTTGACTGAGAACTCGGTTTATGCTGACAGGGATAAAGTCCAGAACATCGTCAATTACATTCAGAAAATATATTGCCATCAATTCTTTTAAACTCATCATCTTAGAAAAGTACAGCCTTTTAAACTCATCATGTTAAGGGTCTTCAAGCTGATACAGCCTTTAATCTCTTCCACGTGCAGGTGTGTTTAATCACAAGAAACATCTCTGATTGTTGATGTTTAAAGGTGGACTTCACTCAAGTTTGTAGATAAGCTATTTGTATATCTCTGCATCGTGTTGATATTCTGTTGGATGTGCAGTTGGTAAATATGTTTTCTTTTTAATTTTGTGGCTATTAATTATTCTCCCTGACCACTAGAGATAGCACATACCATAAGTATATTATGGATTGCTGCCATGTTCATATGAATAGATGCACAATTACTACTGCGAGTATTACATTCAGCCATATGGTCCTGATGCGGAGTGCTGGACTAGCTTGATTCAGCAGGGAAATAATTAATTGTACATAAAGGATCATTAATGTTCAGCTTGTCAAATCTTGGTATTTTCATATTGTTCGGACTATCAGATTTAGAATCGTCAATGATTTGGATATTTATGATCTTAACAGAACTCTAATAGGTTTTAGAATCGTCAGTGATTGATATTTCAAATCTTAAACAGAACACTAAAAAGTTATGGAGTAGCCTTTTCCATTATCAGACTTTGCAAGGAAAAAACCGACTTGCAAAATATTGAGGTATTGTAATGCTAGCATTCTGGTATTTTTAGGAGCTAACATGCATGCTATAATTATTGAGTGTGCATTTTACAACACCTGCCCGGACATGGTAGATGCAGACCTATGCAGCTAAGCATTTTCCCTGCATGGCGATGCATCACTATTTACTACATCGCACATTCATCTTTAATGTTTTACAATTTCACTGTGGAGTGATCTATTTAGAATTTTTTACATCAATTATACATTGGACCAGAAAAATGACCAACCACCTATTAGTAGACCCATAGATGAAGCTAACACTAAATGTGAGAGCAAATGAGAGAAGAAAATAACCCATTCATCTGATTTACAAATGCGTATTATTTGAAGTTTGTTATTATTGCAGATGTTCATTTTTACTATCATGCCATCAGATCGGAGTCGTTGAAAATGGCATTGTGAAGCTATTTTGGAACAATCAAGAGTTATGGTATGTTCTCTAGCCTTCTTCTTTGTGTTTGTTGTAGATGAACATTTGGTTAATTGGCTTATAGAGTTATGGTATTATTTGAACCTTTGTTCGTATCAATACTTATAGGATTTATACTTATATAGTTTGTTGAATTTGATTGTAGAATTTCCATGGAGCTGTGTCATCCTACAAAGTACAACAAGTTGATACAACATGTGCTGGTGTTGCATCTGTTGGTGGTTCACTAATTCGATATTTGCTGAGCGCGGCAGGATCACAAAAAGATTGAGGAGGTGATTAAATTTTCCAATGTATGTAAAGAAATCACCACAACAAAGGGGCAATCCCTTTGATGTACGTGAAAATTGAGGTCTTGCAGCTACTGAAGAATGCCTAGATGCTTAAGAAGTACCCCATGCTTAGAATGCTGCATATTGTATCTATGTTGATCTGGATCAGAAGCATGGTGTACTCTCAAGATATGTCTACCTTTTTGTTTGTCCTACTTCCCTTTCTGAAAGATTTTTTTTGGAATTCTAATTTGAATAAGCAAACCCTTCAATATCACCGTGCCCCGTTTATGTAATCATTAATATCTAGCCTCTAATCACAGTATTAATTTTCCATGTTCTATCACCTTATTTGGGGGTTCCAATTGTTTGTGAATTCTTATTCTCAAATGTTCACAATTTAATACATGTACAATGATGTTATATAACATAGCAAGTGCCAAAAGTGGTCGTGATGCTTCTGTTAAGTAATATTCAGTTGTAGCTTGTACCAGACATGTCAGAATTTTGGATTTAATATTTTTCTTGTGGCCCATGGAAACACATATGTGACTTCCACGAGCAGTCGAGCCGAACATGGGTGGGGGCAAACCGGTTAAGGAAGGTCTTGATTGTGGTGACGAAAGAAGGCTAGCAAATGTTATGCTCATATTCGACATTGTTAGGGCACCATGGCATTAGACGGATACACATTGTCTTACATGTATATTAAAATTAGAGAAGAAGCATAACAAGAATGACTGGTTTGTATGATCTGAGAAAATTTGGGGTAAGGATGCTTGAACAAAGTGACTATCATTGACCATCTAGCCAAATGGTCGGTGGAAAGGCCTGTACAAAGGATAATGGTTGAGATTCAAATGAAACTGAGAGGAATCAGATTTCTATATTTCTTTTCAGTTATGTCATAGCAACTCGAAAGTCATGGGCTATGCAATACTGACATTTGATGGAGTTAGAGAAAACACAGTCTAGCTGCAGTCTGTTTAAGATGGACGACCATAAAGTATTTCAATGATGTGAAAAATTATATAAGAGCCCGTAGCAACGCACGGGCATTCAACTAGTACATTGTAACCGGGCACTTGGGCAGCTTTTGCGAACTGACGGAGTCAACCGCCCATCGGCCAGGCACCCGCGTCTCCCGGATCGGAACAGAATGGACGGCCAGGATAAGCCCGGCGGCCCAACGACTGTGTGGGAAAACCGCGTTCGGACGCGGCACCGCGGACGCCATGACGTTATAGCCGAACAGCCGGAGCACCTTGGCCAGGTGGTCCATCCTCTCCGCCATATCCACGGCCGCCGATCCTGTATTCATGACCTCCGCCAGGACGGCAGGCTCAGGCTCGAGCTCACGCTCTGTCCTGGGTGACGGGATGGATTTCCTCTGGTAGGCGTCGGCGTTTGCAGCCATGCCTGCCTCAAAGGACGAGGACCCGGCTCTGGTACTGGAGAGCTGGTTGCGTGTGGATGAGGATGTGGTTGTCTGGCGGCAGCGGCAGCAGCAGCAGGAGGCGGCGGCGAGCTGTCGGTCGGTGGAGAAGTTGACATGGGCAATAGCGACGAGGAAAGGGAGCACGAGGGCGAGGATGTAGGCGCACTGCGCCATGTTTGGCTGGTGGCGAGGGTTGTCCCGTGACCGGAATCCGGACGGAAGAAGGACACAATATCCACCTTCACGCGGCGTGGTGACGGGAGATAATGTATTTGGGTCGGTGATACAGAGGTCGGGATGATTCACGGGCGCTGGACGACGGACGGCGTGGTGGCGCGGATGATCTCCACGCCGGCGAGAAGGGGATTTGTGGCGCCGACGGTGACAACGGAGGGCAGAAGGGGTTCAACGGTGGCGAGGCTCAGTGTCAGGGGATAGGCGGCGCCGGCAGTGCCATGGCGACGGGGGCTCGGTTATCTGGCGGCGCGGAGGGTGCGAGCCTGCGAGGGTTTTGTGTTGGACTGGGTTGTCGCTGGCTCGGAGACACACGAAGGCCCGGACCATACGTCGAATTGTACGCGACGGTGGTCGCGGCCAAGAATGTCTTGCTCTGTTTCTTTTCTCTCTTCACTCTTGTCGGTAAACAAAAAAATCAAATGCCACCAAAAGAGCATCTCCATGCCACCAAAAGCAACCACAAAATAAAATCAAATGAAATCCAGATTTAATAAGGATAAAATATGGCCTCAGAGATCCCATATCGGTACATGCCGATCTAAATTTGTTCGTAAAGATGTAAACAGATCAGATCAGACCGAATTTTATCTATACCATATCTTTTCACATATTTTCTCATCAGATTTGAAGCGGCTTGGATAATGACAGGCAGCAGAATCGGAAACAGGTATTTATGGTTGGGGATTCAGAAATGAAAACGAAACAGATCCAAGATGGTAATTAATCAGATAGATACATGCATAATTACATCATCCAATCATACAAAAAAAATAATGACACTAATTTAATGTCATAAATACTGATACATTTCCCTATAAAGTTGGTCAAAAATTAAGAAGTTTGACTTACCCTAAAAGATAGATGCACACATATTTAAGGACGGAGGGAGTATAACATAATAATTGATCAATAACCTAATAACCAAATAAAATGTAGTACATAGTTTCTATCTATATAAGTGAGTTATTAATTAACGTATGAACTCGGCAATTCACTAACGACAAATTGTTCTATATTAGGTTATACAATTTGATAGAAAATCAGATTATTCGGATTAAAACCGTTGGATATACAATTTAATTTTCAGATTATCCATATTCAGATTATTTGACATACCATATCATATACCGTATCCGGGTATATCCTTATCCGTTGGATTCCTTGAAAAACACGTATATGGACTCTTAAAAACGGTTTCAGAATCGAATATGGTATGAAAATTATACTATTTGTTTACATTTCTATCTGTCCAGCACCCCCAGGGGTAACCCAAATTTGGGGGCATTTTCGGAGGTTTGCCGGACAATGCTCGGATAAGGTGTTGGACAAGGGAACCCACATGTAATGATACCTCCCTAGCATGATACCACTTGAGGAGATACTAGAATTAGAGCATCTCTAGTGGGTCGTGGAAACGGGCGTGCAAACCAAATATACACGATCGGGAACGAAAAACTGCCTCCAGCGGATCGTGGATAAGGTCGTGTATCCTTTCCACGCCCACTCACGACGGTACGAGGCGTGGATTCCTCCACGACGCATCCACGAGAGGAAAAGCAAGGCGAAGGAAAATCGTCTCCGCGCGCACCTGGTTCCCGCGCCCGTCGGAGCTCGCCCCGCTGCCTCCAAGGTCGCCGCCGCCGCATCCGAGCTCGCCGTCGCCGCCCCTCCGGCAAAGGTACGCTCCCGCATCCAAACTCGCCGTCGTCGGATCAAATCAGAGAGGAGACGGGCCGGCGGCCGCCAAGCCGTGCGGCCAGATGTGCCGGCGGCGGGGCGCGCCGTACTGAGAGAGGGAGGGGAGGGAATGGAGGGAAGGAGGAGCTGGGCCTCGAGCAGGGAGGAGAGGAGGGGCTGGGCTAGAAGAATCGAGCAGGGGATGGGGAAGATGGAAGCTCCCGAGCCTCCGTCGTCGGCCGGTGCGTGTGCATCGCCTGCTGCCGCGCGTGCGCGTCGCCTGAGGAGAGGAGGTGAGGGGCGGCGGAGGGAGCAAAGCATGGGAATGGAGCGGGGGCGGTGGGTTTCGAGCGGGGGCGGAGGGAATGGAGCTGGGCGGCGGGAATTGAGCAGGGGGCGGAGGGAATGGAGCGGAGGCTGGGGGAATCGAGCCGGGCCTGCTGCTGCCTCGCCTGCTGGAGGGGATGGAGGTCGGGAGCAGGGGATGGAGATGGGGATTTGGGGAAGATGGGTCTGTTGTCTGTACTCTTTTTGTTTTTGCAGCGATTCAGAGGTCTTGAGAATTTGCAGCGATATGTGAATATAGTCTGTACTCATCGATGGAGAGATGCAGTACTAATTCCAAATTGTGTTATTGCAGATGCAGGAAAACCAGAGTTTTCTGCAGCCGTTGGAAATATGGTTGGGGATTTGTACTCATATTTGGTTCCATGGGATGATCTGATGCAGTACTGATTGCTATTTGTGTGTGTATGTAATTTACAGATGGAGGAAAACCAGAGCTTTCTAGAGCAGGTTGGGTTCGGTGTCTCACAATTGCCAGAAGTTTCTCAAGGGGTAGAGGAAGTGACGCCGCCGACACGACAACCTTCAACAGCGGCTGTGAAAGGAAAATCACACAAAGGGAAGAATTGGTCTAGTCTTGAGGACAAAGTGTTGATAGAAGCATGGGCAAACACTAGTTTGGATGCCGTGGTCGGTAGCGATCAAAATTCAACTGCTTATTGGGCAAGAATTGCAGATTACTACGACAACCACAAAGAGTCAACATGGCCGGAGCGGAATGCTAATGCCATTAATTGTCGTTACACCGCTATTTCCAGTTTGACGAGCAGGTTTTGTGCATGTGTTCAACAGATTTTAAATAGGAATGAGAGTGGAAGGACAATACAGGAAAAGGTATGCACTTATCTTGTAATTTACCTATAGTGCTCTAGATGTGTTGTGTGCATGTGGTAACAATACATATATTTGTGCAGACAAATGATGCACACATTTTGTTCAAGGAAATGGATCCAAAGAAAAAGCCTTTTACATTAATGCATTGCTATGTAGAGCTTGAGAAGTATCCAAAGTGGCAGACAAGAGAAAATGAAGTTTCTCAGAAAAAGAAGCAAAAGAAGACTGTAGATGCAAGTCCAGGTACAACCTCTTGTGCTGAATCTTCTGTGCTAGGTTCTGATGCTCTTGAAGATGAGGAAAGACCCACAGGTACAAAGAAAGAGAAATTGCGGAGAGCTAAAGAGCATGCATCCGAGGGCAATGCTTGTAAGTTCTCACTGCAAACTGTTTGGACTGAGAAGAAAGAGAAGGATGAGATTAAAGAGATTGCCAAAAATGCTCGCTATGCTCGTGCATTTGAAATGCAAGAGAAGGAGTTAGCATTGAAAGATACTGTTCCCCAAAAACTTCACAAATTTTAATCACAAATTTCTTGCAGGACTCTAGATTAGTAGCTTCTGCGGATCGGATGTACTCATCGGCTCCATCAGCTGCTATTCCATATGTTAGCATCCGCATTGCCGCAGTCATCTTTTGTAGATGATGCAACCCAAGAGTTCCACAAGCACTTCTTCTTTGTGTAAAATAACCATCATAGTCATGCTCAATTATACCTCGAGCTATGCGGTTGAACAAAGTACGTGACATCCTAAATCTGCGCGTAAAAAGTAAATGAGACAGGGATATGAAAAACAAGCAAACATGAAGAAGTGTATTAGTTACGAACCTTCGCCGAAATAAGTGCTCGGGATAGCGAGGAGGATCATTGAAATAGTCACCCCATAAAAGAACAAATCCGGCATCTCTTCCTCGATCAATTGCCCGACGTCCATGCTTGGAACCACCATGGCGTCGAGTGTTCATCTCCTCTTCCTCCTCCTGCTCGGCAATTGCTGCAATAATTAGTTCATTGTCGCCCGATGAAGACGAGGAAGAATTCATCATCATATCCCAAGAGGATGTGTTCATTGTGTCGTGTGAGAGAGATAGAGAAATTTAGGAGAAGTCAGGCAAGACACAAGGAGGAATGCTGTGAGAGAGATGTGGGAGGGGGTGGTATATATAGAGCTGTTAAAAATATAGCCGTTGGAGCTGTTCGAAATATGACCGTTAGAAAGATAGCCGTTGGAATATGATCGTTTGAAATATAGCCGTTGTAAATATACACGTCCTAATATACACGTCCTATATACACGTTCCACTGAAAAACAGGACGTGTAAATTTTAGAGAAGGTGTATATGGACGTGTATATGAAAATATACACGTCCAAGTTTCCACGTTCCACACTAGAGATGCTCTTAGGACGCCCCATACCGGCAACGAGCAGGAATCTTGTAACATGCATAACGTGTATCCACAAGACACGCCGCACGTGTAGCAGCGGATGAGCTGGATAGAACCCAATCTGGAGATGGAGGGAGCGCCCTATACCGCCGCTAGCCTCAGAAATGCCAACCATCTCGAGATCTAGCCGCTATGGTAGTCGACACGACCATGAATGTCGTCGCCGTCAAAGAACTAGGTTCGCCGCCCCTAACGCCGTATTTTTTACTCAATCTGGCCCATTTCTAAGACTAACTGTACTTGTGGCCCTGTTTAAGAACTAATTCGAGATATGGCCCTTCTACTCGGCTCCAGGAGCATTGGCGCCGACGTACAGCATATCGGTCCACCTGCTTTTGGCACAACGGTGGGTAATCTGCATTTTGCTCTTCACCGTACGCAGCCAAGCATGTATTCCGTCCATACTTCACATATGCATGCTAATTTCTTTTTTACTTTTAGCTAAGATGAAATAAGCAGAGACTTCAAAATAAATGTTATTTGAAGTGTGAGAATATTTGCGAGCGCTTCGGAATTCGCCTCTATCATCTTTCGTCAACTCATTTCCATGATGTTTGCATACCATCGACTATGTCATTGTACCAGATAGCGCCACCCGACGACCGTACATGGTCTGGCAAGCCAAACCTTAATTTCGCTCGAAACTTATCAGTATCGCCACCATAACGACACCCTCGAAGGAGGTTAGCTCACTACATCAACCTCGTCGGCACAGCTGGACGGAGGATTTCTCCCTGTTACCCTCCCGCGAAGCAGGAGATCTGGACTATCTTTGAACCACTATGGGAATCGACGAAGACGCCGACGGCATATGTCGGGGTCGTCGACACAGTAGCCTCCCGCCTACCGCCAAAAAAATATCTATACAAAATAACCGTCGGCGTAAGTGGCTTTATGTCGACGGCCACCGTCGGCGTATGGGCGTATGCCGGTCATATGCTTATTCGTGTCTCCTTGCCGCACAATATTTGTCTTGTACTTCCGCCCGTTCAATAATATAAGATATTTTAGCTATCTTTCATATTCATAGACACATACATGTATCTAGACATGTTTTAATATACTCATACATATGCACTTATTTTAGTTTGAATCTAAAAAATATGTGTTACACCTAAAACATGTTATATTATGATACGGAGGAAGTATGTTATATAGCATGTAACATTTCGTGTACGTTTACAAACAAATAAACTATAAACAATCTCCATATTACGCGCGGCCACTACATCTCTTTGTCGCATAATATTTTTGGTTTAGGCATTATACTCCCTCCATTTTTTAATATAAGATGTTTTAGATATTACACATGTTGGCTAGATACACACAAAACTGAGTGAATATGGAACTAAAACATGTCTACATACAAGTATAGACATGTAAATATGAAAAAAGACTAAAACATGTTATATTAAAAAGCAGGGGTAGTACATATTACTTGCAGGTCAAATTAGAGCATCAATCTAACCGTGCACACTAGTGTCTGATACTAATTAAGGCATGCATGCCGAACATGTACATGTATATTTAATAGCCGTACCACAGAGTGACCCAAACGAATTGATTATGCATCACTGCTTCGGCGCCGGAGCTTGTGGCGCCGAACTGTCTAAGTCGAATTTTTCTGGGCCCAGCAACATACTTCGGCGCTTCCACAAAATGGCGCCGACCTGTACAATGTCGGCTCCATCCGTGTTGGCGCCGATCAAAGGGGTCAGATTTGAAAATAGTTTCGAGTAGAGGCCAGATATGCCATTAGTTTGCAAAAATGGCCATTTTTAACAAAAAATACCCTAACGCCAAACTCCAACGTCACCATCTGATCATTTGGCGCAACAAAGCAGATCGTTTGATATGTGTGAAAGGCTTCACGTTAACTCCGCAGTGAGTATATATATAGTTGAACCAGATTCGCCACGGACCAGCTGCTGGTTAATTAAGATGCATAAGATCATATCAACTAATATAATGTACATACACAAATACACTATTTTGACTTGCTACGCAATTTTGACCATGAAAATGTAGTAAAATTGATTCAGTTTATGCTTTACAAGTATTTATAAAGATGCTTAATCAATCATACACTAGAAACTGCTATTTAGACATTTGTTAGATCACACTCTTACGAATCTTTACCATAAATATTTATATATTTTATAGATAATGTATTGTAGAAACCATAGTATTAAAACTGAGATTATTAGGAAATACAGTTTATTATCTTTCTACGAATTCGTTACAAACAGAAAAACACCAAATAATATTTAATAACATTTCTAGTTATAAGGTTAAATAATGCATAAATACATAACATCATACTTACCAATGTTATAACATGCTAAAAATAAGACCGAGAGTAATATAAAAGTTCAGTATAAATCGTATACATTTTAATTTGCCACATGCCCAAATTTTTACTAGACCGGCCCTGAACCCAGCAAAGTGCTAGTTTCTCAAATCTGCTTACATTTCTCTAACGATGGCCTACAAAATCATTCACCTGCTCTAGTTCCGGTCAACAATGGTTGCAACGCTCATTGTGCATGTTATCATTTTGTTACTGCTTCTGGTTGGGCCCTTGACCTTGTGCTCGCCATCCACCGCCTTGCCTACTCCATGCTCCTTCTCAGCTACTCCACCCCCCACCTTGGCGGCTCATACATAGTTCTATCTCCCTCTCTGCCTTGTCCCTTTTGCGCGCTCTGCATGACTGCATCTTCGCCTACGACAACCAAATCAATCGACTAAGCTTGGACACTTTAAGGAAATAGCCGCGAGGAAGATGACTCGTCAAGAACAGAAGACAATGTCACCAATTCGTGTTGTTGCACATGTAATACTGACGAGGAAGGTCAAAATCTTCTCACATGTGTCGCGTGCAGGGTTTTTGATTTTCTAGAGATGTGTTTTCGAATGGAAATTTTTCGTTATATTCTCTTCCCTGTTTTGATTCTGATCATCACTAATTATTAGTGTCATGTTTCCCAAATATTAATTAGTGAAACATGGACGCACGGATATGTATGAGCCTACTTTCACGGTGCATGAGGATGTGTAATGACTCCAGTTCATAGTGTTCTTGTAAAAAAATCGAGAACCAACGACTTTCATTTGTACAAAAGTGAATGTATCTAAATATGTTACAATTCTAGGTACATTCATTTTTGGATAAATAAAAATCATCTAATATGAAACGGAAGGAGTAGGCAATTAATAGCATGAATGTTGAGACAAGTTGCATGTCTGTTTATTTTTACTGCTTTCATTTCTCTATATTTATGTGTTATCCGTGGAATGGTGAAACATGCCCAATTACTATATGTTTGCTTGTTTAGCCACTGAGCCCGTTTTTGTTGACGGTGTATAATGACGCCAGTTCATAGTGTTCTCGTAAAAAAATCGAGAACCAATTAATTTTTATGTTAGATCTGGATGCGAACTTCTGATCTTCCAAGTAGGTAATAGCATGATTGTGTATGAGAGATGGAAATACGACAAGAAAAGATGCACAAAAAGAGAACTAACTAGTTGAAAATGGTTGTATTGTAAAACTGTTTTTCTATTATTATTTTTCTATTATTATTCTTCTCTACCCGCAGATAAAACTGCATGCTGAAGAATGATAAATAAATAAAAGTATGCGCCAACAGTTCAGGATGTGTCCCGACCAGAGATGTGAGCTGTGTTTTCGATCATATGGCAAAGGGGAGTTCTGCTTTCGGAATCGGACATACTTCCTACTAAATCTGTGACACTACTTTTGAAACACAGAGTTCTGCTTAGACTAGTCATAGTGGGGAGTATCATGCATATAATAGTATATGATAATACTTTCACAATGCATAGTAACATATGAGTAGTATCATATGACACTATATGTATTAGCTGCTAGACTCATATTGCATTGGAATCCGTTATGTTACGGTATCTACCTATGGTACCACTATTATATTTTTCTTTATTAATTGTTGTGGCACGTCATCATTTTATCAACATGGCATGCATGATACCACGTATGATACCCGTATTGTGACTCGTGCCCTGGTGAAAATGCTCTAGATCTGCACACGTTCGCCGAAGAAACTTAACGCAGTCATCAACCGTTGGTTATTCCAGCTTATGCGGTTGAGCCGAGGCTGCCGGCGACGTCAATGACGAAGCGGTAGCGGACGTCGTTCTTCTCGAGCCGCTCGAGCGCCGTGTTGACGTAGTCCATCTTGATCACCTCCACCTCCGCGGTAATGCCGTGCTTCCCCGCGAAGTCCAGCATCGCCTGGCAGTCCCTGATGCCGCCGACGCAGTTCCCGGCGATGCCCTTCCCGCCGGGCACGATGGCGTACGCCGGAAGCTCCAGCGGCTTGGTCGGCCCGCCCACGAACACCATCTGTCCCATCGGCTTCATCAGCGCGAACAGTGGCGAGATCGGGTGCCACGCCGACACCGTGTCGAGGATGCCGTCCATCGTGCCGACCGCTGCCTGCATCTGTTCAGGGTCCCGGCTCACGAGGAACTCGTCGGCGCCGAGCCGCTCCAGCGCCTCCTCACGCTTGCCCGGCGTCGTGCTGATGACGGTGACCTTCATGCCGAACGCCTTGCCGAACTTGACCGCGACGTGGCCGAGGCCGCCGAGGCCGACGACGCCCAGGTGCTTCCCCGGCGTGTTGAGGCCGAAGCGCATCATCGGGCTGTACACCGTGACGCCGGCGCAGAGCAGCGGCGCCGCCTTGTCGAGCGGCAGCCCGTCCGGGACGCGCACCACGTAGTCCTCATTCACGACGATGACGTCGGAGAAGCCACCCTGGGTGACCGCGCCGCCGTTCTCGGGGTCGATGCCGTTTGAGGTGAGCACCATGCCGGAGCAGTAGTTCTCGTACCCGTTCCCACAGCACTCGCAGTAGCGGCACGACCCGAGGAAGTACCCCACGCCCACCGTCTCGCCGGCCTTGAACTTGGTAGCGCCGCTGCCGACGCTGGTCACGACGCCGACGATCTCGTGCCTGCTCCGTCAAGGATTTTTTTTGAGGCCGTTGCTGCTTCGTTACATTACATCGTGCCTGCTACATCATGGTTATGAATTGAATTACCCGGGAACAACGGGGTACATGGCGGTTCCCCACTCGTTCTTGATGGTGTAGAGGTCAGTGTGGCAGATGCCGCAGTAGAGCACCTTGATCGTCACATCGTCGTCTTTCTGAGCCCTGAAATTGTAAAACCCAGCTGACTGGAGTCCATCAACTGAAGCAAACCAAGAAGGTAGATGTCTGAACATTTCATATATCCTACTCCGTCAGAGTCAGAGAACTCCGGCATGTATTTATAGTCTCCGGAAGAAGATCTTCAGGTCAGCTCACCAAAGATTGACTAGCAATGATATATCTTAAAAAAGAAAACACAAGAGAACATGGATATGATCGAAATTCAGAATTTCAAATTCTCAGTCACATGATGAACTCGGCACGCGATGAAAGCAGAGTGTGGCACGCAGAGACAAAGCACAGTGCAGATAAACGCACCTTCTGGAGAAGTCGAATGGGGAGAGAACGCCGGAGGCGTCCCTGGCCGCCCACCCGAGCGCCGCGCTTCCTTGCGCCGTCTCCTGCTCCCCCACCGCTTTCGCCGCCACTTTCACCCTGTGCTGTTGCGGCGTTCTTGACGGCGATGCTACAGCGACGGCTCCGCCGCTACCGCTGCCGCTGCTCCCAAGATGCTTGGGCTCATTGCGGGAGAAGCGGGCGCCGAGTCCGCCGGGGAACAAACGCAAGGGGAGAGCCGAGCTGCACAGGTGAAAATTGTGCGACATGACGGCCCCTGCCCTGCGATTGTGCAATCCGCCTTTGGTTGGCAGAAATGAAGTTTGAGTGAGACTGCAGGAGCCAACGTCGTTAGCTCATTGGTTACGTCGGATAAGAGGGATCTCTGTATTTTTTTCTTCTAAATGGCGCTAACTTTCAGCCATATATTCCCTCTCAAAAACGTCACGAGTTCAGACCCGTCGAGTCCATCCCGGTCCGTGACTTTCCGTGTGCGCTCGAAACCACGGCCTAACGCAAGAATGTAAAATCCGCGCACGTCCATTTTTTATCCGTTTCGACCCATTTCTAGCCCAAAATTTGAGTGAGGTTTGTGCGCAGACGCACATCGCCCGCGTGTCCGCGTGGTGTCCTCCCCTGGCCCTGGCACATCTGCCAGGACACGCGCCGGTCACCCTCTCGGTGGCAGTCCTTTTTAATGCCACCGGTCACCCCCCACCCACCCACGCCGGTCCCCACTCGCTTCACTTGCGCCGCCCTCTCCTGCCCGAACCCTAGCCACTTCGCCGCCCACCTCACTGCCATGCGCCGCTGGTTCAGCAAGCCGGCGAAGAACGACCACGAGACCAGCTCGTCCTCGGGCCCCCGCCGCATGAGGACGCCGTTCGCGACCCGTCTCCACCGAGCTGGGCGCTGCCTCCACTACCATCCTCCAACGCGGCCAGGGCACCTTCTCCATTGCACCGCTGGTCGCGGGGGTGACAGCGGTCTGGAACCGCCTGTAGTGGTATTGGAACCATGCAGTGCCCGTGCAATGGCCAGACGTGAAGATGTCGGACAACTGGCACCTGAATCCCCAGCGGATTGCGTTGCCACCGATCCCGCGGAGACGGCACGCCCGTGAACTGGAGATCAACAAGTAACCACTGAGATTCTTGCGGACATGTTAGAAATTATTAGGGGTATGGAAAAGCCCCCAGTTTTGATGCTCTCTATAACTATAGGAGCGCGGGATATTTTACTATTTGCCACACTTTTCTGAGATCCTTTATTATTTGCCATATTGAACACCACCTGCCAGGGACACAAGGTGTGACAAATAATAAAAGTGAAAAGTAAAGTATGGCAAGTTGTAAAATCCCGTGGGGAGGGATCACCATGTTATATTATGTCTGTTACATTTGGAAATATCGATTTATTATGTTTAGTTCTTGAAAAAAAACTCATTACCTGAAATGTATTTTCATTGGAACTAAGTTGTCATGTTAGTTCTTCATATATTTTCCATGAGATAAATGGTGAGAGGTAATTGTTTGATCAGAAGCTATGAGAAAACATATCAAGACATTAAAGGGGGAAAACCTAGCCTAGACTTAGTACTACGATTCGGGGGAATCCCTGCTGACTGATGATGCCCCTCTGAGAGCTCCCGCGACTCGGCCCCAACCCTAACCCTAGCTGCCGCCGCCACCTACCGGCCCGCACCGCCGGCGACCGGCCCGCGCCGCCGCCTCCCCCCCTCCCTCGCCCCCTCTCCGCTCCCGCGAGCGACCGGGAGCCTCCCCGCGCCGCCCCTTCCAGGGCCCTCCCCTGCTCCGCGCCCTCCTCGCCGCCGCCGGTGAGCGCCGTCGGGGCTAAGCCCGGGCGTAGGCGGCGGCGAGGCCTTCCTCTCCCCTTCGCGCGGTGGACCTGGCGCGGGCCAGGAAGCCGACGGAGGCGCCGTGCTACGTGGGGCGCGACGGCGCGGGCGTCTTCGACGGCGGCGGGAGGGCTTCGTGAGGCTGCCCGTGTGCGTGGCGGCGTCCGCGGCATGGGTGGCGGCGGCGGCCGCTGTCCTCGCGGTAGCGGCGGCGGGCTCGGGCGGTGCGGCGACCACGCAGGGTGGTGCAGCGCCGCGGTCTCTGGCCGGTGGTGGCGGATGGTGCGCGGCTGCGGCTGGGACCGTGACTCTCCGGGCGTCCTCCCCCCTCAGCCTCCGCATCGGTCCGAGATGGCGAGCTTCTTCCTGGCGGTTGGTGCGGGGCTTCAGCTGGGACCGCGACCCTTTCGGCGTCCTCCCCCCCAGCCTCTACATCGGTCCGCGGCCGGCGGCATGCTCACGGCGATGAGTGGTGGTGGCGTGGTGGAAGCTCTGCGGTGGCAGCGGCCTGCTGGCTGCAGCATGGTGGCGGGATATGTACGGGCCCGATCTGGGCCTGGCCGGGCCAGGTGGGCCTGGAATGATCCAGCTACCGTGTCCGGTCGGCATCCGCCGGAAGGCGGTGGAGGGAGGCCCCTCAAGTGGGCTACTGCGCGCTAGGTTTCCCTCTCCGATCCGTCGCTCTTGCAGTGTGTTTGTCCTCGTGCCATAGGATGGAGTGCGCGGATGCCGGGGCGGCGGCCCTGGGTGGCGGGTCACATGGGTTGCTCTCTGGCGAGCACCATGGTGACGGTGGTGGCTGCAGCGTTTGGCTGTGTGGGCAGCAAGGGGTGCAGCGGCGGGTGGCTCGGGCGCGTTTCTGGCGTTGCCTCGATCTGGATTGGGCTTCTTTTCGCTTGCGTCCTACGACCCTCTTTGTGTCACGGGGGAGGGATCGAGCGAAAGCTTCTGACGGCGGCGACGCCCGCGGGTGCCGTTATCCTCTTGGGGACGCCGTCTTGGTGATCTTCCCTGTGTCAGGGTTCCGGGTGAAAACCCAAGTCCTTTGGACTCAGCGGCGGCGACGCTTTGCGCCGTTACCCTCTTGGGGGCGTTGTTGTGGAGCTCAGGGGAGTTAGGGCGTAGCGTGGAGCTGGTGTGCTTGTCCGGCTATGTAGTCGTGGTTCGCTGTGGCTTCTGTAGCTCGGTTTTTTAGGATCTTCTTCTTTGTAAGAGGGCTCACTATTTTGTATCGTTCGGTCGGTTTTTGGGCGTTGTGCTGTCTGACCCAGCAGCGGCCTCAAACGGTGTGGCTTTATTTATAAAGCGGGGCGAAAACCTGTTTCGTCGTACTACGATTCACATAGGCGACACTAGCTCTCATCTCATCCCCACCCTAGCCGGCGGCTCTGGAGGAAGTACATGAGAGAGGAGTGGAAATGGGAGAAGACAACCTCGACGACTCTCAAACTGTTCGCGTGTGCATTGACGTGCAGCGTGTTAATTAATGGTTTACCAGAACTAGCCATGCATAGGGGATTATTTTTTTATTATTTAATTTTTAACTAGCATGGTGGCCCTCGCAAATGCGAGGGCTCCATCTTTAACATTTTCTATATGTTCACCAAATAAGTTTATGGTTTCAACCATTTGTAAAAGTGAAATTCAGGATTCTATTACTGACATAATTATAATGTTAGGTAAAACGTAACTTTTCTATAAATGGGAGCATCGCCCTGGTATCTGAATCATATGATACACACAATCTTTATATTAAAAAAGTTTGAAAATGACAAAGTAGAAGCACCATAGTATATTTCATCATTTTAAACTTTGGCATGTTATGAAATTTCAAAAGATATCATAACACATATTTTGGAATGTTATTCAGTTTAATCTGAAACTATTGTTATTTGATCGTATTACTTTAGTCGCTTGTTGATATCCTAGTACTCCAGTATAGGTATTACAGACTCCCACTAACATTTAAGTGTTTGCCTCATGTAATAATGACTAACTTAGATGCCAAAATCGCATGTAACTTATTGAAGGTTAAAGTACATGGGTGGCCCATAGTTTCAATATTTTAAACAATCATCAATTTATTACATGTCCTTTTATCACAAATGTTTATAAACACCACCTCACCAGCAAATTGTTCACAACCGTTTATTAAAATTTGTTGGTACCATCGTAATACTGACCAATATTTAGTTCGTCGATTTACATAATAACACATATAATAGAAAGAATGATACCATAAAAAGAATTGTATTTGATTATTTTATGGATACTTATATATGAACTTATGAAGTCTAGAGAAAAGATGCTTATCTAAAATGCTAGACCCAAAGAAAGTTATCCTTTAAGTTTTCTTTTATAAGAGAATCATTTTAGGGGATTCTCCTCATTCCAACCAATATAACTACTCTACATTAATTTATTTATTCTCCATTACAACAGACACACGAACCTCCACCTTAGTTTAACTTGTGAGACAATATTCAGAATGTAGTCATTATTGTTCAAGTTCTCGACATGGGTGAGCCCGAGCCAATCAACACTTGGTCATACTGGTCACTCACTATTAGCGTAGCAAGTTAATGTGCAACATTGTTTCCGACCTTATAATTTTTAGTTATTTAGTGCTCAACGGAAACACTGAAAATTATATAGAACATGTAGTTGAATGTTTTTTGATTTAAAATTTGATCAATGTAACCTCTCTTTAGGATATATGGACTGCGCATATAAACTCACGCACCATGAATAAAATAAAATAAAATAAAATAAAATGTGAAGAAATTCACCGTAGTTTGAGTTCTTTAGGCGCACAACAAAGGTAAATACTAAACATTATTGACTTTGCTCGTTAGAACTTAATCCTTAGGCATATAACGTGTCCAACATGCTACCTAGAAAATTATGAGTACCGAGTTCACATCTCATGGGTCGCACAACATGGCAACATTACTAAGCCGAAGGAAAAATGAAAACATATATCATCTATGTGCCTTGTAATCTAGTAGAGTGCCGCCACAACATGGCAACACTAATAAGCCGAAGGAGAAATGAAATCCTCTATCTACCTTGTAAACCATTGTAGTGCCGCCAGCCACCCACGTGGAATATTGCCCGAAGGACTGCTATCAATTGACTGGAAGTTGGAAAGACCACATGTAGATCAAGTATGTAGCTCGGTGTATGACCTGCAAGAATTTTAAATTATCGACCTTGTTAAAAAGCAGATCATTTCCACAATTACAAATTGTTCAAAGTACGCACAAACTCCCACCCAAATTTGCGCCCTAACCTTCTTATCAACTCCATTACGACAATTACCAAACATTGGTTAAGTGTTTGGTGGCGTTATATTAAAACTCAAATGAATAACTCTCCAAACATGACATGGAAGAGGGCAGCATATTAACAAATGCTCGGTTGACGATTCTGAATGTTTTTTTTAACACCCATCCCAACACCTTTTAATGATACTGCCGGATAACATACATACATTTAAATAGTATCAACATGTATTAATTTTTACAACCTGAGCTTAGTTTAACTCGTGAGACAATATTCGGAATGTAGTCATTATTATTCAAGTTCTAGACATGGGTGAGCCCGAGCCAATCAACACTTGCTCATACGGGCCACTCACTCTTAGTGTAGCAAGTTAATGTGCAGCATTGTTTCCGACCATATGATTCTTAGTTATTTAGTGCTCAACAGGAACATTGAAAATTATACTCACTCCGTCCAACAAAGGATGTCTGACTTTTAACCCAATTTAGATGTATCTATACACTAAGTCATGTCTAGATACATCCAATTTTTGATCAAGTTGATACATCCTTTATTGGACGGAGGGAGTATAGAACATGTAGTTGAATGGAATTGATTTAAAATATGATCAATGCAACCTCTTTTTTAGAATTTATGGAATGCACATATAAACTCAGGCATGTATATTTGAAGGAAAATAGGCACAAGATTCATGTACCTTATTATCTAATGGTCTACATATAAGTTGGATCACCACGTCTAAGGTAAAGGAAAAAAAAGGGGTCAAGTTATGTTTTTTTTTTTTTTGAAAGGTGGGGTCAAGTTATGTTGTATGCGCACATACGTGCATATTGAATAGGTGCACGTCACCAGGCTGCCAATCACGTGTACGTTTCCCTTATTCCTGTACATGCATGATCCGTTAATAAATACTACTCCCTCCGTATCAAAATGTAAGATGTTATGACCACTTTTGATCATTATGCATCTAGACATGTTTTAGTGCAAGGTTCAAATGAACCATGTATTTAAACGTGTCTAGATACGTAATGATCAAAAGTGGCCACAACATCTTATATTTTGATACGGAGGGAGTATTAAACAATTTCCATTGTGAGGTCCCACGTAACATATAACGTATAAGAGTGGAACTCTATTTCCTACACGGATAAAATCTGGCAGCTTAGATTTCAACGTGTCAATGGAATTTTTCTTTGTAACATCATCATATAAATTTTAACCATAAATTTCAGATCCAACGGTCAATATAATTAGGGTGATGTGGATTAACCTGGTGTCTTGAAAAACTAACTCATTTTGCTTTTAATATATAATAGATTGTGTTGCGAGGGCAACCTATCTCTCATTGTTGGCCTAAAATTTGCACGATACTCGCACATATAGGCCGACTCTTTTTAGGTCTTCTATGAGCATTTAAATCCTGCTAAATGAGTACACATGTTAAGTCTAGAAACTGGAAACAAGTAGGCCGGTTCCACCGCAAGAAATCTAACCACATTTATTTATTCTGTTTGTTGTCATCATTACTATTTTGTTTGTTATTCGAAAAAATCGTACACGCCTAGGCAAAGAGACTTGGTACAGAACTATACAAGTTCCTGATTGAAATTTCCTGACTTTGTGCCCCCTAAATTTGTGTTACTTACATTTGGATCCCACATGTCAGTGACTCACGTGACTTTGGGTTTGGCAAAGTCAGCCAATCTTGCATGTAAGTTGCATATCATCCCAAGCCTCTACAGAAGCGGGAGTGACGTGATGGTCGTAGAACAAGATTGAATTGTTCAAAGCTCATTGTGTTGCGTCAGAACTCTGATCCTTCAAAGTGAGTAGCTGTAAAACTAGGGCTCCCTTCGTTTCGGTTCATCTATCTTGCACGGGTCAATTTGACAAACATAATACGTGTTAAACACTTCAAAATAAAAGAGTAGATCAATGGAGGCCAACCTCCATCTGGCCCTTTATTTTTAAAAACTAAAAAATCACATTTTTCAGATTCAGAAAAATGTGAAAAAATCTAGGATGTAGACAATACTATAGTATACCAATGTGTTAAATTTCAACTAAAAACATCTTAAAATTTTGGCTGCACAAAATGACAAATTCTAGCATTTGAAAGTAGTGCGTTGTGAAAAAATTCATCTCTTCTAAATCTATTAGATTTTGTTATTTCCGTGTAGCACATCATATGAAATATTTTGATTTGAGATTTTGCATGTTGATACAATACAATAATGTCTACATACAAGATTTTTTTCAGATTTTTTGAAACATCAAAATATGATTTTAGATTTTTTTTAAATAAAGTGCTATATGGAGCTCGACCCCCATTTGTGTTTTTGACAAAATATATATACTCCCTCTGGTCCACTTAAATTATCGTAGGAAATGACCTTGGTAGTACAATTTCATATACTTACTTAATTAGGGGACCAGAGAGAGAGAGTACCATTTAAAACTTTAGACGTTATATTTTCTAATGGTATGATTTTATGCTAGACGATTTATATTATATTAATCAAATTGACGATCTAGAAACACTGACGTATAAAGCGGCATCTGAAGGAGTGGACATTTCTTGCACCCGACCTCCGATGCTCCTGCCACTTCGAAAAAACTAAAAACTATATATTTAAATGTTTCACAAAAATCTGAAAAAAAACAATGCATGTTCTTGACGATGTATCCTATAGACGTTCAATATTACAGTGCAAAATACTTTATATTTCAAGCTACACAAAAATAAAAAAATATATCTAATTATAGTTAACAATACATAGTTTCAAATCTACAAAAAAGGTACTTGCATTGAGATTTTGCACGCTTCTAGTATGCATCACTCAGAACATGCATGATATTTTCCAGATTTTTTTTGAAAATTTTAAATATTTTTTTTACTTTAAAAAAATGATGAGATTACTGTAGATCAGGAGAAAAACCACTTTCCGCATCTAAAGTTTCTGTCAAGCCGTGTCTCCATCGGAAAAACTACGTTGATCTAGTCAGCGCCGCCACTACGCATCTAAAGTTTCTGTCAAGCTTCGCTTGTCGTCACTATTGGCGTGTACTCACTCCGTTCTTGAAAGATCGTACACCTAACTTTTCTACTAAGTCAATATTTTAAAATTTTGACCAAATTTATAGATAAATATAGCAATATGTATGACATCAAATTGATATATTTTGAAAATTCATTTCAATACCAATCTAGCTATATTAATTAAGTACCATAAATGTTGGTACATTTTCCAACAACGTTGGTCAAATGTTAATAAGTTTGACTTACTATAAAAGGCATATGTACACTCTTTCAAGGACGGAGGGAGTATCTATTTTCTCGTTTGCCGCCTGGGATAGAGACAATCTTTACTTACCAGGCTAGACTCTTGAAACCGTCAAGGTGTTTATAGGGACGTGTTCGGTGACACTGCTGAAAAAACGTCCATCGCGAAGTTGACTTGCCGACTGAAAGATCGACCGTTTCAATTATGGCAACGAAAGCTGAAAATCAGCTAGCTGGCTCTGCTTCCACCCCGCAGGAGCGCTCCCTTACCTAACCCTAACCCTCCTGCGGCGCGCCCGCGCCGCCCGATCTCCGCCCAGCACCCGCGCCTCCGGGCAGAGGCGCGTCGCGCCGCACCCCACCCCACCCCTCCCTCCCTCCCCGTGCTGCGCGGCCCCCGCGGCGGCCAGCGCGGCCCCCCCGCTCCCTTCCTCTCCTCCCTCCCCGGCGTCTCTTCTTCCGCCGCCGTCGGCTCGTGCCGCCGAGCGTAGCTCGGGCGGTGCCGGCGGCGGCGGCCTGTCTCTCCGCGCACGCATCGAGGTGGCCTCGCGGGGCGGCCAAATGCGACGGCGGCGTTGTCCTTCGCCCTTCTTCGGTCCGGGGTTCCCCGGGTGGGCTTGGCTGTGATGGTGCTGCCCCTTGGCGGCTGGGCACCCTGGTAGCCTGCGACGGCCGGCCGGTCGCCGGCGTGCGGCCGGCAGCGTCCTTGGGCTCAGATCTGGCCTATTTGGGCCCATCTGGGCTTGGACGGGCCTGAGAGGCGTGGTGGTGACCTTCCCGGCGGCGGAGGAGCAGGAGGTTGAGGTGGAGATGGCGGCAGTGGCGATGCCCTGGCTGCAGTGTGGCGGCTGGGCTTTACAGGCCCATTTGGGCCTGGCTGGGCCTGGCGGGCCCGGTTTGCCCGGCTGCTACATCCAGTCGGCTACTGCTCGACGGCTGTGGAGGCGGTTCCCTCCCGCATGTCGCTGCGCCGCCAACTCTAGCTAGCTTCCCTCTTCTCGGCTCCCGTGGCCTTGCGGCATGGTCCATGGTGAGACGATGGTGACGACTACAAGACCGTGTTGGCGCGCGTTAGTGGGTGGTGGGCTTGGTCGTGGTAGACGAAGCGCCTGGGGGTGTGTTGGAGGTCGGGATAAATCCTTGTCGTGTCGACGCGCCGACGCCTCCGGGTGTCGCCATCCTTCTTGAAGGGCGTCGGGATACCTCTTTTCTCCTACCAGGGGAAAGGGTCGGGAGAAATCCTTGTCGTGTCGACACTGACGCGGCGACGCCTGCGGGTGTCGCCATCCTTCTTGAAGGGCGTCGGGATACCTCGTTTCCACCCCTCAGCTACCGGGGGAATCCCTAGGACACGTACTTGGGAAACCTTAGGAACTGTCCGGGCAACAGCGTCGACGTCGTCGCTTCCTTCTTGAAGGTGTTGCTTCGTACGAGGTACTTCGGATTGCAAGGAGCGTGGCGTGAATTCTCCGGAGGGTGCAGCGGTTGCGAGTTGAATCTGCTTTCATTTAGCCACTGTTGTCGGCTTTGTTTTCTTTTTTTTCTTTTCTTTTTTGCTTCTTTTGGGCATGTTTGTGCTGTCTGCCCCAGCGATTTTACGGTTGTGGGGTTGGTTGCTATATTAGTATAGCGGGGCGAAAGCCTGTTTCGTGGAATTATGGCAACGGAAGCGTTAGAAATGTCCTCATTTTGCAGCGCAGCAGAATCCAATTTGTTGGGAGCTTTTTTCTTCCAATGTTGGCCCGGAAATTTGGATTTTATCGTGGACCAAAGGCGTCCGCTGCAACTGGTTGAACTCACAGTTCCCCAAGATCGATGTAATGTAAGCGACTTTTAACGACGAACAGATTGATCGAGTAGTACTATTTTTATATTTTTGGGAGGAACGAACATTAAAATAAGCAGAAAAGCAGAGGAATTATTGACAGAATCTAATGAACATGGTGAAAGAATGAACACAGCGCTGCGAGTTGTTGCACCAAAGAACTGAAATGAATTGCTAGGGAAACAATGAACGTGGTGGGCGAGGTGGTTTAATTTACGAGGACTGGTCGGCGGACACGCTGTGGAACTCATCAGAGTCGGCCGCCTTCCGCTGTGCGCTCCCCACAACGTCCTCGATCCTCGCGGCGACGTCGGCCATGGCTGGCCGCCCGTCGGGCCGCTGCTCGGTGCAGTCGATGGCGAGCTGCAGCAGGCGCACCATCTCCTCCTCCACCTGCGTCTCGTTGGCGATGGCGGCGTCGAATACCTCGCCCGTCCACTCCTCCTGCACCACGGTGCGCACCCACTGCGGCAGGTCCGCGTTCCCGTCGCTGCCCGGCACCGAGTTCGCGGGCGCTCTCCCGGTCAGCAGCTCCAGGAGGAGCACGCCGAAGCTGTACACGTCGGCGTCCTGCGACGCCCTGCGCGGGTCCGTCACCTCCGGGGCACGGTACCCTGTGACGCGCTTCAGCGGCACATTGGCGCCCACGAGCTGGACGAGGCCGTAGTCCGTCATGTAGGCGGCGTCGCGCGCGTCGGCGACCAGAACGTTCGACGACTTGATATTGCCGTGCGTCGAGCCGGCGCCGTGGATGAAGGCGACGCCCCGCGCGCACCCCTGTGCGATCCGCGCCCGCGCCGCGAAGCCGAGGCTGGCAGCGCCGTTGGGGCAGTGGAGGAGCGTGGAGAGGCCCTTGGCCCGGACGAAGTCGTACACGATCAGCTTCTCCTCCTTGCTGTAGAAGTAGGAGCGGAGCGGCACCAGGTTGTCGTGGCGGAGCGCGCCGAGCGCGGCCACCGTGCCGCGGAACTCCTTCTCCGGGATGGGCACCTCCCTGAGCCGCTTCACGGTCACGACGGCGACGCCGCCCTCGAGCGTGGCGCGGTAGGTCGTGCCGAGCCAGCCCTTCCCGAGCACCTCCGCCGACGCGTGCAGCAGCGACTCCAGCTCGTAGGCCACGTCCGGCTCTCCGCCCACGAACACCAGCTTCCTTGCGTCGCTGGCGGCTGTCATCTGCGCGGAGCGCGATCGCGAGCGCTTGGCGTTTCCCTTGTCCCTCTTCGCCACGGACACCGTCTCTGGCGACGCGTCCTCGTCGGCCGCCGTTTCGGTGGATGTATCAGCCTTTGTCCCGCGACGACGGAAACAGAGCAAAAAGATCGCGGCGAGCACCGCCAAGAGCGCCACGGCGGCCCCAACAACGATGCCGGCAATCGCGGCGGTTGAGAGCTTCTTGCTCTTGCTGCCCGGAGCAGCGGACGGAGGCGGTAATGACGACGGCGGCGAGTTCGCGCACGGGCTTAGTGGGCCGCCACAGAGTCCAGTGCCACCAAAGGCGCTGGCCGGCCTTCCCGCGAGCGACGCGGGCACGGCGCCGCTGAGCTGGTTGCCGGAGACATTGAACAGCTGAAGATTCGGGAGGTCAAGGTCGGCCGGAAGGGTGCCGTCTAGGGCGTTGTTCTCCAGGTACAGAGTGGCTAGCCGCGGGAGCTTGTTGAACTCTAGCGACACGCCACCAGAGATGCGATTGTCGGAGAGCACGAGCCGCTGCAGCAGGCCGAGCGAGAAGAACCCTTCCGGTATCTCACCGGCGAGCTGGTTCTCGTGGATGTACATGTACCTGAGCTCCCCGCAGTTGCCGATGTCCGCGGGGATCCCGCCGGAGAGCGCGTTGGAGCGGAGCGACAGCGTCCTCAGCGCCGTGAGGTTGCCCAGGGACCCAGACGGCACCTGACCTATAAGGCCGGCGCCGGGGAGCTGCAGCGCGACGACGCGTGGAGCTCCGGTGGTGTTGTCGCACTCGACGCCGCGCCACGCGCACGGGGACGGAGACGACGTGTTCCACGGGAGCCCCGGGCCGACCGCGGCTCGGAAAGCGAGCAGCGCCGCGCGGTCCGCCGTGAGGTCCGGCACGACGCGGAGCGCGGAGCAGCACAGCACGAGGACGACAAGGAGCAGGCCGCGGCGGTCGAGCCCCCGCCTGGGCATTGCCGGTCGATGAGCTGACGTCGTATCGTGGTCCAAAGCCCGTAAGGATCGAGTTAGTTATCGATGATCACAGCGACTACGGAGGGTAAGCAGGGAGAGGAAGATGCAGAGGAGGTGCGCCTACTTCCTACTCCTGCTTAGTTAAGTACGGAAATTCAGTAAGCTCGCTGTGGAGGGGGCGTGGAGAAGCTATATCATGGAAGAAGTCAAACTAACGCGGGGATGCACTCCACACATCGGTAGCCATGGAAGAACGGTTCGTGGTAGTGACCTATCCGTAGGGATGTGGACATGTCGACTGTCGACTGTCGACTGGAAGCTAGCGTTCTGCATTTTGCATGAAAGGGCGACGATGCGGAGAAGAAACGGATTGATGTGTGCTACAGCTTGACCTGGAGAGATGGCTGCAGCTACACTATTAGCTGGTGGCCGGAGAAGACACGGCCGCGGCCTTCCATTTGGAGCGTTCCAGGATTCAGAGGATGTCTCTGTAGACGTCGTCTCCCGTACGAAGCGACGTCGTAGTTTCATTTGAGCGGAATCTTTTCATCTTTTCGGCGGAGAAACGGAAACAAAATAGAAATGTCGGAATGGAAACAGAATTTTGTAAAACAGAAATGGAAACTTATATGCGAAAACGAAATGACATATTTCGGCGGAACAATCCGTTTCCGGTAATATGGAACTTTCCGTTTTTTGCTTTGCGGTGTTTTTCAAATTCAACAGTGTTAGTATTTTTAGTGAAAACATTTAGGCACAATGCAAGATATGAATATGAAAAATAAAAGTATCTAAATTGATCATGTTTAGGTCATATGTTTTCGCATATCATGTCCCTCTTAAATCGTTCCTAGTTTTTTTTTTGTTAAAAAAAGTCTGAAACATCTTCAAGTTGTAAATTGTAGATGAAAGATAAACTGAAACCGTGAAGTCAGAAGTTGGCACTCCACACTTATCAATTCCTATCTATTCTGAAAGGTTTTCTAAACCGATGCTCCATCTAACACCCATTTGTAATACTATTTATTTTCAACCTTTCGTTTTACAATGTTCCCTACACCCGCCCGATCAATCCATGCTCACAGTCACGGATGCATCAACAACACTATCCACAACGTCCCTCCCTCAACAGAGAGGACCTAACTCAACGACTCCCCCGGCCGAGCACGTGCCCGCGTCGCGCTTGGTGTTAAACACCAGAGCCAGACGCGACGCGGCTCGTCGTGCGACATCGAACACCAGGATGGCCAATGCTCCCCAAGCACCAGCGAACACCAGGATGAGCTCCCCGAGCATGTTCATGGTGGCAGGATCATCAGTGGCCTCTTCCAACTCACGAAGCGTGTACCGCACCGCCAAGTCTTGGGCTCCGCATCACCGGCTACGCTATGATGGAGAGCTCCCGACGTTGGTGATGGAGATCTAGAAAGGGGTGGATATGACATGTGGGTCGGATTCGTCATTGCCCCGACTGGGATTCTAGGATTTCCAATACGTAAACATGTCTAGTGTCGGAAAAATAGATCGGGGTTGACAAGTTTGAAGTGTCAACTTCCGGAATTAGGAGTTCAGGATCCAATTTATTTTTCATCTACAGATTCAAGTTTATACTTTGGACATTTTTTTCTTTTTTTGAAAGGTCTTTGGCTAATTGCGTTTGCGTGGGTTGCGCTGCTGTTTGGCCTTTACGGGCGACTATTGGAACATGTACGGGCGTGGGAGGGAGCTGAATCACATGGAACGTGGCCCGATAGTGGTGGAAGACTATCGAGGCGCGCGCGCCGAGCCGGTGGTTAACTACCATTTGCGTCGGGATCGGCGCGTCGCGGCGACGTTGGAGCTCAGGAGTCAGGAGCTGTGCGTGCCGGAGCGTGCGGGGGAGAGAATGCGCGGACGCACCGGCGCCGGAGATGTCACCGGCCGGCCGCCGCGACGGGGCCGGTGTCATACTGTCATGTGCCGTTGGTCGCAATCTCCACGACTCCACTCGTGGTCTGTTGTTCGCACACTCGACGTATACATGGACAGGACAGTAGCTGTTACAGCAACTCCGTTGACGCAGCTTGCCCATGACGGAGAGTTGATATGGAGGCTGCCGGCCGGGCGGGCTGACCTCGGTACATGACGCACGGAGAAACGCGTAGCGTGCGGAGTGACGCTGCTGCTGCTAATAACTTTCAATATGCCTTGCGTCCCCTTTCGACTTTGAGTGTGATGTTGAATAGAAACAGATCGAATGGCCCTGCTGCTAACGTACGTCATCAGCGTGATGCTAAATGGACGTTGATAAGAATGAATGAATGGGCCAGCTGCTGGCATGTTCGATGGGTGCACGAACATTCAAGTTTAAATTCTGTCGTGGAGATACTAATAATGCTTAAGCTGATGACCTTGTCACGATTTGTAGTTTTTTTTTTTGCACAGCGAAGTTTTGAAATATGGTTTACTTTTTCTAGCGCAATCGTGAAAATATATTTGTGAATAGAGCTCCCGGCAACTGTGCGTCTGCCGAACATGTTAGGAGCGCTGACATAGGTTGTCAAGCCATTTGGACCGCCCCCCACCGGTCTTTTACAATAGGCGCTCCCAATATTTTTTTGATTAAAATATGTGACCAGTGACGGTCGAGTTCAAATGTCGAAACACAAAAGCATCACCAGGTTCGGGTATCATCTACAAACGTCAAACATGCATGAAAATCAAATTGTCGACGCTTCATCCCATGTCTGCATCTCGGCCTCGATCTGCACCGTTTGTCTCCGCCGTCGTGCCCACCGTTGGTTCCAGCGTTGTCTCCCTTGTCGTTGTTTATATTGCTACCACCATGACTAACAAATCCAATATCTACGAATTACTTACATATCTTGTGAGATCCAATTTTTATCTATGGGCGTCAAAGATATATAGACGGCCACATACACTCTAGAAACCTTGATCATGATGTTTGTTAGACATATATGCTCTAGCGCCCTCACTACCAAGATACTTATGAATTAAAAAACAGATGCAAATGCATAAAAACACAATAATAACACATCCCAAGATACATATTAATCCATCAAGGAAACCTAAATATGCAGTCTTTCTTACTTTTGTTAGAACTCAAGGTTCTACACATTGGAGGGAGTTTTTCTAAACATTTCTCAAGGAAGGATTTAACAAAAGTTAAAACTTTGCCCCAAAAAGCGGATTCAGATTTTTGCAAATGAATTATATAGCTACACGTGAACACAAATATTGTTTTGTCTTAAAATTTAGCAGCAGCATTATGTTGATGAAATAATATGAAAATAATTAAAATAGTTTAGTATAAATAAAAAAATTTGTTGGTTTTAGTTTGCCACCGGTCCATTCAACTTAGAGTAACAAAATGTACATTTACTCAAATTAAATTTAGAGGAACGAGCATGGTGGCCCTCGCAAATGTGAGGGTGTCTTCGTTACTCTGTCGAATGTGGGAGAAAAATAAATGAAATGTTTCAAGAAATTAATAATATATACGACACAAATTATAGTTCTCTGTCACATAATTAAATATTAAACATATTTAATCCTTTTCAGTCTTATGAGTGAATGGTTATTATATCTGACCACACGGTATTATTCACCATTCGCATCTTGTGTACATTTGTTGGAGATATGCCCCTAAAAGCAAATAATAAAGTGTTTTATTATCATATCTCATTATTTCATAATAAGTATCTATCATGCTATAACTATATCAATCGGAAACATTCATACACATGTGTATTAAACAAAACAAGGTCCCTAATAAGCCTCTAAATATACTAGCACACTGGGCAACTGATGATCGAGATTCCCGATCATGGACACTGATGTCAATTTACAATGAGGTCATGCCATTAGGAGAATGCTATGATGGACATACCCAACATTAGTATTGCAACACGATCGTATCACTATCATTCACTCATAAGAAGCGTTGTAACCTAATCCTTTAACCATGAGAACATATCGAATAACTATCATTTGAGGCTGATTTGACAGCATCAATTGTCACACCGTAATAGGGTGATCTATAAGGTGTCTACCAGGTATTCCAATGGGATATGTTGAAGCGTATGTATAAAGATCGGGATTTGTTATTCTGCGTGACGGAAAGATACTCTGAGCCCACTCGGTGAGATTACATCCAAAACTACGTAGCATGTGACTAGGTCACGGGGACGAAATATCACAGGTAGAGTCAAGTAGAACATGTCGGCAATGAGATTGAACTAGATATTTTGATACTGATGATCAGATCTCTGACTGTGTAAGTATCGTATAAACAAAGAGAATAAGAATCGACGTTTACGGCTCAACATCAAAATATCTTGGTGAATGCACATGTGCTATTATGGGCATCCAGGTTCTGCCGATGATCAATCACCAGAGAGGTGTCTCGGTGATGTCTGGAGTGTTCTCGAACTACAGGGTAACACACTTAAGGGTTCAATGATGTTATAAGATGGTTTTGGTATATTTGGAACTGCCGGAGTTGTCGCGGTGGTATCACGACAGATGCCATAGGATGGCTAAAAGTGTGGGGCCGATGGACGCTGGTGGATCCGGGGAGGGCTAGCGAGCTAAGAAGCTCACGCAAGAGGAAAGAAGAAACGGACACAAGCCGACTCAACCCGGTTCAAGAACAAGCAAGAACAACCAGGAAAACTCAAGAACACAAACAAATCCACACGGCACCACCAACACGCACGATGTACCCAGGTTCGGGGCCCTCGTGAGGAGGTAACACCCCTACTCCTGTCTTGCTTCTCTCTATATGTGTCTCACAAGGTCTACAAGGTGCTCCTTGAGCTGTTTTGGTAAGAACTAGGATGAACTACAAATGAGGGAGGAGTAAATGCTCTAGCAGTGAATGAGACTATAGTTTTGGCTCTCTGGTTGGTGTCTGTCTTCACAGGAGGAGTTATGATGCTATTTATAGAGGTCCCTCCGAGTTGTCCGGGAACCCTAATTCCTCCGGGCCCCCCGGACAACAGCCCCCGTCCAACGGTAATGTCGACACCTCTACTACGACCTAGCCGCCGGGCTATCCGACATAGGCCGAGGTAGGCCATGATGCCTCTTGCCGTAGCCGCCGCCGACCTAGGTGATGATGCTTCCCCTGCCAGAGACAGGACGTGCCTTCTCCATGCCTTGTCTCCTGTCAGTCAGTCGCCAGTACAGTGGTATGGTCACGTCGCCCTTGTCTTGTGCCCTTTGTCCCGCGTCCGTGTCAAACGGGAGGTGACCTTACCTCCGTGTCAGACGGGACAGTGTCCTTGCCTTGTACCCGCCCTTGACTTCCTGCCCGACATAGGATATGTCGGACACATCCTCCTATCCCGGCACAAGTATACCGGGCTTCTCTCCGTACGCCGGCATGGCTATGCCGGGCCTGGGCCCCCGACATACCTCACCCGGCCCGAACATGTATGTCGGATCCCCCTTCCTGCACATCACATATAAATAAAGATCTCGGACATGGTTATGTCGGTTAGAACATCTCGGCTACCTCCGACATACGCTTAAGTCGGCCAAGCATACAACTTGGTCTAGCCGGGACCCTGCACACCAGCACCGGTTTCGGGCGTCGTACAAGAGAATGCCCCTAGGCCCAGCTACACGAAGATGTCTTAGGCTCGCTCCCAAAGACATCTTCGAGAAGCTGGTTCTTAGGAGAAATCTCTGCCTTTGCCTGAATGAGAGTGAGGGGCTGGGGGTCTATTTATAGTATCACCAGGGGAGACAGCCTGGCCCCTGCTTCCTCCAAAGGGCACCTCTTGACCTTTTCTAAGAGCCACCTCCTTCGTACCTCCAACAGGCGTCCCTTTATCTCCCGAAGAGTCAAAAGACCTTTGGCACCAGGCCAAAGATATTTACCACTGTAAACACGGGTATCTTACCCTTGCCTTTACCCTACCCGGGGGTAGGCCCCCCGACACTAGTCCCCGAAGCTGGTGTAGTCCTGCAGCCTTGGATGAAGGGCTGCATCAGATTTAACCCGATAACTGCCTTGAACCGAAAGCCGACATAACTATGTCGGGTAACTCGATTGCTCCGACTTGCCCAAGTCGGTCACTTAAGGCCCTGCGACACCACGATGTCGGCCTGATGAGAAAACTCCGGCATGCCTGTCCCGACTTACTGTAAAATCATCCGACATAGCCATCTCGGTTTGTCGTTGAGCTCTCAGCCACCCTGGGTTATTGTTCCGGTACTTTCGACATCACCAAATCTTTCTCTCAGATCTCTCGCCGAGACGTGTCACATACATGCTGCACCATTCCGAGAAACGCGCCACGCGGTCTGACAAGCTGTCCCGAAAATATCGCACCGGCCCCACCAGCCGTCACATCTAGCAGGCACTCGAGTGGGTTGAGCACCCGAGGTGCCTCCTCGATTCCTGGGCTGGCAACCGCATCCGATCCGCCGCCGACGGTTCCTATGCTGTAACCCACGGTGTGGCCGATCGTGCGGCCATAACCGCTCCACTCGCGCCAACCGCCGCACGCACGATCCCACGACCTGCTCGAAACCAACGGGCGGGAAAAATTAGCAACCGCCTCTTCTCCTTCCCTCTTAAATACGGCGGCGGGGTTATTCTCCCTTCTTCCTCCGCATCATCTTCTTCCCTGCTTCCCTTCCGCTCTCTAGCGAAACGCCGCCGCGACGCACGCCGCGCACGCACTGCACGCCGGAGAGCTCGACGCCGACGATCGGGAACCGCCACGCCACCGTCGGGACGAGAACCTCTCGCGCCGCACCTTCGCCTTCCCCGGTAAGTTTCTTCTCGATCCCGCTAGATTCATCTCATGCTTGGCCACGATGACCCTTATCTTACGCTTCTCTTGAGGATGAACCACACCCCACGCCCACTGTATTTCACCCATAGATTAGGGCTGGATACACCCGTCTCGGCCGCGGTACTTTTGATCTTTCTTGGCCAGACTTAGTTGTAGACTTCACCTTCGCATTCCCGTAGCATTGCTAGGGTTGTTCTTCATTAGAACCATTTACTTATCCTTTTATTCTACACTGGTAGATCTTCTTTCTAGCATCTCGGTCGTAGATTCTGTTTTGGTGCCGGGACGCCCCGACTTACGGCATGTCTCCTCTTGGTGCCCCCGACTTACCACATTCCTTATGCTGCAGGACAGCTCCGACATGTCTTCTGAGAACACCGACATGGGTACCGAGGGAGTCCGGGGAGGATGGGAAGGGTCCGACGTGTGCCAGGACGACATCGACTGGCTACGCCGAACTCACCGCATCCCGGAGGCGGTCCTCTGCCGACTTCCCGAGGGCGAGAACGAACCCCGAATCCAACCCGGGGAGCGGGTAGTCTTTGTCACGCATTTCGAGCGTGGCTTTGCCCTCCCAGCAAGCCCATTCTTCCGCTCCTTCCTCGACTACTACGGTCTGCAACCCCATCATCTCCCGGCCAATGCCATCACCCTCCTCTCCGCCTTCGTGACCTTCTCGGAGGGATACCTCGGCCTCTGGCCGGTGGTCAAGCTATGGGCCAAATACTTCCAACTACGGAAGCAGAGCATCCCCAACAAAGGCGTCAAGGAGAAGGAGATGACGGCTTGCGGGGCTGCCATCGTGGTTCCTCGGAGGGAGTCCGACTTCCCCCGGATCTCGGGCCTAGAGTCCTGCCGCAAATGGCAGCGGAGTTTCTTCTATGTCAGAAACTCCGACTCGGTTGAAGGTGACAAGGAGGAAGGAACCGACCTCATCAACCTTCCCGAGTTCAATATCGCTCCCCCGACTGCCCAGCTTCACTGGAGTTCGGACCCGAAGACGCTGGACTCGGAGGTCAACGAGATCCACGAGTACCTCCTTTCGATTAAGGACAAGCTCACTGCCGAGGATCTACTATGCACCTTCGTCAGCCGCCGGGTTTGCCCTCTTCAGGCCCGGGTTCACAAGATTTGCCACATGAGTGGCAGGTATGACCCGACCCGGGTTAGCGTCTTCACGCTCACTCAGGAGCAAGTATACCGGCGAGTCCAGGCTATTGCCCAGGCCGAGATGGACCCATCCACCTGGGCCTGGGGGATGAAGCCCCACACGCGCTCTCGTCCTCCTCCACAAGTAAGCTGGTTCACCTGACCGACTCAAGCAATTCTCCGACATACTCATGGTACAACCATCTATGTACTCACATGTATCTTTTGTTTTCTCGCAGAGGTTCGCTCGGCAGCTCCTCGAAGACCAGGTCCATGCCGCGGGGGAGTGGCATCCGGACCTTCCCATCCCGGAAACCTTACCCAGCGAGGACCCGGATGACGAAGATCATCTATCCATTCCCCTGGCTCGCGCCTCTGCCCCGGGTAAGCCTTGCGCACCCGTTCCAATCAACGAGTGGTCGGATGACGACGAGGATGAGTGTCGAATCATAGACGTTATTGACGCTACTCCTCTCAACTTTGCGCCCCCAGCGCCTTCGACAACCGCCACTTCCAGTAAGCGAGCCGAGACCCGCAAGCGAGCTGGCACCGGTATGTTGGATACCGGTGGCGACGAGGCGGGCGCCAAGAGAGCCAAGACCGGTAAGAAGCCGGGAACCAAGCCGCCCACGAAGAAGAAAGGTCCTCCGACCTCCACCGGGTAAGCCGATTTCTCGAGATCCTTTGCCCTGCTACTTCGACCTCTTTGACAGTACCGTCCGAGTTAATATGCCAATGTCCTGAAACAGTGCCCCCCTGAAGTTGAATCCGACCGGGCCCCAAGGTCGGAAAGACACCGAGGAGGCCGGGTCGACTCGCGGGGAAGGCTCTCCGACCCGCATGAGCCGGGCTGCCACACCGCCGCTGAGTGGCAGCGCCGCGGCCGGGAGAAATAGAGGGACTTCCGACAGGGACGTCGGATCCGGTGGGGGCGCTACCTCCGACATAGCGAGGCGACCCCAGACCGTGTCACCCCCACCCCACTTGGGAGGGGTCCTTCAGCCGCCGACACACCGCGCTCTGCAGCAGCAACCAACGCAGCAACGGCCGCAGTCACACCAGCAACAACAACCGCAAGGACAACGCCAGCAACCTCCACCTGTCCGGACTCAGCAGCGGGGGCGTCCGCCGACCTTGGACACTACCACCTCCAAGGTGATCACCACACCATCCGGGTCGGCCGCCTCGGGCAAGCGTGATGGGACCACGAGTCAGAAAAGAGGTGAGGTTCCTCCGGGCAAAATCCTAGTGGTGCCCCCTCCTCGCGTGGCCGTCAAGACAGCTGCGCTGCAGACGCTAGAGGCCACTGCTGCCCAAGCTCCGCCTGCTGCCGAGTTGCTCATCCCGGGTGCCGACTGTTCAGGTTCGCTGGAGCAGTTTAACATGGACTGGAATGCTGCCGACACCAGCGAGGTGTCCTCCTCCGACCCGAACGCCCGACATCCCGCCGGACCCGGGAAAATTGCCCAATCTTTGCACTCTCTTCAGTGCGCAGTTCTCCGGATGACCCGGGACGCTGAGGTACGTCTCTTAATTATTCCCCCCACTAGTCCCCGAGATTCGTGTGGAGTAATCGAAACTCGACCGAGTGAAGGTTACTCGGCGGGAATCTTTTTAGAACTGAGTTGACGCGTACCCCCGTTTCAGGCTTGCAACAAGGAGCGGAGCCGGTTGTTTCAAAAATTGCTCGTCAAGCACAGCGTTCTCCGGAAGAAGTACAAGACCCTTGAGGCGGCACAAGGTACTCTATCCCTTCTGTCGTCCTACTTTCCCTTTTCTCATTTCTTCTCCTGACATCCGTGACCTGCCGACTTCGTCAGCTGAAAAAGAGGCCCAGGTTGCGGCTGCGCACCGGACTGCGCTTAAAAAAGAGCAGGCCGAGGTATCCCGGCTTCGCCAAGAACTTGCGAAGTCGCAGCAAGAGCAGGCCGAAATGACCAAGGTGATGAACGAGGTGACGGAGGCGCAGGAGACTCTTGTAACGGACCTCCAATCTCGCGCCAGCCTGGCTGAGAACAAATTGTCCGCCCTTACGGCCAAATGCGACACTTGGTTGGCCGAGTTACAGCGGATCAACGGCCAAATGGACAGTGAGTTTCTCCCCTTCTTGCTTATTGGGTTTTCAACATTATTCCGTTACTGCCGTCTTGCCTTCTAACTCGACAATAGCGCTTCTTGCTTCAGAATTCTTCTCGCATTCGCAACATGCTGCTGTCCAGGCCGTCAGCAAGGCCCGGGGTAAGAGAGCGCACCTTGGTCCCATCTCGACCGAGTGGGACGTTGAGGACCACCTGATTGCCCTCAACGCGCGCCTTGTCCCGCTGAAGAGCATCGGCGTCGGCTTGCTCGACGCCGGTATCTCGGTCTTCCGGCAGCTGTGGCCCGGCATCGAGCCTCCCAAGAATGTTCCTGAGCTGGCCGAGGAGCTGAGGAAAGCCGAGTTAAGACTCCGGGAATGGAGGTCATCTGCTGCTCGTGCCGGGGCGGATCAGGCCCTGTCCTTCATACTATCTTGGTATGAAGAGATTGACCTGGACCACGTCAAGACGCAGCGCGAAAACTCGGTGTGGACCACAGATCCGGCCAAAATTCAACGCCGCCATGAATCTGCCGACTACATGGCCCAATACTCGCGCCCGCACGAGTTTGTCCCTGGCCCTGTTTACCCGGATGAAGATGAGTCTGACTCCGACGCCGGCGATGCCGAAGAGGAGCCGGAGGAGGAGGAGACCAACCCGGACGAGCCCACCGGAGCGGACGCTGAGGTGGGAGTCCCCGAGTCCGCCGAGCACGCCCCCAAGTCTGGGACTGCGGCCACCAGCCTCGAAGAGCCTACTGCCGCCGTGGCTACATCACCTGCCGCCGACACTGGTCTGGAAGCAACCGCCGTACTCCAGTCGGCCACTCCTGACACCACGACTGCTGCTGCTGCCTCCACACCGATTTCTACCCCTGCTGCCGAAAACACTTAGGCAAATTCTTTAGATCCCCGGAATGCCGGGTGCATGTGTAACATATACAATTTTAAGTAGAATACTTTGCAATTTGCCTTATTGAATCGAGCAAGTACATAGTTATGTCGGATCACTTTTTACCGCGTTCCCGAGTTTACTTTCTCGTTTACTATACTTAGTGACTTTTGCTCTTGTCTACCATATAGGCGTTCGACAGTCGAGTCACAAAATCACGACTATAGCATACGGTACTAGAAAACGCCCGAGTTAAGGTTCAAAGGCATTCGACATAACGGAAGAATAATTGAAAGACGGGGTTAACACACAACACGTGCCGAATTGCTTTTAGACCGAGTCCCCGAGTTCGTTTTCGTGTTTACCACCTTCCACTATCTTTGCTCTTGACTACCACTTTGGGCATTCGTCAGTCGAGTCACAAGATCATTTCACATAGCATACATTACTTAACTTTGAAACAAGGTTGAAAATTCATTCGGCACGTGGGCAACAGGTACGAAAAAGACACGGCAGTCCCCGAGTTTCACCTCCAGATGCCGGCATTCAGTTATCCAGGGACTAAACAAAATACAAATAGAGATAAATGTCAGGCAGTCCCCGAGTTTACCCCGGAGTGCCGATATGCGAAAAAACATAAGAAAAGAAGCACCATCCGGATAAGGCAGTCCCCGAGATTCATTCTGGGGCGCCGGCATTTCATTCAGAAGGAACTGAGATACATACATTTTGCCTTTTATGCAAAAAAGGGACGAAGCAAGGCTACATTCCATGGTCGTTTGGTCTCCTCACCGGCTCTATCCATTACACCTTTTCTAGCTTCCTGCGCATCTACAAGATAATATGAGTCATTGTGTAGGGCTTTACTCACCACAAAAGGTCCTTCCCACGGAGGGGATAATTTGTGCATGCCGGCAGTTCGCTGTATCAGTCTCAGTACCAGTTCTCCTTCTCTGAACACCCGGGGGCGTACCTTCCGGCTATGATAGCGTCGGAGGCTCTGCTGGTATATCGCTGACCGAGATAGGGCCAACTCTCTTGCTTCCTCAAGCAAGTCGACATCATTCTCTCGAGCTTCTCTTGCCTCGGTCTCTGTAAACATCGCCACCCTGGGCGAGTCATACTGTATGTCGGTTGGCAACACTGCCTCAGCACCATACACCATGAAGAATGGGGTGTACCCGGTGTATCTGTTGGGCGTAGTCCGGAGACCCCATAGCACCGCCGGTATTTCCTCTATCCAGCACCCCGGAGTCCGCAGGAGTGGTTCTATCAACCGGGCCTTTATGCCGGCCAACACCAATGCGTTGGCCCTCTCAACCTGCCCATTTGCCTCTGGGTGTGCCACCGAGGCCACATCAAGCCGGATTCTCTTCTCCGCACAGAACCGAGCAAACTCCCCTACTGCAAAATTGGTGCCATTGTCCGTGATAATGCTGTGCGGGTAGCCGTATCTCAGTATGATATCCTTCAAAAATGAGACGGCTGTAGCTCCATCACACTTCCGAATCGGCTTCACCTCGATCCATTTGGTGAACTTGTCCACCATGACTAGTATATGAGTCATGTTGCCCCGTGCCCGCTTGAATGGACCCACCATATCCAAGCACCATACCGCAAACGGCCATGTGATGGGGATAGTTTTCAGTGCTGCCGCCGGCATATGTATTCTGTGTGCAAATCTCTGGCAACCTCCACATTTTCGGACAATATCTTCTGCCTGTTGCAGAGCCAAAGGCCAATAGAACCCATGTCGGAAGACCTTTGCCACCAGTGCCCTTGAGGAAGCATGGTGACCGCATTCACCTTGATGTATCTCGAGCAGCATTTCTTGCCCCTCCTCCGGGTCAACGCAACGCTGCAGCACTTCAGTGACACTTCTCTTATACAGCTCTTGATTGATTACCGTGTAAGCCTTGGCCCTCCTTATCACCTGCCGAGCTTCCACTTCATTCTCCGGCAGGGTTCCATATACCATATATGCCATGAGGGGCTGCGCCCATTCCGGTACCTGCCTCACCGGGAAGACTGGGGCATCTATTTCCATAGGATCGGCCGACATCACCTCTGCCGGCATACCTGGTACAGTCCCCGAGTTTATCCAAATGCTCCCGACATCAATTTCCATGGGCACGGCTTCTGTCTCCGAGTTTTTCGGGATAAATATGGACTCCGACTCGGGTGATGGCTTGATAGACGGTTTCTTCAAGTGTTCCAATGCTATGCCGGGTGGGATCGCGGCCTGTGATGACCCCAGCTTGGACAATACATCCGCAGCCTCATTCTCTCCCCGGGGTATGTGCTTGAACTCGCATCCTTCAAAGAATCCGAAATTTTCTGTACATGGAATCGGTATGACGCCATGTTGGCATCCAGCGCATCCCAATTTCCCGACACCTGCTGCACCACCAAATCCGAGTCACCATAACATTCTACCCGCCGGATGCCGATTTCCTTAGCAACATTTAGGCCATGCACGAGTGCCTCATACTCGGCCACATTGTTGGATGCCGAGAAATGAATTTGGAGTACGTATTTCAGTACATCCTGCTTCGGGGAGGTGAGGACCACTCCGGCACCCAACCCGATCTTTGCCTTGGACCCGTCAAAATGCATCTTCCAGAAATTGAAGTCGGGCGGGGGAGGCTCATATTGCATCTCGGCCCAATCCACCAAGAAGTCCGGCAGCGCCTGCGACTTAATGGCGTCCCTTCTTTCGTAAGTCGGGGCGTAGGGGGACAGCTGGATGGCCCACTTGGCAACTCGGCCGCTGACATCTTTGCACCCTATAATCTCGGACAAGGGAGCCTCGCTCACCACTGTAACCGGATGCTCTTGAAAGTAGTGCTTCAACTTGGTGACCGCCAGGTATACACCATAGGCCATCTTCTGGTAGTGCGGGTAATTCTGCTTGGAGAGGGAGAGTACCTCACTCAGGTAATACACGGGCCTCTGTACCCCCTTTTCACCTTCTTCTCTTTCCACCACCATTACCACACTTACAACCCGGTTGGTAGCCGCGATATAGAGCAACATCGGCTCCTTGGGCAACGGGGATGCCAACACTGGTGTACTTGAGAGTGTCTTTTTTAAGTCATTAAAAGCTGCATCTGCCTGCGGCGTCCATATAAAGGTTTTACTCTTTTTCATGAGTTGATATAAAGGCAAGGCTTTCTCTCCTAACCGACTTACGAACCTACTCAGGGATGCCAGACATCCGGTGAATTTTTGTACATCCTTAAGGCGAGTTGGTAATTTCATGCTTTCAATAGCTCGGATCTTCCCCGGGTTAACCTCTATACCCCGGCTAGATACCAAGAAACCGAGTAATTTTCCGGCCGGCACACCGAAGGTGCACTTATCCGGGTTAAGTTTCATCCGGAATTTCCTCAAGTTAGCGAATGTTTCTCTCAGATCCTTGATCAGAGTGGATTTCTCTTTTGTTTTTATGACTATGTCGTCGACATACACCTCTGCATTTCGACCTATCTGGTCATGCAAGCATTTCTGCATGCACCTTTGATAAGTGGCCCCGGCATTTCTCAACCCGAAGGTCATAACACGATAGCAATAAGCCCCATACGGGGTAATGAAAGCAGTTTTTAATTGATCAGCCGGGTTCAAAGGTATCTGGTGAAAACCAGAATACGCATCTACAAAAGACAAAAGCTCACACCCGGCAGTGGAGTCGATTACTTGATCTATCCGGGGGAGCGGGAAAGGATCTTTCGGGCATGCCTTGTTGAGGTTTGTGAAGTCTATGCACATGCGCCACACCTTGGCCAGGAGAGGGTCATCCTTTTTCTTCTCTACCAGGACCGGGTTAGACAACCAGTCCGGGTGCAGTACTTCCATCACAAATCCAGCCGCTAGCAATACGGCTAGATGCTCCATGATCGCGGCTCTTCTCTCGTCCGAGAGACGTCTAGTCGGTTGCTTCACCGGCTTTGCATCCGGTCTCACGAATAATGAGTGCTCAGCCAACTCCCTCGGAACTCCTTGAAGGTCGTCATTTGACCAAGCAAAGACATCCCGATTCTCACGGAGGAAGTCGGTGAGCTCGCCTTCCTATTTGCTGTCCAGGCTGGTACCGATGATCACCCGGTGTTCTGAGTTAGCCGGGTCCACTACGACCTTCTTGGTCTCTTTTGGCGGCTGGAAGGAAGCATGCTGCTCCGGGTTTGTCATCCCGGGCACACCGAGTTGGGAGGCTTGGGCCAGCGTTACCACTTGCTGGATTCTCTTTTTCTCCTCTGCTATGACCAATGACTCGGCCAAGCACGAGCCGGCAGTAGCACACTCGATCGAGCGCTTGTAGTCCCCCGCGATGGTGATTATGCCATTCGGACCTGGCATTTTCATTTTCAAATAGCCCATGTGAGTGGAGACCATGAACTTGGCCAGAGCAGGTCGGCCCATCAGGGCGTGATATGGACTCTCCAAGTCCACCACCTCGAACTCAAGACTCTCGGTCCGGCAGTTCTCCCGGGTCCCGAACAACACATCTATCCAGATTTTGCCCATAGGCGAGCAAGAAACCCCCGGCACAATACCATGGAAGGTTGTGTTGGTCGGCAGCAGTGTGTTCAGGGACACTCCCAACTTAAGCATTGTGTCCTTGTACATGATGTTAATGGCACTGCCATTGTCAACCAGGACTCTGCTGAACCGGACGTTGATACTCGGCCCGATGAATGTCGGGTCCACCACCAAGGCGTAGCCTCCCGGCTTAGGCATAACCCGGGGGTGATCCTTCCGACTCCAGCTGATCTCTATCTCGGACCAGTGCATGAACTTGGGTACCGCCGGCATGACGGCGTTCACCTCCATAGTGCGTTGGCGCTGACTTTTCTTGTCAGTGGGCTCGGTCACAAAGATCACATAGCTCTGATGAGCTTCCTGGTAGTCACCCTGGGGGTACCTGCCCTGGTTTCTAGGACCGACACGGTTGTTACCCCGGACGTTCACCACGTTTACTGGCCTTGCCGGCGGTCTCCTCTGGACTGGCGGGTTAACCCGGACAGCATTGGCCCCACTCACAGGTGCCGGCGGTCTGGACGCTGCGGGTTTTTCGGGGGCAGTCACCAGAGATCCCCCCGGAGCACCTTCTTGCCGCATGCGCTGATACCAGCTGCACTGCCGAGTTGTGTGGTTGGATGGTCTGTTGGGCTCGAAAGTGTGATAGCAGCAGGGCTTGTCCAGCATGTCCTCATACGTCAAGGGCTTCCTCTGCTCGGCCCAAGTTTTCTTGACTTCTGCCCAACCCTGACCATCAGTCTTCTGCCGCTGGTTGTTACCGGCATTGCCTCGTTCACCGGTTACCGCCGCTACCTGCTGCGAGGCATAGCGAAAGTCGGGCTCCCTCCTTTTTTGGCCAAAATCATGCCGGTCACTGTTTCTGCCCTGCCCGGACCTGTGGTTTCCCGAGTTCCTCCTACTCGGTTCTCCCGAGTCCAGCTGTGGTTGCATTGGATCGCCGAGGGCATAGCTGTCGGCAATTCTCATCGTCTCGGCCAAGGTGGCCGGCATTTCCCTCTGAAGCTTCTGCCAAAGCATGGATCCATGTCGGCATCCCTGCGCAAACCATGAGATGGCTTGGGCCTCCACAACTCCTTCGCAGGAATTGCGAATGGTGCTCCACCGAGTCAAGTACTCTCGGTCAGTCTCATTGTCCCTCTGCCTGCACATTGCAAGCTGCTGAGGTCGGTTTGGTCTTTTGTAGGTACTGGAGAAGTTGCTGACAAAGGCTTCCTCGAAGTCCAGCCAGCTGTTAACACTTCCCTCCCTCAAATTGTTCAGCCAGATTCTGGCCGGTCCCTCAAGCATCTGCGGGATATACCGTACCGCCCATCGGCGATTTCCTCCGGCAATATGCACTGCTGTCACATAGTCAGTCAGCCAGTCCTCTGGCTTGGAGCTGCCGTCATAGGTCTTGGCTCCCCTGTTCAACTGAAAGTGGGGGACAGGTTGCTCCGACATGATTCGGGGCCCGAAGCAAGCAGGACCGGGTGGACCTTGCTCTTCCATTTGCTCGGATCTGTACAACCGATCCAGCTTGTACCGAGCATCATTTGGATCCAACTGGCGAGTCCCCAGTCGAGACCCCAGAGCACTCTCATACACATGATACCCGGCCTTGGCCAATGCCGAGTTGCCGTCATCGTACCAGTTCAGGTCTTGCCCGCCCACTTGCCGGGTCTGCAGTGCTCCAACAACTTGCTGCCTCGGGGCCTGGTTAGGCGCCGGATATCGGGGTGGGTACCCCCGACCGACCGAGTTGGCATTTTTGGCGTGCCGATTACTCGGAGCTTGTCGACTTCTGCTCTGGGCTTGCCCAGCGTTGCCCTGGCCTGCGATCTGCTTCCCGGCATATGCCGGGTCATATGTCAGCATCTGGAGCTGCTGATCTCCTCCGGGATTCCTACTCCGACTCTGGTTTCCACCGACATGCGGGGAAGAAGCCTGTCCTCTGGACATGCCACTGGGAGCCCGGGTTGAGTGGACAACCTGAGATCCACCCCCGGCCTTCTTGACAGCCTCATTCTGCCGGGTTGCCACTTCTACCAGCTCATTGACTCGGTCCTGTTGCTTACGGCGAGCCTCTCCGGTTAGACCGGATAACTCGGCCCTTGCTGCCTCGGCAGCCCTGAGGGTCTTGGCCGGAGAGCTGTAATTCGGCCTAGCCGCCGACATTACGCTCGGAGTCACATTGGATGCAGCTCTGCCATCCCTATCTATCTCGGCATTGAGGCCCTTGCCTCTTCTGCGCACCTCGGCCTCACGGTTCGGCCGACCTCCTACCGGCGAGAAACCATGAGCCGCGTCATAATCACGCTGAACTCGGTCGAAGTCCCTTCGGACTTCTGCTAACTTTTCTGCCTCCTCCAGCAAGCTCAGCCACTCTGCCTCTAACTCAGCTGCCCCCGGCACAGTCAACCTCTCTACTGTCTCTCTAGGAGGTTCAGTCCTTACCGGGACACGGGATGTCTCGGCGCCGCCATGGCCCTGCCTCTCCAGTGCCTGCTTGGCCCTCCGGGTCGACCTTGCCTCGGGCTCCAAGACAGGGTCTTCTGTCGGAGGAGCCGTCACCCCGGCCATCATGACCGCGCAGCTCTCGGGGCGAGTGGTACGCCGGCCGCGAGCCGCACAGACAGCTGGGGGATCCTCGGCCACGAGCACCTGCGCCGGGTACTCGCAGACGAGCTCGGTGGCGACATAGGTGGCGAAGTTGCCGAACTCGATGACGCAGCCGTTGGTCGGAAATGGCCTGCCGCGAAAGCAACCGGCGTTGTCGCTGACGAACTCCATGTCGCCGAACTTGACGACGAGTCCGGAGAGGACTCGCACGGGGCCCGTCCGGATGAGTACACCAGCCAGCGCCTCTACCAGCCCCACGGTGGGCGCCAACTGTCGTGGTGGTATCACGACAGATGCCATAGGATGGCTAAAAGTGTGGGGCCGATGGACGCTGGTGGATCCGGGGAGGGCTAGCGAGCTAAGAAGCTCACGCAAGAGGAAAGAAGAAACGGACACAAGCCGACTCAACCCGGTTCAAGAACAAGCAAGAACAACCAGGAAAACTCAAGAACACAAACAAATCCACACGGCACCACCAACACGCACGATGTACCCAGGTTCGGGGCCCTCGTGAGGAGGTAACACCCCTACTCCTGTCTTGCTTCTCTCTATATGTGTCTCACAAGGTCTACAAGGTGCTCCTTGAGCTGTTTTGGTAAGAACTAGGATGAACTACAAATGAGGGAGGAGTAAATGCTCTAGCAGTGAATGAGACTATAGTTTTGGCTCTCTGGTTGGTGTCTGTCTTCACAGGAGGAGTTATGATGCTATTTATAGAGGTCCCTCCGAGTTGTCCGGGAACCCTAATTCCTCCGGGCCCCCCGGACAACAGCCCCCGTCCAACGGTAATGTCGACACCTCTACTACGACCTAGCCGCCGGGCTATCCGACATAGGCCGAGGTAGGCCATGATGCCTCTTGCCGTAGCCGCCGCCGACCTAGGTGATGATGCTTCCCCTGCCAGAGACAGGACGTGCCTTCTCCATGCCTTGTCTCCTGTCAGTCAGTCGCCAGTACAGTGGTATGGTCACGTCGCCCTTGTCTTGTGCCCTTTGTCCCGCGTCCGTGTCAAACGGGAGGTGACCTTACCTCCGTGTCAGACGGGACAGTGTCCTTGCCTTGTACCCGCCCTTGACTTCCTGCCCGACATAGGATATGTCGGACACATCCTCCTATCCCGGCACAAGTATACCGGGCTTCTCTCCGTACGCCGGCATGGCTATGCCGGGCCTGGGCCCCCGACATACCTCACCCGGCCCGAACATGTATGTCGGATCCCCCTTCCTGCACATCACATATAAATAAAGATCTCGGACATGGTTATGTCGGTTAGAACATCTCGGCTACCTCCGACATACGCTTAAGTCGGCCAAGCATACAACTTGGTCTAGCCGGGACCCTGCACACCAGCACCGGTTTCGGGCGTCGTACAAGAGAATGCCCCTAGGCCCAGCTACACGAAGATGTCTTAGGCTCGCTCCCAAAGACATCTTCGAGAAGCTGGTTCTTAGGAGAAATCTCTGCCTTTGCCTGAATGAGAGTGAGGGGCTGGGGGTCTATTTATAGTATCACCAGGGGAGACAGCCTGGCCCCTGCTTCCTCCAAAGGGCACCTCTTGACCTTTTCTAAGAGCCACCTCCTTCGTACCTCCAACAGGCGTCCCTTTATCTCCCGAAGAGTCAAAAGACCTTTGGCACCAGGCCAAAGATATTTACCACTGTAAACACGGGTATCTTACCCTTGCCTTTACCCTACCCGGGGGTAGGCCCCCCGACAGGAGTATTCACAAGAGAGTGACGGAAAAGTTCTGTGAAGGTTCAAAATTTGTTCGGAGGGTTCCGGAAGATGTTCTGGAGGAGAAGGAATTAAATATTTATTAATTCATTAAATTAATATTAATTAAAATGTAATTAATTAATATTTAGTGACACCCCACCTAATAGGGCCCTCCTAGAGGAGAGCCCAGAAAGTGGCCGCCACCCCCTTGATGGGCCCTAGGGGACCATGCGCCTAGGGTTGGTGGGGTGCGCCAAGGTTAGGGTTTGGGGCTGGTGGCCGCCCCCCATGGCCCCACCCCTTGGCCGTGGGCCCCCTCCTGAGTTGATCCTACCCATTCACCCCTCCCCTATATAAATAGAGGCCCCCCATGAGGAAATTCACACAATTGGCACGAGGAGCTCTCCTCTCCTCTCGATGCGCTTGCTCCCTCTCTCTCAACACTGTCTCCCTCCCGTGTGGCTCCTCGAAGAGCTGCGTAGGAGCGAGGTCTACTCCACCGACGTTGTGCTGCAGAAGCTTCTGGATTGATCCAAACAGATCTTGTCACGCCCCAAACCACGGTCTGGGAGAATGACAGCCGCCGCATGCTTATGATTGAAGAAACCATAAGCATACAAGGCTAAGAATAGTGAAATATCATCGACACAAGCCAAGCATGGTCTCCACTTTATTCATTATAAAAACTTACAAGTACACTTTATTTTATTACAACAGTAGCAAAATTTCTCTTATTGGTGTATCTCGACTACTACACTAAATGTCACCATGAGAATACTCGAACTTCACCTCCTGATCATAACTTCCGTCTGCGCATACCTGGTAAAAATAAAAGAACGTGAGTATGTTAGACATACTCAACAAGAACAAGCATAATTGATTTACACTCATTTGTACATAAGCACAATTCGTTAAAACTCCACACTCCACTTTGCCAACAAGGGACTAATCGGTGTAATGAACCGAAAACCACCAAGAGCATTTTCCTCACATGTGTCTCAAATTTTATTATTAGCCTCTGCAGAGTATCAACAAAATCAATTGTCATAATCCCACCTCGTGATAGTATCGATCTCTGAGAATCACGCCATCGAGTCCCCTACTTGTGTTGGCCTTTCCATCCCACACCTTTCAGGTATCGACCGTCTCAGGCTAGATACACCACACTTTCCATTTATTATGATCAATCATTTTTTTGATATATGATTCCATATTTTACCTTGATCAATATACGAAAAAGAGCACCTCTAGAGATATATAAATTACTAGCATAGAAAACAGACATAAGCAAATCAACTAAATAAAATCATTCAAAGGAACATAAACCAATCAAAAGATTTCTGGTATACGCAGCTTGCCTTGAGTCTCTTGGGAATTAAACTTCTGTTTCCTCTGAACCTATTCATATTACATAGACCTTGTAAGCCTTGGGTAAATGCACTAATATTTCTTACACGTTCTTCATTTTAAGTTTCAGTACCAATCTAGTTAACCCGTGCTTAAATGCATGCATGGTTCATGCACTAATTCAATTCTGTTGCCATGCAGGTGCGAGCTAGTCAGACTGATGTTTTCTTCACTTTCTTGTCCCTGTTCACGTTCCAAGTATGTCCATGCATAGCTAGTTTAATCTATTTGATCAGTTCATGCGTGTCAAGTATTTCTATATAATCTAATTAGTTCACCCGTTCAATCATTGGTCCAGTTTCACGTGGTCAATGCCGGCAGTCAACACGGCACCCATGAGAAATCAAGTGATTTCATTAGAGGATCTGATTGCCCACATTTAACTTCACTATTAGCCACTAATCCAGTACATGTTCTTTAGCTAATTTGATCAGAACTAATGGGAAGCAAGTGCAACGTTCTCTTGGACAAAAAGATGGATTGATTGATCTAATAGCATGTAGGAAAGCAACCACTAGTACTACAGCTAAGAGATCAGCATGGATCGGATTAACCATCTGAAATAGATGAACTAGTTGCTTACCTCTAGCCGCCCCTTCTTCAAGTACAATAGCCTCCTATTTTCTAAGAGCTAAAACTTGCTGCCTAGCTCAACGAGCAGAAACAGAGCCTTCCTATCGGTGGAATAGAAAGAAGAGAGAGAGAGGCTAGCTTGATTGGGTGATGGTAAGAGGCTCCAGTCGTGGGGGTATTTATAGGTCCAAACCTTGTACATAATCGAAAATATTTTCAGCAGATAAGACCCAACGAAGGAGGCTTGGCTGTCGAGGATGAGGATAAGAACAGAGCATATCCTTGCCCTTTTTTTTTACCCAAGGGGATAATGCTAAGGATGGGGAAATATCTAGCAACCTTACACTTAGGTCCTTCTATTTTCATGTTTTATTTAGTACATGCAAGTTCTCTTGTTTATGTCATCAAATCAAATAAATTTAAACTGAAACTTTTTGGGTTATTACAGATCTACTTCCGCATTGGAGTTCCGGAGGTCATCATTGACCACCCTCCCAACCCCCCCCCCCCCCCCCCCCCCCCAACTTTGAGTTTTTTTACTTTTCCTTTCTTTCACCTTAATTCAATTAGGAATATTATTTTTCCACCTAATAAAATCAAGAAAGGATGTGGGAGGCCATGCGCCGTCCCTTGGTGGGCATGGGACCCATCCTCCATAGGCGCAGTCACCTGCGCCCCCCCCCCCCCCCCCCCCCCCCCCCCCCCGCGCACTTCCCCTCCTCGCCTGTGAAGTCGCTAGAGTTTCGGAACCTTATATACTCTTTAGATAAAATCATCAAATCTATCCGATGATATTGGAAACACTTCCCGGCATCCCGGACATCTCATGTTGTCCATATCTCTCTCAGGATTCACAACCCTAGCACCGACATAATATGCCTCTCATGATAACTTCACCAGAACATCTCTGATTCTCACCGGAGTTGTTCCTGTGAAATCGGAGTGACTCCGACCACTTCTCATAGCCACTAATACTACATATTTATTCTCTCAATAAGGATTGCTACATCTTAAGAGTGGGACCCGGAAGGTTCAACAACAAATGGACATACATGGTAAATGCCTACTTGATAATAATCAACGTTGGGATCTAGACATCCGCACTCACTCCCATATGTTCACGAACTAATGATAGGAATATGTTGTGTTTCTCGTCATACTAACCCTCTTACGTACACGATACCAACGATATGACGAGATGATACTATGTGCTCTAGTGTCATCAAATCATTCGATCATAACACATATATAAATTGTACCAATATCATTCTCTTTTCTCATCCCGTATTCTCGATGTCATGTGATGAATCGCACTGTATCTAGCCAGAAAATTGGGTGACATCGATAATACTGAGATGGCCTAGAGGATGTATCTCTCCATCGCCCAGAGGAGAAGTACCATTCTTGAAGAATCTCTGTTCCTGTACACATTCTAGGTCATACCGAAAAGCCATAGTTATGATCACTCATTTAAGGCCGTGATGGTTGATGACAATCAAAGAATAAGTGTCGAATGTGCGATCACTAGATGTTCTCAAAGTATAGGAATATAGCTAACAAAAATGCATATGATCAATTGTTGTCTTCATCGGTGAGGATTTGTCTCATAGATCATACAATGGATTGGTTCAGTATAATTGTCATTCCGACAATATACTCTTATAGTTGTGTGACTTGTATAAAGTCCAGGATCAGGAAAACGAGATCATCTAACAACAAAATTAACCAGTCTTAGAGACAAGACTAGTAACAATTTTCTTTGTTTGTATCTTTACATGTGTATTGGAGGTTTACCTCTGCAGATTCACTATTCACTTGTCAATACAGTTGTAATATAAAGATACAAACATTAATAATAAACATGAAGATAACATAATAACTGAATATTATTGTCTCTAGAGAATATCTCCAACACCTAATCTTTTACACCCTCCGCCGCCAGCCCACCACATCCTCCTCTCCATGCTGCCATCAGCTGGGCACAAATGCACCGTCACCATCCTCTGTCGAGCAGCCCCTAGACACAGGAGACGTGTCATCCTTCTTAATTTGAGGATAACCACGAACCGCTGGAGCCTAAGCTCGAGCTCGAGCCTGTCGTTCTGAAAGAGCTCATGAAAGGGGGTCAGAGGCCGTGAATAAGGCGGAGAGGCTAGAACATCTAGGCCAGGTTCTTCGGCTGTTCGGCCACACTAACATGGCATCCACGGTGCCGCTCTTGGTGGGCTCGAAGATACTTGCAATATGGTCTACCCCGGTCTCGGTGTTTGATGTTCCTGATGCTGCTCTTAAGCATGCTTGCCCCTGGTGTCCCCTCTGTTTCCTCGTGCTGAAGTAATTATCACTTGGATCATACACATTTTGAGAGTTTTCTTCACACCCTTCATTCAAGCTCACCACACCGGCCATCAAGTTTTGTATGTGGCATTGACAACATTGTTTCACACAACTATCTAAGATTTTTTTATTGCAATGGCTTCTCTTACATCCAACCTCACAGAGTCGTAAGCACTTGTAATAAAAATACAATTTATATTAAACTTTTATATTTCTTCGAAATTATACCTTCCAATCTAATTTTAATTTTATATTTACTTTACAGCCACATACTAGTATTTCTTAAATGCTAGTTGTAGTGTTTTTCGAATCTACATTTATGTATATCTTCAAATAAAGTTGATGTGCTCATTTTAAACTATATTTTACAACAAGTTATTTCTTCACTTTTTTTAGTAACTTCAGAAACTACATAGTGTATATGTTTTATACTCCCTCCGTCCAACAAATGATGTCTCACTTTTGATCAAATTTGGATGTATCTATATACTAAGTCATGTCTAGATACATCTAATTTTTTTATCAAGTTGAGATATCCTTTGTTGGACGGAGGGAGTAGTAAACATCTCTAAAGAGTGCTATATAAATATATTAATAGTGGTTTCTAGTTCATGACCATGTAACCATATTTACTAAAACTTCTACTCCCTCCGTCGAACAAAAGATGTCTCAACTTGATCAAAAATTGGATATATATACATGATTTAGTGTATAGACACAATATCCAAATTTGATCAAAAGTGAGACATCCTTTATTGGACGGAGAAAGTAGTATAAATTGAATCATTGGCATTATTATTTACCTCTTTTGTGAAACACATGTGTATCATCCGACGTGACCAATGGGCGAACAACCGTACTATACTACTACTCTGCACATGCGCCGTTGGCTCCTGCCGTCTTACCCAAAACTTCTTTTCTACTCGTACCAACCAAACGCGGATTGCACAATCGCAGCCTCGCAGGGCATGGGCCGTCATGTCGCACAATTTCCACCTGCGCAGCTCGGTTCTTCCCCTGCGATTCTTCCCCGGTGGACTCGTCGCCCGCGCTTCTCCGGCAATGGGCCCAAGCATCATGGATTCATGGGAGCAGCGGCAGCAGCGTCGGCGTGGCGTCGCCGTCAAGAACAATGCAACAGCATAGGGCGAAAGCGACGACGAAAGGCGGTGGGGGAGCAGGAGACGGCGCAAGAGGAAGCGCAACGCTCGGGTGGGCAGCGAGGGATGCGTCCGATGTGCTCTCCCCGTTGGACTTCTCGAGTTCGTGTCTCTTCACTGTGATGTGCCTGTGCTTGAGTTGGCCGGCGGTGCACCGGCACCCTCCGTTGACGCAGCTCCCCCATTAACAGTTGACATAGAGGCCGCCGACCAGGCAATTGAGTTGCCCGGCAGGACTGACCTCGATCGGATGGCGCGAGAGAAACGCGTGGCGTGTAGAGTGGTGCGCAGTGCGCTGGTAATTACCCCCCTTGGACTTTGACTGTGATGTTGAACCATAAGAATGAAGCTAGTCCCGATGTTTTAGATGTTTACATATTGTTTAGATGTATACTAAAATGAAAATGAGTGAACATACTCTCTAAAATATGTTTAATACATTTGTTTTCTTTGAATAATAGGGGTTGCCCCCCGATTCCATTGACAGGAAATTAACAAGCAACAAAGTACGCATGTCGAGCATGTCACCAGTTTTTGCCGACAGCAGCAAAGAGGGGTTATTACATGCCCCTCAGGGACAAAAGCTAGTCATTCCATTTTTTTGGATGTCACCACCAGGAGAAGACTCATGCATCCGGAGCTTTGCGTTTAGCTCCAGGCGTGACCAGCAACGCCGAGGGAGCCGAAACAGACAACACGAACCAATTAGTGGTCTGGAGTTGAAATTGCAGTTCTTCCATCGTCCAGATCCCCGAGCGAGGAATCACAGCGCCATGCTATTCGCAGAAGCTCCTCGCGCTTCCCCTCCATATCTCTGACGAAAGTTCATCAATGTTGGATTCTGAGCAGGCTTGCAGAGAACCTCCCAGTGATGTATGGTTGCGAGTACTCTGTCCCACACGTCTTGCATGGTTTTCCATTGTCGACCCTGGAAACAGGTTTCATTACTACGAGTCCATAAACACCACAGGACATCAGATGATATCATGTTAATATGGCCAAGTTTCTTTGGAACAATCCACAGTCTAGCAATAGACACATAATCAGATCCAGTATCAAAACCAGCAATTTCAGAGATCAAATTTCAAACCAAGGAGGCAACAGTACAAGAACATAACAAGTGGTGCGATGTTTCAGGTTCTGAACAATTAGGCACAAGAAGTATCCTGAACTGGCCTAAGTTTCGCTAAGTTATCACGGGTGAGCAACCTGTCTCTACTAAATAACCACAAAAATATGAATCGTGGAAGGAATAGTAATATTCCATAAGGAAGGGTATGAAGTTGTTTCACCCCAGGGTTATTTAGGACAACATAAAAGGACTGACGGAATAAACACCTGAAGGATTAAACATCCAAACATGTTTGTCATTCTCTAATGTAAAGATGATGCTGCGGCCAATCTCCAGCAATTCAAACCACTGGTTCGTGAGAGGTTCAATCAACCGTTCGCCTAAAAGTAAATTTCAAAATAGCCCTATCCCAAGCCTCAGCAACCGTGGTATTTTTCTCATTGACGATAAAGTACAAGTCCCAGTAAAGAGTAGCTAAGCTACAATGGCCGAACCAAATATCTTCCCAGAATTATACATTTGTACCTTTTCCAATATCAGTCTTGGCAGCTTTGGCAGACCACACAACCCCTTTCCAAAAAGGGGAAGTGTTATTATCGCCAATCCAGAGCAGGTTTGGATGAGAAGTATTATACTTAAATCAACAGTTTTTTCCAAGTTTTGTTATCCGCAAGATTATATCTCTTAATCCAGCTAGCTAGCAAGCACAAATTAAACTCACGGAGATCATGAACACCAAGACACGATATAAAAAAGAATGTTATTGGTCTGCCTCGTTCACGGTGTTTGTTGTTCCTCATGCTGTGCTCTTAAGTATGCTTTCCCGATTTGTCCCCTCCGTTTGCTCGTGCTGAAGCAATTAGCACTTGAATCATACTCATTTTCAGAGCTTTCTTCACGCCCTTCATTTATGCTTACCACACTGACCATCAAGTTTTGCATGTCGTCGACGATTAGCATTGTCTTGTCCTCTTGTGGTGCTCTCACCAAAGTCGTCTCCATCAACTCCGTGGATATAACTCAGACTGAGTTATAAACGATGGATGATGGTGAAGAGCTATATTGGTGACGGACAATCTCTCTTAGTGGCAGAAGTAATGAAGGCTTTACATGATACCTTAGTCGGACCCGTGATTTAAGTAGTCTGAGTTGTACAAGATGCATTGTGCAGAAGTCATGATGATCTACCTTGAAATTGAATGTTTTTTACGTGATATGAGTCGAATATTTTGTAGGTGATTAACTAGATGAGTGCCAAAGCATTGCTATGGAACAAAAAGAGTACCATAGGGAATACTAAAGAAAAAATTGCATGTGGCATTGACAACATTGTTTCCCACAACTATCTATTATTTTTTATTTCAATGGCTTCTCTTACATCCAAACACAGAGAATCGTACACACTTTGTAATAAAAAATACAATTTATATTAAACTTTTATATTTGTTAGAAATTATTCCTTCCAATCTAATTTAAAATTTAGATTTACTTTACATAGTTTAGCACATATAAGTATTTCTTAAATGCTAGTTGTAGTGTTTTTATAATCTACGTTTATGTATATCTTCAAATAAAGTTGATTTGCTGATTTTAAACTCTATTTTACAACAAAGTTCTTTCTTCAATTATGATTTAATAACTTCATAAACTATATAGTATATATGTTTATACTCTCTCCGTTTGAAAATAAGTGTTGCCATTAATAGTGGTTTCCAGTTCATGGCTATGTAACCATATTTATTAAAATTTCTAGTATAAACTGGAGCATTGCCATTATTCTTTACCTCTTTTGTTTAACACATGTGTCTTATCCGACGTAACCAATGAGCAAACGAACGTACTAGTACTATTCAGCACATGCGCCGTCGGCTCCTTTTCTGCCAACCAAATGCGGATTTCACAATCGCCGGGCAGGGGCTGTCCCCGGTGGACTCGGCGCCTGCTTCCGCAATGAGCCCAAGGATCATGGGAGCAGCGGTAGCACCGGAGCCGTCAAGAACGATGCAACAGCATAGGGCGAAAGCGACGACGAAGGCGGTGGGGGAGCTTGGATGGGAGTGATTTAGGGGCACTTTGATTGGGGTATTTAGCTAGCAGGAGACGGCATAAGGAAGCGCGGCCCTCGGGTGGGCGGTGACGGACGCCTCCGCGTCTCCGCCCTCCGGTGTGCTCTTCCCGTTCGATTTCTCGAGCAGGTGCGCGTCTCTTCACTACTCCCTCCGTTTGTTAATATAAGATGTTTTAGTTATTACATATATTGTCTAGATACACATTAAAATTGAGTGAATATGAATACTAAAACATGTCTTGATACAAGTTTCGAATGTGCACGTGGCAAAAGAATAAAAAATCTTATATTAAAAAACGGAGGAAGTAGTTCACAGTGGTGTGCCTGTGCTTGCCGCACTCTGCTTTCATCGCGTGCCCAAAAGACTATAAACACATGCCGAAAGGTTTAATTAGGAGTTGTCTGACGGAGTGGGATGGATATATGAAATGTTCAGACATCTGCTTGCTTCAGTTGATGAACTCCAGTCAGCTCGGTTTTACAATTTCAGGGCTCAGAAAGACGACGATGTGACGATCAAAGATGCTCTACTGCGGGATCTGCCACTGACCTCTACAACGTCAAGAACGAGTGGCGCACCGCCATGTACCCAGTCGTTCCCGGGTAATTCAATTCGTAACCACGATAATGTAGCAATCTATATGAATCAAATCCGATACAATGCAGCGAAGCAGCACCGGCCTCAATCGTTTCCTTGACGGAGCAGGCACGAGATCGTCGGCGTGGTGACCAGCATTGGCAGCGGCGTGAGCAAGTTCAAGGCCGGCGAGACGGTGGGCGTGGGCTACTTCCTCGGGTCGTGCCGCTCCTGCGAGTGCTGCGGGAACGGGAACTATTGCTCCGGCATGGTGCTCACCTCCAACGGCATCGACCCCGAGCACGGCGGCTCGGTCACCCAGGGCGGCTTCTCCGACGCCATCGTCGTGAATGAGGACTTCGTGGTGCGCGTCCCGGACGGGCTGCCGCTCGACAAGGCGGCGCCGCTGCTCTGCGCCGGCGTCACGGTGTACAGCCCCTGAGCCCCATGATGCGCTTCGGCCTCAACGCGCCGGGGAAGCACCTGGGCCTCGGCGGCCTCGGCCACGTCGCCGTCAAGTTCGGCAAGGCATTCGGCATGAAGGTCACCGTCATCAGCATGTCGCCGGGCAAGCGTGAGGAGGCGCTGGAGCGGCTCGGCGCCGACGAGTTCCTGGTGAGCCGGGACCCTGAGCAGATGCAGGCAGCGGTCGGCACGATGGACGGCATCCTCGACACGGTGTCGGCGTGGCACCCGATCTCGCCACTGTTCGCGCTGATGAAGCCGATGGGACAGATGGTGTTCGTGGGCGGGCCGACCAAGCCGCTAGAGCTGCGGGCGTACGCCATCGTGCCTGGCTGGAAGGGCATCGCCGGGAACTGCGTTGGCGGCATCAGGGACTGCCAGGCAATGCTGGACTTCGCCGGTAAGCACGACATCACCGCGGAGGTGGAGGTGATCAAGATGAACTACGTCAACACGGCGCTCGAGCGGCTCGAGAAGAACGACGTCCGCTACCGCTTCGTCATTGACGTCGCCGGCAGCCTCGGCTCAACCGCATAAGCTGGAATAACCAACGGTTGATGACTGCGTTAAGTTTCTTCGGCGAATGTGTGCACATCTGGAGCTTTTAGTAACAGTATCCGTCAAATCACTGAGGATCTTGCTCCATGAGCCAAACTCTTGTGGTCTGCGAGGGCGACATTGAAGCACAAGATCCACAAATAGGCAATGCTGAGGGTTGCAAGCTCCCTTCTCTTGTCCTTCTTCGGCTGACAATCTGACAACTGTTTCAACAATCTCTGAATGTACTGTCCTGCTCAATCTACCTGCACTCGTTGTGATTTTTCGTCTTACCAAATGATCATGTCATGAACTTCGGTGCAGGCTCTGCACAAAAAGGTTCATACTGGCCATTTGACTTTTGACGGAAAACATTTGTAGCGACCTTTTACAGTCCGAGCAAGATCATAATGAGTTTTAACTCAATTTAAACTTAGCAGTTAGCACAGTGAATCATACTAGCCGAGTACCAGATATTTGAATCCGAACAAGCAAGATAGATAACGTCGCCTGCCATGTAAACTTCGGGGTGGTTGTATTTTTACCGCCTCGGCCCAGCGTCGGCGGATCGACGGAAAGGCAACAACAAAGAAACATGCAAGGTTATATGACCTTCTCGCTAAGGTTATATGACCTTTGGATGGATATTGTGCCACTTATAGATGAGGATGACAGTAATATCTGGACTTTTCATCCGTCTGATACACAGGGCCGGCTCTATAGTTGGTGCCCTAGTACAAGGTTGAAAAAATGGCCCCTATATTTACTATAATCTACGTACATGATGCAAAATATTAAAAGTTTACATCTAACCACATATTCTTCTTCCAAGACATCCATAGATAATTCATATAAGCAATTAAGCAATGTCATATCATGACAAAAAGTCTAAACAAGTTGCAAAAATGTAACAATAATATTCCCTTCTAATTTGATTACCTCAAATAATGCTTCAATTCTTCACAAAAAAACCTTCTTCGGGCATTTCTGGATGCAAAATCGTTGAGGACAATTTCAAGATCAATGTTGTCTAAGACATCCTTCTCAATACAACATGTAGCCAAGCCATTCAATCTGTCTTGTGACATAGTTGACCTCAAATATTTTTTTTCAGTAGTTTCAGTTTAGAGAAACTTCTTTTAGCTGAGGCTACAGTGACAGGTATGGTCAAGAGGATCCGATAGGCAACAAAAACATTTGGATAGCAATCTGCGACTGTAACAAATTGAAGAATCTCAATAGCTGACATCAAATTGTCTGGCAAAGTTAGTTGCAACACTTTTAACTCGGAGAAAAAACATCAAGATCAACATCACATTTCTTTTTATGAGTATAAGTTTCTGCAAAAGTAGTGCAAGCCTTCCGTCGACTGCTATCATCCAAAGACTTGAGAGTATTTGAGTTGAATAAGAAACCAAAAACCTTTTCAAATTCCTTCAGCTTCTCAAATCGACTAGTCAATGAAGCAATTGCAGTGTCAACAATGACAAGGAAGTAAGTAACCCTGAAGGATTCAATAGCTGAGAGTTGTAGTTCTTCCTCTTCATCATTTATTCCATCAAAATGCCTCTTCATGATTATTGTCAGGATCTGCATTTAAATTTAACAAAAAATAGTTAGTTACTTACTAATAACTTCAAAGAAAATAGATATGAAGTTAGATAACAATATTACAGAAACTTACTTTCGTCCATGGGCTGGTCATTGTCCTCAACATTTGCATTTGAATTCTGAACATCATCTTCTCTAGGTTCATCTTCTTGCCTTTCATGATTATTGTTGGCATCAACCGTTGTAAAGTACTTATTTATAGCACCCCTTTGTGATTCAATAAATTGATCATTTAGTTTTCTTTGTTTCCTTTTGGCAGCACCGAACAATTGTTTAGGCATTGTAACACCTATAATTGTGAGAGAGGAGCAATTGAGGGCATGGAGTGGAGGACTTCATGAATTCAGCAATATGGATTGATGGAGGGGATCAGGGGAGGGGACATACCGAACCTGGGCAGGGCCGACGGAGTAGTCGAGGGTTTGAAAGTGCATGGTTGCCCCCATGCGTGGTTTTGGTAATTAATGACAATCCTTATGGACTAATGTTTACATTGAGATATTCTTATAGATCTTGTCCATGGGAAATTAGGAGTTCATGTGTTGGACTCTTCAAGATGACATAATGACCAATGCTCTATTCAAGGGTTTATATGAAGATAGATGGGATGATACGAGAATGATCAAGATGTTGATCAACACACAAAGCTACAAGATGTACCAAGTGGATCATGTATCTCTTGGGATGGTTAAGACGTGCAAGACCCAGAGAAGCATTTCGGAGATATCTTATGCTCGAAACTTGGAGGTCGGAATGAAGACGAAGCTAATGGAGCTTGGAGATTGACATGAAGGCGAAGCTAAGCGAGGCTCTCCCATAATGGCGTATGGGGGAGTATTTGGAGAAGTTTTCATCAAGCATGTGCTAGCTAGCGCAATCAAGAAAGGTGGTCCACTTTGAGAGACCAAGATCGTCATCATCTAGCTCAAGTGGAATGCTCAAGACAAAGGTATGATCTTGATAGGGCTATAGGATATATAGGCGTACTATCAAGAGGGGCTCTCGAGTGAGTAACTTGATCGCATCTTTGTGGAGAGCTCAAACCTTTGCATGCTTGGCATATCATCTTTCTTGGTTCTTATTTGGTTTTTCTCCGTGTTGGGTTTCGGTCCTTGTCGTGATCTTCATGACAAGACCAAGTCCTTCGAAAATGGTTTTACTTTGGAAAACTTGTTGCCTTTTATCCATGTGAGGATTTAGAGCTTGGTTTATCTCCATACTAAGCTCTAGTTCATCAAAAACAGATTTCGTATGAATATCTTGTTGCGTTTTTGATGAAGGAGGTTTTACCGGTTTGCATTGTTTAGGAAAGTTCAACCTTTCCCCATTTGGTTTTATCCTCACATGATGGACTGTGATGTTTCTATGCACATTCAAGTAGAGCTCGTTGTAACGATTCCAACGAGCCAAAAATCATCGAAAACGGAGTCCGGATGGAAAAGATATTGACGTTTTCGTGTTCGGTTTTGCTGCAGTTTTTATCTAGGCCGGAGTCTCCGGTCCTAGACCGGAGTCTCCGGTCCTCGCGAATCGATTTTTGTTCCAGCGGACGGCGCTTGCGGTATAGGGGTCCGGAGTAGGTCCGGAGTGACCCCGGAGTCTCTGGGGGGGCCGGAGTCTCCGGTCTCTGCAGACCGGAGTCTCCGGTGTAATTTTTCCTGCAACGGCTCTTTTTTCGTGGGACCTATAAAAGGCCCCCTTCTTCCCCAAAGAGACCAGTTCTTCCAAGCACGAAATTTCCCCCTCTCTCACCTACATTGTTGACCTTGGAAAGCTTGCCCCTCTCCCATTTCCTCCCATGATTCTTGCATATCTTTGAGGGATTTGAGAGAGGAGATCTAGATCTACATTTCCACCAATCCATCTCTCCTCTAAGTGATGGGAACCTAGTAGATCTTGATCTTGGAGTTCTTGGTGCTTCTCCTCTTTGTTCTTCCTCTCTTCTCCCCCCATAAGCATTAGTTGCTTTTGGTGGGATTTGAGAGTGAAGGATTTGACTCCTTTGTGGATTCCTTGTTCTTCCTCTCTTCTCCCCCCATAAGCATTAGTTGCTTTTGGTGGGATTTGAGAGTGAAGGATTTTGAGCACTTGTGCTCTTGCCTTTTGCATTTGGTGCATCGGTGTGCTCTCCACGAGGATTCGTGGAAGTTGAAAGCTTGTGAACTTGTTCTCTTGAGTTCTCGGACCCTAGACGCCTTTGTGGTGGTTGGACCCTTGTGTGGTCACTTGAAGCCGTTCGGGAGCCCCCAATCCCATTGTGGGTTGTGCCCCGGATTGTTGTTGAAAGCCGTTCGGGAGCCCCCAATCCCATTGTGGGTTGTGCCCCGGATTGTTGTTGAAAGGCTCCGGATTCCGCCTCGAAGGAATTCCGATAGTGGAAGGTGAACCAAGCCTTTGTGGTGCGGTTCATCGGAGAAGAAGGTGAAACCTTTGTGGTTGTTGAACCGTTGTGTCGGTTCACACCTCTCCAACGAGACGTACTCCCTTAACAAGGAGGAACTCGGGAATACATCCTCGTCTCCGCGTGCCTCGGTTATTTCTATACCCGAGCTTTTACTTATGCACTTTACATTGTGATAGCCTTCGTGCTTGAAGTATTCTATATTGCTATCACCTTGTTGTTTGTCTTGCTTAGCATAAGTTGTTGGTGCACATAGGTGAGCCTAGTTTATTTAGGTTGTCGGCTTGTTAATTTAAACATCTAGTTTTATTCCGCAATTATCAAGCCTAAACCGGAAAAGTTTTAAACCGCCTATTCACCCCCCCCCCCCCCTCTAGGCGACATCATTGTCCTTTCACCTTTTTGTCAAAAAAAAAAAGAAACATGCAAAGAACGAGGCGGGATATGAGAGTTGGTGAAGAGGAAGGAAAAAAGATCACGTGTTACCTTTTGTGGGTACTTCTTTCATACCCTTTTAACTCCTCCATATGCCTATTTAGGGCCTCTTTGGATCACATGGTTGAAAAATACAGGAATAGAAAAAATATGTACATTCGTTCCAAGACATGCCAATTCGATACCAAGTGCAAAGGACCAAAAAATGAGCAATACATATTATCTCAGGATACTTGGAGACATTTATTGCGGTGTGTGAGTATAGCCGACCATACACACTAGAAGCCTCTACCATGATGTTTGTTATACATATGCTCTAGCCCCCTCTCCATCAAAATATATAAGGATAGTAAAATAGATGCAAATCCATGAATATAAAAAATAAATCTAAATATACATATTAATTTGTCAAGAAAATCCAATTATGCAGTCTTTCTTTTTTTGTTAGATCGCACATAGATACACTTAAGGGAAAGTTTTTCTAAGCAATGTCTCAACCAAGAGTTTATTCTTCGCCGCGAAAAAGCCTTAAACTTATTGTCGGTGTATTTGGAAGACCACACGTGAACACCACAAATTTATCATCATCACTTTGACGTCAAATAATATATAAATAATTAAAAGAGTTTGGTATAAATAAACAACTTGTTGCTTTAGATTTCTACAAATACATGAATAACTTAAAAGGTATGATTATTCAATTTAAACTAAAATAATGGAGTGTCTCTAGTCTTTTGATCCTAGTAACAGAAGATATCCTAGCAATCATATCTCTAAGATAGTAAATCTCTCAGCATAGTTTCTCTCTTGTTTTGCACAAATTTGTCTTCATGATTATGGAACTTTGACGAAGACGAATATAGATCTACTAACTCGAAACCAACTCTGAGCTGTTTTGTTATTTATTACTAGAACTATCTATGATCTATGTGGTCCGTGTCGGCATGTTGTGCGCTCTATAACAAATATGAAAAAATTGGTCTCGTGTGTCCCGTCATGAGTTTCTTTGGTTAAAAGGTTAAAAGGAGAGACGAGGAAACATAAAAAGTAAGGAACAAAAAAGAAAGGATAGAAAATTAAAACAAAGGATAATTAAAATATATAAATAGCCTCACCCAAACTGACAAAGTCCATAATCATATTGCCATGTAGAGCCTCTCATTTGCCATTGCGAGTAATGAATAAAAATTGCTCTCGGTTAACCATTTAAATATCAGTCGGAGCAAATATAACGGTCAATAATATACCTTAACTAACAAGCCATAGCGAACCCAGTAGTTCACATCCATTTAGTACATCATTTTTTTGTAATAAAAACTGCTTTGTACAGTAATTACAACCTATTTAATAACCCAGTTAACAAAATCCATTGTTCTCGTCTTTGATGCGCCCATCACTTACGCTATCAATCTTGCACCGAGAGACAGTGAAACCACAAACGAGTGACTAGTATTTAATCTCGTTTTGTTTATTCTAAGGTATCCTATCCTCGAGGACATGTTACGCGGAATTAAGGTCTCTGCCTCCAACCTCGTATGGAGTGGTCGTTGAAGCCTACTCCACTAGACTTATTTTTATCACACCTCTGTTTTTGTGCTTTCAAATCCTATTTTTTGCTTGTGCATCTTTATATTAGGGTTCTTTGTGCAATTATTCCCATGTTTGGTACTTCCTCCTTTTGGGTTTGTCCACACTCGTCAATTATACCAATAATGTATGAGTTGTGTGTAAATAGGTTATACCATTGAAAAAAAAGATTCGACGATAGCTCATCAAGCACATAACAAATATTTACTTGCCAAAGTTTATGGTCAAAGTTAGAATCAACATCGTGCAAGCCTTGTTAACCCGAAAGGAGTGAGTGTACTTATGGTGCGTCCACAATTTTTTTGTTAGCATAAGCACATTTTAATTTCAAGCATTCACATGAACAAAAAGCTACCGCTCCTTCAAAGTATTATCTAAACATCGTGCACAGTTAAGTAAAAATACAGTGGTCTTGCATGTAAAATTAGTATATAGTTTCTATATCTTTTAACTGGCACCCTATTTAATGTCATACCAATGTGTACAAGTGAGGCGATTTTGAGCTTGGGGAAGCCTGAAAGGTTTTGAAATTTTCAAACTAATTTTGAAGTTAAAACATTCGCCCCCATGGAAACGATGTTAATTCTGTGGTGTAATATTTTCTAGAAACATCTTGGCAAATAGTTACCCTATTTTTGTACGAAGTGTTGGCATCAATCTGATAAGCACATAACACTATGGACGTCACTATAATGACACAATATAGTAAACACTACCACCATGTTGATAACTAGCACTATCTATTGAAGTAAATCATGGTGATCTTTTACCAATTTGTATGGCAGTACATCACCATTGTCTTATATCGTAAGTGATTTCAATCTCCGATTCAAAGATTATGATTTTTAACGTTGTACTTCGTAAGCAATGTAGTCCCAGCTTGGGCCAATGTTGTAACATTATAAATCATAAGATTATATTATAAGACAATAACTAGTAGTTCATTTAACAATGGATTCTACTTACTAAAATCTTAATATCAGTTCAACTAACAAAAATCATTTGTAGCTCCCGCGATCCCGTTTCTTTCTTTTTTTTTTAAGTTGATTTTTATGTCTCCAACAATTCTGAAAAATGCATACAAGTATATATACATGCCTAGTGTTTAGGACCAAATCTGTATCGCAATATTTTTTTCATATGTGACCTACACCAAAAAGAATTAAATGTTGGAAGTAAAAATATAGTTATGTTCTCTCTTTTTAGAGCCACAATTTTTGTGATTTTTGTGTAGGCTACAATATAACTTATCAACTAGCAAAATCTACTGACATTTAGATACCAAGTGTATTTATACATGCACTTTTTATTTAGATGTTTTCAAGTCTTTCAAATAACATTCTGGAATTTTGTGACAATACCGAGAGCACTTCAGCTCGGCAGCCAAAACATCTCACTCTTCAACTAATTTAGATTTAATGGTTGTATAATCATGTTTATGTTTATGTTTATACAGCCTAGGTATATACATTAAGTCTTTGTAATCTCGTAACAATAGCATGGCATACTGTTTTGTACTCATCACGACCATAACACCAGCGGTAATTTCATAGTCGACGCTGACGCCAATCATGGCCCGAGCCGATTTCTTCAACAGCTTTATCTACCATTCCGATTTCAGCAGTTTTTTTCAGTGCATTGGTGGCCATCACTCCCTCTTGATACGTGTCCTACAGTGATTTTCACGGACGTCACGTGCAAATCATGGATCATCAGTACTACCTCCAAACCGACAAAAGTTTCGGGAATGGTACTGGCCAAATGTACCTGATAAAGTCTTTTGCTGCGACACTTATCACGGAGTATTATCCGACCAGAGATAATGTGAGATGTGACCAGCCATGTCTTATTGGTTCCTTAATTAGCAGTGGGCCACCATATAAGTCACTGAGATCAGACCACACGTTTTTTCTCTCCCTGAGTCCCTACATCATGGACTCACAAAAAAGAAGCTAAAAAAATGGAAAATGAGTTGCACGAGTAATACACATGTGTCGAAATTAAGAAGAGTAGCCGTGGCGTGCCTTTCCAACACAATGGCAACGACCGCTTGGTCGGAAGCCACCCCACGTCTCCGGCCCGCCGCCGTCGCTCTCCCGCGGAAATCAGCTCGCCAGCAAACCCCCGACCCGACAACCACCTTCCTCTCTCCCCCATCTCCAGTACCTCTATAAAAATCGCGACCAAGACGCCAAGAGGCTTGTGGATATTCTCCGGGCTTACCAATACGTCCAGCAGATTAATAGTCATCCAGCTCCTACATACGTGCTCGAGCCTCGAGGATATGGTGAGGTCGCCGTTCGTTCTTGCTCCGATGGAGGAGAGGATGCTCCGGGAGGGGCAGGAGGAGCAGCGGGAGGTGCTGCTGATCCACAGCCAGGTGAGCAGGATCAAGCGGGAGGAGGAGGAGACCCGGAAGCACCTCCTGAAGCTGCAGCTCCTGGAGACGAGGCCTGCCGGCGGTTCGCCCGGGCGGGAGAGCTCGCCGCCGGCCTCCCGCTCGCTGTCGCCGCTCCGCCGCGCCGGGGGTGCGGTCCCGGTCGCCGACTGGGCCTAGTTGCCATGCCACCTGGCCGGGCGCCCGGCGGTGTCGGTGTGTTGTAAATACGTAGGAGAGCGAGCTACTATGTGAGAGCCTTACTGTGATCGATGCCTGTCCATGTTCTCTGCATGCGTGCATGGAACCAGAGCTTAGTTCAGTTTGATGATACTGTATGATGTTGCTCTGTCGATCTCTGTTCGCGTCACGTGGTGTGTGTTGTAGATACCATAGTTCCATGATCAGTACTTGGTCCTTCCATGTTTCTTGGAGATTTTGTCGAGAAAATTTTCGAATTCTTTGTAAGATTAGGCATATAAATTCTTGGTTAGATGACACTGGCAAATCGGGCATGAATGGCAATGCGAAAAAAAGAACAGAGACTGCACTCTGCAGCGACTTGAGAGTCCGGCCAGAGCAGGGGATTCTTCAGGGAAGGGAGGCAGCAGCCCGCGGATGAGAGCCACAGGCTGGTAGCAAACGTTGGCTCGGAACTATCTATAGCTGCTGGATTTATCTTCAGAATTAGAAAAAAAATCTTCCATCCGCCTGTGTCAGGTAGGTAGGCCATTTCGTCCACGTGGTTGAACGGGAGCGCAGCCTTTGACACGTACGCAGCGCAGGAGAAGTAACTTGAACCTGAAATAATTCAACGCAGTTTCCACAGTATTTTCCAGCCTGAAGTTGCTGACACGGCATGCAGCCAGGAGAAGCGTCCATCAGCTTCGCCTCCACGTCGCGGCAGTCAGCGGAGTTACGTGTCCACATCACGAGGTTAATCAAGGCACTAACTAGGATACGTTGGACAATTCATCTGGTTGAAGTGGTAAGGATGTTCTAGTTCTAGAACAGGTATACTTATATAGTTGGAGCTTGGAAGGGTAGTGCAAACCAACCTGTGGTTGGATGGCTAGCAGGGTGGCTGTACCCTCAGCCCACCAGAGTTCAAACCCCAGGTTTGACATCTGTGTGTTGCATTTAGGCGGAATATTCTTTCAGTGGGAGGCGACGTTCCCGTCGACAGCGAGGCGCCCGTGGTGTGACTTCGTCAATCTCAAGACTCGATCCGCCGGCTCAGTATTTCGGAGGTGCTCATAGGGGTAGGGTGTGCGTGTGTGCGTTCATAGGGGTGATTGTGTGCGCGTGTTGTGAGCGTCTGCGTTTGTACTGTGTTTCTCAAAAAAAAAAAGCTTGGAAGGGTAGTTGCACTGCTGCAGGACAGAGTTCACCAGGCAGTTTTTTCACAGTTAGTCGACCAACGTCCCATCAAACGCGTGTACATGTGTTCTACCTGCCTGCGAAACGTGTGGCCGGAAAGATCGCCGGCGGTTGGTCACCACCTCACCGGCGACAGGCAGTCCGACGTGTTCCGCACCGTTGAGTGCGGCCAAAGGAATGGAGAAGTTTCGCTTTCGCCACATCTCATTCCATCGTGCTGATCTTTACAAAAAAAACATCTCATTCCATCGTGCTTCGATCGGTGAGAAAGTGGGCCGTTTTCTTTAAGTAAAGGCGTGGGCTGACGGGTGCCGCTCGGGCGACGTGGAATAGTTTGCCTGGGCTGAACAGCGGCAGGCCCATTCTGTACGAATGGCCCAGACTATACCCGTCAAAATTCTGGCCGCTAGATAAAAAAAAAAGTTCACATTGCCATCATATTCGTATAAAAAAAAGTTTTGACTGCAAACGGTACATCTACATGTATGTGTCGGGCCTAATGTGCTTTTGGACAGTCGAAGAAGTAGACCTATTTGGCGAGTGCTAGGCATAGGTGGTCCTACGAGAGGCCAGTTCTAGGTCCCTCTACACTCGTTAGATCGTCATCGTGTATCTAGGAATCAGTTTAGCACATTTTTGCATATTAGTTCCTTCTTTTTCTGAAAATCAACCCGCACTATACATCAGACCCACATAAACGATGGAGTATATTGTGTTACCCCTAACCTTCTCTATATTTACAATAAAAATGCCACTGCCCTGATTCTCCCTAAGTATTACAACAAATTCACTAGTATTGCATCATAAATTCATTTCTCGTGTACAAAAAATATATGGCGCTGAAACAAATACTCACAACATTTCAAAAATTAGTAGTGCTTAAAAATATTGGTTACACAATTTTTTTGCTGCTGATAGCTTTGTAACAAAAAGCATCAACAATTTAAACAAAAAAACACAAAATATTATGTGTTTTTCAAAAATAAAAAGTGGAAAATTGTTGCTGATAATTCATTTGCAACAGAAATCACCAACTACTTTAACAAAACTCGCAAACTATTGCAACAATTTTTTTTTGATTGTAGCAATTAAAATGTGGGTAGATAAACAAAATATTTTACAATAGATTACTTTGCAAGACGCATATTTCAAAAAAACATGCAAACTATGACAAGAAAAATTGTTTGCAACATTTGGAAGATCCAACAGAACATAAACTTGTAGCAAACCGCCCCAAAACTCGAAAAAAGTATAACATTTCTTTCCACAAGAATCTCTTACGTACTTTGTTACAAAATAAACACATCTATGAAATGTAAAAAAATCCAAATAAACTTAGCAAACAGGTCTAGCTAGCTAGGAAGGTAGTTGGGTTTTTAGTAGACAATAAATGCTATTGGGCCAAAAAATACGTGAGCGGCCTAGCCAACCTCAAAGATGCGCGTGCGCCGACAGAGGGACTTGCACGAGGGTGTGTTAGGTTCCCCTAAAATAAGAGCATCTTCACTCGGTCCCCCATACGTCATCCGGCGCAGCCGTATTTTGGTCCCTATGGGGGGTGTTGGAACGAAAATGAAAATGGGGGCGGTTGACTCCCGGCCGTGCCCCCCATAAAAAATTAAATTTCAAATTTAATTAAAAACGATTTCATTGATAGATGACAATAGTTTATACAAAATTTTAAAAAAGGTTTTCCTGTTTTTATCCACTCGGTCGTGATACATATTTGATATGGTCCATCGTCCAGCTGATGATACCCTTATAAAAGCATTTCCAGTGCATTACAGCCTAACTGCCCATCTACCAGGACAATCTGCCAATGCACACAACCCACTAAGAAAAATCTGTAAATGTACACATGCTAAGGTTTTTCAACTGCCGTTGTTTGTTAGTATCTAATAAAGTCCACGTTGCTATAAAAAATGATTATGCATATGCAATATAAGGAGCAGAAGAAAAGGTCCAACAAAAGAAAATGATATCTAATTGGGGAGCACTTCTTCTTAATGAGTGGTGGCAATTAAGCATCAAACAATTACCCAAAATATCTGGATTGTAGTTTGACGTGGACATCAAATCCTCACCATGCACCGAATAAGTTGACACATCGGCTCTATGACTTCTATCTTATTTTTCATTTACCATGCCTGCGAAATTCTGGCAAATCGAAAGCGGCCCCAAATCTGGTTAGATTGAAGCGCATTGTTTGTTTTGAGATCAAAATGATTACTATGTGTTCGTTTTCATGAACCTTGTTCTGTTTTCATGATGTTCCTTGGGTGCAAGCATGTGAGGGTTGTGTTTGCGATTCGAACCCTCGTGGGATTAAGTATTGTAGGCTCCTTGACACAACGATAGCTCCTTCTTCCTTGAGTAGAAACGGTCTCTCTTATGTCAGCGTAGAAATGGACAATAGTTATTAGTTTCATTTCTAGCTTTGTAGCATAACATTTTGTAAGTAGCATGTGGCCTTACAGGAATGGTTTGGACCAACGGAAGTGCTTATTTTACTTCGCAGACCGTTAAGAAAGCAACATGGCGATGGTTAAACAGTCTGTTGATTTCGTCTTCCCACGATCGTTTCAAGATTTCAAGACCTTGAATGTTTCTTTTGCTTCTCCCCACACAGGTCTAGCGACTTTGACCTGCGATGCTACTACATTATTGAAATGCAGAAGGAAAATCTGGCGAGCCTGCTTCATGCTTTCTCGTTGCTCGGATAGCATTTCAGGAGAAGGAATGCACGCTGACCTGAGTATAGAGGCTGCTTATTATGTTTTGCTGAACGCGGAAGACGTACGGAGCAGCTTCGTGACTGGAGCTCGACCAAAATTTCGTTCAGAAGTTTAATGGAATCTATACAGACTTTATGGACTTCTAGTCTGCAGAATGTAAGGTACATAATTTCTTCACTAGACTGGTCTGCCAAAACTCCATGATAGGTTTCAAAAAAAAAAACTCCATGATAGGTAGTAAAATAGTTTCGGCCCTCGGTTTCATGAAGGAAGCATTCTTTACTGACGGAGATGTCACAAAGGAGAGCACATTCTGAAGAGGTGCGGTACGAGATTCCTCGTAGCATGTCACACTGGAGAGCCATCTTAAAATAGCTAGGTGTGAATCTGTATGTGTGATAAGATGTATAAGATGTGAAACACTTTTGTAGGGCTTGTGGGTATTGAGGCAGCCAATCATGTCCCCACGGGAAGAGGAAAGAAACCGCGGGCTGGATACAACTGAAGAACACCACCGTTCATCAGTGGATTCCAAGGCAAGTAGTGTAGGGTTGGGTTGCCCCAAACCCATTGCCATGAAGTGAAGGTTACTCCTGAACTCTCCAGAATTAAATTAACTGACGGCAGTTTCACACACTCCACGGAGTAAACGATGCATCCCTGTCACGAGTGATCACCCATGGTGTCAACTGTAAGATCATGCCATTTACATGAACACCGGTGTAACGCAGCAAGACCCGCCGGTGACACGCGGAGCATATAGTTTCAGTTAGTGGGTGCGTTGCATTTGACATTCAGAGATAAGATCGAGATCAGCAAAAGAAGGGCCTGGTGAAATGGTACAGGGGCAGTCAAAGGGTTGCCTTCTTGCATGCTCGCTGCTGCTGAGTTTGTTCAAGGACACAATCTTTGGACCACCCCCATGGTTGCTGCTCATGCAGGTCATCTCCTTCCTCACTTTCTTTATGTGGAAGTGTCTCAATGGTTTCACACGGCTTATGACAAAGGCTAACCACACCCTTAATTAACCATTCAGAGATTGCCTGACTTGACAGATTAGGCGCCTTGATTCGATTATGATTTACTATGAGTTTATTTCGTCATTGCTGACAAGACATCAAGAACAAGACCCAATTAAATTGCACTACTATATATGATTAACTGCAGCTGTCCATGCGTGCCTGTTGAATTCAAATCCTAAGCGATTTGGACGCCGCGCGCTAATTGTAAGGTTGTACACATGTTCATTGATTAAGAACACTTACATTATGCATCGTGCTTAATTCTACTGAGATTAATATATGTTTATCTGACCGAAACCATGGTAGCTTATGTCTGAAGGTTCTAATCTGAAAGAGATCATCAGAGTTGAAGACTTATTGTGAGTTTGATGAGAAATGATTTATAGTAGTAAATAGATGAGACCTTCTGGTAGGGGAGAATTGACGAAACGGGTCAGTAGACCAATGTACACAGAACTGACCGAGAATTCGGATGCAAGCATATTTTGCTCGCTATGCCAGTGGACGAACTTATCACTGAAGTCCTGCTCCTCATTTGGCTTGGTTACTCAATATTTGTTATGCTGGTGGTTGGTTACTTAAAACCCGATACAAGGCCAGAAATTGTAAATTGAAAAATTATCCTTCGATCAAACAATGATGTCACTATTAATCTTTGAACGTGCTCGATCGGGCGCGTAACCATTTTCCGTAGATCCTGATTCACCATAAACACCGTATTTTGTTGAAAAAATGTTCCACTATCTGTCGGAAGGTGGATATGTTATCATTAGTGCATTACCTACCGGCCTATAGAATGTCAGCAAAACACACTACTGACAAATTTTCGTTCTTCGTTCGCACTGCTAGCTAGCTGTCTACTAAGTGCGATTGTCAACCCCAGCGCTCCTGCATCGCATCGGTCAAGGTCTCCAACCTACCAAAGTCCTGTCCCAGAAAAAATTCAGAAGACTGCGGCTGCGGCTAGAGACCTCTGAATTATTGACCGCTATTTATCCAAATCATCTTCATTAGCAATATCCCGTTTGCAGGTGCTACCTGAATCTCTAAAGTAATAATCGTACTGAACTCTTCAAAGGTCAACTTCGTAACAACCGCGTTTTGTCCACTAAAGAAGATGAAGCTGCTATTAGATCACCATGAAAAGGTCCGAAGGTAGGATTGGTCAGAACTCACAAGCTTGATAAAATACTAATCTTGTATAAGATTGTTCAACTCTACCTTGTTGATTTTGGTGTTCCCCACACTGGCTGCTTAAAGCGTTTGATTTTTGTTTCTTTACTCTCATTTTTAAAGAGGAGGATAAATCATGGCACTCTACCATATATTTTTATTACTGAAAACAACACCAAGCGTTTTCGGGGCAACATATCCCTGTGTGATCCGTGAGATGTAAACTCCGAATATCTAAAAATTTCAATAAAATTGTTGCCGGCGTCGATTTATGGAGAAGTCAGGGTTACACTCCCCTTTTTCCGAAAAAAAGAGGGGAAACATATCCAAAATCATACTTCCTCCGAACAAGATTAAGTGTTGCTAGAGATACGCTGCTTATGTACAACTCGACAGCACCGGCCGCGACAGTATTTTCGGATCAGAAGGAGTACTACAAATCCTATGATTGTTAATCAATCACTAATCAAGCGACATATGCAAATGTAAATGGCGCAACGCTACAAGATAATTACACTCTTATTTACATAAAATAAAACAACGCAAATGTGGAGAATGAAAACCAATATAATTAGCAAGTTTAGAAGCTAAACAAGCGATAAGCACTTTTGGGACTGGCACTAATTACATGCCCAAAAACAATCCCATTGAAAACCCTTGATTGAGCAACAAACGAGGATCCAAATAAAAGCTTGAAAGCTTAGCGGGACAGTACTTGCAATTTGCAAAGCAAGCAAAAGGGACCCGTGAGCAGCACTTGGAATGCCAGGCCCCACATGGTAATCACCGTAGCTCCACGACACGTAATCCTTAATTAGACAGAGACTTTGATCCATTGGTGATATGCGAGTCCATGGTCCATCCTCACGCACGCGCTCGCGCTCGCGCGCACACACACAGGCTGCCGGCCCCTTTGTCTTGTTCCCCCTTCTCGTCCTTTATAAGGGAAGGTGGCAACGGCGTCTCACCTTGTAGCTAGAGCTAAAGCGTCATTTGCTAGCTACTACTGCCTAGTACTACCCAAACAGACAAACTTCGAAGCTGTTTATAGTTTACGAGCTTAGTTAGTTGGCTTGAAGTACGTTGCTTGCTGTTTTTTTCTTGCGAGTGAAGTGTGATCTTTGTGTGTGCAAAGCTAGCTAGCTAGCGCGCGGCAATGGGGAGGCAGCCGTGCTGCGACAAGGTGGGTCTGAAGAAGGGCCCGTGGACGGCGGAGGAGGACCAGAAGCTCGTCAGCTTCCTCCTCGGCAACGGCCAATGCTGCTGGAGAGCCGTCCCCAAGCTCGCCGGTTGGTCACTCACCGCCTCCACACGAAATGCAGAGAATTGTTACATGGATTTCCCTTGACCAATGTTTTAACGTGTAGTTACTTGCGCTTGTGCCAAACTGCCAACAGGGTTGCTTCGGTGCGGGAAGAGCTGCCGGCTGCGGTGGACCAACTACCTCCGGCCGGACCTGAAGCGCGGGCTGCTCTCCGACGAGGAGGAGAGCACGGTGATCGACCTGCACGAGCAGCTCGGTAACAGGTGGTCCAAGATCGCGTCCCACCTGCCCGGCCGGACCGACAACGAGATCAAGAACCACTGGAACACGCACATCAAGAAGAAGCTCAGGAAGATGGGGATCGACCCCGTCACCCACAAGCCCCTCCAGCGTGCTCCTCCCCAACAGCAGCCGAAACGGCCTGCCGGCGGCGACTCAACGGAGCAGAAGGTGCCGGTGGCTGACGAGAAGGCCGCGGTGGCCACAGGAAGTCAGTCAGGTGCCCAGGAGGACATGTTCTGTCCCGACACCATGATGCAACTTCTGGACGACATCATCTTGCCATGCGACGTCGTGGCACCGGCACCGCTCGACAGCAGCTGCGGCACGGCTTCGTCACCAGCCGAATCGTCTTCGTCTTCGTCGGTGTCGAGCAGCGGCTTCGTGGACGACTGGCTGCCGCAGTTCATGGAATGGCCCGTGGAACCGGTGTACATGACGGGGCTGGAGGACATGGTCACCGTGCCGGGGTCGGCATGGGAGTTCGAGGACCCCTTCAACACGTACGAGAGGATCGCCTTGTTTGATCACCAGGAGACATGGGCTTGATCGACCGAGCACTTCGATCGGATTTATCATATTCTTTATAACACAATTAATTAAGTGCCGCAAACCAACCTGTGGTTGGATGGCTAGCAGGGTGGTTGTACCCTCAGCCCACCAGAGTTCAAACCCCAGGTTTGACGTCTGTGTGTTGCATTTAGGCGGAATATTCTTTCAGTGGGAGGCGACGTTCCCGTCGACAGCGAGGCGCCCGTGTTGTGACTTCGTCAATTTTAAGACTCGATCCGCCGGCTCAGTATTTCGGAGGTGCTCATAGGGGTAGGATGTGCGTGTGTGCGTTCATAGAGGTGAGTGTGCGTGCGTGTTGTGAGCGTCTACGTTTGTACTGTGTTTCTCAAAAAAAAAAAAATTAAGTGCCAACATGCGATTGCGTGCGTATATGTTACTACCCGGTAAAAGCCTCATCTTCCATGCACCTAGCAAGTTGTCTTAGAACAATATTTAGAGGTAGAATTAAGAAAATAAGTAAAAGAACTCAAGTGGTTGTGTGTGTGAGAGAGAGAAGCATGCAAATCTACCCTGTTTTTCTTTTCTTTTTTCATCTACCCATCCATTTTTTTTCAAACTTCGTTTAGGTACATGTGTATGTCATGCACACGCGTGATGAAAGAAATTTGAATAGTGAAATGGATAAAACGGTGTCATTGTTTATACTCCCTCCGTTCCAAATTAATTGACTTCTATTTTCCCACATGACATACACATACGTGGACAAATAAAAGTCAATTAATTTGGAACGGAGGGAGTAGAAGATTGGGCTGTCCAGATTTTTTTTCTTGTATGGTTCTTCATATTGTCTTTACTGAGGCCACAACATATTGAGTATTATTTCTACATAAAGCTAAAGGGTGAAGATATCTTTCTTTTTTTCATAAAAGAGGTACACCTAGCTGAGCTTCGATGGTGGTCGGCCACGTTAGAATCAGATTGTGGCCGCGCGGTGCAAACCCTAGGGGGCGACGAGCTGGAGAGATCTTCACTCTGGACTTTATACAATGAAGGACGAGAACTCCTGCGGATTTATCAGGATATAGAGATCCTGAAGGTAGATAGGGTTAGCAATCGAGTTGCTCATGCTTTAGGCCAATTAGGCAAGTCAGGTTCTAGTGGTGTTTGTCGTGATTCAGCTCCGGCCTGCGTGTTGGATTTGTAACCGTGAAAAAGACCGCAGGTTTCTTACGCACTATTTTCCTTCCAGGGTACCTAAGGGGACTGGAATCAGCTATCTGCAGACCGTGATAGAATGCAATCCATGGAGTAAATGCATTGTGCATACATTGCCCGATCCATATCAACCCAAAGAAAATTGGTGATGTTGTAGGCCTAATACTTGTCATGCCTTGGTGATAGGTGTTGATGGTTGTTCCATAAAGCTAACAGATGGTGCTCAAATATTAGCACCACGCCAAGGGATGACAATAGCAAATTGTATCCACTAGCCTTTTGAGTAGTTAGAAAAGGGGAAATGTAACATGATGTTGGTTTCACATGCAACTAAGATATGCTCTAGGTGGTGGAACTGGTAAGTATGGGCTAACCTTTCACAATCAGGTCAGATTGGCAAAAGGACACTTAATGCAGTTTCAAGCAATCTTCGTGTCAGTTCAAGCACAAATTCTTTCTTCTGGTTACTCCTCCATGACAAATTGAACACCTGGAATCTTTTGGCTCTAAAGAAATTTCAACTTGAATCTAATAATTGTGCAACTTTGCAATGCTCTTGAGAGGAGACACTCAACATGTTTTCTAGTCCTGCCCTTTTGCCTCACAGTGTTGGGATTTTGTTTGTCCTCAAAGAAGCGGAAACCTGTCAGTTATTGCAGATTTCATAGATAAAAAAAACTGTAGGTCCATTTTCATATGCAAATCATGATTATTGCAACCTGGGGTATTTGGATGATAAGAAACAACAAGATTTCAAAAAATCAAGCCCCAAGCTTTGGTAGCTGGAAGCATCTACTTCCAAGAGCTTAGCCCTATAAGATATAGAATGAGAAAGAAGTATGAACAAGTATTCAAAGATTGGATAGAGTCACAAACATAGGAACATTTTGATGTTTTTGTACTCTTTTTAAATATTATGTACATATACACTATTATTAAGTTTCAAATAAATACACTATTATTAATAAAAAATATAGTAGGAGCCTTTCCCACTGATTCTCCTAGAAAAATAGCAGTTTCAAAAATACTTCCTAAATGCGAGCAATTTGTTTTTTCCTTACACGCATATATGCAAACTTCCAGTCAGGTGGTCTTAGGAGAAGGGATCTCACGAAACTAGTAGATGGTGCTGCTTATTCCACTACAATGAATGATCACGTAGATGTAATGCAAAGAAATAAAAAATAGTGAAACTATGAAGATGCTTGGAAATGGCTAAGTAAAATTTCTAGAAAACATTGGACTAGACATGCAATATTAGTGAAGTTTCTAACAACTACATACTAATACAAATGGACAAGCCTATTGGCACTATGACAGAACAAATTAGAGTGAAACTCATGGCTAGATGTGAAAACAATGGAAATGACGCCGCTAATGCACAATGCAAAATAGCTCCTCACTATGTTGAGAAACTTGAGATAGAGAAGAGATATGTTGGGTGGTTCCCATGAACGACTTGTATAAGGTAAATTAGTGTGAACTATTTGTTAAAGGAGTGAACTATTTTTTTTAGGTCAAGGCAGTCATTTGCTGCTCGATTAGAAAGAATAGAAGTTATTTATAGAGTTTTGTTGCAACAACTTAGAGTAGCTAATTATATAGCGTTTTGTACATCTCCAGAGTCCTGTGTGTGAGTAAGCTCGCTGCGCCATCTGCTCACGGACCAAACCTACCACCGTCAAAGGCAACAAAGTCGTGTTACGAAAAACCCTCCTATTTCTTTACTTCCAGACATCCCACATGGCGTAGATGAAGGCACCGCTTGTCTCTCTCTGCTTCTCCTTTGAGACAGCCGCAATGGTGTCCACCCACCACGTTAGGAGGCTGCGACCAACAGGTGCAGAGACAACCCCAAGATTGTCGCTCCATCCAAAACCCGTCTCCCTAACGGCAGTCGAGAAAATGCAATCAAGTAGGAGGTGTTGCACCACCGTCGTTGGATGTATTCTGCATAACTTGCAGTTTGGCTCGTGTGGCCAGCAACGCACGGCGAGGTTGTCGACGGTGAGGATCTTCGCACGAAGAACCAACAAAGCAAAAAAAAACTAACACGTTAGCTCGACCTTCGCCTTCCATATGATGTCCATCCTGAAAGGAGCAAAAGTTCCCTAGAATTGGCACAGATACGCCGATGTTGTCGTGTAGCATCCAGAGGCGTTCCACCTCCAAGAAATAGCGTCAGGGTGCGGTTGTAACACCACATCCTAGATCATAGTCCACAAGTCAAGGAACTGAGACAATTCTGTCACGGAGGAGAGGTGGACAAGTGCACACATCCAATTCCTGTTTGTGAGATTTGTTACAGTGTTTTCTATTGTTGATCTAATCACGATGTATGAGTAGTCCACTCGGGCTAAGGGATGATGTGTTGCCTCACAATGCACATGCATCTTTTATACATGTGGTTTTGGTTCAATTGATTCAGTATGTTCCATATGTATGTTCTCTTGTCGATGCCCTACTCCTAAGACTTGTTGGGTATTCGAAATTATAAAAAGTGGTCAAGGTTGAGGTATGAGAGCAGAGAAAATAGGAAGGCTATGCGTGAACCCGGTGAGACGAAGGGGATTATAATAGTTGGAAGCCATTCTCTGGGGGAACAACAGTGACATCACATAACCTAATGTTCTTTTATGTTTCTCTTAATAACCGAGATATCCCCTCTCCATGGAATAGGGCTGAGGTCGGGAAATTGAATCAATAGTGCTACAAAAGTAGGTTATGCAGTCCCAGAACTCATTGCCCTCATATATTCCTGTTAACATGTGTATTTATTATCACTAACAGTTCTTAATATTATATTTGTTATCCCAAATCTTGTGTGCATAGTTGGAGGCAAAAACAACCCATTTAGAACATAACTGGTCTGGTTCAAAAACCCTTTAAACTTTACTGAAACTATTAGATTTGGCAGGATCATGCGGCATGCTTCTGGATTCTTCCCTGCGGCGTCGGCCCAGTGGGTGGCCGCCACGTTTACTGCAGGTTCGTGCCCGTCATATGATGACATAGATCATCAGGGAATGCACCAAGCATGAAAAGGGAAAAGGTCGTAGAAAGTTGTATTTTGGAGATCCTATCCATTGTCTCCACTTGACGGCAGCCTTACAAGAGATCTGTTAACGTGTCGATTTGGATGTGTGATTGATACATTTGCAGGGTTGGGGCACCTTTACCCAATGCTTAGCAAATTCTTGTGATGGATCTCCGGCATTGACACAGATGATTACACGTCTAGCTCGGTGAGTCTAGACCTCTTTAATTTGGTACTAGATAGAGCACTATTGATCTCCAGCCACCAACTCCATATACATGCATGACATATCGGCATAACAAGGTAAAATGAGAACTCGACATTACTACTGGATCTCATCACTCCTGATATCACGATGAGGTCAGCATGCAACCCAGAAATGAAAATTGGGAGCGAGGCATGCACCCAATATTCTCGAAATAAAAAGGGTCAGCATGCAAGCCCATCCAGCAGTGCGGAAGTATGAATAGCGTCTCCTGCCATTCTCACACACGGAGTTGAACCGCAGAATTGCAGCTGACGGTTCTCCGTTGAACATTTAGCCGCATATGCATTTCACCGAAGACTTCCAATTTTATCTTCCTCTCTCCACTTGGTTAATTTCTTACTGTTTTCCTCGCTGGGGACAAAACTCTATCAACTCTTTTTGCTTTGTTCTCGCAAACAACTGTATCAACTTGTTGCTCTCGATTATACAGTAGTAGTATTATCTAGTTTTTGCTTTGGACAATGGTCAGCACTTAGTGCAACTCGCATGATCGACGTGACTCTCGTGACCAATGTTTTGGAGCGATTTGGTCCGGCTAATGGGCACATGCTACGCCTTAATTAGCAGCTGACTAGTACAGCAGGACGGACAAGTGTTCCCACACGTGAGTGTATATTGTATCCGACTGAGAATGACTCCCACGAGTTCGTCTGGCATGGATGACGGATCCGAGTTTTGAATCGGAAATGTCAAGGATGATCGACTGACGTGGGTTTCATGCACGAGCGCCCTGACTCGTAAGCATGCACACGTACGCGCGAACTAGAAGGAGCGCGGCTTCACACGCATAGGACATATACTCAACTAGAGCACCATATAGCCATATAGGAGAGCACTTGTTCAATGGCTTGACTATAGCTTGCCGGAAGACTTGAGACTTTGGATATTCAGTATTTGCTCTGAGTTTCAAAGTTGCATGCCTATGTACGTCCCCCGTTTCACACATGCATGGAATTGGGGCCAAGTCACCCCAAAACCAAAATCAGATTCAACAATAGTTTGGCCACCATACTAGTTACAGTTTACACCAATGTAAGATACACATACGTCTACTACTGCATTCATATTTTCCCGACAGTTCACAGCATGTGGGAAAAGTACTCTTCTTCATAAAGAAAAAAAAAACTTCAGTGCAGTCATTGCACCCACAAATCGAGTAGATCGTGCGACACCTATTCCATGCATGAGAGATCTCTGAACAAATCGATCTCTGGTACGATGATCACACACTTAGATTCGCAGCACGAACGTAATTATTGAGGAGGAGAAGGCCAATCGTAAGTGGGAGAATAAACAACATCATCTCACCAAATCAGGGATATGCATATGCAGTTATGCACCCCTACAGATGGACTTTTTGGATCGACACAGCGGCCCACACACCTACAAAACCACTTTCAGATCAGAACAACAGGTGCCAAATTTTGTTGTGGTGAAAATTGAAAGGGATTAGCTAGGACCGGCCTTTGCAGAATCGCAATCATGGGTTAGCCACCAAATCACCGGGCGAGGAATGCTAGCTGCAGGCTGCCTGTACTGCATGCAATGTGCATTACCTGCCTTCCACTAACTAGTGCATAAGAAGTCTCGAGTGTGCTGATGATTGAGATTAGTTTTGGGCAAACACCCGGCCGATGCACTTTGTGCTGACATGACATCCTGCCGCCGCCGGCGTGGCCGTGTCGATCCGGTACCGGCCGGCTGGCCGGATGCATTCGAGTTCGTCGACGCGGGCCGGATGCTTAGGACCATAGGTAGATGTCGTTACCAGAGAGCATATATTGCACGTGGCTTATTGATTTGTTTCTCCAAAACCAGTCCAAGCGACTAAAGGTGGACTATGCTACGCCTTCTCGTCGACAGATTTTTCCTCGGCTAGCGCCATCCCGTGTTCTGAATGTTGAACACTGTGCACCAGTTGCAACTTCGGTTTGACTATATCCTGTAGAGATTCGTGATCCATAACAAACGACGTAATGTTGTGAGACAGAAGGTACTTCGAATGTTCGTACGCCCCCTCCTCCCCACTCACCAAGTCCATCTCCTCTCAGATTTTGTTCGTGTGCCGTGGGTTGAAGAGAAGTTTGTGTGGTTTCGAATCAATTTTCGTGTTTCAACTGGTTTCGATGATGGCGACGGCGTCGGTCAATAAGACGGTGATCTATTTTGGCACTAAGAAAGTTCATACGCCCCCTCCTATCCACTCCCCCGAGTCCGTCTCCTCCTCTCATATTTGTTCGTGTGCCATGATGGAAGAGAAGTTTGTGTGGATTGGAGTTGATTTTCATGGCTTCGACTGGTTTCAATGATGTCGACGGCGCCAGTCAATAAGGACGGCGATCTAATTTGCCACTACGAATGTTCATATGCCCCTCCGCCGAGTATGTCTCCTCCTCTCATATTTGTTCCTGTGCCGTGAGTGGAAGAGAAGTTTGTGTGGATTGGAGTCGATCTTCCTGGCTTCGACTAATTTTGATGATGGCGACGGATTCGGTCAATACAAACGGTGATCTATTTTGCATGTCGGATACTATATTCACCCGTCGGTCAATAGATGGGATAGTCGAGAGTAATAATTTGGTCATCGGATATATATTTCACAGTCGGCCATTAGATAGGATAGTCGAGGGTTCTATTTGTCCCATTGGAAATTTGCCTACACCGTCAGATATTCATTGTTATACCCTGAGAGGTGGTCAGTTACCGTCAGGCATTTATCGTCACAAATAAGGGGATTTCTAGTAGTGCAAGGGGCGTGTCCCGGTTCGATGCTCGATAACAACATGGATGATTTTGTCGTGCGGCGGACCCACACGGAACCACAAGCTTGTACGCGATGGTGTTTATGTGTACCTATGTGTGACGGGTATGTGATCCACACGGAATCTAGTGTTCAGAATCTCGCTGCGAGTAATACAACGGTGAAAACCGCTTGCAATTTGACAGCTCAGTATAGTAGATTTTTCGTTTTGAATTTTTATTCTCAAAATAAATGCAAAATCATACTCCTCCACACTACTATATCCCGCTCTCTCACCAATCTCACGGTCTCATTGGTCTCATTGCTTTTCTAGTCCCTCCGTTTCATAATATAATAAGATGTTGTAGGTGTTGTACATGTTGTAAATACTAAATATACACATATATTAAAATATGTCTAAATACATGTATGTACATGTGAATTTGAAAAAAGGTTAAAACATTTTAATATTATGGAGCGGAGAGAGTACTTGTGAATAATGGCGAGTAGAGAGCCACGAGTAAGACGAAGCGCGTACAAAGCCCCCGCGACGTGTCTGGCCGGTCGTACGCGCGCCTCTGCTTTGAAGCCCCCGCGCGTCTGTCTGCCGTATGAAGCCCCGATGCTGATACGAGGGCTCGGGCTCGCGACAATGCGTTGTACGATGATAAAATATCAAATCAGCAAGCACAAAGTACACACAAAAAAGTGTACGCATTACCAGAACTGGGAGTACATAATACATAGAGAATGGTGTACAAACTACACAGAACAGGGAGTACAAACTAAACACAACACGAAATATAAAAGTACACGGACACTGTTAGTACGACTACACAGAAAATAGTGTACACATTACCAGAAACTGGGGGTACAGATACTAGTGTACAAACTACACAGAACATGAAGTACAAAAGTATACATACACGGGTAGTACAACTACATAGAAAATGAAGTACAAAAGTGTACAAATCAGAAAGTACAAAAATATACTGAAGTATATGAGTATAAAGTACTCATAACAGATATACAAACTATACATAACCAAGAGACTAGAAAAAAAGTTCTGTTTTCCAAATCTCGAAGCGCACCAGTGAGGCTCGTACGCGGCCCGCTCATGCTCCTAATGGATTACGATGCGGAGAGCCCACAAAACGGCCCAGTGCTCGTACAGAGACTACCTAAGACTGGATTACGCCTTACAAGGCCGCAGACAAAGGCGGTTCTCCAAATAAGGTAATTAAACTGGGAACTGTTCTGTGATTGCTAACAGCTGCTTCTCAAGTCCTTACAGTAAGCTATGCCCAGCTGCTGAACCTGTAACTTGGTTCTCTCTTTTCAATTCTTTTGTTTGTTGGTTAACCGTCTACGGGGGTGGACCTCTAACATATATTTCGTAATTTGATGATAACTGAATCCAGAGCTTTTAGCTTTGTAATGGGTACATTAAGTTCCGATAGAATGACAGATAAACACTTATCACTTCTTACGAGCTGAGGGACGTGCTAGCCCAGTTGCGCCTCTGAGCTCAACTCTGCAACCTTAAGACCTGGTGTCGTGCTGTTGGAGTTGGACCACTGTATTCATAGTGACCCAAACTAATCAGCTTTAGCAACGCCAGCAGAGGCTCCATCGGGTGGCCGGAGCTCCCGGACGACAGCGTCAATGAAGCCGCCCAGCGTATAAAAGGCACCCTGCGTCCAACAGAGCCCTACAAGAATTTCATAATTATTTTCGTGACTGGTCGAAGCTGTAGCAAGTACTACCATTCGTGGGACGTTCTACAAGAGAAGCCAGCCAAGGCCTGGAGTGTAGTCGTGGCTAACCCTGCCTCTATATCAACGCGTCGCAGCTAGGCACCAAAATTACCACCTGCAAAACCAAGGCGCCACCAGGGGGAACATCGCCCACAAAGCTTCTGGACACAAGACAAAACACCTGCGTTTTGGCCGTTTGGGACGCGTCCATGGCCGCATTGCATACTCAGAAACATTCTTGTTTCTTGCACCGTATAAAATCAAGGGGGGCAAAGAGGAAACTCTGCAAGCCACCGCAAAGATGCAGCATCAGCAGCAGCAGCACAGGTCGGCCATGCGGAGGGAGGATCGGAGAGCGAGTGACCTGCCTGTTCACCGGCCAGAGAGGGAAGGTGAGACAGCCCACCGGAGAGCTGCTGAGGTTCCTGCCCATCGGACGGAGAGGGTGGGTGCGGCGGACACCCGGAGAGCGGCAGTGTTACCACCCCGCTGGCCAGAGAGAGGGGCGGGAGAGGCGGCCACTCGGCGAGCGGCTGACATGCCTGCCCATCGGACCGAGAGGGCGGGTGAGGTGGACAACCGGAGAGCGGCAGAGTTGCCACCCCGCCCGACAGAGAGGAAGAAGAGCCTGGAGAGCCTCCTCGACGCCCCGGAAGCACGGGGCAAGCGCCGCGGCCCTGTGCCGGTCGGCGAGAACGTGACCAACTTCCCCGGCCAGGGCCTTGAGTTCAAGAACCTGTCCTACAGTGTCATTAAGAAGCAGAAGAAAGATGGAGTCAAGATCAAGAAGGAGGTGTACCTGCTCAATGACATATCCGGGCAGGCTCTACGAGGCCAGGTCACCGCGATCCTCGGACCCAGCGGTGCTGGCAAGTCCACTTTCCTTGACGCCATTGCTGGAAGGATCGCCAAAGGTAGTCTCGAGGGATCCGTCAGCATCGACGGACGACCTGTAAGATCGACAGCCAATGGTTCTGTTGCATTTTAAAGTACCAGCTGGGTTAGGAAAAAGAATGGTGCAGTTTCTTATGCTCTGAATCGAAACTTGTTCAGGTCACAACGAGCTACATGAAGCAGATTTCCTCCTACGTGATGCAAGATGATCAGCTGTTTCCCATGCTGACAGTGCTGGAGACACTTACATTTGCAGCTGAAGTCAGGCTCCCGCCATCCCTCTCAAGAGCTGAGAAGCTGCAGAGGGTATGGGAACTCATTGAGCAGCTTGGTTTGCAGGTAAGATTTTAGTCCCCCCTATTCTAACATTAGGTAGCACAGCCGAACTAAATCGTAGAAAGATTATAATTAATCATAATAAACATCTCTGCTGACAATACTAATTCAGAACTTCCCAGACCTCATGTCTTCCGTTTTCCTCTTAGATATTGCCATTATAGTACTATATCGTAATCATATGCCCTCTCACTCAATGCAAAGATGTGGCTCAACTGACCCATAGTAGCGGCAAATCTCAAACAAACTTCCCGCAAAAGAAAAAGATCACAGCCAAACTAACGTAGCTATATTCATTGTGTTTCTCCAAGCAAAAGCTGAGACAAGTCAGAACAATAATCTAATACTATCGGTTCCACTGGAACTACATGAAAACTGCACCTGCGAATATTATCAGATTTTTGACAGACCTACCTTGCCAAATGCAGACAACAGCTCACACGTACATTGGCGATGAAGGGGTGCGAGGGGTCTCTGGTGGGGAACGTCGCAGAGTGTCAATTGGTACAGACATCATCCATAAACCATCCCTGCTATTTCTCGACGAACCAACCTCCGGCCTCGACTCCACTAGTGCATACAGTGTGGTTGAGAAAGTGAAGGATATTGCAAAAGGAGGAAGCGTTGTGCTCATGACAATCCATCAACCGTCTTTCAGGATACAGATGCTTCTCGACCGAATTGTCATCCTTGCAAGGTGATACAACTATCCCATTTTATGCAACTTGGTGTTCTTAGAACCTGTTAATAAAATACTTTCCACTGAGGTCGTTAATACTTTCCAATCATATCGCACTATGCCATATACTAGTTCACATACTTCATTAATAACAAACTTTCCACTGAGGTCGTTAATAACATACTTCTAACTAGTTTCAATACTTCATCCAGGGGAAGATTGATCTATCTAGGCAACCCAGTCACACTTCCCACATACCTTGCTGGATTTGGTCGACCAGTACCCGATGGTGAGAACAGCATGGAATATCTACTGGATGTCATCAAGGAGTACGATGAATCAACACTTGGACTTGAGCCATTGGTAGCTTACCAGAGGGATGGCAGCAAACCCACTGAAGCTGCAAAAACTCCAGTACCGAAAACACCAAGAACACCATATCAGAAGTCAGTGCAGTTCCGACAGATGCAGCTCAAAAGCAACAACCACTTTTCACTTGCAAGCGCAACACCTCATGCTAACCCCTTCTCGAACTTCGAGTCCTACAATATTGATGATGAGGAGGGTGATTTTGACAATTCTCTTGAAAGAAAGACACAAACACCACTGCATAATGTAACCTCAGGCTACCATCCGAGATTAGCTTCACAGTTCTACAAGGATTTCTCCGTCTGGGTTTACAATGGTGTTGCAGGGACACCACAGCGTAGGCCTACTTGGACTCCAGCTCGAACACCATCAAGGACCCCGATGCCAAGTTACCCTCCAAGCCGTGTGACTACACCACACAGGTCAATTCCTCCGTCTCCCCAAGAACCAGTGTTCAAGCCAGAAGAGCCAACCTATCAGGAGTACGAGCTTGATATTGAGCCATTAGATGCACCCGAGGACGGGCCCAAGTTCGCCAATCCTTGGCTCAGGGAGGTCATCGTACTTTCTTGGCGTACTGCACTGAATGTTGTGCGCACACCGGAGCTGTTTCTCTCTCGTGAGATCGTTCTCACGGTCATGGCACTCATCCTTTCAACGCTGTTCCATCGCCTCAGCAATTCTGATTACCTAACCATCAACCGCATCATGAACTTCTACATCTTTGCAGTTTGCCTTGTCTTCTTCTCCTCAAATGATGCAGTTCCAACATTCATCCAGGAGCGCTTCATCTTCATCCGTGAGAGGTCCCACAATGCATATCGTGCTTCAACCTATGTGATCTCCTCCCTTATTGTCTATCTTCCATTTTTCGCCATTCAGGGCTTCACCTTTGCAGTGATCACAAAGTTCATGCTCCATCTGAATAGCAGTTTGCTCTACTTCTGGATCATCCTCTTTGCATCACTCATAACCACAAATGCCTATGTCATGCTGGTGAGTGCACTTGTTCCGAGCTACATCACTGGCTACGCCGTCGTGATTGCGACAACAGCCCTCTTCTTCCTCACTTGTGGGTTCTTCTTGAAGCGGACAAAGATTCCACCTGTCTGGCGTTGGCTTCACTATATCTCTGCAATCAAGTATCCATTTGAAGCATTGCTTGTGAATGAGTTCAAAGGAAGCCACTGCTATTTTGGCCAAGACAATCAACTGTCACCGGGACCTCTGGGAGAAATCAAGGACAGTGACCTTTTCACAGAACTGCACCTAAACAGAACAACATGCCCCCTGATAGGCCAGGATGTGCTCACCACCATGGATATCACAATGGACAGCATCTGGATAGATGTTGCGATCCTCCTTGCCTGGGGTGTGCTCTATCGACTCTTCTTCTATGTGGTTCTGAGATTCTACTCCAAGAATGAAAGGAAGTAACAAAGGCATACCAGTATCTATCTATGCCATCTCTGTTGTGTGCATTTGTTATCTTTCTTTTTTGATGGAATACATTTGTTATCGATGTTTAAGATATGCCTGGTAGCTTAATCTATGTAAAAGAAAAAGTTTGTACTCAAAAGCATTGATTGAAAGACAGCATCAAATCATTTCTAGTTTTGATCAATTCAGGTATATGTGCACAACAGAGCACTTAAGTCCAAAATAGGGCAATACTATGAGGCTTTGGTCGATGAAAATGATGTAAGTGCACATTTTACCATGATTATCATACCAAAACAAAGGTGTATTATCATCTATAAGATTTATTTATTTATGCTATAATTTCTATGCAAGCGTGTCATTATCAAAGGAAAGAGACAAGCAGACTACAATGGCATGAACAGATGAAAAATATTTAAGGGACTAAATGATGAATGTTAAAGTTGCTGATTTTTTAAATGAAATAACAGATAAAACATATAAGAACATTGTTACGCAAGGTAGTATTTGTGTGAACCTGACTCACACTAATAAAGAGACATTAGAAAGAAAGATGGAAGATTCTTTTAAGACCAACTTAATTTGTAGATAAACTCTCACCATGTAGATATAGAGTTAATTTTTATGGACCATCAAACTAATGTTAATCTCTCATGTGCATATGCATATACGGATATACCGCTACCAGTAAGGCACATACACGATAAATCAGCATGGAAATATAAATAAGAAAACAACAAAGGTCAGAATTCCAACATTTAGGTCGACATGTATTCATAAACATTCTTTACTGAGAGTTTTGAATCACTGGGAGTACACCATAGAAGTAATGATAGCTCACTGTTTAGGATGAGCCATACTGGGCAAGCTTCCTCTCAAGACCAGTCTTGTCCGCACCAACAACCTTATCGATCTCTTTGCCGTTTATCACACAGGAGAATGTTGGAACACTGGCGACATTCCAACGATGTGCAACATTGCCAAGTTCATCGATGTCAACCTTGAGAAAAACAACGTTCCGGTGCTTTTCAGCCAAGCTTTTGTAAACAGGTCCCATGAAACGACATGGCCCACACCATGTTGCAGTGAAATACACAATCACAAGCCTAGACAAGCTTGACGCAGCCTTAAGTTTTGCTTCAAACTCATTTGACGAGTGGATACTGATCACATCGCCTGGTTAAAATCACAAATATGTACATATCAAACGCTTTAAATCCAGCAAAAGTACTTCTAATATTTGTATACAAATGTGTATGGAGAGAACCTAGTAAACAAGCATATAAGAAACTTACCATCCTTTAGAACAGCAGAAACCTGCACACGAGAATGCATATAAAAACATAAGTATACAGTAGTTGCTTGAGAATTTAAGACAGTTGCAGAAACAGCTAACATGGTCCTAATATTGGATCAAACGATTTTTGATCTAATGATAAAACTTGAATATAAACACAAAGGAGACCAGTTTTGTAGAGGGCTTCACACTTCTATCAACCATTTGGAAAGACGATTACCTCCTCAGCATGTTTACGCTTTCGTTCAATGTCAGCTTTTTTCATGTCCCTCTCTTTACGCAAGAGTTCATACTTTCTCTTGTGCTCCTCAATTCTGCGTACATTAGGTTCAACCTGTACATGGAATGCAGTCAGAGACACATTGGTACATGCAGATGGGGTAAGTGTTCCTCTCCAGTCTCATTTTTTGCTAGGGTAAATTCTGTTAATAATTTTACCTTCTTAAGCTCTAAGCCAATCTCTTCATCAAAGTCCAATTTTGCTGCCAAGTGAAGGTCATGAGCAGCATCTTCCCACTTCCCAAGCATAGCTTTTGCCATCCCTCGTGATTTATATCCTTTAGCAGAATCTGGATTAATCTGAAAAAGTGACAAATTACAAATGAAGTCAACTCAAGTATAAGCGCATATGGACAGTGAATTTATTATGAAATAATTCCCAAACCTGTAATGCTGCATCTGCATCACGAATTGCTGCATTTGGTTTTTTCATCTTCATAAAAACACCAGCTGCATAAATTACACCATAGATAAGAGCGCCATATAAAGTTAAAATCAAATAAAGGGTTACATATAATAACTCTTGATACCCCTGGTTGCATAGAGGATAGCTGATGTCGGGTTCAGCAAGATGCCCTCCGTCAGGTGGTCGATTGCCTCGTTCACTTTACCTAGAACACAAAATCCAAATAAGTTGGAATATCCAAATATGAGGAGCACGTTCAATATCGAGTTTTACCGTACAGAAAAATCACAATCCATTCTCTTCCTACATTGCAGATATATGTAAAAACTAATTGATTCACATTCCCATGACATTAATTAAACCATGCCTTCTGATAGTGCATCAATGCTCTTCTTTTTGTACTGCTGCGCCTTATCGCGCATCTCTTCAGAGACTTCAACCGATGGATCTCCCATCTGTAAGAGAAGAGGGAAAAAGCAACATCAATTCTTTGCACCGCCGCCACAGAACATATGGTTCTACCAAAATCACCCTCAGTTTACATTTATATGGCGACGCTTTTCAGAACGAACTTTGACCGGAACAGTTAAGAAATAATATATCGATTATTATGTACAAAATTGATATCGATATATTAGCATTGAAAAATACTTTCTAATGATATAAATAATTTATCAAATAATCATCATCTACTTATGCTAATTCTTGGTCAAACTTAAATCTTGGAAAGCGTGTCCGCCGTATAAATAGGAATGGAGGGAGGACTACTTTAGACCAAAATCCTGACCTTCTGCGGAAGATCATTGTCCGGCTCAACAACTTCCCCTTCCAACTCGATATCTGACTCCATGATTTCATCCTCGAAGCTGCTATCCGCTGCCTTTGCCATGCGTTCTACCGCGTTCTGCAAAAATTGGATTTCATGAAAATCAACTACTCTGTAAAGTTCTTGTTTGAATAACTTGCAAAAGACCAACTAATAGGACTAATTTCATGTAAGACCGCGAACCAACAAAAGATAATCTCGCACATTAACGACGGCCACATCTGTTAGGATGTAAGAGGTACATAACGAAGATAATATTACCGGAACGCTGGCTCCAAGGCTGCAAACAGGACCAAGAAACACGTCAACCACAATGAAACCAATCAATGTACATCGAAAAAGAAAAATAGGAGGAGTAGGGCACGGGGGGCTCAATCTTTGTCAAGGTGAAGTAAAGAAAGGTTTCTTGGATTCTTCCTCTCACTCTCATGGCAACAGGGTAAGCACATAATACAATCGAGATCACAAACCTGAGGAGGTAGTCCATGAAGAAGGACAGGGAGGGGTGGTGGAGGAGACTAGGCTTGGAGCGGCAGCGGGAGATGAGAAACTGCAGTTGGGCCACCACCGCATTGTCCAGACTATCTTCCATCTCTTAACACTTGAAAGTGTAGGAGTTTTTTCTCTCAAAGGATTGGTGGGGAGATGATCTCTGGGTGACTGGGGTCTATGGATTGAGGACAGTGATGTACTCAGGCTTGAGAGGGAGACCACATGAGATGTAAGTTTATCTTTGTGCTGATTTTTTAAGCTTCTGATCTGATAGATGGGTCATGGTATTTATAAAGGGGGTGTGTCTTGTGCGTAACTCTTATTCGAAGAAAATGGTATGCAATTTATTGTGGTGTAAATGGCGAGTTTCATTACCATATAATATTTTGTAAAATACTTCCATCATAAAAATCGTGCTGAAATCGATTCTCGCAATAAATGTCTGGATGCTGTGCAAAATTAGCATAATACCCTAAATATTATAGGCTGATATATTTTCTGGGCATAAGAGTGACATGGACAACGTGACAAATTGCTACGGTCTAGGATCATCCTGTTGCATAATAATCCGTTTTGTGGGCTCATCCAAATAACCAATTGCTATGAATTGTTTTTATGTATCACAAACTAGATTACTGAGTGCTGACAGTCCAAGAATTCAATTTGAAAGCCAATTGTTTGCGGTATAATTAGGTTTACATATGTGTACGCCCTAATGGTTCGAACACTGAATATAGTATTAGCCGACCACGAACTTTGTAGCTTTAGAGGAAAATTATAACTTCAAGTTGCATTTATGCCCACTACGGTTTGTGCAGAAAAAAAAATGGTTGCTTATGAGTTCATAAGTGAAGCGGGTAGTCGAGCCATGACTAAATTTGAGAAAGCCAGCGCGCAGCTCAACCGCACCCAGGAGAATCCAGTAAACCGGAAGGGACATACAAGTATATAACACTTAATCCGTCACCAGGAGAACCTAGTACTCAAACTTTGCAATCCAGATGCTACAGCCACATGCCTACGGCCTACCTTACCGGTTCAAAATGAAGGCTGGAGAAATTACCGACGAAAGTTGGCATTAAATTTCACAGGTAAGTAGGCAACGCACATGTTATGAAGCTGAATCAGAAAACCGAGCTATCAAATCTGATGCTGGTGGCACAACCAAACATGACGAAATTCACGGCACTAGCGCACATCCGGCTCACATCCAATAGACACAAAAAAAAACTAGGCAGCGCACATCGAGGAGGAGGCAAGGCGCTCACCGGGCGGAAGCGGTGCAGCTGCTCGGAGGTCCAGAGGCCTAACGGCCGCCGTGCCCTTGCTTCCTGCAACGACCTAGGTAGACTCGCCCTCGCCCTCGCCGCCGAAACACGCCGCAGTCAGGATCGTGCAGACAAAGCCTGCCTAGTCACCAACACAAGTCGGTGGGCCTTTCACTTGCCAGGCCTATCTGTGCGTATTTCAGCCCAAACATACGAGGCCCAGGTCTTCCAATTTTTTACTACTCCCTGCAATTTCAGCCCAAATATATATATTGTATAATCCAATATATTTAACTCTAAAACATGTCTAACACTAAACAAAATCAAAGAATTGAATGAAACTCTCTTGTTTCGTCAACTTTGATATCATTAGCTGTCTCTGTAGCTGGCTCTCATGAGTCATGTCTGGTGTTCCTAGTAAAAACTTTTCAACTAGCTGGGTCACCGCTGTTTTAAACCCTGACTTGGAATCAGAGCCATAAACGAGTGATTCGGTCGGACGGACGATTGAGTTCTTAAAGCTTGGATCGGCACTTCTTGTGTTGAAACAAACACGCTGTTGCTAGTGCCCTCAACGCTCTCTTCGATCCTTTGCAAACATAGCTCCTTCTACGGGAGATAGCTTTCGATCACTTTCATCTCAATTCGTTTCATTGGTTGGTCGAGTGGATGATTAGACACAGGCGGAGTATTCAAGATATATCAAATTCATCGACAATTAATATCAACAAAGAGCATATGATAATGTACCAAATTGGAGTACGACACCTACGGAAAGAAAGGCGACGGCTAGGGTTTCAACCCTAGTCGTCGCCGCCGGCATCATCTGCAACTCCATCGTCGTCTTCGTCTAAGAATTGACGGGTCCTCACCTCTTTTAGGTGTCGCTCTGGCACTAGGAGGGGTGGGGACCTCGGACCTGCGCAGGGCGCTATACAAGGGTCCTTAATGTTAGAGCTTGGTTTTGGTTGTTGTCTTCTTTGTCAATGGAGATGACATCGTTTGTAATAAGTGATCTTCCGCGCTTCGCTCGTCGGCGAGATCTCCTTCTCGACGTCAATGGTGGCTTTGGAAGATTAAATTTGTCTAGGTATGGTTCTTCAGATCTTGTTTTGCCAGATCAATCTTGGATTGTTTCTCATGGTTGCGGCGAGGATGTTTGTCCTCGCGTTATCTATCCCGGCTACTACGTCTTCGGCAATGGTGATTCGTTCTCTCGGCTCCCAGCGTCATCGACAAAGTGGCTCGGTTATTTGTCCCTGAAATATCAGTGGTGGTGCTCTTGCCGATGTTATTTGATTAATTTAATGGTTGCATGCGTGCACAAAGCCTTGGCATTGCGGCTCAAAATTAAAAAGGGAGAACCTTCGGTGGTATTTACAGGTGTGTGGTTTTGTGGTTTTGGCGTTGTTCTACGGCTGCCTTCAGAAAAGTACAAGATTGTGTCATGGATGAAAAAAGGGCTTAGAGATCTCATAGATTTGCTGGTCTATTTTAGCTTTGTTTTTAGAATCGATGTAATCGTGTACTCTTTGTTGGTTTAATATATGTGAAAAATTCAAAAAAAAAAGAGCATATGATAGGAATGGGTTTCATAATTATAAAAAATCACCGACTCTAACTTAGATGTGTACGCACACTACATTCATACAATAGTTCTTTTAGGAAACTCTCATAATACCTATTAAAAACTGAAGTCAGGGAGGGCGTGTTTGGTTAACTGCAGCCAGGGACGACCTTCGTGCAATCTGGCATGTTGGATTCTGGTCGCTCGCAAAGGAAATTGGAGCCATGTCTTCTACATGTTAGGTTGCATGTCTAGTGTTGGTTCTACATGATGGAAAAAACTGAAGAATCGTTGTTTGGTTTGTTGTGTTGCCCTTTTTGGATTAGGTCAATATGGTGTGTTTGGTTGTTTTCAAGATTGTTGTTGTAACCTCTTCTCGGAGTGGTGAGGTTATTAGCTATTTGTGGTATGTGGACAACATCTAACTAAGCAAATGCAGCTAAACATAACATATACTCCCTTTGTTTCACAATATAACATGTTTTAGTCATTTTTTACAATCACATGTATACACATATAAACATGTATCTAGACATGTTTTAGTGTATATGTCCACTCATTTTAATATGTATCTAAATAACATGTGAAACATCTAAAACATCTTATATTGTGAATTAGAGGGAGTATAACCAAAATGTTACGACAACGCTCGGTACCAAACAAAGTTCACAACCCATACGTAAACATCGCTACAGTATTTAATATTTGCAACTATATACTTGTCTTCATCATATATCATGAAAAGGGCAATTCCATGATCTTTGCACTTCATAACCACCTCAAATCAAAAATAGTTGTAGACAACCATCTTGAACACATCTAGCTTCACCAACTTGAAGGCATGAAAGTACCTTTAAGTTGTCCATTTGTAATATTAAATTATCGCAGCTAGTAAAATTTCTACTAGAATATCCTGTTTTGAACCTAGTTTTAGCGTATTTAAGCATTGTTTCTCTGAAATGTCAGTTCAATGTGGCACGGCCATACTGTGTAAAGCTCGGGTGGCATTATTTTTATTTTTTTAGTAGTCATGGGGAGGTATGCCCACCTGATTTTTTTTCCATAGATAGGGTGAAACCCTAGGGAGCAAGGTACAAGGGGTGGGGGAGAACAACAAGGAGAAACACCAAGAACTTCAAGAACTAGATCCACTTGGTTCCCCTTACTTAGAGGATAGATGGATTGGTAGAAATGTAGATCTGGATGTCTTTTCATTTTTCCCTCGAGAATATGTAAGAATCAATAGTAGGATTGAGAGGGGGCAAGATTTCCAATATCAACAATTGGAGAGAGAGGAAAATATTCTTGTTCTCAAACCCCCCCCCCCCCCCCCCCCCCCCACACACAATGCAGTTCCTATTTAGCACTAGTTAGTAGTATGATGTACTACAGGTAATTGCGGTTACTGTTCAGCCATTACCCAAAAAAATAGAGCCGCATCTCCTTGTGCTACGTGAGAAAAGGCCCAACGGGCCTATTACAGTCCATTACGGTTAGTATTTGATAAAACTACGGACCTCATATGGATGCACTACAATATTTTTTTCTGGATACTCTATACTAGTTTTTTGGTACTATAAAATGGTTATACCAAAAATAAATTGATGTGAAAACATATATTGATAATAAACTATTTCTTGACACCACGAAATTGTCACTTCAAACAAACATAATACAGGTTTATTTGAATATACATGTTACAGTTGTAAAAGAAAAAATCTTTGCCCCCCTCATGTTCAGATCCCGGCTCCGCCCCTGCCCACGCCCGAGACATATGATCCAGATTTTCTAAAATAAGATAATCTAGACGAATTCAATTGATATAAAAAATGTTCAAGTAGTAGGTAACAAGTGGAATTCACTCTTTAAAATATAAGTTACCCCTTAATAATTCATTTAAACCTAAGATTGCGAAGTACTTCATGTGTACAGACGAAGTTTAGAACATTCACAACGCCTGGGCGCGATAAGCGCTGGCGGTCTTGAAGAGCATCCACAGTGGAGTCGCTTATACACAAGCACGAGGGACTAAATCCCGGCTGTTTTGCCAAAATCCCAATGATAAATAAGAGTCTGACGCATAAACAAGAGTATGATGTCTAAACAAATTCAAATAGTACAAAATATACCTAGCAGTGGTTACTCCACTAAATAAGCGTCAATATTGGCATCGAGGCATTGTGGATGCTCCAAGCCATATTATTTAACGAGTATCCAGATGTGCCTGAAATTATGTGCCTGAAATTAGGAAAAAACGGCTGAAATTTAACACTTCCTCCGTTTTACAATATAAGATGTTTTAACCTTTTTTCCACATTCATATATACACATACACATGTACCTAGACACGTTTTAATGTATATGTCTATTTTTTAGTCCGAATCTAAACAACAACATATGTAACACTTAAACCGCTTATATTGTGAAACGAGGGAGTACTTCTGCCTGTGAACAAGCGCGTCGTTGTAGATGCTCTCGCCGGTGCTCAATAAAGAAGGAAAGAGCTGCACACTGGAAGGGTCACATCCTCTGAACTATGAGCTCCGCTAGAGGGAAAAAATTCGATATAAAGATATAAGCAAACCAAAGGAAGATTTATCAGGACAACCAATTTGGTGGCATCCTTCTTAGAATTCTTGCAGGAGTGTTACATCACATGCCAACAACTTCGGTGCTCATCAGTACTATTACAAAAATGATAACTCGGGCAATTACAAGTAACTAACATTTGATCAGGAAAATGGAAGAAAAAGAAAGGTACTGGAACTTACATCCATTCATTAAGGTAACTAGGAGGGTACCATCTTGCATCTCAGATTCAAGCAAAACGACCTAAAATAGGGACCCTACTGGCTGGTCCGGAGTGGCTATCTGAAAGACTGAACCCATTATTGACACATGAAAACTCGTACAGGTCATAGATACAATGCATTATGAAATTGTGTACAAATTTGGCCAGTGATGTAGCAGACGAGAACACAAGCAAGACAGCAAGTATGCAACATAAAACTCTTGATTTCTGCAGCTTGTAATTTCATAAAATAGAAGAACAAGAACAATACAGTTTTCTGATTGCTGGTATTTGCCTATAATTTCTTACTGCTAAACTAACATATTTCTTTCTACAATACAATGGAGCAACGGCAAAAAAATAACAATCAAGAGCCTACAAGTGACAGCTCTCTTGTTAGTTAGGTGGGGGTTGCACCAGCTAGACCAGCTTTACGACAAAAAACTAACAAAGAAGAACATCTTGTAAACATGAATAAGAACAGCATCAATTAGACATATCATGCCTTTCTCTCGACCCCTCCTCTCGCCTGAATGCAAAACATTTTACGGTTTTGCGTCAATCAACATGGCTGAATCTATGAACACCGGAAGATTATCAGATCAGATATGTAGGTTTGTGCTTGGGCACTCTCCGCTAAAACTGATGATGTTTCTGGGCCGCCCTAAACACAGTGACTTGTCACGGTTGCTTGAGAAGGCAATGCCTGTGTATGACGACTTGCTGTTGTCGTTGGCGCTCCCAACTGAGTCATTGCTATCCATTGGGCTCTTGGCTGATTGATACGGTGCAACAGTTGTCACTCTGTAAAATAAGCATGCACACATGAATTTCAGCCTATGAGCACAAATGCAAGCTAATGTACATAATTAAGCTACTGTATGCAAGGATTATCTGTTCTAGAATACTTGGAGAGTAAAGAATATGAATTCTAAAGTCATACCTTTCTTTCCGTTTCTCCAAGAATCGGGCAAGGGAAGCCTTCCGAGCTTGAGGGACAGCTGAAACAGAAAAGAACACCATCAGCATCATACACGGGTATTGATTCAACAGAACATACTGAATATCATGAAACTAACAGAAGCGCAAGATGCACACAGTGAACATCCATACCTCTTGGCATAATAGCTGCAGCGCTGGTAGCAGCTAGTGTCTCAGGACGATTAGATGGAGGCTGGCTTGTGAGAGGCATAACCATTTTGCCTGAAGATGTTAGTGTCACAGGACGAGTAGACATAGGCTGACTCATGGTAGGCGCAACCATTTGTCCTGGAGATGCTAGTGTCACAGGACGAGTAGACATAGGCTGACTCATGGTAGGCACAACCATTTGTCCTGAAGATGCTAGTGTCACGGGACGAGTAGACGGAGGCTGGCTCATGGGAGGCACATTCAAATGGCCTGAAGATGCTAGTGTCACAGGTCGAGCAGACTGAGGCTGGCTCATGGGAGACGCATTCAAATGGCCTGAAGATGATAGTGTCACAGGACGAGTAGACGGCAAATGACTCATGGGAGGCGCAACCAATTGGCCTGAAGATTTTGACACTGTCGGGTCACTGTTGGAGCTAGAAGCGCTCCTGGGGAGACATGCAGCTTGAGACATGCTGGAAATTTGTTTGGAAATGCCTGATGCAGGAGGCGAAAAGAGCTGTTGCTTCTGAGGTAGCATCTGTGTTGCAGGTGAAACCTCATGTGCTGCGACTTTAACCGGGGCGAAAAGATTTGCGTCTGGACTGCGAGCAACACTACTGGGTGCACTTGGAAGAGACCCTCTGCTAGCTAACAACATAAGTTCCTGAGCCTGCAACGATGAGAAACAATTATTCAGCTCAGGCAGGACACCTAAATGACCACGTTAACATGAAAATGCACTATCCATTCAAAGAAAGTGTACCTTTTCGGCTGAAACGTTGTTGAATACATTAACGGAACCAGCATAAAAGATTGTCAGCTGCGCCATCTTAGGCTTTGGCATGTTCCTTTACAAGCAAGAAAAATATTTCAGTTTAATCCTTATTCTTCAGCCATTTTTTTGGTAACCATCAGCCATAAACAGAGTAAAAAAATATCTACCTTGCATACACACCAACTCTAGAACTAGGGACCGCGTTGTTCACGACGAAAGGTGGCTGTTTGAATTGTCCACCAGCAGCAACACCACTTGGTAGACTAGGCGAACTCTGAACCTTGAACATCTGATTATTGGGACTGAACGGCGATGACACCGGAACCACCCTAGCACCATTAACACCATGGTGCTGCTGCTGTGGAGGCTGCCCGCCATAAGTACCATTAACAACATGCTGCTGTTGAGGCTGCCCACCGAAGGCACCACGCGTAGCGGCAAACTGCGGACTGCCCTGGCTCTCAGCACCAAACGATCTCTGCATAACATGACGAACCCGAAACAATTAACAAAAACCCGGAAGCAAAGCAGCACGAATGAGGATGATGAATGAATGATGTATGAACTAAGAGTAGTAAGTAAGTAAGTACCTGCTGCGTCAGGACGCGAGAGGCCTGCTGCTGCTTCTTGGCGGCGTCGAAGGCGGAGAACTGGGGAAGCCCCTGCTCCTCCCTCGCCGTGGACCTGAACGACATGACCGCCGGCGCGGCCCTGGCCCCGGCCCTGCTTGCGAACGACCAGTCCATGGGCGGCACTCCTCCCGCTCCAAAGTAAGCTGCGGACGGCACAGACAGACAGACAATTCCACCAGTTAGACTCGGGAGCGCGCGTACATATAGGATAGGAATAGAAAATAGGAGGATGATACTGGAGAAGAAGCGAAGCACCGCGGATCCGTTAACCATCCCCATCCTAGCAGCGAATCAGAGGCTACCCGGAATCAGCAAACGACACGCCCCGGTACCGGAAAGATTTGGCGGGTCTCCCCTCCCCCGGGAAAAATCGTGGCTTTCTTCCTATAGCAATACGCTGCGAGGGAGCCGCCGAAAGGAATTCGGCAGCCACCACACATAACTAACTAACTAACGCGTTCTGTTCTGTTCTCCGAGAATGAAGAAAGAAAGAGAATGCAGAGGAACATGGGTGGAGAGAACGGACGGCGGGAAAAGGAGAAGGCCGGACACGGCGTCGTGGGTGGCGGTGTGCAACGACGAGAGCCGGAACCGGAAGAAGAAACGAATCCGCCTACCCATCCAATCCGAGGATTCGTCGCGCCGAACAGGGCACATGGCCGGTGGGCAGATCAAGAAACGGAAGAGAAGACGGCGAGGGCAGGACTGTTACCTGACTCCTGTCTGCCGCCCTCGTCCTCGGCGGCGCGCAGGTGCCGCTGCCGCAGCTGCTGCTCGTTCCCTGCCACGCCCATGAAGTCCCTCTCCATCCAAGAACGAAAAGGGGTCTGCGGATTTGCCTCCCAGAGGTATATACAGTAGAATAAACGTGCACACTGCTAGCTCTCTGAACCTTGTGCCTCTCCTTCCTCCTCCTCCTCTCTCTCTCTCTCTCTCCCGATGATGACGACGCTCAGGCTCCAGTGAGTCCTTGACCGCTCTCCCCCTCTTGTATGGGTGGTACAGTGGGCGTGCTTAGTGTCTGCTCATTTATTTTTAGCAGAGGAGCTGAGGAGGAGGTTAGTAGATCGATCCGAAGAAAAACAAATAAATGTGGTAAGAGAGAAAACAAATCCAGAAAAGAAAAGAGGTGTGGTGAGCACGGCGGTGACCGGATCTGGGCGCGCGGGTCCCGCCGCGCCAGCCGGTAGCGCGGCCCACGTGGTGCTCCCGGCCGCCCGCACGCACGGTCACTGACAGCCCGGTCAAAGCTCTCCTTCGGACCCACGCGTCAGCGAAATGGGTGCCGCGTCCTGTGCGTGCATAGAACCAGTGCGGCCGCTGCAGTGGCGACACGTGCGCACGAGCCGAATTAGAGTTGAAGAGTCAATCGAGGCTGACGCGGCGGGCCCGCGGTGCCGGCGGGATTCTCTGCGCGTGGGTCGCCGGATGAGCACGTGGGGCGAGCGGGAGGGGACCGGCTCGTGTTGGACTTTTGGATTTTACTCGCTTTTTTATTTAATACTGTATAATGAGGTTGTGCCAGTAGTATAGTACTCCTAGTAGAATAATATTGTTATTTTTTACGAGGGCGAGGATGGTAAGTGGGAAAAAAAAGAATATTTTGCGTCACGGGAGGATCTTCTTCGGGTGGGGTGGCGTGCTGCGTCGGTTTCTTGTTTATCTTTTGTGGCCATCAACCATGTGGGCAACATGTTTTTTATATACTCGCAAATCTGTACCGGTTTTGGTTGTATGATTTGTTTAGCAGAGTCTTTTTAAGGATTCGGTGATGAGCTAAGTTGAAGCTAGTGATGAGCGAGCCTGGCTTTTTCCATGTTTGTTTATTCAGGTGACCTGCAAGGACGCGTATGCCCTTTTATGGACTTTCACACCACGATTTTTTTTTACTTCTCCTAGTAATATGCCATCTCAATGGTATGTGCCTTTTTTACACACAAAAATTAAGTCATGCGAGTTTCACACTCACCTGAAGTTCAAGTTCAATATGTTATTTAATTATTATTTTTAAAATCAAGAAACTTGATCTAAAATAATATTAAGTCGATATATTGATTATATCCCGCCTATACATCAACACGATATTAGTCAACACATCAAAGATACACACCACAAATTAATTAGTTGCAATGAAGTTACTGATAACAACACGAGAGTAACAAGCGGGATTTCATATGTTTCAAACAAATTAGTTCAAGTAATCGGCATTTACCGTGAAGTAACTAATCTATTAATACAAATATTTGTATTGTAATTGATATTTTTTCTTATAAATATGGTCAAGCTTGACCCAAGAAATTAACAATATTACGTGATTTACTTTCTTTCATTTTAAAGATAGAGTAGGTAGACCATATTTTGTTAGACTTATCGTGATAAACCGTGCAAGATTCCCGTCTGCATCCAACGATTAAGTACTCTGGCAAATCAGAGAAAAAAGGTAGGTACCATGTGAAGCTACGACTAGTATACTAGCATGTTGATCGAGTTTAAAAAATTCAAACAGGATGCTCGCCAGTTGAGTAGGTTTAGGACTTAAATAGCACTGTTATGTTCTTAATTAACATACATGATGCAGGTTTGTCTCCAAACGTGGCGATGCTACATTGGTTTGGGAACTAATCCGTACTGTTAGTGACATTTAGCGTAGCTTTGTTAAAGAGCTTTGTACATCCTCCCACGCATGACGCATGTGCATTCTGCTATATGTGCCCTCGATCTTAGAGTCGATGAACTGTCAAGTTTCTGTAGGCGCCTCCAAATTAACTTTAAGCAAGTGTTCAAGTCTACTTTGATCTTCTTCAAGGATTATCTACCCAAAAAATGCTAATTAAATGATAATTCTGGTTATCCTAAGGTTATCATAGCAGTTAATCATAATACGCACACATGAAATGTAAGTAGAGATCTAGAATGGACTTGAATGTAAATCAACTATTCAAGCCCACTTAAGAACATGCATGGACATGTCTAATGAGTACAATTCATATCAGAGAAAATGGTAACTAGCGAAGACCCACACACAATATTTGTTTGACCGTTGAAATCACCATAGATAAAATCCTCCAGAGATATTAAGTTGATATTCCATTTTTCTACTAAATTGACAGATTCAACGAAGTTTCCTTAACATCTCATTTAACGAGATCAACCTCTTGGTGACTTCAGTCCATAGTTCTATTTATTCGAACGTCAGTTCCGACTGTCACGCCACAAAATTCTTGAGAATCACCATTTCTCACATGCCACACCGCTCTATCTATCGTGAAGTCTTGATCTCTCTGATATTCCAAGTTTTTCACAAGTCGTGTTTCTCCAACAGAACATAACATAATTAAGTCCTTTATAGTTAACCCGAGTTGGGCATAGGATACTCGAAATCAACATACACGGCTTTGCGCTAACCAGATCTACGGTCGGTCTCTCTTGTAACTTGTTTGGCGGTCTCCGGCGTCAAAACGGGTGTGGGTTCCATCTATGTACAATAGTAGTCTAGTTTAGTTCTAGATTTAGGGTTTGTGTTTGGCTTTATGCCGCTAGTATGGAGTGTTGATTTCGCTGGCCGCTTCCAGCGCAAGGTGCCCCTCCTCTTTCTCTTCTCATATGGATGGAGCCGAAGGTGGAGAAGGGAGGCAAACGCCGATAGGTCCTTCAATAAACATGGTGTATGTTGTGCAGATCTGGGTCTGGACTCTGGACGCCGGTATCCGATTGTGCATCTTGCTATCTTTCGTCATTCCACTCTCTTTTCTTCAACCATCATGTGGATGGAGGAAGATGTGGGTGTAGGGTTACGCACATGGAAAACAAAAAATGTTTTACACGTAACAACCAAGATCTATCTATGAAGATGTAATTACTAGAGATTCGCAAGTAGATGTTGATGAAGCATGTGGTAGATCCCTGCAGCTAGATGTGTTAACAACAGTCGCGAAGATGTTTTATCCGTCCCACTCCACGAGGATCAAATCGTATACATATAATCCTTCTACTGGTATCAAGGCGCCTAGTTCTCTCCAATCCGTCAACGCCCCATCATCTAGAGCATCGCGTAGAAGGTGAGAGAGGAGTCTTACATCGCCGGTGTAGATTAGAGAGAGAGAGAGAGAGAGATTTTCTCAATACATGAGAGAAGGACTAGGGACCAAGGGGTTAGGCTCAGGAGTGCAACCCCTTTCTTTATATAGGACGGAGGGTAGGGGTGTGCCTTAGGGAGGGAGCTCCCTTGGCCCGCCCCCATTTGGCAGATGTTGGGGAGCCGACCCCCAACCCTAATCTAAATAGGCCCCCTTTGGGGTGTCTTCCCTCCCCCACCCCACCCAAGGTAAGTGGGCAACGAAAGGGGGATCTTACATCGGCCTTAGTGGGCCCGTGCGGGCTGACCCTAGGTCCACCCAATGGATACAGGAACATCATAATTGCTGCAACAATTTTGTTAACCCCGAGACATCAAATGTACTCTTATTAAATTTTAGGAACTTCCGATGACTAGCTCTGCGACATCATATTTCCACTTAAGAATTTTTTGGAACACTTCGATGTCTCTTCGAAACTATTTTGATAACAACGAAATGATTCAAATGATATTATCTCATCTACCTACCGTACATAAGAACTCTCACTAAGATTGTATAACCTTAAGCACTAAGATTGCATAGACATTATCAGAACACCTTCCAGTAAATAACCAACAATAGAGCCGTGCACCCATGATGGATCCTATGCATACATGAATGACATTGAGCAAACCTTTCGTTACTCATCAAGCTAATCACATTGCTTCACGATGCTAATGATATCAAATTCTTCAATCTCTATACCCATTACTCTCGTACCCATATCATTCTCTTTTCCGTTTTTAATTCTTATGTCCCCATGATTGTTATCATGATGTGTCTGGCGATACGATTGGGTGACATCGTAATACAGAGAAGGCCTGGAGTGTATCTCTCCACCTTTAGGAGGAGCAAGGTCCCAGCCCTAAACTATCTAATTTTCCATACATACTATCTCACGTACCCGAAGATCACAGTTATGATCATCCATCTACGGTATACTATCCGATGAAATCAAAGCACGTCTATAAAGTACAAGGTCACTTGACATTCTCATGGTTAAAGGACATTAAAGTATTACAATAGTTATAGTATAAACTAATAAATAATTAATAATAAAACTATGATAAATAATTACGTTATTATGAACTATAGGGCATATCTCCTTCCTTGGGGAGGCAGTCCGCGTCGGCTTGCACGGCGAGGATATCAAGCAGCGATATTTTGGAGTTCACAAATAGAGGATGTCGTGCTGACGGTAGCCATCTTGATTTTGCTTATTGTGGTTGGTTGACGGCTCTCCAAGGCCATTCTTAGTGGTTGTTCAACCTTCTGATCATAGCCGCGTGAGAGGTTTCAACTCCGGATGAAGACTCATCAGAGGTGATGTCCTCTTTGGATCGCAGGTTTGAAAAACACATGAATAGGAAAAAACATAGGAATCCGACGGGTTTACCGGTGCAAATTAGAGAATTGTAAAACGCGGAAAAACTAGAGAAATAGTCGTTTGGATGAATCGCTGGAAAAACGTAGGAAAATTGTCTCGATCCTACGTGATTGAGTCTAAAAAAGAGTTTGGAGTGGATGTTTAAATTCGTATGAAATTGAGGCATAGGAATCCAATCCATAGGAAAAATTCGTATGGGTTGAAATCTTATGAAAATCCTTTGAAATTCCTACCATCCAAAAAGATGTGGCATAGTTTCAGTGTGTGAATGATTGCATAGCACAAAGGTAGTATCATCCAGATGAAAAATAATCCTGGTCAGTAAAATCCCTTGGTTTGAGTGTGTCTTGGATGAGTTGATATCTCCCAAAATTTAACAGTGTGTACAGTAACATTTCCAACAAATAAAAACGAGGTACTGATCATCACATTCAAATGAGGGCATCAATCAAATTTGCTGGACGTGAAAACCGCTGGGACTAGCTCTCTCCAGCGCATGCAACATCGTGCCGTCCCATAATTAAAATCATGCATGCCATCAATGCATCGCATCATGATCATTCAAGATTTCAACAAAGGTTTGCGCCACTCACGAACAGATTGCACTAACAGTTTGATGATTAAACAAATCGTGCGACTTGTAAAAAAAGATGTGGCTAAATCTTAATGCGGAGCAGAGGCTGGTGTATGGAATTGACCGTGAATATACTAATCCATTTTAAAATCCTCAACTTGATGCTAGAATACGGATGAATGATTGATGCTCTAGTAGTGTGCCAGTTTGGACTCCAAATGTTCAATCGTATAATCTATTTCAATACATATATGAATACTTGTTAAGTGGCCTTAACTAATTAGCAAGTCAACGTTGGGGCGTACCTGATTTTCTTAGATGTGAAGACGAACTACTTTTGGATATGTCGAAGCTGGAATCGTTAATGACGTCTCTGGTGTGTGCGAACATATCGTTGAAGATAGTGTGTGTGTGTGTGTTTTTTTTTTGAAAGGTTGAAGATAGTGTGGTTAGATCAGCAGACCCCACGTTACTATATTGTGTGAGGTGCTTGTAGGAGTTAATCAGCTTCGTTGGGTATAGGGTGTAGCTTAGTACTAATCTATTTTGAGCTGATCACCGGGGTGCACCAAACAATAACTTGTACTCCCTCCAAACCAGTTTAAATGTCGGAGGGAATGAACTGATTATGTACAAACTACTAGCAATATTCACGATACTTATTTAAGATCGGAGGGAGTATATGTTACGGTACATGAGTGCATCGATCTATGGCCAAAAGGTTATATGGTAGCAATGGTTTAAAATTATAGACTACAGAGGAGTGCAAATGCTTCGTATGAGCCCATGATACTTGAAAAATCCACAAACTTTACCATTAATTTCTCTTCAAAATAATCATATGTGTTCATATGAATGTGTAGTATGCAACAATAAATGTGAAGATAATATTTTTAATATTGCTTAGTAATCATACGTGTGATTTTTGTGTAAACCCAAAATACAATACACTTTCAACAAGATTTGACATGAACATAGAAATCATATCCATGCATGTCTACAAAATAAAATCAGGGTCTTTATCTTCAAATATGATTTTTGATAGAATTTTCAATATAAGGAGCCCCACTAGCTCGGGAGCCATACGTTCCAGTACCTGTTACATGATGCTGAATGTATAGAGAATGCAACATCTAGCTGGGACACTACTAGAGCATCAATGATCAATCATTCATCTGTATATATAGTTCAGTTATAGTTCCACAAAAAAATGACAACAATTGATCCATAAAAAATAAGATAAGCACAGCTTTTTTGTTTGAAATCAATAGACTGTATAGAATAATCCAAGAAGTCGCACCCACATGTATGCGTGTGGGTTGTTCTAACGATACAATGTTTATTAATGCCCTTGTCACAAGATATTATCTTTTTTTTTAGAGTACAAGATATCATCTTTAATGCAAGCTTCTGGCTACATCTATCGACACTTGTTGAGCCTGAGATCAAAGCCCGATCAATGTCACACATATATTATAACCCACGAGAACTTATGTAGAGCTATTAATGGTTAAGGGTGCTAGCCTGCTAGGTCAAAGCGCAATTCAACATCGGTAAGGTCCCGTTTGGAACAAAGGAAAACTGTATGAATTTTGAAAGATAGGAATTTCACAGAAAAATTTCCTACGGTACCGTTTGGAACAAAGTAATAGCAAACTTGGATTCCTTTAAAATTCCTATGGATAGGCTATTCCATAGGAATTTTGTAGGAAAACAAACATGAGGTCTCACCTAATATTTTAATCTTCATATGTCTATAATTCCTGTGTTTTTTCTGCATGACATCCAAACGACATTTTAAAAAAAAATCATGTGGTTTTGATTCCTATAGGAATTCAGAAAACATGACAGCTCAATTACTGCGTTTTTCCTATTCCTACATTTTCACTTCCTGTGTTTCAAATGGGGCCTAAAAAGGACAAAGCTAGCTAGCGCTGCTTAAATGGTGCGAAATTCAAATCCCACTTGAATTTTGTCCTTTTCGCTCAGTAACGCATGTCCGACATATTCGCTGGATCGTCTATTGAATCCGTCGATGGAGACGTTCTTACGGCCTGAAAGAGATTTAACTCCAATCAATCATTTTGGCTAGACGTGGACATATCTGGTGGCGCGTGCCACGTGAAGCACAGTATACGCGGCACGCTTGGATGGATGGATGGATGGGTTGTTGTAGTGTAGCTCATCGATGGATCGAACTGCGATTGGACCATTAGCTAGCGTGCGCCTGTGGCTGCGCTGAGACATCCACACACAGATTTCAGATTCCACAGTGACAGCAACTCCCCGGTACGGATCGATGCCAATGTGTTTGCAGTGCTTGGGCAAGCCATAATGCCGTATGTCGTTTGCACCCACTTGTGCTTTGCTCTCGTCGATATTTCAGGCAGACAGGTGTCGATCAAGAGAACAACCAACATAATTTTCCGTGTATTTTAATTTTAGACCCAGTGTTGTTTTTCTTGATAAATCTGATATATAATAATAGGTCTTTTTAAAATTATGTTTTCCTTGGAAATTCAGGCGAGAAGCAATCGTGAGGGCCATGTCCAGCGGCCCGACGCATTTTGGAACTAAATCGGTTTGGTCGCGCCCCAGCCCAGCGGCCCGACGCATTTTTTTAACTTCTTTATATTAATAGATATATATTATATTTAGGACGGTGAAAATAAAAATAGAAATTTAAAAACAGAAAATATAAAGAGGCCCTATCCACTAGGGCTCGCCGCCGACGTCTACTCCTCGTCGCTGTCTACGGCGATGAGGCACCCCCTACGGCGGCGGAGGAGGTGGCGGTGGTGCCTAGGAGGAGGAGGACGCCTCGGGCCATGGCACACATTGCACGGGAGTGCGCGGCGGCGACTCCCTGACCTCCGTCTTCGGCGGCGGCCCACGGCTACTGGACGCGTCGTCGGTCTCGTAGGCGGAGGCCCTCAGCATTGTGCTGAGGCTGTCCCAGCGGCCGATCTCCCCCAGGTAGATCTCGTCGATGGCGAGCTGGAGGGCATCCTCCTCCGTGAGCCCGGGCGGCTGGAACTCCGCCACCGGGAGCTCGTCTTCTTCCATGGCCACGGGCGCAGCCTTCTCCTCCTTCGGTTCCTCCTCCTCCACCTCCCACGCGTCGCCATTGATGACAGCGCAACCTTTCGCCTCCGAGTCCTGGTAGCATCGGGAGACGAAGCGAAGGTCGTATCGCTGACGCGTGGGGCCCGGTTAAAAGCAGGGAGGACACACGTGGACACAGAGTACAGTTCGCGGCGATGCAAACCGCGCCCAAAATTGGGTCGCCAACCAAAATAGGATGTGGACGGCGGACCGTTTGGCAAAACGGGGGTGGCCCAATTGCGGGCCTTGCCCATTTTGTAAGCAAAGCATGGAGTCGGTCACGCGCATTTTTGTCCAATGCCGCCTAACTAGAAGGATTTGGGGAATGCTAAAGGATTGGCTTGGGCTCCATGCCATTGATCCGGGCACTTGGACGAACCTCTCTTTCAACGAGTGGTGGTTAAAGATGGCGGACGTCGCCCCTCATCGGAAGGCGGTGGCTGATACGTCTCCAACGTATCTATAATTTCTTATGTTCCATGCTATATTATACCAAGTTATTACATGTTTTATATGCATTTTATATAGTTTTATGCATTTTCTGGGACTAACCTATTAACAAGATGCCACAGTGCCAGTTCCCTGTTTTCTGCTGTTTTTGGTAAAGTACCTAAGGAAATATTCTCGCAATTGGACGATTTCTTTTCAGAAGTCAGTTTTTATTTGGGAACGTTCCAGAGCACCGAAGAGGAGTCGAAGACGGAGCCCGAGGGGCCCACACCACCCCCAGGCGCGGGAGCCCTCCTGGCCGCGCGAGCACGTGGTGTGGGACCTACGGAGCTCCACCGCCTTCGCCCTTTCGCCTACATATACCCCCCAGACCAAAAACCCTAGCACGGTGTTCATATTTTCCTCCACGGGTCCCGAGCCGCCGCCGTCGTCAACACCAATTCGGGAGAGATCAGAACTCCTCCCCGGCACCCTGCCGGGAGGGGGAATCGTCACCGGAGGCCTCTACGTCGCCATGACCGCCTCCGGACTGATGCGTGAGTAGTCTACCCTTGGACTACGGGTCCATAGCAGTAGCTAGATGGTTGTCTTCTCCTCTTGTGCTATCATGTTTAGATCTTGTGAGCTGCCTATCATGATCAAGATCACCGTTATGTAATACTTCATGTTGTGTTTGCTGGGATCCGATGAATATTGAGTACTAAAGTTATTGCTTCATAATATATCATGTGTGTGCTATTTAATGATCTTGCATGCTCTCCGTTACTTGTGTATGCTCTGGCCAAGTAGATGCTTGTGACTCCAAGAGGGGGTATTTATGCTCGATAGTAGGTTCATGTCTCTATTAAATCTGGGGTGGTGACAGCTAGCTCTAAGGTTGTAGATGTACTGTTGCTACTAGGGATAAAACAATAGTACTTTGTCTAAGGATGATGTTACTTACTTACTTTACACACAGTGCTTAAGGCGATAATCTGTTGCATGCAACTTAATACTGAAAGGGGTGCGGACGCTAACCGGAAGGTGGATTATTAGTCATAGATGCGGTTGGAATGGTCTATGTATATTGTTGTAATGCCCGAATGAATCTCACACTAGACATCATAACGTTGGTATATGCATTGGTTTGCTCATCATTATTCTATCAATTGCCCAGCTGTAATTTGTTTACCCGCATGAATGTTATTATTATTTATGGAGAGACACCACTAGTGAACTGTGGACCCCGGTCCTTCTCTTTAATCTGATAAACCACAAACTGCAAACCTGTTACTTTCTGCAAACAAACATCTTTCTTCCACACATACGTTTAATCCTTTGTTACAGCAAGCCGGTGAGATTGACAACCTCACCGTTAAGTTGGGGAAAAGTATCTTGATTGTGTTGTGTGCAGGTTCCACGTCACTTACATCAAAAGAACTTTTCTGGCGCCGTTGACACCTCGGGGGAATTCATTATTTCCTACTGGTTCGATAACCTTGGTTTCACAACTGAGGGAAACTTGTTGCTGCACTACTTCATACCTTCCTCTTGGGGTCTCCCAACAACACACCCATCGTGTGCATCAAGCAATTTTTCTGGCGCCGTTGCCGGGGAAATAAGAATTCCTTTGAAGACCTTCATACTCCTCCGTCAACTTCGTTGCCGGTGATTTGAAGATTCTTCTACGAGGGGAGTTTTCGCACTTCCAATCTTTTTATTTTGTTATTGTCTTGCTTAGTTTATTTTTATTACTGTCTTGTTTGCTTAATATCAAAAATACAAAAAAAATAGTTACTTGCATTTTATTTACTTTGTTATTATCTTGTTTGCTTCTTATTATCAAAAACACAAAAAAATTAGTTACTGGCATTTATTTTTGTATTTCGGTTTGTTATTATGTCTAGTTATTTATTTGCTATCCATGTCTACTCTCTTTGAAACAAAATCTTATTGTCTAAGTGGGTTCACGGAGGAACAGAAAAAATATTATGAGGAATATCGCTTGTCACAAAAAGGGAAATATTTATGGGAACAAATAAGGAGATTGAATTATTTTGCTAAAAACTTGTGCTCTACTTATGATGAATCATGGTGCTTTAATGAATGTTTTTGCTGTAGGAGGCATAAACACCTCCCTTTCCAATGTGATTATAATGATAATGAAATTTTGGCTTCTCATGCTAGAGGATATTATGACTTCGATAAACTTGAGCAAATTGAAGATTTTTTTGTATTTATGGGAGCTTATGAAATTACAGGTTTGCTTAAAAATCGAGATGCTCCTTATAGATCTGATACTTTTGCTATGCTTGGATATTGCCTTGAGTATTATTATGATAATCCTTATATTGCTGAATTTCTTGAGAAAAGACATCCTCAAATAGAAGAAACCGTTGTCTTGCAGGAACCTGTAGAAGAAGAAATTGCTGAACCTGAAATCTCATTAGATGAAAAAGAGGAGGAGAGTGAAGAACAAAAGGAGGATCTACCTCCTAAAGATAGTAACTCTTTAACTCTTACATTATTTGATTGCCCTCCATGCCTACCTAAGGAGGAAGTGTGCTGTATTGTTGAATGTCATGTATCTATTGAAATATCTACTTTTGATAAATTTGAAAAAAGCATGTTCCTTGACTCAAACAAAATGGAAATAACAGAAAGTAAAAATGTGGTCCCTAATGTTATATATGATAATGCTTTAGATGATGCTCCTATGCTTATCAATAATCCTCTATGTTTAGAAGTTATTACTCATTTATGTGAGAATAAAAATGATATAATTGCTGCTTGTAATGGTACTCTTACTCATGAGAGTCCTACGTCTTGATTGTGTTGTGTGCAGGTTCCACGTCACTTACATCAAAAGAACTTTTCTGGCGCCGTTGACACCTTGGGGGAATTCATTATTTCCTACTGGTTCGATAACCTTGGTTTCACAACTGAGGGAAACTTGCTGCTGTTGCGCTACTTCATACCTTCCTCTTGGGGTCTCCCAACAACACACCCATCGTGTGCATCAGTGGCCTCCCTAACCCTCCTCGCCACTTGGGAGATTTGGTGCGAGCGCAACGCAAGAGTGTTTCATCAAAAGTGTGCGCCGCCTTTTGTTGTTTTTGACAAAATTAAGCGTGAATCCCGTTTGTGGGTGTTAGCGGGCGCCAAATGTTTAGGCAACTTGATACTGCGAGAGTAGTTCATTTGTAATAATGGGTACGCCCTAAAATTGCTTTCTTGCAACTCCTTTTTAATTAATATAAGGGGCAAAACTTTTGCCCCCCATTTAAAAGAAAATTAGGTCGCGTTTGCGTCGCCGCGTACTCAAACGAAATGTATTGTGTCGTTGGGTAGGGTTTTTCCGGATCTTAGGGCACCTCCAACGGCCCAGCGCATATGGACACCTCTTGTCCTAATCTGTCCTTTCGGACAGAGTAGCCTCTCCAACGGCCCAGCTGAAAGAGCATTTCCCCTCATGTGTGGTTTTGGTAATTGATGACAACCTCTATGGACTAATGTTTGCATTAAGATATCTCTATAGATCGTGTCCATGGGAATGGTGGAGTTCAGGTGTTGGACTCTTGAAGCTCATGTGTTGAGTGGAGCATATTGCAAGTATGTCTTGAAGGATTCAAGACATCATATTAGTGAAGAAATGTTGGAAGATACAAGGTTGATCAAGATGTTGATCAACACACAAAGCTACAAGATGTACCAAGAGGGATCATGTATCTCTTGGGATGGTAAACACGTGTTCGTATAGCTTTGTGAACTAACCCATGATATATGTGTGTGTGGTATCTTTATGTGGGGTTAGGTATCTTCCCATGGGCTTGCATCAAATGAAGATTTCATATAGCTCATGGAGGATGACGTCATGTGGTGATCGTCATCAAGTATAAGGTGTGCAAGACCAAGAGAAGCTCTTGAAGAGATCCTATGCTTGGAGCTTGCAATGGAGGCATGAAGACGAAGCTAAGCGAGACTCTCCCATAATGGAGTATGGGGGAGTATTTGGAGATGTCTTCATCAAGCATGTGCTAGCAAGCACAATCAAGAAAGGTGATCCGCTTGAAGAGATCAAGATAGTCATCATCTAACTCAAGTGGAATGCTCAAGGCAAAGGTATGATCTTGATAGGGCTATAGGATAGATAGGCGTACTATCAAGAGGGGCTCTCGAGTGAGTAACTTGATCGCATCTTTGTGGAGAGCTCAAACCTTTGCATACTTGGCATATCATATTTCCTGGTTCTTATTTGGCTTTTATCCATGTGAGGAATTAGAGCTTGGTTCATCTTCATGCCAAGCGCTAGCTCATCCAAATCGGGATTTCATTCGTTCATCTTGTTGTGTTTTGGATGTTGGGTTTTGGTGCTTGTCGTGTTCCTCATGACAAGCCCAAGTGCTTCGAAAACGGTTTTACTTTGGAAAACTTCTTGCGTTTTCGGTGGCGGAAATATTGCCGGTTCGACCATGAGGAAAGTCCCACACCTTGCCATGTGTGGTGACTGTGCTCTATTTATGGGATGCAATTTGTAGCCCTGTGCTCGTCGCTATCTTTCCAACAAAATTGGTCTCACCTCATTTGGAGTTCATTTGCAAAAGTTATAGCTGTTTTCGTTTCGGTGTTCTGCTGGACCGGATTTTTGGGGCCGGATATTTCGCTCTACCGGAATATCCGGTTCCCCAGCTCATCCAAGAAAACGGCTAAGGAAAGGAGAAAAAGGGTTCTGATGCGAGCCGGAAATTGTGCTCGGAAATTTCCGTCTACCGGAATTTCCGAGTGCACCCAGAAAGCCCTCCAGTTTTGGCTAAGGAAAGAAGGACTTTTGGTTCTGACTCGAACCGGAAATTGTGCTCGGAAATTTCCATATACCGGAATTTCCGAGTGCACCCAGAAAAGCTGACTAAGGAAAAGTTTGGTTTTGGTTCTGACTCCAGCCGGAATTTCAGCTCTTTCCGAGTCTCACTTATACCGGAATTTCCGAGTTTCGAAACAGCCAACGGCTATATTTCCTGGAGAGGTATAAATACCCCTCCCCTTCTTCTTCCTCAAGACAACCAAGGCAGCACGTTTTCCCTCTCTCTCCTACTCCATTGTTGACCTTGGAAAGCTCACTTCCCTCTCAATCCCTCCATAGATTCTTGCATATTCTTTAGGAAAAGTTGAGAGGAGATCTAGATCTACAATCCTACCAATCCATCTCTCCTCTAAGTGAGTGGAACCTAGTGGATCTAGATCTTGGAGTTCCTTTGTGGTTCTTCTCTTTGTTCTTCCTCTCTTCTCCCCCCACAAGCATTAGTTGCTTTTGGTGGGATTTGGGAGTGAAGGATTTGACTCCTTTGTGGTTTCTTGTGTTCTTCCTCTCTTATTCCCCCATAAGCATTTGTTGCTTTGTTGGAATTTGAGAGTGAAGGACTTGAGCACTTCGTGTGCTCTTGCCATTGCATTTGCATCGGTTTGAGCCCTCCACGAGGATTCGTGGTTGTGATACTTGTGAGCTTGTTACTCTTGGGTCATTGGACCCTAGACGCCTTTTGTGGCCGGCCTTTTGTGGCCAAGACCTTTTGTGGTCAAGACCTTTTGTGGTCACTTGAGAGCCCCCAATTAAGTTGTGGGTGTGTGCCTCAAGACTTGGGAGCCCCTAATTAAGTTGTGGGTGTGTGCCTCAAGATTGTTGTAAGGGATTCGATCTCCGCCCAAAAGGGGATCAATAGTGGAAGGTGAACTCGCAACCTTTTGTGGTTGAGTTCATCAGGAGAAGAAGGTGAGCCTTGGTGGCGTTGCGGCTAACCTGTTGTGGTTGCGCACACCTCTCCAACGAGACGTACACCTTTTGGGTGGAACTCGGGAATACATCCTCGTCTCCACGTGCCTCGGTTATTTCTATACCCGAGCTCTTTACTTATGCACTTTACATTGTGATAGCCTTCGTGCTTGAAGTCATATATATATCTTGCTATCACCTTGTTACTTGTATTGCTTAGCATAAGTTGTTGGTGCACATAGGTGAACCTAGTATATTTAGGTTGTATGCTTGCTAAAGTAAAACACTAGTTTTATTCCGCCTTTATCAAGCATACCGGAATTTCCGGTCCATCTAGGCTCGGAAATTCCGGCTCCCCGGAAAAAGTTTTAAATCGCCTATTCACCCCCCCCCCTCTAGGCGACATCTGTCCGTTCACCAGCGCATATGGACAACTGTCCGCGCGGACACGTTTTCGGCTCCAAACCTGGCCCAAGTTTGGTCCAGATTTGGGGGAGAGAACGGACAAGCTCTTGTCCTCCCTTGTCCGCGCCTGGCCCAGTGGCCAGCGACACAAACCCCTCCTCCCACCTCCACACAAACCCTGCTCCCACCCCGCCGCCGCCGCCGCCCACGATGGAGGACGGTCTTTCGGCGGGCACGGCCGTCGCCGGCGCCGCCCTGTTGAAGGTGAAGAAGGAGAGGCTGCCGGCGTCGGACAAGAGGGCAGAAAGGAGGGAGAAGAAGCGGTTGAAGGACCTCGCGGCCAAGGAGGCCCTGGCGGCGGCGCAGGAGAAGGAGCGGAGGGTCGCCATCGAGGCCCGCGCCGCCAACGACCTCATAGCCACCCAGGCCGCCGCCCGGGCGGTGCTTCTTCTCGGCGGCCTCATCCCATCCGCTGTCCCCGAACTCGTGGCCTCGGCGGCGAGTTCTGCCTCGTCCGCCAAAGGGAAGCCGCCAAGGTCATCGTCCCCCGTGCTCTCTACGGCCTCGCCAGCTGGGCACCCTGCCACGGCCGGCATTTTGCGGCTCGGGTCCCGCGAGGCGTCACCGGAGATGGGCACCCACGTCCCCGTCCGCGCAGCCCCTGTGGCGCCCCTCGACCTCAACGTCACGCCGGCCGCCAGCGCGTCAAGCCGAAGAGCCGTTCGATGTCGGCGGCCGGCACTGCACCCGAGCCTCGGGTGCTCGACTTTGAGGAGCCACCCTTGACGTCGTCCGACCCGGCCTTCTTCAGTGGGGATCCCCGTGATTCTTTCATGGACGACATGATCTTCACCGCCCCAAGCTTCGTCAACGTCGAAGACGCCGAGACACAAGACCCAACCGGCCTCGGTGAGACCCAACCGGGCATCTCAATTGACGAGGAGCCTCTCGATTTCGATGAGGAGCATGCCGCCCTCGTCGCCAACCTCAAGAAGAGGAATGCATGCACGGCGTCATACACGGACATGGATGATAAAGTCCTTTGTGAGTCGTGGATGACGGTGAGCCAAAATGCCACCATTGGTGCTCAACAAAAGGGCACAATGTTTTGGATTCGGGTTCACAAGCACTTCCATGAGATAAGGAAGTTGCGCCCTTACCAAATTGAGAGTGACCGGAACAAGGGGTCGCTTAGCAAGAGGTGGGCACACATTCAAACCGAATGTAGCAAGTTCCAAGCCTCATATGATCGTATGAAGGCCTGGAAGGTGAGTGGGGTTGGCATTGATGTACTTGGCTTTTAAGCAATGGACTTTTTCAAGAAGGTGTATAAGACCAAGTTCAACTTGGTCCATTGTTGCGAGATGATCAAAGGATGCCCCAAGTGGACCGAGTTATACGACTCTTTGAAGAGTGGCTCGAAGAAAAGGGCGAATGAAGATGATGAAGATGTTGAGCTCGGCCAAGGCTCCAATGGCCGGGCGGTGCGGCCGAGAGGACACAAGTCCACGGCCCAAGATGCCAAGCGGGAGGAGGCCGCGGCCAAATTGGAGGCGACGTTGAAGGGGTTGCTCGAAAGCAACCAATCTACAATCGCCGCCAGGTATGTCGAGAAACGGAAAGATAAGGAGGAGGCCATGGCATCCTATCTTGCTATGCAAAATAAGAAGCTTGAGATAGAGGCCGACCGAATCAAGAACGAGGCGGAGCGCACCAAGCTCGCGGTGATGGCCGAGGAGAACCGGATCATGATGGCCGACTTGACCATCATGGACCCGGAGACAAGAGCTTGGTTTCTCAAGAAGCAAAAGATCATTCGTAACCGTGGCGATGTTTGATTTGCATCTCGTCTCATTTGCTATCATTTATATCTTAACTATGGATCATTTGTTTCGAACATGTCGATGTTGTTGTGCTATTTAATTTGAATGTTTGTTGTGCTATATTTGCTATTATTTGAACCATGCTTTTTTTTTGCACAAAGCCCAGATTTTGCGCCGGGCCGTTAGAGGCACTCCCTCTCCCAAAGAGGACAGAGGCCGAAAATCTGTCCGCGGACAGCCCAAAGCGGACACAATTGGCTGTCCATATGCGGAGTGCCGTTGGACAGAGCTTGTCCCAATCTGTCCTTCCGGACAGAGTAGCCTCTCCAACGGTCCGGCGCATAGGGACAACTGTACGCGCGGACAGGTTTTCGACCTCAAACCTGGACCAAATTTGGTACAGATTTGGGGTAGAAAACGGACATCCTCTTGTCCTCCCTTGTCCGCATTCCTCCCACCCGGAACACAAACCCTTGTCCTCCCTTTTCCGCATTACTCACACCCTGCACACAAACAAACTGGTTTTGCGCTGGGTCGTTGGAGGTATTTACTTCCAAAGAGGACAGAGTCCCAAAAGAGAAGTGCTCCGGTGCTTTTCAGAAAAACAAGTTGCACGAATTTTAAAGCACATCGACGTCTATGATTAGGTTCACAAAGTGATCTAAGAGGAGTACTAACTACGTGGGATTAGCATCCTTAATCCCCACCTCTAATCACAGCCATCAATTTGCTTTAAAATTCGTGCAACATGTTTTTTCGAAAAGCACCGGATCATTTCTCGTCCCAAAATTGGTCCGTGGACAGCTCAAAACGGACAGAATCGGTCCGACTTGTTCCACTTAGGTATTTGTGGACAAAAACGGACCACGGCCGTCGTTTGCGTCGTGGTCTAATACGCCAGCGATGTTCACGTGGTTGACAGAAGCGGAAATTACAAAACGTCAAGTTTGATAGCTACTGGTGTCTCACTAGTCGGGTCCACGCCGCTCCCGGGCGGTACGGCTCCACGTGACGGTGTCTTCCCATTTTCTATTACAGGCAGGTGCTCTGTTCCTACCCACTACTGTAGCGCGCATCTGGTAAGACTTTCGTTTTGTGCTGAGCAGCTTGCCTGCCCATACTGAATTACTGATGAGCCATCGTGCGCAAAGCCTTGCTGGAGTGTTGGTGACCACGTTTTACTGAGCCACAACCCTGCAGAACACAGCAAGGCCTGTCAGTGTGTTCCTTTTTTTTTCTTCTGTTGATAATCTTTAGTTCGGTCAGCAAAGGCAGCGACAGCATCTCCACATTTTTTGCGATATGTATAAAAAGATTTTAAAAGTGTCCGGTCTAGTACCAAATTTTGTTTTTTTACACACGACACAAAATATCTTTTTTCACCGTAAAAAGGACAGGATTTTTTTGTTGGTCTACTTGTCAAGGCGTCGTATTTTCAAAACCAGAAGTATTTTCTACCGAGTGCCAAAACGCCCACCTCGTCTAGACTATGTGTGTACATTAAAATCACTTCTTGTCCAATAGTCGGATTGCATTCACCTCGTCGGACTCTACCTTCTTCGATTCGAGTCTCGGATCCTGGCATAACCCTAACTCTAGCTAAGGTTTTGGCCCCTATGCCACCCTCGATGCTCGTCGCTACCTCGGTGGTTCCTGGTGTTGGTGTGGTTCTCATCGGCGTCGTCTTGTGGTTAAGACGGTGGCTCGGCGTGGGTGTAACACTCCGCCCCATGCTCCTCGTATCGTCCCTATCACCCAGGTGCTTGCATCGCGGAAATGCAGCTTATGCCCTGCCATGCCACATGGTTGCAACATCGGTGGCTCCTCGGGTACATGGTTCTCCTCCCATTGCTCTCTGCCTCATACGTGTCTGTCAGTTGAGATTGCGTGCAATTCATGTTAAGTAGGATTCTTACCCAATCGACGGTGCTTGTTGATCATGCGATGCTGCTCTAGTGTTGACAATGGGATGGTTCTGATGGTATATTTGGGCTACATTAGCCTTTATCTGCACTGTCTACACGTAAATTTCAATGATCAATATGTGTTAATCTTTAGTAGATGCCTTACTCTAATGCTCTGTGGTAAGTATTATGTTGCACATCATTCTCATTAGCATGACGTGGTCATCTATGATGCTCATGAGCTCGATTGCTTGATTTTAGCTTGCTTTTATTTAATTTTGACGCATCTACTAGTTATACACATATGTTGGTGATGTGCTTGTGTAATATAGAGGGTACAACTCCAGCTGCAATTTTCTTGCTCTGTAGTGTTGTGTTCTTGCACTAATGTGTCCAATTTCTCTAGTATGGCAATGTGATTGTAGTTGCATCATTTGGTCAGGTGTGCTGTTGGATTTTCTTCTAGGTGTAGAATAGGGTTGTATGTGACCCCCTCAACCTCCTGGTGTGTTGTTCAATTTGCTTCTAGGTGTAGAATAGGTTTGTACTGCTCAAACCTCACTTATTTTAGTTATTTAAGGATTCAATGCATTATCTCGTAATCTCTCTGTCGCTCTCTATCAAACTGTACGTTTTCACCAAATATTTGGTGTCCTTTCCCTCAAACCATTGTAAAACATCACTTCCGGAATTTATATATTGAGATATTGTAAGAATCCATGAGATGTGACGACGTCTAATTTTTGTGTGGCTTTCTGATCATTTCCTTCGTCCGGAAATAGACCATACGTGGTTATGTAGTAAGCATAGCCACCAGAGGCAAGATACACGTCAGTATTAATTTGGGAGCATGACTGTTTATCTACTAGTAGACCCTCTTGCGGGTAAGGAGACATGAATGGCAGCTGACCCACGCTCTTGGTAGTACTCAGATCTTTAATTATTGCAAACCTGTCTCATTTAGGAGTAGGTCTAATCGGAGCATGCAACGTGTGGCAACTTTCAGGGCCGGTGAGAGTAAATTGCACGTTACACCATCCACTTCAGCGAATTGGCATGCACCGATCCTGAGGCGCTTGATTACAATCAGAATGTTCATCTTTTTCCCTGGAATTGTACAGCAGCTGGGGCTTCTCTAAGTTCACCGGCCGGGTCAATTTTTTGCTCTCTACATATATATGTTACTTGATGAATGGTCACTCGATCATGATCACTATGATGGAATGGACATCTGCTGTTAGCCCCGGTGGAGAGAGCCTTCGTTAGCAAATTTACATGGTGGAAGAAGGTAAAGTGATGTGATGTGATGGCATCTGGTTGTCTAGCGTGTTTGGTTTGGAGTCAAAAAAATCACCGCAAGTGAGGCGACCAACTTATCCACCCCAAAATCTACAACACACATATCTATCCGGTTGATTTTGGTTCTGCCCAGCCCCGAATCCGCTCCGTTTCACTACGAATCTGATGAAAAATGTGGTAGCGGACATGCATGGTAGAGAGATGTATATATCCGATCCGATCTTTCGTTGATAGCTTGACGACCTTTCAACGTTGGGCCTTTTGTCTCTCCTCCAATCAACCACAACCAACCGTGCATGTGCATCATAACCAATGGACCCCTGCTGGTGATGCATGAGTCTAAAGCCAACGAACACGACGAGTATGAGCGAAAATGAAAGTGTAATTTTCGAGCTATATATACCTTTCAGCTCCACGTGCGCCTCCCTCTATCCTTCTTCTCACCTCTTGCTATGGAGTAGCTAGCTATCGTCCCCTGCTAGCCCTAGCGGTGCAAGTTCCTACTCCAACGACGTCCATGTCGTCGTGACTTAAGCGCCAAGCAAGGCGGCGGCGAGCCTGCACGCGCTCCCCGGCCGGTCATTTTTCCGGCCGACGACGGTGGATCTCCGGTGAGAAAATGGCGCGAAAAGAACCCGCGTACGGACGGGATCGGATCCGGAGTCCACTTGTCGACGGTGGGTGGCCACCATTAGCTAGGGCTGCTAGCTAGGAGCATCCGTTCATTCCGATCCATTCCCCGCCCGTCGCGTCGCCGTCGTCGTCCGATCTCCTCCGATCTCACTTCGTTTTCGCCCACGTTCGCTGGGTTCCCCCAAACCGTGTGGGGGAGGGAAGAAGAATGCTCTCCATTATTATCGGCGGCCGGGACCGTCGTCCTCGTCGTCAGTATGGCCAGTGCCGGTCGGCCGGGCCGGAGTCCCCGTTGTGCGATCCTCATCTCCATTATTCCTTGCAAACAGAAATCCTTTCACGTTAATTAATCTCGATCGATCGCTAATAAGGCTTGGGTAGACTTATCATGCACACTGTCTTCCTTCTGTGCTTCGTCTCGAGGAGACACGCATATATAGGACGGTCAAATATAATCAACTTGGAAGTATTTGATCTCGACCACATTCATTAGCAAGCCAAATCCTGGTATGATTTGCTGTCTGCATTAGTTCTTACTTCTTAGGCCCCGTTTGGAACAAAGGAATTGCATAGGAATTTTGGAGGATAGGAATCTTACAGGAAAATTTCCTATGGTGCTGTTTGGAACAAAGGAATAGGAAATTTGGATTCCTTTGAAATTCCTATGGGATAGGCTATTCCATAGGAATTTTGGAGGAAAACAAACATGAGGTCTCACCTCATGTTTTAATCTTCCTACGTGTACAATTCCTGTGTTTTTCCTGTGTGACATACAAACGACACTTTGGAAAATTTCCTATGGTTTTGATTCCTGTAGGAATTCAGGAAACATGACACCTCAATTCCTATGTTTTTCCTATTCCTACGTTTTCACTTCCTGTGTTCCAAACGGGGCCTTAGTGTAGGGAATTTCCATAGTACTTATATATTAAGGAGTGGTAGTTTGCCTTATTAGTACATCGAAGAGCTAGAACAAAAGGAATCATCCTCGGAATAAAAGGGGTTCCCCTGAGATGCTTGTGCACTACGAGCCAAGCTCTATATATATTTGCGCGTGCCTTTTTATGCTCGCTTGTGCAATAAAGCACGGAACGATTATTTCTTTTCCAATCAAGATATTTCCACACCCAGGCCCAGGCGTGTGTCCACCCAAGTCCCAAACCCAATTATGCCGATGTTTATTAATGAGGAAAGTTCATGGCCTGATTAAACAACGGGGTTCGATAGTGCCTGATTATAGTAAACTGCAACTTCGATGCTGCTCGATCACGTCCTAAAAAACTCGAATCATGGCGTGCATATACGTTGCATGGGATTGGATAGCAAATAAACAATGGTTCATAAGGCTTTAGCTCTAGAGGTTTGTTTAGAAGTTAACCAGCAAAGCAAAGCTGACTGAAAAATAATTAATCAACGAACTAAATGCAGAGAAGTACATGCATGATCCGGTCAAAGATCTCGCTTTCGATCGTTTAGATAGTTAATTAACAGCCAAATCTACAGGAGCTGGTTGGCGCCACGCGCTAAATCGACCGCTATTGGCTAGAGCCACAGAAAAACCCTAAGGCCTTGTTAGTTATTTGGTATTTTACGGGATTGGTGGGGATAATCCTCTAGTGCATTGGATGAAACCCCAAACTTCAGCCAATCCCCTAGGAGATTGGGGATCCAACCCACTAGGTAGGGGTAGCGTATTGAATCCCATAGGGGATTGATAAAAAATGAACTAGAGTTTGATAATTTGTGGAGAAATGTGGGGATAAAACATTTCCCATACACTAGAAACAAACGATGTTTTGGTATATGCGGGGATTTTAGAGTTTGACCGGGATAATTCCCACCAATGCCCAAAAAAAACTCTAGAAACAAACAGGCCTAAAGAATTTGCAACAGGCGCAAACCATTGCAGGTAAAACCGCGAGCGGCGAGCTGGCTGGGCTCGTTGATTAATAATAATCGGATTGTTAATTAAGCAGCTTCAGAGCACCGTACGTGGTCTTGGTCTGTGTAAACAAATCAATCGGGTGTGTTATGGCAGCTACAAGTTGAGGATTACTTAAACAAACCGTAGGCTGCAGGGCATGCATGTTGGCTTAAACAAATTTTATTGGGTTGCAGAGCGATCGAGATGTGACTTTGGCCGACTTGTCAACTCGCCAATTTGGTGGAGTTGATGCGCGTGAGCTCCACATGCAGCCATGGAGATCCGTACACACACATGTATAATTGTATTAAGTGCTGCCTCTGCCTCTGATGATTACCTTTTAGCTAGACAAAAAAAAGTCCCACTGGGCTTTACTGATTAGCCATGATTCTACTAGCTCCACCTCGACGGACTGGACCGAGATCCAGATTTACCTAGTAAAGTCACGCTGCCACTTTAGCCCCATTAATCTCCATTCGTTTTCAATACAACGTCCTAAATTTTAAAATCAAATTTAATTTTTTTTAGAAAATCGGCTAAATTTCAGCAAATAATATATGGCTCGTTGTATATTCTAAGAAAGTTTGAATTCATTTGAATAAACGGTATAGTATTAAATAGATATTCATGTTTTAAACTTTAAAAACTAATAAGTCATATACCACTAATCCAAATAAGACATGGGCCGTTTTGTTTTGTTTTGCCCCATTTCCCTAATAAATTTTAAGTCATACACTTAAAAAAAATCCTGTCACGTTTTTTTTTTTTTTGCCCCATTTCCCTTGGGTTACTGGACTGTGCACGTGGACATGGGCCGCATCGTGGCCTTCCAAACGGAGGTAGTACCCCAACGCCCAAAAGACGGGAGAAAAAACAGCACAAGCGATTCTCAAAAAAGAAAACAGCACAAGCATCGATCTTGTGCCACTATATAAGCAGCAGAAGAGCAAATTTTGTTCAGCAGGGCGTAGCTCAATTGATTATGTTACGAATCAGCCCATCGAAGCTCAGTTTCGATATTGGACATAAGTGATGAGTGCTTCTATCTATTTACCTGGATTTAATCGACGGTATTCTTTTAGTCGTCGCTATTACCCCTAAAAAAACACATCCAAGTTGGAGCAGAGCTAAGAGCATCTCTAGCAGACCCCGCATTTTGCGAACCCGCAAACAACTTATGCAGGTTATGAGAAACAAGTTTGCAGTTCGAGTTTGGTCGCGCGTAGATCAGATGCGGCAAAAGAAACTGCAAATTTAAAATTAAAATTTCGCGGGAAATTTAGCAGACGAAGCCTTCACCGGAATTTTCACCGGATTCATACATAGGGGGATATACTTCGCCGGACCGCGCCGAAACCTAGACTAGCTCGCCGCAAACCCAACGTAGGCCAAAATTAGCTCACCGGGGAGCTCGTAGGGCACGGCCGCGCAGTCGCCGGAGTGTGTTCACTCCGAGTCGTCGTCGTCGATGTAGATGACGACGGCCTTGCCCTTGTCGCGCGCGGCGATGGCCCTGGCGGAGGCGGCCTGCTCGCGGCGGAGGCGGCCTTGCTCGCGGCGGAGGCGGTCTTGCTCGTCCTCGGACCGCGCCTGCACCGCGCCGGTCACCGTCTCAAGGAAGTCGTTGGGGACGAAATCCTCACGGGTGACCGAGCCCTCGAATGCGGCCGGGTCATAGAGCTCGAAGCCGTCGGCGTCGACGGCGACCTCGCGCTCCTGCGGTGCCGGAGTTCACGGCGACGGCGGCGCGGATATCCAGCTGCCGGAGGAGGACGACAGCGTCCAGCTGGCGGAGGGTGTGGCCGGCGCGGGCGCCGCGAGTGGAGCTGGCGGCGGCGGGAGGGCGTGTTAGCCGTGGAGGCCTGATACTTCTCCAACGTATCTATAATTTCTTATGTTCCATGCTTATATTATACCAATTGCTACATGTTTTATATACACTTTATATGGTTTTTATGCATTTTCTGGCACTAACCTATTAACAAGATGCCACAGTGCCAGTTCCCTGTTTTCTGCTGTTTTTGGTTTCAGAAAATCTGTTAAGGAAATATTCTCAGAATTGGACGAATCAAAAGCCAAAGTCCCTATTTTTCTCGGGAGCTTTCAGAACACCGAAAACGAGACGAAGGAGGGCACCGAGGCGCCCACACCACGTGGCGGCGCGGTCCCCCCTGGCCGCGCCTGGACATGGTGTGGGGCCCTCGGGCCTCCACCGCCTTCGCCCTTTCGCCTACTTAAACGCCCCGACAATACAAAACATAGGACCCGAACACTTTTCCATGATACGTTCCAGAGCCGCCGCCGCCGTCAACTCTAGTTTGGGAGGGTTCAGAAGCTCTTCCCGGCACCCTGCCGGAGAGGGGAATCATCACCGGAGAGCTCTACATCACCATGCCCGCCTCCGGACTGATGCGTGAGTAGTTCATCCTTGAACTACGGGTCCATAGCAGTAGCTAGATGGTTGTCTTCTCCTATTGTGCCATCATGTTTAGATCTTGTGAGCTGCCTATCATGATCAAGATCATCTTTATGTAATGCTACATGTTGTGTTTGCTGGGATCCGATGAATAATTGAGTACTATGTCATTTGCTTCATAATATATCTTGTGAGTGTGTTATTTATAATCTTGCATGCTCTCCGTTATTAGTAAATGCTCTGGCCAAGTAGATGCTTGTGACTACAAGAGGGGGTATTTATGCTCGATAGTGGGTTCATGTCTCTATTTAATCTGGGGGAGTGACAGCAACCTCTAAGATTGTAGATGTACTGTTGCTACTACGGATAAAACATTAGTTCTTTATCTAAGGATATTTGTGCTACTTACATTACACACTTTACTTAATGCAATAATCTGTTGCTTGCAACTTAATACTGAATGGTGTTGCGAATGCTATCCTGAAGGTGGATTATTAGTGGATTATTAGTCATAGATGCAGTTGGATGATGGTCTATGTATCATGTTGTAATGCCCAAATGAATCTCACACTAGACATCATGACTTGTATATGCATTGTTATGCAGTTCTTTATTCTGTCAATTGCCCAGCTGTAATTTGTTTACCCGCATGTATGCTATTATTATTTATGGAGAGACACCACTAGTGAACTGTGGACCCCGGTACTTTTCTTTAAACTGATAAAACAACCTACTGCAATCCTGTTACTTTCATTCTCTGCAAACAAACGTCATTTTCCACACCATACGTTTAATCATTTGTTACAGCAAGCCGGTGAGATTGACAACCTCACTGTCAAGTTGGGACAAAATAGTTTGATTGTGTGTGTGCAGGTTCCAAGTCAACCGTCAGGATCATCTCCCTCGTCAACTAAGCACAAGCTCTTTTCTGGCGTCGTTGACACCTTCAGAAGAACATTCACCTCCTGGTTCGATAACCTTGGTTTCACAACTGAGAGAAATTTGCTGCTGAACTACTTCATACCTTCCTCTTGGGGTTTCCCAACAACACCACCGTGTGCATCAAGCCCGTGGAGGAGGTCGAACTCACACCCGCATATTGCGGTTGAGCCATTTCCGCGCCGACCGCTTCCGCGCGGCGTCGGAGGCGACGCAGCGGTGCCGCTCAGCCTGCAGGTGCGGCGGGATGGCGGCGGCGATTGGCGACTGGAGGAATCGGAGGGTGTGGCCGGCGGCGAGAAATCGCTAGGGTTTGGCAGCGGAGGGGAACGGGCTCGGCCCCGCAAATCGTCTCCGGATCGGCATAAATACCGTCGCGGCTGTCCGATTTGCGGTGACCTGAAAACGGAATGCAGGCCGGGCCGCGTTTGTAGGTTCTATTCCGCGCACCGAACTGGGCCCGGCCCGCATTCTCGCCGGAAAAATGCAGTTCCGCCAGATATGCGGTGTCTGCTAGATGCTCTAAGTACTCTGTCCAACACCTGCCGTGATGGTTGACCTCTTCTCAAATCTCAAGGATGTTTGTGTAGGCAGCGATTGATCGAGGTCCTTCGATGGGCTGTGAGATTCTCGTCGTCTTGCATAGTGCTCAGGCTTGCTCATATAGTGATGGTTGTGGTGAATTGGAAGGAGAAATACATGTATTTTGGGAAGGTTCATTGATAGAAATCAAAGGGGTAGCAAGCTCAGTGGCAGGAGAGCAGCGTGGTGTAGCTCCGCTTGGTTGCAAACATAAAACGTGTGACGCCAAGAGGAGGTGCAGCTGTTATCTCGATTGAACATTGTCCTTGGTGATGCAACGGCATGACCTCGACAGTGTGAGACCTCAAAGGTGCTTATAGGCAGAAGAGTGTATTTGTGTTAATAACGTGTTTGTGAGTGTTTGTACTGTGTTTCTCAAAAACAAAACAAAAAGTCCTCACAACATTCATTTAGGCAAATAGTTAAAGTAGCTAGTCTGGAAGATGGAATTCAGTCTTCACGTAACACTCAGAATCTTCAACAGGAAAAACAACAATCTTCAGTAGCGAAAGAAGATTAATCAATACGTGCAATTCAGGCCCGCGAACTTTGCAAACATTTGCATCAACTCGACAGTTATCGCATCAAAAGCAAAATCATGTAAAGGCAATGTATTGTACACATTGCATAGCTCACTCATCGTGGTGATACAGTTGACGGTGGGACTAATGGATTCTTTGATTTTTACCATATAGAGGTATGACAGTCGCCAAACAATGTATGTACCAGCCTATCAAACTATCATGTACCCAAATTGCATATCCCTGTGAGTTACAACCATGTGAAGTCCAATGTAACAGAAGATTAAGGGGGTATGGATGTTAGCAGTCCAACAATCAAGAGGATGCAGCTGTAAATGGTTCGCTAGCCTCCAAAAGCTTGTCGAGCAAACCGGTGAACACGACCGAATCAGTCTCATTGGGCTTGAATTTGAGGAGCGCAGAAGGTACTAGGCCTTCGTCTTGCAGCGTGCGTGCCCGCTCTCCTACATTTGGAGAATGTGGTAGCACACGTGACCTAGGAACAGCTGGACAGATAAGATCAAACTCCAAACCTGGCTGCTTCAAAGCTGACGCAACGAACTACATCAGGGAAAAGGAAGCAGATTAATCCAAATGCTGCAGCACCATTAATTGGCATGATGAATATGTAATGCTACAATAATACCGCTTTAAACACTACTCGTAATAAACAATGTTGAGTAGCACAGGTAACAACCTAAAATTAAGGGAACAATTTCATGACTTGTACAGATATAAGAACGGCCTATAATGACCAAAAGTAATTTACATTACTAGCAGGATGTAAGCAAACCTAGTCGATACTGTCTAAGGGTACTATAATTAGACCATCCATTTAGCATTTGGTAACTTCATTATGGCTCATAACTCTTATGTCTTATCAGACGTGAAGCAACAGCACAATCTGATCCAGATGCCAGAGTGTCCTGCAATCCAAATTCAGCACTATAGTACCAACAACCGAGAGGCTGTGCATCAACAATCAAGAAGAACTCAAGAGTGCATGCCAACACTTGTACCAACGTCCAACAAACACACATACATGATATATGCACAAACAGAAAAACTACCAGTTGCCACATGGTCACACACATCACATGAACATGGAGTCTAGGCAATGTGTACTACTAGTAGTAAGTTCTATTCCCATCATTCTGTGAAGTTTAATAGCAGCACTCACAACCATACCGGTGTGGGAGAGTGGATGTGCTTAACCTTGTCAAAGATTATACTCTAGGTAGGATGAAACCAATCCAGGATGCGGAATCTAGAGATTTACGTGAACAGATTCTGTCAGTGGGGTTCACACTTCACAGGATAACACCATGTACATCCCACCAGGCTCGAAAGAACCAGAGCTGATTTGACAACTATAACACTGTTAATGATGTATTTCCTTATACAATATCCTGAACTATAACAGCACGAGACAAACTAATCATATCCACTAGCCTCCACTGAACTGAAGCTGATATGACAACCATATCACTGTTAATCTGATATTCCATGTACACTATCCTTGCTGTTAGGGATGCCACTGGGGTCGGCCCACTGGGCCACATCACTTAGTCAAAAATTATTTCAACTTAGTTGCTAGTTCACTTTCTAATATGTAACTGGTTTTTTTGTCAAGCAAATCAAGTAGAATGGGTCAGCCAGACCATGCTCACTCGCATTCCAGCTTGATGTAAAAAGATATAATGTGATCCAAAATTAGGCTTAATCAGTGAATTCACAGCACATATTTTTCTAATAATTTTCTCACCCAGTTCTCAATTAAGTGAGGTTATAGACTAATCAGTGTTGCCAAGATACAGCTTTGACAATTAATCTGTCAACTTTGTATTATACCAAGAGAAATAGCAAATCGTGCATAGAATGTGACTGGTAAATCAGTCCCACAAATTCCACGAGATTAATGACACTTGGACAGTTGGACTGATCGTGCCAATTGCCAAATTAAATAGCACAAAAACCCTCAACTCATTCTGGATTGAGAGGTATATGCATGATATTAGAGATTGTAAATCGTAAGGAAGAACAAGTACAGGTTCAGGGGGTGGGAGGTGCAGAAATACCTCATACAGTGAACCAGTAGCCTCAGCTGGAAGGAATACACCCTGGAGAGTTACTCCATCAGGAAACTGAACCCGGATGAGTGCTTGTTTGTACTTCTGTCGAGCAGCCAGTGCCTGCTTCTCCTTATATGACTTTGGAATTAGCAATCGAGATTGTTCTAGCCTTTCCCTTCTCATCTTTGCCTCTTTTGATATCTCCTCACCACTAAGTTTGTAGAAAGAATCTGGTGCATCAGTTTCTACAACAGAACTGCCAGGGACATTGAAGAATACCCGAATCTGTTATGTTATAATGCAAAGTCAATAAGTAACAGTTCAAACAAGACAGACAGCAGAGCAACAACAAACTGCATCATGGAGAATCAGTTGTAGAACGGAATATAAAGGGAGCATCAGTACATGGTCTTATATGCTTAAATTTCAGGTTTGACGAGAAATGACCTTATGGTAACTGCTAAATTCAACGTGTTGAGGAGAAGACAAATAAACGAATCATGCAATGGCATGATATCAATAAATAAGATAAAGCAAGGGATCAAAGTCGTAGGTCACAGTGACAGTCTAAGGATCTGACACTTCTGCTAGCTTATACACATGTATGATGAATGGTATGTCTCTGATCCTGTTATATGTATTGTATTCCAAGATATTTTGGAGTATAAATTTAGCTTCTCAAACTGGAAGTTGCAACACTGTTACCTGAACACATACGGTCATCCCACCACAAGTTACATCGTATAAACACAAATCCAAATATCTGCATCTTATTCAATTAGGGATTGAGCACCAATGTAATTGCTGCATAAATGTTTGAATATATGACGTTTTCAAGTAAGTACACAGAAAAAAAGTAATTTCTATGTAGTGTTTCTCTTTATTAATAGATAGTAAAGACAACAGTATAAATATATCACAAAGTTTCTGAAAACAATGGACATTGACACAATCTACAGGTAACAAAAGAAGCAACTCCATTTTACTTCAGAACTTAAAATCATAGATACAGAAAGTATATACACGTGTAAACCAAAAAGGATGGATAACACTTTACTTTCTTACATTTCTAATCTCCAACATATAACGTTAACATATAACTGCGCAAGTATTCCAGGATTCAACAATATATCACTGAAATGGTACCACATTGCTAAATATCAAATATACCTATATCTGAATACATGGCTGCAGAAATCTAGTAATGATTTCAGTTTATATCTATGTACATTCTAGTTCGCCATTTTAATGATCTACTATTGGTATACACCAAATCCAATTCTCAAGTATTGCTTCCTACTAGTATCTTCACACAAGATAAATTTCGCATGAGCACATCCACAATACTGTAACTTGTACTCCCTCCGATCAGTATTGATTGTCGTGTGAGCTGTAGAATTTTGTTCTAGCATGTGTTGTTTCCGCGACAAACTTTTCTGACCGGAGGTAGTACAGATCAAACAGCCATTGCAGTTTCGATCCACCAACGGAAATCTAACAATTGAGAGAGAACATATTGGGAAACTATCGAACTAGACGCGTGCTCACCTGCCGGTCAACAATCTTGGTAACCTCCCTTTGCCCGTCGACTCCATCATCGTGGCGGCTCTCCTTGGACGCCGCCTCCGGCGGAGTCTGCTGCAGCGGCGCCGAAGGATGGGCCCTCTCAAGCAGGAGCACGGCCCGCCTGATCCCACCAAGCCTCGCGTCGTCGGGGGTCTCGTCCATGACCGCGAAGAGCTCCCCGCCCTGATCCCCGACCGCGAACCCCGCCGCCTCGAGGAGGTCCAGCCCGCCCTCCCTGTCGGCGACGGCCTCCTTGATCCGGGGGTTCCCGAGCCTGACCCTCCTGTACTTGTCGTTGCCGGGCTCCTTGAGCAGGTTGCCGAGCAGCCTCTTGGCCACCTCGACGGCGGCCGCGGGCGGGTCGGCCGCGAGGTACGCGGCCGCGCGCGCGCGGGCGCCGCCGGCCGCGGCGAGGCAGCCGTCGAGGTGCTCGGAGACGGCGTGCTCCGAGGAGAAGGCGTCGCCGCAGTTGGGGCACGCGACGGTGGCGTCGGGGGCGACGGCTGCATCTGGGCGGCGGGAGGAGGAGGAGGAGACGAGGGAGGTGAAGGGGGTGAAATCGGAGGGGCCGGATGGACGCGCCGGCTGCTGCTGCTTGGGGGCCGGTCTGGGGTTAGGGTTAGGGTTGGAGGGGCGGGAGGAGGAGGAGGAGGCGGGGGCGGGAGGAGAGGGGGAGGGAGCTGAGCCGAGGACGTGGGAGGGGCCCTTGAAGGATGGCGCGGAGGAGGAGGTGACCTTCTTCATGAGATCCTTCATCTTGTCCTTCATCATGGCGGTCGGCGGCGCCGAGGTGTAGGCTGCGGCGGCGGAGGAGGTGGGATTGGGTCTCCGCGGCGTTCAAGGAAGGGGACGAAGCAAGCGGGGCGACGACGGCAAAGTTGAGAAGAAAAGGGTAGGTATCCAGTTGGAAAAGAGACGAAATGGGTGCTTCGCTGCCAAGGCATCTTCGCCGGATGGGCCGGCAAAACGCGTGCTTCAACCAGAAAAGCTTTTGGGGATGATCCAGACCGTACATCAATTCTGGGCCGCATGGCCCAAGGCAGACTGACTAAAAAAACAAGCTATACTCCCTCCGGGGTCCCCCTCCTTCCCGCCCGGGCGACCCCTGCCGGCCCAGTTGCTGTTTTTCCTTTTCTTCACATGTTTTCTGTTCCATTTCTTTCGAACGGTTCCTTTCACTTTTGGGCCCGCTTGTCAGACGGTTATGAGAGACTGCAGTTATCTTGTACATGGATCGGTAGAGTGAGGTATTTAAACTGGTGCGCGTCTTACCAATTTTCCGAGGTGAGACTAAATTATAGCGCAACCCACCGCGCGCTGCTCACGGAACTGAATCTTAGTGGAACAAACCGTGGGAACAAAGCTTTTTTTTACGAATGCGGAGGAACAAAAGACCGTTCGTAAGAGATTTGTTCAATTTGCTGAGCAGTTCTCCATATATCATAGATGGAACAAAGCTATTTTGGAACAGAAGCTCTTATTTTGAGGAACAAAAAACTATTTTGAAACAAAAATATTGTAAAGAGAAACAAACTTAAAAAAGGAACGTATCTGTATTGATTTAGGAATTAAAACAAATCTACAGGGGAACAAAAAGTGTGGGAACAAACTGTATGGAGGAACAAAAAAGCATAGAGGAACAAAAACGCCTATGTAGAGAAGCAAAACTCTAAAAACATGAACAAATCTCCATTAATTTGGGAACTAAATAAGCTATAGGGGAATAAAGCTCTAACAGAGAGGAACATACATCTATTAAATGGAACAAAAAATATATACAAGGAAACAAAAAGTCTTATTTAGAGGAACAAAACTCCAGAAAAAGGAACAAATCTCCAGTTATGGATTCATGGAGTTAGTAGTAAAAAAAGCTACAGGGGAACAAAACTCTAGAAGAGAGGAACATACCTCTATTAAGTGGAACAAAAAATCAATAAGTTTAATTAGACGTGTGAGTAAAAATTCAACACAAGGAACAAATGTGTAATTCAAATGGAACAAAATCACGAATACAACTGTGACATTAAGTTTAATTAGCATGTGAGGGAAAAATCCAATCTACTAGAAACAAATGTTAATCGCCTAAGGAACAAAATGATAAGAGATGGAACACACACATAGTTAAAACAATAATTTAGCGCCCCGAGGAACAAAAATTAGATCTACAAGGAACAAAAATCTTATCTACGAGGAACGAAAAACACATGCGGAACAAATATTGACGCACAAAGGAACAAAAATGTAAAATATTTGGAACAAAAATATATCACTGATGGAACAAGATTTTGATAATACAAAAAAATTAAATACATATTGCGATTACCAACAGGGAATAAAATGTTTAGAAAAAAATAAAAAATAAAGAAAAATAAAAGGAGAGAAAAGAAAAACAAAGAAAGAAAGAAAACATACATAGTACCAAGAGAAAAAACAAAAGAAAAGGAAAAAAGAATCAAAAGACTGACGAACAAATGCAGGAACAAAACGAAACAGAAAAGGAACAAAGCAATTACACCAAGGAACAAAAGTCGAGGAGCGGAGAAACGGATCAACTATGTTAAATGGGCCAAGCCCAGAATCGATACTCCTTTTGCGAAACGACGGTAGGAATCGCTCGGGCGCTACCGAGGGAATTCCTCCCTCCGATCCATAAGATTGTCGTAGGCCATGTAGGAATTTGTACTAGCTCCATATCATTTTCACGACATTTATTTCGGGTCGGAGGTAGTAGCATTTTGAGAGTTGTCTCGATAAATAATTCAGTATATAATGTCTTGCTAACAGTACGGTATAGCGCGAGATAGCATGCTAATTGTGTATTTTTGTATTTTAAGACTGACACTATTTTATTATAGCACACCATTCTTCTCCTTGCTAAAAAACACTGTTTGGGCATTGCGAGATGATGATCTTCACCATGCCTCTGTTTGGTGACGAGATTTCTATTAAACGAAGATAAAAGTTTTATTTTATCCACTAATTAAGAAAATGTCCAGTTAATTAGCGAAAAAGCAGACTAAAACTGTACAACAAACGACAGGGGGAACACCAACACCACAAGGCCATGCCCACTCTCACCACAGGGCCAACCCACTCGAGAGTCGAGAACCAACACATCGAGTAAACATCCGGCGACACACTCATCATTGCACGATAGCGACCTCGTCGCCCACACAACACGAGGTCGATGCCATCAACACTGTCGGAGGAGCCAACCTCTGCTTTTGGGAGAAGTTAACACACATATGATAGAGATAAGGAAGACTTCAGAAATTCTACTGAGCTCATTTGGCACCCTATTTTCATTTCATTTGCGAGAAATGGAAAGATGTTGATACCATCATTTTGTTTCATTTTGGTAAAATGAAAAGACAAGGTTTGCGGCATGAATTTAAAGACATATCAAGATATTTGTTGGAATTACAAAAGAACCGATGGTTCCAATCTATCTATCTATAACTCATATACGAGAAAGCCTCACTATCCGGATCATTTAATTTGTCTATCTTTAACGTCATCGTATATTATATAGCGCCCTTATTTGCATGTTATAGCTTTTTGAGACTTATCTCACTAAATAAATCAGTGTATGATACTCCCTCCGAACCGGATTAATTGTCGTTACAAAACACCTATCGTAGGTATACCGAATTGTGTTAGTAGCGACATTCTTTTCAGATCAGAGGTAGTATCTTGCTAACAGCGCGGTATACTGCGAGATAGCATGCTAATAGCATATTTTAAAACCGACCCTATTTTGTTATAGCCACCATTTTTTCCTTGCTAAAAACCAGTGTTTGGCCATTGCGAGATGATGATCTTCACCTGCCTCTGTTTGGTGATGAGACTATTTTTTTAAACGAAGACAAAAGTTCTACATTATCCATTAATTAAGAAGGTGTCCAATTAATTAACGGAAAAGCAGGCTAAAACCATACAACAAGCGACAAGGCGAATACCACAAGGCCACGCCCACTCGAGAGCCGAGAACCAACACACCAACGATAGATCCAGCGACACTCATCATGGGCTCATGGCCGGTTGGCTTCCCACCCATGTCGGAGAGAAGAAGTCATGACTACTATGGGGAGAGCAGGCACATCACGCTCCAACGTACATGGAGAAGTCGAACCTCTAGGGGAACTGCGCGATAGCGACCTCGTCGCCCACACAACACGAGGCCGATGCCATCGGAGGAGCCAACCTCTGCTCTTGGGAGAAGTTAACACCCATATGATAGAGATAAGGGAGACTTGAGAAATTCTACTGAGCTCATTTGGCACCCTCATTTTATTTCATTTGCGAGAAATGGAAAGATGTTGATACCATCATTTTGTTTCATTTTGGTAAAATGAAAAGACAAGGTTAGGGACATGAATTTAAAGACATATCAAGATATTTGTTTGAATTACAAATGAACCGAAGGTTCCAATCTATCTATCTGTAACTCTTATAAGAGAAAACCTCACTATCCGGATCATTTAATTTGTCTATCTTTAACGTCATCGCATATTAATGGCCGTCCGATTCTGATCATCCATCCGTCCATTTGTATTGTTTTGTGAGATATGAGACTAGTCAATTTTGTCCTAGCACGTTTCCACCTTCTGGTTTGTTCATGTCCGGCTATCCACCTGTCTTCTCCTAATTAATCGCCATTCCACGTTATGCAATCCTCTTGCCCCACATATTCATTGCAAAGACTACAGAGCGACCCATCCATTCATCTGCCCACGGTGGGAGGAGTGGAGAAGGTTAGGGAAAGAGGATGACTCCCAATGTCGCTGCAAGCTGTAGCATGCTTGCCACACAATAATTCTGCTGCTCGGATATTGCCATGAACGCAACGCAACACAGGCTATGTTGTCATCGAGGTATGTAATTCTGTCCTTTGAACCGCTTCGTCGGCTGGCCGACGATTTCTTTCCCCGGTGGAGAAGAGGGAGATCGAGAGGCTCGGAGTGAGATACAAATTGCTCATTCATGTGTGTGTGTGTGTGTGTGTATTTGCATAAGAGTGAACATGGTCAATAATTTTCAAGAGCAACAGAGCAGATAAAACACTACGTGAGCATCTACCTACCGATTGTTTTGTATCGTTGTACGGTTGTACCTCACCAGATCCATGCTTGCAGGTGATTCTTTTGCTTTATTTGTGGAAAGAAGTCCACATAACACCCCTATGTTTCACGTTTCGGTCGCTAAGCCCCCCTAACTTTAAATTAGGTCATTTAGCCCCCCTAACTATGCGAAACCGGACAAATTACCCCCTAGAGCGGATTGGCTGTTTTGGAAGCGGTTTTAGCGACCGAAACAGGAAACAAGAAGCTGGGATATAAGGTCGAGCCCGTTACGGCTGCCGCACCGGGGACAAGCGCGGCACGGACATGATGTGGCTGGTCGAAGCGGTTGGTCGAAGCAGTGGCCCGCGGCGCGGTGATCTTCACAGGGTGCAAGGAGGAGAAGCTGCTGCTCAGGACGCGGTGCGAGGGGAAAGAAGAGGTGCGTCGGCGTGGTGCCCACGAGCTCCAACCCGACGATCGCGATGAGGAGGAGGTGCGCGGCAAGGCGACCGTCGCAGCGTGCGGCTCGCCCCTCACGTCGGTGCTCCTGCGCGGCTGCGGACTCAAGAACCTGCACATCGCGGCAAGAACCTCCACCTCCACCCGATCGCCATGGCCTGGGGCTACTTCCCGCCGGACACGCCGATGTCGTACCTTCAGAAGGGCAAGATGTACGGGGCGACATCGTCACATCCCTGCACAAGGTGGAGGCCGGCGACGGGCTGCCGCACTGGGCTGTGCCATCCTTGAGACACTACTGATGGGCATGTCCGTCGCGGGGACCCCGTTCCCTTGGGTGTACGGACGGGACATGACGGAGCGGATGCTCAATTACGGCCGAACGGTACACATCTCCCTGGTGAGGGACTGCGGGTCAGGGACGATGCACGGCGAGCGGCGGATTGCGTACCCCATGGACCCTGCGGACAAGGAGAACTAGCGCGAGGGCCTGCGGCGCGCGTTGCGTGTCCTGGTCGACGGAGATCGGAACACACCAGAGCGACGGGCAGAGGCTAAGGTGCGTGGGCACTACAGAGGAGGCGCTCGAGGAGTTCCTGGACGGCGTGACCGTGGTGCGCGGGCTACAGTCCAAGAGCGAGACGTGGATCCTGACTCCTGTTCTACACGGCGCACCAAATGGGCAGCTGCAGGATGAGCACCATGGCCGGGGACGGCGCCGTGGACGCACGCGGCGAGACTTGGGAGGCGGAGAGGCTCTACGTGTGCGATGGCAGCGTCCTGTGGAGGGGACGGGGAGGAGAACGATATGACGAGGACAAGGAGAATGTGGATGTGGAGGTCAACGAGTAGATAGGTGGGGGTTATTTAGACCCAGGTGTCCTAAACCGCTGTCTTACGTGGCAAAAACCACCGTCAAAACAGCCTACTAGTGTTTAGGGGGGCTTTGTGTCCGGTTTTGTATAGTTAGGGGGGTTAAGTGACCCAGTTAATAGTTAGGGGGGCTTAGCGACCTAAACACAATACATAGAGGGGTTATTTGGACTTCTTTCTTTATTTGTGATGATAATACTTATCCTCTTACAATTTTCTTATAGTCCCGTCCAATATTCCATCCAGGGGCGTAGCTAGCCTTATTCATGGGTATGCAATGAATACCCAATATTTTTTGTGAAAAGAAATCTATATATATCCATGTATATATGTATTGGTATTTTTTTACGTATAGAAGGCAGCAACAACTGAAACATACACACCACGCCACGCCACGCCAGTGCTCCCACGTCCAAACCTCTACTTGGGTCTAACTCTATCGCGGGCCATTTCTTTAATTACCTCTCAAGAATTCATATCACCAGAAGGCCAGCCCAAGTACCAAACAATGTTCCTTTTTCTCATTTCTTCCCTGCTTTCTCCTGACGCCAGGCACTGGGCATGGTATAATCTTCAATGTGAATTTCAGCATGAAATTTTTATTATATATTGTCGATTTTAGATGTGAAAAACCAAAAGATAAATAATATTGTCGTGTTGTAATTTTTTTTTTAGTAACTTCGCATACCCAACTCAAAAATTCTGACTCCGCCACTGATTCCATCACCGGCTATGAAGCTTCTCTTCTCTAGGTTTAACTGCCTAAATCAGATGTGCAGGGTAATATATGTTCATGCAGATCGAATTTGTGCAGAGTTGCAGACCTAGAGGATTGCACAACTGCACATCAGGCATCTAAACTGCATGTTGAATGTCTAGCTCCAGTTTTCATGAGCCTTTTGTATTTAATATGATGTCAACACAGGCTTACATTGTTTTTTATTTTACCTTGGTAAAAGTTGTAATTAAAATTTCAGTTGATAAGAGTATATCAGACAAGAAAACTATGCAGTTGATGAACTGAAATCAAGGCATGAAATCACCATAGCGCAGGGTTTGTTACACGGCAGTAAAATCCACTTCCAACTATTAAATGCTTGAACGTATTATTTACAGCAATCTTTTCTATTATTGTATAATATATTTTTGCCGAAAATTTATTATTATTGCCTCTGAATTAGCTAATGCTTCAATGTCCATGCCTGCAAATATGTGTTTGCTGGTTTTAAGATAAATTTATAATTATTTTACTTCTATGTAACTGATCCATGATGTATATTCAACGTCATTTTTTTTTAGAAAGTTGAAACAAGTTGGCCCAACTATTTATGTACGACATTGCAGGTGATGTTGTACTAGAAACACTTGAACATGCAATATGGTACTTTTCTCACTTCTCACACAAATCCCTTTCATCTGTAATGATCCCATTTGTGATTCCTATTTTCACTGCATGAGAGTTACATTTAACTTCCAAGAGTGTATTGGTACAGCGAATCACATGACATTCCAATTTCTGCTGATAGAGATTGTGATAAAGTAAGGATATGCAATACCATTTTGTTTACAGAACAAAGTTTTCCATAACGCACGGAGTATCTTTTTAGTTTTATGACAGCCAAACACGATATCTAGTCGCTTACTAAGCTTGATCAGAGAGAAGCAATGTGGAGACAGATGTCTCCAATTTACGTGTTATCTGAGGGTGATAGGAACACCTGTCTATTTCAACAGAAAACAAGAATGAAAACTAAACAACATAACGACCACCTTTTATAAGTCGTTGCATCATGCATGTGATGGAAGGGGGTCACACGGCTACATAAAGTGCTGGATCAAGTGCTCGTGAAGGTCTCAGCATATGAACATGAGGTGAAGACAAATTTCCAGAGATGTTTCCCACATGGGACCTAGACGGGACAGGCTGCATTGCCTACGCATACATTTTTGGTATTGGTATGGCAACGAATTCATTGCTGATGTATTAAATTAGTAGGAGAGTTTGGGAGGCAAGCCACTCTTCTCCCGCGGTTTAGACATACTCCCTCTGTTTTATATTTTAAGAGACGTTTTAGCAAAGTGGTTCAGAAAATAGTTTCAAAGGTCTTAGCTGCCCGTCCAAAGCAAGGTTTGGCTGAGATGATTTCAGATGAGTAATGGGCCTCAAAATGCCATGGTTGTTTATGAGTACCATCATGAAGAAGAAGAAGAGGGGACGACGTACAAGATTTTGCCTACTGTCAGGTTGAGTGAGACTACCGCAAGGAAATTATAATCAGCTTGGGTTCTAGTAAGAATCAAGTAGCCATGGTGATGACTGATGAGGTGTGTTGTATCAAATCCTTTGCATTATTGTTTAATGAGGACAAAATAGAAGAACTGAAACCGACGTGAGGCACCCTACAAGGCGTTCCAATCTCATCGACGTGGGGAATTTGGAAATTTTAAATGACATCCAAGGAGCTTCATCAGCTCCCCAGTGACCCATACTTTGCTTGTGGATGTCACTCTCTAATGTTCACTAGAGCATGTGTGGAAGTTGAAGAGGACAGACTTGGTGTGGTGCTTACGATTCTCTTATTGGAGTGATCAAGCCAACTTCACAAATGAATCAGAATTCTAGGCTATATGCTCCCTCTCCTCTTTCACGTTCGTCACCCCTTTGAGAGTAGACCTTTGTCTCCAGATTTCGCCCCGGTCGCTCCCTTCTCCTCTTCGGTGGCGTTGTCGACCGGCGTGGACAAGGATGCGGGATGTACATAGTAGTGGTAGGTGTAGATTTAGGTCTTCCCATGTGGAGTATAGCTTCATGCCGGTAGTTTGTGTAGCCCGCAAGACTGAACTCACGAGAGAGAAGAAACGGGATGAACACTTGCAGGTTTTTGTGCCGCGCAACCTAAGCAGCTTTTCTGTTCTTGTATTTATATCGAAAAGGAAACAAAACACGTTGAGTCACTAGCTCCACTACCGATCGTGCCATCCCACGATCCGAGCTTCGTGCTCCACATCCTACGACCTAGCCAGTGTCGCACAGATCGCGCACTTCTGGTCCAACTAACCAACGCTGGAAAAACGCTAACAGCTAACTGAAACTTAACTGACGAAACTGAAAGTGTTCAGACTTAACTGAAACTAACTTATTCAGAGAAGAGGGAGAGAGACGAGGTTTAAGCCAACAATCTCCCCCTCAACCTTGGCTCACGACCTTGATGTCGATGATCCCCACTTTGCCGCGCAGCTCCTTGAAGCGAACACGGCCCAGTGCCTTTGTCAGTATGTCCGCCTTCTGCTCGTTGGTGCCGATGAACTCCACGATCACCGTGCCTTTCTCCACACAGTCACGGATAAAGTGATAGCGCAGATCAATATGCTTACTGCGATCGTGAAGCACCGGGTTCTTGCAGAGCGAGATGGCGGACTTGTTGTCGATGTAGAGAGTCGTAGGAGCAGCGTCTTGATTTAGCAGCTCCCCAGAAGACGAGCAAGCCAAACACCTTGGCACGCCGCCGTGGCCGCCGCGATGTACTCGGCCTCGCACGAGGAGTTTGCGACCACCTTCCGCTTCTGTGATTGCCAGCTGACAGGGCTTCCTCCGAGGAAGAACAGCACGCCAGACGTGTTTTTCCTAGTGTCCACGTCCCCGGCGTGGTCGGAGTCGCTGAAGCCGATCAGGGTCTCGTGGTCACCGCGGTGGTACACGCATCCGTGCGTGAGGGTGCCCGAGATGTAGCGCAGAAGGTACTTGACCGCCGCGAGGTGATCCGCTGCTGGAGCCTCCATAAACCTGCTCAGAAAACCCACAGCAAAAGCTATGTCGGGTCGAGTATGCACCAGATATCGCAGGCTGCCGATGATGCTGCGATAGTACGTGACGTCCACGGGCGCCTCCTTGCTCTCCTTGCTCAGCTGACACCGAGCTTCCATCGGTGTGAGCGTGGGATTGCATCCAGACAAGTCTGCCTTTTCAAGCAACTTGGTGGCATATGCCGTCTGCACGATCGTGGTCTGCACCCGTTCCTGCTTGACTTCAAGCCCGAGGTAATACCTGAGCAAGCCAAGGTCGCTCATGTTGAAGAGACGATGCATCTCCTCCTTGAAGCGTTGAACCTCCAGCTTCTCAGCTCCGGCGATGACGAGGTCGTCGACGTACACGCCGACGATGAGCAGCGCGTTCCCGGTTCCTCGTGAGTACACGCCGTGCTCCGAGATGTTGCGTGTGAAGCCGAGCGTCGTCAGGCTCGCGTCGAGCTTCGCGTTCCAGGCTCGAGGAGCCTGTCGCAGCCCGTACAGCGCCTTGTTTTTTTTGAAACTGAAGGCAAAAGCTTTGCCTTTTCCTTTTATTAAGAAGAAGGTGTCCGGTTTATTATGGAAGAAACCGGGCGAAAACCATACAACAACACAACCCCACGGGGCAAAAGCCCACACAACCTCAAGAACAAACTCACGACCCATGACCACCCTACAAAGATCCGGCCAACCGACCACCTTGCCAGAGAGAAGAAGCCGTAACTGCTATGGGAGGAGCAGATACGGGACACTCTGACGCAGATGAGGAGACCAACCCTCGAATGCGCTCACTGCTTGTTGCCCGTCATCGTACACCGCAGCTTCGACTTCGCAGCGACAAACAAGCAAGACGAACCCACCGACCCGTCGGAGTAGAGCTGCCAACACCAACCTCGCCTCCACAAGAGCCGCGAAGCGCTCGGGGCCGCCGCCCCGACATCCACCGCTCCCGTATGCCCTGCATACACATCCAACACCACCTTCCGGGGCCGCCGCCCCGACATGCCACCGCTCGCACTCGAGCTGTAACGCCGCACGACCTAGCTACCTGCAGTCCAAACTGCACAAGGCCAGCCACCCGCAGACCTCGGCCGCCACACCACATCCGAGGCCGCCGCCTCGACATACAGAAGATCGACCCACTCTGGGACGCATCGACCGAGCCGACAACCTCGCCACCCGTGTAGCACGAAGTCGCCACTCCCACTGTCGAGCCGCAACCCCGCCTCATTGGGTCACCGCCGCACAGCAATCCGGGGCCGCCGCCCCGACATGCAAGAACAAACTCGAAGCCGCCGCCTCGACGTCCACGCACCTGCCGATGAGACAAGCTAGCCTGGCAACACGAGGCATGGGTACCGAGGATCCAAGACGACGCCCCCAAGGAGGAAAAATGACGAGAACGCCACCGTCGCCTGCATTGCCGACGGCAATGCAAGGTTTTCACCCGGAAAACTCGAGGTATCGGTGGGACAAAGTGACGGTTGGTGCTCCACAACGACGCCTCCAAGGAGGGGGACGACGTCCAAAGACGCCGACGCCGCCGGCACTGACCGAGATCAGTGCTAGGCTTTCACCCGGAGCACACCAACCATACTGTCACCACGACACCACAACCACATGACGAACGCGTGCCGGAGCAAACCCGGCCACCGCCTCCAGCCACCTCCTTCCCGACCACCCCCTGCCACAGCCAGGGGCACAACACAGCCCGCCCGCACAACCTCCTCGCAAACGCCCAGCGCCCAACACCGCCACCACCCTCCCGCACCACGGCTTGCCCACGACAGCGCCGCCACCAAGGAGGGGGACGACGGTCAGCCCACGGACGCACCACGGCCAGCCCATGGGCGCGCCGCCGCAGCCCCGACGAGCTCGAACCTCCGCCCGCGCGGCCAGGTCCGCCGCCACCAGATCCGGGCAGGGGAACCCCGGATCTGCCACCCCGCAAGCCAGTGCGGTCCGGAGCCGCCGCTCCGGCTTCCCTGCGCCGGCGAGACGCCGCCACCGTCCCCAGCCGGCCTTGGAGTCCCCCACGCCAAGACGAAGAAGAACGCACCCCCGACGCCAGTTGTGTGGCGGCGGGGAGCGCCGCCGCCGCCGCCGCCGCCAGTTGTGTGGCGGCGGGGAGCGCCGCCGCCGCCGCGGCGCGGAGGCCGGCGGCAGCCGCGGCGAGGAGGGCGCAGAGGTGGGGAGGTTACGGGCGGCGCGGGAGGGGCTCCCCCGGTGCCGCCTGGGTGCGACACGGGGGGAAGAAAGTGGTAGCCTCGTACAGCGCCTTGTGAAGCCTGTAGACGCCGTGTTCGTGTCCGTCGGCGGTGAACCCGGGTGGCTGAGACACGTACACCACCTCCTCGAGCTCGCCGTTGAGGAACGCCGATTTCACGTCCATGTGGTGGACTTCCCATCCACGGTGCGCCGCCAGCGCGAGAATTAGTCGCACGGACTCCATCCTCGCCACGGGTGCGAACACTTCGTCGAAGTCCACGCCTGCGCGCTGCACATACCCCTTCGCGACGAGCCGCGCCTTGTGCTTGACGATGTGGCCGTGCTCGTCGCGCTTGACCTTGAACACCCATTTGAGTCCGATCGCCCGGTGTCCTACAGGCAAAGAGGTGAGCGTCCATGTGGAGTTCTCGTCGATGGACTGGAGTTCATCCAGCATTGCATGACGCCAGCAGTCCTCGTGTTGAGCTTCTGCAAAGTTCGCTGGTTCTTCTCCGGCAACAAGGAGCAGCTCGTCCTCTTCGTCAGAGGATTGTATGTCAGGATCGCTGTCAGCCTTCATCACGTAGTCGTCGCTGTAGATGGGGTTAGGCTTCACGATCCCGTGCCGTGCGCGGGTAACCATCTGATGCTTTGCAGCCGCACCGGCATCCTGAACTTCAGTAGGCGCCGGTGGCGGTGACACAGACCGCGTGGGTGTGTCAGTGATCTCGGCATCTCCGGTGTGCGTTGGCGGCGGGGTGGCGCTTCTGATGTTGGCGCTCGCGCTACCAGCTGCCGGAGACCTCACCGCGGCCGGCGAGCGCGCCGCGACTGTGCTTCCCTTCTCCTTCTCTGTCGCGGCAGGAACCCGCGTGTACAGAGGGTACTCAACGACGAACTCGCTGCTCTCCGGTGGCTCCCCCGGCATTTCCCAGTTCCAACGTGCCTCCTCGTCGAAGATGATGCCACGGGACACGTGTACTCGTTTGGAGACGGGGTCGTACATCCTGTATGCCTTGGTGCCGATCTCGTAGCCGATGAAGACCATGGGTGAGCTGCGATCGTCGAGTTTCTTCAGCTGCGGGCGTGCAGCCTTGACGTGCCCGACACAGCCGAAGACGCGGAGGAAGCGCACGTCTGGCTTGGTGCCATGCCAAGCTTCATATGGCGTCATGCCATCGACACTCCTCGTGAAGGAGCGGTTCAGGATGAAGACAGCCGTGAGCACCGCCTCCCCCCAAAACTTGTTCGGCACCTTCTTTGCCTTGAGCATGCTCCGCGCCATTCCGAGCACCGTCTGGTTCCTCCTCTCGACGACGCCGTTCTGCTGCGGCGTGTACGGAGCGGTGAGATGGCGCTGTACTCCCTGCTCTTCGCAGTGCTGGTAGAACGTGGCCGACGTGAACTCGCCGCCACGATCGGTGCGAAGCACCTTCAGCTTGTGTCCGCACTCCACCTCGGCAGCTGCTTGGAATTTGATGATGGCGCGCGCCGCTTCGTCCTTGGAGGCGAGCAGCTCCACCCACATGAAACGGCTGCGGTCGTCGACCAGCAGCAGAATGTAGCGGCGTCCTCCTGGTGTCGCAGGCGAGATGGGGCCGCACAGGTCGCCGTGAACCAGTGCGAGTGGAGCCTGTGCCCTGTACTTCGCCTTCTGCGGAAATGACAGGCGCCGCTGTTTCCCGGCCAGGCACGCATCGCAGAGCTCGTCCGCGTGCTCGATGTGCGGGAGTCCATGTACGAGTCCGCCACGCGCCATCTTCTTCATGCCGTCGAAGTGGAGGTGTCCAAGCCGTGCGTGCCACCGCCACTCGTCGGAGACGTGACCCACGGCGAGACAAACTGGCATGACAGGACGAAACGTGAGCCGGTACAGGCGATTTTGCGATCGTGTTACCTTTATCAGGAGTCGCCCGCGATGGTCGCGTATGGTGAGTATGCCGCGGCGGATGTTGATGTCGTACCAGCTCTCGTCGAGCTGGCCTAGGCTCACCACACTGCTCTTGAGAGCGGGGATGTAGTAGACGTTGGAGAACGTGCGGTGATCTCCCCCATCGACGGCGAACACAACCGTGCCCCGGCCGCGGATGTCGACCACCGAGCCGTCCGCAAATCGCACCTTGCCGCTGACAGAGCGATCCAGCTCGGCGAACGCGTCGAGGGCGCCGGTCATGTGGTTCGTGGCCCCCGTGTCGAGGCACCACACGACGCCGTGCTCGACGTCGTCGCGAGTGGGCGTGATCACGGCCCTCTCCTCGTTGAGGTAGACCTCACCGCCCGTGGGTACGGGCGTGGCTTGCTCCAGGGTTGCCACGATGTCGGTGGCCGCCGCCGCTGGGGCGACGCGTTCCTGTACGTCCACGACGCACACCATGTTCAGACGAGGGTCGACGTCGTCTTCCTCTGCCTGCACCAGATTTGCAGCGCCGGTCGCCGCCGCGGCCTGATCGCGCTGCCTCTTACGGCATTCACGGGCCCAGTGTCCCTTCTTGCCGCAGTACTTGCATTTATCCTTGTCGAGGATGTTGCCGTTCGCGTCGCGCGGTGGCGGGGCCTGTTGGCGAGGCTGTCCGCTCTTGTCTGCACCGCCAGTGCGGTTACCACCGCGAGGTTCCCTCCTGCGCGCTTCCCACTGCTGCTCCGTGAGTAGGAGCTGTCCGCCGGCGTCGCCGCTTCCCGGGACACCATCCATGCGCACCTCGGCGGCGCGCAGATGCCCGACGACTTCCTCGACGGTGAGTGTTGCCGGGTTCAGTAGCGTCTCAATCGAGAACACGATCTGCACGAAGCGGGCCGGAACGACTGAAAGGAACTTTCTGACTACCTTCTCGTCGTCGACGACGTCACCGTACGAGCGCAGGGATGCGGCGAGGTTGGAGATGCGCATCGCGAACTCGTCCATCTTCTCGCCGGTTTTGAACGCGATCGTCTCGAACTCTGCTCGGAGTCGACGAAGGTGCGTCTCGCGCACCCGATCGCTGCCCTGGTGCTGCATCCGGATTGCCTCCCACGCCGCCTTGGCGCTCCCCTTTCCGATCAGCATGCAGTGCATCTCGGGAGGGGTGGACCGAAGCAGTGCAGCCAGTGCCTGCTTGTCTTCCCGGCGAGTCACCGGAACCTCCTCAATCGCCTCCCACAGGGATGCCGCCTGCATGTTCACCTCCATGACCATTGCCCAATTATTGTAATTGGCACGGGTCAGCATGGGGAAGGAGAGAGAGGCGGTGCCGCCATTGCTGCTGCCAGCCTTGCGCACCACCTGCTGCACCACGATGTCGCCGCCGCCTCCACGCCGTACAGTGCTCCGCCCACGACTCTGCGAGCGCCGTCGCGTCGCGGGCGGTGGAGTCTTGGACGCGCCGGAGATCGGTGGTGGTGTCTTGCCGTCGCCTGCCATGGTCACAGGATCTTTGCTCTGATACCAATTGTAGCCCGCAAGACTGAACTCACGAGAGAGAAGAAACGGGATGAACACTTGCAGGTTTTTGTGCCGCGCAACCTAAGCAGCTTTTCTGTTCTTGTATTTATATCGAAAAGGAAACAAAACACGTTGAGTCACTAGCTCCACTACCGATCGTGCCATCCCACGATCCGAGCTTCGTGCTCCACATCCTACGACCTAGCCAGTGCCGCACAGATCGCGCACTCCTGGTCCAACTAACCAACGCTGGAAAAACGCTAACAGCTAACTGAAACTTAACTGACGAAACTGAAAGTGTTCAGACTTAACTGAAACTAACTTATTCAGAGAAGAGGGAGAGAGACGAGGTTTAAGCCAACAGTTTGGAGTGCATTGCCGGTGCTTGCGGGCGCATCCGACGTGTTGTGGCTCCACCTTTCCTTGTGGTGCTCCTGTGGAGATGTCGGCGACGCCGCCCTTCTCCTCATTAAGCCCCATTAATCCCGCCGTCTCACCTCCAGATCTTGGTCCATAGGTCTCTAGTTGTGCTTCTAGATGGCCATTGCCGTTCCTCTCTCTTCTCTTTAGCCATCGTGGGGATGGACAAGGGAAGATCTGGGAAGTTGGTTGGCTCCGAGTTGCACGGCAAGGATTTCAAGCTACAATCTTCCAGAGTTCTTCGGTAGAGGACGCGCGACAGCAATGACCGCCTTGCCTCTCCATGCAATTGCCGAAGGACGGCCCTCCCAAGCCACGTTCGAGTGGCTATTCAACCTCCTAGCCGCAGGGCATCTCGAAGGCTCCTCAACACCGGCTGAAGATTCATCATAAGTGATGTACCAAGTGGTCCGTCACCAGCGATGGCATTGCTGCTCCGACCGTGGAGAGGGTTTCCAAGGGCTCGATTGTTTTTTATTTATTTTTTCCTTTGGGGTTCTTTATGTGAAAGTGCAGACCATATTTGTAATTTTCCCATCAATGTGGGTGTTTCTTTAAGATATAATCCTACCACTAGAATACAAGCAGATTTTGGGTCTTTCGGGCCTAATCCTCGTTAAAAATAATAATCACAATTTAAAAAGTATTATGAGATGCCTACTAATGTTGTAAGTCCAAGAATGGTGCTACTATGAGACAGGTCAGTTCATTGCGGCTGCGGCGGGCAAATTGCACCATATAAGAGATGCTCTGCAGGCTGAGACGGAGGCATGCGTTGCGGCTTCAGAGGGAGCAGCAGCTATTGGTCTCCATCGTGTGATCTTCGAGTCAGATTGCAAGAATTTGGTCACTGCCTTGGAGACGAAAAGCCATGATCTCGCGCCTGTGGGTGTCCTTCTGAAAGATGTCCGCAGCATTTTGTGGGTGTCCTTCTGAAAGATGTCCGCAGCATTTGCAGTACATCCTTTGTTTCTCACAGCTTCGTCTTCACACCGAGGAGCAGTAATGGTGTGGCTCACTCTTTAGCACAACATGGCCTGCGCGACGTCTCTGAATGTGTGTGTTGGGATGTTGATGCTCCCACGTTCATCGTGGATTTGATTGCCAGCAAGTGTGCTGAGCATGTTTAGGTGTTCGTGGTTTTGTCGTTTTAAATGTCAAAAAAAAGAGAAAAAAAAAGAATGGTGCTACTATGCATTTATTTTTGAGATGGCATGTGCAAGAGAGTTCAAGGTTGGATGAAACAAACAATCTTGATGGTGGACTAGCAGATAAGATGTGTTGATCAAATATACGAGCAACTCCAACATACGCTATGGCCAATTTTAAGTTGTTGATAGGGGTTTGTGAACATATCAGTTCTTTGACAAAAAAATTGGAAGTACAGCAAACATCTTGAGTTTCCGATTTAGTCTTTGAACTTCAAGAATTTCAAGCCATGATGCTCATAAACTAGCCTAGATCTATATGGCTCTTTCTCATGACCCAGGGTTTTTTCAGCCACCGGATTTTGACATGGTGACCTCTAAACATTATTCCCCCAAAAAAATGTGATTAAAACGATATCCATATATTTTCATTTTAAAACATGAATAATTCCAAGCTTTGCCATATTTCGACATCAACTCCCTTCATCACCCTGAGTGATAAAAGGGAACCCAAAACCTAAAGACCTAGCTTGCAATCAAGTAGCCTAAATTCCACTCCGAGAGATGAAAGCCAATTCAACATACACCATTTGACAACACAGGGAACAACCAACGGCAAAAATATGTGTGCAATCACTAAGAAACAACAGGAGAGGTAATATTGACAAACATTATGTTGGCAATCACTAAGCAAGAACAGAAAGCATCACTATCAGAAGATAAACTATAACATGCCACTATCACAAGTGCAATCAACTACAACGCCTCATCTATCAACCATCATAAAACTTGGATCAAATTTAGCTTGCAACAATAGGTATGATTTCGAGATTCAAAGAAGCAATTTGAACAAGGAACAACAGATTGAGCAAATATCTCTTGCAACAGTTAGAACAGTAACATAAATTGGAAGAGTACGGTTACACCTAAACCTTATCAGCAGGGCAATGTTACCCCTCATAACTTGAAGCTACACGAATTCCACTTGCCATTACAGTTCAGTTTCAGTACGACGGCAGAACGTATGAAAGAATTGCTTTTGAAAAAATAAAAGAAGAATTTGAACTACCAACGATACAGTAATGAAGTACTCCGTACTGCCAAAGGACCAACAACTATGTACACCTGAACTTTCTCCTGACACATAATCACCAATTCAACACTGATTGACAGGTGGAAGACAAGTCAAAGCAAGCAAGCCAACAGCGACAAACACAACAAACATCTTCATCACAATGCGGAAGCAAATCAACAGGTGGACAATAAAAATGAACATGGTCACTCTCAGCAGCACAGTCAACTAGTACAACCAAAAAATAAACATCCATCATCCATTGTGCACACTCATCTGGATTAGCTTACAACACCATACTGAGCAACTAAAGCCGAGGGCAACAATTAGCACGAAGCACGAATCGAGGAGCACGGTTACACACCTAAGATCTTACCGCCGCCGCCGCTTCGAACACACATCCAGATCCCGAGAACCGAAGCCAACGGCTACTTCGCCTTGGGCGGGCGGCCGCGGCCACGCTTGACGGGCGCGTCGCCGGACGAGGCGGCGGCAGCGGCCGGGGCGGGTTTCGGTTCGGCGGCGACCTTGGCCTTCTTGGCGGGGCGGCCGGCGCGGGGCATGCCGGCGGTGGCCTTCTTGACGGCCTCGGCGACGGGGTCCTTGGCCTTGGGCGGGCGTCCGCGGCCGCGCTTGGGCGCGTTGGGGTCCTTTGCCGGCGGCGGCTGCGCGTTGGGGTCCTTGGCCTTGGGCGGGCGTCCGCGGCCGCGCTTGGGGGCGGGCTCCGCGTCGGCGGCGGCGGGCTTGAGGTAGTTGTTCTTGAGGAAGACGAGCTTGCCCTCCTCCTTCATGCTGGCGAGGTTGGCGGTGAGCAGGGAGGCGTGCGCGGAGGGCAGGCCGTCCCCGTACTTCTCCTCGAGGTAGGTCGAGATGGCCGACTTGTTCGAGCCGCCCTCCTCGCCCAGCGCCTCGATGGCCGCCAGGATCATCTGCGACGGGAGATGCGGACGCTTAAAAAAAACAAAAAATACAGCGGACGGACGGACGAATCTACGACACGGCGGACTCTACGACCGGCAGCGAGCGAGCAACGCGTAGGAGGAAGAGGAAGAAACGCACCTCGGGGTAGGGCGGGAGGTCGGCGGACTTGGGGGACTCCTCGTTCGCCATGGCCGGCCGCAGCTCTCGAGCTACAGTGGGCTGGGGAGGATGCGAACTGTGGGGAGGGGAAAATTTCGGATTTGGATCGGGGAGGGAGACGAGGACGGCAGGAGATAAGAAATGGGCGAGCATGTGCCGCGTATAGTACGCTGGAGGTCCTATTAGGTCATCCTACCACCAGTCACCGACGCGTGGGCCACCCGTCGGGCCGGACCCACCTGGCGGCGTATTGATTGGGCTGTGTAGCGCGTGTAGTAACGAATTCTGGGCTAGCTGGTATTAATGCCGGTCCTTTCTATTTTGAACGCCTTTATCGATCGGTGTGCGGGAGGGACGGAGACCGGCTGTGAGACCTGGATTGGACGGCGGGATCTGCGTCGCGGTGTGGGATTGGAGGGTGGGGAGAGAAGGAACAGCTGGTGCGCACGCGGATCGGTGACGTGGTGAGGCGAGGGCTCACGCGCCTGAGCGCTTTTTTGGTAGACTTGTCGTCGCCTGCCCAGGCGCGGGGGAGCGGGAGCGGCCTGGCTTTTTCGTCGGGTGGAATGACGAAAATACCCACATGCGCTCTACAACGGCCATATTTGTTGGACGGGCTTCAAATTGGCCAGACGTGAGCACCTCCAACGGCTCTCCGCATATGCACAGCCAAATCAGACCAATTGTGTTCGCTTTGTGCTGTCCGCGGACTATTTTATGGCATCTGTCATGTTTGGGGATGAAGTGTTTCCAACGGCCCAGCGCAAAAAAAAAACATCAAAATTAAATATATTACATATACTGAGTTCGATAGGACCCAGTGGACAGTGAGACAGACAAAAGAAAAAAACTAAAAACTAGGTCGGGGAAGGGCGGCGCCGGCGTCGTCGGACGGCCGTTGCGCCGGCCTCCTACTCGTGCTCGTCGGAGGAGTCGAGGATGACGTAGGGTGGCGGCCCGTAGAGGTGGGCCGGTGGTGGTGGAGGCGTGGCGGGCGCCTCGGGGTCCTGGGGCCATGCCGATGGGGGCACGTACTCCCTGGCCTCGCCGGGCTCTGGCCACGGTGACCATGGCACCTGCCAGCGCGCCTGCTCGGCCGCGAACTCCATGGCGGAGGCACGGAGCGTCGCCGCCAGATCGGGCCAGCGCCCGAGCTCGTCCAGCTCGGACTGCTCGATGGCCGCCTTCAGGTCCTCGTCCATGTCCTCCGGCTCGGCATTCACGTCGTGGCCGTCGCCGTCGCCGTCCTCGCCCTCGGACCGCTGCTGGTCCGAGTCCTCGTCCGGCTCAAGCCCGACGAGGTCCACCTCGTCCTCGTCCTCCTCCGGCTGACGAGGGGGTAACTCGACAAATCCCAGAGTGCGTCTGAAACCTGCCGCCTTGACATGCTGATTTTGGTACAACGAGGGAGTCGACTAGGCGTAGAAACGACGAAGCTGTGCGACGTTCCATGGGTTGCTGCAGACTGCTCCTGTCTTCGAGTCCTTCAGGCGGTAAGCTCCGCCGCCGATTGCTTCTGTCACAATGTACGGGCCCTCCCACGGAGAGGCGAGCTTGTGCACCTTCTTCTGTTTGAGGCGAAGGACTAGGTCGCCTGCGACGAATGCTCTTGGCCGCAGCCTCCGTCCGTGGTAGTTGCGCAGGTCTTTCTGGTACACGGCTGTCCGTGCAAGGGCGATGTCGCGGGCTTCGTCCAGGACGTCCATGTCGTCTTCGAGTGCTTCTTCTGCGTCGGACTTGTCGTAGGCCACCACCCGTGGTGCGTCGAACTTGATGTCGCAGGGCATGACCGCCTCTGCGCCATACACCATGAAGAACGGTGTGTACTGGGTGGATCTGTTTGGCGTGGTTCGCAGGCTCCAAAGTACTGATGGCAGTTCTTCGACCCAGGCGCCCGCGGCGCGTCTCAGCGGCACTCGCAGGCGCTTCTTGATGCCGTTGCAGACTAGGCCGTTGGCCTTTTCGACTTGCCCGTTGGACTGCGGGTGCGAGACAGATGCATAGCTGAGTTTGATGCCTTGTTCGGAGCAGAAGTCCTTGAATTCTTCGGCTGTGAAGTTCGAGCCGTTGTCGGTGATGATGCCGTTTGGTACCCCGAACCTGAAGATGATGGACCTGATGAAGTTAACTGCTGATGATGCAGTCGAACTTGTGATAGGCACGGCTTCGATCCACTTGGTAAATTTGTCGACTGCTACCAGGAGATGGGTATGTCCTCCTGGTGAGGACTTCTTGAGCGGGCCTACCATGTCGAGTCCCCATTGAGCGAAGGGCCAGGCTAGTGGTATGGTCTTCAATGCGGATGCCGGCGCATGTGGCCTGTTGGCGAACTCCTGGCAGCCAAGGCACTTCCTTACTAGGTCTTCGGCGTCTTGCATAGCTGTGGGCCAATAAAATCCGGCTCGCAGTGCTTTGGCCACCAAGGCACGACTGCTGGCGTGATGCCCGCAGATGCCAGCATGAATATCGAGCAGGATGGCTTGACCGTCGACTGGATCTACGCACCTTTGTAGAACTCCTGAGATACTTCTCTTGTAGAGCTCGCCGTTGATGATGGTGAAACCCTTGGAGCGCCGAATGATGCGTTTGGTTTCGACTGGGTCAACTGGCAGCCTTTGGTGCAGCATGTAAGCTAGATATGGTCCTGTCCAAGTGGCTTCGACCAGCATTACCTCCATGGGTTCCTTCTCCTTGCTTGGCGGGTCGGCGGTGCTCGTTGAAGGTGCGGAGGGACCTGGTTGGGGTCGAAGCTTGATGGACCGCTGTGTAATGCGCTCGAGGAAAACGCCGGGTGGTACTGGCACCTTGTCTGATCCCATGTTGGCGAGGACGTCGGCTTCTTCATTGCTTTCGCGGCCAATGTGCCGCAACTCGCAGCCGTCGAAGGTGCCCTCCAGCTGGTTGTACAGGTCTCTATAGGCGATCATGTTGTCAGCGATGGCGTCGCAAGCCTTCATAGTCTGCTGTACGACGAGGTAGGAGTCGCCGTAAATCATGAGGTGAGTGGCGCCACAGTTTTTGGCCATCCGCATGCCATGGATTAGGGCCTCGTACTCTGCCTCGTTGTTGGAGGGTGTTGGGAAGTCCATCTGCAGAACGTACTTCAACTTGTCGCCTTTAGGGGAGATGAGGATGACTCCTGCCCCGGCTGTTCTGAACTTCTTGGAGCCGTCGAAGTACATTGTCCATGCGTTGGACAAGTCGGGCACGTCTGGCAGCTGAGCTTCTATCCACTCGGTGGTGAATTCTGGCAGGACTTGGGCTTTGATTGACTTCGGATGAGCGTACTTCAGCCCCCAGGGCCCTAGCTCGACAACCCACTTGGCGACTCGCCCTGTCGCACGTTGGTTTGTGAGGATGTCAGAGAGCCCGGAGGAGCTTACCACCGTGATCGGGTGCTCGGAGAAGTAATGGACGACTTTTCTTGAGGTCATGAAGACCCCGTAGGCCAGCTTCTGATAGTTCGGGTAGTTTTGCTTGGACAGGGTCAGAACCTCGCTGAGGTAGTAGACTGGTCTCTGGACAGGATGGCTGTGCCCTTCTTCTTCTCGTTCAACTACGAGTACCGTGCTCACCACCCTGTTGGTGGCTGAGACGTAAAGGTAGAGCGGCTCGTTTGTCAGCGGCGCCACTAGCACTGGGGAAGTCGTCAGGGTCTTTTTGAGGTGGTCGAATGCGTCCTGCGCTTCCTCTGTCCACTCGAACTTGTCCGTCTTCTTCATCAGTTGGTAGAAAGGCAGAGCCTTCTCACCCAACTTACTAATGAACCGGCTGAGAGCTGCGACTCGGCCGGCTAGGCGTTGCACCTCGCGGAGCTTGGTCGGTGCTGGCATTGTGAGTATGTTTTGCACCTTCTCTGGGTTTGCTTCGATTCCTCTCGCGGAGACGAGGTACCCTAGCAGTTCTCCGGCTGGCACGCCGAAGACACACTTGTCTGGGTTGAGCTTGATCTGGTACTCGTCGAGTGCGGCGAAGACCTTGCGGAGGTCGGCCACGAGGGTATCTTCCTTGCGGGTGGTGACGACGGTGTCGTCGACGTAGACCTGAACAATCTGTCCGATGAGTCCTTTGAGGCATGCTTGCATTGTACGCTGATATGTGGCACCGGCGTTTTTCAACCCGAAGGGCATGGTCTGGTAACAGAAGACGCCGTCGGGTGTGATGAATGCTGTTTTTTCCTCGTCGTTGACGTTCAGTCTGATCTGCTGGTAACCTGAGTAGGCGTCCAAGAAAGACAGGCGCTCGCAGCCTGCTGTCGAGTCGATGATCTGGTCTATCCGCGGGAGCGGGAAGTGGTCCTTAGGGCAGCATTTGTTGACGGCGGTGAAGTCGACGCACATGCGTAGTTTCTTCGTCTTCTTCTTTTCCACCAGGACAGGGTTGGAGACCCAGTCTGAGTCCTTGATCTCTCGGATGAACTTGGCGTGCAGTAGTCGGTCGATTTCCTGACTGATCGCGTCCCGTTTGGGTCCGGAAAAGCGTCGCATGGATTGTTTGACAGGTCGTGCGTCCTTGTAGACTTTTAAAGAGTGCTCGGCGAGATTCCTGGGTATCCCTGGCATGTCGGAGGGTTGCCATGCAAAGATTTTCCAGTTCTCCCGTAGAAACTCGACGAGCGCGCTTTCCTATGCGGGAATTAGACTCGACGACACTTTGACCGTCTTGCTGGCGTCAGTCGGATGGACTTGATGGGTCGCTGTGTCGTCGTTCGTGTTGAAGGCGGCGTCCTTGGCTGGCTTCTTGTGGGCCGGGAAGATGGTCCTGTCGTTGTCGGCTGCTATCGCCTCGAAGTGCTCTGTAACCCCGAAGAACTCGGAGATCTTGCTGAACTCGCGGTCACAACTGTTCGAGCGGTCGAAGTCACCATGCACTGTGATTACGCCTTTGGGTCCAGGCAGCTTGAGCATCAGGTAGGCGTAATGAGGTACTGCCATGAACCTGGCAAAGGTTGGGCGCCCAAGTATCGCATGGTACTGCGACCTCCAGTCGACGACCTCGAAGTCAATCGACTCCCTCCTGAAGTGCTCGGGTGTTCCAAGGATAACATCGAGTGTGATTGTCCCCATGGGCGTGATTGCTTGCCCTGGTACTATGCCGTGGAAGGTGGTCTCAGACTCCGGCAACTTCTCTGTCGATCTGTTCATCCTTCTGAGAGTGTTAGCGAAGATGATGTTAAGGCCGCTGCCTCCATCCATGAACACCTTCTTCAGATTGTAATCTCCGATTAGAGCTTCGACTACTAGAGCAGCGTGTCCGGGTCGAGGTACTGCCGGCGGGTGGTCTGCCCTGGAGAACGTGATCGGTGTTTCTGACCCCCTCAGGTAGTCTTGTACTGCGCGTGGGCAGGTGGTGGCTTGGAGGACTTGGCGGGTGATGAGCTTCTGGACCCTGTTTGAGGGGCGCCCCTTCTGTATCATGTTAAGCTGTCCGCGTGCGGCTGGGTACGCGTCGTGTCCCGCCGGCTGGGCTTCGTGCTGCGGCTGCTGCTGCTGCTGTTGGGGAAAGGCTCCCGCCGCATGTCCTGGGGCAGCGTTCGCGGGTGCGGGTGCTGCCTGGATGGCGAGCTGTGCGGCTGGTAGCAGTGCGGGTGTAGGGGTGATGATGTGCTGCATGGCCTCATAGATCTTGCGCGCTTTGCGACAATCCTTCAACAAGTGGTTGGCGCCCCATTTGCCCGTTTCCGGGTTGCGGAACATGTGATGCTTGCAAGGTTGCGCTAGCTCCTCGGCTGGGGTCAATGCGCGTCTCCACTCGCGTTTTGGGCCCCCGTCGCTGCGGTTGATGCTGCTGCCGCTTCGGTTGTATTGTCCTTGGTCGAACTGGCGATCTTGGTTACTGCTGCGGCCGTATTGATGACCTTGATCGTACTGGCGATTGCTATCGCGTGTCTCGTCACGGGGGGTTTGGTATCCCGCCGCTACTAGCTCGATCGAGTCGAGGTTGGTGAAACGTGGTTTCTTCTTTTGACGTCCTTCTCGCCAGCTACTTGGTCCGGCGTCGTTCTTCGGGGAGGTGTCGCGGACGTAGTCCTCTCCTTCTGCCCACTGGTTGGCCACCTTCATGAGCTCGATCATGGTCTTCGGCTGGAGCCTACCGAATTCTTCGCGGAGGTCGCGGCGGGAGACGCCGTGCATGAAGGCGTCCATCACCCGATCTTCTGAGCAGGCTTCCATAGTGTTGCGGAGGAGTGTCCATCTTTGGATGTATGATCGGAGCGACTCGTCTCGCCCCTGCTTGCAGGCCTGTAGCTCGATGTAGGTTGTTGGCCTCGCGTATGTCCCAAGGAAACTTTTGATGAAGGTATCCTGGAATTCCTCCCAGGTACGGAAGGAGTCCTTAGGCTGGCTGGTGAGCCACCCGCGTGCTGAATCCGTGAGCATGAGCTGGATGTACTGCATCGCCGTGGTTGAAGTTCCGCCTTGACAGGTGCAGGCGATGAGATAGTCTTCGAGCCAAAGGCGCGGGTCTTGTTTCCCGTCGTACTTGGGTGTCCCAGCTGCGAGCTTGAAGCCCTTGGGCATGCGAGTATCGCGGATGTTGAAGCTGAAGCATGCGGCGCCACACGGTTCAAAGTCACGGTCGGCTTGATCGTCCAGGTTCGTTGCGCTGGTCGTACGCTGGGTGCGGTTGCGGTCCACCATCCTTTGCGCGATGACGTTGCGGAGGTCTTCGCCTGGTTGTGGCTGTCGTAGTTGCCTGGCCGCTGGGCCAGCGGGTGTTGCAGGCTCGTGGGCGCGGCGGCCTCGCTCTTCTCGTGCCTGCTCGTTTGGCGCCTTGCCCGCCAAGGCATCTTCGATTGCCTTCATGGACATGATTTGTTGCTTGTGGAGAAGGGCGCGCGCGTCGCCCTCCGGTGGCTGCGTGAGTCGCAGGTAAGTTTCGACTGCCATGAGCGCGGCGTCGGCTGTCTTGGGAACGGGTATCCCGTTCTCATCCTCAGTTACGAAGGATGAGTCAAGGTTACGGGTGACCCTGCCTCGGTCGGCTTCAGTCATAAGGGGCACGCGAGCTCTACGGCGTCGCGCTCCTTGGTTGACTTCTGTGGAGGAGGTAAACGAGTAGGCGGCCCTCCTGGCGCTTGACACGTCAGCCTCCCTCCTGCGTCGAAGGAGTTCAGCTTTTTCCGCGCGAAGTCGTTCGCCTTCCTTGCGTAGCAAGTACTGGACTGCCAGCTGATCCTCCCGGGGTGCGTCTGGTGGGGGGAAGGTGCCGTCGTCGACATGCTTCATGGCCCTGATTGCCATGTCGCGTGTGATGATGAGCTTCGTCACCTGGTCGGGCATGGTCACCTCGAGGGGGTACGCAGGTTCGTCGTCGTTCCCGGGCGGCACCGGGCCAGCCATGAAGACTTGCGCGGGGTAGACTTGGGTCGGGGTGTGGACGCTGCCGCTGCTGCTTCCGTCGTCCGAGTCTGGCTCGGGGTCGAAAATTGCTGCAACGTGGTGAGTACCACGGTCGCTGCCGCATCTTCCTTTCTGAAATTCCGCGATCTTTGCCGCGGGCATGGAGTGCGACTTCGCAGTCCTCGGCGCGAGTGCGAGGGGCTTGGGGAAGACTTGGCGGGTCGATGAAGATGCGCGCAGCGCGGGTGATGGTGGCGCGACCTTGGCCGCTCGCGAGGGTGCGATCGACGCAGTCGAAGTTGATGCAGATCTTGGTTTTGCCGGCAGCGCGATCGAGATGGTCGGAGTAGACTCGATCTGTGCGACGGCCGCTGAGGCAGTTGACGTGGCCGATGCAGATGCGGGTTCTGCAGTCGAAGATGCGATCTCCGCAGTCGCGGTAGGTGCGATCTCTACGGCAGATGACGGCGCGGACGGCACAGTGGTAGCAGATGCGGGTGTCGTCGCCGCGCGTGGCGCGATCGCCATGGACCTGAATACACCACGACTGTCTACAAGGTAGTGTATGGTACCGAAGGTGAGGCACATACCTACGTGCAGATCGGCGTACACCGAACGGTGGGCCGGCGGGTGGAAGGTGTACTCGAAGGAACCGAAGCGGATTGGCTCCTGGGTGATGCAGACGTCGGTCTTCTTCGTTGACGGAGCCGGTGCGACCATGATTCCAACGCTCTGTTCCTTCCCACAGACGGCGCCAATTGACGAGGGGGTAACTCGACAAATCCCAGGGTTGTGTACCCCGGGTTGATTGAGGGGGAGAGAGATGAGCGTTGGTGATCACGACGGCTGACAAGCAAGGCGTTTTACCCAGGTTCAGGCTCCCGGAGGATAAGACCCTACTTCCTGCTTGTCTGGTATTGATGGCGAGTGGCTTACAATGGCGAGATACGATCTCGCTAGGGTTTGGTGATGGCGGCTATGCGCGTATTGATCTGTCCGTGTCCCTCGGACGAGCAACCCTCCTAGCCTTTATATAATAGGCTAGGTCTCGGGTGAACGGCGCCGATGGCGTTTACAGATATGGCAAGTCGTATGACCTAACCGACTATTCTTGGGCCATACGCTATCTCTACTGGGCCTTCCTTGGGCCTTTGCAGTCTTGGCGTGACCCAGGTATCCTCACCGTGGGATAGTCGGAGGGCAGCCCCACGTCACCGGCTCCGGCTCGGCGTAGTCCGGTGGGAGCGACGACGCGAAGGCGAGCTGGCGCCGGTGGTTGTGCTCCAACTCGAACCACCCGTCCCATAGGGACGAGTTGAGCGCGTAGGCGGGGTCCTGGAGGAGGTCGGGGGGCAGCAGGGCCCGCCGGCGGCGGATCTCCTCCGTGCGCTCACGGCCGGAGCGTGGCACCGGCGGCACGGGGACCCGAAGCCGGTTTAGATGCCACTCCTCGGGGAGGTGGACATCGCCCCACGGCAGGGGTTGGCGCTGCTCCCAGTAGAGCTGGGCCACCTCCAGCCCGACGCGGGCGCGGCGCGCCCGGCGGCGGGGGTTGCGAGCCGCGCGGGCGGCCGCGGTATCGGCGGCGACAGGGGGGCCGCAGGGTGGAGCCACAGGGGCGGGGATCGAGCGGCGCCGCGGCGGGCCACGAGAGCTCGAGGCCTCGTGGTTGTTTCGGCCGCCCTTCGCCCAGAAGGGCTTCATCGGCAGCGGCGGCGGTGGCGGGACGGTGGCCGGGGCTAGGGTTTGCGGCGTCGGAGTGGGAGGCGAGGAGTGGGGTGGGAATGGATAGCGACGGCCGGCCACCCACCCCATTTAATAGGACCAGGCCAAGCGGCTGGTCTCGCTGGCGCGTGGGCTAGGGCGGACAAGGGGAGGACACACGCTGTGTCCTCGCCTCCCCAAACTTGGACCAAACTTGGGCCAGGTTGGTTGTCCGCGCGGACAACTGTCCCTTTGCGCTGGCCCGTTGGAGGCACCATTTTGTCCGTTCGGACAGTTTCGGGCGGGCCAGGGGCAGATGCGGAGGGCCGTTGGAGGTGCCCTAAGATCCGATCGTCGCTCCCAATCTGATGGAACAGAGATGGCCTAGCCCATGCATGAACGGGGCCTATCCTTTGACTTCTCAATTCTCGATTTTAGGTTAAAAAATCATCACCTTAAAAAAGTTCAAAGAGAAAGACAAGCCTCCCATCGTATATCTGATAGCCGACTAAATCGGGCATATTTTGTGATCCAATCTTTCGAACAATTACGAAAGAAATTAGGACCACGAAGTGTACGATGTTGATTAAGTCCTAACCTGAGTAGTTGTGGAAAACTCTTGAGCAATAGGTGATGTAAGATCTTCGGTTCATCCCCCTCCCCCTAGTTTCTCTCTCCTCCCTCTTTCAACAATGCATCGTCGCCCGGGTCTCTCCCGCTCTTTCCGACGACCTCGCCGGTCGGAGAGGCCACATTGCCTCTCCCTACAAAGTAGTAGATGTAGGGTTTGGCCTGAGTGTCAGTTTGGCGTCTTGCCATTAGGATCTCGGTGGCCAGAGCTCTCAAATTGCTCATGGTGGAGGTGGTGGACTGGCTTGTGGTGTTCGGGAGGACTAAGACGGCGAGCACCTACACCCATCTACAACTTGTTCAATAAAGCTCGCCAGCGATGCTCAAGCTCGTCAAGATCCCTTCTCCCTCGTTGATAGGATAGGGATGTAGAGGGATAGGATATTTTTCGTACCAGATCCGTTACAGGATCCGTTTATAGAATCCATATCCAAGTTTACAAAATCGGACTGATAAGGATATCCGATTCCGAAGCACGGGTTGAGCTTTTTTTTGTTGGACTTGTCGCATGGGGGAGCGGGAGCGGCCTGGCTTTTTCGTCGACGATGACTAAATTGTCCTCAGGCCTTGTGCAACGGTATATTATTTTGGGTTTCAAATCTACTCACACATTGATTAAGAGCATGTCCATTGGGGGCACCCAAACAGCCGCTCGAAGGCTTTTGGGTCGTGCCGGATCGATTTTTGTTTTCACTCGCGACGCCAAAATTCATTTTCTGTACGGTGTAGCCTATTTTATGTTCGACACGCCCAACTCGTGCCCTCCGCTTGGAGAGTTGATGGACTGCGTTAGACGAAACAAAGCGTGTCGCCATGTCGGCCTCCGATGCGCAGGTTATGCCTGTCATTGAGACGCGAATGAGGCGTCACCGTTTCTCGCGATCTGTTTCCCGCGTCCTCTGTTTGTCACGTCGACCCTCGCCCGACCCGGATACATAACACCCCACCGAGTAGCAAGCACAACACACCACATCCGCTCCACCCAATTCCATGTCGAGAGGGTGCAACCATGGACGAAGGCGCGCCAGTGGACGAGGGCGCGGCGGCTATGGGTGGGGGCGCGGCGGTAATTCATCACCGTCAGGGTCGGGGGGCGACCGTCGTATGATGAAGAACTATACACGGATTTGCACGGCTTCGAGTTCGTGCTTAACTTGTACAATGGCATAGAGTCGCATATGAGGCTCCTGATGGTGTTTGTGGATAAGCTCGAAGACGGGGTGCCAAAGACGATGCATCTGAGGATGGATGACTGCAAGAACGCAGCTGGACATCGCCACGTCCTCCAAGTTCATGTGGATCTTTCTTGACCTCGACGGTTGGGAGTTTCCGTTAGTTCCGTCCCCAGTTGTTCGTCCCCGGTGATGTTGCGGTGAAGGCCAGGGACTTGATTGTGTTTCAGTTTATCTTATGTGGTCCTGTTTGCAAAGCTAGAGGACTATGTTGTAATTTAGTTTCTCTTTCAGGTCCTTATGTAAAAGTTAGACCACATATAATGCAGTTTTCAGCCCTTCGGGACCTTACCCGTTTAAAAAATTACATGTGATGTAAAATAGGAAAAACCTCTTTTGATGGAAAAAAAAGGGTAATAACAGCCCTCCAACAATTGCCCTTGGTCGACTAAAAAACTGCTACCCTTGATCTATATTTTGGCTCGAAAAAATTACATCTTTATGTAAAATAGATCACTAGTTATCTAAAGATGAACGATGTTCATGGTCTTGGATACTCTTTGGCTCTGTTTTAGCTTGGTGAAGACTGTAGGGGTCCTATTCTCTATTTTCATCCTTGCGGAGGTTTTGACCCCAAAAAACCAGGCTGTTTTGCGCTTGAGGCTATGGGCTATGTCCTCCATTCCCCAAAAAAATCAAACCCTAACCAACTCATTGCAGCCGACATCAAGAGGGCTCGGAGGACCAGGGACGAGGAGAACCTGAAGCCGGAGGTGGCCTGCAGCATGACATTTGTTATCTGCAAGGGCTAAAATTTGTGAAGAAATATTACGATTGTAGAAACTTATTCAAACATTATTTACTCCTCATGCTCTAGGATATCAATCTCGATGACTCAAGTGTTTCGACTTGATGATGGTATAAATTTCTTTATCGATCTTAAGTGAAATGTGCAAGGCAAAGATATCTTTTGTTAAGTTTTCCTAGTTTTACCGGTCTCAAGGTGCATGGTGGAAGAGAACGGGTTATAGGCTCGGAAGCCGGACTATAAAGAGGAGATATCACATGAGTAGTTGATTATGTAATACGTAGTGTTGTAAAAAAATTGCATCTTTACGCTGCTTTCTTAATACATCTTGGATTTTCATCTATGGGAGGATCTAGACTTGTTGTTAGTTTTAAAACGATTCAAAGATTATCGAAGAAGGTGTTCGTATGGGAAAGTTATTAAGTTAAGCCATTTTTCGTATCAATTTTTATGATTGTTGTTAACACTCGTACGTCTAGGACATGTCTGTGGCACTATCCGAAGTTGTCCAGAAAACTCCTAGGCAAATCTGAACATTTGTCCATACCCGTCGGGGTTATGTTTAGGCTAATGGTGACAAGCAGATTTACATGGACTATGAAGGGCCTATTTGAATTGTAGGATTTTCAATGGAATTTCATAGGATTCCAATACTTAGGAATTTTTCCTATGGATTGCTTTTGGTTTAAAGAAATGGTGTTAACAAAATCCTGTGGATTAGATTCCTATGTCTCAATTCCATAGGAATTTTTGAATTTGAACATCCACTCCAACCTCTTTTTTACACTCAATGTGTAGGATTGAGTCATTTTTCTTGTGTTTTTTCTATGTTCTATCCAAACGGCAATTCCCGCATTGTTCATGTGTTTTGTAATCCTCTGTTTTGCACTTGTAAATCTGTGAAATTTATGTGTTTTTCAGATTCCTATGTTTTTTAACCATGCGATCCAAGAAACCCGAAAGGGGGTCTTCTCCACATGGGAGGGAGGCTTTTATATCTAAGATTGCCCTATTTTCTTGCTCTTTCTTTGCCTCCCCCAGTCTCAGCATCTAAGTGAAGGGTTTTTTGGTTGAATCTAGCAATCATTAGCTAACCTCGTCCATTGTTTTTCTTCTCTCCGATCACTCTATTGCATTGGTTGCTTTTGTTATGATTTGAGAGATAGGGGGGAGGGGGGAGGACAAGTTGTTTCGGTTTTTCTTTTGGGTGCATTGGTTTGAGCTCTACACGAGTTGAATGGTTTGAGTAAGTGTCCGGAACCATGTTACTCTTGGAGGCACCTCCTAAACAGTTTGGTAGTTGTTAGCTCGGTGATTTCTTTGATCGTAAAGACCACTCGTTTCGAGCACTTCTCAGTGGTAGACTACTCTTTTTTTACTCCCTTTGTTCAAAAATAATTAAAGTTTCACATTTATTCTAAGTCAAACTATAATAAGTTGAACCAAATTTATAGAGAAAATACATCTACATCTACAACACTAATTTAGCTTCATTAGATTCGTCATACTAAAATATATGTTCAAACTATATAGATCTAACGTTGCAAATATCAACATATTAGTCTATAAACCTGATCAAACTTAGAGAAGTTTGACTTGAAGAAATCCAGAACTTCAATTATTTTGGAACAGTTAGATACTTAATAGCAACAGAAATTTCTCTGTATTTTAAGGTTTCATAGCAACAGCCGTGCATTATGCTAGTAAAAGGAAATTCTCAACTGCTAACACGAGGCAAAAACGCTAATGTACAAAAGAAGTAATTGAGCTGTTACATGTTAAAATCTGTCATCTTTCACCTACAACTGTTGGTATAGAAGCCGGGCTAACAAGGGCGGTGCATCTCGGCGTTAAATACTCCACGTCGATCACCGCGATTTACATGGACCCAGCAATTAGAATCCCCTACAGCTAAGTAAGCTGCAACAATGTTGCCATCAGATAAAGAGAAAAGAAGCAACCAAAGAATGGCTATCTGTCTCGATTCACCCCCGCCTTGGTCAAAAAATCACCAGGGAGGATGAACGATGCTATTTTTGGTGACACGGTGACAGATTAACGGGCACTCTTCAAGAGGACCACTGGTCGGGGACAGCAACGAAGTACTTCGACATGGCCTTTCTGAACCTCTTCTTGTACTGGATCGGCGATATGACAGTTGGGGTCTCATTCTTGGGACCGCCAAGGATGCCAGAGGCCTTCACCCATGTCTCCAGCTGCTTGTCCCAGGTGTATTGTCGCAGAAAGTCGATGATGCCAATCACAAGCTCATTCTTCTCCTCGTCAACGCCAACCAGAAGCGAGTAGTCCATGACATCCAAGGACTGCAAAAATGAATCATATTGATTAAGCATGTTTCTCTAAAATGAGCACGCAGGATGATGTAAGGTGATCACAAAACTTATGTCAGAATTCAGAAACAACAAATATGACCCTTTTTTGTGGAGAAAACAAGTACTATTCTGACGAAGGCCGTAACCAGCTGAAACTGTCAGCTCTCTTTTTTCTACTAGCTTGATCGCTCAGGTTGGATTCTAATAAAGGCAAATGAACTGGCTCATCAATTTCCGGTTTTCATGGGTTGATCCGATGAACACCCCTATACCAGGAACCAACACCTTATTGGCTAGAAGGAAGAAAGTAGCAAGAAAAAGAATAAGGCTAAACCAAAGTGAGCGCTTGATTCTGCTTTAGTAGATTTTTGTAGCAAAACCATTGTGCTATTGATTCTGGAATTGTCTGATGCTTTATCACTTCTATAGGTTGTAGCAGCTCTATTTCCAATATTTCTTGAGCTTATTTTGCTCTACTTGTGAGAAAAAAATGGATGGTGACTCATAAGTACTCAACTTCTTATTCTATATTACAATATGTGCTGGGTGGTTCGACCTTCGTTTTAACATAGAGACAGATCAACTAGGGGGTTGTTTGGAACAGAGGTGGGAAGGAAGGAGATATCCATTTTTTTCTTGAATCTCAGCATTACCCTCAGTTGCTGGTTTAAATCATAATACGGAGTACTACGGATTACCACAATATAGCAAAGTTCTGAACTTCTTGCTCCATTTTTTTGGTACACAAGAAGGTTCTCATATCACGAAAACAAACTTGCGATTGTCACTATTTTACGTGGCAACTTAAGGTTGAGAAAAATTTATTTCAAAAGAGTTCATACGGGTTCTAAAATTTGGCAGTAGTAGACTAGGTAAGTTAGGAGAGTCGCATACCGCAAGAACTGATGTATCATTCCAGACAGCCCGTTCCAATCTCTGCTTAGCCTTACTCCCTATAAATATGGGATTCGTATGTTGTTCCTCTATAAGATTTGAATCCAAAAGTACTTTGTTGTGGCTAGATGTATCTGAATTGTAGCGTGAACGGACTGAACCCTTCAGATCATAGACCCTCGATATTGTTCTCTGGAAGAAAATGTTCTCCATAACCATAAGGTCCATTTTTACCTCCCGGCCTCCTTTCATTCCCTTGATACTAACCTGGACGAAAAAAACACAGCAAGTTTCTAAAAGCTTGAATCAAGAACAGTGTCATGACTCAAATGTTTAAAAGTCGAAAATGGCAAACCTGATAAAGTCCTAATATTTTGGCCAGGCAAGTTTGGCTTCCAGAAGTCAACGATTTTGTCAAGTGCCTGAAGTAATGAGGAGCAAAATCAACAAACGAGTCTAGCTCTGTCTTGGTGACTTGTTTAATTATGAATCTATCATCCATTGTCTTAGCAAAGTAAACATTGCTTTTTCCACCATGAGCACTCCATCTTTTACAACGACTTAATGAACGTATGTAATCAACATCACTTGGACAGCATTTCTTTCTAAGTGAGGCAAACTGCCTTGCAAAATAACAAGTTACTGAAAACTTTGTATTATCAGCAGAAAATGCTTCATCGTCAAACGAAATCTTGAAGTGGGCTCCTTTGAAATCTGAATGGGCTTCTTGTGAAGGCAAAGATTTCTCAAATCCGTTATTGCTGACCACAGCAGAGTTTGACATATGTTGAAAGCTAGATTTAGTGTCCAGTTTATCCGTAACTTGCTCAACATATTCTTGCGACGTCATGGCATACGCCACAATACTGGTTGGCTCATCATCATAGACAGCAACAACAAGGGCACCTTCAGAGCCAATATGAGGCAGCAGCAGTCGTGCCCCATCACTCACCATATGAGAAGCAGAGTTGAGATATGTAGGTGCACGGGTAAGAATAACATTTAAGTTTCCTCTTGATCTGGGAGATAATTGAGAAAAAGCCCTACGCATGTTTGTCACTGGATCCTTTACAAGGCTTGTCAAGTCTCTAAAGGAATGAGCTGATTTCATTTTGAAGGACAAATGTAATGAAGCAGGCAATAATCCAGTTTGTTCCTGCTCATGCAATCTGAATATAGAATCAAATGAATGGACTCGAACTGGTGAGATGGCCTTCTTGTAACTTGGATGGCCCAAACTAAGAGATCCATTTCCAACAGTGGTAAAATCTTGCGAAGGACTGCAGTGTAATTCACTAGATCCGCTCCATGCCATATCTATTTTGTCAGATAAAATAGATGCAAGTGAGGGTAACCTCTCGACCGGTACCATCTTGATAGAATCCTTGGGTAGGCACCGTCCATTTTCCCATGCATTGAGTTTGTTGAAGACCCCATCAAGATCTCCCACCGCACTCACCAAACCATCCACCAGCCCAATCGGTAAATCTGTCTCAACCAAGATAATCCCATCATCCATTGGGTGGCCCTCTCTAGATAGTAGGGATTTCCTTGGACTTACTGAGGAGTTCCATGGACCTGTAGCAGGTTTTTCATGTGTTTCTCCGTGCTGTGTAACAGTCTGCAGCAATTCAGAATTATCTTCTTTCATGCAGGCAGCTTGGAGATTTTCTGGATTGGAAGTATCAGTTCTGGAAATATGGTCATTCGATTTAAGTGAATCTATGTTGCACAACCTGCAATCCCAAATGTATGCATCTAGGAGGAGACCACGTCTCACACGGTTGAGCTCCAATGTATCAAAAGTTGGTTTCATGGAATGTACACTCCCCTCCATAACCGGTAGAAGCAAACCCTGCAAAGTAAAAAACAATTATTATGTTTTTTTACAGAAAATCAACACAAAAATCACTTGAAGCCCGAGACAAAATTAAACAAAACAAAATCAGAAGGCAAACCTCGTATTCGTTTCTTTCCCTGTTAAGCAAATCCTTCATCTCTATTATCTGCCTCTGTATACCTGTTTTTCCTGGTTCATCTAAGGAGACAAAACTCTTTTCAATATTATTAAGGAAACCATATACTTCCATGTGTAAGGATTTCATTTCCTCAAATACCTACAACACAAAAATTGTTGAGAACGTTACGTTAGTCATAAAAACAAGAATGTGGAGTATGTAAATGAATCATTGTTCTCTTTAACATGGAATTTTTAACAGCATACCATGACCACCTCTCCTTTCACCCAGTCTTGCATACTGTTGCAATCAAAATTCAGCACCGGGGGTGGAAGGTCAACAGATCTAGTGATCATCGGACTATAATGGAAGGCTGCTACCATATTTCCATACCTGCAATGTTTTGTAAGAAAGTGAAACTCCGTGATATGATTGGTTAAAAGAGCCAGAAACATATAAATGAGTTACATACCCATAGAAGCGAAGGCAGTCCCTTTGTAAGGAATGCCCACAGCTGGCGATTCGGTTGGCAGTTGCATGGTTCGAAAAGCTGAGCTCTAGAAACTTCCCAAATGATAGACCCCATGCAGCATCAGACATGGTCACTCTATGCGTTGAAGGTGGCATTCCATCTTTAAACTTGCATTTCATACATCTGTGCCACATCCATATCCTTCCATCGTGTTCACCTGGTAACTTTTGGTACAAGAGACGCCTAACACTTATTGTTAGGCTTCCATTCTGGTGCATGTAGCATCTTGCATGTGACTCTGAAGGCTCCTTGCACGACGAGCAGCAATATGCCTGAAAAGAAACGCAGCAATAGATTGTTATAACAGATGACAAAGGGCCATCTGGCAAAATAAATTACACAGGTCCATGTCAGCTATACCTGATCAAATAAGTTCTCTCGGAGGTATCTCCCAAGTGGCTTATCAAAACTACCGTAAAACTTGATGCGGAGGAGGTGAGAATGCTGGCATGCCAAGTTTTTGGGGATGCAAATGCTTGAGAGAGAAACTAAGATGCTCTGATGATTGTCAGTACCGGGTAAGTAGCTACATGAAAGTTTGTTTTGGTCATCCAGATCTCCTGTTTGAATGTCATCTAGTGCTACGTTGTTCCCACTGTTCCCCAAATAAGATAATTCCATGGGTATCTTATCTAACACATCTATTTGGCGGTCATCAGCGGCGACTGGAGAATGGACACGATTAACTGGAGATGCTGGTTCTGTACATTCAGGTACACTTCCCTGGCTTTTCCCACACAACTGTGATGAAGTTAGTGATGTAGAAATACCATCAAATATCTGGGTCATGGTAGCATTGTGTGGATATTTCTCTTCTGCAGCTCTGAGATTATCAGCAGCATCATGATCAGCAGACATGACAGAAATGTGATCTGTATTGGGAAATTCCTCTTGTGCATCTATCGCAGACATTGAAAGAACTCGTGGAACTGTTGCACCTTCATCAGCAAGGAACGATGTCTCGAGGGACAGATGATAAGCAGCAAATACTGCAAGCTGTGTTGCACGTTTGATCTTCTTTAATTCTTCCCGAGAAGTTCCTCTCAGTAGAATCTACATAAAGTGTTACACGTTTAGCTGACACGGTAGGAGCAAATTTGCAGAATGGTTTCAGAAAATATATCAGTAAACAGTTCGCGTATGGATTTAGCATGACAAGTAACCTACGATCAACAGTTGAGCACACACTGCACACCATATGTTTGGAGACGTGAAACTAAATGCCAAAAGAAGATAATTTTATCTTCACAAAGTGATTATTACCGTGCAACCCAAACGCTTCAGACAGCCTTCAAAGAACATCAGTGTCTTTGTTGTTGGTCTCTTCTCTGGATGTTCAGATGATGATGGTTCCAGAACCTTTTCCACCTTGAACATGTCACACTGCCCTAGCCTTGCTGAAGCAATGTTGTCAATTGATGAGGCAATCTGACCACCTGTGCATCTTGATATTCTCTCCAAAAGTGTCCTCTTCACATTCAGAACTAAGGAGATATCTTTCGCTAAGAGCTCCTGGGCATAAGATGAGACACTCTTCTCAACTATAAGCACATTGGGTCTCCTAGACTCAACCTTTCCAACAATAGTTCGTAGATATTCCTTTTCCTACAGAAATAACATATGAGCAGCAAGATAAAAGAACATTTTTAAATTTACAGCATGAACAGAAACAAACCTGTTCAAGTATAGTTCCAATTGATGCTAATTTATTAGAAACTTTCTGCTCAAGTGCTCCTCCTAAAATGAGCAATTTAGCCTTCTTGTACTCGGAGACCATGCGTTTGTGTTTTACATTCTTGGAGCACACAATTCCTCTTACAAAATTGCTGCACTCAAATGGTATGTATCAGTACCATATGGTCATAAGCACAAGATTGTAATGTGTGGGAACAACACAACCAAGAACATACCTATCGGTTGGATTCCCTGATGCAATGCACTTGATCTTGACATAATCACTAGGATCCATGCTGCCGCCTTTCTTGGTGTCAGGTTTCACAAAGTAAGCGGCTTGCCATGCCAACGAGGCCACAATCTCAAGCCATTTTTTGGAATCCTTGTCACTGGCCAACAAAACACCTTCCCCCTTCAGTAACTGTGCAACTAGAGCTTGAAAATGCCTGAATAAATCATTCTGGACACTCTCTTGACAGGATCCGTCAATGACACCATCAACACCGCCTACTTTATTAGATCTGAAGCAACAAGGTGCAAAAGTATTGCTGGTGTCACCAATGTCGTCATCCTCATCATCAAATCCAAATAACCTCGATTCAACATCATCAATCTCATCTTCAGGTGGTGGAGGACACCAAATATCATCACCAAAGTCAAAGATACAACATGATCCATGGCTCTCTTGGCTGTTCTCGATTATGCTAGCATCGGCTAGACGTCCAGCATCATCTGAGTCACTCGTTGCTATTGCAGCATGATCAGAAGAATCAGTCTGCCTCAGGGCACAAGTAGGACTCTCGCTGGGGCTTGGGGTCACCGATCTGTAGATCGAGTTACTAACACTAACACTAGAATCTGTATCTGAAAAGTCATGTAAGATGGAAGTCCCGGGGGCTAAAAACTGGGCCCTGGATTCATGAGCCTCCTCGTCATCCGCTTGCCTGCATCCACAACCACAAACAAATTACAACAATTACTCAGGACTTGTGATCATCAACATTAAAAATAATTGACCAAACATTTCGCACTCATAACTAGTGTAGCTAACGGGAGTAATTAATAACTGCTCGTCTACTCGCTACTAGTACTACTTCAGTTGCATATCAGTTCTTAAGTCTACTAATCTAGAACCAATTAATTTTCAATTAGTAGACAGAGACGAGGAGATTTGCCCTCTACCTAATATCGCATCGTGGAGGAGGAGTGCGCGGAGCCGCGTCGCCTTTGCTCCTGGATCTCGCCTCGGGAGGTCGCAGCGGCGTCGTGGGCGGTTCGACGGGCGACGTCGGGCTGCGCGGCGCGCTCCCGCCTCGCCGGCGTCGCGTCTCTATGCGCGCGAGGGCGTCCCCACCGGCGGCGCGGCCCTTGTGCATGTGTCGCTGCTGCGGGTGGTCGGCGACGAGGGATCTGATCTTCTCCGCCGCCGCAAAATCCAGCACGCCCATCCCTATCACGCCACGCTGAAACCAACCTTCTCGAAAAAAACGCCGAAAAATGCGGCAGGAAACCTCGCAGCCGCAACCGAACCTACGCGACGAGGCCGCGCGGAAGCTTCCTTCCTCTCAAAGCCACCGACCGACCACCCCGCACACGCGCGCTCGTCGTGGAACTGACTAGTGCGCCCAGCCCAACGCCCCGGGAGGGAGGGGGCGCTCGGCGACGGGGCGATGCTCCGGGGGAGGGGGCGGAGCGGGGGTTCAACCAATGCGGCAGGAAGCGGCGGCGGCCGGGGGGCTAGAGGTCCGGAGCCGGATCACTACGACTTGGTTGGAGATTTGGGAGCTTGGGAGGAGGAGGGCATGGTTTGGCTGGAGTTGAGAGCTTGGAGATGGTGGGAGGGAGGCGGCGGCGGCGAATGGTGCTTCTTATTATACGGATGGATATGGAGATTTGGGAGGGAGATTTGAGAGTGAATGCAAGGAAGGTGACGCCGTAAAATGGGATGTTAACGGCGAGGTGCGGTCAAAATCCCGTTTTCTGCTTTCCGTTTCGCCTCAAAAAGTAGACTTCCTTGCTGCGGTGGCGGTGATTGATTGGCAACTCCAAGATGATTATTGCCTGTAATAAAGATGTAACAAAGATAAACATTCTCTTATCTTAAACACTAATAAGGGAAATGACCATTTTTTCTCACTTTTTTTTGAAAACACAGTCTAAATATAGCGGCGTGTTCACAAGCCCGTACTATTTATTTTGTACCATCTCCATTTCATAGTTTTTGTCGTGGATTTAGACTTTTAGTTTAAGACAAGAATTATGTAGCGCATCTACCTTCTCCATTTCATTGTTTTTGTCGTGGATTTAGACTTTTAGTTCAAGACAAGAATTATGTAACGTCTGTAGTAGTTAAACATTACTACGGTACTTGTTCTACGCTACTGAGATGAACAAAATCCATCTAAATCTTTCTTTATTAATACCAAATAGTGCCATTTTTTAGGTACATCTTTTGTGGAAATTTAAAGTAGTACCTTAACGTCTCTATATCTATCATCAATCCACCATGCACCACTTATATATCATGGAATAAGAAATCTATAAGCAATTTAATGCAAGATAACATTGAGTACTTGCTACCTAAGATATACAAAGTTTTAGACAAAGACATGGCCTTTTAAGTTGTAGCTTAAATGTAAAATACTAGGAAAACATCATAAACATTCATGTATTTTGATATCTTTTTGGGACAAAATTAATGGCATAATTTTCATCCCCCTAAAGTAAAAAATGGCTAGTATTTATCAACAAAACGGTACATTGATTGCATGATTTATGTGAAATCATGTGATTCGGATGAAGATAATGCAACAAAACGACAAATATGAACGCATTTTATCTAAAATTTCCATTAATAATGGTATATTGTGCCAATTTTAAAGTATTTTCCATGAAACTGGTACTTTAATGTACCTAAATCTATTGTCTATTCAACGTGCACCGGTTTATATCAAGAAATACAAAATCTAGAACAATTAATACAAGATATCATTTGGTAACAAATAACCGCTTAGTTATGAAATGTACAACATTAATGTCCTTTTAAGATGCTACATAAATGTAAAATGCTACTTTCAAATTAATGTACACCCTTCATACCGTTTTAGTTGAAGATTTATCGATATAGATGTATCTACACTAAATACGTCTAGATATATTCGTATTTAAACAAAGATCGACAGTGTAATTTATGTCTGTCGAGACTAACGAAGGTGGTAACTGATACGTCTCAAACGTATCTATAATTTCTTATGTTCCATGCTTATATTATACCACTTGCTACATGTTTTATATACACTTTTATATCATTTTATGCATTTTCTGGGACTAACCTATTAACAAGATGCCACAGTGCCAGTTCCCTGTTTTCTGCTGTTTTTTGTTTCAGAAAAGTTGTTAAGGAAATATTCTCGGAATTGGACAAACGAAACGTCAAAGTACTTATATTCCCCGGGAGGTTTCAGAACACCGAAGAGGACACGGAGGTGGACCCCGAGGGGCCCACACCCCCTCCCGGCGCGGCTCCCCCCTTGGCCGCGCGAGCACAGGGTGTGGGGCCCTCGAGGCCCCGCCGCCTTCACCCTTTCGCCTACTTATACCCCTCAGATATCTAAGACCTAAGACACGCACCTTTTTCCTCCACGAAGTCCAGAGCCGCCGCCGTCGTCAACCCTAGATCGGGAGGGTTCAGAAGCTCCTCCCGGCACCCTGCCGGGAGGGGAATCATCACCGGAGGGCTCTACATCACCATGCCCGCCTCCGGACTGATGCGTGAGTAGTTCATCCTTGGACTACGTGTCCATAGCAGTAGCTAGATGGTTGTCTTCTCCTCTTGTGCTACCATGTTTAGATCTTGTGAGCTGCCTAACATGATCAAGATCATCTTTATGTAATGCTACATGTTGTGTTTGCTGGGATCCGATGAATATTGAGTACTATGTTATTGCTTCATAATATATCTTGTCAGTGCGTTGTTTATGATCTTGCATGCTCTCCGTTGCTAGTAGATGCTCTGACCAAGTAGATGCTTGTGACTCCAAGAGGGGTTATTTATGCTCGATAGTAGGTTCATGTCTCTATTTAATCTGGGGTGGTGACAGCTAGCTCTAAGGTTGTAGATGTACTGTTGCTACTAGGGATAAAACAGTGGTACGTTATCTAAGGGTATTTGTATTACTTACATTACACACATTGCCTAATGCAATTATCTTTTGCTTGCAACTTAATACTGAAAGGGGTGCGGACGCTAACCGGAAGGTGGATTATTAGTCATAGATGCGGTTGGAACGGTCTATGTATATTGTTGTAATGCCCAAATGAATATCACACTAGCCATCATAACTATAATATATGCATCATTATGCACTTCTTTATTCTGTCAATTGCCCAGCTGTAATTTGTTTACCCGCATGCATGCTATTATTATTTATGCAGAGACACCACTAGTGAACTGTGGACCCCGGTCCTTTTTCCTCAAACTGATAAACAATCCTACTGCAATCCTGTTACTTTTATTCTCTTCAAGTAAACATCATTCTCCACACATACGTTTAATCCTTTGTTACAGCAAGCCAGTGAGATTGACAACCTCACTGTTAAGTTGGGGCAAAGTATCTTGTTTGTGTTGTGTGCAGGTTCCACGTCAGTGCCGGAATCCCTGGTGTTGCGCCGTGCCATATTCCGCCACCAACAACCTCCGGGAGATCTCTAGTTTCCTACTGGTTCGATAAACCTTGGTTTCACAACTGAGGGAAAACTCGCTGCTGCACTAATTCATACCTTACTCTTGTGCTTTCCCAACAACACCACACCGAGTGCATCAGTAACATAATTTAACCAAACAACATTTACATCAATGGTTAAATTGAGATATAGATAAAAACATCAAAATTACTAAACTTTTGATTTCTTGTGACAAATATATCGAAATAACGTTTCTCAGGCCAGAAACAAAATATGATTAAGAAAGAGTAAACTAAGTAGTAGCATAAAAAGGCTAGTCAGTTGGGCGATGATGGAGCATATCACGCAATGCCAGTACTCCTTCTCGTGGCATATGATTAGCTCTCTCACGTTCCAGAAGAGGGTCTCCTGTAGGTCAGGCATCTCCAGCCGTCCCCCCCAAGCGCCCCCTGACGTGGGGCTACCCTTCGACTATCCCACGGTGAGGATACCTGGGTCACGCCAAGACTGCAAAGGCCCAAGGAAGGCCCAGTAGAGATAGCGTATGGCCCAAGACTAGTCAATTAGGTCATACGACTCTTACCATATCTGTAAACGCCATCGGCATCGTTCACCCGGGACCTAGCCTATCATATAAAGGCTAGGAGGGTTGCTCGTCCAAGAGGACACACATACGCACGCTCATAGCCGCCACCGTAAACCCTAGCGAGATCGCCATCTCGCCATTGTAAGCCACTCGCCATCAATACCAGACAAGCAGGAAGTAGGGTGTTATCCTCCGGGAGCCTGAACCTGGGTAAACGCCTTGCTTGTCAGCCGTCGTGATCACCAACGCTCATCTCTCTCCCCCTCAATCAACCCGGGGTGCACGACCCTGGGATTTGCCGAGTTGCACCCTCGTCAATTGGCGCCGTCTGTGGGAAAGAACGAGCGTTGGAATCATGGTCGCACCGGCTCCATCAGCGAAGAAGATCGACGTCTGCATCACCCAGGAGCCAATCTGTTTCGGCTCCTTCGAGTACACCTTCCACCCGCCGGCCCACCGTTCGGTGTACGCCGATCTGCACGTAGGTATGTGCCTCACCTTCGGTACCATACACTACTTCGTAGACAGTCGTGGAGTATTCAGGTCCATGGCGACCGCGCCACGCGCTGTGGCGACACCCGCATCTGCTACCACCATGCTGTCCGCGCCGTCACCTGCCGCGGAGATCGCACCCACCGCGACTGCGGAGATCGCATCTTCGACTGCTGAACCCGCATCTGCGTCGACCATGCCAACCACCTCAGCGACCGTCATGCAGATCGAGTCTACTCCGACCATCTCGGTCGTGCGGCTGGCAAAACCAAGATCTGCATCAACTTCGACTGCGCCGACCGCACCCTCGCGAGCGGCCAAGGTCGCGCTACCATCACCCGCGCCGCACGCATCTCCACCGACCCACCAACTCTTCCCCGAGCCAACCGCGCTCGCGCCTTCGCTTGCGAAGTCGCTCTTCATGTCCGCGGCAAAAATCGCGGAATTTCAGGAAAGGAGACGCGGCGGCAACTGTGGTACCTACCACGTTGCAGCGATTCTCGATCCTGAGCAAGGCTCGGACGACGGAAGCAGCAGCGGTAGCGTCCACACCCCTACCCAGGTCTACCCCGCGCAAGTCTTCATGGCTGACACGGTGCCGCCCGAGAACGACGACGAACCCGCGTATCCGCTGGAGGTGATCATGCCCGACCAGGTGACGCAGCTCACCATCACGCGCGACATAGCAATCAGAGCTATGAAGCACGTCGACGACGGCACGTTCCCCCCACCGGACGCACCCCGGGAGGATCAGCTAGCAGTCCAGTACTTGCTACGCAAGGAAGGCGAACGACTTCGCGCGGAAAAAGCTGAACTCCTTCGACGCAAGAGGGAGGCTGATGCGTCAAGCGCCAGGAGGGCCGCCTACTCGTTTACCTCCTCCACGGAAGTCAACCAAGGAGCGCGACGCCGTAGGGCTCGCGTGCCCCTTATGACAGAAGCCGATCGAGCCAGGGTCACCCGCAACCTCGACTCGTCCTTCGTAACTGAGGACGAGAACGGGATACCCGTTCCCAAGACAGCCGACGCCGCGCTCATGGCAGTCGAAACTTACCTGCGACTCACGCAGCCACCGGAGGGTGACGCGCGCGCCCTTCTCCACAAGAACCAAATCATGTCCATGAGGGCAATCGAGGACGCCTTGGCGGACAAGGCGCCAAACGAACGGGCACGAGAGGAGCGAGGCCGCCACGCCCGCGAGCCTGCAACACTCGCTGGTCTAGCAGCCAGGCCACTACGACAGCCGCAACCAGGCGAAGACCTCCGCAATGTCATCGCGCAAAGGACGGTGGACCGCAACCGCACCCAGCGTACGACCAGCGCGACGAACCTGGACGATCGAGCCGACCGCGACTTCGAGCCGTGTGGCGCCGCGTGCTTCAGCTTCAACATCCGCGACACTCGCATGCCCAAGGGCTTCAAGCTCGCAGCTGGGACACCCAAGTACGACGGGAAACAAGACCCACGCCTTTGGCTCGAAGACTACCTCATCGCCTGCACCTGTCAAGGCGGAACTTCGACCACGGCGATGCAGTACATCCAGCTCATGCTCACGGATTCAGCACGCGGGTGGCTCACTAGCCAGCCTAAGGACTCCTTCAGTACCTGGGAGGAATTCCAGGATACCTTCATCAAAAGTTTCCTTGGGACATACGCGAGGCCAACAACCTACATCGAGTTGCAGGCCTGCAAGCAGGGGCGAGACGAGTCGCTCCGATCATACATCCAACGATGGACACTCCTCCGCAACACTATGGAAGCCATCTCAGAAGATCGGGTGATGGACGCCTTCATGCACGGCGTCTCCCGCCGCGACCTCCGCGAAGAGTTCGGTAGGCTCCAGCCGAAAACCATGATCGAGCTCATGAAGATAGCCAACCAGTGGGCAGAAGGAGAGGACTACGTCCGCGACAACTCCCCGAAGAACGAAGCCGGACCAAGTAACTGGCGAGAAGGACGCCACAAGAAGAAGCCACGTTTCAACAACCTCGACTCGATCGAGTTAGTAGCGGCGGGATATCAAACCCCCCGTGATGAGGCACGCGACAGCAATCGCCAGTACGATCAAGGTCACCAGTACAGCCGCAGCGGCAACCAAGGTCGCCAGTTCGACCAAGGACAATACAACCGAAGCGGCAGCAGCATCAACCGCAGCGACGGAGGCCCAAAACGCGAGTGGAGACGCGCACTGACCCCAGCAGAAGAGCTGGCGCAACCTTGCAAGCACCACATGTTCCGCAACCCGGAAACGGGCAAATGGGGCGCCAACCACTTGTTGAAGGATTGTCGCAAAGCGCGCAAGATCTATGAGGCCATGCAGCATATCATCACTCCTGCACTCGCACTGCAGCCAGCCGCGCAGCTCACCATCCAGGCAGCACCCGCACCCGCAAACGCTACCCCAGGACATGCGGCGGGAGCCTTTCCCCAACAGCAGCAGCAGCAGCCGCAGCACGAAGCCCAGCCGGCGGCACACGACGCGTACCCAGCCGCACGCGGACAGCTCAACATGATACAGAAGGGGCGCCCCTCAAACAGGGTCCAGAAGCTCATCACCCGCCAAGTCCTCCAAGCCACCACCTGCCCGCGCGCAGTACCAGACTACCTGAGAGGGTCGGAGACACCGATCACGTTCTCAAAGGCAGACCACCCGCCGGCAGTACCTCGACCCGGGCACGCTGCCCTGGTAGTCGAAGCTCTAATCGGAGATTACAATCTGAAGAAGGTATTCATGGATGGAGGCAGCGGCATTAACATCATCTTCGCTGACACTCTCAGAAGGATGAACAAGTCAACAGAGAAGTTGCCGGAGTCTGAGACCACCTTCCACGGCATAGTACCAGGGCAAGCAATCACGCCCATGGGAACAATCACACTCGATGTTATCCTCGGAACACCCGAGCATTTCAGGAGGGAGTCGATCGACTTCGAGGTCGTCGACTGGAAGTCGCAGTACCATGCGATACTTGGGCGCCCAACCTTTGCCAGGTTCATGGCAGTACCTCATTACGCCTACCTGATGCTCAAACTGCCTGGACCCAAAGGCGTAATCACGGTGCATGGTGACTTCGATCGCTCCAACAGCTGCGACCGCGAGTTCAGCAAGATCTCCGAGTTCTTCGGAGTCGCAGAGCACTTCGAGGCAATGGCAGCCGACAACGACAGGACCATCTTCCCGACCCGCAAGAAGCCAGCCAAGGACGCCGCCTTCAACACGAATGACGACACAGCAACCCGTCAAGTCCATCCGACTGACGCCAGCAAGACGGTCAAAGTATCGTCAAGTCTAACTCCCGCATAGGAAAGCGCGCTCGTCGAGTTTCTACGGGAGAACTGGAAAATCTTTGCATGGCAACCCTCTGACATGCCAGGGATACCCAGGAATCTCGCCGAGCACTCCTTAAAAGTCCACAAGGACGCCAGACCCGTCAAACAAGCCATGCGACGCTTTTCCGGACCCAAACGGGACGCGATCAGTAAGGAAATCGACCGATTGCTCCACGCCAAGTTCATCCGAGAGATCAAGGACTCAGACTGGGTCGCCAACCCCGTCCTGGTGGAGAAGAAGAAGACGAAGAAACTACGCATGTGCGTCGACTTCACCGCCATCAACAAATGCTGCCCCAAGGACCACTTCCTGCTCCCGCGGATAGACCAGATCATCGACTCGACAGCAGGCTGCGAGCGCCTGTCTTTCCTGGACGCCTACTCAGGTTACCAACAGATCAGACTGAACGTCGACGACGAGGAAAAGACAGCATTCATCACACCCGACGGCGTCTTCTGCTACCAGACAATGCCCTTCGGGTTGAAGAACGCTGGTGCCACATACCAGCGTACAATGCAAGCATGCCTCAAAGGGCTCATCGGACAGATTGTCCAGGTATACGTCGACGACATCGTCGTCACCACCCGCAAGGAAGACACCCTCGTCGCCGACCTCCGCAAGGTCTTCGCCGCACTCGACGAGTACCAGATCAAGCTGAACCCAGATAAGTGTGTCTTCGGCGTGCCAGCCGGAGAACTGCTAGGGTACCTTGTCTCCGCAAGAGGAATCGAAGCAAACCCCGAGAAGGTGCAAAACATACTCACAATGCCAGCACCGACCAAGCTCCGCGAGGTGCAACGCCTAGCCGGCCGAGTCGCAGCTCTCAGCCGGTTCATTAGTAAGTTGGGTGAGAAGGCTCTGCCCTTCTACCAACTGATGAAGAAGACGGACAAATTCGAGTGGACAGAGGAAGCGCAGGACGCATTCGACCAACTCAAAAAGACCCTGACGACTTCCCCAGTGCTGGTGGCACCGCTGGAGAACGAGCCGCTCTACCTCTACGTCTCAGCCACCAACAGGGTGGTGAGCACGGTACTCGTGGTAGAACGCGAAGAAGAAGGGCACAGCCATCCTGTCGAGAGACCAGTCTACTACCTCAGCGAGGTCCTAACCCTGTCCAAGCAAAACTACCCGCACTACCAGAAGCTGGCCTACGGGGTCTTCATGACTTCAAGAAAGGTCGTCCATTACTTCTCCGAGCACCCGATCACGGTGGTAAGCTCCTCCGGGCTCTCAGACATCCTCACAAACCAACGTGCGACAGGGCGAGTCGCCAAATGGGTTGTCGAACTAGGACCCTGGGGGCTGAAATACGCTCACCCGAAGTCAATCAAAGCCCAAGTCCTCCCAGAATTCACCACCGAGTGGATAGAAGCTCAGCTGCCAGACATTCCCGACTTGTCCAACGCATGGACAATGTACTTCGACGGCTCCAAGAAGTTTAGATCAGCAGGGGCAGGAGTCATCCTCATCTCCCCCAAAGGCGATAAGTTGAAGTACGTTCTACAGATGGACTTCCCAACACCCTCCAACAACGAGGCAGAGTACGAGGCCTTAATCCATGGCATGCGGATGGCCAAAAACTGCGGCGCCACTCACCTCATGATTTACGGCGACTCCTACCTCGTCGTACAACAAACTATGAAGGCTTGCGACGCCATCGCTGACAACATGATCGCCTATAGAGACCTATACAACCAGCTGGAGGGCACCTTCGACGGCTGCGAGTTGCGGCACATTGGCCGCGAAAGCAACGAAGAAGCCGACGTCCTCGCCAACATGGGGTCAGACAAGGTGCCAGTGCCACCCGGCGTCTTCCTCGAGCGCATCACACAGCGATCCATCAAGCTTCGACCCGCACCAGGTTCCTCCGCACCTTCAACGAGCACCGCCGACCCGCCAAGCAAGGAGAAGGAGCCCATGGAGGTAATGCTGGTCGAAGCCACATGGACAGGCCCATATCTAGCTTACATGCTGCATCAGAGGCTGCCAGTCAATCCAGTCGAAGCCAAGCGCATCATTCGGCGCTCCAAAAGTTTCACCATCATCAACGGCGAGCTCTACAAGAGAAGTATCTCAGGAGTTCTACAAAGGTGCGTAGATCCAGTCGACGGTCAAGCCATCCTACTCGATATTCATGCTGGCATCTGCGGGCATCACGCTAGCAGTCGTGCCTTGGTGGCCAAAGCACTGCGAGCCGGATTTTACTGGCCCACAGCTATGCAAGACGCCGAAGACCTAGTAAGGAAGTGCCTTGGCTGCCAGGAGTTCGCCAACAAGCCACACGCGCCGGCATCCGCACTGAAGACCATACCACTAGCCTGGCCCTTCGCTCAATGGGGACTCGACATGGTAGGCCCGCTCAAGAAGTCTTCACCAGGAGGACATACCCATCTCCTGGTAGCAGTTGACAAATTCACCAAGTGGATCGAAGCCGTGCCTATCACAAGTTCGACTGCATCATCAGCAGTTAACTTCATCAGGTCCATCATCTTCAGGTTCGGAGTACCAAACGGCATCATCACCGACAACGGCTCGAACTTCACAGCCGAAGAATTCAAGGACTTCTGCTCTGAGCAAGGCATCAAACTCAACTATGCATCTGTCTCGCACCCACAGTCCAACGGGCAAGTCAAAAAGGCCAACGGCCTAGTCTGCAACGGCATCAAGAAGCGCCTGCGAGTGCCGCTGAGACGCGCCGCGGGCGCCTGGGTCGAAGAACTGCCATCAGTACTTTGGAGCCTGCGAACCACGCCAAACAGATCCACCCAATACACACCGTTCTTCATGGTGTATGGCGCAGAGGCGGTCATGCCCTGCGACATCAAGTTTGACGCACCACGGGTGGTGGCCTACGACGAGTCCGACGCAGAAGAAGCACTCGAAGACGACATGGACGTCCTGGACGAAGCCCGCGACATCGCCCTTGCACGGACAGCCGTGTACCAGCAAGACCTGCGCAACTACCACGGACGGAGGCTGCGGCCAAGAGCATTCGTCGCAGGCGACCTAGTCCTTCGCCTCAAACAGAAGAAGTTGCACAAGCTCGCCTCCCCATGGGAGGGCCCGTACATTGTGACAGAAGCAATTGGCGGCGGAGCTTACCGCCTGAAGGACTCGAAGACAGGAGAAGTCTGCAGCAACCCATGGAACGTCGCGCAGCTTCGTCGTTTCTACGCCTAGTCGACTCCCTCGTTGTACCAAAACCAGCATGTCAAGGCGGCAGGTTTCAGACGCACTCTTTCCCTTACCAGGGTACCTAAGGGGACTGGAAGGGTTTTAACGAGGCGGCCTGCTCGCAAAAATCAATACAGTGATTTGCAGAACAAGCTCTCCCCTTTACTTTTTCAGTCAAAAAGCAAGTTCAAACCTAGGCCGCCACTCGAACCACTCGGGGGCTGCGCCATACAGGTCAAATCAAAAGCCTAGGCCGCCACTCGAGCCACTCGGGGGCTGCGCCATCCAGGTCAAGTCCAAATCCTAGGCCGTCACCCGACGCATTCGGGGGCTGCGCCTTACATGTATCACTTGAAAAGCCTAGGCCGCCACACGAACCACTCGGGGGCTGCGCCATACAGGTCAAATCAAAAGCCTAGGCCGCCACTCGAACCACTCGGGGGCTGCGCCATACAGGTCAAGTCCAAATCCTAGGCCGTCACCCGACGCACTCGGGGGCTGCGCCTTACAGGTATCACTTGAAAAGCCTAGGCCGCCACTCGAACCACTCGGGGGCTGCGCCATACAGGTCAAATCAAAATCCTAGGCCGCCACTCGAACCACTCGGGGGCTGCGCCATACAGGTCAAGTCAAAATCCTAGGCCGCCCCCAACGCACTCGGGGGCTGCGCCTTACAAGTATCACTTGAAAACCTAGGCCGCCACTCGAAGCACTCGGGGGCTGCGCCACACAGGCCCATGTCAAAACCCTAGGCCATCACCCGATGCACTCGGGGGCTGCGCCATACAGATATCATTCGAAAACCTAGGTCGCCACCCGACGCACTCGGGGGCTGCGCCATACAGGTGTAAGTTAATCCTAGGCCGCCACCCGACGCACTCGGGGGCTGCACCCACCCCAGTTTACATACATTGATATCTACACTTGACAAATCTGCCATTTCGAACTAATGCTATACAACGGAAGCCTACCACTCCTACTCTGCAGGCTCATCCTTCGGCGCATCAAGCGGCCCTACGAGACGCTCACTCAGCCTCTGGACCTGCTGAATCATCTGACGAGCAGGCGACAGAGTCTCGGCGTAATCGTCTTCTTCAGGCAAGCCACCTAGCAACCTTGAAAGAGAAAGGTTCGGCCGATGCAGTCGGACGTACGCCAACGCCACGTTCGCCCCGGCAACGAGTTGGGCGTTGACAATCTCCTTCAGCGCACCACCTTCGCGGAACCTCTCCAACAATGTGGCCAGCTCGTTGGGCTGCCCATTGTGTGGAAAGAACACCCGGTGGATCTGCCAGAGAGTCTTCCTGCACCCCTCCAGGAGAAGAGCAGCTCGCCAGGTGCGGTCCAGCATACACGCAAGGATCCGCCCCTTAGATCTATTCGACCAAAAATGGCGCGCCTCGGGTGCGTCACCAGCGGCTTCTCTGGCGACCCGCTCATCAACCCGAGTCTGCTCAGCCTGCCAGTCAGGGTTCACGTCTGCATCAAGACATTGCGATCAACACATTGCAAGGAAGAGGAAGTCAAAACTCAGCGCTAAGAAGACCAACCTTGCAGTTGTCGACTGATCAAATCAATCTCGCCAAGCAGGAATTCCTCACGCTGAGAGAACTCTGCAACAGGACGCGACCTAGACCGCTCCAGCTCCAACTCAGCACACTTCAGCTTCGCCTCGAGCTCAACCACCTTGTTCCTCATATAGGTGATCAACCGTTGGTCGTTCGCACTTCGCGCAGGAGCCGAAGTCGCTTGACGATGGCGAACAGCAGGCTCAGCCAAAGGAGTGCCCTCTTCATCACCCGCGCCAGTCGCTGCAGCAACCGGAGTGGCCTCGCCCATTTCAGGCTGCCAAGAATTGACAGTGTCAAAACAGAAAAATAAGGATCGTTTCTCATTCAAGCCAGACTCGAAGGAAAGCATTCACACTTCAGCATTAAATATGATTCAAGGCCAGAAGACCCGCAAAATACAATTCATTACAGACTGCAGACTCAAAAGCAGACTACAAAATCCTAACTACAAGACTTCTACACTACAGACTCCGACTGGGAGCGACTCTTCCTAGCAGCAGCCGCCTCGGCTACCTTGGCAATCCTCCTCTCGAAGGTTGCGACAAGCTTCGCGGCCAGCTGACTCGCCTGCGCCTTCACCCCGCTAAGGGACGCGGTCTTGCCGTCAGGCTTTCGAGGGAAGTCGCTGACAACCCTCTCAAAGTCGCCAGCAACTTGATGACCAAGAAGAAGCTGGAAAGTAAGCTCGGAGCCGCGTACCGTCTGCGCCCGGGTGAAGTCCGCGATGGTGGTCGCATCGCCTTCAAAAGGCGCCGCGAGTGCGTCCAGGGCAGCTGGTGGCGACCTGCTGGGGAAGATGCTCCGGTGCACAGTCGCCAGCGCCCCGGTCGACTTCTGCAGCGCCGTCGTCGACTGCTGCAGCGCTGCCGAGGCATACGCGCAGACGCGGTCGAGGAACCCAACAACATTCGCCAGGTCGACATCGTCGCTAGACGTGCCTTCCGGGGGAGCGCCTCCGCATTTCTCTGAACAAGGGAAAGGAGTCAAACTCAATGCAAATTCAACAAGTAGACAAGTAGGCGTCAAGCCGAAAAACTTACGTCCGAGGACATTGGCGAGTGCGAGCAGGCGGTCGACCTGGGTCTTCTCCCAGTCGTCCCGAGCACGCTCGCGCTCTTGCGACTCGTGCAGCGCCTTCTCCAGCTCCGCCTGAGCCTGAAGTTTCTGCTCCAACTCCGCGGCTCGCCTCGTGGCCTGGTCCAGGGAGGTGCGCAACTGATCCCTCTCCTTCTCCAGGCGAACGAAGGCGGCGGCTCCTTCAAGCTGCTGGCGGTAGTATGGCTGCAGACAAACAAGCATATATAAAGTTGTGCCCGACTATCCTAGTCACCCACACCTTCGGGGGCTACTCCCATCGGGAGCGCTGTTCGCGCACCCGATGCAACTACGGAAGAACTAGTCGAGGAGTACTTACATGGTCCACCAGATCAGCATCCGACGAAGTCGCCGTGGCAGCATCATTTGGCGCCAGGGAGCCACCAGCCCGCGCATGCTCCCCGGCCACCTGCACAGTCCGCTCGACTGAAGGGGCGGACGTGTGCTCCACTTCGCGTGGAGGGGAACTGGTGCCACCAGAATGACGGCTGGCAAAAGATGCAAGAAAAGTTCAACCCAGAGAACTCGCCAATCAGAAAGCAAACTCGACACAAAAAGAACCAGCATGATTAACCTGGTGACTTCGACGCCATCGTCACTTCCCAAGGAAACGGAGGGCATCCTGGCGAATACGGGCGGTGGCGCAGAGCTGACAGGAGGCGCAGCCAGGGGCTCATTCCAGTCACCCAGGTTCTTGGCACCCGAAGACGACGAGCCATCCTCCTCCAATTCTGCAGCCGCATCCCTTGCAGGGGATGAAGCAGTAGCAGAGGCGCCGCTTCGCCGCTTCTGTTTCTTCCGCGCCGGCTCCTCGTCATCCTCATCCTCCTCCACCTCTTCACTCGGGGAGATGGCGGAAGGAATGTCCTCTTCGTCACCTTCCTCTTCAAGGAGCGTCGCCTCGTCGTGAGGTCCGTTCTCCATGAGCGGAGGAAGGCTGACAAGGAATGAATGACCCTGCAAACAAAACGACAGTCGAATCAAGAAAAAGAGCATCGAGAAAGCAAACAAGGGAAAAGACAGAAGCTTACCTCAGGAAGAGGGTTCGTCGATCCGTAAGCTGCGACTGGGCACTTGACGTTGCAGGGGTCTGCGGCTCGGAGGCTTGTGATGCTCCTCACCTTCAACTCCACCTCCTCGTCGTCGAGCTGCGGGTCGCCAACGCCCTCGTGCGCCCACATCGGGTGGGGGCGAGCACGGAGCGGCTGCACTCGGAGCCTGAAGAAGGTGCCGATGAGGTGGACGCCACCCGACTCGCGCCCCAAGGTCTTCAGCAGGTGGCGCAGAAGGCTCAGCAGCGGCTTGACGGCCTCCTTCTCCTCCTTCACGAGCGGGTGCGCCCACGCGCGCGTCTTCCGCAACTCGCGCTCGCCATTGAAGTCAGGCAACCCCGCCTGGTCACACCTGACGTAAAACCACCTCTTCCGCCAGCCTTGGACGGAGTCCGACTTCTTCATCTGGAAGTACGAGGTGTCACCTCGCACCTGGATGCCGAAGCCGCCAACCGGGTACGCCGACCCGCTCTTCCCCACGTTCTTCCTAACGAGGAAGAGCGACTTCCACAAGGCCCAATGGGGGGCGATCCCCATGAAGCACTCGCAGAGCACGATAAAGCTCGCGATGCTCAAGACGCCATTGGGGGTCAGATCATGGATCTGAACCCCATAGGCGTACAGGAGACCACGAACAAAATCGTGGAGAGGGAACCCGAAGCCCCGTGGAAGGAAGTCCACGAAGCAAACGCGCTCCCCCTCCCGAGGGGCAGGGTATACCTCCTTCCCAGGCGCGCGCACCGTCGCCTGGTCCGCCGGCGGCAGCAGGCCCTGCGCGCGCAGGACCTCCAACTCCGTCTTCTTCACCGACGACTTCTGCCAGTCGCCGTCGGGTTTCTTCATCGCACCCGCCTCTGCGGCGGCGGCGGTGCTGGACGCAGCCTTCGTCCTCCTCATCATCTCTGGCGCTCACGGAAGGTGGAGAGAGGAAAAAGCAAGAGCTCAGAAAGAGGCAAGAGCGGCGCAGGAGAAAGGCGATGGCAAATGGAGAAGAAGACATGTTCCCCGTCGCGGTACAGTTTTATACCGCACGCGCAGTCCATCCAGCCGTTCCCGAAGAAACTGCTCTCCACGGCTCCATCCAGCCGCCCACGTGTCGCGCGGAGAGACAAACCGTCGCCTCCCACTCCGTCCACTACGCACGAGGATCGAGGCACTATCATCACGCCGCGAAATTTTCGCGCCCAAGACAGAAACAAGCGGTCAATGCTGTCTGCAGTAAACACTGACAGTGGGGCCACTTCCGTCACGTCCTATCGGACGCAGAGGCGTGCTACGAAGCGTCAGCGCTGACGTCAGCAACACAAGTGCATGAAGTTAGCCACAGCGCTGAGAAAGAACTCGAATGAATCATTCGGATGTCCCTGAACATGCACGTAAGCTTGATAGCTGAATTTCTACGCCAGGTAAAGAACTTGAACGCATAATTCGAGTGACAGGTAAACCCAGTAAGCTTCACAGCTGAAATCGCCTAAGTAAGCCACAGCGCTGATGCAAGAACTCGAACCATGCAAACGGGTGACAAGAAGACTCAGTAAGCTTCACAAGCTGAATTAACTGACAGTAAGCCAGCAGGCTGAACAGAAACAAGTCAAAGACACGACTTCAGTGAGTCGATTACAATTCTTACTCCCATCGGGAGCAGGCTCTTCGATTGAAGGAAAACGAGTTCAACCTCAACTACAAGCAACCCGGCGGCGTGCCCAGGAGAAAGGAGTCCTTTGCCCGACTCTGCGATTCGACCAAGCACTCGGGGGCTACTGACGTGGGGCTACCCTTCGACTATCCCACGGTGAGGATACCTGGGTCACGCCAAGACTGCAAAGGCCCAAGGAAGGCCCAGTAGAGATAGCGTATGGCCCAAGACTAGTCAATTAGGTCATACGACTCTTACCATATATGTAAACGCCATCGGCATCGTTCACCCGGGACCTAGCCTATCATATAAAGGCTAGGAGGGTTGCTCGTCCAAGAGGACACACATACGCACGCTCATAGCCGCCACCGTAAACCCTAGCGAGATCGCCATCTCGCCATTGTAAGCCACTCGCCATCAATACCAGACAAGCAGGAAGTAGGGTGTTATCCTCCGGGAACCTGAACCTGGGTAAACGCCTTGCTTGTCAGCCGTCGTGATCACCAACGCTCATCTCTCTCCCCCTCAATCAACTCGGGGTGCACGACCCTGGGATTTGCCGAGTTGCACCCTCGTCACCCCCCCAAGGCCACTTTTTGATCAAAAAGCGCCGAAAAGCGCCGAAAATCCACCAGCCAGCCCCCACAAGACTTGAAAAAGCGCCGTTTTAGCGCCGGCGTACCCAAGGCAAACCCAAGGGGCTGGGTTTGGCCTGGGGGCAAAAGGCGCCGTTTTGCATGCAAAAAGGCCTCTCTCTCCTACTTTTTCTCTAATTTGCATGCAAAGATGCCTCTCTCTCCTATTTTTTCTACCCCACCCCACGTGTTCTCCCCCCATTTTCCCTGCTTGGGTGGGCTATGGCTGGTAAATTGACGCCCCCCCCCCATGTTTCGATTTGGCGCCGTTTTCGCGGCGTTTTGGGCCCTGGGGGGCAAAACGACTAGAGATGCCCTCACTAGATGGCGGTCAAAATCCCGTTTTCTGCTTTCCGTTTCGCCTCAAAAAGTAGACTTCCTTGCTTCGGTGGCGGTGATCGATTGGCAACTCCAAGATGATTATTGCCTGTAATAAAGATGTAACAAAGATAAACATTCTCTTATCTTAAACACTAATAAGGGAAATGACCATTTGTTCTCACTTTTTTTTTGAAAACACAGTCTAAATATAGCGGCGTGTTCACAAGCACGTACTATTTATTTTGTGCCATCTCCATTTCATAGTTTTTGTCGTGGATTTAGACTTTTAGTTTAAGACAAGAATTATGTAGCGCATCTACTTTCTCCATTTCATTGTTTTTGTCGTGGATTTAGACTTTTATTTCAAGACAAGAATTATGTAACGTCTGCAGTAGTTAAACATTACTACGGTACTTGTTCTACGCTACTGAGATGAACAAAATCCATCTAAATCTTTCTTTATTAATACCAAATAGTGCCATTTTTAGGTACATCTTTTGTGGAAATTTAAAGTAGTACCTTAACGTCTCTATATCTATCATCAATCCACCATGCACCACTTATATATCATGGAATAAGAAATCTATAAACAATTTAATGGAAGATAACATTGAGTACTCGCTACCTAAGATATACAAAGTTTTAGACAAAGACATGGCCTTTTAAGTTGTAGCTTAAATGTAAAATACTAGGAAAACATCATAAACATTAATGTATTTTGATATCTTTTTGGGACAAAATTAATGGCATAATTTTCATCCCCCTAAAGTAAAAAATGGCTAGTATTTATCAACAAAACGGTACATTGATTGCATGATTTCTGTGAAATCATGTGATTCGGATGAAGATAATGCAACAAAACGACAAATATGAACGCATTTTATCTAAAATTTCATTAATGATGGTATATTGTGCCAATTTTAAAGTATTTTTTTCATGAAACTGGTACTTTAATGTACCTAAATCTATTGTCTATTCAACGTGCACCGGTTTATATCAAGAAATACAAAATTTAGAACAATTAATACAAGATATCATTTGGTAATAAATAACCGCTTAGTTACAAAATGTACAACATTAATGTCCTTTTAAGATGCTACATAAATGTAAAATGCTACTTTCAAATTAATGTACACCCTTCATACCGTTTTAGTTGAAGATTTATCGATATAGATGTATCTACACTAAATACGTCTAGATATATTCGTATTTAAACAAAGATCGACAGTGTAATTTATGTCTGTCGAGACTAACGAAGGTGGTAACATAATTTAACCAAACAACATTTACATCAATGGTTAAATTGAGATATAGATAAAAACATCAAAATTACTACACTTTTGATTTCTTGTGACAAATATATCAAAATAACGTTTCTCAGGCCAGAAACAAAATATGATTAAGAAAGAGTAAACTAAGTAGTAGCATAAAAAGGGCTAGTCAGTTGGGCGATGATGGAGCATATCACGCAATGCCAGTACTCCTTCTCGTGGCATATGATTAGCTCTCTCAGGTTCCAGAAGAGGGTCTCCTGGAGGTCAGGGCATCTCCAGCCGTCCCCCCAAGCGCCCCCCAAGGCCACTTTTTGGACAAAAAGCGCCGAAAATCCACCAGCCAGACCCCCCAGTACTTGAAAAAGCGCCGTTTTAGCGCCGGCGTACCCAAGGCAAAACCAAGGGGCTGGGTTTGGCCTGGGGGGCAAAAAAACGCCGTTTTGCATGCAAAAAGGACTCTCTCTTCTACTTTTTCTCTAATTTGCATGCAAAGATGCCTCTCTCTACTACCTTTTCTCCCCCATCCCATGTGTTCTCCCCCCATTTTCCCTGCAGCTATGGCTGGTAAATTGACCCCCATGTTTTGATTTGGCGCCGTTTTGCACCGTTTTCGCGGCGTTTTGGGCCCTGGGGGACAAAACGACTGAAGATGCCCTCACTAGATGACAGAATATGCGGGACGTGTCACACGGATAATGCAACTCTCTCTACTAAAATAAAATAATGTATAGACATCGAAGTGGTCTATTAGTCTTGTTCGTCCACGAGGCGCGTAAGTGTAACGTGTGTTAGTCCTCTTGTGTTAGTATCAACGTGTAAGCATGAGAAGGAGGAGCGGACAGCAGGGCTACAATGCCGACTAGGCCTAGATACTGGACAAGACAGATTGTGCCTGATTTCCCCGGGCTTCCTGTTCATGGCCTCTTGCATGTGGCAAACAAACCCTATTCCCCATATTCTCGCTACAGTAATCTAATGTGTTTTTCTTTGAGTAGTCTATATGATGTGTTCTTCTTTGAGTTGCATACGTGAACTTCTTTTTGTTTCTTTTGAACAAGCATGAACAACTTGAGCACTGCCTTTCAAAAAGGAGTAGAGTTGTTAAGTTTATATTAGGTATAAAACTGAACAAAAATCGGACAACAGAGCAACGGAAACTAGAAAAAATGCAACTCAGATCCAGTGTAGACCGCTCAAAGAGGGGCAAAAGGAACCCGATAAGCTACCCAAAAAAGTATTGAAGACGCTTCGGGCGATGCACTACACCATTGACGTCGCTGAAGGGTAGAGGGAAACAAACCAACTATGAGAGGAGCAGGGTTGGGGCAATAAAGGACGAGAAAGTGTGTCTCTCAAACCCCACATCACCTGAAGCTCCGACACTTCAAGGACAACTGCAATTCGGGGCCATCGACCCAACATCCAAACAGTACTCTGCTACAACGTGCATGGTCCTTCAACACACCTTCTAGGGTTCGCAACTCGCGGAAGAGTTGCATCGTCGCACACCTAAAAATCAAACAACCCACATTGTACAACGCGTGAGGCAGACGCACCGACATGCCGCACACAAACAAACAAATCCAGTTGGTTTTGCTTGACAACCTGGTACACCGCAACAACGAGCCGACACGGTCAATCGAGATATTCCTCGTACCACCTTATGCTCCATATGAAGTATTTACCGGCCGTAATATACAAACGGTGATATGGTAGAAAATGTGTGAGGAGAGATGTGTCTAGGAACGGTAACAAAAATCCTAGCATACAATCATCACCGAAAGAAACGGTAAAAAAGTACACATTTAGAAATGCAGTTATGATAAAAGCTAAAACATACATCTTGTGGTTGCTTATGTTATCTGAAAGGAATTTTTTTATAAATTTCAATTTCCGGGTTACGCCTTTTCCTTGCTCTCCCTCGATGAATGCAGCATAGCGTGTTTTTTTCCTGCTCTCCCTCGATGAACGCAGCATAACGGAAAAATGGAAGACGCATAAAATGTTCGATTCCCTGCTCTCCCTCGATGAATGCAGCATAGCGTGTGTTTTTTTTTATGAAAGAGTGTAGTCACACGCAGGACAAGTTGGAGCGAAACCCGGGCTGAGAAAGAAGAATAGTAAACCGGGGTTCGTGTGGCGGCCAAGGCGCAGATTTCGATAGAATGGAGAAGGAAGGCAACGTGGTGGCGAAGTCCAACGGAGATAATTCGAGCTCGCAGGACGGAAGCGCGCGCGGATCCACCGAGGAACTTCCCGAGGCCTTCCTTTCCTTGTCAACCCCGAAATCGGATCAACGGATGGATGCGCGTGGATCGGCTGACCTGATGAATCATAGTAATCACATGATGACGCGCGGGGTGCTAGTACCTCTGCAATTGTGCTAGCTCCCGCCTCCCGGCCAGGTTGCTTGCCAAGAGGAGGAGGGAGATTACTGCGGCGTGGCTGCTAAGCGTGACGACCGCCGGCGCGGCGGAATGTTCCGTGTACCTTTTCAGGTCAATGGAGTGGGCTCGGCGTCCGTCCCGTGAGCCCGGCCGGACAGCGTAATAATGCATCCGACGTACCGTATCCGTGTGCACCGATCGCGATCGATCTTTTTCGAGGCGGGAGCCGGTGCGTGCATTGATATCCGGCTCACGCCGTCGGCGGCGAGCATTCACGCGGCGACGTTACTCCCAAGTCCATCAACTGCTACACTGTATATGTACTTACTCCGGTGTTGTGTTGACAACTTACTTTTTGTTAGTGCAGGTGCAGCCGTGACCACTCGAGGCGATAGGGAGCACGGGACGCACCGGGGCCGTGAGCTGTGAGGAATTTCCCTTTCCTATCGGGACCGGCCGGCCAGCAAAAGTTATTCTTCCCCGCGTCGTGGCTGGGCGCGTACGTAGTATGTGCTGGTGGCCTGGTGCACACTGCAGACGCAACCGGTGCATCTCTCAGTATCAGTGGACCCTCTCCGCCGCCCACACAATGACACAAACACTAATCACACGCTGACTGTGACTGAATGACGCGGCCACGCACGGGAGGGAGAGGACTGCCGCTGCCAAATAACGAAAGGAAGACAAAAGCAGAGCAATAATGTAGTGTACGTAGACGAGACTGGTGAGTAGTAGATAAAGTGGGTAGTCCAATCAGCACGATGAGACGGACACGGCTTGCTCGCGCCAAAGCTGTCGGCCATTCCCACGATACACTACTACTGCATGCTTTTGCCATTACCAGCGGGGCGGCACGACTCTTTTTTTTGCCGGATCGCTGAAACCGGAAATCCTGAGCTCCTCTGGCGACCTGCAAGGAAGATGATAGCGCTTTGGGGTTTTCCTCCCTAGTGCACTTGCGAGTTGTTTTTTCTCTTTCAGAAATACTACTACTCGCGGGCTGCGAGTCGTATTTGGTCTTGTTGGACGGACTGGCCGAAGGCTGAGTCGTATTTGGTCTTGTTGGACGGACTGGCCGAAAGCCTTCGACCAGTCGGCCATGGGCTGCGTTTCTGGTTTGTTCCTTGCTGGGCTCGTGGAGGTGAGCAGCAGATTTTCATTCCGCCCCTTCATTCTTTGAATTGAATCATCCATCCTCCGTAATAAAATGGCCAACAGGTCCTAAATTCTAATGCCAATTTAAGTGTTTGGTTGTGAAAAATATTGATACTTGGAAATTGGAATCAACTAGAGCAGTCGATTACAAACTTGTGTTTGGATGTATATCCAGTTGAATTCGGGCTAGGAGATGGCTGGAGTTGAGGAAGAAGCGGGCCATCGGAGGCCTCCCATCTAGATGTTGCAGTCGTTCCCCCTTTCCGCGGCATTCTGCTCCCCGCCTATCGATCTAGGGTTAGGGGCGGGCTGAGGGGAGAGGAGGGACGACGATAAGGGGAGGGAGGGAGGTGGGGAGGAGGATGGCCGAAGGGGAGGCCGACAGAAGGATAGGGAGGCCGCGTACCCATCGCCGTCACTAGCTCCGTGTGGAGCGAAGCGGAGCTTTATCAACCGGGCGAGCGAGGCAGCGGGCGATGACTCGGGGACGAAGGGGTACGCTAATTCCAAGCTATACAAAGGTTAGGGCTCCGTACTCGCTCATATGGACGGACACATGAGGGGGCGTGGGCTTGAAATTCTCCATCGTTTCAACATCCGAATACTAGGACACCTAAAGAGAGGAGTTCGATGCGTCCAAATTTAGATAGGGAATCACCTCAATTCAAACATCTAAACACATCCTTAATGTAATTGTTAACAATATAAACTTCACTAGAGCATGCAAACAATTTTAGAAGGTCTCAATCGCCCTTGAATTGACGAAGGACATCTAGATGCTGGCAGAGTTTATTGCTACTGCCGTGAAGCGAGGCGGACCTCTACATATAGTCGCATGACACCATGCACATAATTAGCCGTTAGTTCCGGCGAATTGGAATCATTCTCTTTCGCTTTTGACGATTGCTAGTCACATAAACTAATCAGATAATCAAGTTTATTTTCCCATCGTAAAATTATACAGACATTTAAAAAGACAACTCACGGTATGCTATGCAGACTATTGCACACGTCAGACGTGCTTGTACCATAGACTCACATGTTTGTCTTTTTGTTGCAGCTCTGCAATACGGAAATTAATTGGTGCTCTCTCTGTTCAGTTCTCTGTTTACAAGATATTATAACTTTCTTTGAATCACATAGGAATGCACATGTTGTTGTGTGTGTTTGTCTACTCATTTCACTTCGTAAGCGGTCTGCGCTGAAATATCACACTAATCTAAAACGGAGTAAGTACACTGCAGACTGTGTACGTACTTGTAAGAAAAGTTCAGAATGTTTTATACTCACTCCATTCTATATTAGTTGATTTTTATTTATTCACATATAGATGTATCTATACATGTAACATTTTGTAGAAATCATGTAAAGTAATTTAGAACTGAGGGAGTAGAACGTGATTGCCGTTTTGCAATAGTATTTCGTTGATTCAGTGATTCAGTCCTGCTCCGTACTCTATTTTTTTAGGAACTGTACTCTGTTATATTTTTGTACTCTTTGCTCTGGACTGGACCTACTGGAGGATTTCCAAACGGCTAAAAGCCTAAAACCCACGAGCTCCGACCCCTACCTCCCCACCAACCTCCCACAAACCCTAGCAATGGCGGCGGCCAGCCTCCTCTCCCGCTCCCTGCTCACCTCGCCCAACCCCAACACCGCCACCCAACCAACCCGCACCAGCCCCGCATCCGTCTCCCTGCGCCGCCGTCACGGACGCGCGGCCCCCCTCCGCGCCTCCCTTTCGACCGCTTCCACGTCCGTGCGGCAGCCGCCGGCCGCCACGGGGGAGGCGCCCAAGCACTGCTTCCAGCGCGGCGCCGACGGGCACCTCTACTGCGAGGGGGTCCGTGTGGAGGACACGATGGCGGCGGCGGAGCGGAGCCCCTTCTACCTGTACAGCAAGCCGCAGGTCGTCCGCAACTTCACCGCCTACGACAAGGCCCTCGAGGGGCTCCGCTCCATCGTCGGGTACGCCGTGAAGGCCAACAATAACCTTAGCGTGCTTCAGCTCCTGCGGGAGCTCGGATGCGGCGCCGTCCTCGTCAGCGGCAACGAGCTCCGCCTCGCGCTGCGGGCAGGATTTGACCCTACCAGGTGCATCTTTCGGATCAGGCGAAAAATATAGTGCATTTTCTATTGCTCTTTTTAAAAATTTGGATGGAGTAGATCAGTAGAACACTGAAATGTGCAGATTTCATTTCAGTTAAGGCTTAATTCATGCTCGCCACATTTTTTTTTTCAATCATTTAGATCAGTAACCAGAAGTTGTCGCCAATTTTATTTGGTTACCCATACTCAGCACATAATAGGGTAGACGAATTTGGTTATAAAACATACTCTGTTTGCGACAATCCATGATGAAATCCTACGATATAGACATTTTTTTCAAGTTAATTTGTCTTACTTTGTGAACCCATTATCTGCAACAAGTAGTTGTGCTTCAGTTGATGAGAATTTTGTCTATAGGAAGGAAACTAACTTGAGTTTGCATTTTGAAGATCAGGTGCATATTTAATGGGAATGGAAAGACATTGGAAGATCTTGTTTTAGCTGCAGAGAGTGGAGTATTTGTAAATATAGACAGTGAATTTGATTTGGAGAATATTGTCACTGCTGCAAGAGTTGCAGGAAAGAAAGTGCCTGTTTTGCTCAGAATTAATCCGGACGTGGATCCACAGGTACAATTGTCCCTCCTCTTAAAGCAGATTTTTTATTTGATTATGGATTCCATTCCCCCTTTTATTTACGCCCTACTTGATTATTATTTGTTGATCCTTAGTTCCTTACATGTGTGTGTGTGTGTGTGTGAAGAGATGTCTATAACTTTGTGTGAATTGCTTAAATAGGATGCAAGTCAGCACTTTGATATTGGTGCCATCATCTTGAGCAACTTTCTCTTACGAGACTAAATTGGCCTTCTTTGAAATTGCATCAAAGCATTTTCTTTCTGTTGCAGTAAATCATGTGAAATTTCTAAAAGATGCGTTGCATTCTTCACATGGTGTATGGCATTTTCCTGTCATGAAGCAATGTTCTGATTGTACTTATGTTTCTGTCGTCAGGTTCATCCCTATGTTGCCACTGGAAACAAAACATCCAAATTTGGGATCCGTAATGAAAAATTGCAATGGTTCTTAGACTCTATCAAGTCACACTCAAATGATATCAAGCTGGTGGGTGTTCATTGCCATCTTGGCTCTACTATTACAAAGGTAATGCCTTACACTGTTTGATCATAACCGTTTCAGTAGTTACTTATAATTTTTCTGGGTGTTTAGAGAAGGCTCCTTTAACAGATTCCTTATAATGCATGAGCGAAGATGGTTGCATCATGGTACTCACATGGTCCTGTATTGGGGCACCACTAGGAGGAAGCACTCAACCGGCTGAACACATCGTGCCGATTAGTTACGGCACTCCTGAATCAGACTGCAACAACCTATCAGTGATCAAACTGTCCAGTTTTAGGGTTTCTTACATTTACACGCTCCTCAATGCGACTCAAGTAGTTGGAACCGGATTAATCATTCCCTATGACCATATCAAGTGTGGCACTCTCCCCAAGCCATAAGCATGGCCACATCCTCATCTACAGTTTAATTGTTGGACCTTGCTCTTTTCTTTCTTGATGATGGAACTGAATCATCAACTGACACTCCTCCAAATTGTTCAAATTGCATTGATAAATTGATACCACTTATCGCCACAGATTCATCCATCAAGCTCATGAAAAGATTCCACACTTGGGTAGATGATTAGCAATGTACAGGACCACCAACCATATTTCCACACCAATTGCAATGAATTCTATTAAATTTACATGCCCAATGTTGCTTCAACTGGCATTTTGGTGGCATTTTGCCAAACTAAAGACATTGAAAGAAAGAAAAGAATAAAGAGCTTACCTTGGTTGCATTTCGCCGAACACCTCATGAGCGTCTGCCATAGCACTACACGGGTGCTGTGGATGATGGTGGCCACCGGCGAAGCTTGAAGGGGCAGGGAGTGGCACAGGAGGGGTGGTCTTACTCCGGTCCACCTTCGGCAGTCCGACACCGCGTGCAGAATGAGGGTGGGGGAGGCCGGGGCTGTCGGCTGAGCTTTCTGTGAGGAATCCGGTAGGCTGGAGGTTCTGCTCCACGGCATAAAGGGGATGAAGGGACCCAGTGGTCGGGATGGCATTCTGGCCTTGTTGGCAGTGCAGCATGGAGTAGGGCGCATGACCTCCATAGTAGCGCTACTGTTGCGGAAGGCCAGCTGGAAGGAGAGGAGTTCTTTTCCCCTTTGCACTAATGCGCAAACTGTTTATAGAATGGATACAGATGGTGTTGGTATTCCTCAAAGGGAAGTGCGTAATTTTGTAAGGATAAAGAATGCTATAAGGAACTTGCTAAAGTGGGTATTTTCTGTAAGGAATGCGGGTGTTTTAAGGAATCTGCGAGAGTTGCTCTTACACTGACCATGGTTTCATTTTTGGCATGACAATGAACTCAATGCATGCTGGATGGCCTAGGTTTCTTAAGATGGCAGGAGTGCTGCCTTGTCATTAGGAGAAAAAAGAGTTTGTATATAATAGACGGTCTCTTTTGGAGGGGTAAGGAGAGCCTAGAACCCCAAAAGAAAAAGCTACTACTCAATTACCGAGTTACTCTGTCCTCGTCATGGTGAGGCGTAGCTTGAGATATCTTCTTGTGCCGACGTGATACATGCTGCTAATCTTTTTCTCTTGATCTTTTATATAGGTCCTGGTGCTTATGTTATAGTTGTTGCCTTTAAATAATTGAACTTCTTGAATTAAGTAGCTGTGAATGTGTCTCTGAAGCAAATTGTGACTTCCTTTTGCTTAGGTCGATATATTTAGAGACGCTGCAGCTCTTATGGTGAACTTTGTTGATGAAATTCGGGCACAAGGTTTTGAATTGGAATACCTGAATATCGGAGGGGGCTTGGGGATAGACTACCACCACACGGATGCAGTCTTGCCTACACCTATGGATCTTATCAACACTGTGAGCTCAGTATTCATATCATGTCTATGATTCTTCTCTTTGTAGGCACAAACGCTTTCTAGTTTCTTCATATATAGCTCATTCTGCTTATGGTGTGTTAAATTGATAGGTGCGAGAATTGGTACTCTCACGGGATCTTACTCTCATCATCGAACCTGGAAGATCCCTGATCGCTAATACTTGCTGCTTCGTCAACAAGGTCACTGGTGTAAAATCTAATGGTACAAAGAATTTCATTGTAGTTGATGGCAGCATGGCAGAGCTCATCAGGCCTAGTCTATATGGAGCATATCAGGTTTGTATAGATTACCACTGCTTAACTCAGATTACCACTGCTTAACTCGTACTGGTCAGTGTCAATTATTATTTCCTTGTCTCTTTTGTAATCCTTGTGCACAAACGAACTCCAAATCTACATCTGGCGTTATTTGACCCTTTATTATCGTTATGCACCTATTGATCATAATTCCTGTATTGCAGCATATCGAACTAGTTTCTCCCTCTCCAGATGCAAAAGTAGCAACCTTTGATATTGTTGGGCCAGTTTGTGAATCTGCTGATTTCCTTGGCAAAGATAGGGAGCTTCCAACACCTGAAAAGGTTTGACAAATCATCTACTATGTTTCTTTTTGACAAGGTTTGGTAACGATAAACTAGCCCATGACTACACCCTTCTGAAATTTGCTATTGTAGGGAGCTGGTTTGGTTGTCCACGACGCAGGAGCCTACTGCATGAGTATGGCTTCGACCTACAACCTGAAGCTGAGACCAGCCGAGTATTGGGTATGAACTAGTGCCTATAGCTCCCGTCGATGCAGTTTCCCCCCTTGTACTTTGCTGAAATCAGTAATTTGTATGTTTTGCTCTGCAGGTAGATGATGAAGGGTCCATTGTTAAGATTAGGCACGGGGAAACATTTGACGATTACATGAAGTTCTTCGATGGTCTCTCTGCCTAGCGTCTTCCTTTGATGACCATCTCGAGGGAGATCACTTTCTTCGTGTGGCTGTAGTGGAACGTGAACGCACATGGTGATACAAATTGCACGATCCTGGTTTGCCTTATTACTAGATCGATGGTGTAGCGAGCAGGTTGTGTTGCATAAGCAATTGACTTTGGGAGGAACTCTCGAATAAATGTTTACTCTGAATTGAGTGAATGCTTGCCAAACGGCAATTCGTGTTTCAAGTTTCAACTCATGTCTTAACTGTATCTCAATTGCAGCTTGTGATCTTAACCCCCATGGCTTCAATTTCAACTCGTGTGTTGACTGCATCTCTGTGACTGTGTCAACTGTAACTCTTGTCTCAGTATATCGTCTCTACTGTGGCTGAAAAAAATATTTACTAGACATTTAGACGATAGACACTAGTTAGCAAAAGGCCTAACTTTAGGGACAAGTATATATAACATAAAAATGAAATAACTGTTCCAAATTTTGTTGAAGCGGTAAAAAATGAAGTAGTTCCTTTTGCACTCCACTGTGTTAACAGATGTTGGCAAGATTATGTGTCCATGTGTAAATTGTGCAAAGGGGGAACAAACTTTTTGTCGAAGTATTGAAAACCAATTCGAGATGTCAAGGTATACGACAAGGATCTGCCATAAAGATAATTCTTATTAATCTACCGCATTATCTGATTTGAGATGTCAAGGTATAGAACAAGGATCTGCCATAAAAATAATTCGTACTCCCTCCGTTACACAATATAAAATGTTTTAACCCTTTTCCACATTCACATCACCCGTATATAGACATATTTTATTATATGTGTACACTTAATTTAATGTGAATCTACATAATATATCCAACACCTATAACATCTTATATTGTGGAATGGAGGGAGTATTAATCAACCGTAGTATCTGGTGACACGTTGTCCCTCTGCTCCTTTTCCTGTTAGCCTAAACTGTAATGCGTGAATGTTGTTCCTTACGAAACTTCTCTCAAGTTAATTTCATGCTCGAAGCTTTGACTGATGCACGTTGGGCATTATTTCTTTTATTTTGCAGTGTTAGTTGAAAACCGAGAGAAAAGCTGCCGATTGACGCTCATTATTCTTAGTGGGAAAATCATAACATTGAGAGTGAACTGAAGCCTGATCAGTTGCATGTGGCAGTTAAGGTGGTACATAGTACAGGACAAAGTCTTGCACCCCTTTTAACAGAATTCAGGCACGATAGGGCAATGCAGGTGTAACAGAAAGATATGCTGCCGCATTTCCAAATCCGAGGGAACTATCTTCTTCCCAAGATGGCTATAAATTTGACTAGAGCTGCAGAACAGCAGCTTCACATCTCCGATGCAGGGTAGCATCTGAACAGATAGATGGTTCTGTTGTAGTCAGTTTTGGGGTGGTTTGCCAGGCACTGAAAGTGAGAGTTGGAGGAAAACAAACTGATTCTGAAAGATCAACAATGTCCTGTCCATGATCTGCTTGTTTTCCTCCAATATCTCACCTTCGGTTGATTGCCTGGTGTCAGACAATGAACATATTAGTTTTGGCAGAGACGGATATGTATGCGCCCGCTCAAAGCGAGTATTAGAGGAACTGAATCATCCACGGGAAAGACAGAATGATGATTCAGTTTCTTCTAATCTCTCACATTGACTGGTTCATCTGGGAAGTACGCAAACCTAAGTACGTTAGGTAGAGACGCAGTGCAATCACCCAACGTGAGAATTGGAGGAAATCAAACTGAGGCAGATGTAATCTGGAGTAAGTTTCTCAAAAAACCAGACCACTCTTGTCACAAAGCCTCAAGAAGCCACACTTCTAGTTCTAGGAGTGCATTTTCACAAAACCACACTTCATATGGCAGAATATTTTTCCAGACCACACTCTGTAAGTTACAACAAGTGGAGACAAGCGTGGTCTTGTGAAACATTTTGTCGGAAGAAGCGTGGTTTTATAAATACACTCCTCAAGTGTAGGGTTCTGATAGTTTTGATAAAGGAGTCGCGGTCTTGAGTAGTTTACTCGGTAAAGTATTTTATATATTGCCTAGTTTGGTTTCCTCCAATATCTTACCTTGGCCGAATTGCTTGACCCCAAGTTGACTAATGGTTAGTGATCCCTCACCTCCAACCGATGCAGCCTTGTGAAAGCTTGAAACATGCACCCTGTCCGTCCTCAAGGTAGGTAGGTTAGTCCAAAAGCGGTGAGAAGGGCAGCCAATTCATCAGTTGGTGGTAGTTTAAAAAAAAATCAGTTGGTGGTGGTTAATAAAACAAAATTCAAGATTCAGGGCTAGAAAAGACCGGACGGCATTGTTGAATTGATGTTCATCAGAATTTGATGAGAACTGAGTGCTAGCTCAGTGGCAGAGGCTGCGAGTGCGCGCCTAGCCGGCCCGGGTTCGAGTCCTAGCTGCGCCAAAAAGGCTGCGGCGATGAATTCTCAGAAACCGGGCATCTCACCTTCTACCTAACAACGTAAAGTCAAGGGAGGGATCATTCCCCCGTTGGCCACGTTTTTTCATCAGAATTTGCATGAGTTCTGGGAAGTCAAATGACATCTCTGTTAACATTTCTTTTCTTGAAACGATGTTAACATTTCATTGTCTCATCGTGTTCGTTCCATTAGCAGGTAGATTCACATGGCTGCAGTGAAACCAGTAAGTTATGTTTTTGCTCTGCAGGTAGATGATGACGGATCCATCGTTAAGATAAGGCACGGTGAAACATTTGACGACTACATGTCGTTTTTCGATTGTCTCTCTGCCTAGTCCCTTCATTTGATGACCATCTCCAGGGAGATCACTCTATTCTTGTGGCTGTGGTGGAACATTAACGCATATGGTGATACAAATTGCTGTAGTATGATCCTGGTTTGCCTTATTACTAGTGCGATGGCGTAGTGAGCAGGGTCCAAGTGTTGCACAAGGAATTGGCCTTTTGGGAGCAACTCTCGAATAAATGTTCACTATGTCTTTAACTGTGTTGTCTCAACTGCAACTTGTGATTTTAACTCTATGGTTTCAACTTCAGCTAGTGTGTCAACTGCATCGTGTATCAAACTGTAGCTTGTGTCTCAGTTATATCGTCTCAACTGTAGTTGAGAAAAGAATATAATAGACATTTACAGGATTAACATGCACCAGCTAGCAGAAGGCCCAACTTTAGAGCCAAGTATATAACATATATAAAGATGTTTTTTTTTAGCATTCTACGGCGGACCCAAAGGGTCGGCCTGAACCATTTTCATAACACATAAAAATCAAGGTACAAACTGCCACAACATGGCTAAAAACCAAGAAGCCTAAACAAGGTAAAAAAAGGAAATAGTAGTGACTAATCTAGAAAAATGAAGAAAAAAACCTAAATTGTTTGACAACATCCATTGTAAAACGAATAAAAGAATCAGGCGAAATAAAAGACTGTCAAAACCCGAAATTATCCCGCAGCCAGGTGGTGGAATCTGGTTGCCCAATCTTTGATGAGATTCTTTTTTTCTGGTTTCCCGCATCTGTTGGTCCAAAGCATTAGGTCTTCGGCGCAGTGACGAAAGACCATTGATAGAGGTTGAGTTTCGTTCCGGAAGATTCTAGCATTGCGTCTCTTCCAAATATTCCAGAGGGCGCCAATAATTCCAAATATATAAAGATGTAATAACTGTTACAAATTCAATTGTAGGTACTTTTTTTCAGTTGAAGTAGTTCCTTTTGCATTCCACTTTGAGAGATGGTGGCAAGATTCTTTGTCCATGTGTATAAGTTGTGCAAACAAGGGGCTACAAGCTTGTGTGATGTGTCGAAGTAAAAACCCATTTGAGATTTTAAGATCTACAACATGGAGAGAATTCTCATCCAGCCACAGCAGTATCTGGCCACACGTTGCATGCCACAAATGATGCACCATATTAGATATCCCTATGCCCTTTTTTCTCGGTCACTGTCTATAAACTGTAATGCGTGAACGTTGTTTGGAAATTCAGAAACTTCAGACCTCTACAGTCCTTTGAGTTAGTTTTTATGATTGAGGCTTTGACTGATGCTCGTAGGGTTATCATTTCTTTTATATTTTGCAATGTTAGTTGATAACCGAGAGAAAAACTACTGATTGACGCTGATTATTCTTAGACAGGGAAAATCATATGATGGAGGGTGAACTGAAGCCTGATCAGTTGCATGTGGCAGTTGCCGTGGTACATAGTACAGGGTTAAGTCTTGCAGCCCTTTTAACAGAATTCAGGCACGATGGGGCAATGCAGGCGTAACAGAAAGATATGCTGCCGCATTTCCAAACCCGAGGGAACTATCTTCTTCCCAAGATGGCTATAAATTTGACTAGAGCTGCAGAACAGCAGCTTCACATCTCCGATGCAGGGTAGCGTCTGAATAGATAGATAGTTCTGTTGTAGTCAGTTTCTTGCCAGGCACTGAAAGTGAGAGTTGGAGGAAATCAAACTGATTCTGAAAGATCAACAATTTCATGTCCATGATCAGCTTGTTTTCCTCCAATATCTCACCTTCGGTTGATTGCCCGGTGTCAGACAACGAATAGATTGGTTGAGCAGTTTAGCTCGAAACATGACTGGTTAGCTAGAAATAAGCACGCACCGCTCAAAGCGAGGATTAGAGGGAGCTGAATCATCCATCGGAAAGATATAATGATGGTTCAGTTTCTTCTAATATCTCACCTTGACTGGTCCATCTAGGAAGTATGCAAAGCTAAGTGCATTAGGTGTGGTCTTGAGAAATTTACTCAAAACTGTCTTATGGCCTGATCTGGTTTTCTCCAATATCTTGCCTTGGCCGAATTGCTTGACCCTGAGTTTACTAACGGTTAGCGATCCTGTCTCCCCGTGTTTACTCCATTGGTAGTCAGTAAAATAGGATGGAGATTCTGGTCTAGTTACTATTAACTGTCGATTTTGTTCCGTTTGCGAACTATAAACCTGACAGATTTACAGTACTTCGAAGTACAGCATACAATGGAGCGCTGAGCACATGAACTCTGTTCATTTTCCGTCGCACGGCGGGGCGGCTGCAGCAGTGCTGGCTGCGCCGCCATTTTCTCTAGGATCACCAAAGGCATCCAAACTTTGTAAGGGACAAGCTAAACCATTTCTTATCCGAAAGTTTCGACCTTTCGAGCTCACTGCCGAAGGTACGCCGACGTAGCAGTTACTGTCGAAAGAGATCACGATGATCAGAAAAGCGGAGGAGGCGGCGACAGCGGGAAAACGGCGCCGGGTAAACGCCAGGCGCAGCCGGCCTCGCCGTTCGCACTCACATGGCTGCAGTGATAGGCGGCGAACGTCGCTGTTAAGCTCGTAAGAAATCACCGGAAAAGTAAGAGACGAAGACATGCACGCACTGATTAAACAGCGGGATATTTACATACAACTGAGCACGTACATTCTTTTCTTCTACTGTAGATATTTTTTTTTTGAGCTGATTTTCTTCTAGTTTTGCTACTACTACCACAGTACGTACCCGTGAGCGGGAGAAAGAGAAGGAGAGAAAGTTGAGAAATTGCTGGGGAGGTAGGAAGCCATGCGTATATCTCAGCAGCTTCTCATATTCCAAACCCAGCAATCTCCACCAAAAAAAGAAACACAGTACAGTATGATGTATGCGTGCGTTCGATGAAACGCCGTCCCGTTTCGTCATCCGATGATCTCGTCCGGCACTGCCATGAACCTCGTCCGCTTCTGCAGGAAAAAACAGCAAGATGATGTTAACACTAGCATGAATCTCGAAACATTACGAATAAAGACGATTCCCTTTTCCTGTGATAGTAGTAGAATTCTACCATGTTGGCATTTGGCAAGGTTTGACAATCGGACGCTTTCCTTGAAAGCGAGGCGTTAACTGGGAATAAGCACTATATGAGCTTGCTACGCTTTGTGTCGTACACAGTACCAAGAAGGAAAAAAAGCAACCGGCTCGTGATTGATTGTTGCCCGGAGCCCGGACTAATTTAACAACCACTTGGCCTAACGACTTACGTAGTACGCGAGCATTACCAATCAGTTTAAGTTTGGTTAGTCAGCAGGACTAACAACCAACCAACTGGAAAATTCATGACTCTGCTGAAAACTGAAACTATACCATATCTACGGATCGAGTGGCTTCCAAATGGAGGCGACGAGATCAACTATACTATTCACGAATCGTTTATCGATCACCATTACTGCTCTGGTTAATTAGTGCACTAAACAAACAAGCAAGCCCTGGAATCTTTTCTGCACATGCAGAGGCGATACCGATATCGTTTTGACGTGGCGCAGCTCTATGCTATCTTAGCTAGCTGACCACACATCACCTACCGCCACGACGCCACAGCCCGAAATTGACTTGACCTGGCTCCAGCTCCAGGCTCATCCTTGATTCAGTTAAGCTTGGATGGGATTAAGTTAAGTTAACCATATGCATGGTCCATATCGGCTGGGAGAACAACCTCACATGGCTGCCGGGACACGTGCCGTGCGCTGTGAAGCCACGGGGGTACAGCTGCTAGGATGCGATCGAGATGCTCTCCGATGGAATGGATCCGGTGGAAGTGGAACGAATGATGGGACGGAGGAAGAAGAAGAAGAAGAAGCTTCAACCAGCTCAACTCGCACCACGTGATCCAGCCAAGCCGATGGACGAAAGCAACAAAGCGAAGTGGATTTGATGGAGCAGGAGGAGGTTAGAGAAGGGCATGCGCTAAGTTGCCATGGATCATTCATTTAAGCTAAGAACACAGAGCCCGTCTAGGAAAAATATGATCCATTTCCGCTGGTGATTTCTTTTCCTTGTTAGGGAAAAATATTTGCGTGCAGCTTTCTCTGTTGGGAAGAACTGGGCTACACCATGTGAACTGCTGAATGCTGATTTGGATTTCTGCGTGAGCGTGATGGAAGCAGTGCGTGCTCTGCTACCGGCGGCTTATTACAGCGTGTAGGAGACGTCCTTATCGGCCGAGCCTAATCGGGAGTTCGTTAGCATGGTGCCAAATTATCATCTCTACGCTACGAGTTTGGATTTTTTTTTAAATGTAGTGGTAGAGTATCATGGCAAGAAAGGTCGATCGTCACGGGGTGGGAAGGATTGAAGATGCTCACCTCTTTCTTCATGGCTGCCGTCTTGTTGGTGCACAGAGCGGAGACCGGCGGGCGGGCCGGCGCGGGGGCGGCGCCCTGGTCCCTGGCGACGCAGAGCTGCATGATCCTCTCGGCTGCCTCCGCGGGGTCCCTGCTCTCCTTCATCAGCCTTGCCACCTCCGCCTTGGGCAGCCGCATCCGCAGCCGCACGGCGCCGTCCGCGCCGGCCTCCACCGACGACGTCCGGGAGCCCATCGACTCTCCGCCTGCCATCGCCGCCCGGACGGAGGACGGCATCAGGGACGCCACGTCCGACACGGTGCGCCGCGACAGCATCAGGCTCTCCAGCCGCTCCCTGGCGCCCACGTGGAGCGCGCCGGACCACGTCTTGCGCGGCGCGCGCAGGTCGTGCTCCTCGTCGTCCCGCCCGCCACGCGGGAGCTGGACGAGGAAGTAGAGCTTCCCCGGCTTGAGCGCGGCGTCGCGGTCGAGCGGGCGGGCGCGGACGCCGAGACGCCGCACCTCGTCGGCCTCCAGGAGCTGGTGGCCCGGGTGGCCGCGCAGCGCCGCGCCGGCCAAAGCGGGCGTCTTGTACCGGAACGTGGCGCCGTCCACCGTCATCACCTTCGCCACGCGCCGCTTGCCGGCCAGAGCGTTCCCCATGGCACAGTGCCGCGCCGCGACCCTTGTGCTGCCTAACCGGCTTTAGGATGCCCGCGCGCGCGCAGGGGGGGGTGTGTCGCGGGGAGCTCGGAGGTTGGGTTTACCGTACGTGAGGTTGGAGGAGCGAGCTGGAGGAAGACACAGCCGGGAGTTATAAAGGTTGTCCGATGTGCCCGGCCGAGTCAAGTACAGCGCTACGTAGATTTATACTTACTGCCCTCATGATTTCTACTGTTATTATACTATACGACTGAAAAGGAAGATACAGTGTTGCTTCCCATGCCCCGGCCTTCAATTATTATTATTTTTTCTTCTCCAGAATGCATTGCACACACATGCTCTCTTCCTTTAATTTGAAGGTGTTCCCATGCTTTTAATTAGTTGAAAAATCTAATGTCGTTGTACGCAGCTAAATAGGAACACCTTTTTGTTATCTTAAAATAAAGCTTTGGGCATATTTATTTTATTTTATTTTTGGAGATCTAGCATACAAACCTTTTTCGTGTGATCGATGAATGGATGGATCACACTACCTTTTCTCTTTTAAGTATATATGTCGAAATGCGAATGGTAACAAACCACCGATGCAATATGCATGATTCGTGTGTACGCTGAATAACGATGGCTGGATAGTGGGATGCACAGCCGAAGAGCTCCACAGCGGTTGTACTAATGATGGTGATCCGCTGTATCACCTTTTATCTCGAGATTGTGTCATAATTTAACATTTGATTTGGATAATCTCGTTGGAGCTGAATGATGTCAAAGCAAGCATCGGGATTGCTATTGGCTTTTCAAACAAAACAACAATTGTTGGATGAATAAATTATATTTGTGAAATTGAGAGAATTAAACTAGTTATGATACATTATGCAGTTAATCAATTATAGATAGACATGTATTCTGAATATAGTTGTATAAATGTGCAATAAGAATTTGTACACCATATTTTGTCCTACCCTCCTGTTTCAACGGGACCAACTAAGTAACTTAAGATAATTAAGATATTCTTTTTACAAACAATCAACTAAAGCATTAACACTTAATTAACACATGTAATCTTTAATTTTTTCCCCTTCCCCTTTGATATCGCAATCCTGTCACCTCGGGGTCCCCGGTTCCAGACAAGTATGAGGTACGTACAACTTACATATATGATCCAAAATAATAATTATATTCATGAAAATATAAAGAGTTTAGATTATCATGACACCCATGCACTAGTGACAAGCATTAAGCATAACAAAAGTCATAGCAGCAATGACATCAAATCAAACTGATCATAGTATAACAATTCATCATATCCCAACAAACATAACATCGATTATGTCGGATAAATCTCAATTATGTAAGGCAACTCATGACATCATTGGGTTGAAAAACATGGGAGGTTATTACTACAGACCCATAGTGTATCTGGAAAACTACTCACACATCATCAGTTGATGAAGATGGTTCCGAAGGTGGATCCCCGTCAAGGCAAGGTGGCGGAACAGGACCCTGGAAACCCCTGAATAGGGTTTCAGACGGTGGCGGCACTCCGTATTGTATCTCGAAATCCTCTTTATGCTAATATCTGTAATTTGCCCCATCATAAAGAACCCTTGGAAAACGGATATAGTGGCCGTCGAGGCGATCCGAACATATTTTGATAATGTTGCGAATTAATATAAATAGATTTATACTAAACTGATATACTTCAATGTGATTCAATTTAGTCATATTAAAGCCTGTATAGGTATTGTTTTCTATCTATTAGTTTCCATAGTTAATCACATTTAAATGTTACTAATTAATATTAATTATGTCATTCTTTATTATACAATTGTCACGTCTATTAGTAAAATTTATGTTGTGAGAAATCTAAATCATATGTTGTAAAAAAGATTATCCTTGAATTTAATAATATAACTTATATAATATGTACTTATATGCATTTGTGTGGGTGAGTCCATTTTAATATCCTCTATATCATGGTAGAGATCTTTAAAGTGTATGCCCTAATGAATAGATATAATGTTTTCTCATGTATGATGATTAGGTAAGCACATTTATATAAACTTATAAAGTATAAATTTAGGCATCATTATTTTTTTGTGCAAATCCAGTAATTGCCCCACATCGTCAAGTCTTTTTTGTCAAGATATTGTTTCAAGTGTGGTCTCATAGTTTGATGGAGTTTGCAAATAAGTAGTTGAAAATATATGTTTGTTTTTTCTTGGTTTTGAAATAGTATCGATCATACTATCACCTTATAATATATTTTACATATAATTCATTATCTTATATGCTAGTGAGCAATGTGTTTGGCATCTTGTGTGTAACTATCAAATTTTCAAATGAAAAGTCAAACAGAAAATTAAACATGAAATCTTGTTAACATGGATACAACATGTAGAACATCCTGACAAGATAAATTAACAGTCTAACTAAAAACTCATGCCGTCATCGGATTGATTTGTTTCCACATGGTACATGATGCTTATTCATTGGGTCGACTTGCTCCTGATATTTAATATTTTTTGGACGTAATGGAAAATAGTAAATTGTTAATTATCAATATTAGTTGAATACCCATGGGATGTCACAAACTGTTAAGTTTATTTTCTCACCGAACATGTAGATATAATGCATGTGAAGTCATGTGTAGAATATGAAAAGGAATACACCTTTTAACCAACATTTTAATGGCAAAATCCAGCTGAAGAGAAGAATGTACTTAATGAAAGGTTGCTTATCAGTCTCAACACTCAAATGCGACGCAACTGAATAAGATAATTTTGGTAAAATACGAAATACAAAATCTAAATTCTAAGTAAGATGGTAGGAGAAAAAAAATCTTGTGTTTCGATGCCCTAAGACCACCTTGGTTATTGTGCATTTCAAGCTCCACATGCTTGAAGAAATGCCAAATATATGCAAAAGTTCCAAAGCTTACTGTGAAAACCTCTTTTAATTTGGTGAGTGGAGCTGAGGCGGCATTGCTCAGAGTCTTAGCCGAACTTTTTTTTACGTTAGCTGATTTTATCCCTGTTTTATATCAAATTTAAGAACCCTTTAGTTAATTTTTTGCGTATGTTGGTACAAATTAAAACTATGGGTTTAGATGGAATGAACTAATTAAGTACTGAAAATTTGGCATGATCATGAACCGATGCTATAGACCCTAACACGCCAGTAGTACGCCACCACGTCTCGTCGAGCACATATTCTGACATAAAATCAAACAATTAGAAAGAAAAAAAATGCATTGAAAGGTATTTGACATGGGATTTATGATATGAGATTTTCCATTTATATATTGAAAAATAAGACTTCCATATTAGGTGTTAGGTTAGTAAACTTTGACTATTAAATTGACTGATAATACGATGAGACATTTGTCATAAAATTTATACAATTAGAAACTTTTTACATACAATTTTGAATGATAGAGTACAACACATGTTTCGCATGTACATACGGACGGAAGGATGAAAATACATTTCCTGGATCGTTGCCAATCCCATAATCTAGGACGTACGACCCATGAATTCCCGGTGTTCTATTTTGGCTTAGTCTTGCAGTTGAACTAGCCGTGGGTAGATCCTATTAACTCGTACAAAAATGACGGGTCAAAGCTTATGCAAGAAAATTTCCTGAAACCACCGGGTTTTCAGAGTATCATGCATGCGGTGCAGGTAATTAGTCTGACCACATGTAATTAATTACTTCCTCCTGTGATTGGTCACCCTTCTGAGGTCGAATTAACCATTTGTTTCTCCGGATTACCGGCAAAAGATAAGACATGTATAGAAGATATTGACTGCAGAGATCGAGGCGAGATGCCGTGTGTTTTCTATTCTATCTGTTAGTTTGTGTGATCTTCAGCCATAATCAAGAGTGCTGCTCCGGCTGTTGATGTGTTCTAGCTGCTGCTACGAGTAAGTACCGGAAGCATCTGTGCCATCTGCATGGCAAAAAAGTGAGCCGGGTCGCACCGTGTCAAGGTGTGTACGATCGACCCTGTGAGTCGGAGATTCTAAGTTTCTAACACGCTCATTCTCCGTGACTCTCTAGCTAACACGCGTATCCTTTTTCCCCATGTGTTAGGCCCAATCGACCAGTATAACTTTACCTAACTTGTTTGATGAGACTCAACCCAGTCAGCATAAATCTATCTCTAGATCAATGTACATATACATATGATTATATACATAAATTAAGATAATCGACATAACATACTCCATTTCTGTTTTCGAAATGGGGATTGCCTTGGCCTCTGAATCAAAATGATGCATATGATCCATTTATTAGTTAACGGTAATTTTGAAGGTCCAGATTTGTACACGATGCATACGGCTTTTGCCATCGGCGCACAATATCCCAGTGTACCTCTAGCTCGTGCCACGTGCCACCCTCTCGCGATATCCCATTGTGTCTCCAGCTCGCGCCACGTGACATCTTATGCAGACGGTAATGTCGTCGGCGTAGTTATCGGCAACCATCAACCCACCATCCATAAGTTTGACATGCCTACGGCCAGGAATATCCGTCGAGACAACGAGCTATGCCGATAGTCTCAGCGCTACGCCGATGAAACCTATGTTGACATCGTACACTGACGGTGGCCGTCGGCACATGCCAACACCGACAGGCTAAGGGGCTTTACCGTCGACGTATTGCCTGCTTCCTGTAATGTGTCTAAGTACTATTAGCTCTGTTCATAAATATAAAGTATTTTTTTGTGGAATGGAGAACGGAGCTCAGAATTAGTGATCGTGCGCCAGGCCGTGTGTGTATAGTTGGTTTGTCGCCTCTTGAGTCTTGGCCCATGCATGCATATATTTCTTTTCATTTTTACTTTTGATTTTCTCCTACATAATGATTAGGTAGCCAAATTAACGAGGACCGAGATTGAGCACCAGACTACCACTAGCAAGCATCATATGATGACCTGATCAGCATGCATTAGCAAAAGATACATCGTCCTAAGTAAATAAAAGAATAGTGCCCGTTCCATATGCACGGTCAAACAAAAGAAGATATAAGGAAAATATAAGCGAAACGTAGGAAAAGCCACATTGGAAGCACGTCGCACAATTCATGGGATTCTGCCGGTATGATGCACTCACAGATAAAGAAATCCGCAACTTGGTACCCCGTTGACACGCTTCATTGAGACCCTTTTCTTTTCTGAAATCGACACGCTTAATTAGGACGTACTCAACGTGTACATTGGAGAGATAAACCATTTATTGTAGTGACATACTTCGAAAATTAATCCTCGAGCGATATTATTGCAAAAGGCTAACTACTTTTACAAAAAGCTTGACTAAAATCCTTGCGTCGTCCTTAGGGCGGCGACACTTTTGAAATCCTAGCCGCTGCCGCCTCCAACGTCCCCTCCCCCCCCCCCCCCCCTCGTAGCGAGGGTTGTTCTCTCCAACGGGGTAGTGACGGTCTTGATCTTGCGGCACACACATGACCACAGGTTTAGCCAGAGAGATGACCTTGGTGTGATCAAACTAGTGGCAGCGGTCCTTACATTCATGATGGGGGTGGACAGAGGTTCATTGGACAATTTCAGAGCCGACGATCGGGTAATCCAGCTCTCATCCCATTGATCTACATATGCGTCTTGAAATCAAGATGGTTGCAACGACAAATACAACGCCCACCACTCTTGGGGGGGGGGGGGGGGGGAGGTACTCAACCTTCTTCCCTTGTTTTCTCTGGCAACTCGACGGTCTTGGCTTCCTCAATGTTGTGTTTTGCTTAGCCAAATGACGTCAGTCTGTGTCGTGGTGGTATCACGGCAGATGCCATAGGATGGCTAATTGTGTGGGGCCGATGGACGCTGGTGGATCCGGGGAGGGCTAGCGAGCTAAGGAGCTCACACAAAAGATGGCACGGAATAAACCAAAACCGACTTAGGCAGGGAAGAAACCGCAAGAACACACGAAGAACACCCTCAAAACCACAAGCAACCACAAACACGCACGATGTACCCAGGTTCGGGGCCCTCGTGAGGAGGTAACACCCCTACTCCTGCCTTGCCTCTCTCTATATGTGTCTCACAAGATCTACAAAGGTGCTCCTTGAGCTGTTTTACCTCTCTCTAGGATGAACTCAAGAACAAGGATGAATTACAAGTAGACGAGGAGTAAATGCGCCTATAGTTTTGGCCCTCTGGTTGGTCTCTTTCTCACAGGAGGAGTTATGGCGCTATTTATAGAGGTCCAGCCGAGTTGCCCGGGAACCCTAGCCTCTCCGGGCCCCCCCCAGACAACAGCTTCACTCCAACGTTAATGTCGACACCCCTACCACGACCTAGCAGCCGGGCTATCCGACATAGGCCGTGATAGGTCATGATGCGTTTTGCCGTAGTCGCCGCCGGCTCAGGTAATGATGCTTCCCCTGCCAGAGACAGGACGTGCCTTCTCCATGCCTTGTCTCCTGTCAGTCAGTTGCCAGTACAGTGGAGTAGTCACGTCGCCCTTGTCTTGTACCCTCTGTCCCGCGCCCGTATCAGGCGGGAGGTGACCTTACTTCCGTGTCAGGCGGGTCAGTGTCCTGCGTTCGTACCTGCCCTTGACTTGTCGCCCGACTTAGGGTATGTCGGACACATCCTCCTATCCCGGCACAAGTATGCCGGGCTTCTCTCCGTGTGCCGGCAAGGCTATGCCGGGCCTGGACCTCCGACATACCTCACCCGGCCTGAAATAGGTATGTCGGATTCTCTTTCCTGCACATCACATACAAATAAACAACTCGAACATGGTGATGTTGGTTAGAATAAGCTCGCTACTCCTCGCCTTTACCCTACCCGGGGGTAGCCCCCCGACAGTCTGTAGAAAGGTTGCTATCAGTGACAATTTTCAAAACTTGTATGAAAATTCTTATGGTGAAGACCCATGATATTGCTGTCAAACTTCATGGGCTGGGAACAATTTCAAAAGACCTATCTGATTGAAAGGGCTATACTATCCACTTATACACTCAACACGGCTCCTCACATGCGACGGGAGGAGAGAGGCCAACATGTGTAAACTTAGAGGTAGACCTACGAAGAGAAAGGGGCCTTGTACGTGGACGGAGGGGACATCAATAATTTTTAGAAAATTGCGCCACACGATACTTGAACTCGAGACCTGGGCTCCGATACCATGTCAAACTTCGTACACTGACCACTATATTACAAAATACCGATTAATGGAAAGAGCCAGACAATCCACTTATGGACTCAGCCATTGCCTCCGGCCAGACTAGACATCGTCGACGTGCGTACATCATGCCCTTGTTTAAAGTTTTGGATTAACACTGTAGCTTCCGGAGGATGACCCAAAACTCGACCTTTAGTTGGACACATCTAACATCAGTGCTTTGTGGGAGCAACGATTCTTTTTATAAGCCTCTTCATGTTTTTGTTAGTGATTTGTCATCAACGATAGGTTGTTTTAGATGTCGGACAAGACGACTCTTTGCCTCGGGTTGTTTGATAAGATGACTCGTCTGTCTTGAGTTATTTTCCTTTTTATGTATTTAAGCTGATTTTAGTCAGCATCTATGTTTGACTTTGCTTGGTTATGTTTGGAGTTATCATGTTATTTGAAAAAAAAGACAATTTTAATATAGAAACTAAGAGATTGATGCATGTTAACAATTAGGTTTTTGGTATTATTCCCCGTTTTCAATGACGTGGAAGAGAAAGTTCTTTGATCTATATTGCTATTTGTCACAACCAGTGGACAAAGTTCTATATTTAGCGCACGCATGGTGACATTCCCGTGTGTTGTATTTTGTTGGACGGGGTGAGTACTGTCCTTTTACAAGCTTGCACGTGTATTGTTCTTGGCTGAAACTTTTGCAATTTTTCAGAAGGTACGGTTGAAGAGTGAAGACGACCCATCATCCACGAGTGAGATGACACACACGACACGTCACGCTCACGCACTAATACCCGACACGTAATGCTGCCTCGTAGTAGCATGTCCGTGCAAATCATAATGTACGTAGCTTCCAAACCTAAATAATTCAGATTTGGATGGAGGATTAGCCTGGTGACAGGGCAGACAGAGCCCTGGAGTCACGGGGGCGCCTACTCGTGACGCCCATTCGCCCAGCCATCATCCTATCCTGTCCATGTCCACGGAGAAGAAGAAGAAGAACAGCTCTGGTTCCCTGTCCGCTTCCTCCTCCTTCCTCGCAGCAGCTGTTGTTTGCATTATCTCGCCCGCCATGATTAACGGGGAAGATCGAGCCAAGCTAGGCTAGCGCCAAGTGCCAACTCGTCTTGGAAGCTTGCACGGTTCCTGAGGTCGATCGGCCGGCACTCCAGCTCCATCGAATTTGTCTTGCCTGTTTTGCGTGTGCGCACGTACGCACGTACAGTCGCGGGCCATGACTCTGGATCGATCCTGTAGATACCGACACAGTGCTCGTTCTGTCAGTGTTTGGGAATCGGGATGAGTAGTGCACGGACGCCATTATAATCCGCTCTTCTTTCCCGGTCTTAGTATACCTGACGGCAGAGGGATGCCTGGAAACCAGAGCAAATTTGCGAGTTACCCTATCCTGGACTTCCCTTTCTTCTACCTTCCTTGTTTTCCGCCCTGTTTTGGGGGGTGTTAGATATGACCTGATATACTGTTGTTCTTTCTTGTTGGTCTTGTTAACCAGAGTAGTTAGCCTAAAACTAGCACTCTACAGACTAAATCACAAAAAACTATCATTTTTTGCCCGCAATCACAAAAAACTACCACTTTTGGTCCGCAATCGCAAAAAATACCACTTTTGTCCGCAATCGCAAAACACTAACACTTTTACCCGCAATCGCAAAAAACTACCACTTTTACCCATTATTGCAATATGATGTTTCTATTTATCTCGAACTGTTTATTTGTTTGACAACAATACACAATAATAAAGATAGAATCGACATAATCTTACACAGCAATGGAGATCAATCGACATATTTGTTTGACAACTATGTGGATGATAATCGACATATTTGTTTGACAACTATGTGGATGATATTTGTTTGACAACTATGTGGATGATTAATCGACATAATCGACATATTTGTTTGACAACTATGTGGATTCAAGCATTATTGCTTTGTAAAACTTTGTGGATTTACTCTGTGTTGCTGTGTAAAAATATGTGGATTCAGTCAGTGTTGCTGTGTTAAACTATGATGATTCTATATTGAGAAATGCTCATGCGCTTTCTCGGAAGTCTTTTTGCACGAATTTTAAAGCATATCAACGGTTGTGATTAAGTTCATATGGGGCCTAAAAGTGATGTAAGAGGAGTACTAACTAGGTGGGATTAGCACTCCCAATCTCCACCCCTAATCACAGCCATTGATGTGCTTTAAAATTCATGCAAAAAAAAATCTGGGAAAGGACATGAGCACTTCTCTTCTATATTTATTATTACTGTGTAAGATTATGTCAATTCTATCTTTATTATTGTGTACTGCTGTCAAACAAATAAATAATTCGAGATTAATAGAAACATCACATTGCAATAATGGATAAAAGTGGTAGTTTTTTACGATTGCAGACAAAAGTGGTAGTTTTTTGCGATTGCGTAACAAAAGTGGTAGTTTTTTGCGATTGCAAGAAAAAATGGTAGTTTTTTGTGATTTAGCCTGTAGAGTGGTAGTTTTAGGCTAACTACTCTGTTAACCATTATGCAATTTACCTGAGAGAGAAGGCATTGGTTTCTACTCATCTGCACGTCTGAGGCATTGCAGGTGCGAGACAGAGTACATCAATACAAGGTCAAGACATGCATGCACCATCACCATGTCTGAAGATAGATGCGTGGTCAGAGCAGTTCACTTCAAGCACCAGCAACATACATGTATAGTCAACTCAAATCGAAGCCAAGCTGAATTTGACATTGGAGATTAGTTATATGTTTGAATGACAGGTAGTAAATTAACCATGCATGAGCATGTTGCTTGAAGAGCCTCGCCACCTAACCACAGCACTGCCTGCGCACAATTGTTTTCCAACTTATTGTTAATTACTTAACTTAATCCTGGTCTTTCGTCTTTGGCCTGGTTTGATTGTTCGGGGACAGGGTTGCATGATTTGTGCGTTGCCGGTAAGACTTTGGGAATCTATTGTTAGTTCGTTCCTGCCAAGTCATATTCTTACTTGTGAAGACAGGCTCCCAACTTCCTCGCCAGCGCCGCCGCCGCGGCCCCGTCGCCGGGCCATGGAGGGCGCTACCGCCAGCGCTGGGGTGGGGGGCTCTGTGGGTGCGGGTAGCCCCTACCTGTCTGCCCTGCTGACGCCGGCTGCCCCGGCCGAGCGCACTTCGGCGTTTGAAGTCCGTCATCATTGCCCCGGCCGGTAGGATGGTGGTTGGGGAGCGGGGGGGCAGTAATGGTGGCTGGACAACGGTAAGAAGCAGGAAGTGGAGGCTGGCGCAGGGGAAGCAGGCGGCATTAAAATCTCTGCAGGGATCTAGGTACAAGGAGCTTCTTTTTAAGCTTGCGAAGGGGAAGTGTTTCAAGTGCCTCTCCGTCGAGCACCGTGTGGCGGACTGTCGGAATCTTCCCAAGTGCTTGCTGTGCGGGGAGGTCGGCCATAAGGCGCGGTGGTGTCCGGGTTCTGGTGCTTGGCCGGCGAGCTCGGCGGCCACGCCTGCTGTCTCTTCTTCGCCCCTGCCGCCTCCGCCACCGCCTCCGGCACGTCCTCCCCTGCCGGCTGCCGTGTTCAGGCTCCAGCTCGCGGCGGCGCAAGGGGTGGCTGCATCTACGGCGGCTGCGTCTACTTCGTCATCGCAGGCTGCTCGGTCCGTGGTGGGTGCGCAGCCTGCTCTGCCGGCTGCGGTTGTCAAGCTCCAGGCGCTTGCAAGCCGGAGGGCGGCCATGGACCACACCGGGGAGTACACGGTGGGAGATCCGTCGACGCGGGCGGATTTCGTGCGTGCGGTGGCGCCGTGAACCGCGGCAATTGCGGCTGCCGAGCGCGACTTGATGGCCCACGCGGTCGTCGCGGTGGTCGTTGGTTTCAGGCCGGAGCTGCGACTGGCCGAGCTAACATTTGCCTTCACGGGTTTTTTCAGCCTTGGTGCGGGTGATCTGCAGGTGTCGGTGCTCGCCCCGGGAGAGTTCCTCCTCCGGTTCGGGCGGGTGGCTGACAAGGCGGCGGCGCTACGCCATGCGGGGTCGGTGCAGCTGGGAAGGGTGTCCTTCATGCTCGCCCCATGGACAAGGTTCCGGCGCGCGGCGGCGTCCTCGTACTCTTACAGGGTGCGGGTGTGCCTTGAGGGGGTGCCACGGAGCGCGTGGAACCCCGAGGCGGTGTCCAAGCTGTTCCCGCCAACCGCCTTCATCGAGATGGTGGATCAGGCGACGGAGTGCGAGGAGGAGACGGCCTGTTTCCGTCTCTGGCTGTGGATGCACGACGTCAGTGCCCTGGCGCGGCGGGGCATCCTGGACGCGGAGGAGCCAATGGAGGACGGGTCGCCGTCGCAGCAGCAGCATGCGGAGCTCGGCATCTTCTCGGAGCCGCAGCAGCGCTGGGGGAGGCAGCGGATGCTGAGCCATGATGTCCTTATTCACCTAGACAGGGTTTGGGATTTCTCCGAGCAGGAGCAGACCAGCCCGGTCGGCTACGTCAGTGACCACAGCGACGCGAGCGGCGTCCCCTCGGAGGTCTCGCTGTCGCCGGACTACCCGGAGAAGTGGCGCCACCGGTGGAACCTGGAGTTCGAGGATGGGACGTTCCCGCCCAGGCGTCGCACGACCCCTCCTCACCGTCGCGGCAACAACAACAACAATGGCCACGATGGAGGGGGTGGGGGTGCGCAGGGCGGACGGGGCCGCGGCAACGGGCGCGGCGCTGGTCGCGGCGGGCGAGGTCGACGACGCGGCGACGGCGGCGGCGGTGCGGGTGGCCCCATGCTCGGGGACCGCAATGCTTTCGACGGAGGCGGGGCGGGCTTCGCTGGCTGGGGCGTGCAGGCGGCGCCGCCAACTGTGCTCGTTCCGGGCATTCCGGTGGCCACGGCGGTGGAGACCGCGGTTGCGCCTCCACCTGCGGTGGACGAGGTGGTCAAGTTGCCGGTGTCAGCGCGGGATGGGCCGGTGGGCCTGTGCGGTGACCCGGTCCTCGAGGTGGGGCTCAGCGTGCTGTCCCGCCTTCCGTTTCCGGAAGGTCCAGTTGGTGCAGGTGCAGATCTTGAGCCTGCTGCTTTCCTGTCTGGTGAAAGTGGGCAGCAGGTTGAGCTGGCAAGCAGAGACCCGTGCAGCGTGGAAAAGGTGACAGTTTTTGAATCTGAGGGGGAAAGAGGTGATCCGCCTGTGGCGGGAGCGGTCGCCTCGGACCTTTTGCCGGGTGGGCCGGCCGCGCCCGTGGTTATAGAGGATGTGCGGGGGGTGGCTGCACCCGTCGTTTTGACTTGATCCATTGGGCCGAATGATCGGCGGCTGGCGCCTGAGGCTGAGTTTATTGGAGAAACCGCGGCGCACGGGGGTGGGCCGTTTGTTGGGCCTATGCCAGGGGCCTTTGTCTCGCCCACGCAGGGATCTACACCGACCACCGAGTTTCTGGACTCGTTGACCTTACCTGCTGATGGCGCCATCCTGCAGACGCCGGCGGCGGCTACTCCTCTGGCTGGGCCCCCCGGCAGGGTCGCGGCGGCGCCGCGCCACAGCAGCCGGCTCGCGGCCAAGCCAACGAGCGGGCTCACGACTATGGAGAAGGTGGTCCATGTCCTGCTAAAGAAGAGCGGCCTCAAGACTGGGGAGGAGGCATCCCCGAAGACGGACACCCCGATCTACTCCGCCATTTTCAGCAAGCCCATGCAGCCGTCCTTCATGACGGCGGTCACGGCGCTGATGGGGTCTGCTGGTGCTGGAAAAATGAAGAAGGGGCCAGAGGATGTGTCTCAGGAGACGGCGGCGATGGCGCCGCCTGTGGGGATCGCGGTTGCGGTCTGATGCAGCGCTCCGCTCTGCACTTCGTGTCTCCAAGGTTTCCTAATGTTAGTCCTTCCTTCCTTTGGTGGCTGGCAGTGTGCCAGGTTGTGTCTGTTGTTGCCCATTTCGTGCGGGCGCGGTGTCTGTTCTTGTTCTTTCAGTCTGTTCGTCAGTGTGTCTGTCTTACCCGCCTGCCCTTCCGCGGGATTTGTACCGAGTTCAGTCTTGTGTCAATGATTGAGTGCCCGCTGATTTGCTGGAATGTTCGCGGCCTTAACAGTGCGGCCAAGCGAAAGGCGGTGCAGATGTTTCTTGCCGATTTGAGTTTCAGTCTTGTCTGCTTCCAGGAGGTGAAAATGGAAGTGTTTGATCGGGCCCTGGTCATTGAGACGCTTGGGCACAGGTTTGGGGACAATTTTTGGTACAAGCCTGCTGTGGGATCGAGAGGTGGCATCTTGCTAGCGGTCTCCTCGGATTTCTCCATTGAGCCGGTGCCGCTGACGGACACCCCGTTCACGATCACGGCGAAGGTCACAGACCGGGCTGGGGGTGGTTCTTGGACTGTCACTGGCGTGTACGGCCCTCAGGAGGTCGATGAGAAGGTGCAGTTCCTCCAGGGACTGCGACAACTCAAGCCACTGGTGTCGCCGGAGTGGATGCTGCTGGGGGATTTTAATTTGATCACTAAGGTGTCAGAAAAGAGCAGCGGCAGCATCAACCTGCAGATGATGGGGAGGTTTAATGCTGTCATTGCTGATCTGGAGGTGCTGGACTACCCGATTGTCGGGCGACAATTCACCTGGTCAAATGGCCGCGAGCAAGCCACCATGACGCGGATCGACAGAGTGCTCGTAACACAGCAGTGGGAGGGTTTGTTTCCCAGCTACCAGTTAACTCCGGCGTCCTCGTCCACCTCGGATCATTGCCCGCTGCAGCTCAAACCGATGGAGATTAGGCATTTCAAGGGGTTCCGGTTCGAGGCTTTTTGGCTACACAAAGATGGTTTCCTGGACATTGTGAAGGAGGCCTGGGCGAAGCCGTGTGCGATCTCGGACAAGGTGCTTAGGATGCATACGAAGCTGTCCAGAACGGCGCGGGCGCTGAGGCGATGGCACAGAATCGAGAGTAAACGGAACAGAGAGCAATCCATCCTGGCTAATGATATCGTCTTTCAACTTGACAAGGCGCAGGAACTGCGGACCCTGACTGCTGACGAGGTCCTCTTCTTGCGATTTCTGAAGGTCAGGCTGCTCGGCATTGCGGCTGTGGAGCGGGCGAAATGGCGACAGAGATCGAGGCTGACATGGATCCGTGTTGGGGATGCCAATACCAGACTGTTCCATCTGCGTGCGACTGGACGGCGCCGGAAGAACCACATACCGACCCTCGCCACTGCCGCTGGTCCTGTGTCGCGCCATGAGGATAAGGAGGCTCTCCTCTTCGACCATTACGCTGCGTTACTTGGCAACGAGGTGCAGCGGTCGGCCACCTTGGATTGGACTCAGTTGGGTCTGCCGCGGCTTGATTTGGCGCACCTGGAGCTTGGGTTTACTGAAGAGGAGCTAAAATCTGCGGTGTTCGGCTCCCCGTCAGAGAAGGCTCCAGGCCCCGACGGCTTCATTGGAGGTTTTTTCAAGAAATGCTGGGACGTGGTGAAGGAGGACCTGCTCGATGCCTTCAATTGCCTGCACAGTCTGCAAGGGAGGCACTGGAACTTGCTCAATGGTGCGCATATCGTCCTGCTGCCGAAGGGTGGTAGTGCGAGCTCTGCGGGGGACTATCGGCCTGTGAGTTTGATGCATAGCGCGGCGAAGCTGATTTGCAAGATGTTGGCCAACAGAATTGCGCCTGAGCTACCTCGGTTGATATCTAATAGCCAGAGTGCTTTCATACGAGGGAGGAGCATCCAGGACAATTTCATTTATGTTCAGAATGTGATAAGGGAGGCGCACGGGAGAAAGAAGCCTCTCATTTTCATGAAGCTGGATATCGCAAAAGCCTTTGATTCGGTTAGTTGGGCCTACCTTCTGGAGATTATGGAGGCCTTTGGTTTTGGGCCTCGCTGGCGAGATCTGGTATCACTGCTACTCGCCTCCTCGTCCTCCAGAGTGATGCTAAATGGGCTGCCGGGCAGGCCTTTCAAACATAGGCGCGGCCTGCGTCAGGGGGACCCGATCTCTCCGTTCCTCTTCCTCCTCGCGATTGAGCCGCTGCAGCGGATCCTGCATTTGGCGACTGACGCGGGCGTCCTCTCCCCGCTGCAGCTCACCAGTGCGCGGCTGCGTACTAGCCTCTACGCGGATGATGCGGCGCTCTTCGTCAATCCTGTGCTTCAGGAGGTGGAGGCTGTCCAGGAGATTCTGCTGCGATTTGGGCAGGTCTCGGGCCTGCACGCAAACTTGCAGAAGTGCACCGCCTTCCTCGTGGGGGGAGAGGCGCAGACTTTCGAGCCCGTCTTGCAGAGTTTTGGGGGAGGAATTGGTCAGCTCCCATGCAAGTATCTCGGCCTGCCGCTTGGGGTGCGGAAGCCCAGACGATTGGATGTCCAGCCGCTGCTCGACCGTGCGGCCGCTAGGGTGCCGCCATGGAAAGGGAAGCTGCTGAACAGGGTTGGAAGGCTCACGCTAATCAACTCCACGATGACGGCCATCTTTACCTACTTCCTGACCTGCTTTGCGATGGACAAGTGGGCGGTGAAGAAGGCCAACAAGACACGGAGGAGTTTCCTTTGGGTTGGCGATGAAGAAGCGCACGGTGGAAAATGCTTGGTGAATTGGGGGCAGGTGGCGGCTCCAAAGAAACTCGGAGGGCTAGGGATTAAGGATCTCGCTTCCTACGGGCGCGCCCTTCGGTTGCGTTGGCTGTGGTACGAGTGGGATCAGGTTCAGCGGCCTTGGCTGGGTACGGAGGTGCCATGCGACGATGGCGATCGCAGTTTGTTCGCCTCGTGCACCACGGTGCAGCTGGGCAATGGTGAGACTGCGAAGTTCTGGCACGATAGGTGGCTCCAGGGGGTGGCCCCATGCGAGATTGCACCAGATGTTTTTCCCCTAGCCTGGCGGAAGAAGTTGTGCGTGCGGGATGCTCTACGGGGGGGAAGGTGGATGGGCGGTCTGCGCCGCATCTCCACGGATCGGCAGTTGGCCCAGTTCGTCGAGCTTTGGCATAGGGTGCAGGAGGTGCAGCTCTTGCCGGAGACGGACAAGATCACCTGGAATCTAACGACGACCGGTGTCTATTCGGCGAGGTCCGCGTACGACGTTCAATTCCATGCCAGAATCCCGCGGCCCACGCTTGCGCGATGCTGGAAACTCAAGGTGGAGCAGAAGATCAAGTTCTATATTTGGCTCCTACTGCAGAATAGAAACTGGACCTCCGATCGGCTGGCGGCGAGGGGATGGCCTCATTCCCCTATGTGTTGTTTCTGCGCCCAGACGTGCGAGACAGCTGCACACCTCCTCCTCCACTGCCCATTCGCCAAGGAGGTCTGGTTACTGGTTGCTGGGGTTCGCCCGCAACTGTCCACGGTCGCCATGGCGGCCACATCGGTGTCCTCGTGGTGGAAGGGGTCGGACGCTGGACCGTCGAACAAGGAGCGGGCAAAGAATGCCGCCTTCGCCGCATACACGGCGTGGCATCTCTGGAATGAGCGCAACAGGCGCACGTTTCAGAACAAGAGTCTAACACCGGCGGCTGTCCTGCAACTGATTCGCGACGACGTTTCCCTCATTAGCGAGGTGTTTTGGGAGTAGTCCTTTTTTCCTTGTCTCTTCGTGCTGATCTATCCTGATCGGCTACGCTCACAATCCTTACATTTTGTTGTAATTCTTTCCCTCTATAATGAAATGGCAGAGCTCCTGCCCGTTAACCGTCAAAAAAAAGTTCGTTCCTGCCGATTTGATATGTCTAGGTTGCTTCCAAAGTTTTATTTCTGACAGAGAAGTAACATGGATCATGGTATAAATGATCATGTGTTCTGAAAAAAGAAGACATGGACGTTCATCCGTGGACGTAAGAGGAGGGTGGAGAGATTAGTGCTGCTGCTCGTGCTTGTTGGTGACGAGACTGCGTCATAAGAATTGGACGGGCAGGGTCCTAATGATTAACAATAAAACATTTCAGAGGCAAAGAACTCAGCGGTTAGGTCGACCATGGGTCTATCCTCCGCACACGAACACAAACCTGCGCCTCTTCTGCGAACCAATCTCGGCATCAAACCAAACCTCTTTAATTTTACTAGATTTTGTTGGTTGCCTATGATCGTTCGTATTTTATTTCATACTTGTTCTTTCGTCAATGGCTAGACGATTAACTTAATGGCTCCCTCTGACGCTTTGCTGATTTGGACGTTCCTGTTGCTTATCGTTTGCTGTAACCTGGCGTGCTTTGCTGGTGGTATGTACTCGTTTTTGCTGGTAGCAATAGTTAGCCGGTAGCTAGGCTTTAAAAACGGTGCTGTAAACCGGAAACTGCAAAATGACTCCCGAACTACATGGAGCAACTCTGAATGTCGTTTCATTCTACTGATGGAACAAGGGCTTGTACACTACAGAAAACACAATCGCCCTCTGTTCATTTCCACCCTCTTGCTGCTCTACGCTCCGGCAGTGCGAAGGTGTATGAATTCTTTTTTTTTAACAGAGGGTGTATGAATTCAGTGTTTTCCTTTCGAGATGACAATGTTCAAATGAAGGCCCAAATTATCCAACCAACATAAGAGCATCTCTAACAGAGCCCTCAAACCGCGCGGAACAGTAAAATAACTGCCAAAGACGGTTCGGAAACCTTAAAAAGAGAAATAGCAGCGCCCTCAAACGTCGCGGGCCCGTAAAAAAATTTGAGGGCAACCGGGAAATCGTCCCTCGGAACTGCGAATTCGCAGGTTTCGCTGCCGAACCGCCGGGCCCCTGTATATCTCGGGAGCCGTTGGCGGGAGGGACATTTCAGCACGGCTCCCACGCTAGTTCGTTCCCCACCCCGCCGCCGCTCCCGCCGCCGCCCCCCGCCGCCCTTCCCGCCACTCCCGCCGCCGCCCCCGCCACCGCCCCCCGCCGGATCTACCGTTTTAGAGCTTGCGGAGTTGCCGCGCTTCGGGAATCGACGCCGACGAGGTAAATCGCCGCCGCCCGCTCGATCTGACGGAATCGTCGCCGCCGAGCTTTAAAATGAGTTCTTGTTTGCTTTTTAGATGTCTTTGACCCTGTGCGAGGAGTTCCTTCTCTCCGATTCGTCCTCCTCCGACGTGGACATGCTCTTCGAGAGTCGCCGGCAGTAGATGGTGGTTGCGGTCCTCGCCGTGAAGGAGTTCGAGGACCGCTATACAAGGACGCGTCAAGGATCAAGAGCAGGCCGATTCTGCATCCCGACGTATCCGGCTCACATCTTTCGTCGAAGGTACCGAATGCGCCGCTCTCTTTTTGTGAAGATTGTGAAAGCGTGTGAGGAAAATTGCCGATATTTTACCCGCCGACGGAATGCTGCGGGTTTGCTAGGATTTAGTGCTTATCAAAAGATCTCGGCCGCAATGAGAGTGATTGCATATGGAGTTCCAGCTGACTACGCCGATGAGTATCTTCGCATTGGTGAGGATACAACGATCGAGTCGGTTCGCACATTTGCGAAAACGATCATTCGGGTGTTCGGCAAAGAGTATCTTCGAGCACCCAATGAAGATGACACGAAGAGGTTGATGGCAGCCAATGAGAAGCGGGGTTGGCCGGGCATGCTAGGCAGCATAGATTGTATGCATTGGATTTGGAAAAACTGTACCAAAACTTGGCACGGGCAATACTGTGGCAAGGGAGGCGATGCAACAATTGTGCTCGAGGCAGTTGCGTCCGAGGATCTATGGATTTGGCATTGCTTTTTTGATTTGCCGGGCACGCTCAATGATATCAACATTTTGCAGAGGTCCCATCTACTTCGTAGGCTAGTGGAAGGAGATGCTCCGGCTTGCAACTTCACTGTTAATGGGCATGAATACACAAAGGGATACTATCTTGCCGATGGTATTTATCCTCCGTGGTGTACATTTGTGAAGACTATCTCCAAACCAAAAGGAAAGAAGGAGGCGGAATTTGCGAGGGCCCAAGAGGCTTGCCGAAAGGATATAGAGAGAGCATTCGGTGTCCTGCAATCTAGGTTTGCCATTGTTCGAGGACCTGCCCGTTTTTGGGACAATAACACTCTGAAGAACATCATGACATGTTGTGTGATTCTTCACATCACGATCGTTGAAGATGAAAGGGACTTGAACTTGGAGTTGTCTTATGACAATGTTGGTAGCCGTGTGAAGCCAATTAGAAACCCAGATTCTGTACAAGCATTACTTCAGACTTACGGGGAGATTGAGAACGAGGACACCCACAAGCAACTGCAACTTGATCTCATTGAGCACCTTTGACAGTTGCACGGGCAGTAATTTTACTGCAAATTTCCTTCATTTGAGTTCATTTTTCATCTCCTTTCATTTTATTCATGTATGATTGAAACTATTGTTTCCATTCGGCACAATTCTTGTCATGTAATATTGTCGAGTAGACATTTTATTGGATTATTGTAATAATATGGATTATTGTTTGACCTACGGAATTTTTCATTGCCAAATGTATGATTTTTGCTGAAAATGCTGAATATTGTATGGTTTAAGGTTCGCGAAAACGAGCCGCGCCATAGCAGTAACCGTAAAACAGAAGCTTAAAATAGAAAATTTCGTTAATATTCTGTTTTAAGGTTCTGCTTTACGGGTACTGATATGGCGCGGCTCGTTTTCGCCAAAAAAACGCGACTTACACGAATCGTAAAAGGGGTTTACGATTCCGCGGTTTGAGGGCTCTGTTAGAGATGCTCTAACATGCTACCTACCATTTCCAGTTCAATAAAATTGGGATTTTAACCTAAACTCCAGTAAACTGTAGTACGTATTCTACCGGGTGGCAGGTAACACCAGAACACCCAAATGAGAACGCTAATCACTGTCATGCATGGTGTCGTATGGTTGATTGATTCTTCTTCCCTAAAAGATCGGAAGAAACTGTGGATAATAAACGCTCGCCGATCGACTGGATGCATGACGCATATCTGATATCTGCCTCTTTTGTTCTTCACTCCAGCCAGTGTCGTCAATTTTAATTTCTTTCTCAGACAAGTTGAACCGGTCGAAATCTGTCCGCCGGATCGTTATCTTGGACCATCGCCGCTACAGTCCGCCAAGTACGCGAGGCGCCAGCGACTCTCCAGGACTTGAAAAAAGTGGCAACAAGAACTCCAGGCACCAACCAACCAACAATGCAACAGGGCTTAGATAAAATGAAGGAACTTATAAGTTACTACAGTCTACAGGAATACATTGCATGACTCGCATGATCGCCCTGTACCTACTACTAAAAAACACATGAACACATGCGCATTCGGAGTGTTGGAAAGCTTCAAACTGCGTGACCACGGATCAATACCAACCCATGCGTTCTCAGAAGTTGAGAAGGGTTGAAGCTGTGCTTATGAGGCACCAAAACCTGACAGATTGTTGCAACGCTCAGCCAAATGAACTGCTAAAAAATTAAGGAACTTATAAGTTACCACAGTCTACATTGCTTGACTCGCATCCTCGCCTACCTACTGCTCAAAAACACATTAACGCATGTGCATTCGCAGTGTTGGAAAGCTTCAAACTGTCTGACCGCGGATCAACACCAACCAAACCATGCCTGCTCAGAAGTCAGTAGGGGTTGAAGCTGTGCTTATGATGCACCAAAACCTGACAGATCGTTGCAACTCTCAGCCGAAGGAGCTGAAGGCAAGCAACAAACTCGGAGATATGCTTTCTGATGAACTGGACTTCCGTACTTATGAAGGCTTAACGGGGGGTGTGAATAGAGCCAGTGCATTTACAGATGCAGTAAAAGAAGATGGAGTACAGGCACAACTCCTCCGAGATTTTCACCGAAACAATTCGCCTATAGCTCAAAAAAAAGTTGTGTTCATCCAACTGAACGATCAAGGTGTAACGTTGAATCTGAATTTCTCCTTGTTGGACGTATGCAGTGTGCAGTCAACGGATGGATACATTTTCCCGTGGGTACTACCAAAGAAAGGGTCGGGTGTTATCGCGTGATGAATATGTAAGCAATGCAAGAAAGAGTCGGAGGAGAAACATGTGAATGCTGGTGCCAGTGCGAGTCAGTTTTCAAGATTCGGTGCCGAGCTCACGGAGAAGCCATGAATCGGTCTGGTCCACCTTCTCTTTCTGTAAGCAGGAGAAAAAAAGAAGAACGCGGTGCAAGTTGACAAAAAAAAAGCAAACTATCGGTCGTCGTACAGATTGAACGAGTCAAGAGGGCTGCCTCTGGATGGAAGCCCGGTTGTGGGAACCCAGACGGCCTGCACCTGGATACGGCCCGAGAAAAAAATAACACGCTACCGGGCCACGACCCAACAACAGCTGGTTTGGTCCAGCGAGTAGCCCAGACCGGCGGAGAGCCCACATTCCGCCGGGCCGAGCAGCACGGTGAACAGTTTGGACTAGATACACATGGCCCCGTCGTCATGGCACTGGGCTTGGATGCTGATCGAAACCTCCACGCAGAGGCACATCGTGCGTCCATAACAACATCTCCATCCGTCCATAAAAAAAAACATCAATTCATACTACCAGCAGCGAGTCATGATTCAGCGAACAAAGCAGAAGGAGTGATCAGCTGGAAATCCCATGTCCTTACAGCTATAAGCAATGAACAAAGCGGCCAAGTTTGATACGATCGGTGAAAACTATCTCATGTACTCCAATAGATTTATGCCTTGGTCACAGAGAATTGCTAATTCTGACTTATAAATCGAAGTGGAGGGAGTAATTTGCAGCATCACATTCTTCGATGCAGTGACATTACCTGGACTAAATTTAGCAAGTTATATGGCGGCTAGAGCCAATAGCGTTGAAGACTCATTCATCCAAAACCGTAATCGGACGCGGACCACCCTGAAAGTAGAGATTGGTCAAAGTGTTATCTTTACTTGCCGCTGCTCAGTTCGTATTTGGGGGATGATCAAAGGCTGGCTTGGAATCATCGACTTCAACCGCTCGGAGTGGGCGACCTTTAATGATGTAAAATCTTGCTGGGAGCATCTATCCGTCCCTCTGTCTTGGAATCCTCATGCTTGTGTAATGGGAGTTTTGGAACAACGCAACGCCGAGATGATTTTCAAGCTCACTAGTGCTCTTCCAACGAAAATCTTTGCTCACTCAAGTTAGAGCATCTCCAACGGCCCGACGCAAACGGACCGCGGACGTCCGTTTCTGTCCGAAAATGACCGTGGCTGGAAAAAACCCAACCCAACGGCCCGACGCAAATTGTCCGCGCTGTCCGCGGCGACACAAACGCGTCCAAATTTGGGCTCGGTTTGCGTCGCCGCGGACGGTCCGCGCTGTCCGCCCCTAATATGCCTGGCCCGCATGGAAGTGGCTCGAACACCACTCCCCACTCCCGCCATAAAGTGGCTCGAACACCACTCACCACTCCCGCCATTTGCCAAAATTCCCCGCGCCTCCCAAACCCAAAAACCTCCTCCCCCCGGCGGCCGATGGAGAACACCGTCGCCGCCACCGACGACGACGTGGTTGTGACCGGCGTTGTCGCGGCCTCCGCGCCATCCGGCAGCACGGCTACCGCCGCCGCCGGGAAGAACAAGACCAGGGTGAAGAAGGAGCCGCTGACCGCGGAGGAGAGGAAGGTCGAGAATGCCAAGCGGCAGGCGCGGCGGGTGGCCGAGAAGGCGAGGGCCGCCGAGAAGGTGAACGCGGCCATAGATAAAGATAGGCTAATGCGGCTGGCCATGATGACGGCCCGGGTCCAAGATCACGTGAAGCTGCGCGAGCTCGTCGGCGACGGAAAGATAGACGCGGTCACCGGCGCGGCCTCATGCAGCTCCGTGACCTCGCGTGCTGTCCTTCCTCCCGTGGCGTTGTCCCGTTTTGGAGGCGGACTATCGGCGTCGCCGGAGCTGCCGCTGACTATGATGGGAGGCGCATCGCCGTCGCAAATCGACCTCAACCACACACATGTGCCCGTGGACTCTGCCCCGCAGGCGCGCAAACGAAGTCGGGAAGGCCCTCCGACGAGCTCCATGAATGCCCGCGCCCTGTTCGGCGATAAGGCCGCCTTGACCCCGGGCGATCCGGTAAGGCCATTCTCGATTTGCCGCACGTTGGTCCATGTTGCATGTGGTCAGCATAACGCCGATTTGGCCGCAGGCGTACTATGCCGATCAAGGCGAGGACATCATGCTCGGCTTCATCAACGGCGGAACCCAGGCCACCCAGGCCGAGGCAGTCGACATCGACAGCCATCCCCTTTTCGACCATGGAACGGCATCGGTCGTCCCCACCGCCATGTTCAACGATGACCAAGGAGAGGAGGAGGAGGAGGAGGTTGCCGATCCGGACGCCGAGGTTCCGGCTTCCGGCACCGCCGCGGCAGCCAAGAAGATATCGAAGAGGACCGCAGGCTACACGAACGTTGAGTACAAGTGCCTTTGCCGGTCTTGGCTCGCATCGAGCGTGAACGCCATTGTCGGCGCCGAGCAAAAGGGCAATGCCTATTGGAAGAGGGTGAATGTGTACTTCCATGAACACCGGCAATTCAAGCCCTTCAACATCCACAGCGACCGCGGCCAAGTGTCCATCCAAAAACGATGGTCCTACATCCAGTCCGAGACCAACAAGTTTTGCGGCGCCTATGAGCACGTCGTGAACCACCCGATATCCGGCATCGGCGTCTACGATATGGTACGTCCTTTATCCTAATCGATTGAGGTGTACTCCTCCATTGTTTGTTGTCGTGAGTGGCCACCATTCCATGGTCCATGTAGGTTGTGCAGGCCTTGGAGTTATTCAAGACCGCCCATGAGGGCAAGTCCTACCACCTGATCCATTGTTGGCGGGAGCTTAAGGACCACGAGAAATGGAATCAAACATATCAAAGCCACAAGAACGGCTTGAAGAATGGCCGAGACCCGGCCACCGTGGGGGCGGAAGATGATGGTGGCAACAAGGCCGTTGTTTCCAAAGGAAGCCCGAGGGAACACAAAGCCTCGGCAATGGACATGAAGAGGGATGCCAATGTGCAAGCACTGACCGAGACCTTGAAGGTCTACATGGCCAACAAGGAGGAGGCCATTGCCGCGAGAGAGGCGAAGAAGCGCCTCGAGAGGGAGCAGATGGCAGCTCAATTCTATGACCTCACAAAGCAGGCTGTAGCAATGGAAACGAGCCACGCGAAGGCGAAGATCATGGCCGGGGAGAGGGCGATCATGTTCGCGGACACCTCCGACATGGCCGAGGACCAAAAGGGTTGGGTGATGAAGCAGCGCGCCATCATTTCAGCTCGTGCCGAGTGATCAATTTGGCGCCAACCTGCCCTTTTTTTGTAAATGGGACCGAGACATTATTTTGAAAAAAGACGCGCGCCCAGAATGCGTCGGTCCGTTGGGCTGGGGCGCGACCCAAACGGGTCCCAAAATGCGTCGGGCCGTTGGAGATGCCCTTAGAAGCCAAAAATTGGGGTCTCATGGGAGCAGAGCATTTGGGTCAATTAGTGTCGGGAGACTAGACTTAATTTTGTGAAATGGGGGTGGTCTGCAATCTTATAAACCTTTGTCTCAAACTCCTTATACAATGAATTAGGGTAAGTCTTCGCCTTTTTTGGAAAGAAATAGCCAAAAACTTTACATTCAGAAATTTCATGATTAAGAATTTGGGGTGGGTTTCTGACAGTACCTACATCCAACTAGCTTTCCTGTCCCGGCCGTTTCCTTCTTTCTTTCTTTGTTCAGATTGCTTGTATCAAACCTGTTATTTCTGTTATGCAACGAACAGAAAATTGGTAGCCCAGTTTAAATAATGACCCCCAAGAAAATCCGGAAAGACATGCATGCGATGCATCCTTACTCCGCATGCATTTGCATTTTTGCAGCTAGGTAGTGTTGCGCACTGTGGCCGTCTAGTCTCCATCGGCCCGTATAGCACATTAGCACTGCACCGTCCGACCGGCCGGCCGGCCGGCCGGCGACGAGCTAATCCGTTCCGCGACGAAGCGCCGTGCGAATGCAACATATATACCCGGCCGTAAGATCGACAAGGGATCCTGTGGCCAGCGAGAACTGCCCTGTGTGCTTTTCAGCTTTGCTTCTCGATCGTTCGGCGCTGTCCAGCTCCCATTCACCGGCCAGGAAATGTTGGGCGCTCCACTCAGCGGCCATTTGCACAGATGTGTTGTTTCACCCTCGGTCGAGCCGCGTATGCATGTACGTGCACATGGCGATGAGATAAAGTTCAAAATTTCACTCAAGATTACGTATGTACGTCAGTACGTGCATCATTGTCACCATCTGTATCTGGAACAGTTGATCTTCCGTTATCTTGCTTTAGGTTTCCATGTACATGGCCATGGATGAGGCTTTGTGGAAGGGGAGAAGTCAATGCTGTTCTAGTCAAGAGGGCATTATCGAGGAGGGTGTGATTAGTTGGATGTAGCGAGGAGGGCAGGAACCAGGCAAATCTTGTACAATCGATCTCGCATTGGATGTCATCTTGGATCCTGTCTCTTGTCATGTTGATCCGATTGCGAAACAAGATCTTGTTGTTCAATGGGTCCATCTATAGGTGTAATGTAACGGTGTGGCCTAAAGGGTACCAAGTAGCAATTTGGTCTAGAACTCTAGATTGGCTCAAATTTATTGGGTTCAATTGAACCCAACAGATTCCGGGGGAATGGGTTGGCCCAACCTCCTAGGCTTGCTAGCGGTGTGTCGCCTTACATCGAGTACATTTTCACGGCGGGTTGAATTCTTTTGGCACGCCTTTAGATTTTTAGTTGCCCATGCTTCGAAACATTCTTGGCTCCATCTCCGCTGGTCCCATGTTACCACATCCTCATGTCTCATACAATCCGTAAAGTTGGATACACAACCGATTAGATGGCTAAGAGAGAAACAATGTGATGTCTTATCCTCTAGCAATATCAATCATTTGATTTCTCTCTAAAGAACCTAGAAGTTTGAAATTCTCAGAGTCTGGTATTTCAAAATCTAAAATCCCCAAGTTTGAATATTACTAAAGTTTTTCTTTTCCAAAAAATAATCAGTAGTTTCAATTTATTAAAAAAAACAAAATTTGAATACTACAACTTTGAAGTTTCTTATATTTTTTGTTATTATCCAAAAGTTTGAAACTATGGAAGCATAAATTTCTATAAATATTTCTGAAAGTTAGCACTGCGTTTCCTAAATGTTATCAAAAAGGAAAATTTAATAGGACGTTGCCTTGCCATAAGAGAAAAGCCCACCTCGTGCGAAAATGACCGTTGGGCAACTCTCTGGCAAGTGATCCGTGATCGCTAGTAGGATCCCCCACTACTAGTAGTAATCACTTAACGGGTAAGATAATTCACCGTGAAAAGCTTTGGCTGTCGCAGTGTATCGCTAAATATTGAGTCATTATCTTGCACTAAACTCATATGTTTCGCCAAGTGCCCCAATAAAGTTGTTAGATTTCCAGTGATGAAAGGTAACATTAATACTTCTTTTTCTTTTTGGAAACTGAGAGTTTTCACTGCGATTTCTATTAATAGAAACCAAGGTCTATCCTACAACAGGAAAAACATCCTACTTCCATACCTTAATCTTCAAGCCAAGAACATAAGTGATCGGTGGTATGTAATGCATAAGCAGTACAAAGTTGGCCACTCGTGCGTACCGCGACCCCCTTTTTAGTAGCTCCCTATTGATCTAGTAGACATGTGCCGATCTCCTTCTCACTTGCATTTTTTTAGAAAATGGGGTGCGGATCCCCGGCCTCGGCATCAAATTGATACACACAACTATCCTTCACAATTCACACTTGCATAGGTAAGACAATCAGTAAGCATACTGACCATATGTATGTAGAAAGTGTTGCATCTTTGACTTTTTTTTAACGGAGGCAAAAGATTTCGCTCATCTCATTAAATAAGAAGGAAGTTTAGAGGTTACATGACATAAGAGCACAAGCTCGGAAAGGCCAATAAAGGCCGCGCCAAAATGAGCACAATATGCAGCATTACTTGACTTGAACCGAGCTAGCTAATAGCGGAGACGCAGAAGATTAGTTCAAGAAATCAGGAGTGTGGTTTGTATCTATTTGAATGTTGCGTTCCGGAGAATCTCTTGATCAGCATCGGCTGTCTTCCTCGTGGGCTGAAGAAAAATCTCTCCCAACTAGAGCAAGCTGTCGGGGGGCTACCCCCGGGTAGGGTTAAGGCAAGGGGTCCCAGCCAGACCTGGTTGTATGTTTGGCCGACTTAGTCTTATGTCGGAGGTAGCCGACATGTTCTAACCGACATAACCATGTCCGAGATCTCTATCTATATGTGTTGTGCAGGAAGGAGGATCCGACATACATGTTCGGGCCGGGTGAGGTATGTCGGAGGTCCGGGCCCGGCATAACCAGGCCGGCGCACGGAGAGAAGCCCGAGATACTTATGCCGGGATAGGAAGATGTGTCCGACATATCGCATGTCGGGCAACAAGTCAAGGGCAAGTACAAGTGCAGGGCAAGTACAGGAGCAGGACACTGACCTGTCTGACACGGAGGAAAGGTCACCTCCCGTCTGACACGGGCGCGGGACAAAGGGCACAAGACAAGGGCGACGTGACTATACCTCTGTACTGGCAACGGACTGACAGGAGACAAGGCATGGAGAAGGCACGTCCTGTCTCTGGCAGGGGAAGCGTCATCATCTAGGACGGCGGCGGCTGCAGCAAGAGGCATCATGGCCTACCCCGGCCTATGTCGGATAGCCCGGCGGCTAGGTCGTGGTAGAGGTGTCGACATTACCGTTGGACGGGTGCTGTTGTCTGGGGGGCCCGGAGGAATTAGGGTTCCCGGACAACCCGGCAGGAACTCTATATATCGCGCCATAACTCCCCCTGTGGGAGGAGAGAGACAAAAGAGAGGGCCAGAACTATAGTCTCATTCGCTGCGAGAGCATTTACTCCTCCTTCCTTAGTAGTTCACCCTTGTTCTTGAGCTCATCCTAGGGAGAGAGGCAAAACCGCTCAAGGAGCACCTGTGTAGATCTTGTGTGACAGATATAGAGAGAAGCAAGGCAGGAGTAGGGGTATTACCTCCTCACGAGGGCCCCGAACCTGGGTACATCGTGTGTGTTTGTGGTTGCTTGTGGTTTAGAGTGGGTTCTTCGAGTATTCCTACGGTTTCATTCTCCCTCTAGTCGGTTTGGGTGTTTCCGTGTCGTCCTTCGTGTGAGCTCCTTAGCTCGCTAGCCCTCCCCGGATCCACCAGCGTCCATCGGCCCCACACTTTTAGCCATCCTATGGCATCTGCCGTGATACCACCACGACAGTTGGCGCCCACCGTGGGGCATGTAGAGGCGCTGGCTGGTGTACTCATCCGGACGGGCCCCGTGCGAGTCCTCTCCGGACTCGTCGTCAAGTTCGGCGACATGGAGTTCGTCAGCGACAACGCCGGCTGCTTTCGCGGCAGGCCATTTCCGGCCAACGGCTGCGTCATCGAGTTCGGCAACTTCGCCACCTATGTCGCCACCGAGCTCGTCTGCGAGTACCCGGCGAAGGTGCTCGTGGCCGAGGATCCCCCAGCTGTCTGTGCGGCTCGCGGCCGGCGTACCACTCGCCCCGAGAGCTGCGCGGTCATGATGGCCGGGGTGACGGCTCCTCCGACAGAGGACCCTGTCTTGGAGCCCGAGGCCAGGTCGACCCGGAGGGCCAAGCAGGCACTGGAGAGGCAGGGCCATGGTGGCGCCGAGACATCTCGTGTCCCGGTAAGAACTGAACCTCTTAGAGAGGCAGTAGAGAGGTTGGCTATGCCGGGGGCAGTAGAGTTAGAGGCAGAACGGCTGAGCTTGCTGGAGGAGGCAGAGAAGTTAGCAGAAGTCCGAAGGGACTTCGACCGAGTTCAGCGTGAGTATGACGCGGCTCATGGTTTCTCGCCGGTAGGAGGTCGGCCGAACCGTGAGGCCGAGGTGCGCAGAAGAGGCAAGGGCCTCAATGCCGAGATAGATAGGGATGGCAGAGCTACATCCAATGTGACTCCGAGCGTAATGTCGGTGGCTAGGCCGAATTACAGCTCTCCGGCCAAGACCCTCAGGGCTGCCGAGGCAGCAAGGGCCGAGTTATCCGGTCTAACCGGAGAGGCTCGCCGTAAGCAACAGGACCGAGTCAATGAGCTGGTAGAAGTGGCAACCCGGCAGAATGAGGCTGTCAAGAAGGCCGGGGGCGGATCTCAGGTTGTCCACTCAACCCGGGCCCCCAGTGGCATGTCCAGAGGACAGGCTTCTTCCCCGCATGTCGGTGGAAACCAGAGTCGGAGTAGGAATCCCGGAGGAGGTCAGCAGCTCCAGATGCTGACATATGACCCGGCATATGCCGGGAAGCAGATCGCAGGCCAGGGCAACGTTGGGCAAGCCCAGAGCAGAAGCCGACAAGCTCCGAGTAATCGGCACGCCAAAAATGCCAACTCGGTCGGTCGGGGGTACCCACCCCGATATCCGGCGCCTAACCAGGCCCCGAGGCAGCAAGTTGTTGGAGCACTGCAGACCCGGCAAGTGGGCGGGCAAGACCTGAACTGGTACGATGACGGCAACTCGGCATTGGCCAAGGCCGGGTATCATGTGTATGAGAGTGCTCTGGGGTCTCGACTGGGGACTCGCCAGTTGGATCCAAATGATGCTCGGTACAAGCTGGATCGGTTGTACAGATCCGAGCAAATGGAAGAGCAAGGTCCCCCAGGTCCTGCTTGCTTCGGGCCCCGAATCATGTCGGAGCAGCCTGTCCCCCACTTTCAATTGAACAGGGGAGCCAAGACCTATGACGGCAGCTCCAAGCCAGAGGACTGGCTGACTGACTATGTGACAGCAGTGCACATTGCCGGAGGAAATCGCCGATGGGCGGTACGGTATATCCCGCAGATGCTTGAGGGACCGGCCCGAATCTGGCTGAACAATTTGAGGGAGGGAAGTGTTAACAGCTGGCTGGACTTCGAGAAAGCCTTTGTCAGCAACTTCTCCAGTACCTACAAGAGACCAAACCGACCTCAGCAGCTTGCAATGTGCAGGCAGAGGGACAATGAGACTGACCGAGAGTACTTGACTCGGTGGAGCACCATTCGCAATTCCTGCGAAGGAGTTGTGGAGGCCCAAGCCATTTCATGGTTTGCGCAGGGATGCCGACATGGATCCATGCTTTGGCAGAAGCTTCAGAGGGAAATGCCGGCCACCTTGGCCGAGACGATGAGAATTGCCGACAGCTATGCCCTCGGTGATCCAATGCAACCACAGCTGGACTCGGGAGAACCGAGTAGGAGGAACTCGGGAAACCACAGGTCCGGGCAGGGCAGAAACAGTGACCGGCATGATTTTGGCCAAAAAAGGAGGGAGCCCGACTTTCGCTATGCCTCGCAGCAGGTAGCGGCGGTAACCGGTGAACGAGGCAATACCGGTAACAACCAGCGGCAGAAGACTGATGGTCAGGGTTGGGCAGAAGTCAAGAAAACTTGGGCCGAGCAGAGGAAGCCCTTGACGTATGAGGAGATGCTGGACAAGCCCTGCTGCTATCATACCTTCGAGCCCAACCGACCGGCCAACCACACAACTCGGCAATGCAGCTGGTATCAGCGCATGCGGCAAGAAGGTGCTCCGGGGGGATCTCTGGTAACTGCCCCCGAAAAACCCGCAGCGCCAAGACCGCCGGCACCTGTGAGTGGGGCCAATGCTGTCCGGGTTAACCCGCCAGTCCAGAGGAGACCGCCGGCAAGGCCTGTAAACGTGGTGAACGTCCGGGGTAACAACCGTGTCGATCCCAGCAACCAGGGCAGGTACCCACAGGGTGACTATCAGGAGGCTCATCAGAGTTACGTGGTCTTCGTAACCGAGCCCACTGACAAGAAAAGCCAGCGCCAGCGCGCTCTGGAGGTGAATGCCGTCATGCCAGCGGTAACCAAGTTCATGCACTGGTCCGAGATGGAAATCACCTGGGGTCGGAAGGATCACCCCCGGGTTATGCCTAAGCCGGGAGGCTACGCCTTGGTGGTGGACCCGACATTCATCGGGCCGAGTATCAACGTCCGGTTCAGCAGAGTTCTGGTTGACAATGGCAGTGCCATTAACATCATGTATAAGGACACGATGCTGAAGTTGGGAGTGTCCATGAACACGCTGTTGCCGACCCACACGACTTTCCATGGCATTGTGCCAGGGGTTTCTTGTGCGCCTATGGGCAAGATCTGGATAGATGTGTTGTTCGGGACCCGGGAGAACTGCCGGACCGAGAGTCTTGAGTTCGAGGTGGTGGACTTGGAGAGTCCATATCACGCCCTGATTGGCCGACCTGCTCTGGCCAAGTTCATGATCTCCACTCACATGGGCTATCTGAAAATGAAAATGCCAGGTCCGAATGGCATAATCACCATCGCGGGGGACTACAAGCGCTCAATCGAGTGTGCTACTGCCGGCTCGTGCTTGGCCGAGTCGTTGGTCATAGCCGAGGAGAAGAAGAGAATCCAGCAAGTGGTAACGCTGGCCCAAGCCTCACAACTCGGTGTGCCCGGGATAACAAACCCGGAGCAGCATGCTTCCTTCCAGCCACCGAAGGAGACCAAGAAGGTCGTAGTGGACCCGGCTAACTCAGAGCACCGGGTGATTATCGGCACCAGCCTGGACAGTAAATAGGAAGGCGAGCTCACTGACTTCCTCCGTGAGAATCGGGATGTCTTTGCTTGGTCAAATGACGACCTTCAAGGAGTTCCGAGGGAGTTGGCTGAGCACTCATTATTCGTGAGGCCGGATGCAAAGCCGGTGAAGCAACCGACGAGACGTCTCTCGGACGAGAGAAGAGCTGCAATCATGGAACATCTAGCCGTACTACTTGCGGCTGGATTTGTGATGGAAGTACTGCACCCGGACTGGTTGTCTAACCCGGTCCTGGTAGAGAAGAAGAAGGATGACCCTCTCCTGGTCAAGGTGTGGCGCATGTGCATCGACTTCACCAACCTCAACAAAGCATGCCCGAAAGATCCTTTCCCGCTCCCCCGGATAGATCAAGTGATCGACTCCACTGCCGGGTGTGAGCTTTTGTCTTTTGTAGATGCGTATTCTGGTTTTCACCAGATACCTTTGAACCCGGCTGATCAATTAAAAACTGCTTTTATTACCCCGTATGGGGCTTATTGCTATCGTGTTATGACCTTCGGGTTGAGAAATGCCGGGGCCACCTATCAAAGGTGCATGCAGAAGTGCTTGCATGACCAAATAGGTCGGAATGCAGAGGTGTATGTCGACGACATAGTCATAAAAACAAAAGAGAAATCCACTCTGATCGAGGATCTGAGAGAAACATTCGCTAACTTGAGGAAATTCCGGATGAAACTTAACCCGGATAAGTGCACCTTCGGTGTGCCGGCCGGAAAATTACTCGGTTTCTTGGTATCTAGCCGGGGTATAGAGGTTAACCCGGGCAAGATCCGAGCTATTGAAAGCATGAAATTACCAACTCGCCTTAAGGATGTACAAAAATTCACCGGATGTCTGGCATCCCTGAGTAGGTTCGTAAGTCGGTTAGGAGAGAAAGCCTTGCCTTTATATCAACTCATGAAAAAGAGTAAAACCTTTATATGGACGCCGCAGGCAGATGCAGCTTTTAATGACTTAAAAAAGACACTCTCAAGTACACCAATGTTGGCATCCCCGTTACCCAAGGAGCCGATGTTGCTCTATATCGCGGCTACCAACCGGGTTGTAAGTGTGGTAATGGTGGTGGAAAGAGAAGAAGGTGAAAAGGTGGTACAGAGGCCCGTGTATTACCTGAGTGAGGTACTCTCCCTCTCCAAGCAGAATTACCCGCACTACCAGAAGATGGCCTATGGTGTATACCTGGCGGTCACCAAGTTGAAGCACTACTTTCAAGAGCATCCGGTTACAGTGGTGAGCGAGGCTCCCTTGTCCGAGATTATAGGGTGCAAAGATGCCAGCGGCCGAGTTGCCAAGTGGGCCATCCAGCTGTCCCCCTACGCCCCGACTTACGAAAGAAGGGACGCCATTAAGTCGCAGGCGCTGCCGGACTTCTTGGTGGATTGGGCCGAGATGCAATATGAGCCTCCCCCGCCCGACTTCAATTTCTGGAAGATGCATTTTGACGGGTCCAAGGCAAAGATCGGGTTGGGTGCCGGAGTGGTACTCACCTCCCCGAAGCAGGATGTACTGAAATACGTACTCCAAATTCATTTCTCGGCATCCAACAATGTGGCCGAGTATGAAGCACTCGTGCACGGCCTCAATATTGCTAGGGAAATTGGCATACGGCGGGTAGAATGTTATGGTGACTCGGATTTGGTGGTCCAGCAGGTGTCGGGAAATTGGGACGCCTTGGATGCCAACATGGCGTCATACCGGTTCCATGTGCAGAAAATCTCCGGGTTTTTTGAAGGGTGCGAGTTCAAGCATATACCCCGGGGAGAGAATGAGGCTGCGGATGTATTGTCCAAGCTTGGGTCTTCGCGGGACGCGATCCCACCCGGCATAGCATTGGAACACTTGAAGAAACCGTCTATCAAGCCATCACCCGAGTCGGAGTCCATATTTATCCCGAAGAGCTCGGAGACAGAAGCCGTGCCCATGGAGATTGATGTCGGGAGCATTTGGATAAACTCGGGGACTGTACCAGGTATGTCGGCAGAGGTGATGTCGGCCGATCCTATGGAAATAGATACCCCAGTCTTCCCGGTGAGGCAGGTACCGGAATGGGCGCAGCCCATCATGGCATATATGGTGTATGGAACCCTGCCGGAGAATGAAGTGGAAGCTCGGCAGGTGATAAGGAGGGCCAAGGCGTACACGGTAATCAATCAAGAGCTGTATAAGAGAAGTGTCACTGAAGTGCTGCAGCGTTGCGTTGACCCGGAGGAGGGGCAAGAAATGCTGCTCGAGATACATCAAGGTGAATGCGGTCACCATGCTTCCTCAAGGGCACTGGTGGCAAAGGTCTTCCGACATGGGTTCTATTGGCCTTCGGCTCTGCAACAGGCAGAAGATATTGTCCGAAAATGTGGAGGTTGCCAGAGATTTGCACACAGAATACATATGCCGGCGGCAGCACTGAAAACTATCCCCATCACATGGCCGTTTGCGGTATGGTGCTTGGATATGGTGGGTCCATTCAAGCCGGCGCGGGGCAACATGACTCACATACTAGTCATGGTGGACAAGTTCACCAAGTGGATCGAGGTGAAGCCAATTCGGAAATGTGATGGAGCTACAGCCGTCTCATTTTTGAAGGATATCATACTGAGATACGGTTACCCGCACAGCATTATCACGGACAATGGCACCAATTTTGCAGTAGGGGAGTTTGCTCGGTTTTGTGCAGATAAGAGAATCCGACTTGATGTAGCCTCGGTGGCGCACCCGGAGGCAAATGGACAGGTTGAGAGGGCCAACGCGTTGGTGCTGGCCGGCATAAAGGCCCGGTTGATAGAACCTCTTCTGCGGACTCCGGGGTGTTGGATAGAGGAAATACCGGCGGTGCTGTGGGGTCTCCGGACCACGCCCAACAGATCCACCGGGTACACCCCATTCTTTATGGTGTATGGTGCTGAGGCAGTGTTGCCAACCGACATACAGTATGACTCGCCCAGGATGGCAATGTTTACAGAGACCGAGGCAAGAGAAGCTCGAGAGAATGATGTCGACTTGCTTGAGGAAGCAAGAGAGTTGGCCCTATCTCGGTCAGCGATATACCAGCAGAGCCTCCGACGCTATCATAGCCGGAAGGTGCACCCCCGGGTGTTTAGAGAAGGAGAGTTGGTACTGAGACTGATACAGCGAACGGCCGTCATGTACAAGTTATCCCCTCCGTGGGAAGGACCTTTTGTGGTGAGCAAAGCCCTGCACAATGACTCATATTATCTTGTAGATGCGCAGGAAGCTAGGAAAGTTGTGATGGATAGAGCCGGCGAGGAAACCAAACGACCGTGGAATGTAGCCTTACTTCGTCCCTTTTTTGCATAAAAGGCACAGTGTAGGTATCTCCGTTCCTTATGAATGAAATGCCGGCACCCCAGAATGAATCTCGGGGACTGCCTTATCCGTATGATGGTTCTTTTCTTATGTTTTTTGCATGTCGGCACTCCGGGGTAAACTCGGGGACTGCCAGACCTTTTATCTATGTTTGTATCTCGGTTAGTCCCTCGTTACCTGCATGCCGGCGACTCGAGGTGAAACTCGGGGACTGCCGTGCTTATTTCGTACCTGTTGTCCACGTGCCGAATGAACTTTCAACCTCGTTTCAAAGTTAAGTAATGTATGCTATGTGAAATGATCTTGTGACTCGACTGACGAATGCCCAAAGTGGTAGTCAAGAGCAAAGATAGTGGAAGGTGGTAAACACGAAAACGAACTCGGGGACTCGGTGTAAAAGCAATTCGGCACGTGTTGTGTGTTAACCCCGTCTTTCAATTATTCTTCCGTTATGTCGAATACTTTTGAACCTTAACTCGGGTGTTCTCTAGTACCGTATGCTATAGTCGTGATTTTGTGACTCGACTGTCGAACGCCTGTATGGTAGACAAGAGCAAAAATCACTAAGTATAGTAAACGAGAAAGTAAACTCGGGGACTCGGTGTAAAATGATCCGACATAACTATGTACATGCTCGATTCAATAAGGCAAACAGCAAAGTATTCTACTTAAAATTGTATATGTTACATATGAACCCGGCATTCCGGGGATTTGATAGATTTGTTCTCTAGAGTTTTACACAGGAGACTGGGCAGCAGGAATATCGTTAGTCGCGGTGGTGTCGGCAGCTCCCAGCTCGACGGTGGCCTCAACGGCGATTCTCAGCTGGTCAGTCGAGGCCGACTTGGTGATGTCGGCGGCGGCGTCCTGGCTGGCTACATCGGCGGTCCCCGAAGTGGAAGCCTTCCCGGATGACTGGGCTTTGCCGGAGGTTTTGGAGGTGTCGGGGAGGTTGCCTTGGGCTTCTTCTTCATCGTCCTTCTCCTCGTCCTCAACGTCGTCGGCGTAATCTTCGTCATCCGAGTAGACTTCGCCCTCGATGTATAGATGGGGCTGTGAGTAGCCGGCGAAGTAGTGCGCCGCGTCTCGCCGAAGCTGGATCTTGGCCGAATCGGTTGTCCACGCCGAGTTCTCGCGCTGCGCCCGCACCCTCTGAAGGTCGATCCCCTCATACCAGGATAGTATGAAGGAGAGGGTTTGGTCCGCACCGGCACGGGCGGCGGAAGACCGCCATTCTCGGAGGCGCCTTTCCGTCTTCATCAGCTCCTGGGCCAGGTCGGACACATTGTCCGGAGGCGTGGCACCAGGCCAGAGCTTCCGGTAGACGTGAATGCCGGCGTCGAGAAGCTCCGTCCCGATACTCTTAAGCGGCGCGAGGCGCGCATTAAGTGCTACGAGATGGTCTTCTACGTCCCACTCTCCAGAGATGGGGCCGGCTTCAGCCCTCTTCGCACGCGCCCGGTTGATGGCCTTCACAGCGACGGCGTGCGTGTGGGAGAAGTGCTCTGCGGAGAAGAAAGCTGTTGATGAGTTAGAAGGCGGGCCAGTATAATGTGAATGTCGGCAAGAGAGTCAGGCAAGAAGAAGTAAGAGTTTGGAGGAACTCACTGTCCATCTGGGCATTAATCTTCTTAAGTTCGGCCAGCCAGAGGTCACACTGGGATTTGAGGGCGTTGAGCTTTTTCTCGGCCAAGGTGGCGCGAGACTCAGTTTGCTCGAGCACTTCACCCTGAGTCCGTACGGCGTCCGCCAGGGTCTTCTCCAACTCGGCCTTCTCAATCTTGGCCTGCTCCAGTTCTTGTTGAAGCCGAGCTGAATTGGCCCGCTCCTTCTCCAACTCGAGCTGGTGCTCGGCGGCAACTCGGGCGGCGGTGTCGGCTGAAAAAGGCGACAAGTCGGTGGTAAATGTAAAGGCAAACTAGAGAAAGGAAAGATGTTTCAGAAACAAGGAAGTGTACCATGGTCCTGGTGCGCAGCCTGGAGCTCTTTGAACCGCCTCCGGAGGGACCCATGCTCGACCAACAGCCTTTGGAACACCCGGGTGCGTTCTTTGCTGCATGACTGCAATAAAAAGCGAGGTGTTAGAGCAAGTTGGTTGTTGAAGTTTTTCGCCGAATGGTCTTAACTCGGTCGAGTCTTAACCATTCGACCAAAACCTCGGGGACTGGAGATAGTGGATGTGGAAGAGCTTACCTCTGCGGCTGTTGTCAGGTGAAGGACTGCAGACTGAAGTGCATGCAGAGACTGAGCGACTTTCCCGGGCCCAGCCGGGTGGTCGATACTCGGGTCGGAAGAGATAGCCTCGCTGATGTCGGCGGCATTCCAATCCATATTATACTGCTCCATCGAACCTGAAGAGTCAGCATTAGGTGTGAGGAACCCTGAGCTCTCCAAGTCGGCAGCGCTAGCAACCCGGTCGACAGTGGCCTCCAGCATGCGCAGGGCCGCCGTCTTAACGGCAATGCGGGGAGGATGCACCACTTTGAGTTTACCCGGAGGAAGCTGACCTTTCTTGGCCGCCAACTGATCCGGGGTCGGGGCAGTTTTCTTCTTGGCGGCCTTAGTTGGTGCCCGGCACTGTTGTTGTGCAGATGGCTGCTTACTTGCAGCGAAGGATTGTGGCTCCGGCGGCGTTGGTTGCTGCGGGGGTGCGTCCGGCACCGCCGTGGTCTTGGTTTGTGCAGCGGCAGAGCGCGATTGGTTACCGCCAGCCCCGACATCTCGGTCCGGGCTGGCTCGGCTCGCTTCCGCTGCCGTCTTAAGTGTCGACGGGGAGGTGTCGGACCCAGCTAAGTCGGCAGCCGCAGGTGTCGCCCGGGAGGGGCTGCCAACTCCGACGTTTGTCGGGGCCGCCGGCTCGTTCTGGTCAAGCTCAAGCGGGGCTCTGAGCATGAAGTAAAAGGTTAGAAGGAATAAAGCAAAGAGGTCGGAAGGCGAAAGAAAGGAGGCTTACCCGGCAGCGGTCGGAATCTTCTTGCGGGAGAGTTTCTTGGTGGTTTTGGCCTTCTTGGCCCCCGGGGGATCCGCGGCAGAGGTGCCGGCTCCCGCGCGCTTACGCGTGGCTGCTTGGGTGCTCGGCCCGGCTGATGGTGAAGGCAGAGGGTCAGCACAGGCCAAGGGAGTGGCGTGTGTGATCTCTAGCATCACACAGTCGTCGTCGTCAGAATCGTCTTGGGGACGGGACCGAGTTCGAGGCTTACCCGGGCCGGAAGTGCGGGGTACCGGGATCGACAAGTGGTCCTCGTCGTCCGGGTCTTCAGTGAGCGGAGTTGCCGGCACGGCAGTGTCCGCGCGCCAACTTCCACTCGCCCACCTTTGGTCCTCCCGGGCTTGACGGTCAAACCGCTGCAAAAGAAGAATAGCAAGAAATGTCTAAGGAAACAAGAAAGGCAAGAATGTAGTTTAACCGCTATGTCGGGTGCTCGAAGATATGTCGGAGATGAGTGGCTAGAGCTTACCTGGGGCGGAGGATTGGCGCGGCTGTACGGTTCAAGCCCCCATTCCCAGTCATCTCCCATGGAGGTTTGGGCGATGGCTCGGACACGTCGGCGGACTGCCGGCTTGTCCAACTCGAACGGGCTGATCCGAGTTGGGTCTCGGGGCCCGCTCATGTGGCAGATCTTGTGCACCCGGTTCTGCAGGGGGCTTATCCGGCGGGCGACGAAGGTCCTCAGGAGGTCATCCGCCGTCAGCTCGTCCTTGATGGAGAGCAGGTGTTCATGGATGGCCTGGGACTCTGCGTCGCAGCCCGACGGATCCCAGCCCCAATTCGCCTGAGAGTTAGGCGGGTCAAGTCGGAACTCCGGGAGGTTGAGGAAGTCGTACCCCTTGGCGTTGTCGGAGGGGTCCGGATTCTTCACGTAGAAGAAGCTACGCTGCCATTTACGGCAGGACTCCAACCCGGAGACCTTGGGGAAGTCGGAAAGCTTGCGGGCGGTGATAGTGGCAGCCCCGCACGCCGTCATCTCCTTGGTCTTCACACCCTTGTTCGGGATGCTCTGCTTCCGGAGCACGAAGTACCTCGCCCAGAGGCCAACCAGAGGCCACAGGCCGAGGTATCCCTCGGAGAAGGCGACGAAGGCCGAGAGGGAGGTAATGGAGTTTGCCGGCAAGTGGTGCGGCTGTAGCTCGAACTTGTCAAGGAAGGCTCGGAAGAACCTGCTTGTCGGAAGGGCGAAGCCGCGCTCGAAGTGCGCGACAAACACCACGCGCTCTCCTTCCTGGGGCGCGGGTTCCACTTCCTCGCCAGGAATCCGGCATATGATGGGCGCCGGGACGCGACGCGTGCGACGTAGCCAGTCAAGGTCGTCTTGCACGACGTCCGAGCCTTCCCATCCCCCACGGATTCCTTCGGCGGATATGTCGGATTGCTCGGAGGTATGGCTTGAAGACATGTCGGCGGATCTGCAAAACAGATACCGGGCAATAGCCCGAGGTAGGGGGTAAGTCGGATAACAGTCGGCGAATCCCGGCAATAAACTGAAATCCACGCCCGAGTAGCATGGAAGAAGATCTACCGAGACCATTTAAAAGGAAGTTAAATGGTTCTAGCAAGGAAGAACCGCTAGCGGTACAATGGTGAATCGCTATTGAAGAGGTATGGCGAGATCTGGTGAAGAGAAACCTATAGCGGTGTTGTGATGACGGAAACAATGATCGGCGGAGAGATTAACACTGGTTCTAACCTGTTCTACCGAAGAAGGGGGATGAACTAGGTTCGGCCGAGCCGCGGTTCAATCTGTTCAAGCCTCGGGAGGAACCTTACCGTAGAGATTGGTGCCGTAGAGCGAGAGGATCTCGTCCCGACGGCAGCGAGGCGAACTTCGGTCGCCGGCGTCGAGCTCCCCGGCGTGCGGTGCGTAGGCGGCGTGCGTCGCGGCGGCGATTCGCTCGGGGGCAGAAGGGGAGCAAAGGAGAAGAGAATGCGGAAGAAGAAGGAGAGGAACCCCGCCGCCGTATTTAAGAGGGAAGGAGAAGAGGCAGTTGCTAGGTTTTCCCGCCCGTTGGTTTCGAGCCGATCGTGGGATCGTGCGTGCGGCGGTTGGCGCGAGTGGAGCGGTTGTGGCCACACGATCGGCCGCACCGTGGGTTACAGAATGGCAACCGTCCACTGCGGATCGGGTGCGGTCGCCAGCCCAGGAATCAAGGAGGCGCCTCGGGTGCTCAAACTACTCGAGTGCCTGTTAGATATGACGGCTGGTGGGACCAGCACGGTGTTTTCGGGACAGCATGTCAGACCGCGTGGCGCGTTTCTCGGAATGGGGCAGTGTATGTGTGGCACGTCTCGGCGAAGATCTGAGACAAAGATTCAGTGATATCGAGGGTACCGGAACAATAACCCGGGATGGTTAAGAACTCGGTGACAAACCGAGATGGCCATGTCAGATGATTTTTTACAGTAAGTCGGGACAGGCATGCCGGAGTTTTCTCATCAGGCCGACATCGTGGTGTCGCAGGGCCTTGACTGACCGACTTGGGCAAGTCGGAGCAATCAGGTTGCTAGGCATAGTTATGCCGGCTTTTGGTTCAAGGCAGTTGTCAGGTTGAAGCTGATGCAGCCCTTCATCCAAGGCTGTAGGACTACACCAGCTTCGGGGACTAGTGTCGGGGGGCTACCCCCGGGTAGGGTTAAGGCAAGGGGTCCCAGCCAGACCTGGTTGTATGTTTGGCCGACTTAGTCTTATGTCGGAGGTAGCCGACATGTTCTAACCGACATAACCATGTCCGAGATCTCTATCTATATGTGTTGTGCAGGAAGGAGGATCCGACATACATGTTCGGGCCGGGTGAGGTATGTCGGAGGTCCGGGCCCGGCATAACCAGGCCGGCGCACGGAGAGAAGCCCGAGATACTTATGCCGGGATAGGAAGATGTGTCCGACATATCGCATGTCGGGCAACAAGTCAAGGGCAAGTACAAGTGCAGGGCAAGTACAGGAGCAGGACACTGACCTGTCTGACACGGAGGAAAGGTCACCTCCCGTCTGACACGGGCGCGGGACAAAGGGCACAAGACAAGGGCGACGTGACTATACCTCTGTACTGGCAACGGACTGACAGGAGACAAGGCATGGAGAAGGCACGTCCTGTCTCTGGCAGGGGAAGCGTCATCATCTAGGACGGCGGCGGCTGCAGCAAGAGGCATCATGGCCTACCCCGGCCTATGTCGGATAGCCCGGCGGCTAGGTCGTGGTAGAGGTGTCGACATTACCGTTGGACGGGTGCTGTTGTCTGGGGGGCCCGGAGGAATTAGGGTTCCCGGACAACCCGGCAGGAACTCTATATATCGCGCCATAACTCCCCCTGTGGGAGGAGAGAGACAAAAGAGAGGGCCAGAACTATAGTCTCATTCGCTGCGAGAGCATTTACTCCTCCTTCCTTAGTAGTTCACCCTTGTTCTTGAGCTCATCCTAGGGAGAGAGGCAAAACCGCTCAAGGAGCACCTGTGTAGATCTTGTGTGACAGATATAGAGAGAAGCAAGGCAGGAGTAGGGGTATTACCTCCTCACGAGGGCCCCGAACCTGGGTACATCGTGTGTGTTTGTGGTTGCTTGTGGTTTAGAGTGGGTTCTTCGAGTATTCCTACGGTTTCATTCTCCCTCTAGTCGGTTTGGGTGTTTCCGTGTCGTCCTTCGTGTGAGCTCCTTAGCTCGCTAGCCCTCCCCGGATCCACCAGCGTCCATCGGCCCCACACTTTTAGCCATCCTATGGCATCTGCCGTGATACCACCACGACACAAGCTGTCCTGGACGGTAGAATGACTGATTGAGCACCAACCTACAGGCCGGAGAGATAAAACGCATTGAGAATGTACTGGAAAATATTTCTCCCTCTCCTCTTTAGACGACAAACGATCCTGTAAGATGACAATAGAGCACGAAGAGACAACAGGACATGAACTGCATCCATATAAAACATCTTCCTAAGATCCGTACAGATGCATGAGCCATAAGTTGCAAAAGCCCAAAACAAGACTTTTTAGCCGTCCAGTCAGGACTCAGGAGGCAGCAGCATTCAGTAGTCACAGTCGATATCAGTAAAGTTATATATTGGAGTTTCTCGAGTGGTGGCCTTCTCTGATCCTACAATTGGCATGCACGACCGGCCGGCTGTGTGTGGTGCTCCTGGATTTAGACATGACAATCGATCGGCTGCTAGATTTGATGCCGCCCATAGCCAGATACTAGCTGCCAGGCTAGACTCTCGAAGAAGAGAAAAGAAAATGATAAGAAGGACCAGCTAGCAAATCTAGGAAGAGATGATACATCCTCTGATGGGTACGGCCACCGTTTTGCCTAGATCATCAAAGAGAAAACCAAAATGAACTCCATCCATGCATGTTGTATGCTTGCATTTCTCTTCTCGCAGAATCTAAGATATTCTTCTGATCTAGTGCTCCGGTTACGGCTGGTAGGTATGCATGCCACTGATTTGTAGGAATCTGAACTCGTGCCACTTAATTCCAATTTCTAAGTTAAGCTCCATCTCTTTCTTTCTTATTCTTATATAAACATCAAGCCCAATTTGAGTTGGTCTGCTTTTCTTGATATTCGTATGGGCATGTTTTGTTTCTTGAGGGTCTTAAAGCTGAATGTTGGTTTGATTCCAAAACACCTATGGGCAGATTGTTTGTCTAATTTACAAAACAGACCAGATACTAAGATATTTTAAAGTATTAACAGATTAACCAAGCTAGGTCGACCTAGCCCTCCAGGTTGAGTTAATTAAGAGCTACTCCGGAAATTCAACAGTCCCGGGTGCAAAGAATATTTTCCAAATAGAAAATAATTCTAGAGACATTTAGCATTTGATCAGTATTTTAAGCGTGTGTCTAAATTTTCATCAAATAGTTCTTTGAATTGCATCGTGTGAAAAAAAAAACAGATTAAGCGCTTATTTAAATTTATAATTATTTTCCGAATTTGTTATGCACGTTTGTGAGGGCATGCTCATGTGAGCCATTTCGCCTCATTCAAAGCTTCTCCTCGATACATGCTACATGAATTACCGAAGATCATATGTACACATGCGTACGCTTAGCCCGTCACTACTGACTGTTTTGCCTTACACAAAATACCCTCCCCCCCCCCCCCCCCCCCCCCCCCCCGTCCGTCGAAGGAGATGCCTTAAAGAATAAAGAACATCTCGTATGTAGTCTCTGATGAGATCGGGCAGGGAGGGCCCCCGGGTGACTCCCACCGCATGCCGCCTCAAAGGCAACCGAGGATTCCTTCGGTGGATTCCAACAGAGAGTAGGTTGCAAGGAGGAGGGTGGGGGTGGTGGGAAGGGAGATACCCAGTATACTTGGTCAGCGCGGCCACGTCAAGTGCAACAACTACAAGATAAACAAGCAAGCAAAACTAGGAACAAGTAAGTAAAGGGGTTGATAAATAACTACGCAATGGACGCCTCGGCAATTTATCTTGGAGTTTTGTTTCTGTGAGAAACTAGTCTCCATTGGAGATAGGTGTGGAGTCACAAGGATCCACATTAGCTACCAAGGCTCACCTATTCTCCTCCAGCCTCCACCATCTCCACCAAGACGGAGTGCCACAATCCACTAGGTGCATGTTACCCTTTAAAGGTGGCAACCAAAATATCCATAAACAATGTTGGGTAACTCAATTGAATGCTCCGAACAATATTCCTAGGTTTCTCTCCACCAAGCCTAGCTCCAAGACGACCACTTCTGTCTAGTGTTCCAAGAAACCCAAGAGTAACAGATCTACCAAAAATAATAATAGGAAATCAATTTGTTTTGGTGTAATCCTAGAACTAGATCTCTTATCTGAGTACACAAACTCTTAACATTATTGGGACCACATAGTAGGAGATCTCGGCGATTTAAACTTTGGAACAATGGAGGAGAGAAAATGGAAGGGGTCCCTTCCTCTTGGGGAAGAAGGGTCTTTTTATAGGGGCCCTCAAAATCCAACCATTAGCTACTCCCGCACCCTGGTACAACCAGAGTACTGGCCCGAAACAACTAGGGTTTGAATCAATTGGGCCATGTTTCGTACGAAGTACCAAGCTCTCCATGGAAATTGATACATATGTAAATCATGAGGGGTGCCTCGATACATAGACCACGACACAGCCGTGGCTCGAGGGACGGTACTGCTAGGGCCCCTGTACTAGCGGGCCAAGTACCAGATCTAAGTGTTGAGCTTATTAGGGTGAAATGCACAAGTATTGATTGAAGCAATCATCAATGAGGCTCCTCTTCTGCATGTTTTCCATTTCCCTTGGAGGTTTATCCATGACGTTGTAGAACTTGAGTGGCACACACCTGACCTCGCGAGTTTTTGGAGGTTTCAGCGAACTGTACCGGGAGGGAGGAGCCTCTTTTGGCTTGTGTTCACCGCGATGGTCTTGACCCTTTGGAATATTCGTAATGAAAGGTTGAGCGGGTTTTCACAAGGCCTGCTACAAACTCTTTATTTAAAATTTTGACATTTCTGCTGCAGCGGCGTCCGCTATGTAGGCAGCGAGATATGGGACCGGCCTAGACGGTATGATTGATGCTCGTTTGGATGCGGAACGCCACATCTCACCACCTAGCCATTGATCACCTTGTGCATTTTTGGAGTTTTATCACCTCTTTGTTTTTCTCCGATCTTTCTAGTTGGTAATGTTTCAAAAATCCAATTTGGGTCATAGGCTTAGATAGTCAGGTACCCAAAACAACACATTTTAAAATGTAAAACTAAGTTTTTCTGAATATAATCTGGACATTCTATGTTTGCACAAGAAGTTTCGTGAAAAGAAGACAATTTTCTGGGACTGTGTAAAAAAACAATTTTCAGTGCTATAAAATGACTTCCGCAAACTTTTTTTAATATTTCTTGCACAAGCCACAAAATACATTTTTTCCGTAAAACTTTGTGTCCAAACATAGGATGTCCGGATGTACACCCCGAGTTCTTTTGCAGAATTTTTTATATTTAAAAATGCATTTAGAATACATTCCATAATGGGTGAATATATATGAGTTAAAACATCTTATTCGGCATGTTTGTACTTTTGACCCGGCAGACTCACCTTTTTTTTCTTACACTTGAACCTCTTATATGGACATGGCTATTTAATTTGTTCATAAAACGAGACGATATACTATTTCGAGGAGGCATGATCGATGACATGATTTTTCACCCATCATTAACGTCTGATCACGAAAATTTATTTGTTATATAGTAATAAGAAACCTCGTTGTACACATTGTAATATATCTAGCTAGTTTAGTTGCACACGTTTTTTTCCTGAAATGATCGATCGTCCACGTTAAGGTAGCCAGCCAATACCTATCTGCGTAAGTGCTAATCATGCCGCAATCCGCATTACACAAAGTTGACATGAAAGCCTCTCGGTGCACTTTGCACCTAATTAAGCTGGCAACAAAGGAAATAAAAACAAGATCAAGATATGTACAGCTTGAGCGCTTGGCGACAAATCACAGCATGTCAACCGTGCGGGCTCTTGCGGCGCACGTCAGCCTGTTGCAGAAACTATGCGCAACAGCTTATTAACAGTGTTAATTACTATGGTTAAACCGCAACGGCGCCGCCTACGACTACTGCTATGATTTTGCGCACACGGGATATGCTTTGCTTTGATAAGCCTGCGGGTGCAGGTTCGATATGGTTGTGAAGGTTACGCACCGACCATCAGATATCATGTCGGGGACTTGACATGCAGTTTTTGATGGATGACCATAGATTTTTAGTCGTTCTCAAAACTGATTCACGGCTCTTTTTTTGGGTGGATAAATGGATGTAGGATAAATCGATGAAGGATATAACGCCTCACCTTGGGTCTCCGAAAAGCCTAGGAAAGGATGGACGGTACGAGAGGCGTTGGTGCTCCATGGAGCACCGGTGGATTTCGGACATCCCAGGAGTTCTAAGTCCGCTCGCTCTTTAACAATATGTCCAAGCTTGGATCTATATCCGAGGGGTGCACATGTTCGAGCAGACAAATAAAACTAATTTGGCGCTGGACACCGGATGCCATTTACTTCTCCAAGTCTTGCTACGATATCAGTCGAGATCTTGGAAGCTGAATTGGAAGACGTGAGAACTGCTGAGGGTGAAGTTCTTTGTCTGGCTGGCTTGCTTGGAACGTTGCTGGATAGGGGAGAGACTCACACGCCGTAGCTTACCACACCAAGCGAGTTGCCCGATGTGCGACCAGGCGACGGAGTCAATGACCCACCTTCTCACCGGGTGTTCGTTCTCACGAACGATTTGGCACGAGGTACTATATCCTGGATATGAGCGACATCAAGACCACCTGTTGTGGAGGACGATCTTGTGGAATGGGCATCTCGTCGGTGATCATGCCGATGACGTGGTGGATTTGGAAAAAACGGAACGCGTTTCTCGATTGGCGCTTTGGTGGCAATCATCAAGACCGAGGCTCATTCGTGGGCGAGTGGTCTTGCACACCTGCTCCCCTATTTCAGATTGTTGGGTTAAGTTGTATGGTGTGGGATTGCATGTCTCTAAACTTGTAAATAAACCTTCTTTCTACCAATGCATCGAAACGTAATGTTTTTTGCGCTTTCGATGGTTATTAATGCACTGTCATAAATCTGCTCTTGTATTTACCTTCTCTCTGTTCGCCTCTAGGCATCTCATTTCATCTCTTCATAGTAGCAGAATTAGGAGGTTTAGCAAGTGTCGTTAGCAATATTTATAGTACATATGTGGACAAATTACACCTCAAACCTAGTAAAAAACACACACCTACTAATTCAAAACACTTTAATTATGTGATGCCTCTTTGACATCACACACAACACGTAGCTCTGCCATTGTCTCTTCATTTCCTCTTGACATCACAAACAACACATAGCTCCACCACTGTCTCTTCCTTATCTTCTTCTTCCTCTTGTCTGAAATCGTGTCATCTCTTTTTCTTACATGCCTCCCACTGTCCCACATCCAATATGCCGCCTCCGTCTGGAGGTATCAATTCGGGTCACCGAGACACGATTAAACACCCATCCGTCATCAAGCGTCTCTTGAAAGCTCGCCACCTCCCCTCATTCGCTTTGCATTGCTCTTGCACATACGCGGGCTACGATAGTGTGGACCTATTTTTTATTTTAGGAATAAAATACACGGTATGTTTAGTTGTAATTGCGTAAAGTATTCGGAACAACAAGATTTAGTGGGTGTTTTTAAATCAATCAGAGACTGCTTAGGATACAATAAAAATGTTAAATCATACTATGGTCAGAACAATGATATGAAGACCATGTCCATAACTTGTTAAAATGATCGATATTTGTATTTTCTTTAACTTGCAGAAAACAAGACATTGAAGAAACTTATACTACACCCGACACCCATGTTCACGCAATCTAGGTAATATCTATATCAGAGAGTATGTATGGGTAGTACGGAGTATATTAGACCATTGTGTTAGTATTTGTACTACTTGTTAGTTATTGCATATATTTTTCTCATACTTCTTTTTCATGCACAATTATGAAGGTATTTAGAAATTATAGCACAACTATTTTTTGACGGAAATTATAGCACAACTATGACCCGGCTTGTAACTTTTCATGTAATCTGATTTGAAATATCTTAGATGTAGTAGCACAAACTATGACCCTACTCGTGGCTTTTCATGCGATTTGATTTGAAATATCTGAGATATAGTAAATGACTGTACTCAAAGCGATAAAGTATCTCACTATGATACTATATATGAGACGTTTGTGTAATTACACTTAAGCTCTTTCTGTTAGTAATAATAATGATTATCTTAAGATTGCCCACTTTGCACAAAGCAAGTTCCCGTTCTCTCCTGTGTAATGCTTCACAGCTAGCCGAGACAGAGGAGAAAAGGAAGGGTTAGTTAGCTAGAGAGAGATAAGGTTCTCTACTTATGAGTGTTTTTTTCTTCTTCTTCTTGTGAGCCTAGTACTGATGAGTGCTTAATTGGACTGATTAAATTAATCGGATGCCATCCATGCCGATATGTTAATCAAATGGGCACATCTCGATCGCTCCCTTTTAAATATCTAGGAATTCCTATTCATTATAGGAGACTTCTTAACAAAGAATGGAAACCGGTAGAAGATCGGTTCGAAAGAAAATTGAGTTCTTGGATTGGAAAATTGCTCTCATATGGAGATCGATTAGTTCTAATAAACTCAGTTCTTACTAGTTTACCGATGTTTCTGCTCTCTTTCTTTGAAATCCCGAAGGGGGTGCGGAAGAGATTAGATTTCTATCGATCACGCTTTTTTTTGGCAAAGTGATAATAAGAAAAAGAAATATAGATTAACGAGATGGAACATTATTTGTCGCCCAAAGTGTCAAGGAGGTCTAGGAATTGAGGTACTAGATTTAAAAAATAGATGCTTACTTAGCAAGTGGCTTTATAAGCTTCTCACTGAAAAGGGCGTGTGGCAAGAGCTGTTACATAATAAATATGTAGGTGAGAAAACTCTAGCTCAGATTGAGGCTAAACCTACAGATTCTCCTTTTTGGAAAGGAATTATGAAGGTCTCCCATGATTTTTTCAGACATGGGTATTATGAGGTCGGTAATGGCCAAAACACTAGGTTTTGGGAAGACCCTTGGCTGGACAGAATTTCTTTGGAGCACCAATATCCGCGATTATATAACATAGTCAACCACAAAAACATTATGATAGCTAATGTTTTATCGTCCGGTCCTTTAAATATCTCCTTTAGAAGAGCACTTACTGGACCAAAGAGAGCTGATTGGATAAACCTAGTGGAAAGAATAATGAGAGTATCACTAACGGATGGTACAGACTCTTTCCGCTGGAGTTTAACTACTAACCGAAAGTTTTCAGTTAAGTCTATGTATGCGGATTATATGAATGGACACACCCCTTTTCTTCACAAATATCTTTGGAAGCTTAAAGTGCCTCTAAAGATAAAAAAAAATCATGTGGTTTTTATATAAGAAGGTCTTACTTACTAAAGATAATCTTGCTAAGAGAAATTGGACAGGTTGTAAACGGTGTGTCTTTTGTGATAAAGAGGAATCCATACAACATTTGTTTTTAGATTGCAATTTCTCAAAAATGATATGGAGGGTAATCCAGTTTACTTTCAATATTGCACCACCAACCACGGTGTCTAATATGTTTAGTACATGGTTAGACGGGGTTGATAAAGTAACTAAAGCAAGAATCAGGATTGGGATGTGTGCTATTCTTTGGGCTCTTTGGAATTGTCGAAATGACATTGTATTTAACAAGGAACGAATACCAAACTTTTTGCAGGTGGTCTACAAGGGAGTGCATTGGATCCGCACATGGGTGGTCCTTCTACCGGTTCCGCAGCAGGAGCTTATGGAGTCTGGATGTACCCGGTTGTTGGCCATTGTGAAGGCCATATACTGCACGGCTGGATGGCGACACGAGAGGCGTATTCAGGATGCCTAGTTGCTTCTCATTGATATTTATCTTTCGTTGGCTCTTTAGTTTGTAATAAGACATTTTGAACCTGATCACTTTTCAATAAATGGCTGTGTGCATCGTCTAGATGCAGAGGCCGGGATACCCTATTTCTAAAAAAAACATGCACACTGTCTAACACTCACTCCGTTCTAAATTAGACAACTTCCATTTATCTAAAAATGAATGTATCTAGACTTGTAACATGCCTAGATATATTCACTTTTGCACAAATAGAAGACATCTAATATAAACTCTTCGTTTCGGTGGTTTCGCACACGTGCGGTCAGACGCAGGTCGCGACGGACTTCCGCCTTTTCAGGATCGTGTTAAGGCAGCGCCTTTGGCCTCTCGTTGCCAACACCTGTTCGGCTTCTTGACCTTAGGACCATCCAAGGGGCGATGTTTTGTTTCATGTAAACAGTAGAAGAAATTGAGGACAAACGGTGCAATGTTTGAATTTGTGTGCCGTGGATTCAAATTTTCATGATATTGTAGAAAAAATAGAGGCTGCCGAAATATTTACATTTTTATACAGAGAGTTTTATTGACTCAAAATCACATCAAGGTGACGCAGCTACAATGAGTTCAAAAACCCCGTCCATACATAAAAAGATGCACGTAGCCAAACAAGTGGTGGAGGTTGGAGAGCGAAAAAGGTTTATGGCAAACTCTAGTCAAAGCAAAGCATGGTGTGCAGTATGGCATCTGGAGATTAAAAAACGACAGAATGACTCAGCTGTTTCAAAGACTTGTTAAACATTTATCACTTGTACCTACTCCCTCCGTTCTGATTTAATTGACTCAGATTTAATACAACTTGTACTAAATCTGAGTCAATTAATTTAGAACGGAGGGAGTACAAGGCAGAGGCATGATAGTAGGACATGGCAGAAAAACACATTTTTGGCATCATGCCTGCTGTAGCACTATCTTCCTTTGCGAGAAATTACGACGATTATATGAAATATGCTTGCAACAGCTATGCGCAGTCAAAAAAAACTACGATACAAGATTGAACTTTACTTAATAAGATGGTTTGTTCCTTCTCTTTAAATTCAGTGTAACGGGCTAAGAGATATGTTGATGACAATTGCCCTGAGAGAGGATCCGATAAGCCAAAATAAAACTTTACAAAATCTAGAATTTTCTCCCTGAAATCTTTGTATGCCAAGTTATATTCAGTTGGTGTGGATAGATCTTTTAAACAACCGTGGATAACGAAACAGCCTCTTAAAATCAAAAAATTGCTTTGTCTTGTCGGACACAATGCCATAGCTCAAAAGGCAATGTGAAATAAAAAGGAATTGGGGGGTAGCGAGTTATACCAGTAGATTTTGTCCTACCGATGAATCTTCCATACATCTCTTTTTAAAGTGCCCCATTGTTCCATACATGTGGAGTATGATTAGTATTACCTTTGGCGCTTTTCCTACCTTTGCTTGATTTACTCGGTACTTTTGGGGGAGTGCCAAAATTCTTCATTTGGGAATTACTATGCAAGTTGTGTGATTCGTGGCTTTGTGTCGGGCTCTATGAAGAACTCGGAATTGTGCACGGTCTCCTTTCTTCGTCTTCCTCCGGCAGTTCAGGTACAGTGCAACAACGGTGATAGTCTGATGGAGTATGCATGCAGTTGCGGATAGTTTGAGGATTAGCTCTTAGGAGCTTTTCTGTATATGGGTGGACAACTGTCTGGATATGCACCTTGTCCTAATGCAATCTAGAATTCTAGAATTCTGTTGTTGTGTTGCTGTGTTGTTGCTGTTGTTCTTTGCCATGCTTCGGCATGTGCCGCTGTCCTAGCTTTGCTAGGTGTTGTATGGTTTTCAGGCCTGGTTTCCCTTATAAACCGAGTCATTCGGCTATCAGCCTTTCTTCTAATCATATTGAAAAACAGCTCTTGACTGGCTTTTCAGTCAAAAAAAAAAAATAGAATTCTAGATGCTTCCTAAAAAATGCTCGAGGCACATGCTAGTCAGCTACCAAACTTTGTACTGTTCATGTTTATAACATTTTAAAGTTGTGCTCCGTAGTATTCTAGTTTACATATTTGCTAAAGTCTTCCAGCATTTTGTCCTACTCCGCCATGTCCCTTATCACCCAAGGATAATGGTGAACTGTTTAAAGTGTCCGTATATTGTATGGCAGATTGGCAGTACCGATGTAAAAGGCAAACAATTGCACGGTAGTGTCCAACTTGTGTCCGAATTAATTTGTATGGTCCGACTTACATTGAAAAACATACGTGAAGCACCACATTTGCAAGGATGGGAAAATCCCCTTTTCATGTGCATTTTTTTCGTTTTGTATGCTCAGTCATGCTTTGAACTTGTACCTGTCTAAATTATGTTGCAAATATTTTTATCAATTGATTATGGAATATTGATCCAAATATAGTATACTCGTTAGGATAAGAGCAGTAGACTTGATTCGTTCGTATGAATGATCGTGCTTGATGGCAAAATTGTACTTCCTTGTTCTTGAATGTGAGGTGTATGGGTTTTTGAGAAAAAGATTAAAATATAAGGTGTATTATGATTTATGTATAATTTTACCCATCCAAAAATAAGTCCCGGTCTATAACTATTGGGGACTTCTCTTTCCCGAGTTTTTTCATGGGGAAATAAGTCAACCGTATGTAAAGTACTCACGTTTTAATATCCGTGTAAGAAAACTAAACACCCTACATCCAGAAAGGAAGGGAGTATCTCTTTTGGAGGTTGTCTAGCAGTTTATGCTCTGATATTCATGGTTAGAGGCTTAGAGCACTGGCCTACGATTTTGTTTATCCAACAAGGATACCAGTGTAGTATTAGGATCGACTCTCCAACCCTATGGGCTTAAAATTATTCATGTACGATCCAAGCAGTTTGTGTGTTGGTAGAGACTAATGTTTAATCTCTATCTTGATAACGCTAGGTGCAAGCACTCCTATGGCAAGAATGCTCTCAAGGTTGCAGAGTTTGGCTTGGCTGGGATAATGGTGTTTCCGGTGGCGTTGGGCTTAGGGGCTCTTGTATCTGAATCCAGCGATGTGCCTTGACTGCTTTTAGATTGTGTGTAGCTTTTACTGGTCTTCATTAATGAACCGTGTTTTGTTTGGTTTTATCGCTGGTTTTCCTTAGTAACTAGATCAACTCTTTGGTTTTTAATGCAATGCGGGAGCTCCCCGCACTCTGACGAGGTTCCGTCAAAACTAAGCATTTTTTTCTCTTTGTTTGTGCGCTTTGTTTTGGCCGTGTGCATTCAGTATATGTAGATGCAAGGCTTGTTGCTTTGATGCGACATAAATTGTGAAAACTTACCAAACATTTTCTAAAGGAATGTTTTTTACTCCCTCTGTCTAACAAAAGATGTCACACTTTCTATCAAATTTGGATGTATCGTATCTATACACTAAGTCATGTCTAGATACATCCATTTTTTGATCAAGTTGAGACATCTTTTATTGGACGGAGGGAGTAGTACTTCGAGGGACCTATAGATTGTGAAAACTGTCCAAACATTTTCTAAAGGAATGCTTATAATTCCTAACGGTGGTAGCCTAACTTGTAAAAGACGAGAGGATATCATAGTGCTTGGTGGGACCCACAGTAGGGCACGTGGCGCACTCATGAGAAAGGTCAGACATGAGTCAACAGTGAATACCATATTTCTCCTTTATCAATTGTGTATTTTGTATATGTATGTAAGAATATTCTTTGTTACTTTTACCCACCAAGAATAATCATCTCATTTTAATACATTGGAATCATCTAACTGATACACGGCAACAAGAACTCTTCTCTATATCATCATATAACAGCCGGGCCCTCTGACAGGCCGGCCTTACCTGTCAGTCAGACATTCGGTCAGACAGCTAGGGGTCGGCTCGGCACAACCAACGGGAGAGCACAAAATGTTTTTGTTTCTCTATATCAGATCGAGCCAGGCGCGCGCCAAACGAGCTGGACGCCTACGCCTATGGTCGCAGCGGCCGGAGGTGGACGGGCACGCCGTGCTTGGGCCGCAGCGTGAGCACGTTGACCGGCGCGTGGCGGTAGTCGTCGGAGATGGTGAAGCGGAAGCTGGCGAGCAGCATGGCGAGCACGACCTTGGCCTCTACGAGCGCGTACGCCTGCCCGACGCAGTTGCGCGGCCCGGCGGCGAACGGCAGGAAAGACGATCGTCGCCCGCTGCCGGCGGCGAACCTCTCCGGCCGGAACTCGTGCGCGTCGGTGCCCCAGATGGACTCATCGTGGTGGATCGCAAGCACCGGTATCCACACAGAGATCCCGCGCGGCAGGTGGAGGCGGCCGTCGCCGAGCGTGATGTCCTCGAACGCCATCCGCGGCAGCAGCGTCGCCGGCGGGTACAGCCGCAGCGTCTCGTGGATGATCATCTGCAGCTGCAAGTACGCACACAAACACAAACAAATCCATAAGATTTCTCGCTCTGTCAGTGCCGCGAGACTTGGCTTACGTACGTATATGCACGCGTAGCGTACGGTAGGACGGACGGACATACCACGGTGAGCTTGGAGAGGTGCTCGGGCGAGGGCGGGTCGTCGCCGCAGACCTGGGCGACCTCGGCGCGGGCCTTGTCCTGCCACTCCGGGTGCGTGGCGAGCAGCATGAGCGTCCACGTGAGCAGCAGCGCTGACGTATCGTGGCCGGCGAAGAAGAAGGTCTTGCACTCGTCGACCAGCAGCCGCGTATCGTAGCTGAACTTGCCAACGCCGTCGCCTGCTGCACCCTTGCTGTCCTTGTTCTTCTCCATCTCGGCCAGCAGCATGGCGAGCAGCCCCCGGCCGTAGGTGGAGGTCGTCCGTCCCTCGTCGGCGATCTCGCGGCTCCGGCGGATGGACTCCAGCACCACGCCCTCCAGCTCGCCGTTCAGCCGGCCGATCTCCCTCCTGTACTTGCTGGGGAAGTACCTGAAACCGATGATCGAATTCCCTGGTCAGTTTAATCAGGCGCATGTACTGCAAACAAACAGTTGTTAATTTACTCGTGTGTGCGCGTACGGATGCGCCAGTGGATGGTGGAATCAATCCAATGCGACGGACAACTTGAAGTCAGTGCCGCCAGTGTCCAAGAACTAAGCCACATACGAGTAGTTAACTAAGACCCATCAGCAGCTAGCTTATCTCGGCTTAATCGTGCACCTAGCTTAATCTTAATTAACTGAATGAATCCCCATGCGCAGCTGAGTAAGAATACACATACAGACACATGCGCGGGCAAGCGAACATCGGTAGCGACGAGGCCAGGTAAGAGAGTGGGTATACGAGAAGGACGGCGGCGGCGACGGCAAGGGAATAAAGTTATTGACAGGCCGGAGCCGGGGAGAGGGAAAGGTGATCGTGACTCACTGGCTACCGGGGATCCAGAGGTAGCGGCTGGAGCGTGCGGTGAGGCGCTGCAGGTCCTCGAGAAGGTGGAAGATGCGCTTGCCGGTCTCGTAGCTGGTGTCGAACTCGGTGCGGGAGATGATGTCGCCGGTGAGGCGGGTCATGTGCGCGCCGATCTCCACCTCGCCGCGGCCCCGCGCCGCCGCGTCCCGCAGCGACAGGATCGTCTGCTTCGTGCACTCCACCATGTTCCCCACACGGCCCTGCGTAAACACACGTGCGATATGTCCCAGGATTCAGGAACCGGCCGGTTGCAGTGGTATGTGGTAATGCCACCAATCCATGTGCTCGATCCACGGGGCCGCATACCTTGAGCTTGTCGGGCATGAAGGCCGGCGCGACGACATGGCGCTGGTGCGACCACCGGGCGCCGTTGGCCATGAGCACGCCGCGGCCGATGAAGTGCCTCGTGCCCTGCCGCTGCAGCCACGACTTGCCGGTGGCGTGCGCGTATTTGGACGACAGGAACTCCTTGATCATGTCCGTGTCCGTCAGGCACAGCCGCGGCTCGCTGCCGTACCAGTACACGAACAGCTTCCCTGAAACGCACCACGGCCAATCAGTACGGACGTCCGGCGGGTCGCAATGCGGCCGGCGACGATAAGATGTCTTAAGTTCTCACCGTAAATCCCGGACCAGTACACGTAATGGGGCATGAGGCGGCCAACGATGTCGTGGCTCAGGGACGGCATGTCGCCGGCGGTCGCCGTGGCCACGAGGGCCGAGACCTCGCGGAGGTTGCCGACGAGTGGACGCGGCGTGGGCCCGTGGACGCCCTGCGCCGCCATGGCCCTACGGATCCTCATTGGTGTCAGCAAGTAGCAGGACAGGGTCACCCATACCGCCCTCAGGAGCAGCGCCACAGCAGCCGAGGCGATCGCCGTGACGACGACCCCCACGAAAGCCATGACGGAGAAGGGGGTGCAGAGAGATGGCGACGATTCGAGGCGTTAGTAGTAGTTTTGATTGATGATGATTGTGGTGTTCTTGCTGGCTGCTGCCTCCAATGCAGGCTTTCCCCGCGCCCCCTCTTGGCTTATATACACGATCTCCATGGAGCACCGGGGAGATTTCCATGTCATTAATCGTGTCCATTACGACTAAGATAAGGACTGGGTGCCCCTTCCAAATTAACATGGGTCTTCCATTTGGTAAGTAGAAATTGAATCTGAAAGGGGATCGATCACTTGTTTACTGGCTGATAAGGAAGGCAATGCATTGCCATCTGAGACGAAAGTTGATTCTGCTTTGGCGAGGTCACCCATCAGTGAGTGCCTTAATTGGCGAGATTAATCTTCTCAATGAGATTGCTATGGCTGAGGTGTTTTTTGTTTAGTAGCAATTGATGTGGCCAGTGTATCTTCCCACTACGAAAAGGTACTAGTAGTGTATCACTTATATATATGGTAGCCATTTATTAAAAGATAAAGACTGAGATATAAAGGATCCGATTCTTAATTAGTAGCTACTAATCATATTTGTCCAGCCCATTGTATGCATTTATTTCAAGATTGGTAGAGATCAGGTACAAAGATCCTACGGAATTCATTTGCAGATGTTGCATATACAGCAGTACTAAGATACACATAGTACATAAAGAACAGGCTGACAGTTGGGCTCAATGGACGCCAAGGAATTAGACGACCAAAACTAAATAAACAAACCACGGTATATATGACGAAAGAGCAAACAGTATAGTATACGGAGAAACTCCCAAACCGAAGCACTCGAGGACAGCATCATAAGGTTGGCACCGAATGGTGTTTTAGTCTAATTATAAGGCTTAGGCAGCAGCATTAGACGTCTACCCCATGAATTCTTGTCTGAATCAGGGCTTAATTTAGAGTATCAGTGTATGATCATCATCAGCGGCAGCACATAGAGAGTGCATAGACTGGTCAATCCCTTTAATAAATGGCAAATCTCATTAAGGATAGATGGCTTTATATATTCTGTATTCTCAGTCCCTGCACTTTCACAATATATGATTCTGAGATAAAGCTCTTTGATAAGAAACATAAAAACCGTAGACGGTTCTGAAACAAAGTTTTGATTTTTTTTTCCTGACAGGTGACATAAACTAAGCCGGCAGCGCAGGAAACGAAACGCAATAGGGCGAGGCGGGAAAGAAAAGAGGCCATATTTGTTTTCAACAACAAGCAAATGAAGCCTAGTCCTCTGCACCTTGTGCAACTTGGAGAAAGAAATGCTGTGTGCCGCGAGCTTTGGGCATAAGTACAAAACCCTGGCCGCACACTCACCATTGTTTAGTGCTGAGCTATCACATTTGTATATGCCAAGAAAAGAGAAAGTTCATAGTTCAGTTGGAGCAAAAACAGCGTGGATGAGCTGTAGCCGATCGAAGCAAGTCGGTGCACCGGCGATTACCGCTAAGTGCTCCTACTAGATACGGTTTAAGAAAGTAGATTAGTTATTTTTAAGAAAGATTTGGTTTCTGCATACACACGCAGAGAGCGAAAAGGAGGAAACAGAAGGCTGAGTGATACTGTTTTGTTTTTGAAGCCTCTGCTGTTTTCGCTGTTGTCGGTTTTTTGTCGGTCGGTTAAAGTAGAAAACGCTCCCATAAAACTGGATGTAACCCTTCTTTAGTGAAGAACTGGTCAGAGCATCTGCCAGTTTTTCAGGAAACGGAGTAGTAGCTAGCTGCATAAGTGTAACTGAAACTGAACCCTCCTTGTATATGACAAATAGTTTGGAATCTTTGTCATGACGGTTTAGTTATAGTTCTCTTCCTTTTCAAGATGAGCTGTTGCCCATCGAAGTCAGTCGGTGCACCTCCTAATTACGGTTTAAGAAAGTGATTTAGTTTACTTGCTATGTTTTTCAAAAGTCTCAGCTGTTTTTGTTGTTAATCTTTTCGCTCTGAAAAGTAGGAAACGCTCCCATAAGACCGGTTTGTAACCCTCTCTAGTCAGGAATAGTCAGAGCATCTCACATTATTTCGAGAAAGGAGTACTTCCATCTGATCATAATAAGTGTTACGGTTGTTGAATATATGATCAATTTTTCACATGATTCTATAAAAACAGTAGAAAATACATGGATATTCCACATGATCATGATCGTAAAAACAGTAGATAAACACATGGCTAGAAAAAAGTTGTTAAAATAGTCATGCGATCTAACGGAGATACACATAAAGCAATTCTACACATATTGCTAGAGGTATTATCTGAAGCCCGATTTTGAATAGACAGAATAAAATCGCACACTGGGAATTGGAGGAAGACCGCTCACGTTGGTTGTTGAAGAGATGTTGGGAAAGAAGTCGTCGGCGTGCTAGAGAAGAATCCATAGCGCTCCCTAAAAACTTATCGCTCATCTCCCATACAGGATCACAATAGGCGGGATTTCAGAGGCCTACTGTCCCGTCATGCGGTGCACGTCACGAACGGGATGGAAAAGACTTGATCGGCGATATGGCGCTCGAGAACAAGGAGGCAGGTGCATGCGATGTGGCTGATTGTGTTGTGTGTATTTGAGAGGAGGGACCTTATTTTTATAGGCATGGAGGACTGGAGGTGAACTGAACAGTCAAGCTGGGAGATGGAGCAACACGCTGGGAGGTGAACCGAACAGCCAGCTGGTCGCATTCATTTTCCACTAGTGTGTTGAACGGAATAGCCAACCAATCGGCTTCATCCTACTGCGTGTGTGGCAAAATGTTCCAGTTTCCGCAAAATGTTTTATTCATACGTAGCAAAAATATAGATTTTCGCTCGGCTCATCCCCAAAACCCGGCACGCACGCAACGCATCGTGACGGGCGGGCGTGGAGGGCGGAGGAGGAGGTGTGCGCGGTAGTCTCTCCTCTTCTCATTCTCATACTACTAGTAGTAGAAGATATCACCTTATAAAGTAGCGCAACTCACTCCAAGCTATCAACATGAGACTAAACTTTTGTCCCACCTCTTACCAAGTATGAATGAGCCACATGGGCTCTAGGATTTCAGGAATTATGGGAATATAAAAAATTGCTGGGCTATTTAGGCCAAAATTCGAACAACGGTTTTGAACTAACCCGGGATCAATACTGCCACACTTATTTAGAATCTAGAAGCGCATGGAGTATACTACTCCCTCCGTCCCAAAAATAACTGTCTCTAGTTTGCCCAAAAGTGGATGTATTTAGATACGAAAAATGTCTACATACATCCACTTTTAGCTAAATTTAAGACAGTTATTTTGAAACGTATGGAGAATATGTTGTTAGAAACGATGTATAAGCCTAACTAAAACTAAACCCCTATGATGAGGACAAATGATTTGGAACCTTTTTATCACTTGAATATACCTAGGAGCACGTCTTTGTATTGAGAAGATTGCGCTAAGATAGGGAAAACAAACAAGTTTGCAAAGATTTACAATGCATCGCACCAGTCAACTGAGAGGCCACAAAGAAAATATAATACGATGAGGGACCAAGTGAGGATGCGGCACCGGCTACATATTTTCAGACATTTGGCGTTCCCCAACCTCCAGCCATGAATTGAGAGTACACGAGGCTTAGTGTCACATTCGTTGTCGACCGCCTCCATAGCACGCCCACAACTTTAGGGCTGCCTAGGTTAACATACCCGGACGGAACTAGTGAATGTATACTTTAGAAAGCGCATGTCATGGCGTACATTGCACCTCGGGGGATGATGCGCTATGCAACGACACCCACGAAAAGGAAGACCCCACCGATGAGGTTTCATCGGTAAGACCCGGAGGAGCACATCTTCGTCTGCCCCATCGGAAATCCACGTACGTACCAAACAAGGCCTCCAAGGAACGAACGACGTCATGACGCCGCTACCTAGTCTGGAGATTAGGACCTAACGCGTTACCCTTGGTACTCCAGTAGGGAAGGTCCAAAAAGGGCCATAAGAACGCCTCTGTACGTAGAGGTAACAACACCCTATAAGAAGAAGGTAAATAACTTCAACCATGGAGGCCATACAAATATAAAGCACGAATGCATAAACTTGGGTATATAGATAACATAGCCACGCAAGGACGGAGATTTTGTCCCGATGTTCACACTAGTATGGAGAACCCTATCGCTGACGTATCAAAATACCCTACTGCTAGCGGGTGGCGGTACGATACGCCAACGATAACACGTACCACTGGCGCACTATCTCTATGCCAACGTATCACTAGCGTACAAAATCGTTGGAGAGGTGCGGGGTAACCGTGGTGTTCCACAAACGCCACCGAAGGGTCACCTTCTTTCCTAGAGCCAGAACCACAGAGTTTAGTGCTGAGTTTGCAAGCACCACAAACACTTCACAATCTCCATGACTGATGAGTACATGATTCTTCTCAATCTCGACTAAGAGTTCACCGCTACAAAAACATCCAAGCCGTCTAGGAGGGCTCCAAGAGTAAGAAACCCACAAGCTCTCACTCGAATGAATATATATAGGAGTAGTTAGTCGTCATATATTGAATCAAGGTTGTAATTTGTGTACTCATATATACTTCATGTATTCTGATAATGATTCAAATAATATACATTGAATTTTGTCTTCATGCAATTCATTTTTCTGTGAGTGTTTCTTCTAAATTTTATTTTCTTGCTGGGAATAAATATTCAAACTCTCAAATAATGCATTCCAAAAGATAATATTTAGTTGTAGACAAAATCATATTTCATTTCAGATAAAAAGGTCAAACCTTTTATATTATCTGCCAACACATACAACTTTTGCTTGAACTCCATTGTTATTATGCAGAGCTTTAGCCATGGTTACCAACGAATTTATACGCATTGCATTGTACCCTTGCAACAGCCTTAATCCATTGGTATAGACGCTAACAACGCTCATTTGTACACTTAGATACAAATAAAATGTGTTGTTGTAGTAGAGGTCCTCTTGTAGTGAATAAGAACATGTTGTACAATGGACTGTCTTGCTATTATCTCTAGCGATTGTATGACTCACAAAAAATATTGAATAGAGAATGTGTAAAGAAGGAAAGATGTCATACAAGGAAAAATAGTTTTCTCTTAGCTGATATAGAAAGACAACATTCTCTCTTTATTTTTTAGATAAAACATTCTCTCTTTATTTTCTCTCCGCTGACGAAAGACACTGCATATATCAACTCTACGAGTATGCTGATGGCACGCCATTGCACATGTCCTAGCAAGAATTTGTACAGAGATAAAAGATAAAGTACCTAAACACCCTTGTAAAGATTGCGATAGAGGTTGTGAGAATAACTAGAAAGGCAAATAGGCAATGGCTTGACTTTTAAACATTGCTCACATATTTCGTGAGATGGATAATGCTACAAATGACAGGAAACACACACGTAGGTAAATTCATTACAAAAAAAACATAAAACTTCCAACGGTTCTCCCTCACACACCTTTCTTTAGAGATATCAGCTGCCCCCTCCGTTTCATAATATAAGATGTTTTAGGTTTAACATATATTATCTATATTCACAGTAAAATGAGTACACACGTGTATTAAAATATGTCTAGATACATGTCTGTACATATAAACGTGAAAAATTGGTAAAACATCTTATATTATAAAAACGTAGGAAGTATCTTTCTCCTTTTGCGTGCTTGGTTGGACCTAAATGGAGCTAGAGAATGGGAGTCGAAGGAGTCATACCTTGAAATCCGCCGTATGGCTGGGTGTCATGGAAGTCGAGAGTCTAACTCCCACAATTATTCAGATCACAACTGTTGATCAAGTATCTGTAAGCTTAATTAGTGTTGTACACCGGGTCTATTAGACCTGATCTCCGAACGCTAGCCACAAGACAATACAATTTACAAATTAAGGCACGATGTGATTTTATTTTTGCGGGTAAGGCACGAGGTGATTGTATATACATGCAGCTATTTCAACACAAATTAGTGCGATCCGTTCCTGTTCGATTCTGAAGCATGATATCCTAGGCAAGTAATCCATCCCCGTGCCCAATTTTTTTTATAGGTTTCCTCACTTATCACACGATATTATACTTGCAACTGTCAGTGTATCTCCCAGCTCAGGAATTAAGCCTGGTCAGTGGTCAGCTTATGGCAAGCTAATCTAAGAAATGGTCATCAGTCAACAGGGTTAATTATGTAATTAGAAAGCACGTATAATCAGTGGGATGTCTGAAGTGTGCACGTATATATCGAGTGACTTTGTAGAATGTTTTTGACAGCTATGAGCGGAGCTCTCCAATATTCAGCAAGCAACTGGCTTGGTAGACTATATGTCCATATCAGACTTGGATTATACTGTGAGCTCGTGAAAGAAACTTGCCAAAAAAATGTCTATAATAGGACTTTGCTAGATTATTAGTGTCGCACCATTCGGCCTTCGACTTGGTGCACTTTTTGTTTCTGTAACAGAGTGCACGAACTTTGTCCAGGTTAACCTTGAACCATGTGGGCCGTGGCTCTAGGTGGACCACCGCTAACCCGAATGGGCCGTACACCTAGGCATTCGGGCCCAAATCACGCTACGTTAGGGCCCTGAACAGTACAGCTCATCAGACAGCAGCCTTTTCTGGTAACTTTCGCTCGGAGGCGTACCGTACGGCGTCTGGGAAAGGATCCATTGGTGCCCGGTACAGCTCAGAAAGGCCACGCAGTCGAGGGATCCTCTGCGGGCGACGCGCCGTGTGGCCCGAGGACGTCGCCGCGTGGGCTGGGGTCCCGTTGGTCCCGCACGGTGTCTGCTGTTGCGGGCGGCACGAAATGGGACGCGCCCGCCACCGTCTCTGGTGTTGTATGTATGGAAGGCGATTTTGCACGGGCGCCCCTGTCCTGGTTGGGTTTTCTCGGTTAGGGGTTGGCTACACCTGTGAAGGCAAAGTATAATTCTTTTTTTCCTTGAAAACTAGGGTCACAAGTTTCGAATCTTTGTCATTTTTTTCATCCCCGGGACAAGAAATCCAACGGTGTTTTTTTCCCTCTTGATGGAAAGATGAGAGAAAATCAAATTTAAACGAGAAAACATAAATGGTTCTATGTTAATATAATTTGTTTCACATACGTACTAGAGAAACTTGTGGTGTTGTCGGTTTTTTTTGGCATTGTTTTAGTGCCAGTAATTTTTGTACATTTATAAGTTGGGGTTGATGGTGCCCATGTTTAAATTAATATACCTAGTTTAGAGCTACAAGATGCTTGGTTCTACCAATCTATGGAAGTGATCGACTAGGTTCAAGGTGGGCTTCAATGATTTTGTTGACGAGTCTTTTAATAATCTAATTAGTTATACACCTTAGATACTTTCTAGGTATGCAAAGATAATTTCTCGGGCTTGATGTGATTATACCTAGATAACGATCAAACTCATTTCTTTAGTTCAAAACTGTTAAGCTAGAACTAACCAAGCTTGTTAATTTTAACGAGAAAAGGCAAAGTTTGGTTTGGCTCGTTATAGGCCCGACTTGACTTGTAAAAGTCGTTAAGATTTCAAAATAACTATGTGAAAAATGAAATTTAAAAATCTCACAAGCAATATTAAAACGATTCATAACAAACACTCAGTTAGTTCAAAACATAATGTTGGGATGACTGAATGTAGATGCCTATTCTAACATATGGATGGACGGTTTTGTCTTGTTCCGCCCAAGTTCAGAGTTTCACGAGTTATCGACTCCAGCGGACATCTCGTTAGCTCGTTCATTAATTGGGCTCGCTATTCTTAATGATCAAAATGCATAGCTTGGCGCTAAACGAGCCAAGATTTTAACAATTTGAGCAGCTCGTGAGTTTCAAAAAAAAATCAAGATTTTGATGTGATTATGTTTTCTATCTTTGTCTAAAAAATACAGCGCAATATCGATACACATCTTTATCATGTAAAATGAACATCACTTATTTTTATCAGGCATGTCCCCTGGTTTATTCATATAAATTACACACTAAAATATTCGTGCAATTATTTGAATCTATGTCCTTTTTCACCCTAGCTCTCAAAGCCGTTTCTAACGTCGAAAACCCCAAACCGACTAAGACGCAAAGAGTTTGCCAAAAAGAAAATTAAGACACAAAAACTTTTCCTAAAAAAGACAAAAGGCAACGCTTGCAGAAAAGTGCGGTTGTGTGTGTACAAATCTAACATACGAGAGGGGTTAATCTATAAAACCACCCGTCCACGCTGCTCTAGGGGCCCAAATAAAAAACAACAAAAAACCGAGAAAACTCGCCGCCTCCCTGTCCTCTCTCCTCTTCCCCTCCGCCTCCTCCTCCTCTCGACCTCGGCGGACGCCCCGCGGACGCACGCGGCGAGATGAAGGTCTCCGTGAAGACGCTCAAGGGCTCCAGCTTCCAGATCGAAGTGAACCCCGTCGACAAGGTATCGCAGCCCCCCGTAACGCCTCCCGATCTGTCCGTCCGTCGTCGCGAGGGTTGGCGTATCTGGGCGAGATTTAGCGGGTGGATTATCGAGTCGTTCACAGGGCTGGGTTACTGGGTGCGGTTTTCGCGCCGAGGGATTGGTAGAGTGCGCGGGGAACTGGTGAGGTGTGAGGCCCGAACCGGTGTGACTGTGAATCCAATCCGTGGCTTGTTGTTTGGGTTCTGCTCTGGGTGGAGCAGAGAGCAGATGCCGAGTTCGTCCAGGTTTATGGTCGTTTCGATTAGTAGGTATGTTTGGCGAATACAGGGTTGTAGAATTTCCGAGGTTAGAGATTGCTTGGTGTGTTTGCCAGATGCAGAATCAGCTTGAATCCTGACCATAAACCGAAGGGCGGACTCAAAGGGTCGTTCTGCCTGGACTGTCTCCTTCCAGGCTACAGGTGGCATGGCATCTATTGATGAATTTTTTGTTTTGGGGGTATATATGATAAAACTTTTTGGTTGCCATATATTTTAATGGTGGCTGGAGGTCTCGTTAATGCGGGCTATGTTTCGGTAATTGCAGAGAATTATTTCATGATGTAATGCTGTACCTTTTCTATTTGCTAACGTGATCCGAATCTGATAGGAGCAACTGAAGCTTTAGAAAATACATACATTTGTTGGCTCCTAGAAACAAACTTTCTTTAGAATATCTGAAATTGTTAATTAGTAACCGTTAATTTTGCCGCCAAAATAGATTCTACATGCGTAGAGGTTATCATTCTTTTTTGCATTTTTAATCAAAACAAAGGGATAATATGTTGGCAACAATCGGAGAGAAAGCAATGTTACGAAGTTAAAGGATCAATGTTGGAGGCAAAGTTTGGGCTGGCCACATTTTTCTTATCTGCTGTAGCTACCTTTTCTTGGTATGAATGTGCAATTGCAGTACATAGGGTAGCAACAGAGAGGCGAAGGATGTCCTTAATTATTACCGTAGTGTAACTTAGGCACTGTGTTACTCACATACTGTGTATCATTTGAGAAGCAAATAATAAACTTAATGACAGAGGTAAGATGCATTAGTTGGCATCTTATCTGTTAGTTAGGTAAGATACTCTTGGAATGATCTTATCTATACATAAAAACTGTGGATGCTAAAGCCTCCCATCAAATTATTAACTCGAATCATCCATCTCGGTTTCTTGTCAGATCCCCAAGCCAGATCTAATCGTGAGCACGTCATAGGGGTTAGTGCAGGATCACGTGGATGTTCCATCAACACAGACTTGTTTCGTCATAGGTGTAAAGATATTGGGGTGTTTGCTGTGTTTTTAATGGCATGAGATTATGTAGCCATTAGATTCCATCTCTTTGTAACGGGAACTCTACAACTTATATACTTGATCCATTCATTCAGGTTTCTGATGTGAAGAAACTCATTGAGAGTTCACAGGGACAGAATGTGTACCCAGCTGAGCAACAAATGCTTATACACCAAGGGACGGTGCTTAAGGATGAGACTACGTTGGAGGAAAACAAAGTTCTTGAAAACAGCTTTCTTGTGATAATGCTTAGACAGGTAGGCAGCCTGCTTGATACTAGGTAATAGATGTCATAAGCATAGCAATGCTGAATGAAAGAAACTCCATTCAATGCTTTATCTTGGCATCGGTAAATATTTAATTTGGATATCAAGATCTTGAACTCTCTGAAAGAACTTCATTATGTATTGGCTTTTCAGAATTGCCTTGATAGATATAGGTGTTACTATTAATGTGCCTAGTTTTTGTGTATACCTTGATTTGGAACGGCTACAGCCTACAATTGCTTCAGACTTCGTTATATTAACTGATCATAAGATAGATAATTGTTATTATCGCTTTCTGACGCTAGCCCTTTTCACAGAATAAGGGCTCATCAAGTGCAGCTCCAGCTAAATCCAAGGAACCCTCGAATCAGGTGAGATGAAACTTGATTACACTGATGTGGGATTTTCATCACTAATGTCTCTTTATGTTCATTTGGCACAAAATTTTCCTACACCCATACCATATATCTGAAGCTTTTGAAGTTATTTGCAAACAGTACCATTTGCCACATTTAGCCACTGAAACTACGGTATGGATTTAAGTTTGTTGTTTTCTTGATAGGCAGACATAGTTCAGCTCCGAGCCAACTATAGTTACATTAGAATGCCAGATTTTTCTTCTTGTAAAGTCATTACTTTCTTATTCTTCACAAAATAATTATGATCGATTATGTAATACTCCCTCCGTTTTTTAATATAAGATGTTTTATCATTTGGCTAGATTCACATGTATATCCATGTATGTAGACATGTTTTAGTGTATATGTACATTCATTTAAGTGTGTATCTAGCCAACCTATACACCATCTAAAACGTCTTATAATTACAAATAGAGGTAGTATGTTACAGTGATTCCCGACTGTATGTTCTTCTATTTGTGAGATTACAATTTTAACTTGCATTTATTTTGCAGGCACCCCCTACGCAGACTGTGCCTGCTACTCCTGCCTCTCAAGCACCAGCCACGCCAGCACCTCAATCAGTGGCTGCACCAGCACCTATGTGAGTTTTAACCATATTAGAAAAATAATAAACCTGATTCTTTAAAGATATTCTTTTAGAGAAATTATGCAATTCTAATACTGCTTTGGAATTTTAATGACATGCCATAGGAGACACAAGCCTATATTTCTTTTATCATTTTTTTGTAAGTCGCAAACATGGATTTTACATCTTGGCCATACTTCTTTTTTAATTTACATAGGAAAGCTCCCAAAGGTTGTTGATAAATGCTATTATTGTGTTATATGCCCAGTGGTTGTTGCCAGCTAGATAACCCCATCCTTATCTTTACTGAAGCAGTGTACCTGTCAGTGCTCCTGCTCCAGCTGCCACAGCCTCCCCAGCTCCTGCTGTCGCTGTCTCGTGAGTCAATATATCTTCTTCATTTCATCTTATAAAATCCATTTCCCATTTCAAGAAGCTATACTACTTCCTGTTAAGCCCATTTGACATACTACCGTCATTTGTACAGCACTGAAGCAGAAACTTATGGTCAGGCTGCCTCAACCCTTGTTGCGGGGGGAAACCTAGAGGCAACAATTCAGTCGATTCTTGAAATGGGTGGTGGAACATGGGACAGAGACACTGTGCTGCGTGCCCTACGAGCTGCATTTAACAACCCGGAGAGGGCTGTTGAATATTTATATTCTGTAAGAATATATCCTACCCTAGTATTTGCCTTCTTGGATGGTTTGATTATGACTCTGTGTTCCCCAGTTTACATAAGTAATTATAGCAGTTAACATATAATGTCTTGCTTAATGTACATTGCATAAAGCTACAAGTGAGTAATGACTAAATTATAATATTATATGCTTAGTTGGATTATCTTTTACGATGATTTTATAGCAGGGAGTAGTGCAGGAAATTCATGTTGACACAACTTATATTGCAGATCACTTGGCTACATAACTGATACCCTTTGATCTTTAATTTAGGGTATCCCTGAGCAGATGGAGATTCCTGCACCACCGCCAAGTGCCCAACCAGCTGATCCTGCTCCTGCTTTACAAGCAACTCAACCTGCAGTTGCCTCTACTGGACCTAATGCTAGTCCCTTGGATCTCTTTCCTCAAGTAACATACCCTCCCTCCCTCCCTTCCTCTTGGGGTCTGCAGTTTCCTCTTTTGCATAGTTCTAATGACCTTTGTAACTTGCAGGCCCTTCCAAATGCTTCTGCAAATGCTGCTGGTGAGGGAAATCTTGATGTTTTGCGTAATAATGCACAGTTCCGAAGCTTACTTTCCTTAGTGCAGGCTAACCCTCAAATCCTACAGGTACTTTCCGGGATGCTGCTCCCCCCCCCCCTCCAGTAGTCTGGTTATTATAGTTGACTAATGGATCATTTTCTTACAGCCCTTGCTTCAAGAGTTGGGAAAACAAAACCCTCAGATTTTGCAGCTGATCCAGGACAACCAAGCTGAGTTCCTTCGTTTAATCAATGAACCAGCTGAGGGTGACGAAGACGAGTAATGAATCCTTCCATCTCCGTGACAGTTTATTTATTTTTTAGCTTGGCTTGTTGTTTGACAATCTCTTGCTTGCTGAACCAGGAATATGCTAGACCAGTTTGCAGAGGGAGTGCCTCAGACCATAGCTGTTACCCCTGAGGAGAATGAAGCTATACTTCGTGTAAGTCCATAGATCTTGAGAAAGTTTCTCCACAGCTGCTCGCATTTGCATTTGCATTTCCACACACCTTGTCATGGCGATTTCATGCCTATTTGTTGCACCACTATACAACCTCACTACGTTTTGCATATGCAGCTTGAAGGAATGGGCTTTGATCGGGCGCTTGTTCTGGAGGTGTACTTCGCCTGCAACAAGGATGAGACCTTGGCCGCAAACTACCTGTTAGACCACATGAATGAGTTTGATGACGGAGCACCGCAGTAAGACGAAGCGGGTTGTTTCAGAACTACATGCAGATGCCGCAAGCCCATTGGAAGCAAGGGTGTGGGCAGGCTGATACTCCCACACTCAGCAGGGCAGGCCTTAGAGATCTTTTTGAGATTTGTCTCTTCTTTAGTTTGCAATTCTTCTCTGCCTTACTATTAGTACATACTCTAGATCATCTTTGAAATGTTGATTACAGACTCGGCAACAGCTTATAAAGGTTCTGTGTCAGTTTTACTGGATCTGCTGATCTAGTGATGGACGAAATTGCTGTTTCTTCACCATTCTGAGCTCTTTGTTCTGAACAAGCGTGGAACGCTCTGGCTACTAGGGGGATTATCCGAGTATAACTTTTGCCTAGCCCATGAATTAGGTTTTTCTACAACAAACATTTTTCTTTCGTCTCCCAGCCAAAAAACTGAACCTTGGGTAAAAGTTTTTTGGTTAGCTTCTCGTAGCTAAAATTCTATTGATACCTTGGAACCCCCTGCCACACTTCCAGAATTTCAATACCATGGAGACTGAGAACTAGCAGCTGAGTATCTGCACTTCAGATTCTCTCTGTTTCTTTGTTACCCATGCTCCTCTGTTTGACCCAGAATTACAACGTAATCGAATAACACCGGTAACAGATAGGGTTAAATCGTGTTTGTTTAGCCCGCTCAATATTTCGATAACAAGGTATCAGATCAGCCGTGTTCAAATCCAATCTGCGGCATATCCGTCGTAGTGAGATAACGATACCGCGCGCTCTCTCTCTCTCGCCCCCTTCTTCCTGTGAAATTTCACAAAAATGACCCTTTGGACAAACTTCAGCAAAAAATAACCACTTTTCGAAACTATTTCGGAATCTAACCCTTTTTGGTAGCGCCCAACGCCGGGGCGCTACCCTCTCTGTGGTAGCAGGGTAGCGCCACAGGCTGGGGCGCTACCATCCTGCCAGCGTGACAAGGTGGGGCCCGCGTGAGCAAAAGTTACAGAGCGTTGATTTCCACCCGACGCGAAAACTGCTAAGTTAAGGAGGGTAGCGCCACGGGTTAGGGTGCTACCCTATAGAGGGTAGCGCCACGCGGTAGGGTGCTACCATATTTTAACAAAAGTTACAAAGCATCAGAGAGGGCTACCGAACCAAGTTTTACTCCATCTTTATGGTAATATGATCCTCTTGTACCTCTCATCGTCATTATTAGAGTTTATGTTTTGACATTTCTATATTTTTCTAGCGCACCGAGATCTCGCAGCAAGCCGATGAGGCCGAGGAAGCAGCCGCTTACCCTCGTACCAAGAAGGGCGACAGTGTCGTTAGAGTTTGCGAAGGTAAGTCGACATAGTGTTTACTAGTAATGTAGTCATGTTACATGAATGTCAAATGTTCTTGATAAACATACGTTGCATGAATGTCACAGCGAAGCGCCCAACGGATGCGCTCACTACCTCTACTGCTTGGTTGTCGTACCACCGATGAAACCGTGCCGACTGAGCCGACGTCGTACTCCACACCTCTATGTCGTGGTGGTGCCTCTAGCTCCACACCTCTAGCAACGACCGTCCTGGCGCTACCCTCCTTAACTTAGCAGTTTTCGCGCGGGGTGTAATCAACGTTCTGTAACTTTTGTTAAAATAGGGTAGCACCCTACCGCGTGGCGCTACCCTCTATAGGGTAGCACCCTATCCCGTGGCGCTACCCTCCTTAACTTAGCAGTTTTCGCGTCGGGTGGAAATCAACGCTCTGTAAATTTTGCTCACGCGGGCCCCACCTTGCCACGCTGGCAGGATGGTAGCGCCCCAGTCTGTGGCGCTACCACAGAGAGGGTAGCGCCCCGGCGTTGGACGCTACCAAAAAGGGTTAGATTCCGAAATAGTATCAAAAAAGGGTTATTTTTTGCTGAAGTTTGTCAAAGGGTTATTTTTGTCAAATTTCACCTTCTTGCTTACGATATCTCCCCGTCGAGCTCTTCCCCATTCCCAACCTCAAGTGCCCCGAAAAGATTCAGTCCCTTTCCGTCATTAGAGTAGATCGCAGTGTCCTTTCCTCCTTGACCAGTACACAACTGTACAAGGCCTGGCTACTCCTCGGATCAGATCTTTATTGCGGCTGCATTGGGATCCATGTGATGGCTTGATGCGATTCTTTTGCGTGTCTTCTCGTTTGAGGTCTCCCAAATTGCTCTTCAATTAACTCAGAAAATGCAGCCAGATTTGAACTACTAAAATTAGCGATCAATGATCTGGTGATCATGTTCCATTGCAACCCGTTCGTGAACTGCACAAACCAACTCCAGGTACATCTGATCTTTACCCGGTCTAACCAAACAGTTTCTGTTTTTCCGTGCCCCCCTCATCTTCGATATCTCCTCCAAGAAGAAGTGGACCGTGCACCAAGCTATTCTCAACAATGCTTGGATCGGCAACATAGCTATGACCGAAGAACTCTCCATTCACCATGTGCGCCAATTCGTTGCTCTTTGGGTTAAACTCAAAGGTGTTGTCCTTTTGGATAACCTCGAGGATACCATTGTTTTGAACCTTTCCTCTAGCGGAGAATATTCGGCGAAGTCGGCATACAAGGCACAATTTTTTGGGGTCATCTCCTCCGACATGAACACCTTGGTGTGGAAAGCTTGGGCACCTCCCAAGACGAAATTCTTCGCTTGGCTCGTCGCGGTTGGCCAAATTGCGGTGTTTGCCCGCTTTGTAAGCACGCCCCCGAGACGGTCTCACACCTCCTCGTCCATTGTCGCTTCACCACTCGGATATGGGCCCTCCTCAAGAATTGGTTGGGGTTGCACCACCTTGACCTCTCACCTTGGCCGAACCTCTCCCTCTTGCAATGGTGGCGTCGTATGTCCGGTGCCGATATGATTAACTGCAAGGCGATGACCTCCCTCGTCCTCCTTACTTCGTGGGAAATTTGGAATGAGAGGAATGCTAGAGTTTTCCGAAACAAGCACACCTCCTCCACCAACATCCTTGCCAAGATCAAAGACGAGGCAAAACTATGCCGGGAGAGTAGTCGTGTTGTAATTCTTTTTGGTGTCGTGTTTGTACTATTGCCCCAACTCTCTCTTAATTAATGAAATGGGGCAAAGCTTTTCCAAACACCTACTCCCTCCGTCCAATAAAGGATGTCTCAACTTGATCAAAAATTGGATGTATCTAGACATGACTTAGTGTATAGATACATCCAAATGTGATCAAAAGTGTGACATCTTTTGTTGGACAGAGGGAGTAGAATAAATAAACGCCATGCTTCAGTTCAACATGGAGAAGCCAGTGTGTCAAAATGTAAATGTATCACAGAAAGACATCGTAGACCTAATAAGCACCATCTCACAGGATGACAGGATGTTTCCACGTTCAGATCAAACCTCCACGGCAAAAATCAGTGATGCTACCTTGATGATGCTTAAGCATTTCATACTAAAACGAGAGTCATAAGCTGCTACGTACCTCTCTATCTATAGTGAGCAACTAACCAAACCTCCGAATATGTCACTCCCCAAAATGCTACTCCGACCTACTGTTAACGTCCTGAGAGCTGTCTGCCCATCATGGAACACACTGCCAGCAACTAATACAGAATAAGCAAAGTAGAGAGTTGATAGAAACGAAGTTCAGTCGTCGTCGGAGTCAGAAATGTGTATCACGTCAGGGTAACTGCTTGGATTCGAAGGAGTTGAACTGGGTGGATCAGCAGAATGAGGTGGAACCACCTGAGCAGTGGCGACGGTGCACGCGGCTGTTGGCTGTGACTGATCGAAAGGGGCTCGAGTCATCACCAGGTCAGCAGGAGGGACAGCAACAATGTCCATGCATTTAGATGGAACGGAGGGATCTCTGTGGGTTCCATTCATTGCCAAGTCCACAGGAGGGATGGCCATGTCCATGCGTTGAGTTGGTGTCTGGGTCTGAGCTCTAGGGGCTTGAGTCATCACCAGGTCGGCAGGAGGGACGGCAATATCCGTGCGTTGAGCTGGTGGCTGGGATTGACCTCTAGGGGTTTCAGTCATCACCTGGTCCACGGGAGGAACTGGTGCCTTGGGCTGATCTCTAGGGTCTTGAGTCACCATCTCGTCAGCGTCGATAACAATGACCTCCAAGCGTTGAGATGGTGGCTTGGTTTGTTGAGATGCGATTTCTTCTTCAGCAGGTTGGGCCTTGATGGAGCTGATTCCACTGGCACTTCGCTTCTTTGACCGTGAATATGTTAACTCAACCAAGCGTTCTCGCTCTCGTTTTCTTCGCTCTGTTCTTTTGTTTACAAGCGGCTCGTCTGGTCCACTTGAACATTCTGATTCATAGATGTTTGCCCAGACACTAACGCAAGCATACCCTTTTTTCCTAGGAGGACCACTAGTTTTGCTTCTTGTATTTGGCCTCTTCGGTGCAACAGGGTCTGATTGCTTCAGTTTCCTTTCAGAAACAGCAGGCTGAACAGAGGTTTTCCGGAAGTCTTCAAGAGTATGCTGCTTCCCTGCCTTAACTGAGGAGTTGGTTTTGTTTTGCTGCTTGAGAAGACTTCGAGGGGCAGCAGGCCGCGCAATGGGGGGTTTCCGAGTCTCTTCATGCTCCCGCTGCTTGTGTGCCTTGATGTTCTCTTCATGCTCACGCTGCTTGTGTGCCTTGATGTTCTCTTCATGCTCACGCTGCTTGTGTGCCTTGATGTTGTCCCGTACATTTGCATTGCTCCTCCCCATAGAAGAGGAAAACTCATTCTTCAGTGATGCAACCGAGCCTTGTTTCAGATCTTTGGGTGGGGTAGCAGGTAGAACACTTGCTTTCTGAATGTATTCAGGCTTATGAACTTTTCCCACTTTGTTTCCGATGCTGCTTCCTAGTTGTTTTGCATCTCCATGTTTCTCCAATGCAACCAAGCCTAGCTCAAGTTTCAGAAGGGGGGCTTTCTCCAATGCAACCAAGCCTGATTCAAGCTTCGGGTTTTTTAGGGAGGCGGCAAGCCCACTGGATTTCTCAACAGCCTCGGGCTTGTGCCATGTGCCAGCGTTCCTGGACGTGCTGCTTCTTGGTGGTTTTGCATTGTTGCAACTCCCTAGAGAGAAAGCTCCATATTTCGCCGATAAGACCGTGTCTTTCTCTAGCTTAGGTTTTTTGTGAGATGCAAAAGGCTGCACACCGGATTTCTGAGAATTATGCCACTTGTCTGCCTTGCTGAAGGTGTTGCTTCTCGATGATTTTGTGTCGTTGCAACTCCCTAGAGAGATGAGCTCATGCTTCTCCGATGAAACAGATGGTTGCTTCCGCTTTAGTTTGCTCAGAGGGGAAGCAGACGCAACAATTGCTTTCTGAAAGTCATCTGCCTTCTTTAAGGAGCAACTGCCCAGTGATTTTGCATTGTTGCAACTTACCATAGAGAAAAGCTCGTGCTTCTCCGATGCAACAAACTCCTGCTTTGGCTTCAATTTACTCCGAGGGGCAGTAGGCAAAACAATCGCTTTCTCTTCAGCCATATTACTCTTGCTTGCCTTCTTCGAGGAGCTACTACCTGGTGATCTTGCGACCCTGCGGTAAACTTGGGAGAGAAGCCTGCCTTCTGCATTTGGTTTTGCCACAGTAGAATTCCCCTGAACTTCATCTGAATCTGATTCTTGTACAGCTTGTGACTTGGATGTTTCAGTCAGAAGCTCCCGCCTACCTGAAGAAGCCATGTTGTTAGTTGATATCGTAACATAAACTTGCTACAATACTATGTTAGCTATAACAACTGTCTTTGGGCACCATTCTCAAAATCCGTGTTCTTGTTGGAGAATGATAGTTCAGACTAATATTTGAAGTTCACATAATGAAATGATTAAAACAAAAAAAATCAATGCAGCAGAACATTTATATGATCCACTCAGCTACTCAAGTGTAGAAAGCGCTACCATACAGCGAACTTGATCCTTCATTTGTCAGGGCAACAGGTGATGTATTTTTGTTAGGCTATCATAGTATCATGGTGTCAGTTTCAGTGCTACTCCTGACGAAACATCTTTTTTTTCAATTGTTGTGTATAGCATAAACGGAAAAAATTAACAGATAAACACCTACAACATCAAGGTAACTATGATGAATATATCAAGCTACAGAGTAAAAATACAAAACATATGCACAAAAAGTTGCATGCCGAGAATAGATAACATGTTTCTTGATAAAGATGGAGAAGCTTGAATCCTTACTTGGACTGTGCTTGGACGAATTTTATGCATCAATGGCAGATACATGAATGTACAATTGATTGTAAACCTAGCAAATTTAGGTGGATTACATAGTAGTAGCAGAACTAAGATCAGGAGCCAAGTTAGTTCAGAGCTTACAATTAACAGCCTATTTATTTTTTTGAACCCAGGCAAAAGCTTTGCCTTTATAACTAACAGCCTATTAGATACTTGAATTTAGACATGTACCTTGCGGAACCATCTTTTGACCTCGTCTCCCTGGCAGCACATATGTACCACCACAATTCATCTTGTGGCTGCAGAAAATAACATCAGACCATCAGTCAATACACCTTTGAAGTTCTCCTCTCAAACAATAGTTGAAAGTAAATTATCAAGAGATACAATAAAATGAGTCACCGAGAGTATTACAAAACAAATGGAATATCAATATAGTTATCAGTTTGAGAGGTCATTATGCATCTGAATGCTTCAGAGACAATTTTACAAAGAACAAATGCACCACCCACATTCTAAGGGCATGTCTTATCGACTTTGTGCAACAAAACAACAGTTCCGTGTGTGTACTTCCTCCATCCCAAAATACATGGAGTATAAATCTAATAAAAAAGTCAATGCTTTCTAAGTTTTACCAAATATAAAGAAGAGAATATCAATAACTCCAATACTGAATAAATAAGTTATGACAGTATATCTTACAGAAGATCTACTGACATTTATAAGTTATGCTTCATATTTTCATTTATATACGTGGTCAAACTTGAAAATATTGACATTTTTGTTAAAGTTATATGCCATATATTTGGGGACAGAGAGAGTAAGGTACAATTTTACAAAGCTACCCTATAAACATGGTGAGTTATATGTCCGGGTAAACTTCTGCAGTCTTACTTGTGCCAGTAGCACAGCACGTTGCCACAGGTTGCATGTTGGCTATAATTCTCAATACAGCAGGAATCAGATGGAGGGCCCAGCTTTGTGGCCCTCATAAGTTCAACGCCACACGATTCACACTGGAATGTAAAAAATTGAACATCCATTAAGAGATAAAACAAGAAAGACATTTAACAACAAAAGGGGGACATTCAAGAAGAGAACTGTGGATACCAGTACCTTCCACAGATTGCCCTGGATGCTGAGGATTTTATCCCGACTGAAATCATGGGTGGTGGTGATACAGTAACCATGTTTTGGTCTCTGGGTGACGCAAGCAAAAAACGAAATCATCAATGGAATATAATGGTTTAGAATTCATCTGACAGAAAATACTAACCAGGTAATCCTCAATGGAGCAAGAGTTGATAGCATCCATCCAATCACGGAAAGTAGGACCATGACTACTGCATGAATTCACAAAAATAATTAAGCAGCAGGCAGGCTGGGAGACGACTAAATTGGAACACACAATCTTAGGTAATAGGATACGAGCATTTACCTGACGCTCGTCGAACCATGCTTTACAAATATGATTGCATGAATCATCAGATGCAGCAGCGCGTTCTTCAGATCAGCAGCAGGGCGATCTCGCAGCAGCGGCTCATAGAGTGTTATGGTTTTGTTGGTTCTTCCAAATGAACAGGATCCAAAACAACTGCTTGTAGACAATGAAAATCAGGGCTTTCTTTAAGTTTTGTTCCATATAAAACTTGCAATCATAGTTTAACAACTGAGCAAAATAATACATAACTCACATTTCATACCCAGAATCAAACATCAAGTAATTACAATCTCTTGCTAAAGCCTATCTAGCTAATGAGATAATGAACGAATTAAGGATGTGATGCAACATAAAGAACTAATTAGCTCAAGCAAGCAGTCAATGGGAAAATGCTATAATTGAAAGCAATAATTCAAGTACCTGCACTGTATATACACTGATGTACACCAATTTCTGTAGGAATAGCTAAGTTGGCATGATCCATAACATATATTCAAAAATTTGAGTCACCGAGATGAGCTAAATGTCAGACTAACCAATGAATTGTTCCTTTTCCTGGCCATATTGTTACACTGAATGAATAGGTACAGCAAAACCATAACATTAAGCAGAGTCTGTAATGTGTATGCTCTTCTAAGGGAGGTCGACCTGAGCTACAAACCTGGACAATATTTATGTGTAGTATACACGCCAGCTGAGCACGTTCAGTACTGATGAACGTCCTCCTTCCCCGCAAAAAAAAAGTCCTCCTTGTACCCTAACCCCTATGCCCTTATCCAACGGGGGAAAATAAAGCTAGGGGAGCATCAATGTAGGGGCGAACCCCAGCACAAAATAAGAAATCCCCCTCTAAAATCTGAAAACTTTACACGATCTCCTCAGAAATACCGAGCTCCTCCCATCGAGAAAAGGGCAGGAAAAGCAGGATTACGAACAATGTAGTGATAACCAAAAAAGACACCACCCAGGTGAGAGGCCGAGGTGGCTGACACTCCTCGGCGACGCCTTCATGGAGGGGAACGATGCCCTCAAGCGCCGCGGTCGCCGGCACCGGCAAGACTTTCGTCCGGAGTGTCACACACCTATCATCTTCACATCGGACCCTGAAGCAGCACACTTTCCTTGCTGTTTTGCACACTGTCGCCGTCCACCGGCATCACCGCAACCACGGCCGACACCTCCACGCCGCATGACGCCGCAGGACCAGGAACGCTGGCCGGCTGCAACGCCGAGAACTCACCAACAGTTCGCCGCGGTTCTCACTCCGCCCCAGCCTTCGCGCCACCAGAAGCCGCAACCACCGCCGGCACCACCTCGATGCCTAGCCACCACCGCAACTGGGCGCCGCCACGCCAGCCTGCCGCCATGTACCCGGCCCTGCAGGCCCGCCCCGCCCCAGAAGGCTCATGGCGAGCCCGGACCTGGCCGCCGGATGGACTTCGCTACCCTCACCGTTGTCATCGAGCCGAGCCGCCGCCGGAAGTCCGCGCCGCCGATTATAACGCCCCACCCGGCCAGCCCCACCCCCCAAAAAAATAGAAATCAAAGAGACGAAACAGGGGTGCAAGAAGCGCCCGAGCAGCGGCAGCCGGCAGGAGGAGGCGAAAGAGGCACCTGCTGGTCTTGACGCGCGGGGCGGTGCAGTCGACGGTGAAGGCGGCGTCGACGAGCGCCCCCCGGAAGTAGAGCCTGTCGTAGTGCCGGAACAGGTCCCACACGTCCGGGACCGCCCCCGGCGACCCCATGGCCTCCTACCCCGCCCGCGCAAATGCGGGGACGAAGCAGCAGCAGAATTCGATTTTCTCGGTCGAAGAGCAGCAAGCAAGAAGAGCCGCCGAGTCCGGCGAGGAGAAGGGGAAAAAATTGGGGTTTTTGATCTTGAATGCTCCGCTGGTGCATGCGAACGGCGTTGGGAGAGAAAGCAGGAGATGTGTGCGGCAGTGTGGGTAGTGGGGGTGTCAGTGACGCTGACGGTGGGCCCTGGTGGAGACGGTGGTAGTGTGTGTGCGGGTGGGTGGACGGTCGAGATGCTGCCACGCTTGGTGTGGGTGCATCCGGAGCCGTCGGATGGGAAGTCACGGGGACTCTTGACTCCCATTGGCAGCAGTCGCACCCAGCTGGAGCTACAGGAGTTGTACTAGCTCTAGACAGGGAAAAGGAACAGACGCAGCTTCACGGGTGAATTGCATTGCGGGCAAGAACAAATTTAAACTCGATAGGAACATGTTCAAGAACCCGGATCAAGCAAACCTTTTCATTTCTAAACTTTGTACTGGAAGCAACAAATGGAGGCCGAGCTACATGGTGCCATTTATTTTAAAATTTTGAAATTTATAATTTGAAGTTTTAAAATGTTCTGAAAAAAAATCCTGAGTGTAGACAATGTTGTATTCTATGAAAGTGTAAAATCTAAAATCAAAATATTTAATGTTTGGGCTACATAAAAATAACAAAATCTAGCAGGTTTGGCAGAGTTGAAATTTTGAACCGACTACTTTTGAAATACCAGACTTTGTCATTTTTGTGCAGGCCAAAATTTTAAGATATTTCTAGTTGAGATTTTGCACAAACAGTTTGAAACTTAGAAATACTAGCTGAGATTTTACACGAACAGTTTGAAACTTTAAAAATTAAAGAGCTCCATGTAGGTGGGTCTGAACCGTGTTTCGTCGATGGCTCACAAAATTATTTCCGGGAAGAAACATTCCTGTGGGAGTTGTTATTTTACAGGAAATTATCCATGAACTCTAGAGGAAAAACTTGGCGGGGTTTCATTCAAAACAGACTTTGAAAAAGCGTACGATAAAGTGAAATGATCTTTCTTACAACAAACAATGTGCATGAAGGGTTTTGATCCAAAATGGTGTGACTGGGTATGTCATTTTGTTCAGGGAGGTAGCGTCGGTATACGTGTAAACGATGAAATTGGTCATTATTTTCAGACTTTAAAAGAATATAGACAAGGGATTTGACATCCCCGATCCTCTTTTATATTGTCGCTGACATGTTGGTTGTCCTTATTGCGCGCAAAGGATGATCTTCAAGTTGGAGCTCTCATCCCTGATCTTGTTGAAGGGGCGTATCCATTCTTCGGCATGTTGATGGTATGGTTTTATTTCTTCGGCATGATTTGGAAAAGGACGTAAGTATGAAGTTAATTTTATCAATGTTTGAGCAACTTTCTGGGGTCAAGAAAAAATCCATAAAAGTGAGTTATATTGCTTTAGTGTGGCTAAGAAAATGCAAAAAGAGTAATGTCAAATTTTCGGATCTAGGGTTGGGGATACCCATTCACTAACAATTTTTTTGAACAAGAAACGGAAAATGGTTGAGGATATGTTTGAAAAGAAACTAGGATGTTGGGCAGGCAAGATGCTCTCGTATGGAGATCATCGTGTTTTGATAAATTCGGTCCTCACTAGTGTTCTGATGTTCTTACTTTCTTTTAAATTTCGGTGGGAGTGAGGAAGAGGTTGGATTTTTTCGCTCAAGATTTTCTGGAAGAGCAACCAACATAAAAAAAATCACTGTTTGTCTAAATGGAATATTATTTGTCGTCCCAAGGAGCAAGGCGAGTTGGCAATAGAGATGTTGGACACTAATTTTTTTGTCTTTTAATCAAGTGACCTTTTAAGATATTAAACAAACATGGGCTTTGGATAGAATTATTAAGTAACACATATATAAATGTAAAACTATAGCTCAAGTCGAGCTGGAAGCACTTTGATTCTCCTTTTTTGGAAGGGGTTAATGGCTGTTAAGAATAAGTTTTTCAAAAGAGTTCATTTTAAATGGGAATGGACGACACACTAGGTTTCAAGAGATATATGGCTTGGGAACAAGCCCTTGGCTGTTCAACATCCTTTCCTATTTAATATTGTTAGACATAAGGGCGTTCTTGCCGCCTATGTGCTGTCAAATAACCCTCTAGACACTGTGTTTAGGAACATTAACCGGAGATAAATGGACATCCTGGGTTAAATTGGTAGAGAGATTAATGAGGGTCCCTTTATCTAAAAATGAAGATGGTCATTTCAAGTGGAACTTGACCATTAATGGCGTCTTTTCACGGTGAAATCAATGTATTTGGATATAATGCATAGCCATACCCACTTCTTGCTGAAGTACTTATGAAAATTGAAGGTTTTTTAAAGATTAAAAAAATATAAGGTATCTTCAACTGAAAGTTATTCTTACTAAGGACAATCTGATTAAAAGGAAGTGGACAGGGTATAAAAAGTGTTTTTTCCGCCCCGCTGATGAGTCGGTTGAGCATACTTGTTCGTCTCCTACCCATTTGTCAAGCACATTTGCGGATTTATTCATTTTACTTTTAGTACTTCTGTACTGACTAAAATTTAGCAAATTTGTTGGATATTTTCTTGATGAAGTAGACAAGAAAACTAAAGCACGTATTCGCGTTATTTCCTCCAAAGCTCTTCATCCTCTGAAATTTGTTTATACTGCCTTTGTCCAGAAATGAGCTCTTCATCCTCTTGCAAAAGTTGGACGAAGGGGTATTTCCTCCGGAGGTTGAGCATGGACAACATACTCATCAAGGTGTTTATTAAAAGAAAATGAGCTTTTTTCATAAGTAATTGTACTCTTTGTTATAGGAGAGTGCCTAATTAAGTATAGATCTTGTAAATACAAGTACTAGTGCTTAATAAAAACGGTTTATTTTCTAAAAATATGTATAAACACCACGAACAACATGTCTGCTCACGCAAAGTGATTCTGTGAATAGTTGTTTGAAGCTACATGTCCTCATGATCTTTAAATCATCAATGATGGCAGCAAGTAATTGTTTTGAAAGAGCATGCACTTAACTACAAGTGATTATTTCTAGGATTTTTTTGTTTTTGCCACACTAGTTTTTGCCCATTTTATTTTTAGCACTCTTAATTTTGCTATTTTGTTTTTCCCTCTCAGTTTCTGATAATACATCAGTTTTGTCATTTGTGGGGCAATAGCAAAATGAAAATTGTGAAATTTTGCTTTGCTTTTTCCCTAATTGTTAGTATTTTGTTTTCGTATTTATAAAAAAACGAAATATCAAAATTTGGAGTGGTAAAAGTAAAATGGGTAAAACTAGTGTAGAAAAACAAAAATTTCCCATTATTTTCAAGCATGGTTTCAGCTAAACCCGCTTGAAGAATGGTTTCTTCACATCTACACTCTTTAGTACTACTCTGTTCCTTAATATAACTCTTTTAGAGTTTTGTAGATTCATACATCTCTGGACGGATTCAGATTGTAGGTTCACTTACTTGGCTCTATTTGCAATCCACCCTAAAATATTACTCCCTCCGTTCCTTGATGTAAGGTGTTTAGTTTTTCTAGAGGAAACCCAAAATATAAGATTTAATATGATTTATGGACAAGTTTGCCCATCCACAAAATCCCAATCTATAATGTAGGGGGTTAATTCGAATTTGTGGCTATTAGGGACTCATATTTTCTGATTTTTACAGGAAGTAATTGAGTCCAACATATGCCAAATGCCCATATCTTATTTTCCGTGCAGAAAACTATACACCTTATATTGAGGAATGAAGGGAGTATGAAAAGGAGAGAGTATGTTGCAACATGTATCAATAGATCACCGTCTACTATTTCCATGTAGTCTGCCATTAATCAACACACATAACTCTATTTTTTCAAAATGCCTGCTTCCCACTATATACTTCGTCTGCTTGAAGAAGTAGTACCTTTCAAGTGTCAATGTGATGATTTTTTATATATACTTTTCATGACCCCCTCTAGTCGTCATACCTTGATCCTTCAGCTACCAATGGTAATTTCGCTTAAGGTGAATATGTTGAGGTCGCGACTTCGGATTCTAGCAAGTGAGAGAGAGAGAGTATCATCAGAGAGGTTGAAACAGCTTATGCTAAACAAGTTTGGAAATTATATGATAGCGAGATAGATAAATTCAAGTTCGAAGACAATCACAAAGATAAAAGCATAACTAAAGGGTTCTTGTATAGAAATAACCGAAGCACTTGGAGACGATGATTTATCCCGAAGTTAACCTCCGGATGAAAGTTAATTTCCGTTGGAGAAGTGTGGAAGAACAATTTGTTCCAATAGCCACAGTGACTTGACCTTATTCTCCTCATGTCATCGCACAATGCAAGGTGCAACAAATTCACTATGAGGAGGTCCTTGAGGACAACCTCCAAACCCGTACAACCAGATTGCGGCTCTCCATATCTGTATTGCAGATTCCCAACAAATGTTTTGGACCACAAACTCCGAAAGCCACCAAACATTTAGGGCACACAATACACCCAAAGGAACAAGCTAGAGAGCACACAATACACTCAAAGTAATAAACTACTTAAACTTCACTAGTACTATATATCACCTTGAAGAAATCAAGCTGATGCAATGGAATGACAAGAACACAAAAAGATTCCACCAAAGCAAGTCGATTCATGTCACAAGGCGATGAACAGAGATCACCTTATGTTAGTTGATAAGATTGAGAAAAGAGAGGGACCAAATAATTTACTACTCCCTTCGTATCATAATATAAGGTACTTTAGGTATTATAATACGGACTATATGACTAAAATGTGTCTACATTCTTACTTGCGTGTGTTCATACTAGAATAGTTAAAGCATCTTATAGTTAAAACATCTTATAGATTTTGCAGGACTTGTAGACCAGAGAGTTCAAATAAAAGTTTTCCAAGTGGTAAACTTGTGTAGTTGTATATTTTCTTTGTGTTTAATAAGGCTGCTACCAAACCAAGTAAAAGCACACACAATCTCTCGCGGTCATTGCTGAGAATAAGGACGGGAAAACAGGATCCGTTTGTCCCGCTTTTTTCTATATTTTATATATGTGTAGTGCAAAAAAATTATACCATAGATATATAAAATAGGAAAAAGTGAGACAAATGGGTCTGGTTTTCGCATCTTATGTGAGAAGGACAGCCGGCGGAGCAGAGCGATCAGCCGTCATAGCCGCAAAACAGAAACGGGTCGTGTGCGACTGCGCAAATGACGAGATGAGAGGAGGCCTTAATCTCCTCTCGCCCAATCTCTTCTTTAGTTCAAAAAAGAGAGTTAGAGAGAGATATCCATGAGATCATCCATCATCGGGGTGGCATTAATCTCGCACCTAAAATCTCCTCTGCCCGGCTGCCCCGCTCGCTCCCCGCTTTCTCCTCTCGCCCACCCCAAAATTCCAGTATTTAACCGCGCCACACACAGTCCCTCCGAAGCAAAGTAAACCAAATCCTGAGACTGAGAGAAAAGATTTCATTAATTGGGTCCTGCTACTACGTAGGACTTAGTCGCCGTCTTACCCATGGAGAATAACCCCCCGCCGCCGACCTTTCTTCCCGTCGCGGCGGCTCCGATCGCCCAACCCGCAAGGCGCAGCAGATCAGTCCGATCGCGCGACGGCCGCAAGCGCCGGAGGATCCCCGCCGCCTCCGAGGAGGACACGTACGGCTGGGCGTCGCTCCCCGACGACATAGTCCGCCTCGTCGCCGACCGGGTGCTGCTCGCCGGCGACGTCGTCGACTACATCGCCCTCCGCGCCGCCTGCTCCGGCTGGCGCGACAGCACGGACTGCCCCCGCCTCGCCGGCCACCGGCACCTCCCCCCGCGCGGCTGGACCGCGCTCTGCGACGGCGACGCGGAGCGCCCGGACGACGCCGGCGAGGTCGCCTTCTTCAACCCCGCCACGGGCCGCCGCCTCCGCCTCCGCTCCCCGCGCCTCCTCCGCGGCCACAGGATCGTCGCCTTCAGCGCCGGCCTGCTCTTGCTGCTCCACAAGCGCCTCACCACCGTCCACGTCCTCCACCCCTTCACCGGCGCGTTCCTCCTCGACCTCCCCAGCCTCGCGCCCACCTTCCGCCTCGTCGGCGGCTCCCGCGCCTCCCTCCTCCGCATGAACGCCGCCGTCTTCACCACCCCCGCCCCCACCACCGCCACCTCCCAAGCCCCCTCCGCCGTCATCGACGCCGTCGTCGCCTGGTTCCCGGGCACGCGCGCCGTCCTCTTCGCCAAGCCGGGCGACGCCTGCTGGGACGCCGTCGTGCTCGACATCCACCTCCAGAGCGTCCTCGCCTACCGCGGCGGCCTCTACGCCACCACCACCACCTCCACCAACATCCTCCAGGTCTACCCGCCCACCTACAACAGCACCTTCCCGCTGGCCACCCCGATCCCGGACGACCTCGGCCACCCCTCCTCCTGCCTCTACTTCCTCGTCGAGTGCCTCGGCTACATGCTGCTCGCCGTCCGCCACTACGCCACCACGCCCACGGTGCACACCGCCTTCAAGCTCTTCCAGGTCGACCTCGCCCGCCGCCGGCTAAACCTGGCCACCCGCATCGTCGGCTACGCGCTCGTCCTCGGCGCGGACAGGTGCCTCACCGTCTCCTCCAGGGACCTGCCGTCCATCAGGGAGAACTCCATCTACTGCTCGTCTCAGTACGGCGTCGAGTGCTTCACTCTCGGCGGCGGCCCCGCCGGCCGCGAATGGTTCGCGGCCTTGCGCTCCGTGCGGCCATTCACCATTGTCGATCACCTCATCACATACTGCAATCATCTTGAATGGTAAACCTTGGACTACCCTGAGTAGGATGCTTAATTACCACTTCCAAGATCGAGTCTAGTTTTCTGACGCAACTCATCACGCCTTGATTTAATTTGTATATACTCTCTTATCTATAATTGCAGGGCGAGAGGGCTCATGTTTCATGAGTATCAGGACATACCTGATTGTCTCGTGGAGCTCAAGAGGAAAATCAAGAAGCAAGATGCACAGCTGCATATATCAGTTCGTGAGCCCAAGAAGACAACCAGCAAACCATCTCCTGCAAATTTAGCACGCTAGCTAGCAAGTGTCAAAACATGACATGAAGAATCGAAATAAAATACATGAACGGAGGCCAATTTAAGGGCTCAGAACTCGTATACATCTATACGATTCACTTGAGTAATGTTTATGTCATTGTTGTCCTTAACCATTGATTTTCTTGCGTCATCATTTTCAGTTCACCTACCTTGCTGTGGATCATTGACCAATGCTTAATGCAGTTCGTAGTCCCTATTTTTTTCAAACGAGGGATTTTTTTTGACTTTTCATGGATATACTAGAAAGAGTTGGTCAATTTATAAAATAAAACTGGCCGAAAACCGATACAACACAGAACATAGCACGAACGATCAAGTCATCCATACCACCAAACCTGACATTCAAACACCTTAACATAACACGGTGGGGTCCAAAACCCAGAGTGGCCGCTCTGACATCCATGCCAAATCTAGACTCTGCACCGTCTAACTGAAGACGAAAAACAAAACAACACCTACGGTGATCCTACAAACCAATACATGGTGTAATGCGCCACTTGTTGATGCAATACTTATGAAATACCATCGAGAATATCATACTTATCAGATTCATACAAAAAAAACATTGTAGAATAGACGCTTACATAGTTATTATTACAAGCTAAAGTGTATAAAAGGTTCAACGTCTTTCTTTTCACACTGAAAATTGGCTACTAAATTAGACGTGCTAATCTGTATTGGATTCGTAATACTGAAAACCACAATGGCTCAACAATCTACTTCTACTACTACTATGTTTGCTTGACCTAATCGGGTAGCACCACACTATCCTAATGGTCGATATTTCAAAGGATCTAAATGGATTGGATCAGATATTGACTCTACCATATCCTTTACCATATCGTTTCCTAGATTCTGGTCGGATGGGATAATAAACGGTTGCGGATTTGGTGGCGGATATATAATCATAGATTCGAACCGAAAAAGGAGCAAATTTGGGGCGGAAATAAAATTATTTGAACCGATACGCGCATATATACATCGTCAACCCACATAACCAAAAATAATGGCTCGACGACCTGATAACTTAACAAAGTTGTACTCCATAGATTGTATAATGACTATGTAAGTGCGTTATTGTTCAATGAATGGACTCCAAAACTTATTAAATGTAAATTGTGCCCCATTAGTTTATTCATTTTGGTAGAAAATCGTATTATCCGGATTGTAACCATCGGATAATCCTAATTACTTCTCGGATAATCCATATTTTGATTTTATTTTACATACTGTATCCTATACCGTATCCGGGTGTTCAGTTCGGAATTAGATATCATTATTCGTCGATTTCTATAAAATCGGATATGGATTCTTTAGAACGGATCCGACGACAAATTCGGTGCGCAAATTATCCATTTACATCCCTAGATATTTCTTTCGTAGCCATGTAAACGGAGTAATTAACTCCTTCAACTCCTCATGTAGGGTTTTGTTCCTCGTGGATGATCTCCTCCTCCTCTGATGGTTCTCCTCGTGATCCTCCTCTAAATGATCGTCAATAAATAACATTTATTGTGCCCTGTGTTAAGAAGACAAAAAATAGTTCGCATAAAAAGTAATTTTGGAGCACTAAATTTATCTGTTTTATAATGAGTAGAAAATTTACTTTTTCATTAATTTTTTATGTGTTAGCATAAAATGTCTTACAATACATCCGAAATATTATTTATGTACTTTCTACATTTTAAATATACTTTATCCGTCCTTAAATAAGTGTACTTCTAGTTTTAGTAGTAAGTCAAGAAAAGTAAAGTTTGACCAAATTTATAGAAAAAATATCAACATACATGACATGACATTAATATATTTTGAAACTTTATTTTAAGATGAATCTAGTGACACTAATTTAATGTCATAAATGCGTACATTTCTCTATACGGTTGGTGTGGGCGTATCTAGTGGGTGGGCAAGTGGGGCCGTGGCCCACCCAAAATTATTTTGACCCCCATATACACCCATGTTTGTTGAGCCATTATAAGTTTTTGTCCTTTTTATATTGCATAATATGTAGAATTGGTGATTTGTCTTTGTAAATTTTAAAAAATAGGTTGTATGTGTTATTTACAAATAAAAAAGTTTCATTAGGATGTCACATACTTTCTCCGTTTTAAAATGGATGACTTACATTTGTACAAAATTTATTCAAAAATAGATGTATCTAGGCATGTTAAAAGTCTTGATACATCTACTTTTGGACAAATGAGAAACATCTAATATGGAACGGAGGAAGTATGAAACATACATATTGAATTACAATATTGTAAGTCGATCTCCTATTTGTATTATTCATTTGAAAAAATCCGCGGTGCGACATTTTTATTGCAATATACCCACTCTCAAACTTTTCCACCACCACTAAGTTGATCGAAAATTAATAAGTTGACTTATTCTAAAGGTAGACGTACACATATTTAAGAACACAGAGAGAGTGTATCCTATAAGAGCATCACTAGCAGTACCCTCAAATCCTCAAACCCTCATAGCAGTTTTAAGGGTTGAGAATAGGCAATTTTAGGCACTTTTAAGTGTTGAAAAACAGGGGCAAAGACTAGAACCCTCAAACCCAACCCTTATAACGGATTCCGTTATAAGGGTTGGGTTTGAGGGTTCTAGTGTTTGCCTCAACCCCAACCTTTAAAAGTGTCATTTGACATATCACAAATTTCATCACATTTCATCATTTGACATATCACAAATTTCATCACATTTGACATAAAACAATAATGCTGGGGGATGGGTATGTCCCTCCTGAGTGCATGTGTGCCATCTTCCTTCCTCTAAGCTGCCAGAAATTTAAATTGCTCTGTTGGTACAGGAGTCTGACGGAATAAAACATAAGTCTCGTGACTGAACCAAAACAGAGGGAAATGGTGGGAATTGCACCGGAGGGAAATCGAAATAGCGATCTGCTGAGTGTAGGATCGGGAGCGCAGCCACTGGGTTGAGCTCGGGTGCTTGTGATCGAATAGAAGCCCTACAGAAGAAGAGGTTAACAGGCGATGTTAACTGAACTCGAAGGTTCAGACTTGCGCAGCGACAGATTGAAAAGATCGGTATGACACCTAGAGGGGGGGGTGAATAGGTGCTAATTCAATTTTTAGTTCTTTTTCAATTTAAGGCTTGACACGAAAGGTAAATTCTCTAGATATGCAACTACGGTGAATTTACCTATATGACAAGCTATTAACTACGCAAGATACAAGGTAAAGGCGGTAAACAAGGATAGAGGTAACCGAAGTGAAAGCACGAGACGACAAGGATGTATTCCCGAGTTCCTCCCTTCAATGGGAGTACGTCTCGTTGGAGAGGTGTGAACCAACACAATGGTTCAACGGCCACAAAGGCCTCACCCAAATCTCCGGTGAACCGCACCACAAAGGTTTGGTTCACTTTCCACTATCGGAATCCTTCGAGGCGGAATCCGGAGCCTTTACAACAACGATTTGGGGCACGACCCACAAAGGGCTTGGGGGCTCCCGAACAGCTAAAATCTGTCACAAAGACAATAGGTAAGTACAACAATGGGCTAGGTTTTCCTAGTGGAAACCCTAGCTAATGGTCCCTCAAGTAAATGAGGGGGAAATGAAGAACGGCTCGGTGAAGATGTAGATCGGGGCCTTCTCCTTCAATCCTCCAAAGGTCAACGAGTTTGGGTGGGAGGATTGGGAGAACTTGGAGCTCTTAGCTTTGCATCAATGGAGGTGAGAGAGTGTAGAAGCTCAAATCTTCAAAGGTAGGTGAAGGGGTCCTTTTATAGCTCTTCAAAATCTGGCCGTTTGGAGCTGAAACTTACGCAGCGGTACTACCGCTGGAGAGGCCGGTAGTACCGCTGGACCTTTGAATCCAGCCGTTGCCCGCTTCACGCACTTCACTGTTAGTCCAAACTTCACGCAGCGGTACTACCGCTGGAGAGGCCGGTAGTACCGCTGGGAGGCGGTAGTACCGCTCCGGTACCGCTGGAGGTACCGCTAAGAGAAACAGAAGGGTGAAAACGGCGGTACCTCCGGCGGTACCGCCAGCGGTACCTCGACATCGAGCTGGCCTTCGAACCTGCAGAAAATAACACAGCGGTACTACCGCTGTGAGGACCGGTAGTACCGCTGGACAGCGGTAGTACCGCTCTGGTACCGCTGGGGGTACCGCACCGCGCAACAGAGCGCCGAAAATGGCGGTAGCTCGGGCGGTACCGCCAGCGGCAGCCAGGGCTCCGAGCAAGGCTCAGTCCAGTGCAGCGGTACTACCGCTGATGCCAGCGGTACTACCGCTGCCTGGAGCAAGGCTTGCTGAAAAGCTTTTGCAGCGCCCGTTTCGATCGTTTCCTTTTTGCTAAGATCTTAGATACATCCTGCAAACTTTAATAGCCATGTTAGAACACCTATTGTGTTGTCATTAGCACCAAAACAAGGGTCAACTAGAAGATGCTCTTTCAATCTCCCCCTTTTTGGTGTTTGATGACAACACAACATAAAAAGCGAGGGTTCATAAAATTTCGACGGAGCTCCCCCTAGATGTGTGCATATTCTTAGAGTGCTTTGAATACACAAATACACAACATCTAGAATCAACACTCCCCCTAAATTTTACAAGCCAAGCCACAATGATAGCAATCACAAATGCAATATTAACCAAAAGACAAATAAGCAACACATAGATAGAAAACGAGTTTCACATGTCTTACACCATGCATACATAAAGGAGTTCCACAAGTAACAATAAATTTAGGTGATCACAAGCTAAAAAAGGTCGAAATAAATGAAAACGAGCTCGTGACACCCACCCATGCAAATTCCCGAGAGCAACCTAATAGTTATCTCTCCCCCTTTGGCACCAAAGCACCAAAAAGGGAAAAGATCGGACCTACACGCCCCAAGGGTCCCAATCCGGGTGAGAGGAAGAAGCATCATCATGTTCCGGGCTCGACCACGCGATGATCTCGCCCTCGTCATTCTTGGCTTGCCATTCATCCCACGTGGGGATGTGTTGCTCGGACCCGGAAGGCACATCTTCCCCCTCGGCACGGCGGCGAGCAACCTCAACTTGGCGAGCCTTCATCTTCTCCTCATGGACATCATATTGATGCCTCTCAACTTTCTTGGACACTTGGAAGATCTTCTTCATAGCACGAGCCATCCAAGCAAAAGAACCACCTTTGGAGGCATTGGAGGGCCCGGCCTCATCCACCACTTCCTTCCTAGGTTTGAGCTTGTGGGGCTTGATAAGGAGCCTCTTGCTCTTGTGAGGGGCCCACTTCTCGGTGTCACCGAGATCATCAATGTCATTGTGCTCAAGCCACTTCCACACCACGATCCTCATGATCAACGGAGCAAAGGAGATGTTCTTCTTCTTGCTAATCACATGCCATAGCTCATGCCAAATGAAGTCCATCACATCAAGTTTCTTGCCTTGTCCCTTCATTTGCATGGTGAGGACCATCAAGTTCTTCAAGTAGCCATGAATTTCATCAAAGTTGCCCACTTTTGGATTGATTGTCTCACGGTAGATGCGGTGCATGATGTCCCAAGTGGGGTATAGGCCTTTGGAATCTCCATACTTCCACTTATCCGCACTATCCGGGTTGTAGAGGGGAGCAAGCTTCTCAACACCATAGGCACTTCCACCTTGGAAGTGAACACGGAAGTGAGTCTCATCAAACTCTTCCGGAGGAAAAGGGCCAAACTCTTGATAGTTGAGGGACTCGGCAATATCTTCCCAAGTGGCTTCAAACACCTTCTCTTTGGTCATCCACTTGATTCTTCTTTTGGTCTCATTGCCCATGTGCACGGTGGCTAAGAACTGAGCCACAATATCCTCATCATAGTCTTGCTCTAGCTCCATGATGTGAAAAAGGTCAAACTCCTCACAGATTTCCAAAGCTTCACCGAAATAGTTGGGCTTGGACCTCATGAACTCGATGTTGATGTGGTGTTGGATCACGGTGTTGTCCTTTGGTTTCTTTAAGAGGATTTCCCGGTAGCACTCTTCTTGGAAGGAGTTGTGAAAATATGGATTATTGCCGCGAACGGAGGGCATTTGATCCATACGATCAATCACATAGTAATCCACAGCTCTCTTTGCCACAAACTCGGGCTCACTGAGTTGACTAGCTGTCTTCGGGCGCTTGGGAATGGACTTTGATGAAGCCGGGAACCTCCGGCGTTGCAATCCATCAAGGGCATCTTGGACTTCATCCGTGGGAGCGGTCTTTTGCTTCTTCCTACCCGCAACGGACTTGGTACGACCCCTACCTGTGAATAGCATGAGGTGGAAAGCATATAGATGAGAATGCACAAATTTCATGAATTATGAACGAAGAACACGAGTGTACAAAATTCTAGGAAGAGTAAATCTAGAAGTAAAGTACCACATTTGGGTTTGAAGGTGCAACAATGAGTAGATGTAAAGCTTAAGACAAGCATTAGACCTATCTAGGGTTGCTCCAACAAATCTAAGAGGGGAACTTTAAATCTAGCCTATAACTTTCCATGAAATTTCTACACAAGGTTCTTAATCCATAAAGAAACATCTCTACCAACTCATTCAACCACACATCCGAAGAGAAAAGCGCTAATGTCATCTCTATCCATCAACTAGATGAGAGAGAGGGATTTGGCTTACCGGAGCTCATGGTGAAGGATCGAGGAGGAGGAGAGAAGCTAGAGTCCTCCCGAAGCAAGGAGCACGAGGTCCTAGGCCGGGGAAGGGCTCTTCCCGGCGGTGGAGTGGCCGGCGGCGGCGGCGACGTGGAGGAGAAGGAGATGGGGTTGGGGGAAAGTGAGGGAGTGCCCTCTCAAACCGCCCAGCCCCGTGCCCTTATCGTCCAGATTCCCGCGGCGGTAGTACCGCTCGGTCCAGCGGTAGTACCGCCCCGGTTCTGTCGGGTGCCCGAGCGAATCTGCCGCTGCGCACGGTAGTACCGCTGGGGACAGCGGTAGTACCGCGTTGTGCGATGCAGCGGTAGTACCGCTAGGGTGACCGGTAGTACCGGCGCCTGGGGAAAAATGGGTTGTGGCTCAAAATGATGCCCACAACGCGTTTTTCACGCCGGTTCCGACCATCCACTCAACCAAGATCATGAAACAAGGCATTTAGAGAGAGAAAGGCTTTAGGGAAGTGAGTTGGGGCTTAGGATAGAAACTCAAACCGAGAGTGGTACTTCACACTCACTTTGCAAGACGCATGAAACTCAAGAAGACCAAAATGAGTGTGTTTCCCATAAAACCAAGACGAAGCAAAAGAAATCCACGAAAATGTCATGAAATCCAACTCTTCTTACAAGGAGAAGAGGGCGGTGGCCGAGGCCACCATATTGGAGCGTATGGCATGTCACCGCGAAGATATATCTTGGGTACATAACCAATACTCTTCACTTTAGCTCATTTAGACATAAGAATGAATATAGAGATAAAAGAACACTTGCTATCGGCATAATGGGGAAGGGATAGTCCAATGGTTTAGGACCGCACTCCCCCTATGTCCATGCCTACACCTAGATCAAATATATAGTTAAGATAGAGGTGTGCATGCAAGGTAGTCAACCAACGCTCCTCGAATCCACGATATTTAGCTCATGCCTCAAAAATGTGAACCTTGCTTCATCAAGTGGCTTCGTGAACATGTCGGCAAGTTGAATCTTCGTGGGAATATAGCCAAGCTCAATGTCACCCCGGTTGATGTGATCACGAATAAAATGATAGCGAATCTCAATATGCTTCGTTCTTGAGTGCTCCACCGGGTTGTGACCAATCTTGATGGCACTTTCATTGTCACATAAAAGAGGCACTTTGTCACAATGGACACCGTATTCCTTTAAAGTTTGCCTCATCCATAACAATTGAGTGCAAGCACTAGCGGCCGCCACATACTCGGCTTCGGTGGTGGATAGTGATATGCAATTTTGCTTCTTGGAGGACCAACTTACCAATGACTTCCCAAGGAATTGACATGCACCGGAGGTTGACTTCCTATCATCCTTGCAACCGGCCCAATCCGAATCCGTGTAACCGGCAAGAGAGAAGTTGGACCCCCTAGGATACCACAACCCAAACCTTGGGGTATAAACCAAATATCGGAAGATTCGATTCACCGCTATCAAGTGACTTTCTTTAGGAGCCGCTTGGTACCTTGCACACACTCCTACACTTAACACAATATCGGGTCTAGATGCACAAAGATAAAGCAAAGAACCAATCATAGAGCGATAGAGTTTTTGATCGACATCTTTACCCTTTGGACTAAGTTCAAGATGGCATTTGGTGTCCATAGGAAACCTCTTCTCTTTTGCATCTTGCATCTTGAACCTCTTGAGCATGTCTTGAATATATTTGGCTTGTGAGATGAAGGTCCCTCCACTCAATTGCTTGATTTCAAAACCAAGGAAGAACTTCAACTCTCCCATCATGGACATCTCGAACCTATCGGTCATAAGCTTTGAAAATTCATCATTAAAAGCTTTGTTAGATGAGCCAAAAATAATATCATCAACATAAAGTTGGCATATGAAAAGCTCCCCTTTTACTCTCTTGGTAAAGAGAGTGGGATCGATTTGCCCCACTTCAAAGCCACGGTCTAGTAGTAGCTCTCTTAGGTGCTCATACCAAGCACGAGGTGCTTGTTTGAGACCATAGAGGGCCTTATCAAGTTTGTAGACATGGTTTGGGAAGTGTGGATCCTCGAATCCCGGTGGTTGCTTAACATATACCAACTCCTTTAATGGACCATTAAGAAATGCACTTTTCACATCCATTTGTTGTAACTTAAAATTGTGATGTGATGCATAAGCAAGAAGGATACGGATGGACTCAAGGCGAGCCACGGGAGCATAGGTCTCTCCAAAATCAATGCCTTCAACTTGAGAGTACCCTTGAGCTACCAATCTTGCCTTGTTCCTCACAACCATTCCATGTTCATCTTGCTTATTCTTGAATATCCACTTGGTGCCTATAACATTTTTGCAATCTTTTGGCTTCTCCACTAGATTCCACACTTTGTTGCGCTTGAAGTTGTTGAGTTCTTCATGCATGGCTTCCAACCAATCCGGATCTTCAAGAGCTTCAAAGACTTTCTTTGGTTCCACCATGGAGATATGAGCTTGATGTTCACTAAAACTTGCCAATTGACCTCTTGTGGACACCTTGCGAGAAACATCACCAATGATGGCTTCAAGCTTGTGACACTTGATTTCCAAGTTTCTCTTGACTCTTGCTTGACGACGGGTTTCGATATCCCCATTGTTACGAGGGATTTCGGATTGATCATCTTGATCATTTGAGTCCCCGTCTTGACCGGAAGGATGAGCTTGACCATCTTGTTGAACATCTTCAATAATGGGAGTAGATGGTTGCTCTTGATCTTTATCTTGACTCGAGTTGACAATAGGAGAACTTGATTCTTGTGTGGCCTCATTGTCAACTTGAGGAGGAACTTGTTCTTGTTCTTGGATAGGTGTCTCATTTGCTTCCTTAGTAGGTGCCGCTTCAACTCGTGATGATGGAGTCTCCACTTGAGTGGAGCTTGTACTTGCTTGAGGAGGCTCATGATGGATTTCAATGGGGCGATGGAAACCAACTCCCATTCTTCTTATGGCATCTTGAGGTTCCTCATTATCTACATCACAAACATGAAATTGCGCCACTTGGGAGCCGTCATTCTCATCGAACCTCACACTACAAGATTCCACAACTCTCCCTAAGGATTTGTCATAGACTCTATAAGTGTGAGAGTTCGCACCGTACCCAACAAGAACACCTTCTAAAGCTTTAACTTCAAATTTAGATAAATGAACACCTTTGATTTTGTAGAAACACTTACAACCAAATACTCGATAGTAGGAGATGTTGGGCTTGTTGCCGGTAAGCATTTCATAAGGAGTTTCCTTTTTCCCTTTGCGAAAGAATAACCGGTTGGAGGAGTGACACGCCGTGGAGATAGCTTCGGCCCACAAGAAGAGTGGAGACTTAAACTCCGCCAACATGGACCTAGCCATATCCATAAGAGTCCGGTTCTTTCTCTCGGCTACACCATTTTGTTGAGGGGTATACGCAGCGGAATATTGATGACGAATTCCCTCATCACTAAGAAACTCATTTAGGGTGTAGTTCTTGAACTCGGAGCCATTGTCACTTCTAATGGCCAAAATGGGAACATTGTGTTGACGTTGAACTTCATTGGAGAAGTCGATGACGGTTTGTTGAGTTTCATCCTTCGTCTTGAAGAAGAAAACCCAAGTGAATCTTGAATAGTCATCAACAATCACCAAGCAATACTTCTTCCCACCAAGACTTGGTTGCGGTACGGCACCAAAGAGGTCAACATGAAGAAGTTCCAAAATCCTCGTTGATGAGATGATGGTCTTGCTTGGGTGGGGAGAATCATGCATCTTTCCTTCAACACAAGCCCTACAAAGACGATCTCTAGAAAAAGAAACATTCTCATTTAGTCCAAGAATGTGGCCACCCTTGTGAAGACTTTGCAAAGTTCTCATATTGACATGGGATAAGCGGCGATGCCACAACCACCCCACGTCGGCCTTTCCGAATAAGCATATTGCTTGAGTGTTGGTTGACCCCGAAAAGTCAACCACAAACAACTCATTTTCAACATACCCAACGAACATGACCTTTAGAGTCTTGCTCCTCAAGAGTACCACCATATCAAGAGTGAAATGGACATCAAAGTTCATCTTATTAAGAGCACGAACGGACATAAGATTGTAACCTAGAGACTCAACAAGCATGACATTTACAAGGGTGATATCCCTTGCAACTACCACCTTGCCGAGACTCTTTACCTCGGCTTTAGACTTGTCGCCATAAGAGACGGTTGAGTGATTTAGATTTGGTCTCAACTCCGTCATGATCTCCTTGCTTCCGGTCATATGACTAGTGCATCCACTATCAATTACCCATTTAGATCCACCGGAAGCATAGTCCTACAAGAGATCATATCTTGGATTTAGGTACCCATTTCTCAATGGGTCCTTTTCGGTTAGCAACAAGGGTCTTAGGAACCCAAATAGAGTAATCAATGTAACCATCATAAGGACCAACATATTTTGCATAAACATCACCATAATAGTCAACATAAAGAATATAATTGGGATTGTTATGCCCCGCGAAGTCACTACGAGTAGTCTTGCCCCTAGTGGCATTGCTACCCGCAATGGAAGTCTTTGCTTGTGCGGGCTTGGTCTTGTTCTTCTTGATGTTGCTCACTTTCTTCTTTGCTTCGGCCACATAACCAAGACCCTCCTTCCCTTTGTGTGGTTTTTGCTCAAACAAGTAAGCAATACCCTTATCTTTACCTTTGGGAATAGAGGTCTTAGCACTAGTGGCCTTAGCAAGATCCACCTTCAACCTAGCATTTTCTTCACTAACATCTTCATGAATACGAGGAAGAATGGATATACTAGTTGAACGAGTTTTAGAAAGTTGAGCTTGAAGTTGTTCATGAGACTTGACTAGAAGGGAGTGGGTCGATTCCAAGACCTTGTGAGCTTTTTCAAGCTTCTCCATATCCTCAAGAAGTCTAGCATTCACAACTCCAAGTTCAACTTTCTCCTTTTTAATCACTTTATATTTAGTAAAGACATGATCTCTATCCTTAATGATTTTATCAATGATTTCATCATTTTTAGCATCAAGAGACTCAAGTCTTTCCTCAAGAGTGGTTCTATATTCACTTTCTTCATCAAGAGAGCTATTTAAGGATGCTATGGAAGCATTCAAAGAAGCAATGGTGAGAGAATCCTTTCTCTCAATCTTACTCTTTTCTTGAAGAAGTTCTTCGGCCGCACATAGTTGTGAGAGACTCAACATGTTCCTTGGCCTCACCTTGCAAGTTAGTCACAAGAGTATCGAAGGCAACTAGTTCCTTCTTAATCTCAAGACTAGATTGATCATGCGTAGTCTTAGAAGAAGAGGATGATACCTCGGTGATATGAGCCATGAGGCAACGAGCGGTGTTGGTGGAGAGGTTCTCATTGGGGGATTCAAAGAGAGATGATGATGAAGTGGAGACAATAGCCAATGCGGCTACCTCTTTGTTAGGTGCATCTTCATCTTCGGAATCACTTGTAGCATATTCCTCTTGTGCCACCAACACAATTCTCGGTGCCTTCTTGAAGAAAGGCTTCCTTGGTCTTGCGGGCTTCTTTTGAATCAATTTGGAGTGATCCTTTGGGATAAGCTTCCCACCATTTTGCTCACGGTTCTCATATGGACACTCCCTTATGTAGTGATTCTTGTCATGACAATTGTAGCAAGTCTTTGTCCTTGAGGCAAGCTCTTTCTTGCCACTTGAGTTGTTCTCTCGATCAACACGAGCTTTAGCACTTGCCGGGTCATTCCAAAACACCCTTGTGGCAAGAGCAATGTGACTATTGAGGGCTTGCTCAAGATCATGTGGAGCAATGTTGCTTGGGCAAGCTTCAACCTCATCGTTCTCATCCATACTAGTCACCTTGGCCTTCAAGGCAAGTGAGGGGCCTTGTCTCATTCTCATGGCCCTAGCACGGTTATCTTCCGCATTCTTGGAGGCAACCTTGGAGGCTTGAACCTCTTGCATAACTTCATGTGAAGACATTTGTTGATAGTTGTATCTCCCTTGAATTGACTTCAACTCCATAGGCTCCGAAGGCAAGAGAGCATTCACATACTTCCTTTTGACCCAAGCATCATCCACATATGTTGCCCCCACATCATAGAAGGCTTTGGCAAGAGTCTTGAGTCTTCCATACATCTCTTCATGAGTCTCATTGTCAAGCATGTAGAAACCTTCGGCGGCATTGCTCAAAGATTCATATCTATTCCTCTTCATGCTATCATTTCCAAGGAAAGCAACTTCAAGACAATCCCAAGCTTCTTTGGCGGTGGTGACATGAAGAACATGATGTTTGTCATTGTCGCCCAAGGCGAGCTCGATCATGTGGAGGGCGGAAGCATTGAGTTGCTTTTCGGCGAACTCTCTTTTCGTCATGTTGCTTGGATCCTCAACATGATATCCATCTTCAATGATCCTCCAAAGCTCGATGGAGGCACTGTTAACATGAGATTTCATTGAGCGTTGCCAACTTGCAAAAGCTAATGCATTAAGCTTAGGTGGAGGACCTAGAGGGTTTATGCGGGTTGTAATAATTGGATCGGGAGAGTACCATCCCGGAACGGCATGATACCCTTCCTTCTCCTCATGCAAAGTAGGAGAAGTTTTAGGTCTAGTATCGGTTTCAACCCCCTTTTTCTTTTTCTCTTTATCCTCCTTGGAATCACCCTCTTCGGAGTTAGAGGCTTCCTCTAGTGGGATGATTTCCGAGCGCTTGCCATTTGCAAATTTCATGAACATGTCACGAAACTCATCAAATTTGGCATTCATGGTCGATGTCAAAGTTGTTTCCAAAGCTTTGATATCGGCCATGGATGCCATGGTGACTTTGGCCTTTTCAAGGGCCTCATTAGCCTTGGCAAGAGTCTCGGCCTCATCCTCACTATGTGTCATACTTCTCTTAGGCGGTTAAACCCAACAAGAGAGCCTTAACTCTGATACCAATTGAAAAGATCGGTATGACACCTAGAGGGGGGGGTGAATAGGTGCTAATTCAATTTTTAGTTCTTTTTCAATTTAAGGCTTGACACGAAAGGTAAATTCTCTAGATATGCAACTACGGTGAATTTACCTATATGACAAGCTATTAACTACGCAAGATACAAGGTAAAGGCGGTAAACAAGGATAGAGGTAACCGAAGTGAAAGCACGAGACGACAAGGATGTATTCCCGAGTTCCTCCCTTCAATGGGAGTACGTCTCGTTGGAGAGGTGTGAACCAACACAATGGTTCAACGGCCACAAAGGCCTCACCCAAATCTCCGGTGAACCGCACCACAAAGGTTTGGTTCACTTTCCACTATCGGAATCCTTCGAGGCGGAATCCGGAGCCTTTACAACAACGATTCGGGGCACGACCCACAAAGGGCTTGGGGGCTCCCGAACAGCTAAAATCTGTCACAAAGACAATAGGTAAGTACAACAATGGGCTAGGTTTTCCTAGTGGAAACCCTAGCTAATGGTCCCTCAAGTAAATGAGGGGGAAATGAAGAACGGCTCGGTGAAGATGTAGATCGGGGCCTTCTCCTTCAATCCTCCAAAGGTCAACGAGTTTGGGTGGGAGGATTGGGAGAACTTGGAGCTCTTAGCTTTGCATCAATGGAGGTGAGAGAGTGTAGAAGCTCAAATCTTCAAAGGTAGGTGAAGGGGTCCTTTTATAGCTCTTCAAAATCTGGCCGTTTGGAGCTGAAACTTACGCAGCGGTACTACCGCTGGAGAGGCCGGTAGTACCGCTGGACCTTTGAATCCAGCCGTTGCCCGCTTCACGCACTTCACTGTTAGTCCAAACTTCACGCAGCGGTACTACCGCTGGAGAGGCCGGTAGTACCGCTGGACCTTTGAATCCAGCCGTTGCCCGCTTCACGCACTTCACTGTTAGTCCAAACTTCACGCAGCGGTACTACCGCTGGAGAGGCCGGTAGTACCGCTGGGAGGCGGTAGTACCGCTCCGGTACCGCTGGAGGTACCGCTAAGAGAAACAGAAGGGTGAAAACGGCGGTACCTCCGGCGGTACCGCCAGCGGTACCTCGACATCGAGCTGGCCTTCGAACCTGCAGAAAATAACATAGCGGTACTACCGCTGTGAGGACCGGTAGTACCGCTGGACAGCGGTAGTACCGCTCTGGTACCGCTGGGGGTACCGCACCGCGCAACAGAGCGCCGAAAACGGCGGTAGCTCGGGCGGTACCGCCAGCGGCAGCCAGGGCTCCGAGCAAGGCTCAGTCCAGTGCAGCGGTACTACCGCTGATGCCAGCGGTACTACCGCTGCCTGGAGCAAGGCTTGCTGAAAAGCTTTTGCAGCGCCCGTTTCGATCGTTTCCTTTTTGCTAAGATCTTAGATACATCCTGCAAACTTTAATAGCCATGTTAGAACACCTATTGTGTTGTCATTAGCACCAAAACAAGGGTCAACTAGAAGATGCTCTTTCACAGATGACGACGGCGACGACCTGCGACGGGAAACGGCGATCCACGACAGTGTCGCGCGAAGGCGGGCACCCAGAGCAAGGGGAGAAGGAGGGGAAATGTTCCCGGAGGCGAGGCTCACCTTGGGGAGATCGGTGCGGTCCTGGAGGTCGTAGGTGAGCGGGATGCCGTTGCAGCCGGGGTCGGGCGTGGGCACCGCCGCGGCCGACGGCGGCAGCCTGGGAGTGGGCGTGGGCGTCTGCGCCGAGCATCCCTAGCAGTAACCTCAAATCCTCATAAATAACCGCTTTTTTACAGTTTGCGAGGAAAAAACGCGTAGAATAGAACCCTTTAACCCTCAGACCCTGAAAAAAAAATTAGAGGCCCACCCTGCAAACCCACTGCGGACCTGTAGAAGTGGGGGTTGGAGGGCAAAAAAATCCCCAACCCGCATCGCTGCCGACGTTCGCGCGGGAGGGAAATTTCACCGTCCCCAACCTCCAGCCCGCGGATCCGAGCCGCCGCCCGCCGCCATCCCCGTCGGCCCCGCGTCCCGCCGGCACGCCCTTATCTCTTTTTCTCTTACACACACCACACAGCCGCGCGCATCAGAGGCCGCCCTGCGCCTCTCTCTCTCTCGCTCGATCCAGCCATGGCTGGCTCGATACCTGCCCAGCCCTGGTCCTCGCGGTCATCCTGCTCGCGGGTCTCGCGGCGGCGCAGACGCCCACGCCCACTCCCAGGCCGCCGCCCGCGCCCGAGCCCGGCTGCAACAGCATCCAGCTCACCTACGACCTCCAGGACCGCACCGATCTCCCCAAGGTGAGCCTCGCCTCCGGGAACCTTTCCCCTCCTTCTCCCCTTGCTCTGGGTGCCCGCCTTCGCGCGGCACTGCCGTGGATCGCCGTTTCCCGTCGCAGGTCGTCGCCGTCGTCATCTGTCGCTGCGCAAGTCTGAATCTTCGAGTTCAGTTAACATCGCATGTTAACCTCTTCTTCTGTCGGGTTTGTATTCGATCACAAGCACCCGAGCTCAGCCCAGTGGTTGCGCTCCCGATCCTACACTCAGCAGATCGCTATTTCGATTTCCCTCCGGTGCAATTCCCACCATTTCCCTCTGTTTTGGTTCAGTCACGAGACTTATGTTTTATTCTGTCAGACTCCCGTACCAACAGAGCAATTTAAATTTCTGGCAGCTTAGAGGAAGGAAGATGGCACACATGCACTCAGGAGGGACATACCCATCCCCCAACATTATTGTTTTACGGAAAATCTATTCATCAGGCGCCTTACACCGGGCACATCTCGACGCACGCTCGCTGCCCGTTGGATCGCGGACGGACGGCTGATCTGCGCGTCTCGCGCGCGTCGCGGACGTTGCGCACGTCGCGCACGCATTAATCGTGGCTGACGGTTTGTCCCCACCCCACCCGTTCCGTGCGCTCTCCTTCTCCGCTTCCCCTCGTCGCCGCGACGATTTCTCCGCTCGCCGCCGTCTGTGGATCAATTCCGGCGATTCCTTCGCCGGAGGTGAGGATACTTCGCCTCTACTTTCTGTAGTCGATTAGCTCGGGGAGTGTCCTGGATTTGTCCGGTTTTCCGTTCCGCTTTGCCACCGTTGGGGAAAATCAGGCCAGCACCGGTGCGTTTTAGGCCAAATCCGGTGAGTACTTCGCCGTAGTAGCGTGCGTCGGAGGGTAGCGTCGCGGGGCGGAGGATGCAGAACTGCACGGAGACCTTCTGTTAGAGGTAGTATGGGTGGAGCGGGTGGTCGTGCGCCAGGAACCCGCACCGCCGGCCGTTGGGCGTGATTTGAGCAGTCGCCGCAGCAGCGCCTCGGCGAGCTCCCTGTCCCTGTACCGCACCACGTACCGCGCCACACCGCTCGATCTGGTGCCTCTCATCCGCCGGCACCCGGTGGTCTAGCGAAGTCGTCGGCGTCTTCATCGATCAGCCATTCAGCCTTGATCTGATCAGTGAGAGGTGAATCGATCAGAGATTGAGTCTTCAGGGTCTGGATCGAGACGAGAGAGATTTCTTAGCTGTTTTATTCCGGCGATTGTCCATTTTTGTGCTCGCCCTCTGAGGCTATGCTGGGCCAGCCGTAGCTCCCCTGCGCACTGTTTCTGGGCAAAGAGCAAAATTTGCCGAACGAGGGTAATTTCAGCGTTCTGCTATGTGTTTTGGATCGTTGATTTTGTGTGCTTGCACAATTGTAGACAGGAATTTAATCCTGCTTTTTTCACTTGTAAATTTTGGGAAGGAGTTACAGTGGCTTCTAGCTTTCTAGCATGTCAGTCAATTGTTGTAGTTAGTTCATTCCAATGTATAAGAACAACAATGGGTTGCTTACTTTGTTTGCATGTTTTTAGCTAATGGACATGAGCGTCCGGCGCCGACTCCGGTGTCGAAGAGATCCGAAGCGATTTCGGGAAGGGCTAGGTCGGGGTGGAGGCGGAGGCGTGCGTACAACTGGTGGTGGTGGTTGGGAGGTGGGGGTGGAGGGGAATGGAGGCAGCCATGTGAGCAGGGAGAAGCAGCATGAGGTGGAGCACGCCAAGGCCACGAGTCTTATAAAGTTACCAACCTAGTACTGATAAAATTACCAACCTAGTAATGATGAAGTTACCCACGCAGTAATGATAAAGTTATCAACCTAGTACTGATTGAGTTACCAACCTAGTAACAATGGAGTTACTAACCTAGTACCGATGGAGTCACCCTCCTAATACCGATGGAGTCACCCAGTTTGTACCGATAAAGTTACCACCCTAGTACTGATAAATTTACCCACGCAGTACTGATAAAGTTACCAACTTAGTATCTATAAAGTTACCAACCTAGTATCGATGGAGTTACCCTCCTAGTATCGATGGAGTCACCTTCCTAGTACCTATGGAGTCACCCACTTTATTCGGATAAAGTTACCCACTTTGTACTGATAAAGTTACCTACATATCACTAATAAAGTTATCCACCCAATATTAACGGAGTACCCATCTTGTACTGATAAACTTATCCACGTAGCACTAATAAAGTTACCCATCCAGTATTGCTCCATGTGTTCATGATATAGTTATCCACAACGAAATTGATGTAATCACCATGTCCTATAACGACAATTATCATCCTAATACTTATAAATGAATGATAAATTTACCATCTCAAAGTAACGTGATAACTTTAAAGCTCGTAAAGATCTAAAGTACAAGAAAATAGTTCTATTTTAACCCAAAAACTAATTGCTAATATGGTGGGTAGCTTACGTCTACAAGACCGGGTAACTTATATGTTATGGGGTGGTAACTTTTCGGCAAAAAAAAAGTTGTCGGAACATATCAACATGGGATCTAATTTTGAAGATCTCGTCGCGACTAGTCTAACGGTGAAAACGGATTATAAATCCGATAAACGGTTTGGGCTACAAAACATTTTAAATTTTCGTGTTTCACATTTAATGCGGGATGAGGTCAGCAATTTCGGATTTTAGTGCGTGCATGCAAAATATTGTTGTTTCTCTCACAGCGCACACGCAATTCTTTCGGACATGCCACCGTGAGCTGTGCGTGGGGTTATGCCACGGAGCAGGTGCATGCCCGCTAGTTTCGTCCTTGTTTTATGACATTATTGTTTTACGTCAAATGTGATGAAATTTGTGATATGTCAAATGATGAAATGTGATGAAATTTGTGATATGTCAAATGACACTTTTAAAGGTTGGGGTTGAGGCAAAGACTAGAACCCTCAAACCCAACCCTCGGAATTAAATTCCGAGGGTTGGGTTTGAGGGTTCTAGTCTTTGCCCTGTTTTTCAACACTTATAAGTGTCTAAAATTGCCTATTCTCAACCCTTAAAACTGCTACGAGGGTTTGAATATTTGAGGGTACTGCTAGTGAGCTCTAATGACTAGATAGTCCTGTAAGCCAAAACACGATATCCGCACTCGGAAATCCATGTTTGCATTGGCATTAAAACTTGGCAATGTTTTTTTTTTCATGCACGCAGTTCCCCTCGCCTCAAAGATACCGATCAGATCATCAGGATCTCATCAATCTCGTAACCTTGCACCTCCTCTCCCACCCGGGCACCCCGCTCCCTCCTCCTCTCCCCCCCTTCCCTCGACCCGCTGCGGGCGCGGCGCTACCGGCGCCGGCCGTATTGCTACTTAGGTTAGGCCGATCAAACTTCAAACCGACGCACGGCACAACCCGCAAACAGAAACGGAACCCCTACAAGACTCCCGAGGACTTCATTGGGCGCGTACCTAGACGCAGTAGATCGTATTCATGGAGAACAATCCGCCGCCGCCCTCTGCTCCCTCGGCGGCTCCGATCGTCCAAACCGCGGTGGCGATGGCGACGACCGCGGCAGGGAAAACACCAAGGCGTAGTAGATCAGTCGGACCACGCCAGTGCCGCAAGCGCCGCAGGAACGGGGCCGAAGATACCGGCGGCTGGGCGTCACTCCCCGGCGACATAGTCCGTCTCGTCGCCGAGCGGGTGCTGATCGCCGGCGACGTGGTCGACTACATCACCCTCCGCGCCACCTGCTCCGTGTGGCGCGCCAGCACGGACTCGCCCCTCCTTGGCGGCCACCACTACCTCCGCCCGCGCGGCTGGGCCGCGCTCTGCGACGGCGACGCGAAGCGCCCGGACGACGTCTGCAAGATCGCCTTCTTCAAGCCCGCCACCGGCCGACGCATCCGCGTCCGCCTCCCCCCAATCAAGGGCCACAGGATCGTCGCGTTCAGCGCCGGTCTCCTCGTCCTCCTCCACAAGCGCTACGCCACAGTCCGCGTCGCCCACCCGTTCTTCCATCGAAGATCGAAGGGACCAAGCGACATGACCCTGCTGGAACTCCCTGGCATGTGGCCCGCATTGCGTGTCGTCGGAGTGAGTCTTGACTCCCTCCTCCGCATGAACGCGGCCGTCCTCACCACACCCACCTCCGCCACCACCTCCTCCATCGACGCTGTCGTGGCCTGGTTCCCGGGCACGAGCGCCGTCCTGTTTGCCAAGCCGGGCGACGCTGCCTGGGACGCCGTCATCCTCGACCTCGAGCTCCAGAGCGTCCTCGCCTTCTGCGGCCGCCTCTACGCCACCACCAAGACCTCCTCCAACATCCTCCAGGTCTACCCTCGGATCGCCAACAATACATTCCCGCTGGACACCCCTATACCAGAGGCGCTCGGCGGGCCGTCAGCGTGCAGCTACTTCCTCGTCGAGTCAGACGGCCGCATGCTCCTCGCCGTCCGGCACTCCGTCAGCACGCCCAAGTTACACACCGCCTTCAAGATCTTCGAGGTGGACCTCGACCGCCGCCGGCTGGAACCGGCCGGCATCGGGGATCGCGCGCTCATCGTCGGCCCCGACAGGTGCCTCTCCGTCTCGGCCAGGGACCTGCCGTCCATCAGAGAAAACTCCGTCTACTGCTCCTCTTCTATGCAGCTGTTCTCTCTCGGCGATGCCTCCGCCGACCAGGAGGAGCATTTGCCGGACCTGCGCTCCGTGCGGCCCTTCACCATTGTCGATCATCTAATTACATACTGCAATCATCTTGAGTGGTAAGCAGCGTTGCCTTGTGGTAATGTACTGTACTACTCTTCCAATAGGAGGCAGGATCTTGGCTTCACGATCAAGCCTAGTTTTTAGACGCGCTTCTCGCCTTAATTTAATTTAATTTAATTTGTGTACCCTCTTATATATATTGTAGGGCGAGAGGGCTCATGTTTCATGAGTATCGGTGCATACCTGAAGATGGTGAAGAGGAGTTGAAGGCGGCAATAAAGAAGCAAGATAAACAGCTGCGTATTCCAGCTCAGGAGCCCAAGAAGACGAAGAAGAGCAAACCATCTCCTGCAAACTTAGCACCCCTAGCCATGAATCTAAGACAAGTGTGAAAACATGAACACCTGAAATAAAATAGAACAGCTGAGGCCAAATTAAGGGCTCAGAGCTCATCAGCTCATATATACATCTATACTATCTAGGAATGATTCACTTAATCAATATACATGTCATAGTTGTCCTTAACCATTGCTTCTCTTGCGATCATTTTTCAGTTGACCTATGCGTATTAGGATTCTGGCCATCAAGACGGCATACCGGTGCGCTGCCTACCTGGCCATGGACCATGAACCAACGCTTAGGGCTATCTATATCAAGGAAAAAAATAGGCTAATAGCATGCTATAGCGTTTTGAGGATGGTCACGCTATATCAATTCACGCGCTCTAGCGCGCTATAACACGCTATAGCACGATATAGCATGCTAATAGCGTATTTTTTAGGTCCGCGCTATATTTCTGTAGCGCGCTATTTTTTACCTTGATCTGCCACCCGGTGAGATCGCACATTTTTGGTGGCCATTACATGTTCGTAATGTGTTACCTTGCATTGTGCTACAACACAATCACATGTTTGTTTCTTAACACAGATGTCTACCTCCAGGCGTCAATGAACATTGAGGTGCAGTCGTAGAGATAGTAACGGCTTGGGTTATGTGTCTGGGGCTTAGGGCTGGGTTTGGGTATCGCCACGGGCGAGGGAGGCAATAGGTCAGGGAGAGAGAGTGGATGGTGGAAGAAGAAAGGTGGTCGTGATCCTAAAAAATCAACAATGATTTAAGAAAAAAGGGGGGTGACTAGACTTCAGTATGTTCAATGGTGCACATATCTTCAACATGTTCATCGCATTTTTTACACTTCAAGAAAATTACATAAGAAGTTGTGTAGACTAAATATAGCTAACACATTTCGATGAGCCTACTAGATCAAATTGTATGAATATAAAAGTTGTGAAATCTATTAAAAAAATAATTATTAGTGGTTAGTTTAAATGTTTATATTTTAATATCAAGTACATACATGCACGTGTGTGGGATTATTATTAAACACAGTGCAAAGCAGACAGAGTTAAGCTATGTACTTTAGATTTTTCTATAAATTTGCTTATAAGTTCATACGGTACAAGCTGGTATTATAATATTTGTTAGAGTATAATATATATGTATCACAAATATTGAGTATAATTAATTATTAATTGTACGTTGAAAAATGAGAAGATGTACAATTGTTTTCAATTTTTAGCTTATGTAAATTTATATTTGATGTACATTATAATACGAGAAAGATACACATAAGATTTATATTTAGTTAAGTTAATTGTCACTATATATTGAGAAGATATAATATATGCTAAAAAGGATAACATATATACTATAAGATTGTAATATATAATAAACCTATGTTATATTTAAGTACAAGAGTTTGATATAATATATTTATTTATTAACTGGCGCTGGGTCCAAAATTCCTACAGATGGCCTACGAAATTATGCATGTCTTGCAAAGGACCGGAACTGGGGAAGACAGGTAGGGGACCGTGTCGAGTTTTGACGTCGCCGGGAACCCTATCAGTGAGACATACCGTGAAGTCTGGCGACCATGCGATATAAAAGAGAAACATGCCCATCGGATCTACAGAGATTGTGCGGGGCAGTTCTCAATTGTCATCTGCATAAGACAAAATCGACGGGAAAGCCTGAATTGGGAGATCGAGTGTGGAGTTAGGACGTCGAAGTAGAAGTCGTACAACCTGAGTAGAAAGCCATTGTCGTCCTCGTCGTCCAACACACGAGTGGCGCTAGAAATTATCCCCCACCGCGGCGGAGGAGGAGGACATTAGAATGAGCTTGCGATGGCGACTTGGATATTTCGATTTGGGAATGTTCCGGTCTGGATTCTAGGGTTTAATTTAGGCTTTCCTCTTTCTTTCTTGGAGGTGGGGTTTTCTCGTGAGGGAGAGGGAGGGGCAACTGTGCTGGGCGTGGGCACCTCACCTAGATCACGACTTTGGCACCGACACTGCTCGACGGTCGTCATTCGCATCCTTTCCTTCTCCTTCTTTTCTCTGTAATAATGTAGTACATGTTTTTTCTTTTCACCCGTTGTAATAATACATCTTATACTGCCGCTAGTTTGGTCACCGCCGATAGTTGAGGGTGTGGCCCAATCAAGTGTGTTCATTTCACAACGAACGCTAGCCTACCTGTTAGATTATGTTCTAATCTTAGTCGTTAGATGTTAACCCAACATTAACTTACCTGGCTCGCTGACAGGTGGATCCCACCCGCCAGCCTCTCCCAGTCTAACCTATTACTGACCAATGGGCCCCACTCTTAGGTAATTAATCTTTTGTTCATGTGGTCGTGACTGGGCCAGACACTTTCAGCCCATTGTGAACAATACGATTTTTCTTTTTCCCGAATCATTTTCTAAATTCAATTTTGGACAAAAACCTTGAAAATTCATATCTTTCCAACCATGACTCAAATCACTTGATTCCTTCACCATTAAATCATAAAATTAAATGTATCTTCATGTGGCACTAACCTCACCCTTTTTAGACAAATGGAGAATTGAGGGTGTGTTAGTGATGTTATTAGCGATATTCCTAATAAGAAAAATGATGTCTTCCACTTGGTAACTCATATTCAATTAATTATTTTCCTTTTAAAAAATCTGACCTTATCCTAAACAGAGAGTCCCGTTTAGCCAACTTTGTGGACATTGATTGATTTTTCATTATGTCTATTAACGGCATGTTGTTTACTTATTTTTGAAGATTAGACAATCACACAAACAAGGGTTTGAACGAGATTGGGTCAAGGGATACTTCAAGGACCAGGACCAAGACCTTGCTAAGCTAGGCAAGCCCCCACCTTGCTGACGCCAATTGGCGGTTTGATTTTCATTATTTTCAAAGTCTATCAAAACTTTGAAGGGGAATCTCATTGATTTTTGCAAATATTTGATTTCTCATCATGCAAAAAAGCATGGTTTCTTTTCACTTTAATGCTTACATGGAGGTTTATGATTAGTTATCTTCTTATTTTTGTTTCTCAAACTCATGTCGGGTCTCACTTGTTCTCCTTTTATTTCTTCTTTAATTTATGTTTTAAATGCTAAGAGGAGTGGGATGGATGGCGTGTACATGACTGCTTTTACCAAATACACTTTGAAGTATTTTCTATGAGTTTGTTGGATATTGACCCAACAAAAGAGAGCTGTTATTGAAAAGTTCGATTTTGAATGTTGTAACGAGCCACACCTTTGAAAGTGCAAGTGCCCTCATGTGTGGTTTTGATCAAGGTTATATCCAAGGCGTGGTGCTAAGTTCATCGAGAAAGATTCAAGTTGATCAACACAAAGAGAAGAAGATGGAGTGCGACTTGATCAAGTCAATATGCAAATAATTGAAGGGGATCGCAGGCAGAAAACAAAAAAATTCTAACAACGATAACCTTAAACTAGCCAGGATCTATACTATGCAGATATAGTAATACGGAGGAGATCGATATGCATACCCTTGTAAACCGAAACGCGGGGATTACGCTCCCGCACAAGCGTTGTCGATGAAGCCGACGAAGACGACCTCGAGGTCGTGTAGAGGAAGAAGACCTCCGAGCACCACTAGCGTGGCACCTCGCAGGGATTCACACACGTACGGTAAAGACGACGACTTTCGGGCTCCGATCCAGGGACGAGCAGCGGAAGACTTGGACCGGAAGACTAGCAGCACGGCGGTGTGCGTATGGTGGAGAGAACTTCACCCTTGGCGCAACTCCAATAGAGGAATCACGTTATTCAAGGAGAAGAAGAGAGAGATTGGTTGTGTCCTTTAAAGGCCAAGGGGGCACCTCTATATATAGGTGGAGGGGGGGTGCCAGCCTTGCTGGCTGGGCGGTGTGGGACTATTCCCACACCAGCCCGCCTCAAGGGGTTGCGCCGGCCTAGGTGGGCCCCATTCGGCCCACCTAGGGCAGCCCCCTCCCTCCATGCGCACCAAGGGGGGAATTCCCCCCCTCATGGGCCTTCTCTCCCATGGGAAGGCCCATTTAAGGTGGGCTGCCTTTAAAAATCCGAAAATCATTAAATAAAATGTATTTAACTATTAATTACACTAATTAATATTAAACACACATTATCTAATTTATTCCGGCTCCGAAAACTATTTCGTTGCTCTCCGATCTCCATCGGATCTTTCCCGGGACGCTCCCGGTGCTCTCTCTTCTAATTTCTCTTCCGGTAAACTTGTCGACTCCCCTTAAGTGTGTTACCCTAGCGGTTCGAGATCTCGCCAGACATGATCGAGACACGCTCTCCGATCAATGACTAATTCGTGGACCTTGGATACCCAGAATTAATCCCTATGAGATAACGAATAACTTTGTCGTTCGAACCTGGACGTCGAGTCTTAAACCTTTTGCCATGGCGATACTTAGTGTGTCCGAGACTCGTTCATAGATATCGCCATACCTAGCTTGATCTCGTTACCGACAACACTATCTTCTACTCGTCCATGATATTATTTCCTGGTGACCTAGTCACATGCTTGCAAGCTCATTTGACATAATCTCACCGAGTGGGCCCTAGAGTATCTATCCTGCTATGCGGACTGGCAAATCCCGCTCTTGATCCCTCGTCTCAACATAGTCCCTTCCGATACCCGAGAGGGACACCTTTATTGTCATACTATTAAGACATGACATTTGATGCAATCAAAGTATCTTTCAGGAATAGCAATAAGAGTTGATCTCACGGTCAAAGGCGTAATGACTACGTACTACAAATATTGGGTATGTCCATCACATCGTTCAACCAACGATATGACTCCATTGTCAACTGACACCATGTCACATGATCGGGAAACCTCGATCATCGATTGCACAATGAACTAGTCATGTAGAGGCTACTAGGGACCTGGTTGTTTATCTACCACACATGTATTAATGTTTCCGCTTAATACAGTTATAGCATGGTATATAACATATAATGAACAATTGAGATACGACGAATAAACTATCTTTATTAAATGCCTCTAGGACATATCTCCTTCAGTCTCCCACTTGCACTAGAGTAACACTTAATCTAGTTTACAACTTGGTAAAAGCTCAACACCCATAGCAACTTGGTGCATGCTTGTCTCGTGGAAGATTAATACAGTCAACAGATCTCACAGATTGAGACCTATATGTGCTTTGCAACGGAAAACTGTTCAGTCCAATCACACTTGCTACTTCTGAAGTTGCCATATATTTCTATACCTATGTAGATTATGCGACAGTGCATTCATATGCGACTTCGCAAGCTAACCATGTCTTTATTCAAAATAAAGGACATCTGCTATATGAGATTTCTAGTCGTATGGGTCAGTGTCATAACTTGCATCATCGTAACCGTTTTACGGCAAGTTGTCTTTCCACTCTTACCCTTTACCAGAAAACATATCTTTAGTTCTCACAGACACTGAAGAATATACTTAACGTTTGTTCATTGATCCACACAAGGATCACTCTAGAACCCGTTCTTCAACCAAGAACTTGGGTCACACCAAGTCGAGCTTTCAGTCTGGTAGAATCTATGTCTGAGGCATAGAGAATGTCGAACATCATTTTCTTTCATTATCTATCACTGAAAATGCCAAGATAAACTTAATATTTTACCTAGTCATACAAGTAAGAACCTTTTTCTTCGCTTGTTCTATTCTGAAACACTTCAGAATCTTAACCTAGGAAAATATTCCGACCTAATGTTATTAAGCCCCTTTTGATCTATACAATTATAGATCGGATGCCTAATACTCCTAACTTCATTCATAGAAAATTCAATCACTTAAATATTCCTTTATACTTTACTAGAGGATCTGTATCATTCTCAATATGTCGTTACATATAAAATCATGAATGACACCTAGCTCCCACTCAAATATGCCTTCCACATATAAGATCAAGAAAAGCTACTTAGCTCCCACTCACTTCTTTGCAAATGCAAGTTTCTTCAACTATTTTGGACAACTCCAAAATCCTTTGATCACATCATCAAAATGAAGATTCCAGCTCCGATATGCTTCCTTCAGCCCATGAATGGACAGCTGAAGTTTGCATACGTGTTTAGCATCCTCAGGATCACCAAACCATTTCATTGTACTAATTACAACTCTTTCTTAATGATACCATTAAGAAACATGGTTTCCTTATCAATCTATCAATTTCTCAATTTGAAATTATAGTAATTGCTAAACGACCCCGAATAGATTTAGGCTTCGTCACTTGAGACAAAATCTCGTTGTGGTCAACTTTTGAATCTGTCGGAACTGTTTCACGACAAATCGATCCTTATCAGTGTCTACTGAAAGAACATTTCTCAATCCCTAGTGTTTTGTGTGTTAGTTAACAATACTAATGATGTACTAATCCTAGTGCTAAGTATTTCAGAAAGTGTATGATGAAATATCATATGCATCAAACCCAAAAATACAAGGAAGAAGCTGTTCTGGAATTATTCCAGGAACCGGAATATTGGAGCCGGAAATTCCCAGGGCCGGAATTTCCGGGTCCCCAGCGCAGCACAAGAAAACGGCTAAGTCAAGATTGAAGAACGTTTCTGTCTCCAGCCGGAAATTGTGCCCGGAAATTTCCATTCACCGGAATTTCCGGGTGCAACCAGAAGAGCCCAGAAAATCGACTAAGTCTGGGTTGAAGAACGTTTCTGTCTCGAACCGGAAATTGTGCCCGGAAATTTCCATTCACCGGAATTTCCGGGTGCAACCAGAAGAGCCCAGAAAATCGACTAAGTCTGGGTTGAAGATCGTTTCTGCCTCCAGCCGGAAATTGTGCCCGGAAATTCCAAGTCACCGGAATTTCCGGGTGCACCCTGAGAAGCCCTCCAGAATCGACTAAGGAAAGAAGATTTTTCAAGTCTGTCTCCGACCGGAAATTGTTGCCGGAAATTTCAGTTCACCGGAATTTCCGGGCAGCACCGGAATTTCCGGTCATGACTTATACCGGAATTTCCGAGTCGTCGAAGCAGCCAACGGTCAGAATTTGGGGAGCTATAAATACCCCTTCACCTACCTTGGGACAAGGTAGCTCTCAGATTCTCTCTCCCCATTGATTGCTCAAGCTCAAATCTTCAAGATCTCCCAATCCCCCCACTCAAATCCGTTGATCTTTGGAGGATTGAAGGAGAAGGCCCCGATCTACTACTTCACCGAAGCGATTTGCATTTCCTCCCCATTCACTTGGGGATTTCGTGGCTAGGGTTTCCTTTAGGAAAACCTAGTTCACCATTGTTGCCTTCTTGGTGTTGCCTTGACCTTTTGTGGTCCTTGACCTGTTGTGGTCATCTTGAGAGCCCCCAATTAAGTTGTGGGTGTGTGCCTCAAGCTCGTCGTAAGGGATTCGATCTCCGCCCCAAAAGGGGATCAATAGTGGAAGGTGAACTCGCAACCTTTGTGGTTGAGTTCATCGGAGAAGAAGGTGAGCCTTTGTGGCGTTGTGGTCAACCTGTTGTGGTGACACACACCTCTCCAACGAGACGTACACCCTTGTGGTGGAACTCGGGATTATACCTTCGTTTCCGCGTGCTTCACTTGGTTCCCCTAATCCTTACTCCCTTACTTGTTGTTTCGCACTTATATTTATCTTGTATCTTGTTGAATTGCTTAGCTTGTCATTTAGGTAAATTCACCTTAGTTGCATATCTAGAGAATTTACCTTTGTGTTAAGCTTAAATTGAAAAGGAGTTAAAATTTGTAATAACACCTATTCACCCCCCCCCCCCCCCCCCCTCTAGGTGCCGGATTCCCGTTCATCTACTCTCTCATAAAATTCCATATTCTATTAACAGCTTAGATGTCATCAAGAAGATCTCCCAAGTCATTACCTGGTAATCGTACATGGATTTTATCTCGGATCATATATGACTCATAGCCATTTCTCGGACTTAGGTCTACCATCTCTTCTTCGTAGTTCGTAGGTCTGTCATATTCCATTAACATGACCTTCATATTAAGATTGTCGTACCACACAGTGTGGAACACAACCTCGTACGCCTACGTTCTTAGTATGAGCTCAGAGCATCATGATCTTTATCATCAGCTTCTTTCCAGTTGAGGAGCATAACACCAGAAACACTTTCCGTTGCGCCACTCTGATGTCTGGAGAGAAAGTTCATTAACTTCGTCTTGCTCTACTTTCTTTCCCACTTATACCCTTGGACAAGAAACTATTTCTTTTGCAAGGTATATTCCGGCAACGTTTTTGCCTATGTCGTGAGACATGTACCCAACTAATTATTTAGGTACGGTACACTACAAAGATTTATCCATTTTAGGTTTGATCACATCGAAACACTAAATTGCTGAAACGACAATCCAGACTAAAAGCCATGCCATCACTCATATGGTATTGTCTCCATGGATTTAAATGGTTTCCCTATTATGTAACGTGAATGTTATGTTTCTACCATATGACTCCAATGATCACAATAATTTGATAAGAGATTTATTTACCACACACTATCCGATAGGGTGCGATTACGACGTCCTAACATAGCATAACACTATGGTGTTCCATGCGACGTAATTTGTGGAACTCTTCTCACAAGTCTTCCAATGATATGCCAACATTATAACTCAAATCTTTATTTCCTCGATCTGTATCGCAGGAATTTGATTTTTCTTGTTAAATTTATTTTCCTACTTCATTCTGAACTTGTTTGATCGAATCAAAATTTTCAGACTAACATTTCCTAAGTGGATATCCATATATCTACTCGGAATATTCATGAAGTCTATGAAATAAAGACTTCCACTATACGTTAAAATACTTCATCGATTCACATACACCCATATGCATGATTCTCAACAAGTTATACTCAAAACGTTCAGTGAAGTTTACGAAATAAAGGTCTCCACTACACGTTAATTACTTCATTGATCCACATACATCTATATGCATGATTATCAATAAGTTATATGACCGCTTTCCGAAAACGGTGTCTTAGTTATCTTGCAAGTGTCAAAAGATCAAATCTAAGGACTTGTAGATCCATCCGTATGGAGCTTGTTCATTGACTATAACATTGACATGACTTAAACGGTAGTGCCACACGAATGTGGTGTCTTTACTAAGTTTGTATCCTTTGGCATTAATATTATGAATATGGGAGCTTCTACCATCTAAATTCAAATCGGCTTATGATCATTACTTCATAAATATAGGAAAATGATTTTGTCACTAACATATATGAACAATTGTCTTGCTAGAGAAAACACACTTATAACGATCATACTAACAGGCGATCATAAAAGAATTTATTCAAATGGTAGATCTAGAGGGAGAGTGTCTATGGCCATCACAACATTTTGTCTGCCATCATCAACACACATTGTCGCCTCATCCTTCCAAGCTACTCAAGTAGTAAATCTGGTTTTCATAAAACATGACTAGTATCAAAAACTTAGTCACTATTGCGAGTACTTGCTTAGGTAAAACATTCATAACGTGTATATCATATATACACCATCATCATCGATGACTTCCCGGCGATCTGTTTCATCTTCTTGATTCTTCCAACGCAATCAAGAACCATGAAGGTGAACGATTCCCCTTGCATGACATAGTATATGACAAAGCATTTGCATCTGGCAACGTTGTCTGTCATCCAGTGATCGAGCTGAACGAGGCGTCTCAATGTCATCAAGTATGACCAATGTCATCGAGTATGACCAGTGTCATCAAGTATGACTGCCACGTGCTCCTTCAATGCGTGTATTCTCTTCCATCTTGGTTGAGAATGAAAACAGTCAACGTACTGATAAACTTCATCAACCCAATTTTAGGTGTATCCTGAGTTTAGCGATCATCTCATATGTTCGCGATCTAACAACTCGCACCCACCGTTAATTCTCTATGGCAGAGATCATAGCATACACTGGACTATGATGATATTATCCGCACAATAACTTGATAATCCAAATTATCCTTTTCTTAGCGGAATCTCCGGGTTTATCTCCTAGCGGGTATTGTATCACAAAGAGGTAATGGTTTAAACAAGGAGTATCCTCAAGCTAAAGTATAAAACTATGAAGTTTGGACCCAACCTTTTAAGTTTCTCAATCGCAGGATTGCGCCTAATTTTTAAAGAAGGCTATTACATTGGTTAATATCTACAAAGGTTTTGCAAAACATAAAGACTTTGTTCATTATAAAATAGAATTCAAGTTTTAATAAAATAAAACTACCAGAACTCCCACTCAAAACGAATATCCCTCTAATCGTTTTAGTGATTACACGATCCTCATCCATTATGCAACCCCTCATCGTCAGAGCCGGCAACATAACTTCAAAGGTAGACATCGACATGTCAATCACAACAACTTTGTGACTCATGCTTAACCTTTCGGTCACCGTGTTCCGAGGCCATGTCTGTACATGCTAGGCTCGCCATAATAACCTTCAGCGTATACGCTTGTGCAAACATGTCTTACACCCACTGTATGCGAACGACGATATGTCTGACACCCGATCGTCACGGCCTGCCTCATAACGTAGAACTTTCTTGGTGGTGCACGCCAAAAGGGAGAACACTACTGGTATTTTGGAGGGATCATCTTATATTACCACCGCCGTGTAACTAATATATAAAAATATATATATACACACAATATAAGATGCACTCAAAACATCAATATGTAATGCGACGTGACATGGTCCTTGCGACGATGGTCTCCTTCGCGCCCACAGTTTATAAACAATTTAATAAACCTACCTTGACCATATCACATTGCCCACTGCAAACTAAAGTTAGACGCGTTCTAATATATTTTACGTGGCTTGGGGCTGTCGTAAGTAGAACCGCTTCATACCTACGAACCTATGACCACAACAACGATCAAATAATTGCATATTTATTTATCCCTCTTGGGCCCTCCATTGAAAATGCAAAGCCAACTAATAAGAGAGAGACAGACACCCGCCAGCCACATATACGGTACAAGCCGTATGTCAGTTGTGGAACCAGTCTCGCGTAAGCGTACGCGTAAAGTCGGTCCGGGCCGCTTCATCAACTCAATGCCGCCGGCAATGCAAGTGCACGCGAGAGGGTAGCAAATAAAAGAACGATGTCCCCGTGATAAACACGGGTTCTAAAAGCGTACAGCTATATCTACACATAGATCGGCTCTGATACCATTGAAGGGGATCGCAGGCAGAAAACAAAAATTTTCTAACAACGATAACCTTAAACTAGCCAGGATCTATACTATGCAGATATAGTAATACGGAGGAGATCGATATACATACCCTTGTAGACCGAAACGCGGGGATTACGCTCCCGCACAAGCGTTGTCGATGAAGCCGACGAAGACGACCTCGAGGTCGTGTAGAGGAAGAAGACCTCCGAGCACCACTAGCGTGGCACCTCGCAGGGATTCACACACGTACGGTGAAGACGACGACTTCCGGGCTCCGATCCAGGGACGAGCAGCGGAAGACTTGGACCGGAAGACCAGCAACACGACGGTGTGCGTATGGTGGAGAGAACTTCACCCTTGGCGCAACTCCAATAGAGGAATCACGTTATTCAAGGAGAAGAAGAGAGAGATTGGTTGTGTCCTTTAAAGGCCAAGGGGGCACCTCTATATATAGGTGGAGGGGGGGTGCCAGCCTTGCTGGCTGGGCGGTGTGGGACTATTCCCACACCAGCCCGCCTCAAGGGGGTGCGCCGGCCTAGGTGGGCCCCATTCAGCCCACCTAGGGCAGCCCCCTCCCTCCATGCGCACCAAGGGGGGGGGGGATTCCCCCCTTTATGGGCCTTCTCTCCCATGGGAAGGCCCATTTAAGGTGGGCTGCCTTTAAAAATCCGAAAATCATTAAATAAAATGTATTTAACTATTAATTACACTAATTAATATTAAACACACATTATCTAATTTATTCCGGCTCCGAAAACTATTTCGTTGCTCTCCGATCTCCATCGGATCTTTCCCGGGACGCTCCCGGTGCTCTCTCTTCTAATTTCTCTTCCGGTAAACTTGTCGACTCCTCTTAAGTGTGTTACCCTAGCGGTTCGAGATCTCGCCAGACATGATCGAGACACGCTCTCCGATCAATGACTAATTCATGGACCTTGGATACCCAGAATTAATCCCTGTGAGATAACGAATAACTTTGTCGTTCGAACCTGGATGTCGAGTCTTAAACCTTTTGCCATGGCGATACTTAGTGTGTCCGAGACTCGTTCATAGATATCGCCATACCTAGCTTGATCTCGTTACCGACAACACTATCTTCTACTCGTCCATGATATTATGTCCTGGTGACCTAGTCACATGCTTGCAAGCTCGTTTGACATAATCTCACCGAGTGGGCCCTAGAGTATCTATCCTGCTATGCGGACTGGCAAATCCCGATCTTGATCCCTCGTCTCAACATACTCCCTTCCGATACCCGAGAGGGACACCTTTATTGTCATACTATTAAGACATGACGTTTGATGCAATCAAAGTATCTTTCAGGAATAGCAATAAGAGTTGATCTCACGGTCAAAGGCGTAATGACTACGTCCTACAAATATTGGGTATGTCCATCACATCGTTCAACCAACGATATGACTCCATTGTCAACTGACACCATGTCACATGATCGGGAAACCTCGATCATCGATTGCACAATGAACTAGTCATGTAGAGGCTACTAGGGACCTGGTTGTTTATCTACCACACGTGTATTAATGTTTCCGCTTAATACAGTTATAGCATGGTATAAAACATATAATGAACAATTGAGATATGACGAATAAACTATCTTTATTAAGTGCCTCTAGGGCATATCTCCTTCAATAATGAAGTCAAGAGTGATCAACACATTTACAAGATTATGACGTGCAAGTTCAATATGATCCATCTCGGAAGATATCATTTGATTGAATGTTGCAATGGAGACATTAAGACAGAGCTAAACAAGGCCCTCCCGTAATGTGGTATGCGGGGGTATTTTGAGAAGTCTCCATCAAGCATGTGATAGCAAGCGCAATCAAGAAAGGAGATCCAACTTGAGGTATTTAAGATCGTCATCATCTAGCTTAAGTGGGATTCTCAAGGCAAAGGTATGATCTTGATAGGTTTTCTATTCTACCGAACTATTTTGGGAGACCGGGTTATAGGATCAATAGGCGTACTATCAAGAGGGGCTCTCAAGTGAGTAACTTAATCGCATATTTGTGGAGAGCTCAAACCTTTACATACTTGACATATCATCTTTCCGGGTTCTTATTTGATCTTCATGACATGTCTACGTTCTTCAAAAACGGTTTTAGTTTGAAAAATTGTTGCGTTTTCGGTGGTGGAAATATTAGGGCACGAGCATCGGTAGCACTAGAAGCTACTGCTCCCGAACCTTACACATCGGTATGGGATCTGAGGCATGCGTTTATTTTCTTCCCCATCCAACCCAAAAAGCTGAGGCTACCATGCACAGGCCCTACCGTGGTCACCTTTCCTAAAAAGCAGTCGTGTTTCCTCTCTTCCTCTCTCATCTCTTTTCCTCTCTCTTCCCATTTTCTGACGAAGAGACGGCCTCCTGTAGAGGAGCCTCTGATAGATGTGAGGCCACAACCGAACCTGCGCCCTGACACCCGAGCCTAGCTGGACCTGCGAGGCAGTAGGTTCAGGCTACGCGTTGGCCATGCCCTTACCAGTTCACCTTGAGGAAAGCTCTGCACCTTCCCACGGGTGGTGACTTTACTCTATTTGTTGCATAGTGCTCGTCGTTATCTTCCGAACGAAGTTGGTCTCACCTCATTTGGAGTTCATTGCAAAATATATACAATTTTCGTATCGCTGTTTTTGGCAAAACCAGAATATCCGTTTTTTTTCGGGGTGGTGGACCGGATATTCTGGCCCCCAAGTTTTCTCGAGTGCCTTTTTTGGCTAAGGAAAGAAAGTGCGATGTACTGGACTCGGTCGGATATTTGAACCGGACATTTGGTCCTGACCGGAATATCCGGTTCCTCAAGTTTTCGGCTAAGGAAAGAAGGCGTGGTACACTGGACTCGGTTGGCCCGGAATATCCGGTCTCTGTTTCATTCAACGGCTAGAATTTCGGGGGGGGGGGGGGGGAGGGTATAAAGACCCCTCCTTCTCTTCTTCCTTCAACCAACTAAGGCAACCCATTTTTTTACCTTTTCTCTCTCCATTGTTGACCTGGAAAGCTTGCCCCTTCTCAATCCCTCAATTGATTCTTGCATATTTTGAAGAGAAAAGTGAGAGGAGATCTAGGTCTACATTTCTACCAATCAATCTCTCCGCTAAGTGAGGAGAACCTAGTGGATCTAGTTCTTGGTGTTTCTTCTTATTTGTTGTTGTGTTAGAATTTAAGAGTGAAGGACTTAATCATTTTGTGTACTATTGTCATTGCGTCGGAGAAGGTGGCTTGAGCAGGACGAGGCGCGAAGGCAGCGCCGAGCGCGGGGACACGAGCATGTGGGTATGGCCGATAGTGGCAACGGGGTATTTTTCATCAAAAATGGCCTCACGGCCAAACTAATGATGTATATGGCCGTCCTGTAAAACTATTTTCAAATCTGGCCTCTCGAGGTCGGCGCCGACATGTACAAGGTCGGCGCCAACCTCTTTGGCGCCGACCTTAAAAGGTCAGATTTGAAAATAGTTTTAGAACGGCCATATGCACCATTAGTTTCACTGAAAGGCCATTTCTAGCAAAAAAAAAAAACGGCAACGGGAGAGTCGACAGAGGTGAAATGAAAGAGATCGGGAAAGAAGAAGAGTCGTGGGCCCTGACCTAGGGCGGGGTGCATGCGTGCGATACCGGTTTCCCTCCGGGAAATCCTAGTCTCCGCACAGGTCGGAGATAAGGAAGTCTCCGCGCACCCTCCGACCTATGCGGCGTGCTTAAGTGGGCCGGCCCACCGAGGAAGGAGACGACGACGACGGGCACCGGAGCGGAGGGAGAAGGCGGCGAGGGGAGGGGAGCGGAGGGAGAAGGCAGCGGCGGACGAGTCGGCGGCGGGCGGGCGACGCGGCTGGCCGCGGCGGCCGACGGCGACGGCGAGAATGGAGCGACCCGGAGCTGCGGCTGGCCGCGGCGGAGGCGGTGGAGGGGAGCAAGAAACTTAACGAAGGTGGTGGGGGGGAGCAGCTCGTCGGCGACAGGAGTTTGGGGGGCTTAGAGGGATGGCCGGCCGGGGGGCGGCGGACCGGCGGTGGGCCGCGGTTGGAGGGCGGGGTGCGGAGGCGGCGGGAGCAGGCGGTTAGGCGGGCGGCGGCGGGCGGCTCGAGGAAGGAGGCGGGGAGCACGAGGGGCGGTGGGCGGCGGAGGAAGGAGGAAGAAGAAGGCGCGGGGGGTTGTGCGGAGTTGTGTTATCTCCGCACAGGTTGGCAACTAGGAGCACCCTTTCCCTCCCGTAGGAGGGGCGACGTTGCAAGCGTGGGCTTGCCGGCAAACCGTAGCAAAGCTGTGGCAGTCGACCCGACCATTACCGGCCCGGTCCAGTAGGCCCGCACCCAGGCCGTCCTCATCCCCGTCCTCGCCGCCTTTCCGGCGGTAGGTGACGTGTCACCCACCCTCCTCCCTTCCCTCCTTGGCTCTTTTCCCGCCACTACCCCGCGCCATTTCCCTCCACCCACATCCCTCCTATTTCATCCCCTCCGCCAAAATCCCCCACCAAAAGCCCTAAACCCCTCGGGAGAGAAGCAGCCACTCCTCTCCAATGGCGTCGCGCCGCCTCAGCAACGGCCGCTCCCCTCTCGTGCGGAAGCAGAGCCAGATCACCGCCTTCTTCTCCTCCCCATCCCCCTCCCCCTCCCCTTCCGCCGCCACCACAACGAAGCCCGCCGCCGGGCCCTCGCCGTCGCCGTCGCCGCTGAACCCTAAGGCGATGAAGCCCCCTCTCGTCGTGCCCTCCCCTCCCCCTCCCAAGCCCACTCCCCCGCCGCCGCCGCCGCCGCCGCGGAAGCAGGAGGATGAGGCCGAGAAGGGGAAACCGGGTGCCGCGGCGGCGCCCGCGGAAGAGGCGGTGGGGAGGCGGCTGCGGGTGTACTGGCCGCTGGACAAAGCGTGGTACGAGGGGAGGGTCGACGCCTACGACGGGGCCTCCCGGCGGCACCGCGTGATGTACGACGACGGGGAGGACGAGGAGGTCGACCTCGGGAAGGAGATGTTCGAGTGGGCCGTTGTCGCCGAGGAGGCCACCCCGCCGGCGCCGGCCAGGAAGCTGCGCCGTCTCCGCCGGATGTCGGATACAGCGGAGGCCAAGTCGCCGGCTGCCCCGGAGGATGAGGACACCGGGGGTTCCACCGAGGACGAGGACTGGAAGAAGGATGCTGCTCAGGAGGAGGAATCCGAGGAGGTGGAATTGGATGACGACAGCGACGATGAAGAGGTTGTTGCGGTCAGGTCGCGCAAGGGGAAAACAAGGAGCTCCCTGTCCGTTTCAGATTCAGGGTCAACGCTGCGTTCAACGTCTGGTCTGGGTTCCGCTTCAGGATCATCTGCGTCGACGTTGTCAACCAAGAGGAAAAAAGTGGATGTCGGTACATTGGGTTGTTCTAAAAAGTTCAGCTTTCAACTAGACAACACACCTGAAAAGGCTGAATTAAAAGTGCCAACGCGCTGTGATAAAAGTGAGTAATGCAATCTGAATTGTAGATGAATCTCGGTATGGCTATTCCGTCTGTAATTTTTGCTGCCGCTGTTACAGGGGAGAAAATTTTAGAGAATGCTCATCTTGCTCTTATTGGAGACTTGGCTGAGCGCTTTGGGCAGCGGCAGGTGGAGAAGTTCACGTTCCTTGGGGAGTAAGTACTTTTGGGATACTATCTTGATTATTTCCTTTTGCAATTTAAATTCTAGCAGTTAGACAGCTAGGTGGAGGCATTTTTTATTATTGCTAAAATTATCAGGTAAAACATGTGTTCAGAATTAATGGTATTTATTTACTCTATGCATACACTTAGCTTTATCTAATTTTGTTTTCCTAACGGGCTTTGATTTTTCAAATGTAGAGGGCGCAAAGATGCAAAAGGGAGACGACCTGGAAACCCAGCCTATGATCCACGAACTCTCTTCTTACCTCCCCAATTCCTGAAGAACTTGACAGGTGGACAGGTAATATGTCTATGTTTACAATATGTCCCTTTTCAACTGTGTAGCTTGTCTGTAATGCTAACTGTTAATCTTGGTCAATAGAGGCAATGGTGGGAATTTAAATCACAGCACATGGATAAGGTTCTATTCTTCAAGGTGCATTTACATTTACCAGTCCTCATTGGGTACTAAAATTAAGGCCGTCTAGTTTAGTCATTATTCATAACTCTATGAATTTGAAACAGATGGGCAAGTTCTATGAATTATATGAGATGGATGCTCATGTTGGGGCAAAGGAGCTTGACCTTCAATACATGAGGGTATGAATATTTCCTTTTGCATATTTTTTTTCCTCTATCACTCCACTTTTCAGTTTTTATCTTCCCTTGTGATCCAGAACTCTTGTGCTTATTAGTTTTGCATCCTATTATCTTAGGGTGACCAACCTCACTGTGGCTTCCCAGAAAAGAATTTAGCAGTGAATTTGGAGAAACTAGCTCAAAAGGTCAGGACATATTTGATGTAATTTTATTCACCAAGAGCAGACATTCTTCATCTTGATAATAACATCCATTGCCTCACAGGGTTACCGCGTTCTGGTTGTAGAGCAGACTGAAACACCGGACCAGCTTGATCTTCGTCGTAAAGAGACGGGCACAAAAGACAAGGTTTGTTTACATTCCATGATAGGCTAGAGTTACCACTTTTGTTATACCAATATACGCATATAAAACTATTTTTTCCTATTTGGAACATATATGACATTGATTTAGTTGGAAACTTTCGAGCAACGTCCTGTTGTATAATTTTTCTGTAAAGTCATACATTTGTTATTTTCATGTGAGAATCATGACAATAATAATTCTTGTGATTGTCCTGCTTTACTCTCAAGGTTGTGAGGCGTGAAATATGTGCAATGGTCACAAAAGGAACATTGACCGAAGGAGAGTCCCTCCTGTCAAATCCAGAACCGGCATACATCTTGTCCGTGGCTGAAGATTCTCAATGTAGCTCAAAGAAGAGTCAAGATGGTCATACAATTGGTGTTTGCATAATTGATGTTTCTACAAGCAAATTCATAGTTGGACAGGTTGGTGGTTTTATGATCCTCGTGTTTGTTTTTAATTGTACTTACGCGTAGAAAACAACCATTAAACTAAATAGGCTTCTTGAGAGCCACATTGTTTATTGTGTAGCCTCTCATCATTAGACATTTTGTGTTTTGCAGTTCCAAGATGACCCTGAATGTCATGTGTTATGTTCAATTTTATCTGAAATAAGGCCTGTGGAAATCATAAAGCCAGCTAAGATGTTGAGTCCAGAAACTGAGAGGGCACTAAAAAACAATACGAGAGACCCTTTGATAAATGATTTGTTTCCATCTACGCAATTTTGGGATGCAGACAGAACTATTCGTGAGATAGAGCAGTACTACAGCTCATCAGATAATCTTACTGCATCGCAAAACAATGATGGTGCACAAAACAATGTGGGCTGTCTGCCTGACCTATTGAGTGAGCTAATTGGAGCTGGTGATCGAGCATGTGCGCTTTCTGCTCTTGGAGGTTCTTTGTTTTATTTGAAGCAAGTCCTTCTGGATAACAAATTGCTTCCATGTGCTGAGTTTGAGCCACTTACCTGTTCTGGGCTCATCAACAACATGCGAAAGCATATGATACTCGACACGGCAGCAATGGAAAATTTGGAGATCTTAGAGAATGCAACTGGTGGTCTCTCAGGGTACTGCCTGCTTCAATCTGTTTAGTTTGTCTAGAAATTGAACTCTATCTTAAGATTGTTTTGTGCATACTTTCAGGACCTTGTATGAACAATTGAATCATTGTGTTACTGGATTTGGAAAAAGGTTGCTCAAACGGTGGATTATAAGGCCTTTATACAATTGCAAAGCAATACTACAGCGTCAAGGTGCCATCGCTATTTTCAAGGTTTGTCTTTGATGTAAACAATCTTCCTAACAGCATAAGCTTGTTTTGCTATTTGAGTAGGATCCTTGGGAAATGATTTTTGCATAGTTGTAGCAAAGAGTAAGTTTTCTGTTGCTTGGTGAAAATTTGATCTACGTGCAAGTGTTCTGCTTGAGATATACTTGTAAATGACATCTTGATGATGGAATTTTGTTCTCTACTTGAGAAGAGAATAGGTACTGCAGCATTAATTTGTTACCAGGAGATAGTGAGAAAATGAGTGTGAAAAGCCTAGTTTCACTAACCCTTAGTAGGAAGCGGCGAAGCATAACAAACCCATAGGTTTTTATCGGTTCATAGGGTGGAGTTCACTAATCCAAAATTAATACGGACTTCACCCATACTGATGCCACATAGTTTGAGAGAGAACCATCACATGCATGTCTTGAACCATACCAATGAGAGAGGACTGGAATCAATCCTTAAAGATGATAACACCACAAACCCACATTTTATTGTCTTTCCTTCTTTTAAAGCATATACAGCGTGAGATACCTAAGTGTTTGCAATTATTATCTTTTGAGCGACATCTATCTTGCATTTCACTGTAGAAGAAAGTAGCTGGCCAATGAATTAAGGGAAAGCTGGCCAAAAACATATAACATGCTCAAACGTGTAGCTAAAGTTGGGTCTGGAGCCCTCAAGCGGGCCAACAAGATATACAATGCAGACATACGCACCACCACAACACCCACAACCAGCCACAAAAAATATGCACCAAAGTGTGTGAGCCACACACTGCCTAGGAGGAAACCTGGTGCATCATCAGTCAGCAGCAATGCACATCATCTTTCCTACCTAGACCTGACATGCTGCTGGCCAGCGCACCAACTGCAGGCTGACTGTAGAGCCGCACTGGCTGGCCACCCTGCAGCCCTATCTGCACCGAATCACCGCCTGCATACCACGGGACTGCTGCCCTGGCATCCAACCCAAGTTTTTTTTTTGCGGGGGGCATCCAACCCAAGCTGAAGGAAAGGGGCAAGTCAACACTATTAATTGGGGCCTTGCGATATTGCCGGGACACCTGGAAGCACCCACAGTAAGCCTAACATGACATGCCTGCCCAAAAAAGGAAGTCACGTTGGTCGGGTCGAGGGTTCAGGCCACCCTGGTGCCACCCCAAAGGAGCAGCACGAGGGCATGTGCAAAATATGCTACTCTCACATCCATTATGCATTACTTTATATTCATGCATGGAAACTCACAAATATCTCCATATATTTTCCACAAATGATTAAACTGTAGACCAATGAACACAATTACTTTTATGTAAGTAGTTAAAAGCATTATATTTTCTTACGTCCTTTTATTATGTGTCAGTGCTGTATGTTTGGTCGAAGGCTGTTGCCATCTATTTACGATTAACGTATTAAATGCTTATGTACTTATAAGTTATAATTGCCTTGATATGCTTGCTCATGTCACATTGTTCCTTTGTTTTATCTTGTGTGGCTTAAAGAACACGTCATGATGTTTGCTCATCTTAGAGTAGCAAAGCAAAAACATGTCCATATATGGATCCTATCTTAGCCTTGGGGGAATTACTGTTATTTGAGCTTTGTGAAGTGTGATGATTATTTGTTCATTGTGGGAAACTTGTGGTCCTTAAATTTGAATTAAAGTGCAACATAATTATAAATGTTTGAACAAAATTATGAAATTTCAAACTGATGATTACCATATAATAATATATTTTGACTGCATCTGTTTTCACTTTATGTACAAAGGATTGCAGCCAGAAAAATTTCTTTCATGTTCTGCAGGATTATGCCTTGTCATTTTACTCTATTTAATTTTAATGCTCAATCCATCCTTACAGGGAGTTGGGCATGAATGTGCTATGCAGTTGCGTAAGGATTTATCTAGGCTCCCAGACATGGAGCGTCTGCTTGCACGCCTTTTCTCTAGCTGGTAATTCAATATCATACCTTATTAGTACTGATATCGTGCAATAAGCTGGTTTTGTTTGCCTTTTGCATTTTGTCATATTTTGCTTTAAGTTTAGCTATAGAAATTTGCATTGCTTTTTCTGCTTTTGGACCTTTGAAATCTTCTCTCTTGTTCTGAATGACTCATCTACACATTCTCTGCAGTGGTGAAAATGGGAGAAGTTCTAAGTCAGTTGTTAAATATGAAGACACATCAAAGAGACTGCTCCAGCAGTTTACTTCTGCTCTTCGTGGTTGCCAGCAGATGTTCCAAGCATGTTCTTCTCTTAAGGTGTTGACAGGCACAGAGGGGTCTTGTCTGCTAAATGATTTACTTTCACCAGGTAGTAATAACAACTTTCCTTACTAGTTAAGCTACACAATGTCTTTTTTTGCTCTTCATTTCTTGCTTTCCTTGTCTGGTTTCTTATAAGATTGTTTAACCGCCTCTAATGTGTCATGTAAGCTAACTTTGCAAGGGCTAACTGTTTACAGGCAAAGGGTTACCAGATGTATCGTCAATTTTAGATCACTTCAGTGCTGCATTTGATTGGTCAGAAGCTGATCGTAATGGTCGAATCATACCTCTTGAAGGTTGTGATTCTGAATATGACGCCACTTGCTCTGCCATAGAGGAGATTGAGTCCAGTCTACAGGATTACCTGAAGGAGCAAAGGAAGCTACTGAGAGACTCATCGGTAGTGCTGTGTCACACTTATTTACAAACTGCCAAAGATTTATTAGCTTCTGCAACAACCACTAATAATTAGTCTACTATGGTGCAGATTGATTATGTAAATGTTGGAAAGGATACTTACCTTATTGAAGTGTCTGAGAGCCTGAGAGGTTCTGTTCCTCGTAACTATGAGATGCAGTCCACAAAAAAGGTAACGAGGCACAAATTTTCTTGTATTTGAATGCAAGCAAGTACAGAACTGTACTGCTACTGTTTGCATGTTATTGGCGTGTTGATGCTAGAACAAAAGAAAAATGAGATAAGTGAGTCTATCTGGGGGAGGATATAATCCAATTTGTGATGCCAAAATGATTGGTTAACACTTGAAACATTCCATTAATTGATTAGTTTCACATTATTTTGCACACCCAACATTTACTCGAAGGCCTGGGCAGGTTTGCCTTTACAGCATGAGCAGTGTGTTCAGAAAATGTTATGGGCTTCGGTCAAGGTGGTGTTTGTCAATGGCCAAGTCACCCTATTATGGCTCTACAGATCAAGCCCATTGCTTTGACCCTTTGAGATGGTTTCTTACAAGACATGATGAGTTGATAATGTTAGGAGCTTTAGACCTGGATGTTTAGAATGTCCTTTTTCTTTTCTCTCCCGGCTTTCTGTTTTACATTTTGGCTTTTTGCTGGGGTGTTGTTCTATACTACTCCCTCCGTTTTTAAATAGAAGATGTTTTAACATTTGTCCATATTCACATGTATACAAAGGTATCTAGACACCTTTTAGTGTGTATGTTCACTCATTTTAGTATGCATCTAGACAATATGTGGAACAACTAAAATATCTTATCTTAAAAAATGGAGGGAGTAGCTCTCTGTACTAGAGCAGTCATACATTTGTTCACTTTGCCTGAACACATATTGAAAATGTATTATGAAGTCCTATTTTTATTTAACTGAGATTTGTCTTAGGATAATGTTTATAACATAATTTCAACTCCGGCCAGGGTTTCTACCGGTACTGGACACCAGAGGTAAAGCAACTACTATCAGAACTTTCCAAGGCCGTGGCAGACAAAGAAGCAATATTGAAAGGCATTCTTCAGAAGCTGATTAATCTCTTCATTGAGCATCACAGCAAGTGGAGACAGTTGGCTTCTGTAGTTGCTGGTAAAACTGCATCTGATGTTATTTTCATTTATCCTGTACACCATTTTTAGTAAATTAGTTTGCCCGCAGCCCTTATTGCTCCTTGTTCTTTTCACTGTACTCTGGTCTGCCATGCTTTTTCTTCCTAAAAATGTAATTACAGTTGTATGTATTTGGATCATATTGCTAGCTGTTAGGCAGCAACAAGGGTGGGATAGAATTATTGTGATAATTTTACTAGTTTTGGATGCTCTGCCAATCAACTGGCCACCTTTCATTATTTACAGTAGTACTATTTATAATCTTTTGATGAAAAAGTACTATTTATCGTTCCTTCGGGTGTTCTACATCGTAAGAAAGATGGATACTTCTTTGTTAATATGGTGCTAAATCTTCACGTGCATGAGGATATACAAGTAAAAAAAATGATGTTTGTCACAAAAGCTCACTAAATATTATGTTGGTTTTTTCATGCAGAGATAGATGTTTTGATTAGCCTTGCTATTGCGGGTGATTATTTTGAGGGGCCAACTTGCTGTCCAACCATCAGAGAATCGTATGGTCCAGATGATACTCCTATTTTCCATGCGAGAAATCTTGGGCATCCCATTATTCGAAGTGATTCGTTAGGCAAGGGTTCTTTTGTACCAAATGATATTAAGATGGGCGGGCCAGGAAATGCCAGCTTTATTGTTCTTACTGGTCCAAATATGGGTGGTAAATCAACTCTTCTGCGTCAAGTTTGTTTTACCATAATATTGGCACAGGTAATCCATTACCTTAGCACAGGTAATCCACCATCTTATCTGTCAACATTGCTTGTTAACGGCACAATTTCTTTGACAGATTGGAGCAAATGTTCCAGCAGAACACTTGGAGCTTTCACTTGTTGACCGCATCTTTGTTCGCATGGGAGCAAGGGATCATATTATGTCTGGACAAAGTACATTCTTGGTGGAGCTCATGGAGACTGCTTCTGTGCTTGTAAGCTTTCCCTTTCAGATATGAATGACTGCCTGCAATTTGCATGCTTGCTTACCGGTGACTTTTGCTTCAGTCATCAGCTACCAAGAATTCTCTGGTGGCTTTAGATGAGCTTGGGCGGGGTACATCAACTTCTGATGGACAAGCTATTGCGTAAGTTTAATTAAGGATAGTAACATCGAGTCGTTATGTACTACTGATACTCTTTTTTATTTTTTATCTCATTTTCAATTGCACTGAAATTATTGATTACTGCCTTTTGGACTATAACAGGGCATCTGTTCTAGATTATCTTGTTCACCGCGTGCAGTGTCTTGGCTTGTTTTCTACTCACTACCATCGATTAGCAGTGGAACATGAGAATAACAAGGTATGGTGTTCATATCATGGTTTTGAGTTCAGTCATGTACAGGTTTTAACCTGTGTATTTGAATACCTCACAACAGGTATCACTATGCCATATGGCATGTGAAGTAGGAATTGGAGAAGGAGGTTTGGAAGAAGTGACTTTCCTTTATAGATTAACAGCTGGGTCGTGTCCCAAAAGCTATGGTGTAAATGTTGCTCGATTAGCAGGTTATTTCCAAGCCAATATTTTTGTTTTCCCAAGTTACTCAAATTTCAAATTCTCTTTTATCCTGAGACTTCACTAAGGTAGCCCAAAGGAAACAGTATGCTCATATTGTTGTCTTAATCCAGGAATACCTGCATCGGTGCTTCAAAGGGCTAATGAGAAGTCGATTGACTTTGAGGCCAATTATGGGAAGAGACACCGCGTGACAAAAGATAAGGTGTTCTGCGCGCATGATGATAACTTTGCTACCATTAAGGATTTGTTCCAAGTTGTGAAGGCTGGGAATCATCAAGGAGATCACACAGCAAGCTTAAACATGATTCGTGAAGTGCACATGCGTGCCAGGGCGCAAGCTATGGAAGGATAATCAATTACATGACCTATTCAATCAGTGGACTTGTTTTTTTCCAACTTGGAGGCCTTTTTGGATTCGTATATAGGGCTCAGTGGCTCACATCCGGCTGCAGCAGTTTTCAAGGTCAAGGATGGTTGCCTATCCTGTGTAATTTTCAAGCTAAGGAGGTCCTTAGTTTAGTAATGACCAGCTGAACGATTATAGAGGGGAGGGAATGCTGCTCGAACTGTAACACGAGCTCTGCAAATACGTTCCCACTTTGTAATTATCTATGGTAGATGGCTATTGGAAATCATTCACTACTTTTGTCAGCTAATCTAAGCATTTGCCATCCACTCCAGCGTCCCCCCTTGTATTCAGATTGCCCATAAGCTGCCACTGTCTTAAACATTTCGATGAACTAGTGCACACGGACAACAGTACATGATTCAGGATAGGAAGAAGACCATGCAAACTACTGGTAGGATGGCTTCATGCGTTGCCACTGTATCCTGCAATTTTGGTAGCATGGGTGGAGGTGCATCATCTGTTTATGTGATTGACACCACAGGTGGGCTAGCTAATCTAAAAAAATTGCGAGCGAGTGACATTCCTTTATACTTTTAACTCTTTCTTCATGCCGTGGCAAAGAAGTTCCGCTCATGTGGCATTTTTCTTCTACGGCCCGGACTAGTGGCTTTGGCTGTGGTTTTGGTGCATCTTTCGAGCCACTTGTACATTCTTAGCAGCTCTCTTGCTTTTTATAAAAAGAATAATCAGTCGATGGTTTCTGTTTTGCTTTTATGCTGGGCTTTGTAGGAACTCATGCTAGTTCCATTAATGAAGCTGGGATTGCCAACTAATTCTTCTCAAATTGTCTAAAGAAGACACATGAACATACATATGTGCAGTATGTACATGTAAGTCCATCAACATTTCTTTTCAGCCTTGATCTATTAAAAAAACCTGTAGCAGAATAGAGTTTTTATGTTTTCTGGAGACATTGATTTTTTTAGAATACAAAATAACTTATTATTAAACGGATATTCTAATAGGGGACGTGCCCCACGATTTCATCCGGCGCACATCTTGTGGTCTTTGCCCTACAGCTGTGGAGGGACCAAGGCCTACATGTATGTCGAGAATCTTTTCACGATCCAACAATTTAAATAAATTATCTTTTAAACCGTTAATCCATTTGATGTCCGTCTTCACTGCTAGTTTCGTTTCGATGAGTACTTTAAAAAAGATCTCATCTTAATATGTTTGACAAACTTTTTTTACGTCACGAATTACCAGATTATAATGAGGTTATCATATTACTAGTTAAAAGTTACCATCCAAATAGTTCATAGTTATCAGGTAACTTTTATATTACTTTTTGTCATAGTCATGATCTACATGTTCGTATTTGATCCACTCTATAAGATTCCATTGGTGAGTAGCGTAGTTCAAAAAATCAGGCAACCATTTGATTTTAACTGATAACTAAGCGACTATAATCTGACAACTAGGGTCGAAAAAGTGGTCAAACCATATCAAAATTGAATCTAGTTTGGAAAATCTCGTTGCAACAAAACCAACCGTGAAAACATATGTTAATTTTGAATTAAGATTTAAGAGATAAAACATTTTTAAGTTTAAAAACCAAAATGAATTAATCTACCTCGCGCATACATGCATTGCACAATTAACATAATATGCTCCTGCTCACGAAAATCTAATCTAGGGTGCGTGCTCTTGTTAGCACTACCCATTATTATAAAATCAAACCCATATATATGTATCTGTGGATTTTGTTTTCTTTTCAAAAGTATTAAAATTAGTTTTTTTGTCTCGAATCAACTCACAGTCAAAATGGAAATGGAGCTCGGGAGAAATTTCCACTTTCGTAGGTGCTACTTAGTTTTTCACTGGGGGGTATCGCAAACTTTGCAAACACTAGGCAGGCAAATGGCAGAATGTGAGGGCAGTGGGCAAGGGACCGTGAAAGAGCATTTCACTCCCCCTAAGTGCTTTCTAGAGGGTGATACGTCCCAAACGTATATACTTTTCTAAACATTTTTGTCTCTGATTTGCATGATTTGGATGAAACTAACATGGACTAGCACTGTTTTCAGCAAAATTACGTTGGTGTCTTTTTTCTGCCGAATATTAAAAGTCTCGCAAAAATCCCAGAAAATTACACGAAAAGTTTTTTACCAGAAGAGCCACGAAGCCAAAAGACCAGGGCCAGGGGGCACCACAGCCCTGGCGCGGCCTTGACCAGGGGTGGCCTCGCGCCTGGCCTCTACGTCAGCCCCTCGGGCACCCCCTCCCGTCGTCCTTTCACCTATAAGACCCCCTCGACCTAAAAACGACGGATCGCGAAGTTTAATCCAGAGAAGAGTTTCCGAACACCACCACCATAAACCCTAATTCGGGGACTGATTCATGTTCTAGCACCCTGCCGGAACGTGGATTGGAGGGGAGATCATCACCATCGCCTTCACCGACGCCTCTCCAGCATCATTCCATGATTCCCCGTCGATGTGTGAGTAATTCCTTACTTTAGGAAAAGGGGATGGTAGGGATTGGATTAGATAGATCATGTAACAGAGTCAGATCATTAGGGCATGATGCCTAGTATCCGTTATGTGTTTTAATCATCGTTGTTGCAACTTGTAATGCTTAATTCTTGTCACTTTGGGACCGAGTGCCATGATTTCAGATCTGAACATGTTATGTTTTCATTAATATAATCATTGCTTTTGATCATATCTACAAGTTGTTTTGTCCGGACCCCTAGGCCCCAAAGTGACAGAAATTGGGACAACTGAAGGGAATGACTATAACTTGAGGGTTATTTACATGGTGTAGCCGCAAGCACGGCCAAATAGTGAGTCAAGCACTTTGATTCTTCGAGGAGTGAAGGAGTAGGATTAGATATACTTTTCCACTGAAGTAATTTGAATCCGCCATCTAATCCCTAGATGATCTTATTACACTTGGGTTATTGCTAAAAGCGCATGCATCTCGCCTCCCATGCCACATGTTCTCAGAATGGGCCAGGATAGGAGTCGGAGACGTCCCTTTCCTCAAGCCCACACTCGCCTGCGTTTGCGCTCTTGCTCGCCGGTCTCACTGACTTCCTGGAGGCCGTTGCTTCGGGCCACTACCGCAACATCGACATACTCGCAACACTAGGATTTCATAGCATACGGACATTTACACGTCATGCTATGGTTTTACCTGTTCAAAATGGGTACATCATGCCAAAACATCCAGCCTACGTACAGTGATCTGGAAAAAGTAACGCACCTAACAAAATTAATGAGTACAAATACGACGGAAGCAAATTAAGAGCATATATACGCATGCAGATTTCTATTTTGTGAAACGAACAACTCACCGGAAGTAATGCGAAAAAAGATAATGTTTTCAAAATGGTCCAACGCAATATATAGAAGGGCAAATAATAAAATCATGTGCCATGAATTATTGAAGTATCCGGTGGGCGATTATTTTGAGTAGACCGACCCACCATGCAGGAGAGAAAATTAGCTAGTGGAGGCAGAAGCATACATTTGTCTTTGTAGTATCATCAAGGAAAAGGACAAGTAAGAGATATAAAAATGAATACAAAACAATCAATTGGTGCATGCAATATATATGCTAGATAGAAACACATGAATTAAGAGATAAAAAATGAAAAGGCTGCATCCGTTCTTAGACCGATACAAGCGTCAAGGCTGGGAGGAGCGAAAGCATGTAAAATAAGGGACGTGAAAATTGTAAAACTGACATGTATAACTTTTTCTAGAAAGTGTATCACCTTTCGTTTTATGTAAATAAATAGTCCGAAATGTGACAAGAAAAAACAACCTACCTTTTGTTCCCGGACTACCACCACCACCCATGACATGTACTGGACACGTCACCTCGCCTAACACCATTGGCATCTTGTCTCCCACGCCAGGTGTTCTTGGACCGGGTAGGGACATGAGTTGGATACGTCCCTTTCCCGTGCGCATGGACCACAATCGTGTGCGCAAACCGCTTCCTCGCTGGTCTCGTGGACTTCTGACGAGGCTCCGCTCGGCCGTTGTTGTGGTGACCGACATGAGCATTGCATAGCATCCTGATAATTATGCCCGCTGCAATTGATTTAGTAGCTACTCCCTCCATATCAAAACGTAAGATGACGTAGCATTTTTTGTTCCACATGCACATAGACATGATTTAGTGTAAGATTCATGTGAGCCATAGACTAAAACATGCATAATGTTTTCTCTAAATTTTGGCTATTGCTACGAATAAACCTGCACATCCCCAGTTTTTTAGAAAAGGGCACCCCAGACTCTGCATCGATTGATGCATGTGGCTTTACCTGCACATCCCCAGTGCCTCCAACCGGCTATGATCACCGTTATTTTGAGTTTTGACTCTTATTAGGAATGTTGCGATCCGAACAGTCCACTCACTGAATTATTACATTTTAATAGCATTTGGGGGTCTTATTAAGATAAAATGGAGTACATCTCAGAACTGTTGTAGTACTTGGCGATGCGTATCATTTTCTCTAGAAAAAGTGCATGCCATTTGTTCTTATGTAAATAGATACTCTAAAACGTGATGAGAAAAAAACAAAAAATGTGGTGGGCTGGTGTGGTTGTTTTCCCTTGCATACCACCAACAACCATGACATGTACGGGACACGTCACCTTGCTGCTGACATCACTTGCTGCTGTAAACTTCTTGAACAGTTGAACCATGCTCTGCTCGGCCGTTGCTTCGGTCTGTTGACTTGATGTGGTGACCGACACGAACATGGCATAGCATACGGATGGCTCCCCACTGCAATTGGTGTTGCTAGCTTCCTTCGTTCACAACGTCAACCTGGTCATGAACACGTCGTCCTATGGTTTGACCCATCCAGAATAGGCACTCCGTGCCAAAACTGCTAGCCTACGTATTTACATCTACGATGATCTAGAAACCGTAATGTAGGTAGCGAAATTAATGAGTAGAAATATAATAAAAGAAAAATAAAGTATACATAAATATATGAATATTTTTACGTATACACATGATATAATGGGGGTGCTCCTACTAATTTGGTCCCTTATTCTACACCCTTTCGCTACTCTACGGCATGATGCTTGTTGAGCTTAGCAAAATATAACTTTTCCATTTTTCATGTATATATGCATGCTTTAATTTTCTTCCATTCTATTTATACTAATTAATTCCGATATGTACGCTTTAGGCCTTTAGTAGCTATATGCCTTCGTTTGCGACGCCAACCTGGTGATGAACAACTCATCCTACGGTTTGACCCGTCCCAAATGGTCAATCCGTGCCAATATATATGGAAAAGGTAACACACGTAGAGAAATTAATGAGTATAAAATGGGAGCTAATTAAAGCATATATGTACAAAGCAATAATTTTATTTTCTAAAACATACAGCTCACGTGAATTAATGCGGAAAATATTGAGTTATCTTCCAAAATGGCCCATACAGAAACGAGTAACATGTACACCATAGAAAGTAAAAAAAATAAGGAAATTATGTGCAAGGAAGGAAATATCCGGGACATATAAGAGATAGAAAGACGAATACAAACAAGATCATCATATATACTATAGAAACACATGAATTAAGAGAGAGAGAAAATGGAATAGTTGTATCCGTGCTTAGTTCAATACAGCAACCGTCACGCCGTATAGCAATGAAACTATGGAAGAATGTAAAATAAGGGACTAATTAGGAGGAGGGAGCATCCCCGGTTATTTCTCATTTTACCGGAATATTCTGATATAATTGATCCAAACTATATACTACTAGGTTCTATGCACATCAGCACCCTAGATCTTTTTTACCGCTATCAAGAATGTTGTCATGTGAATACTCCACTCATCTTACAACAAAGACCTCAATATATGTGCTTATTAAATCATTAATTATTACCTTTTACTAGCATTTGGCACTCTTTTTATACTCTTGACCTTTCAAGTCATATATTTTATAATACGTCAGTCCATATGACATGAGTAGTTAGGACTATGTACCTTGATTTATGACTTATTTACTTATTGTAAAAGGCATGATAAAATTAAAAACCAAAAAACTAACAAGGAAATATAGCAGGACATTATACAAGACATAAGGTAATAATGATGGAATATACCAAGTTAAGTTTACTTCACTAAAAGCGTTATGACTTGGGTTGACAAACCAATAATGATCAGGCGTTTGTGAAATATTTGTCCATATGTACATAAAAATCATTCACGACTTCAACAAACTATAATTATGCAAATTAACACACTCATGTATTACATTATGAGTTTAGCTTAGTGTGAAGAAAGAAATACACAATTTGTTTTACAAGAAAATAATGTTTTGCAATTTGTGTAGACGATTCAAGAGTCAAGACACGTGACAAGTGGTGGTGAACCTCGTAGATACCTAGGCAGACAACACGACAAGAAAACCAGGTGTACTGGCACACGGAATCGACTATAAATGTTGATAGAATTGTAGTCGCAGACAATGAGAGCTCTTTTGTTCAGAAGATAGGAGTGATTACATAGCAGAGGCTAGCAAGAAACCTAGAAGGCCTGCAAGTCAAGAGAAGACATTGTTGAATGGGGATGGATGTAGATATAATTGAAGAAGTACATGAAAGAGTATGACATGGCTAATACCTAAGCCATGAAACCACATATAAGATCGAGAAGATATGATAGGGAACCCTTGCTAACTTCGAAGGTATTTCTTCTGATTGTTTGAGAAGTCTCATGTTTCTGTAAGATTGAGATGTGTCCCGAAATACATGATCCTAACTTCTCTTTTTTATATGTATCTTTAGCGATCCTTACAGATTATTTGCATTGCCTCTCACCCCCCCCCCCCCCCTCCCACTTTCTTTGTCTTTATCTTCTCTCTTTCCCTTGCACTCTCTCTTGTTTTCTCTCTCAATCCCAGCTCATGGAGAAAGGCAACCAACATTGTTACTCTCGGCTTGTTGTTTATCGTTGTTGGCTTATCACTCGAATTCCATGCCGTCGTGAGCTCTTGCATTCCTATTGCGTCACGACACCGGTGGTCGCCTCCACCGAACACGCCGCCAATAATAAAGAAGATGGTATATATAGCAACCACTATTCTTTGATCTTTTGTATATCGGAAATCAGTTTTGATCTTTGGAGTTGAAAGTTAGTTATTTTGGTTGAAGTTTTGTGCGAAATTTGGTTGAGAGTCAAAGCAGATCTGATTGAAAGTCAGCCAAATTCTCATTGAAAGTTACTGAATTGAGGTCGAGTCTGTTTTTTTTGACAAGTTAGAAACATAACATTCCAAGTAATATTCGAAATTCATCCATTTCAGAGTTGAAGCATTTAATCATTTGGGAATTCTGAGACAAGTTATTAAGACAAGGGTCAAGGCATGTTGAAACCTGCTCTTGCGTGTAGTATGCGTCCATAAATAATTAATCCATAATATGCTCATCATTTCCGGCCCATATATCAGTCCATCTCTCACATGCCATGTCCGTCATTTCTCACCCACAAATCTTCTCTCACCCTACCATGCTCGTCATTTTCCAACCAATGAATATACTCCGGCCCGCCCCTACCCCGGCCCATCGCCCTACCATGTTTGTGCTCGCCACCCATATATCGGCGGTGTCCCCTTTCAAATATCATACTCGCCGCTTCCCGCCCAGAAATCTCCCAACCCCCCACTTATCATGCTCACCCTTTTCCCGCCCACGACCCCCCTCCCTCGCCGCCACCCTCCTATATTATGATCGCCATTTCCTGCCCATAAATCACCCACGCGTACTATTCTCGTGACCTCCCCCACTCCCCATATCATGCTCGCCATTTCCCGCGATAATCACCCATCCCCTTCATGTATCGTTTCCCCCATGGAGGTACACAACAGAAAACACCTGCAGCCCTAGCACAGAATTACCCAGCACATTCAGGGCCGAACTGCCACTTCCCACACCTCTCCAAGGATCCCTGGGAATGGAATTCCTCACAACTCTGGGACACTGTGTGCAAAATCACCCGCATTCCCTCCTATAAAAAGGCCCAAGACCCCACCCTCTTGTATACTGTATTCACAGGGAAGAATTACGATTCTCATCTTGGTCCAAGAAACAATCCGAACGAGCCCCTCTCCCTGGCCCCCACCCGTTTGAAGCCTCCCTCCGCCGCTCCCCGCTTCGTCTCACTCGTCCCACGACAAAGAGCTCGCGCTCTCCTCCTCCGCCAGCGGCCGCGGGAGAGGGCCGTGGTAAGATGGCGGCGAAGAACTGGGTCGGCTGGGAGGAGGAGGTCGTTCTGGACGACAATGGGCGGCGCGTGGTGTGTTACTACCTCCGCTGCGCGCCACCCCGCGACGGCGACGGCGAGGTCGAGAGGGATCTAGCGGTGGTCGGAAAGCTCTGGGGCGTGGGTAACATGGCGTACTCGGCGCACCCGCAGTTTCTGCGATCCATCGAGGGAGCGGCGGCCCGGTCGCAGGCGGCGTCCAGGGCGGTGGCCGTGGCCGTGGAGGCCACCCAGCTGAGGTGGAAGTCCAGGAGGGAGATCATGGACTGGCTCACCTCGCTCGTCGCAGGTAGCTTGCTAGCTTTCTTCTCCCGTTCCATTCCATTCCTAGGTGAACCATGCATGAACATTCGGATGCATGCATATGGGTTTAGTGAACCATCGCCGTCTCCGGCGATAGACATGAATACTTGGTTCGCGTTCAGGAGTTTACGTGTTGAACACAAGATCAGATCTTGTTCTCGTGTTTCTATGCATGTTTGGTTGCGACTTTTTTTGGCAACTTTTTGGTGTTTAATGTGCTGCCTACGATTACATCCAAGCCGTTTCTTCTACTGTGCTGTCATATTTTTGTCTCATGTATCCAGGCCAAAGAGTGCACATCATCGTCTTGCATGGAAGCGAGACAATGCTCTTCTTGTGTCCCGTTATTAGGAGTGTCTACCTTTCTGGGTTGTCTTCTGTCAAGACGACAAATAAGTTGTTAGATGCATTGTCAAGTTCAGGGGTTTAAACATCATGTGTTCCTCGTTAGGTGTTCGGTGAATGAATTGGTTTTCTTTCCCTTCTTATGTTGGCTATTACTAAGACACAACAAATGTGATCTGATGTTTATCTATGATACAGTAGATCTGATGTAATCCTCGTTAGATCTTGGGTGAGGAGTACTATGACATGTAATAGATCTGTTCTCTGATGTTTGGTCTCCGACACAATAGATCTGTTCTGATGTTTGCTCGAGGGACACGCCGATATGTGGATCTGACTCGTTTTTTGTTCGAGGATGAATTAATTTCCTTTTGGAGAACGAATGCTTTTTATAGGAAGAGTGGAAACTGAATACCATGCATGGACGTGAGGCAATGCTCTCCTTGTGTTCCCTTATTAGCAGTATCTACCTTTTTGGGTTATGTTATGTTTATCTCCTCATTTCTTCTGTAGGACGACAAATAAGTTGTTAGATGCATGTCAAGTTCAGGGGCTCAAACATCATGCCTTCCTTATTAGATGTTCCGTGGACATATCTGTCCTTTTCCTTCTTACATATTTTGGTTATTACTAGCATGACATAAAAGATCTGATCCGATGTTCGGTCTAGGGACGCCTTATGTGAAACTAAATTTTTTTACTACGAAATGATTTCCTTTTCGAAAATGAATTAATATTTTTTCCAGGATGAGTGGAGTCTGACTTTCTTTCGTTGAATACCGTTTATGCAGATTCTCCGTATAGAATCTCTGTGTCGGTTGATACATCCGATGGGTGTTCCCTTGTTGACTATGATGGTGGTAACACCGCATCTAAGGTACCTGCGATGAATTTTCTTTGGTTTATTGTGTTGACAGGGATTGCTTCCTTACAACGAAGTTTCTGTAATATCTTCATTCAGGATACCCCTTCCACATTTGCTGGAGAGAATTCAGAAGGCTTTGCATGGTTAGGTCCTTTGCCGCACTTGGATCAGCGGCGGAAGCATTACAGGTCCTTTTGCCGCGACGGAATGAGAATTTCGGTAGGTTCATCTGCCATCCTCTCCTACGCCTCGGGTTGGAGCTCGATTTACATTTGTCGCGCTGCTATCTTTGCAGGTTTATGATTTTATCTACATCAAGAGTGAAGAAGGGAGAGAGAGCAACGTTGCTTATGTGGAAGACATGTACGAAGACGGCGGCGGAAACAGCATGGTTCTGGCACGATGGCTGGACAAACCTGATGACGACCATGGTGTCACGATGCCACCAGATGTTCATGACAGAGAGGTTTTCTTCTCCTATGGGCTGCAGGATATCAGTGTTAAGTGGGTGGAGGGACTGGCTCCAGTCCTCAATTATCAGCACTTTGAGCGGTCTCAGAGAAGGGAAGAAGAGCACAACAAATGGAAGCCATGTTTATGCCATCGGCAGATTGTGGGTAAGACTCTCGAGCCTTTTGACATCGCACAGTTGCAAGGGTATGCAAATCAGGAGGTAGTTAGGGCACTTTTTAAGACACCCTCTTCGATGGTGGTGCATGCCAAGGAACCTAACAAAGATAAAACTGATGGGAGGCACAAGAGAAAGCACGATAAAATCAGTGAAGCCAAGACCTTCGAAAACCCAGCTGCCCTGGGTGATGTCACGAACGGTCGCCCCGTCGAAACCCACACTGCCCTTATTGTTATCGATGATGACACAGCGCAGAATCCCCTTCCTTGTAAGGCAACCGATGATCAGACCGTTGTAGAGCATCCTCCAAAAAATGTTGCTATTACTGATCAGATCGTGCAGAAGCTCCCTCCCTTCAGTGCAACCGATGATCAGACCGCCACAGACCAGGCTCCACAGGATGTCATCAAAGATCAGACCATGCAGAAGCATAATCCAAGCAATGCTCAGACCGTGCAGAAATTTAATCCAAGCAATGATCAGACCGGCGAGAACAGTGTCCCTGTTAATGCACCGAAGACTGAGACCTTGCAGAACAAGCCTCCGAGTAATGCAGTCGATGCTCAGGCCGTGGTGAAGCTCCATCCATCAGGAGGGTCTGGTTCTGGTTCTGGTTCTGGTTCTGGTTTGCTTGGTAGTGTTGTGAAGCCAAATGTGGATGAGCTGTTCACCGTAGGTTGCCGCGTTGAAGCCCTGTCCCAGGACAGCAGCATCAGGGGCTGTTGGTTCAGATGCGTGATAGTGAAGAGAAAACGGAAGGCTGGTATGATCAAGGTGAAGTACCAAGATATACGTAACACTGAAGGGACTGGACATCTCAAGGTTGGTTTATTATTTTTGTCCAGCAGCAGTGCTTTCTTTCGTAATTAATCAAATTGTTGCTGCTGCAGTATGAGTTAGAAATAATTAACCTGGCCTGATTTCCATCTGCAGGAATGGCTTGGGCTGAAAAGAACTGCTGAACCTGACCGGCTGGGCATACGCCTTACTGGAAGGCCGATGATTCGCCCATGGCCTTCAAATTTGGCCAAGATCCCGTCTACGGTGACAGCCGGGACAATTGTTGACGTACGGTTGCATGATGGATGGTGGGAGGGGATCGTGGTGGAGCCGAGAACTGCTGGCCGTGTAAGAGTATACTTCCCAGGTGACTACCACCTTCTGGTTCTCGTGTGATCTGACTGCCTTTGTGCCTATTTTGTATTCAGTTTGTTAGCACCATGGAATGTAGATCTTTCTCAGGTTTTCGAGATTTTGCAGGAGAGAGGAAAATTGGGGAGTTTGTTGAGGGCGACCTGCGACGCTCATTCGAATGGGTTGGTGATAGATGGATGACTTTGATGGCAAGAAATGATGTTGTGAGCCGATTGCCGCCTCCTGATGTACTAGCTAATCAGGCCATGCCAAAACCAGAGACGCAGAAGGCGGCAAGTCTGCTATCCAGCATGGGTGGTGAAAGTGCAAAACCAGCTGGTGCAAGTGCAAAACCAACTGGGTCGAAGATAATCCTTCAGCGACTCAAGGGTGAGCAATCAGCAAAACCAGTGTCGCCAATAGTTATCCTGGAATCAATGCAGGTTGATGCGATCTGTTCAAGGCCAGCGGGGCAGAACACCAACAACCAGCAATCTAGCCAGAAGGCTGAAGGCGCATCCACAGAACTGGCGGCGCCTAGGCCAAGGCTGCAGTCTAGGGAGAAAGTTGAAGATGAACCTGCAAAACCAGCTCTGCGAACAATCCTTCATTGCTCCTCGGAGGAACTAAGGCTGCAGTCTAGTAAGAAGGGTCCCGATGAACCAGCTTCAGAGAAGGTAAGCCTGCAATGCTGTGAGGAGGGAGATGGCATGTCTTTTATCGACGGTGTGCCGCCTGGAAGCAAGCGTCCTAGGGTTGATCTTACGAATTTTCTCAAGTCTGACAAAGTGCTGAAGTGGGCTGAACGTAAGGCTAGAGGATCTGGTCCCCTGATGGGGTATTCAGACGGCAGCAGCCAGGAAGGCGTCGCCGACTCTGCCTCGAATGGAGATACTGAGCCGGTGAATTCAGTGCCAGTCAAAGAGGTATGCAAGGTCAATGAACAGGCCTCTGTCAGCACAATGCCGCCGTTCATCGACCTCTCAGATGTCTGAATGAAATCGGTAGCAGGATCTGAAAACTGAGTTGGACTTTTGATCCATACATGAATTCTATTTCTCAACATTTTGCGCATTGCCATCTTGATGTTTGCTCTTTAGATTCCTTCCAGACAAAGTGGTGTTTGTAATCTGTAGAATAAATTGAGGAACTCATAATCCGTTTTGTTCTTCAACTTTGTTGTTCGATCACCTGTGTTAAATTATGTTGATGGTGTTGTGATGAAGGAATCCGGGCAAGCAGTGTAGCTTGGTGACTTGGTGTTGGTGGTTCAGCACAAAATGAGCAACCGATTCAGGAATTCGATCCTGCGAATCATGCTGCAGGTTCTGACCAGTTTCACTGTCTCGAGACCAAATTCTGATTTCACTTCATTGCGTCGCTGCTTTTAGTCGTGCATAATCTCCTGATGAAACTGGCTGGTCAAAATAGCCAGCTAGTTAATCTGTTGGCCAACAACTTTCCATCATTATCAACACATTAAAAGATTCTCATTTCTGCTTGCAGAAAATGGTCTCTGGAGACTGGCAAAGTCCAGACTGATGCCATGAATAACAGAAAAAGCTCGGAGATGTTCACATAGATTTACGTCCATGGACACCTTTTTACAGGTAGTTCACTGGCAAATCTATGCATTATCTTTGTTTTCTTGCAGAACTCTCCAGATTTCCATCTCTTGTTTGAACACTGAAAAGTTAGTACCGCTACCCCTCAGTCTATCTGCATATGTGTGTCAAGTCTCAGACATAAATTCTAATTAAGAACACAGAAGATACTGAAAGTGTACAAAGGTAAACTGTCAAGTACAAGCTAGAGCCAGAAAGAAGATCGAAAAGCATAAGGTACCCTTGTGCATATCTTTTTGTTGTTCCAAGATTTTAAATCAATACCGTGAGCTAGTTTGCAGGCCCTACCCGGGACTTAAAGAGGAGTAGGATAGAAGGCAAAGGAAATCTGGGAAGCAGAATCTGATTCCAACAACGCACATCGAGCCCTCAGTGGAATGGAGAACCGGATGGCCATAAAGAGGGCTCTTAAGCCACGCTAATTCCCTATTGTCTGCACCTAAGGTTCTTGCTTTCCTTGCAACTTTTTCCCCACACCCCGAAGCTTTCTCCAGTCAGTCGACACCGCCGCGCCTTCGCCGGGGAAGAGCAGCCTCATCGTCTTCATGGACTACAGGGTAATGGCCAACCCGTTCTCGTATGTGCATACAGCCTAGCCTTGAAGGCACCAGTTTTGACGTGGTGTATCTCTCTCTGTCTCCTGTGCTCTGCAGCAGTTCTACTGCATGACCCTCAGGATGAGCATAGACTGCAACGGGTGCTACCAGAAGATCAGGAGGGCTCTGCTCCAAATGCAAGGTACGTCCTACACTCTCTCAAGCATGCACGGTGGCCTACTCGTTTCACACACTCTCAGGTTGCCGTCTGTCTTCCATGGGTGTTTATCTGATTATGTTTTTGCAGAGCTGGAAAGCCACTTGATCGACCGGAAACATGGCCGGGTGAGCGTCTGCGGCGCCTTCAGCCCGCAGGACGTGGCTATCAAGATCAGGAAGCGGACGAACCGGCGCGTTGAGATACTGGAGCTCAGGGAGGCGGCAGGGCCAGGGGCTGGTGAAGAGCAGCACGCCGGCCAGCATATGCCTTGAGATGAGATCCCGTCCCCTCGCACCTTGTATGGCTGGTACGAGCACTTACGCTGCTGCGTTAGCTTCTGTACCTGAAACTCGTGGACTGGCAACTGGAACCTTTCACAGGATTTACCTCCCCTTTGTTGTGTGCAAGCTTATGTAGTCATGATTTTGATCTATAGTCCTCTATGGTTTTCTTCAGTGAACTTTTCCAGTGACACCCTGTTCAACCTGGATTTCTTGCTAACCGGCATCATCCAAGTCACAAACAACTGATTCTGAATGTAAAGATCTTTTGCATTATTATGAACACTCCAAGGAGCATAGAATTATTCATGTTTTACTGAATAAAGATATCTACATCCAAGAAAGAAGAGTATACAGAATTATTTTTGTGGCTATTCTACATTTTTAACGCCTTCGTGGATTCTCCATACCATTATTAGTATCATGTTCCAATTGGAACCAGATGAATCACAGACGTGTAGGCAACACTTGTGAGGAACTTTTCCTTACAATGTTAAGCTCTCAGGGTCCTCCACAATCTTTGCAAACGTTTGGAGAAATGCTGCCAGATCAGCACCATATATAATCCTGTGATCAGCAGTGACATTGACCTGAAAAGGTTATGAGCAACTTAGTTAGGCGCTGCAGTTGAAGGGAGTTTTGTTGCCACCACCAAACAATGCGATGTGGTTGTAACTGAAGGATTAAAGGTCTAACTGTGGCATGGTATGATACTACGCAGTATGATCAGGGAATTTTTTGCAATAAACACGTCATTTGTAGGTTACCGCTAAGTATGTACACTTTGGAACGAAATCAGGAGAGAAACAGTATCCTTGATAGTTGCCACAAAGCATACTTGGTAATAATCTTACACATGTTAGACTAATGATGCCAAAAATTCAAATGCATTTGCAGGCTTGCAGCTACAGAAACAAACCAATTGTCACAAAAGCCAGCTCAGGCAAACAGGACATCCTGTCAGCACTCCCAGGTGCAGCCATACAAGCATAATAGCATGATCTGAAATTGCTCTAGGTCACAACAGACTCGTATACAGTCAACAAGTTTAACTTATCGTGCTGCATATTTGCAATATACTTCAGCAACATGTGCAAGGGGTTCGCAGTTTCGCACACATTAATTTCAGTTACGCGCTTCTGACATAGTTCTAAACAACAGCCAAAGCTTCAATATATCCAAATTATACTATGTGAAAAAACAGACTAACCAGCATTTCGCTCTTGATACTGAAAAATCCATCCTTGTCAGCTTTAACAGTAGGTCTCGATGCTCCAACAGCCATGATAGCCCCCTGTAGCAAGTAATTTACATACGGCACTTCTTAGGTCTTATGTTGCACAGAAGAAATTCTATCTGCATTCGTACTGACTGGGCAAGGACTGGGAAAAAACTAACCTGACCAGGTGGAAGGATTGCATCGAATCTATCCACCCCAAACATACCCAGATTGGACAGTGAAAATGTCCCTATACATTAGCAGATCACCATGTAAGCATAGTGTCAATGAATACCAAATGTCAAGACACCACAATACATGTTCCCTACCTGAGCTGTACTCATTTGGTTGGAGCTGCTTCAAGCGCGTCTTCTTGAGCAGGGCTCTCCACTTTTGCGCAAGCACATATACATCCAACTGACATGCCAATTTTTGATTTAAGAGCTTTCCAACTGATGTGCTCAGATGCTAAAACGTTTGATTTCATCATAAAAAAGACAGAAATTGCAACAAGCATGTACCTTATCGACATCTTCCAAGACTGGCGTAAGAAGGCCACCCTCGATGGCAACCGCCACGGCGATGTTGATACTACTGTTGTAACTGAAGCTCTTTCCATCCCTGCAGCTGGCATTCACAACTGGGTGTTGAGCGAGTGCCATGGCTACGGCTTTCGCTAGCAACAACGTCTTTGTGACCCCTTTCAACTTAACCTATCCAATCCATTTTAATCAAACTGTCACCACACACATGAAACCTGAGCAGTATCCCGAGAATTCAGCTACGCAGTTAAATATTGTGTCTAAGGTTTATAGCAATGATACCTTTTCATAGAGTGCATCGAGCTTATCAGTTGTAATGGCGTACCCAACTCGGAAAGTTGGCACTGACAAGCTCTCCACCATGTTCCTGCTGACCGCCGATTGCATCGACGTGAACGGTACCACCGTCGCACCAGGCATCGGAGGCAGCACTGCTGGTTGTCGGACAGCAGCTGCTGGCGTGCCCGGAGGAGGCACAGCTTGAGCAGCAGGGGGTGGAGGTGGAGATGCCTTTGGCTTGATGCCAGCGGCTGCCTCAACGTCAGCCCCCGTGATGCGGCCGTTTAGCCCTGTGCCGACGATCTTGGAGATGTCCACCTTGTGCTGCTTCGCCAGCTTCTTGGCATGAGGCGTGGCGATGCCTTTCGTCGGCGCGGCCACGGGCGCTGGAGCAGGAGCCACGGCTGCGGAATGGGGAGGAGGGGGTTGTTCGCCGGACTGGGCTTTGGATAGGGCCTGGGCACGCGCCTGCGCGAGGGCGACGTCCTCCTCGGACTCGGCGAGGAGGGCGATGGGGGCGCCGACGGGGGCGGTCCCACCGGCCGGGACGAGGACGGCGGCGATGATGCCGTCGTGGAAGGTCTCGACGTCCATGTCGGCCTTGTCGGACTCGACGACCACCACGGGGTCGCCCTTGGAGACGCGGTCTCCCTCGGCGGTCGTCCAGGAGACGATCCTGCCCTCCGTCATCGTCGAGCTCAGCGCCGGCATGAAGATCTCCCGCACCTTCGCCCGCACCACCGCCATACGCCGCCGGTGAGGGGCTTGAACGGACGCTGCACGGCGCGCGCCCCGCCCCGGCACGGTGGAGATTGAGAGGGAGAGAGGAGCCAGCGACGCCATGGCCCACGAGTGGGGGCCACTCACCGGACTAAACGGGTCGGCTCGTCGTGGCAAACTTTCGGAATAGAAGGAGATTGCCGCAGGGTGAGCCTATCGGACGGGAGGGGAGGAGGTGGCCAGGGGAAATGCGGCGGAATCCGGCGAGCGCGGCGGGGCGGCGGCGCAGCGATGGGGGAAGGAAATGTCATGCGGTGAAGCCAAGAGCAGCCACCAAGAAGAGGGTGCCGGTTAGTTCCGCAATTGGTGGACTCTCTTGATGCCGTCCGATCAAGATCGCGTGGTCCAGCCGGCGACGAGAGTCGACCGCTCCATGGAGCTTCTTCGCGCCGCCCTCTCCGTCCGCTATCACCGCCGTCTCCGTCACAGTTGTTGAATCGGGTATCTCACTCTCACCACTTCGTCCTCAACACCGTTGCTCTGCTCTCTAGTTTCAGTCATGCATAGATGAATCAGATTAGACGGGGTACAGTACAGTGCAGTATAAGGACTCCTCCTCCTCACCATTGCAGGCTCCATCTTTGCATGGATTCAGCATTCCGTGCTTCCGGTTCTTCGCATGAGTCTAGCCATCTAGGGTAACCTGAGTTCAGTTTACCATGCGATGGGGAACAAGAAATAAAAATAGCTATTGTTGGAGGAGGTTGAGGCATGGAATTCTCTGACAAAACGAACTGAAAAGAAATGCTGAACCAGATGCAAACGCCTTGTTGAATCGTGTGAAGATTCTAGATGCCTTGGAGAATTTAGGATCAACACTTTCTGTGATTAACTATGGCTGGCAGGTGCTCAAAGTACTTGTGATGTTCCATTTTGTGGTCTCCTGATTGTTTTGAAAACGGAAGTGCTTCACGTACGGCAATTCCTGTACGATATCTGTACGACGTTTCCTCTAGCTATAGCATGCTAGCTGCGCTACTTCCTTGACTCCGTGCCCAAAGTCCAGCCCAAACTCAAACCCAAACCCACAATATTGCTATATTCCCTTTCACGTATGCATCTTCTTCATGATCTCTTGCTCGTACAAAAATAGGAGTATGTAAAGAAAAAAATTGGAGCTTCCAAAAAACAAGAAAATTTCAAAAAAATGGTCCCGCCCTAATAGGGTGCGTCGCGCCTAGTGGCACGCGAGCGGGTCGTCGACATCACTACCATGTAGCTACGCGTGCTCGTACAACAACGCACGGATTTTGGCCGGTTCGTCGCCACGACTCCATCGGCTACCCCAGTCTCGCTGCCAGGACGTCCACCATAGACTGTTCACGACCGACGTTAAATCTTGAGATCCACCTCAAGAATTCGTGTCAATAATGGTTGTTCCTCTTCCGTCATCGAGATGGTCACAACATCAACCCACCAATGTCGATAAGCGACCGTTGTGACCCTATGCGATTTTCGACGTGCTCATGTTCCTTGATAATCTCTAAGTGGCCAGTCAACGTGGCGATGCCACTGGCTGCCCTCCGCCCCCTGCCCCACCCTCTTGTCCTTTCCTCGGACACCGATGACCTCCGCCAGCCAAAATCAAGCTCAACACCCAATGACCATCAGATGCGCCTCCCTCTCCCCCACCGTCGAATCTCATGTTCCAATTGTTTTCCTAAATTTGGATCACTACAGGAGTACAACTACGTTTCATTTATGGTCTCAGTTGCAACATGTGGAGCATCGAGACCTATTTAAAGAGTGTGTATAAGACTGGAGGATACGGCAAGAGACTTTTTGTCGCAACATGGATGACAGCATAATTTGAGGATCAACCCTCCACCACTATAGGCGTTTTTACAATTTCTCATCATAATATGTAATTGAACTCGTGACGGATTTGTGCGGCATAGTTATACAGAGGTCGGATGTAATGCTTAAAGCTTTTTTAAGTAACAAAATTCACTTTAATAAAAAAAAGATCATTGGTGTAGAATGGCTGGTATCCGGCTACAAGCCTACAACGCTATATCCAAGCATGAGTAAAAGGGGCAAACAAAGAAAACGTAAAATAAATGTCGATTGGAAGGTGAGGGCAAACCAAGAGAGCCAGTCCGATTCCATATGTCCCGGTCTTAGCCCAAACCCAAGGCTATTTGTCGCCTCGCGTCACACAAGGTAGCTGCTATGGTGGATCGTACAAGAATCGGACGCATAACGTCGTACGTATAGCAGCGCCGTTTTGAAAATGTTTGGCCAGTGCCAAATTTATATGACTGTGTCTACCTCTCCTACGACAAGATTCCTATAACTATGAAGATGACAGTTTGTTGTCTTTGTGCCTTTAAGATGATATGATCATACTGCATCTAGGGTCCTAATAGTGAACTCAAAATATGTGACCTTGAGAACGGGGCAGTGGTCCAATGGTTTGGGGGCGCAGTGGCAATCCCAGAGACCCGAGTTCAATCCCAGGGAATTCTCACCTGGGTGGGGTTTCTACTATATCAAAAATTCTAAGTGCTAGTGCCTAGAGATTTCATCAAAATATGTGACCTTGATGCTCTACTCCGGCTGAGAAGCGGAAAATCTTTTTTTTTTGGGCAAAAGACTTGACATTTTCATTAATAGAGAAGGAGAATTAAGAATTTTTTAGGTCTTAAATGCCTAGGACAAGCCCTAGACTTTAAACAAAATCTACTCTCCCGACATAATGTTGTTCAAAAAAATTGCCCTGGCCCTCACCCACAATTTAGCGGAAAATCTTGACCAATTACTCAAGTCAAAATTGACTAGGCTAGTGGATTTCTCTGTTAGAGGGACCTGGATAAGTTGGGTGAGGTTTTTATTTGTTAATCTCGATTCTCGAGTACTTCAATGAGAATATTAGAGTTCTTGTTTACATCATCGGTGAGCGATCCACCCACGTTCACTATAACCTTTCATCGGTGACGGTGAGTCCCTATAAGAGTTTTAAGGGCGAGGAGAGAGAATAATTTGTAGGGGAAAAAGAGCTCACTCTAGCTAGCAGAGTCCCCTAGCCCGGTTTGTGATATTCTCCCTCTATCTAAACATGAACAAACAAAATTAGGTTGCACATAAGTCGAAACAAATATGTTGATCACATGAACACAAACATAATAAAACCAAAGTGCATCACATCGGACACCGAAGGTGCAGGTACTGGTACGACTAAATAAAGAAACTGAAAGTGAGTAGCCTGTACTGAACTGGAGATTACAAAAACCAGAAGCTGAACCTGATCGAATGCATCGAGCACTGGGCAAGAGATATTGCTATTGCTATGTTATGGGTTCCTACAAGAACCGATAGGCTCATACTCTCTGCGTTTCATATTATGACATCCACTTTTAAGAAAATAAAAGTCATCTAATTTAAAACGTAGAGACTATATTGGATAAACCCCATTCACATCTCTGCAAATGTGATGGACTTTGGGGTTAATTAAGGGGCTTGACAAAAACCGAGCTAGGTAGCAGAGCAGCCGTGGAGAAGATTGGTTCAGCAAGTTAACGTATCGTCAATCACGCAATCATGCTTGTTCGGATCGAACATACTTGCAGGAAAAACAACATGATCCTCGCACGGGCGCGCGTTTGACGTGTTTTTCTTCACCGAGGAATTCTCGGAACTGAAGCAAGCAAGCAGTGGAGTTAACCTTCAAGATAACTGTGTACAGTGGACAGCAAGAAACTTGAACAGATGATCGGTGACTCGCATCCGGGCAAGCGTCCACGTGGCCGGCCGGGTCAAAGTCTTCTTGCCCGCACGTCCCTTGACTCTTCTCGCGCGCGTGGAGATAATCAGGTGACCGGAGTGTGCTGCTGAACTGGCTGGTGCTGCACCACCCACCTAACGGACTGATGATAGCTGCATTATTATGCCAACTTGAGCTAAAATACAAGCCCAGAAGCTGACCTTTGTACGGGAAAATTATTTTGGAGGTTCCAAAGTGGAAGCTGTAGCGCATGCCTTATACCACACATTGTTTCTGTGAGTGAAGACTGGGAATATCAAGTCTGAGCCCCGCCCACGCTCTCACGCTCCCACCCTAGCCATCCCTAGCCCCGCCGCCGGTGGCCACCTCGGCCACGGTGCGGCAGCGCCGGCTCCTACTCCGGGACCGTCGCCCACTGCTCTCTCCGGTGATGGGGTACGACACGCCGAGCTCGTCCCGCTCCCCGGTCACTCCCGGAGCTACGTGGCCTGCTGAGCGGATCTGCATCTCGACCTCTTCATCCACCACGCACGTCTCACCCACCCCTTCCCCTACTGCGGCTGGCCTGACCTACGCGGCTATGGCAGCTCGCCCAGCCACCCCCCGCCTCCTTCAATGCCTTCAGCACGCCCGGCGAGCAGAGCAGACGCTTCCCGCCTGATGGTCCGGAGCATTGTGGTCCGCGCTGATGGGACGCAGCATACTGCTGCGCCTGTTTCACAGGAGTGGCAAGTAGTGCACAGGGGCCGCCGCCGCCCCCCCGCTCCTTTGCCATCGGGGAACTATGGAGTTAATGCTCGCCAACCACCGGCGCCGCGCCCCCATGCTGGCCTCCCCTTTAAGGAGGCCCTCCTCGGCCGCTGCTTTCGTTGCTTCGACACTGAGCATCGTGTGAGAGACTGCACTAATCTTACGAGGTGCTTGCACTGCAAAGTCTCAGGCCACTCCTCCCGTGGCTGCCCCAATCGCCACCTCCCCGCCGTCGAGTTCGTGCAATCCCGCAAGGCCCCAGTGAAGACAAGGCTCACCTTCCCACCCAACCACCCCGACGCAAGACGCCGTTCCGCTCACTCCAGGATCTACCCAGTTGGAGGAAATCCCTCGACCAGCGCCACCGTCGCTGCTGCTACACCACCAACGCCGCCGCCGACATCTTCGCAGCAAGTCGCGCCTCCTCAACCCAGAGACATGGAGGCCATGTACATGCGCCGGCCTCTTCGGACCAGGGTGGTGATCGCCCACACGCAGGACATGGTGTACGAGGAGATCCGCCTCAGGGAACCGGCGCTGCTCATCACCGTCGCGGGGACCTGCCCAAGGCTCACTCCGGGCTGCATCACCGAGGGTCTGCTGCATGACTTCGCCGACCTCCCCGAAGGCACGTTCCAGGTATCTCTCATGCACGTTGGAGCTTTTTTCGTGCGATTCACGGAGCCTAGATGGGCGGAGCTGGTGGCGGCCCAGCAGATCTTCCACTACCGCGGCACACCTCTGCTCGTTCGGAGATGGACGAGGCTGGCCTTTGCAAACCTGCATAGGTACAACTACAGCGTCCGCCTGTTCATCGAGAGGGTCGCGCCGCATCACTGGGATCTGGACACGGTCCAGCGCGCCCTGCCGGGCTGCCTCATCCACACCATCGCCGCGGAAACGATGGAGAAGACGGACCTCTCCTACTACGTTGTCGAGGCCTGGGTCGAGTCTCTCGACGACGTCCCCACCGAAGCCCAGCTCGACGTCCACGAGCCAAGTCTCCACACGGACCCCCTTGCGCACATCGCTCTGCCGGCGGGGTCGGTTCCGCCCTAACCGAAGTGGCGCCGCCGACCGCGGGGGGAGTGCAGTGGCGCAGCGAGCCCCCACGGGTGCTGCGCACCACTGCGTTGGTGCATCTCGACGCCTCAACAATCTTCAGGCAGCCACCTCCTGGACGTTCCCGTGGGACAGGAGGGGGCGGCGAGGGCGACGGCGACGACGAGCACTTCGAGCTTGAAGAACAGGCCCATCCCTGGGCGCACGGGGTCGCCGACGAAATTTGGCACCTGCGCTTGGAGGCAGCGGGCGCAGGATCAGCGGCAGGACAGCACCGGCCGAGACGCCGCGACGACACCGGCCATCGCGTGAACCTGGCGCCGGCGGGACCGGGCGTCCTGGCGGCTACTGCAAGGCTGGAGAGGAACCCTAACGGCGCCATGACGCCGCCTGACGGCGCCAAAACGGCGCAAGCCAACGACGAAGACACCGCGCCCTCCATCGACTTGATGACCGTCCCTGACAAGACAAACGGCGTCCAGCTGCACGAAGAGGGACCGCTGCAGCCAGTTGCAGGGATCCCGGAACAGCCCGTGAGCGAGATACCAAACCAGCAACTGAACCTCGGCAGATCGGGGGTGCAGGTTCTGCTACTGCCGTCCCAGACACCACTGTTGGTTTTTCAGGCTGAGGAGACAGAAGGGGGACAGAAAACGCAGGAAATGCGGGAAGACAGGGCTGACCATCCTAGCCTGCTAACCGGGCCATTTGAATCAGATGGGCTAGACAGGCCATCTGAGGTGGACACCCAAGCCGGGCCCGACGTAACCAGCCCCCTTGAAGTTGGGCCAAAGGAGGGCCAAATCGTTGCTGCCAACCAGGAGGGAGAGGACACCAACAAGTCAACGCCCAGCGCAACCCAGTTTGTCGACTGGATGCTCACTCCAATCCCCTCCCCCATCCTCCCCGGCACACCGGCACGGCGGCGCTTCACCAGGCCCAGCCGAACGCCAGGAACTGCAACTAGGAGGAGCCACAGGATAGCAAACAGGAAGCTAGCCTACACAGGGCCCGGCAACCGGACGCTGAAGCAGGCGCGGCGCGCCATCATCTCCAAGCGCGGCCTTGCTCTGGCGGAGAAAGGAGACGAGTCCGACGACGAGGTGCTGCAGAGGTACAATGAAGTATTCGACGATACTCTCTCGTCTGTCCGTATGGCAGGGCTCACTGTGTTGGCGAAGAGCGCCAAGGGGAAGCCAAGGAGGAGCAGGGCCGCCGCGGTGTAGGCGCTCGCCCAGTCAGTACCTGTATCAGTCGATCTGTTCTTTTTATGAATTGCAAATTTCTAGTTTGGAACGTTAGAGGGCTGAATAGTGTAGCCAGGAGGGCTGTTGTGTTAGGAGTGATTAGGAGATTCAGAGTCTCGTTTATCTGTCTGCAAGAATCAAAATTACAGGTTGTGGACCTGGGGATTATCCAGGAGTGTTGTGGTACTGAATTTGACAAGTTCGTCTTCATGCCGGCTGATGGAACAAGGGGAGGGATCATTGTTGCGTGGAAGTCCTTCGATTTCATTCTTGCCAGCGAGCACACCACCGCAATACGGCCCCCAAGTGGATGCCGAGAAGATTCAGTTCCTGCACGATCTCAGGGCACGTGTCCAGAACAATCTCCAGCCAGCGGTACCATCCCTCATCGCTGGGGACTTCAATCTAATTGCAGCAGCTTCGGATAAGAACAATAGAAACATAAACAGGCGCACCATGGGCGCCTTTCGCCGTTTCATCAACGAGCATCAGCTCAAAGACCTATACCTGCATGGAAGAAGATACACATGGAGCAACGAACAGGCAGCGGCAACAATGGTAAAGCTAGACAGGGTGTAGATCAATGACGCATGGGACGCTGCGTTCCCTGGGGCCTTGTTGCAAGCCCAATCTTCGGAATTATCTGACCACTGCCCGCTGATTCTCTCGACAGACATTCAGTTCAATTGCGCAAGACACTTCCGGTTTGAAAACTTTTGGACGAAACAAGACGGATTCAGCGAGGTTGTGCAGCAGGCTTGGACGGGTTGCAGCACAAGTGAAAATGCATTCGTTAACCTGCACAAGAAGCTGATTCACACGAGCAAAAAACTGCAAGGCTGGAGCGCAAGCTTCACCAATGACCTGGCTCTCAGGGCGGCGATCACATCAGAGCTCATCCTTCAATTAGACAGAGCAATGGACAAAAGACAACTATCGGCTGAAGAGCGACAGTTCAGAGCTATGTTAAAACTGAACTGTCTGGGGATTGCAGCAACACAACGATCAATATGGAGGCAGCGCTCGAGAATAGCATAGCTACGTGATGGCGATGCGAGCACCCGTTTCTTTCACTCCAAAGCCACGGCGAGAAGACGCAAGAACTATATTCCTAGCCTTGAAGCTGACGGCATCATACACACAGAGCAAGAAAAGAAGGAAGAGATAGTCCGGAACTACTACAACCAACTTCTGGGAACAAAGATTGGGCGCCCTCATTCGATCAATTTTCCAACAATTGGGATACATCCAAGAGATCTATCGGAACTCGAGGTGGAGATAACTCATGAGGAGGTCAAGAAAGCGCTAGATGATATGCACTCGGATAAGGCGCCGGGCCCTGACGGCTACACTGCTCTGTTCTTCAAGTCTACATGGCAGCTTGTACAACCTGACGTGATGGCAGCAGTTAATGCATTCCAAAACTGCACGAGCAATCAGCTACACCTTCTGAACACAGCAACCCTTGTCCTAATACCCAAACATGCAGAAGCAATACAGCCAAGAGATTTCAGACCCATCAGTCTGGTCAATTTCTTTGCCAAGCTAATCACCAAGATACTCGCTAGCAGACTCGCAGTGGTCATGGACACTCTGGTCAGCCCCTGCCAAAGTGCGTTCATAAAGAAGCGATCTATACACGACAACTGTGCTTATGTCCAGGGACAGGCAAGGTGGTGTCGACAACAAAAGATACCAGCTCTGTTTCTTAAGCTGGACATCGAGAAGGCTTTCGATACAGTTTCTTGGGAACTCCTTCTCGAGGTCCTCGAGGCGAGAGGGTTCGGGATGAAATGGAGACACTGGATTGCGAACCTGCTGCACACGGCTTCCACCAGAGCTTTAGGTAATGGCTGTTTGACTGAAGACATTGTGCACGCCAGAGGTCTGAGGTAGGGAGACCCCCTTTCGCCCCTGTTGTTTGTGCTGGTTATGGATGTACTTGCAAGGATTGTAGCAACATCAGATCAGCTAGGTTTCTTCACCAAGCTGGGCAAAAAAGCGATAACACACAGAATCTCGTTGTACGCCGACGATGTCGCAATGTTTGTCAGCCCCTCGACAGCTGATATCCTAACAACCAAGCTAATCCTGGACAGTTTCGGAGCAGCCACAGGTCTTCACACAAATTTAGCCAAGAGCACGATTACACCGATACAGTGTGATGGACTGGACACTGCAACACTTGCAAACCAAATGGGCTGCAAGGTTGGCCAATTCCCATGCACCTATTTGGGGATGCCACTGTCAGACAGAAGACTGCGCAAGGGCGATTTCCAACCGGCGATTGACAAATTGGCTGGCAAGGCAAAGGGTTGGAAGGCAGGTCACTTCTCAATTGACGCAAGACTGATCTTGATCAAGCATGTTCTGTCCGCAATGGTAGTGTTCCAAATGATAGCCATCGCGGCCCCCATTTGGCTGACGAAAGCAGCAGATAAGATCAGGAGGGGTTTTTTCTGGGCAAAAGATGACATTGCTACAGGCGGGAGATGCCTTGTATCCTGGCAGGCCACCTGCAGATCACTCGAGCTGGGGGGGTTAGGGCTACCCGACCTACAGGCCCGCGGCATCGCACTGCGGACTAGGTGGATATGGCAATCATGGACAGAAAAGCATAAACCATGGAGGGGGCTGCCGTTACCGATCGACAAACGGGTTCGTGACCTGTTCAATGCAGCGGTGGAATTCAAGCTGGGCAATGGCGATACCATCAAGTTCTGGACTGATCCGTGGCTTGATGGAGCCTGCTTGAAAGATAGAGTGCCCGGCTTGTTCAACCTAACCACGAGACGCAACACCACGGTGTCGCAAGCCCTGCGAGAAGATAGATGGACTCGACACTTGAGGACCGAGCTTGAACCTGATGATCTAATCCAGGCACTCGATCTTTGGGAAAGACTGCAGCAGGTGTCACTACAGCCGCTGATCGAAGATACAGTAACTTGGAACCTCACCACAGATGGAAAGTATTCGGCAAAATCAGCCTACGCAGCACAATTTTTTGGTGCAGTGCAAACAAAATTCAGAGAAGCGATATGGCTAACCGATGCTCCACTACGGTGCCGAATCTTTGCTTGGCTAGCAATAAGAGGAAGATGCAACACAGAGGATGTTCTAGCAAAGAAGAATTGGCCACATGAGGATGGCTGTGTTTTCTGTACCACAAGACCTGAAACTGCGAAACACCTCCTCGCTCACTGCCCGTTTATCACCCAGCTGTGGTCAAGGCTGCTACCGATTGCTGATAGACCTCCTTGCTACCTGCCTCAATCAAACCAGTCCCTCCTGGACTGGATGTTGGAAACAAGATCAATCACACCCAAAAATGAGAGGAAAGGGTGGACGGCGGTGGCGCAATTGGTATGGTGGAACACTTGGAAAGAGAGAAATAACAGAATTTTCCAACGACGTGCTAGAACCATGAATGAGATCAAGATGGATATCCTACAGGAGGCTTCGATTTGGAGCACCGCAAACAGGCCGAGAGTAGCAGCCATCCTGAACAGACCTAGGGAACCAGACTAGATCTTTACATACTTTCTGTAATACTCTTCATTCCCAGTCTCCTTCTAATAGCATAGATTTTATTTTCAGTACTTCCTTGTACTTTTACTCCTCCTACGATTAATGAAACAGCGGGCCAGACTGCTCTTTCGTCAAAGTGGAAGCTGTGGTCTGATGAGCTGTTTCCGGTATAAAATTGCACGCAAACTGTATCCGCGTTTCGTGGTTCACATCTGCGCACGCGGACTGCGACAGTCACCTGATCCGCGCACGCAATGCAGGATGACAACGAGCGAACAAATATAAACCCGGTAGAGTAGAGTAGAGAGCGGCACCAGCTAGCTGCACAGGAGGAGGCGGCGTCTCGCCAGATCGGTCTCTCACCATTGGCCATTGCGTCCAAGATCCAAATACGCCACGGTCAATCTCGACGGGCCACCGTTTCCGAGCGGTTTCCCGGCCCGGAGGCCACGAGGAAGCGACGCCGTCGTCCTTTTGTCCTCCTCTGTGCTATGCATGTGCTTGCCTCTCTCACATCATACACCCGTACTGTACGCCATCCAGGATAATGTCCCTCCCGGCCGTTCCTACTGTGGAACCTGAGCTTGCTACGGTCTCCGGCCAGTCAAAACCGCTGCAGCATTTCCGCTACAGCCTACATGGCTTTTCAATTTAGAAAAGTCCATTCTCAACCTTGAGCTTGAGCTGGTAGAGAAAAGGTAGATTGAACCTCAACTCCTATCTCCCAAATCAGCGCTCTCAACTCTCTCTGATCCCGGTCTAAATCAAACCATGAGACAATTTAACGGGAAAAACACTGACTAAAATTCATCTAAAGCATGTAAATTCATGTACAACAACTAAAATTCATGGGAAAAAATTCTAAAAAAAATCCATGGAAAAAGTCCATTCTAAACCCTGAATTTGTACTGGTTCGGCAAAATTAACCCAGAATTCTAAATCCATGTCGTTTGTACCTGAACTTAGTGACCCCGGTTTAAAATGAACCCTGAACCTATTTGACACACTCGGAAACAGAAAATACCGACAGGGAATATCCACTGTCTCACCAACAAGTGGCCCACATGTCATCTTTTCTCCTTAAAACAGGAGGCCGGTGGGGGAGAGCCTGGGGTGAGCAGGGGCCTGCTGGGGAGCGAGCAAGTGAGCGCGGCTGCCCGGGAGCATGGGTCGGATGGGGAGCGAGGAGGTGAGTGCGGTCGGCGAGCATGCACACCGGGCGAGCAGGCGAGCGTGCCTCGGCAAGCACATACGACACACACGCGCAGCACATGGGTTGGGTCGGTTGACTTTTTTTGGGACTTTTTTTTGACATTTTTATAAGAAATGACAATGTGGGTCAGTATAGTCAGTGAGAGTGGTCATTAAGATTTTTTATTTGTTGCTGTCAAAAACAGAGCTCAATTTAGACCGGGATCGGTAAGTTCAGAATACAAAGGACAGGGATTTAAGGGTTCATTACCAAACCACTACAAGTTCAGGATTTAAAATGGACTTTCTGAAGCAACTACCATTCATCTGAAGCAACTAAAATTCATCTAAAGCAACTAAAATTACCTCAGTTCTATTTCTTTTCTTTTAGTCGTTGCAAGTTGAACATTTTTTTCTTGCCTCGTTCTAAATTCTTCCCGCAGCAAGACTTGTTGTGTCCTGCAGTGCCACACATCCCACACATAATAATAGTGCCATGTCGTTTCATTTTATTTCTTACTTGTTTCTAATGTTCTTCTCTCTTCCTCGCATTTTTCTTAGGCCTGCCTCGCATTTTGACACAACCAGGTGCTTGTGGCTTAGTTTTATAAAAAAAACAAGCCACATCTTCTCACCTCCACATGTTCCAAATAATGCTCATATATTTGTTCCAATTTATCAATGTTACAGCAAGGAGCAATGTAATCTTCAACCTGTCTGCCACATTTGTAAAATGATGTTATTGCATGAGAGCAAGGAAGGCCTGGTAGTACATAGCTTATTAACCATCAAGCAATTCTTTCCCAGGAATATGCAAATGCAATTTCATCGATTCCTTCAATTGCACATGATTTTTGAGAAACCCTTTCACCTCCTGCAACGACAACTTGTCCCTCTCAATCTCTGGCATCTCCTCATAGCCCCCCGTTCACATAGTCTAATTTGGGACCAATGCAGATGAACTCGCCTCCCAAATGAAATTCACGTCAAGTATCTTCATCAAATCCATTATTAAACCGAAAAGAAAGCAAGAATATCACTATCATGCTCTAACCCAAAGCCTAAAAACAGGAAAAATAGCATCCTAATTGCAACAAAATCCCTACTTTTCTATCACCGAAAAAAGACAACTTTCCCCCAAAATACACTAGCCCTAATACTCCTAGATCGAGAGGCGATGGATAGGTCGTTTCACTGGGGGTCGGGCAACTTTCTTCATGGCAAAACAGCCATCTCGCTCAACAGTCCCGGCTGCACTTGCCATATCGACGATCCCTGTCGAAAGAGCTTCAGTGTTTGATTTAGACCGGGATCACGGAGTTGAGAGTGCCGATTTCGGGTCATAAGGAGTTCAAGGTTGATTTAGCTTTTCGCCACAGGTTCAAGGTAATAGAATGAACCTTTTTTTCCCATTCAATTTCCAGGTGTCATTTTTTTACGTAATGAACATAAAAAAATCCAACAATTGGCACTGTGGATTTGAAAAAACAAAACAGTTGGCACTGTCACGGCGCCCGGCGTCTGTTTGTCAACGCGCAGTCGCCCGGACTTTCTCGCTGCAGCGACGGCTCTCTTCCAGCACCCCATCGATCCCCAAGGCGAACGCCGCACGCTCCTCCGAATTTCCTCCCCCGCCCGCACGCCCACGGCGCCCGACACAACCCCACGGCCGCCACCGGCTCACCGCACACCCCACCAGATTCACAGCCTCCTCCCCTCCAGCTCCTCCACCCCGCCACACCCCGCTGGCCTGGCGCCGGCGGCCATGAAGCCCCGGGACCTGCTGGACCGCATAATCCACCCCTTCTCCGCCTCCCGCCGCTCCTCCTCCGCCGCCTCCCGCCGTGAGGAGGAGGACCTGGAGGCCATCGCGGCGCGGGAGCAGCGCGCCTTCCGCTACGAGGCCCTCCTCTCGGCGACCCGCGGCTTCGGCGCCAAGCAGAAGCTGGGCGAGGGCGGGTTCGGCCCCGTGTACCGGGGGCGGCTCGACGACGGGCGGGAGGTCGCCGTGAAGCGGCTCGGCGCCGGGTCCAGGCAAGGCGCGCGCGAGTTCCGGAACGAGGCCACGCTGCTGTCCCGCGTCCAGCACCGCAACGTCGTCAACCTCCTCGGCTACTGCGCGCACGGCGCCGACGAGAAGCTGCTGGTGTATGAGTACGTGCCCAACGAGAGCCTCGACAAGATCCTCTTCTCCAACGCCGCCCCGCCGCCGCCCAACAACAGAACTCACTGTGAGTCGCTCGCTCTTGGCCGAAATTTTCCTCTCTCGCCATTAATTCCCACTTCGTTTCCATGCTTAATTACCTATAGGTTGATTACTTGATTAGTGAGTATCAATTTTACGAGTTTGGGGCGTGAATCCCACGCCCCTGCGATCGGAGATGCGACATGCTTGCTTGCACGGATGCACATGGTAGACCAGCCTAGTTGGTTCATCGATCGTGGTTGGTGGCAGTGATATTTCGTACTAGGATATTAATGCATCCCAAAGTCGCTTCAGAGAGTTCACACGTTCGTTGCTCGCGTCAGTCAGGGTGTCATGCTGCCGATGCATCTCTGCTAGCATATGCAAATGCAATCAGAGAAGCATCGGCAGACTCCGAGCAATGTGGCGCCATTCTCTGCATTTTTCCAATTATCTTTAGAAGAAATCGGATCTTGTACAAGATTGTACTGTAGGGCTGATGCATGCATTGGAATCCAGACCCTGTCTAGTTCGGACGAGGGTTTGTTCAAGGATCTACTTGTTGGAATGCTGTTATCTATGTCGACGTATGTCCAGTCTAATTAGAACCATTCTCTGTTAAAATAAATAAATAAATTAGAACCATTCTCAATGGAATTGGAATCCTGATGCACTGAATTACGCGGAAGTCTTGCTAAAGAAACTTCCCCGCAAAAAAAAACTAATATTAGCTCGCTGGTCATCCATGACGCAGGCACTATGACAACTTGTGCTGCTGTGGCTGCTGTCCCTTCAGGAAGCACGAACAACCGCGTGATCACGAGCCCATGACCACTGGAGTAGGACCTTGTGCAAAATTAGGAGCTCACCGCCAACTGATTCGACCGCGTAGAGCTCAGTCAGCACAGCAGCACGCTGTATTTGATTAGGTCGTGCTACACCACGCGTTGCCTTGCCGATTTCAGTTTGGGAAACGAAGCAAAAAAAATCACAATCGATCAACCACAGTGCACAATAACAGTGCACTAACCGAACTATGGCATTTTATGTTTATTATTATTTTGAGCCTTTGACCGAGTCAGAGTCCTCAACCCGCTGTCATGAATGAATGCATGAATGCCTTGGTTTTCTCATGTAGTCCTACGTGGGTGGCTGGGTGGGGTTGGACTGTACGCGATCTTGATGTTTTCTAGCGTGCTTGCTTAGTACTCTCTCCGTTCCAAATTAGATGACTTATATTTGGACAAAAATAGATGTATCTAGATATGCTATAAGTCGAGATACATTCACTTTTTAATAAAAAGAAGTCATCTAATATGCAACGGAGGGTCTACATACTGTAGACCGGAGGCGCGAGCGAATTAACAAAGCGGGTACGGTTCTTGTACCATTTGTTTGATTCGTTCCCCCTGGCCGACCTGGTCCGTGTGCTGGCGCAGACACGTCGCCATCTCATCGTAGATCGCCGGAAAGCACACGGCGGCGCTAGTGTACAAGAGTATACTTGGCCACAGTTTGTTTTGTTTAAGAAATTATCGTAATTAGCTGTATATAGAAATGGGGAGCCCATGGTACAAATAAGAGTAATTTATTGTTTGGAGTCAAAGGAAGAATATACGATACGGTTTCTTAGGGTATGAAGTTGATTTGATTTTAGTTTGGCGGTATGAAATGGAGATGGTTACTACTGCATTTCTTTACCGGGAAAAAAATGTCGATCATGTGGTGGTCTTGGGCCAGTTGAGAGGCCGGAGGGTTCACATTGTGTTGTAAGACCATGAAGGCCTGAAAAAGGCCGAAAGTGATTCGTTTCTGTGGATGGCCCAACTCGTCTTTATAATCTTGTTTGCTTTAGTGGAGATTTCTGTCTCCCAAGTTTCAGCGATCCCTTTATTTATGAGAATCAAAGTGTTATTTACAAGTTCTACACAAAAAATGTTATTCATGTTGTCAGTAATGTATCAAAAAAACGTGCAAAGTTCACTTTTAAATACTTTATATTCCGAGTTACACAAAAATGACAAAGGTTAGTTCTGAATATACATATTCTCAACTCTAAAAAAAAACACGATTTTGTCATTTTATCTAGCCCAATAACATAAGCAGTTATGTATTGTGATTTTGCATGCTTATAGGATGAACCATTGAGTACACTCGGAATTTTGTTTCGGAATTTTTCAAACATCTCAAATATAGTTTTTGATTTTTATTTATTTTTAATTAAATGAATGGATCGCTGGACCTCCGAAGCCAAAATGACTTTCCATGTTTGCTTTTGTCTACTGTGATATCGATCCTTGCATCACGAAAAACTGAATTCTGAATTTTGCAAGCTGAAAAAGAACGGTGTTTGAATCTCGGATTTCTTTTAAGTGTTTCCGAATTCTGAATCTTGTACTGTACGTAGCTCTGATGTGAGTATTCTTGTTTTCTCTATGTCTAGCCGGCGGCAGCGAGGGTGACAGGCAACTGCGCGCGGAGCTGACCTGGCCGCGGCGGTTTGAGGTGGTGGTGGGCGTGGCGCGAGGGCTGCTCTACCTGCACGAGGACGCGCACACGCCCATCATCCACCGCGACATCAAGGCGAGCAACATCCTCCTGGACGACCGGTGGGTGGCCAAGATCGCCGACTTCGGCATGGCGCGCCTCTACCCGGAGGCCGGCGACGGCCGCTCCCACGTGCAGACCCGCGTCGCCGGCACCAACGGGTACATGGCCCCCGAGTACCTCATGCACGGCCACCTCTCCACCAAGGCCGACGTCTTCAGCTTCGGCGTCCTGGTCCTCGAGATCGTCTCCGGCCGCAAGAATTCCAGCTTCAGCCCTCCCCCCGATTCCGACGCCGAGAACCTCCTCGACTACGCCTGGAAGCTGTACAAGAAAGGGCGGTGCATGGAGCTGCTGGACCCGTCCCTCGTGAAGGCGTCGGCGGAGCCGGACCAGGTGCTGCTGTGCATCCGCATCGGGCTGCTCTGCGTGCAGGCCGACCCGCGGCTGCGGCCGGACATGAAGCGCGTGGTGATCATCCTCTCCAAGAAGCAGAGCACGCTGGAGGAGCCGACGCGGCCCGGGGCGCCCGGGTCGAGGTACCGGAGGAGGGCCCACGGCCTGCGCAGCTCGCAGTACTCCGATGGGTCGTCGTCCGGCACCACCCCGTCGACGTCCCAAGCATCGACGTCGCGCGCGTCGGCTTCGGCTTCGAACGCAATGACGTCGTCGAGCACGCACACGCACACCCTGCGGAGCCGGGGGCTGTCCTCGCACCCGGAACCGGAAGGGCAGGGATTGCCGAAGAGCCTCGGATGAAGCTCACCGTACTGTACAGATGGCCATTTTTTTTCTTTCGTGTTCGTCTTTTTGGAGATTGATTGTAGTCTTGTAGAGTAGATAGCACGATTGTTTTGCCAGTGTATAGGAGGGATCTATACGATTATTGTAGACACACTGCTAGTTCGAATGATAAGCTACTGACCGACCGATTACTGTCTGTGAATCGTGATAGGAAATGTGCATAGAAGATAGATTAATTATGTGTTTGCGTGCAATTGCTGATGCAGCAGCAAAACAATTAAGGTTCTGCCTGTAGCGAACAACACGAATAACAGTAATTAACTGTGAAAACAAACATGCACATATCTTTACTGTTAAATGGGAGTTCCTACGTTGGTACGACAGCGGCAGAAAGTTTCTGCCGATCCTTCGCTTCTCGATCGATCTCGCACCGTGCGCACGGGCCGGCCCATTTCGAAAGCCTCCCGTCTTATCATCAGTTCCCTCAAACTCAAAAAAACAAAATATCATCAGTTCCCTCCCGCACCGAATGAGGGAGGAAAGAGAGGTGAGTGGTGGCGTTAGGGTTTCCCGCCGCCGTCCCCCGTCGTTCCCCGACGAGGCTGCTGCCGCCGTCGATCGTGCACCACATCAACCTCGCCGGCTGTACCACTTGTGAGATCGAGCATCTGGTCCGGCAGTCTTCGTCAACGCCAGCCGCCGCTCTGAGCCCTCTCATCTGCCCTGCCCCCTTGAGCGTCCGATTTGGCGCCGCGGCGGTCGACGGTGACGCCTCCTCCGCCTCCCCGTCGAGCAAACATTTGTACGGCCATCTCCCACCTGGGCCTCGGAAACCGCCGACATCCTCCTCCGTCTTAGGCCACGTCTCCTCTTCAGATCGCCGCCGCAGGCAAGTGCTGCCTCGCCATCCTCTTATTTTATTTCTCTATTTGTTGCAGACTTCCATCCCATCTCCTTCTATGGTGATTCCTGCTGTCGGCTACTGTCATCTCTAGCTTTTTCGAGCAGAGAATTAGATGGCACCCAGCACATAAAGTCAAAAACACGTAGCCCAATTTGCAAGCAAGATGGGAACAAGCAAGAAATAGTAGTAGTTCGTTTGTCAATTTGGTAGTAGTACTGACCCCTCTTGACAGAGAACGGTAGACACATCAATATCCTCTCCGGTTCCACGCCATTGATGTGGCTGACATCAACTCAGCCCGTCCGGTAATTGCTCCTCATCAGTATACATGCACGAATTCTGTATCTGTAGCTGTTTGTGGATCAAATTCGGGATGTCTGACTTAACACCTGCATATTTTTGTGAACTAATTGGTGTACTGTCTCCTAGCTTTGGATAGTGGAGTACTATTGTGTTGTGTTGCTATCTAATTCACAATATCTTTTTCTTTGACATGTGAAATGAGCACCCTAATATATAGGTTTACAATAACACTTTTAACTGTCGTGAAAAACTAACTGTGCATGTACAATTCACTAGCAGATCTGGCGACATTTATTTCGGATCCGATGGAGTATATATTTTACCGAATACGGGTGAAACATTGTCTGAAACTAAAATATGAATCATCCTGAAGCCTTAAAGAAATTTACTTGAAATATGGATCTGATTATATGCTTGCACTCTAACGAGCGCGCCTATTTCGACTCTATGGACTGGGTCCTCGACAAGGTACGTGTGAGACAAAAACAGAAATTCATCTACATCCTTGACAAGTTAACTACAATATCCCTTCTAACTCTTATTTTTCTTTGTGTTGAGCTTTCTTCACTATGTTTTGAGCACCTGTACTCACTCCAACTTGAAGAAGATGTGGATGGTGTCGTGTTTGCATCCTCGGGTGAAATATATCTGGAAATCGATGACCTCAATGAGTCTGCTACGAAACTGAAAAATGGAATTATCAGGTCAGAAAATGTATAGCATACGCCATATATTTCGGAAATTACTACTTTTTTGTATTGGACATTTCACCTGACGGATGGGTTTGGTATGGATGATTGTATATGTAAAAATATATTTCCGAACCAATCAATTACTTACTATAGCCTGTATATTCTTTCAGTACCAAAAAGGCCCGATACATGAGTGGATATGGGTAAGAGCAATTAAACAGGGTGGTTTGCATTGGTGGTTGCTGCTGTCCTTTTTTCTCAGATTAACTTATATAGTTAAACCAGCATGCTTTCATTATGCCTACAAACCAAAAATACAAAATGAACATTTTGTATGATTTTATTGTGAAATGGAGAAGGAAAAAAAGGTCATGCTGTCAGCAACCATTGCCTGAGTTGTAAATTAATATCCCTACCCACACGCGGAGCCGCTGTCCCGCACGCCTCCATCGCTGCACCGTCACCCGCCCACCGCGTCGCTTCTCCCCTGCACACACCAACCCCACTCAAGGTTCGGTTTAGATTTCTTCATTTCTTAGTTTGATGTTCTTCCATTCAACTTACAAAACAGTATACTTGGAGTGTTTTTGTTGGGATTTTGGTAATCCTAAATCTAGGACTCATGTTTATGTGTCAAGTATCTAATCAAGTAGTTTATCGTCTGATGATGGCATATACATGTGAATTGCAGTTAAACTTCAAATAGTGTCCACATTATGGTTGAGTACTTCAGTGTTCAAAATTGCTCGATCTTCAAGCTGCAGGTCGGGCTTTGTATTTAGATAATAAGGTGATGTTACGCCCTGGTGATAACGAGCGTAACGGGTAGCTGTGGAAGGTCGGCGGCCTCTCCTTTGCCGGCTTCCGCCCTCTAGGTTTGGTGGCCGTGTCGCTGGAAGAACGCACGCCCTGGGTAACGGGGGTGAGATAAGAGAAACGAGATGGGAAGTAGATTTGTTATTGCTTGCCTGAAAGATTACAACCCCTCTGTTTATATAGTAGGTCTATATAGAGAATACGACTCCAATACCTCTTGGACTCCTAAACACACACGACTACTTCTTTGACTCCTAAACACATACGTACAAGCCGTCAGCAGCCCCAGCCTTCCTTGTATACGTATTTCCCCACATAACAGGTGAGCCCTCTTCCAGAGTTTACTACTATTTCATTTATATATTTGTAAGCTTGCCATTGCCAAAGAAAAAACAATCAGGGATAGCGCACTGAGCCTATCAATGCATCTTCATAAGTTACACCACACAAAACCAACTAATGAATCCTACTGTGATCCGAATGATAAAAAGCTGAAAATTAAGGATGCCTTAATACAAACATGCTAACATGAGTCAGTCCACAATCATATCGCGTTCGAGGTTTTGTAAACTACATTCTTCAAAAACCCTAACCTGAAGGTTGTAGAAACGACATACATAACATGAAGGTTGTAGATACCGTGGTCAAATCATGGTTAAGTTCAATGGAAATATTACTTGTACAAAACAAAATACAGTCTTATTGATTGTGAGTAGTATATTAAATTTGTAAAATTTATACCTTGTACATGTTAAAATAAGTTGAGAGCAACATGAAGACTGCTGAATTATCATTCTTGCACAAACAGATGCACGGCAGAACACTGTTGACTACTTGACTCGTTGTTTTTTGTATGCAACATGTGCTACTGTTTCATTGCACCCCATTCTCACATGTCTTCATTATTTTCTTGTGCAAATGAAATCGAAGATTGAGGAGGAGGAAGGGAGTGTGGCATCAATCAGTGGAGAAGAAAAGTGTCAAGGGCTTCATGCCAGTGGCGGATCCAGGAAATACACATAAGGGGGGCCGAGCATTAAGCGCAAATCCAAATGCAAAAAAATGTACATAATATATACTCCCTCTGTCCCAAAATAAGTGTCTCAACTTTGATAAAAAGTGGATGCTCCGTCCCAAAATAAGTGTCTCAACTTTGATAAAAAGTGGATGTATGTATACATCCACTTTTTATCAAAGTTGAGACACTTATTTTGGGACGGAGGGAGTAGTTTTTTTCTATTTTTTGGGCAATTATATAGGTTTTTTTGCGATTTTCGTGAAATATGTACCATTACCCATTAAATCTTGCACGCGCAACTTGGAAACTTTCAACTATTTGGTGAACTAAAAATTTTGCAGCTAATTGCAAACTGTTACTGAATTCATAAATAATCCGGTCCTTGCAATCCATTGAATTATGTTTCATGGTGCATGTCAATAAACAATGTCTTAGAAGCCAGTCTTCTACAAATAATTATTACAAATCTGGAGATCTATCTGAAATATCTTTGATCTTGTATGTGTGCTACAAATCAGAGAAGAAATAAGATTAGGGTCGGTTGAGTGCTTCAAATATTGAAGAATAGTCAGAAGAAAAGTGCACGCAGAATTGCAGACTCAGTGGGTCTTGACCGAAGATTCTCATCTCTCACCGGGATCTTCTATGAGCAGGATGCATGTATTTTTGCTTTTGTGGAATGTATATCAACGGGATACATAGCTTCATGCAGAACTAATCCGTGGTCCTAGATAATTATCTGCATGTTAAGGGGGCCGTGGCCCCTGCTGGTCCCCCTGGCTCCGCCGTTGTTTGTGGCCGGTGGTGCCCTAAATGGAGGTGTGAAAACGGTGGGTATTTGATTTATGAGCAACTGTTGTAATGGTTGTATGTGAGTGTACCAACAAACGTCACATACTATCACGATGTACCGAAGAAACATACAGTTTCGCATGAATGAAGCCAAAAAAATTGAAATGGGAAGGATGGGGTGGATGCTAGAGTAACGGATGAAGGATGGAGTGGACCGGTCACAGTTACATAGTTGGTTATGTGGATGTCTTACATGTTGAGATAATTTTTATATGAGTTGCTCCCATTAGATACTATAGATAGATATTTAGGTGGTTTTGTATTTTTATTGAACGTTGTTCTAGGATAACCTCTATTTGTGTCAACCGTAACAATGCACCGGCATTTAAATACACGTGTAATTTCATTTACTTGTGTCACCCTTAGCAACGCACGGGCATACAACTAGTTGAAGATTAAGGTGCTAGTAGCTTAGTTTTTCGTATAGGTTTGTTTCCTTGACCTTTTCTTGTAAATATTATTTGGTGATAATGTTGGGGAACACAGTACACGACGCAGAAGTGCAGCTACACAAATCTCCAATGCAACGGACGGTCATGATAACTTGATAAGGGCATGTACAATGACAGAGAAGACGCATTTTTCACATTATCAAGAATTTAAGAGAAGGTAAAATTATAAGTTATACCATAAATTATTTTTTATTGTCATCCCTAACAATTAATGAAAATTAGTTAGTATATTTTAATAGGAAATTAAATTTTAAAGAAGATAAATGGTATAATGGTAAGATCATCTCTTAGCTAAGGAAAGACAACCTTCCCTTTTTTTTCATTCTCTCTTCTTCAACTACTGTAGACAAATTCTTACGTTTTTTTTTAGATAATAGGGTGCGGATCCCCGGCCTCTGCATCAAAATGATGCAGACAGCCACTGCAATTATTTAAAACTTTAAGAGTATAACAGAGTTTACAGTTTATGGGTCACTCAAAGTGGATACAAAAAAATTCTTACGTGTCAACGCTAACACTTAGACCGGAACGCAACGCTAATAGGGACCTAATAGCGACCTCGGCGACGTCTCTCCCTCTCCATCCTACCTAGAGAAAATCCTCGACCTCGGTCTTTCCACCTACTGCTCGATCACCTTGTGGACAACACCGTCCACGATGGGGTCCATACCGCCTTTTGGATGGACCGCTGGCTCGATGGTATTCAGCTCTCCACCAAATTTCCCGCCATCTTCTCCCACTGTCTTTGCCCCAACATTTCCGTTGCCGACTGATACGTCTCAAACGTATCTATAATTTCTTATGTTCCATGCTTATATTATGCCACTTGCTACATGTTTTATATACACTTTTATATCATTTTATGCATTTTCTGGGGCTAACCTATTAACAAGATGCCGCAGTGCCAGTTGTCTGTTTTCTGCTGTTTTTGGTTTCAGAAAAGTTGTTAAGGAAATATTCTCGGAATTGGACAAACGAAACGTCAAAGTGCTTATATTTCCCAGGAGGTTCCAGAACACCGAAGAGGAGACGGAGGAGGACCCCGAGGGGCCCACACCCCCTCGTGGCGCGCCCCCCCTGGCCGCGCGAGCACGGGGTGTGGGGCCCTCGAGGCCCCGCCGCCTTCGCCCTTTCGCCTACAAATACCCCCCGAGAATACAAGCCCTAGGACGCGCACCTTTTTCCTCCACGAAGTCCAGAGCCACCGCCGTCGTCAACCCTAGATCGGGAGGGTTCAGAAGCTCTTCCCGGCACCCTGCCGGAGAGGGGAATCATCACCGGAGGGCTCTACGTCACCATGCCCGGCTCCGGACTGATGCGTGAGTAGTTCATCCTTGGACTACGGGTCCATAGCAGTAGCTAGATGGTTGTCTTCTCCTCTTGTGCTACCATGTTTAGATCTTGTGAGCTGCCTAACATGATCAAGATCATCTTTATGTTTGCTGGGATCCGATGAATATTGAGTACTATGTTATTACTTCATAATATATCTTGTGAGTGCGTTGTTTATGATCTTGCATGCTCTCCGTTGCTAGTAGATGCTCTGGCCAAGTAGATGCTTGTGACTCCAAGAGTGGGTATTTATGCTCGATAGTAGGTTCATGTCTCTATTTAATCTGGGGTAGTGACAGCAAGCTCTAAGATTGTAGATGTACTGTTGCTACTAGGGATAAAACAGTAGTACTTTATCTAAGGGTATTTGTATTACTTACATTACACACATTGCTTAATGCAATTACCTGTTGCTTGCAACTTAATACTAAAAGGGGTGCGGACGCTAACCGGAAGGTGGATTATTAGTCATAGATGCGGTTGGAACGGTCTATGTATATTGTTGTAATGCCCAAATGAATATCACACTAGACATCATAACTATAGTATATGCATCATTATGCACTTATTTATTCTGTCAATTGCCCAGCTGTAATTTGTCTACCTGCATGTATGGTGTTATTATTTATGGAGAGACACCACTAGTGAACTGTGGACCCCGGTCCTTTTTCCTTAAACTGTTAAACAATCCTACTGCAATCATGTTACTTTCATTCTCTGCAAACAAACATCATTTTCCACACATACGTTTAATCCTTTGTTACAGCAAGCCAGTGAGATTGACAACCTCACTGTTAAGTTAGGGCAAAGTATCTTGGTTGTGTTGTGTGCAGGTTCCACGTCAACTACACCAGCATATTTTCTGGCGCCGTTGCCACCTTGAGAAGATTCTTAGTTTCCTACTGGTTCGATAACCTTGGTTTCACAACTGAGGGAAAATTTGCTGCTGCACTACTTCATACCTTCCTCTTGGGGTTTTCCAACAACACCTCACCGGTGCATCAAGCATATTTTCTGGCGCCGTTGCCGGGGAGACAAGACTCTTCTACGAGGGGAGTCTCTCACATCCAATCTCTTTATTTTGTTATTGTCTTGCTTAGTTTATTTTTATTATTGTATTGTTTGCTTAATATAAAAAATACAAAAAAATTAGTTACTTGCATTGTTATTTTTATTTCGGTTTGCTATTTATATTTTCAGTTTTTATTATTGTTTATTTCGGTTTGCTTTTTTTTTAATTGCTAAAATGAGTACTCCTGAGAATACTAAGTTGTGTTATTTCACTAGCACCAATAATAATGATTTTATATGCACTCCTATTGCTCCACCTGCTTCTAAAGCAGAATTATTTGAAATAAAACCTGCTTTGTTAAACCTTGTTATGAGAGAGCAATTTTCTGGTGTTAGTACTGATGATGCTGCTGCCCATCTAAATAATTTTGTTGAACTTTGTGAAATGCAAAAGCAAAAAGATGTAGATGGTGACATTATAAAACTGAAATTATTTCCTTTCTCTTTGAGAGGAAGAGCTAAATAGTGGTTGCTTTCATTGCCTAGGAATAGTATTGATTCATGGACTAAATGCAAAGATGCTTTTATTGGAAAATACTATCCTCCTGCTAAGATTATTTCTCTAAGAAGTAGCATTATGAATTTTAAACAACTTGATAATGAACATGTTGCTCAAGCTTGGGAAAGAATGAAATCTTTGGTCAAAAATTGCCCTACCCATGGACTGACTACTTGGATGATCATCCAAACCTTTTATGCAGGACTGAATTTTTCTTCAAGAAACCTTCTTGATTCGGCTGCGGGAGGTACCTTTATGTCCATCACTTTGGGGGCTGCAACAAAACTCTTGGATGATATGATGGTGAATTATTCTGAGTGGCATACTGAAAGGACACCTCAAGGTAAGAAGGTAAATTCTGTTGAGGAAACCTCATCTTTGAGTGAAAAGATTGATATTATTATGTCTATGCTTGTGAATGGTAAATCTCATGTTGATCCAAATAATGTTCCCTTAGCTTCTTTAGTTGCACAAGAAGAGCATGTTGATGTGAACTTCATTAAAAATAACAATTTCAACAACAATGCCTATAGGAACAATTATGGTAATAATAACTATAAACCCTATCCTTCTAATAATAGTGGTGGTTATGTTAATTCTTATGGTAATTCTTATAACAATAATAGGAATACCTCTACTGAACTTGAAACCATGCTAAAAGATTTTATCACTACACAAACTGCTTTTAATAAAACTGTTGAGGAAAAGCTTGGTAAAATTGATATTCTTGCCTCTAAAGTTGATAGTCTTGCCCTTGATGTTGATCTTTTAAAATCTAAAGTCATGCCTAATGATATTAAAGAGAGTAAGACCTTTGCTAAAATTAATGCCATCCAAGTTAGAATTGATGAAAATGTTAGGATGGTGGCCCAATTGCATGCTAGATGGGAAAGAGAGAAAGAACTAGCTAAGGAAGATAATATTGTTAAAGTTTTTACTATTACCACTACTGAAAATAATGTTACTTCACATGCTAGTAAGTCTCCTACTATTAATGTTAATATAGTTGGTGTTGGAAATATTTCTTCTACTTCTTCCAAAAAGTTAAAATTGCCTAAAACTGCTGAAACCGTTAATGATAAAAGTGCTGAAATTTTTAAGAACATGGGAGAGGGTGGTTCGGTTTGCTTTGATGATAATAATTTTGATTTTGATAATTGTAATATCACTGAAGTTATTAAGTTCTTGCAAAAGTTAGCCACATGTCCTAATGCTAGTGCCATGAACTTGGCATTTACAACTCATATTACAAATGCTCTCATTAAGGTTAGGGAAGAGAAATTAAAACTTGAAACTTCTATCCCTAAGAAGTTAGAGGATGGTTGGGAGCCCATCATTAAAATAAAAGTGGATAAATTTGATTGCAATGCTTTATGTGACCTTGGTGCAAGTATCTCTGTCATGCCTAAAAAGCTTTATGATATGTTTGATTTGCCACCTTTGGAACATTGTTATTTGGATGTTTTTCTTGTTGATAATGCTATGAAGAAACCTGTGGGGAGAGTCAATGATGTTCTTATTATGGTTAACAATAACCTTGTCCTCGTTGATTTTATTGTTTTGGATATTGAATGCAACCCATCTTGTCCAATTGTGTTGGGAAGATCTTTTCTTAGAACTGTGGGTGCTATTATTGATATGAAAGAAAAAAATATTAGATACCAATTCCCACTCAATAAAGGTATGGAACACTTCCCTAGAAAAAGAATGAAGCTACCTTTTGATTCTATCATTCGTACAAATTATGATGTTGATGCTTCATCTCCTGGAAATACTTGAATATCACTTTCTGTGCCTAGCTGAAAGGCGTTAAATAAAAGCGGTCATGGGAGACAACCCACTTTTTATTTCTGTTATTTTATTTTATTGAGTCAAGTAAGATGTCTACCTATGTAGCAATTCCTTTGTATCTTTACTTTATTGCATTGTTGTGTCAAGTAAAGCCTCTAGTACAAAGTTGATGCTAGATTTGGATTGCTGTGCTGAAACTGTTTTCTGCTGTCCACCGTTAAATTCATAACTCCTTACAGCAAAATTGAAAAAATCTGATATTTTCTGTGCGTAATACTCAGATATGTATGCAACTTTCATTAGTTTTGAGTTTTCTGATTTGAGCAAGTTAAGTGCCTCGAAAAAATTCGTCTTTAGGGACTGTTCTGTTTTTGACAGATTCTGCCATTTATTTTGCAATGCCTCTTTTACTATTTTGAATGGATCTTTTTGTTCCATAAAGTATCAGTGGCTGTAGCTAATGTCCAGTAGCATTGATAGCAATTGTGTTCATGCAGAATATAAGATTTTTTTTTGCACTAACCCTCTAATGAAGTTTACTTTGAGTTTGGTGTGGAGTAAGTTTTCAAGGATCAAGAGAGAAGGATGATGTGATTTGATCAAGAAGATGAAAGAGCCAAACCTTGGGGATGCCCCCGTGGGTCACCCAAGCATATTTCAAGAAGACTCAAGCGTCAAACCTTGGGGATGCCTTGGGCATCCCCTTCTTCATCAACAAAATATCAGGTCATCTCTAGTGAAACTATATTTTAATTCCGACACATCTTATGTGGTTTACTTGAAGCGACTGTTTGTTTTTGTTTTTGTTAATTTCATTCTCTGAATAAAATGGATTCTAGCATTCCTTTGTGGGAGAGAGACACGCTCCGCTTTTTCTTATGAATATTCGTATTCTTCACTTATATTTGTTGAGTATTCTTCTGTGTTATTTCAATACTATTAGCTCTTGTTTTTCATGCATCTCTTGTTTGAGCTGTTAGTTTTTCATATGTTACACTCTCATATCTCATTGTTATATACTTGGAGAGTTTATCTTTAAATAAGTTGATTGGTGTTTGGTTGAAAACAGAAAATGCTAAATGTGGTAGATGGTATAATGAAAAGATACACATGCTCTTATGGATTGTTATTTTGTATGTTGTGGTGCTTGGCAATTGTTTTGAGCTCTCAAGTAGATCATGTTTAAGCTTTTACATCATGTAGTTAAAACCTATTAGTGAAGAACTACCGTAAAGCTTGTTGAAATTTGGTTTGCATGTTTGGTATCTCTAAGGTCTAGATATTTTCTGGTAAAGGTGTTTGAACAACAAGAAAGAAAATATAGAGTTTTATAATACTTGCAATATGTTTTTATATACGTCTTGTTGTCATAGTTTATACTTATGTTTGCTTCAAATAACTTTGCTAGCCAAAGCCTTGTACTGAGAGAGAATGATTCTCGTGCATCCAAAACCTTGAGCCAAAACCCATGCCATTTGTGTCCACCATACCTACCTACTACATGGTATTTCCTGCCATTCCAAGCAAATACTTCGTGTGCTACCTTTTATTATTCAAAACCTACTATCTCTTATTTGTGTCAATGTTTATTAGCTCATGAGGAAGTATGTGGTGTTACGGATATCAACCTTGTCATTTGCTTTTAGACAGACTTTTGCAACCGGACTAGTGGCATATACATCCGCTTATCCATTAACTTTGCAAAAAGAGCTGGCAAATGGCGTGCCCAGCCCCAATTAATTACAACTTTAACCGCTTCAATTTCTTCATATTTTTGCCCTGATCTAATCAGTCAAGCAATGACAACAGTTTTTAACTATATGTGTAAACAAAAGAGATAAGAGGGATGATCTACCTTACTGGTAGAAATAACGTCCTTCATGGGAGCCGCTCTTGAAAGTCTGGTTGACAAGGGGGGTAGAGTGCCCATTACCATTCGTTGACAATGACAAACACCTCTCAAAACTTACTTTCATGCTCTCTATATGATTTAAAAAACTTATAAAAACTAAAAAGCTCTAGCACATGTTTGTATCCCTGCTTCCCTCTGCGAAGGGCCTTTCTTTTACTTTATGTTGAGTCAGTTTACCTACTTCTTTCTGTCTTAGAAGCAAACACTTGTCTCAACTGTGTGCAACAATTCTTATATGCTTACTTATTGCACTTGTTATATTCCTTTGTGTTGACAACTATCTATATGATATACATGTTACAAGTTGAAAGTCAATGCTTAAACTTATATCTTCCTTTGTGTTGCTTCAATGCTCTTTTACTTTGAGACTATTGCTTTATGAGTTAACTTTCATGTTAATCATTTTGATGCTTGTTTGAAAGTACTATCCATGAAAAGTTTTTGCTTATATGATGTAGTTGTTTACTCCTTTTCTATTTGTTAGCAAACTATAAACCATTGCTTTGAATCACTTCATTCATAACATGAGCCTTACAATATTATATGATCAAGATTGTGTGAAGCATGTCACTTCAGAAATTATTCTTGTTATCGTTTTACCTACTCGGGACGAGTAGAACTAAGCTTGGGTATGCTTGATACGTCTCAAACGTATCTATAATTTCTTATGTTCCATGCTTATATTATGCCACTTGTTACATGTTTTATATACACTTTTATATCATTTTATGCATTTTCTGGTACTAACCTATTAACAAGATGCCACAGTGCGAGTTGCCTGTTTTCTGCTGTTTTTGGTTTCAGAAAAGTTGTTAAGGAAATATTCTCGGAATCGGACAAACAAAACGTCATAGTACTTATATTTCCCAGAAGGTTCCAGAACACCGAAGAGGAGACGGAGGAGGACCCCGAGGGGCCCACACCCCCTCGTGGCGCGGCCCCCCTGGCCGCGTGAGCACGGGGTGTGGGGCCCTCGAGGCCCCGCCGCCTTCGCCCTTTCGCCTACAAATATCCCCCGAGAAGACAAGCCCTAGGACGCGCACCTTTTTCCTCCACGAAGTCCAGAGCCGCCGCCGTCGTCAACCCTAGATCGGGAGGGTTCAGAAGCACTTTCCGGCACCCTGCCGAAGAGGGGAATCATCACCGGAGGGCTCTACGTCACCATGCCCGCCTCCGGACTGATGCGTGAGTAGTTCATACTTGGACTACGGGTACATAGCAGTAGCTAGATGGTTGTCTTCTCCTATTGTGCTACCATGTTTAGATCTTGTGAGCTGCCTAACATGATCAAGATCATCTTTATGTAATGCTACATGTTGTGTTTGCTGGGATCCGATGAATATTGAGTACTATGTTATTGCTTCATAATATATCTTGTGAGTGCGTTGTTTATGATCTTGCATGCTCTCCGTTGCTAGTAGATGCTCTGGCCAAGTAGATGCTTGTGACTCCAAGAGGGGGTATTTATGCTCGATAGTAGGTTCATGTGTCTATTTAATCTGGGGTAGTGACAGCAAGCTCTAAGATTGTAGATGTACTGTTGCTACTAGGGATAAAACAGTAGTACTTTATATAAGAGTATTTGTATCACTTACATTACACACATTGCTTAATGCAATTACCTATTGCTTGCAACTTAATACTAAAAGGGGTGCGGACGCTAACCGGAAGGTGTATTATTAGTCATAGATGCGGTTGGAATGGTCTATGTATATTGTTGTAATGCCCAAATGAATATCACACTAGACATCATAACTATAGTACATGCATCATTATGCACTTCTTTATTCTGTCAATTGCCCAGCTGTAATTTGTTTACCCGCATGTATGCTGTTATTATTTATGGAGAGACACCACTAGTGAACTGTGGACCCCGGTCCTTTTTACTTAAACTGTTAAACAATCATACTGCAATCCTGTTACTTTCATTCTCTGCAAACAAACATCATTTTCCACACATACGTTTAATCCTTTGTTACAGCAAGCCAGTGAGATTGACAACCTCACTGTTAAATTGGGGCAAAGTATCTTGGTTGTGTTGTGTGCAGGTTCCACGTCAACTACATCAGCATATTTTCTGGCGCCGTTGCCAACTTGAGAAGATTCTTAGTTTCCTACTGGTTCGATAACCTTGGTTTCACAATTGAGGGAAAACTTGCTGCTGCACTACTTCATACCTTACTATTGGAGTTTCCCAACAACATCTCACCGGTGCATCACCGACGCTTGTGCGGGGCTCCTGCAGTTCCGTCCCCGCCTCTCCAGGGTGGTTGAGGCCGAACTCCCCTCCATCCTTGCCATTACGGCCGCAACGTCTCTCGACACCTCTGAGGACACCCGCGTCCTCGCATGGGGCTCTCTATCTTCGTTCTCATCTCGTGCAGCCTACGCAGCCACCGCCCCCGTTGGGTCCCTCGATGGATCCGCCATTACCACTTGGGGGTCGTGGCTGCCCTCGAAGATTAAGATCTTCTGCCTGCTTGCAGACGCTGACCGCCTGAGTACCCGCTGCAACCTCCACCTTAAAGGTTGAGCCTCCTCCCCTTTTTATGTGTCATGTGGTGCGCCTGAAACCACACGCCACATCCTCTACGATTGTGCTATGGCTGCCGAGGTTTGGCATCGTTTGGGGTGTGACACAACCTCCTGCAGCTCCATTTGGGACACACCACCCCCCTTAGGTGACTGTGATGGCGCATGGGTGCTTTGCCTGGCTGCCGTTCTCTAGAGTCTTTGGAAGGCGAGGAACGACTACATGTTCAACGCCAAGGCCACCACTGCGTCTCAGGTTCTTCAGCGAGCTGCCAACGACGTCACATATTGGAGCCATCGGCTGCGTGCCCCGTGCCCCGCTTCGTACTCGCATCGAGGCCCCGCATGGCCTCATTCTACATTGTGCCATACTCTAGCCCTCTTGTACTTCCTTCTTTCTCGTTGTGTCCCCCCTCCCCCCACTCCTCGATGCTGTAATCTGAAAAATGGAGGGGAAAGCTGCCCCCCCCCCCCCCCCCCCCCCCCCCCCCCCCGCGTAATTCTCGAAACTTGGCAGACGTGCCAAATGGTTGCTTCTATGTTTACACACTGTCGGGTTGCATACAACTCGTCACGTACGCACACATACGATGCAATAGTTTCTCTCGATGGTAGATGTGGCACAAACTTTAATCTTTTTATTACATACGCGATTTGCGTACAACGACTTACATATTTATGATGACCAGAATGGAAGAGAAAATCTTACGGGAAACATGGTAACGAGAAATTAAGGAAAGAAAACATGGCACGCAGCATCGAAGCCAATCATCTAGAAAACGACCACAGAAACGCATGCCTAATCAGGGGTTGATCTTGCAACCGCTAAAGCAAAAACCGTTGCAGAACAGAGCAGTAGCAGCTATATCCAGGATGCACTGTTTAAAGCACACACGGAAGCAAACTATTTCGCAAGTGTTGGCGGGACAGAAGGACTCATCAATCCCCGGAAGGCTCGTCCCGCCAGCCTGAGCCGCCGCCGGCGTTGCCATCAGCAGCTGTCCGGCGAACAGGGCCAGCACGAGAACGGCAGCCATCTTAAGTGCGGAGCTGGAAGCCATTGCAAGAGCTAGCGGACGGCGATGAGGCTCAAAAGCTGGCGACTGGAAGTTTTTGTTGGTGGATAGCTAGATGTGAGTGCAGATACTGCTAATTAGGTGTCCTATTTATAGGCGCGAGAGGATGGGATTAATTAGTCTCTCGTGAACTCAACTCTAAAATGTCCCGTGGCATCGTGCTAACATGATGATGCAATCTTCATCGATATGCATGATAGTTGACTTAACTCTATGATCTCCCATGCATTATGAAGATCTCAAGCGAGTTGCCAATTCACGCTTGGCTTAGCACCCAAAAGATAATCCTGGGCATGTACCACGCGCTGAGATATAATCAAACAATATCCAAGTTAGCAGCTGTTCAAATATTACCCTAGAGCGTGCAAGCCTTAAAGGTTATAATACATATACAAATTCCTTACCAAGATCCCATGAGAGCATACTGATCATAATAGTTACAAGAGGACCCCGTGCTTTAAAGCCACTATCTTTTGCATGGTTTGACCGCCACCGACCCATATTGTATGTCTACCGAAAATTTCAGACGATCTCTATTTCTTGCATAAGCCGCCTGGAACAAGAACAAGAACAATGCTGGGCTACAGTTTGCATCAAAACTCTTTCGGATACACACTAAAAAAACACACTCTCTTTTGGATACAGTATTTCCAGTCGTTTTGAATGAAATTGGACCCTCGATCACACGCCCAAACGTTAAATAATGAACTAGAAGAATTACATTAGTACAGAATAAGATGTCACCGAAAAGCCGGTTCACCGATCGATCATAAGAAGCCTGTGAGCAATAACCTGACCTAGCGCTATTTTTACAACATAATGCTGTCACTGACCAGCGGGGGTCAGCAGTGATGCTTGGCAGGTTAATAATAACTTAGAAACAGAGGGAGTACATGTCACTGATGACTCAAGGGCGTCTTTAGACCATAATTTTAGAGGCCGGGGAACAAATAATGTATGCAAATATAACAAAATTTAGGCCATATAATTTTAGATCACGTGGATCATACTGAGAGTAGAAGCAAAACAAAAATTTAGACCAAAGGGAACAAATATTTAATGAGGAAGAACAAATCATGACTACTAGGAGAACACAATTTTGAACTGTGGAAAGAATGACTTAACACTCATGAAAATAAATCTGAACTATCATAGAACAGAAATTTGAACGAAAATGAACAAAATTGTAGGGGCCAAGGAACCAATCCCAACTTTAAGAGGAAACACAATTTTTTTTATCCAGTAAATAACTATAATTAGTTGAAGGAACAAATATGATTAAATTAGGATAAAATGATGAAATCAGATGGAACAAAAACATATTCACGAAACAAAGCCCAATCAAATCACGGACGAACTGGAACAAAATTTAGCATTCATGGAACGAATCATGAGCGGAAGTGAAAACATAATTTTAAACCAAATTGAAACAAAATGGTAGTGCTCACATAATAAATCAAAACTAGAATGGGAACGAAATTCTAGACCAAGTGAAAACAAACTTGCTACAAAATCATGACTTCTAGTGGAATAAAACTTTAAACTACATTAAAAAGGTGTTTGAGGAACAAATAATATCTACAAACATGAAAATTTTAGATCATGTGGACAGATTATATCACAAATATAAGAGAAACAAAAAAATTAGACCAAGTGGAACAAGTCTTTAACACGTGGGAACAAATCACTACAAATATAAGAACACAATTTTTTGTACTCATGGAAAAAATCCCAACTATTATGGAGCAAAAATATGAATGGTAAGGAACACAATTTTAACAGTCAAGGGACAAGTATAACTACAAAAATAAAAAATAACTAGTGGCGATGGAACAAATAATATATGCAAAAATAATACAATTTGTACCATTTTATTTATCACGTGGATTAAATCAGCAATACAAATGGAACAAATTTAGACCAATTGGCCCAAATCTTTAACGCACGAGAAATAAATCATGACTAGTGGGCGAATACATGTTTGGACTAAGTGAATAGAAGTTTTAACACTCATGAGAAGAAATCCTAACTATAAAAGGAAAAAAAAACTGAACTAAATGTAACAAAATTTCAGCAACCCGAAAATGTTTTGCAGTTGTGGAGTCGAACAAAATGTCAGCCAAGTAAAACATTTTACTGATAAATCATTTTTTTAATCTTACAAGAAAACCATAAAAAATAAATTAAGGAAACCACAAGAAAGAAAATACAAGAAAGAAAAAGTGAAATAAAATCTAAAGAGAACGTTCGAGGGAACGTACCGAAAAGCTAGCTTTGATTTAGTTGCCATCTCACGCGCTGGCTATCGGGAGCACATCGACTCGGATCAATTTTTCTATCCGGTCGACATACAGGATGTTGGCAGCGACGAAGAGGACAAGGGAGGGTTTGATTGACCATAGGGCTGGATATTCGGGAGAGCAGGAAGAGAAAGGTTGGAGATATTTGTGGAAACTTGCTCGCCAGTCTTTGTCATCGGCATATTTGCTCCATGACACAAATATGTCATCCTCTCCTTCTTGTTCAATCTGTGGAGTGGAGGATTCTTGGCGCAGTTCATTGATAGACCGTCGGATGTCTCATTGTGTCTGGGCTCTATGTGACCAGGAGCTGGTTGAGCACTTGGTGGTTAGCAAAGAGCCGAATGCTAAAGATGTGACTGTTCAATATGCACGAGTCCCTGAATTGTGAGGGCTTTCCTAAGATGGTGATCACATTATGGACTATTTGCATTTGGACGACGCGCAGAAAGGCAATGCATGAGGCAATTTACCAGAGTCGTAAATTCTTACATTGATGAACTCAAGTGTCTGGTAACCCCAACGCAACATATACTTCACCAACATGTTGCCATGCAGAACATGAGAACAAATGGATCCCTACGGTTGGTGTTGCAGCAAAACTGCATGTTGACGGTGCCTTTTCTCGCAATGGCAACAAATCTGCAGCTGTTGCTCTCTATAGGGACCTAGGGGAAATTATCTTGGTGCTTTGGTGATTGTTTTTGAAGGATTGAGTGATCCCGGAATAGTGGAATCTCTTGCTTGTAGAGAAGCCTTAAGTCTAGCTGCCGATCTTCAGCTTAATAATTTGCATATTGCTTCGGATTGCAAAGAAGGCGTTGATGATATTGCGAATGGAATGAAACACCCGAAAGGTATGGTCCAATCATCACAGAGATCGTGGGAAGAACTGCTCACTTTGATAATTACACTTTCTCTCATGAACACTTAGTAATGCTAATTATGAAGCACATCTTTTTGCCAATTTTGCATCTTTAGAGGCGGGGCGTCATGTGTGGCTGGGAACCCTTATGATGTTATAAATGTACCTCTGAACATTTTATCATGAATAAAGAGTGGTAAGTTTCTAAAAAAACACGACCATGAACGATGAGTACACTATAGGAGCCGCCCGGACGATTCTGTATGTGTATTTTTTTTGAGAATATGGTTTGTGGGTTTGGGCGAGGCGGCATGGAAATGAGTCGCAATTCAAGGCCCCAGGCCCACGTCCAGCCCAACATCCTCAAATCTTCTACTCGGTCTAAAAGTCGTTCCATGGCCGAACTAACAGATGTACCGATTACCTAAGAGCCTAAGAGGAGAGAGAACAACAAAAGCAGACAACGACCAACCTTAGCACTAGCATACACCCAGCCTATAGACTGTCGTGGCATAACTTATTTCTTCCCTCATCTAACTCGTGCCGTTTTCATAAGGGGTGTCCGATATGTCATTTTGTACTATTGTTCTCACCTTGATTTGCGATCTAATGCAGCTTATTTATGATATAGATTTGAGACATAACGGTGAATAGCTTATTCATGGGAATGTCTAGGTGGCAAACGTTTGCCTAAACTCATGTTTTGGCAGCCGAACAAAAAGGAAAGTTTGATTCCATCCTGGTTATACTTTTTCACTAATACACACCCACATGATCAAAACCACTGATCCCACCAGCATACTAGCCAACCCACACTCGCGTGACATGCACTAACTACATGCGGGTTTTCAAAAAGATATATGTTATAAACCGTACGTCAGAATAACGATCCGTTTTCACCTTTAGAATCCTCGCGACGAGATGTTTAAAACTAGATCACACTTGTCTATATTTCGAGAATATTTTCTATGAAGCAACTTTGATGCTTGATGTAACAACTTTGTTACACGACGAAGCAACTTTGTTGCGGCGCTAAAAAAATGCAACGGTTTTAGGCAACTTTGTTACCACAGTAGTCAGCTTCACGACAATAAAAGAAACTTGACATCTTGTCTCCTTCACAATAAAGAGGTACGAAAACTCCATAACTACAGGTAAGAAAATTATCAAAAAATGATATGCAACTTCACAACATCGGGCATCTGATTTTGAAACAACAATATGCAGCTTCAAAATAGCTTTTATGCAACTTTGCAAAAAGATTATGCAAATTTACAACAATGGGTATGCAAATTTGCAACAACAATATGCAGGTTTACTGCAACTGAGGCACTGAAGTTGCAATTAAAGTTACTTTGATTGCTATATCGTAGTTTAATTTGTTGGTTTCCCCTACCCCTAACAAATTTGTTACAGAGGTTTATCAAGGATTACATAAACTACTACCAAAGGCACTGAAATTGCTACAATGGGTAGTGAAGTTGCTAAAGATGCCAGTTTTTTTTGATAGTTGCTCCCTAGCCACTTCTGTTAATTTTGTTACAAAGGTGACATTTGAGGGGACATAAATTGCTCCTAGAGTCAACAACAAAGTTGTTGGTGAAGTTGTTGCTGAAGACAACAATAATATTAGTTGCAACATATCGCTAGCAACTTTGAGGGTGGAAATTATAATAGAGAACTAGAAAGATACCCCGCGCGTTGCAGCGAGGACCTTAAAAGAAATTATAAGAGTATGAAGAAAGAATATTTGATGCAAAAATTTCTTGGTAATATAGAGGATTTGATTAGTCAAAGATTTAAATTTAATTAATATGGAGTGTTCATATATTTCAAAGCTAAAAATTGATGATGTGAAAATTGAACGGCTAAAAGAATTTATAACCTGAATAACTTGCATGTATTGATATATCACTAAAAATATGGATGGCATGGATAAATAAATGTCTCAAATAGTGGATGACGTGGTGATGACTAATTTAATGCATCTTAGTGGGATTTTGCTTTATAAGAAGTATAGATACATAAGTTGTTCCTAAAAATATATTCTTGCATAAGCCAGCATTTTTGCTGGAGACGTACGTGCTATTGGTTGGTTGCAATTTTTGGACAAAAGTTACGGCGAAAGAAACATACATTGCTTACATTTGTACTAATGTTGCTTCTTAAAAACATTTCTCTAAACATACATAAATGGGGTCTAGTTTTAAAGCGCTCGACACAAGAGGTTTAACGGTGAAAGCGGATCATTATTTCGACGTTTAGTTTATAAGTTATAGCCTTTTAAATACATGTTAAACAGAAATAAAGTACAACTTGTGTTTTATTCAACGTGCAAGAGAATCGATGGGATTACCACCAACGTGTACTCCACATCAGCCATGTGCTGACTTAATCAAGTGGGAACTGGTTGTACCTGATGGACGACGCAGCGTGATCCTGACAAATCGTGCGACACAGAAGCATGTGCGCCAAGACACACGAAATAGCGCAGCTGCACTCTTTATCATTTGGGCTTATTTATTTATTTATTTATTTATTTATTTTGTGCTCTTTTTAAATGGTGAAAATTTCATGCTTTGACAAATTCCTCTATATGAATTGGTTCTGAAGTTTTCTCATAACCTTTTATTATCTCATGATTTATTGATTTTTCTGCTGAATTATTGAGGTATGGACGATTCATATTGTTTAGACAAACACATATGTTTAATGAACCACCTGTGTTTCCTTCTATACCAGATATCTCGGATCTTGGACAAGTTTACATTGATAATTTCTGATTTTCAACTCATGTAAAATGGAACGAAGTATGCTTGGTTTTATTGCGAAAATATGAATCTTTGATACCAAAATTTACGATTTTTTTTATCGAAATGAGGATAGAGATGAACAAAATATATAAGAATGTAACTTAACAAAAAAATGTAGAATAGAAAGCAGACAAAAGTACATGCATAAATGTCAACCTTTTTTTTTCGTCGTTGAGAATACTATATGTGGTTTTGTGCGGGCAGCATTTGGAATGAGGCGCAGCTCAGAGCACCAGGCCCACATACAGCCCATCCTCAAAGCTTCTACCCGGAACTCGGCCTAAATAAAAGTCGTTCAACGGCCCAACCAACTGACGTACTACCGATTACTGAAGGAAGACGAGATTCTCCAAAAAAACAAAATTGAAACAAGAGGGGAGAACTGAAAAAGCGGATGGCGGCCGACCTCAGCACCAGCATACACCCGGCCTATAGACCGCCGTGACATAACAGTACCATGTCAGCCATCGCGGCCCTCGAGGCTTCCGGCCCCACGCCGCAACCCATACACCGGGTCCACGCAGGCCCGTCGCCGGGCGGCGAAAGATCTGAGCCGCGACGGGCTCCAGCGCCGGCGAGAGCGCCCGCTCATCTGGCCTATAAATCGCCCGCCCCCTTCTCCCCCGCTCTCGTCTCCCCAGCGCCGGCGATGACGTGGCGCCCCTCCACGCCTCCGCACTAAGCCCCCGCCCGGCCGACACCACCGTGGTCCGACCAACCAGCCTCCCTTTAAAAGCTTCCAAACCCTAGAAGAGGAGGCGCGCATTCGAGGAGTTCCGGGATGGCCAAGGCGCGGAAGCAGAAGCCGGAAGGGGGCGCCACGGGCGGAGGCGCCACCGTGCTCCACCAGAAGCTCTGCCTCTCCATCGACATGGAGAAACAGCTGATCTACGGGTGAGCCGCTTATCCGTGCTTCGACACGCTCGTGCGTGCCCGTGCCCTAATGTGCGCTGACTCTAGCTGCTTTTCGGGGACGCTGTATGCGCGCGTCGATGGTCCGGGCCGCGAGGTCTAGGGTTTGGAGCTGCCAATTGATTAGTGTAAATTTTGGTGCTGGCTGTGAGCGTCTGTCTTTGTGCTCTGGAGTTTGAATTGTTCGGTCCATGTTCGATGGTTGCTGGAACTGTGCAATGCCGTGGGCATTATTCCACTTGGTTCCAAAGGGTCGACTGTTGTCTTGTCTGATTTGTCTATGAATCGGAGCTAATTTAGGAGAGAGCACACTTACATTCATTCGTAGTGTAATGGGAATGCTAACAGTGTATCTGGTCAAGATTTGTCGTTTTTAGTTTGACCAATTATTAAATCTATTGCTGCTACCATCCAGTTCAGTGGGTTAATTATGCAATATAGGAGTGTGTCTTTCACCAAAAGAAAATGTTCTGCTTCTTGCTGTAGGCACCGTTAAAAATGAGCTTTCGGTTAGCTGATAGCCTGATATAAGCATATACAGTAGTATTGGCCTGCTCAGCAATCCATCTCCTTTCATGTAATAGAAAGCAAAAGAGACAACATAATTGAGGCATGCTGGGGGTGCAGTAATTGGAAGGAACCATCATACTCTCATGATATTCTTACAAAATTTGATGGATTCAATCGCTCTGCCAACAATTGAATTTATCCTTTGAATACATTGTAGTCACAAATGAGACTCCAGGGGCTCCATTACCACTTGAAAAATTTAAAGCTACTTATGTTTTTTTTTTGCGGGAAAGCTACTTTATGTACGTAACAGCTAAATTGTCACTGCTGGGATCAGTTTGAGTAGAGGCATGTTGTGTAATATGCAATTTTTGTTGTTGTTGCGCAACCTGTTCCAAGAGGGAAAAGAAAGCAAGTTTTGGTTAAAAAGACTACCATTGTAGCTCCTTTATGTGTACATATGTGTTTGCATTTCTTTGAAAACTGGAGTTCAATTCGATATGTTCCAGAGGTGATTTTAGTTTTGCATCAGAAACCAGTTCACTTGATTTGCGAAATCTAAATGGAGGGATTGGACTTTCTCTAAGCTACAAGGAACAACTGAGACAACTTTAAACTGTTAGTTCAAGAATCAAGAAAGATTAGTATGGATTTATGTTACTGTCAGTTAAAATGTACAAAATTGTATATAGCTCTCTTCCTAACAGGAGGCAGATGTTCACATCAGTTCACTGAAGTATCACGTTTGTCTGCTTCATGGACATGGTTCACTTAACCCCTGAGCCTGCCTTCACTTAGTATAGGAGTAGTTTTTATTGCATGGATGGTAGTATTGCTACATGGGTTGACATTTACTCAGTTTTGCAAAGCACACATGAATGACAACACAATAAGCTCCTGCATCTGGCACCACACTTAAGGGGAGTAAATTGAACCTTTGAGATAATGACAGTGAACGTTATTTTAGCGAACAAGGTGTCGAAACAGTTGAGTTGAAGCTCTTGTTCTTAAAGTTTCAACCGAGTCAGTTGGCCCAAAATGTTTGGAAATACTTGATAATGCGTGCCTTTCTTGCACACAGAAGGTGCACTGTTACGGTCTAAAGCTACCAGAGTTGTCTTAGCTGATCATTGTTGATCATAATTTATCATCTCTAGCTGATCTGTTTGCTGGTATGCAAGCAAGTAAGGGCGTATTTGGTTCCATTGTTCAGCTGGGCCATAGCTGAGCTCCAATCGTTTTAGGCCTTTCCATAGCTGCATGTTATCTGGAGGTATGTTGCGGTTAACATCATGGGTTCTGGAGAAGGCGAGCATTTTCCTCGTGTGTAACGATCTTACTGTTTAAAGCGAGCACATCTTGCCCTCCATGACAAGTGAATCTTTCCTGGTCCAGTCTGGCTATCTAGGTTCCAAAAGGCAGATTAATTCTGTAGTTCCAAATACCATTCCTTACCCAGCAAAGCTAGTAGTGATTTTGCCTGGTAACCAAACTCCCCCTTGGCTATAGATCTGTTGCATATGAACTGGTTCTCATGTTACTGAAGCCCCAATTGTACTTCTGGTTCTGGACACAGTCCATGTTGTTGACTTCTCAATATTTGTATCGTGACTGGATACTTTTGTGAAGGACCTGAAGGTGCCCAAATAGGTTTGACGGGTTTACGTTCTGATCTGCTATGCTCGTTGCGCGGATGACTTCCTTGCAGCTATCAAGAACCCTGTTGTCACCACTTCCTGGGTTTGCAGGCGAACATTGGAAATGTTGACCCATTTGGTTGTCACCTTCTGGCCTCGGTGGGTAAAGCATCTGATGGGACTGGACTCTCTAAAGCATAACCTTGGCATGGAATGATAAAAAGCTCGAGCGATTGTGTTGTCATCACCAACTAAAGAACAGACACTAGAACTCCAATCATTGACCCCATTGACCAATAAAATCCCATCTGCACCAACTAGTATAATCCCCTTCCCCCAAACTAAGTTTTCTTTTAGGATTTTCAACGGAACCTATTAGGGCAGTCTAGCTAACGCTGACTGGTAATTTGGTAATGCATTGGTGTTGTGTTCTTTGTGTGAACTGCCTTAAAAAAGGCAAGGATAAAGCATAACCATGCCAGGAAGAGTGTGCGCATGCACACACCCACCTAGTGTTTGGATGTTCTAGTTTGCTTTCATCATATTTTGTAATTATCCAATTTCTAGCATTATGACTAAGCCAATAATGTAGTTGATAACATTTATTGTTCTAGACTATAGTTTGGATGAACCGTGCTTTCTCTAAATCGTTGAAAAGTGTAAGGAGAAGTTATTGTTGTAACCTCATTTTGTTGACGACCTTAGTAATAAGCTCTCAGATCATAAGAGTGTACGACAAGTTGCAATTGTCTGGATATGGGAAAGACACCCATTCGTGATTTTACCATGGTTTTGAAGGCGTCCTTAAGGCGACGCCTAGGTGTTAAGGTGACCCCCTCCGCTTTGCAAAAAAGGGCGCTTTAGGCGCCCCCTCCTCTTAAGGCGTTAAGGCGTCGCCTTAAAAACCATGGATTTTACATTGATTAAATGTGACCACTAGTTCAATAGGGACTGCAAGACTCTTATGACTAATAGTCAGCATTGGAGAGATAGCAGAAACCTGCAAGCCACAATTTTGTGTCTATTCATGTTAGGAATCCCAAATATTCGTTTCTTGGTCTTACTCTGCTTCCTTCATGTATAGTATCTCACTAGATAACTCTGGTTTTACATTAACTGAAAGCAGATGATTGGACAGTGTAGGTATATATGTTATTCTTTGCATCATAGTGTTACATTGTGTTGCAACACTGACATATTTCTTTTCCTCTAGAGCAATGCATACAATAAAATCAATCATGTGCAGTCATTCCATACTGGCGCAATACCAAAAGAGACATCTTTTTCATTGTAGCCTTCTCGCATGTGAAATAATCCGTCCGTTTCACAATACAAGATGTTGTAGGTGTTGTACATGTTGTCTAGATTCACACTAAAATAAGTGTACACATACACTAAAATGTGTCTAGGTACATGTGAATGTGGAAAAAGGCTAAACCATTTTATATTATGGAACAGAGGGAGTAGGAGAGAGTGACTACTCAAAGGGAGGTCACGAGATGCCAACATAATTTATCCTACCAAGCTAATTCAGTTCTCACTCAACATTAATTGGCTCTATCCTTTTACCTTGAGTCCTTAACTAAATGCTGAAATTTTCTTGTAAGGATCATCCAGAGCCGAAAACTATATTAGTGGTTGGTGCTTTCTAGAAATTCTAGTGTTATAGCACAATATTACTTAGTACCATCTTAAGATCATTGATGGTATTTTCCAATTTATACCTATTTTCCGATGGTACTGTGTTAATCTTCTCATAATTAGTGCATATTCTATCAAGTAACCATAATATACAATAAACATTTGCTGTGATGCCACGGGAGCTTGCTGAATTTTATGTTTTGTTCATTCATTAAGGTACACTGAGATAAAAGTTCTTCTAGCTGAGAACGATACTTTCGCTCTACATGCTGACAGTATGACAATTAGGAACATATTGGTGGATGGCGAGGCTGCTGAGTTTGAGTATTCTCCTCACTGCAAAAAGTTTGATGATCAACCGAGTTGGTTGTCAGTATCATGTTTGAGGACTGCTGCTGATGCTGCATGCTCAACTTATATCTCTTCTCTAACTAGCGAAGCTGTACCTAATCTCATAATTTCACCTGAGAGGTCAGTCAAGTCAACCACTGAGCTACCCGGGGGAGAAAATGGTGCAAAACAAGAAGAAAATGGTGGAAAACCTGTTCAATTTTCTGATGATAAAGCAGTTAAAGTCTGCAATGGTTCTGCAGAGGGAAATGGTAAAGAAGAGGAAAATGAGAACAGAAAGGAAGATGAAAAGGAGAACAGAAAGGAAGATGAAAAGGAGATAGAGATGGAGTTGGAGGTGAAAGGAAGAGAGAAGGACAAGGGCAAGGAAACTGAAGAAGAGGGGAAGGAGAATGAAGAGGAGACCGAAGACTTACATGAAAATGAGAAAGACAAGGAAAGTGAAATGCAAATCGATAGTGAAAAGGTATTAATGATTTTTGCAAATACCATTTTTGTACCATTTTAGAGTGGATTTATGTAATTCCTATGTGTTATTGTAAATTATTGCAGGTGAAGAACACAAAATTGGTTCGTGTGGATTATATTTTGGAAAAAGCTGAAACGGGTGTTCATTTTGTCAACAATGTCCTACATAGTAATAGTCAAATAAGACGTGCACACTGCTGGTTTCCTTGCATTGATAATGCCACACAGCGTTGTCCGTAAGTGATTTTATTTAAATCTGCTTGTCCCTTTGGCAATTCTAGTTGATGTCGTATGTTCACATTGCTCTTTGTACCATGGTGCTGTTTCCAGATTTGACCTAGAGTTTACAGTTAGCACAGATCTAGTTGCAGTCAGCAACGGGGACTTGCTTTATCAGGTACTCATTCAGTCTATGTTGCAATGAGTCCAGCAATCGACTCAATTATATACCTGCTAATGGAGAACCGGTGTTTTCTTGTGCTAACAATGACAATGAAGCTGCTATATGCACTATGTGTTGTAGTGTGTAGTATATTTTCTGGAACAACCTGGCTTGTTGACGATTAACCTGCATAGCGATTATTTTCTGATGTTGGAAGGCCTTTTTTCTTTTACATTCTGCTGATGCCGTGCCATGCAGGTCTTAAGCAAAGAAGACCCTCCAAGGAAAACTTATGTATATAAGTTGAATACTCCAGTTAGTGCACAATGGATATCGTTGGTTGTTGGCCCATTTGAAGTTCTTCCTGACAAGAATGGAATAAGTGTATCACACATGTGTTTATCTCCGACTTTGTCGAAGCTTGAAAACACCATCTCATTTTTCCACGATGTTTACAGGTGCAAAAAAACATAATTCTTTCGATATATTATTGTTTGGAGCAAATATTTACTCATATCTCGAATAGCTTCTGCTTTGCCATTCATTAATGAACCTTTTTTTACTTTCTTGACATTTTTTTTTCATGATTGTTGTTTTGCAGCTGTTACGAGGATTATCTAGCTGCATCATTTCCCTTTGGTTTATACAAGCAAATTTTTCTTCCGTCTGAAATGGTAGTATCGCCATCAAGCTTTGGTGCGTCCACATGCATCTTCAGTGCAGATATCTTAAATGACGAGAAAGTTATAGATCAGGTGCATGCTTGTGTTCTCTCTGCTTTCTCCCCTGTCATACCAATCAATAATGTTACTGTTTCACAAACCACAGTGTGCAGTATTTAACAACTGGTTTTTCAAACGTTCTTGTCATGGTCCTCATGTTTCCATCCCTGTTTGCACTCATATCCTAAAGCATCTTTAAGGTAGTAAGAAGAGTCAGTTCCATCAATTTTCCGGTGTAATGAGCCTGTCGTCTGCGTTAGATTCTTAATGTATAGTGTTAATTTGGCCAATTAATTCCACCAACATATATTTGAATATGTCAATTGTATGCCCAATAATTCTGCCATCTCCGTACAGCTTTTCATTGGGTATCATTGCTGCTTAATGCATTAATAAACATGCATGCGGATATTGATATATGACAGAGCCACTATAAGAATAGCCTGAGGTCTGCTGGTTTAGCATGTTTTGTATCTTATACAAACAGATTTTAATTAAAGCTTTGTTAAAAGATTCTCAACCTACCTAGTTGAGATCTAATAGCTGGTTCTGATGTATCTAGCATATAAAATATTTCAGATTATTGGCACGAGAATCAAATTAGCATATGCCCTTGCAAGGCAATGGTTTGGCATATACACAAGTGCAGAAGAGCCAAATGATGGTAATCCATCTCTACCTGCTAGTTCATATGTGTTACTACTGACGTTTGTAAAATTTGCTGAAGTATTGATGATATAATACTCTGTTGGAGCAGAATGGCTACTTGATGGTTTGGCTGGTTTTCTTACGGACCTTTTTATCAAGCGTTACCTTGGGAATAACGAGGCACGCTATAGGCGTTTCAAGGTTTATGTTTTCACTTAGAAAATATTTGTACTGAGCTTCTTGTTACAGTTGAATTGTTAATCATACATGTATGTTGGTTGTTGAGTGATAATTACCTATTTTAAAGTATGAAACAGTTTTTTTTATAGATTAGTCAAATATTTTTATCATATATCAAAACATAAAGCCAAGTCAGTGACCTGAAATTATTCATGATTGGTTTCTCTTATTTGTCGATAAATTTCTTTCAAATGGAATGCTTGAGTTACTTAATGATAAAATGCTTCTGCATCTTAGTTCATTATTATGCTATAGTGTTAATGTGTTATGGAATTAATGCCTGGGCATGATGCTTCAGAATTGTTGATATGCTATGTATTGCTTTCTATTAATCTGTTAATGAACGACTGCTATTCTAATCGGTGTTGCTGTTAGGAACATTGATAGGTAACAGTAAAAATTTGATTCTTGTCCTTCGAATATGTATGACAAGTAGGGCTCATTTGTAGTTGCTGAACTGTGCTGTTCTGAAGTTATTTTATAACCTGCTGTGGGGAATCCCCGCGGAAGTAGGAAAAGATGTTAGCTAAACGAAATCCACCTCAATGTCAAACACAGTCTAGTACCTGCACTTGCAATCACACATGATGTACCTTGTGTATTCTGAGGTACACATGCATCTCAGGCCATACTATATCTTGGACATTGTAAATAGGAGTAGAAGATGTGCATATCATGTTCTGCAGAAGTGCGCCATCTTGAAACAAAAAAATTCTAGTTGAATGAAGCACCAACTTGAATGTCTTATCTGATGAAGGCACTTGTTATTTCGTTTATATTTATATTTGGTTGCTAATCATACAAGCACGCCTTGGGTTGTTACCATGTCATCTAAGCTCCATTTTATATGTTATATATGTCAATATATAGTAGAAGCAAATCTGCTCTGCAATATGTATATAACTTACATTACACGCAGCTGGTGCGTGGATTCGTGTCATCATCTATACATTAACCCACACTTCGAACTTGATTCAGTTGCCTGTTATTTTATATTCATTCCCTTAAAACGGCCTGGAGAATCCAACTTAAATGGTCTGAACTTCGAAGTGTTATTGTTGGCCTACCTCTTGGGATTATCTTTTCCCCCTTGTTTGAAGAGAGAAGAGCAAATGATTATAAATCTGATGAAGGGATAACATTTGAACTTATGGCTTTGATTCTCCTGCAGCAATGCATTCTAATCTTGATTTCACTCACAAGATTTTTGTTTGTTGTTATTAAATCCTTTCTTGTACTTGCAATAGGCCAATTGCACCGTATGTCAGTTTGATGTCAGTGGTGCAACTGCTTTGGGTTCTCCTGCTGCTTCAACTGATCTGTATGGAACTCAAACGATTGGTTCATACGGAAAAATTCGTTCATCGAAGGCAGTAAGTTTTGAATTTTTTGAAGTATGCAGCTAGCCTTATGCATTATTTCCTCACATTTTCTTGTAAACAGGTGGCTGTTCTTCAAACATTGGAGAAACAGATGGGGCCAGATTCTTTTCGGAAGGTACATAACATCTTTAGTACTCTGGTTTTTGTATCTTTGACAATTTTCTGTCCATGTCAGTGCAGCAGTTTGCCTAACTGATTGATTCAACTTCTGAATAAAAAAATGCATACCTTTTGCAATGCATTATTTTTAGGATACGGATTGACAGTCAACTGATTACCTGATTACTACTAAGTAATACCATTTTCTGAACTGTTGAATATTGATACTATGTGCAAAATAAAATAGAATGGTTTGTCGTGCCTGAGTATTCTACTGGTTGTGTACTTATGCTTCGTTTGGATGTTTGCATTGAGAGGCTAGATATTATATTGGGTTGAATGTCCAATGTTCAGGATATTGATATTGAGACTGAATGTCAATATTTTCTGTTTGGATGAGTTAGATATTCGAATGTAGACAAGATATTGAGATTGAATGTCAAATGGTGTTTGGATGGTATAAAAATGAATATTCATGCCCATATTGTACGGAACATCCATGTATTATACTGACGACAACTAGAAGAATACATATAATTTTCTCCAACAGTTTAACAAAAATATTATATCAATGTTAATGCATAATCCATCGTAGTCTTATAGACACCCCCAACCAGTCTCTTGATCAAAACAACAAACAGGTTGAGTGCTTGATATAAACAGCAAGATTGGGAGCGATATACAGAAGAAAGCCACGCTAATCTACCGGCCAGCACAAATACACGAGCGTGCTTCTTCAGCTGGCACTAGCACTAACACGAGCCATGGCATTGATCGATTTTTCAGCTAGCACCACAGAAAGTTAAGCAGGAACTGATCAGCGGAACAGATTTGGCACTAGCACGAGCAAAGCGAGCGCGCTCTGGCCGCCCGAGGACAAGCTCGTGACTGGGGAAGACGAAGCCCCATAAGCGTTTGCGGAGCCGTGCATCCGCTTCAGCACCTCCTGGCTCACCGTCGACCTTCCCGTCTCCACCTCCAGGCTCGCACGACGTGCTCGAGGCCGCCTTGCGCACGACCACGCACGACCACGCGGCGGCCGCCGGTCGCCGCTTAGGTCGCGACCTCGAGCGGGGAGAACACGAGCGAGGAAACAGATGGTCGGCGTCTCGCGTACCGCTTCGCGGTGCGAATATCTCACGATGTCCAGGGGAACACCTCGACATTAGCTGGGCTTCGTTTTGCCGTCCTGAGCGATGCCTCGATATCGAGTGTCAATACCTAGGCTGAATATCTAGCACTGCCAAACAACCTGTTTTCAGATATTCGGGACAAAAAGCTACCGAATGTCTAATATCCAGCCTCAATATAAACATCCAAACGAGGCATTATAGATATCTTGATTGACAACTATGAACAATTGAGCATGCACACTTGCGCTGATGTGTTCATTGTTTCCAATTTCAGATTCTGCAGATGATAGTGGCTTCAACTCGTGCCTCAAGAACACTAAGTTCAAAAGAGGTATAGAAATCTCATCTATCCAAGCTATTTGTTCACTTTGTGCTCATGATTTTGAGTTTGTTACTTCTCTTGGCATAAGAATTTCCTTTTTGTCTGTTTCAAATACAAATATTCCCTTCACCATATTAGGAGCAGTGCACTGCCCATATTCAACAAATGTTCATGTTGATGCTTTAGTTACACTCCATTGCGGGCCAGAACTTCTCACAAATCAAACTGTTGCATTCTGATTACTGTAGTTTCACTCCATGTTCTCACTGATATTAGTCTGTTGGGCCCTCCTTTTGTCCATTTCTGTGCTCCGTTGCAGTAGCTATCTGATGCTCATCCATCACAGCCATGGCCACATTAACGAAAGAAACATTCATATGTACCACCTCTGATACAAAATATATGATATTTTGATAGGTAAAATGGCATTACCAAAACATGTTATATTTTGGAATGGAGGTAGTATTTAGCAGCAGAGCCTCTGCAGTCTGCACACAATTGAATTTATTAGATTATCTTCAATATTTCAGTTTAGGCACCTCGCGAATAAGGTTGGTAATCTTGAACGTCCATTCCTGAAAGAATTTTTTCCACGGTGGATTGAATCCTGTGGATGTCCAATTATGAGGTAAAAGAGCCTTCCTTGCTCAAATTTACCGAGTTATGAGACCCATTATCTCCGTGTGCCTTACATACACATATTCCTTCTGCTTTTAAGATTGGGAATCTCCTATAGCAAAAGGAGAAATGTGGTTGAGTTAGCTGTCTCACGGGGTTGCACAGCAAAAGCTGATCCTGGTTCTGATAGTCACCCGGATGGAGATATTCAAGAAGGTGCTACTGGATGGCCAGGAATGATGAGTGTACGCGTTCATGAAACTGACGCAGTGTATGATCATCCAATTCTACCAATGGCTGGTGAGGCTTTGCAGGTGGTGGAATTACAGTGCCATTCCAAACTAGCAGCAAAGCGGTTTCAGAAAACCAAAAAGGGCTCCAAGCCTGATGGTTCTGATGACAACATAGATGCTTCAACTCAAGAGAACCGCACGAGGTTTGTTTTGCCTAATTCACATTTTGTTTAAATTCTTTACCTGAAACTTATCTCAGATCTATGTACTGCAGCATGGATGCACCTTTACTATGGATCAGAGTGGACCCAGAAATGGAATACCTTGCTGAAATCCATTTTCACCAGCCTATTCAGATGTGGGTGCGTATAACCAGTGAAACTTACTGCTGACTTTAGTTTAATAATGAATTAACTTTTGCAAAGGAAATTAGTTGTTTATTCTTGTTTAACCACGGTGTCTTCTCTATGGATCCATATCTATGCTCATTTTTATTATATTTTTATCATTTCAACGTGAAGATTAAGCTACTAGATGGGCAAGTATCCTTCATAAGTTCAGAAGGTGTTTGTATTAAGTCAGGACTAGCGTAGTTATGTCTTCGCGATTCAGATTTGTTTCTTCCTTATTCTGGATGACACCACAATAAACCCTGAGCTTGCTCAGATTTGTATTTCATCTCTTCCCCAGCCTCTGATCTACCACATCTTTCAAAATATTTCTTGCATAACTGCAAATGGTCTCGCTTCCTTGTTGATCTAAAAATAAATGCAATAAAAAATATCCATAATGCATTTCAAATAATATATATTTTCTTGAACCAGTGACACTCAGAAAAGTGTCCTTAGGAGTGTCGGTATCGTTGCTTATACATTATGGAAAACATGATCTTGGTAAGTAATGAGCTTGAACAGTACATCACCGTCAGAATTACGTATATGATGCTTAATTATTTTTGGCAGTAGTCTAAAGATTCAGGAAGAATGGAAATTAACATCGAACATGAGCCATTAAGATATCTGCATACATTCTTTTGTATTTTTCAGTATTTCAAGTTTTGAGTCATTTTGGCAGATCAATCAATTGGAGAAGGACAAAGATGTCATTTCCCAGTCACAGGCAATAGCTGTTCTGGAGAAATTACCCCAGCTCTCTCTTGCTGCGATTAACGCTCTCAATAATTTCCTAAATGATACAAAGGTATTTGATAATGCTTCTTGAGATCTTAAGTCCTGTGTCACTTCATAATGATTGGTAACGCAACAGGCCTTTTGGAGAGTTCGAGTTGAAGCGGCATATGCATTAGCTGTAACTGCATCTGAGGTACACTTCTTTAAGCTCATTTGGTTGCAACTATTCATGATCTATAGGATGCAGTTAGTTCAGTTCATACTTTTGTGAAGGGTGGAATTGTATTTTTTTCCTGAGTTTACGGCAGGAGATTCATGCTGTGAAATGTAGCATTAATATAGTTGCTGACTTGCTGGTAGATGTGGATGCATATGAATAGGGTGGAAAATCAAATGTCTAAAGTAAATTTGACTTGGAATAAAATATAGTTTCTTTTTCTGTGTGTAGTACACTTTTGATTTGACTAGATCCTAGTTGTTGTTGTTCCATTTCAATAGCTTATGCCAGGCTGTGCATATTTTGCTTACACTGCTCAGTCAAAAATTGGAAGATTTACATTACTACCTCTTTTCAAGGAATCATGCTTGACGCTTCGTTGTTTGTCTTGTTGCTTATTTTCTCTTCATTTAGGACACAGATTTAGCTGGGCTGCTTCATCTGGTTAAATTCTATAAAAGCCGCCGGTTCGATGCAGATATTGGATTACCCAGGTCAAGATCTTCATACTACAATAAACCTTATTTCGATAAACCATGTATCCATGACTGTGTTTGCTTTGAGTTCTAAACGTGGAACAAATGTTTTATTTTACTGATAGGCCAAACGACTTCAATGATATTCCAGAATACTTTGTTCTTGAGGTAATGCACTGAGGTAGGAATTGTATTTGTGATTAACCATGGCAACATAATCCTTCGTGTAGCATCATTACCAACGTTATGTATACATAATCAGGAGTGTTTATCTGTAGTTTGTTAAATTCACTTTCGATATTTTTTGGCAATATTAGAAAAGTTGGGCTTACAGTTACACATCAAAGCAACCAGAATAGTGAGATACACTTCCTCTTAGTCCTTCGAAAACAAAATTCGTATGTTGTTGATTTTGGAGAGTTGGGGTTGCAGTTATACATGACAACTACCAGCATTCAGTTATATAGTTTTTTCTAGATTTATTGACAAGCTTAGTAAGAAGCTATTGTTACTGTTGATATTTTAGCATTCTCTCAGTTGTAGAAAGCTTAGTAACAAACTTTCTTTAGGTCAGTAACAAATTTTTGGGGGTGCTCTTAGGTCACAAGATGTTTTTTAAATTTCATATAGACTCACTTTGTATGGGTTGGGATCTTTTGTTGTTGGACCTTGGTGGATATATTTCCTTGTATAACCATGCACCCTGTAGATATGTCGCATGGCATGATCATGTCATGCTTTCTCATCCCATTGTGCACTGTTGATCTTTTTTCTTTATGCTCATTTGATTAGGCAATTCCACACGCCGTAGCTCTTGTTAGATCATCCAATAAGAGCAGCCCCAAACAAGCTATTGAGTTTATTCTTCAGCTTCTGAAGGTTTGCATTTATCTTTGAGTAACCCCCTATGTTTACACATTTATATTAACATTTATAGTCATGTCATTAATCGTTTCACTTATTTCTACTGTCCATTTTCAGTACAATGATAACAACGGAAATCTATACTCTGATGTCTACTGGTTAGCTGCAATGGTTCAGGCAATAGGCGAAGTAGAATTTGGCCAGCAGGTTTGTATGGATACACCTCGTCTACTACATTACGGCATCACATGTATTCCTCTTTTAGATACCTGTTGTGGTGGATTAGCTATGATGTAACAAGGTGTGTTATATATACCTGCTACAATTCTTATATGCTAACCCATTGTTGGCCTAATTTAATGCTTGGGTTTCATCAATATTTTTCATGACATGACTAGTCAACACAGATAAAGTGAACACTGTCCTGGCCTGATGTGCAATTGTTGTTTCTACTTGTGCATTTATTATTCTGTTAACAATGAAATTAGGGGTTGTTTGGCACCCGTCATTTTCATGGAATTCATTTCAGATTCCATACTCAAACGTGTTTGGCTGTCATGGAATTGGAATGTCATTTCAATTGGAATTCCAAAGAATGTCTATGCTATGTTAAGTCAATTCATGTCCATAATGCTGTCATTTCTCTGAAATTCATTTCATTTCATTTTTGCCAAGTGAAATGAAATGATGGGTGCCAAACGACCCCTTAGGGTTACAAGTCGCTCGGGTTGGGATGATACATTGGTCCATCCTAATCCCCTTTGCTTAGCCTCTAATGCCTGAGCCTTGGACAGAAAGTGAGCCACCAATTAAGCGAGATGGTTCAGTAGGATGTGTTTGCCCCTAAACTAAATAGTGGTTTCATACTGGGTGTTCTTTTTGAGATGTTGACAAGTGTTATTTTTACAGAAAACCTCAGTAGAGGCCACTTACATTGAGTTTCTTTTCAGGGCATAGGCCTCCTATCCTCGCTTCTGAAACGTATTGACCGACTCCTGCAATTCGACAAGTACGTGGAATCGCTGGAGCACTGTTGTTTGTTTACTTTGTCCCCATATCTTGGCATAACTCGCCTGAAAATCCACATGCAGCTTTATGCCTGGTTACAATGGGGTTTTGACTGTCAGCTGCATTCGGGCACTTGCACGTATAGCTGAGAGGGTATCATCTTCCATTTGCCTTGTAAGAAGGATCCCATTGATAGTCTCCTTTATCTATTGTCGTTTGTGCTCTTCCTGCATATCACAATCATGTGGTGCAACTCTTTGTCACTACAGGATCGTATCTGTGAATTAATTGCCCCTTTCCGCAACATTGATAAACCATGGAAAGTCCGAATAGAAGCTAGCAGGGTTCTTCTTGATCTCGAGCTTCACCATAAAGGTCTCGATGCAGCTCTGCTGTTGTTCTTGAAATATACAGATGAAGAACAAACTTTGCAAGGTGAGACTCTGTAGAGCACTTTAGGCTTGTTGTATGATTTGATTTCGTGACATGGAGTTATTGCAGGTGGGACAAAGTTGGCTGTTCATGTCTTGCGCATATGTCAAGCAAATATTGAACCTAACCTCGCTGATCAGATAAAATTACCAACACTGGTTGGTCTCCTTCGCCTCCTTGGTAGCAAAAAATCGTACAACAATGTCCTTCTTCGCCATAATGTGTTCTGCATTTTGCAAATTGCTGCTGGAAGGTTAGTAATTGTCACTTAGCATGTACTTGACACATTTTATCATGTTTAATTGTAATATTGTGTCATTGTGAGATGCAACATTTGCATATATGTTGACTTTCCTGAAATGGGATTGTTAGACTGCAAACTTAACTGGTTTGTTATTTAACAATATATTTGAGATATTGGAAGCTTAGTCCATATTAAAAACAAGATAGTGAAAATGTTTAAGTGTTGTACTGTCTCGACGTTGGTATCCCGTTATCACTAAGCAGTGGTATCACTGGATATGTTCTCCTCTGGCTAGATATAGTCTCTTTTAACGGCCTGCACAAAATCTGGAGTCACCGAACATGCCTTCAACTTAAAATAAGTTTTGATCTTGATGTCTAATTGTACCTTGTACTGATACACTTCCCATTTCAGGCATCCAACACTATATGGAGTTTCAAAGTTTGTCACCCCCTCTTCACTTGTCCAGGAAATATCTGTTGATCAGCATACTAAAGCTGATTCCTCAGTTCCTCAACTATCAAGGCCTCAAGAACCTTCCACTAGCACTCCCAGTGTCCGTGAGGTCTTACCTACCACTGGACCTTCCAAAGATGCTGACAACATATCTAACTGCAGCGAGAGAAGAAATGTTGTTAAAATCAGGGTCAGGCGAGCTGCATCTTCCAGTAAAGCAGATGGTGCTGAACACAGAGATTGTTCGCATGGTGGAAGAAATGAAAACGAAGCGGGTCCTTGCAGTTCTATGTCTGTGGATGCTCCCATGGTTGGAGCGCCAAATGAGCCACTAAACACAAGTAATCATAATATTGAGGAGCAGAACTCATGTCATGACCGTGAATCAAGGATGTCTGCAAGCGTCAGCAATGCCAAACTGCTGGACACACACGGAATTTCCAAGGAACTACAGTGTACAGCCGATTCAAGGATAGATGCTGCTGATTCAAGGATAGATGCCGTTAAGGATCAGTTCTCTCCGGTCATTAATGTGGAGGAAGGTGTAGATAAGCCGGGTAGTCAGCTTGAAGGAGTATCCACTAGCTATGTTGGAACCCAAGCTCCAGAATCCGTTGATGGGCTGGACTCTAAAGAGAAGAAGAGAAAGGACAAGAAAGAAAAGAAGCGGAACCGAGACGAAAAACGAGACAAGAAAGATGACCCTGAGTATCTGGCGAAAAAGCGACTTAAGAAAGAGAAGAAAAAGATGGAGAAAGAGTTGGCCAGAAAGCAGAAGGAAGGCGACAGACTTTCTTCACACCAAGCTATCGTGAAACCTTCAGACTCACAAGGAACTTTGGCGGCCACGCCACCAGCTCCAGAGCAGAGTGCTGAACCCCAGGTTTCAAACAAGGATGCTGCAGTAGATGTTGCAAGGACACCGCCGACTAAGAAAATAAAGATCAAATTCAAGCCCTTGAAGAAGATAAGCTGAACGTAGGTCGAAGAGATTCCGTATTGCCCCTGCGCCACTATTTGGGAGGTGTAATTGCTGTACAGTAGGAAAGAAACAGGCGAGCTGTAGGTTGTATGATGAGTAGCCAGATTTTTTTGTGAATGGCTAATGTATCTTGTAAACAAATACTGTCCCAGTAATTTCTGGGAGTAATTCAGATGAAGTTCTAGGGGAACTTAGGGTTAATGAGAAGGCTCCGTTTCTGTGATTGCTGCAGGTCAGTTTTTTTTTGACAAAGGCTTTTACTTGGTTGACAAACCCTGTGAAAATACTCCTGCGGGCCTTGTATGATGTTTTTTTGTTGTTGCTTGAATTACTATAGCTTGGTCTTTTTACTACTAATGAGATGTTGCATCCTTTGATGCATTCCGGGGATGCATTCCGGGACTCCTGGTCACCGACCAAGCAGATCATGCTCCACCGTTTCCACAAGTGTATGTTGCCAGCGATCTCGCTGAGCCTGCTAAGTATTGAAAAGTTTGTACACTTCAAAAAAATTCCCAACTGCAGCAGGAAAGCTCGAGTTTTAGCCAAGAAATGAAAATCGATGCTTTTCGAAACTGGATAATGAGGAGGACCCTCTAATGCTGACAAGCGACAAGTACACACGGGCATCAAAATCCAACGGGCCGGGCCCCCACATCGTTTTCGCACTAGGCTCTCAGATCACGGGCAAAAAAGAGCTCTTCTAAACGAGCGGAGCGGAGCCGCCGCCGCCGTCAGGCGTTGGCATCATCATTCATGGCACGTGAAGAAGCAGCATTAGCTGACGCCGCCGGAACCAGCGCCGCCGCTGCGGGGGTGAGCAGGGCCGCGCCGGGGACGTGGAGGCGGGTGCGGAGGTCGGCGCAGGAGGCGGCAGCGCACGCGCTGCTGCTCTGCTTCACCGCGCTCCTCGCCCTCAAGCTCGACGGCATTTTCTCCCCTCGTTCCTGGTGGTAAGGTCACCACTCCAATCCCGCTGCCGTAGCTACGACCGCGGTATTATAAACGTCTCGCGTTTCCCGGTCCGCAGTAGATCGGGCGCCATTTCCGGTGTGTAAGTTTTAATCTAGTGTAGTTATACATATATATACTCCCTCCGTCTCAAAATAAGCGTCTCAACTTTGATAGAAACATGTCTACATACATCCACTTTTTATCAAACTTCAGACACTTATTTTGGGACGGAGGGAGTAGTATTCTAAGTTGGGCATGCTGCTGTTTCTGGACGTTTTACTTAGAATTTGTCGGCGAGGAAGACGAGAATAGGAAACAGCCCGACATATGTTACTGGTGGAAAGCTGCATTCCAGTTCGGCCTGCAGATTCATGTCTCTACTGTATGTGACATTCTGTATTGAGTCCACCGGGGTGGAAATTTAACTTTGGTTGAGATTCTGTGAGTTTTTCCTAGAATAAGAAGAAAAATACTAGCATCTTTGCACCAAGAACAAACTCCACGGGTGCGGCACACATTTGTGTATGTTTCAGCTGATGGAACTTCCAAAACCGTGCACCTACTGATCTTAGACTCTCCAAACTTGGGAGAAGATTCTTTGCTTGAATGTGGAGTTGTGGACACACTACTGAAAAATGGAAGCAAATGTTTTTTAACTCAGATTCTCTGGAAACCAGCTAAAACCATGCATTTATCGTCAATCTTTCACTTCCCCCTCTTATGATGATGTGTTGTTGGCCTCGAGTTCTAGTACTATGCTGCATGTTTATCAATGGCACATGTGCAAGTCTCCACTGCCCAGAACTCTTTAGATCCGTTAGAGGGGAATTGGGTCAAATGGTCTCCTAAGGGTGTTGACAACGCGTCCAAGCATCGCTGAACTGATCCAAGGCCCGTTCATGGGCTAACGCAGGGGCAGCTTGTCTTTTATTTGTGCTCCCTGCCGGCATGTAGCTTAGGCGCATGGCCTTGTACGGTGGGATCGGCCCATTCTCGGGCTTTTGCATATAACCTTTTTTTTATCAAAGCATTCAGTCGCATAAGCTTTTGAATTTTCTCGAAAAATGTAAGAATACATGTGCTTCAAATGTTCACAACCAAGGATGAAAAGATCTATCTGACTGTATTGGTGCTTCTGGCTTTGTGCATTTGTCTATATATATTTTTTTTTTGAAAAAAAAAAAAAAATGCACAAAGCATGTGTCAACATATTATTCACTTTGCCATGTATATGTGTATAATTTGCCATGATATGTATCTTGTATAATGAATTGATTTGTAATGATAAGCTGAAACTGCATGCATAGGGGTAATCTCACCATCTCGTGACACAGAGGTTATCACAACAACTCATCCACCTCTCATCCTTCCAACCAAGCAGAAAATTGGCTAACTTTAACCACCTCTCATCCTTTCAACCGTACAGGAAACTGTGGTAACCCCCAACCAGGTGGATTAGCTTCAATCAACCCATTATATCCCTCAAACCGTACACACCCTAAATTGGGCTCCAGCTATTTTTTCAGATAAGGCAAGCTGAAGTAGTTGCTTTCCTGTTCATTCCTAATGTTACCCATATGCTTAACAAATCTGCAGGGTGCTTTTCATCCCTCTGTGGGTATTCCATGCTGTTGTTGCTCGATATAGATTCTCGTTGCCTGCTCCGTCGTTGCCTCAAAGTTACCAGGTGTGTTTGTTACTTCTACTCCAAATTCATTCTTTTGTTCTGAAGTTGAACCGCCTGGCAGCATGCTAATTATATTGAACTTTACAGCAGATCCCATGTCATTCCATTGTTGCCACACCTTTGCTAGTTGCTTTTGAGCTGCTTCTCTGTATTTACCTAGAAGGTATGGTGAATCGAAGGCTTAGTGTGTATTTCTCCCAAAAAAAAAACACAAGTCAGTTTTGTCTGTCTTTCTTTATTCACCTTCCAGCTGAACGTGCATGTGTCACCCGCAGGTCAGGGTGAATCTTTTCTAGATTTAAAGCTCGTATTCCTTCCACTCTTGGCCTTGGAAATCATTACGCTGGTTGACAATTTTAGGTAACCGGTAATTCTTCAGTGCAAAACTTCATTTTTTTTGTATCTATCACTATTGGAAATTTACTTCTAGAATCTGTCGAAATTGGTGTTTCTTTTTTATCTTATTCACCAATGTATTGGACACTGTATTTTAAACACCTGTATATATATCAGTCAACAGTAGCATAGATACCTTGGTCGGCCCTCAATCCTCCTTCCAAATTAGCGTCCTGCTAATGTGGACTGAAAACATTGGTTAAACAATTGATCAGGGCATGCATTATTATATCTCTATACATGTTGTGGACATGGGTCCACTGTTTCATGGCAGGAGTACCAGTGTGGTAGGAGTCTGAGGAGTCCATGAAAGATAAGTATTGTAAGAGTCCATTAGGAAAATATAGGATTAGGAAAGAGCTAGTCCGATTGTATAAGGAAAGGTCTAGGTCTAATCGTATTAGGAGAGGTCAAGGGCCTGAACATCCATTATATAAGGATGACATGTATCCACGTTGGGATCAAGAAAAAATAATCAATCTAATCTCCCTCGTTATTCTCTCTTCTCAACCTATGTCTACCCAACCCCTGGAGCCACACCATCTAGCTATCTGCACGGCAGTTATCTCGTTGTGGATCGAAGACCACTACATTTGGTATCAGAGGAGCCGACCAGCATGCCTTTCGATGCAGGCTCATTCATGGAGATATTCAAGGCCTCTGTTCAACCAATCTTTGACGAATTCAAGGTGCACATGCTTGAGATTGTTGCAGAAAAGGATAGAAGGATGGCAATGACTTCAGCCGCCACCGCCAACACGGCAGGTGCAGCCGCAACAATGTCTGTGCAGCCAGAAGTCGACTCAGTAACACCGACGTATCACCAAGGGGCAGCAGTGGAGGAGCAGCAAGAAGCAGAGACAGTGAAGCGCCGAAGCTCAACACGATGGCCGCCAGGTTCTTCACGGCGGTGGAGCTCATTGATCGATGGAAGTGAAGCAGCAAATTGTGACGGCTGCCGCAGGTGATTACACAGTTATGGACATAAACATGCCGCATGTGGATCCGATATGCGAGGAGTGACGCCAGGAGACCGAGCTGCTGGCAGGGAGAGAAAGCCACAACCACAAGAATTGGAGCCAGATTCGTGTGCAGTAGAGTGCATGAAATAATCCCATGTGCATGCACATCAATTCATGATCAACCCAGGAGAAAGCGTTGGAGATAAGAGAAGATCGATTTTGTTCAAGCATCCAGCAAATCAGGAAGATCAAGAGATAGACAAGTTTTACATGAGAGAATTGGGAATGAAAACTAGCAAATCGTCAACTGGATTAACAAAACCACATCGAAGTTGGGATATGAAGGCCTTCACTCTGGTACTACAACTGCTTGGCGTGCTACCAGTTTCCACTGTATCATGGCAGGAGTACCAGTGAGAACATATCCAGTACTACAACTGCTTGGCGTGCTACCAGTTTCCCCAGCAATCCAGGCCCTACAATCTGATTCAACGGACAGGATCAAACATACATCTAGTTCTGCCACACACCATGGCACATTTTCAAGTCAGTTCCTGCATTCTTTTGAACTGTGACTAATGATTCTTGATTTCTGGCCCCATCTATCTCTCCTCGCTCACGGGTATCCAGCTCGCCCCCAAATCACCAAAGTTTAAAGTGTAAATTATAATCTGAAATGATATTTGCGAAAGAACAACATGCCTCGCTAAATCTTGGATTAAAAATTACAGGGTAGTTGATAATACAAATTTCCATTAATAGAACCACATTTGAGAACAATTGATTAATCAATTAAGGTAAGGGAGATGGAGAAGCTGGGCGCAGCGACAACAAGGAGAAGGCTGGTGAGAGGGAGAAGGAGCGGCGAGGCCGCTGGAGAGGGCGGCGGAGGAGCCGCTGGCCATAGAACCGGAGGAGGCCATTGGTGGATCGGAGGTTAGTCTGATACCATGATAACTTTGACTAGATTATTTGATGTACATTAAGAGAACTCTGATTGCATAATAAAATCGATACCTAATACGGTCTACTTATAGAAGTACAGAAGGGGAGAGAGAGAGAGCACACACGCACACATACACTAACAGATAACAATTTAGTTACATATCCTAGCAAGTAGGTGCACGTTGTGCATGGATAGCTGCATAAGGTGTGGGCTTGGTCTTCAGGTCTAATTCTCAAGTAAACTCCCTCCTCCAAACTCCCATTATCTTTCCCTCACTTTGCCAAACATGCTGTTACTTCTAGATGCATGTACCGCTCCAACTTACCCCGGCCCAGCAGCCATCGGAGTGGGAGCGGCCGAGTGCGATCAGCGCGGACTGCGACACGAGCCGTTCGGTCGGTTTGCCCGACATCTCTGAAACTAATCTTACCCTGGTTGGCTTGAGATTGGATGATTTATGCCTTCATGTTGTGGCACCCGTGGAGGCCGAGAAGAAGGACGGTGATGAGGACGCCGTCGGTCACGGGCTGATCAACGTCGTTGAGGGCGTCGCCGATGACCATGATGCGGCCGCAGAACTGGGAGACACTGAGATTCCCCTGGCGTTGCTCAGGGAGGTCGTCGGTGAGCACTACGCAGGTCTGCTTGTTGTGGAGGAAGTAGATCTCCCGAGCCGTCTTCGTGTTGGAGGTGTCCATGACCATCCCGCACAACTCCGTGGAGATGGTGGCGTCTTGAGGATCAGATCGACCGTGCGTCGTTCAGCGTCGGGTTCGGTTGGTGCGGAATCCGCCATGAGCACTCTGTAGGACTCAACGAAGAGTTCCGGCATGTGACACCAGTGAGTGAAGGAGCCGATGTTGAGCTTGAGCTTGGTGTCGATGACGTTGGTGATGGTGACGTCGCGCATGTGGTGGGAGATGTAGAAGTTGGGCACATCGACATCGGGGGGAAGACTGGTGAGAGGGAGAACAGGAGCGGCGAGGCCGCTGGAGAGGGCGGCGGATGAGCCATTGGCCATAGGCGGCTCCTCCGTCGCCATCTCCAGCGGCCTCGCCGCTCCTGTTCTTTCTCTCACCAGCCTGCTCTTGTTCTTTCTCTCACCAGCCTGCCCCCTGTTGTTGCTGCGCCCGGCTTCTCCATCTCCCACCACATGCGCGACATCACCATCACCAACGTCATCGACACCAAGTTTGAGCTCAACGTCGGCCTCTTCACCCACTGGCGTCACATGCTGGAACTCTTTGTCGAGTCCTACGGCGTACTGGACCACCTCACGGCGGACTCAGCACCAGCCGAATGGCGCACAGTCGATCTCATCCTGAAGCGCTAGGTCTACGCCACAATCTCCCCGGAGCTGCGCGAGATGGTCATGGACACCTTCAACACGAAGACGGCTCCGGAGATCTACGTCATGCTCGTCGCGATCTTCCTCCACAACAAGCAGACCCGCGCGATGCTTCTCACCGGCGACCTGCACGAACAGCGCCAGGCGAACCTCGAGGTCTCCCAGTTCTGCGGCCGCATCAAGGCCATCGCCGATGCCCTCAACTACATCGACCAGCCCGTGAGAGACGGCGGCCTCATCATCGTCCTTCTTCGGCCTCCACGAGCATCGCAACATGACGGCAAAAATCATCCAATCTCAAGCCAACCAGGGTAAGATCAGTTTCAATGATTCCCGTAATATGCTTCTTATGGACGAGATGGCGGACAAAGCTACCGAACGGCTCGCGTCGCAGTCCGTGCCCGATCGCTCCCACTCCGGCAACGCCGCTTCGTCCGGTCCACCACCTTGTGGCGTCCACCGCCGCTACACGACGCGCATGGCACCTACGGCGCACCAACCGCGCCTAACTCTCCTTCTCCGAACTAGGGGAAAACGAAGCGCAAGCGCTACGCCAACAATGGCGGTTACACCGGCGCGATATCCTTCGATCCGCGCCCCCAGACCGACTACGAGCACGCCTAGCCGACCCACCTTGGCGCGCGACGTCCTCCTGGTGGACTCCTCGGTGCCCGGCCTCATCATCAGGCGCACACCGTCTTCACGCCCCTGCACCACTTCGTCCCGCCCTACCGCATGCCTCCGGCCGTTCTTCAGTCGCCCATGTACAACGTCCCGCCACCCATGCACCTGATGCCACCACACGCCTTCACTTCGTCACCATCCTTCGGCGTCCCGCAGCAGCTGCCTCCCGCCAACATCCCCGACAACACCAACACGTTCGAGCGGTCGGCTTTGATCGGTGCCCTCAACGACTTGTCATTGAACGGCAAGCAGCACTGGATCGCGGACTCCGGTGCCTCCTTGCACCTCTCTGCGACCCACGATACTGTCTCTCATGCTCGACCTGTTTTTCATCATGCATCGGTTATAGTTGGTAATGGAGCCCATCTGCCGTAACACATCTAGGTCATTCCTCCATACCTTCTTCCGATCGACCTCTACATCTTCAAAACATTCTTGTTGCACCACATGTAGTACATGATCTTCTTTTTGTACGTTGCTTAACCACAAATAATCATGTTTCTATGGAATTTGATCCCCGTGGTGTCTCTGTGAAGGACCTCCGCATCCGAGCTCTTCTGCTGCGATGTGATAGCGATGGCGACCTCTACCCGCTTTTCGTTCCAGCGTCCACTCCCTCCTTGATGGCTCTCACTGCTTTGACCAAGGATTTGTGGCACCGCCGGCTAGGTCACCCGATATCATCAACATCATTCAGCAAATTTTCAAATTGTAATAAGACTGACGACCTCTGTCAAGCCTGTCGGCTAGGAAAACATATTCGTTTACCATTCTCTACTTCCTCTAGTCGCACTTTAGCTCCTTTCCAATTAATTCACATGTGATTTGTGGACTGCCCCACGGCTTAGTCTTTCAGGCTTCAAATATTATTTCATTATTGTAGATGACTTCTCTCATTACATGTGGAGTTTTCCAATTCGTCTCAAATCTGAACTTCCATCCCTTCGTGCGCACACATTTTAACACTACCAACTATACAATACAATGACAACGGTAGAGAATTTGATAACACGCCAACCGTACTTTTCTAGCCCCCTTCTGCACAATCATCTGATTTTCCTGCACTTATACCTTTGCTCAAAATGGCAAGGCCGAACGGGCAATTGGCACAACCAACGGCGTTATCCGCACACTGCTTATTCAAGCCTGTATGCCACCAACATATTGGGCCGAGGCACTTAACACAGCTACACATGTCCTAAACCTTAGATCTACCAAGCCTCTAAATCTAGGAACCCCGTACGGAACCCTCCATCATCGTCCTCCCTCTTACACTCATCTACGCGTGCACGGGTGCTTATGTTTTCCAAACATCAGTGCCACGACACCACACAAGCTCGCTGCACGATCCATCCCTTGTGTCTTCCTTGGCTATGCCACTGAGCACAAATGGTTTTGATGTCTAGATCGCACAATAGGAAGGGTTGACACTTCTCGCCATGTTACCTTTGACTTGAATTCCTTTCCATTCTGTGGTTCCCCAGCGGTCCCACGCGAAGCCTTCGACTATCCCCACGATCGTGAGATCATCTCTACAACCCTCCTACCACTGCCCTGCCACACCATACTGCGGCCCAAACCCCAACCCAACTTGCTCCACCTACCCGGCACAGAACTTGTCCATTCTCCTGCTGCGGCCGACTCGTCACATACTCCCCACTTCTCCCACGGCACAGAAACACCACATTCTTTTGTCGCGGCAGACTCAACCTCCACAACCCACACTACCAACGCTTCCGCATCCCTCCTAGTACACTGAGTCCTACTGTCCAATGACAAGACCCTATCAGCGTGCCGTCAAGCCTCCTACACACATAATGCGTAGCTAGGCCATCGACGAGATCTTCAAACCTAAGCGCCTCTTCAATCTCTCTGCCACCGTAGCCCTCTCTCCCGTGCCTACCAATTACAGGTGTTTTGTCTGATCCATATTGGTCTTAGGCTATGCGTTCAGAATTTGATCCCTTGATCCATAATTCCACCTGGTGCCTAGTTCCCAAACCTCACGAGCGCCAACGTCGTGTCGGGCAAATGGGTATACCACCGCAAGTTTCATTCCGATGGCTCCCTTACACATTATAAGGCCAGGTGGTGGTGGTCCGAGGTTTTTCTCAAGAACACGAGATAGATTACAATGAAACATTCTCCCCTGTCGTAAAACCTAGCACGACTAGGATAGTCCTCTCCCTTGCCGTTTCCTCCAACTTGCCCATTCATCAACTAGACGTAAAGAATGCCTTTCTCCACGACCATCTCTCCGAGACAGCCACGAGGGTTCGAAGATCCCACTTGTCCCGATCACGTTTGCCTTCTTAAAAAATCTCCTTTTGGTTTAAAACAGGCTCCACGAGCCTGTTTCACTCGCTTTGCGACATTCACCACTTCACTAGGTTTTATTCCTTCCGATCTGATTCTTCTCTTTTTATTTTTCTATCTTCTGAACATGTCGCTTATCTACTATTGTATGTTGACGATATTGTGCTCACGACATCCTCTACACCTTTACTTCATAAAATCATATCCTTTCTTGCCGTTGAATTCTCCATGACTGACTTAGGATCGTCATTTTTTAAGAATTTCTGTCACCCGATCCAACAATGGTATTTATCTTTCCCAAAGGCAATATGCGTTAGACATTATCCATCGAGCTGGTATGCATTGATTGCACTCCAGTAAAAACACCAATTGACTCCGGTTCCAAACTCTCCATCAATGATGGCGATCTCTTAGATAATCCCACTCACTACCGTAGTCTCATTGACGCTTTACAGTATCTCACTCTAACTCGGCCAGAGATTTCTTATGCTGTTCAACAAACAAGAATGGGTGGGGGTGCTAGACCTATTTGCTAGGATTCTTAACTAAAGTTGTTATCTGTTAGTTCATATGTGAGTGCGTACTCTCTCTCTCTCCTATACTTCTATGAATAGACTGTATTAGGTATCGATTTTATTATGAAATTGTAGTGCTCTTCAGATAGGAATTAGTAGAGGGTCTAAAGCAATTTACCTCTTATGTTTGATCTGTGGTTTTAGACAACTGAATAACGTATTATTGGAAGTGGGCTAACATGTTTAGTGGTAACTTTAATTCTAATTCACAATCCGTCCTCCAATTACCACCCCCCCCCCCCCCCACCCACCCACACACACACACACATGGGAAGAGAGTTGAGGGAGTTCGCACCTTAAACTATCCTTCCCCTGTCCTTCTAAATTCCCATGCAGCCGAACCAATCAGGGGAAGGTAAGGCGCCAAGCCCTTAAACTCCCATTCCGTGTGTCTAATTCCCTTCAAACAAACACGCTGGAAGAGAAAGACACAAGGATGGGACGTGTGCATCGGTAGGGAAAAGAGAAGAATGAGAAGAGAGGAGATACAAACTGAACACATGCGTACGGTGCATGCACTAGTTATCTACAAGGAAGTGCTTTGTACGCTGAATGTGCCATGCATGGCTAGAGCCAATGCATGTGCCGTTTGTGTCTATAAGCCAAAAACCAAATAGGAATCAAGATAAACCAAATTAAAAGAAAATTGGCAAATAGAAATCAAACGTACTAAGAATTAATCTCTTGTCTTCAACACCAAAGTAATTCCAACTACGTTGTAATTAATAATATAAATTCCGAATAAAATATTTATTTTGTTATCATATCGCAACATCCTTTGCTTTAGAAGAAAAAAAATTAAACCCGTAAAATTAAGGATGTTACAAAGAGCCCATTAGGAAAGTATAGGAGCAGGAAAGTGTCCGATTGTATAGGGAAAGGTCTAGGTCAGTAGGTCTAATCATATTATTAGAGGTCACGGGCCTGGACATCCATTATATAAGGATGACATGTATCCACGTTGGGATCAAGCAAGAACAATCAATCTAATCCCCCTCTGGTTATTCTCTCTTCTCAACCTATGTCTACTCTTATCCCGTTGTGGATCGAAGACCACGACACTATACAATACATACATAATGTATTGATACATACATCTCAAAGGCTTTCGACTCTGTCAACTGGGCATACATGATTGAGGTGTTGGAGAAGACTGGCTTCGGGCCTAGGTGGCGTAGCTGGGTGTGTCACTTGTTCGCTTCCGCCTCGTCCAGGGTACTTCTCAATGGTACGCCGGGGCAGCCTTTCCGACATGCTAGAGGTCTGCGTCAGGGAGATCCTTTGTCTCCCATGTTGTTCATCCTCGCCATCGACCCTCTTCAGCGCATTATCGAGTTGGCGGCTTCACGGGGCATCCTCCAACCGATCCCTGCGCGTGCGGCTAGATTCAGAGTTTCCTTGTACGCCGACGATGCAGGCGTCTTCGCCAATCCTACTATTGAGGAGCTCCAGGCAATCTCCGACATCCTTGGCGTCTTTGGCAGTGCTAGTGGTCTAATCACCAACAAGACCAAGTCGGAAGTTTTTCCCATCCGCTGTGACAACATCGACCTCCACTCAATCCTGGCATCCTTCCCTGCTAGGATCATGGAGTTCCCAGGTCGCTATCTGGGACTTCCTCTCCACTATAAGCGCCTCCGTCGGGTCCATCTTCAGTATCTTATAGACAAAGCCCGTGCCCGCCTTCCAGGATGGATGGGAAAAAACATGACTCGTGTTGCGAGGGTGACCTTGGTCAAGTCGGTGCTCACGTCCATCATCACTTTTCACCTCATGGTGTTGCCTTTGCCGAAATGGGCGAAGCGCGCCTTCGACCGCATCTCTCGCCGGTTTATCTGGCACGGGGATGATCAGGAATCCATCAGCGGCGGGCACTCTCTGGTCAACTGGAAGACGGTGTGCAGGCCCAAGTCTCTTGGTGGTTTGGGGATTGCGGACCTTGACAGTTTCAGCAGGGCTTTGCGCCTTCGTTGGCCCTGGCTTCAATGGACTGAACCTCACCGTCCCTGGGTGGGATCCCCCCTCCCTTGCGATGCTTCCGATATGGACCTTTTCAGAGCTTCTACCGAGATCACCCTGGGAAATGGTCAAACCGCTCTCTTCTGGCATGATGCTTGGGCGCCGGGCGGCCCCCTCACGATCAGGGCCCCCAATCTCTTCAAGATTGCTACTAGGAAGAACAGAACGGTCAGCGCTGAGCTTCACAGTGATTCTTGGATTCAGTCAGTGGCGCGACTATCCAACCTCACTCAGTTTGCCGAGTTCTTGGACGTGGCCACCATTATTCAAGAAACCCACCTTGTGGCGGATCAGGCTGACACCATCAGATGGCGTTGGACGGCGGATGGGTGTTACTCCGCCTCCTCGGCCTACTCTGCTCAGTTCGAAGGGTCCTTTCCAAAGTTCGAGTCCTCCAAGGTCTGGAGGGCTTTTGCTGAGCCTAAGACCAAGTTCTTCGCCTGGTTAGTCCTCCACAATCGCATCCTCACGGCTGATCTACTTGCCACCAAGGGGTGGCCTCATGATCCTTTATGTCAGTTGTGTCTCTCTCATCCCGAAACGGCCTCCCATCTCTGTATGGAGTGCCCTTTCACGGTGGCGGTGTGGAATACCATTGATGCTTGGTCCGTGGACAAGCTTGGCCCTTTTTTCGGGTCTCGGGTTTCCATCGACAAGGCGTGGAGTAAGATGATCTCGAGTACCACCTCCGTTCGGGCTCGGGAAAGAAGCGGGAGAATCATCTATGTCATGTGGAATGTCTGGAAGGAGAGAAACCGGCGCATTTTCACTGCGACGCGTCAGACTTACTTGGAGGTGGCCTATCTAGCTTTCGAGGAGTTTCGTCAGGTGTTGAGTGCTTTGCACCCTTCGGGGTCGGTGAGTGTTTTACTTCGTTGGGAGTAATCCGCATGTGGGTTTCTCTCATTTGCGTGGGTTTGTAATGTCCTACGTTTCTCTTCTTCTATAATGAATAGGCAGAGCTCCTGCCAGGTTTTCGCATATCCAATCAAGCTCAGCCATTGCCATTCATTATCCAAAAGTTAACAGACCATGTGAACTGCATGATTATATTAACAAGTGACATGTCAGATTTATGAACTTCAGTTCCATGCATTAAAAAAACAACTTGCCAAGCATTCCATATACATATTGCAATTGTATTTTTGTTAAACTTTGCAGGGCTTTAATTCAATCTTGCCTAGCCATGATAGGATTTTATTGTGATGCAACTGATGGACTTTAATCCACAGTGCAGTTTAATCAGCTACAATCCAACGTGTACAGTATGACTCTCAGTGTTTCTCATGTAGAAATTGATGCGCAATTGTGAAGAAAATATTTTTGAATTTAACAATCACATGATAGTAAATTAGTGCTCAATCATTATCACTTATATACTTGTGTTTGCTACTGGCTTGCTGAATACCTTATATGGTATGCTGATTGCCATGCCCTTGACTAAATTATACTACGAACATGACTGTAGCTCTTGAGTGAGCAAATTTCCAATGTCAGAACTATGTTGTAAAGTAGATTCCATCTAATAATTTCCATTAGAGTATGTATTATGATTATTATTTACTGTGCTTTGTATATTTTCTCACTCATTAGGACGTTTGGTGCTCTAATGCCTGGACATGGGGAAACAATCACTGATGAAGAGATTTGGGAAAGGCTTCCTGTAAGAATTCAGAGTACACATTGCACCTGCTGTTCCTTAACCTCTGGACTGTGTTGGCTTGTTTGCCTAACTTTAAATCGAATCAACATGACCTACAGGCTTTCAAATATATCAGTTGTAAACTTTTGACCAGAAATGCAATTTGTATTCATATGTTGCATTGCCCAATAATGTGATTTATGTTCTAGTTGTAGTTCTACCAATTAAATATATATCTTGGGACAAAGGTGTCTCATAGATAAGATGGCTTTGCTTGGAGGCACTTGTACTGTTGTACATGAAGTTCCCTCTAATCAACTGCACTTTTTACCCGTCGTTGATTCTTCGACTAATTTTCTATTAAAACTGGACCTTAAGTTCCACCATTTGATCAGCTGTAACAATCCCCTCTTTTCTTTCATTTGGGAGAATTTGACACTGTAAAAGGTTGAAGAAGGCCAATCAAATTTGTTGTTTATGTGTAATTATGTGCTGCAGATTGAATATATGACCTCATCTAGATGCAAACATGCATACTTGTATCTTTTTTTTTAGCTTAACATACTTGTATTTTAGGACACAAGATATCAACAAGGGATGTTCTAAAATTCTTGCCATTGCTTTAAATCCTTCAATGCTGATTACTAGAACTTTTATTAGGACTTACCTTGATCATACTAACAACTTCATATTTCACTAGCACTTCTGGATTGCCATCTCCATGATATTTCTACTAGCGGCTACTTCGCTCATGCTTCTTAAATTATGCGGTAAGCTATAGAAATGCTATTGGGATTGTTTTAGTTGTGCTATTGGAAATTATATGTTTTCACCTCGTTTACTAGATTACATCTAATTATCTAGCTTTAGGTACTTTGTTGCTAGATTAGCACAGTTAGCCATAGGTCAGAAACTGTAGTAAATATTTGGCTTTTATATTGACTAAGTTAAATTATATGCCACAGGTGATGCAGTCACTCTGGGATGGTGGGATTTATTCATTAACTTTGGGTAAGCGAGATATTTCCTCATATAAATCACGCGGTGATTCCATGTAACAGTTCTCACTAATTACTTGGTGACATTTGTTTTACAGAATATCCCAGTGTTTTGCTTTTCTTGTCTGCACAAGGTGGTCCAATCCCATGGTCGGTATACAGCCAGTGCTTGGTATAGCAATAAATTCATCTCATATGGACTGAGAGTGCAACTCGAACAGCAGTGTTCCATTATCCTCCAAAAGGGATTCTGATGTAGAAAACTATGTGATTTGCAGGATATTGGTGGCCCTGTACTGATAATTCCTATCCTAATTTTTCAAGTTCTTCTATGTATGCGCTTAGAGGTTTGCCCAGTTTCATTGTTTTTTATTCTTCAAAGTTTATTGGTAGGCACTGTTTTACCATCTTTATTTTTCTTTAACTTCTATTCATTCTGATACCACCACATACAAATGTCTAATTTCTGAGATTATATACCAACATCTTATGTATAATGTTCTGGACATAGATTGTGAGTGCCACATGTGAGCTTTAAATCCCAGTTTTGTGCTATGGACGTTCTAGGTGCAAGCCTGTTGTCACCTAGTGTCTGTGAAGGCCAAATTATCTCATTTATGTTTGAGAACTATTACTCGGCCGCAGTGACTAGACTAAGTACATTTTATCTGTCATTTTTTTGCAGGGTACTCCTTCTAATGCACGGTTTATCCCAGTTCGAGCTATTTTCTCACCTATACTTTTGCTACAAGTGCTCGCTGTATTTTTTCCCGTCTGGAGGTTCTTTGAAAGGCTTGTTATTAAATTGCAAGATGGCATTATTAGTGAAGGATATATTTCTGTCTCGTCAAAGATCGATGAGTTGTTTATGCTGGTACAACATGGTTCAAGGTTTTACATGATCTCTATTTTCATTTTTATTACCTCAGGACTCTTTCTTCTGTATACTAAAGCTGTATTTTTATCACTGAGCTCAAATTGGTTTCTCATTTTGTTAATTTCCCCTGTTGTTCAGGCTCATTGCGTGCTCCATTGATGAACATAGCAAAGAGGAACAAGCCCATTTGTGCTATAGAAATAACATTGGGTATTCACTGCAGCATTCTATCTAGTACTATGTATTCTTGTGTAGATGTAACTGCAAGTTAATGCATATATGGATCTACGGGTCACCAGTAAACTACCAGTGTTATTCTTGTATATGGCATGTTTCTGTTTGTCTATCATTTGTATGTAAATCCATGATAAGCTACGTTTTTTTATTTAAGTAAATAATGCCTATATTGAGGCCGCTGCCATCTTAAAACAGAGTCAAAGCATAGCAATTTTCTTATTGGTTGTGTTTCACCCTTTTTTAGTAGGGGAAATGGGGGTAGTCCTCTGCAGAAATGCATCACAGTGCAAGATAAGGGTTATGTGTCTTGTAGAGTGCGGAGAGAGAAAAAATGATAATCAGTGTCTGAAAGAAGTTACCATGTGAGCCCACGAGTGAATATGGAGGATCCCATCTAATGTTAGATGATCTAAAATCTTAAAGACATTAAAACAAATTTCTTTTTTGAGTACAGTTCAAGTGAGAACCATTAAAAAACATTTATTTATTTCAACTGTGTACTCCTTCATTAACCAAAAAAAATCACCTATGCATGTAAATCTTGAATCGTGTGTGGTTAAGTAACAGGATAGCTAATCACTCACATTTAATACTAGATAAACGAATCACTTTCGAAGCATTGTAAATGCGTCCAGGATAATTGAAATCTTCTGTTGACTGGTCTTGTTATTTTTTCCTCACTTTGCAGGTATAGTACATTTTGCAGTTATCCACCAGAGATGGTAAAGGAGATGCCGAAGAAACTTCTTGTCAAAGAGGTTATGTTGTTAAATTCTTCTGCACTAGCATATTTGTTTACATGCAGCTAACTAGTCCTGTATACTTTCAGGTACAGAGACTTCAGTTGGCATTAGGAGAGGAAAGCAATGTGGCAAAGCTTAGCCAACAGCGTTGTGAGAGGCTAAAGAATGTATACTTCTTCCCCTTAATTTTCTTAAATGGACCAATACGTACAGCTTAAGAGTATCTAGCAGGATCTTCTCTGATTTGTCAGCGTGTTGCAATTTCTAGTATTTGCATTTTAGAATGTTTAGCTTGTTTTAAATGTTGAATCACTTTATGGTATGACTGGGAGAGAATGTTCTTGTGAACTACTATTTCTGATATTTTTTGCATGAAGACAGGAACGAATCTTATGTCGAATTTGCTTTGAGTGGGACATCTGCATTGTTCTGCTTCCATGCCGCCATCATGTTCTATGCGAGTAAGATTTTTGACATGCTCCCTATGTCTATCAGTTATTATTTTGGAAGTTATGGAACTAAATATTGGCATTTGCCACATTATGGGTATGCTTTGTTATTTATTTTTGAGTGCAGTTTCAGAGTTCCATTTTGGTTTCTCTTGCAGACCCTGCTCTAACAAGTGCCGGTCATGCCCGATTTGTCGAGTACCTATCGAGAGCAAATTAGCCGTTAATGACGCAGCGAATTCAGCTGATCCATTAAGTGACGTAGTTTAGAAGTTCACATGTTGACAGTACTAGACGAGCTACTTGTAGACTCGGGCAAAGGCGAGCACTGATTCCGAGCAGAGGAAGACAAACTATTATGGCCATGAAACTGAAAGGAGAACCATAATGTCTCGTGTCAGAATGTAGCACAAGAAGATCAAGAGCCGTGCCACACAACCCCTCTTCAGTTATATGATAAAACGGAATTGCGCGAGTTTGTTGATTCTCACCCATATATGGTGCCAACATGAATCACTGAATTTCAATGCAAAAAGCTGCCAATGCTGACTGCCAGTTGTTCAGAAAGAGTGGTTTCGTAACAGCTGACAGGGGCTTGAGGTTGTTAGTCGAAAAATCTCACCTCATTCCTGTAAACATCACCTTCTGTTATACCTTGATGTACATATATAGATGAGGCAGGCAATCATGTCTTGTATCTTGCTTCCCAGTTTTACCTCTCATGTTTCAACCGCAAGAAAAAGCTTCCACCGCTGGTCCTGTCAAGTGATGATGATAGAGCTCGCTTGCGCGTGCTCGTCGATCGGCTTCGTGCGCTGCCCTTTCTCCTGCACACCGGAAAGATGAACTTTGTAGTACGAGAATGGGCGCACAAGTCAACATTTGTGGCTCATCATCTCTCCCGTCAGGTTGCTAGGTGCATTGCTCCTCGTGACACAAGGACGGGCTGCGATCCATTTTTGTGTGATCCTTATCGGTGTTGCTAGCTTGCTTTCTGTGACCAGGTCGCCTTTGCTAGTGCAAGCTGTGGAACTGCTTTTGCTGCCTCTGTCTTTATGTGATGATGCAGATGGTGCTAGAACGTGTGACGGCAACCCATTTGTACTGCTACTGCCGCAAGCTGGTGGCTGATCCTGTTCAGAAAGGTACAGGTTTTGTTTGCCTGGATTTGATGGTTGACTTCAAGTCTTCAAGTGGGTCTTGGTCCAGTCTACATAATTGCATCCCTACGATGCAGAGGATGAAAGGACTTTAGCAGGTACTCAGTTTCAACTTAGCAGCAACCTGCTTTGCAAAACTAAACATTGTTTCAAGGTCGCAACCCCCCTGCAAATTCGGGCTCTGGAAGTCTTTCCTGATGGGGATTGGCGCTGACGTTGATGAAGACACGCTTCTTCTCCTTAGATGTTTCGTTGAAGAGCTCATCCCCTCTATAGCATTAACAGGCAAGATCAGAGACGGTTATGGTAGCTGCTCATGTGGACACACCCTTTTCCTGAACGCCCGATGTTCTTTTCATGGAATAGACCCTGAAATGTCGAGATACTGCATCAACTAGGAGCGGTGGGTACATTTACAAGGACGACCTTTAGAAGAAAGAAAACTAAAAAGCCATCCTCCACTTTTTTACAAAGAACCCTTAGAAGATAATAGCAAAAAGCAGCCGTGTCCTTTCTCCACCCTTGTTGATTAAGCGCCCAACGATGTAGCAAAGCACGCTATCGCCAGGGACCATGCCACTTGAGACAGCACACGCGGTGAAAGCCACAACGAGCAGCTAACGATCCTCCCAACATGGAGGAAGAAGGGGGAATAGCACCGGCGGTGCTCGGGGCCCGGAATGATCTCCCTTCGACCATTTGGGTCAGTGGTAAGATGACACCGCATCACCACCGTTGAGAGTGAGCTCCATAAAAGCTCCTTCTTGCAGCATAAGACCACCCCTCATCAATCACTCTAAAGACTAGGCCGCAACTCCTCTCCCCATCCATCACTACGATGATCAAAATAGAGGAGAGCCAGTCCCGAGTCAGCTAGATTGTTGTGGGTAGGTGGTTGATGATTTTATTATATGTTGGTGAAATAATTATCCCTATACACGAGTCTTGCAAGAACCAGGTAGCATTCACTTGGGATTTCGTCAAACTTAAATAAAATAAATAAACTAGTCATATTCAACAACTCAATAGGGCTCTACTCAAAGGACAAAGTAAAATGAGAGGTCCAGAGGGAAAAAATTCACCAAATATGTAGTTCCAAATGCCAATTTGTTTTTGCTATTGGTTTGCTACCTAGTGAAGGTGTTGCCAAATTGGAGAAAACCAGAAATTAGCGCAACTTGATGCTCCAATGCCAAATCCATCCTACTCAATAGAATCGGATTTACTAGTTCTCAAGCGCCCGAGAATTAACTAAATCTCAGTCACAGTCGCCTCCTTATATATAAGATTTGCGTTACGATTTGTGCCATCTATGAGTTGCAAGTGAGGTGCAACCGAGATTGTTTTAGTTACATGTGGGTTGCAACTCAGTAGCCATTAGATTTACACCACAATTCGTGTAATTTGGGAATTGAAAGTGAGTTATAACTGAGATTTTTGAGTTGCAAATGGGTTGCAACAAATTTTTTTCCAGTTGCACATAGGTTGCAACTACCTAATTAACCACTGGATTAGTATTGTGATTTGTATGCATGTGAGTTGCACGTGGGTTGTAACTGAGATTATGGAATGATGTAAGCTGACTCAGATTTAGTTAAAATCGCAATTGCCCGATGTCTTGACCCGCCTAGATATATATATTTTAAGGAAGGGGACTTGTAAATCGAGTAAGTCACACGGATGTCTAAGTTTTTTTTTGGAGATGGGGATGTCTAAGGATAGGATAGAGAAAAGGCGTTTTCTATGACATTTTCAATCGGTAGTGTGTCCCATTGTTCAAGAATTAGGAACCACTTACGGTAGAGCGTGCGGGTAAATATGGCATTGATTCTAAAAAGTACCGCGTTGGCAAATTTGATAGCATACATGGTGAGGCTGCCCTTAGGAGGCAATGGTTACCTTGGTCCACATGAACCAATTCACCACATCACCATTCTAGTCCACCACAAAGTATGAACCAACTTGCTATATGTCATTTCTCTCTGTTTTAAGGGTAGCCTCGATGATTAATCAAGAACTCCTAACCTTTAGAAATCGCATGATGGACAATTGACTCATACATTTTTCACTTGTATCTACACTAATATAAAAAGACCCAGAGGGTCCGATCCAACATATCTCATCCGTTAAATCTAACCATCTAACGCCTCACATCGATTCCATGTTTGACGCCTCATCACCCAGGCGGACAATCCCATTAGCGCTAATCACGCTGCCCGGAATCGATCCAGCGAACCTCCCCTGCATCGTTCATTTTTTTTCTTCCAATTGCAGTTCTGCGTCGAGCAGGTGCGACCGCCGCCGCCGTCACCTTTAGGTCTGACGCCCTATCCTGCGAGTGATTAGCGACCTGCACGCCGGACCGTCCGGACGCAGCAACCCGCGGCGCCCTACACACCCCCTCCCAGAAACCTTCCCGCCGACATATCTTACACGGGGACGGGCCGCCCTGCACGCCGGACGCCTGGAACCGAGTCGACTGCAGGAAGGATAGGCCGAACGGAGCCTTGTGGAACGGAACAACCCTCCGCGCAGGAGCACCGTCCGGCCGGCCGCCGGCCGCCGGCCGCACGCAGCAACACGTTGCCACACTTCGTTCAGGTTCGGTGTCTTAAATTCAATCTGGACGTGTCAATTAGATTGGAATCAACAAGTCAAACGAACAATGATCTTTATTTTGTCAGAGAATTGCATGTTTATCCGTTTTGCCTAATTCGTCTCTCCCGTCAGAATATTGTGATCACTGCTTGTTTGCAATTCTCCAATATCGATTTGACATCTAACGACGTTTAAAAAAAAGCTGCAGGATTTACAGGCAATTATACCGGACAGATAAAGCAATTTTCTAAATGTCATCTTCGGAGCACACTACTTTTCAGGATATTACCAACGGCAAAATCCAAGGTAGTTAACAACAATCTCAATGTTGAGCACGTCAATTAGCTATGGGTAGTACTAAGTGTGATGTCTATGCAGATCCTAAAGAACTTAAAAGGCTGAGGGATAGAGAGCGGTATGCAAAAAATAAAGATGAGATCTCAAAACGTCGGCGCCAATTGAGGGAGCTTAAAAAAAATTCAACATCCAATGTGAATGATGAAAACACATTGTGTGGTACACAAGCTATTGGACAATCTGGAGTCAACCAGATACACTATAGGGCTATGGAACATGGTCATGTTTTTGGCGTGCTAATAATACACACACACACATATATATATATATATATATATATATATATATATATATATATATATATATATATATATATATATATATATATATATATATATATATATATATATATATATATATATATATATATATATATATATATATATGAAGAAACTCTGATCGCTGAAATGCAATGTAATTACAGGTATGGCTCCAGATGTTAACAACCATGCATCTCCCAATCTTGTATCACTTTGTTCACACAAACATGGAGACATGTTATTGGTCGATGGTGATGATGAGACTCAATGGTTGCACAGAAATGATGCTTACCAGATACAATCAAGAGGAATGAGACATGTTCTTACAGCCCAAACGAATTCCATAAGGGAAAATGCAACGAGCCAATTACTAGGTAATATGTATAATTTTTGTTCACCTCACAAATATATGTCGGCAATTATCTCTCTTAGTGTTTGGGCTAATAAGGTGTTGATGATATTGTAGCCTGCAAAAATATTTCACTTGAAGAACCGGGAGTATCTTCCTCACAACCTGTACTGTGTGACCCAGTTCCAAGCCTGCCAATAGACCGGAATAAAAAACAACATACTGGTCAAGGGTGGTATGCTCGATTATCTGACGAGAAAAAATCGGAATATTTGCAAAGGCAGCGTATAGCCCGCCAAAAGAAGAAAGCTGCAACAAGGATTGGCATTGTCCCATCTCAAACATCAGCTGGTTCTGTACCGATTTCCCCACGTACCCCATTAAGCAACGTGACCAACACACATATGAATGGTATGTAAACGGGTTTTATGACATTTATGTAATAAACTGTGGCCTAATTGTTTTCCTGTGTATGCAGGGACGTGTGCACTTGCAAGCCCGGTGAATATTGATCACCAAAGTCTAGAAATTATTCAAGATTGCATCTACACTAATATAAAAAGACCCAGAGGGTCCGATCCAACATATCTCATCCGTTAAATCTAACCATCTAACGCCTCACATCGATTCCATGTTTGACGCCTCATCACCCAGGCGGACAATCCCATTAGCGCTAATCACGCTTCTACACTAATATAAAAAGACCCAGAGGGTCCGATCCAACATATCTCATCCGTTAAATCTAACCATCTAACGCCTCACATCGATTCCATGTTTGACGCCTCATCACCCAGGCGGACAATCCCATTAGCGCTAATCACGCTGCCCGGAATCGATCCAGCGAACCTCCCCTGCATCGTTCATTTTTTTTCTTCCAATTGCAGTTCTGCGTCGAGCAGGTGCGACCGCCGCCGCCGTCACCTTTAGGTCTGACGCCCTATCCTGCGAGTGATTAGCGACCTGCACGCCGGACCGTCCGGACGCAGCAACCCGCGGCGCCCTACACACCCCCTCCCAGAAACCTTCCCGCCGACATATCTTACACGGGGACGGGCCGCCCTGCACGCCGGACGCCTGGAACCGAGTCGACTGCAGGAAGGATAGGCCGAACGGAGCCTTGTGGAACGGAACAACCCTCCGCGCAGGAGCACCGTCCGGCCGGCCGCCGGCCGCCGGCCGCACGCAGCAACACGTTGCCACACTTCGTTCAGGTTCGGTGTCTTAAATTCAATCTGGACGTGTCAATTAGATTGGAATCAACAAGTCAAACGAACAATGATCTTTATTTTGTCAGAGAATTGCATGTTTATCCGTTTTGCCTAATTCGTCTCTCCCGTCAGAATATTGTGATCACTGCTTGTTTGCAATTCTCCAATATCGATTTGACATCTAACGACGTTTAAAAAAAAGCTGCAGGATTTACAGGCAATTATACCGGACAGATAAAGCAATTTTCTAAATGTCATCTTCGGAGCACACTACTTTTCAGGATATTACCAACGGCAAAATCCAAGGTAGTTAACAACAATCTCAATGTTGAGCACGTCAATTAGCTATGGGTAGTACTAAGTGTGATGTCTATGCAGATCCTAAAGAACTTAAAAGGCTGAGGGATAGAGAGCGGTATGCAAAAAATAAAGATGAGATCTCAAAACGTCGGCGCCAATTGAGGGAGCTTAAAAAAAATTCAACATCCAATGTGAATGATGAAAACACATTGTGTGGTACACAAGCTATTGGACAATCTGGAGTCAACCAGATACACTATAGGGCTATGGAACATGGTCATGTTTTTGGCGTGCTAATAATACATATATATATATATATATATATATATATATATATATATATATATATATATATATATATATATATATATATATATATATGAAGAAACTCTGATCGCTGAAATGCAATGTAATTACAGGTATGGCTCCAGATGTTAACAACCATGCATCTCCCAATCTTGTATCACTTTGTTCACACAAACATGGAGACATGTTATTGGTCGATGGTGATGATGAGACTCAATGGTTGCACAGAAATGATGCTTACCAGATACAATCAAGAGGAATGAGACATGTTCTTACAGCCCAAACGAATTCCATAAGGGAAAATGCAACGAGCCAATTACTAGGTAATATGTATAATTTTTGTTCACCTCACAAATATATGTCGGCAATTATCTCTCTTAGTGTTTGGGCTAATAAGGTGTTGATGATATTGTAGCCTGCAAAAATATTTCACTTGAAGAACCGGGAGTATCTTCCTCACAACCTGTACTGTGTGACCCAGTTCCAAGCCTGCCAATAGACCGGAATAAAAAACAACATACTGGTCAAGGGTGGTATGCTCGATTATCTGACGAGAAAAAATCGGAATATTTGCAAAGGCAGCGTATAGCCCGCCAAAAGAAGAAAGCTGCAACAAGGATTGGCATTGTCCCATCTCAAACATCAGCTGGTTCTGTACCGATTTCCCCACGTACCCCATTAAGCAACGTGACCAACACACATATGAATGGTATGTAAACGGGTTTTATGACATTTATGTAATAAACTGTGGCCTAATTGTTTTCCTGTGTATGCAGGGACGTGTGCACTTGCAAGCCCGGTGAATATTGATCACCAAAGTCTAGAAATTATTCAAGATTGCACTAAAGTAAATGTCCAAAATTGGTATGCACGACTAACTGACGAGCAAAAATCTGATCATCTCGAGAAGTTGCGATTGTCGCGGCAACAAAAGGCAGCTACAAATCTTGGTGTGTGTACACCAAAAACATACACCGCTCACGATACACCAGGTAATAACGTCAATACTATTTCCGGCGATGATCGGTAAATTACAGCTTATAGGAATAGGCTGAAATCACAAAAATTTGCTGAACGTATCCTACTTATGTGCAGGTGAGAATGGACCTGCAGATTTCGGCATAATCAATGATGTTCAAATGCCATGCAGCGAGTCAGCTATGAAACAGGTGTCCATATCGGCAGATGGGCATGGGCAAGAGAGCTTCCTATCAAGGAGTGCACATACTGATAAGAGACGGTACCATAAAAGAGAAATGTACTCGCTGATGACGGATGAACAGAAGGAAATATGTTTGCTTAAGAACCGTGAGTACAAGAAGTGCAGACGGGATGGCTCCATGCAAGCACAGATAACGGAAATTAGGGAAACAGGTATTGTTGACACTGCTACATATGGTGGTTCTAGGCCATATATTATTGTACAAATCCTTCCGGTACATGTTAAATATATGCATTTTTTTTCCTCTGTGTGCATCTTTAGGTGACACAAACAGTGGAGAAGAATCTGACCCTAATGGGATTTTTGAGCCAACTGAAGAAAATACAATGGAAGGTAGCTCATAATAATTACTTCACATTCTCATAAAGCATTCATAAATACACCATATCTGCACATCCAATATGTTAAGCCGATTCAACATGTTTTCCTCATAGATAACTTGGGCATCATACAAGAGGAACAAACAATACATGATGATGACGAAGAGTACAGGATTTTGATTGGTCAAGGTAATTTGTATAACTAAGTAATTATATCGTGTCTCTCTCATATTAAATTTGGTGCATCCGTTTTATTTGTACTAAGTAATTATATTATGTCTTTTATTTCTACTTATTATGTCTTGGCAGGCGATGTGTTCGATTCATGGCGAGTGGGAAGTGGCGTTGCTCCAGCTAACCTGGATAATGATCCTTATGACTATGTGTACCATAATCTACCAAGAAAGCATCATGTTTTGAAGTCAGTCAAAGACTGCAGCTATTGTGGTGCAATGAAGTTCCAATACGAGGGTCCTGCATTCTGTTGCAGAAAAGGGAAGGTCAAAATAGTTACCCCCGACGTTCCTCAAGAGTTGCGCCGGTTGTTTACAAGTCAGGTTGATAATGATGCAAAATATTTCAGGAAACACATACGATATTTCAACACCCACTTCTCTTTTACAAGCCTTGGAGTCACGCTTGATCAAAAGGTCAGTAATGCGGCAAGAACTGGTGTTTATACATTCCGTGCACAAGGGGCGTTATATTATAAGGCTGATGATCTGGTGCCTGGTGGTCAAGGACCTAGACATCTGCAGTTGTACATCTATGATACAGATGAAACCTTGGAACATAGAGTGAAGCGGTCCCCAGATCTTGATATTAATCTCATACGAAAGATTTTGAAGATACTCGAGAACAACCCGTATGTGCAGATTTTTAAGAGCATTGGCTCTGTTCCAAACCTGGAAGAATATAGGATTTCACTAAACACGGATATAAGACTCGACCAGCGAAGGTACAATGCCCCCACAACTTCTCAGGTGGCTGCGTTGTGGGTTGAAGGGAGCGACCCAGAAAACACGTTTGATAGGCAAGTTGTCTTGCATGGCAAAGGGGATCGTCATATATTTATCAGAGCATACTATGGTTGCTATGATCCTTTGGCGTATCCATTATTCTTTCCGGGAGGGGAGACAGGATGGAACCGCAAGATGCCATATGACGAACCAACACCAGTAGTTCAAGCAAACGAGGATGGCAACCAGAACGAAGACTTAGAAAATCTCGAAAATACTTCAAATGTACATGTGGGAGAAAGCACCGATGAGGTAGAGGTAGCAGGTAATAACCCATTGCTTCTATAGTGTTTGACTATTTTAGTCGTTGTGTTCATTTTATAGTGTATATTAGTGATTAATCATTCTATCAAACCTTACACCAGATGATGAAGAAGACGAAGAGGGTGATGAAGTTGGAGAGTCTAGAAAATATGTCAGCGCAAGGGAGTACTATTGTTTCAAGATACAATGCAGGAAAAAACTGTTTAACATTATATTGTTTGGTGCACGGGCATTTCAACAATGGGCCGTAGACATGTATATCAAGATGGAGACAATGAGACTAGATTTCTACTCCAAGCCTAAAAATCAGAAACTCATTCGTGCTGACCTATACCAGGTAAAATAGTGTACTCTAGATATTCAAACTTTCATGCCTCCTAGCGTTTCAACAAAAACTAGGTTAAGTTATTGGAAAAATGTGTTTACATTCATTTGATTCTTAGGGTGTTGTTGATGTCATTGATGCTGGCGAGACACGTGGTTCTCAGGTTGGCAAGAGAATTGTGCTACCGCGGACTTTCCCTGGAGGTGATCGAGACATGCAACGAAGATTCCTAGATGCAATGGCAATAGTCCAGCGCTTTGGAAAGCCTGATTACTTCATCACGATGACTTGCAACCCACATTGGGAAGAGATTACATCCAAACTTGAACCTGGGCAGACACCACAAGACCGCCCAGACCTTGTGGCGAGAGTATATAGAGCCAAATTACGGAGTATGAAAGAGCTTCTCATCAAGAAAAAATATTTTGGTGAGGTTGCTGCATATGTCCATGTTACTGAGTTTCAAAAGAGGGGCCTACCACATGAGCACATGCTGTTGATCATGCACTCGAATAGTAAGCTAACAAACCCAGACGAGTACGATAAGGTGATATCAGCGGAAATTCCTGACAAGGACAAGTACCCTGTTTTGCATGCTTTGGTGATCAAACACATGCTCCACGGACCATGTGGTGCTCTCAGAAAAAATTGTCCTTGCATGATAGAGGGAGAATGTCGATTTCGCTATCCACGGCAGTTCTGTGATGCTACACAACAAGGAAAGGATGCATATCCTATCTATAGGAGGAGACGTGATGGCCCTCAAGTGAGGGTTAGAGGAGGTGAGCTGGATAATAGATGGGTGGTCCCGTACAACCCTGGCCTGCTTATGCGATATAACTGTCACATAAATGTAGAAGCTTGCTCAAGCATCAAGGCCGTTAAGTATTTATTCAAGTACATCTATAAAGGACATGATCGTGCGTCATTCTCAGTCGACCCAGCAGTGGATAATGATGATGGAGTAATCAATGAGATTAAACAGTACAGGGATGCTAGGTTCGTGTCGCCGCCGGAGGCTATGTACAGGATTTGTGCTTTTCCAATGTACAATGTATTTCCCTCTGTTCTCCAACTACAGCTTCACTTGGAAAATATGCATAGCGTCGCATTCAAAGAGGGGGATAATCTAGAGGATGTCATCAATCGGCCCTCATCTTCCAGTACCATGCTCACTGAGTATTTCAAAATGAACCAGGTGGATCCTTATGCGAGGAAATTCTTATACAAAGAGTTTCCAGAATTCTACCGGTGGATTAAGGGTAAGAAGAAGTGGCAGAGAAGGAAATTAAGGGGGCGTGGACAGGTTGGAAGAATTGTGTACGCGAATCTCGGTGAAGGTGAGAGGTACTTTTTGAGAGTGCTCATGAATCATGTTAGGGGTGCAACTTCATATGATGACTTGAGAACCGTGCATGGCAAGCTTTGCTCGAATTTCAGAGAAGCATGTGAGCGAAGAGGTCTCATAGAGAAAGACAAGTCCCTTGACGACTGCTTGACTGAGGCTGCTAATTTCCAGATGCCATGCGCTCTAAGAAGGCTTTTCGCAACTATTCTGGTTTTCTGTGAGGCGACCGACATCCCATCATTATGGGAGAAGCACCTTGAGTCAATGTCCGAGGACTACCGTCGTAGTCAGTCCAACCAGGCCGCATTGGAGAAGATGGTCCTTAGAGACATTAGGGATCTGGTGCATTCGATGGGGAAGGATATAAAAAGTTATGGCTTACCAGATTTGGATCCTATTGATGATGATTTCTCCAACGGTCAATCGAGAGAGGTCCAAGAGGAGTTGTCACTCATAGTGGACAAAGATCATGAAAATATGTTTACATCTCTTAACATTGAGCAGCGAGCTGCTTTCGATGAAATCCTCTCTCATGTAGTCAACAACAAGAGCCAGATTTTCTTTGTCGATGGTCCGGGTGGCACGGGGAAGACGTATCTGTACAAGGCACTCCTTGCTAAGGTCCGCTCCTTAGGAAAAATAGCTATTGCAACAGCTACATCTGGTATAGCAGCATCGATCATGCCCGGTGGACGCACCGCCCACTCGAGGTTCAAAATTCCAATTAGGCTCACGAGCACTAGCATGTGCAGTTTCACCAAGCAGAGTGGTACCGCGGAGCTGCTTCGTAGGGCATCTTTGATAATCTGGGATGAAGTTGCCATGACGAAGCGTCAGACTGTTGAGACACTGGATAGATCCCTACAGGACATCATGGAATGTGCTTTGCCTTTTGGTGGGAAGGTTGTGGTCTTTGGAGGAGATTTTAGGCAGGTTCTTCCCGTGGTGACGCGTGGGACAAGAGCACAAATCACTAATGCTACACTACAAAGATCTTATCTATGGGAGAAGATTAGGAAGATACGCCTCACGCGTAATATGAGGGCACAAACCGACCAGTGGTTTGCGAGTTACCTTCTGAGAATTGGCGATGGGATAGAAGAGACGATTGGTAGTGATTACGTGCGTCTTCCGGATGACATTGTTATTCCTTACACTTCCACTGACAAACCAGTGAACAAGCTTATTGAAGAGATATTCCCATCACTTCATGAGAACGCCGCATCTGGATCCTACATGAGCGCACGTGCCATTCTTTCAACCAAGAATGAACATGTGGACGATCTGAATACAAAGATGATCGATAGGTTTCCTGGCCAAGAAAAGTTATATTATAGCTTTGACTCTGTTGAGGATGATGCGCGCAATAACTACCCAATTGACTATCTAAACTCCATCACTCCAAATGGCCTTCCCCCGCATGTTTTGAAACTCAAAGTAAATTGTCCCGTCATTCTTCTCCGAAATCTCGATCCTCACAACGGGTTGTGCAATGGAACAAGATTGATGATTCGAGCATTCCAAGATAATGCAATCGATGCCGAGATTGTTGGTGGACAACATGCTGGAAATAGAGTGTTCATACCAAGGATCCCTTTGTCGCCGTCGGATGACATTTCACTTCCTTTCAAGTTTAAGAGGAAACAGTTTCCGATCAGGTTGAGTTTTGCAATGACCATCAACAAAGCCCAGGGTCAAACCATACCAACAGTTGGTATTTACCTCCCTGAGCCTGTATTTTCGCATGGCCAGCTTTATGTTGCATTGTCAAGAGGTGTGTCGAGGCAAACCACTCGGATTTTGGCCAAGCCAAATAAAGACATAGATCCCACGGGAAAAAGCACAAAAAACATTGTGTATAGGGAGGTCTTGGAGGGATGATACAGGTTTGTTTCCTTTAGGCCGGTCTTTTCGTACCCTTTAGTGTTCGTAATGCATATATACTGTTCATCTCCTTTTGTACTACTCCTTTATCTTTTTCTGATTTAAGTTTTGTTCATGTTATGCAGCAGCAGCTTCAGCAGATCAGTGACACGGTTATGAAACAGGAGCTTCCCAACATATGTCTTGATGATCTGTTTCTTATTACAAGCAATAATAATAATTCTCGATTTCTTTTTCTTACAGAGTTTTCTGTTTTATTTTCGGTTGAATATTGTTCCATCAGTGAAAATTAAAGGAGAATACAGCGTGAAACATATGACTGTATATATTTAGCTCATTGTCTCTCTCATAGATTTTTCTCTTAATGTTAATAGCTTCCTTATGCATGCATGTACGTGCGTGTTTGCTTACATTTCCCGAGTCCAAATATTGGAAGATTATACTATGTACCTTGTCTCATATATGGAGTCTATGCAGTTTGTTAAGGCATTTGCTGTTTTCGCCCAAATAGTGAATGATCAGGACGGTTAATGTCATCTACAGAGCAGTACAGAGCAGCAAGTTTGATCTCTCACCTGATAATGTCATCTACAAAAACATAGGACAAAGCTACTCTGAAGAGTACCTCTGTTCAACTCGCCCGACCCCCGCGTCGCCCTTCCTGGCGACTCGGGGGAACCCGACCTCCGCCGCCGCCAGGCCCCCCTCCACCGGCCCCCCTGCCTTGCCTCCGCCGGAGGAAGGCGCCGGCAAAGCCGTGCGCTTCCGAGGAAGGCGGCGGCGAGGCGTTTCCCTCCGGCTTCGCGCCTACAGCGGATGGATGGCGTCGACGGCGCGGCCGGGCGCTGCTGTGCGGTGTGGCCGGACTCGGAGGCGCTGCGAGGTGGCGGCTGCGACGCGGCACGGCGGCGCGTCGGTGCTGGCGCGGACGGCGGCGCGGACGGGGCGTGGCGGCTGGGGCGGCGCGCCCGATGGGCTTGGCGGGCCCGATCTGGGCCCGTCGGGCCGTGCTGGGCGCGAGGCGTCTTCGCTGGATGCTGGAGCGGGGGAGGTGGTGCTGGAGGGGAGGCTGGCTGGGCCACGGAGGCGTGCTGGATGCAGGAGCGGATGCGGTGGTGGTGCGCGCTGCGGCGCCACGGGAAGCCGGTGTCAGGCACGGGAGCTCCGCTGCGGCAGCCTCTCCCGCCCGTGCTCTGGCGTCAGGGAAGCGTGGAAGCCGGGGCGGCGGCCCCGGACCGGAGTTGCTGCGGATGTGCGGCATGGTTGCGGCGGCGACTTCCGTGGCAGGAGGCGTCACGGATGGGTTCCGGCCGGTGGTCGAGCTCGGTGGACGGTGGTAGGGCGGCACTACCTGTGGCGCCGCTCCCTTGCTTTGCGGTCGGGACGACCTCCGGGCGAAAGCCTTGTTCCGATTTGGTCGGAGCCGGCGACGGCGGCGCTTTTGGGCGTCGTTTTCCCTCTTGGGGGCGTCGCTGTGGAGTGCTCGTTCCCAACCGACGTGGGTGGTGCTAAGATTTCCGGGTGAAAGCCTAAGCTCGATCGGGAGCGGGCGGTGACGACGGACGCGTCGTGTCGTTTCCTTGTTGGAGGCGCCGCCTTGGAAGTTCTTAGCCCCTCACGGTGTGATGGGCTCGCTACGCTCGGGGAGGGCGGTTCTGTTGTTGGGGGAGCGGATGACCGGGGTGGCGGCCCCGGACGGTTGCGGTGCGTCGAGACGGCGGTCTCGGTCTCCCACGCTACGATGGTTACATGGGGCGGAGCCGTTGTCTAGCGGGGGTATAGGTGGCGACCTGGATGAAGACTGCATGGGCAGAGGGTTCGTCGATCTGTCTGGATCACCTTCGGGCAATGCGAAGGCCGATCTGGTTGCTACGTCGGGGCGGCGGCCCCGGAACATGGTGGTTTTGGTGGCAGCCCAGATGAAGACTGCGGGGGCAGAGGGTTCGTCGACCATGACTGGATCGCTTTCGGGCAACGCGAAGGTTGATCTGGTTGCTACGTCGGGGCAGCGGCTCCGGAGAGGGTGGTGTGTGTTGTGGCGTTTGTTCGACTTGTGCCGTGTGGGCGGTGGGTCGCTTCGTCTGTGTGATTTTTTTGTACAGCTTGTATGGTTTTTGGACCCGGTTTCCCTTATAAACTGGGTCAATTCTCTTCTATCTATTCGGACGGTGGACACGACCACCTTTACCTCAAAAAAAAAAATGTCATCTACAGGGACATACGGTGCTTTGTCCGGTTGCAGTTTATTTGCTCCGTACTAATTATGCTTATTGCCGGCTGCTGTGGCCTGAATCAGTCCTAAACTCTGTGAACTTGTGGTCGCGTTACCTTAGCCAATATACGTGAAGTCAGGTGGTTCCAGTTTAAAAAGAGGACAATATTTATTTAGATGTCGTGGCCTTGTTTTCACGTACATACTCACCGTTCATCAGGTGAAATGGAAAGTTGGAAATCTTGCAGCAGACAAACATCGGAAACCATTCATTTTGCTAATTAATATACATAATACTATTTACTATGCCAAAATTGTATATATTTCACATATTATTTTCTCTCACGTGGTTTGCATAGATCTATATATATTTGCAACTCAAACTTCTCTTTACATGATAAGAAGTGGGTGACGTGTTCAACGAGCCGGCCGCCGAGCACGACATTGTTCAATTAGCTATCACCAAGAAACTCAAAATCGGAGATGGCTCAGTGTCTTTGAAAGATTTCTCGCGGAAACACTTTTTCAAATATTTGATGTATAGTAGACCCTCTAGAGCGACGATGATATGTGAGCCGTCCTTGCGAGAGAGAGTTAACAAAATGGACGAGCTTGATTAGAACGCAGTTTGATATAAATTGTGTTGTCCAGAATAATAAAGTCGTAAACTTTCTATGTATGAAAAATTTATCAATTAAGATGTCATTTGATTACTTATTATTATAATTAGTTGATTAAGTTTTATTGGAGTGAGATGTAATGATCATGCTGAGTTCAGATAAAATTGTATGTCTAAATTAAATTTCCTATGATTGAAATATGTTTGTTGTGATGTTTCCATGATTGTTCACAATTGCCGTCACAATTGCCGCATTATTATTTTTTAGAAAGAATGAGGCAAAAAGAGGTGATGCATAAATTTTTAATATTACACGTGCGTGCACGTGCATGTTTACTAGTACAATCAAAGGGGGAGAGACACTCCGAAATTGGGCGAGGGACCTAGTTAGGGCGAGTACATTGGGCGACGCTTAGTTGGGCGCTTAAAAGGAGTAGAAACAAAGAGCCCAACGCTTATTTCTACGTGCCCTTAGGCTCAGGTCCATGACTAGGAAGCGAGGAGCTTGGAGGGTAGCCTTGCCTTTGGGCTTTGGCTCAACAACCTACTAATCGAGCACTTCACTTGTTGTAGATCAGGCTCCACAAGGCGACGGAACAAATCTAAGAAATATATATGGACGTGTCTCTTTATCGAGTGTGCAGTGTGGGCCAACGTACATACCCTATACTGCCGATACCCCCTACGACGCTACCGTTGTCCTCAACAACGCCTACAATCTAGACTAGATATATCCGACTTTGCACAGTGGTTTTCGTACACTACAGAGTGTGAACTCGTTCCGTGGCAAAGGCGCGCGCGCGTGCCGCCGTCGCGTCGATCGATCGATCTCAACTCTACGCCGCATGCACGTACGGTTCGTCTCCTAGCCGCTGATTAATTTGTGAGAGAAACTCAAACGCAAACGTACGCGTACACATGCCGCACACATCCTACGAATATCCCAAAAACCGAACATGTGAATCTGTCTTGAAATTGACGAAATCGTATCAAACAACTCATTATCAATGAAATGTTGTCCCCCAGTCACACCAAAAGAAAATCTCGACTTTATAAAAAAAACGTTGACCCCCGGGGAATGATCCCTCGCGGCCTATACGTTGCTATATAGATGGGACCTCTCCAGCAGTGTGCACACACACGCTCGGATAACACCCCATTTAATTCGGTCCCGTGCGGACTCGAACTCGGGTGGTCAGCGTGCGCGCACACACGCTTGCCACTAGGCCAGCGCCTAGTTCTCAAATCTCGACATTATGGGACATATTGATATATAGATGTCAAATATGTAGTTTAAACTCTGTTAGACTACTTAACTAGCTCTCCATGCCTACATTATTAGTCGGAGAAAAAGGGGCTCGACCCGTACGTCTAGTCAGACAAATTTTGTAGCAATCGATGCAAGTGAGTCATCAATTAGACTATCCTATACCGTCTTTAGTTCAAAAAATGAGCTAACCTTTTCAAAATGATGATCTGGAAAACTTACTTCATTCTTATGAATTAAGAAGGATAATGGGTACTCCCTCTGTTTCATAATATAAAGAAGTTTTAGCTTTTTTCACATACACACACATATAAATTTGTATTTAGACACATTTTAGTATATATATCCTCGAAACAGGCTTTCGCCCCGCTTTATAAATAAAGCAACCGTCCACAGTTACAACCAACCGAACACAAGTTTCAAAAGCAAGAAAATAAAAAGGTTTTGCTGGGGCCACAGTACAGAAAGGCCCAAGGTTCTCACTACTACTCCTAATACAAACTCTACGAAGTAGAGTTCAACGGCTGGTCGGAGAAGATAGAAGGCGTGCCGCCTTTAGAAGATCCTCAAGTATGCCGTCCAACCGCTGCCTGTCCCGCTGTCTAACCAAGGGGTGCCACTCCTGCAGGAAAGACAAGAATTTGAAAACTGAGTCAGCGGCCCGTCGTGGAAGGACATGCTCAATGACCATCTTATTACGAATCGTCCAAAGGGTCCAGGTCATTGCCGCGAACACCAACGAGAAGAGGGACCTCCTCCTCCCGGTATGATTCGCCTGCACTTCCAGGAACTCTGCCAAGTCATGGGCCTGCCACTGAGGCCCCAACGCCTCAGCAAGGAAGCTCCATAGGAAGCGAGCTGCGGGACAGGAGAACAGGATATGCGTCCCCGTCTCGGGGACCGCACAAAGGGGACAGGTGCCATCACCTGGGCCCAAGCGTTTCGCCACCTCGACTCCCGAGGGGAGGCGGTCGCGAAGAAGTTGCCACGTAAATATCTTGATTTTAAGAGGTAGTGGCGCCTTCCACAAGTGGGAAGCCCAAGTCAGCACAGGCCCCCTGAATAGGGCCCGATACGCGGAGCCGACGAAGAAGTGTCGCGCAGGCGTAAGGCTCCATGCGACACTATCCGGGTTGTCCGAGAGGGCTAGGGGAAGTAACTCGAGCAGGGACCTCCAGCTCGCCACTTCCCCCGGCCCGAAAGTGCGGCGGAATCCAATGTTCCACCGCCCCTGATGGAAGGCCGTGGAGATCAACAACAGGGGTTCCGTACAAATCGCAAAGAGCATGTATTTAATATGAATCTTGACAGCATGTATAACATCTATAACATCTTATATTATGAAACGGAGAAACTACCTAATAATAACCCACTTGCATCTCCATTTTCGCAGCTACACCACCGCACGTCATCAGAGGGGTCGCCCGTGCAGTAGATCGATCGTGCGGGCGTGCGGCTACCTAGCTGCATCTGCATCCTACACTGTGTGGGCCGCAGGTGCACCGAACAAGTGTACATAGTCACGACGACTTCACCACACCTCTCTCTCTCTGTAAAGAATTCTTCGCCCTAGTAAGCTATATATAGCAGCTGGTACGGATGTGTATAGAATACTGAGTGGATCGGGGACATGATATATAGATGAGTGATTTGATGATTAAATACGGCACATCGAACTAGCCTGGACATTTAACACGCGGCAGATGAAAGTGAACACATTACGCCACCAACTTTTTATTTGAAAAAACACATGTAATTTTATTCGTATTCGCAACAATTTTATGGTTACAAGATCTATTGTTCAAGAAATTACAAAGTCATACAATTAGGAATTACAATGAAATCTCGCAGAGACATCTTCGCCATAGTATCAATCTTTGCACTACGAAATACTATCAAAACTTGCCTAAAGAGACTTCAACTAGACAGGAGCGGTGGCAGAGCTAGAACAATTAGCACCAGGGTGCACACATGGTGATATAACACATTTAAAAAAAAATTGGGGGTGGATATGTGGTGAATTGCTATTTTATAAAGGAACCTATTTCTTTCTGGTGTCCTGTGCACCCGGCTGGCACAAGGTGGATCCGCAACTGGACAGGAGCAATGATATTGTCGCTTGTTCACTTGCACGGAATTGATTACCGATAGGCTTCTGAAAACTCATCGAGTTGCCCGTCTAAAAAGATGGGAAGCCACAAACGATGAACATAACTGAATGAGATGGTTGCTAAAAGTGCAGGTTGTTGTACCAAAAATCTTCACTATAACGTCTAAGAGAGATTCAGACTACACAAGGAATCAACATGACATAGTAATATAAAGATCTGAGTAATCAGAGATGCGAGGAACAAAAAAAATAGAGTAACTTTATTCGCAAAACCACCACTAGCCACCGACGAAGTTTTAAAAGACTCCCCCCCCCCCATATCCCAGTCCCAAGATGACAAATTTCTCCGGCGGAGGGTGTTTTTCGGAACCCTAGATTCACAAGTTTATCTTATATTATATGTCTACTGTACCGGAAAACCGGTGAACTCCAGATTCACATATCGACTCTGACAATCTTTATCTTTTTTCCTCGGGGAATAATCTGTTTCTCAACTCTGAACAGAGAAGATCCACAATCACAATAGGCAATTTCCTGTATAAGTGCCATTTTGTTGATCACATGACCTGTGTGCATGTCTACATCTGTCTTGAGCTATCTTCATCCCCCAGCCGACACCACTCCGCAGCCCAAGACAAGATTACACTAACACTACTCCATACAGATCCAAGAAATCGAATTAGGGGGCATATCTTTCCCCGTACGTATAGTCAATGTCCCCTTTGAAAGTAGCATCCTGTCATTCGTTCCTGCAAGCAGAGCTCGCTATCTGGCGCGGCCGGCCGGCGAGCCCGCCGCCGCCGCTGCTCCCGCTGGCCCCCCACGCACTTCCAGCCAATATGTGCATGCATGCCCTGCATGCATGGCACACACGCTGCGATGGAGCTGCCTGCAGCATGCAGGCGCGATCGATCGGCGAGTGGCCGTACCCTGTCGTTCTCCGTCAGGCGATCGACATGGCCCGTACCCTGAGTCGTCATTTGACGGCCGGGGCCGCCCCCGGGAGAATCTCACTCGTGTTAAGCTATGAATAGATGTGCATTTGTTTTTCTCCTAGGTTTGCCCTCTCGTGCAGCAGTACCTAATGACTGCGTCGTCGTCCTCTGGCTATCTATAACTCACCATCGCAATCGCTGTCTCATCGATCCCGGCCTATTGCTCGTGCATATATGCTTGCTGCCACTTTAAATGTCAATGTTTCAAACCCCAGAAAAGCCCAATCTCTATCGTACACGTAGCTAATTAAGCACGCACGTCGTACGGATGTACTGTCTTGACGTACGTGGATTCAAACCAAGTTCGTTCTCAGGTAGGTTAACAATGCAGCGACGAGCCGACGAAGATAAGGATGGCGATGGGTAGGCTAGACCATTAATTGTCAGACATATACCTCATATCCCAGGGACACAAAATTCTAACCATATATACCCGCATTCGTGGGTATAAAGTTTTACCCGCACACATAGTCGGTGGATACCATTAGCCATTGGTAGATCAAAAATATACACAAAATCTTGTATCCTATCGTACCTCGCCACATCACTTCCAGTTCTCTAACTATGTACTCCCTCCGCTTCAGTTTATAAATCCAGCGCGTATACCTAGATTGCTAATTTTACTTATGTAATAATACATATTATATAACACAAACAATATATTATTTGAAAAATATAACATCTGAAATTTGTAAGTTTGTAAGGGTATATATACTTTTGTAATATATGCTTTGATTTATCGTTATCAAATTGACGACCTAAGGGAGGTGCATGCTCTGTAAACCTAAATGGAGGGAGTACTATGTTTGTGATCTGCCTGTCAATCTCCTGCTTGCCTCATACCCTCGTCGGTGCTGAAGAAACAAAGAAAATAGTGGATATAGAGGGGGGAAGATGGAGGTCAGTGGCAAGTTGCCGACTCCGTGCCTTGCGGCAATGAGAAGGGCCGGTGGATCGAAAACTCGAGGGGTACCCTACTCCGCATGACTGTACTCATACCATATCCACGATTTAATATATAGTTAGGGTATATGCACGGTAAAAGATGTGCCCATACCATACCCACTTCGGTATGGTCACTGGTGGAGCTAAGTTCAACTAGTGGTGTGTCCTACTCAGTTTCGGTTTCTTCTTGCTCTTTGTCTTTCCGTTTGTGCATGCCGCCACGTACGCCATTGCTAGATCGACCCATCGCCACCTCGAATAAGGTAGGCTAGCCTCTTTAATTACACGAGCGTAAAACAAGGCTTAATTTGTCTGGACGCAACTGGAGCGTCCTGGATCGGTCGATCCATCGACTGATATCTTCTTTTCCCGCCTGCATGCAGACGTGCGTAAAGTACGTACGCACACGTGCAGCACAGTACACTATAGTCCTTGCTCCTGATTTTCTTCATTTCTCCCTCCCAGCTAGCTGAGTGCACACACAGTACACTGGTCGTTGCAAAGCAAGATCGATTTTTTCCCGATCCATATAGGCCAGGCCAGCAACCAAGAGAAAAAAGAATCGAGAACCGCCACCCCTACACGCCGGCTACTGTGCCCGGCTAAGCTAGCCCCAAGAGTGCTCGATCTTCCTCTTCTGGCGAATAGAGTGCGCGACTTTGCGGCTGATGCGTGGGAGTGCGACTTGGCACGGGCGTGCGGCGGCTACTTGGCGACACATATCCATGTATCAAGTACCGACTGGGGGCATGCACATGCACAGTGCTGGCCAAAACCAGCCAGCACGTACGGTAACGTATAGAAAGAAAAGCGGCTATACACAGACCGGAAATCCATTTCGAGTCATAAGAACATTTGGTTCCACGAGTCAAAATCGTGTTTCAAAATGTAAAAAACATATAATGAAACAAAATTCGGGTGAACATCCCAGCATTCTATGCTCATACATAAAATTTCATGAGCAAAAACATTTTGTTGTAACCTATGTCGACAAGACAAAAAAAAGTCGTGTGATAGGTCATTTGTAGCACCAAAATTTCTCTTTTTTGTACAAGCCACAAAAATATGTTCTTATCGTAACTTTGTACATGAACATAAAATGTCAAGATGTATGTCCACTTTTTTTGTTTGATTTTTTTAATTTTTAATTATGTCGTCTTATAAGATAAAGCACCGCCTCTCTATACACATGAGTACACACATAGTGGATGGCATATATGCATGTCCTAAAAATTAAGGACTGATTAGAAACACCAGACTACGTGAAACCATAAAAAAAAATATCAGTGACGCCAACCGGCTTTAGCGCATCGTCTAGTAAACCACCTCGCCATTATGTCGAGCTCGTCTATATTCTAGCTAGGTTGTCGCATATTTAAAGAACATAGAAATGTGTATAAGTAAGAAATTTTTAGAAATGCATAATCTATAATAGGAACTAGGTATCGCTAGTATTTAAATAGTAATGTAGATAACAAATTTAACCATAGCTTAACTAGTTACTACAAATTTCCTGTGTAACTATAACACAATCCTTAATCTACATCCTAATGTACTCGATGATATACAGAGGAGAGGAGTAGTCTTATCGACATCGTTGAGAGGACATGGGGGTGTACTAGCCGACATAAATATGTTGGTGGGGGGGGGGGGGGGGGGGGGGGGTCATCCGGGTCGAGATTGAATACAGGGGTTCAGCCAGCTTCAGATCCCACACGGCGGCGAGACCCTACGTGTTGCATGCTATATTTCACTACATGCCAAAAAGGCAATAGCCGTGTACAAGTTATAATGAGAGAGCGTGCCTCTAAGGCTCCCGAGGTCCGGTTCGGCAGCCCAGTTCGCAAGAATACAGAGTCCTAAATCTATCCAACTAATATTATTGCCTAAATCTTGAGCTAGGTGGCTTCGTGGGATTTAGTTTTACACCTTCCTTTAGTTGGCACGTCTCCGTCTTGTACTTCGGCTAACTTGGTCACCCAACGAACATGCCTTAGTACCAATAGGTATACCTAGCCATGTGCAGCCCGACCCAGACGGCTCGACTCGGCCTGACCCGGAAATCTTGGACTGGGCCGGGCTTGCACATTAGGCTAGGCTCGGGCCTGAAAATCGGGCCAGCAGTGAGGTCGGGTCGGGCTTAAAAAAATGCAAATTCAGTTAGGATCGGGCCGGGATGATTGGGTCTAGTCGGGCTTTGTCGGGCTCGGGCTAGGCTCATGCCCGATTTCTGAGGTCCGACGGTCTGGTTGGGCTGGGCTCAGGCCTAGATTTTTCTAAGCATGCAGAAAAGCCGGAGGCTAATCTGTTCGAACACTTAAAAATGATGAGAGGCACTAAATATGAAGATATGTCTGAAGAATTTGATTATAGCAATTAATATGCTCCTACACCCAACTATACAGTTGAAGATTTATCCAAGAAGATTTTGAAAAAACCCCACCTTCAGGAAGGTGATGAAGTCGCGTACAACAGAATTCTTAATCATGTTGCTTTTAAGGAAAAAGAGGTCAAGGATCTACGACAATGGAACCATCAAGCTGAAGGCAAATTACTTTGGAAAGGGTACTTCATTACCGAAACCCAGCTGATCACCACTGGTCGAGCTAAACGGCCGAAAATAGAAGCGCTTCATGGAAGTCAACCCATGTGAAATAAAGATTTTATCTAGTTATTTTATTTTTGTTTTTGTTTAAAAGAGTGTTCGAAGATCCAATGGGGAACAACAGGTAACTTGGTTTATCTACTAGTTATACGATTTGTCGTACTGCCGATATCTCCATATATTTGTTGCTGAACGGACACTCTGCGATTCTGGCGACAGCTATAGCGGCCAGCAGGCCCATTGTTGCCCCAGGTCATTCCGTCATTGGAGTATACGACCCCAGCTTGCATGCATATTACTTATTCAGCCTTTGATGCTACTCCGTACAAGAATTTATCATATCAATAGGAGCTACAACTTCCGAGCGCATCATCAAGCAAGATTAGAAATCAATATTCCAAACTCTCTATCCTCCATCGCCCAGTGCATCAAAGTGCATCAAGATTGGTGATGTTGTTTTGCCAAAAAGTTCTTCACAAGTTGTAGTGTTGATCAACTGTACTCATTATAAAATTCTGTGAATTTTATGAAGTTCTTTACAAATTGCATATCCATTGCTATGATTATGAACTTCTTCACAAGTTGCAGTGTATATCCATTGATGTGATTATGAAGTTCTTCACAAGTTGCAGTGTGGATCCATTGCTATGATTATGAAGTTCTTCACTATTTTTATAAGTAATATTATCCACATAAAAAGATCCATGGAAATCCATGTGAAGTTCTTCACAAATCTTCATAAGAAACCCTCGATTCATATAGAAAGATCCATGTAATTCATACAAAGATCCATGCACGAAAACACACACAAAAAGCAGAACTAGGGAGCCACGTGCCATGGGGGTGAAGCACGAGGATGACGACGACCGTCAGGGTGAAACGCTTGGACGACGACCGTCGGGGCCAAGGACAGCGACCCCGACCATGGCTCCGGCGCCGGAATAAGGATAGGCGGCTCGGTGAGGACCCCGGTGGGCGGGAGAGCGACGGAGGGCTCGGTTGGCCTCCACGGGAGGCCACGGACAGCCGCCATGGGAGGGCTCCGCCGTCACAGAAAGGCCGGGGTGGAGGCTACCGGGATATGATTCGCGGGTGAAGTTAGGGCTTGACCCCGATTTGGGGATTTTATCCACAACTCTCGTTGAAGTAGCTGGTTATTCTCAAAAAGTGCAGAGTTCGTTTTGCTGAACTGTCGAGCGCGGATCTCATAGACGGGTGAGGATTAGGTTCCGGCGCCTGAACGTCATGTCATGATTCTTTTCCATGAAATGTTGCGTGCTAAAGAAAATTACACATGTGATCCAAAAGTTCTAAAATAATTCAGGATCATATCCAATCTGACACAGTTTTTTAATATAGGAGTTCCACATTCACATGTCGAAACTTATATCTGGACATGTTTTGCTGTTCATATTCACTCATTTTTGTAAGTATCAAGATAACATGTGTTTTTTTTAGAAAAGAGGGTGTGAATTCCCGGCCTCTGCATCAAAATGATGCATATGTGTCATGGCTAAAATATTTTATATTAAAAAATAGAGGGAGTACTCACTAAAACCTCTAAATAATTAATTCGCCTACTTTAAGATGCAAGGCCCACATACCGTTTCCCATCCTCGATTGTACACCAACGGCTTCTAACATCTTCTCCCATTAAACTATCTTCGCCCTGAATTTCGCAGTAAATTGCAATTTTGTCATTCTTTTGCGCCAAATTTTGCACTCATATATCCATAGCATGATATATGACCGTGATTTTTCTTGAAAAAGATAAACATTTCAAACATAGCCCTCTGTATCCGAGATATATACACAACTGTGCAGTAGGCAGCTAGGGTATTAGTGGTGGTCTTGTGGAATACAACCTTTAAAGTGAAAATCCGCATTTCAAATATAGCCCGGCATGCGGGTATATATAAATTCACAATTGTGCAGCTAGCGCTCGATAAATTGATTAACTGATGATGACATATAGTACTTACGGAGAACACTGCACTCCATATGCAATGAGAGACCACCCAGATATATATGTCTGAACCTTGCAAAAAAAAAGATATATATGTCTACAGAGACGCCTACATGCTCACGTGTCCCTACAGTACATAACTGTGTAGCCCTCAATCGACCGCAATAATGCCTTCATCATTCCTTTGCTAACTCTCCTAATTACTACGCACATCAAAACCCGACAGCTACGTACCTATCTACCTACGTGGGGAGTTTGAGCTGTGCTTGCTTATATTAGCCCAGTCTGCTGCCTGCACGTACGTAAACGGGCAGCAGTGAAGAAACAGTTGATGTTCAGATACCACCGCCCATGGCGACGGACGCCATTGCTCAAAACTCAAATGCCCTCACTGCTCTCTGTAAAACCTAGCGTAGAGCGAAACCGCTGGCATAAACAAACAAAACGCGCGCGTACACATCACACCCACAGCCTAGGTAGCTCCACCACTAATACCCTAGCTGCCTAGCTCACTACTCCCATCTTTCAGCTTCCTGTAGTGCGCACCCCTTTCTCCATCTCCAATCTTTTCTCTCCCTTCTTTCTCTGTCGTCCGGCCTTCCCTTCAAGCTAATTGATCGCTGGATCGATGCATATGCACATCCATGGGAATGGTGACCACCCTGAGCTGAGCTGATAATATCAACCGCTTTCGTACCCTAGCCACTTTCATTATAGTCGATCGATCTCAATCTCATGTGAAGAGTAGAAGCAACTGTAGTACTAGATCAAGAAGTAGATCTTGCTGCCAACATATATAGTACTGCAAAAGCAGCTGGTAGAAGCTACTACACTCGCGCGCCAAATGTTTCCTTACCCTAACCCTCACAGTTTGTGGATCTCCCGAGAAACCCCAGTGCAGGCGCCAAACCCTGCGAGCAGCTTCGCCGTGGCGCCTCAAGCGCACCTGGATCATCAGATTCAGCACTACGACCACTTCTTCCCCGGCCACGGCAGCCAGTTCAACTCCGAGACGCTGGAGGCCGTGCTCCGGCCGCGCCCGCCGCCTCCTCCTCTCGGGACGGCGCATGAGGCGGAAAGAAACGGTGCCCCCATAGCCGGCGCAGGCGCCGGCCATGCGAGGGCTCGGAAGCGGCCGTTCAGGACGGACCGGCACAGCAAGATCCGGACGGCGCAGGGCGTCCGCGACCGCCGGATGCGGCTCTCCCTCGACGTGGCGCGCGACTTCTTCGCGCTGCAGGACCAGCTCGGCTTCGACAAGGCCAGCAAGACGGTGGACTGGCTGCTCACTCAGTCCAAACCGGCCATCGAACGCCTATCAGCCGAGTCATCCCGCCGGGTCAACGTCGCCGGTGCCGGAGAAGACGGCGTGTCATCGTCCCTGACGACGGCCGGGCACGGCGGCCGCCGGCTCAAGGAGGCCGAGACTGCCGGTGCCGGGTCAGGGACGGTGGCAGTGGATCATGTGGAGAAGGTGAGAATGATGAGGGCCAGAGGTTGCGGGACGACAACGTCGGTGCACATGGAACCGATGAACGGCGGTCTGATGTCGGCACCCATGGCTGTCGGCGGGGAGTACTACTACGACCTTGGTGATATGATGTACAACAATGGAGGAGAATGCGACGACGATGGTGAGTACGAGGAAGACGGTGATTTCTTGGACGGTATGCAATACTAGATTGTTCGTTCAAGCTGCTTGCATGATTTCTCTATATAGTAGCTAGCCAGTAACAACTTCCTTAGGTCTTGATCGATTTCTCGGAGCGCTTCAACCGTCTTAATTATTGCATGTGTACGGATCTACTAGTAGTACTATATGCGAACCTTCATTTGGTTTTATGCTGTTATTTGTGCTTTGTTTTGCTCCTCTGACCAGGCTTGTGAAGTTTGGCTTTCTTTCATGTCAATTTGAACTTTAACTTTTTAAGTTCTTCAACTGGTCGTACGCTAGATTTTTATAGGAAGACAAACGATTAATAGTTGTGCTGCTGAGTGCACACTCATGAGATGAAAGAGTGTAGATCGGTGAAGAATTGAAGATAGTGTACTATTTCAGGTAAAAGTAACACATTCTGCGTTGACAAGTACAGATCGCCGTTTATGATCAAACACAAAAATCAATATATCAGGATTTTTTTTAGCAAATCCCCTCTTTAGGTCCATCTGTACCTCTGTATAACCTACGGATTATGTAATTTGATAGCTTGCATTTGTTTTTTAAACGACAGCTTGCATCAGTTTTTAAGTTCCAGTGAAATATCTAACTCACTATACCTGTAAGTCGAAGCTAAAATGACATCAGCACATACACTGGCAGAGTATATGAGTTAGTTCAACACCACCGGGTACATGATTATCACAAATACCTTTTTAAAAGCAATCATTTCCAAGTACACTTCTTGTTTTGGGTGGTTAGCTGAATACTGTAAGAGCCCTTCAAACAGGACAAAATTATAAAGTCATAAATTGATTTCGAAAGTTTAGGAGTGAAAGAAGTTAGAAAGGCTTTAGTAACTAATAATTTATGCACTGTACAGTACCTTGTTTGATTAGTTTCATTGGTCAATCTATAAATGATCATCCAAAAGTAATCAGCATATAGTAAATCAGCTTCATATTGTGGCATGCATTGAGATGGAATTCACCTGTTAACATCTGCTTCAAAGTAGAACGGTAAAATGAAAATAATCTAGCAAATATGTTTCGTTCATTATTATTACCCTGCAGATTTATTCAAAATGTATTTTATAAAATGACGGAACTGATAACTATTCTGTTCAGTCTATGAAACTGATAGAGATGATTTTTAGATTCTTGAGCACACACTACAGGAAACAATTGGTTTGCCGTGTGTCCAGGGCACACGACAAGACTGAAATCCTCTCGACAAAGAGTTTGCCGTGAGCATGCTCTCATTTGGAGGGGTTAAGTAAGTAAATCTATTTAAAAAACTTCGGTAGTTGATGATACGAAAATAAATAATAGATCCTTTTGAATATTGAATCTTCCACATAAGTTAATTGATGGTACATTCAATTAGCAAAATAACATAAGAATACAAAAGGATCAATTGTCCATGTGTTTACTTAAGTTTTTAGTAATTTACATATATGTGTTTACTGACTCTAGTATCAATTAGTCTCACAAGTCAAATGAATCCTGTAGGTAATGAAATTTCTTATATACACTGGAACTAAATCTCTCATTTTCTTAAAACTATCCTAATTGAGAAGAACTATCTGTTTTTTTTTACCATTTCTGCCTAAACAAATATAAAAACAAACTGTGGGTATACCCCTTGCTATATATATACGGGTTCCTTTGATTTATAGGATAGTAAAAATGTAGGTATAGTAAACCTATATGATTGGAATGGTATGTCTAACTTAATTATGTGAAGAGAGATTCTCTTTGATTGTGTTAAAAGAATTTTCCATGAGGTTAGAGCTCATGTTTCTTCCTGCACTACTTGATTCCTATGTGATTAATTCCTATAGGTTATGATCCTATGAATCAACTTGTGTAGGAAAATTCCCTATAGGATTTCTTTGAATCAAATAGGCCATAGGTGTGTAAAGCTGCATGCACTAGTATGAGGGTAACTTATTTTCAGTGATCGACGAACCGGACCCTCTCAGATTGGTGTGTGGTCGAGTATGTGGGCTTCTTGTCATAAAATCTGGTACTCCCAAGTTTCGAAAATCTCTCTCTATTTTTATAGATTGTTGTAAACACTTCGGTGACAACATATATCAATTAATTGTAAAGTTTCAAATCAAAATGTGTTTACATCTAGAGAAAAATATAAATTAGCTAATTCAATGTGGGTTATTAAATGTTTCAGTTATCAATATCAGTGCTATATGTTTTCCTTTATAATTTGTTGGATGCACCTTTTCCCATACAAAAAGGGAGTTCTCATTCCGAATCTAAAATGCAATAACCTTTTAATAGATTGACATTCTCTTCAAGATTCTTCTTTTACCACTCAAATATTTATAGTTTAATCAGCTATAAAGGAATAATTACTAGCATAAAACCAAACTAACATAACTAGATTTATCAGTGGTCTCTCAAGTGAGACAACATGTTAGTACCACCACTACCAATATGCATGCATGTAGCACCAAATGTACATAAACTTAGCAAACTGCAATTCTTTCTTTCTTTTTTGACACAGCACACACTGCATTCGCGCCGCTAGCTACATACACTACTCCTAGAAAAATTTACAATGTGATCATGATCAGCACTAGCAGTAGCATAGCCTTTCTTGATTTGAGATATGCTCGCCGCCGAAGTACAGTACTTGCCGTGAGGATTGCTCTGACAGGATTAGCTTACGTGCATGTCCGCGTCGCTGAGACACCGATCGAGACACCGGAATTGAATTGCAACATGTATATGCGTATGGTCTTTTGCCTACGCTAGCTGCGCCTACTGTTCCGGCATGGCGTTCTCTCAACTGTAGCAGCGTCCATGCATGCGATACGATGCTCCGATCGAGAGGTCGCTGTTCATTTCTTCTTGGCTTATATATAGTACAGATTGATCGAGTTCAAAATTACCATTTTTTAGTCTAGTAATTCATGCCGGCCGGGGTGAAGAGAGGGAGGTTTGTGAGGACGAAAAGCCAGGTCTCTCGCCGACCGGCCGATCGGTCATGGCGTGAGGGAGCGGAGAAGATCTGGGCGCGTCGTGTCCTGTCAGCGCTCCGCTCTGGCTATATAACAGCTGCGGCCCGCGGAGCAAACCGTAGCTTAAACAGCACGACGTGCGTAGGCCTGGCCGCCCGCCGGCACCGGACGTCTGTTTGGAGCTAACTCCTTGATGAGACTTGATCAATGGTAGATCTACCTACACACGCGGTAGAACTTCATTGATCTCGGCAGGACTCGATTCTTTCGTCTCACATATATATGTGCATTCCAGGTTTATTTATAAGAAACGAAAATCAGGCATATCGTTTTTATAGTCAGATATAAAAAAATGATACAAAAACGGATGAACACGGGCTTCATTGCATGCAAGACAATTGAATAAACCCATGGTACCATCCTCCGTAGGTTGATCCCACAGTTCATATGCTCTTGTGCTACTGCGAACTGAAGTAAGGACCATAAAGGGATCGAGTATTTAACCTAGTAGATAACCTGCAAACATCATCAGGCGGTTGAGGGAGTTGGGCGTGGAAGTCGTGAGCGCGGGGGTTTTGCTCCGCAGAAAACGCCCCCGCGTCATCTCCTGGATGCGGCTCGGGCGGAACCCTAGTTCCCCAGCCGCCGCCACCCCCCACCTCCTCCACCCCCTCGCCGCCGGCCGGAGGAAGCTGGCCAGGCACAACCCTAGGCGGCGGACGGCGGCGGCGAGGCTCTGCCCTCCTGGCTTTTCTTCTCCAGCGGATTCGGCACCTCTCCAGATCGTGTGGCGGCGCGCTCGGCGGCAGCGGCAGGTGGGCCGCGGCGGAAGGCGAGCAGGGCGTGGCGGCGCGGTTCCTTGGTTGTGGATCTGGCTGGTCGCGCCATGACCTGCTCTGGGCCGAGGTTTGGCCCGGGCAGGGGAGCGGGTCTGGTGGCCGAGGTGCGGCGCGGCGGTTGGCAAGCAGGACGCGGAGGCGCGGGTCCGGCGGACGCTGGGGTGGTCGGAGGCGAAGGTGTCGCTCCCGAAGTCCCAGCCCCCCGTCCTCGCCTCTCTCCATGCGGCGGTGCTGCCGGCCAAAGGCAGGGCCTTCTCCCTCGTTGGATAGGCTTGGCGAGGCCTAGCCGTTCGACCTGGGACGGTGGCTGTGGGGCGGGTCAGGGACGGCGACGTCGTGGTGGCGGCGGCGGCTCGGATGACGCGGGATGCGGCTTCGGGCCAGAGTTCTCGGCCAGGGTTGCAGGGCGCTCGACAGCGGCTTTCCTCTGGAGCAAGTGACGGGAAGGAGCAGAGGCAGCTTGGCCTCGGGACGGTGGCTGGCGGAGCTGGCCAGAGGCGGCGGGCTCTCGGCCCAGATCTGGGCCCGTTTGGGCCCGATTTGGGTTGGGCGGGCCCTGCTGCTTGGTGGTTTCAGTGGTTCCCGGAGGGTCCGGGAACCCTTCCCCTGACCATGGAGTGGATGGGGTGTTGGATCCGAGCCAGGAGGGCCTGGATCCGGTGACCGCCTAGCATCCTCGTTTACTCGAGGTTTGCGGGTGTGACCGGCGGGTGCGTCCTGCTAGTTGCACCCTCATTGTTCTAGGGCAGGCTATCTCGGTCCCTCTACTGTCCGTTCCGATGGATTTGTCGTCTAGACTCCTGCTGTTCCCTGGGTGCGAGATCTTGGATGCCGGGGCGGCGGCCTCGGAAGGTGGTCTGCGCATGCGACTCTGCGGCGAGTGACGTGGCAGTGGTGATGGTCGTCTTCTCGGACCACATGGGTGGCGTGGAGTTGGCGGAAGGAGTTCATGGTGCTAGCTTCGCTTCGGCAATGGCGGCTCCCAGATCGCGTCCTGGAGGCCTGGCTCGAGACTTTTGGCGTTTCATGGTATCGAGTGTGGTAGAGAGGTTCTTCCGAGCGAAAGCTCGGCGCTTTGGCGCCAACAGAGACGACGCCTGCGGGTGTCGTAACCCTCTTGGGGGCGCTGTTGTGGGTGCCTCCTCCACACTTAGCGTGGTAGAAAGGTGTTTCCGAGCGAAACCTCTGCGCTTCGGCGCCAACAGCGACGACACCTGCGGGTGTCGTAACCCTCCTGGGAGCGCTGTTGTGGGTGCCTTCTCCGCACTAGGGCTCCGGGTGAAAACCTTGACCTCTTGGTCTAGACGGCGGCGGCGCTTTGCGTCGTCACCCTGTTGGGGGCGTCGTCGTGGAGCCTCGGTACTTCTCGATCTTGCGTCGGAGTCATCGGTGGCAAGTCCGGTTTTCTTTTTTCTTGTTTTATCTTTGATCTGCCTTGTAAGAGGGTTTCCTCATCACCTTGTATCGGTTTGGCCGTTGGGCTTTATTTATAAAGCGGGGCGAAAGCCTGTTTCGAGGATAACCTGCAAAACGATAGAAATTCTAACTTTGCTGAACACAATGTCATGCGATAGTTCGAAATATACCACATAAGGTGTGCGCCACCACCATTATATTAGTCTCATATTGTATTTAAGTATATTAATTCAGTCAATTAGTCCATATTTAGTCCGTATTGAAGTAGCCAAAATATATTATAATTTGGAACAGAGAGAGTGGCACATTTGACATACATGGCGAGGTAGATTAAAAGCTAGATGCATCATTTTCCTAGAAGAAAATTGGAGAAGGACAACACAAAGTAGTCATATCATCGCAGCCACATAAACGATACTTCATACTACGCCACCATTCCAAGCACGCCTTGGCAAAATTGTCTTTAGTTAGTATGACTACTCTGCAAAGGTACCTATCGGATATTTTAATTTTGATTAGTGGAAATTTAAGCTTCCAACAGAACTTCGGAAAATGATAACTTCGTTGACCATGCTGGTACACAGCATTCATAGCATCCTCTGCAAAGGTACCTATCGGATATTTTTCATGTTTCCAGCATTCACAGCGGAGGTGGCGTTTTTGTTAATGACGGCATTCATATGGGGCGTCTTTTGTTAGTCGCACAAAATTTCGACCATTTGCATCATTGGCCCTAGCGGGCCTGACCTAAAGATGATCTCTTACTACCTGGTATCATACACAAATAGTGTCCCTATTTAGGACATCAACAGATACTAAATGACACCTCTTAAATGAAAACTAGTTAATTCAATCCTCATACATCATAGCCAACATTGGGCAAAGAGAGTACCTACAAGAATGAAGTGGTAATACAAGCATTTTCCTTGTATGAACAACCTTTTACTAAACACAATCTTCTTGCATCTAGCATGGACAAATTTAATCATCGGCATGTAAGTACAAAAGCATAAACAGGAAAACTAATTGTTGACCTAGCCACACATCATCGCCGCGCATCAACAAAAAGTCACGAACACATACTTATCTATGTCCCATATCACCCAACAATACTTGCGAACTGCGTATCGAACCCTAAACGCAGATCAAACACTAAAACAGGCAGATCTATGGTGCATGTCAATCTACACCGATAAACCTACCATGATCTACAGATCTATGATAGAAACTAGCTCATAAGGGGTGGAGAACATTGTTAACTCCATGGCTGAATCCCTCAAGGATGACGTTGGGAAACACGGTCGTCACTGCTGATGGAGATCTTGCCGCTCGACGAAGAAGTAGGGATGGCATGCCTTTTTCTCCCACCAAAGATGCTTGTCGTAGAGCTATGGACCAGACGGCAGAGAAACCACCAAGGAGAGAGAGGAGAGAGGAGACGAGCACATGGAGTGAGGGGAGATAGGCAGTGAGGGGATTTACGACGCGTGTTCTCAAAGGGAAGCGGCATCTCCCGTCCCTTCCCCGCACGTGCAGGAGAGAGTGAAATTTGGCCTATGAGAGGGTGGCTCCACGGGAACGACCGTTCCTCCAGGGGTTGGCCCAACACTTCTTTAAGATTCATGTTCTACAGAAAAGCGGTGCAGCTCAGACAATCCAACTTGCCCAAAACGTGTTTCCACAGGCTGCACGGGGTCATAGTGGGCAACCAAACACGCCCATGGTGACTTTCTCAAGCTTCAACCACCATGCCTTCAGTGTTCAACATATGTCCTCTCAGGGTCGGCCCATAGGTAGGGCAAAAAGAGCGACTGCCTAGGCCCCGGAAAAAAGAGGGACCCAAAATTTTAAAATGTATTAAACACTATATGATATATTATCCATTACATCCAAGAAACTATTAATAACTCAATTTAAAAAACATAAATGACTTTTTTTTGGTATACAACTCATAATAGTGACAATGATTTTCACTAATAATATGTAAAATAACATATGAAAAGATCATTCCACAAGAAAAATGTAATGCCAATTATAGAAGCCAAATCTATACACTTCAATGTAGATCAGTGGTAAATGACGTGCATATTAAAATAGTGATTCATCATGTTCCGCTTACATTGGGGACCGATTTAGTACCGTAACCAAGGGTTATTTTGTGTCAGCAGATGCACAACAGATCCCCTTATGATATACAAACAAACAAATTTGACGACATCAACAAGCTTAATTCACATGCTATTATGTTTCTAGTGGGAAAGCCCGACAGGCTTTACAAAAATCCATGTACAAGGTTTTTCATATGTAATTCTATGAAACATATTTTAATTTTCTCATTGGTGACTACAATAAACAATGTTATTTCAATACTGAGTACGGAGCATCCACACTTTGTTATATTTGAATTGCTTGACAATTTCAAACATTAAAAGTAGTTTCATTGATTCGGTTAATTTATACTCTATAAATTTCTATAAATAGAGGTCCCGAGCTCCATGGGGCCTACTTTGAAATATAGAAAAATGATATTTATATGTTTCAAAGTATGGTTTGGAGTATATGGTTATAGTTTCATATGCATATGCACTACAGATCTGCAAACATTCATGGAAAATATTGTTTTTAGCTACACAAAAATAACAAATTTGTGGCTCTAGAGAGATAAAAAACTGGTTTTTATCTTAAAGTTTGTTTATTTTGGGTAGATCGCGGGTAATAATATATTTCGACTAAACTTAGTCATACGTATAAGACATGTAGATCTACTTATACGATTATCTTCATATTGTTTTGTGACATGAAAATGTGTTTTTCAAAAACAAAAAAAATGCTAAGTGAGCTTGGGAATCAATTTAACTTTCTGCTATAAAAATGTTTACCTAGTCATATACTAGAAATTGTTTTGAGGTTTTTTAATCAATCATATACCAGAAATTGTTTTTGAGATATTTTTTTGATCGTACTCTTACATGTCTTGACAATAAATATTTATAAATTATGCATTGTAGAAAAACATTTGCAAGACAGCCTTTTCTTACCTAATACACTTTAATATCTTCCAATGTTTTGAAACATTAAAAAAATGCACCAACTAATGTTTAGTAATATTATCAATTGTCCAATTATATGGTTACACTATGTGAACAAATAGAAAATTACTAGGAAACATGATAAAAATAAATCTATAAAGTAGAAAAGTTTAGTACAAATTCTATTTATATTGATTTGTCCTCTGCCAGATAATTCATAATACTGACTCTGAATAGAGTTTAATCCGGAATTAAGGTATACACAATTAAGACCACTTAGGATCCCACAAAACAAAGCAATTTGACCAACAACAACAAGTTTAATTAGCATGCTATTATGTTTTCACTGGGGAGTCATTTGGGTTTTACATAAATCAGTATACTTGGTTTTCATGCTTAATTCTTTGCAACACATTTTTTATCCGTATAAATTGCTTGTGTACTTGTACATCAGATGATTACAAACACATTATATAAGAGCATATGAACTAATAAAATTTACATTTGCAAATAAATTGGAATCAACACCATTTTATTTTGATTATTGATTACTATAAACAATGTTATTTTAATAACAAGTACATAACATGCACTTCGTTAAATTTTACTTGCCAGACAACTTTGAACATAAAAAGTAGTTTCATTGATTTAGTGTATACTCTATAAGTTTATACAAATAACACGGATTTGGTGCCATGGGGGGTAGCTGTGCATATGGTGTCCACTGTTGGTTAAAGTACACATGTGCTCCCTTGACAAATCGATGATTAGAACAAGCATCTGTGCATGCGACGACGGCAGTTTCCCGTCTCACTTTTTTTTTACTCTTGCAGGTGCTAGCTAGCCACATCCATACGAAATTTCAAGGTCAAAACCAAAACCGGTGATGGATGGCACCATGTCCATACAACATTTCAAGAATTCAAGGTGAAAACCAAAAACCGGTAGTGGATGGCTGCGGGGTCCGGGCACCATAGCCATACAACATTTCTTCTGCAAGACAATAGTGTGGTGGTTTGATTTCGTTTTTTCTTTGCCAAATAGCTAGGAAACTCTATGCAGGAAATTTGATCACCTGTTTTGTAGGAAGCGCTGAATAGACGATATTTAATTAATATATAAGGAAGGGCTTATGGCTAATGTACCTCCATAGGCAAATATACAGGTCAGAAATTATTTCTAGACTACAGGCAAGGCCAATTAGTATGCTCTAGTTTATAGTCATATCTTTGCAAGATGAACTAAACAATCGTCGTTCTTGTTCTTCTCTAATTAAAAGCAAATCTAATAAATGGAAGAGTAATATGACAGTATCACTTTGCAAAAAAGATAGTTCATCTTGGGATTAAACAATTGTATTTAAACTATAGGCTTACACCAAGACAAAGGATACATAGCAAATAAAACACCATCGGGTGGAGGTGAACCATCTGGTGAAGAAGTGTTACTACTTTGGTTTCACAAATAAAAGTTAAAACAGAGAAGCATTTGAAAAAAAACCTAGAAAGGTATTTGTTTGTACAATTATTGCACATAATTGTGCTAGTTTTGGGTGGATTTCCTACCATGGATTTCAAAGCGCCTTTCAAATTTTGAAATCGAGAATGAGGGATGCTTGAGAGCGGGGTCGTTTTAAATGAGGCCGTGTAAATCTCAATTTGCCCCCCACTCGGTTGTAACCCTTGAAGGCCATGGTCTAGTACTTAAAAACGTTTCTTACCACGTGAATATAGAAATTTCTAAAGCCGATGGATAGGAGAGAGAACAAGGCATAGACCATGTGTTATCCTGCTCTCAGCGTGACAGCGTCAAATTTTGCCGTTGGGGTTGGATGTTGGTGCCATGGTGGGTAGCAAGGCCCAGGGTTATATAAATATGGTTACTTACAAATCGATGTTGAGATATTTGTTCGATCGTACTCTTTGCATTTCTTATATAAATTATGCATTGTGGAAAAAGTGGTCGTAAAACATACGTAATTTGTTGCAAAATTTAGTTTAATTTCTTTCAATATTCAGTATCAACGAAAAAATACCAACTAGTATTTAGTAATATGGCCAGTTATATGGTCAAACTATGCGAACAAATAGAAAATTATTACCAGCTGTAACATGGTAAAAATTAGATCTATAAAGTTTAGTACAAATTGTATTTATTATCTTGATTCGTCCCTGACCTAATAATTCATAGAACCAGCCATGCCTTCTCTCAATATATTCTCTTGTGTTTGTAACTTTGCATCCACTCATGTGTTCCCAGTATAAAGTATGAAATGATAATTTCCCGATGTTAGGTGCATACTTAGTGCAACAATATAATTAATACTCATATTGTATTTTTATAATTTAAGTAAATCTTTGCACCTCAGAAACGAACTAACTTTTTACAAAAAAAGACATTTGATAATGTCACTTGATAAATGTCCTTATGAGGTTTAAATTCTCGCATTCTTATAAGTCCATCTTCTTACACACAATAAATTACATTATTTTTATAAAAAGTACTCCCTCCATTACTATAAACAAGGCGTGAAACTTCTAGCGATGTAACCAAGGCAGCGCAGCGCAGGGAAAAGTTTGTCGCAGCTGGACACTTTTGCTCCCGGTGAATCTCTGTGGGTACAGTTACCGGTCCATCTTTTACTCGTCAGTTCAGCCACGTCCTCTTGGTCTTTAAGTTTTTTAATCAGCCGCATGCAGTCTGCCTCCTTTGCCCAATCCTCTCACGCATGCAAGCCCACGCAGCCAATCAAAGCCCAACTTTCTAGGAGGCTTGCAGTTAATTCCACCGAGAGGGTAGGGCTACTTCCAGTACATAGTGTGTCAATTTTCTCCTGCGCCTTGCTTTTTGATGAAAAACTGATAAAAGATATACGCCTTAAGCAACGGAATGGAGGGAGTACGATAGAATAAAAGCATGCCATGTTAACCCTTGCACCGAATATATATGCTATGAGTTGCATAGCTAGTTTACAGATATTTTGAGTATGTATAAAAGTTTCTACCGTTTGTTGCACACAAAAGTTTACACTATCATTGTGTATTTTAGAGCTGGAGTCAACCAATTAGTAACTATCCAATACGTATATATACATGGCATGAAACTTTGTCAGTAGACAATAAATACGAAGCAGCATGCGGAAAGCCGGAAACAAAACTGTTTACGAGGCAAAGGATAATTCCCGAAAGAAAAGAAAAAAGAAAGAACAAGAAAATAACTTGTACATCATCAGTTCTACAACATAAGATGTTTTACATATTTTTCACATTCATATATATATAGACTAGATGAATGCCCGTGCGTTGCTATGGAGTATCAACCATTTATATATATTGGAAAATTTGAGATTTGTCAATTAATTGGTTGCATGAAACATCATTTTTCAATAATTACAAAGAATTTTTTTACTCGAAGTATGACAATAAAAGGCTGAGGTCAACTTGTCAAGGTTTTACATAAATTGCAACAAACTTACAAACCACAATGGCCTATTCTCGCTTCTTACAATTAGCGACAGAGAGAGACAAGGCGGAATGAAAAATGAAATTCAACTTCACAGTGCAATCATAAAAATTCAAGACATCATTGTATGCATAATAAAAACATGATTTCTCCTACCTCTAAAACATGTGGCCCTGGTCCAAACCTTTCCACCATGAACATGAATGTAAGATTACTATCACCTATAGTAGGCACCTTTTTCATCTCCGTATTGCAATAAATATTACACAAATTACTTTGTTTAGATTAGAAAATAGTCAGTCCCAACAACGAGAACACGGACAACGAGAACACGGTACCTTGGGAGAAAAACACTCCAATTTTCCAATATAATCCCAAAGTACATCCACTCAGGAAATGAACCTGATACAAAGAGGTGGGTCGGTGTCTACAAAATCAACAACTTAGATTACTTTGAATTTTAACTGAAGTCAAATAAATAAATGAAAATTTGAGCTTACAGAACCGGAAACAACACCAGGATGTCAGGCCACGAACAAAGGAACCTAATGAAACTGAGGACTCGATCAGGATAGGCTAGCTTAGAAGGCGCTCCTTTTTTCGCTGCCAGAGATCGAGCTTCTCTCTGACTTCACAACTGGATGTCCCTGCTGATCTCCAAACCCTGGGCCTTGCTAGTTGGTATTGCTACATGATATTTAGAGCGTGTTTGGATGGGATAACATCTTATGTTTTGTATATTTGGATGAGGTGGGTGGAATCAGGGTGGGAAACCTAGCACCACCCTGTTCCTGGGCTGTGTTTTGCTGGGATTGCAGGAAAATGGAAGAGTTGTATAGACCATGTTCTAATTACATAATGTATGTGTCACCAGAATTTGACATCTCACCGGTAGCCATCTTAAGCCTCTACACTTCCAGTTTTAGCGCGTCATTCAGAGCTGCACAATATAGAAGGTTTTGCTACAACTTTAGGCATAGGTATTCTAATAAATGCAAATTACAATCACCACTTTGTTTAATACAAATCCTTCTGTTCCTCAACCTATAGGTCTAACAAATGCAACACGTGGTAATTTGATAAAATCAAATGTTTGCAGATGTATATGCACAAGAGAAAACTTAAAGTACGTGCATAATATCTGTTGTACTTTCGCCCGGAACAATGACTAAATCAATGGAATACTATAAGCCTATGGTGACTTATAACATTAACCAGGTTGAATAATTATTTACCTTTTTTGGGACATAATAATTATTTACCTAATCAAGGAAAAAATTCTTAGCATCAAGCAATTGGGCTTGTTGCTCCATGGCCTGCAATCTTATCATGGGCTATGCATTTCTGCAGAAAGCTCAGTTGTCAGTGATCATGGCAAAGGCGAGAAGGTACATTACGTACAAAAGGGTCAACATAATCTCTTAAACTCTTTTTTTAAATCCAGTTCCATCTTTTTTACATTGCTCCAGAATTCAAAATCAATGAAATTAAATGCTTGCAGAAGCCCCCAATAGTCGTTGGTGTACTGCCGGCACAGGTCAACCGACAGTGGCTATCAGAGAGGCTTCGCTGTAGAGAAGAGTAGGTCGGCAGAAAGGGCCAATGATCCCTTGAGGCACGCAGCGAGGCAGGCACGACCATATCCTTGGCGTCCATGTGTACAGCCATAGCCTCATCTCCAAAGTCATCTACATACGTGTCAAAGGATATGGAATCCGTTTGAGATCAAAACAGAGGAAGATAGAAGACACTTGAACTACTGTCACCATTGACCTCCTATGCCCAGTCGCAGTCGTCCTGCTCCTCCTCCGCATCGCTCTCCTCTTCTCTCACCACGCACCTGAATGGACGAAACCGGCACCACGCGCGGACATAGGCATGCATGGCACCATTTAGTCCAACATCTATGAAGTTCTGAACATCCTCTTGCTGCAAAATTAACTGTAGCGGATCAGTTAATTTGTCAATCTTAAAGCACTGCACAAAGCACTTACAACCACAAAATTTGACAATCACATTTGCACCTACTTGTAGACCTATCTTAACAATTACCGACCTGAGGATATTGAGAGCATTGACAGATCCGAGTGAGGTACTGTACACATGGGTGATCCAACAAAACACTACAGTGAATCTTGCTAGCACCCACGCATTCCATTCATAAAGGATTACATGAAAAAAAATGTGACCAGCTTATTTTTAAATGGGCCATAAATTGATTGACAAGAACAGTTTCACATGTGGAAATGTAATTGTTCCAGAAAGAGACGTGTCAAAATAACAGGCTGTGCCAATGCCAGTACGTTGAGCAGATTTCAGTAAATTATATGCGACATTAGATTGTTCTAAGCTGCATGCCAAGACCTAAAACTACACAACAAATATATACGTTTTAAAATCTGGAATTTTGTTTTTTTTTTTTTTTTTTGAAGCGAAGGCAAAAGCTTTGCCTTATCGATTTATTAAGAAGAAGGTGCCCGGTTTATTAACGGAAGAAACCGGGCGAAAACCATACAACCCAACACCACAGGAGCGAAGCCCACACAACCTCGGGAAACTCAAGAGCAAAGCTCCAAACACCACTCCGCAGCGAGCCGACAGCCCACCACCCTTGCCAGAGAGAACAAGCCGTAGTGGCTATGGGAAGAGCACATACGGGACTATCCAACGCAGATGAAAGCAACCAATCCACCGAGTAGCCCGACGACGACCAACACCGTGGGCAACCTTGTCGCCCAAACGACACAAGGTGGAGCACCCTCGATGTTGTAGATCTCTCGGAGCCGCCGCCCCGACATCCACCTATCCATCACGCCCTGCGCAATCCATCTGAACCACCTTCCGGGGCCGCCGCCCCGACATGCCACCACTCGCACTCGAGCTGCAACGCCGCACGACCTAGCCGCCCGCAGTCCAAACTGCCCAGGGCAACTACCCGCAGACCACGGCCGCCACACCATGTCCGAGGCCGCTGCCTCGACATACTGAAGATCGCCCCTCGCTGGACGCATCAACCGAGCCGACAACCTCGTTGCACTCGCAACACAAGATTGTCACCCACACCATGCAGAGCCACGAAACCACCCCATAGTGTCGTCGCCGCATCGCTGCCCGAGGCCGCCGCCCCGGCATACCGACGCACCATCAACCCGAGGCCGCTGCATCCGATCCGGAGCACGGCGGCAAGACGAGGCCACCACCGTGCCGGAGGTCCGCCAACCCCCAGCCGCACCGCACCTCCATCGCCCCCGGCCTGCCATGGCCCAGATCGAGCCCGGCCACCCGCGGCGAGCAGCCCGAAGCACAAGCACCGCCAAGCCGCGCCACCCTGCGCCGCCTCAACGCGACGCCCCTGCTGCCTCGCCGCGCCGCCCCTGCGCTACCTCGCCGCGCCGCCCCGAGCCTGCGCCGCCGCTGCCCAAGCTCCCGTCGAAGAGGCCAGCCCGCGCTGGACCGCCCTGAGCAGGAGGAGGAGAGGGCCCCGCCGCCGCCGAGCCGCACGGGCTTTGCCCTACGACTCCGACCGGGCGGCGGCGAGGGAAGGCGGGCTGGAGTGGCGCTTGCGGCGGCGGCTAGGGTTCGCTCCTGGCCGCCCGCGGGAGCGACAATTTTTTTGCAAGTATGTAGAGCAGATTTCTAGTAAATTATATGCGGGCATTCAGAAGTTAGACTAAAAAAATACTAATAAATGTGAGATAGTACTTTCCTTATTCATCAAAGTATTAGGAGTACCAGGAGGATCAAACTTCTAGCCAAACAGGTTAGCATGCAGGCCTTTGGTGTCGACCAGTTCGACGCGAGAGCGAGCGTCATCACGGAGCTGCTTCTTCAGCTGGTGGTACTTTGGGATCTGCAGGCACAACCTTCACCATCACGGTCATGAGCTAGGCCTTAGCTTCGGTGTGCCGTGCATGCCGCTCAAAATCGTCATCTCCTGCTAGCATTCAGCTTAAATACCTGAGATGGAGGCTAACCAAGACCTGTTGCACCGGTTGCCTAGCTCTTAAGCGTGGCATCTGCTCTGGCCGGCGAGTACAAAAAATATGAATTCTAAAATAGTTCCAAAGTAGTAGCTAGCTAGTACAAAATGTAGTCAGGTTCATGCATAATAAGATAGATGATTTTAGTCCATGTTCTCATAATTTATTTGGTTCAGGTTCATTCACAGATAAATAGGCGAATTATTTAACAGAAATGCATGTATCATGATTTATGAGAAATGCATCTGAGCACTACCGAACAAGATCAACTTAACACAAATGCATTTAATGTTCCCTAGCTCAAAATTCTGTAGAGGGATTTTTTCCTAGCTCAAAATTCTATACATAACACTCTATTCTATCTAATCGGACGGCGGATTCGACCGCCTTAAACCTCAAAAAAAAAAAATGCATGTAATGTTCAGAATTTAAAAGATTGCACAAATTCCTTGAATACAATTCTCATCAGGATCTTCTTCTCTGATCACCACTTTTAGAATAATGCATTGTATACATCAAGGTTACAGAAACGTTAGCAGCTTAATCCTACTCAGTGCATGTTAGTATATGTTTATGTACATTTGCTCTAATTTAGGAACCAAATAGTGATTGCCTGAAGTCAATGCCGAGCTCTTGACTGAAGTCCAATGGCAGGGCCGCATGAGCTAATGCATTCATCAAAATTTCCGTCGGACCAACGAACGCATAGCAGCAGACGCACCTGCGGCAGTGCCGGTGGAGGAGCCACGAGAGCGCGGTGTTGATGTTGAGCACGCGGTCGTTCGCGAGCTTGCGGCCATAGAAGATGTAGTGTTAGATATAGGCTTGTATTCCGGGAGTCGACTCATCTTCGGGTCGACTCGAGTTCCGACTCGGGAGTCTGTTCCCAGTCGAGTGAGCCCTACTCGGAGTCTGTTCCGAATAGAGGCAGTCGGTAGCCGGGTTCTGGTACTGGACACTTTGTCCTGTAGCCAGTGTCCTGAAGTGGTGCGTCAGCGCCAGGTACAGACTAGGTAGGTACGACGTGCTAGGCGTCATCTACAGTGATTTCTAGTCATGACGGGGTCAACAGTGACACGTCATGGGCAAGGAGTAGGACCTGTCACATCCGTCTGATGTGACAGCTTAGTGGACTTTGTAACCCTAGCTAGCAGCCCCTATTTAAAGGGAGGAATACACACAAGGCCAAGTGAGGCAAACCGAAAAACATCTCTCACCTTTCAGAATCATTCTCCCCTCTTCCTCTGCTCCATTCTCTCCGTAGCATTTCCAAGAGAGGGCCAACAATTGGTATCAGAGCCTTAGCTTCGAGAGATCTCCACCGGCGATGGGTGATTTAGTCACACAGGAGGCGGTGGTGGTGGCGGCGGCAGCGGCCGCAAGCACGCTGGCTATCCAGCGGGCGACACGGGACTCCGGTGGTTCGTGGCCGCTTCTCACGCGGTCCAACTACGCGGACTGGGCGTTGGTCATGCAGGTCAAGCTTGAGGCACCACGGAGCGGGATACGGACCGAGCAGCGATGGAGTACCTGCTGCTCGCTGTCCCGCCGGAGATGATCTCCACCCTCACCGCCAAGGACACGGCGAAGGAGGCGTGGGAGGCCATCAAGACGATGCGGGTCGGAGACGGCCGTGTCCGGGAGGCAAAGGCGACGCTGCTGAAGAAGCAGTACGAGGCACTCAAGTTCGGCGACAAGGAGGACATCGACGACTTCGCCATGCGCATGTCGTCGCTCGTGTCGCAGCTGGGAGTGCTCGGCGTCACCATCTCTGAGCCGGACACAGTGCGTAAGCTCCTCTCGGTCGTTTCCTCTAAGTTCTCGCAGATGGCATGTTCCATCGAGACTCTGCTCGACCTCAACACGGTCGCGCTCGAGGAGCTCATCGGCCGGCTCAAGGCGGCTGAGGATCACCACGAGGTGGAGCAGCCGGAGGTCAAGCAGACCGGGAAACTACTCTTCACGGAGGAAAAGTGGTTTGCCCGGATGCGGCTGCAGGACGGAGGGTCATCTAGCCAAGCCGGACGCGGTGGCAGGAAGCCGCGCGGTCGCGGCAGGGGCAACTCGGGTCGTGGACCCGGGAACCGCGTGATACGTCTCCAACGTATCTATAATTTCTTATGTTCCATGCTATATTACACCAAGTTATCACATGTTTTATATGCATTTTATATAGTTTTATGCATTTTCTGGGACTAACCTATTAACAAGATGCCACAGTGCCAGTTCCCTGTTTTCTGTTGTTTTTGGTTTCAGAAAAGTACTTAAGGAAATATTCTCGGAATTGGACGATTTCTTTTCTGAAGTCAGTTTTTCATCGGGAACGTTCCAGAAAGCCGAACACAAGACGAAGTGGGCCACCGAGGCGGCGCCACCACGTGCTCGCGCGGCGGCACTCCTGGCCGCGCGAGGACCAGGTGTGGGCCCCTCGGGGCGCCACCGACTTCGCCCTTTCGCCTACAAATACCCCCCAGACTAAAAACCCTAACACGGTGTGCAATATTTCCTCCACGGGTCCCGAGCGCCGCCGCCATCGAAGACAAGATTCGGGGAACAGAACTCGCTGTTCCGGCACCCTGCCGGGACGGGGAATTGCCCCCGGAGCCATCTCCATCGACTCCACCGCCATCTCCATCGCCGTTGCTGAGTCTTATGATGAGGAGTGAGTAGTTCTCCCCCGAGGCTGCGGGATCTACGGTAACTATGTGGTCTATCTCTCTCTCCCATGATGTGATCTTTTATGTGATCATGAGCTTTGTAACCTAGTTGAATATGTGATGCTACTCTTTATCTATTATGCACTCTAGAGGTTACTTTAATATGAACTCCGGGGTTATTCACGGTTGTAACGGTGACAGCGTGTGCACCGTGTGTGATTCCTTTATGACGTTGTTGGTGTTAGTTTACTCTGACTTTGAGGGTGCTCTTGTAGCCCTACACAATGAATGGTGTTTGTTATCCAACATGAGAGTGTTTGAGAGTAGTGTTTATTTATTTAACTTTGATGTCATTGTTGAGAATGTCCACTGGTGAAAGTAGGATCCCTAGGCCTTGTTTCTAAGCATTAAAACACCGTTTCTAACAAGTTCTGCTACATGTTTGCTTGCTGCCATTTTTATTACAGATTGCAATTACTACTTATAATCGTCCATATTACTTGTATTTCACTATCTCTTCGCATAACTAGTGCACCTATACATCTGACAAATGTATTGGGTGTGTTGGGGACACAAGAGACTTTTTGTATCTTAATTGCAGGGTTGCTTGAGAGGAATATCTTTGACCTCTACCTCCCTGAGTTCGATATACCTTGGGTGATTCACTTAAGGGAAACTTGCTGCTGTTCTACAAACCTCTGCTCTTGGAGGCCCAACACTGTCTACGAGAATAGAAGCGTGCGTAGACATCAAGCTATTTTCTGGCGCCGTTGCCGGGGAGGTGAGCGCTTGAAGGTATCTCCTTTAGATTCTGCAGTTATTACTTTTTGTTTCTTGTTTTTATTTTCACTAGTTAGGCTAATGGAAAACAACAAAAAAATTAGAGATCTCTATGAAATTTATATTGCATTAGGACATGATACTTTTGAAGAGAAAATTAAAAAACCTATGGAAGTTTGTTTGCATAATAGTGGTAGTAATGTTATTAGTATAAATTCTGTGGACACTATTATTGCTAAGGCTATGGAAAAGCCTAAGCTTGGGGGAGCTAGTTTAAACAAAAATAATCTTTTTTGCTCCTCAGCTTTGGAGGAATTATTTAGACTTGATAATGCTTTACCTCCAATATGTGATAATTTTAATGATGCTTGTGATATTCTAAAGCCACCTGAAGAAATAGTGCCATTTAAAATACCTATGAAAATTATTGATCGTGTTATGGATAACTGCTATGTAGGGGATGGAACTGTCCATCCTGGTGATCATTTGCTATTTTTACACGAATTATGCGAGTTGTTCAAGGGTGAAGGTATTTCAATGGACAAAGTTAAGAAGAAATTATTTTCTATATCACTTGGTGGAAGAGCTGCGCATTGGTATAAATTGTTGAAGAATAGGCACTCTCTTGGATGGGAGGAGGTTGTATCTCTCTTTTATTCTAAATTTTATCCTCCAAGTGAGATTCACCAAGATCGTAATTCTATATATAATTTCTGGCCTCTTGAAGGAGAAAGCATTGCTCAAGCTTGGGGAAGGCTGAAAACATTAATACTCAAATGTCCTAACCATGAGCTTCCTGATAATATAATTGTTAATAATTTTTATGCAAGACTTTCAGGACATTGCAAGGATTATCTAGATGCCTGTTCGGAGGGCTCTTTCACAAGTAAGAAGGTTGAAGCTAGATGGGATCTCCTTGAAACAATTCGAAACAATGCTGAAGATTGGGAGAATGACAAAGGTAAAGAATCAGGTATAAACTACGAATATGATTGCATTAAGTCTTGTGTTGAAACTGCTAGTTTTCAAGAGCTTAGTGCTAAATATGGTCTTGATTCTCATATTATTGTTGATTATTTTAGAACCTTTGCTTCTCATATTAATGTTCCTAAAGAAAATTGGGACGTGTATCATGAACCTTTCAAAGACACTTGCATGGAAAATGAAATTGTTGTTAATGATTGTAATAAACATGCTCAAACTTCTGAAAATACTATTTCTTATAAGCATGTTAATTTTTGTGGAATGCATAAACCTTGTGGAATTAATCAAATTGAAGATGAATATTGTATCCATCATAGGAATGAAAATACTAGAGGTTGGTATAAAGTTTTAAGAGATCTTGGTAAAACGATTTGTGCCACCTATCCTTTTATTTGTGAACTTTGCTATGAAAAGGGTCATTTCAAATTTCAATGCTCAGGTTCTCATAAAGATATTGCAGGAGACTTTTGTGATAACATGATCACCCCTAATCAACATGATGAACTTACATTATTTTTGGGGTGTGAAGAAATATCAAGAAAAACTTCTTTGTTAAATATGAGTGATATTGATATGGATGATTTGTTGCATGGATGTTATCTCTATTGTGTTAATAATTGCCATGCTAACACCTACATACAAAATATTATAAAGGATGAGACTTCACCAAAGTATGACAGGACTAATCTGTGTTTTCATCTTATTAATGAAAGAGGGGAATTCCCCCAAGTTTCTTCCATTGTCTCTAATACTAAACCAGGTTATGTGGAGAAGCTTCCTTTCAAGCCTCTCCCTCCAAAAGAGGAAAAGAAGAAGAAAAATGGAAAGAGGAAGAAGAAGAAGAGGAGTAAAAGGAGAGAGGAAACGGTATCTTCTCCCAAACTTGTTGCTCCTGTTACAATTAATACTTATAATTCTGAATTCGATGATTCTGAACTTGATGATGTACCTATGCCTGTTATTTATATTAGTGATCATGATTGGGAAAAGCACACTTCTTTTGATATTGAAGATCTTTGGGATAATAATTCTGAAAATGATGATGTTAATAATTGCTGCACTATTAATACTATCGATGTTCCTTCCCATGATGATATAGAGAGCTCTGAGCTCGGGGATGAGGTGTTTGAAAATCCTTTTGCTACTAATGATTATATATTTGATACATATCTTTCTAGTAAAAATGATGACATGTTTGCAAATGAACACACTTTAGAGGATAATTATTCTATTGCTTATGATGATACTATGCCTCCGGTCTTTGATAATTATAAAGAATACTATGACATGGGTTATAATTACAATTATCCTTTTAAAACTTGTCATAATTATAGAGGAATCACTCAAACCAATCCTTTTAATATACATCTTGTCTATCATGTTCAAGTTCTTTATGATGATCCTACTCCCTTTGTTATTAATGAGAAGAACTTTTCTTATGAGGGAGATAATGATACTTTTATGCATATGGATCATGATAAGAATGTTTCATGTGATGGTTATATTGTGGATTTTATCAATGATGCTACTGAAAGTTATTATGAGAGAGGAAAACACGGTTGTAAAAGTTTTCAAGTTACTAAAACACCTCTCTTTATGTTGGAAGTTTTGAAGTTTTATTTGTTTCATCTTTCTGTGATAGTTGCTTTATGTTTCAATAATTTATTCTATCACAAGACTCCTTTGCATAGGAAGTGGGTGCTGAAATATTGGGCCTTTTAGCCCATTATCAATTCCTGAAAATCCCTAAGGCCCATGTTGTCATGCCATGTGGTGGGAGTTTAGTCCCATACTGCTAGTTGGATGAGATGTGCATCAGCTTATATACTGAGGCACTCCACTACTAGTATGAGTTGGTATGAGGTATGAGGAGAATGGCTGTGTACCACACGCGCGCTCCTCCTCCTCCGCCGCCCGCCTCGCCACGCCTCGCCTCGTCACGACACGACACGTCACGACACGACGCGCCGCGGGTTGCGGGAATCTCGCCGAGCCGATGTATTCTTTTTGTCACGCAGGAATAAAATGTCAACGGTCACGAAACGCTCTGCGGTAATGGAGATTGATTGCTAGCTGAAACGTCGTGTCTTAAGTGCTCTTAAGTACGTGCGTTTTCAGTCTTAACGATCATTCATTACGTGCGTTTCGACTGGACCCTTTGTCTCCCGCGTCTGTGCATAAAAGGAGAGGTCGCTCCTCTCCGAACATAACCCTGACAACAGAATCATCCGCCCACAGCCGCCACCATCGTTCCTCCTCGCTGTTGCTGCCTTCGTTGATCCCATCCCGTCCGCCGCGTACACGGTCGACGGGAGAGCAGGCCTCCGAAACCCCGCCTCTCCGTTTCCTGTACGGGAGAGGGGCGATTAGGTTTTTGGGTAGCGTCTCATACGCGACTGCTCGCCAATCTACATCCACTACGTCGGCTACTTCCTCTGCTTCAACTACGTCCTCGTCGCCTTCATCATCACCATGAGCACTGACGCCGAGATCGAGAAGGCTGCCGCTGACAAGAGGGCTGCCGACAACGCTGCTGCTTCCGCTTCGGCCAATTGGCCAACTGCTGGGTATGATATGTTCATACCTCTGTTAATTATTTCCGTGTTTGTAGTACTAGTCACATGTGTAGATGTTTCTACTATCTGTCTAGTGCGTAGTCTTATCATCAAGTTTCAGTATATCATTAGCACTGTTTATGCCATGTTCATGATTTATTATTGGATTAGTTTAATCGAACAATTGCCTATATTCTCAACAATCCAAAAACCTAATGTGTGTAGGCAATTTTCGGTAAATGGTTTTGCTGCTGCACTGAAACCAGTCCCGTTTACGGGGACATATTTTAAGCGTTGGCAAACCAAAACCATCTTATGGCTCACTGCGATGAACGTGTTCTGGGTCGCCGGTGTCACTCCCACTGAAACGATTACTCCTGAACAGGAGAAGGCGTTTAGGGATGCCACCGTCGTCTTTGTTGGAGCCATTCTAAGCGTGATCGGAGATAAGTTGGTTGACGCATATTTACATGTGCGGGTTGCCAAGGACTTGTGGGAGGCGCTCGAATCTAAATTCGGCGCAACTGATGCTGGAAGCGAGATGTACACTATAGAGCAGTTCCATGATTACAAGATGGTTGATAACCGTTCTGTATTGGAACAAGCTCATGAGATACAGTGCATCGCTAAGGAGCTTGAGCTTCTGAAGTGTGTGCTACCGGGCAAGTTTGTCGCGGGATGCATAATCGCTAAGCTGCCCAACTCCTGGAGGAACTTTGCTACTACTCTGAAACATCAGAGGCGTGAATTCTCTGTTGAGGATGTCATTGGCCATCTGAGTGTTGAGCAGAATTCAAGGGCAAAGGACTCGCATGGAAAAGGCGAAGGTGCTTCTGTTGCTAATATGGTACAGAAGAACTTCAACTCCCACAAGCACAAGGGAAAAACTGTCGTCCAACAGAATACCGACTTCAAGAAGAAGGGTAACAAACCTTTCAAGAAGGATAAGAAGAAAGGTGCATGCTACACCTGTGGTTCAGAGGAACATTGGGCTCCTAAGTGCCCAAAGAAGTTCAAGAAACCAGGACAAGACCCCAAGTCTGTCAACATGATCGTGAGCAACAATGAGAACGGTGCATCCGGGTACGGTAATTTATTTACTGTATTTTCAGTTTTTCAGTCTAATGAATGGTGGATTGATACTGGTGCAAATACTCATGTGTGTGCTGACATTTCATTGTTTTCTTCTTATCAGGTCACAGGGAACGGATCCGTATTGATGGGGAATGGCGCGAGTGCTTCTGTTCTTGGTGTTGGCACGGTCGATCTGAAGTTTACTTCGGGAAGGATCGTGCAGCTCAAGAACGTTCAGCATGTCCCCGCCATCAAGAAGAATCTCGTTAGTGGCTCCCTTCTATGTAGAGAAGGGTTTAAGTTGGTATTCGAGTCTAATAAAGTAGTTGTTACGAAATATGGACTATTTGTTGGAAAAGGTTATGAATGCGGAGGCATGTTCCGCTTTTCTCTTGCTGATTTCTGTAATAAAGTCGTGAACAATATTCATTCGAATGTTAATGAAGCAGAAGTTTGGCATTCACGTCTTTGTCACATTGGTTTCGGTTGTATGACGCGGCTAGCAAAACTAAGTTTAATCCCATCTTTCACTTTAGCCAAAGGTTCTAAATGTCTTTCGTGTGTTCAAGCAAAGCAACCTCGCAAGCCTCATAAAGCTGCGGAGGAAAGACACTTGGCACCGTTAGAACTTATACATTCTGATCTTTGTGAGATGAATGGTGTTTTGACTAAAGGTGGAAAGAGATACTTCATGACACTGATAGATGATTCCACTAGATTTTGCTATGTATATTTGTTAAGTACTAAAGATGAGGCTCTACACTACTTTAAAATCTATAAAGCAGAAGTTGAGAACCAACTTGAAAAGAAAATTAAACACATCCGGTCTGATCGTGGTGGAGAGTACTTCTCTAATGAGTTCGACTCTTTCTGTATGGAACATGGAATTATTCATGAGAGGACGCCTCCCTATTCTCCCCAGTCAAATGGGGTTGCCGAACGGAAAAACTGTACTCTAACTGATTTGGTTAACGCCATGTTAGATACATCGGGATTATCCAAGGCATGGTGGGGGGAGGCGCTATTGACGTCATGTCATGTCCTGAATAAGGTTCCAACAAAAGATAATGAACTCACTCCCTATGAACAATGGGAGAAGAGAAGGACAACACTCTCATACTTACGTACTTGGGGCTGTTTGGCGAAAGTCAATGTGCCGATCCCCAAAAAGCGTAAGCTTGGACCTAAGACCGTGGACTGTGTTAATTTGGGCTACGCTAAGAATAGCGTTGGCTATAGATTCTTGGTAGTGAAATCTGATGTACCTGACGTGAAGGTCGGTACGATTATGGAGTCTAAAGATGCTACTTTCTTTGAGGATGTTTTTCCTATGAGAGATATGCAAAGCACTTCTATACAGGAATCTGAAGAAACTCCTGAGCCTGCCATTCCTATGGAATATTATGAACAAACCCATGATGAAAATCCTGAGAAGGATGATGAGGAAACCCTTGGTAGGGGCAAGCGACAGAGGACTGCAAAGTCCTTTGGCGATGATTTTCTCGTGTACCTTGTGGATGACACTCCCACTTCTATTTCAGAGGCTTATGCATCTTCGGATGCTGATTACTGGAAAGAAGCAGTCCGTAGCGAGATGGATTCCATCATGGCTAACGGGACATGGGAAATTACTGAACGTCCTTACGGTTGTAAACCGTTGGGATGCAAGTGGGTGTTCAAAAAGAAGCTTAGGCCCGATGGTACGATTGAAAAGTACAAGGCTAGGCTTGTGGCCAAGGGCTATGCCCAGAAAGAAGAGGAAGATTTCTTTGATACTTACTCACCTGTGGCTAGACTGACCACCATACGAGTTTTACTCTCGTTGGCAGCCTCGCATGGTCTTCTTGTCCATCAAATGGATGTTAAGACGGCTTTCCTAAATGGAGAGTTAGACGAGGAAATCTATATGCAACAGCCAGATGGCTTTGTATTAGATGGTCAGGAAGGAAAGGTATGTAAGTTATTGAAATCTTTATATGGCCTGAAACAAGCGCCTAAGCAATGGCATGAGAAATTCAATACAACTCTAACCTCTGCTGGTTTTGTTGTGAATGAGGCTGACAAATGCGTATACTATCGCCATGGTGGGGGCGAAGGAGTTATACTGTGCTTGTATGTTGATGACATACTGATTTTTGGGACCAACCTCAAAGTCATTGAGGAGGTCAAGTCTTTTCTATCTCAAAACTTTGAGATGAAAGACCTTGGTGTGGCTGATGTTATTCTGAACATCAAGCTATTGAGAGATAATGAGGGTGGGATAACACTTTTGCAATCCCATTACGTTGAGAAGATTTTAAGTCGATTTGGATATTCGGACTGCAAAGCTTCTCCAACGCCCTATGATCCTAGTGTGCAGATTCGAAAGTTTACTGGCACAGCTAAGGATCAACTGAGGTACTCTCAAGTAATAGGTTCTCTCATGTATCTAGCTAGCGCGACAAGGCCTGACATCATGTTTGCGGTTTGCAAACTTAGCCGGTTTGTTTCCAATCCGGGTGATGTGCATTGGCATGCTGTCGAAAGAATTATGCGCTATCTGAAAGGTACTGAGAACTACGGACTTCACTATTCTGGAAGTCCGTCAGTGCTTGAAGGGTACTGTGATGCGAATTGGATCTCTGATGCTGATGAGATGAAAGCCACAACAGGGTATGTGTTTACCCTTGGAGGTGGTGCTGTTTCCTGGAAGTCTTGCAAGCAAACGATCCTGACGAGATCGACAATGGAAGCAGAATTAACAGCATTGGACACATCTGGTGTCGAAGCAGGATGGCTTCGAGATCTTTTGATGGACTTGCCAGTGGTTGAAAAGCCAGTTCCGGCTATCCTTATGAACTGTGATAACCAAACAGTGATTGTTAAGGTTAAGAGTTCAAAGGACAACATGCAGTCCAACAAACACATAAGAATGAGATTAAAATCTGTCAGACATTTAAGAAACTCCGGAGTTATAGCGTTGGATTATATCCAGTCGGCTAAGAATCTGGCAGATCCCTTTACTAAAGGGCTATCACGTGTTGTGATAGAAAATGCATCGAGGGAGATGGGTATGAAACCCACATGAGTTGCCATGGTAGTAACCCAACCTATGTGATCGGAGATCCCGTGAATTAGGACCTGGGAAAACAAGCTAGTGGTTAACTGAAGAGAGTAAAACCTTTACTAACCCACTTCGTTGGAGATGCAATACTCTCGGTAACTGTATGGCAGGTTGACGTATGTCTTAATGTGTTCCAAAGCTTTGCATAAGCAAGACGCTATCCTACAGAGCGATCTTTGGAGGAACACACCTATATGAACCTGACTGCTGGTCACAGTCTATGAGATTAGGGTGATCTCTAGTAAGTTTATGAATAGGTCTGGAGTGACTAATATGCTCCACCCGAGGGGTCAGCCTTCGGCAGTCTAGTACTGGTAAGACAGTTAGTGAAGCTACTTTACGCCAAACTGACAATTCAAGGCCTAGTCCATTGTCAGTTGTGAAGGAGTGTAGCTAATTGCTCTAGGTGGAGTTCAACCTTAACAGGTCTCTACTAAAAATACTGGTATATCAAAACAGTGTTTGGAACGGATGACAACTTCATGGGTCTTTGGGATCTGGTGGGGGATTGCTGAAATATTGGGCCTTTTAGCCCATTATCAATTCCTGAAAATCCCTAAGGCCCATGTTGTCATGCCATGTGGTGGGAGTTTAGTCCCATACTGCTAGTTGGATGAGATGTGCATCAGCTTATATACTGAGGCACTCCACTACTAGTATGAGTTGGTATGAGGTATGAGGAGAATGGCTGTGTACCACACGCGCGCTCCTCCTCCTCCGCCGCCCGCCTCGCCACGCCTCGCCTCGTCACGACACGACACGACACGTCACGACACGACGCGCCGCGGGTTGCGGGAATCTCGCCGAGCCGATGTATTCTTTTTGTCACGCAGGAATAAAATGTCAACGGTCACGAAACGCTCTGCGGTAATGGAGATTGATTGCTAGCTGAAACGTCGTGTCTTAAGTGCTCTTAAGTACGTGCGTTTTCAGTCTTAACGATCATTCATTACGTGCGTTTCGACTGGACCCTTTGTCTCCCGCGTCTGTGCATAAAAGGAGAGGTCGCTCCTCTCCGAACATAACCCTGACAACAGAATCATCCGCCCACAGCCGCCACCATCGTTCCTCCTCGCTGTTGCTGCCTTCGTTGATCCCATCCCGTCCGCCGCGTACACGGTCGACGGGAGAGCAGGCCTCCGAAACCCCGCCTCTCCGTTTCCTGTACGGGAGAGGGGCGATTAGGTTTTTGGGGAGCGTCTCATACGCGACTGCTCGCCAATCTACATCCACTACGTCGGCTACTTCCTCTGCTTCAACTACGTCCTCGTCGCCTTCATCATCACCATGAGCACTGACGCCGAGATCGAGAAGGCTGCCGCTGACAAGAGGGCTGCCGACAACGCTGCTGCTTCCGCTTCGGCCAATTGGCCAACTGCTGGGTATGATATGTTCATACCTCTCCTAATTATTTCCGTGTTTGTAGTACTAGTCACATGTGTAGATGTTTCTACTATCTGTCTAGTGCGTAGTCTTATCATCAAGTTTCAGTATATCATTAGCACTGTTTATGCCATGTTCATGATTTATTATTGGATTAGTTAAATCGAACAATTGCCTATATTCTCAACAGTGGGTTAGACTTAAATATGTTTGATATTTACCTCTTGATGCTCTCCTATGTTTTTCAACTCTCATTTTTATGAGAGCATCATACGAATCTCCTTGCCTAGCTAAAAGGCTTTAAAGAAAAGCACTTATGGGAGACAACCCACTATTTTTATTTCCTGTTATTTTATTTTGTTGAGTCAAGGACTTGTCCTACCTCTGTAGCAATTCCTTTGTATCTTTATTTTATTGCATTGTTGTGTCAAGTTAAGCCTCTAGTTGAAAGTTGATGCTAAATTTGGATTCCTGCGCAGAAACAGTTTTCTTCTGTTCACCGTTTAATTCATAACTCCTCACAGAAAAATCCAAATAATCTGCCCTTTTTTGTGCGTAATCCTCAGATATATATGCAACTTTCATTAGTTTTGAGTTTTCTGATCTGAGCAAGTTAAGTGCCTTGAAAAATTTCGTCTTTACGGACTGTTCTGTTTTTGACAGATTCTGCCATTTATTTTGCAATGCCTCTTTTGCTATTTTGATTGGATCTTTTTATCCTATGAAGTATCAGTGGCTGTAGCTAATGTCCAGTAGCATTGGTAGCAATTGTGTTCCTACAGAATATCATAATTTTTCGTGCGCTAACCCTCTAATGAAGTTTACTCTAAGTTTGGTGTGGAGGAAGTTTTCAAGGATCAAGAGAGAATGATGATATGATGTGATCAAGAGGATAGTAAAGCCAAAGCTTGGGGATGCCCCGGTGGTTCATCCCCAACATATTTCAAGAAGACTCAAGCGTCAAAGCTTGGGGATGCCCAAGGCATCCCCTTCTTCATCAAAAAACTATCAGGTCCTTTCGAGTGAAACTATATTTTAATTCCGCCACTTCTTATGTGCTTTTCTTGAAGCGTCGGTTTGTTTTTGTTTTTGTTTTTGTTATTTTCATTCTCTGAATAAAATGGATCCTAGCATTCCTTTGTGGGAGAGAGACACGCTCCGCTTTTTCTTATGAATACTCGTATTCTTCACTTATATTTGTTGAGTATTCTTCTATGTTACTTCAATGCTTTCTAGCTCTTGTTTTTCATGCATCTCTTGCTAGAGCTGTTAGCTTTATTATATCATACTGTCATATCTCATTGTTTAATTACTTGGAGAGTTTATCTTTTAAATAAGTTGATTGGTGTTTGGTTGGAAACAGAAAATGCTAAATGTGGTAGATGGTATAAAGAAAGATATACATGCTCTTATGGATTGTTATCTTGCATGTTGTGGTGCTTGGCAATTGTTTTGATCTCTCAAGTAGATCATGTTTAAGCTTTTACATCATGTAGTTAAAACTTATTAGTGAGGAACTACCGTAAAACTTGCTGAAATTTGGTTTGCATGTTTGGTATCTCTAAGGTCTAGATATTTTCTAGTTAAAGTGTTTGAACAACAAGGAAGACAATGTAGAGTTTTATAATGCTTGCAATATGTTTTTATATACGTCTTGTTGTCATAGTTTATACTTGTGTTTGTTTCAAACAACCTTGCTAGCCAAAGCCTTGTACTGAGAGGGAATGCTTCTCGTGCATCCATAATCCTTGAGCCAAAACCTATGCCATTTGTGTCCACCATACCTACCTACTACATGGTATTTCCTGCCATTCCAAGTAAATACTTCATGTGCTACCTTTTATTCAAAATTTATTATCCCTTATTTGTGTCAATGTTTATTAGCTCATGAGAAAGTATGTGGTGTTACGGATATCAACCTTGTCATTTGCTTTTAGACAGACTTTCACCAACCGGACTAGTGGCATATACACCGCTTATCCATTAACTTTGCAAAAAGAGCTGGCAAATGGGGTGCCCAGTCCCAATTAATTACAACTTTAACCACTGCAATCTCTTCACATTTTTGCCCTGATCCAATCAGTCAAGCAATGACAACAGTTTTTAACTATATGTGTAAACAAAAGAGATAAGAGGGATGATCTACCTTGCTGGTAGAAATAACGTCCTTCATGGGAGCCGCTCTTGAAAGTCTGGTTGACAAGGGGGGTAGAGTGCCCATTACCATTCGTTGAGAACAACAAACACCTCTCAAAACTTACTTTTATGCTCTCTATATGATTTCAAAAACCTATAAAACTAAGAAGCTCTAGCATATGCTTGTATCCCTGCTTCCCTCTGCGAAGGGCCTATCTTTTACTTTATGTTGAGTCAGTTTACCTACTTTTTTCTATCCCCGAAGCAAACACTTGTGTCAACTGTGTGCAACAATTCTTATATGCTTACTTATTGCACTTGTTATATTTCTTTGTGTTGACAACTATCTATATGATATACATGTTCAAAAGTTGAAAGCCAATGCTGAAACTTATATATTCCTTTGTGTTGCAATGCTCTTTTGCTTAGATAATATTGCTTTATGAGTTAACTCTTATGCAAATCTTTTTTATGCTTGTTTGAAAGTACTATTCATGAAAAGTTTTACTTATATGATGTAGTTGTTTACTCCTTGTCTATTTGTTAGCAAACTATAGATCATTGCCTTGAGTCACTTCATTCATAACATGAGCCTTACATTATATTATGATCAAGATTGTGTTTAAGCATGTCACTTCAGAAATTCTTCTTCTTTTATCGTTCTTGCCTACTCGGGACAAGTAGAACTAAGATTGGGGATGTTGATACGTCTCCAATGTATCTATAATTTCTTATGTTGCATGCTATATTATACCAAGTTATCACATGTTTTATATGCATTTTATATAGTTTTATGCATTTTCTGGGACTAACCTATTAACAAGATGCCACAGTGCCAGTTCCCTGTTTTCTGCTGTTTTTTGTTTCAGAAAAGTACTTAAGGAAATATTCTCGGAATTAGACGATTTCTTTTCTGAAGTCAGTTTTTCATCGGGAACGTTCCAGAAAGCCGAACACGAGACGAAGTGGGCCACCGAGGCGGCGCCACCACGTGCTCGCGCGGCGGCACTCCTGGCCGCGCGAGGACCAGGTGTGGGCCCCTCGGGGCGCCACCGACTTCGCCCTTTCGCCTACAAATACCCCCCAGACTAAAAACCCTAACACGGTGTGCAATATTTCCTCCACGGGTCCCGAGCGTCGCCGCCATCGAAGACAAGATTCGGGGAACAGAACACTCTGTTCCGGCACCCTGCCGGGACGGGGAATTGCCCCCGGAGCCATCTCCATCGACTCCACCGCCATCTCCATCGCCGTTGCTGAGTCCTATGATGAGGAGTGAGTAGTTCTCCCCCGAGGCTGCGGGATCTACGGTAGCTATGTGGTCTATCTCTCTCTCCCATGATGTGATCTTTTATGTGATCATGAGCTTTGTAACCTAGTTGAATATGTGATGCTACTCTTTATCTATTATGCACTCTAGAGGTTACTTTAATATGAACTCCGGGGTTATTCACGGTTGTAACGGTGACAGTGTGTGCACCGTGTGTGATTCCTTTTATGACGTTGTTGGTGTTAGTTTACTCTGACTTTGAGGGTGCTCTTGTAGCCCTACACAATGAATGGTGTTTGTTATCCAACATGAGAGTGTTTGAGAGTAGTGTTTATTTATTTAACTTTGATGTCATTGTTGAGAATGTCCACTGGTGAAAGTAGGATCCCTAGGCCTTGTTTCTAAGCATTAAAACACCGTTTCTAACAAGTTCTGCTACATGTTTGCTTGCTGCCATTTTTATTACAGATTGCAATTACTACTTATAATCGTCCATATTACTTGTATTTCACTATCTCTTCGCATAACTAGTGCACCTATACATCTGACAAGTGTATTGGGTGTGTTGGGGACACAAGAGACTTTTTGTATCTTAATTGCAGGGTTGCTTGAGAGGAATATCTTTGACCTCTACCTCCCTGAGTTCGATATACCTTGGGTGATTCACTTAAGGGAAACTTGCTGCTGTTCTACAAACCTCTGCTCTTGGAGGCCCAACACTGTCTACGAGAATAGAAGCGTGCGTAGACATCACCGCGGCGCGTCGAAAGACACGTGCCGCTACTGCGGAGTCGCCGGCCACTGGGCGCGGGACTGCCGCAAGAAGAAGCGCGAGGAGGAAGCTCACCTCGTGTGCGGAGCAGACGACAATGACGCGCTGCTCATGATGCACGTATGCACCGTCGCGTCTGCCCCGCAGGTCCCCTCGCCGACTCGATATCAACTCGAGTCCGGCTGCTCGGAGGCGGCACCCTTGTCTCGATCGGTGGCAGAGTCAGCGACTCGACCGGTGGCAGAGTCGGAGGGACCGTCGACTCCTCCGAATAAACTCGCGCCCATCCAGTGGATCGTGGAGTGGGACATGCCGACTCAGGAGGAGTCGGCGGAGTCGGGTCGCAAGGACCCGACAGCGTCGAGTCGCAAGGACTCGGTAGGACCGACTCGGGAGGAGTCGAAGAAGTCGGGTCAAGAGACCCCGGCTGCTTCGAGTCGCACGGACTTGACAGGACCGACTCGGGAGGAGTCGGACTCGGTGACTCGGGAGGAGTCGACCGCGTTGAGTCGCAAGGACTCGACTGAACCGGCTCGGGAGGAGCCGGTCCTCCTCCTGCTGGAGGAGAAGGCGCATGTTAACCTGGCGCAAGGAGGGGACGCCAAGAGTGTCGTCTGGTACCTCGACTCGGGCGCCACCAATCACATGACTGGTGACCGCGCCGTGTTCGCGGAGCTGGACTCAAGCGTTGTCGGGACTGTCAAGTTCGACGACGGCTCGCGAGTCGACATCTGCGGGCAAGGGATGGTGCTGTTCGTCTGCAGGACATGCGAGCACCGAGCCATCACCGGGGTGTACTATATACCCCGGCTGAACACGCAGATCATCAGCCTGGGCCAGTTCGACGTGAACGGCTGCCAGGTGCTGATCGAGGACGGGCTCCTCCGAGTGCGTGACCGGGAGCGGGTGCTCCTGATGAAGGTCAGGCGAGAGCCGAACCGGATGTACAAGCTGACAGCGCGAGTCGCTCAGCCAGTGTGCCTCTCTGTGCGCACTGGAGACGACCCGACCTGGACTTGGCATGCGCGGTTTGGGCATCTCAACTTCGATAGCTTGCATCGGCTGGCGAAGGACGGCATGGTGCGGGGACTTCCTCTGGTGAAGCACGTGAACCAGCTCTGCGACGCCTGCCTAGCAGGGAAGCAGAGGCGAGCCTCCTTTCCCAAGCAGGCGAAGTTCCGGGCAAAGGATCGACTCGAGCTGGTCCATGGCGACCTCTGCAGGCCAATCACCCCGGCCACTCCGAGCGGGAAGAAGTACTTCCTCCTGCTCGTAGACGACCTGACGCGGTACATGTGGCTCGCCCTTCTCTCGACGAAGGACGAGGCCGCAGCCGCCATCATCCGACTCCAGGCAGGAGCCGAGTCGGAAGCAGGCTGCAAGATGTGCACGCTGCGGACGGATCGCGGAGGCGAGTTCACCTCCGGCTCCTTCACGGCATACTGCGCTGAGCTCGGAGTGGAGCGTCACCTGACGGCTCCCTACTCCCCGCAGCAGAATGGCGTCGTGGAGCGACGCAACCAGACGATTGTGGGCATGGCCCGCAGTCTACTGAAGGCCAAGAAAGTCCCCGGTGAGTTCTGGGGTGAGGCAGTGTCGACGGCCATGTTCATCTTGAACAGGTCACCGACCAAGAGCGTGGACGGCAAGACGCCGTTCGAGGCCTGGCATGGCCGCAAGCCGGATGTGAGCTTCATGCGCACATTCGGGTGCGTGGTGCATGTGCGGGAGACGCGACCCGGGCTCAAGAAGCTCGACGACCAGAGCAGCCGCATGATCTTCGTCGGGTACCAACCCGGCACGAAGGGCTACCGCGCCTACGACCCGGAGACCAATCGAGTGAGCATCACACATGACGCCGTGTTCGACGAGAACGCGCGCTGGGACTGGAGTTCGCCGGACTCTCCGGCGAGCACCTTCGGAGACGACTCCATCGAGGTCGAGCACAAGGTGTTCGAGCCTCAGTCGACTCCGGGAGACGGGAGTGCGGGTGATGACCCCGACTCGCCGACTCCGACTTCCCCGACTCCAGGAGCCGGGAGTGAGAGTCCAGCCGGTTCCCCAAGGACACCGGACAACCCGACAGCAGAGTCTCCGACTCTGGCTGTCCCGGGTATCGAGTTCGTCACTCCGCCATCAAGGTATGCAGATATGCTTGATGCGACTGACAACTCCAACCTCGAGCATAGGTTCCGCACACTGCAGAACGTGCTCGACGCAGGTCCGGCTGTGGAGCCGGACGAGGAGCTCCATTTCTTAGCCTCCGAAGAGCCAGGCTCGTCCGATGAGGCGAAGGCGGACGCCAGCTGGCGTGCCGCGATGCAGGAGGAGCTGCAGACCATCGAGTCCAACTCGACTTGGCGGCTTACCACCTTACCACCAGGCCACCGTGCGATCGGCCTGAAGTGGGTGTACAAGGTGAAGAAGAATGCGCAAGGCGCAGTCCTTAAGCACAAGGCTCGCCTCGTGGCGAAGGGCCATGTGCAGCGGCACGGGGTCGACTACGACGAAGTCTTCGCTCCCGTGGCCCGGCTAGAGTCAGTCCGGCTACTACTAGCCGCGGCTGCGAGTGCCGGCTGGGGCGTTCATCACATGGACGTCAAGTCAGCCTTCCTCAACGGGGAGGTGGAGGAAGAGGTGTACGTGCATCAGCCATCTGGCTTCGCTGCAAAGGGGAAGGAGCATATGGTGCTCCGACTCGACAAGGCGCTCTACGGCCTCAAGCAGGCGCCAAGGGCATGGAACACCAAGCTCGACTCATGCCTCGTTCGACTCGGCTTCGCAAGGTGCGAGTCGGAGCATGGCATGCACGCTCGAGGAGCGACTCCGAGCCGGCTTCTAGTCGGCGTCTACGTCGACGACTTGGTGATCACGGGCTCCGACTCCAGCAACATCGACAAATTCAAGCTGGAGATGCAGAGTCTGTTCCAGATGTCCGACCTCGGGCTGTTGAGCTACTACCTCGGCATAGAGGTTCGACAAGGACCCAGCGGGATCGACATCTCGCAGGGTGCCTATGCCCTTAAGCTGCTGGAGCAGGCAGACATGGTCGGGTGTAACCCGGTCCACACACCCATGGAGCCGCGCTTCAAACTGTCCAAGGCCGGCACGGCACCCGCGACGGATGCAACCGAGTACCGCAGCATCGTCGGGAGCCTCAGGTACTTGGTACACACGAGGCCGAACTTGACTTTCGCAGTCGGGTTCGTATCACGCTTCATGGAGGCTCCAACTAGAGAGCACCTCGCGGCTGTGAAGCGGATACTACGCTACATCGCCGGGTCCACGAGACTCGGATGTAGGTATGGGAGGAGTGCAGGTACACCGCGCCTGGTAGGCTACAGCGACTGCGACCTGGCGGGCGACGTCGACTCGCGCAAGAGTACGTCGGGTATGCTGTACTTCCTCGTGAGCAGCCCAGTGACCTGGCAGTCCCAGAAGCAGAAGATCGTGGCTCTGTCGAGCTGCGAGTCGGAATACGTGGCTGCTGCCACGGCTGCTTGCCAGGGGATCTGGCTCTCTCGGTTGCTGGCGGAGCTCAGCAACGGCGAAGCTGAGCAGGTGGTGCTCAAGGTCGACAACAAGTCGGCTATCGCGCTCGCCAAGAATCCCGTCTTCCACGAGCGCTCGAAGCACATCCAGTTGAAGTATCACTTCATTCGAGACTGCGTGGAGGCGAAGAAGATCGAGCTGGAGTTTGTGCCCACCGGACACCAGCTCGCGGACATCTTGACCAAGCCGCTGGGGCGAGTCCGCCTGGCGGAGCTACGCGGAGGGATCGGCATGGTGGAGGTGTCACCGGAACATCAGTCTAGGGAGTTATTGTTAGATATAGGCTTGTATTCCGGGAGTCGACTCATCTTCGGGTCGACTCGAGTTCCGACTCGGGAGTCTGTTCCCAGTCTGTCGGAGAGTGACTCCCACGGAACAGGGGTAGTCACACCCTGAAGAGAGGTTCGAAGGGGGGACTGAACGCGGAGGTCGAACGACCCTCGAGAGGCACGACGACGGTGCTCGCCGGGCCTGGAGAGGGACAACCACGACAGAGAAGGACGCCGGCCCGTACCCAGGTTCACGGCCCTCAGGAGGAGGTAACACCGCTACTCCTGCTTGTCTATATTGCACTTTGGAAGTTACAAGACAATGAGCTTGCCGAAGGCTCTCCTGAGGCAGTTTTGTGCTTGGAGAGGGACACAATGGTCGTCTTCCTCCTCCAGCAGCAGGCTATCCTACGCGCTTGGCTAAGGTTCCCCGGGACTAGGAAGCAATCAGCCGATTGGAGATCAATCCCTCTTCTATGGTGGAGCTCCTGCTCCTTTTATAGGCGCCCCGGGCTCCATCCTCGTGCTGGTGGGTTCCCACATGCCGGTGGCGCGAAGGAGCGGGAGTCCACCGCGGCTCATCCGTCCATGGACGCGGTCCATCCGTGCTAAAGTTGCGCGCCGTGGCCGACAGGCTGCAGACGGTGCAGAGCGGCTCGCAGGCGCGGCAGAGGTCGTGGTGGAGCCCACGATGACGATCTTCTTGGAGCGTTGCGCCGTCCAGCCGCTTTATCACCAAAGAGGAAAGTCCTGGCTGTCCTGGCGCAGGCGGCGCGGCTTTGTTGACCCCTTTATCATCAGAATGGCAACTGGGATGCTCGCGTCACCCTGCAGCTGCTGCAGGGGCCATGTGCGCCCTGGAGCGCTTGCTTAGCCGCGAAGTGTCTCCACAGGGCCGTGATGGCCTGTGGAGAGGTTTCCTGCTGACCTCTCTCCAGGCGTGGCGAGCCTTGGGGAGTCTCTTGAAGCGCGGTGTCCTCTTCAGGCCCCGACTTCCTCTTCAGGCCCTCAAGAGGAGATGCCTCTCGAGGGTCTCTCCAAGCGGTAGCTTGGTCCTTAGTCGTTTTGTCGAATCTGTCGCGGGCGAGGCCGGTAGGGAGTGGACTATGCACACCCCGGTCCTCATTGGGCCGACAGTAGCCCCCGGGCCCGCGATGGGCACGGCTGAGCCATGACCGCAGCCGAAACGTCGTGGGCCCAAAGTGTCCGGCCGGGCCGAGCCACGCGTCACTCAGGCGAGTAACGGTTGCGCACGATCTGGGGCGTGCGTCGTGGGGGGTCCCACCACGCCCCGGTAACTGCTCCTCGACGGGACATAAAGCCTTCGCGCCGGAGCAGGGAGCCGTTACTGCTTCCATTCTCTCTCGCAGAAGCCATCCGCCCCGAGCTCTCCGCTCCTGCTCTCCAGCGCGCTCTTCTCCTTTCTCCTCCAGTTTCTCCCCGCGCCGCGCTCACCTCTTCTCCGACGATGAGTCCGGCCAAGAACAAGGGCAAGGCGGCCGCGGGGTCTTCTTCGCAGGCGGCGCCTGCCGAGGTCGCGCATGGCGCGGCATTGCTAGGGGTGCGCATCAACGACAAGGCCCTCGACAAGGTCCGCTTCCTGGTGGCGGACCGGACCAACGAGCACGGCGCCACCGCACTCAAGGCCGCGGCGCACGGGAAACGCCCGCGAGGGTTTTTCCCCGTCTTCCAGCACTGTGTTGCTGCGGGGCTGGTGCCGCCATTCTCTCCGTTCTTGGAGGCGGTGCTAGCCTTCTACCAGATCCAGCTGCTGCACCTCCACCCCAACTCCGTGCTCATCCTCGCCGTCTTCGCCTACCTCTGCGAGGCGTACTTGGGCCTGGAGCCCACGGTGGACCTCTTCCGGTGCTTCTACGCGCTCCGGAACACGGCGAAGAATGAGCGCTCTGGATGCGTCTCGTTCCGCATCGTGGATGGCATGGGGAGTGTTTACATTCCCATGTCGTGGAGCGAGGGCAAGGCCATCACGTCGGTGACGAAGAAGGTGGACGACTTCCGCCAGCGATGGTTCTTTGTCGGGGTGGAGCAGCCCTGCGCCTTCCTCGAGGTCCCTGACGCGCCGCCCGTGAAGAACTCGAACTGGGGCAAGGCCCCCTTCAGCGGCGCGCAGAACGCAATGTTGATGGGCCGCCTGAGCTACCTTCGGGAGGAGGGCCTCACGGGGCAGATCATCGTGGCGGACTTCGTGACGCGCCGCATTGCTCCCCTTCAGGCGCACGCGACGCCCTTGTGGATGTACTCCGGTCCCCAGGACAAGATGCGGCTCCACCGTGAGGACAACGATAAGGACGCAGTCGACAACGTCTTGTCCGCGCTCTTCATCAATCCGGCGGTGCCCGCCATGGACGAGCTCCCTATCACGCTCCGGCCTCTGCACCAGTACAACATGACCGAGCGCCTGGCCATTCTAGAGGGGATGCCCTCGTTCACCCCGTCAGGTCCGGCGGGAAAGGAGGTGCCTGTGCTGGTGGTGCAGGAGGCGGAGGGAGCAGAGACGCCCTCTGCCTCAGGAGCTGGGCGAGGCGAGGAGGAGGCCGCGGCAGGGGAGGTGTCCTCTTCGAGGGTCGGGCCCTTTACTGACGAGATTTGCGACATCTCGTCAGGTGATGACGATGACGCCTTCGTGGTGGTGCCCACGCGCCATGCGGAGGAGGAGGAGGCCGAGGAGGAGGCCTCTGACGAGGAGGACTCGCAGGGGAGGTGTCCTCTTCGAGGGTCGGGCCCTTTACTGACGAGATTTGCGACATCTCGTCAGGTGATGACGATGACGCCTTCGTGGTGGTGCCCACGCGCCATGCGGAGGAGGAGGAGGCCGAGGAGGAGGCCTCTGACGAGGAGGACTCGCTAGGGCGTCGCGAGCCCCGGTCCAAGGCGGCCAGCGACAGGCCTGGCGCGAGGCCCTCTGACGTCCCCTCCAAGAGGAAAGCCGAGGCGCCCCCGGAGGGGTCAGGTGCTAAGGCCAAGCCCTCCTGGCGCTCGCCAGGCTTGGCGTGGGTCGACACCGGCGCCAAGCAGTCCGGGTAAGCACCTCTAGCTACTAGTTACTTGATTCTTGTTCTTTTCTTCTTCACCCATCCCTGACGATCTTTCCCCGATGCTTGCCAGTGACCTTGTGCCTGCGAAACGCCGTAGGCTTCGCAAGGCAGCAGAGGTGAAGGAAGCCACGGCTGAGGTCGTGGCTGAGGAGGCCGCGAGGCCTGTGGAGACAGCCTCCACAGGCCCAACCGAAGAGATGCCTCAAGCGGAGGCAGCTGGGCCTCTAGCGGGGGCAGCTGCGCCTCAGGCGGAGGCAGCTGCGCCGCCCCCCGAGCCGATGGTGGTGGAGGCGCAGGAGGAGCGGGTTGCTAGCCCTCCTCGCGCCCTTACCCCGCCTCGCGCGGCCACGCCACCGCGTGAGCCAACTCCGGCCCGCGAGGCTACTCCACCTCGCGCGACCACGCCTCCCGCACAGCCAGAGGCCGGGACGGACCAGGGCCCGCCAAGCGCGGGCGCATCTGCAGGGGGAGCTCCTTCATCTCCGCCACGCCCTGCCGCAGGGAGCGAGTCGCAGGAGATGACGCGCCAGGGCGGCGAGGGCGGCGAGGCCAGCTTGGGCGCCGAGAGGGACGGGGCGCGGCCTAGCCCCCAGGCACGCCCAGAGGCCCAGTTCTCCAGGCTTGGCGCCGGGGCGGGAACCTCCACCTGCCGCGACCTGGTCCTTGGCGGCTGGGACTGGAGCAAGGGGCACCGTGAGGTCGCCTTCCGCCTCGTGAGGGAGTCCCTGGAGGGCTTGGAGGCGCAACTTGCCCTCGAGGACGCCCAGCTCACCCAGCAGCGCGACGAGCTTGCTGGGGCGTGGGCGTCTTTTCACGCCGCGGTCGAGGCCCGCCGCCAGGAGGATCTGGCCCTCCAGGCCGCACGCGAGGAGGCCGTCCGCTTCGCCAAGGAGGTCCGCGAGGGGGCCATCCGTGACGCTGACGAGCTCCTTGCCCCTCTCCAGGACGAGCGCAACGCGTCCGCCGATCTCCTCGCCGAGGTGAAGGCCGAGCGTGAAGCTATGGAGGGCTCGCTGGCGCAGAAACGTCGCGAGCTGGCCCAGCTGGAGTCCCAGCTCCTTTCCGTCCATCGGGTCGCGCAGGAGACTCTGGAGGAGGACCGCAAGAGCCTTGCCGAGCGCGAGCGGCTGCTGGCCTCCAGGGAGAAGGACGTGTTGCAGCGCGACGAGCAGCGGCTCCAGGCGGAGGGCGAGCTCGCCACCAAGCGCGAAGAGCTTGAGGCGCGCGAGGGCGATCTGGCTCAAGCGCTCCAGAGGCATGACGAGAACGTCGTCGCCCAGCAGCAGGCCCTGGCGCGCTTCCAGGAGCGATTCGCCGAGAAGAAGGAGGCAGAGGAAAACCTCGCGAAGCGCGAGAAGGAGTTCAGGGGGGCTACAGCCCAGGCGTACCGCGACAAGGCCCAGAAGCAGGAAGACCGCTTCAAGGCCAAGCACGCTGCTGATGCCAAGCGGATCGCGGAGCTCGAGAAGGCCAACTCGAAGCTAGAGGCCCGCCTCCAACGCGCCAAGGAGGCCTATCGCCAGGCGGAGGACGGTCGCAGGGCGGCTGTCCTGGAACTGGACGCCCTTGTCAAGGACGTGGAGGGGCAGGCGGGCTCAGCGGCCGAGCAGGTGGCGAAGGCTGTGGACACCGCGCAGGCGGCTCGCGTGCTCACGAAGCAGCGGGAGCGTATGTTCCAGGCGCTGGTGGCCAGGGGCAACGAGCTCGCAGCTCAGCTTGGCGCGGAGGCGCTGCTCGCTGAGGTTCGCGGCCGTGGCGACGCTGCCATGTATCTGGTCTACTTCGACCAGCTCTTCACGGCCCTCGAGAGCCCCGTCGCCGATCTCCGCGAGGTGATCGAGGACGAGAGTCGCCAGCTCCTAGGGGTGGTTGTTGACCGCATCTTCACCAACCTCCGGCTCCTCACGCCCGGCTTCGACCTCTCCACGGTGACCGAGGAGCGCACGGGCGAGGAGGTCTTGCGGGTCTCCAACTCCCTCCGCGAGCAGGTCGAGACCTTCTGCAATCGCTTCAAGCGCGCAGAGGTGGCTGCGGAGGACAGCGAGGAGGAGGCCGCCCTTGCCGAGGAGGAGGACGCTGAGGAGGAGGAGCATGCTGGCGCGGACTCCGCCTGAGCCCTTGATTCATTGCGCCTTTGAGCGCCTGTATCTGAAACAGTTTTATGTTTAGACACTATGCATTTTGGGCATGTAATATATTCCTTGCGTACTTGATATTAACTTGTGTGCCCCTCGAGAGGCCCTTTCTGCCTTATTTTCATGTCTATGTTTTCTCTGCGTCGTTAGGACCCATCTCTTCGCGCTATGACTCCGCCACTGCGGTATGCTAGAGCAATGACTCAGCAAGGCCGGGGGGGGTTTAAGGCTTGGAGAGGTAAGAGCCCTGAGTCGCGATGCTCAAGTGCCCCCCTTAGACGTGCGAGTAGCCCATGAAGCACAAGGGAGAATGAAATCGCTCGAGGGGCAAACGTGCGCTTGGGGAGAAAAGGCTCTCGAGTCACGAGTGTGGGACTTAGCTTCTCGAGGCTTTTGCCCTGTAGAGGTTTTTTAGCCTGGCGAGGAGGTCTTCTTCAAGGGTTTTGCCCTGCTGCCTCCTCAGGCTTGTAGAGACGCTTGTTCCCTATAGATGTTAGAGGGGCAAACCCAAACGCTTGTGCACGGTACTAGGGACTAATGCGCGCTTATAGGTCCCCTCAGGCGTTCCTTGCGAGGAGAGAGAGTACCAAGGTCCTTTGTAGAGATGGCGTGTTTGTGGGAGCTTGCCCTCCAGCCAGAGCTCGGATCCTTGGGTTTTGCAGTGCTGCTGGTGTGTCATTTGAGGCACTGGCACCGTACTCAGCCCCCGCTCGCGAGGTGCGCATGTGGAGAGATATAAGTGCCCATTTTCAACAAAGAAAATAATGCTGGAATAAACTCACCACCGAAATATTACATAGCGGCGCCGTAGCGCATAGTTCACTTAGGAACGAAATTGTTTCATTATGCTTGGAGTTGCCAAGTTAATGTATTTGACCATGTCGAGGCATGGGGACCACCCATTAGTGGCAGAGACTCTCAACGGCCTGAGGCGGCTCGTTACATGGAGAGCTCGGAGGGTTGACCCTCGAGAGAAGCCTTTGGGGCTTGGAGGTTTAAGTCGTGAGCTTTTAACCTCTAGAGACAAAAAATGCTTGGAGGTGGAGCCGTAAGCTGCCTCTTCAGCCAGATGTCCTGACGTGACAATGATCACGGGCGTGACAATGATCACGGGTAGAACTTGCGCAGGTGCGCGATGTTCCACGGGTTCTTGACGGGGATGCCGTCTTCGGTCTCGAGGCGTACTGCGCCAGGCCTGGCGACGTGGGAGACCCTGTAGGGACCTTCCCACATCGGCGAGAGCTTGTGGAGGCCTTCCCTGGAGAGAATTCGCCTGAGGACGAGGTCGCCCGCCTCAAGGGTGCGTGAGCGCACATGGCGGCTGTGGTAGCATCGCAGGTCTTGCTGGTACCCTGCCGCTCTGAGGGCGGCCTGACGGCGCAGTCCCTCGAGGAATAGCAGGTCGTCGTTGTGGAGGCCCTCTTGGATGTCCTCATTGAAGGCAAGGACCCGTGGTGATCCATGCTTGATTTCTGCGGGGAGGACTGCCTCAGCTCCGTAGACCAGGGCGAACGGCGTTTCGCCTGTAGGCCTTGAGGAAGTTGTGCGTATGGACCAGAGCACTGAAGGGAGCTCGTCGATCCAACCCTTGCCGTGGCCCTTGAGGATGTTGAAGCTTCTGGTCTTGAGGCCCTTGAGGACTTCCGCGTTCGCTCGCTCGGCCTGACCGTTGCTGTGTGGGTGAGCTACCGAGGCGAAGCAGATCTTGACGCCGAGCTTGTCGCAGTAGGCTCGGAAGATGATGAATTGCGAGCCATTGTCGGTGATGATGCCGTTGGGCACGCCGAAGCGGCAGACCAAGCTCCTGATGAATTTCACCGCGGCCCCAGCTGGTATGGTGCGCACTGGCTCAACTTCGGTCCACTTGGTGAACTTGTCGATGGCCACGAAGAGGAAGCGATAGCCCCCCTGCGACCTTGGGAAGGGGCCCAAGATGTCCAGCCCCCAGACCGCAAACGGCCAGGAGAGCGGGATGGTTTGAAGCCCCAGCGCCGGCTGATGAATTTGCTTGGCGTGGAATTGGCAGGCGTCGCAGGTTTGCACAATGGCGACCGCATCTTGAAGCACTTGAGGCCAGTAGAAGCCGCCCCTGAAGACCTTGCCTGCGAGGGTGCGCGCACATGAGTGGTGGCCGCACTCCCCGCTGTGGATGTCCTTGATCAGCTCTCGGCCTTCCTCAGGAGGGACGCACTTGAGCGCGATACCATTTGGGCGCTTGCGGTAGAGGTTTCCCTCGAGGATGCAGTAGGATTTCGCCTGTCGAGCGATTCGCTCTGCGTCAGCATCTTCTTCAGGGAGGATTCCTTTCACCAAGTAGTCCTTGAGCTCATCAATCCAGCCTGAGGCCTGGTGGGTTGCCGTCAGCAACAGGCGCTCCCCTGTGCTGGGACCGCAATCGGGTGCCCCAGACTCAGGAGGCGGTGGGAGCGCTTCGTCTGCGCTTGCGGCTGTGGCCTCTCGAGGCTGCTTGATGGATGCCTTGGCGAGCCTCTCTTCAAAGACGCCGGCCTGCTGGGGTTGCCTTCGCGAGGCTCGCTTGGCGATGTCGTCAACCTCTTGGTTTTCCTTCCTCGGTATGTGCATGAGCTCCATGCCCCTGAAGTGCTTCTCGAGCTTGCGGACCTCTTCAAGGTATGCGGCCATGTGGTCGTCTTTTGGCGTGTAGCTCTTGTTAGAGAAGTTGACGAGCAGCTGGGAGTCTCCCTTGGCGAGTAGGTGCTTGACGCCTGGAGCGATGGCGGCCCTTAAGCCGGCGAGGAGGCCTTCGTATTCGGCGATGTTGTTGGAGATCTTGTCGATCGTGAAACACAGCTGGACAGCGTAGTATAGCTTGTCGCCCTTGGGCGAGGTTAGGACAACGCCTGCTCCGCCATTGCGGCACGCGAAGGCTCCGTCGAAGTGCATGGTCCAGTGGCTAGGCACTGTGCCTCCCGAGGGCTCGGCTTCTTCCTCGCGAGGCTCCTCAGGGCTTGGGTCAGTCCATTCGGCGACAAAGTCAGCCAGCGCTCTTCCTTTTATGACCCTCGTGGTGTCGAAGCGCAAGTTGAATGGCTGCAGCTCGATGTTCCATCCTGCGACACGATCAGTGGCGTTGGGGTTGCGCAGGATTTGCTCCAGGGGGAAAGCGGTGACCACCGTGATGGGGTGGCCCTGGAAGTAGTGTCTCAACTTCCTGGAGGCGATGAGGAGCGCGACGAGGAGCTTCTGCTGCATTGGATACCTCTCGCGAGCGTCCCGCAGCACTGTGCTGACGAAGTAGACGGGGTGCTCGACGAGGGTTGCCTGAGGTGGCGCAGTGTCAGCCCTCTGTGGAGGCTCTTCAGGGCCCTTGTCGAGATCTGCCTGTGGAGGCGTCTCGACAGGGGTGGTGGGAGCAGACTCGACTTGAGGCGGTGGGCCTGGCAGTGGGTATGTGGGGGCTGCTCCTTCGACGGGGTCTTTGTCGGGGGGTTCTGGGCTTGGAGTGGCAGTGCTCTTCTTGGGGAGGACAGGCTCTTCCCTCTCAACCACCAAGACGGCGCTTGCGGTCTGAGGGGTGGCTGAGAGGTACAGCTTCAGGTGCTCGCCTGCCCTGGGGGCCACCAAGACTGGAGGGCTGGCCAGATACTTTTTTAAGTCCTCGAAGGCTTTGTCCGCCTCAGGGGTCCACTTGAACGTGCCCGATCTCTTCATGATCTTGAAAAATTGCAGGGCTCTCTCGCCAAACTTAGAGATGAAACGACCAAGGCTGGCCATGCAGCCCGCTAAGCGCTGCATGTCCTTGAGTCGGCGGGGAGGCTGCATTTCCTCTATGGCCTTGATCTTGTCAGGATTTGCCTCTATGCCACGGTGGGACACGAGGAATCCGAGGAGCTTGCCTGAAGGGACCCCGAAGACGCACTTGGCGGGGTTCAGCTTGATGTTCACCTTTCTCAGGCTGGCGAAGGTTTCCTCGAGATCCCTCAAGAGGGTGTCTCTCTCTCGAGACTTGACCACGATATCATCGACGTAGGCTTCAGCGTTTCTGCCCATCTGTGCCCCCAAGGCTATCCTCATGAGCCTCTGGAAAGTGGCTCCAGCGTTCTTCAGGCCGAAGGGCATGCATGTGTAGCAGTACACACCACAAGGGGTGAGGAATGCCGTCTTTTCCTCGTCCTCTTTAGCCATCTTGATCTGGTGATAACCAGAGAAGGCGTCCAGAAAACAGAGGAGGTCGCAGCCAGCGGTGGAGTCCACGACCTGGTCTATCCTCGGCATAGGGTATGGGTCCTTGGGGCAGGCCTTGTTGACATCGGTGTAGTCGATGCAGAGTCGGCCTCCTCCAGCGGGTTTAGGAACGACCACGCCGTTGGAGAGCCAAGTGGGGTGCGCGACTTCGCGGACGACATTTGCCGCCTTGAGCTTCTCTACTTCCTTGACGATGAATGCTTGCTTCTCGGGGGCTTGCTTTCGTGCTTTTTGCCTGACGGGGCGTGCGTCTGGACACACGGCTAAGTGGTGCTCGATCACCTCCCTTGGTACACCGGACATATCTGACGGAGTCCACGCGAACATGTCAGAGTTTGCCCGAAGGAAGGCGACGAGCGCGCTTTCCTATTTGGGAGGCAGGGCAGCGCCTATGGTGACGCTAGCCCCCGAGCCTTCAGCCCCCGAGCCTTCAGCCCCCGAGCTGGTGGTGTCCAGCGACACCTTCTTCGTGGCCGCTTGCTCCTGAGAGAACACTTGCTTCTTCTTCTTGGGCCTCTCGAGAGGCTCCATGTCCTCGTCAGCCGGGAAAGCCATGGCGGCTGCCTTGTAGGCGCTCTCGACAGCGCGCGTGGCGTCCAGGATATGACCATGGATGGCTATGGTGCCAGCGCTGCCGGGGATCTTGACCATGTTGTAGGCGTGGTGCGTGACGGCCATGAACTTCGCGAGGGCGGGGTAGCCGAGGATGGCGTTGTACGGCAAGCCGATGTGGGCGACATCGAAGTCGATCAGCTCCGTGCGATAGTTCTTCTGCGTGCCGAAGGTGACAGCCAGCCGGACCTGACCCAGGGGCTCGATCGAACCACTGGTGACGCCCGTGAATGGCCTGGAGAGCATAAGCCACTCGTAGGGCACTTGAAGCGTCTCGAAGGTCTCGACAGAGATGACATTCAGGCCCGCTCCCCCATCGATGAGCGTCTTGGAGACGGTGATGTTGTTGATGGTGGGGGAGCAGACCAGGGGGAGGGTTCCAACAGTCTTGGTCGACTTGGGGTGGTGCTTGGCGTCGAAGGCGATGGTGTACTGGGACCACTTGAGGGGTCTGGAGGTCTCGGTGCTCGGGAGCGCGGCGTTGAGCTCGCGGGCGAACTGCTTGAACTGATTGTTCGACTTGGGCGCCTGAGCCCCACCGAGGATGCAGGCCATGGCTCCCCTTGGGGCCTGGTAGCCTCCATCTTCCTCGTCAGGGAGGTTGTTGTTCCTCTCAGCGGCGTTGGCCTGAGTGCCTTGCGGCCTCTGGTAGCCGCCAGCGCGTCCGCCTCTGCTGTCGCGGCGGTAGCCGCGACCTCTGCCGCGGCTCCCGCTGGCTTCTTCGCGCTCGCGCTCCCTGCTCAGCCTCTTGAGGTCGTGGCAGTTCTCGGTGGCATGGCCGCGCCTGTTGTGGTAGACGCAGAATGGGCGGTGGTCCACCTCCTTGTCGCCGCGCTCGGGAGAACCCCTGCGGGAGCCCTTCGCGTCAGGCTCTGCCGCGAGGACTGCGGTGGCCTTGCGCTTGGGCTCCTCCTTCTTCTTGTGGCTCTTGGACCCCTCGCCAGGGTCGTCCCCCCGCGAGCTCATCTTGACGAAGAGGAGTCCCTCTTCAGCCTTGGCGCACTTATCCGCCAGATCGAACAGCTTCACCACAGAGGTGAGCTTGTCGTGGATGCCGAGCTTCTCGAGCATCCTGCGGTTCGTGACGCCCTCGCGGAAGGCAGCGATGACCTGGGTGTCGGGGATGTTCGGAATCTTGTTCCGCACCTGGCTGAAGCGCTGGATGTACTTGCGAAGAGTCTCATCCTTCTTCTGCACCACAGCGCGCAAGTCGTTGTGGGTGACTGCGCGCTCGTACGTGCCCTTGAAGTTGGCGACGCACTGCTTGCAGAGCTCCTCCCAGGAGTCGATGGAGTCCTTAGGCAGGTTGAGGAGCCAGGATAGCGCGGAGTCCCTGAGGGCGTGGGAGAACCAGTTGGCCATGACCTTGTCGTCTCCCCCTGCAGCCTGGATGGAGGTGGTGTAGAGCTGCAGGAACTCGAGAGGGTTGGTGGACCCATCGAAGCCCTTGGGGAGCGCTGGCCTGAACTTCTGCGGCCAGACCACGCGACGCAGGGCGCGCGTGAAGGCCATGCAGCCAGTGGCGTAGGTGGCCGTTCCTCCCTGGAGGGCCCTGCGGTTTTGTTGCCCTGTTTGGCCGAGCTCCTCGACGAGGCGGTTTTGGAGGTCGCGGCGTCGCTCCATGCCCACACGCGCGTCAGGCGCGGTGCGCTGCACGATCTGGCAGTCGTGCGGCGAAGAAGCATGGGAGGGAGCCCTCTGTGCCGCGGCCGGAGGTGGTCCTGGCGGCGGTGGGGGCGCACCTGGTGCGGCCGTCCCTGCAGGGCCGGAGTGGTGGACGATGGAGCGCGACGGAGCAGGGCGCGTGGTCGCGATGTCGACGAGGCGGTGGAGGCGGTCCAACCACTGGTCGTGTGCCTCGGCACTTGGCCGGTAGCGGAGGAGCTCCTGGGCCATGAGCAGCGCGGTGTGCGGGTTGGGCTCCTGGTGCTCCCGCGTGGACACGCTCTGGCGCCGGGACGGGTGCGAGGACTCAGCGTCCTCACGGCGCTCAGAGAGGTCCTCGTCGTCGCGGTGCTCCTCGCTCTCTGGTTCCTCCACACGCGGGTCGGTGCCAGCGCGCTCGGCCGCGCGGGGGCGACCACGGCGGCCACGGGTGGGAGCAGTGCCAGGCTCGGTGTGAGCTCTCTCAGAGGCACGCCGGTTGGCGCGCGTCGCGCGGGTGTCCGTCATGGCGCGGAGTTCGGAGGTCGAAGACGCGCCTCAGTCCCCTACCTGGCGCGCCAAATGTCGGAGAGTGACTCCCACGGAACAGGGGTAGTCACACCCTGAAGAGAGGTTCGAAGGGGGGACTGAACGCGGAGGTCGAATGACCCTCGAGAGGCACGACGACGGTGCTCGCCGGGCCTGGAGAGGGACAACCACGACAGAGAAGGACGCCGGCCCGTACCCAGGTTCTCGGCCCTCAGGAGGAGGTAACACCGCTACTCCTGCTTGTCTGTATTGCACTGTGGAAGTTACAGGACAATGAGCTTGCCGAAGGCTCTCCTGAGGCAGTTTTGTGCTTGGAGAGGGACACAATGGTCGTCTTCCTCCTCCAGCAGCAGGCTATCCTACGCGCTTGGCTAAGGTTCCCCGGGACTAGGAAGCAATCAGCCGATTGGAGATCAATCCCTCTTCTATGGTGGAGCTCCTGCTCCTTTTATAGGCGCCCCGGGCCCCATCCTCGTGCTGGTGGGTTCCCACATGCTGGTGGCGCGAAGGAGCGGGAGTCCACCGCGGCTCATCCGTCCATGGACGCGGTCCATCCGTGCTAAAGTTGCGCGCCGTGGCCGACAGGCTGCAGACGGTGCAGAGCGGCTCGCAGGCGCGGCAGAGGTCGTGGTGGAGCCCACGATGACGATCTTCTTGGAGCGTTGCGCCGTCCAGCCGCTTTATCACCAAAGAGGAAAGTCCTGGCGCAGGCGGCGCGGCTTTGTTGACCCCTTTATCATCAGAATGGCAACTGGGATGCTCGCGTCACCCTGCAGCTGCTGCAGGGGCCATGTGCGCCCTGCAGCGCTTGCTTAGCCGCGAAGTGTCTCCACAGGGCCGTGATGGCCTGTGGAGAGGTTTCCTGCTGACCTCTCTCCAGGCGTGGCGAGCCTTGGGGAGTCTCTTGAAGCGCGGTGTCCTCTTCAGGCCCCGACTTCCTCTTTAGGCCCTCAAGAGGAGATGCCTCTCGAGGGTCTCTCCAAGCGGTAGCTTGGTCCTTAGTCGTTTTGTCGAATCTGTCGCGGGCGAGGCCGGTAGGGAGTGGGCTATGCACACCCCGGTCCTCATTGGGCCGACACAGTCGAGTGAGCCCTACTCGGAGTCTGTTCCGAGTAGAGGCAGTCGGTAGCCGGGTTCTGGGACTGGACACTTTGTCCTGTAGCCAGTGTCCTGAAGTGGTGCGTCAGCGCCAAGTACAGAGTAGGTAGGTAGGACGTGCTAGGCGTCATATACAGTGCTTTCTAGTCATGACGGGGTCAACAGTGACACGTCATGCGCAAGGAGTAGGACCTGTCACATCCGTCTGATGTGACAGCTTAGTGGACTTTGTAACCCTAGCTACCAGCCCCTATTTAAAGGGAGGAATACACACAAGGCCAAGTGAGGCAAACCGAAAAACATCTCTCACCTTTCGAAATCATTCTCCCCTCTTCCTCCGCTCCATTCTCTCCGTAGCATTTCCAAGAGTGGGCCAACATGTAGGTCCGGTTGATCGCGATCTGCCGGGCCGGCCCTGTACTTGGTGATGGGCGCGGCCTCGAGTTGCGGCGACCACGCCTTCCTGAGATGCAGCCGCGACCCGCGAGCATGGACGGTCCTGTCCAGCAGAAGCCTGCCCCGGGGCATCTTGCTGCTCGCCAACCTCGCAAGCAGCGCGAGGGCGTGCCCCCACACGGTGGTGGAGGGCGGGTAGGAATAGAGGACGGGGGTCGGTGGGGGTCGGGACGGTGGAGGAGTGATTAGGGTTCACGGGAGGGTTGAAAAGCCTTCCGAGCTCGAAGGGGGCGGGCGGGTCTTGCCGTGCCGGCCGCCTGCTCGACAACGAGGTGGATCCAGGGTAGGGTTGAGACGAATGTGTTGAGGCCTCGAGGGGAGGAGGAGAGATTTGGGGGTTTGGTGTGGGGCGGAAGGTTAGCGAGATTAGCGGGACTTGGGCGAGCGCGAAAGAGGTGGGAGCGCGACGAAGGAGATGGGGTATCGGCAGAATTTTTCCACCTTGGTTGAACCATACGTACGTACTCCCATTTAATAGTAAATATGTATGTAAACATGTTTTAGTATATACTCCTTTTAATCCGAGTGTATAGAACATGTATAATACCTAAAATATCTTATATCATAGAAACTTGACCATTTTAACTGTAATTATACCTGCATCTTGATCATTTTAATCTACTTCATCTTGATCATTTTCATCTACTACATCGTCACCATTTTCATCTACTGCATCCTGATCATTTTCATGAATTGCGTCTTGACCTCAGTTTCTTCTGTAAACTGTTCCTGTCGCTGACACTCCCAACACAACAGTAGCCTTCTCTTGCTGTCAAGTTGAGCACCTGGGCGAGGCGAGGTTCCAGGACCTGGGCGAGGAGAGCTGATGGAGGTGGCGGCTTGATGCGGGAGGCGAGCTGCTGGAGGTGGCGGCTTGATGCGGGAGGCGAGCTAGGCGCCCGCGAACTGACCTGAGCCAAGTGGATTGAGGCGAACTGGGGAGGAGAAGTGCTGGTGGCGGCGGCCTGATGGGGTAGGCGAGCTGCAGCTGCTGGAGGTGGAGGCCTGACGGGGTACCAGAAGCTTGGGCGACCTGGGGAAGCCGGCGGTGGTGGGGCGGCGAGGATCTACTGGACGGTGGTGGGGCTGGAGGCCCCCATCCATCTGTTTCCTCCAGCGATCTTGTATAGGCTGCATACCTTGGCCGCGCACAGACCGACTGACCGGTTAGAGGCATATTTGTTAGAGGCATATTTACATAGTGCCGGGGAAAACAATCTTTTGGGGCAGTATTTATGAAGTGCCCAGAAAAATGTAATTTTCTAGGGTAGTTTATTTTAGTGCCCGTAAAAAATCGATATTCTGGGGCGTTTTTTTGAAACTGCCTGGAAAGATGGATCTTTCGAGGCACTTTTCAATAGCGCCTGTAAAAACTGTAATTTATTTTCCAAGCAAACAAGTCCTTTTGCTTACACATATAGGTCCTTCCGCGTATGAGGTTTTGTGATTTTGACAATTGTGTGAGGAATTTTTTCAAAACTATCTCTTCTCCTCATCCCGAATACGGTCTCGATCCATCCGTGATTTCGTCCATCTCTCGCCTCGATACTCACCAACGGCATCACCTTGCTGTCGATTACGTGGAACTGTGGCGCTCCACCTCGAGGCCGTCGAATACTCAATCCAAGGCGAGCGGAAGGACTCGGATGGAGGTGAAGGACGCAGGTGGAAGTCAAGGATGCGGCGGTGGCGAGGGTGGACGTGTGGGAAGGACGAGGGAGGGTGGTGGCCCGCAGCGCTCCGGCGAAACTGTTGTGGACCGGACACGCTTCACCGGCACCGCCTTCGACCCACGGGGATCCACCGCCACGGCCGTGGATCGTCGCCGCTCCACTGCCGAGGCCGTCGATCTGCACCGCTCCACCGCTGAGGCCATTGATCCGAGCCGCTCCACCGTCGATCCCCGGCGCTCCTTCCTCCACCGCCTTCCAAAATAAGACGATCCTGATACTCGATCCCCTCTATCCATTTTAGGTTCCTGTAGATGGATGGTATTGCTCGTAAGTTGATTCTGTCTCCTGTTGAACATCGTTCGGTCAGTTTATTTTGCTGGAATGAAGTAGGGGATCTGGTACACATTTGCAGATAGGGATAAAGGATGGATGCGGTCAGCGAGATCTTCGACACAATATTCTAATGGTGTTAAGAGGTTTATCCAATTTGCTGTTAGAAACTATGTAAAAAGTGGACAGATCTTGTGCCCATGCAGCAATTGTGGCAATAGATTTTGGCTTGGTGTAGATGATGTTCATGAACATTTAATATGAGTTGGTTTCATGTCTGGGTATACCTCTTGGATTTTTCATGGAGAGTGTTTAGGTACTGATGAACCTATAATTCAGCCTAGCACAAAATGGAGATAGCGATGAGATAGAACAACTACTAGTGGATGGTTTCGGAATATATGATAGCACCTGCTTGGATGAACATTCAGATTCAGAAGAACGGAGTGATGATGATTGTGATGAGGCTGCTGAAACATTCAGATCACTATCCATTGAAGGAAGTCAGGAGTTATATCCGGGCTGCAAGAGGTTTTCCAAGTTACAGTTCCTAGTTAGATTGCTGAACATCAGGAATAACAGGAAAGTGTCGAATGCTGTTTTTGAAGACATGGTGGAATTATTCAGGGATGCATTGCCAGGAGGTCAAAGCCTTCCTAAAACAATTCACGAGCTGAAGAAATTTATCAAAGCTGTTGCATTCCCCGCGCGCTGCCGCGGGAATTGTGGTTGCATTTTCACAATACTATTTCACAAATTCTAACACTTTCATTCACAAATTTTAACACTTGCATCCACACTATTTATTACATTGTAGCATTATAATCTTTGCATCAAATAAAATTACATAGTAGCATCCATAAAATTACCCTAGTACGTTGCATCCATAAAATTACCCTAGTATGTAGCATCAAAAATAAAATTACACAAGTACTATTTATCCACAAGTACTTTGCACAAGTATGTTGCATCCATAAATTACACAAGTACTTTGCATCCACATTATTAATCCACACTAATAAAATAACATAGATACACTAAAATAACATAGATACACTAAAATAACAATAGCATTCACATAACTTTCACAAAGTAGCAATTCTTCTAAATGCACAAACTTTCACAAAGTTGTAAATTCACAAAGTTCTAAATTCACTAACTTCTAAATACTCCTAAATTTATGTTTGTGGAAACTATTCTATTTAAAATGGCCTAAATACGTCAGTATGGAGCTCCTCCCTCCTATGTTAAAAAGAAAGGATGACGTCATCGACGTCAGCATGACAATGGAGCTGCTGACGTCATTATGAAGTCAGCACTCCAACGACGGCGGTAGCAAGCAGAAATGTCGTACGGCGGCGCCTCCGCCTCGGCCTCCCTGCAGCGCCTCCGCCTCTATCGGCGGCGCCTCCGCCTCGACCTCCGCGCTCCGCCTCGGCCTCCGCGCAGCACCACCCCTCGGTGGCGATATCTACCGGCGGCGGCGGCGTCTAATCTACCTAGCTAGGGTTTCCGGCCGGTGGCGAGAGAGAGCGAGTGAGGAGAGTTTACCGTGGGGGAGCGCCGGAGTTGGGGAGCGGCCGGAGTCGGGGAGCGGCCGCAGTCGGGGATCGCGCGGCCGGAGTAAAGGACTTCGTCGGGCAGCACTTCGGGCAGCACTCCGTCGTCGCGTCGAGGTCCTTCTCTGCGTCTGTGTGAGGAAGTTGTGAACTGCCCGATCGGGCGAGGAGGCATTTAAGCCAGACACCTTTAGTACCGGTCGAAGCCACGGACCGGTACTAAAGGTCCTTTAGTACCGGTTGGTGATTGCAACCGGTACTAAAGGTTTGTCGATTCGGCGTCCAGATAACTGGCGCGAAACGAAAACCTTTAGTACCGGTTGCAACAGGCAACCGGTACTAAAGTTCTATTTCTTTTTTTTCTCTCTTTTCTATTTTCTCTTTTCTGATTTTTCATATCTATAGATTTAATTGTTCAAACCAAGTAAAATTAGTTTCTAATAATTTGTAAAAAAAACATCTATATTCAAGAACATGTTTTCAACAAATTAGAAAAAAAATAGATAATTAAAAAATGTAACATTTAAAATAAAAGGTATTCCACAAATAGGTGCATAAAAATAAAAGGTATTGATAAACAATCATGCCAAAGGAAATCTTGAAATTATTTTCATAAATATCATTTTCCATTTTTTAAGTGTCAAAAATGACTTTTGTTGTGAACAAAGTACAAAAAATATGATGCAAAATGGCACCCATCTAATTTTCACAAAGAGTAGTCCACATATGATGGATAATTCCCAAGTATTAGGTTTTTCTTTGATTTCTACCTAATTTCCCCTAGTTAAATGAGTTTATGTCGATTTTTTGAAAGTAATTCAAATTTGAACTACAACTGTTTGATAGTTTGGTCTGAAATTTTTGGAAAAATCATTTTAAGGTACACAACTAGTGCTTATATCACAGAAACATTCATAGTTCAAAAAAATATTGCCTCTTTCGATGAATAGTCATCGCGACCGTTTTGATCGTTTTTACGAAAAAATGAAATAAAGTGATAAACACCTCAAAAAATAAAATCCTTTGGCATGAGGACCTTATATGTGTACTAGTTGCTATGAAAAATGATAAACTTGATTTTTGACAAAATATCCAAAAAAAAGTAAAAATGTCTATCATCTATAAACATATAGAAGTTTCAAGCCAAATGATCAAGTTATGGTCATTTCCACGGCATTGTTTGTGATAAAGTTCTCATATTCCACAAATAGGTGCATATTGGTACAAGTTACATAAAAAGTTTAATACAGTATTACACATCACCAATATTCCTATCTACTGTTGTATTATTCCTCCTTTTATTCGATTGCTTAACTTTGCGCCGGAACCATGGGGAATCTTCATTATTTAACGTGATGCTTGGGTTAGTGTTGACTTTGAAGGGCGGAATTTCATCAAACTTATCATAATCTTCTGACATGTCTGTCTTGTCCTCCACTCCCACGATATTTCTTTTCCCTGAAAGAACTATGTGGCGTTTTGGCTCGTCTGATGTGTTCGCTTCTATGTTTTTTTCTTTTTTTCGGTTTTGTAGACATGTCTTTCACATAGAAAACTTGAGCTACATCATTTGCTAGGACGAACGGTTCGTCTTTGTAATTAAGATTGTTCAGATCCACTGTTGTCATTCCGTACATCGGGTCTACCTTTACCCCACCTGCATTCAGCTTGACCCATTTGCACCGAAACAAAGGGACCTTAAAAGAAGGTCCATACTCAAGTTCTCATATCTCCTCTATGTAACCATAATATGTGTCCTTTTGTCCATTGTTGTTTGTTGCGTCAAAGCGGACACCACTGTTTTGATTGGTGCTCCTTTTATCTTGAGCGATCGTGTAAAATGTATTCCCATTTATCTCGTACCCTTCGAAAGTGACTATAGTCAAAGATGGTGTCCTAGCCAACAAGTACAGCTGAACTCCAACTTTGGTGTTACTCATGAGATGTGTTTGCAACCAACCGCTGAATTTCGCCTTGTGTTGATCTTTAATCCAGAACTCATCCTCCACTGGGTTCTCGGATCATAAAATTTGCATGTGTTCCTCGATATACGGAGCTGCCAACGAGGAATTTTGTAGAACTGTGTAGTGTGCTTGACTGAAAGAAGATCCGTCCCTACATACTAATACTTTTTTTCCTAGAGTGCCTTTTCCACTCAGTCTCTCCTCATGTCGCGACTGAGGAACACCAATCGGATTAATGTCAGGAATAAAGTCAACACAAAACTCAATGACCTCCTCGGTTCCATAGCCCTTGGAGATGCTTCCTTCTGGCCTAGCACGGCTGTGAACATATTTCTTTAAGACTCCCATGAAACTCTCAAATGGGGACATATTGTGTAGAAATACGGGACCGAGAATTTGAATCTCTTCGACTAGGTGAACCAAGACATGCGCCATTACATCGAAGAAGGATGGGGGGAACACCAACTCAAAGCTGACAAGGCACTGGACCACATCATTCTGTAACCTTGGTAGGATCATTGGATCGATTACATTCTGAGATATTGCATTGAGTAATGCACAAAGCTTCACAATGGGTACTTGAACATTTTCCGGTAGAAGCCCCCTCAATGCAATCGGAAGCAATTGCGTCATAATCATGTGGCAGTCATGAGACTTTAGGTTTTGAAATTTTTGCTGTGCCACATTTATTATTCCCTTTATATTCGACGAGAAGCCGGACGGGACCTTGATACTGCTAAGACATTCAAAAAATATTGCTTTCTCTTGTTTGGTTAGAGCATAGCTGGCAGGACCTTCATAGTGTTCTGGAAGCAGGCCGTCTCGTTCTTTCAAACGTTTCTGGTCCTCCCGTGTTGCCTCTGTGTTTTTTTTCTTCCGATACACGCCCAAGTGGCCTAGCAGGTTCACGCAAATATTCTTCATCACGTGCATCACGTCGATTGCAGATCGGATCTCTAGGACTTTCCAATATGGTAGCTCCCAAAGTACAGATTTCTTTTTCCACATGGGTGCGTGCCCGTTAGCGTCATACGGAACCTGTAGTCCACCAGGACCCTTTCCAAAGATTACTTTTAAATCCTTGACCATATCAAATATTTGTTCACCAGTACGGTCCATAGGCCTCCTACGGTGATCTGCCTCACCTTTGAAATGCTTGCCTTTCTTCCGTACGTTATGCCTGACCGGAAGAAATCGACGATGCCCCAGGTACACACACTTCTTACATTTATCCAAGTATATACATTCAGTATCATCCAAACAGTGTGTGCATTCATGGTATCCCTTAGTTGTCTGTCCTGAGATGTTACTAAGAGCAGGCCAATCATTGATCGTTACGAAAAGCAACCCTCGAAGGTCAAAATCCTCCTGTTTGTGCTCATCCCACACACGTACACCTTCTTCCCGCCACAACTCTAAAAGTTCGTCAACTAATGGCCTGAGGTACACATCAAGCTCGCTGCCGGGTTGCTTCGGTCCTTGGATGAGCACTGGCATCATAATGAACTTTCGCTCCATGCACAACCAAAAGGCGGAAGGTTGTAAATACATAGAGTCACAGGCCAGGTGCTATGACTGCTGCTCTGCTCCCCAAAAGGATTGAAGCCGTCCGTACTTAGACCAAACCTTAAGTTTCTTGCGTCATCTTCAAAGTCCGGGAACTCTCTCTCGATTTTTCTCCACTGCGACCCATCAGTGGGGTGTCTAAACATCGCGTCTTTCTTACGGTCCTCTTTGTGCCATCGCAACATCTTGGCATGCTCTCTGTTGCTGAACAAACGTTTCAACCGTGGTATTATAGGAGCATACCACATCACCTTGGCAGGAACCCTCTTTCTGGGGCGCTCGCCCTCAACTTCACCAGGGTCATCTCGTCTGATCTTATACCGCAATGCACCGCATACCGGGCATCCATTCAGATTCTCGTACTCCTCACCGCGGTAGAGTATGCAGTCATTAATGCATGCATGTATCTTTTGCACCTCTAATCCTAGAGGACAGACGATCTTCTTTGCCTCGTACGTACTGTCGGGCAATTCGTTATCCTTTGGAAGCATCTTCTTTATCTTTTTCAGCAACTTTTCAAACCCCTTGTCCGATACACCATTCTCAGCCTTCCATTGCAGCAAATCCAGCGTGGTACCCAGCTTTTTCTGGTCATCTTCGACACCTGGGTACAAATTTTTTTTTATGATCCCCTAACATGCGCTCCAACTTCAACCACTCCCTCTGACTTACGCTATTTTTCTGTGCATCAGCAATGGCCCGAGCAAGATCATCAGCGGGCACATCCGGCGCCTCTTCTCCAGGTTCCCCCATTGTAGTACCGTCGTATTCAGGAAACTCGGGATAGTTGTCATCGTCCTCTTCTTCATTGTCTTCCATTATGACCCATGTTTCTCCGTGTTTGGTCCAACAATTATAGCCGGACATAAAACCGGACTCAAACAGGTGGATGTGAATGGTTTTTGATTTGGAGTAACTCTTGATATTCTTACAAGCACAACATGGATAGTACATAAAACCATCCCGCTTATTTGCCAGCAACACGGATAAAATCCAGCACGCCGGTTATGAACTCCGGAGAGCGTCGGTCAACGTACATCCATTGTCGATTCATCTGCATTATGTAAATATATCCAAAACCATTACACAATAGCTATATATATATATCATGAATAGATAGATACGTGACCAATTCATTAATACAAGTTCACCATATTTAAACAAATCTAATACATAGTTCTCATAAACATTCATTAATTGAAACTAACATAGAACTAACTAAAGAATTTAAATCCAACGACAAATGCGATCAAAATCGCAACTAAGGTAATTATTGAACCAACAACATAATGATACCAAGCCTCTTGACTAATGACATATTTTCTAAACTTTTTAACCTTCAAGCGCATTGCATTCATCTTGATCTCGTGATCCAAGCGCATTGCCTACATCTTGATCTCGTTATCATCGACGACGTCGGCAATCTTCAACTCCCATTTCATCTTCTCTTCGAGACGAACATCGTCACTCCTTTTCAATTTAGCTTTCAAATCATTGTTTTCTTTTACTAAAAACTCGAAAATAGGGTCGGGCTCATTTTCCGGTTCAACTACCTCCTAGATAAAAATATATTTACTATAATTTTTATAAACACGAAATTAAACAAATATATACTTATAACAAACAATCGTACCACATCCGAATAATAGAGCGGGCGAGAGCCGGTGTGGATAGATGTCAAAACCATGACACTATATATAACAAAAAGTTACACAAATAAGAAAATTATACAAGTAATAATTATATAACTAAGATTTTTTAAAATAAAAGATAAAAACAAGAGGCTCACCGAGGTGGTGTCGGCGACGGGGCGACGCGGGAGATCGACGGCGGTGAGGAAGGGGACTGGACGACACTACAAAAAACCACAAATCATACTTTAGTTTGAACTTAAAATGCATATAAAACAAATGAAATCCCTAACTTAGGCATTTCATCAAACACCTTGCTAGCACTATAAAAATCAAATGAGTTAAACTAGCAAGAAAATGAGCTAAACTTGAAATGCCGGAAGAGTAGATGAATGTGCTAACCCTTGTATAGGTAGGTGCCATCAATCTAGACAGATGTTGGAGAAAAAAGGGGTGAACTAGAGCTCTTGGGAGAGAAAAGAGAGAGAAAAATGAAGTGTGCTCGAGCTGAAAAAATTGTGCTGTGGCTCGGGGTGGAAGATGCTAAATACAGGGAAAAGTTTAGAACCGGTACTAAAGGTCCTCGTCGTGGGGCTCACCACCGCAGCCCCTGCCCCCAAAACCTTTAGTACCGGTTGGTGTAACCAACCCAACGGCGGAACCAGGAAATGGACACGGGGGGCTGGAGATTGAGCCTAACTCCAAAATGTAAAACCGTGTACAAAATATACTTGTGGTAACCATATCTCTAGCAAAAATATGTACTATTATACCACTTAAGTGTTGGAACATAATCATATATCAACAAAAGAGGTTGGCTGAAAGCAAAATGTACAATGAACTGACATTTTTCAGTCGAATGGCACACGGCGTCTCTCCGTGTTGAACTCATCAATAATTTCATCGGTCGAGAAGCCCATTGCAATCTCTTTCACAATATATATCAATAAGCAATCTCTTAGAAATCTGTCTTCCATCTTATTTCGAAGCATTGTTTTATCCTATCCAAGAAATGGGGAACCAATAATCCGAAAATAAGAAAAAACTAGATCCACAACGTAATACTACAGACTGGGAGTGAGAGTGAAAATGTCTTCAATTATATACCTTTGGTAGCCTCCTGTTGTGGTCAAATCAGAAGAAAATCGAAACAATTTGATGATTTGGGGGCTGTTTTGCCGCTTGGCTGCTCAACGAAGAGAGAAGAACAGAGCTCTGCTGCACAGGGGGAGAGAGAGCAGGGAAGCTACGGCAGGGAAGAAAGAAGCACGTGGGGAGGGGAAGTGCAGCCTCGTGTGTGTGAAGGCAAGGAGGAAAAGTCAAAAAAAGACTTCTCAGTTTACACGAGATCTTCTTTTTTTTTTTTTTTACACGAGATCTTCTGTGAGCAGTTCTCTGTACACTAACCAGTAGTACTACTGAAGTTTCAGTCATGTTGGGGGAGCCATAGAAGTGAATACACAAATTCTGGACAAAAAATCCAGGGGTCTTAAAAAATTTGCTGCATGTTGGGGAGAGCCACAGCCCCTGCTCGCCACCCCTTGTTCCGCCACTGAACCAACCAACCGGTACTAAAGGTCTCTTATTGACCGATCATGTTGCACTCCGCCTGTCCGGCCGTTTGGACCGGTACTAGTGTTATATTAGTACCGGCCGCAAACCCGGCCGGGACTAACAGGCTGGACGTAAATTCCTTTTTCCACTAGTGCTGGAGAATCTGTGTAGTTTATTCTCCATCAGAAGGCTCACGGCTGTGGTTTACGGGATTGCACCTAACGGAGATTTTCATCTGATACGTTGCCATAAATAAATGCGATTTTTTGGAAACCGAAAGAAAAAATGTTTTTCATTGGGGACTGCCATAGAAAGGAAGCCAAGAACGTCCGCAATAAAGGTTTCTATACTCCAGTAGGAAAGGTATAAATACAAAAGGTATAAATAGGGACGTTATAAATAGGAACGGTATAAATAGGAAAGGTATAAATAGGAAGGAAAGGTATAAACGAAGGAGACAAAAATCTGGGGAAAAATAATTTGCAATTACTAATAGAATCACATAAAGATCCTACATATGAAAATTCTATACAATGTGCCTCACCACAAGGGAAAGAGCAAAAATCCACTCCCATTTTCGTAACACAATGGCCATTCTAAGGAAGTCAAGCTCATTGTTTCTTGTGGCCCTTCTTGTCGCAGCCATTCTTGTCTCATCTAGCCACTCATCCAAGGATGATCTAGGTGTGTACTCTTTATCAGACTCAATAATTACTTATTTGTTATGAAGTTTTGATGCAAATGCTAATTGTAATGTGTGTGTCAATGGAATGACATGTGTGCAGGTGAAATGAAGGCGGTGATAGAACCAATGGACATCACCAAGTGTGATGTGTTAGCGGAATGTGACTATAATTCATCAGGGCCGGCCCTGAGGGGGGGTCAGGGTGTGCGGCCGCCCCGGGCCCCGAAATCAAGGGGCCCCAAGTCCTAGCTAGCTAAGGTAGACGCTGTGGTGAAAGAACTTCTTGCCGGCGCCATTACAGCAGGTCGGAAGAAAACTTTCTCGTAAGATTTAGAGAGAGCAGGACGAAGCGTTATTCTGTGTGCTGTAACTTAGAAGTTGGGCCTTTTGTTTGTTAACTTGGGCCATGTCCTTTGGTTGATAAGGCATTTTTCCTTTTGTTAGCTTTTGTAGCCTTTTTTCCCTCCCTCTGGCTCATTAAAATGGTGTCGCTTGTGGAATACAACGCCAGCTGACTGAACCACTAAGAGCATCCACAGTGCGCAGGCGCTAAGCGTGAACACTAATGGAACAGTTACACATGCAGGTTAGCGCCGCCAGCCTAGAGGCTGTACTTTGCATTGATTTGCTAGGCGTCGGACTCCTAGTTAGGCATCGATGACAAAAAAACGACCGGGAATTGAAGGAAACCGCCGGGATTTAATCCCTAGCGCCCCTGTCTAAGCGTCCCACTGTGGGTGCTCTAATGGGCACAATAAAAGAAACGAAAATAACGACTCAAACTTTTCATCAAGTTTTATTTTTCTTACCGTTTTTCTCGAAGAAATTGATTTCTCTTATCGTTGGATATGGCAGGGTACTAATCTAGTTTTTCATTCGTTGTGTGTCTTACGATGCGTCGTTCTTCTTTGACCGTTTTGATCATGAGCTTGAACCGAAGGCTCGGCCATCATGCTAGTGGCCACATTGAGAAGCGAGAAATCGAGTCGTCGAGAGAAGATTCTATCATACACACACCATCTCTACCGAGTCACATAGTCGACGCGATAATCGGTAAAGTTAACATTGACAAGACATCATGACTAACTATGCATCTAGTAATTTAATAAAAATATCCAATATAATATGTATAAATTATTTGGTATCAACATTTATTTTAAAGTTTATTGGTAACTATTGATATAAATTACATGTAAATTTGTATTTTGATGCTTAGGGCCTCGGGATCGTGGTTTCGCCCTGGGCCCCCGAATTGTCAGGACCGGCCCTGTAATTCATGCATGACGCACTGCTTCGGGCCCGGCAGCTCTAGGGGAGAAGGATTTTGCAACCTTCGGCGATATAATAAGTACTAGAAGGAGAGGGCGAGCTTCGCTGCGCCCGCTTTGACTATTTGCGTTGACACTGATTTGTTTTTTCACTTTTGTTTAGTGGTTGTCATGTCTCCTTAAAGGTTGCATGTCCTTAAAAAAGAAGTGTTTTACCTCATACGGAGTATTTTCAAGAAATCGCCTCAATATGTAGTGCCTCTTCGCATATGCCTCTATATCAACCTCAAAACTCAGGATCCTCATATATCTATTAGACGTGCACGTGCTACGCACGCCCTCCACTATTAACCAGTCTATATATTTGCAATGCATAAAACACAAAATAGTGATTATTCAAAAGTTGAAGCATCAATCCATATTTATTTTTCTAAAGTCAAAGGAATGCAAGAAGTTGTTTTCCATTTTCTTCAAATATTATTTCTGCACCGAGATGTTTATTTTAGTCATGATACTTAATAATTTTCAGCGTACATGAAGTAATTTTTTCATGGTAAAAAAGATGGTGTTGAAGTAGTTTTGAGATACACCTTTTGAGGCGAAATAAAAAACGACAAAAGCAAGGGTCTTTTTTACGCTTTTACCCTACAAAGATTTACCAAGCATACCGTTCGTCTCGTTTTATCCACTCCTGCTCATAAAAGCATCATTTCTAGACTTGTAGCTCTAGAGCATATGACTAAGAAGAAGATATAAAGACTGAACTACGTCACGGTTGAAAAAGATTAAAAACTGTGCAGTTCAAGACAACAATAACAGAAATCATGCTATCTCAATTCCAGTACTTTCCCTGGCTGCGTCTCCACTCAAATCGCCTCCGGGCCAGTGGCACGCTCCCCTCGCTGCGTCAGTTCCCTCGCTCATGGCCATGATTCATTTCCGAAGAAGCACCACGAATACCCCTCTACTGGTAGCGGCACCAGGTAACTCCACTTAGCCCAGTGTGGCTCTCCCTCGAGCTTGTCCATATCCACGGACATGATGCTGTGTGGACGTCGAAATGTGGCCACCATGGGGCTACTGATAATAGCGAAATGAGAAGGTCTATATTTAAACCTTGAGAAACAATGTACAAAGCTTAGGGGACATTCTAAACATCATGTAAATAAGAAAAAAAAATCTACAACACATTCATAGTCTTTAGATACATTTTATGATTTCACCTTTTTTTTAGTTTTACATGCATAATTAATGGTAAAAAATTGCTTCAACAAATTTGCTGGGACGGGATGAGAAGTTGCGAATTAAGTACCTAACCTCTCTGACAACAACTATGCAGAGAAGTCCTAGAGAGGTTTGTTACTCTGCATACCATCCATCAACCTGCACTGGTTTGTCCTTCATTTCCCTTAATGTCTCATACCGTCCATCAACCTGCACCCAAAACACAAAAGGTGAATCAATATGAAATAACATGCAATTAACAACACATTCAAGTTAAGCTTTACACACGTTATGCACAGAGAATAAACGTAGAAATCACATTGCATTTATTCAATAAGAACGCATCAAAATGTTGAGATGTTTAAAAAACCTGAAACTAATCTAGTGTCTCCAGTAGAGTGCTATGGTAGAACGTGATAATTGCTTAACATGTGTTGAGACCCGAGTTCCGGCAGAGCAAATTTGTTGTGTCTAATCGGACAACCTCAAGCAAGGCAAGAAAGTGTCAAGTCTTGAGAGATAATAGCAACTTTGTAAGCCTCCGGGTAAACTGGAGCTCTGGAGCTTCAAGCTCCTCTGCAACATGTAGTACATTTATGCCTCGTTGCTGCACCTAAGAAAAAAGTAAAATTCAAGATGACACAATGCAATCTCACCAAGTCACCATGTTGCAAGGAAAAGGTAAAATGTATTTGTTCATTGTTCATAAACAGTGAACAAGTCAGGATACCACATTTCCGACATAGAAAAGGGGAAATCTGACATTTCCATTCATAGCTAGCGTCAGAAGCTTTATTCCCAAGTACATGACTGCCTTAATTTGATAACTTAAATCAAGGATGCATCCAAAGCTATCGGAAGCACTACAGGCCTTTCCTCTTAAAATAGGACGATCAGGAAAAATTGGAACAGATTCACCGGATGGAATGCATGAGCTAGATACTTGTATAAGATCAAACAAAATCAGAGCATTTTCCTTTCCCAACTGCACGAACTGAAGACAGATCATGCTAATTAAGTAGTCTAGACTGAAGACAACCGGTAAGTAAAGATGAAATAGGATGTATACTGAACATATCAGTAGCGAGAGGGAGAGGGACATACCCCGAGCTCGTCCAGGTTGGTCTTGAAGAAGACGGCGTCGGAGAAGCGGGAGGCCGTCTCCCTGAAGGGGCGTTGGATGAAGTGGCAGGCTCGCGCGTGACGCCTTGAAGTCGATCACTATCTAGAGCCACATAGCAGCAATTTAACTTGATCAGATCCGGAGGAATATGAAATACTCGTGGGGGTTAACAGAGAAACGGGGGCGGAAGAGGAAGAAGAGAAGGAGTATGGTCTTGCTCACTGGAGGCGCTCCGGTAGACATGGTGGGGGCGGCGTCACAGAGCAGGGTCATTATCGGCGTCCTGGCTGTGAGCTCGCAGCACTAGATCTCATCCAGCTCCCCAACAGCTCTGGACAAGTACAAATTCCCCATCGCTCTAACTGAAAAATTGGATCTTTCAGGGAGAAATAGAAGCAGTAGATGGACGACGTGGTGGTGTTCGCCGATGAGAACGGCATCCTCCAGACGGAGCTGTTCGACGAGGCGCAGAAGGTCAAGTCCGTGGGCGCCGTGCCCGTCGGCATCCTGGGCGAGGACGCCCGGGAGGAACGCGGGGCGGGGAGATGGCAAAGCAGCACGTACCCGGAGGAAGAGCGCGTGGGGGAAGTCGACGGCGAGGTGCGCGAAGACCTCGTCCATCTGCTTGGAGGCCTCGCACCAGGAGGCCCAGAAGAGCACCGCGATGGCCCACGCGCTGCCCACCGCGGCATCCAGCTCCGCCCTTGAGGCCTCGACCCCACCCTCCTCGCCGCCCCGCTGCCGCTCGCCATGGCCACCTCACCGCCTCTCCTTCACTCCAAAGCAAACCCCAACAGCGAAGAGGAGACGACCTGGCGCGGTCAAGGAGGCGAAAATTAGGATGGTACCGTAGAACCGACTATGACTAAACCGACTAAACGGATGGTTGAGATGGATTCACTTTTTGATCCAACGAATTATTAGCGTGTAAACTCAACTATCAACCACAGCGCTGCATTTCCTGGGAGCTTAGGTATAGGAAAGGATGATTGTTGTTGTGACGCAGCCCCTCCTCCGTTAGCATGAGGTCTGAGATTCAAAATAGCAGTTAATCCTGTTAGCTACCATTCAAGCATCTCACCTCCATCCGGGTGCAGATTTAGCATGGCAACATGTTGGAAATAAAGTTGTTCTAGACGACACATATATGCTGAAACTTTTCAATATATCAATAACTTATTTTAATGTTTTTATAGCACTAAAGTGAAACACGAGAAAAAAACTGAACTAAACAAGGTTCAAAACTGGACCATTTCATACAGTTTTGGGCGGACTGAAAGAAAATTGAACCACCGGAAATTACAATTATATCAATAATTCTACACTTATGGATGACTTATTGAAACTTATGCCCTGACTAGGATTTTCTCATACGTCATGCTGACATCATCACATAAATTGTTAAATCTAATTAAGTAATTAGTACTCCTTCTCGATCAATAACATAACATAAGGATTAAAGACAACATGCATATATAAGGTAGCTGGTACAGATCGATAGGCCGAAAATATTGTGTGATTAGGAATTGAAATCCTCCTACTTGGATTGCAGCAGGGCGAGGTAGCCGAGGTCCACCTTGAAGGAGCCCTTCTCGGACTGCTGGTGCCGGACCCTGTCGTAGAACCAGTGGCGGATCCAGCAACTGATCGATCGGGGGTGCCAAGCTAAAAACTCACAATTGAAAAAGCATAATAAATCCATAGAAGTGGCTCAGAATGTGTCAAAAGAAACTACATGAAGTTCTAATAAGATCTTATGCCAATATAAGATAACAAAATCAGCCCCAATTACAACATTTCAACCTTACGGAACTCTACGTGATTTTGCTGCCATGAATAGCTTGATGATGGTTCTCGAAAAAAAATAGCTTGATGACATCATCCTCTCTCACTTTCTTGAACATGTCCCTCTCAATATATGTGACCAAACAATCATTCAACAATTGATCACCCATGGTAGTCCTCAAATTGGTCTTCACTAGCTTCATCGCGGAAAAAACTCTCTCAACACTTGCGGTGGCCACGGGTAAAAGCAACACCAATTTGAGAAGCAAATAAACCAACTTGTACAGGCCACTCTTTTGTGTTTCACCAAGCTTCACAGAAAGCTCACCAAGATTGTGTAGGTTCATGAATCTCTCATCCATTCTCATGTCATCAATAAAATTGTCAAGTTGGAAAGAAAGTCTCAACAAATGCGCTTGTGAGAAATCATTTGGATAGAACTCGGCAAGGCAAGCTATAAAAGTTTCTTTCTATCATAAGCAGCAAATGCATTAACGGGATTGAAGGCTGACAGTGTAACTTCATTAAAGTCGATCTCCTGTACTGCAGCACGGTACTGCCACGGACGGAGTACTAGTACTACCAAACTAAGGCAAGTAGTAGCCAGGCCGTGAAGCCGTCATCCTGGCGTGTTAACGTGCAGAGGTGCAGCGTAACTCCAGTGATTTCCAGCATTTTCAAATCAGCCGCCGCCCGGCTTGAGGTGCTCCGACGTGACGGCACGCAAGCTCCTGCGCACGTCTAACTTTCACGTCATCGCCGCTATCTCCGTTTTTTGTTTTTCGATCAAGCAGCAGGATGTGACGGCGTGACGCCAAACGCATTTGAGTTTGGGCGATCGGGTCCCCCTCCCTCACGCCCGGGCGATGCCCTACTCTCATTCTCATTTTGACTGATTGGGCCGGCCCAGTTAGCTAACACCAGTATAGTTGATTTGTTTCTTTCCTTCACCGAGTCTTGTTCCTTTCGTTCAAATGGTTCCGTCGTGCTGTAGGGTCCGCTTGTCAGATGCTATTGAGTGGCTTCGTGCGGCTCGTACACAGGTGGGCAGAGCGAGATATTTAACCTAGTGTGCATACTATTAATCTTCTGAGGTGGGACTAAACTTACGCGTATGTACTGAACAGCCGTGTTGCGCGCTGCTAGCAAGCACTTTAGGAACAATATAGTGGGAACAAAAGGGAACAAAACTGTTTGTTCGCAAATGCCGAGGAACAAGATGCGTTCACTATTATTTATCAGTTTACTACACACTTCTGGGGAACAAATAAGCGGGAACATGAAGGAACAAGACTCGGGTGATTCTTTATCATTTCGCTGCACACTTTTATGGGAACAATATGCGGGAACACGGAGGAACAAAACTCCTTGTTCACTTTTTGAGGAACAAAATTATCGGAGAGAGGAACAAATCTCTAATAAAAGCACCAAAAGCTCTATGAAAAGAAACAAAACTAATTTTGAGAGAAACAAAGCTCTATTTCTGAGGAACAAAAACTCTAACTGAACAAAAATATATGAGAGAGGATCATGTCTCCAGTAAATGGAACAAAAACTTTATAAATAGGAACAAAACTCCTATTGAGAGAATAAAACTTCATGGATTTAGGAATAAATAAGCGGAAACATGAATGAACAAGACTACTGGAACAAAAACTTTATAAACATGAACAAAACTCCAATTGGATTTAGGAATAAATAAGCGGGAACATGAAGGAAGAAGACTTAGGAGGTTCTTTATCATTTCGTTGTACACTCTTAGGGGAATAATAAGCGGGAACACGAAGGAACAAAACTCGTTGTTTAGACTTGCTTTTTGGTGAACAAAATTATCAGAGAGAGAAACAAATCTCTAATAAAAGGAACAAACATATATACATTGGGAACAAAAAATACACATTGAACAAAAGGTAAAAAATATCTAAAAATAAAAAATATAGCGAAAAAGGAACAAAATATGAAAGAAACATACGGAAAAAATCTGACTCAGAACATACACGTACACACCAGCGACGACGGAAACCATGCACGTACGTAACACCCAGAATGGATCACAGTGTTGATGAATAAATATAGCACTGTAGCGCGTATGTGGGCTCGGCCCAAGATAGAAAATGCTTTAGCAAAACGGGGGTACGGATCGCTCGGGCGATATGGAGTGTTTCCCGCCCATTGCCCAAACCGAAAACTGAAAGCCCGGTGGGCCTTCGCCACCGCCTTCCACGGCTCATGGGCCAACGCTGGCGCAACACGCATCGTAGCCCGTGGAAAGTGTTGCTGCTTCGGGCGTGGATTTGCAGGCCCACGTACGGAGCCGGGCTGCACCCAAGCTGGACGCGGCAGCACAGATGCATGTGAAACAAACTCAAAAAAAAAAATGCATGTGAAACAAAGACCTATTCTATTCCCGTGTCGCTGTCGAGTTCGCACGACATTCTCCGGCCGGTGCAGGCAGAGTGGATGCTCTTTGACTTTGTAGGCAGGCGCCTGTCGTTTTCTCACAACTTCGCCGCAGGAGTGACCGTGTCCGTGCGACGTCCCGTCTAGATCGAACTACAATCGCCGCCACCATTGTAGTTTTCTTTCAGACCCGTGCATATCCTACCAATGGCGTTACCGTAGTATTTCATAGATTACTACTCCCTCCTGTTTTGCATACAAGATGTTTTACGAAATTTTCACATTCACATGTATCCACATCTATCTAGACACCTTTTAACGTGTATGTTCACTCATTTTAATATGAATCTAGTTAAAATGTGTGGCAACTAAATCCTGTAGATCGCAATGCAATTTAATGGACTTGTGCAGCTAGCTTGGACACGATCAAGACCTGAGTGAAGCCATGAAGAATACTTCAGAAAATACTTGTTATCAGTTTAATTGATATTGTTGAAATGCTATCAAAATGTGTTGAAATACTTTAGAAATTTTGAATTCTGATGGCATGTGGTGTTACATTGGTTTTTGTACGATCATGGTTTATCGACTACACTATATACCCCCGAAGGTACTGAGCCCAGACATCTGAAGCCATACGGATACTCACATCGGCAAAAGGCGGAGGAACCACTCCACTAGCCCCAAATGATAATGATGCAAAGGGGCTTTCAACGAGATAGGGAGCTGTACAATTTCACCCGTGGGTGGGGAGGGGTATGACTAGAAGTTTATAAAAATTGCAGCGTTATTTAAACTTTAGAGGTAGCACTTGCTCAAATAATTAATAATTATATCGTGTAAGCATAAAGCTTAAGACATGAATAGTGTTAAGCTCATGGATTAATGGCACGGTACGTTGAAACATCAAAGGGTGATAAGTTTGATGCATGTTTCAAATGCACAGAAGAGTACAGAATATGATGATATCATTCTTCAAGCAGATATCATCTTAGTTAAAAGTGTGCTTGAAGACGGTCACTTGAGGTTCAGGTTAGAGTCACTGCAAGCAAAATTTATGACATCATATTTCGTACAAAGTTTGCATTGTGGAGGTATTCTTCAGGCCTAATGGAAATTTATTTCGTTAACATCTCAAATATATAGTAGCCACTGGTTGGGATATTGTTATGTTCATCGGCATGCTGCAGTTTCTGCTTCCTACTCCATTGTAGGGTTTGCAACTGTCTTCCACTTAGTTATTTTCTTTGATTATAATCAGGCCACTTCAACCTGAATTTATATTTTACATGATGACTTTGTACCTAACCAACGAGTGACAAATCATCAAATTCGATCAAATCCACTATGTAATACAAGTGATTCATTTGGATTTATTTAATTTTGGAATGATATGTGCAACTGTGTTTGAAATTCCTGCCGAAACGCACGGGGTATTCGTCAAGTTTTCTTAGCTTTTGGCGGATAAGCTATCAGTGCTGATAGACTGATGTATCGCAAAGGTAGAAGTGCTCCCAGGGATTTGCTCCCTTGTTTTGCAAGTTATTCACCCGAATTACCTAATCCGAAATTCGGGTAAATCTGAGCATGCACTGCAATAAATTGTGTGCTAGGTGCCCGATCTCACACAGACCAAATCACCAAATAGAAATAGACACTTTCAGCATAAAGATCTCCATCTCATGCAATTTTCACGGTTTTCCCGATCATACACACTGTTATCAGTTTATTTGATATTGTTGAAATGCTATCAAAATGTGTTGAAATACTTCAGAAATTTGAATTCTGATGGCATGTGGTGTTACATTGGTTTTTGTACTATCGAAGTTTAGCGACTAGAGGGGTATGAATAGGAGTTTTAAAAATTGCAGCGTTATTCGAACTTTAAAGGTAGCACTTGTTCAAATAATTAAAAATTATAGTGTGTAAGCATAAAGCTTAAGAGATGAATAGTGTTAAGCTCATGGATTAATGGCACGGTACGTTGAAACATCAGAGGGTGATAAGTGTTATGCATGTTTCAAACGCACAACATCCGAGGGTGATAAGTGTTATGCATGTTTCAAACGCAAAGAAGAGTACAGAATATGATGATATCATTCTTCAAGCAGATATCATCTTAGTTAAAAGTGTGCTTGAAGACGGTCACTTGAGGTTCAGGTTAGAGTCACTGCAAGCAAAATTTATGACATCATATTCAATTTCGTACAAAGTTTGCATTGTAGAGGTATTCTTCAGGCCTAATGGAAATTTATTTTGTTAATATCTCAAATATATAGTAGCATCTGGTTGGGACATTGTTATGTTCGTCGGCATGCAGGAGCTTCTGCTTCCTACTCCATTGCAAGTTTTTTTTTAAAGTTTAAAGCGGTCGTATCTGCCATCCGATTAGATAGAATAGAATATTATTTACAGAAATTTAAACTCGAGAAAAAGTCCTTTACAGGCATTGCAGGGTTTGCAACTATCTTCCACTCGGTTGTTTTCTTTGATTATAATCAGGCCACTTCATACTGAATTTATATTTTACATGATAACTTTGTACCTAACCAACAAGGGACAAATCATCAAATTCGATCAAATCCACCATGTAATACAAGTGATTCATTTGGATTTATTTAATTTTGGAATGATATGTGCAAATGTGTTTGAAATTCCTGTCGAAACGCATGGGGTATTCATCAAGTTTGCTTAGCTTTTGACAGATAAGCCATCCGAGCTGATAGACTGATGTATCGCAGCGGTAGAAGTACTCCCAGGGATTTCCTCCCTTTTGGCAAGTTATTCACCCGAATTAACTGATCCGAAATTCAGGTACTCACACAGACCAAATAGAAATCTGAGCATGCACTGCAATAAATTGTGTGCTAGGTGTCCGATCTCACACAGACCAAATAGAAATAGACACTTTCTGCATAAAGCTCACCATCTCATGCAATTTTCACTGTTTTCCCGATCATACACACCGTCATACCCACACCCCAAAGCTTGCAGTGGCTAAAACTTCAGCTAGCTAAGCTAATTGGTAAGTTGCATAAGCAATGCATGCAATATTTCTCGACTTTAATCAGCTAATGCATCGCCGGCACGTCACACTAGACAGAACACTGCTCTTGCGCCCCGTAGTTCATGCGCTGCCGCTTAATACTCCCGCCACCGCCGCCGCCGGACGACGACGTGTCGTTGCTGCAAGCCGCCCTGCGGTCGATGACGCCACGCAGAGCCTCCTGGACTGACGCGATGCGCTCGTGCCTCCTGTGAGAGGCCGCGCACTCGTCGTCATGGACGCCGACGCGCCCCTCATCCTCGTCCTGGGTGATGAGCAGCACGCTCCGAACGCGGCCACCAAGCGTGGTGATCTCCGCCCGGTGCGCGTGCAGCCGGAGCGCGGCGAGCGCCCGGATGATATCCGGGATGAGGTCCGGGCGGTCCTCGCAGCACAGCGACGCCCGCACTACGAGCCGGCCCTCACCATCTTCCGCCGCGTCCACGCCCAGCTCGTCAGCCTCCGTCGGGAGCATCTGCGCCGGGCCGGCGTCGTCGTCTTCGTCGCCCCCGACGGCGGCCGCCATCATCGTCATCGCCGACGTCTGCCGCTTCAGCTCCTTCACGTGCTCCAGCACCTCGGCAAGCAGGGACGCCTTGTCCGTCTGCAAGTTCACAACAGCAGACACATGCGATTACAAAATGTTAAGTTAATACTCACCCTGACGCTAGTACTTGATTGGTTAAGTTAATACGAGCTCATGCGACTACTTGATTGGTTAAAATGATGGTCAAGCTCGTGTGAGCGTGGAGCAAAAGGTAGCAAAGAAATGCGGTCGCGGCTCAGCTTTTCGCTGCATTCTCATGTCTTTTGGGGGTTTAGCTTAACTAGGAACTACGTACATGGGTGTAGGTGCGCGTGGTGGTGTGACTGGTGTGCAAATGCATATTTCTGACACCATATATGCAGTTCATTATTGTCTCTCTCTGATCTCTTGCACCTTTTATTCAGGAAGCAGCGGTTTCCCCGGCGTATGAACGATTTCTGCCCAGGCGGCCCCTCCAGTCATGTCACAAGAACGGGAGCACATACGGCGTGCGTGGGTGCGTCCTGTCTCATTGCCACTAATGGCCATCACTTGGTTATGGATATAGTTTCTCCTGCCTAATTGTATGTTCACATATATCATTCCAATACCACTATATATGAACCTTTTGTTTTGTCAATCTCTGAGGTGAAATATCAATGTTGCTAGTTGCGCCTCATACAGTCATACTTTGGGGGAGTAAGGATAAAAACCAACTCTACTTAATTACTAGAGTAGCACTACACTACTAGAGTTAATTTGCTGAAGAAATGATCATGATGCCACTAATAGCGATCACTCGGGTAATGATAGTTTCTCCTCTGTCTAATTGTATGTTCACATGTATCATTCAGAATCCAGATACCACTATGTAGGTTTTCTTTTATCGATCTCTGGGATGAAATATGAATGTTGCAGGTAGCTCATTCTTTGGGTAAGGAAAAACTCAATTGAACTCAACTACTAGTACAACACCTACTCGCTACACCCTAGATCGAAGCAAGAATGGATGATGCAAACTACAAACTTTAACAAAATTTAAGGGATGACCTCGTTTCATAGATAATGAACAGCTCTATATCTTCCTAGCTAGCTACCCACAGCATGGAGGCTAGTGAAAAGTGAAAACTGGTCGAATCTATTGCGATTTGCATATTGCATGGAAGACCTAACAAATACATAGGCCTTGGTTCTTGTTTCTTTGTGTTTTCTGCACTGATCACCATGCCCGTTGGCAAAGATCGCGAGATCCGTGCAACTGTTCCATTGTAGATCTTGCACGTCTTGCCAGTACTCTAGGATCGATATGCACCATGCACACCCACACAGAATGCACACAGGGAATCAAATTAATGATCCCTTCGGTTTTGCAACAGCGAGATGGAAGATCAAACGAGCAGCAACAAGTTTAAAGAAAAGATCACCGAGGATGCGATGAGTAGCAAGAAGTTTCAGAGAAAAGATCGCCGAGGATGAGATTAAGAGATCGGAAAAATTAAAGCACATGCGAGACGATCGATGCATCGTGTTAGTACGTGCGTACCTTGGTTGTGTTGGGGAGGAGACTGCGGAGCCTTGCGAGGTGGCCGTTGATCCGCTGCCGGCGCCGGCGCTCGGCCTCGCTGTGGCTCCGCGACGCAGCCAACGCCTTGGCGTCCATGATCTCCCCGGCGGCGTTTATCCGGCCCAGCTCCGCCTGCAGGCTTCCGAGCAGCCCCGACACGACCGCCTTGCTGCTCCCGGCCGCCGCCACCTCCGCCGCGCGCTGCTGCTGCTGCTGCTGTTGCTGCGCCGCCGCCACGGCCGCCTCGAACCCGAACCCGAACATGCCGCCTTGCCCGACGACGTCGCACGAGTAGCCGCCGCCTGCCCCGGCGAGACCGAACCCGCCCGCGCCGACCGGCTCGCCGAACGCAGCGGGGCCGCCGAACCACGGGGGCAGCAGCCGCGCGGCGGCCTCGTGGTGGCTCCCGTGCACGCCCCCTTCCCACATGTCGTCGTCGTCGTCTATCGTGTTCTTGGCTTCGTGGTGGTGGGTGGTGAGAGCGAGAGAGAGAGATGGTGGTGGTGGTGGTGGTGGCTGCTCCGATCGATCCGCTGCTGCTTTCTCAGTCAAACTACGGGGTGTTCGGCTTGCCTTTTAAGCCCGCGCGCTGCCGGAAGGGCGACGGCTAGCTTTTTATCATGGTGCCCTTTTGGGGTTTGGCCGGCTAGCTCGCTCCGCCGCAGTAGTGGTCGAGACGGCAAGCAAAGCGTACGGCGCTCTATGTGCATGCTAAGCGGCGGCATGTGGGCCCGGCCTTTTTGTCTCTGGAAAAGATTTTTTTTTCACCTTCGTGTCTGGTGTGTGTCGTGCGGTTTGTGTACAGTACAACACATGCTGCAATGCTGCATGCACCGTTGCCACAGCACCAAGCTAGGCCGCAGATGGCTAGTGAGTGGAGTTACTCATATCGTAGTGAGAATGATCGATGGGCTAGCATGCTTCAGGCCTACGATTTGGCGCTGTTTGTTATTTCTTGTGACGATTTTCCCCTAGGTGCATAGGTCTAGGAAAATACGTACTAGTATGGAAAAATTAGTGGATTTGCTTAGTGTTAGAAATGTGAATCTCAAAATTGCCATTTAAAAGTAGTATGATTAGGTGTGTCCTGCAAAATAAGTAGCACGAAAGTTACAAAAAAAAAAGCAGCATGAACAATATTGCAATTTAAAGAGTTCCTCTCTTTTCGTTTTGCTGCAAAAGTTTATTAGATCTATATTTTCTTTCTTGACAACCAATACGGGAACTACATTTCGTTTCATTAAAGATGATACAATCTCTACGATTCAGGAGACTTCTCCACCAAATGTGGCAATTGGACGAAATTTATTTGGCCAAAGACTTGCGTCATGGAATATTCTTCTAAACCGATTTGCAATGGTCCAGCAGTCGTAAAGTGCTCATAAATTTCAGTGGAATATGCAAGAGAATGGTAAATTCTTTCTGAACTCCATGTGTACAGAATTGGCCAAAGTTATGCCAGATGATATAATATGAAAATGAAGATGCCGCAAAAAAAATGCATGGTACATTTGCAAAGGAGTAGTGACAACCTTGTACTACCTCCGTTCCAATGAATAAGGCTTATATTATTTTGGAAAAGTCAACCCATGTAAATTTTGATCAAGTTTTTATGAAAAAATATTAACATGTAAAATATAAAACTAATGTCATTAGAAACATCATGAACTATATTTTCAGATGATATCTATATAATATCATATTTGTTGATAGATTTTTCTAAAAGTTTGGTCAAACTTTACTTGGCTTGACTTTTACAAAAAAAATATAGGCCTTATTCATCGGAACGGAGGGAGTAACATACAATTGGCATGGAAGTGCAAAGTATATGTTTTATCACCATGGAAAGACAATCAAACACTTATTTTTCAAACCAGATTTTCCGGAATGTATGGTCAATCATCAAAATAGTTTCTGCTTATAATCCACCATCTAGTGTTGTAAATATTTTCGGCAACTGGTTACATGATATTGATAAGAAGTTTGGAAGTCTTACTAAGGTGGGAGCGCTTGCCGCTATTTGATAACTTTGACTTTGTAGTAATGGCAAGATTTTTAACGATAAGAATTCTTCTCTTATGCAAGTCATCCACCGGTGTATAATTATGCTCTGCTCGTAGTCACCTCTAAAACGCATGGAGAATTAAGACCTATGTCGACATTGTCGAGCTACACTTTCTTCATGATTACTTGTTTTTTCACCTTTTTATGTTTAACGCATAAGTGTGCATTCTAAATATGCAGAAGCCAAGCGTAAGGCTCGGATATTTTTGACTAAGAAAACGCCATTTATCTAAAGAAAACTACATTTTCAAATTGAAGTAGGTTCTATCGTCTATTATAATAATATTGTCTATTATAATAATACCTAAAAAGGCCCGACTTCTTTTGTGTTTTATAGAAGCATATTTTGAAAGAGGTGGTGTGTTCTACCTTTTAACAAAAGTGTGGCTTTATGAATTAATGATGACAATCAAGTGCACTATTTTCAAACAACTTCTGAATAGACCACGAAGAAGAATCGAGTCTAAATATTCTAATATTATGAAGACTGTTATCTTTATATAATGAAAGTAATTGTCTTTTTCATAGTTGAAGGTTACACTCTTGGCAATTTTGTCTGAGTGTCTTCCAAGATTCATTGTGATATTGCCACCACGACGTTGGATATCAATAGCGTACATTGCACAGTTCTTATATTAATGGGATTGAGATTTCATCTTCCAGGAAGATCTCGATGGCCTAGCTAGGAAGAAAATTATAGTGTAAATATTCTTATACGTGATATATTCTCGTACTGAATTGAAAACAGTTATGTGTGGTTTGGAAAAATGTATGAAGGTCATCCTCGTTTAGATGGTTACTCCGAGCTATGTGATGACATGTTCAACCTCTTGGCTACTTCCGGCGGAGAGAAAAATGATCATTTAGGAGCATACATACAACTCAAATTTTGGGAATATTACTATGTAAGACCAACTTGTGAGCAAATTAACGTCAAGGAACCAGAGTGGGCAACATGCCTGTGTCCATCATTGATTCTCCTAAATAATATATGAGTATCTCCATGCGTATGACCGAGGCACCAACTCTATCTTGCACGCGCGGTAGCTCGCCAGCATTATAAATAAAGCGGCCCGTTATTAAACCAAACCAAACCAAACGAATGGAAGGAAATAGGTCATTTTTAGCGGGAGAACCATCTGCATGTGGCAAGATGGTTATACCCAGCTCATCAGAGTTAAAATTCCAGATTTAACGACGGTGTTTCTAGTTTAGACGGAATACTTTTTTTTTGGCTCAGTCTCTCGAGGTACCGGTTATACGTGTGTTCATAGAATCCTATGGTTTCATAAAATAAAATAAAAAGTTATTTTGAGCGGACCAAATTACTAGGGCTGTGAGCCTGTGAGGACTTGACAATTGAGGGCACAGTTTGAAACCTACTCAGGGCGGCAGGCAGGCCAACCGCGGTAGGCCCTGGCGCGCCGAGTATAAAGCCGACCAACGCTGCGGGGGCAGCAGCAGTGAGTGAGTGAATGAATAGAAAAGAGGCCCGGTGCGCCGGGGGTAGGGGACACGGCAGGATTTTGGGGTACCGCTGCATGCTGCCGTGCGTGCCTCCGTTTGGCCCAAGCAACCGAGGAAGGAACCCCGGCCCGACGTATCGGGGCAGACCTACCGCCTACGGCCTACACGGATACGGCTACCGGGTGATGACTAGCTAGCCGCTGCTGGCCTCGGCGTGCATTTGCAATGGAGCGAGCGGAGAGGCGAACCGGCAATGGAGCCGACGGGCCGGGAACGAGAAACGACGCCACGTTTTGGCCCGGCGGCGAGCCGGCGATCGAGAATTCGAGATCCTCCGTCCGGCCGGCCGGCCGCGCGTGCCGTGCCGAGGTGGCCGAGGCGATCGAGGTGAGGCTGCGTGCTGCGCGGCGTGATTGCGTCGCGGCACCGGCTTTTTGGCAGGTGCGTGCGCGCGTTGGTTGGCGCTCGATCGATGATCCATGCATCCTTCGGTACTGTATCTCGCCGGCCGGCCGCCACCTTTTCCCGTGCCGCGCGCGCGGCGCCCGAGGGGCAAGGAGACCGAATGATTGTGTGCCGGGGCGGCCTGCCGCGCTACGCGCACGCGTCCCCGCCCCGCTGCCCGGCGCTTCGATCCGCAGCCTGGTACCACAGTTTTATTTTTTCCCGAAACTGGATCGTTTGAAGGGCTTTCTAGAAAACACATGAATTGAAAAACATAGAAATTTGATGAGGTTGTAGATGCAAAATTAAAAAAATGCAGGAATTATCATTTGGACAGAACATATAAAAGTATAAGAAAAAGTCATACGCGAATGAGTGTAAAAAAAGGTTAGAGTGGATTGTTCCTATGAAATTGGAGTGTAGTAATGCAATCTATAAAATATTGGAGGTGCCATTCCTTCGATTCAAAATAATTATTAGAAAAAATATAGTATGGATTGAAATACTCTAATAATTCTATGAAAACCTTACAATCCTAAGAGGCTTGTGCTAGATGAAAACTTTTCAACCCCAAAAGAGACGCCATTTTTTTACAGCAAATACACCCTAGGGTTGAAGAATATTTCAGGTGGGGCTTCTAATAGCCGGTCGGACAACTACGCGTGATGGTCGTTACTGAGAGTACCGACACAGGATGTCGGCTCCAATAGATTTTACTAAAAAAAACTTATAAAACGAAAGGAAACCACCCATATTTTACAAATTCTACATGGTTTTTAAAACCATACCTAGCCCTAAACCTACAGCTGGTTGAAGGCGGAGCAATAAAAAATGACTCGTGTGCTTCGCAATCGTCCTCAACAAAGGAGAACTACTAGATTATGGAGTTGTTGATCGTTATGATGCGGTTGCCCCTCTTCTATCCGCTCTTGGTATACAGGCTATGTTAACCGGACCGGCAGATGTCTAAAAAGGGGCATTTTATAAGTAGGTTTCCATGTTAAGTCGTGTACTAATCGGTCGTCGGTTGCACATGTTGAGCTTTTATACATTTTTTTTAACCGAGGCAAAAAAAACTTGTCATTTTCATGAATTCAGAAAAAGTGGGAGTTGACCGGCTAATTTATGAGAAATCGGACTAAAATCGAAACAACATCCTCGACGATCGACGATAGTTATGAAACACGATCGTCGCGAGGCCCTCACAGCCCTCTGCTTACACACACAAACTGCACGCAGACCACCGAAGTTAGAGTCGTCGAGTTTGCCCCCTATGTCATCGTCATCAAGTAACACACCCTGCAGCGACTCCAACTTAATTAAAAAGAAACCACGTAGGATAGCCTTGATCTACACATGGTGTGTGACAGGCTACCGCGCAATGCTATGTAACCACGACACCCTAGGATGGAAGTTATATAAAAGTCAGGATTAAAACAATTAAACCCGATTTGTTTGTGCTAATTTCCAGTTATACCCAGGGCGCAGCGAGTGTATTGGCCTGGCCAGCTGGCCGGTCGCCGGTCGGGTTGATGATCGCGTCCCTCATGGTTGTTGGCTGGGCGGTGCATGGTCGCGTGGATGGCTGGGAAAAGGGTGCTTGCGGGACTTGGCCGGGAAGAAAGTTGTCTTTAGCCGGGCTAGCTCGTGTTGGTCTTTTTCACCTCTTCCTTTTTGTCTCAACTCGTGTATGTGCGATGCATCATGCGTCTGGATGTGCATTTTACTAGAAAGTTCCGTTCAACAGGTCCAGTCCATTTAGCCAGACGAACGGATCTTTTTTCTCTAGATCCGCCACTAGCCAGAAAAAAAGCACATCGCTTGCTTGCATGCTTCGTGTACGCTATTGTTTTCTAAATACATATTTATACTTATATATATAAGCGCATGTCGTGGGAAGTGGATCGGAAATGACGATGGCACCACCGAGTTTTCTGTTCCTCTCTTCCTGATATCATATCCACCACGGAACGGGGCCCTCGGGCGCTGCACTTGGTATCATCACCACGCCATCATGACGTGAGTACCACACGCCTTTCCTGCTCCTCGGCCGCGGAACAAAATTTCCTAGAAAGCATCCTCGCCTTTCCTCGGCCAAAAAAAGGGAGGAAACATGAAAAACTATGCACCTAGGCTAGCCCTTTGTTTGTTTGTTTTACTCGTTTCGGAAGATTTACTTGAGCCGTGCACCGGCTAGCTAGGCTGCCCACTGTGCCGCAATCATAGTACCGATATCATAACCAACATTGAGACAGGAGTACTCCTACTTTAACAAGTTGTTTTTTCTATGTGCTTTATTTAAGACCTTGATTTTGTAAGTGCTTCAAGTTTGAGCTATGGCTTATTTTGATCTCAGGGCTGGGAAACGCAAGATCAGGAGAACACACGGAAACAATTCGCCACGAATGAAAGCGTAAAAGGTTCCATGGATTGAAACCCCAAAAAAATCTTATGATAAATCCTTCAGTTATTAGAGCCCCTGAAATGGGGACATGACCTCCATGATTTACTTGTAGCATGCATTTTACACACTTTTATATGCTATACTTAAGTGCTTAACTATCCATGGAAAATTATAAAGTCAACTTGAACTTCAGCACCATTGCCATATTCAAATTGCTTTACGAAAGCCCAGTACCGCATATTGATGCGCATAGGCATACACACGGCACTACTACCACACGCACACAATCGCCGATGATACCATCTTTCTTCTCCGAACTCAAAAGTTTAGTGTATCTAATATCAAGTTTATCCTTTTGTGCTTTGAACTCCTCTCGGCTATCGGGACTCAGAATTAACTTTCTCAATAGCAAGATCACTCTGATGGGTTTGCCTCAGCGGGATCAGGCCAAAGTGGCCAATATCCTTAATTGCAAAGTAGGCACATTTCCCTATCTACCTCAGTTTTCCGATTGCTGATAAGAAACTAACTTTGGTGGATTTGGAAGGGATGGTTGTTGCCGGCCTAACGCTTATGAACTCATCCCAATCTAGTTTCCCCATATTTTCCACGGGTTTGTTCCTCCTGACGGATGGCACTCATGTGGGTTTTCATAAGCATTTTTCTTGGTTCTTTTAGGACGGAATAGGAGATAAATAGAGGTACTATTGGAAGCAGGCCAAAATTTTGCCGCCTGGTGTCGGGGGGCTACCCCCGGGTAGGGTAAAGGCGAGGAACCCGGGCGGTCATTGTTCCTGCCCGGCAGATCTTGTGAACCCGGGCCTGGAGGGGGCAAACCCGGCGGCTGACGAACGTACATAGCAGGTCCTCGGCCGTGAGCTCATCCTTGATCGACAGAAGATATTCATGAATCTCGTCGACCTCCGGGTCCGACGTCTTCTGGTCGGAGCTCCAGTGAAGCTGAGCAGTGGGGGGAGCAATGTTGAACTCGGGCAGATTGAGGAACTCGGCCTCCTCCTCCTCGTTGCCTTCAGTCGAGTCGGGGTTCCTCACGTAGAAGAAACTCCGTTGCCATTTGCGGCAGGACTCCAGGCCCGAGATCCGAGGGAAGTCGGACTCTCGCCGAGGAACTACGATGGCGGCCCCGCAGGCAGTCATCTCCTTGTCCTTGACGCCTTTATTGGGTATGCTCTGCTTCCGGAGTTGGAAATATTTGGACCAAAGCTTAACAACCGGCCAGAGGCCGAGATATCCCTCCGAGAAGGACACGAAGCCGGAGAGAAGGGTGATGGCATTAGCCGGAAGATGGTGGGGTTGAAGGCCGTAGTAGTCGAGAAAAGAGCGGAAGAAAGGGCTCGCCGGGAGGGCAAAGCCACGCTCGAAGTGCGTGACGAAGACTACCCGCTCCCCGGGTTCGGCTTGCGGTTCGTTCTCTCCCTCGGGAAGTCGGCAAATGACCTCCTCCGGGATGCGATGAGTCCGGCGCAGCCAGTCAATGTCGTCTTGGCTCGCGTCGGAACCTTCCCATCCTCCCCGAACTCCCTCGGTACTCATGTCGGCGGTTTCGGAAGACATGTCGGAGCTGGCCTGCGGCATAAGCAATGTGTTAAGTCGGGTGCACCGAGAAGAAGCATGTGACATGTCGGCAAAGAGAGAGCACGGTCAATAACTCGAGTCTATAACCGGGATAAAACAACCAAGATCTAACAGGGCCATGTAAAAGAAAAGTAAATGGTTCTAATGAAGAAGAACCCTAGCAGTGCTACGGGAATGTGAAGGTGGAGTCTACAACCAGATCTGGCCAGGAAAGATCAAAGGTACCGCGGCAAAAACGAGTATGAAGATCTGTGGGTGAGGTACCATGGGCATGGGGCGTAGTTCATCCTCGAGAAGAACTTAGGAGAAGGGTCGCCGTGGCCGAGCGTGAGATGAATCTAGCGGGGATCGAGAAGAAACTCACCGGAGAAGGTGGAGGCGCGGCGCGAGAAGTTCTCGTCCCGACGGTGGCGTGGCGGTTCCCGATCGTCGGCGTCGAGCTCTCCGGCGTGCGGTGCGTGCGCAGCGTGCGTCGCGGCGGCGGTTCGCTCGGGAGCGGGAGTGAAGCAGGGAAGAAGATGATGCGGAGGAGGAAAGAAAAATAATCTCGCCGCCGTATTTAAGAGGGAAGGAGGAGATGCGGTTACCGTTTTTCCCGCCCGTTCGTTTCGAACGGATCGTGGGATCGTGTCTGCGGCGGTTGGCGCGGATGGAGCGGTTATAGCCGCACGATCGGCCACACCGTGGGTTACAGAATAGGAACCGTTCGCGGCGGGATCGGGTGCGGTTGTCAACCCAGGAATCGAGGAGGCGCCTCGGGGTCAAAATACTCGAGTGTCTGCAGGATGTGACGACTGGTGGGGCCTGCGCGACGGCTTGTCAGACCGCGTGGCGCATTTCTCGGGATGGTGCAGCGTGTGTGTGACACGTCTCGGGAGAAGATCTGAGAAAAGATTTGTCGATGTCGGAGGTACCGGAACAAGAACCAAGAATGGTTGAGAGCTCGATATCAAATCGAGATGACAATATCGGATGATTTTACGGTATGTCGGATTAGGCATGTCGGAGTTTCCTTATCATGCCGGCATGGTGGTGTCGGAGGGCCTTAAAAGTGACCGACTTGAGCAAGTCGGAGCAATCGGTCTACCCGACATAGTACTGTCGGCTATTGGTTCAAGGCGGTTATTTGGTTAAATCTGATGCAGCCCTTCATCCAAGGCTGCAGGACTACACCAGCTTCGGGGACTAGTGTCGAGGGGCTACCCCCGGGTAGGGTAAAGGCGAGGATAAGATACTCGTGTTTACCGTGGTAACTATCCTTTGCCTGACGCCAAAGGTCATGTGACTCTTCGGGAGGTAGAGGGACACCTTTTGGAGGTATGCAGGAGGCGACTCTTGGTAAAGGTCACAAGGTGCCCTTTGGAGGAAGCAGGGGCCAGGCTATCTCCCCTGGTGATACTATAAATAGACTCCCAGCCCCTCACTCTCATTCAGGCAGAGGCAGAGATTTCTCCTAAGAACCAGCTTCTCGAAGATGTCTTTGGGAGCAAGCCTAAGACATCTTCGAGTAGCTGGGCCTAGGGGCATTCTCTTGTGCAACGTCAGAAACCGGCGCTGGTGAGCAGGGTCCTGGCTAGACCAAATTGTATGCTTGGCCGACTTAAGCTTATGTCGGAAGTAGCCGACATGTTCTAACCGACATTTCCTTGTCGAGGTTGTCTGTGTATCTGTGGTGTGCAGGAGAGAGGCTCCGGCATAGCCATGCCGGGACTCAGGAAGGTGTACCGGATGACCGGACCCGGTATGCTCCTGCCGGGACACGGAGAAGAGCCCGGCATAACCATGCCGGGATAGGCGAAACCATCCGACATATCCTATGTCGGGCAGGAAGTCAAGGGCAGGTACATGGCAAGGACACTGTCCCGTCTGACACGGAAGCTAGGTCACCTCCCGTCTGACACGGGTGCGGGACAAAAGGCACAAGACAAGGGCGACGTGACTATTTCACTGTACTGGCAACTGACTGACAGGAGACAAGGCATGGAGAAGACACGTCCTGTCTCTGACAGGGGAAGCATCATCACCTAGGCCGGCGGCGGCTACGGCAAGAGGCATCATGGCCTACCTCGACCTATGTCAGATAGCTCGGCTGCTAGGTCGTGGTAGGGATGTCGACATTACCATTGGACTGTAGCTGTTGTCCGGTGGGGCCCGGAGGAGCTAGGGTTTCCGGGCAACTCGACCGGACCTCTATAAATAGCGCCATAACTCCTCCTGTGAGAGGGACACCAACCAGAGAGCCAAAACTATAGTCTCATTCATTGCTAGGGCATTTACTCCTCCTCCCTCGATAGTTCATCCTAGTTCTTACCAAAACGGCTCAAGGAGCACCTTGTAAATCTTGTGAGACACATATAGAGAGAGGCAAGGCAGGAGTAGGGGTGTTACCTCCTCACGAGGGCCCCGAACCTGGGTATATCGTGCGTGTTTGTGGTTGCTTGTGGTTTTGAGTGTGTTCTTCGTGTGTTCTTGCGGTTTCTTTCCTGCCTAAGTCGGTCTTGGTGATTTCTTGCCATCTTTCGTGTGAGCTCCCTACCTCACTAGCCCTCCCCGGATCCACCAGCGTCCATCGGCCCCACAGCCCCGCACAATTAACCATCCTATGGCATCTACCGTGATACCACCACGACACCTGGAGCGGCCTTGATGTTATAATCTCTTAAATCTTGAATGTGTTTGTATGTCATCGTGGAGAAAATCTATGTGATCCCTAGGTCGTGGAGATGAAGGGCACATATTAAGATTTGCAACCTAAATTAAAAAATGTGTAACTCTAATTTATAACTAAATTCAATACAAAGAAAGATTAAGATTTGCAACTTAAACTACTATTTCACACAGCTAAAAGCCTAAATCTCTAAAACAAATTTGGAGAAGCTCAATAAGTTGTTCCACGGTACCTACTCGCCTCCGCCTGCGACATTGTAGGCTTGATTCCAAGTTTTGGATGTTGGTTTAGCTATATCTTCGGTCTCATGCTCCATGTGCGTCTTACGAGGTTTCTATGATATCTGCAACCCCATTTTTATTTAATTTCCTTTTTCAGTTACTTTTAACATTTTGAACTACTATGTATCTTCATGATATTATGAGTACTAAAACATTTTAGCCTACAGGCTTCGGTTGTACTCTTAAGCTGGCAATCCAGGATACATGTCTGCTATATGCAAGCTTATCATGACTTTATTAATTTAAAGTTTTGCAGGAATGTTTTGTATCTAAAAAAGTTTGACGAAGTCCGCACGAATGGCTCACTATCGTTTGATGCTTCGACAATCTCTGAAAGAATATTTACGTGTTTATGAGACCAAAAGATGATTAGAAGTTTGATCTATGATGCACAAGAGAATAAGACAAAAAAAAGTAGAATACTTATCATAATTTCCATTAAAGTACTGAACACGAGCATTTTTGCCTGGAAAACGGAAAATGTGGGTGTATGTTAAGTATAAATTGTTATGGGAAAAATAGATGTAATAATATTTTATACTAAGAGAATCCTAACTTTCTCATAATAGAGAACGAAACATTTGGAATTTTTTCAAAATTTTCTTAATTCTTTGAAAATTTTAGCCATGAATTTATATCAATCGGGTAAGTTGGATCTGAGATCAATGGCTCAAAATGGTGACTTTTCTCAGTGATTTTGCTTGGCAAAGTCATGAGACTCTCGTCAGCCAGCGGCGACGAAGAAGAGTTGGTCTCTCTCGTCCATCTAACCTCCTGGTGGACGATGTGGAAGGAACGAAACTCTAGGATTTTTTAGAACACGGCTGCACCCTTAAGAGCATCCAACGCGCCCCAACCGATGTCGGTAGATTGGACCGCCCTCCAATCTGTTCGGCAGCCCCTCTCCATCACAGCAACCAGGGGCTGGGCTGGGGGTGCCGGCAACACGTGGCACGTTGGACAGATCGAGTTGGCCCCGCTTTGCAGTGATACACAATAAAAATAAACATTCATTTCTTCATGCAAGCACACAACAAAGTACAAAAAAGAAAGGAGAACTAGGGCCGGCTACTCCTGCGGTTGTACGGCGGCTACTACGGCCGCGTTTCTTCAAGACTACCTCTCCACCGTCCTCACCGTTGTTGAGGTCTTCGGCGTCGCCTCTGTCGCTTCCGTAGCAACCGCTGCCACCGGCAGAGGCGTCGCAGCTGAGGGTGGTGCTGGAGCCGATAGCACTGCTGGAGCCCTTGCCAGCGGCGGCCTTCCTGGCTTCATACCTCGTCAGCGAAGCCGCCCCTCCTCCGGTAACATTCGTTTGGCCAAGCAGTGACGTTTTCACTCCCGTTCACGTGTCGCCGCTCCGGGCCGCAGCTCCGCCAAGAACCTTGCCTGAGCGTCCATCAATTCGCGGTTGCGAGCCTTCTTCGCCGCCGCCGTCTCCATTGACGCGCGGTAGATGGCGGCTTCGATGGCGTCGGCGGTCTGACGGTTGGCCTAAGCCGCCAGTTGCCCGTGGAGGAGGGACTGGTTGTCGACGTGTGTGGTGACCCAGCATACCACTATAGTCGTTGACATAGCACCAATGGATCACCGTCCACCAGTGTTACATCATCAGAGTGGTACAACAGAAACATCGCAGGTCCAAGGCATGACTATAGATTACAAACAGAAGATCCAGAACAACAGATATTTAGAACCTCCTCGATACAATGAGGGAAGGCCCTAATAAAAGAAGATCAAATGGAAAATCTCAAAGAACTAACCTATACTAAGCCTACTGCTACTACTGTTACGCTTGCGACTGCTGCTATAGCATCGCCTAAAGAAATAGGTTCTACTGACTAGGGATCTGTCTCTTACTATACTACGCGTTCACTTGTCCTCCATCTTCTCTGGATTGCTTCAACTCGTTGTAGTTGCCTTATGTGGTATCTTGAGTTTATCCTCCCACGGAGTCTTCATAGCGTAGAGTGTTGCCTTTCTCGGTTCTTCATGTCTAAGCAGGGGTTTAAGAGGCAAGGGTGAGTAACAGCGTTACCCAGCAAGTTCATTATGTAAGGTGGGAAGTTTGATGCATAAATACAGTCACAGACAATGGATTGTCGTAGGCTAATACAAGTTTTCAAAAACAGTTCTTCAAAATGTTGCTTTTATTTTAAAGAACTATGTCCGTCAGGAGTCACAGGTGCTAGAGCTTTGAGGAGCCTCCTTTCCTGCTGCGTTCGTCATTTCGTCCTGCAACGTGGAGTAACATGTCACATTTATACACTCTGCAGAGGTGCGCTGCTTTACCCATAAGAGATCCACGCCTTGTTAAACAGCCAGGCGTACTTTCTTGTCCACACTAATTTTGTGTGGGGCCCGGTCGGTGATCCAAGCCAATCACTGCGCCTTTCCAACAACTCCGCACACCCCCCATTACTTCAGTTGCAGGTGGCGGGAAAACCCAACTTCCAGCCTGCTGACCATTTGAAGCCCCGTCTCAAACTGGTCCTGAAGCCAACCTTCAATAGATGCTAGAAGCCACAGCCCGAAGGTGAGGTTATTATCCTGGCCACCTCAAGCTCAGCGGATTTACACACCGCCCGGCTTTGATCTAGCCATCCGTTGGTGTACGAGAGGAAAAGGACTTCTCCGTCCCATTTCAGATCTTATGGTTGCGCGTTATATACGGTGCAAGAATCACTGGCGACATTGGTTGTTAAGTCCTAGGTGATACTTTCCTGTGCAAATGGGACCTCCACCACAACATTCTTACCGTGGTCCCATCTGCCAGCCATATGAGATTACCACCACACTGGTCGGTAACCATAGTCATATTATTATAAAATAAGTTTTCTGTCCTTTTTGTAATGCATGTGATAATAGCACCCTTTGCAAATAGTTTCATAAGAAATATCTTAAAGGACATGAATAAGGGATGAACTTGCATTTTTGACTGCAAGATTATACAGCCAAGGTCTTCGATATAATATAAACTCCGAGAAATCTGAAAACATCATCATTGGTCCGGTATGGACTAATGTTTAAAGAAGCAACATGCTTAATGCATAAGTATGAGATGCATTGCAAAGTTCCCCGTATCTCACTTTCGGAGATTGTGTGTTATTTGAGTTGGGTGATTTCGTTTAGGGTTGTCTTATGTTTAAGTTTACTTCATAAGAAAAATGGATTCTTTAGCCTTAGATAAATAACATCAATTTAAGTATATGAGTAAAGTAAAACAACATATAACATTCAATGGTTGTTTTAGGTTGTTCATCCTTTGTTGGTAGAAGACATGTATTCACTTTAATTAAGTAGAGAGCTAGTGTTATATTTTCATGATGGCAAAAAGAATAACTTTTGAAGAATAGAAATATTGTAAAAAATTGTTGGTATCATATAAAGTGGTTAAGAGAGGGTTATATAATTATTATCATTTGTGTGTTTTATCCAAGACTTTGCATTATGAATATTACTTAGACTCAATCAATAACTTGCAACTTAAGCTTAGCTTAGTTTTGTATACACGAATGGTTTGTTTTTGGAGTATAACAAGTTACCTCAACATCTTAGTGTTAGGAACTTTTAAGTTGTTTCCTACTTATTTTACTTAACAATTTATAATTAAACATGAGTTAAGTAAAGGTGCATATTTATACATAATGAGACTTAGTAGTAGTTAAAATGTTATTAGATTTTCATTTATTTTAAATGGTTGCTAAATAGTAGTAGAACAACTTTTGTAACCTTATAACTTCATTTTCACAATTATGAAAATAATTCTTATTAATTATTATTTTAAAATAGAATATCATTTTAAAATAGATTTATTAAAAAAATATTTCATGTTATAATAAAAACACATTTCTAAATTTAAAGATATGCATGTGAGACAATTTAAATGAAGTTTGAAATGCATCCAAAATAGCATTTCAAATATCTTCATATTTAAAAGATTATGTGATTTGCATTTCAAATTTTATCATGTTTTAATTTTATTCAAACACAAATTGTAATGATACAAAATTTTAGATTTTATTTTTCTGATGGTTTTGATGTAAAGATTGTATTTTTCTGATTTAAAGTGAATTAGTTATGAATTTACAAAGGTTAATTCAATTTAAACAATTTCTGGATTTAATGAATTAAGTTGGGCCCACTTGTCATCGTTTTATTATTTACAGAGACTATTTTCCTAAATATTAAAAATCTGACATTGGGTCCCACATGTCATACACTAATTCATTTTGAATTTAATTTCTAGAAAAGGAATAAATGGAGGCTGACGTCAGGGTGGTGTCATGGTTGAAATTCGTCTCCGATTGAGCTCGATTTGCTCGATTCGGCACGAATTGGAGGGCGGGGTGTTGCGCATATGAACGGTGATATTGTGGGGAGTCTAGTGGGCGGCTCTATGGACCATATGGTCACCGGAGTTGCCGGTGGTGACCAAAACCGCGGCGCGGCGCTCGGCTCACGATGAACTCCGATTCCCGCAGAAATTAGAATGGGCGGAGGGTACGGGATGATGAGCCAACTCACCAAGATCCCGAAGAGAGGCTCGGAGCAGTGGATGGAGGTCAGACGGCGATGAGAGCTTCCGCGGCGTCGGCGGCCGGAGACGAGGGAGACGGGGAAATACTCCTCCTACAGGACTCCGCGGCACACGCTGCTTGTCGTAGAGGGCAAAGGAGGCATGGAGAATCTTCCCAACGGCTCAGAACTACAAGGGGAGACCTCCATCGACGGCGAGATGCGTCGGCCGGAGCTAGGGTTTCCGCTTGGAAAAAGAATGGAGAGAAGGAAAGGGAGGAAGAGGATAAGTGAGAGTGAAGAGAGGTAAGAGCAGAGGCGCACGTCTCCCAGGCCTTATCCCTGCGAGTGAGGCGAGGAGGAAGAGCACGTCTGCTCGGGCCTCGGGGGCGTGGACACGACATCGACTGCCTTCTGTCGCGAGGAAGAAGAAAGAAAAAAATTAAAGATTTGCAGAAAACCCCTTGGCTTTCTGGGAAATAGCGAAATCAGTTGAAACAAGCCCTTGTTTCCTGATTTTGGACCTCTTCAAGAATAGAGCAATTACAGAATAGTCCAGGAATTGTGTAGAATTCATTTAGAATGTTTATTTCAACTTGTAGTTTGAATACTTAGTATATTTTAAGTACTCTTAATTTGTAAAGTGTTTTGGACATATTTGGATTATTTGTTTTAGCAAAATGTGTGTCTTCACACCTTTATTTTGGTTGTGCATTCAATCAACATGAAAGCATATTGTTATTTGTAAATATTTGGAATGCCCTTATTGTATATATGGGGTTTTGATACTTACAAATTGTAAAATGTTTTGTGGGCTTACTCCAAGATTAAGATAGATATGAATGTTCCATTTTGTGTTTTGGTGATTTAAAGATCTCTTGGCAACACCAATTATTTGTGATTGTTTATTATCCTCCACTTCTAAAGATGTTTTGAGGATTGCTCCAAAATATAGATATAATAATTGGAATTTGTATTTTGGAGTTTCTGAAATTCAGAACATCACCAAATGGATGTCCAGAACTATTTTTAGGATTCGCTTAATGTGGTAACTACAAAGAGTATGCATTATGTTATAATTCAAATCCATGCCAATAATGAATTATTGCCAAAGTGGCTTTGATTTTGTGATCCCTAACAACTAACTCATGTGAAAACCTGATCAGATGTTACTGGGTACACAAGGTAAGGATATCCTGCCTAAGGAAGGTCTTATGGGAGATAAACTGATGAGAATAGAGTTCTTGCTTTACTCCTCTACTCATACTGATGAAGAAAGGTTTAAGCACTCCTTCTTGAAATAAATAGATGTATGATATAGATATTTTGGAAATAGATGAATATATGTGTATTTTATGACATCAAATAACCTTATACATATAAAAAGATTTGGTGAACAAGGTTGAAAAGCTTGTCCCTAAATACTTTTTATATCCAAGTGGCTGATGAATTTGATGTACTGAATTGTCTGACTTTCTATTTATTTGCATATGACACTCAATGGTTTTAAGCATACAAAAGTGATTTGTTAACAAGGTTATAAGGCTTGTTATCAAACTACTTCTATATAACCCAAACCTTTGAATATCACACCCTTTTCCAGAAAGATTAACGAAGATGGATGATGATATAAGAGTTTCCAATTCTCCATGATAGATTGACATAACACTTCTGTGCCCATCTCCTGAATACTTCTCTAAGCCTTCTTGCTTTGTTTCCTCCTTCCTAAATAGCTTCTCTTGTTGATGCCTTCGAGAAGATTAGGAGAAAAGAAAATAAGATGTCTAGATAAAGTAAGAAGATCTAGGTTAATATTTAGGTAATTCAGCTTGGTCTTCAAGACTAACATGCTTTTCATGTACTAGAAATATGTCTAGCACAATTGATAAGAATAGATGCTCAGAGAATAACTAAGAATACTTGGGTTGATAATTAACTCCTAGAGTAATGATTTAATGTAACAAGTTTTATTTCATTTGGGTTTAGCTACTTATCGTATATCTCTCTGCCCAAAATAGGGTTTGAGCTAAGATCATCTCAAAGCTTATAACGCTCAAGTTGATGACCTATTTCAATTCCACCAACTCAATTGAAACTTCAATCACTTACTGTTTTGGAAAATTAAATGCGTGAAAATTATTCGGATTTTCTGATGTATGAATGCAATGCACACTCCTGTGTCCTCTATATTTATGGACTCGAAATCCTGGGATGTTACAACGTGGGAGTGCCGCGGCTGCCAGCCCCAGTCAACGTCGTCGAGGACGTCGAAGAGGTCTTCGTCCTCCTCCTCCATAGGCAGCCCCACCGGTGCTCCTCCTCCATGGGCTCCACCAAGTCCTCAGTGCACTCTCCTCCTGCATCTCCACCGGCGGCCAAGATAGCACCTCAGGAGCGGGTGCCTCTTGCGGGTAGGTGGCACGAGCGGCATTTGTGAGCTGCGCCCAGCTGGTTGGGAGACGGCAAGACATGATGGTGTGGGTGCTGCTTCCCTCCTCCGAGCTCGGCCTTCATAGGCGGTCGCGACTGGGCTGGGCGAGAAGGGGGCCGGGCAATCGGGAAAATGAGTGGGAACTTGGCTCGCGCGCTGGAAGCGGCGGGTAGATTGGCAGCGAGTCACCATTAACTCCAGCGTTGGGAGGCGAGTCATCACGGGCGGTATTTTCTCATGCTGCCGGTCAGACCCCATCAGTCAGATCCAATGTGGCACGCGGACGCGATCACTTGACGCGAGCGGTGCAGGGAGCAGCCCCCAATTGTCAGCGGTTTGGACGCCAGCACTAAACATCGTTACCGGCGCCTCTGCCGGACACCGTTAGGGTTTGCCGGTGAAGATGTTATGAACAGACTGCACTGCTGCATCCTCGAAGCTTTGGAGAGAAGCTGGCAAGCCGGGAGTTTGAGACTTGCTGCACAGACCCCGCGAACCACATTGATTTGGTTTCGATCACCACTAGCTGTTACCCAGCATCAGCTTTAGCTTTTTCCCTCTCTTTTTCGTTTTCGTTTTCGGTTATTCCCACATCTTGTACTCCGTACTCTTCTTCTAATTGAAATGAAAATCAGGCCCGGCTGTCTTTTCGTTAAAAAGAAAAGATACTAAGCTTCAGCGCGCAGGGTGGTACTACTACAGACACAAGAATATACCTGGTTCACTCCGCAGACTGTACTTTTTCCTTTGGGGGGATTCATGCTGTGACTGTGACATCCAAGTAGATCATGTGAATTTTTGTGTTATATAGTGATATCTGCAAATAAGTATTGCTGTTGATAACCCATATCTCTATTTTACATGTATACTAGTTGTAGTATTTCTCTCTGAAGGAGTCTATTTGTGGGTATCTGTCCTTGAACAGAGGAGTGCCTTCCTTCGGCTTTGACCAAGGGTACTTCATGGTTGGGTCTCTTGGGAACTTCCTGAAGTTGACGAACGGTGCCCAGAGCATCAACCTGCAGATCCATGAAAACTAAATTCAGTTGATGATCTCTTAGAGTTAGAGGGCAGAAGTTTTGCATATGGCGATACCAATCACTGAACAAATTACGGTACCAGCAGTGCTGTATGCAAAGTATGTTTAGGTTAGTTTATTAGCAGCAGCAGTCTGCATTCTGCAACGCAACCGGCCGGTGACTCACCCGGGGAAGAAGAGGTAGGTGAACATGAACTGCAGGTACATCTCGACGAACTTGCGCTTGAACCACCTCGTCCTCATCCAGTTCATGATAATCGGCTGCACGCACAACACCGGAAGACGATTAGCATTTAGCAATCCATTGCCCATATTGAGTTAGCTTCCGAGTACTTTCTTAAACATGGGAAACCATAACACTTGTACAACTATCAAGAGGACGGTGTCGATCACGTACGGGAGCAATGAAGAGGTACACGAAGGCGAACGCCGCCACCGGCGGCAGGATCCCCAGGAGGTCGACGTCCTCCTCCCCGCTCACCGTCGCCAGCGCAGCCGGGGCCTCCACCTGCACACATGAAGAAAGAGGAATTCGCCGCCACGCGATCATGTGAACTGCGGACGGATTCAGTAGGAATGGAGCTTAAAGAGTTCTGAAAGTGTACATACGGCTGCCCAGACGGCGGCGCACTGCAGCACGGAGGCCATCTTCTGGAGCTGTGCCGAGCTATGGGCTGCCGGAGCAGGCTAAGGCGATCGAGCAAGAACCAAAGCAAGAAAGAAGACGGGTCAGAGGTTGCAACTCGCAGAAGTTGGGGGTGATCGATCAAGTGTCAGGACTCAGGAGCTGAGGTTAACTGATATATACCTTGTCATGGAGGAGGCAGAGGATCCTGGACTTGGAGTTCGCCGGGCGTTGAAAAAACGACGGGAAGGAAGCTTGCCGGCTGTGTTGGAGGAGAGCGGGAAGCCGCGAGGAGCCAGGGGGGAGGAGGCGCCATGAGGCGGTGGTCTCCATGGGTGGCGTGGCGGGCGACGGCTTTTGCGCGGGAGGTAGCCGTAGCAGGGGCCTTATCTGGATAGACGGCGGTTTGGCGGCTATGGACGACCGGCCTCCAATGTCTGGCGGTGAACGATTTGGCCTGCTTGAACCGTTGGATGGGGATCAAGCGGATGAAGTTCGTCCACCTCACCCTGTCTCGTTCGTCTATCTAGGAACTCTTTGCAAGTATGGAATGTTAGAGTAACATTTTTTTAGATGTGAATAACATTGGTCGGGGCCTTGTGTGTATATTTTTAGCATTCATGCAATTTTTATTTAAATATCTAAATTTTATCAAGAGATACTCTCGAGAGATGGTTCCATACTTTTCTCCGGGCAACGTCATATTCCTACCTCGCCGCCTCCTTCTACTCATGTTAACGTTTCTCTCGTCACCGGCTATATTCGTTTTATTTTCCTTTGTTTCTCCTCCTACACTGGGGTCTCTCTAGATCAGGGGCGGAGGCAGGATCCCTTAATTTTCGATGTTAAGGGGGCAGGTTAAAGTAAAATTATCAAAAATCAACATTGTTCATATAATTTTACTAGCAAATCCATGATGCTAGGGGGGGCAGGGCACCTGTTGGTCCCCCTGTCTCCGCCTGCTCTAGATCCAGTGGCAAAGACAAGGCGCCGGGGGGGGGGGGGGGGGGGGGGGGGGGGAGGGGGGATTTGCTGCTAAAAATATATGAATAATGTTAATTTTGAATATTTTTAGCTGAATGGGCCCCATTAGCAGTCAAAATTAAGCCATCCTAACTCAGCCCTTGTCTAGATCTAGTTGTCTACTCTCACCAGTGGTTACCAGAGTCGAGGTTTGATGCCAATACCCCGATAAGGCATATATCCAATCATCAGGGTATGTACAATGGAAAGTGTTTATAGAGATTTTTAGAAAAATAAAAGGGTTTTTCATGAAACACTAGTGCTTATTTAAATAAGAGAAATGCTTATTAGAATCTCTATCTCTCATGTAGGTATAAGCATCGGTTTTTATGAAACGTTTGGTTTATTTTTGTTAACACATCGCACCGTACATGGCCTCATAGTGCGACCTTTACCAGTGAGCCTTGGAGGATGGTGGTTGCTGCCGCCTCGGCCGCCATCGATGCTCATCACCCTCATGTCTCTCTTTTCTTCATCATCCACATCTTCTCTTCTTCCTCTCTTCTTATTCATGCTCATCGTCGATTCGTTTTCGGGGCGTGGCCTTGGGGCCAGTATGGATGTCGGAGCGGCGGCTCCGGGTTTTCTCCTTCTGTTGAGGTCGTCTCCACCGTGTTGGTGTCGGCCATGGTTGTTAGGGTAACATGGTCGTCGACTAATTTTGGAGTGTGACCTTGGGGCCGGCGTGGTGTGTTGTGTTGTATGGTTTTTGGACCGTCCAAAGTGTTCTTCTTCCTTATTAATATAAAAACAAAGTTTTGCCTCGTTTCAAAAAGATTAGAAAAGTTTCAGAAGTAAAATTCCCCTTATTTGTTTCACCTTCTTTAACGGGGAAGGAAAACATCATCATTGGATTGCTTAAGAAGGAGTTTGTATAACCGCAGGTTCTCCATATATTTAGAGGAGTTTTAGGCACACTTCTTTTGGGCTTATGCTTATTTATAAGCCTGCTTATGGATTTCGGTGGAGAAAAACTGTGGTGGGGAGAAGCTCATAAAAACTGGTAGGAGACTTCTTTTGGGCTTGTGGAGTTTTGACTTATTTGCTATATTGAGTTGTGAAATGTCTATAGTGCCCCCAATTTGATATGTGCATTTAATAAAACAATTAAATCTAAATACACGTGCGTACTGGTTGTATCTGTGTCCAATAAGAAAATTAAAGAAAGATCATTTTCTCATATGGTGTCTACGTGAGGCAATAGCTAACATGGCTAACTAGACACATTTGCTTTGGATCGATCATTGATCCGTCAGTACGCGTGTACGGCGCGAGCGAACCAGCTCCATACACGTGCACGACGCGAGCAAGCTAGCTCCATACGCATGCGATGCACGGCGCGAGTGAGCGATGGACCCTGCAGTGGCATTGCTATGTAAATAGAGATGAGGGAGAGGGATAGATCCATATACCGATTCGTTCTTCAACTCAGAAGCTCAGGATTCTCCCCACTACGCATAAACCGGCTTTTGGACAGTTTCTCGATGGGGGAAACTGGAGACTTCTTTTCAGCTTGTGTGGTGGCACCTACTCCCTCCGTTCTGAATTAATTGACTCAGATTTAGTGTAAGTTGTACTAAATCTGAGTCAATTAATTTAGAACGGAGGAGTACCATCTTATAAGCCCAAAAGAAGTGTGCCTTAGCATGGTGTCTAACCTATTCCTATTTTCTCCAAGAATATAGCTTTCTGCGAGTCTTGTCATGCTTCGTCCTGGCTAAACCGAAAACTCGCAAGCAAATTTCTGAACAAATCTGATAACATCGGGCAAAGTGGCTCACGAGAACTGACAAGACCGAGCAATCTAGGACAAGGGAGGAGGCATGATGGCAGCATCTCGCAGGCAGGAACCAGATCGGGCAAAAGAAGGAGCAACTTTTGCCAATTTGGTGTGTCAAACCTCAGGCGTGGAGGTCATGTCAGAGGCTGCCGCTGCCGGTGGCGCTCCAATTACCGATGGGAGGCGCTGCCGGCCATGATCCGTGACCGCGCCTGATTGACAGCTCCAGGCGGCCGGTCTGCAGGCGCGACGTGCTCATGGCCATGACCGGCCGGGGACGGACACTGCACCAGCAGCAGCCTAACACTGAAAGGTCAATGGACACTCCATTTTCGTCCTTCGATTCTCTCCTGTTTTGCTTTCTCCTTTTGCAGCAGAAACGATGATGGGTCAAGCAGCCTCAAGCGACAGCGTGTGCACATCTCGGCACGCGATTCATTGAGCACAAATCTGCGCACACCTGGAAAAGAGAACACAATTTGTTCTACAAAGGGAACTTTTTACTGTATAACTTTTCACCATGTCCATCAGCCATGTAAACAAGCGTGGTCGCAACACATTACGCTGTCGTAGTCTTCCGCTGTAGTAGTCGAGTATGCCGGTTGAACGAGGTTTGGTCCTGTACAAGTCTTTGAAGCCTTTTTTTTATTGCGAAAATGTGACAATCATCCCTGTAGTGGTACAAGGAGCTAAAAAATAATAAAAATTACAAATAGGTCACTCAACCACCTAGCGACGACTACAAACAACACGAGCCGTAGGCGTGCCGCCAACCTTGCCCCTCCATAACCAGAGCTGGCCAAAGTTTATCGTACTCGAGCTTGTTTTATCAATACTAATTCGTCGTGCTAAAACCACAAAGTACCAACGTACTAGAACACCAATCGTCGTCAAAGAGGAGTCTCATAGATTGTAACAACTACCTGAAACCACACCAACGAACACGAAAGACGATTGGATCCCCGGTTATCCGCCAGACAGACAACTCCACGGTCCCTACGTCAGCACGGGGAGAAATTTATTCAGACTTCTGAATGTAGTCGTTGCCTCAACATTCTAAAGAACACGCTGAAAAACATGCTAACCAAAGAATGAGAGCCTGCCGTGAGTGAGGGGCTGTGGTCCGCCATGCCTCCGAGACCCCAAAGCCACCACAGAGGCAAATCGGACCGATGACGCCCCAGCGAAGGCGACGGAGTAAGAAATGAGTTTTACAATCGGCTCTCTCCTAGAGCTTTTTCTCATACCGCTAAATTAAATTTAGTAAATTCCTTGGTGTAGTCTATCACCGGCGTGAAATCTGGTGGCTCAGTGACAGCTAGTTCGGCTACGGCTTCGGTAATAATTTTGAGATATTTGACATTGGTTGTAATCCTCTCTCTGTTAACTGCCAATTTGGTGTTTGTGGATTCAGTTAAACCATTATCTAGTTGTAGTCAATACCAGATGTTCTCTTAATCTGGTAAGATAGATTTTATTTATTACTTTTGTAGTAATAGTATTTGTCTCACGCCTGCACCAACCAGAAACATGCGTGGTCGCAAGACGTTCTGCTGTTCTACTGCTTCAAGTTACCAACTTCGGTTTGCGTCTTAGTCACTCGGTTTTGGCTCTATTCATAACCCAGAATCCACGAGGTAGTAGCATTTTGCCTGCATGGAATTGTCTTCCGTGTAAGTTCTGACGATGCCCGCCGTGGTCGAGAGGATATTCGGACCAAGCTCCACGGCCCGGGCTGCAGAGGGAAGATCCGTTTGGAATCGGCATCCTCTGCTACCATATGAGATGACTTGGCGTCTCTCGCGTCACGCCAGGGATTCAACAACCTCCAGGTCCGCTATTTATTCCCACTGCCGTTGCCGGCCGGGCCAGCCACCTGCGCCCGCCGGAGAAGACGCAGGAGATCCGCCGGAGAAGCTGCTGAGGTGCGCTCGCTACGTTCATACTCCATTAGTTTCTTCCAACAACCATGGAACTTACCTAACAAAGAAAGAAGAAAAATGTTAACACGCTAGATGAAGGGATGAATTGGTGGAGTCGAACTTTGTTTATCCATGTCTTACATTCTATCTGCATCCGACATGGCTCAGGAGTATAAATCGACCTTACTCTGCTACCTTGCGAGCTTGCGAAGAACAAGCACAAGGGTCAAAGGCAAATGGGTGTCTGGAGCGGTAGAAACCCTCCTGGCATCTTGGACGGCCTCTACGGTGTAGAGCTTGGGCGTCGACCGCCACAGGCACGGAGCGACGATGAAGCTGTTCCGAGCAGCTTTACTGATTCTTCAACCTGTGAGCACCAAAATGGTCATCGAACAGTTTCGCAACAACAACAAAGATTGCTTATACGGTGAGTTGCCCATTAATTCAGAGCAATGCGCTCAACTCCAGGCTCAGCCGATTCCATCTGACACCCGTGTTTCTAACTGCAGACGGCTGTGGCAGCAAAGACCCTCGTGCTTGAAGCCCGTCCACTGTAGCATTGCATGTATGGCAGCTTCCATTCCATCTGCACAACATCTATTTGTCAACTGAAGCTTCTATTCTGAGAGTTTTGTTTGATCAGGTGACAAGCATGCGGGCGAAACTTTTGCAAATGTCATCACCTCCCTGCCCTTCATTATCCTTGGACTGCATACACCAAGGCAAGACGTCTTCTGCGAAAAGATACTGCTTTGTCTTGTATTCTGAGTTTGTATCTAATAAAAAAATTGGCACTGCTGCAGGAAGAACTTGAACGCTGCAATCTACGCCAACTCGCTGGTTGGAGTAGGACTAGCTTCAGGCCTGTATCATTCTTCCAAAGGAGAAGCCAGAAAAATCTTGAGATGGGCAGATTATACTATGATTGCCACCACTACATTGGTGCGTCATATTTCTCATCAGGCGGCTGTTAAATGACCAGAATTTTCGTAACGTATAATTTTTTTATGTGCAGTGTTTATCGAGAGCAGTTAGGAATGAGAACCCAGGACTACTGATGGCAGCGTCAACATTGCTCCTGCCATTTCAACCTTTCATGGTTTCAGCTGTCCACACTGGAATGATGGAGGCAAGTCCTCTAAATGACTTCGTAGATTGTTCTGCCTAAAAGAAAACATTTCAGTGATCATTTGTACGGCTTATAGGATAGAAAGAAAACTGATGTATAAATCTAATTGTTCCTACATGCAGGTTTCCTTTGCAAAGAGAGCATCAGTTGAACCAGAGCTCAGAATGGTACATAACCTGCACAAGATGTCCTCTCTACTGGGAGGCGCCCTGTTTATTGCCGACGATTACTTCCCAGAGACACCCTACATCCATGCTGCATGGCATCTTGCTGCTGCAATTGGCATCGGTACATGCAATAAGCTTCTTGGGTGACATTGGAGCTAACCCTGCTGGTATCAACAAGTTGTTGATTTCAGTCTATTCAGGAGTTAATTCAGAAAGTATCAGTTTGGTGGCTTAAAGAACAATGTACATCATAGTTACATAGAAGAGGAGACAGGAGTATTTCCCAAATTGATTCCAGAAAAGTGATTTTGTATCTCATGAAAATTTAGCAACGAATATGAGACGAACTAGGTGAGCTTGTGTATGTAGTTCTGCTATGATTTGAGTTGGCGTTTAACGCTTATTGCGACAATAATGTGGGCTGTCATAACATTTTTTTTACTAAAATGAATAAGATGGCCAGAGATGTTGAAGTTTCAAAGACCTCATTAATAGAAGTTCAGAACTATTAAGCTATCCATATTAATAATTCTAGCAGTGTTATCTGGTAATTACAGCAAACAAGTGTCTAGAACAATTAATGCTAAGTCAAAGTGTCATGTCCTAATCTCGAAAGAGTAAAGATCAAACTAAAGAAAATCATCAGTTGTATACTGTTCAGTTGCTATACATCAGCACTAGTCTTTCATTACATGACATAGAACTAACAGGTTAAATACATGTAGTTTAACCATACATGTACTTAAAACTTTTCAAGCGGCGAGGCAATGTTGGTGACCATGAAGTCAAGCAAAATCACATGATTGACATCTGCTGCATGTATACGCGTGTGTTTTTTTAAGTGTATTTTTTGGTCATTTATATTACGTATTCATAGGTTTTACACCACATGCCTCAATGTAATAGCGTCGCCACAGAACTTTTGATTTCATTTATAGCATACTATTTCTTACCTACAGCTGATCATGTGAAGTGCAAAACAGTGAACGTACGGGCATGTAGGATATTTACCTAGCAAAGCATATAGCAATCCCATAATATTCTGTCAAGACTTTGCTTTATAGTTTACACACAGGAAAGAATAACATGTGCTACAAGCTTGAATAAGATAGGTGGGCTACAGGAACTGGTGGCACATATGGGCGTCAATTTATGAAAACAAATACAGGTTTAGGCATTAACTGAACCAGTTCGTTCTAAACCGTATAGCAAATTTGATTTAGATGAGATCTTAAATGCAGAAGATGAAAAGAAATCACACCGAAGTGATGGTAATCCATAGCAGGCATTGTTCTCCCTGTATATCAGTACTCACAATCTCGCATATAAATTAATTTCTCTGCATGAAATAAGAGCAAGATAATTACAAGAAAATTATTTGACAAAAGGCAAAATAAAATTTGTACTTCTGCAGAAAACAGCGATGCTGCTTGATAACTATTTTATCAAATATGAACCAAACTATTTCAAGGTAAATCTCATGGCAGTCATAACTACTAAAATTCTTCCTCTTGAATACGGTTACATCCTAAATACTAATAGAAAGTTACTACCAAGTTCCACCAACAAAACAACATCAATTTAACAGATCACAATGCAATGACTAACTTGCTCAGCCTATAACCGACCCAGTCTAGACCTCATGGCATTAAACAAAGACAAAATAATTAGCACCTACACCTGGATAAATAAAATCGAAAACTCCCATGCACAAGCACACAGACCAACAATCAAAAACTCACAGTGGCATGTACTTATCATCAAAGCACACCTAGTAACGAAGGAGCTAGCCAGACTATTAGCAATTAGTGAAGACTACTTAAACTGCGGTGTTAACAAAGGCTTTAAATTCTTTACAAAGAAATTAAATCCTCCTATTTCTTGTAGTGATAATGTGGAAAATCATGGCACGTACCTTTACCAGACAAACGATGCATAATTCCAGTTTTACCAGAAGTCAAAGAAAGTGTGCCGCAGAGTGCAGACAGATCATTTTGTCTTCTCCAGTTCTGAACTTTTTTTCTATTAGTGCATCCATATAAACTTGACGGCTGCAAAGTTGCAATCCTTCAAATTATGATGATTACTGCATGTTAAATGTGGATTGTAGAACACAGAGCCTCAATGTTTCATGTGAAGTTTTGTGAGCAAAACAATTCAATTCGTTGAATTCATGCTACCAACATGCTGGTCTGGTTCTGATTAACCCAGCTCCCACCAGCAGGCTTCCCAGCATTCAGTGCAGCCATTCTTTCCCTCACAACACGAGCCTGCTCCCATTGACCAACGGCGGCATACATGTTTGACAGGAACACAAGGTGCCCAGCCGCACGGTCTGGCTGTAGCTCGATCAAACTATCAATCACTTTGGCTGCAAGCTCAAGATTATCTTCCCTCTTGCATCCACTCAGTAGTGCTCCCCATACGGCCTCATTAGACTGCAACGGCATTGTCTCCGCGAGCTCGAGTGCTTCATGCAATCGTCTGCTGCGGCAGAGCATGTCGACCATGCATCCATAGTGCTGTATCTCCGGGGTGATCCCATAAACTGTTTCCATGCTCGCAAAGTACTTCCCACCGTCGTCAACCTTCCCTGAATGGCTGCACGCCCACAGCACAGCGAGCAGTGTTGCACCGTCAGGACGTTCCTCCATCCTGGGAAACAATTCTAGTGCCTCCTCGGCACGACCATGGATCGCAAGCCCGGAGATCATTGTAGTCCATGAGACGGTACTCCGCCTAGGCATCTGAAGAAACATGCGGTGCGCGTCCTCCACAGCCCCACACTTCACGTACATATGGATGAGCGCGTTGTCCAGCGACACGGTCCTCTGCTCCTGGTCGACACGCGCATGTATCCATCGCCCGAGACGCAGGTCCCCTGCATCCGCACACGCCGTCAGCAAGGCAACCATCGTCACTGAGTCATCCTTGACCCTCGCCTTCCTCATGCTCCAGAACAGCCCAACCGCCTCCGCTGCCCTCCCAGCATTGGCGCACCCAGCGATCACCGTCGTCCACGCCACCGCATCCCTCCCAGGCATCTCACCAAAGAAACGCAGAGCCGCATCCAGTTCACGACACCGCACATAAGCAGACAGCATGCAATTCCACGCCGGCACTGTCCTGTCGGGTGTTTCATCGAACACCTTCCGGGCGTCCACGAGCTGCCCGGCCGCCGCGTACATGTCGAGGAGACTGGTCATGACGTGGGAGCTGGACCGCGCGAACCCGCCGCCGACAAGCGCGCTCGCGTGGAGGGCGCGCCCGTGGGGGAGTGCTCCGGCTCCAGCGCTGGCGAGGGCGGCGAGTAGCGTGGAGAAGGAGAAGGCGTTGGGGCGGAGCCCGTGGCGGCTAACAAGGCGGGAGTAGAGGGAGAGGAGCTGGTGAGGAGGGGCTCGGGACGCGGCGGCGGCGCGGAGGAGGAGGTTGGCGAGGGTGGGCGGTGCGGAGGAGTGGGGAGAAGAGGAGAGGAAGAGGGACTCCGCGCGGGGAAGGTCGGCGGCCGCAGCGGCGAGGGAGAGGAGCTTGGCGAGGAGGAAGCGCTTGCGGTGGAAGCCGTTGAGGAGGAGCTGCGCGTGGAGCTGGTCGAGCGCGCGGCGTGCGGCGGTGCCGCGGCGGCCGGCGTGCTGCGCGAGGAGGTAGAGGCGCTGCTGCAGCGCGCGGGAGTAGGGGATGTGAGGGGGCAGGTTGGGTGGAAGGGGAGGAGGAGGACGACTGAGATCGCCTGCCATGGTTTGCTCCGCTGTGGTTCTCTTTCTGCGCGGGAATGATTAACCACACCTTCGATTTGTTTGCAAGGAGATGGAAAATGGGAGTTTACCACATTTGAAGGATCAGTCACGGAATGATATCACTTTTATTTTAAATCTCGTGATAGTACTAGATTTTTTAAAAAATCGCAAAAAAATGCAAAGCCTGGTTTGATCGTGAATTGACGCTTGTCAGACAGTCCGGGCTTACACTTGTCAGTTTAATAAACAAATAAAAATCTGAAGAAATAAAAAAAAAAACCTTTTTCCCCTTTCAAGTCGCAATCCGGTTGAGCGGGGGAATGTCGATGATTTGACACTCCTTGTTACTTACTCTCTCCATTTTTAAATATGAGCTCCGGAGAAATGGCCGGCGTGCTGCGCGAGGAGGTAGAGGCGCTGCTGCAGCGGGCGGGAGTAGGGGATGTGAGGGGGCAGGTTGGGTGGAAGGGGAGGAGGAGGACGACTGAGATCGCCTGCCATGGTTTGCTCCGCTGTGGTTCTCTTTCTGCGCGGGAATGATTAACCACACCTTCGATTTGTTTGCAAGGAGATGGAAAATGGGAGTTTACCACATTTGAAGGATCAGTCACGGAATGATATCACTTTTATTTTAAATCTCGTGATAGTACTAGATTTTTTAAAAAATCGCAAAAAAATGCAAAGCCTGGTTTGATCGTGAATTGACGCTTGTCAGACAGTCCGGGCTTACACTTGTCAGTTTAATAAACAAATAAAAATCTGAAGAAAAAAAAAAAAACCTTTTTCCCCTTTCAAGTCGCAATCCGGTTGAGCGGGGGAATGTCGATGATTTGACACTCCTTGTTACTTACTCTCTCCATTTTTAAATATGAGCTCCGGAGAAATGGCCGGCGTGCTGCGCGAGGAGGTAGAGGCGCTGCTGTAGCGGGCGGGAGTAGGGGATGTGAGGGGGCAGGTTGGGTGGAAGGGGAGGAGGAGGACGACTGAGATCGCCTGCCATGGTTTGCTCCGCTGTGGTTCTCTTTCTGCGCGGGAATGATTAACCACACCTTCGATTTGTTTGCAAGGAGATGGAAAATGGGAGTTTACCACATTTGAAGGATCAGTCACGGAATGATATCACTTTTATTTTAAATCTCGTGATAGTACTAGATTTTTTAAAAAATCGCAAAAAAATGCAAAGCCTGGTTTGATCGTGAATTGACGCTTGTCAGACAGTCCGGGCTTACACTTGTCAGTTTAATAAACAAATAAAAATCTGAAGAAATAAAAAAAAAAACCTTTTTCCCCTTTCAAGTCGCAATCCGGTTGAGCGGGGGAATGTCGATGATTTGACACTCCTTGTTACTTACTCTCTCCATTTTTAAATATGAGCTCCGGAGAAATGGCCGGCGTGCTGCGCGAGGAGGTAGAGGCGCTGCTGCAGCGGGCGGGAGTAGGGGATGTGAGGGGGCAGGTTGGGTGGAAGGGGAGGAGGAGGACGACTGAGATCGCCTGCCATGGTTTGCTCCGCTGTGGTTCTCTTTCTGCGCGGGAATGATTAACCACACCTTCGATTTGTTTGCAAGGAGATGGAAAATGGGAGTTTACCACATTTGAAGGATCAGTCACGGAATGATATCACTTTTATTTTAAATCTCGTGATAGTACTAGATTTTTTAAAAAATCGCAAAAAAATGCAAAGCCTGGTTTGATCGTGAATTGACGCTTGTCAGACAGTCCGGGCTTACACTTGTCAGTTTAATAAACAAATAAAAATCTGAAGAAAAGAAAAAAAAAACCTTTTTCCCCTTTCAAGTCGCAATCCGGTTGAGCGGGGGAATGTCGATGATTTGACACTCCTTGTTACTTACTCTCTCCATTTTTAAATATGAGCTCCGGAGAAATCAGCTCGGGAGAAACACCACGAAAAAGTAGAAAAAATGGAGAGCTCGGGCCAAATTTTAGGGTTCATCCAGCGGACTATACTGTAAAAATTATTACCTTGCACATATGCACCGGAAAACTACTCACACAAAAAAAAGATAAGCACCGGAAATTGTAAATAACATGGCATCGAGCTGAATTTGCTGAAAGCTGTCCAGGACTCAAACACTACAGATTTCAGCTATGCTCCAACTGAATCAACGGCACTGGCCACCTATAGTGGCAAAGCTCAAGCAGGAAAACAAATTCCCCAGTCAAATACGTAGTGAGATTTGCGCGCCCCAGATGCCAAACCCATGCCGCTCTCGCCACTACTCCGTCCCCTCCTCTCCTCCAGCCGCCGTCCGCTCGCCACGCTCCAGCTCCACCGCCGCCAGTCCGCCTACGCCGCGGCCGCCGCTTCCACCCCGGCTACCCCAAGCGACCGTGCCGCCCAGCTCGCCGCCGCCGTACACGGCTCGGCCGCGGTCAAGAACTACCCGCACGCCATCCGTTTGACGAAATCCCTCGTCCAGGCTTCCTCCCCCAGCGCGCGCCCGGGCGCTGCGGCCTTCGCCGCGCTCGCCTCCACCTCCAGCTCCCCGGCCCCCGCGCTCGGCGTGCTCGTCATTGCTCTCTCCCAGATGGCGCTCCACGACGAGGCTCTGTCCGTGTTCCGCCGCCTCCGGATGCTGCCGGCGTTGCCAGCTTGCAACGCGATCCTCGACGTGCTTGTCAAAGCCCACAGGTTCGACCGCGTCTGGAAGCTGTTCGATGAAATGCTGAGCCGGGGGATGGTGCCAAGTGTGGTGACGTACAACACGCTCATCAATGCTTGCCGGCTCGAGGGTACTGTGACGAAGGCTTGGGAGGTCTGGAATCAGATGGTGGCAAGACGGATTGACCCAAACGTGATCACGTACTCGACCATGATATGTGTACTTTGCGAAGAGGGTCGCATCGGCGAGGCTGAGCGGCTCTTCTTTACCATGAAGGAAACAGGGATGCAACCTAACCATTACACATACAATGCACTGATGAGCAGCCACTGCAAGATAGACGGTGTCAAGCGGGCGCTTGCGTTGTACCAGGAATTGCTGAAGAGTGGTCTTGTTCCCAATGCGGTGATCTTTACAACACTAATTGACGGTTTCTTCCAGGCGAACAGAGTAAGTGATGTGAAAAATACTTTGCTTGACATGCACAGGTATGGAGTTGCTCCCACTGTGCCCGTCTACAACAGTTTGATTGATGGAGCTTTCAGGTCTGGTGATGCACAAGAAGCATTAATAGTTTATCAGGAGATGGCTCGCCTAAGTTTGCATCCAGATGAGTTCACCTGCAGCATAATTGTAAGAGGCCTCTGTGATGGTGGTCAAGTGCAGGTAGCAGCCAGATTTCTTGATTTAATGCAGCAATCTGGTATTAACCTTAATGCTGCTGCATACAACGCGCTAATCGATGAGTACTGCAAGGATGGAAATCTAGCGGAAGCTCTGGCAACATGCACAAAAATGAGTGGGGTTGGAATTGAGCCCAATGTAGTGACATATACCTCCTTGATAGATGGACATACAAAGGAAGGAAAGATGGAAATAGCAATGGCTATATACACAGAGATGATAGCCAAAGGGGTTGAACCTAATGTTTTGACATATACGGCTCTGATTAATGGCCATGCCAAGGATGGTGACATCAATGCTGCTTTTAGGTTACAGAAGGAGATGATGGAGAAAGGAATTTCTCCTAATTCAATCACCGTGTCCGTTCTTGTTGATGGTCTGTGCAGAGAGAATAGGGTTCAAGATGCAGTCAGTATCGTCCTGAAGTACTCAGGGCAGAAGAAACATGGTGACATTCCTTCCTGTTTTTCGAACTCTACAACTGAGGAAGACCATCCAATCCCAAACAGTGTGACATATATGACCTTGATATATGGTCTTTATATAGATGGCCAGTACCATGAAGCTGGTAAGTTCTTCTCTTGCATGAGAGAATCTGGTATGGTGCCTGATAGCTTCACTTACTCACTACTGATTCGGGGACAGTGCATGCTTGGCTATGTCTTGAATGCCATGTTGCTCTATGCTGATATGGTCAAGATCGGTGTTAAGCCCATGAGATATGCCACAATCTGCCCTGAGATATGGTCAATGGATTCACCAAATGGTATCAAAACTGAAACGTGAGTGTTCGCTCATCTGAAGAGATTCAAGACTTCAGAGCAGTTCCACGCAAGCCCAGTTCACAGATTCTGGACCTAATGACTTGTTAAGTCATTACAACGACAAACCATTCGTTGGGACCATATTGAAGGCTCACCATCGTAATAGCACTTTGCTTACGAGATCCAAAGAAGAAACTATCTGATGCACCTGCTTCTCAAGGCAGATGTAGGTTCAGCCAACAAGGCTTTAATTGGCTGGCAAGGGCATCATTTAGGACCACCAGCTCTGTAAGTGAAAATAAGGGAAGTCCCGGCCCCTATGGAATGTGTCAGTGACATGCTGGTTAACAGGAGCTGCTGAAAATTATGTAAGCTGTGTTTAAAAGAAGATTCTAATTATCAAAGCATGAGATTTGAAGCCCATCTGTAGCAAATGACAAAAAATGTGACCTAGCACGCTAAACCGGTTTTGTGCTGGTTGATAATGATATATCATTTTGCTTGTGCTCTGAGGTAGCCAAATTCAGAGAAGAGACATTGATGCAAGCATGCAGCCCACATGCAGCACTAGGATTATAACGGACAATAGACCCATATCACCTTAGTCATATATGATTGTACTGCTTTGCAGCTGATTATAGTTTGTTGCCACAAGCGAGATGTGAAGATGCTTTCTTTGTATTTATGCACATTGATGATCTTGTCTTCATTTCAGATTTGAATGTTGATGATGATTTTATTTCTGTTTCTACCTTAATTTATTGAGTATAACACAAAGGTTGGTTTTTAACCATGCTTGTCAACTATCTGTGAATCAATCTCTTTTTCATTAGTCTAGTATTGCAAAATGGCATGTTACAAAGCTGTCTAGGACTCCCAGAAGATAATTTCACCATTGTCACCAAGAAAACCAAGATCCTTGAGCCTCCTTTCCTGGTAGTACTCAAGATCATCTATTTCTTGCTCCCTCTCCTTAAAAATATCATTGATTTGCTGTAGTACTTTCTTTTCACCAGTCCTCACTTCAATTGCGATTTCATGTCTTGATTGCAAATCTTCTCTTTCGAGTAGTTCTTCATCCTAAATATTTTATGCATTTTTCATTAGACTAATTAGGAGGTAACCAACAAAAAAGATGAAGTGAATAACACTCTATTAATAGGCTCACCTCCTCTATTGTGGTGTGATAGGCAGCAAGGGCCGATTTGCAGGCTTTTTGGATGACCTGGCATATTGATTCCTCATTATCACGACTCACTGGAAGTTCAAGGTGGTCCCACACTTTATTTCTAAAGAGAGCTTCCAAGAGAAATGCATCTGTCCCTCCAAGACAAAGTAACCGCAGGTAAGGAATCAGTTGAGGAGGAAGAGATTCGCCAAGGACAACATCGAAGTATGCGGTCTCCCCCATTCCATTTAATTCTGCAATGTCAAGCTTGTCTCCATAGAATGGATCAGATTCAGAGATCTCCAGCGTCAGAGTATATGAGTCCCTTGACGAGTTCCATTCGGTGAACCCATAGTCAAGTGCCAATTCAGCATTACTCTTGTCCAGGTCATATTGAACATATACCTGTCAAGGTATATTTCTTTTGTAAGTAGCACATATCTTAGCTTACTCGCTTGAGATCATTAAAACTGATGGTTATTAAATATACATTTTGAGGGCATTTAGATAGCAGAAATCATGCAAGTTTGTGTGTACCTGTTCTCCAGATTTAACGTCCAGTGGTGTTCGCAAAGAGAACACGACATCCCTGCCCAGAAAGCCCTTTCCTTTGATCTCCCAACAGGGTTCTTTTGAGGTGATATCACCATTGTGATTTATCTGATTTGATAAAGTACCAACATGATTATAATTGAATGTATTCCTGATCTCCAGGTGTACTATTAGTCTATTATGTATTGAAAGGATATTAGAAAAGGTAAGCATGTAAAATTATTTATTAAATTACACGAATGCCTATTGGAACAATGATAGTTGGCTTGCGGTTCATTTGGATTAGCAACAGCAGACCATGTCGGCATGTTTTGGGACTTACCAGATCAGCAAATGGTATGAGAGCAAGCTTGTCTCCACGGAGCTCTGGAAAAACCCTTGATCTTAGTACTCCAAATGCCCATAGGAAGTCATCAACTGTTATGGTACCAGGGAAAAGATCCTTATTTGGGACTATGATCTCAGCTTCAACATTATCGAACTCGCTCTGCACATACTCTTTCACACCCATTGTTGTGCTGAATAATTGCGTTCCTGCCATCAAGGGAAGCAAGAATACAAAGTTAAGGCCTACATGCAGTAACCGCTAACCCACGAAAGAAGTTCAAATTTCTACAGAAAAGGCATGAATTTTGCATTGCACGCGCACTCACCTTGTATCTCCAGGAGCTCTTCCTCTGACCTGCACTGAAGGCACGAAGCAAACCACTCGAAAGCATCAGAATGTGGAATATGAGGTCGTGCGGAAGCAGCAAAGAGCATTTCATCGAACACGAGGAGAGAGATCAGCGCCACCTCACCAGAAGATGGTGGAGTCGGTCTGGCGCGGGAGGATGGCGAGGTAGGGCGCCCACAGCGAGTCCGGCCCGCGCGCAGCCTCCCGGAGGATGAGCAGAGACACGGAGACCCACGGACGGAGGTCCCCGGCGCTTCTGCAGACGCGGGCGATGTCGGAGGATGCGACGGCGTCGGCGTCCATCCAGAGCTTCTTGGGCACCTCGGCGACGACCTCGCCGCGGGGCAGGTTCCGCGTCGCCACGAGGCCGACGCCCTCAGGAACGACCGCCGGAACCACCGCGCCCGTGTCCGCTCCGTGGGAAGAGAGCCAGCGGCGGAAGTTCTGCAGCGCGGCGTCCGAGGGCGCGGACACCGCCGATGCCCCAGTGGCCTCCGCGGCCGCGCGCGGGAGCAGGTGGAGGAGGGGTCTCGGCCTCGCCGGGAAGCGGACGAGGGGAGGGGGTCCGTGACGACCAGAGAGTAGTTGAGGCGGGAGGAGCAGGTGAAGAGCTGCCATGGCGCGGTGGCGTGTGCCGCGCGGGGAGGAGACGGGCACCGCACCGCGACGTGGGATGCGGAGGAGGCGATTGTTTGGATTGGGAGACGAGGACCGTTGGTTTGCGTTGTATAAATGGCGGGAGTGGATATGATTACTTGATTAGTGCCGAGCTGCACTAGCAAATTTGCATTCGGAATAGAGATGCTTGATTATCATGATGACAAAAATAACATTGCTTATTCTGATGCCAATTACATTCACGATGTTATCTTTTGTTGAAAGAACACCCCAGCCCCTACCTAGGTCAAAGATATGGAACCTTCATCTTCCAAATTTTGTTGTTATTAATTGGTGCATTTACGTGCACTAAACACTTGGCACTCCCTCAGTCTCGGTTCAAGAGGGTTGCACGTAGCTTAAGAAAAAATTGACCACCAATTTTATAAAAAAAGAAATATATATGCCATTAATCTCATGTTATTGGATTCACACATTTAAAAGAAATTTTAATGGTATAATTTGTGTGACATGTAATTTATATTTTGTTGATCAAAGTTTTCTTAAAACGTGCATGCCCCTTGAATTAGGACGGAGGGAGTACCTTGATTTGATCGAGAACATGCTACTGCCATGCAAATTCCAAGAAAATCAAGTCATGCCCATGCGTTAAGACCATATCATCAATCCGCGCAAGAAGATCATTCCGAGTTTGGAACCTGTTTCCTGGTTAGTCATACCCAAAAGATAAATCTAAAGGATATGACCCCCATTACCTCTAACTATATGTCCGTCCTAGATATGGAGAACTCAAAAGAGAGTCCCTCATCCTGGTAGTCTTTCCTAAATCTTATTTGTGAGCCATATCTGATTGTGACGGTTCCAAAGTTGAAAGGATCGTTTCGCTTTCATTAAACTGGCCTCAAAATAGGAATCTCATGACTTCCAATGGACATGAGTGAGGATCTTAGAAAGAAATATAAAATATTCTGTAACACTTCTTGCAACATCCGTCTCCAGTAAGAAATTTAAACAACCATTCAGTGAGCAAATTGGTATATTTTTAGCCTCCATGTCCTGGATGGCCAATCACCTTGGTCCATTGGACGACATAACACTCCATTTTGCTAGATGATATTTTTTGATGTCATGGTCACTTTGCCAATGAAATCTAGTACGATAAAGTTCAGCCTTTGGAAAAACAGCTTTTGGCGCTAGACATAATAATAACATGTATAAAACCATCTTCGTTAGCGAAAAATTGATAACTACTAATCGTCTGCATGCGCTGTAGCCGAGCTTAGTTGGGCTCGACGAGGGGCCCGCTACTATGTATTTAGCACCCTTTTTACCATACATTTGACAAAATACTTATGTTAGCCCCCTCCCCTTAGCTCTCATTTAATATTTTTGGCCCTTTTATGATATTCATCAAACTCCGCCACTGCCACACGAGACCTCAAAATCCAAGATATAGTTATCCATGATTCTCTCTCTCTCTCTTTTGATTTGGTTCTTTGCAAGTGTAAGATCGATTTGTATATGCTAGGTAAATATGTGTATATTGAAGAAAGAAGATAAATAAAGCACCTGGAAGAGAAGAAGAGGGATAAAAAGAGGAGAAGATGAGAACCTCAGTACAGGAGTTGGAAAGAAAGAAGAACAATGTCATAAACATGATTGTTGTTTTGAAACCAATATGAGTATTTAAAATTGTGTTGTGTAGTTCTAGGGTTTGTACACGATGATATGCTTGAATTCATGATGAACCGATAACAAACTAGATTGTCTTCTGGTGCAATGAGTTTATCATAATTATAACCAAAGCATATGTTACTCATTAATTTTCAAAAGCTGATCCCCTGAGGGTGCAAGCAAACTAGGATGTGATTTGGATTGTTATATAATTTGTAGAAACGATCCAGTGCACATGTGAAACTTTGAAACAGCAATATCAAGCAAACATCTACAAATAATACTAGTCTAAAAGTTAGCGAAGTCTGGTATATTGGTTGGAACATGATGGATTTTACTATGGCCGGTAAGAATAACATAACTTTAGCACCAAAGTTCCACTAAGGTTCATATTTAAAAAATATATGTCCAAACAATTATGGAAAAAACATTCTAGATGTTGTTACTGATATCCTATAAGTACACAAAATCACAGTGCAATTTTTTTGTAATATGGGCTACACAAGTATGACAAAAGCTTAAATATGTTGGCGATTTGAAAGTTTGTATACTCAAATCAACATATTTATCATTTTAATTAGATCTGAATATAAGGTATTTCAAATTATTATTTTTGTAAGTTTGTGTGATACATCATTAACAACATGCATGCTTTTTTGTAGATATTTAAAAACCTGTAGACATGATTTTTGAATTTAAATAAAGACATCACCAAACCTTAGGAGTCATAAACCTATTCCAAGTTAACTCAATATTATATATGATATCTAGTCATTCAATAAGCCTATTCTCTATAATTTTAATATGCTTTTACTCTAACGGTAGCCTCCATAAATCGCGACGATCATACAAAGATGGGAAATTTAAAATTGCCATGTATACCTGATGTCGTGCTTTGTTTTCTGAAAAGTAGATGGTATACTTGTGTGGTCGTCATTTTCATTTTATTCCGAAAATTGTTTGCCTTGTGTGGCCATTTGATTAAGTGACGATGCATTTTAACCTAATTTGACATTGTTTCGTCCCGGAACCAGGTTTATTGTGGTTTGAATGGAAGTTTAAACCAAGATTGTGTTTGTTTGTTTTAAAAAAAATGTAAGACATTACGTTACAATTTTTGCAAGTACAAGAATCACAACTATGAAAGCGTTAAGAGCAACTAGATTGAAAAATAACACAACATCTCTAATTAACATGATGGGTAATCGATTAATTGTTATATGCCCCCATGTTGATATTTGCACACAGACTAAGGGATGATTCTGCCTCATATGGAGTGGAGTAAACTTAACCACTAACCATATGCATCTCCAGTGTAGAAATGAAGGGATGGTCATGATAGCTTCTGAAAGGCAGACACGAAGCTTCAGACAAATAAGAATGATATCCTCCTAAAGTACCCCCTGAGCATGCATCATTGATCACAAACAGTGGACGAAGCATGTTGTTCCGAGGGACATCCCGAACTTGGGGTAGAAAACGCTCTTGTCGAAGTTTCCGTAGAAAAAGCTATCATTCACCGGTTTCTCAGCCGCTCTCTTTCATAAAGTGATACAACATGCTTAGGTCAAGGGAGGGGGGGGGGGGCATGTTGTCCAAGTTTACGTAAAAAACGCTATCCCTCGCCAGGTATCTCAGTCGCTCTCTTTTATAAAGTGATACAACATCCTTAGGTCAAGGGGAGGGGGGCACATCCCCCCCCCCCCCCCCCCCCACCTGGAAAAAAATATTACTATTGCCATTTATTGTTAGTCTTAAATTTCAAATATTACTTTAAAAACATGATTTATTTTCTTGGCTCCGTCAACTATTATTGCACCCTCAACAATCATCATCCACTATGTCATGTGACAAATATTTCTATTTCAAACTGAGTATTTTCTCAATTATTTCCTCCACATGTTTCCAATCCGCAATCTTGAGCCTCTGAAATACCAAGATAACGAATTAGGATAGTTAGAGCCCACCTCGTTATCTTTATACATTGTTGTATTTAATTGCTAACTTTTAACATCCATGGAAAAATATCTGAGTACTCTTGTACATTGACTCAAGATGATAATGAGGAGTCACAGAGTAGACCTCTAAACTCTTGGAAGATGTGACGTTTGATAACCCGTGGAAACGAATTTTTCAAGGTTGCGAAATTTGTGATGCGGACATTAGAATCAAATCCATACGGATTTGAAAACATGCAACATCATAAAAATGATGAGCTAAGAATGTTTGCTTGAGTAGGGTAGCCGCGGTAGCAACCAACAACAGTGTGAATGTCAATATAAACAGATTGTGTGGCTTTACAAATCACGGCGAGTAATGGTGAAGAGGAACATGAACTAAGGAAGGGTAGCTGGAGAAAAACGGGGAACCCCATATGAAGGAAAACTTGGCTACGGTTACAGCAGACCTAGGCAAAGCCAAGTAGTTTCTGAACGGAGGGGACTAGAGTGGATACTGTTCATATAGATTCAAAAAAAAAATGCCTTTCTCAATCTCAGTTGTATTTTACGAGATGCAAAAAGGACTGCTATTGCTAATACAAAAACTGTTATCTCTAATGGTGCAAGTGCAGGATAGTCCGGTATTCAAATTTTTGGAAATGAAACTGTTATCTCTAATGGTGCAAATGCAGGATAGTCCGGTATTCAAATTTTTGGAAATGAAACTGTTATCTCTAATGGTGCAAATGCAGGATAGTCCGGTATTCAAATTTTTGGAAATGAATATGCTTACTATCGTGAGTTTCTGAACTTCAAAGGCTTTGCAATACTTAAGTCACATCTGAAGTTTCCTACTGTCGTTGCAACAAAGGATTAGCTTATCCGAATATCTCCTATAAATTATTCAGGAATTTTGGAGAAACAACATAAGATCTAACCGCATGTATATTTCTCTTTGTGTGTGTAGAGTTACCACATTTTTCATATTAAAATGCAATGACACTTGTAATTTTCTATCCAAGGTATATGATACCGTTTTCATGTTTCCGTGTGACCAAATTATTATGTTTCAACTAGGTACTGGCACGTTTTATACAGATATCACACCAACATGTGAATCCCAACAAGTGTTTCCCGCAAAGGACCTTCCAACAAACGCAAAACGCAGATGAGAATCCACTGAAGTGATGGCCATAAGAAAAGAGAAACGCACACTAAATCTCATCCTTTCCCAAACAGATATGCTATAACGGGGATCACAAGTTCACAGGTTACTACAGCAAACACAATGTTTGGGCAACTCTTAAGTAGCTAGAATACACATGTCTCCAGACGCGCTTATTGAGTCAACAGAGAAGACATGGGGGCCTTTGCATCCCATAATAGCCTGAGGCGGTTTCATCCCAATATACTTTCAGATCAGTTCTTCCTCCCTTCACAGAGGATGAAGTGGTACCCGTGCCTACATAGGAGCCAACAAACATTGTGTAAGTGCATAGCAAAAGATGAGGCAGATGATTATAAGAATCTAAAGCAGTAAATAGCTTTAGTAATAATCTAGGAGATGAACTCCAGTGTTTCCTTTTATCTTGTGAACTAGTAGTAAATATCTAAAGTGCTAGTCAAATGGAGCAGCACAGTATTGCTCAGATCATAACTGCGACGTAGGCACTACTTGCATGATCGATAAGCAAACTATGGAAGAGAAGAGTGACAGTTCACATACGTAGACTTAAATGGCGCACTAGTAGCTCCCACAGGTGTGTTAAATGCAACTTCCTGGAAAGGACCAGCCATTTTGCCGCGTGGGAACCATCCAAGATCTCCGCCTTTCTTTCCTGATGGGCACTCAGAGAATTCTGAGGCTACCTGCAGTATCGAAACCACGGCAGTGTAAGTCAAATGAAATATTATTCATGACATAATAGTCTATGAAATACAGTCTACCCTCCAAAGACAACGTGTTTAAGAATTGTACTATATAACAGGACATTCATTTCAAACTAAAGGTAAAATTACAAGAAAGATATTTTTCATTTCGATGTACTGTGCATAAATTGCACTAGATAGTGGTCACAGGCGTGTCCCGAGTAGCAGGCACAACACCTGACTCCCCGTAGATTCAATCCATTAGTCTCGTAACATATATCCTAATTTCAGCAGTAACAGGCAATGGAAGTGGAAGTACATAAAACATATCTTAGCCGGACAGCTTCCAGAAAGCAGTTTGCTAGAGACTGGCTATGCACCAAATCACCAGATTTTTTTTATTCTAACTTGTACATTATTCTTGCATGTAAAGACAATTACTTAAGAATAAGAAAAAGTGAATCCGATGATGACTAATTTTCTCCTGAGTACAAGCTCCCAAGATCCTCTAGCATAGCCCTTTAGTGATCTACCCTGACGGTCAATCTATTCTACTCTATAACTGGCATCAACAATAAGAAGACCAAGTCATATACAAGTTGTAGGACCATGCCTAATCATTCTTTGCTACCAGAACCTTCTGCCCCCATCAAATAAAATTAAATAGCCAACTTCTGTTTAAAATATCATTTAGCGGCATAGAAAGTTATCCCATCTTTGACTCAGTTCACACATACTCTATCTGCGCTTTTTTCGAACCATCAAACACTATTTGTGCTTCTCAAGATAAAATGAAACTGGGGTAGTCAGGTTGTACAAATCCAACAGAGGTGCCAAACTGAGCCTAAATCCAACTATCAGGAACCTTGACTGAAGGATTTAGAACCATACAGGAAATGAAGAATGTAACTACAAGAGATGAGCAACAAAGGTTCAATCAATTGCGAAGAGCTAACACCAGGATGGAAAAAAGGAGGTAACAGCTGAAAATTGTGTGCATAGTGTAAATTGAAGATGGTGAATTACACTCTAAGGTCCGCTTAACTCCTGACGAGTCTCAAGCATTTTCCCTTTCAGCGAGGGCTTATCAACATGGCAATTACCTTGGCAAACTCAGCAGGAGGGACCTTGTCCCCGTTGTCCAACCAGCCATCCTGCAGCTTCTTGTACGCCTCGTTGATCTTCCCCTGCTTCTCGCACAACACGTGCCTAGCTGCAAACACGGGACAACAAAACACCAGTTACTACTTACTGTACTACCAAAAAGGACAAATTTTTACCACAGACAAGGATATCCAAATCAAGCAAGCCTTTCGACAGAGGCATCGAATCTCGACTTCACAGTCCTGCTGATTTCCAGACCCAGGCATCACCAGCGAATCTAGCCACTCGCGAACTGGGGGCACTGGCCCCAACCCCACAACGCTAAGATCTCACCCTAATATCGTCGGGTTTCATTCCGATCTCACCCACAAACGGCGAGTAAGGAAGAAGGATCCGTGCTACTACCTTTGACGAAGGTGCAGGTGCCGAGGTCGTCCCCTCCCTTGCCGCCCTTTCCCTTCCCCTTGCCTCCCTTGCCGCCTCCGGCGTCGTCGGAGGAGCTGGCCGCCTTGCCCTTTCCCTTGGCCTCCTTCCCCTTCCCGTCCTTCCCCATCGAGCGAACGCGAGGAGCTGGTTTAGAGCAAAAACCCTAGCAAGACTGAGATTGAGATGAGAAGTCGAGGACGAGGAAAGAAGAGGCGAGTCAGGCGAAGAGGATATTTGGACGGAACCGTGAACAGCCAGCCCAGGCCCACTGGGCTGGACTTTACAGAATGCTCTCTTTTATACTCCCTCCTTCTTAAATAACTGTCAGCCACTTGTGCTGCTAACAGTTTGTGCATGTTCAGTTGTTTTCTCCTGACACTTATAATGGGTCGGAAGAGTACTTTGAGATGTAAATACGCTGGTTTTTAACAATTGCACGGAGCGGCGGTTCTCATTTTCTTCCTGAAACTTCTCAAGAAAAATCCTGAATTGAATCTCACCCAAATATTCAGGACGAATGCGAAGACAGTTCAGTTAGATTTTGCGGATGCTGGAGTGAGTTTTTGAGAAAGAACAGAACTATGGGTGTACTGCTAAACTTTCAAGCTCGGAGTTATGGATGTACTGCTAAACAGTTGTCGAAGATTAGACCTTCAGCCTTGCTGGCGTCTCCACCGATGTCCTTCCCGTCTGATTAACGTTTTAGCGTCTTGAGGAGGAGAAGAGCCCTGATTCTTGTTTGTGCGTGTTCAGTGCTAGGTTTTGGGACGGATGCTTAAGGTGCTATTATAAATAATTGTTTGCCAATCACATGGTATTGCTTCCATTGATGAGAGGCTTTTGGAGTCCAAGCTATTGAAGCAACTTAGCTCTGGCGTTAAGTAACGGGACGGCATGATGGGTTGTTCTTGGAGTGTGGCGGTGTTAACCGTTGCGGATCAGTAGAAGATGGTAGAAGATCTGACCGCCTGAAGGGTGGGATGGCGTTGGCCCTAAGATCCGTCGTCGGGCTTCTACGACCGATGTTCTTTATCAAGTTCGATACAACCTTACAAAACTGATGACTAGCGCGTCTCGTTAACGCCTAATGGAAAGGGGTTTCTTAATTGTGGACCAACCAACTGCAAGTGTCATTCTTCTTTGACGAAGGACGTGAATACTTGATAGTTACGGCGATGACGGTATGCCATGGTATAATTGATTGTATTCTCCTAGTTTTCTGTTACTTGTATTCGTCTTAATTTGTATCCATATACGAGCAATGTATGCATACGGTCGTACAGCCTAAAAAATATTCTCTAAACTCTCATTTATGAGTAGTGTACTCACGGACACTCCAATGGTTTATATTGTACAAAACTGGTGCTTGACACGTATGCATCCTCGAACTGAATTATGGGCATCCGTTGTTCTTGCTGATTTTTTCGACATGCTTATCCCCGACCTTATAAATCACACTTTTTTTAATGAATATAAACCACAAGGTTGGGTTCATCTGCTATCCTTTCTCTTACCCCCAAACCTCAACGCCTCTAACAAGCCAAATTTGAGTTGAATCAAATTCGAAATCAACATAAAAAGATGGATGGTCTCAATTGATGGACTCAAAACACCTGGTGCTTTCAAATGTTTACACTTTGTTTAATCAACGAATCAATAGAAAAAAAATATTACACTATCTAGACTCAAAATTGGTATCGCAGAGTCCGGGGAGAAAGAAATCAAATTACGAATATAAACTACAAGTTGGGTTCATCTGCTATCGTCTGAGTTGTTAGCATAAACCAACCACATTTCAAATTCAATTGTGAAAACCCACCGTTTTACACAAAACGCACGGATTCTCAATTGAGTGTGAATTGATGGCCAAACTTATAGGGGGGCACCAGTTTCTGAATGATCGCACTTCATTTAGTCAGTCAATGAAAAGAAAATATAACCAGTGCGTGAACTCAAAATGCTACTATAGAGTCTAGAGAGAAAGAAATCAAATTAGCGAGCACGCGGTTTCAAAAAAAAAAATAGCGAGCACAAATGTTTCACCCAATTCAACCTGAATCAAATTTGGCGTGATAAATTCGAACCTGATTCTCAATTAAGTGTGAATTGATGGCCAAACTTATAGGGGGGCACCAGTTTCTGAATGATCGCACTTCATTTAGTCAGTCGATCAACGAAAAGAAAATATAACCAGTGCGTGAACTCAAAATGCTACTGTACAAATTAGCGAGCACAAATGTTTCACCCAATCAACCTGAATCAAATTTGGCGTGATAAATTCGAACGTGATTCTCAATTGAGTGTGAATTGATGGCCAAACTTATAGGGGGGCACCAGTTTCTGAATGATCGCACTTCATTTAGTCAGTCGATCAACGAAAAGAAAATATAACCAGTGCTTGAACTCAAAATGCTACTGTACAAATTAGCGAGCACAAATGTTTCACCCAATCAACCTGAATCAAATTTGGCGTGATAAATTCGAACTGAACATAAAAATGCATGGCCCATGCAGGTCTCGAACCTGCGACCTTCGCGTTATTAGCACGACGCTCTAACCAGCTGAGCTAATAGGCCGTTTTGTCTTGTTGATAATGAATTGTTCTATTGGCGCAATACATAAGGCAAGAACTATCAATCTCCGGCAAAGCGCAAAGGGAAACCAGATTAAAGAGAAGGAAGCAAGGAGTTACTTGGTGTCAGGAGAGTAAATGTTAATTCTAGATACTTTGGCTTACCTGTTGCGGATTGTCCTTGCTGCTCAGACTTTCTGGAATAACCATGTCGACGATATGATCGCATCTTCTCTCCAGCATGAGAAGAGGAGGCAAACACGTAGCCAGAAATGATTTGCCGGCTCGATCGATTGATCTCCGACAGAGCTCAACAAATCCCGGCAATTCATCCTTGGCTACATGTGCACAGTGCAGCTAACCTCCTCTCCACATGCAGGAGCTAAAAGATGATAGTTAATCTACCATGCGTGCACACACACTACCGGAAATCTGACATTTGCCGTGCGGCACGGCAAAGACCTCTCGGAACTCGGCAAAGCATTTGCCGTGCGGCCTTGCACGGCAAACTCCGCACGGCATAATACGCGTAGGCAAAGCTTCTTTGCCGTGTGTTTCGAAAATACTTGCACGGCACATTCTTTGCCGTGAGCCCTACGAGCGTCGCACGGCAAAATATTGTCAGAATATGGTCAACCCTCCGGAAGGCTTTTTGCCGTCGATGAAAGTTTGCCGTGAGCTTGGTCTAAAAAACGCACGGTGCATCGTTCACCTTTGCCGTGAGCCTCCGGTAGACTCGCACGGCACATCGCCTCGCTTTGCCGTGCGTGTCCAGGGAAACGCACGGCACATCGCCTCGCTTTGCCGTGATTGTGCAGAAAAACGCACGGCATATGTTTCTGTTTTGCCGTGCGCTTAATACAACAATGCACGGCATATATTGGTGCTTTGCCGTGCGTTGTGTTTGCAAGCTCACGGCACAGAGGCCCCGACCTGGTGAGCGCGAGCGATCCTTTGCCGTGCGTTGTGTTTGCAAGCTCACGGCAAAAAGACCATATGGTCACCTCGCAAATCGCCAGGTGCACAGGATCGTGACACGTGCGTGCTGTGCCGTGTATATACGCACGGCAAAGGCCTTTGCCGTGTACCTGGACACGGCAAAGTGACCATTACGTCCAGTTTTGCTTTTTTTTCAAAAATCCCTGCATTTTACAAATAATTCATAAATTCACAGGTCACAATTCTCACACAAATATGACTAGATAGTGCTCTATAACATATATAAACAAGATCAAACTCCTCCATATGACTAATTAAACATAGTTCATACTCCACAAATCATAAACATAGTCTCAAACACCACATAGTCATAATTCAACATAGCATTCTCCTTTCAAGCATAGACATAATCTTCACGACCACATGAACTCCACGATGATAGACCGTCATTGTCCACCCTGCTGCAAGTTTATATAAAAATCATGAGTATTCCACTCATTTATGGCATCCATAAGCATAGTGTCAATGAGATGAGCATAGTTTAACTAGCTAAGTTGAAATGGCTAGTTTGACAACTAAACTAGTTAAGTGTCAATGTTATCGGCTAAATTAAACTAACTAAGTTAAAATGACGAAGTTTGACAACTAGAATAGCTAAGTTTCAATTTCATGGGCATAATTTAACCAAGTAAGTGAAAATGGCAACTTTGACAAGTAAATAAGCTAAGTCATGCGTGCATACCCACTGCAGCGACCTGACAATGGTAGGGTTGGAGACATGGGGCTGCCCCTCCGGATCGTCCTGGCCACCAGGCGGTGGCGGCGCAATCGAGTGAGATCCACTCACCGATCCTGGATCCATCTACAACATGGAAAAATACTCGGATTACACAAATAAGTTAGTTACAACAATAAGATGAATAGAATGACAAGTTTGACAACATACCCATGGGAACATCGGTGGAGGGGGTGGAGGAAAAGCAAGAGTCCCGTCCGCGGGAGGAGCCATGCGCAGCATCGTGCTCGTCATCCACTCCATCATCAGCTTCGAGTGCTCCTGCGATTGCCGAAGACCATCCTGTGATTGCTGGATCTGCTCCTGCTGCTGCCGGATCTGCTCCTGCTGCTGACGGACCCGCTCCTCGACCTCAAGACGGCGTCTCCTGTCCTCGGCCAACTCGGACTACATTATGTCAGCGCGATGTCATGAATGTTGCAATGGAGAACATGTAATAAAATGTAGTGTCTGAAGAACATACCCGAAGCTCCTCGACAGCTAGAGACGAAACTCGTGGGCGGGTCTCCACAGCATGCGCACCTGGCGCCCTCCCACGACGGACTCGGCGTAGAGACGGGACGATGCGAGGGTCGACGAAGCCGTCACCTATCCACAAGCGGCCATTCGCCTTGCCTGCCCCCGCAAGCACGATAGCGTCGATGTCAAGTGGACTGGTGAGAGGGTCAGCGTCCTCACCGTTGCGCTCCTTGAACTTCGCCGTGTACCCCTTGCTCCTGAGCCAGGCGCCCTTGTTGATCCACCTGGACCCTGTCACAGGATCCGGCTCATCCATGGTACGCATATTGGCCCAAACGGCGAAGGGCGAGGGTTCTACGCCGGTCTTCACGGCCTGCAAAAGAGAGCAAAAACATAGGTGAAAAGGAGATGATATTGCAAAAGACAGCACGAACATAGGTAGGTGGATTAAAGAATGCATTTGCTCACCTCCCTTCGTATGACTTCGGCAAGGCAAAGGTTGCCTTGGCGGTGTGTTCCACCCATGTTGTGCGCCCGCTTTGCTTTTCCCTCCTCGTGCACCTTGAGGTACGCCTGGCTAGTCCACCATGCTACCATCGCGAGGTGGCACCTATCATCGTTACCGACGAACGGAGGAGGCACCTACGTACAAAGAACACACATATTAATGATATTACATGGCGGTCAACAAAATCGACAATGTAGAAATGAAGCTACCTGTAGGTACTGCCATGGCTGCAGCAAGATGTCCCGGGCTTGCTTCTTATCTATCGCGATCACCTTTTCGGCGTACCAATTGCGGACAGAGATCACGCGAGCCTCGTAGTGCATGTCTGTCACCTTCTTAGGGAGCATCTCCATAAGGATGTTTGTGCACGCCTCCTCGTCCTCCGTCCGGTGGGAGAAGTAATCCTACAAGCATGCACATAGGTAAAATAGGGTCAAAGCCATTAGTGCAATCTCGGATTTACATAATGATGAGAAGTTAAACAAACTTACCCAGAAAGACTGGACGGTCTTATGCGCCATGTTGAGGTACTTGCCCTCAATATCCTCCTTGTAGCTGTAATGCTTGAAAGTCCAAGCTACACTCTCGCTACCATCTGGGAGGGTGACCATCCCAGGGAAGAACTTCTTGACAAGACATCCAAGGATGCTCGCGTAGGTACGCTGCCCCTTCACTCTAGGAGGCACATACTCAAACGACCTACACAATGAAAAAACCAAAATTAGTATGGTTAGTGAGTCAAAACACAATGATAAGCTAAAATTAAACAAAAACTATAATAAGTACCTTTCCCCCTTGGGCACGAGAAGATGGCGACGCCCGACGTAAGAACGACGATCGGGGAGTTTCGCGGCCCCCCGTTGATACACGGGCTTGGTCCGTGGTGGAGGGATAGCCGGGTTAGTCTCAACCCACTCCTCCTCCGGCGGCGCCCACTGTAACGTCTGGTCAAGCTCAAACTCGTCCTCAGGGATATCCTCCTGCTCGCTGCCCTCCTCGCCCTCCTCCTCCTCGCTCCCCTCCTCACTCTCCAACTCGACCTCAAGACGGCGTCTCCAGTCCTCGCCCTCCTCCTCGCTCTCCAACTCGGACTCAGAATCCAACGACTCGTCCACAGATGCCGGCCTCGGCTCCTCCTCGTACTCCATGTCCTCCGGGTCAGTCTCCTCGTCCGGGGGAGGACTAGGAGTCTGCACTCTCCTCGTACTCCCACGCCGTCCACTCCTCGCACGTGGAGGTGAGGGTGAGGGTGAGGGTGGAGGTGAAGGTGGTTGTGGTGCCGTACCCGATCCCACCAGGATCTTCTTCACGCTGCGCACCTTTTTTGCCAAGGCCCTCTTCATTTTGTTCCCCCCCGGCATGTTTCCTGCATCGACAAAAAAAGGGGTTTCATCAGTAAAGGTAAATAGATACAATTAGATGAAGTAACAATGAGTAAAGAAAAAAATGAATACAATTAGATGAAGCAATAATTAGAATAAAACCAAATACATGGAGTAGCGACAATGAGTTCTCACAAAATAAGCTAGACTGACAATCACTATTACATAGAGTAGCATTGACCTATTACATATAAGCTAGGCTGACAATCACTAATACATGTGTCCTCATCACTATCAGTAGCCTGTGTCCTCATTGGAACCTAGAGGTGGTCTTTGTGGCTCATCGTCATCACTGTCAGGGTCGCCACACCACCAACCATCCACGGAACCTGGAGGTGGTCCCTGTGGCTCATCGACGTCAAGTCCTGCGTGGTGCCGCTCTAGCAAAGTCACATCGGCTTGGTTATGAACCTCCTCGACTTCATCATGCGCGGTGTCCTCCATTCCCGCATCTTCGTCTTCTTCGCCGTATTCCATGTCATCATCGGTCGGCAAGTTGATAGTGAATATCCCAGGGAGTCCTCCATCCTGATAGAACTCGCCGTTAGATGGTGAGGGGTCTAGGTGGCGGTATTCTTCACTGTTAGGCAAAGGCGGCCTATTGTGCGGCGGTACCGTCATCACAACATCCCACCCTTGTAGACGCTTTTGATATGCTTTTGTTGTTTTCTTGCACGGGTACGGAAGATAGAATACTTGGAAGGCCTGGGTAGCCAAAATGTAGACGTCGTCTCCCGAATACTTGGAGCTTCGTTCAACTTCGACTAATCCAATTGTAGGATCCCGTCTCACCCGATGCGGGTCGAACCAATGGCATTTGAATACAACGGGATTTAGCCCTTTACCAAAGTCATAATTCAACTCGTATATCGCCTCAACTCTTCCATAGTAATGGAGTTTATCTGAGCCTTCACATAACACCCCGCTATTTATTGTCTTCCGGTTGGCCCGGCGTGTTGTGTATTCATGGGTATGGAAGCGATATCCATTCACGTCATAAGCATTGAATGAGCTGACGGAATGGCTAAAGCCATGGGCAATTTTTCTAAGCTCTGGCCTCATCTCTTTGTCCTTTTTTGCCTACAAATTTAGCACGAGAAGTTTAGAACGAGGAATGATCGATGAATGTCCATGGTACTAGAAAAGTTAGATAAACAGTACCAAACACGCGAACCAGCTAATGAAACCACCACCCTTGGCAAAACCACTACCCTTGTCAAAAAGATCCTTGGACTCTTTCGGGGTAGGTTCCCTTCTCAGCTTCCAGTTTTCACGAGTGAATCGTCTACGCCAATGAGAAAAGAGGAGTTAGCTACGAATATAGGAGTGAATGTTTCGGAAATACTAAATGGTGAAAGACTTACTCAATGTACGGTTTCACTTCATCCATACTTATCAAGATATACGAGGTGATCATATCCCGCTCGAGCTTTTTCATGATGAACTTTTTTGTGCCACTTGATTTTCCACCGAGCCCGGTGAAGATGCTAAGCTTGGGTACATTTTCAGGGTTGGCTACATTGTAGCGAAGGACTGGATTGTGGTTTGTGGGAATGTTGGCATTATAATACCTTGTCGTGAAGTGTGACACCTCCTCATTAAGGCATGCCTCGGCCATGGATGCCTCGATCTTGCATTTATTGCCGCAATTTTCACGTAGTACCTTCATTTTTCTCTCAGGCCCAAACTGCCAACGGGTCGACACAGGCCCCCCCAGTAAAGCCTCTTCCGCGAGATGTAAGATCATATGTTGCATCGGATTAAAAAACCCTGGCGGAAGTATCATCTCTAGTTTGCAAAGTAACTCAGGTGCCTGTTCATGCAGCTTCTCAACCAATTCACGATCTAACTCCCTTGCACAAATCATTCTGAAGAAATAGCTCAACTCCGACAGTACTCGCCAAGTCTCCTCATCGACATAGCCTCGAATCATCACCGGCATTATGCGCTCAATCCACACGTGGTAGTCATGACTCTTCAACCCTCCTACTCGTTGCGCTTTCAGGTTCACACACCTCGTCCAGTTAGCTGCATACCCATCAGGGAAGTACAAACAGTCCACGAGCCACTCTAATATTTCCCTTTTTTCGGCCCTTGTAGGACAGAACCGAGCCTTTGGCTTAGACCACCTACTGTCGTTGACTCCAGGAGGCTGCATATCCAGATTTGGCCTGTCACAAAGTTCTTTTTGGTCAATTCGAGCTTTGACGTTATCCTTCGTTTTCTCAGTCTCCATGATGCAGCTATAAAGAGCCTCGACGATATTCTTTTCGGTGTGCATTACATCAATGTTGTGTGGAAGCTCGACATCCTCCATGTAAGGGAGCAGCTTCCAGAAGCACGGAATGTGAGTCCACTGGTGCGTTTCCCCATAACCCACGAAACCATTCCCATCGGGCTTAGGCACGAGAGCTTCTAGCTCAGCCTTGATTTCTCTTCCGGTCATCAAACGTGGTTTCAGAGCATGGATCTCAACACCTTTCTTGAACCGCTTTACGTCACTCCTGAATCTATGATCTGGGTCAAGGAACTGTCGATGTTGATCAAAACAGGAATACTTGCCTCCCTTCTTAAGCCAGAAGAAAGTCATAGCCTGTCTGCACTGTGGGCAAGGCCATTTCCCATGTGTACACCAGCCGCAGAACAAAGCACGCGCTGGTAAGTCATGCAGGGATGTGTGGTACCAGACATACATATCAAAGTGATCATTTGTTGAGGCATCAAATGTTCGGACCCCGCGACCGTTCCAGCCAACAGCCAAGTCTTCCACCAGCGGTTCCAGGTACACGTTCATGTTCTTACCCGGGTATTTCGGTCCTGGGATTATCATCGACAATAACATGTTATGTGATCTCATGGACTCGCCGGGGGGGGAGGTTCTGGGGGATGACAAACACGGGCCAACAACTGTATGTTGCCGCCGACATGCCATACGGATTGAACCCATCAGTTGATATAGCAACAGCTACGCTCCTCGGGTCACCCGCTTTCAATGGATACTTCGCTACAAAATTCTTCCATGCGGCACCATCCGACGGATGCATCATGTTGTTCGTGTATCTCTCCCCTAACGCGGCCCATCGCATCTGCTGGGCAGTGTCTTTGTTCATGTAAAGCCGCTGGAGCCTCGGTATGAATGGAAGGTACCGGAGGATTTTTTGGGGAATCCCGGTCTGCCTCTTCTGTCCACCACCGAGGTCGACCTCGAAGTACCTAGAGGAATTGCAATGGATGCAATAATTTGTTCCAGCATGTTCTTTCCGGAATAGCATGCATCCCTTTGGACAGGCGTCTATCTTCTCATATGACATCTTAAGGTCACGGAGTAGTTTAGTAGCCTCGTAGAAGCTCTTCGCCAAGATGTGCCCTTTCGGTAGAAGGCTGCCAACGACGGCCAGAATATCATCGAAACCATCCCTGCATATCTTCCTCTGGCACTTCACGGCCATAAGGCGAGCGATGGCATCTAGAAGGGTAACATCTGTATGCTCATGAAGGGGTTTCTGCGAAGCAAACATAGTCTCGTAGTACTTCTGCGTGTTTTCCTCCGGCTGCTCACTTGTCTCCGCCTCCTGAGGTGTCTCCGCCTCTACATGAGGGCTTTCAGGCGCATTAGCATTAACAAAGTCGTCTAAGCAGTTGTTGAACCCAGTGTCAAATTCTCCCGCTGACTGAATCTGACGCGGCTCGATTCTAGGACGTTTTGCTAACTGTTCACCATGGAAATTCCACACATGGTAGAACGGTGTGAACCCATACTTGACCAGGTGATTACTCACATCTACCTTCGTCTGTCGCTTTCTGTTACCGCATTTTGTACAAGGGAAAAACACTTTCATGGGTCTGCTAGTGATGTCAAACGCCTTGTTCACAAACTCCTCGGCCTTATTTCTCCATTCATTACTAAACTCCCACTGACTCTTTCTGCCAGCATACATCCACTCACGGTTCTCCATCCTTTAATCGGTACCAAAAAAGACATACACAATGCTTTCAGTTCAACATGTCATTGAATTTTAAAAAATCATTTTTACGGCATGCATCCACCTATCTCTCTAATGGGTAAAGGACCTAAACAGCCCGCGGATCCGTGGACTGAGTACGTCCTCCCCGCTCTACCCGATCCGAGACAGAATTTCGGCAGCACCTCCCCGCTGCCCTCCCGATACACGTCTCGGCAAAAAGCCGAGAGAATGTGCATCCGGAGAACAACGGGGAGGCGCTGCCGAAATTCTATCTCAGATCGAGGTAGAGCAGGGAGAACGTACCCAATCCACGGACCCGCGGGCTGCCCCGTAAATGCCGTAAGCGTTACGGCTGAAAATATGCAACTCTAACTCTATGTGTATATTTTTCCGCGTAACGCTTACGGACGGGTATAGACACCTAGGTGACGCGACAGACTCGGTGGTCTAGACCAAAAAAAAAACCTAGGTACATTCATGAGAGGCGACGAATTTCTCACCCTCGAAGCGTGATCGACGGCGAAGAAGATCGTCCGCCGACACCCTCTGTTGACAATCCCCGCTCTCACGCTCCACACATACTCCTGTACAATGAAAGAAATAAAACATTTATTTGCAACATGCTATCACATTCAAAAGGGATACCTAAACATTTATTTACAACAAACTAAATGCAAATGAATGAAATTTCTCACAATTTTACCTAGGTGGTGGTGCTGCTCGGGTTGGAGTCGGACGAGGCCGGAGGAGGAGGTTCAGGTGGGAGGAGGTTCGGCTGGAGGAGGAGGTTCAGGTGGGAGGAGGTTCGGCCGGACTTCTTGGCATCGAGAAGAAGGGCTCGGGCCGGCTCTGCGGGCGGGCAGCGTGCGTGCCGCGGCGGCGCTGCAGGCCAGCTACATGGAGGGCGGGCGGCGTGCGTGGTGCTGCGGGGCGGCAGCAGGCAGCAGCGGGGCTGCGGACCGGCCGGGCAGCTGGGCGACGGAGCTGCGGGGCGGCGGCCGGCGGCGCTGCGAGGCGGCCGGGCGGCGGTGCTGCGGGCTGCGTGCGCGGGGTGGATTCAGATGCGTGTGAGTGTGGTGTGTGTGCGTGGTGACGATTCAGTTCGGATAAGGTCACTTGTTTGCCGTGTGGCTTCTTTGCCGTGTGTTCTAATGCCTCTGCTGTGCGCTAGTCGCGAGGCACTCGGCAAAGACCACCTTTGCCGTGAGGAATCAAAGCAAACGCACGGCAAACACCCTTTGCCGTGTGCTATTGTTTTTTTTTCATTTTTCCTTCCTATTTGTTTTTCTTGCAATTGTTTATTATTGTGGACTGTTTATTAGTATTATTTAATACATTAATTATCTATATATTATGAGGAACCAAGTTACAGCTCCGAGGCGCGACCCGCTTCACCGACCCCTCTAACTCCGTAGTAAGTTCTTGCACTTAGAGGTGAGAACTCCCGTTTCGGGTGTCGGGCATGGAATGGTGCGACGGAACACATGAAATGTTGGTTCCCCATGGTCCTATGTACCAACCTAACACAACCAAGCAAAAAAGTTCATGCGTCTACCCCCTCTCGACAGGTTGGACTTTTCTCCAGCGGACGCATGGACTTTTTCGCTGTAGAGGGGGTCCGGAGCGTCGGAACCCCACCAAAACTTGCATAGAACCCTAACATATGAATACTATTGTACGTGATGGTAGGTTGTGGGAACCAAGATACAGCTCCGAGGCGCGACCCGCTTCACCGACCCCTCTAACTCCGTAGTAAGTTCTTGCACTTAGAGGTGAGAACTCTCGTTTCGGGTGTCGGGCATGGAATCGTGCAACGGAACACATGAAATGTTGGTTCCCCATGGTCCTATGTACCAACCTAACACAAACAAGCAAAAAAGTCCATGCGTCTAGCCCCTCTCGGCGCCGGTGAAAGGGGTAGATCGACACGTTGGACTTTTCTCCAGCGGGAGCAGGTTTTCGCCGTAGAGGGGGTCCGGAGCGTCGGAACCTCACAAAAACTTGCATAGAACCCTAAAATATGTATACTAGTGTGTTGTTAGGTTGTGAGAACCAAGATACAGCTCCGAGGCGCGACCCGCTTCACCGACCCCTCTAACTCCGTAGTAAGTTCTTGCACTTAGAGGTGAGAACTCCCGTTTCGGGTGTCGGGCATGGAATGGTGCGACGGAACACATGAAATGTTGGTTCCCCATGGTCCTATGTACCAACCTAACACAACCAAGCAAAAAAATTCATGCGTCTACCCCCTCTCGGCGCCGGTGAAAGGGGTAGATCGACAGGTTGGACTTTTCTCCAGCGGGAGCAGGTTTTCGCCGTAGAGGGGGTCCGGAGCGTCGGAACCCCACCAAAACTTGCATAGAACCCTAACATATGAATACTATTTTACGTGATGGTAGGTTGTGGGAACCAAGATACAGCTCCGACGCGCGACCCGCTTCACCGACCCCTCTAACTGCGTAGTAAGTTCTTGCACTTAGAGGTGAGAACTCCCGTTTCGGGTGTCGGGCATGGAATCGTGCGACGGAACACATGAAATGTTGGTTCCCCATGGTCCTATGTACCAACCTAACACAAACAAGCAAAAAAGTCCATGCGTCTAGCCCCTCTCGGCGCCGGTGAAAGGGGTAGATCGACACGTTGGACTTTTCTCCAGTGGGACCAGGTTTTCGCCGTAGAGGGGGTCCGGAGCGTCGGAACCCCACAAAAACTTGCATAGAACCCTAACATATGTATACTAGTGTGTTGTTAGGTTGTGAGAACCAAGATACAGCTCCGAGGCGCGACCCGCTACACCGACCCCTCTAACTCCGTAGTAAGTTCTTGCACTTAGAGGTGAGAACTCCCGTTTCGGGTGTCGGGCATGGAATCGTGCGACGGAACACATGAAATGTTGGTTCCCCATGGTCCTATGTACCAACCTAACACAAACAAGCAAAAAAGTTCATGCGTCTACCCCCTCTCGGCGCCGGTGAAAGGGGTAGATCGACACGTTGGACTTTTCTCCAACGGGAGCAGGTTTTCGCCGTAGGGGGGTCTGGAGCGTCGGAACCCCACCAAAATCTGCATAGAACCCTAACATATGTATAATAGTGTGTTGCTAGGTTGTGGGAACCTAATCAAAGTTGGGTGGAGATGTTCATATGATTTAAACTAACATAATCATCTCCGGAAAGCCTACCGAGCAACCCCTTTCAACGCCTCGGGAAGGGGTAGACGACGCCTCGCACGTTCGGTCCACTTATCCAGGGTTCCGACACATGTGGCTCCCACCGGAGGGTTTATATATATATATTATTGAGAGACCATAAAGTAAATGAATTTACTAGAATCTTAACAAAGAAAATCAACAAAGCAAACATACAAGACAAAGCAAATAAAATAAGGGAGGAATTCTTTGCCGTGTACAAGACAACAGGGCACACGGCAAAGAAGTGATATGCCGTGCGCTGGACTTGAAGGCGCACGGCAAAGAGGTAAAATACGTGTGCACCAGCTCTCAGCACGGCATAGCTTTTCCCGCCGAATTATTTTGAGCGCGGGAAATGAGCCGTCAAAATTTGGCGATTCTTTGCCGTGATTGTTGATGTCCACGCACGGCAAAGACATTTCCCGCGATTTAATGTTTAGCGCGGGAAAGTTGCTGAATCTGGTTGTCGCGGGTGCCACCGATTTGCCATGCTGGAGCGTAATGGCGCACGGCAAAGTTCTCTTTGCCGAGCATGAAATCTTTGCCGAGCGTTTTGTCGCTCTTTTGCCGTGTAGATACTTTTGCCGTGTGCCCTGGATAGTGTGTGCCGTGATAGGGTTGTTTGCCGTGCGCCGTTGTTGTTTCCTCACGGCAAATTCTTCTATGCCGTGTTCCGCAAATTTATGGCGCACGGCAAAGCATCAACCACACGGCATATCTAAATTTTCCGGTAGTGACACACACGACTCGACACATCAACTGATGACTGATCAGCTCAGGCCTTTATCGCAGAGGAAGATCGAGACCATGGCGCCGCCAAGAAGGGTCGCCGGCGGCAAAGGCAAAGTGCATCGGCGTGTGCTTCTTATATAGGGGCAGCTCCCTCTTCTTGGCGTTTGGAGGGTGTTTGCGGCCGCCGGCGGGCCGGCCGGTACGTCGACCGATCATGTCGCCGGATGGTCCCGAGATTGGACGACGCACGAGGACATGCATGGGGTTCACCTCGTACGCGTAGGAGCATGCAGCTCCATGACCTACGTGTTCTGTCTGTACGTGGTTTTGGTCGTCGCACAACAGTTTCCGTCCTAGGAGTAGTGTCTGTACCTGCGCACTCCACATGAAAATGTTGCAAGCTAAATTGACAGAGACTACCGTGGTCAGCAATTACACGGTACGTTCTGCTGTTCTGCAGTAAGCCCTAGCAACTAATCAAAGTACAGACTGATGGTCAGATCACACGAGGCCGGGCCGAGGCAGAGTGAGTGAGAAACGTATTCGTGGCAGCAAACTACTGTCGACATGGAGAAGAAAGCCGAGGAAGCAGGAGCGTCCACTGTCCAGTCAAAGCTTCACGCTGGCTCAGGACATGGCACAGCCAGTCTCTGATGCGAGAGCACTGTCCATTTTTCATGGCAGCCCGTCTCGACGCAAGCCAGCCCTGAATCTGATGCGATACATACTGTTGGAGACTTGGAGTGTTGCTTGCGCGTACTACATTTGCAGGGGATCTGTTTAGCTTTAGGCTTGCTTAACATTAATCCGTAATCGTTAGCTGGAACGCCAAGGTAGGAGGCGGAACCGCGGAATCGTGAGTGCTTACTGTTGATATAGGACGTCTCCTGCACTGCCTTTGCGGTGACCAGTGTTGGTGTTGTCAGTCTTGACCCGTAGCGTCTCTTCATGACTAGTTAGTTGGTACTTAGTTACTCCCTCGGTTTCATAATTATTGTCGTGCTTGTAGTTTGTTTAAATTTGAATTAAAACCACATACATGAATTGTGTAACGATTCTGGCGCGTCTTGCCCGCCATACGTGATTCACTATGTCACGCATAAGTATTAGAGGCACTATGTTAGAGGCATAATTTAATTGTGCCTCCATTTGATATATTAGAAGGCACTATTTAGGACAGTGCCTCAAAAGTAATATCATTTGCGGCAGTTTTATAGATGCCTCCATAGAGAGTAATCATTTGAGGCATTATTATAAACTGCCTTAAATACATTAGTTTTTAAGGCACTTTTAGATGCCTCAAAAAATAACCATTTGTGGCACTAATAAAAAATGCCTTCAAAAGATATCAATTGAGGCACTTTAAAGATAGTACCTCAAATGGGTTAGTTTTTAAGGCACTTTTAGATGCCTCCAAAAATGACCATTTGTGCAAACCAACCTGTGGTTGGATGGCTAGCAGGGTGGCTGTACCCTCAGCCCACCAGAGTTCAAACCCCAGGTTTGACATCTGTGTGTTGCATTTAGGCGGAATATTCTTTCAGTGGGAGGCGACGTTCCCGTCGACAGCGAGGCGCCCGTGGTGTGACTTCGTCAATCTGAAGACTCGATCCGCCGGCTCAGTATTTCGGAGGTGCTCATAGGGGTAGGGTGTGCGTGTGTGCGTTCATAGGGGTGAGTGTGCGCGCGTGTTGTGAGCGTCTGCGTTTGTACTGTGTTTCTCAAAAAAAAAATGACCATTTGTGACACTAATTAAAAGTGCCTTCAAAAGGTTACGGGTTACGGCACTTTGAAGATTGTGTCCGACCTTGGCGTCCGCGTTGTCGCGCTCGAGGCTGCGATCTCCGCGAGCTCTGGGACACTCTCCGACTGCGAGCACCTCTCATAGCTTCACGCCGTTCCGGCGGCCGTCGGCGGGAAGGCGTGCTGCGCGAGCTCTGGGCGCTTCCCAGCTGCGAGCACCTCTCACAGCGTTGCGCCGTTCTGGCTGCCGGCGGCGGGAAGGCGTGCTCCGCGAGCTCTGGGCGCTCCCCAGCTGCGAGCACCTCCTGCGGCGTCCCGAGCTCCTGGCGTTCCGGCAGCCGGCAACAGGGATGGCGAGCTGCCTCGCAGCACCTCCTGCGGCGTCCCGGACTCCCAGCGTTCCGGCGGCCGGCGACGGGGATGGCGTGCTCCGCGAGGTCCGGGCAATACCCGGTTGCAACCACCTCTCGCAGAGTCGCCGCGTTCCGCTGGCCGGCGACGGGGACTACTTGGCGACAGTGGGAAATCATGTCCTGTCACGGGATGTGCCCTGATGTGTTAGTAGCTCCTCTTGCTTCTGAATTTCATTGCTTTTCAAATTCTGAAGGTGTCTCTATTTGATCACAATCAGGTTCTGTTTGTTTTCAGGTACTGAACTATACCTGCCGATCACTTCTAGATCTAGACCCATTGCATGGTCAGCAATGCCACTCCTCATGCCAAGTATCTCCATTGTACAGCCTGACGTAACGACACTCAGCCTGGCCAAACTGACGAATCTCGGAGTTGCTTTTCCATTGCGTTGTTGTCAAACGGTTTTCGATTTTGCTTGTGAATGAGATGTAGTGAGTAGTGTTCGTGATACTGAATAAAATTAATTAATGACTTTAGGATATTTTTTATTAAAACCATGAAGTAACTGTTCCATACATTTCCATTAATTTTAAGTGATTATTTATTCAAAATATTACTTACTCAATTTTTAAGTATTTCTTTTACCAATTCAAGACTTAAATGATCTTAGATATGTTTAGCTGAATAAAAAATTTACCATAAAAATTAATCATATTTGTATTCCTTAGGAAATATTATTATTTGAAGTAGATTTTTATTTGAAATCGATTTGGTGTGCCCGGACCAGCCCAACACTAGGGCAAGGCCCACTAGAGCGGAGGAAAAATGTCCATATTTTTTATTTAAATATGCTAAAAATGTTCGTATTTTGATATGATCATATTTCAAAATTGTTCATATTTTGGAAATTGTTTATTTTTAAATTGGTTCTGATTTCATTGTTTTCAAGTTTTGAAAATGGTTCGAATTTTGATTTTTTAATATGCATATTTGCATTTAGAACCATCTTTATGGCAACGCCATGAAGAGTCGCAAGCTTGACAATGGCGTCGGGCGGTGGCGGTGCGCCGACGATGGCGTAATTATCCTCGGTGAGCGGCGGGTGAACATGATGGAGAAGACATGTACAATGAGGAGTGTAAATATGTTCAAACCTATAGTACAAGATTATCTTGTATATGACTATCGAAATAAAAAATTTACAACACGAAAGTTGTGCGAGACGTTGAGGTTAATCTCCTCGTCAAAAGATATTTTAAACGGTCAACTGAGTGCGGCGTGTTTGATAATTTTTTTCTAAAAAGTTTCAAATATCGATTCAAAATTGAGAAGTTATATCCGGCGAAACTCAAACCTGAGTACAGGAATGGAACCTACTTGTGAACGTGCATAATTTCATGTACTCGTTATATTATTTTAAAATAGTTTCACATAGACGGAAGAAAAATCACTCCTCGCTCAAGCGCCCCCAAATGCTTCGTAGGATTCCTTACATGCCGGGTAAAAAACCCATCGGTTACAGCCGTGTGTCTTGTTATTTTTTTGACTTGGCCGTGTGTCTTGTTGACTTCTTGAAAACTATTAAGGCAAGCACAGCCAACGTAACAAAAAATCTGGAGCTAACTTATGTAAGGAAATGCAGCAACAAAAGTTTTTCAGTTTTACACCGAGCATTCACGAAAAACAAATAGAACCTGTGTATTCCTATAATAATATTATCACCCGTGATGAATTCAAAGTATGTAAGAAAATGCCAAAGACATGTTATGATGTGCCTGTGAAAACAACGTGGATGGCCCAATTAGATGGCCTAAGATTTACTAGAATGCACAGTTGTGCAAGTATTACTAGTGCAGCCTCATGTGGCCATCGAATAAAGGAATTCATCCGTGAACATGCAAAAAATTACATGACTCGGTGGAAAAGTATTTAGTTACATCACTTCCATTACACGACACGATGCTTTATTTCCATCCTACTAGGTGATACATAATGCTGATTTGTTTGAGACCACAACATGCCCAAGTCACCTCCACTTAATATTTTGAAAATCAATCGTCCTGAAAAAATAGCAGAGAGTTATCAGAAGAAACAAGAAACTGAACATATTTCCAACCAAATCATCTCCTTAGGTGTACATAAGACTTGGCAACAACATGCCTTCAAACGGTCATAAACTTATGCACATAAGAACCAAATGGTGTGGCATGTCTGCCTAATATCACACATCCTTGAACAGCTGGTATAGCTTCATGTGCCCAAAAATTCACAACGAGGAAGAAAAATTGAAACCCTGCTATCGAAACACAGGAAATACAACTCCCGATCCCCCACGATTATAATAAACTGTAGCGTAATACCAAAGAAAATTTACATCAGCTAGAATGCACCCTAGCACTTTAATGCATTAGCACACATATCATCCATTAACCAGAAGAAATAGCTTCAATAGCTCAACTGAACAACTCCAAAAACAAAAGTTGTAGTTACCTTACAAGATGAACGATGGGATCACCCCATAAGGCTATGTTTTCAGCATGTTGTCAACCTGGGGATCATCCCTACATGCAAACAAGCAAAAATTACAAACTGTGAAGCGGATTCATGCAACATACTTCCGCAGCAACTTATCAAGTGATCATTGATGGAAGCCAATAAAAGGATGCATTGATAAGAAAGTACATTACATGAACAGGGAGACGAGAAAAAGCCATATTCAACTATATACAGAAGTGCAGCCTTGTTTGTTAGTACAAGATGCACAAGTCAATTTTCAAGCAAGTTTTACAACATGGCTAGTCATGGGCCTGAACTTCTTCAAGGAAATCAGGTAAAGGTATTGTCTCATTGAAATCATGAAAGATGACACAGGAGAGATATTTATCCCTATACCCAGCCTTGTCAATGAGCCAGCCTAGCTCCGGTGCGGCTCTTCACCCGACCTCCTCGAGCAAGCTGACCACCGGCGAGATGATTTAAATCAGCAACCATAAAGACAACACAGTTGTGATGCCACATAATACCTACAAAAATGTGTAGAACTGTGACTGAAAACACAACAATCAGAAAATTAGGGGGCCTAATTTATGAGCTACTTGCAGGTACCACGTGCAAAAATAAACCATGACAGATGGATCAACAGAAACCAACTCAAATCAAGTACGAACATTAGTTTTGACCGGGCAAGTGAGATTCAGAATGCAAGAAAGCAAATGAACATGTACAACAAGAATAACTATCAACGCAGTTGTACTCTGATGCCATATTAGCATGTTATAAAATAATCTGATGCATCAGTAGCAAACCAATGCTTGAATAGTCCCCACTACGAACAAGAAAAGATCAAGACGAAACGATTTAGGAAGGCTTCGGTTTCCAATCCCTAGAAAATAATATTGGGTAACTAGAACTATAAGTGAATCAATTTACGAATGCTAAACCCTAATCACACCAATTGGTGGGCCTGTACTATTTCATATTCATGAACAGGACATAATTAATTACCAGCAGCATGTTTTGCCTCACTCCTAGTTCCGAATGAAAAATGTGAAGAAAAGAAGAGGTGGCTACCAGAGTTCCGTGTAGTGACGAGGTAATTATACAGATTAATGTGGCCGACTAGATGACTATATCAATTCTCGACATAATATACTGTTACTGTCTACCATGCTAGTGTCAAGAGAGCAGCCTGACAGATAAATTATGAGGAGGATGGTGCTTCTACCAAACGGAATCAAAATGGCAAAATACGCTGTCAGAAGTAAAGCAATGTCCACGGATTCTAAATAAACAAGGTGATGAAAAAGCTAGAGCAGGCAAATTTTTATGTAGTGATGAGATGCTAGTACTAGTAGCGGACATATGCACTTACAACTTGACCCCAAACCAAAGAACTAAGTGCAGATCGATGTATTTGTAGACGCATTCCTCCTGAACCAAAGAACCGTCGATTCGGCCTGACCAAGAGCATATCCCGCCAGCAGTTCGCCTCGGCACGGAGTCCGCGATCGCTCAGGCTTGCGCTCGCCGCCTGTCGCCGCGGCCAATCGCTTAACCGCTCGTCGCCTTCGCCGCCTTAGGAAGCGCCCCGGGCGTAGCTCGCTTCCTACGCCCGCCGCCTTGGATTATGGACCGCCGGCGAGGAACGGGAAGGAAGTGAGCTCGAAGAGCTGGGGTCAGCGAGCAGGAGGAGGATAAGGCGCAGAGGCGAGGAATCGCCGGGCGGCAACGTCGGGGAACCGGAGGTCGCCGGATTTCTCGAGCTACGAGGGGCACAACAGCGGTTTCCAGAAACTGGGACGAGTGGGGAAGCCACGATCCTGATCCCCACGATTAGAAAAATCGAGCGACATAATAATCCCAAAAAAAATTACATCGGGTGGATACTGGCGTGACCATGTGAGCCGCACCGCGTCAGACTGGCTTGGACGATCGACCCGGATGCAGAATTACTATTCTACACCCAGGGTGTATAATAGTGTTTCTATATATATATATATATATATATATATATATATATATATAGAGGTTAAATGCTTTCTACTCCCGGGTGTAACTACACCCACGTCTCATATACCACCTTACGGAAGTATTTCTCATACTTTATCGGTTTGAGTATGTTCATATACTATATCTAAGATACCCCAAAACAAGTTTCAGGAAAAAATTGCAACTGTCCTAATATTTTACACTATATACTCGAAATATCGTCATATGTGCATATAAAAGAGAAGTATGTAGAATTTTTTACATACTACCTAAAAAAAGTATCTATAGTATTAAAATAGCATTATATACTCCATACTACATGTTACATACCTCCCGGTATGATAGATACTCCATACATGTGTGAAACACACATGGGTGTAGTTACACCCGGGTGTAGTATGAATATATATATATATATATATATATATATATATATATATATATATATATATGTGTGTGTGTGTGTGTGTGAAAAACCATCGCTCATATCCCAGTTTTCAAAATAAACGAGGTACGTTCATACATATATGTTTATCAAAGTAATTCGAACTTGCACTTGCCACTCTATGAAGGAAGCACCGGAACAAGAAACAGTCATTCTAAATTTCAAAAAAAAAAGAAACAGTCATTCTAGCGCGAATAAGTAGGGAAACATTAAATCATGCGTGGAAAGAGGACAGCGGCCGTAACTGGGCCAAGCCCATTAACGTCAGGGGTACGCGGAGGCTTGTTTCGTCCGCGTAACGCGTTGAGTAGGAGCTCCCGTCCCTACGACCTCGCTCTCCTTCCCCACCAGGCGATGGCGCCGCCACCGCCGCCCGGCCCTTCTCCGGCCATCACCGGCCCTCTCCGGCGCCGCTCGTCACCGGAGCGACTCCGCCCTGCTATTTCCCACCAGTTCCCCGCCGCCTCAATTCGGATTCGCCACCACGCGCCCAATCGAGCCAGCCGCCGAACCCTAGTCCTAGCTCGCCTCGGCTCAGCTCGCTGGCGCTGCTCCCCAGGCTCCCGTGCCTCCGCGCCTCCTCGTCGACACGGTGGCCTCCTCGAGCCCCTGCTCGAGCACGCCATCTCGGTGTACTGCCCCTGTCGACCCGACCTCCACCTCGAGCCTCAGCTCCACCTCGACTCCACTCCGATGCCGGCGGGACGGCTTCCTGGTGAACGCAATCTCTGCATCCTCCTTCGGCGACTGGTGCTCTCTAAGTGAGCTTCCTTTGCTCTCAAATCCCATCATCTTCCTTGAGACCGCACGACCAACTGAGTTTCCTTTGCTCTCTAAGTGCTCGACGAATTGCCCAGTTAGGGAGATGGTATGTGGATAGCCATGCTGGAAATGAGGAAACATCAACATCAGACTGCTCTTGCTCTCTTTATTATTTAACTGAAAAGTCTAGATTTATATCTCCACAACTGTTTGTGTTCTTTCAGTCTTAACTCCCTGGGACTTTAAAGGGGCGCCACTTAGTATTGCTCTATAGGTAAACATCCTAATCAGCATGACATCCTTATAAACTTTTTTGTGTCTCTGAACATTCATTGTATAACATGGCTGTTTAATTTCCTGGTTTCTTCGTGCTTTTGGCAAATGAAGTGCAGCACTTGGAAGCATGAAATCTCTCCGAGAATACTTCTTCATAGAAGTGAGCATCTTCAGGGTCCATGCTTATTGGTATGTCCAGCTATTTTACCTTTTTAGGATGTTATTGCTACTTGTACCATAGTTATGCCAGAATGCTTGTTTATCCAAGGAAGGCTTTCTTCTCTAGATATTCATCATATGTCCCGTGTGAGTAGATTGCAGGGGATATGCTTGGTGCTGTGTTTAGTGTCTTGCTGAATGGTCCGTTGCGGCCTACGGAGAAAAGGAAATACCAGGATACAATGCGATTTCACATGTTGCATTTGCATGAACAAAACATACATGTATATTGGCTACATGTCCCTATGATTTTCACCTTTTTTAATGGTAATTCTCACCCTATTCCTTATGTAGCAGGGATCAAATCAGACATTTGTATTCACGACTACTTATGGGGACCCAGACTTTTCATACCAACTGGTAAGTATCAATTATAAAAGATCAGTGCGTATAGTTGGGAGTTACGCGTGTACTGCAGTATGCTGCCATATTATTATTTGATTTAATTTGAGCAACAATAATCTTGAGTTCCATAGCTGAGCATAACTATGCACATAGCTTGTATTTCGACCTTGTTTAAAAGGTTAAGGAGGCTCTGCTCCATGCATGGAATTCCTATGTAACATATGCATGGGGAATGGATGAGCTCCAGGTCGACTGTTTTGTACAACTAAATTTGTTGATCCTAAGCATAGACCTGCCCTGTTGCGTTTGACTGTGTCTAATACTAGAATGTTCTTGTTTTGTTTTGCAGAAATTTCTTGCTATGGCTTACTCGAAAGCTAAGGAAGGTACAAGCTATGGCATCTTCCTTTCTTTTATTGTACTTGTGCTATCCTTCTACTGTTACCTGAAATAACGATGATGTGATGACGATTATAGCTAGCGCAAAGTTAAAAGAATTGTTCTCCTTGCATGCAATTGGGGGGGGGCGGATTTATGCAATTACTCCCTCCTTTCCGCAATAGATAGCCGGACAAACATCAGACAAATATTTGTTTAACAGACAAACTGTTGCCAGATTTACGTCCGGAAGAGCAGGGTGTCTTCACACTAGTTCTTGATCTGAATGAAACTCTTGTATACTCAGATTGGAAGGTAGAGTGTAGATATTAGTCCTGTGTTCATATGCTGATTTATTTCCATTAGTATAACCTAATCTTTGGATTTGATGCAAATGTAGGAGTATATTTAGGCACTCACATTTAGATTATGAATCAAAGACTTCAAGTCCTTATGGGATGCAAAATGCAGCTTGTTTCCTTATTATTAGATAATATTGCTAAGAATGCTAGCATAATGTCTGGACTTAAGTATAACCTCGTAGGGTGCTAGGTGGCAAAATCTGATACTTTACATTAGATAGGTTCTGCTACAAGTATCATCGTACTCAATTGTACTCTAATACCACATTTACAGAGCAAAGATCCAATATTATACCGTCCATCTACCTTTCTAGAATTAGTGACTTATGGCATATGATATATCAACAATTTGACAGATGACTAATTTGCTTCTTTGCAATTCACAAGTTGGGCAAGCTGGAGAGTTTTTTATTTTTATGAAAATGCTTTTGTTTGTTGACCGAAACGTATCTTGTGCTTAACTTTGTAAAGGTCTGGAGACCGGGGATGAGGGTCCGATTCTTTGTTTTGTCAACTTATTCATTGCTTAACAATTATAAATGAGTACATTCTGTTCCTTTTATAGGGAGGACTTGACTTGACTCTAAAACAGTTATCCCTAAGTTTAAGCTAACCATCTCTAGTTGAAGGGGAACTAATATTATTCCTGTCTTATTTTCCTAATTATTTCTGTACCTACCTTTAACTTCCTAAATTGGATCCTTCTCTTGATTTGATTGGATGAGATTAGGATTCTGTTCTGCTATAGACCACAGTACATTGGAACAGTAGCTATGCCAATAACTTGCGCTAGCGGCTGGTTCCACGCTCATGAAAATTCCACTACCCAAACAAACATATGTTATTTGTTTGAATCACGTCAAACTCTCATCTGCTTGGTTTTGTCTAGGCATGTAACATGGTCGCAAGGTTTCCATTGCTTCCGATAAGATAGCAGGATGAGGGTAAAACTCAACTCATCTTGACTATGTGACTATTGTCACCATCTGGAGGAATAATACATAAACTGCTTTCAGTTCCTTATCTTCTTTGTATTTTTCATATTGATGCAATTAAAGAATATCAAAGTAATCATATCTCTCTCCATCTGTCTGTAAAGCGTGATAGAGGTTGGAGGACATTTAAGCTTAGAGTGCATGTCCGGATCTTTCAAAAACCTGCCTGGTGCATCTGAGATTGCTTGTTGTCCGTGTAATACCTAGGATCAATTATTTGTCACACAAAACTTGTTTATTTTGTTGGAATGACCATTACTTTACCATCTTACAGGCGCCAACAAGAGCAGAAACTACGTAAGAGCATATGGCGGCAATGATGGATCTAATCTGATGGAAGGACAAAGCTCCAAATTGACTTAATTGTAGCATGGGTTTTTGTTGGAAGGATAGTGTTTCTTTTTGTAGATCTGGAGAGAATATTAAGACCCACGCTTCTGAATCTATTGGATTGATTGCTATCTGTTGGAGTGATCCTCCTGTAGTGTTGCTCCTATTGCTACTGTACTGTTTGAATTGCTCCTAGTTACTGTACTATTTGAATTGTAACTGACATTTAGAGGCATTCTTGCTAGTGCCTCTAATGCTGCCATTATGAGGCAGTAAATAGTGCCTCCAATTCCTAGCATTAGAGGCACTCAAAACTGCCTCCAATTCCTAGTATTAGAGGCACTCAAAACTGCCTCTAATGGTAGCATTAGAGGCACTCAAAACTGCCTCTAAATGCCACCACTAGAGGCACTGAAAACTGCCTGTAACAACATTTTGAGGCACTAAAAACCGCCTCTAATGCTACCATTTTCAGTCAGTAAAAGTGCCTCCAATTCCTAATATTTGTGGCACTGAAAAGTGCCTCTAATATACCTTTAAGAGGCACTAAAAAATGCCTCTAAATTAGATTTTTCGTGGCACTTAAAAGTGCCTCAAAAGGTTGCTTTTTGTGGCATTATTCAAAAATGCCTCCAAAGACTTTTGCCAACCGGAGTAAATACAACACTTTTTTTTGCCTTCAAAAACCTTTTGAGGCACTTTTTATATTATTTGAGGCACTTTTTAGTGCCTCCGAATGAAGTACGTGGTGTAGTGATTGTTAAGACTGACACTAATGCAACCTCCGATCATAGGGGATTAACTTCCCTCTTATCTCTCGGTTAGCTAGGAGCTGAGATCAAAGTTTCCATATAACATGAGTGAAACTTCTTCAAACCCCTTTTGGCAATTTAAACAACGACATAATTAACATATATTGTGATTGGTCATGCTCCTACTTTAATCATAATTATCTTTCCTCACATACTTAGGTGTTGTCCGATAGATATCTTAACCACACGGCCTAAGACCACACGGCCTAAGGTATATATCGAACAACACCTAAGTATCAGTGTGTAATTTTGTGCATATTTTAACTCTAAGAGGAACATAGTGTTTTGAGTAAAAAATATACTGGATTTACCTAATCTTGCTGAATTTGCATAGATATCCAACACTCGTTCCAACGAAGTTGCATTACCGCTTTCATAAGAATTAAGACATCACCCGCGAAGAGTGAATGAGACAAGGATGATGCATTCCACTCCTTCAATATCCTCAACTTACTCTTCATGCAACAATGTACAACAAAGGCCTTCTACATATGTCCAACAAGGGGAATGACCCTGAAATAACAGATGAAATCTACTGCTTTGCTTCCCTTTGATTCTCTTTTGGCAATCTTAGCTCCTCCACGCATTAATTGTAAGCATCATCTCATTTGGTTGCTTCAATTTATGTACAATTTCAAAGGAAAGAAGGAACGGCCAGTTTCCTCCATTGAACATCAACTTATGTATAAAATAGGTAAAGGAAGGCCGAAGGCGTATCACAAAGGTATTTTTCTTTTTCTAGTTCACTTTTGCGAGGTTCTGAATTGAAAACAGAGACACAAATGAAATCGTTTCCAAATGGAGTAAAAAAGAATAAATAAGGATACATATAGTCTTCATATCGAAGGCCTCTTGAGGACTAAAAAAAATCCACCTCGATTGAATTGAATCCCAATATAAAAGTAACTGATGTTACACCTGCATCGTAAGGTTGATCCAACCTTCATGAAAATTCATCTTTATCATTATGTTTTTCAAGAATACCAAATCCACCTGATTGTACACCTCGTGCATATCCAACTTCACCGATCTTAGAGCATCTCTAACAGAGCCCTCAAAACGCGCGGAACTGTAAAATAACTGCCAAACACGGTTCGGAAACCTTAAAAACAGAAATAGCAGCGCCCTCAAACTTCGCCGGCCCGTAAACTTTTTTGAGGGCGCCCGGCAAATCGGCCCGCGGATCTGGGAAAATCTGGTTTTCGCCTCCGAACCGAAGGGCGAACCCTATCTCCTCATTGCGTTGACGGGAGGGAATTTTCAGCCCGCGCGAACCCAGCTTCCGCCGCCGCCGCCTTCCCGTCTTCTTCCCCTGCTCCGGCGAAGCACGCACGCTCCCGTCTCGCCGCCATGGAGGCCGCCGATGCCGGGCTATTCACCGTCCCTGTTGCGGAGGTCCAAGCGGCAGATCCAATCGGCTCCGGGCTCGACGAGCAATGTCCGCCGCCGGTGCCACCGAGGCGCTCCCGCCCCTCTGCTGCCTCGCCAGAGGCCGATGCTGCCGGCAGGAAGCGCAAGCGGCTCGGAACTGCTGGTGCGGCCCAAGCTATGGCCGCAGGCGAGGCCCCAGCCGGTGCGACGGCCGGTTTCCCTTCCGTGCGGTCCGTTGGAGGGGCCAAGAGGGCCGTAGTGCGGAAGGTCAAAGCCGGCGCTGCCGCCGCTCCTGCTGGCCCCATTCCTGTGGACACCGCCGCCATGGGTCCGCCCTCTGCCAGCCCGAGGTATGTGCCCAAATCGCCGTCGTCCCCTTCTTGTTGCTTCATCTTCGTGCTCCAATTCGTCGTCCAATTTGTAGCATCCCTCCGGTCGACGGTCCGAATGCGTTTGTCCAAATGATGAACGAGGCGTCTGTGGACATTGCCGAACCTCCTCTCGGTGATTATTCCTACGACGAGACCGATGGAGGCGTTGAGGGTGGAGTTGGAGGAGACGACGAGGTGGAGGAAGTCGATGCCTCGGCGGTGAAACAACGCGGCGTGAACTACACGGTGAAGGAGGATGAGACATTGTACCGTGCTTGGGAGGCTATGTCCCTCGACGCAATTCATGGCACTGATCAAGCCAAGTTGCGGTTTTGGCAACGAGTTGAGGACAAATACTTTCAACTTCTGCCTCACAATGTCAAAAGGGTGCCTCGAACATTCCGGTCGCTCCAAGGCCGTTGGGACGTGATCAAGACAACTTGCAGTAGGTGGAGTGGCTGCATGCAGCAAGTGCACAATGCTCCTCCAAGTGGAACCGTGGAGGGTGATTGGGTAAGCTACAATGCTTCTTTCCGACAAATGTATAATGCCTAGCTGCTATTGTGAATCATGGAAACTGTCTGTTGTTTCTAGGACCACATTGCAAGGGAGCGGTACAAGGACATGTCGGCGTCGAAGAACAAGCCCTTTCTCCTTGATCATTGTTGGAAAATCCTCCAAAACAGCGAGAAGTGGAAATTGTCTCTCCTAGAACCAAGCAAAAAGAATGAAGTCGTCATCGAGGATGATGACGATGAAAATGGAGGGAGAAACATCAACAAGCCCGAATGCAACAAGAAAGCCAAGCTGCGGATGATGAAGGAAGCCGAGGCTGCAAGCTTGAGGGAGAAGCTTGAGCAAATGGTGCACTCCAACGAAATTATGGCAAGACAAAACATGGCCGACAAGAAATCTCAAGAGAAGAGAGAGAGGTGGCTTGTACTTTGGGATGAAGGGTTGCGCAAGGACGAAATTGAGCGGCGAAGAGTGGCTGCCGAGGAGAACAAGTCCATCGCCAAGCTCCTTGCCGAGAAAAACAAGATCATGAAGCACTACTCGTGGAGGTGATGGTGTTGATGGTGGGGGTGGTGTTTTGCATGTGGATGGGCTATTTGGATGCAAGTTTTTGGTCATACGTGTGCACAAGTTCGTGAACTATGTTTATTTGCCCTATACTATCGTCAAAACTATGTTATTTGCTAAACTGCTGTCGAATTTCTGAACATTTCGACATATTTTGGTACCCCATGTTTCTAAGGTTTACAGTTTGAGAACAGACGCACAATAGCAGTACCCGTAAAACAGAACCGTAAAACAGAATATTCCGTTTTAAGGTTCTGCTTTACGAGTACTGCTATTGCGCGGCTCGTTTTCGCGCAAAAAACGCAACTTTCGTGAATCTTAAAATGGGTTTACAGTTCCGCGGTTTGAGAGCTCTGTTAGAGATGCTCTAACTGCCACCAACACATTCCCAATGATCATCTACCAGACAAACGCACACTGCGTTGATGAGATCACATCTAGTAAAAGTCGCTAACATTTTTAATATGATCTTGTAAAAACATTTCATAAGCTAATTGGCCTAAACTATGTCATTATGTATCAACCTAGGAATAAAAAAATAGTCTAATATCATCACCGAGGAATAACACATGAATGAATTAATAGCCTGCAACACTTCGAATTAATTTCTGCTCCAAGAAGGTACCAATTTTTTTATATAAAACACAACAATTAGCACATTCAGTTAAGGGGTTTTAGATATGAATTTTCCCTTTTTCACATACATTGCATCTTAAACTGTAGTACTATTGATTTTTTCCACACAAAAAAACTAGATCAATCGACCTCTAAAATGATTCAAATATAATTGTTATAAAATGATTCGTTCAGCCAATTCAGAGTAAATTACATAAATTTACCACAATTGTCGGTCAAATTACAGGTTCATACCTATTTTGATATTTTTTTAAACCTACCAATTTTAAGGCGTCTCGACACAAACCGTGCAAATTCATGTCTAAGCGAATTTTGACTGCAACACTAACAATGGGTGGGACCCATCTGTAAGTGATGAGTAGGCACCACACGCGGAAGAAAAGATGACATGGACGTGGGACCCACTTGTCGGCCATTTTTCTTTTCTTCCTTGATCTCTTCTTCCTCCTTTTCCCCTCTTTTTTCTTTTTTGCATTTTGCCGATCTTTGATGTGCACAACGAGGCAGACGAAGTTGCCATTGACGATGTTGGTACCCACGAAGACCATGCACTCCTTGTCAGCGTTGGCGACAGCTACCTTGTATGTGGTTTGTTGATAGAGTTGGTCTCACAACTGAGCCGCACACCACCTAACCCTGACCGATGGAACATCCAAGGCGAGGCCACAAGAGGCAAGCGGCGCAGTAGCGCCGCCCTCGCAAGACCCTGCGTGTGGTATAGGGTTTTCCCCGGAGAACCTGACATGGACAAGCAACACCACCAGCTCAACGACACCTTCAAGAAGAACTAGACGCCAAGGGCATCGCCGTTGTCAACCATGGCCGACAACCAAGAACTGATTTTTGCCTGACGGTGTGTCGCAAAACCCACAACCGCCCATCATGGACCGGCCAATCCACCAAAACCGCATGCCACAGCCACCGTGACACTTCATGCAACCGTCCCAGCATCCTCTTGTCCAAATTGCAGCAGACGGAGATGCATACATCTCTACATCGCGCCATCCGAACATCCACTAGACCTCCAGAGTTGGAGGCGCAGATGAATCAATCTTGTAGGCGGAGCTCCGCACCAAATGAAGGCACAAAGAAAAAGACGATGGCACCTCCGAGCACCACGCCGAGGAGAGACGACACCGCCAACCCCAACCACCGCACCTTTGGAGGAACGCCGAGCGCCATACACCCGCAGCTCTAAGGCCGCCACCCCGGCTTTCTCTCCTCGGCCGCCACCCCCAACCACCGCACCGTTGGAGGAACACCGACCGCCATACACCCGCAGCTCTAAGGCCGCCACCCCGGCTTTCTCTCCTCGGCCACACCCCTACACCATAGCAGTTACACCCAGCTCCAGCCCGAACAGCAGGACGTCACCTCACAACGTCAAGCCACCAACGTCCCAACGGTAGAAACAGCACAACAAACCGTCCATTGCGCTGCCACGCCACCATCCACACCATCGTCACTGCGAATCCCTTGGGAAAGGGCAACTTATCTGTTTATGTTTCACTATCTCATTTTCATCCCTTCTTTCTCAAAAATACTACCCCCTCCGTTCAACACAACTTTAATGAAATTTGAATGTATCTATACACAATACATCCAATTTTTTATCGACATCTTTTATTGGACGGAGGGAGTAGATCAAAATCGGACTAATTATTATAAAATGGCTTGCACTATTAAATTTTCCGTTCAACTAATTCATCACTTTGAACACTGCTCAGCATTTTTTCATCTTAAATTGGAAGCATGTTGAACGCCCAGGGGTGGATCCGAATCTATTGGGCCTACTCAGCATGTTGGGCTCCGAAACTGTTGGGCCTACTCAGCATGTTGTACTTAGGGCACATATGGTCTGTCCGCGGACAGATTTCGAGCCTCTGTTCTCTTTGCGGGGAGGAAGTGCCTCCAACGGCCCAGCGCAAAACCAGCCTGTTTGTGTGAAGGGGGAAAGAATGCGGACAGGGGAGGACAAGGGTTTGGGTGGAGGGTGTGAGAAATGCGGACAAGTGATGACAAAAGGCTGTCCGTTTTCTCTCCAAAATCTGGACCAAATTTGGTCTAGGTTTGGGGTCGAAAACCTGTTCATATGGACAGTTGACAATCCGCACAACAGTTGGAGAGGGTTCTCTGTCCGAGAAAAGACAGACAGATACAGACTGTTGCAGGTGCCCTTAAGATTCGGTAGTGTCCATCTAGTTTAGTACTCTTCTATCTAGACACGTGTTTTACAGAAATCAATTACCGATCTAGTAATTCTGAGCCGTTTAACAATCTCATCCGGGATACAGCTCCTCTATCAATAAGTGAAAGTCAGATCACAATGAGATAGGCACACCAATGAGGAACATCATCGTAGGCTGCTTCATATTTTTAAGACTTTATTAGTTGGATGCGGTGAATCCAGCACAGACGAATTTATAATATTTCTGAATTTATCGTGAATTTTGAAGGAGTTCCATGTTCGTTTTTTTCGAACAAAGTTGATTGTACATACAAAGCACAGTCATGCTCTTTTACAGATCAAATCAAAGACATAGCAGAAAAAATCTACAAACATCCGAAGCACATGCTCAGAAAAAAGAAGGAATTGCCTCAGATCGTAGGTTGATTTCATAGCGTAAAGCTGCAAAGTATATTTAACACCATCACCGGCAACTCGCTCCATTTCATGTCTTAGAATTGAAAAAAAAGAACAATTTATAGTTGGTAAAAGCAAGAAAAAGAATCGAAAATTAATGCTAAAGCTGCCTCAGTGGTAGTGACAATATTGGATTGATCGTCATGGATAAATCCGATAATACGTGCAATTTTTATGCATCACCGGCAGCCAATCAAATCTAGGGTAGCATGAAACAAAAAGCAAGGAAGAAACAAGGAACTTGGATAGGGAGAAAATAGTGCATCGGAGAGATTCCCATTATAGACGTGGTCTATCATTTACCATTAGATGGTTCTGATGTCCCTGTCTTATTGTCTTCATCTGCATCCACCAATTCAGATCCAAAACCGAATTGCGAAAAAATCGAACACACAGAACAAGAATTAAACAAAGGAAAAAAGATCTAGAAATGAGTTGCGATAAAAAAATCAAATCAATTTGGCTTTGGGAGATGGAAAACATCAGAGAGATTCCCATTATAGACGTCGTCTGTCATAACCCAGAAGGGCTCAGATGTCCCTGTCTTGCTATCTTCATCTGCTTCCGCGAATCCACAACCAAGATCGGATCAGGAAAAAAGAAAGAAAAGAGAGAAGAATGAAGTTTCGGCTGAAACCGAGGGCCTGGAGATTCGAATCAGAAGAACGGCTCAAGAACTAACGAGAAGAACAGACGCGGCGGCGACAAGGCAAGGGGGAGGCGGCGGGCGGTGGGTGGGCTGGACGATGTTTCTGGTGTTATACGGCTTGCGTATATATAGGTACCGTGGAACATCTAGGGTTTTACAGCGTGGGCTACTGGGCTGTATCTTAAGGGGTCGAACCGACCTGTATCGAGTTGTTGGATAATGGAGTCATGGGCCTCATAGTGAAGCTGGACTAGGAGTATCTATCCCGGCTTTTCTACTCAAAAAAAAAATCTATCCCGGCTTGGTTTTATTGCCCGACTCTTGTTTTTCTTTCGAGCCCCGCCTGAGTCCTGACTCGATTGTGCCGTTCTGATCAAATCTGGTTGGACAACCATCATGTGTTTTCCTAGCGATAATTTTTTTAGTGGGGCCGTTCTCTGAAAATTGGGATGGTAACACAAGGAGACAGATGTATGCAGATTCACGTGTCAACAAAACATCATTAGGCATCTGCTAATAACGATACTCCGTTTTGCGGCAGCTAATGCTATCTCCTATGCTCAGGACGATCTTGGAGAGGTCTCAATCTCGCCTATCGCAATGTGTGGTGGATGAGATGTAGATGAATGGGGTGCCGCTAGGGCCGAATGGTGGGAATTAGAGTTACATGCATCAAGTCGCTTTACACATGGTAAATATAAACACATAATCGAAACAAGATAATCGAGATTTGTAGCGTGGGAATGATACTCCTAGTGCCGCTAGGGCCGAATGGTGGGAATTAGTGTTCCATCGCAGTGCCCGAGGTGTTGTATTGGTAATTAATGACAATTCCTATAAATTAATGTTAGCATAAGTTATAGTTGTAGGATTTGTGGAGAGGCAATGCATGTAAACCATATATTGGTTTCATTGTTGAAACAAGAAGATCAAGTGATGACCAAGATGTTCAAGGTGTGAACTGATTTTTCCCTTGAGGAGTCAAAAAAGTGTTTTCCCCTTTCCCATACGGTCTTCCCTATGAGACTAGACTCATGTGACTCATCATTGCCGCTTCCCCTCCTTCTCTATGACAGTGCAGCCATCCGGCGTGAGGATGGGTTAGCTAGTTGGATGGTTCCTCCCTACAATTAGTAGGTCTAGGATTAGGTTTAGGTGGTGTATCACCCTTGTGGTGGCCTTGCTTCTTGCCGATGGAAGCTACCTTATATGGTGTTGGTGGGTGGTGGGATTTGGCCAAAGCATCGTAAATAAGATTGAGTGTTGCAGATCTTGGTCGGATCGGCGATGTAGTTTTTTGTGTAGATCTCTAATTGTGTCCTTCTAGCCTCATGTTGGAGGATCGAGTTTGGTTGCTTCTTGATCTCATCATTCATGGGCTTTGCGATGGAACTATCCTCAGGCCTCTGCCCCCCCCCCCCCCCCCCCCCATGGAATCTTCTGGTCTAAGGGCGACCGCTAATAGTGGTGGCGTTCGTGCGGTATCACAATCTTTACCTTCAAAACTTTGTGCCGATTTGGAGGTGCGGCGACAAGAGCTTGCCCCCCCCCCCCCCCATGTGCTTTCGTCACTGGTGCCTTGTTCTTTGATCTCGCTCGGACTCGTCAGACGAAGGACTGGTTTGCAATCTATGTTCCCTTTTTTTGGCACGATCGGCACTACAGAGCCTAAAGCGAGAGCGCAGACGGCCCTCTCTAGCAATGGCTTGATGTGGTCGGTGCAACGTCGTCCGGTGGTCTTCTCAGGAGGCGTGGTTGCATACCTGTTCGGTAGTGCGTCCCACTAGGTCTAGCTTCTTTGGTTTTCTTGCTTGACTCGGAGGCGGGGGAGGGGGATGCTCACCCTCCTCTTGTTTGACGTTTCTTTTTTACTTGATTTGTAAGAGGGTCTTCTCACCACTTGTATCAGTTCAATCGTTTGTGGCTTTATTTATAATAAAGAGGGGCAAAAACCTATTTCGAGGAGAAGGTCTTGTAACTTCTATCTTCTGTATGGATTCTGCTGCTAGTTGTTGCGATTGTAACTCAATGGATTCTTGCTTTTTAATGGAAAGGGAAACTGTGACTCAATAAATTTTAATTGAATAGCAGATCGGCGTGACCCTTCCCCTAAAAAAAGAGACAAAAGGTTTTTATATTTGCGAAACACAACGCACACGCTCACATACATGTGCATACCCTCACACTTATGAACGCACACAAGTACATCCTAACTCTATTAGCACCTTCGAGAGACTGAGCCGGCATATCATGTCTTGAGATTGACGAAGACACCACGAGCGTCTCGTTGTCGACAGAAACATCGTCTTCCATTGAAGAATATCCCGTCTAAATGAGAAACATCAACATTTAAATCTAAAATTTAAACTCTGATGGGCTGAGTATATGTTGTGAGAGACGGAAGGGGTTGAAAGTTCAAGTTTACACACACGATAGGTCCATCCACATCATCACGGATCGCCGAACGTGGCAGCCAGGTCAACCGAACGTGCGTTTGCCCCGACCAATAGCAACCTCCCTTTTGATTCTTCACTATCCATCATCCAGATAAGGAAAGGATCCTCTCGCCGGACGCTCACTGGCCCATCTATCCAACCTCCACCCACAGACGAATCTCAGCCGTCAAACGGCGCCACCACGCCAACACGAGCCGTCCATCCCGACCCCGCCGGGCCCCAGCTGCCCACACCCACCCATCACGCGAGCGCAGCTCAATACAAAACCAACCTCGCAGGAGCGCAGATGGCAGAGCCACACACACTCTCTGTACTCTCCCTGCCGTCGATCGTCCTAAGCAGCCGGGAGACGTAGTAGAAGATGTCGTCGGTGAGTGCCCGCGCTCCGGTGGCCGCTCTCCGGCCTTCGGCGTCGTCGCCGAGCCCTCGGTTCCTCGGCGCCGACTCCGGCCGCGTCGCCCTCGCCAAGTCGATCGCACGCCGCGACGTCGCCGTCCAGGCCAAGGGCGCGTGGCTCCCCGGCCTCGCCTCCCCTGCCTACCTCGACGGCAGGTCAGCACACATCACAAGAACACACGATATACGTACATTGCTGGACGCCATGCATAGCTGTTGATACGTACATTTTCTTCTACCACTGAACTGTATGTACTATGCTTTGTGCGTGTTTTGTCGGGCGATCAGTTTGGCCGGCGACAACGGGTTCGACCCCCTGGCGCTGGCGGAGGACCCGGAGGACCTGCGGTGGTTCGTGCAGGCGGAGCTGGTGAACGGGCGGTGGGCGATGCTGGGCGTGGCCGGGATGCTCATCCCGGAGGTGCTCACCAAGGCGGGGCTCCTGAACGCGCCGGAGTGGTTCGACGCCGGCAAGGGGGAGTACTTCGCCTCCTCCTCCACGCTCTTCGTCATCGAGTTCATCCTCTTCCACTACGTGGAGATCCGGCGGTGGCAGGACATCAAGAACCCGGGATCCGTCAACCAGGACCCCATCTTCAAGAGCTACAGCCTCCCCGCCCACGAGTGCGGCTACCCCGGCAGCGTCTTCAACCCGCTCAACTTCGCGCCCACCCTCGAGAACAAGGAGAAGGAGCTAGCCAACGGTACGTTCCTCACTCCTCCGTCGTCTGCTTCATCGTTCGATCACCGTCTGTGTGTTTATGAATCCTGTTTGCTGAACTTTCTGTCGGTACTGTTTTCTTCAGGGAGACTGGCGATGCTGGCGTTCCTGGGGTTCCTGGTGCAGCACAACGTGACCGGGAAGGGGCCCTTCGAGAACCTGCAGCAGCACCTGGCCGACCCATGGCACACCACCATCATCCAGACCTTCTCCCAGGCGCCCGTCGAGGAGGTTGCGGCCGCTTTGAATTGATTCATCTTCAATTTTGGAAGAGCAGATTCTGTTTGGTTCCTCGAACAAATTAATGGTGTGCTGGGGATGTACAGTGTGGAGGATGGGTTAGGTGGACGTTTGCACGATTAGGTGGACAGTGCAAAACTTTGTAATCTTATTAAGATTTCTGTCGATGAAAACTTGGTTCTTGTGGCATTCACCAATGGCTTCCAACTGAAGCTGTGCTTGTAATATCACTCATCAGTGTTTTTTGTTTCAACATGGCAAGGGTTAGTTGGAATCATTGGTCTCAAATTCAATGCGACGATAATAAATGGGAGTACATACAATTGGGTGCGAGTAAACAGATGTTGATGTACAACATCTGCACATGTCTCAAAAGGAGAAAAAGGGATACAGTCATACAGTATTTCAAGTATACAACATCAGTCGCAAGACTACAGCTTCCTGCTATGTTACATGAACACGACAAAACAGAACTCCTTCAAGACCGAAAGTGCGTAAAATTGGTTAGAAAATTTAAATTCTGTCAGAAGAGCCAACTGATTCAACCAAAACTTCAGAACTAATATCTGTATTCACATGAGCTTTTCCTACTACTGCAAGTAACTTGGACCACGCTGTGACATTAGCTGTTGGCCCAGCAGATTTTTCTTGTCGGTTCACGCAATCTACCCTTGGCACATACAATCTGGGGCAGGGTAAGTATATATGGACTGCTTTGGCTTCCTCAGCCTAATTTGCCCGTATCTACCTTTGTGGCCTGCCTGTACAGCCTGCTGAAACCCTGACCACTCCATGCTCTTGTTCACAAACATGTGGCCAAGCAATGCCATGTTTGGCCTTATAGTCTTTAAGTTTCTATAGGCCCGGTGCGCCAGCTAGATCAACCGTCATCATCTAGTTAGGACTGTTAGAGAAAGAGGAGTAATCTAGCGAAAACATACCCAACAATACTTACCAGGGCATTATGCATATTGCCAGGAGATGCGGAGATGAAAACATCGCTGTGCATGCTGATATAGTAGTCAAGAGCTGCTAGCACAGAAGCCTTCCCTTCAACATTGGCAAGCTCATCTTCAGACGCAAGGCTTCTCTTGTCTTCCATCAGCGGGAAAAGTTTGCGCAAGCTAGAGATCCTAGCTTCCCCTCCATACACCTGAATAGGTGATGTATGTTAGAACTTGAACGTTCACTAACAAGAATTAAGTAAGCGCGCAGAGAGTAAAACCTTGTGAGAAGCAAGATAAAGTCGAGTTCTGTTGTCAAAGCCAAGCGCCACTAGTATCAGCCCAATCTCTTCTGGAGTCAAAGGGCAACGTCCTGTGTTTCGAAGCTCCTCATCAGTTAGTTGTGAATTTAATACCCTCCCTTGCCAGATAACTTGCCTGTACTTAGCCAGAGCTAATTTTTCAGCCCTACCACCACCGAAGTTACAGGCAGAATGTGCAGCCATATCCTGGAAAATGTAGGCCAGCTTGAGATTTCAGTAGCAATTCCCTGAAGAGAACAAAAACTACACATAGAACTTCCAACATTGCAATACCTTATCGAAGCGGAGATGTAAAACTGCATATTTTCCTGCCTGAATCTCATTTTCTTCTACAGTTTGTTGGGCCAATTCAGTGGATTGCCCCTGGACCGGAGATCGCAAACGTTTCTCAAGAGTCCTACCCAGTGAGATAATGTAAGGCAGAAAAACCAGAGCTTCAAAGTTAACTTTACAACGCAAACGTTGAATATCCGCAGGCAAATCATCGAATGCAAGGCGGTGAGAAAAGGGGGCAATGGCAGCAATGCCGTAGCTGACAAGGAAACAACAGGTGCATGAGATGTCGGTGAAGGATTCTCCTCACAAAGTAACCAAATAATGAAGTTAGACAACGACAAGCTGCATGTTACTACTATAGAGCTAGCCCGGTGGCCATCAACCAGGGCTAAACATGAATGGCAGATTCTTAGCATTTATTACACAATGGAATATATGTCAAACAACTACCCTGATGAAGGGACATACAGATATTCTTCAGTTAGATAGAGGAGTCTAGAAAAGTCACTATATGACCACAAATAATAATAACAAACCTTTGCAGGATAGGACTGACATTCTCCATATACCAACTAGCTGAGGCATGAAGAGGTGCAGTTTTTATTCTTGTGGCACGGATTCCTGTGCCATAGAACTCTCTTGTACTCCATGAAAATTCTTTTGGCAGATATTTCACTATAGAAACCTCGCCTCTTAGGGTCTTGATAAAGTGATCAACATTAAAAATATCTTCGAATGTGCTGCAGAAGTAAACCCACAACCAAACAATTTACTTCCAATTCAACAGGGGAAGATAAAATAATTAACAAGATGGTACTCTGAAACTCCAAAACCACCTTGAGTCTTTCCAAACAGGGTTTACTTCAAGATGTGGGATCACCAGAGTAGCGTTCAAAATCTTAGCAACCGCAACTGCATCACATATCTAGAGAACAAAAAGAAAGAGCTCAATGGTCTAAAGTCTCAACCAAGCAAGTTATCCTAAAATCTAACACACTGAGATTGGTACACTAGAAGTGCATTACCCCCATTCTTTGCTGGTTCAGTCCACCATCAAGAAATACTTGGATGTACCCAAAAGGTAAATCTACAATTTATGAAACCAAATGCTTAGAAAATTGATTTCTATCACAGCAGGAGACATATCGTTACCTAACTCTTTTATCTCAGAAAGTTACCATGAGTGGCCGATGACTTTAAACATGGTTTCCACCCCTGATAAGGCAAGGGTGTCCAGAGATCTCTCTTTTGCTCATCTGGCTGTATATAAGGCAAACCCAAGTTACAAATAGACTTCACCGTTACTATTCCAGTTTTCATCTGAATTGCGAGTACTCACAATTGTCCATCGCAAAGCCTCATTCAAAAGAGACTCGTGCATCGGCTTAGGGGCATTCCATTCCTGCAGTAGATTGATATTTTCCACATTATTAATCTTAAAAATATATTTTGCAGAAATGTTTACTAACATCTCTAGTTCAGTTGCACTCTACATAACCACAGTAATCCAGTACATATGTTATTCCCAATACTCTCATAGTAGCTGGATACAGTCCCACACTGCCGCAAAATGCATAAAAAATCGAGCAATCAAAATTGTAGACGCATTGACCCAAACAAAATATTCGATGCATCCGGCATGATGCTATCCATCAAGAGAATCCAGATCTTTACATAGCTTGCACGTTTTTTCCTATTTACAGGCTACTCGATACACATACACTAATCAATTGATGTCATTTTCTTAAAACGGGAGAAAACAAATCATGAATTCACCACACTGTTCACCCTCCGCATACATTCGTCCACAACCGCGCCAATCTGTCTGAAATACATCCAACTTCCGCTCATCCCAAACGATCGGACTTCGCGGGGTAGAAAAATAGCAACGAGTGCCATATAAAGTAGCTAGAGAAGGCAGGTAGATCGCCAATATCACGTCACATCGGCTCAAATCGAACCGCCTGAAGAGGGGAGTAGGGAGAGTACAGGGGACGCACCGAGAATAGGGAAGGGAAGGCGCGGCCGAGCGGGGAGAACAGCGTGGGGAAGATAGCCGGGAGTAGCACGACCGCCGCTACTGCAGCCAACGCCGGGCCCCTCGCCGGAGACGACGAAGGCGACGGCCTCCGCATCTCCCCGTCTGAGGTGCGAGGACTAGGCGAAAGAGAAGCCTAATGATGGAGTGACCCGAGCCGGGCTACGATGTGGAAATGGGCTTCTTCATTTGGCCCATCCATTCGGCTCTGACAGACGTACAGTTTTTTTTTTTAATGGAAGAGCACACATAACACGGCCAATTAGTATAAAGTCCTTCCGTTAAATTAAAGACCAATTATGAAATCCAAAATCTAAACTTAAGAAGAGAAGTAAAAAAAACAAGCCAACAATCCACCAATTATTTTTGCAAGGTTATGTTGCTAAATCGCAATACGCCAACACATTTGAAACATATAAATCTTCTTGTAACTTGCTCTAATTTTGAGCTACCCCTTCATAAAAAGGACAAAGTATCCAATGAAACCCTGCAATCTCGTAGATGTTGGATCTGAAATGTGTGATGTGAATCAGTCTCATACGCGCCATCACACATTTTGCAAAGTAAGGTTTTGCTAACTAAATCTCAGACACCTTCTTAGATGTTGGATTTTTGTGTCGCGATTCGTGCTACTTTTGAGAGTTGCACATGGTTTACAATCGTGTGCAACTCAATAGGATTTAGTTAATCATTATTCGGCTCTTTAACTGTTGTATTGGTGTCGTGACTGTGCTAAACAAAGACTTGTAAATGAAATGTTGTATTCAAATGACTCGGATTTAGGCTCTTAATTAATTAATCCCTGCACAATAAATGAGATTATATTAGGAGTGGTTAGGAGGCAGGGTTGACCAGACGAGTATCCAGGACGATCCAAGAGAGAGGGAGCTATCATATACAAGTAGGAAAGGGGTGCAACCGAAATTCACTTTGACATGTGGGCACATTGGTAAAAACATTACTAAATGTAAAAAAATGAACATAACTTCCACGCGGATATCCTAACATTCTATAAGGGCACACAAAGCTTCACGAAAAATCGACATATTTTGTGCCTCGTGCAAAAAAGACAAACAAAATGTCTTGTTATAAGATTTTTAAGCAATAAACTATCTTTTTACACAAGACACAAAACATGTCACTTTTTCTGAAACACCTTTACATAGAATGTCGAGATGTACACATAATTTTTTGACATTTCAAAAAAACATCTTTCGGCGTCTAAAAATGGGAACATATGCTCCCGGGTGACAAAATGTCATCCCCGGGATTTTCGTGAAGATGTGATATTTAAACATGATAGAAAATACGCCGTGGAAAATTGTGAATTTCTATGACAAGTGATTTAGATGAACACAAAAGAGAGGAGGGGATAGAGAATTGTACTCAGTAGCATTTAGTTTGAGCCACTAGATATTGATCCAGCAGTATAGACAAAAGATTGTTAAGAATCCAAATAACTTACTTGTCGTATAGGATCCAACATAATTAACAGTTATTACAAAGGTACCTAAGGTATTATGTAAGGTAGGTAAATTTATATACTAAACAAATAGACATACTTTATCAGTAACGGGCGTGATCAATCACCATTGTAGAAATCATACTATATTTTGAGAAATTCTCCTTTCTATTAAACTATTTTACCATTTTTACAATGTATTGTGTTTACACACAATATTATTTACATTTATATCGAGTAAGGACACTTAACCAGTAATACCACGTTGAAATGCCCAAGACATATTATGTTACATATACACTTTTGGGTTTTATCATTGTAAATACTCTTGTGTTACATCCAAACCATATTTGTGTTACTTGTATTGAAGCATAGCCGCTTAGTAGATATTTTGTTAAAAGGATATACTTAGAAGCGTGAAAAGTAAGCAAAAAAATCTTCTCTACACATATAATTCTTTTTGGGTCTACTCGGATCCACTCATGTAAGATGTAGTGCGTATATAAATGTTCACAAATCACAACCATCTTGCTCTCCAAAAATATCTTTGCCATAGAGTAGGTTGAAGCGTAGATCTATCAAATTTTAAAACGTTTCTAGGGGTTATGACTGTCTATCTTCAAGTGTTAAATTGTATGATGTCTATAGGAGGCGTTTATTTCAAGTTGTTGGTGGCATCGCTATTACATTTGTTTTTCGGTCAATGTGCACTTTAACATTCTTGGTAGCAACTTGTATGCACTCATGAATCTCGGGGCCTCTAGTCCACCATCCAAAAAAGTTATAAAAATGGAACACAAATGAGGTGGCATAGATGCATATTGAGAGAAATATGGTAGTGGGAACGACCTATTTAATTATATAAGATAATTCACTCACTTTCGCATGAGTGTAGGATTGTCTGATAGTGTCGTGAGGCGAAACAACACTATTATGATGCCATTGATAGCAGATTAGTAGTGGCGTGCCAGCACCATGCTACTGGTAACAACATAATAGTGGTGTGCCCTCATATTGGCAGTAGGCACACCACTAGCAAGTATTGGTGGAATTGCGGAAATGTAATAGATCTCTCGACAATGCCTACCATGGTGCCATCTGGCTACGGAACTAGGATACAATGTGGTGGCGGTGGTCACGTCTTCATGGGTGGAAGAAGGACAACATCAACGTATCGTGGTCGTGGTGGCGATCATACTTGTGAGGCAGGGCTCCGGTCGGTGGTGTTGGAGGAGGAGGTCACGATTTTGCTCGCTGACATAGAACGACGTGTATGGCGCAACTTGAGTCTACAGGTTAGGCAAACATGACCCAATCGCGTAGCCTATGTGAGGCGACGACGAAGGAAACTCTACTCGCCGCTGCTAACCCCTCCTCCCCCCCCCCATGCCACCACGGGCGCGGCCTGGCGAAGCTTGGACGTCGCCGGCGTCATCGGGGGGGGGGGGGGGGGGGGGGGGGGGGGTCTCGTCTTCTTGCGCGCAGAGTCGGCGTCCAAGACGCCACCTCGGGCCTAAACAGTGTGTCGGGCACCACAACAACGTGACACTCCGTCGTGTCGGCGACATGTTGAGCAGCGCCGACGTGGTGGACGACGATCTGGTGAGCAACAATCTGCACTCTCATATATACAAGGGAGATGGTTGGCGTGCAATATGTGCGTCGGTGGTCTGGCCCCTAGGGGCTCGATCGAGGCTGGCATCTCTGTTTTGCACATCCCATCACTGGCGGCTCCATCGCGGTCGCGGTCCAGTCAGTGTCATGCTTGGACTTATGTAGATGCCGATGAAAACAGATGCATACGATAGCGACACATCTTGGCGTCATTCCCTGGCTACGCATCTGAACATTGCATGCATGGACTTGTTGAAATTGACCAGAATTATCAGAAACATCAGAGTTGGATGCAGTTGATCCTTTGCCATTAGACATAGAATGTTCGGGGGATTCCACATGAGGGTTGAGATTTTCCCCGGGCACCCTTTCGAGCATCCGCTTCCATTCATGTGATTTGTCACCTCTAGACTTCAACAGTTGTCGAAGGAATTCTTCGTGGGTCATCTCATTCTAAAGGGTCTCATTTGGGTTTTCCACTATTCATGTTGTTCATCCTTGGTTTAGCCGGATATTCCAAGTACTGCTTGTAATGGCCCACAACAGGGTTAGCATTCATTTTAGAACTGTACCTTGTCCCATCAGCAGGAGTAATTTGTCTCTGCTCCACAACAAGGTTACCCAATTGCTTTTTCTGTTTTGTAGCCGGGGACCTAATTTTTTATTTTTATATAGCATGGCTCAAATCATACAGCTTACCAAACAAGACCGTATCTGAGCACAGCTGAACTCATAAGATCTACCGAACACCACAAATAAAACATAGTTGTATGAGGTGGACATGGCTAGACTTAGCTTGTATGTATATATCATTGGTTAGTGGTTTCATCTTTGTATTTTTCAGAATTTTTGAAAACTCACAAATATGATTTTTAAATTTTTCGTTGCTTGTCATTGAATCAAGTGTCCACTAGTCGCAATACTTTTCTGCGAGGCAGACTATTCACACCAGTACTACCCAGTATTTCATCCGGTCCACGAAGAAATCTGGTCATGCGCAAGCTCACCAACCTTCCTTCACGCCGGTCGCCGTACACCACCAGGTCCTTGCGTCCAGTCCACCACCACCACCGTATCAAAAATCAAATCAAAGTGGAATCCGACAACAGCAAATGCGAAAGGAAGAAAGGAAGTGGAGCAGACGAGAGAGACGACCGGTAGCCAGAGCCCAGAGGAAAAGAAAGCGAAAGAGGGGGCTGCGTGGAATTCCAACGCCAACTCCAACCGAGACGGTCTGGTCGCCGGTGCGTGCGACGTCGACGCGCCCGTAGTCTTCTTCCACGGCGCGAAGCTCCCACGAAACCCGCCGCAAAAACAACCGCGCGCACGACGACCCCATCACTTTCTTTCCCCACAAGGCAGCACAACCACCGTGCGCTCTCGCGTCTCCACGACGCCTCCCTGCTTCCGGGAATCATCATCCCGCCCCTGCTACTTCCCCACCGCCTTCTCGCTCGGCGGTGGCTATATATGCCAAGCGTTCGGACTCGGCATAACCATCCAGACCTGCAGAACGCAAACAAGCAGTCGACTCGATCGCAGAGGCAGGCAAGCAAGAAGCACCAAGGCAGCAAGAATCGAGCAAAGACAGACCGTACGTCAGACTAGACACCATGGACATGGACATGCCGTCCTCCTCGGCGCCGGGCGCCTCCTACTTCAACTTCTCCGTGGGGCAGGCAGTGGTGACAATCTCCGTCAACCTCATCGTCGTCTGGCTCTCCGCCCTCATCAAGTCCTCCTCCTCTTCGTCATCCTCCAAGAGCCGCTCGGCCGCCCCAGAGCCGGAGCCGGCGCCTGCAGCGGCAGAAGCCACCACCTCCCAGTCCGCGGTCGACCTGGACGTGGTGCTCGGGCTGATGGGCGAGGGCGGCGCCGCGCCGGTCGCGTTCGAGGAGGCGGCGGCGCTGTTCGAGGAGGAGGAGGCCACCGTGGAGGAGGCCGCCGCGGCGTTCCGGGTCTTTGACCGCAACGGTGACGGCTTCATCGACGCCGGCGAGCTCGGGAGCGTGCTCGGGTCGCTCGGGTTCACCGCCGGCGTGGCGGCCGCGGACTGCCAGGGCATGATCGACGCCTACGACGGCGACAAGGACGGCCGGATGGACTTCCAGGAGTTCCTCGCATTCATGCAGAGGAGCAGCTCGTGAAGTGGCCTCATCATTTTGGTCCGAGATACAGATATTTGTTCGTTCGTTCGTTGGTTCGTTCTGATTAGTTTCTTTTCTTGGCCCGAATGGAGCCGAGCGATGCACGCGATTCTCCCGTGTAAATTCATTTCGATTATTCATAATACCAGTACTATATATATATCTGATGAAAATATCTACCGTGGAGCGAAATATATAGGCCTAAATCATCTACGTATGTCAATTAATTAACTCTGTTTGGACTTAGGAGCAAATGCTCCTCTATACCCTGCGGCCTGCCGATCAAGCTTCGCCGCGATGTATGGAATGCTTGAACTTCTGCCACGGTGCTTGCTTCATATCACGCCCTGTTTTTCATTCTCGGTGCTGCTGATGATGTGTAGTGACTAGTGCCTGTCACGAATGAACAAATAGAAAAATCCATCTGGGCGGCGGCTAGGGTTTCAACCCTAGTCATCGTCGCCGGCGTCATCTGCAACTCAATCGTCGTCTTCGTCTAAGTATTGACGGGTCCTCACCTCTGCTAAGTGCCGCTCTGGCACTAGGAGGGGTGGGGACCTCGGACCTGCGCAGGACGCTATACAAGGGTCCTTAATGTTAGAGCTTGGTTTTGGTTGTTGTTTTCTTTGTCAATGGAGATGGCATCGTTTGTAATAAGTGATCTTCCGCGCTTCAGTCATCGGCGAGATCTCCTTCTCGACGTCAATGGTGGCTTTGGAAGATTAAATTTGTCTAGGTATGGTTCTTCAGATCTTGCTTCGCCAGATCAATCTTGGATTGTTTCTCATGGTTGCCGCGAGGAGGTTTGTCCTCGCGTTATCTATTCCGGCTACTACGTCATCGGCAATGGTGATTCGTTCTCTCGGCTCCCAGCGTCATCGATAAAGTGGCTCGGTTATTTGTCCCTGGAATATCAGTGGTGGTGCTCTTGCCGATGTTGCTTGATTAATTTAATGGCTGCGTGCGTGCACAAAGCCTTGACATTGCGGCTCAAAATTAAAAAGGGAGAACCTTCGGTGGTATTCATAGGTGTGTGGTTTGGTGGTTTTGGCGTTGTTCTACGGCTGCCTTCAGAAAAGTACAAGATTGTGTCATGGATGAAGAAATGGCTTGGAGATCTCATAGATTTGCTAGTCTATTTTAGCTTTGTTTTTATAATCGATGTAATCGTATACTCTTTGTTGGTTTAATATATGTGGAAAATTCAAAAAAAAACATCTGGGCTGACAATATCAAAGGTTGATTTGAGAACCAGATGCTGGCTTGGTGGGCTTGTGCTCTGAGTGTGGAGCCAGCCCGCCTAGGTAAAAAATTCAAGTCCAGTCACAGGTTTACTCGAGCTATGGGTGTCTCACCTGCCTACAAATGTATAGTAGGGGATCAATCCTCCGTCGGCAACGTTTTTAAATCAAAGGTTGAATATTATTTCAGGGGCATATCCAGGAGGCGTTAATGGTAAACTTTAGTAGTCTCAAAATGCGGTGACACCTTTGTTTTGTAGAAATTGCTTATTAAGTGTGTAAGTGTAGTCGTGGGCCGGTGTCCGCTCCGGCAAGTGGTGTCCCAACGCCATTTTGATCTCTATTGTCGTAGATACCATGTGGCCTCGTATTGCCCCAAATCTTAGCATGGTGACTTCATATCAATTCTCCATCGGGGTCCTATGAGAACCTCTTATTTTTAATAGGTTTTAATTATTTAAAATTAAATTTCATCTATCTCATTTGCACATGAAATAATAAATGTTTACCCGTGTCAAATAGTCAGATGAGAACCACGACAAAAAAATCATAGTGAAATTTTAGATATGCAAGCCTTTAGACTGCTAATATCATTAGCAGGCAAGATTTTCGGGCTGACAAGCATTAGTGGTAGCCGCTATCTTCCTGGATAACAAAACGTCTTAGTCATGGGGCGATTTCTGGCCGCTATCTTCCTGAAAAGTGAAAATGAAAAAAAAATACTCCCTTCGATTCTTAAGAATCTTCTATATCTAAATAGCAAAGACCCACTACAAGGAATTTTCTCAACATGCAAGGTGTCCACCTCATCAAACATCTTTAAGCAATCATAGCCTTCCACCTAAGCAAAATATGCCACCTAATGAAAAGGCAAAACATCATGTGAGGAGAGAACATATATCACACCATCAGCCGGCCACACATCTTGCCATTTATTTTTGTTAATGGGCGCCTCCTCCCATCCTCATCTACTACTAACCTACAATTAAGAGCTAACGAAAAACCTCCACATGTAAAAGACTACAATGGAATTGAACTACTCATTAATACATGGATTAGTACTCGCTTTCCTGCTCTTCACCCTTCATTATTTTCCACTCATGCTACTCATGGATTAGTACTCGCTTTCGTACCGGCCGGGTCGTACTATTGGAGCTAAATAGTCCCCTATTTTTTATAGATTGGACAATTAATAGCCGCGTCCAATACTCTACCCGGTGTCCCATTCCCTTCTAATCACAGGTCGCCTGCTAATTTCTTGCTCTCTTCGGATTCTTCTAACTCTCGTTGCAGCACCAAGCAATACCATGGTGCCTACTGCCTATCGAGCCATGAGCTATCCTCTCCACGCTCTAGATAGTGCTGGCAACAGCGAACACGCAGATAATTTCCATCTATATATCAACACAACTATGACTCGATTCTCCCTTCATGCATGTGCCGTTTGTTATTACCCTTCGGCAAGTTCTGTGGAATTGGTTTTATCCTAGAGGATTATTCAATCAGTTGACAGGATTCGGTACAAACTGCCCAGGTGTGTGACTTCTGTTTTGCAAATGCCTCTCTTTAAATTTTTGTAGAATCAGTAATTGTTCTCGCTGTTAAGCATAAGCGTGTAAATCAATCACTTTGTTGTTCATTCGTACTATCTTCTCATTATCGTTTACTATTTACATGGCTCCATCTTTATCTGTTTTTTTTTCTTTTGTTGGGATCCTTTTTTTCTATTTGATTCAATCGCATGGAAGTGCAGAGTAGATGGAGCCATACTGTGGTTGCTGGGATTTCCAGTTTCTACTTTGCTGGGATTGAATCAAATCAACCACAGTTTCTACTTTGCTGGATCTTGCTGGGATTTTCGTCAAACTGCGACTAGGCATATCAGCGAACTATTTTGAGCCTCACAAGGAACTAACCACTGCAAGGGATAGACGGGTTTCTGGTATATAGTTAGTGTCTTCACTCCTCAGATCTATCTCAGATTATGAATGCGTAAATTCTTGTAGCTGATCTATTTTGGGTCACATTTATAAATGGACTTAGCTTATCTTATATATTTTGCCTGCCTTCTAACATAAGCAAATAATGTTTTGAGCGCAATGAGCATGGTGATTTCCCAGTTACTAATAAAGCATGTTAGAACAGCGCAAACCATTTTATGGTAATTATCATATATTCTTTCACTTTATCGAGTTTGTTGAGTATTATCAAACAGGGCCAACTGAAGAAAATAATATCACTCTACATATTGATATATGTACTGTGTAGTCCAAAAAACAATCACAAGTAGTGCTTAGTTCCCGGAGCAACACGATGTCATGCACAATCTATTTTCCATGCCGCTTACCAGCGTATTTTTTGTCTCTATTTAAGTTGGTTATTTAGGGCACCACATTGTTTTGGTTTTTGTTTACCACATGTACAATCATATCTTATGCATCTCAACAGAGCCACAAGCAAATCTTATCACCACTTTACTATGATTAAAAATATTTATTCTCTATGTTTTTTCTATTTTTAACATATACCCAATATATAATTTCATCGCAGCAACGCGCGGGGAATCATCTAGTTGTCTAAGATTGTACTAACAAATTATACATACACAGTTAATTTCCTCCTCCACGGATTGAAGGGAGTACAAACATTCCATATATACTTGGGCCGGCCCAGGAAGGCCAGCGATTAAGGCGTCGCTCCCTTAATTGAAGCAGCAAGCATCAAATTGGGTTTGTCGGGTTTGTTGTTCGTTGCACGAGGCTCAGAATTACCAAATGTGTTTGGTTGTCTCGCTTGGATTTGTTCGGCTCAGTTCATGCATAATGTTTTCCGTCTGATTGCCTTCACCTAGGCTCTCGTTACCATCTTTTCAAGATGGCGCAAACTTCGCTTTTGTCAATTCCACCACATGATTTAGCCGTGAGGGAGGTAGCTCAAATCCCTGAAGTAGAAACACATAACATGAAATTTGTGTGAAACGACGAAAAGCGTTTTAAGGTTTAGGGGATTTAATAAAAGATCGACCACGCGTGATGAAATTTGTAAAATCGTTCTCGCAGAACTCGCAATGGCCACAAAATTGGAGGGCTATGATTAGCGAGTTTGGTATCGATTGGAAAAAAGATCCACTTAGTTTATGTAAAAAAATTACTTGCAAATACAGTTCTTTTTTTGTGTGTGTGAGCCAAAGTATTTCCTTTAAATCAAGGAAATTGAGAAAATATTAGAGATAAAACATCAAACTAGAACTACCTACATGACTCTCACATCGATTTGACACTCTAAAACGTCTGATCTACTAGTTCAACGCTCTAGATCATCTAGTTGTCAGGTCGTGCCTTCTCAGAGCTTTTTCACCGTGCCAAACCTGTAAATTTTAGAAAGTCAGAGAAGATTAGATATGTATCTTGGGAAAAGTTCTTCTGGGCCCCAAGATCTACTGAGCTTGATTTTTCAGAATAAAATGTTGGTATACAGATACATATACAAATTATGTACATACGCCAGAAGTTTCATACAAAAACTGTATATTTGGGCAACATAAAAAGAGGTATTTTGGAACCCTACCCCGCCCCCTACTATTTTGTCTTTATAGTGTCCATAATTTTATTATTTTCATTTAGTTCGGAATATAATATGTTTGAACAAAAAAATGCAAATATATAGAAAACGTGCATGTGTATCCAAGGGAAAAGTATTTTGATTTTTTCAACTCAAGTTTAATTTTTTAATTCTTTACAATGAGCTTGGGTGCCACAAATCTGCGTTATGTATCTTGTAACTTATGTAGGCTAGGTCTAAAAGACCGCTGAGATAAGTCACAGTAAAGAACTAGCTAGCCGAGCTAAATTATAGCCTGATGCAAGCAAACGTCTAAATGGACTGAATCAGACAAAGATGAAGCGTCCGCATTGGTGGTACTGTGTGCATCGCCCGAAGCGACCAAATGCTTACTACTTGCTTCCATGCATGGTTAACCAGCAGAGGGAGAATTTTGGCAACCTTGCATCAGGACGAAATCAATTCCAAGTTAAGCATGCACATGTAGCTATCCGACTCATGCGGAGGAGATAAAAAAGGGCCGTCCAATCAAATTGCCAGAGTGCAATATTATATTAGACGCTCTGAAAAAGAAGAGAAACGTAGAACTATACATAGCTAATCAAGCGTCACACTTTGTTGCGTCTAAGCATGCGCAAATGTTGCTGTCCTTTCAGGGGCAATCACGGCACTGTCGACGAATAAAAGACAGTAGATTACACGTCATGCAACAATAATTGTAAGTACGCTACGGCGCCAAAAATACATACTCCCTTCATTCTACAATATATTTTACACATTTTTTACATTTATATATATGTATATAAACATGTTTTATTATACATGTTCATTTTTTTAATCCGAATATGCACAACATGTATACCATGTAAAACATCATAAGTATATTGTGGAACGTAGGAGTAGTAGCAGAAACACACGTAGGAGTAGTAGCAGAAACACACGATGCAGTATATTGGTTGTTGGCCGTCGCCTATCCAGCTGATTCTTGCTCTGTTGCTGCTCTATCGATCTCGAGAGGCCCACACCGGCTGGAATATTGATATTAATCAGTCAATTAACTATCATCTCGATCGAATTAGTGTGGAGTACTCCACTGCACTACCTACTTGTGAAAGGAACACCATCATCATATATAAAGAGGTAAGGGAAGGATCTTGTGCTGTATCTTTATCCGGCCTGACTTTTGGCGGCAGAGGCAAATTGAAGCAGAGCACGTACAGTTAGCCATGGCTCGCCTCTCCTGCTTCTCGTTCCTCCTCTTGCTCCAAACGCAGCTCCTCCTCGTGCTGGCCGCCGGCGAGTTCCTCCGGCTGCCGTCCGAGCAGGACGTCGTCGGCACGAGGTGGGCCGTCCTAATCGCCGGCTCCAACGGCTACTACAACTACAGGCACCAGGTATGCAATAACTTGCTAATATAATTACTTCTCCTTAATTAATCGTGATTGCTCTGCCCGTACGCACACAGCAGTTCATCGATTTACGACTGATTTAGGATTCTTTGATTCAAAAAAATTACGACGGAATGAATTCTATAGGAAATTTTGCTATCTTGATTATTCGGGTTATATGATTGGATCCTAGAGAAAAAAATTATAGCAATCATTCGTACTACTTCTCATATGAAATCTAACATTCACTCTCCAACCTTATTTAGTAGTTCTTTAAGTGAAGTCAAACAAACTTGGGTTGTACACGACATTGAAATCCTATGATTTTCCTATTTTTACGATTTTCCTATCCTACGAATCAAAAAGACCCTCATATACGTGCAGGCGGACGTATGCCACGCGTACCAGATCATGAAGAAGGGCGGCTTAAAGGACGAGAACATTATCGTGTTCATGTACGACGACATCGCCAATAACCCCGAGAACCCTAGGCCCGGAGTCATCATCAACCACCCCAAAGGCAGCGACGTCTACGCTGGAGTGCCCAAGGATTACACGAGGAAAGACGTGAACGCGAACAACTTCCTCGCCGCCCTGCTCGGCGACAAGTCCAAGCTCACCGGCAACGGTAGCGGCAAGGTCGTCAACAGTGGGCCGGACGACCACATCTTCGTGTATTACGCCGATCACGGTGGTCCAGGGGTCCTCGGTAAATATCATTTCGATCTTTTTTTCGATAATGAGAATATATTAATATCCAGAAAATCATTTCCATATCCATCCATTTTGATTTTAGCATCGTGACATGAACTAAATTATGACTGTCTCAGGGATGCCAAGCGATGAGGCGTACCTGTACGCAAACGACTTGGTGCGGACACTAGAGAAGAAGCACGCGGGCGGGACCGGGTACAAAAGTATGGCCTTCTACCTGGAGGCATGCGAGTCCGGGAGCATCTTCGAGGGCCTCCTCCCGGGCAACATCAGCGTGTACGCCACTACGGCTTCGAACGCGGAGGAGAGCAGTTGGGGCACCTACTGCCCCGGCGACGACGAGGGCGCCCCTCCCCCGGAGTATGACACCTGCCTCGGCGACCTCTACAGCGTCGCCTGGATGGAGGACAGCGACGCCCATAACCTCCACACCGAGTCCCTCAGGCAGCAGTACAACGTCGTCAAGGATCGCACCTCGGCGCACGAGACGTATAGCCTCGGCTCCCACGTGATGCAGTACGGCGACCTCGGCCTCAACAATCAGAGCCTTTACATGTTCATGGGCACCGATCCTGCCAACAACAACGCCACCTTCGTCAGCAACGCCTTATCCTCCTCCTCCTCCAGGGTGAACCAGCGTGACGCCGATCTCGTCCACTTCTGGCACAAGTACCGGAGATCGGCGGAGGGGTCGACGCAGAAGGGAGATGCGCGGAGGCAGCTGGTGGACATGATGTCACGGCGGTCTCGCGTCGATAGCAGCGTGGAGTTGATCGGAAACCTCCTCTTCGGCTCCGAGGAAGGTCCCAAGGTCCTCAACGCCGTCCGGTCGGCGGGGCGGCCTTTGGTCGACGACTGGGACTGCCTCAAACGTATGGTGTGGAGGTTTGAGGAGCGATGCGGGCCGCTCACGCAGTACGGGATGAAGCACATGCGGTCGCTTGCCAATATATGCAACGCAGGTGTCCCCGAGGAGGCCATGGACAAGGCTGCGTATCAGGCCTGCGCTACATATTAATCCTCCCTTCCTATAATCTGATCAACTTGTTTAAATCCATACATGTCGCATCATACATCACTTAATAGTATTTGGTGTCCTCGATCGATATACAAAAATGTGCAATCATGAATTCATGATAACTGTAAATTAAATATATACTACACGAAAAGGTACACTTAGAACTTGCTATGTCCCATGCATCCTTTCACAACTTTTGTATAGCATCTTTTTTCAAGTGATTCTTTCATATTTCCATATTTAAGGTGTTACATTCGTTTTTGAAAGTCTAAAGTAGTTTCTTGTGGTTTACATAACATGAATGTTCTAATAAAAAATTTGTTTAAATAATATAAACTTTCATACTAAAAAAATCATTCAAATAATATAATTATTGATATAAAAATCATAAAAATAAGATATTTTTATTGCATCTCGTTAAATTAAGGTAAATGTTCTAATTGAAAAGGCGTTAAAATAAGGTAAATGTTCTTATTAAAAAAGTTCAAATATGATAAAAATTCTTATTTTGAAAATCGGTTCAAATGAGGTAAATGTTCTCATTCGAGGTGCACATTCACATGATTTTTTTAGGAAAATGGAAAATGAAAAAGTAGAAGAAAATAAAAAGTCAAAAGCAAACATAAATAAAAAAGGAAAGAAACAAACCATACATGTTATTCAGCTGCATTGGTGCGGCCAATGAATAAACGGTTAATCGAACTAGGGAACGTGCCCCAGCAGCGTCTTCCATACGGCACATGAGAGAGATACGGAACAACACATGCATGCATGCAGCCTAGAGAATCTTTTTGCAATCGAAAATTTAAAATAAATTATCTCTTAAACCGTTAATCCAATTGACGATCCTTTTTCACCCTTGGGTTCGTCTCGACGAGTACTTCGAAACAAGATCACATCTTAACATCTTAATATGTTTTTACGATCTTTTTTTTCGTCGTCAGTTGCCAGGTTATTATACCGCCGTTACCATATTAGCAGTTAAAAGTTACCATTCAAATATTATATAGTTACCAGGTAATTTTTACATATTTTTCTGTTATAGTCATAATGTACATGTCAAAAGAGTGAGAATTTGATCATTCTTAACACGTAAATTTGGAATTAACATCAACAATGAGGTTACGTTGATGTGTAGAGACTTTTAAAGAGCATGGCTACCTTTTAATTTTAACGTGGTAACCAACTTATCAATATGTGGTGACTAAGTGAGTATAACCTGGTAAACATGGTCGGAGAAAAATGTGGATAAAACATATCAAGATGGGATCTACTTTTGAAGATCTCGTCGCGAAAAAGCCAACCGTGAAAACAGATCTTAATTTTGATTTACGGTTTAAGAGATAAATCATTTGAAAGTTTGAAAACAAAAAGAATGGACGTGGCTGTATGCATGCATGCATTGCTTACTTATCCATCCGTGCCCACGGAACGCTAATCTGGTGCACGTGCCCTTATTAGTAGGTCCATGAATAAAATCCTGTATGTGGAGCGCTATACTTCCCGCGACCAGCGGCAAATAGGAGCTACTGACATCTTCATCGTTACATCCTGCTCTTCATTGGGGATTTGGGGCCAGGAGGTCTGCTGCTGCTGCACTTAATCTGTGTACGTGAGCTCTGCACTTGTACAAACATCATGGGGTGTTTGTAAAAGGAGAAAATCCTTATTATGGCTCACGTCGGAGCCCCTCCTCCTCGTAGTTGACAATAGGTTCCTCATCTGGTCGGGGCAAAATGTAGTGCACGAGATGGGAAGTATCATTGTCGGGTTGAAAGTCTACGTCAACTGTAATCACCAGGAAGCATCCTGCTAGTATGCATCTCTGCTACATGAATTAAGTAGTTATTAGAACCGCACCCGATGTCTTGCATTTCTGTTGGACAAATTTTTGTTTACATATTGTGTGGGTGTGAGAGGAGGGGGGGGGGGGGGGGGGGGGGGGGGGGCAATTGCCCCCCAAATGACCATAAGTAAAAATGGTATATGTCTTCCACCCCTGTTGTGTTACTTGGGCTAGGGGAAAGACGTGAACGGGAACAACTTCCTCGCCGCCTTGCTCGGCGACAAGTCGAAGCTCACCGGCAGCGGCAAGGTTGTCAGCAGTGGGCCAGAGGACTACGTATTCGTCTACTATGCCGACCATGGTGGCCCAGGGATCCTCGGTAAATATTATTTTGATCTCCATCCATTTTGTTTTTACTGCATTGTGACATGAAGTGAATTATGAAGTTGATCAGGGTCACAGGGATGCCAGGCAACGAAGCGTACCGGGTACAAGAGTCTGGTCTTCTACCTAGAGGCGTGTGAGTCTGGGAGCATCTTCGATGGCCTCTTCCCGGGTAACATAAGTGTCTATGCCACGGCGACGAACACGGAGGAGAGCCTCTGGGGTACCTACTACCCAAGTGACGATGAGGGCGCCCCTCCCTCGGAGGACGACACCTGCCTCTCGACGACTTCTACAACGTCTCCTAGATGGAGGACAACGACGCCCACAACCTACACACTGAGGTCCTCAGGAAGCAGTACGACGTCGTCAAGGATCGCACGTCGGCGCACGAGACATACCTCGGCTCTCACGTGATACAGTACGGCTATGTCGCCATGAACGTTTAGAACCTCTACCTATTCGTGGGCACCGATCCTGTAAACGACAACACCACTTTCGTCAGCAACTCCTTATCCTACAGTAGTGTTGTGTTCCTCTGGCTGGGGGGGGGGGGGGGGGGGGCAATTGCCCCCTAGCTGACCATAAGTAAAAAAGGGTATATGTCTTCGATTCCGTAGTAGCCCTGTGTCCTCCACCAGTGTTGTGTTACTCGGGGTAGGGATGCCCGGTGTCATCATCAACCACCCCAATGGCGGCGACGTCTACGCGGAGTGCCTAAGGATTACACTGGGAAAGACGTTAACGCAAACAACTTCCTCGTGGCCTGCTCGGTGACAAGTCCAAGCTCACTGGGAGTGGCATTGGCGAGGTCGTCAATCGTGGGTAGGACGAGACCACATCTTCATATATTAAGCCGATCACGGTGGCCCAGGTGTCCTCGGTAAATACTATTCGATCTCCATTTATTTTGTTTTACTGCAATGCGACATAAACTACCAATAGGCCGCATGCAGAATTTTTATTTGATGCATAAAGTGAAAAATATAAGAAAGAAGAAAAGACGAGAGAAACCATTCAAAACAAACAAACAAAATCACAAGAAATTAGCATCCCAAAAATACTATGGTTAGATAAGTTACGCTATGCACCTTGTGGAGCGTCCTGCGTGCCTTTATCTAGTGGCTCTCTCCATCTAACTCTCCAAGCTCATATTCAAATTAATCTTATAAATAAAACACGTAAATTCAGCCAAATAAATAGAAAATGAGATTAAAACTCACTATAAATTAAGCTACTTGGTACATAAAAAAATGGACTAGCCATTCCTAGGAATATTAAATACGACTTCTCCTCTGTTATTATATTTTTTAATTGAAGAAAATGGACAATTTTGAATGTTACATAGTGCAATCCTATGTTACTAGCGCTACCAAATCTTATTCACAAAAAAAGAACTAATTGTAAATAAATTCATTTCAGGACTCTGGATTACGAAGGACATGTGGTGAGTCGGTATAAGATTTGTCTAAATAGTGTGGAAGACGGATTTGGGATGCTGAGACGATAAAAAAGGGGTACCTATTGTGTTTTCATGTTTAGAGTGAACAGTGTTGGGGTGGCGCTTACTGCTGAACGAGGGCTGGTCTCTGAACAATGCACATTAGTGTTCCGGATTGTACAGGCTTTGATTTGAAACGAGGTACAGGCTTTGATTTGGCGCAGGAGGCTGGATATGGGTTTTATCTGCTTACCATTGGCTAACGACTATTGGGATTCTAGAAAGTTCGGACTCTGAGAAATCTCTTATAAAGATAAAACCTCCTATAATTTGGAATGGAGGGTGTATGAGAAGTCTCAAACAAGAAACACGTAAGTCCTAGGCCAATAAAGAACGCAAGGGAAGTATCAAACATAATTCTGTATTGCTGTTGGCTTTAAAAATATGGCATAGGCATACATCACGCAACAATTACACCTTTAAGCTGACGATATCTCATCTCTTACTAACTGTAGCATTACCGAGCCTCGAGAGTTCGCTCAACAGCCTGGGCCGAAAGAGACGACCTTGCATGTGGTGGAGTCGCCCGACGAGTTCAGCTCGAGCACCTCCACCTTATATATCTTGTGTGAGCCGTCGAGCCGGAGCGCGTCGACGTCGAGCAGGTACGCGGCGCCGCCCATCATTTCCACCTCGCCGCCCACAACCTTGGAGAACCTGAGCGCGCAGTTCGTCACCTTGTTTTGCTCGTCCACGGCGCACTTGCCGAGCCCTTGGACACGAGGGTCGGTGATGTTCTTGATCGGCTGCCATTCGCCGTCGACCGCCGCAGTGGCCGGTGTAACAGCGATGTAAAGGACAGCGGCACCGGCGAGGAGGAGAAGGAGGAGACCGGTTCTCATCGTGTCTTGCCGGGAGAGGCTAGAGCCGGCCTACCTTGAAATGGAGATGTAGAAACTAAAATCGTGTGTTTGGAGAAGACGTGGAATTGGGAGCATTTAAATAGATGGGATCGGACACACTAGGAAGGTGATAATTGCAGCATATCTAATTATCTTCAGTATCTGCAAACATTTCATCATTTAATTGGCGCATAACCTCGTGCTATTATAATTGATTGGGTGCATAATATTAGTAGTATCTTCAAATATCCTAGTATAAGGGTAGCTGATATGATTTGATTGGCAGAAATGACATATTGGACGTATCACATATGTCCATATCTACTGATGATTGTGGGTGTATAGATGGTTACTGATAATTTGACGGATATAAATTATTATTTGGCAGCTATCCACGTTCACCTACTGATTTATGAACAATTAACTAGAAGGATTTTCGTTGCAGCGGGATTCTCCTTAACAACTCTATCGCATGGAAGAAAGGGTATAAAATTATGAAGTTGTTCATATGAATATAAAAGATTAATTCATATACATGCAATGATTGCGTATTTGACCAATTAGATGTTTTAAGGTTATAAGAAATGTACCGTATAAATGTTTCATATAGATTTGTTTAAACTAAACGTGATATGAAATCAACGAGATGATGTGCATATTTTGCATTGAAAGATGTCATGCATGTTCTTGCATAATATTTCGTGTTTTTTAGTTCCTAGTCCCACTTTAATTAGTTATCCTCAGTTTTGACCCACTCTTTAGCTTTCCTCAGTTTTACCCCCACTTCGCTCTTTAGAGCCTCACAGATGGTCACATGGGTGTTTCCGTTTGGTCAAACTCGTTTGACCATTACATGGCATGACTAGTGAGGCCGGCCTGGGACACCTCATTTTGAATCACCACCGTCTGGTTAAGCTCATTTAAGAGTTTCTTAGCCTGACTAGTGGGGCTAGCCTGCCAACGCACGGTTGATAAACTAGTTGGGCGAAAAAGGAGATGGAAATGAATTTTGCTCAAGGGAGTGTTTTGAATTTAAGGTCTTAGCTAGGTTGGCTTGTGAAAGTCTAAAGCAGTGCATACATTGTTAAAACAAAAAACATCTGAAAAGGGTAGGGTCGTTACAGCGTGGAGAGCCGAGATCAGATAAGGTAGGCAATTCCTAGCAGAGACAAATATCCGGATTCTTTAAAAACACACTTGTGAAGGGGAAATCTGTTTGGACTCTTTACTCGTAGTATAAACTAAGTAGTATCTTCCTCCGTTTTAAATGTAAGATGTTTTAGGTGATTCACAAATGTCTAAATGCATACTAAAATAAGTGAATATATACATTAAAATATATCTAGATACATTTATATACATATAAATATGAAAAAGGTTAAAACATCTTATATTTAAGAACGGAGAGAGTAGTATTTAGGTAAATATATGTGGAAATGCGCCTATATAGAGTTCCCTCACAGCGAGCTCGTAAGTACGTACTACTAGTGAGTATGAAAAGTCTCATATGTCAAAAAAAAAGTATGAAAAGTCACAAAGTAGAAAGACATACAGTAAGTCCTGGGCCCATAGTTAAGGATGCAAGTAAAGTATGTGATGAAATTCTTTATTGCTGTTGGCTGGAAAAAGTATGGCGTAGGCATACATCACGCAACAATGTACATTTAACCTCGACCATGCATCTCTTACTACCGTCCACAACCCTCGATCGCTGATCAACAACCAGGGCCGAAGGAGACGAGCTCGCATGTGGAACCAGCCTCCTCCTTCTGCTCGAGCACCTCCACCCTGTAAATCTTGTGTGAGCCGTTGAGCCGGAGCGCGTCGACGTCGAGCAGAATGTAGGTAGTGCCGCCGGTGGTTAGCGTCTCGCCGCTCAAGAGCTTGGCGAACCTCAGCCCGCAGTTCGTCACCTTGTTTTGCTCCTCCACGGCGCACTTGCCGAGCCCTTGGACACGAGGGTCGGTGATGTTCTTGATCGGTTGCCATTCCCCACCACCGAGAGCCGCAGTTGGCGTGACGACGACGTACATCACAGCGGCACCGGCGAGGAGGAGGAGGAGCCTGGTTCTCATCGTGTCTTGCCGACGGTGGAGAAACTACCAAAATATAATCGTGTGTTTGGACTTTTGGAGAAGAAGTGGAATTGGGAGCAGTTAAATAGACCGGCTGATTGGATACAGCTATAGGAAGGTGATAATTGTAGCTTATCTACCAGCATATATTTCATGATTTAACTGCTGAAAAATTATACTTGATTGGATGCATAATATTGATTTGATTCCACAAAAATGGCAACTGACTATTTGATTTGCAAAAAATATTGGGCGCCTGTCCATATATATCTACTACTACATGATTATCGATTGATTGTGGATGCATAATCCTAGAACATTTATTATTGATTTAGTGGACATAAATCATGGAGCTACTAATTCTAACTCCAGTGAGAATTAATAAATTAGATAATAGCACCATTTTAGTTGTACTCATGTGCTACACCAGGAAGGCTATAATTGCAGCATATATGCAAATATTTTATGGTCTAACTGGTGGTAATAATAATAATATTGAGCAGTCCAAGTGCGACAATACATTTGTGCAGATGGGAGCCACTGCACCCGTGTATGCAAAAAAAATTGCAATTTAAAAAGAGGTAAAAAATGGGGGAAACTGTTTTTCAGTCAAAGATGATCAAGTAGTGTACTCGTACAAAAATTCGGCCAAGAAATGACTTCGATTGTATTTGTAGTCAAAGATTTTGCAAAACAAATGTTACATACAACTATTATTCACAGTATATTGGGTCATAAATTTCTTTTATGATTTAATTGTAGCATATCTATCAGAAAATATTGATTTAACTAGTGGAAAATATAATTAGACACATATATATCCCAGGAGTGGTATTTATAATTGATTGGGGGTATAATATTAGTAGTATCTGCATATATCCTAGTGGAACGGTAAGTGACGATTGGGGGTATAATATGGGACGTATCTACTGAATGTGGGTGCATAAATTGTTTCAATGGATACAAATTATCATTTGGCAGCTATCCACGTTTACCTAGTGATCTATTACCAATTACATAGAAAGATTCTCCTTAAAAACTCTATTGCATGAATGAAAGGGCATAACACAGATGATTATGAAGTTTTCTGCATGAATATAAAATATTAATTGATAGACATGCAGCTAGTGAGGTTTTACTTCAAAAAAATATATATGGAGATGCAACATCAGAAAATATGAATGGACATTGCACGATATACTCTGCAATGTATATATAAGTTTAGTTTATATACGCCACACATTTTGAGAATAATGCATAGATTAATTAGACACAAATTTCTTGTTAGCTTTGGTTCAAAAATCATACGGATTACTCACCATTGCACTTGCAGATAAATTATAACCATCACCCTTGGCGTACTCTCAAAAAGGAAAAGGAAAATATGGTGAAGCTACCTCCTATTTGATACACACCATCACACTTGCTAACAACTTATAACCAGTTCGACTATGATTGTCGAAATTAAAACATACACATAGAGTTTTGTGGAACAATGAGATGAAGCTAGTGTCTAAACGAATTTGGAAAGGATCAACCATGTGCAATAAATTTGGTGAAATCGATATAAAACACCCCAAACATTTAAAATAAAATAAAAGTGTTAGATATAAACGAAACTCGAAATGGCGATCTGGACATCCGATCCAGGGGATTTCTCCGTAATGGCGTCAGGTTAAGAATATTCGATTTACACGAGTCAACTTGGTCGTGTACGTAATTTTTTTAAAAACAGCTAGTCAAAACACATGGGCCGGTTCATAGTTTAAGTTTTAGGTGACACGAATCATACGATGATGGTGCTTATGTACCAAACATCATGAAGCCCTACCATCTCATCTACGTACGTACTATATTATTGTTTTAGAGTGAGCCAACGACTACTTTAATAGTTTCATAAAGTATATTTCCTCGCTTCTCTTTTGGTTTGGCGATGCATATCATGCATGCAACAAGTCCAGCAAAATCCAAAGGACGCCAACCCTTCTTGTTGGATCACGAGGTTGACATGTGCCAACCATCGGAAAGCACACATATATCCATACCAAACTGAATTATTAGCTCGGATCGATGTAGAGATTGGTAATTAATATGAAATATTTTATCTTAAGCAGGTCAGCCAGTTAGAAATTGCGTCAAGATCGTGCAACTAAGCAAAAGGTTTCGATGTGTACGGAGCTCAAGAACTAACTAACAGCTCATGTTTACGTGTAACCTGATCGATGAGTTGACCTCGACGGTGCCCTGCCCATGCCCTGTTGTTGTGCTGAGAAAGCAATGATATGGCAACCAGATGCAAGAATCACGGTTACTCCATGCATGAAACTAGGAAAGGTATATCAAGTTGCCACCAATTAGGCCACAAATTGAACACCACTTGTGGTAATATAACTGTACCATCGAGCCATGTAGCCAAAACTGCCAACTATTTGTTTTGTCTTGGAGAAAACAGCCTAACTTTTCTCGTTTAGGCTACTTGCAGTTTTATCTTAAAGAGAGTCGAAGATACCGAGCTGCATGTTGCAGCAAGTGTGTGGCCTAGCTGAATGAACTGATCAGATGGTTCTCTTCGCAATCAGAGGGGGTGACTGCACTTACTTATTATCAGTTTAGAAACCTGGCACCGATCGAGCCATGCATTATAATTTCTGCTAGTATGGCCGTATAATATCTTCCTTGTTCCAGTGTGAAATGTTACCATCGGATTCTGAACATTGTCAGCAGTACCATGCAGTTCAGTGCCGTTATTTAACTGATTGAAGTGACAAGCTAGCACACTCGGCAACGGCAAGAAAATCTTGTAAGGCAGTAGACAATGGCACAAATGTAGATGATTTTATTGCAGATCACACACACATGGACGGCTTGTACAGATGGGCGGCACGCAGGCGGACGACATGCGGATCAAAGGATCAAAACTGAACACACACACACACACAACTACATACAGTTCTGCAGATTAAACAAACTATCAATGGCGAGCAGAGCCAAACTACCAACCAATTCACCAAGATTTACCGCGGCAACAGGGAGGAGATCGAGAACGGTTTCCTTTTGGAACCCCTCTTCTTTCCTCCTGATCCGCATGACGTACCTGCACACGCGTGCATGCAAATGCGCAGGATCGATCAGCGAGTGATTCAGGGCCCCGGCGGCCAGGTGGGGGAGTCCGGCGTGGTGGGCACGCTGCCGTGGGGGTTGGTGTTGGCCTTGGGTTCGTCGTAGTCCATCACCGTCGACACCATCCTCTGCTGCTCCAGCAGCCGGACGCCGCCGTGGAGGGGGCGACCGGAGTGTCCCGCCGCCCTCAGCACCTGCACCTTCCTCCCCTCCACCACCACCACCGCATCTGCAGAACACACCCATCCAGCCATGGCAGCACACATGAGCAGGCGTACGTCAGTCTATTAATCTTTACCGAATCATTGGGGAGATGCACGCGATGCAAGGGAGGGCACTGATTTTACAGGTATCTGACGTGTACGTACCTTGCGAGATGGAGAGCGCGAGGAGAGCGGTGACGAGGAGGATGGCAAGGAATCTGGGCGTGGCCATGGTGGCCGGAGTGACAGAGAGGAGGGGAGTTGAAGAAGAGGGGGAGATGGGATATAGTAGGATGGAGGAGCAGCGGTTTCGTGGGCTTTAAATGGGGCATTCGGAGGCTTGGAAGCTGCCGAAGTCGCCTGCGTAAGCCCGCCTAATTTGGCGTGCCACTGCCAGCTGGGGTCCGATGGACAGACTCCTGTCGCTCTATGCAGCCTCCCACCTGGATGTATGTACACGTGGTCTACAGATGGTGTGAAGCCTCCATTTTCTTCTTCCAATGGAAAAAAAAGCCATCGGGTATGAGTATGGGTACCTATGATTTGGGTATAGATAGTGTTTTGTACCCATTAAATATACGTGTATGAGTATGGTATTGCTCTACCCGTCCTATTTATTACCCATTGCCACCCTCGCACCATGCGTACACTGAAGCAACACGTGTTTTTTTTATCATACTACGGAGCGCTTTATAAATTAGAGGCAAAACGAGCGATTTTCAATTCCTACCGAATGTAACTATCCCTAGAAACCAAGTTAGGTTTCACCTTGCACTTAAACATCACGTTTCCAACAAGCATAGAACATAGTCTCTCCCAACTCGCCCGCATTGAGTGTCGTCGTAGGCTTTGCTTCTTGCCCGACCCGAACCAGGATCCTATCCGCCGTCGTTGCTAGTTAGAGAAGAGATGGGGGAGGGCATCTTTGGCGCTTTTGTACTTCTTCGTTTGTGAATATATAAAATGTTTTAGCTATTTCACATATTACCACCGACCGAAATTAGTTATCGTCAAAACGGATGTATCTAGTTGTGAAATATGTCTAAATACACTCATTTTCGTGACAACTAATTTCAAACGGAGAAAGTATTTAGAAAAGGCGCACTGAATTGAGTGAACAAATATACTTATATATATATCTAGATATGTAGATATATATGAATTTAGAAAAAAAACAAAAACATGTTACATTTAGAAACAGAAGAAATACATAGCAGTGCTAGTTCCTCCATTAGAGAGTTTGGCTTTAATGTCTGTTGGTGTGTGGCCTAGTGTCGTTTGGGTGCATGCTTATACACTCACTTCTATGAACGTATATACGTACACATTATTTTCATGAGCACCTCCTTCAACAAATTGAGCTGACATATCTAATTTTAAAATTGATGAAGTCGTCATAAACACCTCATAAAAATATCATCTCATAAAAACAATATTCCAACAAAATGAAAAACAGCAGCGTCAGTGGAACGGGGAGCTGTGTAGGGTATCGTATGGTATGGCAGAACCGCACCGGTCAAACGGGCCAGTAGACCCAGGCACAAATATAATCACCTTGACGACTCGAGTCTGTACTATCGCTCTAGCCCCAGCCGGCCATCCATCGTTCCCCAATCGCTCGCCGCCGCAGCATCCTCACCGGCCTCCTTTCTTCTCCCTTCTCCTCTCCCATAGCATCTGGCCACCGCCTCCTCTCCGCCGCGGCGCCCGCCGTTCTCCCAGGCCCCAGATTCGCCGTCGAGGACTACCTCGTCGACACCTGCGGCCTCACCCGTGGGCAAGCTCTCAAGGCCTCCACCAAAATCTCCCACCTCAACCCCCCCGTCAAAACCAATGCCGTCCTCGCCTTCCTCGCCGGCCTCGGCCTCTCCGGCGCCCAAGTCGCCGCCCTCGTCGCCAAGGACCCCAATTTCCTCTGCGCCGGCGTGGAGAGAACCCTTGCTCCGAACGTCGTAGGGCTCACCGGCCTCGGTCTGTCCCATTCAGAGATCGGGCGCCTCGTCTCTCTCTCCCCGGTCTGCTTCCGCTGCAGATCCATCGTCTCCAACCTACCTTACTGCCTGTCGCTCATCGGCTCCTATGAGAACCTCCTCCATGTGCTCAAGAACCACCCAAGTATCCTCAGGAGCAGCCTCGAGAAAGTTATCAAGCCCAATGTCGCGTTCCCGCGGGAGTGCGGCCTAAGTGCTTACGACGTTACTAAGGTGTGCATGACTTCGACATGGCTACTCACCATCAACCCGGAGCGCCTCCCGGTTATCGCGGCTTGCGCCGAAGGTCTTGGTCTCCCCCGTGGTTCTGCGATGTTCAGGCACGCGCTGCACGGTATTGCATTCCTCAGCGAGGAGAAGATTGCCGCCCAAATGGAGTACTTGAAGAACACATTCAGCTGGTCGGATGCCGAGGTCAGAATTGCTGTTTCTAAGCATCCGAACGTGTTGTGGAAGTCAAAGGAACTGCTGCAGCAGAGGTCCGAGTTCCTCTTCTCCGAGGTGGGGTTGGAACCGGCCTACATCGCTCATCGGCCGGCACTTATCTCTTATAGCTTGGAGGGCCGGCTCAAACCCCGCTATTATGCTGTGAAGTTTCTCAAGGAAAATGGATTGCTCAAGCGTGATGCAAGCTACTATACAGCTGTCCAACTCACCGAGAAGGTATTCTTGGAAAAGTTCATATGCCTTCACAAGGATGCTGCACCACACCTCAGTGAAGACTATGCCGTTGCTTGCAGAGGGTCACTGCCGACTAATTTCAGATTTACATAAATCAAGGATGGGCCATTAGAATTGGTAAACCGTGTATGGCGCGACAAAGGGTTGAATCTGCCTAGTAAGCTGGTAATTCCTATTTACCTAACTAGATGTTGGTTGTCCGCCCCATTAGATGCTGGTATGGTCGCTGCTAACCCCTGTTGAAACTGAAATTTTGATTCCTGAATTCTGATATGCAATGTTATCATTTCGTAGAGAAGAAACCATGGCTTGGTTATGAACTTGTATCCTCATGCCATGTTACTTAAAACTTGGAACTAAGAAATTGTCAGAACAGGAGATTCTTCGATGCAGTAAATTTTCTATTTTCAATCTTTAATGCATCAGGCGATGCTGGATTATGCCTATGGCATAGGTGTGACCTGTGACTGAGATAACTAGTTAGGCAAGAGCACTTTGAATCTTTTGCAAACTAGAGTTAGGTATTAACATATGCAAGCTGGCTTCCACTAGATGTCATCTATTTTTCGTGTTGTAAAAATTGATCTTCGCAACTATATCAAGCATGTACTGCTGACCTTTGTACCAAAACTTATTAATGCAAGATGTGATACTGGGCGACATGAATTACAACTTTACCGTCCCAAGAATAAATTGCTGAATCTATCCACATTTAACATTTTTTTGTTTGTACATTATGCTATATTCCATGGTTTCTTGGCTTCTGAATTCACGTGCTTCACAACTGAATATTTTCTTATGCTGTTTGTTAGCTTGTGAGATGACAACAAAATTATATCTTACTGCTTGTTCTCTGCAATATCCAGTACTCCGTATGTGGTTGTTGATTGATCCCCATAATTCTTTAGGGATTTAGTCAGTGCTTCATTGATTCAATAATCAATATATAGGCATGCAGTTGAGGTACTAAGAATCAAGAGATATGTCGTAGGTATAGTTGAATTATCATTTACTTTTTCCTGGTCACAAGTTTTTGTGCAAGATCAATCTCCCTTGCTATATTAGTCGGCATCACTATTTTCCTTTGTACTAAAACTTGTTAATGCTGAAACATGTTGTGTTGCAAGATCAATACTATATCGAGTTTGTACTGCTGCTCTTTGTACTAAAACTTGTTAAATCATGGGTTTAACAAGTTATAATTCAACATGATTATGTTGAATCAGGGGCATATCCAACAAATCAGGGGTTTACCACATCGAGTCGTTCAATAAGGCTAATGATTTTAGTTTCTGCTACAAGTGCCAACACTGAACCTGATACTTGCATGACAATTTACTTACACACTGTGGCCAATTATTTTTTTGCACTGATTTGGCAATCAAAACTTGTGCTCTGATCCTTTTTTCGTACACCGGGAACCTTTCTGATGTTTCAAGGCAGTCTTTACTTTACTCGATGCCTCTAGGGCAGAATAGCTTAACGAAGCTTTGGGCAACAAAGCTAATACTGTTCAATGGACTGTTGAGTCCGTCATCAGGTTACGCTTTCAATTTTAATTTGAAAAGGAACCTCAAATGCCAGCAGGAGCTATGTAACTGGTGAATTATGTGGGGGTTTTGCTAACAGCTTGCCAGTACCGAAGAACAGTTGGGCAGCCCACGCCTATCTCCTGGACCAACGATGGAGATGAGAGCCATGCGAGCGCAGATTGCCATACGTGTCTTGACTCTCGAGAACCTGCATTCGAACATGATATGTATTGTTTTTTTACCCTGACATTTGCATACCTGACAAAGTGGGTTGTGCGGCCACCCCTTGAGACCGTCTGATGTCCACAACCTGTTCTGCACCACAAGCCAAGCAAAGAACCTGCATTTGGGGGGGCGCCCAAGTCTTCCACACGAGGTTGTTGTAACAAGCAAGGGTTGGATATTATCAATTGAGTTATGTAAGTAGAGCCTGCCGTGTATTTCCCATCTGAGATAAGCGTCTAGGTTATAGTGTCCGCTGCGCCGGGGACCAAAGTAATGTCATGGAGGAGATCCCAAAGGTTGATTAATTGTGAAATATGCTCAAGAGTGAACTCATGAACTGTAATATCTGCCACCCATTTGAGGTTGGACATGGCGTCATGGACACACCGCTTCTTTCTCCCCTCTCTCATGAGAAATTAAGAGCCAGGCTTCTTGTAGGGCTACATACTAATTTTACTAAGTCCGACTAATTTATAGCACAAGTATCAATATGAAAATTCTATTTTATGGTGATTGTAATAATGTTAATATTGTTTCCTACACAGTGTAACTAGGTTGCTACTTGCTTACCGATAGAGTGTGGGGCACAACGAATACTACATAATTCATGAACTAACACCAATCATCCGACTCATAATTCATTCTTGGCTTCATGAACACCAATGATCATCTCATGCATTCAAAAATCTATAATAAGAAAGTATACTGTGAGGAAAACCTCGTCATTGGTCAGCCGAAATGTTGCAAATACTATAGAGAGACCAGCCTTTTCCAGCACCATAATTTCGCACTCATCTTGGACACTAACTATGCTTAGCAACGCCAACTTAAACAAAAGCTTCGTGGATCTGAAATGCAGCAAGATGGATCCTCCACTTTCCACAGGCAGTTTCAAAACGTCTCCACTGCTGCTCTGAAGAAACTGCAGCCACCGGTTCACATGTTTGTGCATTCCCCACTACGGATGATCCACAAACTTCTCGACGAAAATATCTTGATGTTTGCAGTTTTGTGCATTGCGCATAAGATCGTTCACCAAAAAAAAAAATGCAACACGTGTTTGCTGTGCATCCACCCTTTGGTTTTGACAAAATAAAAATCACCATGAAGAGCTCTGAAGATATTGTACTCGTCAGTTTACTCTACCTGTGTTGTCAAGTTCAAAGTCACCCAATCTCAGAAGTACCAACATTCAACACAAATTTTTTAAAAAAGTAAAATTATATATGCTTACTGCTTGAAAACATTGTCTTTTCGTTTTTTTTATGTTAGCACATTCCATGTATGAAATAAGTTCTAAAGAATGGTACAAAAATATACATATAGAATAAGTTGTAAAATAGAGGAAAAGAAACTCATGGTGATTTCGTGTCCATACCGAATAAGTGTATGTTCACATGGGAAAGCCGTCCAATTTTTCTGACAGCGGTCACCGCCAAGTTAAAAGTACGTAATTAACATAATAGGGACAGACATTGAAGAAGTTTGTATACATTTGACAATTGCATTTACTTCTGTATATATGTAAGGTATGTACTATAATCTCATGCAAACTTGTACAATCTCTCTCTCTCTCTTGTTACCATTTTTGAGTTTCTAATTCTTGAAAAAAGGCATAAGATTGCCAATTTCAAACGGATCGATGAGATATGGACAAATAGGAGCACTCCAAGCGCTAGTGGAGGTGGAAAAGGCAGCTAGATGGTTGGGCTGCTGTCCAATTCCACCATTGGACTTTGTGAATTTCCATTGCCTTTTTGACTTTGGTACCTAAAAACGAGTGATGTAGGTCGCATGACATGTGCCCATAAAAAGGGGCTCCAAGGCAGCAAGCATGACCAAGAAGCAGTGCAAGGCACATGCGTGAACACCCACGGTGATCGTCGACCCATATATTCCAAATCCATTGGAGAGAATAAATCGAGGGAGTAATACTGTTAGAGAGAAGATCAAGATACCAGTGCTAGCAATGGAGAGAACCTCAGTGTCCCTCCGCCTAGTTATCACCTTGTTTGCATTCTACCTCTTAGTCCCCTCCAATGCTATACCTCTATCAAGTAAGCCTTGCATCTCTCAACTAAAGTTTGTGTGTTCTAAGATGTAGTGCTGTTGATTTTATCCTGACCGCGCCGTGCTCTTTTGATTCCCTGTGGCGTGTAGGGGTGCAGAGGCTGGTGCCCTTGCAACATGCCGCTGAGATGCCATGGGTTGAAGAAACCACTCCAAAGCCAGAGGTAATGGTTGTATGCTACGTCCTAAAATGTGCTCCCTCCCTCTAGTCCATAGTAAGTGTCGTAGTTTTGAACTAGTAGTTCTAGTTCAAAACTGCGACGCTTCTTTTGGATCAGAGGGAGTATTATAAAACGAATGTAGTAATCGTTGTGCCTTCTTGTTGAATAAACGATCGTTTCTGATGTTTCAGAGAGTGGTTGAGCGAGTGATCCCAGAGGATGTCCCGGAGATCATTGGTGCGAGGATGGCACTGGAGACGCAGGACTACGCACCCTCGGGCCCGAACAACCACCACAAGCCACCGGGTTGGAACTGAGCTAGCTAGCTAGCCAAGCTCATGCGTCACTTTGATCAGTTACTCAGTGATTTTAATTTAGTTAATCGCTCGGTGCTGTGCAAGTGTGTGGTGTTATGCTCATGATCTTAATTAGTGTGCGATTGATGTATGCTTGAAAGATGCCCAGTCATGAGTCATGCTACCTCCTGTAAGCGCCATGTTTAATTGAGATATGACGATATTAATTAAATGGATGTGAACTCAGTCCCCAACACGATCTTTTTTTGCAGTGAGAATTTTGCATGCATGTGGAGATAAAGGAAGGATGTGGTCAAACTAAAAAGCAAAAAATGTAAATTTAATGTTGTTTTGTAGCTACAAAATTGTTTGATATGAGGAAATCAATATGAGCTCTTTGAAACTAGTCACACTCGGATATGATTCATCAAACATACTTTAAATCATTAGGTGGCAATTTTAAAAGCTAGAAAACTTAGAAAAAATATATAAACGTGAAATCTAAGAACATGTATTGTAACATCAGCCTTTCCATGGAATTGTCAGCTTAAAAAATTCTTAGTTGGGAAAGAGATAACCAACATGTGGAAGGTTGAATTATTTTAGCTAATTGATGCTTTCTTACAATCAAAGAGAAGGGTATTTTTCTATTCTATCATTTGTTTTCTCTTAGTAAATTATTTTTTCACTAAAAATTAATTAATACTTCCTCGGTTCTGAAGTAAGGCCTATAAGTTTTTCAAAAGTCAAACAATGTCCAAATTCTAAAAAGGAATCAGCATCTACAATACTATATGTATGTCATATAAATTTTCCATACAATCTTTCGCCCTATTCAGACCAACGTGTAAACTACTTAAACATAGATTTCAGATTCCAAAGTATTAGTGAGCAAAATGAAATCTTGATGACAACATTTAGCTCAAGTTGATGACCACAACAAGCTCCAAAGTAGCAAACATATTAAAACCACATGCCCTTTACTGTTACCAATATTGCTCCGGTCCAAATACGTTTAACATCGAAATTCTACCGAGATGAGCTTCCGAAAAAGGGATGCATCTTGTTGATATGAATACCATATCAATCCTACTAAGCCCAATACCAGGATTTTACGGGCACAGTCATCATTGCAGTGCATAAAATATGTGAAGTATACAAAACATTAAACTTGTAGTGGGCTACATCTTTAAGGTCTCATATTTTAGTTGATGGATAATATGTTTTTGTTTCCTTTGGCACATGTCCTTTCTATTTGAGACCATTTTCTAACCCACCAAGATTGATATCATTTACTCTTTGACAATTTTAGCAAAGCATCACTTTCGAATGGCACAAAATGTACTTAGCACAAAAAACTTGTACTAGAACATCAGTTACATAGTAGACAAAATGCATTCAATAAACGAGAAAAATCACCAAATTACCATACGAAATCCATATAAATGTGCAACCCATTGTTTATTCACTTTAAAAAAATTATGCTTCTCAATGAAAAAAGGACAACAACCATTTGAATTACAAAATTAAAAAAATTAAGAAAGGGCATGCGCCTCTACTGAGTTACTTCATTTTGCTTTAGTAAGGAGAAGAAAAGTTTTAAACTTTGTCAGCAAATGAACTATGGGTTACTATGGGTTTTACGATAAAATTTTACCCTATATAGAGCGTCCGGTTTTAATTTGATCGGTTCTTACTAGCTTGTCGATGTTTATGTTGTCTTTCTTGAAAGTACCTAAAGGGGCAAAAGAGATTAAACGTCTTTAGACCACGTTTCTTTTGGAAGTGGTCATAAAATAAAATATAGATTAACTAAATAGAACACCATCTGCAGACCTAAGCATAAATGCGGGAAATACATCAAACTGTATGCCTTCATAAGAATTGGAGGAGAAGTGTGGAACCGAGCAAAAAATATACCAGCAGCATCACCAAATTTAACCTAACAATCTCAATGGCATCGAGTGCTTAGGACCTGTTGGTTTCCACGCATTAAAAAGATAAGCCACCCAGTGCTTAGGACCTGTTGGTTTCCACTCATTAAAAAGATAAGTCTTCTAACTTGTAAGAGCATCTCCAACCGACGCGCTATAATAGCGCGCACGTTTTCCAGTTTATAGCGTCGTTTTTCAGTTTACAGCGCGCGGCAAAAAAATCGGCTTCACCGGAGGCGCTAAAATAGCGCGCGCGAAAACTACGCTTTACCGGACGCGCTATTTTACAGCGCGCGCTATCGCGACAAACAGCAATCGCACGCGCAGCGCCAGATTTGAGGATCAAACAGGCGCCGGAAAATCAAAGAAAAAATGGTCAACAAAAATGATACATACGATTTTTTTATAGATAGATAACCCATATGAAAATAACAATAGTTAACAATAGTACGACCTATTCCAACCCTTGTCGGAGCCGGCGCTCTTCGTCGGTGAGGTGGCGCCCTTCTTCGTCGATGAGGCGTTGTTCCTCGGTGATGAGACGATGTTCCTCGTTGAGGCGGCGCAGTTCTTCGTCGATGAGGCGTTGTGCCTCGTTGATGAGGCGCTCTTCCTCGTCGAGGCGGCGCCCTTCCTCCTCGAGGATGCGCTCTACCTCGTTGATGAATCGGCGGCGCTCTACCTCGTTCATGACGGTCGGCGGCGGCGGCAGGTCCTGCGCGTGCTGCGCGGTGCGGGCGTCGTCGAGGTTCATCGGCCGGCGCGGGCGGCCGAGGCGCCACGCCGCGGCGTCGTACGGCCGGGCGGCCTCGCCCGCGGTGTCGAAGTCGTTGAGGTTGAAGTCGTTGAGGTCGCCGTCGCGGATCTCGGCGTTGCCGGCGGGGCGCGGCGGCATCTTGCGCGGCGGCGGTGGATAGCGAAAACGAAGTGGAGGAGGCGCGCGCGGAAGAGTCCGACGGTTTCTTTTCGCGCTGAAGCGGTGAGTTTTACCGCGTGCGCTAGCGCGGGCGGTATTTATGGCGCGGCGGATAGTGCAAAATGGCGCGCGCGATTTTTTTTACCGCGCACTGGGTTTTCGCGCGTCTGTTGGAGCAGCCAACCAGCGCCACCATGCACTAAATTGGCGGTTTTTCCCGCGCCGCGCTATTTTAGCACGTCTGTTGGAGATGCTCTAAGCTTTGGCTATTGCTTTATAAAAAGTTTAGGCTGACCTCAGCCCGCCGTAGTTTCAGTAAAAAAATGATGGTTTCTCCTTTTTTTTTGCTAATAAACTAGAATCCTTAGGATTATTTTGTGGACTGTATGAATTGCAGGATTAAATCACGTAGAACTTTTGCCTAAGGATTCCTCAGCTTTAGATTTCACATGATATTTCTCATTGAATCTGACCTCTTTGAAATATGTCTATACTACAACGCAGTCAAACAAATATCGGCACAAATTCAAGCATGTAGGATTTAAGTGCGAATGATATTGTAAATCTACGCTCTTCCTATTCCTTCCATTCTGTTAACAAAAACCATTCTTGTTCTTGCTCAAGTTATCCATTTTTTCTTTCGATGAGTTCCATATCAGACATATTTAACCCGTGATTGATTTGCCAGAGGGACACATCACACATCCGCCGACGAGGAATTTAAATAAATTCAATATAGTTTGCAGATTTGGGACCCACGATGTTGTTGTTAATATACACCAGCTCATAAATATTAAAAACTGTAAACACCAATGTCCTGTTATGCCGGGAAATTCAGAAGTTAACAGCAAGACTTTGGTTGGTTAGGTTACTGAGCAAAGTTGCATGAATCAAAATATGCAAATGTATCTTCAGTCAAAGAATGCACACTATGTGATGTACTCATTCTGAATCAACAAGCAAAATCCGGTCAATCGGTTCACACTTTCTCATATTGAGATCCAGCGCATGGACAATGCTACATGCCCCATGATATTCTGGGCAAGAATCATCCCCAGAGACGAAGCGATGCACCAGCCCCCCGACCTCGATGCAACTCTCCCCTGCCATCTTCTTCATCCCTCCTTCCCTCATCACCCTCCTCGCCTTGGCTGCCTCGTCCCACGACCCAATGTCGGAGTAGATGTTCGCGGCCATCACATAGTTCCCACTTCTCCTGGGCTCCAGCTCAAGCAATCTCTCCTGCACCTTGCTGACAATGTCAATGCAGTCCTTGGAGCTGTGCAGCTGGCAGGCGCCCAACAATGTCCGCCAGACAACTGGGTCAGCTTCGAGAGGCATGTCCATAACAAAGTCATAAGCTTCTTGGAGGCGGCCGTTGCGCCCCAGGACATCGACCATGGCGCTATAGTGTTTCATCATAGGCTCAATCCTGTATTCACGCTGCATTTCGCAGAAAAATCGACGTCCCTCGTCGACCAGCCCAGCATGGCTACATGCGCAGAGCAGCCCAAGAAATGTGACATAATTGGGCACAACTGATGCACCTTTCATCCTTTCGAACAGCTTCAGCGATTCCAGGGCTAAACCGTTCTGTGCAAACCCCATGATCATTGCACTCCAAGTCCAGACATTCCGCCCCGGCATCCTCTCAAACAAGCGCCATGCGTAGCTTACCAAGCCACACTTGGCATACATGTTCACTGCCGCCGTGCCGAGCTGAAGCGTCATGTCCATCCGCCGGGACACGACCTGTCCATGGGACCACTTGCCGAGCGGCAAGTTGCCCAGCTCCGCGGCGGCGGACATCATGCACACGAACGTTGTCTGGTCAGGCTCGAACCCAGCTTCTACCATCTCAGCAAACATGCCGACGCACCGGTCATGGTACTCGTTGTCCACGCAGGCGGTGAGCGCCGTGTTCCAGGACACCCGGGTCCGGCGCGGCATTTCGTCGAACACCCGCATGGCGCGCGCGGGTTGGCCGCAGGCAGAATACGCTGCCATGAGGGCGTTCCGTACATAGACCACGGCGCAGTAGAGGCCGTCCTTGACGGCCTCCGCGTGGGTGGAGGCGACGAGGGGGAGGGATCCCGGAGCGAGGCGCGAAAGGGCCTTCAGGACGTGAGGGAGCGTGTGCGCGTCCGGGCGGAGGCCGTCGCGGCGGAGGTGGAGGAAGATGCGGGCGGCAGCAGAGGGGTCAGGCGAGGCGGCGAGCGAAGGGAGGAGGAGGTTGAAGAGCGCGAGAGGCGGAGATGGGAGGGACAGGAGGAGGCGCTGTGCGAGGCGGAGGTTGGGGGAGGGCAGGGAAATGATGCGGCGGAGGAGGATGGGACTGAGGTTGGGCAGGCGGCCGGAAGTGAGGAGGTGGGCGTGGAGCTGCCGTATCTGGGGAGCGTCGGCGGCGCCGGCGATGAGAGCGGCCAGGGCAGTGGCCATGCCATGGAGTGCTCGCAAAAGGACGTTAGTTCGTTATTGTGAAAAAAAGCTTTTACTGATAAAAATCACAGTCAAATGTAAATGCTCCTGATTTAACCTACAAAAATGAAGTTCCTTGAAAATAAATCTAATGGCATCAATTTATGCAGTATAAACTACATGTTACTAGAGGGAGTTGTTAACCCTTGTCCTAATGAAGCTGAATATCCCCATGTATTTTGAAACAAAAACATTATATCTTATACTCCCTAGGTACTAAATCGGAGATACTTATTATCTATCGGAGCGAGAACAATATACATTCATTCATCCACTCATCCATGAGTAGAGGTTGATGAACTTTGAGTTGTTCAAAAAATGGGTTCAGTTCAATCCGTAAAACACAATAGGTCATTTTCCGACCAAGTTTAAACTTTGCTTCTCATTACTGAAGAAAAATGAACTAAGTCACTAGCCGTTGGTGTCAGGGTTTCTTCCTTTTAAAACTCCTAAATGGACCCGTTTTTTCTCTTAGTAAAGTGCCATCAATTGGATGAATGAATCCCGCCGATCATGCTAAATACACATATAAGAAGGATTGAGGTGCATGCCCTTTCTTAAGATTTGTTTGTAATTTCAAATAGTTGTTGTCCATTTTTCATTGAGATAACATCAAAAAATTAAACCGAATCAACAATGCCAAATAAGGAAGCACATTTTTAGACAGTGTCAAATAAGGAATTCTCTCTTGATTGATAGGGTACTCATATCAACAACATGCGCATCTTCTTTTCCGGAACCTCATCTCTGTAGAACTATGATGTTAAATGTGTTTGGCTCGGAGCAATATTGATAACAATAAAAGACAGGTGGTTTTAATATGTTTAATATTTTGGGCTTGTTGTGATCATCAAATTTTAAATGTTGTCGTCAAGCTTTCATTTTGCTCCCTAATCCTTTTAGTATAAGGAAAGCTATGTTTAAGTAGTTTACACATTGGTCTTACGGGGACGAAAGATTCTATGGAAATTTTATATGATGTACATATAGTATTGTAGATGCTTATTTTTTTTAAAAAAAAATGGGACTATTAGACTCATGAAATACTTATAGGCCTTACTTTCAATAATCGAGGAAATATTTATTTATTTGGCAAAAAATAGTTACTAAGAGAATTCAACTTTCCCTTTGTTGATTCTCTATTTTCCAACTAAGCCAAATTTAATTTGGCAATTCTAAGGAAAGGTTGATGTTAAACACGCTCTTAGATCTCACGTTGACATATTTCTATGAATTTTCTTACCAGCATCATAGAATACATAATTATCTTTCTACACCGGACAATATCCTCTACAAAATAATTTATATCATGACATTTAATAGTTCATGTACGCTCTAGAAACAAACAATATATACCTACAATATATGTAAATACATATTCTTAATAGGTTGGAAGTGTTAGTATATAAATTTATTTTCTTATTTGAAGATAAATTATTTCAGTGAAGGATAGTGATGTCCTTAACTATATCGCAAAAGCTAACATAATTTATCGTGAGCGCGTACCTAAATTATTATAAATGTACTTGCAATATTATACGCTAGAGTTGTATAATTACAGACAGTTAATGTTATCAACGCGAGTATGTGGTTAATTTGCTAGAATATAAAAACATATTAATACCATAGGCTAGAATACAAAAGAAAATACGGTAACTTTTGCTTGCATGTGATGTTAGTTGCTAACATAGCGATGTGTCATCACTTGTTAGGCTTATTAGTTAACTATAAAATTATGAAACTATCAGAGATTTGTAGCAACAACATAAATTAGTTTCAGAATGCAAATAAATTACACTTATGTTGTACACAACTAAAAGGGACACATTGTGAAACAAATAACTATAGTTAACAATTAGTAAAAAACTAAAAATATGTTCCAAATAAGTAAAAGAGTTTAGTACAAAAAAGTCAGGGCTTTTCCTAGCTCAAAATTATCATCCTCCTCATTTGTAGACGAATTTTGATGAGCACGATCGGGTCAGCATCCCAGACATTAGTGTATCCCTCTCAGTTTAAGGATGTAGACTCTGTACGTGGTTGCGATCGGGTCAAATTTCGGATCCATGCTTGATAATGCATGTTGGGCTTTTTCAGCGAGCGACTGTTGGAAGAGCTCGAGCCGGAAGACCAAACTGTTGATACTATAGACTATGTGGACAACTATATAGTTGAAGTCTCATAGCATGGTTAGGGTCCACTCGTAACAGGTTTGCACCACGTTATATTAATATAGGAAACATCGAAAACAACCAACATGCTAAGTCCGCAGGACAATCAAAGCCCAAAAGAAAAGAAGAGGAAGATAAGAGAAACAAAAGCCAACAACTGCAGATCGAGAAAAAGAGAAGAAGTCTCGCAACCGTTGTGCTCTCCGGAGAATTCCCACCATGTTCCTAGCACTCAAACCATAGGGCCGGCTCCATGCGCACAACTCTAGAAGAAATATTGTCATTTGTAGAGTCTATAGTTTGTTTTTGACAAGTTCGCCCAAGTTTCTTTGTAGGAGTAGATTTCTTAACTGTGGACAACGATTTATATTGCTCCAGAATACTTATGGATTTTACATGGAACGTTTGAAGGTAGAAGTAGTCAACACACGCCATATGTATCAATGAAGCGAATCATAGATTTATTTTGCACGTCCAATACATTCATGACATTAAAAATCGACGGTTTCTCCCCTAAAAAAAGATTGATGACATTCTCATAATAGCGTCTTACACAACGTGCACTAAACCAATATATGCTACAAATAGGAATAACACAATCTAAAGAAACAACTATTCTAAGGATGTGCCCAATAAAGCCTCAACATGTGGTAAACATGTTCTTTTCTCCAAATATTGGCCAGGAGGAGCTACCCCCATTCACCATTTAGAAGGGAACGCCGGTGCCTGTCGGGTGAGCATATCAAATCTACCCAATAAAATTTCCAGCCATCTTTTTGTGCTATGTAACTCTACACATCCTGTTATTTTGTATGAATAATATCTTTGTAGTAGCATCACAATCTTTCATATTTTATTTCATTTCATCGTCGTCGTGCCGTGCGTGTTGAACCTTTGCACGGGCCAGCAGGGGCTACCGTCGCTGGCAGGTAGGGCCCGAGCACCGCGCCGTGGAAGGTGACCTACCCGGCCGTGGGGCCCACCGGAGTCGCCGGCATATATCGGCAGCAACCACGCGGGGAGCAAGATCGAGGAAGACGAGGCCGGAGCCGCACCGCACTAGAGGTTCTACCTTGGGTAAATATTAATTTTTTCTTCCCCGCATCCCGATTTTCTCTGCAATTTCTTCCGATCGGTCTGTTCGTCGCGGCGGTGCATTAGGATTTTGGTGCGGGGGAGCAGAGATTTATTTGGTTCGTAGTATTTCTGCAGGCCCGTTAATTTGTGGGGGAATCGGTCGGCGCGGTTGGTTCCCCTTAGCGGCGGCGGCGGCATTTCGTGCGCGGGGAGGGGGATTTGGGGGAAGATTTCGGCGGATTCGGTGTGGTTTGGTAGATTCGTGGTGTCGGTGCTCCGCGATTGGAGGTAATCGATGCGTTTCGTTTCCGGTTTGGGCGTCGTCTGCCCCGTTCGAACCCGTCCTTGGCTTGGATGGTTTAGGTGACATTTCGCCGTCGAATGGGAGAAGCTTGCGAGGACACTAATTTCATCTTTGAAGACCTAGAATTTGGATTAGGACGTGTGTGTTTCGGGAGTAATTTCTTGGTGGAGTTTGCTTTGCTCTATGCAGATGATACGTAGAGTATTTTGGTAGTATCTCTTTCGAAGCCAGGATGATTGGCGGAAACTCTGAAAAAATTTGTTTTTTTGTTTTCATATATCGCCTTGCCCTTGATAAAAACGAGGATGATTGTGGTGGGAGCAATCCTCTACTTCTCGCCAACATAGATAGGTCAAAACCATTTTCTTTTCCCTATTAATTTTGATCTGCATTTCCCCACCCCAATGTAACCTTTCATATTGAGAGCAACCCATAAGAATTTGGTAGGTTTTAAGCTGAATTTCGGAGGCATATGTGGTGCTTATGGTACATTTGCGTAGATTTTTGTGCTAGGAATGTGGTTCTGTGAATAGCATTTGGGTGTATTGGTTTCCAGTGCGTATGATTTATATGCAAGGTGATCTGGAGGAAACTATCAGGGTTTTGTTTGTCATTCTTTCTGGAAACATTTTTATTGATTCAAAAATATTGGGATGGACATTGCTATTGGGATGGATAGTGCTTTTCTTAAGTGGTTTGTAGTGTTTGTAGGACTATTCATGAACTTGTCGATTACTTCATTTTGTGACTAGGCGTAAGTTATAAATAGTTCCGATTTTACTGCCAAATTAATTGAAAGCATAATTTTCATGCAGAACGGTGGAGCTTGATTACTTGGTGCCTCTATCTCTCAACAAGGACACTGGTGCCGCACTGTTAAAATAGAAAAATTCCTTCATCCGCTTCATAATTGCTCAATTGTAGGTTTTCAGCTGTCACGTCTGTTATGTGTGTATTAGAAATCATGTTGTTTGCTGAATCCTTTTTTTCTTTGAAGCAGGATGATAAGATTGATATAGAAATCAGATTCTGAACTCCGAGAATATCTAATAGGAGATAGAAGAATTATTTTGTTCCAAAGGTTGTTATTGCAACGATGAAGGATCATCTAATGCTCAATGTTGATCGCCTAATGGTGCCTGAACCCATTGAGGTCACTGGAGCACCCAAAAGCTCCTCATCAAGGGACACCACTGCACAACCAACCTCTGTGGCGCATTCCTTTTTTGCAGTTGGAGACAGCATGGTTCCTGAAGAAGAACCTCTTCTGCAGATCACAGAGTGTCGTATTTGTCAGGAGGAAGATGACATAAAAAATCTAGAGAGCCCATGTGCTTGCACTGGCAGTGTTAAGGTTCACATTATTCCATAAACTCTGCTGTTTCTTGATTATTTGAAGTTTCGGTTGCTATTAATTCCCGTGTGATTGCTTATCTGGGAAGCATATCTGATTTGATAAGATTAATTTGTGGCACTAGTGTTTATTTGCATTTTTATTTTGTATATATTGTGATATGTGGTTCTCTCGTTAGTCAGTCTGGCTTTCTTGTTTCTGTGATTATGTGTCAACACTATCTGTTAAATGCTGGCTGTTGCTTGGAACACTGATTTTATTAACTTCCCAAAGACAACCAAAAAAGATTCCAATTTCAGTTTCTATCGGTATATATATAGCACTCATGTAACCACCACACAACATATTGTGATGACATTTCAGTTACCTCATTGGTTTGTAACTTAATCAGTCAGCAGGTACTTAAGTATATCTTGTTCGAATTCACTAGAGAATTGTTATTTTTCTGATGTCAGAACTTAGTTAATTGCACTGTTATATTGTACTGTTTATCCGTTATCTAGAAAATAGGATGGAGACTCGTTTATCGGAATTTGTGGCTATCTAGGTACTTATGTATGACTTAACATGTACGCATGAAAGCTCGAGACTGCTTGAAATTTGAGATGTTATAAAATCAAAAGCGTCAGCTGCCAAGACACCATAATCTTTAGTGAAGTTATTTATCAAAAGTGTCAAGTGTCAAGCTTGTCTGATATGTTTACGAAGCTATTTGTTTCATTATCTTTTCTAAATTGGGGTCTCTCCCTAGATAATGTGCATGGATAATGTTCTCATATATTTTACTTTGTGTGCAGTATGCACATAGGGCTTGTGTACAGAGATGGTGCAATGAGAAAGGAGATGTAACATGTGAAATCTGTCATGAGGTGAATTTACTTTCAGATAATTTGTAAAGTATGCACCTACACCAGATACGATCCTGAACTGTTGTTGGAAATCACCTTCATGCAGCCGTATGAACATGGGTACACTGCACCTCCCAGACCCCATCCTGATGAAACTACCATCGATATAAGGCATGCTATCCTGATTTTGTTTCATTCCAGACATTGATACTCAATTCTACTTCATATTTTTTTGTATATCTGATGTCATGTTTATAATATCCAATCGTTGTTTACTTCTTTTTTGGGGGCGCTGTGCAGTGGTGGCTGGACCATTACTGGTACGGCATTTGACTTGCGTGATCCTAGGATCCTTGCAGTAGCACAGAACCACATTATGGAAGCTGAGTATGATGATTATTCGGCTACGAACGCCAGCACTGCTGCTTTTTGCCGTTCTGCTGCTCTTGTTGTGAGTTTCTACACTACATATGTATTTACATCAATTAAACATTTAACAGGAATGCCTATTGCTTACTTATTCACGTTTTCCTGTATGTGCAGTTAATGGCTCTCCTATTACTGAGGCATGCATTGACTTTAACTGATGAAGACGATGATGATACTTCAGCAATGTTTTCAGTAAGCGAAAGAACATTCTTTAACATATATCGTAGGGACCATCTCGCCGAACATTACCGTTAGCATTGACATTTGTTGTTCATTGTTTGCCAGCTTTTCTTACTGCGTGCTGCTGGTTTTCTTCTGCCATTCTATATAATGGCTTGGGCAATTAGTATTTTGCAGCGTCGCAGACATCGACAGGTCAGCACATCTCTCCCATTATATGTGACTTTCTTTTCTTCTATTCTACATTTGTTGGGAACACCTTAAAATTGCTGCATTGACATGCTCCTTGGAGCTTTAAATTCAGGTAGGGGTACTTTGGTAGTCTATGAGTTGCGTAGTTGAGTTTCCAAATCATTTCTTATCTGCTTTGCTCCTCTTGACAAAAGGTCATGAACTTAGTTATGCCATTACCTATGAGTAATGTGATTGGATCGAAATTTGCCTCTGAGCGTTTTATGATCATTAACTTGTTGAGTGTTTCAATGGCGCTTGTGTTCAGGAGGCAGCTGCGTTAGCAGCAACAGAGGTGGCATTCATTCTCCAGTCTGGGCAAGGAAGAGGAGTGCATTTCACCATAGCACCAGATTCTCCTGCCACACCCCAACACGAACCACAACCATGAAGATGTATGCCGAGGAGCGACTAGCTGTGGCCGCAGCAACAATGGGTTTCTGGTTTGCACGAATCACCGAAGGAGTTATGGTCACTGCCAGTGCAGAGCTATATTATTTACTTATTTTACATCAGTGCCTTGAGTGTAATGTTCCGAGACTTGTCCAGTTTGTGCTCCGAATTTCGCTTGTTGGCGTTGGCCAGGGATTCTCGGGTGACGTGGTGTGTATAAAGTAACAAACCCATTTGGACCTTGTAGTCCTAACTGTTAACTTAAAAGAGAGTAAATCGTCAGTGCTTGTGAAGGACTGTTTCGCCCAGAGCCCCTACACGCTTGTTGTTTTGCAAGAAAAATGTGTAATCTTCTTTGAACTGTATCTTTAGTTTGGGAGCAACATAAATCGGCAGTGCTTCTGTGTATGAACTTCAAAATGTGTTCAGGCTGTGAATCGTTGCCTCAACTTCTAAATCCATTCCCAGAGTGGGCAAGACAGTAGAACTGCTGAATTCACGTTATGAAATTGTTCCTGGAAATGCCGTTTTGAAGTGTAAAATTGCATAACTGACACTTGTGAGGTTACAGATCAGAAACATACTTTGGTAAAAAAAAGGCAACATCAAAGAACCGCTGGTGCCATATTTTTACGATTGTACAAAATTAGGCCCGAAGTACACTGGGCAAATATTTGGACATGGGGTCATAACATTTTAACACACATTCCAAAAAATGAGCTATTTCAGTACGATTTGAATTTCTGAAAGGTAAAGCTCAATCAAAATCAAGGGAGCACTCATAGTCATCGCCTTCACGAACTTGACCGAAGGAACTGTATGCAAGATGATCACCCTTCTTCATCTTGCCAGCAAGAAAGCTCTGGGGATCCTTGTCGTCGTGCTGCAACCTTCCAGTTACCTCCAGGCACAAGCCATTCTTCGCGAGTTTCTTGCTCTGTTTTACCCTGTCGGTTCTCGGCTTCACTGGACCTGTTTCAATGAAGTATGGCTGCTCTCTGGTCGTGGGGCTGGGCTGTATGCGTTGCGTCTGATGTTTCTGTTCTAATGGTCTCATGATCCCTTGATCAGATTCCGCTTCTGCAGCTTCATCCTTGTTCAAAATTACCTGCAGGAGATGCTCGTAAAATTATATCTGCATTCAATTTTTTCCTTTTCTTCCTGAAAGCCTCTAAACCATGAAAGGAGGATGCAGGAACTACTGAGTTACTTACCTTACGGCCCACCAAATCAAATGAAATAGTCACTTTCCCTTTTTGTTTCTCAGCTGCATCCTCAGCTTCATCATGCACCTTCTTTAGGTCTGACTTTTCCTGAAGTGGAGAAACAATAGACACGCACAGTAAATATACATATACCGTTCAATTAGAACAACAGGCTTTTCAATATCTCAGTACAGTCACGCAAGCTTTCTTATCATTGTGTGACCCATGAAATTTCATGTTTAATCACATATGTGGGAGTGCCTATGTCTCAGTCTATTGCCCCAGTCACCTTAGAAAAGTGCAACTACAGTTTAAGGAGAAGTGCACTTTTCTCTGAACTGTGGTTGCACTTTTTTTATAAAGTGACGGAGACTTAAGAAAAAAACAGTAGACTGTGACTTAGCAAGCCCATACAAAAATTTAGATGACAAACGTATAAATTTCAGGAGTAATCGATGAATGGAAAAGTGCCGGATTGAGTAGATATGAGTATGAGCTGCAAGAGATAAGATGGAACAATGAAACAGCCTTGCTGCAGAGCTTTGTCAGTCAAAAGTGAAATGTAGATTACCTTCGATGAGAGCCAACTATTTCCTTCCATTTCAAAATAGTCACTTTGGTCATCATAAACTTTAGTCCTTGCCGCAGAGTTTCTGTCATAGTCAACAAGCCTCTTTGCATAAGCTTCAGCTGCAGCTTCTGTTTCCGAACTAGGAAGTCCACCATCAGTTAAACCAGCATATGTACTGCCTTCCATTAAAACAAGTGCACCACAGAAACTACAGGGTCCCTCGCCCTCTTGTTCACACACAATTTTGCCACATGATAAGCAGTTGCTGACAAGATTGTGCTGGCGTGCTTGGCATGAACAGGGTTTCCCCTGCTTGAAGACAATAGAACCCTTTGCTGCCTCGGCAAGGGAGATTGCCTTTCCTCCCTTCTTCTTTGAACCTCTCTTGGAGGCAACCTGGGGCTCTGCAGTATCTGATTGAGTCTTGGAACTCTGACTAGAAGAAGACGCTTGATCTTTTTGTGTACGTGTCTGTTTCTTTGTTTGGGCAGTTGCTGCATCAGCAGATGGCTTCAAATAAGGCTGAAGGTTAGACGACTGTGAGCTTCCTGTTCCTTTTGAGGGATCCACGTAGCCCCTTCTCTCCAAGTACTCCTGAATGAGGTCCTGTGCAGCTTCCACTCCAACAATATTCTGCATCATTGAACGTGTGGCGTAATCAATGTTTTTCAACTAAGTAAACAGTAGTTTTCACATTTGGTTGGTGTGCAGCATAATATAAAACGTGGCAAGCTACTAAATAGTGGTGTCACTAAGAAGCAGCAGTATGACACACGGGTTTAAGAAAAATGGAAGCAGAGCTCATTTATAACACAAAATGGCCACACACAAACTTTGAGAAAGCCAAACTGAATGCTTCATTCGAGCTACCATAGCCCCCAAGTGGGAAAAGTTAATGCAACATAGTGTCAAGGGCACACTAATTTGACAATCACAGATATTTGGGCTGAATGTGTCCAGGTCACCCTTCAACTTTATTCCAGTTGCTCAGCAAGAGATATGTATACATGCAGTTAAACCAATAGTTACAACCTAGTACTAGTTAAGGTGACATGCTCCCAGGCAAGAAAGCAAAGCATCTCCATCATACACCACAATACGTGCAGAAACCTTGACATCCAGAACATACACATATGTCAATCAGATTGACCTCGAGTTGGCTAATCATGCATCAACCAGACAAGGCCAGGCTTATTATGCAGTGGTCCCTCAAGATCTAATAACAACTAAAATCAACAGCACAAGCTCTTACATTGCCAGGGAACATGCACATACGCATATTAAGCAGTAGACTTGATCAAATTCTCAAACATATTTACAATGATACGTCAGGTTAATAATCGTACTGATGATGATAAGATTCATCAAGCACCAAGTTCTCCACTCGTCAAATAGAAGTCTAACATGACATGCTTCAATCATCCATCAATTTACCCACTCCATGAAATAAAACGCACAGAAAATCCTCAACCAAAAACAGGAAACTGGTACGGAACGATGTAGCAAACCACCGGAAGTTAATGATACACCTTGGCCTTTGTCGTCAACTTCTTCGCCTTGGCAGGCGGCTTCTTCCCCAACAACGAAGAGGCCACCTTGCAAGGGCTGCTCGATCTCAGGGAGGGCTCACACCTGCGGGAGTAGATGAGCGTGGTCGTCGCCACGGCTGCCTGGGGTTTCGAGGAAGATTGGAATTGGACTGTGTGCTGGGAGAGGTTTAAGAAGTGGGGAAGAAGCCGCCGGCCAAGGCCAAGGCGAAGAATTCGGCGACCAAGGCCAAGGCGCCCCGAAAGATGACAAGGGCAACTAGAAGATGACATACATGTGTGGACTCCAGTTGGCCGATGATGCATCAACCAGACAAGCTTAAGGGCGGGCGAATTATGCACTAGTCTAAGATTCTCGTATGATCTAATTACAAGTCAGGTCAACAGCACAAAATCCACATTGCCAGCGACCATGCACATTAAGCAATACACTTGATAAAATGCTCAAACGCATCAGATTATAAGATCTAACAGATGATGATATGATTTCACCACTCAGTCGAATAGTATAAGTCTAACATGACATGATTCGATCATCCATCAATTTACTCACTCCATGAAACAAAACGCAGAGAAAATCCTCAACCAAAAACAGGAAGAACTGGTACGGGACAATGTACTAGCAAACTTCCTACCGAAAGTTACAACGCACTGATGATCGATCAGCCAATGGAAACAAACAGTTATCAGCAATCTCTAAAGTTTAGTCCAGACTGATTCCAGTCATAAGAGCATCCAAATCGAATCGCACAAACCCTAATCTGAGAAGACCTCCAGAACGCAACAAGATCACCAGATCAGGCCGCCAACACCAAACAAACCCACGCACGCAACAAGCTCCGATCGGAAGAGCAAGCGCGACGCGACACGAAATCATTCGGTGGTAGATATCACTCCAGTGACCGAGGGGGGTGTGTGGCGGGGGGTACGCACCGCGAGGTAGTCGGCCGCGTCGGGCGGGGGCGCGAGCTCACAGAAGGAGACGAGTCCCGAGATGAGGTCGCCGTCGAGCTCCAGACCGCTCCCCGTACGACCCCTGAGTTCCTGCAGGGCTGCCTTCAGCCACTCGCCGGACGTGCTCGCCGACGTCGCCATCGCCGCCGCCGCCGTTGCCACGAGCGCAGGGGAGAAGAAAGGGCGTGTGTCCGTTTTACACTTTCTGTTTTTTCGTCCTTGAACTATATGTAATTTACGAATAGGTCCGCACCTTATCCCCGCTCCCTCTCTGTCTCTGTGAGGCTTCTTCTGCAGCGAGCAGAGGAGGAAAGAAAGCAGCGTCTCTCTGATGGCCATGGCCTCCACCTCGTCGTCACCGCTCTCTCTTCTCCTCCTCCGGCCGGCCCCGTGCAAATCCCTCCTCCTCTCCAAGCACAGGAAGCCATTCTCCTCCGCAAGAACTGGCCGCCTAGTCGCTTCGGCAGCACCAGGAGCTCAGCAGTGGCTGGTGCGGCCGCCGGAGACCGGCCGGTGGAGGAGCGGAAGAGATTTCGTGTGCTGCTCCTACAACAGTCCACCCCCGCCTTCCAGTAAGGTGATGCGCTGCCGCTTTCATTTCTTGATATCCTACTGATCAGACGACGTACCAGCAGCAGTGCCTGGTTCTGTATACCCTTTGCTTGGTGCAGAGTTTAGCTTCTTAAAAAGACCAGAAACAAGTTGTTAAAAATCATCGAATGCATCAAGAGTAAATACAACGGATGTGTCCGTGAAACATAAATCTATGTGCGGTGATATTACCTTACCATGGAAACATCCAACATTACTGAACTTCAGTCGGACTGTTAAGCATACATTCATGTCCTTTCTGATGTTTTCATGCTGAAGATTGGTTTGGTTGCATTATTTGGAATACCCAGGACTCGGACGAGTGGCCCGTCCTTCGCCGGTGGGATGTGCCATGGGAGTGGCAAACCGTTTTTCTCAGCATGGTGGGCTGTGGAGTAAGGTACACTTTGTGCACCGGATAAGTATAGTTTCAAAGAAGTATCTTGTACGCGTATGCTGGTTGGTAATGTACATCTGCAGTTTTAGGTAAGCTTAAGACTAAGAAGGTATCCTGAGTGTTCTTTAGACAGCTTTGCTCTGACAGGATTGATTGAGCAGTCGGCACTGCAATACCTAGGGTACTCAGCTGCGGGGGCAACTATAGATGAGAAGGCAGGAATACTCTTTCTCGGGCAACTGTATGGATCTATTCTTACTCAATTCATTTGGTGATAGCGTGTATCTCCAAAAGGATGTACACTCCCTATTTCCAAAATATTTCAAAAAAATATCTGTCTTGTCTTGTGCAGTAGCGTGACAGCTATTGTGCTTGGTGTTATATTTAGCATCACAAATACCTTCCGACCATTCCCTGATGATATCTTCCGTTACGGTCAGGACATGATCTTATTACTATGCTTACCTTCAGTACATTTGATCTTTCTTGTAAAGTAATTGTTCAACTGTGGCAAATGTTCCCAAATATTTTGCTGGAACCGGAGTTTCCTTGTAACTATGACTTAAGACCTCCTCAGTTGCTCTTTTTTCATGGATGCTGCTTTTAACACTTTAGTCAAAACTATTTTTACAATTTTCTGTTAGGAAGTAAGTTGACACTGTAATTTTGACTTTTCAGATATTAAAGAACCATTCAAGCTGCGAAATGGCTGGCTTCTATGGGCTGGTATCGGCCTTTTTGGTGCAGTCATTTCAATTGCTTTAGTTGGAGCTGCCATGTCCTATCTGAATGGTCAACCTCCAGAGAGAGAGGTCAGGCACGTTATATGATTTAGCAGACAGACTTTTCTTGTGCATCGCCGTTTATTAGTTTTAATCCTTACATTTTGTGGCCTTACATTAGTCATATCCATTCAACTTCAATTTGTGCCCCAGTTTTTCCATTGAAAAAATGATATGGTAAATCAAGTGCTTCCAGATATTGGACAGCTCAGAATATGCAAAATGTATAAGTTCCTCCTAAGAATGTGTTTTCTTTCATATTGCCAATATTTTATATGTCTTAGGCCACTTGATCCTAGCTTTATATATCATCATTGCTCCTACAATACTAAAGCAATCTGTTTATCACCATGCAATGGCAGTTCTGAGATTGTTCCTATGCTTTTTCTGTCGAAAAAAGACTGTCCTATACTTTGAAGTTAGTATGAAATGATTGTCGAGTCAAACGATACATTTGCCAGAACAGAGAGCTATGTTAATAAGCATTTTGGAATATATTTTATCTACTTCTTTAGGTAGCCAATTGATTTCTCTGAGATGGCATATAATTTTGAATGTTCCAAAATTTTGTCTACTAACTTGTTGTACAACTACGAGTAGTTGATCCTTTTTATGCATACTATCTCGTGACTAGTGATCTATAGCTGGATCCTCTCTGTTTCTGCAGAAGGACTCACTGGTCCTTTTACTGCCATTAATTGGCTCGTCAACCCTCAGGTATCATCTGGTAGCCTTTTGTGTTTTACTGGCTGCTGACTATACACCAGGCAAGCAGGGCTTGATTTTGTTTTCAATTTGTTTATTGGTAGCACTGCCTATTTAGTGGGCATAACTGGTGTTCTAGCGCCAATTCTGGAGGAGACTGTGTTCCGAGGATTTCTACTGGTGTCCTTGACTAAGTGGTAAAAGTTGATATTTTATTTATATTTTCGTAGAGCTTGCAGTTTTGCATGTTGATGTTTCAAATATTTTGTTTTGGATACAGGTTTCCCACTCCAGTCTGTGTGGTTCTCAGTGCTGCTGTATTTGCCTTCGCTCATCTGACACCTGATCAATTCCCACAACTCTTTGTACTTGGTAATTTTTTCATGCAAAAAAAAATGTAGATACCATTTTTTTCAAGAGTGCATGAACATATTTGGTTGCCGACAAACTTGGCCATATGACCCATATTGCTGCGTCGGATGCTGCTGCTGCCGAATTCCCTATTAGGGAAACCAGCAGCACATGGCGCCCTAGCACCAGTAGAGTCCAGAGCACCCATCTTTAGGGAAGCTTCATTGCTAGAGATAAGTAAGTTCATGTATCAATTTATCCAAAATCAGGAAAATAGTGGTGCAGAAGCAGATCAGGAGGAGAATAAGTAAAGAGGTGGTATAGGAGTTGAGTTAGTTTCCAAGTTAGTCTAAGTCTCAGGAATCAAATTTAGTGGTCGTTATCTTGATGTGAACCAACATTCACATCAGCTGCACTCTGTGCTACATCTGATGTGACCGTTATGTAGTATGGCATACTTGTGGTCGTTCTTATAAAGAAATTTAGTCAAAACTGGCTATGGAAATGTGATAGCCGAAGCTCAAGCTGCAACGAAACAAAGAACGGTCATACTATTGCAACACTTAAGTGTAATTTGGCCTGAGGACCACATCCATTGGCATTTGTTGTCAGTAGTGTTTCCCTTTGGAACAAAGCATCAGTATTAAGATTATGTCGATACAAATTTTCAGAATGTGATTATATCATTATAATGCCCCTGCCTTGTTTGTTGGTCCGCAGGTGTTGCACTAGGATTTACATATGCTCAAACTCGCAATCTTCTAGCTCCTATTACAATACATGCATTTTGGAACTCAGGAGTTATATTGCTGCTTACCTTTCTTCAGGTATGTCTTATCATCTGTGCCCGTGATTTTCTTGCTGAAACTTCTAGGAATTATGACTTCACTAATATGCAGCTAATTCACGTTGGGTTCTTTCTATGTAACTGATATGTGATCTTATATTTCTACAGTTGCAAGGGTATGATATTAAGGAGCTCTTGGGGGCATCTTGAAGGCCTTAACCGGTTAGCTTTTGGCTTCGTGCATATCCTTCAGTAACTTCAGTGAAGATACCTGGAGAGAACAATGAGCTCTCCTTTATTCTACTCTATAGTGTTCGGTATCTACTGTCCAATTAAGCAATTTATGTCCATGTAGCTCCTCGAGTAAGCTGTTAGGAACGTAACAGCATTTTGTTCTACTATAATGATCTAACTTAAGGGCTATATGCAAAGCAGAAGTTGATACAGCAGAGTATTCGGTAACACATGCACTGTATGGCGTAAGATAAGATGTCTTGCGAACATAAGACTGTATATGGTTCCTTTCATACTATTGCGAGCCTACCTGGTGGAAAATATCCCATCATATAAATGGATAATACAGCTGATGCTATAAAACACACACTGTACTTTCTTTCAAGTAACTATCAGGTTGGTTCGGTGATTTTTCCCTGCAAGTGGGAAATGGATGTTCATATTTTGCTAGGTGCATAAAGTAAACTTGTACCAATCTGTGTCACTATGTTTCTCTGTCCTTTTTCCTGTGGATATATACTGTGTGAATGGGGGGAACTGCAGATATGCTCCAGCTTGTTATTTCTTTGCTATATGATGACCTGCTCTGGCTTGTCTTATTGTCTAACCTCTTTTGAGCAAAGAAGTTGATGTTAATGGTTTCATTAGACTATCTGGAGATTAGATGTTGCTTTCTAGGTCAGTCTATCTCTGTCGATTTTGAAGTGGTGCAGTGTAAGTTATGTAGTGTGCATGGACAAAAGAATGATGACGATGCATGACAAATGCTCCTTCTAAGATAGTAAATTTCCGGCAATGTTTTGCTGGCGTCACGTTATTGATCATAAGATTATTTCTTATTGCAAGAAAAGGAATACCTTATAATAGTTTTAGCTCATTGTGAGGGACTATCTATTTGATAGGAGGTGCTAGACTGCTAGTTTGCTGATATGTTCCTAGTGCCCCCAAGAACTACTACCTCTTTTCATCAATATAAGACGTACATGTTGACTAGATGCACATCAAAATGAATGTACTTGTACACTAAAACATGTCTACATACATGTAGATACATGTGAATCTAGGTAAATGCTAAAACATCTTATATTAAAAAACGGAGGGAGTACAAACCAAGAAGGCGAGAAAGCTTTTGTTTAAAAGGTTTGACCTAGACCATCTCCAAACGTGAATCATGATATAAGACAAGACGTATTGCAATCGGGATCATATTTGTTATAAAAACCATGGAATTAATCTGCCTGGAATTGGGGAGACATGGGATTTCCTAAGACCATTTAAGTATATATGTAACATGGACAAAACCTTGTCTTCAAGCCATTGGAACGGTTATAATGTCGTCTGCAGGCTCTACCCGATCCAACGTAGGAAAGCTGGTACAAAAAGTCACACGGAAAACAAGTTATTGGGGTACCTTGAGAAAAAGAGAGAACGTACGAGATCGTGTAAGTCTAAGTCATAATAGTATTTACGAACTAATAAATGATGTTCCATACTTTGTAATACCTAAGAACATGATCTTGTAAAATAATGAGCAATGGACTGTATACAGTTGGTGACGGACCAGAGCATACCATCAAGCAGTCAAGCAAACTGAGATGGATTCTATGATGGCAACTGAATTTGTGAAATAAAAGTTGATGAAAATGAATTAGAGGCAACAGTTTGCAGTGGGTTACACGCTAGTTGATAGAAAATCCAAAGCAATTACACTGCTAAGGCTGTCACTGTCGTGAGATAACTACGGGTGTTTGTTAATGCAATCAACTGGGCGTACAGGTTTCCTGAGATACATTAGTGCAGTTTTTTACAGTCCCCCACCTTTTCAGTTAAGCTATTGCGCAGGTTTAGAACGACAAGTTGCAATCACAGACTCGTGAGTGTGTGTACGTCTGCTATCACATCAACGTTCATCCAAATTCCCATCAATGATGTTAACAGTGCAAATAAGCTAACTGTTGCTTCTGGACGCACAAAACAGAACTTCCATAGTGCGAAAAATTGTATGCAAGGATGGAAGGATTCGATAAACAGAATTTAATCGTAATGCAATTCAGAAGCATATATGTACTGACAATATATATATATATACTTAAAACTTGCCGTATTCCATCCAGGAGCATGGGCATCAGGGAGCACCTGTTAATTTACCTATATATATATATATATATATGCAAAATAGTGGGCTGTCCATGGTGGTAGCTGCGCACCCCAAACCAACCATTAGATCACTCTATAGAATATTTTCCACCGTAGATCTAGTTAACGCCGTTCCGTCCACTTTTTCTCCACCTGATTCAGAAAAAACGCCACACTCGTCCCCGCACAGTGGCACCTTCATTCCTGTTGTTTTTTCCCCACCGTCGCACGCTCTCGTTCCCTTCCCTGACCGATCCCCTACACCCCACCACAGCCCGATTCCTCGCCGCCGGCAGGCCCGCGCCGCCCACCTCCACCTGCGTCGCAACCGTGCTCCTCCACCTGCCGGTAGTGAATCTTGTCGGGATCCGATGGAGGCCACACCCTTGATTTCCGCATCGACGTTGTCGCGGGCGACTCCCCCATGGCGCGGTGGCCTTGCTTCCCTCCCCCAGCGACCTGCCTTTTTCTTCATGTGTGGTGGAGGTTCTCGTCCGAATCCCGGTGACCATGGCCAACCGCTAGCTCGTGGGCGGCCGATATGAAAGAAGCAGAGGGTGGCGTGGGGTGCAGGGGATGCTGGAGCCATGGACGTCGCGCCGTCTGCTCCCATGAACAATACTGGCGGCGGGAGCCATAGATTTCGCGTCGTCTGCTCCCATGGACTTCACGGGATCCTCTCCGCCTCCGGCCGGGCCGTCGTACGGTCAGCTACAAGCGGTGGTGTCATGGCCTACAACAGAGCCCGGTGACACGCGAAAATCAGCGTAGTGGCTGGAGGATCGGCGGCGGAGATCCCAGGCCGCATGCGAGATAAGCGAGGAGAATCCGGGGCAGTTTTCTTCCGATCTTGATTTGCTTTTTTTCCTTCGATCTTGTTTTTGCTTCACCGTTTGAGGGAATCAGTTTGATTGGTGTGGTCCCAATCCAGATTCCATGCGTTTTTGTTTGTCCCCGATCGCTGCGATCCAGATCCAATGGTTTTTTACTTCACGGTTTGAGTGAAAAGTTCTACTCCTATTAATTATCTTGTACGGAGTATTATTTTTCTATCCAAATCCTTTGTTAATCCAAGTTTAATTTACAGAAAATATTGGATGTTGCTTCGTGAATGGTTCTGAATTTTTTGGTTGTTGTTAAAGCACCAAAATGGCAGCCTAAGAACTGTAAAACACCAAATTAGAGTAAGAAAAACAAACCGGACACGGCAAAAAAAAACAGGAAAAATCTTAGAGCTAGCTTAATGGATTAGTGTTTACGAAGTTTCATGGTGACCACGCTGAAGCTAAGTCCATGGTGAGTTGGTGACCACCAATTTTTTTTCTAGAGGCAGATTCATACTTCCTCTGTAACTAAATATAAGATGTTTTGGTAGTTCAATTTGAACTACCAAAACGTCTTATATTAAGATACGGAGGGAGTAGATTACTACAGTTTGTCATATCTGTAATCGATCAATTATTCCATCTGTAATTAACTTTTCGTGTTTGAATCTTGAATGGATTTGTGAATTTTTGCTTGGAAGAATGAATTGTGTCTGGAACTGAAGAGCTGTATCTGGGTGAAGCTGGGGGTGCGCAGGCCCATCATCATGGATGAATTCCGAACTCCGACGACGACTCGCGCGATGACTGGATGTGGTTTTTTTGTTGTCATCCGGGCCCATCGTTCTTTCTGGAGCCGTACACGTATGTCTTTTATTCATGGATGGCAAACGGACGCAAACAGCATGAAACGGCAGCGCGAATCACGTAGTAGCATCTAACGGCTCTTAGCCTATGCACTGCTACCCCCATGGGCACCAAATCCGCGTCGATATATATATATATATATATATACCATAATTCTAGGTGTGAATCGAAAGGGACCGGTAATAGTAATACCCAGGTGCAGCTAAGATTGTCTTCATTGAGATACTATCCCTGATTAAATAAGCCAAATAGGTTCAAAAGGAGAAGGCATAAAATACTACTTTATTGCAAGGATGCCTTCAGCGTTGCGGACCTAGTCTAGTCCTGTTTAGCAGCTGCAATTTATTTCACAAAGCATATGTTAACCTCCCCTTTGCTACTATTGTATATGCCCCGGAATCCAAGGCGAGCCTAGAAGGCTTTTGAGAAGGTTCGTCTGATAGAGAAGTGGTCCATCTTAAACAGTAGTTATATAACTACTAGTTTCTTACCTCATGTCAAGTTACACACGGTGCCTTCATCTTCCACTCTTGGTATGTTAATGTCCATAAAGCCTTCCCACTGTATTTTTCTATTGGCTGATAAGTTCCTGCAACATATAAGATAATTGTCAGTTATAAGAGTTCTGCCATCTTTGCACAAGCACAAAGCCACAAACAAAGGTATAAATAGTAGGCTGTGCATAGTTGATTAGTCCCTGCACTGTGTTAGAGAAACAGCTACGAGAATTTGTCTTCACCTAGGAAACGTGGATCGTAAAACCATTCACTACATCCACATAGGTAGTACAAGAGTAGTGTAACCTGTATCAGGCTACCCTTGTGGATCATGGATGAGAGAAGTGATATGGACAAGTCAGAGGAGGTACTTCTGCCTGGTTTCCGATTTCATCCCACAGATGAAGAGCTTGTGGGGTTTTATCTCAAGAGAAAGATTCAGCAGAAACCCCTTTCCATTGAGCTCATCCGGCAGCTGGACATCTACAAGTACGACCCATGGGATCTCCCAAGTAAGCTGCTACCTTCTCTCTACTTAATGTTCTTTTTTGTTAGTAAATGGGGCATAAAGGAACTTTAATCTTGTAAAGGGTTGTCCATCAAAGAAAGAAATATGCCAGCATATACTAGAATTTAACCAACAACACGATGAATGGAAAACATCTCTTTCTGTTAATATGCAGATGCTAGAACTCCCCACTGTAAGGACAAACTAGAATTTCGAAAGTATTCCACAATCACCATCATACTTCAACTAAACAATACATGGAAAAATAAATAAAGCCCTAGCGCCATGAACCACTATGTAATCTCATGTACATCTTTGACAGTTTTTAGTTATAGGAACTGCTCCTTGCTTTGGGAAACTACAGCACAAAGATACAGTATTCATGGGTATCCTATATGCAAGTTATTAAAACCAACATAAGAGAGAGAGAGAGAGAGAGAAAGGAAGAATTGACGAGTTGGGCAAAACTGTACTCTGGAAACAAGTTGGGCAAAGCTGTACTCTGGAAACAAGTTGGGCAATCTTGTAGCAATATTTCTAGCAACAGGTACACCAAAAGTTCATGGTCAATACACCAAAAATAAAAGATCTGCACTTGTGCACATCCAAGATACATGCATATAAAGTGTCGAATACAGTATCAAACATAAATAATAGCATAAGCCGCATAAAACATGGTACCTTAGAGTACCTATAATCATGCAAGACCTAGTTACGCAGTTTCTTCTCATCAGAAAACCAATCTATATATAGTTATCCTCCTTGAATTTCTGCAACATTACTCATTGTATTGCATTATTCACGTTTACTTTCTGTAATGTAATGGTTATTATCTTGCTCATGGATAGAACTTGCAAGTTCTGGGGAGAAAGAATGGTATTTCTATTGTCCAAGGGACCGGAAGTATCGGAATAGTGCTAGACCAAATAGAGTCACAGGAGCTGGATTCTGGAAAGCAACGGGAACAGATAGGCCAATTTACTCCTCCGAGGTAACCAAGTGCATAGGCTTGAAGAAGTCTCTTGTATTTTATAAAGGAAGAGCAGCAAAAGGGATCAAGACTGACTGGATGATGCATGAGTTCAGGCTTCCTTCACTAACTGACCCAACACTTCCTAAAGTACAAATAGATAAAAACATTCCAGCCAATGTAAGATTTTTATTCAGAGTTTTTTCTTCTAAAAATATCTAGATATATGATAATATCTCTGATGATTTTTATTTCCCAAACAGGATGCCTGGGCTATTTGTAGGATATTTAAAAAGCCTAGTTCAATGGCACAAAGAGCACTATCTCACTCCTGGGGTCCTCACTCAACTGCAACGACAGAGCCAGATCTGTTAGCTGCCTTGCAGTCCATACAAGCTTCACATTTTGCTTTCGAAAGCTCCTCGTACTCAGCAGAAGTTGCAATACCTGTGAACCAGTTTAATAGACAGCATTACTTTCAAGGGCGGCAGCAGCAGAAGCTCAACAGTTCACAGAATGGCTCTTCATATAAAGTCATAAACTTCAACCGTGGTCTATCAGACAAAGACATCCATAGCAATCCGATCATCTTTCCATTTGAAACACAGACCCTGCCGGGGTCTTCAGATGCCATGCTTCTCAGCCTAGCCCCTGGAATAATCAATAGCATGAATGAAGCCTCACCAGATACTGAGTTTGAACAGCCTGAACATTGCGATGGATATGCAGTTGACTGGGATATAGACACAAATGGAGTTGTTGGAAACAAGGATGAAGATCCATATACAAGAAAACCTGATAACGGATACGTTACAGGCAGTGAGTGTGGAGTTCCACGAAAAATAAAATTCCCATTTGATTTGGGGTTAGATTCTTCAGATGATTGGACATGCAGCATGCCATGTGAATCTCTCACTTGTCCCCCGACCTCCCCCAGAGATGTACAATAGCTGATCCACGGAAAAAAATATTTATACATTGTTAGAATATACAACACCAAGAGTGATCTTCATATGTTAGCATTTCTGTTAGCAGAAGACTATCCATTGTAAATTTTCAGCTCAGTCTACATGTTATGAACTGCACCCATCTTTACAGAAAAGCTAACAGAGAAGAATATCTTGGTTATATGTATTGAATTCTTCGGTATTATTGATACCTATACCTCCATTGAGAATTAGAGGTGTGCCCTACATGTAAAATATGCAAATCTCATCATAAAGTGAATAATAAATTAGTACAACAAGGAGGCTGAGTCACTTGTATCATCAGTGCAAACTTTAGATATCTATCATGTCTGATCAGGAAGAAACATCTCTAATCAGATACCTAACAGGTTCGAAACAATTATCTATGCAAAGTACGGTTAACGGTGTAAAAGGCTCAACATTTTATCTAATATACCAATGATATCCATTGTTATTGCTTATATGCTTCCAGCTGGTCCTCTTTTCCAACTTCTGGAAGATGATGTCATCATTTCAAGTCGATCAATGTACTATGCCCCGTTCTTGTTTTATTTGTATAACTCTTTGATCATTTCAGTTCTTAGACCATACTCCATCCAGGCTCTTTCTTGGCACCCTTCATTGATTTTCTTACTCTCGCTGCTTCCTCCCAGTCTCCAGAATTGGCTAGAATGTTTGACAGAGTTGTAAAAGAGCCTGAATCATAATTATCTTCGCGTAACTTATTTTCCACAAATCTTCCAAGTACAGCATCATCGTGAACTCTGCAAGCAGCAAGCAGTGTGCTCCATACCATCAAGTCAGGCTTAATGGGCATGCTCTCAATAAAACTTTTTGCCTCTGCAAGCCTCCCAGATCGACCAAGTAAATCAACCATGCAACAGTAGTGATGTAACACTGGCTCAACCCCATAGACGCTTCTCATAGAGTTAAAGTAGTTAGACCCTTCTTCAACTAAACCATTGCGGCTGCAAGCAGATAAAATACTCACTAGTACAACTTTATCTGGCTTTATTCCATGCCTAATCATCAAATCAAACATCTCCAAAGAATCCTGACCACTCCCATGCTGAGCATATCCATCAATTATAGCTGTCCAAGTAACTAAATCTGGGCAATTTATTTCATCGAAAACTTTACGAGAATCAAGCAGGTTGCCATTTTTGGAGTACAACTTCACGAGTGAACTACTTACTGATAGATCGGACTGTATTCCTACTTTAGTTGCATAGCCATGCAATAGTTTCCCATAGAGTGGCCTCGCTATGTTAGCACACAGGCTAATAACCGATGAGCATATGAACCTATCTATCAGAAAACCAGCTGCCACCATAAGCTGAAACAGTGAGATTGCCTCGTCACTACAACCGTTTGTAGAGTACCCAGATATCATTGAAGAAAACATGACCTGATCTTTGCATGTAGTTGCATAAAAAATTCTTCTAGCTATTTGTACTTTTCGACATTTGGAATACATGGAAACCAAACAACGGCTGATGGATGTGGTTTCTCCATACGCACGAAGGATGTATCCATGAACTTCCTTCCCTTTGAGCAAGCATTCTGGTCCGTTACAAGCTGAAAGAATGGCAGATAGCGACATATGGTCAGGCTTAAAATTATCAAGAACCATATTCCTGAACAATCGGAATGCCTCAGCTGAATGACCGTGGGATGCAAATCCAGCAACCATTGCTGTCCATGAGACTTCATCACGCTCATGCATCTCTTCAAATACCTTGTAGCTATCTTCCACATCATCCCCCCTAGAGTACATGGTGGACAGTGCGCTGCCGACAAGAACACCATGAACAAACCCATCTTTTATAACAGACGAATGCAGTTGTCTGCCAAACTCAACTGAGTCCACAGAACTGAAAACAGAAGCATAGCATTTGTCATTTGGTCTTAGACCCTGACGGAGCATCCTCATTAACAGCTGAATTGATCTCGATAAGCTATGGCTACTAATCTCAGATATCAAAGCTGACCAGATACTTTTGTTGCTTACTCTGCCAGCTTCTTCAAACACCTTCTCGGACAACTCAATAGCCCCGATATTAGCATATGTGCAGATAAAGGCCTCCTTGACAACGTAATCCAAGTATAGCTCTGTCTTTATGATCATTCCATGCATCTGGCTAGCCTCTTGTATCATACACATCTGGGAACATGCGAGCAAGATGCTAGTAGCCGTGTACTTGTTAATCGATTCGCCGCTCCGGACCATTTCCCTGAACAGCCTAACCGCACTTGCAGGATCCTCCTCCTGCACAAAACCAGCGATTGCGGTGGTCCAGGAAACCACATTCCGGACAGGCATCCTCCAGAACTCCCTCATGGCAGCGACCATATCACCAGATTTCGCATACATGTTTACAAGCGACGTTCCAATGAACAGATCATACTCGGGGTCACGCCGAAGCACCAGTCCATGAACCGCCCTCCCAACGCACAGCTCCCCACCGGCTGCACATGCGCTAAGAACCCCAGAGTAGGTGAACGAGTTCGGCTCACAGGCGCCCCATGCCATATCAGTGAACATCTTGATGGCGAGCCCGTGCTCGCCGTTGCGCCCCGCGCCAGAGATGACCGCGTTCCAGCAGACCGCGCTCCCCGGGTCGCCATCCGCAAACGCCCTGAGCGCGTCCCCGAGGCGGCCACCCTTGGCGAGCAGGTCGACCATGGCGCTGCAGATATACGCGTCGCCTGCGAGCCCGTCCTTCCAGGCCATGCAGTAGAGCTGCTCCGCCAACACGACATTGCCCGCGCAAGCCGCTAGCGCGTTCCCGCAGGCGAACTGGCTGGGCGCGTGCCCCGCGGCGCGGCAGCGGACGATGCCCGCGAGCTCGGGCGGCAGCCGCCCGAGGCGGTCCGGGCGCGGCACTCCGTCGAGCAGGTGGGGGGCACCGGCTCGCGCAGCGTCGGTGACTGGACGAGCGGAGAACGCGCGGCGGTGGGCGGAGAAGGCGAGGGTGAGGAATGCGCGGGAGGAGGGGCGTGGAGGCATTGAGACGGCGAGAAGGAAAAGGATATGCGGCGGGATCGATCTAAGCGCGCGCCATCGCCGGTGAACTCACACTTGAATTTGGCAGAAGGGCGCATCTGCCCCTCTCCTGTGTGCCATTTTGCCTACAACCTAGAGCATCTCCAACTTTTGGCCCCAAACCCTTCATATCTATCTTTTTTACGGATAGGGTAATAATGTCCCTTTTTTTACGGTACAAATATATTTTATCTTTTTAAGGATGGGGTAATAATGTGACATTGTGAAACACAAGACAAACGCAGAGTCACGCGGCACTTTTGCCTCCTGACCCTAGAAGATCCTCCTTGACCGGATACCGTTTTCGTTTCGGGTGATAGCAGTCTCACCCATCTCCATTCATGGCTGAAATCAAGCCACTGCCACCGCTTTTGATTTGGTTAGCATGTCGAGTAGCCAGTTATTTCCTCCGTTTCCAAATGTAAGGTTTTTTACTTTTTTTCACATGTACCTAAACTGTTTTAGTACAAGATTCTTACATTTAGAAATGGAGAGAGTATTTCCTACAATGCATTGACCTCACCGAATATGAAGTTGCGTTCACTCTGACCGCGATCAACGTCGAGGGTTTGTTGGTGTGTGATTTGTGTGTTTCTAAAACTTTTATAAGAAAACCATAGGATAAGTAAGTGTTTAATATGGTCGCATGTATTAAAGACTTATCTTCTCGTGGATATCAAAGTTTGTTACTAGTACAATGTGTGTGTGTGTGTCACCGTCATCTTGTAGAATAAAACATTATAACGCATGTTATGTAGTTTTGAACAATCCAAACTAAGACTAGTGAGGGACTTGTGTTACAATTGACAAATGCTCGCCGAGGTCTTGTTAAAGCACTCAAGTCATGTGACACAGGTAAGAACGACATATAATTTTCTCGAAATCAATTGTCAACAAGTCAAGATGGCCGAGTTGGTCTAAGGCGCCAGTTTCAGGTACTGGTCCGAAAGGGCGTGGGTTCAAATCCCACTCTTGACAATATTTTTTGGATTTTTTAATCCAAATTTGTCGTCACCGCAGACTAGACCTACTGTAACTGTTGCGAGTACAAACCTGTTGATCCCTCTGTCTTTTTTTGGATAATGTTGATCCCTCTGTGATTGCTTTACATCTGGGATAGTAGGGCATTGGTTTTGACAGGAAGATGAATTGGTGATGAATTCAGATTCCTTCTTTGGTGATAGATACAATGAAAGGAAATTGGCTGTGACAGTGTAACAGGATGATGTATGATGATATATTGCTGATGCTCGCCATTTGATTTTGATCCGGACAGTGATTTCGAAAAATGTAATCTCTGAACACTACGCATGATTTGGCTAGTTTGGTTAGGAGAAATCCTATATTATGTGTAGCTGACAATCCTTCCGTTTTATTCTTATTAGGACCTACGATTGAGGATGCAACTGTCATTCAAGCTAATAACGTTGTAAAATAGCAATGATTATAATTCATAGCTATATAGGTTGGATATTCTTATTATTTAACAGCACTACATATTCCCATAGCCTTACCAACCTAGCGAAATAAACAGACCAGAAATTGCATGTAGGCGTAACACCTGTTGCACCACAGTGGGATAGTGACCAAGGCATGAAAAGGCCGTCACCGAAATTGCACATTCAACATAGAAATTCAGAAATGGAATAGCAAATGGGTATCAAATGTCTAACAATCTCTGAACTCAACAGTGATCTCCTTGATATACTAAAACATTTAGCTAGAAGAGATTAAGCCACTGATAAATCACCATCCACAAAAATATTTCATTGTTTACATAACAGCATCTCACTTCCGCTTCGATCAGTTCTCTACTTCGAGGCTGTCTTGTCCTTGGACTTCTGTATTTTCAAGACCTTTTTCACAATCTTCTGCTCCTCAACCAAGAAAGCACGGATGATCCTGAAAGGGGATGTGAACCACATGAGATTATGCACAGATAAGTTCAGTGTAGTCACAGCAAGTGACTTTGTAATGTAGATGCTCACCTTTCTCTAACTGCAGGTCCAGAGAGCACTCCGCCGTAGGGACGGTTCACAGTCCTGCGGTTCCGAGACAACCTTGATCTCTTGTACTCAGTAGGCCTCAGGTGGGGAATCTGGAGATGGAAGTGATCATATCATGAGTAATCAAGATGGGATAAGGGCATGTTTCTATATGATATGTTCTATCTCAAAGCTAACCAAAATAAAGCTATGAAGGAGCACAGGGAAACAGCATGCACAAGCTTAAGAATTACAGCCCAGCTTGGGATTATTACGAACATATATAAATGAAAAACATTGAGACAGCAGTTTCAAACCTAACATACAAAGTAACCATTTATTGTGACAATGTTGTCTAGCAGCAGCACCCACAACATTTCATTTGATGACCATATGAATTATGTTGTGACTACAAAGATAATATTATGATGAAAGTTTAATCTGAAACTCATAGAGCATGCTACAAAGCAATCAGATAGATAAATATACCAGTTATACAGCACGGTAAACTCATAACATGGATAAGTAGAAAACACCGCACAGGTGAATAGCTAAGAACGTTACATGTTTACTCTGAGAACAATTCAGAGTCTAGAAGGACTACTAGAAGCAAACAGCTACATTCAATCATCCAAAAAAAATCTACAGCCAAACTAATGTTGAAATGCGGTATCTATTTTGAACTGCCTGCTAGATATTACTGTCATACAGACTTTAGGAAGACATTATCATACAGGGTAACTGAAATCAAATACTGGACGGAATACACATGCACTACGGAGTGAATGAAATCCAACATAGGGCATAATTTCCCAACAATGATACATTTGGAGTTACACAAGAACATCATCCAGCTACCAATTTGATGTGCACCGAGCTAAAATCAAGATCTACCCACCAAAATCCTGCTGGTCGTTTATGTGTGCGTGATAGCTAGAAGACACTCTAAATTAACAGGCAAGCATCATAACGCAAAACTGCATGTGTAAGATATAAAGCACATTTAGCAACACAGATTCATCCAGTAACCGATGAATCCTACCACGCAGGCATATAAACTGGGCTGTACCAACTATCCCCTATCATGACAAAACGAAACGATCAACAGTTGCGCACTTGCGCTGAGGTAAGAGCGACTCACTCCCTGGATCTTCTTCCCGGTCACGGGGCACTTGGGGCCGCTCGCCCGCTTCTTGGTGTACTGGTACACGAGCTTGCCTCCTGCAATCAGAGGGAAAGCACCGATCAACTAAGAGAAAAACCTAAGCACGAGCAAATCGGAAGCCGCGCCATGGTTTGCGAGAAATCGAATAGGAAGGAAGGGAGTCCGGACCTGGGGTCTTGACGACCCTCGTCTGGTTGGACTTGGTGGCATAGCTGTGCCTCTTCCGGTAGGTCAGACGCTGCACCATGTCGTCGTTGTCTCCGCCGCCGGCAGTAGGAGGAGGCTGGGGCGAAGGGTGTGGGGAGAGAGGAGAGAGAGAGGTAGCGCGTGGCGGCTGGCGAGGGTATAAATCGCTTCCTCGCGTCGCCGTGACCTAGCATCGACGGCTGGGATGTGCTTGATCGGGTACATGGGCCGGACCAGCCTTCGGTTCATTGGGCTTATGGGCTGTCGTGTAAATGCAATGCTTATGTTGACGGCTGAGGCTTATGCAAGTCGCACTAGCCATACCCATTTCTTATTCATCGCCCGCCGCGGCAGGAAGAACGCGTACCCCCCTCAGGCGGCTAGCCCGTTATCCCCGTAAATCAAATACTAAAAAAAGTGTTTGTAGCTTATTTCGACAGAAAATGTTTTTAACTGATATGTGATTAGCCTATAGCCTGGCTAGGCCTCTGTTTTCCCACGCCTGGCGTCCTGCATCAGTAGATTGACACGCATCACGAGCCAACAATTGCATTGTTTATTATATAAAATTTCGTTAAACTTAAACAATAATACATGAGAAACCAGGCAATCATGAACAACACATAGCGCTCAATGAAAAAAAAACATCATGAAACTGATGACGTCAGTGCATGTGGAACCCGCATAGTCAACCACGCGGTATCACCTCAGTGGTTCATGGCATCCGGTCGAATAGAGCAACATGTGGTGCTCAAAATCTCAAAATTCAAAGTCACGAAATTGACGACATCAAGAAAAATGGTCATGCTAGCGGCTTGCCTCACATGGGTTGCCATCTATCAACATCCGTGACAAATGTCAACGATGAAACGACCTGGGCTTAGCCGGTGAACTCCCGGCTAAGTGGTTATGACGAATTCTTGTAACATAGTAGCGGGCTTAAGATCGCAGATGGATTAATGATGTGACGTCCCCAATGTTTTTGGTGACAACAGAATGTCCAAATAGTTGTTTGTGATGTTTTGTGCCTAGTGCATGATAAAAGTGGACCGTCATGTACCTCCACTAGGAACATACTTTTGTTATGATACCGTGCTTCATTCGAAGAGGCTTGATTATTTCTAATATCTTTATCTGAATCAAGACATGTTGGGTAGAAGTCATCGGTTTCTCTTTCTCCTTCATATGTTCTGAATTTGTTTAGAAAATGTGTTAAAAATTGAGTCATCGGATTTTCTTGGGAACACTCCAGACGTCCTCGTTGTCAATTGAGGTGTTCCTCACATGGCACAAAGCAACAAGATGAGTGGAAAACACCGGTAGAGAATCATGCCAATGGTTTAATGTATGACCTAGAAGTTTCTATAATTTTCCTAGCCTACTCATACAGTACAATGTTAAAAACGCATACAATACAAAGCACATAAGACATACTTGGAAATTTCATATATCTTTACCATAATATTTACTGACACGTGCATACACAGACAATATACATATATCAAATTATAAAAAATGAGAACACAAGTCATTTCTATATATATTTTTGGATTTAAGGCATTTTGCTTTCAAGATTTTACGAATAAGCAGTTTGTCGAACATGAGAAAAATAACATAAATATTGGTACATAATGTGGTTCAATTAGGACGCACATGTCATTTTTTATGATGTATATTATAACTTATAACAGCTACAATTAATATTTAACAATATTGAGATAATGTTGAAAAATAATCTGTAGTATCATGAAGATGATTATAATGAAATGTATAAAAGTTTGATACAAAGCATGTTTATTTTAGCCTCGTATTGCTCGTGGACAGTGAGAGGAAGTTTCTCCTTCACATGTTCAACCTTGAGCTTGTGGTCACCGATGTAGATGGGACTTGGTTCCCGTTTATCCATTGGTTAGGTTAACCTAACCTAAAAATAAGGCCACCGGGCCGAACGGTTAACCCAAAAATGTTCTGGGTCCAATTGGTTCGATCCCAAATCAACCAAGGGTTATCCATGCACCCGCCGAACAAAGAGTGAGCGTCACCTGCCTGCCTTCAAGACCTCAGTGCCGTGGCGCCGCTTGCTTGAGCTGCCGAATAGTGAGCCCTGTTTGACTTCTATCTCCAACCGTGACTTCGTCGAATGCGTCCCCATCTCTTCTCCTTGGTAATTTGGATGGATCTTCGGCGACCTCCCAACTATGACTTCACCGGCACGTGGCGGTGCCAACGTCCCTTATCCCAGCGGCACGACGCTCCTCCATGCCTTGTTCGACCTTGAACATGAAGCCTTCTACTCCGGTGGCCATACATATGCTTCTCCGATGGTAGTCTAGAGGAAATGCGACTCTCCTGGCGTTGTTACAGCACACACCAAACATTAGATAAAACTCGTGTATGAGTTTCCATTATATTGCCTAGCTGAAGTTCGTGTTGTGGGGATTCAGATCAAGAACCGTCATGATGTGTTTTCTGTTCATACGTGCATGTATGATTCTGTTCATATTCGTGTTGATGATTTCCACCTAGCAAGCTATGTGTAATGAAACCAGGGGCTTAACTGAAGAATTGTTTAACGAAAAAACGATGGTGGCCAGGAGTTGTGTAGTTTATACATCGTTACTTTATCCGAATATCTAAAAAAAGTCCTGACAAAAATTCTGAAATTGTATTGGTCTTAAAAGTGGTTCAAACCTTAATAACCAAAGATTTACCATTTCTGACCCATTAACTTAATGATTAACCAATTTTTTCATTTGCACAAAATGGTTTTTTGGTTTTGACTCTAAAAGATAAATGGTTAATCAAATCCCACCGCTAGTCACCGACTTGGTCCAGATCCAGACATTGCTCTAGATCCAAACCTTTAGAACATTAGTCACAATGATCATTAACAAGGCTTGGTGCAAACTTTGTTGTCTCCGTAAGGGAGACACAATGAACATATGGAATGACAAAATGGATCTCTCTCCATGGGGATAATTCAGACGGATTGGGACAATGCCGATTCGCTCCTGGATAGTGTATGGTCCAAAGAACGTGTAAGCAAGTATGGAAAAAAAGTTCTGCGATTTGCTACCAAATATTATGTACATAGTTGTTATTTTAACAACAATTGATCCTCAACTTCAAAGTTATCTTTGTAAAAAAAATGTCTACGTGAAATTTCATTCGCAAATGCTTTTGGTTCAATCTGTCAGCAGCTGTAGTTCCGTAGTGCGCTCGGCCAACACAGTCAGCAGCTGAAGTTCCGCAGTGCGCTCGGCCAACACATCTTGAACCGGTGATATTACATATGATCATGAGAGCAATGTACCATACTTAAGTTTGTATCCATAAAGTGCATAGAAAGTAGAATAATTCAATGTTTCGTGGTAATTCGTGTTGCACCACAACTTGATCAGAGGAAGCCATAAGCACCATCAACAAGGGGAATCCTTCATCGGGTAACGGTGAAAAGTTACCACACATTGGTTAACACGGCCACTCTCCTCCTTTGGAATGTGGATGGTAGAACTACGAAAATCGATGCATGGTGTTCATGGCTTTGAAAATTTCCCGCCAAAAGGGTTAAAATCGGCTCTTGAGCACACAATGGATATGTGAATAGAGTGCAATCATGAAATCCTAGTACTCCATCCGTCCCCAAATAAGTGTCTCAACTTTGATAGAAAGTGGATGTATGTAGACATGAAATTTAACTATTTGTAAAATGAGACGACAACAACCGTAATCGCATTGTAGCCATGAGAGAGTGGGAGTCCTTTGCTAAAGTCAACCATAGTTATGTCTTGCTACAATGCGTGTAATCTTAGCAGGATGATTGAGGTAGACCATACCCACTCTCCTCCCATGCCAACGAAGAACGAGGTTTTCGACACAGGGAAGCTGTTGCATCTGCCGGCCGATAATGGAGGCTCGGCCCACAAGCTCGACCTGCTGCCATTAGGGGGCTCTTGGTGGTGGCCTCCTCCTCACTCAGATCCATCATTGTCACCATACTGATGCATGGTGCCTACCTGTATTTGGCATTTTGGCTGCTGCTTGAGCCTCACACGACATAGTTAAATTTCCGCTCAAAAGCAGAAAAATTGAAGTTACTTACGCCCGTACTTAATTTATGAAGGCGCTCCCCCACCCCAACCCGCCCCACACCGGTTTGTGGTAAGGAAACCACCACAACATAGAGGTTTCAGTACATAACAGAACAGGACATGAAGTAAGAAAATAAGTGCAGTATGTTACAAGAACAGTACTGAATTTATCAGCTAGCCAGTTCCTGAGTTATGAAAGTGCTCTGTTTCTGGCTGCTGCATGCATGCAGTGATCTCAGTTTAGTACTTGGGTTGTTAGGATGAGTAAGGCCGCCATTAGATGCCTCATGTGGCAAGCAGAAGAGCACAAGAACTGTTCACCAAGAGGCCAGAGCCTGAGAGGTGAGGTGACAGACTAGGATCAATGCCCATTGTTGCCCGCAGCAGCACAATCCAGCCAAAGCTTCTTCCAGTACACAAATGTTAACCGCAGCTGCAGTAGGTAGCCGCGCCCTCGAAGTGGCAAGCATGCCTTGTGCCATGCACGTGGCGACAGAAGCAGGAACAGTTGGTTTCAGAAGTGGCAATCTGTACATTCTGGTGGATGCCTTCATTATAATGTACTATTTTTAAGCTACCCGTAAGTAGAATTATATACATGTGCTCTGTCGTTTATGCCATGTTTATCGAGTTACAATTATGAGTACTACCGACCTCTGTATGTATACTAGAGAGAATTGGATTACTAATTAAGAGGCTAAAAATTACCTACACGTGGTGGATTACATGGTGAAGGTTGCTTTTTCATGGAGAGAAAAGGAGCAAAAACCAGAGATGTATGTTATATACTCTAGTCTCAGCAGGGGAACAACAAAAACGCAGCCTCCCTGTGGATCCTCCTATTCTCTACCAGAATGATCTTGTCCAGCTTCGCCATGCACCACTGCAGCTGCTCGCTGGTGATCCTCGGCATCCTGAGCACGCGCGCCACCAGCCGCATGTCCACCTGCGAGAAGAAGAGGTTCTGGTTCGACCTGTCCTCCTTGGGCTTCTTGAACTTCTTCACTAGGCAGTTCCCCGTCCTCAAGAGATCCTTCAGCCTCTTCTCTTTCTGCATCATCACAAGTCCCAACACTGAGTGCCACAACACAGCTCATGCAACCAGTATAAGTAACTTGACGGTACTGTAGCAATTCATCTCCTTGCCGGGTACTGTGCAAAGTAGCCTTACCTTCTGTAACGTGGCATGGATGTGCATCATAAGGTCATGGTCCAAGGGGTCCTGAAGCTCGACGTGGGTGCTCGTTAAGCCCTTCAGGACTGATGTCGGCGTCTCGGCTCTATCGGCCTTGATGAACTCCCACAATATGTGCATCGACTCCTCCATGACATCCTCCAGCGCCTCGCTTGTTATGACGTAGTTCCCCTTGCGTTGATCCTCCATTCTATCCTTGAGACTGTCCTCTGCGACCCAAAAGATGATTCACTTTAGAACGAACCATTTTGTACCCAGCAGTAGATAAAATAAATAAATAAACATGACCTAGTTGGCTGTCAGGTTTCTGAAATCCTGGCGCTAACCTTTTATCACAGGCACTTGCAAGAGGTTGCGAAGGACGCATCTGTTGTTGATGTAGTTCGGCAGCCTAGGGCCCTTGAAGGACTCGTCTTCCACGAATCTCTGCACCACCACCTGAAACTGTTGGAACTCTCCTGCCACCTGGTTGTACTGGTGGCTGTGGTAGGAGTCGGATTCCGGTAGGTCCCGGGCTTGTTCGTACTGCCACCTGAGGAACTCCCATGACAGGCACATCTGTCCGACATAGACCGTCTCCAAGTCGTACCGGAGCTCCTTGAGGAACCGCTCCGATGGGTCCTCCGGTGATCTCCGGCGAGATGATCGGAAGTTGTGTGTTAGGATGGATGCCACCGTTGGTGACATGGTCTTTACGGAGTTTGTTGATTGTTGGGGACCTCTGAGCTGGAGAAAATCTGCAGTGAAATTCAGCACGTTAAAGGAAGAAAAAGGTAATAAATCCATTTCTCGGAGCATGTTCAGCTGGACCAATTATGCTAGGTAAAGTAAGACAGAGCTCCGTCAGTTGCTAAACAGCTTTATAAAGCCAGGGGAAGGCTTGATTGATACAAAAGTTGCTGACAATGTGAATAGCATTTTAGCAGTCCTTTAACTATCCTAAAGACATGCATTTCATCGTTCTTCCAGAGTTGAACACCCAATTCAAGCACATCTTGCATACGTCTTTACAGTGCACCATGTCACCTCTAAAATAAAAGATAATATTAAATCTGGGACATTAAATGATGGAGATTACTTTCGTTCTACTCTTGGTATTTGACCTGCAATTAACGGTTACAATAGCTTTCAAGAGAAGAAATATATGTTTTGGATTGTGCGCATAAAAGTCCCTTACTGCTTGTTATTTCCCCTGCATTCGATATAATTATTAAGTGGATACTCCGACACCCTAAGAAGAACAGTTTAAAATAAAATTGAGTATTTCATACCTAAATATGATCATTTAAATATACAGCATCTTCAAAACTGCAACTATCCGCTATGCATGTCTTAAGTTAGGCTTATTTTGAATCGACAATTTTGAAAATATCCATGTGCTAATATTTTTTGATAAATTTCAATTAGAGTTTTTTGTTCCAAATTCAAATTTTAAGTTTGTTAAGATTAGTTTGAATATTTCATAACAAACAAGAATTTTGGGAATATAGTATTCATTATATTGCCCTCAACTTAACCGTGGAATACTTGTATTTTGGTAATAGGTTGATTCTATTAATAGTACCTATTTACGAACAAATAAATATTAGTTGTATGCGTTTTTTTCTTACGACAGAATATTTTTGACGAAAACTATCTGTGATTGTGATGAACCAATTGAATACCAACTTAAAATTTCCTTTTGAAACAGCTGTGAAATTGTACTTGATAAAGTACTAGAATCAAAGATGATTCAAAATAAACTGTAGAGTGAAATTAGGCATACCTATAGCATACATCTTCTGGTAGCATAGTATGTCAAACTTCCTCATCCTCTCCCTGTAACTCTTGAAGAACTTGTTCAGCTCATCCATAGGATCCTCGCGCAAGAACCTGGCGTCGATCCTCCATGGCTTGAGGTCCTCCATCGGCGCCTTTGGTGACTCTGACTCCTCCAGGATCGTCGGCAGTCCAGCTGACCGCACCTTCTTCAGCTCCAACTTCAGCTGCTCTATCAGGTCTTGGTGCTCCCACAATGACTCTAATTCGTCCTCTTCTTCCACTGTCAAAGCCTTCCACTTGTCCTCCTGATTATTCTCCTCGTCTAACGACTTCGCCTTCTCTGTAACCGAAAAGTGGACATGCCGAAGGGCTTTGCCTGGATGATCATCTGCACTAGCATGTTTATCTTCTACCGGGTCTGAAATGCTCTTGCCGTCAGTGATTACTCCATAGAGCTGGTCATATGAACTGAACTCTTGCTCCGAATGCCCTGGGCTGCTATGATCGTCAGAACCTACTGCATATAACTGCTCATTTGTGGGGACAATTGCTTTCCGATCATCAGAATTGAGTTCGCTTGAATGCACATTTGTGCTGATGAATTCTTTCTTTAAAGACTCAGGGCTTCCCTTATAATCATAAGGAACTTCACCTGCCTCTTCTGTACTGGCAATTCCTTTCCGGACATCAGATATAAGTTCATGTGAGTGGCCTTCTGTACCTTCAAATTCATGCTCCGAATGCCTCTCAATGTCAGAAACCGATGCCTCTGAGTGATCATCTGTACTGGTCGATTCTTCCCTATCAAGAGCAACAAGCTCAGATGAATGATCACGTTCCCTGTCTGATGGCTCTGGGCTCCTCTTAGCATCATGAATTGCTTGATGAGACGAAACAACCAATTCTCTGTCAGTGGTTGCCTCTGGACTGCTCTTAGCGTCAGAAACAGCTTCGTATGAATGATCAATAATGGTGATGGTCTCCTTCTCTGAATGCTCCAAGCTGTCCTCTGCAGCGGAATCAGCGTCATACACGGGCGCTGCGACCATCTTCTTGCTGCTCCAGGAGCGCTCGTCGTCGCTAACGTCGATGCTGCTCCCCTCACTCTCCATGTCCTTCTCCTCGGCTTCGCCGGTTCCGTTATCCTCGTCCACTTTGTACTCGGCATCCGGCGATGGGCTGCGAGACCACAAGTCCGCAGGGTACTTGATGCTGTCCGGCGAGGCCTGGACGACCGAGGCCGGCGACACCGCGGGCGCAGAGTCCCGGAATGACCGCCCCGGCGTGTCCGCCTCCTGCACGGATTCCATGGCCTTGAGGAGCTTCGCCTTGTAGCCCCGGAGGCTGGCGGCGTCGTGCGCCGGCGCCGGGAAGTCCTTCTCCGAGACGAACCAGTCGCTGTCGGAGTCGACGACGAGCTCCTTCACCGAGTACCCGTCGCTGGCGCTCGAGTCCGAGTCTGAGTCGCCGAAGCCGGAGAACTCGGACGCGAAGCTCGCCCTCCCGCCGCTGCCTCTGGATGCGACGGACGGAGAGCTCGCCGGCCTCCGCCTACGCGGTGGTGCCCTCTTCCTCGGCGACGCCACCGTAACGCGCGCGACGGGCTTGTTAATCGCCGGCTGGAAGTCGTCCGCCGTGACGAAGCTGCCGCGACGGGAGGCCACGTCGACCACTCGTCGCTCCTCGGGCTGCGCTGCCGCTGGAGGCGGCGGCGGCGCCGGCGCCGGAACGAAGGACTCCTGGACGCGCACCGTCATGGTCTCCGGCTCCCTGACGAAGCCGCGGAAGTCCCGCTCCGTGAGGAACCGGTAGTTGTGCGTGACTGGAACGATCTTCGGCTCTTCCTCTTCCTCCATCAGAACCTCTGTTTCCTCTGCTTCGTGTTCGTGCTCGCGCTTGTCCACCGGAACAAACGGACTTGGCGATTCCTTCTCGTGCTGCTCCACTTGTACCGGCACAGCTCTCGAAGCCACCGCGGCCACTCGCGGTCGAATCTCCGGTATCTGATGCTGAAAGCTGAAGCTGAGGCTCGGCGGACTGTCCGGAGCTGGAGCCGCCGCTGGCGGCGGCGCGGCCGGCGCTACCGGCTCGGGGGGCGCCGAGTCGTCGTCGTCGTCGTGGAAAGCGCGTTGGTACATGGGCAAGCCCTCGACGAAATCCTCCTCACTGGCATGCACGAAGCTGAAGCTGCGCATCATCTGGAGGACCCTGTCGTCGTGCCTGTCCGCCTCGCTGTCCCTCTCGTCGGCGCCGGGGAAGCCGCCGCGGCCGCGCGGCCTCTTCTCCGCCGTCTCCTTGTCCTCGCCGCTGACCAAATAAACAAAAAGAGGAAAATCAGTCAGTCGTGCCGCCACACCTACGCCTACGCGGGCCGATAGGAAATTCAGGCAGGAACAAAAGAAACCGACGCGATCGAATTGGAGACCGTATGTCGTAATTGATAGATTACCTTGGTGAGGATGAGGATGAGGAGGGGGACATGTACCCGGAGGCGACATGGATGGCGGCGACGAGCGCGACGGTGAGCAGCCAGAAGAGGAGCGGCGTGTTGGCGGCGGAGAAGCCCACGACGGAGTGGATGAACCCGCCCGAGCCGCCAGCCGCGGCGCGGGCTCCTTCCCCGACGACATCCATGGCGCTAGCTAGTGGCCCGGCGTCGAAACCAACATAGCTCTTTTAGAGCAGAGCAGAGCGGCACCTGCTCGTCGCCCTGCCTAGGTAGTTCTAGTTACTGATCGTGTCGTGGTTTGTACGCCATGAAGGAGGGCAAGGAAGAAAACAACGCGGCACCGTATCGATGGGGCAGCGGAGACGAGACGAGGAGGAGGAAAGGGGTGAACTTTTTAGGAGCGAGTCGGACGCGGCAGCTGCGATGCGACCGCGACGCTGCCTTCGAGAGGAAGAAGACCCGGCCGCGTGGCTGGGCTGGGTACAGGAACCCGACGTGACGCACACACCGGAACCGAACGCGTGCTCCGGCCGATCGGACGGCGGCGAGGAGCTCCGGCCGGCGGTGGGTTTTTGGTTGGAGATTTGGGTGGGGCGTCCGTTTCGCGTGCGACCAAGGCGGTAGAGGTTTGGTCAATGTGGAAGCTGACGCGGCCGAAACAACAGCTGAACTGACGGCGGCGCGTCGTCTGCTTTTGTTACCTTCAACTTATAAACTTTCCTTCCGTGTGATTCTTTCCTTAGCCGATACAGATGCTTTTGCTATCTTGGTGTAAATTCGGCAGCCATTTCCATTGATTAGACAGATACCCTGACTGATCCTCCTTTGGTTCTTCTTTAATGGAGTCCAATGCATACATGCATCTTTTGATCGACATGAAATTGACACGGTGTTTCGTCGATACTACTACTGTAGTTGCCATTTTTAGCCGATCCGTGTATACAACAGAGGCGCTAAATATAGCACGCGTCTAAAAAAACCGCTTTCTTACAGTGGGGAGGTAAAAAAAGCTTCAACAGATGCTCTAAAATCCAGCGCTCTAATAAATCCATCCAACACTCGCGTAATTTCGGCACTGCACGTGCTATTTGGTGCGCGAGTGAGAGCACGCTGAAAAATCTGGGCAACACGCAAAGCAGCCATCTGAAGTTTCACCGTGTGCACGAGCTCCGCATCGACAGCGTCGGCGAGCATCGAATCGAGGCTAGCCGCAGTGGCAGAGCTCCGCATCGGCGCCCATGAGGTTGAATCGACGCTAGCCGCGGCGGCAGAGCTCCGAATTGAGGTACGCCACGCTGACAGAGCTCTGCATCAGCCAAGCGAGACTTCTTTCGCCCTGCTTTATAAATAAAGCAACCACCACAGTAACAACGGTACAAGTGCACAACCAAGTGAGACAAAAAAGCTGGGGTCACATCACAACAAGCCCAGGGACAAATAGAGAGTAAAGATATAACACTCACTCCCTACGGAGGAGCCTACGACTGGATGGAGAGTGTAGATGGCGAGCCGCCCTCCGGAGATCGTCAAGCATCGCATCCAGCCGCTCCATGTCCCGATGTCTACATAGCGGGTGCCACTCCTGGAGAAAAGCCAACAGTTTGAATACCGAGTCAGAGGCACGACGTAGAAAGACATGCTCGATAACCATTTTATTGCGAATAGTCCAGAGAGTACAGGTCATCGCAGCAAACATCAGCCAGAAGAGGCGCCTCCTCCTTCCGGCACGGTTTGCTTGCACTTCTAGTAACCCTACCAGGTAATGGGTCTGCCATTCAGGCCCAAGCGCCTCGGCGACGAAGTTCCACATGAAGCGAGCGGCAGAGCAGGAGAACAGGATGTGAGTCTCCGTCTCGGGGACCGCACACAGGGGACAGAGCCCGTCCCCTGGGCCCAAGCGCTTAGACACCTCCACCCCCGAGGGGAGGCGGTTTCGAAGCAGCTGCCACGTGAAAATCCTAATCTTGAGTGGCATAGGAGCCTTCCACAAGTGGGAGGTCCAGGGTAGAACGGGTCCACGAAAGAGAGCCCGGTACATGGAGCCGACGGAGAACTGCCTCGAGGGCGAGAGAGCCCAGGAGACAGTATCCGGGCGGTCCGAAAGGGTAGGGGGAGGGCCGCTAACAGGCCCTCCCAACTAAGCGCCTCCACCAGACCAAATGTGCGGCGGAACCCTATGTTCCACCGCCCATCTTCGGCAGCGGTGGCGACCAGCAAGGACTGATCCGAGCAGATAGCGAAGAGTTCCAGGAACTCGTCTCGCAGCGGCCGCCTGCCACACCACGAGTCGAGCCAGAAAAGGGTACCTCACCCGTCGCCTACAGTTGAGGTGGCCCCCAGCCTGATCTCATGCTTGATGGATTGGATGGATCTCCAGAATTGGGATCCCTCCTTTCGCTCACATGCCATGAGCGGGCATCCCCGAAGGTATTTGGCCTCGACCAACTGGAGTCTAGTTGGAGTTGTCCGTCTTCGGAGGTGACTGGCGTTGGTCGAGACGCGGCGATCTTACACGGTCTAGGACAGGCTCCCTTGTCTGGTAGTTCTGATGTCAGCGGTGGCTCTCCTCGGGCTAGCCGAGTGTGGAGTGTGCACTGCGCTTGCTGTTCGCGGCGAGATGTAGTCGTTATACTCTGCTGGGTTGTGTTGTATGGGTGGTGTCTGCTCTTTCTTGAGCATGTAAAAACATTCTTTTCTATCAATGAAACGAAACGCAAAGGTTTTGCGTTTTCGCAAAAAAGATGCTCCTACGCCAAGAGGCACGGACAGCTCCTACCCACACCCCGCACGCGACCCCCGTCGGCAGTTGCTCCAATTGCTCCACCACCGCACCGACCACCAATGGGAGGTCATCGGGAAGGGAATTGGGGAAGAGGACTAGGGACCCAATTGCTTTTTAAAAAAATTCCTAGGGTCTTATTTGTAAAATTTAGGAACCAGTTTGTTATACATATATTGTAAAACAGTTTTAGCGCGCCGAAATTTGCAGGCTCCGTTAAAGATGCTCGGACTGCGCGCTAAATTTGCAGCCTCTGTTGGAGATGGTCAGGTCGGGACACGCTAAAACCATCTTAGCGTGCGGGTTTTTGGGCGTCCGTTGGAGATGCTCTAAGCAGCATTAGCACGGTCATTTATGAACGTCTTGGACAACAATTAATGAGAATTAATTATAGAAACTTGTATCATCTTTTAGCCAAGAGAATGCAGTCTTCTGTATTTTCATTCTCTTCGTCGACTAAATAAATATTCTACGTGTCAACAATGTTCAACAACAAGTGAATACTGACGTCACCCCCATTATTATAATACCCGATTCGCTTTCCTTCTTAAACTAGCCGAGATTCTTGATCACTCGTAATGGCGCGCGCCTCACCATTGCGTGTCCGGCCATGCGATCCGCTCCTTTCTATGCTGCCGCTGCCGCTGCCGCTGCCGCATCCGTGCGTGCGGAATTGGGAAAGGCCATGGCGGAATTGGCATAAAGCCGGCGATCCGTCCGACGAGAGTCAATGCTCAGGCAGGGCAGGAGCACGCAAACCGCATTTCCCTCCATCGTCGTCGTCTCCCGCCACGAATTGCGTGATCCGGATGTTACTCGTAGTTCGTTTAGCGGTTTAGCCAGTCACCATGACACCTGTTCCTGTGAAACGGAACCCGCTAGAGAACCTGCAAGAAATACTAGATGTTGTAAATGAAGTGTCCTACAACCATGCAAATTCACAACGATATTTTTTGAATTCCAGTCTACATAAAAAGGACAGGATCTGATACATTTTGGATTTTTAAAAACATGTATTGTTCACTCCGCATGTATTCATCTGAGCACCATTAAGTACATCCATATTTGTTTTTGTATTTTCTCGGACCTTATAAATATGATTTTTGATTTTTTAAGATTAAAGGGATTACTACATCTCGAGAGACAAAAAATCAGTATTCTCTGATTCGCCATAAAGAGTTATACGATCACGTTGCATATATATACTAGTGGATATCCTCCCTGCATGCGTAGCCAAACTTTAAGATAAATGCATTATACAAGAACATTTTGAATTTTACTTGCATTCGCAGTAGTCCACCCTCTATCAAGTGGCCTCTATCTCTCCTACCATTAATATGTAGTGCGTTAATATTGTCATCATCATGCTACTCCGTTCGCGACTTCTCTCTAAAGTCTTGAAATCAATTTTTAGACAATGAAAATGATCAACTTCCTAACCTTTGCATCTTGCAAGATGCAGACGCTAAAAGTATGTATTCAAACAATATTTTAGCCTTGCAAGGTGTACACATCTCACTTTAAACGAAGTTTGAAACTTTATTACTGAATGGCTTGCAAAAGGAAGAATATGCCGTGTCGTGGACATAGGGGAATCCCGCTCGGGTAGCTCGAAAAACTGAACACAAACATATACATCAAAAAATAAATATGGTAGTTGGGGGCACCAAAGCGATCATTTATACGACACTCATCCGACAACGTTGCTGGAACCTACTATCAAAGGTTAGCCCATAGGTTTACACCCTTGGAGGCCAGCTTGGAACTTTGAAACAACGCCTTCGGGGTAGACATGACACACGTTGACGGATCCTTCCACCAATGGGCATGCCAGAACATACAAAATGCTCTCGGGGATCCGCTAACATGTCCCGACCACCATGATGCATCATTACAACCATCTCATGGTCACCGTGGATGTGAAACAACCCCCAAGACGGTAAGTACAGCCCGCATGGAGCCACACAAACCAATCCAGCCACGCGTATGAAAGAGACGTGGCAGCTAAAATAAAAAAGCCACATCTGCTCATCGCACAAGACAACAGCAAATAATCACATGATGTCAAAAACATGTCAGCACCCTCCAACGGTTAGCTTGCGCGACGCTCAAAACCCGGCAAACCATACGGCAAGTACGTCTGATGAAATATGAAAAACTGCATCGACGTCGACTAATCATGGTCATGGTCCATCCAAATGGAGGCCACCGGACGAACTGAGATTGTCCCACTCGTCAGTGTGCAACACCGCACCCAAAAGTCTTGGCCTGTCCATTTTCCCGGGCCCATAATCGTGAGAATGGGTGATGCTCTCAAACGATTGACTAGCTACATTGAACATATCTTCTAAAAAAAAGCTACATTGAACATATATATAAATAAGTGATTAAGTTGATGGATTATGGATATATAAAATTAAGAGAGCGGCATGCACCTGCCAAATCAATCTTTGAATCTTCAATAATATACATCCATATTGTACTTGTTACCAACAAAATAATACATGCATCCACGATACGTATTGTGAATGCAATGCAGCACATGTCACACGCAGTGGCGGAGCTGAACCCCAGGCAACCTGGGCCGTGGCCCGGGTCGCAGCGCAAATGTCTTCTTACCATCTACGAAAAAAAAACAAGTGGCCCGGGGCGCAGCCCAGGCCTGGCCCAGTGGCCTGGTCTCCATCTCGAATTATCGCAGTCGCAGACAGGTCGCAGTCTCGCTCGTTCCCCTAGCTCCAGAAGCATACCAGAAGCGCGCCGCCACACTCTAGCTCAGCCCCGGCGCGGCGCCCCCTGACGAGTGACGGCTGCCGCCGACACCGGAGGCTGCCCCGCATCTGAGGCATCTCCCCTTCCCCAGGCCGAGGCTTCCCCGCATCTCCCCGTCGAGGCATCGACATGCTCCAATCTCCATTGAGTTCTAGGGTTCGTGCTACTGCCTCTCATTTGATTTCTGCTCAGCTGGGTGCTTCTAGCGAATTTCTCTACATCTTCGCTGAGTTCTAGGGTTCGTGCTACTGCCCCTTAATCGATTTACAAATTACAATTGCATTTCAGGAACTAAAGAAGTAAAGATGAAGAGATTTTTCCTCTCTATCTCAAAACTGAACGAAGCTGAACAAGCTCCTCAACCTGAAGAAGCTCCTCAATCCGAAGATGCTGCCCCCCAAACTGGACCTTCAATCTCAAATTTTGGCACTGAATCATTAGAAAGGTGGGCTTTAAAAATTGGAAAGAGGGTCCTGGTGTTCTTGATGTTCATGTTGGTAAACCTGATAGTGCTCATAATAAATCTTGGTAATCTTGCTGTGAAGATGGTTCAAACTGACAGACACACTGTTTTTCGTTTGGTGTATCGTCTCATTGAGTTGGCATTGATCTTACCGGTTGCAACGGCAGAAGTGGAGAGAGCTTTCTCAGTCATGAAAATTATCAAGACTGATTTAAGAAATAAAATGGGTGATGATTGGATGAATTACAACATGGTTTGTTATATTGAGCCAGATGTCTTCAGTCTTGTCAATGATGAAGATATTTTATATCGTTTCCAAGCATATAAGTCACGCAAAGGAATTTTACCTCGTCGTTTTGGTAAGTTTTTCTGTTTGTATTCTGTTTGTATGCATGATTGAATATTTTACCTATGCTTCTGCTTTTTCTTATGACACAATTCTTGTCTTTTAAGTTTAAGGTATTGGTCCTTCTTCTACAGTCCTCTCTTCTTCTACCATTGATAAGGCAATGGGAGGCTCGGATGAAGTAAACAATTGATTTCATACTATCTTGTGTATGTTTGTACTATACTTCCTTTATAATTTTGTCATCTTTTATGTACTTTTTGTATTTCGGTGGACCTTTTTGTCATCTTTTATGTACTTTCGGTGCCTCTGTGGACCATTAAGAATCGTAGTTGAAAACATGAGTTTGTATCTGCCATCATGCCAAATTTCTATGTCATTACTAGAGTTTTTTCTGCATGTTTTTTTGAGCCAAAATTTTGGCCCGGGTCTTGCTCAATTCCTGGCTCCGCCACTGGTCACACGACTCGGCCAAACGGCTCATGGTGACGTACGGCACCATTAGGTTATTCTGCATATTAGTCTTGGTCGCAGCAGGAGAAGCTTAATTATGATCTGAATTGTACTATTAGTATACTACGTACATCTACGTACGTGGCTCTTCGCGCCTTCGAGAACCAGGCCATGATCGACCTCAAATCCTCATGAGTCATGACAACGAGCCTCCCGTTTTCCGTTGATCCCTTCCAAACGCCTAAATGCCTAATGCTCCAAGAAGTAATACGTTTGCAGCGCCGATTAATCAACCCACACCAACTTGCCTCCTGTTGAGACAACGACACCCTTGCCCTTGGCTGCATCCGCATCCGTGGGCTACGAAAACAAAACCTCACCCGAGAGATCACTGACGATCACCTCTCACGGGAGGTTGCTTTGCATTGGGTTAAACCCAAAGCAGCGGTGACGCCGACGAGCCTCTCCGATCGACGGCGACCAGAGGAGAACCTATAGCTAGTGGAGGTGGTGGCCGCCGAGTCACCTTCGCGAACCCCGTCATCTTTGCCCGTGAACGTGTCTTTAACCGGTGGTTTGGAACGTCGATCGAGTTCGTTCTAGAGGGATTTATTGGTGACACGGGAGGGTTGATTTGACAGTTTCACTAGCTAGTAGCACACGACGCTTTACTTGGTCCATGGATCATCCCTCGAATCAATGGAGCTAGGCATGCATTTGGATGGAACTGGATCTGTCCAAGCCTTTGTGTGCGTTGCACTCTGGTTCTGCTAGCTAGTGGCTCTTGATCTCGACCGGCCATTGTCTGTATTCTTAGCTAGGAGGAATATATGCCAGCGTAGAAAGCTGTGATGTTCGCTCATGAATGAAACTTACCCTTTGTTCTTGGCTTGGCGACAGATCGATCGGTGATCTCCTTCCCTTCAAATGCTGGCAACCTGCAGTAGAAACAAGATCGCTTTCACTGGGGAGAAAACGAAGATGAGGGTTTTGCTGTCAATTATGTAGCGAGAAAGGACAAGTTTCGCCATCCATCTGGGATTAGAAAGGGACCGCTGAAAGCGACCAGGAAATTTTGATTGGACGTGGAGGATACGGCCCTAACCATTGAGGAACCAACCGGTAAACAAAGGAAATATTGTGGAAAATAAATCACGCGGGACGGGAGTCCACTAAAAATATAGGAAAATGCAGTAACCATCAAGGGACCAACCAGTAAACAAAAGGAAATTTCGTGGAGGAAAAATCGCACGGATCGAGAGTTCACTTAACGAAATTAATGGTCATGTTGCTCTAGAGAGAGAAGTTTTTTGGTACTACCTTCAAACTGTTGGCTGAAATATTTCAGCTTATGTCCAAGTCAAGAGTTCCTCAGCAGTTTACACTTTTGGCATCTTCCCTAATTTCTCATTGTTAAATCTTCCTTGCGTGCCGAACTAGGTTTGGTGCGTAGTCAACACCGTCCACTCTATATTTGCCCAAAAAATATGACATACATCGAAGAGTCGAACTGCCATTCTTCGTCCAAATTTAATGTTTTTTGCAACACATCAGTAGTAATATACTACTCATCTGGCAACATGACTTGCATGAACACATCAGCAATATACAATAATACAAGTACTATAAGTACCTACTAACTCTGCTGCTAAAAAAGATTGATCGACAAAAAAATTGGTGGCTAAACATATATCGACGCCTGAGAGATTCGAACTGCTGCTAAAAAAGATTGGTCGACATAAAAAAAATGGCGGGTCAAAAAATTTCGACGCCTGAGAGATTCGAACTCTCGCGGGGAAACCCCATGTACTTAGCAGGCACACGCCTTAACCACTCGGCCAAGGCGTCAGTTTGTGATGCCTGTATCATTCCCAAGTACTACCTCTGTAACTAAATGTAAGATGTTTTGGTAGTTCAATTTGAACTACCAAAACATCTTATATTTAGATACGGAGGGAGTAGATATTATCAATCCTACAGGAAAAGATGTACTCGTCCGACGATGGCAACAGATTTTTCAGAGCAACGTCCATTGAGGCCGGCCCCAGACACTGATTCCGGACCACTTAATTCGGCCATGATTCGCATAACGATTTGAACACCTCGATTGTGATCTTTCCCAAGAGAGCACTAAAATATTCCGTTTGATGACCTCCCGCGATTTTTTTTGCCTTTTGTTTGTCGCTCGTGCCAGTTTTGCAAGCACAGCGTCTGCCGGCCCCCACGTACCAAACGCTCAACTACGGTCATCTCCGAGCCTAGATTTCAGTGGCCGCTGTTCTGCTGTCGTTGATGTGCTGATGTGTTGATGCAAGTCATGTTGCCAGAGTGAGTGTTGGATGGTGAGCGCAAAGCACCACAAAGTTGTGGAAATAACATGGACATCTAGCACTGAGCATAAAAGCATGCAGTTCTCCTAGGCCCTGAGTAAGATTTCAGAGCGATCGGGTCTGAAAGATACAGAGAGCGACGTACGGGTGGGAGAAACTTTGTATGTCGATCGCCACACCTTTTTGCTCCCCAACTTTAGGTGGTTTTATAAAGACCCTCGGATTACTTAGAATGCTAATCATCAGTTGTCAGTTGATACTTTGAACACTCTGTCTGAGGTCTAAACTATAGTAGATGTGAAACACACGGGCTTGGCGTATGGAAAGGGTTAAAGGATCCGTCGTCCGTCCATGACGTGAATCAGACGGACAACTTGGACGCCTGGCCGCGCCGGCCGACGTCCGAGGCCGGCCGGAGAGAGCGACCGGGAGAGAATATAGAACCACGATGGATGAGATGAGACGCTGCCAACGGTGGAACCGAAAGGCCGGCGCGTCCTGTCTTCACCTTGGTGCTCGTCTGGCGCCGATCGTGACGGCGGCCGGCGTCGCGCGCGCACACGCACCACGCACGGCCGTGATGAGCAGCGTCCGGGCGGCGCGGGGGGTTTTGTTTGTCCGTTGGTTTGTCGCCATCTGCTCATGTGATTGCGTGCCTTGGAAGTTCTTTGAGCGAAAACTGAATTGATTTGAAAAGTTGATTTATTAAACTGAATTTATAAATAATTACTCCAAAATTTATGGGACTTAACAAAGTCTATATTAAGAATAAAAATGGTACTTGGTAATTGGCCGCCATAATGGGGCCCAACTACTCTTTCACCATGCTGCAGCGGAATGCAGCACCGCTTGCGGGCGATAAATAGAAGCTCCCGCATTGATGTGTTTTTTCTTTATCTTATTACTTTTTTTCTTTGTCCTACTTTTATTCCTTTTTCCATTATTTTTTTGTTCTTTCCTTCTTCTTTCTCTTGCCACACTTTTATGTACTATTTCCTCCGTTCAGACTATAAGATGTCTGCTCTTTCTAAATAACATGTATATAAACATGTTTTAGTGTGTATGTTCGCTTATTCAACTCCGCGTGTAGTCTATATTAAATATTTTAAACATATTATAATTTGGTATGGAGGGAGCATCGAACATTTTCTTAGTTTTGTATTCCTTAACTTCTCCATAATAATATTTTTCATCATATATGGAAACACCTTTCTACCCCCATGAAAATTTATATAGATAACCATAAAGATTATATTCATACTTCTCCCACAAACATTATTTAACATACAATCTATAAACAACTTGTCAAGGCACGGACATTTATTTACATCAATACAAACACATATGAGACTCTATTTTTTGACACGTGGACATTTTTTTACAATACAAACATCTTTAGCATAAAATTAATCCATAGAAAGTAATTACAAATATTCAAAATTATCAATAATAATAATAAAAACTACCTAATTAGGAGCTTGTTCGGGAGACGTGAGTCTTCAATTGATAAATAGGAGCAACTATTTCTTAGCTGATGCCTTGAGCACCCATTAGTATTGCGAGGGATGAGGCTCGCGCACCTGGTGGGCTTAAGTACATTACTTTTTGTTGGATGTGTGTTTTATTATGTTGTTCTCCTTTTTGTACGTTTGCCTTTTTTATTTTGGTTTCTTTCTTCTTTCCATTTGTTTTATTTGTTTTCCATGTTTCCTTTTTTATACTAAAATCAAATGAATTGTGTAGTAAGTGAATATTTTTCAAAACTTGTAAATAATTATTTTGAGCAGTTGGGATTTTCCCCTCTCACATCAATTTTTTAAAACCACGAACCGTAATTCGTAGGATCATTTTAAGGAGGACATAGTTTCGTACTGTTCATGGGTTGAGAATGGAAGTAAAACTCTAAGAGGTCGAATCCCCCTTGTTAATAAGTAGCTTAATAGTATACTGGTCGTAGGTTTGAATCCTACTTGCAGGGAGTTAATTCATTCTTCAACGGAAGAATAAAGCGAGGAAGTTATTGTCTAACACTGGCCTCTATGGAAGAACATGTTGGGAGTTCTGAAAGGTGGTGTCGTGGCGATTTATCCTATGGGGCATGTCAGTGGTTCACGTCCTTTTCTTTCAAGAAGGACTACTCTCGGAGCCCCCCTTATAGATTTTAGTTACAAAACAAAAGTCTATTTCACACATCCATGAACGCTTGAATTTCTTACTTTGTCCAAATTACAAAAAGAAATGTCTTTCTCATTTAGTTTTGAAAGATCAACTTTGCACTTATATTAAACATGTATATTGATCATGAACTGAGCTAACTGTATTTGGTTGTTATTTGCAGATGATGATGTCGCGTGCCATGAAGACACCACCTCTCTTAGCAGAGCTGACTGCTCCGCTTAGTTCCACAACCACCCTGGAGAGCAATGTGAACCTCATTACCATCTTGGAGTAGAAGCAGGTTCAATCCTATTAAATACTCTAAATATCATTATATATTTAATATACTTGTAAAAAATGTGGCGTGAGGGAGGGGGGCACCGGCCCCCTAGACCCGAATGAACACATGGTGTCTGTCGAAACATTTTGTGAGAACTGCACGCCTTCTGCGAAATGCAATATTTAAAATAGTAATTTCATTATTTCTTGGAAACTAGAGGATGCAACACTCGGGAGAACGGAAGTCAGAACGGCTAAAGGAAGTATCACTTGTTTTTCTAATTTAATAAAAATACTTGTTTTCCTCACTTGTTATATCTCATGGTTTTGTAGCCTTAATTTTACTTATTCTTTATTCTTTCTTAATAAAATAAAATAAAATTTTCCATTGTGTAATAAGTGAATATTTTTTAAACCTTGTGAATAATCATTTTGAATTATATCGATTTTTTCCTGTCACGGATTATACATGGATTTTCTAAGAAAGAATTAGACTCAAATTATTCATTGGTTGAGAATGAGAGTTGAATCCTAGGAGGCCGAATCTCCCCTTATTTCGAAATAGCTTACTACTAGAGTGGTCGTCTGATAACATACTGGTCGTAGATTTGAATCCTACTTGCGGAGAATTTATTCATTCTTTAACATAAGAATAAAGCGTAGAAGTTATTATCTATTCGTTGTCCTCTATGGTAGAACATGTCGGGAGTCCTTAAAGGAGGGGTTCATCCTCTAGCCTTTGTCAGCGGTCCGAGTCCGTTTATACTTCCGACCCGTGACTTTAGCAGATACTATGATATCGCCAAATTTTACTGATTAGGTACTTCCATTTATGACTTCGCGTTTATGGACGTTGATAAGATTCTTCTTAGTAACAAGACATAACTTTAAAGTTAATCCGCGATTGACAAGAGGAAAAACTCATCATTATAAGAAATTATTTTGAACTATACATATAGTTGTCTCTACGTTTTAAAATATATGTCGTGAATTTTTTTTAATACATTGTTCATGCTAATGGGTCGTGCCCCGTGCTAGATACGCCCGGTGTTGAAAAGGCTTCAGGCGTCAGCCCTTTATTTGACGCTTAAGGCACCTAGATCTTGTAGGTTTAGGCCCATCGGACGCCGCGGAGCAATTCTGTTGGTGGCCCGAAGGTAGTCTGGCTACGGCGCTCATCTTTTTGTTTGTTTTGGTCTCCAGCGCTGCTCAGTCGTCAAAATGAAAATGTGGAGATGTGAAGTGTCCACGTGAATGCACGTCTTCCCCTGAAAAAACGTGGGTTGCGAAGCTGTTTTTCTTGCGAAAACGTGGTTGCACGATTGGCCGAATTCTGCATCAACTACTCCGATGCATTTCTGAATCCGTCAGTCCACACGTTGCTAATCGCTGTTTAAAATGTACAGCTACTTACAGGAATAGGGTCTCAACTAAAGCAAAATTTCGTTGGTATACTAAAGTCATTTGAATTACTAGTGGTCTAAGGAACTGAAATTATTTTTTCAGCTAAGAAATTTAAGCTCAGCTATATATTAGTGGTGTATAGGCAATTCAAACGGAGTAGACGAGAAGCTAAAAAAAGAAGAGGAAATACACTGACGCAGTCCTCTCCTAGTCGCCGTATTCCCGAGTCCACCGCAGCCCACGTCGTCCGCCTCCTCTCCACACCTCCGTCGCGCCGCGCCGCGCCGCCGCCTGCGCCTCCTTCTCCCCCCATGCACACCTCCGCGGCGGCGGCGGCCGCCGCCTTCCTCGCTCCCTCCGTCGCGGTCTCCAACCGCTTGGTTCCGCTCCAGCGGGCGAGGCGCTTCGCTGTGCGCGCCGTTGCCTCCCCTCCCGCCTCCAAGCCCGCGTCATCGCCCTCCAAGGTGAGATCGCCGAACTATTGCTAGCGGAATACAAGTATCAGCATTGTTAATTGGTGTGGCTGTCTACCGGATTTGAGCTCATCGGGATCGTTGTATTGGGTCATTCTGACCGAGGAATCCCTTGAATAAGCTTCGAGTCCTGCCGCCATTGGGGTTAACGAACTATCAGATTCAGATTTGAATCTCAAATTGTTTTGGTAGGCTTTCATTTCTGTAAGAAATTCTCATGTTGTTCGAAAATTTGAAAGCCTGGCAACACTTTTCTTTAACAACAGAAGTCGTGGCACCTAAATGTCTTAACTTGTAAGTTGTAATTCAACCTAAATGTCCTAAATTGTAATTCAACCTAAATGTCTTAAGTTTGGTGCTGCACACTGCTAAGATACTATCAAAATGTTGTTATGAATTTAGAATACAGTTGAATCGAAGGAGAATGTACAAATATGACTATACAATTATAGATATAGACAGCCTCCACCAACATACACAAAAATTAAGTCCTAAGAAAGTAACTAAATAATATCCATGAAGACCTTTGTGCTCGCCACGGCAGGGTTGCCGACCGCCATCATGCTCTGCTGCCACTGAAAAAGTCATTTGAGAAGAAGGACGAAGACGACCATCATTCAAGAACAAGAAAAACACCATCACCCAATGGCTTTATGAGCTGCAGTAGCCACCTATCTTTAAAAACAGGATTGAAGACTTTGGTGGAAAAACACGACCTGGGACACCGCTCCATGCTTTTCTAGAGGTGCTCGCCGCATACCAATAGAAACAAAAAACGCCCCTTCCGAGCTTATTTGAAGGATCACCAGCAGTGCACGAAGCCGAAGCGTTGGATGGCCACTGACTTCCACAGGACTGGTGAACTGAATCCTCCACGTGCTCCTCATCGATAACAGAGCCAGCGCCATCGAAGATGGAATGGAGCCAGTAGACTTATTCTGACGCGAGAACATCACCGCCACCTCGCCATCCTCGCCAAGACAACCTTATCCTCAGAAAAGTAGGACCATCTCCCGCTCGCCAGCGTGGAGCCAAGATCCGCCGCATCTCCGAAGGCCATGAGCATGGGCCTCCGGATCAGGCATTCAAGCACACCGGCGGGAGGGCACTCCTCCCGATCGCCTCCAAGAAACTCTCCTGGAGGCTAGGATTTCGTATGTGTTCTGGAGAAACTGATTATCAAAAATGCGAAACAGGCGTGCGCGGTGAACTCTTCAGTTACAAAGATCAGAGTGTTGGTGAGTGTAATGACTAATGATCACCGATCAAATACCATTTAAGAGAACGAATCACTACATTTTTGCATTCTGCAAGACAATATCCTTCTTCCTCTGTAAGAACTTATTTCAATTCCTCCAACTGTTATTGCAAGACACTTCTCAGTAATCACGAAAACTAAAACTTGGATAGTATGATGAGTTTAACCTTGTGCAAGATGTTTAGCCCTAGAGAAAATTTTAATACTATATAAAAAATGTTATCGATCGATGACTGTTGGGTAAAATCACCAACAGAATGTTGGGGTTTTCTGTTAAAAGGTGGGTTACTGCAGTGTGAAAGTTGCATAAGTTATGGGATGGAAGTATTTCAAATATCGTGGTGTTGTCCACATGCATATTAGGTTTTGTGTCCCATTGTTGGTAGCCTTCAACCTTTTTTGGCTTACGTTATCGAGGATCCCGTAAACCTTCTCTCTGTTTTCTCCCTCTCTCGTTCCACTAAATATTTTCCTTGAACATGCATTAAAATTTGTGTCATTAAAGAACACCAAAGAAGGCAGAAAGCAAGCAAAAGCAGGTTGGTGCAATGTGCAATGTTTTGCAATATTTCGTTCTACCTACTTATCGCTAGTACATTGTTTTTGCAATGTTGTTATTAGTAATTCTTGTTTTGTGTGCCTGAGTTTATGCATATATTTGCATGATATCCAAGAAAGAGTGCAGTTGATGTCCTTTGCTCCCTTAGTCACAAATGATGGCAGGTTCAGTTATTAGAAATTGACTAAATGACTTTACAAGGAAAAGAAAAGAGAAATAGGAGGTTAAGCAAAAATGTGCCATCTTGCTCTCTTTTTGTTTCCTTCCTTTTAAGAATCAGGCTTCCCGCTTTATAAATAAAGCCACAATGCCAAACTCATACAAAGTGATGACGGAACCTCTTACATAGAGGATCAAAGATAAACAAAAAGAAAGATAATCCCTAAAAAAAGATAAAATTCTGCGGCTTACTGCCTTGATAACATGTTGCCTGCCATCCATGATCTGTTTGATTCCCTAAGTGTACCCAAGATTTTAGACTCCTTCAAACTTGTCCATTCATAGGTTTTGATCACATTTTGTCATGTTATATTCTTCCAAAACCAGATTTCCTCATTCAGTGTACTTTTCCAGTGGGTTTAAACTATGAGGAAAATGAACCGCAATTGCTCAAAGTTTTTCCTTGACTATCTGATTATTAACATAACTTAATTTTCTGAAAGTCTTGACGATTGAAGACATGCCAGTGTTATGATTATCCTGAAACCTAGTCATGTGTGCTTACTCAGTCAGAAAACTTGGAGCCCATGTACAAGGATGGTCAACATGGCCCAATGTGGAATGTTACTCAAAATTAATTCTTCTGGATAAATTGGATAAGTTCGATCTTGAAGACTTGAATAATTGACCACACTGTGCTGAACTTAATGCTAATATGCACAGAAGATTACTGAAGTTTGATTCGTGTTTACTCCAACAGATTCCGTCTAGTACATTTTTTCCATCCATTTATTAACATCAAGGTCTTTAGTAAATACCCTGACTACTTTAGTGGCAAATATCTCTGCATTAGACTTCTGACTGTGTTGACATGAACAATTTTATTTTGCCTCTTCATGGTATTGTACTATTGTTTGTGCTGTAACATTATTGTTATGCTTTTCTAGACTGGGAACTGGCAGTGGACATTTGAGGATAAGCCAATAAGCGTTTACTATGAGGAACATGAGCAGGGAACTGCTGAGAATGTGAAGAACATCCTTATGATCCCTACGATTTCTGATGTTAGCACAGTGGAAGAATGGAGGGTGGTCGCTAAAGATATTGTGACACGGAAAGGAGAACTCAGCTACCGTGCTACTATTGTCGACTGGCCTGGTCTGGGTTATTCAGAAAGGCCATCACTGAACTACAATGCTGATGTGATGGAGAATTTTCTGGTTCAGCTAATCAATTCACCAAATAGTCCTGTGGCTGATGCAGGTAAACCAGATGTTACCCTTTCATTGCACTGGTAGTCTGTCATTGCAAGCACTTCCACTGGAATTTGTACCTGATTGTATATATTGGTTATGCATATCTGGTTGGCGATTATTACAATTTCATTCTTCTACCTTCAGTCTAGCTTCCTAACCTGCATATGTTTATTGTAACCATTGTTTCTTTTTTAAATACATTGTGTTGAGACTGTTCAGCGGTTTTAGAGAAGTCCCGAAGAATTATGTTTGCGCTATGCACAAAAGAATGCCTGGTCAATCTTGTCATTCACAAGACACTAATGTATTCTAGAAAACATGTTTCCTGGAAACCTCCTTCTTGTCTGGCAGCTGTATACTGGCGTCTAATGGTGCTCCTGAACATAGATCGTACGTTGAAAATATTCGAGGCGTGCCCGCTGGGTCCTAGTTCTTTGAAAATACACACCTGAGTCCTCATTTTGCAGAATTCGCCCGTCGCATATGGACGACTTATCCACATTTAGGACCAAAATGTGTATTTTCAAAGCATTAGGACCCGGCTGGCACATCTTGAATACTTTTAGGACCGCGGATGCATATAACTGTACTAGGTAGAGTAGCAAAATAGTTTAAAGGGAGCTTCGAGAGTTCAGCAAAACATTTTAGTCCACAATGGAAGTGTTAGCATATCAATCTTAACGACTAGACATATGCTAGAAGGTAGAACACAAATTCCAGTTGGATGATGTTTGTCACATTGACTGCATTTTTTAGAACCTCAGTGTTTTCAGTTTTTTAGTAACTCCAAGAATTTTGAAATCATACTCTTGTTTGAATGCCAGTAGTCACTTTACGACGTGGTTGTACTGTCTATGCTATGTTCAGATGGTGAACTGGTCGTAGTTGGAGGTGGTCATGCAGCAACTATAGCAGTCCGTGCGGCTGGGAAGGGCCTTATCAAACCATCTGCTGTTGCTGCTGTTGCACCTACTTGGGCTGGACCCCTTCCCATTGTATTTGGCCGAGGTTCTGATATGGAAACAAGGTACTGGGCCCAGCATAGCTCTGCCATTGCTTACAATATTTAATTTTCCTGGTGTGTGTCAGTTGTCAACGGTAAACATACAAAGATGTGCTACACAGATGTGATAGGCATGAAACATACCCAGAATTATGGGGGTGCCAAATTATCGAAACAATAAGATGATCTAGATAGTCTGGAACAGCGTGACTTTGGGCAGAAATACCCCCTTTTGAACATATCAAAGCATGCTTTGCGTACCTCATCCTGACATTTGTTACGTCATGCTCATGTGATCATGTCTAGTAAAGTTGGACTATCTCATTCAGCGAACAGTAAATATGCTTGGTATTTAAGGACAAAGTAATGCAGCACTGTTTTGCTTGCAAATATTTTTGCTCACAAACAGTTTGTAACAGGCCGGGACTACCCATTTCTAAAAATAAAAAATAAACAGTTTGTAACACGGTGGCCCCACAGCTGGGGTGCACCGAAGAAAAATGTGTAAAATTTACTGTGCCTTGGTAATAAACAGTCTGTTGGTAATATTTGGCCTTGGTTGTGATTATGGAGTTGTTTATGTTGTTGCAAATAGAAAGTACAGTAGCATAGTTTTACAGGCACTTCATTTTTTATAAAGACACAGAATGAATAATCGTTCGTGTTAGCTTACGTCTTTTCAGTGCATAAGATTCAAACTGATGGCTCTAATATTTTTTTTCGACTGTTATAATAGGTATGGGCTTCTGCGAGGAACCCTGAGGGCCCCAGCTATCGGCTGGATGATGTACAATGTTCTGGTGAGCAACGAGAAGTCCATCAAGTCCCAGTACAAGTCACATGTCTATGCCAACCCTGAGAACGTGACGCCAGATATCATCGAAAGCCGCTACGAGCTGACCAAAAGAAAAGGCGCGCGATTCGTCCCAGCCGCGTTCCTGACGGGCCTTCTTGACCCTGTTCAATCAAGGGAGGAGTTCGTGCAGCTGTTTGCTGAATTGGATGGAGATGTCCCGGTTTTAGTAATGTCGACGCTGAATTCTCCGAGGAGGTCGAAGGCCGAGATGGAGGCTCTCAAGGGGGCCAAAGGAGTGACCAAATTCGTGGAGGTTCCGGGCGCGCTTCTGCCGCAGGAAGAATACCCCCTGGCAGTTTCAGAGGAGCTCTACGACTTTCTACAAGAATCATTCTCATCAAGAAGATAAACTGCATATCCGAGCGGAAGCTACCATGGGATGAGGTCCCGCATGTATCGTCATTTACCAGTAAATCCATCCACGTACCGGAGCCTATAGTAACAGTAAACAGCAGCATCACCCCACTTCCTGTGTAGTTACCACATATCCAAGCCTGATTTTGAGAGAGCAGATGCCCATACAGCTTCAGTCTGTGTAAAAAGTATACTACCCTGAACAATAATTGCAGCTCACTGTTAGGGCACATCATCCTGGGTCTAGTATGATCGCATCAAGCAAGCCTAACACTGCATCATCATCCGGTGGCACTCATTCATTGCACATGGCGTTAGCAGTTCATCCAAGCCCCCCTGGCTTGTTTCTTCACATTGATGACAAAGTACAGGCCTTATTACAAGCTACACACTGCCTGGTCTCCTCAGGTAAACTGAAGCTCTTGGTTCCCGACCTGTACATTTTCACCGAGGTGACGGCCGGCGTCGTTGTTTCACCGTCGAATCAATGCTTGAAGCTGAGAGGTAGTAGTGCTCGCTGCTCTCTGTGTTGTGCTCCTCCTGGAAGTAGAAAAGCTGGATCCGGTACGCACACCGCAGAGGTTGTCGTACAGGACAGATTCTGATCAAATAATTGGGGGCATGATCCCAGCAGCGGCTGGCCGTGCCACGGCCATGAATGCGGCATTTAGTGAAGCCTCGCAAAGCCAGCTGCGACTCCGGGCACGCAACCTCGCCGGGGACCGGCCACGCCACCGTGAAACACTGAGAGCTACGCGGCGGTGTCGGCATGGTCCACGACGTCGCCGTCGGCGGTCACCTACGTGGCGGCGCCCAGGCAGGCTGGAGAGGGAGCGGCAATTAAGGGGTGGAAAGGGAGGCCGGAGTGGCAAGTGAGGTGTCCCAGTTCAGAGGTGGACTTTCTGTGCGCTGGTGTTGATCCCTGGCGTGACTCCACGCTTATTATTAGTGAGGCGGTCCATATAGACTGTGGTGGCTTGACAGTGTCACAGTGGAGTAGCAGCATCGATCGATCGTCCGGGGCTTAAATGCTGCGAGATTAATTGGTAGGGTCTTGGATATCTATGCCCGGATGAATGAATTGGACAAATCACAAAAAGTTAGGACAAATGGCGTGTGCCGGTGCGTTTCTCCAATTATGGCTGTTTAAGATTGCGTGGAGTGTTCCAGCTGAAGGCAACCCCAGCCCAGTCCGGATGATTGCACTGTTGTAGTTTCTGGTGAGAGGTCAAAAGATGGCTGAAAAAGATCAGCATTTGAGCATCTCCTACGGCAACCGGAACACCAAAACGAGAGAGGTTCAGGTAACCTGGAAAGACCGCTGGTGATCGAACGAGAGAGCGAAACGCGGGCACGTCACTGACTGATCCCAGCTCAGTAGTTCATCGCACGTACTACTATGTATCAGTGACAAATTGATGCGTCTCTGGAGAGTCCACTAGGAGCAGGGACGAGATTTAAAGTGTCCTTGTCCTGGCTTTCTTCTGCATGGAGACACGCGTGAGCTGTTAGGACCATGTAAGCAGCTGCCTTGCTCCACATCAGTGAAGACTATGCAGTGCGTCGTCCATGCCTTGCCAAGCACCACCGACTCCTAACAACCCCAAGCCTGCTTCGCGATCCCCGTAACCCTTTTTGGTTGTTCCCATTGTCTCGGAGTTTTCGGCGCCATTCTTCCTACTTCTTTCCAACAGTACTAGCTTGCTCGGTTCATAATATGTACTGTAGTAGCTTCAGATGACTCCAGTTTGGCTTGCACTCTTTTCGCCTTCAGCCTATATTACTACTGGGATGGACAAGAGCAACAACTCTGCACAGTTGACTTGACCTGCTATCACTTTCTTTTTGGATGTTTAGCTATCTCGTTTTCTCTGGTGATCCAAGGACGCACCATTTTTAAGCAATGTTGAGAGAGGAGAGAGCGGTGCACAAAATGTGACAGAGGAAAACAAACAGAAATGCGGATAAACACCATCACCCATGGAGCACACAATGTGTGTTTTTAACTGTTTGGTTGATTCATGTAAACCACTTAGTTTATTTTCGCTAGAAGATACTTTTCTAGTGGATGGCAAAACTCTTCTGAAATCGGCAAACCAACAAAGTAAAATTTCATGATGAGAATAATGTATACACAACATGGCAAACGTCGACCAACGTCGAGTAATGCCAAATGGACTTATAGAAGAATATTCCGAATCAAATGGAATTGATAAGTTCCCTAAAGAACATGACACCACCGAGAAGTGCGTCATCCGTCATTTAGTCCATGAAGCACAAAAAGTCATGTACGTGATGGTTGTAAACCAACTAATGTATAGATAAAAAAAGGAGAGCGAATGCCACGTTTTACCACCTAGCTGTGCGACACATATTTACTTAGTCTATTGAAAATCCGTCGAGATTACCTCAATTGAAAACTTTGGTCATGTTTGTCTAACGCTTGTCCATTCCATTGGGCAGGTATAAGGTGAGGATTGTTGAGGATATCAAGAGGACAACAATGAATGGAACATATCTAGATGAAAAGGTTAAAGACATGATCGCGGACGAGTCCCTCCGAGTTCTACACATTGTTGATGCACCACATCAATCTAACACGCCGGTCATATGTAAAAGTATGAACAAAATGGCCAAACTTTTCTATGTATGGTAAAGCATTCTCCCAACTACCTACATTTCATAGTGGAAACATGTATACCCATACGATAAGCACGGATCGACGCCGAGTCATGTCAAAATGGATGGATAGAAGGATAGTCTGAACCATAGGGGTTTTGATACTTACCCAAGACATTAACAAGATCTGAAGTGTGCCATTTTTCTCGTGAAAGCAAAAATATTTTAATTTTGCTGGTTGTAAACCAAGTGCTACATGGAAAAAACAATAACGTAACTTTCTGCATATGGCAAACCATTCTCCTAACCAACTAAATTTTCAACACAATATACACAACACGACAATCGACACCGAGTAATGTCAAAATGGACAGATGAGAACAATAGCCTGAACAGGAGGAAATGGTAGGTGCTGTTGGACGTTAACACCGTTATTAAGAAGTGGCGCACTCGTCATTTACTGACGAGAATCAGTATCTAACCGTGCCATTTCATTTCTACCAAATGATGAATGTCCTTTCATTGCATTTCTAGCTACCAAATAAAATAAAAAATGAGTTTTGCTAAACGATCGAGCTCTTAACCAAAATGGAAAACAGAATTTGAGGTTCATGCACCTGAACCGAAGGACATCGACACCGGTAAGAAGTGTAGCAGTCACTAGTCAGTACTCGGTACGGAACCGGAGACAAGTCACCGCGCGGATCCGTTGCTCGCGAAGTCGCGATCAGCAGCAGCGATCGGTCACTATCGGCTTTCAAGTGAAAAGCTCTGCGCCGCTGCATCGACTCGACACGTCCGTCGCCGCGCTGCGGCAAGCTCGTTTCACACGGCCCTCGCCCTTTCGCGAGCCGACAGCTGATCCATCCACAGGTCATTTTCTTTCTGTTATCCTCCGTGACAAATGGTGCTTTTCTCCATTGAAATCCCGTTGACAAAGTTTTACCTTTTGCCCTGGAACGGTTGAGCAGTACTCCCTACATTTTATTGTTGTACGTATGTATTCTCAGTTAAGGACGACTTCTGCTATGATATGAATCTTTGCAATGTGGTTTGAGCAAGCTCTTTGTTTAGTTTTTGTTCCAGACAAGGAGATTGATTACTTTTCCGTGAAATTAATCAGTTCGTGTTGCAGAGATAGGATCACTGACAGTTAACTAATCCCATAAATTTGTGAATTCTCCGTATATATCTGTAGCGGCGTGGCGCCTAGTGCGGTACTGTACATTCAGGTAAGCAAAACCATTGATTTCGTTTTGAGAAGTGGCGGTGCTGCAGGCTGGATCCCTCTATGCTAGCATAGCATATCCCTCTCGATCTGGGAGTGCTGCAAAAGTCTACTGTGAATTCTTGGACGGCCGGAGATAGATGACGAACTATACGTTTGTACGTATATTGGAGTATAATTGTATGCATGTTATATGTAGGGCTACATGCATGCGTGTCGTTTATTATGCATGTATGAACGTACGCTGCCAAGTTTCTTCTATGCTGACAAGTGCTCATAACACCACTTGTCGCCGTGCCCCCTAATGTTCTTGTGTTGATCCATTTTGTATATATATATACTCTAGATGTGAGTAGTTGACTACAGTTAGCTAACAGGATTATCCAATATTGTTTTCTTACATTCCATCTGAGATATTCAGGGGCTATCTATATGAGTCTGAATTAAAGATCAACTTGTGATCCACCTCACTTCCTTACATTCTCACATTCAGGGGTAGCCAAAAGCCAAGTGCGAAAAACCCAACCCCGCGTCGCCCTCCCTGGGCGGCTCGGGGCAACCCGAGAAACCCCGCCGCCGGGAGCCCCTCACCACCTCTCACGCTGCGCCGCCGCCGGAGGGGTGGCCGGCAAAGCCGCGCGCACCCCAAGGAAGGTGGCGGCCGGCGGTTTTTCCTCCATTCGAGCTCTCCCCGGCGAGGATGCGGTGCGGGATGGCGGCGGCTGCCGGCGTCGTGCGCGGCGGCGGAGGCTTGCGGGCGGATTCAGGCGGCCGGGGCGGTGCGCCGTGGTGCGCGGCGGCGCGGGGGAGGCGCGGGGGTGGCGGCGCGACGGCCGGCGCGGGCCGTCCGGGCCCGATCTGGGCCGGACGGGCTCGGCCGGTTTTCCTCTGCGGCGCGTCCGGTGCGTGGCATGGTGGACTGGGCGACGAGCGGGCTGGTGGTGCGCCTCCGGTGCGTGGCGAGGTGGCCTGGGCGACGAGCAGGCTGCTAGCTGGGAACGGGAGCTTTGCTCTGCTTCTTCCGGTCGGGGCTTGCTCACGGGGAGGAGGAAGCCGGGGCGGCGGCCCTGCGGTGCGGCATGGAGGCCGCGGTCATGGGCGCTAGGGCAGCGGCTGTGGAAGGTGGTGCCGCGGCTGTTGCGGCTTGCGGTGGAGCTCGGTGGTTGACGACATGGCCGGGATGCCATCCCGCTGCTTCCGAAGCTTTGCGGTCGGGTTGAACTCCGGGCGAAAGCTCGCACGGACTTCGGTCGGTGCCGACGACGGCGACGCCCTCGGGCGTCGTTCCCTTTCTTGTTTGCGTCGTTGTGGAGCTTTTCGACCTCGTCTAACGCGTGGTGGTTCCAAGTTCTCCGGGTGAAAACCTGGCTCCTTCGGGAGCGGGCGGCGGTGACGGTCTCGTCACTACCTTGTTGGAGGCGCCGCTTTGGAGCCCTGGGCCAGCGCGGTGCAACGGTTTCGCGACGGATGTGCAGATTGGCGTGTGGTCGTGGGCGGTGGATCTCGGGGCGGCGGCTCCGGAAGGTGGTGGTGCGTCGAGGCGGCGGCCTCGATCTCCCACGCTACGACGGTGCTATGAGGCAGTACCGTCGTTTAGTGCGGGTTTGGGTGGCAACCTAGATGAAGACTGCTTGGGCAGAGGGTTCGTCGACCCGGCTGGATCGTCTTCGGGCGATGCGAAGGTCGATCTGGTTGCTACTCCGGGGCGGCGGTCCCGGAACGGGTGGTTTTGGTGGCAACCTGGATGAAGACTGCGTGGGCAGAGGGTTCGTCGACCTTGACTGGATCACTTTCGGGCAATGCGAAAGTCGATCTGGTTGTTTCGCCGGGGCGGCGGCCCCGGGACAGGTGGTGTGTGTTGTGGCGTTTGTTGACTTGGGTCGCGTGGGCGGTAGGTCGCTTCGTTTGTGTCATTCTTTTGTACAGATTGTATGGTTTTTGGGCCCGATTTTCCTTATAAACTGGGTCAACTCTTTCTATCTATTCGGGCGGTGGATACGACCACCTTATACCTCAAAAAAAAAAGCCAAGTGCCCTGCTGACCAGGAAGCTGATGCCTCCTACCTCCATCAGCCAGCAGGCGATCCTTTTATTTTTATTTTTAAACAGAAGGAGGCGATAAATAAGGCACGCAACTTCTTACCACGTGTCCAGGTGGGCCAATGGGCCTTTACTAGGCCCATTAATTTTGTAAAGCTGTTAAATTTTGACGCTGACCGCAGAAATCTGGTACTGTATATCATTTCTACTTTGGTTATTCTAGCTCGGCAACATTCAACCATTTTCATGTACACGCGTATACCTTAGAGAGAAATATTTGAGATCAAGCAGTTATTCTGAACTGTTGTCAGTTATAAATGTGTGCTTAACTGATGAATGTGCTCCCGTTGTGGACTTGTGGTGTGTGATAAAAGTAAGCACGGGCGATCAGTAAGAGGAACCATGCTTTGGAAAAAGCTAGGAATAAATCAGAAATAGTCTTACATGTGCAATTTGTGCATACGTGAAAACTAAGTCTCGAATTGTGATTATTGTGCTTCTCTACGATGCTAAAGTGCACATGCCAAGAAAATATAAGGCACATATAATGGGACAATGTTAAGTCTTTTCTTAAGAAAGCTATATGAAAGATAACTGGTCACTAGGAAGAGAAAGGGAATAAGAACATGACAATTATCTTCATGGTACTAAATATCAGTAGTTTCAAATATTTTCTAGTAATTGATTTTTTATTTTCCACATAATTTAGAGACATGCAAATATTAATAATTGGAGATAATATCGAGAAAATAAGATAAAATTGTACGCCATATTCATGCGTCATCTTACGAAGAGAAGATGGTGTTTCGAACCATTGTCCATCCAAATTACACCGAACAATGATTATTTTCTCACCTTCACCCTCTTTGCGACTTTTTGAAGAAAAAACCCTATTTGTTGTAGAGCACCCCAACAATGATTTATCTGTGTTTCACCCTATATATAGTGTCTATGCGTTTTGACAATGTTTGAAACCAGTTTAGCTGGATACTTTGCATGTTATGTTTGGATCAGCGCTAGTTTGTCCCCAAAATATTTGTGGACGTTATGACGCCTTTTGGTCGGTTTTCGTATAAATTAGAAAAATACTATTTGTCTTTATGTAATTGCAGGAACTACCGGTCCATCTAGTCAAGGTCCACAACAAAAAACATCAAGGATACCACAAGGCACTCTATGCATAACAACCCCTACTTCCGCCAAGGGCTTGCAGACGGCGCGAGGAATACTAATACTACCTCCATTTCAATGAATAAAACATATAAATTTAGTCAAAAGTCAAGATTGAAGAAGTTTGATTAAATATATGGATGAACAACCATAAAATCAAATACAATCTTTTCATATTGATTTGGTATAATAAATATTCATAATTTATCTATAACACTGGGCAAACATAGAGGACATTGACTTTGAACTAAATCTATATGTCCTATTCATTAGAACAGAGAGAAAATAAGAACTATTTTAACGTGTAAAGCAGAATGGTGCGACGTATATGAATTGATATGTGTCGTAACCCGCCCAAGGTAACTACAACATGTCGGTGTTATAGTACTTCAATCCTATCTGTCAAATTTTCTTTTGTCTCTAGCTTAATCAGCTCGAAATGAACAACACATGAGGAAAACTCAAAAGCAACTGGGCTATAGGCCAACTAATTTTCGTACAGGCCTGTATAGCTACCCCTAATTAGCTAGGACGCCCTTTCTGAGATCAAATCACAATTATTTTTTGATCAAATCACAATTAATTAGTACACCCACTAAGTCCCGGTCTTACATACAACGTGTAACAACCTCGTTTAAATTTGCATTCGTTTTCACACTAATTAACGAGTTGGAAAAATCGTTAATAGATCTCCCTCATCGATCTGCCCATTCATTCTGAGCACTTTCAAGTACAGGGAAGTTGTTCGTTAACGTGCTAGGCTAAATAGCTACGTACTGTCCCACGGCCAAAAAAAAACTACGTACGGTCATGTATCCTGTACTGTACCATTCAGCGTCATAATGTTAGAGCTTATGTTTCCATCAGGGGCGGTGAGAGTACGGCGCCCGCGGCCGTTTAACCTTCTTCAGTCTCACAAACATGAGAAGGCATCACGAACAGTAGACACCTCGTCAGTTAAGTTGTGCCATGTAAGATTTATAGTAATGTGGGAGTGAAAGGAGATAAAAACAGAGTGACTCTTGTAACTAGGGTGGCACTTGTAACAACCAAAATGTTCAATTAAACACATTTTTACTAAGGCGTGAGTAGCTAAGGTGGTAACATAGATGTCACGGAGGCAAAAACATGATGCAACATGCATTAATGAAAATAAAGGCATATGCAGTAACATAGGTAGTTATCATCACATCTATAAAGTCAGAAATATAATTCCCTATGTTATACGCTACCATGTTACTACTCTATGTTACTCCTCACTGTAAGTAGTTCTGACGTGTTTTGTGTGGGATACATTTTCTAACCAGCGCATTCGCTCAAAACAATTAATCAAATGCACTTGTAGGAACGTGTAACGACCTACTCTTTTCTAGGCACCAGTACGTCAAATGTTTAATTAAAAAACGGTCTTATTACTGACATGTTTTTGATTAACATAGTAATAACTAAGGCCTCCATAATGGAGTATCAGAAATAATATCATGCATGCCATGTTGACAAAAATTAATATGGCAGAACAATTAATAAAAGAAAGATGATATTCATATCATGCTATGTTACAATATTATACCATGTAAATCTAGATATTTTAATGGAAAATCGGAATAGAACCTGCGATAGCTTTAGCCCAAGGTTGTGACCCAACCAAGGTAGAACTAAGGGAGGCATCGATTCACTCATAGTCAAGAAACATGGTCTTACGGGGACAACTAGTCGATCGACCGACACATGGTTTTAGGATCAACCCTTCCCTACTTAGAGGGTCGTCTCGAATTCGTCTACAGGTTCGAGTCTGGCACAAACGGATCAGCCGACTAACCGGCCTACAGTATCTGAGGTGATCTCTTCCCTCCACAGAAAGCTGGCAGAATGTGGAGTCAAGTTGTTTCTTGGTTGTCGTAAGCTTAGGTCGTCAGCCGACGAAACGACCATGGTGTGCCTCCTGCCCGACTCATAGGATGAATCGTCCATCATTCAAGAATTTAATATTTTTTATTGTTTTTTATGTGACACGTGTTGGAAAATCCGACCTTCGTTTCAGCATCAAGCCATACAAAATTTCATTCGGCCCGCCAGAGACAACCTCTCTATTCGATGCGTCTGTACGAAGGAAGGCACAGTATCCTCTGATCACGACGAACACGCGGACTACTGACGAGGTCATGAGCCTCAGATAGGCCCATGGAGGCGAAAGGGTAGACCCACAACATACGGTGGCCACCTCAAGGGTTTGCATACCAAGCGGAGGTCCGGGCGCATCAACTTCGAGTGCAAGCCACAACAAGATCGTCGAAGGCTGATCCTGTGGGATACTCAATAAAAACTGACTCAGATCGGATCTTGATCTTCTCGCCTGGAAGTACGCAACAATGAGTTTGTTGACATCCCTTTGGCATACCACCTCAAGACTCAGCTGAAGCTCGCTCAAGCGGGAAAGCCAAGTTCTTCCTCAACCTGCAATAATGATTATAAGGGTTTGGCTAACTATATGGTCTTCTTGCAATGATTGTAAATCCTGGTTTGATTTCCAGCAGGGTATATTGTAAACTGTTTTGGCAACTGATTAGAAAATACTCTCTCCGTTTTACAATATAAGATGGTTTAGACTTTTTCCACACTTTCACTCATTTTAGTCCAAATCTAAATGACACGTGAAACATCTAAAACATCTTATATTGTAAAACTAAATGAGTATATTTTTAGAACAATGCATGCACGTATGGACTCGGGAGTCGGGACACATCGCTTAATTTCCTGCGTATGCCCAAGATCGAGTTTCTTTAGTTTGCTATAATTTGTGCAAACATGAGATCCAGCTAGGTAGCCATGCGGATCATGCCTCAGTACTGTGGCACCCTTGATTCTTTTCGGCGTGTGCAAAGAAGATTTTTTTGTGCATGCATGTGATCGTCATGCCATCTCCCTTTAACAGTCTGTTGATGCTGCTGGCATTCAATACATTTGGTGCCCATGCATGTGACAGCGGCCTTTCCTTGTCATGTCACGATTGGAGGCGCATATTGTCGCGTAACTTTTGCGTTCGTGATGTGCTCATGCACCTTGCAAGCTAGTTTTGTCAAGGATGATTGCAAGAATTTAGCTATAGTTTCGATATTAGTGGGAAAGAAACTCACACGTTTATTCAAACACTAAGGCAGCTAAAAATAGATATTGGTATAAAAGGCACCCTCATTTTAGCTATAGTTTCAATTTTAGTAGGAAATAAACGAGGGCGTCTTATTCATTGGAATTGGAACTTATATAGTAGGAAAGAAACTCCATTCTAATGAATAAGGCGCCATTGTTTTGAGTGTTTTTCTTTTGAGCAAGAATTACTCCAAATATATAAAGACTATTGGTATAAAATTAGCATCATTAGAAAATGTTTTTCAATATGAATCCAACGATACTAATTATGTAGAATATAATTAAGATATTTCCGTTTGAAATTTTCAGTAAAAGTTCATATTGAAATACGTGTGCGCCTTATTCATAGAAACAGAGGTAGTACTCACTAACGATTCGACTTCTACTGACGGGAGAGGACTTGGCCGATGGATGGTGCTTCAGTGCAAGTCGATCAAGAACCAATACAAGATCTACCCGAGAGAACAAGTGGGGAACTATGTGATGCACTCACACGAACATCCCCTAGCCGTGTTCTGGATCTCACGGGTTAATCGCTTCATCCATTTCCTCCAATCCCCCCACCCTTTCATGTTTTTTCACGCAGAGAGCACGATACAAGATATAACATGAAAGTGCTAGCGAAATCTCTTCCAGTCGCATATCCAATCTCTCTGCCGACTTCTCCCCTGCCTCCATGGTGAGTAGTCTACGTGCTATGGGTTTGTGGAAGTACCAACCTCTCCGCGTGTAATAGCGATGTACATTCTTATTATGGGCAGATGGAACATTTGGATGCAAAGGAATAACAATTTTTTTCACAATATTCAGCATGGAGTAATATCATGGAAAATTCAGTTTAAAAGGGACCTCATCATCTCGGGACACCGTATTAAGGTCAAGCATTCAGATTTCCTACAGAGCTGTATTGTTTCAGCCCTTGCTTTTGAAGATTCCTTGTTTTTCCCCCATTTTATCATGTAAAAGAAACATGAGTTGGTTAGAACTTTGAGTGTTATATTTTTTACGTTTTGCAAATATTAATATATTGAAAATATACCATAGAACAATTGTTCTACCGTCTTTGCTTAAAAAATACCTCTCCACCGAAGTATTTACTACAGACTATGGGTTTGTGTTAGTACCTTGACCGAAACTGTCTACGTGTTATTATTGTTGTAAAATCATATGAGCTGTCCTACATGATAATGATAACCATTACATAATATTGACGGTGGATATTTATCTTATGAGATCTTTTATTCATATGCAATCTTTGACTTGGTCAATCTAAGAGATAGGTTTATGTGGGGAAAATGTGTATTAGTTGCATTGGATCTTGTAGCGAAGTGACAAAAATAGTTAACACACCAATGTCGGTTGACATGCTATAAGGACCGGCCGCTACCACTAGGGCGCGGATTCGCTGACTTTGCAAAAGGCAAAGTCAGGTGACTTTCGGTCACTGACATGTGGGACCCACCGAGTGTGGGGTCCACACGTCAGTGACCCAAAGTCAGCCACGGCTACGGCAGCGAATCTCAATCGCTACCACTAGGGATCAAATATGTACGGAGTATATTTGCTACCGTAACTGAATTAATGGACCGTAAATAAGCTCTTTTTAAGCAATCATTCAGATGAGGCGGCATCTCTATATATCTTGCGCAGAGGATTGTGCACATATCGTCATTTGTTAACGGGCACCGTGCTGTACTTGTGATGTCCGTACACATATTCTACAATGGCTAAGCTTGCTGCTACGGGTTTATGTACAGTATGTAGAGAGTACATACACACATCCCTCTGAATTCAGTTATATATACCGAGCATATTGTACGTACGTCGTTCATCACATGATTATGATTTATACCGTAGTAATAACTATCCATTATACTCACGTTCAGATCGAGAGCTGTTGCTCTCTAGATCGTACGTCCGTGTCATATATGCGTGCATTTCCATCGTACTTAGATCTCTGCACACGTTATGCGCCCTGCGTACGCAGTGCTGGCCATTTAATTTACAAATTGAACTATAGATCTCTACTAGTAGACGAATATCTAGTATAGTAATCAGATTAAGAGCTCGAGTGTAGAGCCAGAAATGTCGTTAATTGATTATCTCCCTTACATGTACCTTTCCTTCGCACTATATATATGCTCATAAGTATAGTAATATATTAAGGGTTTTCTCTACCCCAAAAAGTTAAGCAGGGGTTTTTCTATTTGGAGAAAAGAGTTCAGTTAGTACTAACTAGGAACCTTATTCACATATCTAAGCAAGGTTTTGTCAACATTACATTTTTATGCAACTAACTCTGAACTATTTTAGTACAGGTTGCTCCAAAATGCTGGGGTAAGTCTAGAGTGAATATATGACACTCTAGTCATTATACATAAAAAAGACAGAAAAAAATCAATGTTAAAAACAATAAAGTCACTTCAGTTCAGATCAATTTATATAAGAATACATAAAAATTAAAGGTAAAGGCATTGAATATCAGGTTTCTGTAAAAATGGAAATATTTAAGAATATTTGTTAAATATATGCAAAGTTTAAGTAGATTTTCTCTAAAGAGTTGCATAAAGAAATAACTAAGCAATAATGTTGTGAATAAAAAAGAATTTGAGAAAAAGCTCGTAAAACTTATGATACTTGACAAAAAAAAGTTTTTGTGAATGCTCATAATTTTAATGAGTTCCTCAAATTATGTTCATAATTTTGAGTTTAATCATCTTTTGTGTCCGGTTTTCCAATTTGTTTTGTAACATTTCATGGTTTCTTTTTAAGGCTCATTTCATGGTTTTAAATTTCGTTTTCTTTCATTTACCAATATATTTCCGTCATTTCTTTTCTATGTAGTTTCTAAAAAAATAATATTTTTTCATAGGTTGCTACTTGTCCGAAACCACCACCACATCATCGATCAATTTCCCTAGGTTTAATGAGTAATCATGAACATTGTTAAATTTAAGGGAGGAACTTGATTGGTACTGAGTTTTAGGGACCAAAACAATGTAAGCCAATCAGTGGCGAGGGCCCTAAATATACGGAGTTCGCCATCTATTACTCACAAGCTTTTATTTTATAGAAAATCATCTCAAGCATTTCTCGTGGTTTGTGAATACAAATATGTTTTAGTGTACTATGTTTTCAGATATCACTCTCCAACATTTCCTGACGTGGATGATATGCTAGATTTACGGCTTCGTTAAAACACCTGAGTCATCAACTATGGGTATTTTATATTTAGTCAATTCTTTTGAATTCAGCATGTTTTTACTTATGAATCTTATTAATGGTTTGAAAATTATGTAGTTTGGCTATGCTGGTGCCAAAGAAAGAACCTAGTGTTGCTAACGCTTTGGTGTTTTTTTTTGTTGTTGACAAAAACAGGACTCTACTATATTTTTTATATTATTTTTCGTTTAACAAAATTTCAAAAACTTAATTAGAGTTGTACTCAAGAGAGAAAAAGTTACTCTAATGGAAATTATCTACTTGATTTGAGAAATGAACATAGCTTTTCCTAGTTGCTCTGTATTTCAGCCATTTGAGCTGCAATCCAGATGAGATTCTCCAGCTTGGAATACCATGGTGGGACAGAGATATTTCCAACATTCTTGAGCTTGGAACGGTTTGGTGGTTTCACACCTAGCCCACGACAGATCAAAATCGCCATGTGTACATGCATATATATCTCATAAAAATGGAGGCATCTAGTGGTAAATTTGTCAATCTTCAAGCTATACTATTACAATCTATGTTACACATTGCGTGAGTGGGTCTATACGTGTCTATGTTTTTCCAAAAATAAAAACAAGAAAGACAAAAAGAGTTTACCCTAAAAAAGACTGAAAGAGTTTGAAGTGGCAAACAGTTCTATTTTCCCAAGTGGTACTGTGGTAGTAGTACTAACTACCATTTTTTTTACTTTTAGCTCGGAAGTGGAGAGGTGTTTGGGATGTGAAGATGGTCTCGGAAAATAAATGCATGCGGCCCAGTTCACTCCAATCAAGCTGACTTTAGCCAGCCCCATCAGATTCAATGCACCTTGCTGTCCTCTTTGAGAACTCGTTACACTAATCACAGTGGGAGTAACTAAGGTCGTAATAACATAGATGCCACCTAGATAAAAAAAATGGCGTGACATGTAATTAATGAGTAGAGAAGCAAATGGAGTAACTTAGCTACTAGTTACCATCACATCACAGTTTTCAAGACAAAATGTGTGTATAGAGTAATAAATGAAACTACATATGACACTACATCTATGTTACTTTGCACTGTGAGGGTAGTAACATAGTTTAGTAACATGTGTATGTTACTAATTGAAGTTACTCCCCATTGTGACTAGTCTTACTCACTGCCAAAAATATTGCCACGTGTATATGCCTTGCTGAAATATTGCAAAAGTATTGCATAGTTACAATATCAAGACTAAAAATCGACTCCCTCTGTTTTTTAATATAAGGTGTTTTAGCTTTTATCTAAATTCAAATGTATCTACATGTATCTAGACATATTTTAGTGTGCATATTCACCCAATCAAGTATACATCTAGTCAACATGTGTAATGTCTAAAACGTCTTATATTAAAAAACGGAGGTAGTAGTCCTGAAACACACAGGCATGGTGTCAAATTTATATCCGAAGAATGAAAGCCACATGAACAACCGAAAAAAAAAGGTTCTATCATTTGCTAGAGAACGATTTGATGGACGGTAGATGCATACAACATATACAAAATTACAAAATGTGGTAAGCAGGATCTTGGTGGTCACCATCGCTTTAATTAGGAAAGTAAGCCTTGTTGTTATGAGTTACCATACTAATTAAATAGCACTCCAGTACTAATGCACATCTTAATCGTGTATTCAGCACCTAACCACGTTACAGTTTGAGTGCAAGAAATCATGCCATGAATTGGCCAGGTTTGAAATACCGCTAAGGTGTTGAGAACAGAATGCACACAATTAAGCTAGCCATAAACCTTTCTAGAAATACCTAGCAGAAATGCATTGCAGGTATTTGTACTAAGCTACTTGTGTCTTTTGGCATTTGACCAAATCAAATGCCTGTCACTTCAGGCGTTTTGACTCTAATTTGGAGCATGCTCCCGGATGGACATTAAATTTGCAAAATAGATTTATTGAGTTCAGAAATATGAATTGTTTACCGGTGCACATGTTCATATAGTTTACAGTATGCAAAGTTAAGAGACATATGTTGTGTGGTAGACAAAAAGATCAAAACATATGCCATAAAAATGTTTTTTGATTACAATATTTGTTTTTGACACAATCGTTCCTAAAAATACATTGCAGGCATTTTATCTAATCCTTTTTTTGTTTTGACATTTAAACTTGAAAATTTATAATGGCTCCTGAGCTCCAATGCTATTGCCTGAACAAAAAAAGTAAAAAAAAAAGTATAACATTTCAACAAACTCTGAACAAAAAATAGTATGTGAGTTATAGAGCCAAAACACCACTCTCATTTAAAATGCCTTTTATTATTAGACAAAAGCATATGCCCTTTATTAAATTGTATGTGAGTTATAGAGCCAAAACACCACTCTCATTTAAAATGCCCTTTATTATTAGACAAATGCATATGCTTCGAGAAGCCGTGTTGAATTTCCATGTCTTTCGAAACATTTTTGGAGTATGTTACAGAGACCAAAGGAAGGTTGAGTTCCAACTTAGAATTTTTTCATATATTAATAAATATTTTTTATAATAGACACTACACATGACTATTATTTCCGACAACATTAACAAGATCTGCACAATGTATTACATCATTAACTAGATGTGCACAAAATATTTAATCATTAACTAGATTTTCACAAAATATTAAATCATTAACCAGATTACGTTCTCGTGAAAAATATATTCACAGCTATCACCTACTGCATAAAGTTCATTAATCGCTCTTTGACAGTACATTAAAAAGAGGGATACTCGCTAGATATGCATAATTACAACTTTTGCATGCACCATATAGATACACAACATTTATTGTTAGAAGTACATACCGCACCATACAAAAAAAAGTACATGCAGCACAATACGATACAACCTATATACTTTTCGCATGCTTAATCTTTTAGTGCTACCAAGGAGATATTCAGGTAATCAAATCATACAAAAGCACCCTGAAGATGCTTATATCTCAATAAATCCATTCGATTCATGAAATCATAATACACATAATATGTTTATAAGATCAATCAACCAAATTATTTATTTTGTCCTTGTCGTTTATTGAGCAAGTTGGAAAAATATTTGGTATTATACATAGATATTGAGTATATTGTAGCAAAACCTAGTGGACATTTACATCCTAAAGATGCCAATTCCAAAAATGTCAATTATTTCTGATATGAGTAGTAGCCATGGGACGGATATCCTCTCCGTCGATTTGGAGTCAATGACATGTGGAACCGCTTTGCGTTGGGTTCACTTGTCCGTGACCCAACTTCAGGGTAACCTACCTCCATGTCCGTAACCATGTTTACTCAATACTACCTATAAATAAAATATCAACATTTAATTCCTCATAGAAAAATGATACTATAACAAACAAACAACTAATGATCATTTAGAATCCATTTCTAGCAAAGGTACAGTACATCACTCATTTACTCTACATGTTTTCGAGCGTACTCTTTTTAAAATTGGAAATTAAGTGTACTCATTTATGAGGGAAACCAAATTGGCAGATATCATGAAGCACAGAAAACAAACAGAACCCATCACTAGCTAGATCGATTCACACAGCCGGTTAATTACAATAGATTGGAAGTTTCTTCGCAAAAAAAAAATTACAATAAAATTGGTGATCTGGTGATGTGTGGCTGTCCTCCTCCCCCTACTCATTTTCGTGTGCATGTGTAGATGTTGCTGTGGCATGTGTCAAGTCATGTCGCAGTGTATTAGCTCAGCATTCCCCTCCGGGTCAAACCCCAGTAGACACTGTGGTGTGGTAGCTAGCATTTCTTCTTCTTCTTTCTCTCCAAGAGGCCAAGCCAAGGTAGCCATGGCTTATATATATCACTAGCCCCCACCCGCCTTTTACCTCATCCGCCGCTTAATTGCACCGGCCGGTCCCTGCCTGCTTTGTGCCTAGCCAAGCCAGCCAAGAAGATACTTTTTCATCTCCGACCCGGCCACCGCGCAAGAAAGGGGCGGCACCGCACGCCATGGGGAGGCCGCCGTGCTGCGACAAGGTCGGCGTCAAGAAGGGGCCGTGGACGCCGGAGGAGGACCTCATGCTCGTCTCCTACATCCAGGATAACGGCCCCGGGAACTGGCGCGCCGTGCCGACCAACACCGGTACGCACAGCAGCATAGGGATCATCGATCCTTGCAGTCGATCGTGCTCGGTGTTATGCGTCCTGTGAGCATGTGAATTGGAGCTGGAGGATCCGATTAACAGGCTTTGTGGGTGCTGTGCAGGGCTGATGCGGTGCAGCAAGAGCTGCCGACTTCGGTGGACCAACTACCTACGGCCGGGAATCAAGCGCGGCAACTTCACTGAATCGGAGGAGAAGCTCATCGTCCACCTCCAGGCGCTCCTCGGCAACCGGTGATGATAGCTTCCATCGTGTCTTCTCTTAATTCCCTTCCTCCAGTTCTTGGTTTCTTTCATGACAGAATTGCTGATATGGGTTTGTGGTTGATGGACTGCGCAGATGGGCGGCGATAGCGTCCTACTTGCCGGAGAGAACGGACAACGACATCAAGAACTACTGGAACACGCACCTCAAGAAGAAGCTCAAGAAGATGCAGGCCGACGGTGGAGGCGTGGAGGACGGTGGCACCTTGGAGGGCGTCGCCGGCGGCGGTGTCGCGAAGGCGCCCGTCCCCAAGGGGCAGTGGGAGCGCCGGCTGCAGACGGACATCCACACGGCGCGGCAGGCGCTACGTGACGCGCTCTCGCTCGAGCCCTCTCCGCCTTCTGCTAAGGTGCTAGCGGCGCCGATGTTGCTGACTTCGCCGGGGTCGGTTACGACGTACGCGTCCAGCGCCGACAACATTGCGCGGCTTCTGGAGGGCTGGATGCGCCCCGGGGGCAGCAGCAAGGGGCCGGAGGCGTCGGGGTCGACGTCGTCCACGACGGCTACGACGCACCAGCAGCCACAGTACTCCTGGGAGGGCGCGGCGTCTGCATCGGCGAGCCACAGCGGCGGTGGCACGGCGGGGGCGGCCGCGGTGCAGACGCCCGAAGGCTCGACTGAGACGAGCAAGCTGGCCGGCGCCGGCACCGGCGCCCCGCCAGCGTTCTCCATGCTGGAGAGCTGGCTGCTCGACGACGGCATGGGGCACGGCGAGGCGGGTCTCATGGACGACGTGGTGCCACTAGGGGACCCCAGTGAGTTCTTCTAAGTACGGCGTGTACCAACCGGGAATTAATCGACTAGAACAAGAACAGAAATTTAAGTAAGGCGGTCGCCGATCAAGTAGTCGAGCAGAATCAAAGCCCGGGCTTCTAATTCTCGGTGATTTTAATTCGCAAAAAAAAAAAATCTCGGTGATTTTAGATCGAGCTGGGTGTTCGATCCAGTTTGCTTAATCTTCTAGATTTTACTTGCTGTTTCGGATGTTAATTTAGGGTTTGGAACTGATCATGTCCTAAAGGGGATCGTGTAGGAGGGATAAAGAAAGAAATGTACATCCTATAAAAGAAAGATCTATATAGATGTTATTTTACCACATTTACTAGTATTGCATACATATATTGGTTTCATCTATTTGTTTCAAGTTTGATTAGACATTGATCATATGAAACCTAGTGGGCATTAACTTGTTAATTGTTATGTTATGCAAATATTTCCGCAATTCACATTTAAAAGTCAGTGGGAAAAGTTGAAATTTTCCAAATTTTAACACGTGGAAGAATAGCGATATGGGCCACATTAAAATTGTACTACCAAGTAATAGTACTATATGCTTTATTTTATTTTGCATATTTGACGCAATTAAACATAGGGCTGTCATGCATTTATTTGATGCAATTTAATGCTTGAAAATCACATGATGCACCGAATCATTTCTGCATTTCAACTAACTCCATCCCAAAATATTTTAATGCCGGTATCTGATGCTCGACTTTGACCACTAATATGTACTAAATTATAAGGATTTAGAATGTACAACTGTTATCTTTGGATTCGTCTTGCAAAATTCTTTCATCTCATATATCACTATGCTAGTTTTTTGGACATATTATAACTAAATATCATGGTCAAAATTCTACATCAGTGACCAGAGAAATTTAAGGGCGCCCATATTTTGGGACGGAGGGAGTACGGATTTTCATAGGGATTGTGATAATTGCAATGTATTGGGTTATTATATAGAAATATATGCTTGGTATTACCATCACAATCCATGTATCACATTTATGGAAAACATGCCCCTTTGGGGTTTGAGCTAAATATCTCCTTAATTTACCTCTTTAGATGAATATAATATCCTATTCTGGAATAAAATTGTCTTATCTTATATCTCAAGAACATGCACTTTCTTGCTTTATAAAATAGAAAGGACACTATATATGATGTGTCACTACAGACATGTGGACTTCTGTCCCAATGCCACCTTATAAATGTATAGATAAATCCCATAAAAAATATGTATAGATAAATTATTTTTTACCGCCACCCTTAACACTATAATATAATATATATATTTAGATTCCAATGCTTGGATTTTTTAGGGGAACCATTTTTTAGATTCCAATTATTTTTTCCAGCCACCCTAGAAGGGGATAATTTGCGATAACCCCCCCCCCCCCCCCCCCCCCCCAGGCGCCATTATGGGGATAATAACCCCCCTACGTTGCCTATGACATGTGGGCCCAAAATGCCTAGGGGGGTTATCAGGGATGGCCCCGAAATATTTATTAATGTTTTGATACCTTGGGAACACCCTCTTTCCAAAGGATCATTTTGTATACCGTCACTAATAAGGACTATTTAGATGAGAGAAGAAGTAAGGAAATTGAAGTATTGCATATTTACGGTAACTAATAACTTTGCTATGATACAAAACAAAACACATATAACAAGGCTAAACATTCCCATAGAAAAAATGGAGATGGCGAGGACATACCTTCCTCACAAGATGATTTAATAAAAAAGATTACTCCTTGATAGACGGATCATTTTGTACATTGTCACCAACACATCCTCCATTTTTTAAAACACTTCCCACTTAGTAAAGGAAAAATAGGATAATGTTTGACCTGCTTATGATAAGAGAAGAAGAAATAACAGAGATAACGGAGAAAGTGCTGTAGCTAGACCTCAATTTCATATAGTACATAAAATGTGTGCCAACATTACCCGCATGAGTTAAGAAATTTTAGTTAGTACACAACACTTAATTACAACCAACTCTAGGCACATAGTTAATAAGTATAGGTTCAAAATTTCGTCATGAGTCATTAAATTTACAGGCAATGGTAGCAGGTTTGACGATACTACAAATCTAAATGATAAACATGAGCATTCTAGAGCTATCAACAAGTTATGAAAGTCTATAATTAAAACAGAGCACACATAACAAGCCTAAAATGGTAAACTATCAACTAACAACGAGCGTGGGAAAAATATTAGGACTTACAAAAAATAAACAATAGAACCCTAGAAATACACAATCCTGTCATTGTTGTTTTAATGGCCAGCAATATAAGGATATATATCGGGAAGGCAGCAGAAGGTCAGGGTCGTCGTTCTTTGGTCTGACCGATTTCAAGCCGATAGTGCGACCCACAGATCGAAGCGCTAGGTGAAGAAGGATCGCTCTTCGTGGGTGCTGACCTCTTCTTCATTCACTCGCTCCTCCAATCGTCATGCTCATACCGCACCACCACGTCTTCAACCACTTGCTCGACATCACGACCCGCACATAAAGGTGTCTCTGAGAACTCCTATTCTCCCTTGAACATCTCTCCCCGCTCCTCCTATCTTCTCGGGCCACATCCTCCTTGCTGCCACCATAACTGGCAAAAAGGAGAGGAGGAGCATCCATGCCCTCAAACATTGGATGCAGTCTCTTGCGCATGACATGGACAAGGATATTGTGAGATCTACATCCGTGGGAGCGCCACGACCATGCATTGTCTAGATGGGGAGAGAGTGGGGGAGTAGAGTGTTCCTGAGTGCTAAGGGGCGACATATAAGGTTGTGGAAACATCGACAACATATATTTGTATTTCTTGGTCTGTTTTTAGGCCCACATCAGAAACATAAAAATTCCATTAGTTTGGATGTCCATATTCCAACATAAAATTGAGAATGGGAATTGAGTTTCTCGAATTTCGCTGTTTGGTTGTGTTTAGAAACGAAAATTAGAATTGGCAGTCGAACAATAATTAAAAGATGACTTCTCCAATTCAGAGTCTCACTCCTCTGAATTGGGTGGAATTGCCTCTTTCTCATATGGATGCCCAAATTCAATAGGTAAACATCCAAACAGAGAATTAGAATTGAGTGCTCTTTTTTATTCCAACTACCAATATCTTGCACAACCAAACATAAACTTGGAATTGACAACTCATTTCAATACATCCATTGATTTGGAATTGGTCTCAATTAAATTCCAAGCCCTCCAATACGAACATCCAAACAGAACAAGCATTGTAAAATGTGTGGGCCCACGACCACTGAATGGACGAAAAACATGAATCTCGGTTGCCAATGTATGTAGCCCAGCAACTACCCATTTCCGGCGGGCCTCATTGGCCACACGCAATTACTTTTAATTGTGGGGCTTTTGAGTTTCATCGACACAATGAAGTTATCAATAGTATGAGTTTATACTAGCGTAATAGTCTACAATGCAATGACATGCAGACCAAATCCCTTAAGAAAACATGCCATTTTTAAGTGGACCAAGCAAACAACTTATTTTCATTAGTTATTCTCGTCATTTTTTTTACATGCTCTCGTTGTTTTCTTCTTGTGATACTTCTTTTGTTCAAAATTAATTGAAATTCCAGATTTTTCCTAAGTTAAAGTTCACTATATTTGACCAAGTCTGCAAAAAAATAGAAATATTCAACATCAAATATATAGTAAGATTTTTTTCATGAACAATCTAAACAGAAACTCATCTCTTGTTGTAGCAGTTGATATGTTTTTGTATAGACATAGTACGATGAATCTACAACTTGAAATAATCTGGAACCAAGGGACTTTAGTGTTCTATCTCCCTATTTTTCACTCCTTGTAGTGATCTTCGAGGGAATTCTGCAACCCTTCTCCTGTTTTTGCATAGTACACAATATGATTTAGTTGCATGACACAACTATATAAAGGGATTTGGGACCGGAGAATACTATTTAAATTTCTCAATTAAGTCTATGATCCCACAATGCAGGATACTAGGATCTCATATATGTGTGTGATTTATTTTCACTGAGTGGGTCCTTTGGTTAATTCAACAACATTACATACACGTCAATCAGCTCATATAAAAACTAATTAATAAGACACTTGACCTAATTTTTCTTCCCTTTATGATGGTGACCTGTGACAGGTTTTTTTTTTTTTTGAAACGAGACCTGTGACAGGTTCGGCTATGCATGGAGTCTTGCACTGAAGTTAAGCTCCAATGCCTCCCCTTGTTCCATATGATGGTAGCGCGTCATGAAAACATTGCAATGCTATGCTAGCTAGTTCAGCTATGAATACGGTCAAAGTAATTGCTCTATTGTTCCCCTTGTGTTCAAGCATAGACGACGATCTCCTTCAGGGAGTAGCGTACCTTACTAGTCATAATCAATGTCTTGTGATTTAGGTCGCAATGAAGTACGCTCTCTGCACAATATGGTTCATCGGAGACACACACAGGCTAGCTCAACCAGGAATTCCAGTCTTTGAGAGAGATCGAAAGCCCAACACGTAGCATCGATTTTTGTTTTGCCGTTTCATGTACAAAAGAATGGAGAATTGACCGGTTTATGTAAGTATAATTGGCCGAAATTGACACACACTATGTACTCCCTCCGTCCTTAAAAGAGTGTACTTATACCTTTTATAATAAGTCAAATTTATTAACATTTGACCAAATTTATAGGAAAATGTGCCAACATTTATGACACTAAATTAGTATCACTAGATTCGTCTTGAAATGAAGTTTCAAAATATATCAATTTGATATCATACATATTGTTATACTTCTCTATAAATTTGGTCAAAATGTTAAAACATTGACTTGGTATAAAAGTTAGATGCACACTCTTTCGAGGACGGAGGGAGTAGTACATATCCGCTGATTTAAGCCCCCCTAATCGTACACAGATGGAGCCTTATGTGCGGGTAAACAAATTTGAACCCTGTTTGAGGACAAAATATTCCCATGCGGTTTGTTTTTCTGAGCATCTCACACGATTTTAGAAATAAATCGCTTACATTCTTGGTAGATTCACACATTATTTGTGTCTCGTTAATCATGTGTAATATGAATTGCCTGCTTGGTTTCCGTTTGACGCATTTAGAAACTTTTTGCGCTCCTCCCACTGCCATGTGTTAACAATGATGCAGCTTTCTCAGCTGCACCGACGAGCCCTACAAAGTTCTCCTCGCCGCCATCTGTAGTGAACACAATAGCGCCATACTGTAGAATTACATAGTAAAATGGTTCACCAGAAAAAAAAACTGCTCGCCTTTCGTGTGTGTTTCAGTGGCGTCTTGCCGCTAATCACAACGTTTGAGAACGATCCTCCTTGTCTTATGATTCCGGGGAGGCGGGAACTCCTCCCCGCTCATGAGTCGTCGCCACGTCGAACATGCGTGCCCAGAGGAGAAGTAGGAGGCGAACTCCGAAAATAATTTGGAGATGGACGAGAACGCGGTGGTGGCGACTCCGGAGGATTACTAGCTGTGTCTCAGGCCGTGGGAGTTGGCTGAGTGCAATGCTGAGGAGGCCATAGCGGCTGTGCGCGAGGCAGAGGAGGAGGGCGATACATATTAGAAGAGTATTAATGTAAAAATCCATTGCCAAGAATCACAAAGAAGACATACATAGTGTATGCGACAAAAGCACAATACGGCTGCCATTGATGCCGAGGCCTCAGGATCCGGCGACAAAAATGTGGAGATAATATACATCTCTGATTCCTACCTGGAGTAGTAGGATTATGTATGTTAAAAGTTAGATTGGTTAAGTAGTAGTCTTTTATATGTGTATATATAATGTTTCTCTATATATTTCCAATGTTTAGCAAAAGATACAAAGTAATTGCACACAATTAACACTCTTCAATGTAATATTCAAGAGTTTGTAAGCATTTATACGTGTCGTCTTTTCCAGTTTAATTTTTGTAATATTCATAGTTGGACTTTTTCTCGATCTTGGAGCATACCAGAGCATTTAGTTTCTTACCATCATAAATACATTTTGTATCAAAGTTGTACCTAATTGTTTTTGTAACTTCTTGAATGTGATTTTGTTGTTAGTTATAGCACATAAGCAAATTGATACAATCTCCCATGTCAAACTAGTACTGTAGTCGTCGAGAGTGGATTTTGTGCTTGCACCCTATATATTATATTAAGAAAATAAAAAATGTGTTTTAAGATTCAGAAAAATCTGAAATAATAAGTGTTGAAAATGTAGTACACTATGTACTTGCAAAATTTCATGAGATGACACGCTAGTCGCTAGTTAAGTGTCATTCACAGAGAGAAGAAGAATGGTGGCTAGAGTAGCAAATTTAGGTGCACACATGTCTATACACACGTACGAATCAGGATAAAATAAAAAAGGTCTAAAAAGTCTTACATTTTAAAATGGAGAGAGTAGAAAACACTTATTAAAAACCAGGAGAGCAAAATAGTCGCCCCCTTGATAGTATACGACAAAGAAAAGTTCAAAATGATCAGGGAAACAAGGGCCAGGAGCAGCTAGCGCAATGTCATGCGCGCAGCCTTGGAAACGCACGTACAGGGAGTGGCGTTAAATGCCACGTACGTACGTCCTGGAGCAAGTCGCTGCATTGACCTTTATCTTTCTCCTCCTCCTGGCTGCCATGCCATGCAAGGGCACTGCCCTTAATTCCCGCCTCTGCATGCACCACGCTGCCCTAATAAAAATACCTTCCTTCTCACAGATTAAATTAAAACACTGGTCCCTCGATCGCTCTCATATGCAAGCCATGACCTCACAGCGAAAGGTTATAAAAGAGTTCTTTATCTTGTGAGCTTGGCAGGGCATGTGAGTGCCAGGGTAGTTAACTAATGCTCCTCCATTATACAAGTGATGAGACGAACAGACTTTGAGCACCCACTCAAGAATTTCAGTGTGCTTTGCTATACGTAGTTTGCATGGAGAAGGAACACATGCAATTGCATGCCTGCATGGTTGAACGATGACTGTCTGTAATTTGCTGAAGAAAATATTGTGGCACTGTTTTGAGGGTCAAAAATGGACTCACGAAGTCATGATCCGTCATGGTCATGGAAGGATCGATCGATGCATGGAGAATTGGAGATAGATAGATAGAGCGGGCATGCATGGCCTACCGGCCTTGGCAGGGAGATGATAAACAAAAAGTGGACGAAGAACTCACAGAGTGTGTGAATTGAATGCTGAGCGAAAAGGAAAACAAGGGCGTAAATGCATGCCCTCCACCACTGCACATGTGAGCGGACTTATTGGTGGCTAGGCTATGCATAGATGATAGATCATATCATCAGCTCCATGGATGCTCCTCTCCTACTAGGCTCTTTGCTCTCACCTCTCTTTACTCTCCATCAGCTGTAAAGATGGAGGAGAGAGCAACGAGGATGGATGGACCTGCGACATGTGTCTCGGGGCCTCCTTGAGATGAACAGCATGAACGCAGATCAGATTGGCAAAGAAAATTCTTAATCCTTGAGAGTAGATACTAGGGATGGAGTAATCGCATCAAAATTTGATGAAATGCTGCAGGAGTTGTTTGCTAATTCTGGCCAGCCTCGCATTTTCTTCAGGTATCTGCAGCTGTAGGAGAATTTATGCCCGTCGATCCATGTTTGGATCATCACATTTACTCACCATCAATGGTCCAAACATGAACAAGCAAGTCTTTTGCTGACATGTGACCATTTTTTTGCACTACAAGAGAGTGTCGAGAATATATGACTGATGACAAGTGAGCTACTAGAGTAGTAACTTCTAGCCTAACAGCATACATTCATATATGTTTGTGTGCGTGTGTCGTTCGTGGTACTGTCATATTAGAGCAAATTATGCAACTAATTCAGCCTAGAACTTCATTCTACACTTGCTTAACTTGTAGGACGTGCGTCTCACAACAGAGCTACTCCTGAAGGCTACAATGGCAAGTGCGTTGTTGTTGTTGCAGGACCAAGCTCGAGTAGAGTGGCCACAACCAGCGGCGCTGTGAGGTCAGGGTCAGGATCGACGATCGAGCAAGTAACTAGCTAGGGCATGAATTGCATTGCATTAATTAACTCGATCGACTTCGCAAGCAGCGAATAAACCTAGCTTTTCCGACATCTCTCCCTGTCGCTACAACGTACTTGCAAGCACAAGTTCGTCCTTCGAGATGGATCATGCGCATGCATCTCCAAGATAAGATAATTATTCAACATACAGTAGAAAGTAAATCACGTCAAATTAATTCGAACCTTACGTACGTCCATGTGCATATGGCCATATGCACATACATGACCACTTGCGTAGAAGTTTTGCAAAAGAAATTACACGCCGACATAGATAATGAGCTAACTAACTCCTGAGATGTACGTCTGGGCCCTAGCTAGCTTGCTAGCCAAGTGAAGTTGAATTTTGGGCGAGTTAGGGCAGGCAATCTGATCAATCTTGCAGGGGGTCTAATTCCCCACATGCTTCTCCCATTACTACCCATCACTAATGAGTTAATCTCTGCACATGCCGTTGTCCGGACGGTGCATGCCAAGGGATAACATAGCAATGAATAACGATAATAATACGCACTCATGACGATATATAGAGTATAGCAGCGAAAAATAGCTGTGTCGTACTCTGAAAATGTGCCAAATATTCTGGCGCCACAAACCGTGCAATGCAAACGAGCTTCATTATCGAGAGATCGTCAACAATCTCTCGATTAAATGGAGCATCGATCATGCATAGCATATCCAAGTTCAAGCACGACGCTGAATGCACGCAGTTGCATGCGCCGTAGGGCGTCGCATATCGAATCGACCAGCATAAGTGTGCGTAACCGAAGTGCATTGTACTTGTACAGTGAGATTAATTATGAGAGTTTATAGCATAACATGAGAAACATAATAGGGTTTGTTCCTTTTCACGCGGAAATAATGGATTTAAGTTGATCGTGCATGCACGCTAGAGCTGTAGCACAGGTCGGCTTCGAGAGCTGGTTTACGAATGGGTACCCATGAAAATAATTAAACCTCGAACGTACACGTAGACTGCAACACCAGTTGATGTTCTTTTCTTCTTGTCACGACGCGGCCTACACTGTACATAGCTATTGATCTTTTCCCTTAATGCAGCATCGATCATGCACGAGTGCAATTTGCAATGAGTCCCGCCGGGCATCCATGCTAATTACTTCTGTTCAATGCATGGTCGGCAGTATACCATCTTGCATAAAGGTAATTTTGTGTGACCATATTGTCTCGATCATTCGTTCTACCTTAATGACAAGTTGGGGTGGCGTCTCCCCCTCGGTCTTGTTGTTTTGTTCGTTAAACATCTGGTATCGCCCAAACAAAACGTGATACTTTGAGTAAGGAATTAATGCCCACGAGCTACTGAAACTAGAGCACACAACATGATAATTATCGGCCGGTCTAATTCCAATGTTTAAACCCGCTTGCGCACCTACTTTGAGCAACTGTCTGGGTGACCCTTTTCTAAAAAAAAACCTACTTTGAGCAACTATCGCAAGCCACAACCTTTGGCAAGGTTTTGACTTACATAACCACAAAACGAAGTAATCGTTTCCTTAGCCACAACTATGTAGATAAGTCATAAGTCCGATGTGGTCATTTGATAGTGTTTCAAACAATCTGGCCCCAAATGTCAGACAACATGTGACAAACTAGCCTTCTTTTTCATTGAACTACCGTAACCCGATACTATGAACACATGTTAAAAGGTTCATTGACAACGGTGAAGGGCTCTATCGCCCACATGTCACTGAGATGTGAAAGCTCAAGGGCAACGGTTCTCTCTATACAATTAATTTGATTAGTGTGGCAGCAATTAGAAAATTCAGACTGTGATGCAAGTGGCTTTCATCAATTATGTTCGAATCGAAAACGATTGCTTCCAATGTCTACTGGAGAAAAAACTAGGGACGCCAGCTTCACTGCACTGGAAAAGCCATCCTCATACATATTCTAGTTGTCGAGTCATTGCTGCTCTGCATTTCACCTCCCCCTAAAGGACATAAAATGCATAAGTTTTGTTAACAATAGTCGATGGGTGTGTATTTAGGACTCGGAGTAGTGGCACACAATACTCAACCAGTTTTCCTTTCTTTTTTTCCTTTTTCTTGCTTTCAGTTTTGTAATGACGTTGGTGGTTTCTTTTAATAGAAATCGGGGGATGTCCCCTTGGTTAAAAGAAAAATACTCAACAAGTTTGGTTCTAAATCTTTTGCTTTTCAACTGTCGTGCAACGAGCAATTTTTAGCACACTTGTTCGAGATTATAGTGTAATGTTATCTTGGCGAAACAATAGAACATGTATATAGCCACAAGTTTATGCAGGGATATCATGAAGAGGTTTTAGAACGAAAGTGTTGAGCAGTTTATGAGATGCAAGAAGGAAAATGCCCTTCCAAGGAAAGAGACTTTTTGAGGGGATGGAGACGTGAAAAACAAAAGGCCTTGCAAATAATTGTGGCCCAGGATCTATCCGATCATAAAGCTATGGGCTTACTTCTGAAGTTCTCGCGCATTTCTGGCCTCAGATTCCAGACAGCCGAAACGCTAGAAAGCCCATAACTGTGCTGTCTAGCCCACCCAGACCAATTCAAACCCTTTCGCTGAAGAAAACCTCCCCGGAAAAAAAAAGGAAACTCCCATCCTCGAATCCCCATCTCGATCCGGTAATGGCATCGCCGGCGGCGCTAGGTAGCCCGAGCCAGCCGCCGACGCTTATTCATGCCCCTTCACTTTGTTGCAAACGGTATGGTCCTAATTTAGGGCGGTTGCACCTGTACATATATTATCAGAGAAGAAATCGACATAGGTTTTCTCCGCTCTATGTGGATTAGCGCATACAGTTGATTCCTTAAGAACTCGTTGGCGATTTGATTCAGGGTAGATAATGGCCACTCCCCTTGTCCGAGTTTTAGTTCTACTATTCAGCTGTTGCAGATTTCAGTCCGATGTATGTCAATATCTGGTGCCTGAAGATTCATGTCGTCTTTGAAATGTCTGAACCACCAAGAGCAGTAGTATTCGCTGCTAGCATACTCTAGTGTGGATAAGAATTCGTACTTCTAGGAAGATGCTAGGTTGTATATTATACTACGGAGTGCAGTGATTTATGTATCTTTGAATGAAGCAATCAAGCAACTCCCTACAGGCTTCCATTTGTTGTGGCATTCTAGACTTGTTTTGTGGAGACAAAGTATTTATCACTAGCTATTTTTAGCCGATTTCATCTATTTGTCTACTGAGATTCACATCTAACCAATTGCAAGTGCATTTTCTTTCACATATATTTTTCATTGTGGCGAATTAGTATAGACAATACTTGCTTCTTCATGTTATAAATAGAAGATAACCCATCACAATTCTTTCCCTTAGGTATGGACTTACAACCCATGCCTAAGTATCCTGCTGCAAATGATTTGTCTTAGCCACCCAACAATGCTACTTATTCCTTCTCGTAGTAGACAATATAGTCACATTGTTATAGAATGATTATTGAACATTTTGTTCTCACTGTATATGGTAAATTGAGAACCAAGCGCTCGCTTGGTGGCCAGAGCTCAGGGTGTTGAGCCAGCCCACCGGGTTTTGAGTCGCAGGTGAAGCGCTCGGACTAAACGGGGTGCTATCCACATGAAAAATCACTGGCGAGGTCTCATCTATCTAACAACGTATAGCCAAGGGTTTTAATATGGAAAATTGCAAGAAGTGATTATGTCAAAAAGCTAAGACTGTTTGTATTGCATAAACCGAGACCGAGCGTCTGCTCAGATCTAGCTAGCTGCTCGCAGCTCGCCCACCCCTGTTCAAGGCATATACTCCTCATGGTGGGTGCTCAGGTTGTTCTCCCTCTTAAAAAATGGCACCAGGGGCTAGTCCTTGGTTGGTGTATTATTACGTAAAGTCTAACGAGGTTCGGTGCAAAGCTAGTTGTTAGTGGGTTGGTGTAAGTTCATGGAGACGGTTATTTTGGTCTATTATGTTTGGCGGTCGACCTTATTTTAGCTCAAATCATATTTATGTTACTACATCATATAGTAATCATACCAATGTCTAGCCTAGACCTACAACTTTCTCCTATGTTGCTCGGTGATTGCTAATTAATCATAGCATGTATGTTTTCATGTTGGTTGCTTCACTTTTGTCGTATTGATGAATTGGTGTATGACTCTACCGCAATGTAGCGAACACACGCATACACAAAGCCTGGCAATCAACTATCCAACAGAGCTCCAAGTGGTCATTCGCGAGTATAAGAACGTATTTGATTGCCTTCATGAGGGGAAACAAGGCCCGCCGGCCAGACCCACACGCTGCTTTAAGAAGCCCTCAGCCAGGCCCCATAGCAATGGCCGAAACGACTGCGTGCCCGCATTTTTGCAGGAGTTAGTCCCTGGTTAGGAAAAGTATTATATAAAACCAAAGATATTCGAAGCAAAGCTAGTCAAGTGGGTTGGGCTAAGTTTATACACATGGTAATTTTCATATCATGTCTGCCGATCCGCCCTTGTACAGGCCAAATTATATCATGTTACCATACATTTAAGAATCATATCAGTGCACAGCTTATAACTTCAATTTTCTCTATGTTACTGCTGTTTGCTAATGAATCGCAGCATGCGTCTTCATTGCTTGTTGCTTCACTTTTGTCCATATTGATGAGGTTGTGTATGACACTCTACCCCTACGTAGCCAACACACACATGCACAAAACCTGGCAATCAACTATCCAGCAGAGCTTCGAATGGTCATATTCAATTGCATTTTTGTTGCAAATAAAGGGGTTGTTTTCTCTTCAAATTTGTGCGTGCACGGTTGCATTGCATCTTGCTGAAAATATATTGTTATAACAGTAACATCTCCTATTCCTAAAGTTGTTCATATAGTTGATATGTTTGAAATTTTGCAAAATGATCATGTTTTCATTTTAACGTTTTGTCTGGGTAGAGTTATGAAATATAGTTCAAAAACATGAATACCCGATGATGTGGTGTAATTGCAAAATTGCCCTTTTTAGTGGGTTGGTCACATGTGGAGTCTCCATTCAACTCATGAGGTACATAAAACTGGGTCTTTCATCAGTACAGTCAATCAGCACTATCATGGATGTTTTGGGACGTTGCATACACGAAGCAAATGCTGCCGCACTTTTGTTTGCAGATGGCAAGGACTCATGAACCATGATGCCAGAGTTAGCTTTGATTGTTAACATTTGCTTTCTGCCGCTGCGTGTTTTTAAGGTAAATAATTTGGTGTCCATGTTGCTGCATTCGGTAACGTCTGATGTTTTACTTCATATGGTTATTACAATGTAGACCAACTTGGTTTACCGGAAATTGGTTTTTATTTGCTATATACTTCAAACGAATAATCTATAGAATATGTATAGGTTTGCTGTTTGACTGTCCTATCAAGGTAATTTAATAAGCTAACCATTGAAATGATTGAACAATGCTGCTTTCCAATCCATGTCGCTGTTTCATTTTTCACGAACTTATTTGCTGGTCTATTTCACACAAGACTATATACTTGACCATTGACACACTGCATCCTCTCTTCACTTGGTCAAAGACTCGAAGGTTGATTTGAAAGAAAAGAAAGCCTAAGGTAGTTTAACAGTGATCTATGAGAAATTGAGAACACTGCTACAACTGATAGATAAATTGATGCTGCTTTATGTGTTTCGTTTTGGTTTCGTTTAATATTTTGAGATGGCTGGTAGCTCTGATTGTATGGTTCCCATCTCCCTTGCCCACTGTTCTGTCTAGTTTCTAACATAAGATATCATTCGGTGACTGAGATGAAAATGCTGTCTTGAAGATTAGTATATTTTCTTGTTAAGGTGATATGATGATGAGACAAGGTATCTAGACTAAAATTTAATTGGCCAGTCATTTCTGTTAAAGCAAAGACAAAACTATATAGGAGCAACGGTATCGTGGATTCTTGGACGCATCATATATCAAGGGAAATGATAGCTCTAACACTGATGTTCTTCAATGGTTGGGTGCATAACAAGCAAAGGCAAAAGCTTCTTTGTCTAATCTCATCTGATCCTGTGCTGGCATTCCAACAGAAAATCCAGTACCATGGTATTTCCAACATGAGTGTGCACTTGCCATCTGAATTCCAAATGGTGAAGCTTGTGGACTGGACTATAATGCACATGTTTCTTGTCGTAGTTGCATGTGATATCTTCTTCACTCATTTGCACTTGTTCTAAAGATAGGTGATGTGATTGCTTTATGAACAACCTAAACCTAATCCGTGACATGCAAACGCAAAAAGGGAGTCAGGCAGTCGGCTTGGGTCTTTCCTTGCATGATTATGTTTGCTTATTTGACATAGTTTTAAATAGCCCGCTATAACCTCGCTATAGCCTTTTGAGTATGTTGCCGCTAAATGATTACATGTACAATTTATCTACTATTGCCCCATTCAGCCCACCATAGCCCCATTTTGAGGGTTGCCGCTATTTGTATAGTCCGCCATCACAATTCAAAATATTTCTAACTCTACCGAATACTGAAACTTTGATATTTTTGCTCTCCACGATTGTTATTTCTCTAATTCTCTTGGTGTTATATTCTCCTGACTCAAGACCTGAAATTGGGATGGGGAGCAGACATTTTGCCAGTGTAAGTTGCTGATTATACTAGATGATTCTTGTCTACCCTTTTATTTGTCCAGTTGAGATTCCTTCATATATTTTTCATTTTGACATTTTACATATTAAAATATGCATGCTACCTTTCTGTCCTTGCAATTCTATTGGGTATTATTGAATTGAGGGTTTGTATTATTTATCTGACAGATGTTGGAAATCCCTGCCTTTGGAGTAGATGCAGCACCTAAGAAAGGTAAAGGTGTGCTGACCTTGGACCCCCACTCAAACAGGGACCATCCACAGCCTACATGTAATAGCATTTTTGGGATGCCCTGCAATGTCCGAATGAATCTGGTATGTAGGGTATTCAACCAAGTATATTGTGTCATCACTCTCTAAGCCTTCTTACTTTCAGGTCCTCCTATACTGTTATTCTTCCATACCCTGTCATGAACCCTTAGGGGCAAATACATAGTTGTGTGCTTGATTGAATGATATGTTTTCACTTTTGCACCGATTGCATGATTGTGACCCCTTCTTTTCCTACATATGATTGGTCTCTAGCTTTTTCACTATCATGCTCGGTGAAATTGTTGTTTAGGAGTCTACATCGATAGAGGAATTCATGTCTACATATTATGTCACATGCTGAAACAGTAATGGAAATCTAGTGCACAGGAAGTGGGTAGAGCAACAGGTGCCTGGTGGCCATAGGATGAGCAAGGCAAAACAACACCATGCCTTCACAGATATCTAGGCTGGCATGCAGTGCTGATGATATCCTTTCTATCAGAGGGGCCTGCTTCCTTTGGGATTCTTCAGATTCAAGTATCCTTAACTGGTCACGCCAATTATATGGAAGGAAGAAAAGGAGAAGAAAGAAAGAACACACACACACACACCCAGAGATCGAGGTAGGGCTCCAATCTAAGGTTTGCCTTAATGGCCCAAGAATTGTTCACCTCTGGTAACGTGAGGTGGAATTTGCTGGACCATCAATTGTGCCAGCCCAATTAGGTCTCCACATGCATGAGTGAGCGATCATGTCAAGTTTATGCATCTTAGGATGCACTTTGTCCACCTGAAACAGTATGTCATTAGCCATTAGGTGAAGTGAAGGAGGGAGAGGAAGATGGCTATAAATATGGAACGCTATGGAGAGGGGTTGGTTTGTGCTGAAAGCAAGCTAGCTGGGAGCAAGAGGCCGAAGAGCGAAGTCACCTCACGATGAAGAGGCTGGTGGTCCTGAGAAGGTGCGAGCCGATCGTGCGGTTCAGCTGCTGCAGCGTGCGGTACGCCGACTGCCGCCACAACCATGCCGCCAGCACTGGGGGCTATGCCGTTGACGGGTGCCTGGAGTTCATCGCCGATGGCGAGGAGGGCACCTTCGCCGCGCTCAAGTGCTCAGCCTGCGGCTGCCACCGTAGCTTCCACCGCAGGGTGCAGGTCTACGAAGTTGCATGGGACTGTGAGTCCGACGAATCGTCATCATCCTCAAGCAGCGGCTAGGCCGCCGCAGTTCCAGGACCATCTCAGGCATCGTCAAGCTGCAGCTGCGGATGCATCATGTCTAGTCTAGGGCCCTATGATTGTTAGCTGATTCTGTGTTGATTCTTGAAACGCTTAATACCTCAAGTGATCATCTCTAGTCTACCCTCCTCGCTGGTGTCTTGTCTGTTCCCTCCCAATTGTAATCCCATGCAAGCTCATACTAGTATTATATATTTGTTGCTTCTCTATATCTCTCCGTGTCTGCAACTCTGCATAAGCCACTGCTATCTGAACTTCTTATAGGTATGCTTGTCTATATCTCTCCGTGTCTGTATAAGCCACCGCTGCTCTGAATTTCTTATAGATACTGCAGTGGATGTAAGCTGTTTCCATGGGATCCGTGTTCTTATTCCACGGTTTATCCTGCCACCGTGTTCAAATGAGTTGTTTTATTTGTCAGCTGATTTCCCTTTGCCAGCTGCTCAGCTTTGTATAATTTGAACTTGCCTACAGATTCCAGGAAAACTCGACAGCATGCGCGCACACACAGTATAGTTAACATGCTGCCTCTGCTTGATTGCTTCTACATCCGCTGGAATTTTCTCGCTCATGCAGTCTGAATCAGTACTACTAGTGCATGCCCTGACCTGAAACAGTAGATTATTACATTTCTGTGGCTTTGATTTTTCTTTTGAACCAGCCAATAAATGGAGATCAGATTGATCACTAGGCAAGCAAGTAAGCGAGCTAGCCTGGTCGACACGAATGTTATTTTAGACATTTATGTGGAAGGAAAAGTTAGATGCGTCGCTTCCTTGGACCTGCCTGCCTCGACAGCAGCATAAAAAGGGCAGCACGACAGCAATTATAGCAGTAATTTGCCAAGATACACACTATGAATAGCTACCCAGCCTTTGTTATTTAATCTTCCTCAACTTTTCTGCCTTCCCCTTTTCAATTGCCTCTTGGAACAGCTTTCATGTTCCATTCCATCCACGACCTTTTGGTCATTCTGTCATTCATACAACAACATTTATCATTTTCAACAGTTCCCTTTTCTTTTATTTGTTTCAAACATCTAGTTTTGAACAATTCCCATTTCTTTTAGTTCTTTCAAACATCTCATTTGGACAAATCCTATTTCTTCCGGAGAGCACTATCTTTAGCATGTTTTATTTCTTGAAGTAACTGTAATGTGACCAGAGATTACAAAATATCCTTACATAAATAATCAAAAACATCATGTTGAGACAACTACCCTGGAAACTTTGTAGAAAGAACCACATACAAAGAAGAAAAAAACATAGCCCTTGGAGGTCCTTGCATAGTCTGACACTATGGGCCATCACCCACCACTAGCGCCACTGAGATGCTCGCCGAAGAGGAGAAAGAACTCCATCGTCACCAGAACTGGAGAAGTACTATCACCATCTAGACTTTTTGAGCAGAAAACCAAGCATGCCGCGCGCACATATCACTGTGGCATGTCAGTCGAGGATATTCTATGTGCCTTCCCAGCCCCAGATCCTCCGCCTCCCGTTTACGGAATCGAGAGATCACATTAGACCCACCATCCATGGACCACCTTCCTTGCTCCATGGTCACCATTTTCAATCGCACATCGGTGCCGCCACAACCATAGGTCGCAGCTACCGGACAGTACCTGGACAAATCCTCTCTGCTCCACCGTAGCGTCGAAGACAACACCGCAGCAATGATGACAGAGAAAGATGAAATACACATCTGAGGGAGTCGTCATTACCGCCTCGCCGACACCATCTATGAACCCATAACGTTGCTGATTTGAAGGGTCGACGAGCACACAATGCTATCAACTCCCTGACGCTGCCACAAAGGACACCGCCGATGTGGGAGTGGAGTTGAGGTAGATTTATTTGCCTAGGAGCCGCTCCCACCACTCCAACGACAGACAAATTCTAACCCTAATTACTAAACCAGAACGGAGGAATGTGGTACCCTCTTGCGAGAGCAGCAAGCAAGCAGAGGGAGAGGGGACCAACACCTTTGCTGGCAGAGATCGAGGGAAAAGGTCGCCTCCTTGGTCGCGTCTCTCGTGGCGGCTTGGTTAGGGAAAACGACTCACGACTTTAGCATGTGTTTGGAACAAAGGGAATATCGTGCAAAAATTAGAAGATAGGATTGCTATAGGAAAATTTCACGGGAGGATTCCTTTGAAATTCGTATGGAATGAGTCATTTCATAGGAAATTTGGAGGAAAATAAACATAAGGTCTCACTTCATGTTTTTATCTTCCCATGTCTATAAGTCATGTGCTTTTACTGCATAACATCCAATCGTCACTTTGAACATTTTCTAATAGTTTTAGTTCTGGTAAGAATCTAGGAAACGTGACATCTCAATTCCCCTTTCTTTATCTAAAAAAATTCCTACCCTTTCATCTTCTCGTGTCAGCTCCCGCTGGGAATTCTGTCGTACACCGCCGATAGCAAGGAGTCGTCGAGGAGTAGAGGAATGCTACTGGCGAGGCGTAGGCACGAGGCAACTGACAAGACGAGAGTGTAACGAACTTTGAAGGCCACGATAACGGCTGCGCGCGAACGAACAGCACGGCTGCAAAATGCAGACAGTGACGTACGGATGGATCGATAGATTAGCACTGCACATTTTGTCGAATGCAAGATAGACATGCATGTGGAATTTATGCTACAGTCGAAATGTTGAAGGAGCACTGGCTCCTCCCGACCACATGTGGACGGAACTTGGTGGCAACGGAGAGGGCGGTGTGGAGAGAGAGACCATGGAGCGTAGAGCCATTTTTCGCCCATTTAGCAGATGTTGAAGATGGAGAAGTACTAGCTTGCTGCCGGGGTCTGTTGCTAGCCAGAGAGGTTGTCTTGGAGACGGACAATGCTGGGGTTGCGGCCAAGCTGAAGAAGGAAGAACGAGACCGATCTGTTCATGGTCCACTGGTTGATCGAGGGAATAAAGTCTCACCTAAGAAGCTTCGGCCATGCGAAGAACAGGAAATGGTGCTGCACATGTCTAATAAAGATCTTTTTACCCGCAAAAAAAAAGATGTAGGCGAGGCAGGAGATATCCTTCAGACAGACGACGTTACTAGCCGATATTTCTCGAGAATGGGTTTCAGCCGTGCTTCTGTCCGATAATTTCCAGCTCCAGCAGCCCCCACAACAGCATTATTTGGAGACCGTTTGTCTGTAATTTCGCCCAGGTGCGTTAAAAAGTGAAACATGAGAAGAAATGACGTTAGTAGGATCTCCAGTACCAATTCTTTGAAAACAAGACTTATTTCTTGTTTTCCAAACTGTCCAAACGATAGCTACTGAACCAATAATTAGAGAGAATCTATCTCTACCAACATAAGGAGCAATACAATTATCATAAAGGTCAGCAAAATTGACAGGAATGTGTTTAATACCGAGAGCAACACTAGCTATGCTCCAAATATACTTAGCCAGTGGGCACAAAAAGAACATATGTTCTGTAGTTTCGTGGTAGTCACAAAACTCACATACTTCTATTTTTTTCCACCCTCTTTTTTTTTCAGGTTTTCCTTGGTCAGAACTTTGTATCTGATCAATAGCACTCAAAGGAAGTTTTAATTTCCATAATTTTGTATAAGGAAAAGTAACTTGCTTAGCCATAAGAAAAGAATATAAGGATTTTACTGAAAAAACACCAGATTTAGTAAGAAGCCATCTAAACTTATCCGGGCTATCTTTAATTGAACAGTACTACACACATCTCTTTGGTCTCCTCCCATAGAAACCTTCTTAATTTTAAACACTCAAAACCTCTAGTGAAAACATGATTAACAATAATATTGTGACTAAAGCAAATATTATACAAACTGGGGAAACTTTAGCGGAGTGGTTTTTGTCGAACCCATCCGTCTTCCAAGAAACGAGTCTTTTTAACGTCACCTAAAATTCTTTCAGGTGAGCAGAGTGATTACACGTTGGTGCAAACTTGAATTGAGCAGTAACAATGCTCGGAAAAGGTGAAACTGCCAAATTGTTTCTAGACCAACCAACAAGAGTGATGTCTTTTCGTGTTGAGAGGAAACCAAACATATTACGACCTATATAGCAGTTCCCATATTTTGGAGACATTGCAACTTCATAATTTTCACGAGGTTCAGAAGGAGGGCACGACACCCCTTGGCCTCAGCCAAGCTCTGACACTATATGAAGAGTGAACGTTCTTTCATCTATAGATGCAGAAAACGGGTCGGCACATTAAGCCACCCGCTTATCACAGAAGATGAGGGATATGCATAATAAAAAATCGAACTAGTAATTTATTTTATGGCCCAGCATCTTTGAGATATGTCCATCTACTGTCAAATAAAATCAATGCAATCATCAAGAGAATTTAAAAAGATATATGTTTCGCCCTTTTCAAAATTCTTCTTATATTTAGCAAAAAATTCACCTAGCCCATGAAAGAATTTATGTATTCAAGATGAACATGTTACAACCTTATTCTTGTGATAACATTCATCTTGCATCAAAACAAAAGAATCGCTACTACAAGGGATCATTTATACGTGTGTCAAAAAAGCTACTTCAGAACTAATTTTAAAACTATTTTTGCAATTTAGGATCACAACATAGAAATATGCTCAAACACGTAAAAAGTATATAAAACAAATGAGATTGAGCAAAAAGGAAAAGAACCAACGAAAAAATGAAAACATAAAAAAATTATGTACAATAAAATAAAGAGTTAAATGAAACAAATAATAATAATACGGACTTAATAGACCGGCCAATACTCAATACAGAGAAGGGGGAAGCTCATGCTCAAGTAAATCGGCATCAAGATATATTTTTTAGATTGTGAGAGAGCGCACTCGCAGGTCACAACTGCACCAATCAATTGAAAGTTTGAGCCCACGTGAGTAGGCTGCACCACCACAAGCTTGTGGGCTCGGTCCATGTACTACTTCATAAACGTGTCAAGCTCGAGAAAGAAAGGAATGAAACCACGGTTCACTCCACCAACGCCTCAAGTATCGATCTTTTGCCCATCCCTCCTAATTTTGTGGGCTCGGTCCATGTACTACTTCATTCCTTTCTTTCTCGAGCTTGCTACTACTTCGTTCGTGTATGTATAACTTTATGTAGCGCATTTCACGTCATTTTACCAAAAATACAGGCACAGAGGAAACATGGACTACTTTTTAGATCCAGCAAATGTTTAACGATTAAAGTAGTCGCAAAAATGATTTGCCCCTTTGCAGTACAGGAAGAACCATTAAAATTGGATATAAAAAGTTGGAACCACACACAAAAATCTATCTGCTTAGAAAACATTTAGGGTCTCCTTGATTCACACTATTTGAAAAACACAAGAATACAAATATTACATAATAGAATGTCATGCGACTTGAAATCCTAGAGGAACAACAAATACAGAGTTAGTAGTTGTTGTTTTTTGTTGCACCGCAGGAAAAAACACATGAATTTATATTGATATTGAGTGCATGTCATAGTTGTCATAGACAAAAAGGAAGTTTTCCAATAGGTCTCACCACTTGTTAGCAATCCTATAGGATTGTAGTGTCCATAGAAATTTTGAATGATTCAATCCTTTGAATCAAATGAACTCTCTAGAAAAATTCCTTTGGGTGGAAATCCTATGTAATATCTTTAGAAATCCTGTAAATCGAAGAGGCCCTTAGATAAGAAAATGTAGTTAAGAGATGCTTGACAAATAACCATTTTGAAAACAAAAACTGCAATAAACTCAACCAACTAGAGCCCGCCCTTAACCATGATCACCTTGTGGGTTTAACATTTAGCATATAATAGATGTGGTGCTTTGCTAATTCCGAGTTTTTACCACGCAAAGATTTATCAATTTAACCTTTTTATACCTTCTATACACAAAGGATTAGTCCAAATACTATTCAGTAAGGATTGTTTTTTGTATTATGGATGGGGCTCATGGCACCTATGACACCCCCCACTGGATATGCCCCTGCCCATAGCAGATGCAGGCGGGACGTAATGGAGCTCGAGGGGTGTGTGTCGCCATGCCGCGCCTATGAGGTCGTTGCAGTCACAGACTCCATTAGCGCGTACGCCGCTGAAGACGACATACGGAGTCTACCGCCTCCTCCTTGACTGTATTCCCCGGATGTGGCATATCAAAGATCCGCCGCCACCTTCACATGCCAAAAAATTATACGTTCCTTCCTTGGGCAATGTTTGTTCCCATTTTTTTCGTTTATAATCTGAAGCCAACAGTGCATTCGAAAGTGGGAGTACATGTATAAGCGACAAATGTTTATGCAAAATCGGAAGATAAGATTGATTGGAGCAATTCGTTGGCACTATAGAAGAGAAGAGCATGGTAATGTTCTTTTACTTGTGATCATACAAGTGAGTGTTGTTCATATTTTTTGAAATGAATCAGAAAAAAGAGGAATGTGCGAGACACATATTACTTCTGGAAAACTGTCTTGAATGAGAAAACTAAGAGTTTTATCAATTTTTGGATCTGATTTTAGCTTCCCATGTTTTTACATTTGCATTTCTTTTCCCATATATAGATCCTCAAATTTCTGATAAGGTTATACGCGACACACTTTTACGGTGCATTCATATGTTGAAATACAAATACTCGGTTTCAAAGTTAACTTATGTAAGTATGGTACACCTCAATAATCAGTTGATTTGCTGCTGGATAATTAAATATGAATAAGAAAAGAGATGTGGAGGTCATGCAAATAAAGGGTAGAATGAAGAAGAAAACAGGGAGTGGAGAGGGAAATCCTCCAAGGCAACATCAAGGTAAGTCATAAACCTGATTTTGTGGCACTGACTTGGTAGGCCTAGGACCAGCTGATCTGAATCTAAGGTGTGAAAGCGGGCCACGGGTGAAATTATTATAGATTACTAGAATTATTTTCACCAGTTCTAATCTTGCTATTTATATTATGTATGTCTTTTCTGCCACTCATTCGATCCAAAAGTCAAACACACACAATTTTGAAAAATATACCATTGAATCATTCATCAACGACCACAAGTAATCTAATATCAGTGACTAACTCAACAAGCTACAAAAGAAAAGCCTGTACTAAGGGCAAAACAAAGATTACACGATTCTCATTTTGCACGAGTCCATAAAAGCTTCAATGTGAAAAGGTGCAGAAGGGAAATTTGTACTTTGCTACTAGGAGCACAGTTTGCATTTGTTTATAATAACATAATCAAGTTTCATAAATGATAGCAGTTCCATGTTGCAGCAATTTACTAGATTGAAAGAAACAGAGAAATATTTTCCCGTATTTAAGCTGATAAATTTTGATATTGTCATTTTTAAATAAAAACTCCAAACCTGGCATCATCTTCCTTTTTTATTTTCAGATGTGTTGAAGAAGGCTATATTAAGAACAAAAGGAGGTACATCACTATAGTGGAGCTCTTAGGAGAACAAGATACAACACCTCAGCAAGCTTATGAAAGCTAAAAGAACCTCCCCCTCTGAGCTACTCAACAGCTACTGCAGGCTAAACATGATATTGAGCGGATGTTAAAGATCTTGAAGGAATTAGCAAAGTGCATCACTTGCCAACATATTGACGAGAAGCCTAGAGCCGGAATCCAGATCATGCTTCGCATGAGATCATGAGAGGCATGGCAAGAGTGTGAGCGATATTCTTTGAGGGATAGTGAGAACATAAGTGCTTATTTCACTTGGTGATGGTTGCTTTCGATGGGTGGGTGCAGAGATAAAGGTCAGCCCAAACAGATTAAACTTCCTATTTTCACTGGAGAAAATAGAAACATGTAGATCGTTTGATTATTTTGCCTTTCATTTCTTCCCGCATGATTATGTTGATGATTTACTTGATAAATACACTCTTTTCAGTGTAATGTGAAGATAGAATGGAATGCTCTCACCTTGTTTTTAATCATCATGTTGTATATGCTATGTATATACAGATCTTTAAGAGTACAACAATGCCAAACAATATTAGTCATCTATGGGCCGGCTAGAAATATTTTTGTCATCCATGGGCCGACAATATTGCGTCTCACTTTTGTAGATCACGGGTAGAACATAAATGTTTTATGTGATTTTTACACAACCAAAGAGTATTTTCTTATTTTATTTTCATTTTTCTACACATGTGGAATATGATTGTTATTTTTTGAGCTTAGTAGAATATGAAATTTTATTTTGATATATGCTCCACCTTTGAGATCATGTACATGACACGTGAGGGAGATGGATGGATTTTGTGGATGTTAAGAAGGAACCTCCATAGGCTACAAGCCTACAAGGCAATGTTATTGGGATGGAAAAAATCTAGGGTGCAAAATATTAGAATTTTCAAACGTAAATAGGCCGTGGCAACCACACGGACACTCAACTAGTTCTTTTTAATAGACACAACTGTTTTCGTACCTGGTGACATAGATTTGCGTCATGGAAAAACCATGCCACCGGGTACACCTAGAGGTAGATCATATTGTAGTCTAGTAAGTACTACCCGAAGAAAATTTTATGTTATTCATAAGTGCTTGTACTTACGTGATAGTTTTGCTTATTTGACCGGAATATTGCAGAATCTTAGGCTTTGGTCAGAGGCGGAATAACTAGCATGAAGCACATTGTTTTTTATGTCCTAAAATAAGAAATTTCATCGGCCGTATGCATCACTTTGATGCAGAGGCTGGGACTCCCCATTTCTAAAAAAAAAAAAAAAAATTCATATTATTTTAGAACTTAAAAATAATATATTTGGGCGTATAAAACCGGAGCCTGGAGCAAAGGTACAGAAGATCCTATATACCGCTTCAAGCCGCGCGGGATGCTCCTGCCGCCTACAGCACCACTAACTAGGCTGCAATGACGCGACCCATTTTACAAGTAATTTTCCTTTTTAGTGTCTATTTGCAGTTTTATTTTTACTCTATTACTATGAAACTCATAAATTAAAATGAGGTAGTTAATGGGTGGGCTACCGCTATCCTTTTTCTTGTATGTGTTCCTAAGAGAAGTAATTTGTCGTGATGTTTCGAGGTCTAAAAAAAAGGCGTGGAAGTAGATAGAAATTCTTCAATGGAAATTGAAAAGAAATATAGACCCAGTTCGTTCGGAAATGGTAAGATCTTTCACGCAAGAAGAAGGGGCGGCCCATATCAACTTGACTTGGTTCTGCTTCCCCTATTTTGTTTAATAATATTGAGTCGGGTTTTTAAATAGAAAATATAAATATATAGTAAAGAATATTTTCAAATCTGAATATTTTTAAAGTCTGAAAATCAGTTTTGGAATCTGAATATTTCGGAAAATCGAATATTTATTAAAACTTAACATTTTTTAATTATAAACATTTCTCAATTATAAAAAATAAAAACGAAACAAAAAATAAGAAGAAAGGGAAATCCGCCAAATTGGGTTGACGCATCAGTGAAGTCTTTCAGGCGACAACACCATTTCGCACCGCAAAGGTGATACTGTATATGGTTTCGCGAAGATAGAAGCCTGTTAGAGAAACTAACTGATGTGCAATGCAGAAATGGACCGCTGTAGGTGGGTCGGCCCAATTAAGTTTTACAATGCGCACAGCCACTATAATAAACCTATTTTTCAGAGCAATCGGCTATCCCCAACTCCTCTCTTTCTTAAAAAAACACGTCCCAACTTCTAATCACCATTCCTTTCCCATTCTCTTTGAACTTATTTCTAATCGCCTGGTTGATTTTGCTCAAGCCAAAATCGCCATCGTACAGATCGAAAAAAATGCCACTCTCAAAGCATCTCTAGACTCTAGCAGTGTTTTTAAAAGGGCCACCTGAACTTTCCGGCAAATACAGGCTTTGCTCGGAATTTGACACAGAGCAGCGCTCATAAACAGCATGCGAGTCCTAAAAGAAGTTTGGTGACCCCCGCGGAGTCAGTATTAAAAGGGGTCAGTGGGTGCGAGACGCGGTCAAACCATATCCCCTCCGTCGTGCCACCTAGTCCTCTCTGCCGACCAACAAACCTCTAACTCGCAAATCCGAGAGGTCCGCCGCCACATCCGCCTCGTCGCCACCGTCAATCCGCCTAGCTCGTCACCATGCGCCCCGACACCCCCTCTCCAAACGCCGCATCCACTCGCGCGGCCAGCTCCTCAAGACCGACGAGGAGCTCCGCCGCAGTCGCACCGTCTGCGTGAAGAAGCGCGACACGCTCAAATAAGTCAAGCATGGCATGAATGTACCCACTCCCTCGCTTCGTACGCTCCCGTGTGGTACATCGACAACGGGTCCTCAGGGCCGGCTCTTCTTGGGGGCGCCCTCCCTCTCCACCTCGGACAAAATCGGACGACAGCGACGCCTACCGCAATGGCGTCTCTTCCGAGGAGAGCGACAACTCCGACGAGAGCGACGACGACAAAATCATCTCGCGCGACTTCGTCTACAACGACACGGCGGAGCAGCGCGTTATGGAGCGAATGCTCCACCGCTCGCCACGCGCCGCATTCATCGCCGCCACGAAGGAGGAGAAGGACATGGCAGATGCCGTCCGCGCCTTCGAGCGCCAGGAGGCAGAGGAGCGCTAGCTCGAGCTTCTCCGGCGCCAGCAAGCGGGTAAGGGCCACCGTCACTGCGCATGAAGGCTCAATCGGAGCCGTATTTTGGTAGTTTAGATGCGCACCGCCTCCGTAGCTAGTTTATTTTGTTGTAATATGTAAATATGTGCACTTAATGCTCAATCTGAACTCCAAATCCGTCTGAAATGCGTTGTTATTCATCTGGATTTTACCGTGAAGTCACTGCTCGTAATTTCTTTTTTACTTCAGTTTCAGTTTACGGGGCTGCTCCTACTTCGTTTCATCCGAAACTGAATAAAAGTTTTCAGTCCCCTCTATCAGCATTTTTACAGGCCAAGTTTCAATGGATGCTCTAAGTCACAGTCTACTAAACCCTTCTTTTTTATGCCCCACTAGTGATTCCGTGCCAGTAATACATGATGACTTGTCGACAGTGCCAAGCAATAAGAACGGATCACCACTAATAACGTGTCACGAAAGGGATTGACATAATGGTTTCACTGATATATGGATAAACATAACTTGTCAGTTGATGGGAAAATTCAGTTAATTGGGGATTTACGATTGTTATGTCTCAGTCGATGATCCCATAAGAATACGGCAAAACGGTGTCCCCCTGTTTGACCAACTGGAAGATACACACACAAACTGAAGTTCCAAATGAATCCCAAACCCAGGCTGTTCCGTCAGATTTCTACTAGAAACAAGAGTGCATTATTGGAGTACTATTCGGGTGGTGATCTATCCCAGCTAGCTTGCTGTTTCTGACGAGTCTAGCTCCAGAATGTTTAGCAATGGCTAATTATCATCTACACAGAATAAAGATGGAAAATGATGGAAAAGGCTAGCTTTGACACTTTCGGCTAACTTTGTTGTGGTTTTCAGAGATAAGATCCCCATCCTCTTGCCATCCATTCTACTCCGCTCAATTATGGGGATACAACAAACTCCTAGTGGACCCAATGCATCAACTGTTACTGTCAAGGTGAACCCAAAAATCTGTAGAAATTAACAGCTCACATGTCACATGCATCATGAACAAATTAAAGTATCTGACAGTCAGATATTTGGGTTTTGAGCCCACACGGAGCTGATGCAATTTACTCTCAGCTACTACTAGCAAACTACCACTGTACAATATACATAATCCGGTGGACATGGTCCATCAACACTTGAGGCTCACACAAACAGAAACACACAAGTAGCAGCAGTAGTAACAATTATGCTTCCACATCTCCATTTTATCCACAGGGAATCTTCGTGGAGGAGATCAAAGCCCCAATTGAACAAAGATATGATATGAGTGCCGCCCATGCATGCTGTCAATCACACAAACAGAGGCATCAATGATGATGGTTTTTTCCTCCACTCCCACTTTGGATGCCCTGCCCAGTGACAGTGAGGGATGGACATGGAATGGTTACATCTTGCAAGGTTGTTTCTGCACAGAACCATGCTGCCCAGTTCGGTGGAGTGATGGTCTGATGGACATGGAATTAGTGCTTGTGTCTTGGGAGGGTGTTTATGCACAAAATTAGATCTAGTGCAGCATAATTCTTCTTCCCCACACCCTCAACTTTCCCCAGGACTACTACTCCATTTGCACTATAATTGCCAATGGCAGATGCACTCAATAAATGGAATCATGCTGATTTCGGTGCCATTGCCAGCCAGATACCTCAGGGGGGCAGCCATTTCTTTCCCACCGCTGATGCTGCATGTGGTTGCAGCAGGGGCATTAACCCAGTATCATGTCATGTGGACGTATCATGTACTAGGAGTTACTAGGGGTGTGACATCCAAAGCCCTAGCAGTATCATGTCATGTGAGCTCCCTGATTTGTGCTCCCTTTGCCCTTAACTAATTCTTTATGTAGTTGTCAATATGTCATATATATATTATTCTACTTTTCACCATTAGAGATCATGTGTAATTTACGGTGATTATCGATATATTTCAGTGTCAAATTTAAGTCATGATTTTTTGCATATAATAATTGATATATTTTCCAAAAAAGGTCTATTAAGTTATTGTATAGAAACAAAAGATAGTCGATCCATAGATATACGTTAGTAACCTTGAAATGGAACTACGACATAATTTTAATCGATATATTTTAAGAGACCTCGGGGTCAAATTTTAAGACGTGGTTTTTTCGTATAATAATTGCTATCTCTTCCAAAACAGGTCTATCAAGTTATACGTTAGTAACCTTTAAAAGTCAAGGCTGATCAAGAATGCCGGCAAGTAACCAATGCTTCTAAGGAAAACGTCAAAGGAACTGATAATTGTGTAACCAGTTGCTTCTGCACATTATGATTCAGAATAATTTTTTCAAGATCCTGAAAAATGTAAATTAATTTATGGACGTAATTGATTTTATACCAAGTGTTTGTACAAAGATTCATAAAAGAAATGCCTAGTTGTGACATGTAAAAGAATTTTATGGTTATAGGTCACACTATTTCGTTTGTCTTCTTGTTTTGCTGTCTATGTCACAGATGGGACTACTTCTAAATTTATGCATGCTAACATGATATAGCCTGAACTTTTCTTCAAACGCTAATATAGCCAGATTTTTTATCCATGATTACACGAGTTTAAAAACTTGGGCAAGGGGGGGAATAAGAAGAATGGGTATGGGTATAGTGGCAAGTAGTTGCCAAAAATACTTTTCGCAAAGGAAACGGAACTAAAGTCTTCGTTAACAGTATGCATGCGTATGTCAAGATTCCAAATTGTTAAATGGGACCATCCAACGTAAGGGTTTGGACAATTACCGCAGCGAGAACGGCACTTCACCATATGCTTTGATGCAAAGAAAGAAAAGTTAGGCTTATCTCCATTGGCTGAGGTCCAAGTGTTTGGATGATAACATCATTTTCCAATAACCAGAAATCAGTGGCTGCTGTGTGTCAAAAATGAGTGGATTATTGGGTGGTCACAAATTTTGACCAGTTATGGCCATAGGAAGGAACATGTGTCCCTGAATACCAGTATTACTAAACAATAAACTTTCTGCTGTTCCTTAGCTAATTTTCCTAATTTGGAGCACTGACGTTAACTATCACTACACAGTAGAGAATAGCAAGTCTAGTACTAGTATTGATCTTTAAAAAGGAAGTGCAATCTTAACTAGGACCTTAGGTAAGCTGTTGTGTCAGATAGCACACAGAAAACGGGGGCTAAGTGTTAGGTCAAATCAAGATCACACGTCCAATCCTCAGAGCTTACTTTGTGCTAAGCTCTACGAATGTTTCTAACCATTTTACGTTGGAATTGTTAGACTTTGTATTTAGTTTTAATTAACATTATCGGATTTAAACCTGAGCAATAGACCCCCTACCATTAACGGAACCACGCTCAGTTATCGAAGATGGCTTAGGCTAACCGACGAAGCTAATATGTTTTACTCATTCCGCCCGGAAAATGATGTATTGAAAATGAATGTATCTAAATATATTATATTTTAGTGCTATATACATCCTTTTAGCGACATCTTTTTCGGGACGGAGAGAATACTTACTCCATACGGGGTTGTGATGGGTCGGCATAGAGCGCGCGGCCGATGCCTGTGCAACAAAGACGTATCGAATGAAGGTAAAGGAAGCAACGACTATGTGAGTACTAACTGCATTGCCTTTGTATATGTGGTTAGATTTCCCCGGTGGGCTGTGAGAGATGCTAATACATATATGCGGCTTTGTCATGGGTTGTATTAAGTCGGTTTGAAGCACTCATTGTTGTTAACACCAAAATATATGATCGAAAAATGATTAACATTTGCTCCTAGCGCTTTCTTTTCAAAATTTATTAGCCTAATGATCTCAATTATTTGTAATTTTGAAGATTATAGTATACTTCTTCTCGAAAGAAAAATCTACAGCTCTTTCATTGGTCTTGAACATTAGGTTCCTAACCATTTTTGTAAATCTCACTCGTTGCCTCTTCGGTAATTATTTCAAGTGGAAATGATGTTTACTTCGTTGGAGCAGATGCTTGCACTGAGCAAAACAAATTTTAAACTCATTTAGAAATTCAAAATAAATCTAGAGAAATAAAATATTTTTTGGCCCTCTATACAAAAGACAAAAATTATCTCGTGACATGTCATTTTAGAGCCTGGAAATTTATTATATTTACACCTGCAACGAAAAGTCTTTTTTTTATGAAATTTTGTGTCTACATATAGAATATGGAGATGAACACCCAAAAATATTTGGAAATAATTTGACATTATAAAAATATTTTCGTTATTTCAATGCTTTTCTTTAGCCGTTACTATATTAAAATATCGTACCAATCCCTTTCATCCCAAGATCGTGAACATGTATCACCCAAGTACAGTATGTATATATGAGCCTAAATTAAGTATAGCAAATCTACGCATTACATGCCCCTGAAAATACATGACAGTTACAGCAACACTGATCATCCTGCCAGTCGCTCTACCAAACCAAGTTGCATATGATTTCACTCACAACACATCATGTAAAATCCGCCGATAATCATGGCAGATAATGGTCCTCATTTTTTCATATGGTCCCACATCTCGAAAATATACGCTACCCGTCGAAGTATTATATATTCAGTTATTCACGCACGCACAAAAAAGAAAATCTTCTCTGAAAGGCACCTTCTGACACGTCTCTAGATAAGTAGATATGCATGTGCTAGCTACGGAGCCTTAGTGTATAAGAGTTGGGGCTAATACCTAATGATACTGGTGATGCCATAGCCAGCCCATCACCATCACTAGATTAGATGCTCTTTTAGGGTTTGAAGCTTTGGAGTTGCCATGATAAAGGCAGCGTGCACGTCAGTCCATACATGAGACTCCAAGCATGTGGATGCTGCTCAGTGTCCCAATGATTATTCAGAATTACATTAAGGGCCTTTTTGATTCAGAATATTTTTATGCATAGGAAATTTGTAGGATACAAATTATTTGAAATTTTTCTATGTTGGTCATTTGATTTATATGATTGAATCTTATAGAAATTATTCCTAAGGAATCCTTTGCACTAGAAAATTCAGTATCCACTAAAATCTCTTTTTTTTTAGAATCCTTTGTTTGTTCTGTGATGGAATCATACAAGCTTTTGTACATATCAAATCATGTAGGATTGGACTGGCCATGAAATTACAAACCTATAGTTTTCATACCCACGCATTTTAGAATCCTATGATGCAAAGAGGCACTAAATCCACACATGTGTTCTATAATGTTAACCGGCGGTTAAGTTGAACAATTACCTTCAGGAGATCACATAAAGTTATGGACGACTGTTATATTATTTTTTTCCAAATTTAAAGACTCAATCCCCAAAATTTTCCATTCGGGGTTCTTCGGATCCTGCTAAATTCGCTTTGGTGTGCCAGTTCCTCCCGCTAATCCGCATGTCGGGATTCTGTTTCGGACCTGTACTCAACCACAGAGGAGTGTCCCAACCCCATCCGCCCACGCTTTCTATTAGCAATATGTTGATTTCAATAATTTGCAAGCTCTACGGCCTACACTGCTCATCCTCGACGCCCCTTAGTACACGTCGCATATTCGAAGGCCACGTAGTGCATGCTTCTTCTAGTGGTCGAGCCCGACAACAAGAGTCGTCGTTTGGACGACCTGAGTGAGGTGAGCAGGGACGAAGGAAGGGGGACGAGCAGGGGCTAAGCTCATGTTTTCTTCCTAAACTCCATGCTACGCATGCTTGTAATTAGTACTCTAAGCCATGTCTGCCCCCTCCAACAAAACTCTGCCCCTCCAAGCCTGGGGGCCGGCTCCGTCCCTGGAGGTGAGACCGTCTATACCTCATCTAGCTGTGCAAGTACGTGAGGGACCTCATTCGTGCTCTCACGAAGCTCGACATCACCATGCTTCCGCCTAAGCATTTTAAAGCCGAATTTGAGCTTGACGCCTACGATAGAGAGATATAGGAGTGCAAGTACCAACAATTTCTAGAGCCAGTTTTAAGAAGCTACTCGACAAGAGCAGTTTTTCATTTTCTGAAATATTTTCCCTTCACTCCTGAAAGATGAAAAAAAAGAGAGAATGGGCGAAACCTTTATATGCATCAAGTAATCCCAAGTACCAACGTTACAAGAAAATCCTGACAGAAAAGGAAAAGACAGTCCAATCCTTAGAGACTTCGTCATCTTTTATAAGCACTTGATTTTTTGTCATTTGTCGGGGCTCTGGTGGAGATGCTCTATGGTTCCTGTGAGACTAACTCAATTTTCGAACAGCTTTCTAGGCAAAACCCTTAAACTACTTCTTAATGGTTAGAACTGTCTTTAAAATGTGCTTAGGTATTCCAATCTGTTTCAGAAGGAAACCGGATTAAGAATGTAAAAATAAATTCCAACAGAAACCGCACATAGACCTCACATGTGATGCCGTTTCTTCCAGAGTTTGAGAGTCAAAAGTTGATGGTGCTTTAACGGAAAACAGCGCTACATTACATTGCCGATGAGGTGATCATGATGGGAGCCTTTATTGACATTTCCAAGTCAAAACGGCATTACGTCCTCGATCCGTTCTCATCCCTCAATCTATCTCCTCGGCTTGCTCCCTTGCTACAGTTGACCACTGGCCGACATGTCGTCCCTTTCTTTGTAATGCTACGTCGGTCCCACACGTCAGTGATGTTTGGCCACAGGGAGCTAACCTGAACACCGGTACCAAAAACCCATCACGGAACGGAGCATCATCAGCTAGTGGCAGCGGTAGTATTTATGAGGCCTCGTCTACTAGCTCGGGAGATGGCTTACACTGACACGGCATTAACATTCAATGAGCTCCAACAAACTCCATCGCCATGGCCTGAGCTAAGCCTCGCCATTGCCAACGGCTGCCATCACCATGTCAGCGGTCAAAATTGCTCAAGGAAACATGGTATATAGTATTTTTCGTTTACTGTGGTAATTACGTAGTTTGATCATCGATCTGTGAATCTGTGTGATCGATTGAAAACGAAATAATGAGCCATGATCTGCATGCCTGAAGAAACAGAAAATCAAGTTCTGACGGCAAGTACATGATGAGCATGTGGTGTCAGATTCTAGCACAATGGATGCACGACACGAGGTGAATGCTGTGGCAGAAGCGCTGCATCATGATAATGCTGACTCGTCGTTGCAGCTTTCTGAAATCTAGTCTTGATCAACGGTATTTGGGTTAAAGTAGTTGAGATGCAAATTAGACCGCTTAAAGCATCTCCACCGGGGCCTCTAAAGGTGTGTCCGGACATGTGTCCGGTCAATATTTAGAGTCCGCCCACAGCAGCACTCGCTAAAGGCCCACCCCCAAACGCGAGCAAACTGTCGAACACCTCGCGGGCGTACGAACCGGTGCCGATGAACAACACAAACGAAGAAAAGGACGGCGGTGCATGCATTAATAGAAATGTCTCAAATGATGCCGGTAATTAAAGAGTTTTGCCGTGCCGGACAGCAAGTCATCAAAAAAGGACTTGGCATAGTTTCGACCGTGTCGGAGAACAATCTCCAACGCCGGCCATCAAAAAAGGATCGACCGCGCCGGAGAACAAGTCTCCAAGGCCGGCCATCAAAAGGGCGCCTCCCTGGCGCAATGGTTCATGCCGATCACGCGGCGGCCTCGTCCTCGACTTCTTCCTCATCGTTCTCCGCCGCTTTGGCATCCTTCTTCTCAGCCAGGATGCGCCTCCGTTCGGCAACGAAGTAGGCCTTCTGGTTGGGGCTCATGCCGGACGTGTTCGTGGCCATGACGAGACGCTCCTCCTTCTTCTCTTGGTTCTTGAGCTTGGCCTTCTGCATCTTGAAGTAGACCTTCCACTTCTCGTCGGACATGGCTTGCAGCTTCTTCTTCTCGGCGGTCGCCGCGGCCACCTCGGCAACGTATAGCTTCACCGACTCTTGGATGCTGCCTGCGGCGCCCGAGGCCCCCGGCTTCTTGCCAGCCTTGGCGGCCGTCTTGCACGCCTTCACTCCCATCTCGGGACGATCGGTGGTAGCAGCCGGCGGGTTTCTTTCATCTCCCTCGGCGGTGCCTTGGTCTTTTACATGGCTCTTCCACTTCGGGCATCCTTTAACCACCTCCCAAACATGCATGAACTTGTATGGGTTCTTGCCATCCGACTCCAAGTCGAGGTACAAGTACTTGGCGTCTTTAGCTACACAAACAAAGGCCAAGTTATGTATGCATGTAAACATGATGGGTTACAAGTGAATGAGGAGGATACGCCTTTCTTTCGGTGTAGTCATTGTGAATGCGTGTCCAGTAGGCATTCCTCCTTTGGTTGGCGCCCTTCTCGCCGTCCATGCTCACGTTCAGCCACGCCTGGGCCAACAAAACGTACTCAGCCTCGCACCAAGTCTTGCCTCTGTTTCCAGCCTTCCGGACGCCATCCTCTTCATCGACCTCCTCTTCATCGACCTCTACTTCCTGGCCCTGGGCGGCATCCCCTTCGTCGCCCTGGCCGAACTGATCTGTCTCGGCGTAGGCACTGGCGGCGTAGGTAGTACCGTCGTCGATGATTGAGGTCATTGCCTCGGCCATCGACGCGTCCTATCCATCGTCGGCAGTTAATGCACAATCCAACAATTGTCATCCGGCCGCCCGCAATAACTGCGCGCAACGAACAATCGGCCGGGGAACACAATAAATGAGAGGGATCAAGATTATAAATAGCACTCACATGGTAGCCGAAGAAAAGACCGCGGGAAGCATTCGCGTCTTGGCTCGTCGAAGGTGTCCGCCGCAACGCCGGCGATTCACTGAACAACGGCGCGGCGTTCAGGTCCAGGTGCGACTCTTCGGGGGAAAACCGCGTCGGCTGCGACGGGTAGCCGGAGGAGCTGTCGAAGAAGGCCGGGGCAGACGGCGCCCCGGCAAACCCGCTTTGGCTCACGGTGAGCAAGCTCTCGGCGGCGTTGGCGTTGTCGTTCGGCGACGACAGATCAGCCGACTTGTCCTTCGCCTTGACTCGTCGTACTTGCCGAAGATGGGAAGCGGCGTGGCGGAGCCGCTCCTGGCTCAAGGGCGCCGTGAACGAAAGCTCCTGCGGCTCCCTCTTCATCGGCTTCTTCTTCGGCTGCGACGCCGGCGGCGCCTTGCGACCCTTGGGTTTCGAGAGGACGGCACCCTTGGGCGGCATGGTGGCGGAAGGCGAGGAGGTCGCGGCGGCGTGGGCGAGACGAGGGTTTGGAAAATGGAGGGAAGATAGGGAAGATTTTGGCGCCGGGGGCGGCAATATAGAGGAAGGGGAATTGGGCGAGGCGCGACGTGTGTATGACGGGCGGGCCAGCGCTGTCAGGACCAAGCGCGAGTCGATGTCCGGCACCCCCAGGAGGGCCTCCAAGTATAGAGGCCCGATAGGGGGTGCCGGACATAAAATCGCTCAGGGCGAGGCTTTGGGGGGTGCCGATGGTGACGGTTTTTCGTGTCCGGCCCCCCAAAGGGCCTTTAGGGGTCCTTTAGAGGCCCCCGGGCCTCTAAATCGGTGTCCGGCACCCCTCAATTGGGCCTCTTTTGGGGTGCCGGACATGTGTCCGGGCAACATTTGGAGGCCGCCCACAGCGGCACTCCCCAAAGGCCCACCCCTTAAACGCGCGCAAATGGTCGAACACCTTGCGAGCGGCATGAAATTTAAGCGATATAAATCTAAACGATTCAAATTAAACTAAACGATTGAAATTTAAACCCTAATATAAACTCTAAGCTAAACCCTAATCTAAACTCCGCCGCCCTGGCCTGCCTCGTCGTCGTATCGGGACGCCTGTCCTGCCAGGTAGGCCTTCTGGCTCTGCTCGGCTAGGCGCGAGCGGACACGCCTCTCCTGCCAGAGCGCGCTCGCCGCCCGGCGCATGTCATTCCTGACTGCCTGTCTCGCCTCGCGCGCTCGGTTCAGCTCCTCACGAACCGCCTGCTGGGCGGCCTCCATCGAGGCCGGATGCTCCCGCTCCGCGGCCACGGCGTTAAGGTCCGCGTACGTCGCGCGCTCGGCGGCCATGAAGGCTTGGCAGCGATCGTCTCGCTCCGCGGTCTCGAGAGAGGCCTTCAGGATGGCGGCCTCGACGGCGTCGCCAACTGCCTCGTAGCCAAGCTTTAACTGGTTGGCCGCCTGCTCGGCGCGCCGGGTGTCGAAGGAGTTGACGGCGACCACCTGGTCGGGCCACAGCGGCGGCGACAGCTCCTACTCCGGCGCCGGCTCCTACTCCTGCGCCAGCTCCTCCTCCGGAGGCGGCTCCTGCCCAGGGTAAGGATCCTGGGCCGGCTCCTGCTCCAGCTGCTCCTCCACGTTGATGTAGTCGACTTTCGCCCAGTCGAAGGGCTCCTCGTCGACGACAGGCTGGAGCGGCTGCTCCGGCGCCTGCTCCAGACGGTGAGTGCGGCGCGCTGCCTGAGTGAGGGTGGACCAGGTGTTTTGGAGGTGGCGAGGCATGGTGCTTGGCGTGTTGGTGTGGTGAGGCTGCACGGCGGAAGAGTGTGTGCCGAGGCTGCACGGCAGAGGAGTGTTATATAGGCGGGGAGGGGGCGGGAAGCGGAGGGGCGGGAAGCGGCGGGTGGGTAAGCACGCGTCGCGTCGGAGTTATGTGGCGGCGACGCGATTCGGCCACGTCGACGCTTGGGAAGCCGGGAAAGCCTGGGCGCCGGCATAATTGCGAGGCTTGCCGCAGACGCCTCGCCGTCCCGTCGCTTCGTCGCCTGCAGAAACGTGTCGCCATTAACGAGGGCGGAACGACCTCCTGCACGGTGCAATTTACAGCACCTACTCGAGCCTTGTCTATGATGGGTGGGGCGCACCTGTCAGAGGCCATGTCCGGTCAATGTCCGGCACACCCAGGAGGGCCTTGGGGGTGTCGGACACAAAATCGCTCGGGGCGAGGCTTTAGGGGTGCCGCTGGCGGATGTTTTTCGTGTCCGGCCCCCCAAAGGCCCTTTGGAGTGTCCTTTAGAGGCCCACAGTGGAGATGCTCTTAGCTTAATTAGACTCAGCTGGTTAATTTTCACGCTGAGCTCGTTCGTATATGCATGAAATTAAAAACTTTAATATCATTTGAAGGCAGGAGGAGGAAAGTAAGGTACGAATTTTAATGGTCATTGTGCATTTATTTTCAATGTTATTATCGAAAGTCTTAATCTCAGTAATATTCATCTATCTGGCAAGACAATATACATGTGTTAGTAGGAGAGAAGTTTCAACATTTGATATGGGTAAGTTCGATCGTTTCATAGGTAGTATTGAGTGGGAACAAAATTTTCCGCCAACAATGGTGCATGCAACTCCGGATGGCACCTGCCGGGTTCGGGTGCGGGTATGGCACCCCCATACCCGCACCTCTACCCGCCCCTGTTACCCGTACCCATACCCGCTGTCGGGTATAAAATTTCCCCATACCCGACACCCGCCAGGTACCCGACACCCGCCGGGTACCCGACAAATTTAGGCTGAACAACCGAGCCGTGCGCCGCGTCCCACCGGCGGAATCTGGGCCGGCGCATCTCCAGGCGGCGGAGACGGCGAAGGTGTGGGCTCATCTTTGCCCTCGCGCTGCTGCTCGACCGGGCCATGGCCGGAGTCGCCCTGGCTCCCCTCCAGATCGACAGGCTCCATGTGGAGCAGCTGCCCGGAGCAGCAGCGCAGCCACGCAGGGCATAGACAGCTGCGGCGGCGTTGGGGGCAGAGAGGAGAGGCGGCGGCGTCGGGGGTAGAGAGGTGAGGACGGCTGCGGCGGGGCCGGGGCTGGCCGCTGGCGGCCGCCGGTGGGGAGGGTGCGGCGCGGGGAGAGGATCGAGGGGAAGCGCGTGCGGGGCTGGGAGAGCCGGCGCTGGGAGGGTCGAGGGAAAAGAAAACGCGTGCGGGGCTGGGGCGCTGGGGCAGGCCGGGTGGGTGAGGAAAAGACCTAGGGTTTCATATACACTGACATGTGGGGGCATACTCACTGACATGTGGGGTCAGTCGGGTCTGCGGGTAAACGGGTATGGGTTTGGCACCCCCATACCCGTACCCGCTTTACCCGATGGGTATTGAATTTTCCTGTTAACCATACTCATGGGTATTTTTTTATACCATACCCTCCCCGTTTAAGCCGGGTACCCGTCGGGTTTGCGGGTATCGGGTACCAATTGCCATCTGGACATGCAACGCAGTGGCGTATCCAGTGGGGTGCCATGGCACCCCTAGAAAATTCGCCTTTTTTATTTAGTATTAACTTGCCTTATCAAGTGTGTTAAACATAATTGTAGATGATAAATTTAAGCTATGAATACTCATCTGGCACCCACTGTGATTTAGTTTTGCATCCGCCACTGATGCAACGACTCGTGTTGGGCCGGATCATAATACACCTCTTATCACTGACTCAGGGATGAGGCTCACTTGAGAAATAAAGCTAACTTCTTATTTAAATTATCCTGTCTCACACATGATGGTTTTTATGAGATTACCTAGAAGAAGTGGATAGCTACAACAGGTGGCTCCTCTATTGAACTATGGCAGATTGAATTATACATCTTCGTCAATTAGGGATGGCAAATAATATTAGTGGAAAATATAGAAAAGCTCCCGCTTCTAATTGATGAGTTAGACATTAAAATAAAAACAACACCTCTCACAGTGGGACGAGAGGATTGCACAGAAAAAACGTTGATGAGTGTATGGCTAAGTTGCGTAGAGACGAAGAGTCGAAATGGGCTCAACATGTGAAAGTTAAACACATACGAGAGGGGGTAATACTATTGGATATTTTCATCGCATTGCTAAAGGTAGGCAGCGAAAGAAACAAATATTTCAATTTGAGCAAGATGAGGGGAGAACAATTGGAGAGAATAATTTGAAGTTATTCATCTCTGAACATTGTAATATTTTTTTTGGAGCACCGGTGACACAATGTTTCTCTATGATTGAATCCTATAATGAGGATCTACCACATATTCCATCACAAGAGAATACTATTATAACATCATTTTTTTCTGGATAACAGGTGTTTGAAGTTATTCTCAAATGAAAAGCCCGAGGTCAAGGTGTGTTTGTAGATATATTTGGTTTTTCTTGTCTCCGTCGATTTTTTGGAAGTAACCTAAATTTAAACTATAAGTATGTGTAGTTTGGTGATAAATTTGGCAAAAGTCATTCTAAGCTATCCTAGTATGATCAATGCCGTACGTACGAATAAAACTCAAGTATTGAATTCTTTTCTATGAATGACAAAACTGACAATTTTGACCCATTCTGAAAACAATTAAAAAAAACTTGTGAAAAGAGTCACTTTAAGTGACATAGTTGCGAGAAAAAATATAGCAAATCAAATTTGCGTCCGTGGGCATCTGATTCAAGTTGCTAGGTTGTACATTCAACTCTCTAAGCAAGTGAGTTTGGCTCACTTTCTATTGATAGAAAAAGTGAGTTCATTGCACAGAAAGAAATTTCTCGAAACCCTACAAATTTCTACTCCATTTTCCTTTGGGCCAGCAGGCTCAAACAACACGGCTAGCTGTTTGGAACTGACGGATGCTTCCAAAAAGAGGTGGAAGGCATGCAGTGAATTCCTACCAACAAAAAGTAGTGAAACAGGGGCAATAGCTCACCCTGTCATCCAGCGCTACACTGGTCATCACCAGTCACAACACGGGCGTCATCGCGTCATGGCCACTGTAATCAGCTTTTGACCTCGCTGTCCCGGATTAAACAAATCAACTCCATCGGGCGGCGCGCTCGCCGCCGGCGAGATCGACCATTCGCGCCGGTAGCGTGTGCACGAGAGCCAAGAAGCCGCTGGAGCAAATTAACCGTGACAGCTCACTGCCGCGCTGGGCTAACCATTTTTTAATCAGACCAAGGAGAGCAGAGAATCGCTAGCTCGGACGGATCTGAGTAAGATTTAGTACCTCGCCCAGTTTTATATGAGACCGGTGACGTCAAGCAGAGGAAGATGATTAGGAGCTAATTGAGGAAGCCAGTAGCTTAAGTGCAGCATGTAGGCAGTGTCCAGGTGGGCGATGATTAATCTGCGCGCACTCATCTTAAGGTAGGCATTACCCGGAAGGAAGAATCTCTGCCGCGAGCTATCATCGGAGCTGGTTAAAGTAAACCAAAGCATGATTTTAATACTCAACATATATTAACTCCATGCATGATGGTAGAAAAGGTGACTGGGAATCGATTCCCCCTCTCTCTGATCGTAAAACGTCACTTACTCACATTGGCACACGCAGTTCTATATTAGTACAACACCTAAAGACTAAAGTACACGCTAATCTTAGGATTGCTCTACTAATCTAGTTGTAGCTAAATCTACCACAAAGCGGGGACACTTTTAGTAGTTGCATGGCACCCATGATGCAAAGTTTTTTCTTTTTGAAAACTGCAAAGCCTAATTTGGTAATGTCATCTTTTAGGTAAACCGTTTATTTTACGTACTCTTTTCGTCGAATATGGAGAATATCTCAACTGTTTTTCGTAGTATTTTTTTTATAAAGGACATAGTATTACTTGACGTGTCAAACCATACAGAGTGTATTCCATCCGTCTCTGCAAAATTTATATGCACATATCCAGAACCGAAAATGCAAATAGAAACATTAGAAAACGGTTACAAATATAGAAGAGACTCGTAGAATGTCTAAACGTAAGAAAATTGTGGGGAAAAAACACGGCTTCACAAATTCTGCATAACTAAGATGTACAAAGCCACAACCGATAATCCAAATAGAAACACAAAAAACCACGATTGTACAAAGGAGACTCATAGAATGTCTAAACATAAGGAAAGTGTGAAAAAACAAAAAGACCCACGGCTTCACATGGCTAACAGCCTGACACTATCATCATGCTCCCATACAATCCATTATTATACTCTCAGGTATTTTAACTGACTATCATTCTCAACTATGGGAGAGACATCATTTGATTAAATTAACAATTGCGCATTTGGGGAGCCTATCCAAAGGAAGATCAGCATAGGGGGAAGAAGAATCAAGGCTGTCAATGCACCATGCAAGAAGCTAAGGGCGGAGCTTAGATTAGATTATTTGCTAGGGTTTGCCGTCACATGAACCCCAACAACCCAACAACAAAATCTTTCAAGACATTGCATGCCCATCACTATCACAGGATAAAGCATCATGGCGAGGAGCATCCGTATGATGAGTTCCCCTTAAAGAAGCATCACCGAATCTGACATAACAATATTTTGAATCATTTTTCATAAGAAGAGTCAAGAAAAGTGTTAACTTAATAATGATCGGCGGGATAAGTTGTTCTACCTAGATATAGATAACTTGTCTCCACATTTTCCGCACAACCTAATTTGTACACAAGAATTAAATTAAATTACACAACAGTTTCATTATCTTTCCTATAGAAAAAATAATCGCAGGTAATAAAATGGAAGAGGAAAGCAATGTGACGATCATGTCAAAATATGGAGTGGCATAATCCCTTATTACTCTCACCAATAACTTTATTTATTTTAAGAAAAACACATGTGCAAACAGATCACAGCCATTAACACCGACGCTCCTCCACTGAATCAAATTTTAGAACCCGCAAGCATATAAATAAGTTTCTATGACCATCGTTTTAATCTCTCGGTTTATTCTTATAAGTCGCAAAAAATTACAAAAACAAGAACACTATAATTCAACCATTAAATCTATACACTCAATATGAAACCCAATTTTGTTCAGCTCTAGACAACATGCATTCTAAAATTTCATATTCCCATATTCCCCCCATTGTCCAAATAGAAAATAAGTCACAACACCTAGCACACCTCTCAGCGCCACCAGTAAAAATGGTTTCCTTGACACTTAAGTCACTATTCCATGATAATGATAAAATGAAACACTTTCTTTGGTCACGAGTAACCATCACTAAAATCATGTTACACCAGTTATTTCGATGATTCAGCGGTCATCTGCTATCCTACAACTACCTCAACACTAGGCGGGGATGAAAATCTGTGACGACAGTCTCGGGTGACTAGCTGGGAGTTTTTTTTTCCTGATTTCGGCAGCGTGTGTCGCATAAGTCTCTTCGTATGTTGATGTTGGTGTGTAATGATGCTACTTATTTTGTTTAGTATTATATTCAATAGTCGGTTTTATTTGTCGCATGACAATTTTCTCATTAGACCTCTTATTCGTGGACTATGCTCATATAATAATTTTGCTTTATATGCAGCATCCATCGATGGAAGGATAGGAGAAGTTGAGAATATAAGCAATTTTCCGATTATATTAATCCAAGTATTAACTAAAATCATGACGCATATGGTGCTAATGACATACAGAAACTTAGCAGTGTAATCGTGTACTAGACATATAGTACATACATCTACGCAAATCACTAGTACAGCAGACAAGTAAATAATCAGGAGGGGTATGAACATGTCATAACCGGCAGTTGGCCAGTTGGCCGAAGCAGAAGCAGATTCGTCGGCGATCCTCTTCTCCGCAGCGGCCTTCTCGATCTCGGCGTCGGTGCTCATGGTGATGATGAAGGCGACGCAGCAGACGTAGAGGACGTAGAGGAAGTAGACGACGTAGTGGACGAACATTGGCGAGCAGTCGCGTAGGAGACGCTCCCCAAAAACCTAATCGCCCCTCTCCCGTACAGGAAACGGAGAGGCGGGGTTTCGGAGGCCTGCTCTCCCGTCGACCGTGTACGCGGCGGACGGGATGGGATCAACGATGGCAGCAACAGCGAGGAGGAACGATGGTGGCGGCGGCGGCTGTGTGCAGATGGTTCTGTTTTCTGGTACTCGGGAGAGGAGCGACCTCTCCTTTCTATACACAGCGCAGGAGGCGAGAGGGCTAGCAGAAACGCACGTAATGAATTTCCGTTAAGACTGAAAACGTACGTACTTAAGACAAACGTTTAAGCTAGCAATCAATCTCATTAACACAAAACGTTTCGGGCCGTTGACATTTTATTCCTGCGTGACAAAAAGAACACATCGGCTCGGCGAGATTCCCGCAACCCGCGGCGCGTCGTGACGAGGCGAGACGTGGCGAGGCGGGCGGCGGAGGAGGAGGAGCGCGCGTGTGGTACACAGTCATTCTCCTCATACCTCATACCAACTCATACTAGTAGTAGAATGACTCAGTATATAAGCTGATGCACATCTCACTAAACTAGCAGTATGGTACTAAAGTCCCACCACTTGCCATTACAGCATGGGCCTTGGAGATTTTCAGGAATTGTTAAATGGGCTAAAAGGCCCATTATTTCAGCAATCCCCCACCAGATCACAAAGACCCATGATGTTATCATTTGTTCCAAACACTGTTTTGATATACCAGTATTTTCAGTAGAGCCTGTTAAGGTTGGACTCCACCTAGAGCAATTAGCTACACTCCTTCACAGCTGACAATGTACTAGGCCTTGAATTGTCAGTTTGGCGTAAAGTAGTTTCACTCACTGTCTTACCAGTACTAGGCTGTCGAAGGCTGACCCCTCGGGTGGAGCATATTAGTCACTACTGACCTTTTCTTGAACTTACTAGAGATCACCCTAATCTCATAGACTGTGACCAGCAGTCAGATTCATATAGGTGTGTTACTTCAAAGATCGCTCTGTAGGATAGCGTCTTGCTTATGCAAAGCTTTGGAACACATTAAGACATACGTCAACCTGGCATACAGTAAAACCGAGAGTATTGCATCTCAACGGAGTGGGTTAGTATAGTTTACTCTCTTCAGTTAACCAATAGCTTGTTTTTCCAGGTCCTACTTCACGGGATCTCCGATCACATAGGTTGGGTTACTACCATGGCAACTCATGTGGGTTTCATACCCATCTCACTCGATGCACTTTCTATCACAACACGTGATAGCCCTTTAGTAAAGGGATCTGCCAGATTCTTAGCCGACTGGATATAATCCAACGCTATAACTCTGGAGTTTCTTAAATGTCTGACAGCTTTTAATCTCATTCTTATGTGTTTGTTGGACTGCATATTGTCCTTTGAACTCTTAAACTTAACAATCACTGTTTGGTTATCACAGTTCATAAGGATAGCCGGAACTGGCTTTTCAACCACTGTCAAGTCCATCAAAAGATCTCGAAGCCATCCTGCTTCGACGCCAGATGTGACCAATGTTGTTAATTCTGCTTCCATTGTCGATTTCGTCAGGATCGTTTGCTTGCAAAACTTTCAGGAAACAGCACCACCTCCAAGGGTAAACACATACCCTGTTGTGGCTTTCATCTCATTAGCATCAGAGATCCAATTCGCATCACAGTACCCTTCAAGCACTGACGGGCTTCCGGAATAGTGAAGTCCGTAGTTCTCAGTACCTTTCAGATAGCGCATAATTCTTTCGACAGCTTGTCAATGCACATCACCCGGATTGTAAACAAACCGGCTAAGTTTGCACACAGCAAACATGATGTCAGGCCTTGTCACGCTAGCTAGGTACGTGAGTGAACCAATTACTTGAGAGTACCTCAGTTGATACTTAGCTGTGCCATTGAATTTTCGAGTCTGCACACTAGGATCATATGGCGTTGGAGAAGTTTCGGGCCGTTGACATTTTATTCGTGACAAAAAGTACGTACGTTTTCAGTCTTAACGGCAATTCATTACGTGCGTTTCTGCTGGCCCTCTCGCCTCCTGCGCTGTGTATAGAAAGGAGAGGTCGCTCCTCTCCCAAGTACCAGAAAACAGAACCATCTGCACACAGCCGCCGCCGCCACCATCGTTCCTCCTCGCTGTTGCTGCCATCGTTGATCCCATCCCGTCCGCCGCGTACACGGTCGACGGGAGAGCAGGCCTCCGAAACCCCGCCTCTCCGTTTCCTGTACGGGAGAGGGGCGATTAGGTTTTTGGGGAGCGTCTCCTACGCGACTGCTCGCCAATCTTCGTCCACTACGTCGTCTACTTCCTCTACGTCTGCTGCGTCGCCTTCATCATCACCATGAGCTCGGCGATATTCCAGCTCGGCAAAATTGTGTTAATTGCGTGACAAAAAGAACACATCGGCTCGGCGAGATTCCCGCAACCCGCGGCGCGGCGCGGCGCGGCGCGTCGTGACGAGGCGGGCGGCGTGACGAGGAGGAGCGCGCGTGTGGTACACAGCCATTCTCCTTATACCTCATACCAACTCATACTAGTAGTAGAATGGCTCAGTATATAAGCTGATGCACATCTCACTAAACTAGCAGTATGGGACTAAAGATTCACCACTTGCCATTACAGCATGGTCCTTAGAAATTTTCAGGAATTGTTAAATGAGCTAAAAGAGCCATTATTTCAACAATGTAAACATGCATTTTCTAAAATAAAACAGCAAGTATTGTCATCACAATGTAGTCGCAGCTCTTGCCTCTCTTCCACGAGACAATGCATCTTCAAGCAAAATTGCAGATGGTATAATTCAAATAGATCATATCGAGCACACCAACAAAATTTCTCAGAAAATACCACAGATGTATAATTTTTCGTCTTCTTTACCAGGTCAGATTAGGGTGTACTAATGGTAATGTGGAGCATTTACAAAAAAAAAAAAGTAAAGGTGAGCAGAAGATCACTATAAGTATGTGACAACCTACGGGGTAACATCTTAATCTCAGGCAGAGAACATTATCCAGAGCGGAGCAAATGCCATGGACAAGTAATGTTGTTTCTCTTTCTTGGCAGGGCAGAAAGAACCAAAAAGGAGAGTGGCACGACAGGGGCGCCACCACCTGCGGAATGGCATAATTGATCGGATTGAGAGCAAATCATGCGCTGGGGTTAGGGAGCAGCTGATCGCATCGATTGCATTCCCATCCTTCCTTGGGGAATTGGGCAGGCAAGATCGATCATCACTCATCACAGAGGAGGAAGACAAAGCCATGCGAATTAGTAGCACACAAGCTACTCCTACAGCAGCAGAGCTAGAGCAGAGTGGAAAAAAATACTAAAAAGACAATCTTTTTCTCTGAAGCTTGGGGCTCTGTCAGTCAGGGGCGCCATGCCTTGCCATGGCTACCCGCCATCACGAGCGTAGCTGCATGATTTGGCTTGTCAGCTCTCCTGCCCGAGCGGCCTTTTCAGTGTCAATGCCGCCATCAGCTTTTCAAGGACAAAAGGCATCCCCTCCCCTCGCTCCTCCTCATATTCCATCCCGTCGCCGGCGACAGTGAGCCGGCACTGTTTTACCGCCATTGCGCCCTCCGTTAAGACAAAGTGTTCCTGCCTAATTGCCGCCCCGTTGCTTGCTTCATTGCATGCCGGCCTACCTGACCTGGCCCCAACCCACATCTCGTCACTCCCCCCAACCGCACGAACGAACGAACGACTTGATGGATGGCTATCTCCTATCTCTCTCCCTGCACTTTTTGGCCGTGTGGCGTCGAGTTCTTGCAAAAGCTTTCCATGGTGGGGATGCCCAAATCGGACGGGTTTGGGGGGAGCTAGCGAGTAGAGAAGAGGAAGAGAGACCATTCATGGAAGCAGAATTACACGAGAATGTATGTGTGATAGAGAGAGGGAGAGCGACTACTCTATCCCAATTCCCAAGAGAAGAATGCCAACTATAGATAGCGCAGCAAAGGTGATTTGGCTTTTGATTAGGCGTACGTTGGTTAATCTAGGTGAGCGCACATAGGGGTGATGCATCAGCATTATAAAAATGAGCTCCTAATGATGGGGTTTAACCTCGGAGAAAGGCTGATTATTCTAGCCGTAAAGAGCAAGCGCAAGTACATGGAAGCCGATTAATTAATGGACGAATTTGTACTGCTAAGCATCCGTTCTGTATACATTCCATCACAAATTCAAGAGAGAGCATGAGATCCTATGAGTCTACTACAAGGAATGAAGGAAGGAAGGGAGTACCCTCGATCTATTACAGTTGTAGGAGCTCAGCTTACAGGAAGGAACCAAGAAAGGTGCCGCTTTTGAGATCAGAAGATAATCTAATTAATCCTAAATTACCGGCATCATCGGATCCCAAGAACTTATACAGAGGAGAAAGCTTGGATTTTGTTCTAGGCATCAGGTGGCGCCCGCCCGGCCCTTTCTTGGGGTTAATTTCTTAGATCGATCGATCGGAAGTCTAATGAAAAGAAAAGAAATGGAATGATCACTGAAAGCTACTTGTTTTTTTGCTTCTTTCTCTCTCTCCGGCCGGCCGGCCCCCTTTTCCTCTCTAGTTTAGGCGGACTGCGGCGACGAGGTTCCGTTCACTTGGTGAGCGGCGATGAAGGTGGGGGTGGCGGTGGCGGCGGAGGTACCGTTTATGTTGAAGCCGGTGGCGGTGGGGGCGGGGGAGCTGTGGGTGACTGTGGGGATGTATGGTTGTGGTGGTGGTGGTGGTGCGCCGGTGGCGGGGGAGGGGTGGAACGGTCCGGTGACGGCGGGGGCGGTGGGGGTTGTGGCGACGGAGGATGCGGCGGCGGTGGCGGAGGCGCTGCGGCGGGCGCTGTGGCCGCCCAGGTAGTTGTGCTTGTTGTTGTGCATCCACACCTTGAAGACGCCCTTGCTGACGCCGATGTCGCGGCACCACTCGTCCACGATGGCCTCGTCGCGCTTCTGCAGCCGCCACCCGAGGCGCTCCGACAGCTCCTGCATCCGCTGCTTCTGCTCGGCGGTGAACCTGGTGCGGAACCGCTTCGTCGCCCGCGCGTGCCCCATCGCCGACGCCGGCGAGACCTGCACGGGGAGCCTGCTCTGGCTCTGGCTCTGGCTCTGCGGCGCGCTGGAGTTGAGGGAGAGCAGCATGTGCGGCGCCGAGGAGAAGTAGGCCGCCGCAGGAGGCTGCTGCGCCACCGGCGCCGGGAGGTGCGTCGGTGGGGGCAGCTGCGGCGGGGAGACGGACCTCTCGTCGTCGTACTCGGAGCCGTCGGAGTCGGAGTCAGAGTCGTCGGCGTCCACGGCCGGGAGCCGGTCCTCCGGCGTCTCCTCCCCGCGCTGCGGGAGGCCGTGAAGCACGCTTGCCGCCGCCGCCATGGGGGGCGCAGGCAGCATGGCCACCTGGGGCTGCGGCTGCGGCGGCGGCGGTGGTGGCGGGGACTCCTCCACCATCAGCCGGCGGTGGAAGTTGCGGTGGCAGCCGCAAGCCGCGCACTTGAAGGAGGAGGGGTCGGCGTGGTTGACGTCGAGCGAGGGCATGAACTCGCCGCAGCCGTCGACGGCGTGGCCGCCCATGCTGGCCGCATGGTTCTTGAGGCACTCCCGGTACCTGGGCACCACCGTCCCGAGCGCCGGCTGCTTGACCTTCTTGACGGAGCCGCCGTTGGGGAACATGACCGGCCTGTACTTGACGTCCATGGCCTCCATGGTGTCTGTCAATGGGCTTGACAAGGATTACCACTAGCTAGAGGCTAAGCCTCAGTTAGCGAGCATGGGACAGAAGAGAGACAGGGAAGAGGGAGCGAGGAAAGAAGAAAACTACAGGTAAGGTAAGGATGTGAAGAAGCCAAGGCGAGGAGATAAGAGTATAAAAAGGGCATCGCCGGAGGGACGGCGACGCACACACACGGATTAAGCCAAAACCTCATTAACCATCCTGATTATTAGCTAGCCAGTGGTGACGAGAAAATTTTCCCAGATCTTGAGATAGATAGATCAAATGACGACGCACTGTGATGAATGAAATCAGTTGCAGCTGTATCCATTCCTGCGTCACTCTAGCTAGCTCCAGGAGGAGGAGTAAACACGGACCGCTGATCAAGAATCAAAGGTAGACACCGCCCCGGAACGACGGCCGTTTTTGTTTGACCTCCATCATCTGATACACATTTTTCTGCTCTCGTTTTGCATCATCAGGAATTCAGGATTCAGATAGACGGCCGCGACACGTGTAGACCACTGCTGTACATTTGTCGACCCTGGCTACATGGCAATCAATACCGTGTCATGATAGTAAATCGTTTTGGTTGATCCTCCCATTTGAGCTGTCATGTGTGTGTCAGTGTGTGTGTCATCAATTGGGTAGAAATTGGTAAGCATGTAGGAGTACTCCACTGTCACTAGTGTAAAGTATATTTACCCACTGTCACCAACCATACCATAGTACCATACACATAATGATAATACAACAAAACATGGTAAGTATCACATGCTACAACAAATTCAAAATCATAGTGAAGTTTTTCTTAACCCTGAATTTAAGTTGCCATATATGTAAGCAGACAAGAAAGCGTGTAAAAGATTCTTACCGCATGCTTTGTTACCAAACAGTCTTGGCTTACTGCACTCATAGATCTATGAGACTATGATAGTTACAGATTATTTACATAAATTCTCAATGGCAACGTAATATCTCAAGCTTATAACATACAAAGCATATTTGCCACAAGCTATAGCAAATCCCAATAACACAATGCGGGTTTACCTAAGATTATATTGAAGCTACGTGGCAAGAAAACATACAGACCATTTCAAGCAACCAACGATAGCAACTCAAATGGTCATACCAATTATTTATTTATTCACATTTGTCATACCAAATCTTAGTACCATGAAGAAGCGCCATTTTGCTTGACCATAGACCCAAGCAGCCATTGGCATAATTTACATATTCAAGACGTGTAAATAATTGTGATATATTTGAGCTGTCATCGGTGTAATTATTGTCAAGAAACGTATATAGAAATGGCATCGCAGAGACGGTTGCTCATAGAGAAAATAACGACAAAACCTCATTAACCATCCTAATTAGTGGGGGAGACGAGCAAATTTCCAAGATCTTCGAGATAGATCATGACAATGCACTCTCATGAATGAATCAGCTCTAGCTATATCATGCGTCGTCACACGCCCAGGAGGAGTAAACACAAACCACTTAACAAAAATGAAAGACATACGCCGCCCCGGAACTATGGCCATTTTTGTTTGACCTCCATCATATTTTTCAGCTCTCATTTTTCATCATCAGATAGATGGTTATAAATCTGATTACCATTAGGAAACAACCACTTTTTTCTCGACCGTAGATTTCTGCTCATTTGTATCATTGCATATTCAGGAAATGTGTCAGTAATGGCCATATATTTTAGCTGTCCTCGGTGCAATTATATAGTCAAGATACATATAAAACCTATATCTAAACTCGTGTAGTCATATGGTCAATATACAATGGTTTACCACGGATTTGAGTTGTCATTGACGTAATTATACTATCAATAAACATATACATCATCATTCCAGATGGCGACACCATGTGTAACTCATTGTTGTATATCTGTCTTCCATATATAGCAATGAATAACCAGTATGGCAGTAGAAATATTTCTCATTGATCTTGAGCAAGGCCAATAAGACCTTCGTGTAGTCAACGGACTACACTGTCAATCACTCATATAATAGGGTTAGCTATTAGTCTAATCTTTTCTCTCTCTTTCTTTTTTCCTTTCATTTGCTCCTTTTACATAGGAGCAAGTAAAGAGGTTGGTTATTGAACAAGAGGCCATTTCTTGCCTTTCATTGTACCTCTCCTCCACATAACTAAAAATGCCATGTAAGTATGCTTATAGCTCAGTATTGTACCTCCTCTCTACGTGAGCTGTCATAGATCAATGCGTTATTAATTAGGTAAAAATTACTAAGCATGTAATGTAAACTTTTTCAATAACCATATAATAACAGAATAAACAAAAATGACTAGCTACCACAAACCTCTAAACCATAATGCATTTTTTCATGGTAGGTTCTCTTGCTTGATCACATTATGGCAAAGCTAGAACATATAACACACTTCCCAAAAGCTATAGAAAATATCAAGAACATAAAATGGTGATAATTTATTTGATTTCATATTCCATATGTGCCATCGCATATGTCATCAAGAAAAACGTAACATGTATTATCCGTCCACCAACTGATAGCATTACACAATCCGAAGCGCGTAACATAGCATAAATATTTATTCACCAACTTACCAAATATTGTAACCATAGTGCTTCATAAGGTTCTGCTTGACACTTGAATTAGAGTTTTATGCATGTCACGAGGCATTTGAATTTATTTTATTTGTCTTGTCAATTCTTATCAAGTAAAGCAAATATCAAAGTCATGACACAATATAATTGTGTTTCCTCTATCTATACATCGAAGGTATTAAAGCCACAATTCAAGCAATTGATTTTAACCGTCATATTTTCCAACGAATACTCATGTGATTTTTTTATTGTTGTTGTTAGCTATAGAAAAATATCAAAGCCATACAAAAAAACATAATTACATACATAATGCGCATGGGCGGATCTAAGCCCCCTCCAACCCATGTGGCCGCCCGGTCTTGCCATCGGTGCAGTTGCTTGCAATATTGACTATCTACAATTTTTTGTCCGAATAAAACAACACGTTTGGCCAGGCTCCCGGAAGTTTCTACGTTCGCCGCTGCTCCACACCACAAAGGTCAAGTTAGCTCGACACTCTGTTTTACACATACAATCATCAAAAGGTCATGAAATGTGTTTATTTTTATTTATTGCCTCTAATTATAGTGCCAAGACGATAACATGTCATAAAAGTAGGTTACATTGAAATTGTTAAACTTTAATCATATAATTAGCAAGTAGTGATTCACCACTTATAGCATATGGCATCACAGTGACATGATGTAGCACGAGAGGTGAAAATAGTCAATTGTGCAAAATTGGCTTTCTACAATGATTTTGTCCGAAAATTAGCACATTTAGCACGTTTGCCTAGACTATCAAAAATTTCTACGTCCGCCGCTACCCCGAAATCATAGTGCAGGTCGAGTTTGCTTGACACTAAACGGTCAAGAAATGTTCATTTTTATTAATAATTGCCACCAATTATAGTGTCAAAGCGGTAACAACTCATAAAGCTAGGCTACATAGAAATTCTTAAATCATAACCATACAGTTAGCAAGGAGCCAAGGACTAGTGCACCGCTTACTGCAAATGACAATACTATGCCACAATGTAGCACCAGAGGATTATGCTTGTGTGAGTAGGATAGGTTTTTTTTTGCGAGGAGTTGGAGAATAGGTTACTGTCAAAAGCGGACATGCGACTTTGAATCGAGGTGTGCTGTAATCGTTAATCGTATGGTTGGTGAGTGGCGGGAACTATTTTTTAAAGACCTCATCTTTTTTTTAAAGACCTCATCTTTTAGTGGCGGGAGTACTCACGTGAAGTAAACAAAAGAAGACACTATGGCTGTGTGTCACCTCCAGATTGTATGCATGCATGCGTCCAGCGTCAACGCTACGCACCAAACCATGCCATCAGTTACAACTTACAACACGCCATTACCTGTGATCTGTCAATACGGTTGGCAATGGCATCGTCTAGCTAGAGCGCATTAGTTTCTCAAGAAGATATATACAAAGCATCAGCGGCCGGTGTGATGGTAGAGCACATTAGTTTCTCGGGATACAAAACTGAATCAACCATCAGCAGTGATGCAAGGGGAGGAAGTGGAGAGATAGACGCCATGGTACAAGTGTACAGCGGCCGAGCCTCTAGCATGGCCACGTTTTGGAGCGTAGGGCTGCAGCGTGTAGTAGCTTCAGTTTAGGTGTGGACGGATCCATGCAGCCAGCCCGGCCGGCCTGTAGCGGCGGAGGTCAGAAGATGATGACATGAAAACGGGCTAATGGAAGAGGCTGGTGGAGCGTAATAACTTCTGGACGCCATTAATTTTCTCGTCTGATGCTGGGGGTGGTTGGAAGGGGAGGAGGAAGAAGAAGAAGATGCGGCCGATCGAGACGCTCCTCCTGATCCCGATATGCCCAGCTCCGCACCGTCCGATCGATCCTGGATGCGCGTGCGCATGCGTGACGGAGTAAAAACTGGACGGAGTAAATGGAATGTCAAGCCCGTATTGGAGTAGTGAGTGGCCTTGATGGTTTGGCCATGCATGGTATGGTATGGACTTGATGCAGCGCATGATGCGAGTGAATACTACTTGCAGCGCTAAGTGGAGCACGGCGTGTTGGGGGCCCAGAGGAGAATAGTAGTACATGTATTCTCCAAGCTAGGCACTTTATGAATGTAGTCCAAACACACCCAAGAAGAATAGACAAGCATCATTCTCTCTGTTGAAGAATCTTGGTGGGTTTTAGCCTGATTGTCTGAAAAACGGCATTAAGCTTGTTATCTAAAATTATCATACTTCTAAAAAAATCCTCAGAAAATCTAAATCTAACATTAGCTCTCTATATTGAAGAACATGTGAACGCCAATTTCTTTAAGAAAACATGTGAACAAAAATAAAAATGGATAGTCATATGCTTGAGGATTCATGCCATAGAAGGCATTACAAATAACAACCCTCAAAACACGACACAACATTTTTATTATACGGGTTTAACTTGAAAGAAAAGTTATCTAACCGTCAGAATGGACCGAAGGGAGAACATGTCAAACCTTTGATGATCTTCGCCCTTTTCCTTACTCCTCCCAGCTTCATCCAAACCTATTGGTTGTCTAATGATATCTCCGACCTCAGGACATTCGAGGTCCATGGGACCCTAATGTTTATCTTTGGTCCAAGGCTTGCATATAGTCCTGCGGTAGCAACAATGGACAATGTTCACGGAGAAGACGATTTTTAGTGGGAAAATGCGTCGGAGTTTGACGGTGAAGTATTTATAAGAATAGGCGTGAGGAGCTGAGGGGAGTGGGTGGTAGGGTAGTAGCGATAAAATGATAGATAGCATTCAGTGCCATAGTAATTGTAGGCGACAATCATAGAATGACGACATGGAAAGGGAAGAGTCCCATCACTAAATGACCCGGAAGATCTCTGAGATATATTATATAGCAAGATATGCGGTAAAAAAGAAAACGAGAAGGTCATATGTGCTCGCATGTATCTAGCTGGAAGATGAATGATTACCCTCTTCAATGGATATATGTATGCACTTTTACCGAGAAACAAAAAGTTCCATAAGGAAATTAGAGCCAATAAACATGGTAACAAACCGACATGAAATGTAGGGCATTGTGAGTTCAACGATAAAGGATATTGTGCAGGGACGGGGGAAGGGGGACGAGCATGGGGCTAAGCCCCCCCCCCCCCCCCCCCCCACATGAATCTGATTTTCTTCCTAATCACACTTATACTTAGTAATGCTAAGCTATTTTGCCCCATCCAACATAATTTTGCCCCCTCCAAGCATTGTGGCTGGCTCCGTCCCTGATATTGTGAGCATGTTTAGGGTATAATGAGTGACAATGTAGTAGAGAAAAATCGACATGTACCATGGAGTGTGATAGCAATAGTAGTCAGTCCTAGACTAAGATCAAGGAAGCTAAGGAGATTGGATCACCGCTAACTGACCGTAACAATGTTTGAGTCGGATAACAACATAAATACGAAAGAAAAGAAGAGAAAGGGCAGTGCACTAAAAATGTTTCCTCAAATGCATGCATGCCTTCATGAATGAAAAGTGGTCTCAAATTTTACCTCTAGGAAAAAAAGTCATTTAAACATTAGATCCAACAAACTTTGCGGCGGACTAACATCATATATATATATATATCGATTTGGATCTGGTGACATGCATGTCAATTTCAGCCACTCACACGTGGTTCGACTCAAAATCAACCTACTTTAAGTTAGAGGATGTACACCCCATACATACTTAGCCAAACAAACAAAAAATGACGTGTTATGGGCCTAGATTTGGCTAATTACTATCTTTTCAAAACTTTTAAATGATCCCAAAACAAGCTTTATGCTAAAAGCAAGCACAAACATACCCTCAATAAGCCTATCTTATTCATGATGCTACTAGCAAATCTGACATGATGAGTGGGCTCAAGTCTCGATGGCCCTATTTTAGGAATTTCTCACCTTTATTACCCAATTTAGGGTATCTTTTTTTTTAGTTTACGACCCTTCTAAGATTTATAGCGTTGTGATTTGTGATCTCTTCCTGTGAGGTCCATGTGGCCCTCTAAGTCGCTGATTTTTCTTTGATAAGAGTTTTATTGTGGTCGAATAGATTCACCTCCACCACGGCACTAGACTCAGCCCGAGCTGAAACACATAATTATCGTCAGTGTGCACCACCACTACATGCTTGTAAGAATTTGCATACACTACTACTCCGCGCATATCATATGCTTCAATTCACATGTGACGGTTTTTAAAACATATAATTAGAGATAAGTTCACAAATCTTACAAAAATATGGTTAGTGAAACCATGCAACCCGATCTCAACCCTCAACTTGCCGATAGTATGAATATCGTTGAATTGATCATCGGATAAGTAAGAGTTAGTAAGCCTTCATTGCCTGTGACTAGTACAGATCGAGCTCGCTACCTCCTTAATTTGTTATCGGAAGGGGAAAAAAACTTACAACATGTCTAAAATGTATCGAATTTTGACTACCCAGTGTATTTAAGTTAGAGGAGGTAGTAGGTAGCCAACTATTCCCACTTTGACATCATGTTCGATACCAATGATTCAGCTTCTACTTTCACCACAAACATATAGGCATAAGCAATGTTTTAAATAATATCGAACACATGTCAAATAAATCCGAAGCACAAATCGTATATACCAAACATAGAAGTAGAACTATACGTGGCCAAGGCCTGAAATTTGAGCCCTGTGGTCGGGCCGGGTCAAGCTTGGGCTTGCGAAGATACAATACACACAATTACGTGCCGTACATACAAACCGTGTACGCAGAGCAGTCCTGCCGAACTGTGCATGCACTCACTCAGTCACTCCTGGTGATGGAAGGGGGGAGACAGAACAAAACGGGCGCTAGACGAAGCTCCTTTACGCACGCACGCAGGTTGGAACGAAAACGAAAGAAGCGGAGCTGGTGGCGCTGTGCCACTCTGAGCGGCGGCCGGAAGGACGCAAGGCCCGCCACGTGAGCAAGCTGCGAGATGGGTGATGAAGGGGATGAGAAGACGGTGGTTGAGCTGTTGCTGCTGGCTGCATCTTGTCGTCCCGCGCACGACGGCACAACCCAAAGCCGTTTGTCGCCGCCGCTGCTGCTGGGGCGGGGGCACGCCGCAACCCGGCGTGATCGCGAGAGGTGGCGCACGCACGCACAAGTTCAGGTGAGGATTGGGATGGGGACACCGGGTCGGCGGTTGTTGGTCGCCTCGCACTAGGTTGGGGGCTATGCATGCATGGTGGAAGGGAATGGGACCGCCGCTGGCTGCAGGTGCAGCACATGACGGCCGCTAGCTCCGGGTCTCAGCTCTGGACCCTGGGACTGCCGGAGTCCACCCGCAGGGAGGCAGGCAGGCGGCCCGGCCCATCCGATCCGGATCCAGTGCGAGTGCGAGTGCGAGTGCGAGTGCTCGAGATTGTTTTTTTTGTCTCGAGTTGTAGCCTCGATTGCGTGATCGGGGGATAGCAGCAGGTGATCATTCCTTTGCCTAGGCGCTCTGAGCATCCCACCGGGAGCCTCAAACCGGAACCATTCAAATACTGCTGACAGTCCCCAAAATTTGTGTCAAGCACTCCCTCCCTGCTCACCCCAAACAACCAGGAGCTCGTTTGGTACGCTGACAATTATGACAAACAACTTCACGTAGAACTGAGGCCTGCAACCTAATCCCACCTATCGGTTTGGGGGCTACGATTTGCGCAGAACCGGTGTGGGAAGAAGCCCCAAAACTACCGGCAGTTTGCGGCAGAACCCCCAACGGCAGCGCTACCGGACACCATTTGGGGTCTCCCGATGGAGATGCTCTTACAATCGGTAATTATAAGCACGGCGGAATAAGGATAAGTTAGTTCACTACTTAGCTTACAATTAACTATCCTTATTGAGCATATCCTGAATACACTTAGGACGACTACAATGGGCCGACGTATTTATTTCACCGGTGTCCTTTCCTGTCCGCGCGAGTTAAATTTGGGTCGAGTTTATGTCGGGCGCGGATATAAATCAGACAACTATTCTATCCCCAGTTTGTCCCCGACCCGCCAGTCAAATGGACGCGCGCAGACTCAATGCGTCGCGTCGTTCGAGTCATCCTTACGGTGCACATTTTACTATCCCTATCTTTTTAGGGGTACCCAGCCTCTGTGCTACTTCTGCAAAGGCTCCCCTTTCATTTTTCAATACGTTGCTGCTTCAACGGTTTAGGTCCACGATGAAAACGAGAAGAGGGGAGCAAATCCTGCACAGGGCGGAGGAAGATCACCTTTTTTTTTTAGAGCAGTGAAGCAGAATTGAGGACGACTCTAACGGGGGGCATAAATGGACACACATTTTTAGTCGTGTTTGGTTCGTTTGTATCGTTAAACGGACATGTGAATGGCCCATGTTTATTCTTTGGTGGCCAGCGACTCATTTTCAATTATTTTTGTCGATTTCGAAAATATACCATACTTGGTTTTTCTTGCATAAATAGATGGGTGGGCCACAAACAAAAAATTTACACTTAGTAAACAAAGAAAAAAAAGTAAACCAATACTAGGGTCATACCATGGCTAGTCGGCCGGCAATGTGAGGCTACTCCGCATCATGAACTGTCGAGAATGATATAGTCCGGAGCCTTATAGACGTGCGGCGGTGGCGTCGTAGTCCAGCACGAAGGGTTGGCCGGCCCGTGGTTCTGTCCAAATCAATCTAAATGGACGGCGCGCGGACTCAGTATATCGCGTAGTTACACCTCCAACGGCCCTCCGCACATGGACAGCCAAGGCGGACCGATTCTGTCCGTTTTGGGCTGTCCGCGGACCAATTTTGGGCCTCTGTCCTCTTTGGGGAGGAAGTGCCTTCAACGGCCCAGCGCAAAACCAGTCTGTTTGTGTGTAGGGTGGGAGGAATGCGGACAAGGTAGGACAAGGGTTTGTGTGCAGGGTGGGAGGAATGCGGACAAGGGAGGACAAGAGACTGTCCGTTTTCTAACTCAAATCTGTACCAAATTTGGTCTAGATTTGGGGTCGAAAACCTGTCCGCGCGGACAGTTTGTCCCTATGCGCCGGACCGTTGTATAGCCTCCTCTGTCCGGAAGGACAGATTGGTACAATCTCTGTCCATATGTGCTGGGCCGTTGGAGTTTCCCTTACAGACATCCTAACATATCTATGACCTCATGGTATGTTATAAGACTTGAAGTAAACACTGTTGTTTTCTTGAGAAAAACGAATACAGTAGCGAGTTGGCGGGCAGGCCGCCCACGGATTCCCTCGATCGGCTTGACACTCGTGTTATCCTAGCTGTGAGCCTGTCATCCTGGTCGCGGAGGCAATTCAATGGGCCAAGTTGATCGCCACTGACAGCACGCACGCCGCCGCCGCGTGGCCCGTCGGAGGATCAATTGATGCTGGGAGTCCTGCGCAGTGTGCCTTGGTTAATGCCGCTGTCCTCCATCCACGCACCAACTCGGCTCCACCATGAGATTGCACAACTTGCTTACCTTCTCGTGTGAATCGATCGATGATTAGTCTGTGCTAATTGATCCTGAAACTTTGTTGTTGCGCTGTGGGAAGAGTACAGCAGCCAGCAGGGAGTGTTCGATTTTTCGTTTGCCGGTCAGAATGGTCGGTCGATTTCAACACAACCAGGACGGCGCGATGGGGTCCTCTGCGACTGCGAGTTGACGAGTCGATCATACGGATGCTTGCTTGGTGTGCACACTGCGTGCACCACTGTCGGATCAGTGGACACTAGGCACCAGCATGCAGGGCCTCCTCCGGAAGGACTATTCCTCGCCCATGCTCATGTTTTGTTTTCCTGCATCTTGTAAAGCGTCCTGGCGGGAAGAGAAGAGAAAAGAAAACCTCCCATGAACATTGCACCCACTGTTTCTCAAAGAAAAAAAAATGAGATGGTTGGTGTTGGTGGCCTGGTGGGGATAGATAGGGATTATCCTCTAAAATATAATAGAAGAAAACAAAACTAATGAGAATCTTTTCGGATCCGAGATAATCCCAAAGAAAAAAAGAAAAAAAATGAGATGATTGGTGGGGGATACATAGGGATTATCCTCAAAAATACAATAGAAGAAAACAAACTAGTGGAGATTTTTTAGGATCCGAGATATTTCTCTCCAATTCTAAAAAACAAGCCCTAATTGGGAAGGAGAAATCACTCGAGCAGGTCATGGAGAAAGGAGCTGGTTGTGGTAGTGTCATTCTTCTGACTTCATTAAAACACTGATTTGCGAATTCGTAAATGCATTCCATGAGCTCCGATCCAAAAGACGGTGCCCAACGAGCTGCCAGGGCGGGAGAGGACCACATAAATCTCGATTGCGATGTGGGGTTTGGGTTTAGATTAGGTACAATTTGGGTGGAATGCACTATTGCATTCCTAGTTTTTAGTTCTGGAACAACCAAAGATGTTACCACGTGTCGACGCTCGTCCCCATGTAACTCAACCCGTCCCCTTACTCGGCCTCCTATGTCCTCTCCCTTGTGCACCCACACTCTCTCCTTCGCGCCTCATCACATTGAGAGCCGGCGACATGAAGGCAACTACCAACCGTCAGCGAGGCAACGCCATGACAAAGGTAAGCCCCAAACGTAGGGTTCAAGGGGTGGGGTGCGGTCACGAACATATCAAAAGTGTCGAGTACGTTTTATTCGATGCTCGAGTTGTTATGATATCTTTCACCAAGGTTTTGTTTGCGATGTGATGATCAATGTATCGAGTGTTTGCGGCAACAATGGGTTGGGAGAGTTGGTTGAGCCGCCTAGGTGATCGGGGAGTAGCATGCTTGGGTTTTGTCCGCATGTGGTGGTGTTGTAACAGTTTGTTTTCATCCAGTAACTAGGCAATTCTCTTCTCCTCAATTAATGATGGAAAAATCTTCGGCCCCGGTTTCCAACAAAAGATCAGATGCTCAACAGTGACGTGAAGGGAGAGGGGAAGGTTTAAGAGGGATGCCCGGGTGGAGGAGCTCGATGCAAGGCCATGGAACCAGTTCTGGAGTTGGGGAGGTGGTTGTGGCTTTGTCATTCTCATGACTTTTTTTTTTAGATAAGGGGGTGCGGATCCCCGGCCCTTCTCATGACTATAAAACATTGTTTTCGGAATTCGTAAATGCATTTCATGAGCTCCAACCCAAATGACAGGTGCGAGTGCACATTCTTTTAAGAGATGGTCTGTAGCAGGCAACTTCAGAAACAACCACAACGTTTGAGCAGATGTCTTACAAACCAATTTTCACTTCTAGTTATCCGCTAAATCTAATATGCTGAGCGAAGTGCTGAACGCAAAGGCTTAATAGGCCGAACCCTATACTAAGATATGTCTGTCTTCTCCCTGGTGGCTTCGAGGAGGGCATCGACTTCGTCATGCTGTGCTTTCATTTCATTTTTTTTCCTCGTGCTTGATGTCCGTTGTGTGTAAACTGGTTTCAGCATCTTGTAACAACTTGGTCCTTTGAGGATTTATTAATTTAAAGTTGGACACCTTTTATCTAAAAAAAAAGATATACCTACATGCATGTGAATATATCCTGTGCTAAAACATATTATTATATTTTAATACAGAGGAAGTACGTAATACTACTCAGTATAGTGGTACAATAAGATTAGTTTCCACATTATATCGGGACTCTTTTTACAAGAAAAGACGTTCACGAGATGCACCATCTGGGCCATCATACGTAGCTTGCTCACGTCTACCGTTTAGAGCCTACTCTTCTCTCTCTTTTTTCTTTTACCAAGATCCATGACCTCCTTGTGCAGTGGGTTGATTATAGTTATATCGTTCTGTTGCTGCATGATTAAATCAGGCCTATACCTATTTAGTAATTTACCTGAAATAAACCAGAGCAAATAAGCTCTCAGCTAAAGGGGAAAACAGAAAGAGTTTTTTTATTTAAATAATACGATTTTTAAACAAAAATTCGAACAATAGTGCGCAAAAATAAAAAATTCACTTATAGCGCGCCGTCGGCAGGGCTCATGCCGAAAGCAACATATGCGGCGTGGCCCATGCCGAAAGCCACATATCGGCATGGCCTATGCCGAACTAGCACAGCATACCATACAACTTCATCTAGTTGCATATGGTATGGTTTGTAACTTTTAATTAAAACAAAATTTGTTTAATCGTGTTTCAGTTCGAGGTGAAACATATATGAATTATATGCGTATCGATGAGTAGGTTTCATTCCCGTGATCGGTTTCAAGTTTAGTCGCCTCTAACTTCTTAATTTTGAATCGCAATTCGTACAATTATTTAACAAATTTTGTCAAATTCGTCGCGCTCGGTTCACCGTTTGAATTTTCCTTTTACGAGTACATATATCTCACCCTTCTCCACAACTTTTACGTTGTAACTTTTTTATTTTTTTATTTCGACAGACGTATTTATGTTTTCTTTCAAATACATATTTTTTCTATAGATGCTACCGGAAAAATAAATACGTCCGTCGAAACAAAAAAGTTACAACGTAATAGTTGTGCAGAAGGGTGAGGTAGGAAATTTCAAACGGTCAAACGAGTGCGACGAATTTGACAAAATTCATCAAATAATTATTCAAATTGTGATTCAAAATTAAAAAAGTTAGAAGCAGCCAAATTCGAAACCGATCACGAAAATGGAACCTACTCATCGATACGCATATATTTCATACATATTTCATCTCGAAACGAGACACGGTTAACCAAATTTTGTATTAATCAAAATAAATTAGAATAAAAGGTGGAGTGCACCTGCATGATCTTACAGATTGTGGTGGTTTCGGTATGAGTGGTGCCGAAAGTCACGTTTCGGCATGGCCCATGCCGAAACTCACCTTTTGGCATGGGTCATGCCGAAAGTTGCACCTTTCGGCAAAGCCCATGCCGACAACGCGCTATAAGTGAAAATTTTGATTTTTGCGCACTATTGTTTGAATTTTTGTTTAAAAATCGTATTATTTAAAAAAAGATCTCAAACAGAAACAGGTGAATACAGTTCAAAATTGAATTTACCAAATCTACGCCCAGCGTTGCTGAATCATGTGCATTACGCTTTACACGGAAATCCTTAGAAAAAGGCTTCCCTTCGCGAAGGTCGCTTCTCGCCCACTCCGCTGCTGCCAAGTGTCGTAATTTCGGGCGCTTTCAATCCCTACCTTTCCTCCCTGCATGACAAGTGGCAGCTTCCTGGTGGTGGACAGAGAGATGTATGTGCATTTTTTTTAGATTCGTTTTTTCAAAATAAAATATCTTAAGAACCGTTTATCCGAATTACGAACCGTTTTCACTTTTGAACTCCTCGCGTCAAGATCTTCAAAACTAGATCCATTGTTGATAGGTTTCGACAAACTTTTTTTTTGTACTTCGGATTGTTTACAGTTCGTACAACCTGATATGCGTAGTTGTACATCCAACTAAAACTGGGTGTAGTTGTACGTACAACCAGATCTGTACAACCTAATCTGTGTAGTTGTACGTTCAGTTCTGTTTCTGTACAACCTGATATGTATAGTTGTACGACCTAATCTGTACAACCTGCTGTAATTGTACAACGTGATTTGTACAACGTGATCTGTGTAGTTATACGTACAACCATGTCTGTGTAGTTGTACTAGTTAAGTTTATTTTTGTACATGGTGTTGTGTGGTGTTTGTACATCTTATCTATAACTGGATCTGGATCTGGATCTGGTGCGGTCCCGCGCTTCGTACGCCACGTGGCGGGCTGAGAGAGTACGCGCGGGCCAAAAAGAGACCTTTGCGAAGGCAACCCTCCAGATAGTCATACCCGCTTTACACCGATCGATCTGATCCATGGTGCGGCCGCAGAGGCATGGCTTGGACCGGAGAGAAGTCGATCGATTGATTTGGGCCTTGCGCTTGGGCCTTATTTGGTTGCCCAGCGAATGGACAGGATTTGGGTATCACTAGGGTCGAAGGTCTATTTCGCGGTCCCGCGCGTGAGCTGCTGCCGCCACGTGGACACGCAAACCGAGCGAGCGGCCCCGCGCATACCCAGATCCAGATTCAAATCCAGATCTAGATCTGTGAATCAGAATTGTACAAACAACACACAACACCATGTATAAACACAAATTTAGATTGTACAAAAACACAGACCGTGTTGTACATACAAGTACACAGATCAGGTTGTACAGATCAGGTCGTACAACTACACAGATCAGGTTGTACAGATCAGGTTGAACGTACAACTACACAGATCAGGTTGTACAGATCAGGTTTTACGTACAACAGGTCAGTTGTACGTACAACTACAAACACGTTGTACGAACTATACACAATCCGAAATACAAAAAAAAGTTCGTCGAAACCTATAAACATGGGATCTACTTTTGAAAATCTCGACACGAGGAGTTCAAAAGTGAAAACGGTTCATAATTCACATAAACGGTTCTCAAGATATTTCATTTTGAAAAAACGAATCTCAAAATAAATACACAAACATCCCTCTGCGCACCACCAGGCAGCCGACACTTGTCACACGCGGAGAGAAGGTGGGAGCGAGAGCGAACGAAAATTCGACACTTGTCAGCTGACAAGAGCGCGCGGAGAGATCTTTGCGAAGTGAAGCCTTTTTTTTAAGAAACCTGCCAGGATTTTTGTCCAATCCAGTCGGGTCAGCTGGGCCGGGCAACATTCCCTGGTACAGCCTCTTTGCTTGTTTGGTTGGCCCGGGATGGGGAAAACTCCCTACTCAATTTACCTCTATCCTAGTACATCCGGGGGAATGAAATCTCCCCCCGAGTGAGGCGACACGTCGTCCCATTCCTCGTCGAACTCCACAACCTCGCCGTGTACGAATATATGATGAAATATATGTCCAGGCAAAGGCCAACTTGGTGGCCCAAAGAAGTTGATGAGGATATTTATCAAAGACCATCCCGTAGTGCGGGGTTGAGTCCTGGTTGTGTCGAGTTGTTTGAGATCAAAAATTTATTGGAAGCACTTGAAATGGAGGAAGTTGAAAGTGGTCGTGGATCAAACCAAGACACCGTGATACAAGACGGGGTTTTCAATTTAAAACTATTTTGCACATATTTCTACCTCTGCCACAATGCTCGAGGAACTCGTAAATATTAGAAAATATCCTTCCCGAAGGTTTGAGTCGACCATTCCATGCACACTTTATGCTTGTTATTCTTGGCTAGACAGATGAGACGTCTCAATAATTGGAAAAGAGAGAAAATGACATAGTGTTAATGCAATGTCACTTGTGAGCTTGCAAAAGAGAAAATGTAAGGTATGAGGCCTCGTGGATGTGAAAATTTTCTTTCAAAGATGACATTATTTTGCAACAAATGTGCCATTGAAATTATTTTGACGAGTACAATTATGTACCCCGTGGAAGATCACTACGGGTTCATCATACACAAACAAATGATGATCTCTTAGAAGACAAGTCTATCTTGATGTTGTTGATCAAGTTGTGCAAGATCTTAACTTTCAATTTGATGAGGTTAATATGGTTCTTGCTTGCATGTCATCTTTAAATCCCACCAACTCATTAGTCTTTTATGATGCACGCAAGGTAGTGAGACTTGTCGAGTTTTATCCCAACGACAGATCAAGCATGGATTTTTAAGACCTGAATTTGAATTTTGCACCTTTATTTTGATGATATGAGAAAATACAAGAGTTTTAAATGCATAAATAATCTTGATGAACTATTTATTAACCATGTCGAAACAAGAAAACATGTTCTTTATAATTTGGTATACTTAATTATCAAGTTTATGTTTATCTCACTGGTGGCTACAACGAGTGTGAAAAGGTTTTTTTAGTGAGCATAGTCAAAAATAAATAGTCAAATAGCATCCTTTGAGCTATTGCTTAGCGACATTTATTGAGCGGATTCTATTCTTCTAAGTAAGCGATAATGATATGGTTGGTAGTTTCATGGCAGAGTAGAGCGACAATTTTGTACTTGTTTTATCTTTTAGACATGTAAGACTACTTGGTATAGTCAACTATTTGCACTGTTATTTTTTGTTTGGAAATTTTTTGTGAGCTATAATATTGTGAGACTTGATTTAGTTATTTATAATGTTCGTTTCCATAGGTGATGTCTCCGTCAACAACAACAATGAGTCGACTGAGATAGTTTTGTCCGTGTTAAAATCCGCTAACCCAATCTTTCGAAGGTGTTCATAAGATAAAGATAGGATATGTGATGTGCGTTCGCTTGGTGGTGTATGTGTATTTGTGAACGGTATCGTAGCTAAATACATCTATTTTTGGCTAAAATTAAAATATTCTTTTATAAACAGAGGGAGTATAAATAATTTAAGTGCTCCCTGCCGGGCGTCCCACGTGAAGGTGCACATGCGCGCGCGGCAAGCTGTGTAACGTGCACGCCCCAAAGCGCCGGCATTTCAGCACCGCCCCCGTATGGGTGCTATTCTTAATTAGCTAGATACCTAGATCTGCGCCGATCTGAGCTGTAGAAATCATACAAAATTTGGTGTCACAGAACGCCCGGATCTATGCCCGGGAGCTGTCGTCAAATTAATTTCGTCAATGCCATCGCGTTGCTATATTTTTTTGTTGGAAGATGGGAATACTCCTCAGTTCAAAAGTCCTAGTCTAGTTCTATTCATCTGAATAATAAGATCAGATTAGTAATCCACCTTGCAAGTGGGGGAAAGAGGGACAGAAGATTAAGCAAGATCGAATCTGTCATGTGCAGTGTATAGTGGAAAAGGTTTAGATGGAATGAACATGGCATAACTATCTAACATCTGTCAATGCATTACCCTTTAGCCTTTTAGGCATGTTATGCTCTGCACCTGTTTGATGCTTTGCTATTCCATTCAGCATTAGCTCAACCATTTCCATGGTAAAATACTAAAAGATTGCTCGAATCCACATGTATGGTCTATAAATACGTCCTCAAATCCATCTCACTCTTCCCAGTTCAGCTGCTCCCTCCTTCAGTAAACACCACACGCTACACTAGCTAGCACTGTCATCTCTTTTGGCGACTTGAGTAGCTTCAGAGAAATGGCATCAGCCGGTAGGCTTCTCGTCCTCCTCGCTGTCGTGCTCCTCGCCGTCTTCATGGCCGAGCATAAGGTGAGATCTGATGAACCCGGCGGGCACCCACTCCGAGCAGCAAATAGGTTTATCCATCGGACACTTACATATAGTTTGCATAATTTGTAATCAGGCGTTTGCTTCACCAACTGAAGAGCTGCACAAGGATAATGTGTATAAAGTGAACAAGGTCTCTGTTTTCTCGGCTTCTATACGCATTTTTTAGATATATTTGCTGACAGATCTGTTGCTAATACGTATTTCTTTTCCCCTTCTGGTTTCTTTTCTTCAGGGAGGACAGGGTAGTCTCCAGCCATACCGTGAGTAACCCGTCTTGCTCATCCTCTTCGTATTTCCTTGAGCAACATCGGCATTACTGTACACGTTCAATATAGTGATGACCGAGCAATGGCACCCATCGAAACAGTAGCTTGTTTACTGCATGCACATCGAGATCCAGATCAGACTAAAACTAGCAAGATCTACAACATGACACCTTGCAGTAGTAAAATCTTATCTGACCCAGTAGACATAGATTAAGAACTTGAGAGTCCATGAAACCAAGCTCATGTATTTTTTTTTTTGCGGGGGGAAACCAAGCTCATGTATGGTTTCGCCTGAGATGCAATTTTAGGGCTTGTTTGATTCATAGGAATTGCATAGGATTTGTGCAGGATATGAATTACATAGGATTTTTTCCTACATACTTGTTTGATTCATAGGAACACATCCTATAGGAATTAATCCTATAGGAATATTGTAGTGCAATTCCTATGGGAAAAAAGCATTAGCTCATACCTCATGGAAAAATTCCTTTGCTCTATTCTCTTCCCATAGAATTCAAGTTGTCATGACATGGCAATCCTATGTTTTTCCTATTCCTATACTTCTCCTATCCTATGAATCAAACAAGCCCTTAAGCTGTGTTGGGTATATATATGCGTGCAGAGTGCAAGACGAAGTGCGACAAACGATGCGGCCGTACCCAGTACTTGAAGGCGTGCCTGACCTGCTGCAACAAGTGCTGCTACAAGTGCCTGTGCGTGCCGTCGGGCTACTACGGCCACAAGGAGGAGTGCCCCTGCTACAACAACTGGAAGACCAAGGAGGGAGGCCCCAAGTGCCCTTGATCTCTGAAGATCTGGTCTTCTTCTGAAAGCTAGAGTCGTTGCAATTGCTTTAAGCCAAGCCGGCCGGAGCTTAGTTACATACATGTAGTAACGGGGTTGGATTTTGCCGACGCCGGTGTGAAAACTCTGCGCAGTTCTATCTACTGTATGTCACAGTGTGTCCGCCCGATCTGCTACTCCAGAGGGCGGCGCACGCCGTTGTATCGCCAGATTCACGAGTTGAAACGCACTTAGATCAGAGTTTGTCATGTTTATTTTCGCAATCCAAACGTATGGGATCGGGGATTCTTATTCAAGACCACAGCGGTGCTTGTTTGGCGGCAACACATTCTCTTCTTTCTTTGAGCGGGTTTCAACATCTGAACTGGCTGAAGCTAAAGCTGCTAAACATGTTGTTTCTTTTGCACTGAAACTGGGGTTTGGCAACGTTATCCTTTCGTAAGATTGCATATCACTCATTTCAAAACTGAATATGCCTGTTAGTGACAGAACATCAACATATGTTGTGGTTTGTGATATTAAGCTAGCTTCTATATCGTTTGTTCATCACTTCATGTCAGTAGACACTCTAATAGGGGGGCCAACGTCTTAGCCAGATCGGCTGAACATGCTTGCGCCAGGCGTTGTGTGGATTACTGAGTCGCCGGATCTTATTCGGGGCATCATTTGCAGTGAACATTTTGTCTTAAATAAGAAACGTTGTCCTTTACTTCAATATAATTACATTAATAATATCACAAAAAAGTAAAATCAAAATTGGAAACACAGCCAATAAATGAAAAGGTGAGTCTAGGTAGGAATAGTGTTATCTAGTTTGGGCCATTGATTCGGCCCATTGACCATATTAGTGCTCAGTTCGTCATTTTTGTTTCTCAAAGAACATAAGGAATTTTGATTTAAAATTATGTGAGGTAATCATTCATGTAAAAAAAAATACTCCCACGTGTTTTTCGTCTTTTTTAAGGGACAGCCTTAGCCTCTACATTGATTGATGCATATGGCCAACTTATGTTTTTTTTCATATATATTAAAAAATATAGGAAAACGATACGTGAGTAATGGGAGTATACCTGGCCATGGGAAGGCCGGCCCGGTCGGCCCGAATTTCATGGGTTTGGGCCTTGTGGGCTTGTCCATGGGTCGGGTCTGGGCCTAAGATTTCAACCCAAAGGTCGCATGGGCCTGTGTCTGGGCTTTGTATATTGACGTTTAAGGAAGAGGCCGGCCCGAGGCCCGGCTTTCGTTGTTATGGGAGGGGCTAGGCCTGAAATATAGGCCCAAAGGCCTGGGATTTTGCCCCATGGGCTTCTTAGGCCCGGCCGGACCATGGTAAAGAATAACTGGGAGTAGTCCACATGCATGTGACCGTGAGAGTACAAAATACTCTCGGAGGCTGAGCTCCATACCTTCTCACAGTCTTACTCCAAATGTTTGTAAGAATTTGTTAAGGGGGCTGACCCAGGTGGACGACCACTCAACCTTCCCCCATTAAATTACATTAAGAAAAATTACCAATAAGTATTGCCATTTTGTTATGTACGTAGAGTAAATATATTAAACCTTGCTTAGTGAAGTTACTGAATGACATGGTTTTCCAAATTCTAGGCTAAGAGTCTTATGTTACTCTATGTGTCTTAGTTTTATAGCGTCATCCTATTTTGTGTTTAACATTTTTTTTTGGACTTGTTTTTGTGTTTAACATTGACCATCGATGAGTATAAATCATGTACCATAATCATACTTGTTTCAAATAAGATTCAGTGCTGATTTGTGTGGCATATAACCCACATTTCATTGGTCAAATTGATGGCCAGAATTATACTACGTCGTAGCCGTAGTCTCCCGCTGCAAACCTATCCTCGGGGAAGTACTGAGCAACAACCCTCCTCCCAGCAAACCACCTCCAATCCATCATCGTCATGCAACGGATCGAGGCGTCGAGGCATGCATACCTGAGGAACACCTTCCCGACTCCGCCTCCTAGGACCGCCTGATCGCCGCCGGGCCGCGGGATCACGGCCTCCACCAGGCTGCCAAACTTGCATGCCTCGACGATGAAGTCCTCCAGCACTTCCTGGTAGAACACGTCGTCTCGGAGGTCGTCCGGCGAGAGCATCCCGGCGAGGCGCACCACCTTGGTCGCCCCGTCGACTACGAGCGGCAACTCCGAGGTTGTGGTGGTTGGCGATCGCGGTGGTCGGGAGTCGTCCACCTCGTCGTCCTCGAGACCAAAGTAGCGGTTGACCAGGCCAATCGGCGGCACGTCGTCGACCTCCTTCGGCAAGTGAGACGGAGGAGGACGATCACGATTCTGCTGCTCGCGCCCGTAGGAGTCAATATGTTGTTGACGACGAGCAGCGGCTGGACTGCTGTAGAGAAGGATTTGGATTTGGGGACCCTGCAGAAATATAATTCGAGTCAGATTGTACTGTAGTGTGCATAGATAGAATCATGAAAAAAACATCCGAGAAAAGAAAATTCAAGATTACCCCCCGTTTAATTAGAGCAAAATCGGCCACCTAGCCCGCAGATCTGTAGGATGGAATCAATTTTAGAGTAGATCAAGACATGAATTTTAGAGTAGATCGATCAAGAAAGGGATCGGAGACGCTAACCTGCAGGATCTCCCGTCTGTCCACGAATTCAAAGGGAGCGCCACGATGGTTGGCCATGCTACCCGGCCGGCAGCGGCGGACGATCGTCGCCTCGTCGGGATTGATAGCCTCGTTCTATCGTCGTCGGGGATGGAGGAGCCGGTCGGAGAGATAGGGGATAGGGCTGCGCTCATATAAAGGCGCCAGCGGGTTCGGCCAGGTCCTCGACTCGGACTCGGAGGTGCACCCAACACGGCACGCTGAGTCCTGGTGGAGCCAGAGCAGTCACGTCGCCACGCCCTTACGAGCGGCTACTCAAAAGAAATCCTTGAAGCGTTAAGCATTGCTCTTTGTCCCTGTAAACACAGTACAAATACAGACGCTTGCATGTCCACGTGATATACGAAATCAACACCAGTAGGCTCTCTCTATTGACGGGTCTTTCACGGAAAAGAAAGGCGGCGGCTAGGGTTTCAACCCTAGTCGTCGCCGCCGGCATCATTTGCAACTTCATCGTCGCATTCATCTAAAAATTGACGGGTCCTCACCTCCTCGCTGCTCTGCCATTAGGAGGGGTGGGGATCTCGGACCTGCGCATGGCGCTATACAAGGGTCGTTAATGTTAGATCTTGGTTTTGGTTGTTGTCTTCTTTGTCAATGGAGATGACATCGTTTGCAATAAGTGATCTTCCGCGCTTTGGTCGTCGGCGAGATCTCCTTCTCGACGTTAATGGTGGCTTTGGAAGATTAAATTTATCTAGGTATGGTTTTTCAGATCTTGCTTCGCCAGATCAATCTTGAATTGTTTCTCATGGTTGTCGCGAGGAGGTTTTTCCTCGCGTTATCTATCCCGGCTACTACGTCTTCGGCAATGGTGATTCGTTCTCTCGGCTCCCAGCGTTATCGCCAAAGTGGCTCGGTTTTTTGTCCCTGAAATATCAGTGGCGGTGCTCTTGCCGATGTTGCTTGATTAATTTAATGGCTACGTGCGTGCACAAAGGATTGGCATTGCGGCTCAAAATTAAAAAAGGGAGAACCTTAATGGGTATTCATAGGTGTGTGGTTTCGTGGTTTTGGCGTTATTCTACAGCTGCATTCAAAAAAGTACAATATTGTGTCATGGATAAATAAAGGGCTTGAAGATCTTATAGATTGGCTAGTCTATTTTAGCTTTGTTTTTATAATCAATGTAATCGTGTACTTTTTGTTGTTTTAATATATGTGGAAAATTCAAAAAAAAAACAGACGCTTACATCGGGACGAACGGACGTAGGAGCTTGCGAGGGCGTCCCCACTCAAAAATTGAAATTTCAATAGATTTTCTTCATTTTTTAAAGAATCACATTTCAATTGTGTGAATGCATATAAGAAATGTCCCTAGTCATCTCGTGTGCCCGCTCTCAAAATCCTTTCTGAGTCCGCCCCGGCTTACATATATGCGTGTATACTCACCCCCATAAACGCACACAAGCACACTGTGCCCTTATGAGCATCTCTGAAATACTAAGTCAGCGGATCGGGTTTTGAAATTGACGAAGTCACCACAGACGGCTCACTGTTGACGAGAACATCGCCTCCCACTTTTTTCTGGCCTTGGCTACAAAATGGAGCCTAGTTGAAAGCTTGGCAAGGCCTATTTAGTGTATTCGGCCACCCAACCACTCGCCACCCACTGAAAAATATTTTATAAAAAATACAACACGTAGATGTCAAATCTGGGCTTTAAACTCTGTTGCGCCGAAGGTACAACCATTGCTCCTCCTCAACGTGCTTTAACATTGGGCATCCCTCTGAAAGATAGACTTCGTAAGCAATACACCCTCAAATTCTCCTTTGTTGTATTTCTCTTCGTTTTGAGAATAAAAACTTTATCAAACCTCCAAAATTATACTATACCGTTTGAAACTTTCCCAAACACATTATAATGTAGTAACTATCAACATAACTGAAATTAAGTAGTCTATATATGCAGTCAGTCAGCTTGAATTAATTACCAAGAACATGATGCAAAAAGGTAAAAACTAAAAACGGATAGAGAATGTGAGCACGTGGCTAGTCTCACTTGTGCTCAATCTTGGCAGCAACGTCGGTGAGGAGAGGAAGTCAACCAATGACGGGCTGCATGGTGAGTGGGGTGAACCGGAGAGGATCAAGGCGTTGAGTTGGCGACGTGGCCAGATGACAGGGGTAGACGGCCATGAAGTCTCAACTGGGTCGACCCAGCTGATCTGTCGGGTCAGCTAGTGTCGGCTCTCTTGACCTAGATGGCCCAATAGCCTTGTGATTTTGGACCGACCCGACCCATTGCTATCTTGAGAAGTCGTCGTTTACCTCACTTGCACTTTGAGTCTTGACGTCCTAGGCTTCTGGCATTTTTTCTGAGCACGTGCACGCCTACTACATGCGTTTGTTGGGCTCGACCCATAGGCGTGCGCGGTTCAGACGGCTTTTTCTGTTTTGTACTAATTACTCTACCAATTGTTTCTTTCTGCTTCCGTGTGACTGTTTCCCCCTCAAAGTTTTAAAATTAGAACCATTTTTAAACCAAAACCATTTTTTTTAAATCTGAACCATTTTTAAAAATTAGAACCATTTTTTAATCGAACCATTTTTAAAAATCTGAACCATTTTTTAATTTGAACCATTTTTTAATTGGAAACATTTTAGAAAATCTGAACCATTTTCAAATTTTGGAACCATTTTAAATGTGGAATAGTTTCAAAAAATGAATGATTTTAAAATTTTGAAACATTTTTAAAACTGAACCATTTACATATATGGAACCATTTTAAATGAAAATTTTCCATAATCTGAACCATTTTCAAAATTGGAATCATTTTAAAAAAGAACCATTTTTCAAATACTGGAACCATTTTCAGAATGAACAATTTTCAAAATAAGAACCATTTTCAAATTTGGAACCGTTTTAAAAACGAACCATTTTCGAATGAGGAACCTTCTTAAAAATGAACAAATTTCAAAGTCTAAACCATTTTCAAAATGGTTTCAATTTTTTAAATTCGAAGTTTGAACAATTTCAAAATCTAAACAAATTTGAAAATCTGAATAATTACTGAGAAAAGCTATAAAAAATAGCAGAAAAGAAAACGAAACGGTCAAAAGGAAAACGAAAAAATGAAAGCGAAAAGAAACGTCGAACCTGGCTGGGCCCAACAGTGCCGGCGCCGGGAACCCTCATCCCCTTCAGGCCCTGTTTGTTTTCAGAGTTTTTCGGGGGATTGGTTGGGATTATCCCGGTCAAACTCCAAAATCCCCACATACCCCAAAATATCGTTTGTTTCTAGTGTATGGGATAGGTTTTATCCCCACATTTCCCTACAAATCACCCAATCCACTGGACCCCACCAATCACGTAAAATACAAACAAGGCTTCAGGCAACGCACGCCTGGTGTATCGCCGTAGGGTTTGCCGATCCGTCAGCGTCAGGTCAGGTCAGTTAGTGTCGGCTCTAACCTAGATAGCCCAATAGCTTTGTAATTTTGGACCGACCCGGCCCATCACCATCTGGAGAAGTCTATTTCGTTTACAGCCTGATTCTTGGCGTTGTCTCAGCACGGAACTGGTTAAGCTGTAGCGAGGCACTCACGCACTGGCCCGCGCCGTGGGCGTCGGCGACGGATCAACAACAAACCACCGTGCTGTCGTGTGGTCCCGTCAAAAAAAAAAAACAACAACCACCGTGCTCCACCACCAAACCCACTCAGTCGCAAGTGGCCAGTCGGCACGTGACCTCATAAGTTCTGGAGTGGTCACCGGCCGGTGGGCCCACACCGTTTAAGTTCGTGGGTTGGGCCGTGTGGTATGGGACTATCCCACTCCCATGTACTGTTGCTGAGTATACTGGGAGAAAGAAACGAAGTCAAGCCTCAAGCGTATGGGGACTTTTTACTCACCTCGATATTCATTACTTGGAGTACCAGTCTAGCTGCCACCTTAAATAAAGCAAGAAAGTATTAAGTAGTGTTGGAAAGTTCACCGTAAATCATTGTTTGGTTATAGCTGGAAAGTATCCACTCGTTTTGTCGGGAAATACCGCTAAAAAATATCTAGCGACGCACTGCGCCTTTCAGGTTAGCTCAGATGCTCGAGATCGCTACCTGGTTACCGTTGGGAATATCGTGATTCCGTTTGGAAAATACCGTAATCCGAGCTAAATGGATTATGAACATTTAGAACAACACACTTCTAATATGAGTTACCATCTCTTATTAAGGTCTCAATAGTACACTTATGGTCAAGGTCTACATCCACATTTAGAACAACACATCGGCAACGACTCCAATCAACACCGTCCGCGTCGTCACTTGCGTCCACGACACTCCCGCTGTGACTGCGGGAGGGAAGAGAGACCATCAGAGACGCAGTTGATGATGACGGAGAGGAGAAGGCGACGAAAGCGTAGGACTTCAAATCCAGTCGCAAACGTTCGTTTCACTCCCGTTACGACTGTGGGGGAATGTTAGAATATGTATACGTGTACGACTAGATAGATTAGGAGTCCGTCTTGTATTCCAAGTCTTAGGCTTCTTGCCCCCGAAGTTATATAAACCCCAACGAGGGTGCCGCCGCCGTTCCCGACGTATCCGCCGCCGATCCTGTCGGATCCGTCACCGCCGCCTACGACAAAACCCTGCCGCCGCCGCCGATCCCAACGGATCCGCCGCCGCCGCGTACGACAAAACCCGCCGCCGCCGCAGAATCCCTGCCGCCGCCGCACAAAACCCTACGACCAAGACCGCGCAATATTTTTTGCGCCTTCGGCGCTCTCGGCTACGACGACCACGACAACCTCGACCTCGGCTACTTCACGACCGGCTACCTCGACATCGACATCAAAAACAACGTCTACAGCAACTCAAGAACTCCAGTCAGCAGCGTCCGCGTCGTCACTTGCGTCCATGCCACTCCCGCTGTGACTGCGGGAGGGAAGAGAGGCACTAGAAGGGGACGCAGTCACCGCCCCTAGGTGTCAGCCATGATTAGACACAGTTGATGATGCCAAGAAGGAGAAGACGATGGAAAACTTCAAAACCAGTCGTTATCGTTCGTTTCACTCCCGTTACGACTGAGGGGGAATGTTAGAATATGTGTACGAATAGGAATAGGACCTAGAGGTCATCTCGTATTCCAAGTCATTGGCTTCTTGCCTTCCAAGTTTGTACCACTATATATACCCCATGAGGGTCATAACAAAACAACAACAGAGATTAGGGATTTAATATTTTCAACACTGAGTACTGTCAAGATCACAATCGTGTTAAAGCTTTAACACGAGTGAATTGGTTTTCACGAAACTAATAGTACACTAGGAAAATGGATCATGTGGTCCCTCACATAGTGGGATGCACCACAAAGCCTTGCAGAATAAAAAGAGAAACATGAGGAGAAAATTAAAAATGAAGAATGAAAGGATAAATGAGTAACCGAAATTATTCCACACAAACAGTAAAGCAGATAATAAGAAGATTTGCATAATTAATTATGCTTTCTTTGCGGTCTTCGCTAGAAACAGAATTCGATGGACTTAAAGGTTTATTTTAAGACACGATGGTGCAAAAAGAACGATGTATTATATCTAACAACGGGTAATGTATATTGTACCTCTTTAATGTACATGCGTTGGTACCTTCCAACTTTCTAATTGCAATAGTGTGGTTTTACTTGGATTTGATTAAGAGTTCTCCCTTCTATTTGAAGTGGATGTGAGTAAAGATAGCTTGCAGCTAGGTTTGACAAACCAGGTTAGAGGACCAAGTGTAAAGTTGAATAGTTGAGAAAAAGGGATCAAGTGTGGATCATAAAAAAAAGATAGGTCGAACATATGAAATGACAAACTCGTCTTCATGTTCGAAGTTCCTCTGCTACGAAGTCGGAGCTGCAGACCGGCGTGTCGTGCGGCAACGATGACTTGCATGGGGCGGTCGGAGATTGAAGACTTTCATTGGCGCGGGTCCTGCCCATCTCCTCTTCGGAGCTCGTTTTTCAGAATCGAAGCTGCCAGTCTACTACGCGAGGGGTCATCTGTTTGGCATAGGCCGGTGTGGGCTTCATGAGGCCGCTATGTCGAGGTCTTCTTAGGTGGCTGCTTGTTCGAGGAAGTCAGAGTCGCTCGCAGGAGTGAGTGATGACGATGACGTCGGTGAGCTACCGTTTCGGCGACCGTCGTCTCTAGTGGTGTGTGTGCAGTTTGCATTTGGTAGCCAGGGTGGCCGGGTGTGCCCTCCCGACGGTCGTGTTCCATGACGGTCGGCGAGGGTCTTTGTACCGGTTTTCGGCCAGTTTTCCACTAATAAACTGGTCAATTCTCCTTCTTCTTAATTAATGAAAATGGCAAGTTTTTTGCCTCGTTTCAAAAAAAAAATTTGAAACGAACAACTGGACTGGTTTGTTGGCCTCAATTTTTATTAGTTGCATGTTACCTATGTTAATCTGATAGAAAGTACATCTAGGATCCTTATATGGGTGTTCGATGATTCATGATAAGAAATTTAAGGATCTACCTCTTTTTTTTATAAGTGTTTCTTGTTTAATTCATCTCCTTAAGTGGATCATGCAGTTGGTGACCCATAAAATGTTATAAAAATGCATAGGCTAGCTCAAAACATGTTAGTTGCACATGAACTAGTGCTCTTTTTTTCAAATATTTCTGTATATCTAAAAATACTACTAAAAAATATACAACCACATAAACACGTGGAGTACTCACGCCACAAAAGACAAATTTCAGATTAAAATAAGAATATTTATTTATTTGTACGGTTACATTTTTTTGTGTTTTTCGCCAACGTCAAGTAGGACACCCTTTCTAACAGAACTTTACATTAGTCTACATACAAAACATGTATACATTTTCACGGATTGTTTTTGGATTTTTTTTGTTTGATACTTCATAGATGTTACGTTCGGCATAGTAAGAACATATTCTCGGAAAAAGGTTACACGATTACACGACAAAGGAAATTTTAGAATGAAAGAGTATATTGTGGGGAAATATGAGTTCCGGGTTCTATACGGAGAAGAGAATACACAGTAAATATGAAGAATGCATAAAAATAGGAAGTGTAGAGTTAGTGTGATATGGCATTTCTATCATTGTTGTTGGTACCTCACACCGATCATGTTTTACGTCCACACACATATAACAAAGGCGTGAATAAACTGTTTCATATCACACTAAAAAAAACTACACATGTAAAAATGTGTGTTTAAATTATACGATCACTTCAATCCGCAAGTTTGGTGGTTCTGTTTCCAGTATTTTCGAGCCGGGTAAACGGGCAGGAGCACTGGGCGTACGATCCGCGAGCCCGGACGGCACACAGATCTGTATCCATGAAAGCGACGGTCCCAAAGCCCAAAATTCCTACGTACAGTAGTATATATCTCCTCTCCGCTTTATTCTCGCCATAAATCCAACCCGAAAAATATTTTCCCTCGATTGGCGCGTTCGTTTCGTCCCGTCCCGTCGGTGGAGTCTGGAGTGGGAGCTCAACGAACTGAAAGAGGGTTGGGCGAATCCCCACTGCCTGCCGCCCCAGAAAAATCCGGCTGTAAAACCCCGAGATTCTCGCTCCGATTTCTCTCTCAGACGTTGCAGCCGCCGCGTTCGCGTAGGAGCCGTCCGGAATCCGGGATCCGACGGGCGAGCCAGTCCCTCCCTCCGCGAGCTGCCGCCGCCTCAAGGTCCCGCGGGGGCTCTCACGCCGTCGCCGTTCTCTCGTTCTTCCTCGACGCGTTGCTGCTTGTCTCCGGCCGAAATCTTTGGCCATTATCGGGTTTTGAGGTACGAGCTTGTTTTCTTTCCTCCAGTGATTCGTTAAATCCCACTGAAATCTAGATCCGCCCCTGCGAGCTCCGAGCTCCAGTTCTCCTGCCGGCAACGCAATACGGTGCGGCATTGTAGAGATCTGGTGTCTTTACAATTTTGGCAAAGTTTGGTTGTTAGGAAACACTGGTGCGATGGACGAAAGCCAAGCCACGGGCTTTCCTTTTTGTTTAGTTGTACCATCAATCTGTATGATTGCTTCAGGTGAAACTGCGGCCGCATCAGATTTAGGAAACACATATGTTATGTCATGTTATGTTAGTAACGGGACGTCACATCTTGTCCAATGTGCAGTTCTCAGGGTAAACCATGGCCATGAAGGGGGGTCCTGCGGAGAGCAGGACTAGAAGCACCGTGTCTATATGCATAGTGGTTGGCATGTGCGTCTTCTTCTACATCCTCGGGGCGTGGCAGAAGAGTGGCTTTGGGAAGGGGGACAGCATTGCCCTGGAGATCACCAAGCGCACCGACTGCACCACCTTGCCCATAAGCTTCGACACGCACCATTCGAAGCAAGGCGGCTCCGATGATCTTGTCTCGCCGGTGAAGAAGTTTAAGCCATGCCCGGACCGCTTCACGGATTACACCCCTTGCCAAGATCAGAACAGAGCGATGAAATTTCCTCGCGAGAACATGAATTACAGAGAGCGCCACTGCCCACCGCAGAAAGAAAAGCTGCACTGCCTCGTACCGCCGCCCAAGGGATATGTTGCTCCTTTCCCGTGGCCGAAAAGTCGGGACTACGTTCCCTTTGCGAACTGTCCCTATAAGAGCTTGACGGTCGAGAAAGCCATACAGAACTGGGTGCAGTACGAGGGCAATGTCTTCAGATTCCCCGGTGGAGGGACACAGTTCCCTCAAGGTGCTGATAAATACATCGATCAACTGGCTGCAGTTATTCCGATCGCCAATGGGACTGTCAGGACTGCATTGGACACTGGCTGCGGGGTAAGAGGATATATCAAACTGTATATTGCTTACTGTTACTTTGTGAGCTTCTTCTAACCTTTTTAAAAGTCAGGACGTTATTCATGTCTTAGAATCTGAAATATTTCAGGTGGCTAGCTGGGGAGCTTACTTGTTAAAGAGGAACGTTTTGGCCATGTCATTTGCGCCAAGAGATTCACACGAAGCTCAAGTGCAGTTTGCTCTGGAGAGAGGTGTCCCAGCTGTTATTGGTGTTCTTGGCACAATTAAGCTCCCATATCCATCAAGAGCCTTTGATATGGCCCATTGTTCGAGGTGTTTGATTCCATGGGGAATAAATGGTGAGCCTAATCAACTATCCTTCTATACTCTTTATATAATCTAAGTGTTTTGGTACATTTTGTTGCTACGTGTAATACTCTTGTGCCATTTTGATGCAACTCCTTATCTACTTCCGATAATTATTTTTCATATTTGCTGATATTCAGATGGACTCTACATGATGGAAGTTGATCGGGTTCTAAGACCTGGTGGATACTGGGTGCTGTCAGGTCCTCCAATTAACTGGAAGGCGAACTACAAGGGTTGGCAGCGCACAAAGAAGGATCTTGAAGCAGAGCAGAATAAGATAGAAGAAATTGCTGAGTTGTTATGTTGGGAAAAAGTCTCGGAAAAGGGTGAGACAGCTATATGGAGGAAAAGAGTAAATACTGATTCTTGTCCTTCTAGACATGAAGAATCCACTGTGCAGATGTGTGAATCAACGAATGTAGATGATGTCTGGTACGTCTGTACTATATTTTTTGTCAAACAAGCTATTGAATAGAGTTTTGCTAACTTTTGCTTAACATCCTTCTAGCGTTTAGTTAATGCAATTTCTGTAGCTTTGCCTTGTTAGATGTCTTGATGAATTATGAAAAAAGCATTTGTGGTTAATAATTAAACAATTTATATAACTTCTCTCCCTTTCCAATTTTTTCTTACTCCTGCATCGCCAGGTACAAGGAGATGAAGGCATGTGTTACGCCTCTTCCTGATGTAGAAAATCAAAGTGAAGTTGCTGGGGGAGCAATCAAGCCCTTCCCAGCCAGGCTCAATGCAATTCCTCCAAGAATTGCGAATGGGTTAATTTCAGGGGTTTCATCCCAGGCCTATCAAAAAGACAACAAAATGTGGAAGAAACATGTGAAGGCCTATAGCAATGTGAATAAGTATCTACTTACTGGTAGGTACAGAAACATCATGGACATGAATGCAGGCTTTGGGGGGTTTGCTGCAGCGATCGAGTCCCCAAAATCTTGGGTGATGAATGTTGTACCAACCATTGCAAAGATTGCAACCTTAGGGGCTGTTTATGAGCGAGGATTGATTGGCATTTACCATGACTGGTATGGCTTGTTATGCGTTATACTTATGCTTGAATCTCTGCTCAGTAAAGTTGGGTCACAAACTTACTGGTATGTATATTAATTCCATGTCAGGTGTGAAGCTTTCTCTACGTATCCGAGGACCTACGATCTTATCCATGCTAGCGGCCTTTTCACCTTGTATAAAAACAAGTAAGCTGCTCCCATCTCACTACATCAGCTCCATGGATCGATGGACATTTGCCAATGCTGATTCATTCTTGTTTTTTCACGAGGAAATGCTGATTCATTCTTTATGTTACAATTCATAACAGGTGCAGCATGGAAGACATCCTCCTCGAGATGGACCGTATCTTGAGGCCTGAAGGTGCTGTTATAATGCGGGATGATGTCGATATCTTGACGAAGGTGGACAAATTTGCTCGGGGCATGAGATGGAACACAAGGCTAGTCGACCATGAGGATGGTCCCCTGGTGCGTGAAAAGGTCTTGTACGTTGTGAAGCAGTATTGGGTTGGCGGAAACCAGACGATCTCAGCATGAGATAGAAAGTCACTGTTGAAGATGATGTCCAGGAATTGAGATAGAAAGTCATCGGGTGACAAGAGAAATGGTCTGAGCTCATCCGGGGTAGCAATTAAGAACGAAGGTTTCTTCCTTGCTGTCGATTGGCAGCGGTAAATTGTTGTAACAATTTTGTAATTTGGTTCCATTTGTCATGCAGTACGAATTTAATTAAATATATATTATCACGAAAACTTATTGCATTAAGTCCCTTTAATTTTGCTCATGCTATAACTTCTGAAAGTAAACTTCGATGTTGCTTGGTCATATACGGCCACTTTTTCTGTAGCTCCACCGTGTTGTACTTCAATGACCTGAATGTTTTCTACTTATCGGTCCCATAATATATTATGGGATGGAGGGAGTACTCAAAAATGTATTTGGAAGAGATATATTGTTCCATGCGAGGAATTGACTAGGATAATTTATGGGAGCACATACTGGTGTTCCTGCCCCATGCCCCCATTCCACCTTGCGCATGATGAATGTTTGGTGTATGGCTGTCAGGCCTGAAACTACGATTCAGACTTAAGAACTGAAGGAAATTGCACACACAGCTAATTCATCGCTCACAGGAGTGTTTTATTCAGCGGAATTGGACGAGTTCAGGGATGTTCGTCGTCGAACCTCAACAGAGGCGGCTAGGATTTAACCCAATTACAATAAAGATAAGGATCCAGATCTCTAGAGCATGCCTAAATACCAGCTCGCGAGGTAGACGACAACCAAGCGAGCAGTTGAAAAGCGAAAAAGGTAATACAGCGATGGACGGAGGTCTCTCAGCCGCAGGATGGACGATCGACGTACGAGCTTGTAAGTCGATGGTGCGAACCGGTAGGGAGTGATCTCCGCCTTTAATCTCCAGATCGACGGTGTACCTTCAATCAGACACGGCAACGGGTAGCTAGTACTGTAGCGGTCTGACAATACCCCCGTTCTGAAGATCAGACTTGACCTCAAGGCTGGAAGAGAGGAAAAACCTTCTGGATGAACGCCGCATCTTCCCAGGTAGCTGCTTCAGGGGGCAGGTTGATCCACTTGATTAGCCAACGCACCACCGGAATGCTCATGTCACCTTGCACTCGAGGAATCAGTTTGCGTTCTAGCACTGCTTCAGGAGCTACCAGTACATTGCCCTCTTCATCCAGTAGTGGTAACTGCGGGTTGGGAACAGCCTTTGGACCAAGGTGCTTCTTCAGTTGGCTCACATGGAACGTGTGATGCAATTTGCACCCCTCTTGGAGCAGGATCTTGTAAGAAGTATTCCCAACTTTAGCTAGCACCCGAAATGGACCATAATACTTTGAATGTAACTTGAGGCACCTTGTGCAGGCTCAGGGAAGGTTGCAGCTTCAGATACAGCATGTCTCCAATTTGAAAAACCCTGTCACACCTATGCTTGTCAGCAAAGTGTTTCATTCTTTCTTGGGCTTTAGTGAGACTGTCCTTAATCTGTTTTGCAATCTGAGTTCTTGTTTCATCCAGTGTGAATGTGTCAGTTGCTTCCTCTGAAGGTAGCATCATCTCAGCTAACAGAGGAGGTGGTCTGCCATACAAAGCCTGGAAAGGTGTCATTTTCAGAGAAGTGTGAAAGCTGGTGTTATACCACCATTCAGCCATAGTAAGCTAGGAGTGCCACTTCTTTGGTTGAATGAAAGCCATATTCCTCAAGTAATTCTCCAAACATTGATTTACCCTTTCAGTTTGGCCATCTGTTTGAGGATGATAAGAAGTGCTGAAGTGTAACTTGACTCCCAAAGTGTTAAACAGACTCTGCCACAGGCTACTGGTAAAGATCATGTCTCTGTCTGTAACAATGACTGCAGGTAAACCATGATATTTGAACACCTTATCTGAAAAGGCTTGGGCCACTGATTTGACTGATATTGGATGCTTCATCGAAATGAAGTGAGCATATTTAGTGAATCTGTCTACTACAACCAGTATCATATCCTTATTTTCAGAAAGTGGTAGTCCTTCCACAAAGTCCATGCTTATATGTGTCCAAGCAAAATCTGGGATAGGTAAGGGTTGCAGCAAACCAGGGTATGCAGTGTGCTCTGCCTTATTGATTTGGCTGATTGGACAAGCTTTCACAAAAGAGACCACTGCTTGTTTTAGTCCAGGCCAAGCAAAAAGCAACTTGACTCTTTGATAAGTAGCCTTCTCACCAGAATGACCTCCCAACTCTGAACTGTGGAGGGCCTGTAAGATTTTATCTCTTAAGTTATTCCCTGAGCCAATGTAGATCTTGTTTTTGTATTTCAGTACCCCACTGGTTAATGTATAATTAGGCACAGCATGTTGGTCTAGCACCAGTTTGGCCAGAAAAAAATCAGTTGTGGACGTTGCACAGTAAAAAGTGTTGGTGTATGTTTTCGTGCAAGATCCGGGAATAAAATGGCAGATTAATATGCCGCCTGAGTGCCTATGCTTTATGCTTTAGGTTTGTCTTTTTACTGGATTAGCCTGCGATTTCAGTGATCAGATTGCAGACAATGTTACTGTCTTTGTGATTCCTGGAATCCTGGAGGACGGGGTATTTTGAAGATCATGATGGCCGACCCTTCATTGCCATTATAGCTTCAGACAAGAGACAACAAGCAAGACCGAAATTTCATGAAAGCTAAATGTATGCTCCTACTTCCTCCTAAAATCACCTGTTTTTACTTGATCGGATGCATAAATTGTATCTTAAATAGCAAGCTTCCTTAGAGGCTATACAAATACACTTTCCGTTCTTTGAGTGAGGCGTTCTGTGGCTCCCAAGCTACATGTCGCTCGTTTTTCGAAATCGGCACTTTTTACTCAGCTTAATTCTCCAAGCTTCCTTTTCCTCATGTTGTGTAGTGTCCGGGCCCTGGCTTGTCGCCGATGCAATGCCTGACCTTAGATAATTTTCTGTAGCGATCTATCTGAATTCTTTTGCATCTTACTTTGATTTATGAGCTTCGAGAAGTTTCTGGACAGCCAATGTCTCCATTGACATAGTATTAAGATGTATATTTCGTAGTAAGCCGCACTCGAACTTTGTAGTACTAGATTAGTGCTCCAGCTAGCAATAGCGTATTTTCTACCGTTTCACCATGTCAAGTTATATTTGTTTTTGTTTTTTGAAACGACCATGTCAAGTCATCAACTACAGGCTAACCGGATATTTGCACACCGGCGAAGCTTTTAGTAGTGTTTTGCTGATCTGTTGTGCGTGCTGATATCTCGTTTTGTGTCTCTGTCCATGTTAGGTATAACCTTAATTTCTGTCTTTTCATCATCTAACCGTAGATTGATTGCACATCAAAATAAATTAATGTTTCTCTCTTTCGCTCGCTGGCAGAACTTTACAAAAGCTTGCCGACCTGCTTGGTCGTCTGGTTGTTTTTCGTTTGTGTTCAGGTGTTCAACGCACGAGTGTAACTGCGATCTCTGAGTGTGTCCAATAATTCCCATTGCCCAGTTTAAAATACTGGCAATCAGTTTGCGCACAACAAAATTCTTTCCCTTGTGGCAGGAGCTGATATGATCTGCTTACCTTTGCATGGTAAACGATAGTTACTTTAGTGTGATGCTCAGTATATATTTTAGAATATCTTGTGATGCTCGATAGATATGGTCAGTGTTAGTACGAGGTTACTGCAGACGATGGTGTGCTCTTTGGCCAATTTCGTACCACTCATTAATTTTCCAGACTGAACAAATACTACTGAATGCTTATACCATCTGAAAATGATTAATTTTCCAGACTGAACAAATACTACTGAATGCTTATACCATCTGAAAAGGATTAATTTTCCAGACTGAACAAACACGAAAGGTTTAATGTGTCCACCCGATTTACCAACGGAAAATGATTAAAAGAATACTTATACCATCTGAATGCTTCTCCATATTTTTCCTGCTAATCTCAAGGCCAAAGCTTCTCCGTATGATCACTGGGAACAGGGCGTCCAGTGAAATGCTGGAAATATTAACCTCTCGTAGCAGCCAGCGGCATGGTTGCGACAACTTAATCGTAGGATCAGCAAGATCTGTATTACATATTTTGCTTTAGCTCAAAGGGGAATGTCTCATTCAGAAAACTCAGGCCGCCGTCCCAGTGCATGCATCGATCTTAATGCTCGCACCTTTCGTCTGGAACAAACCAAAGCAAATACAGAGCTGCCTTTCCAGTGATCTATGATCATCATCGCCTCATCGGACAATGACATGCACGATGCGATTTCAGCGATTCGGAATTACATTTTGGTCACTCTGAAGTTTGACCTAGTCCAACTGCAAACGTAGTCCATACACGAATTAACCATTAATAATCAATCTCCTCGTCGAGAACACGCACGATAGATCGGAGATCGATCGATGCTGCGCTGTCCCTGTACCTCGCGCCATTGCAAGGGACCGTCATCATTCGTTCCTGGGGCCCGAAGTGTGTCCACGAATGTCCCAGGTCCATCCATGGTGGTCACTTCGTTCACTGGATAGCTGCTGTTTCGCTCGTCGCCTTCCCCGGCGCGTGGAAGCGAATCAACAATGGAGAGGGAGACATGCATGCCAAGTTGAAGGTTCAGTTAACCAGCTGCTGCTTCCCCAAAACAGGATTTCTCCACCGTCCGAAAAGAAAAGGATGAAGAAACGACAGGGTTCGTCCACCACCTTTCGTAGCACTCTCGGAGAGAAATGAAGAACGGCAGCTCACCTCACCAGTCACACAGCGCAGATCGATCGAAGCCAGCGCAGCAGGGTGGTCACTTCAATGGATAGCTGCTGTTTAGCTAGCTCGTCGTCCCGTTGAAGGTTCAACCAGCACCAGCTGCTGCTTCTCCAAAAACAGGACCTCTCCACTATCCGAAAAGAAAAAGATAGTACTAGAAGAAACGACAGGGTTCGTCGTGCACAACCTTTACGTACCACTACGCCAACGCCGATCTCCAGGGGAAGTGAAGAACGGCACCTCAGCTCACCAGTCAGTCACACAGTGCATCTGAAGCCTGATGGGATCGAATCCAGCGCACGCCGGGGGCCGCGCCGCACGTACCGCCGGCCGGAGGTGACAACGAGGAGACGTTTTGCTTGTCAGCATCGCATTATTGTTAGCCGGTGACGGCGACCGGACCGCGGCCTGATCAGCGGAGAAATGTGTCTCGTCTCGACCTGAACCCTATCATTTCTCTTTTGGAGGGAACCTCAATCTTTTCAAACCACGACATGCCAGGGATCAGCCTAGCTAGTGCCGAGCACAGGGCTGTGGACATCCGTGCTGGCCACAGTGTTACGCCGACGGGATCGAGGACAGCGCGCGGCCGGCGCCACCTCCTGCGTTTTGGGTTCACATGTACGCTTCCGTTGGGTGCCTTGATCATTGAGATCGACGGAGGTCGGGTCGCCGTCGTGTGTGTCGCCAACACCTGATGTGATCGCGACGCCGCTTACCACTGCCACTGAAGTTCTGAACTACCGCCGCTCCGAAATCCTATATGTGGAGGCTTGGGAAGTTCGAGCATATAAATTGCTTCTGCGTATCTGGTGGAATGGTGGCAGCTAGTAGCTACCTCCAGAGCTCTAGGTACTTGAGGGTTTTTAACTCTAGATTACAGCAAGTGGAAGGAACCCGATTTTGAAGAGGAGGAGAGGTCAACGACTTAACGTACCTGCGAGATGGCGGGCGGCATGCTTCCGCTGGGGGTGAAGAAGGAGAGGGCGGCGGAGTACAAGGGCCACATGACCTTCGCGGTCGCCATGGCGTGCATCGTCGCCGCCATCGGGGGTTCCATCTTCGGCTATGACATCGGGATCTCCGGTACGCACGCTAGCTGCTGCTATACCCCTGTACCTGCTCTCGTGTGGACGCCTAACATTCTTGGGCTCCTGGACTCAATTTCTTTTTGTCTCATTTATAAAATATATAGATCAAGTTAACCACTGAAAAGAAAAAATACAGATAACCTCTTCATCTGAGCTCAACGCGTCTCCATCGTCTGCTGAAGAGAAAAAAGACAGATAACCTGCTCATCTGAGCTCAACGCGTCTCCATCATTGATCAACAACTTTTTAAACCTTCAAATAGTTTACCGTATGAGTCAATTTAGACTTATAACGACACCGGTTGTGTGCTACACCCGATAGCATGTGGTACCTCGATCACCGCCTCATATACCGGAGTTAAGTACGTATGGACACGTGCATGCACTACGGGAAACGCTGATAGTGCCGACGGCATTTGCTGTCGGGCTCAGCACGGCTACCCTCGGCGTAGTGGTACGCCGAGAATCCATCGGCGTAGCGTCGTTGCCGTCGGCGTAGTTTTTGCCGTCGGCATAGCTCTACCAAATATTTTTTCGAAAACAATTTTCCAAAAAAAAAGTTTTTTTTTGAATTTTTTTCCAGTTTTTTTTCCAACCTTTTTCATTATTATTTCAATACCGATTTAGTCATCTAATTAATCTCATATCACACACTTAAGCTAAGGTCAAACTATCCACCATTAGTCAAACTTCCCAGACGGTCACCCATACTCAGATTGCTCCAGGCCAAGCACGCTTAACTATTGAGTTCTATTCTAATGAGATTACAATTGAGATGTCATACCTTGTTGCTATTAATATGATATCAATCATATTAACCCTCATTCATGATATTACACTTTTTAATATTTAAAATTTCAAAAATAAGATTTGAATAAACAAAATAACTATGTTTAATAATACTTGAATAATAATAATAATAATCAATTATTTTACTTTAGTTTTATCTTTTCCATTTAATAAGAAATAATTCGTATCTTCATATTTGTATATCGGAATTAACTAAATAAAATATCTATATCGATCATAAAAATGAGAGGAATCTAAATATGACATCAATGTCATCATTTTCATAATGAATAATGTCTTTTAAAACAAAAAAGAACCAACATAAATCAGCATAAAATCAATTAAAGAGGGGAATTTAGATAGAAAGATAGTAAATTCCTCATATTTAGGGATTATCCATCAAATATGTACTACTCTTTGTGAAAATTAAATGGGTGTCATTTTGGACCATATTTTATGTACTTGCTTCACAAAAAAAGTCATTTTTATCACTTTAAAAATGAAAAATGATATTTCTAAAAAGAATTTTGAAAATCGCTTCGGCGACGTTGTTTCCCATACCATGGCACACATATGTGCTGAATATGGGCACTTTATCACAAACTATGACACGATAATAGCCATAAATTGGTCATTTGGCTTGAAACTTATACATGTTTGTAGATGATTGACATTTTTGTGAAGTATTGGGTTCCGACGCTCCAGACCCCCGACACGGAGAAACCCCACATCCGCTGGGAAAAAGTCAAACCCGGCGATCTACCCCTTTAAACGGCGCCGAGAGGGGGTAGACGCATGAACTTTTTTGCTTGGTTGTGTTAGGTTGATACATAGGGCCATGGGGAACCAACATTTCATCTACTCCGTCGCACGATTCCATGCCCGGCACCCGAAACGGGAGTTTTCCACCTCTAAGTGCATGAACTTGCTAGGGGGTAAGAGGGGTCGATGTAGCGGGTCGCACCTCGGAGTTGTATCTTGGTTCCCACAGCCTACCAACACACTAATATACATATGTTAGGGGTCCATGCAAGTTTTGGTGTGGTTCCGACGCTCCGGACCCCCGACACGGAGATACCCCACATCCGCTGGGAAAAAGTCAAACCCGGCGATCTACCCCTTTAAACGGCGCCGAGAGGGGGTAGACACATGAACTTTTTTGCTTGGTTGTGTTATGTTGATACATAGGGCCATAGGGAACCAACATTTCATCTACTCCGTCGCACGATTCCATGCCCGGCACCCGAAACGGGAGTTTTCCACCTCTAAGTGCATGAACTTGCTAGGGGGTAAGAGGGGTCGATGTAGCGGGTCGCACCTCGGAGTTGTATCTTGGTTCCCACAGCCTACCAACACACTAATATACATATGTTAGGGGTCCATGCAAGTTTTGGTATGGTTCCGACGCTCCGGACCCCCGACACGGAGATACCCCACATCCGCTGCAGATTTCATCGCGTTACCCCCATATGTGTCCTTATATTGTTGCCAACATTTGATCATAATTTTTGAATGTAATCTGATTTTTTATGGAAAAAAGTGGAAAATAATTTTTTCATGTGGTGAGTGAAAGGACAATGATGTCGCCTAGAGGGGGGGGGGGGGGGGGGTGAATAGGCGGTTTAAAACTTTTCCGGTTTAGGCTTGATAATTGCGGAATAAACTAGGTGTTTAAATTAACAAGCCGGCAACCTAAATAAACTAGGCTCACCTATGTGCACCAACAACTTATGCTAAGCAAGACAAACAACAAGGTGATAGCAATATAGAATACTTCAAGCACGAAGGCTATCACAATGTAAAGTGCATAAGTAAAAGCTCGGGTATAGAAATAACCGAGGCTCGCGGAGACGAGGATGTATTCCCGAGTTCCTCCTTGTTAAGGGAGTACGTCTCGTTGGAGAGGTGTGAACCGACACAACGGTTCAACAACCACAAAGGTTTCACCCTCTTCTCCGATGAACCGCACCACAAAGGTTTGGTTCACCTTCCACTATCGGTAATCCTTCGAGGCGGAATCCGGAGCCTTTCAACAACAATCCGAGGCACAACCCACAAAAGGATTGGGGGCTCCCGAACGGCTTTCAACAACAATCCGGGGCACAACCCACAATGGGTTGGGGGCTCCCGAACGGCTTCAAGTGACCACACAAGGGTCCAACCACCACAATGGCGTCTAGGGTCCAAGGACCCAAGAGTAACAAGCTCACAAACTTTCAACTTTCACGAATCCTCGTGGAGAGCACACCGATGCACCAAATGCAAAAGGCAAGAGCACAAGTGCTCAAAATCCTTCACTCTCAAATCCCACCAAAAGCAACTAATGCTTATGGGGGGAGAAGAGAGGAAGAACAAGGAATCCACAAAGGAGTCAAATCCTTCACTCTCAAATCCCACCAAAAGCAACTAATGCTTATGGGGGGAGAGGAGAGGAAGAGCAAAGGAGAAGAACCACAAAGGAACTCCAAGATCTAGATCCACTAGGTTCCCCTCACTTAGAGGAGATATGGATTGGTGGGATTGTAGATCTAGATCTCCTCTCACTTTTCCCTCAAGAATATGGAAGATTCAATGGAGGGATTGAGAGATAGGCAAGCTCAAGAATGTCAACAATGGAGGAGAAAAACGTGCTCAAGAGCTTGGGTTCAATGGGGAAGAAGACCCCTTTAAATAGGGCCTCCAAAATCCAACCGTTATGCAGTTTTTCTCCGCAGGGTCGGTACTACCGCCCCCCAAAACCCGGTACTACTGCCTGGGCATTTCGTAAACTCAGAAAACGCGAAACCTTCTGGAATGGGCGGTAGTACTGCCTGAAATCGCGGTACTACCGCAGTGTCCAGAAACTGCAGAAACTGGTAAACGAAAACGTCAATATCTTTTTCATCCGGACTCCGTTTTCGATAATTTTTGGCTCGTTGGAATCGTTACAACGAGCTCTACTTGAATGTGCATAGAAACATCACAGTCCATCATGTGAGAATAAAACCAAATGGGGAAAGGTTGAACTTTCCTAAACAATGCAAACCGGTAAAACCTCCTTCATCAAAAACACAACAAGATATTCATACGAAATCTGTTTTTGATGAACTAGAGCCTAGTATGGAGATAAACCAAGCTCTAAATCCTCACATGGATAAAAGGCAACAAGTTTTCCAAAGTAAAATCATTTTCAAATGACTTGGTCTTGTCATGAAGATCACGACAAGCACCAAAACCCAACACGGAGAAAAGCCAAATAAGAACCAAGAAAAATGATATGCCAAGCATGCAAAGGTTTGAGCTCTCCACAAAGATGCGATCAAGTTACTCACTCGAGAGCCCCTCTTGATAGTACGCCTATCTATCCTATAGCCCTATCAAGATCATACCTTTGTCTTGAGCATTCCACTTGAGCTAGATGATGACGATCTTGGTCTCTCCAAGTGGACCACCTTTCTTGATTGCGCTTGCTAGCACATGCTTGATGAAGACTTCTCCAAATACTCCCCCATACGCCATTATGGGAGAGCCTCGCTTAGCTTCGTCTTCATGTCAATCTCCAAGCTCCATTAGCTTCGTCTTCATTCCGACCTCCATGCTTCGAGCATAAGATATCTCCGAAATGCTTCTCTTGGTCTTGCACGTCTTAACCTTGATGACGAACACCGCATGACATCATCGTCCATGAGCTCTATGAGATGTTCTTCTTGTTGCAAGCCCATGGGAAGATACCTAGCCCAACATATAGATACCACACACACACTTGGGTTAGTACACAAAGCTATATGGACAAGAGCTTACCATCCCAAGAGATACATGATCCACTTGGTACATCTTGTAGCTTTGTGTGTTGATCAACATCTTGATCATTCTCGTATCATCCCATCTATCTTCATATAAACCCTTGAATAGAGCATTGGTCATTATGTCATCTTGAAGAGTCCAACACATGAACTCCTATAATTTCCCATGGACAAGATCTATAAGAATATCTCAATGTAAACATTAGTCCATAAGGATTGTCATTAATTACCAAAACCACGCATGGGGGCAACCATGCACTTTCAATCTCCCCCATTTTGGTAATTGATGACAATCCCTTTTACGAGGGTTTATATAATGAATTTAAGCAACCATGCAACACAAAGAGCAAGGATGCAAGAGAACAAACCCATATTCCCTTAAACCCTCTAAATTTCTCCCCCATTGGCATTGATTGCCGAAATGGGAAGAAAAACTTAGAAGGCCAATATAGTGCGAGCTCCCCCATAAAGTGTGCATTTCTCATAATATGAGTGAAATCAAATGCACATATCCAATGACGAATAGATGGAGGGAGATCAAACTATATAGAGGATCCAAATATTGCAAGAGAAGATCAAATAGAAAGATACTTCAACGAAAGAAGCAAGCAATCAAAAGGATCCGAAAAGTGTTCTAAATATCAAGAGGGAACTCCCCAAGGTACGTGCACAAATAGGATTTGTATTTCAATATAGTGTGCACAACATGAAATCCTCACTCCCTCCTAGATAAATTCTAACACAAGCACATGCAAGAGAATATAAATGAGAAGTGAGGCAACACAATTTGCAACAAAAATGTTTTGCAACAAGAGCAAGGAGCGGCAAATAAAATAATGGGTGTGAGATAAAAAGACATTATAGGAGACTAATACAAGGATGAGAGCATCAACATAGTCTTTCAAGAAGTGTTGCACATAGTGCATATTATGTCTTTCCCATACCCACACACCAAAAGAGATATAGCAAATGGCTCCACAAGCTTAGTAAAATGCACCAAGCAACACATGAAAAATAAAGCTTGTGGCTTTAAGAAACCACCAAAGAGTCAAAAGCAATAAAAGGTGGTCATTAAAGAATTGGAATATCAATTAAAGATGTACTATTCTCATATATACAAGTTTCTAAGTAGACACGAATCACTAAGATATGGGTCTACAAATAAACATGTACACACAAGATAGATACAAGGGTAAGGATCATGATATCCAAGAGGAAGTCATAAATACACCAATAAGATCTTTGCTTAATAACATAGCACAAAGCCGAATTATATCTTAACGGAATATAAATGAACTTCCAACACATACTCATCATAGCATCAAAAACTATCCACGAGGGATAAAGGTTAACAAATGGATGCTCCGAGTAAGATAACACGTATCCCAAAAGGCGAATGATTTGAAAATTCATCAATGTTGCACCTGAGAGACTTTAAGTAGAAAGTGCTAGATTGACATAATTGGGATCGATGAATCATAGAAATGAATTTATAGTCCCTTTATATGTAATCATCCCGGCTTACTCATATTTGCAATAGAGACGTTTTGCAAGAACCAAATTAATTGCAACAAAAAGATTCATGCCAAGATACAACCTACACAAGGTTGAAAGCTTAGAAACGTAAGCATGAGGTAGATACTTGTTACCGAGATAGCATTGGTGATGTAGAAGATAAGAGTTAACGATCATCCAGACTTGGCTCCAATGAACACACGGTGGCACCACCTTCGTTGTAAATGAGACAAGCTTCCAATGCATCTCAAATGTACCTAAAACAAATTCAAGTACAACATGGTACCCAAACTCATTGGGTCCAAAGTAGTTAGAGCAACTACAATACATAGGACAAACTCCACATAAATATGTGCATATTGATATGAAATTGAATTTCATGTACATCTTAGCCATTTAGGATTTGATGGAGTTTATCCTATATATTGGATCAACGAAAGTAAACATGCCATAAGATATACATAGTAAATATGCATGCATAAGACTTTCAAGAATCAAATGAGATATAATTTGGACAAAACACCAATTAAATCAAGAAAGCGCACACGAGTGTGGCAAGAAAAACAAATTGCCCAAACTATATCAAAAACAATATCAACACATGATAGAAGATACCTCTTCGAAAAGATACCAAATGATGAAAATATTATCAAGAAATAAACCAAACCCTCTACACTTTTCATGATGGCACAAAGTACCAAGACGAAAAATGTTTGTCTTCTAAAGAGACACCTCATCGGGATCAAATACCAAATGAAGACACCAAAAGTTCAAAAACATATAGGATAGCTCCCCCAATATGTATGCATTATTTATGATTTTGCATTTGAATACAAATGCACACCAATGGGATCATCACACACCATATATATTATTCAAACACTAGCCAAAATCAAGAAGAACAATAAGATCCATAGGATACAAGGAAGACAAAAAGAGTTTAATAAAACAAGTTTTGGCAACAAGATAAGGCAATTCAAAGCAATAGCCAAAAACGAAGATGGTCTACAAATTCCACCATAATTGTGAGTATCACTTGTTATGAACAAGGAATATGGAAACATTACTCGATGGTATATAGGAATGATAAACAAGACCAATCTTCACAACAAATAAAGCATATGACAAAAGATAGGAAATTGAGCACATGCTTAGATAGAGATTCTTGACGACTTCAATTTGATCAAAGATCATGCAAAGCACCAAGAAAACTTTCTCACACACAAGATCCAACAGATGAGAAATAGAAGATATTTAAGCAAATATGGAACTAGTTTGAGAAACATGCCACATAGGAGAAAGATAATTACAATATCAATTCTAGGTGGCAAAACCTCACATGTTCACATTTCCTAGGTTTGTAATATGCACATAGCTTATTACTCCCCCATAATGTGATAATCCATTTCTTTTAGAACAAGAGGTAAATAAAACCAACTCAAGAAATTAATGGACATTATAGAATTTGAATTTCTCATGAGCATGACATACCACATAGAGAATAGATAATATTGAAATATCAACACTAAGTGGTATTCCTCATGTATACACATTTTTAGGATGGTGAAGTGCACGAAGCATATCACTCTCCAAAAATGGATAGTCCATTAATCTCCCAAAGAGAGCCAACACGATAAGATAGCAATTAAAGGCAATAAAGCTCAAAACAAGTAAATGGTGTGCAAACCAAAATACACATACTTGATTTCTCAAGATAAGTAAGTAGAGAGCACAACACATACAAACACTAGCAAGGTACAAAACCTAACACATGCAAGGGTGCAAGTAACTTTAAATAAATATATGGTATAAGCACAAGTTACCGCAAGGAGGAACATTGTGTAAGAGATAGAACAATGTAACCCGAATGACTTGGCTTGAGAGAATATAATTGATGAAGATCCCTTAATTCTTCATGATGTAGCCAAGTCTCCAATGCCCTCCAACAACACCTATTGATCAAGTTTTAGCTTGTTGGTCCCCAACCATGTTGGGTCCTAAGAGGTTAGTCACAATAGGTTTGGCAACCCAAATGGTTCTTTTCGTGACACCACTTTGAGTACCAACAAATTTGGCAAACACATTGCCAACCTTATCCTTCCGAAGAGAATAAACATCATCAACTATAATGGGGTTGGATAAGGTACCATTAGTGCATGAAGAAGCAAAGTGACCCTTCTCACGGCATAGGTAGCAACATCTACTTCCTCCTCTCTTCTTAGTTGGAGTCTTGACTTGAGGAGGGGTAGCTTGATTCTTCTTGGGAAGAGACCGTTCTTCAACTTGAGGAGCTTGAGTTTGAACTTGAGTCTTCTTCCCTTGTTGCTTCTCACTAAGAGCCTTCTTCTTCAAAGGGCAAGATCTAACATGGTGCCCTTCAACTTTGCACTTGAAGCAAACAATCTTGGCCGAATCCTTGACTTGTTCTTGGCCCTTGTTCTTCTTGTTAAGCTTGGACTTGTTCTTGATATTGGAGTTGAATCCAAGTCCACTCTTGTCATTGGGGCGTCTTTGAACACTCAACATATTGTCAAGTGTAGAATCCCCAACATGACGCTTTTCCAAGTCTTTCTTCAAAGAAGTGACTTGGGCCTTGAGCTCATTTAATTCCTCTACATGGTTAGTATCAACACAAAAACTAGAGGAAGTAGAGTCTTCATTGTTAGAGCAACAAGGCATGGAAAGTAATTCATCACAGGATGTAGCAACATTATGAGTGGATGAATCACTAGGACTAGCACATGGCAATATATCATTAAGAGTAGAAATTGTGCCATTGTCCACATGAGGCTCACAAGATGTTACCTTTGACATAATAGCCTCATGAGCTAACTTTAGCCTAGCATGGGATGCTAGAAGATCATCATTAGAGCTAGAAAGCTTTTCATGACTTTCTTCCAATTTCCCATACTTACTAGATAGCAACTCAAGTTGAGCCCTTAGCTCAACATTCTCCTTCAAAATAGATGCTTCACAAGAAGTGGAGTTAGTAGCACAAGCATCATTAATATTAGAGATGGAAGAAGACAATTTGACAAGCTTGTCATTCTTAGATAGTTGAGTTTGGAGTTGATCATGAGACTTGATAAGGAGAGAGTGTTCACTTTCTAAATCCTTGTGAGTTTTGTCAAGTCTCTCTATGTCCTCATTTAGTCTAGCATTGCCAACACCAAATTCAACTTTTTCCATTTTAAGCACTTTATACTTAGCAAGGGCATGATCTCTTTCCTTAATGATTTTAGCAATAATAAGATCATTAGACTCATCAAGGGATTCAAGTTTCTCTTCAAGAGAAGACCTAAGCTCTTCTTCTTCTTCAAGAGAAGCGTTCAAAGAAGCTATGGTGATAGAGTCATCTCTCTCAATTTGACATTTCTCATCAAATTGACTTTCCAAATCCTCAATAAAGTCCCTACTCTTAATAATATAAGCAATGATTTCACATAGAGGAGGGATAGCTTTACTACCTTTGGGGAGAGCACCAAGTACCATCTCACCCATCTTAGTTAAGGATTCAAAGTCAAAACCTTCTTCATGAGAATCCTCAACCACATCATCAAAATTTGGATTCGAGGTGGGAGACACCTCGGAATCCTTAGCCATAAGGCAAACATGATTAATGGTTGGGGGAGATGAAGAAAAACTTGAAGCACCTTTGAGGTCCATGTCTTGTTCCAACAAATGTTGGAATTCCTCTACATTGTTAGTCATGCAAGAAATAGAGGATATGGAAGTATTGTTTACATGGCAACAAGACATATGAAGCATATCATCATGAGATTTAGTTAAACAACTATTACATGATATGCAAGGACTATCAACTCTAGCATGTATGACATTTGGAGTGCTAGAAGAGTTTAAGTCCAAAGATAGAACATTGCAATGAGATAGAGATGAAGTATAGTCAATACAATATTCACCATCAACAAAGCAATTTCTATCACCACTCACCATATCATTACCTTGTGACAAATCACATGTTGGTGAAGTGGAAGAAGTTGTGAACTCATCACGGCCGGAGGTGGAGGGAGAACAATCATCCTCAATAATTTTGGACACTTCATATATATCTTGAAGCTTGGTCCAAAGCTCATGTGCATTTCGAAAAGGCAAGATTGAAGCAAGAACTACATCGGTCAAAGCACACATAAAACCATTAGTAACTTGAGTCTCGAGATGAGAGTTTATCTCCTCCTCTAAAGATAATTCTTGGGAATCCTTTGGAGGAGATAAATTCACATCTACAATCCTCTTAATATAATTTGGACCCATGGCCCTAAAAAGATTAAGCATGCGAATTTTCCACACATCATAATTTGTGCCATCGAATATAAAAGTGGGATCGTGCACTAATTCTCTAAACGACATCTTTTACTCTCTAGGCGGTAAAGCCCAAAAAGAGAGCCCAGGCTCTGATACCAATTGAAAGGACAATGATGTCGCCTAGAGGGGGGGGGGGGGGGGTGAATAGGCGGTTTAAAACTTTTCCGGTTTAGGCTTGATAATTGCGGAATAAACTAGGTGTTTAAATTAACAAGCCGGCAACCTAAATAAACTAGGCTCACCTATGTGCACCAACAACTTATGCTAAGCAAGACAAACAACAAGGTGATAGCAATATAGAATACTTCAAGCACGAAGGCTATCACAATGTAAAGTGCATAAGTAAAAGCTCGGGTATAGAAATAACCGAGGCTCGCGGAGACGAGGATGTATTCCCGAGTTCCTCCTTGTTAAGGGAGTACGTCTCGTTGGAGAGGTGTGAACCGACACAACGGTTCAACAACCACAAAGGTTTCACCCTCTTCTCCGATGAACCGCACCACAAAGGTTTGGTTCACCTTCCACTATCGGTAATCCTTCGAGGCGGAATCCGGAGCCTTTCAACAACAATCCGAGGCACAACCCACAAAAGGATTGGGGGCTCCCGAACGGCTTTCAACAACAATCCGGGGCACAACCCACAATGGGTTGGGGGCTCCCGAACGGCTTCAAGTGACCACACAAGGGTCCAACCACCACAATGGCGTCTAGGGTCCAAGGACCCAAGAGTAACAAGCTCACAAACTTTCAACTTTCACGAATCCTCGTGGAGAGCACACCGATGCACCAAATGCAAAAGGCAAGAGCACAAGTGCTCAAAATCCTTCACTCTCAAATCCCACCAAAAGCAACTAATGCTTATGGGGGGAGAAGAGAGGAAGAACAAGGAATCCACAAAGGAGTCAAATCCTTCACTCTCAAATCCCACCAAAAGCAACTAATGCTTATGGGGGGAGAGGAGAGGAAGAGCAAAGGAGAAGAACCACAAAGGAACTCCAAGATCTAGATCCACTAGGTTCCCCTCACTTAGAGGAGATATGGATTGGTGGGATTGTAGATCTAGATCTCCTCTCACTTTTCCCTCAAGAATATGGAAGATTCAATGGAGGGATTGAGAGATAGGCAAGCTCAAGAATGTCAACAATGGAGGAGAAAAACGTGCTCAAGAGCTTGGGTTCAATGGGGAAGAAGACCCCTTTAAATAGGGCCTCCAAAATCCAACCGTTATGCAGTTTTTCTCCGCAGGGTCGGTACTACCGCCCCCCAAAACCCGGTACTACTGCCTGGGCATTTCGTAAACTCAGAAAACGCGAAACCTTCTGGAATGGGCGGTAGTACTGCCTGAAATCGCGGTACTACCGCAGTGTCCAGAAACTGCAGAAACTGGTAAACGAAAACGTCAATATCTTTTTCATCCGGACTCCGTTTTCGATAATTTTTGGCTCGTTGGAATCGTTACAACGAGCTCTACTTGAATGTGCATAGAAACATCACAGTCCATCATGTGAGAATAAAACCAAATGGGGAAAGGTTGAACTTTCCTAAACAATGCAAACCGGTAAAACCTCCTTCATCAAAAACACAACAAGATATTCATACGAAATCTGTTTTTGATGAACTAGAGCCTAGTATGGAGATAAACCAAGCTCTAAATCCTCACATGGATAAAAGGCAACAAGTTTTCCAAAGTAAAATCATTTTCAAATGACTTGGTCTTGTCATGAAGATCACGACAAGCACCAAAACCCAACACGGAGAAAAGCCAAATAAGAACCAAGAAAAATGATATGCCAAGCATGCAAAGGTTTGAGCTCTCCACAAAGATGCGATCAAGTTACTCACTCGAGAGCCCCTCTTGATAGTACGCCTATCTATCCTATAGCCCTATCAAGATCATACCTTTGTCTTGAGCATTCCACTTGAGCTAGATGATGACGATCTTGGTCTCTCCAAGTGGACCACCTTTCTTGATTGCGCTTGCTAGCACATGCTTGATGAAGACTTCTCCAAATACTCCCCCATACGCCATTATGGGAGAGCCTCGCTTAGCTTCGTCTTCATGTCAATCTCCAAGCTCCATTAGCTTCGTCTTCATTCCGACCTCCATGCTTCGAGCATAAGATATCTCCGAAATGCTTCTCTTGGTCTTGCACGTCTTAACCTTGATGACGAACACCGCATGACATCATCGTCCATGAGCTCTATGAGATGTTCTTCTTGTTGCAAGCCCATGGGAAGATACCTAGCCCAACATATAGATACCACACACACACTTGGGTTAGTACACAAAGCTATATGGACAAGAGCTTACCATCCCAAGAGATACATGATCCACTTGGTACATCTTGTAGCTTTGTGTGTTGATCAACATCTTGATCATTCTCGTATCATCCCATCTATCTTCATATAAACCCTTGAATAGAGCATTGGTCATTATGTCATCTTGAAGAGTCCAACACATGAACTCCTATAATTTCCCATGGACAAGATCTATAAGAATATCTCAATGTAAACATTAGTCCATAAGGATTGTCATTAATTACCAAAACCACGCATGGGGGCAACCATGCACTTTCAGTGAGCCCGACGGTAATGCCGTCGGCATTACTGTGAGCATTATTCCCGTATTGAGCCCGACGGTAATGTCGTCGGCATTACGTTGAGTAACCCGCGGGGATCACGACGCCGTGAAACCGTGCTTCGATGTGGCCACGTGGAAGGGGAATGCTGACGGCGTTATAAGCCCGACGGTGGCCGTCGGGCTCACTACTGGAATGCTGACGGCATTCTGGCGCCGACGGTCTTTTCTGTTTCGTCGGGCTCACGTAATAACGCCGACGGCCCCGACAAATTGCCGTCGGCATTGAAATTGCCGTCGGCACTATCAGCGTTTCCCGTAGTGATGTCTATCGGGTCCAATGGAAAAGGCCTTGGCACAGTAGCAGATTCTTCCGTTTTTGTTAGGTAATGGTTGCTACAGGAGTTTATCGCATATCGTCTAAAGATGATGAAACCTAAGTTACACAATGGATTACCTTTTATGTTGCCCCCAACAATCAATGTTTGCATGCCGCTCCCTCCGTTTCTACAATGGTGACATACCGATTGAGTAAAAACATTAACATGTTTTGAGTTTCATCAAATATATATACAAATATAAAGATCTATAATACCGAATCAATATAAATAGATTCACCTATGATATATTTTATATTTATGAAATGTTGTGGTTGTTGATATTTGCTCAATGTATTTAGTCAAATTTTAACTTTCTTACGCCTATTTGGGAACTGAGGACTCCTAAATTTGTATGACATGATTAAAAATAGGATTGTCTATGTCTCAATTGACTTATTTTCTAAGCTTAGTCAACTCAGAAAAGTGCAACTATAGTACTCCCTCCGCTTCAATATATAAGGTGCTCTTAAATTTTGATGGTCAACTACGTAGTACTTTGGCAAGGATTTATACTTATAATTGTTAATAAATTAATATAAAGATATATGAAATTAAACAATTTTGCAAGAAGAATCAAATAGCACCATTTATACATTTTCAATCCATATGATATAGTGATATTTATGGTCAAAGTCAAGCATCAAAGAATGACATAAAAATAATGCGTCTTATATTTTGGGACAGATGGGGTATAGTTTAGTTTAAAGAAAAGTACAATTTTGATGTTACAATTTTCTCTAAGCTAGATTTAGACTAGAGTCACACTTTTCTCATAAGTGACCGAGACTTAAAAAAACCAGTCAACTGAAAATTAGAGAATCCCTTAAGAAATAAATAGGAATGTATAGCTAAGATAGGACATCCCATTCAAAGGATAAAAATGTCTTATCTTTCTTACTAAGAGATCATCTCTTTCTGAGAAAAGGGAAATCTCTTTTTTCTCTTCTACAAGTCAACAATTATCCTCCCGTGTTGGTAAGATAGAGCCCTTTACATGCTCTTACACACCAGGGATTGATGAAATCCCTCGCATGTGGTCCCACCTACCTTCCTCTTCCAACATTGTCACTCCTAAATCTCTCACGTTCACTATAGTTATCATGGTTGCATCAATATAAGTCACACTTTTTTCCAAGGCCAGTGCCATTCAGGTCAGGCAATATTTAGCGTTTATAACACCATTGCAACGAGAAAGCATGATTTTTTCAGAGGCGGATCTTAATGCAAGTCAGGGAGCTACCCCCCCCCCCCCCCCCCCCCCCCCCAGAATCTATATATTATAATTTTTCTCTCCCCCACACATCAACCTTCAGTCAGGTCCACCAGTGATTTTGATGTCTAAAAGAGAAGCGAGATCGGTACCTAAATTATTTCAGGCATCGCCGATACTTTTGATATTTCATAAAATAAAGAACTATTTATTATACATTTTAATTAAATTTTGAACAAACTAGCTATAACTTGATTGAAATTCTGTAGTATGAAATTATTTTGGCCCCACGGAAATTTTGGAAATTTCATAGTGGTCAAGGCTAAAAATCCAACAAAGGTAGGTTCCGATAAAGGGAAAGGACGGTGTGTCATGATGTCGGGGAAGAGGTGTGTGGTGAATAGGGGGGGGGGGGGGGGGGGGGGGGACGGAGAGGAAGGAGTGTGCAAAAAAGGGAGAGGGAGGAGAGATTTGGATGTGGATAAAGATTTTTCGGTTAGACTGATAAACAACTAGCCAAATTGAGATATAGAAAAGTTGACTGAAATAAGAAAAAAACTTCAACGGATATATATAATTTAATCTTGCTTCACATTTCATACAACTTCGAGGTGAGATGGTTGCACATCTAGATGGTATGCCGTATATGACGGAAAAAAATTGCACATATGTAACGACTACTCGTAATCGCTGGGTGCTAGGGGTCATCCTTAAGCCGAAAAGAGTTGTCTAGTTCATAAGAGAAATAAGAGGCAAAAAAGAAATTAAAACCCACACCGAATGAAGCCAGACTAAGCTAGGGCACCATCTACACCATGACCACGACAACTTAAGATCAACAAACACCACTATGAATATATATATCTATCAAAACCAACCACAGACGTTTTGATCATCTAATTACATATCACGATTGATGCACCGATCTATACGATGGAGCTAGTGCCATGAAAATGCAAGTCAAGACGCATCATTGGCTCGTATGTGCCACGTCACATTGACACGTGGTGTCACTTTTGTATGGCTAATTAAACCCTCGGTCCTACGTTTTCTCTTCTAATTGGGTAAATTTGTTAGCAATGTGCATCACACAGTATTATTACAAAGTTTTGTTTTGCTATTTCTCAACATCAAGAGTAACTATTTAATTATTTATACATCCCCAACGAGAATCACCCGGCCTAACATCATGATTCGTGCAAGTGTAAAAAGGACGATGAAAATTTGATTTGACAACTATTGATAAATAAAGATTTCTAGGTCGACTGAAAGATACTCATTCACAAAAAATGATGCATTTGGAGGTTGATTTTGGATCATAGTGAATGTATCACTATAATTTTTCGGAATCTTAGCTATATAATTTTGGAGGTTGACCTTTTCACGCTCTTAGTTATATCTTTCAGAATTTTAGCATTTACATATAAAGTTTTTGCTTATGGATATGTTGTTTCACACCATCATATATCGCGAGCAAAATATATCAAGTTCCAATTCTATTCAAGTGAGGGATCATTTGACACCCATCATTTCATTTCATTTGTATAAGTGAAATGACAAGGTTAGGGATATGAACTGATATATAACATACAATAAGTATTGCTGGAATTTCAAATGAATTGACGTGCCAATTTCATGACAGCCAAACAGGTTGGTTCTAGAATCACAAATGAATTCCACAATTTCGGCTTGAAATGATGGGTGCCAAACGAGCCATGAGTGAATTCTACCACCCCTTCATCACAATTCTTAATACAATTAGCAGAAATTCTAATTAGGAAACATTTCTGATTTTGTTGTGATGGAAGGTAATTAATGTAATCTTGATTAAAAATGGCTATGCCCTGGAAATTTTGGTGTGGAGAATTTTCTGAACTTTAAGGGTATTTTTTTTTGCTATGGTGAAATTTGCAATTTTTGGCCCTGGAAATTAAAAATTCTAGTCTGACCAATTGCATCCACCGATTGCTGCAGGAGTGAACACCATGGACCCGTTCCTCGAGAAGTTCTTCCCGGTGGTGTTCCGCCGAAAGAACTCGCCCACCCGGAACAACTATTGCAAGTACGACAACCAGGCCCTCTCCGCCTTCACCTCCTCCCTCTACCTCGCCGGACAAGTGTCTACCCTCGCCGCTGCGCCGGTGACAAGGAACTACGGCCGCCGCGCCAGCATTATATGCGGCGGCATCAGCTTCCTCATCGGTGCCGCCCTCAACGCGGCGGCCGCGAACCTCGCGACGCTTATCATCGGCCGCATCATGCTTGGCGTCGGCATCGGTTTCGGCAATCAGGTGCGGTAAGTTCTTCATAATTCACGTACGTAAAGAACGTGCTGAGTGATTGCATGCCTACTTTGGTATTGAATTGCCCCTTAATTCATTATGGTGTTATTGTGTAGGCTGTGCCGTTGTACCTGTCGGAGATGGCGCCGGCGCACCTCCGAGGCGGGCTGAACATGATGTTCCAGCTCGCGACCACGCTTGGCATCTTCACGGCCAACATGATCAACTTCGGCACGCAGAAGATCAAGCCGTGGGGGTGGCGGCTCTCGCTGGGTCTCGCGGCGGCGCCGGCGCTGCTGATGACCATCGGCGGGATCCTGCTCCCGGAGACGCCCAACAGCCTGATCGAGCGCGGGCACGTCGAGGAGGGCCGTCGAGTCCTGGAGCTCATCCGTGGCACGGCGGACGTGGACGCCGAGTTCACGGACATGACGGAGGCGAGCGAGCTGGCCAACGCCATCAAGCACCCGTTCCGGAACATCCTGGAGCGGCGCAACCGGCCGCAGCTGGTGATGGCGGTGTGCATGCCGGCGTTCCAGATCCTGACGGGCATAAACTCGATACTGTTCTACGCGCCGGTGCTGTTCCAGAGCATGGGGTTCGGCGCCAGCGCGTCGCTCTACTCGTCCATGCTCACGGGCGCCGTGCTCCTCTTCTCCACGCTCATCTCCATCGCCACCGTGGACCGGCTGGGACGGAGGAAGCTGCTCATCAGCGGCGGCATCCAGATGATCGTGTGCCAGGTGATCGTGGCGGGGATACTGGCGGCCAAGTTCGGGTCCGACAAGCACCTGTCGCAGACGTGCTCGATCGCGGTGGTGGTGGTGATCTGCCTGTTCATGCTGGCGTTCGGGTGGTCGTGGGGGCCGCTGGGGTGGACGGTGCCGAGCGAGATCTTCGCGCTGGAGACGCGGTCGGCGGGGCAGAGCATCACGGTGGCGGTGAACCTGTTCTTCACGTTCGTGATCGCGCAGGCGTTCCTGTCGCTGCTCTGCGCCTTCAAGTTCGCCATCTTCATCTTCTTCGCGTGCTGGATCGCCGTCATGACGGCCTTCGTCCACGCCTTCCTGCCGGAGACCAAGGGCGTGCCCATCGAGGAGATGGTGCTGCTGTGGAGCAAGCACAGGTTCTGGAAGAACGTCGTGCCGGACATGCCGCTCGAGGACGGATGGGGACCCAGTGGGGATGATAGCGCCGCTGCTCGTGATAGCAACATCGAGGACAAGTGAAACAAAAAACACCTAGCTAGGAACGATCGAGAGATATGCATGCATGGTTCACGACACAAGTGGATGGATCGGAGCGACTATGTTAGCAATCTCCACTGTAGTACGGGAAGTGACAAGAGTCTATAACATATACGTACGAGTTTGCAGTCATGGGATGCAGATAACCAAACAACATGCTCACCAGTTCAGTTCGCAGTCATAGGATGCACATAACCAAACAAAATGCTCAAATCTCTATTGGATCTGCCTAGCTGAGACAGGCAGGATTAACCGGAAAACTCATGCAGCTAATCAAAAACGCTTTATCAAGAAAAATTCACCCAGAAAGGGGTCGAGTCTTGACCATGGTGTGAAGTAGGTTTCTGAAGTGACTACCCCAGAGACCAATGGAGATCCACTTAGTATTTGTTGTGCGGAGGTGAGGTTGGCCAGGCATCTGTTCCTCGTGCGCACCACACACTATCTGACCACAACGTATGCTCCAAGGGCATGAATGCACGATAGAACCGCCCGGCTGCTGCTGCATCTGTTGGGGCGGCATGGCAACCTAACAGGCTAACACTGACAGATATCGAGCTGTTAATCCCCACCAAACAAACCGACACAGTCGACGTCAAGCATCCAATGTAAAACTTCTGAAAGTTGACTTAGTAATCAGTGGTCTACAGAACACAGCAGAGTATTTTGCTACCGCATAACATAAAACGCCCCATGAGCTGATCTTACAAGGCATTCTGCTGCACACCACTTCTGGAAGGAATGTAAGCAAGAGCACACCACTTGTGGAAGGAATGGACAGTGTATTGTTCCGTAAAGAATGGACAGTGTATTGGAGTTTGGATTATTCTGGACATCTTAATATGAGCTTGCACAGCTCCATTGTCCATGGACAAAAATTTGTGGTCGAGTTCATTGTCAACATTACATTATTGTTAACGTATTGGCAGCTTGCGCTGTGACTAATCTTTGACTAGTCTGTAGGTAAACAAAAAAAATGTTAATTCATTTCAGAGTTCAACCTGTGCAGAGAAATCCGTGCGTAAAACAAGTCAGTGGAAGTCTGGTTGGCCAGTGGACGTGAGACAGCGGTGCCACATCCTGCTATTTGGGTTCACATGCTTCGGTGCTGTGATGACTTCTGTGATCGGGAGGTAAGCATAATGTGTGTTGCAAATACCCGAGGTGATGCCACTGAACCCAGCGAATGCTCCATGGACCTACAGAAGTTGCTCAAATGTCATGTACAAAATAGATAACATGGATACATGCTACTCGATTGTCATGTACAAAATAGATAACATGGATACGAGTGAGGTGATTTGGAGGACGAGCTACAGGGAGCTCGTTTTTTTGAAAAAATCAAAACGACGTTTTTCAGTTTCAAAAAAATGCAAAAAATATTCTGGATGTCAAAAATGATTATTTCTACCAGTGTGCAAAATTTCAGTGTGCAATATTGTGAAGTTTGGGCTGCGTAAAAGTGAAAAATTTCTGAATCTTAGACGTGAAAAGTGCAAAATTAGAAAAATTTCAGATTTTGTCAGAGTTTGTCATTTTTGTGTAGGCCGGAACACAAAATATTTCGGGTAAAAAATTTACAGAACTGTATAACACATCATTGTCAACATCTATAATTTTTTACTGAATTTTCGGAAACATTAAAATGTTGATTTAAAATAAATAAAAATAAGGGCACCATGGAGCCCGTGCTCCAAATGGACTTTCGACATAGATACATGCTATGCAATAGTCATGTACAGAATAGATAACTTGGATGCATGCTAACACATGTGAAACAGGAACAAATAGGAAAAAGACATAAACTTACAGCATTTTGTCCAAGGACGGTGCACAAGATAGCATCAGATGCATTTGCACGACAGGCCCGGACCATATATGTTGGGTCAATGTATTTAATATCAGCTGGAACATCAATATCCTTGAAATGTTTCTTAATCTGGAAATAGTACCAGTGCCATCAAAACATTGATTGATATGTAAAACTTGACAAAAGTATTATAAAAAAGGACTGATATTAATGTGGGATGCCGTCTCGAAATGTTCCACACATTGAAATATGAGCAGTAGAGAGATCCACATAAGAAAAAAAATGCCGTAAACTTAATGTGTGTTTGCTGGTTCAAAGCAGGTAAACCTTGAGCTTGGCATCATGAAATGAGCGAAGTTAAATGACTTACCGTTGCTGACGTACAGAAATAAGAGGTTCATAAAATATACGCTGGCGTTGGTTAATAACTTGTTCAGTCCTGACTATGGTTTGCAAAAATGATGTCAGACCAATCCTGACAAGGATGAATAACATTAACGAGTTCCGTTTGTGCCAGAGCACTACTGCAAATAAGCTCAGGCAAGCAGCTTAACAAAAAAACTGACCAAAAGTTCTACCCCCGTCTTTTTCAAGCAAAACACGATTGGAACTCACAACTCTTATAGTTTTCCAGCTTTCAAAAGGTCGTCGACCCTCTTTTGGCTGAGCTGTTAGCATCGCGTATTTTAGTAGGCATCGCACTGGAACACGGGCTGGACAAGGTCATAACTGAGCTTGACTGTGCTGAGGCAGTCAGAAAACTCAAGCGCAATGATTTTGATAGATCCTTGGTGGCCCCTTTATTCAGGAAATTAAGGAAATGTGTTCATGTAATATTCAGGTGGAATTTGTTTGGTGTCGAGAGATGCTAATTTGTGTGGTCAGGTCTTACCTAGAACTGGGTGTAATGTGGTTGCTTCGGAGGTGCGCATGGAGTTTTCTCCAATATTAAAGAAACTGTTATGTAAAGACATAACATATCCTGTTTGACATGTATGAAATCCCAGCAAATCCGCAACAGGAAAGCTCTCATAGTTTTCCAACCTCCCAGTAGATTGTGAATTGGCACACTTAACTGCTCTTTTGTAGGAGCTTGGCATCATTTTATTGTGTATGTTCACTCATTTCAGTCCGCATCTAGTCAACATGTGAAACACCTAAACATCTTATATTTAGAAAAGGAGGGAGTATATGTTTTGCCAAAGTAACACTGGTGACGACCTGCCTTAAATCATTCCAAAACCACAAAGAAAGGCATGCCCAAAAAACAAATTTCAAAATGTCACAAAAAGTTACGCGAAGAAAAAATATGTTTTGTGACTTTGTACGAGACATTTTTTTGTCTTTTTTGCACAGGTCACAAAAAACGTTTTTTCACTGCGACACTTTTTGTGCTAACACAAAATGTTCTCATGTATATCCGAATTTTTTTCTGGAAAAAAATAAAAATGAAAATGTTTTACATAATAGGTGCACTACCCAAAACGGCGCCTCCCCTTGGTTCTAGCAAGTATAGCAAGGTACCATCTATTTGCATATGGGGTTTAAGATGACCATTACCTTTTGTTGCATGTGAACACCAAAGTCACTAAGTATCACATTTCCTGATGCATCTGTAGCATTAGATCTTTGCAATAAATCCTGCAAGAACAAATTCAAGAATCACATCTCAAATTTCATCCATTTAACTGAAGTTACAAGGGTTTTTCAGCAGTAAAGAGGTAAAATATATGACGATGTACTACATCATACCTGTCCAGCACCTTCAGCAACACAAATTACACAAAATCCCTTGGTTTTCAGTAAGTGCTCAACGTGTGCCAAAACACCACGTTCTCCGTCAAGTGTAAAAGATATCTTCACCCAAATAATAGGCTTCTGTCAGTAAATGTGAAGCAAAGACAAATTTATAGCTCCCTCGGCTTGGTGTTTGCAGTTACACACCTCAGGTATTAAGCAGACATCAATCTGTCCACTAGAAAGAGAAGCTTGCATGGCTATGAACCCAGTGCTTCTTCCCATTAATTTGACCAACCCAATTCCATGATATGCACTCCGAGCCTAAAGATAGAAAAAATGAATTAACTAAATAAAGAGTAAATCATATATAAAATTCACTTCACTTGGACTTTCCAATTAAAACACATTAACATATGAGCAACATTAACCAACCTCTATATAGGCAGAATTGATTGCACGTTGAGCTTCTTCAACAGCTGTATCAAAACCAAAAGTCTTGTCCATGAACAGTATATCATTGTCAATTGTCTTTGGAACAGCTACAACTGAAACTTTCAGTTTTCTCTTACGACACTGCAAACAAGAAAAAAACATAAACAATCACACTCCATTAAACACATCGCGTGTGTTTGCCAGTAGAAGATCCCTAGAATTAACCTAGCTAATGTAAAGCACTGAACTGTAAGATCATTTAGTTCTACGGAAAGTTTATCATTGAGAATCACGCTCATTGGTGTAATTCGGGCCCCGGTAAGTAAGCTGTGTAGATTAGTGAAAAACCATGGTTATTTTTTCTGACTTTTCTCAATACTGTTTTTTCCTCCAATAATGCCCTTTGTAGTCTCAGGTAATTGACATAACATGACCCTGGTCTACCATTAGGTTGCGTAGGAGTCACATTACTACACTGTGCTTTCAGTGGGAATCGAACTAAATGCACCTTATCCAATCATGCCCAAGAGAACATAGCACATATAAGGAAAAGAAAGGAAATCCAGTATAGATATCCTAACCTCCTCGTGGATAGCATTAGCTCCTGCATGACTACCATTTCCACCAATTACAAAGAGCATATCAATTCTTCTGGCCTACAAACATAGGATGATCATGTAAAATAACAATGGAGCATCAATACCGTACATTAAAATCTTTCATTCACACTGATTACCTGTATACTATCTACAATCTCACTAGTTTTAGCTCCTCCACGAGAAACGCCTAGAAAACTTCCTCCAGAAAGATTTATATTTTCCACCAAATCACGTGAAAGCTGAAGGTTGTCACCAAAATGAAATTCCAAACTATAGTGAGCATTAACTCCCTTAAACAACCTGAGGAGATATGCAGACCCATTCTTACCGGCATTTCTTTTAGACCTTTTTCAAAGAATCCACGATAGCCAAACTGAATTCCGACAATATTCTTAACCCCATAGATCTCCAGGGTAAATACTATCTGGAAATACAATTTACATTGGTCAATGTTATCAACAAGTGAATTGAAAGCCAGATGCAGACACAGAAAAAATATCTTCTTAATAATCCATGACATCAATTTATACTTAAATATGAAATGAAGCTCGTTTGCCAGATGCATTTTTATATATGCCTCGGCATAGATCGATTCTGGTTCAGGATAAGCAAACATCTTAGAATGTAGCTTTGAATGATAATCACCAAGTAAAGAATATCCACACAAAATAGAACAAACTACACTACGCCCACCCCATCTTTGGTATCTAATTGAATGGTTATTTTCCAGCACAACTATAAGCATTGCTCCTACCCCCAGAATGGTTAAACACATCAACCTTCACAAACATAAATGCACCATACATGGTAGGAATCTGAGCAGAAACTCAAAGTCACTTGAATAATATTGAAAGAGCAATACCTGCCTAATGACATCATTTAAACCAGGGCAGAGCCCTCCACATGTAACAATGGCTGCTTTTACTTCCTCGGGTTCATAATATATTTCCTTGCGAGGCCCTGCACGATGGATCCTACAGAAAGCCCATACCATCAATCTTTCACTCTTAGAAGCTAAAAGATACAAGAATATAGCGATTGATGACTTCCAAATATCGACTGTTTCTTAAAAGGTAATATTCATCATATAATAAAGGAAAAAACAGAAATAACCTAATTTATTTTTCATATCATGTCCTGAGAACAAGTATAAATAAACTTACGTCATAAAAAAAACAAGCTAACTACATCAGAGCGTACCAATGTTCCATCCAGCTACAATCAGGATCAATGCACTCAGCTCCAGCAGAAGTAGGAGAGGCATACTTAATCACCTAGAGAAAGATACTATGTGAGTTTAAAATACAACCAGTGTGGAAAACGTGAAGCTTTTAGTTGAAGATTCACATCTCAGCCAAAGCACCTACTAATATGATATGTACAATTGGTGCTACCTAAAGTTACTCTCAGCTGTTTACAAGGAGAGCAAATAGTTCGCAACAAAGTCAGCACATGCACATTAATGAAGATTATGCCAGTCAAGACATGGTCAGGAGGCATATCATCATGATTCATGAATGAATATAATTATACATGTTACAACCAACTTTCACACTACATAGCCTATTTCTCCATTAGTTATATAAGGTACATCTCTCATCTACTATTTAATAAATCCTGAGGAAATCACTATTTCACATCATATGTCCTCAATACTGACCTTGAGAAGTGCCCGGTCATCCTTATTCACGTAACCATTCCACATTTCAGGTGATGAACCATCGTCATCACCAAGGGGAGTTCTGTCAGCAACAGATGTACTTAGTAAAATAAAGTAAACAGCTAGTGCTCTATGTTTTCAGAATACAAACCAGTTATAGATACAGTGAGTAGGAAGAAACCTGTTTTTCTTGAGAGAAAATGTAGTTAGTCTTGGTTTCAAATCAAATATATCTGTAATATGTGGCAAATTAAAACGCCTGTCCCAGTCTTCCTGATACTTATGCTTCCAAGAAGGATCACTGAAATCCAAGTCTAACTTCCCGGAAGTAGCCCTCACATGCAGTGCTGCAGAGCCATTTCTGCTCCTTCGTTCATGTAAGTGAGTGAAACCATGCTGACACTGGTCCCTGGTTGAGTGCCCCCAGAGTTGTTGTGCGGTACAAGCACTCGTGCTTGCTTTGAAAGCAATGGCCATCCCCGGTAAGGACATGAAAATAACAGTGGACCCCTAATCTGCAGTAGAAATTTATGTAGACTAAATACTTCAACGTTACTCAAGCAGGAGTAAATAGGGAAGGCAAAAACAACCCTAAAGGTTCTGAGTGTGATACAACCAATGAGCTGATTCCGCAAACAACTTGTTTATATTGCACGCCACACATCATAAGACCATCCGAACATGCATTATAAGCTATTGCAGCAGCACATCACAGAACGACAATCCAGGAAAGCGCAGCACAATAAAACCACATCGCAGGGAGGTAAACATTGCAAAACAAAATTTTGCCGTTCCCTACATCAATCAATAAATTTACAGCGCAGCCTTTTTGGCGAATTCCTCAGCGCAGCCTTTTTGGCGCAGCTGGGACTCGAACCCGGGCCGGCTGGTTCCTCACTAGGAGCCTCAGCCACCAGGCCAGTGCCTGGTCCTCAACTGCCGTACTACTACGAAATCATATCCCCCCTGGTGTGCATTCCGCGCTCGAAACTCAGGAGAATAGACAGCGAAACACAAATCGAACCGGATACGCTAGGGAAGGCCGCCCAAACCCAATCAACCCCAAACTCTGGTAGGTAGGTAGGTAGGTAGGTATAGGTGCCCTCCTAGACATTTCAAGCCAGCCGAGCCACCAAGCATACACGCCGATGTCGAGACGAGACGGCAGCGAGCGGCGCCGGGGGTCCATCCACCCGGTCGGTGGCGGCGCACGGCACGGGGACGGGGTGCTGGATTCGGAGATGAGCAGGCGGGCGGCTTGCGTACCTGTGGCCACGACGGGCGGAGACGGCGAGACGAATCGGGGGGGATCGCGGCGCGGCGCCTCTCCTCCGGGCTTGGATTGGACTTTGGAGCCGCTCCGCTTGGCCTCGTCGATGGGTTGATTGATTTGGGCGCCGCGCGGCGGAGAATCTCAGAATCAGAATCAGAAGGGAGCGGGCGGTCTACCAGGTCCAGATGGCTGGGAGGCGCCTCCGTGGACTCGGTGCATTGACGATCGGAGGCGTTTTTTTTCGGGTCTCGGGCACCGGTCCCAAGAACACGGGCGGGTCCACGAGATGTCGAGACCTCCAGCGCCACAGAGAGGAGACCTTTTTGTTTTTTCCTCCTATGGATCATAAGAGAAAATGACAAGAAACCACCACAATTGAACACGAGGGGGCGCGGAGCCACCACCTTAGGGCTTTTTGACACATAAATACCTATTTTCGGGCTAGGTTGTGACGCGGAGCACTGATCGCCTCTGTTTAGCGTTTTGACAGCATTTCTGGCGGGTGGGGCCCGTTGTCGGTGTACACGTGGCAAAGAGGCTAACGGGCAGGGTTGACGCGTCGTTAACGCGCGTTAGGGCACGGCTCACTCCCTGTCTGTGGAGATCTTCTGTCTCAGTCTTTCTCCAGCGACACGAATGGCGACTGGAGGCGGCGGCGGCGGCTCGCCGGACGGCCACGGCGGCGGGGGAAGTGGTGGCGCGGCGGACGAGGATGGCGGCGCTTGCAGGGGATACGGTTGCGGTCGATTCTACAAGGTCGGCATCGATGTGGACAGCGGGGACGAGCTTGAGGCGATGAAGCTGTCGCCGGCTGTAGGACAGAAGGGTGCGGCGGCGGCAAGCCAGTGCAGCAACGACCCGCTCAGCCACTACCTCCCAGACTACGGGTAAGAGCAATTTCACTTTCCCTGTTCTAATTTATCGTTGTAGGTTTGTCTGTCGGGTTGTAGTGTTTGTCTGTGCTGAATTCGTTCCTTTCATTCAACCTAGGCAAGATTCAGACATGTGGGAATTGTTCATTCAATTTGATGGTGCCAAATTTGTGTCTAAATCCATGCGTCGGGCTGATATTCGATTTCTGAGCTTGTTGGGACTAATGGAGAAAGAAGGGTATGGGCTATGCGATACAATGTACTATGTTAAAGAAGCAGGGGAGGGATTGAAAGGGCTAGAAACAGTTGACAGCAATGCTAAGGTGGATGATATGCTCAGAAAATATGAAAAAACAAAGAAAGTTGTGTTAACAGTAATGAGGGACAAGAGTAAGCAAGCAATTGTGTTGTCTCCTGTCAAGTCCAAACAGAGGAAGGATACGTTGTATGCTAATGCATATCCTAGCCACATTGTTGTTGATCTAGAGGAGGATGGCCAGAATAATTATTATGAGACCCAAGAGAGTGTGCAGCTTGAGCCTTTGTGCACAGTTCTTGAAGAAAATGTAGAGCTAGAGAAGAAGAGGAAGAAGGAATCAGAGCAAATGAAGCAAAGAATTGCTAACAGGAAGAGAAAGCTGGATGAGCAGCTGTATGAGGATTCCTCGGAGGCAGAAGACATCTTTGACTCATATGTTCCAGCTTCAGAGGAGGCAGCAAAGAAGAAAGTGAAAAAGCAGGGGCCAACTCAGAGATCACACTCTCATGCACCACTACCAGTCAGGACAGAATGGGGTCCATCAGATGATGAAGAGGACTTAAGTTTTCTAAAGCCAGAGGAAGATGATGGGTGTGAGCCTTTACCATTTGTGTTGCCCAAAGGGAGGAAAAGCAGAGCCAAGAAGAAGACAGAGAGGGTGTGGTATGATGAGACTAGGGAAAACCCAGAGCAACAATTTGCTCTGAAGCTATGTTTCAAGGATGTGTATCAGTTTAGGCAGGCATTGTGCAGGCTGCATATTGTGCAAATGAGAAATTTTCATTACCATAGAAACTGCTCAGATAGGATCATTGTTGACTGCAAGCCTGTGAAGAAGAAGAAGAAGAAGAAGAAGAAAGTCACTTGCTTTTCTGCCACCACCTTTGCTAATTCATCTTGAGAATTCCTCAAATCAGTTTGGAGTTTCTTAATTTGGTCTTCAAACCCAAACTTCAGGTCCATGTAATCCAGGGCATCACTCACCCTGCCTTCCTTCTGTTCTCGATACATTTCCCATAGCTTCATCAGTGCTTTGGTCATGGAATCATTAGGGACTGGATCAACCCAATGCACAAAGTCACACTTCTCTCCAGCCTAAAAATGCAGTCAAAGATCATTAAACAGAAAAGGAGCTACCCTTACATAAATTAGAGAACAAGCAGTGATCACACACCTCGCCCTGACAGCCTAGAAACCTCCTGCCGGTGTTGTATAGTTGAAAGGCCACTAATTTGGCCGCCACATACCCACATCGACAGAGAACAGGCTCATCATCATCGTCGGCTAGTCCGCAGAACTCGGAATCAACTATTGTGTTGATGCTCTAACATGGGCAAACGGAATCGTAAATTAGAGTTGATTTCATCTACCAAAATCGCCAATTCATCAATAACCCAACAAATCGAGATGAACCCTACAAATCCCCAATCTGTGTGGAGGGAACTTACAGAAAAGCTGTCTGAGCTCAAATCCGTGGAGGAATCCTCTCCATCACCCCAGGACACCATGGCGGAACGGCGGCGCACGGTCTTCTTCTCCGGCGGCAGCGCAGATCTATCGGGCAGAACAGAGGACTGGAGGGGAATGAGTGGAGGAAGCGGTCGATGCAGCGGCGCAACGGTCATAACTGAGCCGTGCCCTAACGCGCGTTAACGACGCGTCAACCCTGCCCGTTAGCCTCTTTGCCACGTGTACACCGACAACGGGCCCCACCCGCCAGAAATGCTGTCAAAACGCTAAACAGAGGCGATCAGTGCTCCGCGTCACAACCTAGCCCGAAAATAGGTATTTATGTGTCAAAAAGCCCTAAGGTGGTGGCTCCGCGCCCCCTCGTGTTCAATTGTGGTGGTTTCTTGTCATTTTCTCGGATCATAACGACCTGCCCGGCCCATCAAATTAGAACGCCCAATCACAGGAAGAAACTCCTAGTGAGAACATCTCTGGCAGTGGGCGATATGTCATTTTGGGCCATTTTAGGCCCAAACAACCACCGCATATCAGCCCCGCCTGGATAACCCCTTCGCCACTATAGTGAACCCGGTGGGGAATTAGGGTTAACCCTCACACTCGATGCCGGTGTATCGTTCCCCATCACCGTGAAGAAGAATAACTCCAGCGGGAAATTTGTTGATCCCATCCGCCGCAAAATAAAGTGCGACCTCGACAGTGCACCTCCTCCGGCTGCCTCAGTGGTGCGCCTTCCTTCGGACGGCCACAATGAGAATGCGGACGAGACGATGTCGGCCTTGGAATACTCCGCTCCTCCAACAAGGACTACTTCTCCTCCGACTCCTCGTCAACTTCTACTCCACCAACGATGCCAAGGAGCTCGTCGCCATCACCGGCGACGATGAGCTGCTGGCACGCATCCGGGCCAAGGCAATGCGCTCCAAGCAACGCGCTGAGAAGAACGTTGTTGGGTCGCCCGACTGTTTGAGGCGGTGAACACGGGATAGCTACTGCACGACATGTGCCAGGACGTCAAGTGCTCGCCGGCCGTCGGAGAAGGAGGAGCGCTACCATTGCCCCGTCTTGCACGAACTCCAGCGCGGCTGCAAGTAGTGTGGCGGTGCGCCGACGGACTTTTGGTTGGTTGAGGGCCAGATTTAGTAGGATAATTTTTTTGTTGCAAAACCTAGCTTTATGTTAAATTTAAACTAGGTTTGGATGTTGTATGAACTATGTTTTGATCCAGCACCAAGTCCCGTTTTAAATTATTCAGTATGCCTATAGTGGGTCCGCTCAGCCCGATGCAGTTCCAAACCGCAAACAACAATTTCGAATGCACCCGATAACAATTTTGAGGTTTGAATTTATCCGGTATACGCTAGAAGTGCTCTCAGCCAATCAAATAACCAGAAACATACTGATGTCTCAGGTGCAAACGTGCGCCGTAGTATCCCCCTGGTCTCTGTCCTACCGATTAAAACCTTGTCCAGACTTTTCGGCAGCCTGATCACGACAGGTCGTGGTGGTAGTTTGACTGATAAGCAAAGTGGTGGATTCATAGGATAATTCCCCTTGCTAATGCGATGATATGATTACGACCGTGCAAAGCACAAACGTGGACGGGCTGGCCTCCGGTGATCTCACCATAGATTTTCTTCCTTGTGAAAAGATAGATAGATAGATAGATAGATAGATAGATAGATATATTAAGTTTCTTGTTTGCTTTTCACAACTTCTAGATTACTTGGTGGGAGCCCATGCTCCGTCTGCATCACTTATGTGAGTTGCAAGGAGTACAAAGTACACTTCGGCTACAGCTCTTTCCCCTGCTCGCAGGCAAACGCAAGGAGTACATAGTACACTTTCGCTACAGCTCTTTCCCCTGCTTGCAAGGAGCTTGTGGTTTATACGGGGTCTAGCTGTGTGAAATCTGGTCGATTACTGGAGAGGTGCTGTACACACATTTGTATGTCACTTGTCATAGGGTTTTTGGATGATCAAATCCTACCTGAAAAAGTATGAGTGGCTAGCTGCTCTTTCAGTGCTGATTTTCTTTCTCCTCCTCCCTTTCTTCAACGTTTTCAGCAATGTTCACACCACAAGTACGTATGGGCCACTTGTTATTTGTAAGACAAAAAACTATTTTTCTCTTTCAAAAGTATGGTAAATTATCTTAAAGCGGCCGCATTTAAGAGTTAAGGCTACAGAAGAAAAAACAAAAAAAGTTATCATGCGCGCTGGTTGAAAAGGGATATCCTAAAAACAACTTTAGCCGACGAAGAATAATAGTACAGTAGTAGAAGGCGCTCATCATCATGAGATAATCCTCCATTAGTGTTAAATTAAGTTCGCAGCACTGAGCAGTAAAAAAAGACCCCGAGCTAAACCGCTCCTCGGCGATCTTGCTTGTGCACTACAGGCCCGATCGTACAAATGTTCAGACAGTCAAATGCTGCTTTCGGTGACAGTTACTAGCTGCATATTTGTTGACTAAAAGAAATGTGCATGGCGTGCATAGTCGTGAACTAAAACATTATGTCTATTTTTATGGCATCTCCTTCAACTTGCGTGCATGCATACATTTGATGCGGTTGACTTGGATAAACTAGTCGTAAAATGTGGCAAGTGGCATGTCGGCTCCAAAACTCGATCGCAGCTCGATCGGCATGGGTCTCCACGAGTTGCCAGCCAACCACCAATCAACTCGTGGAGAAAATAATGAAAATTGGTGACAAGTACTAGTGTATTCACCGCCGAATTATCGACTCTTCTATATTTACTAGGAAAAACTTCGCTACGGGAGTCGGTGACTAAGAGGCGGCGGCGGACGGCGACGTACACGGCGGTCGGAGGGTACAGAGGACGGGGAGGACAGAGGAGAAGGTCATACGAGAGCAAAAGCTAACCACAGAGCGCGATGGAGGGCTCAGCGAGGCAAGAGGAGGTCGGGGACGACCCAATCGAGGTCGACGGGGCGGCGGCCGGCCCTGAGGAAGGCGACCACGGCGGCGGCGATTCCGGTGCGCCTTGGGCATACCAGGACGCGTGAGTTGATAGAGATGGAGAGGAGAAGGTGGCGAACCTCCCTGTGGCCTTCGATAGTTCGGGGGAGGAGTAGCGGCGGCGACAGCTTCCTCCTCCTCCCCTCGCGCCGGCCGCGTCCTCCTCCCCACGAGTTGGAGGCGCGGGCGGCCGCCTCCTCCTTCCCTCGTGCCGGCGGCGGCCGTCCTCCTCGTCCTCCCCTCGCGTCGGCGGCGGCCGTCCTCCTCCCATATCGCGCCGGCCTCGTTTTGCGGGTAAATTTTTACATGTTTTATGTGATATTCACGAACTACACGTTCAAAGAGTGAGTATTTGATCAACTCAAAACAAGTAAAATTCGGAATTACCGTCATCCATGGGTAAAGTTGATGAAGAGAGAAGTTTGAAGAGCATGATAACCATTTGGTTTTAACCTGATAACCAACTTATCGGTACACGCAGACTAAAAGTGGGTGTAATCTGGCAACTAGGATCAGGAAAAAAAGTTGCCGAAACATATCAAAATGGGATCTAGTTTTAAAGATCTTGTCATGACAAAGCCAACCGTGAAAACGGATCTGAATTTTGATTCATGACATACTTACAACACTATCCACATGCGTGCCCACGGAAAACTAATCTGGGCACGTGCCTTTAATAGCACAGTCCTTCATTTTTATATATTAAAGTGATCTACTGTACTCCGCTCCGCAGGGTGTGGGTCAACGTCAACGAGGGTTCCCTCCCATGATTGTACAGCCTACACTCGCTTCACACCGGCCGGGGACAGCGAGAGAGGGAAGAAAGTCGAGCCAGACCCCAAGGCCAAGGACAATATAAATATATATAGCCGTAGAATTGTGGTTGGTTGGAGCATTGCTTCGGTGTGCAATTTGTAGTGTTCTCCCTCCCTCCCCACCCCATCAGGTCTGACTGCGTGCTCGGATTCTTGGAGAGCAGAGGAGGGGAGGTCGAGGAGGAAATTTGAAGGAGAGATGGCGGGCGGCGGCGTGGCTGCGCTGGGCGTGAAGAAGGAGAGGGCGGCGGAGTACAAGGGCCGCATGACGTGGGCCGTCGCCATGGCCTGCCTCGTCGCCGCCGTCGGGGGCTCCATCTTCGGCTACGACATCGGCATCTCCGGTAACTACTACCACCATCTTCCCTGTCCCCGTACGTTCGTCCGCCCTCTGCTCTCCCCTGTGTCTGTGCGTGTGGCTGCTTCTCAGCCATAGCCATGGCCCGTCGGAATCGGAGGAGCTCCGCTCTGCTCTGCTCAATGGTGAACATCGGAACACGTCACAATACGTCTCTTCTGGCCCCTAGCTAGCGGTGGCAGGATTTGGAGCTAGTGCCGGCGGTGTGTCGTTGGTCCCTCCTCCCTCGCCTAGGCCGCTAGCTGATCGCGACCTGTCTGCCTCCCACCAGTTTGGGTTTGGGACGCCCACATCACACATGCATGATGCATGGACATGAGCAGAGCTTCTTCTTCAAAGCAAGCAGGCGGCAGGATTCGTTGGCTCATCAAGAGGACACGCCCTTGGTCTTACTCCCTGACGACGAGGCCTTTCAATAATTGATTCAGCTAGCTAGCCATCTCCGTCCAATGGGTGGGCCGGTGGACGGCTCGATTTGATCTTTGTGTGCAGAGAAGAAGAAGAGTAGGACTTGGTCTCGAGTAATAATCGAGCCGTTCATTTTTTTTACAAGTAAAATCGAGCCGTTCAGGCAGCGGAGAAAACTGACACGCGAAAGATTTGCGATGATCTTCAGCGTCGTGTTGGGCACCCCCCTTATCTTGTTTTCAGCCCAGGGTGATATCACGGTGCGGCTGTCCATTTCGGCTCAGTCTTTCCTGTAATCAATGGAGCGTATCGTCGTGGAAAAGATTTCTCATCCTACGACTCGCCCTGAGACGTCAGTTGGAAGAACAATATTGCATGAACTCTCATCCTAAGGCCCGATTTCAAAAAAAAAACTCTCATCCTAAGGCCCCGTTTAAAACACAGGAAATAAAAACGTAGGAATAGAAAAAACGTAGGAATTGAGGTGTCATGTTTCCTAAATTTTTATAGAACTAAAATCGCAGAAAGTATCGTTTGATTGTCACACAGGAAAAGTACAGAAATTGTAAACACGGGAAGATGAACATGAGGTGAGACCTCATGTTTGTTTTCCTCCAAAATTGCTATGGAATAACTTATGTCATAGGAATTTCAAATTAATTTGAGATTCCTATTACTCTGTTCCAAACGGTGTCATAGAAAAGTTTCCTGCAGTAATCCTATTCCTACGAATTTTCTTTGTTCCAAACGGGGCCTTAGTACCTCTTTGGATTGCAGGATTTTTAAAACGTAGGAATAGGAAAAACAAAGGATTGAGATGTCATGTATTTCAATTCCCACAGGAATTTAAAACATAGGAATTTTGTAAACGGTGTCTTTGGATGGTGCACATGAAACAAACACAAGAAATTTGCAGGAATGAGGGGAGAGAGAGGAGAGAGATAGAGTATGAGTGTATTGGACTTCGTAAAGAAAAAATAAAATGAGGTTTGAGCTCATGTTGAGATTCTTATGGAATGGAATCCATAGGAAGTTGGTGGGCTCAATCCTACAATCCAAAGACATTCTATAGAAAACATTCCTATGTATTGGAATCCTCCAAAATTCCTATGAAATTCTTTCAATGCAAATATCGTTGAAAACATCACTGAGGGCTCGACTTCACTGTGACCCGCATGTAAGTGTATGAAAACATCGGCTCGGCTTTAGCTCGAGCTGGTCTTGACCTTGGCTTCAGATGGCTCATTGGTTGATTTACTTTATTTTCATTCTTTGGAAACTTTGAATCCTCAACCAAAAGTTTTGGCCAAGCTTTGGAAAAACAGTCCAAACTCCTAACACGGTCGTGCAAAAAGAGCTCAAGTTTTCCTAGAATACTAAGAGAACATGGATTAGTTTGTTACCATTTTCTTGATTTTTTGGAAATTTTGAACATTCACTTCAAATTTGGCCCAAATATGGACAAACAATCCTAGCTGCAAAATAAATAGCACAATTATCTCACAATTTCACAGAATACTAAGGAAAGAAGCATTCGTTTAGTAGTTAGAACCATGAAAGCACTTTAAATCTGAACCAAGTTTGGAAAAAAATATGCAAATCAGTTGGTGACCTGGCTAGGAATGGAAAAAACTTAGCTAATTATAAGAAAGTACTAAAAATAAAGAATAACTAACCGATAGTAAACGAGTGAATTATGATGATTTTTCATGAAGTCTTCATAGATTAATTGAGTTATGTTTCTTGTTTTTTAGATTTCCAGGTTTTCTCAGATTTTCTTTTCCTAGGAACAAATTATCTGATCAGTTTTCACCTCCTCTCGATCTTTTTTCTTCATGTACTGACTATATATACCGGCAAATGTGCGAATTCACCATGAGGTCATCTGGCGTAGCACTTTGGCTATGTTCAAAGACCAAATGTGACTAATGTTAAAAGTTCAGAATCAAACATATGTCTTTTTCAAGTCGATGGACAAAACACAGACTTTTTCTTGATTATCTATAAAAAAAATTTGTTGGACAGTTATCTTTCGTGAACAATGCTCAATAATGTTACACATTGGAAGATACAGTCGGCTAACCTAAAACATTGGTCAACAATGTATTTGACACGCTTTGCGTTTCCTGGAGCTTATGAAGAAGTTACCGCCAGTGCTACTAGTATGAAACAATTTCAAGTTCCATTGTCATCAGGAATTCAGGACTAGCTGAAAATTCAATATGTTTTAGACTCGACAGCTGTTTCAGTTTTACCGAGGATTACTACCTGCAAATCTCATTCGAACTGTGGCAACCTGGCTGACTGTGCCAAATACTGCAGGAGGAGTAACCTCCATGGACCCATTCCTCGAGAAGTTCTTCCCGGTGGTGTTCCGGCGGAAGAACTCCGGCCACCAGAACAACTACTGCAAGTACGACAACCAGGGGCTGTCGGCATTCACCTCCTCTCTGTACCTGGCCGGCCTTGTCTCCTCCCTCTTCGCCTCGCCGGTGACGAGGAACTACGGCCGACGGGCCAGCATTGTCTGCGGAGGCGTCAGCTTCCTCATCGGCGCGATCCTCAATGTCGCGGCCGTGAACCTCGCGATGCTGATCCTCGGGCGGATCATGCTCGGCGTCGGCATCGGTTTCGGCAACCAGGTGCGTTCACTGTTACGTTGTCACGTACACCGAGAGCGGTTGTGCTTGAATTGTCTCTTATTACAAGTTCCAATTCTGTTGTTGGTACTGCAGGGCGTGCCTCTGTATCTGTCGGAGATGGCGCCGGCGCACCTGCGGGGCGCGCTGAACATGATGTTCCAGCTCGCGACGACGCTGGGCATCTTCACGGCCAACATGATCAACTACGGCACGCAGAACCTCAACCCCTGGGGGTGGCGCCTCTCGCTCGGCCTCGCGGCAGCGCCGGCGCTGCTGATGACCGTGGGCGGGCTGATGCTGCCGGAGACGCCCAACAGCCTTATAGAGCGAGGGCGCACCGAGGAGGGGCGGCGCGTCCTGGAGCGCATCCGCGGCACCGCCGACGTCGACGCCGAGTTCATGGACATGACGGAGGCGAGCGAGCTGGCAAACACAATCGAGCACCCGTTCAGGAACATCCTGGAGAAGCGCAACCGGCCGCAGCTGGTGATGGCCGTGTGCATGCCGGCGTTCCAGATCCTGACGGGCATCAACTCCATCCTGTTCTACGCGCCCGTGCTGTTCCAGACCATGGGCTTCGGCGCCGACGCGTCGCTCTACTCCTCAGTGATCACCGGCGCCGTGCTCTGCCTCTCCACGCTCATCTCCATCGGCACCGTCGACCGCCTCGGCCGGAGGAAGCTCCTCATCAGCGGCGGCATCCAGATGATCGTCTGCCAGGTTTACCGACGCCACACATACCATCCTAGTCCTACTACTCATCATACACGACGGTGGACACCATTAATTACAAATCTTTGGTTTGTTGGTGCAGGTGATCGTTGCGGTGATACTGGGGGTAAAGTTCGGGACGGACAAGCAGCTGTCGCGGAGCTACTCGATCGCGGTGGTGCTGGTGATCTGCCTCTTCGTGATGGCGTTCGGGTGGTCGTGGGGGCCGCTGGGGTGGACGGTGCCGAGCGAGATCTTCCCGCTGGAGACGAGGTCGGCGGGGCAGAGCATCACGGTGGCGGTGAACCTGTTCTTCACGTTCGTGATCGCGCAGGCGTTCCTGTCGCTGCTCTGCGCCTTCAAGTTCGGCATCTTCCTCTTCTTCGCCGGGTGGATCACCGTGATGACCGTGTTCGTCTACGTCTTCCTGCCGGAGACCAAGGGCGTGCCCATCGAGGAGATGGTGCTGCTGTGGAGGAAGCACTGGTTCTGGAAGAAGGTGATGCCGGACATGCCGCTCGAGGACGGGTGGGGAGCAGGGGATGGTGAGCGTGCAGATGACAAGAACAACAGTTGAAGATAAATTTGGAACGAGGTGGTGTCAATTGTTCATTAGATGTAAGAAAGCGTTAACATGTAGGGGGGATTGCTTTTTCTGTGCAGTAATGCAGGTATGTGTATGTTGTACGGAGTAACTTGTTGTATTTTTTTTTTGAAGTTTTCTTGTTGTATTTTATGGTGTGCTTGTTGTGAATCTGACAGAAAAAGATTAGAAAGCAGCATCTTCGCATCATCAGATATCATCTCTCTGTATCGTTTATAACGGTAACATAAGGAGTACCTTTCTTGCATCAATTGACTGTTACAGTGTAATCAACAATGAATATTGCGGGACTAATTTACAAAGATCAACTCAGTGGTGATGCATGCGTACTGCGTGTTCAGGTTGTGTCTACAACTCTACATCAGGAGCATATGCAGTAATGCAGATTACGTCTGCCGCCGGCCGGCGCCGCCGCGGCCATCACGCGCATGCAGCCGTGCGCTCTCCGCGGTGCTTGAACAAGAAGGGCCACGGGAATTCGTAGCTCGCAGAAATTCGTCGAACGATGCTCCCGAGTACGAGTACACCTGTACACGGTCGGCGCGCCTCTGGTTTCCTCGCCTTTGGGCGGACACATTTCGCGGCCGCCACAGCCTCGACCTTCTTCACCGGCCGGTCAGCGGCCGCCACATCCTCAGGCTTCTTCACCGACGCAGCGCGGCGGTCAGCGGCCGCCACAGCCTCAGTCATACTCGCCTGTACACTGCACCGGTCCGCAGATGTCACACTCTCAGTCTCAATCTTCGTCGGCGATGCCTTCTCCGTCGGCGCAGGGCACCGGTCATCAGCGACCGCGGACTCCGCCTTCAGTGACGGCTGTCCACATTGCGTATCAGACAGCCCCCGCGCACCGAGCTGGCCTGTAGCTGCCACATGCTCGGCGTTCCCTGCCTGCGCAACAGGAGCCGCCATGGCTGGGGTGGTCTCCGACTTGGGCTCGCCGAGCTTCAGGATCACGACGTTCTCCGTGACGCGGCGGCGTGGCGTGGTTTCCGCTCGCGGTGCTTCCCGTGGGCCGCTAGCCGCGTCTGCTTGTCGTCGGGCGTGGTGGCGGCGCGGACGCGGACGCCGGTAGACGGGCACCCGGCGTCGCGGTGGATCGAACCTGCCGCCGAGGCAGTCCGTGGAGCAGAGGGTCAGCGTTGCCATGAGTACCATACACTATCTGCCGTCCGCCGTCGCCGGCGATGAACGTACGGGCGTGCGGGCGTCTTCTCGTGCTGTGCCCGCCGGCGCTGGTGTGCTATATCGATGGTGGAGTATGGACTATGGACGTAGCGCGGCTCGCGTGCTCTTATGCAGGCGCCATGGGTAACTGCGCGGCGTTCGGATTTGAGACACCACTCACTCAGACTCCGGATCCATCTCCGAGTTGGACTTGGAGACCGACTCAAGGCCAGTGGTGTGGAACTGTGGACTGGCTGGAACATTGCCACCGACACTGTCATCGACAAAAAGGATGGTTAGGAGACCACAGTCAGAGTGAGCCTTGAAGCCCAAAACTAGGTCGGGCCTCGGACATGGTGTGGGCACTCTCCAACCCCACCATCGTGGAACACATCAGCTACTCAACAGAACCATCGGCTCGTCATTGGATTTTTTCGATAATGCAGTCGATGGACCATGATGAGTTCACGGAGATGGTTGTGACCTTGTGGGCGATCTGGTTCGCTAGGAGGAAGATGATCCATGAGGAAATTTTCCAGAGCCCGCTTTCGACACATCTGTTTGTGCAAAGCTTTATTCGTGACCTCGGTGCATGCAAGGTTCCGAAGACGAAGGTGCAGACAGTCAGGCCGTGTGCGCCGACCCAGCTGTGGATCCCTCCACCGGCGGCCAGCAAAGTTAATGTTGACGGAGCTGTGGCTAAGACGGCAAATCGTGGCGCGGTCTGTCGCTCACATGATGGAACCTACCTGGGAGCCTCCGCTGTGGTTTTTGAGGTGATAACACATCCGGGCTGCCTCGAAGCATTGTCTTGCCGAGAGGCGTTAGCGCTAGTGGCTGATCTTCATATCGGTCGAGTTAATGTCGCCTCCGATTGTCTGGAGGTGATACAGGGACTGCAGGCTCCAAGCTTGGGGCTCTTCAGCCATGTCCTGCGGGAAATTTGGGATACTTCGCGGATGCGTGGAGGAATTACCTTCTGGCATGAAGGTCGAAGGTCAAACGGAGAAGCTCACAACCTAGCTAGACTTGCGACTACTCTACCTATAGGTCGCCATGTATGGCTAGGGTATAGGCCTGAGGGCTTATGTCTTCCTGTAAACAATCCTGGTTACCGATCTCGCATTTTCCTGGATTTTACAGGATTTAACCGGCGCTATGCTTTCAGTGGTAGGTGACGTGCCCGTCAACAGCGAGGCGCCCGTGGTGACTTCGTCAACCTCAAGATTTGCCGGACCAGTCTCTCGGAGTTGCTCATAGGGGTAGGGTTTGCGTGTGTGCGGTCATAGGGGTGTCTGTACGTGCGTGTGTGAGCGTCTACGTCTGTACTGTGTTTCTCAAAAAAAATAAAGAGGTCGGGTGCTTCCCTAAAAAAAAGAAGTCTTCTCTGATATTTTGTTGACGAAGTAATCCTCATCAAGCTTATGGAGCTTGGCTATTGATCGCAAGATGAGGTCTCTAATACTCTTGATTCTACGAGTATCTCTAACTTTGACGTGGTTTTCTAATTGATGATTAAAAAAGGGTAAGCATCCAATATCTCAGCAAATGAACATTTATCTAAGCTTATCCTGTAGCTTAAACGTCGACGGAATGTGTTTTACAATAGTTCTAACGTTTGAGTAATTGAACTAAACTGGTGACATAGTGTAAAATTTCAACTACAAATATGTTGTATGTTGATATACGCAAAAATGAAAAAAGTGTGGATCTGAGTTTGCATATTTTCAAATCTCTGTTTAATCAGATTTGTTATTTTTGTGTAACCGAAAGTATAAAGTATTTAAAATTGGAAATTTGCACATTCATTAGATATATCATTGCTTACATCCATATTTTATTTCGATTTTTTTTGGAACTCACAAAAATATGATTTTCGAATTTTTAATAGGAAGGAGCACTGGAGCTCGGGAGTCGAAAGCAATTTTCGTACAAGAAGGGTGATAGACTTGGAATACAAGATGGTATAGAATTTTAGTATATCCTAACTCTTTTGTTGTATACCCACTATCTCTTTCCAAACTTTTAATTAGATTTTTACCTTGTACGATGATGTTTATCGATGTGAACAAGAAGAATACACTGCACATTGCACTAGGATTTATTTTAAGGACCCTATATTATGTACTAGGATACACAGTCATGAAACCGAAAGTTGTACACTGTAATATCCAAGATTTGATAAACATGACGGTTAAAAATATGATGGTGCGAATAATTGAATGATTGAAAAAATAGATGATGTGAATAGTTTATGTAGGGTGATGGCATGGATAATGGTTGACTAAAATATTTGATGGCGTTGATAAATTGTACAGTATGTTGAGATGAACTTTAGGACGACCTGCAAGATAGACTATCAGTAAGACAACATGTTAGTCTCAGGCGTGCCTTGACTTTTCTTCACAAGATTTATTTAGTGCTAGTCAAAATAAGAAAAAAAAACATGACTGACGAGATGTTTCTATAGACTTTGAAGATGAGTCACTAGACTTTGACAGTTCACTTACTCCGCCCGTTTCACAATATAAGATATTGTAGGTGACTAACGTTTTATTTTTCTGATGCACACTGTAATAAATCTTGGAAAAAAATGTCAACTTAAAATATGTTGTATTTTGAGCTACACAAAAAGATAAAAGTGTGGATCTTTTGCATGTTTTCAAATCTCTAAGTTTAATCAGATTTCTTATTTTTGTGTAACCGAAAGTATAAAGTATTTCCAATTCAAAATTTGCACGTTCATTGGATATATCATTGGTTACATCCATATTTTATTTCGGATTTTTTTGAAACTTACAGATATGATATTATTATTATTTTAAACTAGCATGGTGGCCCTCGCAAATGCGAGGGCTCCATCTTTAACATTTTCTATATGTTCACCAAATAAGTTTATGGTTTCAACCATTTGTAAAAGTGAAATTCAGGATTCTATTACTGACATAATTATAATGTTAGGTAAAACGTAACTTTTCTATGAATGGGAGCATCGCCCTGGTATCTGAATCATATGATACACACAATCTTTATATTAAAAAAGTTTAAAAATGACAAAGTAGAAGCACCATAGTATATTTCATCATTTTAAACTTTGGCATGTTATGAAATTTCAAAAGATATCATAACACATATTTTGGAATGTTATTCAGTTTAATCTGAAACTATTGTTATTTGATCGTATTACTTTAGTCGCTTGTTGATATCCTAGTGCTCCAGTATAGATATTACAGACTCCCACTAACATTTAAGTGTTTGCCTCATGTAATAATGACTAACTTAGATGCCAAAATCGCATGTAACTTATTGAAGGTTAAAGTACTTGGGTGGCCCATAGTTTCAATATTTTAAACAATCATCAATTTATTACATGTCCTTTTATCACAAATGTTTATAAACACCACCTCACCAGCAAATTGTTCACAACCGTTTATTAAAATTTGTTGGTACCATCGTAATACTGACCAATATTTAGTTCGTCGATTTACATAATAACACATATAATAGAAAGAATGATACCATAAAAAGAATTGTATTTGATTATTTTATGGATACTTATATATGAACTTATGAAGTCTAGAGAAAAGATGCTTATCTAAAATGCTAGACCCAAAGAAAGTTATCCTTTAAGTTTTCTTTTATAAGAGAATCATTTTAGGGGATTCTCCTCATTCCAACCAATATAACTACTCTACATTAATTTCTTTATTCTCCATTACAACAGACACACGAACCTCCACCTTAGTTTAACTTGTGAGACAATATTCAGAATGTAGTCATTATTGTTCAAGTTCTCCACATGGGTGAGCCCGAGCCAATCAACACTTGGTCATACTGGTCACTCACTATTAGCGTAGCAAGTTAATGTGCAACATTGTTTCCGACCTTATAATTTTTAGTTATTTAGTGCTCAACGGAAACACTGAAAATTATATAGAACATGTAGTTGAATGTTTTTTGATTTAAAATTTGATCAATGTAACCTCTCTTTAGGATATATGGACTGCGCATATAAACTCACGCACCATGAATAAAATAAAATAAAATAAAATGTGAAGAAATTCACCGTAGTTTGAGTTCTTTAGGCGCACAACAAAGGTAAATACTAAACATTATTGACTTTGCTCGTTAGAACTTAATCCTTAGGCATATAACGTGTCCAACATGCTACCTAGAAAATTATGAGTACCGAGTTCACATCTCATGGGTCGCACAACATGGCAACATTACTAAGCCGAAGGAAAAATGAAAACATATATCATCTATGTGCCTTGTAATCTAGTAGAGTGCCGCCACAACATGGCAACACTAATAAGCCGAAGGAGAAATGAAATCCTCTATCTACCTTGTAAACCATTGTAGTGCCGCCAGCCACCCACGTGGAATATTGCCCGAAGGACTGCTATCAATTGACTGGAAGTTGGAAAGACCACATGTAGATCAAGTATGTAGCTCGGTGTATGACCTGCAAGAATTTTGCATTATCGACCTTGTTAAAAAGCAGATCATTTCCACAATTACAAATTGTTCAAAGTACGCACAAACTCCCACCCAAATTTGCGCCCTAACCTTCTTATCAACTCCATTACGACAATTACCAAACATTGGTTAAGTGTTTGGTGGCGTTATATTAAAACTCAAATGAATAACTCTCCAAACATGACATGGAAGAGGGCAGCATATTAACAAATGCTCGGTTGACGATTCTGAATGTTTTTTTTAACACCCATCCCAACACCTTTTAATGATACTGCCGGATAACATACATACATTTAAATAGTATCAACATGTATTAATTTTTACAACCTGAGCTTAGTTTAACTCGTGAGACAATATTCGGAATGTAGTCATTATTATTCAAGTTCTAGACATGGGTGAGCCCGAGCCAATCAACACTTGCTCATACGGGCCACTCACTCTTAGTGTAGCAAGTTAATGTGCAGCATTGTTTCCGACCATATGATTTTTAGTTATTTAGTGCTCAACAGGAACATTGAAAATTATACTCACTCCGTCCAACAAAGGATGTCTGACTTTTAACCCAATTTAAATGTATCTATACACTAAGTCATGTCTAGATACATCCAATTTTTGATCAAGTTGATACATCCTTTATTGGACGGAGAGAGTATAGAACATGTAGTTGAATGGAATTGATTTAAAATATGATCAATGCAACCTCTTTTTTAGAATTTATGGAATGCACATATAAACTCAGGCATGTATATTTGAAGGAAAATAGGCACAAGATTCATGTACCTTATTATCTAATGGTCTACATATAAGTTGGATCACCACGTCTAAGGTAAAGGAAAAAAAAGGGGTCAAGTTATGTTGTATGCGCACATACGTGCATATTGAATAGGTGCACGTCACCAGGCTGCCAATCACGTGTACGTTTCCCTTATTCCTGTACATGCATGATCCGTTAATAAATACTATTAAACAATTTCCATTGTGAGGTCCCACGTAACATATAACGTATAAGAGTGGAACTCTATTTCCTACACGGATAAAATCTGGCAGCTTAGATTTCAACGTGTCAATGGAATTTTTCTTTGTAACATCATCATATAAATTTTAACCATAAATTTCAGATCCAACGGTTAATATAATTAGGGTGATGTGGATTAACCTGGTGTCTTGAAAAACTAACTCATTTTGCTTTTAATATATAATAGATAGATAGGAGGGAGCACTGGAGCTCGGGAGTCAAAATCAATTTCCGTACAAGAAGGGTGATAGACTTAGAATACAAGACGGTACAGAATTTTCGTATGTCCTAACTCGGTATTGAGAACTTGACTGTGGCAAGATGGATAGGAGGGTGGTTGTACCCCCAGCCCACCAGAGTTCAAATCCTAGATTTGACACTGGTGTTTCTCATTTAGGCGGAATATTCTTCAGTGGGAGGCGACGTTCCCGTCGACAGCGAGGCGCCTGTGGTGACTTCGTCAATCTTAAGACCTGATTCGCCGGCTCAGTCTCTCGGAGGTGCTCATAGGGGTAGGGTGTGCGTGTGTGCGTTCATAGGGGTGAGTGTGTGCGCGTGTATATGAGCGCTTGCGTTGTACTGTGTTTCTCAAAAAAAAAAAAACTCGGTAACTCATGTTGATTTTGGTTATGTTGCTTATAAACCGGGATGGAGGGAGTAGATTTTTACCTCGTACAATGATGCTTATTAATGTCAACAGGAAGAACACACCGTTGCGTTCCATTGGGATTTATTTGAAGGACTCTATTATGTACTAGCATACAACAGTCATGAAATCAAAAGTCGTACATCGTAAATCTAAGATTTGATGTATATGACGGTTAAAAGTATGATGATGCAGATAATTGAATGGTTGAAAAAATGGATGATGTGAATAATTTACAAGTATAAATAAACAATCATCAATGAATGTTAGCATGATGGCATGGATAATGTTTGACTAAAATATTTGATGATGTTGATAACTTGTACAATATCTACAGATGAACTTTAGTACGACTTGCAAGATAGACTATCAGTAAGACAACATGTTAGTCTCAGGCGTGCCTTGACTTTTCTTTCCAAGCTTTATTTAGTCCTGGTCGAAATAAGAAAAAAAGCGTGACTGTCGAGAGGTTTCTATAGACTTTTTTTTAGAAACACAGTAAAACGCAATCGTTCATATACACGCGCACACACTCACCCTTATAAACACACGCACGTACACCCTACTCCTATGAGCACCTCCGAGAGATTGAACCGGCGGGTCAGATCTTGAGATTGACGACGAAGTCACCATAGGCGCCTCGCTGTCGACGGGAACGTCGCCTCTCACTGAAAAATATTCGGCCTAAACGAGAAACACCGGCGTCAAACCTAGGGTTTGAACTTTGATTAACTGGGGGTACAATCACCCACCTAAATATCTTGCCACATGCAAGTTCTTGTATGTAGTTTTATCTTAGGATGCGGCCGCGGCCACACGCACGGAGACTGAAGTAGGCCGGCTAATCCTGCCCACCAGGTTTGCTGAAATTGTGCGTCGTTGTGCACGCGAGGATTTTTGGAGCTGATATCTGCACTGCTTTGCATCGGAACTTGAGGATCATGAGAATTAGGGTTTTATTTTATGACTAAATTGGATCTAATTTACGTATAGATTTTCTTTTGAAATCAGATCTAAAATAATCTAATCTAAAGAACCGGCCCGATCTTTAATTGATCCCAGGTGTCACGTCCTCGAGGAGCGGAGATTGATTGGGCGACATGCGATGCGGAGGTGGCTAGACATCCTAATACTTGCTGAAAGGACAATGATGTCGCCTAGAAGTGGGGGGGGGGGGGGGGGGGGGGGGGTGAATAGGCGGTTTAAAACTTTTCCGGTTTAGGCTTGATAATTGCGGAATAAAACTAGGTGTTTAAATTAACAAGCCGACAACCTAAATAAACTAGTCTCACCTATGTGCACCAACAACTTATGCTAAGCAAGATAAACAACAAGGTGATAGCTATGGAATACTTCAAGCACGAAGGCTATCACAACGTAAAAATGCATAAGTAAAAAGCTCGGGTATAGAAATAACCGAGGCACGCGGAGACGAGGATGTATTCCCGAGTTCGTCCTTGTTAAGGGAGTACGTCTCACAAAGGTTTCACCTTCTTCTCCGATGAACCGCACCACAAAGGCTTGGTTCACCTTCCACTATCGGAATTCCTTCGAGGCGGAATCCGGAGCCTTTCAACAACAATCCGGGGCACAACCCACAATGGGATTGGGGGCTCCCGAACGGCCTCCAACAACAATCCGGGGCACAACCCACAATGGGATTGGGGGCTCCCGAACGGCTTCAAGTGACCACACAAGGGTCCAACCACCACAAAGGCGTCTAGGGTCCAAGGACCCAAGAGTAACAAGCTCACAAACTTTCAACTTCCACGAATCCTCGTGGAGAGCACACCGATGCACCAAATGCAAAAGGCAAGAGCACAAGTGCTCAAAATCCTTCACTCTCAAATTCCAACAAAGCAACAAATGCTTATGGGGGAATAAGAGAGGAAGAACAAAGAGGAGATGCACCAAGAACTCCAAGATCAAGATCTACAAGGTTTCCCTCACTTAGAGGAGAAATCGATCGGTGGAAACGTAGATCAAGATCACCTCTCACTTTCCCTCAAATATTAGCAAGAACCATGGGAGGGATTGAGAGGAAGAGCAAGCTTTCCAAAGGGCAACAATGGAGGAGAGAGAGGAGAAAGACTTGCTCTAGAGCTTAGAAAACCATTGGGGAAGAAGGCCCCTTAAATAGCTCAATCCAAAATCCAGCCGTTGGGTGCAGATTCGCGCCGTAGCGGTACTACCGCTGGCCCTAGCGGTACTACCGCCCCCCTAGGGAGTTAGGGCATCAAAACGGGCTGAAAACAGGCTTCCGTAGCGGTACTACCGCCCCGGGCAGCGGTACTACCGCCCCGGCGGAACTACCGCTCCCGGTACCGCCGAAAACGGCTCTCTGTTAGCTCCGGCGGTACCTCGGGCGGTACCGCGGCGGTACTACCGCCACAGCAAAAAACAGCAGAAACTGGTAAACGAAAACGTCAATATCTTTTCCATCCGGACTCCGTTTTCGATGATTTTTGGCTCGTTGGAATCGTTACAACGAGCTCTACTTGAATGTGCATAGAAACATCACAGTCCATCATGTGAGGATAAAACCAAATGGGGAAAGGTTGAACTTTCCTATACAATGCAAACCGGTAAAACCTCCTTCATCAAAAACGCAACAAGATATTCATACGAAATCTGTTTTTGATGAACTAGAGCTTAGTATGGAGATAAACCAAGCTCTAAATCCTCACATGGATAAAAGGCAACAAGTTTTCCAAAGTAAAACCATTTTCGAAGGACTTGGTCTTGTCATGAAGATCACGACAAGAACCAAAACTCAACACGGAGAAAAACCAAATAAGAACCAAGAAAGATGATGTGCCAAGCATGCAAAGGTTTGAGCTCTCCACAAAGATGCGATCAAGTTACTCACTCGAGAGCCCCTCTTGATAGTACGCCTATCTATCCTATAGCCCTATCAAGATCATACCTTTGCCATGAGCATTCCACTTGAGCTAGATGATGACGATCTTGACTCTCTCAGGTTGAAACACCTTTCTTGTTTGTGCTTGCTAGCACATGCTTGATGAAGACTTCTCCAAATGCTCCCCCATACTCCATTATGGGAGGGCCTCGCTAAGCTTCGTCTTCATGTCTCCTTTGCAAGCTTCAATCAAAAGATATCTTCCGAGATGCATCATATTGAGCTTGCACTTCATCTTCTTCTCTTGATATGTATGATGGCTTGGGGTTAAACATGATTGTTCACTCAATCTTCTATTCCAAGCCATACTTGCAATGAGCTCAACACTACACATGACCATTCTTCATATAAACCCTTGAATAGAGCATTGGTCATTATGTCATCTTGAAGAGTCCAACACATGAACTCCTATAATTTCCCATGGACAAGATCTATAAGAATGTCTCAATGTAAACATTAGTCCATAAGGATTGTCATTAATTACCAAAACCACGCATGGGGGCAACCATGCACTTTCAATCTCCCCCATTTTGGTAATTGATGCCAATCTTTTTTTCGAGGGTTTATATAATGAATTTAAGCAACCATGCAACACAAAGAGCAAGGATGCAAGAGAACCGCAAGAGAACAAACCCATATTCCCTTAAACCCTCTAAATTTCTCCCCCATTGGCATTGATTGTCGAAATGGGTGAAAAGTAAGAAGGCCAATATAATAAGAGCTCCCCCATAAAGTGTGCATTTCTCATAATGTGAGTGAAATCAAATGCACATATCCAATGAAGAATAGATGGAGGGAGATCAAACTATATTGAGGATCCAAAGATTGCAAGAGAATATCAAATAGAAAGATATTTCAACGAAAGAAGCAAGCAATCAAAAAGATCCGAAGAGTGTTCTAAATATCATGAGGGAACTCCCCAAGGTACGTGCACAAATAGGATTTGTATTTCAATATAGTGTGCACAACATGTAATCCTCACTCCCTCGTAGATAAATTCGAACACAAGCTCAAGTAAGAGAATATAAATGAGAAGTGAGGCAAAACAACTTGCAACAAAAATGTTTTGCAACAAGAGCAAGGAGCGGCAAATAGAATAATGGGTGTGAGATAAAAGGACATTATAGGAGACTAATACAGGGATGAGAGCATCAACATAGTCTTTCAAGAAGTGTTGCACATAGTGCATATCATGTCTTTCCCATACCCACACACCAAAAGAGATATAGAAAATGGCTCCACAAGCTTAGTAAAATGCACCAAGCATAACACATGAAAAATAAAGCTTGTGCCTTTTAGAAACCACCAAGGAATCAAAAGCAATAAGAGGTGGTCACTAAAGAATTGGAATATCAATTAAAGATGTAACTATTCTTATGTGTATAAGTTTCTAAGTAGACACGAATCACTAAGATATGGGTCTACAAATAAACATGTACACACAAGATAGATACAAGGGTAAAGAATCATGATATCCAAGAGGAAGTCATAAATACACCAATAAGATCTTTGCTTAATAACATAGCACAAAGCCGAATTATATCTTAACGGGAATATAAATGAACTTCCAACACATACTCATCATAGCATCAAAAACTATCCACGAGGGATAAAGGTTAACAAATGGATGCTCCGAGTAAGATAACACGTATCCCAAAAGGCGAATGATTTGAAAATTCATCAATGTTGCACATGAGAGACTTTAAGTAGAAAGTGCTAGATTGACATAATTGGGATCGATGAATCATAGAAATGAATATATAGTCCTCTTATATGTAATCATCCCGGCTTACTCACATTTGCAATAAAGACGTTTTGCAAGAATCAAATTAATTGCAACAAAAAGATTCACGCCAAGATACAACCTACACAAGGTTGAAAACTAGAAATGTATGCATGAGGTAGATACTTGTTACCGAGATAGCATTGGTGATGTATAGTATAAGAGTTAACGATCATCCAAACTTGGCTCCAATGAACACGTGGTAACACCACCTTCCTTGTAAATGAGACAAGCTTCCAATGCATCTCCACGTGTACCTAAAACAAATTCAAGTACAAAATGGTACCCAAACTCATTGGGTCCAAAGTAGTTAGAGCAACTACAATACATAGGACAAACTCCACATAAATATGTGCATATTGATATGAAATTGAATTTCATGCACATCTTAGCCATTTAGGATTTGATGGAGGTTATCCTATATATTGGATCAACGAAGGTACGCATGCCATAAGATATACATATAGTAAGTATGCATGCACAAGACTTTCAAGAACCAAACGAGATACAATTTGGACAAAACACCAATTAAACACAAGAGAGCACACATTAGTGTGACACGAAAAGAATTTGACCAAATTATATCAAAGTCCCAAATCAACACATGATTGAAGAGACCACTTTGAAAATATACCAAATGAAAGCAAGAAGCCAATTGAAGAAAATACCATCAAGTAATAAACCGAACCCTCTACACTTTTCATGATGGCACAAGGTGCCAAGACGAAAAATGTTTGTCTTCCAAAGAGACACATCATCGGGATCAAATACCAAATGAAGACAACTAATGTTCGAAAGCATATAGGATTGCTCCCCCAAGATGTGTGCATTATTTATGATCTTGCATTTGAATACAAAATGAACACAAATGAGATCATCACTCTCCATATATATATATCCCAAAGAATAGTGCATTATCAAAAAGTATGACTTTCGAATGTCAATGCACAAGAATTGGATCATTGCTTTTCCCAACTCAAGAAAGCACAAAACAAATTTCAAGTAGAGCAATAAAGTATCCAAAAGATACAAGGAAGACAAATAAGAGTTAGATCAAAAGCAAATCCTTGGCAATCAAATAAGGCAATTCAAAGTAAGAGCCAAAGTGAATATGATCAACATATTTACCCAAAATATGATTATCACTTGTCAAGACAAGTAATGTATGGAGATATTTCTCGGTGGTGTATTGCAAGGATATATTCAAGATCATATTCACAAAACATAAGCATGAGGCAAAGGATAGGAATTAAAAGCCATGCTTAGATAGATAGATATTCTTGATAGTTTCACAAATCATGTGATAATGCAAAGCAACTCCAAGGAGTTGCTTGAATCAATTGGCTTCCCAAAAAGATATATGAGAACATATTTAGGGAAAGCCATACCAAGAACATCCTCCACAAACAAGATCCAAAAGAGTGAGAGACAAAGAGCATTTAACTAAATGGGAACTTGTTTGAGCACATGCCACATAGGAACAAGATAATTAGCAATATCAATTCTAGGTGGCAAAACCTCACATGTTCACATTTTCTAGGCTTGTAATATGCACATAGCTTATTACTCCCCCATAATGTGATAATCCATTTCTTTTAAAACAAGAGGTAAATAAAACCAACTAGAGAAATTAATGGACGTTATAGAATTTGAATTTCTCATGAGCAAGACATACCACATAGAGAATAGATAATATTGATATATTGACACTAAGTGGTATTTCCCATGTACACACATTTTTAGAATTGTGAAGTGCACGAAGCATATCACTCTCCCAAAATGGAATAGTCCATTAATCTCTCAAAGAGAGAGTCAACAAGATAAGATAGCAAATAAAAGCAATAGGGCTCAAAACAAGTAGATGGTGTGCAAACCAAAATACACATACTTGATTTCTCAAGATAAGTAAGTAGAGAGCACAACACATACAAACACTAGCAAGGTACAAAACCTAACACATGCAAGGGTGCAAGCAACTTTCAATGTATATATGATTTAAATAAAAGTTACCGCAAGGAGGAACATTGGATATGAGATAGAACAATATAATCCATATGACTTGACTTGAGAGAATATAATTGATGAAGATCCCTTAATTCTTCATAGTGTAGCCAAGTCTCCAATGCCCTCCATCAACACCTATTGATCAAGTTTTGGCTTGTTGGTCCCCAACTAAGTTGGGTCCTAAGAGGTTAGTCACAATAGGCTTGGCCACCCAAATGGTTCTTTTCTTGAAACCACTTTGAGTACCAACAAATTTGGCAAACACATTGCCAACCTTATCCTTCCGAAGAGAATAAACATCGTCAACTATAATGGGGTTGGATAAGGTACCATTTGTGCATGAAGAAGCAAGGTGACCCTTCTCACGGCATAGGTAGCAACATCTACTTCCTCCTCTCTTCTTAGTTGGAATCCCGACTTGAGAAGGAGTAGCTTGATTCTTCTTGGGAAGAGGTCGTTCTTCAACTTGAGGAACTTGAGGCTTCTTCCCTTGTTGCTTCTTACTAAGACGCTTCTTCTTCAAAGGGCAAGATCTAACATGGCGCCCTTCAACTTTGCACTTGAAGCAAACAATCTTGGCCGAATCCTTGACTTGTTCTTGACCCTTGTTCTTCTTGTTAAACTTGGACTTGTTCTTGATTTTGGAGTTGAATCCAAGTCCACTCTTGTCATTGGGGCGTCTTTGAACACTCAACATATTGTCAAGTGTAGAATCCCCAACATGACGCCTTTCCAAGTCTTTCTTCAAAGAAGTGACTTGTTCCTTGAGCTCTTTTAACTCCTCTACATGGTTAGTATCAACACAAATACTAGAGGAAGTAGAAACTTCATTGTTAGAGCAACAAGGCATGGAAAGTATTTTATCACAAGATGTAGCAACATTGTGAGTGGATGGATCACTTGGACTAGCACATGGCAATATAGCATTAAGAGTAGAAGTTGTGGCATTGTCCACATGAGGCTCACAAGATGTTACCTTTGACATAATAGCCTCATGAGCTAACTTTAGCTTAGCATGGGATGCTAGAAGATCTTCATTAGAGCTAGAGAGCCTTTCATGACTTTCTTCCAATTTCCCATACTTGCTAGTTAGCAACTCAAGTTGGGCCCTTAGCTCAACATTCTCCTTCAAAATAGATGCTTCACAAGAAGTGGAGTTAGTAGCACAAGCATCATTAATATTAGAAATGGAAGAAGACAAATTGGTAAGCTTATCATTCTTAGATAGTTGAGTTTGGAGTTGATCATGAGACTTGATAAGGAGAGAGTGTTCACTTTCTAAAGCCTTGTGAGCTTTGTCAAGTTTCTCTATGTCCTCACTTAGTCTAGCACTGCCAACACCAAATTCAACCTTTTCCTTTTTAAGCACTTTATATTTATCAATAGCATGATCTCTTTCCTCAATGATTTTAGCAATGATAAGATCATTTGATTCATCAAGAGATTCAAGTTTCTCCTCAAGAGACACTCGAAGCTCTTGCTCTTCCTCAAGGGCATTCTCTAAGGATGCTTTTTCATTAGCATCTTCTCTCTCAATTTTACATTTTTGCTCGAATTGAGTATCCAAATCCTCAATGATTTCTATACATTTAATACCATGAGCAACAATTTCACATAGAGAAGAGATAGCTTCACTACCTTTGGGAAGAGCACCAAGAACAATCTCACCCTTCTTGGTTAAGGTTTTAATGTCAAAATCTTCTCCATGAGGATCCACAACCACATCATCACATATCTCGGGATTCGAGGTAGAAGTTACCTTGGAATCCTTAGCCATGAGGCAAACATGATTAATGGGTGAGGAGGATGAAGAATTACTTGAAGCACCATTGAGGTCCATGTCTTGTTCCAACAAATGTTGGGATTCCTCTACATTGTTAGTCATGCAAATACTAGAGGATATGGAAGCATTATTTTCATGACAACAAGACATAGAGAGCATATCATCATTATATTTAGTTAAGCAACTATTACTTGATATGCAAGGACCATCAACTCTAGCATGTATGACATTTGGAGTGCTAGAAGAGTTTAAGTCCAAAGATAGAACATTACAATGTGATAGAGAAGAAGTATAATCAATAGTAAGTTCACCATCACCAATGCAATTTCTATCACCACTCACCATATCATTACCTTGTGACGAATCACATGTTGGTGAAGTGGAAGAAGTTGTGAACTCATCACGACCGGAGGTGGAGGGAGAACAATCATCCTCAATAATTTTGGACACTTCATATATATCTTGAAGCTTGGTCCAAAGCTCATGTGCATTTCGAAAAGGCATGATTGAAGCAAGAACTACATCGGTCAAAGCACATATAAGACCATTAGTAACTTGAGTCTCGAGATGAGAGTTTATCTCATCCTCTAAAGATAATTCTTGGGAATCCTTTGGAGGAGATAAACTCACATCTACAATCCTCTTAATATAATTTGGACCCATGGCTCTAAAAAGATTAAGCATGCGAATTTTCCAAACATCATAATTTGTGCCATCGAATATGAAAGTGGGATCGTGCACTAATTCTCTAAACGACATCTTTTACTCTCTAGGCGGTAAAGCCCAAAAAGAGAGCCCAAGCTCTGATACCAATTGAAAGGACAATGATGTCGCCTAGAGGGGGGGGGGGGGGGGGGGGTGAATGGGCGGTTTAAAACTTTTCCGGTTTAGGCTTGATAATTGCGGAATAAAACTAGGTGTTTAAATTAACAAGCCGACAACCTAAATAAACTAGTCTCACCTATGTGCACCAACAACTTATGCTAAGCAAGATAAACAACAAGGTGATAGCTATGGAATACTTCAAGCACGAAGGCTATCACAATGTAAAAATGCATAAGTAAAAAGCTCGGGTATAGAAATAACCGAGGCACGCGGAGACGAGGATGTATTCCCGAGTTCCTCCTTGTTAAGGGAGTACGTCTCGTTGGAGAGGTGTGAACCGACACAACGGTTCAACAACCACAAAGGTTTCACCTTCTTCTCCGATGAACCGCACCACAAAGGCTTGGTTCACCTTCCACTATCGGAATTCCTTCGAGGCGGAATCCGGAGCCTTTCAACAACAATCCGGGGCACAACCCACAATGGGATTGGGGGCTCCCGAACGGCCTCCAACAACAATCCGGGGCACAACCCACAATGGGATTGGGGGCTCCCGAACGGCTTCAAGTGACCACACAAGGGTCCAACCACCACAAAGGCGTCTAGGGTCCAAGGACGCAAGAGTAACAAGCTCACAAACTTTCAACTTCCACGAATCCTCGTGGAGAGCACACCGCGGGTCCAACCACCACAAAGGCGTCTAGGGTCCAAGGACCCAAGAGAAACAAGCTCACAAACTTTCAACTTCCACGAATCCTCGTGGAGAGCACACCGATGCACCAAATGCAAAAGGCAAGAGCACAAGTGCTCAAAATCCTTCACTCTCAAATTCCAACAAAGCAACAAATGCTTATGGGGGAATAAGAGAGGAAGAATAAAGAGGAGATGCACCAAGAACTCCAAGATCAAGATCTACAAGGTTTCCCTCACTTAGAGGAGAAATCGATCGGTGAAAACGTAGATCAAGATCACCTCTCACTTTCCCTCAAATATTAGCAAGAACCATGGGAGGGATTGAGAGGAAGAGCAAGCTTTCCAAAGGGCAACAATGGAGGAGAGAGGTGAGAAAGAGCTCTAAAGGTTAGGGAACCATTGGGGAAGAAGGCCCCTTAAATAGCTCAACCCAAAATCCAGCCGTTGGGTGCAGATTCGCGCCGTAGCGGTACTACCGCTGGCCCTAGCGGTACTACCGCCCCCCTAGGGAGTTAGGGCATCAAAACGGGCTGAAAACAGGCTTCCGTAGCGGTACTACCGCCCCGGGCAGCGGTACTACCGCCCCGGCGGAACTACCGCTCCCGGTACCGCCGAAAACGGCTCTCTGTTAGCTCCGGCGGTACCTCGGGCGGTACCGCGGCGGTACTACCGCCACAGCAAAAAACAGCAGAAACTGGTAAACGAAAACGTCAATATCTTTTCCATCCGGACTCCGTTTTCGATGATTTTTGGCTCGTTGGAATCGTTACAACGAGCTCTACTTGAATGTGCATAGAAACATCACAGTCCATCATGTGAGGATAAAACCAAATGGGGAAAGGTTGAACTTTCCTAAACAATGCAAACCGGTAAAACCTCCTTCATCAAAAACGCAACAAGATATTCATACGAAATCTGTTTTTGATGAACTAGAGCTTAGTATGGAGATAAACCAAGCTCTAAATCCTCACATGGATAAAAGGCAACAAGTTTTCCAAAGTAAAACCATTTTCGAAGGACTTGGTCTTGTCATGAAGATCACGACAAGAACCAAAACTCAACACGGAGAAAAACCAAATAAAAACCAAGAAAGATGATGTGCCAAGCATGCAAAGGTTTGAGCTCTCCACAAAGATGCGATCAAGTTACTCACTCGAGAGCCCCTCTTGATAGTACGCCTATCTATCCTATAGCCCTATCAAGATCATACCTTTGCCATGAGCATTCCACTTGAGCTAGATGATGACGATCTTGACTCTCTCAGGTTGAAACACCTTTCTTGTTTGTGCTTGCTAGCACATGCTTGATGAAGACTTCTCCAAATGCTCCCCCATACTCCATTATGGGAGGGCCTCGCTAAGCTTCGTCTTCATGTCTCCTTTGCAAGCTTCAATCAAAAGATATCTTCCGAGATGCATCATATTGAGCTTGCACTTCATCTTCTTCTCTTGATATGTATGATGGCTTGGGGTTAAACATGATTGTTCACTCAATCTTCTATTCCAAGCCATACTTGCAATGAGCTCAACACTACACATGACCATTCTTCATATAAACCCTTGAATAGAGCATTGGTCATTATGTCATCTTGAAGAGTCCAACACATGAACTCCTATAATTTCCCATGGACAAGATCTATAAGAATGTCTCAATGTAAACATTAGTCCATAAGGATTGTCATTAATTACCAAAACCACGCATGGGGGCAACCATGCACTTTCACTTGCGTCATGAGATTAACCACTCTGATATCATGTCAAAAATATAGATTCCTAATATTTATTGATGTATCGTCATGACCGTCACAAAAATTATATCATGGAACAAGGAGGGAGATAATCTGGATTACAAGATGGTCTAGAATCTTAGTCTATCTTAGCTCCTGTCATATACCCGCTTATCTCTTCCCCACAACCCCCCAAAATTTATTACATTTTTACCTATTAGGATGATGCTTATTAATGTGAACTAGAAGAATACACTACACGCATTGAAGCGGAAATTAATTTAAGGACCCTATCGACAGTTGTACACCCTAATATCCAAGATTTGACTGGTCACAATAGTCTCAAATTTAGTCAATGTAAAACGGTCATAAGAGCATCTCCACCGGGAACTCTAAATCGGTGTCCGGCACCCCCCAATTGGGCCTCCTTTGGGGGTGTCGGACATGTATCCGGTCAACATTTAGAGGCCGCCCACAGCGGCACTCCCCAAAGGCACACCCCCAAACGGATGCGAACGGTCGAACTCGCTCGCCATGTCGTCGCCTGAGAAGAATGCGGTGCTGCCCGATCAGAAGGAAAAGGAGGCGGTCGTGGTGGTCGAGCAGGAGGAGGAGAGGGAGGCCGTGCTGGTCGACGATCAGCATGCCGTGGGCGCCGCCGAAGAACAGCAGGAAGAAGAGGCGGCGGTCGAGGACGCGACGGAAGAGGACGGCGAGCCCGCAACTCCACCCCCGGCACGCCCTGCGTACTCTCCCTGGTCGCCGTGGCCGTCTCGTGCGGCAGGGGCATACGCAGGACCGGCCGTTCCACAGGCCCTAGAACCGGAGTGGCAGCCGGGAACTCCTGACTCGGCGCCGGGGGACGACGTGCCTGGGACACCGCCGCCTAAGGCTGAGTCCGATGACGAATAAGAGTAGTTGTAATTATATGTAATAAGAATATGCATGCATTAATATAGTTGTTGTACGTAATAAGAATGTGCCTGGTTCTATTACAACACAATTTCATGTCACTCTATTACAACCGGCTGATTGGCTTTGATAGGCCATGCGTGTGCGACGAGGTCATTGTGCAGTCGGCGATGCGTAGCTTCATCACGAATTTCCCGAATATTGGCAACAAATGTGTTATACCTCGGCGGCAGGCCCGGCTGTGGATTAGCCATAGGCCACTGGAAATCGAACGGTTCGCCGACCTGTTGCCTCCTGGTAGGCCGCTCGTACTCAATGATCATGTTGTGCATGATGATACAAGCATTCATGATAGCATCCATTTCCTCCGACGACCATGAAAGACAAGGGTAGCGAACAACAGCCCACCTGGCCTGGAGCACACCAAAAGCTCGCTCCACATGTTTGCGAACAACCTCTTATCTCTTTGCAAAATGGCAATCTGCCTCGCCGACATGGTTGCGGATTGACTTCACAAAAGTAGCCCAAGTGGGGTAGATCCGTCAGCAAGATAGTACCCCTTGGTGTACTCATGGCCGCCGATCACATAGTTGCATGGTGGAGCTAGGCCTTCCACAACTTTCTGGAACACAGTGGAACTGTAGAGCACGTTGATGTCATTGGCGGCACCGGGAGTGCCGAAGTAGGCATGCCATATCCAAAGTTCATGATCTGCCATGGCTTCAAGTATAACACTACACTTCCCGTGATGCCCTGACTTATACATCCCTTGCCACAAGTAGGGGCAGTTCTTCCAGTTCCAGTGCATGCAATATATGCTACCAAGCATCCCTGTAAATCCTCTTGCTTATCCTTGTGCCAAAATACGCGCCGTGTCTTTCTCATTTGGTGTTCTCAGATAGCGCTCGCCGAACACCTCCACAACAGCCCTACAGAATCTGTAGGTGGCTTCGACGGCTGTGGACTCAGACATACGGAGATAGTCGTTCAGATCATCCGCGGGTAACCCGTAAGCTAGGCACCATATGGCCGCCGTGTATTTCTGAATAGACGAGAACCCAAGCTTGCCGGTGCAGTCTCTCTTCAGCTTAAATTAGTCGCCATAGTACCGAACGCCGTGCAAGATCCTCCAAAACAAGGTCCTGCTCATCCTAAAGCGCCGGCGAAATTCATGAGGCAAGTTCGTCGGGTTCTCGGCAAAGTAGTCCTGGAACAACAGAGCGTGCCCAGTTTCTTTGTTGCGGTCCTTGTTGGGCCGCCGCCCCTTCGATGATCCTCCAAATTTCGGCGCCGCGGCTTCCTCGACTTCGGCTTCTAGAAGTGCGGCCATGATCATCTCATTCTCCTCTGCGTCGGCCAAAAGAGCGGCATACTCCGCCATCATTTCAAAAAACATTACCTCGTCGTCGTTGTCCATTGCCTGTTTGATGAATTCAGCCTATCAACCAATGGTCGAACAGCTTGCGTGCGGGGTGGGAGGGAAGAGGAGGCGTACCCGAGCTCGAACTAGATGCGCCGGCGCTAGACGAGTTCGGAAACGAGCGGCGCGAGACGGTCCCTAGCGCTGCGCCAAGGTCACCTTGGTGCGAACCAAGCAGGCGGCGCCGAGAGTAGCGGCGATGGTGCGAATCGCCGACGAGAGGGCTGTGGGGGGGGGGACGAATAACTCAGGGCCGAGGCGTGTCGTGTGTATGACGGGCGGGCCAGCGCTGTCAGGACCAAGCGCGAGTCGATGTCCGGCACCCCCAGGAGGGCCTCCAAGTATAGAGGCCCGTAGGGGGTGCCGGACATAAAATCGCTCGGAGCGAGACTTTGTGGGTGCCGCTGGTGACGGTTTTTCGTGTCCGGTCCTCCAAAGGGCCTTTAGGGGTCCTTTAGATGCCCCCGGTGGAGACGCTCTAAGATAAGAGTACTATATGAGGGTTGAAGCAGGGAGCGGTAATGGAACAGGACGACTGAGAATATATTATGTGGATAGTTTGAGCGGAGCTGGGTCCGGGGCTCCGGGCAACCCAGGCCATCGCCCGGGGTGCAGTAAAAATTCTGGCCTACTATCTCAGAAAAAATACTTCGGCCTGGCCCAACTTGTTCGCTCGTTAGCAGCCTAATCCAGCTATCGCCTGAATTTAAAAAAAATTAAACGCCACACAATGATGCCTACTCAAATCGCAAGATACAGATCCGCTTTTGCGGGGTTGCGATCGATACATGAGGGCGGATTCCATAGGTTTGAAATGATAGAATAGTTGACAGGATTGCTTCCTCGTTCATATGTTTTGCATCAGTAGTCTAACAATTAGAGAGGAAGACGTACCGGGAGTGCAGGCGTTTGGAACTATCATGGTCATATTATGTTTACCAAAAACATGTTTCGAATTTTCTGCAGGATATTTGTATGGATACCTAGTACCCATTAACAACTTGTCATGTGAGTGCATCATGTAGAGGCACATAATATTTAGATGTTGGGTTCAACCACCTGGAGAAGATAGAATGGGTGTTGTTCACGATTTGGACGATGATCTAGCAATGAGATTTGCGGACATGAGTCGTGTCAAGTAATGTTGTTGTATCTTGGTTTAGCTTCCTTTTTGAAAGGCCAACGTTGTGCGATGAATTGTGTTGTATGCACAATGCTTCCAAAAAAATTATAATAAGTTTGACAGCTAAATTAGATCATGTTCATTAGAGGCTGAAATAACCCCCTTTTAAGAAAATTGAAGTAAGCTAAGACTCAAAAAACGAGTCAACTTTATCGATAAAGCATGTTTTTATTGAACTTAGAACAGGCTGAGTCACTTATAAGACTTGGACACTTGTACAAAGAGGGTGATATATCCCCATTCACGGAAGACAAACCCTCTATTTATTTTCCCATAGGTAATCACTCATACAAATTCATAAACTAATTAAAACGCTGAACCTATATTTTTAGTGTCTCGATGAATCTCGTCCCTTGATGGAAATGTTCAAAGAGCCCAGCTACAAAATCCTTGACCTCAATTTTCCTATATCTTGACGGTCGGTTCTCATCCAGCAAACCAGGCGCTGGCTCGAGCACAGTTTCACCATCCACGCCGTAAAACACGGCCAATGAGAGCCTCTCCTTATCGGGATTGGTCACCACTCTGTGAACTGGGCTCCTAAAGATTCCGTTGTTCATTATCTGCATCAAAATTTCACATGCAAGTTAATAAAGCACTTGGATTAACAAAATATGATCAACATTGATCATTGCGGATTATTCAAGAGAGGAGGTGTGCAGCTTGTATTTGAAGGTGCGTACCTCCATGCAGTCTGCTAAGTTAATAACCAAAGTGCACGGCTTAGATGGAACATTGTACCATTTCCCATCTTTCTGAACTTGCAAGCCACCAACATCTTTATCGACAGAAAGGATGGTAATGAGACCACCGTCAGAGTGAGGCTTGAGGCCCAAAACAAGGTCAGGCCTCGGGCATGGAGGGTAGTAGTTGAATCTTGCAAAGCCAGAAGCGTTCTCTGATATTTTGTTGACGAAGTAATCCTCATCAAGGTCAAGGAGCTTGGCTATTGATTGCAAGATAAGATCTCTTATGCTCTTGATTTTTGATGCGTACTCATCTAGCACATCCCTGTAGAAGTGTTTAATCAGAACTTTGGATTTTTTTAGTTGAGTATCGATGAATTATCTACATCTCTTTAAAAAGCAATTCATGAATAAATTTCAGAAAACTACATCGAGCTAAAAAAGAAGAAATCATTAATAAATTTTGACAAAGGATTCACAATGGAAAGTTGTGTCGAATAGACTTGACTTCTAACCTAACTTCATAATATAAGAAATGATATGACAATAGGTCCACTAGCAAGAGAGATGAGCAATGCCAAGAGAATACTGACTAGTTCAGAGTTTACCCAAAGTGTAGTCTCTGATATTATTCTGAAATTTTCATTCTGTGTTCCCTTTGCAACAAACTAATACTAGTACGAGAAAAGTGAAACATCACTTAAGGCAAGGGAATAGTTAACCTGAAAGATTCCGGGTGACTAGGCCATTTAGCAAAATTCCTCTGACCTACTGGCTCCACTTTCAGATGCAACCGATCGTTCCAGTCCAGGATCTGATCCTGGGTTGCCACTTTGTCATTTCCATACCCTTCCACCTCGAAGGGCTTGCCTTCCACCACGTTGCTGCATTTCTGCTTCTCTTCAATGGGTTGCCGAAAGAATTCCCTCGACGTGCTCATCATGGCATCCATGAGAGAGTCTTCAATCCCATGGTTAGTGGCCTGGATAAGTGTTTTACCAATTTAAGCAACATTTTGATAATCTTAGAAACTAAGGTGCATGCAAAGACTGACCAGGATAAGGCCCCAGGTCTGTAGACCCGACCGAAGCTTATCGACCTCGTCGACGTCCGTCAACCGGCTAAGATCGATGAGAGGGATGGGCTCCGGCATTTCATCGGCGCCGGCCTGACGCTCTTGCTCCGGCCGCACGTACTGGCTCGGCGGCTCCTCGACGTCCGCCGCCAGCTCTTGCACCGTCTTCGGCAGCATCGTCAACGTCTCGCCAGACGCAGCTATTCTGTTCTTGGATATATGTGTGCTTTTACTCTTGCTCATTTGAAGTTCGAGATAGGGTGGGCGTTATGTAGCTTCGAACGTGCCTTGATTTTCTTATCATGATTTATATTAATGCTGCTCCAAAGAAAAGAAAAAAGCAGGACTGGCGAGATGAAACAGATCATGCATGACGCCCACCATGCCGTCCATAAGACTAGTATACGCTTCCCATGAGACCAGTATGCACTTCATGCGAATTTTCTTGGTTGCGTCATGCCATCCATGAGATAGTATGCCGTCCAGGCCATGACTAGCGTATTCCTTTTTGACAAATCTAGCCTTTTCTAGAAATTTAACATACATATGGCCCCTTCCCAAAACTACTCCCTCCGATTATGAATAGAAGGGTATTATCAAAATACAATTTGAATATATATTCCCTCCAGTACAGTTCGAGACTTGTACAATGGAGGTGATACATCACCATCTCTTTATTTGTCATAGGTAACCACTCGTACAAATCCACAAAGTAATTAAAGTGTTGAAACTATATTTTCAGTGTCTCGATGAATCTCTTTCCTTGATGGAGATGTTCAAAGAGCCCAACTGCAAAATCCTTGACCTTAAATTTCCTATATCTTGATGGTCGCTTCTCATCCAGCAAACCAGACGTTGGCTCGAGCATCATTTCCCCATCCACGCCATAAAACATGGCCAGTGTAAGCCTCTCCTTCTCGGCATTCGTCACCACTCTGTGAACTGGGCTCCTAAAGATTCCATTGTTTATTATCTGCATCAAAATTTCACATGCAAGTTATAGAAGCACTAGGATTAACGAAATAGGATACGACTTGATCATTGCGGATTATTCAGGAGAGGAAGTGTGGAGCTTGTATTTGAAAGTGCCTACCTCCATGCAGTCTCCTAAGTTAATCACCAATGTGTAAGGCTTGGTTGGAACATTGTACCATTTCCCATCTTTCTGAATTTGCAAGCCACCGACATCTTTATCGACAAAAAGGATGGTAATGAGACCACCGTCAGAGTGAGACTTGAAACCCAAAACAAGGTCGGGCCTCGGGCATGGAGGGTAGTAGTTGAATCTTGCAAACCCAGGAGCCTTCTCAGATAATTGGTTGACGAAGTAATCCTCATCAATCTCCAGGAGCTTGGCTATTGTTCCCAAGATAAGATGTCTTATTCTCTTGGTTCCTGATGTGTAGTCATGCAGCGCATCCCTGCAAAACGACTCCAGAATAGTTTAATCGGACCCTTTTGCTTTTTCCTCCGGTATATCTACGACTTATCTGAGTATCTCTTAAAAAAGTAATTCATCGACTGATTTCACAAAACTACATTGCCCTAAAAAAGTAGTTAATCATTAAGATAAGTTAACGAAATTCTACAATTAACAATGGAAAGTCGTCTCGCAATTTAATTAATGTCTTAACTAATCCCACCGTATGCAACCACAGAGATCCAATTAAAGACAAAATATATAGATCACCTGATCAACTAAAAGCAATCTACACAATTAGCTAACAGCAGCTACGACTAGTAATCCCTTAATTAACTCAACCATAACAAAACTAATCAACTATTCTTTTTTCACTATTATAAGTTTCAAAACTGGTGGTGATGCATGGTACGTCAAGATACGGTAAAAAACAGCGACAACCTGATCTCCCTATCTGATCCCGCATATGCAGTTCGTGTGGAAAAAATGTGAAAGAAGTTCTTGCCTACAAAGCTGGATGCCTGGATCATTTCCTCTCTATTCAATCGGACGCAGATATGTACATGGATCTACTCCACGTACAAAGCTCATCTCCTTGAAACGATCTATCTACATTGTAGGTAGTGTAATCTTTGGAGTTGTATTAGGAACACTGGATATTTTTACTTTTTTCCTGAGGTGACTGAGACTTAAGAGAAAATCAGTCTACGGATTTGCTAAATCTCAGCTGACTGATTTACACGTTATATCTATGGAGTGTTAAAGAACGAGAGAGTAAAAACAACCCTTATCTTTTAACACTTAACTATGTCCGTTAATATTTATTCGCAATGACATAACAACTGTACAAGAGAGTAAGAGACAGAATTAAAGACGAAACTTGAAAGAGAGAAAGAAATACATGATACACAACAGAGCGGGGGCACCTAGCGTAAGCAATGATATGAGAACAGGAGTCCACTAGCAAGAGAGACATGCAAGACCATTGAAAGTGTAGTCTCTGATATTCTTGGATTGATACTTTTTTCTGAATTTTTGCTCTATTTTCCTTTGAAACTAAGCTAATACTACGAGTAGAAAAGTGAAACATCACTGAAGGCAAGGTAGTAGTTAACCTGAAAGATTCCGGGTGACTGGGCCATTTAGCATAATTCCTCTGATCTTCTGGTTCCACTCTCAGATGCAACCGATCTTTCCAGTCCAGGATCTGATCCTGGGTGACCGTTTTGTCATTTCCATACCCTTCGACCTCGAAGGGCTTGCCCTCCACCAAGTTGTTGCATTTCTGCTTCTCTTCAATTGGTTGCCGAAAGACCTCCCTCGATGCGCTCATCATGGCATCCATCAGAGAGTGTTCAATTCCATGGTTGGTGGCCTGGATAAATGTTTTAACAATTTCAGCAACAGTTCCATAATTTTGGAAATTAAGGTACACACAAAGGCTGACCAGGAAGAGGCCCCAGGTCTGTAGAGCCGTGTACAATGGTGCTTATTAATGTGAATGTTGCAATTAACTATAGTGTACAAGAGTTTTCACACAATTAATCGTATTATTTTTTAATGGATTTTGTTTTCTTTGTATCTAAAATATAGATAGTGACCTTTTATAGAATCTAACCCAAGGTTTGGTGCCGAAGAAGATGAAAACAAACTTGTGCAACACGGCGGGATACTCTGGGCGTCGAACCTCTGTTACATTAGCGGGCGTTCTACGACAGCAGGCGTCTCCACAAAAGATGGAGGCAAACTATACAAGTTCAGCTACATCCTCTTTAGTGCCGACCCTGGGGGAAAGATTTCAAAATAGTTTTAGGAAGGGGTGGAGATAAGTTTTGCCCGTCGGCTATATTTGGCAAAAGAATATGCGGTTAAGTGAGCTGCATACGGACAGCAGGAGATTATTCGCTAGCACACCATCTTATAAAATACTCCCTTTGTCCCACAATATAAGATGGTAATGTTGGTAAAGCTAAAACATCTTACCAAAACATTTTATATTGTAGGATAGAGGGAGTATGAATCAACACTGACATTTCAGGTATCGAGCATACGTCACAACTCACAGAACCATTTTTGCCAGGAAGAGGCCCCACGAGTTCCGGTAGGAAGACACTCCATGTTCACCTGGAGTTCCGGTGACAATCTGACCAGGATGCTTCAGGTTTGCTCCCACTGACACAGCCACAAACTCGGGAACACCTGCTACCATGCTTAAGCTGCTAGCTCCGGCACACTTGCTAGTTGCTATCCCAGATCTGGGTGAATTAACTGCTGCAGTTTAGTACTAACAATAGCCTGTCTGTGTATATCACAGAATAAAAAAAATAACACCAATGACCACTGGCCAGCTGCGCTGAATAGACAGGGAAAATATGCACAAAATCTGATTGTTCAAATTCAAACAAGTGTCTTACAAGTCAAATTTTGAAAAAGGATGATTCATGAGCAATTTAGTCTCATGTGGCACCACTTGGATACAGTTTCAGACCCAATGCCAGTTCATTTGTGTTCATAATTAGGTTTTCTTATGACTGCAGCAAAAGAATCATTTTAACCTTCAAGCCCAAAGCGAGTAAACCATTAATATCAGCAGGAAAGAGGGTAATGGAAATTCACAAGGAAAAAATGTAACACTAGTACATGACGATCGAAGAGCACAGAGATAGTGCGTACCAAGTCTCAGCATTCTGACAATTATTTGCAAGACTTTCTTGTCCGGACAGCTGTTGTAGAAGACACTGGAAACAAAACGTGGTATTTCAGATGGACTCGAGGTGCAGACTGCAGAGCATAAGCCTGCAATAGTCATGCATAATCCTTCATCGCAGAATAAAAAGCATAGGATCATGCATATCTTACCCAGCAGCTGCTTGCAGGATTCCAGGCAAGGCGCCGCCGAATAGAAAACATAGAATCATCGCCCGTTCGAGGCGCCGCCGGCCGCGCCGCTCCAGGATGGATTCCAGGAGCGGCTGCGGGGAATCGTGCGACGCGAGGTGCCGGCCAGCGGCGCGTCCAGAGCAGGCGTCACTGGGTGGAGAGCACGCCGGTGCGTATGGCGGATTTGAGGGGGAGGGAGGAGGCGAGGATGTGCAGCCGGCAGAGTCGAGATACGGTCCTCGTCTGCCGCTTGCTCTCTCTTCCTCATCTGTCCGCCGCTTCTTCAAGCCGCCACCGCAATCAAACTCCGTCGTCACACCCCGCCGCCGGTTTTTTTTTTTTTTTTGAGGGAAGGTTGGTTTCCAAAGGGCCAGGTTTTGCCTAGGACTAGGAGTAGTTCCGCCCGATCGACTGGCCCATGTGGTACAAGAAAAGGCCCATTAAGATCGGTGCTGTACTGCTGTTAGTGTTAGCAACTTTGTCTTCTTCCTCCAACCCTCGGGCCAATAGCTCTCCTCCAACCCTCGGGCCAATAGCTCTCATGCGACGTTTTTTCAGCGAATTGGAAGCAGAGCGACGTCTTATTGGAGAAGAGCTCTCGTGCGACGCGTATCTGAGCGAAAATAGCCCAGAGCCAATATGGCACTTAAACGCTCGTTAGCTGTTAGATTTGGGTGACCGTTGGGAACATTGGGCCCACCACTTATCCAGCGCAGTTAGAAAAGAACCGCGCCCGTGCCCGACCGCCCGACGCCGCCCATTGCTTCCCCTTTCCCGCATCTTCTCTCTTCTCCGGCGACAAGGTCTAGCTCATCCGCCGCGGAGATGTCTAGCTCGTCCGCCGTGCGGTCAAAATGGCCACGGTATGGTGTAGTGGCGCTGATACGGTGCCCAGACTGCCCACGCCCAGAGGCTCTCAAGCGTTGGGTCAGTAAGACCGACGACAATGGCAATCTTGGGCGCGAGTATGTCCGCTGCTTGAGCAAGAGGCACGCCGGAAGGGATGGGCAGGTTCAGATCTCAGTTCTTTCGCAGCCTTTTGCTTTGATTTCACCGCAATTCTTTTTTGCTCGTCGAATTTGGAAAATTTTGAATTTAGGGTTCATGTTGCTGTTTTCAGATCCTGAAAAAATGTGGCTATTTCGAGTGGATGGATGATTATTTAGAGAGGCTTATGTTTGAGGGCTACATTGATTCGATCGGGGCCGCAAACTTGGAGCTCAATTTGGGGGGCTGCCGCCGGTGGGCGTGGAGATGGGGGGGAAGCTTGGACATGGGTGCGCCCGGTGCTGACAGAGAGGTGAGGAGGAATGCGCGCAATGGTGAACTGCCCTTGGAGTCCGAACTGAACCAGGACTGAAGAAGATCAAGAAACATCTAAAGCATATGGTTGATTTGCAGAAGCAAGCAAATATGATGGCATGTGGATTTTATTGTTGCATCGTTGCTCTGTTTTTCGTTTACTTGTTGATCCGTCGTTAGGGCAGAGGACGCGATCTGTGTGCCATGCCAAGTTCGTGTAACTTAATCGGATCGAAGCAGCAATTTGTTAAGTTTCTGAATTTGTTGAGTCGGTGTTCTTCAGTTAACTTCAGTCGACAGTTCTGTTTTCAGAAGAAAAAACGTACTGGGCTGCCAGATTAGATGTTGGGCCGTGACGAGTAGATGCTGGGCCGTGATGTTTCTGAATTTTGCTTATTTCCTGTAAAATAAAAAAACGTACTGGGCTGCCAAATTTTGCATAGAGGCACACATAAAGGCAAATACACATATATTTACTTGTTTTAGCTTGTTTGTAACAAATTTTGCTTAGAGGAAATCTTATTTACTTGTTTTAGCTTGTTGTAACAAATTATGCGTTTTCTCTTGTATTTTTGTAGGGAAGTGGTAACACCCGTTGCCGAGCCGAATAATCGCATCTAGTTCCCTTGTTTTAGCTCGTTGTAACAAATTTTCAATCGTATTAGCTCTTGAATTTTGTTACTAGTTCCCTTGTATTAGCCTTTGAATTTTGTTACTTTTATGGCAAAAGGCAAAAATCACATATTTTGACCTTCCAAAAATAATACTTCATGTTTGTTGCATGGGTCATGCAAAAATTTGTTTTGAACGAAACAAACATATTAGGACCAACAATACATTTTTTTGGAGAACATAGTAGCAATAACATCACACTTCAAACTTGTGCCCTCTTACAACTTACTAACCTTACACAATAAGTAGCATCGACTCAACAAACACAGATAAACTACATGGAAATAAAGGGGCATCATCTTAAATGGAAATAAACTAAAGATGGGCATATATGCCCAAGCAAACATGGCAAACAAACATAGAACTTGTTCTCCTTGACTCCTCCTTCGGGGTGGCTCACTCGTCGTCCTCCGCATCCATGTTGTAGGGGAGGGTGTGAATGTTGCCCTGGTAGTGGTAGGTGTCGTTGAAGTTTGTGTAGATGTTGTAGCTCGTGAATGCGATGAACTTGCACCCGTACCACCACACCTGCCCGAGGAGGTGGAAAGCATCGAACATGTTCCTGAACTCGACGTAGTAGCCGACAACGAGACGGTTGTCGTAGACCTCCTCGAGCCGGAACATGCGCGGCGAGCCCGGAGGGAGATGAAGGTGGCGGTAGCCGCACGAGAGGAAGAACTGCGCCCACTCCCTTGTGCCCCTCCACCTCGAGAAGGCCCAAACGCGCAACCGGTTCTCGACGATGACACGGGGCGGATACTGTAACTCCGGCACGGTGGCAGGGCGTTGGAAGGTGGGGGCGTTGAACTGCATGCTGGCTAGGGTTGTAGAGAAGAGGATGCGGCTTGAGAGAAGATTGTGAGAGAAGAGGTAGAAGATGGGGTCCTTATAATGCCGTGGTGTGAGAGAAGAGGAAGGAGCGGTGGCATTTCTTCTCCGTCGACGTGGCACCCATTGTATTAAGTGGGAGAGAATCCAAAGCGCGGGCCATGCATTTGAGCGGCGCGACGGCGTTTACACTGTGCTAGGGCTGCATCGATCGGTACGACACGGGCTGCGTCGATGCATCGCTGCAAATAGCTCTGGTTCGACGTGACGGCTTTTTCACTGCGTCGAGGCTACGACTGCATCGCTACGACACGGGCTGCATCGATGCTAATAGCGCTGGTGTTACGCTGCCCACAAGTGTAGGGGATCGCTGAAATCTTCGTTGGGAAGTATTACCCAAATTTATAGTTCGACTCAAGGGGAACACAAGAATACCAATAAGACTTTAGCAATTGAGACGTCACTCTCAACCACACCTGTATATCAATAAACTTGCAGCAACAATAGTGATAGCAGTGATATGGTTCAAGTAAGTAAAATATAACAGCAGTAGTAACAAAAGGGTTTCCCAGTTTTCACCGGAAAAAGTGAAGGTGTAACTCAGAGATTTAAAACGTAGGCATGAGGTGACAGCGGGGTGTTGCATGAATAAGATTGATCATATAATAAGATATAAATAGCAATGGGACTTATCTCTAACTTTGATATATGTAGCTATGTGTTCCGTAAATAGTTGTCGTACTAGGCAAGAGAATTTGCACAACATCTATTGTCCTACCTGCCCATTTCACCGGGGCCAACTTGGAACTACAGGTAATTAAGGTCTACCCTTTCGAGTAGACTGGAACAATGCATTAACAGTTCATGAACACATAGAATCCTCAAACTAGAACATATCCCCCTTGTTTTCCCTATATGTCACTTTTAGGGTTCGCAGGCTTAACATAATAGCAGCCAATACACTTTGCAGATAGATACCAAACTCAATTATATGATGGGGCAAAATAAGTTCAGTACTGAAATCATGCCACTCGGGACCTAGTAGCAAGCATTAAACATAGCATAAGTGCATCAACACAATACAAAAGTATCCTCAAGGTAAACCCTAAGATCTCGAACAACGGGTATCATTACATGATCAACCTCATCCAATCCCCATCCACTTCATATGCCTACAGCGGTCTACTCACACATGGTGATGGTGGAGGAACTCATGGTCGATGGAGATGAAGGCGGTGAAGACGGCCTCCGAATCCCTCCTCCGGAGGAGAAATCCTGGATCAATCTGTCTCCAAAAACGAAGATCGTGGTGGTGGCGGCGCTCTGTTTCGCAAAAAGACCTCCCTTCTAGGTGAAGCAGTTTTTTGTATATATGGAGGGGTACGCCAAAGATGAGGCCGAGGGGGCGCTCGAGGCACCAGATAGGTGGGCCCACACGGCCAAGGAATCTGGTCGCGTGGGGCCCCCCCTTTTGGGCCTCGGGCACTCCCTCGTGTCCATCTTCTTCTCGATGTCCTTCATTTTCCATAAAACTTTGCGTGGTATTTTTTCCCGATTTAATTTCCTGCAAAAATAGACAGAAACAAGACTTTGCTAAAAACAGCATCAGATTCAGCAGTTTTAATCAAGTATGTGGAGATTCCGGGACAAATAATAAAGCAAAGTGATTGGAAAAGTATATGCATTTTGGGTGCATCATACGCCAAGGCTTTTTCTGAAACGAGTCGTGCAGGGCTGCGTCGAGGGCTGGGCTGCGGCATGCATGCAATGTCTGCATGCATCGAGCTGGTGAACGGGGCCCACTAGTCAGTGGCCATTGTTGCATGCAGTTATATTGAGACAAAACACACGGAGTCATCCACTCGTATGTCCAGTCCATGCACCGGGTCATTTTCAATCGTTTGATCGTAATGAACGGTCCAGATCGAGCGCACGGGCCGATCCAAACCCCACCAGTTGCACCAATCAGCGCTCCACGCACCGCTAGCCAATCAGAGCGCAGAACGAGCGCAGCCGCGGATCGGCAGTCACATGCGCACGGAGCTAACCCTAACGCCAGATCTGAACCATCCACGCAGATCGATCAACGGCACAGAAGGGGGCGGGGTTTCAGACGGGGTTTCCGGGGTTTAGAGGGGTTTTGAGCTACAAGCTGAGGTAGGGTTAAGCATAACTAATTCATAAAAAATCAAAAAAATGCTCAAACCAACACACATGGTCTTCTTATGTTGTATAGAAACGAGAAAAAAAAAATATAAATATAGTTTCCGTCAATTTTTACGAAAAAGTGTCAAATCAAGCGAACAACTAGGGTTAAGCCTAACTAATTAGAAAAAAAATCAAAAAAGGCTCAAACCAACGCACATGGTCTTCTTATGTGATGTAGTTATTAGAAAAAAATATAAACATGGTTTACATACATTTGGACGAAAATGCCTCCAACAAAATGTGAAACTTGGAACAATGTACTAAGGTTTTCAATGGAAGAGGATGTGTGTTCTAGTCACTAGGGTTGAGCATAACTAATTCATAAAAAATAAAAAAATGCTCAAACCAGCGCACATAGTCTTATTATGTTGTATAGCAACGAGAAAAAAATATAAATATAGTTTCCGTCAATTTTTATGAAAAAGTGTCAAATCAAGCGAGAGATCTCGAACAACTAGGGTTAAGCATAACTAATTCATAAAAAAACAAAAAAGGCTCAAACCAACGCACATGGTCTTCTTACGTGATGTAGTAACGAGAAAAAAATATAAACATGGTTTACATACATTTGGACGAAAATGGCTCCAACAAAATGTGAAACTTCGAACAATGTACTAAGGTTTTCAATGGAAGAGGATGTGTGTTCTAGTCACTAGGGTTGAGCATAACTAATTCATAAAAAATCAAAAAATGCTCAAACCAGCGCACATAGTCTTATTATGTGATGTAGTAACAAGAAAAAAAATATAAACATGATTTTAATCTGTTTTATATATGATTTTCTATTAAAACATGTTATTTAAATAAATAAAAATAAAAAATAGAAGAATTATTCAAAACATAATGAAACTTCAGATTTACACTATATAGGTAGAATAGATGTCTAGGAAATTAATTTGGCTGATTTAGACAAGATGCAAAAAGAAGTTGCTTAGAAACGAGGGCGTTTACCCTACCTTTGAAACACACTTTTGATGACTATGAGCTTAACATAGCAAAAGGGCTCGGATTGATCAGCATCAAATTTTCTTGAGGTCAGGTAGCATTGAAACATCATACCTGAGTCAAAAGTTCAACTTGAGTCCAAATTTGAATTGAAACCGAAATTTGAATTTTGCATCAAATTTGAATTTCAGTTTGAAAACAATAACCAAACAAGTTCGGATGGAAACATGTGGATACATAGTGCCTGACAAATGTTATTACATTCCATAAATTTCAAATGACCAACAGTTCTATCTCTTCCGACCACGCCGTGTACCCTTCTTCGCCTTAGCAGTTCTTGTTTGTGGTTGTACTGCACACACAAGTTCACTCATCATCTTGGTTTTCTTCACTCGACTCGATGCTATCACCTCCTGAAATTCTTCAGTTTCAACAGTTTCGACAGTGTGCACCTCGACAGTTTCTTCAGTTTCGACAGTGTGCACCTCGACGGTTTCTTCAGTTTCAATAGTGTGCACCTCGACTGCAATTTCTTCATTTTCAGTGACACCGGCTGCAGTTTCTTCAGTTTCAGCATCAAACTGTTGCCACTGACTTCTCTTTCTTCTGCAGCCACTGACTCTTGCTCTTTTTGTTGGCCAACATTGTTCAACAACAAAAGGCTGACTTGCAAGCTTCCTCCTGAAAACAACAAAGCATGCCCCATATTTATAATTGAAACAAAAGCACAATATGAAAAACACAAATAGACAAGCACATACTTTTTGGGCTTAGGAGGAGAGTAAATGCATTGTCTAGATCCCTCTCTGTGCCCAAGTACTCGGCACCGCTTGCATCTATTTTTGCTACCCTTTTGAGCTCTTTTTGGCTTTGCATCTTCTTGTCATTCTTGCCCTTCTTACTACTCCCACCTTTTTCAAACCATGACTTGAATCTACTCTGTTTAGGTCTGCCTGCTTTTCTTTTTGTCAGAGGAGGACACATGGAAAATTCAAGCGGCACTTCTGGACACTGAGACTGATCTGTAAGAGGTGGAATTGGAGTTGCATATGCAGCTTTGAATCTTGCTACCGAATAATATTCATGCAGATATGGATGCATGTTTATCCTCGGCCGTGAGGCTAAGAATATAATGGCATGCTCACATGGTTTACCAGTGTGTTGCCTCTCGAGGCAACTGCAATCATGCAATTCAGTTTCAACAACATGTCTCCTTCCAATCTTGTTATCTCTAACTTCAGCACCCCACAGTGATGATGCCTCAACAGACAAATGTGTAAGACTTCTACTTCTATTGACCACCTGTTGCACTACTGCTGGAAGTTTATCATCTTGCAGACAATCACCAATCTTTTTTCTCAATTCCCACAGCCGCATGAGCATGATCCTGATTTGGTCAACCATGTCATGCACGGGCAAATCTTTTAGCTCCTTCACCTTGTTGTTGAAACTTTCTGCCAAATTGTTGTTGATATGATCACACTTGATGGCAGTGTTGAATCCTGACATGTACCATAATAAAGAATGGTAGGTGTTCAACCATGTTCCAAACTCCTCGCATGTTGCCATTACCTTACCAAGATGATATGAATGTGTCTGTTTAGTGTAAGATCTTGCTGGTGGCCACATTCTCCCAAATTAATCTCCTCTGGATTTTTTGATCAAATTCATCCACAAATGGCCAAAGCACTCCCTCTGCTCAGCATGTGGGAACACATTTTTAACTGCATTTTCCAGACCTTTGCATGCATCTGTGTGTATTGCCAAAGGTGACACTGGCCCTAAGCTTCTTTTCAACTGCATCATGAACCATGTCCATGAAGCCTCTGTCTCTGACTGAAACAAGCCAACAGGAAACATCCATTGTGTCCATCTAGAGCATTGCATGCTGCCAACTGACCATTCCACTTGGCTGTCAAAAATGATGAGTCTATGCTCAAATATGGACGACATCCTGCTTTGAAGCCATCGATGCAAGGCTTTAAAGCCATAAAGAATTTGGAGAAATAAACCTTGCCATCCTCTGATACCTCTGTATCTATCTCGACAACACTGCCAGGTGACCTTTTCTCCACCTCTGCTTTGAAATTGAAAAGCATCCTAAATGTGTTTGCCCAATCACCATACAAATTCTTCATTGCCCTTTGTTTAGCCTTCCGCACTGTGGTATAATTCAGTTTAATCTTGTACAACTTTTCCAGGTCTACTTTCAGTCTTTTGGCGGTAGTGTTCGGTGTTTTCGCCAAAATTGGAGTTATCTTTTCTGCAACCCAAATCTGTGATGTCATGCTTGATACTCTTTGTGAACTTGTAAGACAAGTATGTTGATGAGGGATTTGGTTAACCCTGACTGTACTTCCATCAGCCTGCAGTCTAGCAGAAATGTACCACTTGCAAGGCCTCACACCACTACCATCAAAACCTCTGCACTTAGCATAAAACTTCTTTCTGTCACTCCAGAGTGTCTTGGCATCAAACTGATTTCTGACTGCATAAGTCTTGAAAGACAACCTGAACTCATCCATGTTTGGCCACAACTTTCCCACTTGAATGACATGGTTTTCCTTGTCATACACATGCACCAGCTCATCATTATGTGCATCATCTACATAATCTGCAGCATCTTCCATCAACTGTTCATCTACATCTTCACACAATTCTCTGTCAGAATTATCACTTGTAGCTTCATCACTCTCCTCCTCGTCTCTGTCATCGACTGGAATGCCAAATAGTTTGGCCATCTCAGTGTCAGCAATTGGTGCAATGACCAAATCAGTATGCTCCTCCAATTCAACTGCATTCCAATCAACAACAGCAACATTTCCCTCTTGTGCATCTGCATTAGCCCCATCGGCTATTACTGCCAGAATGGTAATAATGGGAACAATATGCCTATGTGAAGCCCAATCATCTTCTGCCTTCTTCATAGCCAACTGTGACGGCACATAACCCACCTTCGAATCAATATTCAGATCAACGAGCTCAGCAAAAAAATCAGCCTTGAGGCTTGCCCAGCCCTCTTGCCTATCGATTTCATCAATAATCTATTCACCATCTTCAATTCTGACATACTCTCCTTTGAAATCATCATACCGCAATAGTGAAACCTCTTGCTCTGGACCCCAAAGCACAGTTTCCCCAATTTTCTCCACCAATTTCCTCACCGCCTTCTCTTCCATCTTCTGTAGTTCAGTGGGATCAATCTCTGCACAATCAAACTCCCATTTCACAATTGTGTCTCTCTGGATGTTCTCCATGCTACCATCAACTAATTTTGCCGTCGATGGAAAGAAATTGACCGCGAATTCAAAGGTTCGAGCAGCATCCTCTCTGTTATAGGCGGGCAGTGTGAGAAAGATCAGAGGAGGCCGTAAATTGCACTGAAAATTGGGCGGGAGGGAGGCGTATTACCTGTTCGAAGCTGAATCTGGCGGCTCCTTCTCGATCTGACGGGCTCCGGGTCCACGAGCTCCTCTCACCGGGCGGCCCCCTCTCACGTTCTATCGATTTCAACAAGCAAAACAGAGGCACGAGCTTAGATCTACCCGATCTACAAACAGGCGGAGGGGATTGGGACTAGAGCTCCGAATGCACTAACCATGAAGGCCGCCGCTACCGAAAGAGGGCTCCGCCACCGCCGCCGCCGGAGCTGAAGAATGGAGCGCGGGCAGTTTCAGACAGTTCAGGTCGGGGGCGGGCACAGTGGGCAGTTTGACTTGATGCGGTGCTAATTAACTTGGTGGCCCGACATGTCTTAGCGCTAACTGAACACGTTGACGACCGTTTTAATGTCTGTGTGGTCGTGGGCTATTTTCGCTCAGATACGCGTCGCACGAGAGCTATTCTCCAGTAAGACGTCGCTCTCCTTCCAATTCACTGAAAAAAACGTCGCATGAGAGCTATTGGCCCCCAACCCTCACACGCTCTGTCTCCTTAAACCCTCGCTCTCTGATCCGTCCGGTTCCAGACTCCGGCGGTTACCCTAAACTCCGGCCTCTCCTCTACTCTACTGGTGCCGCCTACTTTCATTTGACAGTCTAAACAGATAAAAACCGGACAAGAGGCATGTTCGTTTGCGTCGCCCTGTTGGAGGACATGTCAAATATTTTCTGTAGGGGCAGAAAAAATGTCCAAATATACGAAACAGTTTACTTGGGAGCTCTGCCATATGATGTTATGACATCTGAACATGTACAATACAAGCACATTGCAAAAGAAGAAACAGGACCATAATAGAGCAAGGGGCACCAAATGCAATAAGCAAACAACACGTCTGACGAATAGAAACTCGGATTGCATATCTATGTCATGTTGCATTGAGTTGCACTATCTACTTTGTACTAGCTGGTATTTTTCTTGGTAAATATAGATATAAGATGTCTTTGGGGAATCGCAAAACGCGCGCGTGCGCTTCTACCTCGCGCAGCGCACGCGCATGCGGAACGGACATGCAAAATAGTTTTGAATTTTAAAAAGTCTATAACTTTCAAACCGAACGTCCAAATTAAGATCCGTTTTCACCATCGTGTTACTCGCAACGATATCTTCAAAACTAGATCCCATATGAGTATGTTCTGACCATTATTTTTCAAAAGCAATTTTGTATTATAGACTTGCTTTTCTATCAAAAAGCGAACTCTCCTCGTATAATTGCCTTCTGTACAATTTCTGACCATAAGGTGTTCTTTCATGATAACAATTGTTTTCCAAATTTTCTTTTATGAAGTCAATTTTGAAATTGTCTTTTCTATCACAGAAGTAGCTATGTAGTATACAATAACTTCCAAAGAATCTTTTGTATTATAAACTTGTTCGTCCAAAATTGCAATCTTGTCTATCGATATGCATAGTACTATCACATTTTCTAATTTTTAAAAGCAACTTCTATGACATAAAAGTTCGTACTATAAATTTTTAAAATATTGATACAATTTTGTTTCAACTCGTCGATTCGTTCTACAAAAGCAAATTTTGACCAGAAGTTGTTTTCTGGTAACAATAGGGTTTCAAAATATTTTATGAAGTCAACTTTTGAAACATAAACTTGTTTTTCTATCACAAAAACAACTATGTAGTATACACTAGCACGAAAAGCAATTTTGCATTGTAAACTTGCTTTTAAAAGAGAAAATCTTGTTTCTACTCCGATGTTGTTTTTGTTCATAAAAAGCAATTTATTGGTTGAGACACATTTTTCTAGCATAAAAATTTCTCTTTTTCTCATGTTCTGATTTCTAAAAACAACTTACATGACAAGAACAAAGTTTGAATTATAAGTTTGCCATTTCTTTTATAAACAATAAATAATGTGAGGATGAGTGGGGATATGTTTTCAAATCCAAGAAATGGTCAACTTGTTGGTTTATGAGAGACTATCATGCTCATTGGCATGAGACATTCAAAACAATATCTCATACTTATATACTCCGATGAATATTTTCTAAAAGCAACTTCTAGATAGAAAAACATGTTTTTACCATGAACTTGCTTTATCATGACACAAAGTTGCTTTTTGTAAAATAATTGTCAGAATATGTCCATGTGAGATCTAGTTTTGTAGATCTGGTCGCGAGAAACACTACGGTCAAAACCGATTTTGATTTGGACGCTTGGTTTGAAAGTTATCTGTTTTTCAAATTTTAGACTATTGTGTGCTCTTACACGTCAGACTGCATGCGGTGAGGGAATCTTTTCCTTTTTGGTCGCGTGGGCTCTGAATCGGGAAAGCGCGTGCGCTCTAGAGTAGTGTCCGATGTCTTTATGTGTCTTTACTAAAAAAATGTTTAAATGAAACACCCCGCAATTTAAAGGGTTAGAATGAGACCTTCTCCGCCCTGCATCAGTGCCGGCATTGGTGGCCTCATTTCTCCGGAAAACGAACTACGATCCTGCTTCAACCGCAGCAACGGCAGCTCCTCGCCTCCGCACGGCGAGTTACCGGCCGGAACAGAGTGGCTGCCAGTGCCAGCGGCTGGTGTAATCTCAAAGCTACCATTTTCCCTCGGCAAAGGCTGTAGGGTGATGTCAACCTGCATGCCACCACCAGAGCCTCCCGCGCTGACGCCGCCGGCCTCGAGGGCGAGCAGGAGGTTCCCGGTGCGCACCTCCTGCGCCAGCGCGCACCCCCAGCAGAACATCCACTGCAGATAGTCGGCGGTCGACGGCGAGCTGCAGCACGCATTGGCTTTGCCGGGGATCCCGAACTTGCGCCGCATCCGGGCCCGCCAGAACCCGCCATAGAGCAGGCCAATCGCGCAGAGGACCACCCCCGCCGCGCCGACCACGTCGCTGACGGCCTCGTTACGGATGTTCATGGCGGCGACGTTGAGCACCCACAGCGGCGCGAAGCAGAGGAGCGTGAACAGGACGGCGTGCACGTGCATGTTCCCGAAGCCCAGCCGGTCCATGTTCCACCCAAAGACGCAGAAGGTGCAGAGGCACGACAGCCAGCACGCCGTCGGGTCGTCGCCCACGTCGAGCAGCCCGCCCGCCCACTCCGGCGAGGCACCCGTGATCGCCACCACCACCGATGGGCCGCCCTCGTTGGAGACCGCATGGTCAATATCATGATGCTCGCTTTTCCTCCCAAGCGGACTGAAGTACATGTACAAGCCAGCGAAAACGGGAGTGACGGACCCGACCACGGCGAGCGAGGTAGCGGCGGCGTCCGGGCGGGCCTTGCTGGAGTACCCCCAGAAGAGCCCACACATGGCGTACTGCGCGAAACAGGTGAGATGAAGGAGCACGACCACCACGGACATGTGAAGCCTCTCCCGGCGCGGATCGCCGCCGCCCATGCCCTTCCGGCAATAGGCCTTCCTGAGCTCCTTCTCGCCCCCCTGCCGCCACCGGAGCAGCAAGACGGCGTGGTGGAAGAGCACGGGGTGCTGGTAGATGGTCATGAGAGTGAACAGAGCGTTCAGGATCTGGTTATTGATCTCGACCCACCGGTTGCGGAGGGACCTGCGCCGGAAGGCACCGTCGAGGGCGCCGAGGAGGACAAGGCCGAGCATGGAGCCGGACACCGCGACGCAGAGCCCCCACGCGAGCAGTGCGAGGTGCGCCGGGTGCTTCAGCCACCGCTTGCAGGCACTCCCGACGGACGCCGGGCTGAGCCTCCGGATAAGACGGCGGGCTCGTCCTGGAGTTCGCCGGGCGTCGGTCATCGGGCCGGGCGCTTCTTGCACAACGAGGGGTTTGATGGAGGGTGCACTGTTGCGCTCGCCGAGCTCCACCTCCTCCAACTCCACCTCGGCGTCAGTCCCCGCCGTGTGGTGATCTCGTCGTGAATCCATGGACTCCGTGTTCAACAGAATCCGTAGGAAAGAGGATTGTCGCAGCTGTTAACCCGACACAAGGATCAACTGAAGGTAGATACCGCGTGATGTTATCTTGGATTCTTGGTCAAATAAGTGCACACCATAGAAATGATAGAAACTTCTATTTTACAGAAGTGTTCTTAGGAAAGTTTATTTAACTTACCAAGAAACGGCTTAATACGAAAAAAATTGAACAAAAATTGTTGGAAAACAGGGGTCAGATAAGGAGCCCACACACAAAAATATAAGACAGATGAAATGGACAAAAAAATGACATAAGGTCTCGTTTTCATCAGGGCAGAGTTTTCCTGGTTGGCAACCAGATGTCAGCAATGGCGCTGAAAGTTAAACGGGAGGACCGAGTCACCACTCACCACATAAGATAGAGCAAGAATTTTGACTGGACAAACTACAAAATCCCCATACAATTTGACTTGGAAACGAAAATTAAATGCTAGAAAGGGAAGGCCTTGCGCCTTTCTTGACTCGGTTTAGCCGATACTTAACACCTACATGTTGACATAGCCCTTGAAATTATCTCCGGAAAGCAAATGATTTCTTAAACTGCTCTTCTAAATCAAATATGTCCTGAGGAGGGAGCCGCCAAGGAGAAGAAAGTCCATCGCCACCCATCTCCCAGAAAGTGCAAATGGAGCCCGAGCTCTATGTAGCTCGTTTTTTTCTTCAAAAATTCATCGTATTATTCTAGCCTACACAAGAAAAGATAAATCTCGCAAAATTTCATCATTTGGAAAATGTCTACGTTTCACCAATCCCGTTTGTCATTTTTTTCAGCATAAAATATTGAGTGTAGAATTACAGTTATGCATGCTTGTCTATCTACATCTAATTTTTTTCGAATTTCCTTTAAACTTAAAATGCAAATTTCGAATTAAAAAACAAGCTGCTTGGAGCTCAGATTATCGATGCTACTTGTTGCTCTGTTATTTGTTTGGCTACATCTCGGGGATGTCAAAGAATCTTGTTTCTCTTATATGTTTCCGTTTTCCTGTTCACTGCTTCGGATCAATACGTTGATGCGATTGATCTTTTCCTTAATATTTTACGGAGCTGATCCTGGTTGTTAGGGCATCTCCAGTCGTCCCCCAGTGCCCCTTCAGGACGCTAAATAGCGCCGTTTTTCAACCAGCCCCCCCCAAGAAGTCCAAATAGCGTCGTTTCGGCGGAAATTAGCGCCGGCGCCCGCAGGCGAAACCCAGCCCACTGGGTTCCGTCTGGGGGGGCGGCGGAAGAAAAAACACGCGTGGGACAGCGCTGTCGGCGAGACAACGCATTTTCCCCATCCTGGCTCGCCTTTGCCTCTGCCCGTCTCGCCGTCGCCACCACCACCCCTCCTTGCGCCGCCGCACACAAGCAGCTAGGAAACCCGCCGTCTAGCACCGCCACGCCGCCGACGCCGCCCACTCCCCTCCGCCGCGATCTAGCCTCCGGGGAGATTCTCGAAACGCGTCCACCCCGCCCGCAAGGTGTTCGGCGTTCCGCCCGACCTAGCCATGGACTCCGACACCGAGGAGATGCTCGCCGAGCTCTTCGACGAGGAAGATCAGGCCGCCATCGACGACGAAGAACACGTGCTGATCTTGACCTCCCTCGCCGGCTTGCTCGCCCACGACGCGGGGCCGCGGGGTGTTGGATCGACACACAGTCGCCGCAAGAGCAAGCCGAGGCAGCGGTACGAGGGGTACTGCATCCTCTACTCCGACTACTTCGCCGATGATCCGGGAGTTCGACACCTACTTCAAATTGAAGAAGGGCTGCACCGGCATGGTAGGCTTTACCTATGTTCAGAAGTGCACAATGGCCATGAGGTTGCTTGCATACGGTGCTCCCGCAGATTCACAGGATGACTATCTGCGCATGAGCGAGTCCACGGCCATTGAGTGCTTGAACAAGTTCTGCCGGGCAGTGGTTGCAGTCTTTGGTCCAACGTTCTTGCGATCACCCAATGCACAAGACACTGCTCGCCTCCTCGTAGAGAATGAAGCAAGAGGCTTTCCTGAGATGCTTGGTAGTACCGACTGCATGCATTGGGCATGGAAGAACTCTCCATTCGATTGGCAGGGGATGTAAAAGGGAAAGGAAGGAGAGTGCTCGGTGATTCTCGTGGCCGTGGCTTCATATGATCTATGGAATTGGCATTCATTCTTTGGTATGCCAGGAACTCACAACGACATAAATGTCTTGCAGTGCTCGGATGTCTTTGCCGAGCTTGTCGAAGGCCATGCTCCCCCTGTGAACTATGAGTTCAATGGGCACCAGTACACAAAGGGTACTATCTTGCAGATGGCATCTACCCGAAGTGGGCAACATTTGTGAAGAGCATCTCCAACCCTGTGCCAGGAAGCACGAAAACTTGGTTTTCCAAGTGCCAGGAGGCTTGCAGGAAGGATGTTGAGCGGGCATTTGGCGCGCTGCAATTTCGATTCGCTGTTGTCCGGTACCCAGCTATGACTTGGTCGAAGTCCAACATGTGGGAGGCGATGCAGTGTTGTGTGATCTTGCACAACATGATCTTTGAGAGTGAGCGGGATGACCCGGTGCCTGACAGTGAGGCAAGGGCACCATACTACCGTCAGGGTCCTCTTGCAGATGTTGATCACCAGGTCTCGGCATCATGGGCAACCTTCCTCACCACGCGCCAGGAGATTCGAGAAGCTGCAACACATCAAGCTCTACAGAATGATCTGGTGCAGCACTTGTGGGCGCGCAAGGGCAATGGCAATGCCAATAATGGCGATGGCAATGCCTAGTATGATTTGTTTTATTTGTTTACATTGTTGAACTATTTATTTGTGTGTGAAGTTGTATGTTAAACTATTTCTATGTGTGAATTTGTATGCCAAAAAGGGTCGGCCTTTGTTTTTGCCGGCTGAGTGGGCGGCCTAGGTTTACGGCTGGAAAACGCGCCCCCCAGGTTCCTAATTCGCGTCGTTTGGCGCTACGACGCCCAAAAAAAGGCAGTTTTACGCCCTGGGGAACGACCGGAGATGCCCTTACATCCAACAGAATGCCAGGGTTGAGGTAATCAAAATCAGCACAAAGCAAGAGCACTGTGCCCTGACAGCAGAGTGCATGCACCCAGCATTGTGCCCTGGCAGCAGCGTACATACAGAGCGCTCTTGCGAACAGATTCGCTAGTAGAGAGGGTTTTTAAAGCTCAATGGAACTACAACTGGATTAGGGACTAGTCCTGTAGAGAATTAAATCACTAATCACACCACAACAGAGCAACAAGTTCAGTCTCGGTCAACAAAAAAACAAGTTCGGTCAGGCATAAGTATCAGCTGATGACACCCTATACAGACCTGACCCTGGACTCACGAAAGAGCAAATACTCTGGTCTTATGATGGATAAACTAGCAACAAAAGGGCAGACACCGCACTTGATACAGCACATCAGATCTAGGATTACTTCACATGACCAAGGCACTTGAGGCACCATAGTACCCCTTGAGCAGCTTCTTCCTGGGCAGCTTTCTTTTGAGGTTTGGGCTCACTGAGGCACTCCACAACAGTGTCTGAGAATGTCTCCACGTGGACAGTCACCTTGCATGTGAACCTGCAGAGTTCTCACAACATCAGATATGCCCATTCTAGCTCTAGATATCGCCGTAAGATTAAGGTAACTGCAAGTAAGCTAGTGAATGCAAGACATCCCAGCGTGGCTCTATATGAAGGTGCTAAGTGCTAACAGTAACAGCGTGGCTCTATTATGCAGTTACCAAAACATCGACTTCTCAGAGACAGCCATCAGCCATGAATGATACATAGGGAGAAATAGTTGCACAAACAACAAACGATAGACATTAACCACAGTTGAGATATTCCAAGGGTGCTACTCAAGCACTCAGAAGTAGGATAGCAAACTAGATTATGAAAAACATACATATGTCAGAAATGCAGCCTTGCAGGTACGCATCAAAAGCTAAGCTATGTCTCAAATGGCAATGTTGAGACACATTTTCCCTGCCTCGCTGTAACATCTTGAAACAAATTATTGATTATACTTTCTGAATAGCAACTTCAGCATTCCTAATCTCTATCTGGCCAACTTAACTCATGATAAATAATTATTTTTCAAAATTATACTTCGCTAAAGATACTCAATTGGTTTCCAGATGTTCACTCGGTGTTATTATATTTGAAACTACAACGTTTTCTCTTTCCTTTTATTATATCAGGCAGATTTATTAGTGTTGGCATTGGTAACTAGCACGTGCTTACGGAACTACAGAAAAATCCAAAAGGAATATGCAATTATGTGCTAATTCTGAGTATCCTTCGATGCAACTCGCTTGCTTTTCAATGGCATAGCAAATGTCGAATAGAACTATCAGAAAACTAATGGGGCGAGCTAGTGGCTTTGCCTGTGATATTCAAATGATATCATACCACATTTATGGTAAAATAATGCACAATAGGCCTATATGTCTTGGAAGTACATAAAAGCCAAATTAATGATTTGCCAGTTAATAGAAAAGCTTACTGTTTCATATGGTGAAGCCCTTGTTCTTCAAAGTCATACGTTGGATGCTTCCAGGCAACTGCACTGCAGAGTTGAGCAAGTCTCCACGTTGCTGCTAGTTCCTTATTTGTACTGCCTAAGAATTTAAATAAAATCATTAACTCACGAAACAACAGTTCAATTTTAAGATTACAAAGAAGCAATAACACTTATGCAAAGAATGCCTAGTCCATGTATGCTGCAAATATGGGGCACACGCGCGGCTACCAAAACAAATTTTCAGCCGCGCAACCCAACTGCCATGTACTGGAAGGAAGTGTAGGCACACCCTTCAAAGGGGGAAATCTATTTTGGGTCGTAGGTGTAGATGCACCGACTATTCGAAAGTTATATTTTAAAATGTCAAAAAATTCAAAACAAAATTTCCGGGCGTATATATGAACATTTATGTTCACAAAAAAAGTTTCATGAAAAAATCCCTTGTTACATGCCCTAGATTTTTTTAGGAGACTGTATTCTTACTTTCTTAGTTACAGTATTCTTGAACTGAAATACAGTACTGAACATTCAGATCATTAGCTCAACTGTATGAACTATTTCAACTGTAATGGTCTTTCAACCTGAAATTTGTGTCTTTTCAGATTTGGACATGACATTTTCTCAAGGTCAGATACTAGTTTATGTCGTCACGAGAAAGTACACCATGCACTAGGTAATTTGTGAAGGAACGGTTCATACTGGCCATAAGATAAAGCAACATCCAGAAGGATATGAAGAACATGCTCAGATACTATCTAATATTATTATGCACCAACGGTTTGGCCTGCAATTATCTAAAAAGGATTTACATGTAAACTAAATCTCTCTAACTAGCTATATTTTGTGAATTATCTAGTATCTACGGAAGTTTGTTGCAGTGCAACCTCCACATTATTTTGTGTCCAAGCTGTATCCATGCCGCTTTCTTCTAATAATCTAAGCATTTAAGCTAATGTCATACAATAAATAATACGTATACATCTTAACAAGTTAACGGTTTGATCTTCCCTTATTATACCATGCATAGCTTGGTGCTCAAAATTTCCATTACGTGAATAGAAGTCTAAATTTAGGCTAACCAAACCACACTTTTAAAACCATTCGCACATCTTCTTTGACGCCATACCATTTTATGTACGGATTATATTTAATATCTCTAATATCATTACCATTATGGAATACTGATAAGATTTAACAGTGTTTAAAAGAATCACGAGATATCATTACCATAAACATGACCCTCACTGCAACCATTCGCTTCACCATTGCTCTGCTCTACATAAGCAGATTCATTTAATGAAGGATCACCATGACCTTTTTTGTTACTTTCAGTGGCGAGCACTTCAATTTCCTGTTGTGGTTGAGCAATGGGCCCTGTAGATTTGAGCTTCTTTTTCGTGCATAGCAGTTCCTACAAGTAAAATATTGTGAGCATTTAGACATAGAATTTGTCCAAGTGTTCAAAGTAAATACATATGTCATTGTTATAATCAAAAGGAGGGAAAATAAATGAATACGAGAGATGTTGTCATTTTTTACCTTTTCTTCCAAGTTGAACTCCCCCTCCTCTCGTGTATTGATTGGCATGATGCTAGACTCCTGGTGCACAGGTGGCACCATAACCACTGAATGAAGAGAAGTCCTCTAACAAAAGCTACAAAACTAAAAGTAAGTTGGTATATATTGTTATGAAAAAGTTTCTGAACATAGCACAGTAAAGTGATAAGAAGAACAAGAGCATTTCTCTACTAAAAAATTAATTTCCTTTATTCTCGACAATGTTAAGGAAATTGGTAACTGGTAACTGCTCGGTCGGCTGGATGGTAGAGATTAATCAGCGAATTGGCCTATTAACTGGATTAAGCGGTTGACCATTAATCCGTAGGTTAAATAGGCCCATACCAACACAGTAAGTACTAAGTAGAAAAGCAGGAACAACATAGCAAGCTGAGTAGGAGCAGCCAAAATCACAGTATAGCGAGAGGAGAGCAACATCAAGTAACCAATTGGGACACACAGAAATAATCCTAAAACAGATAGAGAGGAAGAGCTGATGCCTTGCTTCCTGGTTAAGGCATAGAGAACAGCAGGGAAGCGAGGGACGCAGCTGCTGGACCTGGAAGTCAGAGCTCGTCTGGCTTGTGTAGCCACCGGACTGAGCAGCAGGGGCTCAGGAGCAGCTGAGAGGAGGCGACGGGGAGCTCCAGCTGCCAGAGGTGGCTGGGGACAGCGAGGAGATGGCCAGCTGCCAGATTGGGAGGGAGCAGGAGAAGCGGGAGGGGGCGGGAGGAGCCCAATCTTAGTGTCTGGGCACGTTGGCGGCTGGAAGAGGTCAAACGCCAAATATTGGGCCTCTGTTAGCTCTCCCAGTTAACTGGTTCAGTCCTGATTAATCGCTCTGACAACGATTAATCAGTCTAGCAAGCCAGGTAATCGGGCTGGTCAGTTAACGTGACGAATAACACCTATTGGCATCAGCCACCCTCCGAGTAGCAATTAATTGGCCCGTTAAGTGATTATTATTATCAGCCGAATTCTTGAACATTGATTATGGACAACGTTTAGGAAACTTTGGCCAGGGTTTTGTCTGCCCCCGATTTCTCGAAGATTGCGAAGAAATTGCATTAGAAGTGGGCAAACGGGCTTTGTTGGGGATTTTTCATGAGAATTTTTCATAGAAAATAGATACACAAAATTTGAAGGTTTTCTTGCAAGCTCATAAAAGGAGTGAATGAAAAAGGGATGCAATCAGAATGACTGCAGTTGAGAGTTAGTAGTAATACTGAAGAATACACAAAACTGTCCTAACAGTAAGGGCTTCTTTGGATTACAGGATTAGAAAACAAAGGAATAAAACAAAAAAACTTGATAGGATTGCAGGTGCAAAACAGAGGATTACAAAACAAAGGAAAACTACAGGAAAGGTCATTTGGATGATACACAGGAAAAACACAGAAAAAGTGCCTCGATCCTATGCGAATGAGTGTAAAAAAGAGGTTAGAGTGGATGTCGAAATTCTTATGGAATTGGGGTGTAGGAATGATTGGATTCCTCCAATACTCCTATGAAAATCCTTCAATCCAAAGAGGGACTAAATAGCAAAATGATCACTAGACAATAAAAATCATTTATGAACTGTGTGATATGAACCGATGTAAGCTATTTGTTGAAAAGGGGGTAAAAAATAGTAATACAGAAAATGAGCAACGACCTCATCATTCTTATGTTGTTGCAAAATACATGCAGTTCAACACTAACACTACAAATCACCAATGTTACTTGCTTCAGGCAAGCTCTAGAATAAATCATAATTGTGGCAATCTACAAATTACCAACAATACACGATTACCCCGTGATGAGATACACTGCACCATATTCTCTCGCAATCTTTAACAAGTACAGTACAACAGCCGCATCGTCGATCCGGTAGAACCCTCAGTTGCGCAACTAATGCATCCCGAATGCAGAAAATTAAAGAGAATGTAGTACTACTTCTTTAAGGTCTCAAGTGAGCGCTTACTTACCCGCAACGCAATTTGCGAACGCACGAAGCTTTTGGAAGCAGCCACTGGATGGTCGAAGCAGCCGAGAGGGGCCGGGGCCGGCGACGGAAGGGGGCACGCACGGTTCGCGTGCGGCTTGGAAACCGCGTTCGAGGTCGGGTGCCGATCTCGGCAACGCCGGCGGCAAACCACCGGACCGAAGCTAGAGCGAGTTAGAAAGGGGGAATATGTTAGCGGCCTTTAGGAGCTGTAACCTAGATCTCGCTGGGGAGAGGAGTCGGGGTCGCCGGCCGGCGGCGTGCCTCCAGATCGACCGGGAAGACAGCCTCCCTCATGTGTCTCTATGGGAAGAGGAGGGGGAAGTAGGCGGCTCCGGTAGAGCAGAGGAGGGGCCGGAGTCTGAGGTAACCGCCGGGGTGTGGATGGACCCCCATAGCCATAGCGGCGAGGGTTTAAGGAGACGGCGTGTGAGTGTGAGTGGGGTTGGAGGAAGAAGACAAAGGTCGCTAACACTAACAGCTCCGACCTTAATGGGCCAGCCCAATTTGTTTCCAATGCATTTATTGTTTTATTTTTCCTCTCCCTCTTTTTTGTGTGTTGTGTTCTTTTCAGGTTTCAGATTTTTGTATCTAAAAAAAAGGTTTCAGATTTTTGTTTTCTAAATTCCTTACATATTTTAACTCTTAAATACAAAATGTCACTTCTTTTATTCATAAATATTTTTTCACAACGTAACTAAGATAGTATCAGATGAAAATGTCTACACGTTGCCTGCAGGCTGCAGAGAGCTTATCTGAAGCTACGGACCAAGAGGTCTGTAGTTACCCAAACGTGTGACAGCCACAAGAAACGGCACTACGTGATCATTTTTCTGTTTTATTTTTTTGTCAAATAACAGCAGGACAAGTTGGTGTTAGGGTGACCACATGTATTTAGCTCGATCGGATAAAAAACAAACTACATATGTTCTCTGTTTTATTTATTTGATGCGAATCAGCTGACTATACTATTATACCGGTTCCAAGAAGGTCCAACTGGCATGAAATATTCCACTAACAAAAAACCGCTTAATACAACCTACTACTTCATTCTTTAGTGAAACTTAAGACAATCATTTTGAGACAGAGAAAGTAGTATTTCCACGTGGTTGCCATGTGTGCAAATCTAGCCCGAACCGCAGCCAGCAACTAACCTTCCTTCGAACAAGTTTTTATGGTTAAAGCGACCGGGATTACAGAAATTGAGAGTCAAATCGCAGGCATTTTAAGGTAGGAGTTTGACCACGTTTTAAGAAAATTAAAACTTAAGTATATTAATATAGAGATGATACTAACCACACAGGATTCAACAACAACAACTTGTTAAGAGCTAGTCAATTGATTAAAAATGCACATATGCAAATTATTTATGAAAAAAAGTAAACACGGTAGAACCCATGCCAAAGTGACCATTGAGCTACAAAAGACGTGAGCACATATCAGTTGGCTAGTGAAGTGGATGTACAACCTAGCCACCCAGGTTCAAATCTTCACGGACGCAAATTTGGATCCTTCTTATTTAAAAACTCATCGACCTACAACATTGAAGTATGACTGCTACACAACTCTCATCGACAGGCTTACGATCGCTACACGCACTATTTTGATATTGAGTATATCACACAACAAATTTCCGACGATTTCTACACCGATGTCGGCCTCATTGTGAAATCATTAATGGACATCACTCGGAGCCATGTCGCCTATGGGTTGCCAAGCAGGTGCGCAAAGCCTCGAGGCCAAATCACGCACCTCCTCGAATCATCTCTTGCAGGGCTACCAGCCTACCACATTCGCCGACCGAATTACGATTTGAACATATGGTTTTGTGTCCCCGATGGCAGGGTGTGCCCTGACCACACACTAGGACGTGCCAGAGGAGGGGGAAGCCAACGCCACACCGGATCTCTGTGACAAGGGATTACCCCTTCGGCGCCAGAAATACATTTGTCAAGCCAGTTTTGGCATCTCACTCCGATATTAGACATAATGCGACACACTGTGACACACGGTGACCTATGGGCCGTCCAACCAGGAGGAGCGGGGATGACATAGGTGAGGGGAGAGGATCGGGTGAGAGGTTGGTTGGGCGTAGCGGCGGGAGCCGCCATATGTGTCGGCGAACTACCCACAAGACATACCAATCGTGTAAAAAAAGTTTATGTCTTAAGAAGACAAATGTTCAAACCGAAATCGAGTTATTATTTTTTACCTTTTCGGTGCAATGAATTACCGATCTTTTTTTTGTTGATAATCCTCGTGGCCGTCGTATGCCTCCATCTTTTTTTTTTTTGAGAATAAGAACACTTTATTAAAAGCAAACAAGCCGCCTCATTAAAAACCTCACCCTGGTGAGGAAAAGAGCGCGTCAGAAACTTGTTGCCTATGCCAATTACAAACACCATCTGGACTCCTAGCATTATTACAGACACCGTCATGCACTCGATCGGATGCACATGCCCGTCCGTGTTGGCACATTGCGCCTGGCCAATCAGCACCCTGGTCACGTCACGTTACGCCAAGTCAGATCGATCCAAAGGCACGAGATGAGAGACGAACCACCGCGCACGATCAAACGAACAGCGCTGTGCTGCGACGTATCGGGACTGATTTTATTCATCCACGGATCGCGAAAAGAGTTTTCCCCGTCTATCTGGTCTAATTCCCCACATGGCGTGCCCGCGATCCGGTCGCATGCATGCGCCACTGTTCCCATCGATAATCATGCCGCGTTACTGCTCCGATCACGATGGCATCCCAATCCGATCTCTGTTCATCGTCCTTATCTCTTTCTAATCGTGTATGCATATATTTTTTTGAGGTAAAAGTGTTCGATATCCATTGCTCGAATAGATAGAAGAGAATTGACCCAGTTTATAAGGGAAACCGGGTCCAAAAACTATACAATCTGTACAAAAGAATGACACAAACGAAGCGACTCGCCGCCCACACGACCGAAGTCGACAAACGCCACAACACGCACCACCTGCTCCGGAGCCGCCGCCCCGGCGTAACAACCAGATCGACCTTCGCATTGCCCGAAAGTGATCCAGTCATGGTCGACGAACCCTCTGCCCACACAGTCTTCATCCGGGTTGCCACCAAAACCACCAAGATCCGGGGCCGCCGCCCCGGCGTAGCAACCAGATCGGCCTTCGCATCGCCCGAAGCCGAACCAGCCGGATCGACCTACCTGCTGCCCGCACAGACCAGGACGCAATCCAAACCACACGAGGCAACAATCCTACCCCATAGGACCACCGCTGTGTGGGAGCTCGAGGCCGCCGCCTCGACATACCTCCACCGTCCGGGGCTGCCGCCCCGGTCTTCCGCTCCCCTAACCACAGAGTCCACCTGCCTAATCGTCGCGAACCAGACGCACCGCAAGGGCTGGGACTCCAAGGCGACGCCTCCAACAAGGTAGCAAAGCATCTGCCATCGTCGCCCGCTCCAACGGAGCTTGGGTTTTCACCCGAAGTCTCAGAACCACCCACGTCAGTTGGAATCGAGCCACCACAACGACGCAAACAAGAAGGAGAACGACGCCGAAGGCGCCGCCGTCGTCGGCACAAACCAAAATCTGTGCAGGGCTTTCGCCCAGGAGGTCGATCCAACCGCGAAGCGAGAGGAGCAGCAGGATGAGCTTCGCGGCTCTGTCGCCAACCGCCGAGCTCCACCGCAAGTCATGGTGGTCGCGACACCTCCAGCCGCGACAACCAAGCCGTAAACTCTACTTGCCCGGGACCGCTGTCCCGGCGTCCACCAGCCCCATCAACAGCGCCACCTTTGCCACCCCCACCATCTCCACGCACAGGCCCACGACCAGGACCCAGGACCCAGGACACACCCACCTCCCAGCCGGCCCGAGCGGGGGCGCGCACCAAGGTCACGTCGCCGTGAGGCGCCGCCAAGCCGGGACCGATGCGGATCGATGACGCGGGGAGACGCCAGTGCCTGTAGAAGACCCCCATGCCACCGGCGACAGCACACCCGCCGCGCCGCCGCTACGGCCCGCATCAGGCCAAGATCGGGCCCGCCCGCCACGCACCACCAGGAGCGCAGGCGCCGCGCCCCTCTGCTCCGCACGCCACCGCGCCCACCTGCTCCGAAGCAGCGCCGCCCCTGCCGCGCCCTCGCCGCGCAGCCGCCCCATCGAGTCGAGCCGCACCCAACTGCCCTGCCGCCAGTCGAAACGGAAGAAGAACGCCCCGCCACCACCTTTCCCGGGGACGCGTACGGCTTTGCCGGCGTCCCCTCCGGCGGCGGCAAAGCAGGAGGATTGTGTGGGGGAGCCTGGGAGGCGGCGGCTAGGGTTTCCCCCCGGGTCGCCAGAGGAGGGCGACGCGGGGGGCGGGGAAGCTCCGTCTGTCCGGGCTTTGTGTTATGATTTGATCAGCACATGTTAAGAGTGCCACGGACGCCGTAAACACATGTTAGCAGAAAAAACTCATAGGTGAATGATCTTATTGAAGTTTATTGACGACAACGATTCTATTATGGTTAGGGAGCATAGTAAGGGCCTATTTGGTCATGTAGTAAAGTACGCGCACTCGTATAAGAGTTGGTACGTACACTGATGTAACGGAATCTTCTACTCCCTTCATTTCAAATCAGAAATCAGATGACTCTTATTTCTACAAACATGTATGTCTGTATTTAGATATGTTAAAAATTTATATGTATTTATTTTTTGTCAAATAAAAGTCATCTAATATGAAATAGAGGGAGTAATTTTTAAGTTGTTTTGGTTATCTAGACCCTATGTTTATGCCGGCGTAATAAAATCAGCTGTTTCCTCTCATGCAATCCTATCACTATCAAATAATTTGTTCCGACCTAGGATAATAAGGGCATCTCCAGCCGGACCCCAGGAAGCCCCCCAGAACACCTTTTTCGGCTCCGGATGGAAGAAAAAAAAAGCGTCAAAATTCACCCAGTTGTGCCCCCCAAAGCCCCCCAAGACCTCGAAATAGCTCCGACGCACCCAGGCCAAACCCAGTGTGTCGGGGGGCTGCTGGGTGCGCCGGACGAAGTGAAGTCCAATAATTTGCCGCCACGCCTCCAGACTTTCCTCTCTCCTCTGTCCTCTGCCGACGCCAGCGCCATCCCTTGTGCTTCATTCTCGCCTTGGGGTGGGGTGCGGCTGGGAAGCAGGGTGGAATTTCTTCCAGCGAAAGCATTTTGCCCCCTAGGACAGGTGTTTTTTCCTCCGGCAGTAGTCTTGGGGGTCTCCACGACTGGAGATGCCCTAAGGCCTAAGCGTCAACATAGAAAACGAGACATCCGAGGTACCCTCACATTTTGCATGGCTATCACACCACATGTACATGTGTAGCCATAATCAAAGTAACAACCGCTCGCTCGTGTTAGCAGCGTTCATTTAAATTGGACTTGGACGATGGAACCAAAACGAGATTAACAGCGCACTTGCATGCAGAGCAGGAACAAGTGATCACGGACGAGGCTTGCAGGTGCAGAGAACGACGACGATGAGGGAGTAACAGTATACTAGAGATTTAGCTCGCGCGCAAGTGGTACAGCTCGTGAGCATAACGCATACTAATCCGGTGAATCGATGTTTCTTCTTCTTCTCCGTAGGCGTGGACCGGACCAAACCATCAAACCCCACAGGTAAGACTCAGACGTTCAGATGCACAAAGTGGGTCAAAGCTGGTGACACTACAACAAAATAGTCACGTAGTGACGCTATCCATGGGACGCTTTTGTTTTCGTCCATAGGGCCAGAGTCGACCTTCATGTCGAGACGTTTGTTGAGACGCTAGACGAATCGTACTAAACTTGGGGCTATACACATTATTAAAATTAATAATAAAAACTCCCAAATCCAACTCACCCACGTTTAACTTTCTCTTCCCACCCCTCGTTAAACCTAGCGCCGCCGCCAGAGGGGCATGTATTCCGATCAAGGTACCCTTCCAGCGAACTCTAGCATCCTACTATCTCAGGAAGCGTTAAGTCTTTGTCTCTGTCCAGATCCAGGTGACGACATACGATTCCAACAATCAATTCGGGAACTGGAGTCGATCTCTTTGAATCTGGTGAGTTCACTTTCCACAGAAGTGTTGGATTCCATCGACTGTTTTGGGGCGTGATTAATTTTTTCTTGATGGGCTCGAGTAACTGCTCCCTGCCTTTTGTCTCTTTTATTACTCTGTGCAAGTAGTACGTCATCCACCTCTCTCCTGTATGATCTCTGAAACATTTCTTTGTATGGTGCAGGCTAGTGTCCGTCCTTGTATTTGCATACAGGTCATATTATTGTAGATTTTGCACACAGAAACCTGCCAGCGCCGAGGTCGTATTCGCAATGGATGGTACCAATTGCATCATCGGTCAGAAGAAAATAAAATTTACTTTTTAACCATTTTTAGTGCACATAGCTTCAAATTATACTTTAGCTGATGCTCTGTGTTTTGGATTTATCTACAAACAGGTTCAGGTTTTGATGGACTCATCTAGTACATCTGGGTATCTGTCTTCCATCGGACTGGAACTCTAGGATTTTTCCCCTGCTGCACACGGTATTTACTCTCAGAACATGAGCATATTAAGTTGTTGTCAAATCATCTAAAATTGTTACTCCCTCCGTCCCAAAATAAGTGTCCCAACTTTGTTAGAAAATGGATGTATGTAGACATGTTTATGTCTAAATACACCCACTTTCTATTAAAATTGAGACACTTATTTTGGGACGGAGGGAGTAATAGTTTACGACTGTTTTTTCTCCTGTAATTCCCCCTTTGCAGGATATTTATTTACGAAGATTTTCAAGCAGCACATAGAGATCAAAGAAAGATGCAGAAGAAGTAGACGGGAGAATGGATGATTTAAAGACCTAATAGATCAAATTCCGTTAGTTAGGATACTACGGACGGCTAAGAATTATTCAGTAGTATATGTAAATCTCTTTAATGATGTAGTAAATTTCACTTGTAAAGTAGAGTTGATATCAAATGATATAATAGATATTCTGTACAGTGCACTATGCTTTATGATGTCTTTTTTATGGATGGAATTTAATTCAGTCATATGATGTGCACCGGTGCTGGTTGATTGATTCAACGATTGATTAATTTTGGTGTATAAACTCTCCTTTCAAGGACGCAATAAAGCAATGCAATGTTGGTAGACACGATATATTGGGCATCTACACAACGCCTCTATTTAGCATAAACACGCTTTCAAAATCGTCTCATTTTACTTAGAGACGCTTGGAATGCGTCCTTATGATATTTGAGACGGTGGATAAGAAGACGCTTCTATGACGCTTTATAGTAGCGTCTTTACAACCATGTAAAGATGAAATTTAGCGTCCGTAGCATGTAATTTGACGTCTCTACGTGTCTTTTTTGTTGTAGTGTGACTTCCGGCTGCATGCGGCCGGCGGAGGAGAGCCTTTGCATGATGCTGGCGTCCATCTCCTCGCCGGTGGCCGGCTGGCCGGCCGGTCCTCCACGTCAAATTAAAGTCGTCCGCCGGAGCCCGGCCAACCGGGAGGAGCAGCCCTGGTTGGCATTTTACCGGTCGATCGAATCGGATGCTTCGTCGTGTACGTGCCGCTGACCCTTCACTTCTGGCGTTCGTTCTTTTTTGAAGATCGCGGCCGGCCGGCCGGTTCAATGCGGTCGTTTTGTGGTTGATGAGTAGAGATTCTCGACCGATCGAATTGCTTCCATGTGTTCCATGCACGCTTGATGCTTCGCTTGGTCGTCAAATGTCAACCGGGGCGACTTGGACCGTCGCAAGTTTTCTCACGGCCTGCATGCATGCATGCCACTCTTTTAACTTTACGAGTCAGACGACTGAATGTTCTCTTGTCGTTTGCGCTGCGTACGTAGCTTCCTGCTCTCTGCTTAAATTGGCTACGATCGAGACGAGGAGTATCTCTTTCTACCTAGGAGCCAAAAGGACCAAGAGCGCGTGTCGGAGTCAAACCGCCGAAAAGAAATTGACCTAGCTAACTACAGCTACATTCTGATGAGCTGCTAGTATATTACGGCAGGTACCACTGACTGATCACCTAACACCAAAAGGGGCCTCGATCTATATATCAACACTCCATCAGAACATCTCGAGGTCTTGGAAAACAATTAATATGGCTGAAAAGTAACAGAGCATTGCATCTTGCATAAAAGATTGAAAAAAAAATCATTTTAAACTCTGAACTCGTAGAGGTCGGACGGAACGAACCCTGAACTCCAAATCCCGGTCAATTGAATCTTAAACTAATTCCCGGTCAATTGAATCTTAAACTAATCAATCCTGGTCTAAAGTCAAACCCTGGGCAGTAAGACAAACAAGGATTGTGTATGTGGCTGTGATTTGGGAAAAGTGGCGCGGGAAGAGAGCAGCTGCGTGATGGGCTCGGTCCAATGAGGCCCAGCAGGCCCTTGAGGCAACCTCGGACAGTCCACAAGAGGCCCAGAGGCAGACCTCCTCGACCATTCGGTGCCCCCTACCCCGCCTTCCACCCCTCTCCGTCCGGTGACAACAATGACGACGAGCGATTGATCGGCGGGTCAGCGATGACCGTGACGGCGTGGCGGCGCGAAGAACAACAAGGTACTACCATCTCGATGCCCTCCTCGTCGAAGGCCCGTTGGTTAGGATTTTATTGCGCCAGTAGGGCTAGGGTTTTGGGGAAGATTGGGGTTGATTTCCGCGGGCCGAAAGAGATGACTTTTATGCGATTTTAGTCCTGTGTTTAGCTCGGAAATAACATTAGTTGGTTAATTTGGTCCGCATTGTTTGTTTGTTTCAGTGAAATCATGGACCCGTCTGAGATTTTGACTGTCTGGTTCCATTTGGGTGGCAAGTTTCTTCGACTTGGTCCTAGTATGCAGTATGTTGGGGGGAGAAAGCAATGTCAAAAATTGAAAGGGATAAACTGTTGCTCAAGAAGTGAAGGGCTACCTGAAGGATCATATGCAACTAAAGGAGTCAATGAAGTTTATTTCCTTATCCCTGGATTTATCATTTGCAAGAAGTGAAGGGCCACCTCGTAGAATTAAAATTGGTGACCTCGACGGCGCAGACCGCCGGCCGTCACGGGTGCATGGATTTGTCATTTGACAGGCCACCTACACAGCATGTACATGCACGCGGATATATAACACACACCAAACGAAGAACCGCAAAACAACAAGGAAGATCTTCGTCTTCCTCTCGATGATATGCCATGCATGCGTGCGTGTCCGGTCACCACTCCCAACTCCCAAGTCCCAACAACAAAGGCACACATACAAAAGCGACGCAGCTCCTACATCATTCCAGTGAGTCCGTGAGTGATGGATCGTGTGCGATGGCTGCCCGAACCCATCGATCTATCGACGATGATCGCGCTTTGGGTTGGGGCGACAAGAATCGCGGGCTGCCATGCCACCGCCGGACAACCCTCATAATCGCTGACGGCAACCGAGCAGACGACCGGAGCCGGCGAGCGAGCGAGACGAGGCCTCTCCCGCGAGACGCCGTGGAAGATCGAGGGTGTGTGCGATCATTTAGGGTGTGTTTGGTTTGAGAATCAAATGGAATGGAATGTCATGGTCTCATTCTTGAATAATGGGTTGGTTCCATTCTTGTGTTTGGTTGATGCAGAATATGGAATGGGTAGATTCTGTACCTGTGTTTGGTTGGAGAGTAGGAATGAGAAGAATCTGTTTCAGCTCACCATTTTCACATGAATGGTGAGATTACCTCCCATATGTGTGTGATGCCAAACGTACACAATTTTAGCTTCTTTATATTTTTGATTTTATACAACAGATAATTCTATTTTTTGGCAGCATTTCCTTTGTATTTTTAAAACAAACAGTTCACAATGTACAACAACAATCATGTACAAATATGTGAGATCACAGATAACACAAACTTCAACCCAAATATCATAAGGTAGCAACAATACGACATAGTTCATCTAAAAGCGATCAAGTTCAACATGTTTAAAGAACGGAGCTCTATCAAACCTTAACATATTTCTACACGTCACATCACAGTGCCAAATTTTTTGGTCAAAATAATCAAATCTAATCCTATCTCTTTCATGCATTGGGCCATATGTAATACGGGGTCTTCTTCTCTTCCTCATGATAGAACGAACAAGTACAGCCACTGCAGCGAGGGTCACAAAAACAGCAGCTCCCCTAATCATCCTTTTCCTTCTACTCATGTTCTTCACCATCTACAATGCACATATTCTATCAAAATTATGCCTACAAAAGAATTCTAACTATGCATTTCAGAATACAACATGAACATATGGGAACAAAAACGAACAGATTGTCAACTATACAACATGAACATATAGCAAATAAAATCAAACAAGGCTTATTTCCAAACATCTCCTCTCAATCTCGATCTGATTTCACTGCCACATACATCCAGTGGTCGAGATTGGGGCCATGGTGCAGTACACAACGAGGGCAGGGATGCAGTACACAACAAGGGCAGGGATGAGGGGAAGAGGAGAGGAAGGCTTCATACCTTCGTCGATCTGTAGCCGCTCGGCGCCGCCGCCGCCCCTGCTGCTCCGAGGCCGCTGCTTCGGCCGCCGCCCCGCTGCTCCGAGGCCTGCTCCGAGGCCGCTGCTTCGGCCGCCGCCCCGCTGCTCCACCGGCGGTACGAACTGGAGAGAGGGCGCCGCCACGGACGGAAGGAACTAGGGAGAGGGAGAGGGCAGGGTGAGATAGGGCACGGGAGGGTGAGGGGTGAGGCTTGCCTTTTCTTTTTTGGTTAGCAGCGCTCGGAACGCGGTGATTCCGCCGAATCGGTGGAATGCCCAGATTCAGCATATCGGGCGAATATTCGGTTTCGGGGAACTACTCGGTTTCGGTTCTATATGCCTACCAAACGCAGGAATCAGCTCCAGGTGCAGGTCCAACCCGTTACATTCCACTTGATGACACATACCAAACACACCCTTAATCCCACATTGTTTGGGTATGACACTGAAAATAATCCCACATTGAAGTCTTAGTGAATGTAAGATGAGCATGCATGTATTTGAGACCGAGGTCTGAGGGGGCGGCGGCAGAGGAGGAGCATGCATGCCTTAGTGAATGTAAGATGACTCTTCTATCTAAGAGATGATCAAGCGTATTTGCTCGTCTGTCCAAGATAGATCCTTCGATAGTGCCTGATATCAAGATCCTGGCAACAGGATTCGAGTCGCTATCTTTTAAGCATATTAATCGTAGTCTCACTAGTGGAAAAGAGACCTTTAGTACCGGTCCGTGAGGGGCATTAGTACCGGTTGCTGCGCAATCGGGACTAATGCCCCCCTAGCATTAGTACCGGTTGCGTATAGACCGGTACTAAAGTTCTCCACATGGGGCGCGGGGCATCGATTCGTGTGGAAAACCTTTAGTACCACCGACCGGTACTAAAGGTTTCCAAAAGTTTTTGAATTTTTTGTTAAAAAAATTCTGATTTTTTTTGGGAATTTCAAAATTTCTCACTTTGTCACACACTTAACTACCCACTAACACACACACTTCATCACTAACTACACACTTAATCGCAAGTCAAACTATTTTATCTAGTCAAACTTCCCATTCGGTCACCCATCTTCAAACTGCTCCAACCCAACACGCTTAACATTTAGGTTCCATTCAAATTAGATACTAAGAGAGAACTGAGAACTTACTGATATTACTATCTTATCAATCATATTAACCACTCGGTCATGATGTTACACTTTTTCATCACTTGAATTACAAAAATTTAGATGAATAAACAACAATGATTATATAATAATAATATTGAAATAAATAATGATAAAATAAATTTTACTTTATTTTTGCCTTTTTCATTTAGTATGGAATAATTCGTATATTTAAATTCTTATATCGGAATTTAACAAATAAAATGTCTAAATTGATCAAAAAAAATATAGGAATCTAAATATGACATCCAAATCATCTTTTGCATTACACAAACATCGATAGCCATGGTGACCATTTTGATCGTTTCTACGAAAAAATGAAATAAAATGATAAACACCTTAAAAAAAGATATCCTTTGGCATGGGTCCTTATATGTGTACTAGTTGCTATGAAAAATGATAAACTTGATTTTTGACGAAATTTCCAAAAAAATCTTCACAAAAAGGTCTATCATCTATAAACATCCAAAAGTTTCAAGCCAAATGATCAACTTATGGTCATTTCCACTGCATAGTTTGTGATAAAGATCTCATATTCCATAAATAGGTGCATATTGGTATAAAAAACAATCATGCCAAAGGAATTCTTGAAATTATTTTCATAAATATCATTTTCCATTTTTTAAGTGCTAAAAATGACTTTTTTGTGAACAAAGTACAAAAAATATGATGCAAAATGGCACCCATCTAATTTTCACAAAGAGTAGTACACATATGATGGATAATCCCCAAGTATAAAGTTTTTCCTTGATTTCTACCTAATTTCTCCTAGTTAAATGAGTTTATGTCGATTTTTCGAAAGTAATTCAAATTTGAACTACAACTATTTGATAGTTTGGTCTCAATCTTTTAGAGAAATCATTTTAAGGTACACAACTATTGGTTGTATCACAGAAACATTGATAATTCTTGAAAATCTTACCTCTTTCGATTAATAGTCATCGCGACCGTTTTTATTGTTTTTACGAAAAAAATGGAATAAAGTGATTAGCACCTCAAAAAAGGAAATCCTTTGGCATGGGGTACTTATATGTGTACTAGTTGCCATGAAAAATGATAATCTTGATCTTTGACAAAATTTGCAAAAAAAGTATTCACAAAAAGGTCTATCATCTATAAACATTTAGAAGTTTCAACCCAAATGATCAAGTTATGTTCATTTTCACGGCATAGTTTGTCCTTATATGTGTACTAGTTGCCATGAAAAATGATAAACTTGATTTTTGACAAAATTTGCAAAAAAAGTATTCACAAAAAGGTCTATCATCTTTAAACATTTAGAAGTTTCAACCCAAATGATCAAGTTATGATCATTTCCACGGCATAGTTTGTGATAAAGATATGATATTCCATAAATATGTGCATATTGGTATAAGAAACAATCATGCCGAAGGGATGCTTGAAATTACTTTCATAAATATCATTTTCCATTTTTTAATTGCGAAAAATGACTTTTTTTGTGAACAAAGTACAAAAAATATGATGCAAAATGGAACCCATTTAATTTTCATGGAAACTAGTACACATATGATGGATAATCCCCAAGTATAAGGTTTTTACTTGATTTCTACCTAATTTCGCTTAGTTAAATGAGTTTATGTCGATTTTTCGAAAGTAATTCAAATTTGAACTACAACTATTTGATAGTTTGGTCTGAATCTTTTGGAAAAATCATTTTAAGGTACACAACTATTGGTTATATCACAGAAATATTGATAATTCTTGAAAATCTTATCTCTTTCGATGAATAGTCATCGCGACCGTTTTGATCGTTTTTACGAAAAAATGCAATAAAGTGATTAACACCTCAAAAAAGGAAATTCTTTGGCATGGGGTCCTTATATGTGTACTAGTTGCCATGAAAAATGATAAACTTGATTTTTGACAATATTTGCAAAAAAAGTCTTCACAAAAAGGTCTATCATCTATAAACATTTAGAAGTTTCAACCTAAATGATCAAGTTATGGTCATTTTCACGGCATAGTTTGTGGTAAAGATATGATATTCCACAAATAGGTGCATATTGGTATAAGAAACAATCATGCCGAAGGGATTCTTGAAATTATTTTCATAAATATCATTTTCCATTTTTTAAGTGCGAAAAATGACTTTTTTTGTGAACAAAGTACAAAAAATGTGATGCAAAATGGCACCCATCTAATTTCCACAAAGACTAGTACACATTTGATGGACAATCCCAAAATATTATAAGTGTTCTTGATTTCTACCTAATTTCGCCTACTTAAATGAGTTTATGTCGATTTTTTAAAAACAATTCAAAACATGAAATTTATAGCCGAAACCTTTAGTACCGGTTCGTGTCTAGAACCGGTACTAAAGGTTCACCTTTAGTACCGGCCCGTGTCACGAACCGGTACTAAAGGTTTTGGCTCTGGCCCAGCCTGGCGCAAAATCTTTAGTACCGATTCGTGTCACGAACCGGTACTAAAGGTTCGTCACAGACCGGTACTAATGCTCCCGGCCGAACTAGCCGTTGGGACCGGTACTAATGCCACATTAGTACCGGTCTCCAACCCGACCGGGACTAATGCTCTGGACGAAAGGTCTGTTTTCTACTAGTGTCTGAATGTGGTTGCACACCAGTTAGCTCGCGCCTCCGTGCGCTCAGTTTGTAATTTTTCTTTTTTTATTTCTCAGGCTGTTTCCCGGGCTGAACTTTGTACTGATGTCTCTTGATCAATAAAGTGTGATATTCTCAAAAAAAAAAAACTACCATAGTAATGTGTGACAAGATTGTAATCTCATCTCTTAGCATTAGCATGTATGAATGGGTCTCATAATTTTTAGAATTTTAGTCAGACTATGGGCTAAATTTCACAAGCTACAATAATTACTACTCGTACTACAAGTAAAGAAAAATTAAAATGCCGGTATTCTCCCGTTGACAAAATGAGATCCTGGCAGCTATATTTGTTTAATTTGACGGATTTTGTACTCGACGTTACGTGGCCTAACTCTATCCACCTGTTGAATAATGCGTTTGACATTCGTGTATGATATAATCCTATTTTTACACCGCACTCCCCCGACCTCCCGTGCCGCTCCCAGGGCGGCACCGGAGGAGAACCTCCCCACCGCCGCGAGCCCCCTCCTCCTCCTCTGCCCCCTCGCCGCTGCTGCCGCCGGCCTCCGCGCCGCGGTGGCGGCGGCCTCCCCGCAGCCAAACAACTGGCTGGCGGGGGTGCTCTCCTTCAGCGCGGGTGGGCGCTGGGCCGCCTGGGACGGCGATGGCGCGCCGCCGGCGCAGGCACGCCGGAGCAGCGGCTCTGGGGATGGTGTTGTGCGGCCGGTCGAGCTGGCCTCGTGGGTGGCAGTTCGGCGGCGCGGTGGTGCGCCTCGGGCGCGATGGGCTCGGGCGGGCCGGATCTGGGAACTGGCGGGCCCGTCGGTGGTGAGTTGGCCGGAGAGCGGTTGGTGGCAGGTGCTTCCAGGCGGCGCCGACTTTGCGGGGCTTGCCGGGAGTGGGCGTTGTGGTGCTGGGCGGGGGTCTTGGCTTCTGCCGGTGTGGATGTGTGTGGCTGGTCTGGGCGCCGTGAGGTCGGGGGACGAGGAGACCAGGTGTTGGAGTTGGAGGGGGTGCAGCTCGCTGCGGTTCCGCGCCTCCTCGCGGATGTGGTGGCCGAGGGGATTCGTCCAGTCCATGGATGCGTCTCTTCTTCGTGGAGGTGGACATCGTTTGTTGGCTCGCTGGTAGCACACGTTCGTCATGTGGTCGTTGGAAACGGCGGTGATAGTGTTGTTGTGTTGCTCCGGGTGAAAGCCTAGCACTGATTTCGGTCAGTGCCAGCGGCGGCGACGTCTTTGGACGTCGTTCACCTCCTTGGAGGCGTCGTTGTGGAGCACCAATACTCTATCCCACCAATTCCCCGAGTTTTTCCGGGTGAAAACCTTGCATTGCCTTTGGGAATGCGGGCGACGGTGGCGTTTTCGTCATTTTCCTCCTTTGGGGCGTCGTTTTGGATCCTTGGTACCCATGCCTCGTGTTGTATGGCTAGCTCTCATTAGCTCTCATTCGAGATTGTTTCTTGCATGTCGGGGCGGCGACCCCGGATTGTTGTGGCGCGGTGACCCAATGAGGCGGGGTCGCGACTCTACAGTGGGAGTGGCGACTTCTGGCCGCAAGGGTGGCGAGGTTGTCGGCTCGGTGGATGCGTCCCAGCGTGGGGCGATCCTCAGTATGTCGAGGCAGCGGCCTCGGATATGGTGTGGCGGCCGTGGTCTGCGGGTAGCTGTCCCTGTGTAGTTTGGGCTGCGAGAAGCTAGGTCGTGCGGCGTTACAGCTCGTGTGCGAGCGGTGGCATGGCGGGGCGGCGGCCCCGGAAGGTGGTCCAGGTGGATTGCGCAGGGCGTGATGGAGTGTTGGATGTCGGGGCGGCGGCTCCGAGGTTTCTTCATCATCATCGAGGGTGTTTTGCCTTGTGTCGTGTGGACGACAAGGTTGCTCACGGTGTTGGTTGTCGTCGAGGCTCCCGGTGGGTTGGTCGCTTTCACCTACGTTGAAGTGTCCCGTATCTGCTCCTCCCATAGCAGTTACGGCTTCTTCTCTTCGGCAAGGGTGGGGGGCCGGTTGTTTGGTTGCGGAGTTGTGGGTTGGGCTTGGCCCTAGGTGTTTTCGAGGTTGTGTGGTGTTCGTTGTATGGTTTTCGCCCGGTTTTTTCCGATAATAAACCGGACACCCTCTTCTTAATTAAAAAATAAGGCAAAGTTTTTGCCTTCGTTTCAAAAAGAACATTCATGTATGATAGTGATATGAACATGCTTGTATCCGTATTTGCGTCAAGAATTCAAGATGACAGGAAATTTCTACTAAAAAAGAAAGTAAAACGAACTCAAATTCGGAAGTGTAGGAGAAGAGCTCATTCCTCAACCTCCAAGCCCGGTCCAAGCGTAGTAGTCGCGTTGTACTGGCAGTCTGGCACGGTCGCAAGGCCCCACACACCAGCTGGGTCCAACGTGTGCGGGCCCCACCACTCCCAAGTCCCCTCACCACCCCGTAACCCCACCGCGCCAGAGTTATAATTACCTCCCGCTTCGGTCCCGTCCAACCCCAGTCAGCCAGTCTCCCTCCCTGCGCAAATCGAAACGAGAAATTCCCCAAAAAGCTACCATTTTTCCAGCCCAAGCGCCGGCGCCGCAGCCGCAACCGCAGCAGCATCCCTGCTGCGATGCCAAACGCGATACCGGCCTTCTTCCGCGCCTCGCCGGGGGGCGCGGGCGCGGCGTCGGGGTCGGGGCCGGGGCCCAGCCTCGCCACGTCCGTCTACGAGACCCGCCTCGGCCTGGCGGCGCTCTCCTGGTCGCGCGCCGCGTTCGGGCTCAGCCTCCGCGCCGTGCTCCGCGTCGGGGCGCCCGTCTCCTCCTCCTCGGCCTCCGACTACGGCTGCTACGACGAAGGCGGCCCCGAGTTCGACGAGGAGGAGGCGGCCATCGCGGTGCGCGTCCGGCCGTGGCTCTTCTGGCGCCGCCGCGGCTCCAAGCGCTTCCACGTGCACGGCCGCCGGGTGGACCTGGCGTGGGACCTCACCCGCGCGCGCTTCGCCTCCCCGGGCTCGCCCGAGCCCTCGTCCGGCTACTTCGTGGCCGTCGTCGTCGACGGCGAGATGGCGGTCGTCGCCGGGGACATGGCGGAGGAGGCGTACAGGAAGACGAAAGCCCGGCGGCCCACGGGCCCCGGCCACGTCCTCGTCTCCCGGCGCGAGCACGTGTCCATGCGCGACGGCGGGCACGGCCGCGGCCACAAGACCTGCGTCAACGTCCGCGGCAAGGAGCGGGAGATCTCGCTGGATCTCGTCTCGCGCGGGCACGGCAAGGACAGGGAGGCGGACAGGGAGAGGGACAAGGCCGACGTCGGCCTCTCGGTCTCCGTCGACGGCGAGCGCGTCCTCCACATCCGCCGCCTGCGCTGGAAGTTCCGCGGCAGCGAGAAGGTTGACCTCGGCGGCGGCGACCGGGTCCTCGTCTCCTGGGACCTCCACAACTGGCTCTTCTCCGCGCGCGAACCGCCGCTCGCCGAGGCCGCTTCCGTTCTCGCCGCGCCCCCGCCCGCGCAGGCCGTCTTCGTCTTCCGTTTTGAGCTCGGCGATGCCGCCGGAGAAGAGCGCGAATCCGCCGAGGCCAAGGAGAAGGAGCTGCTCGATAAGGCCAGGAGAGGCGGCGCCGGCGTCCTGTCAGGCTATCTCGGGAGATGGGGCAGAGGGGACTGGAGCGAGACCAGCAGCAATGGGGAGAACCGGAGAAAGAGGGGGCAGGCGCGCAGGCTGGCAAAGGGAAGCTCCTCGTCCTCGGCATCAATTGCATCCTCCTCTGCTTCCTGGGCGAGCAGCTCGACGGTCATGGATTGGGCCAGCCCCGAGGAGGCCGAGCTGCACCGCGGCGATGGCTTCTCGCTTCTTGTCTACGCCTGGAAGAGCTAGCTAGGAATGGATCGTCCATGGAAGCAGCTGGCCGTCCGGCATTTTTACATTTGATGGTGGTTGGTTCTTCATTCATTGGGAGTTTCTCTTCCGATTGTTGTAAGTTGCAATTGTTTCCCGAGCAATGTTCTTGTGCAGTTTTGAGTGCTCAGCTGACCAAAATGTTCAATTAGCTAAGAATATTAAACAGCTAGAGAATTCATTATTACGACCTGTGTTTGTCGAATTTTGGTGGCAAATTGCTACATTCTTCTAATCATTTTGTCCGGTTGGCTGATTAGGTATCACCTTGTGGACTTTGAAACTGATCTTACTCTAGAGTACAATGATTTAGACTAAGTGGTTACATGACTAGATCACTTCACTTAGAATAACTGGCCGCTATGCTTTGGGGTTTTCCATGCCTCCGGCGCCACTTGCTGAAAAAAGATAGCATCTGTTCGACTATTATTAGAAGCAACAAATTCAATCCTCAATCATGGGGTGATGGATGACAAAAGCCTGGTTGTTTAGATTGAGACATCTACATGCTGGTGCTTGGCTGGATAGACATTGCTGGTTGTTGCCTTGCTAATTATAGTTGTTTTTCTTGAGGGAGAGAGCCTTGCTTCTTATTCATTTGTTTGAGCTAGTGGCTAAGGTTTTGGTTAAACAACGACAATTGCTGTGGGGGCTCTGCTATGAGTGCTGCAGCAAAACAATTCTTGTTATGCTGTCATGGAGCATTAGCATGCGGGCATGATGTATTCTTAGATACTCTCATAGTGGAAGAGGTTGGAGGTTTTTCATTTAGAGTGTGGCCCTATTTCTTTTGCAAAAAATAAATCATCTCCATTCTTTTAGTGATGTGTTCAAAGGACTTTCAAGAGAATGTTTATGAAAGGTGATGTACTGATATCTCTCGGTGTGTTGGAAATCGGAAGAGACAGAATGTTTTTTTTTTAGTATTTCAATCTTGTGATTTTTTTTGTTATGGATTGCCTTTGGATCAAAAGAATGACGTGTCGAATTACTATGGATTGGATTTCTATGCCTCAATGCCATAGGATGTTGAACATTCATTCCAACCTTATTTGCAGCCTCGGATGTGTAGGATCCAAGACACTTTTCATGTTAGGAAGGACTTTCAAGAGATGATCTCTCGGTAGGTTGGAAATCGGAAGCGAGAACGTAATTTATTTTGTACTAGTATATTCCAATCTTTAGGGACTTTATTTTGCTATGGATTGTCTTTTGGATCAAAGGAGTGATGCTCCAAATTACTGTGGATTGTATTTCTACGCCTTAATTTCGTGGTAGGATTTTGAACATCCCTTCCAACCTCTTTTGCAGCCTCAGATGTGTAGGATCAAAGACACTTTTCAGTTTTTCTCCTACGTTTTACAATCTGCTCTTTTGCGCAGGCAAACCTATGAGATTCATTTGGTGTTCTTATTTCTTGTGTTTTTTCAACTCTACCATCAAAAGAGCGACAAAAAAACCTTAACTAGTGATATATACATATATATATATATAATACTCCAGCTTCGATGTAGACCTGAAAGTTGTACTCCGTAGCAGAACTGGGTCGTAAGAGAAGAGCTAGTAGAGCCCATGGTGAAGAGAGCAAGAGGGCTTTAAAAAAAACTTGCAGCGGCGAGTTGTTACGGGTGGTGCACATTTGGAAGAAGACCGAGGACCGTTTCAGATTTGCAGCCTGCATCCAGATCAGCTCCTCGCTTTGACCGGAAGCCGGCGTGATCAACTGTCCACATTAGCGCATCATGTGGCCATCGATCTAGTACTCGGCACCGTTTTATAAATGGCATCATGTTAGCCCGCGATGGTTGACCCGGATCAGACGCTGGCTGGAATATGCTAGTACAACAACTCTTGGTAGCTGGAGAGCTTACATGGGAACGATCTATGTTTTCAGAAGGGGAGACGCCGGAAGAAGGAAGTATCATGGGTAAGGCCGGCAATTGCGCCCATGGGCACGTCTGCCCACGGGCACCCGACCCTAAGGGCAGGGTATGGGCTGCTATGTTCGCCCATGGGTCTCGCCCGTGGGCGACCCGATTAGTCATGGGTAGGGTATGGACAGACATGGGTACCCATGTGCGACCCGATGGGTAACCCGATTAGCTGACATGTGGGGTCTCAGAGTAAGACAGGATAAGAGCCCATGTAATTTCCAGCCTAACCCAATAGTCCAAATCCAACACGCACCATACTAAGCCACTAACCCTAGGTGTGACCGTGTCCCTTCCCAGTCTCTCCCCGTCCCTGCCGCAATCCCCCTCCCATACTCTCTCTTTCTGCTAAGTGCTCAGTGCTCACGCCTCACGGTGCTCTCTGCTCCCCTCCCTTTCATGGCAGCAAAACGGCGGCGCCACTCGCTGCCTCCCAAACAACCACGACGCCGCCGTCCCCAACTCACAGCCGGCCTCGACGCCACCGTCCCCAAGGACCCTGACGCCGCCGTCCCCGACTCCCTGCCGTCCCCAATACACTCTTTGCGGAGTTTCAATCTGTTCTTACTGATGAAGAAGAACCAATGGTAATCCCGACACCAAGTTTGATGATATCGATGTACTGATGTTGTGATGCATTTAAACACTTATTATGATTTTATTGATGTACTGATGCAGTTTGACACATAAAATATGCCATTTTGGAGTGCCAAAATTGACATGAGGAGCTGTTGTATGCAGACCCGACGGGCGACCCGACGGGTATGGGCATGGGCATGAAATCTGACCCATGGGCAGGGTCGCGGGCAGAAAAGCTTGCCCATTTGTTAAACGGGCATGGGTATGGAAGAGGTCGACCCGACAAAACCCGATCCAATTGCCAGGCTTAATCATGGGCGCTGGTTTGTCAAGCAGTAATCTAAAACGAGCGAGTACACCAGATTCAGTGGCCTTTCCCTTTCGCTGCAAGCAAGCAAGCAAGCTCTTGCTGGATGGAAACATGCTTGTGTTTTTTTTGAAACAAGGCAAAAGCTTTGCCTTTTATATTGATATAGAAGGAGCAAACAGGAAGGACAAGGCCTAAAAAAGAAAGAAAAAAGTTACAACTCAACCACACCGGCCCCCGAGGCCGCGTCCCACACGGGTCGACGACCGAGTTGCCCAAGCAACCAAGGTCGACACCAAAACCCCTCGACGCAGCAAGGCGGAGGTGAAGATCCGGAGCCGCCGCTCCGACATCCACGCCGGCCCCAAAGCCGCGCCCCCACACGGGTCGACGACGAAGACGCCCTAGCAATCCAAGCCGACACCACACGACCTCAACGCAACGCGGCGGAGGTAACCTCGACGCTTCACAGCGGAGGCGAAACATCCGGAGCCGCCGCTCCGACATCCACACCAGCCCCAAGGCTGCATCCCGCACGAGCCGACGACCAAGACGCCCAAACGACCCAAGTCGACGCTCCACCACCTCAACACAACGCGGCGGAGGCGAAATCCGGAGCCGCTGCTCCGGCATCCACGCCGGCCCCAAGGCCGCGCACCCCCGAGCCGAAGACGAGAATCGCCGCCGCCAACCACCACCGCGCCACAGGTCCCACTGGCCGAAGGAACATCCAAAGCGAGGCCTCAAGAGGCAAAACGACGCCGAAGCGCCACCCTCGCCCGATCCCGCGGGGATCTAGGGTTTCCCCCGGAGAACCCGGCTTGGAGAAGTGACACAACCGCCCCGACGACGCCTTCAAGAAGGATGCGGCGCCCAGGGGCGTCGCCGTCGTCGGCCCCGGTCAACAGCCAGGGCAAGGCTTTCGCCCGGCGGTGTACCACGAACCTCGCAAACCGCCCGTCGAGGCCCGACCAGACCACCAACACCGCTTGCCGCCGCCACCACGACACCTCATGCCACCATGGACGCCAAGCCGACCTCGGCCCAGCCGCAGTCGCGCTTCCGGGGCTGCCGCCCCGGCCTCCTCATCCCCGGCCGCACGCTGACACGACCAGGAACCCCACGCCGAAGCCGCACGCGAAGCCACCACGCCACGCTGCCCAGATGCAGCCGCCGGCGAGCCACCCCGGCGTCGCACGCCCCAGCAGCGCTCCCTCCGCCACATCCTCCACCATCGGCCCGCAGCCGCGCGCCGCACACATCTCCCATCGCCGGCACGCCCACGCCGTCGCGACCCCGACGCCGTCGACCTACCACCCACGCAGCCAGGTCAACGGCGCTCCTCCCACAAGATCCGGGCGCAAGGGCCCCGGATCCGCCGCCCCGCAGCGCGCCAACCGTCCCGGAGCCGCCGCTCCGGCTTGCCTGCGCCGGCGACCCGCCTTCGCCGTCCCAGTCGGGCCCGACGCCCGCCGCGCTGAAACGAGAAGGAGCCGCACCCCCGCCACCAGTTGTGTGGCAGCGGGGAGGCCGCCGCCACCGCGGCGCGCCGACCGGCGGCAGCAGCGGCGAGGGGAGCGCAGAGGAGGTGGGTGCTGGCGGCGTGGGATTTCCGTCCCCCGGTGTCGCTGGGAGCGACACGGGAGGATTATACAGTAACGCTGTGAAACATGCTTGTGTTAGAAGCGTCTTTCGGCTTCCTGTGAGCTGAAGCGACTGTGGGATCTTTATGCGGTCGTGGCAGGCAGATCTGCTTCTCTGGAATTGACCGCGCACGGTCAAACAGATTACAGATCTGGTTACTGCAGTGCTGCCTGCGGTGAAGTTATATACCTGACTGACTGACTGACACGACCGGCTCTTGATCCGAGTTCTCCAGCACGTCCAACGGCCAGAAGAAACGCGCTACCTTGTGTTGTATCGTTTTTTTTTGAACAAGGGGCGGCCCAAAAGGGCAATATATTGGTGCAACAACCACAGGCAGGTACAAATTACATAAAGGTCCCATTGCTTCTATCGCTCGAAGGACCTAAATTCGATAACAGGACCTCTAACTTTGCAAAAAGGACCCTAAGACTAAAAGATAAAATGCAAACATGTCCTCGGATTCCTCCTCTGCCTCTCGCCGATGAACTCAAGGCAGCGCCACTGGCGCCGCCGAGCTCGGAGGCGGTTCTGCTCTCTTGGGCCCCCACTCCGGCGATGATCCACTGCCTCCTGCCGCCAGAGCGCCTCCGGGGACAAACCACTTGGAGATACAACGGCGCCGAGCACCGGCGCAGTGAATCGAATCGGGCCTCCGCCATGGAGGTAGAAGATTGGCCACCTTCTTGGCCATGAATCGCGGCAGCGAACAAGGCCACCGCGTGTGAAGCTCCAGGATGCAGCAAGATCCGCTCCGTCGATCTTGAGAAAGAGCAGCAACACCTCCTCCCCTCCTCGCTGCCACGGCCGGCCAGAGGAAGATAGCACTGCGTCCACTCGAAATCAGCCAAGCGGGGGATACGGCACGCGATTTTATTGAATCGGCCTTGTTCATCTTCAATCCTGCAAGAAATCCCCCACGGATTCCACCTGCAGAAGAGAGGAGAACCAGCTCCGGCGTCGCAGCGAATCACCAGAAGCCAGCCGAGAAAGAAGAACAAGAGAGCAAGCGCTCTCCCAGGAGGAAGAAGAAGCGGGCCATCCGCCACGGAGAGCAGAGCAAAACCTAAACTACGACTAAATCTACCTATGTACAGAGCGGGCCGGCACCCTAGCTCATCTCTGCACCAGCCGGCGCGAGCGCCGACGGCGAGAGCGGCCGGATCTAGGCGGCGCGTTCGGTGGACTCTCAAAGGTGGGGAGGGAGAGACGAGAGGAAGAAGGACAAATCTCCAATTGTGTTGTATCGTGACGACGTGCTATCGGGAAAGTGCCTCTAGTTTCGTCCGTCACGCACATGCTGACAACGGTTAGCTTTGAACTCGGGAAAAGATGAGGACAATTCCAACGCATCGACCCATTTCGTCTGTTACTGTTTGAAACTGTCTGCTTGAAGAAAAGTTACGGTCCAATGCGACGATGTAAACGGGTCGATGTTTGTTTTTCTCGCCCCGCCCACTCCCCCCCCACCCCACCACCACCCCGATGCTGTCGTTGACCCGTGTTCGGCTCTTTAGCCCCCACCTCTCGGTGGAATCCCGCCGCAATCCCTTCGAATTTCTTCGCAGCACCGTCTCCACCAACTCGATTGTTTTTCGACTGCCAGGAAACCGCGGGAGAGGCTACCAGGCTCGACCTCGCCCACGAGGATTTCGACCGACGATCGGAGGTACAAATTCATCACCGGCTCCCATGACGGATAGCTCGGACGAGTACTTTTATTACAACAACATAATGTACTTGTCGTCCTCCGGTGATGATAGCGATATGTTCATTGCTACACTCGTCGTCAATGAGCACATTGCTAGGCTGCAACCCATGTTCTCGGTCCCGGCCGTGCACCAGCGGTGGATCATAACAGAGAAGGGGCCCATGTCCAGCTCTTCAAGGATTATTTCTGGCGTGATCCAACATAGAATGCCCCTATTTTTCCGCACCGTTTTCATATGGCTCGGCATGTGTTCAACCACACTGTGGCAAGAGTGCTTAGCCATGATGATCACTTCAAATGGAGCGTGAACACTATGTGGGAAGTGATAAGTGCTTGTGTGATAATGCACAATATGATTGTATAGGATGAGCGTAATAACAGTATTTATGATCAAGATTGACAGTTTCAGCGTGAGTTGTTGAGCCTGTCAGTGGAGCGGCAACATTTACAAACTTAATCCACTTTCATGGAGAGATGCCTGATCGGGATGCTCATAAACAGCTTAGAATGACTTGGTTGAACATATGTGGCAATATTATGTGAACCAATAAGCGGCTTGATTTTGTGCTACAAGTTTGTTTCAGTTTGGTTGTAATAAAATATTAAGATTTTATTCGATTTGTTTGTAAAACTATGCTACTTTTATTTATCGTGTACAACATTTGGGGTTGTTTGGTTACCTTCAGCCACTCATGCATCCGTTTTACACTTCTAGGGCCAGCACCCACAGTCTGCTCGCTCACCGAAAGTCTGGAACCTGTGTGCCGTGCCCCCAGTCACCAGAAACCCGCTTGAACAAGTATGGAAGTCCGGATGGAGGCGCATCCACATGTGGCCGTGGGACCTCGTGGTGCGGCGCTGTGCCGGCCGTCGTTCCACTTGCGGAGCTCGGGTACAGTACGCTGCTGGACGTCACAATCCTATTCCTGTCGTCGTGGTCCTGGAAAATTCCGCCAGGCTTGGAGGTTTTCGAACCCGGTCCTGCAACGCTGCAAGCACCAAACGGTCTCTGAATCATGTCGTCTGGATAAATGGCTATCAGTTTTTCCCCAAAATTAAACCTAGTGATTTACTATGCTGTAGAAGAGTGCAGAGAAGCTACTAGTGATAAACTCTCCAGCCACCTATCAGGCCAGCCAGGTCACAAGAACTAATGGTTCAGGTCCATCCATCTTCAACACACACACATCTGCACGGTACGGGAGGTATGCTAGCTAAGGCCTTCCACAGTGTTGAGATTTTCCGGTGCCCAAACCGGTTTGAGGCATCGAGTGGCCGTTGCCCTACGTTGCTGGGTGGTGCCACAAAAAAAAGTTCAGGAACCGGAGCACCTATTTGCTCCGATGCCCACTTCCTCCATCCAATAAACAAATACTTTTTCAACTGCCAACGCAGCAACGTTGATGCACATCCGAAGAAAAAGCTTGGAGTTGGCTTGGCCAAGGTTTGTTTATCTTGGAGTTGGCTTGGCCAAGGTTTGTTTATCTATATAGGCACACAGCATGACCGGTGCCTCAATTACTTCTCATGGCATCACTGTTACTTCTCATGGCATCATTGACAATTTTAGAGTTTGGGCATCGCCAATAATTGAGGTATATGCATGGTTCATCCCACAACTTGTCCAGGGGGAGCAGATTAGTCCCATAACTTGTCCAACGGGGCAGCGCAGTCCCAGAACTTGCTAATCGCACAGGTTTCGGTTTAAACTGGCCACGCTGGGCGTTTAGCGCGCGAAATGTAATTTTGCAAAAAAGTCCCCGAACTCTATAGATGAGACAGATAGGTCCTTCCACTCTGTATAAGGAAACCGACAGAGTAATTTCTTTTTCTCCTCGTTCTTTCCTTCTGCGACGAACTCGTCGAGGACGGCGAGGCGCACGCCCAGGTCGACCACGAATCCGCAGTCGATCTCGTCGGCGGGAGATGCCTCCAGACGTGCACTACCGTTCGTGGCAGGAGGACCCGCCGGAGTACGGTAAGCTCTTCCGCCGTTTCCGCTTTTTCCGCCGTAATCGCCGCCGCCGACGAGGAGGGTATGATCATTGGGGATTGTTAAAATTTATCAACGGGAATGATAGGATTAGCGTGGTAGAAGCCCTTGCGCATATCTAATTGGTGAAATAAGCACGGATTGAGCTCCGGAATCGCCTGATTCCGCCTTTGGAAAGTTCCAGAATTGCGCGCATTAGCGGGGATTTTTGGCAGTAGTAATGTGATAAAGGTGTTTGCTTTAGTGTTTGTTACATGCTAGTGGATGTTGTGGTGCTTCTTGTTGTGTAAATTAGTGATTTAAACTGTGACGTTAATTCTGAATTTTTGGCAACCTGTGACAGCTACAGTAGACTGAATGTTCATTGTCTGATTTAACTGAATTTGACACTGTATGTTCACTGAATTAACTGAATTTGTTGTTCCAGTGTTGAATGCAGGGGTTGATTGCCACCTTTTTACATTGGAAGTTTGTCACAATGGATTTTTCTGTGGTTTACGAGACAACCTAGAATATGTTTCATCATCTACTGGGTTTTTTGACTACTGTAGTGCTGAAACTGGTCAGTTGCATGTATGCATGAAATTCTGGGAATGCTAGATTATCAGAGAGATGGGAAGCTGCATTTGTACTGGTGAAGGAGCATTTTCCCTCATGTGTGGTTTTGGTAATTAAATGACAATCTCTATGGACTAATGTTTGCATTGAGATATCTTATAGATCGTGTCCATGAGAATAGTAGAGTTCATGTGTTGGACTCTTGAAGCTTATTTGATGACCAAGGTTCCATTCAACGGTGTATATTATGGATGGTCATGTGTTGAGTGGAGCATTTGCAAGTATGTCTTGAAGGAGTCAAGACATCATATTAGCAAAGAAAGATTGGAAGATAAAAGGTTGATCAAGTTGTTGATCAACACACAAAGCTACAAGATGTCCCAAGTGGGATCATGTATCTATTGGGATGGTAATCACTTGTCCATATAGCTTTGTGAACTAACCCATGATATGTGTGTATGGTATCTTTATGTGGGGTTAGGTATCTTCCCATGGGCTTGCATCAAATGAAGATTTCATATAGCTCATGGAGGATGACGTCATGTGGTGATCGTCATCAAGTATAAGGTGTGCAAGACCAAGAGAAGCTCTTGAAGAGATCCTATGCTTGGAGCTTGCAATGGAGGCATGAAGACGAAGCTAAGCGAGACTCTCCCATAATGGAGTATGGGGGAGTATTTGGAGATGTCTTCATCAAGCATGTGCTAGCAAGCGCAATCAAGAAAGGTGATCCACTTGAAGAGATCAAGATAGTCATCATCTAACTCAAGTGGAATGCTCAAGGCAAAGGTATGATCTTGATAGGGCTATAGGATAGATAGGCGTACTATCAAGAGGGGCTCTCAAGTGAGTAATTTGATCGCATCGTTGTGGAGAGCTCAAACCTTTGCATACTTGGCATATCATATTTCTTGGTTCTTATTTGGCTTTTATGGTGGTGAGGAACTAGAGCTTGGTTCATCTCCATGTCAAGCTCTTGTTCATCGAAAACAGTTTTACTTTGGAAAACTTGTTGGGTTTTCGGTGGCGAAAATATTGCCGGTTCAACCGTGAGGAAAGTCCCACACCTTGCCATGTGTGGTGATTTTACTCTATTTATGGGATGCAATATTTTCACTTTTTGTTGGGTGCCTATCGTCGCTATCTTTCCAACAAAATTGGTCTCACCTCATTCGGAGTTCATTTGCAAAAGTTATAGCTGTTTTCGTTTCGGTGTTCTGCTGAACCGGATTATTGGGGCCGGATATTTCGCTCTACCGGAATATCCGGTTGCCCAGCTCGTCCAAGAAAACGGCTAAGGAAAGAAGGAAAAGAGGTGCTGGACTCAACCGGAAATTGTGGTCGGATATTTTGATGACCCGGAATTTCCGAGTTGCCCTCAAAGAGCCTCGCGAAAACGTCTAAGGAAAGAATTGTTTTCGGCACTGACTCCAACCGGAAATTCAGCTCGGGGATTTTCTTTGACCGGATATTCCGGGTGACCGGAATTTCCGAGTCTCACTTAAACCGGAATTTCCGAGTGTCGAAACAGCCAACGGCTATTTTTCCTGGAGGGCTATAAATACCCCTCCCCTTCTTCTTCCTCAGCTAATCCAAGGCAGCACGTTTTCCCTCTCTCTCCTACTCCATTGTTGACCTTGGAAAGCTCACTTCCCTCTCAATCCCTCCATAGATTCTTGCATATTCTTTAGGGAAAGTTGAGAGGAGATCTAGATCTACAATCCTACCAATCCATCTCTCCTCTAAGTGAGGGGAACCTAGTGGATCTAGATCTTGGAGTTCCTTTGTGGTTCTTCTCTTTGTTCTTCCTCTCTTCTCCCCCCACAAGCATTAGTTGCTTTTGGTGGGATTTGGGAGTGAAGGATTTGACTCCTTTGTGGTTTCTTGTGTTCTTCCTCTCTTATTCCCCCATAAGCATTTGTTGCTTTGTTGGAATTTGAGAGTGAAGGACTTGAGCACTTCGTGTGCTCTTGCCATTGCATTTGCATCGATTTGAGCCCTCCACGAGGATTCGTGGTGGTGTTACTTGTGAGCTTGTTACTCTTGGGTCATTGGACCCTATACGCCTTTTGTGGCCGGCCTTTTGTGGCCAAGACCTTTTGTGGTCACTTGAGAGCCCCCAATTAAGTTGTGGGTGTGTGCCTCAAGACTTGGGAGCCCCCAATTAAGTTGTGGGTGTGTGCCTCAAGATTGTTGTAAGGGATTCGATCTCCGCCCAAAAGGGGATCAATAGTGGAAGGTGAACTCGCAACCTTTTGTGGTTGAGTTCATCAGGAGAAGAAGGTGAGCCTTGGTGGCGTTGCGGCTAACCTGTTGTGGTTGCGCACACCTCTCCAACGAGACGTACACCCTTTGGGTGGAACTCGGGAATACATCCTCGTCTCCGCGTGCCTCGGTTATTTCTACACCCGAGCTCTTTACTTATGCACTTTACATTGTGATAGCCTTCGTGCTTGAAGTCATATATATATCTTGCTATCACCTTGTTACTTGTATTGCTTAGCATAAGTTGTTGGTGCACATAGGTGAACCTAGTATATTTAGGTTGTATGCTTGCTAAAGTAAAACACTAGTTTTATTCCGCCTTTATCAAGCATACCGGAATTTCCGGTCCATCTTGGCTCGGAAATTCCGGCTCCCCGGAAAAAGTTTTTAATCGCCTATTCACCCCCCCCCCCCCCTCTAGGCGACATCTGTCCGTTCAATTGGTATCAGAGCCAAGTTATCTCATTATTAGGACTAACCGCCTAGAGATAAAGATGTCGTTTAGAGAATTAGTGCACAATCCCACTTATATATTCGATGGCACAAATTATGATGTTTGGAAAATTCGCATGCTTAATCTCTTTAGAGACATGGGTTCAAATTTAGAGAGCATTGTAGATATGGGTTTTTCTCCTCCAAAGGATTCACAAGAATTATCTTTAGAGGATGAGAAAAACTCTTATCTCGATACTCTAGCATCTAATGGTCTCATATGTGTTTTGAGCGATGTAGTTCTTGCGTCAATCATGCCTTTTCGGAGCGCTCATGAATTATGGACAAAACTTCAAGATATATATGAGGTGTCCAACATTTCCAAGGATGATTGTCCTCCTTCCACCTCCGGCCGTGATGAGCTCACGTCTTCTTCCACTTCACCGACATGTGGTTTGCCACAAGGTAATGATATGGTGAGTGGTGATAGAAATTGCATTCTTGATGGTGAATCCACTATTGACTATACTTCACGCCCATCTCATTGCAATGCTCTATCTTTGGACTTAAACACCTCTAGCACTCCAAATGTCATACATGCTTGTGTTGATAGTCCTTGCATATCATGTAGTAGTTGCTTAACTAAATCTCATGATGATATGCTTTCCTTGTCTTATTGCCATGATCGAAATGTTTCTATTTCCTCTAGTACTTGTTTGGCTAACAATGTAGAGGAATCCCAACAATTGTTGAAACAAGACATGGACCTCAATGGTGCTTCAAGTAACTCTTCGTTGTCTTCATCCACTACTCTCATTTGCCTTATGGCTAAGGAGTCTAAGGTATCTCCTACCTTGAATTCCAATACATCTCATGATGATGATGATGATGATGATGACGATGATGATGATGATGATGATCTAATTAAGGAAAAGTTTGATATTGTCTCTCATGCTCTATTAAATAATAAAAATGCTCATGAGAACTTCTTAGAAATCATGACTACCCTTTTTGAGCACAAGGAGACCCTTGAGGCTTTGGAGACCCGTTGTCATGAAGGGTGGGGTCTTGCTCGTGATTCCGCGGGTGAGATCCACAATCTTGAGAATGCTCTTGAGGAAGAGCAAGAAACTCGGGTTGCTCTCAAGGAGAGATTTGAATCTAGTGAGGAGTTAAATAATGAAATAATTGCTAAACTCACTAAAGAACATGACCATGCTATTGCTAAATGTAATGTGCTTAGTAAAGAAAATGCTAAGTTAAATAATAAGCTTGTCATGTTGTCTTCTTCCATTTCTAATAATAATGATGCTTGTGCTACTAACTCCACCTTGTGTGAAGCATCTATTTTGAAGGAGAATGTTGAGCTAAGGGCTCAACTTGATTTGCTAACTAGTAAGTATGGGAAGTTGGAAAAAACTCATGAAAGGCTTTTTAGCTCTAATGAGGATCTTCTAGCATCCCATGCTAGGCTAAAGTTAGATCATAAGGCGGTCACTACGAAGGTAACATCTTGTGAGCCTCTAGTGGACACTAGTACAACTTCTACTACTAATGCTATATTGCCTTGTGCTAGTACTAGTAATTCTACATCACATACTATTGCTAAATCTTGTGATGAATTACATTCCTTGCCTTGTTGCTCTAACAATGTAGCATCTACTTCCTCTAGTATTTGTGTTGAAACTAACCATGTAGAGGAACTCAAAGAGCTCAAGGCACAAGTCATTTCTTTGAAGAAAGACTTGAAGAAGTGTCATGAAGGGAAGTCCACCCTCGACAACATGTTGAGAGTGCAACAACTTCCTCATGACAAGAGTGGACTTGGATTCAACTCCAATAACAAGAACAAGTCCAAGAACAAGATGAAGCACAAGTTCATCAAGAAGAAGGGCCAAGAACAAGTTAGTGATTCGGCCAAGATTGTGTGCTTCAAGTGCAAGGTTGAAGGGCACCATGTTAGATCTTGCCCGTTGAAGAAGAAGCCTCTTAGTGAGAAGCAACAAGGGAAGCAACCTCAAGTCCAAACTCAAGCTTTCCAAGTTGAAGAACCTTCCCTTCCCAAAAAGAAAGGTAAAAGCCGACTTTGCTACAAATGTCGTGGGAAGGATCACTTTGCTTCTTCATGCACTCACGGTACCTTATCCAACCCCACTACAATTGATAATGTCCATTCTCTTCGGAAGGATAAGGTTGGCAATGTGTTTGCCCAATTTGTTGGTACTCAAAGTGGTGTCAAGAAAAGAACCATTTGGGTTTCCAAGCCTATTGTGACTAACCTCTTAGGACCCAACTTGGTTGGGGACCAACAAGCTAAAACTTGATCAATAGGTGTTGGTGGAGGACATTGGAGACTTGACTACATCATGAAGAATTAAGGGATCTTCATCATCCATATTATCTCAAGTCAAGTCAAGTGGATTATATTGTCTTAGCATATATCCAATGCTCCTCCTTGCGGTAACTTGTATTTAATTCATATGTATACATTGAAAGTTACTTGCACCCTTGCATGTGTTTGGTTTTGTACCTTACAAGTGTTTATATGTGTTGTGCACTCTACTTACTTATGTTGAGTAATCAAGCTTGTGTATGTTGGTTTGCACACCATGTATGTTTTGAGCCTCTTGCCTATTTGCTTTCATCTTAATTGGCTCTTATAAGGATATTAATGGACTATCCATTTTGGGGGAGTGATGTGCTTTTTGGTAACTCACTATCCTAAAATGTGTATTCATGAGGACTACCACTTAGTGGTGATATATCAATGTTATCTACTCTCTTTGTGGTATGTCTTACTCATGAGAAATTCAAATTCTAATGTCCATTAATTATCTCTTGGATTTCTTTTGCCTCTTGTTAAAAAGAATGGATTATCACATTATGGGGGAGTAATAAGCTATGTGCATATTACAAGCCTAGAAAATGTGAACATGTGAGGTAGTGTCACCTAGAGTTGATATTGTTGATTATCTTGTTCCGAGGTGGCATGGTACTCAAACAAGTTCCATATTTGCTTAAATGCTTTTTGTTCACCCATCTTTTGGTATCTTGTTTGTGAGAGAGTTTCTTGATGCTTAGTATGATCATCGATTATTTGAAGCCATCAAGAATCTCTAGATAAGCTTGTTTTTCAATTCTTTTATTTTGCCACATGCTTATGTTTTGTGAATATGATTTTGAATACATATATGTCATGTACCACCGAGAACTATCTCCATACAATCATTGTCTTTGACAAGTGATAATTATATTTGTGGTAAATTCATTGATCATCTTCACATTGGCTATTGTTCATAAATTGTCTTATTTTATCGCCAAGTTTGTTTTGGTCTAACCACCCTTTTGTCATCCTTGCTTCATTTGGATCTTTTTGTTGCTCTACTCATGATTTGTGCTGTGCTTTCTTGAGTTAGGAAAAGCAAGGATCCCATTCTTGTGCATTTACACTCAAAGACTTAATTCTAAGTAATGCACCATTCTTGGGGGAGCTATCCTACATTGAGTAGAACATCATCTTTTAAATTGATACTATATCTTATTGATTTTCTTGAACTTTGTGTTCAAAAAGATATATGGAGGGTAATGATCCCACTTGTGTGCATTTTGTATTTACATACAAGATCTTAAAAATGCACTAATCATGGGGAAGCTACTCTATACTCTTTAGAACACTATTCTTTAAGATTGGTTTGGTATCTTATTGCTCTTCTTGAACATGACTAATGTTTTAACAATGTATATGGAGAGTGATGATCTCATTTGTGTGCATTTTGTATTCATATACAAGATCATAAAGAATGCACAAATCTTGGGGGAGCAATCCTATATGTTATTGAACATTAGTTGTCTTCAATTGGTATTTGATCCCGATGACATGTCTCTTTGAAAGACAAACGTTTTTCGTCTTGGTACTTTGTGCCATCATGAAAAGAGTAGAGGGATTGGTTTATTTGTTGGAACCTTACTCTTCTTTGTGGAGTTGGCTATCTCATCCCATGGTTCTTAGTCTACGTTCTTGGATGAGATAAACCTTCGAGCATGTTTGTTTGATTTATTTCTTATGATCATTGGTTTAGCCTTGACCTTGTTTTCATTTGTTATCTTTTCAAATTGGTTTCTCCAATCATGTGTTGATTTGAGTCTTTGATATAATGTGGACAAATCTTTCTCTTGCCACAATTTTGTGTAGCTTCTTGATTTAATTGGTGTTTTGTCCAAATTGTATCTCATTTGGTTCTTGAAAGTTTTGTGCATGCATATTTACTATATGTATATCTTATGGCATGCTTACTTTCGTTGATCCAATATATAGGATAAACTCCATCAAATACTAAATGGCTAAGATGTGCATGAAATTCTATTTCATGTCAATATGCACATATTTATGTGGAGTTTGTCCTATGTATTGTAGTTGCTCTAACTACTTTGGACCCAATTAGTTTGGGTACCATTGTGTACTTGATTTGTTTTAGGTACATGGGAGATGCATTGGAAGCTTGTCTCATATTAAAGAAGATGTCTTCACCATGTGCTTATTGGAGCCAAGCTTGGATGATTGTGAACTTTCTTCTTCTACACCGTCAATGCTATCTCGGTAACAAGTATCTAACTCATGCATATAGTTCTAGCTCTCAACCTTGTGTAGGTTGTTCTTTCGCATGAGTATCTCTAAGTTGCATTTGATATGGTTTTTGCAAAGTTCCTTTCAAAACATCTTCATTGCAAATGTGAGTAAGCCGGGATGATTACACATCAAGGGGAATATATATAATCATTTTCATGATTCACCGATCCCCAATATGTCAATCTAGCAAATCTTCTTCAAAGTCTCTCATGTGCAATATAGATGAATTCTCAAAATCATTTGCCTTATGTGATATTTGTTATCTTTCTCGAAGCAACTCAACTATCACTTATCCTATGTGGGTATTTGTGATGCTTTGAGAATTTGGTGTTGGAAGTTCATCTATACCCTCTAAGAATAATTTGAGCTATGTGCTTTGCTTTTAAGCAAAAATCTTATCGGTGTATTTATGACTTCCTCTTGGATACCATGTGCTTTACCGTGTACCTACATTGTGTGTGCATGTTTCTTTGTGGACTTAGTGTCTACTTAGAAACTTATACACATGAGTGTAGTTACATCTTTAATTGGTATTCAAAATCTTTAGTGATCATCTTTTATTACTTTCTTGATTCTTTGGTGATCTCTAAAAGGCACAAGCTTTGTTTTTCTATTGGTATCACATTGCCTCTTATTAAGCTTGTGATCCTATTTGATGTATCCTCTTTGGTGTGCTTGTATGCGAAATACATGATATGCACTATGTGCCTCATATTTTGAAAGACTATAGTGATGCCTTGGCTCATCCTTGTTTTAGTCTCCTAAAATGTATTTCCATGTCACACCCATCCTTTCTTGTTTGAGCAAGTCTTCATTTGTCACTTCTATTTCTTTTTGCTCAACATTTGTGTGTGTTCAAAATTATCTAGGAGGGAGTGAGGATTCCATGTTGTGCACACTATATTGAAATGCAAATCCTTCATTGTGCACGTACCTTGGGGAGTTCCCTCTTGATCTTTAGAACACTTAGTTGATCTTATCATAATATCTTATTGTGCTCTTTTGGTTTTTGGATCCTTTGATTGTTTGCTTCTTTGTGAATGCATCCTTTCTTTTGCAATTGGTATCCTTCTAGTGGACTTCAATTAGTATCTTTCTTGTGCAATCGTTGGATCCTCAATATAGTTTGATCCCCTCCATCTATTCGTCATTGGATATGTGCATTTGATTTCACTCACATTACGAGAAATGCACACTTTATGAAGGAGATCTTATTATGTTGTCCTTCTAAAGCTTTTCGCCCATTTCGGCAATCGTTGCCAATGGGGGAGAAGTTTTTGAGGGTTGCATGGAATTGGCTTTGTACTTTGCTATATTCCTTAGTATTTGCCTTCATTGCCTTTGCATTCGTTGCTTGGTTTTATATATAGTGAAAACTCCACCACCGGTAATGGTTGACAATATATGCAATGAATTCATGTTCATACACACGTGCATAAATTATGGGGGAGTTTGCTCTATATATGTGGATGGACTAACATCACATACCTTTGTAGTATTTGATGTTAGTGCAACCATTCTTGTTATTTAAATTCCATATTATTAACCCTCTCAAAAGAGATTGTCATCAATTACCAAAATGGGGGAGATTGAAGGAGCATTTTCCCTCATGTGTGGTTTTGGTAATTAAATGACAATCTCTATGGACTAATGTTTGCATTGAGATATCTTATAGATCGTGTCCATGAGAATAGTAGAGTTCATGTGTTGGACTCTTGAAGCTTATTTGATGACCAAGGTTCCATTCAACGGTGTATATTATGGATGGTCATGTGTTGAGTGGAGCATTTGCAAGTATGTCTTGAAGGAGTCAAGACATCATATTAGCAAAGAAAGATTGGAAGATAAAAGGTTGATCAAGTTGTTGATCAACACACAAAGCTACAAGATGTCCCAAGTGGGATCATGTATCTATTGGGATGGTAATCACTTGTCCATATAGCTTTGTGAACTAACCCATGATATGTGTGTATGGTATCTTTATGTGGGGTTAGGTATCTTCCCATGGGCTTGCATCAAATGAAGATTTCATATAGCTCATGGAGGATGACGTCATGTGGTGATCGTCATCAAGTATAAGGTGTGCAAGACCAAGAGAAGCTCTTGAAGAGATCCTATGCTTGGAGCTTGCAATGGAGGCATGAAGACGAAGCTAAGCGAGACTCTCCCATAATGGAGTATGGGGGAGTATTTGGAGATGTCTTCATCAAGCATGTGCTAGCAAGCGCAATCAAGAAAGGTGATCCACTTGAAGAGATCAAGATAGTCATCATCTAACTCAAGTGGAATGCTCAAGGCAAAGGTATGATCTTGATAGGGCTATAGGATAGATAGGCGTACTATCAAGAGGGGCTCTCAAGTGAGTAATTTGATCGCATCGTTGTGGAGAGCTCAAACCTTTGCATACTTGGCATATCATATTTCTTGGTTCTTATTTGGCTTTTATGGTGGTGAGGAACTAGAGCTTGGTTCATCTCCATGTCAAGCTCTTGTTCATCGAAAACAGTTTTACTTTGGAAAACTTGTTGGGTTTTCGGTGGCGAAAATATTGCCGGTTCAACCGTGAGGAAAGTCCCACACCTTGCCATGTGTGGTGATTTTACTCTATTTATGGGATGCAATATTTTCACTTTTTGTTGGGTGCCTATCGTCGCTATCTTTCCAACAAAATTGGTCTCACCTCATTCGGAGTTCATTTGCAAAAGTTATAGCTGTTTTCGTTTCGGTGTTCTGCTGAACCGGATTATTGGGGCCGGATATTTCGCTCTACCGGAATATCCGGTTGCCCAGCTCGTCCAAGAAAACGGCTAAGGAAAGAAGGAAAAGAGGTGCTGGACTCAACCGGAAATTGTGGTCGGATATTTTGATGACCCGGAATTTCCGAGTTGCCCTCAAAGAGCCTCGCGAAAACGTCTAAGGAAAGAATTGTTTTCGGCACTGACTCCAACCGGAAATTCAGCTCGGGGATTTTCTTTGACCGGATATTCCGGGTGACCGGAATTTCCGAGTCTCACTTAAACCGGAATTTCCGAGTGTCGAAACAGCCAACGGCTATTTTTCCTGGAGGGCTATAAATACCCCTCCCCTTCTTCTTCCTCAGCTAATCCAAGGCAGCACGTTTTCCCTCTCTCTCCTACTCCATTGTTGACCTTGGAAAGCTCACTTCCCTCTCAATCCCTCCATAGATTCTTGCATATTCTTTAGGGAAAGTTGAGAGGAGATCTAGATCTACAATCCTACCAATCCATCTCTCCTCTAAGTGAGGGGAACCTAGTGGATCTAGATCTTGGAGTTCCTTTGTGGTTCTTCTCTTTGTTCTTCCTCTCTTCTCCCCCCACAAGCATTAGTTGCTTTTGGTGGGATTTGGGAGTGAAGGATTTGACTCCTTTGTGGTTTCTTGTGTTCTTCCTCTCTTATTCCCCCATAAGCATTTGTTGCTTTGTTGGAATTTGAGAGTGAAGGACTTGAGCACTTCGTGTGCTCTTGCCATTGCATTTGCATCGATTTGAGCCCTCCACGAGGATTCGTGGTGGTGTTACTTGTGAGCTTGTTACTCTTGGGTCATTGGACCCTATACGCCTTTTGTGGCCGGCCTTTTGTGGCCAAGACCTTTTGTGGTCACTTGAGAGCCCCCAATTAAGTTGTGGGTGTGTGCCTCAAGACTTGGGAGCCCCCAATTAAGTTGTGGGTGTGTGCCTCAAGATTGTTGTAAGGGATTCGATCTCCGCCCAAAAGGGGATCAATAGTGGAAGGTGAACTCGCAACCTTTTGTGGTTGAGTTCATCAGGAGAAGAAGGTGAGCCTTGGTGGCGTTGCGGCTAACCTGTTGTGGTTGCGCACACCTCTCCAACGAGACGTACACCCTTTGGGTGGAACTCGGGAATACATCCTCGTCTCCGCGTGCCTCGGTTATTTCTACACCCGAGCTCTTTACTTATGCACTTTACATTGTGATAGCCTTCGTGCTTGAAGTCATATATATATCTTGCTATCACCTTGTTACTTGTATTGCTTAGCATAAGTTGTTGGTGCACATAGGTGAACCTAGTATATTTAGGTTGTATGCTTGCTAAAGTAAAACACTAGTTTTATTCCGCCTTTATCAAGCATACCGGAATTTCCGGTCCATCTTGGCTCGGAAATTCCGGCTCCCCGGAAAAAGTTTTTAATCGCCTATTCACCCCCCCCCCCCCCCCCCCTCTAGGCGACATCTGTCCGTTCAACTGGTGTATGCCTGGGAAGGATGTGAGGGATGGATTGGTACCAATGGAGTCAGCGGTTGTGTATGCAGAGATGAGGAGAGCCAGCAATACAGAGAAGGTTATTCATGTCTTCATAGATCATACAAACTTTCTCAGGAGGCTGAGGGCTGATCTGATACAGAATTGGTTAACTAGGTTCCCTGTTGTTGCTGATAGGAGAAAAGTACCAGCTGGTGCATCTGAAGCAACCAGTTCATCCAATGTCCTAGTAGTAGAAGAGGAGTTCTCTGAAGATATTGACAGTGCCAGTTCTAGTGACAGTGATTGTGATTTCTATGACAGTGATTGCAATGCTGAAGATGGTGATGATGATTTGTTTGCTGATAATGTGGACAGAGATGTGGGAGATCACAATGAGAGGGAAATGGATGATTCACATGAAAATGAAGATGCACTTGAAGATGAAGATCTGAACCTGATAGGAGAAGAGAGAAATAAGTTGCAGCAACAGTTGAGGGCATTTAATCCAGAAGTGGACATGGATGATCCTATTTTCAAGGTAGGGATGGTGTTTAGTGGTGTTGAGGAAGCAAGGAAAGCATTGGCAACTTATAGTATCAGACACAGAGTTAAAACTCTCAAGACAAAAAATGACAAGAGGAGATTGGAGGCTGTGTGTGCACCTGGTTGTTCAAAGCATCTAAGGATAGCAGGTATGGTGGCTTCACAATCACTGCATACACAGGAAAGCACACATGTGAAGGTGGTGTGTGGGAAATGAAAGCTCTGACTGCTAATATACTAAAAGATAAATTCATCCATGAGTTTAAAGATAATCAGAAGCTTTCTCTGAGTGGTTTTGCTGCAAAAGTGATAAGAGAATTTAACATGTGTCCAAACAGGTGGAAGCTGGGCAGAGCTAGGAGTGCTGCATTAAAAGAAATTCATGGAGATGAGGAGGGGCAGTTCAACCTGCTACTTGACTATGGTCAGGAACTAAGAAGGTCCAATCCTGGTTCTAGATTCTTCCTCACAACTAATTCTGTGAATGATCCTGGAAGTTCAGAGCATAAGCAGCACTTGGCAACAATGTACTGGAGCTATGATGCTTGTAAGAGAGGGTTCTTAGAAGGATGTAGGCCTCTGATCTGCTTGGATGGATGTCACATTAAAACAAGATACAAAGGGGTACTACTGACAGCAGTGGGAATTGACCCCAATGACTGTATTTTTCCCATTGCTTTTGGCTTAGTAGAAGTGGAATGCACCAGCTCTTGGCAGTGGTTTTTGACCAATTTGAAGACAGATTTGAACATCACCAACACCTCTCCATGGACAGTGATGAGTGACAAGCAGAAGGTATGGATTTGTTGCATTTAATTCAATCATTTATGATATTTATGACCTAAGACCACTAGTTGTCGTCGACTCGTCGAAAAGTCGACGACAACTAGTAATATGTCATTTATGACCTAAGAACCACTGGTTGTCGTCGACTCGTCGAAAAGTCGATGACAACTAGTAATATGTCTTTTATGACCTAAGAACCACTAGTAGTCGTCGACGAGTCGACGACTATTAGTAATATGTCATTTATGACCTAATAACCTCTGGTTTAATACTACATTAAGAGTATAAATGACATGTCCTCTCTTCACATACCAGGGACTCATAAATGCAGTGCAGCAATTATTCCCTGATGCTGAACACAGATTCTGTGTAAGGCACATGATCCAAAACTTCCAAAGAGCAGGGCATAGAGGTGAGACTTTGAAAAATGATATATGGGCAATTGCAAGATCCACTAGTCTACCAAAGTGGCAGAAAAATCTGGACAAGCTAAAGAGTGACAGTGAGGAGGCCTATGCATGGATTGAGGAGCTTGTGCCTAAAACATGGATAAAAGCATTTTTCTCTGATTTCTCCAAGTGTGATATGTTGTTGAACAATCATAGTGAGGTTTTCAACAGTTACATTCTTGAGGCAAGAGAGATGCCTGTTTTATCCATGCTGGAAACTATATTCTACAAGCTAATGCAAAGAATTGAAAGCAAGAACAAGGAGGCTGAAAAATGGACAGGAAGGATATGTCCTAAAATCAAGAAGAAATTGGAAAAATTTACTGAGTGGGCCAAGCAATGCACAGTTAAACCTGCAGACAACTACTTGTACTCTGTCACTTCACTTGAGATGGAGAAGCACTATTGTGTAGATTTCAACACTAAAACTTGTGACTGCAACAGGTGGCAACTGATAGGGATTCCATGCCATCATGCCATAGCATGCTGTAGACATGACAGGATTGATCCAGAATCACTTGTTCATAGTTGCTACACTGCAGAAGCATACATGAAGGCATATGCATACCCATTGGTGCCACTGAAAGGTAGATTATTTTGGAAAAAAAATGAATGGAGCAGTGATTCATCCACCTCTGTACACTAAAGTAATGGGAAGGCCAAAAAAGAATAGAAGAAAGGCACCTGAGGAGAAAGTAAAGAAAGGAGTGAAGATTTTCACCAAGTCTGGAGTGGTAATACACTGCTCTATATGTGGGCATCCTAATCACAATAAGAAAGGGCATGCTAAGTGGATTGAAAGTCAACAGCTTAACCAGCAGAACATTAATGAAGATGAAGACATACAAACTCCATATATTCTTCAGGTTAATATAAATGTACTTAGCAATGCATATTTCTAATAACAAATAAATGTACCTAGCATTTAATTCCTTACAAACATATGTATCTTGTGCAACATGTAATTCCTCACAGGCCTGATCCTGCTATGGATCCTACACATCAAGAAACCAGTATGATCTACCAAATGGAACAAGCAGAGGGTGAAAATGTACCAATAAATAGAGTCCTTGGCCCACTGCCAGAGAGTGCTTTTGTTGTTGCAGCTAGAGACAACATTCCTGAAAGTAGAACAAGAGTTACAACAGCAACAAGAGGTGCATTGAGGGGAAGAGTCAGGGGAAGAAGTACTGCAACAAGAGCAGCTAACAACACAACCAGAGGGAGGAGCAAGAAAAGAAGTGCTGAAGCTAGCACTAGAGCACAGCAGCAAGAACCTGCAGTGGAAGCAAATGACAGAGCAAGAGCTGCTAAAAGAGGATACAACACAGGACCTGGAACTTATCACCATCTGCTGTTTGGTCCAACCAGACAAACTGAGATCCCAGATTTGAATGATGATCCAGAGCAAGAGCAAGAGTTGTTAGTCAGTCAGAATGCTCCAGCTCCTGATGAGAATTAGAAGCAACATGTAATTCAATTAGCTAGAACCATAATGTAATTTAAATGTTCCAATACTGCCAGTTTTGGTTACCTATACCCTGAATATTTGAAGAGTTCTCTGAATTTACAGTGATGCACATTTTATTGCAGTGTTGCTCTGAATTTTTAAAGTGTTGTTGTGTTGCATTGTTGCTCTGGATATTACATTATATACCTAACTACTTGCTCTGAATATTGTGCAATGCTAATTGCAACAAAAAACTGAATATAATCGGAAGAACAGGTTCACTTTTTATTTGATCACAGACCTCAAAGTACAGTGTGATTCCAGCACAAATTCAGTAACAACTCACACAAACCCCCTAACTACCATAGCAATACATGCAAACATAACAACACAGAGTGCTACAACACTAAGAATAGCCATCTCCTTCCTGTCTCTTCTTCTAAGCTCATCCCTGTGCATTCTGATCAGCCTTTTGTTTTCTGCAGCTACTGAACGGACGTGAATTTCTAGTTCAACGATTTTCCTCACTAGCTGGGCATTTTCTACTTCTAATTCTTTGCAAGTTCTTGTCTCAAGCTGGTTTGCGCGTAGGTACTGCAATTCATAGCAGGCAGAAGCATATCAGAGCAGAGCAGCGAAGAACACAGCACGTAGAGGCACGAATCACTTACCGGAGAAGTAACATCTGGATTCCTCTTCGCCTTCGACCCAGCTCCTGTCTTCACCGCCGCCTCAGTCGCGATCCACAAGACCTCACCGGTCTCCACCCAGCGCCCGTCCCCGCTGCTTCCTCCGCCCGAGCCAGCACCTCGCATCTCGCCGGAGCCAGCAACTCGCTTCTCGCTGGAACCACCGCCACGCATCTCGCCGTCGCCGCCCGAGCCTCGCAGTCGCCTCTCACGAGCCCGAGTCTCGCAATCGATTCGAGCTCGCTCTGCTCACTTGTCTAGGGTTCAGAAAGGGGAATCGCGCGACTAAACTGATTTGTAAAGTTTCAGAAATTTCAGGGGGTTTTCTGCAAAATTGCCACGCGACAGAGATATGTGATTAGCCACGCTGGACATACACGTGGACCAACCAGAAGCGATCTTAACCAAAACCAGCCGGATTAGCAAGTTCTGGGACTGCGCTGCCCCATTGGACAAGTTATGGGACTAATCTGCTCCCACCGGACAAGTTGTGGGACTAAGCATGCATATACCTCCCAATAATTCCTCTGTCGCAGTACTCCCAGAGGTCACGCACGCATTTTATTTATGTACAAGTACATCAGGCAGCTGGACACACGGTGGGGGGCTGGGCTGGAGCACGATCTGGAAAACGTAATAGCATTGAATCGATATTGTACAAACACCAATCATCATTGTCTGTACTGTACTGTACGGGGCAGGCAGTGTGATCCAAACTTACAACACTATGTAATGCCTTTGCGAGCACTGGCCAACCCTACTTCGACAGCCAGTAGATGAACATGAGGAACGCGCAGACGGACGCGACGAGCGACAGGATGATGGTGTCCATCGACTTCTTTCTTCTGATCGCCGCGAGGATGTGGTTGATCTGGCAGGTTTAGTGAGAGAAAAACTGTGAGGTGTGTACGTCGTTAGAGGACGTGGAAGGGAGTCGCTTGCTCAGAGATAGATACATACCGTGGGGATCCGGCTGCTAACATTGCTTATTTTGGTAGTAATCCCACCAAACGTTGACCGTTGAGACATGAGGGCGCCCAGTGTTGCTTGGGCTTGTGATATCACATTGTCCACCTAAACATACAAAAAGTAAAGAGTTTCAGAAAAGGTAGTTACTTACAGGGTAAAAGACAGTTGTTACCTAAATATGGTATAGAGATTATTTGAATTTATTATCAAGATAACACAAGATCTGCCCAAGTCATGCTTTGTGGGTATAATTCGCATAATGGAAGAATATAATTCATGTGTAGGGACATAAATGACAACAGTCAAGCAGGCAGTACACGCTTCGGAAAGTGTGAAAGAAACTTCTAAACTAAGTATATGGTAAAAAAGAAGAAGCTGGAGGTAGCATCAGGCTAGCTAGCTAGGTTGGCAGTGCAATCAGATGCGCCTATCAGTTGCCAACAAAAGTCTCCAGTGAGCAGCCCCACTTCAGCATGAAAAACCCTTCGTAGCAATGCACCCTGACCCTGGTATTCATACAGCTGATAGGCAACAAGCAGCAAATATACTAACTGCCTGATGTCACTCAATCATGTTGAATTTAGTCTATGAATATCATAGAAATAGTGACTTGCAAGCTGATGGGCTGCACAATTTTACCCACAAAAACTTCTTCAACCTCTCTTCACTGTGCAGCAATAGTTCCCATGACAGTATAGGACTCAGCAAAGGCAACCGAACATATTTAGGGCACTATTAGTTTGGGTATACCGTATTTGTAATGCACATCCCGTTTGTAGCCCTAGTGAAAAAAGCAGGCATGTTTTCACTATGATTACTAAGCTGCAGGGTTAATAACATGGGCACTACGGTTATTTGGTGCTCGAGTTCTCATTACAAGGACTGTTTTCTGCAATGTTGGCAATCATAGTTGTAAATGCTGCTATGTTGAAAAAAGTGGTTTGAGGAAACATTAAGCATTGTCATGGGCCATCTGTAGACAAGAATAGACTTCATGTGCTGTAGACATGGTCAGAACATCCTTCTCATAGGCTAGTCCATCTACACTTACTGGTCAAGGGAATAACCACTGATTTCTCATGTCCAGATCTAAGAAAATGACGCCTAGGAAGCTCCATCCAAGAAGGGGCTATCAGCTTTAAAGCTTTGCAAGATGTGGTCCAATATTTGCATAGATCTCCTCACACAAAGACCATGTCGTCTTGCTAAAAGCTGCACCTACAAACTATCTTATCATTTTCACAGCTTCCAAGACAAGCAGGCAAACGATGTCACTTTCTATGCTTCATTCCATTTATTTCAGGATTTGTTAGGAACTACTCCCTCCGTTCAAAATTAGCTGATTTGGATTTGTCGAAATGTGGATGTATCTATACTTGTTTAGTCTCTAGATCCGTTTCTAGACGAATGTATGACAAGTAATTTGGAACGGAGGGAGTAGGCAACTCTTGAAATTGTAATGCCCTAATGCTGAAATAGGCCATAGCTCCTGAGTACTGAATTATTGCCCTGCCTCTCTATGTTTCCCCTCAACAATGACTACCAGAGTCCAGAAGCCCCATCAAATGAAGCTTTGAAGCCCTGAATTTTTCATATTTGTTCATTACGGTGTGACTCTCAATAAAAGATAGATTTCCAAACCAGCAATTTCACAAGCATATAGGCTGAAATTCAAGAGAATTTGCTCAAACTGAAGTAGATGCACGAACACACACATGCAATTATTACGTTTTTAGTATATACTATGTGTAAGCCAAAAGTGATCATGGATTGCAAAACAAACATATGAATCTTTGTCAAATTCTGCTGAGTTACATGGAATTCAAAAACATACTAATAACAAACAAGAAAACTAAAAATGTGCAAAACATGTCATCGGTGTCTAAAAAAATGAGACATCAACATCGTTCCCTTATTTTATGTGGCAGGCAATGTTCTTCGAGTTAACAAAATATCAATTGACAAATACACCGGGTCGCGATCATTTTAGAGAATTTCGTTTCTTTGTTTTCCCCAATAACAGAATTATCTCCGACCAAGATGATGACTTGAGCTACTTTGATTGGAATGCTTGAGAAATCATGTTGGTAACACAATGCAAACCCACCCATGCAGGTAGGTTTTTCCTACATTTATTTGTTGCCTTGTCTTATATACTATTATAAAACGGAAATAGAAAAAAATGCAAATATCAGAAGGCAATTCAAGTACTCCTAAAAAGCATGGCAGTCCTACCTGTCCGGAATTCCTGCCAATTGCAGCTTGTTCTCTAAGAAGAGCTTCCGACTCTCCAGCCTCTTCGACGTCAAACTTTGCTCTGTCAAAGTCTCTCAAGTCAAGGAGGGAAGCATGTTGTTGCTTGACTCTGAGGCTCGATCGAAGTCGATAGAATTCCTGTGTTGAATTGTCGGGTTAGCAGCTTTTGGAATTACGAGAAGTCTTGCTGTTTCATATGTGGTGTTCAAACTTCAAAAGGTATTTCTCCCACAGGATATTATGAATCAAGTAGATTATGACCATGAAAAAATTAATATACTCCCGCTTAACATCATAGCTAAACAAACTAGAGTTATGAGAATGTGATTAGTTAGTGTAAGAAGCAATATGAACCTGAGTGAGGTCTTGCAAAATCTCCATGTGACGCGTCAATGTATGAGAAAGAACTTCCGAGCCACCTGATGATACCCAGGTTTGCATTTGGGAATTTACTTGCTGGAGTTGCTTTAAGGATCTTTCTATATCAGCCTCGATATCATTCTCTGAACCATCTGATTTCATAGAAACCAATTTACGGTATGCAATCATTTGGTCATCTAACTGGGCTTCCAACCTCCTCGCCTAAAAGGGAAAATTGTATACAGACAAGGTTAAGTACACAGAAGTACAGCCAAAAACATCTAAACAGCCTACTCACAATATCTTCGTGAAACCGTAATGCAGCAGCCATATTCAGTAGTGACATCATTATAGAGAACAACCTGGTGTAGGCGCAGCATCTTCTTAGTCTATAAAAGGACAGTTTCAGCTGTCATAGCCTGAACTCTGAACACCAGAAATGAGAGCATCCCCCCCCTCTCACAAACAGGAAGACCATATTACCAGATTCTCACCCAATCAATGCAACAGCGGGTGAAAACGAGGCCGTTTGGTAGGACAAGAAAATTCTAGTCATTTTGGCACTGGATCAGTGTCACATTGCTCCGAGTTAAGCTCTCAATCAAAAGACATGACGGATGGAGGTGCAGACGAACACCTGCAGCTGCAGCGCAGTTCCTAGAACCTAGCCAGTATGAAACTAATCTTCTCGCGGTAACGAGAAGTCTAAATTTTCAAAAAATACTAAGAAGAGCAAAAACATTTCCGCTCCACATACATACCGGGAGCCAACAAGACGAGCACATAAAATCGGTCCAATTTACACGGGTCGCCTCGCCTATGAGGAATTCAGCGGGCAAACAAAGGGGGAGAACCGTGGGCACGAGTACCGCGGCCCGCATCCAGCGCACCGCGCAGGTGTGCGGGGAGGCCCCGGATCTCCGGCCGGCGAACAGGCAACGGCGAGAGGCTAATAAGTAAGGGGAGCGGCGGGCGGGAGAGGGATCCGGCGGGGGGTTCACCTGCTTCCGAAGGGCGTCCCAGGACGACGCCTCCATGGCCCTGGCTGCGAGGTCCTGGGCGGCGCCGTGCTAGTGATCCGTGGGGCGGGGCGGGAGATCTCGGCGGCTGGATCTCCCGCGGCGAGCGAATCAACAGTGGGGGGAGGCGTGGAGGGGCGGGTTGCCGATGTGTTGTGTTGGTGAGGGAGAAGCGTCGGGTCGGGTAGCCTAGCCCCCGTGCTGGTCAACTGCTCGGGCTAGGTGGTGCACCCGCCAAGCCGGGCCACTTTGTTCTTGTTCCGGTGCTAAGGGCTAACCGAGAAACTCATAAAAAACCCATTTCAAAAATAAAGAAATAAAATGAGCACTTATATATGTTTATAGGGACTAATGCATAACTTCAAAAAAACGTACAAAGGTGAATGGAAAACGGTGCTGTTGGCATCATGGTTTGCGAGAATATTGTCGCCATGCCATCGGCCATATACCGGCCATGATAGCTGTTTCCGTCCAATGTTTGTCCAACGAAAATCGATGGTCCGTCTCATCTTCCTTTTAATTTTGCAACTTTGAGTAACGTCATGACCTTCTTATACATAAACACTCTATTTTAATCTAATCGGATGGCAGATCGACTCCTTCTAACCTCAGAATGAATCAACAGGATATGTCACATGACATTATCCAAGTGTTGGAACTCGGAACCGAAGTTATTTCAGAAAGCCAAGTGAAAACTCGACTCATTTTCCAAACATTTTCGCTGTCGCACAAACTTTTCGGGCAACCGCCTCCAGAGAGGAAGAGGGTATAGCGGATGGAGGAGGAGTGGTGACAAGGGGGCTAGTGTCTTCCTAGCACGGTCGCTCTGGAGGAGGCAACATGAGGGAGCAAGATAAGAAACGAGATTGTAAAAGACAATGAAGGTTTTGGAGCAGGATAAAAATCCAGAACGTGAGGTAAATAAAAACAGAGAGAGTATGAAAATGATAAGAGCCAAAAAAAATATGGAAGCTTTTGGCGTGAATAATTCTTGCACCCCAAGCACTGGTGCTCCCTCTTTTTGACAAAATAATAAAAGCTAATGTTAATTTTTTTAAACAAACCTGAAAAAAATCATGAATAATTTAAATAACGGTTTTGCTAATTCTCAGGTGCCTGAAATTTTCTTAAGTCTTAGTTACCTAAAAAATATGCACGAATTGCACTTTTCTGATAGAAATGTGCAGAAAAGTGCAACTCGTTCCAGTTACACTTTTTTTACTGCAGTTGCACCTTTCTGAGTCGACTGAGACTTTAAAAAATCAGTCAACCGAGACATAAGAACTCCCTTTAAATAATGTATGCTACATGCATGCAAAATCACAATACGAAATACTTTACATTCTGATCTACACTTAAAAGAGATATACAGATCAGGATATAGTTTACTTTTGTGTAGGCCATAATATATAGAATTTTGCACTAGGATTTTGAACGCTTAAAGTATTACCTGTATTTTTTTATTTTATTTTCAAACCATGAGAGGACTGGTGATCGGCCTGAAGTGACTTTCTGAAGCTTTTGATGCTATATGCTATTGAATCCCAACTTACGAATTTACAATTGTCCAGAACCATTCACACAAGGAGACAAATACTGACGGTACAAAATTCACTGTAATTTCAAATAATAAAACTAGGTGCAAGACATGCCAAATCCCTCTGCAACAAGGAAAGAAGAAATTGACTCCTAGTCAAGAGCCAGTTGTTATAAAGGCACAAGTCTCATCATGCTACATGTGCAGAGCTTGAAACTCTGAGAACAATGGCACATACGGCGAATATACCTCCCGAGTGTCCGCTCCAAGAGTGCAGATCACTTGGACTTGCCGACGGTCCATATCATAGGACTTCAATAGTTCAATGTTTTAGCGCCCCACATATTATTGTAGAAGATCATGTTACAGTTTGGATGTATTGCAACCCAACAAAATTGCCGTCCAAGATTATGACATGTATATCCAAGTACCTCTGACGCTGCAGCAGTATGCTTCAGTTTCCATCGTATGTTTTCATAGTCCTCGAGAACATAAACCACCAGTCGAGTACATTCATGTTCATCGTCAGCCTCAAAATTGACATAGTGCAGATGGCCCTGGGACAGCTGAATGAAACCATAATCCTCATTACCAGGGACAGGTATGCTCCTGCGTGCTTTGCCCTGAGTATCGAGGACGGCGATAGCTGGATCAGCAGTGAGATAATGCAGACAACCATTCATAAAGACACTTGACGATCTGAAACCCAAATGGATAATACTATCATTGTCCTCCTCCTCACGAACTCGTTCTCCGGTTTCAGAGGAATACACCTGCACTCCTTTGCCCAATGGGGGGAAATGCTCGTTGCCTTGAAAGAATTCAAATACGTAGAAGTGGGGTGAGAAGGCGGGATCAAAGCCCAAGCATGAACCCCTCCTCCTGTGGCCAAGTTGGGAATCCGGCAATGCAGCCCACTCTTTCGTCGCAGGATTGCACACGAAGTAATGGGGATCGGACATGTCTCCGATAGGACAAGATTTGCAGAGGAGTAGGCCGTTGCAGATGTCCAAGGGATAGATGCGTTTGTGGATTGGCAGGAAGTCAAGCGAGGGTGAGACCAAGGGCGGGCCTCTGCCGGAGACATTGGTGAAACAGGGTACTGACCACCCCACGGTCTCAGTATCGTCGTCGTGCTGAGTGAAGAAGCCAGCCAGGGTCTGGGGAAGCTTGGTACGATTGGCGGGGTGGGAGATGAGGTCCCGCCAGGTCTTGGCCACGCACTTGAAGCGGCAGAGCGACCTGGCGGGGGAGGCGAGAGAGGATCTCGACGACGAGGTCGTTGGTCAGGCTGTGCGCCAGGGGACGTCCTTCTCTTCGACCTCCTCCCCTTCAACATCTCGAGAAGTTCTGAGAAATGTAAATGGAGGAGTTGTCAAGGTCCGAGCTTTGAAGCAGGAAGAGGTTTACAATGATGGATGATGGTGTCGTACCTTGAGTGGCGGCGAGGACCTGACCTCTCGATATGCTGAGCAGCCGGCACGGAGCTATGACCAGCTGGAGACCTGGAGTAGCAGGGAGGACGAAACCGGTCGGAATCAGCCACCCGATCAATGCATTGCTTCTTGCTGGTATTGAAGGTCCATGGCATTTTGGTGCATCCTGTTGGAGGTATATATGTATGCTTGTTTCTTCTGACCTGGTGGTTCCTTCTCACGCACAATTTGAGAACTCTGAAACTCACAGGATGATATGTCTCTATCGCAATGGGCAAGTCATCGAAACTATTCAGTTCATTACTAGTATGTTTTTGTGGTAACTTGGACAGGTAGCCAAACTAATTAAAAAGGGGGCTATCCTGGTCAACGTATATCACCTTGAATACTCGTATAATAAAGATGGAAGTGCTGATCCACTGCTAGGCATCTTTGGCAATTTAACCCTTTTTTTCCTCCGGAAATAACGGATCGTCGCTCCGTGGCGATTAGGGTTTTCCGGGTGGACCTTGACGGCGCGCGCAGAGCTGATCGGCGCGGTGCATCGGCGATCACTGCCGGACGGAGATGGCTTCGTCAGCATACAAGGGTAAGGAGAAGGAGGCCCTGTCACCGCGTGCGGCTAGGGCAAAGCTGGAGGAAGCCTTAGGCAAACTGGACATTACCGAGGAAGAGGCTACACCTCTGGTTATTGATGATCGTGATGGGGAGGTGCAGGAGAGATGGATGCTTGCTGGTAAGGTGCTGCACCGCAATGTTTTTCATATTCAGACTATATCCAGTGCTCTCCGTCCTGCCTGGGGAAATCCCAAGGGTTTATTCTTTAGATCCGTGGGAGATAATACTTTTGTTGCTGAGTTTGGATCCAAGAGGGATCGTGATTGGGTTTGGGAGGGCTCGCCTTGGCATGTTAGCAGGAACGCGGTCATACTGTCTGAATTTGATGATTGCATGCGACCTTCCGAACTGAAATTTGATAAGATTCAGTTGTGGGCGAGGGTTTTGAACCTTCCCTTTAATCTGCGCGAAGCGAAGTACTGGAAATCGATTGCCCAGCAAATTGATATAGCAGCGACAGGAATATCTTTTGATCATGCTGGTGGCTTCTTGAGATCGCGAGTAACTATTGATGTTAGTAAACCATTGAGGCGCTGGATCCTTATTGATTCTGCAAAGAGGCAGAGTACAGATCTGTATGACGTGCAGTACGAACAGATTCCGCATTTTTGTTTCTCCTGTGGAAGAATTGGTCATGCGGATATGTTGTGTCCGAATCCAGGGACTAGAGATGCTGATGGTGCTCTACCTTTTGGGAAGGGCATGCGTGCACCAGATGAGAAAAGAAAGGGTTTTTCTGATGAGAACTCGAGTAAGGAGCAGTCTGCAAAGCATAGCGATATGCCTACACGTCAGTCGAGTTCAAATGTTGAACCAAGGGTGGAAGTAACCTCACCAGCAAAGAACTCTAAGGTGAATAAGAGGAAAACAACACAAGTATACAGGAAGGTGATCCCGCTGCTTATGGACACTCCACATCAAGATACAAATGAGTTGGTGGCGGATAATGCTGGGAGTACAGATTTGTGTCTGGAGGGAGAGAGGCAATCAAAGAAGAAGAAACCTGTTCCGGATAATACAACTGATTTGGCAGCGGCTGCTCTGCAGCCCTGCCGGTCACAATGAGTTGCGCCAGCTGGAACAGCCGTGGGCTTGGGAACCATGCGGCTGTTCGAGAGCTTCGTAGTATTGTGAAGCAAGAAGGTCCCTGTCTCCTCTTTGTTATGGAGACAAAAATTCCTGCTCGACGAGTTGAGGATTTATATGTGCAGTTGGGTTTTGCGGGCTGCTTTGCAGTGGATAGCAATGGTCTTAGTGGCGGCATTGGTTTATTCTGGTCCGCCGAGGTTAACGTGGAGATAAAGAATTTCAGTTCTTGCCACATTGACTGTGTGGTGAAGAGGAAGAATCAAACGTGGAGGTTCACTGGTTTCTATGGTGCCCCACGTGCTGAAGATCGACATCAGAGCTGGAGATTTCTTCGGACTTTGTTTGCTGTTGAGCACTCTGCATGGTTATGCATGGGGGATTTTAATGAAACCCTTTATGCCTCAGAACATTTCTCTAGGTCGGCTAGACCAGAATGGCAGATGAAGGCTTTCCGAGAGGCGACAGAAGATTGTTTGCTCCAGGACCTTGGATGGTCGGGAGCAGAATACACATGGGATAATGGACAAGCGGGGTCTCAAAATGTGAAGGCGCGACTAGATCGTGCATTCGGAAATGCTGAGCTTTTAAATATGTTCGACAATTCTCGAGTTCGGCATATATACACGCCTGAGTCAGATCACTGTTTCGTTGTAGCTGATCTGCGAGATGGTTTGGATGATGGACACCGGAGGAGTGTGCGTCAATTCCGTTATGAAGATGTCTGGCAGACGCATGCGGATTATGATAAGCTTGTGTTGGATAAGTGGCAGCATGGTGCTGGCCGTAACGGCTTAGCAGGTGTAGTGGGTGCTCTAAAAATTGTACAAGAAAATCTGAGTACATGGGGAGCCCGAGAATTCGGATGCTTGGCACGAAAGGTGCGCAAGCTGCGAGAACGACTGAATCGGCTGCGTAGCCAATCAGTTGGTCGCGGACCTTGTGATGAAGAGCGGGCCACAACAAAGAAATTGAGAGAAGCTCTGCGTCAGGAGGAGGTGTGGATGCGGCAGCGATCCAGGGTACAATGGTTGCGTGAAGGCGATCGGAATACCAAATATTTCCATGCCCAAGCAGCTCAACGGAAAAGGATGAATAAAATTGAGAAGCTTGTGCGGTCAGATGGCTCTATTTGCCAGAGTACGGAGGAGAATCAAGCAGAGGTTCATGATTTCTATCGTGCCTTGTACTTGTCCCAGGGATATAGGCCGATGGAGGAGCTCTTGGATCTTGTACCCAACCGAGTCACACCGGAGATGAACGATGATTTTGATAAAGTGTTCACGGCTGATGAGGTTAAAACAGCGTTATTTCAAATGGCGCCTTCAAAAGCTCCGGGTGTTGATGGTTTTACGGCGGGGTTTTTTCAGCGGCACTGGAATTTATTGAAAGAAGATATTGTGCCGGCTGTATTAGATTTTCTTAATGGGGGTGAGCTACCAGACGGCTTGAATGACACATCAATTACCCTCATTCCGAAGGTACGCCACCCACAGCGGATTTCCCAGTATAGACCTATATCTCTTTGTTCGGTTCTATACAAAATTGCAGCTAAATGTATTGCAAACAGAACAAGATTGTGGCTCGGTGATATTGTTAGTGAGGAACAGAGCGCCTTTGTGCCGGGCAGACTCATAACTGATAATGTTCTTATAGCATATGAGAGTGTTCATGCTATGAAGAAAAGAAAGAAGGGCAAAAATGTGGTGTGTGCTGTGAAACTAGACATGATGAAGGCTTATGATCGGGTGGAGTGGCACTATTTACATTCTATCATGTTGAAACTGGGTTTCAGTGCTGGTTTTGTTCGACTGATTATGAAATGTGTCACGTCAGTTCGATTCACAGTGCGGATGAATGGAGAACTTCTGCCATACTTCAATCCCTCTCGTGGATTACGGCAAGGTGATCCTATCTCACCATACCTTTTTCTCCTGTGTGGGGAAGGTTTTACTACTCTACTTAATTTGTATGGTGGAACTCTTGTTGATCGAGGCATTAGAGTCAGCATCCATTCTCCCTGGATAAATCATTTGTTGTTTGCGGATGACAGTTTGATTTTTATGAGTGCAAAAGCTCAAAGTGCTGCTAGACTTAATGATATCTTGAGGATTTATGGGGATTGCTCTGGACAGTGTGTGAACAGAGAGAAGAGTTCTATTTTCTTCAGTCCAAATACACACAATAATGTCCGAGCTGATCTCAAGGTTTTGATGGGCATTGAAGTGGAAGCGTTTAGCGAAAGATATTTAGGCCTTCCTACTGCAATTGGTCGCATCACGAGTGGAACTTTTGATCATATCGGCGAAAGGGTCCGAAGTAAAATGCATGCAGGACCTGAGAGGATGGTCTCTTGTGCTGCTAAGGAAACGTATATTACGTCAGTGATTCAGGCTATCCTAACCTATACCATGAGTTGTTTTAAGCTGACAAAAAAGGTGTGTTCTCAATTCACATCCAATGTGGCTCGGTACTGGTGGGCTGGTTCATTAGATCGCCGATCTTTGCACTGGTTGAGCTGGGACAAGCTAGTTCAGGCAAAATGCAAAGGAGGGATGGGTTTTCGTGACCCAGAAGTTTTTAACCTGGCTTTACTCGGTAAACATGGTTGGCGGCTTTTGACAGACCCGAGTTCGCTCTGTGGTCGTGTCCTCAAAGGAAAATATTTTCCTAACACTTGTTTTATGCAAGCTGGAGTTCCTAGGGGCTCCTCCGCAACATGGAGGGCAATTGTTGCAGGCCGTCAGGCGCTGGACAGTGGCCTTGTTAAGAGAGTTGGGGATGGAACATCAATATCTCTTTGGGAGGACAAATGGATCCCCGGGAAACTTTCTATGAAGCCTTCTGTGCACATTGGCAGTGATGAACTGAACAAGGTCTCGGATCTTATCAACACTGACAATGGGACATGGAATATTGATTTGGTCAGGAGGAATTTTATCTCACCCGATGCTGATGCTATCTTAAATATCCCGCTCCGGCGAGATGGTGGTGAGGACTTCTGGGCCTGGGCTATGGAAAAATCAGGTGTCTACTCTGTAAAATCAGCGTATCGTACTCTAATGACTCGCAACGAGCAGCAGACTCTAGAGGAAGGGACGTGTACGGAAACTTCAGAGAATAACAGGGAGACATGGGATCGGCTTTGGAAACTCAAAGTTGTGCCCAAGGTGAGAGTGTTTTGGTGGCGAGTTCTCCGCGGAATTCTTCCAGTTGAAAGCACTTTACAATACAGACACATAGCTACTTTAGCTAGATGTAAGGTTTGCATGTCTGCAGACGAAGATATGAGGCATGCACTGCTCAAATGTCCTCACGCAAAGAAGTTTTGGATGGCAGCAAAGGACTGGCTTCACATAAAATTACCAGAGCTACATCCGGATACTTGGTCAAGAGACATCCTCTTGGACTCCAGGTTCGATGGCAAGGATCGGGGAAAGATCATAACAGTAATGTGGGCTATTTGGACTTCACGGAATAATATAACCCATGACAAAGGTAGCACTGATCCTGTACATGTGATGAAACGCATCCAGGAAGCTTTAGCGGTGCTTGATCTTCCGAGAGAGAGTGCCAGGATTTTACCAGGCTATGGCTGGCGTCCACCTGATGATGGGTGGATCAAGATTAATACTGATGCTGGAGTGGATGAGCAATCGGGGAAGAGTGGAGCTGGCGGAATTGCAAGGACACCTTCGAGTTTTCTTGCGGCATGGAGCAAACCACATCCTGGAGTGTCTGATCCGCTTGTGGCCGAGGCGCTTGCATTGCGCGATGGAGTTATCTTTGCGAAGCTGAGAGGGTTTTCGCAGGTCCTAATGGAGGTTGATTGTCTGGATGTTGTTAACCTATGGAAGACACGCCAGGGCTCGCGCTCTTTGATAGCGCCCATTTTATCTGAAGTTGAAGAGCTAGCTAGTAGTTTCAATAAGTTTGATATTCAACATGTAAAGAGACATGCTAATTGTTCTGCCCACTTGTGTGCTAAGTTTGCTTGCACACTCGAGGTGTCAGAATGTTGGATGGACTCTCCGCCTAGCTTTCTTGTAACCAGCAATTTTGCTGATTACGTTGTTTCTGAAGTTCATGATTAAAATAAAGTCTGAAGTTTCCCGCAAAAAAAAAAAAAAAAAAATTAACCTTTGTTGCATCCGTTGACTACGTTGTAGGAGATTACTTGGTCTTACTGTTCAAAGTTTAGCGTTTTGAGTTTGAGCAGGTTAAATCTTTTTTTTTTTTGAGAGCACACAATTGTGTGCCTTACTTTTATAGAAGAAGAACAACAAGTACAGAAGCTTCCTAGGCTGTCGAAACAACCTAGAACAGCGACACCCCAGACTCACACAAGCCTAAATCTCACTCTATGCTAAGATCTCATACTCCCGCTTGGCTCCATAGCTTCATGTCAGCCACTATTTTTGCTGCCAATTCGTCCTCATTGCACAGCTGGGTAGCGTTGCCGAAGACTCGCGCGTTCCGTTGTTTCCAGATATTCTAAGAGGTGAGAAGCACCCAGGAATCAAAACGCTTGCGCTCCTTAGCCGCTAGCCTTCCTCTCTCCCTTAGCCACCAACATTCTAGCTGATCCCAACGGCCATCCAATTGATCCACGACAAGCATGCCACACCTACCTCGTGTAAACACATTTCACTAGTAAGTGTTCCACCTCATCCACACACCTTGTGCACACAGATGGCATGCATCAGCGTTGAGCTGCAACCCGTGTCGAGCTCTTCTCTCAGTAGTCCAAATTCTGCGCCCTCGCAGCAAGCCACATGAAATTTTTGTTTTTTAAGGGAGCCCTGCATTTCCAGATGCTGTCAGCTAGGGGCGATCTGATCTGTCCATGGCAGAGCATTTTGTAAGTGGATTTAGCCGTGTACTGCCCAGAAGCTGACCACGGCCATCTGAACTCATCATTAAGAGAGGTGTCTCGCTGCACCTCGCCAAGTTTCAGCCAAAGACGCAGTAGTTGCCGGCGAGCAGTGTCACCCAGGTTTTCACCAATATCCGACATCCAGTTATTGCTAGTTAGCCCGGCCTGCACTGTTCTGGAGTTTTTGCGTCTAGTGCCAACCGTATCCAAGAGATCCGGCGCAATATCTCGGATCGCCTCTCCGTTTATCCATCTGTCGGTCCAGAACATAGTACTGCCGCCATAGCCAACCGTGATCTCAATCAGGTTGTCAAAGATCTGTTTGGCTTCGCTGTCTTTGAGCGCAGGCAGCCCTTGCCAGGGCCTGCCGTGTGTTAAATCAATTCAGTGTCAGTTCAAATGCACATATAAAATTCGAGAGTCGTTTGAAGTACTGTATTGAAAAACAAACGTAAAAGAAAAATCATAGGTGGCTACTCCGATAATACCATACATGTTTTCTCGAAAAAATAATACGATACATGTCTGCGACATTTTGTGAAGAGAGAACATTTGTAGTGTCGTAGGGCAGTAAGGAAAAAACATATATCATTAAAGTTTATTTTGTTCAAAAAGGACATAACATGCATCACAACAAATGCTAATGTTTGCATGAAACTTTATACGTGCACGTATAATATGTAGATGTACGCCGATTTTTCTTCAATTTTTTAACATTTTAAAATGTGTCTTCCACAGTAGGAGCATCTTGTTTTACGACTCAAAGTGAATTTTACAGATTAAACGGCCAACCAAAAAACAAATAGGCCATGAAACATAAAATATAGCAGGCGACACTCATTTAGCTTGATTTGCGTCTAGATTGTAAAAACTCTACTGGTGGATGAACTATATGATTTTCTGCATAAAAAACCTTCCAAAACACCCCACGAAATCGAGCGAAGTCGACGACCAAATGAAAGAAACATACAATCAAAAATCATTTTTAGCTCCTGAGCCATAGTGAGCACATGTCTACTGTGTACCAATCAAAAAACGAAAATTTTATTTCTAGATGTCCAAAATTATGAAAATGCTTATAAGTACATATACACATGTTTACACATCTCTACCGTGTACGAGAAAAATTGCGCCAAAATGTTTTAATAAGTGGCTTGCATGAAAAAGACAAATCTTGAAAGAAAAAAGTTATATTTTACCCTTTTAGAGCCACAATTTGGTTATGTAATATGGATGAATGTAATTATTAAAATCTTTTAAATACCATTTTTGATTTTTTGTAAACAAGAGCGGTGGAGCTTGGGAGACAAAACACCTCACGTACCATGCCGTGTACTCTTTCTAAAATAACCTTTCTAAATAAACTTATCAAAGAGCAGAGAAAATGAAGAAATAACGTGAGAAACGCGGGGATTTTACAATAACGAAACCCAAGTCAATGAAAATCCTCCAACCTCTTCTTTCCTTTTTCTTTTTCTTCATGGGAAGCAAAGCAAAACAAAAACCAAACTGCTCATCCACCTTTTTTTTTTGCCTGTTTTCCTTGCCGGTTCCAATCCAGCCCTGACGTGCCACCCTCACCTCCACACAAAGAACGTTGGCCCCACGAGCCCCTGGCCCACCGGGCAGACACCCAGGAAGGCATAGCATATCCCTCTGCACGCTCTCGGCCGGCAATCATGCCGTGGGTCCCACATTTGGCGGGGCCCGCCATGTGGCACCACCAACCCTACCCGGGCGGCGCACGTCACCCACTTCCCCCCCTCCCCTCCTCCTCTCATCTTCTTCCCTCCGAATCCCCAATCCCAAGCTCTCCTCCTCCCTCCGCCCGGCCCCTAGATCTCCTCCTCCCCCCACGGGAGCTTCCTACCCGCGCCGCCGACCCGTGGGCCCCACCGCCTCCCGCTCCTTCGCGCACCCTCCCGTTGAACCACGCCCCATCCCCAGCTCCGAGGGTTCCAGGAACGGACAAGGGGAGGAAAGCTCGAATCTTTGATGCGCGGTAGCCGATGTCGACGACCCCCGCCGTCGAGAAGCCCGTCGACGGGGTCGAGATCCGCGAGGTGTGGGCGGAGAACCTGGAGGCCGAGTTCGCGGTGATCCGGGAGATCGTCGACGACTACCCGTACGTGGCCATGGACACGGAGTTCCCGGGCGTCGTCTGCCGCCCGCTGGGCACCTTCAAGTCCCCCGCCGACTTCAACTACGCCACGCTCAAGGCCAACGTCGACATGCTCAAGCTCATCCAGCTCGGCCTCACCTTCTCCGACGCCCGCGGCGGGCTCCCGTCCCTCGGCCAGGACGGCCGGCCCTGCGTCTGGCAGTTCAACTTCCGGGGCTTCGACCCGCGCACCGACGTCGCCGCCGCCGACTCCATCGACCTGCTGCGCCGCAGCGGGATCGACTTCGCGCGCCACTCCGCCGAAGGCGCCGACGCGCGCCGCTTCGCCGAGCTGCTCATGTCCTCGGGCGTCGTGCTCAACGCCGACGTCCACTGGGTCACCTTCCACAGCGGATACGACTTCGGCTACCTGCTCAAGCTGCTCACGGGCTCCAACCTGCCGGACACCAGCGCCGGGTTCTTCGACCTCATCAGGATATACTTCCCCCTCGTCTACGACATCAAGCACCTCATGAGGTTCTGCAACAGCCTCCACGGTGGGCTCAACAAGCTCGCGGAGCTGCTCGACGTCGAGCGGGTCGGAATCTGCCATCAGGCGGGATCCGACTCTCTGCTCACCGCGCTCTCCTTCAACAAGCTCAAGGAGTCCTACTTCGGTGGGTTGACTGAAAAATATGCCGGTGTGTTGTATGGTCTAGGCACAGAGGGCGGGGAAACCACCTCTGTTCACTGAGTAATGGATAGTAGTTAAATAATAAATGATGAACTATTTGATATGAAAGAAGGAGGACAAATCTCTCTGCTCAATGTGTGATACTCCACTCTGGTTCTATCCTTTTGCTTTGACGCCCAAAATGTACCACGTCCCCTCTGAACCGTGGCATACCTTCCTTAATGGGTTCGTTTAGGTTACATGACATAATTTGTGGTGCCCGGTTTTGCTTTGTGAAGTTGATTCAACATGAAGGAGTCTTATGCTAACCTTTCACACCATCTGTAGAGTTAAACACACAATGGCCAGAACTTCCCTTCTTTGCTCATGTAGTCAGCCTATTCTTGTAGTCATCTCTAGTTAGTTCAAGTTATCTGTTATATTTGACCTCTCAAATTAGTTTCATGCTTCCATATTTGTAAAACTCTGTTTAATTTCAAAAGTAGCAATGAACTGTATGATGTTAAGAGGGGGTTCACGCATTAGAATTCAAGCAGAAATAACCAAAGGAAATTTGCCAGACATGACCTCTCCAGAGTCTCAGCGTCATTGTACCAGGGAGAAGATGATTCTGAGTTACTACACTTTCCGGTTACACCCATCAACCAATCTTCGTTCTCTCATTTAATAATGGCAATTATGTAGCTTAGAGAGCAGGTCCTTTAGTTATGGTTATAAATGCATTATTGTCACTTAATATTAATCTCTGAACTGGTATACTCTAAGCTACATAAGTGTATCATTTATATCATATATGTTACACATGGAGAATATTGTGCAATTGGCAAGTGATATGAGCTTTTGTCTCTCTGCATAACCGATGAAGTAGACTTAGATCAGGGTAATTTTCCTGGTAATATCTATATGAATTATCTTTTGCAACTGTGCTTTATGATCGGATGATCACTAATTTTACCACGTTCCTTTGCTTCTCAGCTCTTGTTGTAGTGTCTTTGCTTCCTGCAGATTGTATGTCAATACTCGATAGTGCCTCACTTCGAATCTTATCATGGGGAACATCTCGTATATTGCTGTCATGATATTCTGTCTTCTCAAATATGGTTTACTGAATCTTTTATGTGCCACTATATAGCTGTTTGCAATTTTGTTGGTATTGCTGTCTTGTGCAGTCAATGGTTTGGTGAGAGGTTTAGTCCCGAGCACAAGCCTACTTTACTGTGCATCATTTATGACAAATCAGTCATTTGTTGCTGTCTGGGAAGTGAGTGTTCTCTTCATGTTTAGTAATGCGTTAGTTATCCTGATTTCAGTAGCTCTAGTGTGCCAAACACTTTGCATTGGTATATATTGTGATTGTAGAGTGTGCACCTGAACATCTCGATTTAACTTGTACACTGCAGGTCTCTATGTTTTCTATGTAAACTCGTTACCTTTTATTTTCTTCTCTCGAAAAATAGCTTCAGAATCAACAATATTGTCTTACAACTCTGGTGTGACTCTAAATCAGATGCACACTTGGTTTACATGTTTCCATGCCTTATCGGAGAATTTCTTTCTGCACCTTTACGACTGTTTGACATACTGTGGCTTTCTGTTCTGAAGTTGAGATGTACCAACTGTTTCAGCTCTCGCATGTCTGGTTTCTTTATGATCTAGTGTGTCTCAGATGTCAATTGGGTTTCTGATCTGCTCTAGTTCATATGTTTCATCACAGAATTTTTATCCAACTGATTGCACACACTGTTTCCCCCCAGTTCTTGTGCTCCCTGGTCAACATAGTGCAGATCAACCAATACTGAATGTCTGAATTAAAATAAATGTAACACGATAGAAATAGGTTTACAATGCTATTATTTATATTACATGCACTGCATATGGATAATGTTGGGTGATATCAACTGGCCAAGTGAAATGGAACTCTATGCCCTTTTGACTCGGTGCATAATCACTGAAGTAGGTTTGAGAACTGCTCCGTTCCTGATAATTTCTATGTGATTTCTGTTTGTGCTTTATAATTTTGATAATCACTTATTTTATCATGTTACTTTGCTTTGCCTGCTCTTTGCTTACCGTAGATTGTTTGTCTGAAGAGTTCCTCACTTTAAAATTATCATGGGCTTTTCAGTTCTTTCTAGTAAATCTTGTTTATTGCTGCTATGATATGAGGCTTAGGCCTGAGGGCAAACCGTGCTTTACTGTGCATGGTTCGTGAGAAACCAGTCTTTTTTTTTGTCCTGTCAGGCAACTGAATCTTCTCTTGACATGTTTCTTTCTGTAGTGTGGCGGTTATCCTGATTAATCGCCAGCCTGAGTGTGCCAACTATGTCATGTTGGTGAAAAATGTGCAGTTTGCACCTGAACATTTCCTCTGTATAGAACTTGCAATTTTGATCTGTTGTTAGTGTAACCTCTTACTGTTTCTCTGCTTTTCTTAAACAAATAGCTTCAGATTCTACCAGAGGTCAATCCGAATCAGCAAGATTGTTTCCCATCTCTTGTGCGATTCAGCGGAATGAATATAGATGTTAGTCATGCAGAGCAAACTCTTCGTTTTCTATTCGGCATTCTGCAATATTTTGTCTATTTTGTAGCAGTCTTTTTTATTTTATCCTGTGGAATCAGATTTGTGTTTTGTAGCCACATTTTGCATGTCGTAAAGAGTTACCGATCCACCTACATCATCAGAACACATGTTCTGCTTCTGTATGATACCAGCATCTTTTCAATGGTTTGGGCTTGCGTTTCTACACAAGCTAAAACATGTTCATTCGCAGCAGATATCTCATGGATATCCGTGTTCTGTATGAAATTGCCCAGTGGATCCTACAGATATGTGAGACCTGTTAGTGTATCATTTTGATCTGAAGTTCGTCTGTGGTTTCATCACTTACGCAGTCCAGCCATCTTTGATGAAGATGGGCTCTAGTGCTGTTTGAGCTTTTCCACGCTTGCTGCTGCCTTTTACATAGAGGCTAGCCATCTTGGTTGAAGATACTCCCTCCGTTTTAAATTAGATGACTTTTATTTATATATATGACTTTTATTTATATATATGTCATGTCAATGTACCTGAATATGTGATACATCTAAAGACCAATAAAAAGTCATCTAATTTTGGAACAGGGAGTAGAATCTAGTGTACCTTGTACGTAGGTGATGTGATTCCGATTCAGGCCCGTCGTGCGGCAGAAGGCAGGCAGGATCTTTGGGCCGTCACTTCGGCTGTGTGTGGGCAGCGTCGAAATGCACAATATTTGATCCTTTTGGCAAATTTTAATAAAAAATAATGCTTCTTCAAAATTATTTTAAAATCTAACACTGTTTTATAGTGTCCAACGCCGGGGCGCTACCCTCTACACAATAACACCCTACATCGGATCGTTATGGTCCTACCAACGTGGCAGTATAGACCCCAGATGATTGGAGGGTAGCACTGTGTATTGGGGCGCTATGCCCATTATGGTAGCGCCATGGAGCGTGACACTATCGTCCAACTTCTTTCTATTTAAATTTTCATGTACGCCTACGTCTGCATATGCATGATCGATCACCTCCGCTCCAACTTACAACTTAGTTAGCTGGCTAGTATCACCACCACTGTATTTGGATATTTAATCAATTGATCAAACTTCTAAGCAAGATAGCTACTAATACGATTCTAACTGCGCGCTGCTTTTTTTCTGTCTTACATCGTTCATTTTGACAAACAAAACGTTAATTAAGCTAGGGTGCTTAGGGATGATTTAACTTGACCGACCCGAACGGATCAGGCTTTTGTCCGGTTTTAATCTGTTCGGCAATAATGGGTCAACGCACCGAGTCCGACCGGTCAGGGTTTTGACCCGACAAATCCGCAGAAATATGTTTTTCGAAAATCTCTACTATATATAATGTGGGTTATCGTCGCTTCAACCCTCATGCCTACAAAAACAATAGACACAAGTGAATAAGTAGCCTCACATTACGTACAACATATACCCATGAAATGGGCATGTAAGTATGATTTTTTTGCGCTCAATCTGTCCGTCGACATTTTACTAGCTACTTAGGATTTTTGTTCACCCCTCATCATGGGCATAGCGCCTCAATATATGGCGCTACCCTCCGATCATCTGGGCCTATACTGCCACACTGCAGTACCAAAGCGACCCGGGGCAGACGCTACAAAACAGGATTAGATTTTAAAATTATTTCTGAAAAAGAGTTATTTTTGTTAAAGTTTGTCAAATATGTGCATTTTCACGTGTGCAGCATGGTGCCTTCTGTTCGTAGCCTGACGCTGCCATCTGAATCGCCGGTGCGTGGAGTTCACAGGCCAGTCAGTGCGTCTCTTCTGTTCCCGCAGTCCCGCTCCCTCCGACATAGAATTGCACGACTCTTTGAGGCCCTCTCTCATCACAAGTTGGCGGAATGTGGAATTCAGTCCTTGATCAATCTTTTTTGGGGTACAGAAAGAAAAATTGTAAGTTTGTAACCATGCTCGAAGAAATTCCACCCAAGTCTTTTTCTGGTAAGCGGGTTTGACGATGATAATCAGGCGGTGGCGTCGCTGTGGCAGACAAGTTCAGGTCGCTCCCACGCGACTCGGCCCCGGCCGAATAAATGGCCTCCCGCCGCCGACTCGCGGCCACCGTCGCCGCATTTACTTCAGCACGCGCCAAGCAATCTCCTCCCGGCCGGCGCCGCTGCGTCGTTCGGCCACCCCGCGTTGCTCTTGCTCCCCGCGGCAGGAACATGGATATGCCACGCCATCGCCATGAGAGAATGCTGTAGAACGAGCCGTCACGCGGTAAAATTGGTTGGGGGTTTAGGGTAAGGAACGATCCAGCAATGGTTCCTGCTTAATAACTTCGCCGGGGCTCGTCGGTGCGGCCGTACGGTTGTGCGTGGTGAGGTAGGTTGGCTCTGCAGCAGGTGTGGAGTCAAAACGCCATCCTGCCACTAGTACAGACCAACAGAGGCTGACTATTACAGCTCCTTGAATTCTGGTACTGGACAACCGCAGATCAGAACTCTGATTTGGATCCGCTCCTTTGAATGTTGATCTGATTTTGAGTAGCACGGCACCTCTGCTCTTTCTGGAAGGAACCTTCGTCAACCTGGCTACAAGTGTAGGAGGGAGACCAGATGATGGGATGTGTATGCTGATTTGGCTCATGCACCTGCATGACGTGGTCGACAACGGCCCAATTGGCGGCTTCATGCTAGATTTCGCTCGTGATCATGGTTAACATGGAGTTCACAATCTCAAACACCCTACCATTCCGCTCGTTCCGAATCCCCAAGATGTTTGAATCACAAGTGATGTCATAGCTTCTCTCTGATTTATGTGTGCATTGACTAATGAGAACCACCAATTTTTGACAAAGATCTCAAAGAATTAGTTGATGTGTTGGATGGGGGTCTAGGAGTTTACAACTATGTTCTTGATCCAAAAAACAATATGTTGTAGGCCTTTGTTGACATCACAATTCATGAACTTGGAAAGAGCTAAGATAGATGGACAATGTCTTTAGGCTTGCCCCCCTCTCCATGGGGTGTGTCAAAATGTATCAGTTAGACCATTGCCAACATTTATTATGGTGGCCGCGTGAGATAGAACCATATCCCTTTGGTAACAAGGGTGTCAAAACCCGCAAAACTTGTACTATCGTTACATTTAGGCACGACCAACGTAACCGTAGGGCTTCCACAAGTTTTTCCAAGTCCAAAATACCATGCCACCCATGATAGTGGGTCAACAAACAAGTTCTTATTTGATCTACCGCAACCCTCCCGTCTTCAATGACTATGGATAGTCCTCGTTGGTTCAATCCCACCGAACTTACTCAAGGGAGCCGTTTCGATGATCTTGCTCACGACATGATGGATTTGAAAGCAACATAACGCGATCCCCTCGATAGCTTGTAGGCATATTGCGTTCTGCCTTGGGGGTTGTCCGGTTTGAGTTTGTATATAAATTACTTTCACCTTCTATATACGTATCGAGGTACAGTCATTCTATTTTCCTTTTTTTTTACTTGTCATTCTGTTTTCCTAGGAAAAAAATTAATCTTGTTTGTTCCTACGAGACAGAAACCCAATGGAGTACAATTTTGTAATTTAACTCATACTAGATCCCCTAGACACCATTAAAGGCGTGAGATGAACGATCGTCCTATGGTTATCTTCAGCATCTTCCCGTTCTTAACTTGGGTGCGGTCATGTTTCGTCGGTGCGATCGAGCCTTTGGACACTCCGTTAATGGAGAGACTCAGACCAGCTTAACTCGCAAGGACGTACGTAGGCGTCGCGAGATCTCTTTCCTTGAGCTGTTCAACGTTGACAACACATGCCATGCCGAGCGGTCTGTGTCCTGCGCCAATGTCCAGTTCAGGCCAGCTATCCAGCGTTTTGTTTGTCCCCTCCCAAGTCTCGGCATGCAGCAGGGACGTCACGGTTCATCAACAATAAACTCAACGAATGACACCTATATGCAGGCCAAAAACAGCAGAATGTGCGGTATATACGGGTATGATTGTCGTAGGAAGCACATGTACAGATTGTATTAATCATGCATGTTAGAATAGCAACCCCATCGATCACCATTAGCAACTGACCTGATACAATTGTATCTGTTGTTATATTATACCGAGAAGAGCCAATCAGTGAGATTACGTATGCTGGTGATTTTTGTTGTTCTCTCTGCCACGAGGCATTGTACTGGTGTACAAAATCTTCTGAGCGGTGGAGGGAGGGTCTGGAGTGTAGCCTCGTCTTTAAGCATTGGGCTCAAGTAAGGTGCTTTCGTTGCTTTGAGTGTGGGCACTAGGTCAGAGCATGTCGTGAGTCATTCAGATGTATTCGATGTCGTCGCTCTTGGGAGAGGTATTGTCGTGCTCGCGATCGGTAAACAGTCACACGCGCTTGCTCTCCGTTCAATCCGCGCTCCTCGCCATCGATACCGCTCCTCGTGTGTTCAGCCTTGTCCGTTGCTAACCAGGAATTGGGCGGAGGTCGTGGACGCTCATCGCTGGGTGGCGGTGCCGCCAAGATACCCTTTGGGGTGTCAGCACCTTTTTGGGTTCTGATTGTTGGTTGTTTTAGTTGTTCCTCTCCGTGATTGTGTGGCTCCTGGTGTTGGTGTTCATTTTATGATTTTTGTTCGATTTATTTTGCTAATAAACTGGACACCTTCTTCTTACTTAATAGATAAGGCAAATATTTTGTCTTTGTTTTAAAAAATCTTCCGCTGCATCGTGCCAGACTATTGTGCGGAGAGTGTCTTTGCCTCTCAATTATCAGTGCTCCCCACATTTTGAAACACTTAAAAAAATATTTATAGGGTTAGAAATCTGAAGAGCAATATATACAATTCAAAGATATATCCTAGGTGGGCTTGGCAAAATTATTTGTATTATCAGCGACACAAAAATAAAAAATCTGATAAGGTCTAGTGTTTTGAAAATCCACATATTTAGATTTACACTTTTGTCACTGATATTTTCATATTTGTGCGGATTGGCGCTAACCAACCCATCTGATCGAGTTCGACTTCGTGGTGCCACACCTCTTCTTAATTAAAAACGTTGAGCCTCCTCCCTCACCAATTTAAAAACTATATCTGTTTTTTTCCAAATATTTTATATCCCGTAAACATTATTTTTTATTCTTTTAAGATAACTGAATGAATGGAGCTCGGGTGCAAGAAATTTCCTCCGATTGTCCTGCTTCATCACTTACCCCACAAGGCTGTGAGCAGAAATAGTAACCTAGTACAAGAGTCAACTTTCCAAAATTTGGATTTACAGTGGCAAGGTGTGAAAACGGATTAAACCGGCTCCACCATCCTGCACATACACCCCAGCTCTGAGGAAAATACACTTAAACTAGACGCAGATCGTCATCTGCTGACCTGGTGCACCTAAGCAGACAGCCTTCACACATCCTCCCATGGTCCTCCCGACTGTAATGTAAATATAAATCCAGCATTGATAGCGTTTGGTTTCTAGTCATTGTTCTCCACTGCCGAATGGCGATATCCATTTTCTTTTACAGATCAAAGTCCACTGGCCACATGGACCCACCCTGTCAGTCTTCGGCCACCATTGCACGTATAAACCCTCTCTGTTACCGCGCCACGGCTTCCTCTCCACGCCATTACCAACGCGCCTCTCCTCCGGCCAAGTGTCCCCGCTCCTCCGGCCTCCTCTGGCCAATGTGACTTGCGGTCGAAGCTGCAGGCACGGGAGCGAACGAGCCAGCCAACAATGGTGGCGCGGTGCGTGCACGCCGACGCCCCCGGCTTCCGGCTCTGGCCTATCTTCTCGGCCGCCACCATACGTCGAAAGCTCCTCGTGGTCATCACCTGCGGCGGCGGTGGTGGAGGCTCCTGCCGCGGCCGGACGTCCTTCCGGTCGCCGCAGCCGCGGTCGCAGCCGTCGCAGCCGAGGCCGCGGTCCGACCGGCTCGCGGAGCTGCTCAGGGCGGAGCCGTCGGAGTGCGGCGACGACGACGAGGGCGAGGGCGAGGCGGACGCTGCCGCCAGGAAGGCGGCGCTGCTGGAGGAGCTGAAGGTCGTCGTCGACGCGCTTCAGGATGGAGACATGGGCGGTCCCGGCGGCGTGTCGTGGCGCGTCGAGGCGGCCACGGTCGTGCGGAGGAAGGCCAAGGACGACGCCGTGGCGCGGGAGATGCTCGCCATGCTCGGCGCCATCCCGCCGCTCGTCGCCATGCTGGATGAGAGCGGGGGCGGCGACGAGCTCCTGGCCGCCGCGCTGTACGCGCTTCTCAACTTGGGGATCGGCAATGACACGTGAGTCTTAATTCCGCTCTTGTGTTTGTCGTGCTCTGTTCTCTTGATCAGATCTGGGCGTTCGGTTTGTGCTGATTCTGGGAGAGTTTCCTTCTTGCTTGCTTTGATTTCGTAGGAACAAGGCGGCGATCGTCCAGGCCGGCGCCGTGCACAAGATGCTCTGCATTGCGGAGGGCGCGACTTCTGGCGCTTTGACGGGGCCACTCGTCGCCAACTTCCTCTGCCTCAGCGCGCTGGACGCGAACAAGCCCATCATCGGCGCCTCCGGGGCTGCCCTGTTCCTCGTGCGCGCGTTCGAGGCCGCGGCCACCGAGCAGGTGCGGCACGACGCCATGCGCGCGCTCCTGAACCTCTCCATCGCGGCGGCGAACGCGCCGCACCTGCTGGCCGCGGGGCTGGCGCCGTCGCTGCTCGCCGCCGTCGGGGACATGTCCGTGTCAGACCGCGCTCTCGCGGCGCTCTGCAACATCGTGGCCGCCTGCCCCGAGGGTCGGCGCGCGGTGAGCCGCGTCCCGGACGCGGTCCCCGTGCTGGTCGACGTGCTCAACTGGTCGGACGAGGCCGGCTGCCAGGAGAAGGCCGCGTACGTGCTGATGGTCCTGGCGCACCGGAGCTACGGCGACCGCGCGGCCATGGCCGAGGCCGGCGCCACGTCCGCGCTGCTGGAGCTCACGCTCGTGGGCACGGCGCTCGCGCAGAAGCGCGCGTCGAGGATCCTGGAGATCCTGCGCGCGGACAAAGGCAAGCAGGTCGCCGACGCTTCCAGCATCGTGGCCACGGTGTCGGCGCCGCAGGAGCGAGGCGCCGGAGGGCAGTGCCGCGGGGAGGAGGCGGAGGCCGACGAGGCGTGCATGAGCAACGAGAAGCGCGCCGTGCGGCAGCTGGTGCAGCAGAGCCTGCAGAGCAACATGCGGCGGATCGTGCGTCGGGCGCGGCTGCCGCGGGAGCTCGCGCCGGCGTCGTCGGAGAATCTCAAGGCGCTCACCGGCTCGTCCACCTCAAAGAGCCTGCCGTTCTAGTGCGGCAGGAAAGAAACAGAGACAGAAACACAGGTAAAAACACACAAGCTCAAGCTCAAGCTCATCTACATTCCTTGCTTCGATGCTACACAACGCCAGTAACTGAAGCAACGTCATCGCACTAGCTGTTATAGTTGATTATCTCCACTGTCATGTCAATGTTCTTGTAGCAATTTGTCTCTTGTCTGTCACCAGAATCCGTCAGTGTCTAGCAAGCAACAAGTCTAATCATGGCAGCGATTTGTATCTTCCTTGTAAACACAGTGTCACAGATGACAGAACCTGTTACCAAACACAACAATTGGATTCTTCAATCCGTGATCAATACTCTCAACCACTACTAGGTAAGAGCAAGCAAATAGTCCACATCCCACACTCCAGCACAGCTGCAGCAAGTAGTCAGGTTTCAAGTTCATTACAGACTTGGAAAATTCAGCCGGTTCCAGAACCACAATGTCGGTCAGCTATTTCCCACTTGGGAGCAAGAAGACGAGGCTGGAACTGGAAGGCCGTCGGTCAACCCTATTCTTCTCCGATTTGGCCGGCGTCGCGCTTGCTTTGCCTCGAGGGACGCCATGGCCATTAATCAACTGAACCTTTGTTGCTTTCCGGCAAAGTAAGCGCCCCCGCGCGCGAGCCCCAACAGTAATCGGTCCAAGCAATCGAGGCCATTGTTCCTGGTCCAGAAAGCTCCCAGCAGCTCATCATAGCGCTCGCACTCACTTGTACTCCTGCTTGTAGTTGAGAGAGTACCACAATGAGCATACGACCACTCGAATCATCCTGTTCTGGAGTATACGTCTATAGTGCTGTCTGCTGTACTCTACTGCTGCTTTTGATGACATTTTTCATGGCAGATTAAAAAAGATGCAACCACTGAACGTCTGAACCTGTTCTTGCAACAGGGGAGGAGACTTCGCTGCATGGCCATGGCAGTGCAAGCGTTGGAGACCGGGAATCTCTTGGAGTGATGGAGGGAGGATGGGCCGGCTACGCTTGTTTAAGCTCTGGTGCTGATGGAGCCCACGTGCTTGGATGCATCGGCAGAAGCCCGCTCATCAGATGTTCTTTCTCCTAATCGCTTTCGCTTTGTTAAGTTAAGCACTGCTCGATCTGTTCTTCCTGCTTTTGTATATGGGATAGTTCTAGTTAAGTTAATTTAGTCATACTACGCCTAGCGCCCTAGTCGTGGTCAGCGTCAGCCATGGTTGTTGCTCTTTGATTATGCACATGATCTTTTCTTGGAGAGTGTATTAGGGCAGTGCGAGAGAGAAAGTATGTTAGTGAGTAGAAAAGAGGATGTAGAAGGTGATGTTGTACTATATCTTAATGCTGGTCCATTCATCATTTGGTCTTTGACAGCCTGAAAAACTCCAATGGTCCACGTGATCCAGCTTTTGTTGCACGTTCTTCAGAATAGTTGCTTTGCTTCAAGGTTGAAATCGATCTAAATCTAACCACTGCACGATGGTCCAAATAGGTGTGTCTTGCTAAGTTGGATGGAAAGCAGAGTATCTTCGCCGGCAGCCCCCAAATACCCCCCCCCCCCCCTCGGGTCGAATGGGGGTTTGGATCGTAAAAACGGCCCTAGCGACATCCTATCAGTACGGATCCCCCAAAAAATGGCAACACTTTGTTTCGGCCTCCAAGTTTCAGAGCCTGCACGGGGCGTCGAACACCGGGTCAGAATAGCTGCTTTGCTTCAAGGTTGAAATCGATCTAAATCTAACCACTACAAGATGGTCCAAATAGGTGTGTCTTGCTAAGTTGGATGGAAAGCAGGGTATCTTCACCGGCAGCCCCCCAAGTATCCCGCTCGGGTCCAATGGGGGTTTGGATCCGGAAAACACGGCCCTAGCGACACCCTATCGGTACGGATCCTCCAAACAATTTCGAAACTTTGTTTCGGCCTCCAAGTTTCAGAGCCTGCTCGAGGGCGTTGAACAAAGGGTCAGACAGGTGGTTTCGGCTTGTCATCTACATAGAGGTCACGTTTGTTTTAGTGACGCCGCAGCCTTCAGAGCCTAATCGGGGTGTCGAACACAGGTCAGACAGGCGGTTCCGGCTTGTCGTCCATGCAGAGGTCATGTTGGTTTTAGTGCCGCCACAACCTTCTCGTCTTCTCAGGCGGCGCTACCAGTTGAGCGTGGCGGAGTTACGATGCAAGTGTCACCGACATTTATGTGACGCGTCGACTCCACATCAACCCGTCGATTTCTGCTCGCGCCACCATTTCTCGCCTCCCGCCGCGTCCGTTTCTCGCCCAGATCTCCGGCTATAAGATGATTCGTTGTGCGCTAGATCAACCCCTCATGTTGCGCGCAACGTTTCCTGCCGTCGGAGCCAACTCCGCTCCCTTCGGACGACGGTGAGACCGAGAAGAAGGAGGAAATAGAGGGGGGACGCCGAGGACGATGGAGAGTGGGAAGATGAGTTGCCCTCCTGGCCTCCTACGCCACTGCGCACCCGGAGAGTTCTCCTGGATCGTTTGTGCCCTCCTGGCCTCCTACGCCACTGCGCACCCGGAGAGTTCTCCTGGATCGTTTGTGATTGCTGTCACATGGGGCAATCTTGGTAGCGATCAAGTTGCAGAGTACTGTACACACAGTTTAAGAATAGGTGTCGGATCTCAGGTATAATGCACTAGCACGACATACATATCATATATTCATATATTTTCTCGTGAGGAAAATTAGTGTTTACAAAAACACATTGTCGATCTACTGTTTTGAAACAATTTATTTGATTGTCTTCTGCTGTACCAGCCAAGTTAAGGCGGTCCTCGCATGCGTACGTACACAGCACAACACTCCCCGGTTTTGATTAAGAGCTTAATTAATAAAGAGTAGGTATTCGGATTACGTCAAGCTTGTGAAGGGTGAGGTATAGGCTAACCTGCTACTAACTGATCTAGAGGATGCGCAGCCGCAACTAACAAATTAACATGCTGCGCAGCTGTGATCCGAAGGGCGATTCCTGTTCCAAACTGTCCTCACATGGTCTCTTCTCCATTGCCAGAGAATTAGCTGAGTGATCCTATGTTTTTTTACTTCAGATTTCATTAGTGATCCTATGTTATATAGTACTCTTAAGTTATTTTAGTCACAAGATCTAGTACAGTTTAAAAAATGTCTAAATGTATTTTAGTCACGACAGGCAAGATCTATATAAAAGATGTCTAAATATACATCATGTTGAAACTTAAATGCACTTTGGTAGAGGTATTTCAGTAAGGTGTCTTTATGGCAAACAATGTAATTTGGGTCACAGGCTTTCAAATTATCGCAAGTTCTTCTTTGTGCACTACATGTCCCTTGGTATTTACGTTTTCATCTACATAATTTTGGTTTTGTCACCAAAATATATTCAAAACATTGATAGCTTGAATATGTAACCAAATGATTCTCCTTGGTTGCATTGTAGTGGCAAACGACATAACATCAATGTCTTACTACATGCTCTTACGTAATTTCCTTGCCCCCCCCCCCCCCCCCCCATGTTGTTTTGCCTATGCATTGTTTGATGAGAGGCCCATGTCACTCGATAGCGAAGTGAATGTAGAATTTGTGCTGAAATTAAAATTGTATGTATGCTTGATGAAACTTTATGAACTGTCCTCTTTCGAGTCAACATGCCATCATTTACTCATGTAGAAGGGATCATGTTACTAACTACTAGCCTACTACTAATGTTCTTTGACGCCACTAAAACCAACTTATTGTATATCGAAGATTATTTTCTTGCAAGTGTAAAAGATATCAACGTTTATCGACTAGAAAGGGGTGAATACAAGAGTATGAAAAAATTAAACAAATAAGAGCAACAAAAAAGGCAACCGATATAGCAATAAGACCTAATGAAGTACAACTTTTGCCCCAAATAAAGGACGTTTTTTCCGTCAAAGAAATAAAATATAAAAGACGTTTTCGTGGGCTAGAAGAGCCAACCGATACGTATGTTATATAGGGTATAGTAGTAGATATGAAAGAAGTAAAGAACCACGAAGAGACCAGATGTACCCAAAATTTAAGTTGTTCGCAACAACTCTACAACTTTCTTGAGAGGCTAAGTATGTGTGCCTTGAAGTCGCCTGGACTTGTACCTTCTTCTCCATGAGCTAAGTTCCTTGAAACTCGTTGGTGGATCTTGAGGTGATTTTCAGACGTTCAGAAGCTAGCTCAAGGCGAATCCACGATAGGAAGCTCTGAAATGACGCATAGCTGACTAGGAGATTGAAAATTTCCAAGAGTAATAGATCTCTCGGCTCATAGGTTCAGTTGCTGGATGCTCAACTAAGCTGAATTTCCGACAACCTAAGGCCTATCTCCAGCGGCCCGACGCAAACGGACCGCGAACAACCGTTTCTGTTCGAAAATGACCGGGACTGGGAAAAAACCAGCCCAACGACCCGACGCAAAATGTCCGAACCGTCCGCAGCGACGCAAACGCGGCCCAAATTTGGGCGCGGTTTGCGTCGCCGCAGCCGGTCCGCGATGTCCGCGCGCGTCCTCTTTAACCGCTCACGGCCCCACATGGCATGGACATAAATTTAGTTTAGATAGTTATCATTAATACATAATATTAATACATAATATAATTAGTCTTCATATTACACCCAAAATGGCGCCGACGGCCGCATACTCGCCGTCGCGCGCCCTACCATCACAGGGGCTACTCGCAGTCGCTCGCCCTACTGGCCACTGAAGCCGCTTGCGCCCGACGGCTCAGCGCCGCCGTCGCCCTAGAGCGCGCGCTGGCTCCGGTCGATCAGATGGCGCCGATGCGACAGCGTCAACCCCTGGAACGCCGTCCTCGGCCGGTGAGACGCCTCCGCCCTTGCCTGTCCCTCCTCCAGCCTCCAGTGCGCCTCGCCCTCCTCCAGGGCGTTCATCCAGCGCGACCTCTCCGCCGCCGCCTCCGCTTCCGCCACCGCCTGCGTTGCCCACGCACGGGCGGCCACCGCCGTGGCGTCTGCCGCAGCGTCCCTCGCCGCCCTTACCGCTGCAGCCACCACAGCGCCTTCCGACAGGACGATCGACGGCAGGGACGTCGAGCGTCCGTGCTCGCGCTTGGCGTCCGCCCGTGCGCGCACTGCTCGGTCCACCTCCAGTGCGGCGAGCTGCCGCCTCTGTTGCTCGAGGCGGTGCACCCGGAACCCCGTGACGAGGTCCTCTTGGGCGGCGCGCGCCTCGTTCATGAGCTGCCGCCGAGCTCGATCGCGGCGGTGCGTCTCGAACGAGGCGAGGAGCACCCTCTGCTCGTCGCCTCGATCAGGTTCGTCCGGGTAGCGGTCGAGGAAGTCGAGGTCGGCGTCGTCGCCGTCGTCCTCCTCGTCGACCTCGTGCCGCAGCGGCTCGGCGTACGCCCAGCCTGGGGGGCCGTCGACGTGGAGGACTTCCGCGCGAGCCGCCAGCGCAACCGTCATGGCGGACCACCCGGCAGCGGCTGAAACGGAGGTCGGGGCGGAGACGGTGAAGAAAGCGGGGGCACAGGCGGTCCCCTCATTCCGCAGCTCGGCGCAGAGCTCTCCGCGGAGCTGGGTCGCTCCACGCGCAGCGGCTAGGGCTGCCTGCTCCTCGGCGACCTCGTCGGGAATCGCGGCGTACGCCGCGATCTCCTCGGCGTCGAAGGTGAACCGAGCGTAGGCCTGCGCCGCCTGCTCGTCGTTCGGGAAGCGGGCGCGAGCCATCTCGGATATCCTAGCCCAGGTGTTGTCGGGGTGTTCGGCCATTGTGTTTGGTGCAGGCTGAGCACCGCCGGCGACGCCTTATAAAGGCCGCGGCGGGGCGGGAAGCGAAAGTCCGGCGCGAGGGAAAAGCTTCCCACCCCGCGCGCGGGAACTGGGTGGCGCGAAACGCCGCCGTGGGCGGGAACGCACGAAACGCGCGGCGGCGCTCTGCTTTAATTGCGTCGGGCCGTTGGGGCTACCCGACGCAAAACGGACAGCGGACAAATACGAGCCCATTTTATGTCCGTGTCCGACGCAGACGGACCAAAACGGACACGATTTGGGTGCAAAATATTTCGGTCCGTTGGAGATGCCCTAACAGTGCAACTATTGATCTCAAATTTCGATTGACTAGCTAGCAGTCTCTAATGTTGTTTTTCAGCCGGCAGATCCTTGTGGCCGACGTGACATTCTGGTTGTACGTACGTTTCACCGTACTCCCTCCTCTGGATCCATGACGCCGATCGAGCGCAATCATGGACCTGCGGCGGATCGGCATTCCGTCGGCGGCCGGCCGGTGTGGTTGGTGGGGGTGTGGAGCCCGCCGGAATCTGTGGCGCCGAGGCCGAGAGGAACAGGCTCAGGGGTAGGGGACGCGGGCGCCATGTGCTTGCGCAGTGAAGCTCGGAGTAGGTTCGATCCACTGGATTTTCAGCCATGGATGGATCGAGCACGAGAGATCGCCGTCCCTACGCTGCCCACGGGGCTGAGCGGCTCGGTGTCCAGAGCCTGGATCTGGTCGCCATAGACTAGGTGTCGTCGATCGTTGATGGTACTAGCTAGCAGGCTAGCAGCAATGTGGTAACAGTGAAGTGAAGAACTACAGTAGCAGATCACAAATTCTAGCAAGTACAGACGGCCTAACGCAATAATGCCTGGTGACTGTTTTATAAGTAGATGATCACGGACACGATGGGTGCAACTGTTAATGCCTCGCATTGAGGTAGAACAGATTATATGTGATGAACACGATATGTACAGTTTCCGTATGGATGAACAGTTATCATGTCGATCTTCCATGTGCTCGGTTGGCTGCCTTGTGAAATCAAGTTATTGGCAATGCACGTACGTACTGGGTGAAGTGTGGGAGGGCCGCCGCGTTTGGAAAGACGACTTTGCCGTTTTCTAGTCATCAAATGTTGCACAAATATATAATACTCACTCTGTTCAACAAAAGATGTCACACTTTTTATTAAATTTTGATGTATCTATACACTAAGTCATGTATAGATACATCCAATTTTTGATCAAGTTGAGACATCCTTTATTGGACGGAGGGAGTATGCGTTTGTAGATCTTTCCTGCGGTCCAACGTTCTACACTTGGAAAGACCTTTGTTCAACAACAAGAAAAAACTAAAACCACACACATTAGCATACTCTCAATCAAAGCATTGCTTATTTTTTCGACGACCTACTAGCATATAGCAATGCTTCGAAATTTATTCGCAGTATGTTATATGCTAGTAGGTCATCGAAAACCCAACCTATATAACCATATACAGAAAAAAAATGTCACTCCATATGTTTCTAAATATAAGACGTTTCGGGAGTTTAGTTTAGACTTCCAGGACGTTTTATATTTAGGAATATAGGTAGTACAATATGAATAAAATACATTCTGTGCACAAGGAATATAAGGAATATATTGTGTTCACATACTTTATGGGAGAGTCGTATTACACATTAATCTTTCTTGAGCCTACATACATTTAAATGACAGAAGAACGATCTGCAAAATTAGTTAACATTCATGTATAAATTGTGTTATGACTTATAATTACAGCTGACTTACACCAAGTATTATGAATGGTAGACACAATCATTTACCACCACTGATGGACATATTTTACTACTTTCTTGCATAGTGAACATCTTTTCTAATTTATTACCTAGAAAATGTTTCTTTTTTCTGATAATTCATACAAAACACTCTAGATATCAACTACTTTTCTTCGTTCCTAAATATAAGATGTTTTATATTTTTATGTGCACTACATAGGAAATGATACGAGTAAATAGACACAATATAACACGTCTTCTGGATACATGAGAATCACAAAAATAGCACTCCCTCCATTTCTTGATGTAAGGTGTATGGGTTTTTGAAAAAAAAATCATAATATAAGGTGTATTTGTTATTTATAGACAATTTGACCCATCAAAAAATGAGTCCTAGTCTCAAAAGGGGGATTTAACGGATTGTATTCATTTTATGCCCATTAAGAACTCATTCCTCGCGATTTTTTTCCAGAAATAAAATTAGTCCACTGCATGCAGAATATCCATATCTTAATATTTTCGCAGAAAACTATACACCCAATATTGAGAAACGGAGGAATTAAAACACATTATATTTGTAAGAGATGGAGTATTTTATACTAGTATCATTTTTGTCATGTCCATCTACTAATACTTAAGCACATTAGAACAAACGTGGGCCTAATTAGTATCTCCTGCCTGCCGAAGTATAGGGCACCGGGAAGAGAAAATTGCAGAAAACCACCACAATTGGTGGTTACGTTGCAGAAGACCACCGGTTTTCAACCAAGTCGCAAATCGCCACCAGTTTTGACTGACAGCGTTGCAAAAACCACCGTTTTTTCGTCTGACCACGATTTAGTCGAATTGACGCAGCAACTGACATGCCTGGCCCACCTGCTGGCTGACGTGGCGACGCGCCGTTAACGGCCAGCCCTTTAGGTCCGGTCGGACCGCACCGCGAGCCCGCTCGACCTCAGAGTAGCTCGACTGGCCGCCGCGACCTCTCTCTCTCGCACAGTACCGGCGGCCGCGATTTCGCCGGCGACCTGTCCGTCCACCGCGTGAGGCCACCGCTCCCGGGATGGTGTCGTGGTCCGACGGGGAGACCAGCACGGAGAGTCTCGCCTCCTCCGGCTAGGAGGTGAGTCCTCTCTATCTTGTCCTGTTAGGGTTAGGGTTTCTTCAAATCCATCGTTTTTTTCTTCGATTTGAGTTCGTTTGTGCTTCGATTTGGGTGCATGGAGGTGGATTTTCTTCGATTTGAGTTGGTTCGTGCTGATTTTTTTTTCGATTTGACCTTTTTTATTAGTGCTGATTTGGGGTTGATCTACTGCAGGTTGTGACCATCTACGATCCCGATTTCACCGGCCAGAATGAAGACCACCAGCGTCGGTGTGACTGTCACGGAATTTTAGAGAAATTTGTGGCCTTCGAGAGCTCTGACACTGGTAGAAGATTTCTTGCATGTTCTTGTGCGGTATGTACATGAATCTAATTATGTAGAAAATTCTTTTGCGGTATGTACATCAGTTTGTGACAGATATTTTATGTATAATGAGCAGGATGGTTTTAGATGTGGGAGATTTGAGTGGATTGACGAGGAATGGCCTATGACACTTATGAAAGCTCTCTGGGCCCTATGGGAGAAGTATGATGAAGAAAAGGATGGGAGAAGGAGGGAAGCTTTAGAGACGTCTTTCAAAATCTTCAGTTTGGGCAAGGACAAAGAAGAGCTGGAGAAGATGGTGCACACTCTGCAGTGTGAACTTCAGAATTTAGAGAAGAAGAAGCAGGTGCAACAAGTTCCAGAAACGCGCTTGACGGTTCAGGATGTTCAGTTGCTGACTGATGAGAAGGTGCTGAGGTTGAAGGCAGAGAAGGAGAGGGATGATTTGAAAGAAGAAAAGAAGAAGCAGGCATCTGTGATGGCAGATCTGTACAAAGCTCTCCAAGTTGAGAAAGAAAAGCTGAAGAAAATTCAGGATGTTATATCTGAATGAATGTTGTAATCCTTCTATGTTTAGAATTTGTATGAACTTGTTTAGTCACTGTTGGCACTGAACTTGTATGAATTTGTATGAATTTCTATGTTTTGTGGTATTGTATGAAAATCTTTATGTTTGGGTTGTGCTATTGTTTGGTTTGTGTATGAATTTTGGTTACCATTTGGACATGTACTATGCTGCAATTTCGACAGCATTTTGGTTACAATTTCGACATGTACTATGCTGCAATTTCGGCAGCATTTTGGTAAAATCTGGTAGCTTTTATGTCCATAATATTGACAGCATTTCTGTCATAATATCGAAAGCATTTCACACACAAAATAACATATTGTCAATGTCTTAATACACTACAAGGTTCAACAACATAAAGGTTCCACCAACAAGGTTCAACAACATAAAGGTTCAACAATATAAAGATTTTCACCAACAAGGTTCCACCAACATTACATGAAGTACCTAGCCACCAATCTGCTTTTGCACTTGCTCAGCACTCATATTGTCGATGCCGCTTGCATTGAAGTACTTAGCCACCTTAGGAGTAGGTTTTCTTGCTCTTCTTGGTCTAGAAGTACCTCCAACTGCAGGTCTTGGAGCAATGAAGCCAGCCCTAGCGGCGTCTCTTGCTGTAGGTGCAGGTCGAGCAGGTGGAGCTGGTGGAGGTCTAGCAGGTGGAGCAGCCGCAGCTCGAGCAGGTGGAGCTGGTGCAGGTGGAGCTTGTGGAGCATATTCACCTGCATTTCTTGATGACTAATATCCATATGAAGTCAGAAACAGTTGGAACAAAGTAAGTGCACAAGTAATATCGAGAGGAGCAACGAAATTTGTACCTGATGTTGGTTCTTTCTCATCTGCAACTCAGGTTTCAGTTTCTTAGAGCAATTAGTGTATCTGTGCCCTAACAACTTGCAGTTGCTACATGTAATTGTACCCATTCTTGACGTTTGCTTTGGGGCAGGCACCTCAAACTTCCCCTTCCTTCTTTTTGTCTGTCTTCTTCCTACATCCTTGCTAAAATGGGGTGCCTCAATATCTGGGGTGTCCATTTTCGTCCACGAGTCGTCACCAGGTACAGGGTAAATTACAGGATTGTAAGCCTCCATGTACATTTGCTTGTTGAAAAACGCATGCACAAAATCTCCAGGTTGTTGCTTGGACTTGTAGATGGCAGACACGGCATGATGGCATGGGATGCCACTAAGGTCCCACCTTTTGCACCCACATGTTCTTTTATCCAAGTCCACAGCATATGATTTGTCCACCCCTCTGCTAACTTGCCACAAACTGCCAACAGACCTGACAGATTTGTAATATTTGGAGTACTTCTTCGATGTTTCCAATATTTCAGAGAAGGTGGGGGTGATTTCCCACCTTGCTTTTCCTGCCTTAGTTCTTTTTCCATCAAACCTAGTCATAAGTTTTGTTGTTATGCCAATAAACATTGTCCTAACTGGTTTTCCTCTCACATCTAGTATCATCCTGTTAAAAACTTCACTAAGATTATTCACAACTAAATCAGTTTTGTAGTTGTAATCCATGGCATGCCTTGCCCAACAAGATACAACAATTGATAACAATTGGGGAAAACTTGATTGATTGCATTCAGCAAGCCCTATTTACCATGATAACATATAGAATATATAAGCACAACTATAAAATATATACAAGCACAACTATAACAATTGGAGACGGTTTTTACCTTCTGTCTATCCGAAATGATTGTATATTTGCCAAATTTCCCTTCTTCTCCACCGAGAGCATACTTCAATTGGGTTAGGAACCAACACCAATTTGCAGTATCCTCCTTCTCAACCAGTCCAAAAGCAATTGGATAAATGTTGTTGTTGCCATCCCTTCCTGTGGCTGCTAGAATCTGCTGGCCAGTTGACAGCTTAATGAAGCAGCCATAAAGCCCTGCAAACATCAATTGGACAAATTATTAGTACACTTCTTTAGGAAACCTTCTTTGCATGCATTAAGACACATGAACAGCCCATTATACTAAATTTGCGGAGCTTACCAATAAATGGTCTACATCCATTTAGGAAACCTTCTTTGCATGCATTAAGACACATGAACAGCCCATGGAACGTGGGGTTTCGAGTTGGATGTTCTGCTACCATCTTAGTAGTCACAATGCAACGACTACCGGGATTGCTGTCTATGACTGCCTGTAAATAATCTCTCAATCTCGCATATTGTTTCACCTGATCACCCAAAACAGCCGCCAATGCTTTATGCCTAGCCCTGTATGCCATGTCCTTTGCCACCTCAACTCCAAATTTCTCCTTTGTTTTCTCCATCACAGAGCCAATTCCAGTTCCTGGATCAATTCTGAAAGCTTGCTCACTAACTTGGGCAACCCATTTTGCAGTTACCTTGCAGTTATCTCCTGCAATTGGACATGTGTGCTGTAAGTGCATCTTCCTAAGACAGAAAGTTTTCTCCCCTTTGATTTCTGAAGCTACCATAAAAAAAGGACAATTGTTCACTTCCTTCAACTTCTTATCAGCTTCTGCCTCTGAACCGCTGTCGCTGCCATCGTGAAGTTGAAAACCACACTTCACAATAACCCTATCTTTGCAATTTCGATGAAGCTTGTAGTTCCTCAACTGTTGGATGTGAAAGTTCTGCACCGCTCTCCTAAACTGATACACATCAGAGAAACACAATTGCAAACAGAACTGATCATGTGGTTGTTGTCTCTTCTCATCATACCACTTTCTTTCCTTCATCTTCTTTGCCATGCTTTTCCTTCCTCTAGTAGGGAGCACCCAAGACAAAACTTCGGCTCCATCGTCAGCAAAATCAGCAAATATTTCATCATCGGAAGAAGGCACAAAATCTGCAGGTGTAGTGCTAACTTGGCTGCAGTGAGACCTGTCCGTCGGCCCCTTACCTGCACTTTTCTTCCCTTTCTTCACCTTCTTAACAAAATGTGGCTCAGCAGGCTGTGAAACAAACATGCAGTCACTGTCCCTGCTGTCATCTAAAGCTTCAGAGTCACAATAAATATCCTCTTCCTCACCTTTCCTTTTCCTCTTCAAATCACAAATTCTCTGAGTCAATTCAAAATCATCAGAGTCATAAATCATAGTGTCATCATCATATTCGTCAGCACTTTCTTCTCCTGAAAAATCTTCTCCTGAAAAATCTGAGCAAATAGCAACAATATCCTTCCCCTTTTGCTTCCTGTCCCAATCTTCAACAGTAACAATCTCCATGCAGTTATTTTGGCTCTGTTGGGTATACAGATACGGAAAGCCTTCATCAGCTTCTAGACCTAAATCTTGGTTCTCTAACATCCTACGCAAGAACACACTGATTCTGAATCTGAAACCCTAGAAATCTGACACAAATCGAGTCAAAGACGGGAAAGTACTTACTGTGATGTACCAAGCGAACCCTCTGCTTCGCATTGCCGAGAATCTGTCGCACAGATGAACTCCGAATCCATGGCCGCCGCCGCCGCCGCCGGGATCAGCGACGTCTTGAGAGCGGGCGGGTTCGAGCTGGCGCCCCAGTCCCAGTCCGGCCAGCCCTGGTTCCAGCAGCCGCCAGCACCCGCGACCCCATCAGTCCCCTCTCCGCCACCGCCGGCTCCGCCGCCACCGACGCCGTCGCCGGCTCCGCCCCCACCGACGCCGTCGCCATCACCGGGATCCATGGTCGCGAGCACGGGAGCGAGAGTGAGTGAGGTCGAGCGGGCTCGCGGTGCGGTCCGACCGGAACTAAAGGGCTGGCCGTTAACGGCCGTTAACGGCGCGTCGCCACGTCAGCCAGCAGGTGGGCCAGGCATGTCAGTTGCAGCGTCAATTCGACTAAATCGTGGTCAGACGAAAAAACGGTGGTTTTTGCAACGCTGTCAATCAAAAGTGGTGGCGATTTGCGACTTGGTTGAAAACCGGTGGTCTTCTGCAACGTAACCACCAATTGTGGTGGTTTTCTGCAATTTTCTCCACCGGGAACGACGGGGTTGTATCAGCATGCTTTATCTCTATGACTCTATTCATGCATGTCAACATGTAGACAGGAGGAGAGGCTGGTCCTACAGTGTATGCATGTCAATATATATGTCATATAGACAGAAATGGTTGCCTGGCAGGGGTAGGTGCTTCTGCATTTCTGCAAAATGTTCTTCGAAGTATATTCGCCACGTGTTCTACGGAAAACTGCATGTGGTCGACAGAAGGCGCCGTAGCGTCGTTGAAAAATGTGGCGCAGAAACCGCGGTTGATTTTCGGAACTGGAGAATTTGTTGGCATGCAGCCTGCAGGAACAATCCAAAACTCCAAAGATCGTCACGTAGCGTAGACATAGGAGTAGCACATTGTCACCCATGCAGCTCTATTATGGTTGGGGAATCGAAAACGAGAGGTGATCGACAAAGTTCGGTAGACGGGTGGCGCCAAACGTCTCTGCTTGGAAATTCTGTCAGCGAGCCAGCTGGATAACCATCCAACTTTGAACTGAACTGACATGCTCATGCAACCAGCCGGAGCAGTTGCAGGGTTTGAGCCTGATCACTATTGCCTTGGGCATGCACGAGTGCACGACGGCCGGAAGATCCCCAGCTCCAAAAAATGAGCATGATCGCATTTTGGTCTGCGGCTAGCTCTCTTGACTTGTTTGATCGAGGCAGCAGATCGAGCCAAAGGTCCTTTCGATTTCGCGCACAGGCTTTCTTTCTTGTTCGTCCGCTGGACACATCAATGGCGACTGCGCCGACCATGCTCGTGGAAAGAGATCTCATTGCTGCCGCTGGATGCCACGAAGATATCGCCTGCCGGTGCCGGAGCGGCACGCCTTGCTTCAAGATTCCATCCAACCCTGCTGCTTCTCGATGTCCAACACATCATTGGCCGCGTGCAGCGTCCAGTCGGAATCCCTCTTCTCCGATGTTGTTTTCAGTACCAGAGTCCAGTCCGTCGGGGTGCTAAAAGACACCATTGCAGATTATTCAGTGGCCTCCATGGCTCCATTACAGTTTCAGCAGCAGCAGCGGTTATTTTTTTTCTTACGGTGAGTCGGTGACGATGGACTAGTGAAGACAGCCCGCTGCCCGCCTGGGTTCGAGACGGCTTACACGAACAGATTGGAGACCCAGCAGAGGTAGAGTAATCTTGTATGAGTAGCTTTTTTTTAGGACTATCGTGTATGAATAGTTTTTGTAATACAGTAAAAAACAGTAGTTTGTGTAACATCCGGGGGCCACGCGACAATTGAAAGGGCCTTGAAATGTCTGTGGCCTTGCATTCTCGAAAAAAAAAACACCCTAGGCTTGACTGCAATCTCAAATATTATCCTCTAGCAGTGGGCTGATTGCTTGGATTGTATGTTATTCAGTTGGGCCTCGGCTTCGCAGTCCGGCTATTCTGCCGGCCCATTTATCAGGTTATTTCTTGTTTCTTACTTTTTTCTTAGTTTTTCTTTCTCCATTCTATTTTTGTTTCTTTTTCCTTTTAATAAATTTTATTTTTATGTTCATGTTCCTTTTTGAAAGATGTGTATGGTTTGAAAATTTGTTCACGATGTTTGGAGAAAGTTCAACGGTCCATGTTTGAAGAGATGTTTATAGTTTTTATTAAAAAACACTTTCATGATTTTTCTTACTAATTCAAAATAATTTCATCGGTTTAAAAAATGTTCATGGGTTCGTAGACTGTAGCTGACCTTATTAATAAATGGAAACCTAATAAAAATTATAATATGTACTAAAATTAAATATACAACACCTTTTTATTGGTCCGCAATTGGAGCGCCTCGCGTAAACAATCTTTCAATCGTCGTGGGGGAGTAATGTCCCAATAGGCGGTGTATAGGAGTGACCTCATGTTTGCGGTGGGGCGATCTCTAAAGCCCATATCCGGATGCGCCATTTTAGCTCTTAGCGTTAAGTAGGGGCAAACAAAAACTAATGTGTGATTTTGCCAATCAACTAATGCTTATTTATTATTATTACTTTTTATATTTTATATTTTTCTTTGTTTCTTTCCTTTTCCTTTACGGTTGTTTTTTAAATGAGTTTTTCAGACTTGAGAGAAATTTATATAGTAAGAAAGTTCATGAAGTTTAAATATTTATTTATGTAGTTCAAAAAAGATTCATGTAATGTGTTTCAAAATATCTGTTTCGCGAGGTACAGAAAATGTTCTGACAAAGGAAACATAATTTTTCACTGATTTCAAAACTATTCACATCATTCAAACTTATTTGTTCACACATAATAATAATTTTTGATTGTCAAAAATATTTATTCACATGTTCATAAAGTTAAAATAATTTGTTATCGTGGTTAAAAATTATGAAAATTATTCATTTCTTACAAGAAAAGTAAATGATTCTTTTTTTACACAAAAACAAGAACTAAATAATAAAAATAAACGTAAATTTGAAATTAATAAATATATAACAAATAAACATGAAAGAGAAAAAAGTAAAGGTAGAACCGAAAACAGAAAGAATACAAAAATAAAATAAAATAAAGGGACCTTAATGGGCCGGCCTGCCACATCCTACGCGTGGGCTTGAGAGGGCTAATGACCGCAACAGCGTCAGTAGGAAATGTTGATGCAATCTTCGTAGGCACAAAGGCGAATCAATACTATCAGCCATTTCCCAGCTCAAGGATCAAATTGACCTGCTCGAGTTCCTTGGTTACAACCCATATGCATCATGTGAGTTCAGAGAACAATGGGATTTTCTCGGTGACCGATCCGTTTTGGATGGTTTTTAAACATCATTTGCATGTCTCTGATTGCATAGTTTGATGTTATTGACATGCTTTTTCCTATGCTCGTTACTAGTACGTCCTCTTTATGTTTGTTACCATCCGGCGGCTCAAGCAGATCAACAGAAATCGTGGATAGTTGTCCACATTAGTCAATCATATGTGTATTCACCCTACATGTTGCGATTGGTGGAGAGGCTCCAGCCCGTTTTTTTCGAAACGGGAGCAAAATATTTCCCCATCTATTAATTAAGAAGAATTAAGAAGAAGAGAATTGCCCAGTTAATTTACGAAAACCGGGCGAAAACCAAGCACACATCCACCAACCCGACCTAAGAGCATCTCTAACAGAGCCTGTAAACGCCTCGAAAACCTTAAAACTCCGGCGACTTCACGGGCCGATGTTTTTTTGCGCCATAGCAGAGCCTGTAAACGCAACTCGGCCCGTAAACGGGATACGGGGGGCCGTAGATTCGGACGCCCGACCGGTATTTATGCCGGGTTCGCGTCGATTCCCCGTCCCAAACCCTTATCTACTCGCCGCCGCCGACGAGCAATCCACTCCCCGCCCCGTCTTCTCCGACGAGCAATAGACCGCAGCCGGAGTCCGCCGCATAGCCGGGATGCCCCCCAAGCGCGAGTACCCGTCGCCGCCGCCGCATCCGAGCCGCGACCCTTTCGACGGAGACTACTCCGACGCGAGGAGGGCGAAAGCGGTGAAGAGCGACGGCGCTCGGAAGCGCGCCGCCCGCTGGTACAGCAACCGCGCAGAGGAGGTCCCGTCTTCGTACTTCCGGCGCGAGGCCGTGGAGTTCGACCGGCTCCGCGCCGAGCACGAGAGCCGCCGCCGCCAAGCGCGCATCGCCGGCGAAGGAAGCTCAAGCGGCGGCGCCAGCTCCCGAGGCTCCGCGCTGGTGGCTCTTCCACCGGCGGAGGACTACGAGGCCAGCGCATTCGGGTCCTCCGTGGCGGCGGAGGACTTCGTCGACGACGACGCGCTTGATGCCATCACGGCTCCAGTTCTTCTCCGGTCCGTGCGCGAGGCGGAGGAGCGGAAGGCCCAGCTCGACCGCGACGAGGAGCTCGACCAGATCCTGCTCCACCAGGGCCTCGAGGCGGACCGCCTCGCCGGGGAGAGGAGGGCCTACTGGGAGGTGGACGCGGAGGCCGTCATCGACCTCGTTTCCGACGAGGACTGAGCTCGTCGTCCTTGGCCTCGACCTCGTCGCCACCGCTCCCGAGGCTCCGGTTAGCCGATTTTGGGTAGTACGGTAGGGCGGCGACGATTTAGCAGTAGTTTAGCTTTTGGATCCGTCTAGTTCTATGTAAATTATGTAAGAATCGGAAATGAACTCGTTTAGCGAACGCATCGGTGAAAAACAATATTTTGTTCCTGCCAAATCTATGAAATATGCAGTTTCGTTTAATGTTTCTGCTATGCGTCGCGACCAGCTACAAGCAGATTTGTCAAAAAATGTGAACCGTAAATTCTTTTTGAGGTTCCACTTATAAGGGCTTAAGAGATGCTCACCATCGACCGCATTGATAGCCCGACGAACTCTCTAACCACACAACAACCACGAAGCGAACCCACGGCGCCGGCCCGTTTGAGACATGATATTTTTTGCTCGAACTATGTATACAATGGTGGTGAACTTGATTCCAAAAAGTTTTTACACAATGGTGGTGAAAAAATATGGTAGTAGTACGACACAAGCATGCAGTATTGCGGTCTGACTGGACACGCCCTAGTAACGAGCTAGCCTAACACACAGAGTGACCAAAATGCAAGTCACTCTTAAGAAAGGTGCTCGTGATACAATAATACGGCCGACACTAGCTAGCCTGACTTGATTAACGTGCTTAATCAAACTCCGATTAGGCAATCAAACCAGCTAGCTGACTAGGGTTGGTCACAACAAAACAAGTCAAAATTGACCTTACTAACATACTCCCTCCATTTTTTAATATAAGATGTCTTACCTATTGTATATGTTGTCTAGATACACACAAAATTGAGTGAATATGGACACTAAAATATGTCTAGATACAAATTTGAACATATGAATGTGCATCTTATATTAAAAATATAAAACAAAGGTAGTATATACTAATACTGACACCGTGATGACTGATGAGCTATGAGCTTAGAATGACATCACAGAGAGAAAGAAAGAAACAGCAGTGTCGAACGCTTGCTGGGTACGTATATATCACCACTCACTCACCAACCCTGGCGCTGGCGCCACTCGTGGTCCAAACGGTTGCACGCGGATGCAGCTGCAGATCTCGCCGGGAAGAAAGAAAGATCGGCGAGAGCGAGTGACAAATACTAAACAACAATTCATCGGCGCAAATGGGTTTACTGAAGGAGTGAAAGCTGCCCGACGCTGCCACGCATCCTCGTCGCCGTCGCGGTCGCCATCATCATCTTCCCCAAAAGCTTCGTCGACGGCGGCCGGCGACGGCGAAAGCTGCCCCCGCACTCCATTATTAGACTATCACGACAACTCCTATCAGTAGAAGACCAGGAGTAAACCTTTCTGTTCTGCTAACTGATTGTTTTGGCTGATTAATTAGATAAACAAATGCACGCTGCCGGCCGGGGGTTGACTTGGAGAGACCCTCCAGCGGATCCGTATCCTCTACCATTGAGTGGTAAATCAAGCATGGCCTTGCAGACTCATAGCTGGTCTCGAAACCTTGTCTTATATTGGCTGTATTACTAACTACTAAGCTCGGGCTTGTTACAAAAGATAGCACGAAAACGATGAATAGCGGAAAGATCAAACCAACGGGGACACGAGATTTAACGTGAAAAAACCTCTCCAAACAAAGAAGAGTAAAAAACCACGGGCGTCACCCAGCAATACTTCACTATATCGGGGTGAGTTTACAAACGCCGTGGGTTTATAATGTATGGCTTTTTCCCCAACCGGCGGCTTACAAAATGTATTTATAGTGGGCAAAACCCTAAATCGGTTGCGATCCGACTCGGATACGATCCGTACCGTACCGCGAGGGCTGTCGCCCCCGCACCCCCGCGAGCGTAGGTTAGCCCGTGCCGTACCGCGGGGTCTCTTCGCTCCGAAGTTAGCCGCTCACTCCATATCGTCATATGAATTTGGATCATCATAAAACAACAGGGCTAGTTTTGTGCCTTGCCGTCAAACACACCGATTCTCGCAGTATAATCCTCCGCTGGCAAACACATTGCTTCAATTTCTCCAGATCGATCTTCGGACGATATTACGGAAGTGAGCTATGTGTTTGCGATGACGCAAAGTCAATCATCCCCGCACTAATCAGGACAGTACTTGGCCACGTTGTCGATCAGAAGGTCTATCTATCAACTCTGGAGAACTAATTAGTGTTGCTGTCGCAACTAAGCTGTGTACTGACAGCAATGTCAAAAAGAGTTGACAGGGTGCATATATGCAGAGTACGGGTTACTCAAACCCCACTATCAAACCGACTTTCTCCGCACTCCAGAGCGTGATGATTACAGCCTTTGAGATGGCAGTCTTGGGCGGTGATCCTCCGCGGATACGCTGCCATGGTGGTCGGGTCGTCAACGAATGTCAGCTTCAGCGCCGGCCAACCGAAAATTCAGAGACGGTCTTAAGCTAAAAGTTGAAGTCCGAATTCTCCCGCGCGGGAGCTGAGAAATTTCAGAGCCACGATCAGAGCAGCGTAGCTAGAGACAGGAACACTGGGTTCAGTCTTGAGTATATTGCTAGAAAGTAGAAACAAAGAGTTAAACTTGTGTGTAGGCTCAAGGAAGGAAATATCTTAATGAAGACGACGACGAGTCGACGACGCATATAGCGCAGGTGATTGCCTCGCTCCTCACCCACACACGCGACTCGGCCGGTAGCTTTTCGCCGCCTGGTGCATCCATCTCTGTCAAATTCAACGTACGTAGAGAAAGGCTGCGTCAATCAAGCAGCCGTGCCGTGGTGCGCATACGTCGGCTAGCTCCAGAGTCAACACGCATGGAAGATATTTGTCAGGAAACGTCAACGGGGTGAGCCTCGTGCGATCTTACGAATCCTAAACAAATCATCCAGCAGCCGAAGCAAAGTCGCATCCCGCATCCGGTTAGAGTTTCATCGGACGAACATGGCGATGAACATTTGGAACCCACTTAAATTTTGGGCATCAGTGCGCGCGTCTCTAAGACTTTTAACTCTCTATATCTTCCGTGTGACAATCTTCAGTAATATATTCATTTCTTGGTCCATTTCCGTCCCAGTTTCGCTAAGCCACTTTCTCGTACGTGCATATAGATATTTTTAAAGCTTGATTTTTTTATCAGGTTTTATTTGATAATCATGTATGCCACATGATGTACGTGCATATAGATATGGTGTAATGAGATCTTACATAATGTTAAATCGAATGAACCTATACGGCAGTATGAGTGGAGAAAAAGAAGAAAAGTAAGGCGATCCCCGGCCAGTTAGGGTTTTGTCACCGGTCGTCTGGTCCGACCTCGCTCTGATGGCGAGGTGTTTGAGGGGCTCCGTTTCTTTTTAGTTAATTTAGGTGTTGCACTCATAAAGTCGTACCGATAGACCGTGGCCTCTTGCTGTACAGGGGTGTTTGAGATTATTTTTTAGTTAATTTAGGTTTGTTCGTCTTAGTGTTGAGGCAGAATAATGCCCTCCCCGTCATATTCTCGCTCAAGTCTTGCACCTCTACCGATGGAGGATGTGTGAAGTTGTGGGGCAAACGGATGTCCTGAAATCTGGTGTAAGTTCACTTGTGTGGTTGCGAGTCTGTCTCATGGTTATTGCTCAGGTGCAGATATCATTTAGGGGTCTTAACGCAACGATCTCATGTATGTCTATTACACGACTAATCTTGCCCAGTTTCGATGAGGGAGGAGGAGCACAACGGTGCGCCTACGACTCGCTTGAGTGTTTGTAGTTGTCGCTCGGTGGTCGAATGACTTATTTATAATTTAAAAAAATCTCCGCATTCTTTGTACCGCTATTGATGATTATTAATAGTTTGGTGCACCGTTTCACAAATAGAACGGAGTGTATATCGCTAATACGACGACCCCAAACCAAAGCTTCATGTACCATTATGAGGTAGCTGTGGAGTACCCATAGTCATATGATATTAGGCCTGGAAATAAAGCTCAAAACTCGCGAACCATTAAAACTTCGACTCGTTGAGTTCGAACTTGTGAGTTTCACGAGTCGAGCCGAGCCACACATTTTAATCATTAAGGGCGGTGAGCCTAGCGAACGAGCTAACAAGCTGCTCGTGAGACTCGATAAACTCGTGAAACTTTATGCACTTGGCCGGAATATGCCATAGGCGAGTCCATAGGCAAGAATAAGCGACATGCCCACATTCGGTCATTCCAACATTGGTTGTGAACTAACTAAGTGTTTATTATGACTTGTTTTAGTATTTCTTGTGAGCTTTTGAATTTTATTTTTCCATAGTTGTTTCTAAGATCTTAACTAGTCTTACCGAGTTTAACGAGCCAATCGAGACTATACGAGTTGAGCCAAGCTGAACCTTTGCTTGTTAAATTAACGAGCTTGGCGACTTCGAGCTAAACTATCTGCCCGGCTGGTTACCCATGCCTATATGATGCCCGATTTATTTTCTCAAATGTAATTGAACTTTTGATAGTTGGATTTCTAAGGTTTACGTAAGCTTCTTATCTTAACGATTTTCTTCTATAAATGTATGTCCAGAAAATATAATACTCCTGCTTATAGGTGCCCCACAATTTACGGTTAACCATTTTGACACTATTTGACGTAAGATTGACAAATTTCTCGTGTTTTATCTATATATTTGTTTTATCTAGAGAACTATATCTGCAATTTTCTTGTTTCTACAAATATATTTTTGTACTTACATTTATGTTTCGCTCTTGTATTCATTTCGTGTTCCATTCTCCCACTGTCCTAAGAAGGCCAGAAATATTTCTCTCTGTAAGAGAAAAGCTTACCATACCACTTGTAAAAGATGGTTTGGACCATCCAGATGCACCTGATTTACACTTTCTAATCAAACTGAATCATATCATATGATATCTCACCCTCCCAAGGTGAAACTAAAGCTTAATCGAGTAGCAGATCCTCTCTCATCACCTCCGTCCTCGTCATATGCTTCTTTTTAATTTATCTACTTCTGGTCTACCAAAGGAATATTTTTTTTAGATGAAAACCCAAAAGGAATATGTCGCAACACACAAAGCTAAAGCTTTACACGAAAGAGAGACTACCTGCAACTGTTGCATCTCCAAACGCTGACAGGTGACGATTCGAGTCCTCGTATAGTCACTCCACAAAAATACGTCCATTCTAAACAAAAGAGCACCCGCAGAAAAATAGCAATTGCCTGGCCTTTCCTGCCGCCTAATTGCTTTCCTTTCACTCAACCAACCAAGCTATTAGTAGAATAAACGAGGAAATCACTTGCATATCAGTCCAGCAGCTGACAAGATAACAATGAGCAAAACCAAGATTCCAAGCATCATACTCACAATATAAGAATGAGAAAAACCACACAAATAAGGGAATAGAAATTAGATAAAGCAGGTTAGTATCTAAAGCAGGGCGACCAAATTCCTCATCCAACCACAAAGGACAAACTTGGGTGTGTAAACTAAACGCAAAGTAGGGTCAAGCAAAGGCAGAGGAAAAGAGGATGGAAAAAGCTGATGCAGATGGAGGGGAAAGAAAGGCTAAAGCTGGCACAAAGCCACAAGTACCAGTCACTGATTAACACATTTACTTAATTTAAACAACAACAAACATGAGATGATAGAACTAAAATATACTACAGTACTAGAAAGGAAAAGAAAGAAAATAATGACAACATTAGAAAAGAAAAAGGAGTGCCCGTGGGCTGCAGCCGCAGGAGTAGGGCCGGGCCTGTGGCCTGGAGGGGTGCTGGTGGGCCCTCTCGGGAGCCAACGATTGCAGGGCGTCCAGGCGAGATGCGACCGTGGAAGCGAGCTGAGACCAGGGACATGATTCCGTGGACTCTGACGTCCGTCGTCGTCGTAGGTACGTCGAGAGTTTCGCCGCGGGCTCATGGCTTGGAGACGGACGCGGCGTCCTTGGGATGCGAGCCCTCGGCGCCGTTGGCCATCGCTGACTGCGCCGTGAGAGCAGACATGCTCGGCGAGGCCGGCACGTGCCCCCCTGCGCCGTCGGAGGCGCCGCCGCTCATGCCGCGCATGGCGGCGTTGAGCTGGTGCTGCGCGGCGGTGTAGGGAGGTCCGGCAGCGGCGGCCGGGGGCCGGAGCTGGCACGTGGCGGTGGAGATGGCGGAGGCGAGGGAGATGGGCATGAGGCAGAGGCCCTTCCCCTGCAGGTACTGCATGGCGGCGCCCATGTCGTCCTCCATCAGCTTGGCGACCTGCTGCTCCGTCACCGTCAGGCCTTCGCTTCCCGCCGCGGGGCCGCCGTTGGCCGCGCCGCCTCGCCCCTGCAGGCACGCACACACATGGTAGTCCGTATCGTCAGCAAGCGTACGATGTACGATGAGAGGTACGGGGGGCAGTCACGTCATTTCGGGCGGCCGCACGCCAGCCACTGTGGCGTGCCAGTAGCTATCGGCCATGGCAGTACTGAAAAGCCCGGTCACATCCCGGTGATTCTTTCGAGCGCGGGAAAAAGGTGGTGAGAGAAAGCGATCGAGACGAAGACGAAGATGGCAGGGAGTCGTACTGTACTGGTCAGATGGGAGAGAGTGCGAGTCGCGAAGGAGAGAGAGGGGTCGAGGGTTTTACCTCCGAGGACATGTCGGCCACCAGCGGTGCGACGGCAGCGGCGCCACCTAGCCGGCTCATGCTCAACACCTGGAAGTGTTGGTAAAAACACCGAAGACGTCAGTAAACTTGCAACGAAACATTATAGCATGCAGTCTCAACATTTTATGATCATGGAAGCACGAGTATGCTTGCCTTGACTTGGAGCTGCAGGAACTTGACGTAGTCGATGATCTCGTCCAGCATCGACGCCTTGTCCGCCTGAAAACACACAAATGCACCAGTCCAGGACTGAGATACCGAGCTTCAACAGCGAAAGCGATACACTATGGAAATGAGCTTGCAGCAAACTCCAAGGAGAAAGGGTGTCGCCAAGACTCTCGGAACCGGCGCCGGCGCGCGACGAGACACGAGAGACGGCAAGCCGGAATTCTAGGCGGAGCGGGGAAAGCCATGACCGGCAGCATGGAGCACGCGCGGTTGCCGAGACAGCACGGCGGTGGTCAAGCAGTAGGCCTACGTGCGGGTAAATGTGCCCGCACGCGCGCGCCCACCTGTACGTACTGCTCTTCACAAACTCGACGAAATGAAATCTCAAATCTGATGGCTCCAACTTTCTTGTTCCATACTGTTGAAGCCCCTATTTTAATCCAGCAATCTCTCCGGCCGCCGGCATTGAACTGATCTGGTAGTAATAAAGCAGCTACTACTCCCCAACCGAAACCCTAGTACTGGAAGCTTTCGTCTCCGCTTGGATCTCAAAAATTAGGAGCGGAATCGAGCTCCTCCGCTAGCTACAGGGCACAATCTCGAGCTGGTCTCACTCTTACCTTGTTGGCGTTGGGTACCAGCTCCTGCAGGGCCTTCATCCTCTCGGCGATCCTCTCCCGGCGAAGCTGCCAAACATCGACGACGACGTGGTTAATAACTTAATTACTAGGACAAATCAAACATTGAATTTAGAGAAGCAAGACGACTACTTGGAGCTAGGCAGAGAGAGCTATATTCAACTGCACGCACAGGAGTAGAGAAGAACAAGAACAGTAGGAACGATGAAAAAGACAAAGGAATAATATTAGTTGGCGGGAGCCGGAACGATCCAAACCGAGGAAACAATAACAAAACACGCGAACTGATTAGCGTTAACTGCTCACTTTGGTTCTATTATCCGAGCTAATTGCGACAAAATAGAACAGTAGTAGGAGGAGCTAGCAGTGGGGCTGGATATATCTTACTCGCTCCGCGATGCTGTGAGGGTCAGTGGCTTGGCCTCGCCTCGCGCGCACCCGCTGCCTCGGCGGCGCCGGCGCGCCTCCGCCGGACCCGGCTTGCGGTTGCGCCCCGCCTCCGGGAGCGCCTCCTCCTCCGCCAAAGGTCGGGCTCGGCATGGGCGCCGTTTGCTGCTGCGAGAAGGCAGATATGCACGCCGTTTAGCCAAGGGGAAAGCGTGCGACCCGGCGGTAGGTTACAAGCAAAGCTATCTATGTACGTTGCAAACCTGTGGATGTGGCTGGAAATGTTGCTGTTGCTGGAGCGATCCGGCGAAGCCGCCGTAGACGCCGGCGTCCCCTCCCTGAAACCAGCAGCGAACGAGAACGTGAACTTTTTCGCAAAGGAGAGAAAAGATTCTCGATTCGTCGAGGGCGGCCGGGGAGAGAGAGGAGAAAAATAAAGCGGCAAGTGGATTAATTCGAGAAGAGGGAGATGTATTATCAGTACGGCGGAATTGGCGGCGGCTTTCAGCAGGGCGTGCACGTCGCCGCCCGACCCGCCGTTGCCGAGGGTGAGCGGGAGGAGCATGCCGCCGTCCCCGCCGCCGGCGGACGGCGAGCGGCCCATGCCCTGGAGCATCATGTTGTGGTGGTGGTGGCCCTGCCTCAGATCGGCGAGCTGCTGCAGCACCATCTGCTTCGCCGCGGCAGCGCCGCCGCCGCCGCTAATCTGGTGCTGCCGCAGCCGCGACGCCAGCATCACCGACTCGTCGTACGGCCCACCAAACTGCTGCACCATCCCCTTGCCCTGCGCGCCGTCCTCGGGCTTCGTCCCCGCGGCGAGGTCGTGCCACGCTGAGGGCGGCAGGCTGCCGAACATCTGGTCGAGGAAGTCGTCGTGCACGCCGCCCCCGCCATTGGCAGCACCCAGGTGACCGTTGCGCAGGTCGTCGAGAGAGATCTGGCCGGCGCCGGCGGCCATGGCTTGCATTTCCCGCGTGGTTGGCTGCATCGCGCGCGCTAGGGCTTGCGAGACGACGAGGCGGTGGTAGGTTAGGGTTGGGATAAAACCGAAGTCCGGAGAGAAGGAAGGATGGAGACTTGGGATGATGGCGAGGTGGTGGGAGCTAAGCTGCACGGAGCTGGTGTCGTCGGCTATTTATAACGGGGATGGGTCAGCTTCTGTGCGGCGACAATGGCTATCACTAATCAAACCGCTTTAATTTGGCTGATTGTGTGGTAGATAGAGAGTGATTACCGAATAGATTAGCAGTACTGATAGCTCTCGGTTATCCGTGCCGTTTCGGGGTGAAAGTAGAAGAAGGGATGATGGTTTGGATCTCCTCAGAAAAGTAATTTTTGCAGCCGCCCCCGTTGTTTAAACTTTAAACCAAACAGCCTAGTACTTTCATCGAGCCCACTTGGATTGAAGAGAGCCAAAACGAAGCTCTGACTCTATAGCCCCATTAATTAGGTCATTAACATAACTGATGAACTCAAGGATGTAACCGTCTTTAATTTGTCCGTTGTTACGGTACCTCGTGCTCGTGTCACGCATCAAAGGGGAATGTTTGATATAGGCTGCAATGTTGCATTTGCTAGTGTGATGTTTCTTCGGCAAGAAAAAGGTGTGATGTTTCTTTATTTCATTTCCGTAGATATTTTCCGCTGCCGTTTCTAGAAAAACTTAGCTTAACCTAAACCCTATCTATTATATACTAAAAGCAAAATGAGTTAGTTTTTCGAGACACCAGGTTAATCCACATCACCCTAATTATATTGACCGTTGGATCTGAAATTTATGGTTAAAATTTATATGATGATGTTACAAAGAAAAATTCCATTGACACGTTGAAATCTAAGCTGCCAGATTTTATCCGTGTAGGAAATAGAGTTCCACTCTTATACGATGTATGTTACGTGGGACCTCACAATGGAAATTGTTTAATAGTATTTATTAACGGATCATGCATGTGGAAACGTACACGTGATTGGCAGCCTGGTGACGTGCACCTATTCAATATGCACGTATGTGCGCATACAACATAACTTGACCCCTTTTTTTTCCTTTACCTTAGACGTGGTGATCCAACTTATATGTAGACCATTAGATAATAAGGTACATGAATCTTGTGCCTATTTTCCTTCAAATATACATGCCTGAGTTTATATGTGCATTCCATAAATTCTAAAAAAGAGGTTGCATTGATCATATTTTAAATCAATTCCATTCAACTACATGTTCTATACTCCCTCCGTCCAATAAAGGATGTATCAACTTGATCAAAAATTGGATGTATCTAGACATGACTTAGTGTATAGATACATCTAAATTGGGTTAAAAGTCAGACATCCTTTGTTGGACGGAGTGAGTATAATTTTCAATGTTCCTGTTGAGCACTAAATAACTAAAAATCATATGGTCGGAAACAATGCTGCACATTAACTTGCTACACTAAGAGTGAGTGGCCCGTATGAGCAAGTGTTGATTGGCTCGGGCTCACCCATGTCTAGAACTTGAATAATAATGACTACATTCCGAATATTGTCTCACGAGTTAAACTAAGCTCAGGTTGTAAAAATTAATACATGTTGATACTATTTAAATGTATGTATGTTATCCGGCAGTATCATTAAAAGGTTTTGGGATGGGTGTTAAAAAAAAACATTCAGAATCGTCAACCGAGCATTTGTTAATATGCTGCCCTCATCCATGTCATGTTTGGAGAGTTATTCATTTGAGTTTTAATATAACGCCACCAAACACTTAACCAATGTTTGGTAATTGTCGTAATGGAGTTGATAAGAAGGTTAGGGCGCAAATTTGGGTGGGAGTTTGTGCGTACTTTGAACAATTTGTAATTGTGGAAATGATCTGCTTTTTAACAAGGTCGATAATGCAAAATTCTTGCAGGTCATACACCGAGCTACATACTTGATCTACATGTGGTCTTTCCAACTTCCAGTCAATTGATAGCAGTCCTTCGGGCAATATTCCACGTGGGTGGCTGGCGGCACTACAATGGTTTACAAGGTAGATAGAGGATTTCATTTCTCCTTCGGCTTATTAGTGTTGCCATGTTGTGGCGGCACTCTACTAGATTACAAGGCACATAGATGATATATGTTTTCATTTTTCCTTCGGCTTAGTAATGTTGCCATGTTGTGCGACCCATGAGATGTGAACTCGGTACTCATAATTTTCTAGGTAGCATGTTGGACACGTTATATGCCTAAGGATTAAGTTCTAACGAGCAAAGTCAATAATGTTTAGTATTTACCTTTGTTGTGCGCCTAAAGAACTCAAACTACGGTGAATTTCTTCACATTTTATTTTATTTTATTCATGGTGCGTGAGTTTATATGCGCAGTCCATATATCCTAAAGAGAGGTTACATTGATCAAATTTTAAATCAAAAAACATTCAACTACATGTTCTATATAATTTTCAGTGTTTCCGTTGAGCACTAAATAACTAAAAATTATAAGGTCGGAAACAATGTTGCACATTAACTTGCTACGCTAATAGTGAGTGACCAGTATGACCAAGTGTTGATTGGCTCGGGCTCACCCATGTCGAGAACTTGAACAATAATGACTACATTCTGAATATTGTCTCACAAGTTAAACTAAGGTGGAGGTTCGTGTGTCTGTTGTAATGGAGAATAAAGAAATTAATGTAGAGTAGTTATATTGGTTGGAATGAGGAGAATCCCCTAAAATGATTCTCTTATAAAAGAAAACTTAAAGGATAACTTTCTTTGGGTCTAGCATTTTAGATAAGCATCTTTTCTCTAGACTTCATAAGTTCATATATAAGTATCCATAAAATAATCAAATACAATTCTTTTTATGGTATCATTCTTTCTATTATATGTGTTATTATGTAAATCGACGAACTAAATATTGGTCAGTATTACGATGGTACCAACAAATTTTAATAAACGGTTGTGAACAATTTGCTGGTGAGGTGGTGTTTATAAACATTTGTGATAAAAGGACATGTAATAAATTGATGATTGTTTAAAATATTGAAACTATGGGCCACCCAAGTACTTTAACCTTCAATAAGTTACATGCGATTTTGGCATCTAAGTTAGTCATTATTACATGAGGCAAACACTTAAATGTTAGTGGGAGTCTGTAATACCTATACTGGAGCACTAGGATATCAACAAGCGACTAAAGTAATACGATCAAATAACAATAGTTTCAGATTAAACTGAATAACATTCCAAAATATGTGTTATGATATCTTTTGAAATTTCATAACATGCCAAAGTTTAAAATGATGAAATATACTATGGTGCTTCTACTTTGTCATTTTTAAACTTTTTTAATATAAAGATTGTGTGTATCATATGATTCAGATACCAGGGCGATGCTCCCATTTATAGAAAAGTTACGTTTTACCTAACATTATAATTATGTCAGTAATAGAATCCTGAATTTCACTTTTACAAATGGTTGAAACCATAAACTTATTTGGTGAACATATAGAAAATGTTAAAGATGGAGCCCTCGCAAATGCGAGGGCCACCATGCTAGTTTTTTCCAACATCAAGATGATGGACATAGCACAACTTATTATTATATCTCCATCAATTGATACACAAAATTATATACTATTCATTATTTAACAGTCATCAACCGTTGCCATCGAAATCAAACAACTCAGACAAAAAAAGAGGTCGTGTACCTCGTGACAGTAACTCTACCAGACTATTACTAAGTGCATGGTAAAAAACGAAAAGTACATGACTCATGGGTCAACCCAAGAGCATCTCCATTCTGGGCAGCTTTGGAGCGTATTAGATAGGTATTATGCTCTTGCTCACGGTTTCCAAATTCGTTTTCTATCCGGCGCTGCCCAATCATTTTGAGCCCTTTTATGGTACATTCAAATCAACCAGAGCCATTTATTTCCGTCAATCCAATGGCTAATATCGTTTCATACTAGTGTCAAAACGAGTAGTAGTATAAGTCATACTAGTGCTTAGTCATAGCCTCCCCGTAAATGGGCTCTGGCCCAATAACGCAGAAATGTGCTGGCCCAACAAAAGTCTCATCTTTACTCAATTTCTCATTTCACGACACGAGACCTAAATCGCATCCAACGAGCATCCGAGCTAGCACCTGCCCCTCACCAGCGCCTTCTCCGGTAGCCATGAAGTCGCTGAGCATGTCAATGGGGAGGTGCAGCTGCGACGGCGGGAGCGAGCCTCCTTGCGGACGGCGGCGAGCGGGGCCGTCCATGCGGATGGATATCCACCGAAGCGCGCCACGAACACCGGCAGGAGGCCGCCGCTCAAATCCACCGTTCTCGCTGTCAAAATGGGGAGGATGAACGAAACAACGACTAGAGCGGAGATGGGCTGGGGGAGGTGGTACGAGGTTGAGGCTGTGACGGGAGAGTTCTGCGAGGTGAACATGGTCGGGCTGGGAGGCTGCAGAACACTGTTCCGCGGCGTGCTCAACGCGACGACGGCGAGGTGGTCGCCGTCAAGGACATGTTTGATCACAAGTGAATACCTCTTCATCCTGTTGTCATTGTTGGCTTGTTAGATTTTGTTGAATAAGGTAGCTACTGCATCACTTGTAGTCGGTCATTTTTGTTGTTCAGTTGTTAGGTTCTGACTAGGGGTTGTTAGCTGTTTGGTTTCAGTTAAGTTTCAGTTAGTGGCTAGTGGTTCTTTTGTTCAGTACGCGATCTGTGTGTCACGAGCTGAGTAGACCATGCTTGTATCACGAGCGAGTTAGTAGACGATGCTTCAGGTCATGGGATAGCTTTTGTTTTGCTTCTTTTTTTTTTTTTTTTTGAAATTAAAAGAGGCAAAAGCTTTTGTTTTGCTTCTGAATACATAGAACAGAAAAAACAGCAGCCTGTACACTCACTGCACCATAAAACAACAGCTTGTGAGTACTCGGTTTCACCCTGTTCCTAGACGGCCAAAATGAACTTGGGGCAATCATGCTTTTGTTAAGCAGAAGATCCAATTTGTTCTTTTGCAAGTTATAAAGCATGCTTATGTATGCATGGTTACAGTTTGTCCATCCGAGAGGACTTGCTGAATAAGTATGCTGAAGACATGGTCAATTACTGCACAACAGCTAGTGTTGAATATACAATATATAGTACGATCAAATTAAGTTAGGTCCTTTGAATCCATATCATAAGTGTAGTTAGTTCGGTACTAATCTGAAGACAATCTACCATTGCCAACAAATCTGGCCAGTTCCTAAACTACTCACAGGGTTATTTACACGGAGCAAGAATTTGATGCCCAAATATGCTGACATTTCAGGAAGAATAAGGGTGATATCTGGTTCTGAACTACACTGCCCTGTCAGTTTACCTTGTCTGACGGAATTAGCAAACAGCGGACGCGGGCGAGCCGTGCTCCGTCGATTGCCGCCGAGTTCAAGATAGGGTCCAGTCAGCGTCGGCGTCCCCATCGAGAATGAATTTCCGGGTGCAGGGCGTCGGCGTCGCATTAAACGCGCGACCGAACCACAATCGACCGAGGTGGCGTGCACGCAGAATTGGAGAGGGGACAGGATAGAGGTGGATGCTGCGAGAGTTGGGAGGTGGCGGCGGCGCGAGTTTGGGGTGTGGAGTGTGGACGCAGTCGATGGACGGCTCGGCGGCGGCCCTCGCATGGAAAGCGAGCTGGAGGGTGGCAGCGTCGGGATCCCGGCGGCGGCGTCAAGTGCGCACAGGGATTGGAACGGCGGCGGCATGGAGTGCGGAGAGGCTTGGAGCGGCGGCGACGGCGTCTGCGTCAAGTGCGGAGAGGCCGGAGCGGCGGCAGCATGGCGGCGTCTAGTGCAGATAGAAGGATTGTAACTTTGTTGGTTACTATTTTCGATCGTATAGCACTAATGGGCTTGCTAGGCTACTTTTTTTTCAATCGAATGTCACTGATGGGTCAACTGGGCCAAATCTTTTTTAACCGTAGGATGAAACCATACTAGTCCTTTTTGAGGACCAGTAAAAGGTACTATAAAAGCTGCCATTTTTTATCCGACATACCTAGCCCGCGCCCTCCGCTTGGGAGTCGATGGGCTGCGCCGGACGAAACGAAACATGTCGCCAAGTAGGTCTCCGACGTGCGGGCCACACCTGTCGACATAACATAACTTATTATTGTATCTCCATCAATTGATACACATAATTACATACTATTCATTATTCAAAGTCATCAAACAGTGCCATCGAAACCAAACAAGTCGACAAAAAAGAGGATGTATACCTCGTGACAGTAACTCTACCAAATTGTTACTATGTTCATGGTAAAAAAAAGTCTAATGTGCATGACTCATAAGTCAAACCTTCAAAAGGGATAGGCATGCATACACCGATAATGACGAGTCCAAGTATAAATTGGGCTCTGGGTTTTGTACCCAAATACGAGTTTCGAGCCACCGCCATCAACAAGAGCCTGTTGCAGACGCACATTAGTATTAGCCGATTAGATTTCTAGTGTTTCCACTGGAGTACGCACACTAGGCGTGAAAGCTGCCTCTACCATTACCACTTGAAAGGTGAATGATGTGTCGCTATTGGAACACCGATGGAAGAGATGATCAAAATTGATGACGTCCCATATGTCAGTATGCCACATTTCCGGTCATTTCGCAACCCCTTTCGATAAGCAGCAATACACATGACTTGTTTTTGCCTCCAGAAGAGATGTTGTGTGTAGAACATGCGTGGCATGAGTCACTTGAGACCTTTGCATATGCAATATAAATGTTATGCTTGATATATTTCAGATGTTTAATTTTATGCATAACTTCTTATTTAAAAACTAACATAAGAATTGTATATGGAAACACATTGCGTTGAGCATATATAATAACTGAATTTTGTATGTACGATAGTATTAATTGTTTTTTTAAAACGAAGGCAAAATGTTTGCCTTATTCATTAATTAAGAAGAAGGTGTCCGGCTTATTAGCGGAAGAAACGGGACGAAAACCATACAACATACATCAACACCACATGGAGAAGCCCACACAACCACGTAGAGCAACATCTAAGTCAAGCAACAACCTCCCTCTACCTATAACAGTCGCGATCTGACAACAATTTTAGGACCACGTATCAGTCGAAATTTTCTTTGCTGCTCCCCTCTTTCTTTTCTTACCCCAGATAGTAACCGTGTTCAGAGATTTCTCCACCTTTATTATTAGATCCTCTTAAGCATTCCCTGCCAAGACACAACCGATATCCTTGCCATATCCAAGACTAGTCGCCTCTAAACAGGATAGTAAACCGCAAACTCTTTAGTGTTAATTGGTTATTACTATTAGAAATGGCATTGTAATAACAAGCATAAATCATCAACAATCCTAACTCAATCCAAGTTAAGTTGTAGACACAACATTTGACCAAGTAAAGGAAGATCGTGGAATCTATATATTTTCTTACATGACCATACACCACACACCTTCCTAGATATTTGCTATGTTGTGTGAACTGAAATATCTACCAAAATATTAAAAAAAACTCACTCTGTTCCGAATTAATTGACCCAGGTTTGTCTAGCTACAGATATATGTACACACTAAAATACATCTAGATATATCCATATTTATAGAGATGTGCGTCAACTAATTCGGAGAGACTACTAAAAATAGAGAAGAACAACCATAATATACATATATGCTATGCAACTAATTAGTTCTAAGTACATCAAGGAACCGTTTGCTTTCCCTCTTCTTTTTGTTTTCACATTTAAAATGTATTAGTATCTTGTTAAGAATAATATCTCATAAAGGAAAAAACTTTTTGCATATCTCAGATATATATTAAATGACAAACGTTACAACTCTAAAATGAAAACAACTAAATATATATTGTATAATTAACAATGCTAACTAAGTGTACAGTATTTATTTGTTAAAACCATAATATGATACGTGAAAAATCATAACAATTACAAAGTTAAGTGTAGTTATATTTATTTAACTTGCCCTGGGTCCAAACGGCCATGTTGCTAGTGGCAACCTCCATAAGCGGCGAAGGGAGAGAGTGAGGCGGAGGAGATTGATGACCGAAAGATCTGGTTTCGTTAATATAAATGAAATTTAGAAAACAAATACAAACACCTACAGTTTATTGAAAACTAGGCCAAAACAATATCTTAGAAGTAATTAATATTTCTAGAACAATGTCGTCGGTAAAGAGAGTACGACAACATCACGGAGGTTTGCTTGATTAACCCAAGTCCCAATTTCTTCGTACGAACCTGCCATGCGATTCAGAAGACAACGACGAACTAGCTATAATCTTGGTGCTAGGCCACTTTCATTCTCTCTTGGACCCAACAACGGCGCCAGTAGGGGGTCGAGGAGGCGCGGTCGACCCGGCTCAGATTGGACGAAAAAAGAGTTCGACTGGGGTGAGACAGTGAGAGCGCCTTTACGCGCAACACGAGAGGTCGCGGGACGCGAGAAACTTGCCTTGTGCCTATATCACGTGGCGGGTGCCTGGTCTCGCGCGTTCATTCCTTCCAACGCAACAAGCCACTGCAAAGTGCTAGAGCGCGGCCTGTGGGAACACGATCAACATGCTCGTGCAGCTTCTTCGCGGACTTCCACTGCCGTGCAACGGTGCAAGCCAGCTAATACCATCTAGCAGAATCAGCAAATCGATCCGTGGAGCGAGAAAAGCTAGCTAGCTTATTAGTTGATCGAGTTAGCTTAGCTATGTACTTATTTTGTTCGAAAAAGATATTACATAAATGATGTATCTAGCTATAAAATAAGTCTGAATATATTAATTTTATTGACATTTTTTCGAACGGACGGAGTACATCTTTCATTTTTGTTTACAAAGACGCCTTTGGCGCGTTAATATTGGGAACATGTTCATGCGTTGCTTTAAAATTCAGGCTACTGATTTTTGGATTAAACCTACTAATTCAATCATGCAAGAATTTGCATATATATGTTTTGTTTGCAATTGTTTACAATTTCATGAGAGATTTTTGTCGCACAACATCTCAGATACATGCATGATTCATACAAAAAACTTAAATATTCATCGTATTTAGGATCTCAAATCTCTAATGGATATAACAAGAAAAATTCATTTTCATAGAAATATTTCTCTAAGTACACCGTAGTCTAATGCAAGATTCACAAATTCGCTCAAAATTTACACCCAAAGCAGCGGGCTTCATAAAAAAATGTACACAATTAGTATATATAGGCTATAATGCACATCAAGGGCAATGCAAAACACATACATAAGGCAGAACATCAAACTCAGTGATTTGATGGCTTGCTACGTTGAAAAAGAGATATTTGCAAAAGTTAATGACAAGCAAACTATGCTACGTTTCCATTTCTACAGTTAACCTTAGAGGTAATCTAGCTTGACAACTAACATATGGATTTAACTTAATGGTATGATACCATCTTATCAAAATGTAACACTATTTTATATAGTTTTATTGTTCTTTGTAGCCAGTTTGTAGTTGTGCTTGATGAAATATGAAATTAAATTTGTTTGGACCTTTCTTTTGTTGAATACACTTCTGGCTAAATTTTGTAGACCTTATTTGTTTGACCCGGCTCAGTTCAATTCCTGACGCCACAAAGTCCAGACAACAACAGACATGGAAGTGTTGAAAGCAGAGTTTTGTGATGCCCCCTCTCGAATTGATCGTTGGACTTATATTTTCTTCAGTGCTATATGGACTTTGTTCATACCCTGCACTATTCCATCTTTTCACTAATTCAGCAAGAACACAAAAATCAGTTGTCATGTGCCATTTTAAAACATATTACATATGGAGACAAAGATCAACGCTAAGTTTAGTCAATACACCCTTAAATTGCAGTTTAACCTGAAGTCTGGAACTATCAGGCCGCTGCTGCTAATTAGGCTGAATGTCCATTGTCCTTATCCCGGCAGCTGCTAGCTAGGCCCGAACCGTCCAAACTACAAGTACCTTTCTCGCTAGTCAGCATCGTTTCATAGCAATGTCAACGTGGAATCATGTCAAAAGAAGAGAAAAACGTCAACGTGGAATCCATTAGCACGACCTGCGAGTTGACGTTGCGCCACACCGCGCCGCGTCTGGGAGCGTCACAAGTCAACCACGATGCTTCAGGGGAAATATCTAGGTAGACAGCTCGTCAAACGCATGATTGAAACGCGACACGCGGGGGGAAAGGAAGTGCTGAAGATCTACAGAAGAATTGACCTTAAGAATGTGCTCTCGCTAGCTAGTTCGATCCTTGCAGGACATGATTGGTTCAGGAGAAAAATCGCGGCGACATGAAATTGCCGTCTGAAGGGAAGGGGCTTCTTGATCTGTTTCTTCTTTCTTCAGACGCGGCAGAATGTGATTTGTGCCGGGCAAGTAGGCAATCCCCAGCTAGCGTTGAGCTCATCCAATGAACTGTGGGAACTTGATCTTCTCCAGCGGATCGGCCGACCAAGTGCAAAGTTCTATCGGAGCAGCGGATCCCAGCGGGAGGTGAAAAAGGATCGGAGCATGGTCGGAGAAACAACGAAGGATGATATGTAGTTTTGAACGCATGAATATCAACAGAATTTCGTTGCATATTCGAGACCTAGAAATCGACTAATCCAGTCCCGCATGCGGCGCAAAAATCCCGGCCGGTGTGTATTGCAAACGGTCTACTGGTTCACAAGGAGCAGTGCATGGTAAGCGTATCTTCATAAATTTTTTATTGTTGAGAATCATTTCCCTCTTTATTCTTAACTTTGAATGTTTATCGGGACACAAAGATGAACTGTTGGCGTACCTTGCCAAACCATTCCGCCCACCAAATGTGTTTGTTTTGCTCTGTTTCGGGCTTTATGCGGATACAAAAGACCCACATATCCGTTTGGAGTGGGGGTGAACAGTGAACATAACGATGCCCCGCGAAAAAAATTATATGAATAATAAAACTTACTTAAACATTACTATATAAACATAATGTTTCAACACACCCAAAAACTAACTAACCACTTTTTTTTTGAAGAACCCTATACTACTGGGTTCGGGGTATTTCTGGCCTCGCCTGCCTGCAACTGCTAGTTGCCTACTCTGAGTCATCGTCGAGGATGATGTAGGACAACACAACATAGAGGTGCGCCAACAGGCACGCGAAATTAGTCGGAGGTGGCGTCTATGGCGCCTCTTGCCACGCCGAAGTCAGCGCGCAGGCCTACACGCCTCACACTAAACCCAAGGCAACCACGGTTCCCCCTAGCCGGTGTGTGCGACATTGGCGGTGACCGCCATCTCGGTGGACTTGCAAGAGCGCGGGACCGAGGTCAGGCCACATCCGGAGCTCGTGGAGCTCCGACTCTTCGATGTCGGCCTTAAGCTCCTCGTCCTTCTCTGCCTCCTCATCAGGTTCGTCCACCTCGCCGTCCTCCTCCTCGGTCTCGAGGTTGTCCGGCCTCGCGGCCCGCACTGCAAAATCAGCTTAGAAGGAACCTGAACTCTCCACAATGACATCCTTGGTTTCTTTTGTTGCTCAGTATTTGAGTTAGCGGCATTCCTCTCTTGCCAATCTTCCCTCCTTTTCTTAGTTTCCCCAGCATATAGGACCTGTCCGAAAACAAACTCTTTCGGTCATAGTGCCATGCCCAGCCATCAGTTTGATTAAGTGTACTCACCGGAATATTGCAGATTGCTTCCACGTCCATCTCTAAGCAATACTCTCGTAATTTTTTTTTTTTGAGGTAAAAGTGGTCGATATCCACTGCCCGAATAGATAGAAGAGAATTGACCCAGTTTATAAGGGAAACCGGGTCCAAAAACCATACAAGCTGTACAAAAGAATGAAACAAACGAAGCGACCTGTCGCCCACACGACCCAAGTCGCCAAACGCCACAACACACACCACCTGCTCCGGAGCCGCCGCCCCGGCATAACAACCAGATCAACTCTCGCATTGCCCGAAAGTGATCCAGTCATGGTTGACGAACCCTCTGCCCACGCAGTCTTCATCCGGGTTGCCACCAAAACCACCTCTGCCGGGGCCGCCGCCCCGGTGAAGCAACCAGATCGACCTTCGCATTGCCCGAAGACGATCCAATCGAGTCGACGTACCCTCTGCCCAAGCAGTCTTCATCCAGGTCGCCACCCAAACCCACGGTATACCACGGTTCTGCCTCATAGAACCGTCGTAGCGTGGGGGATCGAGGCCGCCGCCTCGACGCACCACCACCTTCTAGGTCGCCTCCGAAGTGATGATAAAATCTGACACCTTAAAATGAAGATGTACCGGGTCGTATCTTCACGTAACACAGTATGAAAACATTCTAAGAGGCCGGTCCCCGCCAAAAAAAAAACATTCTAAGAGGCCGGAAATTTATATTGTGTACCGGGTTATTGCTGGGCCTGATTGACTATAGAGAGACGATTGCGCCAGAACTCACGGTGCCTCTCGCTGATTTCCAAACACAGGATCGACGGCGACGCCGTGTTACCCGCTCCGGCGCTCCCTCCGCAGCCGATGGCCACCACCACACGCCATGCGCCCCGCAGTGCACGCGTCCAGAAGCAAAACCCACCACACCGGCGAGCCCAGCGCCCCCCTGCCACCGCGACGGCGGCGCGGGAGGAGCGCGGCGACGATGGGGGACAAGATCGCGCTGAAGCAGTCATCGGCGACGGAGTACCACCTACTCGAAACAGACTTTCGCCCAGCTTTATAAATAAAGCAACCGTCCACAATTACAACCAACCCACCACAAGTACAAAATGCAAGAGAATAAACAGGTTTTGCTGGGGCCACAGCACAAAAAAGCTCAAGGCTCTCAGCTCAACGGATGGTCGGTGAAGAAAGAAGGCGTGCCGCCTTCAGAAGATCCTCAAGTATGCCGTCCAGCCGCTGCATGTCCCGCTGTCTAGCCAACGGGTGCCACTCCTGCAGGAAAGCCAAGAATTTGAAAACTGAGTCAGCGGCCCGTCGTGGAAGGACATGCTCAATGACCATCTTATTGCGAATCGTCCAAAGGTTTCAGGTCATTGCTGCGAACACCAACCAGAAGAGGGACCTCCTCCTCCCGGTATGATTCGCCTGCACTTACAGGAACTCTGCCAAGTCATGGGCCTGCCACTGAGGCCCCAATGCCTCAGCAAGGAAGCTCCATAGGAAGCGAGCTGCGGGACAGGAGAACAGGATATGCGTCCCCGTCTCGGGGACCGCACAAAGGGGGCAGGTGCCATCACCTGGGCCCAAGCGCTTCGCCACCTCGACTCCCGAGGGAAGGCGGTCGCGAAGAAGTTGCCACGTAAAGATCTTGATTTTAAGAGAAAGTGGCGCCTTCCACAAGTGGGTCGTCCAAGTCTGCGTGGGCCCTCTGAATAGGGCCCGATACGCGGAGCCGACGGAGAAGTGTCTCGCAGGCGTAAGGCTCCATGCGACACTATCCGGGCTGTCCGAAAGGGCTAGGGGAAGTAACTCGAGCAGGGACCTCCAGCTCGCCACTTCCCCAGGCCCGAAAGTGCGGCGGAACCCAATGTTCCACCGCCCCTGATGGAAGGCCGTGGAGACCAACATCATGGGTTCCGTACAAATCTCAAAGAGATCCGGGAACTCAAACCGTACCGGCCTTCCACCAAATCAGGAGTCAAGCCAAAACAGAGTATCTCGTCCGTTACCTACGGATGAAACCGCCCCGAGTCTGATGTGCTCCTTGATGGACTGGATAGAACGGCAGAACTGAGATCCCTCTCTACGGTCACATGCCAAGAGTGGGCAGCACCTGGCAGCACACGACGCCACCTTCGCCGAGTATCTTAAGTCACTCTTGGTGAGAGCCAAGTATCTTCGGTGCTGCCCACTCTTGGCCCGACGCCACCCTCTCAACTCGTCGTCATGTATGTGCACTTAAGTCACTCAACTGGACAACTGTATTTTTTGGTCTCTCAACTCGTCAAGTGTGTGCAAACAGGTCCGGGACCCCACTCGGCAGACCGTTTTCCGTTGCGGAGAGGCCCGCACGGCGCACGTGGTCACTTATCGTACCGTTATTTTGCGAAAACCACCCTGCACTATTATATGTAGGACTAAATTGGAAAAATGCTGGACTTTATTCAAAAAAATGTTTTCTAAATATAAATCCAGTCAACTCTTTCGTCCTATAGCTGGCCAAATGGGCCAGCACGAGGCACGCTTTTTTTGGCCCGGCCCAAGCACGGCACGGCACGACTTAAATGGGCCGCGGCACGGCACGGGGCCGTTAGTGCCTGGGCCTCTCCTCGACTTGAAGCACGCGGGCCGGCACGGCACGGCACGATTAACTATTTTCACCTTTTTTAAAGATTTTATACCTATTTTTACTTATTTTATTGAATTTTATAGCTATATTTAAAAAAAATTGAATTTTTTTGATTTTTTTTATTTGCCCGGCCCGTGCCCTACGTGGGCCGACCGTGCCGGGCCGTGCCGCCGTGCCCGTCGCGTGCCGGCGTGCTCGTGCTTGAGCTTCACTCGCAGCACGCGGGCCGGCCCGGCACGGCACGATTACAAACGTGCCCTTCGTGTGCCGGGCCGCATCCGTGCCGTGCCGGGCCGGCCCGATGGCCAGGTATATTTCGTCCCCATTCCCGGCTCGTGCTCAGATCAACCCGCTTATATAAGAGCAAAAAACAGATCGAGATCTGTAGAGAGGAGAGGAGCTGCTGGACCCGCGCGTGGGGCTGGACCGGAAGAAGAACAGGTCGTTGACCCCGTCTCCCGGCGAGGCCACTGGCTGACGGGAGCAGATTCCGGTTTAAGGCAGCAATGGCGGCGTCGGATCTGCGCAGGCTGATGTACCTGATGGGATCCGCCGTCACCGAGCGATGGTTCCGGCAGCTCCGCCTGTCGGGCCTGTTCCAGAAGGTCCGTAGCACCGTGGCGGAGGCGCACGGCGCAATCGCCTCCCACGGCTCCATCTGGGGGTACAACGAGCCCATCAGATCGGCCTGCGGCGAGCTCGTTGAGGTGCTCGAAGCCGTGCTCCTCCGGCACCACCTGGCAGCACACGACGCCACCTTCGCCGCCGACCTCGCGTTCCGTCAGGCGGTCGCTCGCATGCTCAGCATGCTGCTCGCGGAGATCGTCGAGGAGGGGGCGTTTGAGCTCATGGACGGTCGCCGCAGTTCTTCCGACCGGGCTGAAGACCACGGGGCTGAAGACCACGGGCCGTCAGGAGTTCGCCGGCGGCCTACGACGGCCTGCCGAGCAGAGCAACGCCTCAGATTAGTCAGCACGTGTTTTTTCCAATTTAGTCCTACATATAATAGTGCAGGGTGGTTTTCGCAAAAAAAGGTACGATAAGTGAACACGTGCGCCGCGCGTGCCTCTCCGCAACGGAAAACGGTCTGCCGAGTGGGGTCCCGGACCTGTTTGCACGCACTTGACGAGTTGAGGGACCAAAAAATTCAGTTATCCAGTTGAGTGACTTAAGTGCACATACATGACGAGTTGAGAGACCACTAGTGCAATTAACTCTTCATTGTCGGTAACTGCTCTTCCTGCGTATCTTAAGGGTGTGTTTGGTAGCCTGTATGTGGGCTCTCTCATCTCATACATGCCCACTCCAGCCATGCTGACTAGGTACAAGTGTGTTCTAATGTGTTGTGTTTGGTAGCCTGTATGAGGTGAGCTGTGCTGTGCTGAGACCTTGTTTGGTAGCCTGTATGAACTGAACCCGGCTAGATAATTTAAAAAAGCGATCAGGTCCCTGGAATAAAAAACTTAAACGCAATCAAGTCCTCGGGCTGTGTTCTCGAGCTTCTTCACCGTCTCCGGCCACATGAGCTGCCGCTGGGAGAGGCCGGGTTGTCCACTCCACGACGGAGCCCGCGGGAGGCCGCGTCGGTCTGGTTCCACGCGCAGGAGAGGACGTCGGGAGAGGCCGGCGTTCCTCGAGATTGGAGGTCTGTATGGGCTTGAGGAGCGGGACGAACTGGAGTCCTTGCTCGTCGACGCGGGCTAGTCTCCGGCGCGGGCTGCTCCGTGGTGGCGTGAGGAGGCAGCGCTGGAGGTCCGTCGTGTCTTCGCGAGGAGATGGCGGTGGTGGTCCGCCATGGCGCGACGAAGTTGTCGGACGGCGCTGGAGTCCTTGCTCGACGCGGGGCGGCTCTGAACACTGGCGCGGGGCAGCGCTGAGCTGGGCTAGACGACGACGCTAGGCTCCGACGCAAGCCAGCGCTGGGCTCGTTCAGGCGGCGGCGCTGAGTTCCGGCGTGGGAGTTCCGGCGACGCTGAGTTTAGGCGGCGGGGTCGTGCTGGGTGACAGGAGCGACCGAGCGAGGAAGGAGAGAAAGAAGTGCGGGGGGAATGAGAGGGGGATTTCGGTCAGGGAGGGCGCCGCACAGCTCACGGTGGGGCCCACGCGTGGGGTTTTCTGCATGACCTCGGCCAGGCTCGCTTGTGAAGCTCGATTTGAGCTTCACAACCCGGACAGGCTGAGAGGGCTTTTTCGTATTGGGTGGGCATGGCCCAGTTGCTAACCCAGGCTACCAAACAACTGAAATATGGGCGGGGAGAGATTTTCTGGGCTCACCCAGTCTACCAAACACACCCTAAGCCTCCAGTCTCGAATCTGTCTTGTACCAAGCTTTAGAGGTTGCAGAAGACACAGGAGACGTTTTACTGAAGGGTAATAGTAAAAAGGAACAACCATTGCATGGTGCTACAACACAAAGTGGGCCCTCGGCCACTCTGGAAGATGTTGTGAGGTTGAGAACATCTAATTTCTCGGGCAACGTGTCTTTGGACATCCAAGATTCAATTTATTCAGATAAATCGTTATATTATGGCAACGTGCATCTGGTGGAATTAGTTCATTTTATGATGGATTGTCTAAAGGAATACCATCATATTCTGTTACTACTGACAAGTGTGGTTTAGGAGAAATATACCCCTGGCCCTGGGAATCCAACCGGCATCCAGGTTTATCAACTTCAATTCAAGGCCTCCAGACCAGAGAGAATCATTTCAGTAGCTACTAGCTAGCATGCATGGTGATTTAAGCGTCAGTACTCAATGAAGAGTAGCTCCTCTGTGCCAGGTGATGGCGTTTCCAACTCTGAGACTGCAGTATGGCCCTTCTTCATCAGCAGCGGCTCTGGAGACAGGTTGGAAGTCTCATGGAATTCTAGTGGCACATCTGCAGGAACATCGCTTGTCTGTTAATGATATTGCGGTGTCAGATGACAACGCATTTTTTTGTAATGGCTTCGGATAACTCAAGTGTCAAGATATGGGATACAACAAAGTTGCAAAATGACATTGCATTCAGATCTAGGTTAACCTATAGCCTGGGCAGTAGCCGAGCTCTACGTACAACAATGCTTTGCGACAGTTCACAGGTTATTGTTGGTGCTAGTGATGGTGCATTGCACTTGTTTTCTGTTGACTGCGCATGTGGTGTTGGGAGTGTTTCAGAGAGGTATTCTGGAATTACATCCTATTCAGCGCTGAACATTGTGACATCCATAAATTGGATATAACGACCAATCAGAAATCTTGGTCATCTAAATCCTCACCGGAGGAGGGTTATATCTCGGCACTCGTGATGGGCCAATGTGGAAATTCTTTCCTCTCAGGGTCTTCAAGAGGTTCTTACATTGATCATAGGTTTTTGCTAAATGTTAACTCATGGAACTATTCCACAGTCAGACCTAGAGAAATTATGCTTGCTTATACCACCACATAACTCAATATCTTCTGCTGGAAGACCACTGGTTTTAGTGGTGGCAGGCTGCAATGAAGTTTCCTTGTGGAATGCTGAGAATGGTAGCTGCCACTAGGTAATTAAAATATTTCTTTCTAGTATAATTTCGATAGCATATCTCGTTGACTCGACTTTGAGACATTACTGATGTCACGATTGTGCTTTCCTGATTCAGAAGCTCCTGATGCTACTTCACAGTAATTAGAATGTGAAATGCCTGCTCTCCTTTCAGTTCTTTCATGAGCTTTATATCAACCTGTACAAGTATCAACACCTTTGAAAGATGGATATATCTAATTGCGGTCGGTATCTTGTTGAACCATACTGTAGAGATGTTTAGGACAGCAAGCACCAAGAATGAGACTGTTATGCCGAAGACAGACACCATCAAAACCTGTTAACAAGAAAAACACAAAAATGTAAGGCAAACAGGACACTACAAATACAGAATTGAGGAAATGGTCGATCCGCGTCCACGCCTTCCAGGCATCCGTTGCTTGCTTCCTTCGCCAGGGGCAGATCTGTTGACTGGAGGAACAGATTTGAAGACACGCTACTCGGACCAGGCCAGGTTGAATATTACTACCGTACACTCTATCTTCTGCATTTCCCCTCTTCCCCACCTGTAATATAGTTTATTTTTATGTTTGATGTTTTTGAAGACCCGAGCAAAGCTTCAGCATTGCTGGCCCTTCCGTGGGGGAGTTGGAAATGACGAGCGTTATGATGTATGTTCCAGCTACGGAGTACAGGTTGTACAGGTAAGTTGGCCAAAACAGCCGAGTAGAGATTTCTTACAACCGAGCTCCAGCGCTCCTGATAATTTTAAAAATAATCGAAAAAGATATTTAAAAGTTTCAAACAGTTATGAAAATAATCATGCAAGTTCTTGATGATGTACCCTATATACTTGCAAAAACCAAATGTAAAATACTTTGTCTAAATACTGAGCTCCCTAGGATTGGTGTTCTCTCCTTCTCTCACATGTCCACATCATGGTGGACCCCATAATTTTATTTATTTATTGTTCACAGTTTTAAATACAGTTTGAAAAAAAAATCTATTGGATACATACATATGTTTGTACTTACATGCTAATTTTTTGATAAAATAAAAAGGACTCCAATCTATAAAAAAAGAAAATTGTGGTTGTAACAAATAATAAAATAGCTCCATTTCATGCTAAAATTACTCTTTTTGTGTAGATTAAAATACAAAAAAGGTTCTAGAGTGCATACAATTCATACACGTAGTTGTACGTTTTATTTCAAAAAATTGAAGTCTGAATAGTCGTTTCATTATTTTAACAAAGGAGATGTAGTGAGTTCAGAGCTGCTGGCTCTATCTGAGAACTCTCTATCTCTTATCTCTACCGCCAGCGTCCACCATAGCGTTGCACATCCTATGTCACGGGACACCATTTTTCTCCCTCCGCCTCCCTCGAACCATATTCTATCGAAAACAGCCGTCCTTACGCAAAATTTGCCCATCTCTTTGCACACACCTCTGGTTCCGTCAAGCACCTGGGAGGCTGGGACTACAGGGCACCTCCATCCCTGATGTCGTGTCTCAAATCCATTGTTAACTTGCACGTCACCTGCGCTCCCCTCTGGTGGCCACCCAACATCGGTGAGCTGAAAGACTTCCTACACCACTTTGCACATGAACACCAATGTGGCTTCTCGCATCGGCAGCCGCTGTCACAGTTGTTGTTAGTAGAGCTCGACTCGGTGGTGGTGGCAGGTGCGGTTTCACAACGACAAATCGATGGTGCCTACGGGTGGAAGGATGAGTAATATGCCTTGTTGTTGGATGCCACCTATTACTGATATAAAGGATGTGTATATTTATCTGTGATTTGTTTTGCGGTATATTTACGTATATCTCACTTTTATTCACAAAACGAGCCAGATTATGTAACAAAATGCATGTGTTTTATTTTAGAAGGTTGAATGCATACACTAAAAAAGGACCTATGTTTGTCTAGCCTCAGTTGTAATCATTAGAGTGTAGGAAAGTCATGACCATGAACATGAAGGGGTACACAATTTAACTTTCGTGACATTTCATAATCGTCGTTGTATCATGATCGTCCAACTAAGTGTTGTGCCGCTTATGTACTTCTCTATGTTTAATTAATCGTGTTGTAAACTAGTGAGCCAGTGGTAATATTTTCTCCTTCATTGGTACTGTTTTTATATATGTTTCGCCATCTATCGTTGTTCATATTAGGACAGACGCGGCAAGGCGCGTCTTTTCCTTCTAGTTTAGACCTACACCGAAATGAAAAATTTACATATCTTATTATAGTTAACAATGCATAGTTTCAAATTTTATCATTCTGTCATTTTTGTGTAGGACGAAACGTAAAGTAATTTACATTGGGATTTTGCACGTCTCTAGGGTACCTCATCAAGAACATGCATGCTTTTTTCAGATTTTCTTGAAACTTGTAAATGTATTTTTCGAATTTTTTATAGTGGCAGCAGCACTGGAGATCGGGTGACCAGTTTCCGAAAACAACATCAGTATATTGTTTGTTTATTTGAAGACACAGCAGTAGTATGTCAACTCAAGAACCTTTTTGTCGGGGGGTTGCCCCCGGTAGGGTCAAGATGTGGTATAATCTGCGATCAGGAGTGGACCGAGATACTTGTTGACCGACACATGTCCGGGCTGGAAGAGACCGGGTGATGATATTGGTGTAGCCCGACATACTCTAACCAACATACTCTAACCGACTTATGATTGACCGACATATTATATCCGACATATGTATGTCGGTGTCTTCTGGTTTTCTCTTATGTGCAGGGAGGACGGTTTATGAAGCGTACTCCGGCATAGCCATGCCGGGTCTCGGGAGAAGAGGATAATCCGGCATATCCATGCCGGGTTGAGAATTAGAATCCGGCATAGCCATGCCGGGTTTACCAGAAGAGGAGTCACGGAGGTATCCGGCATACCCATGCCGGGTTGTGCGGAGATGATGCCGTGCCAAGCGCTACAAGACAAAGGACAGACAAGACATGTCAAGGCCATCCCCTGATGTGACAAGAGTACAACTGCATGACACAGTGAATAGTGCTGACAAGACCCCAGTAGTCACATCATGAATAGTGTAAGTGGTGTGACATATGGGCCACCCCTTGTCCCCTGGGCTCCCTCTATATAAGGAGCACCAGGGGGAGAGACCAAGGGAGAGGCCACGGGCTTGCTCATTTGCCCCTTGGGCTCTTTCTTCCCCATGTCCTCCTGGAGGCATTCCTTGCCCAGCTCATGGAGCGTTTTGTACCGCGCATATACAGAGGCAAAATACACAGATAGGCTAGATGCTGCAGTAGGGGTTTTATCTCCTCACGAGAGCCCCGAAGCAGGGTAAATCCTCGTGACCGCGTGTTCTTTCGTGTGTGCTTCTCAGCGCGCTATCCCTCCCCGAATCCTCTAGCGTCCATTCGACCCCACACTTTAACCTACCCGTAGCCATCTGTCTGTTCACCACGACGACAGTTGGCGCCCACCGTGGGGCTTCAGTGGCGCTTGCTGGACTAATTTCGGACGGGACCTTCTTCATCGACTCGGGGACTCGACATCACCATGGTCTACACGCTCCAACTCGCTGCCGCACGCAGAAGCTGTTCCGACCTACACCAGCGCTCGCCGTCGACAGATTCCGGGTAACTCCCCGACAGTTGCCCGGGTCATGTCGGCTCCGTCGATCCCGACCGCACCAATGCTCCGTGAGTATCTTCGTCTGTATCATGCCATTGGCCAGTCTTGAGAGTAACTCGGGGACTGCCCCTTCATGCCTAATTTAGTTGTTAACCCGGGAGCGAGAGGTCGTAACCCGGGGACTGCCATGTTATGTTATCTGTATATTCTTCCCCGGGGGCAAGATGTCTTGACCCGGGGACTGGCTCACCGGTCAGTTATCTTCTTCGTCCTAAGTCGGTAGAGCAACTCGGAAGTCAATTTATCTGTATGCATGTGGTTTATGTCTATTAGTTCCGAGTTATTTGCATAGCGGCAGTCCGAGATGAATCTCGGGGACTGCCTTGTCCGTGTGCGTGTTATATGTATCGTTTGTATGCCGGATAAGCTTTTAACCGCGTTTACCAGTTCAAGTAATGTATGCTATCGGATATAATCTTGTGACTTGACTGACGAACGCCTAAATGGTAGTCAAGAGCAGAGGTTGTGGAATGTAGTGAACATGAAAACAAACTCGGGGACTCGGTCTAAAAAGAAATTCGGCATATGTTGTTTTGTTAACCCTGTTCCGTCATTATGTTATCTGTATGTCCGATAACTTTAAGCCTTACCTCAAAAGTTTACGAGTACTGTATGCTATGGTTCTGATTTTGTGACTCGACTGTCGAACACCAATATGGTAGACAAGAGCAGAAATCACTAAGTATGGTGAACACGAAGTAAACTCGGGGACTCGGTCTAAAAAGTAATTCGGCGTATGTTGTCTGTGTGTTTTCCCCGGAGCAAGATGTCTTGACCCGGGGACTAGCCCGCCAGTGCATTCTATTCTTTCTGCTAGATCTCTAATGTAACTCGGGGACTCGGTGAAGACCGAGTCTGCACCCTAGTGCGTAGCTTCGCAACTCGTCGTAATTTCTGTCTTTAAGTTAAAGTTAGTTTGACCTGTTAAATAGAGCAGTCGCTCCTGTTGAATATTTATTACACATGCATGCCTGGACTAACGTTGAAAGGTGATGTCGGTTTTACCGAGAGGATATTCATGTCAAAGGGCTTGATATCTGGGTTATCTTGGTTGTTATGTCGGTTATCTCGGATCGATTGTATATTTATTATGGCCTGAAAGTGTATACTCGACTATCTTTGATGTCGGTTTACCGAGTTATAAATGACCTATTATACCATGTCGTCACTTATGTCGGTAAGATTTAATTTGGCGTGTCAAATAAAGTTGTTGCTCCTGTTGAAAATTCATTATATATGCATGCATGAACTGACGTTGAAAGGTGATATCGGTCTTATCGGGAGAATACTCATGTCGAAAATCTTGGTTATGTCGGTTATCTCGGATCCATCTTATAATTGCTATTGTCTCAAGATATGTTGCATATGGTCTTTGGTACCGGCTTGCCGAATTATAAACGGCATATCATACCAGGTTGTTGCTCATGTCGGATAGTCTTTGGTATCGGCTTGCCGAGTTATAAATGGCCTATCATTTCCCGGTTGTCACTTTTGTCAGTTCGCCAATGTATCGCGGCATCGTTCCGTATCTCCAGATCGCCGTTTATTTCGGTTCGCCATAGTATCGTGGTATCATCCTGTATCCCCGGTCATCGTTCATGTTGGTTTGTGAAATGAGATGTGTGATATGCCCAGAGTGGCCGAGGTACCGAGACGTGTGTGATATGCCCAGAGTGGCCGAGATACCGAGACATGTGTGATATGCCCAGAGTGGCCGAGATACCGAGACACCCGAGATACACTTATGTCAAATCAACAGAGGTTGGAGGCGTCTGTGTCGGTATACGCCCAGAGTGGCTAGAAGCCGGCACATGAGACTCTGTGTCGGTATACGCCCAGAGTGGCTAAAGGCCGGCACATGAGACGTCCGTGTCGGTATACGCCCAGAGTGGCTAAAAGCCGGCATGTGAGGTATGTTTATGTCAAGCCGGCAGTGGCCGAAGACATCTATGTCGGTAAAACGCCCAGAGCGGCTAAGGCACCGGCATATGATTGTATTTTTGCAGGTACACGGTGGAGTAGGTAAAGATGGTAGTGTTATTATTTCTTCTAAATCTGCGCGCGACTCTGCGAGTCCCCCGCAGCCTCGGGGACTAGTGTCGGGGGGTTGCCCCCGGGTAGGGTCAAGATGTGGTATAATCTGCGATCAGGAGTGGACCGAGATACTTGTTGACCGACACATGTCCGGGCTGGAAGAGACCGGGTGATGATATTGGTGTAGCCCGACATACTCTAACCAACATACTCTAACCGACTTATGATTGACCGACATATTATATCCGACATATGTATGTCGGTGTCTTTTGGTTTTCTCTTATGTGCAGGGAGGACGGTTTATGAAGCGTACTCCGGCATAGCCATGCCGGGTCTCGGGAGAAGAGGATAATCCGGCATATCCATGCCGGGTTGAGAATTAGAATCCGGCATAGCCATGCCGGGTTTACCAGAAGAGGAGTCACGGAGGTATCCGGCATACCCATGCCGGGTTGTGCGGAGATGATGCCGTGCCAAGCGCTACAAGACAAAGGACAGACAAGACATGCCAAGCCCATCCCCTAATGTGACAAGAGTACAACTACATGACACAGTGAATAGTGCTGACAAGACCCCAGTAGTCACATCATGAATAGTGTAAGTGGTGTGACATGTGGGCCACCCCTTGTCCCCTGGGCTCCCTCTATATAAGGAGCACCAGGGGGAGAGACCAAGGGAGAGGCCACGGGCTTGCTCATTTGCCCCTTGGGCTCTTTCTTCCCCAAGTCCTCCTAGAGGCATTACTTGCCCAGCTCATGGAGCGTTTTGTACCGCGCATATACAGAGGCAAAATACACAGATAGGCTAGATGCTGCAGTAGGGGTTTTATCTCCTCACGAGATCCCCGAAGCAGGGTAAATCCTTGTGTTCGCGTGTTCTTTCGTGTGTGCTTCTCAGCGCGCTATCCCTCCCCGAATCCTCTAGCGTCCATTCGACCCCACACTTTAGCCTACCCGTAGGCATCTGTCTGTTCACCACGACGACACTTTTGAAGTCACTTATCTGCCCTGTAACCTTCAAAAAGGTACTAGTTTAATTCATGCGTAATTATTTGATCGCGTTAGTTTAGTGGATTTGCTTGGAGGCACTGCAGCAGTCTCCCTCTGAATCTCTGTTGACGCTAGTAGAATACAACGTTTTCTGCGGGAAACATGTAAACAGCCCAATTGACACGGTACATATAGTTACCATGATCCACTGTTGTTCGGATGATGTTGTCAATCATACGTAACGAAAAAAAAATCAAATGGCACTCACTATGCACTCACTATTTGTAGACCAAGTCTTAAAATTGTTTAGAACGTGCATCAGTCTAGCTATATATAGTCCTTCTCTTTCTCCTATCTCGCTCCAAGCTTGCGTGTTACATTGTATAAGCAAAATTTTGAACACATGCGCCATAGATTTATCTTTATCTAAGAAAAGAGGGAGAAAACATTATTCCTTTCAGAAAGAAAAGGAAGAATCTTGACAGCAAGACTGATTATTCGTAAAGGAAGAAAGGAAGAACCTTGACAAAAAGACAAAAAGAAAAGGAAGAACCTAGACAAAAAGTCTACGACAAGGTTTTGGATACCGGTACCAAAAAAATCTCGGAGGGGTCGGGATTTCTGGTTACCGTGAAAATACTGGTTGGTTACCAGCCGAAATTCTCAATCAAAATTTAAAATTTGAACTTAAAACATCAAAAATAATTTAAAAACTAATTTTAAAGGACAAAATCAGTCCAAATTCAAATGCTCTTGAATTTTTTGTCCGGTAAATGCATTTACCGGGTGGCACCGAGATACCCGGTTAATGGCGGGTAACCGCGGTATTTCGATAGGTAACCAATGGTCTTTCAGCGGTCTATTTCAAATTCGTAAAGGAATTACTCCAAAATGATATACCATATGTTTATAAGCCCGACGTAACACCGGACACACACCTACAGCTCAAGCCTAGCCTCTCGCGGTTGTTCCGCTCTCTCCTGGTTTCCGTTGTTCCCATAGAATTAGCTCCTCCCCGATCTCTTGAAGGCCATGTCGTAATGCGTAACGGAATTATGGAACTCTAGATTCCATGTATGTATCAGTAGGACATGTTTGGTTTGCAGGATTCTATAAACAAATCAATAGGAAAATACAGGTAAAAGGATATGAATGCAGTTGCAAAATAGAGGATTGAGACAACACAGGTATTATGTAAAGTTGGTTGTTTGGTTCAAGGGATGATTACTAATAAACATGGTCAAATAAAAGTTAAACCACTAGAGAAAGTATAATTATCATGTATACATAAACTTCCATTTATGTGGTGAGTAGATTGTTGAATGGGGAATACCATATCCATACTTAAAAATAAAACATTAGAACAAGCTTATATGCGACGAAAGTTTTTTTTGTTGCTGTCGGAGTTTTTTAAAAAAGGCCAAAACCCATTGACATAATAACTGGAAATGGCATAAGATTTTTAAAAAAGGTCCATATGGATTGTAAAATTCGTGTGTTTTCCTTCGAAGCTGAGATTAAAGAAAAATTTCCTATGTATTTCATTTGCTCAATTTATTTAAACCATAGGGATGCATAGTGTCACCGTAGGAAAAATTCCTATAACTACACTATTTCTTCACTTCTTTGGAACCAAATAAGCCATTATTTTCCTATAGTACAGTTCATATACTGAAATATGAAGGGTAATGAAAATGCAAATTCTGCGGTACAACATGGGTGTACTAGGGCCTAATCTCAGTTGAAAAGTGCTAGAACGTCTTCTGAAGATATGAACACTGCACGAATGGAAGTTTCTGAAATATGCACACTCTCTCTACGGCGATCTTCTAAACAATGCTAATAATCCAGCGGCAGCTTTCTCATGATCGCCGCAACGAGCGCTTCGGTGAAGCTTTGGTCGGTGGTGAGCTCGCGAGCCATCTCCTCCACCAGCGCCCTCTGAAACTCCGGCGACGCGACCTCCCTGCAAACCTTCTTCAGGTCCGGCTGCGCCTCGACGACCTGGACGCCTCCCCCGCTCTTGGTGAGGTCGAGCGTGATGGTGGGGCCGGAGGAGTTGATGGAGATGGAGCACGGCACGGAGCCGCCGCTGGGCGTGGCGCAGCCGGGCAGTTCGCTGGAGCGCGAGGGGAGCGGGTGGTTGTGCTCGCCCTCGTACGTCGCCTCCACCACCGAGCTGTCCTCCGCGCTCCTCTGGACCTTCTTCTTGACGGGGCAGGAGGGCGCGAAGGCGCACCGGAAGTAGGCTCTCGGGGACGGGTTGTCCCGCGTCACCTTCTGCCCGTACTTCCGCCATTGATACCCGTCCTTCACAACCTGCGGGTGCAGCAATTTCAGTATCGATTCACACAGTTGCATTCCCCATTCAGTTGGCCACTGCTTTGATCCCCAGCTGTGAGGACACATTGGGATTTTAGCTTAGCTTTGGTTGGTTTGAGGTTTGACACTTACGAGGTTCGTGTCCGCTGGGTCGATCCGGGTGCAGACCCTCTTGACTTTGATTCTCCGGCAGGTGCCGTCGCTCACCGGGCTTTCGACGTCGACGTGGTCGGCGGCCTCGACCGTGCCCGTCTTCTTGTTGCTGTTGGCGGCGTCGCCGGAATTCGACGTGTCCACGCTCTCCCTGCTCCTCTTCCTGGTCGTCGGCGACGCGGCGCCGTCGCCTTCGAGGCTCTGGCGCGCGACCTGGTTGCCGTACAGGTAGGCGATCATCTCGGTCAGCCTCCGGTTCTCCTCGCTCATCTGCGTGAGCTTCGCCTCAAGGACCATCGACTGAGAGAAAATTCACCGCATTACCCCGGTCAGACCAGCAACCTCGACTCGGTAGAGGCAAGCATGCAAGAATGCGATGACAGAGCAGAGTGATTGATCGATCGGGTGCGTACCTCGTGGTTGGTCATGGAAGCTGCTCTGCCACAGGCCGCCGGGCTAGCAATGTCGGGTCCGGTTCCGGTGCTCCTCGCCGGGGAGGGCTCGCGGACCATGGGAAGGCCGACCATGAGGTCGAGGCACACCGGCGAGCGCCGCGCCATGTCCATCGGGTGAGTAGGCGAGAAGAAGTCAGCAAGTTTCCTACCTCTGCGTCTGCGTGCAAGTCTTACGGCTGAAAGAATCAAGCAGGAGAGCACTGGGTAGAGGACACCTGAATGCTTGGGATGAGCAAGACGGCCGGTAAATATAGCGGGCGATAGGGAGACCGCGGTGGCGGCTTGTGACGACGCCGCTGAGCAGAATCGGTCCGGCAGTCGTCTCTGAGTTGGATTGGCTCATCGTGGGCGTCATCGAAAAACGTCACGCCTCCACGTCAGCAGGCTGACGGTCACCTGCTTGAGGGTTTCTCGCCATGTGCGCGTCACTGCGGAAGAGTACAATGGAATCGACCACCCGTCCACACCGCACACGGTCCACGGGAGAATCTGCTGGTGCGGGAGCATGCAAAATACTGTGGATCGCATTGCGATCATACTCGCCGCCGTCCGCCAATTGGATGATCTGGTGGCGTGGTTAGAGCATTATCAGACCGGTTTCCAGTTCGCCTTTTGGATTGTTTTCAGTATTAAAACTCGCGGCGCATAACGTAACTGGATTATTTTTTTCATTTCACAGGATGATACGAAAAATACAGATCAGCGGAGCACCGTTCTGATCATCGAAGCACTAACCTCACCCTAGTTAAGCTTGTCGTCACCCTAAAACTAACCCTAATCGGAGCTAAATTGGTTCACCGGAGCCCTCGTGTCACGCTCACTGCTCATCGAAGACGAGGTTGACGTAGAGTTCGGCCTCCATCTCGGCGTGGCGGTGCCACTCCTCCCGCTTCGTCTACACCGTTTCCTTAGCAGCGACGTCTTACTGGAACAGGAAGCTGTCGAGCTCCTCGTCGCGGCGGCGCTTCTTTTCAAGCTCATCCTCCCGCGTTGTCTGCTTGCAGAGCACCGCGACGACGGTATTCAAGGAGCCGTCAGGAGGAGCGCGAAGGAGGAGGCGAATGTGGCGGGGTCGTAGCCTTCGATCTCTGGTGCCTCCTCCCTCTTCGGCCTACGTACCACCGCGTCTTACAAGCTCTCCGCACCCTATGAGCTCCCCTCATCGCGGCGGTGCGCAGCTCGCAGCCGGTCGAACTCATCGACCGCGTGGTAGAGGAGGGACAGTTGCGGCTGCAAGCCTTTGTTGGTGAAGTGGCGCGTTGACCGCTTCCTTGCCACTTTATCCGCGCCTCGTCGAAGAGGTCGGAGAAGTCGATGTCGCCGCCTGAGCCGCTCCCGCGCCTGATCGAGTCTAGGTTTTCTCAGTCTCTATTAGAGGTGCTCTTAAAGTTTTTTTTTTGAAATTTAGAGGTGCTCTTAAAGTTGACGAAATGTTTGTTCCGTTCAGATTTCAACTGGCATGTTTTTCACGGGACGGACGAGAAAGCTCGTAATGAGAAAATCTTTTCTTCTTCTATTTATTTTTTCAGATTGTTTTTGTGCTGTGTGGGATAGGAAGAAACTCGTGCGAAACTCAACAGTAACACCCGATCCTGTAGCATGCGTTTACTTCTGGAATTCTATGGCGCGTGTGTTGTTTTTGTCTTGTGCGGCGTGACCCGGTGCACGACCGTACGAAAAAAAACGAGGGGAGCTATCACCCTCTGGGCTGGCGTCACTTCTTTTCATGCACCGCGCGTCACGATTTTTTTTTTTGAAATTTGCGCGTCACGATTTTGATCCTGGAGTAAAGAATTGTCAATACGCCATGAAAGTCTTTCTGAATTCCAAACGCTATTGACCCGGAAGGCCGGAACTAAATTCAAGTCGTCACTAATTTATTTTTATTAGGGAAAGGAACTCGTCAGATTACTTTCTGATGAAGTAAATTCTCAAGTAAGAAAGCTATACTTACTTGCCCGCTTGATTCTAAGAGAAGAAAGAAACACACTGGATGATTTTCTAAGCGATCTTCTTGCCCGCTTGATTCTATGATGTAAAATCTAGAAAAATAGTACTCCCTCCATTTGATAATGTAAGTTTTTTTAGCAAGTTAAATTAGCTAACTGAAAAAGGTTTACATCGTGGAACAAAGATAGTAGCAAATATAGGTCCTTGAGTTGTTGGAACAGGAAGCAAATGCACTCGCCGAGGTTGATGAACGCTTGATCATTCTGTCTGGTGTTGTATATTTATAAACAGAGCTGATTGCCCATCCTCAACGTGGATGCTCAACTATTGGGAGGAAGAAGAAAATAAGAGTCATCATAGGACAGAGGATCATTTGATGCTAGCGTCCGACTATTTTACCGACGAGTCAATACATGGGCCATCGCCGAACTCAAAAGTGTGAGGGGTTTAACGTCGTACTACCATTTGTCCATCACCGAAGAGGGCACATTGCCCTCCGGCATTGGGTCGAAGGGCTCCGCACTGTCAAACAATAGAGAGCTCACACTGAGCACAAATGGTGGCTAGAAACTGGGCCACCGCTAGAAAAGGGATTTCTAGCTCGTCCACAACCGCAAACAACACCACAACAAGAAAACCCCGCAAAGACAAACCCACGACGACCAGCCGTGAACCAAGGATCCTAGGATGATGCCTTTAGAAAGGGAACGATGCCAAGGCGTTGCCGATGCCCGGCCTGGCAGACGAGACCAAAGTTTTCACCCGGAGCCAAAGTGGAGAAGGACAAACCCACGACGCTACCTCAAGGAAGAGAAACGACGCTCGAGACCAGCGGTATCGTTAGCGTTGACATTGTCGGGTAAGGCGTTCACCCGAGAATTGTCATCCTGCCATAACATATTGCAACAGCCACCACACCCCCTCGCACGCAACCAGATACGCCATCGCAGGTCGTTACGACAACCACTGCTCTAGCCAATGCAACTGGGGGCGACATCGAGCAATGACTTCAAAAATAGGGGGTCTAAAGAGTCATGAGTTCAAAGCGAGCACAAAAGACGACACCTAGATATCAGAGGGGGAGCAACCACACTAGCGAACCCGCACCACAACCGTCTTCCACGCAAACCACCTCGCCACCCTCACGACTGAAGTAGTTGACCAGCCATGCACACAGACACCTTCCGAATGAGCGACATTGTGTCCGCCGCGAGGAGCCGCTGTTCCAGATCCAAAGTGACCCCTCGCTAAACGCCCACGCGGGGTGGCGAACACATGTGTGCAGCCAGTCGCCCAGCTGCCGCACCGACACACCTACACCACAAAAAACCAGAACTAACACCGACGAAGCACTACACATAACGACAAAAAGGTCTCCTTGCAGATGAGAGCTGCCCGGAGAGAGAAACGCTGGATCCGAGAAAGCGATGACAAGGGACGAACTCAAGATACCGGCCATGGCCATGGAGTGAACACACTAGTCACGTCCAACGGACGGACCATGCCGACCAGCTTGTGTCTGTGCAGGATCTACCCAGTCGCGGCATCAACGAGAGCCGAGGAAATCATCCCCATCTATGTCCTACATTGCTCAACAAGAACGGCACCATGGTCGAGTTAGGGAGATAAAGCAGGGTCGTTTTTCTTATTTTGAGGGTCTCCGTGATCCTGTTTTTGCCATTATCAAGTACCGTATGGTCAAAATTTCAGTCATGAATGATTGTATTATCATGCCCAACAAGATCATCCAGCGTGAGCATGCTCGTCTAGGTTTTGATGATCAGCAATATGAGATGCAAAGCCCTCTTTCAATTTTGATCACCACATGCATGTAGCCGAGTTTACTGATTTTCTCATCATGTATGCGGAAATATGTGACAGAAAAGTTCATAACTAACTGCAAATAATATAGTTGATCATTTTTGGCGCTCAAAGGACTCCAAAAACCAGTCTTGATTTAGAGTAACTTCTCGGATTTCTATATATTTGAAATTTTGTATGGATTATTTTATTTCAATGCTTTATTTATTGTCGAAGTAAATTTATTTTAAAAAATTACGTGATATAGTTAAAAAATTATTAGTCAAAGAAGGGTCAAAATATATCGGGAGGGGGGTCTCCACAAGTGCACCCATTTTCAATAGGACAACAACATGTGTCGGTGCTCCAATCCCCTAACAATACTAAGCGAGCTAGGATCTCTAGCCTCTGGTGAGCTCTCGCTCTTAGGCCCACAAATCAGTGGGACATTTTTTTGTCTTCTTCCTTCTCTTTGCACGCTCGCGAGCGGACGACTCTGGTTTATCCGCCCCGTAAATCAGTTGGCGAGAGCGAGACCCTAACCAATCTCTCCTCCGATCCCCTTTCTCCTCCTCCCCAGACGCCTCTCCCTCTGCCTGCTCTCCTCCAGCCCGCGCCGTCGCCACCCCTTCCAACTCGTCCGTCGCCGCCTGTCCTCCTCCAGCTCGCTCGCCGCCGCCGCTTGTCCTCATCCAGCTCGCTCGCCGCCGCTGCTTCTCCTCCTCGAGCTCGCTCGCTGCCGCCGCCACTCCTAGCTCGTCCGCCGCCCCCGCCCCTCCTACCACGTCTGCTGCCGTCGCCCCTCCCCCTCCTCCTCCAGCTCGTCCACCTTCAAGATGGTAGAGAATAAGAGGGTATGCTCCATGGCTAGAAAAGGAGGAAGATGGGCAGCATGGTGGATTTGGTGGCGCTGATGTTGGATCTCCAGCTGTGAAGGTCCTCACGTCCGGCTTCCCCTTCATCTCTTCTTCCACTTGCTGCAAGCTGGCAGCGTGCCTCCCCGTGTGAGATGCTCATTCCGATTTTTCCTGCCTTAATTAATTTCATTCTATCTTGTTTCTAGGGTTTGATAGTAGTTTGGCCTCTTATCTCCCTACTTTCAGTTTCACCGCTTGATCGCATAATCTGGCCTATAGTAATTAGAAGTCGCAGAGGCACCAATACATAAAACCAGAGCTGAGATATAAACAATTGATTCAGAGTATAGGGAGGTGTGTTCTTAGATTTTCTTGAGATTTATATCTACCAGTTCCTTTATTTGCATATTCGGTTTTGTAGAGACACATTTTTTGGACCACATGATTTACTGTTTTGGGCAAAGTACACGCACAAAAAATTCAAACTGTATGTGTTCTGCTGTTTAGATAATTCTCTTTTTATGATGCTCTGATTTGATTACTCATGGCCCTGTCTAGATTGATGTACTTTTAAATGGAAGTAGTGTAATCCATGCATCCTAAGCTTCTCAGAATAGGGTTCCAGCAGTTATAAAGTGCTTTCTATCTACAAAAGCTTGTACTCCTAAAGTATGAATCTGGGGAGTCCATCAAATTTATCCTCCTAATATTTGTGTGTGTAAAATAGAGTAAGAAAGTTCTTTTGAGGTTTACTCGTGCAACGGAATTGCAATCAACCGTCTAAACTTCGTATAAGTTTTCTGCCAACTTTTACAACGGATGGGCACAATTGTCCTTATGTGTAGTCTCTTCTCATATTGATATCATATCATTTTGGTAGTCATGGTTGCGCATTTGAACTGCAACTGTTCTAGAATGGATGAACTACTAGCATATACACGGAAAAAGCAGATATTTGTTTCTCTATTGTGTTGTTTCAGATATTGGTTTTTAAAACTATTGTGTATATCTATATTGATTCCCATTTTTTATGTAGGCTGCGCCGCGGCATCATTCCGTGTTCTTGTGTCGCCTCTGCTCCTCTGGGACACAAATCCGAATTATCTTGAGAATAGAAGGATAGTCACAATTCCAATGGCCCGTTGGACATGATTCAATCCGGCATTGAATAATCTAGAATTTTCTCATCTTTTTTACCAAAGTATCGAACTGTCTGTGTCTTACTTGATCATTATCCATTGAGAGTTCAAAGATATATCTTATGTCAACGGATAAAGAATAAGTATTTATTTGATCTTGATTCTTGTGGAGCGCAAAAGACGTACGGGATCTGCACATACTTACCGACATGGCTTGTTTTTGCTAATCGACAACTGTTTCTGAAATTTGTACAGATTCACCCAAGAGATGCACGAGTTTCCGAGCCAAGGAGAGATGCTGCCAATTCACTATGCGCTTGCTGCGGGAGAAGGCACATGAGAGAGCGGCGGCGTAAGCGTTGGTGAGATGTGGCCATTTGCCCATTTGTCAAGGTCAATCCTAAGATTTATTTACCATATTCATGTAGCTTCTCACTTTTCTCGCATCTCCGTTCTTATCAAATGCTGTTGGTGGATTGAGTTTGCAGCAACCTCAGTTTGTGTTTCAAACAGGTGGAGATTTCGTCTCTGGACTTGGCCTCCACAACCTGATAGTCGAGGTTAATGTTGTCTTTAAAAGTTTTGGCATCAAATATATTTTTTATTCTTACAACTGGGATCGAATTAGAAGAGATATGATCCATGTTGTCTCAGTAATTTGTGTGAGGTTTTGCAGCTTTGAATTGTCATTTGTACCCTGAAGGTGTTCATACAAACATGTGACCTGAATATGTGAAATGACACATGGATTTGAGGTCATTATGCAAATCAGCTACTGTCAGGTGACCCTAGCTTTTATGTCACCACAGTTGAGGTGTTCCAGTGGGAGATGGTTTCAAATGCTAATTTATTTGTTTCATTTGTGTTCTTTCTCACGGTTGATAATTTTCATCTTGCTAGCAAAATCATGGGCTTGAAACGGTCCTTTTTATGACGTAATCTCCCATTCATTAAAGATACAGAAGTGATATTTATGTCATGTTAAACTGTTGTCGTGTAACTGAAAGGACAATGATGTCGCCTAGAGGGGGGGTTGAATAGGCGGTTTAAAACTTTTCCGGTTTAGGCTTGATAATTGCGGAATAAAACTAGGTGTTTAAATTAACAAGCCGACAACCTAAATAAACTAGGCTCACCTATGTGCACCAACAACTTATGCTAAGCAAGATAAACAACAAGGTGATAGCAATAGAATACTTCAAGCACGAAGGCTATCACAATGTAAAGTGCATAAGTAAAAGCTCGGGTATAGAAATAACCGAGGCACGCGGAGACGAGGATGTATTCCCGAGTTCCTCCTTGTTAAGGGAGTACGTCTCGTTGGAGAGGTGTGAACCGACACAACGGTTCAACAACCACAAATGTTTCACCTTCTTCTCCGATGAACCGCACCACAAAGGCTTGGTTCACCTTCCACTATCGGAATTCCTTCGAGGCGGAATCCGGAGCCTTTCAACAACAATCCGGGGCACAACCCACAATGGGATTGGGGGCTCCCGAATGGCCTCCAACAACAATCCGGGGCACAACCCACAATGGGATTGGGGGCTCCCGAACGGCTTTAAGTGACCACACAAGGGTCCAACCACCACAAAGGCGTCTAGGGTCCAAGGACCCAAGAGTAACAAGCTCACAAACTTTCAACTTCCACGAATCCTCGTGGAGAGCACACCGATGCACCAAATGCAAAAGGCAAGAGCACAAGTGCTCAAAATCCTTCACTCTCAAATTCCAACAAAGCAACAAATGCTTATGGGGGAATAAGAGAGGAAGAACAAAGAGGAGATGCACCAAGAACTCCAAGATCAAGATCTACAAGGTTTCCCTCACTTAGAGGAGAAATCGATCGGTGAAAACGTAGATCAAGATCACCTCTCACTTTCCCTCAAATATTAGCAAGAACCATGGGAGGGATAGAGAGGAAGAGCAAGCTTTCCAAAGGGCAACAATGGAGGAGAGAGAGGAGAAAGACTTGCTAGAAGCTTCGAAAACCATTGGGGAAGAAGGCCCCTTAAATAGCTCAACCCAAAATCCAGCCGTTGGGTGCAGATTCGCGCCGTAGCGGTACTACCGCTGGCCCTAGCGGTACTACCGCCCCCCTAGGGAGTTAGGGCATCAAAACGGGCTGAAAACAGGCTTCCGTAGCGGTACTACCGCCCCGGGCAGCGGTACTACCGCCCCGGCGGAACTACCGCTCCCGGTACCGCCGAAAACGGCTCTCTGTTAGCTCCGGCGGTACCTCGGGCGGTACCGCGGCGGTACTACCGCCACAGCAAAAAACAGCAGAAACTGGTAAACGAAAACGTCAATATCTTTTCCATCCGGACTCCGTTTTCGATGATTTTTGGCTCGTTGGAATCGTTACAACGAGCTCTACTTGAATGTGCATAGAAACATCACAGTCCATCATGTGAGGATAAAACCAAATGGGGAAAGGTTGAACTTTCCTAAACAATGCAAACCAGTAAAAACTCCTTCATAAAAAACGCAACAAGATATTCATACGAAATCTGTTTTTGATGAACTAGAGCTTAGTATGGAGATAAACCAAGCTCTAAATCCTCACATGGATAAAAGGCAACAAGTTTTCCAAACTAAAACCATTTTCGAAGGACTTGGTCTTGTCATGAAGATCACGACAAGCACCAAAACTCAACACGGAGAAAAACCAAATAAGAACCAAGAAAGATGATATGCCAAGCATGCAAAGGTTTGAGCTCTCCACAAAGATGCGATCAAGTTACTCACTCGAGAGCCCTTCTTGATAGTACGCCTATCTATCCTATAGCCCTATCAAGATCATACCTTTGCCATGAGCATTCCACTTGAGCTAGATGATGACGATCTTGACTCTCTCAGGTTGAAACACCTTTCTTGTTTGTGCTTGCTAGCACATGCTTGATGAAGACTTCTCCAAATGCTCCCCCATACTCCATTATGGGAGGGCCTCGCTAAGCTTCGTCTTCATGTCTCCTTTGCAAGCTTCAATCAAAAGATATCTTCCGAGATGCATCATATTGAGCTTGCACTTCATCTTCTTCTCTTGATATGTAAGATGGCTTGGGGTTAAACATGATTGTTCACTCAATCTTCTATTCCAAGCCATACTTGCAATGAGCTCAACTCTACACATGACCATTCTTCATATAAACCCTTTGAATAGAGCATTGGTCATTAAGTCATCTTGAAGAGTCCAACACATGAACTCCTATAATTTCCCATGGACAAGATCTATAAGAATATCTCAATGTAAACATTAGTCCATAAGGATTGTCATTAATTACCAAAACCACGCATGGGGGCAACCATGGACTTTCAATCTCCCCCATTTTGGTAATTGATGACAATTCCTTTTACGAGGGTTTATATAATGAATTTAAGCAACCATGCAACACAAAGAGCAAGGATGCATGAGAACCGCAAGAGAACAAACCCATATTCCCTTAAACCCTCTAAATTTCTCCCCCATTGGCATCGATTGCCGAAATGGGAAGAAAAACTTAGAACGCAAATATAGTGAGAGCTCCCCCATAATGTGTGCATTTCTCATAATATGAGTGAAATCAAATGCACAAATCCAATGACGAATAGATGGAGGGAGATCAAACTATATAGAGGATCCAAAGATTGCAAAAGAATATCAAATGGAAAGATACTTCAACGAAAGAAGCAAGCAATCAAAAGGATCCGAAAAATGTTCTAAATATCATGAGGGAACTCCCCAAGGTACGTGCACAAATAGGATTTGTGTTTCAATATAGTGTGCACAACATGGAATCCTCACTCCCTCCTAGATAAATTCGAACACAAGCTCATGCAAGAGAATGTAAATGATAAAGGAGGCAAAACAACTTTCACCTAATAAAATGTTTTGCAACAAGAGCAAGGAGCGGTAAATCAAATAATGGGTGTGAGATAAAAAGACATTATAGGAGACTAATACAAGGATGATAGCATCAACATAGTCTTTCAAGAAGAGTTGCACATAGTGCATATCGTGTCTTTCCCATACCCACACACCAAAAGAGGTATAGCAAATAGCTCCACAAGTTTAGTAAAATGCACCAAGCATAACACATGGAAAATAAAGCTTGAGCCTTTTAGAAACCACCAAGGAGTCAAAAGCAATAAGAGGTGGTAACTAAAGAATTGGAATATCAATTAAAGATGTACTATTCTCATATGTATAAGTTTCTAAGTAGACACGAATCACTAAGATATGGGTCTACAAATAAACATGTACACACAAGATAGATACACGGGTAAAGATTATGATATCCAGGAGGAAGTCATAAATACACCAATAAGATCTTTGCTTAAAAGCATAACACAAAGCCCAATTATATCTTAACGGAATATAAGTGAACTTCCAACACATACTCATCATAGCATCAAAAATTATCCACAAGGGATAAAGGTTAACAAATGGATGCTCCGAGTAAAATAACAAGTAACACAAAACGCAAATGATTTTGAAAATTCATCAATGTTGCACCTGAGAGACTTTAAGTAGAAAGTGCTAGATTGACATAATTGGGATCGATGAATCATAGAAATGAATGTATAGTCCCTTTATATGTAATCATCCCGGCTTACTCATATTTGCAATAGAGACGTTTTGCAAGAACCAAATTAATTGCAACAAAAAGATTCATGCCAAGATACAACCTACACAAGGTTGAAAGTTTAGAAACGTAAGCATGAGGTAGATACTTGTTACCGAGATAGCATTGGTGATGTAGAAGATAAGAGTTAACGATCATCCAAACTTGGCTCCAATGAACACATGGTGACACCACCTTCCTTGTAAATGAGACAAGCTTCCAACGCATCTCCACATGTACCTAAAACAAATTCAAGTACAAAATGGTACCCAAACTCATTGGGTCCAAAGTAGTTAGAGCAACTACAATACATAGGACAAACTCCACATAAATATGTGCATATTGATATGAAATTGAATTTCATGCACATCTTAGCCATTTAGGATTTGATGGAGTTTATCCTATATATTGGATCAACGAAAGTACACATGCCATAAGATATACATATAGTAAGTATGCATGCACAAGACTTTCAAGAACCAAACGAGATACAATTTGGACAAAACACCAATTAAACCAAGAAAGCACACACAAGTGTGACAAGAAAAAGAATTGTCCAAATTATATCAAGGACCCAAATCAACACATGATTGAAGAAACCACTTTGAAAAGATACCAAATTAAAGCAAGAAACCAATTGAAGAAAATACCATCAAATAATAAACCAAACCCTCTACACTTTTCATGATGGCACAAAGTGCCAAGACGAAAAATGTTTGTCTTCCAAAGAGACACGTCATCGGGATCAAATACCAAATGAAGACAACTAATGTTCGAAAGCATATAGGATTGCTCCCCCAAGATGTGTGCATTATTTATGATCTTGCATTTGAATACAAAATGCAAACACTAGTCATATTCAAGAAAGGCAAGAAATTGCAATACCAATTTAAAGAATGATGTTCCACTCAAAGTAGGATAGCTTCCCAAAGAATAGTGCATTATCAAAAAGTATGACTTTTGAAAGTCAATGCACAAGAATTGGATCATTGCTTTTCCCAACTCAAGAAAGCACAAAATAAATTTCAAGTAGAGCAATAAAGGATCCAAAAGATATAAGGAAGACAAATAAGAGTTAGATCAAAAACAAATCCTTGGCAATCAAATAAGTCAATACAAAGCAAGAACCAAAGTGAATATGATCAACATATTTACCCCCAAATATGATTATCACTTGTCAAGACAAGTAATGTATGGAGATATTTCTCGGTGGTGGATTGCAAGGATATATTCAAGATCATATTCACAAAACATAAGCATGAGGCAAAGAATAGGAATTAAAAGGCATGCTTAGATAGATATTCTTGATAGATTCACAAATCATGTGATAATGCAAAGCAACTCCAAGGAGTAGCTTGAATCAATTGGCTTCCCAAAAAGATATATGAGAACATATTTAGGGAAAGCCATATCAAGAACATCCTCCACAAACAAGATCCAAAAGAGTGAGAGACAAAGAGCATTTAAGTAAATGGGAACTTGTTTGAGCAACATGCCACATAGGAACAAGATAATTAGCAATATCAATTCTAGGTGGCAAAACCTCACATTTTCTAGGCTTGTAATATGCACATAGCTTATTACTCCCCCATAATGTGATAATCCATTTATTTTAACACAAGAGGCAAACAAAAACAACTAGAGAAATTAATGGACATTATATAATTTGAATTTCTCATGAGCATGACATACCACAAAGAGAATAGATAATATTGATATATCAAAACTAAGTGGTATTCCTCATGTACACACATTTTTAGGATTGTGAAGTGCACGAAGCATATCACTCTCCAAAAATGGATAGTCCATTTATCTCTCAAAGAGAGCCAACAAGATAAGATATCATATAAAAGCAATAAGGCTCAAAACAAGTAGATGGTGTGCAAACCAAAATACACATGCTTGATTTCTCAAGATAAGTAAGTAGAGAGCACAACCCATACAAACACTAGCAAGGTACAAAACCTAACACATGCAAGGGTGCAAGCAACTTTCAATGTATATATGATTTAAATAAAAGTTACCGCAAGGAGGAACATTGGATATGAGATAGAACAATATAATCCATATGACTTGACTTGAGAGAATATAATTGATGAAGATCCCTTAATTCTTCATAGTGTAGCCAAGTCTCCAAAGCCCTCCAACAACACCTATTGATCAAGTTTTAACTTGTTGGTCCCCAACCAAGTTGGGTCCTAAGAGGTTAGTCACAATAGGTTTGGTAACCCAAATGGTTCTTTTCTTGACACCACTTTGAGTACCAACAAATTTGGCAAACACATTGCCAACCTTATCCTTCCGAAGAGAATAAACATCATCAACTATAATGGGGTTGGATAAGGTACCATTAGTGCATGAAGAAGCAAAGTGACCCTTCTCACGGCATAGGTAGCAACATCTACTTCCTCCTCTCTTCTTAGTTGGAGTCTTGACTTGAGGAGGGGTAGCTTGATTCTTCTTGGGAAGAGACCGTTCTTCAACTTGAGGAGCTTGAGTTTGAACTTGAGGCTTCTTCCCTTGTTGCTTCTCACTAAGAGCCTTCTTCTTCAAAGGGCAAGATCTAACATGGTGCCCTTCAACTTTGCACTTGAAGCAAACAATCTTGGCCGAGTCTTTGACTTGTTCTTGGCCCTTTTTCTTCTTAATGATCTTGGACTTGTTCTTGTTGTTTGAGTTGAATCCAAGTCCACTCTTATCATTGGGGCGTCTTTGAACACTCAACATATTGTCAAGTGTGGACTTCCCAACATGACGCTTTTCCAAGTCTTTCTTCAAAGAAGTGACTTGGGCCTTGAGCTCATTTAATTCCTCTACATGGTTAGTATCAACAAAAACACTAGAGGAAGTAGACGCTTCATTGTTAGAGCAACAAGGTATGGAAAGTAATTCATCACAAGATGTAGAAGCATTGTGAGTGGATGAATCACTCGGACTAGCACATGGCAATAAGGCATTTCTAGAAGAAGTTGTGCCAATATCCACATGAGGCTCACAAGATGTTAACTTTGTAGAGATAGCCTCATGAGCTAACTTTAGCCTAGCATGGGATGCTAGAAGATCATCATTAGAGCTAGAAATCTTTTCATGACTTTCTTCCAATTTCCCATACTTACTAGATAGCAACTCAAGTTGAGCCCTTAGCTCAACATTCTCCTTCAAAATAGATGCTTCACAAGAAGTGGAGTTAGTAGCACAAGCATCATTAATATTAGAGATGGAAGAAGACAATTTGACAAGCTTGTCATTCTTAGATAGTTGAGTTTGGAGTTGATCATGAGACTTGATAAGGAGAGAGTGTTCACTTTCTAAAGCCTTGTGAGCTTTGTCAAGTCTCTCTATGTCCTCATTTAGTCTAGCATTGCCAACACCAAATTCAACTTTTTCCATTTTAAGCATTTTATACTTAGCAAGGGCATGATCTCTTCCCTTAATGATTTTAGCAATAATAAGATCATTAGACTCATCAAGGGATTCAAGTTTCTCTTCAAGAGAAGACCTAAGCTCTTCTTCTTCTTCAAGAGAAGCGTTCAAGTAAGCTATGGTGATAGAGTCATCTCTCTCAATTTGACACTTCTCATCAAATTGACTTTCCAAATCCTCAATGAATTCCCTACTCTTAATAATATAAGCAATGATTTCACATAGAGGAGGGATAGCTTTACTACCTTTGGGGAGAGCACCAAGTACCATCTCACCCATCTTGGTTAAGGATTCAAAGTCAAAACCTTCTTCATGAGAATCCTCATCCACATCATCACAATTTGGATTCGAGGTGGGAGATACCTCGGAATCCTTAGCCATAAGGCAAACATGATTAATGGTTGAGGGAGATGAAGAAAAACTTGAAGCACCATTGAGGACCATGTCTTGTTCCAACAAATGTTGGGAATCCTCTACATTGTTAGTCATGCAAGAAATAGAGGATATGGAAGTATTGTTTTCATGGCAACAAGACATATGAAGCATATCATCATGAGATTTAGTTAAACAACTATTACATGATATGCAAGGACTATCAACTCTAGCATGTATGACATTTGGAGTGCTAGAAGAGTTTAAGTCCAAAGATAGAACATTGCAATGTGATAGAGAAGAAGTATAATCAATAGTAAGTTCACCATCACCAAGGCAATTTCTATCACCACTCACCATATCAATACCTTGTGACGAATCACATGTTGGTGAAGTGGAAGAAGTTGTGAACTCATCACGACCGGAGGTGGAGGGAGAACAATCATCCTCAATAATTTTGGACACTTCATATATATCTTGAAGCTTGGTCCAAAGCTCATGTGCATTTCGAAAAGGCATGATTGAAGCAAGAACTACATCGGTCAAAACACATATAAGACCATTAGTAACTTGAGTCTCGAGATGAGAGTTTATCTCATCCTCTAAAGATAATTCTTGGGAATCCTTTGGAGGAGATAAACTCACATCTACAATCCTCTTAATATAATTTGGACCCATGGCCCTAAAAAGATTAAGCATGCGAATTTTCCAAACATCATAATTTGTGCCATTGAATATGAAAGTTGGATCGTGCACTAATTCTCTAAACGACATCTTTTACTCTCTAGGCGGTAAAGCCCAAAAAGAGAGACCAGGCTCTGATACCAATTGAAAGGACAATGATGTCGCCTAGAGGGGGGGGGGGTGAATAGGCGGTTTAAAACTTTTCCGGTTTAGGCTTGATAATTGCGGAATAAAACTAGGTGTTTAAATTAACAAGCCGACAACCTAAATAAACTAGGCTCACCTATGTGCACCAACAACTTATGCTAAGCAAGATAAACAACAAGGTGATAGCAATAGAATACTTCAAGCACGAAGGCTATCACAATGTAAAGTGCATAAGTAAAAGCTCGGGTATAGAAATAATCGAGGCACGCCGAGACGAGGATGTATTCCCGAGTTCCTCCTTGTTAAGGGAGTACGTCTCGTTGGAGAGGTGTGAACCGACACAACGGTTCAACAACCACAAAGGTTTCACCTTCTTCTCCGATGAACCGCACCACAAAGGCTTGGTTCACCTTCCACTATCGGAATTCCTTCGAGGCGGAATCCGGAGCCTTTCAACAACAATCCGGGGCACAACCCACAATGGGATTGGGGGCTCCCGAATGGCCTCCAACAACAATCCGGGGCACAACCCACAATGGGATTGGGGGCTCCCGAACGGCTTTAAGTGACCACACAAGGGTCCAACCACCACAAAGGTGTCTAGGGTCCAAGGACCCAAGAGTAACAAGCTCACAAACTTTCAACTTCCACAAATCCTCGTGGAGAGCACACCGATGCACCAAATGCAAAAGGCAAGAGCACAAGTGCTCAAAATCCTTCACTCTCAAATTCCAACAAAGCAACAAATGCTTATGGGGGAATAAGAGAGGAAGAACAAAGAGGAGATGCACCAAGAACTCCAAGATCAAGATCTACAAGGTTTCCCTCACTTAGAGGAGAAATCGATCGGTGAAAACGTAGATCAAGATCACCTCTCACTTTCCCTCAAATATTAGCAAGAACCATGGGAGGGATGGAGAGGAAGAGCAAGCTTTCCAAAGGGCAACAATGGAGGAGAGAGAGGAGAAAGACTTGCTAGAAGCTTCGAAAACCATTGGGGAAGAAGGCCCCTTAAATAGCTCAACCCAAAATCCAGCCGTTGGGTGCAGATTCGCGCCGTAGCGGTACTACCGCTGGCCCTAGCGGTACTACCGCCCCCCTAGGGAGTTAGGGCATCAAAACGGGCTGAAAACAGGCTTCCGTAGCGGTACTACCGCCCCGGGCAGCGGTACTACCGCCCCGGCGGAACTACCGCTCCCGGTACCGCCGAAAACGGCTCTCTGTTAGCTCCGGCGGTACCTCGGGCGGTACCGCGGCGGTACTACCGCCACAGCAAAAAACAGCAGAAACTGGTAAACGAAAACGTCAATATCTTTTCCATCCGGATTCCGTTTTCGATGATTTTTGGCTCGTTGGAATCGTTACAACGAGCTCTACTTGAATGTGCATAGAAACATCACAGTCCATCATGTGAGGATAAAACCAAATGGGGAAAGGTTGAACTTTCCTAAACAATGCAAACCAGTAAAAACTCCTTCATAAAAAACGCAACAAGATATTCATACGAAATCTGTTTTTGATGAACTAGAGCTTAGTATGGAGATAAACCAAGCTCTAAATCCTCACATGGATAAAAGGCAACAAGTTTTCCAAAGTAAAACCATTTTCGAAGGACTTGGTCTTGTCATGAAGATCACGACAAGCACCAAAACTCAACACGGAGAAAAACCAAATAAGAACCAAGAAAGATGATATGCCAAGCATGCAAAGGTTTGAGCTCTCCACAAAGATGCGATCAAGTTACTCACTCGAGAGCCCTTCTTGATAGTACGCCTATCTATCCTATAGCCCTATCAAGATCATACCTTTGCCATGAGCATTCCACTTGAGCTAGATGATGACGATCTTGACTCTCTCAGGTTGAAACACCTTTCTTGTTTGTGCTTGCTAGCACATGCTTGATGAAGACTTCTCCAAATGCTCCCCCATACTCCATTATGGGAGGGCCTCGCTAAGCTTCGTCTTCATGTCTCCTTTGCAAGCTTCAATCAAAAGATATCTTTCGAGATGCATCATATTGAGCTTGCACTTCATCTTCTTCTCTTGATATGTAAGATGGCTTGGGGTTAAACATGATTGTTCACTCAATCTTCTATTCCAAGCCATACTTGCAATGAGCTCAACTCTACACATGACCATTCTTCATATAAACCCTTTGAATAGAGCATTGGTCATTAAGTCATCTTGAAGAGTCCAACACATGAACTCCTATAATTTCCCATGGACAAGATCTATAAGAATATCTCAATGTAAACATTAGTCCATAAGGAGGGCAACCATGCACTTTCAGTAACTTGCTATTGCAAGGCTTGACCTCATAGTACATGACATCTGAGGAAAGATCCAGCCTTAAATAGTAAATACACATGCTTGGAAAATGGTTCATATCTTTTCTATACCTGCTGCTAAGCCATGAACTTATTTGTTTTGCTGCTTTCCCTCACTTTTAGGTTATGTTTACCTCTCTTTATTCCATAATATTATTTGATCACGAGCGAGGCTGTTCTATTCTAGAAGATTTTTCCATGGTCCTTGTTACCATATTACGCTGGTATGCCATTGTTTGTTTCCTTTGAAAACAAAAAAAAACTTAATAAAATATTTTGAGCCAACGAGGCTCTACCGTCTCGCTATCAAGTTGTAATTCTTTGATAGCATTTCCGAGGTTTTATTTTGCAAATCCTCTTGATTCATAAGCTTAATAGGAGACCAGCCAACCTGTTTGTCTGATGCAGCCGCAGTTCTTGAACATGATGTAACTTATATTGTTCTATCTTGATACTTAACTAGGTGAATTAGCTAAAAGGTGATTGTTATTCCCTACAACCCAAATTGATACTTTTGCTGGCTACATGTCAAGTAGTCGAGCTTTTTTTGCTGCTTTATGGACACATCAGTTAGTGCTTTTTCTTATGACAACAAGAGCTCAACTGAAACAACATGAACAAATGGCCAGTCTGGATTACCAGAATTATAGAAGTGCTATATGTGTGGGCTTCTTTCTCCAGATTACCAGTGCAAATGTGATCTCCTCCATGTAGATTAAACTGGAAATGTCGATGGTCTCTATTTTTTCATTGTTTGGCATATACATTTTGAAGCTAGCGCGTCACTGTCCATATGGATGTATCATGTATGCACATATCTACAGAAGTTTAAGCACAGCTGCTGCATAATCACATGACCAAACGCAAGTTTGACTTAGATGTAATACTATGCTCGACGACCAAAATAGCGCGCAACATTTATAGGAGAGGGTTATTGGTTTTAAAGATATGTAGAATTAGTCAGTTTAGTTCTTGGTTGAGCTCTAAGGAGACCATCTGTTGCGATAATGTCTTTAGTGTCTTCATATCATGTGGACTTCATTTTAGTTTGCATCTTTTCCACCCTAACGTGGTAATTCTTGGCCAATTGTTTTTTAACCAAATCCAGTATATGTTTAACCTATACATGATTAGAATATCAATGATTTGATAAAGCGCCTACTCTTAGAGTCTTACTGTTTAAGTGGATCTATTACATCTCTTGAAATAGCAGTATGCTCTTTGTTATGCTGAATGCAACTATCCAATTCTTTTGCAGCGGGTGAAGGAATAGTCTTGATCCACGTTTGCCCGAATGGTTCGCTAAATCCAATTTTTCATGTTCGACTTCTTATAATTGTGCAATATTACGTTGAAGTATGGGGTTTTCTTAACTGCTCTCTTCTTCTGGGAGCCAAGGTACTGTCTCAAACTAATTGTTAAGAACTATTTTATGAATTCTAGGCATCTCTTGGGTCAGGAATAATGCTGATATTTTAAATATTTCTATTTACTTAAGATTGTCCTTTTTTCTTCCGAAACAGACATGGTTGAACGGATTATATGTATGTCCACTACAATCTGTTGTGATTTGTGTAGAGGGTTGTCCTGTAAGTTCATATGTGGCTTATTGGGTTCTTTATACTTTGTGATTAACCTACCGGAGAGTAATGTGGTACTACTCTGCCTACGAGAGAGTTCAATGAAATTAAAATGTAGAAGCGTTAGGTTCATTTGTTGGTTTTCAAGGAACATTAGTTCATTTTGCTATTCTGCAGGCTATGGCTGCCCAATGCTACATATAGGAAGAAAAGCATACCGTTTGGTCGGGAGTGAAAATTTTATCTTGCTTTCACCATTATTTCTCTGATATTAGGAATTTTAATATTCTGCTTAGATGACATGTATCTGATAGTTAGATGTCCTCTGGGGAAGATTTGGACGATACTAAGAGCTTTATGGTTAAAGTTTATGTAAACAACATGAATGCTCCTGATTTTTTCTTGAAGTCCTGGTAGTTCTTTTTGCTAGGATGGCTATAGAGACAACTAATCAGAACGGAAGAATTTGATGGGTGCTTGCTGGACTTCTTTCGCCGATAATGTATTCACTACCAGTGATAGTGTTATGTGTGGTTCTTTTCTGAACCCATGTAATCGGAATTGATCCGTTTATGCTTTTAGCTCATCTGGTGGTGTGAGATACATTTTACCAACAAAAATGTCTTGGTTTTAGTCAGTTAAATCCACATGTGAATTGTAAAGAAAAGACACATATCCAGATGCACAAGGCAGGAATGGTATCTCTGTACCTTTGTCTCAATATTTGCACGGAAATTTAAGTAAGTAGTTGCTAAATTTCATGGTATTTTTGTTAGCTTATGCTGCTATGTGCACTCACTTTGTAGCCTCGCATTGGTGGGTGTTTTGATGTGTGTGGTGCCGGACTAAGATTGCTGCGGCTAGCGTATGCTTGTTTTATTTTGTAGACGTGCTCCACTGGTTGTGTATGGCTTTATCTTCGATGTAGCCTTGCTCTGATGTAAGATTTTCTTACCGGTTATTCCTTTTTCGTATGCATTTTACATGGTGTCTTGAGGGCGCTACCATGAGGGTGAGTGGAGCCCCTGGTGCTTGGGGTGTCCTGACGACACTTGATTGTGTGTAGCAGGAAAGTTCAGTTTCTGTCTACGTAATATTTTACGTTCATGCATAATTGGTTGTTTAGTTCTCACTTTGGTCCTGGTTTTCCTCTAAAGCTGCGTGCGTGTAAGTAGGTCTTTGCTTTCCAGGTAATCCGATTCCTGGGATGGTGGCTCCCCTTTTTTGTTCATCTAACATTTCCTCACTCAGAAATTACACCCGGCGTTCCAATCAGCAGCCACCCACTGCCAAACAGCAGACGAAGTAGACTAATGCAAGAAGCAAAAACGGGCGCATCAAAGCGCGCCGTATGCTTCTAGTATCGTTTATTTGGGGCAGATGCTAGGCTAACTATTGGATGCACCTATTAACCTGTTCAATATTTAATTGTTCTCTCTTCATCTTAGTTTATTAATCATGCAAACATTTGAAGATTTGTTTTTGACCGTTGATCTGACCAATAAAATGAAGACCAAAATATAGGTTATATTGATATCGGTTGAAACTTTTTCTAAAAATGATTTTTTTTCAAAAGAAAAGTCTTTGTAAAATATAATACTCGTATTTTTCTTTAGTACATATTTTCTTTGGACAAACTAATAGTAGAAGTCAAATCCAAAAAGCGTGGGTGTGTGATAAACGAGGGCGGAGGAAATGTCAAAAGAATCTGATGTAGGTATGTTGCTTCGCCGTGTAATCGTGACTAGTATACCCGGTGGAGACGATCTCGTTGACGTCGCTGAGAACTAAAGATTCTGGACCTGTTGGGCATACGAGCCATGCAATTCCTATGAAATTCTACCCTTTGCCAAGTCAAAAAAAGGAAAACAAAATCCACCGTTAGCCAACGCCCATTTGTCCTGATTTGTTTCTTTTGGAGGGAAAGACCGGTTCTTCATATTAATAAAGTCAAGAAATGGAGTCATTATACTGATACCCGACTGCCAGCTGCAGTTTATCATGTGCTTGAGCCTTTTAACCTTAGTTAAGCTTGACTACAGCATGAACGGGACGTGACCGGCCCACACTTGTTTATCAGCGACTTGTCTCCGTTTTATCATCGTAGTGGCCACCATGACATATAGATGCATACGTCATCCGTGTCTCTACGGCAGAACTTAGTTTTACGAGTTCTGCTCCATCCGTTTTTTAATATAATATATTTTAGATAATTCTCATATTAAACATTAAAACACATCTACATATATATATATGATCATATTTTAAAATATTTTATATTATATTATAAAATGGATGGAGTATTATATTTAAAAACAGAGAGAGTACTAGTACTCTGTTTCAGATTTCTACTGTGTTATCAGTGCCGCATGCTTGGTCTCCTTAACCTTCCTCCTCTTCTCCTCGTACGAAAGAAGATTCTGTGGAGGTACGTTATGGATAAAATAATAAGACTATTTAATTGGTCTCTTCAATGCTATGATATGACACTGATATGCACACTAATTAATCCTAGTGCCACAAACAACTCGGACTATTAAGCATAAGCTTTTTCTCGGTAAGTTCTTGTTCTTGTTCATGTCAGACTGTTGTTGTCGCGTGAGGAGACACGCCCATCCTTCACATGAGTATGACGTCTGCCCATTATTCGGCAGTGACATCAGAAGATTCGCCGTTTTATGAAGCTTAATTACTCATGGTATTAAAAACTCGCACCATTATTGGGTAGGCAACTTTATCACAATTAAATTAAAGACTAGTCTCAAACCAGCATTCTCGGCTATGCCTCCGCTGCTACTCCCATGTCGACGCTGCATCCGCACTATATAGTCTCTAGTTACTCCAAGAAGGCAATAAAGCAAGTAAAGCAACTTGTGTAGTCTCGCAAATCCAATGGTAATGCTAAAATTTCCAAAAAATGTTGTGACCATGAGCGGTTGTGAGCGGTGATTAATACTTACTTACCGCTTTTGACTAGACCTCGTTCTCACTCTTTTGACGTTGTCATCCCCAATTCACAGAACCTGCCCCGTTAGGACTACCTGTCTGATGTAATTTGAGTTTTCAAAGCTAGTCGAAAAATTGCTTGGAAATTGAAATGACAAATTTATCTACCATGCGAATCCTAAGCGCCTACTTGGCTCGAAAGGATTAAAAAAAAGACAAGAATAGGAAAAACACGGAAAAAGGATATGGATCTTAGTGCAAAACAGAGGATTAGAAACATATAATTGTTTGGTTCACAGAAATAGGAAAAAAGTAGAGTTACCAATGACCATGGTCAAATCAAAGTCAAATCACTTGAGAAAGTATAATTAGCATGATAATATATAGCACTAGAAACATCAGTCACCTTTTTCGTGCGTAGGATTTTGAAAAAAAATCCAATTGGATTGTAAAACAGACAAACTCACACAAAGTCTACTAAAGATGGGAGACGCCGGCTTCAAAATTTGTTGAGGTCACGAGAGGCCTCGCTATCGATGAAAGCATCTTTTCACACCATAAAAACAGCATATTAATAAGATGTACGTTTACATGTCAAATACTACAGAATTTGATCCGGGCCGGTGAGCTAAAAGTACCAATAATTAGTCTTCATGCTTTCTCTCTACTATTCTCACTAGAAATTCCGCGGTAATTTGAACATCGTTACTATTCTACGTGCGCAGCAGGGGGACAAGAAGCCCGTGTCCCGTTCAGGAAGGCTAGTGTGCAATGCACGGACCAGCTATGAAATAGACACCCAGTCAAGACTCGAGAATTCAAAGCTAGTCAATTAGCAATGCCAAGTCGTTATACGAGAATAAGAGAAAGAGAACGTGCCCACTTGAGCACTTGGCAAATTATATATTTTTCTTAGATGGCTCTTAAGCATATTTTAGTCACTAATAGACCTCTAGAAACTTTCAGCCCAGATCAGTCCCCTCCCAAAAACACCATTGGGTTAGTGTTCTGAAAATTTCTGATGATCTAGAAATCTCGGAAAACGCCATTTATTTTTTGCTTGTCTAATACTGCGAAACAGGTAAATCTCTAAATTATTTGGAATAAGACATTTGATATGAGGTGTTTCAGTATTAGATATCTGAAAACCTCATATGACTGAAAAACATCATGGCGAGTAAGATGTTTTCCAATCCATGGGAATGAACATCAAATGACTTACTTTGAATGACTTAATTTTTTTGTTTGCGGTTTCAAACAAGCAAAAGTAAATCTGAAATTTTGAAATCCTATGAAAATTTTAAAACATCTTTTAATATGGCGTTTTTGGGAGGGGGCAGATCTAACTGAAAGCCTTTAAGAGACAATTAGTGGCTGAAAGCTTCCTTAAGATCCATTAGAAAATAATACATTGGCAAATAACCTTTTTCATCCTAGTTATGCTTCACTTTGCAAAGGATAAGGATGACGTGCCCGCGATGACGCACTTTGATGTCCTCGAGATGATCTAGTCGCTCACTAGTAAGTCTTCGGGTTCCAAATAATAGCGACATCGATATTGCCTGCTGAGCAACAACTTGGTGACTAGTAATAGCTAGCTCAATTCTGACAGATTTGTAATATATACATATGCCAATACTATATGCAGGTCAAGCGGGTCGTCCTTTCAGGTCATATTCTCTTAACAAGTGCAGTGCCCGTGTGTTACTAGTAAACTTTAGTTTTGTTCTATCATCGTATTGGAAGTATGCTACTCCCTCCTATCCGTTTAATTAGCTCCACGTGGAACCAAAAATGGCAAAAAATAACATCTTCTGTTGATCAATCCGTGCTTGCTTGTGTCATTAACTCACACATTAGTCTAGTCTAATCACGTCACTCGCCTTTCAAATTTTAGGATGCGGTGTTAACAACGCTTTTGTAAGATATTTAGGAATACGGTGATTTTGAGAATACCATGGTTTTAGCCTTTTAGGTGTTTGGTTTTCGTAAAAGTTGCAGCACTTAGTAAAAATACTGTGGTTTTCAAAAATACCAGTGGCATCGCTCTCACAAGTGGTGGAGCGAGGAGTACAAAACCGTGATGTCAATTTGAAGTTCTGAGGTCAAATACATATATTTGTGTGAAACTTTTTTCGCATGATTTTTATCCTATGAATTACATAGAGTTTAATTTATCAAAATGTTGTGTAGTCAACTGACTACCGAGTTTAGGCGTGGCTCCGCCACCGGCTCCCTCCTCGGTAGGACTGGTTGTTTCAATGTATTTTCATGCCTAGCCGAAGAAGTTACTCGAAACATCGAATTTAGGGTTGTGCCGTTTGAATTCCTAGCTATTTAGGGTCATGCGACATCCATACTCGAACACACCAGATAAGACAAAGTCACACAAAGGGGCTTTAAATTTTCCCAAGGTCACGAGAACATCATTTCACACTAAAAAAACTGCGCTGTAACGAGATGAATGCATACAATGCCAAAGACATATTTTGATCTTTGTGAGCTAAAAGTACCACCAATCAGCCAATGATTAGTCTCCTTCTCTCTACTATTCGAATGGGAAATTCAGGGGAAATTTGAACATCGTTTACTGGAGTATTTGTACTTGCGCCGTTGTGGGGACGAAAAGCATGTATGTGTCCTGTTCAGGAAGGGCTAGTGTGTGCGATCCACGGACCACCTACGAAATAGACACGGGCAAAGACTCGAGAGAATTGGAGGCGGGTGAACTAGCAATGCCAAGTGGTTCTACTGCCAGAATAAGAAAAGGAGAACGTGCCCACACTTGAGCACTACAGTACTACGGTCCAACCAAAACCAAATCGATCTTTTTCATCCCATGACGTACTTACATCGGATGGCGCCAAAACGATGTCACCAGGCAGGAAGTCAAAATCGGTTGCGGTGAAGTCTTCAGGCTCCAAAGAATAACGATATCGATCTTGTCTGCTAAGCAGCAACTGGCCTTGTTTAGTTCTGACGGATTCGGACTATATGCATATGTCATTTACCTTCTGGTCAATCACGTCGATCCCTCAGTTTTTAAATATTAAATATTAAATGTTTTATATTTTATTTACATTTATATTTATATAAATATATATAGACATGTTTTATTATATATGTTCGCCCATTTTTTATGCATTTAGTTTAACATCTTATATTTAAAAAGGAGCGAATAGTTAGCACCGCGTGGAACCAACAACGTGAAACTAACGCCATGTGTATCTATCAGTCTGCATGCGCCTCTTTATGTCATAAACTCAAGCATTTATCTAGTCTAATGACGTCACATGCCTTTGAAATGTTAGGTACACGTGGCAACAACTTTTCTTTAATGTATTTTAAGAATATCATGGTTTAATTTTGGAGTTACTTGGTTCAACAAAAAACTACACTTTTGTATACCATATTATTTACGATATTGCACCTTTTCGCTCTGCCCATTCCCCTGTAGAAGACACCCCATAACCGACATGCTTATCAACCTCTTTCCTTAAGAGTTTCTTCTCCGCTCAGGGCTCCTCTCCCGCTCTTCTCGGGTGGCATAGCCGGTTCGAGATAATAGAGGAGAGGCCAAAGGCGGACCTCTTGTACATAGTAGTAGCAGAATGATTAGGGTTAGGTTTTGTGTTGTCCATGCTCAGTCTTGTGTGACGTTGTCGAGGAGTTTATCACTGGAGCTTGTGATCGGATTCGATGGAATTGCGGAGGATTGATGTTCTTTCTCTAGACGCAAGGCATTGCGGAGTATCTTTGTCCAGTCCATCTGGACACTTCACAGTGACATTGAGAGCCCAACGGCGTTGATGTTGGCACGAATTTGAGTGGATTTCGTAAGAGAATAGGCGAAGGACCCAATTTCTTTTTCTAAAATTGTTCCAAAGTTCTTGGTGCAATTATTTAGGTCCTACTTGTATTTTCTACTTTATGGTTGGACAGGTTTAATTAAAGTCATCGCTAAAATAAAATACATCTTTATGACCTTCGCGACCCTCACATGTTAAATAAACTAGAAGAATATGACACGCGTTGCAGTAGGAATCTCTTCGATATAATTATTATGTACATGAGTATAAGACGCATGAAATATTCAGTTGTCTTGATCACAATAATCGAGACACTAAATTTAATTCTTATGAAATTGTTGAATATTTGAAGACTAAACATTAATGACATGGACAATGGATGAAAAAAGATGACGTGAATATGTCGCATGACATATGTATTATTAATTATTGTTAATGGGCATGACATGGACAATTGATTGGCTAAAATAATGGGTGATGTGGATACGTTACATGTTGAGATAGAAAAATCATAAATACATCTTAGTGGGGTTTTGCTTTATAAAAGGTGTATATATAACGCTATACCTCATTCCCATCGGACACAGTCACTGCATTCTCACACGCCACCGCTCCCGCCTTGATAGGACTAGTCGTTATGATGTATTTTCATGCCTGGGTGATCAAGCTACTCGAGATACGGAATTTACCTACCATGCGAATTTCGAGCTGTTTATATCCCTAGGTTTTTTTTAGATGTTTTTCAAAGACCGATTGCAATGTACACTCCCATAGAAAAGCCCACCACAAATAGTCTAAGGAAGATCCGGCTCCAAAATTTGACAAGGTCACAAAACGTCTCACTATCAACGAAAACATCACTTCACACTATAAAAAGTTGCGTCTTAATAAGTTGTACTCCCTCCGTTCCAAATTAATTGACTCAGTTTTAATATAACTTTATACTAAAACTGAGTCAATTAATTTGGAACGGAGGGAGTACATGTCAAAAGACATAATTTGATCTTGGTTACCACCAACCAGCCAATGATTAGTCTCCATGCTACTGTATATTTCTATTATTCTAAAGGGAAATTCAGTGGTAATTTGAACATCGTTTACTTATTGTACGTGCGATCTGGCAGTGGGGACACGAAGCATGTATTCTATTCAGAAAGGCTAGTGTGCGATGCACGGATCATCTAGTAGGAAATAGACACGGCCAGGACTCTGAGAATTGGCGGCGAGTCAACTAGCAATGCCAAGTCGTTATACGAGAAGAAGAAAAGGCGAACGTGCCCACTTGAGATAAGCGGATGACGTACACCGGATGACGCTCCAAGACGATCGTCACCTCAGCCCACAGGAAGTCAGGATTCAGTCGTTCACGGTTCACCAGTAAGTCTTCAGCCTTCAAATAATAGCGATGCTACTGATGCTGTATTCCAAGCTGCAACTTGGCAACTGGCTTGTTTGGCTCTGACGGATTTGGAATATATGCATATCCCACCACTACTATATGCTCGTAAAGCAGGTCAATCATTTTTTATTAATTTCAGGTCATATTCTCTTAATTATCACCACGTGGAACCCACCAAAGCTGAAATTAAGGTCTTCTGTCTATCAATCCGCTCTTGCTTGCGTCATGCACTCACGTATCTAAAGAGGTAAATGGGGAGACCTCATGGAGCTCTCCCGTGCGTTTGGATTTTCGGCCGTTGGATCAAAACAATCTGAAGCGTTCAATTTTCTATATACTTTTGTATTTCCGTGCCTACCCACTGCCGCTGGGCCCAAAACTGCGTGGTCCCGCCTGGCAGAGGAAGAGAGGGTGTGGTGGTTGGTGCGATTGTGCTGGCATTGTGCAATTCCTTCCGACGCACTTAGCTTCAACTTTTTTGTCTGCTGTCCTTGTGTTTATTTTTGCCCCATGGGGTGGTCGGACCGACCGGTTCTCCTGCTTAATCAACGACCGACTTGTGGCCCTCTTGCTGGCCTGGTCCGGCTGTCAGCCTGTGTCTTTCGTCTGCGTCCGGTAGACCTTTGTTTGTCTTCACGAAACGGCTGGGCCCACGCAAAAGGCTGGTCCCGCCCACAGAGACGGAGGTCTTTCGGTGTGTGCTTCCGTTCGTGTCGATCGCGACACATGTTCGAAGGGTAGGACAGACTTTTCCCATTAAAGTGAACGATTCTTCCTCGCTGTCGACTTCTCCTCTACAGGACGGAGCCATGCCAGATGCTCTGTTCTCTACTGCGGCTGGGGAGAGGAGAACGTGCCTACCACTTTTCTGCGCCTCTCCCTCCTGGCTTTTCTACTTTTCCTCTCTCCCTCGATCGCGGCGAACCGCCCGCTCCTCCGGCGAGCGTGGCTACTAGCGCTGTCGTCTCTTCGGGGTGGAGCTTTGGGTGGGCCGCCGTGTGGTAGCTTGTGGAGGTGACGGCGGCGAGCAAGACCCGGGGGTCAAGCAGCGCACGTCTTTGTCCATGGCGGCCATTTTAGGAGACGGCGACCAGCACGGAGGCCGCGTCGTCTTCTTCCGCACCGAGACGCTTTCCTTCCGCTCGTCCTCTCCGTCGGGAGAAGACAGCGTCACGGCATCACCATGGTGAGTACCCATTCCACATCTTGTGTGCATACTCATTCGAGTTGGGGATTTTTTCTAGGGTTTGGGCTCGGAAATAATTGGGGATTTTGCTCCTGTTCTCAAAATCGTCCTCTCCTCAAGAAATTTCATGCAAATTCAGCGCCGGCCCACCGTTGCAAGTGGAGTTTCTCAGCCACCGTGACAACGAGTCGAGCTGAGTCGCTGCTGATTCGCCCCTGCCCCTTCTCCGCCTGTCGTGCTCCCTAACGACGAGCTCGAGCTGCACCAATGGAGAGGCTGATGATGTGAGCCTTTCTTTTCCCGATTGGCAATATTTTGACACAGTTTCCCCTAAATGTTAAGTCTATTTTCTGTTTCTTCATTTCCTGATTCCTTTGGTTGTTGTATGATTCGAGCGGCGTATATCTGGAAGACATAGAGGAGGAGGAGGGAGGAGGCGGTCGTCCTCGCCCCTCAACTGCCCCCGGGCTCCCGGGAAGTAGGGACGAACGAGGGGAACTACTCACGCCGCCACCATCCGCGCCATCATCCTCACCGGCACCTCCGCGTGTGCCTTTTCACGGAGCTCACCCCTACCGGCCCTCTGTGCTGCTCAGCGGCTGGCCGACCATGATGTGTTACCGTAGAGAGAACTGTGAGAAGGAGGAGCCGAGGGGCGTCTCCGTTGATTCCATGTCCCAGGTATTCCAGTAGCGTGTTGGGGATGATGTCCTTGCAGAGGTATGGCAGTTCATCTTGCTTTGGCTCCCCGTTTTACTTACATCTCTTCCTAATTCTACGGTTGAACTACAACACCTTTTCTTTTCCCTACTGTTAGGTTGCAGGTCCGTGCAGAAGTTGTTTGTGTAAATGTCTACGAGCAATCACTGCTCCTGGAAGCATCCCACAACCCAACTTGGATCTGTAGGCTGTTTGTTCTCTCATGTGCATTACTCTTCCTGCTTTTTTATGATTTAATATGGATTCTTAGTTCCAGTTATTTACAGATTATTTGAGTGGGGAGAGACACCAAGCCAGGATTGTAGCTGCTCTATTTGAGTGGGGAGAGACACCAAGCCATGATGAAAAGGTACCTGTCTCCCGTGGGATGTGCCTGTAGGAATTTGACATTTTTGCTTCACATGTTGTTGCCTTCAAGTACAACTAAAGCTGATCCACATAGTTTTCTTTTTTTCATGAGAAATTGTGACTTTTGATTATCCATGCGAGTCAATGTGAACCCAAACCTATCGAAAAAAATCATATGATTTGCATATGTGTACACGGGTTCATTCATCCAAATAGAAGTAATGCAATGAAGAAAGAGAATGTGGCAAATCAAATTAGATGTTTCGGTTGCTATTTATCTTTTCCTATAAGTTGTTTCGTAACACTCCAACGATGTTACAGGATATCATTAATCCATGTAATATTGTGCAATATTTTTAAATAAATTTTCTTTATTCTGCAATTTATATTCAATGAACGATATTAGTTTTGGTGGCATTAGTTTCAGAAATTTGGTTACAGCTTGTGTGATGTGCACTTCTGGATTTTCTCTCCAGTTGTAAGTTATTGTGCAATGTTTAAAAATATTTTTTCTTTTTTCTGCAATTTATATTCAATGAACGATAGGTTTGGTGGCATTAGGTGAAATTTGGTTACAACTTCTGTGATGTGCACATCTGGATTTGCTCCATTTGTAAGTTCTGAAATATGGTGTCTTTGTGTGATGTACATGTTGGCAACTTGGCATAGATAGTTACAATGAACCATAGTAGAAGTGTTTGTCCTGGGACAGTGCTAGACTAAATGTATGCATGCCTAAGATATTATCATGGTGATCATGTTCAGTTTGTTTTTCAGTGTGTGGAGTTCCAATAAGAGCAAACATTTCCAGGAGGAGCAACAGCCTGCTCAGGTGCGGCACTCACCGTTGCCACTCTCACTCTTACTGATCCGTCTGTCTTAGCGGCTCTAGAGAGCGAGACGAGGACGGCATGCCGATGTACGCCACTACTGATTTACCAGCTGCCAGCCCCCATGTTTCTCAAATTCCTTGAACTCTCTCATCCTCTTCCTTCCTAACAGAGGAACAAGACAAGGAGCAGGAGCCGCCGCGGAGATGCACGGGGAGACTGCAGAGGCATCACAGACGGTGGTCGGCTAGATCCCGTTGGGCTCGCATGTTATGCTTTTCCTGAACTAGAGATCCCTCGAGACAGAATATATATTGGCTGCAATGAAACATATAGGTTATAGTGCGTGTGCGTGCATGTTTGATTAAAGCCATCTTTGATGAGTGCTAGCCTATTTGACATAGTAAGCCCATAGATTAGGGTTTGAGAATTGTGTTAATACTACCGCTCTCATTTGAAAAAGGCTGGCTTTGCTCCATTTCCCCCCTTAATTTACCATGTGCGTGCCCACTGTTTTATTTCTCTTTTCTTCCTTTTTGTTTATCCTTTGAGCTTTCTGCTGTCTTTCCTTATAAATACCGTGTTCGTTGGTGCCTTCTAGATTTTGCTTTTTGTAGCTTTTGATTGATACGGGTAGCTCCTGTTTTTTCATCCATGTTTATCCTTTGTCTACTTAACTTCTGTTTATCTGCATATTTACATTCTCTAATTCCAAGTCCCAGTGACGTTTTATTATGGCTAGGAATAGTTATATTTTGATTATACATTTGAATATTTCCAGTTGGTGAGCATAATGTTGTTTTGAGCTCCCATGTTATGCTTTCCTTAACTAGAAATCTTCTCAAGACAAAAGATATATTGGCTGGAATGAAACATATAGGTTTTACTGTCTACATGTTTGATTCAAGCGATCTTTGATAAAGTGTTAGCCTATTTGACATAGTAATCCCATAGATTAAGTTTTGAGAATTGTTTTAATACTTTGCTTTCATTTGGAAAAGGCAGGCTTTGCTCTCTTTTTCCCCTTACTCTACCATGCACGTGTCCACTGTTTTGTTTCCTTCCTCTGTCTTTTTGTTACGCCTTTGCGCTTTCCGCTTTCTTTCCTTCTTAATACTGTGTTTACCGGTGCCTTCCAGATTTTTCCTTTTCTGGTTTTGTTTGAAATGGTGTGATTGGCATCATCTCAGGCTATCCATTTTCTAAGGCTTAGACCTTCTGTTGCAACATGAATGCTGATTTACTGGTGCCTTCCAGATTTTTCTTATTCTGCTTTTGTTTGAAATGGTGTGATTGGCATCATCTCAGGCTATGCATTTTGTAATGTCTAGACCTTCTATTGCAACACGAATGCCGATTTATCTCGGTGTGACATACTTATGACATTTTAAGGAAATCAACATTTATCAAATAACCCGTTCGTACAAAGGTTTATGAGCTAAACAAGGTTTCTGGTTTGTCCAAAAAACACAGCCACATCGGGCCTGTTAATGATCAGATTTAGTAGGTACACATATGTGGTAGAGATGATTGATACGCTTATGGATTATCCCTTATGCACCTCTGCTTTGACTCCAATTGATGAGCTTCCAAGGCCTTCCAACATGGCATAAACTTTTACAGGTACTCCTGACTACTATCTATGTTTTTCCGAGGTTACCAAGATCCTTAATAACTTGCTATTGTTGTTCATGTTGTCCATGCTTATGTACATTTGTTTTCTCTATTATTTCTGTTAATTCCTTGCATCTTGGTACCTTTCTCGGACATAAATCCACCTTCATTTACAAAAGGTTTTAGTTAATCTCATATTGTGTGCATTATACTTTATACAACTAAGAATAAAGAGTTTCACACATTATAATTCCTTGGTTTTATCCCATTCACAGTTCTTAATTTAACTATCTACCTTTTGAGTGCCAAATAGCGCCTTTCGAGCTTGAAATGCATGTAAGAGTAATAAATACTTTAAAGCTCATGAATTATCCACGTACAGGAGTTCTTCCTTTTAAAATGACAGCCTCTGTTATCATGGTACTTCCGTTAGACCTTCGAAGACAAACAATTCACCTTACTCCATTCATAAGAAGTTAGTTTATGTTGAATCCTCAACTTTTGATAGAAGTACTTCCTTTGAAAATGACATCGGCCTCTCTTATCCTGGTACTCATGGTGGACCTTTTAAGACATTTTTTGGCCTTACTCTGTTTATATGAATATGTTAGTTAATGTCGTGTATGGTTCCGAATCTAAATTGTAATTAAGTTCAAAGGCATCATCCATTGGATTATTTCCCATGTTGTTGCTTCTTTTACTGCTCATGTTTATAGTTTGATGCTGTGTGCCTTATACAACTGAGAATTATTTAACTATCAACCATCTGAGTTCGGAATGGCATCTTTAGGCCATGAAATGCATGTTTGCCTGGTATTAATTGTTAAGTGGATAATACTTTCCCGTGTCTATATTCTATCTAACAATTGGAAAACGTACTTACATTGTCACTATCCTTATTAAAGACACTGTGTTGCCATCTGACTGTTAATTCCATCCTAATTTCTCAGTCTCACATGGAGGTTGTCCAGAACTCGAGATTCCAACCACTGTCCTTTTGAGGAGATGCTGAAATAGTTATCTCCCATTAAAGACCTGAAGTCTTATACACATATGTAAACATGTGTGTATGTAAGTGCGTTGTGCTTTGCTCTAATAATGCCACTGTTATGTATAGTAGTTATTTGACCACGTGTCATATTATTGATGTTTAGCAAACTGTTTTACGATTCTAATACCAATGGTGATTGTAGGCCTAAGCCGCCAGTGCCATGTATAATAGCGTTTGACTATCCCGTTATATCATAGCATTTTGCAAGCCGAAAACCAGTGTCACCGACGGGCCAGAATGTTTATCATGGCGTTTTGCAAACTGTAAACCAGTGTCCAAGACGGGTGGCGCGCGGCAAGCCGCGCCAGGCTTCTAGTTTATATAATCCAATGGCGTCATCACTTGCCTTTGAAATTTTGGGGTGGCAACCAATTATTTTTGAAGTATTTTGAGAATACAACTATTTTTCTTAAAAAATACCATGATTCTAGAAAAGTTAGTATTAGAGCTTTCGGCCTACCCCTATTCCTTTGCCTTATTCAAGATATTGCAATCTGTTACCAGATATGACTCGTGAATTGGTAAGCCAACTACAATACTTGACACTCAGTTACCGAGACTATTAGGGTTAAACAATTAGGCACCAAACACACATGTGTGAGTCATGCGCCGAGTTTGAATACAAAATCAAACTCAAATGGTTTAACAATCCATAGAGTCAATCCTACAAATAACATGACATTTCATTCCCGGGTATAATTCTAACATATTCATATACACTGTGTTTCAGTATAGCCGTATCAGCTTCTTCCTTAAGTATATTTTCTCAAATACAATTTCACACCATTAATTTCATGCTATTTCCGTGAGACTTCCACACTGGAGTTTAATTGCCGACAATGTAGTAGATATATGAAATGTTGCAAGATACAATTATATACAATAATTTTACTTTGAGGCGTTTGGCTTTTGTAAACTGGTACTCCATATATAATGGTATTTTCGATATCATGTAGTATTTCTTTCCTTGGGTCATGGGTAATGACCTCCCACATAGGAGTAGAGGAGACCATGGAGGCATATATGTGAGCTTGACTGGATGACGCACCATGCGAGCAAGAAGGTGGCGGGAGAGGGAAAGTTGGCAAGTACGGACGCACTTAGAAGTGAAAGAGCAAGAGGTAGATAGGGAGGAGAAGGGAGCTGCACGAAGGAGTCGAAAATATGACAAGGACGGTGGCTCGCGAAGGAGGAGACCATAACGAGGTCTTCTAGGTCTACAACTTACATGGAAACAGGTGACAAAAATTACTCCCTCCATTAGTATATATATTACAGGATATTTTAGATTTTTTAAAATTGCATGGTATAAAAAGCACGTTTTCGTGAATTGATTTACTGCTCATTTCGATACGCATATAGTCCATATAAAAATGTCAAAATATTTTATAAATCGGAACGGATGGAGAACTAAATAAATTATATTGATACTTGGGTCCACATAAATCTTTACCCGAGAGTACGCTAACTTAAACGGCCTGGAAAATTTTCCAATATTTTCTCAGCCACTGTGTTGGTGAGAGCCCGCATGAACTCCGCGTCATTGACGAGCCAATTCACCATCTCCACCACTAGACGTTTCTGAAACTCGGGTGTCATAAGCTCCCGGGAGACAGCCTCCACGCTCGATCGCGGCCCCGATTTGTTCGTGGTATCAAGCGGGACCATCCGGCCAGATGAGCTGACGGAGATCGAGCACGGCTGCTGAGGCCTAGCGTGACCACTGGACTCGTCGCCGGCGGATTCTCCGGCCGGGGACTGAGCGTGGTTGTGCTCGCCCTCGTAAGTCGCCACCAGCATTGACGTGTCCTCCGCATCCCTCTGCACCTGCATGCGAGACATTATCCAGATAAAATTTGAGCAGATGATGCGCAGATTTACGAGGCAAATTTCAGGAGTAGACATGAGCACCTTCTTCCTGACGGGGCAGGATGGAGCGAATGCGCAGCGGAAGTAACCTCTGGGGTGCGGGTTGTCGCGCGTCACCTTCTGCCCGTACTTCCTCCACTGGTACCCGTCCTTCACGCTCTGCATGCCACCAATGATATGAGTTAGTAAGCTATGGCAGTGCATTTGCTGCGGAGGCGTGCGATCCTCTACTCACGAGGTTGGAGTCGGAGCCCGACGGCTCCGCGCGCACGGAGACGGTCCTGATCTTGGGCTGGGGCTCCGTCGTCACGCCGACGATGATCTCCTCTCTGCTCGTCACATTGGTCGCGGCGGAGCTGGTCCTCGCGGCGGTGGCGGCAATGGCCGACGCGGGTGGCGCGGCGAGAGAGCGCAGGTGGGGGTGGTCGGCGAGTATGGCGCCGAGCGTGGCCGCCAGCCGCCGGTTCTCGTCGCGCACCCGACTCAGCTTCTCCTCGAGATCATCAGCCTGCTCGGCGTTCGAACAAGCACGCAGCGATCAGCAAACTGAATTTACAAGATTATATATCGTAGATCCAAGGCAAGCAGAGATCATCAATGAACCATGGGGAACGAGGATCGTGGAGACTGACCTGCGCGGAGGCGAAGAGCGGCAGCAGGCCACCGTCGCCGTTGTCCATGGCCTATTTTTCAGCAACAGTTGCAGCACCAGGCGTCCCTAGCTAGACGATGATGATAGGTACGGCTTTGCGAAGGCATGCACGTTGTGAAATGCGAGGAGACCTGAATTTTTGTAAGGAAAGCAATTGATCGATGATGGCGGTTGTCCATTGACTTGACCAATTTGCTCACCTCACCACCGCATGCGTGTGCGTCTATGTCACCTGCCATGACGTCCACAAGAGCGTATTCGCTTACGTCAGCGAACCGAGAAGGACTCGTAGGAGTATAACTATACACACGAATGTATACAGTAGTTTGTCGCCCAGCTCAGGGAAAAGACTCCGTCTTCCGAACAGTTACCCTCGTGTAGCCGCGTCCTTGACCTCAAATGCTGGTCCCCCAAAAAAAGTTTATGTTTAATTTGCTGCTATAGTGCAGCTGAGACATGAGACAATAATTTTTTGTTTGACTGATAATGGATTCTCTGTTCACGTCAAATTAATTAAGTACGCATGCAGCACAGTTTTTGCTCGTGCAAGTTGAGCATTATTGGTTTTTGTTTTGTTTTGTTTTGTTTTGAGAACAAGTTGAGCATTATTGGTAGTACGTAGAGTAGTACTGATTTTGCAAGTAGACGAAGACTGACTGAGGCGGAGACCGACGATGGCGAAGGAGAAAACTGAAATCTAGTCCGTTTGAAAAAATAAACAAGAACTGCAAACTGGGCCATTAACCCACGTGGAGAGACCCAAGCCCATCTAGTCGGCGCAGCATCGAATGAACGGCCCAGTATCTAAATAGCGGGCCACGTCCCATTTTAACTCCACATAGGTCCATAACAATTGAACCACCATGGCTCAAATCTCAAGCTTTTGATCGCCAGCATTGATCTCGCCTTTAGAGCGTGTATGTACATTGGGGAGCGCTTAAAGGGGCGCTTAAGGAAAAGAAAATAAAGACAAAGAAATCCAGTTATTTGGTAAGCGTCCTTCCTGCAACGCGGGACTCTTGATCGGTCGCTTACACAGTCGTATGAGTTTCTCAGGAGCATGCCTCCTGCGGGAAGAAATCAGCTTAGCGCCCGACGCAAGTCCTAGCATCGATGCCAGGGAAGCGCGAGGAAAAATTCCGGGATCGACCAGGATCTAGACATAACGGCCAGGAATTTAAGCCTAGCGCCCACCTAAGCATCTCCCATTGTACATGCTCTTAGCGAGCGCCAGGGTGGTCTCGCCCGCAGAACTCACCCTGCATCGGCCAGCCCATTCGTTTATTTTTTTTATTTTTTATGTTAACCTTTCCGTTGTTGTTTCTTTTTCTTTTTTCCCTCTTCTTTCCTTTTATGTTTCTTTTTCTGTTTTCTTTTTCGCCTTTTTTTGTTTTACTACTTTTATTCTTTTTTTGGTAATCTATGGATACATAATTAAGAACATAGAACATTTACGAACCTGTAATTTTTTAAAATGTTAGCATCTAATTTGCTAAACTGTGTGAACATTTTTATAACTCTGTTGATATTTTTGGATCCGTGAATATTTTTAGAAACATTGTCCACAATATTTGTAAAGTTATGAAACTTTTCTTAACTCCTTGATTTTTTCTTAACATTGTTGATTTTTTACAAACATTTTGAATATGTGTCTTTTTTAAACTCCGTGAACATTTTATGCTATGTCGTTATTTTTTTGAAACACATGGTGAAATTTATTTTATTACAAGATAAGTTTTTAAGATATTATGAATTTTGTTTAAAAACATGAGGAGTTTTTAAATATGTGGTTATACATTAAAACATTTTTAGCCACATGGTTAACAATATTTAATAACGAATAAATAATTTATTAAAAAAATAGAAAATATTTTAAATTATTCCAAAACTAGTTTTTAGAAAATTCGGAAGAGAAAAAACAATACATAACTTAATAGCACTGAAGTAGCACATTCGTTGACCAGTAGCATTGGGCCACAAAAGCCGTCCCAATAGCACTGCAATTGGGGACAAGTCTGCGTCAATTCACAGGTTCACAAATCACAATTCACAGGTTCAAGTGTAGGCTACGCGACTACCTTGCCCACTAGTTTTAATTTTTCTTTGACATTTTCCAAATTTCTAGTGGACATACATACATACTGTTACGAGCATTTATACACTTACAAAGAACATTGAACATATAGAAGGTACTATATTTTTTGTTGTATAAAATGTCAACATATTAAATTTTGAATCACCCTGTCCGATTAGTTTGTTAACCCGCTTTAATTTAGCACATTCTGATGGCATTAAACAGAGATAGAAGCCACATCACACAATTTTGAAGCTCATTGAAAAAACAATTCTCAAGACATGAACATTGATTCTCTCCTCCACGAAACACTAAGTATTGTAGTCATGACACCTAAAGCAAGGGTTTCTCAGGCAAACGCACAGCTGGCCATTGAGGGTTGCTGACAATGACAGGTGCATTGGTCCGAAACCATGATCAACCGATCACAGACAAAATTAACAAAGCAAAGCGGAGCCATGTCTAGAATCGTTCAAATTAGTTTTTGGACCCATGTCAAACTAAATAAATATAATTACACTAATTTTGCATACCCTTTTATGTTTCTACTATATTATGGTTAAAAAATATATATATTGTATACTTAGTTAGTATTGTTAATTATACAATTATATTCAATTCCTTTCATTTAATGTATATTACTGAAAATATATTTGATTTATGCAAAAATATTTTTCTTTGTGATATAATATTCTTAATAAGATACAGATTAATCTAAAAATGTAAAAACAAACAAAAATGGTAGATGCATGGCTCCTATTGTGCTTACAATTTATTTTTGAGATGTTGATGTTTTTACAATTGACGAATAATATAGCGTATATGTATATTATTGTATGAATGTTCTTCTCTATTTTTATTGTTATTAAATATTATTGGTAGACATTTCATTAAATACAACCTAGCAAAATATCTGCATACGTGTATAGTGTATGGTTATGTAGAAAATATATAGAAACTTCTGGACTGTAAATTAAACAGTTGACATGATATTTTTTTAACTTGGTAAGATGTGTCTCCTCAACCTACCTCGGATTAGTTACGATTGATGATGATTATCATAGTTGTTACTGCAATAACATTGCTCCACCGACGAACAGTATTGTACAGACAAAATTCAACTATCCTATATGATCACTGCCGTGTGTTTCCGTATATAACTTCTTCTGCTAGTTTTTCAAATAAGAAATTATACATAGAATAAAACATTTGAGACCCTTCTCATCTCGAGACCTCTGTCAATTCTTTTTTTTTTTTTGAGGTATAAGGTGGTCGTATCCACCGCCCGAATAGATAGAAAGAGTTGACCCAGTTTATAAGGAAAACCGGGCCCAAAAACCATACAATCTGTACAAAAGAATGACACAAACGAAGCGACCTGCCGCCCACGCGACCCAAGTCAACAAACGCCACAACACACACCACCTGCCCCGGGGCCGCCGCCCCGACGAAACAACCAGATCGACTTTCGCATTGCCCGAAAGTGATCCAGTCATGGTCGACGAACCCTCTGCCCACGCAGTCTTCATCCAGGTTGCCACCAGAACCACCCGTTCCGGGACCGCCGCCCCGGAGTAGCAACCAGATCGACCTTCGCATCGCCCGAAGACGATCCAGCCGGGTCGACGAACCCTCTGCCCAAGCAGTCTTCATCCAGGTTGCCACCCAAACCCGCACTAAACGACGGTACTGCCTCATAGCACCGTCGTAGCGTGGGAGATCGAGGCCGCCGCCTCGACGCACCACCACCTTCCGGAGCCGCCGCCCCGAGATCCACCGCCCACGACCACACGCCAATCTGCACATCCGTCGCGAAACCGTTGCACCGCGCTGGCCCAGGGCTCCAAAGCGGCGCCTCCAACAAGGTAGTGACGAGACCGTCACCGCCGCCCGCTCCCGAAGGAGCCAGGTTTTCACCCGGAGAACTTGGAACCACCACGCGTTAGACGAGGTCGAAAAGCTCCACAACGACGCAAACAAGAAAGGGAACGACGCCCGAGGGCGTCGCCGTCGTCGGCACCGACCGAAGTCCGTGCGAGCTTTCGCCCGGAGTTCAACCCGACCGCAAAGCTTCGGAAGCAGCGGGATGGCATCCCGGCCATGTCGTCAACCACCGAGCTCCACCGCAAGCCGCAACAGCCGCGGCACCACCTTCCACAGCCGCTGCCCTAGCGCCCATGACCGCGGCCTCCATGCCGCACCGCAGGCCCGGGGCCGCCGCCCCGGCTTCCTCCTCCCCGTGAGCAAGCCCCGGCCGGAAGAAGCAGAGCAAAGCTCCCGTCCCCAGCTAGCAGCCTGCTCGTCGCCCAGGCCACCTCGCCACGCACCGGAGGCGCACCACCAGCCCGCTCGTCGCCCAGTCCACCATGCCACGCACCGGACGCGCCGCAGAGGAAAACCGGCCGAGCCCGTCCGGCCCAGATCGGGCCCGGACGGCCCGCGCCGGCCGTCGCGCCGCCACCCCCCGCGCCTCCCGCGCGCCGCCCTGCACCACGGCGCACCGCCCCGGCCGCCCGCATCCGCCCGCAAGCCTCCGCCGCCGCGCACGACGCCGGCAGCCGCCGCCATCCCGCACCGCATCCTCGCCGGGGAGAGTTCAAATGGAGGAAAAACCGCCGGCCGCCACCTTCCTTGGGGTGCGCGCGGCTTTGCCGGCCACCCCTCCGGCGGCGGCGCAGCGTGAGAGGTGGTGAGGGGCTCCCGGCGGCGGGGTTTCTCGGGTTGCCCCGAGCCGCCTAGGGAGGGCGACGCGGGGTTGGGTTTCTTGTTTGGGTATACTGGAAGTCTCAATTCTTGTGCGACAACCAGCTATCACTGAACCTTTGGTCGCCATTGTCTTCTCCGAACAGAGCGAGCCCGCTCGCAGCTGCTTGCTTCTGCTTATCGTGCTCCATGTGCTGCGTGTTCCTGCAGGAAACCGTGTGCCAATCGAAATGAAATCTGCAGGCTGCGCTGGCGCGTAGAAAGGGTGATGAAAACGAGTGTCAGCCTAACCATGCAAGTTGACATTCCCAGCGTCGGGCCGGCTGGTGCAATGGTGCTTGTGTCAGTGCTCAGCTTTGTTAAACGGTTGGAGGTCCAGATATTTTCCGCAGCGACTGCATATCTTATTGAGGGTGGAGGCATCAGCCGTTTTAAACAGAAAGGTCGATCTCTCTCCTTGCTGCAGCAGCATATGTTCATCCGCTCATCTGTCTTCTTGCACGATGAAACCAAACCAACCAGTAGACAGCTCACCTGCTGAAAATATAGCTATCCTAATTCCTACAAGCGCTCTCACACTGTCACCGGGATTAAATACATGTAATCCTCTGGATAACAAGGTTTTATAGATCATCTAAACGTGGATTAGGACGAATAGAGTTCCTCATTTGGTGATAACCCTCCGAACTAAATACCATACTAATCTTATCTCCTGTTCCTTGGGGGCGATGTCATTAGTCATTACACGTGCTCTTTGCTTCCCGTCCCGTACTTGTGCATTGCGAAATACTCCATTCTATCTATGGTGGTTAGGACTTGGAGGAGAACTTGCATGTGGCAAGATGGTTAGTAGGGTGGTTGTACCCCCAGCCCATCAGAGTTTAAACCCCAGTTTTGATGCTGTTGTTTTTCATTTAGTCGGAATATTCTTCAGTGGGAGGTGACGTTCCCGTCGACAGCGAGCCGCCCGTGGTGACTTCGTCAATCTCAAGACATGACCCGCCGGCTCAGTCTCTCGGAGGTGCTCAGGTGTAGGGTATGCGTGCCTGCATTCATAGGGGTGAGTGTGCGCGTGTATATTAGCGTTTGCGTTCAACTGTGTTTTTTTTTTAAAAGGACTTGGAGACGCGTACATTAATAATTCAGGATGCATCCGATCGACCGTATGGGCAAAGGATCTTCGGATAACCGGATAAGCAGGCCCGGACGAGACCTTTCCTCCCTTTCTTTCCCTAAACAAACCAATCTCAATCTTATCGGATCTACGGAAACGAGGCCTTCCCGTGATGCTCGACATCAACATTGCCCAAAGCCACCTGATCTCGATCTGATTCTCATGCCCCCACCGGTTGCTTGCTTCCCGGCCGTCAGAAGCTAACTCACACGACAGACATGATGGAAGCTTGGCGTCCGGTTCAGGCTCACTCCCAGTCAGACAAACCTAGCAAAGATAGATTCTTGATGCAGCAACCGAGCGTTAACCGTAACCGCATTGGGGTTCATTTCATTTAGGTATCACTCTCACTCCGTGTGAAACGAAGGAGACGCAAACAGTTTCTCCCCTACAAGAAAACCCTACCTCCCTCCCTCTCCGGATGCTGTTCCTGCAAGCTTGCTCGATGATCAGTACGTAGGACAAAAGGTCCCGCGCATTTCTTATTACCCGATCCGTCCGATCCTTATCCGTGGAAGATGGCCGCATCACCCTGCTCATATACAATGCACACTGCTCCAGTTCATTAGGAAGACGTCAAGATCAACAACGCATTGCACATGCGTTTCCTTTCCCAGTTTTACAGCTTATACCATCAAGATTAGGCGGCCGCCGAGTGTTTGGCCAATCTCGGTTGCAAATCAGGATTAACCTTTATTTGTTTGCGAACTGGATTAACGCTTATCCGATCGGAGCAGAGCGCCTAAAGATTAGCTACAAAGTAAGTAAACCCTGAAGAAATCTTTTCTGAAGCTACTAGCGCAGCTGGATACGGTGTGATGAGTCGCCACCATCGCCAAGGGCCAAGGCCACGCAGGTGGAAACGACAAGACGGAAGCTTCCAGAGACGAAACAGCACATAGCTGCGATCAAAAGAGTCCCGTAAAATTAAAACACACGGGGACAAGGAGAGGATAATTTCCCTCAAAAACAAAAGAAGACAACACGGAAAACTTCAAATGTATTTTTTCTGCCCCAGGCTCCCGTTTGGCTCCTCACGGCTCTCTCTTTGTGCTATATATGTCTACTTTGGACATAAAAACTTTCTTCATATGCCAACTTCAACGGGCCTCAGAAGGCGCGAGCCAGTCATTCCTTTATAGTTGGAGATTAGCTCAAATGTTATGCTCGCTTAATTTTTAAGACTAATTAAACTATTTCCTATGTTTTACGGTGATTGGCACGGTACCGACGGGTACCGTCGGTACCGTTGACTTCTATTTATCTGAACCGTTGATTGTTGTCTAATTTCTGTAGGCCGTCGAATAAACCGTGATGAAGTCCACCGGTTCCTTTCTATCGATCTAGACTGCTGGAAAACGTGAGTCCAATCGATCTCGCCCCCAACTGCGCTGCCGCCGCCGACGCCGAGGCGGGCTGATGCAGCCGCCGACGCCGACTAGGGCTGCCGCCGCGACCCCGCCCCCAACTGCGCTGCCGCCGTCGACACCGCCTAGGGCTGCAGCCGCCGACGCCGCCTAGGGCTGCCGCCGCGATCCCGCCCCCAACTGCGCTGCCGCCGCCGCAGCCGCCGACGCCGACTAGGGCTGCAGCCGTCGACACCGCCTAGGGCTGCAGCCGCCGACGCCGCCTAGGGCTGCCGCCGCGATCCCGCCCCCAACTGCGCTGCCGCCGCCGACGCCGACTAGGGCTGCCGCCGCGACCCCGCCTGGGGCTGCCGCCGCCGACGCCGTCGTGCCTCCTTGCGCTCACCACATCCGCAGAGGAACTTGTCCCTGTACCGCAAGATCGTGCCGCCCGTCGTCGAGCACTCCCCCGCGGCGCTGCTGCTCGTGGTGTCCAACCCCGTCGACGTGCTCACCTACGTCGCCTGGAAGCTCTCCGGGTTCCCGGCAAGCCTCGTGATTGGGTCCGAGCCCAACCTCGATTCATCCCGGTTAAGGTTCCTCATCGCCGAGCACCTCAACGTCAACGCGCAGGACGTTCAGGTAATTTCAGAATCCATTACTAGCTCTTGCTCTGTGTCGATCGACAATTTCTCGATTTGTACAGTTAGCATTATATTTTTAATTGGAGGATATTTGGATCTTTATGTCATTGACGTATTTTGATAACACCTTTAATTTTTGATTTGTATGTGATATGCAGGTAGGCATGGCGGATGCATGTGATGAGTCTATGGATGAGTAACATGGCATTGTCAGCAGGATGTTTGCTAGCGAGGAGGAAGCTTTTCGGTTCTATAACAGCTATGCTCTTGAGAAAGGATTTAGTGTGCGGAAAGGGTATGTTGAGTGGGATGCAGCCAATGTGGAGATAGTTCTGAGAAAACTTGTCTGTAGTCGTGAAGGTTGTCATGAAGAGAAGCATATGAAGAGGAAGCTAGAAGATAGGAAGAGGAGGCCACGTAATATCAGTCGTGTTGGGTGTAAAGCCAAATTGGTGATTGCTAAAGTCGAGAAAAGCGAGCGGTGGTTTGTGATGGATTTCATCGATGAACAGACCCATCCCTTGGCCCCACCTGATCTTGCATGTTTGTTGCGGTCACACAGAAGGATCAGCGACGAGCAGAAAGCCGACATTGTCGAGATGGAAAATTGTGGGATCCGCAAACACAAAATCATGGATGTGTTGCGCATGAAATCTGGTGGCTTTGGTAAAGCCGGATGCACGACGAGGGACATTTATAATTTCTGCCATCAGTACAAGCAGGTAGCAGTCGCTGACAGTGATGCTAAAACGGTGATCAGTCACATGATGGCGCGGCAGGAGAAAGATCCAGATTTTTTCTTCAGGTACCTGGTAGATAAAGATGGCCATCTTGAGAGATTGTTCTGGTCCGATAGTCAATCCCGGCTTGACTACTAGGCTTTCGGCGATGTTGTTGTTTTTGATAGCACTTACAGGACCAATAAGTACAATCTGCCATTTGTACCGTTTGTTGGGTTGAATCACCACCGCAGCACTGTTATTTTCGGATGTGGTATTATTTCTCATGAAACCGCCGAGGCGTATGAGTGGATGTTGCGGACGTTTTCTGCTGCCATGTCCCAGAAGCACCCGATATCCGTGATCACTGACGGAGACCTTGCAATGCAGAGAGCAATCAGGGTGATTTGGCCTAACTCGAAGCATAGGCTTTGCATATGGCACATACAACAGAACATTGTACGTCATCTGCACGATGACGCGGTCAAGGAAGAATTTAGATCTTTCATCTATGATTCTTGTTCCATCGAAGAGCATGAGGTAAAATGGACGGATTTCTTACAAAGGAACGAGGTAACAAGTGAGGATTCGTGGCTGCATCAGATGTATCAGATGAGGAAGTTGTGGTGTGGGGCTCTGTTTCTTAGGTTTGAGCAGTAATCAGCGTAGCGAGAGTCTGAACTCAGTGCTACATACACATCTTGATGGTAAGATGACATTGTTTAAAATGTTAGAGCACTATGAGCGTTGCCTTTCCACACGTCGCCTGAACGAGGCCGTCCATGACATTGTGGCCTTGCAGACTGTTCCATTTACAGAGACGGATGCCTCAAGTCTTGAGAAGCACGCTGCAAAAGTTTTCACTCCTAGTGTGTTTAAGTTGGTCACATGGAGCATAAAAGCTGTCAGCAATCGTTGTTTTAGCGGGATACTAGATGGATACAATTTTACGACATATGTTGTTGCTAATAAGGACAGAAGGGAGAAGAAGTTCGAAGTGCGACTTGAGGAGAAAGAAGCTTCTTTCCATAGGATCAGCTGTGCTTGCCGTAAGCTGGAATGCGTAGGCACACCATGCTCCCACATATTTTACGTGTTGGGACAATTAAAAATAGAGAAGCTTCCCAAGTGTTGTGTTCTCACGAGGTGGACGATGAGTGCAAAGTGTGCATACCCCCCGACCAGAACGAACGAGATTTATGAATACTCGGCATTCCTGTCAAGGTACCGTGATTTGCGGAAGATGAGTAACACGATATGTTTTAGAGCGGCTGAATCTGCTGAGGCATATCAGCGTATGAAGATGGTTATGAATGAACAAGATGACAGGAAGGAACCAACTAGTGGTAACAAGGAATGCACTAGGTTTGGTCCGGTGGTGTCACGGACGACGCAACTTGATTCTGGGGATGTGGTAAAGGTTTTGGATCCGGTGCATGTGCAAGGCCGAGGTGCACCTAAGAAAAGGCTGCAGGCAAAGATGAAGAAGGCAAGGTCAAAGGGGAAATGTGGCTATTGCAAGGAGCAGGGTCACAATAGGCGTACATGCAAAAAGTTGAAAGAGGTAGCATTTTTGTTGGAAAGTTATATTTGCTAGTCTTTAACTCATTAATATGGTGCATGTTATTAATTCTAATTGTTGTTGTGTAGGATGACATGCTTCCTGAACTCTGATGCCTCTCATTCGCCTCACATATCTGAACTCAGAGATTATATGAGGTACATTATTTTGCTCACAGCCGTGTGTGTGTGTGTTGTTCCTGGTGGTTTGGTTGCTAGAATGTGAGGCGCATGCTTGTGTGACATTTAGCTCCCATTTAGCTTTTGTATTTTGAACTATTTTAGCTCCCAGCTAGAATGTGAGGCGCATGAAGTATTTATTGCATACTGTTTTTCTATTTCTCTGATGCTTCCTTAATGTTAATTTTTTGAACTGCCAAAAATGAACGCAACCAGGGTTCCACCATACACATTTAATATGTTTTGTACTATACGCCAGTGCTGCCAGAATTTTGACTAAGGAGATGACACCAAGTTATCGTGACTAATTTGGTTCTTTAAGGAAGTGAGAATATAATGCAATACTTTTGGATTTAAAAAACCTGTGAATGGAAGATGTTATCAGTTCAGAAAGGAACCTTGTTTGAATTGAATTTTCTTAGCATTGTACCTTATTTCTTATCTTCTTTTTTCCCTCTGTAGGCTGCCCAAAATTCAAGGGAAAATATGGAGGTTATTTACAGAGTTCTTTGTCCCGATGCATTATTAATCAGAACTGATGGTGATCTCATCATAGCCTAGACAAGATTTGCACAGCACAGGAATGATACATCTGAATCTTAGCAGTTCCCATGTTTTCTTTGTTTTGCTCTGCTTTGTTGCAAGTGCTCTGGTCATGTAAATGATTCCATCTTGGCCTTGGAGCTTTGGTTCTTTTTGTCCAGAAATGCATAAATCCCTGAAAGCTTAAGTACTTTAACTTGTAAATGGATAAATGGATTAGATGGGAACAATTTGGAAAAGGAGCAATGGATTTCAGATCTCAGGAATCAGGTTATATATGCTGCTGCTTTGTCATTTGAAAGCCCTGATTGCCATGTTGTATTGCGTTTGGACACATTCTCTTTCTGAAAAACTATCAGACTAACATGTACTTCATCTCTTCTTGTGTTCAAAACGTTGCAAAGTTAGCTCTAAATGATTTAACGACAAGCATGTGTTGTACCAGCTGCTTTTCATGTCGGACTCGTAGCCTAGATGCTAATAGTAAAACTGGCAGCTGAAACTCTACAAAAGATTGCGAAAGATGATGAGACATGACACCGACCAAGTAAAGCTTTCAGGTTTCAGCACATGAACAAGACCATTGACACGCTTGTACTGTCTTGTAGACTACCATGCTCTCATGTTCTCATGACCCGGCCTTGTGGAGGAGACAGAAAAGCTATAGGCTCGGCTATTAAATTTTTAGTGTGCCCACCAAATTGATCCAATGTTCTTGAGCCTTTTTCTTATAGTATTCGGAGTTACACAAGCTCATGATTGTACAGACAAGCATATAATTCAACAAGTTTCTTATTAAAAATAGTATCTCTTATCAAAACTAGGAGCTAAAATCAAAATAACGAGCAAATATCTCTTATAAAAAAATGGAGCAAATATCAAGATCTCTTGTTCTGGTCGCCGCTGCCAAAAGTCACCATCTACTTGGGACTGTCCAGTCTAGGTTGCTTGGTGCTTGGCGATGACCCATACTGATCCGACTCCATTTCGTCGTCCGAGTCCCTGTCGTGCCTATAGCTACACTCCACAAACCTTGGCTCATATTCATCCTGCCCAAAATAATATGAAGTTATTAACGTCAACGTATATACTTGACGAGAGTAGCATAAATTAAAGAGCAGAAAATACTAATAAATCTAAAAGTTATGAACTAAATTATTAGAAAGCTTCCAATTTAACTAACATGTCCACCCCTGCCGTCGTCATTATCATCATCTGAAGATGGATAATTCCCCACAAGGTACAGATCACACTTCTTTATCCCTATAAGAACTTGCATCATTTCACGTACATCCTCTTCACATGATAGCAAAACCATTCCCTGTGGTGGTATGGACCCTGGCATGATGTAGTACACATCAGAAGAATTATATCTGTACCCATAATCACACAAATGATCCTGCATTGCAAACCAGTCCACTTTTCCCGGTTCGGTAAATATCATGCCGCCGGGTGGACCCTGGCATGATGTAGTACACATCAGAAGAATTATATATGTACCCATAATCACACAAATGATCCTGCATTGCAAATCCGGTCGAGTAACCATTCCCTGTGGTGGTATGGACCCTGGCATGATGTAGTACACATCAGAAGAATTATATCTGTACCCATAATCACACAAATGATCCTGCATTGCAAACCAGTCCACTTTTCCCGGTTTGGCATGATCTAGGGTGACACTGTCGTTTTCCGATGATCTAGGGTGACAATGTCGTTTTCCGATGCTCTAGTGCGACACTGTCGTTTCCCGATGATCTAGGGTGACACTGTCGTTTTCCGATGATCTAGGGTGACAATGTCGTTTTCCGATGATCTAGCGCGACAGTGTCGTTTCCCGATGATCTAGGGTGACACTGTCGTTTTCCGATGATCTAGGGTGACACTGTCGTTTTCCGATGCTCTAGCGCGACACTGTCGTTTTCCGATGATCTAGGGTGACACTGTCGTTTTCCGATGATCTAGGGTGACACTGTCGTTTTCCGATGATCTAGGGTGACAATGTCGTTTTCCGATGCTCTAGTGCGACACTGTCATTTCCCGATGATCTAGGGTGACACTGTCGTTTTCCGATGATCTAGGGTGACAATGTCGTTTTCCGATGCTCTAGCGCGACACTGTCATTTCCCGATGATCTAGGGTGACACTGTCGTTTTCCGATGATCTAGGGTGACAATGTCGTTTTCCGATGCTCTAGCGCGACACTGTCGTTTCCCGATGATCTAGGGTGACACTGTCGTTTTCCGATGATCTAGGGTGACAATGTCGTTTTCCGATGCTCTAGCGCGACACTGTCGTTTCCCGATGATCTAGGGTGACACTATCGTTTTCCGATGATCTAGGGTGACACTGTCATTTCCCGGTGATCTAGGGTGACAATGTCGTTTTCCGATGCTCTAGCGCGACACTGTCGTTTCCCGATGATCTAGGGTGACACTGTCGTTTTCCGATGATCTAGGGTGACACTGTCGTTTTCCGATGACCTTGGGTGAAACTGTCGTTTTTCGATGATCTAGGGTGACACTGTCATTTTCCGATGATCTAGGGTGACACTGTCGTTTTCCGATGATCTAGTGCGACATTGTCGTTTTCTGATGCTCTAGCGCGACACTGTCGTTTCCCGATGATCTAGGGTGACAATGTCGTTTTCCGATGCTCTAGCGCGACTGAAGAGTACGCAAAACTGATAACGGATGCTTATGATTCAGGCGACATAGATCATGGAGTGGTACTTTTCTAGTCTTTGTTTTTTATTTACAACTATCAAGTTCTCTTCATTCTGATGCATTCTACCTTTTGCAAGGTTACCATGAACATTACTGCTTCAAATGGAGAGGCCAACGTTCGAAATGTTCAAAATGACAACGAACATGGGCACGCGAATGAAGAACTATTCCATCCAGCACAACGACGAGCTCAAACTATGAGTAGCCAGCAAGTAAGTGCTTCAAAGATTCCTACTTTTAGATGTCACATAATGGACTCGTTCAGCCTCATACCACAACAGAAGGACGGGTAGGTATTGGCTTCATAAATTATTACTCGCCTACATAAGATTTTTGAAATTCAACTGTATTATGCAGCCATTCTTGCGGGGCGTACACACTGAAGTACATGCTGTCATGGGATGGGGATAAGATGACCGAGCATTTCACACAGGTGAGAGAAACATTAACTCCCATTTGCATTCACGACTTCTATATGCATTCGACGCTATGCTAACATATGTGTCGCTCTCAAATATAGGCACAGATAAATATTTTTAGCATCAAAGTATGTTCAAGGCTGCTGCGTTCTGATTGCAACGTGGTTCGAAGAGAATCCTACATAAATCCTATAACGGTTAGTACTATAGAACAGACGTATAATGTCACTACTTTCTACCATTTTACGTCAGCAAGTAACACTGTTCTTTCTACTGTGCAGAAGGAGGAGCATGAAGCCAGAATTGCGGAGAACCAGAATAGTCTTGGTCTAGCACAAGACGACGACATCATCGAAATCAATGATCCCAACAAACCTACTGTTCCACCAGAAAATGTCAAGCGGAAACGTGGACGTCCGAAAAAAACAACCCCTACCCAGACAACAGTCAAACAACAATGTGACACTGAGACTCTCACTAAACGCATACGCACCAAATCACACCTGAAGAAGAGCCCATACAAGTCGCCATGAAGTTTACAGCTCAAGGGCATTTCGACATGACTGATCTTCAGTTTATTGTGTTCCATTGTTTTCGTACATTATTTGAACGCTTGTACTTTTAAGCAACATTTATAGGTTACGAATTAAGCTCCAGCTGTACACTTTATTATTTACAAGAATCACTATACAAGTATTGCTTTAGTTCGTGTTGACGGTGAATTACACGGTAGATGTGTATACTACATTACTAAATTATATCTCTAATAGAACGGCTATGCATTACCCAAAATTTCTAAGTTTTTAACTCATATGGTCATGAAAAACTGTTTTCCATGGCACTGAACACATAAGCTGAAACCAAAACTTTTCAAATACCGAGCAGAATACCACATATGTTGACATACTACTGTATATGAATTGGTACAAAACAAGATCAAGCATACAAATATTTAGTTTGACCATAAAGGAATGGAGACATGGAGACTAGAGAACATGAACCTTAGGCTCGAGCCAGTAGAAGCAGTGGCGGAGCCGGGAATTGAGACAAGGGAGGGCGAACACACAAAGTTCACAGTAAATCTTGAAGCTCTCCTTCAGCACCTGAATAATGAAATGCCGTCCCGATTCGTCGGCAATAGCCGTCAACTGAAAACTGCTATTTAGAACTGAGCTTAATGGCACGTGACTGCATATACACACATACCAGAGCTAAAGCGTACTGAATGAGGTAGTTCCCAAAAGCTGCTCCTTCAGGCTGAAAGAAACATCCAGACAAAAGATGTTGCATAAATTTGAACTAAATATATGCAAACAAAAACACATCCCTGAATTCTGTCCGAATGAATTCTAATACCTTGCAGCGGACGAGCCGAAAGAGCAGCTGCTGCAGCGCGGGCAGCTGCTCCAGTAGATCGTCCTTGCCCAGGCTCCTCGTCTTGCTCTGTCCCTGAAGAAAACACCGATTAATCACGACAACGCTTCAGAAGCTTAGCCAAGATGGACCAGCTCTGAGCGAGCGGGCGCATCAGGAACCTTTGGAGGTGCTGATCTCTCCGACACCGCCGGGGGAGGCCTGAGCCGCTCTGCCTCGACGTCGTACCGGAGCACAGCGAGGCACTCGAGGCGCTCCTCGAGGAAGAGCGCGTATCCATTTGTGTGCTCCATCCATCGCGGCGCCCGGCGGCAGCGCAGCTCGCGCCGGAGAGCCGGAATCAGGGAATCAGAGGATTGGAGGAGGCAGGATAATAAGAACTCGTAGCCGCCACCGGCGTCGAGCTCCAACAGCGCCGGCGCTCATCTTGCCCGTCACTGACACGCAGGCCACGGACAGGAGCCGCGCCGCCCGCGGAATCGCCGCCCTCCTTATGCTGAAGAGGGAGGTGGATGAGTGGCACCCGCGCCCGCGGCCGGCGACGGCACCCGCGCCAGCAGCCGGAGACGGCACCTGCGCCCGCGACCTCGACTGGCTTCTGCTGCTGAATGGGGAGGTGGAGGACGGGCACCCGCGCCGGCCACCGCGGCCGCCATCTGCTGCTGAAGGGGGAGGTGGAGGAGGGGCACCCGAGCCAGCGGACGGCGACGGCACCCGCGCCGGCGACCGCGGCCGCCATCTGCTGCTGAAGGGGGAGGAGGCGGAGGGGCACCTGCTGCTCAAGGAGGAGGGGAAGGCATGGACGGGGAGGTGGAGGAGGCCAGGTGGTGCTGGAGGAGCGCGGCCTCCCGGCAGCGGCGCAAGAAGCACCCGCGCCGCCAGCGGCCGGCGACGGCACCCGCACCCGCGACCGCGGCCGCCTTATGCTGCTGAATGGGGAGGTGGAGGACGGGCACCCGCGCCGGCGACAGCGCCCGGCATCTGCTGGGGAGGTGGAGGACGGGCACCTGCGCCGGTGACCGCGCCCGGCATCTTCTCCGTTGAAGACGATATGTGTGGGGGAGGAATGCTGTAGTTGTCGCCGGCGGCCGGAAGAAAATTGGGAAGCGAGCGAGGATAAATTAGGGCTGAGCGGTGTGAGAGAGTGATAAATTATAATTTTAATTAAAAAATGATTTATAAATAGTTAATTTTGATACCGGTCCCACAGTACCGCAGAACCGTTCGGTACCGTCAATTTGGTACCGTCTGCTGTAAAATCGTTAGATCTGGTGGATTAACGGTTGTTAAAAATGCCAACCACTCTAAAACTTGTAATTTCCTAAACAAAGTTCAATTAGTCTTAATCTTCTGAGGCTCTTCTAAACAAAGAAAATATTAAAACTTTCTTCCTAAACAACAAATCTTCTGTTAGACCCATTGTATGTTAGTGCATTTTATATCTTTTACTGTACCATCTATTATATATTAAAAGTAAAATGAGGCCACGTTAAGCCACATCATTAAAATTAATTTTAACAGTTAGATTTAAAATGAATGGTTAGAGTTTAATGAAAGGTTATTAGTTATGTAACCGTACGTGTAGATTGACACGATTTATATTCATCCGGCATGAAGAGTTATTTAATTCTTTACTATCAGGATTGGTTGCTACGAGACGATATATTGGTTACGACCAGATCGTATAGCCCTTACTGGAATTCCCGGCTAGCTGCAGGCACGCGTATGTTCAAAAAAAAAACTCTGAAGCTGATCGTTTGTCAACTTCCAACATGATCGTATAGCAGTGCGCATCGTATGGCCCAGCAAAAATCCTTAAAGCTGAATTTCAAAAAAAAAACTTAAAGCTGATCGTTACGTGTGGAAAACTAGATACAAATTGATAATGCTGATTTTTGCACATGCGTGTGCATGTGCGTGTCAGGTTATAGAAGTGCACTTTTTGCAACAAAAAAAAAGGTCATAGAAGTGCACGACATGGCTGTAGCTTGTCAGGAATACGTACAAGAGGCTATAAAGGGAAACTGATGAGTAGTACATACGAATATATACAAATTATAATGTATGGTTTCTAAAAGGTCGGGAGTTTTGTAAAATTGCCTGAACTTCAAGTTTTTATACTCACAATCATGCCACTCGCACACTCCTCAAAAGATAGATTATCCAAACCACTCTATTGCCAAATTGTCGAGGAAAAAAAATAGAGGGACACGCCATGACATGTTCCATGGATTACTTCATACAAAAACATGAGGAAATAGACATAACCAATTGTTTTTTATTCTATACAACAATATCACAACCACCTAAACGTTGCCGCGACTAACACACTAAAACCAACACAACTTCCTTCCCAAGCATCGTCGATGTTCTCCCTAGAGAACACGGGTCAGCATAGCCTCATCAAGTCACGATACCGGGACAACGAGCTTGATCTGACCTAACAGTACAATCACGTGAGTAAATTAGAACGGCGCCCCTTTGAAAAGGCGTACCAGAAAAGGCGCTCATAGGCTCAGACCTAGGGGCAAATTAACACCGAGCCAAGACTCTTCGCCTTCCTAGAGATAACGGCGACGTGTTTTCCTAGAAGCCTTTTGACGTGCTTGGTGTACCACGAGAGCTAGCCGAGCACCGCCTGAAACGTGGACCATATGGAAAAATCAGTGAATCAAAGATTGAGAAAGTTCTCGCCTGAACAGGGAGACTTCATCAAGAACCAAGTACAAGTGTTGTCGGACGCCGGTCAGATAGAAAAGTTAAAGTATTCCACATGGGTTGTGAATTGCCAAGAGAAAAAGAGGAGGTCTCTCTGGATGTGGGTCAATTCACGATCCTAAACAAGGCATGCCCAAAATATTCCTTCCCCATACCGCGGATAGACCAGCTTATCGATTCATGCTTGGAGGAAAGTTGTTGTGTCTTCTTGGTGCCTACTTGGTCGAGGTACCCATCAGATCCGGATGCGGAAGGAGGACATACCAGACTGGAAGAAAGTCGTTGTGTCTCCTTGCCGCCTATTCGGTCGAGGTACCATTAGACACAGATGCGGAAGAAAGACATACCGGCCACGGGTTTTATCACTCGACATGGCATGTACTGCTGTAAGACCATGCCATGTGGATTGAACATAATATGCACTTCGTGTTAGATTAACAGTAACCAAAAGGAGAGACTCATGTGTGCATGGATACGAATCCAGTCCATAAATAATACTTATATTCACTCCCAATATTATACGTGCCATGCGCTTCTATTGGGATAAAATAGTAATTGGAAGCAGAAAACTGGGCGTCGACCGTATATAGCTACCGCTAATGTGCTAGGATAAGGTCGATCACTAGAAAAATAAAAGCACCACGGTTGTTGTGCAATGGTTCAACTGGGTAAGTGTTTTCGGAACTAAGATAGATTCCTAAAAGGCTGATAAAAGGACTTACATTTACTCCAAATTTAATACTCCCTCCGGTCCGTTAAATGTGTCGGAAGAATTGCACCTACCACACACAAATCTATCCGTGTACGAGCGACCGTTTTTATGGTTCAGAGGGAGTACCTGGCATGGACTTAGTGTCTGATTAATATAGTAACTAAAAGGAGAGAATTGTTCACTTCTATAAATAGACGGTACAGCTAGGTCGACCGTATAAAGCTATAGCTAATGTGCTATGATAACTGATAACTTGAGGTTCCAAAAATTACAAACGACCTTTCAAAACATAGATTCCGACATCATGAATCAATACAATTTTATACAACACAATATTATCAAATTTAGAAATGTACAAAAAAAGTCCTGAAATAATATAGGTGGACGTACTGATTATTTTATTTATTATAATACTCATGGTGACTAAAGAAATATTTAATTTGAATAAAACAATATAAGTTTCCATTGTCGATGCAAATATTTTTTTAGACAACTTCAGACACCGCCCTCGCATTTGCGAGGACCACCTTCCTAGTTCTTTAGAAAAATAAAAGAGGTATACCAACTAGGAAATGAAATGACAAAAGGGAAAATAATTAAGACTACACATTAGTGGTTGGGTATTTTCTTTTAGCCAAGGTTTGTTGGACATGCATCTTCCTCAAATAAAAGAGGCTAGTGATAGTAGTGACGCGTCTACGGAAATAAAATCAATCCTAGCAGCACGGGCTATCAGGTACGTAGTCCAAAAAAATCGCTTTCACCAGAAAACTAAGGGTTTGACTCAGAAAGAAGTGAAATTGCTCCCGAAAGCATGTGCTTCCGAGATGAACAGGGAAAATTTGAGGAAAAATTTCACAAAATACCACACATAAATATCCAGTGGCAATTTCTTATCTGCCCTAAGCGGTCGACCGAGATGCAGTGGCGGATGTAGAAGTAAATGGTTGAGGGTGCCAAACTCAATATTCATGGCATAAATATCATTTTACGTATTTTTTAACACATGTAATTGATGCACCGGTGAGGTGTTGTTGGGAACCCCAAGAGAAAGGTATGAAGTAGTGCAACAGCAAGTTTCACTCAGTTATAAAACCAAGATTATCGAACCAGTAGGAAAATAAGAATCTTCTCAAGGTGTTAACGGCGCCAGAAAAGTGCTGGAGTAGTTGACGTGGAACCTGCACACAACACAACCAAGATACTTTGCCCCAACTTAAAAGTGAGTTTGTCAATCTCACTGGCTTGCTGTAACAAAGGATTAAACGTATGTGTGGAAAATGATGTTTGTTTTTAGAGAATGAAAATAACAGGATTGCATTAGGATTGTTTATCAGTTTAAGGAAAAAGAAGGACCGGGGTCCACAGTTCACTAGTGGTGTCTCTCCATAAATAATAATAACATACATGCGGGTAAACAAATTACAGCTGGGCAATTGACAGAATAAAGAAGTGCATAATGATGCATATACTATAGTTATGATGTCTAGTGTGATATTCATTTGGGCATTACAACAATATACATAGACCGTTCCAACCGCATCTATGACTAATAATCCACCTTCCGGTTAGCGTCCGCACCCCTTTCAGTATTAAGTGGCAAGCAACAGATAATTGCATTAGACAATGTGTATAATGTAAGTAATACAAATACCCTTAGATAAAGTACTACTGTTTTATCCCTAGTAGCAACAGTACATCTACAATCTTAGAGCTTGCTGTAACTACCCCAGATTAAATAGAGACATGAACCTACTATCGAGCATAAATACCCCCTCTTGGAGTCACAAGCATCTACTTGGCCAGAGCATCTACTAGCAACGGAGAGCATGCAAGATCATAAACAACGCACTCACAAGATATATTATGAAACAATAACATAGTACTCAATATTCATCGGATCCCAGCAAACACAACATGGAGCATTACATAAAGATGATCTTGATCATGTTAGGCAGCTCACAAGATCTAAACATGGTAGCACAAGAGGAGAAGACAACCATCTAGCTACTGCTATGTACCCGTAGTCCAAGGATGAACTACTCACGCATCAGTCCGGAGGCGGGCATGTTGATGTAGAGCCCTCCGGTGATGATTCCCCTCTCCGGCAGGGTGCCGGGAAGAGCTTCTGAACCCTCTTGATCTAGGGTTGACGACGGCGTCGGCTCTGGACTTCGTGGATGAAAAATGTGCGCGTCCTAGGGCTTGTATTCTTGGGGCTATAAGTAGGCGAAAGGGCGAAAGCGGCGGGGCCTCAAGGGCCCGACACCCCATGCTCGCGCGGCCGGGGGGGGGGGGGGGGGCACGAGGGGGTGTGGGCCCCTCGGGCTCCTCCTCCGTCTCCTATTCGGTGTTCTGGAACCTCCTGAGAATTTTAAGCAATTTAACGTTTCGTTTGTCCAATTCCGAGAATATTTTCTTAACAACTTTTCTGAAACAAAAAACAGCAGAAAACAGGCAACTGGCACTGTAGCATCTTGTTAATAGGTTAGTCCCAGAAAATGCATAAAATGATATAAAACTGTATATAAAACATGTAGCAAGTGGTATAACATAAGCATGGAATATAAGAAATTATAAATACGTTTGAGACGTATCAGTAATACACATAAAAGTATACTAAAAGTACATAAATATGTATCGGATTACAAATTCTTTTATTTGTAGAAGGAGCCATGACATCCATGGCTCCTCCACGGGATCCGCCCCTGCCTACATGGTGTTAGGATAGAGGTGGACTATGAAAAATTACCTTTCCCTCATTTTGGTTTGGCAAAGCAGCCAATGTTTGTGATTTTTTTTAAGACTTAAGTTAGATCTCGGTCGATCTTTTCACCATTGCATTTGCATAACGATTCATGCACATTACTTTCAATTACACAATCTTTATTACAAGCACATGACTTGCATATGCAATCGGGTAACTAAGAATTCCGAGTTGACACTCCGGGCGCGTCAGGCTGGTTGGCGCTCGCGTACGTCAGCGCTCAGCCTCGTTTAAACTGTTCGAGGTCCAGATATTTTCAGCAGCGTATGGCAATTATGCATATCTTATTTTCGGGTGCAGCCATCTCAGCAGATGCCGCCTTTATATTAACAGAAAGGATCGACATCTCCCCTTGCAGTAGCAGGAGCTTATGTTCATCCGCTCATCTGTCTTCTTGCACGGTGAAACCAAACCAACATGTGACAGCTCACCCGAATCCGTGTGCTAAAATACTGTTATCGGACACGCGCTCTCGCGGTGTCACCACTAATTCATGTATTTGAAATCATCCTCTGGGCAATGAGGTTTTAGCAGTCTTCTGATTCTGATAGGCTGATTAGGACGAATAGAGTTCCTAAATTTGATGATAACCGTCCGTTCTACAGGACTAATCGTAATGTAAATCATCCTTTGGATAACGAGGTTTTACGATTTATCTAAGAGGCGGATCAGGACAAAGTGACGAACAGAGTTCTTCTTCTAGAGATAACCCTCCGAAGTACAGGCCAGCCAGACTAATCTTATCTCCTCTCTGTCATTGCACCACATGTGCTCTCTCGTTGCCGTGTACTTCCACAGCTCAAAATTATACCGATGTACTAGCAGCGGTGGTTAGGACTTAGGAACCGCATTAGTTAATGATTCCGGATATCTCCGACCGCATGGGCAAATGATCTCCAGATAACCGGATAAGAGTAGGCCCTGACGAGGCCTTTCCTTCCATTATTTCCCTAAACAAACCAATCTGATCCCGTGGTTCTTCATCAACATTGCCTAAAGCCACCTGATCACGACCTGATTCCTTGTGTGCCATCGCGAGAGCCACGGGCCGGTTGCTTCCCGTCCATCAGAAGCTCACTCACACGACAGACATGGAAGCTTGGCGTCCGGTTCAGGCTCACTCCGAGTTCAGACAAAACCTATCAGAGATTCTTGATGCAGTAAAGGCCACGCATAACCGAATGGTTCAATCCTCATTCTTTGCCCAAATGGTTCAATCCTTATCAGTAAAGAAGAAGATGGCTGCATCAGGCAGCGTCACTTTGCTCATATACAATGCGCCGTACTCCGATTCATTAGGAAGACGTCGAGATCAGCAACGCATTGCACATGCGTTTTCTTCCCCAGTTTGTACCAACCAGATTAGGCGGCAGAGTGTTTGGCCAATCTCGGAGAGCAAATCGGGATTAACGTTTATCCGGAGCAGATCGATCGGCTAAAGACTAGGGGCAAAGTAAACCCTGAAGAAATCTTCTCTGCAGCGAGCGTGGCTGGATACTGTGAGGGGTGCGGATTCACCACCACCGCCAAGCGCCAAGGCCACGCAGGTGAAAACGACAGGAGGGAAGCTTCAAGAGCGGAAACACCACCTAAGTGCGTTCAAGAAGAGTCCCGTGAATCTGAACACATCGGGACAATGACCGTGCCTATTTTACCCATTTTTCTGTAATTTTTTGGCACCGTTTGAGCACGTGGGTGTGCCGTTAATACAGCGTTCGGTGTCGCGGTCTTTTTCGAAATGGGAATGGACCCGCGGCCATCGAAACGATACACACAGTTTTTTTATTACTCCGTACATAATTTAGAAAGAAACCAAAGTAATAAACGTGACGTCACATGCACAGTTTATTATATATCACCAATGAGTAAAACGTAGCTTCAAAAAGATGATGTATCGCAAACCAACCTGTGGTTGGATGGTTAGCAGGGTGGTTGTACCCTTAGCTCACCAGAGTTCAAACCCCAGGTTTGACGTCTGTGTGTTGCATTTAGGCGGAATATTCTTTCAGTGGGAGGCGACGTTCCCGTCGACAGCGAGGCGCCTGTGGTGACTTCGTCAATCTCAAGACTCGATCCGTCGGCTCAGTATTTCGGAGGTGCTCATAGGGGTAGGGTGTGCGTGTGTGCGTTCATAGGGGTGAGTGTGCGCGCGTGTATATGAGCGTCTGCATTTGTACTGTGTTTCTCAAAAAAAAATGATGTATCACTAAACAGGGTTGTAGTGTATTTTTGCTTTTTGGACATGCCCCAAAATATGGAGTTTGATGATGTAAATATATATCACCAAGGGCATGGCCGGAAAAAAAAATACCCGTGGTGGGTGCCAACCGCCACGGTGAAAGTTTATGTCCCCGATCCAAGCCAATTCTGGTCGTCTTTGCCGATGCCACGATCTCGTTGGCTGCCCCAGCTCCGCTGACACCTTAGCGCCCAATCTCGCCGCATGGGACGTCTGACGCAACCCCCACAGCCGCCACTACATACTGGGCCGCCACCGACCGAATCCGCCGATTCCGGTCGTTCATCACCCCACTGCCGACTCACATGGTCGCCCGCAACACCGCTGTAGGCCATCGACTTCGTTGAGAAATGTCGTGACTCCCATGCGACAGTCGGCGTCTCGCTGCTTGTTGCATAGCTCTCATCACTTGGCCAGCGCCGCTGGATTTGGCCGCACCCCCTCGGCCCATGCCGACCTTTTCCAGCGATCTCTGTGGTCGAAATCGAGCTCGGCACATACGCCTCCCTCCCTCATCATCGTGGGACAAGTCAATAAATGCTCGAGAGAGTTAGGCTAAACATATTTTAATTAGTCTTATGAACTAACCGAGCGTAAAATTTGAGCTAATCTCCAACAATAAATGAAGGAGTCCCTCTCCCATTCTCAGACCCATCTTAAACATAATTTTTTCTTTGTTTCTTTGTGCATTTTCAAATACTCCATAAGCTAATAATACTACAAATTAATCACCTGCTCAACCCAATGTATGTTAGTGCATTTCATATTTTCTACTCTACAATTCTTTCTTTTATGGACACATAGCGTACAACGCGCCTATTTCTATAAGAAAAAAATACACAAGTACAATGATTAGGGCTCCTTCAAAATTAAAATAAATATATCAACTGGGACATTGAAATGACAAAAGGACAAATAATTAAGACTTCATATCAGTGGTTGGGTATTTTCCTTCGGGGACCGGATAGAAATCATCGTATGCATAGCCATTCCGTTTTCTTTTTGCCAAGGTTTGTTGGGAATGCATTTTCAGCAAATAAATACCAGGGCTAGTTATATTAGTGAGTAGTGAGTTAGTGACCCATCTACGGAAATAAAATCAATTCCAGCAGCACGGCCTATCAAGAAGTCTATGAAAGTCGCTTTCACTAGAAAACCTAAGGGGTTTGACCTGGAAAGAGGTGAAATTGCTCTCAGAAGCAGATGAATAGTGAGAATGCGAGATTTTTATAAAAAATATCACACATAGATAACCTGTGGTAATCTCTAATTAATATTCTCTCTATTTTTGCCGCTTCTAAATATCTTAAAGCAACTCGACTTATATGCTGTTACAATTGACGAGGAGTATGATTAATTAGTTTTGCCTTCATTTTGGTTAAGTTAACATATGTTCTATTATTATTTTTCACAAACAATTACACGAGAACCCGTTTGTTGATTCTCGTTTGACAGAAAAATCGCACACCTCTCTTGTCCATTTGACTAGCCGTTACAACGAGCTACTCCCTCCGTTCCAAATTAATTGACTTCTATTTATCCACATGACATACACATATGTGGTCAAATAGAAATCAATTAATTTAGAACAGAGGGAGTATAACATAATGGCACTCCAGCCTCCAGACTTGCCGGAAGAAACTACAGTACTAAAATTTTACAGCCCAAAGCTGGCCGTGGAAGTCCTAGACTAAATTTAGTTCGTGTATGCACAAAAATACAACGAATGCCAGAGCGCGCGTTGAAGTTGAGATCACACGACGGCTCCCGGCAAGGTTGGCACGTCGCCCTGCCACGCCCAGACAATGTCCTTGAGCCCGGGGCGCACGTCCTCGGCGCAGAACTTGTTGAAGTCGAGCGCGTCGCCGGCGTCGTGCGCGAACTCGACGACCGTCACGTCTGCGGCCGCCTCGAACACCTCGGCGGTGACCGCGAGCCGGCCGTTGGCTCCAGCGGCCTTGGCCTCCATTCTGATCCTCCAGCCTTTCCCTCTGGTTGTAGTGTACCCCAGCGCCTGACCCACGGCCTCCAGCTTCTCGAACACGGTGGCCGCCGGTGAGTGGGAGGTGAAGACCGTGGCGGCCTTCTGCTCGCTCTCGAACAGCCCCGAGAGGTCGAACCCGGAGGACATGGAGGATATGAGCTGGAAGGCGTTGCACGACCGTGGCGAGATGGTGCCGTCGATGAGGATGCCGTTGTCGTCGTCGTCCCACTTCCTGGGCGCGACTGCAGGGGAGGAGGAATTCGGGACGGGCTGCACGAAGCCCTTCTTGAACCACGGCGTGCACATGAGCTCCGGGAGGGTGACGCGCTTGGCGGGGTCGACGGCGAGCAGGCGGCCGATGAGGCGGCGCGCCTCGCCCGAGATCCAGGGCGGCATCTGGTACTCGCCCTTGAAGATCTTCTGGTACATCTTGGTGTAGTTCTCGTGCTGGAACGGGAGGAAGCCGCAGAGCAGGACGTAGAGCACGACGCCGCAGGACCACATGTCGGCCTTGGCGCCGTCGTAGCCGCGCTTCCGCAGCACCTCGGGGGCGACGTACGCGGGTGTGCCGCACTGCGTGTGGAGCAGGCCGTCGTGGCGGAGCTGCTCGGGCAGCGCGGCGAGGCCGAAGTCGGTGACCTTGAGCCGTCCCTCCTCGTCGAGGAGGAGGTTCTCGGGCTTGATGTCCCGGTGCGCGACGCCCCGGCTGTGGCAGAAGCCGACGGCGGCGATGAGCTGCTGGAAGTAGCTCCGCGCGGCGTCCTCCGTGAGCCTGCCGCGGGCGACCTTGGCGAAGAGCTCCCCGCCGCGCGCGTACTCCATGACGACGAAGACGCGCTCGCGGCTGGCGAGCACCTCCTTGATGCCGACGACGTTGGGGTGGCGCACCAAGCGCATGATGGAGATCTCGCGGCGCAGCTGCTCCACCATGCCGTCGGTCTTGCGGAGGCGGGCCTTGTCGATGACCTTGATGGCCACGCTCTGGCCGTCGCGCAGGTCGCGGCCGTAGTAGACCTTGGCGAAGGAGCCCTGGCCCAGCATCCGCCCCAGCTCGTACTGGCCCAGCACCAGCTTCCGGACCTCGCCTTCCCGCCCTCGCGCCATCGCCGGGAGAAAGAGAATAGCTCACTCGTTCGGTGTTGACCACAGCTGAGCTGCAGCTACGACGGGATCGTCGCGGATTTAACTAGGCGGCGGGTGTGGCAATGGCTCGCGTCATGGTCATGGTGGCAAGTGGCGGTGGGCACGTAGAATTGCTGCGCGATGATGGGGGTGGACACATGGGTTTGCCGGTGGCGTTGCTGGTTTGAGGAGGGCGGCACACGGGATTGGCCGCTTATTTGTAGCGTGGTGGAGGGTGCGGCGCGTGAGCCAGCGCCCAGCGGGAGGCGCGCAGGTGGCACGGCCCAGGTGGGTTGGGGACGTGGTCATTTTGGAACTTAGTAGGGAGACAGAATTTTGGAGTATTTACGGAGTAACATCAGAAAAGCATAGTGTAGTTTGGGCTACAGGTCTCCTGTTTATTTACGAACATTCAAAATCCTCACTTGAAACACGTTGTATTTAATCCACAAATTTTGGAAGTTCAGCTTTTGTACTTTTTTTAATGAAAGCAATATAATTTTTTGATGTGCATCATTTTATGTAGAGGCCGCGTATTTCACTCGCTGGAGAGCCACCACACGATGGCGCTGACGGCCATACAAATGCAATGTTCTGGTGTCGGCCCACACTGACCCATGCGTGTCAGGGGGTTAGGAGGCCCCGCTGTCGCCGGCGTGGACTAGGCTTCACCCAACCGCACCCTTTGGCAGCGACGGGGAGGAGGAGGGAGGGTAGGGACCGGATGGCGGCAGGTTAGGGTTTCCCTCCCTTCACCACGCGACGCGTGGGACTTGCTCCTCTGTTCTGGCTTGGTTTTCGGACCATGTCTCGCTTGTGTCTCGTGAACTTCTCCTCCATGGAACAAATGTGAAGGTCTTGAGGTCGGAGCTTTGGGACGGTGGAGGAAGAGTAACCCGGCAGGGCAGGGCCCATGAGGAGGTGCTGGCGTCAACCTTGGTTGTTGGAGTTGTCAAGGTTGCAGCACGGAAAAGGGACTTAGATTCGGGCGAATGTGCCGATTAGCTGGGCCGTTTGTCATGGCAGATTCAACGTTCAACGAGATGCCCATGCCAAGCAAGTGAGACCATGACCATGTCCATGTGTCCATGTTTCCTTTTTCTTTTTTGAGATGATCTGTCCATGTTCATTGCCTTCGGCGGAAACATCCTTTGCAGACTTGCTTAATAATAGCACGCGTCCTGCTCCATGCACAATCCATTTTGTTAAGCGATCTGGAATCTTCACTTTGACCTTTTTTCGTCAATTCTTCAGGACTGCCTCGCCTGTTTTTTCATCCCGACCCCGTCAGAGTCCTTTCTACTTACCCAACTACATATTTGCAGATCCAATATTAGTACACACAGGAACGAATCAGGCGCATTTTCTGGATTTTCGCTCATCTCTAACCTCAAAGTCCCAACCCAACATTGCAAAAAGAAATTGATTTCATGCTTCAAATGGTAAACTTACTCAACTGCACACCCGTAAACCCAAAAATGCACAAACAATAAATGCAACTATACACAACTATATAAATCCTTGCATAAGAAAAATTAATAATCTAAACACTTTAAAATACAATTATATAATTTCTATACTTTTACTACACATACAATTTATGCTAGTTGCCGAGTACTGTGTGAACCACCAAGTCGTCGCCTGGTGGTATAAACCCATAGATATGTGCAATATTTTCCTCTTTCTAAAAGCTTAAAACTTTTTTTTTGAAAACTAAAAGCTTAAAACTTGTGTCAATCTCCGTGCAAGATCCGTCGGTCCACACATTAATATTGAAATAATAGCACGAGCTTTAGCACAACCATAATTCTATTTCACAACCAGATCCGGATCTAATACACTCTTTACATCATATAAAATGCTAAAGACCTTACGGTGTGTGTCATCACTCCCTGTTTCTCTCCGGTAGTTTTCCATGACCACGTCTCGCCGGTGCTCCCATATAGGTGATACTCGGTCTTGATTTCCTCTCTTTCTTGCCAGTACCATCTATTTTGTCATCTCTTCTCACCTCAGATGCCTTAATTCTCACATCACCACGACATCACTATCCTCTTCTCCTTCTATAGCATTGGTCCGATAAGTGTCTCAACTTCTAACATCCTCGCAAAGTGTTTTTGATCCCCTACCTTGTTGGTGGATAAATATTATCCTACCTCGACAATGTGTCTACCGTGTTCTAAGTGGCTCTTCAAGGATTAAGTCGGGACATTCACTAAGACTCCACTTGAAGGAGGTCCCCCCGGCTCTCAAAAAAGAGCTCATCGATAAAAATCCAAGCCATATAGATTTTGGGCAATCGTCTTTCACCTAGGCCACCACCAAACCCTCATTGAGATAGATATATGATCTAGTCGAGCTCCACACACTATATTCCCCTTCTATTTTTTCCATATAAACACAATCAAGGTAGAACAGGACTTTACCCGCACAAGGGGGTATGAACCTAGGTAATTCGTGTGCAATGTTGCCTCCTAAGTGCTCCTATGACCAAATAACTTGTTTGGGTTATAGTTTGTGATTCTATTGCGGATTGCACCTAGTTCGTACTCCATGACTTCACTTGGATATGTGAGCTAGCTCGCATCCTCTTCGCCCCGTTATAATCTCTTGTTTTCCTTTTTTGTTTGGCTGCTTGTATTCAGTTATCCCCTTGTATTGTCGATCCCACACTGAAAATTGCGTCTGCTCCTTCAAGCACCACTTCTCCAAGCCAGTGCATCTCATGTGGTATCAGAGATTTCGTTGACATGGTAGGATCTACTATCCTCTCGTTTTATTTACCAAATCGTCAGATTTGCTTCCGTGTAGTTTTGTTCTATCTTCTTTAAAAAAAAATCTCCATCCCGAGTATGAAAAAACCACAAAAAATCTTGAACCTTGCGCGTGGTGAGATTTACCTCTTATGTTTTGAGTTCGCACCAATTCTAGCTATAGTTTATGTTGTTATTTGTAGTTTGTTATCATATCTCACTACAAGATATAATGAAAAAAGGAGGGGGTGGGAGGGGGGGGGGGGGGGGGGGGGGCAGATAGAGAAGTGCAGAAAGGTTTGGCTGATCATTTAGTGAAAAAATTCAGAAGTTGGAGTGGCAAGTGTTGCAGGCCAAACCTTGTAAAGGTTCCAATTTTTATTTTATCAAGGATTGTACTGATTGGATTTCACCGCTATCCCCATTATTTTATCCCCCCACCTCCACTACAAAGAAAAAAAAGGTTTAGTTGCTTCCTTCTGAATCGCTCGTCCACTTTCTTTTTCTACAGCCACACATTTTGGGTAAGCAAGAGGTAAGTTGAGTTTTTCCACATATACACACATACTGTCACTTGTTAAGAGAATTACATGTGAGGTTCTAACTGTGTGCATGGAGAAAATAACATGGAAGACGATGTTTCAATGATTCAAGCGGTGCTTGGTGCTAAGATTCACGAAGCTCTCAAACCGAGACTTCCACTCGGTTCGCATCCTTTGGATTCATTACGTACCCAAGCCGGCAAAACAAAATGGTCATGCCGACATGGCAACTCTTGAGCAAGAGCCGTCCAAGAAATCGAGCAGGCAAAAGATAACAACGCGTCATCACGATGTAGACGTACGGGCATCCGGTATCCAACAAGTCGCCGCTCCCGTGTGGGCGTCACGTTGCCACTCGTGGCTCCGGCCGGTGCAGCGCATCGTGACCAACACGGCGATCGACAGGGTATCCAGACTCACCGAGGAAACAGGGACGCGGCGTTCGTCGTCCGGCCCAAATAATTGAGCAAGGACACAGCGACCTCTCCTCCCCGCGACGGCGCAACGCCCGGCCGGTGATGTGACGCCGCCGGCCGTTTGGCGCCTTGGAGGAAGACACGCATTATTGCCGTGCATTATTGTTGGACCCTCCCTGGTCCGGCCACACGGCATACTCCGATGGCCGCCGGGAATCATTCTCCACGTTACTCTGCTTGCTGGCCGGATGAACGTGTCCCCGTCGTGCCACCTGCCGGCGCCTGGTTCCTCCAAGAACACTAGCCGTTTGGTTGGTGCACCAGTACCATGGTCCACTCCATGATCCTCTTGTATCTGGAATTGGGTTGTGTGGTGCGTGTGAGCTAGCTTTCGTTTAGGGTTGCGTTGCGTCGGGTCGCCGTTGTATATGTACTAGCTACAGTACGAAACTGTATTTGCAATCTTCATGTGACTTTGCCGTCTTTGTCCCCATGAATCCGGATTCTGAATCTCGAAGTAGCCAGCGCAACGGATGTCTCTCCAATCGGAAAGGAACTGATGGCTGCGTTAGATTCAGAAGGACACACTGATTGTTTGCATTATTGCGATTGATTGATTGTACCATTGCTCAAGTTTGAACTTCTGATTCAATAGAGCGAAGAGAGAAAATATTCTCTAGTTTGAGTGGTTAGTTGAATGTTCATAACCTTATGGGCGGCTGCATAAAGTATAAGAGGAGCCTAACTAGTAACGACTAACAACGATGAGGTGGTTAGGAAATATCATTTGGTTAGTGTGAGAAAAGTCTGACAGCCTGAGAACAAAGGATTTGAAAGCTATTATTTTAGATTTTATGATAAATGTTTACTCAGGGTCATTACTAAGTAATTGTCATTTGGTTAGTAGTCAGTTGGACATTCATAGATATGCGAGGCTGCATAAGGAGTCTAACGAAGATGAGATGGTTAGGAAATATCGTTTGGTTAGTTGGAGAAAAGTGTGACAGCGTACGAACAAGGGGTTTGCGAGTTATTGCGTCAGGCCTAGCCCTTAGGGTTTACGGATAAATGTTTACTAAGTAAATAACTTTAAAACTGTTAAATGAACAAGGTCTCTGGGGACAGTGTTGAGAACAAATTCATAAGAGAGAAGTCTCCCGTTGGTGCAAACCTAGGCAGTCCTATTTCTGGCAAGTCCTGATGAAAATAAAGGATTTTTTTCTAGGGAAAAAAAGTAGGTAGTGATGTTAGGACTAGATTATGAAAAATACATGTGTCGGAAGATACAACTTTAATGTCTAAATTTCCTAGACTGCATGGTTTAATCTTTGGTACACATGTAAGTGTGGCTAAACTATTTGGAGAACGTGTAGAGTTGTATTAGAATTAGAAGGGTGCTCTTGGGAGAGACTGTTGTTATATGGGCTCACGTGTAACAAATATGTGAAATGCTTGACTCAATGGCAAACAGTAGATGACTACAGACTAAAAATGGTATTTTTCAGTTTAATATATATATCTAGCTTTCAAAGTTGTTCAGACTAAATAGCGCCATAGGAAGCCCTCAGTTACTGAAGTTTCTTTAGAAGTTATAGTTCTTTATGTGGTTAGTTGCTCATAACAATATTTTGACTAAAGATAATTTGATGCGTAGAAGCTGGAAAACGGGCGGCAATAAAAATTATGTTTTGTGGCTAGTGGAGATCGTTGATCATTTATTTTCTGATTGTGGTGTAGCTAGATGTTTGTGTGGTGTGCGGTGAAGTTTGTATCTGGTTTCGAAACTATACTGGGAGCTTCACTAAGCTACTGCTACTTTACTTTTCCAAGTGAATTTGGATTTTTGGTTGTTGAAGTGTGGCTATAATCCGGTCCATTTGGACTATCGGAAATGCAGACTGCGTTGGTCACATTCCCCCCATGTGATCCTCTTAGTGGGAGCATCAAACGACATATTGAGATGATGATCTAATTTTTTTCCGGATGGTTGGACGATGAAAAGGAGACATGACGAATTTATTTGAGGTGTGGAGTGGCGATTCTGGAAGGGCTTTTGGTGTTTTTGGTGGTGTTATATTTTGCAGGATGGTGTGTGGATACGAGTTAAATAAGTATAATTACACTAACATTTTTATTTTATTTTACCATATTATGGTTTGAAAAATATATATTGCTACTAATTATACAATATCTATTTAATTATTTTTACTATATAGTTGTAATGTATAATATTGCAAAGTTATCAAAGTTATGCAAAACGTTTTTTCTTTTTGAGATGTTATTATTAACAAGATACAAATTCTTCTTAAATGTCAAAACAAACAAAAATGAAAAATGTGCATTTACTTCCTTGATGTTCTTACAATTGATTAATTATATAACGTATATGTATATGATTGTGAGGATGTTCTTCTCTATTTGTAGTATTATCAAATATTTTCATAGAGATTTCAGTGCATACAAATAACAAATATCTAGGAAGTTGTGTAGTGTATGGATACATAAGAAAATATATAAAAAAATCTAAAATATATATTAAAGAGTTACCATGATATTTTTTTTACTTTGTCAAATGTGTCTTAATTTTACCTGGGCTTTATTTACGGTTGTTGATGGTTTATACTTGTTATTGCAGTAGCATTGCTTATAGCTAGTAATCACTGACGAACAATATTGCACATACAAAATTCAATAATTGTGTATGCTCGTTGCAATGTGTTTCCGTACATAATTTCTTATGTTAGTTTTTCAAATAAGAAGTTATGCATAAAATTAAATATTTAAACTATATCAAGCAAGCCATTTAATATATCATATGTAAGGTACTCATTGGAAAGACTAGCAACCAAGTTAAATTTACCACCGCTGATTTAATTGTTTTGTTTTTATGTGCCACATTATATTTGCCCGTCCTGTGTAATTTTTATTGTAAACTAATGTCGATTTTTTGCTATTTATAAATTTTCCATAGTCTTCGATACGTGATAAATAGATAAGAGTTGTCGACATACTTTAATATTTGAGGCCCCTCCTCCTCTCGGGCCTGGGGCGGTCGTCTTGTTTGCCCGAGCTATGGACCGGCCATGCATTCATTTCTAAGAACCCTTGATGAGTTTATTGTGACGTGTTCAAACACCGAATTGTGCTCTCGAAATGAAATGACTCATGGTTCAACCTTAACTGATTAAATCAAGCAAATAAGATGCATGGATCTTCGCCTTCTTCAATGTGTTGTCTTTTTTTTCAATCCTATTCGTTTTAGCCCACAACGAGGGTACAACTATTTTCTCTTGGGAGCAAATATTTCAATCGAGTGATGATTTGTTGAATCTGGCAATGTTGGTGTCGAATGCACTAGAGATCCGAGGTGAATGCACTGTATTATTTTGTTAATCCAATTTTGGGGTCTTAATCCATCTACCACATCATTTAGAACAAATCTGACATTAGATGCATCGATCGAATTGAGCCTAGGATAAATCCTCTACTCTTTTATCTTCTTTTTTAATTTCCAAAAAGTTAAAAGATGTAACAAACGAGTTTATTTGTAGTGCGCTTGTAGTTGGATCACAATCATCTTTTTTAAATCATTTATACATCACAATCCCTTAAATATAAAACCTTATCATCATGTCCAACCTTCCTTTTCTGAATTGAAAAGAAACATTCAACGGTCACCATACTTCCTCACCACACGGCGTGACCAACATAGTACACTCTTCGATAATTCAGCAGCAACTCGACACATCTGCTAAGGTTGCTTCAAACCTACAAACCACGAAACAATTGCAGACAAGAAGCAACAAGGACATCACTTCCTCCCATGGCGCAAAACATGTTAGCTATTAGCTCCACGGAATCAAGCCAAGGTCCTAGCATAGGCATATGATTTTAACAGCGACTAGCTAATCGAGTGCGTTAAGACATCTCATGCGCATTCTCTCCTCTATGTGCATCAACATCTAAAATTACTTTCCCTGTAACACGACGCGACTAATAGCTAGGATTGCAACCGGACATGGCCCTGTCGCAGTCGGTCGCGACGTGCTGGGCCTGAGATGGCGATTTTCTGCAACACCTGTCCATGGCCCATTCGATACGAATGCGTGGCTGCAATGCAACTGTTGCAAGAAATTTCGCTAAAAAAAAAACGGTTGCAAGAAAAAAAAATACCAACTGCGGTCGCCGTCAACTTTGCCACATCAGGCCAAACAACCGCCATAATGCTAGTCAATCTATTTGAAGATACAGTGTGCCAGCGCACATTCTCGCAGTGATGATGAAGACTGAAAGCTTGCATAATTGGAGAGGATTTTGTTGAATTGCTCTTAGATCTGGTGTATACATCGCCGTTCCTTGATCATGAGGAGGAGCTCTCTGAAGAGTGAAGCCTGAGGACTCTGCGTCTGCGCTAATGAAGACTGTCGACATCCACTTCAAAAAGAAGAAGTAAAAAAGAACCTGCGGTGTCGACGTGCAATTCGGCGATATAGACTGGACGGTTAAGACGTCAGCAGTGGCCAATTCTACCATTCAGCAATTTGAAGGTGAGAAGATGGTTGTTCTCACTGCCGGTGAGTTTACATCGCCGGTTCCATCTCGAACGCCATTGCTGGCAGCCAGCTGCTGTAGTACACTGGTTCTGGTTGATTAATTTGACCGCACTTTTTCCTGGCTACGCGATCAGTAGTGCTTTGCTGTGGGCGACCGGGTTAACATTTGATGGGGACATGTTTCCACAAGATTATGTACAGCTCGCAGGAAATTGGCATGGTTAGTCATGGCGACGTAGTGTTGCTGAAAGTCTATACAGAAGATCGCATTCAGGCAGCAGAAGCTAAGCCCGCATGTGTTCCCAATTGTTTCTTAAGCAGGTTGTAAACTTGAGATCTCTTAGTCGCTAGTTACATGCACATATCAATTCATCATCAGCTTGAGTTGAAGGGGCTGATCGTCACTTTGTGGGGAAAATTACCAAAGCTAAGTTTTCTTTTTGACAAACAATAACACTATATATTTATCGTATCGGTAGTACATCGTAGAGGCACATGAGGTGTTCCGGCGATTATAAAATAAAGTCTAAAAGAAACAGGCAAATACACGAGATTTTGAACCTCTTTCATATGTAACACAATTTTATACGTTTCTAAGGTCAATCGTAGAAAAATTGCACATATATAGAACCATAGATTTGTAAATACTAATGAGGGTTCTCCCATAGGTTTAACTTTAACCTATAGTGATAGGTCTATGCAAACACGCAAAAGTTAAACTAATCAACCAACATCAGTAAGAGTTTCTGGTCGACTTTGCTGGGAAGCGCCGAGAGTATGGAATACCATTGTCGAGTAGGTAGCAACTGCGATTAATATTACGAGACAGTTATCCTTGCGGCAACCATGATACGGAATCCAAAATCGGTCCGACAAGATTTGAATAACCGTACCTAGACAAATTTAATTTTCAACACCACTATTGAAATCAAGAAGGAAATCTTGTAGATAATGCCATTTCATTAATGCGGATGCGTAAAAAGGTACCAAAATCCTAACCTAATATGTAAAAGATCCTACTTTTATTAGAAATTATATACTTATAAATCGGGTTCCCCACCTCTCCCGACACTGGTAAGGCCGAGAGGGGACCCACCTATAATGGACGAGGAAGACGAAGGTGGAGGCTAAGTTTTCAGAAGGAGCTCTCGTATGAAAAAGAACCACTTGACTTACCAAAGCTAAAGCTAGGTTAGTCGCCACAACTCAATGGCATCTTTTTTTTGTTGAGGAAACTCAATGACAACTGTACACCTGATGGAGAAGGTGGCAAAGGGCAAAGTCTGTCCCTTTTTTTTTCTGATACATGCAAAGCCTGTCTCGAGCCCTAAGATTTTCTTTTAGCAGAGCTCAGACATGGCCCATATCGATATACCGTTGCACTACAGGTTCATGGACTGACGGCCCATGGGACTTTGTGTCATCATATTATAACGTGTAGCAGGCTGGATTGACGGCCCATGGACTATATGTCATTTGTCCTCCTCTCTTCCACAAAATTCTAAATTTTAGAATCAGAAAATCCACATTTATATTTCGCCTCGAATTCGATGGTTATGAGCTGCACTTGAAAACCTTTTATTCTCTCGCCCAACGTACCTGTACAATGCAGGTCCTCCCAGAATAGGATTCTATACTATGGTATGTTCTCCCGTTTAGAACATATGTATCATTTCTGTAGCTAGGGTACTAGATTAAGAATGTAAATTACTAAAGTTTATGGATACGATACAAGTATACAAGTAAGTGGATGATGTGAATTTTTTTCACGAAAAGATACCATGCATGCTAGCCCAAAATAATTTTAGAACTTCAACTGTTACATATCGAAGAGCACATAATATCAAATAGAAGTTACATCATTTAAAATAATTAAAATAAATTCTCTTGGTTGATTTTTGATATTCAAATTGGACATGATTTTATTGTGTTAGTGCATATTAAAATGGCGTGATCTCACCAATCAGACAACTAAAAAATGGTGACATGGACAATTGGATGTCATAAACAATTGATGATGTGAATAGATTACATGTAGAGCTAAACAATCATCAACCAATGCCCGCAAAAAAAACTACTATCATCAACCAATACTATCGGGGATGATGTCGAGAATTGGACGATTGTAAGAAAATATGATGTGAACAGCTTGCATACAGAAACATGCAATGGTAATATATGTTAGTGTTTGTTGAACATATAATATATATGTTGGTGGAATTTTTGTCATAAGATGTATATACTACCTCTGTTCTATAATACTCCCTCCGTATGAAAATTTAAGATGTTTTAGCCTTTCTTGGTCCATACATATCTAAACATGTTTAAATGCAAGATTAATTTAAACCTTGCACTAAAAAATGTCTAGATACATATGGATTAAAAAAAAAAGGCTAAACCATCTTTCCGATGCCCATGACGCCCGCGTCGTCGTCTTGCCGTTGCGTCTGCGTCACCGCATACCGACCTTCCAGGCGGCCTCCACTCCACACCTCTACTGTCCGATCCGAAAACAACGGCCGGTAGCGCGTCTCAGATCCGCAAGCTCCGCGATATTATCCCGCGCGCGCGGCGGCCTCGACCCTCGAAGCTCCACGGGAAACCTTTTTCGTGTCTCACGCCGCCGGCAACCGACGTCGTCTCGTCGACGTGAGCCTTTCGTGCCCCTCTTCTCCACTACTCCCTCTACTGCCCGGCCGGTGCCTTGTTGGGAATGCGGAGCAATGTGGCGGAGCACGCGCACTGACCTCGCCGGCAAGCATAGCCTACGCGGCGGCCGCAATTGCCACCGCAAGCACGTCGAGGACGGGTAGATACATCGGCCTTCGCTTCGATCGCCGGCCGCTTCGGTGCAAGTGTTCAGATTCAGGTATTGTTGATCGAAGAAGGAGGGAGGCAGGCGACATGATGGAGGGTGCGGCGGTGGCTGCGGCGGAGGGGAGGAAGAACGTGCTGCAGGGTCGGTACGAGCTGGGCCGGGTTCTGGGCCACGGCAACTTCGGGCGGGTGCACGCGGCGCGGGACCTGCGCACGGGCCGCGGCGTGGCGGTGAAGGTGCTGGCCAAGGACAAGGTGGAGCGCGCCGGCATGGTGGAGCAGATCAAGCGGGAGATCGCGGTGATGAAGATGGTCTCCCACCCCAACATCGTCGAGCTGCACGAGGTCATGGCCACGCGCTCCAAGATCTACCTCGCCCTCGAGCTTGTCCGCGGCGGCGAGCTCTTCGCGCGGATCTCCCGCGCCGGCCGCCTACGCGAGGACGTCGCGCGCCGGTACTTCCGCCAGCTCATCTCCGCCGTCGACTTCTGCCACGGCCGCGGCGTGTACCACCGCGACCTCAAGCCCGAGAACCTGCTCCTGGACGAGGCCGGCAACCTCAAGGTCGCCGACTTCGGGCTCAGCGCGCTCGCCGGCCACGCGCGCCCCGACGGGCTCCTCCACACCGCGTGCGGCACGCCCGCGTACGTGGCCCCCGAGGTGCTGGGCGGGAACGGATACGATGGAGCCAAGGCCGACATCTGGTCCTGCGGCGTCATCCTCTACGTGCTCCTCGTCGGCGCCCTGCCCTTCCAGGACGAGAACCTCATGTGTATGTACCGCAAGATGCAGCGCGGCGACTTCCTCTGCCCATCCTGGGTCTCCAGGGACGCCCGGAAGCTGATCGGCAGGCTGCTGGACCCTAACCCGAGCAGCCGCATTGCGGTCGCCAGCCTAATCGAGTCGCCGTGGTTCAAGAAGACGTCGATCATTCCTGACTCCCTCGGTGTGCCCGCGCCACCCGTGGCCGCCCGCGGCAACGGCGACGACAAGGACGAGCCCCCCGAGGCGCTGAACGCCTTTCACCTGATCTCGCTCTCGGCAGGGTTCGACCTGTCGCCGCTGTTCGAGCAGGAGCCGTCGTCCGGGCGCGGGACGCGCGAGGGCGCCATGCGGTTCGCGACGCGGGAGCCCGCGAGCGGCGTCATCTCGCGGCTGGAGGGCCTGGCGAACGGCGGCGCCATGCGCGTGACGAAGAGCGGCGCGCGCGGGGTGCGGCTGGAGGGAGCCGAGCGCGGGCGGAAGGGGCGGCTCGGCGTGGCGGCGGAGTTCTTCAGCGTGGCCCCGTCGGTGCTGGTGGTCGACGTCAAGAAGGACGGCGGGGACACGATGGAGTACCGGTCCTTCTGCAGCGACGAGCTCAGGCCGGCGCTGGAGGACATCGTCTGGGCCGCCGCCGGTGACCCACCTGCCGCCGCCGCCATATGATGTCGCTGTCCTGTCGTCCGCGCCCGCATTATTGCACTTGCACGCAGACGTCGCTGTTGTTGCTATCCGGCAGGTGTGCATTATTGTCTGGCAGCCGAAGTTGAAGTTGATGCTCTGATGGTGTAGTAGTAGTAGTAGTTGGCTGTTATTTGCGCGCGGGAGCAAGACAGAATCGGCGCCAAGTGATGTGTTGCTGTGATGTCTGCGTCTGCCAAGATTGTATTGAACCGTTTCAGTAACAGATGCAATGGCTTCAGGTTGTTTTCATCGAATCATGCAGCGTGCGGCCATGTTTTCCACGATGCTGATTGTTTCAACTGTGCACTACTGCACTGCAAGTCTGCAACAGCATGAATTCCGGCTGGTAGCAGCTGAAAACTGCGGCAAATCTCCAAGCCAGTTTTTCCACAACTAGTTGGACACGAACTAGCTATCTAGGCCATTCAATCTAGCATTCCTGAGCATCTCTAAAATAGCCTTAAAACGGGAACTGTAAACACAAAATGCAGGCGACTGTAAACGTAATAAGCTGGTTTGAAATCGCTCGCACATACCAGTTACCCGCAAACTGTATATTTAAATTTTGCTTTCCCGGTAAAATTCAGGCACGAACTAGGCGAACAAATTCAGAATTCAGAGATTACAAGTCTTCCTATACATAAAAGGAGCGAAATCAAAAAGCTGCGCTTGCAGTTGGGGGATCAACTAGGTCTACTGGAGGTTGCGGGTGCTTGGAAGAAGCAAAATCGAGCCAAGATTGTATTGAACCGTTTCAGTAACAGCATGTTGTTTTCATTGTTTTCCACGATGATGATTCTTTCAACTGTGCACTGCAACAGCATGAATTCCGGCTGGTAACAGCGAGACTAGGTGAAAGCTACAACTACTCTTCAACGCTGTTTTTCCACAACACTAGTTGGACAGTTGCAGTGCACAGTTGAATCCACTACCTCAATGTCCATGCTCACTTGAGTCCATCACCGGATCATCCTATGGAAGCCTACAGAAGTCCAAAGATTTCTCACTCCATGCACTTCATCTGCTGCTAGACTCGAATCTGTCTCAAGATCAGCAGTAATTATGGATTGGGCGACAGTCTTAAGCTCTGTCTCAAGATCAAACACTAGTGCGATCTTCTCCAGTAAATTTTCCCTGTCAACGTCGCGGATAGTTACTGACATGCTGTCAACATACGTACTCTTCATGGTTCGGAAATAATAAAAACGTACTCCTAGAAGCTTCATGCAGCATGGGTAGCATTATTGTCCCCTCTATCCTGTTCAAAATCCTCAATCATACAGTGATCTAGCGAGGAAAAAAGGCTCAATTATTGTACCCCCTGGTCCATGAATGCATTTGGATTTCATGGTGTGTGGTTCCTTGAACAGTCGCTTGATCGATAGGTTGCAGTAGTCGCCACCCACCATTTCTTTGAAGCAGGTGCTTCCGTGAACCAGCTACACGCCGTATCCATCCAACCTCCCTTCGGCTTGGAGGAGCACTGGAGCAGATGGTAGGTGCTGCGTCCATTGGTCTTCGATTCGATGCGACGGAGCAGTACCCTGACCACCTTTGCGACCATGGCAAGCGCTGAACCTGAAGAAATACTAGTCAAATTGTGGAGCAATATGTCAGAAAAATTACAACTTAAGCCACTCTTTATTCAACATAAAAAATGGATGCATCAGGAGCTAAGAGTGGAATGATGGCCGATGGAGGGTCATCCAGCCATACTGTTTGATCTGAAAACTTTAGCAATAGCAATTTAAGTCAATATCACGAGGGAAAATCCCCACACGACGCGTTCCGTTGAAAGAAGAAGCGGACTGGCGGCCCAGAAAGAATAGCTAGGGTGGGCTAGGTCGGATCCATCCTTTTCCTGGATTTTCTTCTTACTAATTCCAGCCCAGTTTCCGTAAATTCCTCATCCCTAGGTGGAGAGGTTTTTTTCTAATAATACGAATTTTAAATAGAAATTCAAACAATAGTGAGCAAAAATAAAAAAATTGACATATAACGCACTGTCGGTAAGGCCAGCGCCAAAAGCTGACTTTGGGCATGGCCCATGCCGAAACATGACTTTCCGCACTGGCACGGCAGAAAGGCAGCAGGTACATTTACATTTGGTTGTTAATTTTTTGATTAAAATAAAATTTGCTTAATCGTGTCTCGGTTTGAGATGAAATATATATGAAATATATGTGTATCGATGAGTAAGTTCCATTCCCGTGATCGGTTTTAAGTTTGATCGCCTCTAATTTCTTAATTTTGAATCACAATTCGTATAATTGTTCGATGAAATTAATCAAATTCGTCGCACTCGGTTGACCGTTTGAAATTTTCTTTCACGAGTAAATGTATCACACCCTTCTTCACAACTTTTACCTTGTAACTTTTTTGTTTCGAATGTATTTATGTTTTCGGTAGCATCTATAAAAAAAAATGTACTTGAGAGAGAACATAAATACGTCTGTCGAAATAAAAAGGTTATAACGTAAAAGTTTTGAAGAAAGGTGAGATACATCTACTCGTGAAACGAATTTGAAACGGTCAACCGAGTGCAACGAATTTGAAAAAATCCGTCCAACAATTGTACAAATTGTGATTTAAAATTAAAAAGTTAGAGGCGACCAAACTTGAAACCGATCACAGGAATGGAACCTACTCATCCATACGCACGTATTTCATATATATATTTCATCTCGAACCGAGACACGATTAAGAAAATTATGTTTTAGTAAAAAAAATTAGAACACATCGAACCGCTGTACGTGAAGGTGTATGGTGTGTGCTAGTTTCGGCTTTGCCGGTGCCGAAAGTCACCTTCCGGCATGCGCTATACCGAAAGTCAGCTTTCAGCACGGGCCTTACTGACAACGTGATATTTGTCAAATTTTTGATTTTTTGCATACTATCATTCGAATTTCTATTTTAAATTCATATTATTGAAAAACAATCTCAAATATTTTAACCATGCTACTCCTTCCGTCTATAGAATTAGAATGTCATAAGTTTGTCCAAACTTATGACATTCTTTTATGTACGGAAAGAGTATAATTTTAGGTCACTATTAGAACTCAGTGAAGTAAGAAAATCTCACGGTCGGGCGGCGGCTCCCAAGTTTCAGTTGCATCCCCTTATGACTCGTGTACAATTCTAGCCTCAACACGAGTCATGGTGTGAATTTAGTGGGCTAGCCCGTTGCAACATACTCCCTCCGTCCCAAGTAGGTGGTTTATAATTAAATTGACTAAAGAAGTCAACATTTTTAAGTTTGACTAAATATATAAAGAAATCAACGACGACTACATTTCAAAACTATGTTATATATGAAATTATATCTAATGGTGAATTTGTTGATATTGATGGTGTATTACAAACCCCAAATGTTTTGTATATATATCCGGTCAAACTTACAAAAATTGAAGTGGGCATTGCCTTCTTCCATGTTTTACATGTCTTTTAGCCGGTTAGCCCAGGCTTTGAAATATTTGTGTGGTTCCAGTTCCACACCCATTGGACAAATACAGGCAAAGTTTCCGGTGGACGTTCATATATACTTCCCTGACAAGATATCAAAGTGGAGCTAGCAAATAGGCGCGCATCAGAACCGACGTAAAGTTGACGCTTACGATGCGCATGCATGCATGCGCGCGCTCATCTGCGCCCGCCGCTAGCTAGTGTCTCTGTATGTGTAGGCAGTAGGAACAGGAGATTATATTACACGATCAGGATGCGCATGCAAGTTTATCTCTATAACTATGTCCACCACCCCCTCACTTTGTCGACTTTGAGTTAAAGCTAGTAAGCTTTGGCTGTTTGGCAGTAGATCGAGCCATGGAAGAAATAGGCCTATACCAGTGGGATAACATCGCAGCAGATTCTATGCTAGTTGCTACTCCGTAACATCGCAGCAGTAGAATGGTCCATATACATCTGGTGTAGGACCAGCCCTGCTCCATCGATCTCTTCATAGAGAAAGAGAGAGATACGGTTCTCGCGTGCATATCAACCGCAGATTAAACAAAACGGTGGTCTCCTCAAGATTCCATTATGGAGTATGTTCTCCATCGATACTGCAGAAAGAGCACACATTGTTCTTCAATGGGTACCGATTCCGTTGGACATAGCTTAGCTCGTCGTCGCTGTAAATGCTCCGAATCTCTTTTGTGCGCCACCCACATTGTCATGCTGCTTTGCGGAAAGGTGATGTTCTTTGCAATTGCGCCATTTTATGCAAGAACGTCACAACTCGGAATCGCTCGAATTGTACGTACATGTTGGTCGATTGGTCCTCAGCTCGATGCATCACCTACTAGCTAGATTTAATCATGAACTATATTTAAACATGAATTATATTGATTATTATATGGGATTTCTATTTCTGTGCCCCTGATTTTTTTTGTTGTGCTCAGTTTTCCCACGCTCTAAACTTTTTCTCACTTTTTCCCATAATCTTGTCTGAAACCCTCACGACCGGTCAAATTGGGCGTTGCCGTGGGGTCAGTGGTTCGACCCCATAAACTCTGACGAGTGGGGTCGCGGTAGATTGTGTTGCTCATTGGACCGCACAAGTAGGCCCACTTTTCTGTGACACTGTCTATTGGACCGCGATTCGGCGACCCTATCTATTGGGTTGTGGTTGTGTTTCTGTGACGTTAATGAAATTTGTGATTTCAGTATGCTATATCAATGTGCGCACCCACGTTTAAATATACAGTGTATATATATGCATAGATAACCCATTTTTGTGCAGATATATGCACGTCTGTCATTTTGTAGCCTTTTTGTATGCATTAATCTCTCTGCAAAATTCCATGATGATGAATTTCAATCTTCATGTTTCGATGCCATATATCCCATGTATAGACTATAGAGTCACTTATAGATTTTGATGTCCTGATCCGGCATAGGGCATTGACGATGGTTGGTATCACCACCCGTTGGGAACCGTAAGAGCCAGGTGACGTTGTGTAGATGACAAGCTTTTTCCCTCAATTATTCAACCAATGTTTATCGAGCTAGTAGGACTTGAAATACTTCAACTAGGTGTCAACGACACCTTGTTGACTGGACCTGCACACAGTCACTGACACTCAACTTTACCCCAACGTTCCAGTAAGGCCGTCAAGCTTCCTGTCTTAATGAACACAAAAAGATAAAACTTATGATGTGAAAAACAATAATGGACGTGAAAATGGACAGAGAGCAAATGACGATTAAAGCAATGAAAAAGTTGTAAACAATGTTAAAAGAGTGGACTGGGGGTCATAGTTTTACTAGTGGTGTCTCTCGAATAAAAGGGTAAACATGTTGGGTAAACAAATTATAGCTGGACAATTGATAGATTGTGAAAGCATAATTATGATAAGAGAATGTTCATTGTAATACTTAGTTAGTCATTTCGTCAAAATGCATAGACCGTTGCCCAACTGCATCTATAACTAATAATCCACTCTCTATCCAACATGTCACTTAAAAGTATTAAGTTGCAAGCAACAAATTATTGCAATAAGTTTAGTACCTAATATAAGCAATGATTATAAGCATAATGAAATAAACATCGCTGTTTTACCCTTAGTAGCAACATCACATCCTCGTTCTTAGACCTTTTTGTCAATCGAGCCAAGAAGCAAAATGAGGCATGAACCTACTATCTAGCACTTAAGTCCCACTTGGAGATACAAATATTGACTTGGAAAAAGTAACCACATGGATCGAAGAGCATGTAAGATCGTAAATAAAACAAGTATATGATAATATAAAGATGAACAAACTGATCATAGTATCACAATCATTAGATCCTAGCAAACACAACATGTAGCATTACATAATAATGATCTTGATCATGTTAGCAACTCACAAGATCTAAACATGGTAGCACAAAGAGAAGGACAGACATCTAGCTACTTCTATGAACCCGTAGTCCAAGGATGAACTACTCACACATCACTCCTGTTGATGCACCTAAAATGAATCTACTTTTCCAATCACTTTGCATCATTATTTGCTCCGGAGTCTTCCCATACTTGATTAAAACTGCAGAATCTGACGCTGTTTTTAGCAAAATCTTATTTCTGTTTATTTTTGCAGGAAATTAAATCGGAGATAAATACCACGCGGATTTTTATGGAAAAAGAGGGACATCGTGAAAAGGATGGACACGAGGGGGTGCCCGAGGCCCAAAAGGGGGGGCCCATGCGGCCAGATTCCTTGGCCGCGTGGGCCCACCCATCTGGAGCCTCGAGCGCCGCCTCCCCTTCGGCTTTGGCGTACCCCTCCATACATACAAAAAAAACTGATGACCTAGAAGGAGAGGTCTATTCGCGAAACAGAGCGCCGCCACCACCACGATCTTCGTTTTCGGAGACAGATTGATCCAGGATTTCTCCCCCGGAGGAGGGATCCGGAGGCCGTCTTCACCGCCATCTTCACCGCCTTCATCTCCATCGACCATGAGCTCCTCCACCATCACCATGTGTGAGTAGACCGCTGTAGGCATATGAGGTGGATGGGGATTGGATGAGATTGATCATGTAATGATACCCGTTGTTCGAGATCTTAGGGGTTTATCTTGAGGATACTTTTGTATTGTGTTGATGCACTTATGATATGTTTAATGTAGGGCCCGAGTGGCATGATTTCAGTACTGAACTTATTTTGCCCCATCATATAATTGAGTTTGGTATTTATCTGCAAAGTGTATTACCTGCTATTATGTTGAACCTACGAACCGTAAAAGTGACATATAGGGAAAACAAGGGGGAGATGTTCTAGTTTGAGAATTCTATGTGTTCATGAAATGTTAATGCATTATTCCGGTCTACTCGAAAGGGTAGACCTTAGTTACCTGCAGTTCCAAGTTGGCCCCGGTGAAATGGGCAGGTAGGACAATAGATGTTGTGCAAATTCTCTTGGTTAGTACGCACAACTATTTATGAAACACATACCTACATATATCGGAGTTAGAGATAAGTCCCATTGCTATTTATATCTTATTATATGATCAATCTTATTCATGCAACACCCCGCTGTCACCTGATGACCCACAAGTATAGGGGATCGCAACAGTCTTCGAGTGAAGTAAAACCCAAATTTATTGATTTGACACAAGGGGAGCCAAAGAATATTTATAAGTCTTAACAGCGGAGTTGTCAATTCAGCTGCACCTGTGAATAGACTTGCTCGAGACAGATTATCAGTAGCAACAGTTTTATAGCAGTGACAGTAGTGAAATAACAGCAGCAGTAGAATAAAAACAGCAGTGATGATTATAGTATACATCAGGATTAAAATACTGTAGGCATAGGGACGGATGAACGGGCGTTGCATGGATGAGATATTTCATATAATAACCAAGTCATGGGCATTTGCAGATAAATAATAGTAAGCATCCAAGTATTAATTAACCATAGGCATGTGTTCCAATTTAGTTGTGCGTGCTCGCAATGAGAAACTTGCACATCATCTTTTGTCCTACCAGCCCGTTGCAGCGGGGCCTCAAGGGAAACTAATGGTAATTAAGGTACTCCTTTTAATAAAGTACCGGAGCAAAGCATTAACATTCTGTGAACACATGTGATCCTCACATCACAGCCATACCCTCTGGTTGTCCCAATTGCTGTCACTTTGGGGTCTCGGGTTCCGGACAATAATATGTGTATACAACTCATAGATATGATCTAAAACAACCATTATCTTCATGATATAATAACATGTTCAGAGTTGAAATCATGGCACTCAAGACCTAGTGTCAAGCATTAAGCATAACAAGTTGCAACAATGACATAAAACACCGATAACGGATACTAGGCACCATGCCCTAATGATATTACAGCTATTACATGAACGATCTCATCCAATCCCTACCATTCCCTCAAGCCTACATCGGGGAATTACTCACACATGGATGGGGGAAACGATGATGGTTGATGGAGAGGCGTTGGTGATGGCGATGGCGATGATCCCCTTCGATTCCCCGTCCCGGCGGAGTGCCGGAACAGGAACTTCTGGTCCCCGAATTGAGTTTCGAGGTGGCGGCGGCGCTCGGATGCGTTTCTGGGAAAAGTGCTCGGGTTGTTCTCTGTTTTTAGGTCAGCGGACCTTATATCCGAGAGGGGGGCTCGAGGGGGTGTCGGAGTCGACCACACCATGTGGTGGCGCGGTTGGCTCCTGGCCGCGCCACCATGTGGTGTGGCCCACCCTTGGCGCTTCCTCGTCTCCCCTTCTGGCTCCTTGAGTCTCCTGGGAAAATAGGGGGTTTTCCATCTTTTCTGGTATTTTTCCCTAAAGTTGATTTCATGCACAAAAACGAGACACCAGGACAATTCTGCTGAAAACAGCGTTAGTCCGTGTTAGTTGCATTCAAAACACACAAATTAGAGGTAAAACAATAGCAAAAGTGTTCGGGAAAGTAGATACGTTTTGGACGTATCATCACCTCATGCCTACGTTTTAAATCTCTGAGTTACACTGATACGTCTCAAACGTATCTATAATTTCTTATGTTCCATGCTTATATTATGCCAATTGCTACATGTTTTATATACACTTTTATATCATTTTATTCATTTTCTGGGACTAACCTATTAACAAGATGCCACAGTGCCAGTTGCCTGTTTTCTGCTGTTTTTGGTTTCAGAAAAGTTGTTAAGGAAATATTCTCGGAATTGGACAAACGAAACGTCAAAGTGCTTATTTTCCCCGGGAGGTTCCAGAACACCGAAGATGACACGGAGGGGGACCCTGAGGGGCCCACACCCCCAGGTGGCGCGGCAGCCTCCTTGGCCGCGCGAGCACAGGGTGTGGGGCCCTCGAGGCCCCGCCGCCTTCGCCCTTTCGCCTACTTAAACCCCCTGAGAATACAAGCCCTGGGACGCGCACCTTTTTCCTCCACGAAGTCCAGAGCCGCCGCCATCGTCAACCCTAGATCGGGAGGGTTCAGAAGCTCCTCCCGGCACCCTGCCGGAGAGGGGAATCATTACCGGAGGGCTCTACATCACCATGCCCGCCTCCGGACTGATGCGTGAGTAGTTCATCCTTGGACTACGGGTCCATAGCAGTAGCTAGATGGTTGTCTTCTCCTCTTGTGCTACCATGTTTAGATCTTGTGAGCTGCATAACATGATCAAGATCATCTTTATGTAATGCTACATGTTGTGTTTGCTGGGATCCGATGAATATTGAGTACTATGTTATTGCTTCATAATATATCTTGTGAGTGCGTTGTTTATGATCTTGCATGCTCTCCGTTGCTAGTAGATGCTATGGCCAAGTAGATGCTTGTGACTCCAAGAGGGGGTATTTATGCTCGATAGTAGGTTCATGTCACTATTTAATCTGGGGTAGTGACAGCAAGCTCTAAGATTGTAGATGTACTGTTGCTACTAGGGATAAAACAATAGTACTTTATCTAAGGGTATTTGTATTACTTACATTACACACATTGACTAATGCAATTATCTGTTGCTTGCAACTTAATACTGAAATAGGTGCGGACGCTAACCGGAAGGTGGATTATTAGTCATAGATGCGGTTGGAACGGTCTTTGTATATTGTTGTAATGCCCAAATGAATATCACACTAGACATCATAACTATAGTATATGCATCATTATGCACTTCTTTATTCTGTCAATTGCCCAGCTGTAATTTGTTTACCCGCATGTATGCTATTATTATTATTTATGGAGAGACACCACTAGTGAACTGTGGACCCCGGTCCTTTTTCCTCAAACTGATAAACAATCCTACTGCAATCCTGTTACTTTCATTCTCTGCGAACAAACATCATTTTCCACACATACGTTTAATCCTTTGTTACAGCAAGCCAATGAGATTGACAACCTCACTGTTAAGTTGGGGCAAAGTATCTTGGTTGTGTTGTGTGCAGGTTCCACGTCAACTTCGACGCAAGATCTTTTCTGGCGTCGTTGCCACCTTAAGAAGATTCTTAGTTTCCTACTGGTTCGATAACCTTGGTTTCACAACTGAGGGAAATTTGCTGCTGCACTACTTCATACCTTCCTCTTGGGGTTCCCAACAATACCTCACCGGTGCATCAAACTCTTTTCTGGCGCCGTTGCCGGGGAGACTAGATTCTTCTACGAGGGGAGTCTCTCACATCCAATCTTTTTATTTTGTTATTGTCTTGCTTAGTTTATTTTTATTATTGTCTTGTTTGCTTAATATCAAAAATACAAAAAAAAATTAGTTACTTGCATTGTTATTATTTCGGTTTAGTAAATTTTTATTTCAGTTTTTATTATTTTTTATTTCGGTTTGCTTTTTAATTTGCTAAAATGAGTACTCCTGAGAATACTAAGTTGTGTGACTTCACTAGCACCAATAATAATGATTTTATATGCACTCCTATTGCTCCACCTTCTTCTAAAGCAGAATTCTTTGAAATAAAACCTGCTTTGTTAAACCTTGTTATGAGAGAGCAATTTTCTGATGTTAGTACTGATGATGTTGCTGCCCATCTAAATAATTTTGTTGAACTTTGTGAAATGCAAAAGCAAAAAGATGTAGATGGTGATATTATAAAACTGGAATTATTTCCTTTCTCTTTGAGAGGAAGAGCTAAAGAATGGTTGCTTTCATTGCCTAGGAATAGTATTGATTCATGGACTAAATGCAAAGATGCGTTTATTGGAAAATACTATCCTCCTGCTAAGATTATTTCTCTAAGAAGTAGCATTATGAATTTTAAACAACTTGATAATGAACATGTTGCTCAAGCTTGGGAAAGAATGAAATCTTTGGTCAAAAATTGCCCTACACATGGACTGACTACTTGGATGATCATCCAAACCTTTTATGCAGGACTGAATTTTTCTTCAAGAAACCTTCTTTATTCGGCTGCGGGAGGTACCTTTATGTCCATCACTTTGGGGGCTGCAACAAAACTCTTGGATAATATGATGGTGAATTATTCTGAATGGCATACTGAAAGGACACCTCAAGGTAAGAAGGTAAATTCTGTTGAAGAAACCTCCTCTTTGAGTGAAAAGATTGATATTATTATGTCTATGCTTGTGAATGGTAAATCTCATGTTGATCCAAATAATGTTCCCTTAGCTTCTTTAGTTGCATAAGAAGAGCATGTTGATGTGAACTTCATTAAAAATAACAATTTCAACAACAATGCCTATAGGAACAATTATGGTAATAATAACTATAAGCCCTATCCTTCTAATAATGGTAATGGTTATGTTAATTCTTATGGAAAATGCCTAGTGAGGAAAGGATTTTGGAAATTGAAAGAGCTACTAAATTTTTTATGCAAACCCAATATGAGCAAAATAAAGTATTCACTAGGACTATGGAAGAACAATCTATTATGTTGAGAAATATTAGTCATCAAATGGAAAATTTGAACAGGGAGATTTCGGGACTACAAGGGAAAATAACTAGTGCTGAAGCTCGTATTTCCTCTATGTCTGAAGCACAATCTTCTTTAATTAATAAAATGGCTGCTAAACCTGAAAATATTGATGATAATCCTTTTGCTACTGCTAATGCCATCCAAGTTAGAATTGATGAAAATGTTAGGATGATGGCTCAATTACATGCTAGATGGGAAAGAGAGAAAGAACTAGCTAAGGAAGATAATATTGTTAAAGTTTTTACTATTACCACTACTGAAAATAATGTTACTTCACATGCTAGTAAGCCTCCTACTATTAATGGTAACATAGTTGGTGTTGGAAATATTTCTTCTACTTCTTCCAAGAAGTTAAAATTGCATAAAACTGCTGAAACTGTTATTGATAAAAGTGCTGAAATTTTTAAGAACATAGGAGATAGTGGTTCGGTTTGCTTTGATGATAATAATTTTGATTTTGATAATTGTAATATCACTGAAGTTATTAAGTTCTTGCAAAAGTTAGCCACATGTCCTAATGCTAGTGCCATGAACTTGGCATTTACAACCCATATTACAAATGCTCTCATTAAGGCTAGGGAAGAGAAATTAAAACTTGAAACTTCTATCCCTAAAAAGTTAGAAGATGGTTGGGAGCCCATCATTAAAATAAAAGTGGATAAATTTGATTGCAATGCTTTATGTGACCTTGGTGCAAGTATCTCTGTTATGCCTAAAAAGCTCTATGATATGTTTGATTTGCCACCTTTGGAACATTGTTATTTGGATGTTTTTCTTGTTGATAATGCTATGAAGAAACCTGTGGGGAGAGTCAATGATGTTCTTATTATGGTTAACAATAACCTTGTCCCCGTTGATTTTATTGTCTTGGATATTGAATGCAACCCATCTTATCCAATTGTGTTGGGAAGATCTTTTCTTAGAACTGTGGGTGCTATTATTGATATGAAAGATGGAAATATTAGATACCAATTCCCACTCAAGAAAGGTATGGAACACTTCCCTAGAAAAAGAATGAAGCTACCTTTTGATTCTATCATTCGTACAAATTATGATGTTGATGCTTCATCTCTTGGAAATACTTGAATATCACATTCTGTGCCTAGCTGAAAGGCGTTAAAGAAAAGCGCTTATGGGAGACAACCCACTTTTTATTTCTGTTATTTTATTTTGTTGAGTCAAGGAATATGTCTGCCTCTGTAGCAATTCCTTTGTATCTTTACTTTATTGCATTGTTGTGTCAAGTTAAGCCTCTAGTAGAAAGTTGATGCTAGATTTGGATTGCTGTGCTGAAACTGTTTTCTGCTGTCCACCGTTAAATTCATAACTCTTTACAGAAAAATCGGATGGACCTGGGATTTTTTGTGCGTAATCCTCAGATATATATGCAACTTTCATTAGTTTTGAGTTTTCTTATTTGAGCAAGTTAAGTGCCTAGAAAATATTCGTCTTTACGGACTGTTCTGTTTTTGACAGATTCTGCCATTTATTTTGCAATGCCTCTTTTACTATTTTAAATGGATCTTTTTGTTCCATAAAGTATCAGTGGCTGTAGCTAGTGTCCAGTAGCATTGGTAGCAATTGTGTTCATGCAGAATATAAGAATTTTTGATTATGCACTAACCCTTTAATGAAGTTTACTTTGAGTTTGGTGTGGAGGAAGTTTTCAAGGATCAAGAGAGAAGGATGATGTGATGTGATCAAGAAGATGAAAGAGCCAAAGCTTGGAGATGCCCCCGTGGGTCACCCAAGCATATTTCAAGAAGACTCAAGCGTCAAAGCTTGGTGATGCCCAAGGCATCCCCTTCTTCATCAACAAACTATCAGGTCATCTCTAGTGAAACTATATTTTAATTCCGACACATCTTATGTGCTTTACTTGAAGCGTCTGTTTGTTTTTGTTTTTGTTATTTTCATTTTCTGAATAAAATGGATCCTAGCATTCCTTTGTGGGAGAGAGACACGCTCCGCTTTTTCTTATGAATACTCGTATTCTTCACTTATATCTGTTAAGTATTCTTCTGTGTTATTTCAATACTATTAGCTCTTGTTTTTCATGCATCTCTTGTTGGAGCTGTTAGTTTTTCTTATGTTATACTCTCATATCTCATTGTTATATACTTGGAGAGTTTATTTTTAAATAAGTTGATTGGTGTTTGGTTGGAAACAGAAAATGCTAAATGTGGTAGATGGTATAATGAAAAAGATATACATGCTCTTATGGATTGTTATCTTGTATGTTGTGGTGCTTGGCAATTGTTTTGAGCTCTCAACTAGATCATGTTTAAGCTTTTACATTATGTAGTTAAAACCTATTAATGAAGAACTACCGTAAAGCTTGTTGAAATTTGGTTTGCATGTTTGGTATCTCTAAGGTCTAGATATTTTCTAGTAAAGGTGTTTGAACAACAAGAAAGACAATATAGAGTTTTATAATACTTGCAATATGTTTTTATATACGTCTTGTTGTCATAGTTTATACTTGTGTTTGCTTCAAATAACCTTGCTAGCCAAAGCCTTGTACTGAGAGGGAATGCTTCTCGTGTATCCAAAACCTTGAGCCAAAACCCATGCCATTTGTGTCCACCATACCTACCTACTACATGGTATTTCCTGCCATTCCAAGAAAATACTTTGTGTGCTACCTTTTATTATTCAAAACATATTATCTCTTATTTGTGTCAATGTTTATTAGCTCATGAGGAAGTATGTGGTGTTACGGATATCAACCTTGTCATTTGCTTTTAGACAGACTTTCACAACCGGACTAGTGGCATATACATCCGCTTATCCATTAACTTTGCAAAAAGAGCTGACAAATGGGGTGCCCAGTCCAAATTAATTACAACTTTAACCGCTTCAATCTCTTCACATTTTTGCCCTGATCTATTCAGTCAAGCAATGACAACAGTTTTTAACTATATGTGTAAACAAAAGAGATAAGAGGGATGATCTACCTTGCTGGTAGAAATAACGTCCTTAATGGGAGCCGCTCTTGAAAGTCTGGTTGACAAGGGGGTAGAGTGCCCATGACCATTCGTTGACAACAACAAACACCTCTCAAAAACTTACTTTTATGCTCTCTATATGATTTCAAAAACCTATAAAACTAAAAAGCTCTAGCACATGTTTGTATCCCTGCTTACCTCTGCGAAGGGCCTTTCTTTTACTTTATGTTGAGTCAGTTTACCTACTTCTTTCTGTCTTATAAGCAAACACTTGTGTCAACTGTGTGCAACAATTCTTATATGCTTACTTATTGCACTTGTTATATTCCTTTGTGTTGACAACTATCTATATGATATACTTGTTACAAGTTGAAAGCCAATGCTTAAACTTATATCTTCCTTTATGTTGCTTCAATCCTCTTTTACTTAGAGACTATTGCTTTATGAGTTAACTTCCATGTGAATCATTTTGATGCTTGTTTGAAAGTACTATCTATGAAAAGTTTTTGCTTATATGATGTAGTTGTTTACTCCTTGTATATTTGTTAGCAAACTATAAACCATTGCTTTGAATCACTTCATTCATAACATGAGCCTTACATTATTATATGAGCAAGATTGTGTGAAGCATGTCACTTCAGAAATTATTCTTGTTATCGTTTTACCTACTCGGGACGAGTAGAACCAAGCTTGGGGATGCTTGATACGTCTCAAACGTATCTATAATTTCTTATGTTCCATGCTTATATTATGCCGATTGCTACATGTTTTATATACACTTTTATATCATTTTATGCATTTTCTGGGACTAACCTATTAACAAGATGCCACAGTGTCAGTTGCCTGTTTTCTGCTGTTTTTGGTTTCAGAAAAGTTGTTAAGGAAATATTCTCGGAATTGGACAAACAAAACGTCAAAGTGCTTATTTTCCCCGGGAGGTTTCAGAACACCGAAAACGACACGGAGGGGGACCCCGAGGGGCCCACACCCCCAGGTGGCGCGGTAGCCTCCTTGGCCGCGCGAGCACAGGGTGTGGGGCCCACGAGGCCCCGCCGCCTTCGCCCTTTCGCCTACTTAAACCCTCCGAGAATACAAGCCCTAGGACGTGCACCTTTTTCCTCCACGAAGTCCAGAGCCGCCGCCGTCGTCAACCCTAGATCGGGAGGGTTCAGAAGCTCCTCCCGGCACCCTGCCGGAGAGGCGAATCATCACCGGAGGGCTCTACATCACCATGCCCGCCTCCGGACTGATGCGTGAGTAGTTCTTCCTTGGACTACGGGTCCATAGCAGTAGCTAGATGGTTGTCTTCTCCTCTTGTGCTACCATGTTTAGATCTTGTGAGCTGCCTAACATGATCAAGATCATCTTTATGTAATGCTACATGTTGTGTTTGCTGGGATCCGATGAATATTGAGTACTATGTTATTTCTTCATAATATATCTTGTGAGTGCGTTGTTTATGATCTTGCATGCTCTCCGTTGCTTGTAGATGATATGGCCAAGTAGATGCTTGTGACTCCAAGAGGGGGTATTTATGCTCGATAGTAGGTTCATGTCTCTATTTAATCCGGGGTAGTGACAGCAAGCTCTAAGATTGTAGATGTACTGTTGCTACTAGGGATAAAACAGTAGTACTTTATCTAATGGTATTTGTATTACTTACATTACACACATTGCCTAATGCAATTATCTGTTGCTTGCAACTTAATACTGAAATGGGTGCGGACGCTAACCGGAAGGTGGATTATTAGTCATAGATGCGGTTGGAACGGTTTATGTATATTGTTGTAATGCCCAAATGAATATCACACTAGACATCATAACTATAGTATATGCATCATTATGCACTTCTTTATTATGTCAATTGCCCAGCTGTAATTTGTTTACCCGCATGTATGCTATTATTATTTATGGAGAGACACCACTAGTGAACTGTGGACCCCGGTCCTTTTTTCTCAAACTGATAAACAATCCTACTGCAATCCTGTTACTTTCATTCTCTGCGAACAAACATCATTTTCCACACATACGTTTAATCCTTTGTTACAGCAAGCCAGTGAGATTGACAACCTCACTGTTAAGTTGGGGCAAAGTATCTTGGTTGTGTTGTGTGCAGGGTCCACGTCAATTTCGACGCAAGATCTTTTCTGGCGCCGTTGCCACCTTGAGAAGATTCTTAGTTTACTACTGGTTCGATAACCTTGGTTTCACAACTGAGGGAAATTTGCTGCTGCACTACTTCATACCTTCCTCTTGGGGTTCCCAACAACACCTCACCGGTGCATCATACACCTTCACTTTTTCCGGTGAAAACTGGGAAACCCTTTTGTTACTACTGCTGTTTTATTTTGCTTACTTGAATCATATCACTGCCATCACTATTGTTGTTGCAAGTTTATTGATATACAGGTGTGGTTGAGAGTGACGTCTCAATTGCTAAAGTCTTATTGGTATTCTTGTGTTCCCCTTGAGTCGAACTATAAATTTGGGTAATACTTCCCAACAAAGATTTCAGCGAGCCCCTACACTTGTGGGCATCAAGACATTTTCTGGCGCCGTTGCCGGGGAGCCTAGCTTTATTGGTGACGAGGGGTGTCCTCATCAATACCCATAGTCGATAGCCTAGGGTTTGAGTTATGAGGTAGAGAACGTGTAGTACTGGTGAACTCGACGGCTGACAAGCGGGATTTACCCAGGTTCAGGGCCCTCGACTGAGGTAACACCCCTACTTCCTGCTTGTCTGTTATTGCTCTTGTGAATATGTGATGGTACAAGGGTCCAGCGAGAGTTCGTCTCGCTAGGGTTTGGAGGTTCTGATGTGCGTGTCTTTGATCGGTAGCCCTCCCAGCCCTTATATAGGGGGCTGGGTCTCGGGTACGTAACCGACTAGGATTACAAATATGGAAACTACAACCGACTATGAATAACTTGGAAAGCAATCTTCGTCTTGGGCCTTCCTTGATGGGCTTTGCCAGCCTATTGACAATTGGGCTATAGTCATTACGTGCACCAGGTACCCACACGATAGGATACCCGTTACTAGCCCCCGAGTGCTTGGCTGATTCGGAGAATTAGGCATGGACTCACTTGACAGTGCACGTCACATGTTTGTGTTCGATATCGTACGTCGTGTATTGTCTTTCGACTATGAATTTATGTTTTTGACAAAGGATTTTCGACTTAGTAGGCCTGGATTTACTCGACAAGTCAAGACCAGTTAACTGCACATTTGGGCAAAACCTTACTAGCCTTCAATCAAGTTCGAGTCCCCGGGCTCGAACCTGGAACATACTGGACAGATTCGACTCAGGCCGTTGAGGTCTTACTGAGTCGTTCTGCAGTCTTAACTTTGCTACCCAGCGCGTCCGCCGGGATTTTCATCGCATCTGCTGATACGGAAAGAATTAAGGACTTAACACTGCCGGAGTGGTCCTTAGCCCAGCTCGACTGATCGGCAGGTCTTACCTTTGCATTTTATGCATGCAGCATCCGAAGTGTCATCGACTGACGCAAATCGGGAATTTACTTGAGTTTATGCCTTTTTGCTTTTTGAATCTATCGGGTGCGCGACAGCGCTCCCGATGGGAGTAGCCCCCGAGATTGTGCTTTATTACTCGTAATGAAGGATAATCTCAAATCAATGAGCGTGAAGGAAAATGCCAGTCGAAGACATTTTCACCCACTCCCGATGAGATGCGTTTGAAGACACTCGAAGTGTTTGCTTTTAACTTAGTCGATAGACCTTTGAAGGGTTGCGTGACTTTGGCATACGTCAGTCGAAGAATATTTTAACCGCTCCCGATGGGAGTATATTTGGCTGTGCTTGGAGCAGTCGACTATTTGTCGACTATAACTTTTGTATGTGTAGTCGAGAGACTTTCGCATGACTGCATGTCATTGGTTCAGTCGACTTACTTATCGACTATTACTTTTGCATTCACCAACCTGCCAACCGAGTGATGTCATGCATGACCACCATGGCGTGCACGCAGGCCTTTGCCAGGACGTGTCATTGTGGGTCCGCTTGTTTGACCGTGGTGACCGCCGGTTCAGTTCTGATTTGACCGGACGTGGCGAAATTTCTGCGGACGTGATCATGACTTTCCTCGTTTTTCGTGCGTAGTGGGCGTTGTGGCCTGCGACGGTTTCTCTCCGATAGCGCCACGTGGCTTGGTGATTATGCACGAACGGCTGAGATTGTTTCTTCCACCGTGGTAAATACAGATCTCACCGCCGTAGATTAACTCCCTTTGCCATTTGCTTCCTCTGCCTCCTGCTCCTTGCGCGCGCACCCTTTGCCCCTTGCTCTTTGTTCCTCCTCTGCTTGCCATGGCGCCGAAGAAGAGCACGAGCGCCGCCGTCCCTTCTTCCTCTGCCAATGCTGGCAAGAAGAGGAAGGGTGCTGCGGCCGCTGCGACCTCCACGGGAAATCCCGCTGCTGCTTTGAAGAAGATTCCCGGCGACTGGGTGAAGTCCACCGTCACCGAGAAGAAGCTGGCGGCGTTCCGCCACACAGGCCTTCTCCCGCCGGCCGACAAGCTCGCCGCCCGCGCGCCCTCCAACAGGGAGGTACTCCCTGAGCCCCGCGCCGGCGAGCGTGTTTGCTTTGCTGAATTTTTGCCTCGCGGCTTTGCTCTCCCGCTGCACGATTTTGTGCGCGGGCTTCTTTATGCGTACGGGGTGCAGATCCACGATCTCACCCCCAATAGCATTTTGCATATTGCCTGTTTCATGGCTTTGTGCGAGTGTTTTTTGGGGGTGTCCCCAAGCTGGGCACTCTGGAAGTCCATCTTCCGAGTGCGCCACATGGTCCGTGATGGGCGTGTGTGCCCTCTTGGCGGGGTGGGCATCCAGGTCCGCAGCGACTGCCACTACTTCAACCTCAAGGCAGTCGACTCTGCCCAAGGATGGAGGAACAAGTGGTTCTACATCCCAATCGACCAGGACGTGCGCCCGGCCTTCTCGATTGGGAGGACCCCGCTGAAGACGAAGGCGTGGGAGCATTCTCTCTCGACTGAGGAGAAGGAAGAAGCTGCCCCCCTTATGGAAAAGATCAGCAAGCTGCTGGGCACCGTTACTGGTGTCCAGTGGATGAGCACCTTCATCAAGCGTCGAGTGTGGCCCCTGCAGCAACGCTCCCACCCTATGTGGCGATATGAAGGCCCACTCGATGCCACTCGAATGAGCGATGTGGAGCTGTCGCCCAATGAGCTGGACGCGCATGTGAAATACATCACCAGCATCAAGGCCGACGAAGCCATCGACTTCAACTCCTCCGTCGCTCCTTTTGGATTGGAGAACGCCCTCCCTGAGGTAAACATTATCGACTGTGCTTTTTGTTTTCTGGTGTACCTACCTTTTGAATGTTGTTTTTGTGTTGGCGATTAGGGCCATTCGACTGACGCCTCTCTTCCTCCCCTCCCCGAGTCTGGTCCTGCCGATGAGGCAGCTTTGCTAGATGAGGGGAAGAAGACCGTCACTCCCCCTCCCTCGGCTAACACCTCCGCCACAGAGGAGACGGAAACCGAGGAGGTGGGCCCGGTTCGTATGAGTGGCAACACTGCGACTGAGCCTGCCGCCAAGCGTCGCCGTGTGCCTCGACAGGAGGTCTCGAGTTCTTACTCGGGAAGCGCGGAGCAACGGGACCTGGAGGATTCTGGCTGCTCCTCGCCTGCGAAGGCCGTATCCCCTCTGGCTCGGCGCTCACCATCGCACTCAACTGGCCGCCTGAGCTTCGGAGGCCCCTGCCTTGACGTCGAGCCGGACTCAGATGAGGGCGAGCACAGGTATGTAGTTATGAAGTATTTTTGCTATGTTCGCCTTTCGCTTGCTTTCATACTTTGCCTTGAGCTCGTTGACACTATTGCAGCAGCGCCAGTGACGATCGGGTGCAATCGCCTCCTTTCGTGGAGGGGTCGACTGTGGCCTCCCCTCGTGCTGAAGTGGATGTCACTAAGACCACCCTGGTGGTTGAGGCGACCACCACCGCTTTGACGCCACCCACTACTGCTTCGACTGCACCCCCTTCCACATCTGCGTCTTCCTCCTGGACTGACCACGTGAGTGCTTTCACGTTTTATGTGTTATGCTGAATCCTTAATCTTGCTGACATGTGTTGCAAATCTTTTCGAAGCCTGCCGTCCGCGATCTTGTCGCGGCGGGTAAGGCCTTTGTGCAGTCGGAGGAGGAACGGGTCATTCTTCGCACCCAACTCGATGGTTTAAGCCGTAAGCTTTTCTGATTTTTTCCTGAGATGCGTCGCCTTTTTTCCCCTTGGTGTTTTGCGACTGAGCTTGGAAGTGACTATCTCAGGTGAGAAGGATGCCATCGCGAAGCAGTCGTCTGAGCTAGAGCAGCGACTGAAGGATCTGGAACGACAACTTGTCGACCAGCAGTCGCGTGCGAAGGAGGATCTGGACGATGCACGGAAATCGGCTGCCTCGCGTGAGCAGGAGTATGCGGCTCAGGTGTCTGAGCTTGCGCGTATGATGGAAGGTTAGCAGGTTTTGCTTTCGCCTTACGCGCTTTTATTTGATTGTCCTTGTGTTGACTTTTGCCTCTTGTTTTCTTTTTGAAACTATGAAGGGCCTACTGCTTCATGGGCCTCCAAAGACGAGGCGAGTGAAGACCTGTCACTTGACCGTGCCCTTGAGAAGTTGAGCGCTGCGCTCCAACACGCCAAGAGCTCTCTGGATACGTCCACTCGCACCCTTGGCGCTGTCTTCAAGGAGGTGCTTCCGTCAAGCGACGTGCCTGTCACCGCGCAAGGATTTGCGGACGTGCTAGGCCCCGGCTCTTCGACTGTGGCGGAGTTTGCGCGCGACTTGACGGTACGCGGCTCGGAATCCACCATCAAGCTTCTTCTTGGTAATGGCGTTGCTGCCGACTATGAGGCTGCTCTGTCTGATTTCCCGAAAAGGTCAGATGGGCAACCTTTGTCCTTGAAGGGTGTGACCGAGGCCGCGACGCGACTATCGCGCACTTGTATCGATACCATGGAGCGCAGATCTGTTGCTGTCGCTGCCATGCCGAAGTCGCGTAGGGCTAGGTCCGAGTCCGTGTCTCGCGTTTAAATTTTTGCTTTCATATTGATGTAATGAAGATTCGGTGTCCATTATGGGTGTCTCAGTTCCTGCTTTGTTTATGCCCTGGACTCTATAATGCGTTCTTTTCACTATGAATTCAGCGTTTGCTGCTTTGTTTTTATTCGTGCCTTTGCCTGAAATATATGATTATGCGCTTGCCAGTCGGACGATATCATCTCGCCTGAAACTTCCCAGCCGTGGACGGATACTCGAGCAGCCGCCGAAGCCCGTAATGACGCCAAGGTTTTGGCTTATGCGAAGAGGCGAGTGGTCACTCTAGAGCGGGAACTAAGAGCCACTCAAACGGAGTTGAAACTTCTTAAGGCAAAACCCGCTCTCGCCACCCAGCGTGAAGAGTATGTGCTTGGCGAAGTCGAACACTCGAACAGGCAGCTCGAAGGTATGTAATAAACGATTGCCTTTGTGGTCTTCTTATGTCTTCTTTATAGCCTGTTGATAGCTGTTCGTCTGCAGTTTTTGTTCATAACTTCCAGGAAGAGGCGGAGCGGGTTAACGAGCGTCTAGACAACGCGACTGATAACCCGGTTTCCGGCCGTCAGCATTTTTGGGTGGACAGGCATCGCGCCCGCGAACTCGCTACCCTTAAGGATCGAGTATTTCGCGGCGCGGTCCTACTCGAGCGTTGCCGTGCGGCGTTTATGCGCATCAACCACTTCTTGTTTCCTGAGGGGCCGCAGCCGCAAGGAATTCATGCGCTGGTTGATCTGTTCCAGTCTGCAACTCCGATCCGGGAAGCTTTGACTCGAAGAGTTGTCCTTGGAGCCAACGCCGTCATGGGATACATCCGCAGCCAACATCCTTCCTTTCGCATCTCTTCACCCGCGGTTGGCGCGCGACTAGAGCAAAAAAATTTGGATAGGACTGCGGTTTCAGCGCAGGTGCTTGTGGACTGTTTTCACGACCAGCTCGTTGACTCAAACTTACCTGTAAAGGATGAGCCTATGTAGTTTGTGTAACTAACCAGCCCCCGAGTCCCTCGAGTGGGGTGTGAGTAGAAAGATGTTTATGTAAGTTTGCATGTATCAGCCCCCGAGCCTTCGGGTGGGGTGTGAAAAGTAGGGCGTTTATGTGAGTTTGTATATGTACAGCGCCCGAGCCTTCGAGTGTAGCTGAGTGTTGCTGTTTATGATTAAGACCCAGCCCCCGGGTCCTCGAGTGTGGCTGAGTTTTGTTGCTTATGACTAAGACCCAGCCCCCGAGTCTTCGAGTGTGGCTGAGTCGAGAGTGATTTGGCTTATGATAGTAAATTATGCGAAGAAGAAAATCTTTCTTTATTCAAGATATTGACCAGCAGGCCGCCTCATTAAAAACCTTCCAGTCCCCTTAGGTACCCTGGTAAGGAAAAGAGCGCGTCTGAAACCTGCTGGCCTTTCCGACATTTATGCTCTGTTACATTGATCGACTATGACATCTAGGCATAGAAGCGACGCAGGTGCGCCACATTCCATGGGTTATTTGATAATTCCCCCGTCTGGGCGTGCTTAAGTCGATAGGCACCACCGTCGATGACTTCCGTGACGACGAAAGGACCTTCCCATGGTGATGCGAGCTTGTGCACCTTCTTCTGCTTCATCCGGAGTACTAAGTCGCCCACCATGAATGTTCTGGGGCGGAGTCGTCGACTGTGGTAGTTTCGGAGATCCTGCTGATAAACAGCTGTGCGGGCAAGGGCCGTATTGCGCGATTCTTCGAGTAGATCCACCGAGTCTTCGAGTGACTCGTTTGCGTCGTCCTCGTCGTACAGCTCGACTCTTGGTGCGCTGAATTTCACCTCTGGTGGCAGTACTGCTTCTGCGCCGTAGACCATAAAAAATGGCGTAAACTGAGTCGAGGCGTTTGGGGTTGTGCGCAAACTCCATAGTACCGCCGGGAGCTCCTCGACCCAAGCGCCTGCGGCCCTTTTGAGTGGTACCAGCAGTCTTTTCTTAATGCCCGTGCAGACGAGACCATTGGCTTTTTCAACCTGTCCGTTGGACTGTGGGTGCGCGACTGATGCGTAATTAAGCGCGATGTTCCACTCTTTGCAGAAGGAACGAAACTCCTCGGCTGTGAAGTTTGTGCCGTTGTCCGTGATGATGCTGTTTGGGACGCCAAATCGATAGATGATAAATTTTATGAAATTGACTGCTGTAGCGGCAGTCGAGCTTGTGATTGGGATCGCTTCTATCCATTTCGTGAATTTGTCCACCGCCACCAGTAGGTAAGTATGTCCTCCGGGTGATGACTTTTTGAGTGGTCCGACCATATCAAGCCCCCATTGGGCGAAGGGCCACGCGAGTGGTATGGTTTTGAGTGCTGATGCGGGTGCATGAGGCTTGGTGGCGAATTTCTGGCACCCAATGCACCTTTTGACGATGTCGTCTTCATCCTGGAGCGCTGTAGGCCAGTAAAACCCTGCTCGGAAGGCTTTGGCTACGAGTGATCGACTGCCGGCGTGATGCCCGCAGGTTCCTGCATGGATATCACGAAGTATAGTTTTTCCATCCTCAATTTCCACACACCTTTGGAACATACCTGAGATGCTTCGTTTGTAGAGTTCACCGTTGATGATGGTGTATGCTTTGGAGCGTCGAGTGACTCGTCGGGCATCTGCTGCATCGTCTGGTAGTTCGTCGCGTAGCATGTATGCTAGGAAAGGTTGAGTCCATGCTGGAATTACCTGCTCGCCCTGGCATAGTAGTACTTCGTCTGGCGGATCCTCTGCGCCGGGTGTTTTGTCTTTGGATGTAGCAGTCGAGGTTGATGGGGGCCGCTGTTTTTTGATGGACCTGTGCTGGATTCGCTCCAGGAAGACGCCTGGGGGGACTTGCGCTTTAGTCAAGCCTATGTTGGCTAGTATGTCTGCTTCCTCATTGCTTTCTCGTCCGACATGTCGTAGTTCGCATCCGTCAAAGTCGCCTTCGAGTGTGTTGTAGAGGTCACGATATGCGATCATGTTGTCGGCTATGGCGTCGCAAGCTTTCATTGTCTGCTGTACGACTAGATTTGAGTCGCCGTATATCATCAGTCGAGTACACCCCAGCGCCTTAGCCATTCGCATGCCGTGGATCAGACCTTCGTACTCGGCCTCGTTGTTGGATGGTCGCTTGAAGTCCATCTGCAACACGTACTTGAGTTTGTCGCCTTTGGGTGATATGAGTATGACGCCTGCACCTGCGCCTTCGTTCTTTTTAGACCCATCGAAATACATTGTCCATGAGTTGGACACATCCGGGATTCCTGGCAGCTGAGATTCTATCCACTCCGTTGTGAAGTCGGGTAAGACTTGTGCCTTGATAGCCTTCGGGTGATCATATGTGATCCCGAGTGGCCCGAGCTCGATGAGCCATTTTGCTACACGCCCCGTTGCATCGGGATTGGTGAGTATGTCCCCGATTGCTGATTTGCTGATCACTGTTATCGGGTGCTCCGTAAAGTAGTGGCGCAACTTTCTGGATGTTATGAAGACAGCGTATGCCAGCTTTTGGAAGTGCGGGTATCTTTGCTTTGACAGGGACAGGACTTCGCTGACGTAGTAGACTGGCCTCTGTATGCTCTGAGTTTTTCCTTCCTCCATGCGTTCGACTACCAAAGCCGTACTTACCACTCTGTTTGTGGCTGCCACGTACAGGTACAAAGGTTCTTTCTCCTTGGGTGCCGCCAGGATGGGGGGATTTGTGAGTATCCGCTTGAGGTCTTTGAAGGCTGCTTCAGCTTCATCTGTCCACTCGAACTTGTCTGCCTTCTTCATCAGTCGATAAAGTGGTAATGCCTTTTCGCCTAGCTTACTGATGAAGCGACTGAGCGCTGCTACTCGACCTGTCAATTGCTGTACCTCGTAGAGCTTTTTAGGTCTTTGCATGGTTAATATGGCCTGTATCTTTTCTGGGTTTGCTTCTATTCCCCGAGCCGATACTAAGTACCCCAAGAGTTCTCCGGCTGGAACACCAAAGGTACACTTGTCTGGGTTGAGTTTGATGTTGTATCGATTGAGATTGTCGAATGTTTCTCGCAAGTCTGCGAGTAATGTGCTTTCTTCTTTCGACTTGATGACGATGTCGTCCACATAGACCTCGACGTTGTTCCCAAGTTGCGTCTTCAAACAGTTCTGCATCATACGCTGGTAGGTGGCGCCTGCATTCTTGAGCCCGAAGGGCATTGTGGTATAGCAATATACTCCGAGTGGAGTTGTGAAGGCTGTCTTCTCATCGTCTTCGACTTTCATCCTTATCTGGTGATACCCTGAGTATGCATCCAGGAAGGATAAACGCTCGCATCCCGCAGTGGAGTCGACGATTTGATCGATACGCGGTAGTGGAAAATGATCTTTTGGGCAACACTTGTTGAGCCCGGTGAAGTCGACACACATTCTGGTTGCTCCTGTCTTCTTTTTCTCGACTAGTACGGGATTGGCTACCCACTCTGATTTTTTGATTTCTCGAATGAAGTTTGCTTTGAGTAACTTGTCCACATGCTTCTCTATGGCCTCTCTTTTGGGTCCGGAGACACGACGTATTGCTTGTTTGACCGGCCTAGTTCCTGGATTAAGCTGGAGGGAGTGCTCGGCGAATTCCCTGGGAATACCTGGCATGTCGGCTGCACACCATGCAAATATATCCCAGTTCTCACGGAGGAATTCGACGAGCGCGCTTTCCTATGCAGGAGATAGGCTTGTGGACACCCTGACTGTCTTGGCTGGATCAGTCGGGTGAACCTGGTGCTTCGTTATGCCGTCCGCGGTGCTAAACGCCTTGTCGACTGCCTGTTTCTTCTGTTCGGGCATGTATGTTGTGTCGTTGGTGAGCGAGAGCTCTTCGAGGGTTTGCTCCATACCGAATGTCTCGGAGATTTTGCTGAAATCGCGGTCGCAAGCATCTGACCTTTGAAAATTTCCGTTGATTGTGATGACTCCTTTCGGGCCTGGCATCTTCAACTTGAGATATGCGTAGTGTGGCACTGCCATGAACCGAGCAAATGCGGGGCGCCCTAGTATGGCGTGGTATTGTGACTTCCAGTCGACGACTTCGAATTCAATCGACTCGGTTTTGAAGTGGTTTGCGTCACCGAAGGTGACGTCGAGCTGTATCGTGCCTACTGGGAGAATAGGTTTTCCTGGAACAATGCCATGAAAAGTGTTTGTGGACTGGGGTAAGTTTTCGACTGACCTATTCATCCTGCGAAGTGTGTCGGCGAAGATGATGTTGATGCCGCTGCCTCCATCCATGAAGACTTTGGTCATGGCGTATCCGCCGATCTGAGCGTCGAGTACCAGGGCTGCGTGGCCTGGTCGGTAGACAGATGGTGGGTGATCTTCTCGATTGAAAGTTATTGCGGTTTCAGATCCCCGCAAGAAGTCTGGTATGGCTGGTGGTGCCATAACCGCCATGTTAACATGTCGAGTGTGAATCTTTTGCTGCCTGTTGGAGGGACGCCCTTTTTGGATCATGAACATCTGTCCTTGGGGCTTTGGGTACTGCTCCTCCGTTGCTTGAGGTATATGATGTATGGCTCCTGCGACTTGGCTTCCCGGGTTGTATGGTGGTGGAGGTGGTAATGCCGCGACTGGCTGTGCTGGTGGTGGGGCGATGTGCGCTGGCGGTGCAGTCGAGGGTGTAGCTCTTCTGATTCTTGCCGCGTAATCAGCCACCATCTGTTCGAACTCTCGGCAATTCCCCATGGTGTGGTTGGAGATTAGCCTTCCGTCCTCTCCTTTGAATAAGTGCAGCCTGCAGTCGTCATCCATCTTTTCTTGAAATGTTTTTTCTGGTTTTGCATCTGTTCGTTTGCGCCACTCTTGCCTTCGGTATCCACCGCTACACTGGTCGCGGTCGCGACTGCTTCGTCGGTCATTTGTTCGACTGTCTCGGCGGTCGTTCCCTCGACTGTCTCGGCGGTCGTCTCCTCGACTGTCGCGGCGGCTGTCGTTTCGACTGTCGCGACGATCTTCTTGTCGTCTGTCGTCCTGGACGTGATTGTCCTGCGAAAAACCTGCTGCTACGAATTTTACCTTGTCGTTGCCGCTATACCCACTTTTGCGTCTTCGTCTTCTGTCATCCCTGTCGTGGTGGTCTCGACTACTGCGTCGATCCTCGCGGTCATGTGGGGAAAGTGGACGCTTGGCCCTTATGGAATCTTCGCCATCCGCCCACTCGGTCGCTATCTTCATGAGTTCTGCCATGGATTTTGGCTTTTGGCGGCCGAGTGCTTCTCTGAAGTCTTCCCTGAGAACTCCCATGGTGAAGGCGTCCATGGCTCTGTCTTCGGAGATTGTGCCGACTGAGTTGCGGATGGCCGTCCATCGCCTGATGTATGCTCGAATTGGCTCGTCTGACCTCTGCTTGCAAGCCCGTAATTCCTCGAATGTTTTGGGCCGCTCGCACAGAGGATCGAAATATTTGATGAAGTCTTCCCGAAAGTGATCCCAGGAATCGTATGATGCTTCGGGTAATGCTTTGAGCCAGTCGCGAGCTGTACCTTCAAGCATCAGCTGTATGTATTGCAGTGCCGTTGTAGTTGTCCCCCTCTGGCATACGACTGCGAGTTTGTAGTCCTCGAGCCAGCCTGACGGCTCTTGTTTGCAGTTGAACTTTGGCGTTGTTGGTAACCCGAACTTTTTGGGCAACTTTGCCTCGCGGATTCGTCTTGTGAAGCATCGTGCTCCGCAAGGTCCGGTTTGGCGACCGTCACTCGAGTCGTTGCTGGCGGATCTCCTGGACCTGCTCCGTGAACGGCGACGACTCGAGTGTCTTCGTGTGCTACTCCTGCGACGGCTTCGACTGTGGCGATCCCACGAACGGCTTCTGCTGCGTTCTCTGTGCTTCTCCGACTGGAGTCCTTTTGCCGCGAGTGCGAGCGCCTTTAATTGCTGGAGATGCAGTTCTTCGGCTGGGTCGCCTGCTGGAGGTGCTGTCGCCTTGAGGTATGCCCCCAGTGATATCAGGGCACCTTCAGCTGTTTTGGGTGCTAGTATGCCGTCGGAGTCCAGGGTCATGAACGAATGTTCTAAGTTGCGAGTGACTCCGGATCTCTCGCCCTCTGGGATATTGGCGAATCTCGATCTATGCCTGTGCTCCGTCGCACTTGTGGAGCTAAGGGAAATCTGCCTTCTCCGCATACTTGAGATGCTAGCTTGCCTCCTGCGTTCTTCGAGTGTTGCTCTGTACTCCTTTAGGCGCATTGCTTCTTGCCAATTGAAATAATTGTATGTCATCCACTCCTCTGGAGTCGCATCTGCTGGCATCATTGTGCAGTCCTTTATGATCTTGTCGACTTTTGCTGCCACCTCTGCTGTGATAGTTAGCGTTGTTACGCCATCTGGTAATGTGACCGGGCAAGGAAATTCCGTAGGCCTGCGACTAGCTGCTGCCGCTGAGGTTTCGGCGCTGAATGCAACGTAGACCTGCCGAGGTATGACCGGAGAATATGTGTATGTGCCATTGACGCCGGTTATGGGTTCGGAATCGCCGTCTAAACTCATGTCGGAGTTATTGCTGAACTGGGCGTCAGTGTTGACGTATGCTTCGAGTATCTTTTCGGGATCGTCTTCGTTGCTGGAGAGGGACTCGTGATCCGCTTGGATCTCTGGCCCGGCGAAGTCGGCGAGGTAGATGCTGTCGCCCGTGTCTTCAGTTTGCATGTAGTCAGGCGCAGTGTCGAGTGCCGCGATGTGTTCGACTGTGGTGACTTGATAGTCAGACTGTACCCCATCATCTAGGAACTCCTGAGCCAGGAGTTTATTGAACTCTTGGGTCGTTATGGAGTCGACTAGAGATCTTGACGGCGAGATTGAGTTGACCTTTGACGACGTAGCTCCTGTGCCTGTTGGCGATGTGGCCATGACAGATGGTTCTTCGAGTACGCTTATCTGATGTACAGATTGTGCCTCATCTTCCGGGAACTCTTGTGCCATGATCCTATTGAACTCTTCAGTCGCCATGGATGATGTCGGTGATGGGATCGAATCGATCTGTGATGAGGTACCTTCCTTGTCTGCTGGCAATGCGATCGCAGTCGATGGATCTTCGGGTGTCTTCTTTGCGATCTCATCGGTCAAGTCCTGCACACCGAGCTTGTCGACGAAAAAATTGTGCTCCCCAATGATTAGATTGAAACTTGAATCAAGATTAGCAAAAACTTCCTGTGCTTCCGATGAGTACGGCTTGATTCTTCTTGGCGATGCAGCTTGCGGTGTTGGCGACTGATCGCCTGATGCTCCAACTCCAGTCGAGACTGTCAGCGCATGGCCGTTTGCAGATGTAGTCGGCGAGTTGCCGTTTGAGGTCGAAACCAGCGAATCCGTAGATCCAGCACTACCTATTCCCACAGACGGCGCCAATTGACGAGGGGTGTCCTCATCAATACCCATAGTCGATAGCCTAGGGTTTGAGTTATGAGGTAGAGAACGTGTAGTACTGGTGAACTCGACGGCTGACAAGCGGGATTTACCCAGGTTCAGGGCCCTCGACTGAGGTAACACCCCTACTTCCTGCTTGTCTGTTATTGCTCTTGTGAATATGTGATGGTACAAGGGTCCAGCGAGAGTTCGTCTCGCTAGGGTTTGGAGGTTCTGATGTGCGTGTCTTTGATCGGTAGCCCTCCCAGCCCTTATATAGGGGGCTGGGTCTCGGGTACGTAACCGACTAGGATTACAAATATGGAAACTACAACCGACTATGAATAACTTGGAAAGCAATCTTCGTCTTGGGCCTTCCTTGATGGGCTTTGCCAGCCTATTGACAATTGGGCTATAGTCATTACGTGCACCAGGTACCCACACGATAGGATACCCGTTCGGTATATCCTCGTCAATTGGTGAGACCACTTGTTATTATTTATTTGCTGCATCTGCTTGTTCCCAACTATGGGAAAGGAAAAGACTCCGAAAGGTAAGGCCTTCAACTACTTGTAGAGGTACGGACTTGCCAAGTAGGCCAAACTTCTCACCTAATGTTACTTCTACTACTGTTGCTGTTAAAAAGAAAGGTAAAAAGGTATCCAGTTCACCATTGTCTAAGATGTCTACTAGTACGGAAAATAATTTAATATGTGATAAAGAAGTGACACCTGAAACATCTGAGATAATTGAAGCACCTGAATTACCTGAATTGCCTGAATCTCCTATTAATTCTAATGTTGAATCTGAGATAGAAGATAATGAAGACTGTGAGGATGATTATACTTCTTCTGAGGAAGAAGATGCATTTTGTATGGCTTTTATGGATCCTGATTTTGATAAACTAGATAAACTTGATAGTTATAAGGATTCTCCTCTTGATGAATATTTCTCTATTGCTAAAGAAATGAATGCTCCTGCTATTAATATAAAAGATGAAGATTATGAGTTTAGTGTTGATCCTGAAATTATTAAAATGGCTGAGAAGGTTAAGTTTTATGGGAGAGATGATGAGTTTCCTCATGAGCATATTACTCATTTGCATGAATTATCTGTGTTATTTGGTAAAGATGAAATTCACCAACGCTACTATTTCTTAAAGTTGTTTCCTTTTACTTTCGGAGGAAATGCTAAAAGTTGGTATAATTGCTTAGCACCTGGATCTATTACTAGTAAAGAAGCATGCTTGAAATTGTTCTATAATAAATATTTCCCTGATGAAAAGATTCATGGTTTAACTATTGAAATTAGAAATTTTTCACAGAAAAGAGAAGGAGGATATACCCCAAGCTTGGGGGAGGTTTAATAAGATGGTTAGGAAATGTCCTACCCATGGCTTTAAGAAGAATGAAGTACTTGATATATTTTATAATGGACTAACTGAAAGTACTAGAGGCTATCTTGATAGTATTGCAGGTAGTGCTTTCAGGGAAAGGACCGTTGATGAAGCAACAGATCTATTGGAAATGATTTCTAGAAACTATCAAGATTGGAATATTGAAAAGTTTGATGAAAAGGAAATATTTCCTCAGAAGAAAGGAGGCATTTTTAAACTAAGCGAAGAAACAATGAAAGAAGCTTCCAAGGATATTACAGAGAAAGGAATTAAAACCTCTCGTCTCAAGGAATTAGCTGAAATGGGTATTAAACTTCCTATTGATCAACCATGCTTTCCAATACAAGTCAATGTTATTAACTATGTGGAAGGTAATGAGAAGGTAACACCACCCATTGATGTGTCATATGTTAATGATTTTGCTTATCGTCATGATCCTGAAGAACATGCTATTAGAATGAGTATTATGGAGAACTCTCATAAGATTAAATTTCTTCGTGAAAATTTAAATGCTAGTGTAGGAGAGGTTAAAAGAATTGTTACAAGTTGAACAAATGGTTTCTCTTCAAAATCAATTATATGAAAATCTTATGGAGAAGAAACAGGTTTGCGGAGTTAATACTAGAGGAGGTGCGAGTACTCAGGATCTTGATTATCCTGAAAACCATCCCAAGAGAAAAGAGCAAGAGGCTCTTAAAAAGAAATCTTATGCAGGCAAATCTCCCAATGAAAACAAAAAGATTGATGACTCTCAAGAACAAGATAAAGATATTTCTATTTCTGATGCTGAAACTGAAGATGATAATTTTGAAGAAGAAGAATCACCTCCACCTGATGAAGAACAACAAGAAGAGGAAAATAATGAAGAAACTGAAACTACTGAGAAAGAAGACACTCAACCATCTATTGAGAAGAATAAGAAGAAGAAGCATCCAAAGCAATGATGGTGAGCTCGTCTTCCTCCTCCCGTCGTGTTTGTCGTTATGCGGTCGGAAAGACATGTGCAATGATCAGAATTCACGCGAGAGCTTGCGCACGCGCAAGTTGGCTATGCTCAGTTTCTGCTAGTAGGAATTTAGAGCATCTCCACCGGTACCTCCAAAGGGCGGCAGAGGCGCCGGCAACAACGTTGGGGGATAAGCCCAAAAACGCCGGCAGTTTGGGGGCCGCTCCCCGCACCTGCAGCTCCCAGCGATCACATGCCCCGACCCCCAATGATCACAAACACATTTTATTTGAAACTGTCATTAAACTTGGACAAAGTTTATAGAATTTAAACCTAATTTAAACTCTAAGGTCGATCCAGTCCGGTTGCAGCCATGGGTACGGCCAATGCGCCGCCGGCGCCGGAGGTGGAGGCGTCTGCTGCGCTGTCGCCTGTGCTGCTTCCATACGTCGCTGCTCCCAGGCCGACCTGGACAGGGCCTCGACCGTGCCCACCCAGGCGGCCTCCTCAGGGAGTTCGCCCGTCATGAGTGAGTCGCGCTCCGCCCAGGCGAGCGCCTCGTCCTTTCTCATGCCCTCTGATTTTATGATTGCAGCCCGGGCGGCTCTGTCCTGCTCCTCTTCCTCCTTGGGGGTGGCCCTCGCTTCCTCGGAGGCTTCCTCGGCGGCGACGACGGCGGCCTACTGCTCGACGACCTGTCGAGCCTCCCGGTCGAGGAGGCCACGATAGTCGTCATTTCCGTCAAACTCCTCCTCCAGGTCCGGCGGGACTCCGGTCCTTGGCTGGCCGAAGGTGGTTTGGCGACGAGGTTCGCCGGTGTGGCGGGAGATGTATCCGCGGCGGCGCAGGACGTCGTCAACGTTTTGGCTGTGCCAGTAGGTGTACCGGACACGCGTGGCGTGCGGCCCGAAGGGAGTGCGCACATGCCGCTCCTGCGACAACACGTTCTCCCACCACATCGATGACTGGAACCGCGGGTCGCTGCGCTGTTCTGCGGGTAGGAGCGGCGTGAAGGGGATCACAGGCAGAAAACAAAAAATTTCTAAACAACGATAACCTAAAACTGGCCAGGATCTATACTATGCAGATATAGTAATACGGAGGAGATCGATATACATACCCTTGTAGACCGAAAGCGGGGATTACGATCCTGCACAAGCGTTGTCGATGAAGCCGACGAAGACGACCTCGAGGTCGTGTAGAGGAAGAAGGCCTCCGAGCACCACTAGCGTGGCACCTCGCAGGGATTCACACACGTTCGGTGAAGACGACGACCTCCGGGCTCCGATCCAAGGACGAGCAGCGGAAGACTGGGACCGGAAGACCAGCAGCACGGCGGCGTGCGTATGGTGGAGAGAACTCCTCCTTGGCGCAACTCCAACAAAGGAATCACGTGTTTCAAGGAGAAAAAGAGAGAGAGAAATTGGTGTTTTTTAAAGGCCAAGGGGGCACCTGTATATATAGGAGAAAGGGGGCTGCTAGCCTTGCTGGCCGGGCGGTGTGGGACTAAACCCCACACCAGCCCGCCCCCCTCCTTGGTGCGTCGGCCCTAGGTGGGCCCCATGTGGCCCACCTAGGCCGGCCGGCCCCCCTTTCTCACCTGGGGGGAACCCCCCCCCCCTATGGGCCTTCTCTCCATGGGAAGGCCCATTTAAGGTGGGCTGCCTTTAAAAATTCGAAAATAATTAAATAAAAATGTATTTAACTATTAATTACACTAATTAATATTAAACACACATTATATAATTTATTCCGGCTCCGAAAACTATTTCGTTGCTGTCCGATCTCCATCGGATCTTTCCCGGGACGCTCCCGGTGCACTCTCTTCTAATTTCTCTTCCGGTAAACTTGTTGACTCCCCTTAAGTGTGTTACCCTAGCGGTTCGAGATCTCGCTAGACATGATCGAGACACGCTCTCCGATCAATGACTAATTCGTGGACCTTGGATACCCAGAATTAATCCCTGTGAGATAACGAATAACTTTGTCGTTCGAACCTAGACGTCGAGACTTAAACCTTTTGCCATGGCGATACTTAGCGTGTCTGAGACTCGTTCATAGATATCACGATACCTAGCTTGATCTCGTTACCGACACCGCTATCTTCTACTCGTCCATGATATTATGTCCTGGTGACCTAGTCACACGCTTGCAAGCTCATTTGACATAATCTCACCGAGTGGGCCCTAGAGTATCTATCCTGCTATGCGGACTGGCAAATCCCGCTCTTGATCCCTCGTCTCAACATACTCCCTTCCGATACCCGAGAGGGACACCTTTATTTTCATAATATTAAGACATGACGTTTGATGCAATCAAAGTATCTTTCAGGAATAGCAATAAGAGTTGATCTCACGGTCAAAGGCGTAATGACTACGTCCTACAAATATTGGGTATGTCCATCACATCGTTCTACCAACGATATGACTCCATTGTCAATTGACACCATGTCACATGATCGGGAAACCTCGATCATCGATTGCACAATGAACTAGTCACGTAGAGGCTACTAGGGACCTGGTTGTCTTACGTATCACACGTGTATTAATGTTTCCGCTTAATATAGTTATAGCATGACACAAAAACATATTATGAACAAATGAGATATGATAAATAAAACACTTTATTAATTGCCTCTAGGGCATATCTCCTTCAGTCTCCCACTTGCACTAGAGTACAATTTATTCTAGATTACAACTTGGTAAAAGCCTAACACCCATAGCATTTTGGTGTTTCACATGCTTGTAAAGTAGAAGAGGCTTCGTCAGAGGATCTGCCACATTCAGATCCGTATGCACTTTGCAAATCTTCACATCGCTTTCCTGTACATACTGTCGTATCACATGGAAGCGTCGGAGAATGTGTTTGGCAGTTGAGTGAGACCTTGGTTCCTTCGCGTTAGCAATAGCACCCGTATTGTCGCAGTAGAGGGTTACGGGGTCTTGCGCGCTAGGGAACACTCCAAGCTCAATGATGAACTTCCTCAGCCACACAGCTTCATTCGCGGCTTCAGAAGCAGCGATGTACTCCGATTCCATTGTAGATTGGGCCACTATGGGTTACTTCCCAATCCTCCAGCTTACAGCGCCTCCGTTCACCTTGAAAACATATCCTGTTTGTGACTTAGAGTCATCTGGGTCTGTGCAGAAACTTGCATCAACGTAACCTGTTACGCTAAGTTCTTCTTCACAGTCACCATACACAAGAAACATTTCCTTTGTCTGCTTGAGATGCTTAAGAATGTTCTTAACAGCTACCCAATGATCCTTTCCAGGATTACTTTGGAACCGGCTTGTCAAGCTAAGAGCCAATGCTACATCAGGTCGAGTACTTAACATGGCATACATGATTGATCCTATGGCTGAAGCATAAGGATGTTTAGCCATCTCGGCTCTATCATGTTCCGTCACCGGACACTGAGCCTTGCTCAATGTTTTATTCTTGATAACCGGCAGAGAACCTTTCTTTGCCGTCTCCATACCGAACCGTTTCAGTATCTTATCAAGATAAGTACTCTGACTCAACGCTAATAGACGTCTTGATCTATCACGATAGATTTTAATGCCTAAAACGTATGCAGCATCTCCTAAGTCCTTCATTGAAAATTTACTGTTTAAATACTTCTTTACGCTATTCAGAAGATCCACATTATCCCCAATCAGTAATATATCATCCACATATAGTACTAGGAACACAACTGAGATCCCACTCATTTTCTTGTAAATGCAGGTCTCTTCTACATTTTGGACAAATCCAAAACCTTTGATCACCTCATCAAAGCGAAGATTCCAGCTCCGAGACGCTTGCTTCAGTCCATAAATGGAACGCTGAAGCTTGCATACCTTGCCAGCATTTTCTGGATCGACAAAACCTTCAGGTTGTACCATATACAACTCTTCCTCAATGTTACCATTTAGGAATGTTGTTTTGACATCCATCTGCCATATTTCATAGTCGTAATATGCCGCAAGTGCTAGCAAAACCCGAATAGACTTTAGCATCGCTACCGGTGAAAATGTTTCATCGTAGTCAATTCCATGAACTTGTCGGAAATCCTTTGCGACAAGCCGAGCTTTATAGACGGTTACGTTACCATCAGAATCAGTCTTCTTCTTAAAGATCCATTTATTCTCGACGGCCTTGCGCCCTTCGGGAATCTCCATCAAAGTCCATACTTTGTTGTCATACATGGATCCTATTTCGAATTTCATGGCTTCAACCCATTTCTCGGACTCAGGGCCTGCCATAGCCTCTTTGTAGTTCGTAGGTTCGTCTTGTTCAATTAACATGACGGTGCAAACCAGGTTGCCGTACCACTCAGAAGTGGTACGCGATCTTCCAGACCTACGAGGTAGAATAGTATCCTCGACATTTTCTCCCACTCCATCTGTGGAGGACGTTTCCGGAACAGTTTCCGTTGCGCCACTCGGAATTTCGAGTTCAGGATCAACGATCTCGTCGAGGTCTATTTTCCTCCCACTTACTCCTTTGGCGAGAAACTCCTTCTCGAGAAAGGTGTCGTTCTTCGCGACAAACGTTTTGCCCTCGGCTTGGTTGTAGAAGGTGTATCCTATGGTTTCCCGCGGATACCCTACAAAGACGACTTTCTCTGATTTCGGTTCGAGTTTGTCGGGCTGTAGTTTCTTAACATACGCCTCACAACCCCAGACCTTCAGGAACGACAACTTAGGTTTCTTGCCATGCCATATATCATACGGTGTCGTTGCTACGGATTTGGACGGAGCCCTATTTAAAATGAATGCGGTTGTTTCTAATGCATATCCCCAAAAAGATACGGGCAAGTCGGTGAGAGACATCATAGACCGGACGCTATCTAATAGGGTACGATTACGTCGCTCGGACACACCGTTGCGTTGCGGTGTTCCAGCTGGCGTAAGTTGCGGCACGGTGCCACAGGTCTTCAGATGTGTGCCAAACTCAAAACTCAAATATTCGCCACCACGATCGGATCGAAGGTGCTTGATTTTCTTGTTGAGTTGATTTTCAACTTCACTTTGAAATTCTTTGAACTTTTCAAATGTTTCAGACTTGTGTTTCATCAAATAGATATACCCATATCTACTCAAGTCATCGGTGAAGGTGACAAAATAACGATAACCATTGCGTGTCGACACGCTCATTGGTCCATACACATCTGTATGTATGACCCCCAATAAGTCTGACGCCCGTTCCATGAAACCATTGAACGGTGTCTTGGTCATCTTGCCCATGAGGCACGGTTCACATGTGTCGAGGGATCCAAAATCCAACGAGTCTAAAAGTCCATCGGTATGGAGTTTCTTCATGCGTTTTATACCAATATGACCGAGACGGCAATGCCACATATACATGGCGGTATCGCTACTAAGTTTAATTCTTTTGGCATCAATGCTATGGATGTAAATACTACGATCGAGATTCAACAAGAATAAACCATTACTCTCGGGAGCATTAACATAAAAGATATCATTCATCGAAATAGTACAACCACTTGATACTGATTTGAACGAATATCCATCTTGCAACAAGCAAGACCCACTGATAATGTTTACACTCAAGGACGGTACAAAATAACACTTATTTAAAACCAAAACTAATCCCGATGGTAGATGTAGAGGGAGTGTGCCGACAGCCACCACGTCAACTTTTGATCCGTTGCCGACGCGCATCGTCACCTCATCCTTTGTCAGGCGCCGTTTATTCTGTAACCCCACCTGAGAGTTACAAATGTGAGCAACAGAACCGGTATCAAATACCCAGGTATTGCTACGGGCGCATGTAAGGTACACATCAATAACATGTATATCAAATATACCTTTCTCTTTTCCGACAATCTTGCCGGCCTTCTTATCTTCCAAATACTTGGGGCAGTTGCGCTTCCAGTGATCGTCGCCTCCGCAAGAAAAGCAGTTGCGTGCCTTTGGTTTGATGGTCACCACCATCTTGTCCATCTTGATTTCCAATTCGGCCATGTCGAGCATCATCAGAATCTCCGACAGGGATTTTGATGTCCCCATCATGTCGTAGTTCATGATAGCGTCCTTATAGCTAGGGGGCCGTGACAACAGCACCCTATCAATAACCAACTCTTCTGGAATCACATATCCCAGATCATTCAGGAGCTGAGCGCTGCCAAACATATTGGCTAAGTGCTCGCTTATGTCGCGGTGCTCTTCCATCTGGGCTGAGAAGAAAAGCTTGGTAGCTTCAAACCTCTCATCCATGACTTGTGGTGCAACAACAACCATGAGTTCCGTGATTATCTCATAAGCACTCTTGTTCTCAAAATGGTTTTGCAGGTCAGACTCCATGGCAAAGAGCATGCCACTCTGGACAAAAGAGGAAATCTCCGCCTTAGACTGGTAGACATTCCTAACATCTTCTGAGACGGTGTTTGCTGGCTGATCACCTAAGGGGGCTTCAAGAATGTAAGCCACCTTATGGGTATTCAGAAGGGATTTCAAGTCGCGGAACCAGGACACGAAGTTCGACCCATTGGTCTTAAGCTTTTCTTTCTCAAGGAACAGGCCTAGGTTAAAGGTGGGACGAGACATCTACAATGGAATTTGCAAAACATAAGACTTTGTTCATAAAATTTTGAGTTCAAGTTTTAGAAAATAACTATAAGAACTCCCACTCAAAACGAATATCCTCTAATCGCTTTAGTGATCACACGACCCTAATCCATTGTGCAACCCCTCATTGTCAGAGCCGGCAACACAATTTCAAAGGTAGACATCGAAATGTCAATCACAACAACTCTGTGACTCATGCTCGACCTTTCGGTCACCGTGTTCCGAGGCCATGTCTGTACATGCCAGGCTTGCCATAATAACCTTCAACGTATACGCTTGTGCAAACATGTCTTACACCCACTGTATGTGAACGACGATATGTATGACACCCGATCGTCACGGCCTGCCTCATAACGTCGAACTTTCTTGGTGGTGCACGTCTAAGGGAGAACACTAATGGTATTTTGGAGGGATCATCTTATATTACTACCGCCGTGTAACTAATATATACTAATATATACACACACAATATAAGATGCACTCAAAACATCAATATGTAATGCGACGTGACATGGTCCTTGCGCCGATGGTCTCCTTCGCGCCCGCAGTTTATAAACAATTTAATAAACCTACCTTGACCATATCACATTGGCCCTGCAAAATAAAGTTACACGTGTTCTACTTTATCTTTTGCATATTTTACATGGCTAGGGGCTGTCGTAAAAAGAACCGCTTCATACCTACGAACCTATGACCACAACAACGATCAAATAATTGCATATTTATTCATCCCTTTCGGGCCCTCCATTGAAAATGCAAAGCCAACTAAATAGAGAGACACAGACACCCGCCAGCCACATATACGGTACCAGCCGTATGTCAGTAGTGGAACCAGTCTCGCGTAAGCGTACGCGTAAAGTCCGTCCGGGCCGCTTCATCAACTCAATGCTGCCGACATTGCAAGTGCACGCGAGAGGGTAGCAAATAAAAGAACGATGTCCCCGTGATAAACACGGGTTCTTGAAGCGTACAACTATATCTATGCACAGATCGGCTCTGATACCACTGAAGGGGATCGCAGGAAAAAAACAATTTTTTTCTAAACAACGATAACCTAAAACTGGCCAGGATCTATACTATGCAGATATAGTAATACGGAGGAGATCGATATACATACCCTTGTGGACCGAAAGCGGGGATTACGCTCCCGCACAAGCGTTGTCGATGAAGCCGACGAAGATGACCTCGAGGTCGTGTAGAGGAAGAAGACCTCCGAGCACCACTAGCGTGGCACCTCGCAGGGATTCACACACGTTCGGTGAAGACGACGACCTCCGGGCTCCGATCCAAGGACGAGCAGCGGAAGACTGGGACCGGAAGACCAGCAGCACGGCGGCGTGCGTATGGTGGAGAAAACTCCTCCTTGGCGCAACTCCAACAAGGGAATCACGTGTTTCAAGGAGAAAAAGAGAGAGAGAAATTGGTGTTTTTTAAAGGCCAAGGGGGCACCTGTATATATAGGAGAAAGGGGGCTGCTAGCCTTGCTGGCCGGGCGGTGTGGGACTAAACCCCACACCAGCCCGCCCCCCTCCTTGGTGCGTCGGCCCTAGGTGGGCCCCATGTGGCCCACCTAGGCCGGCCGGCTCCCCTTTCTCACCTGGGGGGGAAACCCCCCCCCCCCCCCCCGGCCCATTTAAGGTGGGCTGCCTTTAAAAATTCGAAAATAATTAAATAAAAATGTGTTTAACTATTAATTACACTAATTAATATTAAACACACATTATATAATTTATTCCGGCTCCGAAAACTATTTCGTTGCTGTCCGATCTCCATCGGATCTTTCCCGGGACGCTCCCGGTGCACTCTCTTCTAATTTCTCTTCCGGTAAACTTGTCGACTCCCCTTAAGTGTGTTACCCTAGCGGTTCGAGATCTCGCCAGACATGATCGAGACACGCTCTCCGATCAATGACTAATTCGTGGACCTTGGATACCCAGAATTAATCCCTGTGAGATAACGAATAACTTTGTCGTTCGAACCTAGACGTCGAGTCTAAAACCTTTTGCCATGGCGATACTTAGCTTGTCCGAGACTCGTTCATAGATATCACGATACCTAGCTTGATCTCGTTACCGACACCGCTATCTTCTACTCGTCCATGATATTATGTCCTGGTGACCTAATCACACGCTTGCAAGCTCATTCGACATAATCTCACCGAGTGGGCCCTAGAGTATCTATCCTGCTATGCGGACTGGCAAATCCCGCTCTTGATCCCTCGTCTCAACATACTCCCTTCCGATACCCGAGAGGGACACCTTTATTGTCATACTATTAAGACATGACGTTTGATGCAATCAAAGTATTTTTCAGGAATAGCAATAAGAGTTGATCTCACGGTCAAAGGCGTAATGACTACGTCCTACAAATATTGGGTATGTCCATCATATCGTTCTACCAACGATATGACTCCATTGTCAATTGACACCATGTCACATGATCGGGAAATCTCGATCATCGATTGCACAATGAACTAGTCACGTAGAGGCTACTAGGGACCTGGTTGTCTTACGTATCACACGTGTATTAATGTTTCCGCTTAATACAGTTATAGCATGACACAAAAACGTATTATGAACAAATGAGATATGATAAATAAAACACTTTATTAATTGCCTCTAGGGCATATCTCCTTCACGGCGGCGGTAGGCGATGGTGTCTCCGAGAGCTCGGCCCTCCGATTGGCAGGATGACATAGCCATTGTTCGACACGCACCACTTCGAGAGGTGGTAACTCGACGACACGAATAGCTCGACCTCCCATAAGATGGCCGCCTCGTCGAGGTTTAAGTTCCTCGGCCTTTGGTCGACGCGGAGGGCGCCGGTCCTCCGCGGCTTGCAGCCGTCGGCTTCATTGTTGTTGCGGCCCATCTCACCGGAGATGTGCGTGGAGAATGGGAGGGAGAAAGGGAGGTAGCCGTCTGACTCGGCGAAGCGGCCAGTACCGATCGCATCAATTTAATAGCGCTGCCAGGCCGCCGCGCTGTGCGGTTTCCAAGCGGGTCCGTGCGGACGCGTGATGGCCTGTCCGATGTTTTTTTTTTGAGAATTACCGCTACTTTATTGATTGTTCACGAGAATGTTTACAGGAAGATTAAGGCCCTCTGGCCTAACACCAAGCCAGACATGGCGCCCAGCAGGCAGCGTAGTCGCTAGCCTCGCTAGGTTATGAGCTTCATGATTCGAACTACGGCCCTCATGGCAGAAGGTTACACCTCCTCGTAGTTTCGAAATTTCACCAACTTCCCGCAAGACATGGCCGAATAAGCCCATGCTTTGCTCCTGCAGTCCTTGCACAACTTCCATGCAATCAGAAGCGACAGTAACAGCCCCAATGTACAGATCCGCCACAAGCGCCAAGGCCTCTCTACATGCCATCGCCTCAAGGCAGCCCGGGTGAGTGATTCCCTCAAAAGCAACTGCTGATGCTCCCAGGTAGCTTCCGTCGTGCGCGCGGCAGACCACGCCCACTGCACCTCGATTTGCTGTCTTGGCCACAGCTCCATCAACATTTACCTTGCATGATCCAACCGGTGGAGGGATCCATCTCGGCTCCGGCACAGCTCGCGCCGCCCTCCGCGGTATCACCTTCGTAACCTTGCTTGCTAGAAGATCACGAATAAAGCTTCCAACGAATAGATGCGTTGACATTGGACTCTGGAAGATATCCTCGTGGATGGCCTTCCTCCGAGCAAACCAAATTGCCCACATAGTCACCACCATCTCCGTGAAATCTGCATGTTCCATCGTATGCATCATCGAGAGGATCCATTGGCGGGCCGATGGCTCCGTCGAGATGCTGATGTGCTCCACAATGTTTGGGTTTGAGAGAGCCCACACACACCTTGACATGGTGCAGTCAATAAGTGAGTGCCGCCACGAGTCCTCTTGCCCGCAGATCGAGCATGAGCTTGTAGGTGCCATGTTCCTATCATGGCGGACATCTCCCGTCGGAAGCGAGCAGTGGGCTAACCTCCAAAGGAAGACTCGAATTTTTGAAGGGACATCACACTTCCAAAGCTTTGTCCACTCTTTCCCTTCTGCTGCACAGTTTGACGATGCCGGGCGTTCATCCAGCCAGTCCTCTCTCGTCCTCTTCACATGAACTAAAAGTTTGTAAGCAGACCGAACTGTGAACTTTCCGTTCTTCTCAAAGTGCCAGGCCCAAAAGTCCTCTTGGATCCTCATGCACAATGGAATGCTCTTGATCACTTCGACATCCATTGGAAGAAAAAATTCTGCAAGCTTATCCGTGTTCCATGTTGCAGATGTGTGATCAATATATGCACCCACCAGCTGCGGCGCCCCTTGTTTTTTCGGAGCAACAGGCGTGAGTCTCTCGTCTCGTGGTAGCCAGTTATGCCGCCACGCCTCGGTAGTATTGCCGTCGCCAATCCGTCGGATTAATCCAAGCTTCATAGCATCACGGCCCTCTAGGATCGCACGCCAAATCTGAGACGGGTGAGAGCCCAGCTCAGCTGACAGCAGATTAGTTCCTGGGAAGTAAACTGCCTTGAGAATCCTAGCACTGAGCGATGTAGGTTCCTGGAGAATGCGCCACGCTTGCCGTGCTAGCAGGGCAAGGTTGAACAACTCTATATCACGGAAACCCATACCACCCGCGTATTTTGGTTGTGTCATCTTCTCCCAGGAGACCCAGCACGTGCTTCGCTTACCATCTTTGCTGCCCCACCAAAATTTCCGCAGCATAGCGTTGATATGCTCGCACAGGCCCCTCGGTAGTTTGAAACACGACATGGAAAAAGTTGGAACTGCCTGGGCTACTGATTTAATTAGTATCTCTTTCCCTCCCACTGAAAGTAATTGTTCCATCCATCCCAGTACCTTCTTCCAAACACGGTCCTTCAAATATTTGAAAGCTCCACTCTTGGATCTACCAACGTCAGATGGCATCCCAAGATACTTCTCATTGAGGGTTTCTCGCTGTACCTCTAGCACTGTTTTGATTCCCTCTCTGATAACTTCTGGACATCCCTTGCTGAAAAATACAGAGGACTTGTCCATGTTGATGCGTTGCCCTGAAGCATTACAATACTTTGCCAAGACATCTTTAATCTCCTGTGCTCCCTCCAAACTTGCCTTGATGAACAGCAGGCTATCATCCGCGAACAAAAGGTGGTTCACTGCCGGGGCCGTGGGAGCCACACTAATGCCATTGAGTGCTGATGACTGAACTTGGTTTTTTAAAAGGCACGAAAGGCCCTCTGCTGCTAACAAGAACAAATAGGGGGAAATGGGGTCACCTTGGCGGATCCCCCTTGATGGTTGAAACTCCTCTTGTGGTGAGCCGTTGAATAGCACCGAGAAAGACACCGAAGATACCAATCTCATGACAAGAGTAACCCAAGTACTACTGAAGCCAAGTTTTAGCATAATTGCTTTCAAATAGCTCCACTCAACACGGTCATATGCCTTCCGCATATCTAACTTCAACGCACAGAACCGATGCTTCTTTGCTTTTGTGCGTTTCATGAAATGAAGACATTCATAAGCCGTGATGATATTATCTGTAATCAGCCTCCCAGGAACAAACGCCGATTGTTCCTCGGATATAATGTCAGGTAGGATGGTTTTCAGTTTGTTTGCCACCACCTTAGATGCGATCTTGTAGACCACATTGCACAAACTGATAGGTCGAAATTGTCCTAGCTCAGTCGGGCTTGCAACCTTTGGAATCATAACAATAAAGGTTTTGTTGATGCTCTGGGGACTCTCCTGCCCCGAGAGAACACGTAGAACAGCTTCTGCTACTTCCTCTCCGCATGTCTCCCAATTTCGTTGGAAGAAATGCGCGGGAAACCCGTCCGGACCCGGCGCCTTTGTCGGGTACATCTCAAACAGCGCTGACTTAACCTCCTTGGCAGTAAAAGGAGCATCAAGTTTGCGGTTCATCTCTGAATCCACCCTGTTGGGTACACAGTTCAGCACTTCTTCCATGCCCGTAACACCCTCGGACGTGTACAGATTCTGATAAAAATCACTTGCCATTCTCCCCATCCCAGTATCACTTGTGATCTTGGTACCATCATCTTGAAATAGTTCGGAAATACGGTTCTTTTTCCTACGTTGGCTAGCTCGCAGGTGAAAGAAGCGCGTATTTTTATCTCCCTCCGACAGCCATTGTACCCGGGATCGTTGCCTCCACATCATCTCCTCACGGTGCAGGACTTCAGCCAATCGTTCCACCAATTTGAGTTCAGCATGGGACGGCCTCTCCCGGTTTGGTTGACTGCGCAGATCACCTAGTTCCCGTTGAAGTGTCTTTATTTGATGTCTCACACTTCCAAACGTTTCTTTCCCCCAACTCGACAAGCAAGCTGAGACAGATTTTAGTTTCTCTTGCAACTCATTGGCTGATCGGCTCTTTCTCTTGGAACCCCACGTCTCAGCCAGCAACGTAGCAAAATTATCATGTGTCTCCCACATAACCTCATACCGAAACAAGTTCTCACCCTGACGACGTTGTTGTCTAGGAGAGCACTGCAGTAGTATCGGTAGATGATCAGAAGTTGCGTAACTCGGAAGATGTAGTACCTCAGCTTCTGGAAACCTTGCACACCAGGACGGCGACGCCAAAGCACGATCCAGACGGACGCGACAATACTCTCCCCCCGCAACTTTCTTCTCAAAAGTCCATGGGACTCCTCTGTAGCCCAAATCGCACAGGCCACAAACATCAACAACATCTCGGAACCCCATTATCTGGCTCCAACTCCGTTCATTCACCCCCTCGTGCTCCTCTCGTCGCAGGACTTCATTGAAATCCCCGATGCACAGCCAAGGTAGGTCATTCGATGAACGGATAAATTTGAGCATGTCCCACGTCTTGTGGCGCTCATTAGCCTGGGCCTCACCATACACGACAGTGAGGCGCCACGGATCCTTCCCCTGCTCTGAAACAACAACATCCACATGGTATTGCGAGTAGGGTAACACTTCCATTTTTATTGAATCAGTCCAAAAGATACCAATGCCGCCACTGCGGCCCTCACTACTAACAGCAAAACTTTTATTAAAACCTAAAGAATGCGATAAACCTTCCACTCTAGTTTTGTGCAGCTGAGTCTCCACTACACAAAGAATGGATGGGGCATGACGCTCCGCCAACAGGCGAAGATCTCTAACTGCCGCTGCTCCGCCCAGAGCACGGCAGTTTAGGCTTAGGACACTCATTGCGCCGGGCGGTCCTCCTTCTCAGAGGCCGCCGAAATAGTTGGTGTCTTGTCCTTCTTTGGGGTTGTGTGCTTCTTGGACCGTTTCTGCTCCCTCGCTGATGGTGGAGGCGGAGGGGTTCCTTCACGGGGCGGGTACGTCTTCCCATGGCTGTCCTCTGAGAAGTCGAGCTTCTGCTTTGCATTTACCCCATCACTCTCCACAATCACTCCTGGTCCTTTCCACGTGAGCATCATCGCATCCCCATTATTCTTCTCCTTTGCAGTTTCCTTCGCAGGGCTACCCTCTGTCAAGCGGGCATCCTCTGAAGTTCGCTTACGGTTCTCGACGGACGGGTTCCCAACTCCGCGGCCACGCCCACCATCACGGCCTCCGCGCCCAGCTCTACCACGCCCTGCCCTACCAGCACCACGGCCTGGCATATCTTGTCTAGCTCCCTGACCTTCCTTTCCCGTTGGACGATTGGGAGGAACTCCATGCAGCCGTGTCCTGTTCCATGGGATATCAGCAAGCAGCCATTTTCCAAATTTCACTTCGCCCGGAGAGTGTTCCCCGGTACCACACTCCTCTTGCTCGTGTCCAAGGAGGCCACAAACCCCACAAAAACGAGGTATCTTTTCATACTTGACCCTCATGATCACATGCGCCCCTCCTTCTGGCTTGAAAGCCACAAAACGGGTAAGACACTTCCTGACATCCAGCCATACTCTGACACGGACGTGATCTCCTCCTTCAGAGCCCGAACTAGTCATGTCCACCATGATGACCTCGCCAATGCTTCCGGCCACACCGGTGATCAGCTGCTTCTTGCGGTATAGTTCTGGTACATCATATACCCTCACCCATGCATGGATGCGGTTCAGCTCTACCGACGAGGCTCTACAGCCACCGTCGTACTTCTCAATTAACAGGCCTTGCTCCCTAAAAAACCATGGCCCCTGCTCAGTAATTCGCTTCCAATCCCCCAGACAACTCGCTTGGATCAAAAACTTGTTTCCCTCAACATCACGGAAGGTCACCTCCTGAGCCGGCGCCCACGCAAATCCCATCGTCTTCTTCAAAGACGTAGCACTGAAAGGTTTTGTGGACAACAGGCGCATCACCGCCATCCACTTCGCCCCTGCCTTCAACGATTCAACCTCACTTTTTGCCACGAAGAAGCCATCTATATCTTCTCCTTTCAAGTCTAGACTCTGCAACAGCTCTTCCAGCGATGGTTCGGCCTCGCACTGCTTCGCCGTTCCGCTAGCTTCTCCCTTCTCCTTTGCCGCCGCCATACCCGATCCCAATCTACAACCCTAAACTCACAACCGAAACTACCAAGGCCGGGTAGCCGAACTAGTCAGCCCCTTGGTCAGCCCGAGTAGCACGATCACGAGGGGGAAATAGGTGGATCAGATCGCGGAACTTGAAACCCTGCCGCCGGAGATCGCCGATCGCCGGAGAGGTAGAGAAACCCTAGTCCTGCAACTATTGTGAGCGATTGCCTGTCCGATGTGGGCGTGCGTTGCCGCGTACTACCTATACCCTCAGCCCAACCTCTAGTTATCAAAACTGGAGAGGGGTTGCCGAACAGATTAAAAGAGACGCGTTGGGCCGGACCTTTTTTCCAGCACCCAGACGGTTGAGAATCAGTTTGGGGTTACCAGTGGAAAAATGCTTTAGCCATGTGCCTTTTCTATTACCCCTAATATTTTTAGATTCCTACTATCCGAAGGGTCGGTTAGAAGGAATCCATTAACACACAAAAGACAAAGAACAGTAGTATACCACTCAGAAACTTTTTTTTTTGAGAAACATAGTACAAACGCAGACGCTCACATACACGCGCGCACACTCACCCCTATGAACGCACACACGCACACCCTACCCCTATGAGCACCTCCGAAATACTGAGCCGGCGGATCGAGTCTTGATATTGACGAAGTCACCACGGGCGCCTCGCTGTCGACGGGAACGTCGCCTCCCACTGAAAGAATATTCCGTCTAAATGCAACACACAGACGTCAAACCTGGGGTTTGAACTCTAGTGGGCTGAGAGTATAACCACCCTGCTAATCATCCAACCACAGGTTGGTTTGCCCACTCAGAAACTTGTCAAACTAGATTATAACAACTCCCTCATAGGAAGCCGACGTCGGATTAGATAATGGTATGCTGAACACCACCAGCCTTCTTTTCGTCGCGGACGTGTTGCTCCCCCATAGGACGTCGACGTCGGTCTTGATGCTCTGTGGCGAATGCACTGGCACATAGTATGATCGTGCACTACGGCATGTGTAGCGTCAGGCATGGCTACAAGAAATTATTAGACTTGGATCTAGAAAGTAAAATCTGCTCCAAGCTTAAGCGTCTTTGTGAGTCCTGCTTGCAAGGATTGTGAGAGAGATAATTAGTGGTCTGGCATACTGATCGACTAGCTATCTTTTTTTTTCTTTTTGAGATAACTAGTGGCCTATCTATCAATCCATTAATTAGACACATGTCTTGTACTAGACCGTAGAACTTTTTTAGTTAGACTTACCATTTTCAGTGTTTAGAGCATAGCATTTTCAGTGGATCATCTAAATTTGGTCATACATATCTCTATATGAAAGATCATCTTAAAAAAAATCTTTTTTTTTGAATTTTTTTAAAAAAATTCTTTTTAGATGGCCCTAGTTTATCAATGGGTTTTGGTCCTTTGTGTATTCTTATAAATGCAGCAAATTGCATGCCTTCTACCAAATAGTAATTTTTTTGACCACTTCTTCACCACAAAAGACCAAACCGAGATCAGTTTTTCCTCGTGGAAGAGACATTCCAACTTATAGAAATAAGTCATCAAACACTATCACCATCTCGTAACTGTGCTGCTAGTCCCCGGTGTTGCCAGTAAGCAGTTCTTGTCATTTGCCGCCTTGCCGGTGGTGTCTACGGCGGTAGAGTTGAGGTGGTGGATGTTTTGGACTGTGGACTTGAACACTGACGACCAACCGTATGCTCTCAGTACTTTTTTTTTGTACAAGGGGGGAGAGGCCGCCAAGGACGAAAGGACCCCTCGGTTGCATTCACTTTCAAACACGTGGCAGTATAAATTACGTAGAGACCCTTTTACAACACTTACACTAATGAACCTAATATTTGAAAATAAGACATCTAGTCTTTCAGTCAGGCTCCTAGTACAGAAAAATAAAATGCAAACAAGTACAGGGGCAGCACCACCACCAGTGATCTCCAGGTGCGGGAAGCACCGAAATCCGAGAGTGAAAAGCTCGCCGTCTCTCCTCCGACGACGCACCGATGCCACCGGCCAGTACGAGGTCGTCGGGGACGAACCACTTGACAACCACGCACCATCGAGCTCCGAGACTGGGACAGAAGAGCCACCACCATGGAGGCAGGAACGAGGCCGCCATGTCGGCCAAAGATCGCGACGACAATGAAGGCCACCGCGTGATTTGCACTAGTCTGCAGCAGAAGCAAGAACCACTGCCCTGCAAAAGCCAAAAGGAGCCAACCGCAGTTCCTCCTCCCATTGCCACCATGGCCGGCCGGAGAAGAAATCACCACCTCCCTCTCAACATCAACAGAGCAGCCACCAACACACATGCCATCAGGATTATTGAAGCAGGTACCTCCGGGCTCGCCTCCCATCCACGCCATCCACCATAGAGGTCGCAGGGGGAACAACTTACCTACACCATGGTTGTCGCCCGACCGCCACCACAGTAGATACATAGAGAGAAGGAGCGCCATCCGCAGCCCAAGCCTCCAACCAGATCTGACCTCTAGAAGCTCACCACATCCACGATGAGCAGCAGGGAGAGGCGGATCCAGTGTTGCTCGGATGGAGACGCCCACAGGCATATTGACGAAAAGCTCGCTGCCGGAGTTCAGGAAGAAGATCTCCGCCACGAAGATCCAACCCACCGGCTCGCCAGCCGCCTCCCGACGCCGCGTCCGAGCAGCGGGAAGACAACCCCTCCGAGCATGACGCTAATCGCCACCAAGGGAAACAACCCTAAGCTAGACCTAGCCCTAAATACAGAGGAGGTCCGGCCTCCCCTCCCCCAGCATCTCTGGCCGGCGGGGCCGATAGAGAGGAGGGGGAGAGGGGCCGGGGAGCGTACGACGACTCTCAAGGGGAAGGGGGAGAGAAGATAAGGGCAGAGGGAAAGGGGCGCTTCAGTTCCTCGGCACTTCTCTTGACATGCTGCCTTCTGCAACACTTCCGAATGTAGCCGATTGGATTTACGTGATACTTATTTTATGAGAAATATTGTGATCTGAACTCTTATTTTTTTGAACATTTGTGGTCTCAACTCGAAATCCTCTATCAAGGACACCGTACTGAATTGTATTACTGGAACAAATACCCGGGGAGAGAGCGGGGGAAGTGCACACGGAGCAGTCGAGGGAGAGGAGAGCGGGGGTCCACAAATCTAGCCCAACTCCACTCACACGCTGCACGTTGTCCTTCAGGCCGACGTCTCGGAGCTGGTGGTATCGTGTGCTTGCCGATCTGAAAGTCAACAGATTTATAGTTCACAGATGGTGTCAACGAGACATATGCGGCAATTTCATCACATGTGTCTTTCCTGCTGTTATGTCCCCGTTGCTGCGGCGTTGTCTCCATCGTCATGGTGGTGCAGAAATGATTTGTTCAGGGTACGTGCAAGCGGTTGTCTGTGCCAAGTGACAGCTTGAAGATGGTGCACGTTGTGCTGGGTTCGTGGTTGGAGGCTGACGGTTCTGGTTCCCTACTCCGAAATCATCGTGTGGGGGTGTTAGTTCTGAACTTTGAGAGCGCGGTCTGGGTTGTGCTGCCCCGATCTTATTCTTTTAGTGGTTATGGTTTACATGTCGCTGAGAATATCCATATGAATTACGTAAAAAATAAGTCCAACAAGTTAACAAAAATATCTTATTACAACTATGACTATTGCCCCCTTTTTTCAGTAAATGTTGATGTTGTTCTTTTCTCTAAATGCTCATACATATGGAAAATGCTAGGACATGTGTTTTGCAAGCGTCAATTAGATCTCTGAACATCGGTGTGGCTATTTGTACATTGAATGATATAATTTGATATCTAAACAAAACCAACATGAAGAATATCATGTCTTGTTACGAAACTGTATTATTCCATAAGTAACATTATAGATATGACCATGTTAAACACAAAAGACGCTTGCAAATTATTTAATGGACTATATGATGGCAACAACTCCGTGTGTAGTAACTCACAACGTCTCAAAGTGCAGCTGTTGTAGCAAGCATTTTTTCCAACAAGGGTGACTTGAGGGTTATATCGAGCTCTCGGGAAAATGCGGGAGATGTTCTTTCTTATCCTCTCCTAACAACCTACAATACAAATATTTGTCCTATGTCCCCAACTCCACCGTGTGTTTGTCAAACACAGAATTTCGTATTAGTAAAACATAAATTAACTATAAATAACAAAAGTAAAAACAATAAAGTAAAGTTATTTATAGGTTCTCTTTGTGTTTACCAATAGTAAGAGTGTTTTTATATTTTCGGATTTAATTGATATAGAAAATATAAAAGGTAATAAAAGTGTTAAAAAAAATCTTATAATAAAAAGTGTACCCACATTCATGGGTCACTTGTCTACTCTCACAAAGTATAATGGACATGAGTGATATAATATTGATAAAAATTCATCAATTGTTTGATCAGCACTCATATGGACATCACGTTCTAATATAAAAGACAATGAAACACATCTTACTTATACTCTTTTAGAAAGAGAAAACTCCATGCAATATAGAATTGAGAATATACAGAGTATAGTCTTAGACACATTAACATGATGTTTGAATAACAAATGTGCTACCTTAAACAAGCAAAACCATTTGCATGTCACTAGATAAATATAACAAATGCATTCACTATATCCTTAGTGACGTAACAAAAAAAGATAAAAACATAGCGAATATCAAATTTTGTTGTCACTATCTAATCACCACCACCATGTTACTGCAACTAATACACACATTTCGCCATACACACCCTTACTTACAAGTTTGATCATAACAAGTAATTAAGAAAGGGGTACATAATATTTATCTATCAATACATTTTACACATTATAAAACTTCAATCTCAAATATCAAATATAAAATAAAGATCCATCACATAAAAATTATATAGATAATCATAATCATAGATGATCATAACATGTTGGCAGCTCATACGATACCAAACAATGATAGCATGAGAATATATCAAGTTACCGCCACAACCCATAGTACAGAGATGGACTACTCCTTATTCACCATGTAGTTTTTGTTTATGATGTTGGGCAGGGTGGAGATCCAATTGTTGGTGGGTGGCGGCCATGGCGGTGTTTCCCAACCTACCAGACTACAAACCTGGGTTAGACGTTGGTGTTTCTCATTTAGGCGGAATAAGTCGACAGCGAGACGTCTGTGATGATTTCGTTAATACATATGTTTATAGTGTGAGTGTATGCGCGTGTATTTAAGCGCTCGCGCTGCACTGTATTTTTTTTAAAATAAGACAAATGGTGGGAGGGAGGAAGTAGTATATTCCGATTACAGAGAAACTCTGAAAAGATATCTCACCCTCATGCGCCAACCCAACTCCCCAACCCTAACAACCATTGTAGGCTGCGGTATGAGCAGGACAGGGGGCGCATCTGGTCTATATAAGACCGCCGGTGCACCCCTCCCTGATGGGGCATACCACCAAATCGAGCCAGTAGGATACCCTGCCAGATCTGGCCGGACAGCCGCCGTGCCCTCTCTTCCCCGGTTGGGAAGAGACGACGATGAAGCCATGGGTTTGATCTCTCTGCCCTTCCCTTTACCCTCTCTCTCTCCCTTCGTGTCCATCGTCTACTCTGTTAGATGGGACTGGTCGGGGTTACGGTGGCTTTGATGGAGGTGTCAATGGCTGACAGAAGAGAGTGAGCACACAGCGGCAGACTACGTCTGATAATAAAGGCGATGGATCGATGCAAAGAGAGAAGAAAGACGCAGCTGCTGTTGCGTGCTCACCCTCTATCTGTCAGCTCTCTCTCCCCCTCTCGGGACTTGTTCCGCCATCAATCCATCTCCCCTTGCCGTTCCCGTTCGCATCGCTCCGCCGCCCGACGTGCGTCCATCTTTGTCTGCATCGACTGCCGAGAAGAGGCAGGATGAGGCTTTTTTTGGTATCGTGTGTCCCCACCTGAACCCTATCTTGCTGGGATTCCGACGGCTCAGCCTGGGCCTTGGAATAAGGTACGCTGCGCGCATGCACGCCATGAATTCTTGCGCCGGTCGCCACTAATTCCTGTAGAGTATTTCTTTTTTGCTTTCTTCTCTATGCGATTCCTCATAGCTAGCCGTCTTTGCTTCTTCCAAGGATTAGCTCTATCACCTTGGGGCAAAAGCGCGACGCGTGTTGATTTGATTAACGAAGGTGTTTTGCTCGCCTCCCCATGCCTGCTTAACGGAAAGCACTGTTTGACTAGTCGTCCTTGCTATGCCCTTCTCCCTCCTCTCCTCTCGTCTTCCTCCTTGCAGTTCTCTTTCCCCCTTTTAACTTTGGAGGATTTTTTTCTACCAGGCTCACGAAATTTTGACATATTTCTCCCCCTTTCGCTTCCTCATCTCATGTGGTGCTGTGAGGTAAAGCAGGGAGGAGAAGCAGCTATGGTGGCGGCGTGAGGCAGATCTACGATGCTTCATTGAGCACAGGTAGAAAAGGGAAGCTAGCTAGGCCCTGGCGACGACCGAGCCTTCCAGATCCGTGGGAGCACTCCAGTTTCCGGTGAGTCCATGTTTCCAATCCCTAATTTGGTTATGAATAAAGTGGACATGTCTCCTCGTACATGATCTATTAGTGGGTATATTGAGGTATTGTTTTTCTTCCCTTCGCGTATTCCTGATGGTTTTGTCTCTACTGGCGATTTGTACATCTCATCGATTTGCCAATGATATGAACTGTACGAATCTTGGAGTGTGAATCATGTGGTTTGTGGTTTTTTTATATGGGCGATCGTTGCTGTCCTTTTTGCTGCAGTTCAGCCTTTGCATGATCTGTGTAATCTTTTATACGGAGGGATCCGGTATGAATATACAACATATTATGGGTTAACTGGCCTCTGGTCCCGCCTTACCTAGTTGTTTTGCTAATTCAGTTCAGATCTTTTGTGATCTCTATGTGATCTACGTATGAACTGGAGATATATAGCACAGTACTCAGTGCACAAGGTCTTTTGATTGTATGCAGCATAAAACTTCCCGTTCTTTCTCTGAAGAAAAGGATATCTCTATGCTTTCTTTTCTTACACTCCTAGTTTCTTTGACTCAACAAAGAATTGCTATGGATTGTTATTCTTCATGATGTTACGGTTTAAGCGTTATAAATTCAATTATAAGCTTTCAAGTATACAGTTAGGCCATGTCCAAGAGCTATTCAAACTAGCTACGCAATATTACCAATTTATAAGCATGTATTTGATGTTTCTTTTGCATATCATTAATTTTGTACTCATTTATATTCTGCATAATCGGGGGTAGTTTTCCATATGCATATTTTTCCTGCACAGGAGTCTTTTTTTAACCTAGAGTAAAGATCTTCATTTTGATATATACTTGATATGTAACAGTTTCACAATACAATACTCTCTATCCTGGTTTTCATATATTTGTACTCCCTCCGTCCAATAAAGGATGTCTCAACTTCATCAAAAATTGGATGTATCTAGACATGAGTTAGTGTATAGATACATCCAATTTTGATCAAAACTGAGACATCCTTTGTTAGACGGAGGGAGTATGTGATATGTGGAGCCAGATGCTTCACTCTCAAGCATATATTGTTCAATTGGATAGTGGTCTTTTAGATTTTTTGATTGTTGTCTTGCATTTGAGATGTTTCCAAGGAGAGCCATACAGAATAATAAACTAAGCCAATTTTGTAGATTTGACATTATACGAGCTTATTGCATTTTAATATAGTGGTACAAACAAGAGCCTATTTTCTTGTTAAGTCTTTGGAACTTTGGATTGATATTTTTCTATTTTTATTTTGTGCTACACATTGACTAGTTTTTACGGCATGTTTTGTTAGGAAAACAAAATCTTCCCTTAGTTGAGGAGATGGAGCCAGAAGCTTTGCTTATGCATGCGTAATTCGTTGGTACCAAAAAGAAGCTAACTATACAATGAAAACCAATTGGTGGACCATCTAATTTCCTTAGTAAGTGGAAAATTACATTCCTTAATTAATAAGCTAGTTGCATGTCCTACCCGAGAAAATACGTTGCTCAGTATGCTTAATTTGGTTTTCATGCAAATGTTATGTAATTACATCCTCTTAGTTCTAGTGGCATATACCTACTGAGTAAATTACATTAGTTCGTTCATGTTGTCTTAAATTGGATGGCATGATACGAACTTCAGTTTTTTCTTAGAAATCAATCTAAAATTTATAGAAGAATGTTCTATGTTGAAACCTACTAGTGGAGGAAGGCCTCCTAGAAATAGGATACATAGGGTCTTGGGCACTCTTCGTTCATGCTTTGATCTTCTTATCTTTTTTAAGGGAATGTGTGTTGGTAAACATGAGAGTAAAATGCATAAAAATAAACTTGATTATGTAGAACTTCACTAGCAAGTACAAGAGTTGAATAAATAAATTGATGGCATAGTATACCAGCACAAGTCCAGCAATAGTCCTAATCCACTGATACATAAGGTCGTCTTTTTTTCTCTCCATCTTAGTTAAGATAGAATAAACACTAGATTATATTTAAACCATGGTTGGATATTGAAAATGGGCTTTTGATCCACAAATTGGTATTGGTTGTACCATAATTCTTAATTCTGCGTTTTGGATGTAAATTGAACAAACATTTGATATGGGGGCCAATTCCACCTGCATCGTAAACAGAAGTAAATACAGGGTCCTCTAACACCTGAGTGCTACCCATCTGAATCGAGGGCAGGTTCCAGCATCTGCCGTTTGGACCTGTCCCCCAATCCTCTTTGATCCACGAGGGTATTCCCGACGCCCATGTGCTCCCTGCAGCGCCCCTCATCTGCTCAACGCTGCTGGCGGATATTCTACGTGTTGTCTGTAAGTGCCAAAATCCATTTCCAGTAGATCATAATGGGGTTTTACATCACCATCTAGCGGGGTTTCGGCGACGGTGTCACCGCTTCGTTGGTGGTCAATTTAACTAAGCTAAGCAACAATATTTCATGTATTCATCCAAAATATTATAGAAATTTGTCATATTGATCTGATGTCTTGTTCTCAATATGAACTTTGTCTTTGTCATGGTAGTTTGAGATCATGCATTGTCTATATATCCAAATCAGAGGATGTTTTTTTTATCATAAACGATCAGAGATTTAGGATACCTTCATCATCGATCTTGCACATGCGTTCTTCTTGAACATAAGAATTGTCATAGAAAAAATTCTAGAGTTAGAGGACAACTCGACCTCTTCCAGCTGTCCCTTAATTACCGGCTCCAAGTGAAAAAAGGCTTCTCATTTTCGGCCTTGAGAAGACCTTTGCTACCGGTGATCTCCATTGGTGATTTGACGGTGATAGACCTGGTCTTATGGAGTGGTCCTTGTCGGCGATGGGAGTCACTGTCAATACTCCAACCCTCTAAATTTGCTTAACAACCAAATATAATTTGGAATTGCTTTGTGAACTCATTTCCATCATAGAGTTTCCATAGCAACTAAACACTTTCAATTCTACTCCGAATTGAATTTTTCATCCCCCACAGACACCCAAACCCAAATCCAAGTTTAGAAGTTTAAGCTATAAAAAATTGATTGCATTGTATTTCGAAAAACTACTAGCATAAATTCCATAAATAGTCATAATTCAGTGGTAGGTAAGATCTAAATATGCCTTTTTTTAAATCAGCTAAGAAGAAAACCAAATCATTATATTTATAACTTATGGTAGAACTTCAGGATGAAACAACTCCTGACCCTGATATTGCAAGTCGTGGGTCGTTCAATGGGGGTGGGGGCAAGTTGCCCCCCTCGCTTCCTCTTTTTCTGAAGCAACTCCGTCACAAAAGGTGGAGTGCTGTAAGGTCCTACCTCTTTTCAAGCAATTCCGTCACATAATGCGGAGTGTTGGATGAATTTTCTCAAGACACCTCCGGTCTGAGACGTGCTGGATGATTTTGCTCAGGACACCTCTTGTCTGAGCCATGGCTTGCGGTCCTACACTGTTCGAGCGGTCAAGCTGGGTATGGGTTTGCTGCCTGTCATAGTTGTACCCCTATGAGGAACTGTGCTAGCGTTTATGTGTTGGGAATGGACAACCATGGGAACGGTCGAGACCCCCAAATGCTTGCCGTTTTCCACCGCAACACAAGAGCATGGGATCTCACATGTTACATCCCCTCTGAGATCCTTGGGTCCAAGCTTGGCGGCCGGGCTATACCCATTTATCATGTGCTGCCTGACGGGCATCTGACATTTGATAAAGTGGAGAACATCATGTAATTGCCACCCGAAGAAAAGTAAGCACAATCCAGTCCAGACATTCTATAAATACCGATATGATTAGAATTTCCTATGCCGGACTAGAAGCTCATAAAGATCACTTTAATTGTTAAGGCAGGAAGGTAGCTTGAACACAAAGAAACAAACATCTTGAGAGCAGTACATTATCTTCTGGAACGATACAATGCAGATAATTCAAGTGTGGAAATTAGACTCTTAGGATTAATGTTGTTGGTGTGTAGGTCCTCGCTAACTTTCCGAGATTATCCTGAAGAAGCTCTTGTGGGCAAGTAAGTTTCATGTGTCAACTGTTTACAAGTGTGAAAAAGTACACTCCCAAGCGGGACTTAATACTGAATCGTTGCCGAAGTTCTGCACACCAGCAGTCATAGCTAGCTGTTGTGGGCTTAGCACGACGCTGGCAATGTTATCCTTACATAAAAAAATTAACATATATGTTTGCACACCACATTATCAATAATAAACTCGTCAGTGATGAAAAAAAACAGTTATAGCATAATTTATTTTCATTGGATGTGATTGTCCATGTAATGTTGGTCTATTTTCTATTATTACAATATAACTTGCGGCTATATAGATGTTGCTAACACATGAAATATTATATTATGCCATTGTGCCTAACTTCAGTTTCAGTTTTGATGACCTTGTCTTGTAGTTTATGTGTTTGCACAATACAAGCTGCAACAAAATTTTGTTTCTTCTAACACATAGAATTTCATCGTTAGGCCGGCCTTATGTTTTAGCTTAGAGGTTATGAGTTTTTGAAGAACAAATTGGCAACTTAATTAGCTCACATAAGTTCATAAGTTAGTTATTATATAGATTTTAAATAGTTTTTTGATCTCATATACTGCTCGGTCTGTTTACTTGCATGATAGATGGTTTTTCATGAGATATATACACATCTTACCATCTAGTAATCATTAGTTTAAACATTCGAACAACGTTGATAGATTATCTTAGGAATTATGAGATGCAGCCACCTATCTTCTAATGTAGATATTTATATATCCAATGATACATACCACCTGATTTTTTTTTCATGTGCACAACTTAATAAATCTCTATTTGTTAAATATTTTAATAAATATCTAGTTCATATGCTTCATATGCACTTTGTATTCGTTGGAACAAAAGTTTTTGCATATCTGATCTTCAATACTGATTAGATGGATGCGGTATTTGAATACTTTCTCATCAAGTGTATGAGGAGCTTTCCGTTCTCAGTTTTTGTATTCAATTTTTTAGGCGGTAGATGAATAATAAGTTCTTCATAAGGAATCTCTCATTGCTTCATTTTTTTCTTGAGGTTCCCTTCTCATATTTTGAAGATTGCATAATTTCATACTTGCGCTTCAATAACTTCAATTTGTTCATCATTTTGTGATGTTGTTCGCCAAATCGTAAATTTTTGCCAGAGAGTAACTGTATTGACATGTTTGATTCGATTTATGCATGGTGCTCACATGGTACGATTTCTGTATCGTGCTTATACAGCTATGGTTACAGTTTACACAGTATGATTTTCTGATTTCTGAATTGTCCTTACAGCTAAAATTTCAGTTTGTACGCCATAAGTCCTCTTACACATGCATGGCAGGTAGTGATTGGTATGTACGTCAAGATTATCTACAGCTCCAATATAAGGCGGAAAGCTGGGGCAGAGAGAAGAATTACTCACTGCAAGCATGATCAAGGGAAAACTTTATTTGCATGCATCAGAAACTTCTGTTTCATTTGCACTATTGCCGTGGTCCAGTGTCATTTTTCCTGCTAATTAGCTACTCTTTATAGATGTTAGGAAGTTGGAGACCATGCCACTCCTTGTTTCTATTGTTATCACAAAAAATGCAAAATAAATGGAATGCTGATCTTTTGTAGTGTGCAATGTATTGCCGTCATTGTAGATTAATTCTCGTTCTCTGTTTATATGGGATATGCGCTATCTTTTTATTCATATTCTCCCATCTCTTGAAGCTTCATATTTTTTTAGATAAAGGGAGCTTTATTACTTAAAGTGTTTAAGCATTACACCCTCCTCGAAGCTTCATATTATGTGCTCTTACTCTTAGTATCCTAAATATGTGTTTTTCTAGAGATCTCACCAAGAACTCTGGTGTTCTTCTCTTCATTAGATTTCCTGTATGTATGTCTGGCTGTCGAGAGGCTGTGGCTTTGTTCCCCATTTCAAAAAAATATTGCGAGTAGAGGTTGTGTTTTTGTTAAGAATATCAATGTGCAGTTTTTGCTGACTCTGTCTGAATATCTCTCGTAATCAATTCCTTTGCTAATAATTTGCTGAAGGTTTTTGGCCTTGAACCTTTAATCTCATTCTGTCAAACATGTCATTAATCTAATAATTCATGACATTTTATGCGACTCCGGCAAGCCTTTGTCACTGCAAATTGCACCCAGTAAATAATATGGTAAGAGCAATTATCCCAGAAAATCCATACTGTGAACCGTTTTTATGCTATGGTGCCCGGTGTCTGCCTGCAAATCTGTTTAACTTAGAACTTTTTTGTGGTATGGCACAGGGTTTTGTCTGAACAGATCCCACAAAATCCTTGTAAAAGTGGATATTTCTCCATTTTATGGCATATGTGTGTCTATCTGATTACAAACAATTATAAAAAAACTCAATAATATTTCAACATCAACAAATAATGAATGATCCCAAATGTAAATAATGATTTAAACCACACGGTCAATTAAAACAAGGATGGGAATCCATCTCGCATATTGTCACTGATATCCAATGAGATTATCACAAGCATGCCTCAAAAAAGTAGTTGGGCTTAAGAGTGTGATAGTTGGATAATGACAACAAATTAGTTCACCTCTTGTGCATGTAGTCGATAGCCCCAATCACCCACGACCAGCCCCCTTGTTTAATTCATTGCCTTTAGCCGCTTTGTGTCCATTCATTGGGATCTCGCTGATACACAGCACAAAGACCTTGATCACAGTCGCTGCAAAAAATTTCACGAACACTGTATTCTCCAATTCGAAGATGCTCCTCAGCAACGAATAAAGTATGTGATCACTCGCATTTTCGCATATATTATGAGATATGCGCTAAAAGTCGACAACATTCCTCCTACGAGTAACATATCACCGGTTGCCCTAGGAAGAATGCGCACAAAATGATCTTTGCACATTCGATAACACGTCCAGAAAAGATGAGCGGGGTATGTGCGAATCTCGGTGAAATAATCCTTCATGAGCATTTCATCAGAGGGGGATAGGCGATTTAAAACTTTTTCCAATGAGTTGGATCATCAGGTCCAAGTATGCTTGATAAAGACGAAATAAAACTAGTGTTTTACTTTAACAAGCATATGACCTAAATATACTAGGCTCACCTATGTGCTTGATAAAGACGAAATAAAACTAGTGTTTTACTTTAACAAGCATATGACCTAAGTATATTAGGCTCACCTATGTGCACCAACAACTTATATTAAGCAGGACAAGTAACAAGGTGATAGAAAGATAAATGAATTCAAGTACGAAGGCTATCACAATGTAAAGTGCGTAACTAAAGAACTCAGATATAGAAATAACCGAGACACGTGGAGACGAAGATTTATTTCCGAATTACTCCTTGTTAAGGAAGTACGTCTTGTTGGAGATGTGTGAGCGACCACCACAGGTCGGTCTCAACTCCACACCAAGCTCACCTTCTTCTCCGATGAACTGCACCACAAAAGGTTTGGTTCACCTTCCACTATTGATATCATTTTGGACGGAGATCGATTCCCTTACAACAATCTTGGGGCACACACCCACAACTTAATTGGGGGCTCCCAAATGACCACAAGAGGTCTAGACCGTAAAAGGTTTTTGCCACAAAAGGCGTCTAGGGTCCAATGACCAAGAGTAACAAGATCACAAACTTTCACTTCCACGAAACTTATGAAGAGCACAAACCGATGCACAATGCAAATGGCAAGAGCACACAAAGTGCTCAATCCTTCACTCTCAGATTCCAACAAGGCAACAAATGATTATGGGGAAATAAGAGAGGTAGAACAAATAAGGAGAAACACCAAGAACTTCAAGATCTAGATCCACAAGGTTCCCCTTACTTAGAGGAGAGATGAATATCCGGCCCGGAGTGAAATCTACGGTCAACTAATCTAACTGAGTCCGGTGCGCTTCCTCTTCTTTCCTTAGCCAAAAACAAGAGAAAAACTGGGGAACCGGATATTTCGGTCAGGGTCAAAATATCCGGTTGAAATATACGACTAAGTCCAGTACCCCGCGCTATCTTTCTTTAGCCAAAACACGCACTCGAGAAAACTTGGGGGCCGGAATATCCGGTCCCCCCCCAAAACCCGGATAATCCGGTTTTGTAGGACGACAAAAACAGCGATACGATAACTGATATATCTTTTGCAAATGAACTCCAAATGAGGTAATATTTCCACACTGAAAACACATGAGGGCACATGCACTTTCACCTTCTTATGCTCAATTTTCTACACCGTGAGCATTGAAATAATATCTTCGGTCTCATCACCATAAAAAAAATACTCATTGAAATCATCGATCGAGGAGTTCTCAGAAAACTATTCCAGACTCGACATACTCATGGCAGAAGTGATCTACGAAGGTTTACAATTTTTGAATAACAATTTGCATCCAGTTGAAAACCGCACAAATGGATAAAAAGCTACATCGAAAGTGGATAGAGTCGCCAGAGGAAATCTCGGATGAAATCATCGGAGGAAAGGTTGGTGGCCTTGAATCCGCGGGGTCTGCACCGCGTTAACCCTCGCCGAGCAAACTAAGTTCGCCGGCCGGATGGAGGAAAGCTTGGTGGGTGCGAGCCGGGAAGAGGGAAGGTGTAGGACGACTCATTGGCTCAAGAATGGCAGGTCGCGCCCAATTTGAGGTGGAGCTTGATGCACACGGTGGGTGTGTTGTTGGGAGACCCCAAGAGGAAGGTATGAAGTAGTGCAACAGCAAGTTTCCCTCAGTTGTGAAACCAAGGTTATCGAACCAGTAGGAAATAATGAATTCCCCCGAGGTGTGTCAACGGCGCCAGAAAAATCTGCGACGTAAAGGCGCCAGAAAATGCTTCCTGGGACATAGGTGACGTGGAACCTGCACACAACACAATCAAGATACTTTACCCCAACTTAACGGTGAGGTTGTCAATCTCACCGGCTTGCTGTAACAAAGGATTAAACGTATGTGTGGAAGAAAGATGTTTGTTTGCAGAAAGTAACAGGTTTGCAGTTTGTGGTTTATCAGATTAAAGAGAAGGACCGGGGTCCACAGTTCACTAGTGGTGTCTCTCCATAAATAATAATAACATTCATGCGGGTAAACAAATTACAGCTGGGCAATTGATAGAATAATGATGAGCAAACCAATGCATATACCAATGTTATGATGTCTAGTGTGAGATTCATTCGGGCATTACAACAATATACATAGACCGTTCCAACCGCATCTATGACTAATAATCCACCTTCCGGTTAGCGTCCGCACCCCTTTCAGTATTAAGTTGCATGCAACAGATTGTATCGAGTTAATTTCTTTCATGTTTGGCTTGATTTATGTGTCTATATCGATGAACATAGACATATTGCAGTTTATGATGTATCATACCCATGGTTTTGGTTACTGGTCGGGAAATTTGGTTATCGGACGGTAACCGGAGATCCCGTGCACACCCGGGAAATGGTCATACTGGCCAAGAAAAATCCCAAATTTTTGGAATCTTAACGAAAACTTTCGATAAATGATAATAGTAGGAACAAAAAATTTTAATTTTCGAATTTTTGCTTTCAAATTCGTCCGGTAACCGCGGTAACCGGAAATCCCGACCCCCCTGGAGAATTTTTGTCTACCGATAACCAAAACCTTGATCATACCTGACAAGACTGACTGATTAAGATTCTTTCACTTATTATCTTTTTTTACTCGGTCCATAGAAAAAGAAGTAATTGATGGCCAGGACTTGGTAGCTGGTAGGTCCTGAAGGAGATATGCCCTAGAGGCACTTAATAAATATAGTTTATTCGTCATATCTCAATTGTTCATTATATGTTTTATACCATGCTATAACAGTATTAAGCGGAAACATTAATACACGTGTGGTAGATAAACAACCAGGTGCCTAGTAGCCTCTACTTGACTAGTTCATTGGGCAATTGATGATCGAGGTTTCCCGATCATGTGACATTTATGTCAGTTGACAATGGAGTCGTGTCATTGGGAGAATGACGTGATGGACATACCCGATATTTGTAGGACGTAGTCATTACGCCTTCGACCGTGAGATCTACTCTTATTGCTATTCCTGGAAGACACTTTGATTGCATCAAACGTCATATCTTACATAGTGTGACAATAAAGGTGTCCCTCTCGGGTGTCGGAAAGGAGTATGTTGAGACGGGGGATCAAGAGCGGGATTTGCCAGTCCGCATAGCAGGATAGATACTCTAGGGCCCACTCGGTGAGATTATGTCAAACGAGCTTGCAAGCGTGTGACTAGGTCACCAGGACATAAGATCATGGACGAGTAGAAGTTAGCAGTGTCGGTAACGAGATCAAGCTAGGTATGGAGATATCTATGAACGAGTCTCGGACACGCTAAGTATCGCATGGCAAAAGGTTTAAGACTCAGACGTCTAGGTTCGAAAGGTAAAGTATTCGTTATCTCGCAGGGATTAATTCTGGGTATCCTCGGTCCACGAATTAGTCATTGATCGGAGAGGAGTCTCGATCATGTCTGGTGAGATAATCGAACCGCTAGGGTAACACACTTAAGGGGAGTCGACATTTTACCGGAAGAGAAAAATAGGAAAAGAGAGACCGGGAACGTCCCGGGAAAGTTCCGATGGAGATCGGGCAGCGACGAAATAGTTTTCGGAGCCGGAATAAATTATGTAATATGTATTTAATATTAATTAGTGTAATTAATAGTTAAATATATTTTTATTTCATTTTTCCTGAATTTTTAAAGGCAAAAATCACTTAATGGGCCTCTTTGGGCAAAGAGGCCCATGAGGGGGGAAAGTCCCCCCCCCCCCCCAGGAGGAGGGGCTTGGTTCGGCCGGCCTAGGTGGGCCACATGGGGCCCACCTAGGGCCGGCGCACCCACCATGGCCGGCTGGGGTGTGGGAATAGTCCCACACCGCCAGCCTGGCAGGTTGGGCAGCCCCCTCCTATATATACATGGGTACCCCTGGCCTTTAAACACAACCAATTCTCTCTCTCTCTCTCCTTGGATCCCGTGACTCCCAAGTTTGGAGTTGCGCCAAGGATAAGTTTTCTCCACCATACGCACGCCGCCGCGCTGCTGGTCTTCCGGTCCCAGTCTTCCGCTGCTCGTCCCTGGATCGGGCCCGGAGTTCGTCGGCTTCACCGTATGTGTGTAACGCCCTGCGAGGTGCCACGCTAGTGGTGCTGGAGGTCTGCTTCCTCCACACGGCCTCGAGGTCGTCGTCGGTTTCACCGACATCGCCGCGTCATCGTCTTCTTCGTCGCGCCAAGTTCTCCGCGACCTTGAGGTCGGCTACGGCGTCTACGTCAGCAACGCTTGTGCGGGAGCGTAATCCCCGCTTTTCGGTCTACAAGAGGTGTGTATACCGAACCCCCTGCGTACTACTATATCTGCATAGTATAGATTTTGGCTAGTTTAAGGTTATCGATGTTAGAAAATTTTTTGTTTTCTGCATGCGATCCCCTTCAGTGGTATCAGAGCCGATCTATGCGTAGATATAGCTGTGCGCTAGCTGCACCCGTGTTTATCACGGGGACAACGTTCTTATTATTTGCTACCCTCTCGCGTGCACTTGCACTGCCGGCAGCATCGAGTTGATAAAGCGGCCCGGACCGACCTTACGCGTACGCTTACGCGAGACTGGTTCCACAACTGACATACGGCTGGTTCCGTATATGTGGCTGGCGGGTGTCCGTCTCTCTCTCTTTAGTTGGCTTTGCATTTTCAATGGAGGGCCCGAAAGGGATGAATAAATATGCAATTGTTTGATCGTTGTTGTGGTCATAGGTTCGTAGGTATGAAGCGGTTCTATTTACGAAAGCCCCAAGCCACGTAAAATATGCAAAAGATAAAGTAGAGGCGTCTAACTTTATTTTGCAGGGGCTATGTGATATGGTCAAGGTAAGTTTATTAAATTGTTTATGAACTGTTGGCGCGAAGGAGACCACCGGCGCAAGGACCATATCACGTCGCATTACATTTGATGTTTTGAGTACATCTTATATTGTGTGTGTATATATATATACTATATATTAGTTACACGGCGGTAGTTATATAAGATGATCCCTCCAAAATACCATTTGTGTTCTCCCTTCAACGTGCACCACCAAGAAAGTTCTACGTTATGAGGCAGGCCGTGACGATCGGGTGTCAGACATATCGTCGTTCGCATACAGTGGGTGTAAGCCATGTTGCACAAGTACTTTCATTGAAGGTTATTATGGCGAGCCTAGCATGTACAGACATGGCCTCGGAACAAGGTGACCGAAAGGTTAAGCATGAGTCACAAAGTTATTGTGATTGACATGTCGATGTCTACCTTTAAAGTTATGTTGCCGGCTCTGACGATTAGGGGTTGCATAATGGATGAGGGTCGTGTAATCACTAAAACGATGAGAGGGATACTCGTTTTGAGTGGGAGTTCTGGTAGTTTTATTTTATTAAAACTTGAACCCTATTTTATAATGAACAAAGTCTTTATGTTTTGCAAAACCTTTGTAAATATTAACCAATGTGATAGCCTTTTTTAAAAATTAGGCGCAATCCTGCGATTGAGAAACTTAAAAGGTTGGGTCCAAACTTCATAGTTTTATACTTTAGCTTGAGGATACTCCTTGTTTAAACCATTAGCTCTTTGTGATACAATACCCGCTAGGAGATAAACCCGGAGATTCCGCTAACAAAAGGATAATTTGGATTATCAAGTCTTTGTGCGGATAATATCATCATAGTCCAGTGTATGCTGTGATCTCTACCATAGAGCATTGACGGTGGGTACGAGTTGTTAGATCGCGAACATATGAGATGATCGCTAAACTCGGGATACACCTAAAGTTGGGTTGATGAAGTTTAACAGTATGTTGACTGTTTTTCTTCTCAACCAAGATGGAAGAGAATACACGCATTGAAGGAGCACGTGGCAGTCATAATTGATGACACTGGTCATACTCGATGACATTGGTCATATTTGATGACATTGAGACGCCTTGCTCAGCTCAATCACTGGATGACATACGACGTTGCCAGGTGCAAATGCTTTGTCATAGACTATGTCATGCGAGGGGAATCGTTCACCTTCATGGTTCTTGATTGCGTTGGAAGAATCAAGAAGATGAAACAGATCGCCGGGAAGTCATCAATGATGATGGTGTATATATGATATACACGTTATGAATGTTTTGCCTAAGCAAGTACTCGCAGTAGTGACCAAGTTTTTGATACTAGTCATGTTTTATGAAAACCAGATTTACTGCTTGAGTAGCTTGGAAGGATGAGGTGACAATGTGTGTTGATGATGGCAGACAAAATGTTGTGATGGCCATAGACACTCTCCCTCTAGATCTACCATTTGAATAAATTCTTTTATGATCGCCTGTTAGTATGATTGTTATAAGTGTGTCTTCTCTAGCAAGACAATTGTTCATATATGTTAGTGACAAAATCGTTGTCCTATATTTATGAAGTAATGATCATAAGCCGATTTGAATTTAGATGGTAGAAGCTCCCACATTCATAATATTATTGCCAAAGGATACAAACTTAATAGAGACACCACATTTGTGTGGCACTACCGTTTAAGTCATGTCTATGTTATAGTCAATGAACAAGCTCCATACGGATGGATCTACAAGTCTTTAGATTTGATCTTTTGACACTTGCAAGATGACTAAGACACCGTTTTCGGAAAGCGGGCATATAACTTATTGATAAATCATGCATTTTGATGTATGTGGATCAATGAAGTAATTAACGTGTAGTGGAGATCTTTATTTCGTAAGCTTCAATGAACGTTTGAGTATAACTTGTTGAGAATCATGCATATGGGTGTATGTGAATCAATGAAGTACTTTAACATATAGTGGAAGTCTTTGTTTCCTATACTTCATGAATATTCCGAGTAGATATACGGATATCCACTTAGGAAATGTTAGTCTGAAAATTTTGATTCGATCAAACTAGTTCAGAATGAAGTAGGAAAATAACTGTAACAAGAAAATCAAATTCCTGCGATACAGATCGAGAAAATAAAGATTTGAGTTATAATGTTGGCATATCATTCGAAGACTTGTGAGAAGAGTACCACAAATTACGTCGCATGGAATACCATAGTGTTATGGTATGTTAGGACGTCGTAATCGCACCCTATCGGATAGTGTGTGGTAAATAAATCTCTTTCCGAATTATTGTGATCATCGGAGTCGTATGGTAGAGACATAACATTCACGTTAGAAAATAGGGAAACCATTTAAATCCATGGAGACAATACCATATGAGTGATGGCATGGCTTTTAGTCTAGATTGTCGTTTCAGCAATTTAGTGTTTCGATGTGATCAAACCTAAAATGGATAAATCTTTGTAGTGTACCGTACCTAAAGAATTAGTTGGGTACATGTCTCACGACATAGGCAAAAACGTTGCCGGAATATGCCTTGCAAAAGAAATAGTTTCTTGTCCAAGGGTATTAGTGGGAAAGAAAGTAGAGCAAGACGAAGTTAATGAACTTCCTCTCCAGTCATCAGAGTGGCGCAACGGAAAGTGTTTCCGGTGTCATGCTCCTCAACTTGAAAGAAGCTGATGATGAAAATCATGATGCTCTGAGCTCATACTGAGAACGTAGGTGTACAAGGTTGTGTTCCACACTGTGTGATACGACAATCTTGTTACGAGGGTCATGTTACTGGAATATGACAGACATACGAACTACGAAGAAGAGATGGTAGACCTAAGTCCGAGAAATGGCTATGAGTCATATATGATCCGAGATAAAAATCCATATACGATTACCAGGTAATGACTTGGGAGATCTACTTGATGGCATCTAGGCTGTTAATAGAATATGGAATTTTATGAGAGAATAGACGCTGATAAGGATCGATTTGTCGTAAAAAGGTTCCGACAGATTCAAAAATTGACCACAACGAGATTTTGTCTCAAGTGGCGAAGCCTAAATCTATTCGGGGTCGTTTAGCAATTACTATAATTTTAAATTGAGAAATTAATAGATGGATAAGGAAACCATGTTTCTTAATGGTATGATTAAGAAAGAGTTGTAATTAGTACAATGAAATGGTTTGGTGATCCTGAGGATGCTAAACATGTATGCAAACTTCAGCTGTCCATTCATGCGCTGAAGCAAGCATATCGGAGCTGGAATCTTCACTTTGATGATGTGATCAAAGGATTTTGGAGTTGTCCAAAATAGTTGAAGAAACTTGCATTTGCAAAGAAATGAGTGGGAGCTAAGTAGCTTTTCTTGATCTTATATGTGAATGGCATATTTGAGTGGGAGCTAAAAGAAATTCCATGGTCTTATATACGGATGGCGTATTTAAGTGGGAGCTAAGTGTCATTCCTGATTTTATGTGACGACATATTGAGAATGATACAGATCCTCTAGCAAAGTATAAAGGATTATTTAAGTGATTAAATTTTCTATGAATGAAGTTAGGAGTATTAGGCATTCGATCTATAATTGTATAGATCAAAAGGGGCTTAATAACATTAGGTCGAAATATTTTCCTAGGTTAAGATTCTGAAGTGTTTCAGAATAGAACAAGCGAAGAAAGAGGTTCTTGCTTGTATGACTAGGTAAAATATTAAGTTTATCTTGTCATTTTCAGTGATAGCTGATGAAAGAAAAATGATGTTCGACATCCTCTATGCCTCAGATATAGATTCTATCAGACTGAAAGCTCGACTTGGTGTGACCCAAGTTCTTGGTTGAAGAACGGGTTCTAGAGTGATCCTTGTGTGGATCGATGAACAAACGTTAAGTATATTCTTCAGTGTCTGTGAGAACTGAAGATATGTTTTCTGGTAAAGGGTAAGAGTGGTAAGACAACTTGCCGTAAAACGGTTACGATGATGCAAGTTATGACACTGACCCATATGACTAGAAATGTCATATAGGAGATGTCCTTTGTTTTGAAGAAAGACATGGTTAGCTTGCGAAGTCGCATATGAATGCACTGTCGCATAATCTACATAATAGGTATAGAAATATATGGCAACTTCAGAAGTAGCAAGTGTGATTGGACTGAGTCTCACTCCATCGACTAAGATATATTTCGCCGTCATCATAAGATGCGGGATGATATCAAACTGGTTGACATAGAAGTGTTGCAAAGCACATAACAGATCTCAGTGTGTGAGATCTGTTGACTGTATTCCTCTTCCACGAAGCAAGCATGCACCAAGTTGCTGAAGGAGATATGCCCTAGAGGCAATTAATAAAGTGTATTTCTTTATCATATCTCGTTTGTTCATAATACGTTTTTGTGTCATGCTGTAACCGTATTAAGCGGAAACATTAATACGGGTGTGATGCGTAAACAACCAGGTCCCTAGTAGCCTCTACTAAGACTAGTTTCGTTGCGCGATCGATGATCGAGGTTTCCCGATCATAGGGCATGGCGCCGGTCGGCAATGGAAGTCATATCGTTGGAGAACGATGTGATGGACATACCCATATTTGTAGGACGTAATCATTACGCCTTTGACCGTGAGACCAACTCTTATTGTTATTTCTGGAAGATACTTTGATTGCACCAAACGTCGTATCTTAATTAGTATGACAATAACGGTGATACTTTTGGGTATCGGAAAGGAGTAGTTGAGACGAGGGGTCAAGAGCGGGATTTGCCAGTCCGCATAGCAGGATAGATACTCTAGGGCCCACTCGGTGAGATTATGTCTAATGAGCTTGCAAGCATGTGACTAGGTCACGGAGACATGAAATCATAGACGAGTAGAAGATAGTGTTGTCGGTAACGAGGTCAAGCTAGATATGGAGATATCTATGAACGACGCTCGGACACGCTAAGTATCGCTATGGCAAAAGGTTTAAGACTTTACGTTCAGGTTTGATAGATGAAAGTCATTCGTTATATCACAGGGATTAATTCATGGGGTCCAGGCCTACGAGTTAGTCGTTGATCGGAGAGGAGTCTCGATCGTACCTGTTATTATATCGAACCGCTAGGGTAACACACTTAAGGGGTTTCGACAAGACAACCGGAAAGGAAAGAGATCACCGGGAACGTCCCGGGAGAGATCCGATGGAGATCGGGCAGCGACGAAATAGTTTTCGGAGCTAGAATAAGTTATATATAATATGTTGATATTAATTAGTGTAATTAATGTCTAAATATGATTTTATATATTTATTTTCGAATTTATTTAGGCTGATTTCCCTAAATGGGCCTTCTGGTCGAAAGAAGGCCCAAGAGGGGAAAAATTCCCTAGGGAATTCGGTGGGGGCTTGGGTGGCCGACCCAGGTGGGCCAAGAGGCCCAGCAAGGGGCCGGCGCACCAGCCATAGCCGCACCAGGCATGTGGGATTAGTCCCACATTGCCTGGCTGGCAGGTTGGCTCCCCCCTGGGAGCCTATATATAGAGGGGCATCCCTGGCCTTTTAATTAACCAATTAATTCCCCAATTCTCTCTCGATTTCGTGATTCCCTTTGTCGGAGTTGCGCCGAGTTGAGAGGGGGATCTCGTCCACCATAGCCCGCTGCCGCGCTGCTGGTGTTCCGGTCCAAGTCTTTTGCTGCTCGTCCTGGACTGGAGCTTCGGAGGCCGTCGTCTCCACCGTACGTGTGTAACGCCCTGCGAGGTGCTGCGCTAGCGGTGCTGGGAGGTCTGCTTCCTCTACACGACCTTGAGGTCGGTTTCGTCGGTCTTCATCGACAACGTTTGTGCGGGAACGTAATCCCCGCTTTCGGTCTACAAGGGTATGTATTCCGATCTCCGTTCGCACTACTATATCTGCATAGAATAGATCTTGGCATGTTTTAAGGATATCGTTGCTAGGAAATTTTTTGTTTTCTGCACTCGATCCCCTTCAGTGGTATCAGAGCCGATCTATCGTAGATATAGCTGTACGCTGTTAGAACCCGTGTTCTGCACGGGGGCACCGTTCCTGTTATTTGCTACCCTCTAGCGTGCACTTGTGATTCCAGCGGCATCGAGTTGATGAAGCGGCCCGGACCGACTTTACGCGTACGCTTACGCGAGACTGGTTCCACTACTGACATACGGCTTGTACCATATATGTGGCTGGCGGGTGTCAGTTTCTCTCTCTTTAGTTGGTCTTGCATTTTCAATGGAGGGCCCGAAAGGGATGCTTAAACATGCAATTATTGGATCGTTGTTGTGGTCATAAGGTTCGTAGGTATGAAGCGGTTCTATTTACGACAGCCCCAAGCCACGTAAAATATGCAAAAGATAAAGTAGAAGCGCCTAACTTTATTTTGCAGGGGCTATGTGATATGGTCAAGGTACGTTTATTAAATTGTTTATGAACTGCGGGCGCCAAGAAGACCATGGCGCAATGGACTATATCACATCGCATTACATTTGATGTTATTGTGTGCATCTTATATTGTGTGATTATATATATTAGTATATATTAGTTACGCGGCGGTAATTATATATAAGATGATCCCTTCAAAAAAAAAATACCACTAGTGTTCTTCCTCCAACGAGCACCACCAAGAAAGTTCTACGTTATGAGGCAGGCCGTGACGATCGGGTGTCAGACATATCGTCGTTCGCATACAGTGGGTGTAAGCCATGTTGCACAAGCGTTACGTGGAGGTTATAGTGGCGAGCCTAGCATATGCAGATATGGCCTCGGAACACGGAGGCCGAAAGGTCGAGCATGAGTCACAGAGTTGTTGTGATGGACAATTGTCTACCCTTGAAGTTGTGCTGCCGGCTCTGACGATGAGGGGTGGTGCGATGGATAGGGGTCGTGTAATCGCTTAAACGACCAGGAGGGATGTTCGTTTGAGTGGGAGTTATGTTAGTTATTTTCTAAAAATACTATAACTCAAAATTATTATGAACAAAGTCTTATGTTGTTGCAAATTCCATTGTAGATGTCTCACCCCTCCTTTAACCTAGCCCTGTTCCTTGAGAAAGAGAAGCTTAAGACCGATGGGTCTAACTTCGTGTCCTGGTTCCGCGACCTGAAGTCCATTCTTGAAACCCACAAGGTGGCCTATATCCTTGAAACCCCCTTAGGTGATCTGCCAAACACCGCCTCAGAAATCGAAAGGAATGTCCATGAGGTTAAGGCGGAGATTTCTTCTTATGTCCAGAGTGGCATGCTCTTTGCCATGGAGGCTGACCTGCAAAACCATTTCGAGAACAAGGGTGCTTATGAGATAATCACTGAACTCATGGTTGTTTTTGCACGACAAGTCAAGGCTGAGAGGTTCGAAGCATCCGTGCTTTTCTTCTCAGCCCAGATGGAAGAGCACGGCAATATAAGTGAGCACTTAGCCAAGTTTTTTGGCTGCGTTCAGCTCCTGAATGATCTGGGAAGTGTGATCCCAGAAGAGCTGGTTATTGATAGGGTGCTGATTTCTCTGCCCCCTAGCTATAAGAACGCCATCGTGGACTACGGCATGAAAGGGACGTCTAAACCCCTGTCGGAAATCCTGAAGACGCTCGAAGTGGCCGAATTAGAAATCAAGCTGGAGAAGATGGTGGTGACCATCGGATCACCTGAAAGCAATTGCCCCAAGTACCTGGAGGATAGGAAAGCTGGCAAGATAGTCGACAAAGAGCAAGGTATATTTGATATACATGTTATAGATGTGTACCTTACATCCGCCCGTAGCAACACTTGGGTATTTGATACTGGTTCTGTTGCTCATATATGTAACTCTCAGGAGGAGTTACGGAATAAACGGCGGCTGGCTAAGGATGAGGTGACGATGCGCGTCGGCAACGGATCGAGAGTCGACGTGGTGGCTGTCGGCACGCTCCCTCTACATCTACCATCGGGATTAGTTTTGGTTTTAAATAAGTGTTATTTTGTACCATCGTTGAGTGTAAACATTATAAGTGGGTCTTGCCTGTTACAAGACGGTTATTCATTTAAATCAGTATCAAGCAGTTGTGCTATTTATATGAATGATATCTTTTATGTTGATGCTCCCGAGAGTAATGGTTTATTCTTGTTGAATCTCGATCGTAGTACTCACATCCATAACATAGAAGCCAAACAGATTAAGTGTAGTGATGATACCGCCATGTATATGTGGCATTGCCGTCTTGGTCATATTGGTATAAAGCGCATGAAGAAACTCCACTCCGATGGACTTTTGGACTCGTTGGATTTTGGATCCCTCGATACATGCGAACCATGCCTTATGGGCAAAATGACCAGGACACCGTTCAAAGGTTTCGTTGAACGGGCGTCGGATTTATTGGGGATCATACATACAGATGTGTGTGGACCAATGAGCGTATCGACACGCAATGGTTATCGTTACTTCGTCACCTTCACTGATGACTTGAGTAGATACGGTTATATCTATTTGATGAAACACAAGTCTGAAACTTTTGAAAAGTTCAAAGAATTTCAAAGTGAAGTTGAAAATCAGCTTAACAAGAAAATCAAGCACCTCCGATCCGATCGTGGTGGCGAGTATTTGAGTTTTGAGTTTGGCACACATCTGAAGAGTTGTGGCATCATACCCCAACTTACGCCTGCTGGAACACCGCAACGTAACGGCGTGTCCGAGCGACGTAATCGTACTCTACTGGATAGTGTCCGATCTATGATGTCTCTTACCGATTTGCCCGTATCCTTCTGGGGTTATGCGTTAGAAACAGTCGCATTCATTTTAAATAGGGCTCCGTCCAAATCCGTTGAAACGACACCGTATGAATTATGGTATGGCAAGAAGCCTAAGTTATCGTTTCTGAAGGTTTGGGGTTGTGAGGCGTATGTTAAGAAACTACAGCCCGACAAACTCGAACCGAAGTCGGAGAAAGTCGTCTTTGTAGGATATCCACGGGAAACCGTAGGATACACCTTCTACAACCAAGCTGAGGGCAAAACGTTTGTCGCGAAGACCGGTACCTTTCTAGAGAAGGAGTTTCTCGCGAAAGGAGTAAGTGGGAGGAAGGTAGACCTCGATGAGATCGTTGATCCTGAACTCGAGATTCCGAGTGGCGCAACGGAAGCTGTTCCGGAAACGTCCTCCACAGATGGAGTGGGAGAAACTGTCGAGGAAAGTATTCTACCTCGTAGGTCTGGTAGATCTCGTATCGCACCAGAATGGTATGGCAACATGGTTTGCACCGTCATGTTAATTGAACAAGACGAACCTACGAACTACAAGGAGGCAATGGCGAGTCTAGAGTCCGAGAAATGGCTAGAAGCCATGAAATCCGAAATAGAATCCATGTATGATAACAAAGTGTGGACTTTGATGGATATTCCCGAAGGGCGCAAGGCCGTCGAGAATAAATGGATCTTTAAGAAGAAGACTGATGCTGATGGTAATGTGACCGTCTATAAAGCTCGGCTTGTCGCAAAAGGTTTCCGACAAGTTCATGGGATTGACTACGATGAAACTTTTTCACCGGTAGCGATGCTGAAGTCTATTCGGATTTTGTTAGCAGTTGCTGCCTATTACGATTATGAAATATGGCAGATGGATGTCAAAACAGCCTTCCTAAATGGAAACATTGAGGAAGAGTTGTACATGGTACAACCGGAAGGTTTTGTCGATCCAGAAAATGCTGGCAAGGTATGCAAGCTTCAGCGCTCCATTTATGGATTGAAGCAAGCATCTCGGAGCTGGAATCTTCGATTTGATGAGGTAATCAAAGGTTTTGGATTTGTCCAAAATTTGGAAGAGACCTGCATTTACAAGAAAATGAGTGGGAGCTCGGTTGTGTTCTTAGCACTATATGTAGATGACATATTGCTGATTGGAAATGATGTGGAACTTCTGAATAGCGTGAAGGATTATTTAAACAGTAAGTTTTCCATGAAGGACTTAGGAGAAGCTGCATACGTCTTAGGCATTAAAATCTATCGTGATAGATCAAGACGTCTATTAGCGTTGAGTCAGAGTACTTATCTTGATAAAATACTGAAGTGTTTCGGTATGGAGAAGGCAAAGAAGGGTTCTCTGCCGGTTATCAAGAATAAAACATTGCGAAAGGCACAGTGTCCGGTAACGGAACAGGATAAGGCCGATATGACTAAACATCCTTATGCTTCAGCCATAGGATCGATTATGTATGCAATGTTAAGTACTAGACCTGATGTGGCATTAGCTCTAAGTTTGACAAGCCGTTTCCAGAGTAATCCTGGAATGGCGCATTGGATTGCTGTTAAGAGCATTCTTAAGTATCTCAATAAGACAAAGGAAATGTTCCTTGTCTATGGTGACTGCGATGAAGAACTTGGCGTAACAGGTTACGTGGATGCAAGTTTCTGCTCCGACCCCGATGACTCTAAGTCACAGACAGGTTATGTGTTCAAGGTGAATGGGTGCGCCGTGTGCTGAAGAAGTGGGAAGCAACCCATCGTCGCGCAATCTACAATGGAGTCGGAGTACATTGCTGCTTGCGAAGCCGCGAATGAAGCTGTGTGGCTGAGGAAGTTCATCATTGAACTTGGAGTGTTCCCGAGCGTGCAAGACCCCGTGGTCCTCTTCTGCGACAATACGGGTGCCATTGCTAACGCGAAGGAGCCAAGGTCTCACTCCACCGCCAAACACATACTCCGACGCTTCCACGTGATACGACAGTACGTACAAGGAGGTGAAGTGAAGATTTGCAAAATACATACGGATCTGAATGTGGCAGATCCGTTGACAAAGCCTCTCCTGCTTGACAAGTACGTGAAACACCAAGATGCTATGGGTGTCCGGCTTTTACCAAGTTGTAATCTAGATTAATTTGTACTCTAGTGCAAGTGGGAGACTGAAGGAGATATGCCCTAGAGGCAATTAATAAAGTGTATTTCTTTATCATATCTCGTTTGTTCATAATACGTTTTTGTGTCATGCTGTAACCGTATTAAGCGGAAACATTAATACGGGTGTGATGCGTAAACAACCAGGTCCCTAGTAGCCTCTACTAAGACTAGTTTCGTTGCGCGATCGATGATCGAGGTTTCCCGATCATAGGGCATGGCGCCGGTCGGCAATGGAAGTCATATCGTTGGAGAACGATGTGATGGACATACCCATATTTGTAGGACGTAGTCATTACGCCTTTGACCGTGAGACCAAATCTTATTGTTATTCCTGGAAGATACTTTGATTGCACCAAACGTCGTATCTTAATTAGTATGACAATAACGGTGATACTTTTGGGTATCGGAAAGGAGTAGTTGAGACGAGGGGTCAAGAGCGGGATTTGCCAGTCCGCATAGCAGGATAGATACTCTAGGGCCCACTCGGTGAGATTATGTCTAATGAGCTTGCAAGCATGTGAATAGGTCACGGAGACATGAAATCATAGACGAGTAGAAGATAGTGTTGTCGGTAACGAGGTCAAGCTAGATATGGAGATATCTATGAACGACGCTCGGACACGCTAAGTATCGCTATGGCAAAAAGGTTTAAGACTTTACGTTCAGGTTTGATACATGAAAGTCATTCGTTATATCACAGGGCTTAATTCATGGGGTCCAGGCCTACGAGTTAGTCGTTGATCGGAGAGGAGTCTCGATCGTACCTGTTATTATATCGAACCGCTAGGGTAACACACTTAAGGGGTTTCGACAAGACAACCGGAAAGGAAAGAGATCACCGGGAACGTCCCGGGAGAGATCCGATGGAGATCGGGCAGCGACGAAATAGTTTTCGGAGCTAGAATAAATTATATATAATATGTTTGATATTAATTAGTGTAATTAATGTCTAAATATGATTTTATATATTTATTTTCGAATTTATTTAGGCTGATTTCCCTAAATGGGCCTTCTGGTCGAAAGAAGGCCCAAGAGGGGAAAAATTCCCTAGGGAATTCGGTGGGGGCTTGGGTGGCCGACCCAGGTGGGCCAAGAGGCCCACCAAGGGGCCGGCGCACCGGCCATAGCCGCACCAGGCATGTGGGATTAGTCCCACATTGCCTGGCTGGCAGGTTGGCTCCCCCCTGGGAGCCTATATATAGAGGGGCACCCCTGGCCTTTTAATTAACCAATTAATTCCCCAATTCTCTCTCGATTTCGTGATTCCCTTTGTCGGAGTTGCGCCGAGTTGAGAGGGGGATCTCTTCCACCATAGCCCGCTGCCGCGCTGCTGGTGTTCCGGTCCAAGTCTTCCGCTGCTCGTCCTGGACTGGAGCTTCGGAGGCCGTCGTCTCCACCGTACGTGTGTAACGCCCTGCGAGGTGCTGCGCTAGCGGTGCTGGGAGGTCTGCTTCCTCTACACGACCTTGAGGTCGGTTTCGTCGGTCTTCATCGACAACGTTTGTGCGGGAACGTAATCCCCGCTTTCGGTCTACAAGGGTATGTATTCCGATCTCCGTTCGCACTACTATATCTGCATAGAATAGATCTTGGCATGTTTTAAGGATATCGTTGCTAGGAAATTTTTTTGTTTTCTGCACTCGATCCCCTTCAGTTGCTATGGGTGTTGAGCTTTTACCAAGTTGTAAACTAGATTAAGTGTTACTCTAGTGCAAGTGGGAGACTGAAGGAGATATGCCCTAGAGGCACTTAATAAATATAGTTTATTCGTCATATCTCAATTGTTCATTATATGTTTTATACCATGCTATAACTGTATTAAGCGGAAACATTAATACACGTGTGGTAGATAAACAACCAGGTCCCTAGTAGCCTCTACTTGACTAGTTCATTGGGCAATTGATGATCGAGGTTTCCCGATCATGTGACATTTATGTCAGTTGACAATGGAGTCATGTCATTGGGAGAATGACGTGATGGACATACCCGATATTTGTAGGACGTAGTCATTACGCCTTCGACCGTGAGATCTACTCTTATTGCTATTCCTGGAAGACACTTTGATTGCATCAAACGTCATATCTTACATAGTGTGACAATAAAGGTGTCCCTCTCGGGTGTCGGAAAGGAGTATGTTGAGACGGGGGATCAAGAGCGGGATTTGCCAGTCCGCATAGCAGGATAGATACTCTAGGGCCCACTCGGTGAGATTATGTCAAACGAGCTTGCAAGCGTGTGACTAGGTCACCAGGACATAAGATCATGGACGAGTAGAAGTTAGCAGTGTCGGTAACGAGATCAAGCTAGGTATGGAGATATCTATGAACGAGTCTCGGACACGCTAAGTATCGCATGGCAAAAGGTTTAAGACTCAGACGTCTAGGTTCGAAAGGTAAAGTATTCGTTATCTCGCAGGGATTAATTCTGGGTATCCTCGGTCCACGAATTAGTCATTGATCGGAGAGGAGTCTCGATCATGTCTGGTGAGATAATCGAACCGCTAGGGTAACACACTTAAGGGGAGTCGACATTTTACCGGAAGAGAAAAATAGGAAAAGAGAGACCGGGAACGTCCCGGGAAAGTTCCGATGGAGATCGGGCAGCGACGAAATAGTTTTCGGAGCCGGAATAAATTATGTAATATGTATTTAATATTAATTAGTGTAATTAATAGTTAAATATATTTTTATTTAATTTTTCCTGAATTTTTAAAGGCAAAAATCCCTTAATGGGCCTCTTTGGGCAAAGAGGCTCATGAGGGGGGGAAAGTCCCCCCCAGGAGGAGGGGCTTGGTTCGGCCGGCCTAGGTGGGCCACATGGGGCCCACCTAGGGCCGGCGCACCCACCATGGCCGGCTGGGGTGTGGGAATAGTCCCACACCGCCAGCCTGGCAGGTTGGGCAGCCCCCTGGCCTCCTATATATACATGGGTACCCCTGGCCTTTAAACACAACCAATTCTCTCTCTCTCTCTCCTTGGATCCCGTGACTCCCAAGTTTGGAGTTGCGCCAAGGATAAGTTTTCTCCACCATACGCACGCCGCCGCGCTGCTGGTCTTCCGGTCCCAGTCTTCCGCTGCTCGTCCCTGGATCGGGCCCAGAGTTCGTCGGCTTCACCGTATGTGTGTAACGCCCTGCGAGGTGCCACGCTAGTGGTGCTGGAGGTCTGCTTCCTCCACACGGCCTCGAGGTCGTCGTCGGTTTCACCGACATCGCCGCGTCATCGTCTTCTTCGTCGCGCCAAGTTCTCCGCGAACTTGAGGTCGGCTACGGCGTCTACGTCAGCAACGCTTGTGCGGGAGCGTAATCCCCGCTTTTCGGTCTACAAGAGGTGTGTATACCGAACCCCCTGCGTACTACTATATCTGCATAGTATAGATTCTGCCTAGTTTAAGGTTATCGATGTTAGGAAAAATTTTATTTTCTACATGCGATCCCCTTCAGGTCCTTGCTCTAGACTATTCTTTTTTTTTTTTGTCAACAGCTCCTATCCTAAATAAAAATTCTAAGATACCACAGGTTCATTGTAATGCCCTTTTGTTTTGATGTGCTATGGTGTCCGAACATTTTATCCCTGATTACAGACCTGGCTGATCAGTTGTGAATATGCCGAATGATGGAGATCATATTTTATTAAAAAATTTAGTTAAAGCTGAGCGGGCGCCACAAAGATGCTCCCCATTTCGAATCAAGTAAAGTTCACAACTCCACTTTGAGAATCTTTAGCCTTTTCTTTGATGATCATATGGAATATTTGCTATCACAGAACTATTCAGATTTGATTATTATAATCTAGATACTTTGTATGCAAGCAAGTATGGACAGCTGGAGTTTAAATACATAAGGTCATGATGATAGTAAAACGTAGTCTTGAATTCACTCTACTATTTTATTTAGCTTGAAGAACATGTGCAAAGTGGAGACCTTAAATGTTCAAGCTAGACAAAATAGGAACGTAGGATAAATTTTGCTATCCTCATGGAGTTATGGCCTTAGAGCATCTCCACCGGGTGCCTCTAAAGGACCCCCAAAGACCCTTTGGGGGCCGGACACCAAAAACCGCCACCAGCGGCACCCCCAAAGCCTCGCCCCGAGCGATTTTGTGTCCGACACCCCCAATAGGGCCTCCAAGTTTGGAGGCCCTCCTGGGGGTGCCGGACATCGCCTCGGCCATGGTCCTGACAGCGATGGCCCACGCGTCATTCACACGACGCGCCCGTGCCCTGAGTCATTCGTCCCCCATAGTCCTCTCGCCGGCGATTCGCACCATTGCCGCCACTCTCGGCGCCGCCTGCTTGATTCGCACCTAGGGGACCTTGGCGCAGCGCTAGGGACCGTCTCGTGCCGCTGGTCTCTGACCTCGTCTCATCTAGTTCGAGCCCGGGTACGCCTCCTCTTCCCTCCCGCCCCGCACGCAAGCTGTTCGAAGACGAGCGTCCTACAAGGAGGCAACAGGTCGGCGAACAATTCGATTTCCAGGGGCCTATGGCTAATCCACAGCCGGGCTTGCCGACGGCGTATCGTGAATTTGTTGTCGTAATTCGGGAAATTCGTGATGAAGCTACGCATAACTGACTGCACAATGACCTCGTGGCACACGCATGGGCTATCAAAGCGAATCAGCCGGTTGAGTGACTTTGTAAACGAATATGAAATTGTGTTGTAATAGAACCTACTACTTTCAAACTTTATTAATGCGTGCACATAATTAGAACTACTCGTCGTCATCGGACTCAGCCTTAGGCGGCGGTGTCCCAGGAACGTCATCCGCCGGCGCCGCGTCAGGAGTTCCCGGCTGCCACTCCGGTTCTGGGCCTAGGGAACGACCGGTTCTGCATATGCCCCTGCCGCACGGGACGGCCACGGCGACCAAGGTTCCCAGGGAGAGAAAGCAGGGCGTGCCTGGGATGGAGTTGCGGGCTCGCCGTCCTGTTCCACCGCGTCCTCTTCCTACTGTTGTTCGGCGGCGACCACGGCATGCTGATCACCGAGCAGCACGGCCTCCCTCTCCTCCTCCTGATCGACCACCACGACCGCCTCCTTCGTCTCCTCCTGATCGGGCAGCACCGCCTTCTTCTGAGGCGACGACATGGCGAGCGAGTTGTGAGCAGAAAGAATAAGATCGATGTGCGGATTGTTATATGGGTGCCGTGCGACGCGTGTTGATTTGAGATCACCTTGGGGCAAAAGCGCGACGCGTGTTGATTTGATTAACGAAGGTGTTTTGCTCGCCTCCCCATGCCTGCTTAACGGAAAGCACTGTTTGACTAGTCGTCCTTGCTATGCCCTTCTCCCTCCTCTCCTCTCGTCTTCCTCCTTGCAGTTCTCTTTCCCCCTTTTAACTTTGGAGGATTTTTTTCTACCAAGCTCACGAAATTTTGACATATTTCTCCCCCTTTCGCTTCCTCATCTCATGTGGTGCTGTGAGGTAAAGCAGGGAGGAGAGGCAGCTATGGTGGCGGCGTGAGGCAGATCTACGATGCTTCATTGAGCACATGTAGAAAAGGGAAGCTAGCTAGGCCCTGGCGACGACCGAGCCTTCCAGATCCGTGGGAGCACTCCAGTTTCCGGTGAGTCCATGTTTCCAGACCCTAATTTGGTTATGAATAAAGTGGACATGTCTCCTCGTACATGATCTATTAGTGGGTATATTGAGGTATTGTTTTTCTTCCCTTCGCGTATTCCTGATGGTTTTGTCTCTACTGGCGATTTGTACATCTCATCGATTTGCCAATGATATGAACTGTACGAATCTTGGAGTGTGAATCATGTGGTTTGTGGTTTTTTTATATGGGCGATCGTTGCTGTCCTTTTTGCTGCAGTTCAGCCTTTGCATGATCTGTGTAATCTTTTATACGGAGGGATCCGGTATGAATATACAACATATTATAGGTTAACTGGCCTCTGGTCCCGCCTTACCTAGTTGTTTTGCTAATTCAGTTCAGATCTTTTGTGATCTCTATATGATCTACGTATGAACTGGAGATATATAGCACAGTACTCAGTGCACAAGGTCTTTTGATTGTATGCAGCATAAAACTTCCCGTTCTTTCTCTGAAGAAAAGGATATCTCTATGCTTTCTTTTCTTACGCTCCTAGTTTCTTTGACTCAACAAAGAATAGCTATGGATTGTTATTCTTCATGATGTTACGGTTTAAGCGTTGTAAATTCAATTATAAGCTTTCAAGTATACAGTTGGGCCATGTCCAAGAGCTATTCAAACTAGCTACGCAATATTACCAATTTATAAGCATGTATTTGATGTTTTTTTTGCATATCATTAATTTTGTACTCATTTATATTCTGCATAATCGGGGGTAGTTTTCCATATGCATATTTTTCCTGCACAGGAGTCTTTTTTTAACCTAGAGTAAAGATCTTCATTTTGATATATACTTGATATGTAACAGTTTCACAATACAATACTCTCTATCCTGGTTTTCATATATTTGTACTCCCTCCGTCCAATAAAGGATGTCTCAACTTCATCAAAAATTGGATGTATCTAGACATGAGTTAGTGTATAGATACATCCAATTTTGATCAAAACTGAGACATCCTTTGTTAGAAGACGGAGGGAGTATGTGATATGTGGAGCCAGATGCTTCACTCTCAAGCATATATTGTTCAATTGGATAGTGGTCTTTTAGATTTTTTGATTGTTGTCTTGCATTTGAGATGTTTCCAAGGAGAGCCATACAGACACTAATAAACTAAGCCAATTTTGTAGATTTGACATTATACGAGCTTATTGCATTTTAATATAGTGGTACAAACAAGAGCCTATTTTCTTGTTAAGTCTTTGGAACTTTGGATTGATTTTTTTCTATTTTTATTTTGTGCTGCACATTGACTAGTTTTTATGGCATGTTTTGTTAGGAAAACAAAATCTTCCCTTAGTTGAGGAGATGGAGCCAGAAGCTTTGCTTATGCATGCGTAATTCGTTGGTACCAAAAAGAAGCTAACTATACAATGAAAACCAATTGGTGGACCATCTAATTTCCTTAGTAAGTGGAAAATTACATTCCTTAATTAATAAGCTAGTTGCATGTCCTATCCGAGAAAATACGTTGCTCAGTATGCTTAATTTGGTTTTCATGCAAATGTTATGTAATTACATCCTCTTAGTTCTAGTGGCATATACCTACTGAGTAAATTACATTAGTTCGTTCATGTTGTCTTAAATTGGATGGCATGATATGAACTTCAGTTTTTTCTTAGAAATCGATCTAAAATTTATAGAAGAATGTTCTATGTTGAAACCTACTAGTGGAGGAAGGCCTCCTAGAAATAGGATACATAGGGTCTTGGGCACTCTTCGTTCATGCTTTGATCTTATCTTTTTTAAGGGAATGTGTGTTGGAAAACATGAGAGTAAAATGCATAAAAATAAACTTGATTATGTAGAACTTCACTAGCAAGTACAAGAGTTGAATAAATAAATTGATGGCATAGTATACCAGCACAAGTCCAGCAATAGTCCTAATCCACTGATACATAAGGTCGTCTTTTTTTCTCTCCATCTTAGTTAAGATAGAATAAACACTAGATTATATTTAAACCATGGTTGGATATTGAAAATGGGCTTTTGATCCACAAATTGGTATTGGTTGTACCATAATTCTTAATTCTGCGTTTTGGATGTAAATTGAACAAACATTTGATATGGGGGCCAATTCCACCTGCATCGTAAACAGAAGTAAAAACAGGGTCCTTTAACACCTGAGTGCTACCCATCTGAATCGAGGGCAGGTTCCAGCATCTGCCGTTTGGACCTGTCCCCCAATCCTCTTTGATCCACGAGGGTATTCCCGACGCCCATGTGCTCCCTGCAGCGCCCCTCATCTGCTCAACGCTGCTGGCGCATGCGAATGTTGATGATACTCTACGTGTTGTATCTGTAAGTGCCAAAATCCATTTCCAGTAGATCATAATGGGGTTTTACATCACCATCTAGCGGGGTTTCGGCGACGGTGTCACCGCTTCGTTGGTGGTCCATTTAACTAAGCTAAGCAACAATATTTCATGTATTCACCCAAAATATTATAGAAATTTGTCATATTGATCTGATGTCTTGTTCTCAATATGAACTTTGTCTTTGTCATGGTAGTTTGAGATCATGCATTGTCTATATATCCAAATCAGAGGATGGTTTTTTTTTCTGATCTTAAACGATCAGAGATTTAGGACCTTCATCATCGATCTTGCACATGCGTTCTTCTTGAACATAAGAATTGTCATGGAAAAAATTCTAGAGTTAGAGGACAACTCGACCTCTTCCAGCTGTCCCTTAATTACCGGCTCCAAGTGAAAAAAGGCTCCTCATTTTCGGCCTTGAGAAGACCTTTGCTACCGGTGATCTCCATTGGTGGTTTGACGGTGATAGACCTGGTCTTATGGAGTGGTCCTTGTCGGCGATGGGAGTCACTGATGGGAGTCACTGTCAATACTCCAACCCTCTAAATTTGCTTAACAATCGAATATAATTTGGAATTGCTTTGTGAACTCATTTCCATCATAGAGTTTCCATAGCAACCAAACACTTTCAATTCTACTCCGAATTGAATTTTTCATCCCCCACAGACACCCAAACCCAAATCCAAGTTTAGAAGTTTAAGCTATAAAAAATTGATTGCATTGTATTTCGAAAAACTACTAGCATAAATTCCATAAATGGTCATAATTCAGTGGTAGGTAAGATCTAAATATGCCTTTTTTTAAATCAGCTAAGAAGAAAACCAAATCATTATATTTATAACTTATGGTAGAACTTCAGGATGAAACAACTCCTGACCCTGATATTTCAAGTCGTGGGTCGTTCAGGGGGTGGGGGCAAGTTGCCCCCCTCGCTTCCTCTTTTTCTGTAGCAACTCCGTCACAAAAGGTGGAGTGCCGTAAGGTCCTACCTCTTTTCAAGCAATTCCGTCACATAATGTGGAGTGTTGGATGAATTTTCTCAAGACACCTCCGGTCTGAGACGTGCTGGATTATTTTGCTCAGGACACCTCTTGTCTGAGCCATGGCTTGCGGTCCTACACTGTTCGAGCGGTCAAGCTGGGTATGGGTTTGCTGCCTGTCATAGTTGTACCCCTATGAGGAACTGTGCTAGCGTTTATGTGTTGGGAATGGACAACCATGGGAGCGGTCGAGGCCGGCCCCCAAATGCTTGCCGTTTTCCACCGCAACACAAGAGCATGGGATCTCACATGTTACATCCCCTATGAGATCCTTGGGTCCAAGCCTGGCGGCCGGGCTATACCCATTTATCATGTGCTGCCTGACGGGCATCTGACATTTGATAAAGTGGAGAACATCATGTAATTGCCGCCCGAAGAAAAGTAAGCACAATCCAGTCCAGACATTCTATAAAAAAAACTACCGAGATATGATTAGAATTTCCTATGCCGGACTAGAAGCTCATAAAGATCACTTTAATTGTTAAGGCAGGAAGGTAGCTTGAACACAAAGAAACAAACATCTTGAGAGCAGTACATTATCTTCTGGAACGATACAATGCAGATAATTCAAGTGTGGAAATTAGACTCTTAGGATTAATGTTGTTGGTGTGTGTAGGTCCTCGCTAACTTTCCGAGATTATACTGAAGAAGCTCTTGTGGGCAAGTAAGTTTCATGTGTCAACTGTTTACAAGTGTGAAAAAGTACACTCCCAAGCGGGACTTAATACTGAATCTTTGCCGAAGTTCTGCACACCAGCAGTCATTGCTAGCTGTTGTGGGCTTAGCACGACGCTGGCAATGTTATCCTTACATAAAAAATTTAACATATATGTTTGCACAGCACATTATCAATAATAAACTCGTCAGTGATGAAAAAAAACAGTTATAGCATAATTTATTTTCATTGGATGTGATTGTCCATGTAATGTTGGTCTATTTTCTATTATTACAATATAACTTGCGGCTATATAGATGTTGCTAACACATGAAATATTATATTATGCCATTGTGCCTAACTTCAGTTTCAGTTTTGATGACCTTGTCTTGTAGTTTATGTGTTAGCACAATACAAGCTGCAACAAAATTTTGTTTCTTCTAACACATAGAATTTCATCGTTAGGCCGGCCTTATGTTTTAGCTTAGAGGTTATGAGTTTTTGAAGAACAAATTGGCAACTTAATTAGCTCACATAAGTTCATAAGTTAGTTATTGTATAGATTTTAAATAGTTTTTTGATCTCATATACTGCTCGGTCTGTTTACTTGCATGATAGATGGTTTTTCATGAGATATATACACATCTTACCATCTAGTAATCATTAGTTTAAACATTCGAACAACGTTGATAGATTATCTTAGGAATTATGAGATGCAGCCACCTATCTTCTAATGTAGATATTTATATATCCAATGATACATACCACCTGATTTTTTTTTCATGTGCACAACTTAATAAATCTCTATTTGTTAAATATTTTAATAAATATCTAGTTCATATGCTTCATATGCACTTTGTATTCGTTGGAACAGAAGTTTTTGCATATCTGATCTTCAATACTGATTAGATGGATGCGGTATTTGAATATTTTCTCATCAAGTGTATGAGGAGCTTTCCGTTCTCAGTTTTTGTATTCAATTTTTTAGGCGGTAGATGAATAATAAGTTCTTCGTAAGGAATCTCTCATTGCTTCATTTTTTTTTCTTGAGGTTCCCTTCTCATATGTTTGAAGATTGCATAATTTCATACTTGCGCTTCAATAACTTCAATTTGTTCATCATTTTGTGATGTTGTTCGCCAAATCGTAAATTTTTGCCAGAGAGTAACTGTATTGACATGTTTGATTCGATTTATGCATGGTGCTCACATGGTACGATTTCTGTATCGTGCTTATACAGCTATGGTTACAGTTTACACAGTATGATTTTCTGATTTCTGAATTGTCCTTACAGCTAAAATTTCAGTTTGTACGCCATAAGTCCTCTTACACATGCATGGCAGGAAGTGATTGGTATGTACGTCAAGATTATCTACAGCTCCAATATAAGGCGGAAAGCTGGGGCAGAGAGAAGAATTACTCACTGCAAACGTGATCAAGGGAAAACTTTATTTGCATGCATCAGAAACTTCTGTTTCATTTGCACTATTGCCGTGGTCCTGTGTCATTTTTCTTCCTAATTAGCTACTCTTTATAGATGTTAGGAAGTTGGAAGACCATGCCACTCCTTGTTTCTATTGTTATCACAAAAAATGCAAAATAAATGGAATGCTGATCTTTTGTAGTGTGCAATGTATTGCCGTCATTGTAGATTAATTCCCGTTCTCTGTTTATATGGGGACATGCGCTATCTTTTTATTCATATTCTCCCATCTCTTGAAGCTTCATATTTTTTTAGATAAAGGGAGCTTTTTTATTACTTAAAGTGTTTAAGCATTACACCAGCCTCCTCGAAGCTTCATATTATGTGCTCTTACTCTTAGTATCTGTAGAATTTCTGAAATGGTGGATCGGGTTATCCTTTCAGGACCCTCACACACATATATATATCACCACATTAGGGTTTCGGTTACATGGGCCTTAACATGGACTTAACATGGTCCAACACTCCCCCTCAAGATGATCATGGGTAATCTACCATGGTCATCTTGCTACCATACATAGCACAAAACTACAACTACCACTACTGAACATAAACATAACAACACATGAGAGCGCCAACATCCCTTGCTCTCTCGGTCTTCATCTGATCTCAACCATCTTTGATCCTACTGCCTCAACCATCTCTCCTCGGCCATAGTTTAAAAAACCGGACCGGTAATCGAACCGGCCAGTCTCTCGGTTCAGGTTTCCTTGGTTCAACCGTCGATTCAATTGGTTCGATTGCTGGACCGGAAATTAAAAAAATTAATTACTTTTATTAGTAAAACAGCTAAATAACAAGGTCAAGTAAATACGTTTCCTTCACATATCGCAACTGAGATGCTGGAAACATGGCTAGCGCAGCTTGCGTAGCGTTCCCAGCGGCACCATGGTTCGAATCCTAGCGGACGCAATAATTTTTAATTCCACGCGGGCACGGCTGGTTCTGTTACCGGTTAAACCGCCCCGGTTTTCACTGGTTCAGGTCAAAACCGGCGGTTCGACCGGCAAAAATCCGGTTCAATTCCTTGTCCGGTCCAGTGCGCTTAACGGACCGGCGGAGGCGCTGGTTCCGGTTTTTTCCGGTTGAACCGCCGGTCCGGTCCGGTTTTTTCAACTAAGTCCTCGACTTCTCTCCTCCATTTCCTCCTCAATCATCAAATTTGTGTCCTCAGCCTCTCTCACCCACACACCATGCCCTTGACCTCCTCTTTCCTCCCCACAAACCCACGGCCAACTCCGGCCTCAACCATCTCCACCTCAGGCAACGCATGCCTCTCCTTGGTCACCATGGCCTCAACCATCTCCACCTCAAGCAACGCATGCCTCTCCCACGGACACCTCTACAACCACCACCACAGAACAAACAACCTCATCATCTCCATCAGCAGCAGTAGTCATCACACCTTCATCAACAGCACCAGACATTATCCTCCTAAGCACCGCAGCAACCTGTCGTAAGCACATTCTCCCCCTTGATGCAACTCCTCTCTTCTCCCTCTCCATCACCACTTCTCTCCCCCTAAAAGAAAATGCTACAAAGCTCCATTCCTTCCTCTGCCATCTTCTGGAACCTCCTCTCCTTCCCAAGGTGCCCACCTACGTCTCCTCCACCTACACGACCAACAACCAAGCAGCACAAGCATGCACAGCCTTCTACCGAACTCATCGGCCTCCTCGAACTGTGCCGCCACTTAGTCGCTCCAACACAGTGCCTCCACCTTCGCCAACCACGGCCACGATCACCGTGTGGCATCAATCCCCTGCAGATTTGGGAGGCTGGGACCGAACCACCACACTCGGGCACACAACCACTTCTTCCTCCCCGGTCTCGAGCAGCTCCTCCATGGACGCCCAGCCTCTGCACCTCTACCTTCCTTCTCCCCCCCTAAAAGAAAACCACCTTCTCCTCTCCAGCAGCAACAACACCCAGCCACATTCACCTTATGGTCCACCCATCTTCCTAACCAGCTACACGCAGCAGCAAGGTCTCTTCTTCTCCCCCTGCCTAGCATAGTAGCACTGCACTGCAGTTCAGCCCGAGCTTCTTCTCCTAGCGAGCAGCAGCATGCAACAGCAGGACGGCTTCCTCTCCCCTGTTTGTCAAACAGTAGCAAGGGAGCTCAAGCTCCTTCTTTACTTCTCTCCCCCTCTGCTCCTTGGTCCCTATAGTAAACCAAGACAAGGAGCAGCAACAATTTGTTCAGCTGAACTGGCTGGACAGTGCCCTTGACTTGGTCTTCACACATCAGCCATTCACCACGCACAGCTCAAGCAGCAGCTCGAGCTTCTTCCTTCCTTCCTTCCTCTGTCGAGAGCAGCAGCTCGAGCTCCTTCTTCTCATTTGTTCTCCTTGTGAGGCAGGCTATGAGCACCGCTAGGAAGGGCCTCATCTTCTCTCTCTCTCGCCTTGGAGCTTGCCGCTGCCCCATGGTCGTGGCTGACCCAAGCAGCAGCCTCTGCTCCTCTACTGCTCTTGCTCAGCACCATCTCGCATAGCAGCAACACATCCTCCTCCAGCTGCCTTCCTCTGTCCCGAGCACGGACAACAGAGTCATGGATGCCTCGGGCTTGCGTCGGCGAGCACCAGCTCGCCAACCTTCTCCTGCCTCCAGGACGTCGTCCTCCACGAGCTTCTCCGGCCTGAACGCCCCAGCTCCGAGCTCCCCAGATCTGAGCTCGAGCCTCTGCTCCTCCTCTCCATGCAAACTGCACCAAGACGGAGCAGCCAGCCCACGCATCAGATCCGGCCAGCACGGCCCAGATCAGGGCCGCCCCGTCGCAGCAGCAGCTCATTCCCGATGCACATCACATGGGCTCAGATCGAGCCCACACCACAACGGCTCCTCCTGCAGCCTGGCCTCCTCCAGCTCCACCACCAAATCCACCTCCGGAACCCCTCACTCTTCTCTAGTTCTCCTTCACCTCTGAATCTACCCTATCCTACTCCATCTTCCTCCCCTACGCAGAGGCAGCAGCCACACTCACACAACTCACCTCGCTGTGTGAGATGGCCACAGCCCACGCAGAGCAACGATTGCGGCCTCCCGCCGCCAGAGTGTCTACAACTCGCCTGGTTGTTGTGGCAGGCGAGGAACTAGTCCGCTGGTGGTTGTGGTGGGCGGCGGACAACGGGTGGCGGCTGCTAGTTAGGAAACCTACGCTCTGATACCATGTAGAATTTCTGAAATGGTGGATCGGGTTATCTTCTCAGGACCCTCACACACATATATATATCACCACATTAGGGTTTCGGTTACATGGGCCACCATGGGCCTTAACATGGACTTAACATGGTCCAACAGTATCCTAAATATGTGTTTTTCTAGAGATCTCACCAAGAACTCTGTTGTTCTTCTCTTCACTAGATTTCCTGTATGTATGTCTAGCTGTCGAGAGGCTGTGGCTTTGTTCCCCATTTCAAAAAAAAATTGCGAGTAGAGGTTGTGTTTTTGTTAAGAATATCAATGTGCAGTTTTTGCTGACTCTGTCTGAATATCTCTCGTAATCAATTCCTTTGCTAATAATTTGCTGAAGGTTTTGGCCTTGAACCTTTAATCTCATTCTGTCAAACATGTCATTAATCTAATAATTCATGACATTTTATGCAACTCCAGCAAGCCTTTGTCACTGCAAATTGCACCCAGTAAATAATATGGTAAGAGCAACTATCCCAGAAAATCCATACTGTGAACCGTTTTTATGCTATGGTGCCCGGTGTCTGCCTACAAATCTGTTTAACTTAGAACTTTTTTGTGGTATGGCACAGGGTTTTGTCTGAACAGATCCCACAAAATCCTTGTAAAAGTGGATATTTCTCCATTTTATGGCATATGTGTGTCTATCTGATTTCAAACAATTATAAAAAGAACTCAATAATATTTCAACATCAACAAATAAAGAATGATCCCAAATGTAAATAATGATTTAAACCACACGGTCAATTAAAACAAGGATGGGAATCCATCTCGCATATTGTCACTGATATCCAATGAGATTATCACAAGCATGCCTCAAAAAAGTAGTTGGGCTTAAGAGTATGATAGTTGGATAATGACAACAAATTAGTTCACCTCTTGTGCATGTAGTCGATAGCCCCAATCATCCTCGACCAGCCCCCTTGTTTAATTCATTGCCTTTAGCAGCTTTGTGTCCATTCATTGGGATCTCGCTGATACACAGCACAAAGACCTTGATCACAGTCGCTGCAAACTTTTTCACGAACACTGTATCCTCCAATTCGAAGATGCTCCTCAGCAACGAATAAAGTATGTGGTCACTCACATTTTCGCATATATTATGAGATATGCGCTAAAAGTCGACAACATTCCTCCTACGAGTAGCATATCACCGGTTGCCCTAGCAAGAATGCACACAAAATGATCTTTGCACATTCGATAACACGTACGGAAAAGATGAGCGGGGTATGCGCGAATCTCGGTGAAATAATCCTTCGTGAGCATTTCATCACCGGGGGCTCAGTTGGGATTGTTCTCGCTTTCCCTTCTGAAAGGACAAACATCGCTTAGAGGGGGATAGGCGATTTAAAACTTTTTCCAATGAGTTGGATCATCAGGTCCAAGTATGCTTGATAAAGACGAAATAAAACTAGTGTTTTACTTTAACAAGCATATAACCTAAATATACTAGGCTCACCTATGTGCTTGATAAAGACGAAATAAAACTAGTGTTTTACTTTAACAAGCATATGACCTAAGTATACTAGGCTCACCTATGTGCATCAACAACTTATGTTAAGCAAGACAAGTGACAAGGTGATAGAAAGATAAATGAATTCAAGTACAAAGGCTATCACAATGTAAAGTGCATAACTAAAGAACTCAGATATAGAAATAACCGAGACACGCGGAGACAAAGATTTATTTCCGAGTTACTCCTTGTTATGGAAATACGTCTTGTTGGAGAGGTGTGAGCGACCACCACAGGTCGGTCTCAACGCCACACCAAGCTCACCTTCTTCTCCGATGAACTCCGATTAACTGCACCACAAAAGGTTTGGTTCACCTTCCACTACTGATATCATTTTGGACGGAGATCGATTCCCTTACAACAATCTTGGGGCACACAACCACAACTTAATTGGGGGCTCCCAAATGACCATAAGAGGTCTAGACCGTAAAAGGTTTTTGCCACAAAAGGCATCTAGGGTCCAATGACCCAAGAGTAACAAGATCACAAACTTTCACTTCCACGAAACTTATGAAGAGCACAAACCGATGCACAATGCAAATGGCAAGAGAACACAAAGTGCTCAAGTCCTTTACTCTCAGATTCCAACAAGGCAACAAATGATTATGGGGAAATAAGAGAGGTAGAACAAAGAAGGAGAAACACCAAGAACTTCAAGATCTAGATCCACAAGGTTCCCCTTACTTAGAGGAGAGATGAATATCCGGCCCGGAGTGAAATCTACGGTCAACTAATCTGACTGAGTCCGGTGCGCTTCCTCTTCTTTCCTTAGCCAAAAACTCGAGAAAAACTGGGGAACCGGATATTTCGGTCAGGGTCAAAATATCCGGTTGAAATATACGACCAAGTCCAGTACCCCGCGCTATCTTTCTGTAGCCAAAACACGCACTCGAGAAAACTTGGGGGCCGGAATATCCGGTCCCCCCCAAAACCCGGATAATCCGGTTTTGTAGGACGACAAAAATAGCGATACGATAACTGATATATCTTTTGCAAATGAACTCCAAATGAGGTGAGACCAACTCGTTGGAAAGATAACGACGAGCAGTATGCAAACAAACCCAAGGTTGAACCGGTAAACAATAAATAGAGTAAAGTCACCACACATGGGAAGGTGTGGAACTTTCCACAAGGTTGACCCGGTAATATTTCCACACTGAAAACACATGAGGGCACATGCACTTTCACCTTCTTCTGCTCAATTTTCTTCACCGTGAGCATTGAAATAATATCTTCGGTCGCATCACCATAAAAAAAATACTCATTGAAATCATCGATCGAGGAGTTCTCAGAAAACTATTCCACACTCGACATACTCATGGCAGAAGTCATCTACAAAGGTTCACAATTTTTGAATAACAATTTGCATCCAGTTGAAAACCGCACAAATGGATAAAAAGCTACATCGAAAGTGGATAGAGTCGCCAGAGGAAATCTCGGATGAAATCGTCGGAGGAAAGGTTGGTGGCCTTGAATCCGCGGGGTCTGCACCGCGTTAACCCTCGCCGAGCAAACTAAGTTCGCCGGCCGGATGGAGGAAAGCTTGGTGGGTGCGAGCCGGGAAGAGGGAAGGTGGAGGACGACTCACTGGCTCAAGAATGGCAGGTCGCGCCCAATTTGAGGTGGAGCTCCACGCTAGATCCATGGTGGGCAGATCGGAAAGGCTCGCGGCAGATGGAAAAGAGACCACGGGAGCTGCAAAAGAGGGGTAATGGCGCGGATGGATTGGGACGACTCAAATTGAAGATGGTAGGCCGCAGTCTCGTCCTAGATTATAACTCATGTCAAGCATTCTTCTCTTTGTGGGAAGCGCTGAAATTTGGGGCTCAACCTGTGATATGAGGTATATGGGCTTGTGTGTTTTGCAGCATCTGGTTAGGTCATTTTTCTTGTCTGAAACCAAAATAAAGTGGTTATTTTGTGGTTTTAGCTATTTTGCTCTAACCATAGTACATTAGATTGAAGATATCTATAAAAATATATGTATAATGTGGCCCATTAGGAATCCCTACAGACATTCTGGATCGTATCTTCCTTCACTTCACGGATGATGATGCTCTTGCGTGCCCGGTCGACGGTCGAAACATTTCACAGCCCACCTGCCCGAGTTCACAAAAGGCCGAATACAGTAAATTTCTGTCAGCTCGAGTTCCAGCCCACACAGTGCTGGCCTCGTGAACCGAACTGGCGAACACAGGCGTATTTGGCCGGCGTCCGGGACGGTGGCGACGAAGCGGCCGAAGCAGCCTACGCGACTCAAGGTACCCACCCTTTTCCACCCACTGCTCTCTCCTCCTGTGGTCGCATCCTCAACTGGCCGTCAAGGTTTGTGTTCGTCCGTACCGTATGGGGAGTGGGGTTACCGGATCAGGGCAGGAGCACCAGATTTGGTGAAGTTTTCTTCAAGTTAGGGCAAGTTCGGGCAGAAGAAGAATCATTGGTGTCTCTTTCCTTTTCTAGAGTCATCCTCGTTATTACAGACCTCACTGGATTTCACTCTACTGAAATACTCCCTCTGCAATCTCAAAAAAAAAAGACTCTCTCTGTTTCACAATATAAGATGTTTTAACAGATGTTTTAACCTTTTTTCACATTCACATTCACATGTTCAAATTTGTATCTAGACACAGTTTAGTGTATGTATACACTTACTTTTGTATGAATCTAGACAACATGTACAACACCTAGAACATCTTATATTATGGAACGGAGGAGTATTTGACCACTTTAGCTGAATCAGCTTTGTCTGGGACGTTACGATAAGTTGATAATCATGGGTTTGTGGAAGTTGATATTGTTATGATGTCTGGAGGTAGCTATCAACTTTTAGTCTTTCAGTTTCATGATTAACTTTATCTGAAAATATCAGATTCGTGATTGGTCTATTTGATGGCATCAGTGAAGTCTCGAAGCTATGTGAATGCTCAACGAAATTTCAATTTCTGCCCTATCTGAGAAAGTGGAAAAAAGAAGTGTACGTGGAGTTAATAACTGTACTCTATACTAAATCTGACATTTGTCTTGCTCCTTATATGACATACATGGATATGCAAAGCTGATACAAAACTCGATTAGGGTACAGTTTTGCTAAATCAATGTCTATTCCTAAGCTTCGCTGGAACAAAAATAATAGGTCAATTAGAGACCTGAAGTTAGGTGATCTAAAGCTTTCTTGGGGTAAAGAGGTCATCGATTGCTTGATATTGGATTGTATCGAGTTAATTTCTTTCATGTTTGGCTTGATTTATGTGTCTATATCGATGAACATAGACATATTGCAGTTTATGATGTATCATACCCATGGTTTTGGTTACTGGTCGGGAAATTTGGTTACCGGACGGTAACCGGAGATCCCGAGCACACCTGGGAAATGGTCATACTGGCCAAAAAAAATCCCGAATTTTTGGAATCTTAACGAAAACTTTCGGTAAATGATAATATTAGGAACAAAAAAATTTAATTTTTGAATATTTGCTTTCAAATTCGTCCGGTAACCGCGGTGACCGGAAATCCCGACCCCCCTGGAGAATTTTTGTCTACCGATAACCAAAACCTTGATCATACCTGACAAGACTGACTGATTAAGATTCTTTCGCTTATTATCTTTTTTTACTCGGTCCATAGAAAAAGAAGTAATGGATGGCCAGGACTTGGTAGCTGGTAGGTCCTTGCTCTAGACTATTCTTTTTTTTTTGTCAACAGCTCCTATCCTAAATAAAAATTCTAAGATACCACAGGTTCATTGTAATGCCCTTTTGTTTTGATGTGCTATGGTGTCTGAACATTTTATCCCTGATTACAGACCTGGCTGATCAGTTGTGAATATGCCGAATGATAAGATCATATTTTATTAAAAATTTCAGTTAAAACTGAGCGGACGCCACAAAGATGCTCCCCATTTCGAATCAAGTAAAGTTCACAACTCCACTTTGAGAATCTTTAGCCTTTTCTTTGATGATCATATGGAATATTTGCTATCACAGAACTATTCAGATTTGATTATTGTAATCTAGATACTTTGTATGCAAGCAAGTATGGACAGCTGGAGTTTAAATACATAAGGTCATGATGATAGTAAAACGTAGTCTTGAATTCACTCTACTATTTTATTTAGCTTGAAGAACATGTGCAAAGTGGAGACCTTAAATGTTCAAGCTAGACAAAATAGGAACGTAGGATAAATTTTGCTATCCTCATGGAGTTATGGCCTTAGAGCATCTCCACCGGGTGCCTCTAAAGGACCCCCAAAGACCCTTTGGGGGGCCGGACACCAAAAACCGCCACCAGCGGCACCCCCAAAGCCTCGCCCCGAGCGATTTTGTGTCCGACACCCCCAATAGGGCCTCCAAACTTGGAGGCCCTCCTGGGGGTGCCGGACATCGCCTCGGCCATGGCCCTGACAGCGATGGCCCACGCGTCATTCACACGACGCGCCCGTGCCCTGAGTCATTCGTCCCCCACAGTCCTCTCGCCGGCGATTCGCACCATTGCCGCCACTCTCGGCGCCGCCTGCTTGATTCGCACCTAGGGGACCTTGGCGCAGTCCTCTCGTGCCGTTGGTCTCTAACCTCGTCTCATCTAGTTCGAGCCCGGGTACGCCTCCTCTTCCCTCCCGCCCCGCACGCAAGCTGTTCGAAGACGAGCGTCCTACAAGGAGGCAACAGGTCGGCGAACAGTTCGATTTCCAGGGGCCTATGGCTAATCCACAGCCGGGCTTGCCGACGGCGTATCGTGAATTTGTTGTCGTAATTCGGGAAATTCGTGATGAAGCTACGCATAACTGACTGCACAATGACCTCGTGGCACACGCATGGGCTATCAAAGCGAATCAGCCGGTTGAGTGACTTTGTAAACGAATATGAAATTGTGTTGTAATAGAACCTACTACTTTCAAACTTTATTAATGCGTGCACATAATTAGAACTACTCGTCGTCATCGGACTCAGCCTTAGGCGGCGGTGTCCCAGGAACGTCATCCGCCGGCGCCGCGTCAGGAGTTCCCGGCTGCCACTCCGGTTCTGGGCCTGGGGAACGACCGGTTCTGCATATGCCCCTGCCGCACAGGATGGCCACGGCGACCAAGGTTCCCAGGGGGAGAAAGCAGGGCGTGCCGGGGATGGAGTTGCGGGCTCGCTGTCCTGTTCCACCGCGTCCTCTTCCTGCTGTTGTTCGGCAGCGACCACGGCATGCTGATCGTCGACCAGCACGGCCTCCCTCTCCTCCTCCTGATCGACCACCACGACCGCTTCCTTCTTCTCCTCCTGATCGGGCAGCACCGCCTTCTTCTCAGGCGACGACATGGCGAGCGAGTTGTGAGCGGAAAGAATGAGATCGATGTGCGGCCGCGAGGATTGTTATATTGGTGCCAAGCGGTGCGAACGCAACCCGAATCTACGCGGCGGCGGTTGCAATCCACACGAAGCGTCGTAATGCGGAGCGACGCGGCGGTTGCCGGCGGCGGTTCGTGCGCCCGCAAGGTGTTCGACAGTTTGCTCAAAATTTGGGCCGTTTGAGGGGTGGGCCTTTAGGGAGTGCCGCTGTGGGCGGCCTCCAAATGTTCCCCGGACACATGTCTGGCACCCCCAAAGGAGGCCCAATTGGGGGGTGCCGGACACCGATTTAGAGACCCCGGTGGAGATGCTCTTATGCCACTATGTATTATAACCATATTAAATACTTACAATGATCATAAGCAACATGCTATCATAAACCAAATTTAAGTAATCAATACTTAGTGTAGCACAACTGAAAGAAAGTTACACTAAGAAACCTTTTATATTGCTACTCTTCTCCCCTTGCCTCGCATAGCTTTCAGCATGTCTTCCAGAACAATCATTTGTCTTTTGTTAGACAGCCTTATACGTAATTATTATTTTTACTCGTGTTCTCCTGAATCTCCTTTCTCTCCATCTGATTATCCTTCACCAGGTCTCCATGACAATATGACATCCTATTATTATTGTCCTAGCAGAAGGCTATTCTTGAATATTTATATTCTTGTTGCTTTGCATTTATGTGGCCTGCGAGAAGGTTCCTCATGCTACTTAGTGAAAATTGATATACTGTAAAGATACTGTTGCTATTTAAACCCATATCTATTTTCTGCTAGATTATTCACTGGCAAAAAAATAACTTCCAGGTATTGGGCACCGAAGATAACATATTACTCTATTCGCTCAGTTAAATAACATGACAATGGATAGGATACGGACACAAATGATGTTTCACTGTATTACAGGAACTTGAATTCTGGAGCTTCTTTAGCAGCATCATGCTGTTACACCATTCAGTTCTGCTGGGATATCTTTGCTCGGCACTGGGAGGTGTCCCTTCTTCTGGAGGCTCTTCACGGTCTCATACAGAGAGTCGTTCACAGGAGTGAACTGGAGGCCAATATCTTGCAGCTTCTGGTTGGACATCTTATAAGGCTGTTTCCGTGGGTTCACTTCGTCAGAACACCTGAGCACAACCATGGACATGTCACCAAAGATGCAGCATACATATTTCTAGTAATAATTTATCAATTACCACTTTTTTTTTTGAAATAAATCAATTACCACTTTCAGGCTCAGTATTCGCCAAAGACAGACATTGAAATATCTGGAGAGTTCTACTTCATGGAAGTGTTCCACAATTGGTACTTGTCTTGCTACAAAGTTTCAGTTTTTCGTTCTGAAATTTTGTAATACAAGCTACCAACAGCAACACACTTGATTTCACATAGTAAACACACAGATTCAGTTTATTATATGCTGTAAAATTTAGTCAGACAGTATTAATTTTTTCCAGATTAGTTTAGATATTTCAGACTTGCTTACATTAAACTGATAGTGATAGGTTTATCAGCAGGCACAGCATAATATCTTTTTTTGAATGTTAGCAGGAGAACTGCTAAATTCAGTGATTAGATAGAAGGTTGGTCCAGTTTATGAGGAAAACCGTACCCAAAAACCATACAAGATGCCTTTCGGCTACAACACACAACCTAACAAACCACGGGTCACTCTGTCCGGATCCACCTCCGAAATGATGCCCCCAAGAGGGAACGCGACGCCGAATAGCGCCGCCATCATTCGATCTAGAGGACTAGATCAAGGGTTTCCCCCGGAGCATGTCGGAAAACACAAAGTGGGAGCAACTACATCGATGCCTCCAACAAGGTAGCGACGCCTGTCGGCGACGCCATCGACGACTCCGGTCATGACCAGGATACGGCTTTCGCCAGCTGCCTCACTTGCATAGCCCGAACTTAGGATTCAGACAGCATACCCATCGAACCACTACCTTGCCTCCACGGCCAACCGCACCTCCCGGCAAACTCGACGAGCTTCCAACCTCGCAACCGCATCACCCACTGGAAGGAGGATGCAACCCTCGCCGCAGCGCCATTCTTCTCCCAACGGAAGGACTGCAACCAAGCACGGCGCCATTCATCTCCTCGAGGATGCAACGTCTGCTGGCCATTCATCTCCCGCGGAGGATGCAACAACCGCAGCGGCGACATTCCTCTCCCTCCAGCCTCCACCAACTCATCCGCATAACGGCCGTCGACACGCCCGCAGCAACGTCTTGCTTGCCGAACCACCTTCAGGAGGATGCAACGCTGCCGACAACGATAGCGCCATTCATCTCCCACACGGCCCGGACCAAACAGCGCAGCACACACCATCCATCATGCCGAACGCATCGGCCTCCTCCACAACCGCTGGAACGGCAGCCCAGCACACGCCCGAGTCTGGCCAGCACCCGGCCACCAGCGCCGGAGAAGCAGCGGTTGCGGCCCAGATCGGGCCCGATTGAGCCCTCGGGCAGCCGGCAGCCGCCCGCTCTAGCATGCCCCAGCGCCTTCCTCCTCGTGCTTCCAGCGTCTCGGCGGCGCCCGCGCCGTCCCCGCGTCGGAGACGCAGCGGCTGCGGCCCTGTCAGCCCAGATCAAGCCCGGGCGGGCCCGCGCCGACAGCCGCTCCGTCCGACGACCTCCTCCTTGCAACCTCCAGCCCAGCGCTCCGCCGTGATGCCCCGCCGCCACAACTCCGCCATGGCGCCCTTCCCGCCCGCAGACGGCCGCGCCGGCGCGCGCCCCACCGGATCTCCGCCTCTCCGCGCGAAGGCTTGGAGGTGGTGGTGCGCGCTCATCTCCCTCCGCCTTTGGTGGCCGGGCGCCGCCACCACCGCCTCGCCGGCGGCGGCAGCGGCTGGTGCGCTCAGGTTTGGTGGCGGCTGGGTTAGGGTTTGGGAGCTCTCCGGAGCCCCCCGCGCGAGGGACTCGGGAGAGAGTTGTCTATGGTATTGTTGATGACCAGGATCTGCACAGCATAATATCATTCTTCAACATATTCTCAAATTTTGCTTATCTACAGAACCATGTCATCTCCCTCTATGTCTTACTTTTTTGGGAAAGTAAAGACCAATTACACGGTAGGACAAGTGTTTGCTGGATGCCGCAGTCTTTACATGGCACTTTTCCAACACTTTTCGCAGCACTAAGTTTAAGAAAGCCTTTTTGTGCCGTCACTAGTGAGTGAGTTTCCGTTCACCTGCACATGCACCTACTACTTGAGCTAATCAGTGCTATGCACCCTTGTCCCTACTCACCAACCAAGGGTGGGATCCACCTTTACTAAGTACTTAATAATATTTTCGAAAATAATAAGTACTCAAAGAGTTACTAGCCAAACTAACTCTTAATCATTTAGTAAAGTAAGTAAAATGCTATCAAATACCTTCACAGTTTTGCTGAACATCCTGTTTTTAATAAAGCAATTTCACAAGAATTGTAGTATATGTCAAGATGTTGCTTGTGAAGTTTATACCATTACTTGAGTTGATTTCCATGTTCCGAACGGTTCTGACATAAAGATTCTTACTCCTGTCGCTTTGATGCATCAATTGGTAACATAAGCAGAAGATGAGAAAGCTAGGTGAAACAGAACAAGAATGTTGTGAGTTTGGATGTTGCATATGCTCACTGACCTTGCTGGCACAGGGTATTCTGGGAAGAGCTTGCCGAGGATGTGGACAACGTCCTCGCGGTGCAGGACGCTCTCAGCGCAGAGGTACCGGCCGGAGGCTTCCGACGCCTCGAACACGCGGACGTGTGCGTTGGCAACGTCGCGAACGTCCACGTACGCCTGCACGGCGTTGGCGTATTTCTTGGCTGAGCCGTCGAGGTACTTGAGGATGTGTGCAGCGCTGGCATTCACCGTCGGCTGCAGCAGCGGCCCGACCACCAGCACGGGGTTCACGACGACGAGGTCGACGCTGCGCTTCCTGGCTCTCTCCCACGCGGCCTGCTCCGCCACGGCCTTGCCGTAGCAGTACCAGTTCTGGTTCACAATGCCATTGTTGCGTCAGAACTCAGAACAAGTCGTGATCAGGTGCGCGTATGTCTTGTTCTTTTCCTTTGAAACTCAGTCAGGTGAGCTTATGTCATGCTTATGCGATGGCTGCGATAGCAGGCACTTAATGCACCTCACGGGGACTAATCTAGATACTATCCCATTTCAGCATAAACTCTAAGAACTTTTGAAGCTAAAAGTTGTTTGCAGGATATAGTTATTATCTTTCTTTTTGCAGAATATAGTTATTATCAATAGCATCATAGTTCTCACAAACCACAGCTGGTCATAGCGTCGCAGGTAAGAACATAATGGTTAAGTGGTAATTTCGTACGTTTGCAGGTGAAACTCCTATTGGAGGAAATCATTGTCTAAAAACACTCGCTGATAAGGACATGCATGAACCATTAGATAAATTGACCCGGGATCTTGTGGTCTTACACATCTTCGTCACTTGATGTGTTGGCAATTCATCTTAGGCAAATCTTTTATTCTGGGGTTGGTGGTGATAAAGACATGTCCGTACTTAAAGTAAAGGACTGTACATGATACAATGATCGATGATGCCCAGAGTTTTAGCTTTCGTAAACAAATCGCAGGCTGCCCGCGTGTACAAAGCTTTACATGGGCAATTTTGATAGAGTACTATTGTTTTGTTCATATAGTTCATCAGCTCTGCATGCCCACTAAAAGGTGCTTATCCTATTAAAAGAAGCAAATTCTGCATCAACATATAGACCCGTTTCAGTCTACTACTGGTAATGGTATGCATGCAACAGTTCATATAGTGGTGTTCTGTTTGTATCTCACAACACGGCAAATATATATTCTCTAACTACTCTACACGCAACGGACGAAGAGTTCTGAAATGGAGGAGAGGATTCGGCTTGCTGACCTTTGTTTTCTTGCAGAATTCAAGGTCGCTCCAGCAGGACTCATCCACGACCACGTCAGGGCCACGGTTGGGGTCCATGGTGACGGCGCCGATGGACGAGGTGAACACCACCCGGCGCACCGTGCCGGCATCCGCCGCCGCGTTGATCACGTAATCGGTGCCCCGCACCGCCGGCTCCACCATCTGCTCCTGCTCCAAAGCACGAGTTCACAGCCATGTCAGAGGCCGGCAAAACCCACGACCATATATACACATCAGTACGCAATGAACAACAAAAGCCGAGGGCGTGGTGCGTACGGGGTCGTCGGTCACGGGAGAAGCGGTGTGGAACACGCCGTGGCAGCCCTCGATGGCGGCACAGATGGCGTCGTAGTCGAGGAGGTCGGCCTTGCAGAGGAGCAGCCTCTCGGCGGCGCCGTCCAGCGCCATCAGGTGGGCGTTCTTCGGATCATCTACATCATCACGTACGTACGTACGTTAACCCGAAGTTAAGCCACATACGGAGATGCAGCTAGCAGTGTCGCGGAAACATATAGTATCAGTTATCGTCGTAAGGAAAAAATCAAGTGTGCATGCATGCCTGGGTTCCTCACTGTGCCCTTCACGGTGTAGCCTCTCTCCAGGAGCAGCTTGACGAGCCACGAAGCGATGTACCCGGCGGCGCCGGTGACGCACACGGTCTGCCCGTGGCCGGGCAGCTGCTGTGCGACGGCGTCGACGACGGTCATTGTCACTTTTACAGAACTATACTGTGCTGCTTGTCTAAGCTAGTTTGTTGGTGAGATATGGTAATGATAGAACAACCAGCCCTTGATTCAAGTTTGGTAGTGTTCTTAGAGGGAGGCGTGGAGTGTAGCTCAAATTTATAATGTCTGGCAACGGAGGTAGCTGAGAGGGCCGTGCGCCCGCGTGTGTGTGACTGCGTAATGGTCCCTGGACAGCGACCTGGAGTTTGGTAAGGCAGCAGTAATGCTAGTACTACCGAACAATAACATTACTGGTTTTCATATTTGGAATGAATCATGATTGGGTGAACTTGCTGTAAAAATAATAGAAACGGGTGAAACTTGCTTGTCTTTATTTTGCCTTCACTGATTGGATCAATGGAAGATCTTTATTTGCCAATTTGTGCTCGATCAGCCTTCATGTAGGCCTAAAATAAAAGTTTGCCCCGTTTGAGAAATTCAATATTGGATAAATCCTAAAATGGAGCACGCGTGTGCATCGGAATTCCTAACTCAAACAAAAAAGTCTGCCATGGGTTAGTTGTTGAAACTATTTTTTCCGGGAGAAGAGCTTTTATAGGTACAAAGATCTGCCCAAAGAACAACTCTGACATGGCTACAGGCTAACTTGGCTAGAGAACCGGCAACAGCACTACACTCCCTCTTGGACGGGGAGACTTGCCAACCTGGGAACTTTTTTTTTTTTGAATTTTTAACCCCATATATAAAGGAAACAGCAAGCCGCCTCATTAAAAACCTTCCAGTCCCTTCCGGTACCCTGGTAAGGAAAAGAGTGCGTAAAAAACTTGCTGCCCCGAGTTCAAAACATAGTTACATCATCTATTACATCACTTAAAACAGACGGAGGTGGATCACCATCCCAAAAGAAAATTTGATTTAGATCAAAGCTTAGTCTAGCTAAATTGTGAGCCACCTTGTTCGCTTCACGCGGGCAATGCTGAAATTGCACCCCTCCAAAGCCTTGGATCATTTGAAAACAATCAGCTAGGATGGCAGAGTAGGGGCTTCTTATCTCCGTTGCACCAATGCACGCATCAATCAATTCTAGACAATCCGATTCAACTATGATAGACAAACAGTTATGATGTTCAATAAGTTGAAGGCCGTATCTCATAGCCATTGCTTCTGCCGTCGGTGCATCTAACATATTTATCATTGGAGCTGCACCCCCCAATATTGCTTCACCTTTTATATTACGAATCACAGCAGCCACTGCACCACTTCCCGCGGGAAAAAAAGTAGCATCTATGTTTAGTTTATAGTGTTTTTCCGGTGGTTTGCTCCATCTTACCTCTTTAGGGGTTTTACCCTCCGTCACTGATCCATAATTATTTGTGAGGGCTTGAATAGAGAACGCCGTACTTCCTGCCGGAGAAACAGAAACACCTTGCACAAACTCTCTACGCTGCCACCAAATATACCATGCCGCTGTAACAATTGTTTCCTGAAGACCCAATTGTCCAAGCACCGGAGATTTACGTTTCGGATTTCTGAGGATTTCTTCCAAGACTACAGAGCCCGACCGATCCAAGGCTACAGCGTCTTTGATTATATTTTCCAGTCCCAGCGAAGTCCAAACTTCTTGAGCACGGCTGCAAGTAAAAATAAGGTGGCGGATATCTTCACATCCTTTGCTACAAACTGGACATTGTGGAGATACTTTTATATGACGATTTGCTAACACTCCCATCCCTGGAATAAGGCCATGGAGAGCTCTCCAACCAAATATCTTGATTTTTGCCGGTACATTAAGACCCCATAAGATTTGCCAAACTGGGTTTGTCCTTGCTGGTCCCTGGCCATCAGTTCTTCAAACTTTCGAAGCATATTGGTGTTCCCATTCCACATAGTACGCTGAACGAACAGAGAACGTATAAGTTTTTGTTCTATGCCAAGAGACAAAATCATCTTCCATATGAGAGCTCACTGGGATTTTCAAGATTCTTTGAACATCAAGTGGGTAAAAATTATCCCGCAAGGTTTGCTCATCCCAACCTCCCAAGACCGGATCCATTAATTCATCAACAGTACGGAGTAAACTGATTCCTCTTGGTGTTTCAATTTTCCTAGTGTAACTTGCTGCAATCCAATGATCCTTCCAAATATTAATACTTCTACCATTGCCAACTCTCCAAATGTGACCCCTTTTAAAGGTATTAAGTCCATGAATAATACTCTGCCAAGTGTATGAGGAGCCTTTCTTAGGACCCGCATCTAGGAGACGACCATCAGGATAATATTTCGCCCGAAGTACCTGAGCACAAACAGAATCCGGGTTGTTTAATAATCTCCAAGTTTGTTTTGCCAGCATCGCAAGATTAAAAGCATGCAAATCTCTAAACCCCATTCCGCCGTCCTTTTTTGGGATACACATTCTCCACCACGCACACCAGTGCATTTTCCTCTGTTCCTCAGTATCCCCCCACCAAAAGGCCGCCATCGCATCTGTGAATTGCTTACAAATATTCTTTGGAATCTTAAAAATAGCCATTGCATAAACTGGAATAGATTGGATAACTGCTTTCAACAAGATCTCCTTCGCACCCATAGATAAATTCTTTTCTTTCCAACCTTTCAATCTTGCAATAATCCTTTCCAATAGATAAATGAAATTCTCACTCTTATCCATGCCTATCATAGCCGGTAAACCCAAATATCTTTCACACATAGCTTCAGTCGTTATATTTAATTCCGTACAAACATCCACCTTCACCTGAACATCCACATTTGGACTGAAATAAATACTACATTTTGCTTCACTAACCATTTGTCCCGAATTTGCACAGTATTGATCAAGCACATGTCTCAACGAGGTTGCATTAGCTAAGTTTGCCTTCATAAGGATTAAAGAATCATCAGCAAATAAAAGATGTGACACTGATGGAGCATTTCTACTCACTTTAATACCTTCAATACCACGAACCTCCTCTTGTTGAGCCAACAGACTTGACAGACCCTCCGCACAAATTAAGAACAGGTAGGGAGAAAGTGGGTCTCCCTGCCTTAACCCTCTTGTTGGAATAAATTCTTCTGTTTCTTGATCATTGTATCTAACTTTATATTTCACTGATCTCACACAAGCCATGAGCAAATTAACAAAATCTGAATGAAAACCCAATCTGATCATCATTCGCTCAAGAAAGTTCCACTCTACCCTGTCATATGCTTTGTGCATGTCAAGCTTCACTGCACAAAACCCCACTTTGCCTTTCTTCTTATTTTTCATCATATGTAAACTCTCGTAGGCCACCAAAATATTGTCAGTAATCATTCTTCCAGGAACAAAAGCACTTTGAACAGGTGAAATAATCTCATCTAAAATATGTTTCAACCGAAAAGCGATCATTTTAGATATTACCTTATAGAGGACATTACATAAACTGATGGGCCTATATTGGGATATTGACTCCGGAGTTTCCACTTTTGGAATAAGAACAATAACCGTGTCATTCCATCCCTCTGGAATTATCTTCGAATTAATAGCATCCAGAACCTCTTGAGTTAAACTATCCCCAATAATATGCCAGCACTTCTTGAAAAAAATTGCGTGTAACCCATCTGTACCTGGCGCTTTCATATCCCCAATAGAAAATAATGCCTTTTTGACCTCCTCAGCCGAATATGGCCTTTGCAACTTTTCATTCATTTCTTGAGTTACCTTTGGAATTACCTTCTCCAACATATCAGGGTCGGTATCATAAACTTCAGTGGAGAAGAGACCTGAGAAATAATCCGAGATAACAGGATTCATGTATGCAGTTCCTTGAACCCAATTACCATTATCATCTTTAATTTTTTTAATCAAATTCCGCTGTTTCCTGGTATTTGCGAAATTATGAAAATAAGACGAAATTATTCTCCAACATGCCAACCTGGGAACTTAGTTTGCTCATAGGAGTGGATCGCATACAGCTTGGACCTGTTTTCCTCCTTTAGAGCGGAGAGCATGGGCCAGCGCAGCCCAGTCGGTTTCGATGATCAAGTTGCAGTAGTGGTGCGCAGCAAGAGCTCTGACGCCCAGCAGCGGGCGGTGGCCTCCGCTTCCTCTGCATCATCACAGGTAGCAATGGCCTTGCAGGACCCATCTACATTCCGCTTGATCCAGTCTTCAGGAGGTGCTTCCCAAACGCAACTGCAGCTGGAGCGTCCTGTGTATTATTAGCAAGAGCAGGGTACATGGGAGCTTTTCCTTTGCTACCATGAGCACTGTCAGAACTGCACCAAGAAATGGTAAACAACGAATGTACTACAAAAAAGAGAGAGAATATTCAGTTTGTCCTCTTATAATTCCTTTGTGCCGATCCTTCAATACAGACCTAATACTTTACAATGTATGGCAACTATACTAGCTCTTGACCACCAGTCCACCACCAACTTGGTCAGCTTGCCACTTTGTGAGAGAAAAAAACTACTAGTAATCAGCACCATCATAATCATTATAGGCTCCTCCACCACCACCACCACCACCACCACCACCATCATCAACGTAGCCATCATCGTTGTAATCAGCATAGTGACCATAGTCATCACCAGCAGCAAATGTTCCACCGTCGTGAATATCCTGTCCATAATCTACATCGAAGTGTATCTCATCTTTTTCATTTGCTTTGCCATCTCCCTCTTCAGTCTGCACACATAGTCATAGTAAGCATTCAAAAGGCAGGCAATATGAATTTGTAACATGTAAACGATATATTTAATTTGATCTGGGAGTATTCACAAAAGAACATTGCATGAACTTTAAGATACAGAGTCCATGAAGCTCCAGTTAACATAAATAACGAAAACATACATTGTACAATCCACTAACAGCTTCAACATTGATTTTTGACCCAAGTCCCTGCAAGGAACAATGTCACATATTAAATGTTAGTGTTAGGCTGTTAGCACACCAAGTGTAACATGTGACTGAAAAAGGTCCAGTAAATAGTCACACAACATATACTTTAGATGACTGGCTGTACAAAGGTCCAGTACCTTCCGTTTCAACATGTTGTATGTTGCTTCTGCTGGTGTTTCAGCAGGTGTGGATTTCTCGTCTTCATTACGTCTTCGTTTCTACAATTACAACATCTCCGGAAAATCATGAATCTGTACCTAAAATGGTGAAGATATGTACATAGGATGACAGGACACTCTACACTAGAAACATTTCCCACCTTATGTTGCCCCCCTATAACCGGAACACCATGAGCTGCTAATTCAGCCGCTAAAGCTAACTTTGCAGCTTGTTCCTGTAAAGGAGATCAGCAGATGGTTACACCATGTTATTAGAACAAGAAACTGTCTCATGTTGATAACTACCTCTAGGTATTCTTTGTTCATTTCCTCCCAGATAATCTTTTTGTTCATTGTTTCTTCTTCATTGTTAAGATACCCGTCAACCTGCAAAATTACCAAAAAAAATTCAGTAAATCAGAATGAACGGTCGAATCTCAGGCTCTAACAAGGGCTGAACGAATTAGACAGTTATCAGATGGATGAATGTACCTCCACATCATCAATATCAGAAAGATTTTCTGGATCAGTATCAACTTGATCATTTTCACCTAAGGATGCAATATAGCATCCAGCAAGTTGATCAGCAATCAGCTTTTCGAACAAACCAAAAGGGGGAAAGGACACTGAAATTATTGTTGTAAAGCATCATATACAGGAACTAACAAACCTTCGACTTCAGGATCTCTGGAAGCAACAAAATCATTTGCAATTTGGCTGGAAGTAATTGTCGAATATTTGCATCCACAGTTCTGTTGCAGACATACATTGTCGACGATTTGCATTTTGAGTCATATTCAGAATTATAGATATAGTGCAACCAAATCCAAAGTTAAGCAATAGAGTATATAATGCCGGTTCAAATGTTCATTACAAGATTGCAGCACCAAGACCGCTGATCTGTAAAAGCCCAGATTATTGCAAGATGTAGCAAGTACACTTTGTTCCCATCCTATCACATCCTTCGAGTACAACAGAAGATGGTACAAGAAATATATAACTTGAGCACTGGATAATTTGAGCTGCTCCCTCAGTATGGTAAAACATCTAATATTTTGATACAGGGGGAGTACTTGTCAGCAGACAGTTTTGTGGGATAGAATGAAACTCTGGTTAATTAGAAACCTCACTTTGAAGCTCAGAACTACAGTTCGGGAATATTATCTAGATGAAAAACAATATGGAGATGAACTTGAATGTTACTTTTAACAAAAAGAGAACATGCCATCAAAATAGTAAATAGACATAAAAGTTATAGAACTAGATTGGTCAGGGTTTGTGCAGCCAACTGATGAGAATCTTCAAATAACTTTGCAAGAATGATGAAAATAATTTTAAAAAGTGAATTCTAAGAGTGTAAGAAATTAAGTGAAAAATGAAAGCTACAAAACAAAGAAGTTCAGATTAATAGGGTAACACCATCTACAAAGGGGCGCTAGGGGTCAAAATCTCAAATGTTTAGTTGGTAAGGGATTTACTCCCAGCCAAAAGGTTGGCATCGACGCTCAACTTGGAGACCGATTCTTAATGCTTTCTAGTTGTCTAATTGCCCCCAAACTAGAAGTTTACATCGGAGGTTGTGACACTTACGTGGGCGCTTGTAAGGTTCTCTTTCTTTAAACGTCTACACAAGTGTTTTTGCACTGGAGATGGCCTAAGAAGCATGAGTTTAAGTACGTTCAGGAATATTACCTTCCCAGGGCCCATGATGTTATCTTCAACATCAGAACTATGTAACTCACATAGTTTTTCTTTGACCACATCAGCTTCCTTAGCTCTTTTAGCAGCATCCAGTCTTTGTTTTTCAGCTCGTTGGAAAGCTGGAGGGTCAGCACCACCCTCCAGTCCACCTGAGAGCTCAGCAAACTGAGCAATCAAGTCATTCCAGTCATCAATGAAGTATCACAATCAATGTATTATGAACATAGTAAATGTAACTTACATTGTCGTAGCATTCCTCACAAAGTCCATGAGAAAAATGCTCAGCACCCTTATCCTTGTGTTCGCAAAGGACTTTTCCAGACTTGGCTGAACATTTTGAAACCGGCTCTTCATCAGCCTTTGCCAAAAAATCTTCAATCTATTACAGGGGCATGAAGATAAAAATTATACCCAAGTGAAGGCCTATCATAAATGATTGTTATAGATAGATAAAATAAATAATGAATGAGCAATAAATGCACTTGATAACCTAAATGTTAAAACCCCTTCTTATCTCTAATCCCGATGGACAGTTGCATTTGCACGGTCTATCGTAAACAGCATGACCTTGGAGCATCGTTGTCATTAGTTCAACCCAGATTAGCAGGACAAATAAATACTAGGCTTGTGCCACAAAAGTGTCTTGTGTGATGGGGAACAGCAGCCTGAGAGAATTGATAATAGACTGCCCACAGTTGGCAATTTCATGAAAATCATATACATACCGTTAAGCTACCAGAATCTGTATTTTCAAACTCTATCAAGCGCTTAAATAGCGTCGCCTCGCAGACATGCACAACAGCAGCCTGAAAAAGATAACACATTATTAGACCAGATCATATTCAAGACTTCATTACACATATCTGGTGCTTCCTTCCTTCTGATGCTACCATGCTACGATTGTACAATAGCACCACCCAAAAGTCACAAGAGTCCCGATACATATTGAAAACATTAACAAAAGATGCACCAGCTGGGCAACAAGATTTTGAAATCCAAACTTTTACACTTGACAAACCAGACAATGTGCATTGTGAATAGTATCTGATTTCAAATTATGCTAGGAATAGTAGCGGATTAGCGGTCGCCGCTACTATTCACAGCAGAAAAATATCCTTTGTTTTCAGATCTGTGGATCAAATGCTAATTTATATAATTCCTGGAGCGATCTGCCTGATCTAGAGAAATAAAAGATTCACTAAATGATTATAAGTGGTTCTTATTCAATGAACCTTTGCCTTTTGTTTAGCTCGATACTTAATCATCGTGGGCCTAGTATGAATCTAAGGTTTTAATTGAACTGATTCATAGGATTACAACAAGTTAATTTCTATAATTACGATTACACAAAAAAAATCCAAAATAGGAAGTGAAAAGTCAAGAGGCCTCTAATGACCGGCATAAGGGAAAGGAAGAAAAACATATGAGCCAACTTGATATGTGTTCCTTGGAAGTCTTCTCTTGTGTCGTGTCAATGTTGTCAATATGTTTCAGAAACCCCGTGATATTTGTGGAGCCATGATAACGGGTTGCACGGGAACCATGTGTGCTCACTCATTGGTGCTACATGTGCGTCATAAACACTAATTACTACAGAGGAATGACAGTCATGACGCAATTATCGAATAAGTAGATCCGCTCGAGCATTTATTCTTACAATATCTGCCTTGGTGTAATCATATCCATGAGAAAGTGCAGCGACATACAATGCTGCACCACATACACCACTTGGCTTCCTCCCAGTCTGCAACAAAGGACAAGCTATGACAACCTTGTAGGATAACCTAAATAAGAAGCTAGAAGGACGAAGATACTAGCCTGCATCCAGTCTCGCTTCATGCTAGCTACGATGCGTAGAGCTGTGTCTGAGACTGCATTGTCCCTTTTTCCCAGTAAACCTACAAATTTCCAATAATGAAGCAAAACCACAAATAATTAATAGCACATTGATTCTCTTTGCTAACTAAGGTAATTGTCCTTCCAGCTTTCCTATAGACTTTTCATAATCTTGCTTCCTTAAGTTATTCTCCTCGAAATAGGGTTTCGCCCCGCTTTATAAATAAAGCAACCACCATACAAGCAACCATACAAGAGTTGATGAACACGAGAAACGCTCGAGCAACAGCAAAACATGCCCAAAAATAAAGAAATGAAAGCTATGGCGAATAAATGAAACGAGGATGACCGGCAACCGCTGCATCCTCCGATTTTGTCCCACCACACTCCAGGCACTCTAATGTGTCCAGTTCCAAGCAGCGCACCCAAAAAGAGCACCGTCGACACAGTGTCGCTGCTCAGACCAGCATACTGGTCATAGGGTTTCCCCTGGCACTCCGAGTAAAGTAAACTGGGGCTACCTACGACGTCCTCCAACATGGAATGGCGCCCCCCCCCCCCTTCGCCGCCCACCAGCATGCGCCACCACAATCTTGCAGTCATCATCGTCGTCTCTTCATGAACGCCCGGAGCTTGCAAGAGGGAGCAGGCGACATCGCTGGAACGAGGAACGGCAGCATCACAGCCGCGGGGAACAACCTCCACCACCGAGAGGAGGTAGTCGACCGGACGGAGTAGTACAAAAGGGCCGTAAAGCTCCGCCTCCCCGCTGCAACAGGTCCCCTGTACCTGCATCGTTGCCGTCGCCATCCCCAGGTGGTGTCGCAGTCACAGGCGCGTCGGCCCGCCTAAGCCTAGATCGGACCCGTCGGTGCAGCACCGCAGCTTCGTCGCCCCGCCGCACTAGGTCTACCTAGAGGAGCTCCAAACCACGTCTCCCGAAGAGCACCAACGCCGGAGCAAGGGTAAGCCCTGACCCGCTCGCACTGCGTGGGGAAAGCAGTCCGCCGGGGCCGCCCAGGCTCCGCCCGGTGACGGGGGAGGAGGCGGGAGGTTGGGCCGGAGTTGGGGAGGGCGCCCCCGTCGCCCTCGTGTGGGGTGGGGGGGGGGGGGGAGGAACAGGGGCAAAAGGTCTCGCATGTGTTAATTTTCTGTGCTTAACAATCAAGAAATCCAAACATGTCCTAAGTCTCACACAAACAAAAATGATAGGGCAAACCTTCCTGGTAGACCCCACAAATAACTACCTTATCACAAACAGAAGAAACATTTGAAGAACTGCAAGTGCTTTGATAATCCTTAATTAATAAGCATGTCACTAGAATTTGTGTGTATCTTATATATAAGAATGCACATGTATGTCATAAAGCAATCTGAAACAAATAAAATAAAATAGAACATGCTATCAACTTACGTTCAGTAAAACGGTGGATGAAAAGGCTTGGATCTACAAGCTTTTGAACAATTGGGTGTTCTATAAGTAGCAATTCTTGACAAAGTTGCAGGAAAACAGCACCTAGGACATAACTGAAACATAGATCAAGATGAGCCCTTTGATCGAGGGCTGCAAAATGAAGGACATGAATGAGAGTACACTTACACACTTATATGCAAATAGTCCGAGAAATCAATAAGAAGATAAGGTTTTTCAGTTCGCCTGGCAAAAGGAGAAGTTAAACTTGGACATTAGTATTACCCGTACAGCTGGACTCAACGAAAAAAATAGCGCGCTAAAACAGCGTTATAGTGTCGCTATAGCATATCTGGGAGGTGAACGCTACGTAATTTGCACGCTACGACTCTATACACGTTTTTAGCGCGCTAAACACGCTATTTTTAGTAACGTTATAGCGCCGCTAAAATAAAAACCGGAAAATAGCGGCGGCCACAATCAATTCAACCCATTTTAGCATTCAGCACACGAATAGGTACTTCTACGGTTCTACCTATTGGCTATGATGGTTTAGATGAACTCCTGATTTGCTATTGGCTATGATTTTTGATTGTAGGCGCAGGTGTGTCAAGCGCTGCATCAACAATACAGGGAGAAGGTGTTGCTGTAAGATTAAAAGATCCAGCATGGAAATATTGCACTTGTCCGGACATCACAAAGATGATTTGCTACGCTTGTATTACTCTGGAAATAATTTCAGCTGATTAAATCCTTAATATACAAGGTATACCATGTCAATTTTTTCAAAACGCTATTTTGAAAAATAGCGCGCTATTAGCATGCTATAACTTGCATAGCGTCTGGAGAAGGGCCATGTTTTTTCCTTGGCTGGACTACACCAAAATGGCAATCATTGTACAGGTAACAAACACCCACACAAGCATGAAAGGATAACATAGTTTCAGGGAGAAGAAAAACAGAAGAAAATTTGATAGCTAAAGGACAGCCATAACCAATAAATACCGAAAGTCCGAAACATAAGTTTTTAATGCGCCTTTTGAACATGACCGAAGTCTACAAGGTGTCACGTAACTGGTAATTTGCTAAATAGAATCATTTAGAGCATATATTATGAAAATACATTTCTTGGTGAATCTACTGGTACCAACTTTATAGACGGGGTAAACACCTACTCTTTTAGAACTGAGGGTCAGAATTAATATTTAACCAGTATGGTTGAGTGTTATGTAACAAACTAGAACTTATTTTATTGACGGGCTAGACATCTACTCTTTCAAAAATGGATGGTCAGAGTGAATCTATAACTAGTGTGGATAAGCTTATTTGGAAATTTCTGAAGTGCTATCTAATTAGATCTTACAACAAAACATAGTAGGTGATTCCTAACATTTCGAAAATGAAATTTTGTGTCCTTAGCAGAACTTTGAGTGAATATTTCTGGAGAAGCTTAGTTGTCTCATAGTTTACACACTTTACATCTGCCATCTTGGTTTGAATTCTTGCTCTTAGATGAAATCCTCAAGTCATAGACACAATATGACACTATTTGCTCTTTGGAGAAGCTTAGTTGTCCCACATGTATCTAGACATGTTTTAGTGCAACTTGTTTTGCACTAAAACATGTCTAGATACATGTGGGACAAAAAAAGGCTAGAAAAGCTTATATTTTGGAACGGATGGGAGTATAGAATAAGTAACACTTCTACATGTTTTCACTGTGTAGGTAAGGGCACGCTTGCTTTACAAGCCAATATGTGGAGATGGTGAACAAGAACCCTGCCAGTACAGCACGATTCAGTGGCCTATAGACCATGAGAGCTTGATTAGGGGGCCGCTGCTCTGTTTCTTCCAGTTTTTTTAAGCTTTGTTTCTGTTTCTTTGCATTTATTTCTTCCTTTTGTATGTTCCGGTTCTATGGGATGTACTCTTTCTTCTTAAATGAATGAAAGCAGCACGACCTACCTTTCGTCAAAAAAATGAGGAAATGGCAACTTTTAAAGAGGTTCGCAAGGCAATCTGGTAGCCTGGGCTTGCCTGAACATTGGCAAGCCAAAATTTTGCATCCACACAGTCTAAACGAGCCACAGCAGATCAGATCGATAGAAAATACCACGTAGAATACTCAGCCCAAAGTGTAAAGGGAGAAGGCAATGTTTGAACAAGAAATATACCCAATGGATAGGAAGGCTTTCAGTAAATCAAGGGACTAGTTAGGCGATAGCTTACCGGCAAGCAATGTAAAGACAAACAGCTGCAACTTGAGTTGTTCGACGGCCCTTAGTAAAGTTCCTATCAAGAGCTAGCTACACTTAAATAAATATTAGCATTGGATCATACCATACCATTTTTTAAAAGGACAATGTTTTGTAATAACAAAGATGCATACCTTATAGAAGTTATGAGCAGTGTCAATGATACTACCTCCACCACTCACATGCAGGCCATGGACAATCTGTGTAATCTCATCTTTCCCTGGTAAACGCACATCATAATTGCAAAAGGTGAGATGCATAATGAGATAAGATAAAAGGAAATAAGGAATGATGTAAAAGGGATACCTTTCTCTTCAGTTCTTTCGCGGGATATCGAAATGCCACCCCCAATGGCAGGGATAAGAGTTCCAGCTCTATGGCTCTATGCACATTCAAAACAAATCAACCCGACAGGTTCACATCCAAATCAAGAAACCAAAACATTAAAAAAAACAGTAGCATGACCAACCTGTCCCGTGACATCCTTATAAAAACCAGGCTCCACACTAAACCGTACCTCATCAATAACCTTCCCGCACATTGCACAGCACCTGAGAATCAACATGGCAAATAACATAACTGCACAGATGCGCAAGTGTTTAAGCTGTGTCATAGAGATCTTTCAAAGCAACTAATACTGTCTCCATCCCAAGATGGCAATCATTAAGTGTTTTTCTCTTAAAAACTCAAAGCATACCTAGCATTTTGGACTAAAAGGAGTATATTATAAAGCCATATTATAAAAGCAGTACCCGCTGGTTTTGGCGTTTACATGCAATTAGAAGAACAATGCAAGAGAAGGAATGAAGGTCTCACGTCATTCCACTGTCAGGATCATCTACAGACGGACAATCCTCAAGACAGTGAGCACAGTAAGGCATTGCTGAAGAGAAGTCGGACGCAGAGGATGATCCAACTCAGATAAGCCTGCGAAAATTCATTGCATAATTTTTTTCAGTTCCAAGCATACAAGAATACTCTTCAGAGTGGTGCAAAAAAAAATCAAACGAATAGGACACGTCACTTCTTTTCTGCCCAATTCCCACTTGAGACATTTACAACAACTAGCATGTGAATCTCTGTGGTGCAAGCAAGCTCATCTGTGATGGACAAACACGGGAATACAATAGTAGGCTCCGTGACGCGGACATAAGCGGCTTTTTGGGAACACGGCGCACGAACCTTCCCCTTTCGAGCACAATTCAAGGTAAAAACGTTCGAGCATTCAAAATTGGCTTGATCTCATGATGCTAAACTTTCAACTCAAAAGAGGAAAAACTAAGCCGACAATCACTCTCGGTGTGAAAACCGATGTTGTGAGACCGATCCCACACACACGGATGTAACTTCTAGGGTTTACCTTTTCCTTCCGTGAGGGAGGCACAGGCCCGGGCTGCAGAGGCGAGGAGGGAGGACGGACGAGTCGGAGATAGGGGATAAGGTGGGTGGAAACGGAATGCAAGAGGCGGGCCTCTCCCTCCCACGCGCGCGTGCGGCGGCGGCGTCGCTCGATCAGGAGCTCCCTCGGGTGGCGGCGTGCGTGCGGCGGCGGGTAGGGTACGGCGGCCGGAGCAGGTGGGTAGTGTTCTAGCCGAGTCGGGGAGTTCGAGCCCTCCTTTTCAACCTCTGATGATCAAAGGCCCAAACCTCTGTGCAGACCGGTTTGGGCTATACGAGGATCTCGGGCCGAATCGTGGCCGGTCAAGGTAGATCCAAGGGACCAGGTTCGACGATCGATTTTGATCAGGCAACGAACGAACTCCGCACGCGAGGGAGAAGGGAAAAAAAACAACACACTCGGCCTCCCATCGTCTCGTCTGCGCGAGCCGCCACGCTCCCAGAGGCATGCTTCGCCGCCTCTCGCTCTGCTTCGGCGCGTCCCGCCGTCCATGTCGAATCTCCGCAGCACCGGCAGCCGGACCTTCGTTGCGCAGCTTGCCGGCTGCGAGGCCGGCGAGCACGGGCATGCCGGCGATCGTAGGGGTGGAGACGGCCGGATCCGGCGGCGAGGGCGTGCGTGCTATCGGCTCTGGTGACGAAAGGTGAGTCCTTTTCGGACTTATTTTCACTCCTAGTAAAAATGTATTTGTGATTCTGTTTTGCCGGCGATTGTTCTAGTGTCTCTTGTTTACATTTTTCTGGTTATCAGCTCAGTGAATTCTTCTGCTACACGTTCTGATGATTTTGACAGAGCGCATCTCCATGGATTTCTGCTGGTCGAAATCCATGTGCGTTGCGCGTAGATTGACTCGAGCTCAGGTCGACAAAATAGTACAGTACGTACTATGCATTTATGTAAATGTGATATTCACTTGTATGAAAATTAATGTCAGTTCAACGAAGCTCGAGTATCCAAATGGACTTTATTCAACTATATGAGCCCTTGCTCTAGCTCGACACTTGTTTAGGGTTTGAGCCCGAGCTTAGATTGAACAAAACTCAAATTACTGTTGGAGCTAAAACTTCTTATTATATTTTAGTGTCGGTGCAGTGTAGTGATCTAGTCCAACATTGAGCCACAACAAAGAAGGACAATGGCCTATAGTCCATGGCCAAATAGCTAATGGGGACTCAAATTTAGAGTGGAGATTATTTTTTTTTGACGTGTAGAGTGGAGATTGTTGGCTCCTAATATCAAGTGGTCATGTTTTTAAAATTTTCAAAAAATAAATTTATGAGTTAAAAAAACTAGAAAAAACTAGATGTAGCCAATGGTGTATACCACAAACTGCATAATGTCAATTCAGATACTTTGTATTTTAAGTCTCCAAATTCTATCGGACATTTTCATTTTGTTGTGTGGTCCATAATAAAAATAGCTTTGCGTTGTGATTTTCCATACTTGTAGGGTGTATTTTTGGCTATATCCAAAAATGTTTTCACAATTTTTGAAACCCATAAACATAATTTTTGAGTGATCACTGGAGCTCGGGAATCAAAGAAAGTTTCGCTCAAATTTACTTATACATAAGCATATACTCCCTCCGTTCCTAAATGTAAACTTTTCTAGTCTTTTTCTACACATATATGTAGACATGTTTCAATGTACGTAAGGTTGTGAACCTTGCACTAAAACATGTCTAGTTATATCTACCCAAATATTACCCAAATGCTCGGCCATTAGCTTTGCCGAACATCCCAATCAAGAATGTTGTATTTTATTTGTCTTTAATCTTTCTTCATTGAACCCGAAGACTTCCTTTTGGCTTTAGCTTATAAGTCACAAAAGCAACTAGGTGCTTTCTTCTTTTCGTTTTTTCCTATACCATCATGGAACAAAATTAAAAGCCAAAAGATAAAAGTAAAAGCCAAAGATGCTTTTGTGGTTTTTGTAAGTGAAAAACTAAAAGCCAAATGCATTTATTTAGATGTTTTTGTGGTTTGTAAGTCAACAGTCAAATTTAAACCCAGCCGACACCGGCCCTATCTCATGTAGACCGCGAAATTCAGAATTAATTAGCTGGATTGTTTTTAGACTAGCTGCGAAAAGTTTGTTGAAGTCTATTGAGTACAAATCGGATATTTTTAGGGTGCATCGTATTCGAAAGAATATAGCAACAGCTGTAGCACATCTTCTCACAAAAAAAAGCTGTAGCACATCTCACAAAAGTTCATACTGTAGTAGTTTGCAGGACATGGAGCTAGCTACGGTGTACAAGAGAGATGTGATGGGCTGGCGGGATCTTCTTTTTTTTCCTGCTTGTTGTGAGGACTGTCCGGTCTGGTTGAATCGAGCGAGGAGTTGGACGTTCAGAGCGTTGCTCAAACCGTCTGTCAGAGTCGCAAAGAGGAGAGTTAGGCAGACGCGGCCTCATCTAGTCATCTTCTTTCTTTCTTTCTTGATAGCCGCGTTAACAAAAGTACCGCTCGCATGAGCCATACTATCTCTCGGCTTGTATTTGGTGCGAGATGTGGGCATCCATTTCTTCTTCCAGCCCTGCGTTTATTCTGCTCCATCGATCTCTTTGCAAGTTCGATGAAATTCGGGAGAGAGAGAGAGAGAGAGACGATAATGGTGGTAGCTCCTCTCTACCCGCCGGTTGCTGAGCGAAGGGCACCTGAAAAGACACTCGTCAGACGCGTCTTTGACTCGAGTCCTGAGTAAAGAGGGACGTCGCGTCGGGGCTCACCGGACTCGAGTCCTGAGTAAAGAGGTGCCTGACGGCTCGATTTCCAAGTTCCAACCCACGCGCCTGCACATATCCCGATTGCCTCCCTCGGTCATCGGCACAGTTCCTCCTTCCTCCACAGACATCCACCGCCCCGATGGCCTCCCGCTTCTCCCCCTCCTCCCGCCGGCCCTAGCTACCCGATCGATCGCCGCCGACGTGCTCCTTAGCTAAGCTACCTGTCTCCGCCGGCGGTTGCCTTGGTGGCCGATCGACCACCTGGCTGGCACGCGCCGGGCCCGAGCGCAACTGGTGCTTCCCAGTTCCCACTCGACCGGAGCCTCAAGGGAATAACTAGGCCGGCCGTCGCACTCGCAGGTACTGTAGTAGAACTAATCGCCGTCCGTCTCTTCACCAGTGTTCACAAGCTTCAAACTGTTGATTTTGTTGCCCTTTCACTACACCGGCCGGAATGTAGTAGCGTAGCCCGTAGGTGTGTTCTGGTCGGCGCGTGCACACCAGATGTCTGGTGATATGCCTACAAGGGGTTTGTGCACATGCCCGCTTGTGTTGAACTTGAAGGGATAAATATGTTTCTGCTTGAAGGGATAAATACTCAGTGTAGGGAAGAGGGGTGAGGGGTTTTGTTTGCAGTTTGGGTAATCCGATCCAGTTAAACACTCCCGTAATTAAAAGACAAATGTTAGGGTTATTAAGTTAACCAAGGTATCATTACATTAACTTCACATACGATTTTGGTACGAAAGATATCCTATGGGGACTTGCGGGTTCAACCGGATTGAGATGGCAGTCTCTAAATTCATGTGCAATGTGATCAAGTTTAAGCAAGAGTAGCCATTGGTAAGAAAGAAATCCTACGGGGACTTTTCGGTACTTGTGCAGGAGTTAGACGCATGCACATCAAATGTCCCATGATATGCTTGCATGGGATAATTCTGGATTGGCAGTTGTGTTCCAAGAATTAGTATGGTTTTGCTTAGAGTATATTGTCAGTGTAGAGCCTGTTTGAATGAGGGGTATCTCTTTGCAGCGTGCGATCGGAACACTTCCTTCTTTTAAATGTCATGGTCAACCAAAATCTAGAATCGCATCGCACGCTGGATGGTTCAGCAATATTGAAACCAAAATCTAGAATCGCATCGCATCGCACAACATGTGGTTGGATGGTTAGCAGGGTGGTTGTACCCTCAGCCCACCAGAGTTCAAACCCCAGGTTTGACGTCTGTGTGTTGCATTTAGGCGGAATATTCTTTCAGTGGGAGGCGACGTTCCCGTCGACAGCGAGGCGCCTGTGGTGACTTCGTCAATTTCAAGACTCGATCCGCCGGCTCAGTATTTCGGAGGTGCTCATAGGGGTAGGGTGTGCGTGTGTGCGTTCATAGGGGTGAGTGTGCGCGTGTGTATGTGAGCGTCTACGTTTGTACTATGTTTCTCAAAAAAACAAAATCTAGAATCGCATCATTTTCACAATATTTATCAAACAAATAGATCCCATGGATATCAGTTCAGCAATATTGAAATCAGGATTTCAGCTATTAACTCTTGTGGAATGTAATTCCTTTTTTACAGCTGTTTATCGTGTGTACGAAACTACAAATACATGGCTCGTCTTTTTCATATTCATTTGATCAAGATATCATGCAGGGTTGACTGTTGATTTTATTTGTTTGATTGCTACCTCTGCTCTGCTGCTCCTGTCGATCCGAAGTGGTAGCAAGAATATGGATGTGTTTTTCACCTTTATTGCATAAGCACGTTTTGATGTTAGCAAAAAAAACTTATTCATTTGAACAAGACTACCATGCCTCACTTTGATTAAGCAAGAGCTTATGCAGGATGGATGATGATTTGGTGGCAGCGGAAGCTCTGCAGCTTGAAGAGGTCCTCCGACTCTCGGCTCACTCCTGTACGACAGCATGTGCCGTTTGCAGACTGATGATCATTTCGGTGGAAGCATCATGGAAGCCTGAAAATTGTGATCATGTCATCTGCATTGATTGCTTTGCCGCACACACAACCGAGGCGGTGGCCAACGAGATGCCCAAGTGCCCAGTTGCTACTTGCAAATATCGGTTTGAGCCAGAGATACATGAAGCTATGGATGTAGACGATGATGGCAACTTGATCGCTATTAAAGAGATTGATGACGGCAAAGGGGGGCAATGTTCCAGCAGCACAACGATCTGTGCAGTTTGCAGGTTGATGATCGTATCGCTGGAAGCATCCTGGAAACCTGAAAACTGTGATCATGTCATCTGCATTGCCTGCTTCGCCATACACACATCTGAGAGTTCCAAGTGCCCAGTTGCCCTTTGCGGGACTCTGCTGAAGCCAGAAGTCATCAATGTTGATGACGACGGTGATGCTGGCAGCTCGACCTCAGTTAGAGTGATGGACAAAGCTAAAGGAAAACAACCGTGCAATGCCATGCTGCAAGAGTTTGGCCAATGTTCCAGCTTCGGGGCCGCGATGATCATCGACGACTTCTACTGCACTATCTGCATGGAGGAAGTGCCGGCCATAGAGTGCTTCCCCGTTAGCGGGTGCACGCATGCATTCTGCGTCAGCTGCGTGAGGCAGTACATTGCGGCGAAGGTGGAAGAGAACGTGCTGTCCATCGGCTGCCCGGACCCAGGCTGCAAGGAAGGCTCGTTTCACCCGGAGGAGTGCCGGGACGTGATCCCGCTGCAGCTGTTCCAGCGGTGGGGCGCCGCACTCTGCGACATGGCGGTTGGGACGCGCAAGTTCTACTGCCCCTTCAACGACTGCTCGGTGCTGCTGGTCGACGACCACCGTGATGAGGGCGCAGCGATAACGGACGTGGAGTGCCCTCACTGCTCCCGGATGTTCTGTGCCCAGTGCAAGGTGCCGTGGCACGACGGTGTTGACTGCGCCGAGTTCCAGCGGCTCGGCACCGACGAGCGTGGTCGAGAAGACCTGCTGCTGAGGAAGGTCGCGCAGAAGAGCAAGTGGCAGAGGTGCCCCAAATGCAAGATGTACGTCGAGAGGGTGGAAGGCTGTGTGTACATCGTCTGCAGGTACGTCCGTACGTGCACGCCGCCACGCGGACAATTATTTTCGTTGTGCACCGATTGTACAAACCTTATGACGGGAAGTTTCTGTTTCCTCGAATTCGCAGGTGCAGCCACCGCTTCTGCTACCTGTGCTGCTCCGCAATGGTGAAGGGCAACCATCATTGCAGCAAGTGCAAGCGTACATGGTGATCGCTGAATGATCCGTGGATGCCGATGTTACTCTTGTACCTGGGAAGCATGTTCAATTGGAATTAATTAACTAGTGCAACTCTGATTCCGTTAGTTCGAATCGACATTAGAATCCTAGCAGTGTAGTGTATATATATGAGCTCCATTAGTGATCATCACAAGAGTGTTGTTCTTGGAATTGGCATCACAAGAATGCGACTCGGGGCTTACCTTTAGGACTTCAAGTTATGGGAGAGATGAACGAATTGACGAGTTTTTATTAGATCTCGTTTGCCACCCAATTATTTCATTCGGTGGAAATGAAATGACATGGGTTCACTTAACAGATCAAGACATCCGCTGAAGTTTCATTTGAGATGACGTTTCCAATTTCATGATAATCAAACATGTAACATGTTGGGTTTTTTTTTGTAACTAGGCAAAAGATTTGTCATTTTCATTAATTAAGAAGAAATTTAAGAGTTTGTTACAAGCCAAGACTTGACACAAAAGGTCAAGGCCCAAATGATAGTCTACTCTGGCGGCATTACATTACTCAATGCCTTCGCACCGGTGAGGCACCACATGTTAACCTCCTCTTTTATCTTGTCAATGAGCATAATGGCGGTGCTAGCCTTATTGTTGAAAACCCTAGCATTCTTCTCTTTCCAAACTTCCCAAGAGACGAGCATCGCTAGCGAGGCAAGGGCCTTCCGTGCCCCTCCCTTTTGTGTATCACCTCCCTCCACCAATACTTGACGGTATGGTAAGTATGCCACCCATCCAGTGTGAGACTTTGGAGCTCAAGTCGATTCCTTATACAATGTCCAAATTCGCGAAGTGAAGCGACACTTGAAGATAAGATGAGCGCCCGTTTCTTGGACTTGGTTACAAAGTTTGCAACAGTCACAATTGGGCCATCCGCGTCTTGCTAGTCTATCCGTCGTCCATATGCGATTTTGAAGGACCAACCAAGCAAATATTTTGCACGTTGAAGGAGCCCGAGGCTTCCAAACCATTGCCGGCATGGGGGAGGTTGTGTGGTCCATGCATCTTATAGGCCGAGCCGGACGTGTACTTGTCATCATTTGTGAACTTCCAAAAGATCCTATCCGGCACCTCGGGGTTAATTTGGGTGCCCGCCACCATCTCCCAAAACTTGGCAAATTAGGTGATGTGTTGTAGCGAGAACCCCCTTGAGTGTTGATTGGGGAGGCCCAAAAGTTATTTTTCAAGGCTTTTCGAACCGTGTATTTCCTCTTTTTTGCAATGTCATAAATCTAGCACGATGATGGCTACCGGGCGAGCTCCTAGGTTATTGCTTACAATGCGACTAGATGTGGTACTGTCACGTAAAGACATGTGCATGTATGTAGATGACTGAAATGGTTTACTACTGCCTGTTCATGTTAGATGGGGTTTTCTGAACACTAGATGACCCGTTGCGCGATTGCGCAACTATCGGAAATCACGTTGTATTGTTGCCATACGGTCTCTTCGTCTCTCTACCCAACATTTGATTGAAATTAAGCTGGTTTCGAGCTGGTAATCAGTAGCCATTTTCATTTTGATATGGCAAATTACATCTTATAAACAAGTGGCACCAAGTTTTAGTCGAATATTTTAGTGCGAAGTAGCACCTCGGCGAATAATAACCTTGTAGCACGCATAGAGGTATGTGGTATTTGGTATATATATACTTTTAGTTAGAGGGATATATTTATGAGCCATATGATCTTCATCTTGACTTTTGATGTTTTTTATCGATTAGATAATTGAAGAGGAAGAAAATAGATGATCTGAAGGTCGGAGGGAGACAGTATTTTATCCATATGTTCTTTGTGTGTTTCCATGTACTTTTGTATGTGTTTGAGATTTCTACGACTCATGTCGCCACCAACCTCTCGGGATTATGGAGGCTCATTGTTAGGGTTTTCTTCTTGTTTTGCCCATTGTTGGGATTCTTCCAACGACACCCTGTCTTACACATCACATAGTCATTTCCACTTGTTGTAATGTGTCCGGTGTTGTTGTGTTATATCTAATCTAACTCGATGCTCCCCTGACGCATGTGGCAGAATCAGGTCAAAATGTAATCCAGTCCTGACGCGTGTCGGTATATTGCCAGTATAGGTAGCAGAAGCAAACCCATGACGGAACATAATATATTTTTCATGATAACTAATTGATTTGACTAAAAGTCTATGTTAATAAAATAACAATTTGCGTTAACTTTTACAAAATGGTAACTTACATTGCACAGAAAAGGCAGACAACCGAAAGAAACAAAAGGTTCACACATGACACCCGAATTAGTTTCTATATAAAAGCTATGATTAGCGAAGATGAGTTGCATCTAACGTTGTAACATAGGAATTAACCACTTAGGCATCTTTTAACATTTGGATAAGAGTAACATTAGATATTTAAATCCAGAAGTAGACAGATATATGAATGTTAGCTATAGTAGCAGAAGTAGCCAAATCAAATATTTTAACAGTCAATCTCGAACTTACATCAATTTGTCATGGCACCTTATAAGAAAAACAACACATAACACCAAATTTTGGTTGACAAAGGAGCTGGACTTACATGGGGTTAGCAACTGACAATGGAATCATTTCGACAACAACAAAACATACCACAAACTGCTTATCATGGTCATAATATGATAATATTGGCCTATTTGTATTGAGTCGAAAAACCTTGAAATGTCTACCTGTATGTCGAAATAACCTAGTGACCTGCCTTTACCCATATGCTTCGTGACACATTTTTATAAAACTTGATCTAAGAAATGAACCGAAATCATTCACTGTGTCTTCTCCATGCCTTCTTCTCCCCACTGGATTCTGGATATAGGGATCTCGTCCATACAATAGCCGTTCTATACTTACGACCTACAATGGACAATTAAATAGGTTTAGTGCATACTTGTATAAAATGCATGTTGACAATTAGAATTAAATATAAGCCAAAAGAACTTTTTTTTTAAGAACATAACATAGAACCATAATATCTTATTAGCTGCATATAAGCCGGCCATTGACCATGAATACTATTTTACCTACTGACGTGCGAACAAAATAACTTGTAGCACACATATATGGTGTGTGGTCTGCACATCTACATCACATGATCATAGGAAAGATGAGTAAACAAGGAATTTGTAAAAAAGCTGACCGGACGCATGACCTCATTGTTGCCCTAGGATATTCCTGATTCAGTATCTATTTAGCAATAATAAAATCAAGTATAAATATATTTTCTCATGAATCACTTACCTATTTAGCAATAATAAAATGCACATGTAAGAAATCATTCCCTTGCAGATATACCATGAATCTCTCAGCTATTTAGAAACGACGGCTTGCAGATGCAAGTCGCATAAACCAGATAGGCAATATATTGTATCTCAAGCCCAAAATCTGAGAAACATAATGGTCGTAACTAAATTTTCGGAATAAACCTATTGGGGTGAATGGACCTTACATAGATTAATGTTCCGCTGCAGCCAACCTGCATTTCATCAAAGACATAGCATGCATAAATAATCTGGACAAACAAAGATGAAAGAATATGGGGATTAAATTAAAAGTGGGAGGGAGGTGTTCCTGCTGGCGGCGTTGTGACAAGCACCTCATTTTGAAAGAGATTGAATATAACTTAGTTGGCACAATAAACTGTAATCTTTTTCTTTCATTGTTCTCTGGACAACTCAAAATCTTTTTCAAGGGAACTGGATTTTCTTTCATTGTTCTCTGGACAACTCAAAATCTTTTTCAACGCTAGCTGGACGTTCCAGCCCACTTATCCTCAAGTAAACGTCTGAGTGAACATCATACATTAACAATATGCAGACATCCGCTGCAGGTTCGGTTGTAGTGAGCTAAGAAGCTACTTAAGAGAAAGATTGATAGTGGAGAGTATAAGAAGAGGACAGGAATACCAGCACCAGCAGGTCAAGAGATGGAGACGCTAGTTGATCCACCACTGTTTCACGATAGGTTCTCGGCAGCTCTTGTTTAGGTGACAGAACAGAAGGCGTCGCCGGTGAGCAGCCTAGGCACACTGCCACCAGGGGTGTCGTGGGCGAAGATGAACCTACTCCTGGTGATTAAAGAGTAGAATGTCATGTAACTAATACGAGAAAGAAAAACAGTCATCTAAACAATTAGTACCAGAAATTAAAGTAATTTAGTATGAAGTAGCAAATTGTCCAATTTAAAATCATATTAAGCAATTTAAACATAGAACGAAGCTAAAGCTCAATATACCTCACAATTCCAATACTGATCTAGCCAAATACTTTTACAAGAACAAACAAAGATAAGTAATGCACCTTCAGATTATTGGACTGAATTGGATTTGTTGTTGTATACTCGTTCTAGAGAGACCAGTTAACTCTTTTTCAGAAGGTCTCATTGTCCCATTCAAACCACGACGCATATCAGATTTGCTGCAATCTCACAAACAACCTGTAAATAAAAAGGCAGTATGTATAAGCAAACAAGGATCCAAATTCACATGGTAACAACCTACCCAAATAAGGTCTAATGCAACAAAAAATGAGATCTGAGCAAACAATCTTTGCACGGGAACAATTCACATTCTCAAACTTTAAATGTACATCCAGTCAAATATATTTACAGCACTACTATTGCAAGAACCTCCATTGAGCACCAAATGCCCCTCAAAATTCAGAAATCCTCACCAACAAAACAGTAACTTCCCTATAGATGCATGAGATAACTTGTTCTTCTTGTGCAAGCTGTAGTTGTAGACTGCAACTAACAATTTTTTTGAAACATGGGTTGTGTTTATACAGGAGTGAGGTTAAAAATTTAGAACTCAACACAAACGCTAACCAGAATCAAATAACGTAACAACCCACTTCATGTCAACGAGAAACAAAGAGTATTTTCACCTGGCTTTCGATTTACATTTGGCCGTCGTGTTGCCATCAGCCGCATCGACCTACAATAGAATAGAAAACAATTATCCAGATTAAGTAACCACCACGGGGAGAGGGAGATGCGAGCAGCCTGACTCACTCGTGCTCCCCTGGCTCCACCGCCGTGCGTGTCGAGGGAAGGTAGGCAGGAGGAGCCGAAGCCGGCGGAAGGCTCCCCTCACGCGCGGACGCCTCCCCTTCCTCCTCTTTACCCGTGCCGACCGCCGCCATGCTCCTTCTCCTCCCGTGACCCCTGCCGTCCTCCTCGCCCCAGATTGTCGGGCGTCCGAGCGGCCGTCGAGCCGAGCGCTCGCGGCCGCCGCTGTCCGGGCCGCTTCTGGCTCCACCAGAAGGGCGACTGAGAGGACGAAATCAAGGGCGACAACACTGCATGCGGCGGCGGCGCGAGAGGAGGAGACGAGGGAGGGGATTCGTGGGGAGAGACGCGAGCGACGATTGGAGCTAGGGTTTCACCTCGGGGCGTTGGTTTTGTCTCCCTGCAGGCGTGACCAAAGGGAGAGAGACGCATACGAGAGTTGGTCTCCGCCGCTGATATGTGGACCGCGTGCGCAGCAAGCCCCACCCGTCATCGACCTATGCGACAAGCCAGGCAGTGAGAAAACAATTCACAGCATCCGACGGCTATGGTGAAAAGCGGGAGAAAATTCCAAAACGATCCAACGACCCAGAATGCGCGCCCCTCTCGATGGCCTCTCCAACAGATGGATTCCTACAACATTTATAGAGGTAATCTGGGGTTTGGTCACATGAGTACATGACAAAAGTATCCAGTTGTTACGCCGACCCACCGCTGTGATGCTACCTAGTACCTACACGTCCCATTGTCATTGATAAGTCACAAAAAAATGAATTGTGCTATAGATGGATACTGAATTGATCTCTCATGCTACAAAATTTCAGTTCAAAGCCTAGCACAGCATGTGAAGAGAAACTGGAAAGAATATTTATGCACCGACTCCCCCCTGGATGCAGCGTTTTGGCTCTAGGGAAGCTTGACTTAAGAAAATAAAATATACACTAGATCATAGCTAAAAAGATACGTGAATTAAATTCCGTACGTACATACTACACATCTATATGGACATGTATATTTTTTTTATTTAATTTTATTTAGATTTATTGTGCTATTTTTGTTTTCCCAAACTTTTCGCTCACCCGGCCCCTTTCTCGTATTATTATAAGTGACATGTTGTCATTTCCTTTATCTTAATTAATATGTAGGGGTATTACAACAAACCTTGATATGAACTTTTGTGATACGGTAGCACCGTAGCAATGCTCACGAAACATATCAAAACTTCCATGTCTGTTCGGTACCACATATAATACCACAAGGCTTGTACACTACTACACTATAACTAGGATTCCGGTGCTTTGACTTTTGCTGTGATTTTGCATGGTTACTCATGTTGTGTTTGTTTCTTTTTTTCCCGGAAGTGAAGTTTGCAAAGGTGCAACAACAGGGCACCCCGCATATATAAAATAAATAAACAGGGCACCTCGTTGTCGAGCTCAGTTTATTTGGATCAAGAGTTGTGACGGTGTGGTGAGAGCAAGTCATTCTAGCTTCCATCCGTCAGATCCGTTGATACTAGTAACTTGTTTTCATAACACAACTGTTTGTTCTATAACATTAAGTTAACAAGTTGAGAGTGGATTTTGGATACTATCTTTAGTTTTTGTGCGGTATCCCTTTTGATCTTTCCCAAAGCACCACTGGCTTATTTTGTGTGTGTATATGTACCTTCAGAGTTGGGATCTTCATGGAGCCTCTGTTCTAAAGATAGATGATAGATTGTGATTATTCTATCAAAGTAGACAAATTGTTCGGTTCGTTACTTTTACTAGCCTTAGTGTTTAGGGTAGAAACGAGAAATGACTTTCTCTCATCACCACACTGTCACAAGAACCATTGTCATGAATCAATTGGTTGTTGATTCTTAACAGTTTATAAAAGTAATGATTAATAATTTAATATTGTGTCTTCATGGTTGCAGCACGGCCCAATGACCAACAAAGTAGACATCTTGTAGGGATATATCATATATATTATTGGGATTTGGGAATTGTAAGCTCAACGCGATAATTGGTAAGTTCTTATTGAGTTTACATAGTACCTTTATAAACTTTAATTTATTTTCGATTACCAAATGTTTGTTTATATTTCAGTTTCATCATATCAAACTTGAGAAAGAGGAAACGGGTTGATTAATTTATACAATCATAGAAAATTATATAAGATAGATTGATATTGATACCATCATCAATGCCTCCACTTCAAGTAATGTTAGACGAGTTAGTATGCATAAATTATTTGATACGAACATTGATTTGACTACACTTTTAGATATTTGTTGATAATATTGTATATATAGATACACTATGTATTTATTAGTATTTTCATACAAGTATCAAGAGGCCCTGAGTTCTAATTTATTTCTAAGCCCCAAAATCTCAAGCTCGGCCTAGTGGTTTGCCCATATTCTCAGGTACATCTCATATTCAAGGTCCTCTACAAGATCTCAAACCACAGAGGAGCCCATGTGTCTGTCGGAACAATATTAAACCACTTGTCAATTCAATCAAAGTAATTTACAATACTGGCAAATATTTTAGCTTACTAGGCCTAGCCTAGACCGACCTGTATTTAGCTGCATAAATGAAGAGCATTCCATAGGTCCTTGTTCTGTGATTTCCATTCTACAAAATGTAAACCTTCAAGACTTTGTAATCACCACTGCTCTTTGCAGTTGACCTGGGAATGAATATAAGGCGCCCCTGGCGCCACTCTTTGTAAAAAAAAAAAGCTCAATTACTTTTAGAATCAACGAAGAAACCGCCACACACAACCTCAACATTGGAACAATCACGGCAGCTCCGCGTGCCGCCGCTGCCGATCCACTCGCGTCTTTGGACTTAGGGCCATGGGGGCGCGATAGATCCCGGTCGTTGCCTGCGGGAGGGCTCTGTTTTCAGATTTTGTGTGTGTTTGGTTAGAGTTTGTGTTCTACGCAGTAACATGAGGCGCGTGACTTCCTAAAGATGGAATAAGGTTCTCCCCACCTAGCCTCCGTTCCGACGGTGCGTATAGGGGGCATGTGGTCATCACTCCCTCTTTGTGAACGTGCTAGCCATGAATCGTCACCGATCACAACCTGAACGTTTGGATCATATTTTATCCATTTTCTTTCTATCAATCAAACCAAACTGAGTAGGATAGAGATAAGATTATGTTGATTGGATAAGGTGCAGGGAGTAACAAAAAGAAAAATACAGAGAATAGTAGTTGTTGTCGATTCGGGCTAGACACTTTGGACGCCTCCATATGCCACGTCATCTCCCACTCGAGCAATACAATATGTGGGACTTAGAAAGAAGCTTTCTCGGAACCCTCTATCAGTTTTGAGCATAAGGACTTTATTGGACCTACTTGACAAATTCAATGCCTTTTGGATGCATTTCACTCAGGTTGGAATATTGTCAGCTATGTTTGCGTGCGATCATGTAATGTGAAAATCTTTTGTGTTTAATGTGGGATCTAGCATCATGGACTGTGGTTGTGTTAATGGAGTATTTCGCTTCTATAAAATGGGGGTAGTGGCGTACTCGGCAAGCTCAGTGGCGCAGATGCATTTCACTCTTCCAAGTTTCATAGCCCTAATAAGTCCAATATCCTCGTCCAATCTCTGCCCTCTGTCTCTTCCATCAAGAGATCACACCCGTCCACGTGTCCCTCCATCTCCGTCTGGCTGAAACGCCCGCAGTCCAGAACCCCAGACCGATAGGAAGCAACGCCGCGCCGCCGCTGGGTGAACACCGCTCGTCGCCGGTCATGGCGGCCTCCGCCACCGCCGACGATCCATCCGTCCCAATCTACATCTCGTCGGACGAAGACGACGAGGTTACAGTCCTTGGCTCCTCCAATCGCGCCGAGGAGATCCAGATGCAGCAGGCCATCCTCCTCTCCATGGGCTCCTCGCGCGACCCGACTAGCATCCCGTCCTCGTCCTCCGCCTCTTCCTTTCCCTCCGGAACCGCCGGAGCCGGAGCCTCTGAAGAATCCATTCCAGACCGAAAGGGGAATCGCGAGCTGCGGTTGGGGTTACCCCTGTTCCCTGTGGCTTCTTCCAGCAGATCTCTGTCAAGTCAAGTCATCGACGTAGATGATGGCAGCCTTCTTCGAGTTATCGATTTGGATGGCGATGATGGCGGCGTAATCTTCGTTAAGGAGATCGGCAACGGCAGCAGGAAGAAGAAACGGCGCAGCAACGGCGGCGTGCGCTTCGAGATCGGCGAGTGCTCCCACAGCGCCAAGGACTTGGACTGCGCGATCTGCATGGAGACGGTGCCCGGCGTGGAGCGCTTCGCCATCCCCGGGTGCGGCCACGCCTTCTGCGCCGGCTGCGTGCGGCAGTACATCGCCGCGAGGGTGGAGGAGAACCTGCTGGCCATCGGCTGCCCGGACCCGGGGTGCAGGGACGGCGTGCTTCACCCGGAGGACTGCCGGCGCGTGATCCCGTCGCCGCTGTTCCACCGGTGGGGCGCCGCGCTCTGCGACATGGCGCTCGAGGAGGTCAAGCTCTACTGCCCCTTCAAGGACTGCTCGGCGCTGCTCGTCGACGACGACCCCGGGCCCGGGCAAGCCAAGGTGGAGTGCCCCCACTGCAGGCGGATGTTCTGCGCCAACTGCAAGGTCTCGTGGCACGACGGCGTCGACTGCGCCGAGTTCCAGCGGCTCGGCGACGACGAGCGCGGGCGGGAGGACCTGCTGCTGATGAAGGTCGCGCAGCAGCGCAAGTGGCAGAGGTGCCCCAAGTGCAAGATGTACGTCGACAGGGTGTCCGGCTGCACCCTCATCGCCTGCAGGCATGCAACTCTTTTACACTGAATCCTTCCTTCCTGCACACCGTCCGACAGTTTATCTTCAGGAGCAAATTCATTCTGACGCATGCAGGTCCGATTTGCAGGTGCGGCCACTGCTTCTGCTACCTGTGCGGCAACACGATGGCGAGGAACAACCATCTTTGCAAAAACTGCGCAGGAAGGAATCGTCCACGGTGATTGTTGAATGATCTGGGAAGAGGTTACTGTGTCTCCATAGCTGATTCAGTTATAGCATCATTAGCTCGTGCAACTCTAATGCCATTCTGGCCATCACTGTGAGAAGCAAGGAGTAACAATGATACCGCACAAGAGTGCTGTTTTGGTCTGTGACCCTGTGGTATGGCCTTATCGGACAGAAGGAGATTCAGTCTCTTAACAAGAATCAATTAGGTTTTAGCTTATAAGTCAAGTAGATAAGCTGACTAGATAAGTCATGTTTCTTGGTACTTTCTGGTAGATGTACTTTATTGTATGCGGTAGGTGGGTTTTTCACAACCTAATTACCTCTCTATGCCCCAAAGTAAGGTTGTTCAAAGCGATTTATATATATATATGCGGTAGATGGGTTTCTCTCAACTTAATCACCTTTCCATCTTGTTTGAGCACCGCATAACAATGGTTCAATGTAGATGTCGTACTCACTGGCACACGTTGTTCACATTATCAACACAACCGGCCACCGGTTGCAACAATCTTGAATCCCACTGCAACGGTGGCCGTTGGAATGAACCTTGACATAGCTTTCATAGTGTTCTTTTATCCACTTCAAACTATCTTCTTTTGTTTGATCGGAGCCAACATGGAGTCGAGATAGACCGTAATTCATTCATAGCGCAAAGCGACATCATCCTTACAGTTGGTAGTCGATAATGGAGTACGCAAAATCCTCTCATGTCTAATGGCGCTAGAGTCATTCAACAAGGTCAGTCTACCCACTAGTACATAGGGAAAGTGCAAATTGCATCATAAGTAGATAGCACCACTAGACCACTCCAATTCAATATGAAGAAATTGGGAATGAAAACATAAATAAAACTTTTACCTCCCAAGAATTTCGTTGAACACCTTGAAGCCGCAATCATCCTCGTCAACAAGGAGAGCGTGGAGTGTTGGTGATAAGGATCAACGTGATCCAAAAGGATTTTAGTCTCAATCTTTCACGGCGAACAAAAACAACAATGTTGAATAGATCGGAGTTAATCTCACGCACGCAACAAACAACAGATCGAAATGACCAGCAATCAAAATCAGCAACTCTCGATAAAGGCAACCCATTCTGGGTGAACCTCACAACCATATATAAAATACTAAACGTGATGTGTCTGATGATATCGTGATTTTTTAAATTGTATTTTCCTGTTTTTGTTGATCAATAATGTGTATATTTTTTCTGAAAAGACGAACAATATTAATCTTGACCAATCTTTTAAGATTTTGTTTTTAACAATTATAGATATAATATCAAACAACATTTCATTATGTATTTAATAATGTTGATTTGACATTGTAGATGACACTACGTTTAAATATGTACATTGTTTCACTTTGACAAAATTTATACGCCTTATTTTAAAGGACTGAGGGAGTAGCAAAGACAACAAATAGTCTAAAGAAAAATCATATATTTCTTTTTATCTATATCGAATCAAAGTCAAGTGAGCTAGCTTGGACCTATCTTTCTATACATTTTATAAAGCACAACCCCACTAACTTATAATTGATGATTATATCTCAACATGCCAGTTATCTACATCACTTCCTATTTTAGCCAACCAATTATCCACACCATCTCACTACAATTTATTACTTATTGCTCATCTATGCATGTAAGTATCCACATCATCTTTTACTTTAGCCATTAAATTATCCAGGTCATCCTTTTTATTTTGTCATCTGAATGATAAGACAACACAATCCGGTAACGTAATTACCAAATTAAAAACATGTCTTAGAGGAACATCAGGATTAGTTTGCCAAACAAGTAAAAAAATTACATGCATATTTCTATAGTCTACTTCAACTTTATGTGTTTATTAGGTTTTTAAGAGTTACTCGCTGCAACGCGTGTGATATATTTTTAATTATTTAAACAAGTTACGGAGGAAGGATTATAAATTGAACCTTACTTTTTAGTTGATCTTAAATCGGGCTACCATGGATCCCAACTAATAAATGGCTTACCATCAACGAAACAAGGAGCAACTTCTCTCGTCGCCCTAGTTGGCGACCCCAAAACTTGATTTATCTAAGAAAAAAACTTGATTATCTGACGATTCTAGTGCTCACCGTTTTATCTCCTCGCGTTAGGCGTTCCGTAATCTCCGCCGGGCTGAAACAGTCCGGCCTAGTTTGGCAGCGCAGTTTTTATAAAACTAGAGTATTGGAAAACCAAAGTATTCCATTGCCTGGCAAACGAATACTTCAGTTTTCTTTCTTTTCTCAGTTTCCAAAAAAGAGGGGTAGACCTCTTTCTCAAATACTTCAAAAATACTGCAGTTTTGAAGTATACTTCAGTTATGAAATCACGTTATTTATTGGGTCCAAACACCTTGAAGTATTCAATACTTCAATATTTTCAGAAACTGAAGTATTCGATGCATACTTCAAAAATAGTTTGTTCCCAAACGGAGCCTCCCTGTTCACGCTCCAAAGCCCAGACGCCAGACAGATGGGAAGCAAGGCTGCGGCGCCGCCGGCTGAATACCACTCTTCGCCGATCATGGCGGCCTCCGCCACCGCCGACGATCCATCCTTCCCTATCTACATCTCATCCGACGACGAGGACGACGAAATACTAGTCGTTGGCGCCTCCAGTAATTCCGAGGAGATCCAGATCCAGCAGGCCATCCTCCTCTCCATGGACTCCTCCCGTGACAACCCGACCACCACCATCCCTTCCTCTTCGGCAACCCCCCTTGGAACCGGCATCGCCAGGACCTCCAAAGAATCCACTCCAGACCGCAAAGGCAAACGCAAAGTAGGATCTGAGTTGCCACGTGAAGTTATCGATGTAGATGATATAGCTGAAGTGGTCGATGTAGACGACGATGACTGCAGGGTGGTCTTGATCAAAGTGGTAGACAACGGAAGGCCCAAAAAACGACGCAACAAGGGCGCGCTGTTCGAGGTCGGCGAATGCTCCCGCAGCGCCAGCACGACCATGGACGAGTTCTACTGCACGATCTGCATGGAGTCAGTCCCAGGCATAGAGCGCTTCCCCGTCGCCGGGTGCGCGCACTCCTTCTGCGCCAGCTGCGTGAGGCAGTACATCGCCGCGAAGGTCGAAGAGAACCTGTTGTCCATTGGCTGCCCCGACCCGGGCTGCAAGAACGGCGTACTGCACCCGGAGGACTGCCGGCACGTGGTCCCGCCGGCGCTGTTCGACAGGTGGGGCGCGGCTCTCTGCGAAACCGCGCTCGGCGAGCTCAAGTTCTACTGCCCGTTCAACGACTGCTCAGCGCTGCTGGTCGACGACGCCGGTCCCGGGGACCCGGCGGTGACCGACGTGGAGTGCCCGCACTGCAACCGGATGTTCTGCGCGCAGTGCAAGGTGCCGTGGCACGACGGCGTCGACTGCGCCGAGTTCCAGCGGCTCGGCGAGGACGAGCGCGGGCGGGAGGACCTGCTGCTGAGGAAGGTCGCGCAGCAAAGGAGGTGGCAGAGGTGCCCCAACTGCAAGATGTACGTCGAGAGGGTGGTCGGCTGCAAGTTCATACGCTGCAGGTAACCTGATTATTTTCATCAATTGAGTAGAAAGTACAGCGAGGCCGGTTCATGCTTCATCTGATTTGCAGGTGTGGGCACTCCTTCACGATCGGTGCGCATGGTTGCCGGTGTGGGTACTGATCTGCGTGGTGAAGGATCTGATAATCGTTGCCCAAGGGCCAAGTCCGACGCTACTTGGGTGAAGGTAATTAATATATAGGTCCAAATAAAAGCTGGGCAATACTATTCTAGATATTTTAGTTAGCATTAGCTCCTGGAGCTCTAATGCCATTTTCGACATCTGTATATATGTGTGTTTCTCCATTAGTAAACATCACGGAAGGATTGTTGGAAATTTACATTGCATCAATGAGACTCGGGTTTCTCGCTGTATGTAAGGCTTTTATGGTTTGTGATTTGTGACACTTTGGTAGATAGGTTCCTCTCAGGGTAGTTGTGTGTATGTTTCTGTAATGGAGATTTTTGCCAAACAATGAGATGGAGAATCAAGTCACCCACTTTTGAAAATCGTTCGTTGATGACATTCCATGGATGGAGAATCAAACCCATGTTATGATCAATGCCACTCTTTTTCTGAGCAACAAAGCACCCGCACATACGTGCCCAATATAGTTCCTTTGGTTGCTCCACCCCCATGGTCGCATCAAGGCCGACCCTCTTCGACGCCGCACAAATCAACTTCTCCTCCAATATGGTGTAGTTTGCCGCTCTTTCCTTCGGCACAAACCCATCATCATCATTGCCAAGACCCTCATCATCAACTTGGAATTGTTCATATTATTGTGATGGAGTGCCTTGAGAGCCAACCTGTGAATGAAAACTTTCGTAGCATTATAGAACTCCTCATCATCATCGAGTCTACGATGCAAAATTCAACTATGAACAAGGAGCAATATTGCATACGAATAAAGAACAAAGAGTGGTCAAGTTTTTACCCTACGGGCAAATCATCAAGCACGTTGGATGAGGCCGGAGTGTGGGCCGGTGACGACACGCAGAGTGCAGGAGGGGCTCGCGAGACGGAGGCATCACATCGGCGTCTTTGGACTTGGGGCCGTGACCAGAGGTGGTCTTTTTCTTCTGGCTCCCGTGGCCGATGCCGCTGATGCCCTCTTGTCACCGGCCATGGTAGACTCCTTCTTCGGGCGACAGCGGTTTTCACCATCGGGGCAACCTCCTGGGATGGAGGAGAGGCATAGGAGACGGGGCGCGACACGGAGAACACCTATCGGCGGAGGGGCAGAACCCTAGGGTTTTCCACGACGATGGTCGGGGCTAGGAAATGGGAGTGGGGGGACTCGGGTAGGGAACCGTCGTAGCCGTCCATGGCGTGGAGGTCGCTGACGGAGGTCCAATTGCGGTGGAAGCGGGATGACGTGATACGTGTCAAACGTATCTATAAATTTTTATTGTTCCATGCTTGTTGAATACAAATGCTACATGTTTTTATTATACGAAGTAGTTTTATATCATTTAGGGTATTTATTGGACTAATCTATTGAAAAGATTCCCAATGCTAGTTTATATTTATTTCGTGTGCATTGTAGAAAAGGCTAAAAACTGAATGTGTACAGAAAAAATCTGAAAAATTTACCAAAATTCTAAATAACCAGAAAAACTCCGTGAGCTAGAAGGGCGACTGTTGGGGTGCACCCACCAGGCCACCTCTGGGCGCGACCTAGGGCTGACCCACGCCTTGGGGCTGCCTTCTCCACTCATGCACCGCCTCGAGTTATCTCTTCACCTATAAAAACCCTCCTGACCTAAAACATCGACACAAGGAAGGATTTCGCCAAATACGACTCCAATCTCCTCTGCCACCAAAAATCCAAGTTTCGGGGTCAGAAGGTCATGTTCCGGCACCGTGTCGGGACGGGGATCGACCCACGAAGCCATCTTCATCGATTGTGCTGCCTCCATGATGGTTTGTGAGTAGTTCCCCCCATTGACTACGGGTTCATATATAGCAGTACTATTTGGTTCTCTCATGTTTTTCAATACAAAGATCTCATGAGCTGCTTTACATGCTTGACGTTCATCTGATGTAATAAGTGTTGTGTTTGTTGGTATCCGATAAATTGTTACATTATGATCAGTTTGACATGATGCCTAGTATCCATTTTGTTTTTGAATTATTGTTTTCCAATCTTGTTGTGTTTGCTGCTTATCACTAGTGAGTGCACAAGTGGCATGATCTTAGATTTAAACTCTTTTATATATGTATGCAGCTATTATTGTTCGGAACCGGGAGACTCGAAAGTGACAACAATTGGGACAACCGATGGGAATAGCTGTAATTTGAGAATCACATGTATTTACTGAGTGTTAATGCTTTGCTTCGATGTTTCTTAAAAGGAGTTCCTTAATTTCTATTAGGTTCCATGATTGGGCCCGCTGAAACGGGATGCTCGGACAAAAAAATTCGTGCAAGATTTTTATTGCAAGCATGTACGACTATATGCGGAACACATGCTTACATATGATTTATAAACTGGATGCGCTGTCATAAGTTACTTCAATTTTGTTAATTACCCAACCGTAATTTGTTCACCCAACACACACTCTTTTGTATGGAGAGTTACCTATAGTAATACTATGAATCACGGTCCATCTTTAATCATTATTGCTTATGTTGTTATATTTACTACTGCTACTTTACTGTTACTGATACTATTATTCTCAAATTATTGTTGCTTTCACATCACTTTTATTAGGAGTACTTTTCCAAGTGTGGCTTAATTGACAATGCATTTGCTAAGGCTTAAAGATATTCTCTGAATCGCCTTGTGTAGAAACAATAAATTTAAATTTTACTTCCATAAAAAACTATTGCGATCTTGTACACTTGTGTGTTATCACGGCGCGATCGGGAGGTTATCACGGCGCGATCGGGAGGGATACTTCCACGCGGCAGTTGTAGTGTGTGGCGAAATTGACGGATAGGATAGGTGCCGCGTGCGGGCGGACAGGCAGAGAGGAACACCATTTTTGTTAGCCGAGACCTAATAGGACAGTTGTTGTAGAATGGTTTTTACCCATGCCCTAAAAAGAGGTAGGGCATATGTTAGATGCTCTTAGGTTTTACTCGCTCTATATCAGAATGTAGGACTTCCCGGGCTTTTTGGTTTTATTCTCATTCCATAAGTATGTAGACAATATTTTAGTGTGTTTGACTCATTTGGAAATAAATCAGGACAAACTCAAAAGGCTAGAAAGTTTACTTAAGAGGTTTGGTAAGCACATAAATGTGGAAGGATTAGCCTTCTCTACGCTTGCGATCTCGACCATCCATCCTCTGCTCCCTTCTCTCTCTGTCTCTCGCATCACGGAATCCAGCCCGTCCACGCGTCCCACATCTCCCGCGACCACGAAGCAACACGGCCCCACGTCCCATACCCAACGGATCACGAACCGCCGCCGCTGGCCGAGCACCACCACCACTCCTCGCCGGCAATGGAGGCCCCCGCCACCGCCGACGACTCGCACTTCCCCATCTACATCTCCGACAACGACGACGAAGGCCTGTCCATCCTCGGCGCCTCCTACAGTGCCGAGGAGATCCAGATCCAGGAGGCCATCCTCCTCTCCATCGACTCCTCCCGCGCCGCAACCCAAACCACCATCCCCTCCTTTTCGTCCTCCGCCTCATCCCCGGTATCCCCCTCTGGAGCCGACGTCGCCGGGCCCTCCGGAGAATCCGCCGAAGAGTCCCCTCGCGACCGCAAGGGCAAGCGCAAGCTATCACCGGAAGGTACTATATACATTTACAGATTCACTTTCTTTTTGATGCGTGGATGCGTAAAATTCACTTGGCAGTCGCCTAATTGTTCCAATCTGACACGGTTTGTAAAAAAGATGAACCGAGCGGTTCGACGAAGCGGCGGAGGCGCAACCGCTTCAAGTGCGCTATCTGCATGGAGAAGGTTCAGGTTTCCGAGCAGTTTCTCGTGAGCCACTGCGCGCACGCCTTCTGCAAGAGCTGCGTCGGCCGGTACGTCGCCGGCAAGGTCAGCGAGAACGTGGATTCGATAGGGTGCCCTGACCCCGAATGCGCAGATGGCTTCGTTGAGATTGAACCGTGCCGGGACATCATTCCGCAGGAGCTGTTCGATCGCTGGAGTGTTACTCTGTGCGAGTCGGCGCTGGGGAATGAGAAGTACTACTGCCCGTTCAAGGATTGCTCGGCGCTGCTGATCAAGGACAGTGATGAGACGGTGAAAATCAGGGACACTGAGTGCCCGCATTGCCACCGCATGTTCTGTGCACGGTGCCGCGTGCCATGGCACGACGGGATCAAGTGCAAGGAGTTCAGGAAGCTTGGGGATGACGAGAAGGGGGAGGTTGATCTGAAGCTCAAGAAGCTGGCCAACAAGAAGAAATGGCAACGCTGCCCCAGTTGCCAGATGTACGTCTCGAGGATTGAAGGGTGCTTGCTCATGCGGTGCAGGTAGTTTTTACTTTTAACTATCTAATCAAGTAATCATGTTCCTATTGCCACTCATCCCCTTTCTTGGACTAAGGTAATAGATGATATCATGATAGAAACACAGAATGGTAGAGTATGATTCCAGAATGTTCTTCTTTCAATTGTTCATGTACACTTAAATGAGATGAAGCAGACTAATCTGACCTTCAGTTTACACAGGTCGAATATAATATTTGAAATATCTTCCTTTATCCACCTTTAGCTACTTCTGATGGTGACAGTGATACTAGAACTCCGTGCTTGATACTCTTGAAAGATAACCATGATTGCAAAGTTCAAACAACATGTAGTACTGTTCAAGGCCTGTTGTAAACTTACAATGTAGTTAACCAGTCGGTACTCTGCTTAGTGCTTATTGCATAGATACAATTCTGCCAATATTTTGCTAACTTCTTGGGCGAACATTTGACTGATAAGGGTAACAACTGATTTGGTTTATGACCTTTTCTGCAAAGTTTTACTTGTTAGTAGTTCATCTTCAGCATACTACCTTGAGTTATTTTAACCATGGACATGAATTAAGGATGCCATTAATTCAAGAAAAACTATGGCAAAATAATTGAATGAACCTCTTATATGAGTAAGAATGTTTGAGGATATGACTGGTAAAGCACTAAAGCATCATTTGCATGCACAACCTATACCTTGCAACAGGGCTAAAGAACTTTTTGTTCTGTAAAATAGGTAGTATTTGACAACTTTTCACCCCTTAGTCCGCGTAAGATACGCTGGGCACAAGGGTGCATGCACACCTTGTTGCTTTTGCCTACTTGTAAGTCCCGATTTTTTTTTCTGTATATGTGGATTGGTGTATAGTGTGTGAACCTGTAAATTTTGGTCCAAATTAAGTCCCTCCCGTTCTAACTCGAAAAGGCAATACTCCGTAGTTGTCAAATATACACTATCTGGCTTCGAAAGACGTTCCTGAAAAACAAACAGTCTGCAATTGTAGTTGTGTTTTAGTTTAGAGCCTAGAACCTTGTTTTTTGTTGCACACTAATTGATGTCCCATGTTTACAGGTGCATATTCACAATATATCTCTGTAGAGGAAAAATACCCATTTCTTTAGAATTTATAAAATCAATCAGCTGTGTGTACCTTCATGTGCACAAATTCACTTTGAGCTCATCTTCTATAGGGTATAAACTTTAGGTGAAGCTCTATTTTATTTTTATCTATATATGCACCAATGTAAAAGGTGTAAGTTTGCAGGATCCAAACAATCTCAACCATTCATCCAACTCTAAATCCAATGGCTCGTGAATTTAGCTTAACCCTTTCAAATTCAGCCTTAATTGCATACTAATTCCCTTCTTATATCTTACAGCTTTAGTACTACTAGCTGTGCATTTATCAGGTTACCTGCTAGTAGCATTTAAGTAGTAGATTATGCTCGGTCATCATTGACAACATGATGATATTGATTGATTTAATCGGGATCTGTTTTACCGCGTATCATGTATTTTGCATTTTGGGTAATTCCTACGTATTTTTAACTCCATAACCATGATCCATTGGTATCATGTGTTTGTGATTTCCATGATCCTGATGATTTATTTGAATGCCAAAGTTAAGCTTATAGTGTTTCCTATAATTTGGAATCTTAAATGTTCCTTATTGGAGGCAAAAAAGGCAAACGTGCATTGCATGTACGGCTAGTTTGGTTGAAATTCCAAAGCTTGTAGAAAAAAGATATACGAGTAGGTTATTTAAATTAGCTAGAGGTCTGTTTCACCGGTTTCACCGGGGAAACCGGTAATAACATCCAGTAGTCCAGTACTGTGTTAGATGTGGGGATGACATTACAATAACAGATGACTTTATATTCCCTATCAACTTATACGATTATGGAATTTGTATCATGTGTTTTTGTGGTTCTAAAATTTTGTTTTATGCCAGTTCTCTGGGAGTTTATCTTCCATAGCTCCAATTGGGGTTTGTTGTTTTAGTTTTCCATAGTTTCTCTTGGGAGTCGTTTTCAATAATCTCTTAGGAGTTGATTGATTTAGTCTGTCTTCCAGTAGACTTCTGCCACAGTTTTTCACAAGAAAAGTAACCATTGAGTCAGCAACTTGAGACTACCTTCCTGCATATCAGACCAAATGTGACTGTTTCAGTATCAAATGTAACAATAGAGTTCTGTAAACAGTATACACATATTGATGTATCTCATTGTTTATATGTTTTCAGACTTCATCACGCCACTAACAGAGTTAATTTTTCTATTTTGAAGGTGTAAACAGTACTTCTGTTACCATTGTGCTGCTCCAATGAAAAAGAATCTTCACTATTGTAAGAATTGCAAGCACTAGTGAAAGGTCAAACAACTCAGGCTTTGTAGAGGTAGCACCTACTCCCTTCGTCCCTAAGTGTAAGATGTTCTGCAAGTTCAAATTGAACTGCTAGGACGTCTTATATTTAGGCACAAAGGAAGTAAGAAATGTGTAGATTATCACCTCCTCGAGTGGAGATGCGAAAAATGTTTATGACTATACTAAAGTGAAATAGTGGATGAGCAGATCCTGGTTTCAATTGTTCCTCTTTAAAGTTTTTTTTTATCAATTTTGTAGCATGCTGTCATAGAATATACACATTATGTATCTATAGTATAAGTATACCGCATCACAGCTATGCTTATGTGAAGCTACCGTATCCTCGGTAAGCTGATATAGATGGCCGGACTTTGTCTGAAAATCCATGCATGTGCCAGATGTGTCTTGGTACGTTCGATTTTGTGTTTTGTCTCCGTAACTACTCTCGTTCTTAAGTCTTAACTTACAGTTTCATGATATAACCTGATTTTATACCAGTAATTTATGTATCCAGAGTCTCCATGATTGCTGACCTACACCCTCCAGGGGCCTTCAGAAGTAATCCCCACAGCTCAGAAAAGTATGCACATTGGTCGTGCCTAACTTTAGTTTTAATAGAGTATAATTTTGTACCCTGAAATATGGCAGTTGTGGTAGCAGAAGTGAGTACTTAACAAATGGTTTCCAAATGTCAATGGGGTCAGCTGATACTAATGCCAATGCTTTAGTCTACCACTAATGGCACTCCTTCTCTCGTGTTGCATACTTCCATTTGTGTAAAGCTCTCAAAAGGTATGACACCGACATTTTAACGCTTCACTTTGCTGACATATAGTATACGCATATTTGGCCTCTATTTCCGGTCACATCGGAGTGAGTGAGATCGATCAAACATGAGTCCAACAAGCGGACTTTTCTTGTTTTGTGTGTATATATCAATCAGAGAACGTACAACCTCTCAACTTTACAATATCAGCGACTGCTTCACCCTGTAAATTGTTAATGTCATGAAACAACTCTTCCTGCTGTTTAGCTACCCTATCTTCCCATGAACACCACTCTCACTCAACAACTACTCAATCAAACACATTCTCAAACCCCCAAATATCAAACAAACATATACACAAGCCGCAACCACTAGCTCTTGAGTGCTTGTTACGAGATGCTAATCACGGTGGTGGTCATTGAAGCCTCCAAGCTGACACACTCTACCATGCCGCACATCTTGCTCGTCTCCTGCTCTTTCACCAAGGTGTTCCCATGGCCGCCGTCACAAGCCTCGGAGCACTCGTCGATACGGTAGCATGACACGAGGTGGTCGTTGGCCATGCCCACGGCCTGCATGAAGGCGTAGATCACCGTCGGCCCGACGCCACGGAGGCCCCTCTTCATGAGGTCCTGGCTGAGGGCCTCGGCCTTGGGCGTCCTCAGTGGCACCTCCCGGGGTGAACGGTATCTGCCAACCATAGGCTTATGGTTCAGAAAGCCCCAGCAGTACTCGTCAAACGATCCAAACTCCTCTATCACCTATCAACAGCAAGATTCAGACATAATTGCAGAAAGAAACAAAGAGAGAGGGGGGGCATCAAGTCTAAGAGTAAACAAAAGAGTTGTTGGGCCGAATGAATTGGCTGCCGATGCTGTTCAGGTTATCAAGATCAGGATCTGGACAGGTGGATAAGACGACTGAGATGGTGAATGAATTACCTTCAATAACTCGTGCGCGTTTTCAACGATTGTACGAAGCCTATGCTCTGACAACAGTGACCTAGCTGGGCTGCATGGCCCCAAGAACTTCTTCTCGTTTAGCTCTGAGACCAACTGAGGATCGAAATCCATGAAAACCTCCCTGTGGAATGCAGATGGCGTTTGATGAGGTCCGAGTGTTTGGTGAGTTGTTAGACTCTTCAGTACTGTCGGGTAAAAAGATTGCTTACCTGAAGGTGTCCCTCTTACTGAGAATTATTGGCCAAGCCATCTCAGCCAATGCACCAGATAGAACAAGCATCTCAAACAGTTTCCTGCGGATTTACAACTGAAAATTGTAACTTTATAACTAATTTGCTTCTTAATATTTTAGCTCTAGATAATTAAATTCGGCCTAGAGAGCATACCTGTCATCGTGTACGGGGACTCCCCACTCTTGGTCATGAAAGGCAGCATAGCATGGATCTATTGCAGATGTAAATTCAAAGATGTCATTAGTCTGGTGAATACAAAGTGTCATAATATATTCAATTCGGGAAGTTGAATATCTTGGGAGAGTTTGAAAGGGTAGAGCAAGGATGATTTAGGCTGAAGGAGAAGAAGCATGTTTTTTTGTCTATAATGGAGGAGTCCCCGCTTAATAGTTAATTACTCCCTCCGTATCAAAATGTAAGATGTTGTGGCCACTTTTGATCATTATGTATCTTGACACGTTTAAATACAAGGTTCATTTGAACCTTGCACTAAAACATGTATAGATACATAATGATCAAAAGTGACCACAACATCTTACATTTTGATACGGAGGGAGTAGGTGCTATGATCACCAAACAGCAGGTATGACTGGTGAGTTTGAAAAGGCTCAACAACAGTTCTGATGCTACAAACAGTGGAAATTTGTACAATTAGTTGTCGTATACTTTTAGTACTGTACTATGTGAGAAACTGAGTGTACTGTACTATGTGACACTACAAGATGGCAAATATATACAAATAATATCATTAAAGCTGCAAAGGAATTAACACTAACAAGTAACTGCGAATGAAGCCCTAGAGAAATTAATACATTTCAGCTACATATTACGCTGAAGAAAAGATGAAAAGTGCGACCAGCATAAATTTAAAGGAAGAGCAATGATAAGCATATCTCTACCAAGAAAAAAGGAACAAAGAAAGATGTATAGCCTGGGCCACCATTACCATTGCAAGTTTACAACATAAAAAGAGGTTCAGGTCAAGGTAAGCCTCTGTATCACTGAATTGGTTACTCTTGGGTGCCTAAAGTGTGCCACTAACCATAACCAGCTTATCAGAAATAGTCGCTCTGGTTAACAACTGAAATGGTGCTAATGGCACTTGGTTTATTTATTTTTATTTGATGGGGAATGGCACTTGGTTTATTCTGTCCATTGTTCTACAAGTTGATCAAAATTAAAAATAATTTTCATAATATAGTGCCGACAGGTTAGTGGGTAATGGAATCCTTTTGCCAGATAAAATTGACAAGTACTTGCTAGATAGCAGACACGCCACCAAACATCTGAGTGCATCTTTTGTTAATTCTGCATTGTCAAGTGTGCACCACCAAACATTTCTGATTCCAAATGAGCTAATTAATCATCATTATCATTACTTTCAGGCGATCAGTGCACCATATTAATTAGTAGAAGATAAATATGTTTTCTCGCTCGCCTGAGAAAGGTAAACCGTTTATGTCAATGCAATAATAGGCAGGCACTGTGTGCCACAGACCAGTGTTTGGCAGTATATGTCGATGCAGCAGTAGCATTATTTGAGACAGCTATGTTACAAAGCAGTCCTTATTTGGACGTGAGTTCACAGGTTGATGGAGACAAGAGTCTCTCTGATAAGTACAGTGAAATACACATGATTTAGCAAATAATACAGTGTACAATTCTGTAGCAAACGCAATATATACTCAAAACCTAAAAAAAATCAGATCACTTTGAGAGTTATACTTAGGAAACATCACAAGTCACGACCACGGCGTAATACAGGTTCAAAAAGCTATAGCTAGGGCAGGGTACGGTCAGCTTAGATTATAGGTCTATGTGCTTGCTGTAGAATCTTCTACCAAAACGTCCCGTTTGAGTTGTTTAGATTTTAAGCTAGGTAGCTGGTACGACAGATCATTGATCTTTTTTCTCTTTAAGCTGATCAAGAGCTTATGTATCATTAGTAACTGTGAACTTGTGAAAATCGTTCCGAAGTGTTTCCAAAATTTTGAATTCTCGACTGATGATATTTTTTCAAATATTTAGGCTAGATACTTGAAAATTGTATGCGTAGATCTGTCGTGATTCGTGAAACGTAATTTCTCAGTATATAACTTGTGAGAGTATATTGGAACAGAAACTGAGTTTCTGATCAAAGTTATGCTTTGAAAACTATCTTAATGTTCAAAATGACGGTTGTTAGGGTCTTAGGGAACAATAGAAGAGTTATATCACTGAACGTTTTCCAAAAACAGTTATGTTGATTCAGTGCCCTAAATAGAAGAGATTGCCTTTTTTAGGGGAACAAAAATAAACTGCATAAGCACACCAAAGATAAGGCTGGCTCGAGAAAATTTTCAGATGGTATTAGGTCGGTATATTTAGGGTTAGGGAGTTTTAGTGTTTATGCTCACTTACTTCAAAGAGTAATGGTGTGTGTGACTACTTGCTAGCTAGGAGATGAGATATATGAATCAGCATAGCATGCTTATATATGATAGCAAAAAAGGAGAAAGCATGATTGTCGACTTGTATACATCTAACTGCATTAGCCTCCCCTTTTGTCTTTGCCTTAATGAAAAGCAGCCATAATCACATGATTAGTATTGGAATTAATTTGGAGCACCTACCAGTATTACGGGTCACCCAGGGGCACCTCGGCGGCCCAGGCGGCGCCGCAGCTTCTCCGATCATCATCGAACCAATTACCGCCGCGTCCGGCGCCGCAACGCTGACCGCCTTCCGTGCCGCCGGGCGGGCAGAAGGAGGCCCCGCCGACGACCCGGCCGGCCTCCGGCGGGCGGCTCCCGCGTGTGGCGCCACCTGCAGCGGCCGGCCGATCCTGCCTGTAGACGCCCGGCTGCAGAAGGAGTCGTTGGACGCCTCCGAGGCGCAGGACACGTTGAGCGAGTGCAGGTCCCTGTTGTTCTTCTTCCCGCCGCCACCAGCACGGCGCAGCAGCTCGGACCGGCGCAGCAGCATGGACGGGAGCACGCCCCTCGCGACCGCCGCGGCGGACGGCAGCCGCTTCTTGGAGACCTTACTGTCGGCCGCCGCCCGCGGGTCCACGTCGGCGCTGCGCTGCGTCGTCAGCTGCGGCCTCTCCCTGCCACAGCCGGCGCCGGCCGACAGCGGCGGCTTCGGGGACGACGGCCTCCGGCCGGCTGCACCGGCGACCCTGGGCCCCGCCGCCGACATGCCAGCCTAGGCCTAGCTCGCGTATTATTCCCTCCCGCCGGCGGTGTGTTCTCTTCTCTTCTCTCTCGACGACGAGACGAACGCGGCCGGAGCTCGATCGCTCGACCGATCGAGTGGATGAATGATCAATGGAGCTCTCTCTCGCCGGTCCCGTCCCGTTTGAGAGGTACAGTGTGCGAGCGGCGAAGTGCGAGGTTTGTCAACTTGTTATAAGGTGGTTCGATTCGACCTCGGGTACGGACGTGGATTGGTGGGTGGCGGGCGTACGTAGGTTCTGCGCGCGCGAGAGGGGATTTGCCGGGCGGTTGGTGGCGCGTCCGTCGTCATGGAAGGGAGGAAGCGGGAGGTTTTTCCGCGGGAGCTCAAGCATGTCCCCGTCACGCAGCCAGTGAAGTGAAACATCTCACCACGAAGGATCGGTGGTGAGGGAGGCAGAGAAGGGAGAAGAAGAAGTACAGCGGTTGGATCCTGCTGCCATGTCCGGTGGGTGCGAGCTGAGGTTGACCGATCAATGAATGGCGTGTATGTACAGTACGTGTACGGGCGGCGGGAGAGGAAACTGAGCAATGGCGGGACGGTTAAGTGCGGGCAGAGCGGCGTCACCCCAACCACCGATCTTAATTTGACGGTGCCACGTTTTGAGCCATCTAATCGGACCTGATTGAAATGGTTGTAGTTTTAGATAGTGGTTGCAAAAGGACGAATGAAATTTGAGATCGGGTGATTAGGGACGGCTCCGGGGTCTCGAACTGTGGGGAATTCAGCTATTAGGGGATGGGTATGCGGTAATTTCATCCCGGAAGTGTATTTGGAGGCCGAGATCCATGGAGCTCTGTATTTTAAAAAAAATCAAAATTTTCATTTTTATGCTAAAAAATCTCCGAAACAAAAATGTCGAGATCTACCTATCCGCAAAATATCACTGGATTATTTTTATTATTTCAGTCTACCCAAAAAGATAAATCTGATAAAATTTTAAGTTTTTCAAAATGTGTAGCGTTCATAGATATATAGATCCATCCATTTATCGTTTGCCCAGCACAAAATATGATAAATTTTAGATTAATTTTTTGCATGATTGTCGATTGTATTATTATCTATTTTTTCTGATTTTTTTCAAACTTCAAAATGTGGCATTTGAACTTCTGAATACGGAACTCCGTGTAGCTTGGACTACATATCGCCACAGTCAATTTGATCCCCGATGTATATAATATGGGGATGGGAAGTAGAAGCTCTCTTCCTCCCCGTTCTCGGGTACACCGGTTATGTACCCGTATGATTATAGATTCATACACTTTTATGTCTAAAATGTTGCGATGTTGTGATATTCTCTCTAAAGTGGTATGTTTTACAACATACATGTTAATTAAATTCCATACTTTAGTGTGTGAATATTGTCATACGGTAAACTATAATAATATTATCTAAGTTTCCTTCTTGACGGGGAACCCGGTCCCCGCCCCAGAACTGGTCGGAATTGGGATGTGAAACAAATATTCTCGATTACTAAATGAGAATTGGGATGGAAAGGCCACTCCCCGGTGGGAAGCAGAAACGTTGTCATCCCTAGGTTGAACAATAAATAGAAATTCTTTTGTGCAAAAATCAAATTAGCCTAGAAACATTAATACTTCATATGATTATAAGGAATATCAAAACATAAGTTGAATCTAATTTTACCGATAACATCTAGAAGTTTTAGACAAGAGCAAACCTCTAAAATACTTTGAAAATATTTTTTAGTTTTACCAAGAGACAAACTACTAAATCTATATCACTTGATGTAGCACACTATTGAGTCATTAAGCCATTCTTCTTGCATATTGTTGCGCAACTCCAGCCATGCACCTCGAATCTATAAATTCTGCAATCCCTAACGGCACCCCCAGTCGTCATAATCAAATGGTTTGAGGCGGCGATGAGTGACGGCGTCGACATCATCTACACCTCCACCAACCACAAAAATTTCCTGCGCCACTTTACTACGATGCGGTGACCATTTGAACGGGAAACCGACACCTAGAATTGGGGGGGGGGGGGGGGGGGGGGTGAATAGGTGCTACTTCAAATTTTAACTCTTTTCAAATTAAGGATTGACACAAAGGTAAATTTTCTAGATATGCAACTGCGGTGAATTTACCTATACGACAAGCTAGCAACTAAACACAATTAAACAACATACAACATGGATACGAGTAAGTAAGGAGTGGAGCAATGAAACCGGGTCGAAGCACGTGGAGAAGATGATGTAATCCCGATTTCCACCACAAAGGGTGTTGGAGAGGTGTGAGCCACCACCACAGGTTGGTCTCTCAACGCTATAAAGACTCACCTTCTTCTTCGATGAATCCCACCACAAAGTTTGGGTTCACCTTCCACTATTGAAGTCCTTTTGGACAGAGATCGAATCCCTTACAACAATCTTAAGGCACACACCCACAACTAAATTGGGGGCTCCCAAGTTGACCACAACAGGTCACAAGATTCACCAACAAGCAACAAGGTTGACCTAGGTTTTCCACAAGGAAACCCTAGATCTAAAGTCACTCAAGAGAATGAGGGGGAAATGAAGAACGCTTCGGTGGAGTCAAAGATCGGGGCCTTCTCCTTCGAATCTCCAAAGATCAACGAATATGAGTGGATGAATCTAGAGATCTTGAAGGTTCAAGCTTCACATTAATAGGTCTCCGTAACGAATCTCTCTACCATGCATGAACGGGAACCTTGGTTGACATTAAGTAACACTCTATAGGATGATGATTCCCATGAAGCACAGACTTAGTCAGGCTAGAACGGCCCAAACCCCAACGACTGCATCACCTAAGTCAGTTAAGCCTAGTTGATCGAGTTGAAGGCTTCGAAGATGTCCAACATGAAGAGAAGTCCTATGATTTTTTAACAGTGAAGCTCTTTTATGATGTTTAGGACGTGGAGGACGTTGTCATGAATACAACTTTTTTTTATGAAAGCATCCTGCGATTCCGAGACTATCTCGTCGAGTCTTGGGGTGTGCCTGTTTGCAATAACCTTGGAGAAGATTTTCAAGAGGCTGGCTGGCCTATAGTCTCCCACGCATGTAGCATTCTCCTTCTTAGACAACAAAATGATGTCCGCCAAGTTGATCGGGGAACAACATTTCACAATCATTCGTGATGAACACATGTCGATCTTGGTGAGGGTGAGGGTAGGGTTCTATTTGCTGGACCAGGTAAACTTGCTTTCCTTGAGGTGGAGCTCCCGAAGATTCAACGAGTTGAGGGCACGACATAATTTCCCAATCATGCGGCGGTTCATGTTGGAGTTTGTCTTGTCTGCAGCCTAAGATTTTAGTGCCCGAGGCTAAGTGTGCATTGAAATGCCTATGAGATCAAAACTGTTGAGCTTAAAATCATTGAGGGCTGTTCAATTTATGCAGGTTTGGTCATCTGTAGCTTCTTAGTTTGTTCACCAGGGGTACATATATAAGACAAGATGTAAATGATGGAGGTACGGTCAACAAAGTTGAAAAACTTTGATGTAACCTTATATTTTACTGTAGCTCTTTGTTGTTGGTTTTGTATCTAGTGTACTTTACTTTAGTTAATTGATAAAGTTGTATAGGGTACTTGAAAAAGAAGTTTAGGTAAATCTGCGTACATTATTCTAGTTAACTATTTGTCTGCCCCAGCTATAGCAGCATGATCTGGCTCAATGTTGATTCTGATATGACACAAGATGAGAAGAAGCGATGTACGGTGTTGGGATAGGATGGAAAAGATCGATAAACATGCGCCCATGAACTATTTTCCTTAAGATGTCCTATGGACTATTTTACTTTTATAGCGTTTAATTTGTTTAGGTAGTGCAGAGCTGTCAACATTTTACATGGCAATGGCCCCACGTCATGGAGTCACATTTCATAAGATCCATCTTCCCTTTATGCTGCCGTCCAACATCTTGTATCAGGAGGATATCTTTGCTGGGTCACACCTCTAATCATAAGCAGAGGTTGTTCCATACCTCTTCGCAGGGGGGGTCCTTTGTCTCTTTAGCCTCCAAAAAATCTGCAAAAGGGAACACGCTTATGAGATGGCCTTTACCCTTAATTAGAACGCCCATATATGAACACCTTTAGCATATCTAATTAAAGAAACGGCCATGACAGAAGTTGTCCTACGTTAACCAACAGCACTCCTAATTTTAGAAGTCTTAAGTGTGGTATGTATGTACAGAGGTTTAAGTGGAGCTAATCAGTGCAGGCAGCATCACTTGATATAAAAATAGAAATGTCCACTAGATGAATAACAACTCTACCGCGTTCCTTTTCATGGAGAAGAATCAAGTAGGCTAGCTCCTGCCATCCGTTAGTTTGCCGGTCCTATAATGGGAGTCTTAATCAATCCCGTATATGTTTATAAATAGAACCATATCTTAAAAAGACATGAACAAGAGAGCTTCGCGTGCAATTTCTAGCAGCCGGCTGTTGATTTGGGCCTACTAACCTACTATAATCGACTCAAAAGCTGGTGCTCAACGGCTTCATCAAGTGTGTTAGGTTCATGCTGAATATTATATTACATGCGAGGTAGAAAGATTGCAGAAGCGACGCATTCTCACTAGTCGTTACGCGTACATATAAGTAGAAAGTAACCGACATGCAATTGCTCTTGTTGAGCAGTCTGTTCTGTAAGACCAATACCAGATAGGACCTTTCCACAATTGCAGACAAACGGCGTTTCTTTCCTCTGTCCATACGGTTCAACTTCATTTGACTTCAGGTTTCCTACATCATTACCAAACTCACAGGCATAGTTCCTTTTTCAGGCCATAGATCAGGAAAGCCCAAGTGGATGATGTAACAGATAAAGCTTGCAACCAAGGAAACCTGGATTGTTTTTCTGTGGCAGCCTGTTGTAAGCCAGCTACAGGTAAAGTAAGTACTACTACAAGCATTCAGTGTTTATTTTGATGATGAAATGTAGAGCTGCAAGAGCTGTCGCACAAGCGCAGACGTGAAAGCACCCCATTCTTCAGTAGAATATAGACGGGCTCTTCATAAGATTCGGAAATGGCACCTGGGAGAGCATGAAACAAAGTTGTGGTTAGTAGGGCGTCAACACAGAAATAAGAATAATCGTATAGCTCATTAACACGTATACTAAACTTGCCACATGCATTCATGTGATGTGCTGTTGGCAGGGAAAAAATACCACCAAAGTAGTATCAGAAGTTCAGAACTAACAAAGAACAGACACATGAAGTGACCCATCTTCATTATGTCATGGTGCCGTCTGATGCAGGTTCCTCACGTGGCGGGTAAGGTTCTCATCAGCACTTGCATGCTGCTTTGTGGTTAAATACGATCGATTCCTAGTAGCAGGTAGGGTTACCGATGTGGTGCCAAAGGGTACCACTTCCGCATCGGGATTGAGGCAAATTGCTGACTAGGAAGGACATTACTACAAAATAGTTTTTTTTAAGGACAAACCCAGTGCTAGAAGCTCCCACACCAGGTGGGGGTCTGGGGAAGGATTATACGAGTCAAGCCTTACCTCTGCAAAGTGCAATGCAGAGAGGCTGAGTCGAACCCAGGACCTCTTGGCACAAGTGGGGAGTACTTCACCACTGCGACATGCCTTACCTCTTATGTTTTTTAACATACACAAAATAAAGGGGGTTGTGTTCTAGTGCAAAACTGTCACCCGAGGTTTCATGTTATTCTAAGGTAAGAGTACGTGGGTTTCTCTGCAATTTCTGTTTCCAACAGAACATAAGATTATATGTTTGTTCAACAAGTCTTTGTGTCTTTTCCAAGAAAAAAGTGCCCATATAAGTATAACAATTAAGGTAGTGTGGTGTCATATCTAGTTCATGTCAACTTTGGTTACATTTAAGAGCTAAGGCTGTTAGTAATATTTGTAACAAGGGAAGTAACAGGAGGATCTGATGTGACAACAACAGGCAACATACATATTTAATTTAGAAGAGTTTTGAAGAAGGAAGTCTGATACTTATTGATAGGCAGAAAGCACAATAGAAAATTTATACAAAGCCTTAGTAAAACATACCCCATAAGCCCTCTTCCATTCCACTTTCTTGGTGTAATTGCCAAGTTCATTGGTGATCCCTGACGAATGATAAGTAGAGATACTTGATTGTTCTCATTGGAAATAGCTTCAGAAACAAGCCTTTCTTGCAATCTGTCACCAGCTTCGACACTCCCAAACTTCACTATCTCGTCCCCAAGTAGCAAGCCATCCACAGCAGCGGGAGAACCATCTGCGATCTCATCAATCATAGCGAAAGGAAGTCTGGTCACTGAATCCTCTTCCATGGGATCACTTTGAGATAACCCACCATCCTGTGGAGCTGATGTACCTGCACGCGATCAAATCAAATATGATCAGCGACTCTAATTTCCTTCACTCATCCTCAAGCACGAACTTGTTACAAGGTAACTAGATGTTTAACACGCCAATGTGCAAATAATGATATGGCATCAACTGATTATCAGTCTGTGTTTATACCGTTAGAAAACATTATCAAAATGCCAAGCAATCCAGTAACTGAGGGTACTTCAAGTGTCAGCATTAGTGAACATAAGTAAATTACAATGTGTTCATTCATTATAAAGATCAGTACAAGATGATGTCATAAAGAAAGCCATGGCACGCCACAGAATGCAAGGAACTCCAGAGACAAGACGAACTTTAAATATGTCAGTCTCAAGATTTACTCCCTCCTCTAAACACAGGGGAGCTTCAGATTTATATTGTCAACCCTTTTAAAACTGACCGTTAAATATAATAGTCTACAGATTCGACAAAATAATTTCATTTGATTTGTCTTCAATAGTACTTCAATAATAAACGAGATATATAATGTGGCTAGTATATTATGATAAAAACTAGTTACAATCATGCATTGGGGAATCTGAAAGTCAAGAGATTTATTTTGTGGACAGAGGGAGTACAATATTTATAAAAACATCTGAGAAGATGCAATTGGCCATTATCTACAACTTTGGATGCACATTTACAATCATCACAATTTAATGTTGGCGGAGTGTTAAACTTACCAGAACTTATCGGGACTGGTTGCTCACTTCTTGATAATTTTGTAGAATGCAAAGCTTCCAAATTCTTCTCAATTTTGTTTGTAATATCCTTGTGATCATTTCTCAACTCTGCAATGGACATTATGCAGTGTAAGTACCAATTACAAGTTACAGCAAGATGAGAAAATTAAGAGTATACACACTGCAATGATGCACAGAAATACATTTCGTCTGTCCGACTAATCTCGCAGGCCAAATTTGTTCGCCAACTCGGCAAGGAGGACAAGACAGGGACTCACACTCAGCTCATTTACAGAAACCTAAGTTCGTCCTGCCATGAACTTCTAACCTAAAACATGTTTGATTGCTTTTTTTCCTCCACACCTTATGGTCATGAATTTAGCATCCCCTGCTTAGCTCCATTTAATGTAGCACAGAAGAAAGCACATTTGTTCATGAATGTAGACCTATCACTTCAATACTGATGCCAAAGGAAATGCCCTGATATCTAATTTGCTTAGCACTTTCCAGGTACAACACGCATATCAGTGACATCTTCCCACCCCCAAACATCCAGAACCCACCACCCTCCCAAGAAGCCACCCAACCAGCCTAGCATCCCCATTACTGGTCCCAAATATTACCACATTAGCAAAACCTATTTCATGACCCCGAATGCTTCAGTGGATTGACACACATCCACTACATACATGAAAACAAACACAAGACAACGAAGCCCATTGGCAGCTAACTGCAACTATACAGTGGAATAAGCGCGTCGACATGGTAAGCGCGAGCAGAATTCGAGCGAGAGCGTTACCACCGAGCCTGCGGCGCTGGGCGATGACGGCCGGGATGTCGATGTCGGCCCTGGGGAAACCCTAAGCACCGAACCAGAAACGATCGCGATTAGCAACTGAACCGTCCAAAAAGAGGAAGACAAAGCTTAGGAGTTTAGGCTAGGGTTTCGGGTGCGGGGGGAAAAGCGAGAGAGCCCCCACTGTACCTCCGCGTCGACGAGGCCGCCGGTGATGCCCGGCCCGCCCGGCGCGGAGAGGGCGGCGATGATGGCGTTCATCTCCGCCTCCACCGCCGTCCTCTGGTCCATCAGAGTCATCGTCTCCGCCTTCACGTTCGGCGCCACCATGATCGATCTCTCTCTCTCTCTCTCTCTCTCTCTCTCGCCGATGTCGTCTGCGGCGGCGTAAGGAAGAGGGGGACTGATTTGTGAATCGGAAAAAACTCGGAAGCCTCTATTCGTGCCCAGTCGAAGCGTCGTGCACCGTTCGATCTGAAAAGCAACGGTCCAGATTGATACTAGGTTCTAGTAGGCTGGTTCGTTTCCTCTAGAACCCTCTGGCGTGCGGCGCGGTTCCTCTTCTTCCAGACGAAACCGAGAGTTTGGATCCGGCGACCTCCAGTTTCTCGCTGCTCTCTTTGCCCTCTCCCGCCGAATCCCCGGAGCTCCCTTGATCGGTAAAATCCTGACCCTTGCCCTTGCTCTGTCCGAGATGTGCCTCGCCCGCCTCGATGCTCAATGACCCGAGAAAAGGGGCTCTCCATGATTCTGCTATGCGTTTTACTGCTCCGTGCTATTAGGGGTGAATTCTTTCTACTTGAGAGCTTTAGGATTATAGCTTGTCTTGAATCGCCGTTGATTTCTTGGGAAATGAATAGAACGATGATTCATTTCGTGGGGCGTGAGATTGCAGATGAGATGTCTATGCTAGGTTGTGTCTAGGAATATGTTTCTCTTTGCCAGATCCCTCCATAACCGAGCATGTGCCTGGATTTTGTATTCTTGAATTGCATGAAGTTGTATTCTGAAGTTTTTCTATGACAGTAGTAGAGCAGTAAAGCTTCTTAACATTTTCCCCCGGCAATATGAACCTGCTCGACACTATCAATTAGTTAAACTCAGAGGCATCTAATAATCTAGAAATGCACCAAGCATGCGCTGAATTAACAACCCTGTCGGAAAATGGTTGAACAGGTTCGCCGCTCCAATTTAGGGGTGCCTAGGCATTTGCCTGGGCTAGGCTGTCTAGACACTTGCTGTGAATCCTTAACATGGAAGATGCGTAAAATTATTTTAATATATACTCTACAGGTAGCCGTCAGCCCTCTTTTACAATAGGGTTGTCTATGCAGATCGTTAAATCATGAAGTGCGAGGGTCTGTACACTATCAATGTTTCCCTTGAATTTACTTACCATTAACTGTAAGTTCTATTTGGGATTGGCCATAGATAGTTTGTTACCTCAAAAGCTCAAATGGTCTTGACGACACTGTTAAGGCGCATAGCCAATTTTGATTGGATAGGATATCTATTTCGCAATTGGCCCTCCTTTTCTGTTGCATCTTTGTAGCTTTGTGTATTTCTGAATTTTTCTGTTATTGCCACAAGGTGCTATGTTGCTATTCAATTACAGTATCTGAATACACATGAATACATGATCGTGCTTGCAAATTTGTTCTGCTTTCGAACTGTATTTGTTCTGAACACTCTGAAACTGTCAATTCCAGTACGTACTCAGATTATGTGTTTGGTTTTAAAAAGGCAGGTAATGAAAACTCTGTGTCCTCTAAAAAAATATACTAGCAGGTTTAATTAAACTGTTGTTCTTCTAACCACGTTTCACACTGGTCTAATACTAACTGTTTCATTTATTTCAGAGATGGGGAACACTTCATCTGCGACAACCCCTGCGCCGGTTTCAGAAGAAAAAACCGAACAAGCTCCAGCACCTGACACAAAGCCGAAGAAGAAGATCTGCTGCGCCTGCCCAGACACGAAGAAGTTGAGAGACGAGTGCATCGTGCAGAACGGCGAGGACGCGTGCGGGAAGCTGATCGAAGCCCATCTCCAATGCTTGAGAGCCGAAGGTTTCAAAGTCTGATTCCTCGCTCCGCTGCAGGTTCTGTTGGAGACTGGCTTCTGGTAGAGATACAAACTCAACGTTTCATCGCTGGACATTCCAGTTTGATAAGGGACATGTTTTCCCACTAGGCTTTCAGCTCCACAGATAAGGAATTTTGTATCATGGGTACCGTGTTGAGCTTTCTCCAGATGGTATTGTTTGGAGACATGGTTCCTTCTGGTCCACTGGTTGGATTAGATATATTCGCTTAACTCTCAGTATTTGAAGATATTGTTACACTCCCATCCCACTTGCAGTTTTGTTACCAGCAAATGTTGTGAGCAGCGCCAGGGCCGTGTGGCTGGAGGCACCCATAACACGCTGTGCCGTGTGCGATCCAGTGGTGCTGGTATCTGTGCTCGTAGCGTGTGGACGCCGCTGGTTCTGGACGGCATGAGCTTTATTTCTGCCGCCAGGGCTGCGTTTTATGTAAGCGGATCGCTCTCTTTTGGTGAGATTCTGTAATCTGCGGTTCTTCTCTCTTTCCCCCACTTGGGGCCTATTTGTTTCACAAGATTTGCAGGACGCAGGAATAAGGAAAACGTAAGAACAGAAAGTCATGACATGCTGAATCCTGTAGGACTGGAAACACATGAATCTGTAACATATGCCGCTTGGCTGCATTACAACAAAAAAACATGAGGATTGTGTGCATCCATAGTTGTCATAGAAACAAACAAAAAAAATCATGATGTCAGATTTTTATATGAAATTGCATGTGAAGTAGACCAGAAAAAAAGATTTCTACAGATACTCCATTGTCTCGACGCGATCCGATTCATTTGTGTGTCTGTGCCGTTTCATGTGCATGAATATAAACTTTTTCCCTGAAGATTAGAATCAAGTTTGTAGTATCCGCTTGTATCGATCTTTGTAGGAGAGAAAAAGAGGCGATTTGGATTGATAGAATTTCAAAAAAATTGAAGCATTCTGATCCATAAAAAAGAAAAACCTATGGAATCTCTTTGGATCATAGTATTGATCCCATTAAATTTCTAAGAAATTCATTAATTGGATTGATCTCATCAAATTGCTAAGAAATCCATTCCTACGAGCCTATTCTATATGAATCTCAACGTTAATTCAAACCACATTTTATGTTTACTTTGAGAAGTCTAATGCGCTTGCGCTTTATCTCTCTATACTCTCCTCATTCCTGTAAATTCCTGTTTTCCGTTTCCCATGCATCATCTACAGGCATCTCTTACAAAATATCTATCTCTATGTTTTGAAATCCTATAGTAATTGAAGTCTCCGACATTTCAATCTTTTTTCTTCCCTATTACTACGTTTTGAAAATTTTGCAATCCGAAAGCCCTAAACTATGTTTAGATGTTTATATTGGAGGGCTTGAAATTGAATTGAGACCAATTCCAAATCAGTAGATATATTGAAATGAGCTTTCAATTCCAAATTTCTATTTGGTTGCGCAAGATATTGGTAGATGGAATTAAAAATAGCATCCAATTTGAATTCTCTGTTTGGATGTTTATGGGTTGAATTTGGTCATCACATTACTTCATGAGAAAGAGCCAATTCCATCCAATTCAGAGGGGGTGGGACTCTGAATTGGAGAATGTATCTTTTAGTTATTTTAGTTATAGCTCAATTACATGGAATTCGTCTGTCAATTCCAGTTTTCAATTCCAAACACAACCAAACAGTTGAATTTGAGAAGCAAAATTCCAATTCCTAATTCTATGCTCTAATATGGACATCCAAACAAAGCATAAAGTAGAGTCCAAGCCTGGGACGAGTCGGAAGTCTGAGCTAATTTTTTTAAATAATTTATTTTTACAAATTCGAAAAATAATATACATTCTTTAAAAATTTACATAAACAATACACCTCGGTTACGGCATGGTTGACAAGGGCTAATCGGCCACGCCGTAGTTGATCAGGCGAGTCGACCAAATCTGAACCGAGCAGGTGCAAAAAGCTAATGTAAAATCTAACTTGATTAAATCATGTCTAGGGACTAATCGGCCACGCCGTGGCTGATTACTACCTATCGGCCACGTCGTGGTCGAGGCTGCATAATTTCTGTAATTTTCTTAGATCGCGTATTATTTTTCGAATTTGTGAAAAAATATTATTTTAAAAAAATTAGCAAAGTCTGACCAGAAAACTGGCTCACGGATTCCCGACGCCACCCTCCATAAATCCACTGGACCCCGAGGAAAAGGAAAACCCTAGAATAATCCGTCTGGTTTTCACCTCCGCTTCCGTCTCACGCACCCTTCGCCGCCACACGAGCAGGGGAGAAGATGCAGATCTTCGTCAAGACCCTGACGGGGAAGACCATCACCCTCGAGGTGGAGAGCAGCGACACCATCGACAACGTCAAGGCCAAAATCCAGGTCCGTACGTGGTCGCCTTCTCGATTTTATTCCTCGAGCTAGGTCGCGCAGTCCTCCCCCCTTCTTGGTGGGCTGGTTTTCCTTAGATCGTTGCTGTCCTCCCCCCTTCTGCGAACCTGATCGATCCATCCGCGCTGCTACTTTGCCCTAATTTAGTTGGTCATACTGTTTATGCTAATTCTTGTCATGATTCCCGATGGGGCTTGCGTTGGTTGGGGTAGGTAATGTTTGGATTGCTCCAGGTCGGGGAGTATAGTTGGAATAGTTGCGTGATTGAGCAATAAAAAGCGCTTTTTTTTACTTGGTACACCTTGAGCGCAATTAGAAAAGAGGAATAGTTTCTCTGAAAATTTAGACTCGTGTTGATAAGTGCTATAATATTATATTGTCAATGCCCAGTCACTTTTCCTGTATTCAGTTCAGTACAAGAAAGAATATAGAGCATACTTTAATATCGCTTGGATTTCTTGCTTAATATTCTGATAAAAAGATAGCTTTACTAATGTCATGTAATTTTATCTTGTTATATTTGATGCCGTGGTCATCTTGAATTGCTGTGGCCTATGATAGAGAAGAATATATTCAAGGGTACCCTTTATTTGATTCCCCAGGGAAATGCTGAGATCATTGTGTTGCATTTCATATTTTGTTGATAATCGTGCATCCATTCCCCGTTTCAAGAATTAGATCCTATTTTTCCATTGTGATTAGAATATAATCCTGTGTTTCTGACTTTTCTTAGCTGTTGCACCGGTTAATAGCAGCTAGTTGAAGCAGTGCAAACTGAATTAACAATCTGGTTTGCTCACTGTGACAGGACAAGGAAGGGATTCCTCCAGATCAACAACGTTTGATATTTGCTGGCAAGCAGTTGGAAGATGGACGCACACTTGCCGACTACAACATTCAAAAGGAGTCTACTCTTCACTTGGTCCTCAGGCTCAGGGGTGGGACTATGATCAAGGTTAAGACTCTCACTGGAAAGGAGATCGAAATCGACATTGAGCCCACCGACACGATCGATAGGATCAAGGAGCGTGTTGAGGAGAAAGAAGGCATTCCTCCCGTGCAGCAAAGGTATACAAAGCCTGGGTGCACTTGCACCTATTGTCCTAAACGCATTCGATGTTTCTGCTGGGATGAGCTATTCTTTCTGTGTTCTGTGAAATTTGATTTGGATCACCCGAACTAACAATGTAATTAATTTTCTCCATGCAGGTTGATTTATGCTGGTAAGCAGCTTGCAGATGACAAGACTGCGAAGGACTACAACATCGAAGGTGGCTCTGTCCTCCATCTTGTCCTTGCCCTGAGGGGTGGTTACTAGTAAAGCTAGCTAGGGACACTACTTGCCTCAATCTTCTCTTATGGTTGAGAGAAGTGACTATTGATGATTTGGAACTTGCAAAGAGATAATAACAAACTACCTTTTCCTAGTGGGAGGGGCTGTCTTCCATGTTATTATCTTGTATGATTCGACAAAATCACTCCCGGGTTTATCTGCCTCTGCTGTGTTATAAAATCCATTATCGTCTTAATTTTTTGGGTGGTATTTGCAGATCTTCTTTCCTGAATTTATGATTGAAATTTCAAGTTGGTTTCATTTAGGACTGGATGCTGATAGATTGTTAAGAAATTACAATGATAAGACCTGAATTTCAAGGGAGTCAATGAGGTTTAAAAATTAGGGCTGAATTTCAAGAGAGTTGAAAAGAAGTTCAGAAAAGAGCTAGTTTGTTTGTGTTCCAGGATAGTTGCATGTCTACTGATTTATCACTGTTTGAAGTATCAGGTTTGTCTTCCAAAGGGAAGTGTCAAGTTTGTTGCTTAACTCATGTTCCCCAAAAAAGTTTGTTGGTTAACTTGGCCATACAAAACAGCAAAAAACGTTGTGATTTGAGATCTCCGAATTAGTGACATAGAGATATAGACGAGCCAACTAAAATATACTCCTGCCAATCCACTTCCCTTTCAAAGCCCATTATGTCTGGCTGTAAATCTGTACTGATGGTAGCATGAGTGTTTACACAAATCACATGGACCATTCCAGCTTGTTATTCAGAAACGTTTCCAAGAACACTATGGTCTATCACTAGTCAAAGCCAAATCAGTAGCCATGTTTCTATTTTTTAATTCTCCATGGCTACTTTTTGGGGATTGTACAAGTTAGTTCAGTTTCCATCTATTGCCTGTAGTTCTGATTCACATCAAGAAATTGTAAGCTTGAGCCACAACAGGTTATAATCACTACTAACAGAATTAACAGGGTAAGAATGATTATTTTACAAGATAAGATATTCCCAGACATAATGCAAATTTGGCCAAGGTTGGTTGTAGGCGAGGGATCACAAGAGGCTGGCAGAATGGCCTCTGCCTCACTAACCGTGGTCAGTGACTCAAGATCAAGCATTTCAACCAAGGTAATATATCGGAGGAAAACAAACTAGGCCATAAGACAGTTTGTTGAGTAAATTTCTCAAAACCGCATCTTTATCAAAACCATCGAAAACCCCACAATTAAGGAATTAGAAGTATTGTTTCTTGATGCATTTTGACGAAAGGATGTATGGTCTTTTGAGAAACTTACTCCACTTCATGTCTGCCTCAGTTTGATCTCCTCCAATTCTCACATTGGGTGACTAAGCTGCATCTCTGGCTATGCACTTAATTTCTCATGTTTCCTAGATGGACCAGTCAATGTGAGATATTAGAAGAAACTGAACCATCACTATGTCTTTCCAATGTATGATTCAGTTCCCTCTAATCCTCGCTTTGAGTGGCGCACGCATATTCCTAGCTAACACAACATGTTCGTTGTCTCTGGGCTGCAGACGCCAGGCAATCAGCCGAAGGTGAGATGTTTGTTTTCCTCCAACTCTCACTTTCGGTGCCTCGCAAGCACCACAAAATTGACTACAAGGGGACAAACTATTCAAGATGCTACCTTGTGTTGGAGATGTGAAGCTGTTGCTGTACAGCTCTGGTCAAATTTATAGCCATCTTGGGAAAAAGATAGTTCAGGTTTAGAATGGCATCAGCAGCAGCATATATTTCTGTTACACCTGCATACCCTTGGGCCTGAATTCTGTTAAAAAGGCTGTAGGACTTTGTACCCTGTACCATGCACCACTGCAACTACCCAGCAGTTTGTTCATGTCCCAGCAGGGTTGCATGTCTACGGGTTTATCACTGTCAAGTTTTTTGATTTAATATAGTCATACAAAACGTCTTCTGATTTGAGAAATCAGAATCAGTGAAATAGAGACGAGCCAACTGAAATATACTACTGCCAATCCATTTTTCTTTCAGAGCCCATAGTGTCTCATTGTCTGGCAGTATTCTGTTCTTAGGATGAGTGTTTACACAAATCACATGGACCATTTCACCTTGTCCTTCAGGAGAACACTAGCTGGCCTTCTCTAGTTAAGGCTACACTATGGTAGGCTACAACTCGGATAATCATACAGAAAGCAGCAGGTTGAACTGCTCCCCCCATACTTTCTCCATTGACAGAGCAAGGGGCAAACAAAAATGATGAGCATCAGCTGATAACTTCTCTTTTCTGTACAACCTAACGCAAAGCTAAACTAAAACGAGAGAAGGAAAAGGAAGATCCCCCACTATGAAACAGAATACCTTCTGTTCCTAAGTGGGGGGAGAGGAGAGGGCTTCACTTCTGTGGGCTTCACTGTCAATGGCGGGCTCTGAGAGCTACCAGAGGTCTCGGAACCTTTGCCGTTCTCTCCATGCCCCTTGCTGCTCCATAGCTTGTCAAATATCCTCCTGGACCGTGACTGCAGCAGGAGGCCGCCGAGCTGATCCTTGAAGCTGCTTCTGCCTACGAGTTGATCCTTGAAGCTGTTCCTGCCTACGAGTTGATCCTTGAAGCTGGTTCTGCCTCCCCTGAGCTCGATGTTCCGCTGTTCGCGCTCTCCACTTGCGCTTAGGCTTGTCACTTGCTTACTCAGCTTGTTCGGGTGCCTGGGTATCCGCCTTTCGCAATGGTCGCTTTGCTCCTGAACAGGCTTTGCACAAGCATGGTCTCCACTGTCGGTTAGAACTAGTGCGCTGCTTGAACCTGCCTTCAGCTGCTGGAAGAAGAGGACCTGCACCACCACCCGGAGAGGTAGGCGGTCGTTTTGCGTGGCATGAACACATGCATCTATGGAAAGCTTCTTGACATCTACCAGGCTGCAAATCTTCTTTTTGTCAGCTTTGTTTATGTTTGGGTGTTCCTGGTAAGAAAGAAGCAAATGGTCAGGTGCATACAGTTGATTTGTCAATTGTCTGGTATACTTAAAAATGTGAATTGCTAGATGCAGAGGCAAGGAATCTTCTTTTCAAATAATATACAAACCAAAGACTGTATCAACTATTCATTCATAGCATAATATAAAGTACCAGCCACCATGCAATGAATACTAACAGCAAGCATTGAGCAAATTTAGGTACATCAAGTGCTTTGAACATACCTTGAGATACGCATCAACGGCGAAGTACAAGCTGTCATGAACAGGTCTAGCTGCTTCTGGCACCGACGTAGCTAGTTCTACAAAGGTAGAGAATTCAAGTTCTGGATCTGAAGCTACTTCAGATAGGTAGCCATCAACCAACTCCCCTAAAGCCAAAGTGGATTCTTGCTCAAAGTTGAGCTCAATCATTTTTTCATCAGATTTCTCGACAAAATCACCGTTGTGAGACAATGCGGTTCTTGCAACAAATCTCTGGACAAGATTATGCACCAAGCGAACGTCATGCACACCCTCGCTGGGCGAAGCAGCAGGCAACAGGAGATCCTTAACCGAAGCTTTGTGCAACTGGAAACTAATCCTTCTCATGAGCTCCTCCTTCACATGATCCCCAGACCCAACTAATATAGCAACTTTCAACAGTTTCAGGAGAAACCTGCAAGAGCAACCTGAGCTCTTATCTGACGGAAGCAACCATATTATGGTCTCGACCAAGCATTGGTTCCTTCTCATGTAATCATCAGCAACCAGAGCATCATAAGAGTCTGGCAGCCACCTAACTGCATAGGCTTTAAGGGCTTCTCCTATCAATTCAGGTGACATTCTGCCCTTGGATTTGACAGCAACCATAACTCTCTTGTAGAGATCAACATCCAATTCACATAAGTCCTCAACCCACCAGTCTTTGGGAGCTACTGATGTTTTTCCTGCCGGCTCAATTATTTCAGTGCAGGCTACTCCTTTCTTGTTATAACTGTATGACCAGGATACATTAGCAGGATCCACAGATGTCTTCGAAGCAATGGCATCGATACATCTACCCACAACCTTTAGCTCCTCAGACCAAGGTAACAGTGCCTTTGTGCTCTGGAGTACAATGATCGAATCTTTCCAGCTCCGGAGGATGCTAGAGTTTATAAAGACCTCGATTTTGAATATCAAGTTCCCTTTGTCCATATCTTCACTCATTCCGAGGTACTCTGCCGCACATCTTGCTGCAACAACATTGTGGGGACTGAGGGTGACTACCATCCCATAACAGAATTTTGCGCATATTTCAAACCCTTTGGCTCCCCCGGGAAAGTTTTCTATGTGGACCTCATCTGTCCCCTCTTCAGTAGCCTTGCGCACTAGCTTCTGAAGCTTGCTGCTCTTGGAAAGAAGGGGAAACTGCACACGACAGTCAACAAAATATCAATTCTCAATCATGTTTGGTAATCGGATACTGCTCTGTATGTGAGTTATCACCAGCTAGAAGATAAAACACATATATGATGCATCCAGTGAAACTTTCTTAAGAAGATGAAGTACTGGTCACTATCACAGGCGGCGACAAAATGCCAAACACTTCCTGAAAATTATAAAGTGTGTATTGAATGCTGTCAAGGTATTCTGTTCTTCAGCAGTGTTTTCAGTTGAATTATTGTCACTGAATGTCTGAAACAGTCCTACAATTTCAGCAAAGCTTAAAGAACTAATTGATGCCTTTGGTTAAATATTACTAGTTTACTAGCATAGAACATATACTATTAAGTACAGAAAAGTTCCCTGCAGACTGTTACTTGATTGATTCAACACATTTTCAGAACAAAGAAATAGATGTCATAGCGTCACTACAAGGTGTTGTTTGGCTGAAGAATGGTAGGATAAATGTAATTTCCATGATATTACTGGTGATATTAATGGATGATTATTTGATTTGTTTGTTTCTATTTCAGAATGGTTTCCGGTCCCATTACCATGTTTGGTTGAGGCAGTCCCTCATAATTAACATCAGAAGGAGATCATAAGGTGGTGTGGATGCTTGCAAATGCATTGCATGAAATATTATAAGCAGAGCAGTGAAAATGCTTCAAGTGTGAGTAGTATCCAGTATATTGGAAAGAAACAGCCCAACAACAATCAGACGTGAAGCATAAATGGTGATTAATGTTCATACTGCTGATGGTATGACAACGAAACCTCGACAGTTGAACATTCCATGTCTGAAGAGCTACTAACAATGTAATGCATAGCTACCAAGTGCCTACTTCTACTACCAGTACAATTATTTCTAGAAGCAAATATAAATCTTAAAGAGTTAACTTCAGTAAAATTATGGGAAACACTAAGACACTGACCTTGTGCAAGTAGAATCTGACTTCGCCGACATGCACAATGACATCTGTCGCAAGGTCAGAGACCACAGATCTGCACGCATAAGCAACTTGTAAGCATATCATGTTGTGAAACACACACATATTCTTTGGAAGGAATGTTAACAACTAAAAGAATTTTTTTGTGCTAAAAAACTGAAAGAACAGTTTACAAAGATAATTTTTACACTAGTTCTTCCACCCGCCTAACGCTCCCACAAGTGTTCCAGCGTGAAATTATGCATACCAATTTTGTTTACGCATCATATATCAATAGTGGAGAACTCAGAAGGATGTCAGAACAATTCTGGATCTAAAGGCTGTCTGAGATGACGATAACACAGTCAACTGCATGTCCGACCAATGTATCATCACCCATAAACCATGAGTAGTCGCTCTCTCCAAACACATGACAACAGCATACACATGAAGCTTATATTAAGCTGCAAAGACATCCACTATATCGTCAATAATGGAGGAAAACATGCGGTGGCTGTTAAACTACACAGTGCGGCGGCTCTCTTTCCAGTTATTCCAGTTGAGCAAAGGAAAGGAGCAGACCACTAGAGTCTAGAGTTGGTGAACAGGACACGTATGCATGTGATCGGCTGGCCACTGATTAATTAAGGTCCAGAAATCTCTCAGATTCACTGGAGCTTGACACCATCCCTTTCTCTCCTTTAAGGAGCATCTGTACAAAAGGATGACTCAAACTCAGATTTCCTTTCAATTTTCCTTCATCTAGTTAACTGGCTAAAAAAGCAGCTTGCCACAAGAAGATCCATATGTCGAGCTCTACTCTAAGCCTCTTTTATCACTATGTCACTTGGTATTCAAAACATAGAGGATTGCTTGGAGAGATAACTCCTAGTGTAGCAACTTGGATTCTTTAACTGACGGGAAAGTGACCTCTGATCAATGATTAGAAAGATGGTGAGATGACAATCGTTTTCTTCCTTCCTTGACAATAACTTAACCCGGCCAACTTTAACCAAGTTGCCCAAAACGAACAGCAGCAATACGTGGTGGTATCAACCATATAATAATAGCACAGTAAGGGGCATTGCTCCTAACACCCAGATCTACTCTCCACTAGCTAGGTAGGTCTATGCTACAAAGAGGAGAGAAATTAACCAAGTACATTCCCTTTTAGTAGGCAAATGATATAGACCAGTCTAGTTGAAACTAAACACAGCCACATCACTAATGGATACCAAGATGCAAGAACAATGAAATAAAACTTCACCTGCAGCATAATGACCCAAGGATGAACTACATTACAACAAGAGTAGTATTTTAATGTGAGGATTGCACATCACTGTAAATTAAACAGCACAACAGCTAGCATGTAAGGATCACGACAAGGAGATAAACACAAACAACTAATCCCGAGAGCAACAAGGAATGCCAGCTCAAGAGAAAAAAATGTATTCCGCGATGGATCCAGTTCAGACAAGCGTAGAGAACCACACATGCAGTACACATAAACAAAAGAACGCTCCAAGGGCTAAAGGAACGAAACAGAACAGAAAACTGGTAGCGAGAAAAACAGCACAGCCTAGCACTGCACTTCCCAAGGACCATTAGTCAACTTCACAAGCAACTTGAAATGAAATACTCTACTCCGAAGTAGAGCAATCTTTTTTTTCGCATTAGCAATCGAACAGGGGACTTGAACCAAGATCCAAACATAATGTCAGGACCAAAACACCACATGAATGCAGGGGCAGGCCACAAGAAAAACAAATAGATTGGCGGTTATTAACGAATCACAACAGTCCAAACAAGTAGATGATGCAAGAACGTCACTTTTCACCCCCAAACGACGGCATTCTAGGAGCTGCCACCTCCAATCCGTCGTAGAAGAGGCCAGCCAACCAACCAACGAAACGCAGGAGTTATCCTCGGAAGAAATCTCTTCAAAAGCAGGCACACGAAGAAAGGAAAGATGATGTTTCTGGTTCTGGCGATAATCTATTCCAGCTAATCGGGGGAAGCATCGTCACACCATTACTCGTAGCTCGCAGTCGAACCCAAGGGCTGAGACAAGAACGGGCCTAGCTAGAATGCGCAGAGGGAAGAAAACTCTGGGACGAACGGGGAAGAAGCGTGTTGGTTGGTTGCATCTTCCTCCTAGCAACGAACGGGAACAGCACAGGGAAAGACCGCAGCTTGAGCAGAAGATTGGAATAACAGAGAAAGAAAGGGTGGACGGACAGCTCACCTGACGTCGGCGCCGCCGGACTGGAAGGCGTCCGGCTTGGAGCCCAGCTTCATGAACTTCATCTCCTCCCTCTCCGGTCGCTCAGGCTCGGTTCTTTCTCCTTCCTCCTTTTCTTCGTCCCATGCACTACCACCCCGCCACGGCACGGCACGAGAAGCAGCAAGCTAGCAGAGGCAGAGCGGTACGCACTGGAGGAGAAGGAAGAGCAGAGCGGAGCAGGGAGTCCGGCGCGGTTGGGTTGGTGTGGGGGAGGGGAGAAGGATTAAACGCAGCAAGAGCAATTAAAGAAGGGGATATGGAGGAGGCGCCAATGATGCCGTGGCGTGTGAATCATGGGGCATTATTAACTCCTCTCTGCCTGCTGCCACTGCCCGAGCCGCCTTCTTCCTTCTTGCTCGCAATGTCAATGGTGGTGGTGGTGCTGGCCTGTGGGTACGAGTATCTCTCTCTAGTCTAGACTGTGGGTTAGCCTTTTCCCTCTGCTGCTGGCCGCGTCTCCCTTTCTTTACTTCAACGCACTAATAATAAAACTTACCATTTCCTGGCACCGCACAACGGCCACCACGACCCTTTTGCCGCTGCACAAACAGTCCCAATACTTTGGTTATTTTGGTTAGAGAATAGGGTGAACACTATTTCCTTATTCTGTGTGATTTGTATACTGGATTGGATGTGGTTAGTCCCGCGATTAAATAGCTGGGGCAAATTATCCGTTTAGTCTTTTTTTTTTTGAGAAAATCCGTTTAGTCTTTTGATGCCTCAGAAGGCAGGGTGCGGCAGAGCTTTACAGGAACGGGTGGGGTGGCGCGCTCCTGTCGTGTGCGAGTGCGAGCTGCGACCTGCGACTGCGAGAGAAAAGGCTCCATGAGTTCGCAGCGTAGCTCAAGCTCAGGTCGCTTTCTGTGCGCGGCGCGAGAGGCGGAACATGCCTAACGATCTACAGTCGCCTCGTCTGACTCGAGTTACTCGACTATCCATCCGTGCTCTGTACTTACTCGGTAGAGAGCATTTTTTTTTAAACCTCATTTTGAACCGTGATGAAAATCGACTCTCGCTTGAAGAAGAAGAAGAAGAAGCCACCGGGTACGTCATCGATCTCGGAGGAAGAACTTTGGGAGAGCAAAGAAAAGATTGGGAGGATCGTCTCAAAACAATATGTTACTGTACTACCACCAAAAGGCAGCACTAGCTAACCCAAAATATATTTCTATTCTGCACGTCGAAAGGCCTGGTATCTCACGCATTCCCACCGCCCCGGCGCGCCACGCTCGACTCGACCGCCACCTTTCCGCCCCCATGCCATGCCACACCCTTTCTGAGCTCAGCTCGCCGTCGGCCGTCCGGCCACGTGCGCAACCGAAACCACGCTTTCTGATCTTCTTCCCCACGCCGTCGCCGCCGCGCGGCTCGCTGGTGTGATTCCCCCATTCTTTAGTTGAGCTCAGCTCGGTGGCGGTCCAATGAGCGGCGAACTGCGAGCGTACTACTATACCGCAATTTTAACCGAACGGAGCAGAGCGATGACGGAATCATGCTCCGCTCCGGCGACGACCATGCATGCATGTGTGTACGAATGGCAATGGATGGATGTGCATCCGGCCGGCGTGTCAGACAGGTCGTTAAATGGGGAGGGAATCTTGGTCAAACGACGGAGGCGCGCGGGTAACTTTGTGGCTTTGCAAAAGTCTCACCGCGATTAGATGCTGATGCTTTTTTATGTGTTGATTGATGCAAAGCTGGGGTGGCAAGAGGAAAGGGGCAAAGGGATACGCCTTTCTTGAGGTGAAGAGAGGCAGACTCGCCCTTCTTAAATTGTTGCTAGAGAATCTCCGATATGTGATGTAAAATAGGATTTAACCGTTTTTCACATCACCTGGGATAAAAATAGGTCTCCAACAGTTGCTCGTGATGTAAATTTTCCTCAAAGATTTTACATTGTGATGTAAAATAGAACACTTGGGGCCGTGCCCAAAAAACGATTGCCAACCCCTCCCCCCCACCACCCCGACGACCGCCGGTTCACCCTGATCGACGAGCTTTTAGCCGGCGTCCTAGCCTCTCTGTTTTCTCTATATCGTCGTGCCCGGCCATCGTTGCCCCTCCTTCGTGTCAATCTCGACGTCTTCGATCATCGTCGCGACCCTGTCGCCGCCCCGCCCATCATGAAGCATGTCAAAGCCCCCGTCTATACAATTCCGTGTCGACGGCCAAGGTAAGCCATTTTCCTAATTTTCGTTTTTTCAATGAACTAGTTAATTGATTTAGATTTATAATTTTGTAGATGATACGATGACTCCGTCCAATGAAGAATTTCATTTGGCCGAGGAGTAGGAAGAAATTGCTATGCTAGTGATGGTGCACAAGAATAAGAGGCCGAAACATAACGGATTCGTGGAGGCTACCGCGGCTGCAGTACTATTATGCATCACACACTTTGAAACTCATGTCTCATAATACATCAGCTATTGGAGTTGGACCTTGATCTAAAAATTGTGTTTTTTGTGATGCGTAATTTACATCAAGCAATTTGTGTAGATGCTCTTATGGAACCCAAATGACCAGATAACTGACTTCAGAATTATATCTCTACAGAAAGAAAAGGAGACACATCAACTTTTCATGGCTATTTAACTAAGTTGAGATCAACTAATGCAACATGGTTGGCCAAACATGTTCTTCGTTTTCTCACAACTATTTCTCGCAAAGCAATCTACACAATATGGGTGAACACCATTCACAGTTCAGCAATCATAAGCCATACGGGTGGTCCAACAGTTTCGCATTCCACTCATGCCAAATTATTCTTGAGCTAGTACGAAGCTGCCTTTCAAGGATTTAATCAAGATGCGCGGCATTAACTGCTAATGATTAGCTTACTCGAAAGGTACGATCGATCTCACTGTTCTTGCAACCAAGGATCGGATAGGTGTGGTGCATCTCTCCGTCTAAACAAAACTGGAAGTAAATGCATATAGCCATCCTAAACAAAACTGAAAGCCCAAGTCCTTGATTCTCTTTGCACTGTCGTGCATCATGCATGCTTAATTAGCCATTGAGCACGGGGTTTATGCTACTGTATAAGTTGCGGCTCGATCAAATGATTGGAAGAAAATTGCACTGTGCATGTATGGGTTACATGGATTTTAAAAATATGAATATGAAGTATGCTAAACCAAGTAATAAGTGCACTAAACGGTGGTGATTAATTAAGGAGACATTGCGTCGACCAAGCATGTTAATTAACACTTCCAGATCGATGCATTTGCCGGGGGAAATGGCCGTTGTTTTTCTCCCGTGCTCGCGTGAGCAAGCATCGCTCGCCGCGAATCGCGTCTCTACGAGGCACGCACTAGGGAAGATTGTAGTGCGGCTTGCATGTTGTCATTAGAGTAAGCAAGCACGACTTTGGGTTCACCGACCACGATCACGATTTTCAAACTACCGAGACCTTTCACACGTTATTCTGATTCTCAAGTTAATGGCTGAACTAACCAACCGATGCCCTTTTGATCCTAATCGATTGAGAAGTTTCAGCACCCAACCTTGCATACTCTCTTTTTCTCAAAAAGAAAAAAAATGACGAGTCATGTTATTATAACATTGATTTGATATTTGTTTCCTTGCCCGAGAAATTTTAATATGTAACTCAATAATTTACACTTGTGCTGAGTCATGTTAATATGGAATACAATTTTACCAAAAAACATCTTACAACCTGAAAGTGCACACGAAAGAGTTTTCCTGGCACCGGGAAGTGCCGAGAACTTCGAAGGATTGCAAAAACAAACTACGTACATAGCAATTGGATTTTCGAGGAACTATTTTAGCGGATTACTTCCCCAATGATATTCAAGCTACGGACCAAGTTTTTTAACATTGATTGTCGACCTCCTAAGTTTCTCTAATCCTCAAATGATTCTTGTATCCCACCGAGGGAAAAGATCAGTGTCTCTTATATGTGGAAGGAAGATTTTGGATCTAGATTTTGGAGAAGTTTGTTTATGTCCACTTTTGTTCTTACTCTCCAATTGCTCTGTAGCATTTGTTGTTTTGATGAGATTTGGGAGAGGAGTTGAGAAATTGTAGTGTTCTTTCCTTGTATATGTAGCATATGTTTGAGTTCTCTGTGAGGATTCATTCGGGTGAATGATCATTAACTTATTTTGTTATAGGTTCTTGAAAATCTAGACGGTCAGTTTTCACCAGGGGTCAATACTTGGCGAAGAGGGTTTCATGCAGAATTGTGAGTCTACGATTAAGTTGTGAAGTAGCTCTGAACAATTTGTAAAGGTTTGACCGAGTCACTTCTAATTATGAGAAGACTCGAGGAAAATAAGGTCAGCCAATTTGTGGGATGAGGGAAATTATGAGAAGACTCCAGGAGAATAAGTTGAGCCCCTTTATTCCTCGCATCTCCAACGGACTAGTTTACTGTGAAGTGAAATGAGGATACATCTTCGTCTCCGCATTAGTCAGTTTTCTCTTTACCCTAGCTATGCTACTTATGAATTTATCTTTATCTGAGCTATGCTATATCATATGATCTTTTACATCTTGTTTAAGTTAACTTGTTGGTGCACTTACTTTCGTATTTATTCGAATCAAATCCAAATTTGGTGTCCTTTCACTATGTGCGTGTGCATATTTGCAGCTAAACACACAAGTTTTCCAGGCTACTGTGAGAAAAGAAAAGAAAAAAAAGGCCGATCAAGATAGGGAATTTGCTACAGAAGATGTCTTTTCCACGATTTTTCTTCTGCATGCGGTAGATTCAAGACATTCGCTAGAGTTACTCTCAGGTGTCCACCAGGGCTCAGAAGGGACAGGTTGAGAACACACACGCAAAGCTTGGTCCCTTGCACACTTCCATGTCATGTGCCTGCTCTCAACTTTGCCCCCCAACCGGACCCTAGCTAGGTGACTCGACACGACATGCCGATCTTGCCAAGTGGACACCAGTACGCATGTCAACCCTTGTCCCACAACTAGGGCGTCCTTCTCTATGCCGGTGCTCGCTGCTCTCAACTCTCATGCCATGTTCAAGCTCCTCCTACTTGCCGTGGCCGATCGGGAGAGAAAACAAAGCACATCCGTACGAGTTACTCGAATAGAAGAGTCTGGGTTAATAAGGAGACAAACACGATATCGGTACGTATAAACTAGAGAGAATCACCGGTGACTCTCGGAGAAAAACACAAGTGGAAGCGGTTGGGCAACACGATGGATGGATGGATCGGTGGTGAGGAGGATGGATGATGCCGTCGTGCCTCGGATTCGCCCGGCGCGCACGGCTCCACTGCTCTGCTGCTGCTACCTCGGAGAGCTGAACGGGATGAATTGTTTTCTTGTCCCGTACCTCTGCTCTGCTCTGCCCGGCCGTGGCCTTGAAGGGCGTGGAGTCCCTGCCTTTCTTCCTTCACGTAGAAGCCAGGCCATTAATGGCCTCGGTCGGTCGCTCCTGGACTGCACTGCATGCCCAGCTGCGATCGCGCTGAGATCCATCACATTCCACCACAGGGCCTGTCTCCGATCGTTTCTTGGTCCAATGGAATCGATGCTGTAATTTTTTTCCTTTTCCCGGTGTTGGAGCATCTCCAGCGAGATTGTTTAACAAATACGGAGTATGATCAGAATACTATCGCAAAAAATAACACCTCCGAATTTTATTGTCAAAAATAATCTGCCTGAGAAGAGGAAAAACGATACATGTACTTTCTTTCTGCCATCCCAAAATAAAAGCTTCGCGCACTCTGTATTTTGTGGGACAAGAAAGAAAGAACCAAAGCTATGGATATCGTTGCAACACTTACAACCATTCCATGTGAAGGGAGGTCGCTTGCGCGTCGCCGGGCAATGGAATTTTCGCCATGTGGGTTGGGGGGAGTGACTTACCTCTAACTGGGATGATGGGAAGTATACGTGTCGCTCTTTCACCTCCCGCAAGCCTATTTTGACAATAAAATTTGAAAAAAAGGTTATTTTTTACAATAAGATTCGACATGGTCATATTTGTAAAAAAATCCTCCAACGACATGCAAAAGCATCATGTAAATGTGCCGAACGAGTGGTACTGCGGGTCGGCACACGTTGTGTCACTGTGGTGGTGGTGGCGCGATGCGCTTCTTACCGCGGACCGGTGAGGACGGCTCGGCCTCGACCACGGTTGGGCCGAAGTTACGTGTGTCTTTATCTTCTTAGGATAGTGGAGGCCTGCGCGAGGAACCACCTTGTGCTTTGAGGACGATGTACGAGGACGATGTACCTCGATCAACACCATCGTCGAACACGAGCTAAAGCTATGTGAGGAGGAGAACACCGGCATCTGGACCGGCTTATCCCAAGGCTAGTGTTTGGGAGCCGAGGTGTACCAATACTCGACCACTACCACGTACAGGTCGTCGATGTCTCACCAGCGGCGGTGCCACTTGCCGTTCTGGTGGTCCGGCCTTGTGGGACCCTCATGGTCGTCGACGCCCCCCTCCCATTGGTGGATCGTCGGCCCATTGGGGTTGTCGTCGGGAAGTCGGGGTCCGCCTACTGCGTTGGCGTTGACCGCAGCCGCAGACATATGAGCGCGCGTTGTCGTGGTGGTATCACGGCAGATGCCATAGGATGGCAAATTGTGTGGGGCCGATGGACGCTAGTGGATCCGGGGAGGGCTAGCGAGCTAAGGAGCTCACACAAAAGATGGCACGGAATAAACCAACACCGACTTAGGCAGGGAAGAAACCGCAAGAACACACGAAGAACACACTCAAAACCACAAGCAACCACAAACACGCTCGATGTACCCAGGTTCGGGGCCCTCGTGAGGAGGTAACACCCCTACTCCTGCCTTGCTCCACTCTATATGTGTCACACGAGATCTACAAAGGTGCTCCTTGAGCTGTTTCGCCTCTCTCTCTCTAGGATGAACTCAAGAACAAGGATGAACTACTAAGGAAGGAGGAGTAAATGCTCTAACTGTGAACGAGACTATAGTTTTGTCTCTCTGGTTGGTGTCTTTTTCACAGGAGGAGTTATGGCGCTATTTATAGAGGTCCAGCCGAGTTGCCCGGGAACCCTAGCCTCTCCGGGCCCCCCCCAGACAACAGCTTCACTCCAACGTTAATGTCGACACCCCTACCACGACCTAGCAGCCGGGCTATCCGACATAGGCCGTGATAGGTCATGATGCGTTTTGCCGTAGTCGCCGCCGGCTCAGGTAATGATGCTTCCCCTGCCAGAGACAGGACGTGCCTTCTCCATGCCTTGTCTCCTGTCAGTCAGTTGCCAGTACAGTGGAGTAGTCACGTCGCCCTTGTCTTGTACCCTTTGTCCCGCGCCCGTATCAGGCGGGAGGTGACCTTACTTCCGTGTCAGGCGGGTCAGTGTCCTGCGTTCGTACCTGCCCTTGACTTGTCGCCCGACTTAGGGTATGTCGGACACATCCTCCTATCCCGGCACAAGTATGCCGGGCTTCTCTCCGTGTGCCGGCAAGGCTATGCCGGGCCTGGACCTCCGACATACCTCACCCGGCCTGAAATAGGTATGTCGGATTCTCTTTCCTGCACATCACATACAAATAAACAACTCGAACATGGTGATGTTGGTTAGAATAAGCTCGCTACTCCTCGCCTTTACCCTACCCGGGGGTAGCCCCCCGACACTAGTCCCCGAAGCTGGTGTAGTCCTGCAGCCTCGGATGAAGGGCTGCATCAGATTTAACCCAATAATTGCCTCGAACCAATAGCAGACATAAGTATGCTGGGTGACTCCATTGCTCCGACTTGCTCAAGTCGATCCTTTTTAAGGCCCTCCGACACCACCATGTCGGGCTGATAAGAAAACTCCGGCATGCCTATCCCGACATACGGTAAAATCATACGACATGGCCATCTTGGTTTGACACTGAGCTCTCAGCCATCTTGGTTCTTGTTCCGGTACCTCCGACATCAACAAATCTTGCCGCAGATCTCCTCCCGAGACGTGTCATATACTTGCTGCACCATCCCGAGAAACTCGCCACGCGGCCTGACGAACCGTCACAAACACGCCGCACGGGCCCCACCAGCTGTCATATCCCGCAGACACTCGAGTAGTTTGACCCCGAGGCGCCTCCTCGATTTCCGGGCTAGCAACCGCATCCGATCCGCAGCCGACGGTTCCCATACTGTGGCCCGCTGTGCGGCCGATCGTGCGGCCATAACCGCTCCACCTCCGTGAACCACCGCATACACGATCCCACTACCCGCTCAAAACCAACGGGCGGGAAAAAACGGGCAACCGCCTCGCCACCTTCCCTCTTAAATAGCCTCGCGCACGATTCCCTCGCCCCTTCGCCTCCATACTTCCCATCTTCTTCCTCCTTCACTCTACTCCGCCGCCGCTGCGCCCGAACGCCCGCGGCCGCACACCGACGACCTCGCCGCCGTTCAGAAGACGCAGCCCGGAGCCGCCGTCGCCACCGTTCCTCCAGCGCGAATCGCGATCTCCGGTGAGTTTCTTTCCCTCCCCGCACCCGATTAGATCCCCTAGGACCTCGCCGGCGTGCTCGTGTCCGAGGCTTTTCCTCCGCCCCTGCCTCTACTCCGGCCACCGTATGTGCCCTACGTGCCTCCACCGGAGGGGAGCGAATGGTCCCCGCGCCTTCCAGTCTTGCTACTGCTCCCTAGATCTTCCTTGTTCAACTTAGCAATATTTAGGCGCCATACTCCCGGTTCTTCTCCCTTAGCTCATAGAAAGGTTTTCCTTTATTTCCATTATCCAGATCTCCTGTGTGCCTTGTAACCGACACAATTCTGTTTTCTCCCCGGCATTCGACGACTGCTATCCGATTTACTCTACACCTCGGTTTATAACTCGGCATCTGTTTTGCAGATAAGCCGACATGTCTTCGAGCCATTCCTCCGAGCAACCCGACACATCCGCGGAAGGAATCCGAGGAGGCTGGGAAGGCTCCGACGTAGTGCAAGACGACCTCGATTGGCTACGTCGCACGCGCCGCGTCCCGGCACCAATCATCTGCCGACTTCCTGGCGACGAAGTTGAGCCCGCGCCCCAGGAAGGAGAACGGGTGGTGTTTGTCGCGCACTTCGAGCGCGGTTTCGCCCTTCCGACAAGCAGGTTCTTCCGAGCCTTCCTCGACAAGTTCGAGCTACAGCCGCATCATTTGCCGGCAAACTCCATCACGGTCCTCTCGGCATTCGTCGCCTTCTCCGAGGGGTACCTCGGCCTGTGGCCTCTGGTCAGCCTCTGGGCGAAGTATTTCGTGCTTCGGAAGCAAAGCATTCCGAACAAGGGCGTGAAGGACAAGGAGATGACGGCGTGCGGGGCCGCCACCATTGCTGCCCGGAAGCTCTCCGACTTCCCCAAGGTCACCGGGCTGGAGTCCTGCCGTAAGTGGCAGCGCAGCTTCTTCTACGTGAAGAATCCGGACTCCGCTGACAACGCCAAGGGGTATGACTTCCTCAACCTCCCAGAGTTCCGACTCGACCCGCCCTATTCCCAGGCGAACTGGGGCTGGGATCCGTCGGGCAGCGACGCAGAGACCCAGGCCATCCACAACCACCTGCTCTCCATCAAGGACGATCTGACGGCGGATGACCTCCTGAGGACCTTTGTCGCCCGCCGGATAAGCCCCCTGCAGAACCGGGTGCACAAGATCTGCCATATGAGTGGGCCCCAAGACCCAACTCGGATCAGCTCGTTTGAGCTGGACAAGCCGGCGGTGCGCAGACGTGTCCGAGCCATCGCCCAAACCTCCATGGGAGACGACTGGGAATGGGGACTTGAACCCCACAGTCGCGCCAATCCTCCGCCCAAGGTAAGCTCTAGTTCTTCCTCTCCGACCTCACCATGCAACCGACACAGCAGCTATATGACATTCTTGCCTTTCTTGTTTCCTTAGTCAATTCCCGCTACCTTCCTTTTGCAGAGGTTTGACCGTCAAGCCCGGGAGGACAAGAGGTGGGCCAATGGTGGTTGGCGGGCAGACAACGCCGTGCCGGCAACTCCGCTCACCGAGGACCCGGATGACGAGGACCACTTGTCGATCCCGGTCTCCCGCACCTCCGGCCCGGGTAAGCCTCGAACTCGGTCTTGTCCCCAAGACGAATCTGACGACGACGATTGTGTGATGCTAGAGATCACACATGCCACTCCCTTGGCCTGTGCTGACCCTCTGCCTCCAACACCAGTCGCGCCGACCACCCAAACAGCTACGCGCAAGCGCTTGGGAGCCGGCACCTCTGCCGCGGACAACCCGGGGGCCAAGAAGGCCAAAATCACCAAGAAACCTTCCCGCAAGAAGATCCCGACCGCTGCCGGGTAAGCATCTTTCCTCTCGTTTTTCGACCTCTTTGCCTCATCCACTCTAACCTTTACTTCACGCGCAGAGCCCCGCTCGAGCTCGACCAGAATGACTTGGCGACCCCGACAAACGCCGGAGTCGGCAGTCCACCCCGGGCGACACCCGCGGAAGCCGACATAGCCATGTCTGGCGCCTCTCCGCCGACACTTAAGACCGCAGCGGAAGGGAGCCGAGCGAGCCCGGACCGAGACGTCAGGTCTGGCGGCAACCAATCGCGTCCCGTCGCTGCACAAACCGAGACCGCGGCGGTGCCGGACGCACCCCCGCAGCAACCAACGCCGCCGGAACCACCATCTTCCGCTGTAAGCAAGCAGCCATCTGCACAACAACAGTGCCGGGCACCAACTAAGGCCGCCAAGAAGAAAACTGCCCCGACCCCGGATCAGTTGGCGGCCAAGAAAGGTCAGCTTCCTCCGGGTAAACTCAAAGTGGTGCACCCTCCTCGCACTGCCGTTAAGACGGCGGCCCTACGCATGCTGGAGGCCACCGTCGACCGAGTTGCCACCGCTGCCGACTTGGAGAGTTCAGGTTTCCTTATGCCCAGTGCTGACTCTTCAGGTTCGATGGAGCAGTACAACACGGATTGGAATGCCGCCGACATCAACGAGGCTACCTCTTCCGACCCAAGTATTGACCATCCGGCTGGGCCCGGGAGAGTTGCTCAGTCTCTGCACGCACTTCAATCTGCGGTCCTTCAACTGACAACCGCTGCAGAGGTAAGCTCTTCCAACATCCACTATCTCTAGTCCCCGAGGTTCTGGTCGAATGGTTAAGACTTGACCGAGTTAAGACCATTCGGCGAGAAACTTCAACAACCACTTCTCATCCAGTCCCCGAGATTCCTGCCGAGTAACGATACTTGCCCAAGTAAAGGTTACCCGGCTGGCATCTTCAACAACCTGCACTAACACTTCGCTTTCTACCCCAGTCATGTAGCAAGGAGCGCACCCGGGTTTTCCAGAGGCTGCTGGTCGAGCACGGGTCCCTCCGAAGGCGGTTCAAAGAGCTTCAGGCTGCACACCAGGGCCATGGTACACTCCCTTGTCTCCGACATATCCTTCCCTTCTCTAGGTTCTCTTCACCATTATAACCGACCTGTTGCTTTTTTAGCCGACACCGCCGCCCGAGTTGCCGCCGAGCACAAGCTCGAGTTGGAGAAGGAGCAGGCCAACTCAACTCGGCTCCAACAAGAACTGGAGAAGGCCAAGACGGAGAAGGCCGAGTTGGAGAAGACCCTGGCGGATGCCGTGCGGATTCAGGGTGAAGTGCTCGAGCAAACTGAGTCTCGCGCCACCTTGGCCGAGAAAAAACTCAACACCCTCAAGTCCCAGTGCGACATCTGGCTGGCCGAACTGAAGAAGATCAACGACCAGATGGATAGTGAGTTTCTCCAAACTTTATCCCTTCTTGCTTGACTTTCTTGCCGATATACACCCTATATCGGCCCGCCTTCTGACTTATCAACAGCTTTCTTCTCCTCAGAGCACTTCTCCCACACGCACACCGTTGCGGTGAAGGCCATCAATCGGGCGCGTGCGAAGAGGGCTGAAGTCGGCCCCATCTCTGGTGAGTGGGACGTGGAGGACCACCTCGTAGCACTCAACGCGCGCTTCGCGCCGCTCAAGAGTATCGGGATGGAGCTCCTTGATGCCGGCGTTCACGTCTATCGGAAGCTCTGGCCCGGCGCCACACCTCCGGACAATGTGTCCGACTTGGCCCAGGAGTTGATGAAGACGGAGCGTCGCCTCCGGGAATGGAGATCCTCCGCAGCCCGTGCCGGCGCGGACCAAACCCTCTCCTTCATACTATCCTGGTATGAAGGGATCGATCTTCAGAAGGTGCGGGCGCAGCGTGAGAACTCAGCGTGGACAACCGATCCCGCCAAGATCCAGCTCCGACAAGACGCTGCGCACTACTTTGCCAGCTACTCACAGCCCCACCAATATGTCGAGGGCGAGGTCTACTCAGACGACGAAGACTATGCCGACGACGATGAGGACGAGGAGGAAGACGCCGAAGAAGAAAACCAAGGCAGCCTCACCGGCAAAGCCCAGCCATCCGGGAAAGCTTCCACCTCTGGGACTGCGGACTTAGCCAGCGAGGACGCCGCCGCCGACATTACCAAGTCGGCCTTGACCGACCAGCCGAAAACCGCCGCTGAGGTCAACGTCGAGCTGGGAGCTGCCGACACCACCGAGTCCATCGCTGCTACTGAAATTCCTGCTGCCAAGCCTCCTGTGTAAAACCTTAGAGAACAATTCTATCAAATCCCCGGAATGCCGGGTTCATATGTAATATATACAAGTTTAAGTAGGATACTCTGTTATCTGGCTTATTGAATTAAACAAGCATCGAGCCATGTCGGATCACTTTACACCGAGTCCCCGAGTTTACTTTCTCGTTCACTATACTTGGTGATTTTTGCTCTTGTCTACCATACAGGCGTTCGACAGTCGAGTCACAAAATCACGACTATAGCATACGATACTAGAAAATGCCCGGATTTAGGTTCAAAGGTATCCGACATAACGGAAGAAAAAACTGAAATACAGGATTAGTACACAACACGTGCCGAATTGCTTTTACACCGAGTTCCCGAGTTCATTTTCGTGTTTACCACCTTCCACTATCTTTGCTCTTGACTACCACTTTGGGCATCCGTCAGTCGAGTCACAAGATCATTTCACATAGCACACATTACTTGGCTTTGAAACAAGGTTGAAAATTTATTCGGCACGTGGATAACAGGTACGAAATAAACAAGGCAGTCCCCGAGTTTCACCTCGAGACGCCAGCATGCAGGTAACGAAGGAATAACCGAAATACAGACATAGATAAAGATCTGGCAGTCCCCGAGTTTACCCCGGAGTGCCGACATGCAAAAGACATAAAAAAAAGGAATCATTATGCGGATAAGGCAGTCCCCGAGACTTTCTCTGGGATGCCGACATTTCACTCAAAAGGGACCGAGATACATACACTGTGCCCTTTACGCAAAAAAGGGACGAAGTAGAGCTACATTCCACGGTCGTTTGGTTTCCTCGCCGGCTCTATCCATTACACCCTTTCTAGCTTCCTATGCATCTACCAGATAATATGAGTCGTTGTGCAGGGCTTTGCTCACGACAAAAGGTCCTTCCCATGGAGGGGACAACTTGTGCATGCCGGCAGTGCGCTGTATCAGTCTCAGCACTAGATCTCCTTCTCTGAACACCCGGGGGTGTACCTTCCGGCTATGATAGCGTCGGAGGTTCTGCTGGTATATTGCTGACCGAGACAGGGCCAACTCTCTTGCTTCCTCAAGCAAGTCGACATCATTCTCTCGGGCTTCTCTTGCCTCAGTTTCTGTAAACATCGCCACCCTGGGCGAGTCATACTGTATGTCGGTTGGCAACACCGCCTCAGCACCATACACCATAAAGAATGGTGTATACCCGGTGGATCTGTTGGGTGTGGTCCGGAGACCCCATAGCACCGCCGGTATTTCCTCTATCCAGCATCCCGGAGTCCGCATGAGTGGTTCTATTAATCGGGCCTTTATGCCGGCCAGCACCAATGCGTTGGCCCTCTCAACCTGCCCATTTGCTTCCGGATGTGCCACCGAGGCCACATCAAGCCGAATTCTCTTCTCGGCACAGAACCGAGCAAACTCTCCCACTGCAAAGTTGGTGCCATTGTCCGTGATAATGCTGTGTGGGTAACCATATCTCAGTATGATATCCTTCATAAATGAGACGGTTGTAGCTCCATCACACTTCCGAATCGGCTTCACCTCGATCCATTTGGTGAACTTGTCCACCATGACTAGTATGTGAGTCATGTTACCTCGCGCCGGCTTGAACGGACCCACCATATCCAAGCACCATACCGCAAACGGCCATGTGATGGGGATAGTTTTCAGTGCTGCCGCCGGCATGTGTACTCTGTGTGCAAATCTCTGGCAACCTCCACACTTCCGGACAATATCCTCTGCTTGCTGCAGAGCCGAAGGCCAATAGAACCCGTGCCGGAAGACCTTTGCCACCAGTGCCCTTGAGGAGGCATGATGACCGCATTCACCTTGATGTATCTCGAGCAGCATCTCCTGCCCTTCCTCCGGGTCAACGCAACGCTGCAGCACCTCAGTGACACTTCTCTTATAGAGCTCTTGATTGATCACCGTGTAAGCCTTGGCCCTTCTTACCACTTGCCGAGCTTCCACTTCATTCTCCGGCAGGGTCCCATACACAACATAAGCCATGATGGGCTGCGCCCACTCCGGTACCGGCCTCACAGGGAAGATTGGGGCATCTATTTCCATAGGCTCGGCTGACATCACCTCTGCCGACCTACCTTGTACAGTCCCCGGGTTTAGCCAAATGCTCCCGACATCAACCTCCATGGGCACGACTTCTGCCTCTGAGCTCTTCGGGATAAATATGGACTCCGACTCGGGTGATGGCTTGATTGACGGCTTCTTTAAGTGTTCCAAAGCTATGCCGGGTGGGATCGCGTCCCGTGAAGATCCCAGCTTGGACAATATGTCCGCAGCCTCATTCTCTCCCCGGGGTACGTGCTTGAACTCGCATCCTTCAAAAAACCCGGAGATTTTCTGCACATGGAACCGATATGACGCCATGTTAGCGTCCAAGGCGTCCCAATTTCCCGACACCTGCTGCACCACCAAATCCGAGTCACCGTAACATTCTATTCGCCGGATGCCAACTTCCTTGGCGACATTGAGGCCATGCACAAGTGCCTCATACTCAGCCACATTATTGGATGCCGAGAAATGAATCTGGAGCACATATTTCAGTACATCTTGCTTCGGGGAGGTGAGGACCACTCCGGCACCCAACCCAATTTTTGCCTTGGACCCATCAAAGTGCATCTTCCAGAAATTGAAGTCGGGCGGGGGAGGCTCATATTGCATCTCGGCCCAATCCACCAAGAAGTCCGGCAGCGCCTGCGACTTAATGGCGTCCCTCCTTTCGTAAGTCGGGGCGTACGGAGACAACTGGATGGCCCATTTGGCAACTCGGCCGCTGGCATCTTTGCACCCTATAATCGCAGACAAGGGAGCCTCGCTCACCACTGTAACCGGATGCTCTTGAAAGTAGTGTTTCAACTTGGTGACCGCCAGGTATACACCGTAGGCCATCTTCTGGTAGTGCGGGTAATTCTGCTTGGAGAGGGAGAGCACCTCACTCAGGTAATACACGGGCCTCTGCACCACCCTCTTACCCTCTTCTCTTTCCACCACCATCACCACGCTTACAACCCGGTTGGTAGCCGCGATATAGAGCAACATCGGCTCCTTGGGTAAGGGAGATGCCAACACCGGTGCATTTGAGAGTGTCTTTTTCAGGTCATTAAAAGCTGCATCTGCTTGTGGTGTCCATATAAAGGTTTTACTCTTTTTCATGAGTTGATACAAAGGCAAAGCTTTCTCTCCTAACCGGCTCACAAACCGACTTAGGGATGCCAGACATCCGGTGAATTTTTATACATCTTTAAGGCGAGTGGGCAGTTTCATGCTTTCGATAGCTCGGATCTTGCCCGGGTTAACCTCGATACCCCGGCTAGACACCAGGAAACCGAGTAACTTTCCGGCCGGTACACCGAAAGTACACTTGTCCGGGTTAAGCTTCATTCGAAACTTTCTCAAGTTAACGAATGTTTCCCTCAGATCATCGATCAGAGTGGATTTTTCTTTTATTTTTATGACTATATCGTCGACATACACCTCCGCATTCCGACCTATTTGCTCATGCAAGCATTTCTGCATGCATCTTTGATAAGTGGCACCGGCATTTCTCAACCCGAAGGTCATGACACGATAGCAATAAGCCCCGTACGGGGTGATAAAAGCAGTCTTTAATTGATCAGCCGGGTTCAATGGTATCTGGTGAAAACCAGAATACGCATCTACAAAAGACAAAAGCTCACACCCGGCAGTGGAGTCGATCACTTGATCTATCCGGGGGAGCGGGAAAGGATCTTTCGGGCAGGCCTTGTTGAGGTTGGTGAAGTCGATGCACATGCGCCACACCTTGGCCAGGAGAGGGTCATCCTTTTTCTTCTCTACCAGGACCGGGTTAGACAACCAGTCTGGGTGCAGTACTTCCATCACAAATCCAGCCGCAAGTAGTACGGCTAGATGCTCCATGATTGCAGCTCTTCTCTCGTCCGAGAGACGTCTTGTCGGTTGCTTCACCGGCTTTGCATCCGGCCTCACGAACAACGAGTGCTCAGCCAACTCCCTCGGAACTCCTTGAAGGTCGTCGTTTGACCAAGCAAAGACATCCCGATTCTCACGGAGGAAGTTGGTGAGCTCGCCTTCCTATTTGCTGTCCAGGCTGGCGCCGACGATCACCCGGTGCTCTGGGTTAGCCGGGTCTACTACGACCTTCTTGGTCTCCTTTGGTGGCTGGAAGGAAGCATGCTGCTCCGGGTTCGCCATCCCGGGTACGCCGAGTTGGGAGGCTTGGGCCAGCGTCACCACTTGCTGGATTCTCTTCTTCTCCTCGGCTATGACCAATGACTCGGCCAAGCAAGAGCCGGCCGTAGCACACTCGATAGAGCGCTTGTAGTCCCCAGCGATAGTGATTATACCGTTCGGACCTGGTATCTTCATTTTCAGATAGCCCATGTGAGTGGATATCATGAACTTGGCCAGAGCAGGTCGACCAATCAGGGCGTGGTATGGGCTCTCCAGGTCCACCACCTCAAACTCGAGACTTTCGGTCCGGCAGTTCTCCCGGGTTCCGAATAGCACATCTACCCAGATCTTGCCCATAGGTGAACACGAAACGCCCGGCACAATGCCGTGGAAGGTTGTGTTGGTCGGCAGCAGCGTGTTCAGGGACATTCCCAACTTAAGCATTGTGTCCTTGTATATGATGTTAATGGCACTGCCATTGTCAACCAGGACTCTGCTGAACCGGACGTTGATACTCGGCCCGATGAATGTCGGGTCCACCACCAAGGCGTACCCTCCCGGCTTTGGCATAACCCGGGGGTGATCCTTCCGACTCCAGCTGATCTCTATCTCGGACCAGTGCATAAACTTAGGTACCGCCGGCATGACGGCGTTCACCTCCAGAGCGCGCGGGCGCTGGCTTTTCTTGTCAGTGGGCTCGGTCACAAAGACCACATAGCTCTGATGAGCTTCCTGATAGTCACCCTGCGGGTAACCGCCCTGGTTGCTAGGACCGGCATTGTTGTTACGCCGGATGTTCACCACATTTACCGGCCTTGCCGGTGGTCGTCTCTGTACTGGTGGGTTTACCCGGACAGCATTGGCCCCACTTACTGGTGCCGGAGGTCTTGGAGCTGCCGGCTTTTCAGGGGCAGTTACTAGAGATCCCCCTGGAGCACCCTCTCGCCGCATGCGCTGGTACCAGCTACACTGCCGAGTTGTGTGGTTGGCCGGTCGGCTGGGCTCGAAAGTGTGATAGCAGCAGGGCTTGTCCAGCATGTCCTCATACGTCAAGGGTTTCCTCTGCTCGGCCCAAGTTTTCTTCACCTCTACCCAACCCTGACCATCCGTCTTCTGCCGCTGATTGCTACCGGTATTGCCTTGTTCCCCGGTTACCGCCGCCACCTGCTGCGAGGCGTAGTAAAAGTCGGGCTCCCTTCTCTTCTGCCCGAAATCCTGACGGTCATTGTTCCTGCCCGACCCGGACCTATTGTTCCCCGGGTTCCTCCTACTCGGTTCTACCGAGTCCAGCTGAGGTTGCATTGGGTCACCGAGAGCATAGCTGTCGGCGATTTTCATTGTCTCGGCCAAGGTGGCCGGCATCTCCCTCTGCAGTTTCTGCCAAAGCATGGAGCCATGTCGGCATCCCTGCGCAAACCATGAAATGGCTTGGGCCTCCACAACCCCTTCACAGGAATTGCGGATCGTGCTCCACCGAGTCAAATACTCCCGGTCAGTCTCACTGTTCCTCTGCCTGCACATCGCAAGCTGCTGAGGTCGGTTTGGTCTCTTGTAGGTGCTGGAGAAGTTGCTGACAAAGGCTTCCTCGAAGTCCAGCCAGCAGTTGACACTCCCCTCTCTCAAGTTGTTCAGCCAGATTCGGGCTGGTCCCTCTAGCATCTGTGGGATGTATCGTATCGCCCACCGACGATTTCCCCCGGCAATGTGCACTGCTGTCACATAGTCGGTTAACCAGTCCTCTGGCTTGGTGCTGCCGTCATAAGTCTTGGCTCCCCTGTTCAACTGAAAGTGGGGGACAGGCTGCTCCGACATGATTCTGGGCCCAAAACAAGAAGGACCAGGTGGGCCTTGCTCCTCCATCTGCTCGGATCTATACAACCGATCCAGCTTGTACCGGGCATCATTTGGATCTAACTGGCGGGTTCCCAGTCGAGACCCCAGAGCACTCTCATAAACATGGTACCCGGCCTTGGCCATGGCCGAGTTGCCGTCATCATACCGGTTCAGGTCTTGCCCGCCCATTTGCCGGGGCTTCATTGCTCCAACAACTCGACGCCTCGGGGCCTGATTAGGCGCCAGATATCGGGGTGGGTATCCCCGACCAACCGAGTTGGCATTTCCGTCATGCCGATTACTCGGAGCCTGTCGGCTTCTGCTCTGGGCTTGCCCAACGTTGCCCTGGCCTGCCATCTGCTTTCCGGCATACGCCGGGTCATACGTCAGCATCTGGAGCTGCTGATTTCCCCCGGGGTTCCTACTCCGGTCCTGGTTTCCCCCGACATGCGGAGAGGAAGCCTGTCCTCTGGACACGCCGCTGGGAGCTCTGGTCGAGTGGACAATTTGAGATCCACCCCCGGCCCCATTGGCCTTCTTGACAGCCTCATTCTGCCGGGTTGCCACTTCCACCAGCTCATTGACTCGATCTTGTTGCCTACGGCGAGCCTCTCCGGTTAGACCGGATAACTCGGCCCTTGCTGCCTCGGCAGCCCTGAGGGTCTTGGCCGGAGAGCTGTAATTCGGCCTAGCCGCCGACATTACGCTAGGAGTCACATTGGATGTAGCTCTACCATCTCTATCTATCTCGGCATTGAGGCCCTTGCCTCTTCTGCGTACCTCGGCCTCACGGTTCGGCCGACCTCCTATCGGCGAGAAACCATGAGCCGCGTCATACTCACGCTGAACTCGGTCGAAGTCCCTCCGGACCTCCGCTAACTTCTCTGCCTCCTCCAGCAAGCTCAGCCGCTCTGCCTCTAACTCAGCTGCCCCCGGCACAGTCAACCTCTCTACTGTCTCTCTAAGAGGTTCAGTCCTTACCGGGACACGGGATGTCTCGGCGCCGCCATGGCCCTGCCTCTCCAGTGCCTGCTTGGCCCTCCGGGTCGACCTTGCCTCGGGCTCGAAAACAGGGTCTTCTGCCGGAGGAGCCGTCACCCCGGCCATCATGACCGCGCAGCTCTCGGGGCGAGTGGTACGCCGGCCGCGAGCCGCACAGACAGCTGGGGGATCCTCGGCCACGAGCACCTGCGCCGGGTACTCGCAGACGAGCTCGGTGGCGACATAGGTGGCGAAGGTGCCGAACTCGATGACGCAGCCGTTGGCCGGAAATGGCCTGCCGCGGAAGCAGCCGGCGTTGTCGCTGACGAACTCCATGTCGCCAAACTTGACGACGAGGCCGGAGAGGACTCGCACGGGGCCCGTCCGGATGAGTACACCAGCCAGCGCCTCTACCAGCCCCACGGTGGGCGCCAACTGTCGTGGTGGTATCACGGCAGATGCCATAGGATGGCAAATTGTGTGGGGCCGATGGACGCTGGTGGATCCGGGGAGGGCTAGCGAGCTAAGGAGCTCACACAAAAGATGGCACGGAATAAACCAACACCGACTTAGGCAGGGAAGAAACCGCAAGAACACACGAAGAACACACTCAAAACCACAAGCAACCACAAACACGCTCGATGTACCCAGGTTCGGGGCTCTCGTGAGGAGGTAACACCCCTACTCCTGCCTTGCTCCACTCTATATGTGTCACACGAGATCTACAAAGGTGCTCCTTGAGCTGTTTCGCCTCTCTCTCTCTAGGATGAACTCAAGAACAAGGATGAACTACTAAGGAAGGAGGAGTAAATGCTCTAACTGTGAACGAGACTATAGTTTTGTCTCTCTGGTTGGTGTCTTTTTCACAGGAGGAGTTATGGCGCTATTTATAGAGGTCCAGCCGAGTTGCCCGGGAACCCTAGCCTCTCCGGGCCCCCCCCCCAGACAACAGCTTCACTCCAACGTTAATGTCGACACCCCTACCACGACCTAGCAGCCGGGCTATCCGACATAGGCCGTGATAGGTCATGATGCGTTTTGCCGTAGTCGCCGCCGGCTCAGGTAATGATGCTTCCCCTGCCAGAGACAGGACGTGCCTTCTCCATGCCTTGTCTCCTGTCAGTCAGTTGCCAGTACAGTGGAGTAGTCACGTCGCCCTTGTCTTGTACCCTTTGTCCCGCGCCCGTATCAGGCGGGAGGTGACCTTACTTCCGTGTCAGGCGGGTCAGTGTCCTGCGTTCGTACCTGCCCTTGACTTGTCGCCCGACTTAGGGTATGTCGGACACATCCTCCTATCCCGGCACAAGTATGCCGGGCTTCTCTCCGTGTGCCGGCAAGGCTATGCCGGGCCTGGACCTCCGACATACCTCACCCGGCCTGAAATAGGTATGTCAGATTCTCTTTCCTGCACATCACATACAAATAAACAACTCGAACATGGTGATGTTGGTTAGAATAAGCTCGCTACTCCTCGCCTTTACCCTACCCGGGGGTAGCCCCCCGACACGCGTGAAGCCTGCTCCCCTTCGATAGAGGAGGGACGACGTAGCCCAACACAGAGATCATCCAGTCGCCGCCGCTGGGGAGACGCCCCGGCGGTACAGGGATGTGGTGTTTGTGGAAGATGGCCGCTTCTTCCGCTCAAAAGTTAGATTGGACAAGGATAATACACCACAAACCCAGTCAAAACACTTCCACCAATCGAGTCCTGAGAGGTTTTCTACTTGGTGCAGACAAGAGGTGTTCGTACGTCACATCTCACTTTTGCCATGAGCTTTGTTTGTTGGATAGTAGGTCCATAAACCACAAATGAAGCCCAAGTTCCATAGTGATATACTCCCTCGGTTTGGTATAAGGTGTATAGTTTTTTTAAAATGTTAAGCTTGAGTATCTTTAATAAAAAAATTAGAAAATATTATTCCATAAACCACAAATGAAGGCCAAGTTTCATAGTGGTATACTCCCTCCGTTACTTGGTATAAGGTGTATAGTTTTTGCTAAAGGGGTTAAACTTGAGTATCTTTAATCAAAATTTTAGAAAATATTATTATCAGTTATTATATCAACTCATTACCATTAGATTCATCATGAAATATATTTTGTTATTTATTTCCTTAGTATCTAAATATTAGTAGTTTTTTGCTTTGACTTTTAAGGAGAAATTATACACCTTATATTAAGGAACGGAAAGAGTAAAGGTCAAAAAAAGGGAACAGATGGAGTATTTTTTTTAATTCGAAAATGGTATTTTATACAGCCGGAGAGATGGTGCTCTTCACAACCGATTACTTTTTTCACAATTAGAATGATGGTATTTGATAAGTTTCCAAATGTGCGATCAATATTATACCATGGTCCAATTCATCTAGCAGCATTTTACCGTCAGCCCACCACCATGCAGCAGATTGTTACGCTAACTCTATCCATTCCGGCAGTCCCCTTCGATCTACTCTACTGTAGCTAACATAGATGGCTAGCTAATCTAGATGCGCCCATCAAGCCAGCAAGCAGCTACTAGTGCCTAGCGGATAGGTGCCTTGTCTCGAACATGGCGACCTACTCCACGAGGCCGGCCGATCGATGCACGGAGAGCGACCGGCCTTCAACGGCGGAACCAGGAAATGGACACAGGAAATGGACACAGGGGGGCCGAAGACTGAACATAACTTTAGATGTAAAACAATGTACAAAATATATAAGGTTGTAACTATGCCTTTAGCAAAATATGTACTATTATACCAATTAGTTGCTGAAAACATAATCAGAAAATCAACAAAAGAGGTGGCGCAAAGCAAAATATACTACGAACTAACATTTTTAGTCGAATGGCACACGACGTCTCTCCGTATTGAACTCGTCAATAATTTCATCCGTCGTGAAACCTATTGCAATCTCTTTCTCGATGTATATCAATAAGCAATCTCTTAGAAATCCGTCTTCCATCTTATTTCGAAGCCTTGTTTTAACTAGTTTCATCGCTGAGAATGCGCGTTCTGTCGTCGCGGTTGAGACCGGTAAAGTAAGAACAAGACGAATCAGCCTGCAAGAAATCACTTTTATCATATCCAAGTCTAGCTTTCTTCTTAAAAAAAGAATGAATGGTCTTCATTTGATTTTTGGCCATGATTATCCTACAGGAATCAAACAGCAGATCTTAAAAAGATGGATGCACAGAAATCACTTTTATCATATCCAAGAAATGGGGAAATCCAAAAAGTAAGAAAGGGCTAGATCCACAAAATAATAGTACAGATTAGTGAAAGCATCTTCAATTATATACCTTTGATAGCCTCTTCTTGTGCTCAAATCAGAAGGAAATCGAAACAATTTGGTGATTTTGGGGCAAGAGAAAGAGAAATGGGGAAGAACAGAGCACGGCGCACATGGGGAGAGAGAGAGAGAAGAAGCTACCCGATGGAAGAGGATGGAAAGTGCAAGTGTAGCATCGTGTGTGAAGGAAAAAAGAAAGAGTCAAAAAGTCTTCTCAGATTCCATCGGATCTTCTGTGAGCAATTCTGTATACACTATGTAGTAGTAAAAAGTTCCAGCCATAGAGACATAAATGAGCACACATAAATTTGACACATGAAATCCGGGGGTCTTAAAAAAAATTATGTTTGTTGGGGGGAGCCACGGCTCCCCTTGGTCCCCCCCTGGTTCCGCCGTTGCCGGCCTTGGTTGATCATCCGAGCGGATAACCTAAAGTCGTCGTAAAGGATCCCTAGCATGATAAACCTCTGTTTGGACTTTAGACCCCGAGACAAGCAGAAGGCGATCGATTCTGTATCTGTGGTCACTCTCCCTCCTTGGACGCACCGGCTCGATCGAGATCGGCACAGTGCGTTTGGGACCTCACCTCGCCGTCTAGCCAGGGCCCGGCGAGATCTACCTCACAAATGGCCGGCGAACAAAATCCGTTCCGTGATGCGTCTGCGCATGGCATGCGGGACAGCAAAACGCTAAAAACGCATGCACGTACGTCATCCAGGGAGGAAGATGAGGCTCATGGCGGGCGGGGCCCCAGACGTCCCGTTCTGGCCGGCCGCGGCATGGCGCGCGGGTTCGTCGTGCACGCCTTGCCTTGCGCGCGCACAGTGCTCCGATCCTCCCTCGCGATCGCATCCCCGGCCCACACGCACGTCCGGGACGACTCCGGCAACCATCCACGTCGCCGACGACCGCGCGGGCGCGTCCGGTGGGTGGGGGGTGAGCGTCCGGGCCACTCTATGTCCATCGGGGCGCATATGTACGCACGCAACCGTGCGTGCGTGTGTGGGAGCTACCGGAGCCGCCGCCCGCCGGACCGGTAGCAGTGTAGTACCACGCCGGAGCAGTACAGCACGTCGGTAGTCCGTGCGATGTACAGTGCTGCTCCTCTCGTCGCCATGCTCTTGGCTGGACGCCCCGTACGTGCCCAGCCAGCTACTTGCTCCGCACCTCCGGTCAAGTCTTTGATGTCCATCGTCCTCCCGCATTCCCCATGATCGGTTCCACCAGGTTACTTCCTTCGTCCCTGGGCCTCTGGGAACTACTCGTAGATAGATAAAGATCGAGAGCGCGAGGGCGCCATTGCAGTTGCGGTTGCTGGATATCATGAGCAATGATGCGCGCGGCGCACCCAACTGAACTCTCACCCCCTCCCGGCCATGGGAATGTGCATCGAAACCCTGCAGATTTCATCATCGCACTCTCACCCCCTCCCGGCCATGGGAATGTGCATCGAGACCCTGCAGATTTCATCATCGCTTTTGCCTTGATATCCCTGTCATCAGACCATCCCACCCGTCCCCCCCCCCCCCCATAGGCCTTATGGGGGGCGCCGGCGCGACACAATCAAATGGGGTGGCTGCCCCATACGCCCCTCTCTCCAATTGCAAGTTCAAATTTTGAAAATACCGGCTCTCAGCCGTGCTGATCACATAGTCTTCGCGCCCACAAAACGATCACAAATTCAGGCGAACATTCGCCCATATTACAAACCAGGCGAACAATCGCCGCAAATCAATGTCTATCGAGCCAAAAGAGGGGCGCAAATTCATGGGGTTTGGCAGCGCAGATCAAGCGTCGGCGTCGTCGACGTCCAGCACCGGCGTCGCAACAGTCTCCGGTGTCATCCGTGGGGCAGTGGGCGGCGCTGCTGAAGTAGCTGGCGGCGTTTCAGAAGCCGTCGTGGTGGACGAAGCCGAGGGCGGGGTGCTGCGGTGCGACGCAGCGCTGCTCTCGGCGAGGATCATGGCGCGTTGCGCTTGGTGCCACACCTTCACCTCATCGTCCATGTCGCTGGTGTCGACCATGAGGATCGCCATGTCCTCCCTCCTCTTCTTGGCCGCGACGTTCGCCTTGAACAGGTCGAGCTTGGCGTCCTGGCGCGCCATGACCGATTCCCACCTCACGGCGGCGACTTCTTCCATCTTTGCGGCTTGATCTGCCCGCAGCTTGGCATGCGACGCGGCATCAGCCATGCAGGCCATGATGGAGGCATGGAGCTTCTCGACTCCCGGCGCGGCGTCTCTCGCTGCCTTGGCCTTCTTGTTGCCGGTAGGGCGTCCTTCATTGGCCGGCGTTGGCGGAGCGGCGGGATCGTACGAGGTCGTGGCAAGCGCAGTCCGCGTCTCCGTCCACTTGTCGCACGCCTCAATGCGGGCGAAGACGTGGATGAACTTGAACTCCACGTCCTCGTTGTCGTCGCGGTAGGCCTAGATCATGGCGCGCATCTACAATGGACAAACCGCGGTTGAATAATGAACAACAACCGGCGATGCAGAGAATGGACGGCGTGCTTACTTGATCGTCGAAGTTGGTGCCGCTGACGTGCGTGCGGCGAACCTCCTCGACGACGCCGTGCCACTTGTTGCAGGCGTGCTGAATCATGGCCCAGCAGTGAGACATGCCGGAGTCATTGCGGTCATGGTGCAAGCAGCCGCGGCAAGTTTCCTTTGCTTCAGCGGCTTTGGGGCGACCTCTACCGGCGGATCCTCGAGCTCGGCGAACTCGTAAGCGTCGTCCTCCCACGCTTCGTCGTTGCCGCTGCCATACGTCGCGGACTCCTCCTGCGTGAATGAGGGCTGGCCACCTCCGCCCCCGCTGCTGCAGATGAGGTCCTCCATCTGCTGCGCCATCTCGGACTCGTCGGTCGGCGCAGGGCCGAACAGGCCTTGCGGCGCCGTCACATGGCCGCTGCCAGCCGGGAACTGCGGGATCTGCTCGAATGAGGGCTGCGGAGGAGGTATACCGTTGACGCGTGCGCGACGCAGCTCCGGCGACGCAGAGAAGACGGCGTTGAGGTCGAGGCCGCTGAGAATGCCGGGGTACGGGTCAAATCCGGCCACCGCCGGCGCGCTTGAAGACGATAACGACGCCTCCGCCAGTGCCGTCGCTTGCATCTGCAGTGCCAGCCTCTGTTTCGCCTTGATCTCACGCTGGCGGCGACTGGTGTTCTCCATCTAGCGCCGCTGGAGATCGAACGTCCACTCGGTGTTGGTCATCTCCAGCGGCCTCTCCTTCTCGGCCTTGCCCTTCTTCTTTGGCGGCAGTTCGGCCGAACCGCGGGGAGCTTGGTACCTTTCGGCGGCATGGCGGCGCGGCGAGGTCTCGTCGGGGGGGGGGGGGGGATGGCTGAGCGGGCGGGAGTTCGCGGGGTATTTGTGAGGCAAAATGGAGGGAACAATTGAAATCAGCGGCAAAATGGAGGGACAATTTTAATGCGTCGCCGACAGGTGTGGCCCGCCGAAAAATTAATGTGCCCCCCCCCCATGTATTGGGTTTCGCCTAGGGGCGCCGGATGAAACGCTGGGCCGCGCCGGCGCCAAAACTAAATTGAAGGGCGCGCCTGGACGGGAATTTTGACGTCAACGCCCCCATAGGCCTATGGGGCCTTTGGGGGACGAGTGGGATGCTCTCAGTCATCACATCCTTCTGTTCTGTGGCGCCAACTGAATTCGTGCTCGTCGGCCCATGCATGATTGCGCGGGCGGCGGGTAGCATGATTTCGCGTCTGGAAAACCTCGGCCGAGGATCTGGGGAGCGGATCCGGCGGCCTGCGGAATCGCGAGCGTGCGTGATTGATTGCAAGGATCATGTCCGTCGCATCATCGTCCGCGCTCCCGTCGACGACCGTCCGCCGGCAGCTTCCTCGTCATGTCCACCATGTCTCGTGAAGAGACCGTGGAAGATAGGCGCAGGGACCCAGGGAAGGAATATATGAGATGACACGGAAAAAGGCTTTCGGTGACTGCTTCCCTTCCATGCCACGCACGTTCTCGCATCTGTAGTGTAGTGTAGGCCCCTTGTTCCGAGGTTCTCATGGGTGCGCACGCAAATTCTTGCAAGGCGACAGACACATGATTCATTTTTCGGTGGTGAGGTGAGGTGACATTGTGGTCTTGTTGACGGAGGTCAGTTGGTTGCATGAGAAAGAGTATACTGTACTAGGTTTGGTCCCGACACATTTTCGAAGAACTGAATTTGCTCTGCTCCTTTCCAAAACAAGCAGGATAGACGCACACAAACTCTTTTATTCAGATGTTTATGATCATAGTATATGTTCAGGATCGGCTCAGTAAGGATACTTGCTGTCGACCTGCTAGGCAGAGCAACACGCAACCATACATGCTCTGGATTATTAATCTTCGGGGTCAGCACAATAGGAGGGCCAGGGTCTCGTGGTACTCTCAGTCGTCCGGGGCAGCCAAGGCCCAAGGCCTGTACGATCTTTCAAATTTTGGGTCCATGATCTGGATGGCTAATTAGAGGTCTACAGCACTGAGAGAAGCCTGGTCTGTAGCAGCTGTCCTCTGTGACTCATGACCATTACCCATCCATGTCCAAGGAAAAATCATTAGGCCACACAGCAACTATATTTACAGCTTCAAAATGGAATGCTAGCGAATACCGTAGCACGAGGGTGCCAGCGGTCCGGGCCAGGTAATATGATTACATGCATTATAAACGACTCTGTAGCACCTGACAAACCTAATGAGGCAGATACTCGGGCAAAGGCCTGGGAGAGTCGGACCGGCATCGAGACAATGTTCACTGCCCTCAACACATGAAACAGTTTCACTACGTTAGCTGCGAAGAAGAAAGGTTACTGTGTGAGTTTGATGTGCCTTGGGGTTTTTTAAGCTCTTCTCTCAGCTTCAGATATTTAAGGCAAGTTTCTTTGAGTTCCTTTTTCAGTTTGACAGTTGCTTCCTTATACTTCTTATCCATCAGCACCCTTTCTTCTACTGCTTCTTTAAGCCTTCCGCGATTTGCGTCAAGTTCCGGTTGCAACCACCGAATTTGCATGCGAAGTTTGGTCCTCTCTTTGTTATAAGCGGAAGCAGCCTGTATAAGAGAGCATGTTATGAAACCGTATGTTACCTACATCAGTCCAGTTACCATCTCTGAATGCACAATCAAGCAAATTCCAAATACGAAATTTCAGTAGACTGATAACTTTTTGAAGAGGGCAGCTAGAATCACCAATTTGAGTTCCTTCTGGGTTTTAATGGCATTACACTAAGTAAAGATGCAGGAAGTGCAAAGTGCAGAAATACTCTGCCTTAATCAACAGCAGACAGTGATGTTTCGGCAATGCTTACATGTTTCATCTTGACTTCCATGGTAGATATCTGGCAGGTCAACTCATCCATATTGGCTTTGGCCTGTATTAGCTGCATAAAAGGAACATAAGAAACAACTTAAATTCACTGAGATAACTTGTAATAAAAAAATCGAGAAAATTGACTGACTTGCCTTATTATTAGAAACCTCCTTTAAAACTTCTAATTCGTTGATGGCTAAACTCATCTGTTCCGTCTTAGAAAGTAAGCTATCGCGTTCTTCTGAAATGAGCAGTAATTGCTTGTATAGTTCCTGCTCAAAATTCAGAGACCATAAAATTTCGAAATTATATCTCCTAAAGTTTTACTCTCTAGAAAATCAACTGAAAATTGTACTGATGATAAAGTCTAAGGATTAGCAATTTAATTGTAATCCATGAACAACTGAGTCATCGCAAGGAACTCTAGCCAATTGTTTCTCACAAGAAAAAGAAAAGATCTTCAAAGGTGAAACAGTATAGCTGTTCGAGCGATGGTTACTTATCTGTGTACAGTTAGTCCTGACAAATATGAATCTATATTCTAAACCTGATGATCTCAAAATTTGAATTTTCACAAGAGCAAAATGGACAGGGACTTACATTTTTCTCTACGGCATTATCAATGTTTCTTCCTTTCTCCACAAGTTCGGATTCTTCACAATTTTCCCTGCTGCATGAGATAATTTAGTCAGTAAGTTCAGTACAAGAGCCTATGCAAACAACACAGTGTTCCTTTCTTATTGCTTGGAACTTGTCAATCATGTACTCCATAAACATTTTTATGTTTATTATAACTGGAGTTAGCCTGCGTTCCAAAACTGCCTCTATCACTCATTCTCTAAAGATTCAAAAGGAACTTCTCAACCATGTACTCCCGCAGTTCCTAAATATAAGATGTTTTACCATTTATACACATTAACATGTATCTAGACATATTTTAGTGGGTATGTTCACTCATTTTCGTGTGCATCTAGACAGCATGTGGAGCAACTAAAACATCTTACATTTAGGAACAGAGGAAGTACGTAAGACATAAGCTTTTTTTTATTACTACCTCCGTTCCTAAATAAAAGATGTTTTAGTAAGCTAAAATAGCAAACAAAGACGTCTTATATTCTGAAACAAAGGTAGTATCAAGCTATATTTTAAATATACTGCGGTAGACTATTACATACCAAATCCATAAAAAACAGAAGCAATAGAGAGGCGGCACTGTTGCATTGAAAGGAGGTTCTAAGAGAAGACTGACCAGCGATTCTTCTCATTTAGGTGATGTTCCACAGAATGGATCATTTTGCCTTCCAAAGTTTCCAACAATTCTCTACATTGCACCAGTTCTTGTCTCACCTAGTAGTGTGTTGCAATATATCAATAATGGAAACTCTGAAACAGAGAACTCTTTGAACTTCTTTATGAGAAGTAACATGGAACTAGCAAGAACTCCAAATAAATAAATAAGTATATTGGGAAATAAAATTAGGCATCATGCGGTACCCAGTACTCGCTCCTGTAAATAAATAAGTTCCAAATTACTTGACACACACTTGCCTATAAAAGAATGTATCTAGACACTATACAAGTATAGATACGTTCACATTTGGACAAACCCAAGTTAACTAATTTGGAACGGAGGGAGTATGAAGTTTCGAATAACTTCTATTGCTTTGATCAGCTGTTGGCATTCACTAGTATCCTTTTGTTGTAATATAACTGTGCCTCCTATATGGAGGATGTAATTTTGCATTTTCTCAAGAAAATAAACTTTTGCCTAACTTGAATCATACTTTTCATAATGTGTTTCAAGACAAAACAGGGAGAAGATATCCACACAACATCTGCAAGCTGATTGTCGGACTTGTGGATTGGTAATGAATTAGATCTGGCAGGTATGCCATGCAACCTGTACAATAGGAACTGAAGCATAAGAAACTCCATTGAAGATACCTTCATCAAATTTTCTGATAATTTGCTTTTCTCATCATTGCATATATCTAATTGCTGCTTAGCTTCTAGATAAGTTTTCTCCTTGGCTATCCACAATGATCTTTCAGACTCCATTTCCAGAAGAACATCAGTAAGTTCCTGCACAGAGCATAAAAAAATGAACAAAATACACAAACGACAATGCTTTGGATAAAACCATGAAGCTAATTACCATTCCCAAATCTTCCTTTTCCGCTGAAAGAGAACTGAGAGAAGCCTCCAGTTCTCTACGAGAAGATTCAGATGCATCTAGCTTTTTGTTCTGTATCACAGACAACAGAAATTTCATGGTGGAAAAAGATGAGGTTAGCAAAAGATGTGGGAGATGGAGGATCTGGCCAAAATATTTGCAAGGTCATTTTAAGTATACCAAGACAACAATCTCGTCGCTCAAGGAATTGATTTTTGATTCTGCAGAAGAAAGCCTATTTTCAATATCTTCCTGTTCCAACACCATAAGATCTACTTTAGATAGAGCTTCCTCCTTTTGTACATTAGAAGTAATTAAAGTTTCTTGCAACGAAGCAATTTCAGCCTCCATATCAGAAGCATGAATCTCAAGCCTTTGGTACTCCTCCTGAACATGAAGAAATGAGATGCACAGTCAGAGATAGACATAAGATCCAGTCCAGTAAATGAAGAACAAACTGCATGCCAAACATTCATGTCATAATAATACATATGAAGCACATGTGCAGAAATAAAGCCTCCTAATTATTTTCTATTAAGTCAACTTCAACATTGAAATGATTAACCTTATCGATGCAACGAAAGGAGAAAGGGCTTATAGCTAGGTTTTACTAGTCAGTAGTCTGGGGCAAGTGATGTTATATCCACGATGGTTTACCAAGCTACTAGCCTGTCGCTTTCTAGAACTTAAATCTAGAGACTAGAGCCACATTATGATATGAGGTGTAGTTGGCAGTATAGGTTTGTTCCTGGAGCTGTAGTGATTTATGAATACTTTTGCTATAATAACAATATCATACCAGTACCCCCAACATGTATCCGGGTGCTCAAGAATGATGTGTTTGCACAAACCAAGTAATACAAACTGGTAGGACTGCAACCTGCATCTGTGCAGCTTGATCAAAAAATCCAGCAAGTTCTTCTGGCTTCACATTCAGTTCATGTCTTTTATCAACAGAGAGTGAATCATGTTTCCGTAAATCACGTTCAAGATGAGTCCTCTGGCTTTGCAACTTCTTTATTTCTTTGTGGGCTTCTGCCTTTTCACCCTGGAGAAAGAATATGGATTGATACTTGTTAAGGAATTTGGCGAATATACACCACTGAATTTGATTACAAATCGACCGAACAAATTACTAACCTCAAGTTTTATTTTTTCTTGAACATAGTTCTTCAACTTGTTTTCAGTTTCTCGCAACTTTGTTTTTGCCCTGTCAAGTTCCTTTCGGATAGACTCTTTTTCTTTCATCAAAGAAGATGATGAACGGGTTGAGACTTCCTTTTGGAGAGTTAGAAGCTCTGAGAGAATGCTATCCTTCTCCATATCATTTTGAAGAATACAATCCTAAGAATGTAACAACATTAGAGCAGACATAACAAGTTATAAACTTGATAATTGACATTTGACAATAGCATAAATAAGCACATACATCCATGGATTTCTCACAGTTTTCTAGACTAGACTTCATCCTCTGAAGTTCAACACTTTGGTCTAGGAATTGTTCGCTTAACAGCTTCTGCACTCGATTCAGAAAATGTTCAGAATGAGAGCTGCTTAGAATTCAAGTTCCTATGGGATAAGTTGATATATCTACCTTCTCCGATTCAAGTCTGCTGATTTTCTCCATCAATTTTTTTGACATTTTCTCATGATCCCTAATCACATAACTGGATTGTGTTATATGTCCATAAGCAGACTGCTTTAAATCCTACAGAAAGAACATTGTCAGCTATTTAGAAATGTAATAGCTTATAAGAAAAAATATTCAGCCAGAAACACTAATTATGGTACTAATTCTGCATAGATAGATCTATATGCAAATTGATAATTGACATTACAAGGATTCCATAGGTGCCAGACTTTCACCAGACCATCTGCATAAAATTTTCAAATATGACAATAGTTCAAGTTCATGACCGACAAAGTTGATGGCAGCCATTCATCTAAAATACTTTTTTACATAACCAACATAAGGTAAACAACATATACAGAATATATTATCACATTCAACATCTGTATTGCCAAAGCATTTTCTAATATATTGATGAAGTGATATCAATAATTCAGTAAAATTCTCACTGGCAGTCAACTGAATTTTAAATCAGACAGGTCATTTAACCAAATGACATAATTTCAGCAATGGAGTTACTAGCATGATCAAGAATCATACAGTTAAGTTTTCTGCAATCACGGAGAGATTCTGAAAGAGTTCTTCGATGAAAGAAGTAGCACTGTCTACTGAGTGGGTCGTTTGATCCATCTGCGCAGCTATTCCTTTAGTCTCCGTTGAAACATTGCTGAGAAATTCATATGCTAGTTCCTGGAGTTACATCAAATGTTTCATTCAAGTACACAATCATTTCAATAAATAAGATCACAGCATCAAAATGGTACAAGAAGCTTAGAGAAGTGATTAAACATCCTAATTATGCACTATACTAGACAAAAAGGAACACTGCAAGTGGATGAGGATAAGAAAGTACTTCTTTCGATTTTTCACTAGTAGTCAGAGCTGACAGCTTCTCGTCAGCAGTTTTTGCTTGCTCTTGTGCCACCAGAGCATTCTGCTGAAGCTGAAACCGGGCCAAGAACGCATATATATAAGAATTGATAGATAACAACAGGGAGAAGTATTCAAATCCATTCTACATAGCTCACATATGATGCAAGCACCAAGCAGCATGGAAACATAATAAAGCTAGTGCAAGGCAGGCAGAGCAAATGAAGTAAGGACACCAATGCCTGTAATTAACATCTTTCTGGCTATTGATTTACTGTTTGAAGAACAGATAATGTGTAAAAAAAGGTTATCACCCATGATCCAAATAACACAGATCCTATCTGGTTTTTTAGCTAAACAGATAGTAAAAGATCTTTACTATTTTGTATTTCTGCACTCGAATTTAAATACAAATATGGAAGTTTCAGATGTTTTTTCCTACAGAAAATATGTAAAAATGGCTAGGTAAAACCAAAACGTTTGTTGCTTTTCTCTTTTTTTGGACGATTTCATTGGTAATTTTGATTATCGCCAATAGTATGCCAATATCAACAAAATAACACGATAATGCTTCATAAGTTAATATAAGTTAAGAGAGAGAGGAGTTCACAGGCCAAAGTAGTATCAAACTGCATATTAACTCAATATTTAGTAGGTAAAGATACCGATAAATAGAAAAAGTCTGACAGAACAACAAAGCTATCGTGCACAAAAGGGAAGTAACATGTCAGATATATTTGAATTTTAACAATAGTAATAATAGGAGTATAAGATAATTTACCTCTTCATACTTCTTGCTGAAAGAAGCCTTCTGCTGAGTTGCCAACTCGAGAACATCGTCCAAGTTATTTTGAATCAAACTCTTCTCTAACTCCAGCAAGTTGACCTACTTGCGAATTGGGATTTGCAGGAAATACTTATTGGAAATACATTTCAAAATATGATAATTATAGAAAAAAATACTAGCACCTGGTCTTGAAGTTGTTTAATGACAAGAATTGCCTCAGACTCTCGAGCAGATAAGCCATTAGGCTTGGTGATTTCCTGACATAGCATGGCCTCTTTCCACCCATTAGGGTCTTGGGGTGATTGAGGTACTAATCCCCTAAGTTGTTCTTGATCTAATTTCTTCTGTCCAGATGTATTTCAACAATTCAGAAAATATGTGCAATAAAAAATGTGGAGATGCTTTCTCAATCAAGCTTAAATGTTGATAGGTTGCATTAATAAAAAAGTGAGAATCAATCACCATTGTGTTTGGCTTTCTTCTGCTGGTAACATTAAACAAAGCATGTGAATCAGGCAGAGAAAGATCTTCATTCAATAAATCACTGGATGAACAACCATGGGCAGAAGGCTCGCTGTTGGTGTCATAGCCATCTTGCATTAGCTCTTCAAAACACAGGGGCATCCCCATGTTACGCTTGTCACAGCTTCTTGCAGAGCCTTGTTCTGCAGGTTCTGCAACCTGGATATTCGTAGAGATGCTCAAAAGATGTCCAAATAAGATATCTTGTCTTATTTTATTTTTTGACAAAGTCTAGTAGTTGACTCGACATGAAAAGAAATATATAACATGACCATTTATAGAAGTATGTCATGTATCCATATAAAGCACCAAAAAATGGAATATCACATCCGTAATCTATCTCATGACCTCAAGAAGACGAAAGCACTAAAGGCAAAGTACCCAAAAGAAGTGCATCTAGTTGAATATTCGGTGCAGTATTTTTAACATTTCGTAGATGATATAACAATAAGCCCATGATGATACTGCTATGGCAACCCAAAAAGAATAATGTAGCTTCAGATTTTTTGAATTCAAGATGTTACAATATATTATACCTCAACGTTAAATTGCCTAGACAGGGGTCTAGCACACCACGTTTGCCTTCTTTTGTTCTGTTTAAGAAACAAATATGAATAATCAAAAGTAGGTATATATTGTTGTTCTGCAGTCAGAAGGAGATTATTTGTTGTGGCTATTTTTCTAAGGATTGTGTAGCAAGTTGTCAGCATAAATGAATGTAATGGGTCGGAATTGATAGAAAGCACCAACTGAGAAAACCATGAGATTCATAAGCATTTTATTAATTACAGATTAGAACGAAATGTGTACTGACCTTACTAGAAACACCAACCCTGTCATCTCTGTCTGAATTTAAAACCAACGAACTAAGATTTTCAATTTTCTTTGCTTGCTGCAACAACCTCTTCTCACGTTGCTCTTTAGCCTTCCTTTCCTCCTCCAATTCTAAAGCAATTCTCTCCTTTTCTAGTTCAATCTGAAAACGTAACCAGATTATCTACACACTATCCCTATAGCCAATAATAGAGATAAGGTGTGCTTATCAAACAGAAAAGATACCTGAAGCAGTGTGTTCCTTAAATTCAAAACGTCTTCATCCCAGTGCTCACTTTGAGAGTTCTGTGGCCACAAGTACAAGTTTTTTCAGGTTCAAGATGCATTGACTTAACATAATTTCTTGAATGCATACCTTAAGTTTTGCTCTAAGTTCCTCTATTTCTTTTCTTTGGCGTTTTAAAAGAGCAGCATCCGTCAAAATCTGTACTTGCATAAATACACACATATAGAGTAAAATATATGTATTCTAACCCCTTAAGCGGAAATGGTAACTTCAATGACATTAAAGAAAAATGCCATTACCTCATTCACTTCTGCACAATTTGTAACGCGTAATGCCCTACTGGCAAACTGTAAGCTGCTTTTAGTCTCATCTGCATGGATCTATAATACGAATAAAGAAATATTTTGCAAGAACATATGACAAAAGATGAAGCAAATAAGAACAGGTGTTAAGAATAACTAATTGTACCGCTTATTTTACTCTCTTTTTTAATATCCAACTTCTACTATAGTATTTTCTAAGCATAGTTTTAGAATATTCACATCACTTTAGGACCAGATCATTTGAGCAGCACGAAGTATCTCGATAAGCATTAAGTCAAAATGGCTAGTAAAGAGATCTACTAAAATCTTTCATCTTCTAAAACCAACAGAGTTCTAGCCACTGCACTACCACCAAAACAATACAGCACATTAACATAGTTTCCATTTCTAACTTACAGAAGAGTACCGATGTCTTTAAAGATTATGCCTGGATGACCTAGTCCCTCAACTAATTTTCTCCACTTAAAACAATGGGAATTATATGTGTGAATTCTCTTCAATGTAAGCATTGTGAAAATCAACTTTTCCTTGCGTAAAAGGGTTATCATATACTAGTCTACAAGCTGCAACCCATAATCCCAAAGCTACCATTATGTTAAGATGTGGTGTTTTACACTTACATTTGTGAATCCCCCACAAATCTTATTGTAATTAAGGTATTATCTGCAAATTTATGCTCACCAAGCAAGCCACGCGACCTACGATGTAATACCTAAATTTGCAAGGGAGACCAGAGGATGTCATATTGACATGATAATCATAATGGCGTTTCCATCACCATATAATTAACTAGCAAGCAATAAAAATAATTGAAAATACAATGATCATGCACAAGAAAGGCTAAATATTAGGGTTCTGTCCAAGAATGCAACGAGTGAGAAAGAGAAAACAAGCAGTATCTGTATTCTACCTCAAATGTGAAGCAACATAGGAACCAATCAATACGAGATAGAGATGTTTAAATATAGCATACCTGTGCAAGTGTTATATTACAAATGATAGCTGTGTTAGCATTTCCACCGAGTGCAGGTTGCAGTATCCTTGTCAACTTGCTATCTCGATAAGGAACATGCCCGCTGATTATGAAATCCATTACTAAATGAACTCAAAAGAGGAAATTAAATCAGGTTGAGTCGCTATTTAAGAAGTTCTGACTTACCCCTGACCCTTTACACCTTCACTTAATTTCTTGATTACCGTACCGAGAGTCATTAGACTTTTGTTAATGTGGGAACCCTCCTTGAGTCTCACGCCCTCTGCGCCAGTCTTTGCAGCACGTTCTGAACCAGCTAAGTCTACTAGATTCTAAAATGTGGGAAAACATATTAATTGAAAAGTAAAGAAGCAAAGCTCAATGGTCATCAATCGAAAAAGTACAACCCTCAGTCCAAGATAGATGATGTTTTAGCAAGTTAGTTTTGGTTTGTAGTTTTCTGTTGTTTTGTTTCAAAGCAGCATTTTCAGTTAGACACACATGTTTTAGCCAAAATCAAATGCACCTGTTGATCCTTATCGATAGGTGTGCTGAACAGAAGTATCGGGTGTATACAATAATAGAAAATATATGCAAAAACTGAACCAATGTTTAAGCATGTGCTCTGTGTATGAAGCTAAAACAAGAAGTAATTTGAACAATGTTTAAGCATGTGCTCTATGTATGAAGCTAAAACAACTAAACAAGAAGTAATTTGGACTAAATTTAATATTAATTAAGACTGAGAATTGTGTGTACCAGGACAGATACTCGAACAGCATCACAAGAATCCCCTGCCTCAGTTTCATCAGCTTTTTCTCGACTCTCGATAACCTGAGTAACTTGTGGCATAAGAGATATATTTTGATATTGCTTGTAGGACAGTAAAATGAAATCTAGACATACCATGCGAAATATGGTATGAGAACGGCTGCTATAGACATTCATATTTGTCTCCCCAATATGACGGTGTGCTGCAATTTCGCTAGTAATTATTAAAGGAGGTTAGAAATTAATTGAGATTAGTAGTAAGTACACTTACATTCTCCGAACGACACAAATTCCAAGACTTGTTCAGGATAGGTTACAATTTCCTCTCTCAAACCAGCAACATATATGCCTCTCTACAAATAAAAATATCAGCAGAAAATCCTTTAAAAAGATACATGCTATTTTAAAGTAGAGCTAGTTATTTGATACAATAATGAAATATTTACCTCGAAATTCTCATGAATCTGCAATTTTCGATGTTCTGGAACAAGAAGGTCATTTATCTCTTCATTGTAAATCTCCATATATGACATGCGAACAAGAAATTCTCTGTCCATATGCTAAAATTGTAAGAATTAAGTCAGAAAAAATTATGCACAATAGGCACTGAAAACTATAAGCAAAGCCCCATAAATAGTGCATAAAGTATGAAGGAGATCTCTTATTAAGCATGGTGGTTTAGCGTATTATAAACAGCCTTTGCAAAAACATCAAGCAAATTCATTAGCCCATAAAAACAGTTACATCTGAACTTCTTATAAAAATATGTCGTAAGAAAATTATCAAGTACGTAAGATGTCATAACTGACAGCCGGCCAGATCCATAATCTATCAACTGCAGATCTTGATAACTAATAATTAATCTGCATGCGACCTCAACTCTAATAAAAAGGACTCTCAAATAGGTTAAATATTCCGCCTACAAAGAAAAGATAGCATGCACCATAGAGTCCCCATCCAATGTGTTTGTCCCTACATGTGTTCTCCACTTTTTTCACCTTCTGAAAAGAATCTCATGCAGCAGAGTTGGTGCGAGACATGGACTCTCTAACCTCAAGTGTCTCGAGATTTTTTTAGATATTAGCAATGGTTCGCCGAGTTCATCACAATTGACATTACTTTCTAACTGCACCTAAACACCATCCACATTAATTTCTAGATGTAATGCGCTCAAACCACCAACTGGCTAGCAATCTGAACTTAATATGGTATTTCTAGAGATAGCACAACAAGATATGTATGTGTGGGTTCAATAAACTAAAGATAACTCAACGTCTCCCACACAATTGTGCAAGTTGCATATAGTAAGAAATGACAATTGCACAATAATAGATGGTAAATGTAATAACTATCTATTGGTTGTAAGCTATGCACAATACAAAGTGATCAGAATAAAGTTGTCTACTGGGTAATGCAACACAGGAATCACCTCTTGTATGGTTCGAAATAAATCATGAACCGCAAGCGGTATTATCCCAGGTTCATCAGCAGATCCTCTCATTGTATAGGTTTTTCCACTGTTAGTTTGCCCATATGCGAAAACAGTGCCTGTCATACAAGGAAAAGGGCCAAACACTTTTATTAATGCACATATGCTGCATAAGTGAGTGAGAAAAAAACAATTTTGCAGATAGCTCACAAACTGTAATAAACAGATAGTGAATTTTAAAAGGCAGAGGCAAGAATGATGTGGAGTTTTATGGAACGAGAGCTCGTGTGACTAGATTTTGTGCAACGTGTGTTGCACGTCCTATATCGATTACTACTGAAAGGTGAACACATTGTCACTCAAGTATCCACACCACTAGGTAAGACGCGAAGGGGCCCATAGTACAGCCCCTCAAAACAGCTCGGTGCTAAGCTAGAAGCAGTTTCCAGTTTAAGAAATTATTCCAGTAATCAGGATTCGAAACTGTGCAGACGAAATGTTTTACCGTTGAACCCTTGCACGGCAGAGTCGACGATGTGCTTGGTGCGGGCCCCATAGACGTCGGCGGTGTGGCACTCCTCGCTGAAAATCTCGTCTGCGAGAACGAAATAGAGGGAAACGCCTAAGTGTAAGGCCGCGGCCTCAAGCGCCTGGAAGCGAGGGTGGGGTGGGGATGGCGGGTTCCTCACCGAATTCGAAGCGTGTGGAGGGCTGGGCGGTGAGCGCGACGGCGTTGCCGGAGATCCGCCACGGGCTGCTCTGCGCGTCCTGCGCCGAGAGCGGCCGTGCGCGCACGGTGACGTGGATCCGCTCCATCGCCGGCGGCCGCGGCGGGTCGGGGGAGTCCGCCGGCCCCGGAGTGGCGGTGGGGCTTGATTTGGGGGGTTTGGCTGCGAGCGCGAGGCGAGAGGAATCGAAATGGGGGCTTCAATTTCGTGGGTGTCCGCTGGTAATTTCAGCTTCCCGCTCGCTGGGAGGAAGGGAACCTTTTTTTTTGCGGCTGGACCGGCAATTCCTATTTGCCGGTGCCGGATAAAGGAATACAACCATAGGCCCATAGGCCGGGCCCAGTAAGGTACGCTGTACCTTTTCCTTTTATTTATTGTTTTTTGTTTTCCTAAAAAATTGTTTTGTTTTCTCATTTATCTTTCTTATTTTAAAATTCCTTTTCTTTTAAATATCTCGTTTTTATTTTCCCATTGTTTTTAGTTTCTTTTATTTAACATTTTTCAAATTGCGTGCAATTTTAAAAATGCTCCATTTGAAGAAATGTTCATATATCTTGAAAAGTTTTTTTTAATGTTTGTTTAGTGTTTATAAGGTTCAAAAATGTTGTTTATGGGTTAAATGAATACCTCATGGATTTCGAACAAATGTTCACAAGACGTCCAAAAAATGTTCACGGTTTCAAAAAAAATGGTTTGCGAGTTCAAAGTAATGTTCATGGGTTCAAAAAATGTGTGCATCTCATGGGATACTCGAAACAAAATCATGGTTTCAAAACAAAAAAAGTTTCACGGTTCAATAAATGTTCATGGGAATATTTACGGATTTGATGTATGTAAAAAATGCAACGGAAAAGTATCACCTTCATTTCTTCAAGCCATGATCGTCGCAGGATCAGCTCTCCCCTAGCCATCATATGTATCACACATTGAACATCACTTTGTCATCATTTGATCTTCTTCATGGTCTATCACAGACTCTTGAGATACTGATACCCACAAGTATAGGGGATCGTTGAAATCTTCGATGTGTAAGTAAAGTATCGATCCCACGAGGAGTAGAAGGTATAAGTGTTTATCCTTTCAAATAAGAGTTTCAGTCCACACTATCACGCATATCATTCTTATTTTGTAACCTACAAAGTTATATTAATGGTTTTCACAAGAGAGGATACTCTTTCCTTATATGTGATTGTCTTATTGTTGCTATTGCCTCTCTGCATGTCATGCAAACTATATCATGTCTTTTGTTTCATGAAAAGTATGTACATGCATTTGTTTTCCAAGAGAATTGCTGCACGTTTTATTATGGTTCTAACTATATGCATGGCATGTTGGACTTTCCAGGAGGTGCAGTTCTAGACTTGCTCGCAGCTCTATTGATTCCTTGAATTAAATATATTGCTTTGAGTTGCCTCAACACATCATTTGCCCTTTCCAGCGCTTGAGTTAGCAAATTTTGATTTTGTTCCTAAGATGTCCACCTTTTCAAGGTTGCCTAAGCGGTTTCCTTAGCTGCGTTGCTAAATTTTGTACCATGCAAGGGCATAAATAATGCAGAGTTGTTTTGTTGTGTTTTATTTTTTTTAATCAAACGTGCATATGGGAATCATTTATATCTACCGTTCTTATTTTTTAAAAGGCATTGGTTGATATCCAATGTATTTTCTAAGAAATGGTGTGCTCTTTATTATTTCCCAAGGAAAGATCATGTACTCATTTCTTGCATTGGTGCTTTATTCCTAGACCTTAACCAAATAACTCAATTAAGTTTTCCGTCTTGTTTTCTTTCGTCTTCTCTGTAAAAGCACAATGAGTGGCCTAGCATGGTGCCCCCCCCCCCCCTTCCATTATATGATAATTACGACTTGAACATAATTCTCTAGCGGAGATTATATGGTTTACCTCACTCCCTTGGTCCGGCTTATGAAAAGGATGAACTTGCACCGATATGTTACTATGGTGTTGCTTGTTGTTGTTTGTTAGTCCACTTTTTTCTTGAATGGCCGCAAAAGACCGCCATGTGTGCTATTTTCACCTGCCTAATGGTATTGCCTCCATGGTTTATTGGCTTTTGAGTCAGTTGGTTCATTTTTTGATTTTTGGTTGTCCAGTTTCTCATGTTTGCCTAAGCGGTTGCCTTAACTGTATTGTTAGATTCTGAACCATGCAAGGGCATAAAAAATGCAGAGATGTTCTGTTGTGTTTTACTTCTTTGAATCAAACATGCATACAGACATTATTTCTATCTACAATTCTATTTTTTAGAGCCATTGGTTGAATTCCAATGTAATTTCTAAGAAATTGTGTGCTCTTTATTATTTCCCAAGGAATAAGTTGTGTTTATTGTATATAAAATTGTTGTGCTTTTGTTTGTGTGTGATTCTACAGGTTCGGCCCGTGTCAGTTTGTTGGGTAGGGGAGCTGTGTCTGGTGTGATTTGCAGTTTCCTCTACTGGTTTTCTCTGTGGATTTGCCGACCGTAATCTTCAGAAAGTCCGCCATTTCGCCAGGTACATGAATTTTCTTGACACACCTTCTTCACATGTATAATAATCAATATGTGTATGTCAGACAGATGTCTAGGCCCATCCATGGGTGTCTTCAGAGTTTAATTTAATTGCTGCGATTTCAGCTCGCGATGATTCCACTTCCTATAATTGTTGCTGATCTACTATTTTGAATGAAATATTAAGATATAATTAGTGAACATTTAAAGCGTTGCTCTAGCCAGAGATGGTTTGCTCCCATTACCGAACTCTCTTATGGGACTGCCAATGTTAAACCGAATTCTGTTGATGTAAGTTGTGTATATGCTTTCACTACCCATTTGTGGTTTTGCGTTTCTTTGTCTCCAGTTCCTGGCTCGCAGAACTCTGTTAAGAAATTTGGTACTTCCACATCTTTAGTTCTAACAAATTGCTTACTCTTATTACTAGCCTGGTTGTACCTTGCCATACCTCGCGACGCCGCCTTCGACTAACAAGACAACTGTTCTAAGGTGGTACTGACCAGCTACAGCCTATGTTGGAATTCTCTCTTATATAGAGATGAGAATATTAATGCTCGGTTGGACATCTATTTTTTGCAGGCCGAGGATGGTGTCGCTTGATTCCAAGGTCCGTAAAACTCTGTTCCAAAATAGTGGAGATGAATGCAAGGCAACTGAGCAAGGAGATGAACTATTACAGAATACTAGGGACCTCTGTGAAACCGATAAGGTACTGTATTACTCGCGCTGGATTACATCACATATAGAGCACTTCTGATTAGTTCTTACTCATGTTTCCGAATATGCATCTGTTATTATGATGTTTGTTGCATCGTTTTTCTTACAAACTAATTCCCAGGTTGTGAAAGATCCAATAACTAATTTGGATCCAGCTGTCAGTTCAACGATGTTGCCAAAGAAAGACGAGCCTTAGACCGTACGTGTGTGTGGTGCTAGGATCGATTTAGCTCGCTATGTTTCGCCCCTATTTTATCTGTTTTCGATTTGGTGATTGACAATTACTTTAACGTAGCTGATTGCATTTACTGTCTCGCAGGATTTATTTTGCTTCGCCTGTGATTATAATCCATCTTAATGCTTACCTGCTGTTGAAGATCAATGCACTTTTTGATGTTCAGATTGCTTGAAGTAGGTAGTATCTACCTGTTGGTACTCAAGCCAATGAACTCCATCCGATGTTTTACTCTTAATATGAAATGTTGTTGGCTGTAAGAGCTGTCTATGTAATATAACAGACTAAGATAATATTTGCTACATGGTTTCGCTATCCATGTAACAATCTATGCTAAGGCGTGAATCTGACGTATCCAACTTTATCTCTTTGTATTAAAATATTTCTAAATGTTTATCATGTAACCATCTATGACTTGGATTCGTCTTTAGTACTATTTTATTTAAATATTGTCAATATTTACAATAGTAAAGTAAATAGTACAACTAACAATAGTTCCTTACCTTTAACATTGTCATGGAGGCAATACATGGTGAGAAGGGCGTTATAGCTGGGCTAATAAATATTTTTAAACCAGGTGGCGCGCGGCAAGCCGCGCCCCAAATCTAGTTTCCTACAGAGCTGATGCCGCCTGGCCATTTCCTGACTGTTTTATCTCTGCTGTGTACTTTGGTGTGTAATAAAAGCTCTGATCGTCAGTGAGTATTTCCAATTACGCTGCATGAACAAAAAAAAGTGAATTGGGATAAAAAAAATGTTTGTGCAAGAATGCAATTGTCAATAGTCAAACTCAAACTGGAGTTTGCCTTGATCACAGTCACTTCTGGACTTCTGGACAATGGCTCAAAAGTACCACTATGCTGCGCAGTTTGGACAATATATCCCATGGGAGTTTTAGTGAATTATGTACGCCATCTATTTTGGTGGAAACAAGGTGTGACCGCAAGAGCAAAAGCTCGTTTCACTTCCTATATTTCTTGCATATACGTCTTAGTATGGTGCTTATACAATCCTATTCAAGTACTGCAATTACTTATCATCATATCCAACTAAAAACCAGTATGGTAACAATTATATCCATCAGTAGTGCAGATAACACATACAATCTCAACTCAGTGCTGCTGACTGTTCAAGTTGAAATATGTATATTTTAGGATAAGTTCAGTTGAGTGAAAAAAGTGGTGATGGGTGGTTTAGGAGACTTCTTATTATCTACTGACGCTTAAACCTTTTGTTGACCTATGATACAGGCTGCAAGAAATAAACTTCATAAACGCCGGGAGCGTGAATATACATGGAATAATTTCTTCCCATTTTGGAGATCAGTGTTAGCATGGCATCCAAGCCATGCACGGGATGAAGCTAGGCATGTGTGTAATTTCGATCACATTCGTAACTCAGGGATTAGCTCATTTCGTAAAGTATCTGTTCTGGGTCCAAATGGAAATGCACGTTCACTTGGAAGAAGAGTTCCGGAAATTAGAAGTACTAGATGACCCGTTGCGCGACTGCGCAACTGCCGGATGCAAAGATTGTACTCTTGGCGTACGCTTTCTTTGATATGTGTGTCACTGACGCAATTGTGCTTTCTTTGATATGTGTGTCACTGACGCAATTGTCGAAAGCGAGGATTGAGTGTTTAGGGTTCTCTATAGGACGCCAACGAAAGAGTTTGCATGCATCGAGGAGGCATGGACGATAATGGTAGTGTTTCCTTGGAGACAACCTCAAACAGAGTTGGGAGTAGGCTCTTTGTTTCGATGTTGTAGGAAGAACTATATTTTACTCAAGCAAGCAATAATGACGTAAATACCGGCAGCAAGAATTTATTTTAGCTAGAATTTTTTGGTGTGTGGATGTATGTTACTGCTATCCACGTTTGATTTTGCGACTCTTGGCCAGTCTTGGCCATCGATAACACACCCATGTTATGCTTAAAGTCCATAACACAATATATATATGTACCTACATAGTTCATAGAAACATAAATTGACCAACGATGTGACACTCTAAAACTAAATACTAAAACACAGTAATCATTCCCCTAGCCTTCATAACCTGAGCAGTGGCCTGATGGATGTTGATGGTGACTTGAACGGAAAAGACCCCATCTTTGCTCTTATTCTGAACTTTCAGTTTGACCCCATCGACCAGCTAACGTTCCATGGACCTGCTTCAGCTCCCCATCATGGATGCAATTTCTGATGGGGTGACTGAGATGACTTCACATATGCTTCTGCCTTGAATCATCTCAGTTCACACATCTATCATCTCTGGCCTGGTGGTAGCATGACAAACTCGCTGTAAGTTGACATGTGCACCCACGGTACAATACAACACAATGGGGTTCAATTGACATGTGCATCACACACTTACACCTAATTAACCTCCAGCTCAAATCCTGCACCTACTTAACCGTAAAAGTCGCGCACGGGCTACTTTGAGCTTCAATATTCTTATTAAGCTTGCAGTCGATGAACGAAAACATGAGAATCATAAGTTTATAATTGACAAACTGTAATTGTGATCTTTTGATGGCTGCCTCTCAAGATCAACATCCTGAGCAATGGACTTTCCTGCCAGCTTGCTCGCCATCAACTACAAATAAATGAAGACAAAAAAAGTCAATGAATACATATGTGTGGTTGTGGAGACATTGTACATCATTTGACACATGGGATTTAATCCCTAATAAACAGTACCAGCCATGTAGCTCAGGGAACCTACTGTTCAGAGCAAATCAGCAAGCAAATAGCGTCTCGAAATATTAGCGACCCCCTCCCCCTCAGAACAGAAAGGAATATTCAAACACAACGAAAAAGGATGTGTTTCACGCACAAACAAGAACAATCTGAACCGAGCCAAATTCGCAAGTAACCATCTACTTGCAATTTCCATGGCATTATTTATAAATGGTAGACTATATGTCCCATGAAAACAGGGAAATCATATGCAAATCAACTATCATAAGCTACCGACCTACCAAAGTTGCTTCCTAAAAATGCTGGGTAGCAAGGAAGGTAAACCAACATATGCAATGCTTTATCGTCCAAGGAAGCCAAATAAGATATTCGATATAGTTATGCAAAACCAAGATAAATCGATTTCTAGAAAGAAAACAAAGCTACTACCTCCGATCCGTTTTAAGTGTCGCCAAGAATCAACACGGTAGTATAAAAGGCGTTGCTCGCGACATTTATTCTGGATCAGAGGAGTACAAAAAATTAAAGCTAAGCAGGCTCACGTAAAAATGATGAGACCTATGGTTTTGAAGAATATCATACACTATACAGCAAATAAAACTGAAATGAAAATATGGAGAGGGGGAGGTAGCAGATCAACCTGCACACCAGGTGGAAGCACACGCAGCAGAAACACCAATTGTTCATTATGGAGAAAACGATATACCAATCCCAATCACACCACAAAATACTCGAGAGTGATATCTCTCAAACCTTTATGGGGACCTTGGTCTGGACCATTAATACATAACCATTATCATACCTACATAGTAAGTGAATGAGCTGACCATGAGAGCAACCTGTAAACAAAAAAACAATATAGACTCGCCAACTTTAGACCATGCATAATTGGATAATCTCCAAGACATCACAAAAGCTGAGCAAATTCTCCATCAACATAGTCCCCACCAAATTTATATGACTCTCGGAAATCTAATTAGAAAACCATAATGATTAAGTTGAAGGTATTTTTTAAACCAACTTTATTCGTAGTCGAATGCACAATAATTGACTTATAACAGGGCAAGAATGCAAAGAATCCTAACATAGTAATTGTTTTCCTTATTTGATCAAGCATAGAGTAAAGTGAAAAGAAAACTTCTTCTCTTTGATATATGCCCAAATTTAGTTTTAGTGAAATTACAAAACACAAAAGTACCATGCATGTTACTATGATTAACAAAATTTAGTAACAGAATACACACAAATGCTAACCAAATCAAAGCAAGTAGCAATCCATTTCACGTAAATGAGAAATAGCGGGAGTATTTTCACCTGGGCCAAGAACCAGCAATTTTGGCGGCGTGCAACCATCCGACTGCGACACTATCATGATGTACCTCACCGATGGATGGCTAGAGAGGATGCAGCGAGACACCTTGTCATTGACCACTATTAAACTCATAGCCGCAACACAAACACTTAGGCCACCATACCCTCATGTGCGTTCTTCAGCAGCAAGTGCATGGCGAATCGGCAACGCCTCTCCCCGGCTTATCGACCTCGTCTATTTGGGCGAACCTGTACAAAATTCACAGCATTGAGAAACGATACCATAAAAGGCTGGCTATATACAGAACTGGCAACAACATTGATTTGAACTCAAATAATTATTATGACTCCTTGCATGTGTCTCGAACATCCTAGCACAACTATACTATGAATCACTTAGATATTTACAAACGATAGCTTGCAGATGCAAGTCAGATAAACCAGATAGGAAATATATTGTATCTACAACCATAAAACTGAGAAACATAATGGTTGTAGTTAAATTTTAGAGAGAAAAAAAGCTATTGGGGATAATGGACCTTACATAAATTAATGTTCCGCTACAGCCCACTCGCATTTGAACAAACACGTTACATGCATAAGTAAGCTGGACAAACAAAGATAAAGAATATGGGGATTAAATTAAAAGTGGGAGTGAGGGGTTCCTGCTGGTGGGGTTGTGAGAGAGAGGATGAGGAGGAAAAGTGAAGAAATGTACAGATTCTCACCTACAACAATGCGGTTTGTGTTGCTGTGTGGCATCCTATGGTAGCGAGGGGAGAAGACACGGAGGAGGTCATGCAGTTTGGTGCTGGCCGACGTCATACCAGACGAACTGACCCTCCTCTGCGGTCCGGCCCCTCACCAAGAAAAGCAATTGTCCATATCAGTAAGGCACTCTAAGGCGTGTCCTTGAAACAATAAGCATCGGAGATAAACAAACATTTTCAAGAATGTCCTGGAACACACAAAGGAAGACATAATAAACAAACCAACCAAAGAATGATCAAAACATAGAAGAGAAGAAAAGAAGCTACAGAGCATCCACCACTCGCTAATCACAGTAATTATAGTACAAATATATTTATACAATTAGGAACATAAAAGGCCATGTTCTCTCAACAATTTCTCATGTTTCATTAACATTCAGCCACTGATAAGCCATGTCGTCGAAACAAAAAGCATCCGACAGAAACTACAGAGTTTAAGAATGCCCCAGAACAGATAAGATGGCCATAAACAAATGAATTAAAGAATGTACATAAGCAAGAAGAGAACATCCACTGATCATAAACAACATGTATGGTAATACAAATTCATTTTCCAATCAAGAACTGAGAACAATTTATCGTTGCTTACTAACCTCCATGAATCACAATAAATTCGATGCACAAAAATCATGACAGCTACAAAGAACTCCTTTCCATTTGACTGCAAGTTAACAAAAAGCCTGAGGTGATCCCATAATATACCAAACTAATTAAATAAGTAAGAACGGATAGGGACAGAGAGACATACACAATCTAGCGAAAAAATAGATGAATTGCATCTATGCACTCAGCATCAGGAACGCAGCTGGAAAATAAACGTGTGAGTATCACCTTCATCTCTTCTACCTTGACAACCATTTCGATGTAACCTTTACCCTGTACAAGATTTGCAAATGTGAAATTTGTCCCAGGAGAGTGAAATGTGTTTCAACAATGAGAGAGAGAGAACTTCATCGGATCATCAAATATAACATGAGAAAATACCTGCTCAATGTTCTTTCTCAGAGATTCTGACGGATTCTTCCTCGCAGAAATGACCAGCACAACGCTCATCCTCACAGATTTTTTATCCTATCATGTGATTGCAAAAGATAAGAATCATGGTAAAGAGAGGCAATTTCAGGTTATGAAAAAATGAAAAACTTTCTGAGCTAAACTTGAAACATAAGAGCTTAGACTTGCTCCTCTTGATCTCACCATTGACCGCCAGCGATGCTCCTCTTGATACTCTCAGGTGTCATCTGCATCAGACGCACTCCCCGTCGCTCAGCACCTCTCCAAGTAGCACATCCATGGAGCCATGGAGGGGCGACTCGCTGTCCTGATAATATTTATGATTGTCAAACAAATCACACTTTTAACAATGAAGGTGAAAAATAAACCAAATCTCTGAAACCATTAGACCTGCATTTGGGTGAGAAATTTCTCGAGCTCCTATCCAGATATTTGTTAGATCAATGGCCTTAGATAGAAGTGCATATACAAACAATTTTAGATGCCCACCTATTTACGGGATGAAGAGTCATCTGTGGATGCACCTCATCAGTATCTACGTCCGAATGAAAAATAAATAGAAAAATTCTTTTAGAAACAAACTCAGGTTCTTTCTGTAACTGTATACTGTCATGGTACTCAACAAGCATTGCTAACTTCACATCAAAAAAATTATTACTATTTCACGGACGTACAAGCATTCAAAGATGCTCCCCTTTATATGCCAACTTTCTACAGTTTTCCATAAAAAAGAATTGAAAAGTAGTATTCTGCATTAGTACATGATTGAGCTCCTTTTAGATAAATATGCCCAAGTATAGGGATAAAGTGTTCCTCCCAACATATCATCATGAGCAACATACCTAGTCCCGCATACACAGTCTTAATTATTTGTTTCAGGTGATAGTTCTAAAGAAAACGTACAGTTGGTAAGTTACTAAATTAGAGAACTGGAAACAATTACATGCTTGCTTCAAATGTTGGAACAAAGAACTGCTTAAATAGTAATGGCTTAAGTGATCAAAATACAAAGCAAATGGAGAGAAAATACATGTAACAGCAAGATAACCCTGGAATACAGACCTTGCACGGAAAGAATTAATATGTGGACTGTCTTCATCAATATACCAACAAGACAGGCATAACTACCGCTTAGCCATCTAATACCAGAAGGAGCAGCTCATTTTGTTAAACTATAATCCGTAAGTCTAGGTCGCATTGAACCTCCAACAGGACAATTAGGTAGCACATATCAAATTGTCAACACATGTCGCAAGGTGTAACATGGGTGGTCTACAAAATATGAACATGTAGTTATGTACCACAAAAGGACAACCCACAAAAATAAATATTTTTTAAGCAGGCAGTTCAGGTTATTGAATACCTGAATGCAGAATCTGATAGTGTAAATCCCTTCTTCATTGTATTCTGGAGTGATTATAACTTCAGAAATACGAGACATCTCAGTTAAAACTGCAACTGCACTCAAGAACCACTCCCAACCGGCCCTGAAAAGAACAGTTAGGGATATTGGATAGAGTATCCTGCACAAAATTTCCACCGGAGGGAAAGGTATCGGACCGGCATAAAGCAAAAGCACTATATACCTGGCATACGTCCGAGGAATTTACAGAACCAGAGAACAAGCATGGCTGAGAACTAATAGATATCTCCTTTGTTATGTCAGAAGGCCTCATCCACTGAGAAACAACCTGAATGCGTATAAAAAATAAATGGTAAAGACTTGAACAATATTTAGTGCATAAGTGGACAAATATGCATGAAGAGCACCTGCAATTTTAGAGGAGGGTTCACTGGATCCACATATAAAGATCGATCATCCGGAGGGAACTCTTGATCAGTAAAATTACTCTCCCCTTTTGCACTAAGAGCTTCCCTGACAGCCCTTTCAACAGAGAGCATACGCCGGTTGACTTCCTCTCGTGTCTCAAACCTTGGTTTCCTTGGTCTTTGCAAGGAATCAATGTCAATAGCCACTTCATCATGCACCGGACGTTTCCTACCACTTGAATACTGCCCGTCCCATTCAACATCCATTTCTTGATCATATAGCTCAAAGTTTGCTTCTTCACTCTCCCAGTCATCCACCTGAATGAAGATATATTAAAATTAAGAAATAAAATCATTGGTAATTTCGTATTGCCTTCAAATTCATGAAATCACAAAAGGGTAGACATAAGTAAATTATTTTTCGGAGCGACAATTTACCCTTGCGGAATAACTTCCATGCAAAGCATCTTCAGCTGCAATGTCAAACAAGCCATACTCCGCAGGACACATGGTTGTATGTAACGCAGCAACCTTATCTTCAGTCAGACATCTTCCCCATAAGAAAGCATCCATGATCTGCATCTCTGAGTCTGAACCTTCGCTATCTGACCTACCAAAGGCATCCAAGTCTATAGGTGGCCTAGCACCAACCCAAATATCTGCACCGGGTTCCCATATGCCAGTGTTTCTAGGCAATGGTAGCCCGTTCTGACATCCATTGTAAACTCCATCTATGAAAGAAGTTGCTTCACCTATGTCAGAAACAATTAACTGCCCTACCCTACAATCCCATACCATACCAATCCCATACCAATATAAGACCTGTAGGTGGCTCTCTTCTTACTTAGTCAGAAACACACAAACAAACCCTACCCTACCAATCACAAGGTCAACAACTGAAACAACCATGAACTATCCAATCAATTAACTAAAACTACTAAATAATGAAATATACTCCATACTTCACATTTAAATCGGGAAGGGATTGAACGAGGGAAGTGGGAGCACCTGAGAAAGAGGGGAGGACATGAGCACGATCTACTTCGGCTGGTGAGGACGGACGTGCCCGCGAGGTGGCTTGCACCAGTGGGGATGGAGGCGACGGCAATGTGGCCCGGCTGGTCGGGGGGGAGCAGCCCGTGGCTCTGTGGAGGGCGCCGGCGACCGGCGACGGAGTAGGAGAGGGAGCGCGCGAAAGAGGAGGCAGGCCGCTCGGTGCTGCTGCCGCCGTCCGCTGCAGCTCGCGGCCGCCTCCGTGCGCTGTAACCACCTCCGCCGCTCGCTGGGATGGATTTCGCCGCGATTGGGGAGGTCGAGGCGGCGGCTGGGGGCTGGGAGGAGTGAGGCAGGAGGGGATTGGAGGAGGAGAGAGGGCAGCGCGAGTGGCTAGGGTTTCACCGCCTGGTTTTGTCCCATGCACTGGGCGGGCGAAACTGAGCTACGCGGACGAGCTGGTCTCGCTCGCTGATATGTAGGTCCAGCTCCCAACCTGACCCATAAATTCATGTAGAGATCAGCCACCACGAAGTAACAAAAGATCTACCGCATCCAACGGCTGTGGTGAAAAGTGGGAGGAAACTTACTATTCCTAAGGCCGATCCAACGGCTCAGAATGGCCAGAAGGGGCAAATGCCTTGAGGAGGAGGGTAGGCTCTCATCCTTTATAGTAGTAATGCATGAATCCAGTCGGCTATTTGGAACTGTTGCACTCACGATCTTGAAGGCATTAAAAAATGCATGAGTCTGAAGGTAAGGCATGTTATTCGATTTCAAGTCTCTGAAACATTTCCGCAGGAAATACCATTAGAATTTCTGAATTTGTTCTCCAATCATCTAATGTGATCTTGTTAATGCAGGTGAACTAGGTTTAGTCCGAATTTGGGTAGTCCGTGCATGTTTGTCCAAGTACACATCATGCCGCACGGTACTGTGCTTCATGGTGCGTGGTTGTATTTCACATGGTCCGGAACACAAGACTATTAGGCTTTGTTTGGCTGCTAGGCGAGCTCTCCCAGGGAAGAGTAGCCCCAAGGGGAATAGTCTTGACAGTACGGAAAACCCGAGAAAAATTTGTATCACTACGAGAAATGCTCCGGTGTTGGAACCAGATCCTCTGACGTTGAGCAAACTATTGCAGAGGGACATGGTTCGTTGTGGTCCGCTCGTTGCGCATCCTACGACGTTCCTTCACCTGAAGTCTTGAATGACTGGGTGCTACTACTACGTATACCTTTTTTTTTGACATAAGCCCGGGCTATTTTGCTCGGTTGGAATTTGGTAACGGAGTAAGCCCGTGCGATTAGTCTTTTTTTAACCGATATTTTTTACGGCTTGTATAAAAAAGATTAAAAAAAATTATAGTGAAAAGTTTTTTCAGAGAATTTTGTCCTTTAACACACGATGCAAGATCATGTCCGTTGATCCGTTTGCGTCACGCTGCAGACAGGAAATCGGCTGTGTTCTGTCCGCTGTTCGGTTTGCGTGGGAGTGGCCCCAACGGCCGGACGCAAATTAGTACATTGTCAATGACGGTGGTAGAATTAGCGCCACCACGTCCCGCCGCGCCGACTTCCCGCCCGTCAATTCCCGTATTCCCGCCCACGACGGCGTTTCGCGCCACATGCTTCCCGCGCGCGGGCGGTAGGCCGTTACCGCGCGCCGGCCTTTCGTTCCCCGCCCACCGCGGTCTTTATAAGGTGTCGCCGGCGGTGCTCAGCCAACACAAAAATAATGGCCGAACACCCCGACAACACCTGGGATAAGATCGTCGCGATGGCGCGCAACCACTTCCCCGACGACGAGCTGGCGGCGTTGGCCTACGCCCAGTTCACCTATGACTATGACGCGGAGGAGGTCGCGGCGTATGCAGCCATCCCCAAGGAGATTGCCGCGGACGCGCCATACCCAGGCGATGGTGCGCAACCGCTTCACCGTCGACGAGGTGGACGACGACGACCTCGAGTTCCTCGCCTCGTTCGAGCTGGGCGTACACGCAATGTGGCGGCGCGCCCAAGCGGATGTCGAGCGCGAGTACGTGCGCTCGACGTACCGCCCGTCGCACGTTCTGGGAGAAGCCGCTGCGGTGGCTGCAACGGCAAGGGAGGAGGCGATTCACCGGGCGAGGACGGTGTCCCAGGGGCTGACGCCGCAGCAGCGGCACCGCCTGGTCGACCAGCGCCAACGAGCGATCTGGGCGACGGCGGCGCCGGCGGCTCTGGCGACCAGTAAGGCGAGCGACTGCGAATAGCCTCGTAGCGGTAGGGCGCCATCCACCATACCCTCGCCGCCATGACGGCCATGTCTGCGGCGAGACGCAAACGGATCAAAACGGACACGATTTTGTATCGTGTGCAAGGACAAAATTCTCTGCAAAAAAAATTTCACTATAATTTTTAATTTTTTTTATACAAGCCGTAAAAAATATCGGTTAAAAAAAGACTCATCGCACGGGCTTACTCCGTTACCAAATTCCAACCGAGCAAAATAGGTAGCAGGCTTATGTCAAAAAAAGGTATACGTAGTAGGAGTAGCACGCAGTCGTTCAGGTGAAGGAGCGTCGTAGGATGCAAAACGAACGATGTCTCTCTGCAGTAGTTTGTTTGCTCAACGTCAGAGGATCTGGTTCCCCGGTGTCGGGGGAAAATAGCTTCATCTTCCTCAGCTGCACATACGTTGCAATCTGGTTGCCGACTGCTCCAACGACTATCTGTAGCACAGATGGATGAGAGCAGGGACTCCAAAACAGTAGTAGGAAGATGAAGCGCAGAACATCAGGCACTGGCGCTAGAATATCTGCTTCTCCTTGGCGTGAGAGGAACACAAATCAGATCTGGAACTTGTTTGCATATACTCCCTCCGTCCCAAATAGACACTTATTTTGGGACGGAGGGAGTATATCAGATGAAGGCGCCACGCACCTTGCTCCTCGCACCTGGAGTATGTGAGTATGTGACGACACACGACGTTTGCCTTGATGTTGTGACGCGTCGTACAATTGCAGGAGCTAGCAGGCATGTGCGACATGGAGAAACGGAGTGGTGGCGCCGTGACGGGATACACGAACAGAGAGACGGGAAACTCCTCCCACAAGTCGACTAGTGTATTTCCGGCCTAGGGATTTGGCCGGGCAAGCCCATATTTCTTGTCTAGACGATCAACCAAATGGACCTGCAGCGGTTCCCGGGGAGATTTTAGCGAGTGTCTCCCCCCCCCGTGGATTTTCCCTGTGCATCAAATGAACCGTTAGATATTAGATATTCGGGAGGTTCCACTCCAGAATATCTGAAATCTAGGTGTTTGACGATGTTAGGTATTCAGTCTGGCATTATATCATGATATCGAACTAGGACTCGGGACGGCAAAAAAGAGGCAAGTTAATGTCGAGGGGTTATGCTCGACATTACGAGATATTCGCAACCCTGCTCCACTTCTCATCGCGAAAACTTTATCCTTATGGTTCCTTACTGCCCCCCCCCCCCCCCCCCCCCGCTCGATAGGTCGCCACGACCTAAGCGGCGACGTCCGGCCTCCCACATGTACTCCTCCTTCCCGGCTCCATCTCCTTCTCCCACCGTCTCTCCCTCTAGGAGTGGATCCTGTCGTCCTTGTGGCCCGTCCACAGCAGGTCGTTGGCCCCGTCCATGGCGACGCAAAGCGTGGGCGGCGCGGGCACACCAGACCCTGATCCCGGACTCGGCGCCCACCAAGAGCTTGCTGCGAGGGTGTGGAGGAAGGAGCCCGTCTGCGTCTCCCGTAGCGGGTGGGGCCGCACCTGGGGCAGGGGAGCGCCGCCTTACTCGGACATGGCGTCGTACGTGTATTCACATGAAGCAAGCGGGTGAAAAAAATACCGGTCGGAAAAACCTACCAGGTTCCCAATCAGGGCCTTATCATGAAAAAGACGAACTTTCTAATTGGTTCCTATCCGCCCAATTTGTCTTTGTAACGAGCGCACTGCGCACCAACGCCTCGTTGCACAATACTCTTTATCTGCTTAGCGCGTTCGATCATGACGATATTCACCACGATGTTGAATAACATGGGTGACAGTGGGTCACTTTGTCGAAGCCTTTTTTTGTTTGTTTGGATGTAATGTTCTAAATCATCATTGACTTAAAGTCATATCTGTTGATCTCACAAACTGACTTTTCCTTGGTTCGATAATTCGGCCACCTAATAATCGCATTGGCTCACAATACAATACGGTCCGTTTGGAAAATTCAAATTGGATTTCACTCTTCAGGGAGCTCAGGAAGACACTCCTCGGTTACTCCTTTTGTGGCATGCTAGCTGGACACCCAGTATTCCAGTAAGTACGGACGTATCGTGCAGACGACAGAAGAGCGGCCTCAACAATACTCAAGTGGTCAGGATGGACGGGAGCGTGGCCGACTTCCTCCCCTTCACCGGCGCCGTGGTGTCCGGGAAGCAGCCGTCGGCCGGCAGGTCGGTGACCTCCCCGAACTCCGACACGCTGATCGGGAACGGCAGCAGGTGCCCCCGCAGGTCCTCCACCCTGTCCCGCATGTACGCGTCCCATAGCGCCTCCGCCGCGCGCCGCACCGCGTGCACGCACTCCACGCTCTCGGGCTCCATGAACACGTCCTCGCCGGCGTTGCCCAGGAGGTGCTCGTACCAAAGAGACATCCGAAACGCGTGCACGAGGCCCCGGGCGCGCCCGCCGCCCGGCCCGTTCAGGTGCGCCGGCTGGTAGCTCCCCTGCGCGATCTCGCTGTCCCGGTTGCCGGCCAGCGACCGCTCGTTCAGGTTCGCCGATCCCACGATGACATACTCGTCGTCCACTGCACAACAGTGGAGCATATCAGGGACAGTGAGACGTCAAGAGGTCGCGTGCTCAAAAGAATGAGCAAATCAGTCGAGGTCGCAGAGAGCGCGTACCGATCATGAGCTTGGCGTGCACGTAGATGGGGAACCGGCGGCTCGCTTGGGCGCGCCAGCAGTCCGTGCCCTCCTCCGGCTTCACCGGCGGCACGTACTCTCCGGGGCGCGGCGCCTCTCGGTTCCCGAGGCAGAAGAAGTTGAGGTAGTCGCAGGGGTGCGCCTGGCCGCGGAGCCCGGCGTCGTCGATCGCCTCCATGACGATGCCGTACATCATCTCCACGGTCAGCCGGTTCCACCGCACGATGGCCTGGATGGAGTCGCTCGCCGGCTCCCCCTCGGGCCACATCGGCGTCACGATGTACACGGCGAACCGCTCGCCTCGCCGGATCTTGGCGGCGACCTTGAGCGCGATCTCGACGGGCACCAGGTTCAGGCAGCCGGCGTCCCGGTCCTCCGCCCAGGAAGCGCACCCGCCGAGGAAGTACTGGTTCTCGATGTAGATGAACCGCCGCGCGCGGCGGATGGCCTCCACGTAGCCGATCTGTATGCTCTGGTCGATCGTGAGGTCCTTGCCGCTCGTCAGCCCCATCGCGGCGGCCTCGGCCGGGTCGGCGGGGAACCCGACCACCGACGCGTCGTCGACAGACCGGAGCACCTGCACGTTCCACGAGTCGGCGTCGTCGTTGAAGCTGCAGCGATCCGGGAACATTGCTGGGCTCAGGTCGAGCAAGCAGCCTCGCATCTTTCCCGGCGCCTGCTTCTTCCATCGGTGCTCGAAGTTGGCGAGCACGTCCCACGCCGCCGGGCCCTCGATCCTGCAGTGCACGTCGTGCCACGGCTCCCTCGGCCCGCCATGGCGCAGCGAGGCGTGCTTGAAGTTGTTCTGCATGAAGTCGTGAGAGTACGTCGTGTCGAGGTCCTGGAACAGCGTGTGCTTCTCGTCGTCGTACCTGCTCGAACGAACAGCTCTACCGTTGTCAGATACAGTCATTAGCGATTCAGAAAGCATTTGAAAAACAGAGAGTTGAACATATATATCTAGAGACCTGCCGTCGCAGAGATCAATGCCGCCGATGAAGCTGACGACGTGGCGACCGTCGGCGGTGCCCGGCGTGGCCACGTCGAGGGTGACGCTCTTCTGGTGGTGCGTGAACTCGGTGCTGATCTCGATGCTCTGCACCAGGGTGAGCGCGGCGTCGGCGTCGCGCGGGCAGAGGAAGCACCGCACATTGGTGCCATGGAAGAAGGCCCGGGTCTCCTCGTCGTGCGTCCTCATCACCCCGGCGTTGCCGAGGAACGGGACGGACGTCTTGTCCTGCCACGGCATCACCAGCACGGCCACCCCTTCATCGGCCTTGCGCTTCAGGAGCTCGCCCAGCGTGACGCCCTCCGCCCCGGGGACCATCCGGCTGGCGTCGCGCACCAGCGTGATCGCCGTGTTCACCGACCAACCGGCGACGTAGACGAAGTGGCGCGCGTCGCGGATGGCCACGTACAGGTCCTCCCATAGACGCGCCGGCCGGTACGGCCGCCCGCCGTCGAGGCGGACCGACGGGTCGAACGCGTCCGACAGGTGCGAGTTCTGGTACAGCGTGACGTTGCAGTTGGCTCGCTCCGGGAAGAACGCCGGCTTGACCCCCGCGAAGCCGGGCAGTCGTATGCCGGCGTCCCAGCACGGGTCGCGCTCGACGTCCAGGAACCGGAGCCGGACGCGGAGCTTCGGCGTGTGCGTCTCGTGGTGGTGCTCGCCGCCGCGGAGGTTGAGCCAGACGTCGAGCGGATGCCCCGCCGCGACGCTGGCCGTGGGCACGGAAGCGCGGCCGAGGACGCTGGCGCCGACGAGGTGCTGGCTCTTGACGGTGAATGCGATCGCGGCGGCGGGGTAGGCGCAGTGCAGGCGGAACGACTGGTTCCAGGCCGGATTGGTGGAGTGGAACACCACCTCGCGGGTGCGCGCCACCCGCGCCGCGCCGGCGTCGATGTCCACGTAGATCTTGCTGTGCTGGAGGCCCTGCACGCCCAGAGACTGCTCCAGCTTCTCCGTCGCCTGCCGGTCACCAGACACGTGGCGCCGTTACTTCGTAAAACAGTGTGCACCAAAAATCCAGAGACTTTACAGCGTGGTGTCGTAAGATTATTATTGTTGTACTAGAGAACCGAAGTTCCTTGTTTCTGAACCTATGTGCACAACAAAATTCAGAGACTTCACACTTTTGCATTTAACTTGCAGTGTCTTTAGGTTCAGTTCGAGCAACGTATGGAGTACTTAACAAATCTCATCGGCATTTCGATTTCTAATTTCATTTTACCCCGTAAACAATCAGTTAAGCAACAATCGGTGAACATCTGCTGTCGATCATAGAGCAGCTCGTAGTGGCGGTAGGTGATCTCAAATTTCAAACAAGAAGAGTATCCTTGACGGCCAATCCATCAGCTCAGAAGCAACCATGAGCGCAAAAGCAATGACTAGGCGCCACTAGTTTCCCAGAGGTCAGAAGCTTCTACTCGTGGCGGAACGGTAGGTTGAAGAACCACAGTCTGAATGGACGATGCGTGTGAAGAAAAAATAACTGAACAGAGGAGGAGCAAGCATGCAAAATAACGAGCAGAGGAGGAGCAAGCAGGCATTTGCACGTGTGGACGTAAAAACGATAATTTTACCTCCATGATGCGGCCATGGATGGCGTTGTGGAGGTGGTCGGCCTCGAACACCGTCGCCTCGAGCACGCCGTGGAGGTACGCGGCGTCGGCGACGGCGGCGTGTCCGTCCTCAGAGCCCATGCCCGGCGCGGCGTCCATTGCTGAGTGCCTTCCCGGGCTCGGCCGATCGTGTTTTATAGAGGAAGACCGGCCTCACCACACTCACTGACTTGCCAAAGCCTTAAGGCTCGAGGAGAGGGAAGAAAACCGCTCGTTTCACGTCCCTTTCCACCACATTCGACCTCTGTTTGCGTTCTTCTGGGGGAAGAGAGCAGAGCCAGCACACCAGATTCCGCACTTGCTTCGGTTATCCATGTGATTACCATCAAAATTCGCCTAATCTCTAACGATACATAGACCGTGGAGCGTGGAGGAAAGGGCATTCCCCTAAATTGCAAAGCATCGCCGCTGGTCCAGAAAGGCCATGATTAAATGTTCAAAGTTCGAGTCGTTCCTAAGTCGTATTGTGAGCACTTTTTGTTTGTGATGCTTAATTTCTTTTGTGATCTAAATTTATTTAGTTGGAAGTCAGGAGTTAGTTGGCTTATTACAGGAATTAATTGTTGTAACATACTTGAAGGATGCAGCATGGAGCACACAAGAAGTATGTTGCATCATAGATTCTATCCGTGATATCATCCACCTTGAAGGGAGAAGAGTTTGCTGCCTATACAAAAGAAACACAAGCACATAGCACAAACGGTTTCCACATTTGGGCGCAAAACACAAAACAAATGAACAACCTCACAAGCCCTACGACCGCTGAATAGCTTGTCCGCTTAGATATCGAGTGCATAAGTGACGACAACATTGACAACCTCCTCCTTCTCACGCCTAACCCTCCGTTCTTCTACTTTTTCCCCCTTTCACGCCCACCCCGATTTACCGTGACATCGAGGCGATATTTACCGAAAGGCGTGCAGTACTAGCCACAAATAAAAATGTCACACCCTCCGAGCGTGTCGTCGGATCGAGAAATCTGCAGAAATTGATCGGTCACCGAAAGTTAAAAACAATACCACCCACCATGATAAATCTCAAAGAGCGAAAACTGTTGTGATAAAAAAACTTATGAAAGGTGCACATTTAGAACCCTAGCAATAGAAGGTTCTTCTGTTATTGGACAAAAGCCTAGAAGCCTCTTTGTCACATGAATACATGATATTGCACTAGCATGGGAGTGCCAAAAGTTACCGGTGAAGCCTCGTAACCAAATTTAGGTTAGGTCATGCTTGTTTTGATTGCTCTCCAATGTAATCTCGAAGTGTTCTGACAAGTTATTGTTGATAGGTTTCCACCCCATCAGATGTTGCGGATCAAGAGCATCTTAGTGACTTTCTTGTGCATGCTCAAACACGTCTTCCGGCTTTCTTCAGAGAGACTTCATACTTTATATTATGTAGCACAAATGGGGATTACCATAGTCAGAGAATGACAATGTAAAATCCTTCAATTAATTGAAATTAGTAGTTGGAAATCATGATTTAGCAGGATTATTAAAGTAGTGAGATGTTTTAACATATCTAGATGATGGAGCACACAACAGGCATTTGCATCATATATTCTATATGTGTTGTCATCCACCCGAAGGGTTAAGAGTTTATTGCTTATACAAAAGAAACACGAGAATATAGCACAAACAGCTTCTAGATTTGGAGCAATGGGCCAAATGAATGAACAAACCATACAAACCATAAGGCACACACAAAGCTTATTCGTTTCGACACCGGAGATATACGACAATATCCACAACATCAAAAGAAAACGTGAATGCCACGCCTCAAAGAGCGGATGCAATTATGGATATCACCACAACAAACTTATGAAACACACACGGCCATAACCTAAAACATCATTTGTTTGGTATATTCAACTATGTTTTTATTGTGCCTATAAAACACTCATCCCAACTATTAATTATGTGAAAAGTGAAACTTTTGAGCTTCTGCAGATAACTGAAACCTTCAACGGGGTCTGTTGGTAGAGTTTGCTAAACATACATCATAGGTGGAAATGCAGAGCAAGTTATTTGTTGCTAGGTGGTTACAATGGAAATAAATAAATAAAACCACATAAATAAATTGTAACAATTTGATCGTCCATTTCCTGTATAAAAATCACATTTAAATCAGAGAAGCTGTAGGCAAGGTTCCCTGCTAAATTCGTTTGACTAGATCTCCATTGCCAACAACATATACAAAATAAATGTTATATGTTCATTTCAAGTTTAGGTCGAAAAACTGTTGGACGATACACACATAGTGTGTGCCAATGTTTTCCTTTTATACAGTTGCATGTATAATTCTCGCACTAGGTGCGGCTATAGTACTGCCATGGTCCTCATGGATGCTCTCAAGTATGGGTGTACAATAGATGGAGATGAGATGAAATTGCGAATGATTTTCTTGTTTGAAATGTCTACATGTGGCCAGTCCGGCAGTCCACGACTCACCAAGTGTAGTTTTCTTTTTTGAACTCGAAAAACTTTCAATTGTAGACATATTTGGGCCGTAACCTTAGTGAAAGTGGTATAACCGATAGCGTATTGGTGGCCGATTGCAAATACTACAAAAAAGGGGAATGCCTAGGAAATTAGGAAAGATATAGCAAAGATGAATACAAAATGGCAAAAAAATCCAACGAATGATTTATGACAAAATGGGAAATCTAAGTGTATTAAAAAACATTGATTTTCTCAATAAACACGACAAATTAGGAGAAAATGGTAAAACTTATTCTATGATAACCTAAAAATTTGATGTATGAGTACATATAGAAAAGTTTCATGAATGATCACGACTGTACGCAATCTTTATTTTTTGGGTATTAATAATTTGTATCTACACTTTCATATTCAAAACCATCATGGTTGTACTCCATCCATCCTCATATGCAGGGACATTAGATTTCATTAAGACATTAGTTTGATCAAGAATTATTCCACTCCTACGTTTGTTCTATGATATACAATCATAATCATGAATAAACACGCTTGAAATGAATTTCTAGTGATACACTATGTAGTAACAAAATTACTCCCGATAAAAAAAAATGCGGTTGAGCTCGCTAAAGTAAGAAAATCCATGGACACCGGCGATGGCGACAGCAAACCCCATGGAGGAAACCCACCAAGCTGTGGATGGAAAGTCCAGACCAAACCCCAAGCCTGCTCCTCTCCTCGCTCGGAGGAATTTGTTGTCTCTCTCGGTCACGTTCACGCGCACGCGACTACGCGAGAGGCCATCGCCTGATCGTGATCGGCACCGCACCGGATAGATGACGATGCCTCCCTCCCGTCCCCGTGGCCTGCCTGAGCCCTCGCCCTCCCCACACCACGCGGTACCGGTTCTCCTCCTCCTCCCCACCACCTCCCCCCACCGTCCGGATCTACTCCTCCCCCCGCCCAACCCGCCGCCGCCCTCCTGGATTCCCCGCCTCCCGCCGCCGGGCCTCGCTGGGTTCTCGGCCTCGCCTGCGCCATGGACGACGCCGCCGGGCCCAGGAACAAGGGCAAGGCCAACAGGCGCTTCTCCTTCTCGTCGGCGGAGGCCAGGGACAGCAGGCTTCGGTTCCAGGAGCTCTGGCATGACTACCACGGTCTGCTCCAGGTCAGCCAACGCGCCGCCGCTCCTACCTAACCTCTCTCTATTCTCTTGTTGCTGTTAGGCGTCGACTCGGCGAACCCTGCTTCGTATGGTACACATTGATCTTCGTTGGTGTCCTTTTGTCTGTGATCGATTCATGTTCTACAGGCAGTCCGTTAGAGGATTGGTGAATTCGGGATTGAGCCTTTTTTATTACTGTAGTGTATATACTGCTCGTGTTGGTAACAGTGGGTTCTTGTCATCCGTAATTCGTTCTGGTTCTGGTATGGACCAATGCCGTGTATACTGCATATATACTTTGATTGGGCTCGGAGCTGGTGCTGATAGCGTGACTGATGCAGGAAACTGAAGCGAAGAAGAGGAGGCTGGAGAGCATGAACCGGCGAAAGCTTGACCTGCTCGCCGAAGTCAAGTACGGCGGCTCCTTCAGCGATTAGTTCTTGTCGCTCATCTGGTGCATTGCTGCTTGGCTGGCGCCGGCCTCTTATTTTTGTATCCCCTTTAGCTAATATATACTCCAACTGTGTTTTTAACTGCCAGGTTCTTGCGGAAGAAGTTCAGCTCGTTTGTGAAGGATGATGCGCAGCGGACACATCACAGTCTAAAGAAGAAGAATGCTCGGCAAGTTCCATCGACTCTGGGAATGAATGATGGGCCGTCTACGAGCAAGGACACGGATTTGGACTTGAATCAAGATACTGCAATGGTATGTATTCAGATGCCACAAAGTCCGGCTGTAGCGCTAGTGTGGATTTCTGATAACTGTATATTTTCTGACAATTTAGTGACTCTTTACCTCCAGAATGATGTTTTCTGACAATTTGAGTTCCTCTTTACCTGCAGAATGAGGGAGGAGCTGGTTGCCAAGGGTACCAGGACCGTTCAGAACCTGGGAAGCATGATCCAGCTGGGGTAGATGAAGATATAATGAACTCCAATGTCAACTTATCAGCTTATAGGGATACAGAAAACTCTCCTGCCAGTGATGATAAGAGGGCTACCGCATGGCAAGACCGAGTAGCCTTAAAGGTCTAGTCCCGCTGTAGACGTGGCTATGTAATGGCATCTTTTTATGATAAGGATTGGAGTGCACCCCGCTTAGCTTGTCAAATATTCTGCGGTGCTTTGTAAAGGAACAGTTGATAAGGATAGGCATAGCCCAAGGTAGTTTGACACACTTACAGACAAGTTTGGTCCTTTACAATGCTATGAAACGTTCAACCTAGATTTTGAGTTACCCGTCTTTGCATGTGCTTTTATTTTGAGGTGTTATGAATGATTTAGAAACAATGCTTTTGTTCACTAGTTCAAATTATTTGTCTAGTTTGTGTATCACATTGTCCTTCTACAAAGTAACCTTTCCATGTGAAAGAGATGATATTATAGACATTGTCACATTTCTGTGATTATTCAGGAGTGTAAAAACTGTCAAGTGCATCATTCATTGTAGGCATCTTAATGAGCAGACCCGCCTTGGACCATCTTTTTTTTTGAGTTCTTCTTGGACCATCTTTCATCTCAGTAGGTGTAGCAAACTGCTGATTATCAGATAAACATGTGTCATGAAAAATGAAAGAAGAAGAGAGCACAGTTCGCAGTTTGTCCTGAAACTAAAGCTAAAAGTTCTTGTTTTACTGTCACGATTCAAATGTACAGACATCATGCGGTGCAACTTCCCCTAACAACCATACATCTGCATACACAACACATGTTATTTCTTACATGAACACATGCCATCTCTTTGCATTGTGCTTTGCTCGGTGCTCCTACCCATACGGTGACGTTCCAGCATTCTACCACTGCTGCATTGCAAATCACAGACCACACAAAACTTTGTTGCCCGTTGCTCCTCCATGGTCCCTGATGGCAGTTCATTATTGCCGTTTGAGCCATCCGAAGGTAGTTCATTCTTGCTGTTCAAGCCATCCGAAGGTAGTTCATTCTTGTTATTTGAGCCGTCCGAACGTGGTTCATCCAAAGTCTCCAGACAACCTGTTTTAGCGTTATCATCTTTGCGAAGGATCACCTGGGTCTTCTGTTGATGCTTTCTGCCTAAGCAGTGATTCTCAAATTGAACTCTAGAGTTACATTTGGCCTGGCACATGGCGCAATCCCATCCCGAGGATGGTACTTGGTCCTTGGCAAGTTCTGGTGGATTGTTTTTATCTTGGTTGATATTTTCTTGAAGGGCCCGATCATTCATAAGATGGAGCCTCTCCTCTCCAACGTCGCTCTCCAAGTCTAATTTGCCTTTCGTTATCTCCGCAGGATGCGGCACACTGTCTGGATTCAAGTTTGATTTGTGTGATTCATAATTCATTGCCATGTCCTTGCTTTCTTTGAGCAGGGCTTGGATCTCCTTTAAGTGCCTTTTACCCTTCAGGTGGATCTCCAGATCTGATTCACGGCCACACATTACTTGGCAAATGCTGCAACCTACTAAAGGTGGCTTCTCTGCATTCCCTGGCACATTGCCCTTGTGCGATTTGGCTTCCTGTGCCCCAATGTTCTTCACCATTTCATTGTTACTGCCTTCTTTGTATGCGACTGCGATGTGGAGACTGCTCACTTTTGCAATATCGCCTTCACAGAGTGTCGCATTTATCTTCTGTTGATGTTTTGTGCTTGTGCAGTGATGCTCAAATTGTGCTTTAGAGTAAATTTTGGCCTTGCACATAGCGCAATCCCATTCTGACGATGGTATCAGGTCACTGGCGATTTCTGGTGGGTTGTTTTTATCTTGTTTAATTTTTTCACGAAGGCTCTGATCATTCATGAGTTGGAGTCTCCCATCTCCGAGGTGGCTCTCCAAGTCTAATCCACAATTCGTATTCTCTGCAGGTTGAGGCACACTATCCAGGTTCAAGTTTGCTTTCTGCGACTCAGAATCTATTGCCTTGTTCTCGCTTTCTTTGAGTAGGGCTCGGATCCTCTTTATGTGCCTTTTACCATTCAGGTGGATTTGCAGATCTGATTCACGGCCACAAATAACTTGGCAAATGCTGCAACCTACTAAAGGTGGCTTCGCTGCATGCTGGGACACGCTTCTCTCTTGCAAATTTGCTTCATGTGGTTCGATGTTCTTCGCCATATCACTCTTGCTCCCTTCTTTGCATGAGGCTGCGGTGTTCTGCTGGCGTGCCGTGCTATCAGAATGTAGTTCATTTTTGCTGTTCAAGCCATCGGAAAGTAGTTCGTCTGCAGTGTCCAAACTGGCTGTTTTTGCGATATCGCCTTCAGCGCGCGCCACCATCATCTTTTGATGCTTTCTGCTTGTGCAGTGATTCTTGAAATGAGCTTCAGAAATACATTTAGCCTGGCACATAGCACAATCCCTTCCGAAGGATGGTGTTTGGTCCTCGGCAACTTTTGATGGATTGTTTTCCTCTTGGTTGATGTTTCTGCAGAGGGCCAAAACATTCAGTTGGTGTCTCTCGGCTCTGAGGTTGCTCTCTATGTCTAATTCGCAATCTGTATTATCCACATGTTGCAGCACACTTTCCAGTTTCAAGTTTGCTTTCTGCGACTCAATATTCATTTCTTTGTTCCATCTTCTTTTGAGTAGGGCTTGAATCTTCTTTAAGTTTCGTTTACCCTTCACATAAATCTCTACATCTGATTCGATACTACAGGTAACTTGGCAATTTTTGCAATCCCATACTGAAGGTGGATTCTCTGCATGCTGCGGTACATTGTGCTTGTCCAATTTTTCTTCTTGCGGCGCAATGTTCGTCACCGTATCATGGTTGCTTCCTCCTTTGCATGAGGCTGCGATGTTCTGTAGGTGTCTCGTGCCATTCAGGTGCTCCTCCAAGTCCGATTGGCATGTACCGCTGTCCTGGCAGGTGTTACAGTTCCATTTTATGAAGGATGTTTTTATCTGATCTGTACCTAGAGAAGGTTCTGCTGCCCTTTTGACCTTCTGACCACTAATGGCCTTAATTCTAGATTCCAATATTGCTATATTTGAACGATGCTTCTTCCCAGCACAATGCTGCCTTATGACCTTTTTGATGCTTACTTGCTCCTGGCACACGTCGCAACTCCATTTTGTGGGTCGCTTCGGCTTCTTAACTGGTATGGTTATTCCTGTGAGTTCCCACTTCACTGCCTGGGATGATTTATTTGAAAGAACAGTCTGTTACATATACAGTTTGATATACCATTAGTATTTGAAAATCTCTGATTTGTATGCAGTTTGAACAGACCATTAGCAAGTAGACTCGTCATAAGAATTAGAGTAAGCTTGCTAGCACTAACTACCAAGTTCTATAAATTTCCCTTTTTTGAAGTAAAAGGAAGTGCATGACCTTGTAAGTTCTATTAGAGTTGATCAGACCATTCCCAACTAATAAGTGATATACAAGCTACTAGTACTGTTTAATAGTAGTAGTAATTAATGTAAATCTTAAAAGGGTTCAGATATTGTGATTTATGATTATAGGGTAAAAAGTGGAATTCACACTATAAACAATAATATAAGATGCTTTTGTATCACAATGTGGCATTACATAGCAAAAATGAACCGATGCAAGCAGCTAGTAGTTGTTCACCTCACTCTGGAGAAGTAGAAACAAATGTAGTCATGCAGAAGCAAAATAGATAACATGTGAAAGCAGAGCATAATGGACAAGCTGCTAACCTCATCAGAATCTCGCAATTCCGGCACATCGAATGTTGTATTCTCTTGACCCACATTACACTTGCATTTACTGGGGTTCGAGCATTTGTCAGCGCAGTCTTCCACAACAGGCTTCCAAAATCTGGATTCCGCACTCTGCCTTCCATCGTTCTTTGGCAGCTTGCCATCATGTCCCTCGCCTAAGTCGCCGTGGTGTTTTGGTTCCCAGTTGAAGATGGGTTCTTTGCACGGGGTCATGCTATCCCAGGGCATCGGCATGGTCCGGATGCTGGACGCAGCGTGCAGGGCCATGGCACACTCTATCTTGGTCAGCTCAGCAACGATGATCTCCTGGCGAAGGCGGACCTTCTGGAGCTGCCACAACAGCGCGTCCCTCATCACCAGCATCGCGTCTCCTGCACCAGGATTGTGCAATTGAACAGATAAAGACCAGAATTCGACATGTTTGTTCTTGCTTTCTTGAACAATTCATTCTAGGTCAGATTAGAGCAACCATAATATATTTTTTGACCTTGTTACAGCAACCATAATCCGATGAAGTAGGATGGACATAAGCCAGCCAATCAAATATGAAAAGGTTTTCAGTTTTTGACGAGAAGACAAATAAGTTGGGCAGAATATTTTGTCACGAAGCAAATCAAACAACACCTAGTCTACTCCCAGTCTCCTACTACTTCTATATTTATTATTTTGAGCTTTAGCTCTTGGCGGGAGGCCATAAGGTTGGCCGTTTTGTGGCGTAGTGCTAGCTGTCTTTCTTTACGTTCTTCTCGTTCTTGAACTTGCTTGACATGGTGTATGCGGTTTCGTTCTGCTGAGCTTAATGGAACCGGGGAAGAGGTCCCTGTTTATCTAAAATAATAACAGAAAAGAAAAAAGAGCATAAACTGCATCCAAATCGAAAACCTTGGGCCCTCTTGAAACAACTGGTACAGAAGCTAAGTTGTTTCTCATACAATCGCAGGCAAAGACGGGAGACGGGGATGAAATCCATCTATGTTCAGTTCTTTCCTAGAGCCGCAGAGGCGGAGGGTGTCTTGAGCGGCACATACCGTGCGGCGGAGGGTCAGGGCGGTGGTGGATGCCGGCGTCTCCTTCGTTGGCTGGGCCGCGGCGGGAGAACTCCATTGGTCGGGTCCCCGGGGAGCAGAGCAGCAAGGCGAGCTGGGGGGCGGCGGTTTGTGGTTGTTCCGGCGAGGAGAGCACGGGGACCCGAGAGAGGCAAGGGGACTTCTTTGCAAATCGGTCCGGTGTGGGGAAGGAAACTTTGAGCGGTTGATGTGGGTATTTGGGGCCCACTCTCGATCATGGGGCGGGTTGCGCTGCGACCAATCTCAACGGACGAGGCTTGCCTGCGCCCATCCCTGTGCTCTGCTCCCATCCGTACTGCGACTCGTCGAGCGTTCTCCGATCTCTCCGAACAGGTCGAGTCTCCAACCAGCGTGAAGCTTTGCGAAGAAGACGATATGGGATGAACGTTGATGAATTTAATGGTTGCTCCGGCAAGAATCATGATGGCAGACGTACGGCAGACATCTGCTGCGAGCTGGAGCCACGGCGACGTCCTGATCGGCCCTAACGACAACGACGTCCTCTAAGCGAACGAAGATTCCTCTGCCCTTTTAACCGAACAAGAGTTTCATCAAGAGCGACTCTGGTGATGAACATCCACTGCTCCGTCGGCCGTGTTCTCGGTGACGGCCGCCCGCCGCCCAAGCATACTCCATCGCTATGATCCTTCCAGGAGAGGCCGAGCTGGCACAAGTTGCGCCAGCGAGCATCGATAAATAAAAGACGAGATACAAAATACACCGATCTTACAGATCTGAAAAGATAGGATAAACCTATGTGACAAACCAACGACTATCAATCTTCTTCGACACCACCGTAGCAGCCACCTAAGAAAAAAATAGAAAGACCACCTCTTCATCCGAGCTCGACGCGGCTCCATCGCTGATCATCAGCTTTTCGGACCTCCAAAGTAGTTTGCCATAGGACAAACCATTACCGTTGAAAAAATCAGACCGTGGCAGCACGACCCCGGACACGCCATCAAACTACGACGACGTCGGAGTAGAGAACCAGAACCATCAGCCTCCAACCACAAACCAAGCACAAGGTGCACCATCTTCCAGCTGTCACCAGTGCAGACAGCCATCTGCACGTACTCCTGGATAAATCCTCTCTGCTCCACCATGGCGCCGGAGACAACGCCGCAGTAACGGGGACAGAATAGGAGGAAAAACTCATCTGATGGAGTCGCCGCCGCCGCCTCGCCGACACCATCCATGAACGCTATAGCCACCGATCTGAAAGATCGGCAAGCACACAATGCCACCAACTCTGAGACGCCGCCATGAAGGACAACGCCGGTGTGGGAGTAGAGTTGAGGCAGATTTATTTGCCTGGGCGCCGCTCCCACCACCCCAACGACGCACCGTGCCAAAACCTTCCTAACCCTATCTACCATGCAAAAACTGAGAAAATGGGGTCCCCTCCCTCCTGCCGCCGAAGCAGCAAGCAGAGGGAGGGAGGCCCAGCTCTCCCACCGGTGGAGATCGGTGGAAAAGGGCTCCGCTGCCCAAGCCGCCTGATGGCGGCGCTAGGTTAGGAAAAGAAGACCCACAGGCTCAACAACAGTACTACCCAGCCAGCAGACGATTCTTCTCAGTTGAGGGGAAGCCAGCTTTGTATTTACCCGTATGTTAGTAACTCTATACTGCGGTGACGATACGTCCTACGGCAAAATAACTCGATGAGTAGTAGGATTGGGAACATAGGGGAATAGGAAAAATATAGGAATATATGTTATAAAACATAGAGAATTATAAAACGTAGAAGAATTATATGAATAGTCGTTCGGATGAAACGCAGAAAAAACATAGGAAAAGTGTCGCGATCCTACACACTTGAGTCTAAAAAAAGAGTTTGGAGTAGATGTTTAAATTCCTATAGGATTGACGCATAGGAATCCCATCCATAGGATTTTGATAGCACCATCGTTTGAATCAAAACCAATCCATAGGAAAAATTTATAAGGATTGGAATCCTATCTAAATCTTTTGAAATCCCTACAATCTAAAGTGGCCCGCACAGTTTAGATTTATTGGAGAGTGGACAAATGGCTCCCGGCTATATGGAGCTTGTTTCTTCAGAAAATATAATCGGCACTTAGTGTTTTCACAAACCGAGAAAAATTTCCATATGTAGATACTGACGAAATCTACAAGTGTGCAAAATTTCACACCAAAATCCGTGTAAGTTGTTTTGAATGTCCTCCTACAAGTTGCAAAATTTTAAATCAAGAAAAAATTCCGTATACAAATAGTGGATTTGCGATATACAGTCCTCAAGTTATCTTGAATGTCCATCTACGAAGCATGACTATTGTGGTCCTCAAAGTGACTGGTGATGTCCAAGAAAGTCCTATGTCCAAATTTTAAAGAAATAAAGGCAAATGATTTTTTAAACCAAGTAAACACTGTTGAACCGATGGCAAAACGCAAAATTAATGATGAGATTTCAACCAGGGACGTGCATAGCCTTTACCCAAGCTGGATAACCGTCTAGGCAAATGCTTGATTCCTGGTTTAAGAGTGACGTGACTCTAATTGATATCTTACTTATTTTACTACATCATTAAAATATCTTTATTAATTATTGGTAAAGACATATGAACCAGCGATAGGGTATTTATTAACCATGCACTGAGTTGGCTCTTAGCACGTTCTTCATTTTGTTCCCGACCTATCCGCCAATCACCATAGCCGTTTCGCCGCCCCGCCGGCCCTGGCAGCTGTACATTCACTCATTTTTTGTGTGTATCTATATAACATGTGTAATAGCTAAAACATCTTATATTAAAAGCGGAGGGAGTACATAGTTAGAAACAGTTTGAACTTCTCAAGGCGACCGTTGCCCCCCCCCCCCCCCCCCCCAAAATGGCCAATTGTATCTTAATTTCTTAATTGCTTATTGTATCGAATATAGTGTCCCTTCTTTATTTTGGTTCGACTAGTTTACACTCTGGTGATTACTTGTTTGCTTGTCGTTTGTTCTTGCATAGTATCATTAGACAACTACGATTAGTAACAATGTGCTTCTGAAACCTAGGCTGGACAGAACAATTCTAAAAACAAATATTCGTACCATTTTTTACATAAAGGGAGATTTATTACAAGTATTACACCCAGCCTCTGCATAACTAGGATGCACACAGCCGAAAAAGTCTGAAGTTCGAAACAAATAAAATGGCGAAATACATATCAAAATGATAAACTGTAAGATCGCCTAGGCGGGTGGAGGGCCAATCCGCAAATTATGCTGTCATCCATGTTGGGATAAAAAGTCTCTCGCCGTATCCTCCAGTCTGGTACACACCTCCATAAACAGGTTTCGATGCACCACACGTTGCAATTGAGACCACGAACGGAGAGTAGCAGTAGTCCTGTAGATAACCTGCATAAGAGAACAATTTTTATCATTAAAAACCTTGTCATTTCTACATAGTCACAGCGACCATATTACGGCAAGCGCTCCTATCCTAATAAGTTGTTTAAACCTATTATCCACCCCATTCAGCCAGTTGCCAAAAATATTAGCAATGCTTTTGGGTGGATAAATAGTAGAACCTATCTGGATAATGGACCATATAGAACTAGCAAACTTGCACTCGAAGAATAAGTGTTTGGTCGTCTTGTCTTTATGACAGAAGACACACTGTTTACTTCCATGCCAATTGCGTTTTGCAAGGTTGTCTTTTGTAAGAATAACCCCTCGATGAAGATACCACGCAAAAACTTTGTTTTTCAGTGGAATCTTCATCTTCCAGATTTTCTTATTATTATCAACCGGCACATTTGGTTGGATGAGAGCTGTATACATTGAGTCCACTGTGAATTTACCACTATTGTGTAAATTCCACCGAAATTCATCGGTCCCTTGTGTCAAATTGACAGTAGCTAGACGCTGAAGCAACTCGTGCCAAGCGACCAATCTAGGACCAAAAAGATCTCTTCGGAACGTCACAGTTGGAATATGGTCTACCAACACTTGAGCAAGCGTATCACTCTTATGACGTCCTTGGACTATAGCGTATAATGCCGGATATTGTTCACGGAGAGCGGTATTACCCAACCATTTATCCTCCCAGAACCTTATCCCAGATTCATCCTTAATGGAGAAAGAACCATATGGGAAGAAGAATTTCTTCGTCGCCACTAGGCCAGCCCAAAAATGTGAATCACCTGGTTTCCAAGAAACCTGTGATAAAGCACTCGAGCCAATATATTTCCTCCTAAGGAGAGTTTGCCACACCCCATCCTCGGCTAGAAGCTTGAACAGCCACTTTCCAAGGAGGGCTCTATTCTTGGTCGCAAGATCATGAATCCCTAGACCGCCATGGTCCTTAGGGCGGCATACTACATCCCATTTTGCCAGCCGATACTTCTTTTTTTCACTATCCCCTTGCCAAAAGAATCTAGATCGAAAGTAGTCCAATCGATACAAGACTCCCTTTGGTAACTGGAAGAAGGAGATCATATACAGTACCATATTAGTAAGTACTGAATTGATGAGCACCAACCTACCACCCAGGGATAACAATTTTCCTTTCCAACTACTCAGTCGTTTTTGTAGTCTTTTCTCAACATGTTTCCATTGAGCTATCGTTAGCCTCTTAAAGTGGATTGGAATGCCAAGATAGTTAATTGGAAACTGGCCAAGCCCACAGCCGAATAACTCAGCATATTGGGCAGCCTCGTCATGAGCATCGCCGAAACAAAACAATTCACTTTTATGGAAATTGATTTTTAGACCGGAAAGTTGCTCAAACGCTGATAATATTAATTTCAGGTTTCTAGCCTTCTCCATGTCATGTTCCATAAAAAGAATTGTATCGTCAGCATATTGGAGAATGGATAATCCGCCATCCACTAGATGCGGAACCACTCCAATAATTTGCCCATCCAATTTCGCACGTTCAATGATTATGGCTAGCATATCAGCAACTATATTAAATAATATAGGTGATAATGGATCGCCTTGACGTAATCCCTTTTTCGTTTGGAAATATCTACCAACATCGTCATTCACTTTGATGGCAACACTTCCTCCGGAAACGAAATTATGTATCATTGCCCGCCACTCATCTGGAAATCCTTTCATTCTGAGTGTTTGTTGTAAGAAACACCATTTGACTTTATCGTAAGCCTTTTCAAAGTCAATTTTAAGAATGACTCCATTAAGCTTTTTCCGATGTAACTCATGTACTGTTTCATGAAGGATCACAACACCGTCAAGTATATTGCGACCTTGCATAAAAGCAGTTTGAGAAGGGCTCACAACATGATCAGCCACCGAATTTAGTCTAATAGTAGCGGTTTTCATGAAAATTTTGAAGCTAACGTTCAGAAGACAGATAGGTCTATATTGTTGAATCCTTTCTGCTCCATTAACCTTAGGGAACAAAATTATCTCACCGAAATTTAGATGAAATAATTCGAGTTGTCCAGCATGCAAAGCATGAAACATCTCGATCAAGTCCGATTGGATTACATCCCAGAAAGTTTGATAAAACTCCGCAGGAAAACCATCCGGACCCGGTGCTTTGTTGTGTTCCATTTGGAATACCGCTTTCTTAACCTCCTCCACAGAATAGGGGGCTGTAAGATGAGCGTTTTCCTCATCGGATACCTGCGGAATGTCATCTGTTTGGGTTTCGTCTAGCGTGAAATTATCCGCCTCTGGTTCCCCAAACAAATTTTTATAATACTTCGTGATGTAGGATTTTAATTGCTCGTGTCCTTCAATCGTGCCCTCCTCTTGGACAAGAGAGTGAATGAGTTTCTTTCTATGTCTGCCATTTGCAAGACTATGAAAGTATCTCGTATTCGAGTCTCCTTCCAAAATAAATTGGGCCTTTGATCGTTGGTACCACTTGAGCTCCTCTTCACGAAGCATTCCCACCATCTCGACATTTGAACGATTTTTTAGATCGATCTCTTATGTTGATAGCGGTCTAATTTCCGCAAAAGCCTCTAACTCATTAATGATAGATGACAACCGAAGCTTTTCATTTTTTAGTTGACCTACCATATGTTTAGCCCAACCTCTCAGGTGTTTACGCAACGCGCTTATTTTATTATTCCACCTTTGGATTGGATTAAAACCAGGCATCGGTCTTTCCCACACCATTTTAACCATTTCGAAGAAACCTTCTCTATGTAACCATCCCAATTCGAATTTGAATTGGTGTTTACGAGATGGATTAGGCGTTCCCGTGGTTAATAGTATGGGTGCATGATCTGACAACGCCTCGATACGTTCGAGGACCCGTACTGAGGCCATTGGGTATTTAAGTTCCCAATCCGAATCCATCAGTACACGGTCCAACTTCTCGTATGTTGGCTCTGGGAGGCTATTAGCCCACGTGTATTGCCTCCCAATCATCGATACCTCTGTTAGACTAAGGCTGTCAATGACAGCGTTAAATAAGAGGGGCCATCGGTTGTCAAATCTACCTCTACTCTTCTCATGAGGGAACCTTAGCAAATTGAAATCTCCACATATAATTATAGGATATGGATTATCTTTTACTAGGTTGACCAACTCCCTGAGAAATGCAGATTTATATTCATCTTGGGCGGCTCCGTACACAGCGACAAGAGTCCATGTGAAATTGTCGGCCTTGTTGCGAATGTGGAATTTAATATGAAAGTCCCCATCTGAACTAGCCAACACCTCCATGGTCTCTGTTCTGACGCCTAGTAAAATGCCCCCAGACCTATCACGTGGCAGACGTGATCTCCATGTGAATTCTACACCACCGGACAAGCGGTTGAGTAGAGTCGCAGAAAAGTCACGTTTACCAGTTTCGGAAATTCCCACAAAATCCAAACGATGATCCCGAATAGAATCAGCAATGCGAGCATGTTTAGCCAAGTCACGAAGACCTCTGCTATTTTCGAATATGCCATTCATCGGGAAACAATTGGAGGTGTGGAGAACTTCGCCTTTTTCCGTGGCGTTTTAATATTTTTCTTCTGAGAATCAGCTTTGGACTTTCGGTCAAATGCTTTTAGATCATATAATGAACTTAGCATTGCCTTATCTAAGCCAGCCTCCGAAACATCACCCACTAGATTTGAGAGTAGCTGGACATCAATTGTGTCATTTAGCTCCTCCTCATCCGTATGAGTGTTTAGCGACTTACACGAGACCTTTGGGGTGACTGTTAACCGGTCATATTCCAAACGTCTTAGTGCATTAGTTGGCAAAGCAAATTTTTCAATATTATTACTCAAAGAAAAACCTACACTATTCAATTTAGCAGCTATGATATTATTTGACAATGCAAGAAAGGACTTCGAGAAATTACTCGTACCAGTTTTGTCCAGGTTGTGTTCCGCTTTGCGACGCATAGCCTTCGCCATGGAGTCTTCATCCGTAGCGGACGAGCCATCCATGGCCACCACATGTCTCTCGCTCCTCCTCAGCATGGTCGGCACTGGGGAAGGCATAGGCGATGTAGAGCCCACCCCAGCGTCGATAAGCAAGCAGGCGTCGTCTGGTCGTGCCGACCCGCGCCTGGTCGCTGCAGCATAGCAGCGTGCTGTCCATCAACCAGAGACGAAGCCGCAGCCGGCGACTCTCCTTGTCCGGCCACTGTAGTCAGCCCAGCATGCATGCACGCCATTCCAGCATGCACGCATCGCATGCACTGCATGCTCCGCTGTAGCACTAGGCGACTCAGTGTTAGCCTCTGCAGCAGCAACGATTGGCCTTTCGAGCCTGTCCGACGACCCTTCTGGTCCGGCATGGAAATGAAGCCCATCGCGCTCGCGCTGCAGCAGCACTTGTCCGTCATCGGCAAGCGGTCCAGCCGGCGCGCGCGGCGTCGCACCCAGCGTAGCTGCAGCACTGGGCGACGACAAGACATCTCCCGCCCGAGGCCCATCAAACGCCGCTGCGTCTCCGCTGAACACCTGCCCCGCCTCCTCGCTGTTAGCCGCACTAGGCGACGTCGAACGGCCCAATGGGGACCGAGTGACATCCAGCCCTATGCCGCCTCCAGCCATCGCCTGGTCCAACATTGGCGACCCAAGCTGCGCCACAATTTCTTTCCCTCTCGAAGTTTGCGGATTCATGTTAAACGGAGTTACCGCAAACCCCTGGCACCCATCTGCCGAACCAAATAACCCCAGCGATGAACTCCCCGGCCCCGTAGCATTAGCTTGGGGCATCGGAGTGTCCGTGTCCGCGGTCTTCGGCGGTTCATTGGTGCATGACTCGTCAGCATCTTTTTCTCCCATTCCTTTTGCATCATCATCCTTCTCATTCCCTCTCCAAATGTAGGGTACAAAATCCGGTTCCGCAACGTAGTCCGATGCCTCCTTGTTGAACCGAAAAGAGTATCCTTTTAGCAACAAAAAAGCATCAGAGGTAACCTCCTTTGTTTCAAACAAAGTGGGGTTACGGATGGCCACCAGAATCCTGACCACATTGTGTCGCCGGAGAGCCAACAGATCCACATCCAGTGTCTTTCCAATGAGAGTACCCACCGCCCATAGACCCAGAAAATGACGAGCCGAATTTGGTACTCCGCCCACGTGCACCCAAGTAGGTGTCAACTCCGCTATCGGTCGGATATCCTCCGGCTTCCAAATATCCACTGAGATCCACGTTTTCTGTTTTGGCACCCCCAGATCAGAACCATTCATCCTCTCTAAATCCGCCATCGAAGGAAAATTTACCAAGTAGGTATTCTCCTGGTGCGGAATAGCCTCCCAACGCCACACAGACTGCAATGGACAGAAACGAGCTAACAACATCTCGATCATCTCTCCCGACACGGGCTCTCCGGTCACAGTCACGAGGGCCACTGGAGTATTACTCGCAGCCAGGTGAGGCCTGAAGATACCATCAGGAAGGTGACTGAACATAGTGTCCGCGCTCCCAATCCCTGCCATCCCGGCATAAGGTTTCGACACCCTAAGTATGGGGCACCTAGCAGTCGGATGAACAACCTTGTCACAGAAATAGCAGTACCGATCGATCGAGCACTCCTTCGTCTCGTGAGAGTCCACTTTGCAATTGGAACACCTTTTCCTCTTTGCTGCAGCAGCCCCTTGAGCAACGTTGGCGACCACAGGGGCCTCCGAAGCCGGAGCTGCAGCAGCAGCAACCCCGGCAGTAGTACCTTGACCGTCCACAGCACTAGTGGTAGCCACGGTCGTCTTCTTCTTCTTCTTCTTGCTTTTCTTCTTTGCAGCACCTTGCCCAACTACGAAAGGCACGGTCGTCACTGACGTTGGTACCATGTGATGAGGCTTTTGTTGCATTTCAATCTGGAACTTGTAGTGTAGGTTGTGCTCAGACCTGTGCTGTGTTTAGTTTGCACTCAGCAGTTGGTGAATTTTTCACTATACGTGTATCCGACTTATTATGGTTTATTTGTAGAATTAGTTTCCATATGTTTTCTAATACCGCACCTGATATCACCATTTCCAGAATATTTTCATGTCAGAACCATTCCAAATTTCCAATGTGTTAAAAATTCTGGACATGTATATTTTGATCATGAACTGGACTATTTTTTATTTGTCTACTATTTACAGATCATGTTGCCGCGTATCATGAAGATAGCACTAGTTTTAGCTGTTGTGACTGCCCTGTTCAGTGCCACAACTGCTGCAAGCCAGATCCCAGTCCACGCCTGCTCTGGTGGCAACTGCACGTCATTGAGTAGTTACCACTAGACATAAGCCTTGCTAGTTGCCATCGGTTACCGGTAAGTTCTTTTTTGTTGACGGCAGTAGCAGCAGTGCATTCATTTCATTAAAAGTAAGACCATGCCATGTTTAGTTATACACTAAGACAGAAAACGAGGAAGGAAAAATAAAGAAAACTAACCGGCTCGAATAACATCACGCCACTCGCGGGGGGGGGGGGGGGGGGGGGGCAAATGGCCATATATCACTGTTTTGGACATAAATGGGCGAAATACACTGTTTTTTGCAAAATTTTCATGGGCTGGGGGAGGCGGCCCCCCTAGCATCAACATAGCTCCGCCTCTGGTGCCTCACTGGGATTCCATGGAGTCAATTCAGTGAACAACCAAACAACAGTCTTTGAATTTAGGCAAGATTCAAATTCTTTGCTGAAATGGAAATCTGTCACATTTCAATTCCAAGCCTTACAATTTCGACATCCAAACAGAGCATAAGACTAAAAATCCATGCCCGTGCCCTCGCGTATTGTCCCCATCTCGTCCCCGTCCTTGTCCCCGTCCAAACCCTATCAAGATAGCTTCACGCGAGCGACCGACGACGAGCAGAGCGGCGGCAAGCGGAGCGGCTGTGGGAGGGGCTGGACACGCGGAGCATCTTACCGGCGGGAGGGGATGGATCCTGCCTAGCCGCTCTACATCAGATCGCCGCCGTTCTTGGAGTTCGACTGGCTGCTCATTCTATTAGTTTTGCAACCGTGAAATGTGCCATATGGCTGCTTATTCTTATTTTCCTACTATATTCTTGTAGTATGGCCAAGAGAAACACTTCCAGCCACTTCCAGGTTTTGAACCTATTGTCACCGAGGTATAGTTAATCTTTACAGGGATTACCATATCCATAAGCCTTGCTAGTTGCCATCGGTTACCAGTAAGTTCTTTTTTGTCGACGAAAGTAGCGGCAGTGCATTCATTTCATTACAAGTAAGACCATGCCATGTTTAGTTATACACTAAAAGGACAGAACACGAGGAAGGAAAAATAAAGAAAACTAAGCGGCTCGAATAACATCACGACACTGGGGGGGGGGGGGGGGGGGGGCAAATGGGCCATATATCACAGTTTTTGGACAAAAATGGGCCAAAATACAAGAAAGAGGCGCTCATCTGAGAATAACAAGAAAACAACAAGTAAGTTTTTTGAACTATGTTTCTCCATCTTTAATCATGTCGCAACTATATAGTAGTTCATCCCGGACCATCATTGTAAAACAGGGATTACCATATCCATAAGCCTTGCAAGTTGGCACCAGTTACCAGTAAGTTTTTTTGTTGACGAAAGTAGCAGCACTGCATTCATTTCATTAAAAGTAAGACCATGACACAGGTTTAGTTATACACTACAAGGATAGAACAAGAGGAATGGAAAAGAAAGAAAACTAAGCGGTTCGAACACATCACGCCACTCCGTTGTACTCCCTTGATCCTGGCTTTGCCCATGTCTTGAGTTCCTCCGAAAATCTATCACAAATAGCAAAGAAGTTCTTTTTGAAAAATAAAATAAAACAAAATAGAAAAGAAGTTGAGATACCTGGCGTTAAATATTGTTGTCTATTTGAGAAAAATTCTGGAATTCACTATTTCACTTGCTAGCTCAGGTACATGCATATAACATGAGGGCATATGGGCCACACACACATGACCCAGCACATATACAACCCAACACACCCCTCAAAATGGATGATAGATATATATCATTCCCATCTTGTCACATGCTGAACTACACTTCTTAACTCCTAAACCTTTTGTTAGAAAATCTGATATTTGTTCTCCGGAGTTTCCATGTCTTAACTTCAAGGTACATGTATATACAGAAAACATATGGGTCTACGGGCCACACACGAAAATGACCCAACACATACACAACCCAACAAATATCATGTCATTGTGTTCTCTCCACACCGGCCAACATACCACCATGACCAGCGAAGAGAAATGGCCCCCTTGCAGCGTCTACCTTGTCAACCTTCAACCTCAACCTATCAACCTTCAACCTCAACCTATATATGAAAGCTGAACAATTTCTCCCCTTCTCATTCATCCTGGGCCCACATTTACTGTTCATATCTACAGTAATCTACAGTGAATTCATCCCGCACCGTTGCTTCACGATCCAACGGTCATCCAACAATCACCTCGGCTGTTTTACACAAAAGCCCTTCCATTTTCCAAAAATACAACTCAGTCCCCACGTATAAATTACCCAACCCTAGCCCCAGGACGTTAATTGTCCCCATTTTCCCCACCCCTGCTCCTCCCCGCCGCCAGCCTCCACGCCACCGTCTCCCCAGCTCTCCTCCGGCGGCAGGGAGACGGCTCTCCTCGCCTCCTGCTCCTCTTTGTCCGGCGCGTCGTCCCCCTGCACCTCCTGCTCCTCTTCACCCTCCTGCCGCCACCACCGCGCCGCCATTTCTCTCCTGCCGCCACCGCACGAGCGCTCCCTCCCTCTCTCGAGTTCCTCCCACCACGACCGCATCTCCATCGAGACGCCGCCGTCGGAGGAGACGACGATGGCAGCCAGCTGATCTGCACCGCCAGGAGGAGTGCTCCATCCCCGGACCAGGCACACCCTCGGATCCTCGGTACCGGCCGACGTGCTGACCGCTGGATGCGGCGGCCAGACAACCAGACGAGCTCCCAGGAACCCGATGAGGTATGCGGAATGACCCCCGTATGTAGGTCGATCTCCTCCTTCCCCAATATTTTTGAGCATGCTTTGAAGTTGGTTGTTTATTAGATTGAGGACATCATAGCTGCTTCCGAATGATTGTTAGAAAAAGGTGCAGTATTATGAGGTGATTTGGTTGTGATTTTCATGCCTAAGAGGTACTGCAGAACTGCGAAATGCAGATACTTAGGGATGGGTCTTGTGAGTTGCTTGATGGTATCAGCTGCCCGCGGAGATCTTTTTTCATTTCTGTTTAGTACGGCTTCGTAAATTGTTATCACTAAAATGATGTTTTTGTTGTTCATGACTTACAGTTGTTGCATACATGATCTTAATTTTCCCCTGCTAACAGAAGCTTTCCTTTGATTAATTAGGTTGTTGTCTTGGTTTGTGGTATTAAAGTGGTCATGTTTATTTTCCAATATATGACAGAAGTTCTGGAAACATGGCGTGCTGACGCGCTAAGAGATACTAAAAGTGCATCCATTCAGAATTCATCAAATTTGGGCCTCTCCAAAAGAAGCACGTATGCGAACTTTACTGTTAGAAGCTACTCACTTTTACATGTTCAATTTCCTTCCTAATGATTTGATACTTCTTGGGTGCGTTCAAAGTGTTTCTTTTTTCTTTCTCACTTGGGTTTAGTCCTTTTCTATAGAAATGTTAAAGCAAACCCTGGAGTTTTACTGGAATGCACTATTGGAGGATATTGGTCTTTGGATACCAGTGCAAGTCCGACGCACCAAACCTGATGACAAGCCTGAGAATGAACCTGAAGGTTTCTTCTATAGCATTGTGGATTTTATTTATGCTTTGTAAAGCTGAACAAATACGTGTTGTCGAGTCTGATTCTCTTAGTTAGGATTACAGTTACGCATTAGCTCTTGAATTGCCCAAATAGATTGTACATATTGCATTCTCACTACCATGCTTGATTATTTACAGGGTCATTAAAACATGTAAATTGAGTCTACTGTAGCCCACCCAGCAAGAATGACACTTCATTTCACATATTAGCTCTTGGATTGGTCAAATAGAATTTTGTATATATTGCACTCTCACTACCATGCTTCGTTATTTATAGGGCCATTAGAATATGTAACCTGAGTCTAGCGTCGCCCACCTAGCAAGAAAGACACTTCATTGCAGAAATCTGAATGTGGTTATTTATATCTAATCAGAGTAGATGCTATTTCAACATAGCCATGCGCTTCTCTCTCTGCAATATGAATGTGGTTATTTATATCAGAGTAGATGCTATTTTAACATAGGCATGCGCTTCGCTCCACCGAAGAGGTAATCCCTAAGCTAATACCTCCTATCTTTGATTCGTTCATCTTGAATGCATATGTGCATTTACTAATAACTTTTAGTTTCATGCTTCAGTGGTGTGGTCGTAAATCGATGGTAAACTCTGATTTTTTTCCACGGGAACCTTAATGCTGGACCAGCTGGATAGGAGCCATGCTGAAACCTGTGAGTACATTTTTGTTCTGCCATGTTCTGATATCTACGGCTGAATAAAGTAGAAGCGATTTGTGCTTCCACCGGTTTTTCTTCTTATTACGATTTTCTATATTGAGAAATAGGTACATGTGGTATTTTTAGCCAAATTAGTTTAACCTTACTTTCAACAGGATCATACTACTATTGTGTGCGGAGAAAAAAAAGAACTACCAGCAGGAAGCAAACCAACTAAAAAAGGGTCTGTTTCCATTTTTAAACCATCAGAGTTCATTGCTGCCTAAAAAGTACTAACAATTTGATTGTTTATTGTTTCCCTTATAGCACAAACGATGCTACCAAAGGACCAAACAAAGCTCTCTTTCAGACTGACAAATAATCCCACATTATACAAGTAACACTTCAGACTTAGCATGCTATTTTCGTTGCTTTAATATATTTCAGGCTAAGATGATCGACGCATGAGCTCTGAAAGTTAACAACTGTGAAGACAATTACAGAGTTGCTCGCCGAACGGATAACTTTAGTTATTTTATCGTCGTCCTTTTGTACACGTGTAAAAATGCTGCGACGATACCTCCATCTCATGTTGCTACTTCTACTTTATTCCTTTATAATTAGAGCAAGTGACCGTACCTACTAAACGTTTACCACCCTGTGTACTTATGAATGCGTTCCTGTATAATTAGAGCAAGTGACCGTACCTACTACCTCATGGTACATTATATCCCTTACTGTTTCTTTGTAACCTTGACATTGCTATATATTCAAACATGTTTTTATATTGTTCTATTCTAACTCTGGCAGGATATCATACAACCAATGTCTCACGATGCCTATCCCGTGGGTGTCTTTGTCAGTTCAATGATCACTGTTTCGGCCTTGCATCGGTTGCAAAACTTGCTCTTAGTATTGATGTCATCTTCTAGCCTTTCTTTGGAGATTATGTGTGGCATTCATGTAAGCAAATCCTATCTTACAGTCGATTCAGTTATAGGTAAATCTGGTGACTCATAACATAGTCGGCAGAAGACACTTGAGCCTAGATGGTACAACACTCTAAATCGAGGGATATTTCACTACCAACCCGCAATATCTAGCTTTCTCCACTAGCTGATGCATTTTGGCAGGAAGATGATACATTATCGCGCTATATACTGAAGTTTTGTGTGCTACAAGTATGCAAGCTGAATTTCATGATGTAATGATGTATACTAGCATGATTTTGATTGAGATGAACTCATGTACGTCTCTTATATTCAGACTTACTGATAGGCATGAAAAAATCTTTATGTTAGCTGCTTTCTACTTTATGTTCTGTATGAATTCGTCTTCGCACGATTAAGCTATGAGGGCGGCGTAAAAGAATTCTGAGTTATATGTGTCTGCATGTCCCGGATTGTTTTAATTGCTCTAGGACTGAAATGGCCCTTCTCTTTGCTTCACTGATATTTCCCAGTGCGTTTTTCTATGGTATGACAATCAATAAGAGCCAAGGGGAGATTCTGTCCAGAGTTTGTGTTTACCTCCGTAAATCTATGTTTTCCACATGGCCTACTCTAAGTGGCTATGTCATGTGTGGCTTCCTGTCAAGGGCTTAAATTCCTAATTGAGGATGATCTTGCTGTTCCAACAACTGAGTCGACTGTCTTCAAGAAGTTATTGACCACCTATAGTTCTTCTATCAAGTATGATTTTGTTATTCTTCTTCTATAGATTATTTACTCACTTCCATGTACAACCTGACTGTCTCTTTTTTCATTCATACAGCTATGGCTGCTTTGGTTTTCTTCCCTACAACTAGCGGTTTATTAAAAACATGAAGCTACAACGCCTGCCAATAGTACGAAATATGAACTTGAGCTCAAACCTGCACTATTTGTTTTTACTTTCTATTTTGGTACTCAATACTATCAGGTCTACCTTTTCAGCACTGGCCAGTGTAGCAAATACTGTAGTGTGGAGTGCTCATGAGTTATGTTAAATACAACCAGACTGCTGTAAACATATAATCCTTTTCTGCTAGCGTTTCCTTGGCTTTACAGTTTTGATTCTGGTATTTGTTGTGAATGAGATTGTACCGCTGTTTTTGACAACCAGTGTATTAGCAATCACACTTTGTATATAGAGGCTCAACAACAATGAAATCGTTTTTATCTTATCAGATAACGAGAATAACAAAAACTTCACTTAGTAGACTTATGTTCAGGAGCCTATCATGTACCTTTTGTTGCATCCTGCGAGGACGATAACATTACTACCACCTTTCCCCTCTGTAACCGTTGATAATACTTCTTCTAATTCTTAAATACATTCACTTAATGCTTTAACATTTTACTATTTTATCTAATCGTCTTTGATGTTGGCATTCCATTTGATTTTTTTCTTAATTTTGTAGACTGTCAGCTAAGTGTCTGCAAGATTCAGTTACTATATAGAGGTTCCAGGTTAAAGTTAGTTAATGTACTATTGTTGTCCTTTACATTTTCTTCAAATGCACTAATAGTGCTCTGTTTAATCTACCAATCATTACCATTGGGTATTCCTAATGGTGCACCTCAAGAAACAGTGCACCATTCTGCAACACCGTCTCTTCCTTCCACTCTTATTATTTCAGGCTAAAGCTCATGTTACCAATTTAGAATTCTATATGATAACTTCTGTGACAACAATGTGGCTGTCATAATGATCAAGCCACTGCTTCTATGATTCTGATCTGGCCACTATGTTAATCACATTAGCAGTAACTTCTTACTTTTGAATTTTTGTAGATGAATCACATGCAACAACCTGACGTCGCTCTGTAGTTGACCATGTTTTTGTATAAACAAACAAACCGCCAACTAATGTGGACCTTATGTAATTATGTACATAAATTTTCATATATAGATATATATTAGTTTCTTCAACAAGCACGGTTCAGCTAATGTCACTACTGCATGCACAAATGAAAAAAATGATGCAACACCTTCGCTCACCAGTAGCTCAGCTTATCTTACAGCTCACAAAGCTATCCACACCATACTTACTTTATTTATACATATGCAAACCGTTACATAATTAAACCCTAAACAATCTCATACTCTATGTATGGCATGTCATTTTCAGGTAACTCTATGTCGTACATCCGAGAATGATGAACTCTTGCACCATATAATAGACCTTCTAACTCAATTTTTTTCCGTGAAAATCCAATACAAGATATTCAAACCGTAGTATCACAAAAACGGAAACACCATTGCGACCTAGCTTAATATCATAAAAAGACTTTAAATCATAGTAATATGATAAAAAAAAAGTCGTGCACGCTTTTTTTCTAGCTCCATGTTACCTTACTTCAACCAGAACTGAACAGCATCGTGTTCCGGAGGCAACAGATCATCGATGTCTTCCCTCGAACACCCCGCCAAATCTAACCAGAGCTTCATTCAAATGCTCTTCCTCCGTAGTACCTCCTATCTTATATAGCCCTGTGATCACTATCCTTATCTATAACATTGAAGGGACACGTAAAGAACATACACTTGGACACATACACTAAAAACAGAGCTACCTGGCCACATCTGATGCTACCACATATTCACAAACAAACTAGCGTATACATTAAACAATAATTGTTGTACACAACATATGTCCAATAACTAAACCCAATACCGTCCATCTGTCATTTCCTTGACGTAAATAATTGAAGTTGTATTGCCTAACACGTAGCTGATCAAAGCAACAACTTTTCTACATCCTTCATGCATAAAAATAACTGCATAAACAACGACGCATACTTTGTACAACCATATTCATACGTTTCTACTTAAAGATAAATATACAAAAAAATGCTTTACAACGACATTATGAAACACCCCAATATCACGCCAAAGGTGCGGCGTCACGCCACGCCAAATTCACTTAGTTTCTTTTATCTGTGAATAGCTAGCTGATCGTTCCTTTTTTCGGTGATAGCTAGCTCATTAACTAAAGATATAATGCCGGAGCCGACGGAGGCTTCTCAGCCATCTACCGTTTTTACTGTCTCTGCTTGTGGGCCTTTGTCGATTTGTGTCGCTGACCGTGGGCCATCTATCGCGTCGGTCAAACCTGAGCGCACCATGTGACCTTATCTCTCCACCGAACGCGTGGGCACGGTTTCTTCTCCCTCTAGTCTTTCTTCTTCCGTGTCTACGGCTCCTCTCTTCCCCCGAGCGCAGGGCGCAGCCGCGCGGCCTTGCTAGGTTTGGACGGATTCTTCGCCGCACGGCTTCCTTGCCCTGGAGCTCGCGTCTCTCACTTCCGGCGGCAATGGCGGCAGAGCATCAGGTGCAGGCGGCAGCGACATGGAGGTGAGGGGAAAATTCAGGGCGTCCTCTTCTCTCTCCCTGGTCCCTGGAGGAGCAGCGGCGGCGGAGATTGGATGGAGGCGGCAGCGATGTGAAGGTCAGTGGCGTGGGGGAACGGTAAGCGCTGGCGGCGCGGAACAACGGGAAGCGGGGTCGACAGCAATCGAGGTGGCGCAGAAGACGCGGGGTATGGAGGGGGCTTGGAGTGGCCGGGAGGGGCGGGGAGCGCTGAGGTGGACAGTGAGGCCCTCGAGCCTGCATCCTCTGCCTAAAATCTTCCGGCCTTTCCTGCTCAAGCGATATGGAAATGGGCCTCCTCCCCAGGTCAGTCAACCATCATGTGTTTCCTCTTCCTCTATTTCTTTTTTGGTTGCTTTATAAGCCAATTTTTTTGGGTTATAGCCATTTCGCAGAAAAAATCAATGCTAGGTTTAGGTCCGACTAAAAAATAATACCATTATTTTTTTTCCATCACAATCTGCTGCTGATTGCAGTTGTTCCCCAAGTACAGACATGTACTGCCTATCTCCTGTTTGCTAGAATGCATAGCAGAATGGCCATCGCCTATACTACGTTGATTTATAGTAAATGATCACAGTATGCACATTAATTAGATATGTATATGTTTGGAGTTAGGACTGACAGAGTGCATTTTCTTTCAAAGAACTACTGGGGGAATGAGAATGAAAGGGATTAAATTTGGAATTACTTTATATTGAAGGCTTAGTATCTCCCCATACAGTGAACCATGATTCTGCTTGCCAATGATACCCGCAATATTATAATGGATGAACAACTACGATGGTAGGATTAAGTACAAGCATAATTAAATGAATGGGTGGTCATAAGAAACAGAAATGATGACACACGCCTTTGTAATTTTTGTTGTCTGATCCAAAATTTGTATCTGGCAAAACAGACAAGACTCTAGGAATATCTGGTGCAGAAAGCTAAATTGTTGGCATCTCAAGCACCACATCTCCTTCTTCCACGAAGCACGAGCCTGAGCCGATGAGGCCTAACCGGGCGTTCCTCCCGCCAGGATGTCCGGATGATGCCGTTGAGGCGCTGAAAGCCGCCGCAGCCTCATCGGACAATGAGCACGGCCCCACCATTATTCATGGCGCTTCCGCACGGGCGGGCACCTTGACTTCTCGGGATGTCAAGGTCTTCGAGTGTTTCGGGTTGGCGGGGCTGGTTCTGACCTCGTCGGCCTTCCTTCGTGGCGTAGTGAGGGAGTACGACCTTCTCCTCGCGCAGCTCCACCCCAACACCGTCCATGTACTGGCCATATTACAGTTCTTGTGTGCGCGGCGTTTGCGGGTGTGATGTCGTCGGTGGCGCTCTTCCGCCACTTCTTCGTCTCGCTCGTCAAGGCCAGAGAAGGCATCTCCGGCGCAGTTACCTCTTTGTTTTCACCTCGACGCTGCGTGCGGCTTCACCCCCCTACGAAGAGGTGGGGAGGGCGGAGCATTTGGGCCTATCTGCAGTGTTGTGTTGGTGCTAGGCAAGGGGAAGGTCGCGCTGCCGCAGACCACAAGCCCAAACGGTGGCGCCGTAGCTGCATACGCTCACTGGGGGTGTTTCCAGAGTTCGTTGCTACTTCTAGAACCCTCGTCATCAGTGCTACAAAGGCAATCCATTGAAACATGCACCACAATGTTTTTAATTTGCACCACGAGGAAATGTTTGTGCTACAATAGTTTTTTGATTTTGCATCACGAGAAGAATTGTTTTGCTCAACTTGTCACTATTTTTGCGCCACAAAGTTAAGTGGATTTAATTAATATAATTTGATGCTACAATCACTATGTTGTTTTGCTACAATAGTATAAATATTTTCTACAAGGTCTGCGGCGATAACTGAGTATCTGGCGAAGTCAATTTTTGCTACAATAGCATAATTTTGTTATGGGATCTCCGATGAGGTCTCCACCGTGCTCTCCGGTGCTACCACATGCATGCTCGGATGCTGCAAGGCAGCGGCGACAGCGCTACCACAGGTGTGGTGCAGCAATGACACAAGTATTTTGTCTTTATATAAACATTTGCTACAAATAGCACAAAAAATTGCTATAATTGAAACTTTTTGTTCCGTAGAAATTTTTATGAGATTTCGAAGGACAATGGATATTTGCATAGAAGCATTTAAGGGACTTTGGGACGAATTGGACAAAATTCTTATCAACTGTTTTCTTTCATAGAGTCATTTGCGGAATTGAGGGCGTAGAGGGACACGTGCCAGCTCCTGTACCGGGGGATTTTATCCCGAGGGAACTCTCATCATTGTCCTTTCATCCTCCCATCCCGTCTCTTCCTCCGCCGATTCGACGCCCGGTAACTGAGAAGAGGGTATCAAAATGATTTGAGAAGTTCCATTTATTGGTTTATATTGACCAATAACGCTCGACGAACTTGATTACCATGTTACAAGGAGGGGGCATTGGCCCCCTTGACAAAAATTAGGCTTCGTTAAGGTTTATCATGACAAATGGTCTCTTTGTAAAGGTTGTGTTTTTGGGTTGTTGTGTTTTTGGGTTTTGGTTTGTAAATGCAATAATGATTTTTTTTGTATTTTTGGATTTTAAATGGCTGAAAATGAAAAGGGATTAAAAAGTGTTGGAAAATGTTTCCTTATATTTAAAAATGGACCGATGTTCATGGTTTCACTTATGCACTCTCGCTAGGGAGGCACACAATTTGGTTCGGTCGACGTCAAAGTTGCAAGCGAGGCACCTGGGACAGGGCTCCTCCAGGTCGCTGGGTGGAGGTCACCTGCAGGCGCGCGTGATCCGTGGCGGACGAGAACTTGCAAGCTTAGGGAGGCCGATCGCCGGGTCTTGGAGGGCGATAGAGCTAGGCGGACGAGCGGTGGAGGGGAGCGACAGGGAGGCGTCTGCGTGGGATTCTTGTTCACGCCGCCATGGCGCGCAGCAGCCAGGGAGGTTTGTGCGTGGGGATGGATTGGGAGAGGAGGGAGGTAGAGATTTGTTTTACAGGGGTAAAATGGGAAATCTTAAGAAACTGACAAGTAACTAAGACGTTGACTCACAGAATTTCTTTGACATTTGACTTGAGTGCTATTTTGGCATAAAAAAAACTAAGAAAGGAGTGTTATTTTGGCAAGTTTGTTTTCACTAGTGGTATTTTAGCAGGTTTTAAGTAGTGTTATTTTGGCTATTCTCTCTTTGCAGAATTGAGGGTGTAGAGGGACACGTGGCAGCTCCTGTACCGGGGGATTTTATCCCGGGGGAACTCTCATCAATGGCTTCGGCACGAGAAGTGATAACAAGCATCTTAAAAAAAAGTGATAACAAGGTGCTTTCAGCATGTTAAAAGTGGGAAACGCGCTGGATCAGCTGAATCCAGTGAGTGAAACAACATCTTGTCGTGCCTTTTGCCTTTGACCTCAATCGATCAGAAGAAAGGGAATATAACATGCCCCTCATTGTCCTTCAATCATTGTGCCTTTCATCTTCCCATCCCGTCTCCTCCTCCGCCGATTCGACGCCCGGTGTTCCGACGACATGAGGATAGCTACGGCCGCGGCGGAGGCCCAACCATCGGGGATGCTCTACGAGCTCTGCACGCTCCTGCTTACGATCCTCCATCTGTCGGGGGAGGCGGGGCTGCGACAGGTGACGGCGGCGGGGGTGTCATCTATGTTGCTAGGGGCGTCCATGGCTCTCATGCTCTGCGGCTCGCTCACCTTCATGCCCTGTCACCTCGGCCTCGCCTTCCCCTTGCTCTTCTTCGGATTCCGCACCAATCTCTCCAGGATTGGGAGGGCCATCCTCCTCTGCTGGCCCGCCGCGCGCTCCGTGTCGTCTCACAAGGAGGCCCCTACACGTATGTGATCTGCTTCATATATGTCTATGTGTTTTAATAGATCTTTCTACATTGCGATTCGATCTAGTGTAAATTTTAGTTTAATTGGGAGGGGATACGAGAAATGATGATGTTTCTGGGCTCGATACGAGTTAGGTGCGCCGACGTCTGTGCTGAACTTTGTCTCTCCTTTCCCCGTGCCGACACAACTCGTTCGTCTCCCTTTTCATCTCAACACCTCGCCGTTGCCGCCGCCACCACCACCACCACCACTGCAGCCCCTTCTCCACTCCTTCCCACATATCCTGTCAAAGATTGGACCACATCCCGCCATCCCGGGCCCTTCGCTGGTTCAACGTGCAGAATCAGCCATGGCGGTGGCCGGACTGAGGTTGATAACCCAACAGTTGACTGACCCAGCGTCTCTTCGGTTTTCAAATCTGATTGATATGTCACACATTACAGAACTGAATTCTGCAGATCTGCTTCTTGTTACTCACGTTTTATTGGTTCAAAATGACCAATAACGGTTGACGAACTTGATTACCATGTTACAGGGGGGGGGGGGGGGGGGGGCATTGGCCCCCTTGACAAAAATTAGGCTTTGTTAAGGTTTATCATGACAAATGGTCTCTTTGTAAAGGTTGTGTTTTGGGGTTTTGGTTTGTAAATGCAATAATGAAAAGTGTTTTTGTATTTTCGGATTTTTAAATGGCTGAAAATAAAAAGTGATTAAAAAGTGTTGGAAAGTGTTTTCTTATATTTAAAAATGGACCGGGTTTCATGGTTTCACCTATGCACTCTCGCTAGGGAGGCATACAAGTTGGTTCGGTCGAAGTCAAAGTTGCAGGCGAGGTGGGACATGGCTCCTCCAAGTGGCTGGGTGGAGGTCACCTGCAGGCGCGCGGGATCCGTGTCTAACGAGAAATCGCAAGCTTAGGGAGGCCAATCGCCAGGTCTTGGAGGGCGTCATACCTAGGCGGACGAGCGGTGGAGGGGAGCGGCAGGGAGGCGCCGACGTGGGATGCTTGTTCACGCCGCCATGGCGCCCAGCAGCCAGGGAGGTCCGTGCGTGGGGATGGATTGGGAGAGGAGGGAGGTAGAGATTGGTTTTACAGAGGTCAAATGGGATATCTAAAAAAACTGACAAGTAACTAACACGTTGAGTCACAGAATTTGTTTAACATTTGACGGGAGTGCTATTTTGGCATAAAAAAACTAAGAAAGGAGTGTTATTTTGGCAAGTTTGTTTTCACTAATGGTATTTTAGCATGTTCGGTTTTAGGTAGTGTTATTTTGGCTATTATCTCTTTGCGGAATTGAGGGCGTAGAGAGCCACGTGTGATGTCTACGCACGCTTCTATTCTCGTAGACAGTGTTGGGCCTCCAAGAGCAGAGGTTTGTCGAACAGCAGCAAGTTTTCCTTAAGTGAATCACCCAAGGTTTATCGAACTCAGGGAGGTAGAGGTCAAAGATATCCCTCTCAAGCAACCATGCAATTAAGATACAAGAAGTCTCTTGTGTCCCCAACACACCCAATACACTTGTCAGATGTATAGGTGCACTAGTTCGACGAAGAGATAGTGAAATACAAGTAATATGGATGATTGTAAGTAGTAATTGCAATCTGAAATAAAAATGGAAGCAAGCAAACATGTAGCTGAACTTGTTGTAAACGATGTTTCAATGCTTAGAAACAAGGCATAGGGATCATACTTTCACTAGTGGACACTCTCAACAATGACCTCATAGTTGAATAATAAATACTACTCTCAAACACTCTCTTCTTGGATAACAAACACCATTCATTGCGTAGGGCTATAAAAGCACACCTCAAAGTTTGAGTAAATAAACACCACAACGTCATAAAGGAGTCACACACGATGCGCACACTGTCACCTTCACACCGTGGAGAATAACTCCGGAGTTCATATTAAAGTAACCTCTAGAGTGCATAATAGATAAAGAGTAACATCTACTTATTCAACTAGATTACAAAGCTCATGATCACATAAAGATCACACCACGGGAGAGAGAGATAACCACATAGCTACCAGTAGAGCCCTCAGCCTCGGGGGAGAACTACTCCCTCCTCATCATGGGAGTCAGCAGCGGCGATGAAGATGGTGGTGGAGTCGATGGAGATGGCTCCGGGGGCAATTCCCCGTCCCGGTAGGGTGCCGGAACAGAGACTTCTATCCCCCGAAACTTGTCTTCGATGGCGGCGGAGCTACGGACCTTTTCGTGGATTTCTGATCGGGTGTTAGGGTTTTTCTCGTCGGGGGGTATAAATAGGCGAAAGGGCAACGTCGATGGGCGCCCGTGGGCCCCACACCACGTGGCGGCGCGGCCAAGGAAGCTGTCGCGCCACCACCAGGTGTGGCTGGCCTATGGCCCCTCTCCGTCTCCTCTTCGGTGTTCCGGATCCTTCCGGGAAAAGTAGGAGTTTTGACTTTTGTTTCGGCCAATTCCGAGAATATTTCCTTAACAACTTTTTTGAAACCAAAAACAGCAGAAAACATGGAACTAGCACTGTGGCATTTGTTAATAGGTTAGTCCCAGAAAATGCATAAAAATGATATGAAGTGTATATAAAACATGTAGTAATTGGTATAATATAAGCATGGAACAACATAAATTATGGATACGTTTGAGACGTATCAACGTGGCAGCTCCTGTACCGGGGGGTTTTATCCCAGGGGAACTCTCATCACTGGCTTTGGCACGAGAAGTGATAACAAGCATCTCAAAAAAGAAGAAGTGATAACAAGGTGCCCTCAGCATGTTCTTTGTATCTTAGGAAGTGGGAAACGCGCTGGATCAGCTGAATCTAGGGAGTGAAACAACATCTTGTCGTGCCTTTTTCCTTTGAGCTCAGTCGACCAGAAGTAAGGGAATATAACTTGCCCCTCATTGTCCTTCAATCACGGTGCCTTTCATCCTCCCATCCCGTCTACTCCTCCGCCGATTTGACACCCGGTGTTCCGACGACATGAGGACGGCTACGGCCGCGGCGGAGGCCCAACCATCGGGGATGCTCTACGAGCTCTGCGCGCTCCTGCTCACGATCCTCCATCTGTCTGGGGAGGCGGGGCTGCGACATGTGACGGCGGCAGGGGTGCCGTCTATGCTGCTGTGGGCGTCCATGGCTCTCATGCTCTGTGACTCGCTCACCTTCATGCCCTGTCACCTCGGCCTCGCCTTCATCTTGCTCTTCTTCGGATTCCACACCAATCTCTCCAGGATTGGGAGGGCCATCATCCTCTGCTGGCCCGCCGCGCGCTCCGTCTCGTCTCACAAGGAGGCCCCTACACGTACGTGATCTGCTTCATATATGTCTATGTGTTTTACTAGATCTTTCTACGTTGCAATTCGATCCAGTGTAAATTTTAGTTTAATTGGGAGGGGATACGAGAACTGGTGATGTTTTTGGGCTCGATACGAGTTAGGTGCGCCGACGTCTGTGCTTAACTTTGTCTCTCCTTTCCCCGTGCCCGCACAACTCGTTCGTCTCCCTTGTCATCTCAACACCCTGCCGCCGCTGCCGCCGCCACCACCACCACCACAGCCCCTTCTCCACTCCTTCCCACATATCCTATCAAAGATTGGATCACATCCCTCCATCCCGGGCCCTTCGCTGGTTCAACGTGCAGAATCAGCCATGGCGGTGGCTGGATTGAGGTTGATAACCCAACAGTTGACCCAGCGTCTCTTCGGTTTTCAAATCTGAACTCTGCAGATCTGCTTCTTGTTACTCACGTTTTCTTGTTTAAGTTATCTGTCATATTTTGCTTGTTTGTGAAATCATCCAGATCTGTTCGTGTAACTATGCAAAATTCAATACCGAGGGCATGGCAAAAAAATGAATTCGTTTGTAGTTGTACAAAATTTACTGTTGACAGCATGGCATCGTTTTCTTGTTTGGTGTACCTTTGCCAAGCATAAGCAAGCTCTGTATGTGTAAATATGTTGGTTCATCCTCTGTTGTTTGATTCTTTTGGGAAGTCATGTGGTACATGGATTAGGGAGAAGGGGTTTATAGGGGACTGGGTGACATTGGTATGTACTAGCACGCTGGACTCAATTTGGGATTTTCGTGCAGCTTATATGTGGTGTCAGGATATATTTTTATTGTTATCTTGGCGACATGCATTTAGGGTTGCTTTGGTTCACAGGTTTGGGAGGTTTCGACGCCAAGAATAATTCACCCGTTCATCACCAAGGTAAAGGGCATTTGCATTGGAATACTTGACATTTTACACATATAAGTTTGGATGTTGGAATTGGGCCTCCAAAACGTCAATTTGGAATTGGCTAGCCCGATTCGGCTGTTTGGGTATTGTTCAATTTGGAATTGGCGAGGTCCGCGAGCAACCTTTCCGAGCTCGTTCGCTCGGAAACGCCTATAGCTGGCCAAACGGGCCGGCCCGAGGCACGGAACTTTTGGCCCGGCCCAAGCACGGCCCGGCCCGTGTTAATCGTGCCGTGCCACGGCCCGACACGCAGCGTGCCCGTGCTCAACCTCGTCTCGAGGCACGCGGGCTGGCACGGCACGGCACGATTAGCAACCGTGCCGCCGCTGCCGCCCCCGACTCCGGCGAGGCTGCTCCTCTTCTTCGATTCCGTGAACACCAGAGCGACGCCGGAGGTAAGAAATTCCCATCCCCGTTCGATTCCCCTCCACTTGAGCACACCAGAGCGACGTCGGAGGAGGAGAAGACGCCAGAGATGGAGGAGAAGCAGCCACCGCCGCCGTGAAGGAGACACCGGAGGTGGAGGAGAAAGCGGGCCGGCCGTGCCGTGCCGTGCCGCCGCCGTGCTCACCGTGCCGTGCCCCGGCCGAAGTGGAAGCCCGTGTGCCTGCCGTGCCGTGCCGTGCCGGCCCGATGTCCAGGTATAGAAACGCCTGGAATTGAGCTCGTAGGGGATAATTTACGATAACCCTGGGTGCCATTATGGGATAATAACCCCCCAGCTCGTACCGGTTCGCTCGCGAGTCGCGACCTCTCCCCTCGCTCGCGACCTCGGAGAAGAACCGGTGGCGGCGCCGCGGCGGCGACCGGCGGTACGCCCTCTCTCCCTCTCACAGATCTCGGGCGACCTCTCCCCGCCGTCCTCTCCTTCTCTCGGACCTTCTCCTCCGTCCGTCCTCGGCGCGCACCGTCTGGGAAACCCTAGATCGGGCGGCGGCGGGCATGGCCAGGGCTGAACGGCGGCGCGAATGGGGAGAGGTCAAGGGCAGCGGCGGGCATGGCGTCCCCATCCTCTCCCTGCTCCTCCATGGATGCCTTTTCTCCCTGCTCCCACCGTTCTTCCCCTCTTCTTCCCTGCAGTGTTAAATTCATCTCGATTTTGACCATGATTTTGTGTGTTTGCAGATCCAGGAACAACTCCTAATTTCTGTGTGCAGCCCCAAGGTATATTCTGCTCTTTTTGGTCCGGCCATGTGCATGTTCTGCTGAATTTGTAGCTTTGTGTCATATGGATGCTGAATAAATTGTGTAATGGTGTAGCTTGTTGTGAAATTGGTGCTAAAATTAATAACCTGTGAATTGTTTTGTGATATATATGTTGTGCTATGGTTTATTATCATGCTGTGAATAATTCATGTTGCAAATGGTGTGTCTATTGTAGCCTTCTATAAAGGTTTGACTTAGGAGGTAGGGCAAAGATAGAACTTCAATTTATTTAGAATGGAGGGAGTAGTACTGAATGGGTACTAGATGTAGTTACAGACTTACAGTCATGTTTTGATTATTTTTAGGAGGCATTTCACAAATTCATTGGACAGCAAGTGTCAATCTTCTCTATTGTCGAACGGTACGAGAAGAACTTGCTTTACTGCAAAAATTATTTTCTTCCAGTTCAGTATTTGCATATATTATAAGATGCTTTGTTCTTCCCATTGTTTGACTATGCCCAGCGTGTTATATCATCTTAGAACTAATAATGTTATATTTTGTATGTGTAGAAACCCTTTCATAGTTGCGTATGTATGTTGATTTTTAAGTTTGAAATTAATCGTTAAGGATGGCATTTGAACACCTCGGCAGGTAGATCTGCCCATGATTGGGCACTAGATTTTCAGATTGTTTTGTCTCTTGAAGTAAGACCGACAACCATGATGTTTGAACACCTCTCCAGGCAGGCCTGCCCATGTTTGGCAAACTTTGCTTCACAGGGTGTTTTTTCCACTCACTATCGCTCACTTGATTCATTGCTAGGTGCGTAGTCACCATAGGTGCCAGCGGGACATCTGCCTTCCCTATGGCCGACCTTCCAAGAGTAAAGTTTCTTTTAATTTACTCCTTGACATAGAGAGAAACCATGATTACTGCCACTACTTGCAAGGTGCAGAACCTGGAGTTTCATTGTTCTTACTTCAGACAAGTCCATTTCCGCTTATCCGTCTCACTTACCACCCTGGCCCAGAGCCGTGGGGGTTCGGGGTTAGCGTCAAGGATTACGAGTTGACACGTCAATGAGTCGATCTGGGGTAGGGACTCATAGACTACCTGACACCTGTGACTATCACGACTCATGTCGACTAGTCAACACGACTCCAACAATAGGTACTATACTAGGAAACGTGCCCGTGCGTTGCACCGGATGAAAAATACGGCGTGAAAGTCAATCTTTTAATCAAATATTTTATACACTGTTGGAGATTTCACTACAGTTTTGTCCTAGAAACTTTAGATGTCATTCATGACAAACTAACATGCATTCGTTGAAAATAGATCCAGTTTTAATTATTGCCACCAACTTATCTCTGGGTACTCAGGGAAAGAAATAATTCAGAATAGAACAGATGTGCATGCTTAAGAGTCATTGTCATTTGTCAACTTGCAAGTGTCTAAAAAGGCAAGAACAGATTCTTACAAACTTGCATTGCAATAATATTCCTATGTATGATCTTTACAAAACTATAAATGATAAAAACAGATCGAATAGTATTATAAACTTTAAAGTGTTCAGAAATAAATTTCGTGCACAACAAATAATGCTTTCTTTGGAACACGTAATCTACTCAAAGTACTTTTCAAAGCAGAAATACCTTTCCGCTATGTAAGACATTGCCTATGCTGAATCCTTCAGGAAAAACAAAAACAAGACTCGTACATACCAGTGAGATGTACTATTAGTCCATTATTAGTCGCTGCAAAGAAACAGGTACCATTCCATGGCATCGCTGAGCCTCCTTGCTCGGCCTAGAAGGTCGACCATGCACGCGTAATAGTCCAACGCAGATACGATGCCGTGCTCGGCCTGCATGGACCTGAATTGAGCCCAGCCATCGTTGTTCAGGGCGGTGTGGCTGCATGTGAAGAACAAACAGATGAAGGTAAATAGTGCAGCCTCCCCACCCGGACAGAACCATCTTGGCATAGACCTCCAGCAAGGATTGCGCCGATTTTATCTTCACGGCGTCGGAGGGCGTAGTCAGCTAGTTGGAGAGCACAAGCACCTTTCATATCTCCTCGGAGACAGACCTGGTCCATCGTGGGCGGCAGAGGCAAATTTTATCCCCTCTGCTCTATCCTTCCTCTGTTCTTCCCCCAACCACTACCCATCGACCTCCAGCTTACAATGTCTCTGCTCTGGTTTCGTTTTGCTCAAGATCCCGAGCAGACTAAATCCACCGGCCCTGCTCAAAATCCGGAGCAGTCTAAATCCGCCGGCCCCTCCATGGATGAATCTCCCAAATCCTGACTACTCTACACGGTAGGAGACCACTTCTTGGCGGCGGTGAGCAACGGCTCTACGGAGAATCCACGACGGCGTCAACGGCGAGTGCTCGCTTCTTTCCCAGATTCCCTTTGCAACAGCTCCTGAGTCCGTGCCAACATGACTCGATGGCAGCCTGCAGTCACGGAGGAGGTCCGTGAGGCATCGCCCATGGCGACCTGGGTGAGCTCCTCCTTCACCCGCGTGCGTGAGTTTCGACCGCGTCGTTTCTGGCGGGTGATTCCGTTTGTGCCGCCGGAGAAGGGAGGCGTTGCTGCTCGCGGGATATAGGGCGGCGCTGCTCGCCGGATGGGGAAGAAGCTGCTTTTCCGTCGGGCAGGAGAAGAAACACAAATAAGTGCGAACCGTTTTATTCCACTTAGCGTGGCAGCGGTGGGTAATATCTGATCTGGAGCGAGGGCAAAACAGTAAAATCCGGACGGACGACACAAGAAGCCTTACTGCTTTTATTATTAGGTATAGATATAGTACTCAGAAATTCGCATGTAATACAATAGAATGCTGGGGACTGGGGAACCTGGGAGCCGCAGCAGATGCTGTAGGAGCAGACCAGCAAGAGCAGCAGCCTCCAGAGGAGTAGACCACCAGCACCAGCAGCCGGCAGAGAAGCAGACCAGCAGTCTGGGGACTCGCATCCACGTGTCGCGGACTCGCCGGCTACATGTTCCTACTCCTCGTGCACTTCTATCCCCTCCACGCAATCTTCTCCCCTCCGTCCCCAGCAAACCCTAGCCTCCTCGTCCTCTCCGACCCCCCCACTCACCACTCTCCACATCGTCAAGATGTCCGACGAGGTTGATTGGGATAGCTTCGAAGAGGATCCGGATCCGACATCGATGAGAACGAGCTTGCCTTCTGCCTTAGCATGGAGCAGTCCTTGGCGGAGATGGCAGCGGCTAGCAAGCAATGTAGCCGTGCGCCTCCGCTGCATAGATCTACGTTGGGCTCGTCCCGTTCCGCGCCAATGCGCGCCACACATGCGGAGGGTAGCGTTGTTGAGCCGCGCAGCCCCCGTCCTGCCGGTGCAAGCCTGTCCCGGATGGAGAATGCTGCCAGACGGAGCCGGTGGATAGCGGCTGCTGCCAGTGTCCCCTCCTCCATGGTGGACGCCGGAAACAGAGGCACGCGCATATCGCCGCCTCCGCAATGTGGACCAGGAAGCGGCTGCAGGAGCATTAGTCGCTCGTGCGGCAGATCCGATCCCGCTGTTGTTCCTGCACCCGTCCATGACTTCAGTGGAGACAGAGGCCCGGTGCCGCCGCTGCAAGGCGTAAGCAGCGTTGGACGCCGTCATTGAGGAGTCAAAGAAGGAGGTGGCGAAGACTTGCTGCGTCCCTGGTCACCACCGGAGATTTTCCCCTCTGGTTTCCTGTACCGAACAATTCGTACACACCATCTGCTCCTTCCTTTGTATGTGACAGCACGATCTAGCACGCGTTTGGATCTGGCATTTCTGCTGGAGGTGAGGAGGTCACCATGTACGGCATAACGACGCTCCTTTGTTTGGAGTAGTACTCCACTCGAAGATGGTGATGGTACTAAAAATATGTGCAAAACAGTACACAAATAACTCAGTATAATATTTCGAAAATAAAAAATACATGTGTAAAACAGTACACAAACAAATAACTCATTATCAGTTAGTTGGCACACAAACTCGTTGTAGGGGCATTACAGACTTTTTATCAGACAACTCATACAATAAGCTGTGACAGTGAAAGCCGAAAAGAAATGGACTGCAGTTTCTCATGAGGTTATTTCCACAGCTTAAGTGACAGTGAAAGCCGAAAAGAAATGGACTGCAGTTTCTCATGAGCTTATTTCCACAGCTTAAGCTAGAGCAGTTTCTGCACCAAGCCGAAGCCGAAAATAACTGGGCCTAATACCTGCTGATCCAACCCACTAATGAAGATAAACAGCTGGCTATGTAGGCACCTGGATCCGTACATCTTGATCGGAAAAGAATCAATAGAAGGAGAATCGGACGATATCTTTCTCGAACAAACAAAACGCAAAAGAAAGAGAACAGAAATCATGATAAACTAAGCCCTCTCGAGGGCTTGCTTTAGAATAAGAATAATCTTATGGAAATAGCATGGAATAAGAAAGAAGAATCTTATGGCTAGTGCCCCACGCCCCCGTTCCCGAGTTAATTTTTTTTCGTCCCCTCGCCTACCAAGCGTCAGCTGAAGGCATCAACTCACTGTGCAACAACCTAATAACGCCTCTGTGATGTTTGCCCATTCTTGGCAAAAGAACAAATAATGTAAGTTATGCTCCATGAGAGGAGTCCACCATGGTATTTAATGTAATTATCTTTGATGCCTAATTCTTTCATGTTTCCACCCCTGGCTATCAATGCTGTCTTGAAGTTGCAGTTGGCAGCGGCGGATCTAAGATTTTGCCACAAGTGTTCCACGTCGTAAAGTAGTTACCATCAGACACTGGAGTTATTATCTTCCACGCTGCCTCAGAAGGTGTCGACGGCTGCCAGAATGTTCGCCATCTACAGCGTTGTGACAGGTGAGGCCACATATGCACTGGCTCATTGCCGAGGTGATGCAGACACTGTCCACTGCAGCAGATGCATCTATGAGGGTCTCTAGGATGCAGAAGTTGCTTGCAAGCTCAGCAAACAAGTGTTAATCGCTTATGAGCTCTGCACACTACAGCTGTCTGGCACTGCGATCAGCTGGTCATCACAGATGACCACGTCAGTGGCACATGCTGATAGTGTCACAGTGCAGGGCAGGGCATTTGAGATGGGTATCGATGCTCTTATTGCTGGTGTTGCAAGCTTGGCAGCGAATACCTCCTGGAGGTTTGCCACTGCAGTAGAGAAGATTGACACAGATGACAGCCACTACACGGCCTATGGCCTGGCCTAGTGTGTAGCAGAGTTCACATCTGCAGACTGTGCCTCTTGTCTTGAGGACTTGAGGTCTATCAACATTATCACTGGCTGGTCAGGGGGATGGTCTTCCACGACGTGGTGTGCCTACCATTTTCACCTGTACAAGTTTTTTGCCAGTGAGCCAATTCAGAAGATTCCTTTGTCACGCCGAACACACCGAGAGGTATGCTAGCAAGGAGATAGACGTGGATGGCAACACCTACATGGCTTATGGATTGGCACAATGCACACCACAGTTGACACCTGCAGACTGCAGCAATTGTCTCGAGGTTTTGAGGTCCATTCACACCTTGACTCGACATTCGGGTGGGTGGTTTGCTACCACTTGGTGCAGCTACCAGTTTCACATGTACAAGTTTTTTCCAACGAGCCGATGCAGCACATTTCCAGTCACGTCGAACACACCAAGAGGTAAGCTAGCAATGTGAGAAAATCTTGAATATTTACTTTTAGTAAGCACATTCCCGCTTGACGTGCCAGCAGCAGGGATGGTCATTGAAGCCTGTGTCTCAAGAATAAAAGGAGTGCCTCCACTTACTAGATCCACCTATGCTGATGACATGGTAATGTATTGTCCTTTCAATTAGAGGAGCCAGGTATGTATTTGACTTCTAATGCCCGCTGCATCCTTCCATGATGTTTGCCCATTCTTGGCAAAAGAACAAATGATGTAAATTATACTCCATGAGAGGAGTCCACCATGCTATGTGATGTACTCCCTCCGTCTCTAAATGTAAGATGTTTTAGCCTTTTTTGGCCCACACGATCGAGACATGTTTTAGTGCAAGATTCACATGAAACTTGCACTAAAACATGTCTAGATATGTGTGCGCCAAAAAAGACTAAAACATCTTACATTTAGGAACAGAGGGAGTAATTATCTTTGATGCCTAATTCATTCATGTTTCCACCCTTGGCTATCAATGCTGTCTTGCAGTTGAAGTGGGCAGTTGTGGATCTAGGATTTTGCCACATGTGTTCCACTCTTAACACTCATGTCTGATGTCACAGCTCGCTGTACTGCTTTGCAGTGTCGGAGCTTGGGCCAACTCCCTTGAGCGCAGGGCCGGTCCTGACTTTCTTGGGGCCCTAGTGCAAGAGAATTGAGGAGGCCAACAGGAGAACATCGCTGAGATGGTCGTCAGCTTCCATGACGGTCCTGCAGTGTCGGAGCTTGGGCCAACTCCCTCGAGCTCAGGGCCGGTCCTGACTTTCTTGGGGCACAATGCACACCGCAGTTGACACCTGCAGACTGCAGCAATTGCCAACAGGAGAATGTCGCTGAGATGGTCGTCAGCTTCCATGCTGCCGGTTGATGCCCCAGCAGCAGATATGGTCATCCAAGCCTGCCTCTCAAGAGCAAATGGAGTATCTGGCTTCTCTCATGCCCACTCCATCCATCCATGATGTTTCCCTATTCTTAGCAAACGAACAAATGTAAATTATACTCCATGAGAGGAGTCCACCATGTTATGTGATGTAATTATCTTTGATGCCTAATTCATTCATGTAAAGTTGTTAGCGTCTACGCTTTCAGTCCATGTTGCCTCATTCCTGCCTGACAACGGAATTGAGCACTGCAGGGTCGGTACTGACTTCTTGGGGCCCAGGGCAATAGAATGATTAGTACTAGAAAATGCCTGAGCTGGCCCCCTTACACATGTGGGCCCAATGCTGTCGCCCTTCTTGTCCCCATCCTACGGACGGCCTTGAGCTGGATGTCAGCTTCCATGCTGCCTCCTCTCATAGGGTACATATAGTTAGAAAAAGTTTGAGCTTCTCAAGGGGTACCATTGCCCCCACCCCTCCACCCCCACCCAAGTGCCCAAGCGTATCGTAAGTTCCTAACTGCTTATTACATCGAATATAATGTCCCTCCTTTATTTGACGAGTTTACAAGCTCATAATCGTGTAACATGAACTCATCATACACCTTCTTATGCAACTAAAAAAATACACCAAGGGCCTCGTTTCTTTCCTTCTTATATTTCCATTCATTTTTTAGTGTTCATTGTTACTTTTTCTGTTCCAAGTTTATTTTTGTATTTTAGTTCATTTTAGATTTCTCTCTCCGTCTTTATGTTTCATATTCATTTACTCCCATTTCCCTTTTTATTGATGTTTGTTTAATTTATTTTTCTTCAATATTATCTTGTATTTTATTTTTTCATCAAAACAGTCCTCAATTTTATTTTCACAAATTCACATCTATTTTTTATTCAATAGTTTTCATCTAACAATAGTCTTTATAAAATTTATTATAAAAAATAATGGGCTTCAACTAGGGATAACTCTGTAGTGTTTTGTGATTTAGTGGACATTTCTTTTTGAGGTAATAAACTTCAAAAAACATAAATCATTTTGTATTTCCCATATATATGAAAAATAATTTGTAGAATCAAGTTTTTTCTATATATGGGAACAATATGCAAGAGTTGCATTTAGGGTGAGTAACTTTGGTAGATATTTTTTGAAAGGAAAGCGGTGGGGGAAGCCCCCACAACGAGTTTTTTTTTAAATAATAAGAACCCAAATTCGCGCCCGTGAGGACTTGAACCTGGGTGGCTGGGTTGTACATCCACTCCACAAGCCAAGTGAGTTGGACTTACTTCTTTTCTAGATATCCAAACATATCTCATGAAAATGTTCACGCTTCCAGAAAAATGCCCATTTCTCCAGATAAAATATTTTCATGCTTCCGCGAAATAATGGTCACGAGTTCAGACAACAATAAGGAGTAAATTTTGTTAAAGCATAACTAAATTGTCACTCCTTTTTTTAATTTTTGAGTGTCATAGTTTAGAACATGACATGTTGTTTTGGCTCATAGGTTTAGATGCAATTGTTGTGGAAAATGCATTTAAAAAATATTTAAAATTCCACACAAAAATTTCTGATGTACATCCGGAAATTTTATGTTCACACAAAAAAAATCGCAAAATAAATATTTTTTTTGTGGTATATGCAAAAACAAGTTTCACGAAAAGTCATATTGGAGCACCAAAATTTATCAATTTTACATAGACCACAAATTATATCTTCTTCAAAAAAAAAACTTTGTGCGCGAACATATAATGTCTGAATGTCCACCTATATTTTTTGTTTGATTTTTTAACATTTTAAGTGCAATTTAGCATATTGGAGGCATCTACACCTATGAGCCAAATCAGATTTCCCTCTAGAACATTTGTTCTCCAAAAGTAATTAACCTAATAGTGTGTTCTTTGTGCCAACGAGTACACCATAACTGGAGGTATCTTTTTTCTACTTTGTTTAGTGGCTAACTTCAAACATAACTGGAGATAACATTTTTCTAGTGGCCCACTAACTCGTTTTTTGTTGGTGTTCAAGTCCTCTAGCCTGAATCTTTTCTGGGTTCAAAGCTACGACATGCAATCATGAAACAACACCCAACCGAAAAAAGAGTTAGTGACCGACCCACTTAAACCAACTTGTCAGCGATGACTGTTGCGGGGAATAGAAGTACTTGCGGAATCCTATATATCGCCAGTTGGTGGCGTAAAACGGATGTGCCGCCTGAAAAAGATACTCCCTTTGTTCCAAATTAGATACGTGCTCTTTTTGACAAATGGAAGTCATCTAATTTGGAACGGAGGGAGTAGATGATAGGCGCCATTGGATGGATTTTTTCCTATTTTTCTTCTAGTCTTTTTCCTTTTCTATTCTGATTTTTTTTGTGTTATCCTGTTTATTTTTTTTATTTCCCACTTGTCTAAATTTCAAAAGTGTTTGTAATTGAAAAATGATCCGCTCTGAACAATTCTCAATTTTGAATATTTTATAAAATATGAACAATTTTTAAATCTGAGCCGAACCAATTTCAATCTAAACATTTTTAATACTTGAGCAAATTTAAATTTGAAAATAACAATTTTTTCAACCGGAACATTTTTACAATGTGAACATTTTCTGATTATGATTAAAAAAAATCTGAAACTATTCTCAAAATCTGAATAATTTTCAAAAATAGATAAACAAATGAATAGAAACAGAAAAGGAGAAAGAAGAGTTAATGGGCTGACCTATTTGTCGGACCTCCTGAAGGACTCGACCCGGCTAAACTTTTTTTTTGGCGTGTGGGTAGAAATTTCACGTGGTGTGTGGCCACCTAACTGGCTCAAGGAAAATGGGCCGAATTTGAAATTTGGGCTTCATATTTCTTGCCCACGCTTAGGAAACTGATATAGATTACAGGGAACATGTTGTCCGCAATTGTTTTTGTTTGAACTAAAAATTAGCAACTGCTGCAGTAAAGTGGCAGATATTACCTATGCTATTGTAGCCTTAGAAATTACTAGAAGGTTCATTTAAAAATTACCCAATATTGTTTAATCATAACACATACCCGCAAAAAAAAGTATATTTGTCCTTTTTGTTTGTTTTTAAAACTAGTATATTTATTTTTTTAGGTATTCACATATTTCTTTTTTGTTTTAAATTTTGTTTAGAAACATGAACATTTTTCTTACCTTGAAACTTTTAACACGGAAACAGAAAACTGGTCAAACTGCAAAAATCGTAAACAGCGGGCTCGCTACTGCTTGTTTTGTCTTCTTTGAGCTACTGTTCTGTGGGCAAGGAAAGATTCTCGCCGGCATGGTACACGGGCTGAGAGCGTCCGTGCGTCACCCTCACACGCTGTTTCGGCGGGGACTATCTCGAAAAACACGGTGACCATCTCCAGTAGCACGGCGAGCTTGGCGAGCTCGGCGGCGACCATCTCCACCAGAACGACGAGCTCGACGGCGTCCCACTCGCTTCCATGGATTTTAGAAATAGAGGATGGATTAGGGATATAGATGAATATGACAGGCGGGCCCATCCGGTCAGTCAGGGAGTGGATATTTCAGGCCGGGATTTTCTATTTCCCGGTGTGCCAAACAGGTATAGGGTTTATTTTAGACCGGGATTGCTAAGTTCAGGGTACAAACAACAGGGATTTCGACTTTAGGGTTTGAACCGCCCGACCTCTACAAGTTGAGTGTTTAACATAGACTTTTTCCAAAGGTAAAAAGGTACTGTTTTTTTAGCTACTGCCGAGTGCTAACACTCGGCTAAATGGGCCATGGGATGTTAAAGGTCAGGTCCATGTACGTTCGGGCTGTACGGTGCGAGACATTAGAGCCGCTATGGGCGGTGTATAGGATTGACCTACAAACCTTTTGATTTTTTTGGGGAAAAAAACTTAGGAATATATGCAGTAGATTGCAAACGAAAAGTTGATATTGGAGTATTGGTCCAGGTGACAACTAAGTGAATTTTACGCAAACAAGGCATACACATAGTATCTGTACTGTGTTTGGTAAAAAAAAAACTTAGGAATATGTGCAGTAGATTGCACACGAGCAGTTGGTATTGGATTGCTGGACCGAAGTGACTCTACGCACACACGGACGTGGGCTTGCCCGTGAACAATACCGAGTTTCACGCAAAAAAAAAAAACCGAGTTTCCCGCAAAAAAACAAAAAAAAAAACAATACCGAGCTCGCCGAATTCGGCTGAAATCGCTCGCTCCCGAGAAATTTGGGGGAAATGCGGGAGAAATGGAGATGCGGCGGCCAGGGCGCCGCCCGCCGCGCTGGGTGCCGGCGGCGGAGGAAGGAGACGTGGGGGAGGTGCGGGAGAGAAGGAGACCAGCGGGGCGCCGCCGCGCTGCCTGCCGGCGGCGGGCTTCCTCCGCCACCGATGCGAGCCGAGGCCGCCGTCGTTGGTCCGCTGGAGGAGCCCCTTTCTTGGAGAATCTGCTCCGCCGTCCACGAACCTGATAGGCTGCAAGGGTGTCGACCAAGGCCTTTGACGGCTGCCTCCTAGGCCAGTCGAACGGCGGATTTGGCGACGACGGGCCGCATTGGCCTGATGGCGGAGGAGGCCAACAGCTGCTGCTCCGAAACGCCCGTGTGAGCCCCCCTGCAGCTGCTCTTCGTTGCCTCCTCCACGGTTTTCTAACACTGCACCTGATATCACCATTTCCTGAACATTTCCATGTTTGTTTTAATATGTGCAAAGTGGAAAAGAAACATTCCAAATTTCCAATGTAGTAAAAATACGATCCATGGCCAAATTCTTCAAAAACCTCGTGTTGGTTTACTTCCGGAGCCTCCCTTACATATATATATATATATATATAAGGTTTAAAGAACGGAAGCCTATTCCACACACCAGGAACAGAAACTTCCTATTATGAATGCTTAACTTTCTTAATGTGTACAAATTACAAAGGGAAATATCTTTTATTTTTTTATACATATATAAATCAAATGTGCAATTAAAATTCTGTACATGTAGTTAGAAGTCGGTGTTCTGATTCATTTATAACATGTTTTCTTGAATTCCTTACGATGTGCAACAGGAAGTATCTTTTCTCATTTTGCACTTAATTCTGTACATGTATATTTTGACCATTAACTGGACTAACGTTTATTTTGTTACTGTTTGCAGATCAAAATGTCGTGTTTCATGAAGACAGCGGTACTCTTAGCAGCTGTGACTGCCTTGTTCAGTGCCACAGCTGCTGCAAACCAGAGCCTGTCCTTTGCTTGCTCTGGTGCTAACTACTCGTCATCGAGTAGTTACCAGAAGGCACTGGAGTTACTGTCTTCCACGCTGCCTCAGAGGGTGTCGAAGGCTGCCAGAATGTTTGCGACCGACAGTGTTGTGACAGGTGAGGTCACATATGCGCTGGCATATTGCCGAGGTGATGCAGACACTATCGGCTGCAGCAGATGCATCTATGAGGGTCTTCAGGATGCAGAAGTTGCTTGCAAGCTCAGCAAAGAAGTGTTAATCGGTTCTGATCTCTGCACACTACAGCTGTCTGGCACGGCGATCAACTGGACATCGCAGGTGAATACTGCAGTGGCACATGCTGATACTGTTACAGTGCAGGGAAGGCCATTTGAGATGGGTATCAATGCTCTTATTGCTAGTGTTGCAAGCTTGGCAGCGAACACCTCCCGGAGGTTTGCCACCGCAGTAGAGCAGATTGACACAGATGACAGCCACTACAGGGCCTATGGCCTGGCCCAGTGCGTAGCAGAGTTGACACCGGCAGATTGTGCCTCTTGTCTTGAGGACTTGAGGTCTATCAACATTATCACTGGCTGGTCAGGGGGATGGTCTTCCACGATGTCGTGTACCTTCCAGTTCCACCTGCACAAGTTTTTTGCCAGCGAGCCAATGCAGCAGATTCCGGTTGTCACACTGAACACACCGAGAGGTATAGCGACACAAGAAAACCTCGAACATTACTTTTTGTAAGCTATCCACTAACACATATACTGTCCGGACATACAGGACACAGGAAGAAGAGGAGGATAATCTTGGGTGTGGTTGTAGGGGTATCTGTTGCTGTAGTAGTGATCATTCTGTCACTGCTGGCCTTGGTTATCTTGCGTCGGAAAAGACGCACATCTCAGAAGACCACGAAAACATCAAGTAAGTATTTTTATTTATGTTTCTCCCTATTTAGTCATGTCGCAAGTACATAGTATTAAATCCTGATCGAGATGTTCTTAGACAGTGGCGGACCTAGCTGAGTTGTAGGCCTAATTGGAGGGTGTCAGACACATGTCCGACACATTGGAGGGTGCAGCCCACAGCAGCGCCCCCCAAACCAACATCCCAATATTTTCTTATTTTTACCTACGGCGGTGATTTTTGCAAAGTCTAAATATGAATTCAAATATAGAAAATATATAATTAAAACACATGGAAATCTCAAACCGGCGCCGCCTGATTGGGGACATTCCTTGCTTTGATCGCCCACAAGTGCGTCACGAGGTCATCGCGTGCAGCTGCGCGTGCCTTGTTCCATCACAAATGTACCGATGTGTGGCAAAAAAATTGAGTACTGCGATGTGGATTGGACATAGGCCCCTGGAAATCGAACATCTCGTTGATCAATGACCTCCTTGTATCACGTTCACTCTCAATGATCATGTTATGCATGATAACGTAAGCATTCATGATCTCACACATTTGATCTAGCGACTATAAAAGACAAGGGTAGCGGACATGACAAACCTGGCCTGCAGCACACCAAATGACCGCTCCACATCTTTGCGGACTGCCTCTTGCCTCGGTGCAAAATGGCAATTTTCCTCGCCAACAGGGTTACATATGATTGCTATTCTGAATATAAGATATCATATAATTCATTTGATGATTGATTCGTTAGTGACCTATTATCAGTCCAGCTGGATAGTCTTAAAACTTGTGAAATAACAGGGATTTATCTTAAATTCGCAGGTGAAGAACCAAGACGTATCAGTGATGAAGAAGAGGGCCTTGGTGCTCCTACAGCAGATCAGACTGCTTGCGAGGTAAGATTATTGCAGTTTATCTTTCACATTGATTTTTCTTAATTACAAGACTCGATGATATTATAGAAGTTTGTAAACAAATCACATTGGTCTAGGTGCTGAAGTATGATTTCCATACTGGCTTTTACGAAAATGCTATATTTCTCAGTTATGTGTCGAGTGACATGTGGAGAACAATCTAATGATGTTTCATTTATTGTAGGCTTGCCCTTCTGCTCTTGGTTTCTTTGATGAAATCACAGCTAGAGCATATGGCAAGATGATCGTACTGTTCTTGGATTATGACGGTACCCTCACACCGATCATAAATATTCCTCTGAATGCATTCATGTCCAAAGAGGTAAATGAACACACCAAATATTGGCATCCTAGTTGTTCATTACCACACATACCTGACTTGCTTATTTTTAAAATGTAAAATATCAGATGCGCCAAACTGTTGAAGCTGCTGCACGGTGGTTCCCCACGTCAATTGTGACTGGGAGAAAGGTTCCCAAGGTATATCATAATATCCAAACGTGTTATTTGAGCATTATGGTCATCAATCATGTGTGTTTTGTTGTTTGTGTTCAGGCAGTAGAGTTTGTAAAATTGGCTAATCTCAACTATGCCGGAAGCCATGGAATGGACATAAAAATAGTAAGTCATCTATTAGTTTTGCAACTGTGAAATGTACCATATGGCTGCTCATTCTTATTTTCCTACTGTCTATTCTTGTAGTGTGGCCAAGAGAAACACTTCCAGCCACTTCCAGGCTTAGAACCTATTGTCACCGAGGTATAGCATTTGTTTAATCTTTACAGTTAGCATGCTGCATGCGTCCATCATATCTTTCTATATAGAAGCTGCTACGAATCCAACATTTTGATTTGTCGGCTATCCACTTGGTTTCAGTTTTAGTCGTTATATTGGCACTAGGCTTTCCTACCATGTGATTACGTAGATGAATTTGGAGGCTTTAATCCTGGACGTTGTGATGTGATTTTTGGGGCTGAAAGAGTGGGAGCAATTGGGTCGTCCTATTTGGGAGATTGATGTCCATAGAACATAGTCATCTATTAATCAATCACATGAATGAATTTGAGGATGTTCCACTATAACGATAAATAACTGAATTTGAGGATATGTTGGTAAGTAAATTTTTTCTTCGAGATGGAGGTTGAAACCCTGGCGTCTTCATCGAATCGAGGAACAAATCCATTCTTTTAATAACTATTCAACAAAGCCGTACAAAGTAATGCATCTATAAGCCCAAAGCCACCTTCCTGGCAACATTTGTTGCTACTCCTACCAACTTGATGAAGGGGGTGGACATCATCGGGGCCCTCTGCCCAGACCTCACAGCAACACACATAATCTAAATCTGTAGGCCTCAACCAAGCCGCCCAGATACAGGTCGGGAACACAAACCAGTTCAGCAGTCTCATCGGGCACCACATCACACGCTCTCAAAGGCTTCCGCCACCGTCTTCCACCGATTCATTTTCAGAACACATACAAATGCATTGACCTTGCTAGGTCTAATGTCCACGCCGCCACGACGCCAGACAACCCCACCTCCCTATGCACGTCCATCATCACGCATATGCCGCCAAGACCCCGCTACGCCACGCCGCCAAGACCGGACGCTGAGCCGCAGAAGAAACCACGTTTCTCCACCTCTCCCCCAGCAGGCACATCCTCCAAGACGATAACCCCAGGAGGGAGAACGCTGCCGAGCGTCGCCATCGTCCGAACCAAGATCAGGGCTTTCCCCCGGAGCAGCCGGAGTGAGGTGGCTAGAGCCGCACTATGGAGGCGCACGCAGTCGCAGAAACCCAAAATCCCCTCACCAACTCCTCCATGCGTCGCCGGCCGGTCATACCATACCAACAATGGATTTAGGCGGAAGCCTGATCCACGACTACCGCCTCCATTCATAACCGGACAACAGCCGCCGCCGGCCACCCCTGCCACCCCTCGGGAGCTGCCTCCGCCAGCCCGGTCACCTTCGGCACTGAGCCCAACGCCATTGCGGCTGACGCCGCGATAGCGGCAGAGGGGATCCGCCGTGTGAGAAGTCTTGAGTCTGTTCAATAAGTATATATTGGCCACAAAAAAAAACACCAACATCAAAGCCTTTTTTCCAAGCAAGTTTGGTAGGCTAGATATGAAACCTAACACAAACTTATGGAAACCCAAAAGAGAAAGAGAGTAAACAAAGTACTACTCCCTACGCTTGGAAAAGGATGTCGGTAAAATGGATGTATCTAACACTAAAATACGTCTAGGTTCATCCATTTCCATGACATCCTTTTTCGGACGGAAAGAGTAGTAAATTAAGATTTTTGCACATAGATTTCTAATTTCCATCCGGTCACATTGAGAGTCAAATCTCCAGGTACATTCCAATCCCTTAAGTCTCTTTTTATCGCCTCCTCCCATGTCAACTTTGATCACCCTTTGGATACTTCCACCGGATATTCCCAAACCATCACGGATTACGTTGTTCCTAATTCAATCCTTTCTTGTATAGCCACAAATACACCTTAGCATGCACATTTCCGCAACAATCATTAGTTGAACGTGTTGTCTTTTAGTGGGCCAACATTCACTTTTAGATTTTGAGAGACCTTCTTGTCACATAGGATGCAAGATGCTAGCCGACACTTCATCCACCCTGCCTTAATCGTATGACAAACATCCTTAGTTGATATCACCATTGCTTTGTAGCATTGAACCCAAGTATGGGAAGGTGTTCCTCTTTGGCACTACTTGACCTTCTAAACTAACATTCCCCTCTTCGAACCGGCACTAGTAATGGAAGGAACCGAGATCCTACCAGGTCTAGCACGTAGATTGTATGGGTGGAAGTGAGGGCGGCGAGGCTGGAGGCGCGGCTGCCAGCGACTTGGCGCCGTGGCCGCGAGGAGGGAGGGAGGCGGCGGCTCGGCTGGGGCGACGGCTAGGGTTTAGATATCCCGTCTCCTGAGGGAGACGGCAACAAATATGTTTTATTGCGTACTCGAAACGTAGGGATTACATGTGTTTATATAATAGGCTAGCTACTCAAAACCCTAGATAACTTGGGCCAAGCCCTAAACTAGCCCACTATTGGGCCTCTTCCGGCTGTGCTGCAGTCCGTTCATAACATTTCTCCCCGCCTACGCAAACAGGTCGTCCTTGAGCTGCAATTCTGGGAACTACTGGCGGCTCACCCCGGAACGGCGTCGGCCTTGGAGACGGCCGCGTCGGCCAACCCAGCTGCGACGACCTCCGCCGCAACGTCGTCTATGGTCTCCAAGTAGAACAGGCGTGGGCAAACGTGGCCCGGGACGTAGGGTTCGTTGCAGTTGAAGCACAACCCTTTACGACGGCGCTCGAGCTGTTCGGTTGTGGTCAGCCGACGGAACGGCCGTGTCGCTGCTGGATCGGAGGGCCCCGCAGGAGTCAGGGCCGTGAGCGCCTGGCCTGATGGTGTCGGTGGAGGGCGGGAGAGCGGCCGCACGCCGCTGACCGGAAAGGCCTGCTGCATGGCCAGCGCCCGCTGCTCTCCCGGTGGCGCCTGCTTCAACGCCTGGGCGCGACGCTCGTATGCGCGGGCGTAGTGCATGGCCGTTTGGAGGTCCTGGGGGCCCTGGAGCTCGACGTCCACCCGGATGTGATCCGGAAGGCCACCAACGAAGAGCTCGGCCCGCTGCTGCCTTGTCACACCGGGCGCATGGCATGCGAGGGCCTGGAAACGATCGGCGAAGTCCTGTACCGTTGAGTTGAAGGGAAGGCGGCCGAGCTCGGCCAGTCGGCTCCCGCAGATCGGTGGCCCGAAACGCAGTAAGCATAGCTCGTGGAAGCGCTCCCAGGGGGCATGCCTCGCTCGTCCTGCTCGAGGGCGTAGTACCACGTCTGTGCAGCGCCCCGGAGATGATACGAGGCAAGCCAGGTGCGGTCCGACGCGAGGGTATGCTGCCCGCGAAAGAACTGCTCGCACTGGTTGAGCCAGTTGAGGGGGTCCTCCATACCGTCGTAGGTGGCGAAGTCGATCTTGGCGAACCGCGGGGGCGGCTGTGTAGGGCCGCCATGGCCGGGTTGCTCAACGCGGGCCGCATGGGATCCGGCAAAGCTCGACGTGACGCCGGACATGAGGGTGGGCGTCGGCGGGTCTCCGGCCGTAGTGTAGACTGGCGAGGGCGACGATGCGGTCAGCCAAGCCGGCAGCGGCGAGGGCGACGGAGGGAACCGGACTTGGTGGATGGGGACGCCTCCCGGGGTGGGCGGCACCGGCTCGGCGCTGAGTGGCGGCTGCCATGGCTGCCACGGCAGGGAGGCCGTGGGCGGCGGTTGCAGCTGCAGCCCTGGGAAGACCGCGGCGGTCGCCGGAAACGGCGAGGATCACGGTAGGACCGGCGGCCCGGTGATGGGGGTCGACGGCGGCGGTTGCGGGGGCCCATAGGGCCCGACCAAGAACTGGCGAATCCCATGAACCGCGGTGACGAGGTCGTTGAGGACGGCCGTCTTCTCCGTAGGGGTGTAGACGGCGGCGACCACCGCGGGGGAGGAAGCCGGCATGGTGGCGACGACCGCAGTGGAGGTGACGACGGTGGGCATCGAGGCGGAGGTGGTGGCTGATGAAGACACGATCGAATAAGAGCAATCTGATACCAAATTGGAAGGAACCGAGATCCTACCAGGTCTAGCATGTAGATTGTATGGGTGGAAGTGAGGGCGGCGAGGCTGGAGGCGCGGCTGCCGGCGACTTGGCGCCGTGGCCGCGAGGAGGGAGGGAGGCGGCGGCTCGGCTGGGGCGGCGGCTAGGGTTTAGATATCCCGTCTCCTGAGGGAGACGGCAACAAATATGTTTTATTGCGTACTCGAAACGTAGGGATTACATGTGTTTATATAATAGGCTAGCTACTCAAAACCCTAGATAACTTGGGCCAAGTCCTAAACTGGCCCACTATTGGGCCTCTTCCGGCTGTGCTGCAGTCCGTTCATAACAAGTAAAGTACCCGGTCTTGGTCTGACTAAGTCTAAAACCCTTGGATTCTAAAAGTCTGCCTCTAAAGCTCTAAATTCCTATTAAGCCGACCCTGGTTTCAGCAGGCTTAAAGCAATGTCTCTTTGTATATCCCCTTTTCACCTCATCCATCACTAAGGGAAAATGTATGGGCTCATGGCTAACCCTTGATGTTGCCCTATCGTGATTGTAAATGTATCGGTCTCGCTCTTGTCTATGCGAACACCTTTCACAACATTGTTGTACATATCTCTGATAAGGCTAATGTACTTTGTTGGAATTTAATGTTTCTCTAGCGCCCACCACATGTATGTCCTTAGTATCTTGTCATGTTCCTTCTCCAAGTCGACGAAAACCATATGCAGGCCCTTCTTCTGCTCCCTATATTGTGGTGGACTTCCCTATATCCAAGTGGACGAAAACCATAAGTTGGTGAAATAAGAAAATTTACTCTATAGTCGACCTCCTAGGCATAAAACCAAATTGGTTTTTAGTGACATCTATCACTCTTCTAAAGCGGGTCTCAATCACTCTCCCAAAGTTTCATAGTATGGCTCATAAGCTTAATTCCTCGGTAATTAACAGAACTTTGCTTAGCTACTTTATTCTTGAAGATAGGTACCGATATACTTTTACTTGACTCTTCGGGTATCTTTTCTGATAAAAAATGTGGTCGATTAGCTTAGTTAGCCATACTATTACCATCGTCTCCTAGGAATCCACACCTCAATGGAGACACCACCAGGGCCGAGGGCCTTTCCTCTTTTCATACTTTTTGGAGCCTCCATAACATCAAGCTCTTTGATCCTCCACATGAACCACTTTGGTGTGGACATCAATGGAGTCATTGTCGCACACGGACACCAAGGATGCGGTGCACCCCATATTTGGTCGTCGGTAGGGTGGCGCGAGGCACTCCGAGTTTGGTTCCCGGGAAAGGACTCAAGCACACACAATTTTTACCCAGGTTTAGGCCATGTCGCCGCGTAATACCCTACGTCCTTCTTGTCTGAATATATTGAGGTGGTGTCTGGTTACAAGAGATGCCGAATTCGCTCCTTCTCTTGTCCTGGAGATGAATGGGAAGGCGACCACACAGCTTCCCGAGATCCTCTCTCCCTCTCACTAGCAAGTCTCGGATTCCTTTCCGTCGGTGAGTAGCTAGAAATCTACCTTTTTCCCACCCTTCTCTATTGACCATGGTCCTCCTTTTATACTGTAAGGGGACGCCATAACGGTCTCCTTGCATGCGAGCCACCTAGACGGGGCGCGTGTCATGGTAGCGTCGAGGTGGCACTGGTGGGCGTCGGTGGCGCCAACCCAGCGCGGCGATGTCCCGCATGCCACGCGTCTTGCCTGCGCTGTCCAAACTGCGGAGGTTGCCGTACCCGGCATTGCCCCTACACCACGAGCAGCGACGACAGATGGTACGGGCCACGTCTCAACTCGGGCCTCTCTGGGGTCTCTACCCGGGCCTCTTCGGGGTGGCTGTTCTCTAGTCCTTGCCGGGCGAGTCGTTCCCTAGTGGTTTGTTCCCTGCAAAAGGAGCCTCCTAGCGCGAGCTCCTCGAAGATGCCGGAGGACGCCACCCTATGACATCTTTGAGAAGCTCCGTCGTAGTGATATCCGAGTCTTGCTTCGCTAGCCTTTGCTCTTGGTAGATGGAGATCTTTTATGTCTCCACGCTCTCATCCATGGAGATCTCGCTAGCCCCCGGGCATTTATAGCGCGGGCGCAGCTGAGTTGATTGCCTTCTTCCTTCCGTTTAAGCGGCTCCATGTCTCTTGATCCTCGCGAAAGGGCTACTCATCCTTCGACCCTTCCTGGGGTTGACGCGAGTGCCGGAATCTTATCTTTTAAGGATAGCAAGGCAGCCCATGCACCCAGCGTCTGTAGTACCCCGGGAACCGTGACGTCGACAGTCATCCAGCCTCCTTCCAATCCGAACTAGCCCTCCTATCGATTCTCCTAGTAAGGACAAAGTCAATCTAGCTAGTGTTGGGCACTACTAGTTGTCACCAACTGAGATTGCCACGTCCACAAGAAGGTATTAGCTACAACAGGTCGTAGGCTACCACAAAGTTTAGGATGTCCTTACCTTCCAGGTTTCTGTCGCCATACCCAAAGCCCCCATGTACCCCCTCAAACCCTGTGGTAGTTGTACCCACAAGGATTGTCCACAAAAAAATGAGAAGTAAATCTTAGGCGCACCTACACTGCAACTAGCTATCCCTAGAAGTTATATTACTTTATCCAATATGTTAAGAACAATGTCATATATTGTTAGACTTATAACATATGAATTGCTTATGCTAGAAAAACTCACTGGTGATAGAAGACATGCAAGTTCCATATATATGCAGCCAAACTAGACAACATGGTTGATTGGGTCATTAAGCAAACTTATCTCATCTAACAAAAAAACTACCAACTCTGGACTCTGTATCTATGCACAGGACATGTTGATGCTAGCTTTAAGTTTATAAGATTGGTTGGCATATAACGTGTGAAATATTTGGAACTACTTGGTTTGTTTTTTTAACAGTTGCAAAAAAAAATACACAACCGCTAGCGATGTGCTTTGGCTCGGGTAATCACGTGGAGAATTGTCTAATATGGTATATATAGAATGCGAAAATGCTAATGGACTCTACAACAGGCTACTGAGCGTCTCGAGCAGGCCGTACAAGGGATCAATGGGGCATTTGTTGAAAACAACAAATTCTGCGTTTCTGTGCACTTCAGAAACGTTGACGAGAAGGTACCTCAAGTTTCAGTGTTTTTGCACCCTTGCTATTTCTGAAAATTTGCCTGAAATTTTTGTATCTCTTTGTTTGTAGGACTGGAAACTCGTTGAAGACACCGTCAACACTGTCTTGAGTGGCTTTCCTGCTTTGAGACTCGCCGCCGGTAAAATGGTAAGTATATTAACTTGCCCAGTCATGACTAGTAAATGTTGCTTGTTGAATTCATCACATGTGCTTTATATGTAATATGTAGGTTTGGGAGCTGCGTTCAAAGGAGGAGTTTACCAAAGGCGATGCGGGGGATCATCTACTGCAGTATCTCCTTCAAAATCTGAGGATGGACAGCTCCCGGGTCCTTGCCATCCACATCGGTGACGACGTCACCGATGAAGATGCATTCAAGGTGAAAATACTTAGAAAATATTCTAAACTGCTCTCACGTTATTAGAGTTTCGACAATAATTTTTCTTGCATGTTGCTACAAATCAGATGCTACGTGAGAAAGGTTGCGGGTTCGGCATCCTTGTCAGCACGGAGCCCAAGCCCACTCAGGCATTTTACTCACTGAAATGCCCTGATGAGGTAACACATTGCATCTCTTGATTATATATTTGTAATCTTGTTCGTTGTTAGGCTTCCTGATGCTATGACCTGTATTCAGGTTATGGAGTTTCTTCGACAGCTGGTCGCATGGAAGGAAGCAGAGGACGGGATTGTTGAGCTGCCCTGAGGAAGATTCAGGCTATTCAGGCTTGTGTTCTAACGATCCTGGATCAGCAGCCTGATGTTTCGGTACTTGTTATTTCCATCTATTAGCCGTCAATTGATCAACCCCCTTCGCACCACAATAAAGTGCCACCTCAAAATCGTATGTGTATTTTAATTACATCCTGGATCAGCAGCCTGAACTTATCTGCTTGCAAGGAAGATGGCGATCTTCCAATCGTTCTTTGATTTGTCGATCTCCCTCCGAAACTCTTTCACGCGCAGCAATCGTTGTCTTCCCAGTTCATGTTTCCAATGTCGTGCAATCCTAGGATTTTGGTGAGTATAGAAACCCTAGGCGGGGATTTCGATGATTATTTCTGCTCGCCGGCAAACAATATGAGAGGCGGTATAATATTGGTCTTGAAGAGCTAGGTGGTGCAGCTTGATAGGGCACATTCTGATGCGAAGAGGTACACCTTGGTGGATACGATCGTTTTCCTCGTCGAACTGCCGTGCTGCCTCCCTCCCCAACTCCCACGTTGTGACCGCCTAGTAGCCCGCAAAACCTGTTTCGAGCAAGATAATAATAGGGCAAAAATACATCGCTGACTGCACCCTTTTCCCTTAATTACGGCTTTTAAATGAGAATCGGGCCTTTCCATTCAAAATCGGAATTTTCTATTTTTTCGTGGTGAGACCAGTAAACCGGAACGGAGTGATTAGTACTACCTCTGTTAATTAAAGTCCCTTAATTACGCCACAAATCACCGCTGCCGTATCTATTTCCGTTCCGAATCAACTGAAAGTATTGTAGAGAAATTCAGCTCAGAGTTGTGCCTTTGCCACCGCGCCCAAAATTTTCGGATAATTAATAATTGCATAATTTCGACGAGATTATATTCCAGAGATACTCCCGATATTAAGTAAGTAATGATTCCAAACTGCAAATTTGCAATACGACATCAAAGACATACTCCCTCCGTCCCGGTTTATTAGTCAGTTCTCCAAAATCAGAAAATCTCAACAATAGGGTGCACTTAGCATTTAATTAGGCGTTTTGACTTAGAGAAGAGAGAAGCAGGCCCACGGGAAATCAATTCTCCAATGCTCCTCTCCAATCGTTTGGATTCTGCAATTAAAATCTGCTTCAATTTAGCACAAAATTAGGCATCTTAATCCTTTTTACTCCCTCCCCCTCGCCCTATACCGTGTTGCCTTGGTAGCAGCGATTGTGGAGAAGTGACTAATAAACCGGTACGGAGGGAGTACCCAAAATTAAAAAAGTGCAATTGATTGCTAATTATTATGAGATTATATTCCCGATATGAACTGCCTTCATACTTGTATAAATTATCCCCCTTTGTTCCATGTTTCTACGGGTTCACAACATACACAACCTAGACGTGTTTCTCCGAGTAGATGTCCATGGGAAGACTTGCACCAATGCTCATCACCCTTACTATCCTCCTCCTTCACACCGGCCTCCAAGCTGAAGGTACGTGTTTAATATCGAAACAATACAATTGTTTACACGAAATCCACACAAACTTTCCAATATACACGCACGATGTTTCGTCTAGATAATATGTGCTCATGTAGGCCTGAAATCCAATGTTTTTCTTTTTGATTTTGAGCCACCTTGCAAAATTTGAATTTACCATTGCACAAGAAAGTAAGTATTGTACTTGTACATGTCAAGCAGGAGCGATTGGAACCGACATCACAGAAACCATCCCCATACAATCCAATAAGCTGGTGGGTATAAAGGAGGAAAGCTTCGTCAAGGCATGCAAGCCATGCCATTGTCTCTCCGGAGGCAATCGCTATGCAACAACTTGCTGCTTTCAGGCACATTGTAACCAGCCCGGGGAAGCACTGGGCAATTGTGCGTTTTTCAAAATCTCATGCGGCTGCGATGAAAGCACCTGCAGGTGATCAATGTCCCTACACGCGATGTACTGGTGGTGGATGATAATAAATTGTTTCAGTTTTCCAGAAAAACTTTTGCCAAGATCGGGGCTAATATGAAAGGAAACATTTGATTGTCGTTGATCTCTCTTTTATTTGCGACCAGAAGTGTACATGACGTGATTTAAAATCTGGAACCATTAAACAGCACATTATTACAAAATTTAATGTGTACTCTTATTTCTTTTCGAGTTCTTTCATTGGTGATTAGTGATTACACCCCTCGTCCGTGTTATTTTTGGGCCGTTTGGTTGGACAACCTTCCGCAGAAATCATCACCGGCCGGGAGTTAAAAAGGAAAAGGAAACGATCAAAGGATCGTACTCCATATAACTCCCGTTTGGTAAAAAATAAGAGTAATCACCATGTCTCGGTCTTGATTTCGCGCCAGCTCTTCCTGAGTATGAATGTGCGTGCATCGCTCCAGCAGTTCAGTAGGCGTGGAAAGGAACGCGATTGATTGGTTCTTCTTTCGGGAGGAACAGATCCTTGACAGATTTAACTGATTGCTTCCAGTTGCTGGAGATATTTCTGACCAAAAACACATCTGATACTGTGGATGCTTGCAAACAACTTGGTACGTCTGTTGATTATAATCTCCATTATTACGCCACCAATCACCGTTGAACCTACGTATAATTCCAGAAAAAGTCTATTTTAAACTGAACTTGTAGTTGTTCGGTGAAATGAACACTAAACTATAAATCCATGTCTTTTATACCCTGAACTTAGCAATCCCTGTCTAAATCGTGCCCTGAACATGCTTGTTAGACAAAAAAAAATCATAAAATAGCTACTCTCACTAACAACATTGACCCTCATGTCATATTCATCTTCTTCCCCAATCCTCAATCTAGTGTTTTTCCTTTGGTGGCTGGCCGCCGCAACGTCACCGGGCGCGACCCGTGGGCTGGGGCGCAGCACATGTCCGGCTGACGAACGCGACGCGTTCAAGGCGCAGGGGCAAGACGCGTCTCTGGCGAGGTGCAGACGATGCAAGGGCGCGGCGCGCGGCCGGCGAGGTGCAGACGGTGCGGGGCGGACCTAACACAGCGCCGCCTTGACGAGGATGTCGGCACAAGAGACCATACCGGCGCACCCGAGGAGCGCCTCCACGGCGGCCATCGCCTTGTTCGCTGCCTCCACCGCGTTAGGGGACAACATGGCGTCCGGGCTGTTGTGGCCCTCGTCGTCCCCCTTCGACGCCATCAGCATCACCGGCGCGTCACCCCCCTACAGCGCGCCCTCCTGCTCTCGGCGAGCCGCGCGTTGCGGGCCAGCAGCTCAGAGGATTTGGGGTGTGCCGTGTGCGGGCCAGCATTTCAGCGACAGCGTGCAGGCCGCTCCCGCGCCCGCTGGTGGCCATCAGCTTCGGTCGATTTTAGAGATAGGGAGTTGGATTGGGGATAGAGATGAATATGACATGTGGGGTTGTTCAGTCAGTGAGACAGTGGACATTTCCGGTCAGGATTTTCTTTTCCCGATGTGCCAAACACTTCCAGAGTTCGATTTAGACGGGGATTGCTAAGTTCATGGTATAAACGATATGGATTGAAGTTCAGGGTTCATTTCGTCGAACCACTACAAGTTTAGTGTTTAAATTGAATTGTTTCCTATAATTCCGCCAAAATTTTGCTCGGAGTTTTTTCTAGAGAAATTCAGCTCAAAGTTGTGCCTTTATCACCGTGGCCAAACTTACAAACGGGATAATTATTACTCTCTCCGGTTCTCAATGTAAGCATTTCATGTCTAGATACATGCATGCAAAAAATATCTAGAAATACATAGCTGACGGCACCCTTTTCCCTTAATTGCAGCTTTTAAACGAGAATCAGGTCTTTCCATTCAAAATCGGAATTTTCTATTTTTTCGTAGTGAGACCAGTATACCGGAACGGAGTGAGTAGTACTACTACCTCTGTTAATTAAAGTCCCTTAATTACGCCACAAATCACCGTATCTATTTCCGTCCCGAATCAACGAAAAATACTTTTTATTTGTAGAAAATTCAGCTCAGAGTTGTGCCTTTGCCACCGCGCCCAAAATTTTCGGATAATTAATAATTGCATATTTTCGACGAGATTATATTCCAGAGATACTCCCGATATTAAGTAAGTAATTATTCTAAATTGCAAATTGGCAATACGACATCAAAGACATACCCAAAATTAAAAAGTGCAATTGATGGCTAATTATTATGAGATTATATTCCCGATAAGAACTGACTTCGTACTTATATAAATTATCCTCCTTTGTTCCATGTTTCTACGGGTTCACAACATACAAACCCTAGACGTGTTTCTCCGAGTAGACGTCCATGGGAAGACTTGCACCAATGCTCATCACCCTTACTATCCTCCTCCTTCACACCGGCCTCCAAGCTGAAGGTAGGTGTTTAATATCGAAACAATACAATTGTTTACACGAAATCCACACAAACTTGCCAATATACACGCACGATGTTGCGTCTAGATAATATGTGCTCATGTAGGCCTGAAATCCAATGTTTTTCTTGTTGATTTTGAGCCACCTTGCAAAATTTGAATTTACCATTGCACAAGAAAGTAAGTATTGTACTTGTACATGTCAAGCATGAGCGATTGGAACCGACATCACAGAAACCATCCCCATACAATCCAATAAGCTGGTGGGTATAAAGGAGGAAAGCTTCGTCAAGGCATGCAAGCCATGCCATTGTCTCTCCGGAGGCAATCGCTATGCAACAACTTGCTGCTTTCAGGCACATTGTAACCAACCCGGGGAAGCACTCGGCACTTGTGCGTTTTTCAGACTCTCATGCGGGTGTGATGAAAGCACCTGCAGGTGATCAATGTCCGTACACGCGGCGGAGCTCCAGCCCAAATCTTGGGCGGGCCAGCCCAAAGAATAGCATGTTTTTTTTCTTTAATGGGCCAAAATTTCGTTTTTTCCTTTCTGTTTTGGCCTAAACTGGGCGGGCAATGGCCCAGTTTAGCCTGCACAGAGCTCCGCCACTTCACGCGATGTACTGGTGGTGGATGATAATAAATTGTTTCTGTTTTCCCGAAAAACTTTTGCCAAGATTGGGGCTAATATGAAAGGAAACATTTGATTGTCGTTGATCTCTTTTATTTGCGACCAGAAGTGTACATCACGTGATTTAAAATCAGGAACCGTTAAACAACACATTACAAAATTTAAGTCGTACTACTATTTCTTTTCTGAGTTCTTTTTTTTCTTTTTAAAAAGAAAACACAGTACAGACGCTTACAAACACGCACGTACATACATCACTATGAACGCAACGTAAATCCTATCTCTATGAGCACCTACGAGAGACTGGTCCGGCATGTTTTGAGGTTGACGAAGTTACCACGGACGCCTCGCTGTTAACGGGCACGTCACTTACCATTGAAAACATATCGTCGGTTAAATCTGGTTCCACCATAAAGAACCAAAACAGTTGAGATAGGCTCACTTCACTTTCTTTTCGAGTTCTTTCATTGGTGATTAGTGATTACACCCCTCGTCCGTGTTATTTTTGGGCCGTTTCGTTGGACAACCTTCCGCACGAATCTGAGTCAATTAATTCAGAACGGAGGGAGTAGATAAATACAGCTCAAAGTTGTGCCTTTGCCACCGCGCCCAAAATTTTCGGATAATTAATAATTGCATATTTTTCTGAGATTATATTCTAGAGAAACTCCCGATATTGATTAAGTAATGATTCTAAATTGCAAATTGGCAATACGACATCAAAGACATACCTAAAATTTAAAAAGTGCAATTGATGGCTAATTATGATGAGAATATATTCCCGATATGAACCGCCTTCGTACTTATATAAATTATCCCCCTTTGTCCAATGTTTCTACGGGTTCACAACATACACAACCTAGACGTGTTTCTCTGAGTAGATGTCCATGGGAAGACTTGCACCAATGCTCATCACCCTTGCTATCCTCCTCCTTCACACCGGCCTCCAAGCTGAAGGTACGTGTTTAATATCGAAACAATACAATTGTTTACACGAAATCCACACAAACTTGCCAATGTACAAAATTAAACAGCACATTATTACAAAATTTAATGTGTACTCTTATTTCTTTTCGAGTTCTTTCATTGGTGATTAGTGATTACACCCCTCGTCCGTGTTATTTTTGGGCCGTTTCATTGGACAACCTTCCGCAGAAATCATCACCGGCCGGGAGTTAAAAAGGAAAAGGAAACGATCAAAGGATCGTACTCCATATAACTCCCGTTTGGTAAAAAATAAGAGTAATCACCATGTCTCGGTCTTGATTTCGCGCTAGCTCTTCCTGAGTATGAATGTGCGTGCATCGCTCCAGCAGTTCTGTAGGCGTTCCTTTCCGTGCGTTCCTTTCCGTGCGTTCGAGAAGACGTGACAGGCTTGTGGAAGAGCGAGAATCCCGGTCGGGCTTACCAAATGTTTTTCTTCTGTACAACGATTGTTGATTGCCAATATATGCCTCGTCTACGTGACTACATCGATATGCTATCATGAGCGCCCGTGCCATGGCCGGGTGGTTTCTGTCTCGTGAAAAATGATGTCGGAGTGCGACAAAGTGTATCATAGTCCTGGGTCCTGGCTAGACTAATCCAGTTTGTTGAAAGGTAATCTCGATAAGAATTTTTTTAGGGACGCATAAGAATGATTATCGGAAACAAGAACAGTTCGAATGAACCCGAATAGAATGGCAAAGCCATCACATAACTCAGATGCGGATGCATGGTTTCAGAGTCGCGCTTTGCAACCTTCCCTACCAACGACAGATAACTAAGATGGTTCATTTCTTGCACTGAGCTTTGCCCTGTGCTTCTTCCCAAAACGGTGGTGCACCAGCATTGTACTGCTTTCAAACAGCAAACTGCAGACCTCACAGAAGTACAGTATCGGTTGCTTCACCGCCTTTTCCGGGCTAGCGTTCTTGGTGTTAGATCCATCTGGAGGTACTTCACTTTTAATCCTCGAACTGCTCACTTTTGCAAGATTGCCGTTGCGGAGTATCGCATGTATCTTCTGTTGATGCAGGTTGCTTCCACAATGAGCCTCAAACTGAGATTTAGACTTACATTTGGCCTCACACATTGCGCAATTCCATTCTGATGTTGGTTCTTTGTTCTTGACCAATTGGGGTGGATTGTTACTCTCCTGCTTGATTTTGTACATCTGGTGTCCTGCAAGATGGTTCTCCGCGTCTGATTCACAGGTAAAGAGAGCATGACAAATGCCGCAGATCCATCTCGAATCCGTATTCATCTCCGACTTCTCCGATTCAGAACCGCTTGCCTTGTTCTTGCTTTGTTCAAGCAAGGATTGAACCGTTTCTCGGTGTCTTATGCCCTTTAGGTGGGTCTTCAAGTCTGTTTGGCAGGTACAAACAACTTGACAAATGCTACAGCTCCAGACTGATGATGGCTTCTCGGAAAGCTTCAGCATATTGATGCTATGCGATTCTGCTTTCTGTGCAACGACGTTCTTCAGTATGCCATTCTTATCCCATTCAACGCTTGTCGCTGCGACGGTGTTCTGTTGGTGTCTTTTGCCTTTGAGGTGCGACTCCAAGGTCGACTGGCATATACCATTGGCCTGGCAGGTGCTGCAACTCCATTTTATTGAGGATGTTTTCTTCTGCTCTGTACCAAGAGAAGGTTCTGCAGCATTTGTCGCTGCGACGATGTTCTGTTGGTGTCTTTTGCCTTTGAGGTGCGCCTCCAAGGTCGACTGGCATATACCATTGGCCTGGCAGGTGCTGCAACTCCATTTTATTGGGGAAGTTTTCTTCTGCTCTGTACCAAGAGAAGGTTCTACTGTCGGTTTCACCATCTGACCACTTGCCATAGTTGTTGGGTCCAGTGTTGCTATATTTGACAAGTGCTTCTGCCCAGCATAATGTTGCTGTAAGTTCTGCTCACAGGTTGCTTGCACCTGACAGACAGTGCAATTCCATTTCATTGGTGGTTTCAGCTTCTTAACTGGTGTCGTTATCCCCGTTAGTTCCCACTTCTCTACATGGGACGCCTTACTCGGTGAAACAGCCTGTTTGATATTTTGAGTAGACCATTAGGAAGTGAACTATTGAAAACAAGAAGAGCAAACGAGCTACTGACTTTGATGCAAGTATTACTAGCAGGCGATTAGCAAATTACTAGATTTTTAAAACAGTGCACGGTAACTTTGGCAGAATCAACATATGTGAAGTTTGAACGTAACCATATTAATTGACAGAAAAACATATTCAGTAAACTTGCTCCTACTAGTATCTTACATGCATATACAAATCCTATCATACCCAGGCATGTTTATTTGTGATCACAATATTAGAGGTTGCTGTCTTACAAAGGGTTTGATTTTAGTTTGAGATTAATAACTCTGAACATTATGTTCTAAAATGTCAAAACAAATCAGATGACACATGGAAAGTGAACAAAATGCACAGGATGAGACTCACCTTGTTCGAGTCCGGCAGTCTACGATCATCAAACTGTGCAGTCAGTTGAGCCACGGGCTGCTCAGCCGTGAACAGCCTTGCCTTCAATCGTCCAGCATCTGCGGTGGCCATACTATGCGATTCTGCTTCCTGTGCAACGGCGTTCTTCGGTTTGCCATTGGTATCCCCTTCCACACTTGTCGCTGCGACGGTGTTCTGTTGGTGTCTTTTGCCTTTGATGTGCGCATCCAAGGTCGACTGGCATATACCATTGGCCTGGCAGGTGCTGCACCTCCATTTTAGTGAGGATATTTTCTTCTGCTCTGTGTCAAGAGAAGGTTTTACTGTCGTTTTCGCCATCTGACCACATGCCTTAGTTGTTGGGTCCAGTGTTGCAACATTTGACAAGTGCTTCTGCCCAACATAATGTTGCTGTAAGTTATGCTCACTCGTTGCTTGCACGTGGCAGACGTTGTAACTCCATTTCATGGGCAATTTCGGCATTGTTATTCCTGTTAGTTCCAACTTCGCCACAGGCAATGTCTTACTTGGTGGAACAGCCTGTTGCACATTTTTAGTAGACCATGAGCACGTGAACTATCGAAAACAAGGAGAGCAAACTTGCTACAGAATATGGTGCGGTTTTATTAGGGCATTAGCAAGTTGACTTGTAAAAACAGTGCAGAGTAACTTGCAATTAAGGGGGTGTGCAAAAATGACACCAGTGAAAACCGTGAAGCCGGCTGGTGGAAGTAGTTCATTTCCGAACACAAAACTAATCCTCACTTCCACTTTAGTACAAAAAATGAACTAAACTGAAACCAGGTAGACCGTGGAACCGTTTTTGCACACCGCCTTGCCAGAACCAAGAATATGAAATTTGATCAGAACAGTAGTAACCGAATGAAAAACATGGTCAGTAAACTTGCTCCTACTAATATATTACTACATACTTACATATACAAATCCTACCATACCTCACCCTAGCATTGTTATTTGTGATCACAGTATAAGAGTTTGTTATGTCACAAGGAGTTTGATTTCAGTTTGGAGATTCATATATCTGAACAGTATTCTTAAATCTCAAGACAAAACAGATGGCATTGTGAAGAGAACAAAATACCTTGTTAGAGTCTGGCGGTTTACAATCAACAAAGTCTGCATTATGTTGGGTCACGGGCTGCTCGGCCCTGAACGGCCCTGCATTTGACGGTCCGGCATCCCCAGTGGCCACGCCGTGCCATGGCATTGGCATCGGCATTGTGAGTGTCTGGTGGACACCATTGGCGGTGCACAGGGCCATGGCACGCTCTATCTTGGCCAACTCAGCTTCGGTGGTCTCCTGGCGTAGTCGGGCCATGTAGAGCTGTGAGAGCAGCGCATCCTACCAAACCAAGGTATGTGAATATTAAATTTGCGATCACGAGGAGGTTGCTGTCTCACAGGGAGTTTGATTTCAGTTTGGAGATTCATATATCTAGACAGTATTCTATAATGTCAAGACAAAACAAATGAAATTGTGAAGAGAACAAAACGAACAGGGATGCAGTGCACTCACCCTGTTGGAGTCTAGCAGTTTAGGATCATCCAAATCTGCATTCTGCTGAGCCACGGGCTTCATGGCGTTGAATGGCCCTGCCTTTGACCGTCCAGCATCCGCAGTGGCCACGCCGAGCCATGGCAATGGCACCGGGGTTGTCTGCTGGGGCAAGACCATCGCACGCTCTATCTTGGCTAGGTCAGCTTCGATGATCTCATGGCGAAGGCAGGCCATATGGAGCTGCGAGAGCAGGGCGTCCCTCGTCAGCAGCATTGGTTCTCGCTCTCCTGCACATTGAGCAGGTATTAGATGGTCGGCATGACCAAAATTCCAATTCATTTTGACCAAAAACTCTACATCTGATTTGAACTAGCAAGGTGCTACTATTATGCTAGATGGGCATGGTTGTGTGGAATCTTTCTGCCCCAACAAACAGATCAGAATCTCCTTTCGAAAGAAAAAAATTAAGGAATGAACGGAACCCGATTACCTAATCTATTGTTGTACACCTGACGTGAATATGTACGGAGTATAATTTTTCCAAGGTGGAAATTAGGTATTCAATGAAACTTGTGACGAGGAGATCAATTAGGTAATCGATGATGCTTGTGACGAAAGACAAGAACCTGCTTCCTTTCTGGCTTCAGTTTCTGCTTCTAAAAAGTAAAAAACCCAAGTTAAAATGTCTCAACATCGCAAGGCACAACCGCGGCGCAGATTTCAAGAGTTCTTGACAGGGAGTCACGACACTCGCAACGCATCTAAAGTTCTGAACACATGAAAGCTGATCTAGAAAATGCCCCAGTTCTTGCCCATGGAAGAAAACGGTCGGCCGCCAACACAGCGAGGAGAGTAAGCTGAGAATGTTTCGGCACATACCGTGAGCCGGAGGGTCAGGGAAGCGGTGGCCGTTGCCGGCACCGCCGGTGGCCTGGCCACGGCGAGAGAACTCCATCCAGAGGAAACGGAGGCCGGACGTACTGGTGGTTTTGTTGGGGTAAGGAGAGCAAGCGGTGCCCCAGAGCGCTCAGAAAGACTGCAGCAATGTGGGAACTTGCGCCCGATCACTATGACTGGGCGGCTTGGGCGGTTTTGCTTAATTATGGGAGGGGAACGGAGCCGAACTGACGGAGAGAATATGAACGGCGAGAACGACGCGTGCGTCCTAGCAAAGCTTGATGACATCTTGTCTACGTGACATTATTCTAAGTATTTCTATGGACCAATAGTACTTTTTCTGAAGCAAAAAAAAAAACAGCAACGGGTAGTACTGTCTATGCATCAATCAAGTATAGAATGTGTACAGACTGAACTATCGAATATGTTCAGACTGAAGGCATGTTTTCCGGAGGAACATGCTCAGCAACAGCGTCACTTGATTGCCGGCATTTAACTGAAACCGAAGACAAATTTTAGAAGAAAAATTACTGGCCATAGATGTGATCTGACTAGTAAATGAAAAGTCGAGCGAATTTACAGAAAGAAGAAGCAAATGTGTGTTTCAAGATCTCGGTCAAATCATGGACCAGGAGAGGTTTGCAATAGGATTTCATCTTCGGAACATGGTAGTACGACGGAAGTACAGCACAAGGTAGCTCTTGCATTACAACTAGAACCTGTAAACTCAGTCGATCAGCGCTGGAAACCAAGGGCATCCCCTCCTTTCAAACAAAAAAAAAAGACCTACTCTGCTACTTTCTAGTTACGTTGCACTAGTTTGTAAACATGGATGGAATATTCACAACTCGTGAGACAGATCAAGGACATCAACACAAAGCCAGAAGTTCTTCACCAACAACACCCCAAAGGCCAAAGGGAGCACAATGGGTGAGGTTGCAGCGCACCTGCTAGCAACATTTGCAGGTTGACATGTTGATCATACACCGACGAATGGTACAGCTAGCAGCAACTGCAACATGAACAACCACGGCGACTCAATAGCGTCCCTGAAGGTTCGCCCTGTGTCTCTTCCCGACGAGATGCAACTCCATCGCCTTCTCATTGGGGGGCTGCACTTTGCAGAGCTTGCAGAAGGGCAACTGTCTCTTGCTCATAAACTTCGTCGGGTCTTCACCCCTGCGGTCAACAGCACACTTGCCCCCCTCATTGCCGCCTTCTTCTGTGCGCAGGGCCTGCGTGCTCTCCTGGTGACTCCTGCCCTTGAGATGGTTCCGCAAGTCAAAACCAGAGGCTTCATGCCTTGCTCGCAACGCTGCGAGGTTTGACCGGTGTAGCTCGTCTGCTTTGTGTTGCATTAAGTCTTCTTCACAGGTCAGGTTCACGTGGCAGAGGGTGCAACTCCATTCGTCAAGTGGCTTCTGCCTCTTTGGTGGTGGAGTTGTCACAGTTGGTCTCGAAATCGGTCTCTTCACCCCTAAGGGGGTGCTTTGGGTTTTAGTCTGTTCCACAGAAAAGTTTATTTAGACTTGAGAGCATTAGTAAAAACAAGGACCGGTGAACAGGTTAAGTCTTACAAACGAAACAAGATTCGTAAGCTGCACACCTTCACTAACTAATAACTGAAACCATTATTAATAAACAAAGTTTTTGCAGATATGGGATTAGTTTCACATCTCCTATAGAGCTAACATATATGTTAATTAGCACATAGCATTCAAAGTGGTTGCAAGGATTGAACTTGTATTCAAAGTGGCTGCAAGGATGGTGTGTCATTTTGATTAGGACCAAGACAAAAGTATTTATGGAGTGTTATAAAAGATTGTTTTATACTAATCGCCACAATGATTGCCGAAAATATTGCTGCAAAGAACAATTGCAATGAGCCACAACTGGAATATTGCCAAAATACCAAGAGCAAATGGAAGCAAAAAAGAAGACAAAATGACGTTGAAGCCACTCACCTCGTTAAACACTAATCTCTTATGCTCATTAGATGGGGACTTTTCCTTGTCAGGCAGCGCATGAGGTGATTGCCTGCGTTCATCAATACCATCTCTGAAGGTGGGCTCTGCAGGCTTTGGCTGTTCACTACTTTGGATTCCACTCTCCTTCATCAGCTTCCCACCATGGCTGTCCTTCTCTTCTGCTTTGTGTTCCTCCCCAACATCTTCATGCTTTGTCTGTTCACTTCTCTGTATTCCATTCTCCAGCAGCTGGACGGCATGGCTATTTTTCACTTCTGCTTCGCGTTCCTCACCAAGGGCTGAACACTTTGGCTGTTCACTTCTCTGGATTTCATTCTCCATATCACTGTTGCATGCAGGATGTGAAGACTCAGGTGTTGATTTTGCGGTGAGATCTGCAGCTCCCTGACTTGATTGCAACATTGCGAGGTTTGACCGGTGCAGCTCGCCTTCTCGGTGTTGCGTCAAATCTTCTTGCCGGGTCAGGTTCACAGGGCCAAGGGTGCAACTCGATTCTTCAAGTGGCTTCTGCCTGTTTATTCTCATAATTGGTCTCCTTTTCACCCCACAGGGACTGATCTGAGTTTTAGGCTGTTCCATAGAAAGATTGTTTAGACTAGGGTAAACTTTGAAACTACAATAGTACATATCAAGTTTCACAAATGAAGTTTGGAGAATAAAATGCAGTAAAATGTTAAGTTGCTCACCTAAGGAACTTGCCTAACAAATATAAATTAACACTTTATTACTAGTAAATAAATAAGATTTTTTTGACACGGGATTAGTGAACAAAGTTGGTATATATTCTCTTTCACATTTCCTATAGAGTAATGCAACAGCTACGGGATTTATCTACGGAATAGCAGGTTACGCACGTCGGCGCGTAGGAAACTTTACGTGGGTCGGCTCCGTGTCTGCAAGTCTAGCATTTCCGCTCCTATATAGCACATATATGTTGATTAGCACGTAGTGTTCGAAGTGGCTACAAAGATTATGTGTCATATTGATTAAGACCAAGAGAAAAGTATTTATGTAGTATTACACAATGTTTTTTACTAACTACCAAGCTGATTACCAAAAATATCACTGAAGAGAAAAACTGTGACCAGCCACAACTTAAGTTTGGAAACACTCCAGGAGCAAATGGAAGCTGAATTATGGACAGATTAAAAGATGAAACCACTCACCTCGTTGAACACTTGCCTCTTCTGCTCATTAGGCGGGGATTTATCCCAGCCAGCCAGAGCATATTGATGAGGCGATTTCATTAGTTCATTCATACAGTCATCGATGGTGGGCTTTGCAGGCTTTGGCTGTTTACTGTTCTGTATTCCAGTCTCCCCCATGGGTGGCACAGCATGTCTTTTTTTCTCTTCTGCTTCATGCTCCTGACCAAAGGCGTCACCCTTTGGCTGTTCACTTCTCTGGATTTCACTCTCCATCGGCACTTCATGGCTGTCCTTCACCTCAGCTTCCTTTTCCTTACCAATGACCCTATGCTTTACCTGTTCATTTCTCTGGAATTTGCTCTCCATCACCTGCACGGCATGGCTGGCATTCGCTTTTGTGTCGCATCCGTGCCGACCTGCTGTACGCTTTAGCTGTTCACTCCTCTGGACTTCACACTCCATAACCTGCATGGCATGGCTATACTTCGCGCCTGCTTTGTGTTCCTGACTAACGACCGCATGCATTGGCTGTTCACTTCTACCTAGCTCACTTTCCATGAGCTGCATGGCATGGCTATTCTTCGTTTCTGCTTCGTGTTCCATATCATTGGCTGGACACTTTGGATGTTCATTTCTCCGGATTCCACTCTTCGTTAGCTGTACCCCATGGCTTTCCTTCAATTCTTGTTCGTGTTCCTGATTAACAGCGACCCGGCTCTCTAGCGCCACCTTCTCACTGAACAACGCCGGCTCCATCGGATTGGCAACGGCATTGATCGCATCTTGTACCAAGGCTTCCACTGCAGGCTCCTTGCTCAGTGACCAGCGTTGTTCGGCACCAGGAGACGCTGAAGGAGCTACTGCTGGTGCCATAAATGAGCTGCCACGTTCTTGCTGCTCGGCATCATCAACAGGCCGTTGCTGCAGCCCTGGTGACGGAGACCGCTCAACATGCGGGTAAAAAGGAGGTATCACTGGCTCTGAGGGGTTCCTATGCAACCAAGAAGTTTCCTCGCTTGGCCGCGGAGATCGGTACAAGATTTCTTCACACTGATGCATCGAAGGCCTGCCACACCAAGCGCCCCACGCTGCTACAGGCATTGCTAAGCACGCGGTCATGGCGCGCTCTGTCTCAGCAAGATCACACAAGATCATATCCAGGCGGATGCGCTCCCTGTGGAACTCCCGCATCAGCTCCTCCCTCCTGAACATCAGCGCCGCCATGTTTGCTGGTGCTGAGTGAGCGTCTCTGCCTTCCCATTGCCAATGGCAAGAGAATTGTCAAAAGGATCAGTATTACAAAGGTCAAAATATTCCACTAACCTCACTTTTTTTTTCAAGAAGCGTCATCTACATTGCAATGCAACATCAAAATTATCAGAAATTGTTTATGATCAGGACATCATCCTACGGTCACTGAAATTATGTAATTTTAGGATTGCCCAAGCTATGTTTTAGACAATTTGACACTCTTCAATGTAGGGTCAATGATTTTTTTTTGTGGGATAGAATCCAACAGTTGCCACTTTGAATCCTGAAACTGAACACAGTCCGGGCGGATGCAGGATTGCAGGCCAGAGCAGAGGTGACCGGGCGTCAGGCGTCACTACCCGCAGTTGTAAATACGTAGTAACATTTTTTTTATCGGTTTGCATTTTCTCGAGAGGAAAATAAAAAAATGATAAATTGATTATTTTCGATTTGGTCACTCTACCAGAACAGCATCTCGCAGAAATCCCCAAACTCTACTGCAAATTTGAACAACTACAAATTCTATAAAAAAATGAACTAGCAATGTGCAGGCGGGGGACGATTCTGAACAGAGGAAAAATACAATCTCGTCACACTAATCGCAAAGTAGTAGACTTGGTTTCTTCTCCAAAAGAATCCGTTGCAGAACATCCGCAAGAAAAGGCAAAGATTTGGTGAACCCCAATGAGAGTAGGCTGGCCGGGGGAGTCTCGTTACCGTGCGGCGGCGGGGGGTCGGAGAAGCGGCGGCCGTCGCCGTCGACAACGCCGACGCCGTCAACCGCGGCGGTTGATCGGCCGCGGGCGGCGAACTCCATCGCAACGGCAGACGGGGGCGAGGTTTAGTTAGGGTTTCGGTTGAATTGGAGGGAAGTTTTGCAACGGCAGACGGAGGCGTCGTGGGGAAGGAAAGGAAGAAGCGGCGGGCGTGGGTTAGTTGCCGAGATTAATTTGCAACTGCCCTCGCTAGACAGATTGGCAACTGCCCAGTGCATACTCAATCTCGGCATATGGCAGTTGTTCTTATTTATCCTTTTTTACGCATATTCTTGATATATTCGAGTGGAATACTGATCAAACAATTTTGAGATTTACTTTGATATCCAAAAATGTATAAGTAATGATGTTACGTCCTTCGTGTTCCCCTCGCAAATAGGAGTGATGCACCACTAACATTCGAAGGAGGCCGACAGAAAGTGCGATACATAAGACGTCGACGATTTACGCCCTATTTTTCTGGGAGGGACACACCATTGACGGATAGAGTTACATCGATTTGCTCGATTCTAGCTTGGTTGGTTGTGAATCAAATTAGTGAGTCGCGGTGGTAAAAGAGTCGCCGATGAAGACAATCTCGCCTGAGTAACGTCATACATGGGTCAATTCCCATCGTGTTGGGGAAAAACGTCTCGCCCGAGTCAATGTCGACTTCATTTTGGTCTCTGAGTAAGCAGTCTTTCTTACCACATTGTACTGTGTCGACTCGTACCGGGTGACCTGCCTCCTAGAATCTTCATGTCTTCGCTTGCTTCGCCTTATCTGCGTTGATACACGCATCTTGCCGCCTCATGTTGATTTCAACTTAAACGAGTCCATTCGGATTTTAGTCTTCTTCGGTGTCTCATGTGAGTCGTACGTTGGTCAAAACTGACCGCCAACGAACGTGTAATCTTTTCTTGCCATATCACTAATATCTTTTATCGGTTAAATTGATGTCAAAATAGGACTTAAAATGCGTGCGAGGTTTGTAAAGCATAAAGGAGTGAGTATTTTTCACGTCAAAATTATTAAATGCTCCCGGGAGGTTATTTGCCTCTCCATTCCAAAGCTTTTATTTCGATAGAACCCAATCTTATAGATATGCTTTCTAATTGTTGGGTCATCCCCTCCCTCGACATGCTTCATCTTGGTAGCCAGTGCGCTGAGAGGGGTGTTGGGAGGTTAGAAGCGCTAGGTTTGCTTGGTTTTCTTATGTGCGTATTAAACTCAAAGATATTATAATTTAAATTCAAATATTTTAATTGTAATGATTATAAACCTTTTTACTGCTGCATGATCCCACAGAATACAAGATCATATGTTTCGAATGAACTTTATTTGGATATTTTCTGAGCCGAGTTGTCTTATGCAGCAAAGGTGACGTCTCTCACACAACGGCCTAACAAACTATGCTAACTTCTTCTTCTTCCTTTTCTGATATAAAAGGGGGCTCGCTAATTTCTTAATATAGTACTGTATGTCAACACCAAAACAGAACTCAGAAAAACCTAGAAGACCTACAAAACCATCCTCCCACGACCGTATGGCATCCGCTTCGCAGCGGTCCTGGTCAAAAGCGAGAAGACATAAAAGCTACTGAAGTAGGCAACGACCACATGCATGTGTTCTCTTCTGAGCCAGCTAGGGGAGCTCAGGGCATGCTGTCCTGTTTGCTGGTTTCCTGGGATGGTTTCAGAGGGTCGATAATGGCAGTGACTGCAGGAGACATGAGAAAAGAACCTGCAGCCTCCAAAAGGTGGTCTATGTCCAGCCACTCCTGTTGTTGACTCGATCACTCGACAGACCCGTCTTAGGGCAAACAGGGTCAGGAGTCAGCTCTGGATCAATGGGCTAGTATGTCAACTGTTCTACTGCATTAACAGAGTAAAGGTCATTTAATGAATAGTTACGTATCAACGTATGAATTATAAGTTTCGAAATTCAGTTGTTAGTTTAAAATGAATACGAGATGGCCGCAGCCACACTGAATTTAACTCACTAGTATGGGGTTACACGAGCTTCCATATCTCAACATTATGTCATGATAAATTTCTTGTGGTCAATATCTTTTTGCGTTGATGTGTTTTTCTGAGACATGCCCTGTATTAAAAGTTTACAACTACTCTCATGCATACGAATTACAAGTTTACAACTACTCTCATGCAAACTCAGTCGGCCAGTCGAGTAAGTAAATCGGAGGAAACCACTCCTTTTCAATGGAGGAAACAAAAAGAAACTACTCCTTTCTTGTGTAACTTAAAATATAGAGAAAATTCTAAAAACATTGCAGTAATTTGTACACAATGGAGCATTTTGATACCTAGGGGTAATGGACACAGACCAAAGACATTACACATAGCCAGAAACTTCATCTTCACATAAAGACACTCCAATGCAGCCACCTGTACCGTGCTAATAACATTTGCAGATTAGCATGTCAATCATAGACCAACCCGTGGTACAGAAAGCAGGCGACTTCGCCACGAACAAGCACTGTATGCAACTGCATTTCTTAGTGGCGCGCCTGAAGATTCTCTCGGTGTCTCTTCCCGCCGAGATGCGACTCCATCATCTTCTCGCTGTTGCACTGCACATTACAAAGGTCGCAGAAGAGCAACCTTCTCTTGGCCATGAACGTCCTCCGATCATCAGTACTCATACGGTCAACGGCGCACTTGTTCCCCTCCTTGCCATGCCCTCCTGTGTGCAAGGCCTGTCTGCTCTCTTGGTGACTCCTGTCACTGAAATGGTTCCAACCTTCTTTTCTGTGCAGGGTCTGCGTGTTCGCCTGATGACTCATGTGCTTGCTATGGTTGCGCATGTCGAATCCGGAGACACATTTGGCCTTCTGCGGTTCACTCTTCCCCAAGTTATTGGTGCGGATTGGGCGCACCACCAGGTTCGCACGGTCAGAAGATTCAGGTGTTAAGCCCTGCGGCTTCCTGCCTTGAATGCAATGCGAGGACCAACTGGTGTAGGTCACCTGCTTGGTGTCGCGCTAAGTCTTCTTCACAGCTCAGGCTCACTTTGCAGTAGGTGCAACTCCAGTCTTCAAGTAGCTTGTGTCTCTTTGGTGGTGGAGTTTCCACAATCGGTCCCAAAATCTGGTTCCCTTTCACCCCACTGGGTGTGATTTGGGTACTAGGCTGTTCCACAGAAGATTTGTTTAGAGTAAATATCATTAGTAAAGTAAGAACTAGTGAACAAGGTGCGTATGTAAACTTTGGTACTATAGACTACATATCAAGTCATGCAACTGTAACTGTATTTGGTAAGCTACACGTGGAACTTGCCTAACTAACATAACTGAACCCTTTATTAGTAAACTAAGTTGGTACTACTTCTTTTTGACATCTTCTACATAGCTACCAAATATGGTGATAAGCACATTGTATTAAAAGTGGCTGCAAAGGATTGTGCATCCATTTGATTAAGACCAAGACAAAAATATTTATGAAGTTCGTTTAATAAAAAAATATGAAGTTGATATACAAGGTTCTTGCACCAATTACCACGTTTATTACGGTAAAGTATTGCTGAAGAGAACAATTGTAATCAGTCATAACTTAAATATACTGGAAACATTTCAACAACAAATGGAATCAGAAAAAAGGACGAATTAAAAGGTGAATCCACTCACCTCGTTGAACACTAGTCTCTTCTGCTCATTAGGTGGGGATTTCTCCTTGCCAGGCAGTGCATATTGATGATACAATTGCCTATGTTCATCGTCGGTATGATCTTTGATAGTGGGCTCTGCAGGCTTTGGCTGTTCACTGATTTTTGATAGCTGCATAGCATGTATGTCCTTGTCTTCTGCTTCATGCTCCTGACCAAAGGCTTCACCCTTTGGTTTTTCACTTCTTTGTATTTCACTCACCGTTAGCTTTACTTCATGGTTGTTCTCCACCTTTGCTTGGTGTTCCTGAACAACAGCTCCATGCTTTACCTGTTCACTTCTCCGGAATTTGCTCTCCATCACCTGCACCGCACTTCTGATATTCGTGTCTACTTCGCGTTCCTGACCAGATGCTGCATGCTTTAGATGTTCACTCCTCTTGATTTCACACCCCATTAGTTTCATGGCATGGCGATCCTTCGTCAAGCTGTAAGTGGGCACGCTCACGACGGCCCACCATCTGCTCACCCGTGCCCGATTGATTTAGTTGGGTTTTGGCTACCGGTCCACTTATGTCGTATATAAGAAGTGGGTTTTCGCTACCAGGTTGTCGATCGAGCGACTGCACAGTTCCGAACAACTGTCTAGGCATTGACCTCCAACCCAGGCTGGGCACGGATCTTGTATTTGTGTGCTTGAAAATTACCAGAATAGTCAAAAGATGCATAACTCTACACGAAATCATCTATTCATTTTTGTGCTGAAACGACAATTTCAGATCATGACTACAGCTACAAAGATAACACATGATACATCTCTCCATGCAGCCAGATCAGAAATCAGTGGTGGAGATGGACATGCAACGTTGCGAAGCATAACTTACAAAAGAATGTTGTATTTTAGGAAACTGAAAATAAGCACAGAGAAGATACGTGTCTCATACATCAACATGTATCACATTTGCCACTTACTGACATCTCAGTTTCCTTTATATATGGCGATTCAGGTTACACAACATTCAAGCTAGCTCTAATACTACAGAAAAAGAACTTAGATGATCCGAGCAATCATTTAAACCCGTATGGACAGCAGCCATGTTGCAGCAAATAATTGGTCGCCAGAACAACTGATACATGCTGACTTGCACGCAAACAACTGATCGCCAGAACTCTAGTAAGATCTTTTCTGTAATTCATGAGCTTGCATAAATACTAAACCACATCAGAAAACCATCTACTACTAGTGCTAGACTAGGAAGGTCATGCATAAATTACAAGTCAATATATGCAGACATGAGACAATACATATTTAGGAAATAAAGTAGATGCTCAAGTTGGTACTTACATGCGCGTCTAATCCAGTCTTCCAAACACATCAATGCTTCGACGGTTTCAGCTGCTAGGCTACTTCTATGATCAGTTACTACTCTCCCGCATATGCTAAACGCAGATTCAGAGGCAACGGATGAAGCAGGAATAGCCAACACATCACGGGCTATGGTGCCAAGTATAGGATACCTTGCGGAGTTCACAGCCCACCAATTTAGGATGTCAAAATCCGCTGTACGAGGGTGAAAATCTTCTTCTAGATATCTCTGGAGCTCATTGCAACTTTTAGCCTTCTTAAGCTTTACGTGATCATCCCAATCTGATAGGGCACTATCAGCCAACACTAGTTGATCACCACTTCTTCCTGCTTGAGCCAATACATCAGCCTTATCTTGAAATTGAGCGGCGTACTCCGCAAATAGGACTTCAATTGCTTCCTTGACTTGTTTCAAGGGTTTATCCACATCAGCTCCAAAATATTTCTTTAATCGGAACTCAACATGATCCATTTTGAATCTTGGATCGAGTATCACAGGGATACAATTTGTCAAATATGATTCTTTGAAGTACTTGTCGAATTTATCTTGCATCTCCTTCACCATAAGTTTGACTGTGTCATTCGTGCTCTTTGCTTGTTCTTCCAAGACCATTTTAACACTCCATATCTCAAGGAAATAGAGGTTGGGTAGTTTGAGCCTGAAATGACATCAGTGGCACGGCAGAATACCTTTAATAGCCTGCAAATGTCTTCAGCCATTAGCCATTCCTCACGTGAAGGAGAAAACTTATAGCTTGGCTCTTCTTTCCCCAAGGTCTCAAAAGCCTTCCTAAAGGGTAGTGCTGACTCGAGCATGTGAAATGTGGAGTTCCATCGATGTGAAACATCTAATGAAGGTTGTTTCCCACACTTTATCCCTTCTTGTGAAACCACATCAGCAAACTGTTCTTTTCGAGGCTGAGAACTCCTAATGTATTTAACACTTTCTCTAATATTATCCACAACAATCTTCATTGCTTTCAGTCCATCTTGCACTATTAAATTTAGCACATGGGTTGCACAACGAGTGTGCAATAGACGCCCTTCATGATGGAGCAGGTTACGATCAACCAAATTCTTTCTTAGATGCTTGATCATTTTCGTGTTAACTTCCGCATTATCCATTGTGAAGCTAAATAGCTTATCTTCGAAGTTCCAATCGCGAAGGCTTTTTAGTACCATTGTAAACATATTTCATGCATCGTGTGGTGTTTCAACAGGACAAAACCTTATAATCTTATGCCTAATTTGCCATTTACTATTAATACAATGACACGTGATACAGAGATATCCAAGCTTCTGATTTGACGTCCACATATCACCGGTTAATGACACTCTAGAATTGCAATTCATGAAGAACTCTTGATTAAAATCTTTCGCCCGGTAGTAAGTACCCATGCAGTCATTTTGGATTGTTACTCTATTAACTGACTTGAACCAAGGATTCAATGATTCACAGAATGTTCTAAAACCAGCATACTCAACAAATGTGAACGGCAATCCATGCAACACAATTAAATTAATAAGCAGCGCCCTTGAGGCATCTTGATCGAATTTCCAATCAGGGTCTATCTCATCAGCAGTTCTAATTTGTTCTATAACTCCATCCATTGAACATTTAACCTCACATACCTTCAGATGTCTACCAAGTTGGCTTGTACCGGATACCTTTGAGGCTGGGAAGACTTGCTTGTAATGTTTGCACATGCCTTCCATTAACAATCAATCAACGTATATGGGGTCAGCATCATTCCATATAATCGAGGTCAATTTCCGTGGTCTGCGAATGGAGCCTACAAGTGTGAAAGTTGCAAATGTTATCATACAGATAGTACTAGTGGTCGTATTTAAGAACAAATGACAGAGGCTAAAATTTACCATTTGGTGCGGCAGGTGACAGATCGTGCAAAAAAGGAGACTTTGAATTTGGAACAACAGGTGGAGACCTTGCATGTGATTGTGCCTTTTTTATTTCCAAGAAAATACTCTTTCTTAAATCGATTGCTGAAAATATCATGACGGCAGGTGGAGGAAGCGTCCATGTGCTGAGCGATCTGTACTAGAGTATAACCTATGGATTTCAATGTTCAGCAGTATAACCTACGGATTTGGCTAAAACCTCGTATGTTCTTGGACGGAAGAGATTTGGGGAGTTAGGGATTACCTTCATCCGCATCTTCTTGGACGAAGCCGGTGACCTGACCACCTTGGTGTCCACCGGATCTTGCCCCAAATCACCGCTGGTGCTGACGCCGACGGGGGGCGTGGAGTGATTAAGTGGTGAAGCGGCTGTAGAAGGGGAGCGGAGCGGCGAACGCGGGGTAGTCCCTCCGGGCATGGTTCCCGCCGCCGTCGCCATGGAGGCAGGCAGGTGACCTGCCGCAGGTCTCACGCGGCGCGGTAGCGGCGGTAGCGAGCACGCCGTCAATGCCCGTCACGATTCTATCGTTGCCCGTGGGTGTTCACTTATAAGGAGTTAAATGGGCTTCGGCTGGCGGCACCGTGGGCGTCCGATTCCACTTACAGGCTGAATCCTTCGCTTCCGCTCTGTATTCCTGACCAACAGCTACATGCATTGGATGTTCACTTCTCTGAATTTCACAGTCCATCAGCTGCACTGCATGGGTGTCCTTTGCTTCTCCTTTGTGTTCCTGATCTACGGCATGTCTGTCCTTCGATCCTGCTTCGTGTTCATGATCAACAACACCTCGGCTCTCTAGTGTCACCTCTTTTTTGCTCAATAATGCCGGTTGTGCTGGTTTGGAAACGACATTAGCTACAGATGGTACCAAAGCTTCTTCTCCAGTGACAGGCATTGTTCAACATCACGATGCGCTGAAGGAGCTACTGCCAGTGGCCTAGATGAGCTGCCCCGTTCTTGGTTCTCAGCATTATGGACTGGCCGCGGTTGCAGCACCGGTGACGGCGACCTTTCAACACGTGGGTAAACAGGAGCTTTTGCCGGCCCCGAAGGGCTTCCGCGCCACCAAGAAGTTTCCTCGCTTGACCGCGATGTCCGGTACATTGCCTCTTCCCATGGAGTCATCAACGACCTGCCACACAAAGCGCCCCGCCCCGCTAAGCATGCAGTCATCACTCGCTCTGTCTCGGCAAGCTCGCACATGATCATATCATGGCGGATGCGCTCCCTGTGGAGCTCCTGCAGCAGCTGCTCCCTCCTGAACACCAGTGCCGCCATGTCTGCTGACGCCGAGTCGGTGTCTCTGCCTTCACGTTGCCAATCGCCAGAAAACGTTGTCAACATTATCGGTATTACAAAGGTCAAATGGTTCCACTAACCGCACATCATTTTATTTTCCAACAAAACCGACACATCATGTGTTGTGGCGTCAAAATAACCAGAAACTGCTCAGGGTCATAACTTCGTCCTACGACCATTATAACTTAGGTAATTTGAATTTCACAAATATCTTTTAGATGATTTAATTTGCCACTCTTAAATATATGATCCAACCAACAATTGCAACTTTTAATCCCGAAACTGAACAAGGTAGGGGCGGATGCAAGATTGCAGGCTTGGCCGAGCTTAGTACTTAAGGGTGTGGTGTAGGGCACAGTTGTAAATAATGACAAAGCTTTTGCATCTTGTCGGGAAAAACGCGGAACCCATATTTTGCATTTGCGAATTCGCGAAAGAAAACATAAACTAAGGGCATCTCCAGTCGCCCCCCCCCCCCCCCCCCCAGGAGGCCTTTTTAGTGCCGGCGCTAGCGAAAAGCGTCGTTTTCCTACCACTCGCCCCACAAGAAGCCTAGTTAGCGCCGTTTCGGCGTTATTTCGCGCCGGCGCACCCAGGCGAAACCCAGCCCACTGGGTTCGGCCTGGGGGGCGAAATGGCGCGAAACGCAACACGGGCCAGCGATGTCAGCAACGCGGGAGAAAATGCCGCGAAACAGAAACCGCCCGGAGCCTCTCGGCTCCCGCATCCTCTCGGCTTCCGCGCCGGAGTAAATGGCGTGGCCGCTGGACTCCGCCGCGCCCCCGCCCCTTCGCCTGGCCTCGGCGCTATAAAGCTCCGCTCCCTCGCCGTCCATCAACATAGACGACCTCTCTCTCTCGCCTCTTCTCTCTCTCGTCTCTCCTCTTCCCGCAAGAACAGATGGCCTACGACGCCGCCGCCTCCGTCAACGGATGGGTCCGCCGCCACCTCCGCAAGCACGAGGCGTGGGCGTTGTACCAGGCGGGTTACCCGTGCCCGCCGGACATGCGCGTCCCCGACGCAACCAGCACCCAGGGGGCGTGGCAGCTGAGCGTTGCCAGCGTCCCCGTACCTCCTGTCCCCGCCGGCGTCGAGCTTGACCACGCCATCGTCGCGGCCTATAGTGGGTGCTGGACTACATCGCCGCCGGCGACCAGCCCCGGCTAACAATGCCGCTACGGCCCACTCACGCAGCATCGTCGTCTGCGTCAGCCCCGGCCCACTCGTCGACCTCTTCCGGCGCGCGCGGGGCGGCACATCAAGGTACACGCAGTGCTCCTCCCTCCCTCACGAATCCCACCTTGAACTCGGGGCGGCTTGCCCCAATGCGCAGCGGCGCCCTGCGCATCGGCGCGCCACGGCGAGCTGCGTCTCCTACGTTCCGGCGCAGCGTCAAGCCGAGGACGGAGCCGAAGCAGGAACCGGCGAAAGAGGAGGAGACGGAAGACGAATGGCCCGGTCTGAAGGAGGCGGAGGAGGCCTCCTTCAACACGGTGCAGCCAGCGGAGGACGGATTCGCCGAGGAATGGAAGCCTCGCCCAATTCACGGCGCAGGAGATGGAGCTCCAGCGCCATCTCCTCGCCGAGGCTGAACGGAGGCGCGCAGAGGAGCGCCAGCAAGCCGCCAATGCGGGCCGCCGCCGCCGCGTTACTCCTCCTCCGGTGGCGCCGGAGATCCCGTACTTCATCCTCGACGACACCGACAGCGAGGACGACGACGCGCTCAGGCGGACTTTGCTCCTCAGCAAGCGGAGCGCTCCCAGCCGCGATGACGGCGAAGGCACCAGCAAGGCGCCCGGCCGCGATGACGGCTCGGACGACGACGACGACGACGGCGGCGACTACAGCCAGGCGATCCGCAATAGCCTAGGCCTAGAATAAATTGCTATGTATCGGCGAGTTTGCGCCCAAATCTGAATGAAAATTGCCGTTGCTATTCGTTGTTTGTCTGGGCCAAGAACTTGGGCTGGAGAACGACTGGAAAATGCGTCCCACAGGTTCCAGATTAGCGCCTTTTGGCGCCGCGGCGGCCCTAAAACAGCGCCGTTTTGGGCCCTGGGGGAGACGACTGGAGATGCCCTAACATTCAATCTCGCCCTAGTTATTTCTTTGCAGAGAAGAACAGCCGTAAGTAACAATACCGGCAGATTTGATGAGCCCTAGATGAGAATGGGCATGCAGGGGGGACTAGTTTCGTTACCATGTGGCGGCGGAGAACCGGGGAAGCGGCGGCCGTCGCCGACGATGTCGTCCGCGGCGGCTGATCGGCCACTGGTGGTGGCCTCCATTGCAACTGCCAACCACGTGAGCTTCGGCTAGGGTTTCGTTCCAATTGGAAGGAGGTTTTGGTTGAGGACGGACGGAGGCGTCAAGGGGAAGGAAGCCTCTCGACTCTGCTAGACTCGAGCCAGTGTTGTTTTTTCTTTGACGTGTGTTTTTTCTGTTTTTGTTTTGAGCGGAAGTGTCACCGGTTGATTGGGCCTCACGCGAGGAGTGGCTGTGTCTCCCGGGCCCCGGCCCTTCGATCGTGTTCTTGTTCTTCTCATCTCAAGAATGAAAAAAGGGTGTCTTTTTCATCTCATTTTTGGCTACCGAGCTTCAATGACCGTGGGAGTATTTTAGATAGAGATTTTTTAGGAAAGGAGAGAGTATTTTAGGGTACATAATAGACGATATGCAGATTTTTCTTATAATTTTATAAACTTGTATATATTTTTAAAATAGAGGGATCACTGAAACAAGGGAGCCAGAAACCTAACACAAGTACTATTTTCATGGTTGTATGGAGTTCACATCCAGACATACTGCTAGCTCAACCTTTTTACTTTGCATAAGATCACTTCCCAATTTTGAATATTGACATGATTCACTATATACACACCTTCCATCAGGCATCGAAAAGCTCCTGCAAATTATACGTATCAGCTACTGTACGTAACAGTGTGCAGCCAGTTTTCTTTTAGATCGGTTTGCAGAGCAAATACTGCATATGCATGGTGTCGATGACCTCATCCTCATCAGACGAGTGTCCATCGAAATTACATCGCGGCTGCCATCTCCTCGAAGAAGAGCTCCTTGAACCGCGCCATGCAGTCCGGCTCCAGCGCCACGGCCACCGTGACGTCGCCGGCCTTGCCCGGGCAGCTCAGCAGGTACACGAACCCGGCGTAGTACATGAGCGCCGGCGCCAGGAGCACCTGCTCGCCCCACCCGAAGTCCGCGTCGTGCGACGGCATCCCCATCCAGCTGATCACCCGCAGGTCCGTCCCCGGCAGCCCGCGCCCCCTCGCCGCCATGTCCGCCGTCTCCAGGTGGTCAACCACCGACCTCGCGTACGCGTCGCCGTGCGCCGTCGCCGCCCTGAGCCTCCGCGCGCCGAAGCCGAGCCCGTTGGCGGCGGAGAGGAGGTCGCCGACCCTGGCGGACGCGGACGTGCGCACTACCGCGTTGCCGAAGTAGGCGTCCGGGAGCGGCGGGTCGAGGCGGGCGCGCATGTCGTCCATGGTGTAGAGCCGGGACTGGGCGTCGTTGGGCAGGGCGCGCGCCGAGCACGCGCACCGCCAGACGTGGGACACCAGCGCGCGGAACGTGGACGCGCCGCCACAGCGCGCACGGAGCGCGGCCGCCTGCGGGCCTGTCACGCGGAGGATGGCGCTGGCGTACTCTTGGGAGGAGGACGCGGGAGGCGTGGCGGCGGGTACGAATGGTGGTGGAGCGGGTGAGGTGAGGGGGTACTCGCGGGTCGCGGGTGTGGTCGAAGAGCACGGTCGGCGGGGAGCGCGCGCGGAGTGGGGTGCGGTCGAGGGACGGGGGCGTCACCGTGGTGGTGGTGGTGGTGGAGCCTCGGGCGATGCTGGCCCACGTCTGGATGAAGTGGAAGGCGCTTCGGCCGTCGATGACGAAGTGGTGCATGGCCGTGCCCAGCGCCACGCCGCCGCACCGGAAGAAGGTCACCTGCATATTTGAAGTACGAATACGAGGGGCTTATATAGGTGCAGATTTGTTTCCATGTTTGGATTATACAGCAGGCTTAGCACGGTTGATGTGCTTGAGCTTGACCATCTTTGTCATCCAAAAAGAAATGATGTACTCCGATCCATAATTTTCATACTAGTTTATACTGTGTATTAAACAATGTTCCGTTGGATACTTGGATTAGTTGGACTAATACACTAGGCAAGCTTCCATGCACGTACGGAAAACAACCTGAAGCATGAGCAACGGGGCTTCCGCGCCGGCGGCGTCGTACGGCGGCACGAGCATGTCGCGCATGGCCTTGGACGGCGTGTAGCCGGCCTCGAAGTCGTCGAGCGCGGCCTCGGACCGCGCCACGACGAAGAGCGCGCCCACGGCGTTGCAGACGATCTCGGCCCGGCCGTCGCCGCCCACGCCGAGGCGGCCGGCGAAAGGGTGGAACGGGACCAGCGCCCTGGCAGCGCCGCCCTGAGGACGCCGGCGTCGAAGAAGGGCTCCGGGAGACCGCCGCCGCTGCTGGGAGCGCGGAAGAAGTACACCGTGGGGGAGTAGCCGTTTCTGGCGCCGAGGTCGAGGTTGGAGAGCCAGAGCGCGCGCCGCGGAGTGGCCTCGCTCGGCACGACCAGCTCGGACGTCACGACCTCGACGGCCATTGATATCTTTACCTAGGTAGCTAGTGGCCTAGTGCGGTGTGCTGCGTGTCCGTGTACATGCAACGACTCCATGGGAGGGTGCTGGGTTTTATAGGCGTCGCAAGGTGCGTTTGGTGAGGGGTTTTCCAACTTTCAATGGTTTTATTGGGATCTGATCGAATGAACATAATCTAATTGTTAGATCGATGTACCACGAATAACATTAGGCTAGCTGGGGTCACGTCACATACACTACACATGCCCTTGAAACTTCACATGGGAAGAGAATGACACTGGATGCTATGTCTAGGGATACATGACTGATAGAATATGAAGGCAACTTTTAAAAAAAAGATAGATGAATGCAACAAAGTTGATTTAGAGAATCTCTGATTTAAAACAGGGCTCATGCTTAGAAAACTTTGTTTTACAGCAGAGGCAAAAAAAAAAACGTTCCGAGAGAGATGATGTAAAATTTCACATCGCCCACAATGTAGCCCTTTGCGTCCCAAATATAAAAATCATGCTCTAAATTATTACATCATCAATATGCAGTCGCGCTAAGCCTAACCGCTGGCCAAATTACCCTGCCGCCGGCACTGTGTCGCGCCACCATCGATTTAACCACATTCCTGTCGAATTCGCCGCATCGTGATGCCGCCGCCACCTTACCGCAATCGATTCCTCCTTCGCCAAATCCGGCGCCACGCGACCCTGCACCGGACGAACCAAGGTCGACCGCCGCCATGTGATGACGTCGCGTCCAGAGCAGCACCGGCTTCTCCGGGTTGCAGTTGCGGTTGTCCGGTTTCTACGTTGTCGAGATCACCTGCGACGGACGACATGTGTACGTCGGCACTTTCGATAAGGTGGAGGAGGCCGCGCGTACACCGACGGCCGAGATCCGAGCTAAACTTTCTTATTTCGGTGCCCTATGTTACATTATGCATCGTGTGAGAACAAAGTTAGTACCCTAAACAAAAAAATTAGTATCCTGAAACCAAAATGGAGTGCCCTAAAATACATCGTCCATTGGAATTGCTCTTTCTATCGTTTTATCCCACTGGCCATGGATTCGGGACGTGCACATGGTTTCACCAGCCCCTCGATCGATCTCTCACCTGGATAGTGATCTAGGAATAGCTAGGCAATTTAGTCGTGAGGGAGCAGTTGGTACTGTACTTCTGAAGTTCTGAGTGTGTTTTTGCTTTGCCAATCGATCGATCGTCAGCAGCGGTCTGGCGACACTAACCAATCCTCTTCTTCCTTGGTTCATTCCATCCGTCCCTTCCCGTCCTACTCCTCGTTAACGTAGTGGCGCAGGTGCGTGTTGTCACCATGCCTTAGGTGTTGGTGTTATTATTAGTCGCCGGCCGGGTCACTCGTCGATCGATCGACACCAAACCTAGCTAACAGAAAACGGAAAGCCGTTGATTCTAGGAGAGGCCGGCCGCCTGGTTCCCAAGGATCAGGGTCGTTTCCGACGAGGAAAAATGCTTCTCTGGTCCATTTCAGTCACTACAGCAAAAACAGCCTATAGCCACGGTTTTTATGTCTTGTAGCTACGGTTTTACCCGTTTCTAGGAGGTTTAGCGACGGTTCTACAACCCGTCTCATAGGCGTTGCCATAGCCCCCGTGTCAAACACATAAAGACGGTTTTGATGACCGTGTCTACAACTAGAGACGACCAATAGACACGGTCGATCCGCCTCTACATAGTGAATATGAATTCGAACCAAATCCGCTTGACATGCCAAAAGCCGTCTCTATTTTTTATGTTGCCCGTCTCTAGTTTGAAATGTGAAACTTGCTAATAAATATTTAGACACGGCTATCATATTTATAGACACGGTCCTCTCGTGTCGAAGTTAAACAATAGAGACACTGTTTTTATTTCCATTGACACGGTAGCACCCGTCTCTACTTTATCGTGCCATATATATTCTTATTTCTTTTGAACCGACAGTGCATCATATCTAGACATAAAAGTATCCATATCAATCCATGAATGTCGATATACATCATCAAGATCATCTGACACATATTTTGGAAGAAAATGACAATTTCACTAATATTGTTCATCCAAAGCACAAATCAAATCTGTAAGGTACAATAAATATTTCTGTAAAAAGGGAACATAACAAATGCAAATCTTGACTACCATATATTTCTAACATATGTCTATAATGCAAATTAGCATGGGTCGATTTCCAGGTACATATATTCTAATCTTGGCTTCCTTCAGGCGACTCTTTAGATGTTGAAGTAGATTTGCTATGTGAAAGTTGAACCCTCTTTCTGCCAACAACCTATCATTGAGAGCAAAAAAACATTTAGTTTCTGATTCATTGAATGTGTAACAAAATAGGCATTTGCAAGTATAAGCATCAAAATACTTCAGTTTGCACATACCAACTGCCTTCTAAGGTGTGATGGTATGCGCGATAACAGGTCATCTTTTGGGTATTTCTCAGCAAGATAGGACAAGACAAATTTCATAAGATCATTTGCGCTACTAGAGCTAGTTCCAGATTCATCTCTTGACAAAGTGGCAAACCTCCCACCAAAATACTTTGATGGGGTAATTGTTGGACCTATTCCATGGACACGGCCAGGGTGGTCCTTTCCAAACACATCTTTCATAGCATTCTCATAGTCTTGTTCAGTAAGTTCATGCCCATCCAATTTCTTCTCAGCCAATTTCATGTATACCTCATTCTACAAAAATCATAATTAGAGCGAAGTACCATTATAAGAGCAAACAGTGAAAAGTTCATGTACTGGTTATTGGAAAGAGTAGATAATGGGTAAGTTGATGTACAGGTTCTTTAGAGGTCTATACTGCTGGCATTTTCTAAAATCTTGTATGAGAGAAAGCAATGCTCGATCTGAACCGATAACACATCATTCAATCAACACAAAAGATACTAGGATATGCATATTGATTTTTATCATGTATCAAAAGTACAAACAACAATTAACCAAATCTGGTGGTTTGTCGAAGGGCAACCCAACAATGCAAGAGTAAATACCATTTTTCCCTCCGTCAATGCATTGACATACACGCCATCCTTAGTTTTGTGGCATTCATCAAAGAAAGTTGCTCGATCCACCTCCTTTCCAAGAGCATCTTCCTGCAGCGACCTGGATATGTAGGCCAAATCCCAGGTCCAGATCATCAACCGACGGGAAGCAGAAGAATTCATTGTCAACGACCTGTCTGATGCAGAAGCGTCCCGGTCCTGCAGCGACCTGGTGGCGCTAAGACACAGGGGCCTTGATGGGTGGCGGTGCAACGGCGGCAGCGGTCCTGCGCTCCAACTGGCTTGCTTGGTGGCGGCGCAAGAAAACGGTAGTGGCGAGAGAATAGGGAAGAAGGTGCGGGGAGCTCTGGTACGTGGTGCTCATCTGCTCGGGATAAAAGACTTCACATCTTAACCGCACAAAACTTTAGGCGCCGTCGTTCCCGCAATTTTTTTTTCTCTAGGATGTTCCCGCGACTTTTTACCGCGCGCAGCGCTAAAATTCATCCGTTTTGAGGGAGTCTAATTAAATAGGCAAATATAGATACGGTGTATTGAGCCGTATCATCTTTTCGTAGTAACAAGATAAGTGGCGTTGTGGTGGGGATTATCTTAACACGGGACCAGTTAGCCGTCTCTCTTAAAGCATGTCTATATGCTAGTTTTGTTGTAGTGTTTGTTATTATGGCATGTTGGACCATCTGAAAACAGAGGAATGGATGGATTTTTAAGAGCATTAAGCCAACCTTCAGAAGGTGGAGAGCTTGTTTCATTTAGGAGATGTCTTTGCTCCAATACAGGGTGAAGAGTGCTGATGTTGACAACTTGTCATTATGGATTGACAGTCTTCCTTAAGTTTTTCCTTTTGGTTGCAAATATCTGTAAGTATGTTACCTTCTTGTGTTTATTATAATAAAGTGAGGTGAGGCTGTGGGGGGCTCCCCTGCAGCAGAAAAGTTTCAAAAAAAAACCCGGCGGAAGACAGTGCGTCGATCGTCGGATGAATGGGTAAAATCAGCCCGACATCAGATTTTTTTGAGCATTAGGTCGTTAGGTAAGGAATATGTTCGATTTCGTCAATACTTATGCAACATCGGTTTCACTAGGGCGCATGAATGAAGTTTATCATACATGCAATATCAATTGAAGTGGTGATGCAAGCCTCTCATGTCCCAATAATTCACCGAAATGTAGATAGAACAACATATTTGAACTATATCTACACTGCAACAATGTAGATATTGTGAACGAATGAGAAGAAACCCATTTAGCCATCTTATGAAAACACAAAGGGAGAGCTGTTGCGGAAAGAAAACATCCACACATTTGTTTAAGATTAATGTTTCTTCATGTTGTAGGTTATAATTGTAGGTTTAGAGTAATTCACAATATATTTAGGAGTTCCAATGAGACAATATTCTGATATTTTAAACAAGTCTTGTTTGCAATTGGAGAGACTAGAGGAGAGATTACGAAGGCATCAATAGGTCAAACTATATTAAAGATGTGAGGGAGCCAAAGATGGTGACCATATTTCAAGGTGAGCACTTGTATATCCATGTCATCATAGGATTGTATTGGTGTGAAGATAATTGTTTGTTTCATATCATCACCATGACTATATTGGCACAATTTTTGGTACTCATTTTTACAGCCAGGGTGTTGAGATCTGATGCTGCAACATTTAGGGATAAGAAGCATTACACAACCCAGATTATACTTGTTGTTAATTTCGATGTCTAGTTCATTTATGCGATAAAAATATACATGATTGTGAGTTCTACCTAGAAGATGTCTGAGAAGTTTTCATCAGAGAGGTAGAGCAAGACTTCGTCGATGAAGTATTCAAACATCTAGTTGGTTTAGCAAGAAGATTACAAAAATGAGCTATGCTTTATGGGTTTAAAGCAAGAGAGCAGAGACATATGGGGCACACAAAATGGAAAACGTGCCCCCTTCTACGTGAGACCTTTTAATTAAATCAACACTAGATTGCGCTTTCAGGACCTAAACCCACAATATAACTAATGCACAAAAAAGCCGTTTTTTCTCGATGGAGCATGTCACAACGGAAGGAATCATTGAGAAGTACCGTTTTCTCGAAGTAATGTTATCTCGAGCCGTGCATATGTATACAAACACGTATGTTGACCCTTTTTCGGGGATTTGCCACAACCCGTGAGATTCCCCTTGGCCCATGGGATTTGCTGCATACACACAATTTTTTGTTGCATTATTATTTTCGAAATGTTGCGTTATTTCTGTGTTATTGTAACCCGCTCCAGGATGAAATGTTACAACGTGGCTGCAACAATAGAATTGTGCCGCCTACGTTCAGCAACCCTCAAAGGAGAAGGAAAATCGGAATTCTAATACTAGTTGCTTTTTTTGTTTGACCCATTCAACTTTTAATTTTGTTGTTGTCTTCAGTAAAACGTTTTGTAGTCCGAGCTATATGTAGCTCTTTCAAAAAAATCAAAATTATTTCATGTTTAAAAAATCTCAGGAACAATATCAAATATAGTAGTGATATGACTGGTAGTGTGCAAACAAAAACTAAAAATTAATTGTATTTTAAGTCAGGCAAAAAGAGAAATGGCTGGATCTGGACAGTACACAGCTTAAAAACTTAAAATATTGCCACATTATAATTTTTATGTAACTAAAATTATTAAAATTTTGGATTTGAATTTATAAGTGGTAGATCTTAACATTATGTACATGTTTATTTCGATTTTTTTAATGTCAAAAGTGACCAATTTGTTTTTAAGAAACGAGGTATGGTCTCCATTACCACTTTTCTCATTCGGCCCAGCCAACTAAAGCTCGAGTTTCCTTTTCTATTGAGAAAGGCCCATAAACACAAATTACGCCCATCTTTAAAAATCTGTTCGAGTTCTAAAAAAAAGTTAATTGCCTCAACACACTGCAATAAACGAAATCATTAATGAATTTAATTTCATTTCTTTGCTACGCCGTAACACATAGGGTGAAATTCGAGTTCAAATTATGTACACATGTGTCCAGGACTCCAGGTGTACACAATACCGACAAGTGTTTTTTGACATTTTCAAAAATAAAAATTATGAACACAATTCACGTTACAAATGTAAACTAGTGAGTTTTAAAGCAAAATATGGATGGCACACACAAAATAATTTAAACATTTTGATTTATTTTTTTCAAACCAGAGTTTATCATATTCTTGAAATAAATTCAAAGGTTCATGTGTTATAGCACGGAATACATTCAGAGTTTTTTTCCATAATTTTTAAAACAATTGAAACGCCTCTACCTTGCTAATGAAATTCAGGGTGACACATTTTCACCGGCATTTTCAAAATTATGCATATCTGTTACAACTAGGAACTGCTACTAGAGATAAAACCACTGAACTGAATTAGAATTCAGCTCTGGTGGAACTAGGACCCATAGAGTGACGGCGAGCCAAACCTGACGCCAGTTTAATTTGAACTTTGTATATAGATACTGAGACCCGAATGTCACAGTGAAGAAAGGTGCAAGAAACTAACAGCAACCTTCATACATCAACAATACCTGTTAACAAGTTGCTTGCTTATGATACAGCACATCGATGGGAGTCAACACGACTGACTCGGCTCTGCTCTCCCAAAGGCTCATCAGTGCCACCCCTGATTGGATTGGCGTTTGTCACTCGTTGCCGTAGAAGGCCTTCTCGAAGCACTGGAGGTACTCGGGCTCGAGCGCGAACAGCACGGACACGCCGTCGTCCTTGTCGGGCGCCTGCATCACGTACGCTGTGCCGCTGCCGAACATCTGCGCGGGCGCCACGAACTTGGGGGCGCCCCACCCGAAGTCGGCGTCGCTGATGGACATGCCGAGCCAGCTGACCACCCACAGGTCGGTCTCCGGCATGAACTGCCCGCGCGCCGCCTGGCTGCCCTTCTCGGACTCCAGCTCCAGGTAGTCGATGACGGAGCGCACGAAGGCGTCGTCCACCCGCGCCACGGCGCGCTTGATCCGCTCGGCCACGAACCCCAGCGGCTGCGACAGCACGTCGCCGACGCGCACGGTCACGAGGTCCCGCACGATGGCGTTGCCGAAGTAGTTCGCGGGAAGCTGCGGGCGGAGGCGCTGCCGGATGTTGGCCGGCACGCGCAGCCTGGACTCGGCGTCGGGGGCCAGGCCGCGGGCGACGCACATGGCGCGCCACAGGTGCGCGGTGATGGCGCAGTAGGTGGACACTCCGGGGGCGCAGGTGGACTTGATGTCGGCGAGGAGCTTGGGCGGCACGGCGTAGACGCGGGTGACGAAGGGCCGGGGCAGGCCGTTGAGGTTGCTCGGGGAGTAGACCGGGTGCTCGGAGGTGACGTGCGGAGGGGAGCGCGCGCGCAGCACCGTGCGGTCGTGGGTCGGCGGGGACGGGCACACCGTCGCGAGGTCCAGGCCGCGCGCCAGGGACGTCCACGTCTGGATGAACTGGATCGCGCCCGCGCCGTCCATCGTCACGTGGTGCATGCCCGTGCCGACCGCCACGCCGCCGCACTTGAGGAAGGTCACCTGAAATCCAAATTCCGGTTACGTTCCAGTATTTTCAGTCAGGTTAACAAGGAGTATGATATAACCAAGAAACAACACGATATGACACGATACATGTCTCGTTCTCACTCACGTCCCTAAAATGACTCATTTTGTTGTCAATGTCAATGATGTATCATGTACTAACTATTCTAAGCTTCTACTAATATTACCCAATAACCATACTCGAACACGGGTGCCCCTCGAACACTAGCATGAGACAGGTTAACAAGCAGTATGATAACCAAGAAACAACACGATATGACACGACACGTGAAAATACAAATTATTTGGTCCTCTTGTTCTCATTCACGTCGCTAAAATGCCTCATTTTGTGCTCAATGATGTACCAATTATTCTAAGCTTCTACTGATATTACTCAATAACCATACTCGAACACTAGCATGAGACGCGATTCCTTGACCCACGAGGCAATAATACTGGTATAGACAACTCGGCTGCGTCCAAAATGTCAACAGTGACAGGCTAACTTCTGATCGTATATTCGTATGGCCTTGTCCTGAAACGGTTTGGCTGCATCACGACAGCAACAGGACATGCCCGCTGTCTGATTTATGTCGCAAGAAGCAGCCAGCTCAGGATAGTTTCAGCCTTTCAGGCAGCTATCACAGCCGGCACTTCACTGCATGTCATGTCACCAAGGCGGCTGCCGCTAAATTTTAATAACCGCAGTAATGATAGTAGAAGATATCTCATCTAGTACTCCGTAGAAGATAACCCGTCTAGAAGATATCCTTTCATTTGGGCACGTCGGCACGCGCACCGTGATCGGAGAAGCAGGCGTAAAGCAGAGCCGTCGCGTTCGCCGAACGTCCACCTCGAGGATTCAGATCATGTGCAACTGGGCAAGTGTTTCCCATATGAGGATAGGCACAAAGGTGGCAGATCTAGAGAAAGATAAGAACTGGACGATCAAGGAAAGCACACACACGCGGCTTCATGATTAGCACGTGGATCCCTCGGATTTGCAGAGGATCACCCGCTATAATAAACTTCAAAGAGTCCTCTTCTTTGTCGTGGGTGTACCGTGTACGAGAGAGAGCATACTGTGAGTTCGTTATTCCATTTCTGTACTAGACTAGACTTTGACGTATTTTTGAGGAAGTTGTAATTGTGCCAAACAAAGCCTCCTTTGCCGTTTGGCAGGGAGAACCTCATCTCATCTTATCTCATGTTATTTTTAGACTATCCTACTTTAGTAACCTCATCAAACAGTTTTCAAAAAGGAAAAAAAAACCTCATCAAACAGGATCAGAAGCCGTGGAGGCATGGACCCACCCTCTCTAGTTACCGAAAGGAATCTCCACGGGAAGAAAACGTCTCGACTCTCGCCGGACGCCATGAACGTCGAGTTACCCGCGGTCGACTGAGGCCGACGGGACAGGGGCGCGGCGAGAAAAAACTGAACTCTATGCTATTCTTTGACCATCTGTGCGCCGTGTCCCTCCGGGCGAGTTTGGAGTGTTTAGTAAAGACGACGAGCTGCAGTCTATCTTATTTTTTAGTATTATTGTAGTGAGGGCTAGATTTGTAAGAGGTGTGTATTTTATGAGGGTCAAACTGTAAAACTTGTGTGTATATCACCAGGTGAAGAGAACGAAGAGACTGAGTTCAGTTTCTAGACATTTCCAGAGAAACAACATGGTATCAGAGCAGGAGGCGCAGGTCCGCCGGCGGTGAGTCGGCAGCGGAATCGGAATCGGCAGCGGCGCCCAAGGGTCTCAGCGCAGGCGGAGACAAGCTGCTGGCAAGGGCAGCAGGCCAGGCATAGGCGACTGCAGAGGTTGGTCTTGGCGGCGGTGCTTGGTCCTGGTGGAAGCGGAGAAGACCTGCAGGAAATTGCTCGTGGGTGCAGCTCGTGTGCAGCTAGGGGGAGGAGATACTAGCGCAGAGCTAGTGCGCGCAGCCGGCCGACGGCGCGAGTGCAAGGAGCTGCGGGGTTGGACTGCAGCGCAGGGCCGGTGAACTGTGGATTCACCACCGCGTACTTACAGGATTGTAAGCAGAGAGATTGGTGCCGTGTGTCTGCTTGTTGCTTGTAGGAAGAAGCAGAGAAAGAAAGGCGCTGCTGCCCTGGAGCACTGCAGATATTGCTGATTTGCAATTGGAGTGTGGGGGTGCGACCTGGAAAGTGAAGGCAAATTAAGGTGCGCTCCTCCTTGTTGTTGTAGAAAAGTTTGATTTGGTGGAGAGAGAGGTGTAGGGGAGGAACACCACGGGGATTCAGCTGCAGGAAGAAGCAAATTAAGGTGCTTGCTGTGTGTTCGGAGGAGCGGTGTACTAGTGAGTTTGCTTAGTCAGGAGAAAGGGGAAAGATTGGGCGCTGCAGTTCTGTGGCAAGATGTGGTTCGGTGCAGTTAGCAAGCAAGGAATGAATAGAATTGACAGAAAGTATTTTGAATGTGGCCAACCTAGGCATATGAGAGCATTTAGTCCAGAATTGGTGAGAGGTGGTCGTGGACATGTACAAGGCTGCTATGCAATGGGAAGGAAAGACGCTTCTGCAGTCAGTAAGGATGCACCACATACTGTGAAGGTCGAGATGACCATTGATGAATGGAAGAAATGGTGCAAATTTAGAGAAGTAAACATCTGTGATAATACTTTTCAGTTGGCGAATTATGAGCAAAATCATACTGGTGCAGAATGGCTAATTGACTCTGGTGCATCGAGACATATGGCAGGATCCCACAAGGAGTTCTCAGTGTATGTTCCTGATATGAAAAGAGAAAGTGTGAAATTGGCAGATGGCTCTACCCAAAGTGTCATGGGTAGAGGAACAGTTGTGTGTGGGTCTAATATGTCCTTATCATCTGTTTTGCATGTTCCATCGTTCCCAATAAACTTATTGTCCATTAGCTGTATCACAAAAGAGCTCAATTGTGCTGCTATTTTCTACCCAACATGGTGCTTATTTCAGGAAATTGCGACTGGAAGAGAGCTGGGGAGAGGCAGAATGCATGAAGGACTGTATTACTTAGACAAGGATACATCCCCTATGGTAGCAGCTGTACTTTCCCATTCTCCATTACAAGAGTTTATGCTACTACATTGGCGACTAGGACACATGTCTTTCAGTACTTTGGGTAAACTTTATCCTAGTCTCTTTAATAAGATTGAGAAGGAAAAGCTTGTTTGTGATGCATGTGAGTATGGGAAACATATTAGAAGTTCCTACCTGTTATCTGATAATAGAAGTGCAGAACCATTTCAGACTATACACTCTGATGTGTGGGGTCCTAGTGGAGTTTCATCCATGAATGGTTATCGTTCTTTTGTTACTTTCATTGATTGCTGCACTAGAGTTACCTGGGTTTATGTGTTGAAGAGTAAAGCTGATGTGTTTGAGTGCTTCCGAGACTTTCATAATATGATCAAGACTCAATATAATGCATGTATGAAGATATTTCGCACCGACAATGGCACTGAGTATGTGAACAAAGAATTTGATGAGTACTTGTCCGGTCTCGGGATTATTCATCAAACCACTTGCCCAGGTGCATCTCAGCAGAATGGTTTAGCTGAGCGAAAGAACAGGCATTTGTTAGAAGTCACTCGATGTCTAATGATAGCTATGAATGTTCCTAAATTTTTATGGAGTGATGCAGTGATGACAGCAGCTTATTTAATAAATAGAATGCCCTCAAGAGTGCTAGGATACAAGACACCAATAGAATGTCTAACTGGGGAAACAACTTATGTTGTTCCTCCAAGAGTATTTGGGTGTGTGTGTTTCGTGAGAGACCATAGACCATCTGTTGGGAAATTAGACCCGAGAGCTGTAAAATGTATTTTTGTTGGATACTCTGGTAAACAGAAAGGCTATAAATGCTGGTGTCCATCGGAGAGAAGAATGTTTGTGAGTATGGATGTTACTTTTCGGGAAAATGAACCCTTCTATGGAGAACCCACTGACTTAACTGATGTGTTTCCTGATTTGGTTACTGATGGTAGACCAGATGGAGATGAAGATTGCAGGACAGGGGGAGACGATAGTAGAGAAGATAGTGATGCAATATCACAAAAGATGATAGTTAGAGTTATACATACAGAAGGTGTACATGATGATGTGGGTGCGATGGATGCAGGGAAAGAACAGGTGCAGGGGGAGCAACAAGATGAACCAAATGAAGTTGTGAGATGGCCAAAGCCAAATGAAGAACAAGAAGTCCAGGTGTATAAAAGGAGACTCCGATCTGAAGTGGAAGTTATCCCAACTAGGTGTGATCTTGAAGCTCAAGAAATTCCTAGAGTACAAGCACAAGGAACCTTGCCAAGTGTAACGCAATCAGATGTGCATGGGTCATCTTCTCAAAATGATGGTACACTTCCTTTATTGGATGAGTTAGATATTCCTATTGCTCTCAGAAAGCAGCCACGTTCCACTGCAGGGAAATTACCAAAAGACTTATCTCAATATGAGATTTCTAACTATGTCTCATATGTGTCTTTGGGTTCCCAATATAAATCATTTATAGCTGCACTAAATTCCACTCTACCTATACCACATGATTGGCAGGAGGCGAAACAATATGCAGAATGGAGAGCAGCTATGATAGAGGAGATGACAGCACTCGATAAGAACAAGACTTGGGTACTCGCTACTCTTCCTCCTAACAAAAGGGCTGTTGGTTGTAAGTGGGTATTTACTGTGAAACAAAACTCGGAGGGAAAGGTAGAAAGATATAAAGCTCGATTAGTGGCAAAGGGGTATAGCCAAACTTACGGGGTCGATTATGATGAAACTTTTGCTCCGGTGGCAAAAATGAACACTATTCGGGCACTTATATCTATAGCAGCAAATAATAAGTGGAAACTATTTCAAATGGACGTGAAAAATGCTTTTCTTCATGGAGATTTGGAGGAAGAGGTTTATATGGAGATTCCCCCTGGTTTTGGTACACAAGAGACGGAGGGTAAAGTCTGTAGGTTAAAAAAATCCCTATATGGTTTGAAACAATCACCTAGAGCGTGGTTTGGACGATTTAGAAAGGAGATATGTTCCTTTGGTTATCAGCAAAGCAATGCAGATCACACCTTGTTCTTTAAACACCAGAGTGGCAAAATTGTTATCCTTGTTGTATATGTGGATGATATTGTGATCACAGGTAACGATGATGAGGGGATTGCTTGCTTAAAGAAGATGTTGGCCAAGTCATTTGAAGTCAAAGATCTGGGTTTTCTTCATTATTTCCTTGGAATCGAGGTCGTATATGGATCACGAGGTATTTATTTATCGCAAAGAAAATATGTACTTGATTTACTTGCTGAAACCGGCATGCTAAATTGTAGACCAGAGACAACTCCAATTGAGAAGAACCATCATATTCTATCAGGATCAGGTGATCCAGTGGACAAATATCAATATCAGAGGTTAGTTGGTCGGCTAATTTATTTATCTCATACAAGACCAGACATTTCTTATGCAGTTAGTGTGGTAAGCCGATTCATGCATGACCCCAGATCAAGTCATTTAGATGTTGTTCACAGAATACTGAGGTATCTTAAGAGTTGTCCGGGAAGAGGGATTCTATTTTCTAGCCATGGAAACTTAAAAATAGAGGGCTATACTGATGCTGACTGGGCTGGATGCCTAGATGATAGAAGGTCCACATCTGGGTACTGTATTTTTGTTGGTGGTAATTTAGTTAGTTGGAGGAGCAAAAAGCAAAGTGTGGTGGCACGATCTACTGCTGAAGCGGAATTTAGGTCCATGGCTTCAGGGTTATGTGAAGTGATATGGTTGAAGATACTTTTATCTGAACTTAGACTGTATGGTGGCGGGCCATTACAACTTTATTGTGATAATCAAGCTGCAATCAATATAGTCCACAATCCAGTTCAGCATGATAGGACTAAACATATTGAAATCGATCGGCACTTCATAAAAGAGAAGGTAGATGAGGGATTTCTCCAAGTTAGTTTTGTTAAATCTGAGAATCAACTTGCTGATGTATTAACAAAAGGGGTTAGCGTTGTAACCTTTGAAAAATTATGTAGCAAGATGGGGCTCATAAATATATTTGCCCCATCTTGAGGGGGAGTGTAGTGAGGGCTAGATTTGTAAGAGGTGTGTATTTTATGAGGGTCAAACTGTAAAACTTGTGTGTATATCACCAGGTGAAGAGAACGAAGAGACTGAGTTCAGTTTCTAGACATTTCCAGAGAAACAACAATTATCTAAAATAACAGATCAGTCAGAAGCTCCAATTTTTTCCTAATGTACATCAGTTTTTTTACTACTACTTCCAAGATGTGTCAGTCATCTAGTACTATTGGACTGCAATTAGTGAGCACCATATCATTCACTAACCAAGAAGGAAATGGTCGAGCAGAAAATAGGGTGGGAAGTCCACTGCTGTTTTAAAATTCCATGCAAGTTCCATGCTCTTCTCACACACCTAATTACATCAGACAATACAAAAACCCCGATTGCTTCCTTTCGCACGCGCGTTGGGCGGTTGTTGCGAGCGGCCGCGCGCGCGCCGTCCGATCTGCCCATCGCGTTAAGCTTATTCTCGAACGCTCACAGTTAACGACAAAGAAAACCCACGAGCCACGCCCCGCTCCTTCCCATATACGCATGGCCGCCGCATCCCTGGTGATCCCGACGGCGCAAGTTCTCCATGGCTCCACCTCACCTGATCCTCCAAAACCACCACCCAGGCGGGCGACGCCGCACTCTGCTCCTTCCGCACCGACCAGGGGCCGCGCGCCGCCCTCCTCCTGCACTGAGGCAAGCTCTCGATGATAGCCGGCGGCTGCTTCCGCGGACACCTCACCTCAGGCTGCTCGTGCCGCCTCCGCCCAGCCTGCCACTCCGGTCCGGGGAGATCTCATTGTCGCAAATTGATGGAGACCCGCGCCTTGCTCGGCGTCCGGGACAGCACGCTCGCCTGCGCCTTCAGGATTTCCTTCGGCGCCCGTGCCGCTCCAGCGCGCGGTGTCACCGGCATCCGCCACGGGGCTGCCTGAATGTTGTGCCTGCACGGCGGAAGCCATATGCCGTTGCCGCTCCCGCTGCACATGCGCTTGCTAAATATGTTGGGATCTTCCGACGATAGTTGCAGCAGATGCACTGATCCGGCCATGCATGCGCCATGGTAGCAACCAAGAACAATTTTCTGTTGGGACCAAACTAGATGGATCGATAGATGTAGTAGTAGTCAGTGGTCTCTACGAACTAACTCTGGAGATGGTAAATCCTGCTACTAATTACTGTCAGTCAGTGGTACTAGTGCTCCTGCCGACTGCAGGGCGATCAGGGCGATGTAAATGTTGATATGTAGTACACTTATGCATATGCATGCCTGATGGTGTTAACGCACCAGATCGATCGATCCCTCACAGCTTCACTAACTGCGTACAGCTAAAACTGTAGTAATGAGTCCGACCGTACCGCAGCGAGGTTTAAATTGCCTTTCGTTTGTCTCGTGATGTTATGAAGTTGCCTAACACATAATTGCTCAAATCTACCAATTCTGGTGACTACCTTTATATAGTACTTACTTAATTCTATCAATTTGTTGCCCAACTGCGTATATTAGAATATTTTAGGCAACTAATATATGGAGTTAGGCAACAAACTTATAAAGTTGAGCAAATATTAGAATATTTTAGGTACCTAATATATGGAGTTAGGCAACAGAATTGAGCAAATATTAGAATATTTTGTAGGCAAATTGAGCAAATTCATATGTTGTAGGCAATTTATTCGTGACACTGGGCAACATAATCAGTATTTGTAGGCAAGTTCATAAGTATTTTAGGCATGTTCATATGTTGTGGACAACTTATCCGTGATATTGGGCAACATAACCAATATTTGTAGGCAAGTTCACAAGTGTTTTAGGTAAGTTCATATGTTATAGGCAACTTATCCATGATATTGGGAAATATAATCAGTATTTGTAGGCAAATTTATAAGTGTTATAGGAAAAATCATATGTTGTAGGCAACCAATCAGTAATATTAGGTAACAAATATGTATTTGTAGGTAAGTTCATAATTGTAGACAACTTATCCATGATATTGGGCAACATAATCAGTATTTGTAGGCAAGTTCATAATCGTGCGCGCTATCCGTCACGCGCAAGCGGCCACACGCACACCGTCCGTCGTGTGCCAAGATTGGTGATGTCTCGACATGTACGGCAGTCGTGCCCCAGACCGACTAATTTTTTGTCGTTTCCTCATTCGCACACCGTGATGTCCTCCATTCCCCTCCCTTCCCCGCGACGATTATGCAGTAAATGTGTTGTTCGGCAACTTTTCTCCCATTAAGATTTTTTTTCTTCTAAGCGTGTAAATTAGGCAATTATGCAGTAACTGTGTTGTTAGGCAACTTTTCACCCATTAAGTAATTTTTAAGGTAAAAAATGTGGGAAAGTAAGCAATTATGCAGACTAAATAAACAACTACTCTATACTATTGGATAATAATACACGTCCATCGAATCAGACTATTCAGTGCATCTGGCACGAAAAATAACAGAGCTATCGATCAGCAGTTGCGCTGGCCGTCAATCGTGCGCTCCATCGCCGCTCCTCCTGCCGAGGAATTGAAGACGGATGAGTTGCTCACAACACCATGCCGCTGCACTGTATCCGTGGCAACCGCAACGACAGCGGGAGCTCGTCCATCTCCGAGTAATCGTCGGTGTGATACTTCATCGGCTAGGAATCCCCGGATGGCGGCAAGACCCGGGCCGCAGACGTCGCGCTCCCAGGAGGTGGCCTCGCCGGCAGGGCCGGTGCCGGCGAGCCGCGCGCGGAAGGTGCCCGGCGTCCAGCCGACGCACAGGCCAGCTCCACCCATCTCCATGCCGGAATCTTGGCCAGGCACCGGCACCGGGATGTGGCCTTGATCTCGACGACGGCGCCCAGGCTTTTCCGGCCGGCAAAGTAGCCGTCCGGATCAGGCACGCCAACGGCCTTGCTGAGCCCGGCAGCAGGCCATGGAGGCTTCTCGACGGCGACGAGCACAGGATTGGGAGGTCGGGGACGAGTCAGTCGCGAGGACGCGCGCTGCTGTTTGACTTCGCCGCCACCGCTCATCGCCTGCGCGGAGGGCCGGGTCCCCGCAGGGAGAAGCTGGGAGAAGCCAGCTCGGCAGCTTCGACACAGCCACTCGGGACAGCCGGAGGACACGACCTCGACGCACACGAAGCTAGCTTGACGGCCGCGCAGGACAGCGGAGGATGCGCCTTGACGCCAGAATGAAGGGCGACGTGCGGTGGGCGGCCAGTGCGGGTTGCCGGGGCGGCGCTCGTGGCCGGAAGGGGTTGGTGCTCATCGCCGGAGCGGAACGCGCGATGGCGAGCGATTCAGAAATGGGGAAACACGTGGGGTGGGGCGCACGTGGGGGAACTTTCCTTTTTCGGGGCAGCCGTTTAGATCAGCAAACCAACGCTCAGCCGTTGGCTAGACGCGTCCATACAAAAAAGAATAGTCGTGGGCGAAGTCCGTATTCTATGGAACCAGCACCACCTTCCTGATTTGATTCCGACTGTGGTGGCCGGTGGTTTGCAATGCAACCAAGCAAGATGAGATCCTCCCCTGTGGCCCTGTACCCGGTCGACTAATTTGTCGTCGTTTACCACACGATACCCGGACGCCGGACGACTGTGCTGTTCCGGGAAGCGTCCAGCGGTGCCTGGGACAGCAGGCACCCACCGATAATTGATCGCCCAATTAATTAAGCTACAGTTCGTCGCCATCGTCGTCGTCCTACCCTAGCACGTCGCTAGCACTCTAGATCAGAGTAAATCGCCGATAGCCATGCGAGGGCGAGTTGAGCGCCGCACGATAGGATAGGATAGGATGCCAAGAAAAGGCCGGTTCAAGGCATCGCATCCAGCGCAAATGGAGACCGGGCGAATGAAATTATATTCTCTCAATCTCAAAATAAATAAAAGCTTGCAGATTCTATCCAACCAATCAACACTCGACACGCCATACGGTTAAGCGGGCAAATATACTAACTGCGTCGCCTCGCTGTGTCTCCTGTCAGTCAATAAATTTCACTGCTAAGTGGGGCCTCTGCGTCGGGGTCCCACATGACAGCGAGGCGAGCGTACGGAAGGAAGAAAAAAAACCACCCCCTTGAACCCGAATTTTTCCACCGACGTGCGTGCGCGCACGAAGAAGAAACAGAGAGCTGTACCGTACCTGGACCATGGCGAGTAGGCAGGGCGGGTCGCCGGACGCGGCGAAGGGGACGAGGAGGCGGCGCGCCTCCGGGGAGGGCTCGAAGTCCCGGAACACCTCGTCGCCGGTGAAGTCGGCGCGGGCGACGACGAACAGCGCGCCCTCGCCGCTGCAGTGGATCTCTAGCCGCCCGCCGGGGCCCGCGGCCATCCGCCCCGCCAGCGGGTAGTAGGGCACCAGCGCCTTCGCCAGCGCCTCACGCAGCCTCTCCGGCGCGAAGAACGGCTCCTCCGGCTCCTCCTTATCTTCGCCGCCGGCGCCGGGGGAGGGCGCGGGGTAGTAGTAGACGAGCGGCGTGTGGGTCTTGGGCACGGCGAGGTCGAGGTTGGAGAGCCACAGCGCGTGCCGCGGCGTCGGCGAGCTCGGCGCCACCAGCGTCTCCTCCACCACCTCCACCTTCATCTCGATCTCCTCCCGAGCGCAGCGGCAGAGTCGTCGCTTCTGCTGTGGGAAAGCTTCCGTGCTGTCTGGGCTTTGGGCAGTTCTTGCGTGCGTGGAGCGGAGAAAGAGTGTGAGGGTTTATTAATAGAGGGGTCGGCGCGACGATGGATATTTTACTTGAGCGGAGCTCCTGATTTACAGACCGGTAATTTGTGTACTGTAAAATAATACAGAGGCGGTGAAATTTAACAAAAATAACCTGTTGGGCAAACTTCAGAAAAAATAACTCTTTTTTGAAATAGACTATTTCAAAAGCTAACCCTTTTGGTAGCGCCCAACGCTGGGTGCTACCCTCTCTACGGTAGCGCCACACGCTGGGTGCTACCCTCATGCCAGCGTGGCATCGCGGGGCCCGCACAGTTTTGTATCCCCTCGCAAAAACGTCGAAAACGACAAAGTTCTAGTGGTAGCGACGTGGCTTAGGGTGCTACCGTCTTAAGGGTAGCGCCGCGCTCTAGGGTGCTACCCTGTGGAGGGTAGAGTCGTGCGCTGGGTGCTACACTATTTTACAAAAGTTACTGAGCCTCCTCCTTACGGGCTCGTTGTACTCCTCAAATGGCGGCATGTGGGCATTCTTCATGTTCGGCCTCCTTAGGGGAAGCTTCCGCGGCCTCGGGGGTGGCTCCTCCTCGATCAACGAGTTCGAGGAGGAGCCAGCCCCAAGGCCGCAGAAGGTTCCCCTAAGGAGGCCGAACATGAAGAATGCCCACGTGCCATTTGAGTAGGAAAACGAGCCCGTGAAGAGGAGGCTCTTTAACTTTTGTGAAATAGGGTAGCACCCCAGCGCACGGCGCTACCCTCCACAGGGTAGCACCCTAGAGCGCGGCGCTACCCTTAAGACGGTAGCACCCTAAGCCACGGCGCTACCCCTAGCACTTAGTCGTTTTTTGACGTTTTTGCGAGGGGATGCAAAACTGTGCGGGCCCCGTGATGCCACGCTGGCATGAGGGTAGCACCCCAGCGTGTGGCGCTACCGTAGAGAGGGTAGCACCCTAGCGTTGGGCGCTACCCAAAAGGATTAGATTTTAAAATAGTTTCGAGAAAGGGTTATATTTTGCTGAAGTTTCTCCAAAGGGTTATTTTTGTCAAATTTTACAACGAGACGGCTCTGCTAATTAGTCATGTGACGGCCTGCGGATCGTGTAGGTTGAAGCTTGAGGTGGCGCTGACCGCGTTGACGTTAAAATTCATCTGTGATCTAACCATCTTGTACTGGCGTGAGTGTCTCGTAGCTAAGCGGATAGTCCTTTCTGCGGTAAGAGCATCTCTAAGAGACACCGCAAATTCTCTGATCCTGCAAATCATCAGATACTGTAATTGAAATTGCAAATTTAAATTTTAAATTACGCGGGAGATTCACGCGGCTCTCGAACCCGGGAGATTCACGTAGTTCTTTACATAGACAGCCTGCTCACCGGAACTACTCACCGGAGCTCACTGGCGGAGCTCAGCTGGATATTCTGGGCGGGCCAGCCCAAAGGAGAGTACGTACTTTTCTGCTTTCACAACTCAATTTAGCCCACATCATTCAGCATTTTGGGCTGGGCTGGGCGGGCCGTGGCCCAGTTTGGCGTGCACTGAGCTCCGCCACTGCCGGAGCTCGCTCGCTAAACCAAAATAAGCCTAAACTACGCGGGCCTAACCCCCTAACGGACCAAAATCGGTTCACCGGAGCTCACAGGGTGCGGCCGCGCCGTCGCCGGAGTGCGTTCACTCCTTGTCCGAGTCGTCGTCAACGTAGATGACAACGGTTTTGCCCTTCTCGCGCGCCTTGGTGGCCTCCTGCTCGCGGTGGAGGCGGTCCTGCTCGAGGCCCTCCTCAAACATCAGTTGGTTGATGTCGACCTCACGGCGACGGCGGCGCTTGGCGGCGTCTTAGACCTCCTCCTCGGAGCGCGCCTGCACGGCGCTGGTCACCATGGCGAGGACCTCGTCGGGGACGAAGTCCTCGCGGGTCACCGAGCTCTCGAACGCGGCCGGATCGTAGATCTCGAAGCCGTCTTCGTCCGCGACGACCTCGCGGGACTGCACCGGAGTGTGCGGCGACGATGCCGAGGTGGAGAAGGTCCAGCTGCCGGAGGAGCTCCCCTCGACGAACTGTGGAGGCGCCACGGGAGGCGCGGGTGCCGCGAGAGGCGCGGGGGCCGGTAGGAGACCATGGAGGATGTCGAACTCCACGGTCTCCCGCCGCAACAGCGACGCCGGCACGGGAGCCCCTCCCCGTCCATTTATGGGATGAGCGCTTCCGTGCGGCGTCGGCGGCGACGCAGCGGGACGCTCTTGCTACAGGACCCATGGGAGTTCGTCCATGGTGGCGGTGGAGGCGTCAATCGGCGACTGGAGCGAGATAAGGGGAGTTGCCGACGGCGAGAAATCTGGGGGATTTCGGCTAGCGTTCGGCGGCGGAGGGGACGGTTTCGACCTGCATTTCGTGGACACAGCGGAATAAATAGCGTCAGCGGCTGACGATTTGCGGAGGCCTTGAAATCGAATACAGGTCGGGCTGCGATTGCGGTTTCTGCGCACCGAAATGGGGCCCAGCGATTTGCGGTGTCTCTTATAGATGCTCTAATCCTTTGAGACTTGCCTCTACTTTTTGTTGCTTCTACGCTGCTTCCTGCTATTTTCTGCGCGTATTGTTGCAGGATTAGAAGGGAGACGCGATAAATATAATTAGGTAGGAGTAAACGTGATCCTCACTAGCTAGCCCTCAGTACTGGTCGCTACTACGCCGTACATGCAGAGCGAGGGCGACCGGACATAGAACCAGTAGTCATCACCGTACGACCAACAGTTTACACGATACACATCGAGACGATTACGAATCTGCACGTCCTGTTTCTCCGTATCGCCAAACTGTTTCCGAATTGAGACGTGTGCAGTATATGGCCGCAGTTGATGATCTCAAAAAGAAGAAGAAAGAATTGAACGTACGTGCCAAAATGTCACTCACTCACGAGAGAAGTATGCATGCGTGTTTGCGTGCGATCCTGTCAATTTTAGAAATCGGGAGCACGTAGATTTTGATACTTTATGAGTAGAAGTAACTATGCTTGACTATAAATTAACAAAGACTCACACAATCGAGATGCAAGATGTTGAAATATCAGTTTAGGGGCTCACAAGAATATGAAAACACACAAATTTCACTGCTTTGTAAGTGTAAAAATAAAAGATTGTAAAACACAGAACATTGGTCCGGCTGTGTGGGGTGAGGAGTCCCGAGTGCTCGGGGCGAAAGCCGACGACGCGACGTCCGTGGACGCCGTTCTCCCTCTTGAGGGGTCGTTGTGGAGTTCCTCGATTCTCCTTTGCCTTGGATCTCCTCTTCGGGTGAAGACCGTGATCCTGTGTTCGCAGGGTCGGATGATGGCGTCGATTTGCGTCGCCTCCCCTCTTGAGGGCATCGTTTTGAAGATGGAGTTTCCTCTGTGCTATGCCGTGGGCTGGGCTCTCACGACATCGTGGTTGGCAGTGGCCAGCTGTCGATGTGGAACGTCCGTGTGGAGTCAGTTTGGCAACGACAATGATGATGAACAATGGTGTGGTCGCGGCATGTACCTGCTAGTGCTTTGGCGTGTTCGAGTGGCTTCGTGCTGTTTTGCCCCAGGCTGTGAAGTCGGAGCCGCTATGTCTCTCAAGCCTCTTCTACTGAGCGGCGTTACGGTGACCTGCATGGGGTGCTCCAGCGGCGAAGTTCTTACTCGGCGCAGGTCCTGCCCATCTCCTCTCCGGAGCTCTTCATCAAAATCGAAGCTGTCTTCCTCTACGCGAAGAGCCATCTGTTTGGCATAGGCCGACGTGGGTTTCTCGGCGCCGCTTCGGTAATGGTCTTCTTGGTGGTCTTCTTGTGAGGTCGGAGTCGCTGCAGGTGCAGCTTGATGACGATGACACGGGGAATCATCGACGACGTCTCTCGCTTCGGTGGAGTGTGTTTACCTTATGTGGGTAGCCAGGGTGGCTGAGTTACCCTCGCGATGGTCGTGTTCCATGACGGTCGTCGAGGGTATTGTTTTGTTTTTAGGCCGGTTTTCCGTTAATTAACCAGTCAATTCCCACTTCTTCTTAATTAATGAAAATGGCAAATCTTTTGCCTCAGTTTCAAAAAAAAAGAAACACAGAACATTGCGGGAATTGTCGTTTGGATAGAACTCGGGAAAAAAACAGGAAAACTGTCTCGATCCTAAGTTCCCAACACATGAGTGTAAAAAAAAGGTTGGAGTGGATGTTCAAATTCCTATGAATCGAGGCATAGAAATCCAATCCATAGAATTTTGTTAACACCATTCGTTTAAATCAAAGACAATTCATAGAAAAAATTATTAAGAATTATAATCCTATAAAATTCATTAAAAATTCCTACGATACAATCCAAAAGGCCCTAATCCTTTCCATATATAAACTCCTAGCAATAGAGCTCCATGGTTCTTCCACGTGGCAACGTTCCATAAGATCAGTGAAGAAACAAATATTATTTGCCTGCTTAAATGAATACAACACTTACTTTTTTATTTGCACACGGCTTCTCTTAGAGCATGTTTGGTAGCTGCGCTATTCTAGGACATAACTCTTTTAAGTCATTTTGAGTTTTTTCACTCCAACAGCTACCTTGATGTAAATTTTGTAAAAAAAAAAACCCTAAGTGTTGCATTATCTTATAACAGAAAGGAACGCACACGCTAACTGCCAATATCAGAAGTTTCATGTCGCCTCACACCTCTCCTCTGGTGACCATTGTCGTCTCTTCCCCGTCGATTTGTCCTGGAATCCCGGCAGCTCCGCCACAACTCTAACCGATGCAGGCGTGAATACACCACCGTTGTTTTCATATGTCTCCACCGCCGAAGAGGACTATGTGCCCCTCGCCTTGACTTGAATGATATTGAACCGACGGTCGAGAGGGAGGCTCATGCGAGATCTCAGATGAAACCTCAGAACATAGCTACAGAGCAGTTCATCATTTGTCTCTGAATTTTTCTCCATTTACTGTCTTATATGGTCATGTGCTTGACACCTGTGGACTGAAACACCTAGTGCTCTCTCCGTTTTCGAAATGAATGCTTGGAGGGTTGAACGTTGTGTGGTACACGATATGTAGCGCCCACATTTGGTTGTGCCCACGCCGATAAGAACCGCCTTGATAGAAAATTTCAAGTGGGTGATAGGGTGTTCTTCCTAATGAATCTGACGTTTTCAGCTTCCCTCTTGAGATATTATCCAAGGGATGGCGCAAAAAGTTCAGCAAGCATTAATCGAGTGGTCATCAGGCGACGATGTCTCCGCTACTTGGGAGGAGTTGAAGAGCATGTCTCGAGCGGTGCCATTTTCGCAGGGGGGCCTAGAGAATATATTCAATGAGGGCACGGAATTTGCTTGGTGCACTTCTATAGTGAATTGGCATCTTACGGACATGGTTCTTCTTAAGAAGGAAGAAAAGGGGTGTCAGGTACAACACTTAAACGCGTCACTTAAACGTGTTTCGATACATATGGACCGAAAATAAGTGAACCAACACACTTAAACGTGTTTAGACACATGCAAATCAGAAAAGAGTTAAGACATATCTTATACTTTCTGTTCCATAATTAGTGTCACAATTTTGAATTAGCCATAGTTTAAAACAGCGTCACTTAATTTAAATCGGACGGAACACTATAATATGCCCTTCGTCAAAAAATAGTGTGCTGGATTTTACTGATCCATAATAAGTATCGTAATTCCTACTTCGGCAACGATCGGATTACACTTTCACTCAGTTTGGCAAGCTGGGTACTATGCCTTTCGTCAAAACCGGATTCTACTGATCATCACGTATAGATGTGCATACCACTACTTTGATTGATTCCATCGCGAATCAGCACAAAACTAAAATGAAAACAAGCATGCGCGCGCTCGCCGGCCGGGTAGCTGCGACGCGTGCGTGCGCGCTCGCCGGCCGGTAGCTGCAACGCGTGCGTGCGCGCTCGCCGACCGGGCAGCTGCGGCGCGTGGATGCGTGCGCTCGCCGCTCGGTTAGCTGCGAGGCGTGCGTGTACGAGCTGTGCCGGATGTCAACTAGTGGGTTCGGCGTCGCGATCGTGGCGGCCGTCTTCATGACGAAGAACGCCGTCCCATGCTTGCGCCCAGGACGCTGGCCCCGCCGCGGGAGCTTCCCCGCAGACACACCAAGGGCAACAATGTGTTTGACATAATGTCTATTCCTATAATCATGCTTAAAAGCTATCCCGGTGTGCTGGATATTACTGATCCATAATAGGTGTTGTAATTGCTACTTCGGCGAAGATCGGATTACACTTTCACTCAATTTGGGAAGCTTTAGCTGGGTAATATGCCTTTCGTCAAAAAGTAGTGAACCGGATTCTACTGATCATCACCTATAGATGTGCATACCACTACTTTGATTGATTCCACGCCAGTCAGTACAAAACTAAAATGAAAACAAGGACCCTGATCGAGTTGAACACTCAATAAATAAACCATTGATCCAGGATATTCAGCAAGTTAAGAACAGTTCAAGCAATTCGATGTGGATGTCGCTACAGGCCAGCAGGCGTCCGACAAGGCCCGGCGTCTGGGCGTCCGCAGCGGGTCACTCCTCCTCGAGCTCCGGTTCTTCGCCGCTAGAGACCAGAAATGTCGCCCACTCCGTCCGTCACTGGTGTACAATTCTCCGTCTGACATGATTCACTTTTTTTTTTGCGAGTAGTCGACGAGTTGTACATCACCAACCGTAAGATAAAACTTGGATTGAAAAAACGGAACTGCAAATAAGCTTCAGAATTCGTGGCTATTGGGCCGCGCATTTGTATATCTTGAGCTGAACATTACTTGAAAAAATGTGTACTAGTTTTTTTTTAGGCAATCACAAATGTGTGGCTACCGGGTGTCCCTGTTGTCGTTCCACTATGATCCGCTAGTGGGCTTCACGGCGGCAGCTAAGTTTGGGCTGCTACTGGGCTCGTCTGCCGCTGCTCAAGGAATGATGCTCCTCCTCCTCCTCCGGTCTGCAGCCTTTTTAGTCTGGTGAGCTTCAGGTGCTACGGTCAGGATGAGAGTTAGTGGGCTTTGCCGATCTCTCCAGGTCTGTAAGAATATTGTCCCTTCTCCTTGAGACATTTTTTTTCTTAATGCTACAAGAGAGCTGGCAAATACATTGATTATTATAACTTTGAGAGTTCAATGACTAGTTTATCACAGTTTACAAGTTACTAGAGTCCGATACAAGGACTACAGAGCTTTCAATACCATTCTGTAACCTCTGACTTCCGAAACTGGAAGCAATTGACAGGATTCATGATTGCAATTAACGAACAGCAAACTAGTTTGGGGCATCAGCTCAACGTTTCAGTGGCAGCGCCAACATACTACCATTTCTTCACTGATTATGATCTGACTGTCTCGGTGAGCACACGCACCAAAACGCCAGCGATACCACACAATCGCAAACTGAAAAAACTGATTCGGTTTCGATGTGGAAATTATCCTATCCATTTACATCCCTATTGAAAACTCACATGAACGATACATATGATTTAACAACAAGTTCTGGGCATTGCCGGACCACCAATAGAAGAGGGTTGTGAATAAATTATTTATTATAAATGGATCAACGGTATGGTATCGGTTTGTACAAACCAGAACCATGAAGTACTACATTTCAACCGATAACCCTAGAAGCAAGTCATCACAAAAGAAATGAACTCACGAGAAAATAGCAGCACCAAGCACAAAAACCACATGAAATGCGCAATGTTGGAAAATTCATCAGTCAAGGAAAATTTAGTAGCATCAGACATCGCATAAACTACAGACCATCTATCTGACTTGCTTCTGTAGAACATCGTACTGTTTCGATACTCTGCTCTCTCCTTGCTGGACCAGAAAACTCTTCGTCTAGACAATACATAAGCCAAGAATTCGTAATCTAAATAAGTGCCTTGCCTACTGATAGATAATATGCGGAAAATGGTAGTCTGTGCTTAGTTTAGCAAAACACATGGCAATGCTGACCGGAATATGTCAGCTACAGCTAGCACCTTGATCAGCTTCTTCAACAATCAAAAGGATCGCTCTTGGAGAGATCGGATGCTACGCGGAAGCTCCACGCATTGCCTCCCTTGCGCACCAAGATCATGAATTTCGGGTCGGTGGTTGCACGCTTGCCGCTGCAAGACAGAGGTTTCAGCTTGGCGACCACCACCTCTTCCTTTGAAGCATCTGCCAACACGACAACCATCTTTTGCAGCAGCTGTGCTCTCTCCATGATGAACCTGAGGAATGCGAGCTCGCTGCTGTACCCACGGAAGTCCTTGAACACCACCTTCTTGATGTGTGACTGCAGGCATTGGAGGGGGGCAACATCTTGCCAGAACTTGAAATTCAGCTTGCCAGTAGGCTCATCAGATTCAGCAGACTGCACAATCAGCATTTGAACAGTTCGATCAACCGCCCGGGACAGTAGAGACGGTGTAAAAATGCTGATGAGGAGGAGACTGGGAATGGAAATCTCACCATGACATGCAGTGTCTCTACATTGGGAAAGCATTTCAGGAAGGTAGGCAGCACCTTGGCCTCCCTGTGCATTCCAAATCGCACCCGTAAGGCCAGGATCTTAACACTAGGAACGGTGGTGGTGGGGCTTGCCTTTGTCCCGAGCTACAGATGGTGTGCAATTAATTCAACATCAATCATAATGGCATGGATCACTAAATATGTGCATATGGAGCAAGTCGGAATAAACATGGCAAGTTGACTGTAGGAATTGAGCTTGCTAGACGGACCTCGATGACGGTCTTGCCGATCTGGAGCACATGGATGTTTGGCTCCAGGTAGCCGAGAACCTTGAGCGTCGGCACGTGGCCAATCTTGACTGTGGTGCGGAAGCCCCCCTTGTCGAAGCGGACACCAGGGCAGTCGTTCCACAGGATCAGGCGCTCGAGACGCGGGGTGACGACCACGTCGAGCTCATCCGCGATGGACATCCAGAAGAGCACACAACGGAGGCTGCGGCTGCGGACGCGGACGTTGCTCGGTGTGTGGTAGTTGAGGATGAGCGCGAGCTTCTCCAGCACAGGGCTGCACTGGAGTAGGCGTTCGAGATCCTTGGCCTTGATGTCCGTGCGGCAGAAGCCGAGCTCGAGGAGGTGGGGGAAGACGTCCGCGCCGCGGGAAAGGTGATCCGTGCCCGGGAAATTGTTCCAGAGGCCGAGATAGAGGCGGCGGAGGGAGGCGACGCGGAGGACCTCGGCGGGGAGGGTGCACTTGAAGGGCCAGTTGGGGAACTTGACGAGGACGAGCTCCTCGACGGCCTTTGTGGCGAAGAGGTGGAGCCAGCGCGCGTAGTTGCAGACCGTGGTGAGGTGGACGCAGCGGAAGGGTCCCTGGTGTCCAGAGAAGATGCGGGAGACGGTATCTGTGAGGCCGCGCCAGTTGATTGGGCGGATGCAGTCGCCGTCGCCGCCGGCGTAGTCATGGAAGATGTCGATGTCCTCGAGGACGAGGGGCGTGGATGACCGTAGGCGACGCCAGCGCGGGGAGATCGCCGCGGTGCAAGCGGCGTCCTTGACGGGGAGGCGGGAGACGATTTCGGAGAGCAGCGTGTCGGGGAGGCGGCTGATGCGGTCCTCGCTGCCGCCGGGGAAGTGGTAGGAGAAGTCGGCGGAGAGGCAGCCGTCGGAAGCGGAGGATGGGGCGGCGGGGATGCAGGAGGAGATGGCCTTCATGATGGCTGCCATCGTCGCCGGCCGCGCCGGAAGAGACGAAAGGAGAGGTTTTCAGGAGTGGTGGTGGCCTGGTCCTGGTGGGGGGAGAGCAGTGGGTGGAGGCAACAAGAGTGTAGGGTTTGATCGTCTCGCCTGCTGGGCCGAATGTCCCGGAGCGAGTATCTCCTGGGCCCATTGCACGATTTCTCTATTATCTGTCGGAAATACGGGCACCAAAGTGTTTTTTTAATATAAACTAGGAAACCTAATTGTTTTGGGAATGACGTGTATCGTTGAAAAATGTTGTTTTGGGAATAACTAATTTCACGTTGACTCATGTGCTGAAGTTGTTGTTTGTGCCAGCACAACGTTCTTAAAAGTACTTGCATTCTTTGAACCAGCATGACATGAGTAGCAATACGGAGATACATAGGTGTGTCTACGAACATTAAATTGAAACATAGGCTGTCAAAGTATATAAAGATAATATATCAGAAAGTACACCTGCTGCCATACTGCGGCAATACATATCAATTACGTATTTGGGTTGGGTAGTAATAAGGTCATCATAAGCAGGGAGCTAGCTAGCAATATTAATTAAATTCAGACTACTCCGGCATTCCTGCATAGCCATGCTCACCAGACCCTGGGCCGTCAATCTTGCCACGTCAGGTCTTCGTCCTCGTCAGACCAGCAGCATGCCCTCCACAACAGACCACGGTGGATGACCTCTTTCTAGATTGATGTTCACTTGCTCCAGTGCAAACCTGTTAATGCATCAATGATTGTTGTGCATAAGTGTGTAATTAGGAGGGTGACTCTCTGATATAACTATGAAACTCCTTTTGTCAAGTGCTAACAAAGACCTCTGAATTAAAACATCTTTGCAGGTTACCATTCTTGACAAAACTTTGATTGAAATACACAGAACAAATATTGACCGGTAACAGAACTGAGTAGTTCATACATGGGGTAATGATAAAATGCTCAATTTTCACCACATAAATTTTCCACAACTGAAGGGATAATACTAACCTAGAAATACTACAGACTAGCTACAAACGATTGCGATCTCTGGACATCATTAGCTGTACCAAGAAATCCATATTGAAACACATGAAAGTATAGAAGGTATGAATAAGAGAAGAGCAACCACCTTGCCAATCAGAAATAAGTTGTAGGCATTCATCCTATTCCATGGAAACAAATTAGAGGGATGACAATCTATTGATGATCATCGTAATAGAAGGCAAGAAAATTAAATCCGTCCACAATTTTTTGCTATGACTCTTTAAGTGGAGCTCATAAATAACTTTCCAAAGGCTTAGTTCACAGAATTGGTCAAAGGCTTGGAATGACAGACGACTAATAATTGATAGTGAGAACTGAGAACTGACAATGCAATTTGTTGTATCGAGTATCAGATGCCTTCCTATTTTCTTTGATCTACATGAAAACACCTACGAAAGGTGGACAAAGAATATAGTTGTTACCTCATCTGATTATGGAAAGAGAAACATCAAATAAAATTTGCAGCTCAGGCATGAGATGGTATAAGTGAAGAAAAGAAAATATTAAAAGCATGTCATATTTGTTGCTCTTTAGAACACAATCAACAAAAAATAGGCAGTGTAATTCATATACTTGTGAGATCATTTTTGGATGTACACTTGTGATTTTCTTCAGATGATGCTAATATACTGGTAAAGCGTACATGATACCTAGCTAGCATAGCAAAATACTCACCGTCCTTGCAAGCGCTCTTTGCTGGTACATATGCACTTGTCCATGCAATTTGTCTCAATATCTCAGATACTTTCTTTATTAAGTTGCTCAGCTCGATTACTCTTAAAACCTTAGAGGTTGATAGATAGTCTGTGCTGTTGCAGGATGAAGGACATGTCATTGCTCAGTACTGTTTACCTCTCCTGCGAAGAAAATATGTGCATATAAAAGGCAGTAAGAAAAACATTAGGCTATATAAATGCATTGAGCATATGCAAAATTAACGCAAGATTGAGGGACAGTTTACAAAACAATAGTGATAGTTGCTGGTTTAGTTAGTTTTGATCAACTATTGAACTAACCATTTTGCACAATGTCAGCATGCTAATCCAATTTAGTGTCGTTAACTAAGTATCACATATAAAGGCTGCAAGAAAAACATTAGGCTATAAAGATGCATTGAGCATGTGTAAAATTAACTCAAGGCTGCTAATGACAATAGAATGACATAGCTTGTTTATTCTCGACCCATAATTCTCAAAAGATTATAATCTAAATACGTATATTAGAAATCTGAACCTACATGTACCATAACTATTTCTCCACAATGTATGAATGTAAGAAAACAAACTAAATAATTTTTGAAAGTAGTCGAAGTATTGTGCACATTTTGTATTGACTCCTCCCATTCTCCATAAATTGATATGCTCTGTCCTGAACGAAAAGGAGACAAATGCATGAGCTCGCAAGTAGTTTATACCTGAAAACATATGTGTACCGTAGTTCTATACTTGACTACTTGCCAAAAAGGTTAGCACAAAGAAACATCACTTTATCTTGGTGCAGACTTGCCAACAACCAACTACCTCAAACCCATAAAATGTTGACATCCATGCTGGAGTAGTGCTCATCCGGAAGAGAGTAAATCGGATATAGAAATAGGAAAAGTATATGAGACAATGACTAATCTGAATGGTCCTTTTTCTAGTAAAAATATCGATTAAATAGATTTGGGCTCACATACAAACAAAATTCCCCAAACGATCTTTGCTTGCAAACAGTTTGTGCTTTCCACGTGAACACCCAACTATCTGATATATGGAGGAGGCAATGCTGGAAAGCGAGTTTTTATACGATCTGACAAATAATAAATTGATATTGTGCACCAAAACTTTACTTGAAATAGTATTATTAAAGGCAAGCAACTAAATGAAGTTAAGAAGTACACCCACTAAACCTGAATATATAAGCTACACATGTGCATGTGTAAATTGATTAATAAGCTATTCATGTGCTTGTGTAAATTGAAATGAGATGAAATTTGCTAATAGTACATAATATTAGAATACATAAATCTACATGAGAAAGTATGCAACATGAAACAATCAATATTTTCTTAGCAATCTTGTAGGCATATGCTCCTCTGTCGAGCAGTTGGCAGACAACATATAGCTAATCCTGCACCTGCACACCAACATATTAAGGTGGGGATTAGGGCTCTTTCTACTAAGAAAATTAGCAATATATCATATCATATCATATCTGTACGAAATAGGACACAAGAAATCACGCAATTAACAACGGTTAGTGTGACCACTATTGAGGACAGCTTGCTAGGAGGCGTGTGTGGCCAGAACGCCCAAGACGACAGCCGGCATACCACCACACGCTAAGCCTAGAAGGAGCAGGATGAGCACTGACGTATCCCAACGCTAGATCTAGATGGTATACAGCCGCACACCCACAGGTTTTTTAGTGGATTAGGAAAAGGAAACTCACCAGAGGCTTGCGGTTGGACGGGGTGGACAGTGGGACTGGAGCTCGTGCTCGGCGAGGTGCTGCCCCTCATTGACCTTGACGATCCACCCATCCATATCCATATCGACGGACTGTTGGAATCGCCGGCGCCAACGCCAGATTCTAGCTAGGGTTTGGCGAACTGGATAGAAGGGAATGGAGAGTGGTTTTTGAGGGTCGCGGGTGCTGAGGGGCGCACGGGTGGGCTGCGGTGCCGGCGCCGGCTCGGGCTCCCGCTCGGCCTCTGGTCGCTGGGCGCTCCGCGCGGCGATGGCGCGGTGCTCGAATTGTAGGAGGTGGAGGAGGGCGGGGGCGGCGTCGATGGGGAAGAAGGAGGTGCGGTCCGCGGCCCCGCGGCGGTGGCGTCGAGCGGATTGGCGAGGATACGACATTGGCGGGGAGGCGGAGGAGAGGAGGGGGCGGCGAAAGAGAGGAGCGGCCGGGGATGGAGGAGCTGGTGGCGCCGTGGCGGTGGGGAAAATGAGGGGCAGCCTCGATCTAGGGTTAGGGGTTTCCTTATATGCAGAAGGACCAGTTCGGAATTTCCGAACAAAGCAGGGACTTTCTTGCAAAACAGGCTCGGTGATCGTCGGATCCGGATCGGACGGCGCGGAGACGGGCGACCGGGTGAACGGGCGCGCGGCCGGTGGGCACCGGGAGACGTGGCGAGTGCTGATTGGTAGAAAGTCCAGTGCTACAGTAGCCGGGCAGTTTGACTCCGAAAACTTACAATCTGAGCTGTTAATCAGACAGATCGGACGGCCGAGGACGTGGCGCGCTGACAGGCCGCGAAATCTTCCAACTTTCATATATAGTACTATACTATGTAACTGAACTACTGGTGCTCACGGGTGTGAGGAGTTGGAAAACCCCAAGATGAAACCAAGGTTATCGAACCAGTAGGAGATGAAGAACACAACGAAGGTCTCCCCGGCGACAGAAAAGTGCTTGCGCGTGGTTGACGAGGGAGGTGGAATCTGCACAACACAATCAAGAAACTTTGCTCCAACTCAACAGTGAGGTTGTCAATCTCACCGGCTTGCTGTAACAAGGATTAAACGTATGGTGTGGAAGATCATGTTTGCAGAGAATGAAAGAAAGCAGTTTGCAGTTGATTGTATTATCAGTTTAAAGAAAAGGACCGGGGTCCACAGTTCACTAGTGGTGTCTCTCAATAAATAATAATAATAGCATACATCTGGGTAAACAAATTACAGCTGGGCAATTGACAGAATAAAGAGCTGCATAATGATGCATATACTAATATCATGATGTCTAGTATGAGATTCATTTGGGCATTACAATAATATACATAGACCATTCCAACCGCATCTATAACTAATAATCCACCTTCCGGTTAGCGTCCGCACCCCTTTCAGTATTAAGTTGCAAGCAACAGATTATTGCATTAGGCAAAGTGTGTAATGTAAGTAATACAATTATCCTTAGACAAAGTACTACTGTTTTATCCCTAGTACCAACAGTACATCCACAATCTTAGAGCTTGCTGTCACTACCCCAGATTAAATAGAGACATAAACCCACTATCGAGCATAAATACCCACTCTTGGAGTCACAAGCATCTACTTGGCCAGAGCATCTACTAGCAACGGAGAGCATGCAAGATCATAAACAACACACAACATGATATATTATGAAGCAAATGACATAGTATTCAATATCCATCGGATCCCAGCAAACACAACATGTAGCATTACATAAAGATGATCTTGATCATGGTAGACAGATCACGAGATCTAAACATGATGGCACAATAGGAGAAGACAACCATCTAGCTACTGCTATGGACCCGTAGTCCAAGGATGAACTACTCACGTATCAGTCCGGAGACGGGCATGGTGATGTAGAGCCCTCCGGTGATGATTCCCCTCTCCGGCAGGGTGCCGGAAAGAGCTTCTGAACCCTCCCGAACTAGGGTTGACGACGGCGGCGGTTCCGTAATGTTTCGTGGAAAAGTGTTCGGCTCTTAGGTCTTGTATTGTCGGGGGCTTTAAATAGGCGAAAGGGCGAAGGCGGTGGAGTGCCGAGGCCCCGTCATCAGGTGCTGGCGCGGCCAGAAGTGGGGTCGCGCCGGCACCTCATCTGGGGGCCTCGTGGCCCCTCTCCGTTAGCTCTCCGGTGTTCTGGAACCTCCCGTGAAAAATAGGGACTTTGGTATTAATTTCGTCCAATTCCGAGAATATTTTCTTAAGTGGTTTTCTGAAACCAAAAACAGCAGAAAACAGGGAACTCGCACTGTGGCATCTTGTTAATAGGTTAGTCCCAGAAAATGCATAAAACAATGCAAAGTGTATATAAAACATGTAGCAATTGGTATAATATAAGCATGGAACATAAGAAATGATAGAAACGCTTGAGACGTATCAAGCATCCCCAAGCTTAGTTCTACTCGTCCTCGAGTAGGTAAAACGATAACAAAAATAATTTCTTAAGTGACATGCTTTCACACAATCTTGATCATATAATAATGTAATGCATATAAATTGATATCAAATGAATAAAAGCTGTAGTTTATATTGATATCAAATGAGTAATGAATAAACAAGTAGGAAGAACAAAGTAAAACTTTCAATGAATTAGTACTAGAGAACAATCAACCGTGCAAAGTAGATATTAAAGATGATTTAATCTTCAAGAATAACAATATAATCATATAATGAATCAAACACTCATGACAACTTTGTGAAAGGATCAAGTCAAGCAATAACAATATGCACGTAGAAAATCATATCTCTATTTGTTCACTCAAAAACAAGCAAGTGTTCAGCGTTGGTTCCTGGCACCAGGATGTTGTGGCTAAGAGAATAATAAGGGGGGTTTGGAAGGCCAACGGAAGAAAGTCTCACACAGCTGAAAGTGATCATTATACAGGAGGAAGTCTTATAATCGAACCTATGCAAGGAGTAGTGATTGCCACACAACGGATGCACATAGAGATATAAGTGTATGAAAGCTCTCCAATAGAACTAGTGGGGGTGCATCTAACTTGCTTGCTCATGAAGATCTAGAGCACTTTTGAGTAGGCTCATCATTGGAATATACAAGCCAAGTTCTATAATGTAAAGTTCCCCACATAGTTATACAAGTAAAACATGAAAACTCTCTCATGTGGAGTAAAGGTGCTAAACATGAGCACAAATGATGACTATGAATATTACAGGTGCTATAACATGAGCACAAGTGTGGTTAAAGAGTAGTAATGTTGCCCCCTTTTTATTCTTTTTTTTTGTATTTTTCTGTTTCTCTTTTCGATGGCCTCCATGGCTCTTTTCACTTTTAGGGGCAAACAATCTAATATGACAACACACTTTTGATACAAGGACCTTATAAGAAATAAAACATAATGTATGAAACGGTGCCTCTGCCAGTGTAGCAGGATATGCAATGATCTAGCGTAACATGGGTAAAACTACACATCAGCTATATAGAATCATTCAAAGCAGTATATAAATGATAAATGACAACAAGTCATGTAATGTAAGATGGAAGTTGCATGGCAATATATCTCGGAACAGCTATGAAAATGCTGTATTAGGTAGGTATGGTGGATGTTTTGAGTAAGATATTTGGCTTATATGTAGGAGAACATGATGAAGATATCCCACGAGTTTTGGATGTACCCGCGAAGTATGCACCAACTCTCAATGTGAGAAAGGGCAATGCAAAGTACCGAAGAGGCTAGCAAATATGGTGGTGGAAGTGCCATGAAAACCGCAGCTTTAGAACTCACAAGCACAAAGATTCCAACTAGAAATATGATCTTACAATGCATAATGAAAATTACTCCATGAGGGACTGTGGCAAATGAACAAGTCACTGTTGGGACCCCGACCGTAGCGCATAACACAAAGTAATTACGGTTGTTTTTAACATTAGAAGTCATATATCATTATGCTATCAACTGGATATTTAGTGTGGCACAACTTCAAATTTTCTAGACCAACCATTAATCATTCCACTTTACTAAACCATCATGTTTTACCATGAAGCATATTAATATCTCAAAACAACATCAATGATTCAAGTGACACAATTTAATGATCTACAAGATTATGTATCATTTAGTTATACCATCTACTACACTTAACATTTTCTGTTCTTAACCAAACACCAATCAACTTATTTAAAACATAAACTCTCCAAGTATTTAACAATGAAGCAAGAGAGTATAATATATGAGAACTAACAGCTCTGAACAAGAGGTGCATGAAAAATAAGAGTTGAAAGTATTACAGTAGCTATAGAAGAATACTCAACAAGTATAAGTGAAGAATAGGAGTATTCAAATGAAAATGCGGAGCGTGTCTCTCTCCCACACAAGAATGCTAGGATCCATTTTATTCAGAAAATAAAAATAACAAAAGCAAAAATAAAAACAAACAGACGCTCCAAGTAAAGCACATAAGATGTGGCAGAATTAAAATATAGTTTCACTAGAGATAACCTGATAAGTTGTTGATGAAACGGGGATGCCTTGGGCATCCCCAAGCTTTGACGCTTGAGTCTTCTTGAAATATGCTTGGGTGACCCATGGGGGCATCTCCAAGCTTAGGCTCTTTCATCTTCTTGATCATATCAAATCATCCTCTCTTTCGATCCTTGAAAACTTTCTCCACACCAAACTCAAAGTAAACTTCATTAGAGGGTTAGTGCATAATCAAAAATTCTCGTATTCTGTATGTATACAATCATTATCATGGTACTGTACATTATCTACAGCCACTGAAATTTTATGGAACAAAAACATCCATTAAAAAACAGCAAAAGAACCAATGCAAAATAGATGGCAGAATCTGTTAAAAACAGAACAGTCTGTAAAGACGAATTTTTTCGAGGCACTTAACTTGCTCAAATGAGAAAACTCAAAACTAATGAAAGTTGCATACGTATCTGAGGATCACGCACAAAAAATCCCAGGTCATTTTGATTTTTCTTGAAGAGTTATGAATTTAACGGTGGACAGCAGAAAAACTGTTCCTGCGCAGAAATCCAAATCTAGCATCAACTTTCTACTAGAGGCTTAACTTGGCACAACTATGCAATAAAGTAAAGATACAAAGGAATTGCTACAGAGGTATTGTTCCTTGACTCAAGAAAATAAAATAACAGAAATAAAAATTGGTTGTCTCCCATAAGCGCTTTTCTTTAACGCCTTTCAGCTAGGCACAGAAAGCAAAACTCAAGTATTTCCAAGAGAAGAAGCATCCAAATCAATACAAGAAATCCTCTCAACTATGCATTGTATTTTATCTATATGGGTTTCAGAGATCCCTTTTTCATTACTCTTAGGTTTATTACATTCATCAAAAGGATTCACAGGGAAAATCCAATCAAAATTTTCTTCCAAAACTTCATGCATAGCTACAAGTTTAATAGGTATTGGTACTTTGATTACTTCTCCCTTTTTAGGTTCGGTTTGCCCCAATTTTTCTAGTGTATTGATAACCTCCACACATGAGCCTAGCATATTAAAGCGATCAAAAACTTTCCTAGCTACTTTAGCAACATCACCAAATTCTTTAAGCAGGGTTTCTAGGATAAAATCTTTCTTTTCAGCATTTTCAACATTATGAAGATTAAGAAACATTTGTTGAATTATGGGATGGAGGTTAACAAACCTAGCCTCTAGCATGTGAACCAAGGAAGCTGCAGCAATTTCATAATTTGGAGCAAGTTCTGCTATGGATCTATCCTCAAAATCATCATGCATACTAACATGGTCAAAGAATTCTTCAATATTATCTTTTCCAATTATAGAACCACTTCCTACTGGCAGGTCTTACAGGGTGTACTTAGGGAGCAACATTTTAACAGAAATAAAGCTAAAACCGAAATACAAAAATTAATGTAAGTAACTATTTTTTTTGTGTTTTTTGATAATAAGAAGCAAACAAGATAATAACAAAGTAAATAAAATGCAAGTAACTAATTTTTTTATGTTTTTTATATTTAATAGCAAACTAAACAGGAAATAAAATTTAACTAAGCAAGACAAAAACAAAGTAAAGAGATTGGGAAGTGAGAGACTCCCCTTGCAGATGTGCTTCAGCTCCCCGGCAGCGGCGTCAGAAAAGTGATTGATGCTCACGGGTGTGAGGAGTTGGAAAATCCCAAGAGGAAGGTGTGATGAGCGTAGTAGCAAGTTTCCCTCAGTTATGAAACCAAGGTTATCGAACCAGTAGGAGATGAAGAACACAACGAAGGTCTCCCCGGCATCAGAAAAGTGCTTGCGCGTGGTTGACGAGGGAGGTGGAATCTGCACAACACAATCAAGAAACTTTGATCCAACTCAACAGTGAGGTTGTCAATCTCACCGGCTTGCTGTAACAAGGATTAAACGTATGGTGTGCAAGATGATGTTTGCAGAGAATAAAAGAAAGCAGTTTGCAGTTGGTTGTATTATCAGTTTAAAGAAAAGGACCGGGGTCCATAGTTCACTAGTGATGTCTCTCCATAAATAATAATAATAGCATACATGTGGGTAAACAAATTACAGCTGGGCAATTGACAGAATAAAGAGCTGCATAATGATGCATATACTAATGTCATGATGTCTAGTATGAGTTTCATTTGAGCATTACAACAATATACATAGACCGTTCCAACCGCATCTATGACTAATAATCCACCTTCCGGTTAGCGTCCGCACCCCTTTCAGTATTAAGTTGCAAGCAACAGATTATTGCATTAGGCAAAGTGTGTAATGTAAGTAATACAATTATCCTTAGTTAAAGTACTACTGTTTTATCCTTAGTAGCAACAGTACATTTAAAATCTTAGAGCTTGCTGTCACTAACCCAGATTAAATAGAGACATGAACCTACTATCGAGTATAAATACCCCCTCTTGGAGTCACAAGCATCTACTTGGCCAGACCATCTACTAGCAACGGAGAGCATGCAAGATCATAAACAACACACAACATGATATATTATGAAGCAAATGACATAGTATTCAATATCCATCGGATCCCAGCAAACACAACATGTAGCATTACATAAAGATGATCTTGATCATGATAGGCAGCTCACAAGATCTAAACATGATGGCACAATAGGAGAAGACAACCATCTAGCTACTGCTATGAACCCGTAGTTCAAGAATGAACTACTCACGCATCAGTCCGGAGGCGGGCATGGTGATGTAGAGCCCTCCGGTGATGATTCCCCTCCTTAACAACTTTTCTGAAACCAAAAACAGCAGAAAACAAGGAACTGGCACTGTGGCATCTTGTTAATAGGTTAGTCCCAGAAAATGCATAAAACAATGCAAAGTGTATATAAAACATGTAGCAATTGGTATAATATAAGCATGGAACATAAGAAATTATAGATACGTTTGAGACGTATCAACTACCCATCTAATTTAAGCTTAGGATCAATGGTGTGTCTATCTCTTATTAGAAAGGATATGGTACAAGGATTCGAACAACTTCGTTTATTGAGAGTAACCGGGCAAAAACTACTTTCACCCGTATAAGTTTTTTTGCCAATAAGAAGATTAATCACATTCCCTCATACACGTCGAACACACTGAGGGGTCGCCTAGGGTTCCGCCCGAGCCGCAAGGGAGGTGGTCGGAGGACGGGATTTGTACATTTAGGGAATAGAAGAAAGAACTATAGGTCACTAAAAGAAATAAATATAGTGATAATAAGATAGGTGATCAGCCAGATTGATATGTTCTTTTAGCAAGAACTTGGCACCAAGAAGGCGGACATGGCGAGGCTGGACGTGTTGGAGCAATGCTTCGATCAATGCGAGAGCGTCTACGACAAGGTGCTTATGCAGACCAGAGTTGTTTACAATCTTGACATATCCGAGAGTGAGAAAAAATAAATTCATTAGTTACAACATGTATAATTTTGTCATACAATATTGATACACTTCAGATTTTTAAACTTCAATTTTTTTTTTGCAAAATAATATATTATTTTTCCAATTTGAACTCATGTATTGAATTCTTCATTATGCGGATGTAGGCCTGCAAAATTGTTCACTTATCTCCCCCGTGAGAACCCTCTCTCCCTGTGATAGAAAACGGTTAATCTATCTAACGTCCGTGCCCTACGGAACTCATCCGGCGGGTGCATGTTAGTAATCTCTCCTATAAGGGCGTGAGACCAACGTCATGCATGTATGAAAGGAATCTTTTCCAGAACCAAAGATTAAAAATAAATTATCTCTTCAACCGTTAATCCGATTGACGATCCGTTTTCATCGTTGGGTTCGGATCGACAAGAACTTCAAAACAAGATCCCATCTTAGGATGTTTTGACGAACTTTTTTTTCATCGTTAGTTACCAGGTTATATTATCGTAGTTGCCATATTACTAGTTAACACTTACCACCCAAATAATACCTCGTTACCAGGTAAAATGTATATGTGTTTTTTTGTCATAATCATGATTTACACATCAAATAGTGAGTATTTGACTCATTCAAAACACGTAAAATATAGAATACCATCATGACGTGATTACGCTGGTGAGTAAATAAGTTCAAATAAGCAGGCAACCATTTAATTTTAATCTGGCAACCAACTTGACAATACCTGGTGACTAAGTGACTATAATCTGGTAACTTGGGTCAGAAAAAAATATTGTCAAAACATATCAAGATGGGATTTAGTTTTGAAAGTCTCGTCGCGACAAAGTCAACCATGAAAACGGATTTGCAATTTGATTTACGGTTTGAGAAATAAAACATTTTTAAACGCTGATATACAAAAAGAATCTACGTGGTAGCTGCATGCAAAGGCTCGGTTGCCATATTCTTTCCGTACCCACGGAAAGCTAATCTGAAGCACGTGCCCTTAATAGCACGGTGTGATAGAAAAACTCCTAGTCAGGGATCGTGGTGTTATGCGCCCTGCCATCCTAAATTCCTAATACTCATGTCACGAAACTCTTCCTTAGCTTGGTGATCTGCCCGAATATTTTTGCAAGTATCTGGGTTGCTTGGTAACCAAGAGCGATAAAACATGTTCCTAGCCTTCCAATCAGATGTGCGCGTATCGGCAATGTCCCTATCCTTCAAATCAGACGCGAGCGTATCAACAATAGGACTCACCCGCACAAATAAATTTGGAACCAAACACATGCGTGTATGGAAGAGTGTGGGACACACGCTTGTGGATGTAGCTCCGTTGGTGTCTCCATCGAGGTCGTGGCTTGTCGCTTACTTCCTCCGTCGGAGAAGTCGGATGGTGACGGGTGGGGTGGGACCGTGGGAGGATCTCTTCATGAGAGATGTATTAACAACCAGTGATTAGCAATGCAATCATATTATCAGTAAAATATTTCATATTCATTATTTTGAGATCTTCTTGCATTGACGGCTATTTCAATAAACTAATTTGCTAGCATGTTTTTCTATACCTATATAAACCAGTACAAAAAGAAGTAGCTGATCTCGTATTTATTACTGACCGTAAAAAAGTATTACACAATGCAAAAAGTTTTCGTTTGGCTCGATTTCCACGGTACAAAAGTGGAGCTATTACAAGTCGGCTGGTGACGGGTGGAATGGGACGAGCTCTTGAACAAGAGATGATTTACAACCAATGATCAGAAATCCAATTATCTTTTTAGTTAAATATTTCATATTCACCTTTTGTACTTCTTCTTGCGTTGATAACTATTTCAATAAGCTACTTTCCTGGCATGTTTCTATATAACTATATAAACCGGTACAAAAGATTGCTAATCTCATAAGTATTTATTAAGTGACCATAAGCAAGTCAATTTACTTAATTGTTTGAACCTAAAGTTGATACTTATTAGAGACACAAACAAGATTACATTCTTACATCTTTAATATGCACCTAGAATTGCTTGTCATTTATTAGGTGATCGAACAAAGTTTACATGTCCTTACAAATAATCATTTTATGAAAACCTATCTCCTCGATTTTTCATTCGAACTTTGAAAAACATTATTATGACACATCACACTACAGAGTTGATGCTCCAATTTCCATATGATTGAATTGGGTACAAAATTATTTACTCTATGTATCATTATTTAAATATAATAAGGTAAGTTTTAAATATGAAATATGTAGAAAATGAAATTACATAGTAATAAAAAATAAGTAGTAGGTATATTAGTTTGCCCCAGCTAAGGTTGTTACACATAGTTAAGTTGTTACATAAACATATGTTTGTGTTTTCCGCCCTTAAGTATCTATATCTTAGGAGCAACTGAATTTGAAGATTGAATTTCTTTACTGGATTTGGATATGAAAAACGTTTACATTTAGTTGTTGGGTGCTCTTATGTGTTAAGCTAATGCATTGAAAGCTTTCTAGCTTTAATATACTAAAATATCTCAAAAGAATATTCGAGTGTCCAGGAGTCAATGTTTGAGTAACCGGATACGGGAACGGATTTGTTAAGTACTAACCTGGTCCAGCTCTGAATTAAGTTGAATGAATAGCGGACTTCCGGCTGCATCACCATCACCATGGTGTTTATGGGCATTGGTAAACGAGACTAGGTAACCTGCAGTGCAAATGTGCACTTGATGGTTTCCTCACTGCCTCGTGCGGCAGATCGGCCGATCAACACTCGGCTCCATGGATGCTGGGTAGCTCTACACCTACACGGCCAGTTCGTTCCACCTTGGATCCAATGCAATGCTCCATGGATGCTGGGTATAAATAGAAAATGAAGAAGCAGGCGAGTAGAGTAGCAACCAGCCGACAAGTGATCGAGAACGAACAACAATCCAAATCCTCCGGCGACGGCCGCTTATTTGTCACACCAATGCATGCTGCTCGATCAGTTGTGCAGCAACGGTCACCCACACCAGCAAAACCAAGACTTGCGTCCTACGATGCTTCAGCCGCGCGCCTGCATGTGTTTCGCATCCAGCAGGACGGTGACATTCCGCCTGCGCTTCGCATCGCTAAGATTATCAATCAATCAAAACCGACCAGCGGAAAAAGCTTTGCTTTGTAAATCAAGGTGCACACATGGATATATATATATATTCCTTGCGACGCTTCTCGCATGTGTGTGTTATTTGTTTGTTCCACGATCGTGGCGCTGGTGGGTGGCGTTCTGAGTTCTACCAAATTGAGGTGCCTGGTCACCTTCCCATCGCCTGGTCTGAGTCCAAAAAGGTGATGCGTCTCGTTTGCTTCGCGCTCAATGCTCACACGGCCGAGGGCTTTGCATTTTCAGAGGCTGCATATGTTTCGTACTTCATACCATCACTCTCACTTCAGAGGAAGCAAGTAAACAGAGCGACAGTAATCATATGTTTTTATTTGGAAAATCGCACACATAAGCTCTCAATGGCGCGGAAAGGGTTTTATTTGGAAAATCGCATGGATGCGGCGAATGCGTCCATTTTCAAATGTTTTTTTAAAGGGTGTACCACTCACCAATCACCAATAGAAAACCGAAAAGATAGTTAGTTTTAGGAGGAAACTAAAAGGAGATGGCGGGAAATCCAAGTATCGGTTGGTCGGGGTTGGTCATATGCAGCCTCTGACAAGTGACAAGGGCAGAGGCAGCACAGCGCAGGACACCGGCAAAACCAACCTTTCGCTTCACTTCGCGGCAACGGGGACGCCGCACCCAACCGATCGCCCCGGCTCACCACGCCGGCCACGATCCACACGCCGGCGCACTGGCTCGAACAGCCACCCCTCACCTCTCCCACCCGCCAAAACTCCTCCTCCCTCCCGGCGAGCGCTTCCCTCTCATATAGCCCCTGCCACAAGCGAGCCAAGCACCACCCACACTCCTCTCTCCCGCACCCAATCGCCGCCCGGCCGCCGCGAGTGAGCTGCTGCGCTGCACCGCGCGCGACGATGGAGGCGGGCGCCGGGCTGGTGGCCGGCTCGCACAACCGGAACGAGCTGGTGCTGATCCGGGGGCACGAGGACCACAAGCCCATGCGCGCGCTGAGCGGGCAGGTGTGCGAGATATGCGGCGACGAGGTCGGCCTCACCGTCGACGGCGACCTCTTCGTGGCCTGCAACGAGTGCGGCTTCCCCGTGTGCCGCCCCTGCTACGAGTACGAGCGCCGGGAGGGCACCCAGAACTGCCCGCAGTGCAAGACCCGCTACAAGCGCCTCAAGGGGAGCCCACGGGTGCACGGGGACGAGGACGAGGAGGACATCGACGACCTCGAGCACGAGTTCAACATCGACGACAACGACGACAAGAAGACGCAGCATGGCGGAGCCATCCAGAACAGCCACGTCACGGAGGCCATGCTGCACGGCAAGATGAGCTATGGGAGGGCCTCCGAGGACGGCGGCGACGGCAACCACACCCCCATGGTCCCGCCCATCATCACCGGCAATCGATCCATGCCGGTATATATATATGAATCCTAGCTACTTTATCTCACGTTGCTGCTTGTTGTTGCTGCTTGGTTGTTATAAAGTATAGCTAGCTCAGGAATTAAGTTGTTCATTGCTGACAAATTTTTAGGTGAGCGGCGAGTTCCCGATATCAGCAGGCCATGGCCACAGCGAGTTCTCCTCCTCCCTGCACAAGCGCATCCATCCGTACCCAATGTCCGAGCCAGGTGACCGCTTGCTCCAAAAACTTTTACGTAGTAGTTTCGTTTGTTCGATCGTGTGCTTAAGTCACATCGATCAGTTACTGATGGAGAGAAAATTGATCAGGGAGTGCCAAGTTGGACGACAGGAAGGAGGTGAGCTGGAAGGAGAGAATGGACGACTGGAAGTCCAAGCACGGTGGCGCCGACCCCGACGACATGGACGCCGACGTGCCACTGTATGCAACCCTCACAACAAACCCAGATCAATCATGGCTGTTGTACTGTACTTAATTCAAATTCCAATAACCGTTACTGAGATCACCTGATTTTTTTCTGTGCAGGAACGACGAGGCGAGGCAGCCTCTGTCGAGGAAGGTGTCGATCGCGTCGAGCAAGGTGAACCCTTACCGGATGGTCATCATCCTCCGTCTCTTCGTCCTCTGCGTCTTCCTCCGGTACCGTATCCTCAACCCCGTGCCAGAGGCCATCCCGCTATGGCTCACCTCCATCGTCTGCGAGATTTGGTTCGCCGTCTCCTGGATCCTCGATCAGTTCCCCAAGTGGTACCCCATCGACCGCGAGACCTACCTCGACCGCCTCTCCCTCAGGTCCCATATTTACCACCACTCTCACGATTTCTATCTTCATCCAAACTGCACATACATGGCTCTCAAATCTGAACTCTGAAAATGAAATGTGCAGGTATGAGAGGGAAGGGGAGCCGTCGATGCTGTCGGCGGTGGATCTGTTCGTGAGTACGGTGGACCCGCTCAAGGAGCCCCCGCTGGTGACGGCGAACACGGTGCTGTCCATCCTGGCGGTGGATTACCCGGTGGACAAGGTGTCGTGCTACGTCTCCGACGACGGCGCGTCCATGCTGTCTTTCGAGTCGCTGTCGGAGACGGCGGAGTTCGCCAGGAAATGGGTGCCCTTCTGCAAGAAGTTCAACATCGAGCCACGCGCGCCGGAGTTCTACTTCTCCCGCAAGGTGGACTACCTCAAGGACAAGGTCCAGCCGAACTTCGTCCAGGAGCGCCGCGCCATGAAGGTACTCTTTTGAAACAACTCTTCCCCTGCCACTGCTTAGCATTTAGCAAGTGATGAACGTTGCTGATCATATTGGTTTGATGGGTTGATGAGCAGAGAGAGTACGAGGAGTTCAAGGTGCGGATCAACGCGCTGGTGTCCAAGGCGCAGAAGGTGCCCGACGAGGGGTGGATCATGAAGGACGGTACGCCGTGGCCCGGCAACAACACCCGCGACCACCCCGGCATGATCCAGGTGTTCCTGGGGCACAGTGGTGGCCACGATGCCGAGGGCAACGAGCTGCCGCGCCTGGTCTACGTCTCCCGTGAGAAGAGGCCCGGGTTCCAGCACCACAAGAAGGCCGGCGCCATGAACGCTCTCGTACTGCACTGCACCCTTCACTTCCTTCAACTCAGACATGGACGTTTTCTTACGGTTCTCTGAACTTTTATCTGAAACTCTGACAGATCCGCGTCTCCGCCGTGCTGACTAATGCGCCCTTCATGCTCAATTTGGATTGTGATCATTACATCAACAACAGTAAGGCCATCCGGGAGGCGATGTGCTTCCTAATGGACCCGCAGGTTGGCCGCAAGGTCTGCTACGTGCAGTTCCCCCAGAGGTTCGACGGCATCGACGCCCACGACCGATACGCCAACAGGAACACTGTCTTCTTTGATGTAAGCCTACCATTCCATCAGACCTGCATTATGTGTCTTGAAACAAAATTACGAGTGATGGACCTGACATTAGTAAGTTCTTGGTCACCAGATCAACATGAAGGGGCTGGACGGTATCCAAGGCCCAGTGTATGTCGGAACAGGATGCGTGTTCAGGCGACAGGCGCTCTACGGCTATAACCCTCCTAGTGGTCCCAAGAGGCCGAAGATGGTGACCTGCGACTGCTGCCCCTGCTTCGGTCGCAAGAAGCGAAAGAACGGCTTGGACGGGCTGCCGGAGAACGTAGCCGATGGAGGTATGTTTCAGAGAAAGCGCACGCTGAACATTGCCTACAGCTCAGTGACCTGCTGCAGGTCGCTGAAATTTCCTCTTTGGCTCTTCAGGAATGGACGGTGGCAAGGAGTTGATGATGTCCCAAATGAACTTCGAGAAGCGCTTTGGGCAATCTGCCGTGTTCGTCACATCGACGTTCATGGAGGAAGGCGGTGTTCCACCGTCGTCCAGCCCCGCCGCTCTCCTCAAGGAAGCCATTCACGTCATCAGCTGCGGCTACGAGGACAAGACTGACTGGGGTCTAGAGGTACAGAAAAAACACACAAATTATAACTTCAGACAACTCCGCATAGTTTTCAGACTTCGAGTCCTTATGATTTGTTGTCCTGCCTTGAATGGTGCAGCTTGGGTGGATCTACGGGTCGATCACGGAGGATATCCTGACGGGATTCAAGATGCATTGCCGTGGGTGGAGGTCGATCTACTGCATGCCCAAGCTGGCGGCCTTCAAGGGTTCGGCGCCCATCAACCTGTCTGACCGTCTCAACCAGGTGCTGCGGTGGGCGCTGGGGTCCGTGGAGATCTTCTTCAGCCGGCACAGCCCATTGCTCTACGGCTACAAGAACGGCAACCTCAAGTGGCTGGAGCGCTTCGCCTACATCAATACCACCATCTACCCCTTCACCTCGCTGCCGCTGCTCGCCTACTGTACCCTCCCGGCTGTCTGCCTCCTCACCGGGAAGTTCATCATGCCACCGGTCAGTGCTTCACGGCCAGTCTTCCCTCTCACCCTTCTTCCCGCCAAATTTCAACTTCAAGTGTCTGACAGTTTGGTGGTGTTATTGTGTATACTGCAGATTAGCACATTTGCCAGTCTCTTCTTCATTTCACTCTTCATCTCGATCTTCGCAACGGGCATCCTGGAGCTACGATGGAGCGGCGTGAGCATCGAGGAGTGGTGGAGGAACGAGCAGTTCTGGGTCATTGGTGGTGTGTCGGCGCACCTGTTTGCCGTCATTCAGGGCCTGCTCAAGGTCCTGGCTGGTATCGACACCAACTTCACCGTCACCTCCAAGGCCACGGGTGACGAGGACGACGAGTTCGCGGAACTCTACGCCTTCAAGTGGACCACCCTCCTCATCCCACCGACGACACTGCTCGTCATCAACATCATCGGCGTCGTGGCGGGCATCTCCGACGCAATCAACAACGGCTACCAGTCATGGGGTCCGCTCTTCGGCAAGCTCTTCTTCGCCTTCTGGGTGATTGTGCATCTCTACCCCTTCCTCAAGGGTCTCATGGGGCGGCAGAACAGGACGCCCACCATTGTCATCATCTGGTCCGTGCTGCTGGCCTCCATCTTCTCCTTGCTCTGGGTCAGGATCGACCCGTTCACCGTCAAGGCCAAGGGGCCTGACGTGAAGCAGTGTGGCATCAACTGCTGAGCGCGTCAAGAAGCTTTCAAGATTGTGCATAGGGTGAAGAACAATTTGGACGCAAGTTTTGTACTATTGTTCATGTTTTGTTCATGATATGTTTTGTGTAATATTTTGGGGACCAGAATTGGTTTAAACAAGAATTGAACAAAGGACCAGTTTCGATGTCAAGCAAGAATGGATGGTATTCATGTAGGCTAACTGGTAACTTGGCGTAAATCAAAGCCTAATGTAGCTAATAGGTGCATCTTCTTGATCATGAACTGAATTAAAGCTGGAGAGTAGCATTCAGACCGCAGCATACTGAACTTTGGCAACAGAAAAAGAATGCATGTGAGCACCTTGTAGATTTTGCATTCTAGCAGCACCAAGAGAACGCTTTAGACAGTTTCCTCTTTAGGTGAAGGACCTGAATTCCGGTATCCCAAAATCCTAAGACATCAAACTTGGAATTGGAATGTAAGCAGCAGAATTCCGGTATTCGAACCATCATAAATGTATACCACACAAGTGTTATTTTAGAGTAAACTGCAATCCTACGGCAACATGTATATCGGTATGATTGAGATGTCAGTATTCCCAAAGCATGGAGTTGGTTGTAAGTGACAAAGACAGTACAACCACAAAATCCGGTAACACATGTTGCACAAGGGAGAATCCATATTTGTCAGTATCTTTTCCTCATATTTCATTTCTGTATTCTCTTTCCAGATGTCAAAAAACTACAGTGGAAAAGAATATGTCTTTTATCGCTAAAACAAAACTACCAACAGAACAAGAAAGAAAAACTAAAGGGAAAAGTGGCTACAAGTGCACTGTATGGTAAAAGCAATTTACACATGAGGAGACCTACAAGCTATCGTATCTACTAAGCACTGTGAGTTGTTTTCTGCACAGCATCGCACCTTGATCGCCAGGGGATGTTTAACATTCATTTGTGTTGTTATTTTTTCTCTAAGGATTCCTTGTCTGTTTGCACAATATGTTCTTATAGTCACAGGCTCAACTTGCACAGTTGTACCTATTCACAAAGATTGGTAGGTTGTTAATTCATCTGTACAAGTCCTTCACTTGCATAAGATGTGTCTGCAGGCTAGACTCCTGTACCTGATTAAGATACAACAGCACTAGTAAGACCTCGTGTACAACTGCTGTCATCATGTGAACAATTAATCACCAGTTCACCACCAACCAGAGAAACAAAATGCATTTTTTCAAATTTCAGAGCTTTATGGTCACTTCTTAGAAAGAAGTTCTTGGGAATAGAATGTAAGTACCTCCAGGTTTGCTGCCATAGCTAGGAGTTCTCTGCATTCATCAAGCATGACCTTTTCTTGTCCTGCAACCACTGAAAGCTCTGAGACCAAATCTGCCCTGTCTTCAACCTGGCAAGAAAGATGCTCTAATGTCAGTGAAAACGGACGTTGACAAGAATTCAGCGTAACAGAATGAGATGGCCTTTCTTAGTTCTTCAACTTTAACGCTTCAGTTCAATTTATATGATGAGCTTATTGAATGTTAACTCATGCCAACCAAGGGTACGTGCAGAAAGATTTCAACTATTGATGTGCAAGCCGGGGGTCCCCACGGAAAATAATAACACTCAGAACATCACCACTTATTACCAGGAAAAAATATTTCTGATAGTATGAATCATACTTATCCTGCAAATCTTGTAATAAAGGTGTATCAAACCATGAGGAATTTATTAGCAAGGTACGTAAATGTGGAAAGTAAGGCCCTAAGTTATCTGACCTTAGAAAGCATACAATGAACTGACGATCCCAAACCTTGCATGACATCAACAGCTGAGCTTACAGCATTCTTAAGACTAACTGCATCGGCCTGTTAACACAATGGGAATACATTTAATCACAATGTCAAGCGTAATTGGGCACAAGCAGAACGGCAACCGTAATTATTCTAAGTTTAATCAATGCATTTTTACAGCATACCTTCGCTCCTGATGTGACCGGAAGGCGCAGTGTGCTTGCTTTTAGAGCCTCAGTTGCCCTAAATAAAGAAAGACTATTCTCCTTTTCAAGTGCTGGCCATTGTTCGAGGTGAGAAATCTGAACAACAGTAACATCAGATTAAAAGAGGCAATGTATGCATTTACAGTCACAATCCATGTTGCATTGGTCATTACATGCGTTCTTTCAGATCCCTAATTTTCAGAGTTCATATCACCCTCTTTTGGAGAAAAAATATTGAATGTGATATGACAAATGAGAAGAGCCATATTACTATGCCATTATGTTATAATCTTTCAGAGATGATGTTTTGAAACAATCATGATATGCTTCAACTGATACCAACAGAAACATCGTAGCAAATTTGTGCCAACTTGTCACGAATTGAAATTATAGTCCAATGAGAAGTAAAATGATTTTCCAATATGCTAGGGAGAACTAAACCATCGATGCAAATGAGGTGGACCTTACCTGCTCTTGCAGAATGTCATATCACCCTCTTTTCCCAATATGTTTTTCCCAATCTTCAGGTTCATATCACCCTCTTTTCGAGGAAAGGAAAGTGTGAATGTGTGATAGAAAAACTATGTCCCTATTTGTGTATTCCAAATCTACCGTGCCAGAATGAGTATTCATATTACCATGCAATTACTCCCTCCGAATCTTCCACTAAAACATGTCTAGGTACATGTAAACATGTCTAGACACAGTGTGGGCCAGAAAAGGCTAAAACATCTTATTTTTAGGAACGGAGGGAGTAGGTCATAATCTTTCAAAGAGGACGTTTTGAAACAGTGTGCTATGCCTATGCTTCATTAGTTATCAACAGGAACATCGTAGCAAATTTGTGCCAGCTTATCGCAATTTGGAATTATAGCCAAATGAGAAATAACATGTGTTTCGCAATATGCTTGAGAGATAATAGAACTAAGTCATCCATGCATGAGGTGGACCTTACCTGGTCCTGCAGAATTTCATACAGCTTCAACTCTTGCTGATGACGTTGCACCATGATTCTTCGCAAATTAACAGCATCCCTCAAATTTGAGGTATTCCTCCAAACATTATATAGAATATTCTGTTTTACATGAGAACAGGAAAAACTTTCAGCAACTGAACATCACTAAACAAAAAGTAGCAAAGCTCAAATGAAAAGTACAACTACACCAAAAGTACCAATGTTAAAACTCATTCGACCACCTGCTTCTAAAATTATGTATGACTATACGAGTAAAATTGTGTAATGCAAAAACTGCTGTCAGCAGTGTCAAACATTTGTCATCACTGAAACTTAGCCTGAAACAGTCACATGCCTAATTAGGTAACTTAGTGTTGATAAATATTAAGATGTTTCTATCCTAAAGTTTAGCCAAAAAAAAGATGCAAAATGAGAGTGTGCTGTGTTAGTATCCTTCAAATTAGGGATCAACTGAATTAACATAGAAAAAACAGGAATAAGATCCTTACACAAAACAGACCGACTTGAAACATTTGTAAATAACAAAAAATGCTAAGTTTACCTCGACAGCGGACTTTTGGAAAGATAGAACATCTTCTGCACGAGAATTTACAAAGAGCAACTGCAAGTATCTATTATGCAGCAAGCGCAGTTGATGGAAATTTTCAATTTGGCTGGCATTCTTCCTTCCCTTTCTTGGATCGACCATGTAGCTAACTACAGGAGACATAACACCTGGTTGAATAGTTCCAGCACTTTGTGAACGGCAAGGTGTTGAAGGCCTTGTCCGAGATGGACTTTGAACAGCCCTAGAAGCAGATGATGCAGCTGACAAGACCTTGTTTGGTGATGATGAGCGATGAAGAAAGGGAACAGGTAAAGTGATTGTCCTACTTGGACGGCTCACATATTTAGATCTTTCTGTTGTGTGTGAATAAACATCACTGACAGAGTCTAACTGTTCATCTCTTCTGTTTGCATGAATAGCCAATCTCCGTGCCACTTCATCCAATGATTGATTCAACCTTTTGCCTGCGTCTTCAGAAGCAGAAATCTTCCTTGGTGAAAGCCCTCTAGAAGTATTTGACAAAGGGACCGATCTGCTAGATTTCTCAGAAAATTCTGTATTTGACATAAGATTGGCAGGCCCACGCCCACTTATCATGGCTGGCCAACGGTTTTGCTCAGTCGCCCTCTTAGTCTTAGGTAGGTCTTCTGAAGGTCGAGCATTCTCACATTGTTCAGTAACTTTTTTTGTTCTCAGAGGACTCCTCTTCCTCTCAGTTGGAACACTGGCCTGTCCCTTGGTCTGATCTAAAGATGGGCTAGAGACTACATTATCTTTCTTATTACCAGGGGCAACCACAGACCCCAACTGGTAGGAGGGGGACAGGTTCCGCATTGCAGGCCACAAGCCATGTGGAGACCTTTCGTTTGCTATACACCTAGAACTCTTATTTACCTCTTTGATGGTATCACGAACTGGTGTAATGGACCTTGATATTGGGGTTGAAGGTGTTGACACCCTAGAAGAAGGGGTTGAAGGTGTTGTGGGTCTTCTTCTGTCTGCCGATTGCGCCCTTTTGGGCACTGGTGTGCCATCAGTTGTCGAGGTCCGGGCAAGACTAGGAGATGTACATCGCCTTGTCGAGGTGACAGCCTGACCACTCCTGTACCTGGATGCAACATCTCTCGCTCGGCTTACAGAGGAAGCATTGTGCTTCTCAGATGGAACTAGTGGTGGTCTTTGAGTTTCTTCAACAAGAGCAGCTTTCTGCACACCACTCTTAAGAACATCCATGAAGTATAGCAACTTCTATAACCAACCACATCAATCTGTGTCTCATGAAACTAGCTCCCTGCAGACTGCTGCAGTCGCCCAGATCTTCAAAAGGTCCACACAAAGACATGAAACAATCAGAGTAGGACAAATAAAGAAAAGCATTCGACCAGATTCACTTGAAACATCAATGCTTTTGCGTTTTCGCGAAAAAAGATTCACTTGAAACAAACAAGACAAACTATCCAGACACGCAAAAGCAAAGAAATAACACAGCATCAACATGCTCAAACAATGTACACAAGTGATCCAGAAAGTAACTGAATAACATACCCTGTTGACTACAAAACTTGTGGTAGCTATTGCCTCAAACCTCACACTGAGATGACAAGGGAAGGAGAGGTGATATAATTCAGGCTCCTAAGCAAGGGAGGAAGGTTGCATTTGCACTATGCATATGCGAATTGCTGGTGCTGCTATGTAACATGAGGCATTCAAGAGCAAGGACAAGGCCAATAAACAAAACTACTTGCGGAGATTCTGAGGGTTCTGGGAGAGACAGGGAAATCCACATCAGCACATGCATGTGAGACGAATCTCTTGCCTAGCAGATCAACAACTTCTCGTCGCTAGCGACATCGGAAACCCTGTTTTTTTAATGCGCCGCTTATGAACCAGGAACATGCATCAAGGTTTCGTAATCTTCAATGCAAACAAACAGAAAACAAAGCAGCAGGACACAGCACATGTCAATAAAAACAAACAAGGATTCGCTTGAAGTTGCCGGGCACTTTCTTCGATAGAATCGACCGAGGAAGCATACAAAAGCATGGCACATTGTGTTTTCAGTGTTGGTGGTACAGGTATATTAGATGATGTTTGATCGAAGAATTCACCCACCGAGAGTGAATGAAGCACAAATTGCAGGTACTTGGGATTTGGATTGGGGCATTTCCTTTGGATCGCTGTAGGGGCTAACTGTGGCTGCCTGCATTGCTGCTACGAGACAAGATGTGTATAGTATAGTCACCTAGTACGATTATTCAATAGCAGTAAAAAAAAATTTGCAGCACGGACTAATGAATGAAGCATCGAAATCACCAAACAGTGCAGGGTACGTAGACTTGTATAAAACAGAATAATCTCCCAAAAGCTGTGCGAGAACGAGGAGAAGGTAAAGAAACAGCGCTGCTGACAAATCTCTCAGGACTCTCGCCGCAACACCAACACCCAAAAAAAAAACACAGAATCCGCAGCCAGCGAGAAACCCAACCCCAGCCCACGCATCGGGATCATCATTCATTCACCCGAGAACGTCGACGAACCCGAGACGAGACGAGCGGAGTCGCCGACCGTCCTCTCCGTACTACAAACCGAAGCAGAGCGCATCGAGGTCAGATCATCTGGGGTCGCGCGCGGCAAAGCGACAGCAGATACCAGGCTTCTCCATCACACATTGAGCTAGCCTAGCCCCAATCGCAGAAGAGAAGACCAGCGCTTGCTCCAGAACAAACACCTGGTGCGCGGCACCTAATTAAACACCCCGCTTCCCTCCTCCTCGAATTTCTTCGAAGGCGCCCGGCCCTCGTTGAACTGAAGCATGGTCACATCGTAAACCCGACAAATCTCCCAACAAACAAACCGGTCGCGGCCGGCATCAGCTCCCCGCGCAACAGCGAGCGAGCCCTGAACTCCCAGCCCCGAAATCGACCAGACAGACAGACAGGCGCCAGAAGCCTCACCTCCGTAGCGAAAACGTACGGCCCACCCAAGCCGCCGTCGCCCTCTCCTCCTCCGGGCGCCGGGGTCTCCGCGAGCACCAGCAGACGGCAGGGGAGGAGCTCCCGGCGACTGCCGCCACTGCTCGTCTCGTTCGGCGTCGACGGCGTGGGGTTTCGCTTGTGCGGAAACAGAGCAGAGCGTCCGTGGGAGAGAGGGCGGCAGATGGAGGTTACAACAGGAAGGCGGGCGCGGGGTTAAAGCCGGAGAGTGCGTAATTAAGGAAGACCAAACGGCTCGTTTGAGTTAACTGCGGCAGGTTCCGGTACGCGTACCCGGCAGGCGGCCGTGCGTTGGGTGGATGGGCTGATGGAGCCTGGAGGGAATACGTACAGTATCCATACTGTAGGATGATGATCTTGTCTACGCCATGGTCCATCCCGAATGATCTTCTCGACGTATCTACGCAACTACCGGAATGATTTTTTTCCTTTTTTGCAGAAAGAGCGCAAATGTCGAAAACGTAATCATGATTCATGAATGAACGGTACCGGTGCCAAGGCATAACGGATTTGCAGTTGTGTCAATGTGTCATTCGACACTAGCTAGATCGTCCTACTTAAGTATATAATCTTTTCTAGTACTAGAAGACTACTAGAATTATAACATTGTGCCAGTAGGACAATTCTGCCTTGAGTATGATGCGTGCAGAGAAATGCTCCCGGGTGTAGCTAGTAATTTGAGGTAGAAACTTAACATGGGACGTTCTTCACGGTTAGTGGACCTCACATTTCCTTGGCAAAAAGTAGAGGCAAAGAGAGAAAATGAGTTTCCCGATCAGCTCGCTTACTTGGACCAAAACTAACACGCAAACAGCCGGGGTCATTGGCGCTGGTAGACCATGTTGGTTGACCAAATCCAATACGAAATGCATGCGATAGACTGTTTCTTATCGCGGCCGCTTCACTTTTGCAACATTCGGCTGAACGGTTCCAACTGCAAACAACTGTTTTTTTTTCTGGCGATTGTAGTTAAGATGCATTTTTTTTTTTGGAAAATGACGATAACTCATATAAATTAGTATCATTTTTCTGGGTAAAAGTGGTCGTATCCACTGCCCGAATAGATATAAGAGATCATCCAGTTTATAAGGGAAACCGGGTAAAATAAAACCATACAAAGTTGTACAATGTCCTGTTTATGAGGAAAACAGGACCGAAAAACTGCACAAGCGAGGCGACCCGCCGCCCCACACGACGTAAATCGACCAACCGCCACAAACACACACCACCTATTCCGAGGCCGGCGCCCCGACGTAGCAACTAGGGCGAGACTTCGTATTGCCCGAAATCCAAACCAGTCAGGGTCGACGAGCTCGCTGTCCGCATAGTTTTTTTGATAGAAGGACGATATATTTAACTCATATAAATTAGTATCGCACTGATACAATTTATAAGAGTATACACCCACAGACTTTGCGTACCCGCAACATGCATCCATTCCACCACCATACACACTTGCTCGAAAAATGCTTACTGGTCTTAAGACCAGAGTCTCGGATTTTCGGTATCGTTGAAATCCCACTAAATTTCGCCTTAGCGGGACGCATAGGACGACAAGCCTGGAGTCTGATCCATGGGGGTGGGATTGGGTAAAATCACCTTAGCCACCTCAATCTGGGCAGAGGAACAAAGTGGTGCGATGAATTCAGTCATAGAGATGCTTAGCTAATTTGACATGTGCTGTTGTGAGGAACAAGAGGACTATAAAGGATATTAGATTTTACAGACCTTAATCTAAAAAAAATACAGACAACTTTATTGGTTTCTATTCCGCGCAATGGATTTTGAGCCCGTAAAACACTGAAGACACGAATTGAAAATCACGTTTTTAGTTCTGTGAGATATGTGATTTTGGGCAGAGATGTTCTTATATAATATAATGCTTTGATTTTGCTCTCTAAATTATATTTTCTCATTTCGGAAAAGAACGTCTTAGAAATGGATGTATCTAGACATAGACATATTTTATTGTTGGATAGTACATCATTTTATCGACATCCTTTTCTGGAAAGAGGGAGTACAATACAGAACGGGTGTAATACGGTTATAACAGAAAGCTGGTTGTCTTATGTACTCCCTTGTTTTATAATACATAGGATGTTTTAGATATTTTTCACATTCACGTTTATACACATGTATGTAGATACGTTTTAGACTATTTTTCGTGTATATATACATTATTTTAGTCTGAATCTAAATAATGTGTGTAACATGTAAAACTTTTGTATTTGTATATATATTATGGGGTGCAAGAGAAATAATGTAATGTACGTTTCCCCTGTCCTAATGCTACGTGTAGTACTGTATTTTTTCTTGTACTAGGAGTTGTAATTTGAGCGTACGTGCCCTTTTTGCCGCTCCACCTTAAACGCGCGAGCCTCTCTCCCGCCACAAACAAACGGGGCTTGCGCGCACAGCGGGAAGCGGTTAGGAAGGGCAGTAGGGTCCCGTCGTGGTGGCCACGTCGGAGGGTTGCATCTCGCCTACCTGCTCCGCGACAAGGGGGCGCAACCTGCCGGCCGCATCGGAGGCGCACATGGCATGTTTGGAACTTGGGGGCGGTCGGCGGTCGGGACCTTCGTCTGCTCGTGATTGCGCGGCGCACACGTATGGAGTGACTCACAGGGAAGTAGTACGTATACTAGATGCAAATACGGACAAACCCGGCACGAACGCGACATGCGTGTGATTCCAGGAGGAGTAAAATACAACCACGGTACTGATATTTTAGGTCAAAGCACAATATGGTACCTATAGTCAGCGATACGCTCAATACGGCACCTGTAGAACTTCACTTGCGGTGATTATACGGCTCCGTATTCATCTATGCGGGAATCTATTGACTAGTTAACCGGTCAAACCTGTGCGTGGGGTCCACCTGTCAGTGAATGAACGCAAAGAAATGAACAATATGTGACGTCAGCAATGGAGGATCTTCTCGATTGATCACTCGTTCGATGATTGGGTACGATATGGGACACGTGTGAGGGCGTAGAGCCTGCAGCAACGCATCGTGAGCGACCAAACGGTGGCGGCGCTGCGAAAAATAGGTCACCCAAGAAGCGAGTGCGACACCACGAAGCCATGACCGGCGATGAACTACACGACGGCGGAGCTGCGGTCTACAGGGAGCGCATCTTGGAAGCATATATATAGGTGCGCAATATCACCATGAGTGTGAAGAGATGACCGACTTACCAAGGCGAGGTCGGGAACGGCGGCGAGCTTGTCAAGAAGGCGGTGGGCGGAGTTGAGGAAGAAGCTTGAATTCACGCGGTTCAGGCCATCCCGACACGAGCTACTCGACATGACGAAAGAAAGGAAGACAACGAAATTCGTGCGATTTCTCAGATTTGTCTCGGGAGGTCGGAGACGGTGGCAGGAGCGTCTAGGGTTTCTACGGGAGAGGAACAGAGGGGGGAGAGAGAGTGAGCAAGGAGGAGGGAGAGAGGAGGGGCATCACGTCGTCTTCGTGGCTTATCCTCACGAGCTAGTACGTACACAAGCAGGAGGTGGCACACACGACGTCGACACAACGATAGGTTCCTCACCGATCTTGCGAGAGGAAGAAGAAAGGTAAGAGAGGCAACAAATATACTACAATATTATATATATAATACATTAAAACAATATATGCTATCACAAGTTTTGATGTGCTTGGGTGACTAGCTCGCTTTGTTTGCCTGCCTATGTCTTGGGTTCGAATCCCACCTTGTGCAATTTTATTTGTTCATTTCTTTACGTTCATTCACTGACAGGTGGGCCCCACGCACAGGTTTGACCGGTCAACTAGTCCTAGATAAAATACGCAGCTCTACGGTGAACCAGGTATCGTATAATCACTGCAAGTGAAGCTCAGGTATCATATTGAGCGTATTGCTGAGTACATGTACCGTATTGTACTTTCACCTAAAGTACGAGTACCGTGGCTGTATTTTACTTTGCCAGGAGCATCCAAGCAGAATCGCAGTGGGATTGCACCGTGCATGAAAACCGACGGGACGGAACAAAATGAAGTCCAACTCTACAAAGATTGCATATGTTAGTGCGGTGATTTGAAGGGCCAGCTTCATGGAACATTTTTATTTAAAAAAATCAGAAATGACATGTATTTTGGTACGAGCAGAAATGACAAGCTTCTGGATCTGAAATGCAACGGTAGAATAATTCATCAGCATAAAGCATAGCTAGAATACAAACTATATCCGGTTGAAATTTGTAAGACTGTAGAAATACATCATTGTGATTGATTTGTGAACATTATGTTTTTTTCATATATTTTTAAACTTTAAATTGTCGATTTTGAAAAACTTCAAATCCTTCATCAAAATAAAAGGGCTCTATGGAGCCCGTGCTCCAAAAGCAGTTTCCGTGCATATATTTGTTTACTTAACATCATGAACATATCACGTGGTATACATACACACACAAAACGCATGAAAGAACACGTTTTTTTTGTTTGCGAGGATAACGATTTTGACCTGGCGTGCCTTGTGCGTCTGTTCATCCAACAGGACCTGGTACCTCCGGGCTACTGCGAAAACGGTTGGGAAGTGAATCAAAGTTTAATCATAAGCAACGTGCACGAGACTATGCACATGATTACGTACGTGAGAAGTACGTCCTCTCTTTAACTGATGCAGCTATTCCATAATCATACTTACTAGCCACTACGAAAACGTACTGTACATGCAATGCAAAGTAAACAATCAAAGGCAGCAATCATCAATCATCATCATAAGCGCGGCGCCGCTAGCTCCGGCCATAATGCCCTAATTAACGTGCATGCCGGTTCATCAATCATCACCTCAGCTCAAACAGACGGTGTTGCGCAGGCTGCGTTTCGTGCAATTAGACTTGTCGCAGCAGTCGTTTCTGAACAGGAACAGGATACGGTCGTCATTGGTCGGTAAGCACGAATAGTTGTGTGGTTAGACTTGTCTAATCATGTTGCCGCTTCTCTTGACATAAGACTGAGACGTGTCTATCATGGTTGACCGTCTCACAGTAAAGCACTCACATATCGTGCCAGTTTGAGGCACACCCAGCTTTGGCACGATGAGATACCATGATCAACTAATTCGGCATCACGTATGGTGTGCTACTTATAAGATGATCATAATAATAATGTTAACCAAAGAAGTACTGTGTCTGGTTTCTTCTCAAAACAATCGAAATACCTTTATTTTGTCAAAGATCCTTTCTTACTTAATCAAGGATAAATATAGGCTAAGAATATGCTGAAATATTGGGCCATTTAGCCCATTTAAAAATTCTGAAAATCCCTAAGCCCATGTTTTCATGGCATGTGGTGGGAGTTTAGTCCCATACTGCTAATTTAGTGAGATGTACACCAGTTTATATACTGAGCCATTCTCCTACTAGTATGAGTTGGTGTGAGGTACGAGGAGAATGTCTGTGTACCACACGCGCGCTCCTCCTCCGCCGCCCGCCGCGGGTTGCGGGTTGCGGGAATCTCGCCGAGCCGATGTATTCTTTTTGTCACGCAGGAATAAAATGTCAACGGTCCTGAAACGTTTTGCCTTAATGGAAAATGAATTCGAAGTTGAAGTGCTCTTAAGTACGACCGTTTCCAGAATTCATTTACCTTAATGTAATTGATTGTGCACGTTTCTGTTGGACCTCTCGCCTCCTGTGCTGCGTGTATAAAGGAGAGGATAGAATCATCTGCCCACAGCCGCCACCGCCTCCGTCGTTCCTCAACTTGTTGCTTCCCTCGCTGATCACATCCCGTCTACCGCGTACACGGCCGACGGGAGAGCAGGCCTCCGAAACCCCGCCTCTCTGAATCCTGTACGGGAGAGGGGCGATTAGGTTTTTGGGTAGCGTCTCATACGCGACTGCTCGACTACGTTCTTCGTCATCGTCTGCGATTACTTCCTCTTTGTCCACTACGTCCTCTACTTCCACTACGTCCGCGTCGCCTTCGTCCTCGTCATGGGAACCGACGCCGACCGCCTCGCCGCTGAGAAGGCTGCCGCTGACAAGAGGGCTGCCGACGACGCTTCTGCTTCTGCTTCGGCCAATTGGCCAACTGCTGAGTATGATATGTTCATCCCTCTGCTGGTTATTTCCATGCTTGCCGTACTAGTAATCTGTGTAGATGGTTTTACTAAATATCTAGTACATGGTTACATCATTAAGTTTCAGTATGTCATTAGCACCATTTACGTCATGATGTTAATTTATAATTGGATTAATATAATCGAACAATTGCTTATATTCTCAACAATCCAAAAACCTAAAATGTGTAGGCAATTTTCGATCCAAGGTTTTGCTGCTGCACTGAAACCAACCCCGTTCATGGGGACGTACTTTAAACGTTGGCAGACCAAAACCACCTTATGGCTCACTGCGATGAACGTGTTCTGGGTCGCCGGTGTGACTCCCACTGGAACGATTGCTCCTGAACAGGAGAAGGCGTTTAGGGAGGCCACCGTCGTCTTTGATGGAGCCGTTCTAAGCGTGATCGGAGATAAGTTGGTTGACGCATATTTGCATGTGCGGGTTGCCAAGGACTTGTGGGAGGCGCTCGAATCTAAATTCGGCGCAACCGATGCTGGAAGCGAGATGTATACCATCGAGCAGTTCCATGATTACAAAATTGTTGAAAACCGTTCTGTATTGGAGCAGGCTCATGAGATACAATGCATCGCAGAAGAGCTTGAGCTTCTCAAGTGTGACCTACCGGTCAAATTTGTCGCGGGATGCATAATCGCTAAGCTGCCTAATTCATGGAGGAGCTTTGCCACCACTCTAAAATATCAGAGGCGTGAATTCTCTGTTGAAGATGTCATTGGCCATCTGAGTGTTGAGCAGAATTCCAGGGCAAAGGACTCGCATGGAAAAGGCGAATGTACTTCTGTTGCCAACATGGTACAGAAGAACTTCAACCCCCACAAGCACAAAGGGAAAACTGGTGTCCAACAGAATACCGACTTCAAGAAGAAGGGTAACAAACCCTTCAAGAAGGATAAGAAGAAAGGTGCATGCTACACCTGTGGTTCAGAGGAATATTGGGCTCCTAAGTGCCCGAAGAAGTTCAAGAAACCAGGACAGGACTCCAAGTCCGTCAACATGATTGTGAGCAACAATGAGAATGGTGCATCTGGGTACGGTAATTTGTTTACTGTATTTTCAGGTTGTCAGTCTAACGAATGGTGGATTGACACAGGTGCAAATACTCATTTATGTGCTGACATTTCATTGTTTTCTTCTTATCAGGTCACAGGGAACGGATCCGTATTGATGGGGAATGGATCGAGTGCTTCTGTTCTTGGTGTTGGCACGGTCGATCTGAAGTTTACTTCGGGAAGGATCGTGCAGCTCAAGAACGTGCAGCATGTCCCCGCCATCAAGAAGAATCTCGTTAGTGGCTCCCTTCTACGTAGAGAAGGGTTTAAGTTGGTATTCGAGTCTAATAAAGTAGTTGTTACGAAATATGGACTGTTTGTTGGAAAAGGTTATGAATGCGGAGACATGTTCCGCTTTTCTCTTACTGATTTCTGTATAAAGTCGTGAACAATATTCATTCGAATGTTAATGAAACAGAAGTTTGGCATTCACGTCTTTGTCACATTGGTTTTGGTTGTATGACGCGGCTAGCAAAACTAAGTTTAATCCCATCTTTCACTTTAGCCAAAGGTTCTAAATGTCTCTCGTGTGTTCCAGCAAAGCAACCTCGCAAGCCTCATAAAGCTACGGAGGAAAGACACTTGGCACCGTTGGAACTTATACATTCTGATCTTTGTGAGATGCATGGCGTATTGACTAAAGGTGGAAAGAGATACTTCATGACACTGATAGATGATTCCACTAGATTTTGCTATGTATATTTGTTAAGCACTAAAGATGAGGCTCTTCACTACTTTAAAATCTATAAGGCAGAAGTTGAGAATCAACTTGAAAAGAAAATTAAACGAATCCGGTCAGATCGTGGTGGAAAGTACTTCTCGAATGAATTTGACTCTTTCTGTTCGGAACATGGTATTATTCATGAGAGGACGCCTCCCTATTCTCCCCAGTCAAATGGGTAGCCGAACGGAAAAACCGTACTCTAACAGATTTGGTTAACGCCATGTTAGATACATCGGGTTTATCCAAGGCATGGTGGGGGGAGGCGATATTGACGTCATGTCATGTCCTGAATAAAGTTCCGACAAAATACAATGAGCTCACTCCGTATGAGCAATGGGAGAAGAGAAGGACAACACTCTCATATTTACGTACTTGGGGCTGTTTGGCGAAAGTCAATTTGCCGATCCCCAAAAAGCGTAAGCTTGGACCCAAGACCGTGGACTGTGTTAATTTGGGCTACGCTAAGAATAGTGTTGGCTATAGATTTTTAGTAGTGAAATCTGAAGTACCTGACGTGAAGGTCGGTACAGTTATGGAGTCTAAAGATGCTACTTTCTTTGAGAATGTTTTTCCTATGAAAGATATGCAAAGCACTTCTGGCAGGAATCTGAGGAAACTCCTGAGCCTGCCATTCTTATGGAATATTATGAACAAACCCATGATGAAATTCCTGAGAAGGATGACGAGAAAACCCTTGGTAGGGGCAAGCGACAGAGGACTGCAAAGTCCTTTGGCGATGATTTCCTCGTGTACCTTGTGGATGACCCTCCCACTTCTATTTCAGAGGCTTATGCATCCTCGGATGCTGATTACTGGAAAGAAGCAGTCCGTAGCGAGATGGATTCCATCATGGCTAACGGGACATGAGAAATTACTGAACGTCCTTATGGTTGTAAACCGTTGGGATGTAAGTGGGTGTTCAAAAAGAAGCTTAGACCCGATGGTACGATTGAAAAGTACAAGGCTAGGCTTGTGTCCAAGGGCTATGCCCAGAAAGAAGAGGAAGATTTCTTCGATACTTATTCACCTGTGGCCAGACTGACCACCATACGAGTTTTACTCTCGTTGGCAGCCTCGCATGGTCTTCTCGTCCATCAAATGGATGTTAAGACGGCTTTCCTAAATGGAGAGCTAGACGAGGAAATCTATATGCAACAGCCAGATGGCTTTGTATTAGATGGTCAGGAAGGAAAGGTATGTAAGTTACTGAAATCTTTATATGGCCTAAAACAAGCACCTAAGCAATGGCATGAGAAATTCAATACAACTTTAACCTCTGTTGGTTTTGTTGTTAATGAAGCTGACAAATGCGTATACTATCGCCATGTTGGGGGCGAAGGAGTTATACTGTGCTTGTATGTTGATGACATACTGATTTTTGGGACCAACCTCAAGGTCATTGAGGAGGTCAAATCTTTTCTATCTCAAAACTTTGAGATGAAGGACCTTGGTGTGGCTGATGTTATTCTGAACATCAAGCTACTGAGAGATAATGAGGGTGGGATTACACTTTTGCAATCCCATTACGTTGAGAAGATTTTGAGTCGTTTTGGATACTCGGACTGCAAAACTTCTCCAACGCCATATGATCCTAGTGTGCAGATTCGAAAATTCAATGGCACAACTAAGGATCAACTGAGATGCTCTCAAGTAATTGGTTCACTCATGTACCTCGCTAGCGCGACAAGGCCTGACATCATGTTTGCTGTGTGCAAACTTAGCCGGTTTGTTTCCAATCCGGGTGATATGCATTGGCATGCTGTCGAAAGAATGATGCGCTATTTGAAAGGTACTGAGAACTACGGACTTCACTATACCGGAAGCCCGTCAGTGCTTGAAGATTCTGATGAGATGAAAGCCACAACAGGGTATGTGTTTAACCTTGGAGGTGGTGCTATTTCCTGGAAGTCTTGCAAGCAAACGATCTTAACGAGATCGACAATGGAAGCAGAATTAACAGCATTGGACACATCTGGTGTCGAAGCAGGATGGCTTCGAGATCTTTTGATGGACTTGCCCGTGGTTGAAAAGCCAGTTCCGGCTATCCTTATGAACTGCGACAACCAAACAGTGATTGTCAAGGTTAATAGTTCAAAGGACAACATGCAGTCCAACAAACACATAAGAATGAGATTAAAAGTTGTCAGACATTTGAGAAACTCCGGAGTAATAGCGTTGGATTATATCCAGTCAGCTAAGAATCTGGCAGATCCCTTCACTAAAGGGCTATCACGTGTTGTGATAGAAAATGCATCGAGTGAGATGGGTATGAGACCCACATGAGTTGCCATGGTAGTAATCCAACCTATGTGATCGGAGATCCCGTGAATTAGGAGCTGGGAAAACAAGCTAGTGGTTAACTGAAGAGAGTAAATTTTACTAACCCACTCCATTGGAGATGCAATACTCTCGGTAACTGTATGACAGGTTGACGTTTGTCTTAATGTGTTCCAAAGCTTTGCATAAGCAAGACGCTATCCTAACAGAGCGATCTTTGGAGGAACACACCTATATGAACCTGACTGCTGGTCACAGTCTATGAGATTAGGGTGATCTCTAGTAAGTTCATGAATAGGTCAGGAGTGTGACTAATATGCTCCACCCGAGGGGTCAGCCTTCGGCAGCCTAGTACTGGTAAGGCATTTGGTGAAACTAATTTACGCCAAACTGATAATTCAAGGCGTAGTCCATTGTAAGTTGTGAAGGAGTGTAGCTATTTGCTCTAAGTGGATGTTCAACCTTAACGGGTCTCCACTAAAAATACTGGTATATCAAAACAGTGTTTGGAACAAATGATAACATCATGGGTCTTTGGGATCTGGTGGGGGATTGCTGAAATATTGGGCCATTTAGCCCATTTAACAATTCTGAAAATCCCTAAGGCCCATGTTGTCATGTCATGTGGTGGGAGTTTAGTTCCATACTGCTAGTTTAGTGAGATGTACACCAGCTTATATACTGAGCCATTCTCCTACTAGTATGAGTTGGTGTGAGGTATGAGAACAATGGCTGTGTACCACACGCGCGCTCCTCCTCCTCCGCCGCCCGCCTCGCCTCGCCTCGCCTCGTCACGACGCGCCGCGGGTTGCGGGAATCTTGCCGAGCCGATGTATTCTTTTTGTCACGCAGGAATAAAATGTCAACGGTACTGAAACGTTTTGCATTAATGGAAAATGAATTCGAAGTTGAAACGTCTGTCTTAAGTGCTCTTAAGTACGACCGTTTCCAGAATTCATTTGCCTTAATGTAATTGATTGTGCACGTTTCTGTTGGACCTCTCGCCTCCTGTGCTGCGTGTATAAAGGAGAGGTCGCTCCTCTCCTGCGGGTACACAAAATAGAATCATCCGGCCACAGCCGCCACCGCCTCCGTCGTTCCTCAACCTGTTGCTTCCATCGCTGATACCATCCCGTCTACCGCGTATACGGCCGACGGGAGAGCAGGCCTCCGAAACCCCGCCTCTCTGAATCCTGTACGGGAGAGGGGCGATTAGGTTTTTGGGGAGCGTCTCATACGCGACTGCTCGCCTACGTTCTTCGTCATCGTCTGCGACTACTTCCTCTTCGTCCACTACGTCCTCTACTTCCACTACGTCCGCGTCGCCTTCGTCCTCGTCATGGGAACCGACGCCGACCGCCTCGCCGCTGAGAAGGCTGCCGCTGACAAGAGGGCTGCCGACGACGCTTCTGCTTCTGCTCCGGCCAATTGGCCAACTGCTGAGTATGATATGTTCATCCCTCTACTGGTTATTTCCATGCTTGCCGTACTAGTAATCTGTGTAGATGTTTTTACTAAATATTTAGTACATGGTTACATCATTAAGTTTCAGTATGTCATTAGCACCATTTACGTCATGATGTTAATTTATAATTGGATTAATATAATCGAACAATTGATTATATTCTCAACAGAATATGCGTGAAGCGGGAACAGTATGCGATGCTTGCAACTGGACCCCTTTTGTCTTGCTCCTTATCAATTTTTATACACCCCACCAGCAGATTACTTCCAAAACGTAGATGAATCACTTGGTTCTCCTTCCATCTGTATCATCTTTTTAGGGCATAACAACATTTAACCTCCCGTACACATAATGGAACGACATACGGCCCATATCGATCTCCAAAGCGCCATCTCCTATGCCCTGTAAACCCTATATATCGCTCATTATCGGTTGGTCGCCTCACGCCGTTGATGCCTGATGGGTCGGCACATATAGCGTTTTTTCTTTGTTTCTTCTAATGCCGTTTTTTCTTGGTTTCTTTTTTCTTGTCCTTTTCGGTTTAAAAATAAGAGGTAAAACTGAACTCCCACCTTCCGAATCCCTTTCTTGCTAATCCTCGTCCCAATTTTTAGTCTGGTTGCGACACTCGACGAACATGCAATAATCATGGGGGGGGGGGGGGGGGGGGGAGGGGGGCAAGACAACACTTGGCGAGATGTGAACACATGTAGAACGTGGACGTGACAAGCGTCGCGGTGACATTTCCTTCGAAAATTGTTCTTTTTTTTATAGTGATTACCCCACTATGAGCCCGATTCTTTTTTTAGGGGACTGAGATCGGGTACCTCGTCAGAGGCAAGTCACACAGTGCCTCTAGCCTCAGCATCTACCATCCAATGGACAACAACCCGAGGTAGGGAGCCAAACACCAAAATATCGAACCAAAATAAACCGGCACCGAAGCCAAATAACCCGTGGTAGGGAGCGGAGCACCGAACTACCGAACATGATGGTTTGGGAAATAATTCGGCCATAAGCTATAGAAAAAACATAAATTGAATAAATTGCTTAGTGGGCTTTTAAATAATGGGCCTGATGCGTGGAGTTGGTGGTCACATATTATTAATCTGTTTTATCGTTCTTTCGGTTAGCCACACATTGTGTGCACTGAAAAATGATCAGTCAATGGACCAGCCAGATATGCACCAGCTACAAATATTCCTGTTGATGTCAATACAAATAAAGAAAAGTCGAAGCTGACAAGGGATTTAAGTGAAAGAGAGATGACTGTTGACAATTTCCGCAAAACGACAGAAGAGTAAGAGCTTTTGCATATTCCGGAAGCACAAACCAGCAATCAGAGAATCGTACCCGTGCTGCCGGAGGAGTATTGCGCTGCCGGTTGGGCTCCTTGATGAAATGGGCTATTGGGCTTGGGTAATGGGCCGAGCCGAGAAGTAGAAGCTGTACTGTCGCTTCACACGACAGGCGACAGCACACGCCACGGGAGGGGGCGCACCACTTCAGCGGCGGCGGCGGCGGCGGAAAAGGAGAGGAAAGGCGGCCGCTTTTCCCGCACCCACCAACGCCGGCGGCAGCGAGGCAGGAAAGGTATGATTCCCTTCCCGATTGAGAAAATCATCCGCTGATTCTCGCGGTGATCGCGTTCTATGGATGTGCTTCATTGATTTCTATCCATGCTGAGTCGTGTCCTTGCTGGCGCCTAGCTCTTCTTGCTGGGATGCTCTTTCTTCGGTCTAGTGTACATATTTTGCGAACGATTCGAGCATAGGTTGCTGGAGTCTTTCCGAGTCCGCTTATTAGTCCGGGAGCTGATTAATCTAGGGGGTTGGGGGTTAGGTCTTACCAGTAATCAGTAGTTTTTGATTGTTTCTTGGTTTGACCTGTGTTGACTGATTAGGATTAGTTTGTCTCCGTGATGTTCCTCACCTTTGGATTTTAATCCATGTCCCTTTCTTGGTTAGCATGTAGTCAGGTGTATCATATACTAGTGTATGTGGAGTTTTGGACTGTACTGATGCTTCTGTCCTTGTCCTCCTGCTCTTTGTATTTTTTCTAATTCACTGTGCAATTATGAATTGATTGTTTCCAGAGATTTGCAAGCTTTGCTGGTTGGTTGATAGAGGTAGGGTTTTGCGTAGAAATCAGTCTGTTGCTAGAAGTTCAGGATAATTTGTTATGTTTCAACACATACATACATCATTTCAAATTTGGGGATGCAGTTAAGCAAGGGATTATCACTGAACTTGTTTTAATTACAGTTGCAGCCGGATGCTTAATGCCTTTCTGTTGTGTTTTTCCATTTCTGCAGTGGCGTGTCTTTCTTATTCCAGCATAAACAAACATGTCAGAGAGCTTGGATGTGCCGCTCAGTAACACCAACGGAAGTGCCACTACTCATGGTGAACAGAGCTTGGATGTGCCACTCTGCGACTCCAATGGATATGCCATTATTCAGGGTGAACAGAGCTGGGGTGTGCTCAGTGATACCAACGGAGGTGCCACTGTTCTGGGTGAACCTTCATCAGATGGAGATGAGTTGATCATCGTTGATGAGATGGACTCTTTGTGGGATGATGTAAACACCATGGTTGATTTCTCAACATTCGTGACGTACTCTGTCGTCAAAGGGTTTGTAAAAGATGTAGAACAAGAAGTAGTCCAGAAGATTGCTTCCAAGGATGAAGAGATAACGTTGCTGAACAAAAAGCTGCTACAGCTGGGAAATGGCAGCTTAAGTTTGTATGAGGGCCGGGATAGAAAATATGATGAAGTTTATAGTATTCGCCAGCAGCTAGATGCCATTTCCAAGTCACTCTTGAATTCTGAGTGGGGGCTTCCAGGTTCGCAGTATAACTCTGAAGGTGCAGAAGATGTGAGTAAACATAGAGGCAAGGAACAATACTCTAGAAATGGTCCCAAAAAAGATGAAACTCCTGAAGCCTCACCTGAAGTGGCTTTTGGAGATCCGTCATATCTGAAGCACTTGGATAGGGATGCTTTGATAGCCCATTTTAATAAAGAGATGACTAGGATGAAAATGCAGCATGATACGGAAGTGCAAGGAAATACAGAACAAATATTTGAACTCAAGCGAAAACTCCTAAATAAAGAAGGATCCAACCCATGGCATTTACGGCATAACAAAGAATTCGACCACGTGAGGAAAAAAATTGGGGAAGTTGTGTTGAGATTGGATGGGCTTCTCTTGGAGAATAATAAGAGAACCACTTCTGGCATCAAGGCAGAATCACTTGCTGGCCAACAAGACAACATCAATGTTGTAGATTCTGAAATCCAGCATACTGCCACTAATAATCAAGAAGCAGCATGTGCTTTTCCATCCCAGGCTTCACAGCTTGCATCCATAGAGGCAGATCATGCTAAGAAAATTGGAATGTTAGAATCTGATATTGAAGATTCCAGGATTGCAGCCACCATTAGAAAAGAGATGGAAATGGTTGTACTAAGAGAGTTTGTTAATGAAATAAAAATATTGTTGCATGGTAAAGAGATGGAGTACAACATGAAGCAAGACATTTGCTCTGTCATTCAGAATGAAGCTATAGCTGAAGCAGTGTTAAACCTCAATTCTTCGTTGTTGAAGTACAGTGAGGAAAAAAGCTGCACTGAAGCATCATCGACTGTACAAAAGCAGGAGATGGAGAATCTGAAGTTAGCTGTTGATTCTTTCACTAAAGTATTGAGGGAAAAAGAGGCATTTGTGTGTCAGATTGAATTGGGAGCAATGAAGGGTCATATGGATTTATTACTCCATCAACTTGATTTACTTACAGACAAAGTGGAAAAGCAAGACTTCTGTATATCTGAAAAGAACAAGGAGTTTGATATCACTGTTGGCAGGCTGGAGCAAGCTCTGCAGCATGTTCATCAAAATGAGAACAATTTGAGGGAGTTACATGGTAGGTTTAGAAACGCTGGAGACTCTCTTAAGGAGCTGGAGAAACAAAATCATTATCTGCGTAACATTGTTGAAGAGAAGGAGAAGATATTCACATCAGCAGTTTATAAAGAAAAGGAGTTCAAAGAACGCATGACAAGTCTTGTTGAGTCTATGAGAGAGTTTGGAAATTTTGTTACGGATCAGCAAACTATCATTGCAAATAAACTTCAGCACAGTGAATCGAGGTGCTCATTTTGCATTCTTTCAGAACTGGTTCGCTTGTTTAATTTGTGAAAATAAGCTTATTTTATGATTACCAGTTTTTTCTTAACCAGTTATTACCATATGATTAGCTTTATAGTTCATACTACTTGCGACTATTCCTATGTTGTATTTCTGTGAATAAGGAGGTCATCCTTTTCTTTTACAGGTTCTGCTTATTGAAAGACCAATGTAAACACCTTGCGAAAGAAGGCAATCTTTTAAAAAAGAAGGCATTGCGGTACAAGGAGATATCTGAGACAACAGACTCTAATCTTCAGAAAGCTGAGCTCGAGGTAACAAAGTTTCAGATCCTAACTGCTAGTAATATTGTACTGTTACATGTATACTGTGTTGCCTGCAAAATGTGTGGGTGCTGAGTGATGTAATGAGTTGTGGTTTCTGAATTTCTGCAGGTGGATTTACTTGGTGATGAGGTTGAGTCCTTGACGGATCTTCTTGCAAAAATTTACATTGCATTGGACCACTATTCTCCAGTTTTGCAGCACTATACTGGAGTAAGTCTCAGTTAATCTTACTCCTTCCATGTTTGATGTTGTGGCAAAGAGATTTGCTAAAAACACACTTCCATATATCATGGATGACATTTCAATCAGATTTTACTGGTTTGTTTCTCCTTTAATGAATTTGCTCTTTGCATTCAAGTCTTTGGCATGTCTAGGATTACCTAATGCTTCATAGCAGGCTAGTGTTTCTAGGAATTGCTAGCATCCATCCAAACAACATGATTTTCCTGCACCCTTAGAAACTATGATTTTCTGGGTTTCTAACTGTACTCTTGCTTTCACAGGTTATGGAGACCTTGAACATGATTAAGAAACACATCAGCGTAGCAAAGTGAAATGCCTATGCACACTTTTATCAGCTGGTCTAATGTTAACAAACAGCCTTGGTTTTATTGGCCCGAAGATGGAGTCCAGACGGTCCCGCGATAACTTTTGTAGATCTCCCTTGCTATAAAATCAAGGGCTAGGTAGTGCAGAGTAGCTTGCTCCCCCTCTGTAGCCGTAGTTTTTGGTAGTCTTTGTTGAGCACTTTGTGAATGACCCAACCATGGTTTGTCCTTGGGTTTGGCTGTGATATGATGCTATGGGTTTTGTCACCTTCTAGTCCGCCGCAGAGGGGAGACCGTTAAGTACTAGATTGGCCTGCAACAACAGCTGTGGGTTGGTGGAGACGGAGTTTTCAGGTGTTCGTTTTGTGGGTGAAGAACTGAAGATGGTGTATGGTGTTTATGCGCGAGTTTGATAACCTGTGGTGGCAGTATTAATATGATGATGCATTTGTGTTCCAGGAATCTAGAATCGACAGTTGTCTGTTGTCTAGCGCTGCCGCTGCCTCAGAATACCCATTTATCTTATTTTTTCAGTGTTGATGAATGTTTCTTCGAGACTGTCCCTACTAATGTTTATCCTTGACATTCCCATGATTGCATTCTTCATTGCTGGGCATCAGCTTCCAGTGAGTGAATCATGCGCCATGATGGCCACAACCAGGTTGTAAGCATGGTTCCACCTGTAGATGGCAAGCTTTTCATGCAGTTCAGGATGGTGTAGTTCTTTTCTTTTCTCAAGCTTTTCAACTGGAGTGGAAAAGAAAGAAGATTGCAGCAGCTCCAGCCTTGTGTGAGAAACCAAGGTAAAACTGAATCGAGTTTCAAAACAAGGCGTATGAGCTGAATCGAATCAACCGTGTTTAAAAAAAAAACTTTCACAAAATAGCGTTTTATTTTCTTTTTTTCTGAAATTTGGTTGGATGCTCTAGCGGTGGAGCTTTCCATTTAAAAACATGTGGGCAGTTTGGTCGATACTTGGACTTGCCATGTGCATTACCATTAAAATGTTCAGTTGTGATGTCGAAAGAAACAGTGCATCAGTGTTTCGGTCGAGTGGCTGGGCTTCAACGCCAAATTGGTTGTTGGAGTTTGGGCTCCCAACGCCGGATTCCGTTGTTTGGAAGCCCACTCCACGACACCTCAGAAGCCCACTCCACGACACCTCAGAAGCCCACCTGACGGCCCGAGGCCCACGCCGCACCGCGTTTCCGAAACCAGAATAGATACTCCCATCCCGACCCTAATTTTCAAACGGGCAAACTTGCATCCGCCCCCCCTGAAACCCCACCCACCTCGCAGACCCGTCCTCCCACGCCCTCTCTCCTCCTCCTCCCCTCTCTTCTACTCCTACTTGTATCCTGCGCCCGCCAACACAACCGACCACCACCGCCTCCTCCCCGATCCGCCACCGCCGCAGGAGCCCCCCAACCCTAGCCTCCCGGCGGACGCCGCGCGGCGGAGAGAGAGAGAGGGTGCCACAGAGCTAGGCCAGGCCAGACCCGCCCCGTCCCCCGGCGCTGGTCGTAGCTGCCGCGCGAAGCGGCGGGGCAGCCGCCGAGCTGCGCGCGCTGCGCTCTCCGACCGCGATTAGCCACAGATCCGAGCCAGGTGAGCTTCGTTCGCGGATTCGTCGGTGGAATTCGGTGTAACATACGACGAGATGGGTTTCGGGCCCGCGTCTTGTGGCCTCCGGGCTGGGATTTCTGCGGTGGGTTTTGGGCGGGGTTGGTTGTGTGTAGTTTGCGGCTGCCTGCTTCTGTCGTTTGTTAGGTTGCTCCAACTAGTTTCTTGCTTCGCCCTAAGCAGATTTCCCCCCCCTCTAGTGTTTGCGGGTTTTTTTGGTGTGGAGGTTCGGATTAACTTTTTTATCTGCTCTTAGAGAAGAAAGACGCGATGGGGAATTTGCGGCGTGCGGGTTACACTTTGGAGATGGGTTGTTCTCTCTCTCCTGAGGTTTGCTTCGGTCGCTTGGATCGATTTTTGGGACCGGTTCGTAGAGACGATTTTGGCAGCGATTTGTTGCTTGCCTGCGCGCTAGGATTTCGAGATTCACGCACGGGCGTTCGATTCGTTTGCTCAGGCTGGCTCTGCTGGAGATTTCACCTCTGATTTTTCGTGGGGTTCTGATCTCTGATGATGAGATTGCTTCCTCGGTTGTGTTTCTGGCATCTACTGTTACGATTTTGGTTCGGGTTCTGTCAGATGTTTCCCCTTAGAAGCCTCTCCAATTAGTATCTGTTTTCAGCTGTATTATTATACTTTCGCTTCGTTCGTGGATTAATTCAGTCATCTACTCGAGGATTTTATCTAACTTGGTGGAGGCCTCAACTTGGTACGCTGTACATTGCTTTGGACAACCAAAGGTTTTGGTTATGGGCCATCAAAATTCTTTTTTTATGGACAATTCTATTGGTCTTCCCTGAGATTTGGGTCTTTTGTCATTTCACATATTTATTTGGATTTAAGGAAAGAAATCGTCTTCATGTTTGGTCTTAGGTAGTTCTGGGTGACTTGGTTGGACTCTTCTTACGATCTCTTATCATCCCCCAAGCTGATAACTTTGTTTAGTCAAATCTGACTAGTGATTACTAAATGGATTGCAGAATGAGGTGGTTTTGTAGCTTAGTTCGTGCATCTATAGTTTTGTTTTTGTATTGTAATTTTTTGATACATTAAAAGGTGGGAGGAAATTTTAGAAGTAGCATTGTTATTTTGGTTTTCTGTGTAACTGTTGTTGGTATTAAGCATATATATGCTTAGTGACTACTTTATACTGAACATGCTTTTCTTGCTTGCAGCAAATATTGGTTGGGTCTCAAGCCAAGGGGTATTTCAATGGGTCCAGCAAAAGGTTCTCGGACAATCCCTAAGATCACAATAAAAAAGCACGAGGATCGACAGCATTATGAGGATCCAATTAGTTCAACCAAGGTGAAACTTAAAGTAAGATATAGCAAGACTTGGTGATAGATACTAGACAGTGACCAGTATCTGTAGCACCAGTGCACCACATTTTCCCCTTTCTTAAGATTCACATGATCTTTTCTCTTGCACTAAAACTCTAAAAGGTTTTGATTTCTCAGAAGAGGAAGATGTCAGACTTGGGTCCCCAATGGAGCAAGGATGAGCTAATGCACTTTTATGAAGCCTACCGTCGGCATGGAAAAAATTGGAAAAAGGTTCGGTTCTCAATTTTCCATTTCTATATGCTTTTCTTTCTCCTAGGTACCTTTTGAGGCATGGTGAGAAAGCTGTTTGTTGACTCTTTGTAGGTCAGTGCAGTAATTGGTAGCAAGTCGGCTGACATGGTAGAAGCTCTTTACAGTGTACATCGGGTGAGTATGTGTTTCTAATGCTACTATGTCCTAGCTGCAAAGTCTACAATCTTGCATCCTCTACCAATTTCTGTGTTTGTTTAGATGATGCCATTGATAGGGGTGCGTGGAAGTTAACTATACATGTGCCAGAACCATGGTTTGGTTTCGAGATCTTATGGGTTTCAACTTTCAACTCTAGCCTACCCCAACTTGCTTGGGGATGAAAGGCTTTGTTGCTGTTGGCAAACCATAGATGGTAATCAACTTACATAGAACAGTACATTAATATTTCTCTGTAGGTTCATGTTCCAATGAAGTTTTATAGGGAAAATTTTGTTTTTGCCACTGTAGTTTTTGCCCGTTTTGCTTTTGCCACTCTAAATTTTAACATTTTTCTTTTGCCCTCTTAGTTTCTGGTAATACATCAGTTTTGCCCTCTCTAGGGCAAAAGCAAATAAAAATGGTAAATTTTTATTTTGTTTTTGCCACTCTAGTTTTTGCCCATTTTGCTTTTGCCCCAACTGTTGTTGTTTTGCTTTCGTTTTTGCCTCTGAAAAGGGCAAAAGCAAAATGTCAAAATTTGGAGTGGCAAAAGTAAAATGGATAAAAACTACAGTGGTAAGTTCAGCCTGCGGTGATGTTTCACACTATTTGGCATGATTTAATTTGATAACGGAGCCTTAAAATAGTTGTTGACTGACATTTCTTGTTGTAGACTTTCTTATCTCTTCCGGAGCGTGAAGGTACAGCCATGGGATTCATTGCACTGGTTACTGGTCATCATAATGTTTCGGTAAGATTTTCATGTTTTACCCGTGCTGAATGTTTGTGCTGGTATTTACTTCGGTTTCTGGCTATGTCAAATTCTGTAGTTCTCTCTCTTTTTGGTTTGTTGAATAACTTGTGAATGTTATGACCATTTCTAGTCCTTTGTACTATGTAGTTCAGTTATAGTGTTGCCTATCAGTAGATCAGTACCATTTGATAACATAGGAGGGCCCTACAGTATCTATTTCATCAAAAGGAAATGTACAGGCGAGTAAGTACAGAAGGGGACGAGTAAAGGATTAATAAAACTCTCAAAGTGGTGATGATTATTACTACCTTTGAGTACTGATCTGGAGTGACTAGTGACATTACATACATTGAATTGCTCTTCACACTTCATAAGTTCTGAAGTATGATTTTATACAAATGGGTGATTATTCATCGAACTAGCGAAGGAAATACATCACATGAATATACTCCTTCCGTATCAAAATATAAGATGTTTTAGTCTTTTTGGTCCACATGTATCTAGGCATGTTTAAATGCAAGATTCATGTGAACCTTGCACTAAAACATGGGTAGATATGTTTGGACCAAAAAACTAAAACATCTTACATTTAGATACGGAGGGCGTATGTGCTAAAACAAGGCAATGATAAAGCTTTATAAGGAATTCAATCTAGTTGTGAATTTTGACTAGCATAAAACTCCTTGAATGCAGGAATCCCCAAGTTATAAAGAAACTGATCAGATGGTTAGACCATATGGGAAGGGGCGGAGACGTGGAGAAGCTGCACAACAGAACGAGAATGCATCACCTCACCCTCATGACTCCTTCACATATCCGGAAATGAGAATTGCTGGTTTTACATCTTCTTTCAAGAAAAGATACTATGGAGGCAAGTATTGCATTACAAATATGTGATCTCCTTTTCTTTCCCCTTAAACATAGTTTTGATAGTTTCTCGTTCTTTTTTTCAGAACTTGTCAGATACATCAGACGAAATCCTGTTGAGAAACGTACCCCTCGTGTACCAGTTATTGTTCCTTCAGATATAAATGCTACCGGCAACAGCACACCACAAATTAAAAACACTGGCAGTTTTACAAAAATTGCCAATGAAGACATCAATAATGATGGCACCGTCTTCACAATGGATGAATGCTCTCCTGATGGAAGCTCAGGAATCACTGAAGCAAATAAGAATTTTGAGGGTCAGATTTTCTCAGAAGTCAAAGGAACTGGAGACACGGAGATATCTCAGACCGAACAGCATTTGAAAAAGAGAAGAATTCAGCAGAGCATGGAAGTAGCCCAGACCAATAAAGTTGAGCTTGGAACCACGATGGTGGCTGAAGAAGGGAATAACTTAGATGATTATCAGAGACTTACTCAGTTATTTTCTCCAGGTATATTTCAAACTAATCAGTTGCTTTCCCTTGTCATTGGCAACAGACAGAGGGAATCTTTCTGGAACTAGAAATCATGTACGTAGCTCATTAGAAAATTGTTATTCAAATCATCACAGAGCCATGAAGTGGCCAAGGAGATGCAGTCTTGATGAGAAACATGTCCATAATGTTTGATTAATTCATTCGTCATAATTACTGTTGCTACTGAATTGCTGTTCAGTGGAGCTTCATCATAGGCGATTAACCCTCGTTGGTAATGCTTAGTCGTAATAATTCTCAGTGTTGTAAAATTGTGTCTCCTGTTTTTTTTTGCAGATGAGATTATGGTCTTAGATGTATTGGAGAGTCTGGTGACTGTGCCCAGTGAAACGCCGCAGCCCGAGATTAATATTCCTTCAGGTGAAGCCATATTTCTCCTAGTTCGTCTTTTCACATTATATGTCAGGAATATTGCGTGTGGCTGATGCTTCCCTTTTTTTCATCTAATGATCCAGGTGCATTTGGAAAGAGAGCTGAGGAAGCGCTTTCTCCTGTGGGTCAATCAAAGGAAAGGAAGCAACTTGGTGAATCCAGTGCTTCCAAGGCAAGGACGAAAAAAAGAAAGTTATTAGATGAAGAGGTAAGATTTTGTGAATAGTGAACTATGTTGTTTGATTCCAAATTTTAGAAGGTCCCTTTTCTAATTTTAGTTAGCTGTCTTCAGTTGCAGTTTCTAGTAGTTGTACTTGTCCTCATGCTATTCGCATCTACATGTGGAAACTTGTTCCGAATCCTGAGTTACATGATTCCTTACCGTTCTTGCTATTTCATTATACAATAGCATCACTGTATATTCATAAAATTATAGGCTTGGTTGGTATTCATGAGAAGTCTACACTTTATTTGTTTCCAATTGGTCATCTATTGGTGCCAATATACGGCCACTATTACCTTATGCTTATTTCTTCAAAACGCACCTAAAAAACTGCCACGTTGATGTGTTCTTCAGTATTACTCCAGTTAGTCTGATGGAAGTTCCTTTTTTTCATCTTTTTTCCACAGGTACTGGCTGAAGAACCAAGCATTTCTGGTAATACTTCAGTTCTGCTGGAATCATGTCAGGTTGATACCACCGAGCGGCCCTCCTTGAACTCAGACCTTGAAAAAGGAGCAATAGATGTACCTGAATCAAGTGCAAATATTTCTGCTGAAGTATCCTCTGATGCACCAACGAAAGTTGACCCTCAAATAAACATGTCAAGGAAAAGCAAAAGAAAATCCAAAATACAATGCAGAACAAAGCATGTGTTTTGCAATGAAGGTGCAGATAATTTACAGGTACAGTTATAATTAATCAATAATGGCATACTGCAGATTCAGATATTACATGTGATACATGTCTCAAGTCGTAACTCTTCCCTATTTCCAGATAACAAAATTGCGGCATTGTTTGGCATCTGAATCACTTCGTAGATGGTGTGCATACGAGTGGTTCTACAGCGCAGTTGATTATCCATGGTTTATGGATAATGAATTTGTACACTACTTAAATTTTGCAAATTTGAGCCATCTGTCAAGGCTCACTCGGTCTGAGTGGAGCACAATCCGAAGGTATTGACTTGCTAACCCTGGAAGCTGTAGCATTGGTTCTTTTTCGCGTTTGGTACATGCTTTGTCTGTTTGTGTATGTTGAAGGATCTTTTACTTGCAGTTCTCTTGGCAAGCCCCGCCGCTTTTCTGACCACTTTCTGGCAGTAGAAAAGGAAAAACTTGAGGATTATCGCGAAAATGTTAGGAAGTACTATGCTGAGCTAAGTGATGGTTTGCGGGATTCTCTACCAGCAGACCTAGCTCGACCCTTTTCAGTTGGTCAGCATGTCATTGTTCGTCACCCGAGTACCAGAGAACTTTGTGACAGTAAAGTCATACTCATGGAGGGGGATTGTTACAAGGTCCAGTTTGATGGGCTTGATCAAGGTGTTGATATAGTAAAGGTATGTATTTGCTATTTTGGTTCCTTTCAGCAATTACCAGTATACTTGTTCCATTACGTAGGCAGTGAAGCATTTAGAAATCAAGTATTCGTTTTTCACTATTAGGAAAGAAGAATAAGATTATAATAAGATTTTCTAGTCTATAAAAGTTGCCCCTGCATGTGGGTTATTTATCCTGTGAAAATGTGGTTCGAAGCTTTTGATCCTTGAGATACAAGTACTATGACCATGTTAAGCAGTTTCCATTGAGATTTACTAATTTGGCGATAGCCTTTAGTTGTACTGCTGTGGTTTAATACATACTAATTATTACATAGACAATTGCTTTTCTGGCATTTGGCATGCAATAATTTCCGCACTTTTGCTGGGTCTGCATGCGTTGCATACTTGCATTCCTAGTATTTGTTCATATCCAGAAATGCATAGCTGAACTTTTTATTTATTTCAGGACACTGATTGCATGCCTGTAAACTGGTTGGATAACCTGCCTGACGATCTCAAGAAGAGGAACTCCCTGAATAATGTACACCGCAAAGTTGATATTGAGTACCTTCCGAAGCTTACTCCAAAAGAGAGCTGGGGCCATATCATGAATGGTGTTTCTGTATCTGAGCCGTCCAGTAGCCCACACGTGACATCAGATGAACAACTTAAGGTTATACTCTGTCCAGATTTATTTTTCTAAGGAAGGTATATTTTAGTCAGGTTGAACATGCAGTGCTTATGCAGGTTAAAGCTACTAGCATATATTTATGATCATGGCTACTGCTCGGTCCTTTTCTGTTCTGTAACATGCAATTGCTTGGATTGTGGTATCCCAGGTCTAAGTCTGATTAATCTATTTATCCACAGGCTGAATCTGCTGTTAGTCGTGAAATGCTACCCACCAAGAGTACCTCTTGTAGATATAATGCGCCGCCATTGCGCCCACTCCAGTTTGTTGCTCACGGTTTACAACCTAGGGGTTATACAAACAACAGGAGCGCTCACGATGTTGATCTGGATTCTTTTATTACTAAATTTGTCCAAAACTCGCTTTCACAAGCCAAGCAGGTGCTTGGTGAAGTCATGCAGGAGGTACGTTCAAGTCCAGCTGGCAACTTTCAACTTCTGTGCAATGATGGTATCATTGTATTTGCAACTCAAGATACTGTTGATGTGTTGTTGTGCAGGCAATCTCTGAAAATGGCAATCAATATCGGGAAGAAGGAAGATGCACATCGAATCAAGCAGCACATCAAGGTGATCTCGGTGATGGCCAACTTCCATCCAGCCTGATACTGAACTGTGTCGCTACAGTCCTTGCAATCAAGGTAAAATGTCCACAGATCCCATCTATGATGAAAGATCTATGGCTAGTATTTGCTCATATCACTTCATCTTCCTTCTCTGAAACGTGCAGGACCTGAGCGAGTATCGGCATCCGCCCGCTAAAATAGCAGGTGTCCTGGAGCGCGCTTTTTCGATGCTCTGCCCAAGCTGTCCAGAGAACCTCGCAGTCTACACCGAGATAGAGAGTTGTATCTCGGTCATCAAGAACCAGATACTAGCACTTGTGCCAACAACATCTGTCAATGGCAGCTCCGCCATGCTGATGTAAGAAGTCTCCCAGCTGCGGAAGACACTCACGCCCTCTGCTGTAGGTTCAAATTGCACTAGTTTTGCAGCCATGGCCCCCTCCGACTCTGGGTGACAGGAAAGCCCTGGCATCTAGAGTGAACATAAACTCTGTTCTGTCGGCATGAGCTTAGATGTATGCAGCATTTGGAGTAGAAAGCGTAGCGTGGAATGTGTTTCTCGACTGATTGTCCATCTCCATTGTAATCTGTGTATATATAGTCTTTGCACCAATAAACCATTTCAGGGTTTGCTTGGAATGGCACAGTTCATTTCTCACGGGAACAATAAAAGTTCCGAATAGGGCCTCTGCTTTGTCATATGGTCCCGCTGATCCGGTGGTAGAAAGGAAGACCATAGTTGAATCCAGTGAACAGCTAGCCTGATAACCAGCAAGAAATTGGTACCACCTGTCTTTCTTGTTAAACACCAAATTATTACGACAAGTCTAAATGGACCAACATAAGCTGAAACTCCAATATGAATTCTAGTCTTAAATTTTTTATCAACTCCATTTAATAATTTTTGAAACATATTTTTGATATTGGTTGGAGATGAAATCACCACTAATATAAAAATAGAGACTGTCAGATCCAACATCTCAAGTACGCCCACCGAAAAAAAATTAAACCGCAGCCTAATCACCTACGAAAATAGCGCTCCACAAATTAGGCCGACGAAGCCACGCCTTGAGTCTACCCGCTGTCGCCATCGCCTTCCGCCTACTGCCGCAGCCCGCTGCCCTCTACCGGCCTTCGTCGTCGCCGTCCTCCTCTACCAGTCATCATCGCCGCCATTCTGCACTTCCGTCATCGCCGCCACCGTCCTTCCCCACAAGGCAGAAAAAAGAAAAGAAACGCTGCTGCAGCCGCGTTGCCTCTTCCCCACAAGGTCACAACGGCGACGCTCCTCTCCTGCTCTCCAACGTCTCCCCCTTATTGCAACTTGCGTCATCGGCTACGTGCACAGCTTGTGATCACCTGGCTGTCTGCCATCGGCTGGGCACCAGCGCGCCCACCACCTGCTCGTGCAAATGCGCGAGCGCGAGCACCACCTGTTAATCCAAATGCCGGATTCCTCCTGGGTACGAACAAGAACCATGTGGACTCTCGTCTTTGGTGGAGATACCTTCCTTCAAACCGGAGACGCTAACCTGGCCCCAGGGGATTGGCGTTATCGCGCGGATCAAGTTGAGGGCTTGCAGGCGATACATGATACAGGGAGGCGATCGAGCATCCCTGACGATGTGGTACCCACCTCCTCGCACCAGGTCAGTACCTAGTGTAAAAATGTTTCTTCGGAACCTTGTCTGATCAAATTGCATCTGTAGCAGAATGAATAAAACAAGTAGCGCAGCGCGATCTTTCTGAAGCAGCGCGATCTTTCTGAAGAAGGCGACAGCAGACCGAAGCCCATTCACCCGGTGACTGCTACGGGTCACTTCCGTTACACAGGTAAGAATTATATCAGAGATAGTGGCACGGCGTTTTCTCTAGGCGTTAAGCAAAAAAATCATTGCCTCCTCTCGAATGGCGTTAGTTTAGACTTGCTAGTGCTCAAGTATGATTCGATATTACTGTATTATCAGGAGAAGAAGTGACCAGAAACCAGTGCCTCTGCTACTTATCTTGATTCTTTGTCCTGCTACTTTACATGGGGACGGTGTGAAACTACCATGATAAACACCACTGATGCAATCTGCTTAGCAACCGGCAATATTTTCGAAGGTGGAATAGTGCCAGACATCTACAAACTGAACATTTTTTTGTTCCAGAGAGAAATATCAGGGAGCAAATGAAACACCCCAAGAGTGGGAGTGTCCCACTTGATTTGGTTAAAAGGGCAGTCATGATGTACCTATCAAATCATTTAATAACAACCTTAGACATGTAGGCTGATCTTCCTATCCTGCTTCGCAAAGTGGTAATCATTCTTTGACATTTTTTTGTTTACCTACGCATAAACATGGTTTCATAGGGTAAGCTTTCTGGCCCACCCCTAGCTCGTGCATAGCTCATAGGCCACACTCCTAGGCTGAACTTTTATACTGGTAAAAAAAACACAATTTCAATGTCGCATCATGGGCCAGACCATTGAAAAGCTTATTGGTGAAATTGTGAATTATATTTCTGGATGAAGCTGCGTCTGTTCTCGGAACTGTGGAGAATGTGCACGTTTAGCATGATATATGGAACCCACAAATACCCTGCAAGTCTCTGGTGGACACAGGGATCTGAATGATGTTGGCCTGAACACATATAGATGGGACGACCCAACTTATATACAGTATGGTTCAGTCTTCAACGAGTACCATGTCTGTTCCTGCTTCTAGTTGTTACTCGTTCCAGACATGCAAAATATGACATGTACAGGTGGTCAGGTGCACATACGTGCAACTGGTCGGCATGATTTTGTTCAGTCATTTAACTATAACCAGGTTACTTGCTTCTTTCTTGTAAGTAAAAACATGTTAACTTTTGTAGATAAAGGAGGCTGTGCATGGATGAATTGATGCACACACGCAGCCAGCAACCAGGTCAGCTGATTCTAGCCTTTTCATGCTAAACTTATTCCAAATCTTTTACACCAGATGATTGCTCAGTTGGCAATAGATCTGCACACGTAAAATTTTCTTCAGATTGATTTAGCGAAGTAATAATAACTGGGTTAATACTTAACAGTGGAGTAGATCAGCGGTACTTGACTATCCTGGCACCAGTGCACAAAGCAATTGTTTCCCGAGACAGATAACACCGTTGGTCTTCCACTCGCTCGGCCTCATACACTGGCCAACTGGCGTGAGTGCGGCATGTCTGCAGCCATTCCCCTTCGCTGCCGGCTCGATCGCCTGAGGCTCACCGCGCGTGCGCGCTGCTGCGGAGCCATCTCCGGTCGCTTTCCACTGCGCTCCCACTTATCCTGCACAACGCAATCATAGCCGACGCAGAAACAAATACTAGATCATCTAGGAGGGGCCAGCCATGCCATTACCCGCCACTCTCGCCATCTCCTCATTCCCCATCCATCTATTCATCCCATAGTTTCTGCCTCCCGCAGCTTTACCAATCTCGGCTAGTCAGGCATAGACCGGAGATGCTACTGCCATGTATGTACTGTAGTAGCCTTAGGTAGCACTGAGCTACTGCCGATAGTCCATCACTGGCTACACCCCTTTCTAGTAGATTAAGGATCAGGGCGCTCTGCTCAGATGGCCGTCAAGCGCGCGGCCACTCTCCTGCTCCTCCTCCACCTCACGCTCTTCCATGCCGTGGCATCTGCGTCGATGTCGGCCGAGCGGCGGGTTGGCACGATCGTCCGACGGCCGCGGTGGCAACCGCTGCTGCTGCAGGAGAAGGCCACGCTCCTGGCGTTGAAAAGCTCCCTCACCTTGCTGTCTCCGTCTGTCCTTGCAGACTGGAACGAGTCCAACGGCAACGTGTGCGGCTTCACCGGCGTCGGCTGCGACCGGTGGCGGCAGCATGTCGTCTACCTGTCGCTGGGCGACATGAACATCTCCGGTGGCATCCCGCCGGTAATCGGCAACATCACAGGCCTCAGGAGGCTCGACATGTCCAGCAATTTTCTCACCGGTCCGATCCCTGCCGAGCTTTCAAAGCTGCGCAGGCTTCTTGTCCTAAATCTCGGCCGGAACCAGCTCAGCGGCAGCATACCGCCGTCACTCTCCGAGCTGGCGAGCGTGCGCTACCTCAGCCTCAAGGATAACCACCTCTCCGGCACTATCCCTGCCGTCATCTTCAAGAACTGCACCCAGCTAGGGGTCGTCGACTTCGGCGACAATGACCTCTCTGGCGAAATCCCCGGTGAGGCCTCGGATATCATGGCTGACTGGTTTGTTGCTCTCAACCTCTACTCCAACAGGCTAACTGGGAGACTCCCACGGTGGCTCGCCAACTGCACCTATCTGTACCTGCTGGACGTGGAGAACAACTCGCTCGCCGATGAGCTCCCTGCCGGCATCATATCTGGCAAGCAGCAGCTGATGTACCTGCATTTGTCCAACAACGACCGGTTCTGGAGCCACGATCACAACACCAACCTGGAGCCGTTCTTTGTGGCGGTATCCAACTGCTCCCAGATATTGGAGATCGAGGCCGGAGCCGTGGGGATCGGCGGCGTGCTGCCGACTCGGCTTGGCTCGATGCTCCCACCCAACATGTCGCACCTCAATTTGGAGCTCAACGAGATCAAGGGCCTGATCCCAGCAGATATCGGCGATGTGATAAACATCACGCTGATGAACCTGTCGAGCAATCAACTGAACGGGACGGTTCCAGCATCCATCTGCGCGTTGCCGAAGCTCGAACGGCTCTCCCTGTCCAACAACGCCCTGACAGGCACGATCCCAGCATGCATAGGCAACATCACAAGCCTCGGCGAGCTGGACTTGTCAGGCAACGCGCTGTCGGGGAGTATCCCGAGTGGCATCGGAACCCAGCTGGTCAACCTCTACCTGCAGAATAACCAGCTGTCTGGGGAGATACCAGCCACCCGCCTCGCCGAATGCATCCGCCTTCTGCACCTCGACCTCTCGAACAACAGCCTGAAGGGAGAGGTGCCGGAGAGGGTCTCTGGCACTGACATTATATATCTGAACCTGTCACATAACCAGATCAGAGGTGGGCTGCCACGGGGGCTCGGCGACATGCAGCAGCTGCAAGCGATTGACCTGTCCTGGAACAACTTCACAGGTATGATCTCCCCGCAGCTTGGCAGCTGCCGCGAGCTCGAGGTTCTAGACCTGTCCCACAACTCGCTCACTGGATTCCTACCATCCTCCCTCGACCTCCTTGAAGACCTCAAAAACCTAGACGTCTCCAACAACTCCCTGACTGGAGAGATCCCCATGAACCTGACGAAATGCACCAGCCTGAAACATTTCAACTTGTCGTACAATGACTTCGTTGGCCATGTGCCCACCACCGGCGTCTTTGCGGACTTCACCTTCCTGTCCTACATCGGCAACCCACGGCTCTGCGGCTCGGCGGTCAGGCGCAACTGCCAAAGGCACCGCCCGTGGTACCAGTCCCGGAAGTACTTGGCCGTGATGTGCGTTTGTGCGGCTGTTCTGGCGTTCATGCTGACTATCCTCTGCGCGGTCAGTGCGCAGAAAATCCGGAATCGGCTCACAGTGGTAAGGGAAGAAATGCTTAGGGGCAGCCGCAGTGGCGGCTCATCACCCGTGATGAAGTACAAGTACCCACGGATCACGTACCAGGAGCTGGTTGAGGCGACGGAGGAGTTCAGCACGGACCGGCTCGTCGGGGCAGGCAGCTATGGCCAGGTGTACCGTGGTACGCTGCGGGACGGCACCATGGTCGCCGTGAAGGTGCTGCAGCTCCAGTCAAGGAACTCGACCAAGAGCTTCAGTCGCGAATGCCAAGTCCTGAAGGGCATCCGACACCGGAACCTCATGCGCATCATCACCGCGTGCAGCCTAGCGGACTTCAAGGCGCTGGTCCTGCCATACATGGCAAAGGGCAGCCTCGAGCGGTGCCTCTACGCTGGGCCGCCGTTCGAGCTCAGCCTGGTGCAGCGTGTCAACATCTGCAGTGACATCGCCGAGGGGGTGGCCTACCTGCACCACCACTCGCCGGTCAAGGTCATCCACTGCGACCTCAAGCCGAGCAACGTCCTCATCAATGACGACATGACTGCGCTGGTGTCCGACTTTGGCATCTCCCGCCTGGTCATGAGCGTCGGCGGGGTTGCCAACACAGCTGATGTCGGCGCCTCCACCGTCAACATGCTGTGCGGCTCCATCGGATACATACCTCCAGGTACGTAACAACTATCAAATGGCACATTGCAAACAATCCTCGTAATGTGTTCATCGATTCTGAATCTGAATGATCTTGCTTGATGATCTGAAGAGTACGGCTATGGTTCGGACCCAACAACGAAGGGCGATGTGTACAGCTTCGGCGTGCTGGTGATGGAAATGGTAACAAGGATGAAGCCGACCGACGACATGTTCGAAGCTGGGTTGAGCCTGCACAAGTGGGTGAAGAGCCACTACCACGGCCATGCTGACGTGGTGGTGGACCAGGCGCTAGCTAGCATGGTCCTGGATCAGACGCCTGAGGTGAGAAGGATGTGGGATGTGGCCATCGGTGAGCTGCTGGAGCTGGGCATTCTGTGCACTCATGAGAGCGCGTCCATGCGACCGACCATGATAGACGCTGCCGGCGACCTGGACCGGCTCAAACGGTACCTCGGCGGGGAAACGACGGCTACATTCGCGTCCTCGCTGGGCTTCTCATCGTCGATAATCGAAGATATTGATGATTAGCCAGTAGTACCAAACTAGCAATTAACAATATAGTACCATTGTGTATGCACAGCATAGCTAGAATTTCTGCACGAGAAGTTCAAGACGTGTAACATTCTTTTAAGGTTTCTGACTGGGTGTGTAGTATGAGGTTTGGCCATAGATTTGTATATGATGATTTCAATTCAGGGAGTAACTGAATAGCGATGTCCGTTGGTCATCTCCTGTTTTTTGTCCTCTGTTCTTCCGTATTTCTGTCCAGTAGTATACCCTAACGACCTGGTGTCTCCTTTTTTGTCCAGCAAACTAGAAAGAACAGATATGCTGATATGTAGCATACGTCACAAGCTTTATTTGATCTGTTGATGGTTCAAAGGCATAATTGTTTACTTTTATGTGATACTAACAGTCTAGTGCTGTCCTAAAGCATCATAGTTAGCCTTTGCAAGAACCATTCGTGCAAAGAGTCGAGCAGTGCATCCATCACTGCAAGCAACACAAAGTTGGCACCGTTTCTATGTAGGCTTTACATAAAAGTTGGGATTGGAGTGATGAAATGGTGTAGTTGCATATGAGCTTCAGAAGGAAAGTTTGGTCTATGCACATTTGTATACAAGAGGATAAACCAAGCTGACGCACAGCGTCGGAGCAATATCATGAGCGGTGCCTAGAATGGACCAGCCTAGCAAACATGATAATCTGATCATGCAGATGGTGTTGTGCTCTTAATGGTCCACTGATGAGGCTTCTCATTGGATGTTTCTTTCTTTCTCAAACTAGTGTTCATGTAACATATATCGGCCCCTTATTATTTTGGACAGTCACAACTTAGTTTAGAGTTTTTTGTAGCGAAATGGGAAGAGATCTCTGTCATTTACATCAATTGATGCACACAACCGTTTTTATTGCAAAGTTCATAATTCTTAGTTTATAATTTGTGGGTCACATAATTGCGACAGCATCAGCCCATGAAAAATGGAATAGATGAAACACTTATGCAACATTCTTGAAAAAACAAAGCAATGTGTGAAGCATCATTGCTCTTATAGCTTGGGATAAAGTGAGCCATCTTACTAAACCTATCAACCACCACAAAAACTGAATCACTCCCTCTCTTAGTGCGTGGTAAACCAAGAACAAAATCCATAGAAATATCTTCCCAAGGTGCACTAGGAATATATAATGGAGTATAAAGTCCATGTAGGTTCAAACGAGACTTAGCTTTGCGGCATATTTCACAACGTAGCACTTAGCGTCTGACATCACGTCTCATCGTTGGCTAAAAGAAATGGTCAATCGGCACACTCTCAGTTTTTTTTTGGCACCAAAATGCCCCATGAGACCACCGGCATGTGCTCCGTGCAATAGTAGTAAACAGAGCAATCTGGAATGCATAATTTGTTAGCCCGAAACAAGAAACTCTCATGCACATGAAACTTTTCCCAACCCTTTCCCACTTTGCATTTGGAATATGGTTAAAAAAAAAGTATCTTCAGCATATATATCCTTTATACTTTTCAAGCCAAGACTTTTAGCATCTAGTTAGGAAAGTAAGATATGGTGTCCAGACAAAGCATCGACAACAATATTATCCTTTCCTTTCTTGTACTTGACAGTATAGGGAAAATAGTCTATGAATTCACTCCATTTTGCATGTCTACGGTTCATTTTTAGTTGTCCTCTTAGATGCTTCAAAGATTCATGGTCAGAATGCATCACAAATTCTTTATGCCACAAATAATGTTGCTATGTTTCCAAAGATCTGACAAGTGCATATAATTATTTGTCATAAACATAATAATAGAGTTGGGCCACTTAGCTTCGCATTGAAATATGCAATAGGCATACATTCTTGCACTCTAGTACTCTTCCAATACCAACACCACTTGCATTACATTCAATTTCAAAAATCTTACCCAGGTTTGGTACTAGTGCTAGCAATGGTGCAGTTGTCAATTTATCTTTCGGCTCTCGGAAGGCCTTCTCTTGTGTATCGCCCCATTTTAAGGGAACTTCTTTCTTTGTTAGCTCGTTGATTAGGGCAGTAATGGTGCTCAAGTCCTTCACAAATGGACGGTAGAAACCATCAAGGCTAAGAAAGCTTCGCACTGGACTCACATTTTGTGGGGGAATCCACTCATGGACGGCTTTGACCTTCTCTTCATCTTTCTTTTGAGGGAAATCGTAGACTTTATCAATCATTTACCACATTGTTACAATCAGCTCCTAGGCCGTGAACTACGAAAGTTGGTGGCTCAGCATCCCAAGTGGACGACACCTCCTGAACGGACGCATACTTTGCGCAACAGTGTGCCACTTGGTTAGCCTCACGACGAGTAAAACACACACTAAAAGAAACTAAAACAGCAAATAAATCACTAATCTCGTCTAGAATCAGCTTAAGAATGGACCGGTTCGACTTACGATTATTCCAATGCTTCACCAGAGTTGCACAATCAACTTCGAAGATTACTTTAGTGAAGTCTTTTTCCACTGCATAAAAGGCAGCATCTCGGAGAGCTAAGGCTTCAATCACTAGAGGATCACCAATCCCCCTGTATACTTTATTTCTTGCACCACAAAATAATGCTTGAGATCTGGCAACAATGCTAGTAGCACCTGATACCCTCTCGACATCAATAGCCCCATCTGAATTCATTTTGACATATCCTTCAGGTGGGTTCAGCCACTTCACTACTCGCCGAGGAGTAATTGCTAGAGCATGAACATTTGGCAACTCCAAAGTTTGGAGTGTTTCAGAGATCATCTCCATAGTTTTGCCAGGTTCAAACCTGTTTTTTTTTTTTTGAAGCTGTCACTGGGGGGGAGGGCATCCCCACCTGAATATATTGCATCAAAAAAGGTTACAAGACCAGGCTCCTGTCCACCCCAGGGGTTGACATCGGTCAGGATACATAAGAAATTTACAGAGGGAAAGATGGGTCTCGCTTGCGAGAGGCGGCCATCTGATGCTCAAACACTACTGCAGAAAAAAAAACATGAACCCATTATCTAAGAAAGCTAGCCGGCAGAAGGTCCATCGCCATGAGAGGCACAGGTAGCTGAGGGGTGGTGTCGAGGATCACAATACCAAGACTCAGCAAGCATCCTAGCGCGCCGAACCTGCGTGCGTGTCGAATCCCAGGCGCAACTGAGGAGCAAACCCGATCAACGAGTGCCAAGCCTAGCACCGAGCACGAACCTTGATTAGGAGCTCCGCCACGGGAGGTCGAGACGATTAACAGGTTGGGGAGGCCACATTGCGTCGTCATTGAGAAAAGATGAGCGTAGACCACACCAAAAGCCCGAAGCTTCCTCAACACAGTACCAGTCATGGGAGGATCTTGATCAAGCAGAGCAAGTAAAATCACCACAAGGGCAATCTGGCGCAGGATCTTTCAGAGCAGCACGGTCGAGCTTCACAGCATATCGAGAACAGGGAACCAAGAGGAGCCTCAAGCCGAAGCAGCAGACTGCAGATTGGGGTTCCATCGCGACTCCTTCAGGAAGGAAGAGACAACGCCAACGGCGCCGTCGTCGCTGAGCTTTCGCTCGGAACCCTCAGTCACCTTGCCCAAACCCAAGGTTGGAGGCACTGAAGTAGCTCCAGAACCACGCCTCAAGAGGTTAGCGACGCCCGTAGGCGCCGCCATGGTCCGCCCACACACAAAGCATGAGCATAGGACAACAAGCCGGCAAACCTTACTGAAGATGGGAGCAACAACGGTCACCGTGGCGGCCGGAGAACTGCAGGGCATGCAGCCCAAAAACCACCTCGGAAGAGCCCGCATCTCGTGGCGGGGGGGGGGGGGGGGGGGGGGGCACATGAGCTGCATTAGAACCACGCCTCAAGCAAGGTTTGCGACGCCGGAAGGCGCCGCCGTGGTCTGCTCAGGCCAAAAGCGAGAGCACGGGTTTCCCCGTGAGCAGCACCCACTGCATCCGCAGAGCGGACGCGCCCAGCCTCGGGACCAGAGCAGGGCAAGGTCCATCGGAGAGGAGCAGGCGCGCCTTGCTTCTTGGCCGCGTTGCTGTCGAGCGGCTCCACGGATGGGAGCAGCAGCGGTCACCGAGGCGGCCGGAGAACAGCTGGGCATGCAGCAAGCAGGGCGGAGGATCCCATCCAAGTGCGCACTGCAGCGCGGCGACGGCGCGGAGGCCTGGAGTCCGCAAGCCACGCACAGGAGGCCGCCGCCGACCGGCGGCGAGCACGGAGGCAGACCCGACGCCCACGGGAGAGCTGCGGGCGAACCGCAGTCGCTGGCGGCAGGTCGCGCGGGATCCGTGCGCCTCCGTCGCGCGCAACCGAGGCGGCAAGCGCGTCTGCAGATCTTCGATTTGGTGGATGGGCTTGGATTTTGGGGAGGAAAACGGCCGGGGGAGGTTCCCCGCCGCCGCCATCTGCCGTGGGACGGCCTCCTCCGGCGGCGGCGGGGGCAGCGGGCACGGAGGTGGTGGTTTCTGGCGGCGGCGGCGGGGTCGCCTCGGAATCGCCTGGGGCGACCCGGAGGCGGCTAAGGTTTCACATTTACACCGTTCAAACCTGCTTTCACCATGGACAATATTGTTTCTCGAAGTCCAAATAGAATACATCACCGTAGTGATGACAGCTTTGTCCTTCCCTGTGAACCTGGGATCACATAAAATGTCTTTGGCCCACGTCGAAGGATGAAGTCGAGGTAGTTTAATAAGTAGCAGCTCTCTAGCCGCTGCCCAAAACAAACCTGCATGGCTGCACTCAATTAGTGCACGCACAAGTGTTTCACTCTCAGCTTTGCATATTCCATACGCGCTATTCTCCATGACATGCCGCTGTGTAAGTGTTCCATAATCGGGTAATATTTCTCGAAGAACCCTCCACCAAAATACACGCACTTTAGGAATCACATTTAGATTCCAAACTCGCTTCCAAAATTTAGCGTCATTATCTGACGATCTCTTCATCTTCTTTGATACCTTGATCTGAAACAACAAATCCAAGAAACACAACTTTGTCGGTGTAAAAGGTTCACTTTTCCTTGTTAGCATACAATTTTTCCTCTCTTAGGACAACAAGCACACAACGGATGTGGTCAACATGTTCATCCAATTTTTTGATGTAAATTAATAAAGATGTCATCAAAATAAACAACTACTTCCTCTATTTTTTAAATATGAGATGTTTTAGCCTTTGTCCACGTTATACCTGGCCATGTCTCGGGCCGGGCCGGGCTTCGGGCCGGGCCTGGAAAAGCCCGACACAAAAAACCCAGGCCCGGGCCCGGCCCGGTCAAAAAGCCCGAAAGCCCGGGCTTTGGGCCGCGGGCCGAGCTTCTTCCTGATTTGTGCGAAAACCAAAGCCCAGGCCTGGCCCGGCCCGACCGTCGGGCCTAATTTTAAGGCCCAAGCCCGGTATTTTCGGGTCGGGCCGGGCTGCCCATGCCCAGGACTAGTCCACGTTCACATGTATACAAATATATCTAGACACATTTTGGTGTGTATGTTCACTCATTTTAGTATGCATCTAGAGTTCTAGACAACATGTGTAACATCTAAAACATCTTATATGTAGAAAAGGAGGGAGTACCAATATTTCAATCAAGGTTCTAAGCACATGATTCATCAACCTCATCGAAAATACTACTTCCTCCGTTTTTTAATATAAGATGTTTTAGCACATGGCTAGATTCATATGTATCTCCATGTATATATGTATCTCCATGTATGTAGACATGTTTTACTATGTATGTACATTCATTTAAGTGTGTATCTAGCCAACATACACACTATTTCTACATACATCCACTTTCTATTAAATTTGAGACACTTATTTTGGGACGGAGTGAGTAGTAGCTACACAATCCAAAGGGGCGTAGCCAACAACTCATACAAACCAGATTTCGTCTTGAAAACAGATTTACCATGACACGTAAAACGGATGAGAGGGAGTGGTATAAAAGTTCAACTTGTATCAACTCGAGAAGGAAAAGTATTTTAATCGTGGTATTTATCCGTAACTGTGACGATTCACAGGTTTCCCATTTTCTCTACCCTGCTAATCTGCTATGGATGACCGTGCAGTGCATGCACGGCTGAAATACGGACCACATTTTTTTGCTTTTGAAATAGAAATACGGACCACTTCGATCGCGCTTCAGTCACGAACATTTGAACCCAAAAAGCTAACCATTCCTAGATCCGCACGGTGGGCACTGTGTGTATCGCAGCCGTCGATTCGCCTATCCATCCAGCCGTCCACTGCCCGTGCACGCGGATCGACGGGCCCACCACCGTCTCCCTCCCGCCGCTTAAATATACTCGGCCTCGTCTTCCTCTCCAGTCTCCACTCACCAACCATCCACCCCCGCAATTCCCCAATCTCTCTGCACATCTACCAGCTCTTCTCTGCAACCGCCATCTCCATCAATGGACGCGTCAAGCACCGGAGCCGTGGCGAAGGGCAAGAAGGGCGCCGCCGGGCGCAAGGCCGGCGGCGGGCCTAGGAAGAAGTCGGTCGCGCGGTCGGTCAAGGCCGGGCTCCAGTTCCCCGTGGGCCGCATCGGGCGGTACCTCAAGAAGGGCCGGTACGCGCAGCGCGTCGGCTCCGGCGCCCCCGTCTACCTGGCCGCCGTCCTCGAGTACCTCGCCGCCGAGGTGCTGGAGCTGGCCGGGAACGCCGCCAAGGACAACAAGAAGGCGCGCATCATCCCGCGCCACGTGCTGCTCGCCGTCAGGAACGACGAGGAGCTCGGCAGGCTGCTCGCCGGCGTCACCATCGCGCACGGAGGCGTGCTGCCCAAGATCAACCCCGTGCTGCTCCCCAAGAGGACGGCGGAGAAGGCGGCCAAGGAGCCCAAGTCGCCCAAGAAGGCGGCGGCCAAGTCCCCGAAGAAGGCCTAGATAGTAGATACGCGCGTTGATTCTCTGGTTCGCTGTTGGTGTCGAGATAAAAATGTCAGAAATCTCTGACCTCTGTAATTTCTTTTATGTGTGTTACGTTCTTAATGTTTAAATGGAGTTGGATTTAGATCTGTGCGGTGTGATATAACTTGGATTTGCAGCGTTTGAGTTGGAAAATGTTCCGTTGGCCTGATTAGCGGAGAGGCTACTGAAAGTTGTTCGCATTGCCACGGGTGAGCACTGAGCAGGGCTGCTGCATCTATGAACAACGCAACAGCGTGCCTCTGTTCATCGACCGGCGGTGGCACTGCCGTGGGCATGGATCATGCTTCCTTGGAGACGTCCCTGTGTTCGTCCACGGCTTTACTGCGACTTGTGTTTGGGCGAATGTTCAGTAATGAAACGCGAACTGAAGGTTCTCCTACATCTTCGCTTGCTATGTCTTTTGCGTCCCTCCAATTTTTTTGGCTAGCCTGTGAATTTGGCGCCAAAGAATTGGGCCGCGCGCCCGTGTAAATCTGGCCAACGCGCGGGGCGAGTTGAGCGCGCGCAAAAGCCGCGCCCAAAAATTGGCGCCGCAACTTGCCCCCTATGTCAAGGGAGGGTCCATGTATTAGCAAGGGCATGCACCAGCGCCTGTCATTATTTTACGTAACGGTTTTACTAATCCTCTCACACACACACTTGAGAAGTCTCGGTCACCCAAGAAAGTGTGCAACCAGAAAAGTGTAACTCATTATAATTACACTTTACTTAATTAGTGACGGAGCCAATGGGTAATGGTAGGGCGAGCCCAACCCATATATCACACTAGAAATGATATATCTTCTTGAAATTTAGCACGGTCCAAGCCAGGTTTGCCCCACCCTAGCACAGCGTGCTGGACCTGCCACTATCGGGCATCGTTGGAAATGTTGGCGGACCGGACACGGAAACCTATTACTCCCTCCGATCCGGAAAAAGTGGCACTAGAAATCAACTAATCACGTACAAGTGAATGGTATAACCAACGGCAATTTTTGTGGATCAGAGGTAGTAGGTGAAAACAAGATGAGATTCTAAAATTGTTGTTCTGCACTACCGAATTATGTATAAAATATCATACTGAACACCTCACTCCAACCTCGAGTTATTTTGCACAAAGCACCCTCAGAACTCAGAAGCACAACAAAGAGCCATTAGAACTTACTCTCGTTGTCATGCTCTTTCTTTCCACTGCGAATGGAGTTGGTTCCTCACACGTGGGATGAATTTCTTACGATAAAAGAGGGGATGTAGCTTGGGGGTGACTCCTCCCGCACAAAGTTCCGTTCGATTCTGCATGGACCGGATGCATATATCCGTCTGTAGAGAGATCTTGGACAACAAATATTGGAAAAGTGGTTCACCAAAATGATGAAAAAGTGGTTCAACAAAACATTCTGTTACGAGGCAACAAAACATTCTGCCATTATGTCCTATGTCATACGCCGGACCAATGATGAAAAAGTGGTTTAACAAAACATGTGTTGATCGAGGCACACCACGCTCAACAATTTAAGATCTCAACCACTGTGGTGGTGGCTCGTGTGACTATTCAATAACTTTGAGAATAGTCGATCCTTTTAAAGTATAGTGTTATCTGAGTTATTTATGTGATGTATGGTATAATATTGAGGGCCTAATTGGCTCATAGGATTCAAAAATAGAAGAATATGAAAAACATATGATTGAGATGTCATGCCACGTTAAATCCTACAGAAACTATAAACATGGGACTCTATAGTGGGAGTAGAAATTGTTTGATTACATCATAGAAAGAAGGCACGATATTTTCTTACGGATTAGGTGTATTTACTTGTTGTCATCTAAACGAGCAATTTTTTCCATTAGGTCGGACTTAAGGGAGAATTTGCTAAGAAATTGCATGCAGAGTGGAGTATAGGAAAAAAAATACATGGTTTAGGATCTTACAAAGGAAACAAGCCTGATAAGAAACATTTCACTCCAAAGTTCCTATGAATTTTTTCAAACGAAACATGCCTCTAGATGGGATGACCAAATTAGGCATAGCTACTTTAAAAGATTTTGGCGTAACTTTAGGTTTGTTCGATTTTTGTGTGGGTCACTTTTTTATAATTACAACATAAGAAAAGGCGGGAAGCACTTTTTCCTCCCGAGGACCGGTGCTCTGTCTACTTAAAAAAAACATATTCATAAGTTCTTAAAAGTCTGAAATATATTGTGCATATTGCCAATAATAATGTATCTCTATTTAGGTCCACACATTTATCATGTTTGTGTAGATTCGAATAGAAAGTATTTCAAATTAAGATTTTGCACGACCGTAGGATATATCATTAACAACATGCATAATTTTTTAAAACATACAAATATGTTTTTCAATCTTTTTTAAGTAGAGGAGCACTGGAGCCGGGATTAAGAAATAAAAGATACTTCTAAAAAAAAAATACTCCTGGGCAAAATGTCCGACGACAGTCTGACCACGCCGGCGGGAGCTGCATCTCCAACGGTTGTTCCTCCGTCACCCACTCTCTATCCGGCCATCCCATCCCCTGGGCCAAAGCCCACCACCACCCCTCCCCTGTCCTCGCACTCATCGCGCCACCACTCCTCCGCTCTACTGCAGCTGGAGTGGAGATCCATCGGGACACCCATGCCCCACCTCCACCTTAGTTGATTGCTGCCGGGGCGGGAACCCAGCTGAGATGGGGCTGGATTTGGTCGGGTTCAGCTCTCGGGTTCTGCCAATCAGCGTCGGGCATGCCGCGGACCGGCGGCACGCCGGTGGCGGAGCTGCCACATCCCACGGGTTCTTCGCTGACACCGTGCCCTGGAGGAGGAGGAGCGATCTGAGGGCGACTCTGAAGGATGGGGTGGTCGTGTGCTCTCCTGACGTCGGCGGCGGCGGCGCGGGGTTCACGTTGTGCGCATCCGCCCCATCTGAAGTCGCGAGTCGCGGCGGCGAAGCGACGGCCGATCTGGACGGCGGCCAGAGGAGTTCTGCAGGGAGAAGAAACAAATGGGGGAGGCCATGGAGGAGAGTGCCAACAACAAGTGGAGACTCAGACAAGCCGGCGAGGCATGGCGCTCCCAGGCGTGCCCCCGCGAGAAGAAAAGATCCGCAAGTTCGCAGGGTTCTGGTGAACGACGATGGCGTCAACGCGATTCTGTCCGGTGTGAGCCCACGGTCCAGCATCGAGGAGTGCAACTCTGTTCTGATCCGTCTCGAGAAGCACAGCGATGTGAAGGCTCTCGACTTCTTTGTCTGGATGAAGGCCAACGGGAAGCTAGAGGGGAACGCCGACGCGTATCACCTGGCCCTTCAAGCCATTGCCTGGAAGGAGGACTGGAGGAGGGCTGAGGTGCTGCTCCACGAAATGGTTGCTGTTTCGGGTTGCCGGCTGGATGCTCGGGCGTTCAATGGGCTGATCTATGTTTGTGCCAAAAGGAGGCTTGTTGATTGGGGAACAAAGTGGTTCCATATGATGCTGGAGAGAGGGGTGCACCCCAATGTGTCTACGGTTGGTATGCTTATGGGCCTCTACCAGAAGACCGGGAACCTCCCGGAAGCCGAATTCACTTTTGCAAAAATGAGGGAGTGCAACGTCAAGTGTGTCAATGCCTACTCGGCTATGATTACTCTGTATACACGATCAGGCCTTTTCGCCAGGTCCGAGGAGGTCATCCTTCTGATGAAAGATGATGAAGTTGCTCCAAACAGGGAAAACTGGTTAGTGCGGTTAAATGCTTACAGTCAACAGGGCAAAATGGAAGAAGCAAAATTTGTGTTGCAGTCCATGGTGGATGAAGGAGTTACCCCAAATGTTGTGGCGTACAATACTGTGATTACAGGGTATGGAAAGGCTTCTGACATGCAAAAGGCCGAGGAAGTTTTTGACAGCCTTGAGAGTGCAGGTTTAGCTCCTGATGAAACCACCTATAGATCAATGATAGAAGGTTTTGGTAGAGCGGACAAACACGGCGAGGCAATTTCTTATTACAGGAAGCTCAAGAGATCCGGTTTTCAACCAAATGCGTCCAACTTTTACACAATGATTAACTTGATAGCAAGACATGATGACAATGAAGGCGCAGCTGAAATTCTTAGGGACATGAGGGCAGCAGGCTGCCAGTGCTCATCAATTGTTACTATTCTTGTCCGGGCATATGGAACAGTAGAAAAGATGCATAAGGTTCTACCAATTCTACAATCATGCTTCTACAAGAAGATTTTGTATGATGCTACCTCATGCTCTATTTTAGTAACAACATTGGTTCAAAATTCTTTACTGGAAGAAGCTCTTTGTGTTTTGCGCGAAAAGAAGTGGAAAGATTCTGATTTTGAAGAAAATCTGTATCATATCCTGATATGTTCTTGCAAAGAGGCTGGCAGTTATGAAGATGCTGTAAGGATCTACAATGAGATGCCAAAGTCCCAAACGCATTCAAATCTCCGCATTGGCTGCACTATGATTGATGCTTTCAGCACCATGGAGAAGTTTGCTGATGCTGAAACTTTGTACCTTGAATTGAAAACCTCAGGTTGTGTGCTTGACATGATTGCTTATAGTGTAATTGTGCGGATGTATACTAAAGCTGGGAGACCAGAAGATGCTTGTTCAGTTTTGGAAGATATGAAGAAACAAGTCGACATAGTTCCTGATAAATACCTTTTCCTTGATATGCTTCGGACTTACCAAAAATGTGGTCAGCTCGAGAAGTTGACTGATACGTATTATTGGATACTTAAGAGCGAAGTTGAATGTGATGAAGCCATGTATAACTGCATTATTAACTGCTGCGGGCCAGCGATACCAGTTGATGAGCTCTCGAGAATTTTTGATGAAATGATTCAACTTGGACACCTGGCTAACACGGTTACCCTGAATGTATTGCTAGATATATATGGAAAAGCTGGGCTTTTCAATAGGGCTGAAAAGGTATTGAACATGGCTCAGAAGCACGGACTGGCAGATACAATATCATACAATACTATCATTGCAGCGTACGCGCGAAGCGGAGATTTCCGCAGCATGACTTACTTCGTCCAGAAGATGCAGGGTGCAGGATTTCCTGTTTCTCTCGAGGCATACAATTGTATGCTGAATGCTTACGGGAAGTCAGGCCAGCTGGAGGATTTCTCTGCTGTTTTGCAGGAAATGAGGAGAGCAAAATGCGACTTCGACCATTACACTTACAATATTATGATAAATATATATGGAAGAAAGGGTTGGATCGAAGGTATTTCCTATGTTCTTTCGGAACTAAAGAGCCGTGGTGTTGAACCAGACCTGTACAGTTACAATACCCTGATAAAGGCTTATGGGATAGCGGGAATGCCTGAAGATGCTGTCAAGCTGATGCAGGAGATGAGGATTAAAGGTATCAACGCTGATCGAGTAACGTATACTAACCTGATAGCAGCTCTACAAAGGAATGAAAATTTCCTAGAAGCGGTCAAGTGGTCCCTCTGGATGAAGCAAACAGGGGTTGTAGGGGTTGGAGCTCGAGCATAATGTGCCGTAAGCATTCGGAAACATTACCATTGCTGTCCCTCAGTCAAGTCCATACATATGTAGAGTGTAACTGTACAAAGCAGCATAGCTGATTGCCTGATTGTTCAGTATCTGTTACTGGGGTTTACAAACTTGTAGATGAAATTCAGTCAGTGTACAGCAAGATGGGAAGTTGTATTGTACCTATCATACAATTGTAAATTTACCATGCCAGTGATTTGGAAGTTCTGATGATGTATCAAAGGAAGTGAATGAGAAGTTCAATTTCGACGTGGCTTGATCTTTTCCTGTTATATTCAGGATGTCCATGCGGTTTCAAGTTCAATTTCGACGTGGCTTGATCTTTTCCTGTTATCTTCAGGATGTCCATGTGGTTTCCCCGGCCTCTATCCAGGCCCTCTTGTGAAATTTCTCTAAAATCCTGCAAAATTTCTTCAAAGCAAAAGGCCCCTGTAAGTTGTCATGAAAATAACATATTACTGATCAATTTTGGGGTTGGCTCTTGTTTTTATTTATTTCTAGCCGATTTAGTTGGTGTTGTTATTGTTGAATAATCAACAGTACTCCTGTAAAAGAGTATATGGCTACATGCAATTATCAGTGTTCATTCTCCTGTAAAAGAAACTTGTGGTCGAAAGGAAAGTAAGATCCAAGAGCTATGTGGGTGGACCAACTATATAAGTACAACTCAGGAAGAAATGGTGGGAGTAGCAGTTAATCTTACAATCTGCATGGTGAACATATGAAGAAATATGCAAGTCTACGATAGATTTGGTCAATATGTGCCGACAATTCCTCCATAGGTGCACTAGTCAACGCCTTCCCCCGCCGACCGCTGAGGTCCAGCTGAGCTTCCAGTTCCACGTTCACCTCCCCAACATCACCACATCCTCAGTCTGAACCTCCAAGATCAAGTCTTCCCCAGTCCACACCACGTCTCCCTCCATAAACAAATCAATATGTCGAGCTCGTTTCCATTAAAAATTCCACCTTCGAGGCTGCCTGCTCGTGAGCACGCGATCCCAATGGCCGTCTTCTAGCCCGCGATCCCGCATCGAGCTTTCAACCAAGAGTCCAAGATCAATGCCGGGAGAAGAGCAAGGGGCCATGGAGATGGACGACCTCGCCGGCAGCGGGCCGGCGCAAGGGGAGTCGCACGGCCGCAGCGGCGGCGGGCTCGTGGAGGCGGCCCTGCAGCCGGTGCGGTGGTTGCAGATGCTGTGCCGGGAGCTGGGGGCGACGTTTGTGGCCGGGGTGGTGCTTGTCTACGGACTCAACCAGGGGTTCGCCGGCTCCTTCTTCCGGGTAGCGTCGGACTACTACTGGAAGGACGTGCAGCGGGTGCAGCCGGCCACCGTGCAGTTCCTCTCCGTCTTCTTCTTCATCCCCTGGGTCCTCAAGCCGCTCTGGGGGGTCCTCACCGACGTCTTCCCCGTCCGCGGCTACCACCGCCGGCCCTACTTCATCTTCTCAGGTCAGCCACGAATCCGTTACACCTCTTGAGACATGAGATTGACATTTATTCAGCCTGTATTCAGCCTGTATAGTAGTCAGCCTGTATAGTAGTCAGATAGATTGATAATTGTTACTTGGAGATGTTGGCTTCAGAGAGTGCGCACAAACAGCATATTCTTTCACTTATTAGATTTTAAGATGCCTGGTGACATGGGGCATCTTGGATTGCATCCTGGTCGCCGGATCCCAGAGGTACTTCTCCACCGTGTTAATACGCATATTAATTGCAGTTCTTGATCTTGGTGAAGGACTTTGGAGTTTGGACCATTGCTGCAATTATAACTGAAAGTGTGAAACACGTTGCATCGGTTGGAACTGTTTGTTCTCCGATTCAATCTGAGTTCGAAAGCAGTTTGGCAGCTTATATGACGGAATTGTGGATCAAATGTGGTGGCTCAACTACGATGTGGAGTAGGTTCAGATAGTTGAAAATGTTTACATTTTAATGCTGGCTTGATCTGAGACATTAGGTGTAAAGTTTGGAACAAGGTGTTGTTTTGGCCCTCATTGTGGGGGCACAAACGAGACTGTCTGGTACATGTCCCTGTCAACGGTTTGTTAATTTCATTGTGGCTCCATGCCTTTGTATGAACTGCATTGTTTGTAGCCTTGTAGGAACTTAAGGCCCCGTTTGGAACAAAGGAAAACCGTAAGAATTTTGAAGGATAGAAATCTTACAGGAAAATTTCCTATGGTACCGTTTGGAACAGAGGAATAAGAAACTTGGATTCCTTTGAAATTCCTATGGGGTAGGCTATTCCATAGGAATTTTGGAGGAAAACAAACATGAGGTCTCACATCATGTTTTAATCTTCCTATGTCTACAATTCACGTGCTTTTCCTGCGTGACATCCAAACGACATTTTGATAAAAAAAAATCTGTGGTTTTGATTCCTGTAGGAATACAGGAAACATGACACCTCACTTCCTGCGTTTTTCCTATTCCTGTTTTTACTTCTTGTGTTCCAAACGGGGCCTAAGTGTCTACAATGTTGCATACCCAACAACTATTCATCTCCGTGATGCTAGGACATTTGAGTCTATTCGAGCTGTAAGAGTTCTTACCCCTTGTAAGCATTCTTTATAGTATATAATAAGAGCTGGTGATGCGGGTTGAAAAGTCTCAAGACAAAATGGAACAAGCTAGAAAATGTTAACTACTCCTAATTAATTTAATTGAGTGGATCCTAATTGACTACTTGGCGAGAACCATCGGAAACTACGACATAGGAGCCTATGTAAGGCCCGTATCACACCATTGTTAATAACAAGACCTTGACTATCAACTACAGATTGGTTGAAATTGAAACATTTAGGTTGAAAGCCATAGTACTAATACCTAAAGTAGTGAACCAGATCCCTACTACAGGTCAAGCAGCCAAGAAGAAGTAAAGAACGAGAGTTGTTGAAACTAGCATATTGCAAGATTAATCGGCCAAAATAACCATGAGCAGCCAAAATATTTGAAAACAAGGCTAAGCAGCCAAGAAGAAGTAAAGAACGAGAGTTGTAGAAACTAGCATATTGCAAGATTAATCGGCCAAAATAACCATGAGCAGCCAAAATATTTGAAAACAATTGAGTAATTGGATGGTATGATTGCAATCTAGCAGAATTGCTGAAGTCTAATCCTCTACCAATCATCTACATGTTTTTTTCGAAGTCACATCTATTGTTTCAAATTGCATCAAAGTATCCAAGCATTTCTTCTAACTTGCACTGGCCATCCAGTAATCTCCGCTGTGTCCTTAACATGTAGCACAAGTGTTTATAGCACGTTCATTCTCATCATTGATATTTACCACAATTATAGATGTGACTAATCAATCCCTAACTTCTTTTTGTGGTCTTAGGAATACTTGGAATGTCTTCAACTGCTGTTCTTGCCATGGGTGCCGAACTATCTGTGACTTCTGCTGTAGTTTGCTTTGTGGGAATCTCAACGGCAGTTGCAATTGCAGATGTCACAATAGATGCATGCATTGCGAAAAATAGTATTGATAAGCCGGCATTGGCCCCGGACATGCAGAGCCTTTGTGCATTCTCGTCGTCTCTAGGTGCACTTATTGGGTATGCTACAAGTGGCATGTTTGTCCACCATCTTGGGGCACAGGTAAACTACTGCCCAAATGCTTCAAGTTTATTTAATTGTTAAGTTTGATTTTTATACTACTTGACTGAGAAATTTAATTTCCTATGATTCTTCCTTAATGTAGGGCGCATTAGGTGTAATGGCTGTACCTCCTGTTATGTTGGTTTTCCTAGGACTTTATATATATGAGCATAAAGTACATCAGCATAATGTGAAAGAGAAGGTATGTTGATCAGCAACCGTATTCCATTTTTTGGGTGTGCGTTGCAATTCATAAAAAAATTATGTATGTGAGCAAACAGGATAGTCTGTCATTATATCTGACATTATCTCATGTTAACTGGCTTGGCCAAGCTGAAATGTGCGTCTTTATACATTATTCTTCTGGAATCCGTACCATATTAGCAAAATTTAGTTCACATGAATCGTATGTTTCGGTGACTGGATTTGTTTCTCACATATTGTTTAAAGAAATTAATACCTTTCTCAACTATAAATGAACCTAGGCTGTGAACTGAGGTGAGTGCACTTGTACATGTACTCCCTAGGAGTAGAAAATTAGAGTCTAATGATGAAAATATACAATTTTTTGCCTCTTATTGAGATGCTAATGAAATGCAGATTTTCAACAAGCTTAGTGTGGCAGTTAAAGGGATGGGTCGGACAATAAAGTATCCAGTAGTGTGGAAACCATCTCTTTACATGTTCCTTTCGCTTGCCCTCAGTATAAGCACCCATGAGGGGCAGTTCTATTGGTACACTAATAAGGAACCGCCTAATCCTGGATTTTCACAGGTATATTTTTTTGTTTATGACCTGATTAATTCTAGTGCTACTAGGTTTGTTACACAGAGCAACGGTAGTCTTAATTTGCATCTTAATGGTTGGCCCACCGAATCGCGCCCCTGTGCACGAGTCAGATATACCCATGGTTTTTAAGGCGTTAAGGCGTCCTAAGGCGAAGGTGGGGCGCCTTAGCGCCTAGGCGCCTAAGGCGGTCGTTTTTCCAAGGCGGAGGGGGGGCGCCTTGACGCCTAGGCGGACGCCTTTAAAGCCAGGGATATACCGACTAGAATGTTTCAGAACATTAATTTCACAATCGACAAAAATAAAATGTTTCATCAGTGCATGCCATGTTCGTAGGTCCTGCAATTTAACATCCCTCTCTGACTTCCTTTAGATTTTGATTTAACTAAAATTTTCTCTTTTATAATATTTCGAAATTTTGGGTTGATAAAGGAAGTAGCTTGGTCATAGAGATGATCAGGTGAAGGGAGTTGTGTATTGTACCAGGAAACTGGAAGCAATACCAATGTTCTTTTTTCGAGAAAACGCAAAAGACTTTTCTTTTCATTGAAAAGGCAGAGTTTTTACATTCCTCCTAGGAGGTGATTAAAGGGGCACCTGGGAGGTGATTTACATTCCTCCTAGGAGTTTGTTACATACCAATGAAATTTGGTTTGTATTTCCTGAACAGACATTAGTCTGATCATAACACAAACTGGCCCTAGAATCGAATATTCCTGCTCTCGGAATATTCATACGAAAATGCATTATGCAAGGACATGGTGCTTTTCTCTTTTGTTCCAGTGAATCAGGGTGGGCCAGATGGTTACACCCTTTGGACAGAAAAAACTTCTCATTTTTTTGTCGTTGCTATTTTCTCCCCAAATGAGATGTTTGTATTTTTCACTGAAATGATATGTAGAGGCAAAACTGAGATGGAAAGAAAGTAGAGAAGAATGACGTCTAACACACCAGTCACCAATCAGTCTCGAGACAGCTGAATGTAACACAATCAATATGTTTCAGAAACAAGACCTGGATAAAAAGGTTTCATCCTTCAAATCTAGGAATCCAACCATGCATTGCCTGGTTCCACAATCTCGCTCATTCCACAGTGCTGTCCTCAGTGTCCCACTGTCCCTAACACATGCCTCACTATAAAGTATATAATGCAGCATTCCAAAAGAACATCTTTCAGAACCATTGCATGTAGGCTGGCACATGATCACCGGTCGTTGATCGTCTTCCCACCAGGCCCAGATCTAGAGCTTAAATTGAAATGCAAGTGCATAGGGCAAGTTTGAATATAAGAAAACTGGAGTGTTGGAGGATAAATACCTCGTTCAAACTAGGCTGGATGTTTTTGCTTTGGCAATCAGCATAATGAGTATAATACCCTGTGAATTGTGGAAACTACTGATCAGCTGGACTCATACGGCTGCTTGAAGCAAAAAATAAAAGCCCATTTGTTTCGGCTATCCTCACTTTCATGTTTGCAGGAATTTGTCGGAGTGGTGCATGCCGTCGGTGCAGTTGCATCCATGGTGGGTGTCCTGATCTACCACAAGTACCTCAAGGACTACCCCTTCCGGACCATCCTCTTCTTCGCGCAGCTCCTGTTCGGCGTCTCGGGCTTCCTCGACCTCACCTTCGTGCTCCGGTGGAACCTCGTGCTCGGCGTGCCGGATGCCGTGTTCGTCACCATGGAGGAGTGTGTCTCCCGGGTCGTCAGCCGCGTCCGGCTAATGCCAATGATGGTCCTCAGCACCAAGCTTTGCCCGCCGGGCGCCGAGGGCACCTTCTTCGCGCTCCTCATGTGCATCGATAGCATCGGCATGCTGACGGCCAAGGCGGACGGCGCCGTCGTGCTCCGGGCCCTGCACGTGACGAGGATGGATTTCAGCAACCTCTGGCTCGCCGTGCTGCTGAGGAACCTGCTGAGGCTGTCCGCCCTGGGCGCCATCTTTCTGGTGCCCACAGCTGACCAGACTGACGTCCTGCTTCCACAGAGCCTCCTGAGCTCTGGCTCCTCGGTAGCGACCGCCGTTGACGAGGAGGAGAGCTTGTTGCAGCTCGGGAAGCTCAGTTCTCACACTGACGATGAATGATCCACACTGCCATGTTGCGTACACACACAGAGGGAGAAAGAAAAGGAGACGATACCAGTGATTAGTTGTTGTATTCACTTGGAAGAACTGTGGGTTGGCATTGATAGATGCGCAATACAGCAGCAACTTAGATGCCACTGCACTAATTATGCTTCTTTTCTTTATGTAACATCACATTTGGTCAGAGCGGAGGTACTTACTGACAGAATGTCATCTTTTCTAGACCGGTCTTGGTAGAGTTTCATAGGAACTTTAGTGGATTGAATCTCTTAAGAACTTTTAATATTTGATTTGAAGGATTCTGCTTTTAGGGGGAAGATGTTTCATTGCTTAAAAATTTGTGTTACAATCATGATGAATATCATGCGCTAACTCCTCTAGGAAGTTTCAAGGGCAACACAAGAATGTGTAAATACCCTAGGTCATGCCAGATTTTTGAAAACTCTTGCTAATTAACCTCTGATGATTGACTAGTTAGCTTAAATAGTGCTATTTTTATCTTGGAAAATGGGAAATTTCACTGGTTCTTGCACCCGCCCCGCCGTTGTGAACAAGAGCGAGCGGGAGGAGTCCGGCTGCGATCCATCATCCATACCAGGCGAGGGATTCGCAGGAGCTACTGCTGCATGGCATGCATGCCGAGAACGACGGATGCCGCAGTCCGACTTAACTGGGGAATGGATCGCGCGCGAGCGCGAGTCCGAGTGCCCGCCCGAGCCGGTAGCGGTAATCTCAGTCCACGAGTGCAGCTCGGAGTCGACTTCTGTCGATATAATGGCAGGCTCGTAGCACGCCAGCACCCACGCATGATTCTGGCTCCCTTTAGGTCAAGCACACACACAGAAGAACAGAAAGGATCGATCGGTCATGGCGATGGCGGAGCAGAAGTTTTCATGGTACCTGGACCTCAGGAGCGGCCAGGCCATGCCGTTCGTCGTAAAGCCCGGCCATCACGCGTGGGTCACCAAAGTCGTCCTCGTCGACCCCGCGAGCGCCGTCGCCGGCCAGAGTGTGCACGTGGCGGTCCGCGCGGGGAGCTGCGTCGACCAGATCAGACTCGTGCTATCGGCTGAGAGGCCCGTTGTGCCGGTGCTGCCGACGGCGATGCTGGACGACCAGTTCTGGTTGGAGCGGGACGACGACAAGTCCGCCGACGCAGTCGTTCGGTTCTTTGGTGATTGCGTCAAGCAGGTTCTTGCAACGGCGGAGACGGAGACGGACGATCAGAAGGCTGTTGTTGAAATTGCAGAGCCGGAGACGGTGAAGGATCAAGAAGCGGCGGTTCTTGAGGATGATGATGAAGAGGGATCGATCGGGCACATGCCGGAGCAGACGTCGCACGGTTGCTGGTGCCTGGACCTTAGGAGCGGCGAGACCAGGCCATTCGCCCTGAAGCCCGGACAGCGCGCGTGGGTCAGCCACGCCGAGCTTGTCAACCCGGCGAGCGCCGCCGCCGGCCAGACCATGCGCGTGGCGCTCCGCACCAAGAACGGCAACGTCGAGAGACTCGTGCTGTCGGCGGAAAGGAACGTTGTGATGCTTCTGTCCACGGTGATGCTGGACGAGGACTTCTGGCTGGAGAGGGAGGACGACGACTTCCACGACGTGGTCGTCCGGTTCATCGTTTGTGACGGTAATGTTCTTGCTATTCCGGAGACGCAAACGGTGTGGGACGGAGAGGATCAGGACGCGGTTCTTGAAGAGGAGGATGACGACGAAGATGTCGGTTCCGAGGATGACGATGACGAGGAGATGATCCAAGGGGGGGTGTACGAGTGGACCGACCAGGAGGGCAGTGACGAAGACGATGACACTGACGAGGAGGAGGACGAGAAAAGCGAAGTGGACGGCTTCATCCGAGTCGCGGCCGCCGACGCGGAGAACCAAGAAGGAGGCGGTGACAGGCAGATCCAGGTGCTGTATCGCTACACCCGCTTCTCGGCGCCATGGTCGCACGGCAGCGTGGAAGCGCGCGGGAGCACGAGAGAGCACCAGCTCCGGTTCGTCGCCGCCGGTGGCCATGGGGCCAGATCGCTCGCGTGGGCTGGCGCATCGCTGGCCCCCCTGATATACCCTAAAGGTTGCTGCAAGAAGCTCCGGGAGCTATGGACGAGGCTTGCGTCGGAGGTGAGCCTCCCGCTGGGCGCCGCGCGCATCAAGGTGTTCGTCGACGTCGGCATCCTCCGGCCGGCGAACTGCACGCAGGCGAGCATGGGGCACATGCGCTCCGCACTGAAGGACATGATGGCGCGGCCGTGGCCCGGGCGCTTCATCGGCATGGTGCTGAACCTGCCGGAGCCGATGCGGTGCGCCCTTGATGACAACAAAGCCGCCCACAACAACGACACGGATGGCAAACAGAGGCCGGCCAAGCGGAGGAGGGTGGTCGCCGCCGGGGACAACTGCAGTGTCTGCTTCGACCAGCTGGACGGCGACGACATCGCGGCGTGGCCAGGGTGCGGCAAGCCCCACGTCTTCCATGGCCGATGCATGGAGCTTGTCATCGAGAGCAACCCGTTCTGCCCTATTTGCAGGCGCGGGCTGTACATCGAGCGCCAGTAGGCTCTACGTTGGAAAAATTGTGGAGTAGTAGAAATGTTTAGTGTAACATGTATGCAACTAAATATTCTTCAGATATTTCTTTTTTTGCTGAAGTATAGCGTTCTTCAGATTGATGGTGTATTCGACTCGTCGATGAATGAATCATGTTGATAAGGTGTATTTGATTTGAACAAGTTTATGTAACAGCGCCCCTCGGCGTAATGCGATGGAAATTTGATTGTTCAATTATGAATTAACTGTTATTCGGATGAAACGAATTTACATCAGGTGAAAAAACTCTACGTCCCACTTCAGGCACACCAGGAAGTGTCGAGCGCATCGAGGCTGTTTACATGCTTCTTGAAATTTTCTATCTCCTTCTTGCTTGCGAGATCTTATTTGGCGTGACCAGCAATCAACAAAGGAAATAGATCAGTTGTCTCTAGAAAAAATTCGTCGGGTGGTGGTTGCCCAACTACAGGTAATTATCTCAACTATTTTCCTTTCTGAACTGTAGTTTTAGATTCGAAAATGCTTGGTTTGAGAGAAAAGATTTAAGAGAAAATGTGGAAAGAATTTGGAAGAACCACCAAGTATCGGGTGGTAATATAGATAAACTACAGCAGAGATTGCGAGCCCTTAGAAGATTTCTGAAGGGTTGGAATAGAAATATTGATGCTGAATACAAAAAATGTAAAAGCAATATTTTACAAAAGCTAGATGAGATTGATAAACTTAGTGAAAATATTGGCATTACTTCTGCTATGAGACAGGAGCAAGTGCAATTGAGATCTAATCTGAATTTTTTACTGCGACAAGAGGAATGAAATGGAAACAGAGATATAAAGAAAAGGAAGTTAAAGATGGAGATTTAAATACAATATACTTTCATGCCAAGGCCAATGGGAGGCATAGAAAGAATCGGATCTTATCCTTCGAACAAGAAGAGGGTACTATTAAAGGGGAGCAACAATTAAAGGAATATATAACTAACTTTTATAAAAATCTCTTTGGTTAGCCTGAGGTCTCTAACATTAATGTAAACATTGAAAGTAACATGAAAATTAGTAGCTTGGAGGCTCAGGAGCTTATCAAACCCTTCTCTTTGGAGGAAATCAAAAAGGTTGTCTTCTCGATGAAACACAATAAATCACCAGGCCCTGATGGCTTCACGGCCGAGTTCTATCAATATTTTTGGGATATGCTTAAGTGGGATCTGAAGGCATTGCTGGATGATTTCCACATGGGTCAGCTTAATTTAGCTAGATTGAATTATGGCATTATCACACTGGTACCGAAGAGCAAGGATGCTAAACAAATCCAAAAGTTTAGACCCATTTGCCTTCTAAATGTAATATTCAAAATCTTTACAAAAACTCTTATGAATAGAATGGAAAGCACTGTAGACAAAGTTATTTCGCCGGTACAAACTGCCTTTATTAAAGGTAGGTATATCATGGAAGGGGTGCTAGTTCTACATGAGGCTCTAAATAGCATACATGTGGGTAAGCTACTCCCTCCGTTCTGAATTAATTGACTCAGATTTAGTACAACTAAATCTGAGTCAATTAATTCAGAACGGAGGGAGTAGATGCTATGCTTTTTAAGGTAGATTTTGAAAAAGCTTACGATAAAATCAAATGGCCTTTTGTTTGTAAAATGCTAAAGATAAAAGGTTATCCTGATATTTGGATTGATTGGATTATGATAACAATGAGAGGGGGACATGTGGCTGTTAGGGTCAATGATTCCCTCGGGGAAATATTTTACTACTCATAAAGGGCTGCGGCAAGGTGATGCTTTGTCACCTTTGCTGTTTGATTTGGCGGCAGATGCATTAGCCATTGTGTTGCACAATGCAAAAACTAATGGGATAGTGAAAGGGGTGTTAGGGGAGGAGAGCAATGGAGGAGTAAATATGCTACAATATGCGGATGACACAATTTTTTTGTTGCCGGATGACATAGAAAGTGCAAAGAACTTAAAGTTTATCTTGTGTGCTTTTGAGAAAATGTCGGGGTTGAAAATTAATTTTCATAAAAGCGAACTTTTCCTTTTTGGAGAGGCACTCAATAAGAGTGAGGAATATAATTTTTTTTTACTTGCCCTAACGGCTTGCTACCCATGAAATATCTAGGAATTCCTGTTCATAAAGTGAGAATTAGAAATAGTGACTGGAATTCTGTTGAGAGGAAAATTGAGAATAAATGTGCCGGTTGGTATGGTAGAATTTTGAATATTGCTGGAAGGTCTACTTTGGTCCAGTATTGTCTATCTAATGTGCCTCTATACATGTTGTCCTTTTATAAAGTTCCTATTGGTGTAAGAAAGAGGTTTGATTATTTTTGAGCTAGGCTGGTTTGGCAGGAGGAAAAAGATAAAAGAAAGTACCATCTGGTTAGATGGGATGTGGTTTGTCAACCTAAGGATCAAGGTGGTCTAGGTATCCTAAATATTGATTTAATGAATCAATCCTTGCTAGCCAAATGGCTTTGGAAATTGGAAACAGAGAATGGTCTATGGCAGTCAATCATTAGAAATAAATATATTAAAAATAATTGCATCTCAGGAATTAGACACAAACCAGGAGACTCTCAATTCTGGTCTGGCATTCTTGGGGTCAAGGACACCTTTTACAGTTATTGTAAGAAGGTTGTTGGAAATGGTGAGAACACTAGATTTTGGGAGGATTGGTGGGTTGATGATAAACCACTTAAATCACGCTGTCCTCGCTTGTATAGTCTTTGTAGAGAGAAGAACATCATTGTAGCTTTTGTTATGAACAATGGCTGGGGCAGTATAACCTTTAGGAGAATGCTGTTTGGGGATACCTTACACTTATGGGAAAATGTTAAACAATCTTGCCATGCGGTGATGTTGCGACAAGGCCCTGATCAGATAAGGTGGTCTCTTACAAAAAATGGGATATTTTCAGTTAGATCTCTCTATATAAAGCTGAGTCAAAATGGGATTGGATTTCCACATGCTTTCATGTGGAAGATCAAAATCCATGCGAAAATAAAAATATTTCTTTGGCTTGTGCTAATGAATAGCATACTCACAAAAGATAACCTCTTAAAGAGGGGCTGGTCGGGGAACCCAGATTGCTATTTCTGTGGTAAACCTGAAACTGTGGAGCATTTATTTCTATCTTGCTCAATGGCTAGGTTAATTTGGAGCATTGTTCGATTTGCTTTTAATTTTGGAACAATTCCTGACAATATTAATGGCTTGTTTGGCCCTTGGCTTCGTAACTTTGATAAGGAGGGGAGAAAAATGATGTTGGTAGGGATAGCATCCATTCTTTGGGTTATATGGAATACAAGGAATGCAATTTGCTTTGAGAAAAAGAAGATACAAGATCCTTTCTCGATGATACATTTGATGACAAATTCGATCAAATCTTGGTCTGTGTTACAGATAAAACAGGCAAATCAAGAGGCGCTGATGTGGGGAACAAGGCTAATAGAGCAGGTGGCAAATGAAGCTTTCAATACCTCGAAGGGATGGAGACCAGGGGTGCTGAGAATCGCGGGATGAAGCTGTGCAGCTGGAAGAAGCTTTGGCTCTGCAGTTTTGCACTCCGTAGTTTGTTTAGCTTCAGGAAGTCTAGAAATTTGGTTGGTAGTTTTGCTGTAGGCCCGTCCCCTGTTCGGTTCCCTTTGTTCTGCTGTTACGTTTCGGGATGTAATGTTTTCGCTCTTTCCAGTTCTTACTTTACTTGTTGTATTGCTACCTCTAGATTCCCTGGTTTCTATTAACAGAAATCGGAGGGGAGATTCTCTTTTTTCAAAAAAAAAATCTGTAGTTTTGCACTTCGTCCATATGAAGGCATCAAATAGGATTGGCAGTACCTTAAAATTGGGGAACATATGCACGTTGGAAAGATGACTTCGCCTTTATGATCTCCAATAATCATTCCATAGCCCCTTCTGATTTGTACTAGGATTTAACCTTCTTTTTAAGGGTTCCTATCCACTAGAACCCTAGATCACAACTTTGGTAGCGCAAACAAAGTCTTACAGAAATCGGATGGCCGGTATTTTCTATATTGTTGCATTTTTCTTAAACTACGTGAATCAAAGAGACTTTTAGTTTGGAGTTAGATTGCATTTCATATTTCCTACAGAATACTCGCTTTGTTCCACAATATCCGATGTTGTAGGTTTTGTACAAGTAATCTAGATTCATACCAAACACGTGTACTAAAATAAGTCTAGATATAAATTTGGACATATGCAAGTGGAAAAAGGCTAAAACCTCTTATATTGTGAAACGGAGGGAGTATGTGATGCATGTAAAATGCATACATGAACTTTGCATTGTATTACTCATATTTCATCCATATTTGCATCATATAAGGGTTATATCAATGTTTTATAATGATTTTGGGGAATATTTCACACTTTCCCTATTTATTTGGAATTAACCCTACGCTGTCAGAAAACCCCTTTTTCTATATTTTAATGTTTCAGGGACCCAAACGACGTCCAAATGACCTGAAACATCGCGAACATCATTTTTTGGAAGGAACAAAGCGTAGGAGCGAAGGAAGAGCAAAAGTGGAAGGCCGAGGACCAAAAGAGGGGGGCCCACGCGGCCAGATTCCTTGGCCGCGTGGGGCACCTCTTCTAGGCCCTCGAGCCTCCGATGTCGTCGATCTTCGTCTCCGTGGCTTCGTCTTGACCTAAAAACGACTATAAAAATACTCCCCCGAGCCCTTTCGGAGAGGAGCGCCGCAGAAACACAAAAACCACGAAACAGAGACCTGGAGCTGCAGATTGGAGGGGGGAAACTCCGGCGGGGCGCTCCCGGTGTGGTCTCCACCTTCTCCAACGACTTCTCCACCGTCTCCATGATGAAGAGGGAGTAGTCCACCCCTAGACTATGGGTTTGTCGAAGTAACTTATGTATCTCTCCTCTCTCTTGAGCTTCACTAATTAGTGCCATATGAGCTGCTGAACATGATTATGGTCATATATGTAATACCTTTGTGGTGGATCTCTTAAGTTGATATATGTTATGATGATTGCAAATACTATGTCTTTGTTATGAAAGTAGATGCATATTATGTACCCCGTTCTTGTCTATGTGTTTTGATCCAACATGTGTATGAGAGCGTGTGAGGGGGAACGTGTGCATTAGTTGGAGTAACGGGGGGTGGTTTTGTGGTAAGTTGACAGCAATACCGTGATCCACTTGGGTTTTTACCTTACTCTGTTGCCTCACTAGGGATAAAGGAAATACCATGCTACCGGGGATATGTGGGTGACATTGCCACTATCACCATGACTAGATCTAGCATGTTCTTATTTAAACTTCATGTCATTGGACTTAAAGCTATACTCTGTTTATCTTAATTACTGAGATGTTATGATTTAGTTCGCATCTTGGTGGAGTATAAGAGAGATTAATAACCAAAAGATCTCTATGTTAGGATGTGATGCCCATATTATTAATAACTTGTCTTGATGCAATCTCATATGTCAATTCCTATGTTCCATTATCTACCACTATATAAAAGAGAGAGTGCATTTGTGAAACCATGAACCCCAATCCATTTTTAATCATAAGAAACACATTTCCAACACTTTTCTTGCACTTTACATTTTCTGCCATTATAAAATCCGAAAATACAAAAATACTTTTATATCTTGCAAACACCATACAAACCACAAAAACATCATCCAATATCATTCACACCATCCTTGCACTTTTATTTATATCATTGCATATTTATTTCTGTTTTGCATTTATTATTTCTATATTTTTTACTTACACCTTGTGCTTGACAACCACTTGGTGAGGTTGAGGGCACAAAACAATTTACTTTGTTTTGTAGGTTTCATAAAGAAGGATAAGGAGACAACAACTTTTGGTTCATTTTCCCGAGAGTTCGATATTAAACCCTCGAGTCACCCTCGTGGGGAAAATAAGTCTTTTCCCTTACTATACACTTTGCACTTGGAGTCTCAACCTAAACCACATTCTTTTGACGCAGGTACTTGGTGCTCAGCAAGACTATCTTCTGGCGCCATCGTCATCATCGTCAAGGGCCATCAAGACTATTTTCTGGCGCCATTGCCGGGGAAGTGAGCAAGTAAAGAGTTGTCCCACGAGTCTTCATCAACTGTGCAAGATATTTTCTGGTGGAGTTGCTGGACAAGTGGAAAGGATACCTCACAAACAAAGTCAACATCACCAACTTGTGTAAACACCTAAGCTTGGGGAGGTTGCACCTCTGTGAGAATCATCTTACCCATCTTTTTACCTTCAAAGCATTATATTTTGTTTTCTTTTTGTCATTTTTATATTTCGGTTTGTTATTTTATTTTCAGTTTTGCATTTTGTTCTACATTTATCATTTCGGTTTGCATTATTTAGTGTCATTTTATTTTCAGTTTTGCATTAAAAAAATTAAAAACCCATAAAAACTTGTGTTGATTTTAATATGTATGCTAAGCTATGGAGAAAGGTCATGATAAAAATCTGGGAGCTTACTATAAATATCGATCTACCAAAGAAGGAAATAGAATGTATGAATTGTTGGAACATCTTAATGATATGGTCATTGAGTTTTGTGAATTACATGATATAAATACAACTTGCTGCACTAGAAAAGACTATAAACACTCTCCCTATCAATGCAAGCATAATAGTGATCCTATAATTGCTTCTTATCAAGAGTGTAAATTTGCATGCCATGATATAGAACAAGTTGAGAAATATATTGCTTCAACCCATGAGATAGACTTTCTTATTGATAATTTTTTTGCAACAAGTCATGAAGCTCGTGTGATGAAAGGACACATTTCTATTCTTCTCCAATTTTGCAAAGAGGAATTTAGTGATAATGTTTATGTTAAAGAAAGAATTCTTGCTGCCATGGAAAGTACTAATATCTTGCAGGAAGAGGATGATGAAACAATAAGCTTGGAAGAGGAAGTATGTGAAGAGGACATGGAAATGGACATGTTCCAACCTAAGCTTGGGGAAGAGTTGGATCTCCCAACTTCACCTTCAACAAATGACAGTAACACTCAAACCCAAAAATCTTTTGTTATTTATGAGAACCCATGTTATGATGAGTGTGAACCTGAAAATTCTATGGTCCTATATGATAACCCATGCTATTATGAGGAAACTAATAATGCTCCTTTACTTTTTAATAATGCTACTAGTGAACTTATTGATGATAATGAGGAGTGTTGCTTAAATATGTTATATGATAATGCTTCAGATGATGGTCCTATGCTTATTGATAATCCTCCATGTTTAGTTGTTACTACTTTATGTGAGGATAAAAATTATATACTTGTTGTTTGTGAAAATACTCTTACTTATGAGAGTCCTACTGTGTTCTTGAATTCTCCTAACTACATCATAGAGGAGAAGTTTGCTTATGTTGAAAAATACTTATGTGGTTTGACATTATCTTTAGTTCCAAATCTTTGTTGCAACCATGATATTAAACTTGATATTGATCATAATAACTACTCCCTCCGTTCCATAATATAAGATGTTTAAGCCATTTTCCACATTCATATGTACACACATGTATCTAGACATGTTTTAGTGTACATGTGCACTCATTTTAGTGTGAATCTAGACAACATGTGTTATAGCTATAACATCTTATATTGTGGAACGGAGGGAGTATTTTGAAAGAGGGAAGCATGCTAATGAATTCCAAAATAAATTTAATAATCCTCTTTATGTGCCTATATTATCTAAGTTGAAAGTATTGAAATTGCTCTTGTTTTATCTTCCTACGCTACTTCCTTTGTGTTTCAATGATATATTTTCTTACAAAATACCAATGCATAGAAAGGAAGTTAGACTTCGTTGTTATTACTTTTGTGTTTTGTTTTTCTCTCTACTAGGTTTCAACTTCTCTATTATTTTAATTGGTTTGAGAGCACCATGGGATCCTGGTATAGTGCATGTAGCACTTTCCAAGGAAGAGGGACACACCAAAGTTCAAGCTCCCTCGTGAGCTTCGTCCACAATAAATATCAAGTAAGAAGCCTAGCTATATGGCTATAAAGAAAGCGCTTTACGGGAGGCAACCCGTTTGTTTTTATTTGAGATTTTCTTTGAGTCCTCTTGCTGTACCAAGAGACTTTGTTTTTAGTTTAGGTTCTGGAATTTTTAATAAAGTGCCAAGTTTTACCCATTTGGGCTATGAAAGTTGCTTTTTCCATTCGGAGATTTTATTCCAGCACGAATCTGTGCACGGTATGATTTTTAATTCCTATTCTGTAACTCCGAATGAGCTGAAATTTGAACTGTAGTTGCAACTTTTCATCCTCTGTAAGCGTGAATGTTTTCAGATTTTTTCGACATATTTAAGTGGGGTAAAAAATACGTTTTGCTGCTGCTGTTTTTCTGGACAGATTCTGTCCCATTTTGTTTTATGCATTCTTTAAGCTTTTAACTTGAATCTTTTTGATCCAATTGAGTTTATTAGAAGGAATACAACATTGTACACTTTCTGGACATGTTTCTTATGTTTGTCTAAGGATTTCATATAACAAGCAATTCTATTGTTTTGTGCCTACTAATGTCACCCCACAGAAAAGAAATGGGAGAAACGGCGTTTTGAAATTTTTTCACAGGGATTAGAGAAGATGCACCAAGAGCTATCCAAGGATGGTGAAGACCATAAGCTTGGGGATGTGAAGACAACCCTACTGAACCTACATACTCTCGGTTTGCACACGTCTAACTTCTGTTTTTCGTTCATTGCACTTTATCGTATAAACTTGAAGCGTTTTTGTTCTTTTTGTTATTTCGGTTTGGTTTTTTATTTGAGACCACCACGTTTTATTTATGTTATGAGAGAGCTACTGGAAGTTTGGTTTGAATTAAGTTGGATGCTATAAAAATATTGGGAAGAGCATGTTTGAGTTGATTTAAAAGATACATATAGTTGCATGATTCATGTGCTTTGTTAATGAATATTAATATGCAATTGTCTTTGTCTAGAGTTATTTCTTATTCATGTTTTATATGCTGAATGATGCTTTACTTTGTTTAAAATGAAATGGTTAGCTCTATGGACACTTATGCATGCATTTAGATGGTCAACTTTCTCCCTCTTGCTAGCCCAAAAACTCCAACAAGTAAAAAGCTTGTTTTCCAACACCTTCAACCAAGTTTTTCCAGTGAGTCCACCATATCTACCTATTAGCTAATATGCTATTCCAAGTATGTTTACCATGTTATATTGTTTTATCTATGCTTCCAAATTAAGATGCTTATATTATTGGGATTGTCATGGGTTAAGTTGGTTTAAAAGCTCTCACGAACTTGATGCACACATTACTTTTCATGCACTTAATAAACATGACCCATTGTGATTAAGATTATGATGTTTTGGGCTTGACAAAGGTCTTTGGTTAGGAGCTAGCTCATACGTGCTGACACGTGGAAAGCTTTCAACATTGCACTTTATTCTTTATGAAAGTTGATATCATGTTCCTTTGGTGATGGATGCCTAACACTGCGTGAAATAAAGATGGAAACTTAGTAAGTTCGGGTGAGTGATATTATTGGCTAGAGAGACACCTGTGGCGGCTAACCTAAGCCATGTGATCATGGTGGAAATTTGCAACATAACCATAGTGGAGGAATCCATGACACATCTCATAACAGAAAGAGAATTTACAAGAAAAAAGCATGAGTAAAGAAAGAGATGTAGTGATGTCCACTGTTTGCTTGCTTTGTCATTTGGACATGTGCCCACTTCCATGTCCTGGGACAAAGGGTACCCGGGGTAAAACTCTCTATGATGCCACTTTTATTCACGATGACTGTAACCTTCACTTGCTTTGTGGCCCAAGTTGAGTAGCCAATCGGAGAGGTTTTTGTTTTCAACGGGCATGAGGCTTTTTGACCCATACTTTGTCAAGCACATAACTCATATTTTCTTTCACTTTCAACTATTAATCACTAAAAATGCTATGACAGGGGCAATGAGAACTTCACACCAATGGGCACTACATGGCGAACATTAGCTTAAGTTGAAGCATTTGGAAGCTAGATAATACTCTTGCATGTTATTCCTCTACTTATTTATCTATCTTTCCAAAGTGTCCACCTTTTATATTCAGATTTCCATAAGAATACTCTATGACCAACCTAGGATATCTTTTACTTTTCATTTATGCATTCATTTGGTACATAGAACTTTTCTTTCATGTTACACTTTGTGAATTATCATTGAACATCTTTACCTTGAATATTTAATATCTCTTGATAATATGTCTTGTATGTTGCTACTCTTTACTAAAGAATGAATCATTTGACTCTATGTAGCAATCATCTTTGATATCCTTTGTTAAGTAATAAAATGCCAAGTCCATGTTTTGTTTTATCACCTTCATACTCGAGGACGAGTATAGGTTAAGCTTGGGGATGTTGATGCATGTAAAATGCATACATGAACTTTGCATTATATTACTCATATTTCATCCATATTTGCATCATATAAGGGTTATATCAATGTTTTATAATGTTTTGGGGAATATTTCACACTTTTCCTATTTATTTGGAATTAACCCTGTGCTGTCAGAAAACCCCTTTTTCTATATTTTGATGTTTCAGTGACCCAAACGACGTCTAAATGACCTAATATTCCACGGAGATCATTTCTTGGAAGGAACAAGGCTTAGGAGCGAAGGAAGAGCAAAGATGGAAGGCTGAGGCCCAAGATAGGTGTGCCCACGCGGCCAGATTCCTTGGCCGCATGGGGCACCTCTTCTGGGCCCTCGAGCCTCCGATGTCGTCGATCTTCGTCTCCGTGGCTTCGTCTTGACCTAAAAAAGACTATAAAAATAGCCCCCCGAGCCCTTTCGGAGAGGAGCGCCGCAGAACCACAGAAACCACGAAACAGAGACCTGGAGCTGCAGATTGGAGGGGGAAAACTCCGGCGGGGCGCTGCCGGTGTGGTCTCCACCTTCTCCAACGACTTCTCCACCGTCTCCATGATGAAGAGGGAGCCCCACCCCTGGACTATGGGTTTGTGGAAGTAACTTATGTATCTCTCCTCTCTCTTGAGCTTCACTAATTAGTGCCATATGAGCTGCCGAACATGATTATGGTCATATATGTAATACCTTTGTGGTGGATTGATACGTCTCAAACGTATCTATAATTTCTTATGTTCCATGCTTATATTATACCAATTGCCTACATGTTTTATATACATTTTATATAGTTTTATGCATTTTCTGGGACTAACCTATTAACAAGTTGCCACAGTGCCAGTTCCCAGTTTTCTGCTGTTTTTGGTTTCAGAAATCCACTTAAGGAAATATTCTCGGAATTGGGCAATTTTTATACCGAAGACCTTATTTTTCCCAACACGTTCCAAAAGTCCGAAGGAGAAACGAAGACGGGCACCGAGGCGCCGCCATCAGGTGGTGGCGCGGCTCCCTTCCTGGCTGCGCCAGCACCCGAGGGTGGGCCCTTGGGGCTCCACCGCCTTCGCCCTTTCGCCTACTGATACCCCCCGAAAACCTAAGACATACAACCCGAACACTTTTACCAAAAACCTTACGGAGCCGCCGCCGTCGTCAACCCTAGTTCGGGAGGGTTCATAAGCTCTTCCCGGCACCCTGCCGGAGAGGGGAATCATCACCGGAGGGCTCTACATCACCATGCCCGCCTCCGGACTGATGCGTGAGTAGTTCATCCTTGGACTACGGGTCCATAGCAGTAGCTAGATGGTTGTCTTCTCCTATTGTGCCATCATGTTTAGATCTTGTGAGCTGCCTATCATGATCAAGATCATCTTTATGTAATGCTATATGTTGTGTTTGCTGGGATCCGATGGATATTGAATACTAAGTCATTTGCTTCATAATATATCATGTTGTGTGTTGTTTATGATCTTGCATGCTCTCCGTTGCTAGTAGATGCTCTGGCCAAGTAGATGCTTGTGACTCCAAGAGGGGGTATTTATGCTCGATAGTGGGTTCATGTCTCTATTTAATCTGGGGTAGTGATAGCAAGCTCTAAGATTGTAGATGTACTGTTGCTACTAGGGATAAAACAGTAGTACTTTGTCTAAGGATAATGTTATTACTTACATTACACACTTTGCCTAATGCAATAATCTGTTGCTTGCAACTTAATACTGAAAGGGGTGCGTACGCTAACCCGAAGGTGGATTATTAGTCATAGATGCGGTTGGAACGGTCTATATATATTGTTGTAATGCCCAAATGAATCTCACACTAGACATCATGTCATTAGTATATGCATCATTATGCAGCTCTTTATTCTGTCAATTGCCCAGCTGTAATTTGTTTACCCGCATGTATGCTATTATTATTATTTATGGAGAGACACCACTAGTGAACTGTGGACCCCGGTCCTTTTCTTTAAACTGATAATACAACCAACTGCAAACTGTTACTTTCATTCTCTGCAAACATCATCCTCCACACATACGTTTAATACTTTGTTACAGCAAGCCAGTGAGATTGACAACCTCACTGTTTCGTTCGGGCAAAGTAGTTTGATTGTGTTGTGCAGGTTCCACCTCCCTTTCGACGCCTGTTTTCTGGTGCCATTGTCAGGGAGACCTTCAGACGTGTTCTTCATCTCCTACTGGTTCGATAAACTTGGTTTCATAACTGAGGGAAGACTTGCTGCTGCACTCATCATACCTTCCTCTTGGGGTTTCCCAACAACACCACCGTGTGCATCAAGCTGTTTTCTGGCGCCGTTGCCGGGGAGCTGAAGCACATCTGCAAGGGGAGTCTCTCACTTCCCAATCTCTTTACTTTGTTTTTGTCTTGCTTAGTTTATTTTTATTGCCTGTTTAGTTTGCTATTAAATATCAAAAACACAAAAAAATTAGTTACTTGCATTTTATTTACCTTGCTATTATCTTGTTTGCTTCTTATTACCAAAAACACAAAAAAAATTAGTTACTTGCATTAATATTTATATTTCGGTTTTGCCTTAATATTGCTAAAATGGGAAGTCCTGAAGTTGAAGTACGTTCGTTTAGGCAACAAGGAGGAGAGAATTTGAAAGATGCTTGGTATAGGATAAATGATGCTCATCATAGGTGCACTAAGAAATATTCCACCTTAATCCTTCTTAGGAATTTTTATGTTGGTATCACTAGTTTGTATAGGTACGTTCTTGACACTCTTACAGGAGGTAACTTTCTGGGTACTCCTGCTTTGGATGCTTGCAATTTAATTGAAAGTTTGGTAGGATCACCACCACCTACTAAAGAAATTAAAACTGAGATCACTCTGGAAGATGTTATTGAAAGGTTGGATTCTATGGAGAATTTTTTTCTTGATAATGCTAGCAAGAGTAGTGGATCAATAGAGGATATTAATGAAAGAATCACTGCTTTAGAAACTAGTAACACCCTTGATACTCATAATCGTAGGATTGATGGATTAGAAGAGGCTATGGAAACTTTAAGTTCAACTTTTCCTCTATTAAAACTAAGAAAGAGAAAGCTTTTGTGGGGAGGGAGCAAAAGTTCATCTATATTCCCAAACCGATACCCCCTAGCATGCCTAAAAATGATGGTAGTGATTTACGTAATATGACACCTTCATGGATACCTAAAGCACCTATTACCAACCATGTCTTGGATGAAATTATTGATTTGGATGCTTCTTCTCTTGGAAATACTTGAGTTTTGCTTTCTGTGCCTAGCTCAAAGGCGTTAAAGAAAACGCTTTTGGGAGGCAACCCATTATCTTTTATTTTCAGCTTTAGTCAAGGAACATGCCTAGCTCTGTAGCAATTCCTTTGTATCTTTACTTTATTGCATAAGTTGTGCCAAGTTAAGTATCTAGTAGAAAGTTGATGCTAGAATTGGATTTCTGCGCAGGAACAGTTTTTCTGCTGTCCACCGTTTAATTCGTTAGAGTTCACAGAAAAATCAAAATGAACTGGGATTTTTTGTGCGTGATCCTCAGATATGTACGCAACTTTCAGTAGTTTTGAGTTTTCTGATTTGAGCAAGTTAAGTGCCTCGAAAAAATTCGTCTTTACGGACTGTTCTGTTTTTGACAGATTCTGCCATTTATTTTGCATTGGTTCTTTTGCTGTTTTCGAATGGATCTTTTTGTTCCATTAAATTCCAGTGGCTGTAGCTAATGTCCAGTACCATGATAATGATTGTCTCCATGTAGAATATGAGAATTTTTTATTATGCACTAACCCTCTAATGAAGTTTACTTTGAGTTTGGTGTGGAGGAAGTTTTCAAGGATCAAGAGAGAGGATGATATGATGTGATCAAGAAGATGAAAGAGCCTAAGCTTGGGGATGCCCCCGTGGGTCACCCAAGCATATTTCAAGAATACTCAAGCGTCAAAGTTTGGGGATGCCTCCCCTTCTTCATCAACAACTTATCAGGTTATCTCTAGTGAAACTATATTTTAATTCCGCCACATCTTATGTGCTTTACTTGGAGCGTCTGTTTGTTTTTATTTTTTTGTTTTGTTATTTTCATTCTCTGAATAAAATGGATCCTAGCATTCTTGTGTGGGAGAGAGACACGCTCCGCTTTTTCATTTGAATACTCCTATTCTTCGCTTATATTTGTTGAGTATTCTTCTATAGCTACTGCAATACTTTCAGCTCTTATTTTTCATGCACCTCTTGTTCAGAGCTGTTAGTTCTCATATGTTATACTCTCTTCCTTCATTGTTAAATACTTGGAGAGTTTATGTTTTAAATAAGTTGATTGGTGTTTGGTTAAGAACAGAAAATGTTAAATGTGGTAGATGGTATAACTAAATGATACATAATCTTGTAGATCATTAAATTGTGTCACTTGAATCATTGATGTTGTTTTGAGATATTAATATGCTTAATGGTAAAACATGATGGTTTAGTAAAGTGGAATGATTAATGGTTGGTCTAGAAAACTTGAAGTTGTGCCACACTTAAATGTCCAGTTAATAGCATAATGGTATATGACTTCTAATGTTAAAAACAACCGTAATGACTTTGTGTTATGCGCTACGGTCGGGGTCCCAACAGTGACTTGTTCATTTGCCACAGTCCCTCATGGAGTGATTTTCATTATGCCTTGTAAGATCATATTTCTAGTTGGAATCTTTTTGCTTGTGAGTTCTAAAGCTGCGGTTTTCATGGCACTTCCACTACCATATTTGCTAGCCTCTTCGGTACTTTGCATTGCCCTTTCTCACATTGAGAGTTGGTGCATACTTCACGGGTACATCCAAAACTCGTGGGAGATCTTCATCATGTTCTACTACACATAAGCCAAATATCTTTCTCAAAACATCCACCATACCTACCTACTACAGCATTTCCATAGCTGTTCCGAAATATATTGCCACGCAACTTTCACCTTACATTACATGACTTGTTGTCATTTATCATTTATATATTGCTTTGCATGATTCTATATAGCTGATGTGTGGTTTTACCCATGTTACGCTAGATCATTGCATATCCTGCTACACTGGCAGAGGCACCGTTTCATACACCATGTTTTATCCATTATGAGATCCTTGTATCAAAAGTGTGTTTTCATATTAGAATGTTTGCCCCTAAAAGTGAAAAGAGCCATGGAGGCCATCGAAAAGAGAAACAGAAAAATAAAAAAAATAAAAAAAAGAAGAAAGAATAAAAAGGGGGCAACATTACTACTCTTTATCCACACTTGTGCTCATGTTATAGAACCTGTAATATTCATAGTCATCATTTGTGCTCATGTTTAGCACCTTTACTCCATATGTGAGAGTTTTCATGTTTTACTTCTATAACTATGTGGGGAACTTTACATTATAGAACTTGGCTTGTATATTCCAATGATGAGCCTCCTCAAAAGTGCTCTAGGTCTTCATGAGCAAGCAAGTTAGATGCACCCCCACTAGTTCCATTGGAGAGCTTTCATACACTTATAGCTCTATGTGCATCCGTTGTGTGGCAATCACTACTCCTTGCATAGCTTCGATTATAAGACTTCCTCTTGTCTAATGATCACTTTCAGCTGTGTGAGACTTTATTCCGTTGGCCTTCCAAACCCCCATTATTATTCTTTTAGCCACAACATCCTGGTGCCAGGAACCAACGCTGAACACTTGCTTGTCTTTGAGTGAACAAATAGAGAGATGATTTTCTACTTGCATATTGTTATTGCTTGACTTGATCCTTTCACAAAGTTGTCATGAGTGTTTGATTCATTAGATGATTATATTGTTGTTCTTGAAGCTTAAATCATCTTTAATATCTACTTTGCACGGTTGATTGTTCTCTAGTACTAATTCATTGAAAGTTTTACTTTGTTCTTCCTACTTGTTTATTCATTACTCATTTGATATCAATATAAACTACAGCTTTTATTCATTTGATCTCAGTTTACATGCATTACATTATTATATGATCAAGGTTGTGTGAAAGCATGTCACTTCAGAAATTATTCTTGTTATCGTTTTACCTACTCGAGGACGAGTAGAACTAAGCTTGGGGATGCTTGATACGTCTCAAACGTATCTATAATTTCTTATGTTCCATGCTTATATTATACCAATTGCCTACATGTTTTATATACATTTTATATAGTTTTATGCATTTTCTGGGACTAACCTATTAACAAGATGCCACAGTGCCAGTTCCCTGTTTTCTGTTGTTTTTGGTTTCAGAAATCCACTTAAGGAAATATTCTCGGAATTGGACAATTTTTATACCGAAGACCTTATTTTTCCCGACACGTTCCAAAAGTCCGAAGGAGAAACGAAGACGGGCACCGAGGCGCCGCCATCAGGTGGTGGCGCGGCTCCCTTCCTGGCCGCGCCAGCACCTGAGGGTGGGCCCTCGGGGCTCCACCGCCTTCGCCCTTTCGCCTACTTATACCCCCCGAAAACCTAAGACATACAACCCGAACACTTTTCCCAAAAACCTTACGGAGCCGCCGCCGTCGTCAACCCTAGTTCGGGAGGGTTCAGAAGCTCTTCCCGGCACCCTGCCGGAGAGGGGAATCATCACCGGAGGGCTCTACATCACCATGCCCACCTCCGGACTGATGCGTGAGTAGTTCATCCTTGGACTACGGGTCCATAGCAGTAGCTAGATGGTTGTCTTCTCCTATTGTGCTGTAGTGACCCCGCATACCACTGCATGTTGTAGTGTACAAGTCTGATATAACACTTACGGAAGGACCTATCCGCAAATGTTACACCCTTCAGAGTGATACAACAGAAACATAGGCGGTCCATACAACACTGTAGAATTACAACTCTATCATACCAAATCTCGAGAACCTTCTTTTTAGAAGAGAAAGTCTCGTGCAAATAAAATACAAGAAGATCCAAAACGTATCACTAAGCTGAATATCAGCTCTACTCTAATCTTATTCCACTACTGCTGTTGTCATAGCCCTACACTAATCCACTTGGAGTATCTCCATCCAGCGGCGTTCTCCACCATCCAGTAGGTATAATCTCCTCCTTCAGCAATGCGTCGTTGAGACACCATTGCTCCTGTGCTGACGTGGCTCGAGTGGCGTGGTTGTCGTCATTCCTCCGTTGGCATGTAGCAGTTGACTCCTTCTTGAAGACCTTGGAGTCATGATTGCTAACTATCCACCTCCTCCATGGCTCCAAATATCTAAGCAGGGGGTCAACGAGGCAAGGGTGAGCAACACTAGCGTTACTCAGCAAGTTCCGATATATATAGGAAAGAGTTTTGCTTTTCATGCACTAACTACTGCCAGGACCAACGGTCGTAGGCATAATGCAGGTTTTGGAAAACCTTTCTTGAAAAGTCAAGTTTTATTTCAGAAAACTAAGCTCCCAGTCTCCACGGGTTCATAGCCATCACTTGGGATGCCTTTCCCGCTGCGGTCTGTGGTTCCCTCCTGGAACAAGGATGTGACAGTCACAGTTTCTTTTTTCATCACTCTGCATAGCTGTATCGCTTTACCCAACAGCATCCTGGCCCTTAAATGCTCTCTTTGCACACCATCTGTGCTATAGCCAGGACTCAGGGCACCTAGCCATGTGGAGTCCTTCCCCGGCACAATGCATATCCGCCCCTTTTGGCCCAGCTGGTACTATGACCAAGCTCACCACCACTCCCGAGCTACTATTCCAATTCACCCCGTCGGGTGGGAACGTATGCGGTTCCACGCTGTTGGCCGCCGCAACGGACGCAACCAGGAGATAGCCTGCCGAGGATATACATCCGAAGGAAAGAACCTCTAGCTAGCCCATCCATAGTGAATCTGTTGGCCGATACTTCAACACGGCGCTAGGATCACTGGAACTTGGGTGATTAATTCCTAGGTATATACTTTCCGTACGATGGAACCTCCACCATGATATCCGTACCATCCATGGTTCCATCGCCCGCCAAACAATATATATAGCACTTCACATCATTCGAAAATAGTTTTTCTTTTTCAAATGCAATGATAATAGTTTTTATAAAATATTCCAATGAGGATATGCAAGAATGAACTTGCCTGTGATAGAAATGGCAATTCAATACTTCGGGATTCTAGTGTCCGCGATAAAACCCCGAGATCTGAAAATAGCAAAGTAATCCCAATAAGGATTACAGAAAACTCTCGCAACATGCTATTATGCATAATATGAGATGCATCGCAAAATACCCCAAACAAACCCAAGCTTAACCATATAAGCTTCGTCCTACGCGATGATAATGTCTTAACGTGATTTATCACCTTTAAGTGATACTAAAAAGTATTAGAGTTGTTAATGAGTTGGAATTAGTGATTGTTTAAGATTTAGGACTTGATAAATTCTATTTGAGTATTTAAGTGTGTAGCACTTTTATTTAACCAAGTAATAAGACAATTTATTTAAATGTTAACACTTTAGAGTAAACAAACAACATGACATCATTTTTAAGTTTAATTCTTGTTTTTAGAATAAACACTGGAATGAATATTTTTAAATAGCTTAGTTATTTATTATAAGTGATAATTAATAAGAGTGTTTATATTTTATTGCTTGTAAAATTAATTTCATAACTTAACATTGCTTGTTAAAATAATAGTATAACAATTTGTATAAGCTTTTATTTCCAATTTTAAATTATGAAAGTATTACTTTTATTTTTATATAGAAAATATTATTTTATTTAACCAAAATTTTAAATACCAAGTGTTTATCTCATGATTCAATACATTTTCAAATTTAAAGTTTTAAACATGTGGAGCATTTTAAATGAAGTTGAAATGCATCCAAAATAGCATTTCAAATTAACTCCATATTTAAATATTAAGCAATTTGTAGTTCAAATTTTATGTTGATTAAAATTTACTCAAACACACACAATAATGACACAGTCATATAGATTTTATTTTTCTGAAATTTTGATATAAAGTTTGTATTTTTCTGAGTTAGGATGAATAAGTTATGAATTTTCCAATTTAAACTCACTGTAAACCATTTCTGGAATTATGAAAATGAGTTGGGCCCACCTGTCAGATTTTTAATATTTACAGAAAACAATTTTCCTAAAAGGATAAGAATCTGACATGGAGGTCCCACATGTCATTGAATGCATTATTTCGAATGGAATTAAAAGAAATTGATTTAAATGAAATGCTGACATCAGCATGACGTCACAACGAGGTTCATCTCCACTGCCGTGGATGAACTCGATGAATCCGAATGAATTGGCACGAATTGATGCCTCCAGCGTGTAGAGAACGACTAGGCGAACCTTTTAGTGGCGGCGCTGCTAGCAGATGGTCACCGGAACCTCACCGGCGACGAGCTTTGCGGTGGCCGAACCACGGGCACGACGATCTACTCGCTGCGCACGAATTAACCGAAAGTAAAGGCATAGGAAGGATCGTATGCTCACTACGAGCACGACAAGGTGCTCGGAGACGCTCGGGGAGGCTTGACGGCGACGTGCTCGTGCATGGCGCCCGGCGGCCGGAGTTGAGGAAGAACCCGATTTCTCCCTCCTCCTAGCACCCCTGCACGCGAGACTCAACAGAAACGATCAGTACGACGACGCGGTTCAAATGGTGTACTCCATTGTCTCCGGGGTGATCCCCACCGGCGGCTAGCCGGAAACTTACCGACGGCGACTTCCAGAAATTAGAGAGGCTAGAGAGGAATGGAGAGGTTGGGAGGTGGCTACGAAGAACCGTGGTGTCTCGGGGGTGCTCCTCGTGTATTTGTAGGCTCCGAGGAGGTCGGTAACTCGAGGTCGGCGGCGGGGACGGCCGAGATGCACGGCGGCGGATGTGCTCGATTCGGGCACGAATCCAGTCGCTAATGGATAGGGTTCGGACGCGGAGGCGATAGGGCGCGGCTCTGGTGGTCTCTGGCGTCCGGCGGTGGTCAATATCGACGGCGGCGACGTGGGGATGCTTCTCACAGCGGCGGCGGTCAAACGCGAAGAGGAAATCGGAGACGACGACGATGACTATTTTACAAATAACCCCCTGGACCTCCTGGATACTACAGGAACAATGTACAGAGACCCCTGGTTAATGTTTTGGACCTGATTTTGATTCTGAAACTTGCAGAGAGGTCTTGGAAAGTTTGTGTTTGAAATAAAATGTTTATTTCCACTTGTATAAGTTTACTCCATGATATAATTTGAATATTTGGTGTATTTTGAATTCTTTTCTCCTATGAATTGAATTTGGACATGTTTTCCCATTTTTCTTTCATTAAATTTATGTCTTGCACTTAAGTAACTTAAGTGGTGTATTTTACAACATGGTAATATTTTCCTATGCCATAATGTAATTATGAAATTTGGTATCTTTTAAATTGATTGAGACTTTGGGCTCAAAGAATATGGGTAAATATGAATATTCCAATTGGTTACCATACATGACTTTTACTTGATTATTTTTATGATGCATTATCACCATAGGGAAAATTATTTTCTATGGCATTATTCATTTGTAGATATTGTTTTCATCAACCTTTAAAATGCTTTGAGATCTCAACTATAAGATATTTAAGTATTTCAATACTCCACTTTGTGTTCTGATGATTTAAGCATTCCTGATCACACTAAATTGTGGTTTAATGGGAAAAGCAAAATGAATCATTGTGATTTCTAAGAAGAGTAAGCACCATGCTTTATGTCAAATCCATGCTAAGCATGAGAGATTGCCAAATGGCTTGATTTGTGATCCCTAACAAGTAAACCATGTGAGAGCATGATCCATTATTCTTGGAAGCACAATATAGCATTTCCTGCCTAAGGTTAGGTCTTATGGTGACATGATTGATATGATGAGTTGAGAATCCTTCTCATTCCATCATCCATTTAGATGATCCCAGATAGATGCACTCCCTCCTGATAGAGTTAATGTCTTTGGAATATATCTCTTTAAAATAGATATATTTGGGTTTGTGAAATAATTTGATTGAACACCTCTCAACTAATACTTCCATGTCATTCTCAATTCCATATGTCCAAGTTTAACTCTTATTGAGAATGAATTCTTGATTCCACCACTAGATGGTTATCCATTGATGAACTTCTGACTCTTCTCTTTTGTGAATCCTCCATTCACATGATCTTGGGATGGTGCATGTAATTCTTAGATATGGATGATGATTATATGGACTTTTGATTTGGCTTTACCTTCTCCTTGGTTATAATTCCCTTGGAGAAACACCATAAGTCTCCATGTGACTTTCTTATTTAGATCTTGATTATATTGCCTACGTTATAATGTGGTTTATTATTTGCTCACTTGTTTCTCTTACTTGGACCATAGTTAATTCACTTCAATGTTGTTTCCTTAAATCCAGTTGATCCAATTGATCCATAATCCAGTGTGGCCTTTACTTTGACATGATCCAATAAGTCAATACTTAAGACAACTCCTTCTTGTCAATGCTGGAAGTCCAACAGCACTTGCCTCACCCTTGTGGTGAAAACAATTCCTTTACTCCAAGCAAAACTTTCTCTTGATTGATTTCTCAAGAATGTTGATGTGCTTGATATCCTCACCTTACCTCATGTATATAAGAATAACTTGCAAACAAGGTAATTACTCTTGTCTTCAAATTACTACTTATACTCAAGTGGTTGAGGTAATTGATATACTAGATTATTCATCCTTTTATTCCTTTTGTGTATGACACTCCATTGTTCATGCATACAAAAGTGAGTTGTTAACAAGGTTGCAAAGCTTGTTACCAAACTACTTCTATATAACACTAACCTTGGGATATCACATCATTTCTAGGGAACTTAATAAAGATGGATTGAGATATAAGAGTTTCCAACTCTTCCTGATAGACTGGATATAGCACTCCTATGCCCATCTAAGATATACTTCTCTAAAACCTTCTTGTAGTGTCTTCTTCTTGATTGCTTCTCCCAGAGAATGCCTTCGAGAAGATTGGGAGATAAGGAGATATGATGGTCTAGATAAAGTAAGATCTAGATTAATATTTGGTTAAGCTTTTCTCCTTCTTAGGAATACTTCTCCTTTTATTTAAGATATGTACGTATTCAGTTAATGATATGATTCTTTATTTCCTTCAATTCCAATAGATAGGAATCATACCATGTGGTTATTCCATTTGTTGTATCTAAAGATGCTTTAGTGGTTTATTGTTCACTTAAAACTAGGGAGGTGTGATGATTGTGAAATGATGACTTGAAATGTTCTCTTAAGATATTGGATTCTCATATGCTCATTTATGGATGATGCAAATAGATCATGAGCATATGAATGTTGTAAGAGCTTAATGATTTAGATGATAGCCAATACTTAGCTTATAACTTGTCACATTTTATTTGTGAAGGAAATGTTTAAGAATGAGATGACATTAGGTTTGAGGTTTATCGCACTCACATTAGTGACTAAGCCTATTTCACCAACATCAGTGAAACCTCGACTTCACTTTAACAAGTTTAGTTCAAAGTTTTTAATTACTCGAGCATCTACGAGCATTCTCAACTAGTCATTCAAGTGTTGGTCGATCACTCTAGGACTTTGTTGAAAAAGTTTCAAATTTTCCCGGATTTTCATATGCATGCTATGCAAATGCACAAATTCTATCTAACTCCTTTATAGTCTATAACTACGGGGTATTACATGTGCCATCATGTTTAGATCTTGTGAGCTGCCTATCATGATCAAGATCATCTTTATGTAATGCTACATGTTGTGTTTGCTGGGATCCGATGGATATTGAATACTAAGTCATTTGCTTCATAATATATCATGTTGTGTGTTGTTTATGATCTTGCATGCTCTCCGTTGCTAGTAGATGCTCTGGCCAAGTAGATGCTTGTGACTCCAAGAGGGGGTATTTATGCTCGATAGTGGGTTCATGTCTCTATTTAATCTGGGGTAGTGACAGCAAGCTCTAAGATTGTAGATGTACTGTTGCTACTAGGGATAAAACAGTAGTACTTTGTCTAAGGATAATGTTATTACTTACATTACACACTTTGCCTAATGCAATAATCTGTTGCTTGCAACTTAATACTGAAAGGGGTGCGGACGCTAACCGGAAGGTGGATTATTAGTCATAGATGCGGTTGGAACGGTCTATGTATATTGTTGTAATGCCCAAATGAATCTCACACTAGACATCATGTCATTAGTATATGCATCATTATGCAGCTCTTTATTCTGTCAATTGCCCAGCTGTAATTTGTTTACCCGCATGTATGCTATTATTATTATTTATGGAGAGACACCACTAGTGAACTGTGGACCCCGGTCCTTTTCTTTAAACTGATAATACAACCAACTGCAAACTGTTACTTTCATTCTCTGCAAACATCATCCTCCACACATACGTTTAATACTTTGTTACATCAAGCCAGTGAGATTGACAACCTCACTGTTTCGTTCGGGCAAAGTAGTTTGATTGTGTTGTGCAGGTTCCACCTCCCTTTCGACGCCTGTTTTCTGGTGCCATTGTCAGGGAGACCTTCAGACGTGTTCTTCATCTCCTACTGGTTCGATAAACTTGGTTTCATAACTGAGGGAAGACTTGCTGCTGCACTCATCATACCTTCCTCTTGGGGTTTCCCAACAACACCACCGTGTGCATCATGGATCTCTTAAGTTGATATATGTTATGATGATTGCCAATATTATGTCTTTGTTATGAAAGTAGATGCATATTATGTACCCCGTTCTTGTCTATGTGTTTTGATCCAACATGTGTATGAGAGCGTGTGAGGCGGAACGTGTGCATTAGTTGGAGTAATGGGGGGTGGTTTTGTGGTAAGTTGACAACAATACCGTGATCCACTTGGGTTTTTACCTTACTCTGTTGCCTCACTAGGGATATAGGAAATATCATGCTACCGGGGATATGTGGGTGACATTCTCACTATCATCATTACTAGATCTAGCATGTTCTTATTTAAACTTCATGTCATTGAACTTAAAACTATACTCTGTTTATCTTAATTACTGAGGTGTTATGATTTAGTTCGCATCTTGGTGGAGTATAAGAGAGATTAATAACCAAAAGATCTCTATGTTAGGATGTGATGCCCATATTATTAATAACTTGTCTTGTTGCAATCTCATATGTCAATTCCTATATTGCATTATCTACCACTATATAAAAGAGAGAGTGCATTTGTGAAACCATGAACCCCAGTCCATTTTTAATCATAAGAAACACCTTTCCAACACTTTTATTGCACTTTACATTTTCTGCCATTATAAAATCCAAAAATACAAAAATACTTTTATATCTTGCAAACACCATACAAATCACAAAAACATCATCCAATATCATTCACACCATCCTTGCACTTTTATTTATACCATTGCATATTTATTTCTGTTTTGCATTTATTATTTCTATATATTTTAGTTACACCTTGTGCTTGACAACCACTTGGTGAGGTTGAGGGCACAAAACAATTTACTTTGTTTTATAGGTTTCATAAAGAAGGATAAGAAGACAACAACTTTTGGTTCATTTCCCCGAGAGTTCGATATTAAACCCTCGAGTCACCCTCGTGGGGAAAATAAGTCTTTTCCCTTGCTATACACTTTGCACTTGGAGTCTCAACCTAACCCACATTCTTTTGACGCAGGTACTTGGTGCTCAGCAAGACTATATTCTGGCGCCATCGTCATCATCGTCAAGGGCCATCAGTATGCTACCTCATCGTACCCTGAGAAGTAACGGTTGTACCTTGAGAATATTTGGCTACCAATTTTGGGGGATGTAAGGAAGACAACTCACAAACTTGTATATACCATTGGACCAATATCCCACATGGCACAAATTAAGCCCCACCCCTCCTAATTCACTAATTTGTAGGAAGGTAATGGACTTTAGAGATGCACGAAGAGAACCAAGAGAGGGGGCACCTACTTCGACATCCAAGACCGAAAGCTCAAGGAGGCGCAACTCAATAGGGAAACCAAGGCTTCGTGTACACGTCACTGTACGGACACGGAATGATTTCTTGCATCGTTCGTACCCTTTTACCCCTCCCTTTTACCAGCAGTATATTCACCACTGGCCGCGGCATCCGTGCAGGATCTGGTTGACGAACAGACAGAGAAAGGGCGGGAGGGAGCTATTAAGGTTTGCACACGCCGTGATGCTGACAGTTAATGGCGGCCGACGCCCATTTTCAATGCATCCACCCTCCCACGAGCTGCGACGGCTACTCGATTAAATAAAAATCTCCTCTTTTTCCTCAACAGATACCCCTCCCTCCTCCCTCCTCTGCGGCTGCCACCCCGCCATTGCCGATAAAGAAATGCCTCAGTGAAGGAGGCCCCATGCAGAGAGAGAGACCAGAACTTGACTGTACCTCACGCACCGTGGGGGAGTGTTCAGTTCAGTGTGATCCGGAGCAAGAAGAAGAGGACATGGCGCATGTGAGAGAGAGGCGCCCCCCCAATAATTCCTCTCTCTCCCCTTCCCCACACCCTGCGTGATGGCGTTCCGTCCATCCATCCCGACCTCGCTCAGCCAGCTCCTGCGCCCTTGTTCCCATGCGCCGCAAGAAGCCCACCTCGCGGCCCCTCCCAGAGAATCTTTCCTGACCTCAACCTTACCTCATCTCCCTTTCTTTATCTCTCCCTGTCACCCTCTCTCTCTCTCTGGGGACTCGAGGTGAGCGATGGCTCGGGGAGGCGGAGCTTGCGTCGTGGCGGCTCCTCTGCTCGCCCTGCTTCTCGTTGCAGCAGGCCTTGGCGGCGGTGGCGTGCATTGCCTGAGGTCAAGTGAGTTCTTGATTTCATCCATTCTCTCTGTTCCACATCTCTACTCGTTGATTCTACAGTATGTTCCATTTTACCGGTGACGGTGCTGCTGTGGCCTGTGTGTGTGTGTTTATTTGGCCTCCCATTGCTTCCGTTCTTGGAGATGTGGCCTGAAAATGGATGCCATAGCTCGGAGAATGGCAGTGTTTGGAAGAAGCACTTGTCGAAAGAACCCACTTTTGCCGAGAAAGTGAGGGGCTCGCCGAGATGGATGCGCTGCGCAGCACGAGCTTTACCATAAGTAGACGTCCCAAGTACTTTTGCTCTCTCGGAGAACCGCGCGCGTGAGCAATCATAAGAATGGCGAAGTTTGCTGGATGCGGCAGGCAGCTGCTGCTAATGTCAATCTGAACCCATTTTTTTCTCATTGTCTTGTAATGCCAATCTTCAGGAGCAGAGAGTGGCGCCACGGTGCTTGAGCTGCGGCACCACAGCAGCAGCAGCAGCTCAGGGCCAAGCGGGAAGAGCAGAGGAGCAGCGGATGCCGACGGCCTCTTCGCCTCCGACGCCGCGAGGGTTTCGTCGCTGCAGCGGCGCATCGGCAGCTACGGGCTGAGGATCAGGTCGTCCGACGCGACGGCGGTGGAGTCGAAGTTGGCCCAGGTACCCGTCACCTCCGGCGCCAAGCTCCGGACACTCAACTACATCGCCACCGTGGGTATCGGCGGTGGCGAGGCGACGGTGATCGTGGACACGGCGAGCGAGCTCACCTGGGTGCAGTGCGCGCCCTGCGACTCCTGCCACGACCAGCAGGACCCCCTCTTCGACCCCTCCTCGTCGTCCTCCTACGCCGTGCTGCCGTGCAACTCCTCCTCCTGCGACGCGCTGCAGGTGGCCACCGGAATGTCCGGCCAGACGTGCGGCGGCGCCGACCAGCCGGCGGCCTGCAGCTACACTCTCAGCTACCGTGACGGCTCCTACTCCCGCGGCGTCCTGGCACACGACAAGCTGAGCTTGGCCGGTGAAGACATCCAAGGCTTCGTGTTCGGCTGCGGCACCAGCAACCAGGGCCCATTCGGTGGCACGTCCGGGCTGATGGGGCTAGGCAGGAGCCAGCTCTCGCTGATATCGCAAACCATGGATCAGTTCGGCGGCGTCTTCTCCTACTGCCTGCCTCTCAAGGAGTCCGGCTCATCAGGATCACTAGTCCTCGGCGACGACCCGTCGGTGTACCGGAACTCGACCCCAATTGTGTACACCTCCATGGTCTCCGACCCAATGCAAGGGCCCTTCTACTTCCTCAATATGACCGGGATCACCGTCGGCGGCCAGCAGGTAGAATCATCATCATCCGGCAACAAAGTCATCATCGACTCCGGCACGATCATCACGACCCTCGTGCCTTCGGTGTACAACGCGGTCCGGGACGAGTTCCTGAGCCAGCTCGCCGAGTACCCGCAGGCGCCGGCCTTCTCCATCCTCGACACCTGCTTCAACTTGACGGGGCTGAGAGAAGTGCAGGTTCCTAGCCTCAAGTTTCTTTTTCAAGGCAATGTGGAGGTGGAGGTGGACTCCAAGGGCGTGCTCTACTTCGTCAGCAGCGATGCCTCTCAGGTGTGCCTGGCTCTGGCCTCCCTGAAATCCGAGTATGACACTTCCATTGTTGGTAATTACCAGCAGAAGAACCTCAGGGTCATATTCGACACTGTAGGGGCTCAGATTGGGTTTGCGCAAGAGACCTGTGATTACATTTGACATGCATTGGGAGGGAGCCATGAAATGTGTGAATATCCTATACTTGAGGGATTTGTTTTGGGATCACCTCTGGTGATTGGCACTTGGCAATACAGTATTTAGTTATTGGCAAATGTACAAGCATTTAGAATTGCTCTAGCTGTGTTTCTTCTTCTTATTCTTCTCTTCTGCCATTTCTTTGTGCTTCATCTAAGATCACAATTACTACTTATTGCAAGAAACTGGTAGATATTTTAAGGGTTTTCAGCTTAATCCTACTGTACGTATAGCATCCAGTGCTTATTGCAAGCAAGAAAAACTGTTTCATGGAAGGAATTGTGCAATGCCACTAGCTGCAAAATTACAAGATCAATACTAGATACGGTGCTAGAATATTTTTTATGTAACTGGGAATGGATGGTTTCGGATCATCAGGGCATGCCGATTCTGTCATTTCTTTTGTGCTTCATCTAAGATCGGTATTACTCATTGCAAGAAACTGGTAGATATTTCCTTATGTTCCTCCTCCTGCTGATAGGCGAGATGGCTTCGAGATTTTCAGCTTAATCCTACTGTACAGCATCCAGTGCTTATTGCCAGCAAGAACAGCCCAACACTGTTTAATGAAAGGAATTGTGCAATGGCACTAGCTGCAAGATTACAAAAGATCACGTGATACAAGCAGTGCTAGAATATTTTTTATGGTAACTGTGAATGAATGATCTCAGATCATACCGATTCTGCAGTGATCAGGCATGAGAGGGTGTGCCTTGCCAAATTAAGGCGCCTGCAGGAAATATTATGCAGGGAATATGCACTGTGCAGACACTGTTTGTACAGAATACACAGAATATAAACGATTAACGAACAGCATTTTTTTAAGAGCTATGGTCTATTGAAATTCAACTAACGCTGGATAATGTCATGGCGTTACCATGGATAATCTCGTTCTTTTTTAAGCTACAGATGCGGTGCATTTGCCTGGTTGTAACTTGTAAACCACAGACGAGAAAGTATATAAAATTGGTTTTTGCATGATGGTTTATGGACTTGGCGAAATTTCTGAGGACTACGTGGTGCTTGCAATTTAGATTAGCATTTACAAAAATTTAGTTTGCCTCCGTTTCATGTTATGCTTTCTGACCTAGAGTAAATTGTCAAAAAATACACACAACAACTCGGAGAATGCATCAGAGCTGATGACTTTGTCCAGAAACGTGTTGACTTTCCCCGAATTGTGATGATTTGTTTTTAAATGTAGGGTTCTCACTCCGTCGGTCCCTATCTTTTTGTTTTTTTGACAACTATGACATTTTTAAGAAACTTAACAAACATCTTGCCTCTTGTCAAAACTATTTAGGAATCTGGTCCTCTGGATCAAAGCCGAAGAGGATAGAGCTGAACTTGTGCAGTTCTGTGCCATACTCTTCAGCGCCGAACCCATGTTTCAACTTATACAAGTTTCAGATTTCAAAAAAAAATCTTCGAGTTTCACCAAGTCACATGTTGTTATACTCTTTCACCTTTCCTTTTCAGTACTGTTCATGACAAATAGATTTGATACTGTTTGCAGTACCACGGCAAGCTAAATACTGCATTACATATAAAGTGTCAAAACTGGCGAAGTTTGACTACATGCATCTCTGAATGTCATCTACCCAGGAGCAGAGAGGTAGGTACTCTGTTTAAGGCAGGTTATAGATTCACGCTGCAAAAAAAAAAGTCAGGGTTAAACCCATGTACTACTCTGCAAAATTGAAGAAATAAAAGCGAGTTGATGACGCTGTCTGCGGGTCCAGAAGCATACGGAGTACAGTGTTTGGATAGATGTACTGGACACAGTATATTCAATTAAGCGAGTAAAAGCTCACCTGGCCTGACAGTGTCCCCGGCCTAACCCACACCACATGGTAAATCTTTCGGCATATGGTGACAGCACAAGCGACCAAGAAAACAGCTGTGGATCACAGCGCTCTGCACTGCATCTCAATGCATCCCCGCTACGGGCTTGGGATTCTTCAGCGGGAGGACCAGCAGAGCTTGGGGACAACTTGTATTGTGAGAGTAATTTAGAGAGTTTAAGTTGTCTGACATGGTGTCAGTCAATTAAGCAGTGAGCATAGGCAGGCACCATGTTTGACTTAGACCAGCACAGCATAGTCAAATAAGCTCGATATGGATCCCAAGAAGAAAAGAGTTCGTAAGAACAACTCTCGAGCAGCTACCATAAATCGATCGAAACCGTAAAATAACCGTTAGTTTACCGTCCTCCACAAAAAACTCGCATGATTAGATACCATAAAGTAGGTCGGTCCATAATTTTTTTACCGCCCACCGGCAACAGCCGAACCGAACGTGCCCCGCACTTCCCCTCTCGTTTTGGCGGGACGGAAGTTTCCCCCTCCTCCTTCCCGCTTTCGCCTCCCTATCAACGTCAATCTACCTCCCCACTCGCTTTCCTCACCGCCTCGAGGAATCGAGGTCATGGATCCCTCCGAGCTCCCATCGACCGTTGCTCAGGTCCTGCAGCCGCAACCGCCACCTCTCGTCGTTCCTGCAGTCCACGTGGACTCACCGGCCGCCGCCGCTTCGGTCCTAAAGAAGAGGAAGCGCGCGGCAACGCAAGTCATTTCCCCTACGGCCGCTCCCCTCGTTGGTGCTTCTCAGGCCATGGCCATCCACGCGCCAACACCCGCTACCCCGAAGGCCGCCGCCTGGAAGGCCGCCGTACCGTGGAGGAAGGCGGGGACCGGGCCCAAAACGGCGCCGCTCGGCGGGAAGAAGAAGCCCGTTGCTCGCCCCGTTTGTCCTCAGCCTTCCCCGATGATGTGGAGGAAGATGGTGAGGAGGATGGTGAGGAAGATGCATTGAAAGAGGTGGATCAACCAGCCTACAATAAGGGGAAAGAGAAGAAGAAAAGGAACAGGAACTACGCCGTGGTCGAAGACGCTTGGTGCGAGCATGGTTAGAAGTGTCGCTCGACGCGGTTCATGGCACGGACCAAACCGGCAAGCGCTATTGGATAGACAAAAAATTCAAGCTCATGCTACGAGTTGATTTCAATGTGAACCGAACCTATCGATCACTATAAACCCGGTGGGATGTGATCAAGTTGTGTTGTAGCCGATGGAGTTCGGCGAGTTGAGGTGCTTTGGCTCCGGCTTCGGCGTGTTATGGAGGATGGTTTTGCGACTTGAGCTCGCCTTACCTATGCTACTTTACGTCTTTTTTATCGGTGGAGTTGATACGAACATCGGTGTGTCAATCTATCGAACACATGCTGTAATAATAACGAACTTCATATACGGTTTTGTTTTACAATCCACAACGCCGAGCAGTCCACACAAACTGAAACCGCAAAACAGAATATTAACGCCGCCGGCTCTCGCGAACATGGAAATCGCGTTTTCAGCGCGCTACTCAGGCGCACTGACGGTTGCTAGATGCTAGAGATGCTCTAAGCTGCTCCACTTAAAGGTTTGACTTTCCGCGCCATGACTCTTTTTTTTTTGAATTTATACCACACTATATTAGGTCAGCAAGCCGCCTCATTAAAAACCTTACCAGTCCCCTTAGGTATAGTGCGTCTGAAACTTGCCGTCTCAACCAAACACAGATACATCGTTTATTACATCGATTTTCACAGAATGGGGGATCCCCATCCCAAATAAAAGACCTATCTGAAGATCTAGCTAAATTATGCGCTACTTTATTTGCTTCTCTAGAACCATGACTAAAGGTAATATTTTCAATGCAATGCGCCATCTGAAAGCAATCTGCTAAGATAGCAGTGTAAGGGCTCCAAAGTTGAGTCACTCCCGTGCAAGCCTGTATCAATTCTAAGTTGTCTGACTCCAAGACCGCAGGAGTGCATGCCATTGACTCCGTGCCTAACGTCACGATGTTTTACTGGTTAATCGCCAGAATGGTAAAACAGATCGGTTGCTACACTTCTCGCAAGACACACTTGCGGCACCTGATTTATTTACCACACTTCCTAAGCTTATTCAGTATGCTTATCACAGACAATTATTCGAACCTTCTTTTCTCAATCCACGAGAGCAAAAAAAAATTGGACTTAGCATTCCACATCCGAGATTCAAAACACAACAAAGCACGACTACAGAGCCACAGCAAAGCACGGTTGCCAAGTAAAATGGTCTCAGTACAAATAGTCCTAAGAAGGCAAAACAATCGAGCAAAACCAAATGGTTCCCTTTTTAAAAAAAGTTTCTTTTCCTTTCATGGTAACATCTGCAAATCAATTGATATTCTCAAATTCTCACAAATAACTATGACTAATGCCGGCACCAAAAGAATACAACTAACTAAATTCAAAAGAGCAGATAGTAGGAGCTTATACTGCACATGCATATTCTGGTACAAAAGACTTTTGCCTGACTAGCTCATGTAGATCGTGAACAATTTTAATCACCGCATCTGGGCGCGCTAGTTTCAGGGCATTTTGGGACATTACTTGGAGCTCATCTGACCTGGGACCAAACCAGTCGGCAACAATCTTTGCAATGTGTTCTGGAGATTTCGAGAACCTTCCACATCCATTTTCGACAACATAGGGAACATTGCCAGCTTCCTGTTATGCAAATAAGTTATAAATAAATCATGCATAATGTAAGATCAGGGGATCAGCCTCTCTTGGAAATTGGCATGATACACCTCTTTAAATGGAAATACACCATTGGTGCATAAGCAAATAAATACTCCTGGGTAGATGTATCTGAAAAAATAATCATCTATTTTGCCACACACACAGCTCAGCTAAAAAATATAAGGTGTATTTTATTGTCCAGACCAGGTCACGTGACACAAAATTGATAATATTCAATTCATGTTCTAATTCTTATGGTTATGATTTTGAAACTATTAGAAATATATCAAAATCAGTTTCAGAGCAAGTTATGGTCAGTGTAACTGCATGAACCCAGGTACAAAGTAAAGGCATGGTACAAACTACTCCCTCCGTTCCCAAATCTAAGACGTAGCTTTTTTGGTGTCCTGATTCGTTCCTAAATGAGTGAATCAACACACTAAAACATGTCTATAATCAGGACAAAACGAGAAAGGCTAGAAAGTCTTATATTTTGGAACGGAGGGAGCAGATGAGAATGTCACATGTATGAGTTAATTTTGGTTGAGGATCCTTATAAATTAAACATGGCACATGCAGCTCAGCTTGCGTGCTGGCCTACGATCAGACAATATGGTATTCTACACAACCATTTTAGTCATTTTTCATTCACTACCACTACTACAGTTTATTTGACATAGATTCATGGAAATACCTACGGGATACCAATATCTTATGGAACATTTGTCAAGGACAGTTAAGAGGCGTATCCACCCCTGAACAATGTTACAAGCCAAAGTCAAGAGTTCTCAGCAAAATGATAGACATGCAGACCCTCCAACGAATGGTACAGGAAATTACCTGCCCGGCGATATAACCATTTAGAATAATGGGGAGGCCACGGATCATCGCCTCTGCAATTGTACCAGGCCCGGCCTGCAAATCACAACAAGTCATGTTTTACCGAATACCACCAATCATGCAATATCATATGACATGCGAAGTGCATGATCTGAAGATGCGGATCAAATGTAGAGCATACCTTTGTAATGATACAATCACAAGCACCCATGCATTCTTCCATCTTTGTAACGAAACCTTTCACCTAAAATATTAAAAGAGGAGCACAAATTTTAGCAGAAGAAAACTGGTAAGGCAGGATAGTTGCAAATTTGAAATGCTTGCAAGCTGAAAATCTGCTATAAGGAAGTACCTGAACAGGAACTTTCCAATTGATTGACTGCAACCTGTTAGTCAACTTCTTATTGCGTCCACAAATTATAAGTATTTGACCCATGGGCCCCCCAAGGCTTTCGTCATATAAAGCCTTATCGAGCGCTCTAGCAGTGGCTTCAATAGGTCCCATCCCTTCGCCCCCGCCCATTAATAGAACGGCAGGCAGATATTCATCCATACCCAACTCCCTACGCAATTCATCCTGTTAAAGAAGAGCATAAATATCACTCAGCAATATGTGCAGAAGGCAAGAGATCTAGAAGCTACTAGGTGCTAATGGCTGAAGAGATTGTTTACCTTCGGTGGAACAGGTTTGATAAAAGATGGGCGTACAGGGAGGCCATAAACTTTAATTTGTGAAGGTTGCAGTCCAGCTTTTAGTGCTCTCTTTGTCACCTCAGCTGATGGACAGTAACATCTGGTCACAAGCTTGTGAAACCTAATGGAAAGCAGTAAAATAACTATTTCACTGTAAGAACAGTTGCATCCCTGTTTTAAAGGTAGGGATTGAAAAACTGATGCTAAGTTATATGAACATTAAAACCAGCATACCATGTTGGGTGACAAGTGCTCAGGTCTGTGATAACTGTTGTGAATGGAATCTTATCTAGTAAACCTCTGGACCGTAGAACTCTAAGGGGCACATGTTGCATTAAAGGATGTACACTGATAATCACATCAGGTTGGTATTGCATTAGACCTTTGGCAACCTCTCTGCAGGAAAAGACAGGAAATGTCTAGATTATATAACCATGCTATCGCAAAATAAGCACTTCAACAAGTAAGCATGGTCCACAATTCCACATATGCATCAACATTAATATTAATACAGACCTAAACAGATTTTAAAAAATAAGCACAGAAGATGGTAGTTGTTGCTAAGTTTGAAAATAGCTGGATTTGGGCATTCTCCAGCAGGATTCGTGAATTCTGCTGCATACCACCTTATAGTGCGTCTCATGATGACAGCATAAAACCCAACCGTAAAATAGATACCCCAGCAAAAAGTATCATCTTCAATGCTGATGGTAATTATAGATATTATTTCAATTACAAAAATAGACTAGATCAGCCAAAAGGCAAGTCAAACGAGGCAATCCTGAGTCCTGAGTCCTGACTCTAAGGGGAACCAGTATCCAGCATCAATATATGTTGAGGTGATAAGATTAAAATAAAATTAACAAAAGAGGAAAGAGTAACAACAAGAATGGTATATAGCAAATTGTCAGTAATCTTTATCATTCTGCAGCTATTGCCATAAATTGCAAAAGGAAAAATCTTTTGATGGATAAGAAATCAGAATTCAATTAAACTACACTACAGGTCGACTAATTCGAGAATGTTGCCGCAGTAGGAGATGGTTCCACAATTTAAAAAGGTAATTTGAAGCTCACTCAAGGTGCAAATTAGACTACTCGCCTCGCTATGAATGTTGCTGTTGCAGCAAAATGTGGCTGATGAATTACTCGTGGCGCGGTACCATAGTATGTCATCTTCCACAAGGGTCCATGTCTCACCAAGAAACTATAGCTTCTGGGAAGTTGGTTGAAAGGCCATGGGGTATGTTCGGTCCACAAATCAGTGACGAATACCTGCAAATAAATTCATTCATTACGAAATAAAAGAAGCATAAATAATGACAATACTAATAATAAACCAACAAAAAAAAAGACAAACATTCACTTATTCATCCTAATATCCAAGAACCAACCCAGTACAAATGACAAGCATCAGAAGTACAGTCGTGAAAAATCTCATGCTTTACTACACAGCAAAATCATAAGTTAAAAGCAGGCTAAACCATCTCTTGCTATGTTACTGTTTTGTCATTCTAGCCAACTAGCTGATGCCAATAAGCATTACAATAAGCAGAGGGGATATCATTCATTTTTTTAGAAGAACTATAGGTTTATACGGAAGCATCAGAGACATAGATAGGCGTAAAGAACAACTAACAATTTTACTCGGCATTTAACAGAATAAAATAAATTAGGAAGTAAAGGTTAATGAACCGGTACCAGCACCACATAATCTCTTTCATGTACAACAACTTTATGAATCCACATCATGGCATTTGTAATTATATCACCCAGCTTATACGATGCTTCTTTTATTTAATGTTTCCTTCTGTACCCTCTCTTCCATCCCAGTGCCAGCATGCTACTCTATGCTTTTCCAACATATTATACGGGATCAATTGAAAAGCTAAAGAAGAATTTGGGGACAGGGGGCAAGTGCAGAAAAGAAGAGTGTAAAGATCAAACCATGTGGGAAAGGGATCACTGCTCAGGGGCTACCAGCAGAGAGTAGTGGTAACAGTCTAACTAAGGTTTATCCATATTCCATAAGCGGCATCAAACACGAAAACCCAAATCCCTTTCTCAATCTCTCCTCCCCCCAGTCGTTGTCTCCTACAATACTAGTTTCTCCGTCCCCTAAAATCACATCTTCTACCAATTAGCCAATTCAACTCGAGATTTGTAATCGTGAGTTAGGTTTGAGAGGATATCTCGTGGCCACTGTGTAACAATATGAAGTCCCGTGCCTGAAAAGCACAGCATTCATGTGCTACATATGCACGAATTAGGCAAGAATTTTAAATCAAATGCACCTCGAAGTTATGTTGACTTTTCTTTACAAGAGGGTGTCACCGTCTTAGCTGAACTCACCCCCTGATAGTCTAGCTAGCGTGTGATTTGTCATGACAGTTAGCCACCGGTGAGCACGTAGATGGTAGGCTTAGCTAGGGTAGCACGCAACTACTGAACCAACGTTATCATATTATTACTAGAACTACTCCTACCAAGTTGCAGCAAGCTACATTGTGCATGTTTCGAGTATTGAGCCTAGCAAGCAGAAGTCATCAACAAAGAAAAATCTGGAGGGAAACAGGACATCAGTGCAAGCCGAACCTGGTAGTCGTCGCCGTACTCCTGGGCGAAGGCGGACTTGATGGCCTCGGCGGAGGCGCGATGGCCGCCGCCGGTGTCACTCATGAGGATGAGCACCTTCTTCGGGGCCTGGGCCCGCGCCACCCCCTCCTCCTCCGCCTCCGCCTCCACGTCAGCGTCCCCACCCCCTCCGCCCCCTCCGTTGTTCCCTCCTCCGCCGCAGCCGCCGCCCCCGAGGGACGCGAAGCCGAGCGGCGCGATTTGGTTCCCGTGCAGGCGCACGAAGCGGGCGAACTCGCCCCACATGTGGTGGAGCCTGGAGGCGGCGGTGGAGGTGGGCCCGGTGACGGAGACGGAGGCGGCGACGGCGAGCGCCCGGGGCCCGGGGGGGCGCGCGCGGGGGAGGAAGGAGGCGTGGGAGGAGGGGGCGGAGGGGAGGAGGGGCGGGGAGGAGGAGGGGAGGAACGGGGACGGGACGGAGAGGAAGGCCGCGGGGAGCGCGGGGTCGGCGGCGGCGGTCGGCGGGGGCATGGCGGCGACGGAGGAGAGCTCACATTCGAGTGCGGGGATGGCGTGGGGGAGAGGTAGGCGGAGATGAGCCACACAGCCGGACGGGCGCATCGGTTTTGCTGGGTTGGGTTGGGTTGGGTTCACATCACACGCGGTCGGTGGTCGTTGGAGCTGGACGGTGCGCCGTTCGCGGCGTGCGTGTATGTGGTCTGGTCGGACTCGTGAGTCATGAACGCGCTGAACTTTGAAGATGGTGGTCCTAAAGTATAGGTAAAAGGTTTGGGAACCGTGTTACACGCTACATTTTTGTTTTCGCCACATGCGCGACTAGCCTGGCACGACTGCATTCTACAACAAAAGAAAATGTCATAAAATGACTTATCTCACGTCATCTAGACAAGTACTGTTACATGTCGCATTATCTTAAAATCATTCAAAATAAAACCCTAGGTTCAAAGTTTCTAGTATAAGAAAGTAAAATAGTTGAGCAACAAAATTAACTTTTGGGGGATCAACATTCCAACTTGACTGACAAATTTGAGAATTACCGGTCCATTTTACTCATTTGAAATTTTTCAATATTTATTATTTTTTTAGACCTCTTTATTAAGAACTATTGTTATTCGACGGGAACTAAATTTTGCAAGTAGTTGCGCCAGCAACCCATCTGCATGTTGCACTTTAAAGTTTTTTTTAAAAAGTGAATACATCGTTTATATTGGTTATGCTGCACAGTTCACTTATGTCTTCTTTTTTCTGCACTGAACACACATGGTCATGTTTTGGGATGAAAATTTGTGGATGAACGAGAAACAACATAACCACTGTCCATAATTTATTTCAAATTTTTAAAAATTCGAGAATAGGACATCCAACAGTGGGGCACTGATAAACTAGTAGGCCATTGCCCGCTCATGGCTTGTGAGCTGTGAGCGAAAGGAGGGATCCCAATTCTGCCGATCCATACAATCTATCGAGCATGAGATCACGCTTGGGGCTACCTCAACCGTAGGCGACGAGCAAGGTACCCTTTTCTGGCTCGACTCGTGGTGTGGCAGGCGGCCTCTATGAGACGAGTACCCGGAACTCTTCGCTATCTGCTCGGATCAGTCTTTGCTTGTCACCACTGCTGCCCAAAACGGTTAGTGGAACATAGGAATCCGCCACACCTTTGGGCAGGTGGAGGCGCTTAGTTGTGGGGGGGGGGGGGGGGGGGGGGGGGGCTGTTAGCGGCCCTCCCCCTACCCTCTCGGACCTCCCGGATACTGTCTCCTGGGCACTCTCGCCCTCAAGGCAATTCTCCGTCGGCTCCGCCTACCGGGCCCTTTTTCGAGGGCCCGTCCTTCCCTGGACTTCTCACTCGTGGAAGGCTCCTATGCCACTCAAGATTAGGATCTTCACGTGGCAGTTGCTTCGAAATCGCCTCCCCTCGGTGGTGGAGGTGGCCAAGCGCATGGGCCCGGGGATGAGATTTGCCCCCTGTGCGGGGTCCCCGAGACGAAGACACTTATCATGTTCTCCTGTTCCGCCGCTCGGTTCATGTGGAACTTCACTGCTGAGGCTCTTGGGCCTGAGTGGCAGGCCCACGACCTGATAGGGTTCCTGAAAGTGCAAGCAAACCGTGCCGGGAGGAGGAGGCGCCTCTTCCGGCTAATGTTTGCTGCAATGATCTGGATTTTATGGACTATTCGCAATAAAATAGTTATCGAGCACGTCTTTCTATGACGTGGCTCTGACTCGGTGTTTAAACTTTTTGTTTTTCTCCAGGAGTGGCACCCGCTATGTAGGCAGTGGGACAGGGCGCGGCTGTATGCTATGCTTGATGATCTTATGAGGGCGGCGCGCCGTCTTCACTCCTCCTCCAATCGCAGGGCTCCTCCATAGGGCAGTGAGAGTTGTATCCGTACTTTCCGCTGGTCCTGGGCTTGTTGTGTTGTGGCCCCCGTAGGTTTTTTCTTGGGTTGCCTGCCCAACCTGTCAGCGACCGAACAGCGTGCGTGGTTTGCAGGAAGCCCACGGCGATGCCTCGTCTCTCTCGCATCGCGACCTCGTCTCCCTCAAGGCTCAACGCCACGCCTCAACCCGGAAGCACTTCCTGCGCGGGGCAGATGCCGACGATCGCCTGCGGCGTGTGCGCGGCCGCCTCACCCTCCTCCCGCCGCGCTCGCGGCCATCCGTCGTCTTCCTGGAGCTTCAGGAACCTCGTCCCGGTCACTCCCAGACGGCTAGGGCCCCGGCTCCCCGCTCCCATGGCCTCCACCGTCGACTCGCCGGGGAACTCCAACGACTTTGCCAAGCGCATGGACCGCGCCTGGCTCATCTCCAAGGTGCGCGCCTCAATCGCCGCTCAGTTCTTCTCTCGTGTTGATTTTTTTGCTCATGTATGTGTATAACTGAATTATTGGGGGAATTGTGGGGAATCCTAATCGAATCCACTACGTACCCGTATTGGAAACCTTATTTGGACCTCCCAATCGTTCAGTTGACATATGAGGCCAGGAATCGCATATTTTGTTGATCGTGAACTCTCAAATTGGAGTCATTGGTCCAACTGAGCATGCTGCCACTCTACAAGCAGTATGAAGTGCCAACATAGGACGTACCGGCAACAAATTTGTAACAATCGTGGTGCATCTTTACTTTTATCATGCACTTCACGACGAAGTTCTCAGATATGGAGCTCCTTCCAACATTGTTAGTTGGGGGTAGTTTTTGTTAGGGTGAATGAAGTGAATAAGAAAACTGTTGGCCCCAAAACTCTCCCCACTTTCGAGTGCGTCTAGTAGAAATATAATGGAGATTCTCGCAGTGACCGAGCTCTTCTCCTTTTCCACATACTCACTGAATGTGTATGTACTATGTTGTATGTCTGTATGTGTAGCTTCAAACATTCTGGTTCTGCTTGAGTAGTTGTCCATGTTGTAACTAAAGAGGCACAACTTGCTAACCTCTGTTTTTAAAAAAACTTGCTAACCTAGTATAGTTTATTACTCCCTCCGATCACTTTTGATTGTCGTGGACCGGCAACTAGTTTAGCACAAACGTTAGGTTCAACTTGCGACAATCAATACCGATCGGAGGTAGTAGTTTTATAGAAGGTGGTAGTGTAGTGATAGGCTTAATTGCTAACCTACAAAGAAACATTATAGTCTTAATTGCTAATCTAAAAAGAAACATTATAGGCTTAATTGCTAATCTAAAAAGAAACATTCTCAAATAAAAGGTCAGTTTGATGTGCTAGCAGTATAACTATAGTACTTGATTAGAGCAACATTTTATAATTGTGCATACAACACAAAAGGAAGCGTTTCATAATATTTTTCAAGAATATACTTTGGGAATTTGTTAATATATGTGACAATGATCTTGTTTGGAAATGACGGACCAGGAAATGGGAATGCCACTTATTTGGGTTGTTCACATTTAGTTCTCCAAAACTCTTAACCGAGGAACACGGAATAATGTAGGACACACATTTATTCAATATGATTTAGTAGTTAGAATCTATGGTTGTTTACTTGTATTTTATATTTGCATAAAAGACATTCTAAGAATTTTTTTCTGGTAGTTTCATCATCTCATTATGCTAGTATTAAAATAAATTCAAATTTTATATGTAGGAAGCACACAGAATTATCAGCCATGCTTACAACATTGCTCTTTATTAGTTCTTCTGTAATCTTACATTCATGATGTGGTGATATACAGCAACCAAGACCGAGTTCTTGTTCATCTTGTGAATCCAGTGGGGACGTGGAGTGCAAGTGGTGTGCAGGCACAGGCTTCTTTATCATTGGCAACAATATGTTGTGTGAAGTACCCTCGAAAAATACTAGATGTGTGATTTGCTCCGGAAAGGTAGTGTTACTATAACTTGTTCATGTGAATTTAATCCTGCCTATGCATATAACCCCATAACTAATTAATGTAAAAAACAGTAATATATTGGTAATAATACAAGTTCTTTTGATATCACAACATGGTAGCTATAATTTTCATGCACACACATTATATATTACTTTAATTTCAGGGCTTTTCAAGTTGTGCTGATTGTCAAGGAACTGGGTTTCGCGCCAAGTGGCTTGAAGAGCCTCCTGTAAACAAATGAGTTCCGGAAGACAACTATGCTATAAACGTTACTATTTAAGAGTAAACTTGGCAACTGTATGTATCTCTGTCCAGATTCCCCTGTTTGTAAACGATGGCGCGGTTGTCATTTTTGTGATTGTGTCATCTCTCTTGATCAGGTGAAATCGTGTCTATGTTTTGTATAAGAATGTGAATACCAACAGGTAATCTTTTTTAGCTCCCATCCCATCCCAGTATCCCACCATATTCCTCCAACCAAACGGTACCTTGGTCTCAGAAGCAGAGATTGATTTGTTGCTGTGGACGGTGCTTTCAATTTTGTGCCTCGATGGTTTCAACATGTTTTGCTTCTGTTTTTCCCCCTCCTAACCCAGAAACGACTCCAAATCTGGAAATTAATCATAGATAACACACACAGTTTACCAGTCAGGGCATTTTACTTACATTCTTAGGGCTCTTGAGATGCTGCAGCAACATTCTAATATTTTTGTTGGAATGGCTGCATAGCTTGGAAGTAACCCATGCTTCTCTTGCTCTCCACGGACCCGTGCGCCGATGATTTTGAGGCAGTGTGGTGGCAGGAAGAGCTTAGTACAGTAGTAATGCATTCCACAGAGGGAGCTGAGGCCAAAGGACGACGAGCATAGGATCAAAGGCCCTACTGCATCCTCTTCCTCCTTTTTTTCCCGATAAAGGGTAATATGTTAATATCAAGCCTATATCAAGTACACCCAGCCTCACATCATCTTCTTTTGACAACAAAACGTGCTACTCGGCTACTCACAATCCTTAAGGATCTTTCTAATTCACAACATACGGAAACACACACAGGAACATGAAAGATGTAGCCTTGCAAATTCATCCCACTTCGGGATTGAAATGGCAATAACGTTCACCACAAGAAAACACAAGGATTCATTCCAACAGGTGACTAAGTGGAAAATTTTCTACAAGATCTATTGCAATCCTCCTTAGAAAAAAAAATCCTTATTGGATACAATCCTACAAATCAAATAACCTATCAAGCTAAAACTCCAAGGAATCAAATCCCTGAAATTCATATGGATGTTCTTTGAATCAAAGAGGCCCTTACAGGAACCTCCTCTGGATAGGCTAGTTGTACGCACCATCTCAGATTGTTTTAATGCTCTTTCACCTTAAAACACGAGACTTAAAAATATTCTCCAGCTCCAGCAGTACCTCTTAAATCTCAGCCTATATTTTATTTTCCTCCACTTTTTACATGTACTTTATGTATTTTGATAATTGGATACCACAGTATATAAACTATATCTATTCTACATAGGATTCAATCATATTCAAAATCACAATTCCAAATAACACAGCTCAAAGTCACATTCAGGGGAAGACAACGAGCTCGGGAGGCGGCGAGCTGGGAGAGGCAGCGATCAGGAGAGAGGCGAGCTTATGAAAAACAGATGCAGGATTTGTTCCCGATTTTTCTTTTTATAAATCCAATTTGGGATTCACCTGTGTTCCTCCTTTTTTCATCTTTGCAATCTAATTGGATTTTGGAGTTATTGTGCATAAGAAGGGAGTATCAGAGTTTAACAGTATGGGAGATGCCAAGATCTCTGTAGGTATATGACTTCCAGATCCACGGTATTTCCTAGGGAAGTTGCAATAATTTTCGGTGGTCACTCATGGATTTACTGTCTTGACTAGTAAATCAAGTCCCCTGTATAGCTGTTTGCTGACAGAATTATTAGTTGGCATTGGCTCTGGCTCTTAACCCTGTGCATTAGATCCAAGTAGGCAAATCACAATGTTTCTATCAACCCTATGCTTGTTGTTTTCCTTTCTGAAGGAAATGAAGTTATCCAAAAGATCTGAAAGGATAGGATTTTTAAACATAAATCACCGAGTTTGCATATTGTTGTTTTGCTATGGCGAAGTCAGTTTCTTGTCCTCAGGTATTTTGGCTGTTATCCTTAGGTGCATTAAGTATTTATTTTGCATCATAATGTGCTGTGGCATATTCATCAAATTTATCTTTAAGAACTTATGGTAGGCAATACTAGAGGTGAATGATTTTTTTCCTCCTTTTATCTTTTCTGTTGGGCTCATTTGGCTATGCAGGAGCGATGGTTTCAGCACTTAAGACAAAAGGTACCACGGTTTGGATCCTTTTGAACCATACAATGTAGATCCTCCAAGTGAAAGTAACCAAAGCTATTGTTCTCTAGTCTTTGCAATTGATATAACTTACGGTACAAAACAAAAGACAAATTGATTGGAGTTGTATGAGTTGATAGGGACTTGCATGGCGTATTTGTCGTTTTCCTACCCTTGTGCGTGAGCGTTCTGCCTTAGCTATTTGGAGTTGATACAACACTCGTGCGAAAGAATGATTAACATGCTGTATGATTTTTTTTTGTTATAGTGGTAATTTGACCACCATGAAATGAAATGGTGTTGAAAACATATTTCCTTATGTCTCCAGAAGAACTTTTTTTGTTATAGGACTTCGTTGACAAAAATATGCAATTCTTGCTTCTGAATCTGCTGCACTTAGAAGCACTCAACTTGGCTATGAATGATCAAACACTGCCTTTTGACATCAGATGACTGGTTACAACTTGCAAAAAAGCATGGAGGTGGAGAAAAGGAAGCTACTGTAGAATAATACTACATAGTGATTCGGAAGATGGAGAAAAGGAAGAGAAGGAAAATGTTCCATGGAGAAAAGGAAGCTACTGTAGAATAATACTACATAGTGATTTGGAAGATGGAGAAAAGGAAGAGAAGGAAAATGTTCCATATTGATTCTGAATCTTCCAACAAAACTGGTGATGGTTTTGCAGCCCCTTCTTTATCTACAACTTCATGTATGTGGTCTATCCATTCCTACTCTCTCAAGCAAATAGAGAATCTCAAAATTATCACTGCTTTGTTTTTGCTATTGCAATAGAGACTTGGATGAAAATGACGCCGACTTGGGGAGATTTGTCATGCACCCAGTACACCTTGGCATGATCCATTAGCTCAATACAGATATATACACGTGGGATCCAATTGCTTGTCAATTAGGAATCTTGATATGTCGGAATTTCAGTTAGCATACTGCAAATAGTGATGCCGGATTGGATCAGCGTGTGGCGTTGTTTGCTCTGTCCAATCAGCCATAACAAGCGCCACCAGTCCATGGCTGATACCAGTAGTCAGTGAACCCCACTACTGAATGATATGCCATTAGATGCACGAGGGGTGCCTAAAACTGTTATAGAAAAAGAAATCTCTGTTGTAGGGTTGCATTTACTTTTCACGATGAAGAAAGAAAGACCAACTTAACCGATAAATATAGGTAGCTCAATAAATTTCTACTTCTACACCAGGTGTCATATCAGCAAGGAGAAAATGCTAATTGGATTACTGTTTTCTGTTGAGTGCTTGTTCAATTAGCAGCGGGCCCAAAGCTCAACCGTTGTCTTAGTCATTCTCTTGCTCTAAAAAAAAACCGTTGTCTCGGTCATCTTGTGTTGATGGGTGTGAAGTTAACCTGGAGCTTTGGCTGTCAAAATACGCCTTATATTTCTGAAAGTATTATGCATGGAATTTTTAAAGGTTCCACTCACATTATCTCAAGTGATGGCGTCCCCATGCTACTGTCTTGCTCAAGTACTTGACATCAAGCTCGATGAGCTCAGCCGTGACTTTTCTTTTTTGTCAATCTTTTCTCCAGCTTGTTTTCCAGTTGAGCAATATCATGGCCATGGTCCTGGACGAGCGTTTACTCGGTACAGGTTTTTGTCAAATCAAATTTAGGATGCAGATTTGTGGCCGTCCAGCAGGTTCAAGTTAAGTAAGTGGAGACATATGGTTGCACCACACATGGCATGCTGCGACTGTTTGAGACTTTCTGGCGTCATTTTTGGATGACTACACAACATCAGCATCATGGCTGATGTGAAGGACTGCGGTTGTGGCCTCATAACTGGGAAATTTATCGTTTGAATTGAAGGTAGATGCTGATTATGACTCCTGGCGGTCCGAATTCGTTGGGAGTTGATCAATTCTGTCATAAATCATGCCCATATCCTCCAGTGCCAAACGATGGATCTATGGTGTCCATTGCTCAATAAATGGAGCACCATGCGAAAGAATTTGTTTTCTTTTGCATGAGAATGCCAGTACATTTTCATGTCTAATATGCTTAGAAATGGTTAGTATAAACTAATTAAAAGTAAATTGTGAATTCCTGAAATATGTTCAGTCTTATGGGCAACAATGGGTCGCTGTTTCTCCCTTCCCCTTGGCAAACTTAGCAAGTAATGGTGACTTGAGAAAAATAAAAAGAGAAATCCACAATTTACAGATTTTACACCCATCTAGCAGATTCCCTAAGTGTCCTTCAACCCCTATAATTTTCGGAGGGCCCTTCGAAAACACCAATGCTCCGTTCGGATGTTCGCATCGGGAGCTCCATATTGATATTGTGTTGAATATCAATACCATGGGATATTGATATTGAGTCTGAATGTCAATATCTTCTGTTTGTTTGGATGTGTTAGATATTCAGACCTAGACAAGATATCGAGTTTCAATATCAAATGCTGTTTGGATGTTCTAAAAGCAGTTTTTCAAGACATTGATCATTGTAGTGTTATATTCATGACAAAATGTGCAAACCAACCACATATTATGGTACAAACAACGGCTAGACAAATACGAAATTACAAGAAATACATCACGAACTTAATCTGTACATCAACTAGTCCGTACATGCCCAACTGAAGGTCCCTATAGCAGAGGCGGCCAGCCTTGGCTCAGGCGTCGACCAGCGTGGTGGCGACGAATATGGAGGAGACGCCCGTGGACCGAACGGCGAACGCGTGTAGGGACGCGGCGTGGCGGAGGATCCAGGCGTCCCCATGGAGAGGCAGAGGACGAACATGTCGGTGGACTCAAGCGGATCAGAGGACGTGCCGAGGCGGGCAGAGAGGCGCGCCGGCGAAGGCCCCCGGCTGGGCAGGTTCCGCGAGGAACGCGGCGTAGGTGGCCTGGTCACGGTGCGGCGCCACGAGCCGGCGCAGAGAGGAACGGCGTCCGTCCAGACGTAACAGGCGAGACGACGTGCGTGGCGAGTTTACGCGGGTAAAGAAGTGCGCCAGCTAACCACCACCAGCAGATCCGGCATGAACCAGCTGCGCAGGGTGCTGCAGTCAAGGCGGAGGTCGGGGATTGCGTCGGGATTCCCGTGGATCTCAGGGTGCGCCGGAGACATAGGGGAAGGGAGGTGGGACAGGAGGGAAGGCGGCCTGGATCACCGGAGAAGGGGGCGACGGTGGTGGCTTCCCTGTGCGCCGCCTCTCTTTCACAGGAGGAGGAGACGAGCCAGAGATAGAAGGGGAAGGAGCGAGGAGAAGAAAGAAAACGTTTCGGCCCGCGAATATCTAGCAATGTCGAGCTCTTACCCTCTATATTCGGGAACAAGCTGCGTAGGCTAAAATGGTGGTGCTCAATATCCGGCCCGAATGTCTAGGACATGATATTCGTGGTATTCGGGTCTGGAGAATATCAATATCCAATATCAGGTCCGAATGCGAACATCCGAACGGAGCACAAACTAGATTGTACATTTTAGGAAGAGAGGACCCAATTTACATCGTCCTTCATACTCCAAAATTTTGGCGGGAAGGATATTTCCACAAGCGCATCTCTTCTGTGCCACAGTCATCCCTTCGAATGTTCTCTGCATGCGGATGGATTCTTGGGACCTTCCCACTAGCCCCTTGTGGCCTTCTCGCGACTTTGTGCCTCCACATTGTCTCGTGCGTTGCCATGACCGACGGGGAGGAGGTATCCCACTGTAGCCCTCGAGCAACTACACCAGGCCAAGTCTTTCACGTATACCATTCCAGCCGGCGGTGACACCGTCCTACCGCTTAACCTCGCATGCAATCAAACCAATGGGAAATAGTAGACACTAGACCAACCCGACGGAGGTCCGGAGCACGAAGGCAGCACCACGAGCCCCTCCCTCCTCGGCCCTCACCCTTCCATGTCGTCCACCATCATCCCTAATGATGACATCCATAGCCTGTTAGGAGACGACTCTTCTATTTGTGATGGTGAACTTCTTTAACAGGACGACTCTTCTGTTTGTGATGGTGAACTTCTTGTGGGCCTGATACATATTTTGATTCATTTATTGTGCAAATGTCTTTTGAGTCTGAAAATTATGATTCAAAATATTACTGAACGGTAACGGTAGATACATAAAAGTATATATTTTTTTGAAACGCAAACATATTTTTTTGCCTGATTCATTAATTAATAAGTGTCCGGTTAATTATGAAAAAATGGATGAAAACCATTACAACCCGGGCCAAGCCCAATCGAAAGCGACACCAACAGAGCCACGCCCACACTCACCGCCAACGCAACAGGCAACGGACACAAACCAACGGTCAACCCGCTCCACCGAACCAGCCCATCGCCAGAGAGAAGAAGCCGCGACCGAGTTTGAGTTACTATGAGATGGGAACCGTGTGCACAAAAAGAGAACGTGAAGTATAAAGAGAGTGGTTTTAGGAGATACTTTCTCTGTTCTGGAATATAAACCGTGAGTGCACCCTAGAACTCAAACCATTATAGTAGATGGAATCTGTTAGATTGCACTACTTGCTTGGTTTAGGGACCAAGAAATGAGAATTAACTGAATATTTGGGGGCAACAGCCAGAACTAGGTAGCGACAACCGGAGGCCGCTCGGGGACGGCCAATGAGATCAAGAGCAAGATTTCCCTTTTCTGTCTCAAGAGAGAAGAGACGGGGAGCGCCGGCCGGCTGATAAATCTCCATCTCCATCTCTCCCCTGCGCTCATTTGGCGCCTGCCCTGCTCTCCAAAATCGCCAACCAATTCCGTCTGCTGCCCTGCCGCCCCATCACCTCCCTCCCCGCGCTTCTTTATAACGGCCACCTCCATAGTTGGCCACCCAACCTCCCCCTCCTCCTCTTCAACCCTCCACACAATGGCGAAGCCCCGCAAGAACCCCGCCGCCGCTGCCGCCGCCACCAACGACGCCGCGACGACGGACGTGCGCGCGAAGCCCAAGAAGCGCACCCGCAAGAGCGTGCCGCGCGAGTCCCCCTCGCAGCGCAGCTCCGTCCACCGCGGCGTCACACGGTAATTAGCTTGCCTAGTCTCGCTCTCGCCCACGGCACCGACCGGCACGCACGTACGTTGAGCTAGCCGCAACTAATCGGCCGGCGGATCGCAGGCACCGGTGGACGGGGCGGTTCGAGGCGCACCTCTGGGACAAGAACAGCTGGAACGAGTCCCAGAACAAGAAGGGCAAGCAAGGTGACTGATTAATCCTTACTCCATCGTCGTGTGTGCCCAGTGCCCTGGTTTCATAATCCCTCAAGCTAGCAGCAGCTTAGGTATTCGATCAATTGCCTCGTCTCGTCCTGATGTTTTTCCTCCTCTCCGTTTGTTCTTGTTGGTGCATGCAGTTTACCTCGGTGAGGCTCTCGAGTCACGGCCTTGGCGTGGGACGTCCGTCCGGCCGGGCTGATCTCCGCTCATCGTCCTCACTTCCTAGCTCCAAAAAATAAAATAAATACAGAGTAACTAATTACGTTCTCCGGATACTGCAGGAGCTTATGACGAAGAGGAGGCAGCGGCCCGGGCGTACGACCTGGCGGCATTGAAGTACTGGGGACCCGACACCATCCTCAACTTCCCGGTAGGGTACCCTACTCCACAAAATTTACTCGTTGCAAATTCCAGTCCAGCACTACTGCCACTGCTAGCACCACATGATCAGCAACTGTCGAAAATAAATTACACTACCACCACAGGGGCAGAAGTCTTCCGTTTCAGGACAAAGAGAAAATGAATACGACATTAGAGTCCCGATCGTGTGCCGTCAGAAAGAAAATTCTACCGTCGTTTGTCGTAGGGCCTGGGTTTGATGTAGGATGTTGATGTTTATATTTTCAACATGTTTATACGGTTGGGTGTTCAGCTATACTATGGTTTAATGGTACTTACATTACATGCATGCTGTTTTATTTGAAGCGAATTAGATCACCTGCACATTTTTTTATAAACTCGACGTCGTGTTGACAGTCATAAACCCTTGTCTTTTAACATCTACTATTTCGTTATTGATTTTTTTTGCAGCTATCTGTATATGAAGAGGAGTTGAAAGAAATGGAGGGGCAGTCGAGGGAAGAGTATATTGGGTCCCTAAGGAGGTGAGTAAACCTCAAATTAAACATATATCTCTCTGATATTTTGAAATTTATTTCAGAAAAAACACGAGCTGAACAAAATTATGTTTCTCGAGTTGCTGACTAGCAATAATTAAGCATGCCCGAAATACTGATGTACGTATGGTTTATTCACAGGAAAAGCAGCGGGTTCTCAAGAGGAGTCTCCAAGTACCGTGGTGTTGCAAGGTAATCCTCTTGAATTCAAATTTCTTCACTCCAACAGGAGCTGAAAACACGTACGTCTCAGTCTCTCGGAGGTGCTCATAGGGGTAGGGTGTGCGTGCGTGCGTTCATAGGGGTGAGTGTGTGCGCGTGTATATGAGCGCTTGTGTTGTACTGTGTTTTTCAAAAAAAAACACGTACGTGTATAAAACTTGATTTATAAAAAAAACTCACATATGGAATCACTGTCGGCAGGCATCATCACAATGGGAGATGGGAGGCTCGGATCGGACGTGTTTTCGGCAACAAGTATCTCTATCTGGGCACTTACGGTATGTTAAATTCTCTTCACAGATTACTTTTTATTAAAAACGCAGAATACATCCCAGATCAGAATTAGATTGTTGGAGACTGCCCTACTTTCTGCCAGTCCTATCCCCTTCTCACTGGCTAAACTGCGATATATTCAACTTATTATACGATCACCATCAGAAAATAAAATTAACACCATCTTATGGCCGATGTTCCACTATATCAAAAGATAGCAGAACAATACAAACCAGCATCCAAGTGGAGCCACCTGGGAAAGCAAATCAACCGTAAAAGTGCCCCGGCTACGGAATTCTAGCCACATGTTTGACTCAGCCATGGAAATGGCTGCTAGACATATCGGTCACGGTCGCTACTCTATAGACTAAACTGAAATTAACTAATGCTGATCGAGTGCAGTTGCTCTCCCGTGTCAATTCTGAATTCCCTGTCACAGGACAGGACGTCCTGTTTGCTGGGCTACTGGCCAACAAAAGAGGCTGCCGGTGCAAGGAGTTGAGGCGTGTTTGCATCTTGCAGCGCACACGTTCCCCATGAATTTCATCCTGATAAGTCGTGTTCCAAACACGATCATGGAAATATGAAAACGAGAACACATGCAGGAACAAAATCATCGGGTGATAAACCATGAGTCCATGACTCTACTAGCTACTTACATGGGAATGAAAGTTCAGTAAAATTCTGGGTTTGTCGATCGATGTGTCCCTACAGTCTGAATCCACATAATGAAACCGTTGAGGATGATCTAGATCCATCGGCAGTAAGTGAGGTCTTTAAAGTGCCATTGCTCTCAGCAATTACAGTTCAGGTTAGTTGGGGTTTGGATGCCATGACCCCAGCAAACACCACTAACTTCCACCGGTCCCCCATACTGCACCAGTTCAAGGCTGCACACCATTAACCCAAAGATTAGCACAATTCACAGGATTGGACGTGTTCCTGACTTATGCAGTTGCACTTGCACCTGGTGATGACAGCGATCGAAGCGTCATCAGAATTAAACAGCGTCATTTAAGCGATCGTTTGTCGTCATTGTTGTTGCTTAACTAGTAGTATTGATTGTGTTGTCGCAACTGCAGCTACGCAGGAGGAGGCTGCGATGGCGTACGACATGGCGGCGATCGAGTACCGCGGCCTGAACGCCGTGACCAACTTCGACCTCAGCCGGTACATCAAGTGGCTCCGCCCCGGCGGCGGCGTCGACGCGGCGATCGCCGGCAGGAACCCGCACCCGATGCTGGCCAGCCTCGCGGCGGCGCAGGAGCTGCCGGCGGTCGACATTGACAGCATGGTGTTCCCTCACGACCTCCACCAGGGCATGGACGACGGCATGGCGGCGGCGGTGCAGTTCGCGCTGCCGGCGATGGCGTCGACGCTGGGCCACACCCCGACCACGTCGGCGCTGAGCCTGCTGCTGCAGTCGCCCAAGTTCAAGGAGATGATCGAGCGGACGTCGGCGGCAGAGAGCAGCACGAGGACGACGTCGTCCTCGTCCATGTCCACGCCGCCGCGGCCGGCACCGCAGGCGAGCAAGGACGAGAGCGCCTCGCCGCAGTGCAGCTTCCCGGAGGACATACAGACCTTCTTCGGGTGCGAGGACGGCGTGGGGTACACCGACGTGGACGGCCTCTTCTTCGGGGACCTGTCGGCCTACGCGTCGCCGGCGTTCCAGTTCGAGCTGGACTTGTGATGGCGCCGGCGTCGCATGGTGGCCCATCCATCATTAATTGATTTCCTCCAATGTGGTTGGAGAGTTTTGTCAATAGGAGAATCAAAGCAGAAGCAGACAGAGGACAGAGGAGGACAGACAGGGCAAGATAACTGTTGCATTGCAGCACTAGTGAGGACACTGAGAATTATTTACACATTACTATTACTTATGATTTTTTCCCCTTCCCTTGGTATAATCTATCTAGTGAGGAGAATTACTTAAACAGTAGATTGTTTCATTTGTTTCATGGATCCATGGACCATGGCAGTAAGAATAAGGAGCTAATATATACGTGTATTCACACAATCAAGATCGGATTCCTGCATAATTGCATATTATCTGGCAAGTATCGAAGCTGCAGGTTAATCACACGCAAGTACAGTACAGTACGTACTTACGCGGCTGCATGTGCCAAGGTGTTGGTTCTGTCAGTGCAGCGGCGACCACGGCGTCAATGTGTTGTTTGCTGTGGATCTCAGGAAACAGGGGATGTGTTTGCTGTGGATCTCAGGAAACAGGGGAATGTGTTGGCTATCAGTGTCAGGTCAGAAGAGACGGAGCCCTGGCTGGAATGGCTACTGCCTCACAGTCACAGGAAGCCTGGCGATCGTCGTTCTGAACGACAGAGCGGCCGTTGGCCCTGCTTGCCGGGACATAGCTGGGTGGCCGGCCGGCGTGTGCTAAGGCGACGGCGATGTGTTGGCCGGTAGCTTGGAAGATGTTGCAGCGGAGGAGATGGCCGTATTTCGAGAGTATCGTCGCTTTGTCAGTACCCTGCTGGTACTTTGCGCCGTTGCACGGTTGCTTCCGCGACTCAGGGACTCACGGCTGTTGCTGCTGGTTTTGTCTTTACTTTTGCCTCAAGTCTGTACTGTATGTGCGTGGTGGCGGAGGAAGCGAAGCTGTGTCGGTCTCATTTGGCGTTTTCCTTGGAACGAACTTGCCAACGAACGAGCTATAATGGGCTGACTGGGCCACTTTTCGAGCGTTGGGATGGGATGGGATGGACTAGGAGCATGTTCCCTGTTCCCTGAGGTGATCCAAATTAAGAGATTCGTAACATGGATGTGTCTATATAATCATGTAATGGTGTTATGTGGAGCAACATAATCTGTCATAAACTTCTTCTGCATTATCAATCGTCGCGACAAATTAGTAACCTGTTTTAGTTTACTGAGCTGAAACCATTTGCTAGAATGTGATGGAGTTCGACACAAACTCACTGAACTATCACTTTTGAAAACAAATACATAACTGATGTCGATTGCAGCTTACATACCAGAACAAAGCATGACGCCTAAGTTGCATACATACAGTTGATCAAGTGACAAGACAAATGGTCTTGTCAGGGACGAAGAAGGGGGAACACAAACCCTAGCTAGGGGTGCCGAAAGCTGGATGGGAACAACAAGGCGGCCATCAGGGTTGGCGTAGCCGCGCCGTTGGACGTAGGCGTAGGGAGGGCGTCCGGGGAGCGGCGAAGGACTGCTTGCGGACAAGGACGGCGACGGCCTCCGGGTTGGCACCTCGGTCGCAGAGCGCCATGAGCAGCGGGAGGTTATGGCGGTCCAGGCCGGTGTCCAGTATCTGCGACATCTGGGATCCAAGCTCCAGCGACTCCTGCGCCAGCCTCCCTGCCATCCCCGCCGACGCCTCCGTTGCCACATGTCGCCGGCGCTGTCGTCGTCGCTTCTCATTTTGCTCTGTAATAGTAGGGTAGTGGTAGTCTCGGTCGAGTGCGGCAGTTCCTGTATATCGTTCATTAGTGATGCATTTCGCTCACGCCGCCTGAAGCATCTTTTTAGTGGGCGGGTCCATCCGATGTTTTTTCTTCTCTATTTATTTTATGTTTTCTTTGTCTTTCTTATTCATTTCTATTTTTCTTTTGCTTACTCCTGCTGATGATTTTGAAAAATGTTTGGATTTAAAAATATTCAAATTTTGAAAATGTTTAGATTAGAAAAATGTTGATATTAAAATGTTCAGTTTTCAAAAACCTTTTCCTTTTTTGACTTTGAAAAATATTCAGCTTGAAAAATGTTCAAGTTTTTTTTAAAGTCCACAATGACCCGCACAAATTTAACGATTTTTTTATCGGTTTGAAGCTATATACTCACCCTCAGAGGCAGCCGTCGCAACAAATTGTGGTGATGAGCAGGGGCCACAACGAGGGGGAATAACTAAGCAGTTGACATACATGCATGCTTCTATTCCAAAAAAATAACTAAGCAGTTGACATACATGCATGCTTCTATTCCAAAAAAAAAACTATACGTGCAACTTGCTATAAGCACGCTCCATGGGGCGGAGCCAGCATTGAAGACTGAAGGGGCCAAACCTAAATTTACCCCAATATCATATTTAAATTAGTCTAAAATATAAAATTACGCATGTTTTACAAGGCCTCCCACTACGGGAAACTACCGCCAGAAGCTACGCCGACGGCATTTTATCGGGGCCGTCGGCGTAGCCCTTGAGCTGGGCCGGCCAGCGAGCGGGCCGTCGGGCCAAATTAGCACTCGGCGTAGCCCCGATATGCCGACGGCAAAGCCCTCGGCGTAGGTATCAGGGCTACGCCGACGGGTTTGCCCTCGGCTTAGCTACTTTTTTTTTTCTATTTTCATTTAAAATGAAAAGAACCATATATTTAAATCCGTGAATCGGAATTTAACAAATAAAATACCTAAATTGATTAGAAAAATGAGAGGAATCCAAATATGATAACTATATCATCTTTTATATCATATTTGTTGTATTTGCTTCATAAAAAAGTCATTTTTGGAATTTGAAAAATGAAAATAATATTTATTAAAATAATTTGACAAATCCCTTCGGCAAGATTGTTTTCTATACCAAGATACACCTATTTGTAGAATATGGGAACATTATCACAAATTATGCCGTGGGAATGGCCATAATATGGTCATTTGGGTTGAAACTTGTATATGTTTATACATGATAAAGCTTTTTGTGAACAATTTTTTTGAAAAATTTATCAGAAATCAAATTTATCATTTTTCATAGCAAGTAGTACACATAAAAGGACTCCATGCCAGAGGATATCTTTTCTTGAGCTTTATTTCACTTTATTTGATATATTTGAAAAACTGTCAAAATGACCACCATGACTGTTCATCGAAAGAGGTCGAATTTTCTAAATGTATTGTGATATAACCACTAGTTGTGTACCTTAAAATGATTTTTTTTAAAAAAATTAGACCAAACTATCAAACTCTTGTAGTTCAAATTTGGATTACTTTCAAAAATTCGGCATAAAAACATTTAACTAGGCGAAATTAGGTAGAAATCAAGAAAAATCATGATACTTTGGGATTATCAATCAAATATGAACTACTCTTTGTTAAAATTAGATGGGTTCCATTTTGCACCATATTTGTTGTATTTGCTTCAAAAAAGTCATTTTGGGTACTTAATAAAATGAAAAAATATTTATAAAAATAATTTGACAAATCCCTTCGGCGTGTTTTCTATACCAAGATACACCTATATGTGGAATATGAGAACATTATCACAAACTATGCCGTGGGAATGGTCATTTGGGTTGAAACTTGTATATGTTTATACATGATAGACCTTTTTGTGAAGAGTTTTTTTTTAAATGTCAGAAATCAAGTTTAGTCATTTTTCATAGCAAATAGTACACATAAGAGGACTCCATGGCAGAGGATATCTTTTATTGAGCCTTATTTCACTTTATTTGATATATTTGAAAAAAGGTCAAAATGGCCACCATTACTGTTCATCGAAAGAGGCCGAATTTTCTAAATGTATTGATGTTTCTGTGATATAACCACTAGTTGTGTATCTTAAAATGATTTTTTTTTAATTATACCAAACTATCAAATACTTGTAGTTCAAATTTGGATTACTTTCAAAAAATCGGCATAAACTCATTTAACTAGGTGAAATTAGGTAGAAATCAAGAAAAATCTTGATACTTTGGGATTATCAATAAAATATGAACTACTATTTTTCAAAATTATATAGGCTCCATTTTGCACCATATTTGTTGTACTTGCTTCATAGAAAAAAGTCATTTTTGGCACTTAAAAAAATGAAAATAATATTTATAAAAATAATTTGATAAATTCATTCGGCATGATTGTTTTCTATACCAAGATACACATATTTGTGGAATATGGGAACATTATCACAAACTCGCCGTGGGAGTGGTGATGACCCACAAGTATAGGGGATCGCAACAGTTTTCGAGGGAAGTAAAACCCAAATTTATTGATTCGACACAAGGGGAGCCAAAGAATATTTATAAGCCTTAACAACGGAGTTGTCAATTCAGCTGCACATGTGAATAGACTTGCTCGAGACAGATTATCAGTAGCAATAGTTTTATAGCGATGACAGTAGTGATATAACAGCAGCAGTAGAATAAAAACAGCGGTGATGATTATAGTAGACAGCAGGATTAAAATACTGTAGGCAAAGGGACGGATGAACGGGCGTTGCATGGATGAGATACTTCATGTAATAATCAAGTCATGGGCATTTGCAGATAAATAATATAAAGCATCCAAGTATTTATTAACCATAGGCATGTGTTCCAATTTAGTTGTGCGTGCTCGCAATGAGAAACTTGCACATCATCTTTTGTCCTACTAGCCCGTTTGCAGCGGGGCCTCAAGGGAATCTACTGGTAATTAAGATACTCCTTTTAATAAAGTACCGGAGCAAAGCATTAACACTGCGTGAACACATGTGATCCTCACATCACAGCCATTCCCCTCGGCTGTCCCAATTACTGTCACTTTGGAACCTCGGGTTCCGGACAGCAATATGTGTATACAACTCATAGATATGATCTTAAAACAATAATTATCTTCATGATTCAATAACATGTTCAGATCTGAAATCATGGCACTCGGGGCCTAGTGTCAAGCATTAAGCATAACAAGTTGCAACAATGACATAAAACACCGATAACGGATACTAGGCACCATGCCCTAATGATATTACAGCTATTACATGAACGATCTCATCCAATCCCTACCATCCCCTCAAGCCTACAACGGTGGATTACTCACACATGGATGGGGGAAACATGGATGGTTGATGGAGAAGTGGTGGCGATGACGATCGCGATGATCTCCTTCGATTCCCCGTCCCGGCGGAGTGCCGGAACAGGAACTTCTGGTCCCCGAATTGAGTTTCGAGGTGGCGGCGGCGCTCTGGATGGTTTTCTGTAAATAACTCTCCGTCCTCATGATTTTTAGGTCAGGAGAGGCTAAGTAGTCGAGAGGGGGACGCGAGGCAGTGCGTGGGGCCACCACACCTGGTGCTCACGCGGCCAGGGGCCTGCCGCGCCACCAGGGGGTGTGGGCCCCACGTGGCCCGTCTCCGTCTCGTCTTCTGGCTCCGGGGCTCTTCGGCCAAAATAAGCACTTCTATGATTTTTCTGGTATTTTTCCTAAAACTTGATTTCCTGCACAAAAATGAGACACCAGGGTAATTCTGCTGAAAACAGCGTTAGTCCGTGTTAGTTGCATTCAAAACACACAAATTAGAAGTAAAACAATAACAAAAGTGTTCGGGAAAGTAGATACGTTTTGGACGTATCAACTCCCCCCAAGCTTAGCTTATTGCTTGTCCTCAAGCAATTCAGTTAACAACTGAGTGCGATAAAAGAACTTTCACGAACACATTTGTTCATATGATGTAAATATTCTCATTGTGAGGACAAATGCTTAGACTATTCATAATAAGATATATGCAAACGGTGTCAACTAATAACCATGTAAACTATGAAGAGATGCCAATCATATTAATAATAAACAACATGAAACATATCAATTCACAAGATTGCAAAGCTCATAATAAAGTATGATCAGGTGGTATCTCGCTTGCCCGAATGTTACAGCAAAACATAAATGCCAGGCACCTCTGAGTTTCAAGAGAAGACTAGAAATAAAGATATCAAAGATAAGAGCATCAAAATTATACCGCAGTTAACAGTATTCTGGGACAAGCACATTACACTAAGAATGACAACTATGCTCTCAAGAAGGTGCTCAAAGAATGATGGTGACTCAACAATAAAGTAAAAGATATGCCCTTCATTGAGGGAAGCAGGGATTTAACATGTGCTAGAGCTTTCATTATTTTGAAAACAGATGTAAAATTGTTTTTGAGTGGTGGTTGTTCCGTCAACGAATGGCAATAGAGTTCTTGTTATCTTCCATACTAAACAAGTTGAGAGCGGTTCCGAATTTTTTTAAAACAAGCATTTATAATATGCATCCTTATATTCATTTATTTTGATAACTTGACACTCCTCCCAACCTTTGCTTTCACAAGCCATGGCTAACCGAATTCTCGGGTGCCCACCAATCAATCTCAAACCATGGAGGAGTGTCTATTTTATTTTCTCAAATCTTTTGATATTATAGTGGTCTAACCAGCTCTTTGCAAAATTAATGACGAGCAGATGAAGCATGCAAGTCGGTTACTTAATTAGTATGGAAGATAACAAGTCCAACTACTACTTCCTCATGAGCTCGAAACAGTGGCACAAATTGAGAAATATTTTGAAGGTTTTAAAAGGTAGCACATGCAAATTTACTTGAATGGTTTGAAATGCCATACATATGTGTTTATGGTGGACTCTTTGGGAATAACTTGGTTTTCAGGGATTTGGAAGCATAAGCATTTTCAGCTTAGTACAAGTGGAGGCTAGCAATAGACAAGGGAGCGACAATTCAAGAGAGCAATAGCCGTCATAATCATGCTTGCGATAAAATAAAATTAACGGAGGCATAAAAATGATACTAGAACTCTGAGGCAAAATAGATCATCGAGGCTTAATTGACTTTTTGTTTTCAGTCATAACATGTGTAAGCATGTGCCAAGTCAATTCAAATGAATTATTCAGAGGAGGATACCACAATGTCATATTCTACTATGAACAGAACAATGCAAGCAAACATCTATGAAGCATGTTGTCCACCATTAATAAACTGGGACCGATCATAAGAGAACATGAACTACTAAGCATACACCAATAGACATATACCGTATGCGAACCATCTAAGCATGCTCACATAAATGAGTATATGTACAAAAATGAAAACAAATAGAGTTCATTACCAGCCTCTTACCCAACTCGAATTGTCATAAATCATCATTATTGCCTTTTCACTTGTGTGTTTCGAAAGATATGAAATAATAACCCAGCTCCACGCAGCAATGGATGGTAATAGCCTCTGAAATAAACTATACAAAACCAAAAAGAAACAACAAATATTTTTGGGTTTTCTGATTTAGAAACTGAAAACAGAACAGCCTGTGAAGATGAATTTTTCCGAGTACCTTAACATGCCCAGATCAGAAAACTCAAAACTAATGAAAGTTGCGTACATATCTGGGGAACATGCACACGAAATTTCAGGTCATTCTGATTTTTCTGTGAATAGTTATGAATTAAACGGTGGACAGCAGAAATCTGTCCCTGCGCGAAACAGCAACAACAAAGCAAAATATTTTTGTGTTTTTGCATATTGAACCGAACTAAATACTAAGCATACTAATACTAGATACTACAGCAAACTAGCAAGAGAAATAACAGAAATATTTTTGGTCTTTTTGAGTTTTAAAAAAGTAATGCAAAGAATGAACAAATAAAAGAAAGAACGAAAACGAAAACATGGATATACAAAGTACCGAATGATAATGATATGTAGATGAGTGTGCTATCGGTATACCTCCCCCCAAGCTTAGGCTTTTGGCCTAAGTGGAGATCAACCCCATGGCGAGTATGAACTCCAGCCCGATGGGTCATACATGGTGTGATCATATCCCGGCTCGGCCGCGGTGGAGGAAGAACCGGAAGGCCCTGCATACCCAGGATCCGAGTGTGTAAAACCCGTGGTCTCTGGGGGCTGCTCAACATCCTCCTCGGGCTCCTCCTCTTCCTCCTCCTCATCCGGGACTGGTTGCACAGCAAGTGCATCAATCTCAGCCTCCGAGAGTGACCAGCTGTTCCTGGCATCAAGATCAAACGAAGGCACAGGCAACCTAATAATTCTAACAGTTGTAGACTTCCTCCATGCTACTCTCTTGGAGGAAGCTGTCTCATAAAGTAGTTTACTCATGTTACTCTTTGCAGTAATAAAGTTATGCCTCTTCATGGAAATAATATCCAGCTTCCCAGGGGTAAGCTGAAAATCAAGAGGATGAGGCACTAAACCATGCATAGCTAACAAACGAGATGCAATAAGACCTCCACAAATTCCACCCTTCTCGCGGTTAGTGGAAAGACGATAAGCAATCAGTGCACCCAAGTTATAAGTTCTATCACCACGCAAGGCAGCAGCTAGAAAAGCCAAATCAGGTGCAGCTAATTTACTTCCCGTTTTCCTAGCAAGCACACATTTGGTAATAAAATAAGCAAAGTATCGAATAGATGGGAGGTGAATGCTTCGTATTTTACCATCCTCATGAGGGAAGCTTTTCCCATTGCAGATGTCTTTGTAGAGATCCATCAATGGCTTGGGCTTCTCCTTCACTCTCTCTAGCGATCCCCACTGAGGTACTCGAATTGCTGCACAGAAATCAGCAAAGTGCAAATGGACAGTTTTGTTATAAATAGTATAATGAACCATGGGGTGACGTGAAGCCAAGTCACACTTGAAGTCCTGCACCACCGACATGGCTAACTTGCCATATTGGTCAGGTTCATCAATAGCAAAATTGCTCAATCCTGCATTGGAGATTAGATTTTGAACATCCTGGTAAATTCCTGCAGCTTGCATGAATTCCGAGCATGGGTAGATAGCTGGAAATACACCGTCCTCACGGTGAACTCCCATGACTTCATGCACAATGATTTCATGTTGACTAATAGGGTGTGAGTTCCATTCCATGTTCTGAAATTTTTAACCAATGTCATAAAATTGATTTTTAGCCAACTAAATGAAGGAAAACTACTATAGTGACTTGCTAGAGGCTTAAGCATGCATCAAAACTAATTATTCCAACTTGAAACAAGCATTCAAACTCACTAAACATTGCATATACAGCAGCAAAATACTCAACATATAATCCACTAAACAAAATTCTATTTGGATGAGCGGAGGAGTCACATACCGGAGAGCAAATACCCCAAATCTCAGCAACAAAGATGGGCTGAGGAAGGAGATCGAAAATCCGAGGGCAAGAACAGCAAGAACACGATTTTTTTCGAATGTGGGAGTGTTTGGTCGGGAGAGAGGAAGGCAGGGGAGGAAGGAGAGTAAGTGGGGGGCCATGTGGGCCCCACGCCATGTGCTGGCGCGGCCCAAGGCCTGCCGCACCACCATGTGGTGTGGGGGCCCTGTGGGTCCCCCAGGCCACTCTCTGGTCCTCCCAGGTCCCTCTCAGAAAAATAGGAATTTTGACATAATTTTTTTTAAATTTCGAGAATTTTTATTTCTGGGCATTTTGTGGATTTTAAGATATTAAATTTAATGCATGAAAATTATTTTTCAAATCATATCCAATTAAAAACTATGCAAACCAAGTAGTATTACAGTAGGTAAAGTAAAGAGGAGAAGAAAAATGTTGTGTAGCACTTCCATGCACTTAAAACATATTTGTTAGCAAGGTTGATCAAGTCTTGCCACCAAATAAATTTTAGATGACATAAAAGGATTCAAACATTGTGAGACACTCATATTACCTTATATGGTATTGATATGGATCCAATAACAAGAGTTTTGAATTCTTCTTTATAAGGACAATCAATACTTCCCACTTTGATGGACTTCACATTAGTAATTGTATTAACTCCAGGCATTTTATCCATTTTCTTGGGGAAATAAACAGTATGTTCCTTGTCATTAACATTGAAAGTTACTTTTCCTTTATTGCAATCAATAACAGCCCCTGTAGTGTTTAGAAAAGGTCTTCCAAGAATAATAGACATATTATCATCTTCAGGCATTTCAAGCACAACAAAGTCAGTCATGATTAAACAATTATTAGCCACTTGAACAGGAACGTCCTCACAAATACCAACAGGAACAGCAGTAGATTTATCAGCCATTTGCAAAGATATATCAGTAGGTATCAATTTATCAAGGTAAAGTCTCTTGTAAAGAGAGAAAGGCATAACACTAACTCCTGCTCCCAAATCACATAGAGCAGTTCTAACATAATTATTTTTTATAGAGCAAGAAATGGTTGGTATACCTGGATCACCCAGCTTCTTTGGAACCTTGCAATTGAAAGAGTAATTAGCAAGCATAGTAGATATTTCCTCATTAGGAATTTTCCTTTTGTTAGACACAATATCTTTCATATATTTTGAATAAGGAGGCAATTTAATAGCATCAGTCAAAGGAATTTGTAAGAACAAAGGTTTCATCCATTCACAAAATTTATTATAATGTTCTTGTTCTTTTGTTTTAAGTTTCTTACCAGGGAAAGGCATTTGTTTTTGAACCCAAGGCTCTCTTTCACTACCATGTTTCTTATCAATGAAATCTTCCTTATTGTACTTCTCATTTTTATTTAGCTTCTCTGGTTCCTCTTCTAATTCTTCTTTACTAGAATCATCATTATTATCATTGTTATTAGAACTATCATTGTTGTGTTCATTACCACTTTCAGTTTCAGCATCAGAAATAGATATACTATTGGAATCATTAACAGGTTCAGAGGATTCTACAACAGTTTTATGTTTCTTCTTCTTTTTCTTAGAAGGAGCACTAGGTTCATTAACTCGTTGAGAATCTTGTTCAATTCTTTTAGAATGTCCCTCAGGATATAAAGAATCTTGAGTAGATTTACCACCTCTAGTTGTTACTTCACAAACATGTTTTTCTTTAGCTATAGAGGCATTTACTAACAATTCTTTTTGCACTTTAGTAAGTTGATCAATTTGAGTTTGAACCATATGAAAATGTTTAATGAGTATTTTAACATCATTGGAGGTTCTATCAACAACATCATGCAAGTTACTAATAGCTCGAGAATTTTCCATTAAATGATTTTCTATCCTCATATTAAAATTATTTTGCTTGGCAATAAAAGTATCAAATTTATCTAAGCATTGAGCAGGAGGTTTAGAGTAAGGAATATCTCTATCATCAAACCTTTGGAGAGAGTGTACCTCAATTAATGGTGTAGGAGGGATTGGCTTACATAAGTCTTCTATAGGAGGTAAGTTCTTCACATCTTCAGCTTTAATACCCTTCTCCTTAAGAGATTTCTTGGCCTCCTTCATCACTTCATCATTTAATTCAATAATACCCCTCTTCTTCGGTGTTGGTGTAGGTGTTGGAGTAGGTTCAGGAATATCCCAATCATCATGATTCTTGCATATTTTAGCTAATAATTCCTCAGCTTATTCGGGAGTCCTTTTCCTGAAAACACAACTAGCAAAACTATCCAGGTATGACCTAGATTTAGCAGTTAGTCCACTATAAAATATATCAAGTAGATCATTTTTCTCCAAATCATGATTCGGCTGGCCTCTTAATATGGAGCAAAAACGTGTCCAAGCCTTAGGCAATTTCTCATCCTCTTCTTGATTGAAATTATAAATTCTCAACAAAGCATCATGTTGAGCACTAGCAGGAAAATATTTTTGAAAGAAAGTATCAAGCAAACCAATGGGACTAGTAATGGAACCAGGAGATAAATTATTATACCAAGTTTTAGCTTCTCCTTTTAATGAGCAAGGAAATATTTTAGTAACAAAGTAAGTGCGCATTTTTATGTCTTCAGAAAACATACCACTCAAATTAGAGAGTTCATTCATATGTTCTACAGCACTTTCATTTTCAGTTCCACAGAAAGGTTCTCTTTCAACAATAGCTATGTGAGCTAAATCAATAGAGAAATCATAATCTTTATCTTTAATGCTTATGGGAGATGTAGCAAATTTAGCATCAGGAGATAATTTATATCTAACAGCACGTTTTTCAAAAAGGCTTTTCATAGCACTAGCATCTTTAGTAGCATTAATCTCATCAACAAAATCATCATCAAGTTCAACATAAGTTTCATCAAGATCATCAGGAAAATAATCTCTAGACTCAGGTGAACTAGCAGAAGTATTAGAATTTTCAGCATTTTCAGTTTGTTTGGATTTATCAATTATAGAACCTAGAAAAGGTCCTAAGAAACCATTTTCATCAAGCACAGTAGAAGCATCATCACAATTTTCAGAAGCATTTTCAGATTCAGCAGAAGTAATAGTATGAGTACCATGCAGCGGTGAAATAAGCTTACTCATCACAGTTGGAGAATCAAGAGCAGCAGCAGAGCTCAGAGTTGTACCTTTTCTTGTAGTGGATGGCAGTATGGGAAACTTCTTATCACCAGGTTTCCCCATGATGGATGAATTCCAGAAAGCGATATCAATCTCAGGTGAACTTATAAATAAAGCTATGCTCCCCGGCAACGACGCCAGAAAATAGTCTTGATGACCCACAAGTATAGGGGATCGCAACAGTCTTCGAGGGAAGTAAAACCCAAATTTATTGATTCGACACAAGGGGAGCCAAAGAATATTTATAAGCCTTAACAACGGAGTTGTCAATTCAGCTGCACATGTGAATAGACTTGCTCGAGACAGATTATCAGTAGCAATAGTTTTATAGCGATGACAGTAGTGATATAACAGCAGCAGTAGAATAAAAACAGCGGTGATGATTATAGTAGACATCAGGATTAAAATACTGTAGGCAAAGGGACGGATGAACGGGCGTTGCATGGATGAGATACTTCAGGTAATAATCAAGTCATGGGCATTTGCAGATAAATAATATAAAGCATCCAAGTATTTATTAACCATAGGCATGTGTTCCAATTTAGTTGTGCGTGCTCGCAATGAGAAACTTGCACATCATCTTTTGTCCTACTAGCCCGTTTGCAGCGGGGCCTCAAGGGAATCTACTGGTAATTAAGATACTCCTTTTAATAAAGTACCGGAGCAAAGCATTAACACTGCGTGAACACATGTGATCCTCACATCACAGCCATTCCCCTCGGCTGTCCCAATTATTGTCACTTTGGAACCTCGGGTTCCGGACAGCAATATGTGTATACAACTCATAGATATGATCTTAAAACAATAATTATCTTCAAGATTCAATAACATGTTCAGATCTGAAATCATGGCACTCGGGCCCTAGTGTCAAGCATTAAGCATAACAAGTTGCAACAATGACATAAAACACCGATAACGGATACTAGGCACCATGCCCTAATGATATTACAGCTATTACATGAACGATCTCATCCAATCCCTACCATCCCCTCAAGCCTACAGCGCTGGATTACTCACACATGGATGGGGGAAACATGGATGGTTGATGGAGAAGTGGTGGCGATGACGATGGCGATGATCTCCTTCGATTCCCCGTCCCGGCGGAGTGCCGGAACAGGAACTTCTGGTCCCCGAATTGAGTTTCGAGGTGGCGGCGGCGCTCTGGATGGTTTTCTGGAAATAACTCTCCGTCCTCGTGATTTTTAGGTCAGGAGAGGCTAAGTAGTCGAGAGGGGGACGCGAGGCGGCGCGTGGGGCCACCACACCTGGTGCTCGCGCGCCAGGGGCCTGCCGCGCCACCAGGGGGTGTGGGCCCCACGTGGCCCGTCTCCATCTCGTCTTCTGCCTCCGGGGCTCTTCGGGCAAAATAAGCACTTCTATGATTTTTCTGGTATTTTTCCTAAAACTTGATTTCCTGCACAAAAATGAGACACCAGGGTAATTCTGCTGAAAACAGCGTTAGTCCGTGTTAGTTGCATTCAAAACACACAAATTAGAGGTAAAACAATAACAAAAGTGTTCGGGAAAGTAGATACGTTTTGGACGTATCAAGTGGCCATAACATGGTCATTTGGGTTGAAACTTGTATATGTTTATACATGACAGACCTTTTTGTGAAGAGTTTTTTTGAAAAAATTGTCAGAAATCAAGTTTATCATTTTTCATGGCAACTAGTACACATAAAAGAACTCCATTTCAGAGGATATCTTTTTTTATATTTATTTCACTTTATTTGATATATTTAAAAATGTCAAAATGGCCACCATGACTATTTATTCAAAGAGGTCGAATTTTCTAAATGTATCTATGTTTTGTGATTCAAATGATGATATGAATGTCATATTTAAATTCCTCTAATTTTCTTTTCAATTTACACATTTTATTTGTCAAATTTCGATTTACGGATTTAAAGATATGAATTATTCATACTAGTTGAATGCCCGTGCGTTGCTACGGCATTTTCATATGTTTTCTTACAAACGTAATGCATCTAAAATACTCCACCTTGTTAGAGCTTTATCGAGAAAACAAATGATATCTGGATAATTTGCTAAATATAAAAGGCATGAACTAAAAGGTGTACTGGATTGTCAATGATATGCACAACATAACCAAACACATTTAAAGAATTGCCGAACTTTCTCCTGTTGGATTTTCTCCTATGAATTATATTATATTATACAACATATGACACACCTCCACTGAGGGCAAAATTCGGATGTTGAGCAATTAATTGCAAAGCAGCGGAATACGATGCATAGTTCAAGACATCATATTCTTTGCTATAGTGAACACTATGGACAGCATAGCAGCTAGCAGGAGCTTTTTGGATGCAAAAATTCTGAGACCGATCGTAATCCTTTGCATCTCCATGAACTCAAGGATTTATTTGTCTCACCACCAGGCGCAATGTAAAGACACTAACAATTGCCATTCTGGCGGCATCCTTTGGTCCTCCAACTCTGCTCGGTTTATTTCGATCAACATTCATGATGGCTGGCCTGTGGGGTCAGCATATGCATCATCAGTTCAAGTCGGTCACAGTCGAGATAGAAGGACCCCCACAAAACATGCATGCTAGAATAGAAAATTAGCTTACTTTATGATTTATCCATGGCCTTGTCGAGCCGCCAACATTACATATAAATCTGAAACATGTGCTAGTATTCTCTCGTTTAACTGGATGCCGGCGAAAGTAGACCTCAAGCACCAAATAAGATGTTATACTTAGCAATACAATAGATCACAATAAGGATTTCATCGAGCTAAATAAGCCAAAGTTTGTATTCATGGGTACAAAAAGATAAGACGATTCAGTAAGCTAGCATAAGCAATACTGAAGTTCATGTATCAAAACTAAGTAATGCACACATTAATGAATTCCAGTTGTAGTTTGAAGCATCAATACTCATATATTTTTACGGTGCCAATCCACTCTTGTAAATGATAATCACAGCCCTTACATTGCAATACTACAACCAGGACTTCACAATATAAGCTATACCAATTTCAAAGTCTACGAGTTAATTTGGTAACTTGCATTAAGAATATGAAAACGCTTGTGACAGTAGTGCATGTGAATGGCCCATAATTTTCTAGCTGGTCGTACGAAGTGAAGAAACATACTTATTTTAATTAAAAAGGAACCTTGTCGGTGGAGACGATCTGGCACAACAATCCTCCGGGTTCTTGTAAATGGTTGAACGCAGGTAAACAAAATATTATCTTACAAGAACAGTTGTCGGGGCAATCCATGGTGATGCATCATTGGACATGACACCAAACATTAACCTTGATTATGTCAATGTTTTGTTGAAACTGAAAACTTATTGAAAAAATATCTGCTGCCAAAATTGCATATGCAAAAGGTCTTGACGCTTTGGAATAGTTCTCCGTAGTCAGTAGTATGCATGAACACATTTTTACAGGAAGTCGCACATAACCGTTAGCTCATGGATATTATTATTGTATTGTAAGTTTGTAACAATAAAGAAGATAGTGCTACAAGAGTATTGCACCTGGGCATCTTATGACATAAGATCTGCCTAATCTAGGAGAGTTCCTTTGGCAGAGCTGATGTCCCCAATATATGAAACCAATGACTTCAAGGTCACAAAGGATCCACTTCATTGTCGATAAACTCGACCTACCTACATGTCAAAAGTAGTTCACTCGATTATGTACGAGAATTTAACAGAATGATTGTGCAAAATGCTTGTACTGTGTGCTATGCAAAGAAAATGTGAAGCATAAGAGCTTGCTTGACCTATCTGATAGATTATCTCACAGCATATTGCACCAGTAGCAATCGTCCACTGGTTTAATCTTCTCTCGCCAATTCCAGGAACTGAATTCCATGTCTTGCGCTCTCTATATCAACAGATCATGCTTGACTGCACAATAGTTGTTGTAGCTGCAATATCAACATCCATCTCGCTTCATCTTCCTAAAAAAAGTGAGGCCATATCAATGTCAAAAACCTCTTGAGCAAAAGAATGCTCCTATTTCAATTTTTGTTGTGTATAAAATTAAAAACAAGTTTTTACCCTGGCCGCCAAGCCCAAGACTGTCAATTACCAATTAAGTATCAGAGCTGGCAGAACCTGGTTTGGCGTACTAAAGCCTCAATTCCCAGATATGCAATTACTCAAGGTTTGTATTTCATCATCACATAGCAACCGTTACTTTAAATAAGCTCCCAATAAAACATGGAGTATCATGGGTGTGACTTGTGAGAGAGGGTTCTGCTCTTGACAAAACCATGGTCCACTGTAGTAGTTCCGCAAATTAATTCATATCCTACCAGATGTGCGGTCTATGTGATAACCATGGTGGTAACATTCCACTTACAAAAGCTACAACTACTGTATGCATGAATACAAGGGTTGGAAGGAGAGAGATACCAACGAAGAGAGAACTTCCATCAGCTGGTTCACACCAAGAGAGAGAACAACCGGTAGCAAATTTTGATGCCTCTCCATCCTGTGTTGCTAGACCGCAGTGCAATTGCAAAATCAACCGGTGCTCTAAACCTGCAATGACAAACCTTCAGCTTGTTCCCTCAGAAACAAGGGCTACCCCAGAAACAAAGGCAACAATTCATAAATGTTTAGGTCTAGAATCTCACCGCAACATCAACCAATGCAAATAGAGGGCGAGATCTACAGGAACTTGTCAGGATTTTAGGGATTGTGTATTAAATTATATGTCCCAAATAGCACATCATCTAACTTAAATAGATCCGACTGGACTGTGTATTCCTAGCAGCTACACAAGGCATAATAACTTCTTACAGATTCACGTAACTAATGCAACTGCCACACATTTTGCAGGCTAGCATGGATAGGTGGTGCCACAAAAAAAATCATTCAATAAAATATATAAGAATCATCTTCTCACTTCAACTACCAGCAGCACACGTTAGCGCAATCAAGTGAACCAGGAATTATTCCAAATTCTCAAGAATGGAACATGTCCCTAGAATATACTTAAGGGTAAAGAGCAGAGCAAGAAAACATGAGCGTACCTTGTGCTCTACGTCGATGGATGGGAGCCAGTGCTGGCAGAAGTCACTGATGATTCAGTCCGACATCCTCCACCAGCTAATGCCCGTCCATGGCCTTCTTAAGGAGGTCGTCCAGTGTTGGTGGCACGTCAGCGGTGGACTCAGCACCCTCCGGCAGCCTGTCAACACAGAGCAGCGGCATGGACACAAGTGGAGGCAAGCGGAAATGTGGGGTGGCACGGGCTGGAGCCTCGCGAGGTTTCCGGCGTGGAGACGAAGGCGACAGCGTGGCCCATCTCATCTTTTTGTATCAGAGGCGGGTCCCATCTCAGGAGACTAATTCGATCATGGGGAGGAGGATCCCGTCGCGTTGTGTGATGCCGTTGCTGGTGATGGTTGCGCGCAGCGTGCTAAAGCTTGCCATGACGCCGCCGCTGTCGCCGAGGTTCCCGGCGGCTGGTTGGCGGCGGAACTGGTAGGTTCTCAAGTCTCATCTGGGCGGCCATCGGAGATGGGGCGGTGCCAAGGGCGGCGGCGGATCTGCTCATCGGTAGAGAGGTCACAATGGAGAGGAGAAGATGGCGGCGCCGGAGAAGATGAGGTGAACATGTGGTTCCGCTACGTGTAGGGCTTGCGAAACAGGGAGGTCCCATATGGGTGTCTTGCCACCGGCGAACCATGGAGTAGCGCCGCCGCCACAGTAAGAGAGGAGGGGAAGGGAAACGTGGTTTGGATGTTTCTGGGGCGAAGTTGACGGGATTTTTTGGGCCTCGGCCCATCTGTGGTCTGTGCTCGCGGGCGCGTAGGCAGGCGTAGCGCGAGTTGACAGACGATGGGGTTTGACGTATTGATGCACTCACGGGCGTGTAGTTGGAAAACCCCGAGAGGAAGGTGTGAAGTAGTGCAGCAGCAAATTTCCCTCAGTTATGAAACCAAGGTTATCGAACCAGTAGGAGATGAAGAACACGTCTGAAGGTCTCCCCTTTGCAACGGCGCCAGAAATTCTTGGTGGCGTGTAGTTGACGAGGGAGGTGGAACCTGCACAACACAATCAAGATACTTTGCCCCAACTCAACAGTGAGGTTGTCAATCTCACCGGCTTGCTGTAACAAAGGATTAAACGTATGTGTGGAGGATAATGTTTGCAGAGAATGAAAGTAACAGTTTGTAGTTGGTTGTATTATCAGTTTAAAGAAAAGGACCGGGGTCCACAGTTCACTAGCGGTGTCTCTCCATAAATAATAATAATAGCATACATGTGGGTAAACAAATTACAGCTGGGCAATTAACAGAATAAAGAGCTGCATAATGATGCATATACTAATGTCATGATGTCTAGTGTGAGATTCATTTGGGCATTACAACAATATACATAGACCGTTCCAACCGCATCTATGACTAATAATCCACCTTCCGGTTAGCGTCCGCACCCCTTTCAGTATTAAGTTGCAAGCAACAGATTATTGTATTAGGCAAAGTGTGTAATGTAAGTAATACAATTATCCTTAGACAAAGTACTACTGTTTTATCCCTAGTAGCAACAGTATATCTACAATCTTAGAGGTTGCTGTCACTCCCCCAGATTAAATAGAGACATGAACCCACTGTCGGGCATAAATACCCCCTCTTGTAGTCACAAGCATCTACTTGGCCAGAGCATCTACTAAGCAACGGAGAGCATGCAAGATCATAAACAACACACAACATGATATATTATGAAGCAAATGACTTAGTATTCAATATCCATCGGATCCCAGCAAACATAATATGTAGCATTACATAAAGATGATCTTGATCATGATAGGCAGCTCACAAGATCTAAACATGATGGCACAATAGGAGAAGACAACCATCTAGCTACTGCTATGGACCCGTAGTCCAAGGATGAACTACTCACGCATCAGTCCGGAGGCGGGCATGGTGATGTAGAGCCCTCCGGTGATGATTCCCCTCTCCGGCAGGGTGCCGGGAAGAGCTTCTGAACCCTCCCGAACTAGGGTTGACGACGGCGGCGGCTCCGTAATGTTTCGTGGAAAAGTGTTCGGGTATTAGGTCTTGTATTGTCGGGGGGGTATTTGTAGGCGAAAGGGCGAAGACGGTGGAGGCCCGAGGCCACGTCACGTGGTGTTGGCGCGGCAGGGTGGGGGGAGCCGCGCCCCCACCTCATGACGGCGCCTCGGTGCCCTCCTTCGTTTCCTCTTCGGACTTCTGGAACGTGTCGGAAAAAATAAGAATTTTGACATAAAAATCGTCCAATTCCGAGAATATTTTGCTAAGTGGTTTTCTGAAACAAAAAACAGCAGAAAATAGGGAACTGACACTGTGGCATCTTGTTAATAGGTTAGTCCCAGAAAATGCATAAAACAACACAAAGTATATATAAAACGTGTAGCAATTGGTATAATATAAGCATGGAGCATAAGAAATTATAAATATGTTTGAAACGTATCACGTACGTACGTTGAACTCCCATTTAATAGATTAAATGGAAAAAGGAGAAAATAAAGTAAAACTATTTTATTGTTACTTTTAAAATATATTATTACATAATTTTTTTTAATAAATATTTGGAATTCAAGCAATCAAGAAGCGTAACATTATGAAACAGGAGTTAACATGATTGATAGTATATAACTATCACTAAGTAATCACTTGTCACTTGGAAGGTAATCTGGAAGGAACTCAAATATTAAGCAATTATGAAATAATAAAAATAAAAAAGTGAAAAAAAGTTTTTTTTTTTTGAAAAACCAAAGCCGAGGGCATTGCCGTTGGCGTAGCTAATGAATTTTTTCATTTTTTTCAAAAACTTTTGTTTTCATTTAAAAAAAAAAACGTAAGCCGACAACTTTTATTACGCCAACGGAAAATCAGAATAACCCGATAGGGTGGTCTACGCCGACAGCCGCTCCTCGACAGTTTCTCGTAGTGTCCCCTACCTCCGATGAACGCACACATGCTGATCGATCGATCGATCGGCTGTTCGAAGCAGCAAATTTGCATGGAATGTTTGACAGCATTCCAAGAGAAGATTTCCTGTGCTGTGTCATCGACTAATCTATACGAGACTAATCAGTATTTGAGTTTGCTGACAGCGCCTGCCCCGCGGTATCTGACAGACGAATCTGTATCACTACGTACCAGGGGTTTTCATATTCGCAAGTTGGAAGAATTCTTATTTCCCTCAATTCCAAGTCGTTTGTGGTTTTACCGAGTCGTTCTCCATACGTACGTAGTATATTATTTACTACTACTACGTATAGTACGTAGTTTTCAGCTGTGTACGTACGTAGTAATGCATACGTTTGATTCTATTTTATCCATGTGCACTGCACATATCGGTGTCCAATTTCCACGTTTGAAGAAAACGCCTCAAATCTGATTCTCTTGCAGACCTTGTTGGGGTATATACGTAGAAGCAGCAACTTTTTTAGAATGGAAACGGAATGTAGGAGCAACTAATACTATGAGATTTACTGGAAGTATGGATGCAGCCGCATCGAATCTGATTCTCTTGCAACACCGTATAAACTGACGATCTCGCTTCTCCTTAGATCAAGCTGTAGCTAGCAGCATCAGTTGCCGGTCCAACGTTATTCCTTCGGAGGAACATGCAGATAGAGAGAGGGAATCCTCTTTGGTGTTATTCCCAACTAGAGCTAACATTCTGCACGCACCGGCCTCTTCTGTTTAGAAACCCGTATGCCGACCAGACTGGAGAGTTGCCAGATTCAGAAACTCGAGAAAATACTGGGGGGCAAGATATGACGCTGCTGTTGGTATGCAAAGTTTCTTTTGGAGAAAATGTAGAATTGAAGTTTGGTGCAAATTATTCCGCTAATATATGCTCGGTGGACTTTGCATCCATACAGCAGTTTCAGCTTCAGCGTAGTTGGTCGGTCTCAGGCTGCTAATTATTGATTTCCCAACAAGTGCAAAAAGGCTCAACCATTTCAGGGATATGGCGTCTTTAACACGTACGGACGGAGATAAAAAGTGTAGGGAGATCTTGAACAATTAGCTGTTTGACAAGGTCTCCTGGACCACACCATGATCCTAGGGCTGCTAATAGCGAATTTAGCGATCAACATGACCCGCTCTACTTTAGCTCTCTGTAAAATGCTTTAATACAATCGTGGTCAAGAACTCCAGACCTCTTCCCCGCAAACAAAAAAAAAAGAACTCGAGATTTCCGGCGCCGTAAAAAAGATCGGTCAAGGCAGGGTCAAGGCTTGATTAGGCACTCAGCCGGCGAAGCGAAAGGGTCGACCAACCAACTTGGCGACACACTGCAATCTGCAATATAATTAGAAACGAACAGAGAAAGTCTTGAGTTGGCTTCGCGGACGATAGTGAACAGAGAAAGTCTTAGGCTGCTGATCGACGGATGATCGTCTATTGCAATGTCAGACCAACAATTTCTGCTAAGCCTGCATGCATGGTCGTCCATAGAAGAAGTCCCTCCATGTATTACAAACCGGTACTAAAAGGTCTCGTTGTGGGCCCCTCACTGTAGCTACCTGCCCCAACCATTTAGTACCGATTGTTGTTATCAACCTGTACTAAAAGGTTCGCACTAACCGGTACTAATCCCGGCCGGCCGCTCGCCTCTGAAACCGGTACTAATGCCCCTTATAGTACCGGTTCCTAGCCAACCGGTAAAAAAAAAAGGCCGCACGAAAACTCTTGTTTCTACTAGTGGTTCGTGATGTAACGTACGAAACCTTATGTAACGTACGAAACCTTGTTAAAACTACTAGACATATTCAGCATATATATATATCGTAACCTGTCTAGGTTCAGTTAACCTTGTTTTTCTAGTACTGAATCAGTGCTCAACTGGACATTCAGAGAGCATGTGCCATGCATACGTATACAAGTGGAGGCTCAAGTGCTTGATATTGACGGCCAGTGCGTTGCATGCATGAGGGCGAGAGTACTTGATTAAAGTCACCGCCGACGAACACGATCGTTTGAAGCGGCAAATTAATCTACGTACATGGAGTAATTTACTTGACATATAGCATTGGCGAGTAGACTCTGTTCTGTCATCGGTAAATCTGCTATTCCGCGTTATACAACTCTCGTGGTTTTGCTATTATATAACAAGTTGGCAGAATTTCTTATTTCACTCAATTGCAAGTCGTTAGTCGTTTTACCGAGTCGTGTTCTCGGTCATCTTAATGTGTTATTTGGTTGACTTGTACGTATGAGATGTGCTACTCGGATATATTCGGGTGACAATAATTTCATACACTTCCACCTTCAGATGCAACTATATTGCCAGCCTAAAAACTATGGATGATAAAATTGTTATTGATCATGAGGCTAAAGCTTCTGTCATTTGGTAGATATTCAAAGAAAGAATTGGGTACTCTCACAATTTCGTTGTGCAATTTGATCTTGTTAGATTAATTAACCCCAATCTCAATATTGGTTGACTCTTTCCATGATTGCCTCACAACAATGCAATGAACTCATTACAGTCCTCCAAAACAAAGAGAAGGATATTTTGCAATTTCGTAGTTCCAACAAAGGGTTTCTTTAGCAAAAGAATTTATAGTGCTTAATCACCTTCTGAGCTAGGTCCCTGAGATGCATATGCAAAATGGGTGTCCTCCCCAACTTTTTTTTGTGTCGTGCTATGGGATAAACTAAATATTAGAGATCTTGTTGTCAGGAAGAACTTTTACATGGAAGCAAACTACTAGTGGAGCCTTAACCTAGAATAGAATAGCTATCTTCAACTCTTTGAGATGATTATGGATGGCATGTCTAGATTCAAGATAACATGCTCTAAGGCCATTCTATGCACTAGAGCATCTAGAATCCGGAAACAATATTATCTTTGATGGGCAGCAGGAAACCGAAATGAATGCCTTATGTTTGTCATGGATTGTTTTTCCCTTGTTATGCATAGAGCAAACCTTGGCCTCAAAGAAGTCATGTCAGAATGGGTTGACACTTTTGTAATATATATTTTTGTTGCCTCCCCAAACCTTTGTTTATAGCATTTTTATAAATGAAAATGAAGTAGTATATCCTTCTCACTGTATTTTGCAACAAAAAATAAAATAACTTAAGGCAGTCATCCAAACCCAAGGGGTTTATGGCACTTATTATTCATTAATTTGTTCGTGACCCTACTCCTTAGTCATCGACATGATTTTCAGTTGTCAACCCCTCTTTCTCCTCATCTTTCTCGTCTCTTCACCTCCTCTCTCCGTTACACATTACACTCACCATCTCCTCCTGATCCACCGGTAGTAAATATAGTGCATATAGATTAAAACAAAAGTAACACTCGATTACTTACTACTTATATCGTCATGATTTATTTTCACGAGTGGTCGCTTCCTCTCTCAGCCACTCATCCAATCTCCTTAACAAAAGTAACCCCTCTTCCTTCTCTTCCTTATTCCTCTTCCACTCGTCCAATCTCTCATCTTCTCGAAATCAAACGTTATCCGAGTTTTCGGTATGTAAGATTAGAAATCAAAGCTCATTGCGATTTTTTTTTATATCTTCCATGTGAATATTTTGCAGTGATTGAATTTAATAAATATGTTATTTATATGGGATAGTGACCCCATGCGCCACAGAAAGTCCAATTTCTGTGGCGTATATGTCCCCATGCGCCACAGAAAGGTGACTTTCTGTGGCGCATGCAAAACAATGCGCCATAAAAATGCTTTTCTGTGGCGCATTTTATTTGGTGCGCCACAAAAAGGACATTATCTATAAGCCTTTTCCTACTAGTGCGAGTATTTTTCTGCAGCAACACTCGACAACATGTGGCCCTCAAGAATGAAGATAATCCCGAGTGTCCCGGCACGATGATTCTCGGCAAAAGAAAATGCACCACGTGTCATCAGCCACCGTGACGAACAATAGAGATGTGATGTTGCAAAGGAGGCTGTCAAATGTCATGTTTGCGTCATTCGACAAAGGCAACCATCGTTAGTGTTCACAGATTGCCTTCTGACATGCCAATGGGAAACATGTTTTTTTTTTCTTTTCTTAAACAAAATATATTTTGTTTTATTTTGCATTTTTATTTCTTCTATTTACCTAGTGGGATGGACAAAATGCTATGCCGAGTGCCCTCGGGCACTCGCTAACCGGCCGAATCCGGTTGCGGCAGTTTCAGTTCTAAAGTACTCCGATTGGTGTAAGGCTGCTAATTCAAACGTTGGCAACCAAATGTGAAAATGCGAGTAGGTTTCTTTAAATCGAGGAGAGATAATAAAAAATGTACGGACATCTTGAACGGCTGTTTTGACAAAGTATTATTGATCAAAATTTGATAAAAGTCAGCTCGACCACACCATGCATGATCCGGCTGCTAATTATTATTGGCGGCCAGCAGGACCCGACCGGATCTCGGTAAAAAGCTTGCCTGGCCGTACGTTTCATCGTGGTCAAGATCGAGCTCGAATGAAGAAGGATGGTCGCATCATGATCGATGAAAGAAAGTACTCCGAACAGAAGAGTATAGCTAGGCAGGCTGCCAATGGATGTTGGTCTGTCAGACCAAGAATACTGTGTGTACGTCGTGCATACATATTGGTCGTCCCTCCTCCAGAAAATAGTAGTATCTCAATTGCCGTGCATGTTCCGTCCGGCTACTATAAATGGCAGTGCTTGTGGCCAACTGATCCCACACATTCAACAATCGCACTCGTCTGCAAATCGATTCCCATACATTCACCGTCTGCAAATCTCAACTTAGTCTTCTCACTGTGAGATCATACTGTTCCAGCAATCCGCCATGAAGGTTGTGTCAGCTCAGGATCAGCCAACGAGGAGGTACGCGCTGCTGCTTGCGGCCCGGGACTCCGAGTACGTGCTCAAGGCGTACGGCGGCTACTTCAACGTCTTCGTGAGCGCCTTCGGCGGCGACGGAGGAGCCGGCGAGGAGGAGTGGGACATGTTCCGGGCGGTGGACGGGGAGCTCCCCGCCGCGGAGGACCTCGACGGGTACGACGGCTTCGTCATCAGCGGCAGCCCCTACGACGCGTACGCCGACGAGCTGTGGATACTGCGGCTGTGCCTGCTCGTCCAGGACGCCGTCGCCGCCCGGAAGCGTGTCCTCGGCATCTGCTTCGGTCACCAGGTACCTGCAGACAGGAAGCAGAAGCTTCTCTTGGCCGTGCAAACTCAGTTGCAATGCATGCATGCATGCATCATCCCATCTTATTTACTTCTTCGATCTTGTTGGTCGCCAGGTGATATGCCGCGCTTTGGGCGGCCGCGTCGGGAAGGCCAAGGTCGGCGGCTGGGACATCGGCATCAGGGAGGTGACCATGGCGGCGACGCTGCCGCCGTGCAGGTTCCTCGACGCGCTGCAGGACCTGCCTCCTTATGCAAAGATCACGGAGTGCCACCAGGATGAGGTACGTACGTGTCAGTTTAACACCGCTCCGCCCGCAAGCTTCAGAGTTCAAACAATGGCGACGGCCAGCGTTCGAGCTTGACGAGCAACATTGCATGTATATATATATATATATATGCAGGTCTGGGAGGCGCCGCTGGGTGCCGACGTGCTGGCGTCGTCGGACAAGACCGGCGTGGAGATGTTCTGCGTCGGCGACCACGTGCTCGGCATCCAGGGCCACCCGGAGTACACCGCCGACATACTCCTAAGCCTCGTCGACCGCCTCTCCTCCAGCCAGTCCATCACCGTGAGTAGCCTCTCCTAACCTGAAGTGAGTTGCCATGGATTTTGTCTTTTTTCCTTCCCAATCTGATCTGATTCGCCACTTAATTTGCACGTCGCAGGTGTCCTTTGCTGAGGGTGTGAAGAGGCAACTGGAGGCCACTGGCCCTGACAGGGAGTTCTGGCTCAAACTCTGCAGAAGTTTCCTCAAGACTCAAGAACTAGTATGATGCACAATTGCGCATACATGATCATACGAATAAACCTTTTCTGGCAGTTGAGGCAGCCTGTTGTGTCCCCCTGTTTAGTGCACAGTTTTGCCATGGGATTAGTTCGTGCTAATCTCAGATGTTAACCAGCAAATTTGGAATAAGCAATCGGATTATGTGAGGACTTATGCAAATCACGGTATTCGTTCCTTTTGAAAAATAATTGGACGGTTGTTTGTATGTGCTAACTAAGATTCATGTCAAATACCTTATACCTGACCATCTCAGCCACTTGGTTCGGCCAAAAAACCAACACTGACCATTTCAGGACACGCATATATAACGGATGGTGGCAGCTTCCCCATGGACCTCCGAATCTACAGTTCTGTTTTTTTACTATTTGTTGACGCTGAACTACTCAACGGTATATTGGAAACACCTCATATTGGACCCAGCTTTGACAGTTGTGAGTGACCCAAAAAGTCCATTGCTACGAAATAAATCTCGTCAGATGATTCTACTAGTTATTTTAGAGCGCAATGACGTGGTAAACGTCTTCTTTTAAGCGAATGAAAAGAGGGGAAAATGGAGAGAATCCGATGAGATTAATCATCCCTCGGGTTCACGAGACAACACACAACCACTCCTCTCAGATCGTTTCCCTTAAGAGGCAGATATCATCTCTGGTCATTTGAGCCAGGCCATTGACCTCATTCCCCCCTGAAAATCTATTTACCGCGGTTACCCGAAAATCCCGACTGGTTACCGGACGAATTTAAAATTTGAAATTCAAAAATTCAAATTTATTGGTTCCCACTTACCAGATTGACCATTTTCTGATTTTTTTCACAAAATTCAAAAAAATCAGGATTTTTTCGCTCCGTATGAGTATGTCCCGGGAGTGCTCGGGACCGGTAACCGGATATCCCGCCCGGTTATCCCGCCCGGTAAAAGTCAGTAACAAAACGTCTATTAGGGACATTAAAACTGAGCCAAATTCGAGCTCCCTGAGGACACCTCACGTTCTGGTCATTTTCGACCGTCGGATCTGGCTTCTCTCACAATTCTGACCGTCAGATCTCCTTTCAATCTCACACTGGGCCGATTGTCCCTGAGGGACGCTGCTCTGCCCATCAAATTGGCCTGCCGAACGTGCACCGAGGGTCAACGGCCGTCGCGCACCACCCATCGCACCGCCCCGGCGCGGCCCATCCGTCCCGTCGCCGAGCGATGCGACCAGACGGCAGAACCCATGCGGCCTGCCTCCGATCCGATGCGGTTCGGTCGCTGCCGGGCTCTTCCAACCCCGATGCAGGTCTTCGGCAGCATTAGCAGTTGCGGGATGCAAAGGAGCGGTGGCCGCCGTTGAAAGAAGAGTAATTTTTTCAGTTTCATGGAAGGCAATAATGGTAACCATCATGCAGATTTCGCCAGCTGTCGTCGTGGGAAACAGACAGATGCCTACGGGTAGGCTAATTTGTGGGGCCGGATGGACGCTAGAGGATTCGGGGAGTGATAGCGCGCTAAGTAGCACACACGGATAAACACAACCAACACGGGGACACAAGGATTTACCCTGCTTCGGGGCTCTCGTGAGGAGATAAAACCCCTACTGCAGCATCTAGCCTATCTGGTGTATTTCTTCCCTCTGCTTACGCGCGGTACAAAAGATGCTCCATGAGCTGGGCAGAGAATGGCTCTAAGAGGACTTGGGAGGAAAGAGAAAGGGGGCCAATGAGCTAGCCCGTGGCTCAGCTGCCTTTGGAGCCTCCCTTGGTGCTCTTTATAAAGAGAGCCCAGGGGACAAGGGTGGCCCGCATGTCACTATTCACGCACTGTTCACACCATCACCTTGTTAGTACATCAACACCACTGTTGCCATGCTTGGTCATGTCCTGGACAGGCAGACCCGCGCGGCGCGCGTGTCTTGTCTCCTTGCTTATGTCTTTGGGAGCACCTCCCGAGGAAACGCTTGGCGAGGGAACTGTGTTGGTACGAGCAGTGTAGTCGAGGAAGCAACCAACACCCAAGACACCTACCTCAATCCAACCTCGGCAAAACATCCAGATCAACCGAGGTATCCAACCTGGTCCAGCCGAGGTGCGGTGCCGAAAGCGGTTTGTTCCGAAGCGCAGTGGTGCGGGCGACCGAGCCGGCATGGTGAAGCAAGGCGAGGTCGGGCAACCAGCGAGGCCGTTGTCGGGCGAGGCGCAGAGCGAGTTGGAGGAGGCGCGGGCGAAGTCGGAGGAGGGCGCGGTGTCGGAGGTGGAGGCGGCCGAAGTGGAGCCGGGCGGCGAGGTAGTGGTGGTGCCGAGCTCGGGGAAGCCGGCACATCCGAGGTCGGGGGCGCGTTGACTGCGATGCGGGCGAGGTTGGGGACGAAGCCGGGCGAGGAAGCCTGTGTCGGTGCGAGTTGCGACCGAACCGAGCCAGAAAAAGACTCGGCCCGTCCGAAACGAGCCCAACCGGGGTGATGGACTCGGCCCATCTGAGACGCCTGCGATTTTGGGCCAGAACACGATGTCTCCGGGCTGCATTTTTATGTTTCTTCCTTTATATCTCACCTATTTAATTATTTAACTTCTCCTTTATCTCCGATAACAGCATAGTAACCCCTGACGTTAGTATACCGGGGATTACATCCCCGACACCAGCGGCGAGTGATGAAGGTGCGCTACTGCTGCCTCATCTCCTTCACCTTCCGTCCCTATAAATTATTTCCTCGCCTGACGCCCCCTCTGATTCTTGTGCTCAGGGCATCTCCAGTCACTCCCCCCCCAGCGCCCCTCCAGGAGGCCTTTTTGGCGCCGGCGGAAGCAAAAAACGCTGTTTTTCTACCAGCCCCCCCCCCCCCCCCCCCCCCCCAGAAGCCCAACTAGCGCCGTTTCGGCGGAAATTAGCGCCGGTGCCCCCAGGTGAAACCCAGCCCACTGGGTTCGGCCTGTGGGGCCGGCGGGAGGAAATGCACGCGTGGGCCAACGCTGTCGGCGAGACACTGCTTTTCCCCCACCCTGGCTCGCCTTTCCCTCTTCCCGTCTCGCCGTCGCCGCCACCACCCCTCCTTGCACCGCCGCACAAAAGGCAGCTACGAAACCCGCTGTCTAGCCCCGCCACGCCGCCGGCGCCGCCCACTCCCTCCGCCGCGATCCCGCCTCCGGGGAGATCCTCGGGGCGGTAGGGCGTCCACCCCGCCCGCAAGGTGTTCGGCGAAAGCCCGACACATAGCCATGGACTCCGACGAGGAGATACTCGCCGAGCTCTTCGACGAGGAAGATCAGGCCGCCATCGACGACGAAGAACACGGCCTGATCTTGGCCTCCCTCGCCGGCTTGCTCGCCGACGACGCTGGACCGCGGCGTGTTGGATCGACGCGCGGTCGCCGCAAGAGCAAGCCGAGGCAGCGGTACGAGGGGTACTGCATCCTCTACTCCGACTACTTCGCCGATGATCCCACCCAGGACGCGAAGGTGTTCCGGCGCCGTTTCAGGATGAACCGCAAGCTCTTCATCAAGATCATGCAACAAATCCGGGAGTTCGACACCTACTTCAAATTGAAGAAAGACTGCACCGGCACGGTAGGCTTTACCTCTATTCAGAAGTGCACGATGGCCATGAGGATGCTTGCATACGGTGCTCCCGCAGATGCACATGATGACTATCTGCGCATGAGCGAGTCCACGACCATTCAGTGCTTGAACAAGTTCTGCCGGGCAGTGGTTGCAGTCTTTGGCCCAACATACTTGCGTAAACCCAATGCGCAAGACACTGCTCGCCTCCTCGTAGAGAATGAAGCAAGAGGCTTTCCTGGGATGCTTGGTAGTATCGACTGCATGCATTGGGCATGGAAGAACTGTCCATTTGATTGGCAGGGGATGTACAAGGGAAATGAAGTAGAGTGCTTGGTGATTCTCGAGGCCGTGTCTTCATATGATCTATGGATTTGGAATTCATTCTTTGGTATGCCAGGAACTCACAACGACATCAATGTCTTGCAGTGCTCGGATGTCTTCGCTGATCTTGTCGAAGGCCATGCTCCCCCTGTGAACTATGAGATCAATGGACACCAGTACACAAAGGGCTACTATCTTGCAGATGGCATCTACCCCAAGTGGGAAACATTTGTGAAGAGCATCTCGAACCCTATGCCAGGAAGCGCGAAAGCTTGGTTTTCCAAGTGTCAGGAGGCTTGCAGGAAGGATGTCGAGCGAGCATTTGGTGCGTTGCAGTCTCGATTTGCCGTCGTCCGGTACCCCGCTATGACTTGGTCCAAGTCCAACATGTGTGAGGTGATGCAATGTTGTGTGATCTTGCACAACATTATCATTGAGAGTGAGCGGGATGACCCGGTGCCTGAGAGTGAGGCAATGGCACCATACTACCGTAAGGGTCCTCTTGCAGATGTTGATCACCAGGTGCCGACGTCATGGGCAGACTTCCTCACCACGCGCCAGGAGATTCGAGACGCTGCAACACATCAAGCTCTACAAAATGATCTGGTGCAGCATTTGTGGGCGCGCAAGGGACATGCCAATGCCGATGCCTAGTACGATTTGTTTTATTTTTTTTCATTGTCTGAATTTGTATGCCAAAATGGGCCGGACTTTGTTTTCGCCGAAATATTGCCGAATTCGCGCCGGCTGGGGGGCGGCCTGGGTTTCACGGCTGATAAGCGACCCCCCCCCCCCCGGGTTCCGGATTCGCGCCGTTTCGCGCCGCGGCGGCCTCAAAAAAACCGGCGTTTTGGGCCCTGGGGGGCGCAACGACTGGAGATGCCCTCAGTATGGCAATAGAACCTCCAGGAGCACTCTACCTCCTTGTGAATCTCTTCGGGCTTCCCTTTCTCCTTGCGACTCTGACGGCGCCCTACCGATGAGGATAGCTTGTTTCAAGGTATGATCTTTATGGAGGCCCACCACACAGTACTTCCCTCTCCGTTCATTCGTCTGAACCTCAGACCCATGTACGCCTGATGTTCGCTGGCCAGTGGGATCCACTTTGTGCTGCTCTAGCATGCTATGAAGCTGGGCTTCAAACAAGAACATTTCCACTTTGGCAAGTGCTGAAATCGTGTGAGCAACACTAATCTTTACCCTTGTTTCGCATGGATGCTAGCTTGCCGAATGTCCTTTTGCTACACATTTATCGTTTTGTCTGCTGAAAGTTGGTTCAGTCCACTAGGTTTTTCACATCCATGTTTTACTGTCTAAATTTGTACAGTTAGTTTCCCTATATGGTACTGGTAGAGATGGTAAACAAAATATTCTAGCATTTTATTGCCTAACACAACAGCTCATGGTTCTTCACCAGCTTCTGCATATACACGAGAAAGCACCTGTAAGTGGATGTTGGATGACTTCCTTTGGCCCAGTCCTGTATATGATGCTGCTCAGCTATTAATTAGTGCATGATGTTTAGATGTTCTGGCCACATTGTGCTATCCTGAATTGGCTGCATGGTGTGTGTAGGACTCACCCGAGGTGAATTTCCGTCAACCAACAATACCTCATGGAGAATTTGACATCTAATGATGGATACTGTTCAAAATACAAACGGATGTGTGCGTCCCACAGACCACCTTTTCAGTTCTTAACTATTCCATTACTAAAAGATATATATGTTAAGGCCTGTAAATTTAACTTGCATGTTTGTTTCTGACATATATTTCTGAAAGTTCGTACTGTTCCAGCATACAAATAGACCGCCGCTATATGACTTGAATGTATGTGCCAGTTTCTTACAAAAATCTTATTTTTGAATCTGAATTTGTTCCTAATTAGTACATGGTGGTATGAACTGATGTGCCAAATCATTGGCGTTTGTTTCTTTTTGAGAAAGATCCATTCATAATTCAGTTCACGCTATCTTCGGTCTTTTGATCAGTTTGTGTTTAAATTTAATTTTGATCTGGTTTTATGTAGGTCTTTTCTTGAAGATCGATTTGTGTACTTTTCCTAGGAGATGGATTTGAGTTACTGATGAGGAGGTTGATAATAATGGATCAAATTGGCTGGCTCAAACCATGGCAATGGTAGTGGCGTATAGCTAAATGCTATTACTATTTCCACTGTCCTCATGGATAAACTTTTGTTGGAAAAATAGGGAGCTGTTTGGATAGCTATGCCTGTTGTTTTTTGCCTCGAAAATTCACTGGTCCAGGTACCTCCAGGTCAATATGTTCATTAGCTTTGTCACGGAGATCTGACGAACAAATCTGAAATTGTGTTGTAATAGAACCAAGCACATTCTTATTACGTACAACAACTTTATTAATGCATGCACATTCTTATTACATATAATTACAACTACTCTTCTTCGTCATCGGACTCAGCCTTAGGCGGCGGTATCCCAGGCACGTCGTCCGCCGGCGCCGAGTCAGGAGTTCCCGGCTGCCACTCCGGTTCTGGGGCCTGGGGAACGGCCGGTCCTGCATATGCCCCTAGCGCACGGGACGCCCACGGCGACCATGGTTCCCAGGGAGAGAAAGCAGGCCGTGCCGGGGATGGAGTTGCGGGCTCGCCGTCCTCTTCCGCCGCGTCCTCAACCGCCGCGTCCTCTTCCTGCTGTTCTTCGGCGGCGCCCACGGCATGCTGATCGTCGACCAGCACGGCCTCCCTCTCCTCCTCCTGCTCGACCACCTCCTTCTCCTTCTGATCGGGCAGCACCGCATTCTTCTCAGGCGACGACATGGCGAGCGAGTTGTGGGCGGAAAGAATGAGATCGATGTGCGGCCGCGAGGATTGTTATATCGGTGCCAAGCGGTGCGAACGCAACCCAAAACTACGCGGCGGCGGTTGCAATCCACACGAAGCGTCGTAATGCGGAGCGACGCGGCGATTGCCGGCGGTGGTTCGTGCGCCCGCAAGGTGTTTGGCAGTTCGCTCAAAATTTGCATCCGTTTGGGGGTGGGCCTTCGGGGAGTGCCGCTGTGGGCGGCCTCTAAATGTTGACCGGACACATGTCCGGCACCCCCCAAAGGAGGCCCAATTGGGGGGGGGGGGGGGGGGGTGCCGGACACCGATTTAGAGGCCCCCGGTGGATTATCCATAGGCCCCTGGAAATCGAACTGTTCGCCGACTTGTTGCCTCCTTGTAGGACGCTCGTCCTCAATGATCATGTTGTGCATGATGATACAAGCATTCATGATAGCATCCATTTCCTCCGGCGACCATGAAACACAAGGATAGCGGACAACAGCCCACCTGGCCTGGAGCACACCAAAAGCTCGCTCCACATCTTTGCGAACAGCCTCTTATCTCTTTGCAAAATGGCAATCTGCCTCGCCGACAGGGTTGCGGATTGTCTTCACAAATGTAGCCCAAGTGGGGTAGATGCCGTCAGCAAGATAGTACCCCTTGGTGTACTCATGGCCGCCGATCACATAGTTGTATGGTGGAGCTAGGCCATCCAAAACTTTCTGGAACACAGTGGAGCTGTAGAGCATGTTGATGTCATTGGTGAAGGAGATATGCCCTAGAGGCAAATAAATAAGTAGTATTTATTGCATTATCTCATAAGTTTATAATAGGTTTTTTGTATTATGCTATAACTGTATTAATCGGAATTATTAATACACGTGTGATACATAGACAACCAGAGTCCCTAGTGAGCCTCTATATAAACTAGTCCATTGGGCAACAGTTGATCGAGATTCCCGATCAAGGACAATGACGTCGGTTGACAATGGGGTCATCTTATTAGTAGAATAAGGTGATGGACATATGCAAAGTATTGCAATAAGATCGTATTACGATGTTTGTCATTTGCAATAGATGAGTAATATGATAGCTTATTCCTTAGACCGTGAGACCGTACTTATTGCTACTTCGTAGGGGTACTTTGAGAGCATCAAACGTTGTGTCTTATATAGCATGACAATAACGGTGTCCGTCTTGGGTATCCCGAAAGAGTATGTTGAGACGTAAGGATCAAGAGCGGGATTTGTTCATTCTTGTAATGGAAAGATACTCTGGGCCCACTCGGTGAGATTGCATCTATATAGCTGCGCAGCTTATGACTAGGTCATGGAGATGTAATATCACAGACGAGTTAATAACCTTTGTCGGTAACGAGATACAACAAGGACATCGGATGTCTACGATCATATCTCGGACAAGGTAGTATCGTAGAAACAAAGGGAATGAATATCATGTTTATGGTTCAACGACGATATTCGTAGAATGCACAGGGGCCGTCATATGCGTCCAGGTATCCCTGGCGGTCATTGGTGAGCGGAGTGTCTCGACCATGTCTGGAGTGTTCTCGAACCGTAGCGTAACAAACTTAAGGTCTTAACGACACCTGGAGAAGGTTCTGGAATAATATAGGATTTTATTGGAGAGAGAGAAATGATCCGGAAAGAGTTCCGGTGGTCCGGAAGGAGTTCCGGGAAGGTCTGGAATGGTTCCAGGAATGTCCGAAAGATGTTCGGGTGGTTCGGAAAATGTTTCGGAGTCACGGGATATTAAATAGTATTTAAATATATTAATTATGAATTAATTATTTTTTATATTAATTTAATTGTTAAATAATAAAGGGAAAAAGGGGCAGCCCACCTACATGGGCCCTAAGAGGGCCCAAGAGGGGAGCCGCACCACCAAGGAGGAAGGGGGCTTGGGCCCCTAGTCCAATTCGGACTAGGAGGTTCGGCCGAACCCCCCTCCCCCTCCTTTTTCCTTTAGTCCCACATGGGGGAGGCAAGGTGTTTGCACACCCCCTCCCCCCTTTATATAGCAAGGCATATTAATTGGATTAATAACAGAAAAATACAATTAATTGTATAGCAGGCCGGCCGAGTTGCTTCCCCGCCCGTTTTGCCCCCTCTCTCCACCAAAGCTATACCGTCGGGCGCCGTTGCCCTGCGGGATTCCAGAAAAGTTCTACCTCTGCGATTTCAGCTGGATCTGAATGACCGGGGGTTGTTGTTAAGCTCCGTATGTTTGCGAGTGCTCGGAGGCGCCACGTTTGAGGAGCCTGGGCGACGTCGTCTCGCCCACCCAGCAGCTCTGTCGCTGCCCTGCCGCCGGCGCCAACCCCCCGGCCGCCGGCGCCTCGCCTTCTTCCGCCCGACGCCCGTCGACGCAGGTCTTCGTCGACACCCCGGCGTCATCATCTACATCATCGCGGCAAGTTCTCCGCGACCTCGAGGTCGGCTACGTACGACTTCATCGTCAACGCTTGTGCGGGAGCGTGATCCCCGCTATCGGTCTACATGGAGGTAATGTAACCCGTTCCGCCACCGTTATCACATGTACTAGATAGATAGATCCTGGCTAGTTAGGGTGTTCATACGCTAGAAAAATTATTGTTTTCTGCACCGGAACCCCTTCAATTGGCGGCACCGGCGGTGCCGAAATAGGCATGCCATATCCAAAGCTCATGATCTGCCACGGCTTAAAGTATAACACTGCACTTCCCGTGATGCCCTGACTTGTACATCCCTTGCCACGAGTAGGGGCAGTTCTTCCAGTTCCAGTGCATGCAATCTATGCTTCCAAGCATCCCTGGAAATCCTCTTGCTTCTCCTTGTACCAAAATATGCGCCGTGTCTTCCTCATTTGGTGTTCTCAGATAGTGGTCGCCGAACACCTTCACAACAGCCCTACGGAATCTGTAGGTGGCTTCGACGGCTGTGGACTCAGACATACGGAGATAGTTATTCAGAGCATCGGCGGGTAACCCGTAAGCAAGGCACCGTATGGCCGCCGTGCATTTCTGAATAGACGAGAACCCAATCAAGCCGGTGCAGTCTCTCTTCAGCTCAAAGTAGTCGTCGTAGTCCCGAACGCCGTGCAAGATCCTCCAAAACAAGTTCCTGCTCATCCTAAAGCGCCGGCGAAATTCATGAGGCAAGTTCGTCGGGTTCTCGGCAAAGTAGTACTGGAACAACAGAGCGTGCCCAGTTGCTCTGTTGCGGTTCTTGTTGGGCCGCCGCCCCTTCGATGATCCTCCAAATTTTGGCGCGGTGTCTTCCTCGACTGCGGCTTCTAGAAGTGCGGCCATCATCATCTCATTCTCCTCTGCGTCGGCCAAAAGAGTGGCATCCTCCGCCATCATTTCAAAAACATGACCTCGTCATCGCTGTCCATTGCATGTTTGATGAATCAACGAATTCAGCCTATCAACCAATGGTCGAACAGCTTGCGTGCGGGGTGGGAGGGAAGAGGAGGCGTACCCGAGCTCGAACTAGATCCGCCGGCGCTAGACGAGGTCGAAAACGAGCGGCGCGAGACGGTCCCTAGTGCTGCGCCAAGGTCCGCTAGGTGCGAATCAAGCAGACGGCGCCGAGAGTGGCGACGATGGTGCGAATCGCCGGCAAGAGGGCTGTGGGGGGACGAATGACTCAGCTCCGAGGCGCGACGTTTGTATGATGGGCGGGCCAGCGCTGTCAGGACCATGCGCGAGTCGATGTCCGGCACCCCCAGGAGGGCCTCCAAGGTGCCGGACATAAAATCGCTCGGGGCGAGACTTTGGGGGTGCCGCTGGTGACGGTTTTTAATGTCCGGCCCCCCAAAGGGTCTTTAGGGGTCCTTTAGAGGCCCCCGGTGGAGATTCTCTAACACTTCACATGGAGTTGGAATCACCTGTTCGAATGAACAAGTTGTTTTTCAACAGTTTGAAAGCATCAAGTTTCAAGTCCAGGTTCAGTATAGGCTTCTAATAATTAGGTAGCTGCTCAAAGACACAATAATTTTTCTGTCACTCACATTCTATATAGAAGCAATCAGATGTGAATGGCACATACTTATGTACTGTAAACATGGAAAAGCTGGTGCCATTTACTGGAAATTGTAGTGTTAGATATGCGACTTCCATTTTGTATTGAGCTGTAAAACCCAAATATATTTTGTAAGTTCATTACCTAATGGACGGGCGCGGCAACGCGCGCCTACATGATCTAGTTCAGATCATGAGACTGGCCCATTACAATCACCAACAAGACCACTTGATCATATCATATACGGAGTACAAGATAAAAGTGCATCCGCCTTGAAAAAACAGCTCCACAACATATATATTGGTGCAAAACGTTGACATTTGATTGATGATTTGAAGATCGTAAAATTACAATGTATTCTCCCACAAGAGCATTGGCGACAGAAACACAACACTTCAACTGGCTACCTGACTTCCGCTCACTATGGCAGACGCAGCAAACCATCTAGAGCACTTATTGGACAGGCAAACATGAAACAATAGGTAAACAGAAGATACGCCTTGCCGGTAACCCGGCCAGCTGCTTTACCTAAACTACCATAGCAGAACAGCAGCAACACTTCTCAGAAACATCAGAGGAAGCACCGTCTCTGAAACCTCGGCTTCAGGTTGCCACATATGAGGCGAAGAACGGTAGATTTCTCTCAGGCAACAAGACCTTTCTTGGCAGCCTTCTTCTCCACTTCCCAGTCGATGCACATCTCCTGCCCTGTCTCCATCCCATCGCTGTTCCAGCCGTCCAAGGTCGACCTTGGCGACATGGCACCAGGGGCAACTGCGGTGAAACTCTGGTACATCAGCAGGCCACCACCAGGAAGCTCCTGCTCGACAAGATCGTCACACATGTAGGAACCAACCTCTGCACCACTTGCCCATGATTTTGCAAAGCCGTGCCCACCGAAGATGGTGACAGCCACCGAGAAGTCTGACGGGCAGAAACACGACAGCACATTCTTGATCACGTCGCTGTAAACCAGGGAGCCAGGGTTGACGTTGATTGCTTCATAGCTTGCGTAGCTGAAGCCTTCCTCTGGAGTGACATGGATCGTGGAGGCTGCCGGCCCAAAGATGCCGTTCATCGAGTACCCGCAAGGGTCGAAGTCGAAGTCGCAGATCTCCATCTCAGGGATGATATCAGAGATCCCTGAGACCTTCGTCATCTCCTTTGCTGAGGAGCAGCCGCCGTCAGCAGAATTCTTGAAGAACACTGCAGCCTTCCTGGCATCCAGCCCAGTCATGCACATCTCAAGTGTGACCATGGGCTGCTCAGGCTTCTCTGTTGCATGGTAGACATGCCACATCTTCTTGGGCCTGAACGCATCACCCATCACATATGCATTGCCACCTGACTTGAGGCCACCAAAGAAGCCATTCAGCACAGATACCTCCTCCGAGAAGTTGCGGTGCGGCGATGGCTGCGCACTAGGGAAGATGAACGTCCCACGGGAGTACCTCACCGAAAGAATAGGCAGCGACAGCTCTGCAGCAAGCTCAAGGATGCGAGGAATCGCCAGCAGAAGCTTTGTTGTTCCACAGGTTTTGATGACAACCTTGTGGGAGTAGACAAAGAGGCTCGACTCAGACAGCACATATGAGTCCAACTGCTTGTTCGAGAGATGGGACACAATGGTGCACCGTGCAAGATCAAGGAAGGAGTTGATCTGCTCCCGCGAGAGAGCGCGAAGGCCGCGCCCGCTGGGGTCCACAAAGACAGGAGCATGACAGAAGGTTATCTCAAGGCGCTTCTCATAGCCTTCAAACCCAATAGGGGAGGCAGGGGGAGAGGCCCAACAATCAGCCAAAGACATCTCCATCGGATGGTGTGTTGCAAGGAAGAACAGAGGATGAGAGAGGAACGAAGAGATTGGAGAGGAGAGGCGAAGTAGCAGAGAAAGCAGCCAGCCAAGGGAGAATTATTGGAAAGAAAAGAATGGAAAATTGCAGTAAAATTCCTAAGCTACGTCGAAAGGCATGTAAAGGGAATATCAGGAGGGCTTGCGGGCGCACTGCAAAACAAAAGAACACGCAAATGATCATTAGGAACCAGAGGATGGAATGCATCCATGAACATGCTCGGTGATTAAATCTTTTGGCACTTACGTTGGAGTACGCAGCAGACTGGAACTTCTTGATTCCTCCAGCCGGGCGGACGTCCTCAATCTTGTAACCAAGGGGAGCTTCGTACATGGAACTGCTACTACTAGACTTTTTCCCAGCTTTTGACTCCATTAGAACATTCAATGTGGTTCTCTTGTACTGTTGATCAGAAAAAACAGTAAGTAAGATCACTATTTAGGTTGCACAAAATGGTATTAAGATCCGCAGTAAGACAAGCATGTTTCAGATGGTAAAACAAATTATCTTGAAGTTGCAATATTATCGTATAATAGTGAGATATTCAGATATGAATGCGAGCTTGCATTAGTAATACGCTACACAATTTCTGGGATTAGGCCACAAAGCAAGCTTGAGCTAGCCATCTCAAGTTAGAAACAACATAAACAAAAAAAGGATTCGCCTTTCTTTAGCAGGTAACACTAAATCCAATTCTGGTAGCTCTAAATCGTGTACGCACAGAAAACTGCTATCTCAAATCACATACTAGAAAATTATGCAAAAATACGAAGCAACAGGATTGTTATTTCTATTTATTCACTGTTTATTAACTGAAGTGTTTTCCCGTATAGATGAAGTTCCCTACAAACACAATGCATAAAAATCACTGCAAACCAGAGCCCGCTGCACACATTACGGAATACTTGGAATTAATTATCCAAAAGAATCAAACGTTTCCCGTAAACCGGGCAACTTTTTGGGCATTGCAGACGTCCAAGGTTTGACTAGGATAGACCAAGACAGCACTTCCGGCACACACAAAAACTATGAATTAATTACTGATGAGACTAACGTGAACATCATCGATTAATTAAGCACCAACAGCAACGAACCAGAAGAGGCGCTCTTCTCGAACTCAAGGCGCGCCAGAAAACCCACAAAAAAGTATAACACCACTACAAAAAAACCCGAATTACGTACTAATCTTACAGGGTCAGACATGGGAGGACAAGAGACACCAAATCGATCCCCTGCCCTGCCAATTGCCAAGACAGAGCTGATCGCCGCCCTCCCAAAACGACGCCCAAATAATAACCTAACCTAATTTCTCTACAATAATAACCTAACCTAAGAAGAAGAAAAAATCCAAGATCCAGGACAACGCGTAACGGACGGACGGGCCGGAACCGCATGAGGCGCATATCGCGGGCAAGCAAGAGAACTCACGGGTTTTCTTCTGGAGCGCGCGCAGAAACGCCGGAGATGGAGCTAGCTGCTGCGGATTCCGGCGAGGTGAGGATGGTATTCGAGGAACGAACGGGCGTTTTGCTCTTCGAGGCGATCGATCGATCGATCGGGTTGGAAAGGTGTTTGGATGTGGGAGTCTGGGGCTCGGCACGGCCGCTATTTATAGGCGGGGTGGCGGAACCGACCCTGACTTGAGGCTGACAGGCTGTTACCGAGCGGTGTTCGGAGAGGGCCGCCTATTCCCGTTTCAGAGAGTTTTTCCCGGTTCCGCCCGTCGATTTTTGGCTTGTTATTACGCGTTTTCCCTCTATTCCAAGCTTCTTGATCATGAGTTTCGACACCATGACCTAAGTACTTCCTAGTCGTCAAAGAAAATACTCATCTATAACCCACCCTAAGATCCAGTTATGTATAACGCAACCGGTAGCTAGCTTGACTTGGGTGCTGAAGGCTGGAATATATGAATTCTAATAGGGATCTTCAAACAACATATGCACTTTTAACTGTAACTCTAAGACTAGATTGTCTCACACTGAATAATTGTTGGGCATTCTTATGATATCTCCGTCAAGATAACTCATTATTAAGATGGCTCCTGGTACACCTGAAGAGTTGAAAAGCAGGAAAACATGCATATTCGGCGTCTTCTAAGTAGAACTTGCCTCACATCAGCTCAACTCATCATGATGTTAGCAAGGATGCTTACAACATGGGTAGATTCTTCCCAGTCAGCTAGCACATATGTAAACTTGAGATCAAATTCAATAACCGCATGCACGTTATGGGAATGTTTATGTGCTTCCTTATAAGCCTAGTTACCATTTCTTGACTTTTTGAACACCACAATTTTCCAATGCTCCGCTCCTTTAAACATCCAACAACCTTAATGTGTTTTTTTTTTAACCATTTGTTCTCTAATTTTAAAATAAATAAGGCCTCACAAATTTTGTTACGAACTTTGACCATGAGTTTGACAAAATAATATGCGTTATTAGTCACAAATTTCTACCATTGGAAACTCTATATGAATGATTTTTATATATGCTACAAATCATATATTTATTTGTCAAACTCATGATTAAAATCAGTCTTGGAGCTCAAAGGGTGGTTATATATTTGGAAGGATAGAGCAACAAACAAACATGGCTGAAAAGACACAATGATAATTTATGTTTTAGTTAACTCATGTATGTAAATTTTTCCGTACCAAGTAAGGTCTAAAAGACTTACTATAATTTTCAAAAAAAAAGACTTACTATAACATATTGTAAAAAGTGGCATTTAAAGGAGAGAGCGGCGTTTGATCCAGGGTAAAAAGAAAAGAGTGTAAATTTGAATCAGTGAACAATGCACAATTTCAATATTTTGAATCTTTACCATATTGGTGAACATTGACTAAATAATATGAAGTTTACATTCAAAATTCGCCTGGTACACGTAGAATTTTCTTACGAATTTTTAGAACATAAATTAAATGTTGACTTCATTTTTCTTAAACTACCGAGCTCCATGGAGCTCAGCCTCCAAATGCACTATCCGCATTTAAAATTACCGATAAGTAGAGAGAGAAGCTGATGTTTTTCAAATGCCGGATGAGGGTACTCTCAGAATGTGCAGAAACCCCATGCATCATCAACATGTCCATTCCCGCTATACTCCACTACTGACTCGGAAAGATTTAGTGGTAGCTAGATTGCTGGTTGTTAAACAATTACATTATATAGCTGGAGCTTATCGATAACCCCAGCATCTTCCTCGAGCTTTCCCGTAACTTGCACGATTAGGGTTGCCCACTCTCATCTTCAACTGGCTAAACAACTCCAGGAAGGCCATTAACTCCACTAAAATATTGCGTGATTTGCAATTATTGGCCAACCCGGGCGGTTTAGGGATGAGTCTTCCAGCATTGTGGCTCTGAGGCTGAGCTGGTCAGCACGGCCGCTCCGATATCAGCCTGATTAATCTAGCGCAATAATGCCGTTGTGTGTGCGCTCCTGTTGGCTCCGATTGCTAATGCACACACCACCCAGCTCAGCTGGTGCTGACATGGTGGCACAACACATGGTTAATTTTTCTCGTTTTTAAGTATGGCTCTCTGGAAATGTCTCTGTCACACACATCAGCACCATTGCTTATCAATGTGCAGGAGTGAACGAGCGATAACGTTTCTTGCGATAACCCCTTAAACACAAGCCTTGATGTTCAAAGTCGCGTCGTCTTAATTGTGCTAAGCGTCGCGTTCACATTTATGGTAATACAACTACAGGATGTAGGGCTTAAATAAGCAAGCACTTAAACATAAGAGTACACATTGCATGCAAATCAATTCGCGACGGCCGATGCAAACCAACCCGTGGTTGGATGGTTAGCAGGGTGGTTGTACCCTCAGCCCATCAGAGTTCAAACCCCAGGTTTGACGTCTGTGTATTGCATTTAGGCGGAATATTCTTTCAGTGGGAGGCGACGTTCCCGTCGACAGCGAGGCGTCCGTGGTGACTTCGTCAATCTCAAGACTCGATCCGCCGGCTCAGTATTTCGGAGGTGCTCATAGGGGTAGGGTGTGCGTGTGTGCGTTCATAGGGGTGAGTGTGCGCGCGTGTATGTGAGCGTCTGCGTTTGTACTGTGTTTCTTAAAAAAAAATCGCGACGGCCGATCCGGCCCATGATGATATATTTGGTAATACTCGGTTATGTCCTTTTACTCTGCATTTTAGGTTTATTTGATATATTTTAGGTTTGTACAAAAATAAAACTGTAAGTTAGCGGAGAAAAGAGGATCTCGAGCTAGAGCTGAACCGATAAGATGTCACCAAGGCCGATTCTTCGGTGATTTTAGATGTATTTTTTTAGCCGTCCGAGTCTATTTTAATTTGAAACAAATTTCCAAAGATTTTGATTTCAGATGGTAGACGGTCCGATGTGATGTCTTTTTCTTCCCCATACTCCAAACTCTCTATATAGAAATGGAGAGTATTGGATGACCGTGTTCATCTCGTCTTGGACATTGAATTAGCTAGAGCTGCACAGTCATCGCTTCTAGAGGGATGCGGTGGTAAGCAAGAGGCCAGGATGCCGATGCACTAGTGCAGGGCTGGAGGTGGAGGACGCCCACACACTTGATCGCATTCCGTACGCACCGTGGGCGATCGACACGGGGAGCAACGGAAGAGGGTACGGTACCTTGCTTGGGATCGGAGCTCAGACAGAGGAGCCCTCTTCGAGTATCGGCTGTGCGGTCGCGAGAGGAGCCTGGGAAAAGTGAGGGCAAGAGATGCCCCGAGAGGACGCGGTGATCATGGACTCATGGTGGATAGGGTTCACGGGAGGGCGCTGTGCGGCTGTGCTACGCCGCCGGCGTTCGTGCGTGCTTGGCTTCACGCGCGCGGCGCCGCACGCTGCCTCGCCGGATTCCTGGATCGATCGCACGCTCTCGGAGGACTGGTCTGAGTCAGAGTCAGAGTGTGGGTGCGCGGTGACGCAGCAGCAGCGGCAGATTCGGGCCTCGCGTGTCGTCAGGTCAGGCCGCCATGCATCCCGCCGCTGCTCGATCGTACGTCTCCCGTGAACGATCGTCCTCCGACGAGGTCGTCCGTCGTCTTTGTGTGGCCGCAGCCCGAGCGACCCGAGCGTTCTCAAATTCGCCATTGCCGCCGCGCCACGGAGCCACGCGCCCATGCCTGATCGGCAATACTCCTTTCCTACCGTGCGTTCCGGCGAGCGGGACACCTAGGCGGCTACGTGCGTGCTCTCGACGCACTAGTCTACGTACATGGCACACGCACCCGGCCGCCAGCTGCTGCTCCGAGCAAATATTCTTCTCCCTAGCTATCCGATCGACGCTCCGTGCGTCCATCATCAGCTGACTTATGAGTATACTATAAGGGTTAGGCGCGCTTTGCCGCGCCCGCTTTGTGTTATAGACATATGTTTGTTCTTTGTAGTTCAGCCTTTGTATACTTTTCAGTTGAATTAGGACAACCATCATACTTCATAATAATATACAATACTGAAACGTCAAGAACTTCGTCAATTCTGAGAAGTCGTTACTAAAAAAATATTGCTGTAAAAGGGTGGACCATTCATGTTTATTCATACCATCTCACCATTCACATTGCTAGAAAATGGCATGATGAATTATCTTTGTCTATTTGACTATATTTACCGGATGCATTTATCTCATTCAGGCTTCATCTGACATACTTCGTTTGAAGAATATCACCCTACACCATTCAGCCTTTATTTGACAAGCTTGGTCTGAAGAAATCACGCTAGACCATTCAGCTTCATCTGACAGGTTGTTTGAAAAAAATCACCCTAAACCACATCATTGTCGGCATGACCTGTTTATCAGCTATTTCTCTGAGTTTGTGAGAAACATACAATAATGGACTGTCTGAAGCCAAATAATAAAGAAGAATCATCTGCTAAAACATATTTCATAAAGAATTTTAGGACTATTCAGTAGTGCCTTTGTACATTAGTTGAAAAGGGGATTTTGCAATAAACAGGAAAAGGACCGCACGATAGATTCAAGCCCGAGATGAATTATATGATAAATGTCGAACTTAACAATAAAAACATGATTTAAAAACAGGAAGATGGAGACGATGGCCTCAACCTTGTTGCTAGAGGGGAGGACCAACCATATATGGAAACAAAATTCACCGGTCCAATGGAAGTTTCACCAAGCAGAAAACCTGATACACAAGGATGGCGCAAGTTGTGAGTCATCAAGACAAAATACCTTTTACAGGGCATATGCAACACTCTATTTTTTTAGGGAAATTAACATGCTCAACAAACCTAAATGGTAACATTCTGTACGACACATGCTCCATAGCACTCCCGATGAACAGCTATTTGACATATGAAAATATCAATTTTGGAAGGAAACTTTTGTGAACTACTAATCGTAGAAATTTTCATAAAAGGTAGTCTTAAAACATCGAAGGAACTCTCAAATGAAAGTGACGAACACAAGTCCAACTGATTGCAGGAAATACCTGTTACAAATGATCATTTTGTTGTAGTCCCAGACCTCAACCCACTGACAGACATCACAACGTTCAGTTGTCCATTTAGCATAGACTGGACTATTAGCGTTTGCTGCAGATATTGGAAAAAACAATCATATGTAGCTCTGTCGCAACCACCAACTATGCAAGCCAAGAAAAAAATCAAGAGCCGACTTACCATGCAATGAAGGCAACTCTTGTTTCTTAATAAACTTGAAATTCCCACCAGGAATATCGGCAAGATGAGGCAATGTCGAAGAATAAACCTTGTCAGTTTGGATGTCTTTTGACCAAAAGGGCATGTGTATTGTTGTAGTACACATATTATACTGGACCATGATTTTTTTTTAGTTGATAAAGATCTTGAAAACTTACCAACCCCGGTGCTCTTGAGTTTAGTTAATACTTATCAGCAAGATGAGGCAATGTCGAAGAAGAAACCTTGTCAGTTTGGATGTCTTTTGATCAAAAGGGCATGTGTATTGTTGTAGTACACATATTATACTGGACCATGATTTTTTTTAGTTGATAAAGATCTTGAAAACTTACCAAGTGAATAATGGCTCCCCGGTGCTCTTGAGTTTAGTTAATAATCATCTTCCAATTTTTCTTCCTTGAGCCAGCATGTCTCTCCCACTCATTCTGGCTCATCACCCATTTCTTGCAAGACTTGCATGGACATGATATCCTGCCAGCAAAAACAAATAACTCAATACTAATAGTGGTGCAAACACACATAATGAAATCAACGCACTAGCAGCTCTGAAATGGTTTTCAGTACTTCTAGTCTCTACACAACATTTTTTCATCACAAAAGTGACCTACCAAATAAGTGAAGGGCTCGTAGCATAGAAAACAAAAAATTTCCTACGGTGTGAACAAACCAACAAGGCAAGATCTAATCTAGGAGATGCTCGTAACGAGTGGAACATATTCCAAGAGAAACTCACCCTCGAAGACCGTAAGCGTTTCGAGAATAATTCTCGTGGATGATGTAGTCGTTCACTCGCTGATCTCAAGATCGTGAAGATGTGCGCTGCAACGGGCAGCGCCTCCGTACTCGGTCACACGTACGGCTTGATGACGACCTCCATTCCCTCGATCCAGCGGGGCAGCGGAAGTAGTAGAACCACCAAGGAACTCCAACAGCACGACGGCGTGGTGTGGTGGAGAACTAAACGGCCATGGCTTCGCCAAGCGGATGGCCGAGAGGTGGAGCAGCGGGATGAGGGAGAGAGGATCAAGTGTTTGTTCAAAAGGGAGCTCCCACCCCTCCATATATAGGAGAGGGGTGAGGTTGGGTCGTTGCCCCTTAGGGGTGACTCCACCTCTTCCCTCTTGATGTGAGTGGAGCATCCACTCATGCCCACTCACTCTCTTTTAATCTCCACTAAAAAATCCCAAGGTTTTTCTTTATTAAATAAAACAATTTTATTTCTTTTAATATTTGTTAATTATATTAACAAACATTAACACTTATCCCCTTGGTTCATTTGTTAATTCTATTAACAACCATTGGCAACCATTGACAATTAACCCCTTAAACTATTTCAATATTACCCGAAACAATTTCGGTGCTGTCCAAACTTTTCTCCGAAATTCCGTGTCTACCCAAAAGCGTCGACAAACCTTAAGTGTGTCACCCTACGGTTCGTGAATAATGTAGACATGATCGAGACACCTCTCCAATCAATAGTCAACAGCGGGATCTGGAGATCCGTAATGACTCCTACATATTCGACGATGAATCTTGTGATCGCGTGAACCAAAAACGTCATAACCAATTCCTTTTGTCTCGCGATATTTTACTTGTCCGATATCCGATCATTGGTATCATCTATACCTAGTTCGATATCGTTCCCGACAAGTACTCTTTACTCGTTCTGTGATATGACATCCTTGTGACCTAGTCACGTGCTTGCAAGCGGTGTCGATGTGATATCACCGAGAGGGCCCAGAGTATATCTCTCCGCCATCTGGATGGACAAATCCCACTTCTTGATCCATGAGCCTCAACTAATACTTTCGGAATACCCAACGCCACCTTTATAGTCACCCTGTTACGGTGTGATGTTTGATGTCATCAAAGCATTCTTTCGGTGTTAGTGATTGACATGATCTCATGGTCTAAGGATTAGGGTTACTTCGTATGCTTAGTACAACAATGTAAACTTAATGACTTGATCGCATTGCTATACTTAATTTGGGTGTGTGTTCATCACATCATTCTCCTAATGATGTGATCCCGTTATTTACAACATCCAATGTTCATGATCAGGAAACCTTGATCATCAGTTAATCAACGAGCTAGTTAAACGTGAGGCGTTACTAGGAACTCTAATTTGTTCATTAGTCACACATGTATTAACGTTTCCGATTAATACAATTCTAGCATGAGAAATAAACATTTATCATAAACATGGAATAAGATAATAACCACTTTATTATTGCCTCTCAGGCATATTCCTTTCAATAAGTATCCTTTAGGGGTGGCTTCTACAACAACAACAGTAAGAACTAAGAACCAGCCTAAAAATCACTTGGTTATGCACCAATCTTTGCTATTAGAAGGAAGTGGTGAATGCCTGGTGGTGTCACACCTGTAAATAATTACAGGAAAATGTCACCACGCTCGTCTCACACCCCATGAAAATTGGAACAATACTTTACTTATCTCACATGCTGTTAAGAAAATAAAGAATCTTGGTTGTCACACTCTGTACACCAAAGAGCTTATGTCTAGTTAAAATCTCCCTATTAGATATCAGTAACAACCTTATCTAGATCACCTAACAAACACGGACCTCACGCTAACTAATGCACTAATTCCTAGTTTATCTAACAAATACGCATCTCGTGCTAACTAACATTCTGAACTGGTGTTTTCCACAGTTTTTACGGATTTTCTGTGCTACCAGTTTTTCCTCGCTTTCATCGCCAAAAAGCATCCAGTGTAACAACCAACCCATCAATCCCCACTTGTCTCCTTCAAGCGAGAAGAATTAAGGCTTCTTCGACCGTGTGGTCATGGTTGCTTTCTTAGTCAGAAGTAGAAAATGCAGCAGTTGGATTTTGCCAGAGATTGATTTTGTGGTTGCACCCATGTCAAGAGGACGGTACCATTTTACTGAAAGATGACAGCCTGCCGTGAGAGCAGCTACTGCCTAGCACGACGATCGTAAATGCAAGATTAAATTATGCATAATCACATAGCAGGGCTGAGGCAGGGCGGTCACAGGAAGATTGAGAGGAGGGAGGTATGCGGTATTATCTTTTAGATCTGCAGGCAACACACAGCAATTAGATAGCTGGGAACTAAAGGACCAATTACAAATATTTGCAGCAACTTCGGTTCCATATAATCTGATGGTACTTTTTTTTTAAGCTTTTTATTCTCAAAAAAAAAATCTGATGGTACTTTACGCCTCAGGTCAATTTTAATGCTTAAAGAACAAAAAAAGAGAAAAGTTACTGCTCCAAGAAAAGAAACAAGACACATATGTAACTTTCTCATTATTTTATGAAAAGTTGAATTCTTCAATTTAAGTAATTGACCAAAATAATACACATTAAATTCAGGTGCATAGTATTGGTAATTAAGCGCATTTAAAGAAATACGTAATCTGAAGATTCAGTAAAAGATATGCTAAATGCTTACATGTGCTTCTCAGCTAAGTACAACAGATTCAGTAAAAGATATGCTAAATGCTTACATGTGCTTCTCAGCTAAGTACAACACTTCTATACAGAGCTACACACAGGTATGGATTCAGGCAAATTTTCCTTTGAAGTGTTAGCACATCTGTGCCATACATTTTAGAAGCTTTCATTAATATTTAAACAGTAAAACATCAATAGTTTTGAGAAAGAAAGAAGTAACTCACTCTGACCCGTTCAGTGTGCTCATTTGTTCAACTGTCAATGTTCTCTTGCGTTTGGACTTACAAGCACGACATAAATACTCTGCATTTTCTAATTCCTACAAAATAATGCACGAGCTATCAATAAATGGTTCCTATAGTTTTTGCTAGATTTCTCAAGGAGTACCAGAATGTACATTACACTTTACTTATAAACGGTTCCTATCGTTTTTGCTAGCTCAAGGAGTACCACACCTACCAGTCTGCCACAACTGTTCAGAGGCAAGTTTGCAATTCAAATATATCAGATGCAAGTTTGCAACTCAGGCTCTCATTTTCCTAATCAAAGACGATTCAAAGGTTCAGTACAGTAAGTCGGAGAATAGAGCAGGAATTTCACGATAGGGAGATATAAGAGATTACAATGAACTCGGAGTGCACCTCTCAGGCTGTGAATCAACTTGAATCGCCGTTTTTCTAGTTGAGAAAACAACAATAGCACATCAGCCAAAATAGTTTGAAACAGTGATTGACTGATTGTTTTCATACATAAATTGATTTATCAGTTATCAGATACCAGTCCTATGTCACACATCAACATACCAATGTAATACCGATGTAATGCTGTCTAGCCCTACAGAAACACATCTAAACTACGGAAGGGAAGCAACGGATACAAACTCCAATGCATACTGTAGATTCTGCACATAGATGTGTACAAGACAGGAAAAATGGATCCGGCCGCCGCTGAGAACCGCAGCAAACCCAGCAAGCAGCACACCGAAACCACCAACCTCTCAGCACCATCTCTCTTCCATAGGCGTGGCCATGGCAGAAATCCGTGCCGGGATCGATCCCCCTCCGCCCCATCTCTCCCTCACCATGACTCCCTAGTCCCTTCGCCTAGTATCTCCCCCACTGCACCATCTCTCCCCTCCGTCCCTCCTCTCTGCCATGGCTCTCCCCCACTGGCACGGCGGCTGCCGGATTCAGCGCCTCGATCGAGTTGTTCTCGACAACCCGCCTTCTCTCCTCTCGACGACCAAAAGCTTCAATAGACAGGGAGAGAGATGCACATCGAGATCGGCGGCGGGCAATGGCGCATGCCCTCCCGGAGACGGCTAGGTCGCCCGGGTCGATGGTGACCGCGCTGGCGGCGGCGGCGAGGAGGAGGAGGGGGATGAGGAGTGGCGGCGGCGTGGCCATGGGATGGATGGATGTCGGGGCGGCGAGGGGTTTGGGGCGCATTGGCGGGGCGGGGAGGCGGCGAGGCTTCCAAAGTCTGTGGGTGGCATGGCCTCGACGGGTTTCTGTTGGGGTCGGTGGCGCTACCGGCGTTGGGGTGTGGAAGAATGAAGGGAGAGGGCAACCAAGCGCGTTTCAACACGTGTATGCCTCCACAGTCTAGTAATCCCAGGTGGCTTAGTTCTTTTAGGGGATATAGTGAGTCCACCATTACAGCTCGATCTTTGGCTGCTTACGGCGGGTGAGGGTCTACACATGCTGAGTTGCTGACTGTGGAGAGTTGGCTCGTTGTTGCAGAAAAGAGTCCATGCGTGTTCTTTGTCTTGTAAGGGAAGAGTCGATGCATGTTGAAATGTTGATTGCGAAATTGGAATATGTGCGTCATTTCATATGCGGCCAGCTGCTTTGTCCGCAAGTCATTTGGATGCATGTACACGCACCGAGCTTGAGTGACACACTTGGACAGCGTGTGTAATAACGAAAAAACTACAACTTCAGAGTATTTTAACGCATGGCTATGCGATTTTTGTTTCTCGAGGCTGTGCCTCTCTCTAGCTTAGTTTCTGAATGTTATCTCCCATTCCATGCAAGGCTCCACTATTTGTGTGTTTTTTCCCACAAAAATGAAGATGGGTGACGCAGGGTGATCCGATGGGCTAGCACACTCAGAGAAGATTTATAAAGGGGAAAATCATCCGGTAAAAATGCTACTCCAGATAATATCTATCCGGTATGCCTTGGTTTCGGGAATTTGAATTTTTAAGTCGAAAAAGCGGTGTCGGGGTGGTGTAAAGCGTGATTTCTGGGTGCTCGCCCTCCCTCATATTCACGGACAAGGTAGTGTTACAAGGTGCTTACAGTGGAGTCATGGTCGAATACAAACTAACCATCGTATTGCGTTGTATGTCTGTGCTTGTTGCCTTGTAATTTAGACCATCTTTGTACTTCATGTTATAGTCGAATTACGTTCTGTGGTCCTCACCCATCCCTACTAGTGGGTCGGTCTTTGTCTTATGTCCGACATCCATATTTCTATGTACTTGTCACAGACCATAAAACAACCCCACCTAGTGGCGAAGTTGGTGCAGCAAACCATTGGGTTCATATGTTGTTACCATAGTGCAGTATTTCAATAATTAGCAATATCACACTCTAGTTTAGTGAAGGTACTTTCGATGGATTTCATTGGGTTCATGGTTCTTTACCAGCTCCGCCGCTGACCCCACCACTACCGTTGTATTTACGTCTTGTTTATTGCTAGATGAAACCCACTATCTTCCATCCATGCCCGATTTTGTCGCTTTTCCTTAAACCTTTGCTGTTATGTGCGAACTCTTTTCCCCAGTATACCCGTCGTCTCTTGGTACACAATTCTAGCGGTTTCCTGTACCAGATCAGACATCATATAAACATGGGAACTATGTTGGACTTCATTGGCTTTGCTAATATCGCCGCGCTCGATGCGGCTAACATGCATTAATCTAAACCCGATGAGCTCCACTGCACCTCAGGCGGCTTCATTCGCCATCAGTGCATCATCGACCTTTTTTCGCCCCAAAATGTTTGTGTGCCACCGAAAAAGGAGATGAGTAGCGAGAATCGAACGGCTCCAATGTGAGAGCTTTTTTGTTAAAAAAATTCTAACTAAAAATGTTTGAGAAGTTATTTTAGAATAAATGTTCGAGAGGAGTATCTTTGATTTTGGGGGTCGAGTGGAAGAGGCCGTGATAGGCCCATTCTTTGAAGGGGTTGTCACCCTTGTCGGCCTCCATGGGCCTCCACAGGATCGATAATCTTTTCGGACTTCTCACTTTCACTTTCACGCTCACGGCACGGGATGTTTTGTTGTTGAGATGAGAAAAGCACGGCGGGTTTGGCGTCGGAAAAAAAGCCCTTACCCACGTGGCCGCCACGAGCTCGCAATAGACCCGTGAATCCGGGCCCGCATGTCAGCGGGACTACACCGCGTCACTCTCCAGTCTCCACCGGCCCATAGGAAAACCAGCTGCCTCCCGCCTTATTGGCTCCTTCTCTGCCTACCCTCCCCGCTCTCACCGGCGACCGATCGCTCCGGCCCACCGCCCCGATGGCGGCGAGCGCCGCGCGTATCCGCCTCCTCGCGTCATGCTACCTCTCTCCGGCGCTCTCCAGGACGGCGCCGCGGAAAAGGAGAGGTCCGTCAGCCAGTCGGTCGCTCCCTTCCTGCCTTCAACCCGTTCGACGTAATGCCGACGTGGGAGCCTACACCGTGCTTCGCGATTGAGGTTCTCTTCTTCTCGTTCTCCCAGGTCTGTGCACGCTCTCCACGACGCTGGGGTCTGGCGCCGACGAGGACGAGATCGAGCGCATCCGCCGCGAGTTCGAGGACGCCAAGCGCAACTACCTCAGCATCCCCGCCGCCATGAAGGACATGCCCAAGATGAACCCGCAAGGTCCGGCTCTTCTCCCCTCCCTCACACCCACCCACCGTGTGTCCTTGTTGCTGGAAATGGTCGTCGAATTCGTGTGGTTGGACTCACTGGGCCCGTCGTGGGTTTCAGGTATTTATGTCAACAAGAACGTCAAACTGGACGACCTGCAAGTCTACGGCTTCGACTACGACTACACGCTGTCCCACTACTCAGACCACCTGCAGTGTTTGATCTACGATCTCGCCAAGAAGCACTTGGTCAATGAGGTCTGGCTGTTCCTAGCTCTTTCCATGGTCTATTTTCTGTGCTGCTTGATTGATTAATCGGTAGTATATTGGTGCTTGTGTTCTGTGCAGTTGAAGTATCCGGAGAGTTGCTTGCAGTACGAGTACGACCGCAGCTTTCCTGTCAGGGGCCTTTACTATGACAAACTAAAAGGGTGCCTTTTGAAGCTTGATTTCTTTGGTTCTATTGAACCTGATGGCTGCTTCTTTGGACGGCGAAAGGTGAGGCTTTCACTATCTTTTTTGTGGGTACTTTTATCATATGCAGAATGTAGGTTCCCCACTAATGTGATCATTCTGTATCTCATTAGTTTGCCGTGCACTGGTTCGACTCTTGAATTCAAGCTTCGGACGTCGCTCTAGTGGATATTTAGTGGATTTACCGGAATATTAATAATAGGATTCTCCACCACTAGGCATTTTACCGACTTGAAAATTAAATGCAGACAAATGAACATTGTATGTTGGCGATATTTTTTTCCCTGGTTGGATGGGGATTCTCTTGGAAAATCTTACATGGATTTTTTTATATCAGCTAAGCCTGACTGAGATAAAGGAGTTATATGGCACAAGACATATCGGAAGAGATCATGCTCGTCAGCTTGTTGGGCTGATGGATGTCTTCTGTTTTAGTGAGGTAGTATTGAATTGATCCAAGCCTTCTCTCATATATATTTTGTTTCCTTCTTTTCATATCATAGGTTTTTTTTTTGAAGTAAGCACTATTAGTAGTCAATGCACATATCTGAACTAAATAGCGCACACAAGATATCTCCCATTGCTTTCAGTATAGATGATTGACATTTTAGCTGTTGAATATTCATGCTCTTTTATGTGTGTCAAATAATTCTTGGTGTATGATAATTGCGCATGTCATTGCAAGCTATCATTTCCCTTGCAAAGATATATTTTGCAGCTATATTCCTTCCCTAGGTTGTATGCATTTATGGCATAAAAACAGTGAGAGTTATCCTGCACTCTGAGTATAGTATCATATAGTATGTATAGCTTCATGGACCATTATTCGCTATGATATTCATATTATTTAGCACACATGCATTGGTCCTTTAACCAACTTTTTCTGACAATAAAAACACGTTCATTTCTTCACAGGCATGCCTCATTGCAGATATTGTTCAGAACTTCGTAGATGCCAAGCTAGAGTTTGATGCCCCATATGTATATGAGGATGTAAACCAATCAATTCAGCATGTCCACAGAAGTGGTTTAGTTCACAGAAAAGTTCTTGCCGAGCCACAGAAATTTCTGATAAAAAATGTAAGCAGCACTGTTTTCGGAAATGATTCTGATGTTGGAATATTGAGTTCCCTTTTCTTTTATCTGAAATCTTGTATGTTAGAATATTAGTAATGCTTTAACGTAATACTGTTTCTCATGTTCTGACATTCTTCTGTTGTGTCATGTGTTTTGCTTCTTACCAATACAACTCAAAAACCATTGCCTCAACTTGTCTGTTCCTTGCAGAGTCAGGTGTTCCGTTTTTTGAAGACGCTACGTGAGAAGGGAAAAAAACTGTTTCTTCTAACCAACTCACCTTTCTACTTTGTAGACGGAGGAATGCGTTATTTGCTAGAGGTACTTTTTTATATTCAAATATGATCTGTGCATAGTTTAGGAAAAAAAGGAAAAAATCCTATGCAGATTTGGGCTTAGCCCAGCATAGTTTAGCATAAAAAAAAGGAAAAAAATCCTATACAGATTTGCTAGAGGTGCTTGCATTTAACAGGTCGAACATAAACTTCTGAATCAGTTATTTTTTAGTCTCAACTTCTAATTATCATTAGATATATGGTATATTTGTGACCATCACACAAAGGGAAGATGTCGTTCAGTATAAAATCTTATACTGCCTTGAGCCCATGGCCCTTATTATTATAAGTACGATGCAAATATTTTGCATGCACATTCTTCATTTGTTCCAGATTTCCTTTTATCAGTATGGAGGACACAGCTATGCTTTTTATGCTCTGCAAACATCATAGTTGTGCCTTTTCTTGTTCGGTCGTAGTAATTTTCTTTATAAAGACAGTAGCTCCAAAAGTGAGTAGCTATCATTTGACAATTTGTTTCTCAATGGAGATTCTTTCTGTGCACTGACAATTTTTACTTCCTTCATTTTTTTGTTGAGCAGGACCAGCATTTTGATGGGAATTCCTGGAGGGAGCTTTTTGATGTTGTAATTGCGCAGGCAAATAAACCGACTTTCTATAATTCAGACCACCCATTCAGGTTGCGTGGGACATTTCTATGCTACTAAACGAAATATTATTTTAATCGTTCTTAACAAAATAGTGGTGTGTTCGTTCGAAAATGGTTTTAGCTCTTGACCAAAGTAAAAAAAAATATCTGAAGAAAAATATACAAGTACAGGTAGATGTGTAGTATGCACGTATTAATTTTCCTCAACTTACCCTTTCAGCTGTAATGTACACAAAAAAGACAAATTCGGAGCAAAATAGAGTTTATTTTTGCCTTTTTTGAGCCAAAAAAATCTCTTATTCATGTACCCGACATTTTAGCTTATTATTTAACAAAATTCCACGCTCCCTGGAGCCTGGGAGCCAAAATATTGCATACTGTGTCGGTTTGTCTTCTACACTTCACTACTGCATACATCATCCATGTAGACTGAATATTGGAAGTAGGCCTAAGTGAATCCAGGTGCATACAAACTTTCATTGCTGCCAGTTTCTACATGTTCTGCACAATCATGGGCACTCCAATTGTTGAGTTCTAATTATTTTTCTTGTTACCTTTAGGGTATATGACACAGAAAAGGATACCTTAGCTTTTACTGCAGTTGACAAGTTTCTGCCAGATCAAGTCTACTACCACGGCTGTTTAAAATCATTTCTGCAGATAACAAAGTGGAGAGGCCCAGAGGTTGGTGTTTTGAAATTTGAACCCCCCAAATTATTAATATATTTATATATGGTCACACAGCTTAAACTTCTATCTAGAGTGACCGTTTTTTTAATCATAAAATCAATTAAAAATATTCCACATTTGTTTGCACATGTCAAATGGCAGTTGATTTTCCTTCTGCATATCAAATTCTGTCACACAATGTTTAGGCTTATCTACACATTTTTGGTCTTTTGACTATGTTTCACGCTAAATCAAATAGGGTAATGCCATAATCTCGTCTTATTTGTAAAGTTACTGCAGAGGTTACCATTGAAAACTTGGTCTGGTCTTCATTCACACGCTAACACATATCTCCTCAATACTGACGTTTCGATGCAGTTCATCAAAATATATCATCTCATGTCTCTTTTGGCCCTGTCTTAGGTCATTTACTTTGGTGATCATCTGTTAAGCGACTTGAGAGGGCCTTCCAAAGCTGGTTGGCGCACAGCTGCTGTAATTAGCGAACTGGAAGTAGGTGCTTCTCTTTTTTACTTGAGATTTTCTACATACGCCATAATGCAGCGTGTGTGATTGATATACAAGCTGCACAATCTATTTTCACCAATTTAACATATTAAGGTGTTATGGCTTCACTAGTAGCCTCTTATTCTCTTAGGCTGCCTTGATCCATCTGGTACTAAGATTAAAGTATACAATATTTCAGATTAGGCTGATAAAAATATATGAAAAAAGAAAATATATTGAAGTATTCAAACTAGTAACCTCTTATGCGGCCTAATCTTGAACATGTAGGATTGCTATTAGATGACATGAATAGCTTTGTGCTTGTTTGAAAAGGCAGACCTGGTTGGTTAACTTGTGGATTTATCTTGACTGGTTCTGGTCGTGTTCCGCTACTTGCATACTAAATTTGTAACTGTTTTGTAGTATCTTACAGTGATCTGTTTTTTTGTCACTTCAGGATGAAATAAGAATCCAGAACGACGACAACTACCGGTTCCAACAGGTTTGTATATTATACGCCTCTAGTATATTTAAATCAGTTTTTTTTGTTTGAACTGCATGTCTCCTGTTATGTGCAAGCTAGCCTAGCTGCCTTGCACCATGGGGAAGCAGCCTCAGCTGTTCGGGTCAGCGGCAATGGCAACTTGGTTACCAAGTTATGTTGTATTAGCTGGCATTTTATCTCATTTGTTGGTATTTTATGCATTAGTTAGGAAGGTTATTAATAGATTGATCTATCTATACTTAGGAGAACCCTTTTTATACAGAGGCCTATTGTAACCCTGACATTACGCATGAAGAAAGAATGAAATAGTTATTCTGTCGTCTAAATTTTCATCCCATTTCTTGGTCTCATCTTTCTCTAACATCTCTCGTCTTCAGCCTCACCCTGGTGGCCTTCTCACCCGGGCCTCCTCAGTGTGGTCATGAACTAAGATTCATCAAAACTACATTATATATAAATATCTTGAAGGATTAATAGGCAGTAAAATTTCTAGCTGGTAGGAAAAGAAAGCTGTAGTTTATTTATTTATAGAAATCTGAAATATTACAGATCAAAATTATCATCTATTATGATACTGAGTATCGACGGTAAATATCTTATTTTACTACAGTTATTAATCCGTCTGCAAAATAGTTGCTACATGCTACTCCCTCCGTATCAAAAAATCAAAATTTTGATACGGAGGGAGTAGTAGTTAAACAAGAATATATGATGTAATGGCCTCCTAGTTTATCATTAGTACTTAGAACCTAGAAAACTGCTGCGATGACATTTACAGTCCTAAATAAGGATAATTGCCTTTTAAGTTTGCAACAAATATTGTGAATGTGACATCAGGACTGCGAAAACACAACAAATCATGCTGACCGTAAAGTTTATGGATTGGCTACGTCAATCTGTCGAACTCTATTTTATGAGGCTTGCTTAGGCAGTAGGCATTCTGTAGAAGTTGTAACAGATATTTAAAGTTTCTTAGGGCGCATGGGTTATGAGCTCGTAACTTTTAAAGGTCTATCCTGCCAGCACATGTAATCGAAAACATGTTACGGAGACAACCAGTTGCATTACAAATTGTTCTTGCATAGGATGTTGATATTTATTATTTATTCATTTTGCATGGCTTGATTTATCTTAAGTACGCAGTATGTTAGTCAAAGATTGTCCAACACATGGATTCTTTATCAAATTGCCTAAACTATTTCCTACACTGCAGGCAAAATTAAGTATAATACATGATCTACTTGGGAAAGTTCATGCAACTGTTGTTAGCACTGAGAAAGGCCAGGTTTACAGAGCATTGCTTGATGAGTTGAATGAAGAAAGGCATCAATGTCGATCTGGGATGCGAGATCTATTTAATAGTTCTTTTGGTGCAACATTCCTTACAGACACAGGAACGGAATCAGCATTTGCCTATCACATTCATCAATATGCAGATATCTACACCAGCAAGCTTGAAAACTTCTTGTCATATGCCCCTGAATCATGGCTGCATCCACCTCATGACATAAAAATCATGCCGCATAATGCGAAGGTAGCTTAAATTTCCCTACCTGTGGTATTTATATCCATCTGCTCAGTTTATTTCAGTAGCTGTCTCATACAATTAACACCTCAATATAATAGCTTTTCTATTTATACTGCATTAGAAGCAAACTACAATTTTCCTCTTTGCAGAGGAATGCTCCAGATTTCCATGAAACTGAACACTTAATTTGTTAGCTGATTCTTCCATAACTATATGACCTGATTCTTCTGTGGCCAGTTACATTTTAGTTGTATTTAGAATAAGAAACCTGTTGTTTTTAACCCTGAACAGTCGCATGCGGCGTCACATATACATGCGCACACCTTGCCATGTCACCAACTTAAGATTTTGGAACAAAAATCAGAAAAAATAAATAAACCATAATGTCTTGAGAAAAGAAGTTAAACTCTTTTTTTTTAAACAGTCAAAAGTTTATCTGAAAGCGGATTCAGCAGGTCGATGACATGTACTCCCTCCGTTTTTAAATATGAGATGTTTTAGCATTTGTCCACATTCACATGTATACAAATTGCATCTAGACACGTTTTAGTTTGTATGTTCACTCATTTTAGTATGCATCTAGGCAATATGTGAAACCTCTAAAACATTATTATATTAAAAATTGGAGAAACTACTTGCTTAAAATTTTAATAGTAATGAAAAAATGCTGTATCCAGAAATCATAATTATATCCCCTAATTTATCGATTTTTCTTTATTTTTTATTAAGTTGCTGGCGTGGTAATGTTGTGTGTAAAAGTGATGCCACATGTTGTCTTAGTCAGCACAAATCGCTTGTAATAGGGCCGATGGCTGCCAGGTAACTGACGGAGAGTCCAGGGTTTAAAACTACTGGTTTCAAAGTTCAAGGTTTTTTTTATTTAGAAAACAAGGTTCAAAGTGAACTTCTGCAATGGTTCAGGTTAAGAAGTGGAAATGTGTCTTCGATTAATGCTGATTAACATAGAATGATGCCTTGAACATTTTATGTTGTAGATCCCAGCAAGTTTGTTCAGTGGCTCGTAATTCGCTCGATCCTCCCATCATAGTTTCTGTATGACTATGGGATTCCGTGCTGCCAGTCTGCCATCGCATTTTGCTAGACTTTGGAGAAACCAGCACATGCTGCCCCCGACCAAACAGGCCAGGTAGCAAGTCAGCGAGATGTGCCTATTCTTGCAACTGATGGGAAATCACTATCCACGTGAGTACAAGATTCTCTTGTATATTTCCTTATGAATAACTTGTACCATCGAAGGCTGCTTCAATTTGTAATAGTTGTCAATAATGGTGTTTTCACCTGTGTACTGCCATCTAGTGATCTTTGCCAATAGCAAGTGATGGATGCAGTAATCTTTCAGGTTATGCATTCTATTCTCCAGTGCACATACTTTACTTGCCAGTATTTAAATTAATAAGAATAATGTGTCATCACTGAAAACAAATACTCAGTGATGGATGTAGTATGTCGATGGCAGTTTAAGCCAAATGGGCAAGCTACGGAAAATTTCTGTTCATGCAAATGTTACTGGCAGTTACATGAGTAGTACCATCAAACTAAACCTTTCTGTGTGGGACTGAGGATTCAACGAGCAAGATTCAGGAAGTCTATACGTTTTCGAACTAAAATAAGAAATTTGGATTGCATAGAGCATGAGAGCGTGAATCAGTAAGAAATTACTACTACTTGTCCTTGTCTGCTGTAGGCGGAGCGCCTTGATTTGCATAGTTTATCATCCCAGATAAAGGCTGCAGCTCCAGTCCCTGCTTGCATGACCTGGAAGAACTGAATTTCCAAAACGAATGACAATAAGACCCATTTTTGTCATCTATGCTGAGTTGCAACCGTAACACTCTGAACCTTTGCTATAATGAACAACACTAGCTTCTGAATATGAAGCTGATCAACATTGCTTACCGCTGCCGAAAACTCGATTTGTTTCCACCTAAGGAGAACACAGCTGCAGGAGCAGAGCAATATCCAGCATCATCTGTGGGCAGCCGCATCTTGTTGTGTTGTAGAACATCAGTAAAAAAACATCTCAGATTTTCTAGTTAAATAAGCTTAAAATGTTTATTGTGCGACAGATCTAACTTGCCTAGTGAAAGTTTCGAGCAGAAATACACTCACTTGACGAGACGGGGTATGTTCTGGTGTGTGCACATCATTGTTGGCTCTTAGCTTTCCTTTTAGCGCGCTCATGCATTTCACGAGGAAATACAGGAGAACCCCGCCAAGGCATAGCATTGCCAGGATCTCAATCGCTATTGCTGATCCGACCACTGAAAGTATTTGTCGCAGAGAAATACAGAGATAAGTCCATGCAAATATGGAGAATGGTGTGCCCTGACCAAGCAAATGAAGAACATGGCATTGATACTTACAGATGGCTCTTCTCGAGTTCATAGGTTTCGTTTTGACTAGTCGAACAGTCTTCGCCGTCGACAATGGCCTCGACATCATCTCTGAACAGTTTGGGTAGCATCCATAGTTTCCAAGGTCGTTTACAGTAATGGATAACCTTGTCTCATGGCTTGCACCCTGCAAGACAAACAAATGTCATAGGCGATTATCATGTACACATTTCAGGCAATCAGCTAATTAAACGATACAGTATAAAAAAAAGTTAGACCCTCGAATGTACTACCGAAATGGTAAGAGGAGACAGAACATTTACTTGGTAAAACAGCCGCTGCATTGCATTGTTGCAGTCAGAGACATCCCCGTGGAATCTGATGCCAGTTCCCCTCAGAACAAAGTGATGGGCAATGGCCACATAGGTCTGGAGAGACTGCCAATGGTTATTTCCATCAGCCTTCAGCTCCGCCGTAGCAACAGTACCGGATGGCAATGTCATCACCAAGGTTCCTTCAGAAACTTCTAAGGAGAGCACTAGCAGAAGGTGAGACTTGTTCCCTGAAAAATTAGATTAAGGTGAGCTACCTTAAATCTCTGTTAAGAAAATTGTAAATCTATACTTAAAAACATCATCTTACATCTCAATTAATTACGCAGGATATAACCTATTTTATATTCATGGTTTCATACCAAAGATTAAGACAAAGTACCTGGGTAAAGACGAAGATCTGGTTCAACAATTGAAAATTCAAATGGATCTCTCTGCTTGTCAAAGATTTGATATCCTTCTCTTGATTCTTTCCCACCCAAGAAAATTGATTTTGGTGCTAGTATAACTGGAGGATCATTGATTGGCTCAACAAAGATGTGTAACTTAGCATGTTCTATACCATTTCGGTTCTTGGCGGATAGCATTATAACATCGTCTCCGTTGAAGTCTTCATTTCTGCACATGATTAATATTCTTCCTGTATCAGGTCTTGTAAAATACATGACATTTTTTAGACATGGGCACAGTCTCGTACATGAAACTTTGACCATTATTTTTATGTGAATATGCTAGTAAAGCAGTATATAAAATAATTATAATATATTATTCAATGCAATTCTAATGATATTTTTTCCTTTGACCACAGTCTAGAATGTAATCTACCATTCAGATTCTTGAGTAGTACCCAATATATTTAAGAAGTTTGAGTGCCCCATTTATTGCTTCTACCATTCCTTGTAATTTTAAGTCTTTGCCAGATCTACCTCCCCTGCTGATTGAAAGTACATCATCCGATGTCTGCTGAAGTTTCATTGGCATGGGAGCAAGAAAAACATTGCCTGACTGTGCTCTCACTGTTACTGATATGTTTTCTGCTGTGTCTGAATATATAATTTCAATCCCGGGAAACCCACTGCCAGAACATAAAAAAGAGCACGATCAATCTAGAAATCTGACAAAATGAACAATATAATCATGCAATTAAAAGATTAAATCTTACCCAAATTTTGGGCCAATTATATCTTCAGTAACATGCAACTGTTTGGGTAAAGAGATGAAGTGAGGTGGCCTGCAGAGAACAGATATGAACACTTCGCCACTGGCAACGTTGCTATGCAAGTCAGATACCGTGTATGAGAATGAGTCATTCCCAAAGAAACCTTCAAAAGGCGTATATCGATAGCTTTTGTCGTACTGTAGAACTGATCCATGGAGTGGCTTCAATAGGAAGGGACAAATTTACCATGTGATTAAAATTATCAAATAAGAGTGTAATAGCCAATGACTCGATGAAACAACTGAAAATGTTACCGTAGTTGGAAAATTATAAAATGACATTGCAAAATTTTAGTTGTCATTGTAGTTATTTCCTACATAAGTTTTCTTGTTTAAATGTGAAGTAAGAACTGTTTAAATAAAATTGTGAAAAGAGAAAAATAGAACTATTTAACAATTAAATCGCAAAACGTTATTTAAAAAACTTACTGAAGATAAATTAACTACTTCAGCTTGTCCTCCTGCAATATAGTCATTCGACAATATATCAAAGCCAACAGATTCATCCTCCCAAACTGAAATGTTATCGTTCTGTATTTCAGAAAAGTATTCGTCTGCATGGAGACAAATTCAGTTAACATAGTTAGCTCTTCAACATTGTGATGTTTTAAACATAAAACTCATGTTTCCAACTGAAGCCTTGCCTCGAAGAACATGGACTTGAAATGGACAAGGAGGCAGCTGCAAGTTGTCAAGTTGAGTACAGATGGCATATGAACCAAGATACCTTGCCACATAATGAGCAGTATATGACCCATCGTTGTTATTCACAAATTCCTCGGTGGCAAAGGTTGACATGTTCATCAAGGTTGTTATGTTTGCCGATTTCAGATGAAGCCTCAGTTTGGGCTCTATAGATGCCACTGGGTTCATAAAGGAGTCACGAAGTCGAACAGTTACTTCATTTCTAACTGATCTTTTGACTCTAAGATCAAACAGCGGATCACTTGATATAGATGTGTCGACTGCGCCTGCAAGGTCAGAAGTCAATTACCATCAGAAAGACAAAAACAATCCTGTAGTTGGTTCTGTGTGAGCTACAGTTTAAGGTAACAACGCTGAAATTGTGAAGAACAATTGCTGGATTATCACATGAATGTAGAACTCAGTTACTAGGATGATACTTTGAGATATATCCAACCTGGTGAAACTGTCATGGCATATGGATTTCCCTTGTTCAGCACAATGTTCCCACACAGCAACCAGATATCGTACTCCCCGGCAATTTCAGGAGTATATGAAACATTAAAATGACTAGCCTGCAGGGTTGAGTTTCCAGCAACCATCTAACAATTGGGTGCATTTCAGTAAACCACAACAATAAGCAATCTTGAATCAAGAGAATAGGATACTTACTTTCGGATAGTCAGCAGGTCCTTGATCTGAAAGATCTGGTCCATCCATTGATATTGTCTCTGCACATGAATTCAGTGGTAAAGGATTTTATTTAAATTAACAGAGTTACGAAACATATTTTGATAGCATTTACCGTTTGGTTCCCTAACAGGTGATATACTTGGGTTTATAACAGTCATGCCGTTTTTACTCAAAATCTGCACTAGCAACATTGGTGTTTCAACCGGAGAAGGGTCGCGGTACTGATCCGCCAGGTAAACCATGAAGGATGATACTGAACCGGCAACAGAATGCGCTACACCAGACCCGTTTGCAAAGCTGTTTGATCCATCGCAATACCCTAAAATGATCAACTTATCAGACTCATGCAGAACACTAATCATGAAACTACTAAGTAAGGTAGTTGAAGAAGAAAGCTAAGGAAGCATACCTACAAACACATTATACAGGTACACCATATTAGAAAGCTTTTGGTTTAGCTGAAGATCGAAAATCGTGATCACAAACTCTCCGGGCTCCCCAAAGTTGAAGGACAGCAGCTGCACACCCTCTGCGACTGCCTCAATACGAAGATCCCCGACCGGGACAGACAGGTTTGGGGCTCTTTCAACTACTGCAGCATCAAATGGATGAATCTCAGGAACAAGATTTCCAAACGAATCCTTCTGGTTTATGAAGAACTCCAGCTTAGAAAATATCTGCAAAACATTTGTTCCATGCTTCCAGCCGCCCGTGCTCTTCGCTATGTCAATTGGCCCTGCAAGAACATTGTCAGATTACTTAGAGATTTCCACATAGTTAATCATGCATTTGATTTGAGGTACCAGGCGTTGCTAGGACTACTATCTAACCTGGCTTCACTGTGAGCAACAAAGGTGAGCCACGTAGCGTCCTGTTATCCCCATAAACCTGCACCAGGAAGTCCCCAGCGACAGTCGGCACGAACTCGAGGCTGAGGCGCCCGTCTCCCGTCCAACCATTGTACTGAAAATCCAGCAGCTCCACGGCCGTTCCGTTCACGTAGGACCCCGTCACCCTGAAGTACCCGTCGGCGGCGGGCAAGTCGGCTCCCCCACTCGGCGCGACGTGGTTGCCGAACGCGTCCCTGGGGACGACGGACACGAAGGCCTTGGACCCGGCGACGACGTAGCCGGTGAAGTACATCCAGGAGGCGAGGGAGGCGGACGGGTGCAGGTCCCTTGCGGCGACGGTGTACTGGAGCGTGGAGACGCCGACGGCGAACCGCTCCTCCTCGAGGAGCGCCACGAAGTCCCCGGCCCGGAGCGGCACGAAGGTGACGTTCCACGTCGCCGGGTCGCCTCCGATCCGCGCGGCGACGTCGGTGACGTAGGTGCTGTTGCCGGCCTTGCCGCGCACGGTGACGGTGAAGAGCGCCAAGCGACGGAACGCGGAGAGGTTGGCGGCGGGGAGGTCGAAGGCCCTGATCATGACGACCGCGGTGTCGCCGGCGCGGAAGGCGGACCTGTCGTCCAGCCAGCTGAAGGCGAACGCCGGCCGCGGCGCGCTGGGGTATTGAGGTTCCTGCGCCGTCGTTGGGTGCAGTGGCGCCACGCAGAGGATGAGGGAGAGCGTTAGGACCGAGCGCGCCGAGAGCGTCACGGAGATCGCCATGGATTCCTTGCTCTTTCTACGCAGGAAGTCGGCGTTTTTCTTGATGGCCGTACAGGGAAGAAGATTATGCTGTGGGGGAGTGGAACTGCATGCAAGGCGGCAACCGCCGGTGCAGACGTGCGGCGTTGCTTGGAGAGGGGCAGTACAGTACAGCCATTGATTTTTTTTGTTTTTTGAATTTGCAACCACAACTGACATGCCACACGTTTTCAGTATTTACCCATGTTTAATTAACCTTTATATAATTGTGTCAACTAATTTGGATGCCATAGAAACTAGGGATTATCACTTAGTTGATGATGTTTGTATCACTGATGGTTTCGTATAAAGACTTGGCTAGTGTATAGGCATGTGCATGCAAAACGTTGCACTAATCCAAATGAAGAATTATTTATTCTCATCGTAAAGCTTATTCAAAGACTCAAACATATATGGTAGGATTATTTGACCCCCCACTAGTTGAGTTACAGGCTCAAGTCATAGAACCGATTACACACATATAGATGATGTCCAAGTGAAAATATAGAACCTGACACTACCATGCATTATCATCAATACTTGAGCAGTCCACTTTCTCAATCATTTACCATGTCCAGAGCCATACCCAGAACCATGACCCTCGCCGTAGCCTGAGCCAGCACCGTTTCCATATCCACTTCCAGAGCCTTCACCATAGCCCGAGCCTGAACCGGAGCCTTGTCCGTGACCTTCACCATATCCAGATCCTTGCCCACCGCCACTTCCTTGACCATATCCTTCGCCATGGCCCTCACCATATCCCGATCCTCCGCCATTTCCTTGACCATAACCTTCGCCATGCCCCTCACCATATCCTGATCCTCCACCATTTCCTTGACCATAACCTTCGCCGTGTCCCTCACCATAACCTGAACCTTGTCCATGGCCTGAGCCGGAACCTTGGCCGTAGCCAGATCCTTGGCCTTTTCCCTGCCCTTGACCGTAACCAGATCCTGAACCACCACCGGAGCCTCCACCTGAGCCCGAACCAGCACCACCACCGGAGCCTCCACCTGAGCCTGAACCAGCACCACCACCGGAGCCTGAACCAGCACCAGACCCAGCATAGGAGCCTCCACCAGAAACTGCACCTGAACCCGCTGACGACGCGGCGCCCGAGCCGGATCCAGAGCCAGACCCGGAACCCGAGGCTGATCCTGAGCCTGATCCAGACGCAGAACCCGACCCCGACGCAGATCCAGAGCCGGCACCACCAGCGCCACCACCTATGCCAATGCTAATCCCCGTGCCAATTCCCAGGCCTCCTCCGCCACCAAGGTCGAGACCTAGATCCTTCCGAGCAATGCGACCCTCGCATGCAAAAACAAGTGCAGCAAGGACAACAATGCCAAGGGAAATGGTCTTCATTGGTGACATTGTCGTCGAAGAACTAGCTAGGTATTGCTTTCAGATATCTCTATATGCTGGCTTGCTTTCTTGTCTACTGCTCTCTAAAGCTTCAAACTCCTTCTCCTTTGTATGCAAACACTAGGAGGAATACAGTGGTATATATAGGGTCTCAAACCGGGGCTTTCACAAACATTGTTTGGCCTCCTGTTCCTGCTAGCTGGCAGTGGCAAGAAGTTGTGGCTGTGGCTATTGGACGGCCTAATTCGCTCGGCTAGTGGCGTGTTGTGGTCAGGGGAGCGACGCCGGTGCAAAAGGAGCGACGACATGGGGCCTCGTAGCGCATCAGGATGACACGTTGCATATTGCATGATGCACTAGCTATGTGAGAAGGAATATATAGTTGTTACACTGCACATGGAAAATCTGACGTGACATTTGGAGCTAGTATGTTATAATGGGAGCAGCTCGATCGTTGCATGCATGATCGATGGGAAATTCCAGAAGCTCCGATCCGCCGTAATCGTTTTAGCTGGATGCATGACGATTGAGCTAGTGGTGGATCGAGCCTTATCGTCCAGCTAGCTAGTGCTAGCCCTTTTCATCCGTGTACATACGTCTCGTCACTTTGTAGTTGACTTCAATATAATCTTCACAGCTTGGCATCTTCAATATTATTACTGAGTAGTGAGATTTACAGTGGGTTGGACACGGAAGTAGTTTTCCAAACAATTTCGATTAATTTCAGTATATCAATAATGCGTCGAATATATCAGATCTGTAAATATGGAATAGAAAAGGTCCCCTTCTTACGGAATCCAATTTGGCTTTTCGGGTGTTACAATTGTATAAAAACATATTTTAAAATGTCAAAACAAAATTTAAAAAAATTCATCTGTACATAAGGCAATTTATGTTTGCACACAAAGTTTCGCGAATAAAATACATTTAGTGGCCTATGTAAAAATGATAAGAAATGTCCCAGGAAAAAATATTTCTGGAGCACCAAATTGGCAATAAAAATATTTTTTTGTGAAACTTTATATTTGAAAAAAATAATCAGATTTACACCCGATTTTTCTGTAATTTTGAAATGCATTTTTCATAATGGGACTAGATAACCGCGGAGCGAAGACATCGTGTCTCACATTTTACTAATTTTTAACGAGAAACCTCATCAAGAGCATGGAGAGCTAAATATGTATTCTTAAATTATTGTCCTGGAATATTTTTACTTATGTTTTATTTTGCTCACTAGGTTATGTTTGGTGTTTGTTAGTATGATCTTTGGATGCTCAATAGTGACTGGGTGGGGTGATCCATAGAAGAGGAACATGAACTTTCAGGTGTGCTTTTATACCCCTATGCAAGTCTCATCATGTTTTGTCCATATTTGAGTGAACTCGAACTGATGATAGCGTGCATGCTTTTGGAGGGGTTTATCATTTCTTTAGCCACTTTTGTTACTTGTTATCTTGCTGTCATTTTTATTTCAGATTACAAATACTTGCTTTTATATTTAATATTACTTGTTTTTTTACCATCTCTTCTCTGAACTAGTGCATCTAAACAATTAACCATTATATTAGGTGTGATGGGGACACAAGAGACTTCTTATATCTTAGTTGTAGGATTGTTTGAGAGGGATACATTCAACCTACATCTCCCTGCTTTTGATAAACCTTTGGTCACATTCACTTAAGAGAAATTTGTTGTTATCTTACAAACATGTGCGCTTGGAGGGCCAACATAGTATACAAGAATATAAGCGTGTAGTAGACATCACCGGCTACATAGAATTGTCACAATGCTACTATTTTAATAATACAAGAGCTTCTAATTTTTTGCATGATGTTCTCAAGACTACCCATTAAATATATTGTAGTCCCATCTTCACTTTGTTGAGGATCCAGATCGATTCAAGGAGCAACTGTATGGAGACGGTCACTCGGGCTATATTCAATCGTGTAGATGGCGGTTCAGTAATTGTATTTGTGATGCATAGTTGCTACATGTATTTCTATGTTCTGGTTGATCTACGTATCCACTATTTGTCCTTAATATTTTGAATGATACCTTTACAATAAAAATAGATGTGTGCCTTGATTGATTCGGAGGATGGGGATATCCTCCTGTTTAGAAAACAAGTATGTATTTGTTGATCCTTAATCTGGGACTCCTTTGTACTTTAACATAAAAATTACACAATGAAATATGATTCACCGATAAATAATCATCTTTATTGCAGATAGGTCTATAAATATATATATACTACACTATTCTTTGCAAGAGTATTAGTAAAACTTGGCGCTGCAACTAAGTGACCATCATGCAGGGAAGTTTTGATTTAGGCAAGGGAGAAGTTTCGTGTGCTACACTTGATCCTTTTCTTATAAACATAGAGCCTCCCTTCAGCGTACCTAGGTACATTAAGGATAGACTTTTAGTGTTACAATTGAAGTCAATACATCATGCACCAAACATGAGAGCTAACCATGAGAACATAAATTCATAATAGCGAAATCTAAAACATTTAAGATGCATCTAGGGTCCTCGATCTGTTCAAAGCATATACGCCATGTGACCGGCAATAATCAAATATTCCATATGGTACTGTTGCCCTTTATCATGGTTAAAAATATTAAATATGTATATATGTGTCCATACTATAGGATATTTAACGTGGTATTTAGACTAATGGCGTTCAACTCATTCGCATCAATGGCGCCCTTGCACACTTCCCGCGCCATGGGAAACTTGACTTGATCCGGCACTAGAGCCTGCACTAGACCCTGCACTAGACCCTGCATTTGATCCAAGACCCGATGTTGCGCGAGATCCTGCACTAGATCCAGCAAATGATCCAGCATTAGATCCTGCAGAAGACCCCGCACTTGATCCAGCTGAAGATCCGGAGCTTGATCCAGAGCCAGAAGCCGAAGAAGATCCTGACCCTGAACTTGAGCTAGAGCTACCACCTAGACCAAGACCAAGTCCAGCTCCAAGCCCAAGCCCGCTCCCTCCTGAGGCCGAAGCGGAGCCTGACCCAGAAGCCGATACCGATCCAGAACTAGATCTCGAGCCTGAAGTTGATCCTGAGCCAGAGGCAGATGCCGAACCCGATCCGGAAGAGGAACTAGAACTACCACCACCGAGACCAACTCCAACTCCAACACCGAGTCCAAGCCCGAGAGCCCCTGATCCGGAGCCCGACCCGGAACCTGATCCTGACCCTGAACCTGACCCAGAGCTAGAACCAGAACCAGAGCCAGAGCCCGAGCCAGATCCTGAACCACCAACGCCGACTCCCGCACCCAAGCCTATACCAATTCCAAGCCCTCCAACTCCAAGATTGATTCCAAGGTCCTTCGTCGCGGCGCGACTCTCACCCACCAGGGCAAGCAACCCAACGGCCACAACTACAACTACAAAAGCAATGGCCTTAATGCAAACCATTGTACCCTGTCTATCTCAACAGTTGATTAGTGAGTAGCAGCAGTAGTAGTCTAGTGGTGAGCCTGTGGATGATGCGAGTTTGATAACTCCCTTGAATGGTATCAAATTTATAGGTCGACGAGAGCGAGAGGCGCTGCGGCCTTATGCGCCCTTATGGTAGTAACGATGAGGCTGTCATGAAGAAGTGGTGTGGTTGAATCTTACGCGTGTTTGCTCCATATTAGCCTCCTAACATCTGTGGCCAGGAGCCGTGACTTTGTTGGTGAGAAATTCAACGAGGAGCACAAGGCTGCAGAGTGCAGAGGCGATCGTGCTCCCGGCCGGCGTGTGTACTGGGCGGCCGGGTTTAGTTGCTGCCGGCGAGCTGCGGCTGAGCGACACGTCCCGGCTTGAGAAGTTCGTGAGATCGATGTCCACGATCGGCGTCTGGGTGGACAGAAAAGTTGGCGCTTGTGGTCGCCGGGCATGCAGCTGCATGCGCCGGGGATCTGCTCAGCGCAGGAAGAAAGTGGTGGTCAGCGCTTACTTAACGGCGCAAGAACTTAAGTTCTGAGCGAGTAGTGAGTGGTGACTAGCTGATCAGTGGCAGCTCATGTACTGTATGCTACTACAGTACTACTGTATGTCGACATGAACGCTTGATTCACACGATCATGCATTGTCATCGCAGCTTCTTTTCCATATGCCGTGCAGTTGCTGGGTGAGCAAGTTTCTTTATCTAATAATAAAATAAATCGATCACGTCGTTTTGATCACGAAAATAGGAAATTATTGTTACGAAAGGAATTGGAAATAGTTCTTGACGTATATATGTGAAACATCATTGAAATTGCACATAACATTATCCACTGATCCACACATGCTTCTGCAGATCTACGAGCATTCTGAGGAAATGCTCCATCACAGACATTATTGCGCGTGCATCCGCGTGTCCAAGCGAAGCGAATTGGAGTCCACTATAGCTTTCTTTTCATATCCTCATCAATAGTGTACCACTCACCAAGACCAGCAGCATATCAAGCACATAGTCTTGATCTTATCTCAACTAAGTTGGAGCGCACGTTTCCAAATAGCATTGCCTCCTCTCTTCTTCTTTTTTTGACATTTTCACCGGGAGGGGCACAAAGACTCCCACCTGAATTTTTCCATTCAACAGCAAAGGAAGGTGTTTACCCCCAGAGCGGGGTTTACAAACGCACGCACAGAGCAAAAGACATGCTCGCACACGCAGAGATCATTGGCAAACTAAAGAATGAAAGAATTAAGTCGGACCGGGAGGAGGTAGGTCAGCCACAGCCCACAGGTCAACATCCTGCCTGTGTTCGAGCGGGAGGCGGGCATGCCAGAGCACGGCGTCGTCCCGACAGTTCTTGCGAGCGAGGGTGAGGGAGGGCGCAAGGCCGTTGAAGGCGACACCATTCCTGTGCTTCCAGAGGTGCCAGCAGCAGAGTAGGCGCAGAATGGACGCCGTTCGTCCAGGAGCGGACGCCGGGAGGGGGCACTGATCGATCTCAGAGATGGTGATCAAACTGTCAGGGTGCGCGCCAAGAGCAGCCCAGAAACTGACGGCAAAGGGGCATGTGAGCACAATGTGCTCCGTCGTCTCGAGAGGGCAATCGCAGATGGGGCATCCACTCTCGTCGGCGGTGAGGATGTTCTTGCGCAGCAGGTTGGAGCGGCATTGGATGCGGCTCTGAACCAAGAGCCAGCCGAAGAATTGCACCTTGGTGGGAGCGCGGTTTTTCAAGACGAAGGTGAAGTAGCGCGATCGCACCCCACCGTCAGTGCGGAGAGCGTAGAGCGACGAGGTCTTGAGCTTGTTGTCGGCCTTGCCACAAAGCAGCAACGAGCGTGTGTCCGCGTCGCTCGAGAGCTCGGTGGACGCGACGGAGGCGAGCAACAGATCACGCTGGCGTGCGGCTGTGGTGGAGAGGCGGGGCACGAGATAGCCGTCGAGCCCGTTTGTCAGGACGTCGGCGACGGTAGCATGATGGTTGGTGCAGTGGGAGAGGAGCTCAGGCATGCTCGAGGACAGTGGGCAAGAGGGGAGCCACGAGTCGAGCCAGAACGCCGCGCGCCGGCCGTCGCCGAGCCGCACGCGCGAGATGCAGCGGTAGAGTGGCAGAAGCTGGAGAAGGCCGTTCCAGTGAGCCCCGCAGATGGCTGCAGAGGCCCCGATCGTGTCGAGCGGCGCGCCCGCGAGGCTCTCCCAGACCCAGCTCGGCCACGATTCCTCCGTCGCAGTGTGAAGACGGTGGAGCAGCTTGACTTGCAGGCAGGCATTTTGGTCTGGTAGGGAACGGACGCGAGGCCGCCTTCTTCCTTGGCGTGGCAGACGCGATCCCACGCGACGAGGCACTGGGCTCCGGTGATGTGGTCGACTGCGGCCCAGAGGAACGCGCGCCGCAGCCTGTCCAGCGCCGCGACCACACGAGGAGGCAGTGTGAGGGCTCCCATGGCGTAAGCTGGGAGCGCGTCGAGGACGGCGTTAAGGAGGACAAGCCTTCCGCCGGCAGAGAGGAGTAGAGCACGCCAGCCGGACAGATACTTGTCGACCTTGGCGATGAGAGGCGCGAAGGCGGCGAAGCGGAGCTTCTCTGCGGAGAGCGGCAGGCCGAGGTACGTTTACGGAAACCCCTCGACCCGGCATTGCAGCGCCTGCTGGATATCGGTGAGGACGTCATCCGCGACGTGCATGGACACAAGGGTGCTCTTGTTGTAGTTGATGCAGAGCCCCATCGCACGCTCGAATTGTTGAAGGAGGAGCCGAAGCCGACGGGCCGACGCACTGTCAGCGCGGAGGATTATGAGCGTGTCGTCGGCGTACTGGAGGATGGGGCACGGCTTGCCGTCAACCAGAGGGTGCTGGAGCATGTCGTCAGTGCGCACCAGCCGCTGGAGCACGTCGGCGACGGTGAGGAAGAGGTAAGGCGATAGTGGGTCGCCTTGCAGGAGCCCGCGCAGGCACCGGAACCATTTCCCCGGCAATCCGCTGAGGAGGATCGGCGAGCGCGACGAGGCGAAGAGAGAGTCCATCCAGTCGCACCAAAGAGGGGGGAAACCACGCGCGAGCATCACCGCACGGAGACTAGCCCAATTGACGGAGTCAAAGGCTTTCGCGAAGTCGAGCTTGAGGACGACGCACGGCGCACGACGGCGGAAGCAGGTTTGGACGAGCTCCGTCGCGTAGACGAAGTTTTCCGAGATGCTCTGGCCGGCGAGGAAACCTGTTTGGTCGACGTCGATGATCTTGCCGATGTGCCGTTGCATGCGCGATGTGAGCGCCTTGGAGATCGCCTTAATGGAGCAGTTCTGGAGAGCAATGGGGCGGAAGGACGCCGGAGCCAGGAGCCCGTCCTTTTTTGGCAGGAGGACGATGTGAGCTCTGTTGATCCTCTCCAGGTCAGCAGCGCGGGAGTGGAATTTTTGAAATAGGCGCAGCAGGCAGGGCTGGACTGTATCCCATGCGGCGCGGTAGAAACTTGGGCCAAGCCCATCGGGCCCTGGTGCACTAGCACGATCCATCCCGTCGATGCTGGCCTTGATTTCCTGGGCCGAAAACGGCCCAGTAAGGGCGTCGCTGTCGATCTTGGGCCAGCCGCGGTACAGAGCAGCGAGGTCGATGTCCCAGGCGGTCTCAGTGATATGACCAAGCTGGCCAAAGAAATATCGGAGGAGCGCCGCCGCCTTGGGCTCGTGGGAGACGAGGATGGAGCCGTTGACGTCGAGTGCACGGATGGTGTTGCGGCGGAGGCGTTGCGATGCTCGGGCGTGGAAGAAACGAGTGTTCTCGTCTCCCTCCACGATGGCGCGGAACTTCCCGCGCTGTTTCCAGCGCGCAGCACGCGCAAGGATCATCTTCTCAAGTTCATTCCTGCACAAAACACGGAGCGAGAGTTCCGCACCCGAGAGGGGGCGGCCTTCCTCGAAGATGTCAAGTAGGTCGATCACAAATTTACAGTTGTTTTCGTATTTGGGGTGGAAGCGGTGCTCGCGTTTCCAAACCTTGGCCGCCGAGCGGAAGGACTTGACGCGCGCAGTCAGATCGCCAGCAGCGTCGCCGGCCAGACGGGGTGAGGTCCAGGAGGGGAGTGTGGTGGGGAGGAAGTGGGGGTGGAGGAGCCAAGCATTCTCAAACCGAAAGCAGGAGGAGCGAGGGATGGAGGTGGAGGCAGTAATAAGGAGGGGGACATTGTCGGAGGTGGGGCGCGGGAGGGAGGAGAGGGAAGAGTTCGGGAGGGAAACGTTCCAAGCCTGGTTGAAGAAGGCGCGGTCGAGCCGGGCAAGCACAGGAGCGTCGCGTTTATTGGACCAGGTGTAGAGGCGGCCGAGCAGAGGGAGCTCGAAGAGGGCGAGGTTTCGGATGGAGTCGTTGAAGCTGGCAGAGAGCGAGTGGTCGAAATGGTTGTTGTTTTTGTCGAGCGGTGATCGGATGAGGTTGAAATCTCTAACAACAATCCAAGGGATGGGGAACAGGGGTCGAAGGGTTTCAAATTCAGCTAAAAAGGCGGGAGTGTGGGAGTGGTCGGCGGGGGCATAGACGTTGGTGACTGCAAAGGTGAGGTCGGTGAAGGTCGAGGTGAGGGTAGTGGTGAGACAAAAACGATCGTGCCTGGACGACGAGAGGGTGTAGAGGGCGGGGTCCCAAGCAGTGAGGACGCCACCCGAGCTGCCAATCGTGTCGTTAGAAACGAAAGACTTAAGGTTCACGGGGAGGAAGGAGGCGGCAGCGAAGCGATCGACGCCGCTGAGTTTGGTTTCCTGGATACAGACAATGGTGGGGAAGGCGGGTAGCGATAGCATCACGGACCACAGGGCGCTTGGGAAGGGATCCTAAACCTTGGGTGTTCCAAGATTCGATCGTAACATCACGGTTTGCACTAATCATAAAAACAGACAACACCGAGAGGAGTACAGGGGGAACGGGGGCGAGAGTACACGCACAGAGAAACACACACATCAACGTAGGGGGAGGGGTGCGCGAACAAGGCACAGATACGGGCTAGAACACCGCAGACGAGGGCGTACTAATCATCGACCGTGGCAGGCACCGAGGACGGGGAGGCGCAGACAGTTGCGGCGAGGGCAGCGATCGCGCGCTTGCGCAGTGGCTTGGCGCAAGCGGCTATGCAGCTCTATAATATTTTGGTGTAGACAGGGAGATCTGGAATACGCCTTCACTACGTGTAGACAGGGAGATCTGGAATATTTTGCACCAATTAATTGAAGTCTTATTAGTTCTATACACTTTGGCTATGCAGCTCGTTTAGTTATATCTCAAGAGATCACTGCAGGAGTTTGGCTAATTAATCACCACACTGATCAACTCTTCCTGGTAGAATACGTACGTTAGCACTTAGCAGTCGAGCAACGCCAATGAATCTCGAACTTTCAACTGGCTCACCAACTAGCAACTACACAAGAAAACTATACTAGAGTATACCCGTTCGATCTGCCAAGTACTAAACCAAACGGGAGATAGACATAGACGCCGGACACGACAGGCGAACCAAACGGCGGCCGGCCAGCCTCGCCGTCCGTCCGGCCGTTTTGTGGCGTGTGGTCTCGCTCCCTCCAGGCATGCACGCCGCGGCACATCACATGCATAAGCATGCAACCACTCCCCCCACTACTACAGTAAGTACTAACCTTATCAAATCACGCAGTGTCTTTGCACTTCGCACCACCTTACCACCATCGCTCTTGCCCGGATGATCGCCATTGCACAGTGCACACCCACTACCAAGAGACACTATCATGCATATCAGCATATGTCCTGTTTTTCTCTTGGCCTCACGCAATCGTCTTCCCCTATATAAGCACCCACATGGCCGCATCGTTCTACATCGATCCCAAACCAACCAGCTGAAGACACACGCTGACAAACTGACGGCGGTGTTTGATCGACCATTAGTGTGTGTGGTGTGAGAGGCCAGATGGCAAACTGCAGGATGAGTGTGGTAGCTTCCGTCTTACTGCTGGTGACCTTCGGATGTTTGCTGCCGGGCAGGACGGTGGAGAGCCGCCGCGTTGCCCTCGGCATCGACCTGGGCGGCGGGCAAGGTGCTGGGCTCGGGCTCGGTCTTGGGCTCGGGCTAGGAGCTGGCACCGGAGGTGTGTCTGCGTCCGGATCAGGCTCTGGCTCGGGCTCCGTGGCCGGAGCTGGTTCTACCTCTGCTTCTAGGTCCGGCTCAGTCTCCATTGGAGGGGCTAGCTCCTCGGCGGGGTCCAGTGCTGGTTCCAGTGCCGGGTCGAACGGGTCGGGCGCAGGGTCGTCGGCCGGGTCGGGCGCTGGTTCTGGTGGCGGGCAGGGATATGGTGGTGGAGGTGGCAGTGGTTCTGGTTCGGGCTCTGGGTACGGTGAGGGCGGAGGGTATGGCCGAGGCTTCGGGTATGGGGAGGGTCGTGGTTTCGGATCTGGTTCGGGTGGAGATCCTTGATGCGCTGCTATATGTGTGTGTGTGACGCTCTATGATTCGAGTTGTAATAAAGAAAAATGTTCAATTTGCTTTTTCTGGTGGTTCAGTTTACTGCCTTGTCTTGCTGAGATATGCTAGTCTAAAGTATGCTTTCTTTCGCCCAAAGAATAATTTATTCACAATTTTTGTACATCAAGATGGTGCATATTCACAAACTTGGCATCTCACTGCTTATGTTTCAAAAGCAAAGTGCATATACGTATTTAAAATGCACAAAGAATAAGATGAGAAGTATAATCAGGTTCAATAATTCTTGGTTGCTGAACTCTTTTATGTTGTTCTTATTGTGTATAGTTTGTGGGAAAAAATTCTATTGAAAATCTGATAATCTAATAAATTTGGAACAAGAAGAGGACTAATGTCACATCACATCTATACTTGAAACAATTACTGGGTTAGTAATTTCTTGTGTTCTCCACAAAGTAAATCAGTAACTAGAAAACAATATATTTCGCATAGCCTCGTATAATATTATAATAACAATAAATACTACAAAAAACATGGAAGGATTTCTTCCTCTTCAGAGGCTGTTGTACTCAACCTCTCCCTACCTTTTCAATGTAACGAAACACAGTTATTTTTGCGTTTTATCGAAACAAATACCATACAACCACTTAATTTATCCAAACCACATGTTAGTCAATCAAGAGTTTGGTACAACATGTAAACACTTGTGGTCTAACTATGGCACATAGGTGGGTACAACATGTAAACACTCATCCTAAACCCTTCTATATAGATGGATGAACAAATGACTAATGCCGAATTTAATCAGTGCGCACCCTTCCATGTCACCGGCATGCAAGTTGTATCAAATAAGATATACTATATGTTATGTAACTGCTATACATTATGCCCGCCAGCTTGCAAATGTTGGATCAAATTACATATAATGCATCTAGTTGTTGACGGAGAAGGGAAGACTTGAGTTAAGATCAAGTCTTTCTTGAATCCAGGGCACCCAGCTGTCAAACCTATGATGTTCCCAATGTAGTTTTTATATGGTCCACTTTGTCACTCGAATCTTAATTCAATTAAGACATGTCAACAAGTTTTGGAATCATTATGAAGGTATTCGGTAACTACTGGAATGCATGCCTGTTGTCATGTAAGATCATTATCAGGGGCGGAGCCAGCACCCGACGACCCCGGGCAGCTGCCCGGGCTGGTCCGGCAATTCTGTGCTAAATAGTAGTGTAATCACATAGTGCTTCGCACTAATGTTCATTGGGGCAAATGCCAGCCGCCGTCACTGTACCAAGGATCTATCCAGGCTCCGTAGTTGCTTTGGCTCCGCCACTGATCATTATGTCATACAAAACCATTAATCTAAATTGTATATTTATCTCCCACGTAGATATCTTGCCCCCTCTTGGATTTTCTATCAACACTTGCCAATTAAAATCCGGTGTGTTTTAACTTTCGATCAGTAAATCCTAGTTTGCATCATTGCTTCGTGGGTTGCATACACTTTTCTAATCATAAATCTTTGCGGCTGAAGTCCCCTCCGGTGAATTCGACACATAACTCACAACTCTTTACCTTTTGCTCCACTGTTGTTACTCAGTTATGTCACCACCCTTCTCGTTAGCGCCTCGCCGTGTACCTTATCCTACCTCGGGGAATATTTGACAAGGTTCATGATACCTTTCGTTCTTTTTCCATCCCTCAACTTTTATTTTGGAGTGGTTTCCATCCCTCAACTTTTGTTAAGGGTCCTCCAGTTAGTTGGGCCTTTATCTTTAACGTGTGCTCTTCAAGGCATTTTTCTTTGTATTATTAAAACATCTCAATTTGAATTCCCAAATAATGGACTGCCATGTCAAGCCTCTTTAGGTCAAACTGTTAAACAAGGACCTGAAACTCACTCACATGCAATCCTTATTCCATTGCAGATAGTTTTGGTCTTAAATGATATATAAAAGAAAGGATCTTGATGATGAAGATATATAATATAGCCATTGCTAGTCGAGCAAGACATAGCTCTCACGATTGGTTTCTTTTTTCGGCACAAGCAAAATAGTCATGCATGCTGGTTGGTGTCGTTGGGCTGCATGGCGAGGATGACGTTGCGCTGCCTGCCGCGTTCTGAGCGGCTGTTCTCGGCGAACTTGACGCTGCGGGCGTCGAGTCCCTTGCTCTTCTCCTCCTCAGACCACTCCGAGCCGTAGTACTTCTCCTCATCGGCGCCGGCGTTCGCCGGGAAGAACATGGAGCCCCACTGCGGGAAGTGCACGAGCGTTACTGGCAGCGTGCATGCCATTGTCATTATGCCCATGTACTGGAGCCCCTGCCCAGTGCCGTACTTGGATGACGTGAAGAAGAGCAGCTGCGTGAATGCCGCGCCGAATGTCCCGCCGGCGCCGGTCATCCCCGAGATGATGCCGAGGGAGCGGCGGGAGACGAAGGGTACGACTGCGAAGATGGCGCCCTCAGCGGCCTGGGCGCAGATGGAAAAGAGGACCATGGCGGTGACGGAGGCGGGCAGGCTGGAGGCGCGACCTAACCAGAAGCAGAAGGCGCCGCCGGCGGTCTGGAGGATCCAAATGTTCCAGAGGCGGGCGCGCATTCCAAAGTAGCGCGCACCGACGTCGGAGAAGTAGCCACCCATGGAGCGCACGAAGATGTTGGCGAGTCCAAAGCAGGCGGCGATAGTGCCGGCGGTGCGGAGGCCTAGGTGAAAGTGGTCATAGTAGTACTCGGCAATGACGTTGTCGGTGCAGAGCTCGACGCCGGCGGAGTACCCATAGAGGAGCACCAAGATCCAGGTGCGGTAGTTGGTTATGGCGCCCCAGGCCACCTTGAGGAAGCTATCCTTGGCGACTTGGCCCTTCTTCTGCAGGCTCCAGAGGTTGCCGTCGGGAGGTCCTGCCCGAGCGTGAGCACCATGACACCCACGACGATGTGCAGTATGCCGGGGCCGAAGTAGGCAATGCGCCAGGCCGAGAAGCGTGTGGCGCCGCAGCTGCGGATGGCCTCGAACACGAGCGGCATGAGGAGCTGCGTGGCGCCGCCGCCGACGTTGCCCCAGCCGGCCGCGAGCCCGTTGACGCCGCCGATGATGTTGCCGCTGAACATGGTGCTCATCCAGTACTGGCACGAGATGAGAGTGGCGAGGGAGAAGCCGATGAGGAAGCGCACCATGATGTAGCCCGCGGGGTCGTCGATGAGGGACATGCAGAAGATGGCCGGCGCCGTGAGCATGACGAGGAACGCGCAGCCGTAGCGGGGGCCTAGGAGGTCGCACACGACGCCCATGGCGACCCTCGAGAAGATGGAGCCCGACACGGAGGCCACGCTGGCGTTGCTGATGTCGGCCTTGGTGAGGTTGAGGTTGTCGCGGATGATGGGGACGAGCGGCGCCGCGGCGAAGGTGGAGACGAAGCACATGAAGAAGGCCATCCAGGAGAGATGGAAGGCGCGCATGTGCGGGCCGGCGAAGGAGAAGAGTCTGAAGGACTTGGCCTTGTGCTCGGAGTCCACCGGCAGCGAGAACATGCTGTCTTTCGATCCCTCCGTCTCCATTTTTGTTTTGCTCTCGAGCTCTGCTCTGGTCTGGTGGTCTGTGCTTTGGATCCCACTTATGTTTCGTAGTTCTTATAGCACATTCATTGCAGACTAAGCATTGACATTTTGTTGAGGAACTTGAGGGCTAGCTTCATGATTCCATGGAAACAGCTCAGAGATCGATCGAGGCCTTGATTAAACAAGAAGTCAACTGGCAGAATAAGCTTTGTTTAGGACTTGAAAGAGCGGTGAATCTAAAATACTAGTACGAAATTCCGTTTCTGTACAAGCCTCACCCCTTGGGATCAACCAAGGATCAGAATATATGTCAAGTCTCCATGAACATATGCAAGATTCTTGCCCAGAGAATATAACGACCCACTTGGCAAATGGCAACTAGCAGAACATCATGCACGTTCCTTCGGACCTATCAGGGTTGCCGAGTTAAGTCTTATGATAAACCTTGATTCATATACAGAGATGTGTGCATCACCACGGTGCAGAGGCTGAGGCTTTTTTCCCATTTCGAAAAAAATCTCTACCGACGCCTTCAATAGCACTGTTGAGGCCTGGCGCAAAAAAACGACGCACAATCTCATCTCCTAATAGCGGTAGTTTTACCGGGCCAATACCACCTAGCTCTCGGTCATGGAATCGGAGTGGGAAAACCAAACAGGCGCGGCAACCGCGTCCACGTCAGATACAAACAAGTGGGCAATGCGTTGATTCCTATCAATAAGTGTGGTGCATATATGATTTTTATTTAAAGAATACTGCATGATTACTTCCACGTTGCGATGAACTTATTTTCTATTGAAAAAAATCATGTTGGCATTATTTGCTTGTCCGTTGATTGCATATAAGAGTTGACTATTCACGTAAGGCACTGCCATGAAAGCTTGAGATGATGAGCTGTGAAGATTGCATAGTAGCTCGGCTTGAGATCATTGACAAAAAAGGACTCCACTATGTCCATCTTTTGAAACTCCACAATGGTGTGACACAATTTTTGCCAGATCTAGCTCAATGATGTATGAATTTAAACCTGATTCAGGCAACCATAATGTCACGCAAACATATAGTTGTATGGCTTACTCATTAATCAATTCATCATTTCCATGCTAGCTAATTTCTAATCTTCAGTAATTCTAAAAATTCTAGGGGGGGGGGGGGGGGGGGGGGGGGGCAGTGTCAAAGATGCAGCAAACAAGTTTATACTCCCTCCATCCATAAAATTAAGGATGTCTCAACTTTGTTTAAACTTACATGCATGTAGACATGATTTAGTTTGTAGATACAAAATTTAGACAAGGTTGAGGCATCTTTTATGTACGGAGGGAGTATAAGTAAATAAGCGACAAACAACAATACAACTAAGAATGCATCAAACATTTAGCAAACATGGCATAAGTCGATCTGAACAAAGGATTTCCCGGAAAAGAGCTTTTGCCCTCAGAGGTCCATTACATTTTGCCTAACTTTACGGGCTTGTTTGATTCATTCGGATAGGAAAGACATAGGAATGGGGAAAGTATAGGATTGCTATGTCATGCATACTCCAATTCTATAAGATTTGGTTTGTATCAAAGTTTGTTTGATTCCACCAAAGGAATTGTAAAAAGAGTTTGGAATGTATATTATAATTTCTTTGAGAAGTAGTGCAAATAATCCTATGGGAAAATTCCTATAGAAACTAATCCTATGAATAAAACCCGTAGGAAAGCAAAAATTCCTATGGGATAAAATCCTAGAAGAATCCTATAAAGTTCCTCTGAATCAAACTCCATATTTGTTGACATTATTGTCTCAAGAAACCAAGAATGAAACAAATATGAGGACGACTAAAGCATTGCAAGCTCACAACCCAACCTGTGATCTTGGAATGGAATATAAAGTTTGTGTGCAGTGCAACGAGACCGCCAATGCGGCGATCCAACACAAGACATGAAAAATCGTCAGCAAACAAAACTCATTGCTCCCGCTCCTCAGATTCCCACCAAGTGTCCCTTGACCTAGACAGGGTTCTTACCTATCTTTCGATCGAGTGCCTGTGGCGCATGAGAATTGCCTTTGGAAACCAATCTCGATCGACATGCTTCTTTCACTAAGAAAAGATAACAGCGTGTAGAACATTTTAAACAGCTAAAGAAAGATCTTGAGCCTACTCTGCTTCCACTTTGGCAGCTTCGTGAAACCTTCTTTGTCATGCTAAACTTCTTCATGAACACTGTCGAGGACATATACGCGTGCAACGTGCAAATGTACGGGTGTTAGACTGTTAGATTCGGAGGGGTTGATAGATTACGCACATTGGAATTCATAAAGTTGGCAACCAATGCACTGAAAATGTTGGTGACCTTCCTCGAACTCTTACATCGTCAGTGTTCAAGGACATACTACTCGACTGAGATTTACCGGGCACACGCTTGACCTTCTAGTACGCGATGATGTCACTGGTCTTCTTCAGGGTTTTGCAAATTATGTAACATCGGTAAGGACATACCTTCTTACTCCAAGGAAAACAGTAATTGGCTCCTTTCTCAATGTGCAGAATCTTACATCTTCTTGGTTTTACTCCATCCTTCAATACAGCCAGGGCCGTCCCTAGCCCGGGGCAAGAAGGGCGACGGCCGAGGGCCTAGGGTAAACAAGAGACCAAAATAACTTACATAGCTCAGAGTATAAGTTGTGCGTATATCCCACTAGCTTGGTCATCACACTAGTTAAGGCTACAAGAAAAGGCGAACAACCAAGAAAGATCAGTTCACCAAGAAAAATATATACATTACACGGCAGATAGGCTCACTGCTCGAAGTTTGCCCTAGGGCCCCACAAAACATAGGGTCGGACTTGAATACATGTAGGCCCTCTTTGGATTGAAAGATTTTCATACGAATATTGGAGGATTCCAATCCATAGGGTTTTTTCCTAAGGAATCCCTTTGGATCAAAAGAATGACACCTCTAAAATTCTTATGGATTGCATTCCTACACCCTAATTTCATAGGAATTTCAACATACACTCTAACCTCTTTTTTACACTCATTCGTGTATGATCGAGGCATTTTTTCTGTGTTTTTCCTATTTGTCATCCAAATGACCATTCATGTTGTTTTCCTCTGTTTTATAATCCTCTATTTTGCACCTACAATCTTATCAAATTCCTATGTTTTTCCAACTCCTCTGTTTTCTAATCCTATGATCCAAAGAAGCCCATAGACTCCTTTCAAATGAGTTACCACTTACACACACTGTTCAAGATATCGTCCGATATTCCGATAAATTGGCTGATTTATCGCTTCTCAGTGTATGACCGATAAGATAAAGTGGCCGAAAAATCAACTGATATGCCGATAAATCGACCGATATGCCGAGAAATCGGGCGATTTACCCCTTATCGTGGGTCGACCGATAAGTTTCCGATAAGCGATATCCCCAACATTGCTTACACATGTGAGCCAATTTTTACGATAAAACACGAGGTTAGCTCCTGAAGTCACATTGTAGAGAAAGTACACAAAACTAGGAGGAAAAAGGTCTACGTTTGATTTTGAAGAGTCCAATGTGAAGAATCCGGTAAAATATGTACTCCAATGCTCCAATGCTCAATGCTTGTGCTCGTATTTTCGTGTTCCCTTGTTGCACATGATGAATGCCAGACAAAAACAAATATGTACTCTGTCATCATATCGTCTTGCGTGAAGTTGGATAGGAGACCGAGAAGCAGTTAATTTCTCATCACATTATCTTATTATCGTCATAATACTTATAGAATTGCTCAACTTGAGAACAACTTAATCTCCCCGATGTTATGCCACACAGAATATTGATACAAAATGAGAACTTAGAAGTAAAGCAGTAAAGCACATACTGAATGGTACAAGGAGTAAGAGACCAAATGGATGTGAGAGATCTTTTATTTCCTTCTGAATTGGTACAACAAAACAAACGAGCGTCCCTTGATATGTTGCAATCTTCTGGCTGGGCTTTATAAGACATTATTCCAAGTTGTTGAATATAAATATAGTGCCTAGCCACTTTCCATCAGTTCGGACTTTTGGTTTAGATGGCTAGTGCAGAAATTCTATACAAGTAACTTCCAAAACTGATCATATTATGATACTTCCTTGAGCATTTTTTATGGGAGATTTTGCTACACAAAGTACATTGGATGAGAAGAGTGGAAACATGCATTGCGCACCTACCGTATGTTTGATGTAACGGCATACATGGAGCAGATGTAGAAAAAATACTAAAATCAGAAAACACAATTTAGATTATATGAATATGTGATCATCATGTTTGATGAAGGAGCGAAAGACCCAATACATGAAGGAAAGACAAGCATGCCCATCAGAAAATCGGAAAACATAATAGTACAATAAGACTCCGCCAAGCAACGGGCTCTGCTAGCCTATGCCATTAGTTGCGAGAAAGACTTCGCGCCTACCCTCCACCACGCTTGACCTACGTATAACTTTTTTTGGTATCGCCGTCTTGGTGTAAAAAATCCTACCGTTTTGCTCCTTCCAAATCTCCTAGCAAACCGGCATGATAATCATGCGTAGGCCTTTTGCATCTTGGAGCACGTGGTGACTTTTCCCCACATCTGATCTATCTCAAGGGACAAGGTGGTTGCGGCGAGAAGGGATTCATTTACCAGCCAGCCGGCCCTTAGTGGGTTCTTGGCGGCGCCCATGACCTAACCTTGTGACGTGCTGACGGTGGGAAGCGGTGTTTTGTGCTTCTCGGCAACACGTCTGTGGGCATGGTTATCGTTTGCGTGACAAACACGTCAGGACCATGCGTGTGACTGTTGTCTCCAGATTCAAAGCTTGAGGTATGGCAAGGTCGACCTGGCATGGTGGAGGCGAACACATGGTGACTACGGTCTCGTGGTGCTCTTCGAGTACCGGTCTTGAGCTTAGAGTGAAAACTCTAGATCTGGCCTTTAGTGGTTGTACCTGGAAATGGCGGTGTTTATGCCTGCGTCCTCGTTGAAGGAATTGCATTGATATTTTTCGAACCTCCTATCCAGAGTGAAAACCCAAGATTCATCATTTACAGGATCCGGCGATGTCGGCGCTCACTCGTCGTTCCCTTTTAAGATAGCGTAGCTGGTGGAGAACCTTGTCCGTAGTCATGGTGTTGTCAATATTTGTAGTTAGTGTGCTACTGTCATATACTGATCGCTCTTTTTCTTTTTTCTTTCTTTTTTTGTCTGTGTGCATCCTCGATGTTTTGACTTCTCTTGATATCATGTTGTCGCAGAGGTAGGGTGTTATTCGTATAATCTCAATATTAATATATTCCCATTATAAAAAAATCTAACCTTCAAGAAGGTCAGCCTATCGCTAATTATTTTATTCTATCTGGCTCGTGAAAACGGTCGCGAGAAAACAACAAATATTTTTTTATAAAAGGAGCCACCAGGCTCCCAATTTCTATTGAAATTGGAATTTGTCTTACACACCTTCCACACCAATATCTTTGTGGGGCAAAACCCACAAACAACAAAAGAAAACTGAGCACTAACCTCTAGAGAAACGAGAACAGAAGCAGAAATAAAACCCCAAGTCTACAGAAGAAGTGGCCAGGATTAACAACCAGAACACCTGGGGGCAGTACAACGTAATAGACTTTTGCTAGTAACAGGACCAAAACACTATAAGCTTAAAAGTTTCAGTCAGAGGGCGAGAAAACAGCATTGGGAGCACAACCTCTGACATTTTTTCGGACTGAAGGGAGTACTCTTTTATAGAGAAATCATACATGGGTCTACATGTTGTCAAGCTCGCCTTTATCCAAAAACAAATGTTGTCAAGCTCGCAAGGCCAGAGTGCAGCAATAGCCACTGACGATGGTCTAAACGAGATAGCTCAGACTGGGCCAACGCATAACAAAAGCATACAAAGAACCTGGGAATCAACTATCAAGCCCATTAAAGCTTTCCATGGCCCAACGGTAGACGGCAAGATCTCTATCCATCAACGGTAGATGGAGTTCACCACAGAATTTAACGATAAAAATTAATGTTAATGGAGGCTTTACGGGTAATAATGAGTTCTGTTCAGCTGCTGCAATATGCGGAGATGTTGGGTGCTTCGGCACTGGTTTTTCGTGGGATAGCTGATCCTGGTACGGCTGAAGCTTCGGCGTGCCCGCGAGGGATTGTGTTTGACTGATGATCTGTTGATTAGGAGAATTCATATTGCCTCAGATTGCAAAGAAGTGGTGGATGATATATCTAGTTCCACACCTCGGAAGGTATGTGATCCATGAATTGTATAACTTATTACATTGGATGATTAATTATTTCGGATGGCTTTGTGCATCTTTTTTATGCAGAGGCCGGGGATCCGCACCCCCTTATCTAAAAAAACTCGGAAGGTATGTACCGATTGTTAAAAAAAATCCAAAGAAGAGCAAGGGCTTTTGATTACAGCTGTTTTTCCATGAGAGTAGCTAGAAACTCAAATTTTGAAGCGCATGATCTTGCTAAGCATACCCTCTCTTTAGGAGTGGGGTGACATGTGTGGTTAGTTATGATCGAGATATTGTACTTATGAACATTTATGTTGATTAATGAAGTGCAAGATTTCTCTCAAGAAAAATACTATTAACGCAGGTGAGATCCTTCTCTGTTCGATTCACCATTGACATCGGCTGTTCGTCTCGCCGGACCTTCACATGTGGCCCTCCTCTCCCAAAGGTACAAAGAAGAAAACGATGACGACGAGAGAAAGCGAACGAAGGCCCTAATAAGATTTCTCATTTCCAATGGCGAACTAAGGTCATCTTCCCCTTGCCCGCACATGCTCCATTTAGTCCTCCTTTTCTTTTTTGAGAGAGACAACCAGACAGCGACAGAGAGAGCGCCCTCATTTGATTCTGTTAATCACACTGACACACACGTTTCAACTGCTGTATTATACATGTCCACAAGCTTAGTACATGGCTACATATATCTATGGACTTGCGTGCATTCGTATTACCATCACGAGGCAGTGTTGGACGGAGACGGGGCGAAACCGAGAGCTCAAATTATTATAAGCCCGCGACGAAACAGAGCCAATAATGAGGTCCTCCCTCCCAGTCCCTAACCAGCGGCAACGAAAGCTCGAAGCTTGGGAGCCTAAGCTGATGCCACAGCCATGCGTTCAGTCGGTGTGGAACCAGCGGCTGCCTGCTTTTCCGGCCATATTGATCCGATGGGCCCTTCTTGCCTTGAGACCACGTACGCACTTATGAACTTATGAGTTCCCGGGGGCGTTGGCTGAATTATTGTTAGAAGATGGAGGACGATCAAGTGGAAGGAGCATCGAAAGTGAGATAACGTAAATTTCTGAAATGAACCGTTTGATCCTACCGGTCCACTCGATTATGAGAAGATATGCACTTCTATTATGCTCAGCGCAACCAACAAGTTATGGGAAATTTTAGCAGTTTTAGATTGGCATAGGATGTATGTACCATCACTGCCAAAACAATTCTTCAGATTTGATTTACAGATGGAGATACAAAACCAGCTGTGAATCATACGAGACTCGAATTCTCATGTGAATGGTAGTTTCAACCACGATCCACAGACAGGTTTATCCGGTTTCATTCCAATAATTTTTTCACAGGTGGTAAATCCATCTCGTGCCAGTCCACTCAAGTTCTGAAAAGTTTCTGAACTTTTTGGTTGTGCTAACATTGTATACAGACTTGCGGACATATGCTACATGAAGCCTGAAGGGATTGAACAATATCTAGCTGCAAGTGTCCTATCCTCACCGGATCATTCAGAGCAGAGGCAACGTTGCTGGATCGATTTGAGTCAATGCGTCAAAGGAAATTGTACGAGCTGAAGGAAGGAGAGCGCTCCTACATCTCAGATCTTCATGACAAGCAGGCGGATAAATGCAAACGTCTTCTGCTCAAGTTCAATGCCATCTAGATTTAGCCTTTGGGAGTGCTGCTCTTTGTCGCCTGCTATCTGTAGTTGTGTAGCGCTGTCTCTCTAAGCTCCTGTCATTGAAAAATCTGTCATATTGCTGCTGTCTGCTATGGCAGTCAGACCTAGACCACATGTCGTAGTGTGGCTCTGAGGCGTTGTAAAACTTGGTTCGAATGGTTTCAATGAAATCGGGAGGCAGACACCTTTAATCTAAAAGAAATGTGTACGAGTTAATTAATGATCTAAATGAGAGCCCATGCATGTAAGACAGAGATCACTATTTGTTATCCGGCAGATGTCGATCTTACGTGCTTCTCAGCAATTTGGATAATTGTAGAACCGCTACGGTCAGCTAGCACCTTAGCAATTGGGTCAGATATCGTACAAGTTCTGATATAAGCGTCGTGAGAGCCGCTTGCCGAGCAATTTACATCCAACAACCTTAACTTTAATACGAAGCCAATGAAAAAAGGCTAAACGAGGAGAAAATTTGTCTACGTCCTAATCCAAATTCTCCCGGTGCCTCCTATTCATAGAGATTATAGCAACCTAATAACCGGGTGTGGTTTCATACATGTTATGCTATTTTCCTATTTCTACTTTTTCTCTAGAAAGGAATATAGGTTTTTCTTCTGTCTATGAGATGATTCCTTTGTCTGGATATGCTAGATATATATCTACGGCGTTTGGGTGCATGGAGTAACTCTGATTGCATTATTGACCAATAAATCGACCAACTATCTTTTTTTTTAGATTTAACTATCTTTATTGTTTTGTGGATATGTAGATATACATATACGGAGTTTAGGTTTGCACTTCAGTGTTCACCAACCAAACGACCAACTATATCTTTCGATCTATTTCACATGTATTTCTGTCTACAATTTTAGTTCACAAATTAGTGCTTGGATCGCATGCTATGCTACATGTGTTTTTTTTTAGAAATGGTGCAATGATGTTGAATTTTATTAAAAAGAAAAGAAGACGAAAGTGTTATGTGTACGGATCTATGGTCTCCTACACCAAATCTAGTTCATGTTTGCGTTTTACCCTTTGTTCAATGTTCAGTTAAAATACGGATTTCATACACATTTATTCTAATCAACTGTATTTCCTTTCGTGAAACTTAGTAATATAACCTAGCTAATATTTGTTACAGAAAATGTCCATCTCTGGACAATTCAACATTCGCTTTAACCGAGCTCTTGCAAGAAACGGTGTCTCTGCGCTTGTGATTGGATCAGCAAGTTAGCCCAACGAAATCCCGGGAGCAAGAAGAAGAAGAGCAGGGGCCTAAGCCACCCACATCGGTCCAATTTCTTGAGAAATGCTCTGGTGGTCATGCTTATACTTGGTAAGCCTAAACAATTTTGCTCCCCCCGACATGATTAATCCCCCTCCAAGGCTAATGGCTAGCTCCATCCCTGAATCCTAGCACAAAGCTTCAATTCCACTCACATGAAAAAGCGGAATGCCTTTAACATGTTTGCAATCTAGTAAAGTATTGAGTGAAATTCTCTAGCCTATTTGTAGCACCAATATATAAAGTCAGTACACTTCACATATATTTTGTCCGAAGACACAATAAGCAGATTATTATAGATTTAGTACAATACACAAGTTGTCTCCCCGTCAAAATATTTTATTCATATTATCTTTAGTGGCAAATTAGCAATATAACTATGCCAAATTAACCATAACCAACATTTTAAATTTAGATTGGATGTTTTGTCTTTCACATATAGTTGAATGATCTATTAAGCCAAACTTTAACAAATTTTAATTAAAACCCCATATGAGTTGATCTTCCCTTCCATCAAAGGCTATGACTACCCTCTCTCCATTTTTGAACATCCACCGCCATTTACATAAATATTTGATGTTTATCTTATGTAAATAATTGATGCCCAAAGAACCTTCCTATTTTTGTTACTTACAATTCTCCATTTAATTATTAGATAACTATATAGGTTGCTTGAAAAAAATCCTCTGAATTTTTGTCAAGATAGTACCACATTCTTGGGCAGCTTGTAAATGGACATGTGAGTAATGAGGATGGTCCTAAAGGAGGATATAATCAGCACTAATGTACCGTCTCCTAAATATAAATGTATCGCAATCATCTTCAAACTTTTTCCACTTGCTTTCTCTAATCCTTATCATGCAATATAGAACCAAAATTACTACCCCTCCCCCTCCTCCCGGGTACCTAATGGGATAGATACCCACACGACAGTTTAAAACAAAAGGGTGAGTTTCCGACTTAAACATATTCTCAACTACCATCGACAATCACCTTTTCAATTATTTTTTGTCTTTCTGTAGGCTAAAATTTAATGTAAAGGTTTACATTCCTGACCATTTTTTAATCATATTTAAGTAAATGATTGTTTCATCTGCATACTTCAAATTATCCACGCCTCTAAGGACAAGATGTCTAACCAATCCACCAGTTGAACCTCTTCTTCCAGCTTTCACAAGCATTCTTGCTGAACTATCAACCACTATGTTAAATAAAAAGTTCAGACACGGGATATCCTTGCCTCACCCCTCTTATGACTACCAAAGTATCTCCCCAACACACCGTTAAATCTCACACTCAAAGTACAACTTTAACCACTTTTTAATCCATCCAAGCAAAGTAAACCTTTAACTTGCCCATACCACATTTATGAGCACATTTCACATTGAGCAATCTACTAAATACCAAAAAGTTGTATCATTGTATGTAATAAATTGTTCAATAAAAATCTATAAAAAATTCAACAAAAGCATTAGCATCAAGTAAAATCCACTGAGAGCAGTCAACCAATAGGGAGTCTATCCCCTTCTCTCCACCCTTGTCTGTGCATGGACATAGGAAGCCAAACTCAATATTGTTCCAGCATGTTATCTTCATTGACAGTGGACCTAATTAACATTTGTTGTTATTATCTAGCTATATCGGAGGCATGTCTCACTCATACGCAGTTAGTGCATGACAAAGTTGTCTTTCCCTAACATGTTCGCCTAAAATAATTTGACTTCTCCTTGTCTTGTTAGCCTCATTTTGATGTTACTTTCTTTCTATTTTTTATGAACCCGGTATTTTTCTAGGTTTGATGAACCTTTCCTTTACTAGTTATTTTAGTGGGGTGCCTGTCAATGTAGAGGCCAGGAAAGACTCATGTCATGTGCTAAAATAACAAGAGATGTTAGTTTACTCTCTTGTCTGCTTTAATAAGGGAAGAACATTTTGCTTATTGTTCTGATAGTTGTGCATGTTCTAACGTTCACAATTATTCTACGTTTTCTAAATCTCTGGAGACATGCTAAAAAAGGCCTGAGGTTATAAAAAGAATCTGAAATAGTTGACAAGTGTGGAGAATGCTACAAAGTATAAAGAAGCGAAATCAATGACAAATCTGCTCACTTATGTTCCATACAAAAACACACAAAATAAGTGAATGTCGCTTATCATTTTTTGCACATGACATAAGTAATCGTATTTTCTTCAGGAATTTTGTGGGCTATGATATCATAATTCTTTGCATCCAAGTTTTTTCTGTTGTTGTTTGAAAGGATCAAAATAAAAGAAAACTTCGCAAAACCAGTTTAAGGTTTATTTTGAATGGTTATAGAATCTTCTGTATTTAATCTAGATGATTTCACCAGTAAGAGTCAGAGCGAACTAAGTTCAGAATTTTTTAAGACAGAATCATATATATGATTTTTCCTTTTGGACATGCATGCAGAATCATATGATTTGATAAGATAAACCGAGCTAGCACGGCCGTCGTTTTCTTTTCGAAATTTAAACGTTTGATTACCCCGGTCTCTGCATCGAAACATACATACAATAATCAGGCTGGCTAACACACAAAAGTACAATAATCGCCAGATTACTCCAACATAAGCACGCCGTATGAGACCATAATCACGTTCCAATAGCCATAATGTGTCAAAACTCAAAACAAAGCTAGCTTAATTAGCTGACCTGTACCCACGTTGCCACGCTAAGCCAACAAGTACGACAACACCGTGGTTGTCCATGCATGAGGCAGCACATGTACACAGTAGAAACCTTGTGGGAACCTAGGTTCAACCTACCCCCTGTTTCCGTATATAACCACCGAGCCCCGCCTCAGGCGTTCCTTGCAACAGCCCGCCTACTCTCAAACAGTTTCTCTCGCGCCAAGCGTGAGTGAGATCTCTCCGTGCCCGGCTAGCTACCCAGGTAGCAGCTAGCGGCGGCAGGCGGAGGTGGGCGTTGCCATGGAGGAGCACAAGCCGTTGGCGGCCATGGTGGTGGTGCAGTGCATCTACGCGGCCATGGCGCTCTGGGCCAAGGCGATGTTCAGCGGCGGCATGAGCCCCATGGTGTTCGTCGTCTACAGGCAAGCTATCGCCACTGTTGTCCTCGTCCCCATCGCCATCCTTGCCAATAGGTACGCAGAAGTTCCTCTCTTGCTCTCCCTACCTTGAAGTCTCAACGATCATGGACATGAGCGTTTTGTGTTGTGATCATTGTTTCTCCAGGAAGAGGCTGAAGGAGATGGTGTGTATCGGAACGACAGGCTTCGCGCTCGTGTTCGTGGCCTCTCTTGTTGGGTACGTGTAGTGCGAATCCATGTCTTCTCTTGATCTTGCCACTGACCGGACTTATTTACATTACTGATCACCCCTGGTGCTTATACTATGTCGAATTCCTTAATAATTGATTAACAGGGCGACGACGAACCAGTACTTTTACTACCAAGGGCTGCAACTGGGGTCATCGTCCATGGCGACGGCCATGACGAACCTGATACCCGCGATCACCTTCGTGATGGCAACAACAGTAGGGTGAGTACCTAGAACCTGGTTGGCAGTAGCAAAGCCATATATCATTGTGCTTTTTCACCTCAGTACATGTCATATGTGCACTCTACGTACGTTCCTCATCAAGTTTCATCTGTTTAATTACTAGCTAGCTATAAAAAAAATCAATGAGAAGGTGTGAACCTTGTAAAATCTTCCTAATCTATAAATCTAATTTCAATCCCTGGTGACACAGCGGTGTGCCTAATCGTCTAATCTGCGTTTGAGCATATAATGGTAACTTGCGTGAAGCGCGCACATGTCTGCATGGTAGACGCGAAAAGGGTATGTGTGCTTGTGTGGCTTGAGTACGTAACATGTGTATGCTTTACATCCATCCGCCGTGTCCGTTACCTCCCAACAAGTGGTGGTGAAGGACAAACCCCCGGCCCGGACTCATCAACGACAAACATAGGCCAGGCCAGTGTCAACATCCGGTCCAGAGATTTTCCACTGCTAATCTTGCAGAATATTATCTGCATCTCATTGACACATGGAACAGATGTTCACTTCTCGCAGACTTAATTGCTAATTTTCCATGATATGTTAGGAAGTTTTCGCATGGTAGTATTGTACTACTACTTACTTGTACAATAATTACAGTAACACTAAAAGAAAAATAGTGTACCCTGGGTTTTGTAACAGCTTATGTACCCTGGTTCATTAAGCTCAGATCTGTGGCATGTGGTGGTTCAGTTGATGTGTCTTTTAAATTTAGGAGTACAATAGCGCCGACAGGATACGTGGGACTACGGGGCAGCATTATTTGTGGAACCCTTGCGTCGTCACTTCACTACTTATCCCTATATATCATTAAGTGTTATTAATGGAAAAGAAAACTAACTGTCAGCTGGCATTCAGAATAAGTTGGTTACTAAATTATCTTGCTAGTAACATAGAAAAACTAACTGTCCAAACTGGCCACTAAACTACCGTATTAATTGATTGTTTGATGAATATGTAGGCTAGAAAGAGTGGAGATCAGAAAACCGCGAAGCATGGCCAAGATATTCGGCACAGCCGTCTGCGTTGGCGGCGCCATGGTTATGGCATTCTTCAAGGGCCCCAAGCTGCTACACCATGCCGGCGGCCTGTACGACGTGCTCCTCCACTCGCCAGTGGGCCAGAAATGGGTGATCGGCGCCCTGTTCCTCGTCGGCAGCAGCTCCTGCTGGTCGCTCTGGCTCATCCTGCAGGTGCCGATCTGCAAGTCGTACATGGATCCCCTGAAGCTGGCGGCCTGGATGTGCTTCCTGTCCATGGGGCAGTCGGCGTTACTCACCTCCTTCGCGGTGCCAGACCTGAACGCCTGGAAGATCCACTCGCTCTTCGAGCTCATGGGCTGCATCTTCGCCGTAAGTTTTCTTCCAGTCTGTCTGAGACGGATTTGTCCTTTCAAGCTGTTCTAGACAATGAGGTTGATCGTGGTGGTGTGTTGCATGCAGGGTGTGTTTGGATCAGGCGTGACGTTCTACCTGCAGTCGTGGTGCATAACGGTGAGGGGGCCTCTCTACTCCGCCATGTTCAACCCGCTCTGCACCGTCATCACCACCGTGCTCGCCACCTTCATCCTTCACGAACAGCCACACATTGGAAGGTGCGTGTGTGTGTTTCTCTGTACTTGCAATTTTAATGTAGTTCAGTTTTTCTGATCCTGCCATCTTACTTCTCAACTTGATTATGTAATTAAGAAGTGTAAACTTCAAAAAAAAATTAAGAAGTGCACACTTTTGCTTTGTCCAGCTTGTTGGGTGCTATAGCTGTGGTTGCTGGGCTGTACATTGTGCTGTGGGGCAAAGCAGGTGACTGCAGGAGCCAAAGGGTGCCGGCGGACACCGTAGATCTGGAGAAGACAATGGCACGGTCAGACTCGCAGCTCGACACAGCCAGTACCATCACGGAGCCGCTCCTGGCGGACGGCAATCCCACTGAAATTTAGCAGATAAGGCTAAAAGATATGTTGACATAGCCATTTTTCAGCTCAAGTCCTATGTGTTGCTGTAGCTTCAGTGTGTTTACATATGGTGGATTATGTGACGACAGCTATTATCGCACCGCTAATACGCCAAAGAAAAAAAAAGGCTCCTACATGTTCTTATGGCACATAATGAAGGTGTATTGGAGATTCATAGTGTGACACAATACGTTGTACAATCGCTCATCTTTTTGCCGCGCCATATGGTTTGAGTTCCACTGGACCATATGCAGAACTTTGGAGGCACGCAACTCGTTAGGGTCTTGATTGCTTGCAGTCTTGCGGTGTATTTCAGGGTTCGGAGAGGATTTTCCCAGACCACTCCGAACTCTCCAAGAAACCCCGGAAACCTGTTTACTTGCAATGTATTTTCCGGGTTTACATCCGCCCGGCCCGACAAAACCCTCCCCAACCTGAAAAACCCAAATACACCCTCGGTCACTGTTTAAGATATCTTCCGATATTCCGATAAATCGGCCGATCTATCGCTTCTCAGTGTCCGACCGATAAGATAAATTGGCCGATAAACCGACCAATATGCCGACAAACTGGCCGATTTACCCCTTATCTTGGATCGATCGGTAAGTTCCCGATAAGCGATATCCCCAACATGTTGTCACGGAGCCGCACACCTCGTGTTTTATCGGGGACAATGAGTTCCTCGCCCCCTCGTTTGTCTACTCCTCTTCCCACCGTAGCTTTCTTGGTTCGCTGCCACCCGTCTGCATCTGGATACAACACGCCGTGGGCGCCGCTCGCCAGGCCTGCCCCTACGCCGGCAGAGCATCATCGGACCGCTGCTCGACGGGCCCGCCGTCTGCATGCCCGCGTGCCATGTTTGACAGGACCGTGAATGACATGGTCGCCCCACGTGTACATCGTCGGTTGTTGTTTGTACATGATTCGGATGCTAATCCACCATTGGTTCCTTCCTGCATCTTTGTGCTCTGTTCTCTTATCCCCTTATGTCTGAAAAAAGTTTTGGTATGTGTGATTCTGATAATTTTTTCACAAATTTCTTGCGGTCAACCCGATAATATATCTATGGTATCATTCTTATACTTTCTGTTTTTGTGAATCGTTGTGTCTTGTTTACTTCAAGTGTATTTTCACCCCCAAGAGGTTTGGGAATGGGAGGGATTTGGTGAATGTTAGCTTAATCTTGCCTAATCAATGTTTGAGTTAGCATATACAAGTTGATCAGTTGTATTTAGCTTCGATATGTATCGTTCGTCCGTGTAATATTGTGTTAGCTATTTGGGTTACCTAAGTTTGGTCAGGTGAACTAGATTAGGAACTATCGAGTCTTGTCCGTGTTCCACTAACAATCCTGATTCGAGGAGGTTTGCTAGGCGTGTGGGTCTTTGCGTGTATATATACACACGAGAGGCTATGCAAGGTTTTACCAAGAAAATTGAGAAATGAAGAGAAAAATAACGGGCACCATACGTGTGGTGCCTGGCAAAAGGTTTTTCGTGTGTGTTTTATCTAGTTTGATGTGATCGATCTATGGACGAATCCTAACTTTGAATCCCTCCATTTCACCAATCCCCTCTAATCTGCTCAGTTCCCCTCTAATATCAATCCCCTCTATACACTCAGATTTTTGGGGATGACAGGGGATTTTGATGTATTGATGTGGTAATAAAAACTGAAACTTTTAAATTTCTGCAGTTACGCTTTGTATGCATGTGAGCCGGTGAAATGTGTATGTCGGCATGTGCAACAGGGAGAGGTTACTACTGGTACAGAAGTTTCTACAGTTCGATTTAAGAATGCAGGCCTAGCTGACAATGATGTTTGATTTAATATGTGTATGCCCGGGCAGTCATGGTCCACTTCATGAGGACCCTCTATGCCTTGCCACACATATCTCCTAAAAATACTAAGCTCCCTAGGAATAGAGCCTTCTCCTTCTCCCACATGTCTACATCAAGGTGGACCCCACTCATATTTCACTTTATATTTAGTTATAGTTCACAATTTTAAATTTAGTTTAAAAAATACTCCCTAGGAATAGAGGCTTCTCCTTCTCCCACATGTCTACATCAAGGTGGACCCCACTCATATTTCACTTTATATTTAGTTATAGTTCACAATTTTAAATTTAGTTTAAAAAATATTCTATTGTATATATTATATATACATATGTTTGTACTTATCTACTAAATTTGTGTGAAATAAGAAGGGATTCCTATCTTAAAAACAAAACAAAAACAGCTTAATTTTCTCTGAAAATTACTCTTTTTGTGTAGACAAAAATACAAAAAAAAATTAGAGTTTGTAGAATATGTGCACGTAGTGCTATGTTTTATTTTGAAAATTTGAAAGCTAAACATGACGTTTCGATTTTTTTTAAACGACATTGGTGAGTTCGGAGCTACCGGAGAGATATCCGATAACCCTCTCTCTTATCTCTGCCTAGCCTCCACCATAGCGCCATGCCGCTTGTGCCACACGACACTGTTTCTCTCCCTCGCCTCCCTCAAGTCGTATTGTACCGAAAACAACCGTCCCTACGCAAGACCCCACTCATATTTCACTTTATATTTAGTTATAGTTCACAATTTTAAATTTAGTTTAAAAAATATTCTATTGTATATATTATATATACATATGTTTGTACTTATCTACTAAATTTGTGTGAAATAAGAAGGGATTCCTATCTTAAAAAAACAAAACAAAACAGCTTAATTTTCTCTGAAAATTACTCTTTTTGTGTAGACAAAAATACAAAAAAAAATTAGAGTTTGTAGAATATGTGCACGTAGTGCTATGTTTTATTTTGAAAAATTGAAAGCTAAACATGACGTTTCGATTTTTTTTAAACGACATTGGTGAGTTCGGAGCTACCGGAGAGATATCCGATAACCATCTCTCTTATCTCTGCCTAGCGTCCACCATAGCGCCATGCCGCTTGTGCCACACGACACCGTTTCTCTCCCTCAAGTCGTATTGTATCGAAAACAACCGTCCCTACGCAAAATTTGTCTTTCTCTCCACACACACCTCTACACAAAGATTGCCCTTCTCTCCACACACACATCTGGCTTCGTCAAGCACTTGGGACTACATGGCACCTCATCCCTGATGCCACGTGACACCATTTCTCTCTCTCCGCCTCTCTCGAGTCGTATTATATCGAAAACACGCCATTGAGCTGACTTCTACGATCCTCACAGTAGTTGCATGCGAACACCCATATCGCCTCCCGCACCGGCCACCGCTATCACCGTTGCTATTAGTAGTGGTCGACTCTCCAATTCTAATGCCGCCCCTCAAGTCCATTGGTAACTTGCATGCTACGTGCAGTCAAACTATATGTTAAAAGAAGTGTATTTCTGCAATTCAATATATAATGGTTGGTGGTATTCATACCATTTATTTTCTTATAATTTATTTTATACAATCTAGATCTAATGCACAGATTAATATTGCATGTAAACAGTTTAATCTCTTAGTTTGCTCTATATTTTTGTGATATGTTTAGTATTTATTTGCGAAATGTTCCTCTGTTTTTATATAGTATCAGCCGTATTCGATGCAATTTATTTAAATATGTTAGGACATAATTATGCCAACTATTATTGATTTTGGGGTAATTTATGTCGGAAAATATACTTAATTTCATTATATTAAAATCAGTGACCTCGATGCCTAATCTAGCTCTTTGAGTTTGCAATGTTCATCATACAATGTCTCTAGATTATCGGAAATTTTATCAAATCATTATAGAACCATGTGTACAATTTAAATTTCATGGCATTACAACTAAATAATTATGTCCCTTCTCTACTTCCATGTAGTGATCGAGTTGTACTATTTTTTCATCATTAATATTGTTTTATAAGTATGTTTCGTTCAAAGTATTTTTTTTATCTATCGTTGTTCGTATTAGTACGGACGCGGCAACGCGCGTCTTTTCCTTCTAGTTCAGTCTATTCATGCTCATTTCAGTGACAAGGAAAGGTGCTAAAAGACTGCAAAAAAAATGACTCCAACGGCTATGAGACAGCTATGTCAAGAGATCGTTGCAGTTCTTATTAAGGATGGAGAAGAAAACTTGGGCAAGCAAGCCAGCCAATCATGCCGCAGAAACCAATTGATTAGCAGGGAACACTGAGTTTAGCATATACCTTACCGAATAATTCAATCCTGCTGATGCACTCATAAGCTCGCCGCATCAAGGCAGACGGCAATTCTTTATCTCCTCGGTTGTCTTGACTGCAAAACCTTAAATCATTCAGATTCAGACTCGGCGGCGTCTGGCTCTTCCGTAGGCCAGCGGGCGGACATGGGTCTCCTTACCTGGCGAGTAGAGACAGAGTACAGGTGCAAGTGAACTTCCGATCTCTCTCACACACACACAACCTCCGGCGCGCTGTCAGATCTCGCGGGCCATGGCAGGCGGCGGCGGCGGCGGTTGGCGGCTGTGGGTGGAGCGGTACAAGCCGCCAGTGGCGATGGTGCTGGTGCAGCTGTTCTACTCGCTGGTGGACATGGCGCTCAAGACGGCCTACGGGCTCGGCATGCGACCCATCGTCTTCGTCGCCTACCGCCAGGGCATCGCCGCCGCCGCGCTCCTCCTCGGCTCCCTCGCCACCAGGGGGTTCACGCTGCGCCCCATGGCCGTCGGCTCCCGGGGCTTCGCCCTCCTCTTCCTCGCCTCCCTCGCCACGTACGCACGAAAAAACTCGTCTTTCCCGTCTCCGGCCGGCTTAGATCAGTTCCGGCCCCCCTTGTGCTGATATAGTTCTCGATCTGGCAGCGCGACGGGGCAGTACTGCTACTTCATGGGACTGCAGCTGGCGTCCCCGTCGATGGCCCGGGCAACCACCAACCTCGCCCCCGGCCTCACTTTCGCCATCGCCGCCGTCATCGGGTACTGCTCCTCCTAATGGCACCGGTCAACGTGTCCATCGTTTTTTTTTTTGGCAGAGACGCAGAGTACTTATTTTGGGCCCACGTGCAATGACAAATGAGCCCATCAGACTCGCTTGTCCATTCCAGGGTCAAATTCAGTGGTTGGGCTTAACTGCTTAAGTGTCCTCGGTCTTGTCCAAGCTTCTCCATTTTTTGGCCTGCTAGTGGAGTGACTCGAAACAAAGGGAAAAAAACTGCTATGATAAATAGCGGCAGTCCTCAAATTAAGCAGCACCTCCGATCCATCATAAGTGTCCTAGTTTTGAACTAATCGCAGTTAGAAACTGCGATAATACATATTTTTGATCGGCGGGTTTACTAGTGGAGTCATAGACAAAATTTGCTATTACCACTCGAGCTCTATGGAGCACGTTATTTTAAAGTTCAAAAATAACATTTGGAATCTCAAATAATTCTGAAAAAATTATACAGGTAAATCTACTTTGCACGACATAAGTTTCATCAAAATATTTTATAATCTGTGATCCGAACAAAAAAGATAAATGTGGAAGAAAAAATGATTTTTTTTTCTTTCTAGGGCCACAAATTTGTTACTTTTGTATATCCGAAATTACAACGTATTTTTCAGCAGAAATTTGGAGTTATGTTGATCGTATAACTATATATCCACGTACCAAATAGTATACTAAATATTTATTTCTCTTTTTCCTAAAATACCGGCCTCCATGGAGCCTGGCAGCCAAATTGACTTTCTATGCGAGCTATAGCGAGTAATTGTCCATTGTTCCAAATATTGGCACCTTCTTCAAAATGCTATAGCAGCGGTATAGCGTGCTATTTGTTTTCTTACTTGAAATGCTTGACTGATCCCATGCATTTGCAGGTTGGAGAAGGTGGATTTGAGAAGCTCAAGAAGCCTCGCCAAGATCATCGGCACACTCGTCTGCCTCGGTGGAGCAATGCTCATGGCGTTCTTCAAGGGGCCGAAACTTCTCGGCGCACTCGTCCTAGATGACTGGGTTACAGGAGGCATCTACCTCATGGTGAACGCCATCTGTTTCACCATCTGGTACATCTTGCAGGCAAGAATTGCATGCTCCTTCACAACATTAATTCTGTTTTGTTAGATTATAGTCCAAATTTATCCTTCCACCAAGTAAATGCAGTAGAGTTGCTTGGTTTCTGAATGTCAAGTGCATGATCATTTTCAGGTACCGATCTGTAAATCCTACCTTGATCCACTTTCCTTGGCAACTTGGATGTGCTTCCTGGCGACCTTGCAGTGCATGGTGATGGCGTTCTTCCTAGAAGAAAACTACATGGAGATCTGGAAGCTTACTTCTATTTGGGAGCTCCCATGCATCTTATACGGAGTAAGTTCTCCATCCAAATGCAGGCGTGATAATCAATAAATTGTTCCGAATTGTATCCACTGCAAGGTCCCCTGTACAATATATGGATTGCGACTACCACGCCCTAAAAACAAAGGAACAATTTTTGTAGGGTGTCTTTGCCTCAGGCGCAAACTTTTATATGCAATCTTGGTGCATATCAGTGAAAGGTCCCCTATACAGCGCAATATTTACACCGCTAAGCGCAGTGATCACGACAATATTATCTACGCTCTTCCTTCACGAAGTACTCCATATTGGAAGGTATGTATTCACTTCATCCGACATTAGTGTTATATATAATAAACTGGTGCTGAAAACCCTGCCGTGTTTGGTGCATAGCTGCTCTTGTTGTCCATTATGTTTACGGTGATTTATTCTTTCACGCAGCGTATTAGGTGCTATCACCATCATTTTCGGCCTATATGTAGTGTTGTGGGGAAAAGCAGATGATGACAAGAGAGAGAGGGTGGCCACTCGATGTACTGATTTTGAAAGCAATGTAGAACAAGATAGTATTGGTGTAAAGGTAGCGAGTGAGACTAATCTTTCAGAACCATTGTTATCTGAAAACACGAACACTTAAACTTTGACATGCTCTATTTTGTGAATTGGTACCCAACTGTTTTATGTACTTTTTACTGCTTGCTACATAAAGTAGAATATATATGCATATTTATATTTGTGATTTGGGGTCCTCGTCCATGGTAAAATGATCAAAGACTGAGTCTGGCAGTCTACCCAGCATATCTGACCCAACAACCCATGAGCCCGCCGCTCTCTGCCATTACTAGGATGGCTAAGGGAACATCGAAGATTTATACTGAAAGGTGCCAATTGGCAAGGACTGAACGGCCACTAGTCTAGCAGGAAAGAGTCGCAAAGAAAAGACAACAAGAAGACGTTGCCATACCGAGCTATACCTGCAAGTGAAAGTGAAAGAAGGGGGATATCTTCAAGGCAGTGTTAGGCTGGACCTGCCTCTCTCATGAACCACGATCCACCACAGCTTTCTTCATTGCTTTCCATTCTAGTAATACTTGGATGGGAATGATGGCACAAGTAGTCAGGAACATTGATGGCACGCAAGGAAATATGTCTGCCACTTTGTGTGTAAATTGTAGATAGTTGCAATTTTCTGAACAACAAATGACGGTGATTAGATTATCAACTTGAGGTAGGTTTCTTTCTGATAGTGACAACTTTCAGGTTGGTCGTTCGAAAGCATATATGATAACACCGCACACTGCTGTAAGAACGTTGAACAAGCATACATAGAAATAAAGATTTAACTGACCACTTGCAAAAAATTGTACTAAAGTATAATATATGAAATGAATAACGTCAGGTAGCACGTACATATAAAATGGTCTGCCATATCAAAGAACAGAATATACAGCCTCCTACTGATCACGCGGTAAATACTCAAGTAACTAGCTAGCTGGTAGGTGATCAGGGCCCGTAATAATCTCGCATGTACAAAGCTAGATCAGGCCTGAAGCCTACAGATACGCGACAATGACATGATCGCACCAAAGAAATATGCACAGTGAGCAGTGACCGTGACAGCCGGTCAACGGGCTCCGGCCGATCAAGCGTAGGCACCCTGCCTGTACCCGCCGTTGTGGTGATCCCGGCGGTTGTTCCTGAAGGCGCAGCATCCGACCGAGTAGACAATGATGATGAAGACGAGGAAGATGATGTTGAGGATGGCGATGCGCTTCCAGTCCCGCCTCAGCGTGGCCAGCACACCGGCCTTGCAGGTCTGGCAGTCATAGCAGAGCTTCGATGCGTCGTTGCCCCACGCGGCGCAGTCGGGCTCCGACGTCGAGTTGGCGGTGCCGGTCCACTGGTTGTTCGAGAAGGTGAAGCCGCAGCTGGCCGGAGGCTTGCAGCAACCGGACTGCACAGAGAAAGGGAGAAATGGTCAGCCTCGGTCGCAATAGAAGGATTTAGTTCAGTTTCAGTGGCCTGGTCCTCATTTTTATGGAAAGATAACAAATTTGGTCAGTGATCAGTTAATTGAATGTGCGACCTAATTTAAAAGTTCGGTTAAATGGCACCCAACTGTTGGAATGAATGCTTCACTGCCATATCCTATGCATGCATAATATATATTGCAACGGTCAAAGCATTTGGAAAGAGTTCAAATTAATCCAGCCCAGAGGATTGCTTTGGGGTGAAGAAAAAACAGTAAACAAGGAGCAATCCGTTGACAGTATCACCCTCAAAAAAAAAGTATCACCCTAAATAGGCTCAAAGTCGCTGGTCATCCCCATTGGAGATTGGGAAGATCGCATCAAACACTAGTATTCAAAACCCTTATCTGTACTTTTATTTTCGAGTGCGTAGTAGCATGATTTTTACTCCGTAACCATGCAGCTGCTATGTGCAAATATGAAGTTGGTAATATGAATTAACATGAGTAGAAGTTTCAAAAGGATAAAGTCTAGCAGAGTTGGCAGCATCCGCAGATAAGTCGTGTCATCAAGTCGTTGATGTTTACATCTGGCACAACCGTACACGTAAACATCATCCCCTAGATAAGTTCTGCTAACTACAATTTCTGAAACACTACATTGTTGACTTTGGCACTAGGAGCTATCTTAATTATCCTCCTGCTCGTCAGAAATATCTTGGCAAACACATAGCAACACGTGGGAAAAACACAATCATCTTTATAACAGAACCAAGTATTGCACGGATAATTAAGTACTTTTTCTCCGGGGAAGCTTATAATGAGAGTACGAACGCTCACCTGTATGGGAGAGACATCGTTCTGTAGGAACTTGGTCAAGGTGTCCTGCTTGTTGTCCAGGGACCTGCAGACCTTGGAGTCTGCGAGGCATCCCCTGATCCTGTTCCAGTTCTTGTTGTTCTCTACCCTCTTCTGCAGCCAGTTGGAGTAGTCCCCGAGCCTGTACTCCCTGATCCCGCGGTCGGACACGGCGTCCCCGGCGCCCTTGTTGGTGACGACGAAGGCGAAGATGGTGAGGCCGAGGAGGACGACGATGACGACGAACATGGCGACGAGGTAGAACCAGAGGAGGCAGGTGACGCGGCAGCAGGCGCCGACGAGCCCCGCGACGGAGACCAGCATGAGGAGGACCCCGAACGCGATCACCGGGGCCGCCAGGTAGCGCTCGCACTCCGTGCCGTCGGCGCGCGCGCGCAGCCAGATGCCGCCCGCCAGGATGGGCACGGACAGCAGGAAGGTGAGCGCGTTCAGGATGCCGATCACGGTGTTGCTTAGACGGACCATCTTGGGAGGCCGGTCGGTCGCCGGCGGTGAGTGGGTGGCGGGCGGTTGGTTGGTTGGTTTGGCACGACGTACGGCGGTTTTCGAAGGTTTTTGTGGGGGGAGTGGCGGATGGATGATTTCTGACGAAAGCGTGGTGGTGGACGTGGTACTTGTAGCGGGGGGATGGGGGTTGGGCCAGAGCGGAAAGTTCTTGGGCTTTTCGTGTGCGAGCAAAAAGTGGCGCGGTGGTTGATGATCGTGGCGAAGCTATTGACTTACGACTCTGCATTCGCACGCGCAGGCGTATTGACCGGGCTCTCTCCTGCTCCTGCCTCGTGCTTGGTTTTGTTTTTGTATTATTTGAATTGTATTGTTTCTTCAGGTTCACGATGGATTCAAAAGGATACGTACGTGGCTATTTGGGATTGCTAATCTATTGGGATCACGCGTTCCGGGTCGCTCTCCAAAGATCGTAAGATGTTTTCAACTTGTTAACGACAACCAAAGTGTATCACCATCATCCGTCGACGCGGTGAAGAAAAGTAGTAGGGTCTCTATCGCGCACAATAAGTCTACGAACTAAGAGCAACTCCAACAATCGAGTGATACTTCGGCGCGCTAAAAATCTTTTCTAGCGCGGAATTAACGTTTTAGCGTGCGGTGTGGTGGAATGTTTTTCCAGACGCCTAAAACATATTACGCATGTAAATCATGGAAAAAAATAGCACGCTAGCTATAGAATATCTGCAGGGTCCACGCTGTATTTTACCATTTTTACGCGCTATGAAGTTATTCACGAAATAGCACTCTATTAACCGTCATAACTTTAGCACGCTATTTTCTTTTTTCAGCCTATCAGCGCAAAGCACTGAGTTTTCCATTTTAAGAAGTAAAAATTTATTTTCTATTTATGTTGATGATGAACTACAATTTACAGGTTCTTCTTCTGAATTGAAATATACCGTCGAATGCTGATAATTATGAATAAACAATTTATATTATGTTGTCAGCCTGTGATATATTGATTTTAGGTTTCTAAACAATTGGAGAATATTTTTCATACTTGGTTATGCATATATTGTTCTGCCAATTCTAGACTATATTCTTTATTCTTGATAAAAATATATTTTTATCTATATGGTATTTTTTTCATAATGCTATTTGTGTCATGGATTTGCCCCTAACATTTGTAGCTGGTTAAGTGGTTATGCATGGATTTATGCCTCATGTTTATGTTTGTGCCATGGATTTGGTCCTGACATTTGTATATGGTTAAGTGGTTATGCATATATTGCTTTTGACAAATATTTAATATTGAAATTCTTAATATTTGGGCTATATCTTATATTTTTTCACCACGCTATTTTGTAACATAGCTTCGCTATAACACTTATAGCTTTTGGAGAAGGGCCACTATTTTTTCGTAAACCAGTTTTGACAGTCACGCTACGGGAAAGATTCCATACGCCTACGGCACGCCGACGGCCAAAAGTCAGGGCTGTCGGTGCAGGTGTCTGGGCAGGCCAGCAAACAGAAGAGCCTGACGGCCCAAATTAACCGTAGGCGTATGCCCTTAGTTTTTTTTCGTTTAAGATGAAATAATTCATATCATTAAATTCATAAATCGAGATATAACAAATAAAATGTCTAAGACGATTAGAAAAATGAGACGAATCCAAATATGACAACTATATCATCTTTTGCATCATATTTTGTATCCTTGGTTCACAGAAAAAATCATTTTTTACACTTAAAAATGGCGCTTCGAATGATATAGGTATATCAAATTTCAATTTACATATGGGTCTTATCTACTTAGTACCTATTGATTTTTTTTAAATTTGTCGGTAGGTCATATTTCAATTTCACCGCTACCACTGAACCTATTTCTTTGACCTTGGGACCGATAGGAAGAAGAAGAAAAAAGCAAGGTTCAAGTCAAGTACAACACATGACTGACGGGGTGGGTTGCGCCAAAGCTTTTAATTAACCCGGGACCCTGGAGGGGTCACTTCAAAAGCGTTGGCGCCTTCTTTTTAAGGCTAGTAGGTTTACACAGCAGAATTACTGTTCCACGTCACATATTAATCCCAAAGTGTGGTGCTCCTTGTCATTGAAGGGAATCGCAGGCAGAAAACAAAAAAATTCCTAACAGCGATAACCTTAAACTAGCCAGAATCTATACTATGCAGATATAGTAGTACGAAGGGGGTCGGTGCACATACCTCTTATAGACCGAAAAGCGGGGATTACGCTCCCGCACAAGCGTTGTCGATGAAGCCGACGAAGACTTCGATGCCGTGTAGAGGAAGCAGACCTCTAGCACCACTAGCGTGGTGCCTCGCAGGGCGTTACACACGTACGGTGAAGCCGACGAACTCCGGGCTCCGATCCAAGGACGAAGCAGCGGAAGACTGGGACCGGGAGACCAGCAGCACGGCGGTGTGCGTATGGTGGAGAAAACTAATCCTCGGCGCAACCCCAAACTGGGGAGTCACGGGATCCAAGGAGAGAGAGAGAGAAATTGGTGTGTCTTCAAAGGCCTGGGGTACCCCTCTATATAAAGGGGCCAGGGGGCTGCCCAACTTGCCAGGCTGGCGGTGTGGGACTAATCCCACACCCCAGCCGGCCATGGTTGGTGCGCCGGCCCAGGTGGGCCCCATGTGGCCCACCTAGGGCTGGCCGAACTAGCCCCTCCCTTGGGAGGGACTCCTCCCCCCCCCCCCCCCCCCCCCTCATGGGCCTCTTTGTCCAAGAAGGCCAATTTAGGGGAAAATGCCTTTAAAAATTCAGGAAAAATTAAAATAAAATATATTTAACTATTAATTACACTAATTAATATTAAATACATATTACATAATTTATTCCGGCTCCGAAAACTATTTCGTCGCTGCTAGATCTCCATCGGAACTTTCCCGGGACGTTCCCGGTCTCTCCTTTCCTATTTTTCTCTTCCGGTAAAATGTCGACTCCCCTTAAGTGTGTTACCCTAGCGGTTCGATTATCTCACCAGACATGATCGAGACTCCTCTCCGATCAATGACTAATTCGTGGACCTTGGATACCCAGAATTAATCCCTGCGAGATAACGAATACTTTACCGATCGAACCTAGACGTCTGAGTCTTAAACCTTTTGCCATGCGATACTTAGCGCGTCCGAGACTCGTTCATAGATATCTCCATACCTAGCTTGATCTCGTTACCGACACTGCTAACTTATACTCGTCCATGATATTATGTCCTGATGACCTAGTCACACGCTTGCAAGCTCGTTTGACATAATCTCACCGAGTGGGCCCTAGAGTATCTATCCTGCTATGGGACTAGCAAATCCCGCTCTTGACCCCCCGTCTCAATATACTCCTTTCCGACACCCTAGAGGGACACCTTTATTGTCACACTATGTAAGATATGACGTTTGATGCAATCAAAGTGTCTTCCAGGAATAGCAATAAGAGTAGATCTCACGGTCAAAGGCGTAATGACTACGTCCTACAAATATTGGGTATGTCCATCACATCGTTCTACCAACGACATGACTTCATTGTCAAATAGACGCCATGTCACATGTTCGGGAAACCTTGATCATCGATTGCACAATGAACCAGTCAAATAGAGCCTACTGGGGACCTGGTTGTTTTACGTATCACACGTGTATTAATGTTTCCGCTTAATACAGTTATAGCATGACACAAAAACGTATTATGAACAAATGAGATATGATAAATAAAACTCTTTATTAATTGCCTCTAGGGCATATCTCCTACAGTCTCCCACTTGCACTAGAGTACAAGTTAATCTAGTTTACAACTTGGTAAAAGCCGGACACCCATAGCATCTTGGTGTTTCACGTGCTTGTCAAGCAGGAGAGGCTTCGTCAAAGGATCTGCCACATTCAGATCCGTATGTATTTTGCAAATCTTCCTTTCACCTCCTTGTACGTACTGTCGTATCACATGGAAGCGTCGGAGTATGTGTTTGGCAGTCGAGTGAGACCTTGGTTCCTTCGCGTTAGCAATGGCACGCGTATTGTCGCAGTAGAGGGTCACGGGGTCTTGCGCGCTAGGGAACACTCCAAGCTCGATGATGAACTTTCTCAGCCACACAGCTTCATTCGCGGCTTCAGAAGCAGCAATGTACTCCGATTCCATTGTAGATTGGGCCACGATGGGTTGCTTCCCACTCCTCCAGCATACAACGCCTCCGTTCACCTTGAAAACATATCCTGTCTGTGACTTAGAGTCATCTGGGTCTGAGCAGAAACTTGCATAAACGTAACCGGTTGCGCCAAGTTCTTCCTCACAGTCCCCATACACAAGGAACATTTCCTTTGTATGCTTGAGATTCTTAAGAATGCTTTTAACAGCTACCCAATGATCCTTTCCAGGATTACTTTGGAACCGGCTCGTCAAACTAAGAGCCAATGCTACATCAGGTCGAGTATTTAGCATGGCATACATGATCGATCCTATGGCTGAAGCATAAGGATGTTTAGCCATCTCGGCTTTATCATGTTCCGTCACCGGACACTGAGGCTTGCTCAATACCTTATTCTTGACAACCGGCAGAAGACCCTTCTTTGCCGTCTCCATACCGAACTGTTTCAGTATCTTGTCAATATAAGTACTCTGACTTAACGCTAATAGACGTCTTGATCTATCACGATAGATTTTAATGCCTAAAACGTATGCAGCTTCTCCTAAGTCCTTCATTGAAAATTTACTGTTTAAATATTTCTTAACGCTATTCAGAAGTTCCACATTATCCCCTATTAGTAGTATATCATCAACATATAGTACTAGGAACACAACTGAGCTCCCACTCATTTTCTTGTAAATGCAGGTCTCTTCGCTATTTTGGACAAATCCAAAATCTTTGATCACCTCATCAAAGCGAAGATTCCAGCTCCGAGATGCTTGCTTCAGTCCATAAATGGAACGCTGAAGCTTGCATACCTTGCCAGCATTTTCTGGATCGACAAAACCTTCAGGTTGTACCATATACAACTCTTTCTCAATGTTACCATTTAGGAAGGTTGTTTTGACATCCATTTGCCATATCTCATAGTCATAATATGCGGCAAGTGCTAGCAAAATCCGAATAGACTTTAGCATCGCTACCGGTGAAAACGTTTCATCGTAGTCAATGCCCTGAACTTGTCGGAAACCCTTTGCGACAAGCCGAGCTTTATAGACGGTCACATTACCATCAGCATCAGTCTTCTTCTTAAAGATCCATTTATTCTCGACGGCCTTACGCCATTCGGGAATCTCCATCAAAGTCCATACTTTGTTATCATACATGGATCCTATTTCGGATTTCATGGCTTCAAGCCATTTCTCGGACTCAGGACTAGCCATAGCCTCTTTGTAGTTCGTAGGTTCGTCTTGTTCAATCAACATGACGGTGCAAACCATGTTGCCATACCATTCAGGGGCGATCCGAGATCTCCCTGACCTACGAGGTAGAATAGCACTCTCGACATCTTCTCCCACTCCATCTGTGGAGGACGTTTCCGGAACAGCTTCCGTTGCGCCACTCGGAATTTCGAGTTCAGGATGCGATCTCGTCGAGGTCTATTTTCCTCCCACTTACTCCTTTGGCGAGAAACTCTTTCACCAGAAAGGTACCGTTCTTCGCGACAAACGTTTTGCCCTCAGCTTGGTTGTAGAAGGTGTATCCTATGGTTTCCCGCGGATACCCTACAAAGACGACTTTCTCCGATTTCGGTTCGAGTTTGTCGGGCTGTAGTTTCTTAACATACGCCTCACAACCCCAGACCTTCAGGAACGACAACTTAAGTTTCTGGCCATGCCATATCTCATACGGTGTCGTTGCTACGGATTTGGACGGAGCCCTATTTAAAATGAATGTGGCTGTTTCTAACGCATACCCCCAAAAAGATACGGGCAAGTCGGTAAGAGACATCATAGATCGGACGCTATCTAATAGGGTACGATTACGTCGCTCGGACACACCGTTGCGTTGCGGCGTTCCAGCTGGCGTAAGCTGCGGCACGATGCCACAGGCCTTCAGATGTGTGCCAAACTCAAAACTCAAATATTCGCCACCACGATCGGATCGAAGGTGCTTGATTTTCTTGTTGAGTTGATTTTCAACTTCACTTTGAAATTCTTTGAACTTTTCAAATGTTTCAGACTTGTGTTTCAGCAAATAGATATACCCATATCTACTCAAGTCATCGGTGAAGGTGACAAAATAACGATAACCATTGCGTGTCGACGCGCTCATCGGTCCACACACATCTGTATGTATGACTCCCAATAAGTCCGATGCCCGTTCCATGAAACCATTGAACGGTGTCTTGGTCATCTTGCCCATGAGGCATGGTTCGCATGTGTCGAGGGATCCAAAATCCAACGAGTCCAGAAGTCCATCGGCATGGAATTTCTTCATGCGCTTTATACCAATATGACCGAGACGGCAATGCCATATATACATGGCGGTATCGCTACCAAGTTTAATCCTCTTGGCATCTACGCTATGGATGTGAGTACTACGATCGAGACTCAACAAGAATAAACCATTACTCTCGGGAGCATTAACATAAAAGATATCATTCATAGAAATAGCACAACCATTTGATACTGATTTGAACGAATATCCGTCTTGCAACAAGCAAGACCCACTGATAATGTTTACACTCAAGGACGGTACAAAATAACACTTATTCAGAACCAAAACTAATCCCGATGGTAGATGTAGAGGGAGTGTGCCGACAGCCACCACGTCAACTCTTGATCCGTTGCCGACGCGCATCGTCACCTCGTCCTTTGCCAGGCGCCGCTTATTCCGCAACTCCTCCTGAGAGTTACAAATATGAGCAACAGAACCAGTATCAAATACCCAGGTATTGCTACGGGCGCAGGTAAGGTACACATCAATAACATGTATATCAAATATACCTTTCTCTTTTCCGACAATCTTGCCGGCCTTCTTATATTCCAGATATTTGGGGCAGTTGCGCTTCCAGTGACCATCTCCCTTGCAGTAGAAGCATTCCACGCCAGCTTTGGGACCAGGTTTGTTAGTCTTAGGCTTGGCAACTTGCTTGCCATCCTTCTTAGACTTCCAGTTTCTCCTGCCCTTGCCGCCAGATTTCTTAAAATCGACGGTCTTGTTGACCATCAACAGCGTGTGCTCCTTCTTGATTTCCACCTCAGCAGTTTTGAGCATCACGAACACCTCACCCAGGGAATTAGCCATGGCCTGCATGTTATAGTTCATGACGAAGCCTTTGTAGCTAGGGGGCAACGATTGCAGCACCCTATCAGTCGCCAGCTCATCAGGAATCTTGCATTCCAGAGCGTTTAGGCGTTGAACGTAGCCAGACATTTTGACCACGTGCTCGCTCACACTGCTGTGCTCTTCCATCTTGGCTGAGAAAAAGAGCTCAGAAGCTTCATATCTCTCAGCCTTAGCCTGCGGCGCAAAGACAGTCTTGAGATCAGAAATTATCTCGAAGGCATTCATCTTCTCAAAGCGCTTCTGCAGGTCGGCTTCCATGGCATAGAGCATGCCACTCTGGACAAAAGAGGAATCATCCGACTTGGTCTGAAAGACCTTCTTCTCATCGTCGGAGGCATTATCTGCCGGAGGGTCACCTAGGGGGGCTTCAATCACGTAAGCCACTCTGTGGGGAGTGAGGAGGATCCTCAGGTTGCGGAACCAGGCCATGAAGTTTGACCCATTGGTCTTAAGCTTTTCTTTCTCAAGAAACAGGCCTAGGTTAAAGGAGGGGCGAGACATCTACAATGGAATTTCCAAAACATAAGACTTTGTTCATAAAATTTTGAGTTCAAGTATTTTCGAAAATAACTATAAGAACTCCCACTCAAAACGAATATCCCTCTCATCGCTTTAGTGATTACACGACCCAAATCCATTGCGCAACCCCTCATCATCAGAGCCGGCAACACAACTTCAAAGGTAGACATCGGAATGTCAATCACAACAACTTTGTGACTCATGCTCGACCTTTCGGTCACCTTGTTCCGAGACCATGTCTGTACATGCTAGGCTCGACATAATAACCTTCAACGTAAACGCGCGTGCAACATGGCTTACACCCACTGTATGCGAACGACGATAAGTCTGACACCCGATCGTCACGACCTGCCTCATAACGTAGAACTATCTTGGTGGTGCACGTCGAAGGGAGAACACAGATGGTATTTTGGAGGATCATCTTATATAACTACCGCCGTGTAACTAATATATACTATATATATACACACAATATAAGATGCACTCAAAACATTAAATGTAATGCGACGTGATATGGTCCTTGCGCCGATGTTCTCCTTCGCGCCAACAGTTCATAAACAATTTAATAAACCTATCTTGACCATATCACATTGCCCCTGCAAAATAAAGTTATACGCTTCTACTTTATCTTTTGCATATTTTACGTGGCTTGGGGCTGTCGTAAATAGAACCGCTTCATACCTACGAACCTATGACCACAACAACGATCAAATAATTGCATATTTATTCATCCCTTTCGGGCCCTCCGTTGAAAATGCAAAGCCAACTAAAGAGAGAGAGACAGACACCCGCCAGCCACATATACGGAACCAGCCGTATGTCAGTTGTGGAACCAGTCTCGCGTAAGCGTACGCGTAAGGTCGGTCCGGGCCGCTTCATCAACTCGATGCTGCCGGCAGTGCAAGTGCACGCGAGAGGGTAGCAAATAATAAGAACGATGTCCCCGTGATAAACACGGGTGCAGCTAGCGCACAGCAATATCTACGCATAGATCGGCTCTGATACCACTGAAGGGAATCGCAGGCAGAAAAAAAAATTCCTAACAGCGATAACCTTAAACTAGCCAGAATCTATACTATGCAGATATAGTAGTACGAAGGGAGTCGGTGCACATACCTCTTGTAAACCGAAAAGCGGGGATTACGCTCCCGCACAAGCGTTGTCGATGAAGCCGACGAAGACTTCGATGCCGTGTAGAGGAAGCAGACCTCTAGCACCACTAGCGTGGTGCCTCGCAGGGCGTTACACACGTACGGTGAAGCCGACGAACTCCGGGCTCCGATCCAAGGACGAAGCAGCGGAAGACTGGGACCGGGAGACCAGCAGCACGGCGGTGTGCGTATGGTGGAGAAAACTAATCCTCGGCGCAACTCCAAACTGGGGAGTCACGGGATCCAAGGAGAGAGAGAGAGAGAAATTGGTGTGTCTTCAAAGGCCTGGGGTGCCCCTCTATATAAAGGGGCCAGGGGGCTGCCCAACTTGCCAGGCTGGCGGTGTGGGACTAGTCCCACACCCCAGCCGGCCATGGTTGGTGCGCCGGCCTAGGTGGGCCCCATGTGGCCCACCTAGGGCTGGCCGAACTAGCCCCTCCCTTGGGAGGGACTCCTCCCCCCCTCATGGGCCTCTTTGCCCAAGAAGGCCCATTTAGGAAAAAATGCCTTTAAAAAATCAGGAAAAATTAAAATAAAATATATTTAACTATTAATTACACTAATTAATATTAAATACATATTACATAATTTATTCCGGCTCCGAAAACTATTTCGTCGCTGCCCGATCTCCATCGGAACTTTCCCGGGACGTTCCCGGTCTCTCCTTTCCTATTTTTCTCTTCCGGTAAAATGTCGACTCCCCTTAAGTGTGTTACCCTAGCGGTTCGATTATCTCACCAGACATGATCGAGACTCCTCTCCGATCAATGACTAATTCGTGGACCTTGGATACTCAGAATTAATCCCTGCGAGATAACGAATATTTTACCGATCGAACCTAGACGTCTGAGTCTTAAACCTTTTGCCATGCGATACTTAGCGCGTCCGAGACTCGTTCATAGATATCTCCATACCTAGCTTGATCTCGTTACCGACACTGCTAACTTCTACTCGTCCATGATATTATGTCCTGATGACCTAGTCACACGCTTGCAAGCTCGTTTGACATAATCTCACCGAGTGGGCCCTAGAGTATCTATCCTGCTATGGGACTGGCAAATCCCGCTCTTGACCCCCCGTCTCAACATACTCCTTTCCGACACCCTAGGGGGACACCTTTATTGTCACACTATGTAAGATATGACGTTTGATGCAATCAAAGTGTCTTCCAGGAATAGCAATAAGAGTAGATCTCACGGTCAAAGGCGTAATCACTACGTCCTACAAATATTGGGTATGTCCATCACATCGTTCTACCAACGACATGACTTCATTGTCAAATAGACGCCATGTCACATGATCGGGAAACCTCGATCATCGATTGCACAATGAACCAGTCAAATAGAGGCTACTGGGGACCTGGTTGTTTTACGTATCACACGTGTATTAATGTTTCCGCTTAATACAGTTATAGCATGACATAAAAACGTATTATGAACAAATGAGATATGATAAATAAAAATCTTTATTAATTGCCTTTAGGGTATATCTCCTACAGTCATTTCCCGTAAGGTATATCGGTTATATGACATCCATGTGTTGCCATTGCAACGGTTCCCCCAGACGACGACAAAGCAAACGTCATCAGTGTCAATGCCTGCCATGGAAACCGGTGTTCGACGTTAATGTTGGTCAGCCAACCCCGCTGCTCTAGTCGTCTTTAAAACGCGGGAGCTCCTACTTGACGACCCACAGGGTAAGACTACGTGGGCCGGCCCAACAAACCACTCATATCCCTGGCTTTTCTTTTATGTTTTTTCTTTATAGTTTTTACAGAAAAATAACATGATGAAAAAGAAAAACAATTTGAATGTGAACAAAGTTTCCAATGTGATTTTTTTTAATGTGAATATTTTCAAATTTGAACAATTTTTAAAATGTGAACAATTATCAAATTTGAACAAATTTGAACTATGAACAATTTTCAAATGTGAATATTTTTCAAAACTAAAATATTTTTAAATTTGATAGAAAAAAATATGAACACATTTTCAATTTCTAATATATGAACATCTATAAAAAAATTAAAAAGGTTAAAATAAAGAAAAACAAAAAACAGAAAACGAAAACGAAAAAAAAAGAAAGAAGGCAAAACCCCAAAAACTGGAGGTCGGTTTTTGATGGGCCGACCTATGAAGGGTTGTGCGGGCACTAATGCGTCCCGACCTGGTCGTGAAATACTCCCTCCGATCCGGAATAACTGTCGGAGGGTATACATACGTTTTGTGCTGCTCACGTTGGGTATCGCTAGGCAGAGGGTTGCCTTTGCGAAGGGCAAAATCTGTCGCGCGCGCGCCCCTGGTCACCTGCCACGTGTAGCCTCTTTCGCGGTCCCGCGCGTGAGCTGCTGTCGTCACGTGGACACGCAAATTAAGCAAGCGGTCCCGCGCATGTCCAGATCCAGATCTAGATCTAGATCTGGATCTATTATTAGACTTGTACAAAACACAAACTAAGATAGTACAGCAATGCAGAACGGGATGTACAGCAACGCAGACCGAGCTGTACAACAACGCAGACCGGGCTGTACAACAACGCAGACCGGGTTGTACAGCAACATCGATCAGTTTATACGTACAATAACACAGACCGGGTTGTACAGCAACCCAGACCGCGTTGTACAGCAACGCAGAGCGCGTTGTACAGCAACAAAAACCGGATTGTACAGCAACACACAGACCGGGTTGTACAGCAACAGAGAACATGTTGTACATACAACTACATTCGGGTTGTACGAACAACTAAACCTAGCAGGTTGTACGTACAACTACAAAATTCAGTTTGTACGTACGACTACACTTAGGTTGTACAAACCATACACAATCCGAAGTACAATTTTTTTTTTATCGAAACCTATCAATATGGGATCTAGTTTTGAAGATCTTGACACGAGTAGTTCATCTAGTTTTGAAGATCTTGACACGAGTAGTTCAAAAGTTAATTCCGGATCGCACGCGCGTGGACGTTGGGAAGAATTTCGGCTCACGTTGGTTTCTACGACAGTTTTTTGTGGACCGGAGGGAGTAGGATTTGCCTTAAAACGCCCCACGTCTCCTCTGCCCACACAGCCTGCATCACGGCCCAGAAAGAAACAAACACGCCCGCGGCCCACCCAGACGGATCTCCTCAAACAGCAATGGAACAGAGTAGGATTTCTTCAGTATCGATGCCACTTCGTAGTGTATACTCTTTTCTTCGCATGTATTGTATTTGTATGTAATGTGTGTACAAATCAAACAGTATAGTACAGTCGTAGACTTAATCGTCAGGAACCACCACAACCACACGATCTGTAGACTGTAGAGCGTATTATATGTCGTGAAGAGTGAAAAAAAAAGAGCTTTGGTGTCGGCCCGGTTAGGACCCTTGGCAGACGGACGACGATCAGACGGGCCTGATGCCGTGCTTGAGCGCGGCCTCCCAGACGAGGTCGATGCGGTCGACGTCGATGGCGCCGACCTCGTGGTGCGTGTACCCCTCGAGGAAGTGCACGACGCCACCGGCGTGGCAGGCGTGCACCACCCCGCGCTCGAGCGAGAACTCGCAGGACCCGAGGCCCCTGGCGTCCTTGGGGAGGCGCATGGCGGCGAGCTTGCCGTAGGTGCAGTCCCGGCGGAACTCCATGATGGGGGGCACGACGAACTGGTGGAAGTGCGTCCCCGGCGGCGCCCACCGCTGCTCCCGCGGCGAGAGCCACTTGCCGACGATCCACGTCTTGCACTGCCCCGCCGACTGGAACTTGGTGACCTGCACCAGGTACTGCTGCCGGTCCGCGGGCGCCTCCTTCTGGATCCTCTGGAACCGCTCCTTGGAGAGCGTCATCATCATGACCCGGATCTTCTTCCGGCACAGGTAGAGCGCGATGGCGCGGCCGAGCTTGGAGGTGGCGCCCGTCATGAACACCTCGGCGGTGCCCTCGGGGATCTCGTTCAGGATCACCGCCGCCGTCAGGGTGTTGCCGTGGACGACGCGCACACGCAGGTCCGGGTGCTTGTTCACGAACAGCGTGCCGCCGCCGTTGAGAGCCTCGTTCTGCATGCACACGCATGCATGGGTTGCTTAATCAGTCCAAATTAACCGTTCGATTATTGATGCAGCTGTATTACGTTTACAGGTAGTAGTAGTTCAGTTCGTCGGAACTAATTAACAAACCTTGTTAAGAGCTGCAAGGCTGACGACCTTGACGCCCATTTTCTCCGCCCTGAGAATGGCAAGCTCGATCTGGTCGTTGATGCCGTCCTTGGCGAAGGGCAGGAAGTACTGTATTCATATCGATAGAACATGATCGTCAGCAAATTCTAATTAAGACATTTAGATGAAGGAAGCTAGCTAGGTAGCTGCATGCAGTGTGATCGATCGAGAGAGGGAATAATGTACGTACGTGGAATCCGTATCTTGGTACGGCCCAGGTCTGGTGGAGGTTGGCGCGGAGGTGGTAGTAGGAGATGACGAAGGTCTTGGACCATGCCCAGACCATGAACATGAAGACGAGTGCGATGGGCCAGAGCGGCAGGAGGAAGAGGCGCACGGCGAAGGGCGTGGAGGCGAAGGTCCGCATCACGAAGGGCACGTGCAGGGACTGCATCACGTCCACCACGTGCGCCAGGAACACGAAGTCCGGCACCTCGTCCGCACCTGCATAATTTCTAAGTTAAGTGGAGGTCGTTCTGATGAACCATCGTCGTCCTCGAGGACCCAACAGTAATGAAACGGTTGGGACGCGCAACTACTCAAACTACACTACTTAAAGAAGCTTCCGCGGTGGACCAGCTTGCCCACACGCACGCCTTGATGTCCGAGGAAACGCACGCCGCGTGGAGCGTAGCCCCGCCATTTCTGTGCTAGCAGCAAACGTGGCTTACGGGCATGGAGTTTCAGCCGTACGCAACTCCGATCGAAACTTGGAAGAAAATTGTGGATACCCACACAGAGGATCTCTGCGTGGCAAGCTCGAGTTAATGGAGGTTACCTGCTCTGTTAGTCTTCTGGAGCTCCCAGGTGTCGGCGTCGAGCGTGCCACCGAGGCGGTCGAACAGCGGCATGAACAGGCAGAAGTTGGCCTTCTTCTCGGTGTGGTGGATCGTGTGGTACCTGCAGGCGCACACAGTACGCACGAAAGCGAAGCGTCAGCAATTAATAGCTAGTACGGGAAGCATCAAGCATGTCCTCTGCTAGTTGATCGAAAATGGCGCGACCGCGCAACGACCAATGCTCGTCCGGTTGGCGAAACGTGAAGGGTCGATCGGTTGATGGGGGACTGGGAACGAACGACGAGCTTGTTGATGGGTCGTCTCTGGTGAACAGGGAAACAGTTGGCGATCGGTCGAGCCGCCGGCAGTAATGGAAGTGAGCAGAGAGTCGTCTCCGCGTGCTGTACTTAATTTGTGCAGGCAGTGGCGCCCAAGTACGTGCGTGCGCCATATCCGATCTTATGATCAGATTGCACGTACAGTCAGCGTGTTCTGTTCGGTTGTTCGTGCATCATATCATTGCCGGAGAACCGAGGAAGGGAGAACGTACGTTGGGGTGTAGATGAGGTATCGGAGGAACGGGAGCGCCCGGAAGAGGCCGGCGGGGAAGAGCTCCACGTTGCAGTGGCCCATGGCCCTGAGGAAGTCGAAGCCGAGTACGTAGGCGAAGGCCAGCCCCACGGAGCCGAGCCCCGCGGCGAAGGCCCCGGCGAGCGGCAGCGCCATGAGCGCGCCCAGCACCACGTGCTCCAGCGGCGTCGCGAACCCGGCCGTGAACGGCGTGGGCACCTTGCTGGAGTGGTGGAGCGCGTGGTAGCGGGAGAAGAGGCGGCCGCGGTGGGATGCCCTGTGCGCCGCGTAGAAGAGGGGCTCGGTGGCCGCGACGTGGACGAGGGCGGCCACGGCGAGGCCCCTGGCGTCCCACCCAGGGAGGTGCCGCAGCGACGGGAAGGCGTAGAAGGCCGTGGCCGCCATCAGTATCTGCAGTATCAGGAAGTTGTCCCTGCAGAAACACAGAAAAGGCCGAATTTGTCAGGAATCAGGACACTTGTGGTGCAGCTGCACTTGTGGCATGCACGTACCAGTCCCACTCCTTGTCGATCTGCTCAAAGTCGACGCCGTCGCGGACGATGCGGCGGCGGCGGGTGAGGAAGAGCATGTTGGTGTAGGAGCACCAGAGCTGGTAGGTGAAGGCCCTGAGAGCGAAGAGGGCGAGCAGCAGGAAGAGCCAGTGGTCGGGGCTCCCGCGCTCCCACGCCCGGGACGCCACCGCCCTGCCCACCAGAGGCCCGTACAGGACGTACTGCGTACGGCGTGCAAACAGGCGTCAGAAAGATTCAGAGATAGAGGAAAACAACGAAACAGACATGGATCATCGATCGATCATCAAACGGACACAGTACGCGCGCATGCATGCATACCTTGAAGATGCCAAGGTTCTCCCATGGCCAGGAGGCCAAGAGCGCAGCACCCATACTTGCTTGCTAGCTCACACGAGGCGCCGAGCGCAGGCTGCTCGCGCGTCGTCTACCTCGATCGGCTACTGCCCTGATCGATTCTAGAAGCTGCGATCGTTCCCCACAGTAAAAGAGAAGAAGAAAGGATCCGATCGAGAAGCTCGGATGGAGACCGGCGGGCCGGCCGCGAAGGAGAGGGAAGCTGATGGGGGGCGTGACTTGAGGGATGCACGGTGCACTTCTCCTGCGCTGTGCCTGCAGGTTGTTGCACCACACGTCTGATCTGGTGGCCATAAGCGCCGCGTCCGCGTGCTTATATACACCTCCATGAAACTAGGCAAAGGAGGGAGGAGTTAAGCCACCAATATGGCAGTACCGGTCACCTCGATCGATGGATCCACAGACCACGGTGCGTATCAGCGTGAACGACCGGCCGGCCCGCCTGCGGCTGCCCTCCAACCAGACGGAGTTAAGAGAGATACAGGGAAACCGGCCGGGAAAATTTAAGGGGATGGGGATGGATAATGCTTCTGATGGAGCATCCACAGTGGATCCTCTTCATGCTTCGTCAGAAAGTCTCCGCTCGCGCGTGCGTCTTTCGGTGGCGCTGGCGAGCCGGTGAGTGATCACGTAGGGGGCGTTGCATCTTGCATGCAGCTAGCGGTCGCCGGGATTATTGATTCGGCACGCACGAGTCTACTTGCTCTCTCGCTACCTCGTCGCCGGAGCGGTCTCGGAAGCCGGCCGGAGCTCTCCAACCACCGGCGGTGATCCGCCATCCGTATTGATGGACAGCCAAGCTTTCAGCAGCCTGACGTAAAATCTGTTTGCAAACTTGCAGTAGCCTGCCGATCAATTTGATCGATCAACTAGCCGCCGCTTGCATTGGTTAGCCTCGCAAACTCGCGAGATGCATGAATGGACGGGACACGTCAGTCGATTGATCGCCACCTAGTTTTGCCGAATTTTGATAGACTACAACTAGTACTACGACGAATCTTGTCGATTGATAACCTGGTTTAATTTGGCCGGGGTCCACGGGAATGCATGAGGGGGCGGATAGGGGAGCGTATCTTTGACGTTTTGCATCGCGCAGTTGCACCACGAATCGAGCTCAAACAGACGTGTGCGATTCTTAGCTAAGGGTTTCACAGATAGAAGTTGACAGAGAGATTAATTGGCGACAGGAGGAGGACGGTACCGGTCAATGTTATTAAACATGGGAACTACTCCCTCCGTCCGTATAAGAGTGGACGTTTAGGTCCAACGTTTTTCCAAAAATAAGTGTGCGTCCAACGTTGATATTACATATGGCCCCTCAGTCTACGCCTCGATATCACCCCAACGCAACAACTAAATAGCGGGAATAGTGCAAGCTGGAGCTAAATCAGCTGGCCGGAAGTACTTTGCTCGTGATTAATGAGGCATGGGCACGTGAATCGAAGCAACTTCAGTGCTGGCCGGTAGCTTAAATGAAACGACGAAGGGTTTACTGCAAAATCGTTAATTTGTCTCGGAAAACCTAAACGTTCACTCTTTGGCGGACGGAGGGAGTAGTGTAGATTATTTTCGCGAGAATGGCCCCAAAAAGGGCGTATATGCCTAATTCTTTCTAGCCTGCTGGACTGCTGAGTTGTTTCAGTCCATGTGCTGATGAGCTGATCCATGCAATCTCTTGTGTATAGTTTTTGGTTTTCCTTCATATCTTTTTCAAGGACAGGCAACAAAATGTTGCTGTCATCGCATTAAGAATGGGGGGAAAGTTTTACAATCAAAGTTAAAAACGGCCCTGCCGTCCGCCAACAAATCACTGACTACTCATCGCCATAGTCTGCTCTCATACTACCTAGCACCCACAACGCTAACTCCACACACGCTTGCTCCTTCATATCGCTTGATCCTAGGGGTCGGCTCGGACGAAACACAGGAAGAGAAAAGCAAATTTCCAGCCCACGACATATAAAAATGAATCAGGAGCTAGAAGATGAGTCACTGAAGGGCTGCCACGTGGATTGTGCCCCCCCCCCCCCCCCCCCCCCCAAGATGCGCCAGCCACCCACTCTTGAAGGCAACGCCTCCTGTCTGCTCGCGCTTTCGCCTATTTATTTTCCCTGACCTAAAATGTTTGGAGAGGGCTTCAGATACTTTTTCCGCCACCCTCTCGGGGCGGAAACAAGACAAAAAGATAGTACCCTCCGGTAGGTTGATTCCTGTCAGGGAAACTTCCTTCCCGGAGGGGGATAGCGACATCATCATCACGCTATGAATCATCAGGATCATAATCTCCATCAACACCACTATCATCATCATCTCCACTGCGTCTCCACGTCATCTTGTTATTCAATCTTAGACTTATAACTTGTGTCTAACGTTGAGAATTACTTTACAGTGTTGATTACCCTTTATAGTTGATGCTTATAAGTTTTATCAGTGAAAGATTGTTATGTTCATATTGTTATTCATATATTCATCTCCTCATATAGTACCTATATATAAAAGGCCGACGGATTAGCCTTCGTTCGTGTTGTCCACGTCGCTGGAATACCAGGGTTGTCCGATTTGTCCCATCGATGGTTTGTGATCCGCCACGTCTTCCTTTTTTTTTCAATTTTTGTCTTCTCTAACCTATTTTTATCCAATCAGAATGCGCCACCTCATCCGGTCACCTCTTCTTTCTACCTGGTCGTTCCGGTTCCCTCTGTTATTCCTTCCCATGTATCCGGTTGCTATTGGTTCCACTGTCCTCTCCTCTCTACTCTCCCTGTGAATCCTTTGCCGGATTAGGGAGTTTTTGGATCCCAGTGTTTAAAACCGTGGTTAGATTTATTTTAATAACTTTTGTAGTGTGTAGCTTGCAAGAAAGTTTAACATAGGTTCACCCGCACAACATATATTAAAACAATGGAAGTTAATCAATTGAACTTGGTGAAACTGGTGTGTCATTGCGAACATTTTAATCTCTATAAGCAACACAACCGAATTATCCTTAGCTCAAATAAGGATTGAGATACTTGTTTTTTTAATCTCTTGCCTTTATTTAATTGTAATTAAATTTATTTTTTCTTTTAAACCACCTATTTAATTATATAGTGAAACCTTTCAGCTAGTCAAGAAGAAGAAAATACTTGCTACCCTCAGGGCCCATTGGCAATCTATTGGATATTCTTGATGGTTTGAAAGGTTTAAGCACAACTCTATGTATGCATAAAATTAATTTGAAAGAAGATGCAAAACCTATTGTTGATCGTCAATGTTGTCTTGATCCAAAAATGAAGAAAGTGGTGAGAAAAGAGATAAGTAAATTACTCGAAGTTGTCATTGCATACTCTTTGTTGATGATAAATAGGTTAACCCTATTCATTGTGTCCCTAAAAAGGGATATATGTTTGTTGTTCCTTATAAAGCTTTTGAACTTATTCGAGTAACGAATGATGTACCCAAAATAAACTTTCGGTATTCTGAACTACAGTACTTTGATGGTCTAAAAATGACCGATAATCATGAGCACATACGACGAGTAAATACCGACTCTGATGTATCTCGCAGTATATCAACAAACGTATCCAACACCACAATTGCCCTATCGATGTGCACTCATGTACGACCGGTATTCTCGTAACAGTTTACATATGCCTATGGTCAGGAATACATGAATATCGATAATACATATTCTCTCAATTTATTATTCAGAAACTATTGCACTTCAAAGCATAGAATAGAAACGTATTCATTAATATGAAAATACAAGAATAACAACTTTATTATTGTATCTACATATTTCCAATAAGTACCCTAACCCTAGGTGTGCCCGTCGCCTCCCTCGACGTGCCAGATGTGCTCGGTTCGCATGCTAGGTATCGATTCTCATCATGGACAATGAATTTGTGGTGACAGCCAGGACACTTGATGAATTTATAGATGAGTGGCGGCGAGGCAGGAAGCGGCAAAACAGCAAAAACAAGGTGGTGAGAATACAAGAAAATAATTAAATTACCATGTACGAAGACATGGCAAAAACCATCACGTTTTTTTTTTGGGTGAGAAAACCACTCGCGTTGAATAGAAATCAGCGGACGATTGCATCGTAAACGAGCTGTCACATTGCACGTCAATTGTTTTATGGGGCTTTAAGTTGACCGGGATGTACTACTGATTTGTAGGTTTAACGCATCTCTAAGTACTAACAAGTTGTAATGGCGACGATCACAGTCTAACTAATAGTTGCTCTGACCTGAAAATGTGCTTCTAAGAACAACCGTTCATTGATTATTAGGTTAATTAGCACGTTGGCAATTGCACATCACGCAAAAAGTATTGCTGCATACAACATCAACATGACCCTTTTATTACAGTCCGCCTACTCGTACATCATCGACTGACTCGACTGCACCTCGATCGGTACGTGCATCCGCTCCTGTGTAGTTTTCCGTGCCTTTCAGCATATAATTCTGTGCCCAAGTTGACTGATCAAGGCCATGAATTGTTGAGAATATAACCAATTGTTCGATTATATTAATTCAATTATAAATTAACATCATGACGTAAATGGTGCTAATGACATACTGAAACTTAATGATGTAAGCAGAAGCGTCGTCGGCAGCCCTCTTGTCAGCGGCAGCCTTCTCAGCGGCGAGGCGGTCGGCGTCGGTTCTCGTGACGAAGACGAAGGCGACGTGTACGTAGTGGAAGTAGAGGACGTAGTGGACGAAGAGGAAGTAGTCACAGACGATGACAAAGAACGTAGGCGAGCAGTCGCGTATGAGACGCTCCCAAAAAACCTAATCGCCCCTCTCCCGTACAGGATTCAGAGAGGCGGGGTTTCGGAGGCCTGCTCTCCCGTCGGCCGTGTACGCGGTAGACGGGATGGGATCAGCGATGGAAGCAACAGGTAGAGAAACGACGGAGGCGGTGGCGACTGTGGGCAGATGATTCTATTCTGTGTCCCCGCAGGAGAGGAGCGACCTCTCCTTTATACGCGCAGCACAGGAGGCGAGAAGTCCAACAGAAACGTGCACAATCAATTACATTAAGGCAAATGTATTCTGGAAACGGTCGTACTTAAGAGCACTTAAGACAGATGTTTCAACTTCGAATTCATTTTCCATTAAGTCAAAACGTTTCAGGACCGTTGACATTTTATTCCTGCGTGACAAAAAAAATACATCGGCTCGGTGAGATTCTCGCAACCCGCGGCGCGTCGTGACGAGGCGAGGCGAGGCGAGGCGTGGCGAGGCGGGCGGCGGCGGAGGAGGAGCGCGCGTGTAGTACACAGCCATTCTCCTCATACCTCACACCAACTCATACTAGTAGAAAAATGGCTCAGTATATAATCTGGTGTACATCTCACTAAACTAGCAGTATGGGACTAAACTCCCACCACATGCCATGACTCAGGGTGCAGGTGGGATCGTTGGCGGGAGGCCCGCACCCACCCCACATCTACCACATATGTTACGTGGGATACCCATTTAAGCCCACATATTATTATGTGGGTATGTGGATTTAGTGGAGGCCCACATATCCTGGATCGATCAGCTGGCTCCACGACGATCAGCCGGCGCCCTCCAGGGAATCGAACATGGTTGAGTAGTAGTGCAGCATGAACGGCAGGTTCTTCGTTGGGGTCCTCCTTGCCCTATGGCTGCAGCTTGAACGGCTCCAGTCGGCCAGGCTAGCGTCGCGGCGACGAGGCCGCGGTACTGGAAATCGACGCCGACGGTGTGCGCGAACTGGGCTAGCTTCCAACCCACCTGATGCCTTGGCATCGGTCTCGTCCGGCTGCGGAGGCCAACGCCGGTGAGGCGGAACGATAGAGGGCCGCCAGGACGGAGGGCGAGGGCCTGGAGAAGAGCGGGCCACTTCTTCCCCTGCTTGATGCCGAAGTCGACAACGTCGACATGACGGCAGCCTGTGAAGGCCTCGAGGATGGCCTCGCTGGCGGTGAAGCGGGCGAACATCCCCAAGTCTTCGGCACCGGCCGGTAGCTAGAGCTCCCCTTCCATCGCATGGCGAGCCTCATGTCCCGGCCGCGCTAGATCGAGCGTGCAGATGTACTGGGCCCGGCGGAACTGCCAGCGCCTTGGCCACTCGCCGTCGCGGCACCTCAAGGTTGCCGCCTCGGACGCGGGACAGAGAGCAGGACGCGGTCACCAGGCTCTGGCGGCCGGGCGTGCCGCGATGCCGTGTGCGGCCCTGGCAACGGCCAAGCCGGGCGAAGCGGGTGCACCGGGCGGCGGGCGAGGTGGACCGGAGCTGCCCAGCGCCGTGGCCTGAACCTTCGATGCGTGCATCCGTGCACGCCTGCAGCGCGTGCACCAGCCGGATTCCGGCCTCCTGCGTGTCCACGACCAGTACCGACAGCGCGGGTGAAGGCAACCAGTTGCTCCCGCGTGAGGCGGCGCCGCCGACGCCATCGCTGAGGTACGAGGCTGGTTCCATGTGGAGGAAGGTGGGCTCGACATGGGCCCCGTGAGGAGTCCCACGAACCCCCACATAATTGTGCTTCTTACCCGTGGGCTTCCACTTACGTTATTACATGGGCTTGGGTAGTGGGCGTCATGGGCAGCCCACTCCCACCTGCAACCTGAGCCATGACAACATGGGCCTTAGGGATTTTTCAGAATTGTTAAATGGGCTAAATGGCCCAATATTTCAGCAATCCCCCACCAGATCCCAAAGACCCATGATATTATCATTTGTTCCAAACACTGTTTTGATATACCAGTATTTTCAGTGGAGACCCGTTAAGGTTGAACATCCACCTAGAGCAAATAGCTACACTCCTTCACAACTAACAATGGACTACGCCTTGAATTGTCAGTTTGGCGTAAATTAGTTTCACCAAATGTCTTATCAGTACTATGCTGCCGAAGGCTGACCCCTCGGGTGGAGCATATTAGTCACACTCCTGACCTATTCATGAACTTACTAGAGATCACCCTAATCTCATAGACTGTGACCAGCAGTCAGGTTCATATTGGTGTGTTCCTCCAAAGATCGCTCTGTAGGATAGCGTCTTACTTATACAAAGCTTTGGAACACATTAAGACATACGTCAACCTGCCATACAGTTATCGAGAGTATTGCATCTCCAATGGAGTGGGTTAGTAAAATTTACTCTCTTCAGTTAACCACTAGCTTGTTTTCCCATGTTCTACTTCACGGGATCTCCGATCACATAGGTTGGGCATGTGGGTCTCATACCCATCTCGCTCGATGTATTTTCTATCACAACACGTGATATCCCTTTAGTGAAGGGATCTGCCAGATTCTTAGCCGACTGGATATAATCCAATGATATTACTCCGGAGTTTCTCAAATGTCTGACAGCTTTTAATCTCATTCTTATGTGTTTGTTGGACTGCATGTTGTCCTTTGAACTCTTAACCTTAACAATTACTGTTTGATTATCATAGTTCATAAGGATAGCCGGAACTGGCTTTTCAACCACAGGCAAGTCCATCAAAAGATCTCGAAGCCATCCTGCTTCGACACCAGATGTGTCCAATGCTGTTAATTCTGCTTCCATTGTCGATCTCGTCAGGATCGTTTGCTTGCAAGAATTCCAGGAAACAGCCCACCTCCAAGGGTAAACACATACCATGTTGTGGCTTTCATCTCATCAGCATCAGAGATCCAAATCGCATCACAGTACCCTTCAAGCACTGACGGGCTTCCGGTATAGTGAAGTCCGTAGTTCTCAGTACTTTTCAAATAGCGTATGATTCTTTCGACAGCATGCCAATGCACATCACCCGGATTGGAAACAAATCGGCTCAGTTTGCAAACAGCAAACATGATGTCAGGCCTTGCCGCGCTAGATAGGTACATGAGTGAACCAATTACTTGAGAGTACCTCAGTTGATCCTTAGCTGTGCCATTGAATTTTCGAATCTGCACACTAGGATCATAAGGTGTTGGAGAAGTTTTGCAGTCCGAATATCCAAATCGACTCAAAATCTTCTCAACGTAATGGGATTGCAAAAGTGTAATCCCACCCTCATTATCTCTCAGTAGCTTAATGTTCAGAATAACATCAGCCACACCAAGATCCTTCATCTCAAAGTTTTGAGATAGAAAAGACTTGACCTCCTCAATGACTTTGAGGTTGGTCCCAAAAATCAGTATGTCATCAACATACAAGCACAGTATAACTCCTTCGCCCCCACCATGGCGATAGTATACGCATTTGTCAGCTTCATTAACAACAAAACCAACAGAGGTTAAAGTTGTATTGAATTTCTCATGCCATTGCTTAGGTGCTTGTTTCAGGCCATATAAAGATTTCAGTAACTTACATACCTTTCCTTCCTAACCATCTAATACAAAGCCATCTGGCTGTTGCATATAGATTTCCTCGTCTAGCTCTCCATTTAGGAAAGCCGTCTTAAGATCCATTTGATGGACAAGAAGACCATGCGAGGCCGCCAACGAGAGTAAAACTCGTATGGTGGTCAGTCTGGCCACATGTGAATAAGTATCGAAGAAATCTTCCTCTTCTTTCTGGGCATAGCCCTTGGCCACAAGCCTAGCCTTGTACTTTTCAATCGTACCATCGGGCCTAAGCTTCCTTTTGAACACCCACTTACATCCCAACGGTTTACAACCGTAAGGACGTTCAGTAATTTCCCATGTCCTGTTAGCCATGATGGAATCCATCTCGCTACAGACTGCTTCTTTCCAGTAATTAGCATCCGAAGATGCATAAGCTTCTGAAATAGAAGTGGGAGTATCATCCACAAGGTACACGAGAAAATCATCGCCAAAGGACTTTGCAGTCCTCTGTCGCTTGCCCCTACCAAGGGTTTCCTCATCATCATTCTCAGGAATTTCATCATGGGTTTGTTCATAATATTCCATAGGAATGGCAGGCTCAGGAGTTTCCTCAGATTCCTATCCAGAAGTGCTTTGCATATCTTTCATAGGAAAAACATCCTCAAAGAAAGTAGCATCTTTAGACTCCATAACTGTACCGACCTTCACGTCAGGTAATTCAAATTTCACTACTAAAAATTTATAGCCAACACTATTCTTAGCGTAGCCCAAATTAACACAGTCCACGGTCTTGGGTCCAAGCTTACGCTTTTTGGGGATCGGCACATTGACTTTCGCCAAACAGCCCCAAGTACGTAAATATGAGAGTGTTGTCCTTCTCTTCTCCCATTGCTCATACGGAGTGAGCTCATTGTCTTTTGTCGGAACTTTATTCAGGACATGACATGACGTCAATATCGCCTCCCCCCACCATGCCTTGGATAAACCCGATGTATCTAACATGGCGTTAACCAAATCTGTTAGAGTACGGTTTTTCCGTTCGGCTACCCCATTTGACTGGGGAGAATAGGGAGGCGTCCTCTCATGAATAATATCATGTTCTGAACAGAAAGAGTCAAATTCATTCGAGAAGTACTCTCTACCACGATCTGACCAGATTCGTTTAATTTTCTTTTCAAGTTGATTCTCAACTTCTGCCTTATAGATTTTAAAGTAGTGCAGAGCCTCATCTTTAGTACTTAACAAATATACATAGCAAAATCTAGTGGAATCATCTATCAGTGTCATGAAGTATCTCTTTCCACCTTTAGTCAACACGCCATTCATCTCACAAAGATCAGAATGTATAAGTTCTAACGGTGCCAAGTGTCTTTCCTCTGCAGCTTTATGGGGCTTGCGAGGTTGCTTTGCTTGAACACACAAAAGACATTTAGAACCTTTGGCTAAAGTGAAAGATGGGATTAAACTTAGTTTTGCTAGCCGCGTCATACAACCGAAACCAATGTGACAAAGACGTGAATGCCAAACTTCTGTTTCATTAACATTCGAATGAATATTGTTCACGACTTTATTACAGAAATCAGCAAGAGAAAAGCGGAACATGCCTCCGCATTCATAACATTTTCCAACAAATAGTCCATATTTCGTAACAACTACTTTATTAGACTCGAATACCAACTTAAACCCTTCTCTATATAGAAGGGAGCCACTAACGAGATTCCTCTTGATGGCGGGGACATGCTGCACGTTCTTGAGCTGCACGATCCTTCCCGAAGTAAACTTCAGATCGACCGTGCCAACACCAATAACAGAAGCACTCGCTCCATTCCCCATCAATAGGGATCCGTTCCCTGTGACCTGATAAGAAGAAAACAATGAAATGTCAGCACACACATGAGTATTTGCACCAGTATCAATCCACCATTCGTTAGACTGACAAACTGAAAATACAGTAAACAAATTACCGTATCCGGATGCGCCATTCTCATTGTTGCTCACAATCATGTTGACAGACTTGGAGTCCTGTCCTGGTTTCTTGAACTTCTTTGGACACTTAGGAGCCCAATGTTCCTCTGAACCACATGTGTAGCATGCACCTTTCTTCTTATCCTTCTTGAAGGGTTTGTTATCCTTCTTCTTGAAGTCGGTATTCTGTTGGACACCAGTTTTTCCCTTGTGCTTGTGGGGGTTGAAGTTCTTCTGTACCATATTGGCAACAGAAGTACCTTCTCCTTTTCCATGCGAGTCCTTTGCCCTTGAATTCTGCTCAACACTCAGATGGCCAATGACATCCTTGATGACCCACAAGTATAGGGGGTGTATCGTAGTACTTTCGATAAATAAGAGTGTCGAACCCAACGAGGAGCAGAAGGTGCTGACAAGCAGTTTTGATGAGGATTTCACTGTAAATACTAGCAGACAGGTTTTTAGGAGTTTTTTATATAACAGATAAATAGAGTGCGAGTAAATAAAGCGCAACAATAATAATTGCAGCGAGGGGCCCAATCCTTTCTAGAGCAAAGGACAAGCCGGTTTGTTTACTTATGATGACCAAGCGTTCTTGAGGACACACGGGATTTATGTCTAGTGCTTTCGCTTCATATAGATGATTAATCTTTAGTGTTTTGATAAGTGTCGTGTGGGTGAACCTATGCTAATGCACCGCCCTTCTTAGGACTAATACATACTTGTGATTATACCCCTTGCAAGCATCCGCAAATACAAGAAATTAATTAAGATAAATCTAACCACAGCCTTAAACTCTAAGATCCTGCTATCCCTCGTGCATCGAGATATTAACGGGGGTTTAGGTTTTTGTCACTCCGGCAACCCCACAATTAATATTCGAATACACAATGCATCCCCATAGGCCCATAAAGGTGAAGTGTCATGTAGTCGACGTTCACATGACACCACTAGAAGAATAGCACCACAACTTAAATATCAAACCATTAAATATTACTCAACATAGTTCACTACTAACATCTAGACTTCACCCATGTCCTCAAGAACTAAACGAACTACTCACAACACATCATTTGGAACATGATCAGAGATGATATAATGATGGGTAACAATCTGAACATAAACCTTAATTCAACGGTTCCACCCAATAGCATCAATAACAATAGTAATTAACACCGGGAGAGTTTCCCCTATCAAACACACAAGATTCAGCCCTAGATGTTACAGCGGGAACGGAGTGGAGCGGTGGAGATGACGGTGACGGCGGTGGAGATGATGGTGATGATGATCCCGATGAAGTGCAGCTCGATGACGGTGACGATGGCGACGATTTCCCCCCTCCAGGAAGGGATTTCCCCGGCAGATTTCAGCCTGCCGAAGAGCTTTCTTCTCTCTGTGGTTTTCCGCCTCGTGGCGGCGGCGGAATAATTCTAACTCTCCGTAGAAGGTCTTAGGTTTTCGGGGGGGTGAAGTACGCGAAGGGGCACGGCAGGAGGTGGGCCAGGGCGGCCAGACCCCATGCTCGCGCGGGCCTGCCGCGCGAGGAGGGGGTGTGGCCCCCCTGGGCCCCACCTTGGCCTCTCCTCGTGGCTCCCTCCATGATCTGGCAAAGTGATATTTTCCACGGTCTTCGTTCTGTATTTTGATCTTCGCAAATAGTGTATCTTGACGGTGCTTTTTCCAGCTGTTTCCAGACTCCGGTGATCAATTCTCCAATAATCATCAAACATGCAAAATAGATGAAATAACATAAGTATCATCTCTAAATATGAAATATATCAATGAATAACAGTAAATTATGATATAAAATAGTGATGCAAAATGGACGTATCAACTCCCCCCAAGCTTAGACCTCGCTTGTCCCCAAGCGAAAGCTGAGCTCAGTAAACATGACCACAGGTTTATGGAGTGAAGTGTCGATAAAGAATATACGGAGAAGAAGCATGACATTTAATAATGCACCAGTCATCTTAGATATCAACTCCATTCATATAACTCAACTTGTAGCAAGTAGAGGCAAATCACAATAAAGTGCATAGAGAAAACCATAGTTGGTGTTGGCAAACTTCGTTCTTGGTCAGAGAACAATGAACATATTGAGCTTACTCTACAAAACAGCCCTCTTAAATAGTTGCTAACTCTGAAAGTCATATTTATCAAATAATAGCAATGTGCCAGACAAGGAAGAATAAGAGACATGATTAACAATACGAATGTATAGATGGTTGAATCACAATCAACTCAAATGCTTGCTTAAGACAGAAAGAGATAGGTTTACTGACTCAACATAAAGTAAAAGATAGGCCCTTCGCAGAGGGAAGCAGAGATACAAGCATGTGCTAGAGCTTCTAGTTTTTAAATCATATAGAGAGCATAAAAGTAAGTTTTTGAGCGGTGTTTGTTGTTGTCAACGAATGGTAATAGAGTTCTTGTCATCTTCCATACTAAGCAAGTTGAGAGCGGTTCCGATTATTTTAAAACAAGCCTTTATAATAAACAACTATTTTGATAACTTTGACACTCCTCCCAACCTTTGCTTACACAAGCCATGGCTAACTGAATCCTCGGGTGCCAACCAATCAATCTCAAACCATGGAGGAGTGTCTATTTTTAACTTTCTCAACCTTTTGATATTATAGTGGTCTAACCAGCCCTTTGCAATATTAGTGACGAGCAGATGAAGCATGCAAGTCAAGGGTTACTTAATTAGTATGGAAGATAACAAACTCAACTATTATTTCCTCATGAGCTAATAAACATTGACACAAATAAGGGATAGTAGTTTGAATAAAGATAGCACATGAAGTATTTACTTGGAGTGGCGCAAAATACCACATAATAGGTAGGTATGGTGGACACAAGTGGCAAGGGTTTTGGCTCAAGGTTTGGAAGTATGAGAAGCGTTCCCTCTCAATACCGGTCTTTGGCTAGCAAGGTTTGGTAGCAAGCATAAGAGTTGATGGATACAAACAAATATACATGTAGTAAAGACAATCATGCAATTCTTACTTGGAGGCACAAACAATTTTAAATTGTGAATACTAAACTTATCATCTACAAGTGAGAGAGATCATTGAAAACTATATCTACATGTAATTCTTTCCTCCACTTAAGTCTCAAAGTATTGTAGCTACTGACCAATGCTAAGTTCGCCAAAACCAAAAGATTTACTATATGCTCCCAAAGTGATAACAATACTAATGACAAGATCAATCATATATGATAGAAGTTGCAAACTAAAATAAGATGTGCAGAAAATAAATGATAAAACTTCTCATTAATATTCCATAACGACAACTCACACCAAGGGATACATAAATAACCAATTAAAAGAGAGATACTTCCACATTGCAAACCATCATATAAAATAACTTCCCTACTCATGATATGACACTACTAAAAGATAAAAGATGGTGGTGTGATACCGCGGCACTCCCCCCAAGCTTGGAACAAGCTAAGGGAGATGCCCATACCGATGATGAATTACTCCTTTGGTGGTGATGGTGGCAAGTCCTCTTCATCAAACTTCCAAGGTAGGGGCTCTCCATCAACAAATGATGACTTGGTCTCAAGTATCCTGAAACTTGCAGCAGCACTTATGCGTTTAAACTTGGTTTCATACTCACAGTTCTGATTCTGAATATCGTAGAGTTGCGCCTGCAGATTGTTGGTAGTCTTGTGGAGTGAGAAGATGTCCTCCCAGAGCTTTGCGATCTCCTTCTCATGCTTGGTAATAAGTTCAGCCACGATACGGTGAACGATATCCACCTCTCGTTCCGCCATCTTCTTATACTTGAAGACCTCCTGCTCCAGACTCTTCATCCTCTCCTCCATGCTCCCCTCTCCTCGAGGACCTTGAACATCATCCACCTGCACTTTCCCACTTTTCAACGTCAACTCCTTCGGGTGCATCTTCAGCTCGTGCATGTACGGGTTGACGACGTTCACGAAGAAACTATCCTTGGAAGGCTCGGGCGAAGACATGAGGACTCTAGTTCCAAGGATGAAATCTGGCAGAAACAGCTCGAAACAAAAACACGTCGAAAACGCGATATACGAACCTCAGAGGTCTCGGGAGATTATATAGCAAAAACATATGCAACAAAAGGAAGGTAACAGCACGAGATCGAGTAGGAGACGGACATCGAGGCGTCCAGACCCCCTACTCGCGCGGCCAGGATGGGGCCCGCGCGAGCACGTGGTGTCGGCGCCTCGTGCTGCGTGTCCTGCTCGTTTTCGTCTTGTATTTTTCCATATTTTCTGAAAATAATTTCTATGTCTTCCAAAATTAAAAATGCGAACTTTTTCTTACCGAAACTGTACCTTTTCGAATTCAGCTTCTGCAGACTCAGAAAAATTCTCTTTGATAAAAGTTTCCGGAGCAATAACTTGAATAATATCAACATCTTCATTATAAGAATCTCCAGAAACATAATGTTTGAGTCTTTGCCCATTCACCACTTGTGTAGAGTCATCTTTAAGTGAGGCAATTTTAATTGCACCCGAACGGAACACCTCAACAGTAACATATGGTCCTTCCCACTTGGAGAGTAATTTCCCTGCAAAGAATCTAAGACGAGAGCTATACAATAAAACTTTTTCACCAACATGAAACTCTCTATTAAGGATTCTCCTATCATGCCATTTCTTAACTTTCTCTTTACAGAGTTTAGCATTTTCATAAGCTTCACTTCTCCATTCATCTAAAGAACTCAAATCAAGTAATCTTTTCTCACCAGCAAGTTTAAAATCTCCATTTAGTTCTCTCACTGCCCAATAAGCTTTGTGTTCTAATTCTAAAGGCAAGTGACAAGCTTCTCCATATACCATTTTATAAGGAGACATACCCATGGGATTTTTATAAGCAGTTCTATAAGCCCACAATGCATCATTTAATTTATCAGCCCAATTCTTCCTCGTTCTATTAACAGTCTTTTGCAAGATAGATTTAATTTCTCTATTTGATAATTCTACTTGCCCACTAGTTTGAGGATGATAAGCTGAAGCAATTCTATGATTAACACCATATTTAGCAAGAACTTTTCAAAAACCACCATGAATAAAATGAGACCCTCCATCAGTAATGAGATATCTAGGAACACCAAACCTAGGAAAAATTATATCTTGAAGCATTTTTAATGATGTCTCAGCATCAGCACTTTTAGTAGGTATAGCTTCTACCCATTTAGTAACATAATCAACAGCAACAAGTATATGAGTATAACCCTTTGAAGGAGGAAAAGGACCCATAAAGTCAAATCCCCAACAATCAAATGGCTCAATAACAAGAGAATAATTCATAGGCATTTCATTACGTCTAGAGATATTACCAATTCTTTGACATTGATCACAAGATAAAATAAACTTTCTTGCATCTTTAAAAAGAGAAGGCCAATAAAAACCTGATTGTAAAACCTTTTGTGCAGTTCTATCTCCAGCGTGATGTCCTCCATAAGCACTACTATGGCATTTTCTCAATATCTCCTGTTGTTCATACTCCGGAACACATCTTCGCATAATGCCATCCACTCCTTCTTTATATAAGTGTGGGTCATCCCAGAAATAATGCCTCAAATCATAAAAGAATTTTCTTCTTTGTTGAGCAGAAAAGGTTGGAGGCAAATACTTCGAAACAATAAAGTTAGCATAATCAGCATACCAAGGACTATCTCGTGAACTCACCCTTATTGCAGCTAATTGTTCATTTGGAAAACTATCATTAACAGGAATAGGATCATATTCAATGTTTTCCAATCTAGACAAATTATCAGCAACAGGATTTTCAGCACCTTTCCTATCTACAATATGCAAATCAAATTCTTGCAACAGTAATACCCATCTAATAAACCTAGGCTTTGCATCTTTCTTTTCCATAAGGTATCTAATTGCAGTATGATCAGTGTGAATAATAACTTTAGAATCAACAATATATTGTCTAAATTTATCACAAGCAAAAACAACAGCTAGAAATTCTTTTTCAGTTGTAACATAATTCTTTTGAGCAGGATCAAGAGTCTTACTAGCATAATGAATGACATTTAACTTTTTATCTACTCTTTGTCCAAGAACAGCACCAACAGCAAAATCACTAGCATCACACATAATTTCAAATGGTAAATTCCAATCAGGTGGTTGAACAATAGGAGCACATATTAAAGCCTTCTTAAGAGTTTCAAAGGCTTCCTTACAATCATCATCAAAAACAAATGGTACATCTTTTTGCAAGAGATTAGTAAGAGGCTTTGATATCTTAGCAAAATCTTTGATAAACCTTCTATAGAAACCAGCATGACCAAGAATACTACGTATACCTTTGACATCTCGGGGGCAAGACATTTTCTCAATTGCCTCCACTTTAGCTCTATCAATTTCAATACCTCTTTCAGAAATCTTATGTCCAAGGACAATTCCTTCATTAACCATAAAGTGGCACTTCTCCCAATTAAGAACAAGATTAGTTTCTTCACATCTCTGCAAAATCTTATCAAGATTGTGCAAGCAATTATCAAAAGAAGTTCCATAGACAGAAAAATCGTCCATGAATACCTGCACAATTTCCTCACAAAAACCATGAAAGATAGCAGACATACATCTTTGAAAAGTAGCAGGAGCATTACATAAACCAAAAGGCATACGTCTATAAGCATAAGTACCATAAGGACAAGCAAACGTGGTTTTCTCTTGATCTTGAGCTTTAACAGCAATTTGAGAGAAACCAGAATAACCATCAAGAAAGCAAAAATGAGTTTTATTAGCTAACCTCTCCAACATTTGATTAATAAAGGGTAAGGGATAATGATCTTTCTTAGTAACTTTATTAACCTTTCTAAAATCAATGCACATTCTATAACCAACTACTACTCTCTGAGGAATAAGCTCATCATTATCATTAGGCACAACAGTAATTCCACCTTTCTTGGGGACACAGTGCACAGGACTAACCCATCTACTATCAGCAATAGGATAAATTATACCAGCATCAAGGAGTTTTAATACCTCATTTCTTACCACTTCCGTCATTTTGGGTATTAAACGGCGTTGATGTTCAACAACTGGCTTTGCATCAGGCTCCATATTAATAGAATGTTGACATATAGTAGGAGAAATCCCTTTCAAATCATCCAAAGTATAACCCATAGCTCCACGGTGTTTCTTCAATACTTCCAATAATCTTTCCTCTTCTTTGCCTGAAAGGTTAGCACTAATAATAACAGGATATATTTTCTTATCATCAATATGAGCATACTTAAGATTATCAGGCAAAGGTTTTAGATCAAAGACATGATCCTCTTTAGGTGGAAGTGTTTTACCCAAGTGTTCCACTTTTAGATTGTGTTTCAAGATAGGTTGACGAAGAAATATTTCATCAAGTTCATTCCTTTCTTCCATAAAGACTTCACTTTCATGATCTTCCATAAATTGCTGCAAAACATTGTTAGGAGCAAGAGCAATAGAGACAAGTTGTTCTACTTTAAAATCCTCATTAGGCAATTCGGTTTCATAAGGGACTTTGGCAAATTTCGAAAAATTGAATTCATACGAATCACCAGCAAATTTAGTAAAGATTTTCTCTTTCTTACAATCTATAACAGCACCACAAGTATTTAGAAAAGGTCTACCAAAAATGATAGGACAAGTCTTACTAGCAGCAGCACCAAGTACGAAAAAATCAGCAGGATATTTAGTCTTACCACATAGAACTTCAACATCTCTAATAATACCAATTGGAGAGATAGTTTCTCTATTAGCAAGTTGAATAACCACATGAATTTCTTCAAGTTCACAAGGACCAATCTCATGCATAATTTCCCTGTAAAGCTCATAAGGAATAGCACTAGAACTTGCACCAATATCACATAATCCATAATAGCAATGATCACCAATTTTAACAGATAACACAGGAACACTAGTTTTCCTTGAACTTTTAGGATGAGAAACAACATTAGAAGCATCCTCACAAAATATAATATACTCATCTCCAACATTTTTAGTAACAAGATCTTTAACTATAGCAACAGGAGGTTCAATTTTAATTTGTTCATCAGGTTGTATAGCTTTCTTTTCACTTTTGTTAACAACACTAGTCATAACAGAATGTTCTTTCAACTTAACAGGAAAAGGAACCTTTTCAATATAGGGTTCAGGAATAATATGATCAACAACATTAACTTCAATGCTTTTAGTTATAGGAGTGACAGATTTATCTTTATATGGTTCATGATATTTTTCAAATCCCTCCTTGGGCAATCCGAAATAAGCAGCAAAGGATTTATAATAATTTGCAACAACTTGAGAGTCAAGACCATAGGCATTATTAATATTTTGAAATGCATCAGTATTCATGAAAGTTTTAATGCATTCGAAGTCATATTTTATACCTGACTCCCTACCTTTGTCGTTCTCCCATGCTTCAGTATTTTCTTCAATACGATCAAGAAGATCCCATTTAAACTCCTCCTTATTACGCGTGAATGATCCAGCACAAGAGGTATCCAATAATGTTTTATCTTCAAAGGAGAGTCTTGCATAGAAGTTATCAACAATAATATTACCAGGAAGCTCATGAATGGGGCATTTGAGCATTAATGCCTTCAATCTCCCCCAAGCTTTGCCCATCATGAGGCCAGAAATTATATATAGAATTCCGATCTTGGTGAATCTCACTTGGAGGATAAAATTTGGAGTAAAAGAGAGGTACGATTTCCTCCCATACAAGAGAATTCCTGTTCTTCAACAATTTATACCAATGCGCAGCTCTCCCAGTAAGTGATATGGAGAATAATTTCTTCCTGACTTGGTCAATTGTAATACCTGCACACTTGAACAACTCGCATAATTCATGTAAAAACAGTAAATGATCACCGGGGTGGACAGTTCCATCCCCTTCATAGCGGTTATCCAAAACACGATCAATAATTTTCATAGGTATTTGAAATGGCACTATTTCTTCAGGTGGCGCCTCATTTTCTACCTCAGCAGTGGTAGAAGCCTTTCCAAACAGGAAAGCAATAGTTCCTCTCTCCATAATTAAGCAAATTAGGAGACAGAAATAAAAACAGCACTTACAGCTAAAGCTTTCCTTACCAATTCCACTTACCAATAGCGCTTCACTCCCCGGCAACGGCGCCAGAAAATAGTCTTGATGACCCACAAGTATAGGGGGTGTATCGTAGTACTTTCGCTAAATAAGAGTGTCGAACCCAATGAGGAGCAGAAGGTGCTGACAAGCAGTTTTGATGAGGATTTCACTGTAAATACTAGCAGACATGTTTTTAGAAGTTTTTGATATAACAGATAAATAGAGTGCGAGTAAATAAAGCGCAACAATAATAATTGCAGCGAGGGGCCCAATCCTTTCTAGAGAAAAGGACAAGCCGGTTTGTTTACTTATGATGACCAAGCGTTCTTGAGGACACACGGGATTTATGTCTAGTGCTTTCGCTTCATATAGATGATTAATCTTTAGTGTTTTGATAAGTGTCGTGTGGGTGAATCTATGCTAATGCACCGCCCTTCCTAGGTCTAATACATACTTGTGATTATACCCCTTGCAAGCATCCGCAAATACAAGAAAGTAATTAAGATAAATCTAACCACAACCTTAAACTCTAAGATCCTGCTATCCCTCATGCATCGAGATATTAACGGGGGTTTAGGTTTCTGTCACTCCGGCAACCCCACAATTAATATTCGAATACACAATGCATCCCCCTAGGCCTATAAAAGTGAAGTGTCATGTAGTCGACGTTCACATGACACCACTAGAAGAATAGCACCACAACTTAAATATCAAACCATTAAATATTACTCAACATAGTTCACTACTAACATCTAGACTTCACCCATGTCCTCAAGAACTAAACGAACTACTCACAACACATCATTTGGAACATGATCAGAGATGATATAATGATGGGTAACAATCTGAACATAAACCTTAATTCAACGGTTCCACCCAATAGCATCAATAACAATAGTAATTAACACCGGGAGAGTTTTCCCCTATCAAACACACAAGATTCAGCCCTAGATGTTACAGCGGGAACGGAGTGGAGCGGTGGAGATGACGGTGACGGCGGTGGAGATGATGGTGATGATGATCCCGATGAAGTGCAGCTCGATGACGGTGATGATGGCGACGATTTCCCCCCTCCGGGAAGGGATTTCTCCGGCAGATTTCAGCCTGCCGGAGAGCTTTCTTCTCTCTGTGGTTTTCCACCTCGTGGCGGCGGCGGAATAATTCTAACTCTCCGTAGAAGGTCTTAGGTTTTCGGGGGGATGAAGTACGCGAAGGGGCACGGCAGGAGGTGGGCCAGGGCGGCCAGACCCGATGCTCGCGCGGGCCTGCCGCGCGAGGAGGGGGTGTGTGCCCCCTCGGCCCCACCTTGGCCTCTCCTCGTGGCTCCCTCCATGATCTGGCAAAGTGATATTTTCCACGGTCTTCGTTCTGTATTTTAATATTCGCAAATAGTGTATCTTGACAGTGTTTTTTCCAGCTGTTTCCAGACTCCGGTGATCAATTCTCCAATAATCATCAAACATGCAAAATAGATGAAATAACATAAGTATCATCTCTAAATATGAAATATATCAATGAATAACAGTAAATTACGATATAAAATAGTGATGCAAAATGGACGTATCAATCCTCAACAGAGAATTCACGCCTCTGATGTTTCAGAGTAGTGGCAAAGCTCCTCCATGAATTAGGCAGCTTAGCGATTATGCATCCCGCGACAAATTTGCCCGGTAGATCACACTTGAGAAGCTCAAGCTCTTTTGCGATGCATTGTATCTCATGAGCCTGCTCCAATACAGGACGGTTTTCAACCATCTTGTAATCATGGAACTGCTCAATGGTATACATCTCGCTTCCAGCATCGGTTGCGCCGAATTTAGATTCGAGCGCTTCCCACGAGTCCTTGGCAACCCGCACATGTAAATATGCGTCAACCAACTTATCTCCGATCACGCTCAGAACGGCTCCAACAAAGACGACGGTGGCCTCCCTGAACGCCTTCTCCTATTCACGAGTAATCGTTCCAGTGGGAGTGACATCGGCGACCCAGAACACGTTCATTGCAGTGAGCCATAAGATGGTTTTGGTCTGCCAACGCTTAAAGTACGTCCCCGTGAACGGGGTTGGTTTCAGTGCAGCAGCAAAACATTGGATCGAAAATTGCCTACACACATTAGGTTTTTGGATTGTTGAGAATATAAGAAATTGTTCGATTATATTAATCCAATTATAAATTAACATAATGACGTAAATTGTGCTAATGACATACTGAAACTTAATGATGTAACCATGTACTAGATATTTAGTAGAAACATCTACACAGATTACTAGTACGGCAAGCATGGAAATAACCAGTAGAGTGATGAACATATCATACCCAGCAGTTGGCCAATTGGCTGAAGCAGAAGCAGAAGCGTCGTCGGCAGCCCTCTTGTCAGCGGCAGCCTTCTCAGCGACGAGGCGGTCGGCGTCGGTTCCCATGACGAAGACGAAGGCGACGTGGACGTAGTGTAAGTAGAGGACGTAGTGGACGAAGGGTAAGTAGTCGCAGACGATGACGAAGAACGTAGGCGAGCAGTCGCGTATGAGACGCTCCCCAAAAACCTAATCGCCCCTCTCCCGTATAGGATTCAGAGAGGCGGGGTTTCGGAGGCCTGCTCTCCCGTCGGCCGTGTACGCGGTAGACGGGATGGGATCAGCGATGGAAGCAACAGGTAGAGGAACGACGGAGGCGGTGGCGACTGTGGGTAGATGATTCTATTCTGTGTCCCCGCAGGAGAGGAGCGACCTCTCCTTTATACGCGCAGCACAGGAGGCGAGAGGTCCAACAGAAACGTGCATAATCAATTACATTAAGGCAAATGTATTCTGGAAACGGTCATACTTAAGAGCACTTAAGACAGACGTTTCAACTTCGAATTCATTTTCCATTAAGGCAAAATGTTTCAGGACCGTTGACATTTTATTCCTGCGTGACAAAAAGAATATATCGGCTCGACGAGATTCCCGCAACCCGCGGCGCATCGTGACGAGGCGGGCGACGGAGGAGGAGGAGCGCGCGTGTGGTACACAGCCATTCTCCTCATATCTCACACCAACTCATACTAGTAGGAGAATGGCTCAGTATATAAGCTGGTGTACATCTCACTAAACTAGCAGTATGGGACTAAACTCACACCACATGTCATGACAACATGGACATTAGGGATTTTTCAGAATTGTTAAATGGGCTAAATGACCCAATATTTCAGCATGAATATGGATCAATAATAATGGTCGTAAGGCCGGTGCAACATGACACTATCAGCCGCGTACTACACCCGGCCGGCGCACGGGCAATGTTTAGGTTTTTAAGACCGCTACACATTGTTCAGGTTCTAAAAGGCAGCTTTGTACGGTACGCTCTTTTAGCACGAGTAGTTTGGTACTCCTCTCAATTCATGTAAGTTTCTATTAGTGTCTCTTTTGGGTGACCCGAAAATATGTGCGGCACCACTGAAATTGTGTCCGCTATCAGGAGTATTGGACACACGTCCGACCCGTTCACCCAGCGGTGTCCCAAGTCAAAACGAAAAACTATTAGGCAATAAATTGGGTTGGATACAAATTTTGAATAAAACTTAGAGTAAACCGTTAACCCGAACTCTAATCCTCGCATTTCTAGCTGTTCTTGTTCGAGGAGGACACGTAGAATAAAGCGGCAGCCACACAATAGGATTGTCCGTACCAACACCAAATTCAATAAGCGTAAGGTGACGATGGATTACAAAAGTAGGAAGAGAATACCAGCACCTTTCTCGAGCTAGTTGCCTAGTTGGAGGACGATGCCTCTTGTTTTTGTTTTTGCTCTTTTATTAGGGAATCGAGGATGCCTCTTGTTTTCTGTTTTATTAGGGTAGGAGGATGCGTGAAATGCTATCACGCGTGTATCCAGAACGATACTAGCGTGAGCGTACCCTTATTGGGCCGGCCTAGTTGGTTGTCACTTGACTTTTCGGTCGGTTTTTTCTACTCCCTCCGATCCTAAAGCACTGTCGCCAGCTGAACTGAGGTATGTAGCTAGTTCGCTTTCTACGACAAAAAAAATCATTTCTGAAAATGGCGCTCATCGGCTGGGCCTGAGCCATTTGCGTCCATTTGTTGCTCAGGTATTTTTCTTTCTCATTTCATTTTTATAGAGTTTTCCATTTCGTTGTTTTCTTAATATTGTTTTTAATCTATACATTTTCAAACTATTTTTTTTTCAAAAAATGAAAGTTTTGAAATTTAAACGTTTTGAATATAGATAATTTAAATTCGGAACATTTTATAAATTTGAGCAATTTTCAAATATGAAACTATTTGAACGATTTTTAACCTACTTTTTTTAAAAAATCTGAATAATTTGTGTACAATTTTTAATATGTTTTTAAAATTTGAAAATTATTTGAATATAAACTCTTTTAGCCGACCTATTTTAGAATTCTCAACATTTTCCAAATTTGAATGATTTTCACTTGAATAATTTTAAAATGTATATAATTTCTTCTACGAATTTTAAATCAGATTTTTTAAAAAAATAAAACTTTTCAAACAAAAAAGAATCAAGAAAAAAATTTAAACATTTTCGAATTGAACGTTTTACAAAATCATATAAATAGAAAATAAAACAAAAAACAGAAAATAAAATTTGGGTCGAAAATAAAAAAGGAATTGGTGGCGTTGGCAGGCGGTTTCAGGCGGGGAGATGCCCCGTACCACCGATGGGCGATATATAGGAATTGGCGGCGCTCCCGCATGATGCCATTGCCCACGGCGGTAGAGGAGAAGGCCTCTTACGCCGAGGTGACGATGGCACATGGAGGCCCAAAGCTACAGAAACACTAAACCGTGGGCCGTCGCCCACCTCGCGTATACCGAAATTCTCGGGCCGCCACCTCCAGTCCTCCACCAGCAGCGGCGGACGGCGGGGAATCGCCGCAGCTATACCCAAATTATCCGGCCTCCGCCTCCACCAGCAGCGGCGGCAGTCGCGGAGGACGGAGGGCCTCGCCTCCGCTTCCTGCCCGCGCGGCCGCGCGATTCCCCGCCGACCTCCGCATTCCCGTAGGTTCGTACTCCTCCCTACGTTCTCCACGCAACAGCTTGTGCTGGCCGCCGTGAACCAGCAACTGGCGCCAAGAGTACTTTATATGCGTGGTGCTTAGGAGCTTAGGATTTGGATCGACAGTATATTTTACATTCAACTCCGTAGTTTGTCCCAAGGGGTGCAAACTGGGTGTAAGCATATTGTCCTAATCTAATGCCCTGGTACGATCGAGAAGAAACACATTCGTTTCTCATTAACTAGTTTCTGCTTTTAACGAAGCATAAGAGCTATTGTTGCTGGTTTCTCGAAGAAGGAATACGGCAGAATCTGGTTTAACGAAACATACGCCGCATCTGATCCATATGCAGTTCATACTGCAGGGGTCCCCCTTAAGTTATAGTTCCCGTTGTGTTTGCAGCTTTGCATCTTTCTTTCTTTTTTGCATGAGCTTTGCATCTTTTGGCGATATAGGAGTAATGCATCTTTTCTGCTCACAATCTATGCACAGTATGATGTGTTTCTTTTTAATATATGCCCAAACTGAGCTCATCAATTGAGAATATGAAATGGCCTTTGCTTCTCCTTTTCTCCATGCTCCATCAAGAGATATTTTTAAATTCTATGATACCCTGGCAAGAGCCAGTCCTACATGTCTCCCATCATTGTCTGGATCTAGTAATGCTTTTTTCATGAACTTGTTACATTGCTTTCTAGTGGTTGTTGGTAGAATGAAAAGCACATGACCTAGTTCAGTTGGCAGCATGAAAAGTACATAGCCTGATTCTTGAAACTATTTCATTATTGCTCTTCCCATGTGATATATGTCTGGGTCTAATGTGGTAGTCCGTACGGATCATGCACTCGTGGGGGCATGCAGAGATAATAATGAGATCTTGTCCTATTAAGCATTGTTCAAATATATAGCCACCAATTTTGCTGAACATTATTCAGAGGAGAGGTACTTCTCATGCCCATGACTCATGCTTGAAATATTATTAATTGTGTGATCTGGAAATATACAGTGATTCTGATTGTATTGTCAAGTATTCTGTATGTATTACTTCATCAGTTAGACTAAAAAATTAGACAGACTAAAATCTAAATGCATGCAGATGTGTCATTTGAATAGTCTTGCAAATGGTGGAAAGGTTGTTCTTACTGTAGAATCGTACTTACATAATAATACTTTTCTCGGTTTCAATTTGATGGAATGATTGTTTGTACATTGAAAGTTTTGCATCAAGTGTTACAAAAAGGTTGAATGAACCAGGAATAATTTGGTGTAAATTTTTTTATTGCAGTGTTTGAGTCACAAACATACTCTTTTCCTTGCTTTCTTTTGAATGGGTTGACCTGTAAGCTATAATATTATTTCCATAACAAGGCAGCATGGCAAATTACAGGCCTAGGTTTAGGTACAGCTTCTCATTTTTTTTCTCTCTTTTTGTGGTAAGCCAGCTCATATACTTTATACGGTGACTCCGCAGATTAACTTTGTATGTGAATTATTTGTAGGACCCCCCTCCCCCTTCCTCCCCGGCACACACCCAAAAGGCCACAAATGGATTTAAGCATGCATATTTTTGCTTGTGAACACAAGGAATGCTGAATAACTTATGTTGCTTCATGGTTCTTATGTTGCTGAGTGAATAGTTTAAAAGGGGACACATATCCCAGTCAAGTACCCAATTCATTTTCTCTAGTGATCAAAAGTTAATAGCTATATGTATCTCCTTCAAAGTGTGACCGAGCATTATGCTGAAATACAATGTATCGTGATTTTGTGTGCCGTGCGATTAGCTGGGCTAACTAAAACGAGGATATTCAAAATTCATGGAGTACAAGAACTACTCATCTTACTCTGAGTTTGATCTACACTTCTTTCAAGTTAGACAATACCACGTGTCTTAGCCAAGCTTTCCTTTTAGTTGAAATCTTCTTCTACACTGCTTTTCAAGTTAGAAAATCCCATGTGACTTAACCAGGCTTTCCTTTTAGTTGAAATCCCCAGCTTGCAAAACCGCTTCACGGCGTTTTCAGTAAATTTAACGAAGCTATTGACCTTTCCTCCCTCAAAAAATGAAAAGAGGAAAAAACTGTTGTCTTTCCCAAAATATGCTATGATGTGAAGCTGTATAACCTTGGCTCTCTATTCCATGCCGGTGTTATTCCCATACTTACGGAGAACTATTGATCATATTGATATATCTCTTTATTTGTCTAATGAACCTGAGTCTGTAAGATTTGACTTGAGCCACAGTTCACCCATCAGCTTGGTGAGATGTGTTTGTCGCAGCTGTTGGTTGTATTTATAGCTGCCACTTCAGCCGATACATCTCTATGATGGATAGTCCAAATTGCAGTATCAGAGACACATGCTCACACATGGATGGGCTCCATGTGTTTCAATAAAGTCATGCAGCTCCCTGGAGTTGTACCATTAAGGTACAGGGGACCTTGACATTATATACATCTAGCTGTACCTCATTTGCAGGGCACTTCCTGAAAGTTTTGTCAATACAGGTCCAGAAGCTGGTTCAGGCATTTCAATTGTTTAAATAATTTAGTACATATTAGTTTTGGACTGGTTGAGCTAGAGTGCCTCTACACCATGATTTTTCGCCTTTTTGAACAGGAGCTTTGAACCTTACAGAGGAAGAAGAAATGTGGCGGTTGCCCTTGTTTTATGCTTTTGCATAATTGCATTCCTGTTACGAGTTTGATAAAGGCGCATTGATTGATCTGTGACCACGTGTGGTGATCTATGGTTTTTAGCTAATGGGAAATAGAAAGGGAAATATGAGATGCTTGTGTGAAATCAAATCATTATATTGGTTTGTGCCGCACATCAGAAGCTATATAATGCCAGCAACTGAGTGATGTAAATCTAGTGTCTGGCATCACACATGCATTATGTCAGGCTTGTAGCTCAGTAGAACTATTATGCCAGTAGCAGATTTTTTTTTGTTAGTTAGCTAAGAATTGTTTTGGCATGGTTATGACTGTAAATAGGGAATCTTACTACCGGGGCCAGCTTAGTTTTTTTTTGCGCGTGAGGGGCCAGCTTAGCTAGTTTATTCCCCTACACTCCTAGAGAAAGTGATCTGAGTAGAACTGATGCCAAGCCACAGAAGCACTGGAGCATATTGAAGAGATGTATTCACCTCGGAGCTTAGTGTACACAAGTCAAGTATTGGCTGAGTCAAGGTTCTTGTGACAAAGTGTAAGTTGGATATGTGGTGATATCATACAAGATCATGGTGCCATGACATATGCATACGCTTGCTTCACATCATCTGGTGAGTAGTCTTTCTCTTTTTTTCTTTGATATTGGGTTTTCTCACCCTATCTCGGACTTTTTTTACAGTAGAACGATCCCTGAAAGTGTTGTACTTTATGGGGTAGTTATTATACATGTGGACATATCAGGAAAGTATTGGTACTAGGACTGGAGGCACACCTTATTTGCTTGGACATAGATATCTGATGCCGGTACTGGTACAGTATGGCATGGGTGTCGCAATAAGAAAATATTACTAGCAGCTTACAACATGTGGTTCTCATGATCTTTATTTTAGTCAAGTGCGGTTCAATGACAACTGGGTCAGTGGAACAGACTATACTAACAAACTGCAAAGAACCTATAGTCTTTATCATGTCTGATGTACAAGATGTCAGTATGTGGTACTTCGTTTTGAAAGTAGTAGAACCACTCCTTGCATGTGTTGGAGTATTTCATATGTTCCAGTTCAGTAGAAGTGCTGGTTATGTTGCATTGCACTCTTGTTACTCCCATGTTGTATAACCTACTAACCTTAACTACATGCCATATTAAGACTGTTGCTAGCAAAGATGTACCTTATTAGCAGATGTTACATCTTTGCAATTCTGTTCGCGGCATGATGGTATTCGACTATTAGAATATGAAGTTAAGATGTAATGTAGGCCGTATTTTAGAAATATACTTGATACATTGGATATGGTAAGTTACTGGATGCCTCTAATCATCATTTTACTTGTCATGTTGTATCCACCACCATCAAAGTTTATTCAGCATTATTGCAGTTCTGTTGCGGGTTGCTGTCAGACACCTGGTTTTTAAGGGTTCACGTGAGGAGTTAGACTTTAAAGTAACAAGTGAACAGTGGTTACTGATGATCTAGATAGAGACTAGTCAAGGCTCATTTCCTTGCTGATAACTGAAAGCCTGAGAAATATTGGTGAACATTGATTCTTGGACTCTTCACAAATGGGACTGTACTAAGGTAAGATCTACCCTGACTGTTGCTTCTGTCATAATCACTGGAGCATATGTTGATGTGACGTATTAGCATATATCTTACACGGTTAGAAAAGAATCCCACAGTTGTACTTGAAGCAAGGGACCTTGACAAAAATAGGTTCTGTTCGCTTCTGACAGATCTTTATTTAAGTTTTTTCTTACATTTTTATTTTGTGCAGTGAAACTATATGCTGTTATCGAAGATAAAATCAACACAGTACGTTGAAGAATCTTCCTACATTTTGAGTTTGTACAAGAGCTCAGAATAAGTTACTGGCCAGGGTTTTCTTGCGATTGCAGTGTCTTGGAGGTATGGTCTTGAACACTGTATCTATGTTCTTCATTCTAAGGATTTTAAATACATATTTACCATTGACAAAATATATTCATAATGTTGTAAAAATATACCTTAATTATTCTATAGAGAGTGCATTATTTGCGTAATAGTATCTTTCATCATCCAAGAAATATTGAAAACGATAACTGAATACCAACAATTCAATACGCGTGCTGCAGAGCAGCTTAGATCATTGCTCTTTCTAGCCAACACCAGCCATTGCTTTGTCAGTAACAATGTCTGGCTTCTCCTGCCATGTGTAACCGCACATAGGAGTCGCAACTCACAAACATACTACCAGTACTGGGGGTACAAGAGATGAGCAGGCAAGAAAATGTTCTCCCCTCCCACTAAATGTACAATTGCAACCACTTCTGAGCTCAAAACCTCTAACCATGAGCATATTGCAGTGCACCGTACTGAGACAACGGCATCCTTTTCACGCACCATAGACGACGGAGAGCCTCCGCAGGGCAGCCACCTTCAGCTCGAGTACGCAGATGTACTCGGCAGTCCGCTGGAGCAGGATGTCCACATCGGCGTCGCGGGCATCGGGAACTATCTTCTTGAGCTCCCTCAGCCTCCTCAGCACCATGTGCTGGAAGGGCCTCCTGTGCATCAGCGATGCCACCACCCCCTTGGTCTTGCCCACCGTGAACATGGCCTTCCTTCTCATCTCTCAATCTCTCTTTCCCCTCTTCCCCTCCCCAAGTTGCTCTGTCACTCAATTGTGCTCTGAAGACGCAGCACCAGGGGGCCTATATATAGGTAAGAGCCTTTCACTTGGCCATGTGCCCAGGACTAGGTTCTGACCTGTAGACTGAGCTGTAATCATAGGTCTCACAGGCCATGAATTGCGTGGCAAATTGGTTAGTTTAACCCAGAGGGAAGCCTAACGACGTCGGCCAAGATAGGGTGGTGATCGTGGTTCTTATGCTAGCTACTGTATATCGTATGATTGTTTCAGTTCCAATTTTTTTTTCAGACGGAACTACCTGGTCTGGTTTATATATCAATACGTGCGCCCAATTTCATTAGTTCAAGTATTCTTTCCCTGAGGGTGTTTTGCGCCTTTTTCTGTGCTTCTGTTCATTGTATGATCGTCTCGGTTCCACTTTTGTTTTTCCTCAAACGAAACTACCCGGTCTGGATTATGCATATCAAAACGTGTACTCAATTTCATTTGCCCAGGTATTGTTTCTCTGGTGATTTTAGTTCGCTATATGCCCTTTAATTAGCTGCGCGGGTGCATCCTTTAGACAAAATCTTGTAAGAAATGGATATGGCCTGGCAGGATTAAGTTACTGCTAACGTTTCATTCTGCATTTGTTTGTTTCTTCCCGTGGCGTTATGCCCGCTGTATGCGTACAGTCTACCGATCGCCGTGACCCCTATAGCCAGCGAAGCACCGCACTGCACAGATGTGCTCTCACAGTTGCCCTATGTCGTTTTTGCTGCTAGCCAAGCCAAGGACAAGTCTTTCTTGTCCTAATCCAAACCATCGAACGGTTAGCATTATGTGCAAATGATGGGAGGAAATTTCGATGTGATCTTCGCCAGCTTGCGTCGCAGCTTGATGGCACTCTATCAGTGTGACAAATACCGCACTCGTATGCATACCAGGATCGGAAAAGGGGAAGAGTGATATTCCTCCATTTGAAACTTACTGTTGAGGCTGTAGAATTGTTGTATCATGAAAAATCCGCGCGTTCAAGATAAATAAACACTATCCCTTTCACCGATATCGTCATATAGACTCCCTGTGAACTCACACTGATTATCTCTCACAGAACATCTCTGAAACCTAATCTGCTGGAGCTAACAACCAACACAACAGGGAAAGAAAGAGAGGGATAGACAGACCGGTTCCAGGGACACGGCATGTGGCTCGTCCAACACTGCTAGAGAGGAACATGGGCTTGCACCGATGGATGCACTGCTCGCACGCACAAACAGGGGACAGGCGCAAATGCCTTGGACATTTCATAAAGCTAGAGCTAGCCGGGGCAACTACGTGATGTGGAGTGCGTAGCGACCACGGACGACGTAGATTTTATATATGTACGTAGATATTTATTTAGGAGATGTGTCCATCATTTTTAGTCTCCGGTCAGAACTCCAAGATAATCATTTTCCGATCGTATCTTACGATTCTTTCTTATCGATCAGCGTTACCACAGGGAGCAGCCGGCCATGCAGCGTACTCTTTTGGATGCAGTGTGTGTATGTGTGAGAGAGTTGGTAAACTGTTTATTGGTCCGGTGCATTATTGTTTTGCGTGGCGACCGACATGTGCTCTCCGTCCCTTTTTATTTTCTTTCCCCGAGTAGCCCGGCCTCCGTATCATGGAATGCACGCGGCAATTAATAATATGCAAAGATGTTGTGCGTAAAATGGGGTTACCAAAGAGGACTAACAAAATAAAAATGTTGTAACGAGGGAATCGGCTCCGAACTCGCCATTGCCGCCGCTACAATTTGTTTCTCCGTTATGTGGCATAATTTGTCATGGGGACCGAAATCCACCTAGCGCGACGGCGTGTAAACCAATAGGAGCGTCATACTCTACAACAATGCCTCCAACAAAGGATTGTCTCTCATATAGTGGCCTTGTTGTTCTAACCAACAAAGACCCATACTTCGCGATATCACCCGAAATCGAAGCTTTGACTCGACAAGTTTGATTATGGGCTTTCACAAGGAGAAAATGTCTCCAAAGTCATCATAAGATCCAACTAGTGAGGTAGGATCGGCTTCACCTTTGCCGCCATCCACCATCTGTAATTCCTGGTGCTTGATTCTAGCATGACCATGAAAATCGACACGCCATCGAATCCTGAAACATAGGGTTTCTCACACCGACGTCATAGAAATCTCTTCAAATAAATATAGCAATGTTGGGTGAACAATTGACATTTAGACATCGATTAAACTTATTTTTTACTTTTACAATTATGATTATTCATGGCATGATTCAAATAGGCATTACGTTCAACATATATAGAACATTATCCAACACCATCTGTAACTAATACTCCACTTTGAGACAGTTTCAATGCTTGCATTTTAAAGATTAAGTTCAAAGAAGCGGAATGTTGTCTTAAGTCAAGATGACATATAAAAGTCGTCCAAATATGCACATAGAAAACATTGTCTTATCCTTAGCCGCAACAACACAATGCAAAGTCTCGACCTTTTATGTACTAGGCTACAATGTATGGTTCAACCAACTATCGTACACCACATCTGAAGATCTAAACCTATAACTTGGCTAAAACATCAAATAATTGAGATCATATATGAGACAAACACAACAACTATTACATCACATTAATCTCAATCATGTAGGGCAGCTCATAAGACTTTTGTATTACAAAACATGGGAGAAGGAGTGGCATCTAGCTACTGATACAGATCCATAATCCAAGGGGAACTACTCACACATCGTCATGTAGGAACCAAGGTCAATGAAGAAGCTTCCGATAATGTATCTCCCTTTTGGCAAAGTACCGGAATAGGCCTCCAGATTGGATTGTCGTGGAACAGCGACTTCTGTGTCTGCTCTCTGAAAATAGTCTATAGACGTCGGGAGGCGGTGGTACGAAGTCCATATTGGATAAAGGTCGATGAAGATACATCCAGAAAGGGTCTCGAATTTTTCTAGAAGATTTCAGAACGTATAGAATCTTAGAGAAACATCTGAGAGGTTAGATAGGCTACACCTATTGGGTTAGACCCATGTGGGGGTGCAACTCATGACCTTTGCTTGTCCCTCCCCAAGGAAAGTGGGGGTGGACGCGAGGGCGGCTAGAGTTAGGGCAGCCGCCCTTGCCCTAGGCTAGCCCACTTGGCTCACCTGGGGCGACAGCGCATGGGTGGAGGGGTTTACCCCTCCACCAAAGGCTCCCCTCCCTCTCTTGCTTGTAACTTCATAGATAGATAAAAAATGAATTCCATGCACGCAACCCTACAATATGGGCAAATGCAAATATGGCGGCTAGTTTGATCGGCACCAGCCGCACATCTTGCACGCACACATGACGTGATAGAAGGCCTTAGAAGGCCTGGCAATACAAATGGTTTTGTAGGCATGTTCTACTGACATTTTTGCCACCTACCGGATCCACTACAGGAGACTATTCCCGCATCCTACTTATACAAGAACGAATCTTCCCACGTGGCAACCATGAATTGTATAGAATGTTAGTCTCTCTCATGACTCACGAGGATGTTCTACATGTTGTAGTCAAATATATGTTAACGAGATATCATGTTTAATTTGTGTTTGACCTTATATTTGCGAAATAGAATGCTACATACAAGATACAACCGATGATGCTAAACATGTTGCAGATGAGCATATAAGATAATAAAATAATATGTAAAGTAGTTTATCAGTTCTTTACTACTATTGATTCTGCTTCAATATTTGGTAGAAAGCATACATTTTTTTTAAAACTTGTTAGCAAGCAAATATGCAAGACACGTGTATACTCTGGAAGTTTATGTAAATGTGCTTAGCTAGTCATGAGAAACCACTTAGTCATATAAGCATTAGAGGCGTAGGATGATACTAAGGATATTAAAATAGACTCACATATACAAACATATACATCCACATTGTAAAACTTATGTTATTGGAACAAAATACAAAGGATAATCTTTTTTATGACATATGATCTAAATTCATCACAACACAATTTTTACGGATATAAATTACAATAGCATAATAAAGTGATATAATTAATATTAGCAACATTCATATGTGGCTAACTATGAAAACTAATGGATACAAAAGTATACTAGTTAAGATTATAATATGACTAAATTATGTCACAATAAGTATAAAAGTTTAGTATTAATATTCTTATTTTTATTCGCTTGGGCCGCTGCCGTCACGTCTACTCCCAGCGATCTTCCGACCCAATCTCGCCTCCACCTCCTCCTACTAGAGAGAACAGTTGTGAGATATCCTCATGGGGCATCCCCCGGCCCACACGAAGGAGCGTTCTGCCACTCTGCATGCGATCGTGAAGCTTGAGTCAGTTGAGGACGCTTTCGTTTACAGTGATGACCTAGCTCATAATGGTGTTAACACGGTGTATATGCCACATCAGGTTGATGCGTTGTTTTTCTGAGTAATTTTTGTGACTATTCATTTTCATGATACGTCTACTAGTAATTGGGTAGGGTTTGACATGCCTCTCGATAAGCTTATTGACGATCGTAGAGACTCCCGTGCCAAGAGCCAACTTTATCCCTTCCAACCGTAGCCCCCTTAACCTATAGGCGTGTTGACGCGAATGCATGCCAAAAGTTCCAACTCTCGTGCTACGAGCTAAATTTCTCCCTTACAACAGAGAGGCTGACACAAATATGGAAATACCGAAGATTTTTGGCCCATGTTGTATTGTACCAATTTTTGCAACCAACAGTTACGACCACAACTCGAAAATCCATGGCGCACCAATCCTTTGTCCACCCCCACCCACCCTAACACACATGGTTGTTACACCAACTTGTGCCGATAGCCGCCCTGACAGAGTCATGAAGTTCCAAAGGAAAGTGTATACCCCCAAGGTAGGGAAATTATAAATCGAGAAGCCTGGTCGCCACGAGAAGTTAGACTTTGCCATCTACTTGAATTTTATTTCTTTTATTGGTGCAAAATGGATTTGGATAGGATGATACATTCTTTTTTAGTTTAGATAGAAGAACCATTTCTTCTATCCAAATTATTTTAAATAATTTTTGATCGTGTCCTGCTACGTCCATATTATTATGGAACGCTTGTGCCATTCAAATGATAGCACGTAGCAAAGTTTAGCAAAATGAAAAACAACGTATGCATCAACCTTTCAGATTGAGAATTTCATGGGCAGCAAGAATGGGAGATAGAGATGGATGCCACTAGGGTTTTAGGAGAAATGGGCTCCAGAAGTTTGCGGAGCAGACGTCATAGATTGTAAATTTGTAATATGGTTTACCATCTTTTGTCTTCAAACATAACGATTCTTGACAAATGGCAAGTATGCATTGTATATCACGTCGTACGCTCAAAGTAATCTGTTGTTCTTCCTTTGACTTTGAAATGCACAAAAAAACTCCAAATCAAAACACAGGGGACCAATGGAGTCTTGACTTCGACTAAAACCCTGAATATCAACAAGTGCATGAATCAAAATTTCCCTAAAAACATGTGTATGAAACGCACACGCGTGTTTGTGAGTGGCCGAGCGTGGCTTATGGATTGCACACGCGTCTGATTTGTGTTAAAGGAGTTGCGAACATGCACAAAATGCGTGGAATCCGTGAAAAAACCCGGTGAATTTGCGATCGTATCCCCGGCACTTGGTCCAATGCGCGGTCTCCCTTGGCAGTTGCAGGTAGCCCGTCACTGATCGCACACTGTTCTCGCATGCAGGCGGTGAGGGCGACGATGAGAGTGTACAACGCAAGCTAGACAAGCACTGTGCGGATAGATAAGGGCATGAGCAATGGTTCAGACGAATGCTGTCTACAATTGGTCTCCACGTCACTAGCAAAAAATTATACAGACACGGTCTACAACAAGTTGTCTGGTTGGCCATCGGTAAACACCTTAAAACCAGGGATTCAGTTAATCAATTGAGTACGCTCACAAAGAGAAAATAGGCCCACGAGATTTTCCCGGCCACGGTAAACAACAACCTCCACGTACAATGGGTAAAACGCTGTCGATAAGGAGCTATTTCTACGGGAATCGCCCGTCTATATTTGTATAGACGGACTCCTTCTCTCTCATTCCTCTCTCTCTTCCACGTCGTACAATTTTCCTACGTAGAAGATTTTACAGACAGCTGATTCAGACTATTGTACATGCCCTAAGAGCGACGCTGAGCTAGCCACCGGCCGGTGTTGATCCGAAGCACTTGGGTTTTGAACTTGATCAAAGAAACGCCACAAAATTATATATAGCGTTTCGTCTTCGTGGAGTGATTTTACTGCTCGTTCGTCAGTGATCAGTAGAAATCCGACCTTTACTGCTCGAGTATGTCGGCCTGCCTTGTGATCTCATCGCAAGCCGGCGGCCGGCGCTGAGCGAGCCTTGAGCTCGATCGTAGACACAGAAGCGCCCTGCTCCTGAACAATGGCGCGCCCCTGTAGGTCGTCGTCGGAAGTAAGTAAGGGAGAGGGGCGGTGGTCGGTGGATCATCAGTCGTCGGGCCAGCTAGCGGTTGGCAGCGGAGCTCACCGGCCTGCCGGCCGGAGTGGGGGAAGGGGGACGAAGCAGGGTGGAGAACAGAAGACTACAGCTAGCTTTGCGGTACAGGCGCTGCATGTGCGCGTCGCCTTCTCCACGGCCGTGGGCAGAAGTTAAGCCCAGCCGCGTTCACGTGCGCGCGCCATGCCCGCGCTAGCTAAGCTCCTCATGGACGCACAGTGGCGCATGGCCGGCCTGGATCGGTACGTTCCGTCGGCCACGATTGATTGCACGCTCGGGACTCGGCAGGCAGGCATGTCCGATCGCATCATGCATGCACGTCGCCTCAACCATTCATGAACTATAGTAGGGTAAATATAACCTTGCATGGCATGGATCCGGTACTTTTCTGCTCACCCTGAAACTGCAAGAAACTGCCCGCAATATATATAAAAAACCCTGCAAATATATATATATATATATATATATATATATATATATATATATATATAAATTGCTGGGTACTGGTGCAGGGACATGCACCGATGATCGATCATGTGGCGGATGCGTCCGCCGGGCCACTCCTGTCGCGCGGCCGCGCGCGCTTGACGTCGTCGCCGATCGAGCGAGGGGAGCAGGAACACGACGGAACACCGCGCGTGCGGGTGGCCGTGGAAAACGACGCCCCGCCAGCTAATTTGCCACCACCTTCTGGGGCCGGCCGTCGCATCATCGGCCTCCGGCCACGGCAGACGCGCGCAGCCCACCACTTCCCGGTTAACTCCAACGCGCAGTCCTGCGCCTGCCGGCCGGAGCGCTATCACGCACCGTTACCACGCGGCGCCGGCGCCGGCGGAGCCGACAGTGCCTCTTCTCTCTCGACGGCGTGCGGCGCTTGTGTCCGTCGACGGTGAATCCATGTTCAAAACCGGATAGGATGCAGTTTTTTTGAGAGACAGGATAGGATGCAGTTGATATGGCCCTGGTCCATCGAACACCTGGCCCATGACTGACGCCCGTTTAGAATTTCGGCCCATTCGCAAAAGAAACAAAGAGCCCATCGGTCGAGCCCACGTCAGCCCAAGAGCTACCGACCGACCTAGCCTGCCAAAAGTCCAGCGTGCCTTCGACGCACAAATCCAAGGCAAACCCTAGCCTCTCCCGTCCTCTTCCTCCTCCAGCCTCCGCGCACCCCCTCCGCACGCCGCCGGCACCCTCAACGCCTCCACCTCCACCTCCATTCTCATCCGCGAGGCGCTGAGTCACCCGGCGACGCTCGACAGCTCCGCCCGCTCGACGCCTCCGTCTCTTCGCTGGATCCGGACCTCCTCCCGCCTCCACTCAAGGCAAGTTTAGCCGACCCGGTCGATTTTCTTTCAGAGTTAGGATTGCATCATGCCCTTGCCGCCGCCTCGCTGCGCGCTGGATCTAGCCGCCGCCTCGCTGCGTCCCAGCCCTGGTCGCCGACGAGCCTTGGAGACCCCTAGGGCAAGTCGACGGGTCCTGCATGCTGCATGGCTGTATCTTCGTTTTGTTCTGCCTCACGAATTTTCTCGGTTTAGTTGGCTTACTTGTGTTCAGTTATAGGTCTAGATCGGGTTTATAGTTCTAGCTCTCAGCCCATGCACGCGAACTTGCACCTTTCGTGAAGCTGCAGTGTTGCGTGGTCAGGGAATCAGTAGCGAACTGTTGTATGCTGCCCCCTCCATACATTAGCCGCACCGTATGTGAAATTTACTTTCCGGGATAGAAATTATTATACAATCATAGTTCACATTTGGGCACTTGGTCTGCTTGGTTGTAGCCCACGTATTACCTCCTTTTGATGAAGTATTGTTTGATTCTCATGAGGTTAAATCAGTCTATTTTGGTCGTCTCATAAGCGTCGTTTTGCTTTTCTCTTGATAGTGCCATTTATGTGTTACATTGTGGACACCTCTTGCCTTCGGCCAATTCACTGTGTGACATATATACTTGGCGTGCTTCCTTCTGTAGTTTGTATTGATGATAATTATCTCGGCTGGTATAATTTGCAGAGCTTTGATCCAGTTGAACGAAAAGAACAGGCAAGACCATGGCATCTCGTTTTTGGGGACAGGTACTGTTCTCACTTGCGCTGAACCCCAAATTCTATCTTGTTTATGTGAAGTGATATGTATATCTTTTGTGCTTGTCGAATGCGTTACTTAATACCCATTGCTGTTTCTACCCAACATCAGGGGGACAGTGACTCCGAGGAGGAGGTTGATGATATCGAGTCAGAACAAGGGAGCGATGATGAGAAGTCGGAAGCTGGTGATGCGGGACGTGATGGGAACAAGAACCGTTACTTGAGCAAATATACACATGACAGTGACGAGTCTGATACTGAGAACCACCGTGTGATTCGCTCGTTGAAAGACAAGCGCAATGACGAGATGAAAGCTACTGCTGACCAGATGCGCAATGCAATGAAGATTAATGACTGGCTTAGCTTGCAGGAGAGTTTTGACAAGCTCAACAAGCAGCTTGAGAAAGTTGTTCGTGTCAACGAATCTGCGAAGATTCCAAATGGGTATATCACGACTCTTGTGTTACTGGAGGACTTCCTGGCTGAGGCTCTTGCAAACAAGGAAGTCAAGAAGAAGATGAGCAGCAGCAATGCCAAGGCGTTAAATGCGATGAAACAAAAACTTAAGAAGAACAATAAGCAGTATGAAGACCTGATCCAGAAGTGCAGGGAAAACCCAGCGAGTTTTGAAGATGATGTTGTAGATGATGACAAGGGCGATGATGATAGTGAAGGTGGGGATGACAGTGATGAAGAACTTGTGGATCCTGATGAGCGGTCTGAATCAGAAGATTCTGATAAGGAAGTTGTTGAAGGTGAAGAAGGGGGAGGCTGGGAAAAGAAGTTGAGCAAGAAAGATAAGGTTATGGACAAGCAGTTCTTGAAAGACCCGAGTGAGATAACATGGGATATAGTTGATAAAAAGCTCAAGGAGATTGTAGCGTCAAGGGGTAAGAAGGGCACCGGGAGAGTTGAGCGTGTGGAGCAGCTAACATTTTTGACTAGGGTGGCAAAAACGCCTGCTCAGAAGCTTGAAATTCTTTTTCATGTGATTTCTGCCCAGTTTGATGTCAACCCTAGCTTGCTGGGTCATATGCCAGTCAATGTGTGGAAGAAGTGTGTTAATAATATGCTTCTTGTGCTTGATATACTTCAACGATATCCCAATATTGTTGTGGACACCTCATCGGAGCCTGATGAGAAGGAAACACAGAAGGGTGCTGACTATGATGGAACAATCCATGTTACTGGTGACTTGGTTGCGTTCCTGGAGAGAATCGATTCCGATTTTTTCAAGAGTTTACAGTCCAGTGATCCATATACCAAAGATTATGTTCAGAGGCTTAGAGATGAACCCTTGTTTTTGGTGGTTGCACAGAATGTGCAAGATTACCAGGAGAGGGTTGGGAATCTTAAGGCTGCTGCGAAGGTTGCACTGCGTCGTGTTGAGCTAGTCTACTACAAACCTCAAGAAGTATATGATGCAATGCGAAAACTGGCCGAGCAAACTGAGGTCAGTGTGGAGGATGGAGAAAGCGAGGCTGGTGAGGACCATCAAGCAGCTGATGACAGGGGACCATCACCATTTGTTGTGATTCCAGAGGTTGTGCCTAGGAAACCTACTTTCCCAGAGAGTGGCAGAGCCTTGATGGATGGGTTGATGACTCTAATTTACAAGTATGGAGATGAAAGGACAAAAGCTCGGGCAATGCTTTGTCACATATATCACTATGCAATCTCAGATGAATTTTCAGTTGCTCGTGACCTGCTCTTAATGAGCCGCTTACAAGATGGTATTCAACTTATGGACATCTCATCACAGATTTTATTCAATAGGGTCATGGCCCAACTTGGATTATGCGCTTTCAGATCTGGTTTGATAGCTGAAGCTCATGGTTGCTTGTCTGAGTTATATTCTACTGGAAGGGTGAAAGAGTTACTTGCGCAAGGTGTCCAGTATAGTCGATACCATGAAAGAACTCCTGAACAGGTGAACACCCCTCTCGTTTCTCCTGTGAATACCTGAAATCATTTTTATGCAAATACCTGCATGCATGTCAGCTATACATACTGAAACAGGGAACCACCATTTTCCCAGAAGATAGTGATACATTTATATGATCTATTTATTTTTAACACCATGTGCTCAGATGTTAGTGCTTCACCGGGATAGGTAGGCTAAGTCGAGTATGCCACATTATTGAGGGATGCCTATATTGTTACACGTCGACACTGGCATTGTTAAATTAATTCAGCTCTTAGAGGATGTCCACCAGCCTTCCTATATTTGGATGCCAAACCTGAGTTTAGCAATAGGAGAGAGAGGGTATAGCAATCCAAATCTTTTTTGCTTTCCCAGCATCCCTAAAACTGGATTGTTAAGTCCTGTGTGTATCACAATGACATGTGGGGGCAACCTGTCAGCCAGACAATTCTCATCTTCCTCATGAGAAGGAGCTGCTGGTGAGCTAGCTGGGGATGGCACGAATCAACCTCGTCGCCGGGGAACTAGTCGGTCATGCTGCGGGAGAGGGTGGGGCTACAAGGATGGGTGGGCGGTGCTACGAGAACTTTGGGAGGAGAGAGGGGAAGGCGGGCGGCGGCTAGGTCGCCCGTGCCTCCATTGTTGCTCAGGTGACCGGAGATGGCGTCGGCAAGGTCGAGCGGGCATGGTGGTTGCACTCTCTCGCTTGCTCATCTTTGGACCCACCCATCATTGAGACAAAGGGATGATGCGGACCACTTAGGAGGCTTCATATATTTTTTAGGAAGTTGGCTTTGGATTGTCAAATATGCAAAGTTGTAGCCAAGTTTTGCTCAGCTTCCTAAAATATTTTGGTGGGGAGGAAGGCTGTTGGAGCTGTTTTTTGTTTTGCCAGAATTGATAAAATAGCAATTGAGGGAAGATATAGGAAGGCTGCTGTAGATGCTCTTAGCCTGACTGGTGGCTATGTATCTTCATCAGATACATGCCCGGCTTTATTAGCATCCTAGCTACTCTGACAGAAAGAATTCGTAGGTACAAAAATGTCATTGCAAGTTATTTCGGCTGATAGAAGGAACTGCAATTCCATGTTCTGTCATTTACTTTCATATCTTAGGTGTGTATCTGTTTCATGGGTTACCTGTTATTTTCAGAAGTTCAAATGCTCAAGAGTTTGCACAAAAACAACTCTGATATTGCATTTACAATGCCATGCCATTTTTGTTATCCCGTGAGCTCCTTGGTGTTCTGTTATCTCGATTAAGATTTTCCTAGAACTTATATTGCGGTCGTCAAGCCTTCATTTTAGCTATACGTTCTATTGACATATATATGCACAATACAAATACTAAGTACATATTTTGTGTTAGTCAGCATCAATGCTCACATCGCAGCTACTCATGCAGGAAAGACTTGAGAGGAGAAGGATGATGCCTTACCATATGCATATAAACCTTGAACTGTTGGAAGCCACACACTTGATTTGTGCAATGCTAATTGAGGTGCCCTATATGGCTTCTACTACTTATGACAAGCGGAGGCCTATGAGCAAAACATTCCGGAGGCTTCTTGAAATGAGTGAGAGGCAGACTTTTGTTGGACCTCCAGAAACTGTGAGGGATCATGTGATGGCTGCCACAAGGGCCCTAAATAAGGGTGACCATGAAAAAGCTTTTAGTGTCATTAGCTCTCTGGATACGTGGAAACTGTTGAGGAACAAGGAGCACATTCTTGAGATGCTGAAGCTTAAAATCAAGGAAGAAGCTCTGAGAACCTATCTCTTCTCTTACCCGTCATGCTATGAATCCCTGGGCCTTGACCAAGTCACTACTATGTTTGACCTTACTGAGGCGCAAGCTCACAGTATTGTTAGCAAGATGATGATGCATGATGAGCTTCATGCAAGCTGGGACCAGCCAACGAAGTGCATAATTTTCCAGAACGTGGATCAAACTAGGCTGCAGGGACTCATCTTCCAGATGACAGATAGACTCGCTGTTCTTGTGGAAAGCAATGAGAGGGCGTATGAGGCTAGGACTGGTGGTGCCCTCGAGGGTGCACCACCAAGGCGTAGGGGTGGTGATGGTCAAGACTCGTCCAATATGGGAAAGTGGCAGGAGAACTTTGTATCGTCACAAGGGCGGCGCGGCGGTGGAAGGTTTGGTTATGCTGGCAGAACTGGAGGCTCTGGGCAGGGTGGTGGGTACCAAAACGACAGGGGTGGTCAGGGTTCCCGTGGGGGCTATGGTGGTGGTTCACGGTTCCAGGATGGAAGGTCTCGCACACAGACTGGTTCCTCATCTAGAGGGGATGGCAATGCACGCATGGTGAACCTGAACAGGCCTGGCAGAGTTTAGAAGTCTGATAGATTTGAGATAAATTTTGAGCAAGGTTGATTTGAATCACTCTTTCCTCAGCGTTCTAAACTTGATCTGCTGTTTGCTATATCTCGTTGTAGCTTTACTCATAAACCTATCAAGAAACTCGGACTAGTAGTTATTTGGTTTGTATCATGGGAGTGAGGACTACATATTTGCTCCTATATTTGATATCAAGTTGTGACAATTTTCTACAGTTTCCTCCGTTTGCATGTTATGTTGATCATTTGAGCTGTGTTATGAAAGAATTTGATTTGAGTGCAAGTGAATCTTGAAATTTATGCAATCTGCCTGTAAGTGTGAAGACTGAAGACCACAAAATCAAAGAGAGGCTAGGTAGTTACTTGTTTTTACTTTTTAGCCTTTAGTTTTCAAACTGTTGCATCGGTTCTTTGGCCATGTTGTTTGGCTTGTGAGTTCAAATGCGGATGTGTTTTAATCATGATCGGTTCTTATTTTTAACTTGTTTTAACCCTTAGTCGTTGGCAAGTTTGGTTACAAGAACATTCGTAGGATTCTGACAAGCGGGAAACCATAAGAAATTTGTCAGAGCACCACTTTGCATACAATTTCAGCGAATATTCTTTCACCTGTTTCTATAATTAGTATGACAACCATCGAACCCTTCCAAGAACTTCTCCTGGACGTCCCTATTTCATTTCTTATAGGACTCAATATGACATTGACATTTGGTTCTTGGATTTTCTTCTATTGAGACGTGATGAATATCTTGTGGTGCAAATTTCCATGGTGAGCATTGAAGCTAATAGATCGTCTATGTCTCACTCGACTGAGTTTTTTGAATCTACTCCGTAAATTGCACTAGAGTTTGCACTGTTTTAAAAATGACCGAGACTTCAATTGTTTCAAAACAGTCGACTTAGAATCAGCATTTTTTTTTTTGAACCAACAGTGGCGTCTGGGGCGCCAAAATTTCCATTCCCAGATCAGCTGCAGATTGCAGCAAGAAGTACATAGTCCTGTAAAGTTACATTCTGAATAACAGCGAGTAGAGGACAATGACCTGCGGAATGAAAAGGGCTTGTACATCTGATGATAGGTTGAGTTAGGCTAGGCCTAAGCACCTGTGTTGCACAAATATGGGCATCCCTATTTATTTCCCTGGATATATGAAAGACCTGGCCAGAAAATCTTTTGGAGATTGTGAAGAATTGGGCCAGGTGGGATCTAGCTTTCCATTGAAGAAGAGGGTGATCAATCCTCTTTGATGCTGCCGTCTTGGCGAGAACCTGGTTATCCGTTAGGAAGATTGGATTCGGGACCTGTAAAAGATCAGCTAATGTCGCTGCAAGCTGTAGCGCTTTTGCCTCTGCTTGAAAAACTGTTTCTTGGTGCCGAGTTGAGGCTTGGATCCTGAAATTCCAATTTGATGAGTTGTCCTTGATGAAGAGCCCCAGTTTTGTGGCATTTCCCTGTACATAAGACGAGCCTTGAGTGTCATTGTTCTTCCACGCCGCATCCGAGAAGAATAGTGGTCCCTGCAAAGAGGAGAAGTCTTGCAATGTATCGCCTTGGAGAGAGCTTAGTCGTCCTGCATCCTGTGAGTAACTTTGTATTTTATTTCGGCCCTGTAACCTTACAGAAGAGGCATCAATAATTTCAAGATTGTTCAATAAAGCTTGAGTGTTTATGTAGATTTGATGCGGTTCCCCTTTTTTCTTTTGAAATAACATGTCATTTCTTGATTTCCAAATGCACCACATATAAGTAAGAATATTTGGTAGAGATGCATAAGGATGATTTATTTTGAGCAAAGTATCAATGATATCACTAAGAGTGGAACAATTGGTAACTAGCATTTCTATTCTTAAGCACCAAGGAGCTGTGAACCAGGCTGCTTTAACAAAAGGACAGGTAAAGAAGAGATGGATTTCATCTTCTTGCATTCCGCACCTGCAACAGAATTTATCTATATGTTTCGAGTAGCGGCTCACTCTTGCTCCCGTAGGAAGAGCTTTGCGAAGAAAGCGCCAGGCAAAAGTTTGAATCCTAGGAATTATTTCCTTCGATTTCCAGACCTGCTTTAATAGTTGAAGAGTTTTAGGAGAGGGAGGGTGAGGTCGCTCCTTCGGGTCCTGCGTGAGAATTACCTGCAAGCAAGCATAATAGGCCGATTTTGCATTGCACTTACCATTTTGGGTTAAGTCCCAGCAGAGAATGTCTTGTTCTTCCGAGTTGATAATAGGGGTGTTTCTAATCAGGTTGGCTGCTGAGGGAGAGAAAAGTAAGTCAATCAGCGAAGTATTCCACCTTTTCTCATTGGGGATCCAAAGGTCTCTGACTAATGCTGGATAAGTGAACCCTGTGTTTTGGATGATCAGGTCCTCATATATGGAGGGCCACTGGGGATACCAAGGTGAGTTCCAAACAGAAATGTCACCTTTGGTTAATTGATAGGAAGTGTGGGTTTTAAGAGTGGGTAGGACCTTAAGCACAGAGGACCAAAAAGCAGATTTTGGGACATTAGGATTTGGTCTCCATATTGAGGTGTCATGAAAATATTTTGCACGAAGAATTTGATGAAGATGATCATCCGGGTTTTGAGCTAAACGCCAGGCTGACATGAGAATGAGGCCCTGGTTAACAGCTAGCAAGTTTCTAATTCCTAAACCACCTTCTTTTTTGGGAGCACAAAGGTCCTTCCAAGCTTTGAGGCATAGGCTTCTTGAAGATGGATCTTCTCTTATACCCGTCCACCAGAAGGTTCTAATGATAGCTGTTATTTTTGCAATAAACTTTTTTGGAAATATAATATTAGACATGTAGTAAACAGGTATAGAGGAGAAAACAGATTTGATCAATTGTAAGCGAGCAGCATGTGAGAGCTTATCCGCCTTGTACATATTTAACTTAGACTTGAATTTATCTAGAACAAAATTATAAGCAGCGGATCTATTTTTTGGTGGCAAAATCAGAGGATGGCCTAGATGAATGAAAGAAGCGTCCATATCTTGAACAGGGAAGATTGTTTTGATAGCTTGGGCATCAGAATTTTGAACATGTTTACTGAATAGAATGCCTGATTTGGACCAGTTTGGAGTCTGACCTGAAATGGAGCAAAAGGAATCAAGCAGTTGCTTCATAGCCATTGCTTCTTGGGTGGTAGCTTGACCACAAATGAGAAGATCATCTGCAAAAAGGAGCGAGTGGATGCGCGGACAGTTTGGACCTAGGACCACACCTTGAAGAAAGTTGTTTGTCATAGCTTCCTGTAGTGTTAGTGACAATTCATTAATTGCAAAGACAAAAAGATAAGGTGAGAGGGGACATCCTTGCCTTATTCCTCTGTCACTTCTGAACTTCGCAAAAGGTTGCCCATTAATAACTACCGAAAAGGTGGGCGAAGAGATACAAGCGTGGATTAAATTAATGAAATGACCATGAAGCCCTTTACGAGCAAGGGCTGCAACGATAAAGTTCCATTCTACGCGATCGAAGGCTTTAGCGAGATCAATTTTAAGCATAAAAGCACGATGCTTCCAGGAGGTAAGGGTAAAGGAGTGACTAATTTCCTGGGCTATAATGATATTATTACTTATGCGTCTACCTTCAATGAACGCGTGCTGAGCTGGATCAATGTAATTAGGGAGGTGAGGTTTTAGCCTATTTGCAAGAGATTTTGCTATGAGCTTATAGATGACATTACAGAGGCTTATCGGTCTATAATCAGCAGGAACAAGCGGCACTAATTTTTTTGGAATTAAGACAATATGAGTGTCATTGATATGGTGTGGAAGGACAGCTGAAGTAAAGAAGGAACGTACCAGATTAGTGACGTCGTCTCCTATCCAGCTCCAGGTTGCAAGGTAGAATTCTACATTAAAACCATCCGGACCTGGTGAAGCATTCCTCTTCATTTCCTGTAGAATGTCCCACAATTCCTCTTTATCTGGAATAGTGTATGTAAACTCATTGGAGTTTTCAGGAATCTGCGAGTGAATAAAGGGACTGCCAACATTTATATTAGTAGAAGCAAATATATGACGAAAATAGTTCACAAAAGTATTGCTTATTTGCTTGGGCATGTGCTGTAGGATATCATTTTCATCTTTGATAGAAACTATCATGTTTCTCCTCCTCCTTTTGAGAATGGCTCTGTAAAAGTAAGCCGTGTTCCGGTCTCCATCTTTAATCCAATTTTTCTTCGCTCTCTGCATATAAGCATCTGTTAGCTTTGTAAGAGACTGTTCATATTTTACCACCAGGGAGGATTCCAGCTTGTGGTCTTGCTCTGTCACCGGTTGTTGCTGTATTTGCATGATCTGATCTTCTAGTTCCTTGACTTCTAGCTGCAAAGGTTTCTTTTTCCTGCACCAACATCTTAGAGCTTGCGCTAGATGATTAGTCCTTTGATTAAATGTTTTGGTTGATGTCTTTAGCCAATTTTCCTTAGCATATGCATTGAAATCTTTTTCTTTTATCCACCAATTTTCAAATTTGAAAGTACGTTTTGTTCTTGCTATGCATCCATCTGTAGAAAGAAGAATGGGAGCATGATCACTAATGGAATGCATAAGAGGTAGATTGTACACATTAGAGATGGGGAAGTGAGCACACCAATTAGCATTAACAAGGCAGCGATCAAGCCTCTCATAAATGGGATTAGAGGAGAAGCGTTTGTTAGTCCAAGTATAGGCCGGGCCACTGTAACCCAAATCAAAGAGACCACAAGATTTAACTAGAGATTGGAAAGCATTCATTCGAGCATGATTAGTAACCGGGGTACTTTTGTCCATATCATACAAAAGGTCGTTCATGTCACCTATACATAAGATAGGGAGACTACTGTTATCTAAAACAAAAGAGGTGATGTCTTCCCAAATACAACTAGTTTGGCGATGATAGGGATCACCATATATACAGACCAAAACGAACTTCTGACTAGTAGATCTAATAGTGGCAGTAGCTAAAATAAGATAAAAGCTAGTGGAATTCACAGAGATGTCAATATCGTCGCTCCACATCAACCAAAGCCCTCCGGAGCGTCGCCGAGAGGGCACTACAATACTATTAGACATGTTAAACCTAGAATTCAAAGCGACATTGTTTATTTTCGAAGATTTAACTTCTGAAATGAAGGTTACCTGAGCTTTCGTAGAGTCGATGAGGCGGGCAAGATGTACCATCTTACTACTACTCAAGGTCTTGCCCATACCTTGACAGTTCCATGCGAGGGCCTTCATGGCGCCCGTGGTGCGGAATCGCCAAGCTGAGAAACTAGCACGGCAACTAGCTCACAGACTGCAGCTGCCGCTCTTCTTCTTCCCAGCAGTCCAAGAGATAGCCTGGATAAAAACGGATCTACAAAGCTCCAGTTCGTTGGTGAAGTGGATGGGGGTGGACGGAAGGGTGCTCTGCAGCTGATGGAGGGAGCAGAGATTGAAGACGACGGGGCGAGCTCACTGGCGCTGAGAAAGGCGGCGGAGCACCAAGGATTCGTGAACTATTTTTCTCTTGTTGGGGAAAACTTGGAGTCGTGGGGGAGATTAAGAAACTGAGAACTACACGATGGGAGGAACATATCAAGGTATTGAGTAAGAGTGGAGAAGAATTAGACAGGGAATTTGATTTGAGTAGAAATCGGAAGGGAAGCATCAAGATTTAGGGGAGATTCGGCATTTCGCCAGTCGCCACTTGGGCAAGTCACTCACGGCTTCTTTTTACACTCACTCATAGCATTTTTTTTTTGAGAATTAGCAAATCCCTTAAGTTGAGTTCAAAATGCGGCCCAACTCGTCCATCCTCGGGCCTGGGCTGCGGCGACCATCCACAATTGTCTTGACCGGCCTTGACGTCTTCGGCACCTTCCAGCATGGCGCGGTGGCAAAGCCTCGCCGCCGCCGCGGCGGTCGCCGCCGCCGCCCTCTCAGGTACGCCCTGCACTCTTCTGGCCTCATGGATCCAAGTTTCGAACGCTCTTCTCTCCTTCCCCACCAACGCACCTATCCCTGCTGCAGGCCTTCTCTACAGACGCAAATGCGCTCGCCTGACCGCGCGGGTCCAGGAGCTAGAGGACTCCCTGTCCGGCGCCGCGGAGAAGGCTGCCGCAGAGCGCCGCGGCAGGGTTCGAGCTCAGCAGGTCGGCCCTCCACGAAGCTCCGCCATGTACAAGCTTGCGCTTGCGCATTTCATCTCATATTGCTTTGCTTCGTTCCTGGCAGTCATTACGGAAGGCTCTGAGCGAGCAGGGGGCGAGCGCCCCGGATAAGGCGAACCCGGCCAAGGCCGCGGCGTCGTACCCGATGGCGCCTATCGGCACCGTGCAGTCCTGCTTCTCCACGAGGTGTCTGTTCTGTCACTCAGCGAACTTGATTAGTCGGAGTTGGTGATGTATGCGTGAAGATCGTGTGGTGTTCATGTCTATGTCTGTTGTTTATGTAGGAACGGTACACCGAGACAGCCTTTGGTGGTGCCGCTAGCCAGAGCGACGGTCGTGCTTAATCCGACTCGTGTCCCAGCTGAAGCGCTAGAGGGACTTGCCAGTTACTCGCATTGTTGGATCCTCTATGTATTCCATCTGAACACTGACCTTGATAAAATGTGGAAAGACCCTGCTAGATCCAAGCTGAAAGCAAAGGTGTGAACTGTTTATTGGCCCTTAGCTGGTTCTAGTTCTTAATGGAAAAGTTGTTATTCTGAATGTTATTGTGGATATGGGACTGAACTGATGAATTCTTCTGTTTCTATGGAAGGTGAGAGTACCTAGATTGAAAGGGGTTAAGATGGGCGTTTTGGCAACGAGGTCTCCACATAGGCCTAACCCAATTGGTCTCAGTGTTGCAAAGGTATGTAATTAGTACTACATGTGTCCCAATTTATAAGACGTTTTGGTAAGCCAAGACAAAACGTCTTATAAATTGGGACAGATGTAGTATCTTTCTAGGATCCAATCTTGTGTTCTTCTTTGTGTCCATATAGCCTATTTCACATAAGGATGGATTGGAAGTGGCACTTGAAAAAGTTTAATGTATGTTTCCAAGTACTGTAGTTATTTTGCGTCATAGATTGATGGACCATGACATATAAGCGTACTTTAGCTTTAGGATTGATGGGATTTGTCATTTGTGAACTCATGGAGAGTAATCTGAATTATCATAGCTATAAGTATGTTTTTTTTATACATCATGTGGAAGGACACCTTTTTTACTAAAGATGTCCACAAAGGGATGCTATTTGGAGAGGTTGTTTTGTAACTAATATAATGCTGCAATACATGCTGCAGTGTCACTTCTGTAAGACTTTCCCTGGGGTTGGTAAAGCGAAATGGGGGCATAATGTTCCATTGTATCCGATCCTGTGAAGGTGGAAAACATAGCATTTCTAAGATTCCCTGGATTTCTGCATGGACACCTATGAGTTTAGGTTTCCTGGCTCTGCTGCTGCTCTCTTACAGGCTAGTTCCCTCAACTAAGACTCGAGAAAGGAAGCAAGAGGAAGAGTGAGGGTCGACAGGCAAAGAATGGCTTGAGTGAAAGCTGGAGTGGCACTGTTGCTCACCTGATACGATCGTACGAGGTCGATAGAAGGAGTGCCTTTAGGCGTTGTCCGAATGGTTTGAAAGGAAGACTCCTTTTACTCGTTTTCCAGATGCGCCTGGGTCATTCCCTAGTGTGCGAGCACTCCTTTTCTTTAGAGTAGCCGAAGAGAGTGGATCACACAACCCATTCCTAGCTTTGTGGAGATCTGCTTAGTAAAAAAAAATTGGGTATCCTTTTGAGCCCAACATTAAAACAGCAATTTTCATGTTCAGCTGACTTTCTAACTATCTTGCAATGACATTTCGAGGTGAGAGAGAGTTCCAGCATATTACACAAAAGAGTGGGTAGACACATGCGTCGAGGCATTCCCTACAACAGGTGGATAAAGCCGTTTCTAGGCCATAGAAAAACATAGGAGAAGTAACTTATATGCTAATTGAATTTAATGAGAATTGAACTGCATGCCTCTGTATCAGCACACACGATAAACCATAGTGTGTTTAGTGTACTGTTATGCTTTGAGATTTTTTATCTATCAATTTTTTATTGGGTTTTTTTATAGGTGGAGGCAGTGGATGGACATGCAGTTTTACTTTCTGGAGTAGACTTGGTTGATGGCACGGTATCACACTGAATGCTTTTGTTCTCCATCATTGTACTGTTACTTGTCATAATTTATCGATGTCAGCCGTGAACTTGTCTTAATACATTGTTTCCTCCATCTACAGCCTGTACTTGATATTAAACCATATCTACCATATTCTGATAGTGTTAAAGGTGCGGCTACCCCAGATTGGTTAGAGGTACACTCTACGTGGCATGTTAGTCTATGCAGTACTCTCTTGATCTTTACAGTTTATTTGTTTTTCTGTTTGTGCATAACATGTGTATTTTGTATAACAGTGAAAGTACATCATGGTACACCTTCTAGATTGATAAATATTTAGCTACTTCTCAGTATTCGGACGATAATTTCTCCCAGTCTTAACTAAACACCCTTACATGACCAAAAATATGTATTCTCTACCTTTTAGGAAGGTTAAACTAATTTTTTATCTTACTAACTTCTTTGCTTCGAAGCTGGAGTTGATATTAGAGGAAGGTCCGAATCTTAAAAATCCAATAGACCTATCTTATCTATGCAATGGGGGACTAAAATTCACTACTTTAGTTGTGCTTACTGCAGACTGCTGACCGAATGGCTGGCAGAATCTTGTAGTGAAGTTTTTGTCCTCTTGTCAAAGTATCACATATATTTAGTTTGCTACATAGAACCTTCATGCGTCAGGATGACTTGTTCACCTTTTATGACAATGTTCTGACCGATTTACTCTTGTGTTGCATGGATTGTCTGCCACCTACTAATGGTGGATATTTTTCCCAAGTAGGTTGATGGTGCATTAGCTGTGGAGTCCATCCACTTCTCTGAGCACTTCATTTCTTCACTTTCCAACTGTTGGGTGCATGTAGTAAGTGTTATAACAGAACTATACTTTTACTTCTTTATGCACACCTTACAAACATGTTATTCTTTTGGTAAATAAGTGTTACACTGCTAAGCGCCTAAGCCAGTTTCTGACTTACAGTTCATCAAACTTAATCTGTTTCAGCAAAAGCAGACGCTCTATGCATCAGCAGATGAGTTTCAGGATCTAATCAAGGAGGTGCTCTCCTGGGACATCAGATCATTCTCTCAGCGAATCCGCCCTCACCAGGTGACCATGGAACGCGAGACTGATAATTATTCTAGCAAATCCAACAAGGACTACAGAAGAAACGAAGATTGTGAAGCCACTGACTCATGCTCCAGTGTTGCCTACCACCTTCATCTGGAAGGAATTGACGTGTCATACAAAATTGATGAAAATTCCAACATTATTGTTGACAATGCGACCCTTCTTCAGAGTGCTACAGACCAAAACAGGTGTTGCTACATGACATGGAGGGATAAACATAACACTTTGTAGGAGAGTTTTTCTCAAACAAGCACCCATGTGGATGCTCTTTTTTTTTTGTTGAGAGATGGCCCATGCCAAATAGCCAAACAAACAAATGCAAAAACTGAAATAGAAAACTTTCGGCATATTCGTAGGAGCAGTGTTGTAGAGGCTGATGAATTCGTGCGGTCACCTGAACTTGTAGAGAATATACTGGAATTGGCAATATAATCGTTTTCTTTATAATTTTTTGGATATACATATTTATATGTGTATCCTTGCAGCATTAAAGTGCATCTCTTTTGATGTATATTGTCTTGAAAACTAAGCAGTTGTCAAATATAAAAGTTTAAAAGAGGTGTCGTAAAATGAAGGATCTGAGATTCATGGTGGAAGTGTAAATCGGCAAGAATCAAAGATAACGACTTCAGCAGAACTGTCAAGGTTAAGTTTCTGTAAGAAGGTATGCATTGATTGGTTCTTTTCTGTGTGTGTGTGTAGTTGTTGCCTCAGCTAGGATGCATGGTATCATTCACCATCTCAGTGGAGTTTCTGTTCAGTTTGGTTGAGGTATTGACTTAGTGATCTCATAAGGCTGAATCAATATGTCATGACACCACATCACTTGTGTACCAGCCCTACAAACTGTAGCAGACTTTGAGACTTCCGCTTGAACCTATGAAATAGTTGCACTTTCAAAAACGTCAATCTGTTACATGCATAGTTTGTTGAAATTGAGAGATCATTGGGTAATTATGGCAGAATTGAGCATGCTAGCTGAGCTCACTAAGAGAACAGCTGATGAAAAAATAACCTGAACTTCAGGTGGGTTCCACTTGCAGACCATTAGTTCTTTCCCCTCTGAAAATGATTGACCCATTGCTGGACATAACTACATTCATAGTCACTCTGTTTCAGATACCAGTTCTAAAATGGTTTGTTCTTCTACCCCATTTTCCTCTCTGCCTGCTAACTGTGCATTTTCTTCAACTCTTTCTCCTTGATTTCCTTCTTGGTGTTCACTGCTTTCGTCACTTGTTCCACTGTCTTCTGGCCGATCCAAATTGTGTAATGTGATCTCTGTTGACTTGTTCTTCTTGTAGAAATAAATTATCAGTGCTATCAAAAGGGAGGAAGTTGAAGCAACTCCAGTAAGGATGAATAGTCCTCTGAAATTGGCAAAGGTGAGTCTACCCGAACCAGTGACCGGGCCTACATTCTGGCAGTTGTTTTGATCTCCAATCCACTTTTTCTCAATTCGAGTCATAGTATCCCCCCCTGTTACATTGAGGATTGCCTTTGAGAGGTCGCCAAGTAAGGGACTTCCCTTTGATAATGCCTGAGCAAGAAATATGACTATTTATTGACACATTTGCACCAACAGACGACACTGGATTATGTCTTGTCTGATGCAAGTGAACATATATCTATACAAACGTAATTGAACTTAGCATCAATGTTAGTAAACTACATATTAGTAATCTCAAATCTTTGTGACCTTAACCTCTACACACTATGTTACTAGGCCGTAGGCACACAAATTTAGTAGGCTATATTATACCAAGAGAATTATAGGCTATTCAAACGTATTTTACGTGATTGCTAGCTGCCATTCATTTCTTTATGACAATCCAATTTATCAGCTTATATTTACTTGCTCTGTAGGGATATAGTGTGAAAGAAGCATATCTAATGCAGTTAAACTTACATATCCAAAACCTGCAGCCTTGTAAATTGGCCCCACCATGGTGTACTCCTTGCAGTGGTTCGCCAGAAATAGTTTAATATATGGAACCTCATGCACAAGGGCAGCGATACCACCATTGTTGCTTCCTCTGGAAAGTGCATTGTGAAAATCATCAGGGGAATCATAGGGCTTGATCTTCGACCTCTCAAAACCGATTTCTTCCAGAAGTCCCTTAACGTACGAACCACGATGATACCCTACATATTCTCCACTTTTTAAGAGTTCATTTACATCTGTCACAGTTGGCTGAAGCTGTTGTACGGTTAGCATTGACGTCAAGCTCGCAGTGTAACTTGATGTAAGTACCATCAGAAAAACAAGCCAAATGACCAAAACTATCCGTGACAGAAAGCGTTGCACAAGCTCTTCTGCAAAAGTTGCGGAAAATAAATTTAGTGTGCTATTCCAAAGTTGAAAACCACAACATCTGGATCATAATAATTGTCAGTGGTGAACATGGTTCTGTTTCATGGTCTAGTATATGATACTTTACTTTGTTCTCCTCTTTTACTGCATATGAAATATCTAGTGTTATATTCACTACAGTGTTAGTAATGGTCCTACCACAATTTTAGAAATGCAAGTTACCTAGACGTATTTTGAGAAATTTCATATGCACTGCCTATTTGATAATAATTGTGCTTTGTTAGTTGATCGGGATTTATAATTTGTCTTCCCATTCAGACTTCTCAGCTTGATACTAAATGATGTATTTATGCACCAAACCATGGAAAACGGATATACTGTAGTAACTAGTAAGTGTACTCAACTCTCTTCAAATATGGAGAAAAAGATCATAATCCCTAACTGTCTGGGAATTGGCCCACGGACGTTCTCGTTATTGCCTAGAGATTCCAATATTAATACAACCACGCCGGTATAGATAAAGAATGCAATGCTTCCAAACCACATGCCAGGTGCTAATGGCTTCAAGAAAATCCATGTATTCTTGTTTCTGCTATCCCTGACTGGAACAACCATTGCTATTCCCGATTCTGTGTATGGCAAGGTGAAGTCAGCGTAGAATGTTCGTTTATACCTTATTGTTATATCTCCAATTACTATATCATATATCTGTAAAGGCGAAAATGAACCATTACTCCATTAGTGAGCAGACAGATATTTCCGGCTTAAACATTCTTTTACTAAAACTGCTAGAGTAGTAGTATTGGAATATGGAGAACTAATTGAGGGTATCACTCAATATGTAGTCACACATTTTCTCATCAAATAGGGGTTTCCATTGATATCTTAAGTATGGTACCATATAACTGGCTGTACACACCAAAACTTCATGCGGCAGGCTTAGGTTGTTTGTTATGAGAACCAACTACTTGTTACAGATCCCTCTCTTCTCACGCGCACACATAGGTAAGCCACTGAATAGTTTTTTTTGCTGCTCACAACTGCAGCTCACATACTATGTATTTTTATAGAGGGTACAGGGGCAAGACGGTGTGCACAGCAAATCTGACAAAACTGGAATTTGCTACGGCTACTTGCTACCCTGGCAGACTTAGTACCTTACTGATACTTGCTAACCTGGCAGACGTAGTGCCTAAGGCTTACCTAACACTACTGAAAGTAGATGCTGAGACTAGCATATTGAACAGTCTCCTCAAAAGTAGTGAAGAAGCATGCCAATGGTTGTACGATACTTAATGGAATAACTTAAGGATTATCTATAACATCCATCATCATTCTATAGAAATATTGAGTAACTTTAGTTTGATACTTGAAGGCCTAAACTGTTAACAAACTAATATTAAATGAATTATGTGGAAGTTTAGTTTGATACTTGAAGGCCTAAACTGTTAACAAACTACATAAGGATTATCTATAACATGCTTCTAATATTAAATGGATTATGTGGAAGTTTAGTTTGATACTTGAAGGCCTAAACTGTTAACAAACTACAGAAAATCAAGTAGGGAATGCACACGGCTTAAAATCTTTCATACCTTAAGATAAACTTGGTAGACAAAATCATTGTAATCTTTGGTACTTGCGTCATCCTTGGTACTAAATAGTACATATTCATAAGGGAGTGCATAAGGAAGTCTCTTAACTGCCTCTTCAAATACATCCACAGAAAGACCGATTGCTTTAGTTGCACCTGTGATATGATCCTTTTCGACATTTGCAAATGCTGGATATCCACTTGTGCACACACCAACTTGAAGTTTCCTCCCGCTTACAGGAATCTGAAAACCCCGGGGTACTTCTATGGACTCTCCTGGCCAGATTACGGGGTTTAGATCATGCACTGAACCCAGATGTGTTGTTGACAGTCTGGTTTTATTTAATTGCCGCGATATTCCATTTTGTGCAGTCCAGAAACCAATTTCTCTCCATCCTTTGCTTACTACATTTATTATTCGAAATCTCGAAATTTGCAGCTGCCTATTTGAAAGGTCAAAATTGCCACTGAGACCTCTAAATCTATTCTGCAGGATTGCTTGCAACAGTTTTGGACCATTACTAGATGTTTTCAAGGTTTCCAAGCTTGTTGAATTTCTTTCAACACCTGGTTTTTGAAATTTGGTGTTTGCATGTCCAACTTCTTCGGCAGCTTGTGCTACTGCCCAGAATGTATCATAGCCCCACAGTCCAAAGATGCTCAATTTCAATGGTGGGTCGGTTGGGTTCTCAATTTGAAACCTCATATTCCATCTCGTGGTGAAGTCATCAAGTTCCCTTGATTTGGGAACATAAAACTCAACACCTAAGGCACCGTTCAATGATTCTAGAACAGAAGGATTCAGTGAATCAATTAGATTGGTTGCTCCGTCTGTCATGATCCATGCATGCCCTTTGTTCATCATCCCTACTTCTTTTGCCTTTATGAAGAAGAGGGAGGCCAGGGTAACTGACATATGCACAACAAAGACTGTTGCTTGCATTGTCTTCAACTTATATAGTTCTAGCGTAATTTCTTCACTAGTTGCTCGCAGAGGGATCACACTTCGGTAGGGAATACGGACATTGACTTCATGTAGGGCATCAACAAGATATGGTATGATACCTCTACCATAGTCAGTGTCTTCATAGATAGGCACCACCTCTCTCCATCCATAGGTTTTAACTATGGAGGCAATGCAATTCACCTGTGCTGAGTCATTTATTGTTGCTCTCACAAAATATGGAAGACTTTTAGATGAGAGAGATGGGTTTGTTGCCGTGAAGGATATGACTGGGACATGACTTGAATTTCCAAGTTTTGAGATAAATAAAGCTTGCGAAGATGTCTGAGGACCGATGATGGTTTCTACATTGTAATTTTCCAGCAGGTCAATAGCTGCATAATTGTATATGGAGACAAGCTTTAGATGTGAATAATAATCTAATGTGTAAGACAGTGCAATAATAGAAGATGAAGAAGTCGCCAAGTTGCACCCGCGCAGAAGTTTCAGGTCACCAGATGCAATCAAATTTCAGATTTACTAGTGTCGCTTTACTACCAATTTTTTTCCAGTCGTCTCAGAATCTCATATCTCATCTAGCAGTATGCTAATTTTATTTTGATTTTGTGAGAGGTTCCACTGCTTGTCCCTGTCAAAGGTAGACATATAGAGTTGCTAAAACAGGTAGTTCTTGATCTTCAGGTGTCTTGTGGTTTTGTGTAACATCTGTTTCTATTTTGTTTTTACTGCATCAGGTTTCACGTCGTAATCATGCAAACATTGTGTGCGTAGTTAGAGCTCTTCACCATGTTAAGTTCACCAATAACCACTTATATCCACTACCCCCAGTCCACACTGAGTTGAGCTCAGTTCCTAAGATGCACAGTTTAGGAATGGAGTGTTCTACTCGTGCATTTCAGCAGCATAGCAGAATAATCCGATTCAGTCAACTCATGACAAGATCTCAGAACATGTACCTTCAGATGCAGCTTGGACGTCATCGCCCATGGAATCTCCAATGTGGAGGACTATCCTGGTGCTATAGTTCTGATGAACAGCATAGAAGTCCTCCATAGCCAATGAAATGCTGGTCCGTGCTATTTTGCCAACCATGGACCCCACGTCAAGGATAACCCCAACATGGAATTCCTGTACTCCTGTAGAAGCATTTTGGCCAAAAGTGAAGTTAGTTGGCAGTAAGAGGAGCAGGAGGACTCTACGAGTGATCTCCATCAGCCGAGGCATGACCATGAGGCTTGCAGACCCTCTAGGCTTTTTAGTAGTCTCTTGCCCGGAGGTAGTCACATCTAGTCTCAGTAGGTCTCATAGCAAAAATAACTTCAGTTGAAATTCATTTAACTTCTACTGGATGATGGAACGATCTGACTATTAAGTTATTTTCTGAAAGCCAGTCAAAGACTTCGATCGCAGTCCTTTCTGCTGGCACTTCTGTCGGTTGACTTGACTTCATTAGTGAAGTGGCCTATATAGTTATGATTGGCTCAATGTCGTATTCGTTATCCCAATTGGCATTTGAAATAGTTGTTCTCACTTCTCAGCGCAATGCACAGATTCAACTTTTGGAAGAAAGTCCAATGGCCTGAATCTCAGCACCAGGACCACTATGACTTCTTCTCTATTGTCGGTGCAAGAGGCCCCCCTCCCATTATGAAGTAATACTTCTGTCCATCTCCATGTAGAACTTGTATAAAATAAAACAAGCGTCAATTTTTGTCCCTTCTCTATAAGAACTCTTGCATCTTGACCAAAACCCTTATATCGGTGTAAGAGTATCTCTAGCCGTGGCCGAAAAAACGCGCGCGTTTCTCTCCTTTTGCGGTCCCAATTCGCTCAGAAACGTAAAAGGGAACTGGAGATTAAGAACATACAAGCGACGATGATCAACGAAACAACCAAAATGCGTCGGCGGTGATCACCGGAGTAGCACCAAAATACAAATAAACCCTAACCTACCCGGGGTGGCGGCGGCGCAATGCCGCTCATTCCTCGTCGGAGACGAGGTCGACGGACTCGACCCCCTTCTCGACGGCGACACGGCGCCACTCGCCGGCCTCCATCTGGAAGCACTCGGCCTTGAGGCCTTGCTCGAGGAAGATCCGGTTGAGCTCCTGCTCTCGGCGACGTTGCGTGACCAGCTCCTCCTCGGCGACGAACCACTTGTAGACCGTCGCCACAACAGCCTGCAGTAACTCGTCGGGGATGAAGTCCTCGTGCTCCAACGCCACCCTGAAGGCGGCGGGGCCGTACTTGGCAGCCCTTCCCGCCGCACCAGCGCGCTGGAGGAGCTGCTCGCGCCGCGCCTGGCTGCTTCGATGCGGAGGATGTCGAACTGCTTCTAAACATGGAGTAGAGGATTAAATAATTATCCTAGCAATGGACTATAAGAGCAAAGACCTACGGCATCAGAGCTAGGCATGGAATATAAGATCAAAGAACTACCCTAGCGGTGGACTACAACATCAAAGTTGTCAAACATATGATGGAATAATAACATGATGATTATAAAAAATGGACATGATTACGGAATCAAGTAATAACGGTGTACGCAATGTAATAAAAGATGGACCGGGGCCATAGTTTTCACCAGTGGTGCATCTTCGATAAAAGATAAGTATACGTACGGGTAAACAAATTACAGTTAGACAATTAACAAATTCATAAAAACATTTTATAGAGACTGTTATGATAAAGATTTACTTGAAATATTCAACATTGGGCATTACGTCAAAGTATATAAACCGTAATTTAACTGCATCTATAACTAATAATCCACTTTTAAGCTAAGCATGGACTATCAGATCTAGGGTGCATGACATTTACAAGAGCGGAAGCAATGGAGGAGGAGGACAACGGCATCTAAGAGAGGAGGACAAAGACCGATTGCCTCCGATGGTCACCTCCGAAGTACCCGCCCCTTACCTTCTCCTCTGCCAAGAACCTGCAAAGGGCGAGCTCGTAGGAGGGAAAGTGGTGGCGGGAGTTCCGGCAGTAAGGCGGCTGGGTGAAATAGATGAGCGAAATAACTGGGCGGTGAGTAAATTTCGTCCCGCCATTTTTTCTCCTACGCGCCAGAGTTCGCGCCATCTGTGAGGTCGGACGAACTCGGCTCCACGTTACCCTCCTCTACAGCGGCTACAATGTCCTCGAGTGTAGCTTAGGTTTTTTAGCATCAACACCCCCTTTTATTTATGATTCTAAAATTACAAGGACCCTTCTCTGCACAGACAACGTCCACAAGGGCTAAACAAAGAAAATCTAGCAAGATTATGAGGCTCCTGAATTTGATGTCCTTCGTTCCGAGTAAAAAGCAATGTTCAAGATATCTTCCGATATTTCAATAAATCGGCCGATTTATCGCTTCTCAGTGTCTGACCGATAAGATAATTTGGCCGATTTATCGGCCGATATGCCGATAAACCAGCCGATTTACCCCTTATCTTGGGTCGACCGATAAGTTCCTGATAAGCGATATCCCCTATCTCTAATATCCCGAATGTCATGAGCATAAAGATCCAAAATTCCCTCCTGGCGAGGCCGATTCGGCCGTTCCTATCAGCTTGGCCAGAGGGTGCTTTAAGATTCGTGCCATGTAAGAACACGACCGGGGAATCAAATTATCGAAATTTGTATCCCAGGACTTGGTTGGAGAGGCGGTGGGTAACCAAACACGTGGTGTTCATCCTTTCATGAACTTGTATGTTAACCTTATTTTGTATATATATGCATCATCGAAACGCTTATTTTCAGTTGTTTCTCAAAACAACGGCCAGATTTGGTACGGCGCCAGTACTAGCGACTGTCATCCACACCTTGGTCCGCTATTTTCGAGCTCGGTGTCCGCCCTGCCCCTCCTGTCACCAACACGAATCCTCGGCATGCGGCTCCGAGGGGCTCGCCCATTCACTATCGCGCCGGAGGGAGCCGGGAGGACCCATCCGACGCGCGGCGAGCCTGGCGGCAAAACGGCGAGGTACGACGAGACTTCTAATCCAACATAGCTCTGCGAAGTGCAAAACTTTCAAAGCCAACTCTTGATTCCGGCTCTGGCGTTCGACTTTGATCCTATACTGGATTCGCTCGCGAATGTTTCAGTTCCGCGTAGCACATAAAAATTCCCGTAAAATTGGGGAAATCTCGAGGAACTCTAAGGTTTCATACGCTGGAGCTGATGGCGGTCAGGTGTTCGTTAGAATGCCAATGTAACCTTCCCCGTTACAAACAAGTTCACCTACAGATGCTCTATGTGCACCTGTAATGCATGATTCTTCTATAATGTGAAAAAAAAACACAAAAGTAGAGAAGAATCCCAAATGATCATGCGAAAACACAAATGTAAAGTATTCAAGGCACGATCTTACTGAGGGAATATATAGCCTAGTTTGCAGTAAACTTTGAATTTTCCAACGAAAAATTACATGATATAATGAGACTGGTTAGCTTTTCAGTTGTCAACTGAGCGATGCCTGAAAGGCTGAAGCCTAAACTAGACTGCAAATATACTTGATTTTGCATGCATAGCAAATTCTACGTACCCAAGTTCAGTCAGGCTGGCTTCCCCCGCAGTTAGTTGTTCATCTTTGGGTTTGAATGGTGAACTTCCCTCAGTCTGGAACTAACTTGAGCCACTTAATACGTCATACCACGTTTATGTCCCATGTGAATGATATGTGAACCAGTATGAGCCAGTGATGTTGCCTTGATATTTTTGGTGCATCTGTTGTCCGGTAGCTGGTCACTGTTTGTGTTAGAACTGAGAGGCACTGATAATCTTGTTTGGTTCTCTATATTACTGCAGTTTCCATTTCCATCATCTCCATCTCCTTCGCCTTGTGAATCTCCATTTTGTCCTTGTTGCCCATCTTCTTTGGCCGCTGTATTGTGTTGATACTTTTTGTAGCGGTTCAGCAGCATGGCTACAGAAAGGGAACAGGTTGTCACGATCCCAGTTAAGAGGAACAATCCCCCGAAACTTCCAAAAGTGATTGCGCCCGAACCATCAATTTTATCCTCATTTGGATAGCTATTGTAACTAATCCATCTCTTTTCAATGTCAAAGATACTCTCTCCTCCTGTGATGTTGAGTATTGCCCTTGATATTTCAGCGCATAGTGGAGATTTCTTGGGAAGCGCCTAATCACCCAAAAAATCATTGTTATAAGTTTGCACATGCTAGCTACCATATAAAAAAGTCCACATCGTAATATCTGACCCAGTAAAGGCCTGAAAAAAGTAAATTTATAATTAAACTAAACATTCTTAGCTAACATGATACAGTGAAAGTTGGTCATTATTGTGTTATTTAGTAGTACCAATGTACCATACCATAAGATAATCATATTAAATTTGCTTACATAGTATAAAGATCAAGTAAATTGACCATAGGGCTAGGGTTGCTTTCAGGCTTAGTTTGTGGTTGTTGTGCTGTGCGGTGATGTACTTTTTTTTTAAAGGAAGCTGTGAAATTCTGTTGTCTGTTTCATAATCAGACTAGGGTTAGATATAGTGGGTGTTGTTTTTTTGTTCACATTTTCAAGGGATGATAACTAAACATCCTAGTAGGTGTAGTTGAACTTACAAATGCAAATCCTGCACTCTTGTAAATAGGCCCCACCATTGTGTAGCCTTTGCTGTACCTTGCGAGAAACAGTTTGATGTATGGGAGTTCATGTACAAGCGCAGCAATACCACCATTTTTGCTTCCCTTAGAAAGAGCACCATAGAAATCTTCAGGTGTATCATAGGGCATGATCTTTGATCTTTCAAAACCATTTTCCACCAATAGACCCTCTATATAGGAACCACGGTGGAAGCCCACATATTCTCCTTTCTTCTGGAGTTCATGATAATCAGTCACTGTCGGTGAAAGCTTCTGTACAGTTAGCATTGATGCAAAGCTTGCTGTATAACTTGATGTAAGTACAAGAAGTACAAACATCCATACAAGTAGAACAAATCTTGATAGAAACCGTTCCAGCTTCTCCTCTGCAGAAATTACAATAAAGTTATTCTAAGATGCTAAACAAATTTGAAAGCTGGGATACTGCAGTGCAAGATATTTCAAGACTTGCTGGAAAGCATATGTAATATATATTTCTTTAGATGATAAATGCAAGTCTTACCATCAGTTTTTGAACTGATGCAAACCGAGGGCTGGAGATGGATTTCTAGTGAATTGCAATTATGAAGTAACATGCGTCTTAAACCTTTTTCAGCACATGAAAGTAGCATTATATTTCTTTTTTCCTTTATTATACTTAATATAGCATTTGTTAAGAACTTTTAATTATGAACACATAACTTCTAATTTTGGAATAAAATTCTAGATGAATTCAGATAAATAATAATCCTAGAGATGAATTTTCCTTTCCTAAAACATATAAAGGTGCAGCTTGATCAGATGAATATATTAATTTAGTGATTTCTTCTTATTTTAATTTAGTGCAGCATATAACTTGTTTATGCAACTGAAATACTTGTTAAAATTTCTGAAAAAATCTAGGAAACTGTACTCAACTCTCTTCAAAAATGGAGAAAAACATTGTAATCCCCAGCTGTTTGAGTGAAAAGGGACCATGCACATGTTCATTGCCATTTAGATACTCCAGCATCCAGACAACAAATCCTGTGTACATAAACAATATGAGGCTGCCAAACCACATTCCAGTGCTTAATGGTTTCAAGAAAATCCACATATTCTTGATCATGTCTTCCTTGATTGGAACGACCATCCATACTCCGGATTCTGTGTACGGTATAGTGAAGTCGACATACAATGTTCTATTGTATCTTATAGTTATGTCTCCAACAGCTATGTCGTATTTCTGCAATGGCATTAACATTAGTCAGCTTTAAATTTTAAGAAATAAAAATCAGCTTTTTCTTAAAAGTGAAATGCCAGCTTCTAGTTTATGCACATGGGAGATTGAAAAATGGAAGATACATCTTCTATAATGTATTCCTTACCTGAAGATAGACTTGATAAACAAAGTCATTGTAGCTCCCTGCACTTGCTGTATCAGCTGTGTCAAATGCTAGGTACTCATAAGTAAGTGCAAAAGGTAGCCTCTTTACCGCCTCCTCAAATATGTCAATTGCGAGGCCACTCGCTCTTGTTGCATTTGTGACAGGGTCTCTTATTGTATTTATAAACTGTGGATATCCACTTGTGTGCACACCGACTCTAAGCTTCTTACCACTTATCGGAATTTCCCAGCCCCTTGGTATTTCTGTTGACTCCCCTGGCCAAATTACAGGATTTAGATCAAGCATTGAGGCTGATCCTGTTATTTTCCAGCCATTCTGATTTAACTTCCGTGAAAGTCCACCTTTCACAGTCCAAAACCCAATTTCTCTCCAACCTCTCCCTACCACATTTATTATCTGGAAAGCAGAAACTTTAAGCTGTCTATCTGTAAGGTCGAATTCACCACTTAAACCTCTGAAGTCTGAACTTGTTCTGTACAATTGCTGTTAAGAGGTCATGGCCATTTGTGGAAACAAAAATTGATTCCAAGCATGTGGAGTTTTTACTAGACCTGGGCTGCTTTTTCTTTACACTGGGTGTCCCTAACTTTTCTGCTGCCTGTGCTAATGCCCATGCCGTATCGTATCCCCATAGTCCAACAATGCTTAACTTATTAAAAGGTGATTCATCTGGGTTATCCCGTTGATACATTCTGTTCCACCTTATGGAGAAGTTATCAAGTTCTTGTGATTTGGGGGCATGATACCTTACTCCTAGTACGCCATTCATTGCCTCAATGGCACTCTGATTTAGTGAGTCGAGGATGTTTGTTACTCCATCTGTGGTAATCCATGCAAATCCTTTTCTCATCATCCCTAGCTCTTTTGCCTTTATAAAGAGGAGGGAAGTCATAGTGGATGACATATGAACAATAAATACCCTTGTTTGTATTGTCATCAATTTATTGAGTTCTTGCATAATATTTTCACTTGTTGCTGACAAAGGGATGGCTCTGTGATATGGAACACGCACATCAATTCCTTGAAGTGCATAAATGAGATATGACAGAACGCCTCTCCCATATTCACTATCCTCATATAATGGCACTACTTCTCTCCATCCATAGGCTTGTATAAGCGAGGCAATGCTATTCACCTGAGCTGAGTCACTCAATGTTGCACGCACAAAATATGGCATACTATCAGCAGTGAGAGAGGGACTTGTTGCTGTGAAGGACACTGTGGGCACTTGTGCCATATTTCCAAGATAAGATATAAATACAGCTTCTGATGATTTCTGGGGACCGATGATAGCCTGCACTTTGTAATTCTCCAGTAATTCAATAGCTTTTGGAGGGAACAAGAAAGAAAATTCTAATCAAAATAATATCAGTGGGATCGTGTGTAGTATGCAGCATGTTAACCGGTTCTTTTAAGAGTGGAAAAAGGTATGAAGAACTTAGTTTTCGACCTTCCGGTTTTGTTTGGTGAAAACCCACAAATTTCTTGGCAAGTTAATGTAGAAATTTTCATCTATGTTCCCCTGAGATAACAAATAGAAAAGTAATGCTACAAATAGTAAATGCTTGTTGCAACACACATGTGCATGGAAATACATTACTTACACTCTATCTAGAAAACACGTAAGGGGAAGCCTGCTGTTTGTTAAATATAATACATCATCGTTCCCTTTTATAAGACGTTTTGGCGAGCTTAATTGGCTTGCCAAAACACACTATAAAGAGATATATTTACGAGCAGTTTCTGTTCACAATACAAGGTACAAGACAAGAAAGGCGGAAATATTAACCCACCCGCAAGTAGCAAAATTACCACGGTTGTTACACTTAGTAACTAGAGAACATTTTTTTAACTATGTTATTCAGATTTCATTAGAATGTGTTGAATACACTGTATTTTTCTATTTCCTATGGAATTTATTGTTGAATTTCGCAACTTCATAAGACATATTCCATAGCTTTATTTAACGAGGCGTCCGTGTAGACTTTGTCAATATTAGGACCTAATCCACCGGCTCAATCATCTTTCGGAGGTGCTCACAGAGGTAGGGTGTGCCTACGTGCGTTCATATGGGTGAGTGTATGTGAGTGTCTAGGTTGTATTTGTGTTTCGCAAAAAAACAACGTCTATGTAGCTTTAGCTTAGCACCGGTATTGCAGAGAGTAGGGAGAGCATGATAGCATCGTTTAACTTCGGACCATACTATCAAAGGGGGTTGTTTAAAATGCATCCTTTTGGAGAAATTTGTCAGTTAGCTACGCTTGTGCAGCTGATTTTGTTTTCTGTATCTGTGATTTTCATACATCTTGTGTTTCGTCTAAGGTCACTATGGTCTTCCAGACTGAGAAACTGACTAGACTAACCAAGTACTAAATTCCTATTTGGAAATTTTAGCTGGGAAGTAGCAAAGAAAGGTCGTCAGTTTTCCTAAATCCCGACAGCATGGCCTGCAGAACACATACCTGCTGATGCAGCCTGGACATCACTGCCCATGGAATCTCTAATGTGGAGAACAAGCTTTGTGCTGTAGTTCCGGTGCACCGCGTAGAAATCTTCGACTGCCAAGGAAACACTGGTTCGTCCCACTTTTCCCACAAGTGAGCCCAGGTCGAGGATTACTCCGACATGGAATTTCTCCGTTTTACTGGTGGTATTTTGAGCTGTGCCGAAATCGGTAATGAGTAACAGTAGGAGGATGGCTTGAGCTACTTTTTCCATTACCTGGAGCCTGCAAGGTTTGCAATTCATTTCTGCTGAAATCCATTGCACCCTCTTATATAAGGCTGTAGGGCTTCACTGGTTAACGTTGGTGCCAAATGGTCAAACTGAAAGTTGCAACTTGCAAGGTAAATCGTCTGAGCTGTGAAAGGCTGTATAATAGTCTTCCTTGACTAGCCTGTGGTGTTCGTTTGCAGCGGAAGTACTTGGAATTTCACTCGGAGTTGCCTCTGCATAAGAGAATTACTTGAAAAAAAAGGACGCATAAAATATAATGAATTGGTCGGTGGACTCTGCCTTCAGGAAATTAAAAAACAGGGTGGCGTGTCGTGCCTAATTTGTCTGTCCAAATAAACGCGACTTTTTTGTTGTTGAAACGGGCAATAAACGAGATTTATATAGTTCTTTTTGGGTTATCTGGGTAAGTTGACGCTAGGTTTTTTGTTTATCTTTGAGAGGAGCGTTGACGTTTCTTTGGGTTATCTGAGGCCATGCATCCTGCTGACATATTGACAGATTGTCAGATTCTGCTACTGTCTTCTTATTTCTGCTTGTTCGAGCCAATCTACAGTTGAAAAGTCAACATCCCCATCCTCTGGAGTATCTCCTCGATCACCACGGAAAAATTTCACCAAGTTTTCTTGAACTTTTTACAAAATTCCTAAAAACAACGTAAACACAGGCATGCTGACATTTATTGGTGGATTAGTCCATAAAAGTATTACAATTCAGTAAATATTAAAACTGCAATTTAACTTTTAAGGACTACTCCATAGATATGTTTTCATGATATCACCATGTACACGGCAAGCTATAAGTAGAAATTGCCCTTTCTTGTGCAAATTCCATCGCATGTCTATGTGAATCCGTCCCAATGACAACTGTATATAAGGGTATCCACTATGTAGTTCATAAACTTGTCCATAAGGAAAAAGTGAACATTAAGGACAACTTTATACATAGTGACACCTATCAATAAGTTTGTCCATAAAAAACTTATGGATTGTCCACAAGCTTATGGTTGTCCATAAGGAATATATTAATGTTACTTTATGACTATAGTGAACAAAACAATAAAAATACAATATAGGTTGCAATGCTAATTTTACTCTGATTTCTTTTATGACACGTGGGACCCATCTTATTTTTTCAACTTATAGTGTTGTATATAGGCTTATGGTGTAGAAAAGGTCTATAGACAACCCTGCTACATCGGATCTCGATTTGCGGCCGCCTCTGCCAGGGACTAAAAAGGCGACATCAACCACAAGTTTCGCCGCCAACAGCATATGGACCGCGATCTTCGTCGCTAGCAAAGCGTAGCCCGCATGCTTCGCCACCTTCCTTTCCGCCTCCACCCCTAACACCTTCTGCCAGTCGCTACCCAATGATGGTGCATCAGGCGTAAATTTCCAGTTACACGCAACAATCCGGTGATGCCGGTCAATGGCCGCTTACCGGACGGTTGAGCGACCAATTTTGTTCATGCCTCGATAGCGCCGCCTCTCACCGGTTAGGTGCGACTGAACTTCATCAAAAGGACATGAAATGCCATGCCATGGGAGGAGCGGCGCGACCTCAAGTACGCCATGCCGTCGCCCATTTGGGACGACCATGTGAAAAGGACGAAGGCTGTCTCTATAGCTTTTCCCCCACCTCCGACGATTGCAAGCCGCCGTCGGATTGGTTTCCCTCAGGCGGCGACCTCTCCCCCGCCGACTCCGACGACCCCGACCCTGCGTAGAACTCCGACAATATTACCAGCGGGCAGCCGGGAAATGTGGGTGGCTCGTCCCTTCAGGTAGAGGAGGAGTAGTGTCCGGAGAACCCCACAGTGGCCCAGCCATGCATGGGAGCAGCCCTTGGTGCCTACAACGCAGGCTGCTGCCACCATACGTTATCACTAGATCAGTCCTTGGCGCCACCATTGAATCCGTGAGGCCAACAACATTCAAGTTCCTCAAAGCCGGGGTCAAATGCGCTGCTAGATTTAGGGTTTAGTTTCAATTTCGTTTAAGTTTGTAAAATTTTCTTTTCAATTCCAACAAAATTCTCCGGTTCATTTAAATTCATGTTTTGAAGCCTTTTATTTGCAAAAAACTAATGGTTTCGCCGGCTGGTCGCACCCGGCCTCAATAAGGCAACGACCTTTGTCGGCGCTGCCAATAGCACCTGACTAGCACTCTTGCCAAACGGTCTATTGGGAACATCGGTGGAGATGCCCTTAGCTTTTTGACACCATTTGGTTGTTAACTTATCGAATAATACATCATATTGTGAAATGCTAGTTCTATCTTTTATTCGGTGCAAGGGTTAGTGTCTCTCGTAATAACATGTTAGTTTGTGTAAAACTGTAAATGACACACTGAATTAAGACCAAACCTGGACTTGGATAACGCCATATAGGCGGCGCTGTGAACTTCTAAACTCCGGTAAAACAAAAATTACCGCTCTGCGCAGCCCCGCCACAACTCCATACAAGTGGCGCGGCGAAGCACACTGTTAGTCTAATGAATCATTAATTTGGAACTTTGACCTTCAGGCTGCTCACAATGGAGAGTAACATAGAGTAGTAACAGGCCCATGTTACTAGCCTATGTTACTACCTACACAATAGATATTAACATATGTGTGGTGTTATATAAGATTGTATTTATTATATTATAGACTCATTTTGTCTTGATAAGTGTGATGTTACAGTAACTAGCTATAGCTAAGTTACCATAAACACCTCTCTCTTCATTAACTACATGTCACATGGTCAAATTTATCTTGAAATGTTACTAACCAAGTTACTCTCACTGTGGCTAGCCTCAGGTCGAGCTGGATGTGCATTTGGATAACAACTGGTTGCACGGACAACCACATGTTAGTTCATGCAACTTGGAAATTTCCAAGATCATGAAAAGCCTTCCTAAATGGCCAAAATGCTATTACCCGAATTGCATAAACGGAATCAGAATAATACTCCCTCCGTCCCAATGCAGGTGGCATCTTAATTAGATTTGCATACACGAACTTTGGCCAACGGTTTAATCATCAATATATGAGAATTATACCACTAGAAATTTTATTCAAATACGGATCCATCGGTATATTTTAAAAACATGCAATACAAATTATGTTGGTCAAAATGAGAGTCAGATTTAACGCACACAAAACAATGACGCCACCTAATTGGAGACGGAGGGAGTAGTGTTGTATGACCATTTCAACGATTTGAAGCAACGATGGTCCAATTGTGTTGTGTAGAAAAAGAAGTGTATTTTGAAGCAACGATGGTTATGCAAATTCAAGGAAACTCCCAATAGGGAATCAAAGAAGGCTGAGCTGTATAGATTCCTCAATTACCCAGTGGGATTGCTGGAAAAAATGTCAAGGAACTCGCATCTGACTCTAGCAGGGCTTTGAAGTTTGAACTCTTCCTATGGTTCTGTCTGTAGTAGGACTTTTTGTTTGTAACAACTACGTATGCACTCTACTGCTCTTCTAGGTGCTTACGTAAATGTAGCTTGTCAGCTTCTCTAAAAAACGAACGACGTTGTTTTAAATTCCCGTTTTTTTCTCATGTAAATAAACTCGTACTATGGGTGCAGAAGCAAGCACAGAGTATGCTGTTGTAATGTCCAGTCAACGGGGATTTTCTTGTGAGGCAAGTTAAATCTGACAGTCACTCGGTAGCTGACAGATTCCGCTAGACATTTGAGGATCAGAAGTTGGCATGCATGCAACTGCTGGTTTTGGAAGATAAGAAGGCCTTCCAATTATCAAGGGCCAATGTTTCGAAGGCAAAAGAGAGGTATGTATTCCCTCCGTTGATGAATGTAAGGCGTATAGTTTTCTACACGAATATTAAGACACGGGTATTTGGTATACGGTGGATTCATTTGTTTCTGAAAAAAACGAAAGAGAGGAGTCGCTAATAGCCACGAAATGAAAACAATACGTAAAATCACTCCCTTCGAGATTTGAAATCATTTTTGGATGGATAAAATTGTTCACAAATCACAATAAATCATATATTTTGGAATTTTTCTCAAAAAACTATACGCCCTACGTATAGGAACGGACGGAGTATTATAGTTCGATTTCCTTTTTTACATTTTTTAATAAATAATACTCCCTCCGTTTCTTGATATAAGGTGTCTAACGTTTTGACACGGATATTAAGACGCTAGTATTTTGCATGCGGCGGACTAACTTTATACTTAAAAAATCAAGAGAAATGGATCCCTACGAGTTACAAACTGAAAGCAATTTATCAAACTCCTTCAGTCCAAACTGTGACTCGTTTTTATGGGTAAAATCGTCCATAAATTATAATACACCTTATATTTTTGAAGTTTTACTAAAAAATTTAGACATCTTAGATTAAGAAACGGAGGGTGTATACTAATTTCAAGAACATCCCCTTCATTCAATACAAGTCATCGCCAGATACAACAAATGAAGGCCAGATCTAGATGTTTTACACCACAGATTGAGACTCACTGCTCAAAAAGCACAACTGAAACAAAGTCAACAATTGAAGCAAAAGGGTATGGAGTTGGGAACGGGGTTCTCTGGAGTCGCTCAAGGAGCAACTTAGGGCATCATAATGACCGCACCTCCTATATAGGGGAGGACAGGTAGGATGTATAGATTTTACTTTGTTTATAAAGGTTGCACTTGTTTTGTACGACCTTTGGAATTTATATTACATAAGAACCGCACCTCCTCTGCTGACTAGTATCACATGAAGTAAGTTAGTCATCTACAATGTACTCCCTCGGTCGCAAAATGTTCTTAATTTTCACTGGTCAATAACAAATTTTATTATGAGTTGTGCTTATAGTAAGTCCATACAATTAGTATAAGTATATGAAATGAAATAATTTTTTAAGACAATCATATATTTCTAGTGAATATAATTTTGTTTGTGTTAGTGGTCAAATTCATACATTGAAGACCTCGCAAAATAAAATGTGTCTAACATTGACAAAGGGAGTACAATTTCTCAACTCAATTTAATAAGAAAAGAGGATAATTCAGAGGATATCAGGTACATCCGTATATTTTAATCATCTTGGCCAAAATCTCGAAGTGCCTTTGCGGGATAGCAACCATGACACATGTGGTGATTACGCGGCTCTGCGTGAAAGCCCTGCCCAATCTTGTCGACGCTAGCGACGCTGGCCCCCTTCAGTTATTGTTTCCTTTCTGGTGTCATCGTCGAGGAGCCTTGTGTTTGATTCTGAAAATATGGGTTAGGCTTGTCATGGCTAGATCACACGACGACGAAATCTTTAACCTAGCTGAAAGGATCGAAAAAGTCGACTAAAGAGAATTGAATATAAACCTACAAAATTTAACATTTGCTTTGCGGTTCAGAGATTAACACAAATATTACTTCTCTAGATAATGTAATTAGTTGAGAAACCTATATAAAGACAACGATATAGTATGTCATACGAGATAAACAAGCATACAAAGGTATATACATCTAATTAAATAAATTGAGAAATAACCACACAATGGATTCAGCCATTTATACACAAGTTCACTTATCAAGCGAAGCTAGTGCGAAGCTAGTCTCCGTTGTAGAGGAATAGAGACTTTCACCTTAGAGCATCTCTAGCGGACACTGTAAATTCTGAACCTGCAAACCACGGATGCAGTTTACTGAACTCGTGTTTGCATACCGAGTTGAGTCGCGCACAGATCAGACACTGCAATTGGAACTGCAAACTTAAATTTCAAAGTTCACGGGAGATTACATACAGAGCCTGCTCGCCGGAATTATACTCACCGGAGCTCGCTCGGTCATCCAAAATGAACCTAGACTACGGGCCTACCCCTAATGGATCAAAATTCGCTCACCGGAGCTCGAGGGTGCGGCCGCGCCGTCGCCGGAGTCCGTTCACTCCTCGTCCGAGTCCTCGTCGACGTAGATGACGACGGCTTTGCCCTTGCTCGTGCTGGCCTCCTGCTCGCGGTGGAGGCGGTCCTGCTCGAGGCCGACCTCATGGCGGCGGCGCTTGGCGTCGACTTGGAGCTCCTCCTCGAAGCGCGCCTGCACGACGCTGGTCACCGTGGCGAGGACCTCGTAGGTAGGGATGGCAATGGGTCCCCGTTCCCCGTATACCCGTGAGAAATTCATCTATTAGGGGATGGGTATGGGGAACTTTGATCCCCGCCATGTTAAACGGGGATGGGGATTAAAAGGTCTCCCCATCCCCGTTCCCCGCCATTCCCCGTTATATACATATAAATTAGTATATTTGGTGCAAAGGGCTCTCCTCTCCTCGCCCGAGATCCACTTTCTCTCTCCAGCGTCAAGACCTCCGCCGGCACCGCCGCACCCCTCCTCCACCCCCTCCCCCTTCTCCGGCATGCCGGGTTGCCCCGCTTGGGCGACTCCGCAGGCGACCAGAGCCCCGCCGCTGTAGGGCCCCGCCGCCTCTCCCCGCTTCGCCGCCGCCGGCAAGGCCGCGCGCGCCCCTGGGAAGGTGGTGGCGGGGCGTTTCTTCTCATGGCGCTGCTTCAACGGAGCTGTGGAGCTGTGGTGGAGCATCTGGGCGTCCGGGCGGCGGCCCCGAGCTGTGGTGGTGTTGCGGCGAAGAACGGAGGCTGCACGACGCGGACGGCGGTGGATCCGACGGATCTGGCGCGTTGGACAACGTCCATGGCTTCTCCCGGTGGTGGCCGGCGTTGGGTCGACGGAGCGTCGGCGTCCATGACGAAGACGCTGCTAGCTGCAGCTTCCGACGGGGCCCGGCTAGTGGCAGGAGCTGCTGCTGTTGATCCGGTGCGTGGCACGCCTCCCTGCCTAGATCTGGCGGTCCAGCAGCTAACACGGTCGCAGGCTGCTTCCCATGGCATGGCGGAGAATCTTCCAAATGCAAGCTTCGTGTGAGGTTGGGATGGAGATGATACAAGGTCCCGGGTGAAAACCTCGCAGTGATGCCGGCAATGGCGGCGTCTTGGACGTCGCTTCCCTTCTTGAAGGCGTTGTTGTGGAACTCAAATCGTCTCCTCTTGTCGAAGTCTTTAGCTCTCGGGTGAAAACCTAGGTCCGGTACCACCGGATCAAGCGACGACGGCGTCTTTGATGTCGCTTCCGCCATGGCGGCGTTGTTCTTGGAGAACGAGACTTACGACGTCACGTAGCGATGCATCTGATCTGGGTTTGATGAAGTCATCGGGTTGCGGCGGTCGGTGGCGGGAGCACTCTTGGCATGTTGTCGGCATCGAGCATGTGTTGTTGGTCTTCTTCTTAGGATTGGAGTGCTCTCTCTCCGGTGTTGTTGAAGACGACGAACAAGCTTGTGGCGGATGGGCCGTTCTGAGAACGACCTTGTGCTGTTGTGAAGAATCGAAGTCATTCTATCATAAACACGATGGTTTTGATGTAGGATGACGTCGCTTAGCTGGCCTTCTGGTGCTCTGTATGTTTTGTAGTGCTTGCGTCGATGTAAAGGTTTTCGCCCGGTTTTCCTCCAATAAACCGAGCAGTTCGGGTCTCCGTACCACTCTCTTCTATCGCGATTAATATACCATTACCTCCTGTTATGATTCAAAAAAAATAGTATACTTTAATATTTAAGTTGTTGCAGTATTGTATTGAGTGTGGTCTATTTAATAGTATTCAACATATGATACTATTTTTTTGTCATTTTACAACATATGTGATACACAAGAGTCATACATTTGTGTTTTGACAGTGTAAAATCATGATATCATGCCAATATCTTTTAAATTTAGCTTCTTAACGGGGAACCCGATCCCCGCCCCGAACCCAGCGGGATGGGGATGGGAGAAAATACTCCCCGATTGTTAAATGGGGATGGGGATGAGATGGCACTCCCCGGCGGGGAGCAGACCCGTTGCCATCGACGAAGTCCTCGCGGGTCACCGAGGACTCGAAGGCGGCCGAATCGTAGATCTCGAAGCCGTCTTCGTCCACGGCGACCTCGCGGGTCTGCACCGGAGTGTGCGGCGATGATGCTGAGGTAGACAACGTCCAGCTGCCGGAGGAGGTCCCCTCGGCGACGGGAGGCGCGGGCGGCGCGGGAGGCCCTTGCGGCGGCGGCGGCAGGAGACCGTGGAGGATGTCCAACTCCTCCGTCTTCCGCCGCAAAAGCGACGGCGGCACCGGGAGCCCCCTCCCCGTCCATTTATAGGGCGCGCGCTTCCGTGCACCGTTGGCGATGACGCAGTGGCAGCGCTCTTGCTGCAGGGCCCATGGGAGTCCGTCCATGGTGGCGGTGGAGGGAGGGGAGGGAGTGGCCGGCGGCGAGAAATTTTGGGGAAAACGACTAGGGTTCGGCAGCGGCGATTGCGGTTTCGGCCTGCATTTCGTGGACAGATCGGTATAAATACCATCGGTGGCTGGCAATTTGCGGAGGCCTCAAAATCAAATGCAGGTCGGGCCGCGTTTGCAGTTTCTGTTCTGCGCACTGAAATGGGCCCGTCCCGCAAACTCACCGGAATTTTGCAGTTCCGGACGATTTGCGGTGTCTGCTGGAAATGCTCTTAATCTTTTCGAGCCACCCCAAAGCTGAGCAACTTGATCCACTACATGGTGCCCTTGCAGACCACAAGGCACATTTGAAAGGCTCGAGAAATCATCACAACTTCGTTGGATGCTCTCAATAATATTCTGAAACTCCTCACCACGAAGACCAAGCTCCAAGACGCTTCCTTCGCCTAGGATTTTAAAAAGATCCAAGAATAACAACAATCTCAAGGGATTAGCAGGTTAGAATCAATTTCCTTCGGTGAACCTCTAGGTAGATTCCTCAATCAATGAAGTGAATAATCCAGGAAGTTTTGAGCTTTCGAGCAATGAAGGAGAGAGAAATAAAGCCGTCCCCCAATTTAAAGAAAAGGGGAGAGAAATAGTTGGAACCTACCAACTGAGGAGGAATTCTATCATAATGATCGGGAATGGCTGTTCCATCTCCTTGCATGCACTAACCAAGTTGGCAGAGCGCAAATCATCTTCTTGCTGTGGAGGGTTTGGCACCACAGAAATGATGTTATTCATGGCGAGGGAAAGGCATCGATTGCTGCATCGGCTCCTTATTTGGTTAATTACTTGAATTCTTTTCATGCAGCGTCGAAGGACAGGAGCGATCCAAAGGGCAAGTCTCCTGTCCAGATGGAGGAGCTGAATAGTAAGCCTGAGCGCAACTTGATTAAAACCTGGTTGGCTCCTAAGGAAGGAGAGCTGAAGATTAACGTGGACGGGGGGTGGGACGCGATCTCAAAAAAAGCTGGAGTTGGCGCCTTGATCCGAAACCATGTCGGACAGGTTGTAGTGGCCGAATGGAAGCCCATTCATGGATGCTTGAGCGCAGAGGAAGCTGAGGTCCAAGCTGGTTTACTGGGACTCAAACTCTATGCATTCACAAATCAACTTCCAGCTACGCTCGAGTCGGATTGTCTGCGTTTTGTTAAGGTAACCCAAGATAAGAACTTGGATAGATCGGCCAACTGGGCACTTTATAGCGAAGCTAGGGAATTACTGAATATGTATTATCAGCTTTCTATCTGTAAGATTGACCGTAGTATCAATAGGCCTGCACATGCTCTAGCTCAATTAGGAAAAACAGGCGCTAATGGCATCTCTTGGGGGTCACCACCGAGCTGCGTCTCGGAGTTGGTTGATCACGATTGTATGAACATCTTGTATTAATTCTGGCTAAAAGGCGGCAAGTTTCTGACGCACTCTTTCCCTAACCAGGGTACCGAAAGGGACTGGCAGGGTTTTAATGAGGCGGCTTGCTGACCTAATATATGTGGTGGAAATTTTCAAAAAAAAAAAAGAAAAGGGGAGAGAAATAAGCCGTCCCAAAATCTAACAGATATGATGTAGGATTATGCTACCCGGATCATCCAGGCCATAGTCGTATTATCTGTGGACCGGATGATTCGGGCGGCATCCAGCCAATGATCTGGTCCGACCCTTGCCTAGCCGGACCAATACCTGAAAAGTTGGATCAACAAGGTCTAGATGATCTTGGACGAATGGACACACATTCTTGTTAGGTTTTGTATTATCATGTACATTCAGTTTTTTTTTTAGAAACGGTTAAATCCTGGAAAATCCAGAAAATGCGAGCACCCATGCCAAGTCTGGGAATTGAACCTGTATGGGCTGGTTCCACCACAAGGAACCAAACCAGTTGAGCTAGGCTCACTTCGCTGTACATTCAGTTTTCTTATTATTGATGTCACGTGATCTTTCTTTTTTGACGGTCCACATGATCTATTAGAAGTGGTGTGTTTATGTAAGAAAAAAAAGTATATCGATAATGCATGCATGATATTTTCACGTTGTGCACACCATGCAATACTAGTTTTATTTTAAGTATTTTGTTTTTTGAAGAAATTTTGAAACAAGATACGTAGTACAATAGTATTGTTTAGAAATGAAACATACTCCACACGGTTTGAGCCCAGTTGAACAATTCCACGAAAAATACTTACTCGTTTCCCGGCCCATTCCCAAGTTCTAGTCCACACCGGTCGTGTAAAAACGGCGCCGCTCCTCGAGCAGGGCCGCATCCTTCAGAGTCTGGAGGAGCAGCGGCGGCGGCCTGGCACCGGATCTCGGGGTGAACCCGGCCGCGGAGGAGCTCTCCGCTGCTGGCGATGCCACGCGTGCAGCTCGGTCGAGCGATGGGGGATTCCTCCTGCTCCCAGGAACCTACGAGAGGTGAGCTGAGCTTAGTGGAGATTCCAGCCCTTCCTATTTCAACCTACAGTATTTTTACTGCATGCACTGTCGCCCATGTGGTGAAATCACCATCCTTTTTTAAGCCTGATCAACGTGAGCATTTGTTCAGGCCGAGAAGAAGCTGTAGATTGTTCACGGTTGAATCTGGAAGAAAAGGGGGTGGTGACCTGGAGAAGGGACACGGCGCAGAGGTGCCAAATTTCAGTTCAGGTTACTCTCTTGCTGCGACACAACTTTCGGGCAGCATAAGCTGCCACTTCTTATTACACGGGGTTGAATTTTAGACCTACCAGTGATCATTGACCACCACGTGCCCTGGACAAGTTTTTTATGCTTGTTTCTCTGAAAGTGGTATGACAGTTAAACAGAAAAGTAGTAAATGAAGTTGATTTACATAGTTTCATCGTTTGTCCTATTTATCTTGTTAGTTCCTTGGATTAAAGTGTCTTTACACAGATAGAATGCTGATTTACACCATGTGCAAAATGAGAATGCATAATAAGCCTACACAGTTGCATTGCTGGCTTGCTGCTGCATTGACATGCAGGTTGCAAGCATTACTCTCAGCATCGTATACACTAGGCACACAATATACACGAAAGAACAATATATGGCCGGGCGTATTCAGGAGACTTGAGAACCTTAATATCATATGGCTGACTTAACAAGGCGCTACAAACCATTGCTTGATGTTCCATGAGGCGTAAAATTTCGAGTTGTTTGGACTTCCGAACTAGGACTTAGTTCTCTGGATATTTCAATCTCTTGTTGGCAGGCGTTGCTGTCTGAATCATCTGGCACAGTTAACTGCATGTTCTGGGACGGGCTACTTTCTGGAGTCTGTTCATTTATATCCTCTTCTCCATATCCCATCTGAATCTGATCAGGGCATATACTGTTCCTTATTCTGTGCTTTTTGTAGAGGAACATCACCAGGGCTATTAAAAGGGCAGAAGTTGAAGCAACTCCTGTGAGTAGAAAGAGTCCTGAAAAGTTTTTGAAGTTTAATCTGCTGGAGCCAATGATGGCACCGTCATTCTGACAGGCATGTTGGTCTCCTATCCATTTCCTTTCTATCTGAATTATGGCATCTCCCTCTGTTAGGCTGAGGATTGCCCTTGAAAAGTCATAGACCAGAGCGGACCGCTTGGGAAATGCCTAAGCAAGTAGTATAACTTCATTAGTACACCTACTACTTAAGTAATGGGAATTCATATAATCTTTGCATGGAAAATATAGTAAAGGTAAATAAATTGCATGGTGGTCTATTTAAGATTCTTCCTAAATTCAGAACAAAAATGTACTTAAGATAAAGGATTTTTTATTTTCATGCCCCTGGTTCCTTTGTTGTACTCGGTTTTGCCCACGCTATAAAACTTTGCTCACTTTTCCCCACGCTCTTTCCTTAGTTTAAGTAAATAGCAACCATTTATCTATCCTTTTAAAAGAAAATTATTGTAGCTGATGTTTTTATTTTAAGGTTATCCTTGTGTTAGTCAAATTAGGATATGCCGATATGGAATTTCAGTTGGTGTCTTTCTCATAGGTCACTCTACTGCCTATAGTTATTAATCGACATCTTAAGAGTAAGCTTTTATGTACAACCAAATTACCAAACATATGATCTTCACTACATATGCTCCTATCCCAGTGTACCTATATGTTTAGAAGTTAGAACTTCCATGCTTCTATTGAGTTTGTTATAGAAACAATGTGCACCATATAGTACGTGTCTACAACACTTGACAATAGTTTTTGTCACTATAAGTTGCTTGTCAAAGAATATTTCTTCGAGTGACAGTATGAGTGACTTAAAGTCTTTGTAAGTTCTAGTTGTGGCAGATGACCATGCAGAATGATGAGTTCCATACCAGCATACCCTTCTTGAGTGCACTTGTTTGTTACCATGTTTTGCTCTGTGCATTGCTCAGGCAACAACTTTTTTAATGTATGCATGTATTTCCATATGTGTTCTGTGTTTTTATAAGTATCTTTATGAATTGCTCATTTTTTGAAGTGTAGGCAGTAATTTACCAAAATAACGGATTGAAGGAATAATATAATGTACCAAAATGAATGTGGTGTAGCTAACTTACAAAACCAAACCCTTCCGACTTGTAAATAGGTCCAACCATTGTGTAACCTTTGCAATGCTTGGCGAGAAATATTTTGATGTATGGAACTTCATGTATAACTGCAGCAATACCACCATTTTTGCTCCCTTTGGAGAGTGCATCGGCAAAATCATCTGGATTATTGTAGGCCCTGATCTTTCTTCTTTCAAAACCAAGCTGTTCTAATAGGTCCCCTACATAAGAACCGTTATGATATCCTACATATTCTCCTTTCTTAAGGAGTTCATGAACATCGGTGACTGTGGGTTGAAGTTGTTGCACCGTAAGCATCGATGATAAATTGGCCGTATAACTGGACGTGATTACTAATAAAACCAGAAACCATACAATGATAACCAATCTAGACAAAATACTTTGTACCCTCTCCTCTGCAAAATGAGTAACCAGGTATCAGCAAATTTAAAGTGAACATGAGAAAATTACTCTCAGTATGACAATTTCCTTCATTTAAACTATTATGAAGATGCAGTAATTTTCACAAGCAGTTATATAAGTGGTCACAAAGCACCAGGTTTTGTAATTTAGGAATTTTGGCCTCATACCATCAAGTCGTTGGTACTTTGCCGAAATAACACTTAATTCCTTCTTTGCTACCTAATTAGTATCCACCATTTGTCTCTGCGGTAGAAAGGGGTTCACACCCTACCCCCAGTCGATCCAGACTTTCTGGAACGTTCTAGGCACATCTAGATTTTCGCGCATGGCTTTTGTACAACCATTTGACCAACCAAATCCAAATCCTCCTTTTTGAGATTCTACTATATTTGGAAAATGCAATTTTATATGGCAATAAGAACAATTAATATATTTTATGACGTCATCACTTACTATCCACAAAGAAGGAGAAGTATATTGCTATCCCAAGCTGGCGGGAGATGGAACCAGTCAGTTCGCTGTTGTCAATTCGTCGTTCCAATAGCCAGATGGCAGCACCAGTGAATATGAAGAATACAATGCTTCCAAACCACAGGTCAGTAGTTAATGGCTTCAAGAATATCCACGTATCCTTAGTCGTGTCGTCCTTGACTGGCACAATCATTGCTATTCCAGATTCAGTATAAGGCAGTGTGAAGTCAGCATAGGAAGTTCTATTGTATCTGATAGTTATGTCGCCAATTGCTGCGTCATATACCTGAAAGCAAATCATTTCTTGTTGCATAAGTGTGTAGCCACGTTTCTTTCAGTTAGTGGTCACATCAGTAGTATACGACTCAAGCTCAACAGAATCGTGAATTAGAAGGCTCGTGGAAACAATCAATTCTGTCCTAGTCTTAATAGGAACACTAGTACTGTCATCTATGTGTTGAGCATACACATCTTGTTAATTTGTGCCATAACTGGTAGAATTAGACAGTTAGTAATTATTAGTAACAGTCCATCCATATAGCCCTTTAAGAGGGAGGTAATGCCTTCTATTTTCACATAATTATCCCATATACTCATCTATCTACTCGAACTCACCCACCCCGCGTTCGAGGCGCAGCCTCCGCAGGGTGCCTCATTTCTACCTAACAACTTACAGTTAAGGGAGGGAACTTTCAGCTTTCCCCTTTAACCTACGTTTTACATTCAGTGGGACTAATTGGTGGAAAATGTTCCCTAGAATACCAAAAGGAATACTAATATTTTCATACTAAAGCAGATTGATAAAATATGATTAAATTGTACAGGTGGGACTAGTAAACTTGGTAAAATAAGAAGGAGCATGCCCAATTTCTGCAACTTAAAGATATTGACAATTGAAGAGGCAAAATTTATTACCCCAAGATGAACTTGGTAGACAAAATCATTATAGCTACCATGGCTTATTTCTTGTGCAGTATCAAATGCTTCATATTCATAAGGGATTGCATATGGGAGTTTCTTTAACACCTCTTCAAATACATCAATTGCATACCCTGTGGCAGTTATTGCATTGGTTATAGGATCCCTTTCCACCTTCATGAACTCAGGATATCCACTTGTGCGCACACCTACTCGGAGTTTCTTTCCATTAGTAGGAATTTGCCAGCCTTTAGGAACTACATGCACTTCCCCTGGCCAAACAATTGGACTGAGATCAGGTATAGAGTCTTGATATGTACGTTTGAATTCACTTTGATTCAAATTCCTCAAAATTCCATCCTTTGCTGTCCAGAAACCTATTTCTTTCGGCTCTCTTCTAACCACATTAATTATCTGGAATATTGAAAATTGCAATTGCCTGTTTGCAAGGTCAAAATCACCACTTAAGCCTCTGAACTTCTGTTCTAAGATTGCATCTAGGAGTTTTGGACCAATTGTGGACATACCCAAAGTTCCAAGACACGGTGAGTTTTTCTTGTGTTGCTGCTTCTGGGATATGTCAATGGTCTTGCTTACCTTTTCTGCTGCTTGTGCCAAGGCCCAAATAGTATCATAACCCCATAGCCCAAAAATACTTGGCTGTGATGGTGGGTCATTCGGGTTGTCTTGTTTGTACCTCATATTCCATCTTGTAGTAAAACCATCAAATTCCTTTGATTTAGGCACATAGAATCTCACACCCAATGCACCATCCATTCCATCAAGAACCAAAGGGCTCAGTGAGTTAACAATGTTTGATATACCGTCTGTCAAAATCCATGCATATCCCTCTGTCATCATTCCTAATTCTTTGGCCTTTGTGAAGATAATGGAGCCGATAGCTGATGACATGTGCACAATGTAAACCCTTGTTTGCATTGTCATTAGCTTGTATAGTTCTTTTTCAACTTGGTCACTGTTTGCTGATGGAGAGATTGCACTGCGATATGGCATAGAAGCTCCAAACTCTTGGAGGGCATCAACAAGGTAAGGTATGATGCCCCTGCCATAGTCTGTCTCCTCATAGATGGGCACCACTTCCCTCCAGCCATATGCCTCAATGAGAGCAGCAAGGCTATTCACCTGAGCAGCATCACTTAGAGTTGCTCGCAAAAAATATGGCACATTACCGGATGAAAGAGCGGGATTCGTTGCTGTGAAGGAGATAACAGGGACTTGACTGTTGTTCCCAACATCAGACACAAAAGTTGCCTCTGAAGATTTTTGTGGACCGATGATGGCCCCTACAGAGTAGTTTTCCAGCAGGTCCACAGCTGTGCAATCCAAGAAGAAAAAAAAAGATTTGAAGAAACCAAGATATCTGGTGCATTAATAAACATTGGGCAACCCGTGATGTTATAGCTTAGCATAATAACTTCGACTATATGATCATTGCTTTTAAGGTACTGTTTTCAGATATTTAGGAATATAAATATATCAAGAACTCGGGTGCATGGGGAAAGTGCCTTGTTTTGTTCACCAGATTCACAGGTGCCTTTTGGGGGAATATTTTGTAAAATCCCTTACTTTGTTTCACAGTTAGCAATACAACTGTAGAAGTGAAAATAATAAAGATATTAGGAAAAGCTATTTATTTAATACTTCTTTGATTCGTTTCACTCTAGATAAATTTGTTTATGAATTTTGTCCAAGTTTAGTAGTAAAAAGAAGTTCGTAAATATTCTGATATAAACATTATATACTCTGCAATAGAATTCGAACTGCATAGGATTTCACCTTATCACAGAAATCCTATGTAACACTAGTCTCTTGTGTTTCACAGCTTTATTCAGTGGAAAATCCAATACTGATTCCCAAATTTTGTTGTGTACCTTCTGATGCAGCTTGGATATTGTGTCCATTGGAATCCCTGATGTGGAGAACTAGCTTTGTTGTATAGTTCATGTGGGCTGCATAGAAATCTTCCATAGCCATCAAAATGCTAGTGCGTGCTATCTTGCCCACCAAAGACTGCAGATTGAGGATGGCTCCAACATGGAGTATACCCGCTCCGCTCCGTGTAACATTCTGAGCGACACTGAGATTGAGGAACGGCAACAGCAACAGCAACAGCAACAGCAACAATGAGGTGGTCTTAACTGCTGTGTCCATCCTCAGCTGTTTCTTACAGAATGTATGGGGCCAAGGCATAGTCTTATAGTTATGATTCTCATTATTTATCGCACTGACAGAGGAACGATCATTATCATTGCATTATTTTAACCAAGTCTTGGTCAGCTCTGAACTATAATGTCAACTACTATCTGTTCAGGCTATATTGTTTGTTTTGGAAGGATTCTGCTGCCTCTCTATTTATAAATAGTATAAAGTGGTTGATACCTGCACTTTGAAGTGATGATCTGCAAATTCATGGAAACTTCCTGTGACAGACTGAAGAAGAAGCTTGGGAAATTCCTCCATCCATTAAATATATGATCCCTAGGAAATGGGATTGTGAGGAAGAAGTCAAGGGGACCTTGCGTACTGGGAGAACTTGTACTATTATTCTATGCTAGTGCATATATACAGTGGAAGCTTTGTTTTTGGAAAGGTATGATCCCTCCTTGGTGGTCAGATAACTGTGGTTAGTCAATTCTTCTAAAGAAAAGAGAGAACAAGTTAGTCAATGGCTGTTGAGTGTTGGCATATTTGGTCTGTGGAGTAAGGAGTATATTCCTATTTGAATATTGTTTTTTGATAAAACCGAGTGATAACAGATTGATGCAACTTGAACATTGGTATTGCTGGAAATAACTTCGTGGATTATCGGGTGCCCACAGGGGCTTGAATATGAGCCGCCATGACGGACAGAGATGGACCATAGACACACAGGATGCAGATTAATCTCATAAGATCTGACGGTACCAGGGGCAGACACTGTCATGGCAGACATTTAATCTATATATATTCAACTTAGGATGAATTTGCTTGAGCTGCCTAGGTCGCCAGGGCCATATGCCTTGTTGAGAAGAACAATCGAGCTATGCTCTCTTTCAGCTTCAGCTGACAGAACTCGGTAACAAATCAAAACACAGCTATATGTACGAATCACAGAACGTCTATCAGTACCTTAAGAGGAAAAGCGCCCTTGAACAGTTGGTTGATGTAGGGAGGAGAATGGCATGGAAGTGGCATGTGGATGTGGGCACAACATGAGCAGACGACGATGCACAGGGATCAAAATTAAGACCCTTCTTCAGCAAAGGAAAATCTCTAATCTACCTCCTCAAATAGATAGCAAGATTTGGTCTGAACTCGGAGTGCACTTAGGATTCACTCAGTACATTTGGGAGTAGTAAAGTGCTCCTTTTGGTTTAATTACAGTACATGTTTCTTTCGCTGTTATTCCTGTTTATTTAAGAAGTTTCCCTTTATCGAAAAAAGGTAAGAAGTTTCCCTTCATCTAGTTGAGTTTTAATTTCAGTTGGTGTGGCAGCTTTGATATGGGCAATCTGGCCTGCCAGAAATGATGCCTGTTTCAAAGTGGTTTCCTTTTAGTGGTAGAAAATTTATTAAAAGCAGAATGCAACGGGGCAAAGCTGTAAGGTTGTGGCCTCTCAATTCTTCCATAGGCTAAGGCCGATGATTCTTCGACTGGAATGAGCATCCTTAGGACTACTTTGCTGGAGAGAAGCTTCGGCTAGGAGATGTTAGCTATCATTGATGAAAATGTAGTGATCCTGTTTTTCTTAATTTTGGTTGGTCTCTGCGATTCAACTTGTATTCTGGCCGTGAGGTAGTAGCTGGCTTTAACAGACCCCTGATACTTATGTTTTATCAATTCCATGGAATTGGGGGCATGATATTCCTTTCATAAAAAAAAGTTATAATTTCACGGGAAAAGTGGAACATCACCACCAAACAGCGTGGCTCCTTCAATTTTATGTTGCTGTAGTCCGATACTGAGTAGTGTAGTGGCAAACTGGCAATACTATTACCAAGGTACGTCACTTTTTCCAAGCAATAACAGCTCTGTTTCTAAGCCTTAGAATCAATACAGTGGATATTGGAGATTGGGTGCTATATAGTCCTAAGAGACTAATGTAATTTTACTATTTACAGTTGCTTATCTACAATTTATAAAGTGACAGATCACTGCTTGTGCCAATCAATCTGGTCATCATCATCTCAAGCCCTTAATGGATATCTAACAACCACCTTGTTTCACTGCAAGAAGTCGGAGAATGGCAGTGATCATTTACCGTTCGCCATTTTCTCCGGAGCCATCGGTGTTGGGAGCTACCGCTACCCTTTCTTCGGCACCGGCGGCCAGCTCGATCTCACCGTTCGCGGGGCTTACGGTATCCACTGACCATTCACTTGTGTAGGGCGCGCTGAGCGGACTCCCAAGCTCACTCTGTGCGATATGAGGGGAGGCAACTGTGTCGGTCCTTCCGGCGACGGAACCACCATCGTCCTTGTTCTTGAAGGTGTGCGACGAGAGGTCCTTATCATCGAAGGTCTTGGCCAACCTCCATAGCCTGCTCTTCCAGGACAAGTGCGCCGGAAGTTCCTGCTGGTTAGTCACGACGAAGGTGACAAGGTGAACGGCGCAGCAGAGGAGCGAGGTGACGCCGGTGATGAGGAACAGACCCCAGAAGCTGTCGAAGCTGAGGCTGTCCGACGTGAACGGCCCGTCATCCTGCGCGGCACCGTCCTCGTCGGGGTCGCCGAACCACTTGCGCTCGATCATGTTCATCTCGTCGCTCTCGGTGAGCTTCAGGATCGCCTGCGACAGGTCCATCACATACGGCGACCCCTTCGGAAACGCAAAGCCAAAACCGCCCGTCTTGTTGAGCTGGGCGGTCATGGTGAAGTTGGCGCGGTAGGTCTTGAGGAAGATCTTGAGGTAGGGCGTCTCGTTGACGATGGCGCCGATGCTGCCATTGAGCAGCGCCTCGTGGAAGCTCTGCGCGTTCGGGTACCGCACGAGCCTTTCCGGCGGGAAACCCGACGCCGTCATGGCCGCACGCATGAAGGAGTTGTTCATGACACCGACCATCTCCGAGCCCCTCAGCAGCGCGCCGTAGTCGGCGACGGTCGGCTCTAGCTGGGGCACCGTGAGCATGGACGTGAGGCTTGCCGTGTAGCTGGACTGCAGGATGAGCACGACGAAGACCCACACCACCACGGCGAGCCGCGACAGGTTGCTCTTGAGGGTCTCCCTGTGGGCGAAGACGAGGGTGGAGAAGCCGAAGTAGAGGAGGGTGCCGACCTGGTACGAGCGCGGGCCGCGGAACTCGTCGTTGGAGCGGTGCTCGATGGCCCAGACGACGAAGCCGGTGAAGAGGAAGAAGGCTGTGCTGACGAGCCAGAGGTCGTAGCGGAGAGGCTTGAGGAAAACCCACGTCCGCTTACTGCTACGCTGGTCGCGCACGGGTACCACCATGGCGATGGCCGTTGTCTCGTAAGGCAGCGTGAAGTCCACGTACATCGACCGGTTCGCGGTCATGGTGATGTCTGCCACCGCCGCATCAAACGTCTGCAGAAAAGAGGCGGCAAGGTTAATTTAGCCACAACTAGTTAATCTGTTCAACCAATTATCATTCATCAGTAAACCTAAGAAAACAAGGTGCATGCATCATGTATGCTTCACATTTGTATCGCCTTGCTTTTTCTGTGCCAAATGGTAGCCGGAGAACTGAAGTGGACTTAAGTTCGCACAGTCTGCAACTTGGTATTGCTTATTCAAGATGTATATGATAAGCAATTAACTAATCACTTAACACCAGGCAAGATCAGCAGAGTGATCCAATTCCTAGAAGAAGCAACTGCCACTGCCACCTACTAACAAAGAAACTACGACAAGCTCATCGGTATACTACTGCAAATTCGGTAAGCCGTGGAGGCATGCGTTCAGACCGGGTGTGTATTCAATATGTGGACGTGATGCTGTCAACCGTGACATTATGTACTCACGTTGGTCGACCGTCACGTTGTGTTTTGGTCGTGCCGTTTTGGACCTAATGCCTAGTGTGTGTTTTTTTTTAGTTTTAATGCCTAGTGGTGGTTATTTGTTTTCCAGGGTCGCTTTATTCAATATGCAAGAGTTCTAGTTTTGCATGAAAGTTTACACTTCACAGTTTTAAAATCACCACAAGATTGATTGAAAAACAAATCACTCAAAGGTTGGTATGTCCAACATCTTAGGCGTGTATATTTTTAGTCCTGGAAACACATACGATCACAGGAGCCAACACAAGCTTTCTGTTTCAACATAAACATATCACACAACGGTTATGTAATTACTTTCCAAACAAAACAGTTTAAATACTCAAATTGGGAAAATCTAGCATTCCAACCATGATCTAAATTTAAGTAAATTTCGAATAAAAACTACACTTTTAAAAACAAATTTTAGAAAAAAGGACATATTCGACATTACCTACAAAAGCCCACATAAACCGAATTTATCTTCCAGTCGACTACTCTGGCCAATGAAGGAAAAGTCTAATGGTGGTGATAATTTCTGTGCCGTAAAATTATAATGGTGTGGGTTGGAAATATTTGTGTCTTTAGACCTCTAGAGAGTTCGGAACATTCATTTTCATGGAAAATGTGAAGAGTAGGCATTGGTTTCCTAATGCTCTCTTGATAGTGGATATCTAGGATCCTTAGTACACCTATCTTCGTGTCACTAGTTTGCATGGGTTCATAATTTAATTGGAACTGAAGTGAACTTAAAACGCAGAGTCTGCAACTTGGTATTGCTAATTCAAGAAGTATATGATAAGCAATTAACTAATCACTTAACACCAGGCAAGATCAGCAGAGTGATCCAATTCCCCGAATAAGCCACTGCCACCTACTAACAAAGAAACTACGACAAGCTCGTCAGTATACTACTGCAAATTCGGTAAGCCCTGGAGCATGCGTTCAGACCGCGTGTATTCAGTATGTGGACGTGATGCTGTCAACCGTCGCATAATGTACACACGTTGGTCGACCGTCATGTTGTGTTTTGGTCGTGCCGGTTTGGACCTAATGCCTAGTGTTGGTTATTTGTTTTTTCAGAATTTTATTAGAACTCCAGTAATACTACGTACCTCCAAATTTCTGTCTATATTCTGTCTAGATTCAAACCAAACCCACATTTTTGTCAAAATATCTCGAAACTTCAATGAAATATGATCGAAAAATCCAAAGTTTTAGATATTTCAAGCTAGAAATATATGGGTCACCTAACAATTTATAACCTTTTCAAGTGCTTCCATCCCTTTCGGTTGACAGATCCTTCTTGGGAGGATGAAGTCGTTAGTCGTGTGAGTATGGATTTTCCTTTGGGTGACTTCTTCTATGACAAAGACATACTATTAATTTGGAACTAGCCTTGGTCCATGCATATGCATGATTGCAACCAACTTGATAACAACAATGTTCAACGGTCAACTAGCTTAATGGCTAGGAATGTTCATCCAAGTCAAAATATTCGACACAGGAATTTGAGACAGCTGGAGTATGTAGTCTAATTACTCGCCCCAGTCAGACAGATATTTGCATATGCTATTCTATGGTCGATATGCTGGTCATTGACCAAATAGAACCTGCAGCCTAGTGATATACAAATATAATTAACCAGCCAACCACGGTTTTGATCGTTAATATTAGTGTAGTTATAAATATTTTTCTGAGTCGGGCGTTGTCGTTATTATAATATACTGAAATGTATTGTATACGTTTATGTTAGACATGAGTTGATTCATCATGGTGTGTATAACCCAAATTTCAATTTACATGTAGTATGACCAACAATGTAATGATAAGTAGTAGTAACAACATATATAAAAGGTCAGCCAGATGAATACTTACCCCATTACCGACTGCTTTGACCAGCTCGTCGTAGGGCATGGACTTTGCCCTGACGTACTCGAACGGCAGCGCGTAGGGCAGCAGCCGCACCGCCGCCTCGAACACCTCGACGACGAACCCGCCGGCCGTCGTCTGGTTCGTCACGGGGTCCACGTCCAGGTGCACGATCGGGCGGTAGCTGTCGGACACATTCCCCGGCACCGCGATCTGCAGCTTCCGCGCGATCGTCGGCTGCACCCACCCACTCGGCCTCACCGTGGAGTCCCCCGGCCAGATCACCGGCTTGAGCTCGCCGTTCAGCACGTCGGAAGGGCGGCCTACGTGCCGAGTGAGCCCGTGCTTCTTCGTCCAGAACCCGAGGCCCCTCCCCTTTCCGTTATCCATGAAGTTCACCACCTCGAAGGCCGGCACCGCGAGCTCGCCGTCAATGAGCTGGAAACGGCCGCCGAGGCCCTCGAATCTGGTGTCGCTGATGGCGCGGAGGAAGCTTTCGCCTGACATCGACTTGCCGAGCCCGGCGATGTCGGTGGGCCCTCCCTTGCCGCCCACAAGCCCCGGTGGTGATGACAGGTCGCTCGAGCTGAGTCGCTCTGCCGCGGAAGCCACGGCCCACGCGGCGTCGTACGCCCACACGGCGTAGCATCCCATGTCGGCGGCCGCCCGCTCGGCGTCCGGGTGCTCGCGCATGTACCGGTGCGCCCACCGCTTCTCGACCAGGCGCAGCCGCGGCGTGTCCCGCACATAGGGCGCCAGTCCGATCACGCCCTGCGGCGGCTTCACGAAGCCGTGGAGCCCCGTGAGGCCGTCGGTGATGACCCACGCGTACCCCTCACCCATCATGCCGGCCTCCGCGGCGGCCTCGAACACGCTTGCCGCGAGCTCGGGGCGCGTGTGGAGAACGAAGGCGCGCGTCTGCTCGGACTCCATTCGGTACAGCGCCGCGGCCACGGCGTCGCGGGACGCGGCGGCCGGGAGCGCGCAACGGTACGGGACGGCGGCGCGCGCGCTGGTGAGGGAGTCCACGAGGAACGGCACGAAGGCGGCTCCGTAGTCGTCGTCCTGGTAGATGGGCACGACGCGGCGCCACCCGAAGTACGTGGCGAGCGCGGCGATGGCGTCTGCCTGCGCCGCGTCGCTCAGCGCGGCGCGGGCGAAGAACCTCGCCGTGGCGGGAGACACCGACGGGCTCGTGGCCGAGAACGACACGACGGGGACCTCGGCCCGCGTGCTGAGGTCGGCGACGAAGGTTGACTCGACAGACGACTGCGGGCCGAGGATGGCGCGGGCTCCCTGCCTTGTTATCAGCTGCAGCGCTGCACGTACGCAACAGAATTAAGACCATGCACACGTACGCGTTGAGAGGGGAACGGCGAGGGTGCTGGGCGTACCGGCGGACGCGGCGGCGACGACGTCCCCGCGGGAGTCGTGCTGCAGGATCTGAACCCGAGTGGTGGAGTTGGGGAAGGCGGCGTAGAAGTCGTCGAGGGCCATGGGGATGGTTGTGTTCGCGATCTTGCCGACCGGCGAGGAGGCATCGATGATGAACCCCACCTTCACGTCGGTCGGCTGCGCCCGCGACGTCGCTAGGACGAAGGCGGCCAAGCCGATCAGGAGGAATAGAAGGCTGGAAGGACCGCGTGCGTCCCCGGCCATGGAGCAGACGAGGAGCGGGAGAGAGAAGATCAGTCCAGTATCTTTTGGGTCTTTGGGCGACAGAAGTTTGCTCAGTCAACTATACATCGACCATCGTGGCAGTTTGCCCGGCAGTTATAGGTTATATACCACAGCCACAGCAATAAAGAGATACATTTTTTCTTAAAGGGAAACAATAAAGATATAATTCTAATAAATTTTTTTTTTTTTTTTTTTTTGAATTTTCCATATATATAAACACTAATAAAGCCAGCAAGCCGCCTCATTAAAAACCTTCCAGTCCCCGCAGGTACCCTGGTAAGGAAAAGAGTGCGTCTGGTACTTGCTGACTATCCGAGTTCGAACAAGGTTACATCGTTAATTACATCAGGAATAATAAAGCTAGGGGGATCGCCATCCCAAACAAAAGAGCTATCAGTATCATAACCGTAGCGAGCTAACTTGTGCGCCACCGAATTAGCTTCCCGGTTGCAGTGTTGCACTGTAACAGATCCTATCCCAGAAGCTCTGACAAAGCAGTCAGTCAGGATCGCCGTGTATGGACTCCAGATTTCAGTTTCTCGGTTATAAGCTTGACAAAGCTCCAAGCAATCCGTTTCAATGATAGTAGGGGAGCACTTAATTTCCTCGATCAACATTATCCCTCTCTGAAGGGCAACTGCTTCTGCAGTTGCCGAGTCCAGCACACTTGAAAAAGGCCAATACCCTCCCGCTAGAGCATCTCCTCGATGGTTGCGGATAACAGCACCTACAGCTCCATCTCCATTAGGAAAGAAAGTGGCATCAATATTAAGTTTGTACTTACAAGGAGGAGGCGGCGTCCAGGTATTCACTCTCGGAATAGCTTTAGGTGTAGTATTCTGATAATTTGCAGCAAGAGCCAAGATCGCAAACGCCGAGCGCTCAGGAGGTTTAACATGCTCTCCTTTTACCGCCTCCCGGCGCTGCCACCAAATGTACCAAGAGCCGACAGCGATAGCTTCTTTGAACCCAATTTGACCCAGAATCGGAATCGTGGGAGCGTTGCTTCTAAGAATTTCTTCTAGGATAACTGAGCCTGATCTTTCCATCGGTAAAACTGCATCAATAGCTTCTGAAAGCCCCAAAGAAGTCCATACCTGACGAGCACGAACACAAGAGAACATGAGGTGTTTGATATCCTCTGAACCTTGTTTACAGATCGGACATTGGGCTGAGGTTTTTATGTGTCTATTGGCCAATATCGCAAGGCCAGGAATGGTACCGTGCAAGGCCTTCCAGATGAATATTTTCACCTTCGCCGGCACATTCAGCTTCCAGACAATTTCCCACACAGGGTTCCTGCCTGCAGTACCTAAACTTGCTCCATTTATTTTAGGACCAAAGCTGTGCCACCATTGGATATAATAAGCGGAGCGAACCGTAAAGATGTTAGTCTTGGAAAAATGCCACGCCACGAAGTCATCAGTCATATGGATGTTCAGAGGGATTTTCAAAATCCTGGACACATCCACCAAACTGAAGTTGTCTCTTAGGGTTTGCTCATCCCATGTATGCGTAAATGGATCTATTAGCTCGTCAACAGTCCTCAACAGAGAATTACCTTGAGGAGAGATGATCATCCTAGTGGGACTTGAAGGGACCCAATGATCATGCCAGATGTTAATAGAGGTGCCAGAACCGACCCTCCATATGTGTCCCCTCTTGAAAGTAGTCAAACCAGCGACAATGCTCTGCCATGTGAAGGAAGATCCACTCTTCGGACCAGCTTTTAGCACATTACCATGAGGATAATATTTCGCTTTAAGTACTTGAGAACAAAGAGAATCCGGCTGTGCAAGAAGTCTCCATGATTGTTTAGCTAGCATGGCAAGATTAAAGGAGTATAGATCACGGAAACCCATTCCCCCATCTTTTTTCGGAATGCACATACGCCACCATGCCATCCAATGCATACGCCGCTGATGTTCAGTATCACCCCACCAGAAAGCCGCCATAGCGTCTGTCATCTCCTTACACAATTTTTTGGGTATTTGGAACACCGACATGGCAAAAACCGGGATTGATTGAATTATTGCCTTCAACAGAATTTCTTTCCCTCCCAATGATAAAATTTTTTCGTTCCAATATTCCAGCCTTTTGATAATCCTTTCCAGAAGATGAATAAAGCTATCACTTTTATCCAAGCCTACCATGGATGGTAGGCCCAAATATTTATCAGAGAGAGCCTCTGTCATGATGTCTAACTGATCACAAATTTGAGCCTTTAGCTCAACCCCAACATTCGGACTGAAGAAAATGCTGCACTTTGAAGCACTAACCATTTGTCCCGAGCTTCCACAGTAATGATCAAGAACCTGTCTCAATGAGGTTGCATTATTCATATCTGCCTTCATAAGGATTAGGGAATCATCAGCAAAAAGTAGATGCGAGACTGATGGTGCATTCCTGCAAACCCTAACTCCTTCAATGCCACGAACCTCCTCTCTATGAGCCAGAAGACTTGACAGCCCCTCTGCACAAATAAGGAACAAATACGGTGATAACGGATCCCCCTGTCTTAGACCCCTCCCAGGGATAAAAGAATCAGTCTCTTGACTGTTAAATCTGATCTTATAGGAGACAGAACGGACACACGCCATCAGTAAATCTACCACGGCTATATCAAATCCTAGCCGGGTCAGCATACTCTCCAAAAAATTCCACTCTACACGATCGTAGGCTTTATGCATATCCAACTTCACTGCACAATAGCCCCACTTTCCTTTCTTTTTATTCTTGATTGTATGTAAGCTTTCATAAGCCAGGAGGATATTATCTGTGATCAATCTGCCGGGAACAAAAGCACTTTGGACTGGAGAGATGATATCATTCAGAACATGCTTCAGCCGCATAGCAATCATTTTCGAAATCACCTTATAGAGCACATTACAAAGGCTAATTGGACGGAATTGAGTGATGGATTCTGGTTCATCAACCTTTGGGATTAGAACAATAATGGTTTCATTCCACCCCTCCGGAATTTCTCTACTATTAATTGATTGGAGAACTTCAGCAGTAAGTTCATCTCCGAGAATATTCCAACACTTCTTGAAAAAAATAGCATGCAAGCCATCCGGCCCCGGTGCTTTCATATCGCCTATGGAGAAGAGAGCTTTTTTTACTTCTTCTGCTGAATACGGCTTCCGTAAGTCGGCATTCATCTGATCTGAAACTTTAGGAACAACCTTTTCTAGGATATGGGGGTCAGGTTCATCTACCTCAGTAGAAAATAAGCCAGCAAAATATTGTGAAATAATTGGATTTAATACTGCATTACCTTCACGCCATGCTCCTGAATCATCCTTTAACTTCTTAATCATGTTTTTCTTCCGTCTAGCACTAGCAAAGTTGTGAAAGTAGGCTGTATTCTTGTCGCCATGTTGTAGCCAGTTTATTCTGCTTCTTTGAGCCCATCGGATCTCCTCTTGTTCCAGGAGGAACTCGATTTCTTGGGCTAGTTCCTTTTGCTTTGCTACATTCGCATCCGTTAGCGGACCAGATGCCGCCTTCTCGAAATCTCTTTTCGCATGACGTAGTTTTCTGCTGGTACTTTGTAGGATAGTACGGTCCCATTTATGGAGGAGATCATGCACAACTGATAACTTGCCCGCCAAGCCACCGCTAGTCGCATGCACCTGAGATTGCTCCCATGCACTCTCGACTACATGTTGAAATTGCGATTCCTTCAACCATTTGGCCTCAAACCGGAGAACAGCCGGTCCCGAGACCTCTTGTTGAGCTTCTGGAACTAGACACATCAGGATAGGGCGATGATCGGAGTGATCGTAATCCAAGTTTTGTAACACTGCCTCCCCGAACCTGTTATTCCATGCATCATTAGCAAGAGCACGGTCTAGTCTTTCTCTTATCCTTCCTCGATGCCACGTAAACTTCTCCCCCACATATCCACAATCAGTTAGCTCACATTCAATAAGAGTATCTCTGAAGCTTTTCATAAAATGATCTGGTCGTGGATTACCACCTTCCTTCTCAAACTGATACATGATTTCATTTAAGTCTCCCATTACCAACCACGGCAAGCGAACAGCAGCATGAAGATCCTTCAAACATTGCCAGGTTTGGTGTTTGTCCTGCCATCTCGGTTCCCCATACAGGCCAGTGAACCGCCAGATGCTATCCTGGCTATCACCCACAAAAACATCAATAAAATTATGCATCTTATAACGCAACGAAACTGTCACCTCTCGTCTCCACAGAAGTAGGAGACCGCCGCTTCTTCCATCACTACTAACAACCTCTTTGAAATCAAAACCTAGCTTCCGTCGCAAGCATTCCGCCGGCCACTCCTCCAAGTGAGTCTCCGACAGAAACACAATATCCGGGCAACACCGCTTGAGTAACTTTAGCAGTGCCCGGATTGCCGTGGCCTTTTTGAGGCCACGACAATTATATCCTAATATTTTCATTGCGTCCGGTCAACCTCCACACCGGAGGTTGCCGATATCATAGGGGTGTTCTCACTGTTTGTCACCTTCGATCTTTTGGGTTGCTGGATTTTCTCCGGAGTAGAGTTGATGCTGCTCACGGGTGAAACCCCCACTTTATCTTTCCCTGTCTCCACTAGTGCAAGACCATTCTCATCATCTTTCTGAGCCTCCTGTCCCGGGAGATTTCCTTCATCTCCAAAAGCAAGCCTCTTCCGGTTGGGGTTCTCTTTGTCTGTAGATCTGTCATCCTCTGGCTCTTCTTCCACTTCATTCGTGTATGGGTTAGCACGAGGATCATTAAATGAAGTAGTCAGACCTGATCTTCCGCGCCCTCTGCCCAAGGGAGGCATACGTCCCCCATTGCTTTCTCGACCATAGCCACGGCCACGGCCACGCCCTCTCCCATGATCCACCAAGATGAAGCTTCCCCATTCGAGCTTGTCAACGTCATGCTCACCAGTCCCGCACTCCTGGTACCAGTGTCCCACCATACCACAATGGCCACAAAAAGTAGGAAGTTTCTCATATTGGATTTGATAATACTCTTTCTTCGAGCTCTTGGTGATTGAGACAAAACGAGATAACTGCTTGTTCACATCAATGCGAACTTTTATCCGAACATACTCACCAGTGAACCCAGCCGGTAGTTTAAGTTGGACTTCCTTTACCTCACCAACAGTCCAACACATGCCCTTAATGACATGCTCTTTGAGATAATTATCTGGTAGCTTCAAAACACGAGCCCAAACTCCTAATCTGTCCAGCACCACCCCCCTAGGGTTTTGAAAGCCATCGTACTCTTCAATCAGCAGAGCTTGATTTCGGAATAGCCATGGCCCGTTCTTCGTAGCCTTGTTCCAATCCCCAAGGCATCCGAATTGCACAGTAAACAGGTTATTCTCAATTTTCCTCCACTTCACCTCTTTTGCGGGGTTCCATGCAGATCGCATCTCTGCATACAGAGCACTAGGGCTAAACCCTTTCAACGTATGTACCTTTGCGATCGCGAGCCACTTTGCAGCCTCAGTTTGTTCTTCTGCCTCCTCTTCCCAGATGAACTCATCTTGTTCGTCCTCGAGCAAGTTCAGTCGTCCCAGAAGATCTTCCATCCGATCAGATCGCGGCATCGCCGAGCCGCTTGTTTCCCCTTGATCGCCCATCGTGCAAGCTATCACCGAGTCCCAGCCGGAACCGAGAGAGAGAGCACTTCAGGGGCGAGACACCGTCTAGATTGGACTGGAGAAACTCTCGGTGACGCAGCCGCCGCCGGAGGACAAAGAGATCTAGGTTGAAACCCTAGATCACCATGAAATCGCCTGTCGCGAGAGGAAAACGCTTCACGCTACACCTTCCTTCAACTAAAAATTTATTAGAATTATTAGATATAATTCTAATAAATTTTTAGTTGAGAGAGAGATGTTGATTTGTCAGCTTTTTTTTTAGCGTACGCTGATTCGTCAACTATGCTTTTCCGTGGAGATCGCGTGTGCTCATGGAATGCATTTTTACAGCAACCGGTACCTATCGTCACAAGATCCACCATTGATTCGTGTCCTAAGATTCATGCTTCAGTTTAAACATCTATATTTTTTTTTTTGATTTATACATGTTTTGTTTAGGGCACAGATCTTAGGACACGAATCAACGGTGAATCTTGTGCGGTAGGTACCGGCACCTATAAATTTTCAGCGTTGATGTGCTCAGATATGCCACTAATGGGTTTGGCCCAAGCCTATAATCTCGCTCGATTTACCTAGAATAAAACTATTTGTCTAAAAAAAGAGTAGAACTGTACAATTATTTGGGACTGAACTTGGTCTGGCCCTGTTACTTAAAAATGTTGCGAGACAGTGTTAAAAAGAGTAAGCTCTTTACAAATTTTGGGAAGTCCCAGATATTTCGGACACACTAGGAAGGAAACCCCCAATAACCATTGCATACAAACTCCGTTTTTCTAATAGGAGTATATTTTTAATATAACAACAAGATCAACAATTTCTTAAATAGAAACACCAAAAAAATAGGATAAATCCACAAGAATAATAGTTTGAGCACTCTATAAAAGGAGTTCAACCATACTTTCAGTATAAAGATCCCAACAACTTTTTCATACCAAATATGTTTTTGATGAACTCGAGCTTCTATTGAAGATCACAACAAGCTATAAAACCTACATAGAGAAAAACCAAATAGCAACCAATAAAGCCGATGCTAATTATATCAATGTTTGAGCAACCTACTAAGTCCATAATCCTCCTTGATAGTACGACGGCTATTGATCATATAACTCGATCTCCTGACAACTACCATGAGACCATTAAATATACAAAACTATCAAGTTTATACTTTTTCTTTGCACATATTCCGCTTTACTTAGGTCATGCCAACCGTGCACGCCTCAAGTTTAAACACCTTTCTTGATTTCTCCCTCATACTCCATTATGGTAAAGGCTCACTTAGGTATCACATGTCCATTACCACTAATTTAATGACAAGATTAAAGCATATGATCGATTTCTTCGAGGTGCTCATCTTAAGTTTTCACTTCACAATCTTAATTATGATCACCACTTGATGTCATTCTCTTACAGAATATCTGGAATCTTCCTTTTGATGCATTCTCATAGAGAAAAGCTAACCCCACATAGAAACACCATATACATACATCATGGGTTAGTTCACAAATCTATATTGATAATTGGTTACCATACCACCACGAGATCACATGATCCCATTTGGTACATCATCGACGCTTTATGTGCTGATCAATTTGAAACCAATTTTTGTACTTTGACTTGAGCAACCTCCCATATTTTATTTTCTCTTCATTATGATGATAGGTAAATATGAACTTTAACTCTCCTTGTTCTTCAAGACATGCTTGCCATCGGCTCAACTCTCTCATTACATTCTTTGGATCACATTTGAACAACGATATAGTCATCACTTAATCTATTGCTTGCTCTATCATTATCTCTTGAGACACATAATGAATTATTCAGTTGATAGCATGACTCACACCTTGGTAAACCATGGCTCACACATGAGTCTATCATGACCTGGACGTAAAGCCATATCTTGAACTTGTAATCATTATTTCAGGATCTTAATCCTTTGAAGGTTAACTCATAAACTAGAGCACGACAACCTTTGGGTTTCACACTAGGAACTACATCTTCTTTTTCTCCATTCTTCTTTAAGCATTAATCCAGCATATAATTTTCAACTGTTACATACATACAAAGTTACAAACTATTAAAATAACTCAATACACAATTTTATCTTGAGATATTATTATTAATTATCAAACCAGACACGGAGACTCCATACACTTTCAGAATGTTGGAGCAAGTTCACATATGCGAACCAAGTTGCACACATATGACTAGTTGAGCTGCCACAATATCATGTGTTCAATCCTTGGAAAACTAACATATGCATACAGCTTGGCATTACATGCTATAAAAAATACAACCCGCCAGTAAAACCTATGTGTACTACTGCGGGGGTGGATGCATCGAAGATTAAAAATACAGATAAAGATGCAACTGAAAATTATATTCAGAATCAATCTATATAGCCTGTGAAAAAAGTCAAATCATGTTATAAATGGGAGGTATTTGGAAGCAGGCCACGAATTTAGCCCATTAACCTGATCAACTAATGCTAGATTTTTTTTCTCAAGCAGTGTTATAAAATTCAAATATAAAATCTGACATGGTAGAAGTTTTTCTGTTTTTTAAAAAGGTAGATACATGTTATATCCACGTTGTAAATCACGAGGGCAACCGGTTGCACCACTAGTACGTCTGGGTGCACCCGATCGATACATTCTCGGACACTTCCTTAGTGATCTTAGCAGTTAGATTAAATAGCACTTAATTTTAGGGCACTATCGCTCGTTATACACTGCAATTTCGATTCCGAGAACACCACATTGCAGTTCAGTCAAAGCCTCACGAAAACTAGCAGGCCAAATAGGGAAATATGGTCCATTTGATGTGTACAAAAAAAAGACTAGAATCATTTTATGTAGTACAGTAGTATACTGGCACGCGGTTTCTCGACGAAATTGAATAGTTGTCTGTTCTTCCCCGTCTCTATAGAGATCTACAGATCTTTCTCTTGCTCTGAAACTCTCGATCAGTAACCATTGTTCCCCCTCGTTAGCAAGCTTGTTTTAGCTTGCTATTGAGCTATAAGTCCCGAGTTCTCACTAGTGGATTGCTGCTGCTGAAGATAATTCTAGCTCGACTGGACTGTTTCAACGGCCAATTGGCAATCTTCCGACGACGGCGACCATTAGACATTGGTCATTGGTGTGTGTGGTCCGCAACTTTGAGTCTTTGACACCACACCATCCACACGCAGCTCCCGCGTCGAAACGTTGAACGCCATGGACTTGTTTTCTGTTTATTATCGTTACTCCCTTAAATTAACATATTTGGGGTAACATCTGATTTTCCGAACATTTGTTTCGTCGTTGCGGGAACTACCAGTAGGTAGCTAGCTTGTGTCGCAGAATGAGCCACGCGTCCAAGTCGCTGAAGCGCGGCCCGCATGCGCTTGCCGGTTAACTTGACTAGCTAGGGTATCTTCTCAACTAAGCAAAAGTAGGACAAGTATACGCTGCAGAATTTAGAGACCGGCGCCGATTGGTTCTCTCAACATTATCAGTCAGACACACAACCAGTCGAGTATGAGCTCGGAGAGAGACATGTCTCAACGAAGCTATTTCTTGTCGCGCGGCTCTCCGTGGCATAGAAAGAAGGTACCCTGCTTAAGTAATTTGGGATGTCAAGCTCATGAGTGGGCGTCCTTTGGTTCAGGGCTGAGTTCAGGTGCCCAGAACCGCCCGTCCTGTGTAAACAAAACTCTTTAGCGGCCTACGATAGTGTGGTTTTGAGGTAATGGGATGAATTCGTCCCATACTATTATTCTCTTTACGAGAATGTCTTAGCCCTTGAATCCCAACTAGAAGAACGTGGCCTGAACTCGTGATTCCAGTTCCCATTCATGCCAGGCATAATTTATATTTGAAACTCAAGTATGGGAGTTGGCCCTTTCCTGATTTCGGACACTTGAATAGCTAAGTCGTAAACCAAACATGTGGAAGTACTCTCGAACATGTAGGAGTAATTGCTGCTTTTTTTTGGGTAATCTGACATTGTGTATTCCAAGATATTTTAAATCAATTTATCATGTGTTATGAAAGCAGAATCATTGAAAAATTCCAGTATTGATATGTACCTTAACTTGTTGTGAGATCTCTCGCTAAGTAATATAAGAATTACAGGTTTTATTTGTAGTTGTTTGATACTGTGCCTTAACTTGTTGTGAGATCTCTCGCTAAGTAATATAAGAATTACAGGTCTTGATCTACTGAAGAATGTCAGAGTGCAAGCGATTGTTGGACCGCAGACGTCAAGTCAAGCTAAATTTCTTGCGGAGCTTGGGAACAAATCAACAGTTCCAATCATTTCATTCTCTGCAGATTGTCCATCACGATTCGGACAAAATCCATACTTCATCCGGACAGCATGGAATGATTCCTCCCAAGCAGAAGCTATCGCCTCACTTGTTCAGAGATACAATTGGAGGGAAGTTGTTCCTGTCTTTGAGGATGACGATTCAAATACCAGATTCGTACCTGACCTTGTTGACGCCCTCAGGAAAGTAGACACCCGCGTTTCATACAGGTGCAAAATCCATCCTTCAGATACTGATGATGATATGAGGAGAGCTATCTCAAAGTTAAAACACAGTTGGACAACTGTATTCGTTGTGCGTATGTCGCCTATGTTAGCTCTCAGGTTTTTCCGTCTTGCTAAGCATGAAGGGATGATGGGCCAGGGCTTTATCTGGATTACTGCGTATGGCTTGACAGATATCTTTGATGTGGTTGGATCTCCTGCTCTCGATGTGATGCAAGGAGTCCTTGGGGTGAAACCTCATGTTCAAGATACAATGAAACTTCAAAACTTCAGTCAGAGATGGCGCAACAAGTACCAATCAGAAAATCCAGGCACCTCTTTAACTGAGCCCACAGTGTCTGGTCTCTATGCTTATGATACCATATGGGCGATAGCATTAGCAGCAGAGAATGCTAGATACGTGAACTCAGATTTTGGGCCGTCTATAACAAACAATGGCTCCACAGACTTGGACAGAATAGATACTTCAAAGGCTGCTGAAAAACTGCGAGACGCACTCTTGAAGGTCAATTTTTCAGGGATGAGCGGGCAGTTTCAGATTAAAGACATGCAGTTAGTATCAGTGAATTACAGAATAATCAACATTGTTGGTCAGAAGAAAAGATTAGTTGGTTTCTGGACTCCGGGATCTGGCATCTCTGGTAGTCTAAATAAGAAGGTTAATCTTGACACCGTCATATGGCCAGGAGCTGATAAAACTGTACCTAGAGGTTGGCTATTCCCAATGAATAAACCTCTCAAAATAGGTGTACCTGTGAAACCTGGGTTTGAAGAATTTATAAGTTTTGAAGATGGTACTGCCAAGGGGTTCTGTGTCGATGTATTTGAGGCCGTAGTTCGCGACTTACCCTACTATGTACCCCGTTCCTATGAGGAGTTTGGAGACGGCAAAGGATTGAGTAATGGAACCTATGATGATCTTGTCTACAATGTTTATCTTAAGGTATGCATGGACTTCTTTCTGTACCAATCTGCTTAATTGATGACTGGTCTGTACTATGCAGACATGTAAGATTATATCTGTGCACCCGTTTATTGAATAAAATATCTGCACTATTCATGAAAGCATTCATTATTATTAGCTTGTTTAATCCATGTCCGAAAAAATAGCAAAAGTGTACCCATTTTGTTTTGCTAAAAAAACCCGTCCCCCTCTTAATCTGTAGACATAAACTTGTGGATGACTTTCATTCTCAGGTGATTAATTGTTTAGCCTAACTTTACCAATTTTGTACACTCGTAAAGCCTTATAGCCTGTAGCCGAAAAAGTTTCTCAACTTGGTTTATATGTGTTGCTGGCAGAAATATGATGCAGTGGTCGGTGATATAACAATCTTGGCCAACCGTTCTTTGTATGTGGACTTCACTCTTCCTTACACAGAGTCGGGGGTGCGCATGCTGGTTCCAGTCAAGGACCGGAGAAAGAAGACTGCATGGACGTTCCTGAAGCCTTTGACAGCTGGCTTATGGTTAGGGATTGCGGTCTTCTTTGTCTTCACAGGTTTTGTAGTCTGGTGTATTGAGCACAGAACAAATCAAGAATTCAGAGGCTCCCCAGTCAGTCAAATTGGATCGATCTTCTACTTCTCGTTCTCAACACTTGTATTTGCTCATAGGGAGAAGGTAGTGAACAACTTATCAAGAATTGTGTTAGTTGTTTGGCTCTTCGTCGTGTTGATAGTGCAACAAAGCTATACTGCAAGCTTAAGCTCAATTCTCACAGTGGAGCAACTTCAGCCAACAGTCACCAATTTAGAAGAAGTTATCAGAAATGGAAGAAATGTCGGCTACCTCAATGATTCTTTCTTGCCTCAGCTTTTGAAAAGGTTGAAAATTGATGAATCAAAGATGATTGCCTTCGACTCCCCTACAGAATACAATGAAGCCTTATCATCTGGAAGGGTTGCAGTCATTGTTGATGAGATACCATACCTTAAGGTGTTCCTTTCACAGTATTGCGCAAACTACACTATGGTTGGACCGACCTACAAGTTCGACGGATTTGGTTATGTGAGTATCTTTTTCCAGGCTTTGTACAGTAGAACATTTCTGACATTCTGAATCGTAGAAGCTGAATCAATTTCCGCTGCTATTTTGCTGTAGGGAACTGCTGATAGTTCTCATATATATTTATGTGCCACTAGAGTATCTCTAGAAGAAAAACCGTTAGGGTAAAATTTTGGTTGAAATAACAGTTTCAGCCAATGTCTGAATTGTACTTCGAAAATTTTGAACTGTGGATGTGAACATGCTAAAGTACGGACGAATTTAGATTAGATTTTATTTTTGTTAAGAACCTAAATGCACGGTCATGTTCTTTGAAAGTTGTGATATATTATTGGTTTTCTATTGTGAAATATAAGGCCTGCTTATTTGGAGAAATATAAGGCTTCCTTGCTTCTTAAAGGATTGAATGACTGTATGAATCTACTTGATCTAGTTTGTTTTAACTTTATCTTTGTATTATTAAACTGTATGAAGTTCATTGAGTTTAATTTTACTAAGATCACTAATTTGACCAGTATAACTGTATACAATATTATTGTCTGAACGCTATGCCAGGCTTGTATTTCACCACAGAAAGCCTTATACGATCCTCATATGTGTGCTACTTCTACAGGCATTCCCTCGAGGCTCTCCACTGACACCTGATATTTCAAGGGGAATACTGAAATTCGCATCAGATGAAAGAATGGCTAAGCTGCAGGAAAAACTGTATCGCGGTGAGTCATGCCCCGACAAAGATGACTCCCAAACTTCAAGGAGTCTTACATTGCAAAGCTTTCGGGGGTTGTTCATCATCACCGGAGCATCTTCACTGTTGGCACTAATTCTGCACATTGTCATAACGCTTTTTAATCACCGGCATGATTTTATCAGTGACAATGGTCAAAGTTCATGGCGCAGATGGCTTGCCATTCTTTCAAAGATCTTCCACGAGGGAGATAGTCCTTCCGATACTCCTGATAAGGACGAGCCTGCAATGGCAAATGTTGGTAGTACAATTGAAAGCTCTGTAAGCGTACCTAATCACATTATCACGAACCTTGATTCAGATACAGATACAGATACAGGAAGCCCACCAGAAGGTGAAGGAACACCAGGCAGGGAAGTTTCTGTCCAGGATACGGAACCAATGTCATTTGCGTACATGCATTCTGGGAGTGGGCATGATCGAGTAGCTTCTTTGTCTCGCAGCGGGAGCTCAATCCGCAGGAGACAGATAAGCATTGAATGAACTACACGGAGAGCACATAATTACTGATCGCTGTAGCTATTCTTTCATTTAGCTGTCGATATATGTTTACGATTCATCTCTTTTGAACACATAGCTTGATGTAAGATATTGGTAGATTAGCATGCAAGTTGCGAGGAGCTAGTGATCTTGTGCTTTTGGTTCTGAAAAACATGTAAATTACTCGTCTGCTCCTTGATTTTTCGCAACCCGCAAAAATTCCGTGAACCTATCAAATGGCTCTGTATTGTAAGCTGTGACCCGATTCCGTTCTCCAGGTCTGTTATATTAACATACTGAAATGCAGACTACACGAGATATACATTACTATGCAATGTGTATTGTTTTTGCTAGTTTACTGTTTATTATCTTTGTCTAGCATTCTGGCACTGTTAAACTGCATGCATGCTGAGAGAAACTGAATTTGGGGCCGGGGATCCATTTATATGTAGTTCCGTTGAACAAGCAGAGAGAACTCTAGTGATTGAACTGATGCTGTGAGCATGACAGGGATTAACTCATATTTCTGTCCAAAATCATTTGGGATGCTTCAGATTGACGGTACACATATCTGGGTTGCTTTCGCGATGAAATTCGATTGTTGACTGTTCTTCCCAACCGAGGCGGGAGCGAGGATAAGTGCAAAATCGATGTCCCACTCGGGTCGCGCGAGACCATAGCTGGAGACTCACACATCGTTCACCTCATTTATCAAGCTTGTTATGTCCTGCCACTGACTTTGATTGTACTATGAGGTCGTGAGACCATGGATGGAGTTGGCACAACTGGATTGCTGTTGCTTATTATGCAGAAAATTGCAGCTGGATGGCTGGATGGGACTGTTTTTCAACGGGCAGCCATGGCAAATTGGTGTATGCCTTCATGGTCAGCAACTTTGACCCACGCTGTTCACACGCGGCTCCCCCGTCGCTGCAGCCACGCGTGTTGTGCTGGAAATGCCAATTTTTTGACGTTAAATAGCAGGAGCTCTGCCTATGCATTATAAGAGGAATAGAATTGGTCCAGTTAATAAGGGAAACCGGACCCAAAAACCATACAAACGCGGTTAAAAAGACCGCACACTCAAACTCATGGAACGTCATCTGTGCCTGAAACAAGGGAATCTAGTCCCAAACTAACAGGCCAGACCTCATACCCAACTATCAGAAACTCTCCAAACACACACAAACTCTCACCCCTAGAGATGCACCGGCGTGCACCCTCCACAAAGAATAGGTCAAGCATTACTCACAATTAACTCTCGAACCGCTTCCATCACCTGCGGTGTGCGCTGGAAATGCCAATGACTGTACGTTTTTGTTTATCCTTACTCCCCTAAATTAACATATATATTTTGGGCAAGGCAACATCTGGTTTTTCCGAACAAACATCTGATTGTTCGTCAAGTTTCCTCGCGGAACTACCAGTCGCTAGCGTGCACGTCGTTCGCTGCAGCGCGGCCGCCGTGCGCTTGCTGGTTAACTTGACCGCGCTATCTATCTTCTCTCAAGTATAGTTAAGAAAAAGGACGACGAAGTATATATACTCTGGAGAATTCCATGGCCGGTGCTGATTGGTTCTCTCAATACTTTTCATTATCAATCACACATACAACCCGTCGAGTTTGATCGAGCTCGCGGAGAGCAATTCTGGTCAAGGTCTCACTCTCAAGGAAGCGAACTGGCTGGCGTGTGCATGTAAAGGCCCAGCTTCCTCAGAAGTACTGCTAGTACGTACTACGACCGCCACTTCTCCAGGCATCCATGGGAGCAGCGCCGCTTCTTTCTCACTGGATTGTCCTCCGTCTCCGCGGTCTCCTCCTCGCCCTCCCGCTTCTCGTCGCCGGCGCTTCCGGCGTCGCGGCGCAGCGGGTGGTGGACGTGGGGGTGATCCTGGACAGGACGACATGGGTGGGGAACATCAGCTGGACGAGCATCGAGCTGGCTCGGGAGGAGTTCTACGCCGATCCTCGCCACGCCGGCTACAGGACCAGGCTCAAGCTTCACCTCAGGGACGCCGGGCCCGACGCCATCGACGCCGCCTCCGCAGGTACTCTCTCAAGTCTTATTGTCTTCCCATGCCGCCGGCGGACGACGCTGCGCTCCGGCTCACACTTGCCTTGCTTGAAGAGATACCGTCGCGCCGCCCTCCGCGGCACAGAGAGAAGGTACCCCTGCCCTGCGTCTCCTCCCGCCAAGTAATTTAGAATACAAGGCTCATGAGTTGACGTCATTCTGGTTCAGGGCTGAGTTCAGGTGTTGAAGTTCAGTTTCTTAAGCCTGACTAGTTAGTCTCCAAAATACAACACAAACATGTTTTTAAATTTGATCTATTTAAACTGTACTTGTCAAAATGAAGGAAGAATGTGTATGTGTCTCTAAGTCTAAGGCACACTCAGCTATGCTAATCTCTATTTTTCCAGAGTATCTATCTTTGATTAGATCACATATGTCGCTGATTGCCCCGAGCCACATCGTTCATATTCTCATGTCCGTTTCTTTCCACAAAATCACCGATTGAGAATGGTGATTGCATCCAATCTTTCACCTCCTGCTTGGAAAGAGCATTTTCAATCATCTTTATCGGTTCCTTTTGCTCTAGCAAGGCACTTTTCTTCTCACTCCCAACTTCTCTCGGCAATCTGTAGAAATTAAGTATCTTCCCAGTGTAAAGTTGAGCCTGCAAGCAACTCGTGTTGCTGAACATTCAGTCGGCAGAAGCAAAGAAGCTACTTCTAGTCGTTCCTCGTTAGTTAAAATCAAAGCAACCACATGAAACATCCAAAATACAAGAATATCTTTATATGAAAATGGTGTAAATGTGATAATTCCGTATAAAAGATTTAGGACCCTGCTTGTAATGTTTGCCACCGGTTAATCAACTATAATGCTTTTGGACCAAAAAATCTCTATGCAGTCGAGTTCCAACTTCTCTACTGCCTGACAATTAGTTACCTGGCACAAATTGGTACAGAAAGCAGTAGTACTGGCTCTGTGCTGTCCACACATAACAGAGTTCACCCAAATTTAAAATGCTAGTAACTCAACCAGCAAATTCAGAGACCATGATCAAAATAAAATGAAAAAGTAACGTAATGCACAATACCGTGAGATTAAACTCCATCACCTAGAGCAAACTCCTTGAGCCTTTGGAGGCCACTCGAGCACTGGCTCGAGTAACAACGACGTGAAATCTCAACCGCGCTACCATTGTGAAGGCCGTAGGGCAGGACGAACGACGTCGTGGTGGCGCGTGGTGGCGGGGGGCGCATAGAGATGTTGCGGCCTGCCCGTCGGCAGTGGCATCCTGGGAGGATTCACGTGAGGGAAGGGGAGGCGTGTCCGAGGTCCGCCAATCGATGAGAATTACGTGAGCGAATGGGGGGGCCACCAATGGAGATTTGCAAGGCGGAAGCGCGATGAAGGCCGGCGGCAAGGCGAGGTAAGAGCGGGCGATTGAGCGAGAACGGCGGACGACAGCGTTACCGAGGTGGCACTGGATCACGCTTGGGCGGTGGCGGCAGGGAGTCGTGAGCGGATTGCGGCAGCGGCGAGGGGGTCGTGGTCATACAAGATCTCGTCTTTTTTTTTTACATGTCGTCTATTTTCATGTGTGAACGCGGACACGGGGCGGAACTTTTCGTTCCGGTGGCAGAGTTTTCGTCTGCCGTTAAAATTGCTAAATGTACTGTTTGGTGAGGGTAAGTTAATATCTGAATGGTTAGATCTAATTGAGTGGACTTGATCCTCTGGTCATAATTGGTTTGTATCGTTCTGTGTTCATTTACTGGGTGCGCTTAGAAAAAAAAAGTTATTTCTTTTAGTAGTAGTAGAGAAGTAGAGATCAGTACCGTCCGCCCTCTCTAAACAAATATGTTAGGTTGCTTTGGGGTATAAAATGAATTGGTTCCTTTCGAGAAGAAACAGGAAACAGTAATTTCAAATGTCTTAGCCCTTGAACCCGAACCAGAAGACTGTCATGAACTTGTGTTAGATTTAAAACTGAAGTATGCGACATGGTGCTTTCCTAATTTTAGACAACCAAACCTATAGAAGTACCCTCGAACATGTAGGAGTAATTGATGGTAATCCGACCGAATCTTAAATGAATTTACCATGTGTTATGAATCAGAGCCATTACAGAATTCCATTATTGATATGTACCTATGCGTGTGCCTTAATTTGTTGTGAAATCTCTCCCTGAGTAATACAAAAATTACAGGTCTTGATCTACTGAAAAATGTCGGAGTGCAAGCGATTGTTGGACCACAGACGTCACGTCAGGCCACATTTCTTGCGGAGCTTGGGAACAAATCAACGGTTCCAGTCCTTTCATTCTCTGCAGATTGTCCTTCACGATTCGGACAAAATCCATACTTCATCCGCACGGCGTGGAATGATTCCTCCCAAGCAGAAGCTATCGCCTCACTTGTTCAGAAATACAATTGGAGGGAAGTTGTGCCTGTCTTTGAGGATGATGACTCCAATACCAGATTCATACCTGACCTTATTGATGCCCTCAGACAAGTAGATACTCGTGTTTCATATAGGTGCAAGATCCATCCTTCATCTACAGATGATGATATGAAGAGAGCTATCTCAAACTTAAAACACAACTGGACAACTGTATTTGTTGTGCGTATGTCACATATGTTAGCCCTCAAGTTTTTCCATCTTGCTACGGATGAAGGGATGATGGGCCAGGGCTTTGTCTGGATTATTGCGTATGGCTTGACAGACATCTTTGATGTGTTTGGTTCTCCTGCTCTTGATCTGATGCAAGGAGTCCTTGGGGTGAAACCTCATGTTCAGGATACCGTGGAACTTCGAAATTTTAGACAGAGATGGCACAACAAGTACCGATCAGAAAATCCAGGCACCTCACTAAGCGAACCCACAGTATCTGGTCTCTATGCTTATGATACCATATGGGCGATAGCATTAGCAGCAGAAATGGCTGGATATGTGAATTCAGACTTTGGGCCGTCTGTAACAAACAATGGGTCCAATGACTTTGACAGAATAGACACTTCAAAGGCTGCTGAAAAACTGCGAGATGCACTCTTGAAGGTCAATTTTTCGGGCATGAGCGGGCGATTTCAGATTCAAGACATGCAGTTAGTATCAGTAAATTACATGATAATCAACACTGTTTATCGGGAGCAAAGATTAGTCGGTTTCTGGACTCCGGGATCTGGCATCTCTGGTAGTCTAAATAAGAAGGCTGATCTTCAGACCATCATATGGCCAGGATATAATGAAACTGCACCTAGAGGTTGGCTATTTCCAGTGAATAAAACTCTCCAAATAGTCGTACCTGTGAAGGCTGGGTTTGATGAATTTGTAAGATTTGAAAATGGCAAAGCCATGGGTTTCTGCATTGATGTGTTTGAGGCAGTAGTTCAGTCATTGCCCTACGATGTACCACGTAACTATGTACAATTTATAGACGCGACAGGACATAGTAAAGGAACATACGATGAGCTAGTCTACAGTGTTTATCTTGAGGTATGCGTCGACTAAGCTTTTACTTGTTTTTCTTCTCAAGTATACCAAGCAAGCAGTTTGTAGGTATTTAACTGATCATCGGTGTTCAGTATGCAGACATGTAAGATCATATCTCTGCACTTGTCAATGGATGTTTTTTTCTATTATGAGATTGTTTAATCCGTGTTCACACAAAAAGAGTATGTCCAAAAAAAAAATATAGTTCTTAGTTTGCTTCGTTTTATACAATTATGACTCTTGAGATTTTAGGAAATTTTGTTGACTTTTATTTAGGGGTTTTGGCTTTATTGTTTGAATTTTAGCTCATCTGCACTTTCGTAGTGGTGATTCTATCTTAAGACTCCCAGGTTGAGGGCAGTCTCCCAAATATTAATTTAGTTATTAGTTACCAGTTCTTAACAGCAAAAGTGTACGATTCCCTTTTGCTATTCTAAAAACATTGGCCCTTTATAATTTGTGGACAATTACTTTTGCACGACTAGCATTACCCAACCGATATATGTATGGTTATAAGGAGAACTATATCCTTGTTATGCAGTATTAGCCTGTGCTCAGAAGTTTGTGAACTCACTTTACATGTGTTGCTTGCAGGAATATGATGCGGTGGCAGGTGATATAACAATCTTGGCCAACCGTTCTTTATATGTGGACTTCACTCTTCCTTACACAGAGTCAGGGGTGCGTATGCTGGTTCCAGTCCTGGACCGGAGAAAGAAGACAGCATGGACATTCCTAAAGCCTTTGACCACCGACCTATGGTTAGGAACTGGGGCCTTCTTTTTCTTCACAGGTTTTGTGGTCTGGTGTATTGAGCATAGAACAAATCAAGACTTCAGAGGCCCTCCGGCCAGTCAGATTGGATCGGTCTTGTACTTCTCCTTCTCAACACTTGTATTTGCTCACAGGGAGAGGATTGTGAACAACTTATCAAGAATTGTACTTATTGTTTGGCTTTTCGTGGTGCTGATACTGCAGCAGAGTTATACTGCAAGTTTAAGCTCAATTCTGACAGTGGAACAACTTAAGCCAACAGTTACCAACTTAGAAGAAATTATCAGGAACGGAAGCTATGTTGGGTACCTCAATGATTCTTTCTTGCCCATGCTATTGAAAAGGTTGAAAATTGATCAATCGAAGATGATCGCCTTTGACTCCCCTGAGGAATACAATGAAGCCTTATCGTCTGGAAGAGTTGCCGTCATTCTTGATGAGATACCATACCTTAAGGTGTTCCTTCAAAAGTACTGCCAAAGCTACACTATGGTTGGACCAATCTACAAGTTCGATGGTTTTGGTTATGTGAGTACCATTTTTCCAGTTGTTGTACGGTAGCATATTTTTGGCATTCGAAATCCTAGATGCTGAATCAATTACAGTTCCTACTTTTCTGAAGGTTCTTGCCAGCTAGTAGCTCAAATTTGCATATTTATTTATATACCATCAGAGTATCTGTAGAAGATTAACGGCTAGAGTAAACTTTTCGTTAACATTAAAGTTTCTGCCAATCTTACAATCATATTTAACGAAGAACCTAAAATGCATTATCATGATCTGCAAAAAGTGGTGTTGTATTATTGGTTTTCTATTGGGAAATATGTGGCTTCGTTTTTTAGAATGAAATATAATGCATGCTTTCTTTATGTATTGGAATAACTTGATAACTCTAATTGATAAGGTTTCATTCTCGATTTTTTTTATAAGGTTTCCATCTAGTTTGCTTTAACTTTCTCTTTGTAGTACACTGAATTGTATGAAGTTCATGGAGTTTTCATTTTAATAAGATCATCAACCATTTTGATGACGACCATTATGATCAGTAGTAGGGCTTGAGTAAATGACTTATATAAGTGCCCCAGCTTTATTTTGGGCTGGTAGAAATTGTAATACAGTATAATCGTCTGAGATCTAAGCTAGGCTTATATTTCACCACTGAAACCTTTCTTGAATCCTCATTTGTGTTCTACTTCTACAGGCATTCCCTCGAGGCTCTCCACTGACACCTGATATATCGAGGGGAATACTGAAATTCGCATCAGATGAAAGAATGGTTAAGCTGCAGGAAAAACTGTACGGCGATGAGTCATGCCCCGACAAAGATGACTCCCAAACTTCAAGCAGCCTTACGTTGAACAGCTTCCAGGGACTGTTCATTATCACTGGAGCAACTTCAATGCTGGCACTAATCCTGCACATTGTCATGACAATTTACAATCACCGACATGATTTTAGCAGTGACAGCAGTCATAATTCATGGCGCAGATGCCTTGCCATCCTCTCTAAGCTCTTCTATGGCGGCGATGGTCCTAAAGATGAGCCCGCAATGGCCAATGTTGGTAGTACAATTGAGAGCCCTGTAAGCGTACCTAGTCACATTATCACGAACCTTGATTCAGACACAGATACAGGAAGCCCACCAGAAGGCGAAGGAACACCAGGTAGAGAAGTTTCCTCTCAGGTCGTGGAACCAATGTCATTTTCGTACATGCATTCTGAGAGGGAACATAGTGGAGTAGCTTCTTTGTCTCGCAGCGGGAGCTCAATCCGCAGGAGACAGATAAGCACTGAATAAACTACATGGTGATTGATGAGCGAATTGCTACTGATCCCTGTAACAATTTATTCATTTAGCAGTCGATATATGTACATGATTTATCTCTTTTGAACACATAGCTTGATGTAAGACATTGGCAGATTAGTAATTAATAATGCAAGTAGTGATCTGGTGCTTGTGGTTCCGGAAAACATGAAAATTATTAGCCTGCTTCTTGATTTCCGCGTCCTGCAAAATTTCATCAAGCTATCAAATGTCGTCGTATTGTAAGCTGTGACCTGAAGCTGTTCTCCAGGTTTGTTAGATTAACATACTGAATGCAGACTAGGCGGATTAGACATAACTATGCAATTTGCCAATGTGCATTATTGTTCTTGTGTTTACTCTTGATATATGTCTAGCATTCTGGTTCTTGTTTACTCTTGATATATGTCTACCATTCTGGCAATGTTTCTCCTTGCTTTCAGATATCAACTGAAATGAAACACTCCGGTCACTGCAGTCAGCACGACTACTGCTGACGAAAAGGAATCAGTGTGACTGCCAAGTTAGCAAATGGGTTGACAAATCAGCATGATTCGTGTGGCGTCCTATAAACTCCTGGCCATTCTACCACGACACGACACCAGGTAACTATCTCGCCCAAGTAATTGACTCACTGCTCTGGTCTCTTCCCAATGGACGGGGACGCGCGCCTTCTCTTCTTCCTGACCGGTTTCGCGGCCTGCTTCCTGACGACGTCGCGGGCGCAGCCGACGGAGGTCAAGGTGGGGCTCATCATCGACGCCGACTCGCCGGTGGGCAAGATCGCAACAACCACCATCCCCATGGCCCTCGAGGACTACTACGCCGCCTTCCCCAACTCCACCGCCCGGGTTAAGATCCTGCAGCACAACGCCAGTGGAGACGTCGTCGCCGCCGCGTCCGCCGGTATGCCACACGTCGTTTTCTTTAACGCTGTGTGCAGCCGTGGTCTTAACGGCCTTCTTTCATGCCTGCAGCGTTGCTGCTGATGACGAGCCAGGGAGCGCGCGCCATCCTCGGCCCGCAGTCGTCGGTAGAGTCGGCGTTCGTCGCCGACCTCGCCACCCAGGCCGAGGTCCCCGTGGTGTCCTTCTCGGCCACCAGCCCCTCCGTGTCTCCCACGGTGGCGCGCTTCTTCTCCCGCGCCGCGCTCAGCGACCGCGCGCAGGTCGGCGCCATCGCGGCGCTCGCCACGTACTTCGGCTGGCGCCGCGTGGTGCCCATCTACCAGGACGACGACTACGGGGCCGCGTTCGTCCCCTTCCTCGTGGACGCCCTCGCGTCCGCGCGCGCCGAGGTCCCCTATCGCTGCGCGCTCCCGGCGACCGCGTCTCAGGACGCCGTGACCACCGAGCTGTACCGCATGGAGTCCGAGCAGACGCGTGTGTTCGTCCTGCACACGCGCCCGAAGCTCGCGCGCCTCGTGTTCGCCGCCGCCGTGGAGGCCGGTATGACCGGCGAAGGATACGTGTGGGTCATCACCGACGGGCTCACGGGTCTCCTGGCCTCCGTCGAGCCGCCGCAGGGCGTCATCGGGCTCGCGCCCTACGTGCCCACCACGCCGCGGCTACGCGAGTTCAAGAAACGGTGGGCGCGGCGGTACATACGCGACCACCCGAACGACGAGCCCTCCCTCGCCGTCGTAGGCAGCTACGCCGTGTGGGCCTATGACGCCGCGTGGGCCATGGCCTCTGCGGCGGGGCGACTCAGCGCCGCCGACCTGTCATCGCCAACAGGGTTGGTCAACGGCACGGGCGGGCCTACCGACATCTCGGGGCTTGGGAAGTCTGCATCAGGCGAAAATTTCCTCCGAGCTATCGGCGAAACGAAATTCAATGGTCTCGGCGGCCGGTTCGAGCTCGTCGGCGGCGAGCTCGTCATGCCGGACTACCGCGTGTTGAACATCATAGAAGACGGAAAGGAGAGGGGCGTCGGGTTCTGGTCGCCTCTGTACGGTCTTAGCCGGCATGGCAGCCGCCGTGCGAGCATTCCGGGCGGCGAGCTCGGGCCGGTGATCTGGCCGGGCGAGTCGGTGGTGCAGCCAAGTGGCTGGGTGCAGCCGACGAGCGCGGGAAAGCTGCGGGTGGCGGTGCCGGGGAAAGTACCGGACAACTACCGGCCGATCCTGCACCTTGACGTGGACCCCGTGACGAAGAAGACGACGGCCGGCGGGTTCGTGATCGAGGTGTTCGAGGCGGCCGTGCGTCTGCTGCCGTACGCGCTGCCGTTCGAGTACGTCAAGGCGGAGTCGCAGCCCTACGACAACCTGATTCTCGGGGTTGAAAATGGGGTAAGTAGTAAACTAATTAACCTGCTTTAGCCTTTAATTATGTTGTTACTTTTGCATACTTTATGTATCATCAACTGTGTATTAGTCTCTCCGTTCCAAATTAGATGATTTCCATTTGTACAAATGAAAATCATCTAATATGAAACGGAGGGAGTACCTGTTGGTAGAGCTAGTTTTGCAGCATGTTTGTAGCTATATAAGGTCGCCATCTCTTTTCATAAGAATTGATTTAATTTCTACCCAGTACACCGATGCTCTTGCATGTAGCCATAGAAGAAGAGTCATCATATACAAATTTCCACACGATTAATCGTGCTATTTAATATAGTTTGCTCCTTTTTTTGCCGAGTATACTTTTATTAACCGTCAGATTATAACCTCAAGTCATAGAGAAATTTATATACATAATATAAAATCTGTATTATACTCCTTTGAATCAACGAATTTGAAATTTGTATGGCCAGATATTATAAATATATGCATTCTAATTTGCTGACACTAAAGTCCTGACATGTATACTTATAGGGGGGAAAACCTAGTATTATTTGACCAATAAAGGATATGGAATTGCATAGAATTGGGCAAATATTTAGATAGCTTATTCAAATGTATTTTCTAAGAAAAGGAGCTTCCTAGCTACCATCTTTTTTTTTGTTCGGTCCCATTCTTCAATATTCGTTGGTCTAAGAAGTTTCGACGGTAGAAAAACATTCCTATAGTTAGTTGATCATTAATGGAGATTGACATCCTTATCAATTCGGTTATAATCATGAACCACAGACCGGTCAATCTTTATGATGGGACTAACGCTTGCCGACACCTCGACGTCTTGCTCTTCTGAACCTCCTTCGCCGAATATATGCAGCAGGTGGAAACCAGCCAGCGTAGTAGTCACGACTTGTACTAGGACGCCGCCGTATGTTATTGGAATCAAATATGGTTGTCTCTCTCGTGGTAGATCTTGTCTGTCGTGGAACGATTATGTAGCTGCTTCTACTGCTTGAATTGGCAACAACTAGATGGATCACTATCAACCTACTTGATCACGCCGGTTGTTTTCAAGGACCACTGAACCTTCAACGGTTGCTCTGGTTACCGTTTGGCGTAGAAAATGTCCTATATGTTTTTTATGGAACAAATTTTGGCTAAACTAACCTTGCCGCCTTGTTGCAGACGTTTGATGCGGCGGTGGCGGACATGACCATCACGGCGCTTCGAGCGATCCATGTGGACTTCACGTTGCCTTACGTGACATCAGACATCGCTATGGTTGTGCCGCTGCGTGACCAGTGGAGCGGCAACTTCACGTGGTTCTCTTTTCTGAAGCCGCTCAGCTACAATCTCTGGCTCGTCAGCGCCGCCCTCTTCCTCTTCATCGGCTTTGTCGTCTGGGCCATCGAGCACAACGAAAATGAAGATTTTGGCACCGAAGTGGCGCTCACGCCCACAAAACAAGGCAAGCTCATGCCCTCCAACTCCAACCAAGTCGGGATCCTCGTCTACTTCGGCTTCTCCACACTCGTCTTCGCCCACAGGGAGAAGCTGACGAGCAACCTGTCGAGGCTCGTGGTGGTTGTGTGGATGTTCGTCGTTCTCATCCTGCAGTCTAGCTACACAGCAAGCCTCACGTCCATGCTCACGGTTCCCCGGATGGAGCCGACCATCGCCGACTACAACGCGCTACTGCGGGGCACGGAGAAGGTCGGGATCATGAACAATTCCTTCACGGGCGAGGCCCTGAACCAGTCAGGGTTCCCACAGGACAGGATCATGAGGTACTCGACCGCCCGGAGCTTCCAGGAGGCGCTGCTCAACGGCAGCATTGGAGCCATCATCAACGAGACTCCCTACTTCCGCATGTTACTCAAGACGTATAGCAATAAGTTCACCATGACCGACCAGCACAACATGACGGGCGGCTTCGGCTTCGCGTTCCCCAAGGGGTCGCCCTACGTGACGGACATGTCGCATGCGATCCTGATGCTCACCGAGAGCAACGAGATCGACAGAATCGAGCGCAAGTGGTTCGGCGACCCTGCCAATGGCGACTCGCCATTCACGTCCGACAGACGTCTCAACTTCTACAGCTTTGGGAGCCTTTTCCTCATCACCGGCGTCACCTCGCTCATCTGCTGCGTCGTCCACCTGCTCTTCAAGTTCGCCGACAAACTCCAGCTGCCCATCCAGCAGATCATGTCGCTCCTGATGTTGGCCAACCTATCCTCTCCCCCTCTTGCCTCCCTTCCTGACGCACCATACATGAGCGTGGTGTCAGGATCAGTGGAGATAGACATCAGGCCAAGCAATGAGATTGAGTTGGCCGCCATCGGTCGGGCAGAGGAGGAGGAAATAGCTCCTCCTCGTGACTCTGATAGCTCTGGAGGCAATGACAGAGGCTAGTAACTAATCAGGACATTTCTGAGAGTCACTTGAAGTGTACTGACAACAATTGTTTAGTTCATGTTGTTTCCTCCCTGTTAAGTATAGATTAGGGGATTGTGATGCGATAATCAGATTGAGTCATTTGTTGTATGCAGCAATTCTCGGTGGAGAATTACTACGATGTGTATATAACACCAGTAGACAACCCACCCATTTGTCCCGGTTTAATAGGGCCTTTTGTCCGGTTGTGCAACCGGGACAAAGGGTTAGGGACAAAAGCCCCCCTTTTGTCCCGGTCGTAACACGAACCGGGATAAATGACAATCTGCGTGGACAAAAAACAATCCCTGTTTTTTTCTTATTTTCTATTTCTTTTATTATTTTATTTTTTGTTTTTTGTTTTTCTTTTATGTTTAACTTTTTATTTTCTTTTTCTCACGTAGGCACACATTTAACTACCCACTAACCTACACACTTCATCACTAACTACACACTTAATTTCAAGTCAAACTATTTAATCTAGTCAAACTTCTCTTTCGGTCACCCATTCTCAAACTGCTCCAACTCAAGCACGCTTAACATTTAGGTTCCTTTCAAATTATATACTAAGAGAGAACTGAGAACTTACTGATATTATTATCTTATCAATCATATTAACCACTCGGTCAAGATATTACACTTTTTTATTGCTTGAATTATAAAAATTTAATTAAATAAACAGTAATGATTATATAATTATAATATTGAAATAAATAATTATAAAATAACTTTTACTTTATTTTTGCCTTTTTCATTTAGTATGGAATAATTTGTATCTTTAAATCCTTAAATCAGAATTTAACAAATAAAATGTCTAAATTGATCAAAAAAATTAAAGGAATCCAAATATGACATCCAAATGATCTTTTGCATTACAGAACATCGATAGTCATGGTTACCATTTTGATCGGTTTTACGAAAAAATGAAATAAAATGATAAACACCTCAAAAAAAGATATCCTTTGGCATGGGGTCCTTATAGGAGTACTAGTTGTTATGAAAAATGATAAACCTGATTTTTGACAAAATTTCCAAAAAAATCTTCACAAAAAGGTCTACCATATATAAACATCTAGAAGTTTCAAACCAAATGATCAAGTTATGGTCATTTCCACGGCATAGTTTGTGATAAAGATCTCATATTCCACAAATAGGTGCATATTGGTATAAGAAACAATCATGCCAAAGGGATTCTTGAAATTATTTTCATAAATATCATTTTTCATTTTTTAAGTGCGAGAAATGAGTTTTTTAGTAAACAAAGTATAATAAATATGATGCGAAATGGCACCCATTTAATTTTCATGGAAACTAGTACACATATGATGGATAATCCCCAAGTATTAGGTTTTTCCTTGATTTCTACCTAATTCTCCTAGTTAAATGAGTTTATGCCGATTATTCGATTGTAATTCAAATTTGAACTACAACTATTTGATAGTGTGGTCTTAATCTTTCGGAAAAATCATTTTAAGGTACACAACTATTGGTTATATCAATTAAAAATTGATAATTCTAGAAAATCTTACCACTTTGATGAATAGTCATCGCGACCGTTTTGATCGTTTTAACGAAAAAATGAAATAGAACGATAAACACCTCAAAAAAGAATATCCTTTGGCATGGGGTCATTATATGTTTATATGTGTACTAGTTGCCATGAAAAATAATAAACATATTTTTGACAAAATTTCCAAAAAAAAATCACAAAAAGATATATCATCTATAAATATCTACTCCCTCCGTTCTAAATTAATTGACTCAGATTTAGTACATCTTGAACTAAATTTGAGTCAATTAATTCAGAACGGAGGGAGTAGAATTTACAAGCCAAATGATCAAGTTATGGTCATTTCCACGGCATAGTTCGTGATAAAGATCTCATATTCCACAAATAGGTGCATATTGGTATAAGAAACAATCATGCCAAAGGGATTCTTGAAATTATTTTCATAAATATCATTTTCCATTTTTTAAGTGCGAAAAATGAGTTTTTTTGTGAAATTATTTTCATAAATATCATTTTCCATTCATAAATATCATTTTCCATTTTCATAAATATCATGAATAGTCATGGTGGCCATTTTGACCATTTTCTAAAAAAATGAAATAAAATGAAAAAACCCTAAAAACTGATATCCTCTGGCATGTCGTCCTTATATGTGTACTAGTTCCTATGAAAAATGATAAACTTAATTTTTTACAAAATTACCAAAAAAGTCTTCACAAAAAGGTCTATCATGTATAAACATCTAGAAGTTTCCTCATGCATAAAAAGGTCTATCACAAAAAGGTTATTTCCTTGGTATAATTTGTGATAAAGATCTCATATTACACAAATGAGTGCATCTTGGTATGGTAAACAATTATGCCGAAGGGATTATTCAAATTATTTTCATAAATATCATTTCTATTTTTTAAGTGCCAAAAATGAATTTTTTTTAGAGTCAAACCATTTTTTAAATATATAGTCACCTACCTTTTGTCTCGGTTCGTGGCTGGAACCGGGATAAAAGGGGTGCGGTGACCTTTTGTCCCGGTTCGTGGCTGGAACCGGGACAAAAGGTCCGATTCTGGAGCTCGTGGAGGCTGGGACCAACTATTTGGCCCCGTTTGTCCCGGTTTGTAATCCGACCGGGACAAATGGGGTATTTCGGCTGGGTCCGAACACCTGTTTTCTACTAGTGTAAGAATGTACTATCTACGATGTGTGTATCTAGTCTAGATTGTAAAGTTCTATTTTTTCGAAAAGGAGGATGAACCCATGCCTTTGTATCAAAATGATGCACACAACTTTTTTATTACTATTAATAATTGAAAACAGGAAACCACCAAACCCTTACAAAGAAATACATTACTCAGTCAAAAGCCACCGTCCAGACAATAACTCGGTACACCTACAAGCTCAAAATACACTCGTACTTGTTTTGTGTAAAATAGTAAAGTTTTTAATAATAAGCATCTCTTTAGTGGGTGTATAAAGGTAGTTCATGAATATACACTCGTACTTGTTTTGATAATCTCCGAATCTCCATCATGATCTAAAATATACATTATACATATTCAAGTGCTAACAGATAAAGTTGTAACTTAGGTGGTAGATACTTAGTTTTCACCATGTCTTGCCACAGGCCCTCCTCATTTTCAATCCTCCAAATCCATTTACAAAGCAGGCTAACATTCTGTAGGTGAAGATCTGTCACCCCAAGCCCCCAGTTCTCTAGGTAAACACACATTATTCCAATTTACTAGATCATACTTCTTTACATTCTTCTTCTCTTGCTAGAGCATTCTAGCCCGAAAGAATCGCAACGTTTAATAGCTCCCTTAGGCATAATAAAGAGCGAGAGCATAAATCTAGGAACATTACTTCAACAAACTTTCATCAGAGTAAGTCTATAACCTAAACAACCCATCCAGATAGATTTGATGACTTTATTACTTGGCATGGTACTAAATCGGGTACTTTTTCAGTACGGTCAGCATACCATGTTGAGTGGAAACACCAATTTAATGGTCTTACTTGCCGGGCACTTATCAGAGGTACTTCAATCAATAATCCAATATGGAAAATTCTCTGGAATTTGTCGGTACCTGCTAAGGTGAAAATATTCTGTTGGCGTGTCCTGCACGGTATCCCACCACTTAAAGATATTCTTCTTAAAAGACATATTGGGACTTCAGGAACATGTCCTCTTTGTAATATTGATGATGAGACAATGCGACACATGATTTTGAGGTACAACCAATCTGGAGGGCTCTTGGCATTGAGGATAAAATTCAGGCAACATCTATAGATGGTAGGGCTGGTTCAGAAATTTTCGAATCCCTTCTTCGATCACCGCCCTCCACGGTACCTGGGTATGATTCTATTCTTATTCATAACATTGTCGCAGTTGCAGCTTCGTCGACGTCGCACTCATGGCGAACAAACACCCCCGACAAATCATTGTGTGACTTCTATCCGCGCTATCACGTCTAATGCTGCAAGGAAGGTTGGTCCCAGTTTGGCAACAGATAAGAAAATGTGGACCAAACCTAGAAGCTCGTATGTGAAACTTAATGTTGATGCAACATATATGGCGGATGAGATGAAAGGAGCCTCGGGTGCTATAGTGAGGGATCATCAGGGAAGATTTATCGCTGCATCCTCAACCTTTATATCGCATGTTCCCTCAGCTGAGATGGCCGAAGCTTTAGCTATGAAGCATGGTCTTGACCTTGTCATCACGTTGGAAGCCCATCATCTAGAAGCTGAGTCTGATTCGTTGGAAGTTATTAATCTGTGTTCAGGTAATGAAAGGATTTGGAATATGGCAACTGCGGTTTACACTGATATCATCATGAAAGCTAGAGTTATTGGTGATGTGGAATTCAACCATTGCGGAAGAGATAACAACAAAGTGGCTCATAGTTTAGCTAGGGAATGCTTTTATTCGAAATTATCTTGTAATTGGGTCGATGAGCCCCCTAGCTTTCTCTTACAACCCTTGCTAAACGATATAACAATATTTTGATGGTGGGCAGCAAGTTTCAGACGCACTTTTTTCTTTCTCATGGTACCTAAGGGGGCTGGGAAGGTTTTTAATGAGGCGGCTTGCTAGCTTAATATATTGCTATTTTAATTTTAAAAAAAAACCATCCAGATAGAATTCATTTTCTCCACCTTATCTTCAATATCCTTCCGGTCACTATCTTAACAGTTTTTTGTAATGCATTGAAACCCCCAAATACTTAAATAGGAATTCCATATTTTTTTGCAAGTAAAAATCTGCGAATACATCTCTTGTTTCTCTAAAGGGGCACCAAAAAAGGATACTTCACTTCTATGAAAAATTATTTTCAAACCAGTTAGTTGCTCAAAAATGCATAGAATAAACTTAAGATTCCTAGCGCTTTCTAAGTTATATTCAAACATGAATGTAGTGTCGTCAGCGTACTGGATAATCCAAATGTCGTCATCTATCAACTCCGAACCAAACCCTTTCAAGAGACCATTTTCCTGGGCTCTTTTTATCAAGACAGCGAGAACCACAGTTGCAATAACTAAAAGCAAAGGCGGCAAGGATTTCCTTGCCTGAGCCCTTCTTTTAGTTTGAAAGTAATTTTCTAGTCTGTCATTAATAATAATGCAAACTTTGCCATTATTCACCACAGCTTTGGTCCACTGCACAAACATACCAGGGAACCCTTTCATTTCTAACATAAAAAACATAAAGTCCCAGTTTATCTTATTATAAGTTTTTTCAAAATCTATCTTTAAGAAAACCCCAGATTTTTTTTTCATGTGCATATAATGAAGGTTTCATGAAGTAATGTAACACTATCCAGAACCGACCTCTTATGAAGGCAGACTGAATTGTAGAAATAACTTTATTAGCCATACCAATAGCTCTATTGTTCAGAACTTTAGCAAATATTATGAATATTACATTTAAAAGACAAATGGGTCTAAACATTTGCAACATGTGAAAGAACATTTCTTAACCCCTAGTGTTTTGTGTGTTAGTTAACAATACCAATGATGTACTAATTATAATGCTAAGTATTTCAGTTACTGTATGATTAAATATCATATGCATCAAAGCCAAAAATGCAAAGAAGAAGTGGTTCTGGAAAAGTTCCACGAACCGGATTATTTGGAGCCGGAAATTCCCAGGGCCGGAATTTCCGGGTCCCCAGAACTTCGCAGAAAATTGGCTAAGGAAAAGTTGAAGGTGGTTCTGGCTCGAACCGGAAATTGTTCTCGGAAATTCCAATGTACCGGAAATTCCGAGTTCTCCCAGAAGACCACTCCGGAAATGACTAAGGAAAGAAGACGAAGACGTTCTGGCTTCAACCGGAAATTGTACCCGGAATTTTCCATCTACCGGAAATTCCGGGTGCACCCAGAAGAGCCCTCCAGAAATGGCTAATTTAAAGTTGAGAAAGCGTTCTGCCTCGAACCGGAAATTGTGCTCGGAAATTTCCATATACCGGAATTTCCGAGTGCACCCAGAAGGACACTCAAGAAACGGCAAAGGAAAGAAGAGGTTTCGGTTCTGGCTCCAACCGGAAATTCTGGTCGGATATTTCAATCTTCCGGATATTCCGGGCGACCGGAATTTCCGGTGGTGACTTATACCGGAATTTCCGGGTGGTCGAAGCAGCCAACGGCCAGATTTTGGGGAGAGCTATAAATACCCCCTCACTCCCTCAAGAACAGTTAGCTCTCTGATTTTCTCTCTCCCCATTCTCAAGAAAGCTCAAAACATCAAGATCTCCCAATCCCCCCACTCAAATCCGTTGATCTTTGGAGGATTGAAGGAGAAGGCCCCGATCTACTACTTCACCGAAGCGATTTACATTTCCTCCCCATTCACTTGGGGATTTCGTGGCTAGGGTTTCCATTGGGAAAACCTAGTTCACCATTGTTGCTTTCTTGGTGTTGCCTTGACCTTTTGTGGTCCTTGACCTGTTGTGGTCATCTTGAGAGCCCCCAATTAAGTTGTGGGTGTGTGCCTCAAGCTTGTTGTAAGGGATTCGATCTCCGCCCCAAAGGGAATCAATAGTGGAAGGTGAACTCGCAACCTTTGTGGTTGAGTTCATCGGAGAAGAAGGTGAGCCTTAGTGGCGTTGTGGTCAACCTGTTGTGGTGACACACACCTCTTCAACGAGACGTACACCCTTGTGGTGGAACTCGGGATTATACCTTCGTCTCCGCGTGCTTCACTTGGTTCCCCTAATCCTTACTCCCTTACTTGCTTGTTTCGCACTTATATTTATCTTGTATCTTGTTGAATTGCTTAGCTTGTCATTTAGGTAAATTCACCTTAATTGCATATCTAGAGAATTTACCTTTGTGTTAAGCTTAAATTGAAAAAGAGTTAAAATTTGTAATAGCACCTATTCACCCCTCCCCCCCCCCCCCCCCCCCCCCTCTAGGTGCCGGATTCCCGTTCAATTGGTATCAGAGCCAGGTTCACTTTTAAGGGCTTTACCGCCTAAGTGATACGATGTCGAAATCCGAACCCGAGAGGGCCGCCCGTGAGTTGGAGTTGGCGGAGGCGCATGCCAAGGGGGCAACCATGGGCGATCTCAACTTGTTGAAATCATCCATGGAGGCCCAATTCCTAAAGATGAATGAATTGCTTCAAGCAATTTTGAAATCTAAGGAAACCTCGAATGCTTCTCTCTCAACCCCACTATCTCCTAAGGAGAAAGGTGATCCCTCCAAGGAATCATCATCGGGTGAGTCCAAGGAAACGCCTCCGGATACTTATTTGGACAAGGATGGAAAGGATGAACAACTTAGCTCCACTAAACCCCCACCATCCGGAGAGAAATATAATGAAGTCTTTCACACCTACTCTCCGGATCCTCCCATTCCACACCCTCGTGTTAACATTAGAACCGACCCCCCAAAGCTTAAACCTCACCATTTTTCTCAATGGCAATTTCAAATGAAGTCTCATATTTGCAGTGCTTCCATGGAGTTATGGCGCATCATCCAAGATGGATACAAGGCCAATAACCCAACCAACTTGACAAGGAGAGAGGTGGTTGATGGTCAACTCAACGCCACCGCTCTCAACCAACTTCAAGTGGCCCTTGGAGAAAAGGACATGCCTCTCATTCAACATCTCTCCACCGCCAAAGAAGTTTGGGACGGTCTCTCCGACATCTTCGTGGGTAATGAGAGCATGAAGAAGAACCGGTATGATGCCTTGTGCAACGAGGTGGAAGGGTTCTTCAAATTGGATGGTGAAAACCATGAGGACATGTACCGGAGGTTGGTGGCCATCGCTACTACCTTTAGAAGCCTTGGTGCGGTCTACGTTGATGACCAATGGATCAAGAGGAAGTTCGTGAGCACACTCTTGCCCTTTGAGGAAGCGGACTTGAAGACCTTACAAGGAAGGCACGACTACGCCAAGTTGACATCCAATGAAGTCATGCAAGAGATGACCGCCTACAAGGTTGCCGCGAAGATTGCTCAAGACGCAAGAGCAAGAGATATTGGGATGCACAAGCACGCATCGGTTGCCTTGAAGGCCACCGTTGAAGAAGAAGAAGATGATGATGATTGTGATGACTCTATCGAGCTATCACATGATCATTACCAAGGTTCTCTCAACCAACATCTTGCTCTTACGGCTCATAAGTTTTGGAAGAATCCCTCGAAGGCCAAAGCAAGGGTGGATAGGAAGTTTCCAAACAATGGAAAGAACCAAGGTAACAAGGTGAGGACTTGCTATAATTGTGATGACAAAGGCCACTTTGTTGTAGATTGTCCATGGGAGAGGAGAGAAGAGCATGGTGGGAGGCTCGTGGCCAAGCCCAAGAGCAAGGGGCCACTACCCATGAAGAAGAAGCCCTTCTTGAAGAAGAACCAAAAGATTGTTTTGGTGACTCAAGAGCAATATCCCTCCGATGATGAAGATAGTGACAAGGAAGACACTCGAAGTGAAGTAGCCGCAATAGCCACTACCTCTACCACTTCATCACTCTTCTCATCCCCAAATGAGAGCCCCATCATCAAGAATGCAAGATGCCTTATGGCTAAGGCATCCGAGGTAAAATTGCCTCCTACTTCTATATCCCATGATCTTGATGATGAAGTTAGTCTTGAAATAAAACAAGAAATTATTGCTTTTGATGAATTCATGACTAACTTGCAAGGGGTTGGCAAGAAACACTTTGGCTCTCTTATGAGTCGTATAGGTGAGCTTGAGGATGAGCTTGAGCTCAAAGGTGAGATTGAGAGGGAAGATGCCTATGCTAAGGCATCTCTCCAATCTTCTCTAGAAGATGAACAAGAAGCTCATGCTCTTCTTCAAGAGCAACTTAAAACTCTTGCGGAGTCTCATAACTCCGATGTTGCCAAGCTAACTAAGGATCGTGATCTTTACTTTGCTAGATATAAACTTGTGCAAAATGAAAAGGCCGAGTTTGTGGCTGCTCATGCTAGACTAGTGGAAGACTTTGAGTCACTTGACAATGCTCACAAGGCATTGACAAGTGAACATGATCTTCTTACCAAGGCTCATGATCAACTTCAAACTCGGTTGTCAAACCTTGAGAAACCTAGCACCTCCACTCCTTTAAATGACCATGCTATTGTTGTTGAGAATGTTGCTAGGGTGAAGTTTGTTCCTTCCATGGCAACTACAGCCAAGACCTCTCTTGATAAGGGTAAGAAGTCACTTGCTACCCCTCTTCATAAGCAAGTGACCCACAAAGGGAAAGAGGGTCTAGGCTATGTTGCCAAGAAGAAGAAGAAGACCAAGAAGAAGGCCAAGCCTGCTCTAGCCAAGAAAGATGACGTTGCGAGTGGAAGTGTCACAAGGGGCACACCCACTCGTAATGACTTTACGGGCATATCTAACCCTAACTATGCTCTATATGTTGATTATTATGTGGATGTCTATGCTAGATACATTGGTCCATTTGATGGTTATATTGAGTATGCTATTTGGGTTCCAAAGACCCTTGTTGCTAACCAAAAGGCACCCATTGCAAAATGGGTACCTAAATCAAAGAATTGATTGTGTGTAGGGCCTTGTTTCCGGCGGATCGAAATGGATAGTTGATAGTGGGTGCACTAGTCACATGTCCGGAAGCAAGGAGCTTGTAACGGAGTTGAGGCCTAATGATGATCATATAACCGTTACATTTGGCGACAAATCAAAGTCTAAGGTAATGGGACTCGGCAAGGTGGTAGTGGCGCCGGACATCACTCTTGTGAATGTCTTGCTTGTCGAATCCCTAGGTTACAACTTACTCTCGGTTCGTTCTTTAACTAAGTTGGGTTTCTCCGTTCTCTTTGAAAAGGATATGGTTATCCTCTTGCGGAGCAAGTCTCTCAATGTTGCTTTCGTTGGGTACATTGAAAATGAGCTCTATGTGGTTGACTTCTCCGGAGTCACCACTTCTCATACAATGTGCCTATTCGCTAAAGCGGACTTGGGTTGGTTGTGGCACCGCCGCCTAGCCCATGTCAACATGAGAACTTTGCAAAGTCTTCAAAAAGGTGGCCATATCCTAGGACTAAAAGACCATGTTTCTTTCTCGAAGGATCGAATGTGTAGGGCTTGTGTTGAAGGCAAGATGCATGATTCCCCCCATCCAAGCAAAACCATCATTTCATCAAAGAGGGTTTTGGAGCTCCTCCATGTTGACCTCTTTGGTCCTATTCCGGAAGCTAGTCTTGGTGGGAAGAAATATTGCTTGGTTATTGTTGATGATTATTCGAGATACACATGGGTCTTCTTCTTCAAGACGAAGATGGAGACTCAACAAACAATCATCGACTTCTCCAATGAAGCTCAACGTCAACACAATGTCGCAATCTTGGTGATTAGAAGTGACAATGGGTCCGAGTTCAAGAACTATACGTTGAATGAGTTCCTTAGTGAAGAAGGGATTCGTCATCAATATTCCGCTGCGTATACTCCCCAACAAAATGGTGTAGCCGAAAGGAAGAACCGCACTCTCATTGAAATGGCAAGATCGATGATGGCCGAGTTTAAGTCCCCAAACAACTTTTGGGCCGAAGCCGTCAACACCGCTTGTCATTCTTTAAACCGGCTCTTCTTTCGCAAAGGACTCATGAAGACACCCTATGAAGTGCTTACCGGGAACAAGCCCAATATCTCCTACTTCCGAGTCTTTGGTTGTAAGTGTTTTTATCTCATCAAAGGTGCTCGCTTAGGAAAGTTTCATACTAGATCTCTTGAAGGGACATTTGTTGGTTACGGTGCCGAATCCCACACTTATAGAGTCTATGACAAGGCTTCACGCATTGTCATAGAATCTTGTAGTGTGGTGTTCGATGAGAATGATGGCTCCCTTGTGGAGCAAGTTGGTGTTTTCGATGTAGGTGATGTTCAACCTCAAGATGCTATCCTAAGGATGGGGGTGGGTTTTCACCGCCCCGTCGAAGTCTATTATGAAGTTGATCAACAAGGACCAAGCTCTACGCAAGTGGTAGCTACTTCCTCACAGGAAACCCAAGACAACAACACCGTGCCCAACATGTCCAACCAAGAAGATGGACAAGAACCTTCAACTGCTCCAGGAATTCCCGGAGAGCCGGAAAATCCGGTTCAGCCTGATGTCGGAAATTCCGGTGGCTCGGAATTTCCGGTTCAAGGTGAACCCGGAATATCCGGTTCTGCTGAAATTCCCGGTGGCAGTTCGCAACAAGGCCAAGATCAACCTACTCCCTCATCTCATGAAGTCACTCCAAGGGTTGATCAAGGCCATCAAGACGGTCAAGGGGGAGACAAGAATGATCAAGATGATCAAGTGATTCCTCCCACCACAAGAAGGGAGATCGAGGTCCGCCGTTTGAATAGAGTTGGCACCTCTCAAGAATTGAGAGCCCTCTCTCTTGACAAGGTTCTTGGAAATGTAATAAGCAAGGTTTCCACCCGAAGGCAACTAGCAAGCTTTAGTGAGCATCAAGCTCACATCTCCATGGTGGAACCAAAGAAGGTGTTTGAAGCGCTTGAGGATCCGGATTGGCTTGAGGCCATGCACGATGAACTCAACAACTTCAAGCGCAACAAGGTTTGGAAGTTAGTGGAAAGACCCAAAGATTGCCGCAACGTTATCGTCACTAAGTGGATATTCAAGAACAAGCAAGATGAGCATGGCATAGTGGTGAGGAACAAAGCAAGATTGGTGGCTCAAGGCTTCTCCCAAATTGAAGGCATTGACTTTGGAGAGACCTACGCGCCCGTGGCTCGACTCGAGTCCATTCGTATACTTCTTGCCTATGCTTCTCATCACAACTTTAAATTGCAACAAATGGATGTTAAAAGTGCTCTTCTAAATGGTCCACTAAGCGAACTTGTTTATGTTAAGCAACCTCCGGGGTTTGAGGACCTCAAATATCCGAACCATGTCTACAAGTTGGATAAGGCGCTCTATGGCCTTAAACAAGCCCCACGTGCGTGGTATGAGCAACTTAGAGAACTACTTGTAGACCGTGGGTTCCAAGTTGGGGAAATCGACCCCACCCTTTTCACTAAGAAAGTAAATGGAGAACTTTTCATATGTCAATTATATGTGGATGATATTATATTTGGATCTACTAACAAAGCATTTAACGAAGAATTCTCTAAGCTTATGACCGATAGGTTTGATATGTCCATGATGGGTGAGATGAAGTTCTTCCTCAGATTCGAGATCAAGCAATTGAAGGAAGGGACTTTCATCAACCAAGCAAAGTACATTCAAGACATGCTCAAGAGGTTCGGGTTGCTTGAGCTCAAGGGTGCCTCTACTCCAATGCAAACCAAGTGCCACCTTGAGCTCAACCCCAAGGGTAAGGATGTGGATCAAAAGGTATATCGCTCAATGATTGGATCTCTTCTTTACCTTTGTGCATCTAGACCGGATATAGTACTAGCCGTAGGAGTGTGTGCAAGATATCAAGTGGCTCCTAAAGAAAGCCATGATGTGGCGGTCAAGAGAATCTTTCGGTATTTGGCTCATACCCCAACCTATGGATTGTGGTACCCCAAGGATGCTCATTTCACTCTATGCGGGTACACGGATTCCGATTGGGCGGGAGATCAAGATGATAGGAAGTCCACCTCCGGTGCTTGTCAATTTATTGGGAGGTCATTGGTAAGTTGGTCTTCTAAGAAGCAAAACTGCATATCTCTCTCCACCGCCGAAGCCGAGTACATTGCCGCCGCAAGTTGTTGCACCCAATTGCTATGGATGAGGCAGACTTTAAAGGAGTACGGTGTCGATTGCGACAAAGTGCCTCTTCTATGTGACAATGAAAGTGCCATCAAGATTCCCTACAACCCGGTACAACATTCAAGAACCAAGCATATTGAGATCCACCATCATTTCATAAGGGATCATGTGGCCCGATGAGACATTGACTTATCTTATGTGGGCACAAGGGATCAATTGGCGGATATCTTCACGAAGCCCCTTGAGGAAGGAAGGTTTTGCTTTTTGAGGAATGAGCTCAATATCATTGATTCGAGGTCCTTAGCTTGATGGCTTGTACACACACCTAGGGCGCAATAGTATCTTATTTTGTCTAGATGTACGCATGGACATAGGGGGAGCGCGGTCCTAATACATTGGACCATCCCTCCCCCCATTATGCCGATAGTAAGTGTTCGTTTATCTCTATATTCATTCTTATGACTAATGAGCTAAAATGACGAGTATTGGTTATGTACCCAAGATACATATTCGCGGTGACATGCCATACGCTCCTACATGGTGGCTTCGGCCACCGCCCTCTTCCTCTAGAAGAGTTGGTGTTATTTGGAGCTTATTGATGCTTTTTGCATACTTGTTCATGCATGTGGGAAACCTACTCAACTTGGCGCTTTATATTCGTTTTGGTTGTTGTAAGTTGGGTATGGTGTACCAATGACAGTTTGGAAATCTATCCCAAGCCTTTCTTATCTTGAAAACATTTCTATCTATTGCACACAAGTCATCCGATTGAAAACTGGGATTTTGGTTCAGCAGGTCGGAATATCCGGTCTGTCTTCAGACCGGAATATCCGGTGACTCGGAATTTCCGAGTGTAACTTACACCGAAAATTCCGGTCGGGCGGTTTGTCTAAAAAATATAAGGGCAGGCTCGGGGTGAAGGGCTCATTCGTGCCCTTCTTCCACCCTCGACCTCCCTCTCCTCCAGCCGCCGCCCCTGCTGCTCCAAGACCCCTCCGGAGTACTCCGACCGCCGGGGAACCTCTTTCTCGGCCGGATCTGCTCCTCCTCCACCCCGGGAACGTTCTCCTCCAAGCAATGTCCTCAATGGATGAGGGTAACTACCACTTTCCCTAACCCTAGCTGCTTGCACTTGGATCTAGATGTGGAGTTATTTGTTTTGAAATTGCTTGGTAGAGGTTGTTCCTAGTGCCATTCCCTGTCATCTACATACATTAGTTTTGCATTTTGTTGGATCGATCTAGTTTTAGACGGAGTCAATCTCAAAACTGCACTGTTTTCCGTCAGACCGGAATTTCCGGTCTGAACCCGAACCGGAATTTCCGGTCTGAACCTGAAAAGTGCAATTTTCAGATTTCCTCATGTTTAGCTATATGAGATCAACTAAATGCCTACCTAATGTGTGCTTGCACTCCTGACTTGTGTGTACTTACCTTGTGCTATCCATCTATGCTAAATTCACAGGTAATTCGAGTGGGAGTTCTTCTCCTCCCATGAGTGGAAGACTCTCAAGGCAAGTCACTCGAAAGGTTAAGGGCAAAGGTCTTGCATCCTCTAGCATGTCCAAGTCCAAGAAAGCAGTTACCTCCTCTAGCAAGCCCAAGTCCAAGAAGAGAAAGGAAGTTCCTCCTCCTACTCGCCGTCTGCCGTACACAAAGATGAGTGCAGTTGACTATGCTCTGTTTCGTCAAAGGGATTGGTACCTTAGGCCGAGGGATGATGACCTCGATGATCGCAGTTTTTGGTGCAAAGAGCAAGAATACGTCCTCAAGGACGTCTATTACAGCTTGAAGAAACCCATCCGCAAGATGCAGCCCTACAACCTTCAGGCTCTACAGAAAAAGAACTCATTTGTTGAAGCCATCCATCTTATCAAGGCTATGGGGTTGGAGAGACTTGTGGTCACCCGCTGCGACTACAACTCTCAGCTTGTGCTGCAGTTCTTTGCCACTCTTGGGATGAAGGGTGACTCAAAGAAGACCATCAAGTGGATGACTGGCGAGACATACTGTGAGTCTGACTGGTATGAGTTTGCAATGGTGTTGGGTTACTCGTTTGATGGTGACAATCCTCAGGGTTACCGCATGCACCACAGCTACCGCCTCAACAAGAAGGATACTGCTCATCTCTATGGCGAGGGTGGAGTTCCCGGTCTTTCCAAGGACTTGCTCCCTCTGTATGATATCCTTGTGCGCATTCTCCGGGAGAATATTGCTCCAAGTGGTGGAAACAATGATAATGTGGTCTCTCCCCTTTGCAACTTGCTACTTCATGCTCACAACATTGCTATGAGCACCGATTATGATGCGGATTGGAGTGTGGATGTGATGGACTACATTCACCATGAGATGCATGAGGCCATGACCACTACGGGCACCATTCCCTATGCTCCATACATCATGATGCTCATCAAGTCCAAGTTCCCCGACCATGATCTTAGTGATGATGACTTGGAGGTCCATGACTTCAAGCAACTATATGAGAAGAGGACTGTGCCCAAGCCCCCAAGTGTGCCATCTTCTCGGTCCACTCGGGGTGGTTCGTTCATGGGTGATGCTCGGAGGGCTGCTACTCCCTCTTATGCCCCCTCCACCTCCGGGCACGTGAAGAAGCTGAATTGATTCCAACGCAACATCCTTTGCATGAACATCGACATTCGCAAGGAGCAATACTCAGCTTACAAGGACCGCCGTCAATCTGCCCACAATCAAGAGATGATTCTCCATCACATTTCTGGATCTCCTGCTCCTGCTGAGCTCACACCGCCTCTCTCCTATGCTCAGTGGAACTAGGGGTCTATGGCTCCGTGGTCTCAGTTTGAGAGCGATCTTGGTGGCAGCTCATACTCCACGGGACAGGCATATGAGGATGTTACTTCGGATGATGATGATGACGAGGATGAGGATACCCCTTCCGAGTGATGTTCTTCTCGGGACGTAGCATCACTCTTCTTCCTTTTTGGCGTTTCGATGCCAAAGGGGGAGAAGTTGATCTATTAGGAACGGGGATTTGCATGGGTTCGGGCACAAGCATATGCTTTTATCATTTATTTGCGTTTGTGTCCATTTATCTTATTTATGTTTGTCGAACTATTTATGCCTGTTGAACTATTTGTGTGAACCTGTGTGTGTATTGAGACAATTCCCATGCTATCTATATTATCTATGGTTGAGACTACAAGACTATTGTGTTGGTATTCACTTCATATGTTATATGCAAAAGTTATGAAATTCTATCAAGTCTCTGGTTATACCATGGCTATGTATATTGTCTCATTACTCCTTATGATATCATGTGCTCTCTATTGCAAAAATGCTCTTGTCTATTGTGCTGTCCGTTGTCTAGCTGTTTTCAAGTATGCACATGTTTAGGGGGAGCCATTTTTATCATAAGCATGATATAGCATTGTTTTTCGTTGCAAATCTTTGTATTGTCATCTAACACCAAAAAGGGGGAGATTGAAAGAACATTTCTTAACCCCTAGTGTTTTGTGTGTTAGTTAACAATACCAATGATGTACTAATTATAATGCTAAGTATTTCAGTTAGTGTATGATTAAATATCATATGTATCAAAGCCAAAAATGCAAAGAAGAAGTGGTTCTGGAAAAGTTCCAGGAACCGGATTATTTGGAGCCGGAAATTCCCAAGGCCGGAATTTCCGGGTCCCCAGAACTTCGCAGAAAATTGGCTAAGGAAAAGTTGAAGGTGGTTCTGGCTCGAACCGGAAATTGTTCTCGGAAATTCCAATCTACCGGAAATTCCGAGTTCTCCCAAAAGACCACTCCGGAAACGACTAAGGAAAGAAGACGAAGACGTTCTGGCTTCAACCGGAAATTGTACCCGGAATTTTCCATCTACCGGAAATTCCGGGTGCACCCAGAAGAGCCCTCCAGAAACGGCTAAGTTAAAGTTGAGAAAGCGTTCTGCCTCGAACCGGAAATTGTGCTCGGAAATTTCCATATACCGGAATTTCCGAGTGCACCCAGAAGGACACTCAAGAAACGGCTAAGGAAAGAAGAGGTTTCGGTTCTGGCTCCAACCGGAAATTCTGGTCGGATATTTCAATCTTCCGGATATTCCGGGCGACCAGAATTTCCGGTGGTGACTTATACCGGAATTTCCGGGTGGTCGAAGCAGCCAACGGCCAGATTTTGGGGAGAGCTATAAATACCCCCTCACTCCCTCAAGAACAGTTAGCTCTCTGATTTTCTCTCTCCCCATTCTCAAGAAAGCTCAAAACATCAAGATCTCCCAATCCCCCCCACTCAAATCCGTTGATCTTTGGAGGATTGAAGGAGAAGGTCCCCGATCTACTACTTCACCGAAGCGATTTACATTTCCTCCCCATTCACTTGGGGATTTCGTGGCTAGGGTTTCCATTGGGAAAACCTAGTTCACCATTGTTACTTTCTTGGTGTTGCCTTGACCTTTTGTGGTCCTTGACCTGTTGTGGTCATCTTGAGAGCCCCCAATTAAGTTGTGGGTGTGTGCCTCAAGCTTGTTGTAAGGGATTCGATCTCCGCCCCAAAGGGGATCAATAGTGGAAGGTGAACTCGCAACCTTTGTGGTTGAGTTCATCGGAGAAGAAGGTGAGCCTTAGTGGCGTTGTGGTCAACCTGTTGTGGTGACACACACCTCTCCAACGAGACGTACACCTTTGCGGTGGAACTCGGGATTATACCTTCGTCTCCGCGTGCTTCACTTGGTTCCCCTAATCCTTACTCCCTTATTTGCTTGTTTCGCACTTATATTTATCTTGTATCTTGTTGAATTGCTTAGCTTGTCATTTAGGTAAATTCACCTTAGTTGCATATCTAGAGAATTTACCTTTATGTTAAGCTTAAATTGAAAAATACAAATAGCACCTATTCAACCCCCCCCCCCCCCCCCCCTCTAGGTGTCGGATTCCCGTTCAACCTGTCAGCACCCTGACCTTTGGCAATAAGCACAATAATCCCGTAGTTAAACCTTTGAATATCTTATTTTCCACAATAAAAATCAGCAAACAAATCCATTAGGTCAAACTTAATAAGCTCCCAGAATTTTTGAAAGATTTCAATCTGGTCCGCGAGCTCTATTAACTGGGTCATATAGAATGTTAGAGCATCTCTAGCAGACACCGCAAAAACGGTCAAACCTGCAAAAATGAGGGGCGTTTACAGTTTCGGTAAAAAACGTCGTGGAACAGATCCTGTAAATTTCGTTCGACCCTTAAAAAATTTGCAGGGCCCTGAGCGTATATGCGCGAGACCCATATTTCTGCAGTTTGGGAGGCGATTTGCAGTCCACCTGCAAACTGGTCAAACCTCGTCGGAGCAAATACGCCGCCACGGAACTCGTCGGAATTTGGTCGGAAGTCGTCGCCGTACGCCAAAAAAGGTTGCCGCACGCCAGAATCCGCCGCCGCCGGTTCGAATTCCGCCGCCCCTCTCTCTCCCTCTCGAATCGTACCGCCAGGCCGCTCCTCTTGCTCGCCGGAGTTCGCCCCGGCCACCGCCGTATTTCCCAAATTCCGGCCACCTCAGTGAGTCCCCGCCACCACGGTTTGGTCCCTTTCTTTGCATCTAGTCGCCGTGCTCATCTCAAAACGAAGCTCACCGGCACGGCGAGCCTTCCGTCCGAGCGCCTCGGTCGCTCCAGGAAGCGAACTGCTGCGCCCCGTCCGAGCGCCTCGCCGTCGTCTTCCCAAGCCAAGTGGAGCGCCGTAGCGAGCACACCGTCCAATCCCGACGCTGGCGCCGCCATCTCCTCGAACTCCGGTGGCTCGACGAACTGCTGCCGACGACGAGGTGGGGCGGCAGCCGCGTGGAGACGGGCTGCTGTGGGGCGTGCTCCAGGCTCTCGCGGCGGACACCGGCGACGAGGTGGGCCGCACTCCAGGCTCTCGCGGTGGACACCGGCGACGAGGTGGGGCGGCAATCGCGTGGAGACGCGCTGCTGTGGGGAGTTGGGCAGGCGACGACGCCGGTTGGAAATTTGGGGAAGAAGATGATTTGGAAAAAAAAAGGCATCAAATGGAATATTCGTTTTTACAGTTTATTTTCCGGTTGCTGCTCTGTGCGGTGCCTTTTCAACCTGCAAAACTCGAAAAACCCCGACCTGTATTTCGCGTTTGCAGGTCCAAATTTTACGGTGTGTGCTGGAGATGCTCTTAGCTGATGCACACGGTTCCCTTTACGGTGTACAGGTTGAAAAGTAGACAGTCAAACATGGCCTATAGGTTGGTCAAACCGAATTTTTTAGGGGTCTGATGAGACTTTGCAGGGCCACAATAAGATGTATGTGGCCACAATAAGTTAGGCAATGTAGAAAGTGAATATAGTAGCGATGAGAGGCTGATAAACTTGCTAAATAATTTCAATTAATTATGAATGTATTCTGATGTTTGAGGATGCGTATGCATGTATTCTGAGAGGAAGTTGCGTGGGTCCTAACATCCCTGCGCTGAAATTCTCTATCAGTATAAAACCATCGGTTTCACTCGATGTCATTCTCGATTTAGCTCGTTACCGCCTTCCTTTGACTTACTACAAGGTCTTCGCGCACTTTAGTTTCGTGGTGTGGATTGCTGCTGAAGAAACCGATAATTCAACAGTCAATCATGTACTAATCCGGTGTTCCGTCCGATCGGGAAGGAGGAGGTTTGGAGATCGACCACCGGTTGTGGTCTCAGCAACTTCATTTGACCCAGAAGATGATATGGATTGGTACGTTTTCTTTATACATTATCATCTTGTGTTAACGTCTGGGATTGTTGGTTTTGTTATCAGACTAATCAGAGTATTATCATTCATCTCTGTTTTATCTTGCAGCCAGCATCTGGTTAATTTATCTGGCCACGCCATCGATCTCAACCAAGCAAAAAGTACGACAAGTCTTCAGCTAGAGAATTCCAACAAAAAGTACGACAAGCATACTTACATCACAACATCATTTTCACAAAGAGCTATAGCTTCTTTAGGCATCCATCCACGATGGCAGCGACACTCCTCCTCCTCCTCCTCCTGCTCCTCGTCGCCGGCGCTTCCAGTGTCGCGGCGCAGGGCGGCGGCGCGGCCGGAGCTCTACAGCGGCAGGTGGTGGACGTCGGGGTGATCCTGGACAGGAAGACATGGGTGGGGAACATCAGCTGGACGTCCATCGAGCTGGCTCTGGAGGAGTTCTACGCTCACAACGCCGGCTACCGAACCAGGCTGAAGCTTCACCTCAGGGACACCGGCCTCGACGCCGTCAGCGCAGCAGCCGCAGGTTCGTACGCTGCGCCTGCTCGCTCAAAACAAAGCATGATTTCCAAACCCAAACCAAAGCTACCGTAGATGGTCTTTTACGATTTTCCTAAATTCGGGTGAATCACGGCCAGTTTTGGTGGTATTTTGTACTACTGTTATGTTATTTCATTGTCAACGTCTCATGGGCCTTGTTGAGTGGGCTAATATGGGCCAAATATTCTGCGTTTGTCGTGTATGGGTGTTTTGAGACTGCCACATAATAGCCCGCAAAGCCATCAGTGGACACGACGACTTCAAGGCGTCCAGCGGCGGCGTCCTGCCGGGCGCCGGCGGTCCGACCTCCGCTGCTAGCCTCTCTCCTGCCTCACGCCTCTGCTCGTCCTGATACCACCCTCCGCCGGGCGTAGACAAGGTACTCCTGCTTCTTGTGGCATCATTCAATTTAGAAAACCTTCTAGCCTTGAATCCGAACAAGACTGTATCGATGTGATGTTCCATGTCGCGGCGGAGGGAAGACCTCGAGAATGGGGAGTTGAGCCGTTTGTTGATGTTATGAACACTTAGAGAGGTTTGGTGCCATTGAGCGAACATAGTATTCTCCAACTTTTTGTTTATTATTAGTTGGGGTTGCGCTGTTAGTTAGGGTAAATCCGACCGCGGATTTTAATCCAATTTAATCATGTCTTATGAATACCCGCCATACTTGTGAAATAGGTTTCTGAGTATGTCAGCATTGCAGGGGTTGATCTGTTGAAAAATGTGCGTGTGGGGGCGATCGTTGGGCCACAGACATCAACGCAGGCTAAATTTCTTGTGCATCTTGGGAACAAATCATCGGTTCCAATCATTTCATTCTCCGCAGAATGCCCGTCACCATCCGAACTAACCCCATACTTCATCCGGACGGCATGGAATGACTCCGCTCAAGCAGAAGCTATCGCCGCACTTATTCAGAGATACAATTGGAGGGAAGTCATCCCAGTATATGAAGATGATGACTCCAATACCAGATTCATTCCTGCCCTTGTTGACGCCCTCAAACAAGTTGACACTCGTGTCTCATACAGGTGCAAGATCCTTCCTTCAGCTAAAGAGGATGGTATCAGGGAAGCTATCTCAACCTTAATAGACCATTGGACAAGTGTATTTGTTGTACGTATGTCGAATATGATGGCTCTTAAGTTTTTTCAGCTTGCTAAGGATGAAGGGATGATGGGTCCGGGCTTTGTCTGGATTTTCGCATATGGCTTAACAGATATCTTTGATGTGGTCGATGCTCCCACTCTTGATGTGATGCAAGGAGTCATTGGGGTGAAACCTCATGTTCAAGATACTATGGAACTTCAAAACTTCAGACAAAGATGGCGCAACAAGTACCAATCAGAAAATCCAAGAAGCTTATTAAGTGAGCCCACAGTGTCTGGTCTCTATCCTTATGATACCATATGGGCGTTAGCATTAGCAGCTGAGAAGGCTGGATTTACGAATTCAGACTTTAGGCTGTCTGTAACAAACAACGGTTCCACTGACTTTGGCAGAATAGACACTTCAAAGGTTGCTGAAAAACTGCGAGATGCAGTCTTAAAGGTCAATTTTAAAGGGATGAGCGGGCAATTTCAAATTAAGGACATGCAGTTAGTATCAGTAACTTACACGATAATAAACATTGTTGGTCAGAAGAAAAGAGTGATCGGTTTCTGGACTCCAGGATTTGGCATCTCTGGCAGTCTAAATAAAAAGGTTGAGCTCACATGGCCAGGATATAACGAAACTGTACCTAGAGGCTGGCTATTTCCAAGGAATAAACCAATTAAAATAGGCTTTCCTGTGAAAGATGGTGGGTTTGGCGAATTTGCAAGAGATGAAAATGGTTCAAAAGGGTTCTCAATCGATGTATTTCAGGAAGTAGTTGCTGCTTTACCCTACGAAGTACCAATTACCTACCATGCATTTGAAGACGAGAATTATGATGAACTAGTCCACAAAATTTATCTTAAGGTGTGTATAGACTTCTCTTTGCTCCATTTTGCGTTCGGTCATATCTCTTCCTCATTTTCTACACTTACCTTCCTTGAGAGTTCTTTAAAGATATCTCCTCCTTTTCTAGGGAGTTAATTGGCGTAGATGTGTACATATGAACTATATCTGCATCATTGCACATGGTTATTTCTCCTGAATACTCTAAGAAGAGGAAAATTTACCGTTTGTTGATTTTATCAACTAGTAAGTATTTAATGACTAGTGGCCCAGTGGTTAGCTGCGCGGTGGCAAAGCTAACGACCCGAGTTCAAGTCCCCGTCGGGGCGGAATTTCGGGAATTCTTGCGAGGGAACAATCTTTCTATGAAAAAATGCCACCAAGGGCTAGTCCTGGTAGGTCTTTTTTTTTAGTATTTAATGACCATCTCCTATTAACAAAAGCGTAAAAATATCACCTTTTATGGATTATTTTTAACGCAAACACGTGCAAAAAAGTAAAACAGAAAATAGAAGTCATTACCAACACACCCACCTACACAAAACAAAAAATAAAATAGTCATCACTGTTAATTTGTAGATAAATGATTTTGATTGCTCCACTTAGCACTCACAAGATGATTAATAGTTCAGCCAGACTCTATATTTATAGTGTATGAACTTCTAAAGCCATATAGCCTGTACTCAGAAAGTTTCTCAGCTGACTTTATATCTGTTCCTGGCAGGAAATTGATGCAGTGGTAGGTGATATAACAATCTTGGCCAATCGTTCTTCATATGTAGACTTTACTCTTCCTTATACAGAGTCAGGGGTGCGCATGCTGGTTCCGGTCCTGGACCGGAGACAAAAGACTGCATGGACATTCCTAGAGCCTTTGACAGCTGAGCTATGGCTAGGATGTTTGGCATTCGTTGTCTTCACTGGTTTTGTAATCTGGTGTATTGAGCATAAACCAAAGAAAGAATTCAGTGGCCCCCCGGACAGTCAAATTAGAAAGACCAATTTCCAAGGTTCCCCAGCCACTCAAATTGGAAAGGTCTTCTACTTTTCCTTCTCATCACTCGTATTTGCTCATAGGGAGGGGATGACGAACAACTTATCAAGGACTGTACTAATTGTTTGGTTGTTTGTGGTGCTGATAGTGCAGCAGAGTTACACTGCAAGTTTAACTTCAATTCTGACAATTGAACAACTTCAGGCAACAGTCACAAGCTTAGAAGAAGTTATCAGCAAAGGGAGCCCTGTAGGTTACCTAAATAATTCATTCTTGCCTGGACTTCTGAGAAGTTTGAAAATTGATGAATTAAAGACGATTGCCTTCAACTCTCCTGAGGCATACAATGACGCCTTATCAACTGGAAAAGTAGATGTTATTTTTGATGAGATACCATACCTTAAGGTGTTCCTTAAAAAGTACCCGAACAACTACACTATGATTGGACCAACGTACAAGTACGATGGATTTGGTTATGTGAGTACAAATTTTTCAGTTTTTGTACAGTAGCATATTCCTTGGTTTACTAAATCCTAGACAATGGATCAATTTCTATTGTTATTTTGTTCTAGGATCCTCCTAGTACCTGAAATATTTGGATATATACTGTAACAGTGTCTCTAAAACAAAATCATCAGAGTAAACTTTTATTACTGAACTTATATGATCTGAACAAGCTAAAGTAATAACGCATGCAGGATTAGATTATTTTTGTCAAGAACTGCATGGCCATGTGCCCATGTTATGCGAAAAGTGGAACCGTATTATTGGTTTTCTCTTGGGAAGTAGAAGTCTACTTGATCAATGTTTCATCTAGTTCCTCTAAAAAAACAATGTTTCATCTAGTTAACTCGAATTTTATCTTTGTATTAGACTACACTGTCTGAAGTTCAGCCAGTATTGTCATTATGAGTGCTGGCCCCATCTCACCACAAGGGCTTGCATGTATGTTAAATATAACTGCCTCGGAGTTATTTTGGTCTCATCTTACCATTGACGCCTTTTCTGATCCTTATTTATGTGCCACTTCTGCAGGCATTCCCTCGAGGCTCTCCACTCACACCTGATATTTCGAGGGGGATACTAAATCTCATATCAAATGGCCGAATGGCTGCGCTGCAGCAAGCTCTGTATGGCGATAATTCATACCCGGACAAAGATAACTCCCAAACTTCAAGCAGCCTTACATTGCACAGCTTTCAGGGTTTGTTCATGATCTCAGGTGTTATTTCAATGCTGGCATTAATCCTGCACGCTGTTGTTTATCAACATGTACCAAGCAATGACAGCAGTCAGAGTTTATGGCACAGATGGCTTGCTGTTCTCCGCAAGCTCTTCCACGATCGCGATAACACTCCAGATAATGTTGAGCCCATAAACGCAGATGCTGGTAGTACAAGCTATACAGGAAGCCCGCCAGAAGGATTAGAAACACCTGACAGGGAACATTCCGATGCAGAACCACCATCACTTCCACCCACGAGGAGGCATAGTGGAAGACATATTTTGTCTCGCAATGGGAGTTCACTGCGCCAGAGGCAGATAAAATTATGTAATGAACTGCATGGTGATTTCATTGCGCCAGAGGCAGATAGATTGCTGTAATGGTTTGTTGGCTTAGATTTACATTTATGTTTATATTTAGCTCTTTTGAATGCATGGCTTGATGTAAGATACTGCCACATTGGCAACTAGTCAAGTATTAAGAGTAGGCAACTCTAAATTTCTGATACTTGTGATTCTGAAGAAAAAAAATGTAATGTGGCAGCGTACATGCATATGCTGACATCCCAAAATACCATCAAATGATCAAATGTTACTGTTAAGATGTCCATCTGATTCTGTTTTCCAGGGCTGTTATGTATCAAATATTTTTGTTTCCTTTTTAGCTCTTGAAACTTCTGCTAGTACTGTCACTTCATTCATGATGTCTGATATAGTAACCGAGGTCCGAGGGTGTACTCAGTACTTACTACCTCTGATAGTAGCCAGATGAAACATCACCTTTACCTGTTGTTCAATTGAAAAGCAGATTAAAGTAGAGAACTCCTCGTATTAAATTGATGCTGTGAGCACAAGTTCGTGCAAAGGGGCGCAAATCAACTGACATCTAAATCCATATATATATTGGGAGTTCTGCATTGACCATACACTCATACATATTCACATGCCTCTCGAGTATCCTGATCATATTCAGGTCTGAAATGCCTACTCTTACCATCATACTGTAGATTCGAGTATATATGATTCTACTGCCCGTACCCTTGTTGCACATAGTCCTGGAACACCGAGTCCACTCCCGGAGTAGAACATGAGCTCCAGGAACCGGCGCCGCCGTCCTTTGCTGCTGCCGCGTCGACAAGTCCAATCAGCTGGCCGTCGTCACCCTCCTCGAAGCACCTGATCTGCTGGAGCAGCATGTCGATCTCATCCTCCATGTCACCACCGAAAGTGACGGAGCTCGCCGTGGGTGTGGAGCTCGAGCTGTCGATGCCTGGTGCCGCCTCGCCGGTGGTGCTGGTGGACAGAGGCGTGGTGGCGCCGCTGCTACCATCCCAGCTGACGCAGCCCGAGTTGGTGCTATTTTGGACATGAGACTGGAACGCGGAGTAGCCAGTAACTGTACTGATCCCTGGCCATGAGTAGTTGGTGGTGGCAGCAGGAAGAAGTGATTGCTGGGCTTGCCACGGTGGCGCGGCGAGGCTGCCGTAGGTGAACCCCGACGGGGTCATTTCTTGCGGGTTGCCGTGGCGCTGCTGCATGCTTAGCTGCATCTGCATCCTCTCGAGTGCTGATAGGGCGCCGGCGCCGGTCGGGCTCGCGAGGATGAGGCGCGGCTGCGGCAGCAGCGCGTACCTGATCGGCCGGCGGCCGCCGCCGAGCAGGCGCCTCTTCAGCTTGGTGTTCCAGTAGTTCTTGACGTCGTTGTCCGTCCTCCCCGGCAGCTGGGCGGCGATGGTCGACCACCTGCACCGTGAAATAAATCCTGTATTAGGTACTGAGTCGCAGTGGTTGAAAAGGTGTGGCTGCATACATATGAACACGGATCATACGTACGTACGCGTCTGTGCGTGTTCGTACGTACCTGCTCCCGATGGTGGCGTAGAGACTGCATATGAGCCGGTCCTCGTCGTCGGTGAAGCCGCCGTGCCGGATGTTAGGCCGGAGGTAGTTGAGCCACCGCAGCCGGCAGCTCTTGCCGCACCTGTTCAGCCCTGCACAAGCAACGCGCACATATATATAAACCATGAGCGATCAGGTACGGTGACATAGAGGAGCTTGTGCATGGATGATCATTGCCTCTTTATCTACGTACCTATCTTGCGAGGGAGCGCGATCCAGTTTTCGCCGGTGCCGTGCGCGGCGACGTAGGCCCTGAGCACGGCGTCCTCCTCCGCCGCCCACGGCCCCTTCTTCACGCTCGCCTTGTCGCAGCACGGCGCCCTGCCCATCTCGACACCAACCTCGAGCTCTAGCTCGATCTCGTTAAGCTCTTGCCGCCGGCTCCTTGGATCTCTCGGTTCAGCGATAGCTAGCTAGCTCGACCGCATGTGGCATGCATGCACCGGCCGGGTGGTCGAAGCAGCAGCAGCAGCAGCTGGGTCGATCCACGGCGATGGATTGCTGGTGAGGACGATGTGCCGCGAGGACCGGACATTTTATAGGGACCGAGGAGCTCGGACTGACGATGTGGGAGGAAAAAAGTAATGTGCCGTTGATTTGTACGTATATCAGTATGTGGCCGTTCCTCCGATCCTCCAACTAGTGCTCAATGACTCTATGTGATGCCAACGGCGGGTTTAGCATTTCGGTTCCACTAAAATTCAGAGCCACCGAAATCTGCTAAGATTCAGAAATTTAGCATTTTTCAGAAATTATTTTGGAAATGCTTGAGGTAAATTTCAATAAAGTTCCATCAAATTTGAAAAAATACAATAAAATTTAATATTTTTGAATCTGGTCCGAGAATTTAGACAAAAACATAATTTCAATAAAGTTCCATAAAATCTGAGACAAAAAATTCAATCCTTGACTTTGGTGAACCATACAGCTCTCAACTTGTTCACAATCGTTTCCAGTTGTGTGTTGGTGCAAATTTTAGTTTCTATGCTATATATATATATATCCTAAGGCTATGAAGTGTCATCGATTTTTTTTTTAAATGGCTTTATCATAACTTTTTTGTAGAAAAAATCATAAAGGCATGAATAAATTGGTCGAAAATAGTTAAACCGATAAAAATTGTGGACAAACAACAATAAACCATCATAATAGAAATTGAAAATTAAATGATATGTGTAGTTTTAAAGAACTACAAGTTATAGTTCTTGTTTCGTATCAATACAAAAAAGTCAGACATATTTCTTAGTAATCACAAAAACACTTAAACATCCTAGAGTACATGGCCTTCGAGAACACGAAAATCGCTTTCAACCATGATGGATCAAGTAACCATATAAGTATATCACAGGGAATCAAATGCATGAATATTCGCACTCTGGTCTCGGAAGTGAACGCTCGTACATGTACCTTTTGGTTACGTGATCATGATGAAGAGAGGAGGAAGAAGAAGAGAGAAGAGAAATACGAGGAGACGATATGGAAGGACGGTCGGGAACACTGTCACCTACTTTGTATGTGTACATAAAGCCCGGTAGTCTTGGCTTAAAGGGGTGACCTAATGGGACGTTAGTCTACATATGTCCATCCTAGCCGTGGGGGGAGAGGTGGAGGCGATAGGAGTAGGTAAAGACAGCTAGGCTGACGAGAAACCAATAGGAGGAGGAGTGGGTGGTGCCGAATGTACTGAAGGTTGCTAGAGGTTCAAATAACAATTGTTTTTTGTGCATACATATTACAAAAAATATGGTTTAAAAATTCGTCCATGGATTTGCTACCATGTTCTGAGCTATGCAATTTTGCCTAGGGCCAGGTTGGACGATACATTTCCAATCGTCAAAACTTATCAAGTTAGGAATCATGTGTTTAAAAACTTCCACAGGTCATACAGAACCTCATGGTCACGTTTAAACCCACTCTAGACGTGCGTGGAACATGGAAAATCTTCATCAACGGTGATCTGGTGTGTGTTTGTGTGTGTGTGGGGGTGGGGGTGGGGGGGGGGGGGGGGGTCATACAGAACCTCATGGTCACGTTTAAACCCACTCTAGACGTGCGTGGAACATGGAAAATCTTCATCAACGGTGATCTGGTGTGTGTTTGTGTGGGTGGGGGTGGGGGGGGGGGGGGGGGTCCAAAATTGCCCCTAGTCGGAGAGGGCAACCATCAATGGAACATGACACTCTTGGCCAGGGGCGGACCCAAGTATAGCTTAGTGGGGTCTTTGAAATTCAATAGAATCTCTTTATATGTGAAGGAATAAAATTCAGAGTTTGTGAATTTATACTAGGAGTGCCCCTCCTCACATGTTTTGCCCCCACTCTGAATTTTGACTGGATCCGCCCCTGCTCTTGGCCATCATTGTTAGAAGATCATTTATTTTGTTGTTTTATGTGTGCGTCCATCTATAGTAATTTATTTGAAGTGTTAGTGATTACTTTAAGTTTTTCTTTTCCTTGATCTTTTCTTGAAGCAGGGCAAAAGATTTTAATTGATATAAGAGAGCAAAGAGGGTGGCCTACACCATGCGTACCAAAATAAAAAAAATTAAGCGTTACCAATCTCAGAAAACTTTTTTTGCAACCGCTAGAATCTAGCTTTTCCCCCGTATTTAGTCCAGCTCTTACAGAATTATATTTGAGAGGAGGAGGCTTTTGCCTCCATCATAACAAACAAAAAACTATCACTAGTAGAAAACGGACCTTTGGTCCAGACTTTTAGTCCCGCACCAGTTTGCGGCCGGTACTAATATTACATTAGTACCGGTCCCAGCGGCCGGACAGGCGAGGGGCAGCAGTACCGGTCGGGAAGCAACCTTCAGTACCGGTTGGTGTAACCAACCGGAACTAAAGGGTTTGGGGCTGGCGCTGCAGCGGCGGGCCCCACGGCGAGAACCTTTAGTACTGGTCTGTGTTACAAACCGGTACTAAAGATGGACATTTAGTACCGGTTTGTGTTACAAACCGGTACTAAAACATTTCGTTATAAATTCCATCTACTTCCTCCAGCCCGAGCTCACTTCACTCTCTGCCTCCTCATTTATTTCTCTCTGTTGTTGCTCGAGCTCGGTGGCGATCCGGCGATTTGTCCAATTTGGTGGCACCATTTTTGGTCAAAAAGGTTAAAAACTTGTTTCTCTTACATTTAATTTGGAAACTTCAGTTCATTTAGTGCTAGTTTGAGCTCATTTAGTGTTAGTTTGACCTAGATAGAAAAATGTAGGAAAATCTAGAAATGTATTGTTAGTTTGACCTAGATAGAAAAATTTAGAAAAATTTACAAATGTAGCTTATTTAGTGCTAGTTTCATCATTTACTTTGTGCTAGTTTAGCTAATTTTGTCCTAGTTTGGCTCATTTAGTCCTAGTTTAGCTCATTTTATGCTATAATTACGTAATTAATTGTTTATAGAATTATTACTTGTATAATTTTCTTATTTGTGTAACTTTTTGTTATATATAGTGCATGGTTTTGACATCTGTCCACACTGGCTCTCGCCCGCTCTATTATTCGTATGTGGTACGATTGTTTGTTATAAGTATATGTTTGTTTAATTTCGTGTTTACAAAAATTATACCGACCAACTTAACGTAGATATATTTTTATCTAGGAGGTAGTTGAACCGGAAAATGAGCCCGACCCTATTTTCGAGTTTTTAGTAGAAGAAAACAATGATTTGAAAGCTAAATTGAAAAGAAGTGAAGATCTTCGTCTCGAAGAGAAGATGAAATGGGTGTTGAAGATTGCCGACGTCGTCGATGATAACGAGATCAAGATGGAGGCAATGCGCTTGGATCACAAGATCAAGATGAATGCAATGCGCTTGAAGCTTAAAAAGTTTAGAAAATATGTCATTAGTAAAGAGGCTTGGTATCATTATGTTGTTGGTTCAATAATTACCTTAGTTGCGATTTTGATCGTATTTGTCGTTGGATTTAAATTCTTTATCTAGTTCTATGTTAGTTTCAATTAATGAATGTTTTATGAGAACTATGTATTAGATTTGTTTAAATATGGTGAACTTGTATTAATGAATTGGTCACGTATCTATCTATTCATGGTAGATATATATATATAACTACTGTGTAATGGTTTTGTATATATTTACATAATGCAGATGAATCGACAATGGATGTACGTTGACCGACGCACTCCGGAGTTCATGACCGGCGTGCTGGATTTTATCCGTGTTGCTGAGGCAAATAAGCGGGATGGTTTTATGTATTGTCCATATTGTGCTTGTAAGAATATTAGGAGTTACTCCAACTCAAAAACCATTCACATCCACCTGTTTCAGTCCGGTTTCATGTCCGGCTATAATTGTTGGACCAAACACGGGGAAACAGGGGTCATAATGGAAGACAATGAAGAAGAACAGGACGATGACAACTATCCTGAGTTTTCTGAATACGACGGTACAACAATGGGGGAAACTGGAGAAGACGTGCCTGACGAAGAGGCGCCGGATGAGCCCGCTGATGATCTTTCTCGGGCCATTGCTGATGCACAGAGAAACGGCGTAAATCAGAGGGAGTGGCTCAAGTTGGAGCGCATGTTAGAGGATCACAAAAAAAAAATTGTACCCAGGTGTCGAAGATGACCAGAAAAAGCTGGGTACGACGCTGGATTTGCTGCAATGGAAGGCTGAGAATGGTGTATCGGACAAGGGTTTGAAAAGTTGTTGAAAAATATAAAGAAGATGCTTTCAAAGGATAACGAATTGCCCGACAGTACGTACGAGGCAAAGAAGATCGTCTGTCCTCTAGGATTAGAGGTGCAAAAGATACATGCATGCATTAATGACTGCATACTCTACCGCGGTGAGGAGTACGAGAATCTGAATGCATGCCCGGTATGCGGTGCATTGCGGTATAAGATCAGGCGAGATGACCCTCGTGAAGTTGAGGGCGAGCGCCCCAGAAAGAGGGTTCCTGCCAAGGTGATGTGGTATGCTCCTATAATACCACGGTTGAAACGTTTGTTCAGCAACAGAGAGCATGCCAAGATGTTGCGATGGCACAAAGAGGACCGGAAGAAAGACGCGATGTTCAGACACCCCGCTGATGGATCCCAGTGGAGAAAAATCGAGAGAGAGTTCCCGGACTTTGCAGATGACGCAAGAAACTTAAGATTTGGTCTAAGTACGGACGGCTTCAATCCTTTTGGAGAGCAAAGCAGCAGTCATAGCACCTGGCCTGTTACTCTATGTATTTACAACCTTCCTCCTTGGTTGTGCATGAAGCGAAAGTTCATTATGATGCCAGTGCTCATCCAAGGACCGAAGCAACCAGGGAGCGAGCTTGATGTGTAGCTCAGGCCATTAGTTGACGAACTTTTAGAGTTGTGGCGGGAAGAAGGTGTACGTGTGTGGGATGAGCACAAACAGGAGGATTTTGACCTTCGAGGGTTGCTTTTCGTAACGATCAATGATTGGCCTGCTCTTAGTAACATCTCAGGACAGACAACTAAGGGATACCATGCATGCACACACTGTTTGGATGATACTGAATGTATATACTTGGATAATTGTAAGAAGTGTGTGTACCTGGGGCATCGTCGATTTCTTCCGGTCAGGCATAACGTCCGGAAGCAAGGAAAGCATTTCAAAGGTGAGGCAGATCAACGTAGGAGGCCTATGGACCGTACTGGTGAACAAATATTTGATATGGTCAAGGCTCTAAAAGTAATCTTTGGAAAGGGTCCTGGAGGACTAAAGGTTCCGGATGACGCAAACGGGCACGCACCCATGTGGAAGAAGAAATCTATATTTTGGGAGCTACCATATTGGAAAGTCCTAGAGGTCCGATCTGCAATCGACGTGATGCACGTGACGAAGAATATTTGTGTGAACCTGCTAGGCCATTTGGGCGTGTATGGGAAGAAAAAAAACACAACGGCAGCACGGGAGGACCAGAAACGTTTGAAAGAACGAGACGGCCTGCTTCCAGAACATTATGACGGTCCTGCCAGCTATGCTCTAACCAAACAAGAGAAAGTGATATTTTTTGAATGTCTGAGCAGTATCAAGGTCCCGTCTGGCTTCTCGTCGAATATAAAGGGAATAATAAATGTGGCACAACCAAAATTTCAAAACCTAAAGTCTCATGACTGCCATGTGATTATGACGCAATTGCTTCCGATTGCGTTGAGGGGGCTTCTACCGGAAAATGTTCGAGTACCCATTGTGAAGCTTTGTGCATTCCTCAATGCAATATCTCAGAAGGTAATCGATCCAATCATCCTACCAAGACTACAGAATGATGTGGTCCAGTGTCTTGTCAGCTTTGAGTTGGTGTTCCCCCCATCCTTTTTCGATGTTATGACGCATGTCTTGGTTCACCTAATCGAAGAGATTCAAATTCTCGGTCCCGTATTTCTACACAATATGTTCCCATTTGAGAGGTTCATGGGAGTCTTAAAGAAATATGTTCATAACCGTGCTAGGCCAGAAGGAAGCATCTCCAAGGGCTATGGAACCGAGGAGGTCATTGAGTTCTGTGTTGACTTTATTCCTGACATTAATCCGATTGGTGTTCCACAGTCGCGACATGAGGGGAGACTGAGTGGAAAAGGCACTCTAGGGAAAAAAGTATTTGTATGTAGGGACGGACCTTCTTTCAGTCAAGCGCACTACACAGTTCTACAAAATTCCTCATTGGCAGCTCCGTATATCGAGGAACACATGAATATTTTACGATCTGAGAACCCGGTGGAGGATGAGTTCTGGATTAAAGATCAACACACGGCGAAATTCAGCGGTTGGTTGCAAACACATCTCATGAGTAACACCGAAGTTGATGTTCAGCTGTACTTGTTGGCCAGGACACCATCTTGGACTATAGTCACTTTCGAAGGGTACGAGATAAATGGGAATACATTTTACACGATCGCTCAAGATAAAAAGAGCACCAACCAAAACAGTGGTGTCCGCTTTGACGCAACAAACAGCAATGGGCAAAAGGACACATATTATGGTTACGTAGAGGAGATATGGTAACTTGAGTATGGACCTTCTTTTAAGGTCCCTTTGTTTCGGTGCAAATGGGTCAAGCTGAATGCAGGCGGGGTAAAGGTAGACCCGATGTACGAATGACAACGGTGCAAGAAAAGGAGGAATAATACAACAGATGGGAATATTGGTGATGTGTAATCCAGGAATGATATTTATGAAATATGAGGTCTTTATCACAAACTATGTTGTGGAATATGAGGTCTTTATCACAAACTATGTTGTTGAAATGACCATAACTTGGTCATTTGTCTTGAAACTTCTAGATGTTCATACATGATACACCTTTTTTGTTAAGACTTTTTTTTGCAAATTTTGTCAGAAATCAAGTTTCTAGAACTATCAATGTTTCTGTGATATAACCACTAGTTGTGTATCTTAAAATGATTTTTCCAAAAACTTAAGACCAAACTAAAAATTGTTGTAGTTCAAAGTTGAATTACTTTCGAAAAATCGACATAAACTCAATTAACTAGGGAAAATTAGGTAGAAATCAAGGAAAAACCTACTACTTGGGGATTATCCATCATATGTGGACTAGTTTCCATGAAAATTAAATGGGTGCCATTTTGCATCATATTTTTGGTACTTTGTTCACAAAAAAAGTCATGATTTAAAATGGGGATTATCAATTCCCTTTATTTTAAATGTTAAATTTTTTAATATCTAATTTTTGTAATTTATTGAAAACATGTTCTTCAATATAGACATGATTTTTAGTAATTATTACAAACTAATTAAACAATTACATAAGTAGATATAAAAAAATAGAAAGGAGAAAAGAGAAATAAAATGAAAAAGATCTTTAGTACCGGGCCGTTCTACCAGCCGGTACTAAAGGTTTTCGTTTCGCGCCAGTTTTCTGGGCGCCCAAACGACAGACCTTTAGTACCGGGCCGTGCTACCAGCCGGTACTAGAGGACCTTTAGTACCGGTCCGTGGCATCGACCGGTACTAAAGGTGGTTGCATTAAATGCCCGATCGGGCAGTTCCTCTTCCTCCATACTCAGACGCAGAGAACTGCTGCCCCGACGGAGACGACGCCATCGACGCAAAGAACTGCTGCCCGACGGACACGAGGTGCTGCCCGAGGTGGAGGTGCTTCCCGACGTCGTCCTCGACTCCGGCCGCTCCCCGACTCCGGCGCTCCCCCACGGTGAGCTCTCCTCACTCCCTCTCTCTCGCCGCCGGCCGAAAACCCTAGGATTAGATTAATCCGCCGCCGTCGCCACCAGTAGAAATCACCGCCGAGGGGAGGCATTGCTCGGAGGGGATGCCGAGGTGGAGGCGCTGCGCAGAGGGGAGGCCAAGGTGGAGGCGCTACGCGGAAGGGAGGCCGAGGTGGAGGCGCTGCGCGGACGGGATCGAGACCGCCGGTAGAAATCGCCGCCGCCTCGTACGGACGCGCCGCCGCCACCTGCTACTTGCTGCCGCCGCCACACTGCGCTGCGCGGAAGGGAGGCCGAGGTGGAGGCGCTGCCACACTGCTGACATCATGCTGACGTCATGCTGACGTCAGCGCCATATTTTCCTGCTGTTTTTGCTACTGTGTTAGAGAGAATATTATAATTAGTGTGTGTATTTTGATGCAAAGTACGTGTGCAATTTAGTTAGACTTGCTATAGTTAGTGTTAGAATATTTATGTGAATGCTAGTGTTAGCAAAACAATCAAGTGTTAACAAAAATACTTGTTTTTATGCAAAGTAATTGTTTTTATGCAAAGTAATTGTTATTTATATGCTATTGTAATTTATGCTACTGTTTTTATATGAATGCAAAGTAATTGTTAATTTTAGGTGTTGTCAAATAGCAATACATTAGTTCAAATGTATTACATAGTTGCTAGGTTTAGATGTTTTGTTTTGCAATGTAAAAAATATGCTACTGTTTTTTATATTGCTATAGGAAATGCTACTGTTTTTTATATTTGATGCAAAGTACTTGTGTAATTTTATTTTTGATGCAAACTACTTGTGTAATTTTATTAGCGTGGATGCAAAGTACTTATGCAATTTTATTTGATGCAAAGTACTTGCAATTTTTGCTACTGTTTTAGGAAGTTTCTAAATTTTGGCCGATGATTAGATGGTTGCACATTGCATCTTCAGGGAGGTGTGAGTGAACCATGTTGTCTGAACATATATGTAATGTTCATTCCACGTTGTTCGCTGACACCATCCCTGAAGCAATTCTATATGAGGCATTGCTGTCTGTTTTGCTATGTTAGGAAGTTTGTAAATTTGGATTAATAGAGTGGATGCAAAGTAGTTGTGCAAAGTACTTGTGTAATTTAGGGTAATTTTATGGATGCTACTATGTAATTTTATTTGATGCAAAGATTATAATACTACAATGTAATAAATAGCGTGGATGCAAGTGTTGAAATTTGTGAATGAAAGTGTTTGAATTTGTGAAATAGTATTGTGAAAATGCAACCATAATTTCCCGCGGCAATGCGCGGGGAATGCAACCACAATTTCCCCAATGCAAAGTACTTGATTTCGTCGATCCCTCGCCTCACCGTTATAACTTGACATCATGTAGGAATCTCGCCGTCTATCCCTCGCCTCACCGTCGTCCTGTCTGTGACCTTCCTGAGTCTCGTTGATCCCGCATCTCACCGTCGTTCCCGAGCATCCCCTCGTGCCCTCCCCCGCGGTGAGCCTCTACCGTGCGCACATGTTATTTCTTTACAATAATGCCGCCGCCCGATTTGGCACTAAATTGTTCTATCTTTTTTTTGTATTAGTTAAGCTATGGACGGCAGAGCAGGGGAAGATCAATTGTTCGACATCATCAGAGATGGTGAAGATGATGGATCGCAATATCTTAACATGTCCGGTGGTGAAATGGAGGACGAGGAGATTTATAACTTAGAAGCTCCTCCATCCGCCTCGAACAATAATGCCGATGAGAATGTAGCGCAGAATACCGACGAGGTATACATAGCTTCTGGTGATAAATTCATGATTTGATATGTGTACATATACATGTTTTAACATAATATTTCTTCTTTTAGCCCTCCGGATCGGGATCGAGCAAGTCTGGTAAAAGAAAACGAGGTCCGGCCAAAAAGTTAAAAGAAGAAAGATTTGATATCGAAGAAATCTCTGAAATTGGCGAACCGATTGCTCCGAAAGAGCACGCACGTAAATTTGTGAGTCAGTGCGGAGTTATTGTTCGGGACAACATTCCGATCACCATCCGAGAATGGCACAAGCCGAAGGGTGGAGGAGAGAGTTTTGTGTCAGATATTTGCAAGAGGGAACTTCTGAAGTCCGTTTTCCACAATTTCGCCCTACCGACAGGCCTCGGAGATGCCGAGAAAAAGAAAGTCTTCCAGTGGACTCTAAAGAAAATGGCCGAACAATTCATGAACTACAAGAAAAGGTTATACCACCAATTCATCAAGATAAAGAAAACCCCTAATTTTGAAGACGTACAGTACAGGAGGATAAGAGATCAGTGGCAAGAATTCAAGGACTACAAGGAATCAGAAGAAGCTCTGGAAAAGTCAGCGAAAAATAAGTTGAATGCCGACAAAAAGCAATATTTCCAACGTTTGGGGCCAGGTGGCTATAAGACCGCCATTCCTAAGTGGGAAGAAAGGGACGCCAAGTTAATTGCTGCCGGGGTCACTCCAAGTACATCAAGCTATCCCGCAAGGGCGAGACATTGGGCGTACAGCGTCGGGCTGGAGCCCGACCCACAGACAGGGAATCTTGTGTTGAAGGAAAAGGTTAAACCAGGCCCCGAGGGAGAGCCCGAAAGAGAAAAAAATCGGAATAAAGTCAAAGAACTTGATGATGCAGTAGTTGCCGCTCGGGAGGGAAGGTTCACGCCCAATAGAGAGAAGGACGAGCTGTCACTCGCCCTCGGGAATCCTGAACACACTGGGCGAGTATGAGGCGTGGGCGTCGTCCCTTGGAAGGTTGGGTTCCTCGAGCATAGGGACACCTACAGGAGTCGCGACAGGAAGAAGAAACAGGAGGCAGAGAAATATCAGCGGTTGGAAGACATGATAATAGACCTGCGACATGAAATGAGGCAGAAAAAGGCATCTGAGCCGCAGGAGGACCAACTTGATATGGCATCTCAGCGGAAAAGCAGCGTGGCTTCCACACAAAATGTCCAGCCTGATGACGCAACATACCCCGTGGATCAGATTCAGGGGCGAACAAACTGTGAGCTGCACATCAAGATGAGGAACCTATCCATAAAGGTGGCGGTCGGCTTTGCTTTAGAGAATATACCCGGAGCAACCCTTCATGGCGGTCAGATTCCAGCTGGCTACGCGCGAGTCGGGGTGGACGAAATTATGAACGGATTCGAGGACCTAGAGCTTGACTTTCCTGGAGCTGAAGGGGAGACGACACTGGGAGAAGTGTTGCGCGGAGTCATTCTATGGAGAAAGGAACACATCGTGTTTCCAGGAGAATCGACGCGTAGGCCACCAACCCCTCCGAGTAGCAATCAACCTCCAAGTCCACCCCGCATTGAAAATATGGACACCGAGAGGGAACCCAACGCGACTCCATCTCCCCGGTGCGCGAGTCCAACCCAGCGGGAGTCCACTCCGGAGCTTGCAAAGAGTCCACTCCAGCGGGAGTCCACCTCGGAGCTTGCAAAGAGTCCGCCCACCGGCAATACGACCTTCTCAATGAGGCAGAAGATGCCTGCCGGTGCGTCGAGTGGTGCTCCAAAGGACACCTACAAGTACGGGCCGTCGTTGAAGGATCTTCCGGTGTTAACTTACCACCGGACCGTTGAGGAGAATGCTCCCTTGGTCAAAGCTCACAATGCCGCACACTTTGCGAAGAAAGTGCCCGAGGCAAAACAGGTACTCAACCCTAAGGGTGTTAAACACTTTTTAGACATCGTCTGTGATCCTTACTGTAGAACTTTGCCTGATAACTATGAACGCTCTATCTCGAAGAGTTTTGACACGCAAGAGGAGAATAAAAAGAAAATGGTCGCTGCACAGAAGAATAAGAAGAAGAAGAAGAAGGCGAAACAGGTTCCCCAGCTCGGAGAACAGAAAGTACAGTCGGTCGCCCCGCTGAAGGTTCAGACAGACAAGAGTCCCAACGTTGGGACAAATGTTCCTGCTACTGACTACATGGACGATGATGCATTTGACGCACTTTTCCCCAAGTCGACTGAGATAGCACGGACGTTTGTCTACGGGAAAGATCTTCTCCCTACTGATGAGATGGTGCGTCTAGCTTTTCAAATGCGGAGATTGCATGGCTGGTACATGAAGGTTGCAAAGGACAAGCAACTCGTGTTTTACATGACATACCGAGAAGACCAATTCTTCGTCAACCACGAGATATGTATCGAATTTGATGAATTATGGCAGTTATACAACCGGCGTGCTCTCGACGCAACTATCATGAGTTGCTATGTTCTGTCAGTGTTTTTTCTAAATGTCTAGCTGAGCATGTAATTATCCTCACTAATTGAGCCTGTAATTATCTTCACTATATTTTTTCGTATGCTATTATATATGCAGGTGGATGCTTATCGAGTGCAAAAGGAAAAGACTCTGGGAAGTTGGGTTCATTGACCCATCTATCGTTAACTGCAAAAACATAGAGCGGAAGCCCGGGGACTGCGAGGAGGCATTGTTGAGGTCGCTATTGAGCCAAACACATGCGGCAGATATACTTCTTCCTTACAACTTCAAGTGAGTGTGACTGTCTTGAACACATTTCTATATTGCTAATTACTAGATGTTAAGTTTAATTGATGAGTTATATTCATGCCTCACTATATAAACGTGTGCAGCTACCATTGGATTCTACTGGACATTATCATTGACAAGGGATTAGTTAAAGTACTTGACTCATTACGCAAACCACAATCATACTAACAGGACTTGATTGACATGCTTCAGAGGTAACTCATTTATTCATTTGCTTTTGTGAGTAGGGTTTGGAAAATATTCATCAAGAGAGAGAGGGGTGAATGGAAACCAGAGCTGACTATTAAACATATTGATATAAGTGTGCTACTATTAAACATAGTCTTTTTAATTCATCATCATTTTGAATTATTATTTAATTAAGTTATATTCTCGTAAAGACCTTGAAGCAGCCTCCGGGAAATGAATTATGTGGATTCTACGTCTGCGAGTTCATGAGGACCTTGAGCGTTGAGCAGGCGTCGCGTGAAAAAAGAATGGATGTGAGTGTGACTGTCTTGTACTATATTTCAATCTTATTATGATTTGATATATATATATACACACACAACTAATATATTCATATTGATCTCGTTTAAAGCTTAACGACAAGCGGAACGCCATCCTACCACATCAGCGCGTAGAAGCAATTCAAGAGGAGATAGCGGGATTTATCCTTGAGGAGGTCATGCATCCAAAGGGAGAATACCATAATCCTAAATATAGCTATGCCATATGAAAGAGGAGGATGTATGACATTATTGCGATCTCTATACACCGGATTATATATATGTATATATGTATGTAATAACGTAGTATGAATATGTCCTATATCTAAATTATATTATATATCAACGTTTACCGTATGTAGTAGCGTAGAATACATATACGAAAGTATATTACGTATGCATCAACGTGTACCGTGTATATATATAATACCGTATGAATGTAAAACAGTAGATGAAAAAGAAAACATAAAATAAAATTGCAGTGAAGAAAAGAAAACAGATAACAGAAAAAAAAAAAGGAAACGGAAAATAAATTGCAAAACCCTTAAAACCTAAACCCTTTAGTACCGGCCGGTGTTACCGACCGGTACTAAAAGTTCTCCGCACGAGCCCGTGCCCCACGCCCACGTGGGGGCCCTTTAGTACCGGACGATAAGCAACCGGTACTGATGCTGGGGGGGCATCAGTCCCGATTGCGCAGTACCGGTTGCGAAACCGGTACTGATGCCCCTCCCCGACCGGTACTAAAGAGCCGTTTTCCACTAGTGTATAATAAAACTTACTGTCAATACTTGCTTGAAAACTATTTTTCTGCATTCTATCCAATAATCCAAACAGCTGCCCATGCAATATTCTTGTGGTTCAGCACTAGCTAGCACTTATTTTCGTCAAATTCACATGTTTTTGCCATTCATGTGTTTTATCTTCCCGCAGCCAGGAGTGAATTCCAAAAAAAACATCACACAATTCGGTTAAAGGTTGCCAACTTTAGCCCAATTGTGGTTGTTCTTTTAAATTCACTCCGCAGCCAGACCCCATATGTGGAAATAATTCGAGATAAAACAGTGATTTGACTTACCAACTCTACGAAACTCCACTTGTGGAAATAATTAGGATTAGATACAGTGATTATCTCCATTAACAAAAATATCGGGCGATCAGTCTGCTATAGAAAAACCTAATGTAGTATTGTCCATGCCAGCCAGTGTACTCCTACTTGATACGGAGCAAAAGTCAGCTGCGACCGTAGTCCAATAACGCATCGACAACAGTATCAGATTATATTATCGACGACGGGTGTATAACTTAAACCAAATCCTTATCATTGGGAAACATCATGATGTGTATACATGCACCGACTGTGATAGCTTCATCAGCTTAACTAATTAAACATTTTCGTCACAAAGAGGTACGTACGTACACTGGCCGACTTGTGTGCGTTTATTTGGGACGATCATGTAAGCCAAGTTTCATTTCAACAATTGCATGTATGACCCGATGCTGGCACTTGTGAGCCTGGAATAATTAGCTTTCTCATTTCTCCCTTGTGCTAAACAAAAGGTGAAACTTTTCTGTAATCGATCAGAGCCCTAGCTAAGGAGTATAGGTGCTGCAGAAGATGCAGTGAGAAACCGTCGTCAAGCACAGAAAGTTGCTGCGGCGTCGACCTCTTTTTCTGTTGATTTTGACCATTTCGGCGACGACGAAGGCGACGACGGAGGAGGAGCTGCGGATATTGTCGCAAAGTACGCAGTTAGTGGAGCCGGCCATTACAGACTAGGCGATGGATATAGCTTAGCTTTCTTCCTCTCTGTGCTGCCTTTACAATCTCAGGATTCAGAACGTAACGATATATATTCCGTCGACTTGTGGGTTCACACCGGCCAGTTTGTTCTTGGTTGAGTCGTTGGTACGATTTTGGTACGGTCGATCCAGTGAAAGTTAATTATGCTCGATCTTTAGATGCTGGATCATATTCCCACCGAGAACAGAAACTCTTTTCAACGACGGGTAATATGTCCTCATGATTTTTGCACTATTTGTCACGCGTGTTGTATATTACCGTACTGCTTTTTCTTACTTTTCTTTATAAGGCAAAAGAGGTTTACAGAGAAATGAGCATGCCACATGTGATGTTTACATGTAAATCAGGAATAAGCTGCCATGAGATAGGGGAAATAAACAGAGAGAAAATCCCGCTTGATATTTACTACGGTTATGTGTATATATCCGATTGGCTGTTTGGGCACATATGGTTGGAAGTTAATGATGTGTAGACCTAATTGCTCCGGACATGCATGTCAAAACTTTTTCAAGTTGTTTTCCCTTTTAGAAATAAAAGGATCGGACAACATCACTATCACTTTCTTATTCTTCTTCTTTTAGAAAACACTAGTATCACTTTCTTCAACGAGGCTAACCTAAGTAACCCTCATACGCCGTGACAAATCTGTCAACATAGTGCTGTAATCGCTGTCATTGACAGCTTAACATAATTTCCACTATACCAATCAAGCACAAGTCAACATGCATGAGAGTTGCTAGCATAACACTGTATACAGTACCGTAAACCATACGACAATCAAATTATTGTCCTTTTTGTTGCTCCGCGGTTACCAGCTAGCTAGTGAGACATGTTACAGTAATTAGAATCTGCCTATATATGGTGATAATTTTTTCTCCTATCAGGTTCTATGATGAGGTAAAGTAACTTCCATTCGATTCAATACACGGTATATCACAATCAAGAATTTGGTAACCAGTAGGAAAATTTCTCCGAGGGGTGTAGGGATTTCCGGTTACCACGGTTACCGGAAAATCCCGACCGTTTACCGGACAAATTTGGAATCTAAAACTAAAAAATTCAAAAAAAAAAGTGGTTCCCATTTTGACCATTTATCAAAACTTTTCATTAAAATTTAAAAAATCGAGATTTTTTGCCCAATATGACCATTTCCCGGGGATGCTCGCGATATCTAGTTCCCAAAATGCTGATCACAATAGGTACACTCCCTTCATTTTAAAATATACTCCCTTCATATCAAAATATGATGTTCTAGCACAAGATATGTCTCCATGCATGTATACATATCTTAGTGCATATTATCATACGGAGGGAGTAAGAAACTACAAAATAAAAGATAACATCTATACAAGGTCACTACTTCGTGAAAAGAATTGATCAAATATTTTCCTCGTACGATGGTGCTTATTAATGCAAGTGTTTCATGCATCCATAGAGGAATGCTCTCCAACCAATTATACTCCTTTTTTCATATAAGGCCACTATCTCATTTTCAGATAAATAAAACAAACCCAACTAATAAACAAGACGATTAATTGTGTGCAAAACATCTCTTATTTCAGACTAATTAAACATCTTGCATGTGGTGACCCTTCCTCTATGGATGCATGAAACACTTGCTGCACCATCGTACGAGGAAGAGCCTTGCTTCGGTACACCCCCCTCCCCCAAACTCAAAAGGGTAATATGGTCTTTTGTCATTTATTAGTACCTAATCTCGTTTTAATTAGAGATTTGGCCGCTGAAATCTGAACCCAAGCCCGCATTACCCATGTATACCAACGTTATATGGAGATCAATCGAACCATCTTCCCAACCCGCGTGCAGCGGAGGCCATCCAGGATTCAACACTACCGGCTCTTCTCGGATTGCGCCCGCAGCAGCACGACGATTGTGTCTAGGATGGCGCGCTGTTTCATGACGGCTTCTGTTGTAGGTCTTGGAAGCACTGGACCATATATAGCCAAGTAGCCAACCACATGCGCACGAACAGCTTTGAACCAGCTTGATCGATTGTAGTACTCGTATCTCGGTGAGCAAAGAAATCCCCTAGAAGTAGAGCTCGACAAGCCCCGCCGGTGGCTTGAGCTGCCTGCTCTGTCTAGTCTGGACAGCAGCCCGGACGCAAGCTACTCCTTGGAGAAGTTGTTGCAATATCTGTGAATCTGTGATGAGGCGGGCGACGAGGTTGACATCCTTGGCCAACGGGAGCAGCGCCTCGCAGATGCAAAGCATGGCCACGAAATGGGCCATACGTGTTTACCAGGGATGAATGTACTCGGTAACTCTTAATTATTGCCTAATACCCATCAAACCCTTAGTTATGAAAGGATATGAAAAGATCTGGGCGGTTGACGTGTTTAAGTTTGGTGAGGGGGGTGTACCGAAGCAGAAGTGTTGGTTGGAAACCATTAGTTTCATGTTGTTAGAAAATCTATTGAAATTTCTGTGAAAGATGTCATGGAAAAAACAAAGCACTTTCAAGGCCACAAAAAGGAGCAAGCAGCAAGATCTAAAACAAGGTCTCGATTAAGCACAAATTCAAGTGGCACCGGTACTTCCACACCAATTTAACCCTCAAGCGCAGCGACACCAGATGAGAACACCCTGCGCTTTTCCCTGATGCCACCCGGGACAAAAAAAAAGCCCCACATTGACCTGGTTTCCCGGCTTGAAACGGGAGCAAAAGTGGCACCGGAAAAAGGCAGGGGATCATTGCAATCTTTCCACAAAGAATGTGGCCGGGGATACCAGAACGCGATCGGTCGCGTTGATTAACTCCAAAGCGAAGGAGTAAAGCAGCGACAACTTGGCCCAGCCGATGGCATTGACAGGGTAACTAAAGTGGCTGCGGATGTGGGTGTTTTTCACTCCTTGTCTTAACATGGATCAGTGTTTAATTGGGTTCTGGAACCCATGCATGGTGCGCTTCACCATTGTTTATGCTGATTAGTTCCTCTCATCAGCATGCTGGCATGACTTAATTAGCCTGCAGACAAAGGTACTTGACAATAGTTTTGTGGAGACTAGACCTTCATGACTTTCAGGGCATATTGGCATGTCATCAACTCTTGCCCAGTAAATGACAGCAAAGTCAAAAGCTATCTTTTAATCATTTATTTGGTTTCTTCCAGCAGAGCTCGAAACTTTATCTTCACTGAAATTATTTGCAGCCAGAATAAACCGAAAGAAGCAAGCTAAGTGAGCAATCAGATCCACTAGCAAGCTTGTCGAATACGTTTGTGAGTTGGTCACTATGCAAGCATGTATGATCATCAAGATAGTTAATTTAAGAGGTTAACCATGTAATTTAAGTGTTTTAACTCGTTCAGATGTGACAGTTGAGGTTAAACCAAGTAATGTTTTTTTCCTTCTGACCGCATACCAGCTGATCTTGCCATGGCTCCTTTTGTTTTATGGTGTAAAATCAACATGACGCAGTGGAAAAATGAGAAGAAAACAGTTAATGAGCTGATGTGAAACGAGACAAATTCAACTACGTAAGTTTTGTACAGAGGCTATAAAAACAATTACCCTGCCTTATATAGTACATGGGAGTTACCGTCCTATCAGTTTCTTAATGATATCTTTGCACCGGCCATCTTTTGTTAAGTCTCATGTTTGGATGTGCTCTCTTTTATCGCTTTTGTTAAGTCTTCGCAGCAGCAGAAATGTCTGCAATTAAGTCAAACATATATCTATTTTTCGTTCAGACAAGTGATAACAATGATGAAGTAAATAGATACTGGACTGTAACCAGAGTACGTATGATTTATAAAACCTGACGGTTGGTGGCGTAATTGTGATATTAGGGCTGGCCCTTCTCAGAATCCAGCTGCATTCAAAAGAATAGTGTTGATCTTTTTCAAAGAATACTAAGAATTTTTCCTTCCTGAAAAATAGTAAGAAACTTGCTTCATGCTTGGCAAATTAACAATTCAAGGTCAAGCATGCATGTACGACTGAAAAAGTATGAAGCGACCTTTGCAGCCTCGGAAGTGCTACCGTATGGACAAGCTGACAAACCAAGGGTACAGCCAATAACCACGACAAGTACTACACACTAATCAATCAACCAATGATTGAGGAATAAGAACTATAAAGTTAGGAATCCTCCAAATGGACCAATGCTTGGATTGTATTCTTGCAATGAAATTATTCATTAAAATGTAGGAGTATATGCATAATATTTAACAACTAGATGGTCTCTGTCTTGGCAATATATTGAGTGTTAGCTGATGCAATACTAGCTCTTGGATAACAAGTCAACAGCAGAATATACCTTGTTCCTTTCAACATGTTGCATATTCCATCAATGTGTTTGTGTAGTGTTCTTTCTCCAATTCAGATGGCATCCAGTGTGCATTTTATTACAGCATGCAATATGCAATTTTGCCTTGTGTTCCTGCAATTGGACACTGAAGGTAAACAGGCCCTATCTGGTCTCCGGATCATCATTCCCCAACTCCTGTCCAAGCATCAATTGGGACTATGGTAGCCAACCATCAGGAATAAAGCTTAAGTGCTACACAAAATCAATTAGATGTGATCGACAGTTTCATGATGTATTCACTCCAAGATAAGGAAACCGGATGAATTAGTCGCACATGCTATACAGAAGCAACAAATGGTGGCAACCACATACTACTGGTCCATTATACATCAAGTACATTTTCATAATGTTTTGTTACTACAACATTGCATACAGTTGGGAAGGATGCTGACAGTAGCTAGAATCAATTAATTCTGACCCTCTCTTGTTGAAGAGCAATTGATTCTACTCCTCTCTTGTTGAAGGGGGCATCCCTGCTGACGGGCTGTCTGCAAAATACTCCGGGTGTTTCAGGTTAACACCATGCTGCAAAGAAAATTTCACAAAAGCGCCGATCAGAAATGAAGCATACACTCCACTAGCAAGTTCTACAAGTGCTAAGCATACACTCGTATGCACAGGTTCTGTAAGTTCCAGCTGTGGTACCTACGCAGGCTAAACATGTGCATTGAGAGGGCGGAGCCTTTAGGTGGGAAATTCTTAGAACAGTGTTGTACATATGCGCTGCAATGTCTAAGTAGAGTAGGCTGGTGCACCACCTTGTTTTTCGTATACTCAACAGTTGCAACTATAAATACATGACCGTGGTTGATTTTAGGGTGGTATTTGTTCAGTGATAACCACAAAATAAGGTTTTTAGCCTAAGAATGAACATTCATATTTTTTTACAGGTGTCAGATATGCAAACTGGTTCACTTAAAACATACCAAATATACTCCCTCTGTCCCATAATATAAAATGTTACTACAAGTCTACAACAATATGGTATGTCCATATTCTATTTTTAGCCTTTTATTTTCTTTTGCACATACTCTTAGAGCTCCTCCCTATTCTGCAGGCAGCATTTCCACTGAGAGTATCTTCACATGGAGGGGCCAGCAATGGTAGATGTTGTCGAAGTACATAAGACAATCTATAGAAACGCATGCTAGCATCATGTTGCTACTCCCTCTGTCCCAAAATATAAGGCGTGGTTGACTTTTTTGGTCTTCAACATAAAACTTTGACTATGATTTTTTACTTGTGATATGTCTACAACATGTAAAAAGACGTATGAAAATAAAAGTATTTCGCAAGATAAATACATCAATACCATTTATACATGTCCATCCATATACTCTGGTATATATTAGTGGTCAAAGTCATGGCATTAAAGACCGTGTAAAGTCAAGCACACCTTGCATTTTGGGAAAGAGGTTGTACAATGAAGATATACATTGATGACCTATATTGGTATTTCAGTGTTTGCAACACAAATCAGAAATGTTTTTTCCTTAAAATGCATCAGATCATTGTTAGAAGAATACGGTGCTGCATGTGGACTTACGGATGGCAATGGGTACCCGATACCCGCAAACCCGACGGGTACCCGCATTAAATGGGGCGGGTTTGGTGAAGAAAAAGACCCACGGATGCTCTTAACGGGGAAAATTCAGACCTGTCGGGTCTAGTGGAGGCGGGTATGGGGTGCCAAACCCATACCCTTTAACCCGCATACCCGACAATACAACTAAAGCCTAGTTTCCAGGCCCACCTGTCATTAAATAGAGAGAAGGCATATTCGTTTCTTTACCCACGAGTCCACGAGAGCAAGTCCTCAAAATCATTGCCAGGCTCCCACTACCAGCCCCACGACCCACGCTCAATCATTCATTCCACGAGGCCACGACCCATGACTCGCGCCTGGCTCCCTGGCTCTCATCCTTTTCGTGTATTCGCGACGCGCCTCTGCATGCGCCCCTCCGCGGCTCCGCTCATCCCTGCAGGTGCAGCCGTGCCGCCATCGCTACGCCGCTGCGCAGATCCTGTCGCCACTGCGCCGTCCGAGCAGCGCCGTCGCCAGCGCCGCCACGCAGATCTCCCAGCGCCGCCGCGTAGATCTGGTCGCCCAGCGCCGTCGCCTGCGCCCTTGAGCCCTCGAGGCCGCCGCCTGCGCGCTGCCACTTCTGCGCCGCTGCTCTGCCTCTTCTCCCCCATCTTCAGCTCCCCCGTGCATCTTGACGGGTACCCGTCGGGTCCCGTAAACCCGGCGGGTCGCGGGTCTGGTGAAATTCTTGACCCGACGGCGGGTACGGGGGCGGGGAGGAGGGTCGGGTGCGGGTATGGGGGGGCCAAACCCGGCCCCGAACCCGGCGGGTGCCATCCGGATGTGGACTAGTGGTCAGCTAAGCCAAAAACAGGTCAAAGATTTTAGGAACTGCAACACTGGGTAACAATACTTTGTTTACTAACAATGATGACTTGGTGGCAACAGATATTGTGTGTGACAGAGACAAAACAAAAACATAGAATCTTTGGGTCTCACTAGACAACTTGCTAATAGAATGTGGGATGCCGAGGTACTTGATCAGAAGGGAGACAACTATCATGGAAGCTGCCTCAAGGACCTCCTTCTCTAAGCAATCAATGGGGGACGCCGTCACGCCGAGCACTTGGCAAAGTTGGTGTTTAACCCTGAAGCGTGGTCGAAGAACGCACGGTCACAAACTGCGAGCAACTCCATTGGCAGAAAATTACCACACTGTTCGCATAAAGTGAGACGCTCGCCGCCAGTTATCTGGGCGCTGCACGCCAGAGCAACCCAACATCGCCAGCGAGAGAGAAAAAAAAGTTATCAATTTATAGGCACGTTGCACTTACACAAGCATTTGAAATTGGTGTTTTTTCATATCAAAAGAAAATCGGATGATGTGTAAGTGGCCTAAGGATATTTCCATCTGTCTAACATCTTCAGCAATATGATATATTGCATGAGAAGCATCTCGTCTTGTGTGAGCCTGTGAGGTTTGAGTTGAAGGTGGATTGATTCTGAACCTGTGGACTGCAACAATGCCATCATGACCTACTTGCATCTAAACTAAGGATACCCAGAACTTGAGAACTGGCAAAGGTAGCAAACTAGCAACCCATAAATGAGTCGACAGAAGATATGTTGTGTCTTCATGGAAGAAAGCCCCGTAAGTAACTGGATAATAAGTTAATAACACTGTAACTCCTCTGACAATTGCCAAAATGCTTGGAAGCACGAGCTCGCCAAAGGTGAATGTATAATCGGAAAACGCGTGGTTGGGTTGAAAATGTAAATGCTGCTTCTTCTGCTCACATCATCTTTAGTGATTGCACTGTTAATCGTGTTACTTGGGACTTTGGGAGATGGCCAAAATCTTAACCTATGTAATATCATTCACATTGCCTCTCTTTTCCTGGCTTTCATAATTAGATCCACATTTTACAATTGATTCCATCTGCTCTGTACAGAGAACGGAATATATTTCCATACCTCTTTACAGCTTTTAGAAGAAAAATCTATAAGATATCATTTTCCAATTAGACATGTGCAGCAGGTTAAATGCTGAATTCACATAAAGTGTCTTTGTTCTGGTAAGATGTTCCTAGCTGCCACTGATAACTGAGTTTGTCCACATGAAATACAAAAGTGAATCCATATGACATATTTGACATTTGCCTCTAAGAAACAACCAACATCAAGCAATCCGTTTGGCCTATAAGGGTCACTAAATGCATTTATCGGCGGAAAATTCTTATCAGTGCAGGGATTCAATTCAGAAGAAAAAGTAACTGGCAAATTGTTATTCCGCGTCCAAGCAGAAGAATTGTTGTGCTTCAAACATGAGGAACAAAATTGGTAAATTGTGTGCTATTGTGCAGAAAAAAACTCAGATGTAAATAAGGTAATGGTTTACCTCACGCAAGGCTTTAGAAAGATCATCCATTGTCAATACAAGACGTCTATCCTGAAGTACAACAAATCATGCCATCAGTAAGCAATAAGCAGTAAGAATGGATGCGAGACTTCATGCTAGAAGTAAGATGGAATTTTTAACTATGAAATAAATTCACCTTTGGTTGTTTGCTCTTGTTGTCTTTGATAGGTGCTGCAACCCTGGCTTTGCAGTGCCTGATTCAAGGGAAAGAATAGTGCGATATCAAATTATCGTGCAAGAAAATATAGAGATCACTATGAGTTATGATATGCTCACACCAACAAGCGTATTGCACTGAGCTGATCAGCTGAATAAACAAAAAAGTGAGATTGTGGATTGACGTACTGAAGAGAGTCACTTGCAATATCTGAAATGAACTTTTGAGTAGCTACAGCAACAAGCCTTGTTCTGCAGATAACGAAATTAGGTGACACAAAAGTAAAAGAAAAATGACATTCATGTGGATCAATAATCACCGAACTGAAGGGGAAAACAATATTTCTCACGGACTAGAAGAATAACGTGCTAAGACAATCCTTTGTGGCTCCAATATCTCCACTGTTTAGCAAATTTTCAGTCCAAGATTATACTAGAGTAGCAAAGGGATCTCAGCTTAACTTCCGATCCAGCCATTAAGTCCTCTCGAGGGAGAAATTGGAGGGATAAGGAGTACTCACAGGCGTACATCGGGGCAGTGGAAGCCGCTGCGGCCGAGGTAGTGCTCCACCAGCTCGTCCGGAATCTACGGCGCCACGGAATCAGACACGGTACTCGGCATGACGAGAGGGGATTAGGGCAGACAACAGCTCGCCGTACCGTGGGGGTGTAGTCCATGAGGGAGGAGAGGAACTCGGTGAGTACCGCCTCGTCGTCGTGCCTTCCGTCGCTCCCGCCGGCCATGGGCGAGCCCATGCCCGGAGTCATCCCGCCTCCTCCTCCTCCGCCGCCGCCGTTATTGCTTCCCATCATCCTCCCGTCCGCGGCCTTGCTGCGTTAGGCTGAAGCCAAGGGAGTGGTGTCTGCTAGGTTGGGTGCGTGGCGGGGAGAGGAGGTCGCCGCCGGCGAGGTAGGTTAAGACGACGGCTGGTTCAACAGAGTGGTCGGAGGCCCGAGGACGGAAGGAGATGAGGGGAGCAGCGGGCCGGAATCCAACAAATTCAGGCCCACTTTTTTTTTTGCCAGCTTAAGAAACACATATTCACATAACCCACTCAGTTTTAAAAGTATCCACGTCGTAAAAAGTTGTTCACATGATCTCTCGTAGTCGCATTTTGAGGTTTGCCTCCAACAAGTATAGTGAATACGTAAAGTGTTGCGCCTATCTTTGTAATATTGGAGACATAGCTGCTAGCTTTTCTTCTTTTTCGATTATTAAGGTCAGTAGAGAGGCAACCGGGAGAAAAGTGCCATTTATTTCAATCCGAATGCAGTGCAACCTTTGCGTGCTTCGCTGAAACAAGCTCTGGGAATTAATGTTGAGGCTTTCACGGAACGGTATCTTGGTCTACCAACGGCCGTGGGGAGAATAACTAGTGGCACCTTTGCTCATATTGGTGAGAGGAGTCGGGCAAAGATGGAGGGCTGGTCGGAGAAAAATCTAGCATGTGCAAGGCGTGAGACCTTACTGAAGTCTGTTATTCAGGCTATCGTCACATATAGTATGTGTTGTTTTCTTCTGACAAAGAAAGTTTGTAAACAATTGTCCTCGTAGATGGCGAGGTTTTGGTGGAGCAGCTCCATTGACAAAAGGTCTCTCCATTGGTTTTCTTGGAAGAATTTATTAAAACCAAAAGTACAGGGAGGAATGGGTTTCCGGGATCTTCAAATCTTTAATCTTGCACTCCTTGGTAAGCAAGGATGGAGACTTCTCACACATCCTGATACTCTCTGTTCACGTGTTCTCAAGGGGAAGTATTTCCCCAATGGAGATTTTATGCAAGCTACTGCCCCTTCAAGTTCCTCTTCAACTTGGAAAGCTATTATCGCCGGGAGGAAGGCTTTGGAGGCTGGACTGATTAAAAGAGTGGGCGATGGTTCTACCATCTCCACATGGGATGATAAGTGGATTCCTAACACTGCCACGCTCAAACCAATGGGCCGAAAAGGTACTGATCCTTTACCCCGGGTTTCAGGTCTAATTGATGGTTATTCTATGACTTGGCGAGTGGATATTATTCGGAGGAATTTTCTCGAACCGGATGCTGATGCTATATTAAATATCCCTTTGCGTTCATCTGGTGGCGAGGACTTCTTGGCCTGGGATAAGGAGAAATCAGGTGTGTATTCTATTAAATCGGCTTATCGTGCTCTTGTGACTCAAAACGAGCATTCTGCTCCAGAGGAAGGGACGGTAGCGGCTTCTTCATCGTCAGATATACACTTATGGTCGGTTCTCTGGAAATTAAAAGTGATCCCTAGGGTCAGGGTGTTCTTTTGGCGGGTGCTGCGGGGTATTTTGCCGGATGGAGCTACTCTAAAGCATCGTCATATAAAACACATTGCCAGATGTGAAGTTTGTGAAGCAATGGATGAAGATCTAATGCATGCACTAATTGGCTGCTCGCATGCACAAAAGTTTTGGCTTGCAGCTAGGGAGATTTTCTCCCTGAAACTCCCAAAGCTACATCCGGTCACTTGGGCTAAGGATGTATTGCTTGATAGTATGTTTACTGATCAGGAAAGGTGCAACATAATTTCAATTATGCACGCAATCTGGACAGCAAGGAACAAATGGATGCATGGCCAAGATGTTTTCAAACCTGAGCAAGCTCTGAGAAGGGCACGCGAAGACCTCGCAGTGGTTTCTATGCCGGCCGTTCGGAAGAAGGCAGTGGCTGGACAGTATTGGCGTCCTCCAGAGCCAGGATGGACCAAAATCAACACTGATGGGGCGATCAGTGTGGACACACAAACTGGAGGAGCGGGCGGAGTTGCACGCTCTTTCTCTTCGTTTTTGGGTGCATGGAGTAAACCATTGACTGGAGTAACCGATCCGCTTATTTCAGAAGTTCTGGTGATGCGGGAAGGTGTGATCTTTGCTCAGTTGCGGGGATACTCGCATGTGATCCTGGAAGTTGATTGTTTAGAGGTCGTTAACCTCTGGTGCTCGCGCAACTATGGTCGCTCGATAGTTGCGCCTATTCTTGATGAAATTGGGGAAAGATCGTCAGGTTTTGCTTCGTTTTTAGTTACTCATGTTGGTAGAGAGTCTAATAGTGTGGCAGACCTTTGTGCTAAATTTGCTTTTACGCTGGATGTGTCGGAAGTGTGGCTTGATAAGAGTCCCAGCTTCCTAGTTGACAGCCTGTCGGCTGATTGTAACCGTACTATTTTTCAGTAATAAAGATCCCTAAGTTCGATGAAAAAAAAACGAAAAGTAAGAGCGGAAACAAGGCGTGACTCGTCATCGAGAGGCTACGATGGTCGCGATGGTCTCCAATGTCTACGCTAGGCTACTTCCCTCCCACTGACGGGGGAGGCAGCTGCGGCAGCTCCAAGATGTCGCCAAACCAACGTTTGCAGTCGTAGGCTGTGCAGATTGTCTGCAGCCCCGTCATCATGAGCAGCACGACGGCGGCGAGCAGCGTGAGGATCTTCCACGACCCGAACACGTACCGCTTGATCATCTTCCTGGCTTTCACGGACGCCAAGTTGTTCCTGTGCGCGTTCACGTCCTTGATCACCCTGTCAATGAGCGGCACCTTGCTCGGCCGCACCGCGCGGCACATCCCATTCCACATCTCCGCCGCCTCCTTGTCGCTCTTCATGCCGTTGAAGACTATCCCGCATTCCCGCAGGATCTTCACGTCCTTGGCCGTGTCGATGATGCCGTTCATCAGCTCCGTGTACCGCGCCATCACCAGCTGCCCGCGCACGGCGACGCTCTCGTACGCGACGAGGTTGCGGAGGATCACCTCCGTGTTGTCGTCGATGTAGATGATCGGCAGCCTCAGCGTCGCGGTCGCCACGTCGAAGGCGATCCCGGCGATCCCTTCCGGCGCCGGCACCATCCGCACGCCGCAGCTCGCCAGCTGCTCCACGGACGGGATCTTGATCTCCTGCGCCAGCGGCGAGTTAGTGATGGTGCCCATCTTCACGCCCTTGAGCAGCCCCGCCTCCACGTCCGTCGACGACAACAGCTTCCCGAGGAGAGGCATCAGCGCCGCCAGCACCGGCAACTTGCTCAGGCTCTTCTTGACGAACTGCAGGGGCGCGATGTTGAGGCTGGACACATGCATGCACGCCTGCTTCACCCTGTTGTAGTCCATGGGGACGACCTGCTGCTCGAGCGCGGCCATGGAGACGACCTCCTCCGGCACCTGGCCCGCGAGCTCCTCCGCGTCCTTGGCCGAGGCTGGCACGACGAAGTTGTACAGGAGCTCCAACAGGTGATCGTTACGGGCGAGGACGTCGACGGAAAGGAAGTCCACGTCGGAGGTCTTGATGGGGCACACGTCCCTGATGAAGCGGTCCAGCACGGTTCGCAGGGTGGCATCTGCGGCGACCTCGTCGGAGCAGTGCCGGAGCTGCAACACCCCTGCAAAGAGGAAGAGCGGGATCTGGTTCTCGAGCATCATGGCGTCGCGAACCATGAGGTTTATCCAGTTGATCGCGGATGACACCATGTCGGTAGCTTCTTTCACGTGGTAGCCCTCTAGGAAGTCGAGCAGGAAGCACGTGTCGATGGCCATCATCAATGCCATCGTCTGCTCGTTCATCTCAAGGAACCTACAAGTCATTGTAGTGCAATTGGTTTTGCATAGTAGCTTAGAACTTGCATAGGTAAACAACTATGCGCTACTCCCTCCATTTTTAGATATCAAATGTTTTAGTATTAGTCCACATTTACATGTATATATAAATATATCAAGACACATATTTTAGTGCATATATTCACTTATTTTAGTATGCATCTAAATAATATGTGAAACAACTTAAAACGTCATATATTAAAAATGGAGAGAGTGTACAGTAGATTACAGGGAGGCAGCTAGCTTCAGTGACTTCGAAAACAGCGAGCGCCCAAGTATGTGAATATGCATGGTTAGGTACACCTATATGCATTTGTAATCTCAAGCATGAAAACATAGATTATTTAGAGGACCTGTGGTAATAATTGTACCTGTGGTATAGGGCCCGGATGGTCTGCTGCTTTGCGGCCAACTTGTGCACGAGGTCGTCGAACTTGTGGTCGGCGGCGAAGAGCTTCTCGGTGCGCTTGGCGGCGGCGAGCTTGTAGCGCTCCATGTCCCTGAGCTCGGGCCGCTGGTGGTGGTAGGGCCCGATGGCGAAGTGCTGCGGGGAGTAGGCGTCGGGCTTGGTCTCCCGGAGCAGCTTCGGCACGTCGAAGACCTTTGCCACGGCGCCCAGCTCCTCCGCGGTGCTGGCCTCCATGAGCCGCCGCACCAGCCTCACCCACCGCGACGGCTCCTCGCCGCCGGGCACATGCGCCGCCTGAGGCTGGGCGAGCACCATCTCGATCTCCTTCACCTGTTGGTGCTAAGCTAGCGAGCTGTATTGGTTGGTTTGTTTGTTTGTTTGCAACTAGGCTTAGATCTCGATAGGTCAATGCATCGACTGTGTGCTGATCCAGTTATATAGCTAGCTAACTGGATCATATATATAGTAGAGTTGCATACAAGTTGGATGGTTAGTCAACTAACGAATCTAATCAAATGTAATGGGTGAAACATGCACGATGATGCAGAAATAGCCTAGTGAATAAGTAACCAATAACACGATCCGTGAAGACACCAGTGGAAAAAGGACCTCCAGTCCCGGTCGGGGAGGGGCATCAGTACCCAACCGGTACTGCCCAATCGGGACTAAATGCCCCCAGCATTAGTACCGGTCGTGTTGCGACAGGTACTAAATTGCATCCACGTGGGGCGCAGGGCGTGGTTTCGTCTGGAGATTAAAGGTTTTCCAAAAAATTGAATTTCTTTTTGAATTTTTCAGAAGAAAAAAATTAGAATTTCTAAATTTCTCAATTAGCCACACACTTAACTATCCACTAACCCACACACTTCATCACTAACTACACAATTAATCTCAAGTCAAACTATTTAATCTAGTTCAATTTCCCGTTCCTAAACACTTAATCTCAAGTCAAACTATTTTATCTAGTCAAATTTCCCGTTCGGTCACCCATCCTGAAACTACTCCAACAATAGCACGCTTAACATTTAGCTTACTTTCGAATTAGATACTAAGAGAGAACTGATAACTTACTGATAGTTCTATCTTATCAATTATGTTAACCACTCAGTAATGATAAAACACTTTTTCTACTCTTATATTATAAAAATTTACTTGAATAAACAAAAATGATTATATAATAATAATACTGAAATAAATAATAATAAAATAAATATTACTTTATTTTTAAAAATGATTATATAATAATAAATATTGAAAAAAATGAAATAAAATGATAAACACCTCAAAAAAGGAAATACTTTGGCATGGGGTCCTTATATGTGTACTAGTTGCCATGAAAAATGATAAACTTGATTTTTGACAAAAATTGCAAAAAAAGTCTTCACAAAAAGTCTATCATGTATAGACATCTACAAGTTTAAAGCCAAATGATCAAGTTATGCTCATTTCCACGGCATAGTTTGTAATAAAGATCTCATATTCCACAAATAGGTGCATATTGGTATAAGAAACAACCATGCCAAATGAAATCTTGAAATTATTTTCATAAATGTCATTTTCCATTTTTTAAGTGCAAAAAATGACTTTTTTTGTGAACAAAATACCAAAAATATGATGCAAAATGGCACCCATTTAATTTTCATGGAAACTAGTACACATATTATGGATAATCACCAAGTATTAGGTTTTTCCTTGATTTCTACCTAATTTCCCCTAGTTAAATGAGTTTATGCCGATTTTTCGAAACTAATTCAAAATTGAACTACAACTATTTGATAGTTTGGTCTGAATCTTTTGGAAAAATCATTTTAAGGTACACAACTATTGGTTATATCACAGAAACATTGAAAATTCTTGAAAAGCTTAGCTCTTTCGATGAATAGTCATCGCTGCCGTTTTGATCGTTTTTAGGAAAAAATGAAATAAAGTGATAAACACCTCAAAAAAGGAAATCCTTTGACATGTGGTTCTTATATGTGTACTAGTTACCATGAAAAATGATAAACTTGATTTTTGACAAAAATTACAAAAAAAGTATTCACAAAAAGGTCTATCGTGTATAGACATGTAGAAGTTTCAAGCCAAATGATGAAGTTATTATCATTTCCACGGCTTAGTTTGTAATAAAGATCTCATATTCCACAAATATGTGCATATTGGTATAAGAAACAACCATGCCAAAGGAAATCTTGAAATTATTTTCATAAATGTCATTTTCCATTTTTTAAGTGCAAAAAATGACTTTTTTTGTGAACAAAGTAACAAAAATATGATTCAAAATGGCACCCATTTAATTTTCATGGAGACTAGTACACATATTATGGATAATACCCAAGTATTAGGTTTTTTCTTGATTTCTACCTAATTTCTCCTAGTTAAATGAGTTTATGCCGATTTTTCGAAACTAATTCAAATTTGAACTACAACTATTTGAACTACAACTATTTTTAGGAAAAAATGAAATAAAGTGATAAACAACTCAAAAAAGGAAATCCTTTGGCATGTGGTCCTTATATGTGTACTAGTTGCCATGAAAAATGATAAACTTGATTTTTGATAAAAATTGCAAAAAAAGTCTTCACAAAAAGGTCTATCGTGTATAGACATCTACAAGTTTCAAGCCAAATGATCAAGCTATGGTCATTTCCATGGCATAGTTTGTGATAAAGATCTCATATTCCACAAATAGGTGCATATTGGTATAAGAAACAACCATGCCAAAGAAAATCTTGAAATTATTTTCATAAATGTCATTTTCCATTTTTTAAGTGAAAAAAATGACTTTTTTTTAACAAAGTACCAAAAATATGATGCAAAATGGCACCCATTTAATTTTCATGCAAACTAGTACACATATTATGGATAATCCCCAAGTATTAGGTTTTTCCTTGATTTCTACCTAATTTCCCCTAGTTAAATGAGTTTATGCCGATAAAAATGAAATAAAGTGATAAACACCTCAAAAAAGAAAATCCTTTGGCATGGGGTCCTTATATGTGTACTAGTTGACATGAAAAATGATAAACTTGATTTTTGACAAAAAATGCAAAAAAAATATGCATAATATTAGAGATAAAGAGGGACATATATCATACTTAAACAGGGACATACAGAAAGTACTGCATAATTGAAGATACCCATATATATGAAACTTCAAACACTACTCTCTTCCAGATGAGTAGATCTGATACGTCTCAAACGTATATATAATTTCTTATGTTCCATGTTTATATTATGCCACTTGCTACATGTTTTATATACACTTTTATATCATTTTATGCATTTTCTGTGACTAACCTATTAACAAGATACCATAGTGCCAGTTGCCTGTTTTCTGCTGTTTTTTGTTTCAGAAAAGTTTTTAAGGAAATATTCTCGGAATTGGACAAACGAAACGTCAAAGATCTTATTTTTCCTGGGAGGTTCCAGAACACCGAAAACGACACGGAGGAGGACCCCGAGGGGCCCACACCCCCAGGTGGCGCGGCAGCCCCCTTGGCCGCGCGAGCAAGGGGTGTGGGGCCCTCGTGGCCCCGCCGTCTTCGCCCCTTCACCTACTTATACCACTCGGATATCTAAGCCCTAGGACACGACCCTTTTTCCTCCACGAAGTACAGAGCCGCCGCCGTCGTCAACCCTAGATCGGGAGGGTTCAGAAGCTCTTCCCGGCACCCTGCCGGAGAGGGGAATCATCACCGGAGGGCTCTACATCACCATGCCCGCCTCCGGACTGATGCGTGAGTAGTTCATCCTTGGACTACGGGTCCATAGCAGTAGCTAGATGGTTGTCTTCTCCTCTTGTGCTACCATGTTTAGATCTTGTGAGCTGCCTAACATGATCAAGATCATCTTTATGTAATGCTACATGTTGTGTTTGCTGGGATCCGATGAATATTGAGTACTATGTTATTGCTTCATAATATATCTTGTGAGTGAGTTGTTTATGATCTTGCATGCTCTCCGTTGCTAGTTGATGCTCTGGCCAAGTAGATGCTTGTGACTCCAAGAGTGGGTATTTATGCTCGATAGTAGGTGCATGTCTCTATTTAATCTGGGGTAGTGACAGCAAGCTCTAAGATTGTATATGTACTGTTGCTACTAGGGATAAAACAGTAGTACTTTATCTAAGGGTATTTGTATTACTTACATTACACACATTGCTTAATGCAATTATCTGTTGCTTGCAACTTAATACTGAAAGGGGTGCGGACACTAACCGGAAGGTGGATTATTAGTCATAGATGCGGTTGGAACGGTCTATGTATATTGTTGTAATGCCCAAATGAATATCACACTAGACATCATAACTATAGTATATGCATCATTATGCACTTATTTATTCTGTCAATTGCCCAGCTTTAATTTGTTTACCCGCATGTATGCTATTATTATTTATGGAGAGACACCACTAGTGAACTGTGGACCCCGGTCATTTTCTCTAAACTGATAAACAATCCTACTGCAATCATGTTACTTTCATTCCATTCAAACAAACATCATCATCCACACATACGTTTAATACTTTTGTTACAACAAGCCAGTGAGATTGACAACCTCACTGTCAAGTTGGGGCAAAATAGTTTGATTGTGTTGTGTGCAGGTTCCACGTTCGTTGCTGACACCGGTAGTGCGCCCTGCCAAAGTCATCTTCAACAACCTCCGGGAGATCTCTAGTTTCCTACTGTTTCGATAAACCTTGTTTTCACAACTGAGGTAAAACTTGCTGCTGCACTAATTCATACCTTCCTCTTGTGGTTTCCCAACAACACCTCACTGGTGCATCAAGACCCTCAAGCACTACAAAATATTAGAGATAAAGTGTTTGTAATAACACTACTCTCTTTAAGATGAGGAGACCCTCAAGCACTACAAAATATTAGAGATAAAGTGTTTGCACTAACACTACTCTCTTCCAGATGAGTAGACCCTCAAGCAATACAAAATATTAAAGATAAAGTGTTTGCAATAACACTACTCTCTTCCAAACGAGTAGACCCTCAAGCACTACAAAATATTAAAGATAAAGTGTTTGCCTTTGCACACACTAGTACAAATCGTACTCCGAATCAGAATACCCCGAAGCAGGAGACTCATAGCGCACTGGTGGCGGTACGAGGTGACGCTGCCCGTAGTTGACAATTCTAATCTTGCGGTACACCTCGTATGCAACGTACGCATCTATTGCTGCATACTCAATGTTAATACCGTCAAGTGGGGTCTTCTCCCAAAAGTCGTGCTGCTTCTTGAGGAATCTTGTCTTCATTTCAGCGTACTCGTCCTCGTCGATCACGACGACTGCCATATCAGGCATTCCAGTCTTGTCATGGTCAAGCTTGAACAAGTCCTGCAGATCAATGTGGCAGACAGATGGTATCTCAAGACCCCATGTGCGTCTCATATTGATCTTGTCATTCGTTATATCAACGCTAGCAAAATGTATGCCGCTGCGAAGAAAATCCATAAGTATTGGACATTGCTTGTCACTACTGCAACAACAAATGGAACACATGTTATAAATACTGCTGCAACAAAGTATAATTTAGAACAACAAGTATAATAAGAATAATAACAAGTATAATTTGAGATCAAGTATAATAAGAATTATACTACAATCAAAGAGAACAATATGCAACTTTCATTTTTTGGCCAATATATAATTTGAGATCAAGTATAATAAGAATAACAACAATATGCAACTTTCATTTTCGGCCAATATATAATTTGAGATCAAGTATAATAAGAATAACAACAATATGCAACTTTCATTTTCGGCCAATATATAATTTGAGATCAAGTATAATAAGAATAACAACAATATGGAACTTTCATTTTCGGCCAATATATAATTTGAGATCAAGTATAATAACAATAACAACAATATGCAACTTTCATTTTCGGCCAATATATAATTTGAGATAAGTATAATAAGAATAACAACAATATGCAACTTTCATTTTCGGCCAGTATATATAATTTGAGATCAAGTATAATAAGAATAACAACAATATGCAACTTTTATTTTCGGCCAATATATAATTTGAGATCAAGTATAATAAGAATAACAACAATACGCAACTTTCATTTTCGGTCAATATATAATTTGAGATCAAGTATAATAAGAATAACAACAATATGCAACTTTCATTTTCGGCCAATATATAATTTGAGATCAAGTATAATAAGAATAACAACAATATGCAACTTTCATTTTCGGCCAGTATATAATTTGAGATCAAGTATAATAAGAATAATAACAATATGCAACTTTCATTTTCGGCCAATATATATAATTATTTCACTATAATCAAAGAGAAATTGCTATCCTATGCAATTTTCCTATCCCTATGAATCAACAAAGAAAATAAGCCCTAACATCTACTTGGAAAATATATTACCTTGCCCGACCATGACATGTTTCTTGAAACAAAGTTGGATGACGGCAACATCTACTTGATCGGCCGTGTACTCGAGATCAAGGCCCATGAAATTGTCTTGCTCCCGAGCTTCGCCAAGCCAACACTTGAAATCGGAAAGAAAACCCGCCACCTTAGCGCTATCGTTCGTGTACACGACATTGAGATATGTGTTGCCATGTGCAAGCACCCGCCCGTAGCGAGTGATTGGTGGTGCCGGATTCATGGTGGCCGGAGGGATGGAATAAGAGAGAGGAGAGGGTCGCCGGCCGGAGTAAGAAGAGAGGAGAGCAGGGAAACGAATAACAGAACGTCCCCGTCTGTAGCTAATCGTGTGTAAAATGGCGGGCGGGAGGTGAACGGTTTTACTTTAGTACCGGGCCGTAACACGAGCCGGTACTAAAACTCCGCTCGCGCGGCCCCGCGCGACTGTTGCCCTGCCACGGACCATTAGTACCGGCTCGTGTTACGGTCCGGTACTAAAGGTTCCTAAAAAACCGCTACTGCTGCCCCTCGCCTGTCCGGCCGCTTGGACCGGTACTAATGTTAATGTTATATTAGTACCGGGCGCAAACTGGTGCGGTATTAAAAGTCTGTACCAAAGGTCTGTTTTCTACTAGTGAGAGTACAATATATATGGATAACCCGGTTGATCATCTCCAAGAGGTGAATTAACTGGGAACCTCAAAACAGAGAAAAATAATGGACCAATCGTACGATGAAAGTTTAGACAGCTAACGCAAATACCTTTTCCCTTGCACGCGCGGTACAAACGGTAGGATTACGTTGACCCTAACTATCGTATTATCGTAATATGAGGGTTTAGACACTAAGTGCTAACGTGAAACATGATTGGAATCAGATCAAAGCTTTGGTCATTGTCAGCCCGTGAAGAAAGACACACGATACGAGTACATTTACAATTTCGCATGTAATCATACGTTTCCATAAACAATATAATCCTGTATTTGCATACACAATATGCACCAATTTACTACATTTGCATGCATCAAAATAGTCATCCGCCAAATATCATCATACACTTGCAACCACAAGTTGTGCCAATTCACTGGTTACACTAAAATAATCATGAACAAACATAATCATACATTTGCATACACAAGTTGCATAAATTTACTACATTTGCCTAGACCAATATAATCATACATTTGCATACAAACTCTGTGTCAATATTTGCATTTGCAACCACCTCAATAGTCATAAAGGTATACACAGTTTGCATCAATTCACCATATTTGCATACATTAAAAAAGGAAAAAAAATCATTCTAAATCTTGAACTCGTAGTGGTTCGGTGAAATGAAACATGAACTTCAAATCCCTATCGTTTGTACCCTAAACTTGACAATTCCGGTCTAAAGTGAATCCTGCACCAGTTTTACAGAGGGAAAAAATAAAAAATAAATTTATACTCCCACTTAGTAAGTGGGCCCACTTGTCATATATGTCTTCTCCCGGAACAGGCGAGCCACCGATGGTCTGCACCAGCTCGCCGTGGTCGATAGTCATCCAACTTAACTGTGCCCCTGCGCCTGCACGTCCGCTCAACTGTTCTCTCACACTGCTTCCTCCTCTAGAAGGACACCTATCTGCTCCGGTTGTCGTACCGTGCAGTCTTCTCCGGCCTTCCTAGGAGAATCCGAGACTACCAAGAGCTCCCGCTGTCTTCTTTTCTTCTTCCCCGACGAGTATCTCGTGTCGGGATGGGCTGAATCGCGAGAATCAGACCGCTGAAATATTGTCTAAATATTGAGTGGGCTTTTAGCCCATTTAGCAATTTCAGAAAAATCCCTAAAAGCGCATGCTGTCATGGCAAATGGTGGGAGTTTAGTCCCATACTGCTAGTTTAGTGAGATGTGCATCAGCTTATATACCGAGGCATTCTCATAGTAGTATGAGTGGGTATGAGGTATGAGGATAATGGCTGTGTACCACACGCATGCTCCTCCGCCGCCCGCCTCGCCACGCCTCGTCATGACACGTCTCGCCGAGCCGATGTGTTCTTTTTGTCACGCAGTAATAAAATGTCAACGGCCCGAAACAATTTGTTAATGAAGATTGATTGCTAGCTGAAACGTTCTGTTTTAAGTACGTACGTTTTCAGTCTTAATGGCAATTCATTACGTGCATTTCGGTTGGACGTTTTGCCTTCCGCGTCTGTGCACAAAAGGAGAGGTCGCTCCTCTCCGAAGGTACCACAGAATAGAACTCATCTGCCCACAGCCGCCCCCGCCACCGTCGTTCCTACTCGCTATTGGTGCCTTAGCTGATCCCATCCCGTCCGTCGCGTACACGGTCGCCGGGAGAGCAGGCCTCCGAAACCCCGCCTCTCCGTTTCCTGTACGGGAGAGGGGCGATTAGGTCTTTGGGGAGCGTCTCCTACGCGACTGCTCGCCAATCTTCTTCCACTACGTCGGCCACTTACTCTACGTCCGCGTCGCCTTCATCATCATCACCATGAGCACCGATGCCGAGGTCGAGAAGGCTGCTGCGGAGAAGAGGATCGCCGACGAAACTGCTTCTGCTTCGGCCAATTGGCCAACTGCCGGGTATGACATGTGTATACCCCTCCTGATTATTTACTTGTCTGCTGTACTGGTGATTTGCGTAGATGTATCTACTATATGTTTAGTACACGATTACACTGTTAAGTTTCAGTATGTCATTAACACCATATGCGTCATGATTTTAATTAATACTTGGATTAATATAATCGGAAAATTGCTTATATTCTCGACACAGACGTCCTTCCCTAACTCCGGTTGTCGTTGTTACGACAAGTTTCCGTCAGCATTCGACCCCGCCTCGCTTCTTTGACCACCTCACCGCGCTCCTGGTGAGCTTCTAAAACCTTCCTATGCTCGCAGATCTGCTCCTCGCGCTTCTTTAGAGCCGTCTCCGTGTAGCTCGTTGCCAGCCACTGCTCCGCCATGACGTAGCCGTCGCTCTGGGGACCTATAATTAGCTGTGTCGTCACGAGTTGGATTGTTTGTTTGCAATTAGGCTAGATAGGTCAATGCATCAACTGTGTGCTGATCCATATAGAGTAGAGTTGCATGCAAGTGGGTGTTATACATATAGAGTAGTAGATTATGCATGCAAGTTGGATGGTTAGTCGCGTGCGCTCAAGTAAGGTCTAATCAAATGTAATGTGCATGAATGTGCACGCTGATGCAGAAATAGCCCAGTGAAGAAGTAACCGATACCACGATCGATGAACTTCTGTGGATAGGATGGTGGTGTGTTAAACAACCGTTGCAAGCGTGGTGGGTTGACCAGTCCAAGGTGGTGGTGAATATGGCGAGGACGAACAAGATCATTTATTTATCTCAAAGGTAGGGACGCCTACACCTTCGGTGGTGACCTCGCGGAACTCGTAGTATATGAACTAAGCAGCAAAGAGCCGAAATATGAAACATTCTATCAAATTTATATAGACAAATAAATTTAGAAGAAAATTAACTATTTTAGTATGCTCTACGTTTGGTGTAACCGTGTTTTGTTTAGTTACCCAATAACTACTCCTCCGAGCCGGTATAAATGTCGTGGGTGCTTTAGAACTTTGTACGTACTTAGCTCACCTCACATGACACTTTTTTCAAAATTGGAGGGAGCATAGTAGCTTTACTCCCCCATTCCACAATATATACTATTGTAGGTGTTGTACATGTTAGGGTGACTCCAACAGGTCGACTCGAGTCCGCCCGTATCCGTACGTGTTTTGCGTGAGCCAAATACAAGGCCCAACGGGGCGACGCAAACGGACAACGGTCCGCTTTTTTGTCTGCCGAGACCCATTCTTGGCCTAAATTTGGGTCTCGTTTGCGTCGGCTGTAGACGTGAACGAACCGTCTCTTTGTCCGCCCCGTGTCAAGCGGGCGCGTAGCGCGCACGCAGCCGCCACCGCGACAGCTTCTCCTGCCGGATGATGATGAGCCTGACGTGGGTCGGGATGATTCCGCAACCGCCACGGTCGCGGCTGCCGGAGCAAGCAAGGGCGACAATGGAGGACCCCATCGAGCACAACTAGGAGGAGTACGCAGCCAGTGTTTGGGGCGGCGGGTTGCAGGACGACGTGCATGCCGTCCACCGCTCCGTGGACGACGCGCTGCAGGCGTCCCACATGGAGCTGAATAGGCAGAGGGCGTCCGGCTTCTTGGATCCTGTGGGCGCCTGTGCAGATGCGGCGATGGAGGCCGAGACAGAGGCGCGGGGCTGCAGAGTCCGTGGCGCGCGCAGCTCGGCGCAAACGGCAGCGCGACAGGCAGGAGGCCAATGAGGATCATGAGACGGAGCAGGAGGCTCCGGGGCCGAAGCGGGAGGACTCCCATTGACATGCTACTGCTCCGTGCTTTCGGTGGCGGTGAGGCAAAGTTTTCTCCTATTTGCTGCTACCGCTTGACGCTTCCGGTCTCCGAAAAAAGAAGGGAGGAGGAGTCAGATAGTCCAGCTCGCCGGCGCCGGCCACAGACAAAAAAGAGCCGGCAAGTCCGCCCACGACACTCCTCCTTTCCTCGCCTTTTACCGGGCAGCCGACCACACTGAGGTGGTCGGTTGTTAATTTTTTGCATATTAGTGCAAGTTTCCGGGTAGGGTTTAGAGTTTAGAAGTTGTAAAAAGTCCGTCGGCGCTTCGCTACTGGCAGCCGGCTCCTGTGTGTTCTAATCGATGAAATGTAAAAAAAATTGAAAATGTAATAAATGTGCGACCAGACGGAGCCGCGACCCGTTGAGGATAGTGGCAAAAAAGGGGCGGACATGGCCTAGACCCCTGTCCGTTCGGCGACCCAAATGGACAAAAAAGAAAAAAGGCCTGTCCGTTTGGGTCGCCCCGTTGGAGTCATCCTTATCTAGATTTATATTAAAATAAGTATATACTAAAATACATATACTAAAATTAAAATGTGGTAACATGTAAATTTAGATATGTGCATCTCCACTGCTAATAAAAGAGCAAACTTGAATTCCCCTAAAGCCACACAATAGAACGTACACAGGTTATTCTGGATCGTCCGATCTAATCTATTTACACAAATCGTATGTCCCAGATTGCTCCAATCATCTGCCTTCAAGATGAATGGCTCAGATTTAATGTTTTGCCAAAAGACCATCGACACACGTCCTGCACCGCACGATCGAACGTCAGACTGCCCACGTCCTCCACGCCACTGCCCACGAAATCCACGCCGCCCTCCACGCCCATTTGCCGTCCGTTGCGCTGCTTGCGCATCTCGCCCTGCCCTCTCCACCTCGCGCCGTCGCCGCCGCAATGGCCGCCGCCGCAGTGCTCCGGGGCGGCTCCCTGCGCGTCCTCGCCTACCTGACCCTCCGCGCCGCCGTGATCTCGGGCCCCGCCGCGCTCCGTGCCGCCACCAACTACCTCACGGCCACGCCAATCTCCGTGCCGCCACCGCCGCAATCCCCGCGCCAACACCCCCAATACGCTGCAAACGCCGCCGCAGCAATCTCCGCCGCAGACCTCCTGCGGAAGGCCCCCCTCTCCACCCCTGCCGACTTGCCAGTTGCCAACCTCTTCCTGGCCTCTCCTCTCCCGATGACGTAACTCTTCTCTCCCGGCGAGAATCCAGGATGTCCCCTCCCAACACCACCACCAATCGCTGCTGCGATTTGAGAAATTTGTGTGGCAGGGACCCAACCGGAGGCCTGTGGCAGAGGTGGACGGAAGGGGGAGGATAATAGGATGGACCACCTGAAAGAGCATTTCTATCCCTAAGTGTTTTGGAGTTAGTTGACAACACATTAGTTGGTCTAATTGTGTGCTGAGTGTTTTTTAGGCAAAAACAAGCTCTAACAGGCTGGCCGGTAGTACCGGACTTTTTGTGCGGTACTACTGTCTGGAAGGTTTTCCTATCCTCTAAAGGTTCGGATAGGTCCGGTAGTACCGGAATTTGTGTTCCGGTAGTACCGCAGTCTGCCGGTAGTACCGGGCTAGCTGCGGTACTACCGGGCTCCTACGGTACTACTGTCTGAAGATGGTTTTTCGGAGGTTTTGGCTCGGATGGCCCCGGTAGTGCCGGGGTTGAAGTCCGGCACTTGGGCCCGGTAGTACCGGGGTATTTTTCCCGGTAGTACCGCGCGCTCGGGTTTCTGCGTTGACGAAGATACCGCAGGGCCGGTACTACCGGGCTTGAAGCCGGTACTACCGCACTTGCGGAAGAAGACCAAGCTGCAACGGCAGATTTTTGAGCTGGCATATATAAGGAGGGCTTCTTCCTCCTTGAGCTCTAGCTTGACCACCATACACGAACTCCATTGATACAAGCTCAAGATTTGCTAGATCTCCCAATCCCTCCGCACAAGCTCGTTGATCTTTGGAGGATTGAAGGAGAAGGCCCCGATCTACATCTTCACCAAGCCGTTTTTCATTTCCCCCTCATTCATTTAAGGGAACACTTGCTAGGATTTCCACTAGGAAAACCTAGCCCATTGTTGTACTTACCTATTGTCTTTGTGACAGATTGTAGCTGTTCAGGAGCCCCCAAGCCCTTTGTGGGTCGTGCCCCGAATCGTTGTTGTAAAGGCTCCGGATTCCGCCTCGAAGGATTCCGATAGTGGAAAGTGAACCAAACCTTTGTGGTGCGGTTCACCGGAGATTTGGGTGAGGCTTTTGTGGCCGTTGAACCATTGTGTTGGTTCACACCTCTCCAACGAGACGTACTCCCATTTAAGGGAGGAACTCGGGAATACATCCTTGTCGTCTCGTGCTTTCACTTCGGTTACCTCTATCCTTGTTTACCGCTTTTACTTTGTATCTTACTTAGTTGTTAGCTTGTCATATAGGTAAATTCACCGTAGTTGCATATCTAGAGAATTTACCTTTCGTGTCAAGCTTAATTTGAAAAAGAACTAAAATTTGAATTAGCACCTATTCACCCCCCCCCCCCCCCCTCTAGGTGTCATACCGATCCTTTCAATTGGTATCAGAGCCAAGTTTCTCTTGTTGGGTTTAACCGCCTAAGAGAAGTATGACACAAAGTGAGGATGAGGCCGAGACTCTTGCCAAGGCTAATGAGGCCCTTGAAAAGGCCAAAGCCACCATGGCATCCATGGCCGATATCAAAGTTTTGGAAACAACTTTGACATCGACCATGAATGCCAAATTTGATGAGTTTCGTGACATGTTCATGAAATTTGCAAATGGCAAGCGCTCGGAAATCATCCCACTAGAGGAAGCCTCTAACTCCGAAGAGGGTGATTCCAAGGAGGATAAAGAGAAAAAGAAAAAGGGGGTTGAAACCGATACTAGAACTAAAACATCTCCTACTTTGCATGAGGAGAAGGAAGGGTACCATGCCGTTCCGGGATGGTACTCTCCCGATCCAATTATTACAACCCGCATAAACCCTCTAGGTCCTCCACCTAAGCTTAATGCATTAGCTTTTGCAACTTGGCAACGCTCAATGAAGTCTCATATTAACAGTGCCTCCATCGAGCTTTGGAGGATCATTGAAGATGGATATCATGTTGAGGATCCAAGCAACATGACAAAAAGAGGGTTCGCCGAAAAGCAACTCAATGCTTCCGCCCTCCACATGATCGAGCTAGCCTTGAGCGACAATGACAAACATCATGTTCTTCATGTCACCACCGCCAAAGAAGCGTGGGATTGTCTTGAAGTTGCTTTCCTTGGAAATGATAGCATGAAGAGGAATATATATGAATCTTTGAGCAATGCCGCCGAAGGTTTCTACATGCTTGACAATGAGAATCATGGAGAAATGTATGGAAGACTCAAGACTCTCGCCAAAGCCTTTTATGATGTGGGGGCAACATATGTGGATGATGCTTGGGTAAAAATGAAGTATGTGAATGCTCTCTTGCCTTCGGAGCCTATGGATTTGAAGTCCATTCAAGGAAGATACAACTATCATCAAATGTCTTCTCATGAGGTTATGCAAGAAGTCCAAGCCTCCAAGGTTGCCACCAAGAATGCCGAAGATAAACGTGCTAGGGCCATGGGAATGAGACAAGGTCCCTCACTTGCCTTGAAGGCCAAGGTGACTTGTATGGATGAAAATGATGAGGTTGAAGGTTGTCCAAGCAACATTGCTCCACATGATCTTGAGCAAGCCCTCAATAGTCACATTGCTCTTGCCACAAGGGTGTTTTGGAATGACCCGGCAAGTGCTAAAGCTCGTGTTGATCGGGAGAACAACTCAAGTGGCAAGAAAGAGCTTGCCTCAAGGACAAAAACTTGCTACAATTGTCATGACAAAAATCACTACATAAGAGAGTGTCCATATGAGAATCGTGAGCAAAATGGTGGGAAGCTTATCCCAAAGGATCACTCCAAGTTGATTCAAAAGAAACCCGCAAGACCAAGGAAGCCTTTCTTCAAGAAGACACCAAGAATTGTGTTGGTGGCACAAGAGGAATATGCCACAAGTGATTCCGAAGATGAAGATGCACCTAACAAAGAGGTAGCCGCATTGGCTATTGTCTCCACTTCATCATCATCTCTCTTTGAATCCCCCAATGAGAACCTCTCCACCAACACCGCTCGTTGCCTCATGGCTCATGTCACCGAGGTATCATCCCCTTCTCCTAAGACTACGCATGATCAATCTAGTCTTGAGATTAAGAAGGAACTAGTTGCCTTCGATACTTTTGTGACTAACTTGCAAGGTGAGGCCAAAGAACATGTTGAGTCTCTCATGAGACAACTATGTGCGGCCGAAGAACTTCTTCAAGAAAAGAGTAAGATTGAGAGAGAGGATTCTCTCACCATTGCTTCTTTGAATGCTTCCATAGCATCCTTAAATAGCTCTCTTGATGAAGAAAGTGAATATAGAACTACTCTTGAGGAAAGACTTGAGTCTCTTGATGCTAAAAATAATGAAATCATTGATAAAATCATTAAGGATAGAGATCATGTCTTTATTAAATATAAAGTGATTAAAAAGGAGAAAGTTGAACTTGGAGTTGTGAATGCTAGACTTCTTGAGGATATGGAGAAGCTTGAAAAAGTTCACAAGGTCTTGGAATCGACCCACTCCCTTCTAGTCAAGTCTCATGAGCAACTTCAAGCTCAACTTTATAAAACTTGTTCAACTAGTATATCCATTCTTCCTCGTGTTCATGAAGATGTTAGTGAAGAAAATGCTAGGTTGAAGGTGGATCTTGCTAAGGCCACTAGTGCCAAGACCTCTATTCCCAAAGGTAAAGATAAGGGTATTGCTTACTTGTTTGAGCAAAAAAAACACAAAGGGAAGGAGGGTCTTGGTTATGTGGCCGAGGCAAAGAAGAAAGTGAGCAACATCAAGAAGAACAAGACCAAGCCCGCACAAGCCAAGACTTCCATTGCGGGTAGTAATGCCACTAGGGGCAAGACTACTCGTAGTGACTTCGCGGGGCATAACAATCCCAATTATATTCTTTATGTTGACTATTATGGTGATGTTTATGCAAAATATGTTGGTCCTTATGATGGTTACATTGATTACTCTATTTGGGTTCCTAAGACCCTTGTTGCTAACCGAAAAGGACCCATTGAGAAATGGGTACCTAAATCCAAGATATGATCTCTTGTAGGACTATGCTTCCGGTGGATCTAAATGGGTGATTGATAGTGGATGCACTAGTCATATGACCGGAAGCAAGGAGATCATGACGGAGTTGAGACCAAATCTAAATCACTCAACCGTCTCTTATGGTGACAAGTCTAAAGCCGAGGTAAAGAGTCTCAGCAAGGTGGTAGTTGCAAGGGATATCACCCTTGTAAATGTCATGCTTGTTGAGTCTCTAGGTTACAATCTTATGTCCGTTCGTGCTCTTAATAAGATGAACTTTGATGTCCATTTCACTCTTGATATGGTGGTACTCTTGAGGAGCAAGACTCTAAAGGTCATGTTCGTTGGGTATGTTGAAAATGAGTTGTTTGTGGTGGACTTTTTGGGGTCAACCAACACTCAAGCAATATGCTTATTTGGAAAGGCCGACGTGGGGTGGTTGTGGCATCGCCGCTTATCCCATGTCAATATGAGAACTTTGCAAAGTCTTCACAAGGGTGGCCACATTCTTGGACTAAATGAGAATGTTTCTTTTTCTAGAGATCGTCTTTGTAGGGCTTGTGTTGAAGGAAAGATGCATGATTCCCCCCACCCAACCAAGACCATCATCTCATCAACGAGGATATTGGAACTTCTTCATGTTGACCTCTTTGGTGCCGTACCTCAACCGAGTCTTGGTGGGAAGAAGTATTGCTTGGTGATTGTTGATGACTATTCAAGATTCACTTGGGTTTTCTTCTTCAAGACGAAGGATGAAACTCAACAAACCGTCATCGACTTCTCCAATGAAGTTCAACGTCAACACAATGTTCCCATATTGGCCATTAGAAGTGACAATGGCTCCGAGTTCAAGAACTACACCTTAAATGAGTTTCTTAGTGATGAGGGAATTCGTCATCAATATTCCGCTGCGTATACCCCTCAACAAAATGGTGTAGCCGAGAGAAAGAACCGGACTCTTATGGATATGGCTAGGTCCATGTTGGCGGAGTTTAAGTCTCCACTCTTCTTATGGGCCGAAGCTATCTCCACGGCATGTCACTCCTCCAACCGGTTGTTCTTTCGCAAAGGAAAGAAGGAAACTCCTTATGAAATGCTTACCGGCAACAAGCCCAACATCTCCTACTATCGAGTATTTGGTTTTAAGTGTTTCTACAAAATCAAAGGTGTTCATTTATCTAAATTTGAAGTTAAAGCTTTAGAGGGTGTTCTTGTTGGGTACGGTGCGAACTCTCACACTTATAGAATCTACGACAAATCCTTAGGGAGAGTTGTGGAATCTTGTAGTGTGAGGTTCGATGAGAATGATGGCTCCCAAGTGGCGCAATTTCATGTTTGTGATGTAGATAATGAGGAACCTCAAGATGCCATAAGAAGAATGGGAGTTGGTTTCCATCGCCCCATTGAAATCCATCATGAGCCTCCTCAAGCAAGTACAAGCTCCACTCAAGTGGAGACTCCATCATCACAAGTTGAAGCGGCACCTACTATGGAAGCAAATGAGACACCTATCCAAGAACAAGAACAAGTTCCTCCTCATGTTGACAAAGAGACCACACAAGAATCAAGTTCTCCTATTATCAACTCTAGTCAAGATCAAGATCAAGAGCAACCATCTACTCCCATTATTGAAGATGTACAACAAGATGGTCAAGCTTATCATTCCGGTCAAGACGGGGACTCAAATGATCAAGATGATCAATCCGAAATCCCTCGTAACAATGGGGATATCGAAACCCGTCGTCAAGCAAGAGTCAAGAGAAACTTGGAAATCAAGTGTCACAAGCTTGAAGCCATCATTGGTGATGTTTCTCGCAAGGTGTCCACAAGAGGTCAATTGGCAAGTTTTAGTGAACATCAAGCTCATATCTCCATGGTGGAACCAAAGAAAGTCTTTGAAGCTCTTGAAGATCCGGATTGATTGGAAGCCATGCATGAAGAACTCAACAACTTCAAGCGCAACAAAGTGTGGAATCTAGTGGAGAAGCCAAAAGATTGCAAAAATGTTATTGGCACCAAGTGGATATTCAAGAATAAGCAAGATGAGCATGGAATGGTGATAAGGAACAAGGCAAGATTGGTAGCTCAAGGTTACTCTCAAGTTGAAGGCATTGATTTTGGAGAGACCTATGCTCCCGTGGCTCGCCTTGAGTCCATCCGTATCCTTCTTGCATATGCATCACATCACAATTTTAAGTTACAACAAATGGATGTGAAAAGTGCATTTCTTAATGGTCCTTTAAAGGAGTTGGTATATGTTAAGCAACCACCGGGATTCGAGGATCCACACTTCCCAAACCATGTCTACAAACTTGATAAGACCCTCTATGGTCTCAAACAAGCACCTCGTGCTTGGTATGAGCACCTAAGAGAGCTACTACTAGACCGTGGCTTTGAAGTGGGGCAAATCGATCCCACTCTCTTTACCAAGAGAGTAAAATGGGAGCTTTTCATATGCCAACTTTATGTTGATGATATTATTTTTGGCTCATCTAACAAAGCTTTTAATGATGAATTTTCAAAGCTTATGACCGATAGGTTCGAGATGTCCATGATGGGAGAGTTGAAGTTCTTCCTTGGTTTTGAAATCAAGCAATTGAGTGGAGGGACCTTCATCTCTCAAGCCAAATATATTCAAGACATGCTCAAGAGGTTCAAGATGCAAGATGCTAAAGAGAAGATGTTTCCTATGGACACCAAATGCCATCTTGAACTTAGTCCAAAGGGTAAAGATGTCGATCAAAAACTCTATCGCTCTATGATTGGTTCTTTGCTTTATCTTTGTGCATCTAGACCCGATATTGTGTTAAGTGTAGGAGTGTGTGCAAGGTACCAAGCGGCTCCTAAAGAAAGTCACTTGATAGCGGTGAATCGAATCTTCCGATATTTGGTTTATACCCCAAGGTTTGGTTTGTGGTATCCTAGGGGGTCCAACTTCTCTCTTGCCGGTTACACGGATTCGGATTGGGCCGGTTGCAAGGATGATAGGAAGTCAACTTCCGGTGCATGTCAATTCCTTGGGAAGTCTTTGGTGGGTTGGTTCTTCAAAATTGCATATCACTATCCACCACTAAAGCCGAGTATGTGGCGGCCGCTAGTGCTTGCACTCAATTGTTATGGATGAGGCAAACTTTAAAGGAATACGGTGTCCATTGTGACAAAGTGCCTCTTTTATGTGACAATGAAAGTGCCATCAAGATTGGTCACAACCCGGTGGAGCATTCAAGAACGAAGCATATTGAGATTCGCTATCATTTTATTCGTGATCACATCAACCGGGATGACATTGAACTTGGCTATATTCCCACAAAGATTCAACTTGCCGATATGTTCACGAAGCCACTTGATGAAGCAAGGTTCACATTTTTGAGGCATGAGCTAAATATCGTGGATTCGAGGAGCGTCGGTTGATCACCTTGCATGCACACCTCTATCTTAACTATCTATTTGATCTAGGTGTAGGCATGGACATAGGGGGAGTGCGGCCCTAATACATTGGACCATCCCTCCCCCCATTATGCCGATAGCAAGTGTTATTTTAACTCTATATTCATCTCTATGACTAATGAGGTAAAATGACGAGTATTGGTTATGTACCCAAGATATATCTTCGCGGTGACATGCCATAAGCTCCAACATGGTGGCTTCGGCCACCGCCCTCTTCCCTCAAGAAGAGTTGGTTTTCATAACATTTTCTTGGATTTCATTTGCATAATCTTGTTTTTATGGAAAACACACTCAATTTGGTCTTCCGTGAATTTTTTGTCATTTGCAAATCGAGTGTGAAGTACCATTTCCAGTGCCTAAATCTATCCTAAGCCCCAAAATCTCATCTCGCAAAACATTCTCCATCTTGCACAAGTCCATACTTGAAAACTGGCATTTTTGACAGGAGAGCTCGGTACTACCGAACCATAAAAGCCGGTACTACCGCCTGTATCCGAAAGATTCTAGCTCGAAAGGGCTGAAATCTCTCCTCAAGCAGTAGTACCGCACTTTTGTCCGGTACTACCGGGTTTGTGGGAAACCAACAGTTCCGCAGGCGCGGTACTACCGGATTTTGGCCCGGTACTACCGGCTTTGCGCGTCTCTGGGGGTACAGAACCGCGTGGGGAGAGGAGATTCCCAGATCTTCTCTTCTTCTCCCCATCGTGTTCTTCCTCCACCCTCTCTCCTTTCAAGAACTCCACCGAAGCCCCCTCCGTGGTGCTTTGGATTCGGCCGTCCCCGGCCAGATCTGCTCCGTGGAGTCGCTCCCCACTCCAACCCCATCGATGGCCTCCGGTATTTGCCTCTCCTTTGCTCGTTTTAGGTCTCTTTTTGAAACCTAGATGCATTTGGGCAAATACTAGATAGCTCCGTGATTCGCGGTTAAAATCGTGTGGGATGTTGGATTTGGGTGTATTGTATGCTGGGTAGTAAGCATGTGTAGGCATTGTGTTGAAATTTCTAAGATAAGTGTAGATACCGAGCGGATTCGAGGATGAACCGTTCGACCCGGTACTACCGAGCTCTTGCCCAGTACTACCGGGCCGCCCGGTACTACCGCCAGATCTTGTCCGGTACTACCGGACCTGGAACTTTCGACCTATTTCTACATCTGCTTACTCCGTTTTTTCCCACTTCCTACTGGACTTGTGCACTCATCTATGTTCCCTCCCTACCATATGTTGCTGTTCACAGGTGGCTCAAGGCAAAAGAGTGTTCCGATTGCTCATCCTCGCAAGAAAGCCAAGGTCAATCAACCGCCCATAAGTGACAGCGATAGTGACAGTGAAAGTGAGGCAGAAGCTCTACCATCCCGCACCACAGCCCGTACCTCAGCTCTCAACAAGAACAAAGCCCCAATGTCGTCTACCACAGCAAAGGGGGTCTCTTCCTCCTCCAAGACAAGGGCTACCGCTCCCAAGCAGCCTGTTAGATCCACCAAGACTATGTTGCAGCTGAAGCAGTTTGACTATCAAACCATTCGGGAGACTAACCCCTATCTTCTTGGTCGAGACCCCGAGTGCACGGATCGCTCCTTCTACACTCGCACTCAACAGAGAATATTTGAGGAGATCTATGTGGCCAAGAGTTACGGCGTCACAATCCAACACACAATTGACATGGCTCACATGAGGCAGCCTAAGTTTGGCACCTATTTTGACGTGACTCTTGCCATGGCCGAGGACTTTGGGCTGTTTCCGTTGATGGAGTACAACCATGGTTATATTGAGGAGTACATCACTCAGTTCTTTGTCACCGTGTACTTTGCGGACACTGAAGATAGAACTATACATTGGATGACCAAGGAGTGCAAGCTTGAGGCCACTTGGAAGGAATTTGCTGATTTGCTCGAGTATCCGTTTGTGAGTGACTCCGTACCCTCAGGATGGCGGTGCCATGATCGAGGGGTTGCTAGCAAGAAGAAGGTCATCAAGAACATCACCATGCCGGGTGGCATCCCGGGGGCTACCAAGCATTTGATCCCTCCCTTTGAGATCCTTCACCGCATCTATAGAGAGACCTTGGCCCCTCGCGTTGGCAATTGGGATCAAGTTCATGGCTATGTGTTTGATCTCTTGAAGCTCTCCAAGGACAAGCAAGGAACCGGTGAGAAACTGGATGTGATGGACTTCCTCTATCAAGAACTTTGGCTTGCGGTAATGGATAGGAGAGCTCCCGTCTATGGGCCTTTCCTCATGAAGCTCATCCGCAAGAAATATTTGGACAAGACAAAGCAAGATCTTTTCAGGGATGGCTCCATCATCTTAGAACATCCGTCTAAGCAACTAAGGAAGAAGCCTCACTTGCCACCCAAGAAGAGCAATGATCATGAAGCTAGTACCTCCACTTCCTCTGCTCCCTCTTGGTACAAGAAGCTCAAAGAGGAAACCAAGAAGTTGTTTTGTCGCTCTTTAGACTTCCATTATGATGCTTATGTTGCTCAAAGGTCCACAGCTCACCGCCAGAAACAGATTATGCGGAAGTTAGATATTCCAACTTCTCCCGAGCCTTCCAATGAAGTCACTCCTCGTGAGCAATGGATTGCACAGCACAGCACTTGGTCTGATGAAGAGCAAGAGGATGAGCAGCCGGGCACCCCTCCCTACGACGGGGACGAGTGATTCTTCATGGGGCGTGTAGCGTCACACGTCTCTCTTTTTGGCATTTCGATGACAAAGGGGGAGAATGTGCATAGGAACTTGCGGGGATTTGCTAGGGATGGGCTCCTCGCATTATCTTATTTGGATTTCGTTTGGAACTTCCTAAGTTATGAACTCTATCTATGTGCATGGTGTGAGACATGCTTTACTCTACTCTCTCGTTTAAAACTTTGGATTGTCATAGAACTAAGTAGCTTGCCTTATCTATGCTTTATTCCATATCTTTGTGTGCAAGCTTACCTTATTGTGTTATCTATATTTTTCAGTGCTTAGTTTGTAAAATATAGGGGGAGCATGATGTCTATTGAAAATGTGTGTTTGCATTCAAACGCAAATACCAAATAACACACATCCTTAAGATGCCCGCCTATCTTTTGCAAATCTATGCTCAAACTATTGTGTTGTCATCTAACACCAAAAAGGGGGAGATTGAAAGAGCATTTCTATCCCTAAGTGTTTTGGAGTTAGTTGACAACACATTAGTTGGTCTAATTGTGTGCTGAGTGTTTTTTAGGCAAAAACAAGCTCTAACAGGCTGGCCGGTAGTACCGGACATTTTGTGCGGTACTACTGTCTGGAAGGTTTTCCTATCCTCTAAAGGTTCGGATAGGTCCGGTAGTACCGGAATTTGTGTTCCGGTAGTACCGCAGTCTGCCGGTAGTACCGGGCTAGCTGCGGTACTACCGGGCTCCTACGGTACTACTGTCTGAAGATGGTTTTTCGGAGGTTTGGCTCGGATGGCCCCGGTAGTGCCGGGGTTGAAGTCCGGCACTTGGGCTCGGTAGTACCGGGGTATTTTTCCCGGTAGTACCGCGCGCTCGGGTTTCTGCGTTGACGAAGATACCGCAGGGCCGGTACTACCGGGCTTGAAGCCGGTACTACCGCACTTGCGGAAGAAGACCAAGCTGCAACGGCAGATTTTTGAGCTGGCATATATAAGGAGGGCTTCTTCCTCCTTGAGCTCTAGCTTGACCACCATACACGAACTCCATTGATACAAGCTCAAGATTTGCTAGATCTCCCAATCCCTCCGCACAAGCTCGTTGATCTTTGGAGGATTGAAGGAGAAGGCCCTGATCTACATCTTCACCAAGCCGTTTTTCATTTCCCCCTCATTCATTTGAGGGAACACTTGCTAGGGTTTCCACTAGGAAAACCTAGCCCATTGTTGTACTTACCTATTGTCTTTGTGACAGATTGTAGCTGTTCGGGAGCCCCCAAGCCCTTTGTGGGTCGTGCCCCGAATCGTTGTTGTAAAGGCTCCGGATTCCGCCTCGAAGGATTCCGATAGTGGAAAGTGAACCAAGCCTTTGTGGTGCGGTTCACCGGAGATTTGGGTGAGGCCTTTGTGGCCGTTGAACCATTGTGTTGGTTCACACCTCTCCAACGAGACGTACTCCCATTTAAGGGAGGAACTCGGGAATACATCCTTGTCGTCTTGTGCTTTCACTTCGGTTACCTCTATCCTTGTTTACCGCTTTTACTTTGTATCTTACTTAGTTGTTAGCTTGTCATATAGGTAAATTCACCGTAGTTGCATATCTAGAGAATTTACCTTTCGTGTCAAGCTTAATTTGAAAAAGAACTAAAATTTGAATTAGCACCTATTCACCCCCCCTCTAGGTGTCATACCGATCCTTTCACCACCGATGGCACATGCTCTCGATCAGATCATATCTGATCCCCTCGCGACGCTGACAATGCCAACTTCCCCCATGGATCCTTCTAGCGCCGGCATCCATGATCCATCCACTGCAGGGACTCCTGACTTCCATGAGGTTAATTTTCTGTGTTTTTTCCCTCCAGATGCGGTCATGGCGAATTGCTGCTGGCAGAAGCGGATGCGGGTCTTCTGCAATTAGTTCTGGCAAAAATACTTATCTACTTCAGTTAAGGTTTGTTTATTTAAACTCTGCCTTGCAATTTGGTCGTCTAACCATGAACTTCTGGTTCCCATTCTTCTGAATCTCCGAAGCTTCAGAACAGAGTTAAAGATGTACAGGGTCATCCGGCCAGAGTTAAAGATCTCCGTGGGGGAGTACATGAGGATGTGTTGCAGGTGCTGACCATGTCCTTGCGATGGCGCCTCTACTACTACTTCTCTTCAACTATTTGTGTGATGGGGAACAGATGAAAAGGGACGGCTAGAGGCTAGAGCAGCGACGAGTGGATGAGGCGGCCGCCAGTTATGCGGTTATGCCATTAATTACAAGATATTTCCTCTTTCTGGCCCTAAGGATAGATGTAAGTTGCTCACAAGATGTTTGACGAAATGCCTTCAAAATTTTAGCAAGTGAGTATATATGCAGTTGTTTACTATTTGATTCATATATTCAGTGCTTTCTATGAAAAGCTTCTGCCGTTCCTCTGAGTGTTAGTTTTATTCTGTCTAGATGTTTAATTTTGGCTACTGCCTTTTAACATAATTTTCTGAATGTGCAGGTTAGCTGATCATCTTGATGCAATGCTCAACAAGATATATTTAACGTAACTATTTATGCGTTGGAATGATAAGTATATATGTTGCAAATTAAAGGAACAAAAATGTGGGATGGCAGTTCACAACTACATGGATTATGTGATACATGTTAAAATTTCTCAGTAGATTACTAATAGCTTGCAATTTTAATCTACTAACCTCTCTCTGTTTGTCACCGACAAACTAAGCTCTCTATATTTGTACAAGCCATTAGATGGATCGTTTTGTGAAATTTTGCTGCAAACACAACTGTTGTTTTGTAATGAGTTGCTACTCTATTTCCCTTTTTGTTCAGGCCACTTTGTTTTTTTCTTATCCTTTCCTATTGTATGTATGGTGATATTGTTATGAACGGACTGCAGCACAGCCGGAAGAGGCCCAATAGTGGGCCAGTTGAGGGCTTGGCCCAAGTTATCTAGGGTTTTGAGTAGCTAGCCTATTATATAAACACATGTAATCCCTACGTTTTGAGTACGCAATAAAACATATTTGTTGCCGTCTCCCTCAGGAGACGGGATATCTAAACCCTAGCCGCCGCCCCAGCCGAGCCGCCGCCTCCCTCCCTCCTCGCGGCCACGGCGCCAAGTCGCGAGGCAGCCGCGCCTCCAGCCTCGCCGCCCTCAATTCCACCCATACAATATACGTGCTAGACCTGATAGGATCTCAGTTCCTTCCAATTTGGTATCAGATTGCTCTTGTTCGATCATGTCTTCATCAGCCACCACCTCCACCTCGATGCCCACCGTCATCACCTCCACTGTGGCCGTCGCCACCACGCCGGCTTCCTCCCCCGCGGTGGTCACCCCGTCTACACCCCTGCGGAGATGACAGCCATCCTCAACGACCTCGTCACCGCGGTTCATGGGATTCGCCAGTTCTTGGTCGGGCCCTACGGGCCCCCGCAACCGCCGCCGTCGACCCCCATCACCGGGCCGCCGGTCCTGCCGTGGTCCTCGCCGTTTCCGGCGACCGCCGCGGTCTTCCCAGGGCTGCAGCTGCAACCGCCACCATCGGCCTCCCTGCCGTGGCCGCCATGGTAGCCGCCACTCAGCGCCGAGCCGGTGCCGCCCACCCCGGCAGGCGTCCCCATCCACCAAGTCCGGTTCCCTTCGTCGCCCTCGCCGCTGCCGGCTTGGCTGACCGCATCGTCGCCCTCGCCAGTCTACACTACAGCCGGAGACCCGCCGGCGCCCACCCTCATGTCCGGCGCCACGTCGAGCTTTGCCGGATCCCATGCGGCCCGCGTCGAGCAACCCGGCCATGGCGGCCCTACACAGCCGCCCCCGCGGTTCGCCAAGATCGACTTCGCCACCTACGACGGTACGGAGGACCCCCTCAACTGGCTCAACCAGTGCGAGCAGTTCTTTCGCGGGCAGCGTACCCTCGCGTCGGACCGCACCTGGCTTGCCTCGTATCATCTCCGGGGCGCCGCACAGACGTGGTACTACGCCCTCGAGCAGGACGAGCGCGGCATGCCCCCCTGGGAGCGCTTCCACGAGCTATGCTTACTGCGTTTCGGGCCACCGATCCGCGGGAGCCGACTGGCCGAGCTCGGCCGCCTTCCCTTCAACTCCACGGTACAGGACTTCGCCGACCGTTTCCAGGCCCTCGCATGCCATGCGCCCGGTGTGACAGGGCAGCAGCGGGCCGAGCTCTTCGTTGGTGGCCTTCCGGATCACATCCGGGTGGACGTTGAGCTCCAGGGCCCCCAGGACCTCCAAACGGCCATGCACTATGCCCGCGCATACGAGCGTCGCGCCCAGGCGTTGCAGCAGGCGCCACCGGGAGAGCAGCGGGCGCTGGTCATGCAGCAGGCCTTTCCGGTCAGCGGCGTGCGGCCGCTCTCCCGTCCTCCACCGACACCATCAGGCCAGGCGCTCACGGCCCTGACTCCTGCGGGGCCCTCCGATCCAGCAGCGACGCGGCCGTTCCGTCGGCTGACCACGGCCGAACAGCTCGAGCACCGTCGTAAAGGGTTGTGCTTCAACTGCGACGAACCCTACGTCCCGGGCCACGTTTGCCCACGCCTGTTCTACTTGGAGACCATAGACGACGTTGCGGCGGTGGTCGTCGCAGCTGGGCTGGCCGACGCGGCCGTCTCCAAGGCCGACGCCGTTCCGGGGTGAGCCGCCAGTAGTTCCCAGAATTGCAGCTCGAGGACGAGCTGTTTGCGCAGGCGGGGAGAAATGTTATGAACGGACTGCAGCACAGCCGGAAGAGGCCCAATAGTGGGCCAGTTGAGGGTTTTACCCAAGTTATCTAGGGTTTTGACTAGCTAGCCTATTATATAAACACATGTAATCCCTACGTGTTGAGTACGCAATAAAACATATTTGTTGCCATCTCCCTCAGGAGACGGGATATCTAAACCCTAGCCGCCGCCCCAGCCGAGCCGCCGCCTCTCTCCCTCCTCGCGGCCACGGCGCCAAGTCGCCAGGCAGCCGCGCCTACAGCCTCGCCGCCCTCACTTCCACCCATACAATCTACGTGCTAGATCTGGTAGGATCTCGGTTCCTTCCAGATATTCAGGTTCATTGAGATTCCAGCACAAATAACCAATCTCGAGCATGGATTTAGTATTAACTTGACTTACTCCTGTCTCCTGTTTGGTAAAACACTACCGGTTTTTGTGTCTAACATTGCACAAGGCCTTCATATCTATTGTATCTGAAATTCTGAACTTAATATTAAAATGAATTCTCTTATCAAATGTCGGTGTTGTAGTGACTTCGGACGTGATGCAACTTGCAAGAAGAGCCAGCTGAACGGACAACACATGCTTTCTGGACACTTTCGTGCACAAACAACACAAAAGGTTACTACAGAAAAGGTTATCCATTTGGTATGGTTTTTTATTCGTGCATAACAGAAAAGGTTATCCATTTGGTGTTCCACTTTCAATTGATTGAACATGCCTACTTTTATTTTAGATGACTAATTATCACTTTCATATAACAATGCTCATTGTAGCAAATGGAGTAGTGCCCCATGCATATGTTTGATGAAAATGGGTATTTTTGCCTCTTGCAGCGTAACTTCATGTATAGGTGCTAAATTATTTTTGCTCAGACTTAATTGAAAAGGAAAATAATGGACTAATGAAACAAATTGTTATCTTCTCCATGGTAAACATAAACAGTACCAAATAATATTCTTTTGTCTGTGACTTCGTGACATATTAGAGCATTTCCAGGTTCTTATACCAACTAATATATGGATGACATCATAAATATGTCAAAGCAATGCTGGTTTAAAATTATACATAATCTCTTTTATTTCATGTTATGTAGCATTTTTTCGTGAATCTAAATGAGGCTACCTTTACTTCTGAACCATCGTAATTTATTTGGAATTTGTATACTTGGGTGTCGATTCTTTCCACACATGCTTCATATCTTTACTCACTGTTCAAGATATCGGCCGATATCCCGATTTATCAGCCGATTTATCGCTTATTGTTGTCTGACCAATAAGATAAATTGACCGATAAGTCGGCCGATATACCGATAAATCGGCCGATATGCCGATAAACTGGCCGATTTAGCCCTTATCATAGGTTGACCGATAAGCGATATCCCAAACATTGTCTTTACTGCAGTTGACGATTTGATTTTTTATCTCTTCTTTTACAAACCGCAGCGAGCACTGTTTTTCATTTTTTTAAGAGAGACAACATACATATGTACAATGGAGTAAAGTAGAAACTAGGAACTGAGTAACTAATCTAGGAACTGAAAGAAAAGAAACAGGATTGCTGGCAAGGATTGCTGACAACATACATACGTACAATGTTATTTCTCTCAATCCAAAGGTGCCACCACACCATCATGACTAGAGATGAAAAATCTTTCCTTCGACTTGCTGGCAAGGATTGTGTTGTCTGCCACCACCACTCCTCAAGGTTTAGGGCTGTGTTTCGAGGTGCAAGTTCCACAGGGAAATTGTATCTAATCAGGCTGTGAAGCACCAAATGGCATGGGCGAAGGGGCAAAGAGCAAACAGATGTGCAGAGGTTTCAGCACTCAGATGACATAGTTGGCCGTCAGTATTATTTGGCCAACCCCGTTGAGCAAGCCGGTGTGCCGTGAGACAGCGTCCTTGTACAGCTAGCCAAGAAAATAACTTGATCTTTGGAGGGATCTTGATTTTCCAGACAAGATCCACAAAGCAGGAGTTTATCTTCCGCCTCTTCAAGATTCGGCGCCTGCTTGCGTGCATTGACCTTATCATGTTTATGAATAGTGATCAGGTACAATGAGCTATTAGCTGTGTGGATGTTGTGCATGGAACATAAGCCCACAGTTTGTACATGAAGTTACATGTTAAATCATTTATATTCTCTTGGAGAAGAGTGAGGGTGATTACATATTGTTCAAATTTTATAATCAATGTTGCATGTAACTATTTGATTCTCTAATTCCAAACTTGACATATTTTTTGGTAAAGTAGTGGCCACATGACAACATTGCTGCCCTCCGCTCCCGTGCGGCCGCGCCTGGGCTGCACCCTCTCCTCCTCTCGCCGCACCCTCTCCTCCTCTCGCCGCCCTCCGCTCCCGTGCGGCCGCGCCTGGGCTGCACCGGAGCGCCCAACGCCGACGAGCACAGCCCTCCCCTACTCCCTCCCCTTCCACTCGCCGCCGCCAAAGGCGTCCCCGGGCAAGGTCCGTGCGGCGTGGCGGCGGCGGGGATCCTTGGCGCCGCGGCAGCGGCGATTTGGAACGCGGCGGAGGCGCTCGTCGTCTTCCAAATCGGCGCGGTGACCCGGTCGCGGCGAGGCGTGCCCGCGGCTGCAGGTGGCGGCGGCAACATCGCTGGCGGGTCGGCTCCGGCGGCCCTTGGTTCCGGAGCAGCCTGCAGTTCGTGGAGGGCTACTCCAGCAGATCGGCGGTAGACAGCGTGATGACCTCCTTTTCCGGCGGCTCGGCCATGGTTGTGGCCCGTCTGGGATGTGGAGGTCGGCCGGTGTAACCTGGGCTCGTCTGATCCGACGACAGCGGCACCAATGGGTGTCGTTACCTTGTTGAAGGTGTCGTCGCCGCGAATCACCCTTCTCCAAGAGTTCCGGGGGAAACCCTAGATCTGGTCTCAGATCGGATGATGGCGACATCCTCGGTGTGGCACTCCCTCTTGGGGGCATCGTCCTGGAACACGAGATTTCTGGAGGGGTCTTTCGGTGGAGCGGAGTTTCATCTATGACGACAACGACGATGGGTCATGGCGGCGTGGTGCAGCGAGGACTCGACGACGATCGTGACAGGGTGGACTCGTGCAGGGTGGGGGCGCGGTCTGGTGCCATGGTGGCATCGACGGCAGGCATGGCTGGAGCTTTCTCTTCGATCTACTGATGGAGTTGGGTTGGCGGAAGATGGTGGAGGCGACATCCGGAGATATGTGCACAAGGCACTACCTCTGGAGTTGGCCAGGGAGCCGATGATAGCTGTGGCCGGGGCACAAGGCCCTGTTTTTACTCTTTCATTTGTGCTTGTTGTGGTGTTTCACTGTTTTGGTTGGCTTCGATTTGTATGATCGATTGTTGTAAGGCTTTTAGTCACGTATTGTTGAATAAAAGAAATAAAGCGGCCGTATGCATCATTTTGATGCAGAGGCTGGGGTGACCCTTTTCTAAAAAAAACATGACAACATTGCTGGAATTCTGCCAATGATTTTCATTCAACAGTTATGTATAAGATGAGCTAGGTGTTAGTTTCCTTTCCCTGCAACAACTTTTGAAAATGCATAACACTGTCTTTGGTTTTGAGAAACTTTACATTTCTGTATCCCAAGGAATGACAGTTCAGTTTTTAACAGGGAAAAAAGCAGTTCGGTTTGTACAGGTGATTCTAAGAGAGTTTTTTCACATGGGCTTATGGTTCTTAATGTGAAGTACTATGCAGATAAATCTAAAGATAACATTGTTAACATGGATTGAGGCATTCTTAATCACAGAAATAAAAGGACATATCTTTATTACAATGAGGTTTTTGGAGAAGAATCATAATGAGGTTGAACAGTAATATTTTCAATAAATATATCATATTTTTATGTTTATGTGAATTTTAGATATAAATCGTGCGTTGCACGTGCACGGCTACTAGTGTAAAAAAAAAAGCTAAAACATGTCATATCGTGGAAAAGTTACTACTGAACAAAAAGTAGTAAAAAAAATCAAATCAGTAGGTCGGACAGAAAAAAAGTCTGTTGAAATCAGCGGAGAGCGGACGAGGCAAGCTGCAGGCCCCAGAAATCGGCGCCAAGTGCCACGGCGACCGGGCAAGGCAACCACCGGCGATCGACCCCTCCTCTCTATCCACTCCCGCCCGCGCTCGCACCTCGCAGCTCACACCTCTCGCCGCCTTCCTCCCGCCGCGAAGAGATGATGCTGATAAGGCCGCGCTTCCTCTCCCCCTCGCCGTCGCAGCCTTCCTCCCGCCGCGAGCCCCTCCTCCCCGCCCTCTCCGCGCCTCCCGGGCCGTCCAGAGCCTTCTCCTCCTCCTACTCCTCCTCCGCTCGCCCGCCCCGACCCTCCCCCAGCAAGCGCCCGCCTCCCAACCTCCGCCGCCTCACCGCCCGCATCGTCGACCTCACCCGCCGCCGGCAGCTCGCCCAGGTACGCCCTGCACTCCTCCCTACGGACCCACCCGTTGGTTTCGGACGATGGAGGGCGGTTTCTCATCCGAGGTTTTCTGCTGCTGCGCGCGCCGGCGCAGATCATCGCAGAGGTGGAGGCGTCCAAGCGGCTGGCTCGCTCCGGTAGGGGCGGGGGGATCAACATCATCGTGATGAACGCCGTGCTCGAGGCCTGCGTCAGCTGCGGCGACGTCGACCTCGCGGTCCAGCTCTTCGAGGAGATGCGCGGGCCCATGGGGTGCGGCGTCGACGACGTCTCCTACGGTGTCCTGCTCAAGGTATATATGCCCTCTTTCCCCACATGTGCCATGTACAACTTAGTATCAGAAACTAAGTCTTGTGCCATGTACTAGTGCTGCCTTGCCTGAGATAAGACATTCATGTAATTTAATGTGCTCTAATTGAAGGGTCTGGGGATAGCTAGAAGGATCGATGAAGCATTCGAGATACTGGAATCAGTTGAGAAAGATACTTCTGTTGGGAGCCCCAGGCTCTCTGCTCATCTTATTTGTGGTTTTCTAAACGCCCTTATCGAAGCAGGTTCGTGCATCATCTTACAGTATATATTTGTATGCTGCATCAGGTGCATCGTACCTTAACGCACAAAGCCACTAGAGACATCTGAGAAGACCACTAGAGTAATCTGAGAAGAATACTAGTATGTATGAGAATAAGTCACTGCTCGGAATTTCTAGAGTATTGAACAACCTATTCATAAATCTCAATTGATATCAGAAATTCAGAATCGAAGTTCTAAAATTTGATTGGGTCATCCTTGGGAAAAGCAGTATTCCTGGTGTTGAAATTGTAAACAGTACATGGTTACAAAGTCATGTTATTCCACATTTCCACTTATATTGAAATGAGTTGCATAAAACACCACATTAGTTACAATCTAGTTTCACTCAGACACTCAGTGCCACTGCCACCCTAACTTCGTGACCTGTTCAGAACTGCTCAATAGAATGCGACTCTTTTGTTATTTTTCTGCGTCGGTTTGTGGCTGGATGTTGTTGCAAGCGGTATGTACCATGTGTGCAATTTTTGGCCTTTTGTTGGTCTATTTTCATGTGTAAGATCCCCAGGCACCTGTGTTACTGCTGCAAGTCGGTGCTGCATATGTGGACACTTGGTATGAGCGAACTGGACGAGGGTGACTTGCAGCACCATGCCATCACTTCTGGTGCTATGTGAAAATATTGATTAGATGTGCCGTTTTAATGTCAATATATGTAGACGAGTTTGAGTTCTGTTTTATTCTACATGGCAACTACACTCTATAGTATTTAATAGTATAATGCACGCTAATGCATTATTACAGATATATACAATAAATACCACCAAGAGGGTGCTCTGAAGACTATGGCCTCTTTAGGTGGGAGATGGGATTAGAGATAGATTTGACTTTCTCACTGTTCTAGCTTCCTTTTTAAATAGAAGCACAGTTTTCTTTTTGGAATGAACCAACATACTTCCTTTTAGGGCTACCCTAACAAATAGGTCTAGCCTCAGTTTACGGGTGCTGAGTTGTGCTGTGCTGAACATATTTTATAATCTGCTGCGAAAAAACCCCGCCATGGAAGTAGGAAAACGTTGGTAAAGCATATTGTAAAATAGGAAAAACTGGTTAGACGAACAGGATTATCATACCCTAACAAATAGGTGTAGCCTCAGTTTACGGGTGCTGAGTTGTGCTCTGCTGAACATATTTTATAATCTGGTGCAAAAAGACCCCGCCATGGAAGTAGGAAAACGTTGGTAAAGCATATGGTAAAAATAGGTAAAGCTGGTTAGACGAACAGGATTATCATAATCCACCACATAACAAAGGCTCTGGGTGTTTTTTTTTCATGTTGCGTATGTCATGTTTCATGCACTAGCCAACTATCCAAGAAGTCCGAACTGATGGAAACCGCTAGTAAGCCTATACGTGGATAAAGAGGGGGCAACAACAATTTTTAGATAAATTGCGAAAGCCAGGATTCGAACTCGAGACCCTGCGATCTGATACCATGTCATGTTTCATGCACTAGTCAACTATCCCAAAAGTCCGAACGGATGGAAAGGGCTAGTACAATCCACATGTACACTTCAGCACAGTGGAGACCGGAGCAGGGGTAGCTGGACCATGCGGACGACGACGTACAAGGCAGCAGTATGATCGCCTGGTGGAGGGCGGCGGGCCTGCAGGAACCGGCAGTTGCTGGAGTTAGACGTCCATCTGTAGTCGATGAGTCCCTCTGTCAACGCAGAAGCAGATCGATCTGGGGTAGCAGCGGAAGGCTCCACTCCACGGCGGAATCGATCTGGAACGGAGAGCGAAAATCAATCCTGGTACAGAGGAGACCACGATCGGATCGAGAGACCAAAAACCCGATCACAAGAACGGAGACCGAAAGAAAAAAAATCAATCATGAGCACGAGTTGCGACGTGCAGTGGATGAAACCAACTCGGGTGTCATGCCCCTAGGAGACGAGATTAATTTTCCCGGGGGCGGCGCAGTGTAGAAATGGTGGATAAAGCTAGGTCGGGGAATGAACCCGCTCTGATACCATGTTATGGATACAACTTGTCTATATTGATAGCCCAATGTGCATATATATGTTACACATGACTTGGGAAATAAGGGAATAATATCTAGACTAACACGAACCCCTAGACCAATACTAATACTCCTTAACAGCATACAAAGTATAGTGGGGACTAAGTTTGATTGGTTGCTTGTTAGTTATGATATGTACATGTTCTCATTATGTCCACCTACATTAGATAGCCGGTTGCTGATGAAGTTGTACTTCCGTTTGCCCAGGAGATATGAGGCGTGCCAATGCTCTTGTTGCCCGTTTTCGCCAGGTTCTTTATGAAGGCCACTCTGTGTTACTATACAACTTACTGATGAAGGTATATTTTAGTTGCCCTTACAGAACTTTCGCTAATTAAGATGGCTGTCCTTTTTCATTACTTTCTCAATTGCAGTTTCGTAAATTCATGAACTGAACTCCGTCCAGGGATACATAAAAAGCAACTTCCCTCTAGGAGCTTTGACTGTTAAAGATGAGATATTGCGTCAAGGGTTGAAGCCTGATAGATTGACGTACAACACCATCATTTTTGCCTGCGTGAAATCAGCAGAGATTGAGAAGGCTTTCCAATTTCTTAAAGATATGAAGGTGTCACACAAGTGTTGGAAAGGCCAGTTTTAGCCACAAAATTATTTTGCATATACTTGTAGTTGCCCCGTATAATAAAAATGAGTTGCTCATATTAAAATGCAGGATGAAGCTAAAAAGGATGATAATCCTGAACTCCTTCCGGATGCTGTTACCTACACAACATTACTTAAGGTGATTCAGTGATTACCTTATATCTTATATAAGCTGACAGGCTTTTTTAGTTGCTCTAGTATTCAGCATCACTTTTAAATGTTTTTAATTGTGCAAGTTATTGAAGCATGTTGCAGGGTTTAGGAAATAGCCAAGATCTTTATTCAGTTTTGAAGATTGTGGTGGAGATGAAATCATCACTTCTTTATATTGATAGGACTGCATACACAGCTATGGCAGATGCCTTTCTAGCTTGCGGATCCATTGATGGTAAGCTATATAGCATTTTTCTAGTGGGTAATTTGATTTGTACCAGTACTATGTCTTTCCAAGTTAGAAAATACCATTGTGGTATATCACCAACAAGTGACCTAGGCCTCACCTGACACCTGTTAGCCTCGCACTTGATGTTATTTTCTAATCACGGTAGTAGTGCTACTGTGCTAACTTCCCTTATTTACCATTTTAATTCTCAAATTGGGGAAACAGTATATTCATTTTACAGTGGCAACTTTATCTGGTATATCTAGTTTGCAAAAACACTTAGCCGGTTTTGGGTCAATTGGCGGCGACTAGACCCAACTCCTTCGAATTCATATGGATTTTAGCTTGGTTTCCCGTTCCATCTGAAGTGATTAGGCCTTATATCTTACTATTCAAACTAGCTCTCAAGCTGTAGTTACATTTTATATAATTCCTAACCAACTTATTTATTTTTCGAACTTGCATATTCAGAGAGGTTACACCAAAGCTAGAGTTTCCGCCATGAATTATGGATGATTTGCTTTTGGAATTGTTGAGTCGACATTGCTATGTCACATAACTGCATATTTGGACAACACTTCACACCTTTGATAAATGAGCAGATTTTATCGGAACCCGGCTTCCACATCCGTGGCTTACTTTTTTGTCCACTGTAGAAGTTTGATAAGTTATAAAAATATGAGTAGGATTTGATTTATGACCCAGCGTAGGACAACTCAATAATACTTCCTTTTCACCTAGCTATAACAATTGAGCATTTGTGCGACTTCTTTAGAAAAGGATGATTTCACTTATTTTCCATATAATTCTTAATCACTTGTCGGTCTATGGTGCCAGTCTAGTCTCAATGATTTATGCAAACATAAATATGGGAAGGACAAATCATGATCATCGCACTGGGAAAAAACAAGTGCTATTGCATGGTCTATTAGACCATTCATTTTTTGTTTTGAAATGTGTATACTAATTTGGTAATAGCAAAGTCATTACTATCGCACAAAGTCAGCTCCGACACGCAGGTCGGAACTGCCTCTTGCAAAACACCATCACTCCACACCTCTCTACAGAACCTAGCTAAACCATGAGCAACCTCATTTGGATTTCAATGGCCTTTCTGAATTCTGAAACCTCGTATATGAGTGAGAAGAATTTGTTCGAAGCGTGAGCCCTGCCCTGATAGCTTAGATTTCGACTCAGCACAGTTGCTTTCGACAATCGCTGGGTAATCAGCGACGCCGATGAGTGATGACGCACTGGATCCTTGTAGAATAGCTATCCCTTCAGCCAGTTCCATGTTTCTGCACACATGAATTCCACCCCATCCAGACCAGATCACGTCTCAGGGCTCATCTCTAAGGACTGCTCTATCAGTCTGCTGAATGTAGCTGGTGTCGACCTTAAGTTTAATCCATCTTGGCTCCAGCTTCTGCCAGACTGCCACTGCTTGTTTGGGTTCGTGCGCCTTGCTGGATTCAGGGGTTGACACTGGAGAATTGGACGTTTTCATTTTGTATCAATTTTTTTGTGCCCTTCTCGTAGCGCCTCAAGTGTATGTGGGACATTCTTGCTGTGCTCTTAGTTGTGAAATATTGCAAAATCTCCTTGTACATTGTAAATGTAAATAGGTCTCGTGTGAATATGTAATGCTGTTGGTGATGAAATGTGTTGCTACTATCTGCATGTAGATAAATTTGTTCTAATATAGTTCTGCTGTTGCTGTTGCTGTTGCTGTTGTAGGGGCTCTTTGCATTTTTGGTGAGATAATAAAGCAGGCTGGCAACAACAAAGACTTGAGGCCCAAACCTCATCTTTATCTTTCAGTCATGAGAGCTTTTGCTACTATAGGTGATTATGATATGGTAAAGAGACTGCGCAAACACATGTGGCGAGATTCAGTTGGATCCATTAGCCGTTCAGCTAAACAAGAGGCAAATGAGCTATTAATGGAAGCTGCTATAAATAACAATCAGGTACTCATGAAATTTAGAAGGAATTCCATTGTTTGACAATCTGACTTGGATTGTTCTCCATGCAATGTTTGGTCACTCGATTGTTGATTTTAGTAAAGTTTACTGAATTTATTAAAATAGTAGCACCTTTTTGTAATGGGATGAATACTATGTAAAAGAACAGCCGTGCATTCTGTTGATGTGCTTATTATCGACATACATGGGCACGTGAAAGCATATATTCTGTTATTGTAATTTTTTCTCTAATTATTATATGAAACTTTGTGTAATGTTCTTTTGAAACCTTGTGAATAGTTCCTCTATTGCTTTATTTGTCTAAAACAAATCTTGGCAATACTAGGAGTGTAAAATTATAAGAGAAAACACAGGCCTGTCCCTGTAACGGTTAAACTGCATGTTTTATTCCTTCAGATTGACTATGTTACCAGAAGCAACACAGAAATGCAATGCTCATGATTCCTCTTTGTCTCTAGATTTCCTCACTCCTTGATTATCTTACTTTGCATTCTCTTAGGAAAAACACTCTTGAGATTTCAGATGTCTGTGTTCATGTGACTTAATGCCTTGGTGGCTAATTAAATATTTCACAGATAGATGTGGCTAGAGGACTTCTCAGAAGGATAGTTAATGGGAAGGAGCATTTCTCTTGGACGAGTAGAGTAGGCCTGGTATGTTCTACATTGAATTTTGTCTCCTAAATACTTATTGTGCTTCATTCATTTTTTCAAACAAAAAAATGACAGAGATGAAATCTCTATAGGACTTTGCACTCTCATGGGTCCTGCGATGAATTTAAATCTGCTTGGCGTGTTAGCTAGGCTCCGAAACAATTGTGGCAAAGTTGTATTTATTTTATCATCAAGGTCTCGCTCTATACAGTAGTTGTAGTGCGCGTGTTGTGTATAATGTCAACTACTTCGAGCTCTGTTATTCGCTGGGCATGCAACTTAAGAGGTTGTTGTTTCTGTTCCAATCTTGGTTTCAAATATTGCCGTCCTGTCCTTCCGCAAATGCACTAGGGGTTGAGATCACATTTTCTTTCTTTAGTTTTCATGCATCAGAGAGTCATAGTTAATCCTGATAAGATCTAGTCAGGTTAAAACACCTAGCTTGATAATTCCTTATTGCATCGGGCAATAAATATTGCTAGCTTTTTGTTGGTTTCACTAAGAATGCTCCATATTTTGTTGGCGCGACATTTCTTGTTCTAGTTTACTAGATATCGTAGTATTGTTAGGAGCGTCATGTCAATTTCTGAGGATAATAGTCTGACTGGTGCAAAGTATAATAGATGAACTGAGAATACCTTTCAGGCTGTGACTGAACTTAATTCGGCTTCTCATGTAGTTTCTTTCTTATCCAGCATTGTCTGTGAAGTATAGGACGAAGAACATCCAGGTGATAATAGCTAGTGCATGTTCTTTGCAGTTGCATGTGGTTGATTTATCTGAATTAGTGAAACTGGTAAAAAAAATCGAGGATGGTGGACTGGGTGCCAGGGTGATATAGCAACTTCTATTTTTTTTACCAGTTCAACTTAATGCGATGAAGTGGAAACATGACTATTCTTAACTTTTCATACCAGGTGGCGCTAAAAGTTGAAACCTTATCTGGATTCACCAACTCTCCTCTTAGACCGCATGTATTTCCACAGGTAGTGTGGCCATTTCGTTCGTATCTTGTATCCATTCTGCACAATAAACTTGATTATATCTGAAGTTTTGTCTGTTGACATTGTAGATTTTCTTGAGTGATCCTGTTGAGAAGTATATGATTCCGTTTCGAGAGAGTAGACCGTTATGTGCCGACTTAATCTTGGAGAATGTTGCCATGCGATTCTTAAAAGACTCTGTGGTTCCTCTTGTGAATGACTGGGGAACTTGTACTGGAATTGTTCACAGCAGCGATTGTACCAAGGTAGGCTGCCTCCTCCACTCAGCATCAGCAATTGTAGAATTAGCCCTGGTACGGAATTTATTGGAAAGGCTGGTACAGTGGCACTGCTTTTCAGTTTAGCTAGTTTAGGTTACCTGCGGAGTCGGTTTGGGTACTTTAACAGATTTAGTTATTTTTAGCCAATGTTAATATTGCAGAGAGGATGCATACATATGAAAACGAAATTACTTTTCAAGTGTCATCTAACTGGAGGATTCTGGCCTTTTGTCGTTTACCCTTATCTTACATTTGAAAAAAAACTACGATTCTCTTAACGATTTAACCTCTGGACATCTTGCCAAATGCCAACTGGTGCTGGAATGCCGCTGCTTACAGGAAACCAACAAGTGGTTGCCATACCTACATTTCCAAACTTTATGACATGCTAAACTCTCAACTATTCAAATTTCAATGCAATCATGTCTCATATTTTTATCTTACATGTATACTCTTATGGTTCTGAGCACCTTTGTTTCCTTTTCTCAGATGGATGCGCCTCTTCTTTCAATGGCGAGACCACCACTTTGCGTGCCTACCTCAACCTCGCTCGAGCATGTGATAGATCTCATCCTGAGAGAGAAGGTCGAAATGGTGATTGTTGTGAAAAGCGGCAACATGTACGAAGGCAGTTACACATCCAGCTCAAGGCCACTCGGAGTTTTCTCCCTCGCTATCCTGTCGAAGCTCACCGCCAACACGTCGAGCACCCAGAGCCAGACGCTTGTGTCTCCGGGATAACACTCAACCAGAACCTCGAACCCTGCAACCTTGGCCAAGTATGTAGCCATTCTGGTGTTGTTTTCCATGATCCGACGCAACTGTGCTTAGCCAGAAATCGTTTAAGCGCTATGCATGTCGACGGAGGAGAGCGGAAAGTCTTACATGCCAAATCTGCTAGGTTGGTCCTAAGTCCTAGCCCTCTGTATTGATGTCCCACACAACAATGGTGATGGCGCGCCAGAAATTTCTGGTCGATGTTTGTGTGTCTCCGTGGTCCTGGCTTGTGGCTGTTACCTTTTCCTGCTTTTCACCTCAACGGGTAGCCAAGAAAACAAAGGAAGGATCACGTATGGATTCTACAGAGGTCCTCACGCACAGTTTGCTACATTTTTCCTGACTTGCAATTGAAAGGCCTGTCTGTAGTCCCAACTCCCAAGTCAACGAATGCTCACAAAAGACTTGTCACGGGCACACCGATGCAGTGTTCCCACATTTTTTTTCGCTTAGTTTAGTTGGAATGGAAAGAAAGCTCAGTTGTCCCTGAAACTACTCTGTACAATACAAGCTTGTGCCCAACCCTAAGAGAATCTCCAACGGTTTGAATGCATTTTGCGACTAAATCGTTTGGACAGGTTTGGGCCTTTGTCCTCCCCACTTGTCCGTTTGGGTCGGGCGCTCTCCTAGCTGCCCGACGCATATATTTTTTAACTTTATTTTATTAATAGAATATACTCCCTCTGTTTTTAATATAAGATACACACAAAAATGAATAAATATTAACACCAAAACATGTTTAGATACAAATTTGGACATGTGAATGTGGAAAAAGCCAAAACGACTTATATTAAAAAAGAGAGGCTGTATTACATAGGGGACTGAAAATAAAGACAGAAAATTAAAACATAAAATAAAAAGCCCTAGTTTCTAGGGCTTGATGCGTTGCGCCTAGTCCTCGCCGTCATCGTTCCTGGTGAGGTCGATTTGCGTCGGCGGGTCTTAGGGATATGGCCAGGGCACCCCTGGGGCTACCGGCGCCAGAGCCTAAGGCGGCGGAGGCGTCTGGGGCTTGGGCCAGGCCCCCACTTCACCTACATGGGAGGCGCGTGAGGCGGCGACTCCTAGTCCACGACCTCAGGGCTCGGCAGCTGGCGGTGGAGGAGGTGGCGGCGGTGGGGCGGCGCTGCTGGACGCGATGATGGACGTTGAGGCCGCCTGCTGCGTCCCGAGGCCCACCAAGTTGACGAGCTCGCTCTCCTCTATGGCTCGTCGGAGACGAAGCTGCCGCGATCGCTGACACGTGGGCCCTCGGGTAAAATGAGGACACACAGACGCAAACCATGCCCAAATTTGGGTCGCGTTGCATCGCCGCGGACAACGCGACGAAATGCGTCGGGCCGTTGGGCTGGGTTTGCCCGGCCACGATCATTTCCAGACCGAATCGGATGGTCGCGGTCCGTTTGCGTCAGGTTGTTGGAGATGCCCTATGACCATCCACCGTGTGGTGGAAGAGCGATTCGATGGCCTCGATCAATCGGTTCAACACATACTGGCAGCAAGTCCATTCATGGCTGGCTGTTAGAGAGAAAAGAGAGTGACGACATTGTTCTCTTTTGAAGTGTATTTTTCAGTTTGGCGAACATTGCAGCCCAAACGAGGGTCTACCATATTTTTCTGTGAATAGGTTCAACATACTGGATCTGGATGGTCTAACCATCTCCGATCGCCCGCTAGCACTGGCCCGCAGTAAAGTACGTTTGCTGAAGCCATCGGCCCCTACACGGCTACACCAGTTGCAACACAACGGGTCCCAGGGAGGGACGTTTCGAGTGCCGGGGATCATCGAGGCCCGAATGCCGGGCGCCTCGCTCCTGTGCCGCCCGCAGCTACAGCCTATTCCGAAGAAACAATCATGTTTTGTTGATAAAAAGAGCCACCAGGCTCCCAATTTCTATTGAAATTAGATAGGAATGATTCCGTAAAACTGTCCGCAAATTCTCAACCACACAACCTCATAAGAGTAAACACATGGTTACTCAACTCACGACCATGCATGTCAAACCTTCAAGGTTTTTCCGATCACCGGCCTATTGAAAATATCTATAGTTCGACACTTGCAATAAATAAATAGATAAATAAACGGTTCTATGAGTGAAAGTAAATGTTACTTTCTCCATTTCTAAATATAGAGTGTATAGTTTTTATATACTGTAGACTCATTTTATTTCTGGAAAAACACGTGAGAAATGAGTTCGTAATAGGCACAAAATGAATACAGTCCGTTAAATCACTTTTAAGACTAGGTCTCATTTTTAATAGATCAAATTGTCCACAAATAGAAAATACACCTTATATTATGGATTTTCTTCCAAAAAAAAACTATGCAATGTAAGGAACATCAAGGAACGGGGGAGGGAGTTTTTTTTTGCATTTTCCGATTTGAAGACAGTTGACCAAATAGTCAGTGATTCTCAAATTGAATTCACTTCCTTTCCTCAATCTAAATCCGGATTCGCGCGGAAAAGATGATGATACTAGGGAAATCGGAATGCCCACTGAAAGGGGCATCGCCGAATCTAACTTCCTTAAACTTATTACATAAAAAACCTGTAACAAGGAAAGACACGTCGTCAGATTGTCCAGCACAAAACATGTGTCAATGTCTCTGAGTCCCTCATAGTCCGGACGAGGGGGACCACCAAACGATCGTTCACATGCAACATCAAGTGCACAATCATTTAGATGATCGTAGATAGACCGCAAGCCATGCTTCCATTGTGTGACAAATGACAAAGTGCCACACAATGACACAGAATGGCCGATGCGGGGCAATTCGGGGTATTCTAGTGCTATCACCGTTTGCAATACCGTAGTCGTTACCTCAATGGTGGTCTCCACAAACAACTGAAATACCTCACCGGAACTGGCGCCCCATGGACCAGAAATGACGCGCCTCTGAGACTGAAGATGCTCGCCCCAACGCCACCACACCTCCCACACGGCATACTCAGGGGGAAAGGGAACTATTTGTTAAGCATGGTAGCCACCATCGCCATTAGTAGGCCATGGGGCTGCTCCAATGGTGGCAAGATGGGAGAGGAATCCACGTCATATTCCTACAGAGGAGCTCCCCCCCCCCCCCCCCAAAATGAAACCTTTTTGGAGTCGAATTGGGACTTTTCAGAAATCTGTCTGAAAACTATTTTCGAAGATTGTCACGTTTGGGCCTGAAGACGACGTCAAATGGAAATCAAAATTGATACAAAGTTGTAGGAAATTTTCTTCTAATCAACCTGGACTTAAAATTTGGCCCAATCCGACTCCGTATGCTCCAGATATGCCCGTTTTGGTGGAGCCCAAGAGGGGCTGACGGAAATCCGAGAGTCCATATAATGGAGGGAACCCTAGGTCGTGAAAAACCCCCAAGACCACGAATTTTCTTCCTCCCAGGCAGCCGTCTTGGGGAGGAGAACCTCCTCAACACCATCCCCATCACTACGGGTGGCCACGGGCACCAAGGGCCGCAGCCGCACCGAGGGCAGCCGCCGCCGCTCCTCGCCGCCAAGGGCAGCCGCCGCCGCTCCTCGCCGCCGTGGGCTGCCGCCGCCGCGGGCGCCATGGGCCGCCGCCGCTCCTCACCACCGCCGCGTCGAGGGCAGCCGCCGCCGTCTCCAAGGCGCCGCCAAGGGCAGCCGCCGCCGCCTTCTCCACGGGCTGCCGCCGCCGTCACCGCCCCTCGCCGCGTCGTGGCTGCCAAGTGCCGCCATCTCCACTCCGGGCTACACCTCTCCATCAAGCTACTCATCACCATGACCATGTGTGAGTAGTTCTCCCCCGAGCCTGAGGGCTCTAACGGTAGCTATGTGGTTTATCTCTCTCTTCCATGTGATATTTATGTGATCATGAGCTTTGTAATCTAGTTGAATATGTGATTTTACTCTTTATCTATTATGCACTCTAGAGGTTACTTTAATATGAACTCCGGGGTTATTCACGGTTGTGAAGGTGACAGTTAGCGCACCGTGTGTGATTCCTTTATTACGTTGTGGTGTGTGTTTACTCATAGTTTGAGGGTGCTGTTATAGCCCTACGCAATGAATGGTGTTTATCATCCAACAAGAGAGTGTTTGAGATTAGTATTTATTATTCAGCTTTGATGTTATTGTTGAGAATGTCCACTAGTGAAAGTATGATCCCTAAGCCTTGTTTCAAAGCATTAAAACACCGTTTACAACAAGTTCTGCTGCATGTTTGCTTGCTGTCATTTTTATTTCAGATTGCAATTACTACTTATAATCATCCATATTACTTGTATTTCACTGTCTCTTCGCCGAACTAGTGCACCTATACATCTGACAAGTGTATTGGGTGTGTTGGGGACACAAGAGACTTCTTTTATCTTAATTGCAGGGTTGCTTGAGAAGGGTATCTTTGACCTCTACCTCTCCGAGTTCGATATAACTTGGGTGATTCACTTAATGGAAACTTGCTGCTGTTCTACAAACCTCTGCTATTGAAAGCCCAACACTGTCTACGAGAATAGAAGCGTGCGTAAACATCAAGCTATTTTCTGGCGCCGTTGCCGGGAGGTAAGCGTTGGAAGGTATCTCGTTTAGATTCTGCTGTTATTACTTTTTGTTTCTTGTTTTTATTTCACTAGTTAGGCTAAATGGAAAACAAAAAAAAATAGAGATCTCTATGAAGTTTATATTGCATTAGGACATGATACTTTTGAAGAGAAAATTAAAAAAACCTATGGAAGTTAGTTTGCATAATAGTGGTAGTAATGTTATTAGTATAAATTCTGTGGACACCATTATTGCTAAGGCTATGGAAAAGCCTAAGCTTGGGGAAGCTAGTTTAAATAAAAATAATCCTTTTTGCTTCTCAGCTTTGGAGGAATTATTTTGCCTTGATAATGCTTTGCCTCCAATATGTGATAATTCTAATGATGCTTGTGATATTCTAAAGCCGCCTGAACAAATAGTGTCATTTAAAATAACTATGAAAATTATTGATCGTGTTATGGATAACCGCGCGCTATGTAGGGGATGGAACTGTCCATACTGGTGATCATTTGCTATTTTTACATGAATTATGCGAGTTGTTCAAGTGTGCAGGTATTTCAATGGACAAAGTTAAGAAGAAATTATTTTCTATGTCACTTGGTGGAAGAGCTGCGCATTGGTATAAATTGTTAAAGAATAGACACTCTCTTGGATGGGAGGAAATTGTATCTCTATTTTATTCTAAATTTTATCCTCCAAGTGAGATTCACCGAGATCGGAACTCTATATATAATTTCTGGACTCATGAAGGAGAAAGCATTGCTCAAGCCTGGGGAAGGCTGAAAACATTAATACTCAAATGTCCTAACCATGAGCTTTCTGATAAATTAATTGTTAATAATTTTTATGCAAGGCTTTCAGGTCATTGCAAGGATTATCTAGATGCCTGTTCGGAGGGCTCTTTCACAAGTAAGAAGGTTGAAACTAGATGGGATCTCCTTGAAACAATTCGAAACAATGCTGAAGATTGGGAGAATGACAAAGGTAAAGAATCAGGTATAAACTATGAATATGATTGCATTAAGTCTTTCGTTGAAACTGCTGGTTTTCAAGATCTTAGTGCTAAATATGGTCTTGATTCTCATATTATTGTTGATTGTTCTAGAACCTTTGCTTCTCATATTAATGTTCCTAAACAAAATTGGGACGTGTATCATGAACCTTTCAAAGACACTTGCAAGGAAAATGAAATTGTTGTTAATGATTGCAGTAGACATGCTCAAACTCCTGAAAATACTATTTCTTATAAGCATGTTAATTTTTGTGGAATACATAGACCTTGTGGAATTAATCAAATTGAAGATGAATGTTGTATCCACCATAGGAATGAAAAAACTAGAGCTTGGTACAATTCCCTAAGAGATCTTGGTAAAACAATTTGTGCCACCTATCCTTTTATTTCTGAACTTTGCTATGAAGAGGGTCATTTCGAATTTCAATGCTCAGGTTCTAATAAGGATATTGCAGGAGACTTTTGTGATAACGTGATCACTCCTAATCAACATGATGAACTTACATTATTTTTGGGGTGTGAAGAGTTATCAAGAAAAACTTCTTTGTTAAATATGAGTGATATTGATATGAATGACTTGTTGCATGGATATTATCTCTATTGTGTTAATAATTGCCATGCTAACACCTACATACAAAATATTATAAAGGATGGGACTTTACCAAAGTATAATAGGACTGATATATGTTTTCATCTTATTAATGAAAGAGGGGAATTCCCCCAAGTTTTTTCCATTGTCTCTAATACTAAACCAGGTTATGTGGAGAAGCTTCCTTTCAAGCCTCTCCCTCCTAAAGAGGAAAAGAAGAAGAAAAAGGGGAAGAGGAAGAAGAAGAAGAGGAGTAAAAGGAGAGAGGCAACGGTATCTTCTCCCAAACTTGTTGCTCCCGTTACAATTAATACTTATAATTCTGAATTTGATGATTCTGAACTTGATGATAAAACTATGTCTGTTATTTATATTAGTGATCATGATTGGGAAAAGCACACCTCTTTTGATATTGAAGATCTCTGGGACACTAATTCTGAAAATAATGATGTTAATAATTGCTATACTATTAGTACTATCCATGTTCCTTCCCATGATGATATAGAAAGTTCTGAGCTCGGGGATGAGGTGTTTCGAAATCTTTTTGCTACTAATGATTATATATTTGAGACCTCTCCTTCTAGTAAAAATGATGATATGTTTACAAATAAATACACTTTGGAGGATAATTATTCTATTGCTTATGATGATACTATGCCTGCAGTCTTTGATAATTATAAAGAATACTATGACATAGGTTATTATTACAATTATCCTTTTGAAACTTGTCATAGTTATAGAGGAATTAATCAAACCAATACTTTCAATACACAACTTGTCTATCATGTTCAAGTTCTTTATGATGATCCTGCTCCCATTGTTATTAATGAGAAGAACTTTTCTTATGAGGGAAATAATGATACTTTTATGCACATGGATCATGATAAGAATGTTTCATGTGATGGTTATATTGTGGATTTTATCAACGATGCTACTGAAAGTTATTATGAGAGAGGAAAATACGGTTGTAAAAGTTTTCAAGTAACTAAAACACCTCTCTTTATGTTGAAAGTTTTGAAGTTGCATTTGTTTCATCTTGCTATGCTAGTTGCTTTATGTTTCAATAATTTATTCTATCACAAGATTCCTTTGCATAGGAAGTGGGTTAGACTTAAATGTGTTTGATGTTTACCTCTTGTTGCTCTCCTATGTTTTTCAACTCTCATTTTTATGAGAGCATCATACAAATCTCCTTGCCTAGCTGAAAGGCGTTAAAGATAAGCGCTTATGGGAGACAACTCATTTTCTATTTATGTTATTTTATTTTGTTGTGTCAAGGAACATGCTCACCCCTGTAGCAATTTCTTTGTATCTTTACTTTATTGCATTGTTGTGTCAAGTTAAGCCTCTAGTAGAAAGTTGATGCTAGATTTGGATTGCTGTGTTGAAACAGTTTTCTGCTGTCCACCGTTAAATTCATAACTCTTTACAGAAGTAAAGAAAAATCAAAAGGACCTGGGATTTTTTGTGTGTGATCCTCAGATATGTATGCAACTTTCATTAGTTTTGAGTTTTCTTATTTGAGCAAGTTAAGTGCCTCGAAAAAATTCTTCTTTACGGACTGTTCTGTTTTTAACAGATTCTGTCATTTATTTTGCAATGCCTCTTTTACTATTTTGAATGGATCTTTTTGTTCCATAAAGTATCAGCGGCTGTAGCTAATAGCCAGTAGCAATTGTGTTCATGCAGAATATAAGAATTTTTGATTATGCACTAACCCTCTAATGAAGTCTACTTTGAGTTTGGTGTGGAGGAAGTTTTCAAGGATCAAGAGAGAAGGATGATGTGATGTGATCAAGAAGATGAAAGAGCCGAAGCTTGGGGATGCCCCCGTGGGTCACCCAAGCATATTTCAAGAAGACTCAAGCGTCAAAGCTTGGGGATGCCCAAGGCATTTGGGCATCCCCTTCTTCATCAACAAACTATCAGGTCATCTCTAGTGAAACTATATTTTAATTCCGACACATCTTATGTGCTTTACTTGAAGCGTCTGTTTGTTTTTGTTTTTGTTATTTTCATTCTCTGAATAAAATAGATCCTATCATTACTTTGTGGGAGAGAGACGCGCTCCGTTTTTTTTATGAATACTCGTATTCTTCACTTATATTTGTTGAGTATTCCTCTATATTACTCCAATACTTTCCAGCTCTTGTTTTTCATGCATCTCTTGCTAGAGCTGTTAGTTTCCTTATGTTATGCTCTCATACCTCATGATTAAATACTTGGAGAGTTTATGTTTAAATAAGTTGATTGGTGTTTGGTTAAGAACAGAAAATGTTAAATGTGGTAGATGGTATGATGAAATGATACATAATCTTGTAGATCATTAAATTGTGTCACTTGAATCATTGATATTGTTTTGAGATATTAATATGCTTAATGGTAAACATGATGGTTTAGTAAAGTGGAATGATTAATGGTTGGTCTAGAAAACTTGAAGCTGTGCCACACTTAAATATCCAGTTGATAGCATAATGATATATGACTTCTAAATGTTAAAAGCAACCGTAATGACTTTGTGTTATGCGCTACGGTCGGGTTCCAAACAGTGACTTGTTCATCTGCCACAGTCCCTCATGGAGTAATTTTCATTATGCCTTGTAAGATCATATTTCTAGTTGGAATCTTTTTGCTTGCGAGTTCTAAAGCTGCGGTTTTCATGGCACTTCCACCATCATATTTGCTAGCCTCTTCGGTACTTTGCATTGCCTTTTCTCACATTGAGAGTTGGTGCATACTTCGTGGGTACATCCAAAACTCGTGGGAGATCTTTATCATGTTCTCCTACACATAAGCCAAATATCTTACTCAAAACATCCACCATACCTACCTACTACAGCATTTCCATAGCTGTTCCGAGATATATTGCCATGCAACTTCCATCTTACATTACATGACTTGTTGTCATTTATCATTTACATATTGCTTTGCATGATTCTATACAGCTGATGTGCGGTTTTAACCATGTTACGCTAGATCATTGCATATCATGCTACACTGGCAGAGGCACCGTTTCATATACATTATGTTTTATTCATTATCAGTCATTTGTATCAAAAGTGTCTTGTCATATTAGAATGTTTGCTCCTAAAAGTGAAAAGAGCCATGGAGGCCATCGAAAAGAGAAACAGAAAAAGTAAAAAAAAAAAATAGGAAAAGGAGAAAAAAGAAAAGAGAAAAATAAAAAGGGGGCAACATTACTACTCTTTATCCACACTTGTGCTCATGTTATAGCACCTGTAGTATTCATAGTCATCATTTGTGCTCATATTTAGCACATTTACTCCATATGAGAGAGTTTTCATGTTTTACTTGCATAACTATGTGGGGAACTTTACACTATAGAACTTGGCTTGTATATTCTAATGATGAGCCTTATCAAAAGTGCTCTAGTTCTTCATGAGCAAGCAAGTTGGATGCAGCCCCACTAGTTCCATTGGAGAGCTTTCATACACTTATAGCTCTATGTGCATCCGTTGTGTGGCAATCACTACTCCTTGCATAGTTTCGATTATAAGACTTCCTCTTGTTTAATGATCACTTTTCAGCTTTGTGAGACTTTTTTCCGTTGACCTTCCAAACCCCCCTTAACATTCTTTTAGCCACAACATACTGGTGCCAGAAACCAACGCTGAACGCTTCCTTGTTTTTAAGTGAACAAATAGAGAGATGATTTTCTACGTGCATATTGTTATTTCTTGACTTGATCCTTTCACAAAGTTGTCATGAGTGTTGGATGCATTAGATGATTATATTGTTGTTCTTAAAACTTAAATCATTTTTAATATCTATTTTGCACGGTTGATTGTTCTCTAGTATTGATTCATTGAAAGTTTTACTTTGTTCTAACTACTTGTTTATTCATTACTCATTTGATATCAATATAAACTACAGCTTTTATTTATTTGATCTCAATTTACATGCATTACATTATTATACAATTAAGATTGTGTGAAAGCATGTCACTTTAGAAATTATTCTTGTTATCGTTTTACCTACTCGGGACGAGTAGAAGTAAGCTTGGGGATGCTTGATACGTCTCAAACGTATCTATAATTTCTGTTGTTACATGCTTATATTATAACAATTATCACATGTTTTATAGACACTTTATATCATATTATGACACTTATTGGACTAACCTATTAATGGTTGCAAAAGTGCACAATGTTCTTGTTTTACTCTTTGATGTGTAGAAATTATCAAGAATACAAAAAGAAACCTTTTTGGAGTCGAATTGGGTCTTTTCAGAAATCTGTCTGAAAACTATTTTCGAAGATTGTCACGTTTGGGCCTGAAGACGACGTCAAAAGGAAATCAAAATTGATACAAAGTTGTAGGAAATTTTCTCCTAATCAACCTGGACTTAAAATTTGACCCAATCCGAGTCCGTATGCTCCAGATATGTCCGTTTTGGTGGAGCCCAAGAGGGGCTGACGAAAATCCGAGAGTCCATATAAGGGAGGGAACCCTAGGTCGTGAAAAACCCCCAAGACCACGAATTTTCTTCCTCCCAGGCAGCCGTCTTGGGGAGGAGAACCTCCTCAACACCATCCCCATCACCAAGGGTGGCCACGGGCACCAAGGGCCGCCGCCGCACCGAGGGCAGCTGCCGCCGCTCCTCGCCACCGTGGGCTGCCGCCGCCGTTTCCAAGGCGCCGCCAAGGGCAGCCGCCGCCGCGCCGAGGGCAGCCGCCGCTGCCGCTCCTCGCCGCCGTCTCCAAGGCGCCGCCAAGGGCAGCCGCCGCCGCCTTCTCCACGGGCTGCCGCCGCCGTCACCGCCCCTCGCCGCGTCGTGGCTGCCAAGGGCCGCCGTCTCCACTCCGGGCTACACCTCTCTATCAAGCTCTTCATCACCATGACCATGTGTGAGTAGTTCTCCCCCGAGGCTGAGGGCTCTACCGGTAGCTATGTGGTTTATCTCTCTCTCCCATGTGATCTTTATGTGATCATGAGCTTTGTAATCTAGTTGAATATGTGATGTTACTCTTTATCTATTATGCACTCTAGAGGTTACTTTAATATGAACTCCGGGGTTATTCACGGTTGTGAAGGTGACAGTTAGCGCACCGTGTGTGATTCCTTTATGACGTTGTGGTGTGTGTTTACTCATACTTGGCGGGTGCTGTTATAGCCCTACGCAATGAATGGTGTTTATCATCTAACAAGAGAGTGTTTGAGAGTAGTATTTATTATTCAGCTTTGATGTTATTATTGAGAATGTCCACTAGTGAAAGTATGATCCCTAGGCCTTGTTTCCAATCATTAAAACACCGTTTACAACAAGTTCTGCTGCATGTTTGCTTGCTGTCATTTTTATTTCAGATTGCAATTACTACTTATAATCATCCATATTACTTGTATTTCACTGTCTCTTCGCCAAACTAGTGCACCTATACATCTGACAAGTGTATTGGGTGTGTTGGGGACACAAGAGACTTCTTGTATCTTAATTACAGGGTTGCTTGAGAAGGGTATCTTTGAACTCTACCTCTCTGAGTTCGATATATTTTGGGTGATTCACTTAAGGGAAACTTGCTGCTGTTCTACAAACCTCTGCTCTTGTAGGCCCAACACTGTTTACGAGAATAGAAGTGTGCGTAGACATCAGTGGGTGTGTGTGTGTGGGGGGGGGGGGGGGGGGGGGTTCTCCCATTTAGATAGAGAAGATTAGGGAGCAGTAATTTAATCGTTCAATTTTTTGTTGTTTTCTTAGTTGTCTTATAGTGGACTAAGATTTTGCATTTTGATGCGCCTCTTTTGAGAAACTCATGAAATAATGAATTAAGAAAGCAAGAATATATATATATGAGTCAACCGCTTACAAGAAAAGATCCCATGATAGTCATTATGGGCCCTAAACACCCATCACCCATGGTGTTCTTCGATTGATCTTAACTGTCAATGGTGAAGATGCTATTGATTTTGAACCATACTAGGCTATTTACACAAAGGAACGGAAAAATCACGGAAAAACAAATAGAGGAGGGAGATTGTAGAAGAGAGGGTGGGAAGGGGAGGGGATATGATCGTTATGTAGACAAGGAACTCGTAAATTCCCAAGTTGAGAAAGAGAATTATAATAACACGGATACATAACATAAAAAGGGAATAAACAAGACAAGATTCTCCCTCTACAAAGCAATTGACTGCCCCCATTGACGAGGTTCATGGCCATAAAAGATCACAAAAGGAGATTTCTTGATTGCCGAGTGGTGGAAGGAATGGAATCTTATCTTACACGAGAGGCCTCTTTCCAAGCCCTATGTGCAACCTGAATAGGATTTCGGAGTCTCCTTCATTCACTGCCAAGCTCTAGTAAATATCTGAGTATATGAAAATTTTGGAGCTAAGAAAGAATCATAAAACAATATTTATTGTGAAACAATCCATGTGTGATTTTTTCATGTCCCCAAACGTTATACCTTTATGGCCATATTTCTATGCATTCTCTAGACATGTGACACTTGTAATTTCAAACTTTGAATGTTGCGACTTTTATAAGTTAAAAATAGTAATTTATATTGCCGGACCCATGCATGTTTAGATACTAAAATACATGGGATGTCAATTGCATATATACCAAGAAATATGTAACAGAAAGTCATCATTTAGTAGGAGGCTTGTGTGTGATGCACTCACTGGCCATCATTTCTCACAACACTTTGATATATGTCATCACTTTAATATTAGGGCCTCTTTGGATTGATGGATTCTAAGAAAACATAGGTTTTACCATGTCATAGTTTACAAGATCCTACATAAATAAAATAAATTCTCAAGAATATTCAAATTAAACTGGCTCTATGGATACTCCACAAGAATTTGGCAGAAGATGAAGTTGGGAGAAAGTTAATGCAAGGCTTAGAAGAAAATTTCCACAAGGTGTAACCTCTTGCAGAAATCATATACTGAGTATGTGAAATTAGAGTTATATAGGAAAGAAAGGGGTCTCATTCCTTGGGTCCAAATGACTCTATATATAAGGAAAATTCATACTATTGAAATTCCTTGTAGATTGAAATAAAATCCTTCAACTCTGTATCTTAGTTAAGTCTCTGTCTCTCTCCCTTTCCCTCTATTAAACTATAGTATTAAATGAACGGCCAGTTTGGTATGCACATCTCACAGGATAGTAGAGGCTGTTGCACTATTGATAGATGGCGAAGCATACTCGTCTCCAGTTTTGTTCATCAAGGAGTAGATACTCAAACCGAGATAATGTCACATGGAATATGCACAACTGGAACAGCACTTGAGGAATGTTCCCAAATGCTCTTGAATGGAAATCATCATATAAGCGAATTAGAGCAAATATAAAATGAAGAGACAACACACAATCTCAAATCTAAATCACCGAACTGTTTTTGTGGCCAAGGAATCCCCATCGATCAAACAAACTCAACTAGATGAGGTACAGTTCCGATGCCAACACACACGAGCTTGAAATAAACAAGAGCAGAATTTTGCATACTCAGACAGCAGCTAGCTACCTAGTAGATGATCAAGTAAATTAACGTGGGGGGTCGATCGAGAAGTCACGAATCAGTAGATGCTACTTCCACCATAACCTGAGTGACAGGTCCAGGTCCTCAGCACGGTCGACGACGCCGTAGCCGTACTCCGGCGAGGTCCTGCCGCGCTTGCGTGGCATGCCATCAGGCACCAGAGTAGCAGCCTTTGGCGCCTCCGTCCTCCTCGCCTTCCCGGCCGCAGACACGCCGCCGGCGTACCCGGACGCTGCGCCGTGGGCGCGCGTTGCGCTGGCCATCTCCCGCCGGCGCTTGGCGAGGCTGCGCTCGTGCTTGTGCGCGTTCTGGTGGCCGCCGAGCGCCTGCGAGCTGCGGAACTTGCGGTCGCAGTAGACGCAGAGGAAGAAGCCGCCGGGCTCCGGCGAGGCGTGGAGGGTGAGCGAGAGGCTGAGGTCGAGCTCGTCCTCCTGCTCACCGTTTAGCTGTTCCATTACAGAGCTACAGACCTACAGGTGATGTGTGCGTTTGAGAACGAAAGAAAGAAAGAGAGCCAATGAAATTGTGGTGCTAATTAAGCAAAGGTTGATGGATATTTAAATAGCTAGCACGTGCACCTAACGATACTTCTCCTCGACGGGGATCAATGGTGGAGCCAACCGGTGTGGTGCGGACGGACGACGTACGTCGCGAACGTCTCCGGCCGGCCAAGTGGCAACCGGCCAGCTGCAGTTTTTTTTTTTTTTTTTTTTTTAGATAAAGAGGGCCTCCAAAAGGGAACCCCTGTTCCATTGCAATGAAATAGGAGAGTCTTACAGATACCAGCGAAAACTAAAGAAATGCTGAAGATAAAAACTAAAGGTTCTCGAGGAACATTGCTTAGCAGCAGTAAGAACGCTAAAAGTGCCGAGAGCTAGAAAGTGAAAGCAGCCTACAGGCTGAAACAAACACTAGAGGAGTTTCTCCATTACAAGGCACAGCAGGCCAAATCAGTGCAGCAACGAACGAATCGCACCATGCAGCTTGGCCTTCAGTTCTTGCGGAGGCAGAGCGTCAGCGGGTTGCCAGCTGCAGATTTTCATCATGTTGCTGATTACTGAAGATGCAGTTGGCCGTAGTATCTAGGCATCTAGCCATGGGGTGACTGGCAGTAGTTAAACTCCCCCTTGTATCTCGTCAGTAATTTTTGTGCAGTTTGTGGGCTCAATCCCTTTCCTTTTATTTATGGGCTCAAGACAAAACATACATTTGACCTAGATATATGACATAGTGCTATACGACTCGATGTATCAGTCCGGTGTTTCTTGCTCTTGCCGTCCACGCATGTTTACCTAGCCTAGCCTGCAAAAACACCTAGCGAGGTAGGTCTTGATAAGCTCTTCGTCAACACCTCAAGCAAATCGAGAGGCTGTTGAGCTAGCCAGTATAAGGGCATCTCCAATGACTCGATGCATTTTAGGACTAAATCTGATCTGTTTTAAACCGTTTGCGTCATGTCGCGGACAGATTTAGGCATTTGTCCCTCCCTCCTTGTCTGTTTGGGTCGGGCGCTCTCCTAGCGTCCGACGCATTCTGGGTGCTCGCCCCCCCTTTTTATCAACATTTGATAGAATATTTTCCAAATTATTTAAAGAATAGTATACAATTATATCGAAATAATTGTAAATTTTGAAAATGTCATCCTTCAAATAATATGAGTATTACAATAATGGGAGTAAAGTGACAACATAGTTGAAACAAACATAGTTTAAATAAACATAGTTGAAATGAAAGCAAGACAAGATAAAACTAGTTGTATACTGGAATGATTCCTGCCAATGATCATGAGTAGCACGATCACGAATCTCCTCATGCACATGGAGAAAGCCCTCAAATGTAGCAGCTTCTGGATGTGGGGCAACCAACTCATTCTGAAACTCCCACCCTTGATCATTGATACCTTCATCGCGCTCATCCTCGACGATCATGTTATGCATGATCACACAAGCAGTCATGACCTCCCACATCACATTTGTGCTCTATGTCCTCTCGCATGGTGGCGAACAATAGCCCATCTAGATTGGAGCACACCAAATGCATGTTCCACATCCTTCCTGCATGCTTCACGTCGCTTAGTAAACTTTCTATTTTTCTCCCCGCTGGTTCACGAATTGTCTTTATAAAAGTAGACCACTCGGGATAGATGCCATCCACAAGGTAATAGAACTTGTTGTACGGATGGCCATTGATCTCATAGTTAATCATCGGAGTATCGCCCTCCGCTAGCCTAGCAAAGAACGGAGAACGCTGGAGCACATTGATGTCATTGTGGGAGCTGGCCATGCCAAAAAAAGTGTCAGATCCAAATATCTTGTGATGCCACGACCTAAAAAAGGACAGTACAACCCTCGACATGCCCGTTATACTGGCCTTGCCATGCAAATGGGCAGTTCGTCCACTCTTGATGCATGCATTTAATACTTCCTATCATCCTCAGAAACCCTCTTTTCTCGTTGATCGAAAGCAGCCTAATAGTGTTCTCAACAGTGTGCCCTCGAAGATAGACGGTGCCAAAAACCGCTATGACTGCTCTGCATAATTTGTACATGGACTCAAGGCAGGTGAACTCGCTCATTTGCAAGTACTCATCTATAAGATCACCGGCACTCCATATACAAGCATGCGAATAGCTGCAGAACATTTCTGATAGGAAGTGAAGCCAAGCTTACCGGTAACATCGGGCTTGACGATGAAGTAATTGCCGTGCGTCCTCACTCCGGTCAAAATCTTCAAGAACAACGGACTTGACATCCGATAGCGGCGCCAAAATCTTTAAGCATCAAAGATTGGGTTGGTGGGATGAAAGTAGTCGCGGTAGATTTGGTAGTGGCCATTCTCTCGGTTGCGCTTGACATTGGGCTTGCTCCCCTTGACCGAGTCCCTGTACACTGGCCTCGAAGAGTGCTCATGGAGGAGCATTGTCGCGACCATCATCATCTCGGTATCAAGTCCGATGATGGCTCGATGACGATCTTGTAGAACATTTGGATCGACTTGCTCAGCTCCATCTACGAAAAACTGGCCGCGCAAATGGCCGAACACCTCGTGGGCGTGGAATTAGGTCGCCCAGAACGAGGCGTATCGGTCAGATGCGGTAGCCTAGCTGCCGGGATGTGCGAGCAAAGGCCGCCGACCGGGGGTGGCTAGTCGGGGGCAGCAGACAGGCGGCGAAATGGCGGCGGCGAGAGGGTGGCGGCGGTGTGGCGGCAAGGATGCGGTCGAGGGGGAAGCGATTTGGCGGCATTTGCTGTACGATGTCACTTGTGGACGGGCCCGGGTGCAAAAGGGGAGGACGCACGCAGACTCGTCGGTCAGTCCGCGGCGATGCAAAGCACGCTCAAATTTGGGCCACGTTTATGTCGCCGCGAACAGCACGGCGAACATTGCGTCGGGCTTTGGGCTGGGTTTTTTCCGACCCCAGTCATTTTTGGACCGAATCGGATGCCGTGTGTCCGTTTACGTTGGACGATGGCCTAAGGGCAACTCCAACGGGCTGGCGCATACGGACACCAAAATTGGTCTGGTTTGCTCCGCTTGGCGGCGGACCGCTGACACATTTTGGGCATTTGTCCGTTTGGGGTGGAGGTGCCCCCGACGGCCTGGCGCAAATTGACCCCCCCCCCCCCCCCCCCCCTTCGGGTCAGGATTTCATCAATTCAATATCAAATAGTAGTTCACAAATTTATCAATAGCAAATAATAGTTCACAAATAACGAATAACAATGTTTATTACAATAAAAGTTCATGGACTGAAATAAATAGTTTGTTCAATGAAATTAAAGAGGCCACGACTACTGATTTCCGAAGTGAGTCCACACATGCTCGACCAAATCATTCTGGAGCTGGATGTGTGTGAGCTTGTCCTGCATCTCGTCAAATCATTCTGGTCGAGTCCGAGATAGAGGACGAGGGCGGCCGGTGCTGGAGACGAGGGCGAGGACGGCCGGGGCTGCAGCACAACACGAGGGCAGTCGGGGCGGAAGAAGAAGTCAAATGTGCCCGGGGAACGAGAAGGACGCGGCCGGCGCTAGAAGAACGACGTCACGACCAGTCCAGAGCGGCCGGTCGCGGAAGATGGTCGGGCCGGCGGCGATATCCGAACACGAGGAAGGCTAGAGGTAGCTAGTCGCGGCCGAGGATAGCTCGGTCGCTGAAGGGCAGATCCAGGACGGCGGCGGCGGTCGCGGGGCCAAAGGAGACGGAGAGGTGGGAGGGGAGGGAATGTGTGGCTGACCGTTGGACCCAACACGGACATGGAGGATAAAGAGGCGGATCGAGAGGTTGTCCGTCCCGCCCCAAAGCTGCCCCAAAGTTGGGCCGCGTTTGGGTCGAAATCTGTTGTCCGGGCGGACACATGGCATTATGCGCCAGCCCGTTCAAGCTCCTTTTTGGCCGTTCGAATAAAATCGAACTGGTCTGATCCGTATGCGCCGGACCCTTGGAGCAAGGTGCCCTAACAGCTTAAGAGTTAAGACCAGGCAAAGCACCGTCCAGACCAGATCTATGCATGTACACTAAATCCACTGATCACGCGGGCCCAGCGCACAATTAAACGCGATTATTGCATGAGACAACGCTACCTGCAGCCTGGCGAGGACACTACTTCTGCGGAGGGTTCCGACCCGGGCCCCGGCCTGGTTGGATAAGGCTCAAACTAGCTCCTGCTCGATGACCCAGCTTCTCGGCAAGAGTCGCATGAATACGGATGTTTTTGGTTTGTAGAATTCTAGAAACACATGAATAAGAAAATTCAACATTAAGATGTCATATGTTATTTTAAAGGACCGCATAGTATATATATACTAAATCGTACGTGAACGAGAACACATGAATATATAACACGAACTGTTCCTGGCACCATAGAAAATACAGAAACTTTCTTTTGTAGAATTAGGTGCAGGCAGGCAAGGTTGTATATATTGTACATCTATGGTTAAGAGTTAAGACCCAAGAGAACTTTTACCTTATAGAATTAGGTGCATTAGCTTAAGACCTTATACATGCAAATTTAGATAAAGTTGAGACATCCTTTCATGTACGGAGGAAGACCATAGAATTGCATGCAAAATTTATCATTGCAGAAATTTTTATGATTTGTAGTCTTACAAACCGAAAAACTCTATTGGAAAATTGCAAAGAATTGAAATCTTTCAAAATTCTTGTGGTTCTTTTTTTAGAATCAATTCCACTTTTACCATCTAGTTGTGTGTTTGTGATACCAATTACCTCATTTAGTGCAACTTTTGTGCGAATGTCCGTTTAAGAAATTTAAATCTAGCTTTATCCCATTTAAGCATTTGCCCATTTTGTTAGATAGAACCGGCATTTAAGCTTAGAGGACGTCATGGACGATCATGTTCAGCCTTCTCTTCTCTATCCATTCAGTTTCTTGTTGTTCTTCTGATATTCTCAAATCTCGATCATAACATTACACCTTGCCTAAGACACACTAAAACAAAAATAGTAAAAAGTTTATTGGGGTGATTGGTACCACAAATGCACAATTATTGGATAAAAAGGTGGAATTCCCTCTTCTTTTTAACCAAACAGGGCCCAATTTCTTGCGGATAATAAAGTTGAGTTGCTGACCATGTTTTGCTCCATTTATTCAGTACAAAACCCAAAAAGGCCGTACTACAGTAGTACGTACACAAAAGGTCAAACAGAAAACTTTCATGTAACTGTAGTTCGCACAGTGTGTTAGCAAGGGAAAAAAGTATATGAGGACATGCATGTGAAAGATACTTAACTGATGCCAAGCGCCCAAACACACACATCATAATAAGCGACCAACCGGCCAATAAGGAGGATCTTTCCATTCTTGCGTTCAGAGTTAAAGTTGAGCAGCATGAATGCTTATCAGCTAGTGCAGTAAAAGCTCGCAGTTATAATCTTGCCCTCTCTTGAATGTTAAAAATGGGTCTCTCCATATGTAAATAACATTTCTATATAATATTAAGAACATCAGGAGTTTCTTCTCTTATATAAGTTAAAATAAAGAATAAGTGGCATAGGCAGAACCTGCTATTTTACAACACACGGATGTTTACACTCCGTGGCTGAACTATTGTTCTCCTCGAAGTCTGGGGTTGATGAACTATGTTCTGTTTATTTTATGATTGTTTTTTAAAGATCACCACAATAGTAAGGAAAAATATAAGTCAAACAAATAATAAAATTGGCAAGAATAAGTTGGGGTAAGCGAGATTATGTAATCAACCGCAATACGAAAAACAACTATAATCTTGGCAAAAAAAATCATGATTTAAAATTTTAAAATCATGAAATAAATGCATGCATGCGGACAATAGGTTCAAACTTAACAATCAGTGCTCTCATAACAATAAATAACTATTTGAGCCTGCATGATAAACCCAAAAATATTTTTGCGGCCAATATGTAAAACTTATAGTGCTAAAGAAAGTTTGTTTGTGATATTTACTCAAGTTGCATCAGCAGTGATAACTTATAGAGATAAATTTCAACCCAACATCTACATGCATGTAATTTCTTCATAATTTTAATAGTTAAATGTTTGATTTTTTTAATTAAGTAAAACGGTTGGCCACACCGCCTTGGAAAACGACCTTTCTCATATAAGTGAGTTGTTTTACTACAACGATGTGTCATCATCTTAATCTTTCCTTGCTTATAAATTGGATTGAGTTCCGTGTCAGTGGCTAGATAAGGGTACCATAGCGCGCTGGTCTGCATATATGTGTGTCGCTTGTATACCTGGCCATGGGCCGGGCTTCGGGCCCGGCCCGAAAAAGCCCGATGTCATAATGTCAGGCCCGGGCCCAGCCCGGCCCGACTGTCGGGCTGCATAAATGAGGCCCGGGCCCGGCCCGAGCCCGACAAAGCCCGAAAAAGCCCGACCGGCCCGGCCCGACCCTTCCTGTTTTGCTGTTTTCGCAAGGCCCGAGCCTGGCCCGGCCCGACCGTCGGGCCCGAAAATCAGGCCCGAGCCCGGCCCGGTGGTCAATCCCGTCAGGCCCAAGCCCGGTATTTTCGGGCCGGGCTGCCCATGCCCAGGTATAGTCGCTTAATTGGCATCCTCGTGGAGCTCTACGCCCCCTCCTTTGCTCCTAGTCCTCCTCAATCAGCTCCGAGCCAACCGGAAAGTATTCTGCCACACCCTCCTAGTCACTTCGTGTCGGCCCCGCCAGTATGAACTGGTCCTGCACAGCTGATGAGTGCATTTTTCTAGAGTTTTCCTCCGTGTTTTTCATATGCTAATATTGTAATTTTGGAAGTATTTTGTTTGCTAGCTTCTACCTTTTATGTTGATGTTGAACTCTAACAAATTTTGGAGTTGGGGATGTCGCCGCTCATGGTCGAGTTAACCGTGGCGCGGGCGGGCCGACGACGACGCCATCACGCAGGCCGTCACCGACGCTTCCTTGGACGACATGATGCCGCTCGACCTCGCAACTACTTGTGTGTGGTTGGCGTCCGAGCACACGAAGTCGAAGGGTCTGCCCTACTACGATCTCACCAGCGACGACAGCCCAGCGCGGGGCCAAGCCGCGTCAAGGAGGAGGACGACGGCGTTGGGACCAGCATTAAAGGCAGAGGTGACGTCGACGTCGACGTCAAGGAGGAGGAGGAGGATCCCTACACCATCTTCGACTACCGCCGCTATTGGTAGATTAGGTTTTAAGTTTAGTTTAAATTCCTTTAAATTTCATTTAAATATATAAAATATCCTAAATTTTAAATAAAATCCGTCGAATTTATATTTTACAAAAAAAATGGACGTTGCGAACGGACAATGACCGCGCCCAATACAACAGGCCATCTGAACGGTGACCAAATAACCCAGTCCGGACGGTCCTTGAACGGCTGTTTGGACGATAGGAGGGGAGATGCTCTTACTATATTTCACTTCACTTGTGTTCGTCGTGCGAGGCAAATACATTTCATAGGGTTACCATGAGTTCACATGCGCATGTACTTCCTAGCAGGCTTCTAATTCCAGATTGGCATATAGTACTCCTACCTGGTTTTGCCCACTTGGTAGGTGTAGTTGTAGCTTTAGAGCATGGCTAATAACGTAGCCAGCTGCTGGCTATATACACTTGCCAGGTCACCTAAAGCCAGCACAAAATATGTATCGTACAATAAACAGGCTATATGGTTAGCTCTTTTAAATATTTAAGTATTAAAACTTGCATGTGCTTATCACATGTCAGGTTTGCATGCAAGACTCAACAGTCACATAGCGCCAGCTCTAGAGCCTGCATCCGGCTGCAAGCGAGCTGTAATCCCTCGTTACGTGTGCTGTAGCCGGGCGGTAGCTGAGTCGCCCGCTTCCTTCTCTCTCTTTCTTTCTCTCCCCTCCAGCTAAGATTTTGCTGACGTGGAAGGCCTTATAGCCTGCTGACTGTGTCCTATTGTACATGCTCTTAGGGTGTGTTCAGTTCTGGGATGAAGTGGAATGGAACGGAACCATTCCATTTCAATAAACTGGAATGTCACGGTTCTATTCCGTTCTTGCGTTCGGTTGGACAAAACGAGATGGAATGGAATGGTTCACATAATTTTGGATTAGCAATTCAATTTCATCTAATTAGAATTAGCAATTCAATTAGCACTAACTAATTGGGAATTAGCAATTCAATTAGCTGGCCATGTTGCGCCTGACCCGGCCGTGGCCGTCGCCGCTGCTGGCCGTGCTGCGCCTGGAGACCTCCGACCTCTCGCGCCCCCGCGCCCCCAGCCAGCCGCGCACTCTCCGGCGACCTCCCGCCCTCGCGCCTCCCTCGCTCGGCTCCTGGCGACCTCCGCGTCCGCGGCCGGCGACCTCCCGCGGCCGCGCTCGCCCGGCTCCTGACGAGCTCTGCGTCCTGCCTGCGCCGACGACCTCCCGCCCTCGCGCCTCCCTCGCCCGGCTCCTGGCGAGCTCCGTGTCCGCGGCCGGCGAGCTCCCGCGGCCACGCTCGCCCGCGCTCACTCAGCCGCTAGCTCGCCGTGCTCGCGTGCAGCCGCCGCCGCTGACTGCTGCTTGCGTCCGGCCACCGGTTCTTGCGTCCGGCCACCGGCTCGTTGCATGCCTGCTGCTTGCGTCTGCCGGCGTCGTTGCGTGCCTGCTGCTTGCCACCCGCACCTGCTCTGTGCTATCTTGTGAGATGGAGGTCAATGAGGTTAGCGAACACGATTAGCAAGAGGCCCCACCCATTCCACCCCATTCCACCGATTTGGCCGGACCACTCCATTCCGCATAATTGAGGAATATTCCCTTCCAAGGAACCACTTGGTTCCATGCCACTTTCCAACTAAACACCAGAACGGTCTCCAGGTGCGGAACGGTTCCGTTCCATTCCACTTCATCCCAGAACTGAACACACCCTTACACGAGCCTCTGTTCCCTTTACCAGTTTCCTCTGTCGTTTTACAGGAAGGTGGACCCTGGTCCCTAGTGGCACGTCGCTTTCAAAATGTGTTGTCGGACGCTTGAATTGCCACGTGGCTCCGGCAGAAAAATATGCCAACTTATATATTTCCCGGATGCGTCATTGTGTGGCTGCCACAGCCGCAGGCCCACCGAGCATAAACGGCCCAGGCTCCTCGAAGATGCCGAAGATACGTCAGGGAGGTTGCCGTTGAGCTGACTCAAGGGGGAACCGTAACCGTTGGATCAGTAAACCATGGCTCAGATCTCCTTGTACAGTAATTGACAATGATTGTTTTCGCAACAGTGTTTTCGAGTTGCTTGTCGTTCTTGCACTCGCAGCTTCTGCTGGAGCCGGCTCCACGTATGCCAATTTGGGCACTCAGGCCGGCCCGGTGTACCATATGCACAATTTATGCATATCTGAGCACTTAGTCGGGCAATCAATTTGGACGACGTACTGTCATAACACCTTTAACATTTTCAGAGGGTGGAAGAGCTATCTTGATCGTCAACGCGTTAAGCTTATAGTTTTTCTTTTTATAATCAAGCTTAAAGTGTTGAAGTGTACAAGTAATTGAGATACAAAAAACTGAAGACTTTGTCTTTTTGCAGGACAATGGATATATTAATTAGATAGAATTACACTGATCCAACAAAGGTTTAACAAATTCGAGCGAAACTACCTATCCGTAATTTAGTTCGTTCTTGAACTCTATTTATCATCATTACTAGTTCATAACTCGCAAAATTCATCTCACGAGCTATCTTACCAATATTGATTTCTCTTTCCCTAACAACTGGATCTCGGCTTCGGTGTTGATGAGTTTGTCGTGAAGAAACTGATGTGACGCTTCATCAAACTAATTAACATTGGCGATAATGCCGAAGCACATGATAATGGATCTTGGAAGTGTAAGAGGATGGAGTGGGCTGAAACAGTCTAGGCAACAAGAGGTAGCACCAAGCCTGCTAAGGAACAAGAAGAAAAGCAAATGCTGGTGAACTTCCACCTTCAACGTCAGTAGGTAACCCCCACGCTTAATATTCATGATGTCGTGCCATCGGCTTAATAGTCGTATCATGACAATCTTCCATTGGTTTACTATGTATGACTAAAAAAATCTTAATTTAGTATTTCAGATTACATGTCTGTGTTGTGTAGTTTGGGATAAGTTTACCACTATTGAGAAGAGGTCTCCACAACAAAAAAATCTGTGAATAGCCAAACATAAACAATTTGCATCTTCATAGCTTTTTCACCTTTGGTGCTGCCAACCCAATACCAGGTAATAAACCACCTCCGTATGTAGTGCAGGTAGTCAAACGAAATGCACAACATGGATCTAGATTTTGCCCAGCTCAAACAAATCCATGATGGGTGGAGCGCGAATCACTTAGACTAGCCATAGTGGGAGAATCATAGGTACTCATCCGTCCTAATTTGTAGGGTATAATTCGCAAATCTCTTAGCCTCAGATCGATGCTAGTTGATTAGAGCTAAGAAGCTGCATGCATTGGTGATAGAAGTAACCGGCCACTAGTTGAGAAATAAGTAATGCAATTGCGCCTAAGACTAGTCACAATGGAGAGTAACATGGATTAGTAACATACACATTTTACGACTCTATGTTACTACCTCCATAGTGGGTAGTAACATATTTGTGGTGTCATGTAATACCTTATTAGACACATATTGTCTTGATAAGTGTGATGTTAGATTAACTAGCTAAGTCACCACAAGCACCTCTCTCCTCATTAAGTACATGCCATATAAGTAAATTTGTCTTGAAATGTGTGGTGGTACTAGCTAAGTTACTCCCACTATGACCAGCCTAAGATATGGGGTTTGTAGGACAAATTGTTTTTTAGATTATGCCGTACAAACTAGGACGGAGGGAGTAGTATCATGTATGCCACAATGGTAAAAAGCTGACGTGTCACTGTAATTAATGATGAAAGACATGGTAGTAGTGTAGAATCGTAACATAACATATTTTAATACAAGATGACTCTATAAGCTACTTTCTGTATCAAAATGTAAGATGTGTTAGTTTTTTTGTCCAAACGCATCACATAGTATGTTACTATCCATCATAATAGTAATAACATATACTAGTACCATATGCATGATAGTAGTGTATGATACTTCCCACTATGACTAGTTCTTAGGATGCTCATATTTTTCAGCATGATCTTTTACAAGGTTTTAAAAGCTTATAAATGTTTTCTTTATTAAGCTATAAAGTGTAAGGCTGGAACCTAATCCCTCTTTTCCACGATACAAGAAGTTTTAGCTTTTATCCAGATTTACATGTACAACATGTATCTAGACAAATCTTAGTGTATGCGTTATTTATTTAATTGAATCTATACAATATGTACATATTGTGGAACAGAGGGACATGAAATCAGTTAGTCTTTGCTTTCTATAAGCTATTTACTCTATGTATATTTAAATTCTACGAGGGCGTACAGACACACGCACGTGTTATTGCAAGCCCAAGTTTATCATCTTGTGCATTCACACAATCACAACATACTTGGCATGCGTGATGGTTACATGGGATCTTTTTGTATTCGAGGGGTCATATTTTATTGAAGTATTTTATGGGAGCAACCCTTTTATTCTCAGAGGTTTATCCCCACTTTTGCCTTCTTTTTCTATTGTCACTTTCCTGTGGTGGGTCCTGACGATAGCTCTATCTCTAAATTGCATGTGGATCACTCGCGTTGAAAGGAACAAGGATGTCAGCTGTAATGCGTGAAAGGGATGGAACTTCAAAAGGTAGTATAGCTACAGCATGCATGTGTCTGCCCAGATAAGACCAAAATATATGACGCATTCCAGATCTGAAGCACCAATTACGACAGTTTAACTCGATATTAGCTAGAAATAAATAAAAGTTACTACTAACCTAGGAGTAATATTTTTAGCATGCTTTATACAGGGAAATATATAGTGCTACTTTTAATACATCTTGATGCATCAATAAAATGGCCTATTACCAAACTTACAGTTTACATCGATCTTCCCTATCATCTTTATTTTTTTAGCAAAGTTTACAATTTCTTTTTCTTTCGGACGATTCCTTGCTATCTTACAAGGATAGAAAGCCGCATCCTATCTTGGAAAAAAATTATTACACATATTATCTCGATTATTGAAACATTAAAAATGAATGCGGAATTAACAATAAATCATTCCATAGTTAGATCCGGCCTACACCTTAGATCATATGCATTCTTAATTCAGATAGACGTTTGGTCCGACTTAGGCTCCAACTTCTCGGCCTGAAGTTTAGCCTAGAAGTCATAAAATAGGTGATTATAATTCAATAGTAAACTCCATTTTATATCCCCTGGTCTGGCGTTTGTGATGGCATTTATCAATTTAGCGTTCCCTCTGTTTTATATTAGTTGCCGCTGGTTTAGTACAAAGTAGGAAATATATTTGCTTCCGCTTACTACATTTAGCCAAAATCGTGCCAACAGTCTCGCACCCAGTCTATGACCCAGTTACCGCGTCTACAATGACGTTCCACAATGCTTGCCGCGTACTTGAGGGGACCTCACACTAGTAGAAAAATGACTTTACGTTCAGAGATTTAGTCCTGGCTATGTTTGTTGCCGGTACTAATGAGCATCAGTACCGGTCCGAACGGTCAGAGGGGAGGGGGGCAGCAGTACCGGTCCGTAAGGGACATTTAGTACCGGGCCGTAACACGAGCCGGTACTAAAGGTCTGTGGCATGGCAACGGCCGTGCGGGGCTGGGCGAGTGGAGCTTTAGTACCGGTTCGTGTTACGGACCGGTACTAAAGCCCTAACCGTTCGACTCCCGCACACGATTTTACACGCGATTCGCTACGGGCGAGTGGGCAGTTCTCATTTTCCTCTCCTGTCTTTCTTCCTTCTCCCCGGCGATCCTCTCCTCTCTCTTCTTCCTTCCGGCCGGCGAGCCTCTCCTCTTCTTGCATCCCTCCGGCCACCATGAATCCGGCACCACCAATCACTCGCTACGGGCAGGTGCTTGCACATGGCAACACATATCTCAATGTCGCGTACACGAACGATAGCGCTAAGGTGGCGGGTTTTCTCTCCGATTTCAAGTATTGGCTTGGCGAAGCTCGGGAGCAAGACAAATTCATGGGTCTTGATCTCGAGTACACGGCCGATCAAGGAGATGTTGCGGTCATCCAACTATGTTTCAAGAAACGTGTCATGGTCTTCCAATGGGTAAGGTAATTAATCCAATGTTGGGGCTTATTTTCTTTAATTTGTTGATTCATAGGATAAGAAAATTGCATAGGATAGCAATTTCTCTTTGATTGTAGTGAACATATTTATATATATTGGCCGAAATGAAAGTTGCATTGCATATTGTTGTTATTCTTATATTATACATGATCTCATCAAATTATATAGTGGCCGAAAATGAAAGTTGCATATTGCTGTTATAAATTCTTATTATACTTGATCTCAAATTATATATTGGCCGAAAATCTTAGTTGCATTGCATATATTGTTGTTATTCTTATTATACATGATCTCAAATTATATATTGGCCGAAATGAAAGTTGCATATTGTTGTAAAATTATATATTGGCCGAAAATGAAAGTTGCATTGCATATTGTTGTTATTCTTATTATACAAGATCTCAAATTATATAATTGGCCGAGAATGAAAGTTGCATATTGTTGTTATTCTTATTATACTACTTGATCTCAAATTATATATTGGCACTATTTTTAACATGTGTTTCATTTGTTGTTGCAGTAGTGACAAGCAATGTCCAATACTCATGGATTTTCTTCGCAGCGGCATTCATTTTGCTAGCGTTGATATAACGAATGAAAAGATCAAGATGAGACGCACCTGGGGTCTTGAGATACCATCTGCCTGCCACATTGATCTCCAGGACTTGTTTAGGCTTGACCATGCCAAGACTGGAATGGCTGATATTGCAAGCGCCGTGATCGACGAGGATGCGTACGCTGATATGAAGACAAGATTCGACAAGGAGCAGCACAAACTTTGGGAGAAGTACCCACTTGACGGTTGCAACATTGAGTATGCAGCAATAGATGCGTATGTTGCATACGAGGTGTACCGCAAGATTAGAATCATCAACTATGGGCAGCGTCACCTCGTACCGCGACCAGTGCGCCATGAGTCTTCTGCTTCTGGGTATTCAGATTCGGAGTACGATTTGTACTAGTGTTTGTAGTGATTGAGGGTCTCCTCATGTGGAAGACAGTAGTGTTAGTGCAAACACTTTATCTCTCTAATATTTTGTAGTGCCTGAGAGTCTCCTCATGTGGAAGTGAGTAGTGTTATTGTTGCAAACAATTTATCTCTAATATTTTGTAGTGCTTGAGAGTCTCCTCATGTGGAAGTGAGTAGTGTTATTGTTGCAAACAATTTATCTCTAATATTTTGTAGTGCTTGAGTGTCTACTCATCTGGAAGTGAGTAGTGTTATTGTTGCAAACAATTTATCTCTAATATTTTGTAGTGCTTGAGTGTCTCCTCATCTGGAAGTGAGTAGTGTTATTGTTGCAAACAATTTATCTCTAATATTTTGTAGTGCTTGAGTGTCTCCTCATCTGGAAGAGAGTAGTGTTATTGTTGCAAACAATTTATCTCTAATATTTTGTAGTGCTTGAGTGTCTACTCATTTGGAAGAGAGTAGTGTTATTGTTGCAAACACTTTATCTCCTTTTTGTGAAGCTATCAAACAGTTATCTCCAAAAATTTCAGACCAAGCTATCAAAAATTTATAGTTCAAATTTGAATTACTTTCGAAAAATAGGCATAAACTTATTTAACTAGGGGAAATTAGGTAGAAATCAAGGAAAAACCTAATACTTGGGCATTATCCATCATATGTGTAATAGTTTCCATGAAAATTAAATGGGTGCCATTTTGCATCATATTTTTGGTACTTTGTTCACAAAAAAAGTCAGTTTGTGCACTTAAAAAATAGAAAATGATATTTATGAAAATAATTTCAAGATTTCCTTTGACATGGTTGTTTCTTATACCAATATGCACCTATTTGTGGAATATGAGATCTTTATCACAAACTATGGCTTGAAAATGACCATAACTTGATCATTTGGCTTGAAACTTCTAGATGTCTATACATGGTAGACCTTTTTGTGAAGACTTTTTTTGCAAATTTTGTCAAAAATAAAGTTTATCATTTTTCATAGCAACTAGTACACATATAAGGTCCCCGTGCCAAAGGATTTCTTTTTTTTGAAGTGTTTATCACATTATTTCATTTTTTTCATAAAAAAAGTCAAAACGGTCGCGATGACAATTCATCAGAAGATGTAATGTTTTATAGAACTATCAATGTTTCTGTGATATAACCACTAGTTGTGTACCTTAAAATGATTTTTCCAAAAATTTCAGACCAAGCTATCAAACAGTTGTAGTTCAAATTTGAATTACTTTCGAAAAATAGGCATAAACTCATTTAACTAGGGGAAATTAGGTAGAAATCAAGGAAAAACCTAATACTTGGGCATTATCCATCATATGTGTACTGGTTTCCACGAAAATTAAATGAGTGCCATTTTGCATCATATTTTTGGTACTTTGTTCACAAAAAAAGTCAGTTTTTGCACTTAAAAAATGGAAAATGATATTTATGAAAATAATTTCAAGATTTCCTTTGACATGGTTGTTTCTTATACCAATATGCACCTATTTGTAGAATATGAGATCTTTATCACAAACTATGCCTTGAAAATGACCATAACTTGATCATTTGGCTTGAAACTTATAGATGTCTATACATAATAGACCTTTTTGTGAAGACTTTTTTTGCAAATTTTGTCAAAAATAAGGTTTATCATTTTTCATAGCAACTAGTACAAATATAAGGTCCCCGTGCCAAAGGATTTCTTTTTTTGAATTGTTTATCACATTTTTTCATTTTTTTCAATATTTATTATTATATAATCATTTTTTAAAATAAATTAATATTTATTTTATCATTATTTATTTCAATATTATTATTATATAATATTTTTGTTTAATCAAGTAAATTTTTATAATATAAGAAATGAAAAAGTGTTTCATCATGACCGAGTGGTTAACATGATTGATAAGATAGAACTATCAGTTCTCTCTTAGTATCTAGTTTGAAAGGAACCTAAATGTTAAGCGTGCTAGTGTTATAGCAGTTTCAGAATGGGTGACCGATCGGGAAATTTGACAGTTCCAAAATAGATTAAGTGTGTAGATATTAAGTGTGTAGAGATTAAGTGTGTAGATATTAAGTGTGTAGGAAGGGGAAAATTAACTAGATTAAATAGTTAGACTTGATATTAAGTGTGGGTTAGTGGATAGTTAAGTGATGAATTTTGTGGGTTAGTGGATAGTTAAGTGAGAAATTTCGAAATTCTAAAAAAATATTTTTTTTCTGAAAATTTCAAAAAGAAATTAATTTTTTTGGAACATCTTTGGTCTCCAGCCGAAACCACGCATGTGGCCCACGTGGATGTCATTTAGTACCGGTCGCAACACGACCGGTACTAATGCTGGGGGGTATCAGTCTCGATTGCGCAGTACCGGTTGGGAAATCGGTACTGATGCCCCTCCCCGACCGGTACTGGATGTCCGTTTTCCACTAGTGTCATGTCAAGATGACGGATTTCCTTCTTTTTTTTGAAATGGGGTCCCGGTCTCTGCATCAAAATGATGCATACAACCTTATTTATTAAAATCTGAAGTGTACAAGATATCAATCCATCTTATTACAACTCACAGATCAGACAAAGTAGAAACATAGATTAACCAAACGAAGATCGCCAATTTTTGCATCTAGTTTTCTAAGATTTAACCATCCTTCTGGGCACAAGATAGACCGTACAACCACCAGCATGCGGCTACACCCGGTATCCATAATCGTATGTTGTTCGACAGGAAGTAGTAAGGACCATGTGTGTATCCAATAAACTGCTCTGATAACGGCCTACAAATAATGAGAAACATTTGTTTCGTTAAATCAATGTCATTCCTACAATTCTAAATTGACCAAAGCAAAGTTGCTACGCCGATATATATATGCGCCTTTTTGTTTTAGTGTCAATTCCATTAAGCCAAGTACCAAACATATTCGCAATGCTAATAGGTGGCGAAATGCTAAAAGTAAATTAGACAAGTCTCCAAATATTACGTGTGAAAGAACATGAAATAAATAGGTGCTGAACCGTTTCCTCCTCGCCACATAAAACACATTTGGCTGGTTCTTCACCATGACACCAATCCCTGCCTCTCAACAGATGGTGTGTCTTTCCTGCCGTCACGACAAATCCTTACCACCTTGCCAACCACGCGTCGGCCTCTCCCTGGGGCCGGGGGATGACTAGTCGTCATTCCCTTCGGGGCGACGACTTCTCATGTCTCGGTTCCTTGCCGCATCCTTCTTCCCGAGTAGGATGACTCTTGCCGGGCCTTGGGTGCCCGCGTGACGTCAAGTCTGGTACCCCGGTTGGCGGGGTACCAACACACTACTCCAGGGCTGGCATGGATGACAGAACGCCAGCTCCGTTCTCGCCTCCTCTATGTTGCGTTGAGGTGATTTTCTGTCTGCTTTGATCGCATGGGTAATTTGTTAGTAGACACGTGTTGGATGCGGCCTTGAGCCCGACATACTATCTTCTGTGTTGTATCAGTTTTGGGCCGGTTTCCCTTATAAATGGCCAACTCTTTTCTACTATATTTAAAAGAGAAATCTTGTGTCTCGTTAAAAAAATTATCAATATTTTAGATCAAAATTGATAATTTTACATGCTCTAGGTCGGGGTCACTATCGGTATTTTGACGTGGCGCCTGGTAAAACTTTTCCCAAAGAAATGAACGTTTTTGCTTCTCGGTCTATTAATTAATTGTAAATGTACGACCTAATATGTGACGAGTAAGAGCAAATATAAGAAGTCATAAATTTACATGCACACAACAAACCATAATATATTTGCTTTTTAGAACCCCGAGCACAACGTAGATTTAAATACACACCATGTCTTATAGGGATTCTAGTGCTCTTGATCTTGACTGTTCAACTTGTTTTATGTTGATCTTCTTAGCTGAAATAATGCTCACGTGTACTTACTGGTCCCTGCTTATACGTCCTTTTCGCTATGTGTTGTCGAATTACGCTAGGTTAATTCTTTATGGTTGGATATATATTCAAAGGAGTGCAAACGACGTGCATGTAATAATTGTAGATATTCACGTGGCCAGCACTCACCGTCGTACGGACGATCTTGGAAAAAAATGTTCTACCTCCCGTTCATGCGATCTTCATAAAACAAGAAATCCGTGCATCAGTGGCTGAGCTAGGATGAAATTGGTGGGGGTGCCAGGTTTAAAAAAATCCTATTATACTTAGCATTGAGCAGCAATTTAGCCACATATTTATAACATTTACCAAGAATTTGATCAAAATGTTAGTACCTAAATGAATGCTACATATTTATAGGGATGCCATGACACCCCGACTGGATACGCCCCTCGGTGCATTCAACATATCCTCCCCGCGCCAACAATGTTTCTACTACTAGAATGATACTCCGCGGGTTGCAACGGTTATCTCATGATAAACCTAATAGACACATAAAATTTAAAACAGACTATATAAATATGTAAGAAAAAAACTTTATTTGATTGGCAAACTAATTTATGTGTTCCCTAACACATGATTTAATTATAATTACATTGCAGGATATTGTGATCTTCTCATTCGAACGGAAAAAAAGATGATGCGCATAATTTAATGGCCAAAGAAAAAGATGATGTGTATACTTTCATTTTACATATGGATAATAAGTAATAAATGTTAGTGGGACGATTTGAACAGTTTGTTGGCTAAAAGACAAAGTGATGCGGATAGCCTGCATGTCGAAATAGAATTAATAATTGTAAGTTAGTAGGGTTTTGCTTTATAAAAAGTATAGATTCCAGCATCGTTGGAGCAATCATCTCATGTTAAGTAAGAAGTACAAAATTTCTACCGTAGCATTTCAAAACTCCGATCCAAATATGGATGCAGCATTTTTTCTAGATCGGAGCAAAACCTATCGACGTGGTGAGCAAAACCTACAACTTTTGTTGAAAACGTTTCGACGGACTTTGTAATTTATTATACTAATTTCCGTTGTTACTCATCATATTTTGGTTTATTTAGACTAACTTATTAATTGTTGCAAGAGTGCCAAACTTTTTAAAAAAAATTGATGTGTAGAAATTACTTGAATACTGCTAATAAGGCAAAAGGTGCATTTGTCGCGGTGTAATCTTGACTTCACCGAAAATATGCCGGAATCCCTAAATAGATTATAGAGATCTCCACGGGACGACCTGATGACGATGTTAAACATAATAATTTTTTGAACGGAATTTGATGGATTTTTTTATGCATGCTAATTAATATAAAATTCGTCCAAAACGGACCCGGGAGGCGACCTATGGCTTATATAAGATTACGGGAATCTGAAATTGGATGACGGGATTGATTCCCGCTCTTGCCATAATTGACAGATTCGGCCAAGTCTCATCCCTATGGACTCATGGGGGCTAGTAGAAAACCCTAGGACGCCGAAAGGGGCAACTATCGGAGGGCACTGAAGCATTGTCTAGGTATATATAAAGAGATAAAGCACTAACTTTTGGGGGCAGCCATCCATTGTTATGAATTTGCATCCCTTGGCTCCCATCAACAAAGGGGAGGAGTCAGCCACAACTCCCACTTTGCAAGCCACTGAGCCACCGTCCTATGCCTCACGATCAGCCTCTTCTCTACCATTACGTTGTTTTGGACGCCATATTGTTGCCATCATATATCCATGAATGATTTGAATTGTGTTTTGTTACGTTGTATCAGTGGTTCATAGAACTTTATAGAATATTAATCATATATTTATCTCCTCGTTGGGTTTGACACTCCGACTTATCGCCAACAAGCCCAGTTTTAAAACATTCACGCAACATCAAAAAATTGTGGAAACTAATCTTTTGTTAGAGCATCGACTTGGATAAATTGGGCTTGTTGGCGACAGATCCTTGGGTTTGGCCGCTCTGTGCTAAGAGGTTCATATTTAGCATTTGAGGGCCTGCCATTGACCCATGACCTTGTCACATTGAATTCCAACAAAATTGTGGCTTGGTCCGTGATGCTCATGAAACAATGGTTCAGGAAAATTATATCCCCAATATTTCTTATTAATACATGGATTTTTTGGTTAATAGATGATTGGAAATTTTCTTTATAATGCATAGATTCAAAATTCTTATTTATGGATGGATCCAAAAGCTTCGAATAAATGATTCATTTTTTTTGTATATGAATGAATCTCATATTTTGTTAATGTGTTTATCCAAAATTCTTACTAATGTATGGATCCCAAAAAATATTTTGAATTAATTATACGATTTATGCCCGTTAATGCATTTTTGTTTTGTTTTGGGAGAGAGAGTTAGAGGAATGATTAGTTGTCGTGGTAAAGTAAAGGAAAAGGGTGCATATATATCTGCACTAGAAAGGACGTTATCCTGCAATATTATTGAAGCTAAGGGGTATAAACATAATATTTGTGCACGAATCTTGATGTAGTTGGATGTTCCGGATAGGTTAGTGACATCTAGCTGGTTGTGGGGAGTAGTTTTCGGTCATCCTCAACCACTAGAGGCCAAAGTTCTCTAGGGAACATCTAGCTTACATATAAGAATTTCCTGGGATTTATTCCGATCTGCCTTTTCTTTTCCCTTCAACCATTTCCCAGTACAACCACCTGTTGGTATCTCGCCATCACTTTTACAGTTATATTCAGCTGGTATCACCATCTCAATAAGGACAGAGGAAGGTAATAACTCACGTGTTTTATGCAGGGAACAGAACAAACAGTTGCAGCGACAGGAGGACCCTATCCTATTGGAAGGCGGTACTGGACCACACACCTATGCATACATAAGATTACCCACAGATTTGCTATACAAGATCGAATTATTGATGATGCTTAGCTATCTGCGGGCAATGATAGATGTTACACCTGCAGCTAATTCACTGCATGGCTAGTACAGAATGTGTCCATGACTGTGCTCCTTTGCTCCAATTAACCTTGTAAGTTGTAACTTGTGCAGTAACTTGTTATTAACATATCGTATGCAGCCCCTATGTTTGAGCAGTACTGCATCTCAACGATACTGTATTTGTCTTCCTACTCCTTCCATTTCTAGTCTTATTACATGTAGTAACAACTAAGTAATTACCCATGTTGTAAAAGAAGTTAGTAGAGTAGTAGTAGACGAAAAAGACCAACATTGGAAGGAGTAGAAGCAGGGAGAGGGCGCGTCTTGGTTTCACTGACCAAATGAGCCTAGACATGCATCGCTCTCATCGAGAACAAATACCACAAGAACTCAAATAGGGATTAATAAAGCTTCCAAATTTGACCATAAGTTTGCAGTGTCAAAGAACCTGGATCCAGTATGCGACATGCATCAGAGCTTGAGGGACAGGTCGATGTCGTCGGCGATGAGGTCCCGGCCGCAAGCCGCCTCAGGCGGCGACGCCCTCCTGTGCGAGTGTGAGGAGGTCCCCGCGGCGCCATTGCTCCTCTGGAAGCCGTCCTTCCCTCTCCTGGCATCCTCGCTGGAACCGGCGCCCGCGTGGCGGCGGGCAGCAGCGAGCTCCCGCATGCGCTTGGCGACGCTGCGCTCGAACTTGTGGGCGTTCTGGTGGCCGCCAAGCGCCTGGGAGGAGTAGAACTTCTTGTCGCAGTAGGTGCAGGTGAAGTAGCCCACCGGCTCCGGCGACGACGTCCGCTGCAGGGACAGGTTCAGGTCGATGTCGCCCTCTTCTTGGCCAACGCCGCCGTTGGGATCCATGGCGGCTCAAAGGTTTAGTAGGCGTGTCTAGCTAGATAGATAGTGTATTCTAGTTGTCTGGGAGAATTGATGCATACGGTGCTGAGCCCGAATATAACCCAAATGAATTATTTAAGCCGTAGTAGAGAGTAGAGACAGAGAGTGAGAGCTACGTCGTAGGTGTGGACGAGAGTAGTATTTGTACGCTGGTCTCTGAGGAACACACATTTCACACGTACAGTGCAGAATCGATGAAAAGGACAAGAGATTTCATGTGCCGTTCGGTCGTACATTCGACAAATAGGATTGCTCGCCACCAGATTAGGCTGCTGCTGTAACATCTGTTGAATGACTGCACCGACCGTGACCGTATGTGAGAGCTCGTATAAGGGGAATGCCGTACTATGCAATATGCAGGTGCCAATATTTGTCCAGTTATGCATGTATGCAAGACTAGGAGATGTTTGGTTGGGCTTAAATTTTGGATTTTATATTATATACCGTAATAATGCAACACTGTCTTGAAGGGGCACTGCGGTTTGAGTGTGTGTGGCTCTAAAAACCTGTTGTTACCCGCAAAAAAAAAACCTGTTGTTATACTCTTTCGGTGGTGCCTTTATTAAAAGTCAGTCTCTTCTTGAGTCTTTCAACTTAAAAGGCAGAGCCAAAAACCCAAATAGGAATGTGCGCTATGGCTATGAACTTATAATCACGGGGTCGACTCAATCGTCAGATTATAAGATCGTTCCATTCGGACCAGACCGCGCACATTCTTATTATGGGTAGGTGTCGTCGTGGTGAACAGACAGATGCCTATGGGTAGGCTAATTGTGGGGCCGGATGGACGCTAGAGGATTCGGGGAGGGATAGCGTGCTAAGAAGCACACACAGATGAACACGCGGACACGGGGATTTACCCTGCTTCGGGGCTCTCGTGAGGAGATAAAACCCCTACTGCAGCATCTAGCCTATTTTCTGTATATTTCTCCCTGGTTTCGGTGCGATACAAATGATGCTCCATGAGCTGAGCAAGATTTGCCTCTAAGAGGTCTTGGAGAGCAAAGGCAAAGGGGGAAAATGAGGCTGCGGGGGTAGTGTCGCTCTCCCTTTGGCCTTCCCCCTGGTGCTCCTTATATAGGAGGAGCACAGGGGACAAGAGGTGGCCCACATGCCACTATACATGCACTGTAGCTGACAAGACTACTGGGGTCTTGTCAACACTGTTCCCTGCATCATGAGTTGTACTCTAGTCACATCACCGGCACTGTAGCCATGCCTGGTCACTTCCTGGACAGGTACGACCCGTGCGGCGCGCGTCCTTGTCTTGTCCGCTTGCGCATGTCTTCAGAATCATCCGTACCAGTTGAGGGAGTCGGGGTGCCGCCATGTCGGGGAAGCCGGGAGTGGCGCCATGTCGGGGAAGTCGAGGTGCCGCCATGTCGGGGAAGCCGGGAGTGGCGCCATGCCGGGGAAGCCGGGGTGCCGCCATGTCGGGGAAGCCGGGGCCCGGGAGTGGCGCCATGTCGGGGAAGCCGGGAGTGGCGCCATGTCGGGGAAGCCGGGGTGCCGCCATGTCAGGGAAGCCGGGAGTGGCGCCATGTCGGGGAAGCCGGGAGTGGCGCCATGTCGGGGAAGCCGGGGTGGCGCCATGTCGGGGAAGTCGAGGTGCCGCCATGTCGGGGAAGTCGAGGTGCCGCCATGTCGGGGAAGCCGGGAGTGGCGCCATGCCGGGGAAGCCGGGAGTGGCGCCATGCCGGGGAAGCCGGGGTGCCGGGGCGAGGCCGAGGTCGACGATGGTGTGGGCGAGCTGGAGGCGGGGGCGAGGTTGAAGACGGCCTGGTGGTGTCGGCAAGGTGAGGGTCGAGGTTGGAGATAATTCGGACGGCCCGAAGTACACAGGCATCGTGCCCCTCTACTGGCTACCTCGGTCCACCCGGGTTATCCATAAAGTCGGCCCATCCCCAGCTTAGACTGGCCGGGAGAATGCTTATGTCGGCCCGGGTAGCGTCTCTTCACTCGAATATAACCATGACAACACCATAACTTTAGGGTACCGGGGATTACATCCCCGACACTAGTCCCCGAGGCTGCGGGGGACTCGCAGAGTCGCGCGCAGATTTAGAAAAAATAATAACACCACCATCTTTACCTACTCCACCGTGTACCTGCAAAAATACAATCATATGCCGGTGCCTTAGCCGCTCTGGGCGTTTTACCGACATAGATGTCTTCGGCCACTGCCGGCTTGACATAAACATACCTCACATGCCGGCTTTTAGCCACTCTGGGCGTATACCGACACGGACGTCTCATGTGCCGGCCTTTAGCCACTCTGGGCGTATACCGACACAGAGTCTCATGTGCCGGCTTTTAGCCACTCTGGGCGTATACCGACACAGACGCCTCCAACCTCTGTTGATTTGACACAAGTGTATCTCGGGTGTCTCGAATGTCCGGTAGCCACTCTGGGCACTTACCGACATGGATGTCTCCAGACTCTGCTGGTTTGACATAAGTGTATCTCGGGTGTCTTGGTATCTCGGCCACTCTGGGCATATCACACATGTCTCGGTATCTCGGCCACTCTGGGCATATCACACAGGTCTCGGTACCTCGGCCACTCTGGGCATATCACACATGTCTCGGTACCTCGGCCACTCTGGGCATATCACACATGTGATTTCACAAACCAACATGAACGATGACCGGGGATACAGGATGATGCCATGATACTATGGCGAACCGAAATAAACGGCGATCCGGGATATGGAAATATGCCCTGATACAGTGGCGAACCGAAATAAACGGTGATCTGGGATATATTTTCAGGCCATAACAAATATGAGATGGATCCGACATAACCGACATAATGACCGACATCCCCAATATATTTGACATGAATATACTCTCGGTAACACCGACATCACCTTTTAATGTTAGTTCAGGCATATATATAACCAATATTCAACAGGAACGATAACTATGTCCAGCACATAAAACTAAGTCTAGCACAAGACAGAAATGACAATAAGTTGCGAAGCAACGAACTATGGTGCCGACTCGGTTTTCACCGAGTCCCCGAGTTACTTTAGTGATTTAGCAGAAAGAATAGAACGGACTGGCGAGCCAGTCCCCGAGTCAAGACATCTTGCTCCCGGGGAAAACACAGACAACGTATGTCGAATTACTTTTCAGACCGAGTTCCCGAGTTTACTTCGTGTTTACCATACTTAGTGATTTCTGCTCTTGTCTACCATGCTGGTGTTCGACAGTCGAGTCACAAAATCAGAACCATAGTATACAGTACTCGTAAACCTCTGAGGTAAGGCTTAAAGTTATCCGACATACAGAAAACATAATGAGGGAACCTGGTTAATAAAATAACACATGCCGAATTGCTTTTTAGACCGAGTCCCCGAGTTTGTTTTCATGTTTACCACTCTCCACAACCTCTGCTCTTGACTACCATTCTAGGCGTTCGTCAGTCGAGTCACAAGATCATCTCGGATAGCATACATTACTTTAACTTTGAAACAAGGTTGAAAACTATTCGGTATACGGACACCACAGATAACAAGACAGACATATAAACATGGCAGTCCCCGAGCTCCATGTCGGGGTGCCGGCATATAGGCAATATAGAAACAACTGAGATAAAACACACAAGTAAAGGCGGGGCAGTCCCCGAGTTCATCCCAGGGTGCCGACATGCAAATAACTCGGAACTAATAGACATAAACCACATGCATACAGATAAATTGATCTCCGAGTTGCTCTACTGACGTAGGACGAAGAAGATAACTGACCGGTGAGCCAGTCCCCGGGTCAAGACATCTTGCCCCCGGGGAAGAATATACAGATAACATAACATGGCAGTCCCCGGGTTACGACCTCTCGCTCCCGGGTTAACAACTAAATTAGGCACGAAGGGGCTGTCCCCGAGTTACTCTCAAGACAGGCCAACTGCATGATACAGACGAAGATACTCACGGAGCACTGGTGCGGTCGGGATCGACGGAGCCGACATGACCCGGGCAACTGTCGGGGAGTTACCCGGAATCTGTCGACGGCGAGCGCTGGTGTAGGTCGGAACGGCCTCTGCGTGCGGCAGCAAGTCGGGGCGTGGGGACCATGGTGATGTCGAGTCCCCGAGTTGATGAAGAAGGTCCCGTCCGAAATTAGCCCAGCAAGCGCCACTGATGCCCCACGGTGGGCGCCAACTGTCGTCGTGGTGAACAGACAGATGCCTATGGGTAGGCTAATTGTGGGGCCGGATGGACGCTAGAGGATTCGGGGAGGGATAGCGTGCTAAGAAGCACACACAGATGAACACGCGGACACGGGGATTTACCCTGCTTCGGGGCTCTCGTGAGGAGATAAAACCCCTACTGCAGCATCTAGCCTATTTTCTGTATATTTCTCCCTGGTTTCGGTGCGATACAAATGATGCTCCATGAGCTGAGCAAGATTTGCCTCTAAGAGGTCTTGGAGAGCAAAGGCAAAGGGGGAAAATGAGGCTGCGGGGGTAGTGTCGCTCTCCCTTTGGCCTTCCCCCTGGTGCTCCTTATATAGGAGGAGCACAGGGGACAAGAGGTGGCCCACATGCCACTATACATGCACTGTAGCTGACAAGACTACTGGGGTCTTGTCAACACTGTTCCCTGCATCATGAGTTGTACTCTAGTCACATCACCGGCACTGTAGCCATGCCTGGTCACTTCCTGGACAGGTACGACCCGTGCGGCGCGCGTCCTTGTCTTGTCCGCTTGCGCATGTCTTCAGAATCATCCGTACCAGTTGAGGGAGTCGGGGTGCCGCCATGTCGGGGAAGCCGGGAGTGGCGCCATGTCGGGGAAGTCGAGGTGCCGCCATGTCGGGGAAGCCGGGAGTGGCGCCATGCCGGGGAAGCCGGGGTGCCGCCATGTCGGGGAAGCCGGGGCCCGGGAGTGGCGCCATGTCGGGGAAGCCGGGAGTGGCGCCATGTCGGGGAAGCCGGGGTGCCGCCATGTCAGGGAAGCCGGGAGTGGCGCCATGTCGGGGAAGCCGGGAGTGGCGCCATGTCGGGGAAGCCGGGAGTGGCGCCATGCCGGGGAAGCCGGGGTGCCGGGGCGAGGCCGAGGTCGACGATGGTGTGGGCGAGCTGGAGGCGGGGGCGAGGTTGAAGACGGCCTGGTGGTGTCGGCAAGGTGAGGGTCGAGGTTGGAGATAATTCGGACGGCCCGAAGTACACAGGCATCGTGCCCCTCTACTGGCTACCTCGGTCCACCCGGGTTATCCATAAAGTCGGCCCATCCCCAGCTTAGACTGGCCGGGAGAATGCTTATGTCGGCCCGGGTAGCGTCTCTTCACTCGAATATAACCATGACAACACCATAACTTTAGGGTACCGGGGATTACATCCCCGACAGTAGGGGTTTTTGGTTGGGTTTTTTCTGACATTTAGTTTATAATTAATCCACACAAAAATGTAAATAAGTGTTTTTCATTTTGGTTTATACCATCATGCAGTAGTATCATGCAAAATTCAAAGCAGAAATCAGATTTATAAGACAAAATCCAAAAGCCAAATATAATCCCAACCAAACAGCCGTGACTTAAAAGCAAGTTTGGTTGGGCCTTTTCTGGCCTTTTGGACTTTGGCTATGAAGACACAAAAACTATCTTAATGGTTGTTTTTGGTTTCAGATTTTGGCTTTTGACCGGCTATTTTTACATGATGGTACAATGTAAAAGTCAAAATCAAAAGCATCTATCTAGTTCTTGACTGCCTCCCCACCTACTTCATGTCGTCTTTTATCCTACCCATCTCGGTCATCCAAGCTATCGATAGTAAACGTAGAGCCTTCTTCTGGGCTGCTGACGATACCTGCACCGGAGCTAAATGCCTAGTTGCGTGGGATCGGGCTTGCGTCACTAAAGCTGCAGGAGGTCTAGGTGTTAAAAACATGCGTGTACAAAATGTTTGTCTCTTGCTTAAGTTTTGCTACAAATTCTTGCATGGTAACAACACCCCATGGCGGGATTGGATTCTTTACCAATCTCCGTTCGCCAACCACACAACCAACCACTCATACCTCGCATCCATCATACATAAACATTTGCATATCCTCTCCCAGGTAACCACATGCACTATAGGTCACGGCAAATCCACCTTTTTTCTGGCTGGACCGCAGGCTTCTCCCAGAACCCCTCTACATTGCATATCCCGCCCTCTTCTCCCACAACACCAACCCCAACATAATGGTTCATGATGTTCTGCAAAATGGGGTTGGAAACAATCTCAGGAACAGGCTAACCTCCGCAGCTGCCCAGCAGCTACGTGCTCTCTCTCTCTTGCTGCAGGATATCCACAGGACACGGGACGACGATGAGCGGCGGCTCATCAATGGCGCCCCTTTCTCCACCAGGGGTGCTTACGCTGCCCTCCACACCGACACCACCGACGTTACTATCCAGCGCATTTGGGATACCAGGACACCTAACAAGCTCAAGGTCTTCGGCTGGCTCCTCCACCTCAACCGCCTCAACACACGGCCGAACCTCCACCACAAAAACATCATCGACTACGACCACTACCCCGCTGCACCGACTGCTCGGAGGGCAGGACGCACCTCTTCTTTCGATATCCCCCTTGCTGCCTTGATTTGGGACACCCTCGGCATTACCACCTCCGCCTCGCCCTTTGAAGACATTTGGAGTCACCAGCCCTCCACTGGACTGCCTACCGCGGCTTGGCCCTCCTTTGTTCTTGTCATTCTATGGAAGATCTGGGACGCTAGGAACGCAAAGATCTTCCGTGCATTAGACCTCTCTGTTAATGATACTATAAAAAACATCAGAGACGACCTTACATTATGGTTACATCGGTTTAAGAAAACCGATGAAAAGGTAGCCGCCGACCTGTGGCGCGCTCACCTATCCTCCTGTATCCTGTGATCTTCGTTTTGAGTATATTCAGGTGGGGGTCCCCCCCCCCCCCCCCCCCCCCCCCCGTGACAGCCTAAAAAAAAAGCATCTATCTAGTTGAGTCTGTGGTATGTAAGCCAAGCCAAAATTAACCCCATCACATTCCGTCGGGGCTCACGTGGTATGTTTATTCTTGTATTGTATCCTTCAAACATACTTCATGGGAAATGTCAACGTACACATGATTAAAATTTTAAAATATGCCAAGGAATTAAATTTCCTCTTGCTATGCATAAGGGATACATATAACATAATAATGTGTTGTTTCTTCAGCTGCACTGGATAAGAGAACGCTCTCTGATTCTACGTTGTGTGATTTTAGTTTAAGTTTCACTGAATAAGTAAATTTAGCCACACAGGGTCATACTTTGGATTATTTTGGGGACTTTTGCCTTATACGAGAGGATGCCACAGTTGCGTCGCTTTGGCGAGATACATGAGCCTCACCATATATTATTTCCTCATCCAGAGTGGGCAAGCACTACGCTTTGATCAGTAACTATGCAAGCAACTGTTCGGTTTTACCGTTTAAAAAAAAAATGTTTGGTTTTCCACCGCTTAAGGTCGATCAAATGATTACAAAAGTATGCTTTGCTACTTAAGAAAAAAACACACAAATGACCTTGTCCTACGTATAGTAGCGAAGTACTATACCATGTTGTACCAAAAACACTAGAGGATGTTTTCATGGCAGTACTACTTCCACGTTGTCATTATTGAAAGTGTTAATCATGAACTGTACGTCTGTACCTATTGTACCAAAAATACTACTGTAACCTGCTGTATGAAAATACTATACAATGGTAATAATGCGCACGGGTTCCTCTGACATACTCTCCTTTTTTTAATAAAAGATGTTTCAGGTGTTCCACGATTGTCTAGGTACATACTAAAATAAGTAACATATATATTAAAATATATCTATATATATTTATGTGTGTGAACATGGATAAATTTTAAAACAGCTTATATTAAAAAACGAAGGGGGTAGCAGCAGATAGTGATGTAGTGCATTGTGAGCTCTCTAGAAGTGGAGCTCTCTAGAAGTGGGGCTCACCGCTCACATGTCAGTGAGCCCTACGTCAGGGTATCATACCTTAAAAAGTTGTCTATGCCAGAGTACTATTACGATATTTTCATCATACTATTTTCGTTGATAACTTGAGACTTACATTGAAATTGAATATGAAAACATAATATAAGACCTAATCTAGTGATCCTCGTCGTCTTCCTCCGGTGGCGGCGGTGGAGTAGCCATCTCATCGACGGTCTATGGTGATGGTGGAGATCCCAGCACGTTTGTCGGTGCCTTGGCTGGTATTTGCAACGCTGCCGGAGCCCACGGTGGTGCAAACCACTCTGGATCTGCGTCGGCCAACCGAGACTCCCATGGAGACCGTGGCTCCCACGGGCTCCACACCGGGGCATGTTCCTCCGACACGGCCAAGCCTTCCTCCGACACAGCAAACCTCTTCGTCCGGCACGGCCAGCACCGCCTGCATGGCCAGACACTCGTATTCTCGGTTCGCCATTGTTGCGATGAGTGGCGATTCACGACGAGGGAGTTTATAGGTGGCCGAATGCGGTTTGGGAGTAGCCAGACCGTTGGGCCTGATGTGAACGCCTTGATCCAACTCCTGGCATTAAATCCTACTCCTACCACTAACCATGAGGGGGAAAAAGTAAGAAACCGGCCACCAGAGTTTGGGCGTGGCCGTTATAAGAGGGAAGATTAAGGAGGTGTTGCGGCCATGAGGACCGTCAAGCCGTGAGTCCGTTATCCACAACTTATTGGTTCTTCCTTTACCATGGCCACGGCCAGTAATGGAGTAGATAGCTCCTCCTCCTTGCTCCATCCGTTGATACGAAATACGTAGCGATGCCGGCTTCCTTACAAAATGGGCCGCACTTAGACGATGCCCCTGGCCGGGGTATGGCATCACTTGGAGCCGCCTAGCCTGGCGGCCACGTCGGCCGCCTCGACGTCGTGCTGCCTTTTACGACGAGAGCGTGTGCCGCGGACGCAACATCGCGGCGCGCTTGCTCTGTCTCGACCTCCATGGATGTGTCCGCACAGGGGCGCAGCTGACAAGAACATGGCCACCCGCTGCGCATTCAGCTGCGTGTGTGATGCCTCCATCGAAGCCTCCTCGGAGGCGTGGAGGTCATGGATGCCCTCCTCTAGGCCGTCGCCGAAGACCTTGTTTGACCCTCACCACTAGTGACCTCTGCGGCCCTGGCGGTGTAGGCTTCCTCTTCAAGGTCGTAGGCGTCGTTGTAGGTGGCCTCTACCGTCCTCCTCGTCTGCTCTGTAAGCCGTGGCCTCGGCCTCTGCGGAATCATGCCGGACTTATCGCCATGCAGCGAGAGAAGCTGTCGCGATGGTGCCCGGTCGTGCTCTGACGCACGCGCTCGACCTGGTCGAGTAGATGCTACGGCGGCGGTCGCGGATTCATTGTGGCGCGGCATCGATCTACAGCTGGAGGAAGGAGGTAGGGTTTGTGTCCTAGGGTTTGGCCGGCTGTCGCTCATTTTTTTAGAGCTCCACCGTCCATAATTAAGAGGACTTTTGTATTACTCCCAATTGAATAAATGCCATATATGTTTGTGCATCCAACAGCCTCAAACAATTCATAGTGTCAAAAAGGTGAGTAGTACAAATCGTACTAATGATATGGGAAGCAAAATCGGCAGAGAAAGAAAAATGCCGTAGTGCAACCTCGTATGCTCTCACGCACACGTTCGGGTTGCGGGCGATCTTGAGCCCGGCCTTCCGCAGTCGCGGCGGCGACGGCCAGATCGCACACTCTGTCGCCGTCTACTGGCCATATTCAGTTGCTACTGGCCAGTAAACGCCACTGCTTTTCAGACGCCACATGTTCGCCTGCTCCGAACGCCGCCGGCGTCATATCCAGAGAGGTCTACCTTGCCTCAAATACCACTAGCACTAGTGAGACCCACACGACAGCCTGCAGCAGCGAGAACTACACAATGATATCGTGCGCCCACTTGCCGTACATTAGCGGCACGCACACAAGCAGCACACTATTGAGCGGTCGAGCCCCACCAGTGATACTGGTGAATCGCCGATCCACGAGTAGAAGAAAATGCTCGATGTGCGCGATACGTGTCCGTTGCAACCCAAATCGTTTGTGTACGTGCGTGTTTGCCAAGGCATCTATCGAGGTAGCTAGCTTTGTTTGGGGCGCGTTTGTTTAGCTGGGCTCATCTAGCCAGACTCCACAACAACACAACAACGCACGTTCTTGTATTTATAGGGTCTGGCCCGTTCGAAACGATGCAAAAAATGATGTTATGGGTTTGTTTGGTTGCCTACGATGCATTTTCTAGACCTCAGAAAGATTCGTGCATGCGTGTTTGGTTGTGGTTGCGTTGAGCTACCAAATGCACCCTTGTTGAACGTACGCATCTCGACGAGTTGTTTCGATAGGTGTTCGTCTTGTCGAAAAGTAGTCGACTCCCTCACATGAATGCGGTGTTTCGGTAGCAGAGGTCGAAGAGAGAGCGCTGCCATCTCGCGAGTCGGCGGAGGCGACCTCTGGTGTCCAATCGAGTCTTGATGGGCTCCTATGGCCCATTCGTAAAAATAATTCACAGAATTAACTTGCTGGCCCTGCTGGGCGTACTGTCGGCCCAACAATAGATGAAATCATATTAATCCTATATAAGGAGTAGTAAAAGGTACCGTAAAAATGCACATTGTAATTGGGGTAGATGGTTGTTGTAGCCTTTGTAGTTGACGATACGTGGACCAGGGGTAGACACAGGGCGCACGCTGGAGTTGTCCGTATATTCAAATTTGGGCCGAAAGCACGGCCAGAAAACGGTCCACTTTCCGTTTGCGTCGCCGTATTGGGTCATTGTTTTGGTAGCGCGGACATAACGTATATCGATGGACTGGATGCATCGAACCGTTGAAGAGCGCAGTAGTTCTACTCAGCACACGGCTTTAGCAAAGGCCGGCGAGTCAGTGGCAGAGAGCCTGAGGCGGGCATTGAAGCCGAGATGGATGAGCTTCCAACCTTCATTTTTTAGTGTGAGAAGAGTGAAAGATCATCTCGTCTCACTTATTTTTTAGGCACAGCGAAACGTAGTTGCTGCCATAAAGGAGTGTAATTATAAGCCAAACTAAACAGCAATGGTAGTGTCGAAATGCAGCTACCAGCCTACCACACATCAACTGTACTGCATAGTTCAGGTAGGACACAAGGAGACTCGAAGATCCCACTGAAAACACGGAGTATCTTGATCGTGATACTTATGGGGACACGTACAAGACAGCCATGGTATCCATGTAGCAGTACTCTCCATTAAGCTGGCCCAACATGTCGAGATTATGAAATAAAGCGAACAGTTAAAGTTTTTTTTTTGAATATCACACAATCACTCAAAAGTAGACACACAGGCCGACTCATTAAAAACCTTCCAGCCCCATTAGATACCCTGGAAGGAAAAGAGTGCGTAAGAAACCTACGGTCTGTTCACAGTTACAGATCCTTACAATCATTTGTAATCAACTCCGACACGCAGGCCGGGGATGAATCACGACAGATACCACTAGAGCCTAATTTACCTAGCTGGCACAACGCATGAGCTAACTCCATTATTAAACCTATCTACCTTCACGATTTCTATATCTTGGTATAACCGCATGAGCTCTTTTCCTTCATTATACAAAGTCCAAAGCGAAGATCTTTCCAACTCAACGCCCCCAAGCGTTTGCACCACGCGCCAACAGTCTGATTCTAATGTAGCCGGCCAACGTTGCAGTTCAATCAGGTGTTTGAGGCCTTCAAGACACGCCAAAACCTCAGCTTCTTCGGCACTAGCGCATACCGGAATGAACTTCCATTCTGTGACGATAGGCTGGCCCAGATGATTACGAACAACAACTCCCAGGCCTGCCTTCTTCGACAGGTAGTCCCAACCTGCATCTACATTTACTTTTATGCAACCTTCCCTCGGGGCTGCCCACCTGGAGATAGCAGATGAGTCTGCAGAGATTTGATGGTTCGGAAGGTTGTGCTTCTTGCCTGAGTTATCCATGTGAGAGTCCTTTAGAGATGTGAAGGAGTTGTGATAGTTGAAAAGATACGGTCCAGAGGCAGCAATAGATGGCTTGCCGTCGCCATGTACTACGTTGTTCCGGTGGTGCCAGACTCTCCAGAGCAGAAAAATGACTTTGTCTACTGTGCTTAGCAGATGAAGAATCCACTCCCTTCCCTTGGATATAGAAACACTCCTCCGGAGGCAGATCCCAGCGATTCCTCATTTCCTCGCGTAATGCCCTGGCTAGAGTACATCGGACAAGGGCATGGTGAGAGTCCTCGCTTTCCCTTCCACAGATTGCACAGGTCGGATCAACAGTTGATATTATCTTCTTCAGAGCTGAACGAACGGCAAGTGTGTCAGTGCCCGCTCTCCAAGCGAATACCTTCAGTTTTTGCGGGACATGAGCTTTCCAAACTAGGTCCCAAATCCTTCTATCGCCTGTCGGTTCCGTAGACGATTGGCCACCACTAGTTCTATCAATATTCGGGTGCAATCCAAGCAGGTACGCCGAGCGCACAGTGAACATGCCGTTGCTTTCAAGAGCCCAGGCAGTAAAATCATCGCATTGTCGAGCCGGCAGCTTAATTGAAAGGATGGTATCCGCATCATGTGGCAGACAACATTCTCTGACAATATCTTCATCCCACATCCGAGTAATAGGGTTTATGAGCTCAGACACCCAACGACGTCGAGATTGGCCACGTCGGCCCTGCAACTTCAGCGAACCTGGTCGTGGAAGCCAGTTATCTCTGAAGATCTTCACACTTGTGCCAGAACCAATTCCAGGCCATGGACAATTCCCTGCCAAGTTTGTGATTGATTCTGAATGAAAGCAGTGTCTAGAAGGTTGCCCGCCGGATAGTACCTGGCCTTAAGCAGGCGCGCGCACAGACTGCCAGGGAACTGGATTAGCCGCCATGCTTGCCGAGCCAACAACGCCTTATTGAAAATTTTAAGGTCTCTAAACCCCGCACCACTGTCGGGGGGCTACCCCCGGGTAGGGTAAAGGCGAGGAATAGCGAGCATATTCTAACCGACATCCCCATGTCAGAGTTCTTCACTTATCTGTGATGTGCAGGAAGGAGAATCCGACATGCATGTCCGGGCCGGGTAAGGTATGTCGGAGGTCCAGGCCCGGCATAGCCTTGCCGGCACGCGGAGAGAAGCCCGGGATGGTTGTGCCGGGATGGGAGGATGTGTCCGACATACCCTATGTCGGGCAACAAGTCAAGGGCAAGTACGAAGGCAGGACACTGACCCGTCTGACACGGAGGTAAGGTCACCTCCCGTCTGACACGGGCACGGGACAAAGGGCATAAGACACGGGCGACGTGACTATACCACTGTACTGGCGACTGACTGACAGGAGACAAGGCATGGAGAAGGCACGTCCTGTCTCTGTCAGGGGAAGCATCATCGCCTAGGCCGGCGGCGGCTACGGCAAGAGGCATCATGGCCTACCTCGACCTATGTCGGATAGCCCGGCGGCTAGGTCATGGTAGAGGTGTCGACATTACCGTTGGACGGGGGCTGTTGTCCGGGGGGGCCCGGAGGAATTAGGGTTCCCGGACAACTCGGCGGGACCTCTATAAATAGCGCCATAACTCCTCCTGTGAGAGGGACACCAACCAGGGAGCCAAAACTATAGTCTCATTCACAGCTAGAGCATTTACTCCTCCTTCCTTAGTAGTTCATCCTTGTTCTTGAGTTCATCCTAGAGAGAGAGAGGCAAAACAGCTCAAGGAGCACCTTTGTAGATCTTGTGTGACACATATAGAGAGGAGCAAGGCAGGAGTAGGGGTGTTACCTCCTCACGAGGGCCCCGAACCTGGGTACATCGTGGGTGTTTGTGGTTGCTTGAGGTTTTGTGTGTGTTCTTCGTTTGTTCTTGCAGTTTCATCCTTGCCCGAGTCGGTTTTGGTGGTGCTTCGCCATCTCTTGTGTGAGCTCCTTAGCTCGCTAGCCCTCCCCGGATCCACCAGCGTCCATCGGCCCCACACTTTTAGCCATCCTATGGCATCTGCCGTGATACCACCACGACAGTTGGCGCCCACCGTGGGGCAGGTAGAGGCGCTGGCTGGTGTACTCATCCGGACGGGCCCCGTGCGAGTCCTCTCCGGCCTCGTCGCCAGGTTCGGCGGCATGGACTTCGTCAGCGACAACGCCGGCTGCTTTCGCGGCAGGCCGTTTCCGGCCAACGGCTGCGTCATCAAGTTCGGCACCTTCGCCACCTATGTCGCCACCGAGCTCGTCTGCGAGTACCCGGCGCAGGTGCTCGTGGCCGAGGATCCCCCAGCTGTCTGTGCGGCTCGCGGCCGGCGTACCACTCGCCCCGAGAGCTGCGCGGTCATGATGGCCGGGGTGACGGCTCCTCCGGCAGAAGACCCTGTCTTCGAGCCCGAGGCAAGGTCGACCCGGAGGGCCAAGCAGGCACTGGAGAGGCAGGGCCATGGCGGCGCCGAGACATCTCGTGTCCCGGTAAGGACTGAACCTCTTAGAGAGACAGTAGAGAGGTTGACCGTGCCGGGGGCAGCCGAGTTAGAGGCAGAGCGGCTGAGCTTGCTGGAGGAGGCAGAGAAGTTAGCGGAGGTCCGGAGGGACTTCGACCGAGTTCAGCGTGAGTATGACGCGGCTCATGGTTTCTCGCCGATAGGAGGTCGGCCGAACCGTGAGGCTGAGGTACGCAGAAGAGGCAAGGGCCTCAATGCCGAGATAGATAGGGATGGCAGAGCTACATCCAATGTGACTCCTAGCGTAATGTCGGCGGCTAGGCCGAATTACAGCTCTCCGGCCAAGACCCTCAGGGCTGCCGAGGCAGCAAGGGCCGAGTTATCCGGTCTAACCGGAGAGGCTCGCCGTAGGCAACAAGACCGAGTCAATGAGCTGGTAGAAGTAGCAACCCGGCAGAACGAGGCTGTCAAGAGGGCCAATGGGGCCGGGGGTGGATCTCAAATTGTCCACTCGACCAGGGCTCCCAGCGGCGTGTCCAGAGGACAGGCTTCCTCTCCACATGTCGGTGGAAACCAGAACCGGAGTAGGAACCCCGGGGAAAATCAGCAGCTCCAGATGCTGACATATGACCCGGCGTATGCCGGAAAGCAGATGGCAGGCCAGGGCAACGTTGGGCAAGCCCAAAGCAGAAGCCGACAGGCTCCGAGTAATCGGCATGACGGAAATGCCAACTCGGTTGGTCGGGGATACCCACCCCGATATCTGGCGCCTAATCAGGCCCCGAGGCATCAAGTTGTTGGAGCAATGCAGCCCCGGCAAATGGGCGGGCAAGACCTGAACCGGTATGATGACGGCAACTCGGCAATGGCCAAGGCCGGGTACCATGTTTATGAGAGTGCTCTGGGGTCTCGACTGGGAACCCGCCAGTTAGATCCAAATGATGCCCGGTACAAGCTGGATCGGTTGTATAGATCCGAGCAAATGGAGGAGCAAGGCCCGCCTGGTCCTTCTTGTTTTGGGCCCAGAGTCATGTCGGAGCAGCCTGTCCCCCACTTTCAGTTGAACAGGGGAGCCAAGACTTACGACGACAGCACCAAGCCAGAGGACTGGTTGACCGACTATGTGACAGCAGTGCACATTGCCGGGGGAAATCGTCGGTGGGCGATACGGTACATCCCACAGATGCTAGAGGGACCAGCCCGAATCTGGTTGAACAACTTAAGAGAGGGAAGTGTCAACTGCTGGCTGGACTTCGAGGAAGCCTTTGTCAGTAACTTCTCCAGCACCTACAAGAGACCAAACCGACCTCATCAGCTTGCAATGTGCAGGCAGAGGAACAGTGAGACTGACCGAGAGTATTTGACTCGGTGGAGCACGATTCGCAATTCCTGTGAAGGGGTTGTGGAGGCCCAAGCCATTTCATGGTTTGCGCAGGGATGCCGACATGGCTCCATGCTTTGGCAGAAACTGCAGAGGGAAATGCCGGCCACCTTGGCCGAAACAATGAAAATCGCCGACAGCTATGCTCTCGGTGACCCGATGCAACCTCAACTGGACTCGGGAGAACCGAGTAGGAGGAACCCGGGGAACAACAGGTCCGGGCCGGGCAGGAACAATGACCGTCAGGATTTCGGGCAGAAGAGAAGGGAGCCCGACTTTTATTACGCCTCGCAGCAGGTGGCGGCGGTAACCGGGGAACAAGGCAATACCGCTAGCAATCAGCGGCAGAAGACGGATGGTCAGGGTTGGGCAGAGGTGAAGAAAACTTGGGCCGAGCAGAGGAAGCCCTTGACGTATGAGGACATGCTGGACAAGCCCTGCTGCTATCACACTTTCGAGCCCAACCGACCGGCCAACCACACAACTCGGCAGTGTAGCTGGTACCAGCGCATGCGGCGAGAGGGTGCTCCAGGGGGATCTCTAGTAACTGCCCCTGAAAAGCCGGCAGCTCCAAGACCTCCGGCACCAGTAAGTGGGGCCAATGCTGTCCGGATAAACCCACCAGTACAGAGGCGACCACCGGCAAGGCCGGTAAATGTGGTGAACATCCGAGGTAACAACAATGCCGGTCCTAGCAACCAGGGCGGTTACCCGCAGGGTGACTATCAGGAAGCTCATCAGAGCTATGTGGTCTTTGTGACCGAGCCCACTGACAAGAAAAGCCAGCGCCAGCGCGCTCTGGAGGTGAACGCTGTCATGCCGGCGGTACCCAAGTTTATGCACTGGTCCGAGATAGAGATCAGCTGGAGTCGGAAGGATCACCCCCGGGTTATGCCTAAGCCGGGAGGGTACGCCTTGGTGGTGGACCCGACATTCATCGGGCCGAGTATCAACGTCCGGTTCAGCAGAGTCCTGGTTGACAATGGCAGTGCCATTAACATCATGTACAAGGACACAATGCTTAAGTTGGGAGTGTCCCTGAACACGCTGCTGCCGACCAACACAACCTTCCACGGCATTGTGCCGGGCGTTTCGTGTTCACCTATGGGCAAGATCTGGGTAGATGTGCTGTTCGGAACCCGGGAGAACTGCCGGACCGAAAGTCTTGAGTTTGAGGTGGTGGACCTGGAGAGCCCATACCATGCCCTGATTGGTCGACCTGCTCTGGCCAAGTTCATGATATCCACTCACATGGGCTATCTGAAAATGAAGATGCCAGGTCCGAACGGCATAATCACTATCGCTGGGGACTACAAGCGCTCTATCGAGTGTGCTACTGCCGGCTCTTGCTTGGCCGAGTCATTGGTCATAGCCGAGGAGAAAAAGAGGATCCAGCAAGTGGTGACGCTGGCCCAAGCCTCCCAGCTCGGTGTGTCCGGGATGGCGAACTCGGAGCAGCATGCTTCCTTCCAGCCGCCCAAGGAGACCAAGAAGGTCGTGGTGGACCCGGCTAACCCAGAGCACCGGGTGATCATCGGCACCAGCCTGGGCAGCAAATAGGAAGGCGAGCTCACCGACTTCCTCCGTGAGAATCGGGATGTCTTTGCTTGGTCGAATGACGACCTTCAAGGAGTTCCGAGGGAGTTGGCTGAGCACTCGTTATTTGTGAGGCCGGATGCAAAGCCGGTGAAGCAACCGACAAGACGTCTCTCGGACGAGAGAAGAGCGGCAATCATGGAGCATCTATCCGTACTGCTTGCGGCTGGATTTGTGATGGAAGTACTGCACCCGGACTGGTTGTCTAACCCGGTCCTGGTAGAGAAGAAGAAGGATGAGCCTCTCCTGGCCAAGGTGTGGCGCATGTGTATCGACTTCACCAACCTCAACAAGGCATGCCCGAAAGATCCTTTCCCGCTCCCCCGGATAGATCAAGTGATCGACTCCACTGCCGGGTGTAAGCTTTTGTCTTTTGTAGATGCGTATTCTGGTTTTCACCAGATACCTTTGAACCCGGCTGATCAATTAAAGACTGCTTTTATTACCCCGTACGGGGCTTATTGCTATCGTGTCATGACCTTCGGGTTGAGGAATGCCGGTGCAACTTATCAAAGGTGCATGCAGAAATGCTTGCATGAGCAAATAGGTCGGAATGCAGAGGTGTATGTCGACGACATAGTCATAAAAACTAAAGAAAAACTGTCTCTGATCGATGATCTGAGAGAAACATTCGTTAACTTAAGAAAGTTCCGAATGAAACTTAACCCGGATAAATGCACCTTCGGTGTGCCGGCCGGAAAATTACTCGGTTTCCTGGTGTCTAGCCGGGGTATAGAGGTTAACCCGGGCAAGATCCGAGCTATCGAGAGCATGAAATTGCCAACTCGCCTTAAGGATGTACAAAAATTCACCGGATGTCTGGCATCCCTGAGTAGGTTTGTGAGTCGGTTAGGAGAGAAAGCCTTGCCCTTGTATCAACTCATGAAAAAGAGTAAAACCTTTGTGTGGACACCGCAAGCAGACGCAGCTTTTAACGACCTAAAAAAGACGCTCTCAAATGCACCGGTGTTGGCGTCTCCCTTACCCAAGGAGCTGATGTTGCTCTATATTGCGGCTACCAACCGAGTTGTAAGTATGGTGATGGTGGTTGAAAGAGAAGAAGGTGAGAAGGTGGTGCAGAGGCCCGTATATTATCTGAGTGAGGTGCTCTCCCTCTCCAAGCAGAATTACCCACACTACCAAAAGATGGCTTATGGCGTATACCTGGCGGTTACCAAGTTAAAGCACTACTTTCAAGAGCATCCGGTTACAGTAGTGAGCGAGGCTCCCTTGTCCGAGATAATCGGATGCAAAGATGCCAGTGGCCGAGTTGCCAAGTGGGCCATCCAGTTATCTCCGTACGCCCCGACTTACGAAAGGAGGGACGCCATTAAGTCGCAGGCGCTGCCGGACTTCTTGGTGGATTGGGCCGAGATGCAATATGAGCCTCCCCCGCCCGACTTCAATTTCTGGAAGATGCACTTTGATGGGTCCAAGGCAAAAATTGGGTTGGGTGCCGGAGTGGTCCTCACCTCCCCGAAGCAAGATGTACTGAAATATGTGCTCCAGATTCATTTCTCGGCATCCAATAACGTGGCTGAATATGAGGCACTGGTGCACGGCCTCAATGTCACCAAGGAGGTTGGCATCCGGCGAATAGAATGTTACGGTGACTCAGATTTGGTGGTGCAGCAGGTGTCGGGAAATTGGGACGCCTTGGACGCTAACATGGCGTCATATCGGTTCCATGTGCAGAAAATCTCCGGGTTTTTTGAAGGATGCGAGTTCAAGCACATACCTCGGGGAGAAAATGAGGCTGCGGATGTATTTTCCAAGCTGGGGTCTTCACGGGACGCGATCCCACCCGGCATAGCTTTGGAACACTTAAAGAAGCCGTCAATCAAGCCATCTCCCGAGTCGGAGTCCATATTTATCCCGAAAAGCTCGGAGGCAGAAGTCGTGCCCATGGAGGTTGATGTCGGGAGCATTTGGCTAAACCCGGGAACTGTACAAGGTATGTCGGCAGAGGTGATGTCAGCCGAGCCTATGGAAATAGATGCCCCAGTCTTCCCTGTGAAGCCGGTACCGGAGTGGGCGCAGCCCATCATGGCATATGTGGTGTATGGGACCCTGCCGGAGAATGAAGTGGAAGCTCGGCAGGTGGTAAGAAGGGCCAAGGCTTACACGGTAATCAATCAAGAGCTGTATAAGAGAAGTGTCACTGAGGTGCTGCAGCGTTGCGTTGACCCGGAGGAAGGGCAAGAGATGCTTCTTGAGATACATCAAGGTGAATGCGGTCACCATGCTTCCTCAAGGGCAGTGGTAGCAAAGGTCTTCCGGCACGGGTTTTATTGGCCTTCGGCTCTGCAGCAGGCAGAGGATATTGTCCGGAAATGTGGAGGTTGCCAGAGGTTTGCACACAGAATACACATGCCGGCGGCAGCGCTAAAAACTATCCCCATCACATGGCCGTTTGCTGTATGGTGCTTGGATATGGTGGGTCCGTTCAAGCCGGCGCGAGGTAACATGACTCATATACTAGTCATGGTGGACAAGTTCACCAAATGGATCGAGGTGAAGCCAATTCGGAAATGTGATGGAGCTACAGCCGTCTCATTTTTGAAGGATATCATACTGAGATATGGTTACCCGCACAGCATTATCACGGACAATGGCACCAACTTTGCAGTGGGGGAGTTTGCTCGGTTCTGTGCGGAGAAGAGAATCCGGCTTGATCTGGCCTCGGTGGCACACTCGGAAGCAAATGGGCAGGTTGAGAGGGCCAACGCATTGGTACTGGCCGGCATAAAGGCCCGGTTGATAGAACCACTCCTGCGGACTCCGGGATGCTGGATAGAAGAGCTACCGGCGGTGCTATGGGGTCTCCGGACCACACCCAACAGATCCACCGGGTACACCCCATTCTTTCTGGTGTATGGTGCTGAGGCAGTGTTGCCAACCGACATACAATATGACTCGCCCAGGGTGGCGATGTTTACAGAAACCGAGGCAAGAGAAGCCCGAGAAAATGATGTCGACTTGCTTGAGGAAGCAAGAGAATTGGCCCTATCTCGGTCAGCAATATACCAGCAGAACCTCCAACGTTATCATAGCCGGAAGGTACACCACCGGGTGTTCAGAGAAGGAGATCTAGTGCTGAGACTGATACAGCGCACTGCCGGCATGCACAAGTTGTCCCCTCCATGGGAAGGACCTTTTATCGTGAGTAAGGCCCTGCACAACGACTCATATTATCTTGTAGACGCACAGGAAGCTAGAAAAGGTGTAATGGATAGAGCCGGCGAGGAAACCAAACGACCGTGGAATGTAGCTCTACTTCGTCCCTTTTTTGCGTAAAGGGCACAGGGTATGTATCTCGGTCCCTTTTGAATGAAATGTCGGCACCCCAGAGTGAATCTCGGGGACTGCCTTGTACGCATGATGGTTCTTTTCTTATGTTTTTCGCATGTCGGCACTCCGGGGTAAACTCGGGGATTGCCAGATCTTTATCTATGTTTGTATTTCGGTTATTCCTTCGTTACCTGCATGCCGGCGTCTCGAGGTGAAACTCGGGGACTGCCGGGTTTGTTTCGTACCTGTTATCCACGTGCCGAATGAATTTTCAACCTTGTTGCAAAGTTAAGTAATGTATGCTATGTGAAATGATCTTGTGACTCGACTGACGGATGCCCAAAGTGGTAGTCAAGAGCAAAGATGGTGGAAGGTGGTAAACACGAAAACGAACTCGGGGACTCGGTGTAAAAGCAATTCGGCACGTGTTGTGTACTAACCATGTATTTTAGTTATTCTTCCGTTATGTCAGATACCTTTGAACCTAAATCCGGGCATTTCCTAGTACCGTATGCTATAGTCGTGATTTTGTGACTCGACTGTCGAACGCCTGTATGGTAGACAAGAGCAAAAATCACCAAGTATAGTAAACGAGAAAGTAAACTCGGGGACTCGGTGTAAAATGATCCGACATGACTAGATGCTTGTTCAATTCAATAAGCCAGATAGCAGATTATCTTACTTAAAATCGTATATATTACTTATGTACCCGGCATTCCGGGGATCTAATGAATTTGCCTAAGCGTTTTCGGCAGCAGGAGTGGAAGTCGGTGTAGAGGCAGCAGCAGCAGTCGTGATGTCGGGGGTGGCCGACTTGAGGACAGCGGTTGCTTCCGGACCAGTGTCGGCGGCAGGTGATGTAGCCACGGTGGCGGTGGGCTCTTCAAGGTTGGTGGCCACAGTCCCAGATTTAGGGGTATGCTCGGCGGACTCGGGGACTCCCGCCTCAGCGTCCGCTCCGGTGGGCTCGTCCGGGTTGGCCTCCTCCTCCTCCGGCCCCTCTTCGGCATCACCGGCATCGGAGTCAGACTCGTCATCATCCGGATAAACAGGGCCAGGAACAAACTCGTGCGGACGTGAGTATTGGGCCATGTAGTCGGCAGATTCTCGGCGGTGCTGGATTTTGGCCGGATCTGTGGTCCACACGGAGTTTTCGCGCTGCGTCTTGACGTGATCCAGGTCAATCTCTTCATACCAAGATAATATGAAGGACAGGGCCTGATCCGCCCCGGCACGGGCAGCAGAGGACCTCCATTCCCGGAGTCTTAGCTCGGCTTTCCTCAGCTCCTCGGCCAGCTCGGGAACGTTCTTGGGAGGCTCGATGCCGGGCCACAGCTGCCGGAAGACCGAGATACCGGCGTCGAGCAGGCCTACGCCGATGCTCTTCAGAGGGACAAGACGCGCATTGAGGGCAATCAGATGGTCCTCAACGTCCCACTCGGTCGAGATGGGACCGAGGTGCGCTCTCTTACCCCGGGCTTTGCTAACAGCCTGGACAGCGGCGTGTTGCGAGTGCGAAAAGAATTCTGAAGCAAAAAGCGCTATTGTCGAGTTAGAAGGCAAGCCGGCAATAACGGAGTAATGTTGAAAACCCAATAAGCAAGAAGGGGGGAGACTCACTGTCCATTTGGCCGTTGATCCGCTGCAACTCGGCCAGCCAGGTGTCGCATTTGGCCGTGAGGACGGACAGTTTGTTCTCGGCCAGGCTGGCGCGAGATTGGAGATCCGTCACGAGAGTCTCCTGCACCTCCGTCACCTCGTTCATAACCTTGGTCATCTCGGCCTGCTCTTGCTGCGACTTCGCGAGTTCTTGGCGAAGCCGGGCTACCTCGGCCTGCTCTTTCTCGAGCGCAGTCCGGTGCGCAGCCGCAACCTGGGCCTCCTTTTCAGCTGACGAGGTCGGCATGTCGCGGATGTCAGGAGAAGAAATAAGAAGAGGGAAAGTATGACGGTAGAAGGGAAAGAGTACCTTGTGCCGCCTCAAGGGTCTTGTACTTCTTCCGGAGGCCGCTGTGCTTGACGAGCAGTTTTTGAAACAACCTGCTCCGCTCCTTGTTGCAAGCCTGAAATGGGGTTACGCGTTAACTCAGTTCTAAGAAGATTCCCGCCGAGTAATCTTCACTCGGTCGATGTTCGATTACTCCACACGAATCTCGGGGACTAGTGGGGGTGAATAATTAAGAGACTTACCTCAGCGTCCCGGGTCATCCGGAGAACTGCGCACTGAAGAGTGTGCAAAGATTGGGCAATTTTCCCGGGTCCGGCAGGATGTCGGGCGTTCGGGTCGGAGGAGGATACCTCGCTGGTGTCGGCAGCATTCCAGTCCATGTTGAACTGCTCCAGCGAACCTGAACAGTCATCACCCAGGATGAGCAACTCGGCAGCAGGCGGAGCTTGGGCAGCAGTGGCCTCTAGCGTCTGCAGCGCAGCTGTCTTGACGGCCACGCGAGGAGGGGGCACCACTAGGATTTTGCCCGGAGGAACCTCACCTCTTTTCTGACTCGTGGTCCCGTCACGCTTGCCCGAGGCGGCCGACCCGGATGGTGTGTTGATCGCCTTGGAGGTGGTAGTGTCCGAGGTCGGCGGGCGCCTCTGTTGCTGAGTACGGAAAGGTGGAGGTTGCTGTTGCTGTCCTTGCGGTTGTTGTTGCTGGTGTGGCTGCGACTGTTGGTGTGGCCGTTGCTGCGGTTGTTGCTGCTGCAGAGGGCGCTGTGTCGACGGCTGACGGACCCCTCCCGAGTGGGGTGGGGGTGACGCGGTCTGGGGTCGCCCCGCTGCGTCGGAGGCAGCGTCCCCACCGGATCCGATGTCCCTGTCGGAGGTCCCTTTGTCTCTCCCGGCCGCGGCGCTGCCACTCAGCGGCGGTGTGGTAGCCCGGCTCTTGCGGGTCGGAGAGCCTTCTCGGTATCTCCCGGCCTCCTCGGTATCTTTGCGACCTTGGGGCCCGGTCGGATTCAACTTCAGGGGGGCACTGTTTCAAAACAATGGTATGTTAACTCGGACGGTACTATCAGAGAGGTCGAAATAGCAGGGCAAGTGGTCTCGAGAAATCGGCTTACCCGGTGGAGGTCGGAGGACCTTTCTTCTTCTTGGGCGGCTTGGTTGCCGGCTTCTTACCGGTTTTGGCTCTCTTGGCGCCAGCCTCATCGCCACCGGTATCCGACATACCGATGCCAGCTCGCTTGCGGGTCTCGGCTCGCTTGCTGGAAGTAGCGGTTGTCGAAGGCGCTGGGGGCGCGAAGTTGAGAGGAGTAGCGTCAATAACGTCTATGATTCGACACTCATCCTCGTCGTCATCCGACCACTCGTTGATTGGAACGGGTGCACGAGGCTTACCCGGGGCAGGGGCGCGAGCCAGGGGAATGGATAAATGATCTTCGTCATCCGGGTCCTCGCTGGGTAAAATCTCCGGGATGGGGAAGTCCGGATGCCACTCCCCCGCGGCATGGATCTGGTCTTCAAGGAGCTGCCGGGCGAACCTCTGCGAGAAAACAGAAGATACATGTAAGTACAGAGATGGTTGTAACATGAGTTTGTCGGAGAATTGCATAAGTCGGTCAGGTGAACCAGCTTACTTGTGGAGGAGGACGAGAGCGCGTGTGGGGCTTCATCCCCCAGGCCCAGTTGGCTGGGTCCATCTCGGCCTGGGCAATAGCCTGGACCCGCCGGTATACTTGCTCCTGGGTGAGCGTAAAGATACTAACCCGTGTCGGGTCATATCTGCCACTCATGTGGCAAATCTTGTGAACCCGGGCCTGGAGGGGGCAAACCCGGCGGCTGACAAAAGTGCATAGGAGATCCTCGGCTGTGAGCTTGTCTTTGATCGAAAGGAGGTACTCGTGAATCTCGTTGACCTCCGAGTCCAGCGTTTTCGGGTCAGAACTCCAGTGAAGCTGGGCAGTCGGGGGGGCGATATTGAACTCGGGGAGGTTGATGAAGTCGGCCCCCTCCTCCTTGTCGCCTTCAACCGAGTCGGGGTTCCTCACATAGAAGAAACTCCGTTGCCATTTACGGCAGGACTCTAGGCCCGAGATCCGGGGGAAGTCGGACTCCCTCCGAGGAACCACGATGGCGGCCCCGCAAGCAGTCATCTCCTTCTCCTTGACGCCTTTGTTGGGGATGCTCTGCTTCCGTAGTTGGAAGTACTTGGCCCATAGCTTGACCACCGGCCAGAGGCCGAGGTATCCCTCCGAGAAAGACACGAAGGCGGAGAGAAGAGTGATGGCGTTAGCTGGAAGATGGTGGGGTTGCAGACCGTAGTAGTCAAGGAAGGAGCGGAAGAAGGGGCTTGCTGGGAGGGCAAAGCCACGCTCGAAATGCGTGACGAAGACTACCCGCTCCCCGGGTTGAATTCGGGGTTCGTTCTCGCCCTCGGGAAGTCGGCAGATGACCGCCTTCGGGATGCGATGAGTTCGGCGTAGCCAGTCGATGTCGTCCTGGCACGCGTCGGAGCCTTCCCATCCTCCCCGGACTCCCTCGGTACCCATGTCGGTGTTTTCAGAAGACATGTCGGAGCTGGCCTGCAGCATAAAAAGGATGTTAAGTCGGGGCACCAAGAAGAGGTATGCAATAAGACGGGGCGTCCCGGCAATAAACAGAATCTACGACCGAGATGCAAGAAGGAAGATCTACCAGTGCTGAATAAAAGGACGATAAAGGAAATCTATTTGGAAGAACCCTAGCAACGGTACGGGAGTGTGAAGTGGAATCTACCGTTAGACATGGGAAGAGAAGAGTCAAAAGGGGCCTTGACAAGAGCAACTACGAAGATCTACGGGGAGATGCAGTGCCCCATAGTGCATTCTAGGGAAGAACAGGGGAAGAACTACAGCGGCCGAGCTACGGATGATCTAGCCAGAGTCGAGGAGGAACTCACCGGAGAAGGTGGAGGCGCGGCGCGGGAGGTTCTCGTTCCGATGGTGGCGGGATGATTTCCGTTCGTCGGCGTCGAGGTCTCCGGCGTGCGCAGCAAGCTTGCGGCGGCAGTTCGTTCGCGGGCGCGCAGGGAGCAAAGGAGAGGAAGAAGATGATGCGGGAGGGAAAATGAAAACCCCTCCCCTTCGTATTTATGAGGGAAGGGGAAGCACGGTTGCCCGTTTTTTCCCGCCCGTTGGTTTCGAGCAAATCGTGGGATCGTGCGTGCGGTGGTTGGCGCGGATGGAGCAGTTATGGCCGCACGATCGGCCACATCATGGGCCACAGAATGGGAACCGTCGGGCGCGGATCTGGTGCGGTTGTGCGCGGGAATCGAGGAGGTGCCTCGGGGTCAAACCGCTCGAGTGCCTGGTGGAAGGGACAGATGGTGGGACCCGCGCGGCGCGATTGTGACGGTTGTTCAGGCCGCATGGCGCATTCCCCGGGATGGTGCAGCGTGTGTATGGCACGTATCGGGAAAAGATCTGAGAAAAAGATTTGTTGAGGTCGGAGAAACCGGAACAAGAGCCAAAGATGACTGAAGGCCCAGTGTCAAACCAAGATGGCCATGTTGGATGATTTTACAGTGTGTCGGAGTAGGCATGCCGGGATTTTTTTGTCGGGCCGGCATGGTGATGTCGGACCGGCTGTGTGGCAACCGGCGTAAGCAGTTCGGTGTGATTGGTCAGCCCGACATAGCAATGTCGGCGGCTGATGCCAGGCGGTTGTTTTGTTAAAACTGATGCAGCCCTTCATCCGAGGCTGCAGGGCTACACCAGCTTCGGGGACTAGTGTCGGGGGGCTACCCCCGGGTAGGGTAAAGGCGAGGAATAGCGAGCATATTCTAACCGACATCCCCATGTCAGAGTTCTTCACTTATCTGTGATGTGCAGGAAGGAGAATCCGACATGCATGTCCGGGCCGGGTAAGGTATGTCGGAGGTCCAGGCCCGGCATAGCCTTGCCGGCACGCGGAGAGAAGCCCGGGATTGTTGTGCCGGGATGGGAGGATGTGTCCGACATACCCTATGTCGGGCAACAAGTCAAGGGCAAGTACGAAGGCAGGACACTGACCCGTCTGACACGGAGGTAAGGTCACCTCCCGTCTGACACGGGCACGGGACAAAGGGCATAAGACACGGGCGACGTGACTATACCACTGTACTGGCGACTGACTGACAGGAGACAAGGCATGGAGAAGGCACGTCCTGTCTCTGTCAGGGGAAGCATCATCGCCTAGGCCGGCGGCGGCTACGGCAAGAGGCATCATGGCCTACCTCGACCTATGTCGGATAGCCCGGCGGCTAGGTCATGGTAGAGGTGTCGACATTACCGTTGGACGGGGGCTGTTGTCCGGGGGGGCCCGGAGGAATTAGGGTTCCCGGACAACTCGGCGGGACCTCTATAAATAGCGCCATAACTCCTCCTGTGAGAGGGACACCAACCAGGGAGCCAAAACTATAGTCTCATTCACAGCTAGAGCATTTACTCCTCCTTCCTTAGTAGTTCATCCTTGTTCTTGAGTTCATCCTAGAGAGAGAGAGGCAAAACAGCTCAAGGAGCACCTTTGTAGATCTTGTGTGACACATATAGAGAGGAGCAAGGCAGGAGTAGGGGTGTTACCTCCTCACGAGGGCCCCGAACCTGGGTACATCGTGGGTGTTTGTGGTTGCTTGAGGTTTTGTGTGTGTTCTTCGTTTGTTCTTGCAGTTTCATCCTTGCCCGAGTCGGTTTTGGTGGTGCTTCGCCATCTCTTGTGTGAGCTCCTTAGCTCGCTAGCCCTCCCCGGATCCACCAGCGTCCATCGGCCCCACACTTTTAGCCATCCTATGGCATCTGCCGTGATACCACCACGACAACCACCTTGTGACTTCGGCCTTGCAAGCCTTTCCCAGGACATCCAATGCATGCGTCTTTTATTCTCCTCGTCTCCCCACCAAAAGTCTCGAATGATTTTTTCAAGATCTTCAATCAGGCCAACAGGGAATTTAAATACTCCCATCGCGTATGTAGATAGGGATTGTAACACAGCCTTGATTAAAGTTTCTTTCGCTCCCGAGGACATGTATTTCTCCGACCAGTCACTTGCCTGTTTGATGAATTTCTCTTTGGTGGATTTGAATTTCCCGCTCTTCAAGCGTCCCTCCGGCACTGGGAGTCCCAAGTATTTCTCTTCGAAGGCATGAGTTTCATAATGCAGAATATCTTTTAGTTCCTCCTGTGTGTTATCCGAGACTTGATCGCCATATAAAATTGAGCATTTGCCCAAACTAACTTGCTTCCCCGTGCTCAGCTCGTATTTGTCCAGAACCGATTTGATCACCCGTGCTTGATCCACCTGAAGGGGTTTCGTAGCAGAAAACAATACTTTTTCTAGCTAACGAATACCAAACATGCCAGGATCTATCTATCTAGTAATGCGGTAACGGTGGGCGGAACTGGTCACATACCTCTTGTAGACCAAATAGCGGGGATTACGCTCCCGCACAAGCGTTGCTGACGTAGACGCCGTAGCCGACCTCAAGGTCGCGAAGATCTTGGCGCGACGAAGTAGACAATGACGCGGCGATGTCGACGGCGTCGGGCGTCGGGCGCTGGGCGCTGGGCGTCGGGCGTCGGTCGTCGGGCGTCGGGCGCCGGACGTCGGTGACTGGGCGTCGGCGGCGGCTGCTGGGCGCCGATGGCGGCTGGGCGTGACGATGTTGCCCGGGCACCTCAAATGTGGCGCCTCCGAGTACTCACACACATACGGAACTTAACGACAACCCCCGGTCACTCAGGTCTAGCTGAGATCGCAGGAGTAGAACTTTGGTGGAATCTCGCAGTGCAACTGGGCGCCGCAAAATAGCCTTGGTGGGAGAGAGAGAAAAGCGGGCGGAGAATTAACTCAGGCCGGCATATACAACATTAATTGTATTTTTTGGATGTATTAAATCAATTAATATGCCCTTCTATATAAAGGGGGAGGGGGTGTGCAATCACCTTGCCTCCCCCATGTGGGACTAAACAAAGGGAAAAGGGGAGGGGTGGCCGGCCGGCCATGGCTTGGCCGAACCAGCCATGGGCCCATGGCGCCACCCCCCCACATGGGCCCCAATTGGCCCATATGTGGGCTGCCCCCTTTTTCTTTATTTTTAATTGATTTTATTAATATTAAATTAATATAAAATATATATAATTCATAATTAATACATTTATACATTAATTAATATTCTGTGACTCCGAAACAATTTCCGGACCACCCGAACTACCTTCGGTCATTCCCGGAACCCTTTCGATGTTGCCGGAACTTTACCGGTTAATTTCTCTCTCCTAAATCCATATTTATTCCAATAATAAATCATTCCAATGATCTCTACGTGTCGCTAAGACCTTAAGCGTGTTACCCTACGGTTCGAGAACACTCCAGACATGGCCGAGACCCTTCGCTCGCCAATGACCGCCAGGGAGACCTGGACATCTGTAACGGTCCATGTGCATTCTACGAATATCGTCGTTAAACCATAAACATGATATCTATTCCTTTTGTTTCTTCGATACTAGCTTGTCCGAGATATGATCGCAAACATCCGATGTCCTACTGTATCTCGTTACCGACATGGCTCAATTAACTCGTTTGTGATATTACATCTCCATGACCTAGTCATTAGCTGCGCAGCTCTATAGATGTAATCTCACCGAGTGGGCCCAGAGTATCTTCCTATCACGAGGATGAACAAATCCCGCTCTTGATCCATACGCCTCAACATACTCTTTCGAGATACACGAGTTACACCTTTATTGTCACACTTTATAAGATATGACGTTTGATGCACTCAGAGTAACCTACGGAGCAGCAATTAATATGATCTCACGGTCTGAGGAATAAGCTATCATATTACTTTCCTATTGCAAATGATGAACATTGTGATACGATCCTATTGCAATACTTTGTTGGGTATGTCCATCACCTTATTCCACTAATAAGATGACCTCATTGTCAACCGACGCAATTGTCCATGACCGGAAATTCTCGATCAACTGTTGCCCAATGAACTAGTTTATATAGAGGCTTACTAGGGACTCTGGTTTGTCTATGTATCACACGTGTATTAATAATTCCGATTAATACAGTTATAGCATGATACAAAAACGTATTATAAACTTAATGGAATAATGCGATAAATACCATATATTTATTTGCCTCTAGGGCATATTCCCTTCACCACCGTGGCCTCAGAAAAGAGGAGGCTGTCATTAGAAAAAAGGAGGTGTGAAATACCAGGCGCTCGGCGACAGATATGAAACTCATGGAGCGAATTAGCCTCAATTTCCTTCCTGATAAGACATGAGAGACCATCAGCAACAAACAAAAAGAGATACGGCGAGAGAGGGTCACCTTGGCGAACTCCACGGGATGGGGTGAAGGGATCCAACATGTGTCCGTTAAAGCGAATTGAGTATCGAACAGTGGTAACACAAGCCATCGCCCACCGAATCCATTTACTATGAAAGCCCAGTTTCGCTAAAACCCCTTCGAGAAACCTCCAATCCACACGGTCATACGCCTTAGCCATGTCCAATTTATACGCACAAAATCTCCTTCGACTTGCAGCCCCGGTCTGAATAGAGTGAATACACTCAAACGCCATTAACGCATTATCCGTAATAAGCCGTCCCGGGATAAAGGCACTCTGCGTGGGAGAGGTGATTGCATGAAGCATAGGGCGCAGACGATTAACGAGGCATTTAGACACCACTTTGAATATCACGTTGCATAAACTGAACGGCCGAAAGTCTTTTAATTCTTCGGGATCATTCTTCTTTGGAATTAACACAATGGCGGTATCATTTACTTCAGCAGGCATAACCCCTTCATCAAAAAACTTCTGCACCGCGGTTACCACATCATCACGAAGAATATCTCAGTTCCGTTGCAGGAAGCGCGCCGGGAAACCATCCGGGCCCGGAGCCTTCAAAGGTCCGATATGCAAAAGAGCATCACTAATTTCCTTTGTTGTAAACGGAGCTCATAGGGTATCATTCATGTCCTCATCAACACAGGGACTCATCAGATTCGTAACCATACTTGGATCAATGCTATCATCGCATGTGAACAACTTTTGGAAAAAATTAGTAGCCATGTCCTCCATCTCTCCCGTATCTGTGGTGATAGTGCCATCGGCACGTTTCAGTTTCCGAATAGTATTCTTGTTGCGCCTCCCCGATGCTCGACGATGAAAATACTTGGTATTTCGGTCGCCTTCGCGCAGCCAGGCGATACGGGACCGCTGGAGCCACATAATTTCTTCTCTATACAAGAGCTCATCCATCTCTCGAGCTAGCTGATTTTTCTGAGCAACCCCGGCCTCACTAATGTCTCCCTGAAGTACTTGGAGTTGTTCCCTCAACTTTTCCATCTCTTTCGGAATAGACTTAAAATGTTTGTTCTTCCCGGAATAGAGGCTAGACATGACAGTCCGCAGAGATGAATTTAAATCCCCTAAATCATGACCGGGGATCCTTCGAGACCAAGCTTCTTCAACCGCTGCAGCAAGAGACGGTTCCCTTTCCCAAACCACCTCGTACCTCCTAATCGGTCTACTAGGACGGCACTGGTACGCACACTCCATAGATAACAGAATCAGACAATGGTCCGATCTAGAGGAGGCGAGATGCCGCAGCCGATAATCAGGGAATAAAGTTGACCAAACTGGTGTAGCAACCGCACGGTCAAGCCTCACTCTTACATTCCGATCACCTCTTTGTTTATTATCGAACGTCCACGGATTACCGACGAAACCAATATCATGTAGATCACAATGCGAGAGCACCTCCCGGAAATCCAGCATCAACCTTTCCGATCTCTTTGTGAGCGAGAAGTGCTCTTCTTGCCACATTGCCTCGTTGAAATCTCCCATCATAAGCCAGGGTTTATCCGAGCGATGCTTCATATTCCTGAGCTTGGTCCACATATGATGGCGATCCCCAGCTCTAGGTTCCCCATATACAAAGGTGCCTCTCCACATGTGCTCATACGCACCCCCGCTAACATGGACATCAATATGACGCTTACTGAAAGAGAGGAGATCAACCGTGATATCCTCTGTCCAATATAATGCTATACCACCTCCTTTCCCGTCACCTTGAACATGAAAACAATCCTTCATGCCTAGCCGAAATCTAAGATTTTCCACTCTCTCCTTGCTTTGCCTCGTCTCAGAAATGAAGACAAGGCTGGGCTTATGCGTCTGCACCAAGCAGACCAATTCATGAACAGTCGAGGGTTGCCCTACCCCTCGGCTGTTCCATCCTAAAGTCGTCATTGGGCCCGGCGGTCCTCCGCCATGGAGGCCGCCGATGTTGCTAAGTCATCAGAAATTGCACCAGTTTTCCTCAACTTTGAGCGGTCACGTGGATCCACATACGCTGGAGGCTGTGGAGGGATAACCCCCCCCCCCCCCCCCCCCCATTATCAGAATTTAAACAAGGACTTAGATTTTCTAGATCCTCCTGCGTATCGCTGTCTGCCGAACCCGATAGATCCAACTTCCTTTGAGCTAAAGAAACAACAGCTATTCCATCTCCCGCATCCGCCATAGGATCAATTGGTGTTAATTTCATCGGGCTGGTCCCGGTGTCCCTAAGATCGGGGTCATCGTCCAACAAAGCATCATCCGATGACCTCTTCCTTGTTGTAAAGGAGCTCGCACCCCCCCCCCCCCCCCCCCTGCCCGCAAAACCGCCACAGACCGGGACTTTTGGAGTGAAACGTCGGGGAGCCACCACCGGTTGATTTGCCCTACGAACCGCCAGCATCCATGAACCGAATTGGAGTTGTTTCTCTTCCCACACGCCGTCACCACACTCCTCATGGTCATGTCCGAGAAGCCCGCACCGTTTGCAAAAGAAAGGAACCTTTTCATACTTTACCATTAGCCTCTTTCTTCCTTCCGGGACCGTGAGAGTAACAAAATGCATGAGAGGTTTAGCAATGTCGACTCGAGCCCTAACACGGACATAGTTGCCCTCAAAGAACAATTTAGGAGCGAGCTGAACTTCTTTCACCTTTCCAATTTTCCGAGCAAGACCATCGACCACCTCTGTCTTGCGGTAGAGCTCAGGGATGCCATGGATTTGGGCCCAAACAAACAGACCATTGAAGACAAATTCCTCCGGAGCACTAAGACCATCATAGTCCTCAATAAGAAGTCCAAAGCCACGAAATAACCAAGGTCCAGAGTGGACTACTTTTTTCCAATCCCCTAAGCAATGCATCTGGAATATGAACAGGTTTTCACCGGCTTCCCTGAAGATTGGATCGCGCGAGAGGTTCCAGATACTCTTCATCTTTTCGAACAGCGCATCCGAGCTGAAGTTTCGATCCGTCAGAACCTTCCCGATCGCTAGCCAACGTGCAGCGTCATGGTACTCCTTCGCTTCAGCAACCCCGATCACCACATCATCTAGCTCGTCGTCGTTGAGCTCTAGGTGGGCGAGCATGTCGCCTAGACCTTGATCTTCTCCGACCGCAGCAGCCGCCGCATCGTCTGATCTTTCCGCCATGGCGCAAACCCCTAGCGGCACAGCAGCACTTCTCCGATGAAAACACAACCACGACAGGGAGCGGGGCACACCAAGCCCAGCACCCCGCAAGGTATAAGGAACGGAGATCTGAAAAGCAGACGGAAACCAACTCCAATCCGGAGCAATCTCACGGGCGGCGGCTCGCCGTCGCCCGGAGCAGAGAAACCCTAAACGAGAGGGCTTGTTTTGTTTCGTGAACAGTTAAAGTTTTGAACCAGAAACAGCAGAAATTGTCTAAAGCAAATCCTGTTGAGCATGTGGTGATGTCTTGGCGATATTGCGTAAACTAGTATAATGGCGCAATATTTTACACAACTCCTTTTTATGAAACAGATTCCTCCCAGAATAATGCAATTGTAAGCCAAACTAAACAGCAATGGTAGTGTCGAAATGCAGCTACCAGCCTACCACACATCAACTGTACTGCATAGTTCAGGTAGGACACAAGGAGACTCGAAGATCCCGCTGAAAACACGGAGTATCTTGATCGTGATACTTATGGGGACACGTACAAGACAGCCATGGTATCCATGTAGCAGTACTCTCCATTAAGCTGGCCCAACATGTCGAGATTATGAAATAAAGCGAACAGTTAAGGCCTTGAACCAGAAACAGCAGAAATTGTCTAAAGCAAATCCTGTTGAGCATGTGGTGATGTTTTGGCGATATTGTGTAGACTAGTATAATGGCGCAATATTTTACACAACCCTTTTTTACGCAACAGATTCCTTCCAGGGTGGTGCATCTGCTAGATTCAGAAAAACAATGAAACTTCATCAAGGAAGACAAGCTCAAAGCGGATGTTTGCACGGATGACCCTTGGATCATGCAGAAAAAATCAAATGAACCAACAAATTAAGATAGGTGTACGACAAGAGAATGTCCGGTGTTGCAAAGCATGTTGGTATATTCATTTGATCTCGTATAGTCTTAGTTTGTTTCGGTTTAGGTTTGGAGTATGTGCTAATGACAATGTGCGTGGCACGGTTAAATTCGAACTCCGGATCCTTGGTAAAAAAGATATCAAACTCGGGATGCAAAACTGAAACCCGAGGGGTGCCGGCCAAGAAACGGCGCTACACTCGACGAACATACCCGACCTGCCCCGGGTGTCGTTGGCAGAAGAGATTCATGTTGATTTCTTCTCTTCTTATTTTTGTGCACTTCTTTTGTTCTTCCTTGGGAATTCGGTTCCCTTTCCTGGTCTGAAAACACCACACACGCACACACTGTGTTTCTCATATATTTCAGAAAAACCGATCATGGTCTAGTGCGTCCGTTACATATGAACAGCAGTGGTTTTTTTTTCTGTTTCCACGACACGACATGCAAAGCGCCGAAAAGCAAACCAAAATCGATCCACAGGCTCTCTATTCCACGGGTTTCTCCGTTCCCAACCCTGATTCCAAATTTCCCCGAATTTTAGCCGAGTTCGGAGGGTGCGCTTAGTTTCCGCGTTGCGCGGAGTTAACAACTCTCTGCGTACCCCTTCGCGATTGGGCCGGCCCATTTTCTATTTGTTTTCTGGTTCGCGTTCTCCTATGACACTAATGGGCCGGCCCGTTATGAACATTTTTCTAATTTCGAATATTTCATAGTTATGAACATTTTAAAAACCGAACTTTTTTAAACTTAAGAATTTTTAAATTTGATTTTTTTTGTTTTGAACAAATTTCTGTTTAAACATTTTTAAATTTTGAACATTTTAAATTTAAGAAAGTTAAACATTTTTTAAATATAAAGACATTACTAAAATTTAAACATTTTTGAAAACTGAACAATTTTTAATTTTGAACAAATTTATGTTTTAAACATTTTAAATATATCCACAAATAAACAGAAAGAAAAATGGAAAAAAGGAAAAGAAACTAAGAAGAAAAAAAGAAAAAAGAAACGAAAAAGGAAAAAAGAAAAGCAAACAGAAAAAAGGAACAAAATAGCAAAGCGGACGAATCTGACTTTATTGTACCGGCCCGTTCCTCCCGGGGGTGCACGGAGCCTCCTTATCGCCGCAGTACGCGGCACTAGGTTTCCGCGAGTTCGGTGCAGTTCCCATGGATCCTCGTGAGCCTGGAAGGACGAACGCCCATTCTATACTCAGCACCAGCCCACGTTGTTAGGCCATTTGTGGTGCGTGCGCATCAGGCACTATTTATTGGGAATTGACAAAAAGAGCGCGTGCGCTTTCCCTCGCGCGCGGAAGCCGACTGCTGCTTTTGCTCCCACCTGCTAGCTACCTACGGTATAATCATTTTTTACTTTGTCGTTTTAAAAATAAAACCATAACTTTTAAACTGAACGTCCAAATTAAGATCGGTTTTCACCATCATATTACTTGCAACGATATTTTAAAACTAGATCTCATATGAATATGTTTTGACCATTATTTTTTAAAAGCAACTTTGTATTATAAACTTGCTTTTCTATTAAAAAGCAACCTTCCTCGTATAATTGCGTTTTTTTATACAAATTTTGTTCAACTCGTCGATTCATTCTACAAAAGATTTTTTTTATCATAAGGTGTTTTTTCGTGATAACAATTGTTTTTCAAATTTTCTTTTATGAAATCAACTTTGAAATATAAACTCGTTTTTTCTATCATAAAATTAGCTATGTAGTATACACTTGCACGAAAAGAACCTTTTGTACTATAAACTTGCTTTTAAAGTGAAAATCATGTTTATACTGCAACGTTGTTTTTCGTCCAAAAAAGCAAAAAGTTGGCCGAGACATCTTTTCTAGTATCGACATTTCCTTTTCGCTCATAAACACGAAATAAATGTGAGGTCGTTCGGCCCTTGTTTTCAATCCAAAGAATGCCAATATTTTGATTCTATGAGAGAAATAATGCTTACAATGCAATAACTTCTATCGGCATGCACATAGTACTACCATATGTTCTAATTTCCAAAAGCAATTTATGTGACAAAAAACTTTGTACTGTACTTTTTTTCTTTTCTCTTATAGACAATATTGTGAGGATGAGTGGGGGATATGTTTTCAATCCAAGCAATCACCAACTTTATTGGTCTATGAGAGAAAATTTTGCTCCTTTGTATTATAAATTTGCTTTTCTATAAAAAAGCAACTTTACTCGTATAATTGTCTTTTTGTGATACAAATTTTATTCAACTCATTGATTCATTGTACAAAAGAAAATTTCAACCATAAGGTGTGTTTTTATGATAACAATTGTTTTTCAAATTTTCTTTTATGAAATCAACTTTGAAATATAAACTTGCCTTTTCTATCACAAAAAAATAGCTATGTAGTATACACTAGCACGAAAAGAACCTTTTGTACTATAAACTTGCTTTTGTCCAAAAAAGCAAAAAAATTGGCCGAGACATGCTTTTCTAGTATCAATATTTCCTTTTTGCTCATAAACACAAAATAAAATGTGAGGTCGTTCGGCCCTTGTTTTTAATCCAAAGAATGCCAACCTTTTGATTTTATGAGAGAAATTCATGCTTATACTGCAATCTTGTCTATCGGCATGCATAGTACTACCACATTTTCTATTTTCTAAAAGCAATTTATGTGACATAAAAGTTCGTACTATAATTTTTTCTTTTCTCCTATAGACAATATTGTGAGGATGAGTTGGGATATGTTTTCAATCCAAGCAATGACCGACTTTATTGGTTTATGAGAGAAAAAATTGCTCCTTTGTATGAGAAGTTCAAACAATATCTCATAATTATATATTTTGATGAATATGTTCTAAAAGCAACTTCTTTATAATGAAAACATGTTTTTACCATGAACTTGCTTTACCGTGATAGAAAGTTGCTTTTTGAAAATTAATTATCGGAATGTGTTCATAGTGGATCTAGTTTTATAGATCTCGCCGCGAGGAACTCTACGGTGAGAACCGATTTTGATTTGGACACTTGGTTTGAAAGTTATTTGTTTTTTAAAATTTAGACTAGTCTTTGAAAGTTTGGCGCAGAGGAAGGGAATATTTTCCTTTTTTATCATGTGGTTCATAGACGGGAAAGCACATGGGCTTGGACGCGCGTGTCAGAACCTTCCTTTTATGACGGGCGCAGCTTTCCCTCTCCCTTTCCTTCTTTGGCGCGTGCGCACTGCGCTGTAAGAGCGCGCGTGCGCTCCCAAGTAGCGTTCATATTGCTCCAAGCTAGTTCGAGTCCCGCCTCGCCTGCAGGAGCCTGGGCCATGGGCAGCCCATTTGGGGCTGTTTTACTTTCGTTTTATTCTTCTTCTTTTCGTTTTCTTTCCTGTTTTATTTTTTCCACTCCTCCGGTTCAGAAAAATTGTCACAATCTGTATACCCACTCTGTGCTACGGTGCTGTAAAATAAATAAAACTATGTGCTACGGCAGTATGGTCTCGTATCTTTTTCTCTGGTTCTGTTTCTTTGTGTTTTACGTTTTATTTTTTTGAAATGCTTATTTTCATCTAAGTATTTTCCAAAAATCTGAACCGTTTAAATTCGAACCTTTTTTGGAAATCTGGGCATCTTTTAACTCGAACATTTTTTGAACATCTGAGCATCTTTTAATTCGAACATGTTTGAATTCGAACATTTTTATGACCAGCTTAAGAAAAGACTTTTTCAAATCTAAATGTTTCAATTTCCAACATACATTTTTCAAAAGACATTGAATATTTTAGAAACTATACATTTTTCTAAATGCCAAAAAAAATTAGTTTGAATATTTTTAAATATACATTTGTTTAGACTTTTTAACTATACATTTTTAACTATACATTTGTTTAGACTTTTTTTTCACATGTTTATGGTTTTAAAAAATGTCTATATTAAAAATGTTAGAATACGAGAAGGACATCAAATTTGTAATGGGTAACACAACTGAAGCCATACCAAGCATCATCCCATCGGATGTGGCCGAGGTATTTTCAATATCTTCTCTGAAAGTGATGCTACTGAGTAGACACTTTTACTTTTTTTTTGCTGCATACTAGGCGGAAAGGCAAATGAGGAGATGGTTTTTTAATCGCAAACAGTACTATATCAAATCCGCACAAAGTAGTGTCTCGTATTTCATTTGGTTCAGTTCTTACTGTCATCTTATTATAAATATGTGCATCATTAGCGAAGTAGAGAACATAGACACAGATTTTAGTACGATTAGGATAAAACTACATTGCATAATGAATGTTTCCTGGGTTACCGGTGAGATCAATATAACTAGATTGAATCCTAGATCCTTGGGAGATCGTACGCATTTGGTTTGTCGTGTCCTCTCCAGCGGTGATTTAAGTCCTACCAAGAAAAGTTGAATATTATGTTAAGATCTCTTTTTTTCCTCCGTAATTATATGTAATAGCCAAATTGATAGGAATTTCAAAGAAAATCTAAAATTCATATTGCTTTGTTTAAATGACCACATAAAAAATTCCAGGTTGAATCCTGAACTTCTAATCCCCGAATCGACACAACTTTAAGGGCTTTTGAATAGTATGTTTCAAGATCGGGGTGACGTTAAGAATCAGACCATGGATTTCATATGAATCATTGTCGTTTCAAAGCCATAAGATATTCTTCTCTTATGTATGACTCGGACACTCGGTATGCCCGCCGCTTATAATAAATAAATATGGATTGAAAGCAAAAAATAACCATCACATGTTGACCGTCATGAACGAATTTTGTGGAACATCGGTGCATGCAAAGAAAGACCCTGGAAGTATGCACAATCTTATGTAGTTCCATGCATACAGCAATAGTCCTAATTCTATATGGTCGTGTACCTTTTTTTAAGAAGATGCAAAAAAAAAATTCCTCACCCAAAACAGTTGGTAGTTGACCCAAATTAAAATCGTTTCATTTGGCAAAACTGAAATCTTCCATATATGCACGAGACGAGAGCAGGGGCGGAGCTAGACTTATTCATGGGTATGCAATGAATACCCAATGTTTTTTGTGAAAAGAAATCAATAGGTAAGCTTATATACACATGTATATGTGCATTGGTAGTCTTTTTACGTGTGCAACGTAGCTGAAATCGAAACAGACTGAGATTACCGGCCTTCCCACGTCCCGAGTTCTCTAACTGGGCCCGACGCTACTTTAGGCTGCTTTCCCAATTAAATGCTCCCAATTTCGTTTCAAAAGCCTGGAACGAGAGTTGTCTGTTTGGCTGCTCCTCACCCATAGGCACCGGCGTGCGTGGCATGGTAATCAATGAGAATATCTGAATTAGCTTCTAAATGTCTATTAAGTTAAAAAAAAGCTTCTTAATGTCTATTGTTCATTTTAGTGGTGACATATGTAAATTTGTTTTTTCATTGCAATACCAAATAATTGGATACCATGTTGTGACTATGAAATAACTTATTGTTTGATTGATATTAGTGTGGACTTAGGTATTATATTGTTGTGTTGCAGAAAAAAATGGTCAGAACTTCGCATACCCAATACAAAAGTCCTGGCTCCGCCACTGGACGAGAGCATTGGTGTCGTTGTGCAGCAAGAAGAATGGTGCTCCCTTGGCCACATCGATGATCCAGAACAGCACAACACAACCCCCACGTGATGGAACAGGATTACACAGGTACATGGATCCACTGATTTCAGCAAGCCCCAACTCAACTGATCTTGACATCCTAACCGCAATAACAAGACGTAGGTGCTGGAATTTTAGTGTACTTGGGCCAAGGCCCAACTAAAATTCGAAATTGCGAAGTGAGCCTAGCTCAACTGGTTTGGTTCCTTGTGCTGGAACCAGCCCACCCAGGTTCAAGTCCCAGACTTGACATGGGTGCTCGCATTTTCCTGGATTTTTCAGTATTTAACCGGCGCTATGCTTTCAGTGGTACGTGACGTGCCCGTCAACAGCGAGGCGCCCGTGGTGACTTCGTCAACTTCAAGATTTGTCGGACCAGTCTCTCGGAGGTGCTCATAGGGGTAGGGTTTGCGTGTGTGCGGTCATAGGGGGTGTCTGTACGTGCGTGTGTGAGCGTCTGCGTCTGTACTGTGTTTATAAAAAAAAAACTAAAATTCGAAATTCTCTTGGCCCATTCTAGTTGGCTGGCTGTGTGTATGTGAGACTAATGTTTAGTCCCATACTGCTAGTGGAGAGTGAGCTGCACCACTTTATATAGTGGGATGTTCTAGTACTAGTATGAGCTAGTGAGAACAAGAGAAGATGAAAAGTTCCACACGCGCGCTCCTCCTCCTCGCTCGACTCGTCACGACGCGCCGCGGGTTGCGGGAATCTCGCCGAGCCGAGCTTATATTTTTGCGGTCCGGGAAAATTAACGAGTCATTGATTAGTAATTAACGGACACGTTAATTACCCAGCCGTTTCCGATCCTTTATGATCGTGGGGCTGTTAACGACTTAAACGTGCGGCTGCGCCCACGTCCTACCCGAGCCGCACTATATATACAGACCGGGGCAAACCCTAGCCGCCACCACGAGATACATGGTCTCACACCGTTCCAGAGCATTGCGCCGCCGTCTACCAAGTCTTCTCCATCCCGTCTTCCGGCGTGCACCGGTTGAAGGGACAGTAGGCCTCCGGAACCCCGCCTATTGTGATCCTGTACGGGAGAGGGGCGATCAGGTTTTTGGGGAGCGCACTCGCGCGACTACTGGATTCGAGTTCTTCCCCAACGATGACTTCTTCCCCGACATCGCCAGCCTATTCATCGACGACATGTGCGACGACACGGGGAACTCCAGCGGTGCGACTGCCGCTGCACCGTATGTGTTCTTGATCTTCCTATATGATGTTTTGCTAGAGTTCTTACTTATAGTATATGCTCTAGATTGCATCTGTTTATCTACTGTCTTAGTAGATCGCATGATTAGTTTAATCTATATTATTTTAGTCATAATTTGTTTACTGTTTTCGCGGATTAAATCATATGCTAAATCGCCTATTTATTCAACAATCCAAAAACCTGATTATAGGCAATTAGCACCTGCTGGTTTTATCGCGTCAACGAGGCCGTTTCCCTTTAAATGGGTTATGTATAAGCGGTGGCGCATGAGAGCAGTGTTATGGTTTCAGAACATGAACTGCTATGCTGCCACCAAAGGCAAGCCTGATGGCGAGCTTGACCCTGCACAGCAGGAGTCTTTTGAGAGGCTCGACAATATGTTTAAGAGTGACCTTTTGAGTATTCTTGACGATTTCATTGTGGACTCGTATATGTCGTTTTCTAACGTTAAGGACATGTGGGATGCGCTCGAGGCCAAGTTTGGAGTCTCGGACGCTGGCAGCGAGTTGTATGTCATGGAAACTTTCTATGACTACAAGATGACTGATGAGCGCCCTGTTGTTCAACAGGCTCATGAGATACAGTCACTCGCTAAGGAACTTGAGCACTTTAAGTGTATCTTACCGGACAAGTTTGTCGCCGGTGGCATTATCGCCAAGCTTCCATCTTCGTGGATCAACTTTGCTACCTCTCTGAAACACAAGAGACAAGAGTTTTCCATTTCGGATCTCATTGGGTCGCTTGATGTGAAAGAGAAGGCGAGAGCGAAAGATACACATGCTCGAGTTACCGAGGCTGGTTCTAGTGCCCATGTGGTACAGAAGAAGAATTACCAGCCGCCCCACGAGCCCAAGTTTAACAAGAACAACTCTGGGGGCAAGGGCAAGCCTGATGGAAAGTTCAAGCCATCACAGCCTACCAACTTCAAGAAGAAGAACAACAAACCGAGGAAGGGTTCATGCCATGTTTGCGGTGATCCTAATCACTGGGAACCTCGTTGTCCCAACCGTCATGAGCTGCGCGAACCTGAGAACAATGGCAAGAATGCCAATGTTGTCATTGGTGATAATGAGATGAAGGATTCAGGATCACAGGGACTTCCCCCGTGCTGATGGGCAATGGGTCACATGCTTTTGTTCGTGGTGTCGGTACGGTCGATCTGAAGTTTACTTCGGGGAAGAGTGTACCGTCATGAGCTGCGCGAACCTGAGAACAATGGCAAGAATGCCAATGTTGTCATTGGTGATACTGAGATGAAGGATTCAGGATCACAGGGACTTCCCCCGTGCTGATGGGCAATGGGTCACATGCTTTTGTTCGTGGTGTCGGTACGGTCGATCTGAAGTTTACTTCGGGGAAGACTGTGCGTCTGAAGAATGTTCATCATGTGCCTGCCATCAATAAAAATCTCGTCAGCGGATCGCTGATGTGTCGAGATGGTTTTAAGTTGGTTTTCGAGTCCAATAAAGTTGTAATATCTAAGTATGGACAATTTGTTGGAAAAGGCTATGAGTGCGGAGGCTTGTTCCGCCTATCTTTGTCGGATATTTGCACCAAAGTTATTAATCATATTTTCCATGAAGTTGAATCTAATATTTGGCATTCACGACTTTGTCATATTAACTTTGGTAGCATGACGCGGCTAGCTAATTTGGATTTAATTCCGAAATTCACTAATGTCAAAGGTTCCAAGTGTCAAGTGTGCGTTCAAGCTAAACAACCCCGCAAGTTACATAAGGCTGCGGAGGCAAGAGACTTGGCACCACTGGAACTTATACATTCAGATCTCTGTGAGATGAATGGCGTGTTGACAAAAGGCGGAAAGAAATGTTTCATGACGCTTATTGATGACTCCACTAGATATTGTTATGTGTATCTCCTGAAATCAAAAGATGAAGCTTTGAACTTATTCAAAAACTATAAAGCTGAAGCAGAGAACCAACTTGATCTAAGAATAAAACGGTTAAGGTCTGATCGTGGTGGAGAGTATTTTTCCAATGAGTTTGATTATTTTTGTGCGTAACATGGTATAATCCATGAGAGGACGCCTCCCTATTCACCTCAGTCAAATGGGGTAGCCGAAAGAAAGAACCGAACTCTAACTGATTTAGTTAACGCCATGTTAGACACTTCGGATCTCTCCAAGGCATGGTGGGGGGAGGCGCTATTGACAGCTTGTCATGTCCTAAACCGAGTTCCCGCAAAGAATAAAACCGTTTCTCCATTTGAGGAATGGGAAAGGAAGAAGTTGAGACTCTCTTACTTACGTACTTGGGATTGTTTGGCGAAAGTCAATATTCCAATTCCCAAGAAGCGCAAGCTAGGACCAAAAACCGTGGATTGTGTTCTTCTGGGCTATGCTTTTCATAGCATTGGCTATAGATTTTTGATAATCAAATCCGAGGTACCCGACATGCATGTTGGTACGATTATGGAGTCGAATGATGCGACTTTATTTGAGCACATCTTTCCCATCAAGGATTCGTCTAGCTCATCAAATCAGGATATACCTAATACATCTAGTCAGGAATTATTTGAGATTCATGATCCTACCATTTCGATAGAACACACTGATAATCCCGTGGAAGATGACAATGAAGTTCCTGTTAGGAGCAAGAGACAGAGGACTGCAAAGTCCTTTGGTGATGATTTCATTGTGTATCTTGTGGATGACACCCCTAGTACCATTTCAGAAGCTTATGCATCTATTGATGCTGACTACTGGAAGGAAGCTGTCCGTAGTGAGATGGATTCCATCTTAGCTAACGGAACCTGGGAATTTACTGATCGTCCTTATGGGTGCAAACCTGTAGGATGTAAGTGGGTGTTCAAGAAAAAGCTTAGTCCTGATGGTACTATTGAGAAGTAAAAGGCGCGGCTTGTGGCCAAGGGTTATACCCAGAAAGAAGGAGCAGACTTCTTTGATACTTACTCACCTGTGGCTAGGCTTACCACGATTCGGGTGCTACTTTCGTTGGCTGCCTCGCATCGTCTTCTCGTTCATCAAATGGACGTTAAGACAGCTTTCCTAAATGGAGAGTTAGACGAGGAAATTTATATGGATCAGCCCGATGGTTTTGTAGTACCTGGTCAGGAAGCAAAGGTGTGCAAGTTATTGAAGTCTTTATACGGTCTTAAGCAAGCTCCTAAGGAGTGGCATGAGAAGTTTGAAAGAACTTTAACTGCTGCAGGTTTCGTTGTTAACGAATCTGATAAGTGTGTGTACTATCGCTATGGTGGGGGCGAGGGAGTTATTCTCTGCCTTTATGTCGATGACATATTGATCTTTGGAACCAATCTTGATTTAATCAAGGAGGTTAAGGATTTCTTATCTCGCTGTTTTGAGATGAAGGATCTTGGAGTAGCTGATGTTATCTTAAACATCAAGCTGCTGAGAGATGGTGATGCTGGGATTACACTGCTTCAATCTCACTATGTGTAAAAGATCTTGAGTCGCTTCGGGCATGACGACTGCAAGCCTTCTCCGACGCCATATGATCCTAGCGTGATACTTCGAAAGAATAATCATATTGCTAGAGATCAACTGAGATATTCTCAGATCATTGGCTCGCTTATGTATTTGGCATGTGCCACGAGTCCTAACATCTCTTTTGCTGTAAGCAAGTTGAGCCGGTTTGTTTCCAACCCGGGAGATGATCATTGGGATGCGCTTGAGAGAGTTATGCACTATTTAAAATGCACTGCGAGCTATGGGATTCACTATTCCGGTTATCCTAGGGTACTGGAAGGCTATAGTGATTCAAACTGGATATTTGATGCTGATGAGATTAAAGCCACGAGTGGTTATGTGTTTACACTCGGCGGTGGAGCTGTTTCCTGAAAGTCTTGCAAGCAGACCATCTTAACGAGGTCAACTATGGAAGCAGAACTCACATCATTAGACACAGCCACTGTTGAAGCAGAGTGGCTTCGAGAGCTTTTGATGGACTTACCTGTGGTTGAAAAACCCATACCCGCTATCGTTATGAACTGTGATAATCAAACTGTGATAGTTAAAATTAAAAGTTCTAAGGATAATTTGAAATCATCAAGGCATGTGAAAAGGAGATTAAAATCTGTCAGAAAATTGAAAAACTCCGGAGTTATTGCGTTGGATTATATCCAAACGTCTAAAAACTTGGCAGATCCTTTCACAAAGGGTTTATCACGTAATGTGATAGATAGTGCATCGAGGGAGATGGGTTTGAGACCCACGGTATGAGTTGTCCACAGTGGTAACCTACTCTATGTGATCGGAGATCCCGTGAATTAGAAGTAGGAGACAAGCTGTTGGTCGGCTGAGAGGAGAGTATCCTTACATTTTACTATCCCACTCCGCAAAGATGCAATACTCTCCTGATCTGCATGGCAGGTTGATATTTATCTTAATGTATTCCAAGCGGCTTACTTATATAAGCGGATATGTTATCCTGCAGAGCATCTCTTGAGGAATACACCTATATGAGTCTGACTGGTAAACGTCGCAGTCTATTAGAGTTGGATGCTCTTTAATAAACTCATGAAAGGCATTGGAGTATGACGTATAAACTCCACCCGCGGGGAAGCCTTGCGGTAGCCTAGTATCGGTAAATGAATTGTGTGAAACTAGTTCGCAGCAAACTTGTAGTTCAAGGCATAGTCCACTATTCAAGTTGCGGTCTAGCGTAGCATAAGTTTCTAAGTGGAAGTTCAACTTAACAGTCTCCACTAAACAACGGTATATAAAACAATGTTTTGGAACAAATGTGATATAATGTGCCAATGAGACTTTGTGGGGGATTGCTGGAATTTTAGTGTACTTGGGCCAAGGCCCAACTAAAATCCGAAATTCTCTTGGCCCATTCTAGTCGGCTGGCTGTGTGTATGTGAGACTAATGTTTAGTCCCATACTGCTAGTGCAGAGTGAGCTGCACCACTTTTTATAGTGGTATGTTCTAGTACTAGTATGAGCTAGTGAGAACAAGAAAAGATGAAGAGTGCCACACGCGCGCTCCTCCTCCTCGCTCGCCTCGCCTCGTCACGCCGCGCCGCGCCGCGGGTTGCGGGAATCTCGCCGATCCGAGCTTATATTTTTGCGGTCCGGGAAAATTAACGAGTCATTGATTAGTAATTAACGGACGCGTTAATTTCTCAGCCGTTTCCGATCCTTTATGATCGTGGGGCTGTTAACGACTTAAACGTGCGGCTGCGCCCACGTCCTACCCGAGCCGCACTATATATACAGACCGGGGCAAACCCTAGCCGCCACCACGAGATACATGGTCTCACACCGTTCCAGAGCATTGCGACGCCGTCTACCAAGTCTTCTCCATCCCGTCTTCCGGCGTGCACCGGTTGAAGGGACAGTAGGCCTCCGGAACCCCGCCTCTTGTGATCCTGTACGGGAGAGGGGCGATCAGGTTTTTTGGGAGCGCACTCGCGCGACTACTGACTTCGAGTTCTTCCCCAACGACGACTTCTTCCCCGATATCGCCAGCCTCTTCATCGACGACATGGGCGACGACACGGTGAACTCTAGCGGTGCGACTGCCGATTCACCGTATGTGTTCTTGATCTTTCTATATGATGTTTTGCTAGAGTTCTTACTTATAGTATATGCTCTAGATTGCATCTGTTTATCTACTGTGTTACTAGATCGCATGATTAGTTTAATCTATATTATTCTAGTCATAATCTGTTTACTGTTTTCGCGGATTAAATCATATGCTAAATCGCCTATTTATTCAACAGTAGGTTTCCGAACTATAGACGGGACAAAGACGCAGCGGGAGCCCGCCCAATGCCCATGACATAGAGTTATTGCCGAGCTCTGCAACTGTTCAAGCTCAGCTGCCTGCGAGGATGGATGTGTACTGGACTTGCTCCTCCATGGCCCCCGGGGACGCCGTCGCGATCGAAGCTGACGCCGGCGGTCCCCTCGTGCGACGGCGACCCGTCCGTCTGAGCTGTCAGCGTTCTAGTTAAAGTATTAAACTTTGTTCGAGTCTTCAAGGCGAAGGCGATCTCGTTTAGGAGCGTCCTGCTCAAGTCTTTGCTTTATTTACTCGTGGACTCCGTCCTCTCCAAGTTACTTAGGCTAGAAGCACAGGCTGGCTGCTTACAGCCGACGACGACCAGATGAGTGCCCGTGCTCCATCACCGTTGAACTTTGGACGAGGGGAAAACACATGAGGTGCGCCTGAGAAAATGGAGGGTCGACGTTTCTGATGCCGGGACGACGAGAACTCGCGGAACAGCCATGACTTGGAACCAGTCTGGTGAGCTGTGGTTTTCAGGAGTCATCACTCATCAGCAGGGATGAGGAGAGCACGGCACGTCGAAGGCCCAGATTGACGGATGAATCTACCTTGAGAAACCGGCGCGTTCTTCGCCTAATTGATGCCGCCGGCCGTCTACGTACGTGCGTGCTGTTAGGATTGGTCGCGTTCGTGCCGCTGTCGTGAAGGCCACTACACGCGCTCTGCTCCGGCGCTCCCGTCGTGCTCTGCTGATTAGGGAGAGCTACTACAGTATTTTCCAAGCATATTCTGCAAGACGTGCGCTCACGCATACTTCTGCACTTGTCTTGTTGTTTCAGGGGAAATTGTTCATCAAGGGGTATTACAATGGATCCTACTTATATGACTGCAGTACTGCATTTGACAGCTGAACGCTCCACGGAAAACCACACATGGGAATCGAAGATCAACTGTTGCAGACATGGGAAACTGAACTGGAATCTCGACTCGGGCTCGGGCATAGTACAAGCTCAGCACCCTGAGCTAACTGTACAATTACACTGAGTTGTCTTCATCAATCATCCACCAACCGATTCGTCCCGTCAAGCGTTCCACGATTTCCTTGATCAGATTGACTAGTCGCATTTCGAATACCAACTTAGTATTAGGCTTTGGGCACTATAACTCGTTGCTCTTTGCGCCACGCCAGTCCATCAACGCAACCATGACCAGCAAGCAGGCGCCTTGGTCCACCTCCTACCTCCTCCCCGCCACCGTCCTGGTCCTGCTCCTCGTCTTCCTACTCGCGTCCCTCAACAGCTCCGGCGCCGGCTCCGATGGCCTCGGCGTCCTCTGCAGCACCCGCCGCACCGGCACCGACCACTACACCGTCGCGCCGGAGGCGCCCCCGGAGCCCGAGTTCAGCCTGCTGGTCGGCATCCTGACCATGCCGAAGCTGCGCGAGAGGCGCGACATCGTGCGGCTCGCCTACGCGCTGCAGCCGCCGGTCCCGTCCTACGCGCGCGTCGACGTGCGCTTCGTCTTCTGCAACGTCACCGACCCGATCGACGCGGCGCTGGTCGCCCTCGAGATCATGCACCACGGCGACATCCTCGTCCTCGACTGCGCCGAGAACATGAACGACGGCAAGACGTACGCCTACTTCTCCTCCGTGCCGCGCCTCTTCGCGGAATCCCCCTACGACTACGTGATGAAGACCGACGACGACACCTACCTCCGCGTGCCGACCCTGGTGGAGGACCTCCGCTCCCGTCCGCGCGACGACGTCTACCTCGGCTTCGGCTACAACATGAGCGGGGACCCGATGCTGTTCATGCACGGCATGGGCTACGTCATGTCCTGGGACCTGGTCAGCTGGGTGGCCACGGCGGAGGAGATCCTCGCCAGGAACGACACCGTCGGGCCCGAGGACCTCATGCTCGGGAAATGGGTCAACCTCGCCGGCAAGGGCAAGAACCGGTACGACCTCAAGCCGCGGATGTACGACCTCAACTGGGACATGGATAACCTGCGCCCGGACACCGTCGCCGTGCACACGCTCAAGGACAACCGCCGGTGGGCGACCACGCTCGCCTACTTCAACGTCACCGCGGGAATCGAGCCGTCCAAGCTGTACCACCACTTGCCGTGATCGATCATCGGTTCTTCTTCTCTTCTTTTATTTTTTCCTCGGTTCGTGCATGATATGTATCGTCACTTGTGTATTCCGCTGTTTTTTAGTCGAGATTGTCATCGCACACGCATTAGCCATGTGCTGGGCCGCTTCAAACCGCCGGGCAAGCTGAATTATACCGGCGGTTGCTTTAGATAATATTGCCTTCTTGGTGACTACCGAATTAATTGGACCTGATGGTTCGTGCTGTGAATTCTTCCTCGCTTCAACAGAAGGTTGTTGATTCTTTTATGAGGATCGCCATTGGTGAATTATTACTTGCATGCTTTTGGTAGTAGTATATATTTTCCTACTGGCTTCCGCAGTTGCCAGATCGGGATATGACTCTGTGAGGCCGTCTACATGGGAGGCTTGTATGATCAGGCCTTCTGGCGCCCCAATATGTTGTCCCGCATCCGAACAGAAAGGGCATGTACAGGGAAGACTGATCTTTTCTTAACCATCCACGTCATTTAGATGACAACTAATATCAGTCTTACAATGTATTACTCCCTCCGTATCAAAATGTAAGATGTTTTGGTAGCTTAAATTTGGCTACTGAAACGTCTTACATTTAGTTACAGAGGAAGTATCTCTTATTTCTATTTAGCAGTTAATAAGGATAATTAAACTTTGGTATGAAATTATGTCAATAAGGGAGGGCATATGGTACAACGGAAAAAATTGTCTTCTCTTAGTTGTTTAGAGATCATCCCTTAGCTAACAGAAGACAACCACCTCTCTCTTTATTCTCTTTCCTCCAGCTAAGTAAAAATCCGACGTGGCATCTTCTGTGGGAAGGTTGACGTCATCCCATTATACATGCGCTAAGAGCCGGGGATCCGCACTCCCTTTTTTAAAAACATATGTGCTAAGTCAGCTGGTGTCAGAACATACTGCAATGTGGGGGTGAATAAAAGGGCACAACCTAAAAAATTAAATGAAAAATTAAACATAGGGAAAATTTAACTAATTAAACGTAAGTAAGAACTAAATAAGTACATAGATGTTTAACTTAGCGATTCCTACTATCAATCCGACTACTTGAGCTACAGCTGAAGTAGACCGCGATCACAAAGGTTTTCACTCGTTCGCGCATGCTGGTGCCAACCTCTGGCGTTCGGGGTCATCCCATGGCTCAGCTCGCGGTGTTGGCTTAATGTCCTCGTATGTACCCCACCTCGTCCTAATCAACTTCGAGGTCTGGAAACTCCTTTATCACATGAGACTGTGTCCAATACCGACACCATCCTTAGAAGCATTCAGAGCCAAAGGCCATCACCACATGAAGATCCCACCGCTGTGTCATCCACACGAATAAGGTCGGTCACTGTCGAACCAGAGTTGCTGCCTTGTTCTTGATCTCTTTCGGGCACCCATCAGAGATGCGGATATGACACCATGCCACACTATGCATACGATGAAGCCTAATGCACCAACTACCACCGAGGTGCTGCAACAAGTCAGCCACCATAACGCACAGCTCGAGGCTCATTCCACACGCATGACACGAGATATGGAAGTCTTGACAATTGTGCCACCAACACAGGCACAACCAGTCCACATAGTTGATATGCCCACCACACACAACAGGTGATGTCCCCGATGATTTCGGCGCGGGGGAGCCGCCACTATCGCGGCAGGATGCTGCCGGTGGCGAAGGAACAAGTCAGGAGAGAGGATGGTGAGGCATAAGCTCTCGAGAAACCCTCGGATCAGCTAGATGGTCATCCTCGCGAGAGTTGGGTTACTACGAGAAAATGGTTGGATACGTAGCCGTTCCTTGTTGGAGGTTTTGATACTTCAGGCTTCCATGTTCTTTTTTGTATGTGAAGCTTGCATGTGCGGCCTCTCGTCGTTTACAAACTTGTCAAGAGGATCAAGTTTGGTCTTGATGTTTAGCTTCACCATTCGTGTTCCCTATATTTTACATCTTCTTGTCTTTCTTCCATTAATTAGTTGTCTAATTTGTATTTGAAATCCCCTTCAAGACCATTATATGGTCTAAGTACTTACTCTACCAAGATATTGTTTGCTTAATGAAGAAAAAGGGTGCATTTTCTATAGGGCTCGCTTCCTATCAAAATCTCAACTGTATGGGAGTTTACGAAAGTATTTTCATCAAGGTACAAATCCGGGCAGGTGTATGCATGACAATCTCACCATCAAGGCTTGAGTACTGATGGCACCCGCACCCATTGGGTGAAGGTATTTAACCAAACCCGCACCCATGTTTCAGTATCTTAACCACACCCGCACCCGCGCGTGAGTTTTTAAAACTTGTGGGTTAACCAACCAAAAATAACCCCAAAACAACAATATACTATATCACACGAATGCAACATAAATAAGTTCATCGCGCATGAATGGCCAATCACATCGCCAACACCCATCGATCTACAATTTGAGAGGGAGGCTCGGGAGAGGGAAAGAGGACCACTCATCGATAATTGCGAGCGAAAAATACGAGGGGACGACATTTAGGTCTCAGTGTTAACATGGACCCACATGTTCATAAATAAAGATAACAGGATATGTGGGTATGCGGGTATGAGTTTTGATGTACTGCGCCCGCACCCGCAATACCCATCGGGTATACATATTTTACCATTTACTTACCTATGGGTAATATTATTTTATCAAACCCTCAACCCGATGGGTAAAAATCCACTGGGCATGCGGATAATGGGTACCCATTGCCATCAGTAGCCTTGTGACTCCTGAATCTATTTGTTCGGGAGCCTCCTTGATCCCACCTTCAAGTTCAAAATGCATCGTCAATTAAGTGCCTTTGGGCACAACATTCTTCACAAATCCCAGGAGCTGGTGGTCATTTGCACCTAGCAGTTCATACATGAGCATCACAAAACTCTTGACTTGGACTAAGATGTCCTTTAGCCATCCAACCCCAACCTTCATGTGTTCATCCTTCTATCGGTTAGAAGACATATTCATTCATCAACTCTCTTATTTTCCGAGTCAGTCTTGACTCGTGAGTCGAGCTCTAAATTCTTGTTTGCGGTCTCATACTCCCTCCGCTTCATATTAGATGACTTTCATTTGTATAAAAGTGGATGCACCTAGATTTATAACATGTCTAGATACATCCACTTTTATATAAATGGAAGTCATCAAAAAATTGGAACAGGGAGAGTGCTTCCAATAGCAGCATACATCTGGGTTCCATGCTAATTAACCATCAGACTGCTATGGAAAGTGAGGCATGTTCATTTTGGAAAACAGCAAAAGCCATGAATATATTGCATACTCAATTTGCTGAAGAAGAAACCAGGGACTGCTATATCTGTTGTGTGTCGACTGTCGAGCAACACCACCTTATCGGGTTTTCACCCCAAGAAACAGTGTTTCTCCGAAGAACACATTGCATGAGACGAAAACTTAAATCGTGATTATACTCTAATAATCAGCCTAACTTTTTGGAAGCACTCTGCAAAAGTTCCAATAACCCTGAGTACTTATATGTTAGTTACAATGATTGAGCTGTCGAGATCTCATATTTGATCACAAGGCCGGCTGGCCGAGGCGGCAAGGCAAAGCCACCACGTCATGTATCAAGTTGTAAGTGGTAGCCGACGAATGCATGTCCCTATGACTCATGAATGAATGATTAGTTGTCGATCGATCGTAGCCCATCTAGAAACTGAAATTAATATGGTTTGCAGGTGTTCATGTGCCACCTAACATGCCCCCTCGACGTCGACTCCTCTCCTAATTACTGGCTAATGCTCAATATGCACAGAAAGATCTGATGAAGAACGCAGACAGATATCGATTCCTTGTCGCCATTGAGGTTCAAGAGCTTAACAGTCTCCACGGCCGCCCGCGTGTCCCAACGACAATTTTGTTTCAACACGAGACGCGCGAACGACTAAACCAACGTTCGTTTTTACGCAGAATTAGTCCCACGTCGTGAGACGCGCATACGTTTTCGCTTATAAGGTCACGTGCATTTCTCCTTTCCATTTCATTTCTCACTCGCGCGCGATGAAGACCAGCTCGTCGACGCAGGCGCTGTTCCCCACCAGCTCCTCGCTGTGCACCCCGTACCTCCTCCTCGTGCCGCTCGGCCTCCTCGCCGCCGTGCTCGTCCTCCCCAGCCTCGGCTCCTCCCACGTCCGCTCCGACGGACTCGGCGTGCTCTGCCCCACCCTCGACACCGACGGCTACCCCGTCGCGTCGGGGGCCGAGAAGCTCGTCTCCACCGCGCCGCAGCAGAAGCCGGCGGAGTTCCGCCTCCTCGTGGGCGTGCTGACCACGCCCAAGCGGTACGAGCGGCGTGGCATCGTGCGCCTGGCGTACGCGCTCCAGCCGCCGACCCCATCCTACGCGCAGGTGGACGTGCGCTTCGTCTTCTGCGGCGTGGACGACCCGGTGGACCGCGTCCTGGTGTCCCTCGAGGCCGCGCGCCACGGCGACATCCTCGTCCTCAACTGCACCGAGAACATGAACGACGGCAAGACGCACGAGTACTTCTCCTCCGTGCCGCGCCTCTTCTCCGACACCCCCTACGACTACGTCATGAAGACCGACGACGACACCTACCTGCGCGTCGCCGCCATGGCGCACGAGCTCCGCTCCAAGCCCCGCGACGACGTCTACCTCGGCTACGGCTTCGCCGTCGGCGACGACCCCATGCAGTTCATGCACGGCATGGGGTACCTCGTGTCCTGGGACATCGCGACCTGGGTGTCCACCAACGAGGACATCCTCCGGTACAACGACACCCACGGCCCCGAGGACCTCCTCTTCGGCAAGTGGCTCAACATCGGGAAGAGGGGACAGAACCGCTACGACCTCAAGCCCCGGATGTACGACCTCAACTGGAACAGGGACAACTTCCGGCCGGACACCGTCGCCGTGCACATGATCAAGGACAATCGCCGATGGGCAGATACCTTCCGGTACTTCAACGTCACCGCCGGAATCAAGCCGTCCAACCTGTACCACTTGCCGTGATCGATTGATCGACCGGCCGAGGAGCTGTTCATATTTGATTTTAATTCTTTATTAAAAAATATCGTTTTGACATTCATGACGTGGTTGATTATGCCATGGAAGTCCCTGGCGATTGATCACTTTCTTTTTATGCCGTTTCTTAGTATTATTGATCGCCTGATTGATCGACCGTCAACGCACCCGACCTGATGAGCAGCTAGAGATTCTCTGAACTATTATAGAAAATGCCATGTTCATTCACAAGAACAGTAGCTAGTACGTACATCTGTTGCAAAAAGCAAAGGAGAAAGATAGGCTCAGGCTAGCTCCCGCTCCCGCTCCCGCACCCCCACCGGCGGCCACCTCGGCCGCCGTCCTTCGCCATAGCCACCACCACCACCGCCCCACCTTCCATGAATCCCGCCTCGGGGCTCGCCCCCTCCTCCTCATTCATCACCCCACCAGCACCTTGCTCCCATGCCGAGCGCGTTTGTCTCTCGGGTACTAGCTCAGATCTGGAAGGTTCGCCGCGCACGCCTCCCCGGGGCCGGGTTCTTGAGTAATCTTTCGCGGCCGTTGTGCGTAATGGCACCGGTTCTCCGCCGACCCCTCGTCCTCTTTTCGCTGCTGCACCTCACCCCATGGTCCAGTCCCATCCGCCTGTCGCCATTGATGACTCGCAGGAGGGATGGGTCGATGTTCAAAGCAAGAAAACAAAGATGATAGCTCGGCGCGTAGGTAGCCGCCTTCGGCTCCGACCTCCTGCTCTGACCAGGATTCCCATCACTAAGGATGATCTCTTTGGTCTCTGCTTTTGTTGCCTCTCCCCCCACCATCGGGTTTCCAGCTGCGCGCAGGACCGGTCCGATGCCTTCATTGCTTCCAAGCAGGGCATATCGCCAAGAAGTGTAGAGCGGAATCCCTTCCTACAAAAGCAATACTACCCCCCCCCCCCCCCCCCCCCCACAATCGTATCATCCAACATCGCCATAAACCAGCACCCAGCGCTCGTTCGCCGGTCATCAAGCAGCTACCTCCCCTGCGGATTCCAGCCTCTCAGCGGCTTGTCTTCCCAACCGCACCGCCTCCAACCTACGAGCATCCACTCCAACGGCCTCCTACAACACCGTCGACCCTCCTATCGGCACCTCTGCGAGCTCGCCCGGGCACGAAATCACCCCTGCCGGTGACTCTATCTCCTGCAGCCCTAAGCCCGACATGGCGGCCTTCTACGCGGCGCAGATGGACACCACCGAGCTCCCCATGCCACACTCGTGCGCCCCTGGTGGCGCCATGCGCCGCCCCGAGATCGGCTACTACAACCTCGACCTCACCTCGGAGACGGTCGCTGACGAGGCGGCGCTGGATGCCTACGCGGTCATTGTCATCGTCGTGGGCGACGCAGCCACCTTCTGGCCACGCAAGATCGGCGAGGCTATCCTCACCGAGTTCCCGGAGATCCCGCAGCCGGACATCGACGTCAACCTCTACCTCAACGGTATCTTTCTGGTGCGCTGCAAGGAGCGGCGCTGGCGTGATATGCTACTTGACAGGAAGCTCATTCATGGCGACGGCGTGCCGCTGCAGCTGCGTCCTTGGTCTCGCCTCTTCCTCATGGAGCAAGTCACTCCACGCTACCGCGTCCGCATCTTCATCGAGGGACTGCCGCCTCAAGCTTTCACCGTCGCCAATGCACGCAAGGTCCTCCCCTCATGCCAGTTTCACACTATCGCAGTTTCCTCCTCCGAGAAGACCGATCTCTCCTACTTCATCGTCTACGCGTGGGTTCATGACCCCGACACCATCCACAAGGTGGTTGTCATCGACCCCCCGATGATCCCGGCTACCAATGCTGCTGAGCGCCTGGTTCTCCCGCCGGGGTTCGACGAGATCATCGACGGCGACCCCACTGCTACGCCGCGCTACACTCCACCGTTGTTGACCAGGTTCTACGCTACCGTGCACCTCGACTCCGTCGTTCTCCACCCATCGGGCGCTGGTGCCGGTGGCGGCGACAAAGGAGGAGATGGCCACCCCAACAGACGGAGATATCCGTGGGGCCGGCTGTTCGTCGACGGAACTTCGGCGGGGCCGCCGGAAGCGCCAACGCTTCACCTGGCCACGGCGCAAGGCTCGGTGTTCGACAGGATTGGCCCTCCATCGACCTTGCCACGCTCGCCCTTCCTCGAAATCGCCACTCTGTCTGGAGATCGGAGCCGCTGGTTGTGGCCAGGGCTGACGTGGAGCCTCTCCAGCCCTCTGATCTGCATGTGCTGGGCCAGGGCTCGCTGCCGCAGCTGCCGTTGGTCACGAGTGTGCCAGTGCCGACCGCTCCTAACCTGGACCCGTTGAACACTCTGCTTGCTACTTCTGATGTTGTCGAAGGGCTAGTCTTGCCTTCTTCTACTTTGCACTGCTCTGACCTCCACCCTGAGTTGTTGGCTGTCCAGCTGCAAATTTCCTCTTCAGAGCCAGTCACGAGCGAGGAAAACCATGGAGGTGCGGGCCAGGTCAACTTGGAGTCTGACCAAGCTGTGCTCATGCATGCTTCTGAGGCGGACGACGCTGCGCCCCCGCCGGTTGATGGGCCCGTTCTGGGACAAAGGCCCATCAGCCCAAGCCGCAGCCCGGCGGACCAGCTACGCGCTTTTCTTTCCCAGGTGGGGGAACCAGTTACCCCAGGCCTGCTTCGTGCTCCTCCCCTGCTTCCGATGGGAGCCCCTGATACGTCTCCAACGTATCTATAATTTCTTATGTTCCATGCTATATTATACCAAGTTATTACATGTTTTATATGCATTTTATATAGTTTTATGCATTTTCTGGGACTAACCTATTAACAAGATGCCACAGTGCCAGTTCCCTGTTTTCTGCTGTTTTTGGTTTCAGAAAAGTACTTAAGGAAATATTCTCGGAATTGGACGATTTCTTTTCAGAAGTCAGTTTTTATTTGGGAACGTTCCAGAAAACCGAAGACGAGACGAAGTGGGCGACCGAGGCGCCGTCACCTGGTCCTCGCGCGGCAGGAGCCCTGGCCGCGCGAGCACGTGGTGTGGGCCCCTCGGGGCGCCACCGACTTCGCCCTTTCGCCTACATATACCCCCCAGACCAAAAACCCTAGCACGGTGTTCATATTTTCCTCCACGGGTCCCGAGCCGCCGCCGTCGTCAACACCAATTCGGGAGAGATCAGAACTCCTCCCCGGCACCCTGCCGGGAGGGGGAATCGTCACCGGAGGCCTCTACGTCGCCATGACCGCCTCCGGACTGATGCATGAGTAGTCTACCCTTGGACTACGGGTCCATAGCAGTAGCTAGATGGTTGTCTTCTCCTCTTGTGCTATCATGTTTAGATCTTGTGAGCTGCCTATCATGATCAAGATCACCGTTATGTAATACTTCATGTTGTGTTTGCTGGGATCCGATGAATATTGACTACTAAAGTTATTGCTTCATAATATATCATGTGTGTGCTATTTAATGATCTTGCATGCTCTCCGTTACTTGTGTATGCTCTGGCCAAGTAGATGCTTGTGACTCCAAGAGGGGGTATTTATGCTCGATAGTAGGTTCATGTCTCTATTAAATCTGGGGTGGTGACAGCTAGCTCTAAGGTTGTAGATGTACTGTTGCTACTAGGGATAAAACAGTAGTACTTTGTCTAAGGATGATGTTACTTACTTACTTTACACACAGTGCTTAAGGCGATAATCTGTTGCATGCAACTTAATACTGAAAGGGGTGCGGACGCTAACCGGAAGGTGGATTATTAGTCATAGATGCGGTTGGAACGGTCTATGTATATTGTTGTAATGCCCGAATGAATCTCACACTAGACATCATAACATTGGTATATGCATTGGTTTGCTCATCATTATTCTATCAATTGCCCAGCTGTAATTTGATTACCCGCATGAATGTTATTATTATTTATGGAGAGACACCACTAGTGAACTGTGGACCCTGGTCCTTGTCTTTAATCTGATAAACCACAAACTGCAAACCTGTTACTTTCTGCAAACAAACATCTTTCTTTCACACATACGTTTAATCCTTTGTTACAGCAAGCCGGTGAGATTGATAACCTCACCGTTAAGTTGGGGCAAAGTATCTTGATTGTGTTGTGTGCAGGTTCCACGTCACTTACGTCGCAGACTTTTCTGGCGCCGTTGACACCTCGGGGGAATTCATTATTTCCTACTGGTTCGATAACCTTGGTTTCACAACTGAGGGAAACTTGCTGCTGCACTACTTCATACCTTCCTCTTGGGGTCTCCCAACAACACACCCACCGTGTGCATCAGCCCCTGCTCGCCGTCGCCGCCCAACACCACCACCACCCTCCCGCCACAGCTCTCGCATCGCGGAGAAGAAGATCGAGGGGTCCAGCACCTCGCTGGTGGAGGCTCAACGCCTAATCGCTCGTCGCATGGGCGTGCCCGCTGACAAGAAGGAAGATGGACATGCCCGCCTCAAGAAGCTCTCCGCGGCGTTCGGCAAGCAACTAGAGACTGAGCAGACGGCGGCGCTCACCGATCTGGCTGATCGTGCATCACTGGGACAGGCCATCGCCGCTGGGGTGGCGACGGCTGCCGTGTCGTAGGTCGCTGGACCTCGGATTTATCAGTGGTCAGTTGTTGCTGTCGTGCTAGTTTAATGGATAGTCTGAATCTGCTTATTTGGAATGTTAGAGGTCTGAATTCTGTCGCTAGGCAGTTTGCTGTGTGTGGGTTGATCCGAGACAATCATATCTCGGTGGTCTGTTTCCAAGAGTCAAAAATCCAGTGTGTGTCTTCTCTATTAATTGTGCAAGCATGTGGTCCTCGTCTTCGTGATTTCATCGTTGTTCCGTCTGTTGGGGCAAGTGGAGGTCTGATCTTAGCTTGGGATTCAGACTTGGTCCAGCTGACTCCTGTATGCTCCTCCGCCAATTTCATAATTGCTTCTTGTACTTGTCTGAACTCGGGCAAAACATGGATCATCTGCAATGTTTATGGCCCGCAGGGAACAGCACAAAAGCTCACCTTTCTGGGTGATCTGAAAGCAGCTTTTACAAACATAACAGCTCCTATTGTACAGATGGGTGATTCCAACCTGATAGCTGAAGCTTCGGATAAAAATAATGCAAATGTGAACAGAGGTCTCATGTCTGCTTTCCGTCAGTTCATGAATGCTTTGGAGATGAAATATCTATATTTGCACGGTCGCCGTTATACCTGGAGTAATGAACAGCTTGTGGCCACCAAAAGCCGCCTAGACAGGGTGTTGCACAATGCAGATTGGCATGGTCTGTTCCCAAATGCAATTCTCCAAGCTATCTCTTCGAGTGCATCTGATCATGCACCATTGGTTCTCTCCATTGATGCGCATATTGCTCATTCAAGGCGTTTCCACTTCGAAACTTTCTGGGCCCGCAGACCGGACTTCATGGAACAACTGCAGCTTGCTTGGAACTCCTCTCCATCACATTGTAATGCCTTTGTTAGCCTGCACCAAAAGCTGCAGCACGCGACCAAGCATCTGCAGAGCTGGGGTTCGAAGTTGATCAGCGATATTAGGCTTCGTTCTATCATTGTCAATGAGTTGATTTACAGACTCGATGTTGCAAGTGACACTCGTCAGCTCTCTCTTGAGGAACACAGGTTCAGAAAATTGCTAAAAGTTAAATGCCTTGGGCTGGCAGCGATTGAGCGCTGCATCTGGCGCCAAAGATCAAGATTCCTCTGGCTGCGGGAGGGAGATTGCAACTCAAGACTATTCCACATCAAGGCATCTGCTCGCAGGCGCAAGAACTTCATCCCCTCAATCACAGTCGACAATGTTGTAACCGTGGACCAGGACACCAAAGTGAAGGGAATATGGTCGCACTTCAACGACCTTATTGGCACTCTCAAACCCACCTCCTCCTCCATCAATTTCAATGCACTGCCGTTCCCACCGGTGGATATTTCTCAACTTGACAGCCCTATCACAGAACAAGAGGTTAAGGCGGCAATTATTGATCTACACTCAGAAAAGGCACCTGGCCCCGACGGATTTACCGGCCTATTCTATCTGCTTGCTTGGGACACAATCAAACAGGATGTCATGTGGGCGATTCGGACCCTTGAGCTGGCCGGTAACCAAGGATTTCACCTCCTCCATACTGCGCTAATGATTCTGTTGCCAAAATCTCCGGATCCTGCCTCCCCCTCCGACTACAGACCTATAAGCCTGATCCATAGCTTTGGAAAGCTTTTCACTAAGATCCTTGCAACCAGATTGCAGCCGTTGATGCAGGACTTGGTCTCACCGTGTCAAAATGCCTTCATTCGTGGCAGATCAATTCACGACAACTTCGTGTACGTGCAAGGAATGATAAGGTCACTAAAACAGAAAAAAATCCCAGCCTTGATGATGAAGATAGACATCTCCAAAGCTTTTGACCCTGTGTCGTGGGTATTCCTGACGAAACTATTGATGCATAGGGGGTTTCAGCTCCAAATGGATTGCCTGGATTTCTGTGCTACTTGCTTCGAGCACGACAAAAATCTTGGTGAATGGCCAGCTTTCGGATGATATTTTTTACCGACGTGGGCTGCGGCAAGGGGACCCGTTATCGCCTCTCCTTTTTGCTTTGGTTATGGACTGCTTGGGGCTGCTGTTTGAGAAGGCCCAGGGAGACAATTTACTGCAACCAATTGGTCGACAGCTTCCGAGATTCAGGGCATCTATTTATGCCGATGATGTTGCCATCTTCCTGCAACCAACCCCACATGATATTGCAGTCACAATGGCAATCTTTCTGGTTTTGGGGATGCAACTGAATTATTGACCAATCTACAGAAAAGCAAGATACTCCCAATTGCTTGTCAAAATCTTGACCTCCAATTTGATGTTGAATCAACAGGATGCCAGATTGCAAACTTTCCATGCACCTATTTGGGCCTTCCTTTATCCAACACTAGACTCAAGCGCAATGATCTCCAGCCAGTGCTTGACAAGTTCATGAAGAAGCTTGCATGTTGGAAGGCAAAATGGATCTCCTTAGCTGGGCGTCTAACTTTGGTTAATGTAGTGCTCTCGGCACTACCAGCTTATCAACTGATCGCTCTCATCCATCCCAAGTGGTTAATCAAACAAATTGACAAGCTTCGAAGAGCTTTCCTATGGGCTGCTGATTCAAAGGTGCCAGGGGGTAAATGCTTGGTTAATTGGAAGGTTTGTTGTCTTCCAAAACAGCTTGGTGGCTTGGGTATCCCTGATCTACACATACAAAATATTGCTCTCCGGACAAGATGGTTGTGGCAGCAAGAGACAAACCCCTCAAAACCATGGCTAGGCCTACCAATACCAATTGACAGAACAGTGCAAAATCTGTACCAGGCTGCCACTACTATACGTTTGCATGATGGGAGATCAACTAAATTTTGGCACAGCCATTGGCTTCACAGCTGGCCTTTAAAGCAGCATTTCCCGGCGTTATTCAAGCACTCAAAGAGAAGAAACGTTTGTGTGCGCGAGGCACTCAACAACAAAAGTTGGATAACCTTCATAAAACCCAATCCTCCTGTGGTTGTTCTAGCTGAATATTTGCTGCTATGGGCGCTACTCAATAATGAAAACTTGCCTCTTTTCACCGAGGAGCGGGACACAATCACCTGGAACCTGACAGCGGATGGAAAATACACAGCCAAGTCGGCCTACACTGCTCGGATGCTGGGCCAGATTGAAAACCCGGCTGTAGCTAGTATTTGGGAAGCCAAAGTGATTCCTAAATGCAAGGTTCATGCTTGGCTCCTTTTCCATAACAAATGTTTGACGGCTGATAACTTAGCCAAGCGCGGATGGCCTCACAACCCTGCCTGCCCTTTTTGCAACACTGAACCTGAGACGGCGGTGCATCTGCACATCACTTGCAAGTATGCCCAAGATTGCTGGACTGAGATCTTGGCCAAATCAAACATTCCGGCACTTCTACTTCCATCCCCTACTTCGGACAGCTTTGTTTCTTGTTGGACAACAATCAGTGACCTGGCTCCTGCTCAAATCATCAAACGATGGCAATCGGTGGCGTTGCTAACTTGGTGGAACTTATGGAAAGCTCGCAACGATATAATCTTCAACAACAAGGCAGTGTCGAGCTCTGATTTAGCTGACACTACCTTGCAAGACCTCGCGCAATGGCGCACTGCCGGTGTGTTGATCACGGTGTGGCCTGCGGGAGCGTGAAGTATTTCCAGTTTGGTAGCTCTCTTCTTTAGACACTTTGTCTTCCTTTCTTCCTTTTTTTTTGGTTTGTATTTATTTTGTAAATCCAAACTTACCGGCATTTGTCCCGGCCCATCTATATCAAATGAATGCAGCGCCCGCTGCCTTCCGTAAAAAAAACAGTAGTACGTACTAGGTGAAGCAGACCGGTCTTAATTACATGAGGCTTTAGTTTTTAACAGAACGATTTACCAAGTATCCATTAGTCGAAGCACATATTATAACACAAGCATGCGAAAAACACGGGAAAGAACCAAAGTTGACGGTTGCTTTGCACATATGCACAAAGGGCCTAAAGAAAAATACTAACTAAAACTCCCAAAAAAACATGACTATAGCTTACAAAAACACAACATTTTGTTTTTATCATCACATCAGTTGTGCACTACCATCATGGATTGGCTTCTTCCTTTTTGAGCCATAGGATTTTTATAAGATTTGCGTTAGCACTGAAATCCTATGAAAAAATTCTTCCATAGGATTCAAGTATATGTTGGCATCACAATCTTATAGATTTTCTATTTATACAATTTTTCTATCATACGAATCAAAAGAACCCGGAATATTTTCATGTGCCTCTTTTCACCGAGGAGCGGGACACAATCACCTGGAACCTGACAGCGGATGGAAAATACACAGCCAAGTCGGCCTACACTGCTCGGATGCTGGGCCAGATTGAAAACCCGGCTGTAGCTAGTATTTGGGAAGCCAAAGTGATTCCTAAATGCAAGGTTCATGCTTGGCTCCTTTTCCATAACAAATGTTTGACGGCTGATAACTTAGCCAAGCGCGGATGGCCTCACAACCCTGCCTGCCCTTTTTGCAACACTGAACCTGAGACGGCGGTGCATCTGCACATCACTTGCAAGTATGCCCAAGATTGCTGGACTGAGATCTTGGCCAAATCAAACATTCCGGCACTTCTACTTCCATCCCCTACTTCGGACAGCTTTGTTTCTTGTTGGACAACAATCAGTGACCTGGCTCCTGCTCAAATCATCAAACGATGGCAATCGGTGGCGTTGCTAACTTGGTGGAACTTATGGAAAGCTCGCAACGATATAATCTTCAACAACAAGGCAGTGTCGAGCTCTGATTTAGCTGACACTACCTTGCAAGACCTCGCGCAATGGCGCACTGCCGGTGTGTTGATCACGGTGTGGCCTGCGGGAGCGTGAAGTATTTCCAGTTTGGTAGCTCTCTTCTTTAGACACTTTGTCTTCCTTTCTTCCTTTTTTTTTGGTTTGTATTTATTTTGTAAATCCAAACTTACCGGCATTTGTCCCGGCCCATCTATATCAAATGAATGCAGCGCCCGCTGCCTTCCGTAAAAAAAACAGTAGTACGTACTAGGTGAAGCAGACCGGTCTTAATTACATGAGGCTTTAGTTTTTAACAGAACGATTTACCAAGTATCCATTAGTCGAAGCACATATTATAACACAAGCATGCGAAAAACACGGGAAAGAACCAAAGTTGACGGTTGCTTTGCACATATGCACAAAGGGCCTAAAGAAAAATACTAACTAAAACTCCCAAAAAAACATGACTATAGCTTACAAAAACACAACATTTTGTTTTTATCATCACATCAGTTGTGCACTACCATCATGGATTGGCTTCTTCCTTTTTGAGCCATAGGATTTTTATAAGATTTGCGTTAGCACTGAAATCCTATGAAAAAATTCTTCCATAGGATTCAAGTATATGTTGGCATCACAATCTTATAGATTTTCTATTTATACAATTTTTCTATCATACGAATCAAAAGAACCCGGAATATTTTCATGTGCTGCGATAAGGTTTCACCTTAGTGCCACCAATGTTGACGACAGTGGTGAGCATTGATTGCACAAATCGAACGTCTGGAGCATAGTCTTGTGGGATGACCATGCCCAGTGACCTTTGATTGCCCGCGCTGTCGCCATATATACACATCATCCCACTGAGATTGTGTTAGAAGTTACGGTGTGTTGAGCTACATGTGGTCGAACTATAACTTTATCATAAAAAAGTTTTCCTTCGAAGTGTCCGGCTCTCAAAACTTAGAAATTATAACACAAACTAGGATATATGACCTTAGAAATCCTATAGAGAATCATAACTCATTCGAGTTGAAATACGGTTTTGCTATTTCTTAGGAGGCTGAGAAATGACTAATCATAGGTCGAAAGTAAGAACCAGCCATGTGATCACTGAGATTCATGCTAGTATGGAAAGATGATAAGATCTTTGTTGAACATCTACTTTTATCGACGAAAAAAGATCAAAGGACGGAAAAATAGTTGCTCCTATGTAGATTATACAAAATTCTATAAAAGTAATTCAATCAACTTTTTATTGCATCAAACCTACTCGTAGAATCAGGTTAAATATGACGGCCTTCGTTACTGAATTTAGGGTGTATAGTTTTTCTGCATGAGTATTATGACATGTGTATTTGCATACAATGGACTCATTTTATTTCTAGAAAAAATTCTGAGAAATGAGTTCTTAATAGGCACGGAATGAATGCAATCCGTTAAATCCCTCTTTTGAGACTAGGTCTCATTTTTTGATGGGTCAAATTATTCATAATGAACAAATACACCTTATATTATGGATTTTTTTTTCAAAAAAAAACTATACACCTGAGTATAGAATAGGTTGCCACCGAGAATCGTTGATGCCTGGATCATTTTTCTTTGAGAGCCGAAAGGTACATGGATTTGGGGACAATCATACAAGGCCTAGTAGTAGTGTTCTAAGTCCAGCCCATGGCAAGCAATGCAGCCCATTTCAGAATTAAAAAATTGGACCAATTATGGGTCCAAAATTGAACAGCAGGCCAGAACGGGAGAACCGCCTCCAAAGAAAATAACTCCACTACCAAGTTCTCTCTCAAAAAAAAAACTCCGCTCGAAAAAGAAAAAATTGCTGCATCAACTGTCCTCTGGGAAATTTTGAATTTTCGGAAGTGGCTAGTTTCGGACAAATGCAGCATCGTCAACTGAGAGGATTCTGGGGGTATATGTATATTTCCGTCAATGTCATTGTATCCGGGGGCTTTGGGATACAAAGCCTGCATGTGCGATTCCTCCTGTCTGAGCTCTGAATTATGAACGCGAGGTGCAGCACATAACAGCTGGTGTGCGGTACAGGCCATCTATCTCAGCGTGAGAAGAAGAAGTAATCGTCGTCTTGAAGCCGACGGAATGAAGCATGAAGACCGAATATTCAGGGATACACAGATCACATGGGCGGAATATTTGGCAAGCCGCAGCTAGCCCTGAAGGCAGGCAGGCGATGATTGCGACGCCAGGCCGCCGCACAACCCCGCTGCAGCGAGCGAGCGAGGCGATCGATCAATCATCAACAAGGGAATATACGCGTGGCCTGAACACTGGTCAGTTGAGATCGATTCGCCGGCGGCAGGCACCCAGTCGATGGATTCATTCAGCAAAGAGACATCGATAGAGAGTATACTCGGTTTTCCAATACTTGGATTCTGCACTGTTCATGTGCATCTGCAGCAGATGGGAACAAAACGATGGATGCAGGTGGAAAGCAGGCGATTTCGTTTGTTCAAGGACCATCCATCCATCCATGTGTGCCTGCGGACTGCTTATTCAGTGATTTTCATGATGATCACGAAGCGATCCATCCATCGATACCGTTTAGAATTTGGAAACAGAACCGTCGTGCGTGACATGAACGACCTTGGCCGTCTCTCTTCAAGTTCAACACCGTAGGGATCACCCCAAGTACCTGACCTGGCGTCGGAGGCGCCGGGCCTCTGCTCTGCGCTGCATGCCATCTAGTAGTATGCATTTGTAAGAATGATCCCAACAGCGCACCGTGGCCGAGGACGAGCGCAAGTGGTTGACACGCATCCTGATGGGGGCCGCGTGGTAGCTGCAGGCGTAACAGGCGCCACGTCACTACATGGACATGGACGAGCACCCTTCTGCGTTTCCCCTCCCCGAAGGTCTGCTCGGACAGGACTGGGCATAGAATGTGCCCACGCCCCCGCGGCCGCCGACGCCGCTGGGGCAGGAGCTGGTCATCGTCCCACCGACATACGTGTGGAAGGCGTCGGAGTCGGACTACATCGTCCTCTTCGACGAGAACGACAAGTAGAAAACCGTGAGGGCATATTTTTCAAGTTTTTTATCTTTTTAAATTTATGTGTAAAAATGGGCGTTTGTGGTCCACCCTATGCAATGAAGAAAACGGTCCATATATGACATTTTGAAATAGCCTAAAAAGAATTGTGATGCCACTCCTTCGCACGAAGGACCGGACACAACATGTTCATTCGTGACAAAACGCCGCCAATGGCCTATGATTTTTTTTACAAATATGACCCTCTGTCGAATGTAATTGTCAAAAATGACCCCCTCCGAATTTTATTGTCAAAAATGACCTGGCGGAAAGGGGAGAAAGCGACACGTGTCATCCCGCCACATGAGATGGCGGGAAGTACCTCCGGTCCATCCCCTATGGCGGAAAGAGGTGAGGTGATGCAACACCATTTGGCACGAGTTGGGTGGCGAAAAGGATCTTCTCGCCACCCCCTATGGCGGGAAGTACATCCCTCCATCCCCTATGGTGGGAAGTGCCACGTGTCGCTTTCTCCTCTCCCCGCCAGGTTATTTTTGACAACAAAATTTAGAAGGGCAGAGCCGCAGAGGGTCATATTTATAAAAAAAATCATGGCCTGTCAGCCTGAACCGAATGCAGGCACAGTAGGACATCGAGCTTTCATTGTCCGGCAGCCTACTCTATCCGGCCGATCGAGCAGGGGAGGGCGATCATTGCGACGCAGGCCGCACAATCTCGCTGCCAGGCAGACGATCAATGATGCAGGTGCGAGGCTGTGAATCATCGAGGGAATATACGCGCGGCCCGGCCTGCCTGCAAGTACATGTGGGAATTTGGAGCATCAATCAGCAGGCAGCAGTAGTGTGCAGGGCGGGACGGGAGGCTTTTCTAGCACTGGGATTCTGCCGATCAATGGAGCATCAGATCAGTAGGATCCTGCTTTGTGCACTGTGGATGCGAACAAAACAAAACAAAACGACGGATGCAGGTAGAAAGGCTATCGATACCTGACTGGACAGACACAATCCAAACCGGGCGAGCAGAGGCCGCGCCTTTCTCGAACGAGGACAAGCGCGCTCCCGGCTGGGTTGGTTCCAGTCCAGTGTGATGATTCTTCCGTCTCTCATGCTTGGCCTGGAGCGGTGTAGGTTCGTTCAAGGACCATCCATGATCCATGTGTGCCTGAGCCTGAGTGACTGATTCAGAGGTCTTCATCATGAAGCCAACCATCGATGGATGCCGGTTGGAAACAGATGCAGGTACGTGCGTGAGTGATGGGGTTCAGCAGCTTCTCACATCGGCCGTGCCGCCGTCAGGCTGGCCGGAGTAGACCACCGTCCGACGCGACGTCCAACCTCGACCGTTTCTCTTCAGCGCCGGAGGGGCAGCGCCGCAGCGGTGACCCGACGATCGAGCACTGCGCGCGATAGATTCGATCCACCATCTGGACCCAGCAGCAGCAGCATCTGCTTCTGCGTTGCAGCGCAGACACTAGCTTTGTTTTCTAGTTGCATATCCCTTTTTTGCTAATTATTAGCTAGCGCCTAGCGGCCGGCCTAGTGCATGCCAACTGAATACTAGTTCAGCATTTTGATCCTTTGGTCATGGTCTTGAAAACACTTGAAGCTACTGCTGCAGTGCTGCTATCAGTCGTTAGGCTTTTTCCCTCTCTTTTACCCGAACCGATCATCGGCGGATCATGTGCCAGAAGATCCAGGGGAGTTGATAGCTGGCCTGGCCGCCAGATTGCTCATCACATCTTTGACCGCCGGGTACCTCGATCCATGGTCGTATCCAGCGGGTGGGCCGGCGGCCGTAGCCCACCCAGCATTTTGGGCAAAAACTTAACCCCCATATGGGAATTAGATTTGTTGGGTTTTAAGTGTTGCAAGCAGCCAGCTAGCAACCCGCACAACGGCACAAGCTCACACCACATGGGTTGGCTCATCGCGTCGCTTGAACTGCTCAAGCACGGCGCACGCACACGCTCGAACCGCTCCCACACGACGCCGCCTGGGAGAATGGAGATGGAGACCTAGCTCGTTGGCACCGCCCTGGAGATGGAGGCCTAGCCCGCCCCGTCGTCTCGCCCCCCGTCCAACCTCCCCGCCACGCCGTCTCACCCCCTCGTCCAACCTCGCGACCCGACCCCTCTCTGTGCGCTCCAATCCGGCGACTACCGCTGTCGATCGCCGCTCGGCCAAGCCACCAAGGTCGTCCAACCGTAGGTATATCTCGGATTCTCAGCCCCGTGATTCAATATTAGGAATATGTCATGAATTTAATCCAAGCCACAACCGTATGGGGAAAATGCCCCAAATTGTATGAACTTGATAATTTTGGTTTGTAATTGACAACCGCATAATTTTGGATTCTCACCTATTGTCGATCCCCACGCTGATATTCCCCCTCGCGCTTGCGTCTCCTGGCATTGTTGGCGATCCCCCCCCACCCCCCCCCCCCCCCCCCCCACCCCCTTCACGCTCGCGGACCGCCTCTCACTGACCCACCCCTTACGCCTGACCTAGTTTCCGACCACCGCTGCCGCTAGGCCAGGGCTAATTTTAAGACCCCGCAATGCAGATTTACCCAATCTAACTGATGTAATTTCATGTTTATGTTAGTTTTCATCATGTAAGACTTTGCTTATGTTTTTTTAACTATTTGTAGGAATCATGAACATATGAAACAAACATATTAAATGATATTTTTGTGAATAGAATGCCTACTTATATTGTTCATTTGGAAGAAAAAAATGTGGGGTGTGAGATCTTTGTTGAAGTGTGTCCACCCTCCATTTTTTTTCTGGATTCGATCACCTTGCATGCCTAGGTCCTTTTTTTCACACATTTGCTACCCTGACTGTATACACTGGTGGTTGCTTGAAGTGGTGGCCTCCACAAGCCACAACAGTGAGGGAGTGTGGCAATCACAAATCCACGACGGGCGTGACACGAGTGATGGATCCATAATTGTGTGTGTCTCTCTAGCCCTCCAAATTACAGTCAAATTAAATTAATTATCAGTCGTATGACGTCAGTGTCTTCTTCCGTAAGGAAAAAGAAACTTAATTTCATGCCGCCGTGAGGAAGAAGAAGGTTAGGGTTTGCTTAAATCAAAGCGCACGAGATGGATGGATGAAGGGTGGATGAATTCTCAGTCGACTGAGAATTAGTAAAACCGTAAATTTAGATCAGAGACAGGGCCGGCCCTATGGGGGGGGTCAGGGTGTGCGACCGTCCCAGGGCCCCAAAATTTAGGGGCCTCACCTGGACATGGTATATGCCTATGTATTGTTAGACCAGCAGAAAAATCTATTATATACTAAAAGGAAAATGAGTTAGTTTTCGAGGCACCACGTTAATCCACATAGGTTATAAATATATAATCCATTGATTTTTATTGTGATGGTTGAGATTAAAAAGATAGATTAGTTACGCACAATAGTAATTGGTACACATAAGTCCAATCACGTCACGTTCCCTTTTTAAAAAATCAGCTCACGTCTAAATAGCACCAATTGGTTTGCATGGCACGGAAATAATTTTTTAAACATAGCTGCGCTTCCGGCCGGACCGGACGTATAATTAGCCAATCCATCCGTGTTTCTGGCCGTATAATTAAGACGTATAATTAGCCGAGATAGATTGAACCTATAATTAGCTGGTGGATTATAGCTGGTGGATCGATTAATAAATATAAATTTAGATTAAATTCAGATTTGGATACGCAATCTGATCGGACGTATAAGCTAATCGATTGGACCTATTTATCCTATTTTTAAAGATTTAATTATTAACTGTATATGTTTTGAAGAATAAGTTTTTGGCCGTATAATTAGCCGAGATAGATTGAACCTATAATTAGTCTGGTGGATCGATTAGTAAATATAAATTTAGATTAAATTCAGATTTGGATACGCAATCTGATCGGACGTATAAGCTAATCGATTGGACCTATTTATCCTATTTTTAAAGATTTAATTATTAACTGTATATGTTTTGAAGAATAACATGATAAATAAATAGTGACTAGCCGATATCGATAGTTTTCAACAAAAAAAAAATCAATTCCATTAAGTCAAACAATGATGTCCGTGCTCAATATGAAGAGAAAATATTAGATATCGCTTAATTGGGCCCAAGCATAAAAAAGAAGTCGATCAAACTAAGTATGTTTATTTAATCGTTAATATGAAATTTCGACGGGCCACGTCGGTAATTGCTATGTACATAACTTCGGCTCATGATGGAACAAAAAGAATGCCCATACATAATTGTAGGAACAAAAGAAACAAACAGATAACTAAAACGGTTGTCTACCGTGTAAAATTAGACAGGACCCGAGAATACAAAGGAGTTGGCCAAACTGAGTACGTAATCTTTAATAATATACTTCTTTAAATTAATTAAACATCCAGCAGGCCACAAAGCTAATTGGAATGTACGTATAATATACCATGTCCTTTATACACCACATAAGTAACTCCAGCCCACCACGATGGAAGAGAAAAAAAATTCCTACCCGCAATTCTAGGAACAAAGGAAATAAGCAAACAACTAAAATGGTTGTTTAGCGTGTAAAATTGGTTATACACCTTTACATACACATAAATCAAGTAAAAAATCAAAATACAAACATACCTGTTATTAATTGCACATGTTTGAGTAATAATAGAAGTTTCATCACAACTGAAAAATGTTCTACATGACCACTTATATATACCAGATTGACAACCAAACGATTATAACCGATATTGTTCGGGATCTGTTTGCGCAAGACATGAAGAGCAAACAAATATTACCCTATTTTTGAACGACATTTAACGGGTGACGATCGATTCTTGCAGGCACAAATACATCAACCAAAATTTTGAATGAAATTCAAGTAAAATTATAAAATAATATATTGTAGAACTTTGGAGACCAATGCAGATATATGTATTACATCATATTATACACTTATTTTGTTTGGAAAACATGAAATAGTACAGAAATATACATGCACTCACACATACGTCCGTATACATATGCTCACACAACACCGACGAACGGCTAGAGAAATGCAAAATATAGATTAATATTTTTTGCCTCTACCCATCAGATAATAACCCACCATGATGCAGCACACAAATAAGAAAACACACGAGCTATCCAGTGTGGTCCATGTTAGACCTATTTTCTTACAAGATTCAGTGAAAACATGTATGGTTATCTCCATCCAAGATTTAAGTCTTTATTACAAACAATCTATGTGAACTTGGTGAAAAGTGACATCTCTACTCCAATTTGCGGCTTCAAATAAACACATATGCACAATTGGAATAATATAGCGGTTATTCGTTAATGCTCAAAATCTCTAGAGTACAATAGCCGCATAAATGTATTCACATGCACAATAATACCGAAAAAGCGTATATCTTAATTAAAAAGTTAAACATTTGACCTTTGATATAGCAAAAACCTCTTTACTTCCTAAAGATCAAAACCAAAAACAAATAATTAAAATCGTAACTAATATAGCACATCAGGTGAAGTATCATATTTCTACTTAACAAAAAACACACCAAATATATCTTTAGAATGCATATGTCACAACCAAAAGATCTTCTTAGGTGTACCTATGATTATGACGTACATGAATTCACTGAAAACTAAACATATCACGGCTAATAGATTTTTTAAGTGTACGCGAACATACAGTCATAAACAAACTATTGTATGTTGGATCCTAATTATTCAATAGACACAAAAACATATACATGTTGCGTCTTATTTAAAAATGTAACTCTTGAAGTGGCACAAGAGAGGTTGACACCTGAGAATTTGATATTTATATTATTAATTAGTTCTGAAAGATTTTAGTTTGTATTGTAAATGTTAGGTCGATGTTACATTGTAGCACATACCTATGTGTGTGAGAGATACAAAAAGAGGGGAGGGCGGAAGAGACATAGAGAGAGACCTAATGTGCCTGAATATGAAGACTACATGATTGTTAATTAGGAGGGGTATGCTTGGACAAAAGAAAATAGCACTACATAAATATGAGGACTAAGAAACATTGTTTTTTTTAAGGAAAGCGGCGAGGGAAGCCCCCACAGCGAGTTTTTTAAAAATAATAACAACCAAATTCGCGCCCGTGAGGACTTGAACCTAGGTGGCTGGGTTGTACATCCACTCCACTAGCCAAGTGAAATGTGCTCACTTCTTACCAAGAAACATTGTTGGTATTATAAGTCTGTGATAATAGACAGATCTAACAAGAATTAAATACATTTCTTGATGTTTAGTTGGTCTAACTATTTACAAGGATAAATTGCTAAATTAAATAAATTAGTTTGTGTTCTCAGTGTCATATATCCACTTTTTAGGTTCACTTACAATTATTATTTGGACTAAAAAAAGTGTAACACTATAGTTAATGGCAATTACTGAAATCCTACCACAATGATTAAAGATTACATCAAAAGTACAACCAACTCGCGGTGTTAAGTTTAATTATGCAAATTGATTCAAAATCATGGTAAAACAACAACAAAAATCAAGGATTTATTACTAATAAGTCATCCACAAATTTAAAATGCATTTCAAAAATGTGATATTTTGTGTAACATTTCAGTGGCTATTGTTTCCTGTCAATCAATACTAATATAGAGTTGCCCTCGCATTTGCGAGGGCCACCATGCTAGTTAAATAAAAAGACGTTGGGGGTAATGGGTTGTGCCATGTGTAGCCATGGATGCAAGGCGTCATACGTAGGAAATCAGCTAGCTACTTCCGATTCTGATTGATCGATCTAATCTGCACCCATATATCTGTTCCATCGACCAGACGTGATCGGCCGCCGATACTCATGCGGTCATGCCATGCCACCAGGGCCTGCACGCAGCACGCCGCCGCTGTCCAAGTCAAGCGCTCAGCGCCTCACTGCCTCACCGCAACAACTCTGCTATGCGTCCGACGTTTCCGCGTCCGACGAGCGTCCGACAGAGTAGCATGGCCCTACGATCAAATCACTGCATCAATAGTGTCCAACAGATTGTAGCATCGGATGAAAATCGGATGCAAAGCATCGGATGCAAAGCAATTCCGGTCACCGCAATCCCTCGACGATGTGGGTACTAGCATGTTCTGAATTTCCCATTTCCTAGTCAATAGTTCGGTTCACTACTATCCGTCTCTCTCTCTCCCCGTGTAATTTATTTTCAATATTTGATACATTTTTCAGCATTTTGTGTTCTCATGTCGTATATACGGTATGAATCTGGTGCCGTGAAAAAGGAAAAGAGCAACGTGTGTTGGTAATAATCACAAAAAAGAGATATTCACAACTTTTTAAACAGTAATACTGGGGTATGGAGATAGAGCACATGGGATAAACAATTGTTGGACGACAATTTGACATCAACCCTATTATAAGCGATTTTGCAACGAGAAATGTTAGATTTTTTTAAAGTAATACTCCGTATGTATATATTATTCAATATGCATACTGCTTATAGATACATTTACAAGATACCGGGGACAATTTTTATACGCAAATATTCATTATTGTTATGATGTCTAATATTAGGGGCACATGTTTTAAATTTCGTCCTGGTCCCCAAAATCTCAGGACCGGCTCTGATTAGAGAGACACGATACGTTTAATTGATCTTCCCATGCATCATGCATGCAATCCACTAATTAACCGCTGCAGCTGTACTGAACCTGTACTTGCGTGGGCGTACCTACATGGTCCGGCTTGGCTTGCGGGCAGCGATCGGTCGGTCGTTGTACCGTAGTACTCCGTACAACCGTGGCCCATGAGTGTGAGCCAGGTTGGCCTTCACGTGCCGCTTTACATGTCGGCTCGATCGATATGGGTCCATGAGTGCTAGCCAGGTTGGCAAAATTAGAGTACGTACGTGGCCGTTTCGGTATCACTTAGCAGCATGCTTAAAATGGGTTAGTTGCTCGATCGATCACTACGTGTTAGGGCATGTACAACAGTGCTTCGTCAGCCGTCTGTATGAGGTGTTGTGTCAGATTTTTCATTACGTGGAGGGGTGAGAACAAGGAGAGAGAAGGAAGGTGTCTGCTATTCCATAGACGGTCGACTGCCGTGAAATTCGCTCGTTATAGACAGTGTTTTTCCCGTTGTACCGTAGGGCGTTGGTTAGCTGATCTTTTTCTCGAGAAAACTTCTCCTATATTCAAGCAACTAACCGTTTCTTATAGACATTTGAGCAGACAACCTGTTGTATAGGCTATCTATATTACTGTCTACGTATGATGTGGAGGGACGGTACAGACTACGTACAGACAGATTAGAAAAGAGCGGGTATGTCGGTGTGGCTCGTGGTAATCTTTGTCAAGACATGCATCCTCCTCGTGTTGTCGGGTCTCCTCCCGGTTTAACTATTTAAACAAACCAGCAACAAGTACATGCACGCACATGTCCATGCGCTTGACCCCACAAGAACTCGTAACCTTGACATCAGCTCTCATACATTTGTCAGTTTGTATAAACACATCAACTACTTTCGGTGTCCTCCAACGGCCCGGGCATATGGACAGAGCTTCCTTCCGGACAGGTAGGCTCTCCAACGATTTGGCGCATAGGGACAACTGTTCGCGCGGACAGATTTTCGACCCCAAACTTGGACCAAATTTGGTCCAGATTTGGGGTAGAAAACGGATAGCCTATTGTCCTCCCTTGTCCGCATTCCTCCCATCCTCCACACAAACCCTTGTCCTCCATTGTCCGCATTCCTCCCACCCTCCACACAAACAGACTGGTTTTGCGCTGGGCCGTTGGAGGCACTCTCTTCCCAAAGAGGACAGAGGCCTAAAATCTGTCCGCGGACAACCCAAAGCGGGCAGAATCGGTCCGCTTTGGCTGTCCATATGCGGAGGGCCGTTGGAGGTGCCCTAATGACCCCATCAACAGAAACAAGTATTTTTAGCACATTTTTGTCCTTAATTCATATGCTTAGCGGGAAATTTCACAATTGCATTTATCTTGGGGTGAATAATTACTGTTTTACAGTTTTATGTAATTGTACATTTATGGTGTGCTATATAAGTGATTGGCCACCTCGAACCTAGTAGACACTAACGAGAAGGGTGACAACTTCGGATAGTCATATAGACACTTCCATCATAATTGACTGGGAAGTATGAAGTGTGTGTTCTATCATCACGATGAGACAATTAATTTATTCCTCCAAGTAAATATCGCTCGTTTGATGTGGTCATCATCCCAAATAGCTTCTAACTTGTATCCTACGCGTAGCACTATAATGTCTTTGACCATTGGTTACATGGTATATATAGATCACAAGCTTAGAATTCCTATTAGGGTGAGAGCGCATGTTGTTATTTGGGATGTGGCTATGTAGAGACGACATGATATTTAATGGTAAGAAATTATCTCTTATGCATATTTACTGGTGTAAAAGTATTCTCCGTTCATGGTGACCTCTACAACATTTGGATGGTCGAGATCTATTTATGGAGGTGTCTACACGGTGGGAATGCACGGCGAGGGAAATTATTACCCGACATGGGTGGCCGCGTGAAATAAGGATTCGTCCTCCTTTGTCTTAGACGTTTTAAAAGTGTTTTATTGTACTTCTTCCTTATTATTCTATCTGGTTGGGAACTTGTTGGGGGCCGTGTGCATCCTGATTAGGGAAAGACCAGGTGTAGCTCTTAAAATGTAAGTAATAAAATGCCCTTTATTGCAAAAAGCAAGGTTTAAAACAAAACCATCCACACCGGTAAACACCACTTTTGGATGGTGCTAGCTATGAATATGACCATGATTACAAATGGAGGGTTTTGGAATTTTCTCGCAGCCAGGTGTGTACTTCATTTCAGATTTACTAATGTATTTCAATAATCCTCGATATGCACTAATTGTTGATTGTATAAAACGGCCGAATGTTGATAGGGCAACAAAACTCAATCACCCCCTCTAGAAAACATTACATTCATTTGCCTCACTTTTTTCCGATTCCTTATGATTCGTCTTCTTGCATACAACATCAACAACGCGAAAGATTCATCTTACAAAAGTCGATACATAAGTTAACTCATGTATCGACTTTCAAGTTAACTCATCTACACGAGATATTACCTTTGAAACATATTAAAATATTTTCTAAACAAGGTAAAGAATAACTCAAGTTAACTTATCTATATTGTTTCTTAGCAAATTTGGAAACAATGCAGACATTATGATACAACCAACCCTCCCAATACCTCAATGAAGCGCATGACCATGAAAACATATTCTCGTTACACATGGAAGGAAGAATAATCCATGAAGCCGCACACATCCATAATTGTAAAAATCCATTGCAACACGGTCCCTTAACTTTAATTTAATCAGTAACGGTCACCACTATTAGAATCACCTTCACGGGCACAACAAGCCCATGCAATTCAAGACACAACACCATGGCTAAACTCAGACATCATGCCAATAAATAATAATAATAATAATGATAATAATAATAATAATAATAATAATAATAATAATAATAAAAAGAACCAGATCCGAGACTCACTTATATCATCTTGAAAAATGGATGTTTCTAATGGGAAAATAAGGATTTGCCTTTTAAAATCCTACCTTATTTAGAACTAAAGAAGTTTGCGTGTATCAACCATGACACCCAATGTTTAGTCTCTGCCATCAATAAGAATACATTAAAAATATATGCTATATTAAGGTCATCTTAAAAAAAGAATATCAGAATAACCTTTTATAGTGTAATGAGATCTTTATTGCAAATTTATATGGTCACATTCATGTAATGCTATCTGCGATTTAATATTTTTACGGAACTGAAAAGCCATACTCCAAGATAAGAGCAATCATACTTTCTCCCGGGCTTGCCTTGTTTAGCTCAACCTCATTTGGACTCATCATCCTATTGATTTTCTTCATTATATGACTATTTACAAATCAATCTATCTTCACTGGTCTACTCACGTGTGATGAGGTATGAACTATGAAGCAGGGGCGGAGCCAGGATTTGGACTTAGGGGGGGCGAGCAATGAAAACCTCGGAGCTAGCCGATGTCTCCGCGAGGCGGCCGATAATGGTACTGAATACCCAATTTAAATATACATATAATGGTACTGAATCCCCAATTTTACTAATTTAATTTGGGCATAAGTCCTACAACATACAATGATTAGCTATGGCCATTAGTACTAGTTTAGTTCGTATTAGTATGATCTACTCAAAATTAAATGGAATAGAGCAATAAATAAATAAGTACCCAACACATTTCATATTTATTATTTTGGTGAATTATTAAAATACTACTAAAGAACAAGATGCAAGATGTAAATATGATCATGGATGGCAAATTAGTATTCATTATATTTTTCTGATCAAAATTCATATATAACATATTTCATATTAAGCTATAGAATAAAAGATATGAATATAGTCACAATTTGCAAAATAAAAAGAAACATATCATGGACAGAGAGAAAGAAGCGGTGTGTGGGATTTGAACTTGGGTCTATCAGGGTGAAGTACCAGTAGCGCAGCCACTGGGCTACAAGAGGAATCTGGCTTTTTTATGCATCTGACGGAATATGAAGAGTAAAAACGACCGGATCTGTACAAAAATGCACTAGTCGTTGCTGTAATATTTCTCGAGGGGGGCGAAAGGTTGGGGTCGGACCCCTGCTAGCCCCTGGATCCGCCGCCTGCTATGAAGCACCACCGGCTACCACCGCATGACCGCAGCAACCCTTGGGCCATGGCTCCAATGTCAGCTTCAAACAAGGGACTCATTGCACGAGGTGGTCTTTAAAAAAAAGAACTTTTTCTCAAAAACTCACACAAACCCTGTCTCGAAAATAAGTTCTAAAATAACCCTGTAGCATGACTCCCACTCCTATTTACTCTCTGTTTTTTAAAGCAAGAAGTATATTTTTAGTCGAGACTCAACATAGTGTTAGTTTGACAAATCTTATAGATAAAATTATTAAAAAAAATACCAAATCAATATGAATAGACTCAGCATAGAATATATTTTCATTGTATGTTAATTTAATTTTGTAAATATTCATGTTTTTATCTTTACGATTGGTAAAAGTGACGCTTATGTTACTTTTGATTAAAAATATATGTCTTACTTTAAAAAAGAGGTCGTACTTGAAAACAACTTCATGAAAAACAGTATATTTATTAAGATATTGCTACTATTTATGCTGAACTTGAAATAAAGATTTTTTTTTGTCTAAATCCAACATGAGGTTTACCAAGCTCAAACAAACCCATGGGGTCAGCAATAGGTTTCATGTATTCCCGGTCCAAGTATCATGATTCATGCATGACACTCTTCACATATAATATCTCCTCTCGATCCAAATGAAGATCTCCCGCATGCATGCCGAGGGCCGAGTCATCGCCGCTGCCTATATTCTCAAAGCATTTTAATGCTTCCTCTGCCAATCCATTGATGGCGACCTCGCTCTACCTACTGGAGTACGCTTCTTGTTTATTTTCCGTTCAAATCTTTCTTCGCCGTCCGTCCGTCTCAACACTCAAGCTCGGCGGGCTATAAAACCATGGATCGCCTCCCTATCTGACCATCCGCCTCGCTCCGGTCCTTCTCTGTTCCACATCCCCAAGCCAGCTCGACGGCCGGCGCGCGGAGTGACGATGAGGGAGTACTGGACGGCGCTGGCGTCGCTCATGGGCGCCATGGCGTTCCTGCAGGGGATGCTCCACGCGTTCTTCCCGGCGGAGCTGCGTGCGGCGGTGGCGCGGCTGCTCGGGCGCCTCACGCGGGGCTTCTCCCCGTACTGCTACTTCGACGTGACGGAGACGGACGGCATGAGCAACAACGAGATCTACGACGCCGTGCAGCTCTACCTCAGCAGCACGGCGGCGCCCTCGTCGGGCGCCCGCCTCAGCCTCACGCGGCCCCACAACGCCACCTCCTTCACCTTCGGCCTCGCCGCCAGCGACCGCGTCGCCGACGCCTTCCGCGGCGCCGCCGTCACGTGGGAGCACGTGGTGGCGCCGCGCCAGTCCCCCGGCTTCTCCTGGCGCCCGCTCCCCGAGGAGAAGCGCCGCTTCACGCTCCGCATCCGCCGCGGCGACAGGGGGAAGCTGCTCCCGGCGTACCTCGACCACATCCTCGCCACGGCGCAGGACATCCGGCGCCGGAACCAGGACCGCCTCCTGTACACCAACGCTCGCGGCGGGTCCATGGACGCGCGCGGCCTGCCGTGGGATCCCGTCCCCTTCAAGCACCCCAGCACGTTCGACACGCTCGCCATGGACCCCGACCGCAAGGCGTCCATCATGGCCGACCTCCGCGACTTCGCCGACGGCAGCGCCTTCTACGAGCGCACCGGCCGCGCATGGAAGCGCGGGTACCTCCTGTACGGCCCGCCTGGCACCGGCAAGTCCAGCATGATCGCCGCCATGGCCAACTTCCTCGGCTACGACGTGTACGACCTCGAGCTCACCGAGGTCAGCAGCAACGCGGAGCTGCGGAAGCTGCTCATGAAGACCACGTCAAAGTCCATCATCGTGATCGAGGACATTGACTGCTCCGTCGACCTCACCAACCGCGCTGCCCTGCCCCCGGCGGCGCCGAAGCCGCGGCCCAGCATCGACGGGTCGATCGACCAGGACGCGGCGGGGGCGGCGTCGGGCCGGTCGATCACGCTCTCCGGCCTGCTCAACTTCACCGACGGGCTGTGGTCGTGCTGCGGCTCGGAGCGCATCTTCGTGTTCACCACCAACCACATCGAGAAGCTGGACCCGGCGCTGCTCCGGTCCGGCCGCATGGACATGCACGTCTTCATGAGCTACTGCTCCTTCCCGGCGCTCAAGATCCTCCTCAAGAACTACCTCTGCTTCCAGGAGGGCGATCTCGCGGAGGACTGCGCCGACGTCATGAGTGGGCTGGAGGAATGGATCGACGCGGCGGAGATCACGCCGGCGGACGTGAGCGAGGTACTGATCAAGAACCGGAGGAACGGGAAGAGACAGGCGATGGGGGAGCTGCTTGATGTCATCAAGGCGCGCGCCGAGAAGCGGCGCGGCACGGTGGCGGCGAGGAAGGGCGGCGAGGAGGAGGAGGAGGAGGAGAAGAGGGCGCTGGGTAGCCCCAAGGAAGGGAAGGAGCAGGCCGCCGGCAGGGACAGCTGCGAGGACGGACAGGACGAGGAGACGGATGCCAAGAAACAGCTGTGACTGACTGAGCCAGCCATGCCAATCACCCTGGTGGAGGGAGACAGGGAGAGGGAAAGTGAAGGGTTCAAAATTTTCCTGTTTGGATATCCTGAACCTCATTTCGCTTGAGATTGCACTACAAGGAAAAGAACTTGAAAATCGCTTTCTTCTAGCAACTTCTTCCTGTTCTTCCTTGTATTGTTTTCCGGCTTGGAAGTTTTCAGTAGCAAGTAGGATGCTCATTCTTTAGTTAGTCTTAACAAGAAAGTCTCTAAGGCATCTCCAACGGCCCGACGCATACGGACGTGAGCGGTCCGTTTCTGTCCGAAATTGACCGGGCAAAAACCCAGCCCAACGGCCCGACGCATTCTGTCCGAGCTGTCCGCGGCGACGCAAACGCGGCCCAAATTTGGGCTCGGTTTGCGTCGCCGCGACGGTCCGCGTTGTCCGCGCGCTTCCTCCCCCTTTAACCTGGTCCCGCGCGTCAGCGACTAAGGGCCACTACTTCGTCTCCCGAGGCCGCGACTCCGAGGAATGGCTGCGACACTGCCTTCAGCGCTTCAGCTTCGGCGCCGGCCATCAATAGCGATGCGACTCTGTGCCACCGCCTTCTGCTTCAGCTTCAGCGCCAACATTAATGCCGTGGAAAGACCGCGTCCGCCGCGAACGTTAAAAGGACGACGCCGCGGCCAGCCACCGCACTCACGCCGCATTCTCTTCCCCGCCCCTCTCCACCAAAGCCATGGCGCCCTGGCCGTTCAAGAGGAGCAAGAAGGACTGCGCCGACAGCTCCTCAACGTCGGCACGCCGCCGTTCGCCGCCGCCGAAGAAGAAGAGGGACCGCCCGTACATGGCGGTCCCTTTGGCACATGCGCTGTTCAACCAGAACAAGCCTGTGCCGATCGAGGATGTGCACCTGCCGGGCGGGTGGCACCTCAACGCCCGCTGGGTGCTTGTCCCGCCAGTTCCTGACGGCGGCGAGGAACGCTTTCGAGAGATCCGTTGCCGCCGTCGTCTCCTGCCGATCGCCCTGCGGGAGGACGATCAATTCCACCCGGCCTCGCCGTGGTGGGATCATCCCGGGCAGGAGCCTGACCCGAGGAGGTGCTCAGCCCTCCTCGGAGACGTTGAGTACAACTACGGCAGCGGCGTCGGGGACTGGGTTCCGCCGCCGCCGGACGAGGAGGAGCAGGAGCAGGGACCCGAGGACGAGGAGGAGATTCCGGTTGCTGAGTTCCAGCCACCGAACCTCACGGAGGAGGAGGCCATCGCGGATGCGATGGAGCAGTCCGAGCTCGACGAGCACCGCGTCCAGCAGCCGAGGACCGTCGCTGCCGCCACCGAAGCAGGAAGTGCTGCCACCGCCGAAGCTGGAGCGGTGGGATCCCTGGCCCGAGGCGGCGAGCTCGTCGCAGGCACCACCTCCTCCGCCGCCGCAGGCCGTGCCGGCGGTGGAATGGTCCTTCCCATGGGCTCCTCCGGCCTTCTACGACCTCACCGGCGACTCCGACGAGGAATAGGCGCCGGCGGCGAGCCCTAGACTAGGGCGTTTTTTTATATTCCTGTTTTTTAAATTCTTGTCTTTATTTTCGTGGCCTAAATGTAATAATTATATTATTAATATATGGAAGTTGAAAAAATGCGTCGGGCCGCTGGGCTGGGGGGCGACCTAAACGGTCATTTGAGCGGACAGAGCCCATTTTCTATCCGCGACCCGACGCAAACGGACCAAATCGGACGAGATTTGGTCCCAAAATGCGTCGGGCCGTTGGAGATGCCTTAAGACTTAGGGCATCTCCAGTCGTCCCCCAGCGCCCTCCAGGACGCTAAATAGCGCCGTTTTGGGCGAATATCGTTGTTTTTCTACCAGCCGCCCCTCAGAAGTCTAAATAGCACCGTTTCGGCGGAAATTAGCGCCGGTGCCCCCAGGCGAAACCCAGCCCACTGGGTTCCGCCTGGGGGGGGGGGGGGGGGGGGCGGCGGAAGGAAAAACACGCGTGGGACAGCGCCGTCGGCGAGAAAGGGTCGGCCTTTGTTTATGTCGAAATATGCCCGAATCGCCGGCTGGGGGGCGGCCTGGGTTCATGGCTGGAAAACGCGTCCACCAGGTTTCTGATTCGCGCCGTTAGGCGCCGCGGCGGCCAAAAAAATCGCAGTTTCGCGCCTGGGGGCCGAACGACTGGAAATGCCCTTAGCTGCACCGGTAATGCAGTATATTTACTTGAGTTTATTGTTAGCGGCTACTCCTGTTAGATTAGTCTTTTTGTGTTCTCTGTTCTCACTTTTTTTTTTGAAAATCCCTGTCCTCACTTCTTTGTTATGCATGAGGGCTTCTTTAGATAAAACAGTTGAAAACACGGGAATAAGAAAAACATTAAAAAAAAATTAGATTTGTTGGTACAAAATAGAGGATTGTAAAACGTAGAAAAACTATAGGAAATAGTCGGTTGGCTGAAACATAGAAAAACAGATGAAAAGTGCCTGAATATCATAAGAATCTAATCCATGAGATTTTGATAGCACCATTCTTATAAATCAAAAACAATCTATTATATACTAAAAGCAATATAAGGAAGTTAATAGAGCTCTCACGTTAAGCCACATCCTCTAAATTATTTTAACCGTTAGATCTAAAGTTAGCGGTTACGATTTTAATTCACAACCACATGATTTACGTAACAAATATGCAACGTCTAATTCACGTACATAACTTGGAGGCGACAGCTTTTTTTAAAAATCCAACACGCTTGCCAGGCCTGATGAGGATATATGGCCGGCCGGCCGGCCGCGTGCATTACGTTTTGCACAGGCATGGATCGGTACAACTGATTTCAGAATATTTGTTTGCCCTAACACCCTTCGCACAACAACCTGCCTCCGTTACTAGCCAGCCCTCACGAGGATAAACGGCCGGCCGGCCGCGCACTTATGGATCGACCTATGCATGGTTGTATGGATGGATTACATATACACAAACAAGATTCAATTTCAATCTCAATGAAACGCCTAAGGAACGATATAAAGTATGAGCAGTTAAACTATTTTATGTAACGACCTTTGCACCTAATCTTCATAAAATTTTATTAGGCGTAAGATTCTTTTCGAGTATAGACCGATTCATCTCTCAAGTCGTGTTCCCTCTCTAATAAAATATCATCAGCCAAAACATGCATAAGAGTTTCCTTTTTAAATCTACATGAAGCCAACCTCCCGAAAATAAACGTGCAATGTGCTAATATTTTCTAACAAAGTTATGGGATTTTAAAATATACACACCCTGCATCCGGAATTATCTGTCAAAAAATGAATGTGCTTAAACGTATTTCACAATTAGATATATCCATTCCGGCGACATCCTCTTTTAGACAGAGGGTGTAGTATAATCGTACGTGTAGTCATTGATACCTTGAGGAAGCCACTTGGCGTACAACCTAATATGGTAGTAGCACGACATCCATCTTACTTTGTTCATTTTCTTTGTCGGGCACCCAAATTTTACACTAGACAAAGTATCTACCGAGTGCAATTTATTTGTCAAATGCCCAAGGCACTCGCCATACGACCAAAATCCGTTTTGAATAATATAACCGGACTCTTTTTTGTAAGAAAACTTCAACTTATAGATAATAGAGTAGTAATAATATTATAGCTCACAAAATTAAATATGACTAATAGTATTTCCCGCGTGATACCACTTTTTTTTGGATTTTATCCAAAAGCTAATGACATGTTAGGAGGGAATGCAGTCCTTAGCACCATATCATGATAACCCCGAGCCGTAATGTTCCACATCTTTTATCACTAGCCATGTAAATTAAGATCAAAGTTGGACTGATATCTCTCCGGTATGTCCTACTCGCCTACGATGCACTAAACATGTATATTAAATGACAATTAAAACATCGGTTTGTTAACATATACTACTAGGACACATAGATATGGCAGACTGCTGACTCTCAAAAAGAAAAGAGTCAGCACTCCAGGAAACAATTTATATCTAGAACGTAACAATTTTTTGTTTTGTTGAATCCGGCACTCGAATACAAAAATACAAAAAACAATTACGTAAATTATAGTCGAGGCGATCGCTCGCTATCTGGAAACGCAGTTTTCAATTCCAGACTGCTGACTCTAAAAAAGAAAAGAAAACAATCCGTACTATGTAGCAAAAGGCAAAGAGGAACTCAAAATTATGTCCAGCCTAGACCACCGGAGAATCGAGGACAGTGAATGAAAAAATCAGACATCTTATGGAATCCACTTACTGCATGAGAAAAAATGGCTTATGTGCATGGCACTCGGCTCAAAGAATTATATTTTCTTGCGATCAGCTCAAAAACATTAACTATTGGCCCAAAACACATCATCGGATATTACACGAGCTGAAGATAAACCAAAAATAGTGTGCATGATTCAGCAGCCAATGGCATAGTTCATGGCTGCTATAAAGAATTGGAGGAATAGTAGAATGTGAAAATTAATATTACGCATGTATTTTTGCGTTAATTAAAAGGCTCTCTATTATTCAAAAAGTATTACACACCGTACCACCTCTGTACAACAAGTTGTACGCATGTAAAAAATAAAATAATCAACACAAATGAATAAATGATGTATGCTCAATTTGACTTATGAATAGTATTTACTGTCCCACAAAACAAATCTATGCAAGTGTTGCAATTTGATAATATAAAGCACTCATGAAATTTGATGAGTGGCGACGATAATTAATGATGCACTTACCACAATTCCATTATTTTAGTATCTCTGAGACCAAAAATAAAATTTGAAGACCTATCTAATACACTAAAGATGTTGCCCTTGCATTTGCTTATTCTAATTACCATCATGTTATTAAATTGATCCAAACTATTTTTCACACATATTATTCTAATTACCATCACATCATTTTGGAATTCCATACTTTTAGTATCTCTGAGACAGAAAATAAAATTCAAAGACCTATCTAATACACTAATATGATGCCCTCGCATTTGCGAGGGCCACCTTGCTAGTTCATAGTAAAAATAAAATAGAGATTAAAATCATATGAAAATCCTTTAAAAATCCTACAATCTAAAAGGCACGGAGAACATAGAGCGCTGGGTCAGCAGAGTGGCTGAAGTTGGATGTATGCACGTTCTCATGTTCTTTGGATACCCGTATCCGAGGATATCTGCGGCAGCCATTGGGGGCTCCAGCTCAGCTGCTTGAAGAAAATGTCTGGGCCGCTGCCGTCCCACGACTATTAACCTTAGTTAATCTGAAGTTGGATCATGTGCTGTGTACTCTATAACAATCGACTAGGCAACGCCTGCGCTTAATTTAGAGCCAAAACCACGAGTTAAACAATACGCACGCTAGCGCCGGATCGCTCGGAGCCAAATCATAAGTATCAATTATTAATTACGAGCATTGTTCGAATCAAAAGTGCATCCAGGAGTTAAACTGCAAGATCAGAGGAGATCGATCCGACCATCGTCGCCGCTCGAATCGCCAGGGATTCTCTCTGAACACTGATCCGCGATGGATGACGACTTATTATTCCCTTTCCGCGGTCGAAAGTAAGATTAGACCGAGCGAGTGGTAAGGTAAGCATGTGGATTTGCTACTTTCCCACTGCCTGGTTGTACTCTCTTGGTCCTTAGCCGTTTCTGATGGCGCGATGGCGGCCGTGTGTGTCTCAAGTGGACATGATTGAGATCGCGCGCACATGCTCGAGCTTGTCGATTACTGGCAATGGCGGTGCTCTTGCCCGGAGGGCGGTGCCGACTGCTGCCCACTTGCTTGCATGCACGGCCCGTTCCAATGGAAGAGACGACGACCGGCGGGTTCCTCGTCTTCGTCCTGTCAGTTTTGGCTCAGCTCAGAGTTTCGGCAGGCATGGCCACATCAACGTCCTCGCTCCATCTGCCCTCACAGAGCTGCCTGACAAATCAAGCCTCGCGTGTGGAGGTTGCGTGTCAATGTTGGCATGGAAGGTCTCACGCAGAAAATGAAAATGAAAGCCGAGCTCTGTATCCGAGCCGTCTCGGTCAATGGCACAAAACCATGGCGTCGTATCGTCGTCGTCGGCACCGTGAATCGCGTCAACGCTGCAGGCGCTACTACGCCTGCGGCAGCAAAGCCAGCAGCTGCGTCTCTCGCTCTCTCCGGGTAAAATTTGGTCGACACACCACGCCGTCGTGGACTAGATTACTGCTTCTACCACGGTTGTTCTACCTTCCTGCTGTAGCGTTTTTCCATATCTGACCAAGATCGATCGATGTCCCGGGGAACTCTCAGCATCTCTACTTCTCTAGTAGTGCCCGTTCGCGATAGCACCGGAGGAATGTTCTTGAGACTTCGAGAGCATCTCTTCCAATTCAAACATTTGACAAATATAAATCGAAACATTTATATGGTTCGTAGTTTCAACTTTCAACACATAGAAAATAGTTCTACAATAATTAAAAATACAAATAAAATAATCTGTACAATTTAAATAATATATAGTTCAACTTAGATTGCGGGTAAGTACCTAGAAATGATATACTAGATCAGCAAATTCCGACAACACTAGGAAAACCGCTCCTAGAGAACACCGGTGCTCATACGGATGAGAATCGTTCACTGGATTTTCGCGCTTACTCTGGACATGGTCATGTTGTGGATGATCAAAAAACCATTTATGACCTCACACATAGATCGGTCGACCACATAAGAACAGGGTATGAAACAAAATCAAACTGAATTTGGAGCACACCAAATACCCAGCTCAACATTCTTCCTTCATAGGACGAATTGTTGAGCCATGTTGGATGTAACCCGCATATAGAGACGTGCGGGGACGACATTGGGCATGATTTTACACTCGGAGCTATTGGGGGCATGACTGAGAATGCTCTCACAATCATCATGTGACCCTGGCCGTTTGATCACTAGGTTAGGATTTCAACCTCTTGTTCATCTGAATTTTCTAAGAGACGTTAGAAAATGTGATGCTCAAACCAAGGATTTTAACTCTTCTCCTCGGTCTTCTTCATAGGACAACGGTGGCGGCACATCTAAACCGGTGTGAAGTTTCAAACATGTGACGAGGCCTAAGCCCGCGTTAAGCAAAGTACGTCCTTACACAGTTACACGTGGTAGCACAGGGGTGATAGCTTCAAGCGAGAATCGGTAACTCCAGTGACCATTAAGTGCGTCGGATTCACCTTCAGATTCGCTATCCACGTCACCCGAATGCCGACGCAACGGACGGCCGAGATGCAGCCACGCCCACCCCCCAAACGCGAGTTACCGTAGCAGTCGGCTTTTAGCCAATCACAACACGCCACGTAGCCCGGTCACCGTCCGGTTGCTTCCGGTTCCACCGGTCACCGTGCCTATTTGACACAAAAGCCACTCAGAAATCGAACCATTAACCCGCAGTCCAAATTTAAACGCTGCGAAGGACCTATTTGTGAATAAGGAAAACATCAAATACTTATTTTAACGCTTCCTGGCTCGCCGTCGCGCGACGCCGGCGTCGTCTTCGCCGCCGCGGCCGCTCCGTCCACTGCTAACGTCATCGTGACGTCGCGGTGGGTCCAGCCTGTCAGCGGGTTTTCTTATTCCCGGAAAAAGAGCGAAATGCAGAAAATGATTAATTCTAAAAAATTAATATCTCCAAATCTATCCATAAAAAAAATCTGAAAAATATATCAAAATGATCACAAAAAAAAACCTAATTACTTATAGCATAATGCAAATATATTTAAAATTTTCAACACGGTGAATATGTGGAGAAAATCCAAATTTATTTTGTCATATCTTTAAATCTATCCATAAAAAAAATATTGACAATATGTCAAAATGATCGAATTTACTTACGACACAATGCAAACATATTTGAAGATTTTAATGCAGTGAATATTTGGAAAAAATCAAGATTCATTTCCTCAAATTATAGATTAGAATTAATAAATGGTCATACAATGTATTTCATCTGATTATGCAACTATTTTTTTTGAGGGAAATTACAAACTTACTATAAAATTTTACAACACCATATTTCTTCTTCTAAGGACATGGCCGCGACACTTGCCGAGCTAAATTGTCAAAAAATAAATGCTTCAATATTTCAAATTGTTGTATATTTCAAAAAATAGCCCTGATGCACATCCTCTTTCAAACAATTTCTAGAACATGAAAATATTTCTATAAAAACTTTTGAAATATAACTCCAAAGCAATTCATAACAGTTTCAAAAAAAAATGTAAAAATCCAAATATCTATTTTAATACTTTGAGACCTCTTCCAAATTACTTCGAATCTGAAACTTTTAGAAAAATACATAAAGGCTCATTTAACACCTTTACGTCATTTAATACAATATGTATTTCGTAATTTCCTTTCGAACTCAAACAAAATCCAGAAAACAAATCAATAATACCATTCAATATGACAAACCCAATAAAATAATTTGGTACACCACACCTTATTTAAATTGAGTTTGGAAAATCATTTAAACACACTTATCCATTAATATCATGGGCTTTAAAATATCGAAATAAAAATTCCACAAATGTAAATATTGAAATAACCGCTTCGAACCTAATTTTCAAATGAACATTCTTTAAATAATTTAAAACACTCTACATATATTGTTTTACGGTACATTCTTTAAATAATTTAAAACAATGTATTTCATCTGATTATGCAACTATTTTTTTTTGAGGGAAATTACAAACTTACTATAAAATTTTACAACACCATATTTCTTCTTCTAAGGACATGGCCGCGACACTTGCCGAGCTAAATTGTCAAAAAATAAATGCTTCAATATTTCAAATTGTTGTATATTTCAAAAAATAGCCCTGATGCACATCCTCTTTCAAACAATTTCTAGAACATGAAAATATTTCTATAAAAACTTTTGAAATATAACTCCAAAGCAATTCATAACAGTTTCAAAAAAAAATGTAAAAATCCAAATATCTATTTTAATACTTTGAGACCTCTTCCAAATTACTTCGAATCTGAAACTTTTAGAAAAATACATAAAGGCTCATTTAACACCTTTACGTCATTTAATACAATATGTATTTCGTAATTTCCTTTCGAACTCAAACAAAATCCAGAAAACAAATCAATAATACCATTCAATATGACAAACCCAATAAAATAATTTGGTACACCACACCTTATTTAAATTGAGTTTGGAAAATCATTTAAACACACTTATCCATTAATATCATGGGCTTTAAAATATCGAAATAAAAATTCCACAAATGTAAATATTGAAATAACCGCTTCGAACCTAATTTTCAAATGAACATTCTTTAAATAATTTAAAACACTCTACATATATTGTTTTACGGTACATTCTTTAAATAATTTAAAACAATGTATTTCATCTGATTATGCAACTATTTTTTTTTGAGGGAAATTACAAACTTACTATAAAATTTTACAACACCATATTTCTTCTTCTAAGGACATGGCCGCGACACTTGCCGAGCTAAATTGTCAAAAAATAAATGCTTCAATATTTCAAATTGTTGTATATTTCAAAAAATAGCCCTGATGCACATCCTCTTTCAAACAATTTCTAGAACATGAAAATATTTCTATAAAAACTTTTGAAATATAACTCCAAAGCAATTCATAACAGTTTCAAAAAAAAATGTAAAAATCCAAATATCTATTTTAATACTTTGAGACCTCTTCCAAATTACTTCGAATCTGAAACTTTTAGAAAAATACATAAAGGCTCATTTAACACCTTTACGTCATTTAATACAATATGTATTTCGTAATTTCCTTTCGAACTCAAACAAAATCCAGAAAACAAATCAATAATACCATTCAATATGACAAACCCAATAAAATAATTTGGTACACCACACCTTATTTAAATTGAGTTTGGAAAATCATTTAAACACACTTATCCATTAATATCATGGGCTTTAAAATATCGAAATAAAAATTCCACAAATGTAAATATTGAAATAACCGCTTCGAACCTAATTTTCAAATGAACATTCTTTAAATAATTTAAAACACTCTACATATATTGTTTTACGGTACTTAAACAATTCTGAAGAACTACTAAATGTTGCATGATGCACCGGTGAGGTGTTGTTGGGAAACCCCAAGAGGAAGGTATGAAGTAGTGCAGCAGCAAATTTCCCTCAGTTGTGAAACCAAGGTTATCGAACCAGTAGAAAACGAAGATTCTTCTGGAGGTGTCAACGACGCCAGAAAAGAGCTTGTGCTTAGTTGACGTGGAACCTGCACACAACACAATCAAGATACTTTGCCCCAACTTAACAGTGAGGTTGTCAATCTCACCGGCTTGCTGTAACAAAGGATTAAACGTATGTGTGGAAAATGATGTTTGTTTGCAGAGAATAAAAGTAACAGGATTGCAGTAGATTGTATTATCAATATAAAGAAAAGGGCCGGGGTCCACAGTTCACTAGTGGTGTCTCTCCATAAATAATAATAGCATACATGCGGGTAAACAAATTACAGTTGGGCAATTGACAGAACAAACAACTGCATAACAATGCATATACAAGTCATGATGTCTAGTGTGAGATTCATTTGGGCATCACAACATGATACATAGACCGTCATCCAACTGCATCTATGACTAATAATCCACCTTCAGGATAGCATCCGCAACACCATTCAGTATTAAGTTGCAAGCAACAGATTATTGCATTAAGTAAAGTGTGTAATGTAAGTATCACAAATATCTTTAGATAAAGAACTACTGTTTTATCCCTAGTAGCAACAGTACATCTACAATCTTAGAGGTTGCTGTCACTCCCCCAGATTAAATAGAGACATGAACCTACTATCGAGCATAAATATCCCCTCTTGGAGTCACAAGCATCTACTTGGCCAGAGCATCTACTAGTAACGGAGAGCATGCAAGATCATAAATAACACACTCACAAGATATATTATGAAGCAAATGACATAGTACTCAAATATTCATCGGATCCCAGCAAACACAACATGTAGCATTACATAAAGATGATCTTGATCATGATAGGCAGTTCACAAGATCTAAACATGATGGCACAATAGGAGAAGACAATCATCTAGCTACTGCTATGGACCCGTAGTCCAAGAATGAACTACTCACGCATCAGTCCGGAGGCGGGCATGGTGATGTAGAGCCCTCCGGTGATGATTCCCCTCTCCGGCAGGGTGCCGGGAAGAGCTTCTGAACCCTCCCGAACTAGGGTTGACGACGGCGGCGGCTCCGTAAGGTTTTCTGGAAAAGTGTTCGGGTCCTTAGGGTTTTCCCGTCGGGGGGTTTAAGTAGGCGAAAGGGCAAGGTCGGTGGAGGGCCGTGGGCCCCACACCACACCACGGCGCGGCCAGGGGGTGACCCGCGCCACCACCAGGTGTGGGCGCCCTGTGGCCCCCCTCTGTGACCTCTTCGGTGTTCTGGATGCTTCCTGAAAAATTAGGGGTATTGATTTTTGTTTCGTGCAATTCCGAGAATATTTTCTTAACAACTTTTCTGAAACCAAAAACAGCAGAAAACAGGGAACTGGCACTGTGGCATCTTGTTAATAGGTTAGTCTCAGAAAATGCATAAAAACCATATAAAATGTATATAAAACATGTAGCAATTGGTATAATATAAGCATGGAACATAAGAAATTATAGATACGTTGGAGACGTATCACTTCACAATCAGTAACTTTAACTATATCCATCTGAGAAATATGAAAAATAAATCGGAACTATCACGAAAATAAATACCGACTATTTACATCGTATGATCAAATCCCAATTTTGGATATTTCAAACTTTTAAATACCTTCCAAATATAATCGTTATGTAAACAGTAATCGAATCTGAAAAACTTCCCAATATGAACTAATTTCAAAACCTGAACAATTCAACACCGCAAACTTTATTTTGCATTTCAGAATTTTCAATTCATAATGCGCACATTCCTCAAATTTCAATTTTACGACAATAACGCGACATACTAATTATAATACTTCAAAATTTTAGCTCCCTTTCACATCTAACCATTTTACAAACGTGAAAAGAGTTCAAATCCAAATAACTTTCATATTTGAACAGATCTCGAAATCTAAACAATTTTGCAACGTAAGTTCTCCTCGCATTTCAATAATTCTCAAATCCGCACAACTTTGAAATATCAACCTTTTCAAATTTGAATTTTACCTCACGGGCGCGGCAATGCCGCGCTAAGTTACCTAGTTGTTGCTTTAAAATATGTCGTATAAACAGGAAATTCACGATCACGTGGTTAAGCGGAGGCGGAGCCCCTGCTGTTCTTCCTTTGGTATTGGGCCGTCCACATTGCCCAGCATCAAAGGCTCGGCGGATCGCCGACCGACATGAGTGCGTAGCTCTAGCGATCGGACTTTGATGACGATGTTGTGTGCGGCCAGAGCTCTCTCCCCTGAAGTTTTTCCCGCTTGCGGCCCGCCTCTGTGAGTCACTTTCACTCCTGTTGCAAGATTTGAGCTCTTTGCCAGCGGGAAGAGGAAACTGCGACTCACTTTCACTCCCGTTATGATCATGAAACATCACATATTCAAAATTGAGTCCATGACATACATATTTGTGAAAAAAGTATCTTGACGTTGTTATCGAATCAAATTATTATTGCATAAAATGTTCCTCATGCCATTTTTTGCTCGGTTAGCCGGATTAAAGGACAAGAGAGCGGCCGTCCCGTTTAGAACTGCCTCATACTTGGCATCCCTTCCGTCGCGGTTGGTTGCATCGATGAGGATATAGAGAATCGCACCTTGAGGTGACTCTTCATCACCCTCGACGCTCAGCACTTTGTTGAATTTGATCTCGCCATGTGCCTGCCTGACGTGCACCGCCACCGCCCACCCGCCAAGCCATTGGATGTTTGGATTTTTGATATATATTGGTGAACGTGCACCACAAACTGCCATGGCGTAAATGGCTACAATGGCAACATAAAATATGGTGATATTTCTTATGGTTTGGTTTGGGATTGATGGCACCTTCGTGCTAAGAATTGCAAGGCCGTATCGTTAAGGTGCGAGATGTTTTTTCTATGGCAATAAAGTACATACGATGAACAAGGGCATTTATATTGCTCTAGGACTAGCTACTTTGCCAACAAATGGACAAATATAGTTTTTTTTTTGGAAAGGATTCATTAGTTGTGTATTAAATCTTGACCATGTCTACACAAGGTCTCCAAATTTAGAAAAATAAATGATTGACATGATTTTTAAGATCATTTTTGGTTAATAAGAGTTATCTATTCCAAAATAAATATAAACACTATCACGATTTGGTGGGATTCATTTATGGTTAATAATGCTCCAATGAGGTAGCAATTAAAACAATATTTTCGTACTGTTTGACAACTTTTGTTCCAATACCCTATAGTTGCATGTATGTATTTTCAAAGCACATATTTTTTAGCACACAGGATGACAAATGTGATTTCATAGCTAAATTTGGCACGTCTGTAGAGCAATTCATCACTGAATGTTTTTCAGGTTTGATTGAAATGTTTTTTATTTTATCGATTTTTTATTCGAACATGAGCATATGAGCTCACGAGTCGATATGGATTTCTTTAAATATCATGGCAACCAAATTATTTCCCTCTAATCTAACTATCCCAAATAGACTTGAGTATTATCTAAATTGATATCTGATTAAAAGCCACTCGTATTTAAGCCACATTGATCTTTATGGATCATTTCTGTACATGAGTAACCCAATGGTTGAATCAAATACTCCCTCCGATCCATAAATAATGTCGCATCCTGTATACGAATGTTGTGCTATGACAGTGCGTTTTCCACAACAATTATTCTGAATCAGAGGTAGTAATCAGTTAATCACAATCACATTTCTTGAAGCCCACAAATCAATTATAGCCCACAAGTTCAAGTAAAGCCCACTAGGCTGAATCCCATTTGTGTGTATACACTTGGCAACCACAAAAGAATTCAAATAGGGTCAGTTATCCAACCAGCCGAAAGCTTTGGCAAGGGGAATAACTCCACGCCATGGAACTTGTAGCTAAGGAGACACATAACCGCTGCCACAAGAGTCTTATGTCTTGTCAAGCATCCAGAAGTTCTACATCCTTACGCCACATTACAACCCATCGAGCAAAGCCAAAACGTTAAAAGTGGGAAATTTGATGGTTAGGACACAATTAGAGAGATAACTAGGAAAACAACCGAAATGAAACAAAATAACGATCATGAGATGCAACGTCTCCTTTAATCTCTTACTATCCCTCCGCTTCTTTTTTTCCTCCTCACTGTAGGAGTCTCGGAAACCATGATGCCCACCTTCTTAATTATTGCTCAATATATCCATAGTTACCTCAACTTAGACTGTTCATATTGGGGAGTAACATAGAGTAGTAGCATGCACACATACTATCCTATGTTACTACCTCTATAGTGAGAAATGTCTTATGTAGAGGCATTCATTTATTACTTTGTAGACTCATTTTACATTGTGAAGTGCGATGTTACGATAGCTACCTATGTTATTTTATTTGCTTCTCTACTCATTAATTACATGCCGCATTGTCCTTTTTATCTATGTGATATCTATTTTACCACTACTCATGTTACTCCCACTGTGACTAGTCTTAGCAGAGAAGGTGAGGAGTGAATGGCTATATCGAAAAGTGCAAATGGAGACCCAACTGTATGGAACCTTCTATGTTTGAAAATTTAAAAATCATATTTCAAGCTTAAAAAAAATCTGAAAACAAAAGGAATGGAGACAATATTCAGTTCTACCAATATGCAAAATATCAACTAAAAATAACTCATATTCTAGGCTACACTAAGATAACAAAATTTGACAGAATTTGAAGAGTTCAAACTTTGCAATGTTCAATGTTTTGAGTTAAAGATTTTATCTTTTCTGCATAGCCCAAAATATATAATATTTCTAGTCGACTTTTAATATGCTGGTAGAGTAAAACATTATCTATATGCATGGCTTTTTCAGTTTTTCTTTTGAAACTTCAAAGAGTGATTTTCAATTTTTATTTAAAATAAAAGAGCCCGATGGAGCTCAGCCTCCGAAACGTGTGAAGGTGTGCAAATAGACAGGGAGCACTACCAATTTTCAGGGCCGGCTCTATATATTTTGGTGCCCTAGTGCAAGGTTTAAAAAATGCCCCCTATATTTACTATATATCTACACACATGACGTAAAATATTAAAAGTTTACATCTAACCACACATTCTAGGCATTGTAACACCTAAATTGTGAAAGAGTTGAATACATGTAATTAGAACTTCAAAAATTAAATCCCTAATCTAACCAGCAGGCCTGCTAACCAGGGCATCAACGATTTGGCGATTTGCTAACCACGGCATCAACGATTTGGCGATTACGTACCGTCGAACTGTCGAAGTGGAACGGCCGAACGGGGCAGGCTAGGGCGACCAGCGCATGCGCAACTGGGCGAGCCGCGAGCAAGATCGGTGCGCCGCCGCGCCGGAGCACGGGAGCAGTCGGCAGTCGCGGCGGAGCACGGGAGCAGTCGCGCCGGAGCACGGGAGCAGTCGCCGCGCCAGACGAGGATGCGAAACGAACAGGCAGAGGCAGTAGGCGACTCGATCGAGATTCCTGCTCTCGTTCCAACTTCCAATTCCTGCTCTCGTTCTCTCCTGCTCCCGATGGAAAGGCCCAGCCCAACAAAGCTCTATAGTCATAGGAATATGAAGGAAAAAAAATATTGGCCCCACTCTCGCCTGGGCCCTAGGCCATTGCACCTTCTAACTACCCTCAGAGCCAGCCCTGCCAAATTTTTTTTTGCATGTGTTAAGGTGTCTCAATTCATATAGAAATATATTGATTTTTTGAGAAGATAAATATAACAAGATAAATAGAAAAAATAAGAAAAGTCACCGCCTCCCAAATCGAGTGCTCTCTATTTTAGAAAATTCAAAATCATTATTTAAATTCATCCTACGAGTGTGCAAAATGAAAATTTAAAGGAAAACATTGTTTGACAGCCGGCTGTAGCTACAGCCGGTCAAACAACACAGCAGCCTCCCACCAAACCATGTGCCCACCATGCGCACGCAAACCTTATCCCAACTACTGCAGCTGTCCTGCCGCTGCTCTCCGCGCCCCGGCGGTGCTACTGCTTTTTTGCTCCGTGCGCTGCTGCTCCTCCGCGCGTCCTCCGCACCGGCGATACTACTGCTCCTCCGCGCGCCCCGACTGTGTTCTGCTCCAGTGCGTGCGCTGCTGCGCGCTGCTGCTCCTCCGCGCGTCCCCATGGCGCCGCCCTTAGTCAGATGGTCCTCCGCGCTGCCGACGACCCTGCTCTTCTCCTCCGGCAGATCCCGACGCCGCCCTGTCACTAGTGGAAAAAGGACCTTTCGTCCAGACTATCAGTCCTGGCCGGTTTTGCGGCCGGTACTAACGTGGCATTAGTACCGGTTGAAGCGGCCGGACAGGCGAGTGGCATCAGTACCGGGCCGTAGGGGATCTTTAGTACCGGTTCGTAACACGGCCCGGTACTAAAGTTCCGTGGCAGGGCAACAGCAGCGCGGGGCCGCATGAGAGGAGCTTTAGTACCGGTTCGTGTTACGGCCCGGTACTAATGAGAAAACGGTTTGCCTCCCGCCACGATTTTAACACACGGGAACACGACTTGCGGTTCCATTCTCTTGTTCGTCTGATCCCTCTCTCCTCTCTTCTTCCATCCCCTCCAGCATGAATCCTGCACCACCGATCACTCGCTACGGGAAGGTGCGTGCACATGGCACCACCTATCTCAATGTCGTGTACACAAACGACAGCACTAAGGTGCCGGGTTTTCTTTCCGATTTCGAGTATTGGCTTCGCGAAGCTCCGGAGCAAGACAAGTTCATGGGCCTTGATCTCGAGTACACGCCGGATCAAATAGATGTTGCCGTCATCCAACTATGTTTCAAGAAACGTGTCATGGTCTTCCAGTGGGCAAGGTAATATGAAAACTTATCTTAGTTTTAAATTGGGGCTTATTTTGTTTGTTGATCATGGGATAGGAAAATTGCATAGGATAGCAAATTCTTTTGGCCGAAAATTGCATAGGATAGCAAATTCTTTTGGCCGAAAATTGCATAGAAAATTGCATAGGAAAATCGCATAGGATAGCAAATTCTTTTGGCCGAAAATTGCATAGGATAGCAATTTCTTTTGGCTGAAAATTGCATAGGAAAATTATACTTGTTATGATTCTTAATGTATACTTGTTATGATTAATTCTTATTATACTTGTTGATTCATAGGAAATGAAGGAAAATTATATATACTTGTGCCGAAATATACTTAGTATGATTCTTAATTATTATACTTGTTCTAAATTATAATTGTTATATATGATTATTATTATACTTGTTGTTATGATTAATTCTTATTATACTTGATCTAAAATTGTACTTGTTATTATTCTTATTATACTTGTTGTTCTAAATTATACTTTGTTGCAGCAGTATTTATAACATGTGTTCCATTTGTTGTGACAGTAGTGACAAGCAATGTCCAATACTCATGGATTTTCTTCGCAGCGGCATACATTTTGCTAGCGTTGATATAACTAATGACAAGATCAAGATGAGACGCACCTGTGGTCTTGAGATACCATCTGCCTGCCACATTGATCTCCAGGACTTGTCCAAGCTTGACCATGACAAGATCGGAATGGCTGATATGGCAGTCGCCGTGATCGACGAGGATGAGTACGCTGATATGAAGAAGGGATTCCACAAGGAGCAGCACGACTTTTGGGAGAAGACCCCACTTGACGGTATCAACATTGAGTATGCAGCAATAGATGCGTACGTTGCATACGAGGTGTACCGCAAGATTAGAATCATCAACTACGGGCAGCGTCACCTCGTACCGCCACCAGTGCCCCGTGGGTCTCCTGCTTGGGGGTATTCTGATTCGGAGAACGATCAGTACTAGTGTTGGCAATGGCAAACACTTTATCTCTAATATTATGTAGTGCTTTAGTGTCTCCTCATATGGAAGAGAGTACTGTTTGCAGTTTCATATATATGTGTATCTTCAATTATGCATTACTTTCTGTATGTCCCTGTTTTCCACTGGTGCCCCCTTTTTATCCACTGTTTTAGAAACTAATTAGTTAAAAGAAAGTTTGAAAAACTAATTAGTTAAAACAAAATAGATATAAAATACCTTTTATTTTAAATGTTACATTTTTTAAATATCTATTTTTTTGTAATTTGTTGAAAACATGTTCTTGAACATAGATATGTTTTTTTACAAATTACTATAAAGTAATTTCACTTGTTTTGAACAATTAAATCTATAGATATGAAAAAACAGAAAAGAGAAAATAGAAAAGAGAAAGAAAAAAAGAAAGAAGAACTTTTAGTACCGGCTGGTGTCACCAGCCGGTACTAAAGGTTCGGGGCAGGTGCTGCAGATGGGGCCCCACGGCGAGAACCTTTAGTACCGGCTGGTGACACCAGCCGGTACTAAAGATGGACATTAGTACCGGTTGGTAATACCAACCGGTACTAAAAGTTCTCGCTATAAATTTCATCTGCTTCCTCCAGCCCGAGCTCACTTCACTCTCTGCCTCCTCATTTATTTCTCTCTGTTCTTGCTCGAGCTCGGTGGCGATCCGGCGATTTGTCCAATTTGGTGGCACCATTTTTGCTCAAAAAGGTTAACAACTTGTTTCTCTTACATTTAATTAGAAATTTTAGTTCATTTAGTGCTAGTTTGAGCTCATTTAGTGTTAGTTTGAACTAGATAGAAAAATTTAGGAAAATCTAGAAATGTATTGTTAGTTTGACCTAGATAGAAAAATTTAGGAAAATCTAGAAATGTAGCTTATTTAGTGCTAGTTTCATCATTTACTTTGTCCTATTTTAGCTAATTTTGTCCTATTTTAGCTCATTTAGTACTAATTTAGCTCATTTTATGCTATAATTACGTAATTAATTGTTTTTAAATTATTACTAATTGTATAATTTTCTTATTTGTGTATTTTTTTTGTTATATAGTGTCATGGTTTTGACATCTGTCCACACCGGCTCTCGCCCGCTCTATTATACGGATGTGGTACGACTGTTTGTTATAAGTATATGTTTGTTTAATTTCGTGTTTATAAAAATTATACCGACCAACTTGACGTAAATATATTTTTATATAGGAGGTAGTTGAACCGGAAAATGAGCCCGACCCTATTTTCGAGTTTTTAGTAAAATAAAACAATGATTTGAAAGCTAAATTGAAAAGAAGTAAAGATCTTCGTCTCGAAGAGAAGATGAAATGGGAGTTGAAGATTGCCGACGTCGTCGATGATAACGAGATAAAGATGGAGGCAATGCGCTTGGATCACGAGATCAAGATGAATGCAATGCGCTTGAAGCTTAAAAAGTTTAGAAAATATGTCATTAGTCAAGAGGCTTGGTATCATTATGTTGTTGGTTCAATAATTACCTTAGTTGCGATTTTGATCGCATTTGTTGTTGGATTTAAATCCTTTAGCTAGTTCTATGTTAGTTTCAATTAATGAATGTTTATGAGAACTATGTACTCCCTCTGATCCGTTTTAGTTGACGTGAGAAATGAACTGAACATGTACAAATGGTTGTACAACCTGCGACAGTTAATTAGGATCGGAGGGAGTATTATATTTGTTTAAATATGGTGAACTTGTATTAATGAATTGGTCATGTATCTCTCTATTCATGATATATATATATATAGCTATTGTGTAATGGTTTTGGATATATTTACATAATGCAGATGGATCGACAATGGATGTACGTTGACCGACGCTCTCCGGAGTTCATGACCGGCGTGCTGGATTTTATCCGTGTTGCTGAGGCAAATAAGCCGGATGGTTTTATGTACTGTCCATGTTGTGCTTGTAAGAATATCAAGGGTTACTCGAAATCAAAAACCATTCACATCCACCTGTTTGAGTCCGGTTTCATGTCCGGCTATAATTGTTGGACCAAACACGGAAAAACAGGGGTCATAATGGAAGACAATGAAGAAGAAGAGGACGATGACAACTATCCTGAGTTTCTTGAATACGACGGTACTACAATGGGGGAACCTGGAGAAGACGCGCCTGACGAAGAGGCGCCGGATGTGCCCGCTGATGATCTTGCTCGGGTCATTGCTGATGCACAGAGAAATAGCGTAAGTCAGAGGGAGTGTTTGAAGTTGGAGCGCATGTTAGAGTATCATAAAAAAAATTGTACCCAGGTGTCGAAGATGACCAGAAAAAGCTGGGTACAACGCTGGATTTGCTGCAATGGAAGGCTGAGAATGGTGTATCGGACAAGGGGTTTGAAAAGTTTCTGAAAAAGATAAAGAAGATGCTTCCAAAGATAACGAATTGCCCGACAGTACGTACGAGGCAAAGAAGATCGTCTGTCCTCTAGGATTAGAGGTGCAAAAGATACATGCATGTATTAATGACTGCATACTCTACCGCGGTGAGGAGTACGAGAATCTGAATGCATGCCCGGTATGCGGTGCATTGCGGTATAAGATCAGGCGAGATGACCCTGGTGAAGTTGAGGGCGAGCGCCCCAGAAAGAGGGTTCCTGCCAAGGTGATGTGGTATGCTCCTATAATACCACGTTTGAAACGTTTGTTCAGCAACAGAGCAAGATGTTGCGATGGCACAAAGAGGACCATAAGAAAGACGCGACGTTCAGACACCCCGCTGATGGGTCCCAGTGGAGAAAAATCGAGAGAGAGTTCCCGGACTTTGCAGATGACGCAAGAAACTTAAGGTTTGGTCTAAGTACGGACGGCTTCAATCCTTTCGGGGAGCAGAGCAGCAATCATAGCACCTGGCCTGTGACTCTATGTATTTACAACCTTCCGCCTTGGTTGTGCATGAAGCGAAAGTTCATTATGATGCCAGTGCTCATCCAAGGACCGAAGCAACCCGGCAGCGAGCTTGATGTGTACCTCAGGCCATTAGTTGACGAACTTTTAGAGTTGTGGCGGGAAGAAGGTGTACGTGTGTGGGATGAGCACAAACAGGAGGATTTTGACCTTCGAGGGTTGCTGTTCGTAACGATCAATGATTGGCCTGCTCTAAGTAACATCTCAGGACAGACAACTAAGGGATACCATGAATGCACACACTGTTTGGATGATACTGAATGTATATACTTGGATAAATGTAAGAAGTGTGTGTACCTGGGGCATCGTCGATTTCTTCCGGTCAGGCATAACGTACGGAAGAAAGGCAAGCATTTCAAAGGTGAGGCAGATCACCCTAGGAGGCCAATGGACCGTACTGGTGAACAAATATTTGATATGGTCAAGAATTTAAAAGTAATCTTTGGAAAGGGTCCTGGAGGACTACAGGTTCCGTATGACGCTAACGGGCACGCACCCATGTGGAAAAAGAAATCTATGTTTTGGGAGCTACCACATTGGAAAGTCCTAGAGGTCCAGTCTGCAATCGACGTGATGCACGTGACGAAGAATATTTGCGTGAACCTGCTAGGCCACTTGGGCGTGTATGGGAAGAAAAAAACACAGTGGAAGCACGGGAGGACCAGAAACGTTTGAAAAAACGAGACGGCCTGCTTCCAGAACACTATGAAGGTCCTGCCAGCTATGCTCTAACCAAACAAGAGAAAGCGATATTTTTTAAATGTCTTAGCAGTATCAAGGTCCTGTCTGGCTTCTCGTCGAATATAAAGGGAATAATAAATGTGGCACAACAAAAATTTCAAAACCTAAAGTCACATGACTGCCACGTGATTTTGACGCAATTGCTTCCGATTGCATTGAGGGGGCTTCTACCGGAAAATGTTCGAGTACCCATTGTGAAGCTTTGTGCATTCCTCAATGCAATATCTCAGAAGATAATCGATCCAAGGATCCTACCAAGATTACAGAATGATGTTGTCCAGTATCTTGTCAGCTTTGAGTTGGTGTTCCCCCCATCCTTATTCGATGTTATGACGCATGTCTTGGTTCACCTAGTCGAAGAGATTCAAATTCTCGGTCCCGTATTTCTACACAATATGTTCCCATTTGAAAGGTTCATGGGAGTCTTGAAGAAATATGTTCATAACCGTGCTAGGCCAGAAGGAAGCATCTCCAAGGGCTATGGAACCGAGGAGGTCATTGAGTTCTGTGTTGACTTTATTCCTGACATTAATCCGATTGGTGTTCCACAGTCGCGACATGAGGGGAGACTGAGTGGAAAAGGCACTCTAGGGAAAAAAGTATTAGTATGTAGGGACGGACCTACTTTGAGTCAAGCGCACTACACAGTTCTACAAAATTCCTCGTTGGCAGCTCCGTATATCGAGGAACACATGAATATTTTACGATCCGAGAACCCGGTGGAGGATGAGTACTGGATTAAAGATCAACACAAGGCGAAATTCAGCGGTTGGTTGCAAACAAATTTCATGAGTAACACCGAAGTTGATGCTCAGATGTACTTGTTGGCCAGGACACCATCTTCGACTATAGTCACTTTCGAAGGGTACGAGATAAATGGGAATACATTTTACACGATCGCTCAAGATAAAAAGAGCACCAATCAAAACAGTGGTGTCCGCTTTGACGCAACAAACAGCAATGGGCAAAAGGACACATATTATGGTTACATAGAGCAGATATGGGAACTTGAGTATGGACCTTTTTTTAAGGTCCCTTTGTTTCGGTGCAAATGGGTCAAGCTCAATGCAGGTGGGGTAAAGGTAGACCCGATGTACGGAATGACAACGGTGGATCTGAACAATCTTGATTACAAAGACGAACCGTTCGTCCTAGCAAATGATGTAGCTCAAGTTTTCTACGTGAAAGACATGTCTACCAAACCGAAAAAAAGAAAAAACATGGAAGCGAATACATCAGACGAGCCAAAACGCCACATAGTTCTTTCAGGGAAAAGAAACATCGTGGGAGCGGAGGACAAGACAGACATGTCAGAAGATTATGATAAGTTTGATGAAATTCCGCCCTTCAAAGTCAACACTGACCCAAGCATCACGTTAAGTAATGAAGATTCTCCATAGTCCCGGCGCAAAGTTAAGCAATCGAAGAAAAGGAGGAATAATACAACATATGGGAATATTGGTGATGTGTAATACTGTATGCACCTATTTGTGGAATATGAGATCTTTATCACAAACTATGTTGTTGAAATGATCATAACTTGATCATTTGACTTGAAACTTCTAGATGTCTATAGATGATAGACATTTTTGTGAAGACTTTTTTTGTATATTTTGTCCAAAATCAAGTTTATCATTTTTCATAGCAACTAGTACACATATAAGGTCCCCATGCCAAAGGATTTCCTTTTTTGAAGTGTTTATCACATTATTACATTTTTTCGGAAAAACGATCAAAACGGCCGCGATGACAATTCATCGAAAGATGTAATATTTTCTAGAACTATCAATGTTTCTGTGATATAACCAGTAGTTGTGTACCTTAAAATGATTTTTCCAAAAATTTCAGACCAAACTATCAAACAGTTGTAGTTCAAATTTGAATTACTTTCGAAAAATCGACATAAACTCAATTAACTAGGGGAAATTAGGTAGAAATCAAAGAAAAACCTAATACTTGGGGATTATCCATCATATGTGGACTACTCTTAGTGAAAATTGAATGGGTGCCATTTTGCATCATATTTTTTGTATTTTGTTCACAAAAAAAGTCATTTTTTGCACTTAAAAAATGGAAAATTATATTTATGAAAATAATTTCAAGAATTCCTTTGGCAAGATTGTTTCTCAATACCTTTTAGTTTTATGCACCTATTTGTGGAATACCTTTTATTTTTATCAATACCTTTTATTTAATATCTAATTTTTTTGTAATTTGTTGAAAACATGTTCTTGAATATAGACATGATTTTTAGTAATTATTACAAACTAATTAGACAATTACATCAGTAGATATAAAAAAATAGAAAAGAGAAATAAAATGAAAAAGATCTTTAGTACCGGTTGCTGGTTGCAACCGGTACTACAGGTTAGTACCGGTTGGAGTCTCCAACCGGTACTAAAGGACCTTTAGTACCGGTCCGTGCCATCGACCGGTACTAAAGGTGTCTGCCTTAAATGCGCCTCACTCGAACAGATCGGGCAGTTCCTTCTCTTTCCCGCAGACGCAGACGCCGACGCCGACGCCGCCCTCGACGCCATCGCCAAAGACGCTGCCGCGCCGCTCCCTGACAAGGTGCCGCTCCCCGACGTCTTTCCTCGTCTCCCCCGACTCCGGCTGACGCTCCGCCGTTGGTGAGCTCCTCCCTCCTTCTCGCCGTCGCTAGGTACGGAGATTGCCGCCGCCATTGCTAGGTAGATATAGTTAAGCACCCCCGCCGCTGCCGCACCGGAGCTTGTCCGCCTTGCCGCCGCCGTCGCTAGAAGGCGGCCTCTTTGCGCCCGACGCGCCGTCCCACCGGATTAGGTTCACCGGCCATGGTGGTTGGCCTTCTCCGGTGACCATTTTGGGGCGGCGCCGCCACCATTAGGTCGCGGGCGTCGGCGTGCAACTCGACACGGTGTCGGCCCGCAATTTAGGGCACAACCGCGCAAGAGGGCAGGGAGACCTCGCGCATTGGTGACGTCATGGTGACATCATCGGTTTTTTTTTTCCAGAAAATGAATTAAGACTTTAAATTGCTAGGAATTGGTATGAAATTGATAGAAATGCTAGGAATTGCTAGAAAATGAATTAGTTTAGGTGTTCATCTTGTCTTTTAGTTAATCATTTTAGAATTGCTAGGAATTGGTAGGAAATTGATAGAAATGCTACTGTTTTTTAAATTGCTATAGGAAATGCTACTGTTTTAGATGAATTGCTATTGCTTTAGTACTATTTAGTTGATTAATATTTGTGCAATGTGTTGATTAATATTTGTGAAATGTGCAAAGGGTAGTGTCTTAGAATTATTGTTAGGAAAATGCTATTGTTATTTAGTTGCTAGAGTTATGTGCAATGTGTTGATTAATATTTGTGCAATGTGTTGATTAATATTTGTGAAAATGCTATTTGTGACAATGTGTTTTTATGCAATGTGTTGATTAATTTGTGATGCAATGTTAAGTAAATTGCTACTGTTAAGCTCCATTGTCATGCTGACATCAGCATGACTACTTTTGACCGATGATTAGATGGTTGCATCTTCAGTGAGGTGTGAGTGAACCATGTTGTCTGAACATATATGCAATGTTCATTCCACGTTGTTCGCTGACACCATCCCTGAAGCAATTCTATATGAGGCCTTGCTGTCTGTTTTGCAATGTTAGGAAGTTTGTAAATTTGGATTAATAGTGTGGATGCAAAGTAGTTGTGCAAAGTACTTGTGTAATTTAGGGTAATTTTATGGATGCTACTATGTAATATTATTTGATGCAAAGATTATAATGCTACTATGTAATTTTATTTGATGCAAAGATTATAATGCTACAATGTAATAAATAGTGTGGATGCAAGTGTTGAAATTTGTGAATGAAAGTGTTAGAATTTGTGAAATAGTATTGTGAAAATGCAACAACAATTTCCCGCGGCAACGCGCGGGGAATGCAACCACAATTTTCCCAATGCAAAGTACTTGATTTCGTCGATCCCTCGCCTCACCGTTATAACTTGACATCATGTAGGAATCTCGCCGTCTATCCCTCGCCTCACCATCGTTCCCGTGCATCCCCTCGTGCCCTCCCCCGCGGTGAGCCTATACCGCGCACGTGTTATTTCTTTTCAATAATGTCGTCGCCCGATTTGGCACTAAATTGTTCTCTCTTTTTTTGTATTAGTTAAGCTATGGACGGCAGAGCAAATGAACATGTATTGTTCGACATCATAAATTCGCCCAATCACAACGATGGTGAAGATGATGGCTCGCAATATCTTAACCTGTCCGGTGATGGAGTGGAGGACGAGGAAATTTTTAACTTAGAAGCTCCTCATCCATCCGCCTGGAACAATAATGCCGATGGGAATGTAGCGCAGAATACCGACGAGGTATACATATCTTCTGGTGATAAATGATTTGATATGTGTACATATACATGTTTTAACATAATATTTCTTCTTTTAACCCTCCGGATCGGGATCGAGCAAGTCTGGTAAAAGAAAACGAGGCCCGGCCAAAAAGTTAAAAGATGAAAGATTTGTTATCGAAGAAATCTCTGAAATTGGCGAACCGATTGCTCCGAAAGAGCACGCATGTAAATTTGTGAGTCAGTGCGGAGTTATTGTTCGGGACAACATTCCGATCACCATCCGAGAATGGCACAAGCCTGAGGGTGGAGGAGAGAGTTTTGTGTCAGATATTTGCAAGAAGGAACTTTTGAAGTCCCTTTTCCACAATTTCGCCCTACCGACAGGTCTCAGAGATGCCGAGAAAAAGAAAGTTTTCCAGTGGACTCTAAAGAAAATGGCCGAACAATTCATGAACTACAAGAAAAGGTTAGACCACCAATTCATCAAGATAAAGAAAACCCCCAATTTTGAAGACGTACAGTACAGGAGGATAAGAGATCAGTGGCAAGAATTAAAGGACTACAAGGAATCAGAAGAAGCTCTGGAAAAGTAGAAGAAAAATAAGTTGAATGCCGACAAAAAGCAATATTTCCAACGTTTGGGGCCAGGTGGCAATAAGACCGCCATTCCTAAGTGTGAAGAAAGGGACGCCAAGTTAATTGCTGCCGGGGTCACTCCAAGTACATCGAGCTATCCCGCAAGGGCGAGGCATTGGTTGTACGGCGTCAGGCTGGAGCCCGACTCATAGACAGGGAATCTTGTGTTGAAGGAAAAGGTTAAACCAGGCCCCGAGGGAGAGCCCGAAAGAGAAAAAATTCGGAAGAAAGTCAAAGAACTTGATGATGCAGTAGTTGCCGCTCGGGAGGGAAGGTTCGCGCCCGATAGAGAGAACGAGGAGCTATCACTCGCCCTCGGGAATCCTGAACACACTGGGCGAGTACAAGGTGTGGGTGTCGTCCCTTGAAAGGTTGGGTTCGCCGAGAATAGGGACACTTACAGGAGCCGCGACAGGAAGAAGAAACAGGAGGTAGAGACATATCAGCGGTTGGAAAACCTGATATTAGACCTGCAACAGCAGCAACATGCAATGAGGCAGGAATGGGCATCTGAGCCGCAGGAGGACCAACTTGATATGGCATCTCAGCGGAAAAGCAGCGTGGCTTCCACGCAAAATGTCCAGCCTGATGACGCAACATACCCCGTGGATCAGATTCAGGGGCAAACAAACTGTGAGTTGCACATCAAGATGAGGAACCTATCCATAAAGGTGGCGGTCGGCTTTGCTTTAGAGAATATACCCGGAGCAACCCTTCATGGCGGTCAGATTCCAGCTAGCTACGCGCGAGTCGGGGTGGACGAAATTATGAAGGGATTCGAAAACCTAGAGCTTGACTTTCCTGGAGCTGAAGGGGAGACGACACTGGGAGAAGTGTTGCGCGGAGTCATTCTATGGAGAAAGGAACACATCGTGTTTCCAGGAGAATCGACGCGTAGGCCACCAACCCCTCCGAGTAGCAATCAACCTCCAAGTCCACCCCACATTGAAAATATGGACACCGAGAGGGAACCCAGTGCGACTCCATCTCCCCGGTGCGCGAGTCCAACCCAGCGGGAGTCCACCCCGGAGCGTGCAAAGAGTCCACTCCAGCGGGAGTCCACCCCGGAGCTTGCAAAGAGTCCGCCCACCGGCAATAGGACCTTCTCAATGAGGCAGAAGATGCTTGCCGGTGCGTCGAGTGGTGCTCCAAAGGACACCTACAAGTACGGGCCGCCGTTGAAGGATCTTCCGGTGTTAACTTACCACCGGACCGTTGAGGAGAATGCTCCCTTGGTCAAAGCTCACAATGCCGCACACTTTGCGAAGAAAGTGCCCGAGCTAAAACAGGTACTAAACCCTAAGGGTGTTAAACACTTTTTAGGCATCGTCTTTGATCTTGACCGTAGAACTTTGCCTGATAACTATGAACGCTCTATCTCGAAGAGTTTTGACACGCAAGAGGAGAATAAAAAGAAAAGGGTCGCTGCACAGAAGAAGAAGAAGGCGAACAGGTTCCCCAGCTCGGAGAACAGAAAGTACAGTCGGTCGCCCCGCTGAAGGTTCAGACAGACAAGAGTCCCAACGTTGGGACAAATGTTCCTGCTACTGACTACATGGACGATGCTGCAATTGACGCACTTTTCCCCAAGTCGACTGAGATAGCACGGACGTTTGTCTACGGGAAAGATCTTCTCCCTACTGATGAGATGGTGCGTCTAGCTTTTCAAATGCGGAGATTGCATGACTGGTACATGAAGGTTGCAAAGGACAAGCAACTCGTGTTTTACGTGACATACCGAGAAGACCAATTCTTCGTCAACCACGAGATATGTGTCGAATTTGAAGAATTATGGCAGTTATACAACCGGCGTGCTCTCGACGCAACTATCATGAGTTGCTATGTTCTGTAAGTGATTTTTTCTAAGTGTCTAGCTGAGCATGTAATTATCCTCACTAATTGAGCCTGTAATTATCCTCACTATATTCTTTCGTATGCTATTATATATGCAGGTGGATGCTTATCGAGTGCAAAAGGAAAAGACTCTGGGAAGTTGGGTTCATTGACCCATCTATCGTTAACTGCAAAAACTTACAGCGGAAGCCCGAGGACTGCGAGGAGGCAATGTTGAGGTCGCTATTGAGGCAAACACAGGCGGCATATATACTTCTTCCTTACAACTTCAAGTGAGTGTGACTGTTTTGAACACATTTCTATATTGCTAATTACTACATGTTAAGTTTAATTGATTAGTTATATGCATGCCTCACTATATAAACGTGTGCAGCTACCATTGGATTCTACTGGACATTATCATTGACAAGGGATTAGTTGAAGTCTTTGACTCATTACGCAAACCAGAATCATACTACCAGGACTTGATTGACATGCTTCAGAGGTAATTTCAACCATTAATCCCATTTCATGATATCAAGTAATCATAACTCATTTATTCATTTGCTTTTGCGAGTAGGGTTTGGAAAATATTCATCAAGAGAGAGAGGGGTGAATGGAAACCAGAGCTGACTATTAAACATATTGATGTAAGTGTGGTACTATTAAACATAGTCTCTTTAATTCATCATCATTTTGAATTATTATTTAATTAATTTATATTCTCGTAAATACCTTGAAGCAGCCCCCGGGAAATGAATTATGTGGATTCTACGTCTGCGAGTTCATGAGGACCTTGAGCGTCGAGCAAGCGTCGCGTGAAAAAAGAATGGATGTGAGTGTGACTGTCTTGCACTATATGTCAATCTTATTATGATTTGATATATATATATACACACACAACTAATATATTCATATTGATCTCGTTTAAAGCTTAACGACAAGCGGAACGCCATCCTACCACATCAGCGCGTAGAAGCAATTCAAGAGGAGATAGCGGGATTTATCCTTGAGGAGGTCATGTATTCAAAGGGAGAATACCATAATCCTAAATATAGCTATGCCACATGAAAGAGGAGGATGTATGACATTATTGCGATCTCTATACACCGGATTGTATATATGTATATATGTATGTAATAGGGTAGTATGAATATGTCCTATATCTAAATTATATTATATATCAACGTTTACCGTATGTAGTAGCGTAGAATACATATACGAAAGTATATTACGTATGCATCAACGTGTACCGTGTATATATATAATACGGTATGAAACAGTAGATGAAAAAGAAAACATAAAATAAAATTGCAGTGAAGAAAAGAAAACAGATAACAGAAAAAAAAGAAAAAAAGGAAACGAAAAATAAATTGCAAAACCCTTAAACCCTAAACCCTTTAGTACCAGTCGGTGTTACCGCGTTCCCGGCGCCGATCCCCACCGCGTTCCCGGCGTGACCGACGCCGAGGAGTCCTTCGCCAGGTTCGTTGACAACCTCAGGCGGAGGACGCGCTCACCGAAGGGTACGACAAGCTGCGGCTTTCGGCGTACGACGCGCTCGGGGCCTGGAGGAAGGTGGTCAGGGGCGTCGCCGGCGCCTCGACGGCGTGCTCGGGGCCTACACCAGCTTCTCCTTCCACTCCGTCGCCGGCAGCGAGGCCGGAGCACCTCCGAGGAGGAAGGCAGGGGACGAGGAGGAAGGCGGAGCAGGCGGCGACTTCAGGTCGGAGGCTGGTAGGAGGACGTTTCCCTTCAGGTGAAAAAGAGTAGTTTTTTTTTTGCAAAAAGCCACCGCGAACAGTAATTCGGGTCGGAGGGAGTACATAGATCGGACGCCGCGGAGGGCGACTGTAGCAAGGGCTGGCTACAGCCGGCTGACGCCTAGCGTTTGCCAAATTTAAAACTCTTAGTACTATGAGCTACAAAAGAGACAAAATGTTTTATATTTTGGAGATTTAGAAGTATGTACTCAGATCCATATATTTGTCCCTTTTTATGTAATTCTGAACATAAATTATTTCTATCCAAGATTGTATACGTTTCACGGGTTGTGACATAAATCATCTACAACATGCAGGATTTTATGAAATTTTCTAGAAACTTTTAAATATAATCTTTAGAGAGCAGTAGAGCTAAGTTCCAAAAAAAAAGAGAGCAGAGCTATGTACACCCTGAAAATGCACCGGCTTTTTGAGGGGATTGTGCGGCTCAACTTGTGCCAAACCTCAGCAACGCCCAAACTTGTAGCCAAGCCCATCCGCACCGGCTTGCCCACGGCCCAAACACAAATATTCCATCTCCCTCCAGAAACCACGGAAATTTCCCACCAATATTTTCGTTCCCCGCGCGCTCCATCTCTCAAATCCCACACCCCACCGATCCGCGCACCCACCGTCCAACCAATAGCAGTGCACCTTCCCGCATCCAACGGCACACACCATCCTCTCAGTCCCTCACACGGATCGCACCCGAATCCAACGCCTCACACCTCCCCCTCCCAGGACGCCAACCCTATAAAACCACCCCACCCACTTCCCATCCCATCAATCCAAACCAACTCAGCTCGCCTCCGCCAGAAAAAAAATCCCCCAATCCATTCTCTCCAACCTCCAGCGAGAGCAGCAGCCATGTCCGGCAGAGGCAAGGGCGGCAAGGGTCTCGGCAAGGGCGGCGCGAAGCGCCACCGCAAGGTGCTGCGGGACAACATCCAGGGCATCACCAAGCCGGCGATCCGGCGCCTGGCTCGCCGTGGCGGCGTCAAGCGCATCTCGGGGCTCATCTACGAGGAGACACGCGGCGTGCTCAAGATCTTCCTCGAGAACGTCATCCGCGACGCCGTCACCTACACCGAGCACGCGCGCCGCAAGACCGTCACCGCCATGGACGTCGTCTACGCGCTCAAGCGACAGGGACGCACCCTCTACGGATTCGGCGGCTAGGGAGTTAGGAGAGATTGGGCTCTGTTGGTCGTGGATCTGAGAGTGTTTGTTCCTGTGGGTCGGTTGTAATGATTCCTGTTATGAAGAAATGCTACCGAGATTGGCTCTGTTCAATATCATCAATGGATTCACGGCTCTTCTAATTTGATATCGTCTTGATTTCTGAATTTCACTTCCGTTCGTCATTTCGGCCCTCGTCCTGTTACTTGCTGCTTCCTGTCTATTTCAGACTGTAACATGAAACTGATACTAGGTTGTTGAATGACGAGTAATTCTACAAGCTAGTAATCTCATGGTAGAAATGTCCCGCAAAAACTGCGGCAATGAAATAGGACTCCTTTTACTTGCTGCTTCCTGTCTATTTTCAGACTGTAACATCAAACCGCAAGCCAGTAACATTTTACCTTCGCGTTGTGTAGAGATTCCAGCTTATTTCTACTACTGATTGAATGTGTAAATCTTAGCCATCTATGACTGGACATCACTTTTTAGCCATATTGAAATGCTACAAGTCTGATATTTCAGCACTAGCTGCACAAGCAAGATTCCGCTACCGTAGGTCGTGGTATGCTGGCCAGGTTCTGGTTCTGAGGTCGGCCTAGTTCAGTTATCATCAGTCCAATCATTGCTTCTAGTTTCCATTGCTGCAGTTTATGTCTTCTGTTTGGTTGTCCATAGGTTGCTCCTAGGTGTAGCTATTCGGCACACTTCTATTAAACTGAACTTTCTCCTAGCAAGCTCCTGGTCTGACAAATTAGAGAAATATAGTGCAAAATTGCAAATAGTTATAAGGAAAACAGAGTGTTTTGGAACAGGACAATTGTTAATCTCTTCTGGTAGCCATAGTTGTGCAATGCTTAAAGATAGAACACCAGTTTTACTTAATTTGTAAATTTCAGCAACATGATTTAGCCAAATTGGTATATTAGAAGCCTGCAATTTTACCATTAGCAGCAAACCAAACTGTGGTCGGATGGCTAGCAGGATGTTTGTACCCTCATCCCATCAGAGTTCAAACCCTAGGTTTAACGTTTGTGTGTTACATTTAGGCGGAATATTCTTTAAGTGGGAGACGACGTTTCCGTCGATAGCGAGTCGTCCGTGGTGTGATTTCGTCAATCTCAAGATTCGATCCGCCGACTCAGTATTTCAAAAGTGCGAGTTAGGGTGTGCGTGTGTGCGTTCATAAGGGTGAGTGTACGCACGTATTGTGAGCGTCTGCATTTGTACTGTGTTTCTCAAAAAATAAATAGCATTAGCAACTCAATTGTGGTAGGTGTATTAAGTTTTCAAAGTTGGTTTTTTTACCCAGAAGTTCACCGGCCTTGGATTATCTACCCAAAATTACTGTACGATGGTAAAATACCCGATACGTTTTTTAAAACGAAATAAAGATTTAGTAAGGAGCTGAGAGCAAATATGCCCATTGATCGATTGGATCTAGTACTGGTACGTGACCCAGGCCTGCCATACTCATCGTGATCTAAACACCACGCCGCCAGCCACCAGGCAACTCACTACTCACGCGACGCCGCCGGCGGGAGTAACCAACAAGCGCATGCCGCCCTGGTCGTGGAGCAACACCGTCGAAGCCTTCCTCCCGTAACTGGAACACTGCACCCGTGTCGCTACCGGTCGGAGCGGTCCGCCCGTACGTATTCAATCTGCTCCAATATGCTCTTTCAATGCTGCTAAAAAAAATACGCCCGTAGCTATCACCTGACATCGTGTGAATTGAACGCGGCGTGGTGCACGCACACGACCAGACTTGAGATCCAATCGATCAAGTATGGGCAGGCCTATAGGGTCACGTACTAAACCAATCGATCAATTGGTTTCCTTTTACATTCAGGAGCTGAGTGTTGATTTTATTTGCATCAGGATCCTTGGAAGATATTTTACAAATTGACAATCAACTTTGGGTAGATGATCCATGGCGGGTGAACTTCTGGGTATAAAACCAATTTTCCCTTAAAAAAGCTCCCTAGTAGTTAGGAAAATAAAACCGAAGTGCGAATGGTCAAATCTATCCCTTCAGCCTTTTTAAATTCATGCTTTGGTGACAAATCGGCCCTCCTGGTCAAACCTTTCTCATAACCCATCTAGCGCCAGTGTAGCATTTGGTACGGAGATCATTTCGTGGTGTTTTCTGCTTGCAAGACCGCATACATGCACTACTATGATGCTTAACACTTTGTTTTTCGAACGGAGATCATAGGCTTCTCTAGGTTGTGGCTCTGATTTCCGATCGTATCTGCTGTCATTTTGATTATCGTCCTTTTTTTACTTGCAGCTTCCTGTCTTTTAGAACGTAAGATGAAACTGAAACTTGGTTGTCCCATGATGTATGATTGCTCCGTTGTTAGTCGGAACACTTTCTGCTAGCTAGAAATGTCCTGGTAAACTTGTCGCCACAACCTGAATGTTTGGGGGCATCACCACATCAACAAGGGGCTGTGAGAGCGAATAGAGTTATGCTGGCATCGAGCTTACAAGTTTACGCCACTCGGACGGGGCACATCAGGCCAACAAGGACATAAAGAGTCTTGCGAAAGCAACTGCTAGCAGACAACAACAGAGCAGCTGAGCGACGACCGCGAACAAACAGGAAGATCAAGGAAGACACTCCTCCGACATCAGGTCCTGAAGTTCGTCGCCGAGAACAGCTCTTTAAGGGAGACCACCACCGCGTCCAGCAGCGTCACGAGATCGGCCTTGAGCAGAGGTTTCCATTGCTGCAAAAGAAGTAAGATTTTGAACCACAACCTGAATGTTTGGGTTGATTTCGTTGACACTCTCTGCAAAATATTTCCTCGAACATTCAGGCTGTGAGGAAAATCGACCCTCCTGGTTAAACCTTTCTAATTACACATGTAAAGAAAGTACCAGTAGAGCAACGGAGTGGTTGCGCATACATGATACATGCACTCCTGTAATGGTTAACACTTTGTTTTCTGCAATAATAATTCTCACTACTTTCTCCTGTTACTAGCTCGAGAGTTCGAATTTTCTATAGAAAACAGCGAAGATGATCCAAACAGGTTTACAACGCCAATCTCGCTCCCTCCTGGCGTAAGTAATCTACAAATACCAAAGGCAACACCCCACATGGACACTAAAGCCCAACCTGAAGACGGAATGCAGCCACCAAACATCACAGCTAAAACCTCCACATACTAGTTCAGGAACACAACAGCTAGAAGAGTACTAAAAAGGACGTCTTCAAACTCCAGCGGTATGGAGAACAATCTCACACCATCTCCAGAAGCGGCTGGTAGATTTTTTTTTTTTTAGATAAAAGGCAATACAACCCAGCTTTAAATTAATAAAGCCAGTCGGCCACAAGTTACATGGTGTTGAGGAGAACCTCTTACAAAGCAGAGCAAAGACAAGCTAAAAGAAAGGGGGACTACACTACGCCGCGCACCACATCCAAGCGAAGGCAGGATCGGGCCACCAATGGAGAAGACGCCACCACGGAAAACCGAGCTTGACACCGAAGAGGAGAGCAGGAGACGAAAGATCAGAGCCTCCAACCGACGACGAGCACGAAGGAGAGGATGCCGAGCAACATAGCACCGAGTGGAAATCATCGACTGCAGCGAGGACCATTCCCTTGCGTAGAACAGCCAGCCACCAAAGGGGCGGGATCGGAGACCACCAATCGGCGAGCCATGAACCCTTGCGTAAAACGGCCAGCCAGCAAAGGGGCAGGATTGGACCCCGTGTCCGCACGATAGGCCTCCACCCAAGCACAAGAACCAGACAACATCGCTACAAGACTCCCGCAGAGGAAAGACACCAACTTTGCACTCAAGCAACTATGGTGAAGCAGGAAGGGCCCTGCTCTTAGGCGGTGCCTCCAAGAAGGACACGACGCAGTAACGCCGCCACCGCCGGGTCAAAAGACCAAGGTTTTCACCCAGAGCATACACGAGGGAGGTGAGGTGGATCCCCGGCATCGCCCCAAAGAGGGAAAGCGGCGCCCATAGGCGTCGCCGACACCGGCGTCCAAGACGGCTTGACCTTTCGATCGATCCGAGCCACGCCTACCCATCGAGTGTGGACCCCAGCTCTACCAGAATTGCAACAGAGCCTCCATAGCTGAATCTGGGCGAGGACCGGCACCCACACCGGCGCTCGCCAGGAACTCCAAACGCAGCCTCCTTGCCGCCCTCACGGCCAAGGAACACAACCAACACCGCGCGCCGTGGAGCTCGCCGTGAGACACCACCGCGCCCGCCACTCAGGGCCGCCGCCCCGACGTACCATAGACACCCACCTCAATCGCCGCCCGAGCGGGCGAGGTCCACCGACACGAAGCTAGCCCACCTAGCTACCGCGACCGACACAACTCCCAAAACCCAACCAAGACAACTCCACTCTAGCACCGGAAGACCACAGTGAACAAGGCTGCCGCATGAAACCCTAGATCTGAAACCCTAGATCTAAAACCCTAGATCCGAGGTGGATGCACCCCGCACCACCAGATCTGGCGACGAAGGCAACTCCGGTTACCCAACCGAGATGAGCGCTGGCAGCACTCCCGCACCCTAGCAGGAGGCCCTGAGGCCGATCTTGGTTCGGCAGATCTAGGCACCCAGCCCGGACCGCAGAGCCGCACCCGCGCCGCCGGCGACCGGAGAACGTCGCGGTACACCCTTGTACCGCCGCTGCCACCAAGGCCAGGGAGGCGTCGGAAACCACAGGGCGTACATCGCCGGAGAACACCGAGGGTAGGGAGCAGACAGGGAGAGGGCCGGGAGGGAAGGGAGGAGGGGGCGGGGTGGCCCCGCCGCCGCCGCGGGCCGGCCGGAGGCCGCCGACGGCGGCGGCGAGGGAGCGGGCGGCGGAGGGAGGGAAGGGCGACGGAATCGCCTCGTCAGTCGCAGGAGCGGCTCACGAGACGGGGGGGGGGGGGGGGGGGGGGGGGGCTTCATCAAGACATCCTTCACGGTCGGCTGGTAGATTTTTTGAAGCCGGAAACGATCAGATATCTCATAAGATAAGCTCCCAAAACCACCATTCAGCTCTCATATGACCATTTCAATTTTCAAAATAGGCATGCTGAGCTTGTGGACTTTGAAATCATAACGATAGATAAACTCTCGTGATGTTAGCCTGTCAAAGATCACTTCCATCAAGTCGAACCCATCGTAAGTCGCTGGTTGGCAGCTTGCGCCAGTTAGGGGGGGGGTAAACATGCAAACTTCATTAATCATTACATTACCCGGTTGACAAATGATACGCCTAAAACAATACAGCAGCAACTGCGTATTCGGTACGAAAAACAGACTAACGACGACGATTAAGCAGCAACACGACTAACGAGATGCCAATTAAAAGACCGAACATTGCTCACTTCTCACGCATCAGAGCGGCGTCCATTGGAGGTGGAATTTAGACTCGAACGCCGCCCTGTTAATCACCACATACCCGCGACTGTGGACATTCTCTTCGACCAGCAGCCGCAGGAGCTTGCTGACGGAGTTGTAGTAGCAGACGCAGGCCTCCTCGGCGGCGGCCTTGACCGCCACTTGCATCATCGCCTGGTTCACGTCCTGCAGCGCCTTGCCCGACATCGGCCAGAAGTCGGCGCAGAAGAACAGCTCCTGCTCCGGGAACCGGGAGGTTGCCGAGAAGGGCGGCACCATGGGCTGCTCTCCTGCAACGTCGGAGAAGAACGTTCCGCGCAGCGCACGCGTAAGCATCGGCATGCGGAGCGCGAGGTCTTCGTGGGATGCTCCCAGGAGGCCCCGGACGGCGGACACCGCGGTGGCGTAGGGCACCCAGCGGAGGGCGGACGCCCGGACTACGGCGTTGTCTAAGGATGACGTATAGCGGCCGCGAGAGGGGACATGGGAAGTGCCCATGGAACCGTGGTGGCGACGCGCGCCGGAGGGCTGGAACATCCCCGGGAATGTGGTAGCACCGCTGGCGTGGAAATGTGGTTGTGTGTTCGCTATGGGCCGGTCAATTTAAGCTGTGCGTCCAAGGTCGGTAAGATGAGGGGGCTCACCGGAGACCCAACGGTCTCTTGAATTCCAATTGATTGCACGAACAATAAATACGGTAGAATACAGGAGTAGACTGTACAGATGGTGTCGCCTGTTTTCGATGCGCCGGCTCGTTTACCACACCACAAGAGGTCCAATCACTTCATCTTTGGAACTCGCTATAAGATTTTGTAATAATGCCCTTCTCGGCACGTGGCGCGAAGACCTTGAGAAAAGACTACAACCGTTCTCAGCAAACTGATGTTTTCCCTCAAAATAAATTGAAGTTCAAATCCGCTGGCATGGTAAAGAAAATCAACACAACGAGATCTAATTTGTAATTTTCAGCTGTCGATGGCTGGGCACGATCCAAGCACTGTTTTCTGATTATCGGCGTTCGTATCTGTCAGTCATTTTGGCCCTCGTCCTTTTACCTGCAGCTTCCTATCTATTTTTCTTCACTCGTTTCTTCTCTTTCAGTCTGTAACAAGAAACTGAAAATATGTTGTTGAATGATGAATGATACTTTCATTGCTACTCGGAACACCTTTTGCTGGGGAGTACATGTAAGTTTGGACAAACTTGTGACATCTTTTTATAGGCGGAAGCAGTAGATAAGATAGCCCGCTGCTGATTTTGTTGATTGGACTTGGAGAGGCTAGCTAGCTACTTTACATAATGTGACATAGCGGATCTCAGGGAAAGATGAAGGAGGAAGCTGAGGGAATATACTGCGGTGTATTCTGTTTTACAATTTGGGTTTATTGCTTCTCTTCCACGTGATGAAATTTAAACCTATAAAACACCCAAAACATAAACTGAAAATGTGGGCATTTTCAGTGTCACGTGATGTAAATTTCTGCTAGAGATGCTCCAATGTCATGGGTGATGCCTTCACATATAATGAGGACACCAGACGGAAGACCATCAACACCATAGTTCAGGCCACATTTTACATGTCTAGTTTTGACAAGTGTGGCAGGCATAAAAGCGTGCACAAGAATTTGGGCGCCACAAAGTGTGCCTAAACCTGGCAAACAAATAACTCTATGATATATGGGTCATGTGGATATTTAAGTGTGGCAATACTAAGATGTGTCAAATGCAAACACATACCTAATTGCCAAACTTTGGCTCGGCAAAATGTGCCTGGGATCCAAACAGGCCCAAGATGTAGTGCTTGCTATCAAGAAATTCTACTAGTACCGAGTTTGGTTCTGTTCAATATCATCAATCCATACACGGCTTCTAATTTGACACGTTTGGAATTCAAATTTTATTTCCATTCGTCTATGTCTTGTTATTTTGGCCCTCGTCCTTTTACGTGGAGCTTCCTCTCTATTTTTCGACTGTAACATGAAACTGAAACCAGGTTTTTGAATGATGAATGATTGTTTCGTTGCTATTCAAAACACTTTCGGCTAGCTAGTAATTCTCGTGGTACAGTGTCTTGCAAAAAACCGTGGCAACAAAATAACCTTTTACCTTGACACTGCTTAGAGATCTCAGCTTGTTCTTGCATGTTTTCGATTTGTAAATTACAGCCATCTATGACTGGACATCACATACCCTACAATGGGTATTTTTAGGTTACGGATCACTGCCCTTTTTTCATGTGTTAAGGTGTTCATATAAAAATATATTTAAAAAGCTAAGAAATTAAAACAACAAGATAAATAAAAAAAGTTACTTAATTTTTTTTAGGTTACGATTCCAGTGCTCTCTATATTAAAAAATTCAAAATCATTTTTTCTTAAATTCATCCTACAAGTGTGCAAAATCCCAATATAAAATTATTTATACTATGAGCTATAAAAACAAAAAATATTGTATATTTTGAAGATTTAAAAGTGTGTACTCAGAGTCTGGAGATTTTTGGGTCCCGAGTTCTAGTGCTCCCTCCAACTTAAAAAATTCAAATATCATATTTATGACATTGAAAAATTATAAAAAATACGGGAGTGTCCAATAGTATATCCTTCTAATGTGTAAATTATCGACTTCAAGTACTTTGTATTCCGAGCTACAAAAAAGTGTGTATCTAAGTATGTATATTTAAAAATCTCTAAGTTTTATCACATTTTCAATTTTTTTGTAGAACATAATACAAAGTATTTCATATTGAAAGTTTGCCCGTTTGTGGGATACACGTATGTGACATACATCATCGACAACATGCAGTATTTTTGTTTTACAAATTTTAAATATATAGAGCACTAGAGCTATATCCCTCTACGGATTCAGCGGCTAGAAGAGATAGGGTTCTCTAGGTCGTGGATCTGAGAGTGTTTGCGATTGTATTTAATGTAATGCTTGCTATGAAGAAATGCTACTACCGAGATTGGCTCTGTTAAATATCATCAATCCATTCACGGCTCATCTAATTTTATATCGTTTTGATTTCTGAGTTTTATTCCCGTTCTTATCTGTCTGTCATTTTGGCCATCGTCCTTTTACTTGCTCCTTCCTGTCTATTTTAACAGTCTTAGAATTTGACATGAAACTGAATCTGAAACTACGTTGTTGAAGGATGAATGATTGTTTCGTTGCTATTCCGAGCACTTTCTGCTAGTTAGTAATCTCGTGGTAAAATATCTTGCAGAAACTGTGGCAAGGAAAATAAACCAAACATTTTACCTCCAGGTTGCTTTGAGATCACAGCTTGTTCTGCCACCAATTCAATTTGTAAATTTCAGCCGTCGATGGCTGGGCACATCCAATCACTGCTTCTGATTATCGGCCTTCGTACCTGTCGGTCATTTTGACTTTCGTCATTTTACTTGCAGCTTCCGGTCTATTTTTCTTAACTAGGTTTCTTCTCTTTTAGACAGTAACAAGCAACTGAAAATAGGTTGTTGAATGATGAATGATACTTCCATTGCTATTCGGAACACTTTCTGCTGGAGTAATGTGCTCCTGGTAAAATGTCTTGCAAAAAGTGTGGCAGGCTTCAGGCTGCTTAGAGATCTTAGCTTGTTCTAGCACCAATTCAGTTTGTAAATTTCAGCCATCTATGACTGGACATCACTTAGCCAGATTGGAATGTTAGAAGCGTGCAATTTGAGCATTAGCAGCTAAAGCAAGTTTTCAGGTTCTGCAGGCCGTGGCATGGTTGCCAGGAAGAAATGTTGTTGACATTGGCCTTGTTATTCCAATCCAATCGTTGTTTCTAATTTGTTATCGTCTGATTTTTCTTTTCATATTTTGTTTCGTCCCCGCCTCTCCTTTTGGTCTTTGACTTGCTGTTTCTTTCTATTTCGTGCTGTCAATAGGTTGTTCGTAGCTATTCAGAACACTACTAATAAATTAAACTTCTTTTTTTGCTTGGAAGCAGTTAGCTCCTGGTTTGACAACGAGAATAATTTTTTGGGTAACGCCGCTCATTAACTTGTTCTGGCAGCAATAGCTGTGCATTGCTCAAAGATAAAGCGCCAGCTTGCCTAATTTGTAAATTTCAGCCATCTATGACTGCACACGATCTAGCCAATCTAGTATATAATCGTGCAATTATCTAGATAAATAAAATTGAGAGACAAATTGTAAAATCTTGTCCCTTCTAGGATTTAAAAAAATCTCAGGCTGTGTAAGAAAATCGACCCTCCTGATCAAACCTTTCTCATAAACCCATCTAGCGCCGGTCGAGCATAACGAAAGAAATCATAACGATCGATAAACTGTCGTAACGTTAGGCTTTCAAAGATCACTTGCAACAAGTCGAATGCATCATAAGTCTCAGGCGGCAAGGGCGAACATGCATCCTTCCTTAATCATCATAGCACCCGGTTCACAAATCATAAGCCTGTACACATACAGCACTGCTGTAGCGGCAGCAACTGCCGAACATTCGGTACCAAAACCAGACCAATGATCGATAAACTGTCGTAACGTTAGGCTTTCAAAGATCACTTGCAACAAGTCGAATGCATCATAAGTCTCAGGCGGCAAGGGCGAACATGCATCCTTCCTTAATCATCATAGCACCCGGTTCACAAATCATAAGCCTGTACACATACAGCACTGCTGTAGCGGCAGCAACTGCCGAACATTCGGTACCAAAACCAGACCAACGACAGCGAACATTGTTTCCTGCCTACTCACGCATCAGTACATCACTCACAAGTCACAAGGGCGACCACAGGAGCACGAATTCAGACTCGAACGCCGACCGGTTAAAGATGACCTGGCCGAGACCATACCCTTTGTCCACGAGCAGCCGCATGAGCTTGCCGACGGCGTCGTAGTAGCACACGCAGGCCTCCTCGGTGGCGGCCTTGACCGCCACCTGCATCATCGCCTGGGTCACGGCCTGCAGCGCCGGCCCGACCGGCGAGAGGTCGGCGCAGACGAACAGCTCCTGTTCCGGGAACCGGGAGGTTGCCGAGAAGGGCGGGACCATCATCGGCTGCTCCGCTGCAGCGTCGTCGGAGAAGAAGGTGGCGCGCAGCGCGCGCGTGAGCATCGGCATGCGGAGCGCGAGGTCGTCGTGGGACGCTCCCAGGAGGCCCCGGACGGCGGACACCGCGGCGGCGTAGGGCACCCAGCGGAGGGCGGACGCCCTGGCCACGGCGGTGGGTGAGGCTGACATGTAGTGTCCGCGAGAGGGAAGAGCATGGTGGCGACGCGCAACGGAGTGCTGGAACGTCAACCCTGGGAATGTGGTAGCATTACTAGGGTCCATGGAAATGGCAAAATGTCAAATGTGGTTGTATGTTCGCGATGGGGCTGGCCAATTTAGCTAGCTTGTAGGAGTACGATAGAAATGAGATGGGTGGGGGAGATGTACTCTACCGTAGACTTTGAACTTGTCTATATGTATTTCTCTCCCCTGCGAAGTTTGACAACCATATTAAAGTTGTCACATCAGATGTTTGACGGTATAGTGGTAGTACTCCACCTCTTCCACTCTTTTCTCTTTTGCCAATGGAGTCAATAGGCCTCTCCCACCCCGTTGGCTCCTCAAGCGAGAAAATTGCAAAACACAAGCAATATTCAGAGCATTGTTGTAAAAAATATCAACTTCTCTTCTTTTGACAAAAACACACCAACCAATATGACATTGTGGTAGAAAGCACTGACGCCACAATTTAATCATGTTAAAATATAAAACCTAGCCTTCACCATCAGTTTGAACTTTTGAGATAATTGGCTAGTACATTATTTTAATATGGTATCAGAGCTAGGAGGTCTTAAGTTCAATTCTCGGCTAATGCACTATTTAATCTACTCCAAATAATTACAGCCCCCGATTACCCACGTCTAGTTCCTTCCCGTTTCTCCAGGCTAAACGTGAGGGGGAGTGTTAAAATATAAAACCTAACCCTTTCTATCAGTTCAGACTTCTGGAATAATTGATTATTACATCAATTTAATAAATCACACGGAAGACCTTTCCGACAGGTAGGACCCATTGTGAAGCATGACATAAGGATAGTTAACGTTGTGGGTGCCGCGATTGTTTGACGTGCCGTAAAAATAGACACGTAGGCTTCACATCACAGGGCTTCCAAATGCCAATCTCTTTTCCTCCTCTCTTCTCTTACCACCTTAAGCTTTTTCTAATCACTTTGAGAAATTATCAAACAATAGCGTGCACTGATGAACGACTTATTAGCGAGCTAGTTATAACTAGAAAAGAGTTTAGACCAGGGATGAAGCACGGCGGCTGAGCTGGGCATGCCATAGCTAGTCGGCTGAGCACAGGGTCGTTTCCAGTCGTGGACCATCCTCACCACCGTAGGATTCTATTAGCATTGTACAGGGGGCAGATTAGATAAAGAAAAGGCCACATGTTTGATGATGAACATGGTCCTCGGGCTAGGTCGTTCCCTGCTGGGTCGCATAAGATTTTTTTTCCCTAGCTAGTCGGGGCATGCAAACACGTCCTTTATGGCCGACACTAGCAAATAGTTGTGCCGGGACACACTCTGAGCTAGACAAGGACATGGGTCCTCATCTTTCTCGTCTCTGGACAGATTTCTGGGAAATTTATAGTTAACCACATGTTGACACCATGCCACCTGATCACAATCATCGGAAAGCCCCTATTTTCCATCAATGTTGATTCCATTTGATCCTACACCATCGGAATTTACCATGGTGGATCTCCACACTTAATTTTCTAGGCCACAATCCTAGTACATTGGAAAGACTTTTTTGTAGCCAAAACTCTAATTTTTACAGGACCAAGTCAATATCCAATTGATTCTGACACAAATTGCCCTAATGAAGCCAAGAAAGTCGGCGTTACGGACCATCTAAGCAACGCGCAGTGGATTCGTACCTCCCATTACATACCAAAGTGACATAATCGGTACCGGGATATTAACCACAATCAGGTTCAGGAATCAGGAGCCTCAAGCTCTCTTCCACACAGTGCTGCCTCGCGTGCTTCCTAACGCCGCCGGTGACTGATTGACTAACCTACACCATCTGCATAGCTTCCAGACCAATTCCTACATATTTTGAGTTGGTGGCCAATTAATTGGTCATGCTCGCCAACTTTATAGACCGTGGAAGCGTTTAACTCTAAATCGTAAACACAAAAATACATGTATATCAGCCAGTATACAAACACAAAGTAAAACTAGACACACACACATGCGCGCGTGCATCGCCGGATTTGAACACCTCTCACAAACAAGCGTGCGTGCATCGCATGCATGGCAATAAGCCAGCTCCATCAAGATTGTACCCCGCGGCCCCTTCCCCCTATCCGAAGAAGTCGTACTTGACGGGCGTGCCGGTCGGGTCGATCCATGGCTGTGCGTGGAGGAAGTTCTCCAAGGTGAACTTGGTGGCGTCCTCCTTGCTGATCGTCTTCTGGTAGCCCGGCCAGTTGACGCGCCCCGCCGTGTCGGCCCCCGGCCCTTTGTTGGCATACTCGGCGTAGAAGAGCGTCTTGAGCGCGAAGTCGCCCTGCCACGGCATGTACCCGGCCTTGTCTATGATTGCCGGAAGCTCCGACTCCATGATGATGGTGCGCGAGAACTCGCGCCACGGGCGGCCGAGGTAGTTCTTGATGGGCGGCTTTCCGGGCGCCGTGAGCGCGGTCTCGCCGTTGAACTCGCACTTCTGGAGCACGAACCCCGTGGCCTCCCGGCCGATGGCGCGGCCCTGCGCGGTGACGATGTTCTGCTGGTTGTCCATCGGGCGGCGGAGCGTGATGATGCAGTTCTGGAACACGGCCGCCGCGTCGCCGAAGATGAAGTCCACGGTGCCGGTGATGATGCAGTTGCGGTAGAACTGCGCCTTGGAGTGCGCGTACAGCGTGTCCTGGAACGCGTCCATGCGGCAGTTGAGGAAGATGGACTTGTCGGACGTCACCAGCAGCGCCACCGCCTGGTGCTTCTCCGCGCCCGCCGTGTTCTGGAACCCCATCCCGATCGCCATGAACCCGTCGCCTAGCGCGGCTACAATCAAGAACCAGTGGCCACGTGCTTAGTAATGATCAAGCTATGGCGAACAAGATCGAGGGTGCTGACTGTTGAGCCGAGGACCGGCTGTCGTTTGCTTACAGAAGGTTGCCGTCTTGAAGGTGGTGACGCCGTCCATGAAGTTCTTTTTACCGGTGACGATCGTCTTCTTGGAACCATCCCCGGTCATGGTCACGTTCGCCATCTGTCTTGTGATGGTAACATACTCCTCGTACACACCCTCCTTCACGTAGATCACATATCTAGGAGGAGAGGCATATAGTATAAAACCAATGGCGTACGTACGTCGTCATGGCGCGCAAGGACAGTTTTAGGCACGAACGGACGACCCATGGGCAATGTATATGTACCTTCCATCGTAGGTCTTTGGCATGGCAGTGAGCGCTTCGTTGATGGTCTTGAACTTGCCGCTGCCGTCCTTGGCCACCACCACGGTCGGCTTGATTTCCGCCTTGAACCCGCCGCCCTTGAGAACCCTCCGTTCGCTCTCGGGCACCCACTCCGGGATACCATCCTCGCCGAGCACCGGTTCCGCACGCCGTGGCTCCTCCTCGACGAGAAGCCGGCGCTGCGGGATCTTGAGGCCGGCGAGGAACGTCGACGCCTTCTCGATGAGCGCCAGCGCGTTGCTGGTCAGCTCCTTCCCCTTGACGAACGATTCCTTCACCTTGTCCTTGAACTCCCCGTCGGGGAAGCCGTCGATGCAGGTCTCCTGGTGCGCCACCACGGCGCTCAGCCAGATGCGCAGCTGGTACCCCTGCTTGGTGAGGCCGTCCTTGGCGTCCATGCCGCTGATCGTGCGGTTGAGCTCGTCCTTGGCCCACACGAAGAACTCCTTGCAGTCCGCCACGGCGGCCTTCACGAGCGGGTCGTTGCTCATGATCAGGTCGGCGCGGTCGAACGCCTGAGAGATCGCCTCGCCGATCACCTGCACCGACGAGCGCACCACGTCCTTGGGCGACGAGGCGCTCGCGTTCGCGCACCGCGTCAGGCTCTCCTGGCAGACGTCCTGGAAGTCCGTCTGCTTGCACAGCAGCGTGATGGTCTTCGAAACGGCTTTTAGGTCCCCCGTTGGCGTCTCAGCTCCTCCGCCGGAGCCGGAGCCGGAGCCGGAACCGGAACCTGAACCGGAGCCTCCGCCGGACTTGCCCTTTGGCGGCGACGAGCCCTTCTTGCTGCCCGACCCTCCGCCTTTCTCGTCCTTTTTCCCGTTGTACATGACGGCGAGGCCACAGACAATGAGTATGACGGCGATGGTCCCGCCCGCGATCATCAGCCGCTTCCGGGTCTGCCGCGCCTTCTCGGCTTTGCGGCGCTCCGTGAGCGGGCCGAAGTCGCCGAACGCCGACGACATGGTCGACGGAGCAGCTGCTTATTTTCCTTTTCGGGGGAAAGCTTATTTTTTTCTTTCTCCTTTATTTACAGCTTCTTCCTCTCTCTCTCGCTCTCTGCCTTACACCGGACATGGCAGAGAGGATCGGAGAAAGGGGGCGGAAGGCATTGGAGAACGAGTGTTTATTTGGGCACCGAGGGATTCCGAGGAAAGAAGGGCCGGGAGACCTTTGTGGGGCATTGTTCCTTGGTTTAGTAGCCTCGCCATGCAACAATGGCCGCTAACTTGCTTGTCCTAAATTACATGCATTGTTCAGCGCTTATTTTTCTCCCCTCTCCAATTATGTACTGAATATCACAAGAAAACAGTGAGTTCATGTGCATGTCCGTTGGAATTCAACCTACACAATGCTTGGAAATGCTTTATACTTCAAAGGTGGTTTGATATCGTTTTTTGGGAGGGATAGCTCATACCTAAATCTTTATCACAAGAAAATGCTTTATATCTCTTACCTAATTAATGCTGATGAGCGGGATGAACTAGCCACCATGCATAGTTCTTTGAAGACTTTCTATGAAGTCACATTGACCTTTTCTGCTACTAAATACCCCAACTTCCAAACTGTATTTAAAAATTGTATTCATGGTGCATTCAGGCTTACTGGAGGCAAATGCTGCTGCCAAGAAGTCCATGTCTGCAATGTTGATTGAGATGAAATTGAAGTTTGACAAGTTTTGGTTTAATTATATTGTGTTCCTGTCTTGTGCTGTTGTTCTTGATCCGCGTTACAAATGGGAATTTACGCTATTGTTACACCGAGCCCAACATCGAGTAAATGAAGTTAGAACCACTTTAGTCAGTCTTTATGATGAATACACATGTTTTTCTCCTATTAGTTCTTCATGTTTTTTTTGACCGGGAACAGCAGGAGCTCTGCTTTATTTCATTATAGAAGGAGAAGAACAAACAAATTGTTTACAACAAAATCCCGAAGGCATGATAAACCGAAAACGGCTTAGTAACACAAGGATGTTTAAACCACCACCGCGACCTGATCACCTCTCGCGAAGTTAAGAAGCTCCAAGTCCGCACGAATCAAACCAGAAAGAATCAAAGGCGTCAACTCCTCATCCTGGAACACACACCGACTTCTCTCTTTCCAAATGTGCCATATCACATACACCAAAGCTGAGGGTAAGGTTAAATTTTTCATGTGGTTGGCTTTGCAAAATCGTAACTAGTGGAGGGGGATGCTCGATGACTATGAATCTTTTATTAGCACTAGCCAATCATATGAGTACAAATGTTTTTAGCTGCCCTGTTGTTGTTTGAGACTTGAGAGATATTTATGAGTTGAGACTTATGTAAGGTGTTGCTACTACTTAATGGTTCTATAATGTTGTTTGAGAAATTTCTTGGTTATTATGTAATATGCTACTTTACAATGCCTAATAGTGCTAGAGTGCTACCGCCGAAGATATCTTTGTTGTTGGCTGAAATTAGATGTTTGCTTGCTTTACTTTAGTGTACTGATGTTAGGGGTGAAAACAAAGCAGATATGATCGACACTAAGGCTCTATTTGGGTGTCCGTATTTGCACATGAAATTGGGAATTGGAATCGAGTTTCTCAAATTCTGTTGTTTGGTTGTATTTAGAATTGAAATTTGGAATTGGCAACGGAATTTCATGGTATTGAACTGTAGCTAAAAGATGCCTTCTCCAATTCAGAGTCTCACCCCTGTGAATTGGGTGGAATGGCATGTTTCTCTTGTGAATGCCCAAATTCAATAGATAAACATCCAAACAGAGAATTGAAATTGAGTGCTCTTTTTAATTCCAACTACCAATATCTTACTCAACCAAACATAAATGTATCTCTTTCTCGATGTTTTATTTGGTGAGGCGACACCTCATTTTAATACATTCACTGATTTCACTGATTTGGAATTGGCATCACTTTAATTCCAAGCCCTTCAATACAAACATCCAAACAGAGCATAGTAGGAAAAACCTCATAGCAGTCCTAGTAAGTGTTTTTTTCATACACGTCACCGGCGTGCTGGTACATGCCTACCAGTGGCACGAAGAATGCATGTACATGATGGGACCCCTGCATCTACCCGGCTTAAACATGCTGGTGGTGTGTTATATTTCTATCGCGCCATTGTTAATTCAATAGTGATGGTGTGGCCAACTAGGACGCCACTTGTTTCAAGGCACGCGTGCCTGATGCACCGGTCAGGTGTTGTTGGGAAACTCCAAGAGTAAGGTATGAAGTAGTGCAGCAGCAAGTTTCCCTCAGTTGTGAAACCAAGGTTATCGAACCAGTAGGAAACTAAGAATCTTCTCAAGGTGGCAACGACGCCAGAAAAATGCTGGTGTAGTTGACGTGGAACCTGCACACAACACAATCAAAATATTTTGCCCCAACTTGACAGTGAGGTTGTCAATCTCACTGGCTTGCTGTAACAAAAGGATTAAACGTATGTGTGGATGATGATGTTTGTTTGCAGAGAATGAAAATAACAGGATTGCAGTAGGATTGTTTATCAGTTTAAAAAAAAGGACCGGGGTCCACAGTTCACTAGTGGTGTCTCTACATAAATAATAATAACATACATGCGGGTAAACAAATTACAGCTGGGCAATTGACAGAATAAAGAAGTGCATAATGATGCATATACTATAGTTATGATGTCTAGTGTGAGATTCATTTGGGCATTACAACAATATACATAGACCGTTCCAACCGCATCTATGACTAATAATCCACATTCCGGTTAGCGTCCGCACCCCTTTCAGTATTAAGTTGCAAGTAATAGATAATTGCATTAGGCAATGTGTGTAATGTAAGTAATACAAATACCCTTAGATAAAGTACTACTGTTTTATCCCAAGTAGCAACAGTACATCTACAATCTTAGAGCTTGCTGTCACTACCCCAGATTAAATAGAGACATGAACCCACTATCGAGCATAAATACCCTCTCTTGGAGTCACAAGCATCTACTTGGCAAGAGCATCTACTAGCAACGGAGAGCGTGCAATATCATAAATAACGCACTCACAAGATATATTATGAAGCAATAACATAGTACTCAATATTCATCGGATCCCAGCAAACACAACATGTAGTATTACATAAAGATGATCTTGATCATGATAGGCAGCTCACAAGATCTAAACACAGTAGCACAAGAGGAGAAGACAACCATCTAGCTACTGCTATGGACCCGTAATCCAAGGATGAACTACTCACACATCTGTCCGGAGGCGGGCATGGTGATGTAGAGCCCTCCGGTGATGATTCCCCTCTCCGGAAGGGTGCCGGGAAAAGCTTCTGAACCCTCCCGATCTAGGGTTGACGACGGCGGCGGCTCTGGACTTCGTGGAGGAAAAAGGGTCGCGTCTTAGGGCTTAGATATCCGAGGGGTATAAGTAGGCGAAGGGGCGAAGGCGGTGGAGCCACGAGGGCCCCACACCCCATGCTCGCGCGGCAGAGGGGGAACCCGCGCCGGGAGGGGGTGTGGGCCCCTCGGGGTTCCCCTCCGTGTCATCTTCGGTGTTCTGGAACCTCCCGGGAAAAATCGGAATTTCGACGTTAAGTTTGTCCAATTCCGAGAATATTTGCTCAACAACTTTTCTAAAACCAAAAACAGCAGAAAACCGGCAACTGGCATTGTGGCATCTTGTTAATAGGTTAGTCCTAGAAAATGCATAAAATGATATAAAAGTGTATATAAAACATGTAGCAATTGGCATAATATAAGCATGGAACATAAGAAATTATAGATACGTTTGAGACGTATCAGTGCCCTAGGCATGGCCTACCTTTCAGCCTCTCAGCTCTCACAACGCCGGTCAAACGGCCAACCTTTAAGGCGCGACACATGTCCTTCCAAGTTAGAGCATAGCTAGTGCAGCACGCCAGGGTTAAAGCTATGCCAACCGAGAGAGGATTCCATACTCTCTCCATACACACTCCCCCCCCCCCCCCCCCCCATCAACACCATGCGCTCTTCTCCTTTCCGCAGCTTTTCTCGTCGCCTCTCCTCTTCACCCACAATTTCCCACAACGACGAAAGCAGCGTCAGTGGGCCGACATGGGAGCCCTAGTTTCGGCTTCGTAATTTCTAAAAGGAGCTCGTCGAGGGGTTTGTAAGGTATGGCGTTATGGTTCCGCATGACTGGCGGCTGCCAACAACTGGCACATGAGCAGGAGCATATTGGCCATTCCGCCACTCCCCGACATCGAGAAGATAGAGGCTCTCATCCACGACATGTGGAATCGGCTACCCGAGGAACTCAAGTTCAATCCCGGATACGTGCGTCACAACCCGGCCTGGTCGGCATATGCGAGGCGGAGCGGATCAACCACTGGAGGGCCCTTTTCAACCTCAGGATGGGAAGAACCGCAGAGGCATGTAACATTTCTAGGCTGGGCAAACGATCTTGAGGAAGTCCTCGTCGACTGCCAGATCGGGCGGAATCCTCGTCTACGTAAGCGCTCACATCGGTCCCTCGCTCTCACAAGCACACACCACCGATACACACATTTTTATTTTGTAAAATCTGAATATTTTCGAAATCTGAACAATTTTAAAATAAATTTGAAATCTAAATATTTTCAACTGAATATTTTTTAAATATGAACATTATTTAAACATGATTTTTTCCAAAATTAGCATTTTTAATGTTAACAATTTTAAAATATGAACATTTTTTAGATTTAAATATATTAACATTTATTAAGGTGAATTGTTTTGAATTCTTAACTTTTTATTTGGATAATTTTCAAAAATCATGAAAAGTTGAAAAAATAGAAAAAGGAAATAAAATGAAAAATGTAAAAGGTAAAAAAAAGAACCAAAAAAAGAGGACCAAAAAAGAAAAAGAAAAGAGAGGAAAAGAAACGACGAAATGGGCCGGCCCAGCAGCATAGCCCTGCAGGCTGAGCGGACGTTTCACGCCGCCTGCAAGCGATATATAGGTTTTCCGGTGTTGCACCCTAGGGCACGAAGAGACGGGGCAATGAGAATGTGTTTGACCCATGTCCCTGAGATGCGCCATCTTCCCTTTAGTGTATTCTTTTCTTTTGCGTTCCATGTAAATAACATTCTATCCTTCTAATCAAATGGCAACACAGTTTTCTTTTTCCAAAAAAAAGAGGATAAGTTCATTGGGGTATTTTTTTCTGCGAGATTTTATTTGGGGTGATTTTCTCGGGGAGATGACCATCCAGGCACTACCGCACATTCCGACCCATACAGTAGTTACAGCCCACAACCCCACTTTCTGTAAGATCGAGTGAACTTCTCCACAAGACCAATCAACGACATGGGCTATGGCCTGGTTGCCCTGAAAACACTGTCTCAGGCGTAAACTCAGCTCATCTATTAATCCCGGCCGGTCGCCATCAGTTCATCTGGCAGATGCTGTGAGCTGCATTCGATCATGCAGAGCAGAGTAGGTGGCATGTCGCAGCCTCGATCTATCACCCCCTACTTCCGAGGCAGGCATCAGCAATAGTGCGTCTGGTGCCGGTTGAGTGCGAATCAACTCCTCAGCTGGCTCTGAAGAAGTGAAGAACTACGAGGCTATACGATCGCGAATCTGCTAGGTTAGGTATGGATCATGGATGGCAGAGAGTGGAAAAGTTAAGCTGTATTGGCGTATATATTGACGTGTACGTACTGATGTAAACCACGATATTTTCGGATGATCAGGCCGTGAGGTCTCCGTCGTTATCGTTATCATCCAACAGAGAAACGATCGAGAAGCTTAGGCTGAGAATGCGTCGAGCATCCTAGTCCGGCCAAGTCATCATCGGTGTAGCGAGATCGAGGGACAGGGGTCGTCGTGCAACGTTAGTTGCCATTCAACACCGGAGAATCTGCGCCAACATTATAGGCATGTGCAGGCAAACTCGATCCTCACAACCTGTCGGACTATATGGTTCCGCTGCTCCTTTCGGTTTGTAATTAATAGTAGTATAACATTTTCTGATTCATGCATATCTAGACGTATTTCAGTGAGTAGCTTAGTCATTCTGTTATGAATTTAATATCCGTATGGGAATGTTTAAAACAACTTACAGTACGTTATGGAATAGACTGAGTGCATGCCATCAATTTGTCACGTGCCAAGTACTACTAACAAACTATATCATGGCCTTGAGCTGGTAATTAACATTTTGTGATCGTTGTAGGTCCACGAGAGCCATCTGTGTTTTGCATACCCTGACGCATAAAGGTTGAGGTATAAGCAAATGTATGGCTGCTAGTGCAGCTGCTAGCTGAGCTTGCTAGAAATATCTTCTTATGATCGAGGAACGTGTACCGCGATGGCGAGTAGGGCCATCTTCCTTGCGGCCTACAAAGTACGAAACCTAGCCTCTCCGAGTCAGCATCGTCCAGTTGTAAGTACAAGAGTGATGCAGCTTTCCGCGTTTGGCCAAAAGAAAGTTGGAAGAGATTCGCAAGAGCTTTTGCAAATTGATGGTTGCCACCAGACAACATGCGATTAATTCATTTTACGATTGACGCGGTGATTAATCTTGCATGCACCACACCAACTAGACTGGTTAATTAAACTAAACTCGTTGCAACGTTCAGCTATGCATGAGCAAAGTCAATTACTCTTGAATTTCGTCCTCCTTTATAAATAAATCAACATCAAAATCATTTCGTTAAGCGGTCGGCTGGTACATCACTTCGTTCATCTTTCTTTTGGTTGTGACAAAGCTGAAAAGCAAAAAATAAAAATAAACGGACGGCCTACATGCTTAAATCCGGTATTTTCTGTCTTTTATTAAAAAAAAATCTGGTCAAACAGTTCTTTTTTAGATATACAACTACACAATACTGGCACAACCCTATCTCTGCATCGCACCGCACGACTGCCCTTGTCCTGCATCGCACGACTCCCCTTTCCTCTTCTCCTCCCGACCTCCCCTTGCCTCTGCTAGTGTTGTAATGTTTAGTTTATATACTATGTTTGGAGAAAAAATTTGGGTGAACACCCAGGCCATTTTCCCCAGCGCCACCACTGGTGTAAACATGTAGGCCTTGTTTGGCAGCAAAGTTTCTAAACCGAAATACAATATTAACGTGCGTAGGATTGTAATAACTATCCAGTTTCAGAAAAAGAGGTCCAGGGTTGTGTTTCCCATACTTTTTTTTAGGAATGCCTCAAACAGAGGCAGAGAGGACCTGCAATTCATGTAAGAAGAGAGAATTGACCCGCTTTATAAGGAAAAGTAGGCCGAAAACCACACAAAACACGGTTCATTCAAGGAAAACATGCAAAACCCTAACTACAAACATCCACCACCTTAAGTCACAGTCAAGCACATCAAAGTATTTGAAACTGTGGTATTTTGAGAAACTGTAGTATTACTGCACTGCAGCAAACTGTCGATACGCCAACGACGGCGTAGCCCAGATTGTCGTCGAGCAAAGGCCAGCCTTCGGCGTATCGCCGTAGGCGTACCACCCAGTCGTCTTAGACTCATGTTGCCATAAGCGTAATAAAAGTCGCCGGCATAGAGCTGTCGGTTTACGTTTTTTCAAAAAAAAAAAATACTACGCCGACGGTAAACGGCTTAGGTTTTCAAAAAAATAAAAAATAAAACTTTTTTTTACATTTATTATTATTCTTATTTCGAAATTAGTAAATTAGTCACACACTTAATCTCTCACATATACGCTTAATCTGAGGTTAAAGTACTCACACTTAGTTAAACTTCCTGTTCGGTCAACCATACTCATCCTGATCCACCCCAAGCACGCTTAACATTTGACTTCCTTCCACATTAGGTTCCAAGTGACAAGTTATGAATTACTGATAATTGTATATATCAATCATGTTAACTCCTGTTTCATGACGTTACAATTCTTAATTGGTTAAATTCCAAATATTTATTAGAATAAAAAATAATATTTATGTAATAAGATATTTCAATAAGTAACAATGAAAATTATTTTACTCTATTTTCTTCATTTTCCATTTAATATGGAATAATCCATATCTTTAAATTCATGAATCAAAATTTGACAAATAAAATGTGTAAATTGATTAGACAAATTAGAGAAATTTAAATATGACATCCATATTATGTTTTGCATCACATAAACATACATATTTTTTAAAGATTTGGACCTCTTTCGATGAATAGTCATGGTGACCATTTTCACCTTTTTTCAAGAAAATCAAATAAAGTGAATTAAGCTCAAAAAGAGATATCCTATGGCATGGAGTCCTTTTATGTGTACTAGTTGATATGAAAAATGACAAAATTAAATTTTGATTAAATTTTCAAAAAAAAAGCCTTCACAAAAGGTCTACCATGTATAAACATATTGAAGTTTCAACCTAACTGACCATGTTATGGTCATTCCCACGGTATAGTTTGTGATAAAGTTCTCATGTATTACAAATATGTGTATCTTAGTATAGGAAACAATAAGGTCAAAAGGAATTTTCAAATTATTTTTATAAATATCACTTTTTATTTTTTAAATGCCAATAATGACTTTTTTGGGTGTGAAAAAAGTACAAAAAATATGGTGCAAAATGGAGCCCATCTAATTTTCACAAAGAGAACTACAAGTATTCGATAGTTTGCTATGAAATTTTGTAAAAACTCATTTTAAGGTACGCAACTAGTGCATACACCATATAAACATAGATATATTTTGAAAATTCGGCATCTTTCGATGAATAGTCATGGTGGCCATTTTGACCATTTTTTCAAATATATCAAATAAAGTGTAATAAAGCTCAAAAAAAGATATCCTCTGGTTTGGAGTCATTTTATGGATAATTGTTGCTATGAAAAATGATAAACTTGATTTTTGACAAATGTTTCAAAAAAAACTCTTAACAAAAAGGTCTATCATGCATGTATAAACAAATACAAGTTTCAATCCAAATGACCATGTTATGGCCATTCCCACAGCTTAGTTTGTGATATAGTTCTCATATTACACAAATAGGTGTATCTTGGTATAGGAAATAATCATGCCGAAGGGATTTTCAAATTATTTTTATAAACATCATTTTTCATTTTTTAAGTGCCAAAAATGACTTTTTTGTGAAAAAGTACAAAAAATATGGTGCAAAATGGAGCCCATCTAATTTTGACAAAGAGTAGTCAAGATTTGATGGATAATCCCAAAGTATTAGGAGTTTTCTTGATTTCTACCTAATGTTGTGTAGTTAAGTGAGCTTATGCCGATTTTTTTTTAAATAATCCAAATTTTATCAACGAAGTGTTTGATAGTTTGGTCAGATTTTTTTAAAATCATTTTAAGGTACACAAATAGTGGCTATATCATAGAAACATAGATATATTTAGAAAATTCGACATCTTTCCATGAATAGTCATGGTGGCCATTTTGATAATGTTTTCAAATATATCAAATAAAGTGAAATAAATCTCATAAAACGATATCCTCTGGCATGGAGTCCTTTTATGTGTACTAGTTGTTATAAAAAATGATAAACTTGATTTTGACAAAATATTTTGAAAAAACTTTTAACAAAAGGTTTATCATGTATAAACACATACAAGGTTCAACCCAAATGACCATGTTATGGCCATTTCCACGTCATAGTTTTGTGATAAAATTCTCATATTTCACAAATATGTGTATGTTGGTATAGAAAACAATCTTGCGAGGCGATTTTTCAAATTATTTTTATAAATATCAATTTTCATTTTTAAGTGCTAAAAATGACTTTTTAGGAACCAAGTACAAAAAATATGATATAGTTGTCATATTTGGATTACTCTCATTTTTCTAATCCATTTAGATATTTTATTTGTTAAATTTTAATTCACAGATTTAAAGATATGATTTTTTTCATTTTAAATGAAAATTAGAAAATAAATAGCTAAGCAGAGGACAAATAATTTGATTTGACGGCCTGTTTATTGGCCTGCCCAGTTTAAGGACTACGCGGACGGTCCCGATAAAAAGCCTCTCGCCGTCGGCATATACACAGTTATACTTCGAAATGTTTTGCCGTCAGACACAGCCAGTCTTACTGCATGAAAAGTACAAGTTCAACAGACTTGCTTTTGTTACTTACTGCTACCGAAATCAAGAGAGAGAATTTGCTGGGTATTGGGCGAAACAACGTGCTGATGAGTTTGTCGCAAGTGGCAGGCATTGGTACCTGCCGTCCCTCACTTGTAGGGCACAAAATAGTGCCTAACTGCGTTTGATGCGTGATGTGAAGCCGTATGTGGTGCTTCCATGGTTCCATCGTGTGTAACTGTAATTCATCCATCTTTTGTTACTTCCTGGATATCTGCCTTGTCTGTTAATCTCACCACCTAGCACATCTCCACTAATTGCACTCAAATCACCATCAGCACATCTCCATCACATGGCCCCAGGTCCTGATCAGCGGAACCATTGCTCACATTGGTGTTTGGTTGACACAAGTGCGCCTTAGAGCATATACTACAGTTTCTAGTGTTGATGTTCTAATTCTACTACTCCCAGTTTGTGGACACCGAGTGTCTTTAAATACCCGTCACTCCTCTCCACCCCTGCCTCTCACCACTACACAAACGCCATAGACTGAAGTGGTCACCTCCTCGGCTCCACCATGCTTCCAAGGATCCAAAGAAGCATCTTCCACCTCGGGGAGGAGGGTGGTGATGGTCATCATGAAGATGGAGAGAACGTTCTTGACCTCCATCAGCACCTCGCGGCACAAACACAGAGCCGCCGGCTGCGGCGAGGAGCACGAGACGGTGCCGATGTCGTCGTCGGGCTGCAGATCCTCGTCCAGCAACACCGCCACCACTCACAACCGTGTCACGTCGTCCTCAAGCAGATGGTCAGCTGGCCGCCGGCGCGACACCGCCGGCCGTGCAGCTCATCGAGCTCCTGCTTCTTGTGCAGGAGGGAGCTCAGCCCTGACAAGGACGTGTACATGTACAGGTACTGAAACATGCATGTGCAAACTTGTGATCTGAAGTTCCACAACGCCGAGGCAACATCGGAGGTCTTCGTGGCGCATGGCTGACTTTGGGTGTGTTTGCAGGGGTGATCAGGGGTTCTGCAGCGAGGAGTGCCGGCGGGAGCAGATTTTGTCCGACGAGGCGAGAGAGCACGAGGCCATGGTCAGGAAAGACCGGCGAGGTCTGCCACACCATCGTCGCCGCCACCACCGGCCACGGCCGGTGCCGGCGGTGGCCATCCGCGGCACACCGAGGAGATTACTGGCGGTAGCTTAGCTTGGTTATGCATAATAACGCATGCTACAGACATGCTAGCTATGTTTAGAAATGAACAAAACGATCAAGAACTGTGCAAATGAAAGGGGAAAAATGAATAAATGCATATGGTGAGGCTGAGATGGTAGAGATGTTGAAGCAGAGCATGTTTATTTTTCAGGTTGGTTAGTTCAGAACTTCAGATTTGTTATTAATCGAAGAAATTTAAGCTGCTCCCTGGCCAACTGTTATGTGCAGATCCGGTTAATTTTAGAAGGAAGAAAGTTAAGAGAATATAACATGAAAACTGTGTAGTGTAGTGTTTCAGCGTCAACGAGCAAGTCTTGAACTCGTGGAGTAATTCTGTCCAGGGTAACCGTGGATTAATCTCTAGGTACCAGAATTCGATGCCACAAGGAGAAAACATGCGCAGAGAGAATAATGCTGTGGCATCTAGCAACTTGATGGGGAACACAAATGGTACCACAACGGAATCTTCTGTAGAGTTAGAAAATGACTAACACAATGAGAAGCAGCCAGAACAAGATGTACAAAGAACAACAGTCTAAAAGAGATTACTAAGGGCCTCCTTAGTTTAAAGGTTTTTCATAGGATTTCAATTCATAGAAATTTTTCTATAGTCCAGTTGATTCAAAGTAATTCTACATTACAATTTCATAAGATTTCTAGCGTGGTGGAGGCAGGATTCCATTACGCCCAGGGCCATCACTCTAAATCAGCAAAACTACCAAGCAAGATTATGCTAAATCTTGGAAAGCAACCAAAATACAAAGGGGGGGAAATCCTACGCACCTGGCCATAGCCCATGCCCTGGGGCCTGCCTCCGCCCTAGCAACAGACTAGACCTTTTGGAAAAAAAAATCTATATGCCTATGACGACAATGACTTGTACTTAACTCTATAGAATTTTAGGTGTCATGACATTTTATTTCTACGTTCTTATCGTTGTGCTTTTCCATTCCTATGAACCAAAGAGGCTCAAACTGGTGCATGTTTGCTAGCTAGTTTCTTAACTTGTATACAGTCGGCACCGTTTTTATCACTTAAGAAATCGGTAAACCTCTACAATGGAGACACGTCCAAGGATAGAGGCTACCTCCTTTTGTCCTTTTGTGCTATGACACATTCATGACAAGTTTTGGTGCGAATTTCCTATGTGAAATTTTACTAAAATGAGTCTACGATTTAGACCGAAGTGAGAAAGGCCACAACCGAACTTTATTAGAAAGCCAAGATATGTGAGCTGTGTGTTCTCTTATCTTCTGTGATATGTTATCTGTTTTGTCTCGTCTCATTCGGGCAAGCAACTGGGTAGGGTCGATTATCTTTTTTTAATAAAATAGGGTGCGGATCCCCAGCCTCTGCATCAAATGATGCATACAACCACCGCAAGTATTAACTAGTATCAAGTATGACCAATATTACAATTCAAGGATCACTCAACGTTGATACAAAAATCAGCCACCTAAAGCACTCTTTATCCATTAATCCTCTTATGATGTAGCCACCCACCCCGACAGAAGATATCCCGTACGACCATCGTCACTCGAGTACATCCGGAATCCACGAGTCAACGACGTTCCGCAAGCAAAAGATAGCACCACATGTGGATGCATCCGTAGGGTCGAGTATCTGACTACTCCTTTCATTAGCACCTTGCCATGCTGTTTTAACAAAAGCAGCTTTCTTATAGGAGCCTTTCTACAGGCAATGATGTAAAATTATCTAAAAAAGCAATGATATAAAAGAATGACCATATCTGATATCTGTTTCCCGTAGTGCTGTGTCAGCAATATCCAGATAGTTCTGTTAATGTTTGAATAATATCTAGATATGTTTCTTAGTGCTTATGTTGAAGACAACACAGCACCGCAGATGCAGTGCGCCAGTGTCTCACCAAATCCCATATTTAATCAGGGAACTTTATGTATAGGCATGGTTCTGTGAAGCAGTTGGTAAAGCCAACATAAAGATTTTTTAGAAAAGGGCCATCATTTAACTTGATTTTCGTTTTCCCTTGGACCCATGAACTCTTCCCGCGTAAAATTTTGCATTTACTTCTTGTGCACTACCAAAAAGAATTCACTTGTAAACTTACTATACCAACTGAGATCATGACGAATGCATAGAACAAAACAATTTAATCATCAATATTTTGTATTTATCTTTCAGATTGCTCTGGTCGCCCGATGTATATGCTCTCCAGGAGACACATGAATGAACTCAATGATGAAAACCTCGAGACGGCAATCGTTAATTGGATTTAATGATTCAGGAGCTAAGTTATTTTTGAATTTATGAATTAATATGACATTCTCACCAATAAGATGGTAGATTCTATTCAACGCAGATCCATGGGAGCACTGACTCTAAATGCCCACTTGGTTCCCTTACTTCCATCCGTTAATAGTTTTGGTCGTAGGCAAAAAGAAACACTTGATTTTTTGTTTTAGTTTTTTTTTTTGCAAAAAGTACACTGTCATCGAAAGAAACATCAAACAGTAAAAAACATCTTAACAAAAATCGAAATTACAACGAGATCCTTGAGATGCCCTTCGTCTTCAACCTCCAGATCATATCGACGGGCGCGCGGCCGCTCCTCTCAGAGCCAGCATGACGTTGTTTTTTGTTTTAGTTATATTTCACTCCTGATTGCTCGACAAAACTCTCAAAAATATCAGTAACCTTGGTATGGTCAGATTAAAACTGTGTGATCGTCGATCGGTGTTGTAGCAGTGGTTCTTGGCAAGTGGAGGCGACATCGCATAATGACATTGTTTTATGGGGGCCTTCGAGTGTCGATTGTTTCTTTTTATCGTAGGTTTAACCTTCATTGGTTATGTCCGGTAATGATGTTTTCCACGTTGTTTTCCTTGTCGAAAACATTTTATGGACATTGTTCGGGAATTTCTTCGAGGTGAAAACTTACAACTGTTTTGATTATGGTGGTTGGATATAGCGACGACGGTGTTTATGTGTTGTTCCCTCACTTGAGTGTTGGAGAACTTTTTCACAATCTGGTCTTACACTGGTAGTGTTTTTTTTGTAATGTTATGACTTGATGATGGCATTGGTAGGCTCTTTTTTTCTTTTTAATGTGTGTTTTGTGCATCTTAATGTCTTGCTATTGTCTTTGCCATAGCCTTATTGTTGAGGTCCATTGTAATTGTGGTGGGCGCTGGATAGTGTGTGTCAGGATGGGCGTAACAACATGACTAAGGATGTAAACGGTTTGGACTGGATCGAATTTTACCTCCACCATATCTTTCATAATTTTTTCAGATGAGATAATAAGCGGAGAGGATTCGTGGCGAAAATAAAATTAATCGGATGGATACTTACATATATATATATTGTCAACCCACATATAAAAAATAATCTCTCAACAAACTCAATAACCTAACAAAGTTTACTTCATAGTACCACTCTATTATTTTAGACATTTTGATAGAAAATTAGATTATTCGGTAATCGGATAATCCTAATTAGTTTTCGTATAATCCATATTTGATGCTATTTAACGTATCATATCCTATATGCTATACGGTATCCGAATGTTCAGTTTGAAATTTCATATTCTTATTCGTCATATTATTAAAAACTGAATATAGATTATTTAAAATAGATGCAGGCCGGACGCGTGTTACAGAAATCAACATAAATAATACGGACGCCAACCATGCAGGCCCGTAGCTGAACGCGTGCTTACACGCCGCCGAGGCCCAAACTCCGAGCCTTGTTCCCACCCGGGACGTGGCAGCCCACTGCGTGCCACCCCGACCGCCTAAGCTCCTCTCCTTCACCCATGCTTCTGCTTCCCAGCTACACACACAAGCAACGCAGCCTACCTCCCTCCACCTCCTTCCCAGCGTAGAGCGTACTCACTGCCGGCCGGCGTCATGTCGTACAACAAGACCGCCTCCATCACCGCGGAGACCATAAACCCTAGGGTGCGTACGGCTCTCGCATGCATCTTTTTTCTTTTGCTACGCAAGCCACGGTTCTCTTTTCACATGAAAAATCGATGGAGTTACATTGTACACCATGGTTCATTTTTAAGGTCAAGGCGTTCAACTATGAGCCTGCTTCCGGCGAGATCACTAGGCGTGCAGAGGTAACGCTAAGCTTCTACCAATCGACCTGCACTCTGCACAGACCTCAGCCCAGGGGCGAAGCCCTCGGTAGGGCGAGGTCGGGCGACCGCCCTATCTACGCTGTAGGAAAAAGATCAACCTGAACATCAACCTGAAGCTGCAACAGATTAGTATATTGTTAGTTTACTAAAGAATTCGCCCGACCTCGATTTTTTTCCGTCCTTCGCCACTGCCTCAGCCGCTATCTTAACTAGATTCTAAATCATATAAGCGAACTGACCCCGGACAGCACACGCAAAGATCCCTGCAAACTGCTCCATTTTGCACAAACTCTGATCCTCGTTCGTTGCATCACCGCATCCCTCGCCCACAAATCCGTGGATAAACACTAGTTAAGAGTTATTTACTCTGGCTTTCCTGTCATCCAGCGGTTGCAGGAGAAGCTGAAGAAAAATCCAGGGTCACGCCCTTTCCAAGAGGTGCGTGCTCTGCTGCCTTAGTCTTGTGTTATACTGCAAGTGGTTTTGGTGAAACCCAACTTTTAATGACAAAAATTTCTTTCTAGCAGATAATATACTGCAATCTCGGGAACCCCCAGGCTCTCGGTCAGCGACCCGTAACTTTCTTTCGCGAGGTTACAATTCTTACGCTCACGCAATTTTAAACTTGGGAATACGACATTATATTTTGATGCTCCATGACAACTGATTGCCTTCAGGTTCTTTCTCTGTGTGACAACCCAGCCCTCCTCAAGAGAGACGACGCTCGCTTGTTATTCAGGTGGGACACTAAATAGTGGCTCAATTTTATTTGTGGTCTCTTTTAAGATCGTTAAAAAGGAAAGAAAAAACAGAATAACCAGTGATTGATATCAATCCGGTTATTCATTTGTTGGCTAGTAGAAAAACTGGTATTATCTTCTTTCGACACAATTTTTGACTGACACAAAATTAACCAGTACTGCTTCAATCCAATGTCACAGTCCATGCGCCATAAACAGAGCGCGGAAGATTGTCGATGCAATGCCTAGCAGAGACTCCGGTCCATATACTCCCTGTCAGGTAATTGTTGGAGGACATACTCCAGTGTGTGCGATGGTTGGACTGCACTAGTGCGCCAACATTCAAAATTACCAACCAAAAGAACATTCACAAACTTACCAGCTAATAGGATCAGCATTCTGGAATGCCCTGGCTTTGTGGTCTCCTGTTGTCCAACGACGATATATTTTTTCTATCTTACTAGAGGAAACATATATTTTTGTTTTTTTCATTATGATCAGGGGATCAAAATTCTGCGTGAATCAGTTGCCGATGGGATTGCTGCGAGAGATGGTTATCCATCAAGGCCAGAAGAAATTTTTCTGACAGATGGAGCGAGTTCAGCGGTAATAATCTGCACTCCTTGGCTCCAACACATCACATGTGCTGATGTGCATCATAGTTGATCTATCTGGATATTCTAATCCTGGCTACATTTTTCCTTTCTTCCAGGTAAATTTAACTATGCAGATACTCATCAGATCTGAGGAAGATGCCATTTTATGCCCTTTACCTGAATATACGTTATACTCGGCTTCCATTATGCTTCATGGTGGAACAATGGTACCGTTTTAGCTTTATATTATGAATTCATTAAGAAACATTTGCAGTTCATCGTGGCAACTTTGGTCATTGCATCTCAAACTTATAATAAGATGCTGACCTTTTTTCTCCCAAAAAAAAACTGTAAAACGGGAATGTGTGTAAATGGACTAGTTACTGAATTGAGGATGGTGATGTAACAGGACATCTCAATTTATTACATGCAAGAAATGACCAAGTTAGTGAATTGAGTTTTTAGGTACCGTATAACCTTAGTGAGGGTGGTGATTGGGGACTTGAGATTTTCGAAGTAAAGAGGTGTTTGGAGGAGGCTCGTATATCCGGTTTGACTGTTCGAGCCATGGTGGTAATAAATCCTGGAAATCCTACTGGACAGGTATGGAAACAGATACTCACAATACCATATATGTGAATTGAATAATATTATATGTTTCTGAAAAAAGTTTTCCTGAAAAAACAAAGAGTAAACCCAACGTCCAATTGATATGTTGGAGGAGTTCATGCATCGTAGGGTTACTATAGGCGAACTCCAAAGTTTCTTCTTCAACATTTGCAAGCTATGCTGTAGGTACTCTCTGTCACCAACCAGGAGGAGATAGTAGAATTTTGTCGCAAAGAAGGTTTAGTTATACTTGCCGACGAGGTACCCTGTTTCTGAAGGACAAATCGTGTTCATTTTGTATATTGTATTCGTCATGTCCTCTAGAAAGCAAGCACAGTTACTGCTAATAATGATTGCTTTGCATATTAATTATTCATATATTTACAGGTATACCAAGATAACGTTTATGTGGAGGATAAGAAATTCAATTCTTTCAAGAAAGTTGCCAGATCACTTGGGTACAACGAGAATGACATCTCCATAGTTTCTTATCAATCGGTTTCCATGGGTAAATCTTCGTACATACAATACGCCTTACGAGCATGGATTAAAGAAAATGGGTATTCTCTCATGATCTGAACTTATCAGGGTACTATGGAGAATGTGGAAGAAGGGGAGGCTACATGGAGATATGTGGTTTTGGAGAAGATGTGATGGGACAGATTCGCAAGGTTGCTTCTTTGACTCTTTGCCCCAACATAGCTGGCCAGATTCTTACCAGCCTAGTTATGGATACACCTAAGGTTTGTCCTGCGCTCTCATGTTCATTAGAATTTATTTTGCATAATGTATGTTTAATCCTGAAATTACCATCATACAACCGCCATTCTTATCGTGCAGCATTCAGTCATGCCCCATAATTAATTATGTTTTATCCTGAAATTACCATCATACAACCGCCATTCTTATCCTGCAGCATTTAGTCATGCCCCATAATTAATTATTCATAATAACTGTACTGTTAAGTTTCATGCACCATCCAGTAGAACCAAAAGTCTAAACTGTGACACCCCTTTCATGTGTGACTCGATGAGGCCTACTCGTGAATAGAATTGCGTGTATAACTCGAGAAGGCCTACACATGGATGGAAAGAGGGCAAGCGCAATATTTTTTATTAAATTGCGAAAACCAAGACTTAACCCAAGACATATGCTCTCATACCATGTTAAGTTACATGCATAATCATTAGAACCAAAACTCTGAAGTAATTAAAAAAAGTGGGCAATCCACATATACTGTACTAATTTTCCAATGACCAGAGACGATTACTCTATTTGTATAGGCCGGGCACAATCAAAGAAGCAGTGAAGAATTTTTTAAAAAAAACTAGTGAACAGAGAAATTTGATGAAACTTTGGAGATATTTGTGTTCTTTCTATATTAGTTACGCCTTATAACTTACTACCTCAATTTTTCTGACAATCCAGAAAGGCCTCCACCATAACGACATGCACGAGGGCATGTATTTTTACCAAGTTTGTCTTGATTTTGCAGATGGGGGATGATAGTTTCGAGGTATTTTTGGCCGAGAAGGAAAACATCCATTCATCTCTGGTCAAGCGTGCCAAGGTATGAATCTGCACATGGCCGGATTGTCACAACCACACCGTGTTTCTTCACACAACCACACCACCGTCTTGGTTACAGACCTTGGAGAAGGCATTCGGCAGCTTGGAGGGCGTGACCTGCAACAAGATAGAGGGCGCCATCTACGTCTTCCCCAGGATCCACCTCCCTGCCGCAGCCCTCAAAGCTGCCAAGACCGAGGGCGTCTCCCCTGACGTGTTCTACGCGGGCCGCCTCCTCGACGACGCCGGGATCGCAGTCGTCCCTGGCTCCGGATTCCACCAGGTCAGACTCTTATGTCTGTTCAAAGGAAATCAATCCTCCCCGGTGCAGTTGCACAGTATCATTTTCTTCATCTTGTGGTGGCCTGACTTTGGCCTTGGTCTTGTTGTGAACGCCCGGGACGTACGCAACTACTAGGCGTCTGGACGCAGCCGGGCCACCGGGACGTACCACATCCGGTGCACGATCCTCCCCGGCGAGGACAAGATCAACGCCATGATACCACGCCTCAAGGCCTTCCACGAGGCCTTCATGAACGAGTTCCGCGACCGGAGCTGAGGCAGCTGCCGGCGGAAGCTGTGCTGGCTCCATGTAAATTACTACAGTACTAAGCTTGTGTTGTACCGGTACTAAAACTTTTGCTATTCGTTAGCACGACGGCACGCCTTGTATTGATTGTTTACCCTGTTTCGCTCTCTCGCATCGCCATTCTACTCCTTCTCCATCTATGGATACATACATGAGGAGACCTTGACTGCTTGTCTTCCCTCTCCGGGCGTCTCTCTACTGTCCTTGGTCCGCCGCCTCAGTTTGACTAGCAACACGGGCGACAAGCATCTTCCTAGCGCTGACGAGGACGAAGCTTGCACCACTTGCATTGCACGACATCCCGGGTAAGATCACATGGTATACGTACGAGCCGCGAACAAGTATGCCTACCTCTATATATATACTGTATATAGCTACCGAAGTCCAGTGTTTCTCTCACGACTCACACACACCGCACGACTCAGATCCGTCAAACACAGTTTACAAACATGTTCAGGTCCACTGGCAGTTGCCTTGTGCTGGCGCTCGCACTGGCGGCGAGCCACCTGCTGCTGCTCGATGGCGCCGGGTGCGGGCCGAGCGGCTCGCTCCAACCGAGCCGGAGCCACTCGTGCCAGGACTGCTGCAAGGCCGGGCAGGCGTACCCCACGTACACGTGCTCGCCGGCGGTGTCCTCCGCCACCAGGGCGGTCATGACGCTGAACGACTTCGGCGAGGGCGGCGACGGCGGCGACCCGTCCGAGTGCGACGGCGCGTTCCACAGCAACTCCGAGCGCGTGGTGGCGCTGTCCACGGGCTGGTACACCCGTGGCTCCCGCTGTGGCAGGAACATACGGATCAGGGCCAACGGCGGGTCCGTGCTCGCCATGGTCGTCGACGAGTGCGACTCCGTCAACGGCTGCGACCGCGAGCACGCCTTCCAGCCGCCGTGCCGCAACAACGTCGTCGACGCGTCCCAGGCGGTGTGGGATATGCTCGGGATCACCGGAGAAGACGTCGGCGAGTACGACATCACTTGGTCGGACGCTTGACTTCCGTACGTACCTAGCCGCCGCGCCGGTGCTATAAGTAGCTGGTCTCTACATGGAAACTCTGTGACATGGTGAATAAAACTGCAGAACCTACTTATTTGAAGCGAAGTACTTCCAATTCCATACACAAATGTGGCACTATGCAAATATGCATGCTATTGTCTAGCTATTTTCTCTACCTTCTCTGTTTCCCTCACATACACTAGTGTAGGGATGTAAACGGATCAGATTGGATCGAATTTTGCCGCTACCATATTGTTTACTATTTTTCATTTTATTGCTCGGATTCGGATCAAATCAGATAATGAATGGTTGCGTACTTGGTGACGGATATATACGGTCACGGATTTGGAACGGAAACGGATCGGATTCGGAGCGGAAATAAATTTAACCGGATCGGTACATGCATATATACATGGTTAAGCCATGGGACAAAAATAATCCCTCAACAGTCTGATAATCTCACAAAAGTTGTACTTCATAGTAAAATGAGTTATTATTCAATGGATGAACTTCACAACTCACAAACTACAAATTGTATCCTATTAGTTTATTCATTTCGATAGAAAATTGGATTATTCGGAATATAACCATCGAATAATCCTAATTAATTTTTAGATAATTCATATTAGGATGCTATTTTACACATAATATCATATACCCGGATATATATCCTTATGTGTTGGATTTTAAAATCGGATATGGATTCTTTAAAACGAATTCGGTACGGAAATTATCCTATCCGTTTGCATCCCTACACTAGTGAGATTGGAGATTTCCGACTCTCTGAAATCACTGATCCATTTATTTAAAAAGATTAAAAAAAGTTACAAGTTTTTATAAATCAAAGAAGTTCTGCATGTTGTTAATGCTGTACCTAACAACGTGCAAATTTTCAGTTAAGAAATTTATGACAAAGTGTGGCACACTTTGTAATCTCCAATAGATAAGAGATTTGTTATTTTTTGTGTAGCACATATGTAAAGAGTTCTGCATTGTGATTTTGCATACCCGTGCATCATTGACTACACTTGTTACACGATTTTTTAAATTCAAAATATACTTTTTGAATATTTAAAATAAAGGATCACTCGAGCTCAGGAATCAAAATGATTGGGTGTTGTTTAATTACAAGGGCATGGATTAGAACTGCACGCTTAATTTAATTTTTTTCAAAAAGCTAGTTACAAATTCTTCTCTCCACCGCAACAGTCTGTTATGCTTAGTACTAAACTAGCTTTGTTGTAAGAGATGAAACAGAAACTAAGATCTAGCAGTATCTTTTTTATCATCAGAACAAGAATTAGGCCAAAAATTTGTTAACATTATGGGAAAATAAAACTTATGGGAGAGAAGCAAATGAACGACTCTCATAAAAGTTTTGGCATCAATGAACATCTCTTAGTAGCCTTACATTTTGCTCTTCTGATGCTCGGTGGAGTTTTACCAATGATTTGAGCTTGTTAAGCCTTCTCCTGATGCACTGTCGGATCAAGTGATGTTGCGCTCCGTAACCTGCATGACAGCTCAACCTACAATCATTCCAAGAATCAGAATTTGTCGGAGTTGACTGAGCAAGGGCCAGATGTTGGTAACATGCACTTTGGCAAGGGAGACTGGAGATACAGATTAATTTATATCAACAGGCGCTTACACTTAATCTGGCCAACTACTGAAGTAGCCTCTCTGTGTTGTCGGTTGTTACATGCTATGAAAAAACTTAAGCTCCTACACTGAACCAAATTAATGGGATAATACAGATCAACACTACAAGCCTCCCCCTCTCTATCAGGCCCTATACTCTACTGACTCATCGCCCTAAACCTGGGGCAGAAAGGCAAAAAGGAAAGGAAGAAATAAGAGGGTTAAACATTCCGTGATACAGGCGCCATATTCGCAAAGCCGTTAGCTACTTTCTGGGGCGGCGGTGGCTTCTTCTTATAATTTGCTAGACTACAATGGGGGCAGATGTATTCCAACCCATCCGTTTTCGCATAATCCTGCAAAGACAACCACTCATGAGAGGAGTTTTGACATGCGGATGGAGGGGCCATGTAAGTCAGTCTAGGATAAGTTTGTACCTTGAATGTGCCCAGCCCTTGTCGTCTATCACAACCGAAATGAGCCCATTCGCCACATAAACCACAGTTCACCCAGTCACCAGGAGCGCTACTGGAATTGTAAATAAAGATGGTGTTAAGTTTCATGATGACAAACTTGAAATCCAAAGCAACCATAATGTCAGAAAAGATCGAACCTGTGACAAAGCAAACAGCATTCCCCATCGACGTCATCATGTGATAGCTCATATTCCAGCAAGTAAGTCTCGTAGTGCCTTTTCAGTGTGTTCCCAACACCCTAAATATACACAAGTGTAAAATTAGAACATATGAAGCATTTCACTCAACCAGCAGCAGTAAGGCTAGCATGGTAAGGAGCTAATGGAAGCAATCATAAAATTTAGAAAATGGATGTGTCAATTAATAGTTAGGAACAGCAGATCAAAACTGAACTAGCACATGTCCATCTCGAAACTAAACTAAACTAGCATATTAAATGGCCCAGATGCCCAGGTTGTTCCCTTGTTCTTCAGTAATCAGCATGATAGATAAAAGATATAATAAAAACAATAATTCTAGGAATAGTGAATGGTGGATACATACAGTCATTCTATTTGTTACAGTATGGTTTCGCATTTTCGAAAAGACTTGGCCTTTCCAGTTTATGCCGTTGCCCACATAAAAGCCACCCCTGGACACCACCTGAAAAAAAAACCTTATCAGGGAACCATGAACCAACAAAGTGCAAATTTATCTACACCTATAATCCTTACATCGTAAGCTAATAAAAGGGGAGAACTACCTCTTTGTACAAGTTATAGAGATCAAGGCGTTTTGCATTAAGGACTGCATCAGGAAATTCAGCTAGACCACCATGAGGAACTAGTCGATTGTGGCCCCTCTGCATTAAGAACTGCATGACATCCTTTAAAAAGTCCTCCTGCGGAAGGTCAAAGAACAAGCCCGTTATTCTAGCTATGGTGTGTAGTGATCTAGAAGCATTTCATCCTCATAAAGGTTGAAGAAGCATACCTCGGAGCACACTTGGATGGGCAACCGATCACATCCGTGTTTCTTCATTGGAAGGGGATTCAGCTGAATGATTGATTGAGCATGAGATGGCCCTGATGTTGATTTTCTATAGGCTGCTGTAGCAGCAGGTACTGAATTATGCTTAACAGGTGGAGCAACTGGCAAGTTTGGCTTGGCCTGACTAGTTTCATGAGCGTTGGTTTCAGGGAAACCCATAAAAGGATGCATTTGCTGCTGTCGAGAGTGAGGAATGGGCCTCATAGTTGCAGGCTTCAATTTTCCCTTGAAGGATTTCAGCGAGGAAGGCCCTTCAACAGGAGGTTTCCTGTCTTCTAAAGTTCCATTCACACCTAACAAATTTGGTTTTGATTCCAAACTTGTCTTTGCTCTGTCCTTGGTAAGGGAGGCTGACCATCTTGGCAGATGGAAATATGGGCCACCTTCACCGGCTAAATCTTTCCGTTGACTGGTACAAAAGAATAGAAGGCGATCTGCATCCTGCCTGTCGAATGAAGCAACAGGAGTAGCATTTATGCATCCAACTCCAAGTGCAACTAGGCTCCTGTATGAAATTTCAGGGGCTAGATGCTTCAAAACCTGAATATCCAGAAAATAATGTTCAGTCAGGTATGGCCAAAAAATTGATTCATATGTAAACAACTCACTATTGACGCATAGAAAAAGGCCGTGAGACTTAGTAATAGGAGCACTAGCATGCATGGACAATATCTTAGTAATAGGAGCACTGGCATGCATGGACAATATGAATAAAAGTAACCAAAGGATGACAAAGATAATGAAAATCAGCAAACCCTGGAATTCTAATCAGCTACATATCTGTTGCACTCAATGTATTAGACCAACCTGTGCCGCCCACTTAGGAAGGGTCATCCACACTTCGAATGTAGAAGCCCCACAGGCAGTGGACATGGAAGTGAAAGGCTCGGTCGATGACAACTTATTCTCACTATTTGGGAGAGCACGGACTAGCTGGCTCTTCTCGATGAGTTCATTTTTTATATGGCTTTCTAGAAGCTGCAGAGATAGTAAGCACCATATGACTTTGTGTGGTCAAGATAAGAAATGTCGCAAGTATGAGTTAATATGTACCTGGTCATCAAAACATGTTTGTGCACTGCCAGAAACGAGAAGTGACACATGAGAAGAACTGCAAGTAGTGATATCACATCGCATGGTAACCATTCCACGTGGTAAAGACGCTGCTTCAAGGGGTGGTGGAGAAGCACTGTGACATAGGAAGAACACCCAATCAGTTTCTGCTCTACCCACAAATAATCTTTGATGAAGATAAAGTTTGGAGAAGAAAAGGAAACTGTTGATGAAAATAATACTTCTTGCATGTGGTGACTCTGATGCCAATGTTTACAAGGAAGATAGTATGCATGTAACTCCAGTTAGCAACTCTACTAATAAAAGCTCACTGGTTCATATTATATGAAATAAAAAATCTACTTCTAAAAGTATCCCCTCCCTCTCTTTTATATAGAAAGAATAATAAGTAACAACAGTGAAGTGCTAGATGAGGATAAATTATGTATAAAAAACTTGGCACGACTCAACAGGAAGGTTATCAGGTAAGTATTCTCAAATCCCAACAGACAGATATTCAACACACCTGATACGATTCTGAAGTTTGCTCCCACGCATCTGCCCAAAAGAAAATTCAAACATTACATAAAGTTATTAACGATAAACTGGATAACTAAACAAACAGAAGTAGCATAAAGATTGATAGAAAAGAAATTCGCTAAACAATCCCAGAGCATCTAAGATTGGCACATTTTTTCATTGGCTGCCTTGTTTTATTGGTGTGTGCATGTGTTTATCACAAAATAGTAGAAGAAATAGCAGATTATAATAGTGCTATTGGATGCGCATCAATCATGATATCAAGATGTAATCTGATTTTGGCACTTCATGTATAAGATCAAGGAATTGATCTTCTTACTAGTCTTGTGATTTTATGTACAAACATTTATGCAGTGTTTCGTGCCACACATGATGATGGATTTGTTTATGTGGTCCCTGGAACAACTGCCATGCAAATTACAGCTCCTTCTGGCTATTGGAATCCATGTACTTGAGGAAACAGATTTTCCTATATGTAACATAGTAAACAAGATTTCTAAGATTATCTAACCCAAGGTTGATGTTGGAGTCAATGTGCTACATTTTGTTCCCTAACAAACAGTTTAACATTTGTTCGATGACTGAGAAATCATGTTTATTCCAGACACAGAAGGAAGTGGACCACAAGAAGTATTGTCTAACTACAATTATTTAGTACATACTTCAATATTCAGAAGTGCATTCAGACCATCTTCTAATGAGCCCAGCAAACAAGAATCCTGCACAAGAAAAACATGACATTAGGAGATAGTTGAGTCGAGGAACAAACAAGATGCAAGAGATGTGGATAATTCATATAACAGATCAAGCTTACCAGGGTGCTTGGTACTCCACAGAGAAGAAATTTCATGTTGATGTCATCATCATATATTTTTATAGCTGGGGACACTTCAGAAGAACCTTCTTCGTCGGCCATTTCATTCTCGGGAGGGGCTACATTTATCTTTGGTGAATCCCCAAGCAGACGAGGCCCAAGCTTAACACTTTGCACATGATTGTTTCTTACACAGTATAGTCGAAAGGATGCATGAGCAAGCTGAAAGGAATCCCATGTATGGCTCACCGAACTACATCCAAACATAACCAGATTATTACATGTCATTAACATATGGTTATGCTAATGAACGGTGAAAAGGGGATGGAAATACCTTTGAACTACTGACAACAACGCATTGCGAAAATGGGATGCTGCATACGATGAAAATGAATTTCTCCAGTATATTACATATGGAATACCCTGAAATGAAACAAACAGCACTAAACAATTGTAAAGAGAGGCAAAATATATTTGGTTCTCGAAAGACGTAAATTAGGGTAGTAACTATTTAGCAAACTACAATACTTTATGAAGTAAGATAGCGCTTTTCTTTTGTCGAACTTAAGACAGATTACGAGAAACTTCTATGTGTAGCCAACTTCTTCAACTACACTCAGAGAAATGGGCAATGGGGCTCTAGTTGCTTGGGCAAAACATTGCAAACTTGGCGCAAAAAACTGACTAATGTGTCTACCTTCGAATGAACTGCTTGGGCAAGTCTTTCGCCAATGGGGACCTCCAGATAAACCTGTGTTATAACCAGACAGCACTGTTACCATCAACCATAAACAAGGAAAAGGAATCAATAGAATCTGATACAGACTACAGTGGCACAAGGCAAACAAAGTACAAAGCAATATGGTGAAGAACTATATCTCTGATAAACAAATTTGCTAATTTGTATGTCATGTGGCGAATAGACAAGACATTAGCTACTCTACTACTGGCATAGGCTTTCTTGGACTAGTGTATTATTGCAACAAATTAAACTCGGAATTTCTTGGACTAGTTTCTTCAGATTCATAAAGCAGCTGCAATCGAACATGATGGTTGCAGTATGTCTATAGAATGTATGACTTGAAACATCTCAGAGACCATCACGCAACTAGGAGCTGATGCAGATATCAAGCCCAGTTGTTTGTGATTTCAACTGTAACAACTAATACCACTACAGCTTGCAGTCATCAGTCAGCTAAGGCGTAATAACATTGCAAACGCTTGAGAGAATTTTGGTGCTTACAATCGTCGGGAACGGTGGGCTGATGAGAGAGATAAACGACTGCGGGTCAGACATGTCGGTGTCCCCCCAGACGAGCGAACCAATCTCCTTCTCATCTTCCAGCTGCTGCCCTTGGATGTAGAAGAAGTTGGGCTGCACCACCCGCTGCGCCTCCAGGAACTGCTCAGGTGTAGGATTGTACAGCGTGTGCACCTGCGTCGAAAAAGCCCCATCCTTTAGCTCACAAGCAAGCAAATCCATCATCCCCAAGCACCGAGGTGTGAGAACACTGACTGACCTCCAGTCTCCCCCACGAGCTGAGCTCGGGAAACGGATAGGACGGCCGTAGCCGCTTCGCCTCCGGTCCCGACCTCCCTGGCGGCGGCGTGCGCTTGTCGGCGTGCTTACCGCAGAGCACAGCGAGCAGCACGCAGCTCTGGCGCGACAAGCTCTGGATTTGCGACATGGCCGAAGCAAAGCAGGTCCGGCGGATTCACCTCAGGCCTTCATGGAACACTGCGCGCGGCATCAAAAAGAAAGAACAGATCACAAACCAGGATCCCCCGCAAAATCCAACCAAATCCAGAGCGCAAGAAACGTACCGGGACGCGGATTTCGATGCCGAATCGGCGGCGGCGCGGGCCAAATCGAGGAGCTCGGATCCGGACGCGGAGGGGAGGAGGGTGGGGGGATTCGATTTGGGGGGCAACGGAGAAAAGAGTAAAGCGTGGGGAGAAGACGGGAGCCCTAACAAACGCAATCCCCTCGCTCGCCGAAATAGCTCTCACAGCGCAAAGGCAAATCCCGCTCCGGAAACAATAAAAAAGAAGCCTAGTACTCCTCCTTGTGGTGGTGGAGGCGAATTGGACGCGAGCCCATCCATCCCGATCCAGCCGCAGGAAACCGAGCCAACGAATGAATCCAAGAAACCTCCTCCTCCTCCAAGAACCAAGAACCCGGACCAGAATCACGCGGAGATTCGCGGATTAGCCCAGAGGAGCAATCAGCAGCAGCAGCAGCGACCACCAACCAACCAACAGGGGCTGCGATGGATGCCAATAATAATAATTATCGCGGAGCCGCAAACAAACTTGGAGAACAGTAGGGGATAGATAGATGGAGGGACGCGTCCGTCAAAGATTGGATTTTGACGGCTCGGGCGGGGTGGGGGCTCGGACTTTTTTCCTTTGCGATACAAGATAGATTTTTTTGTGCTCGCATCTAATCTTGCTGCTCCGTCGATGATGATGCTGGTGCCTTGTTGTTCTCTTGGCGCTTTTCGTTTTCCCTGCTGCGGCCTCCTCATTACTGCTCGGACGGGAAAACAAAAATTAAAAAGATTAGATGGGATTTCGGGAATGGGATTGGGGAATTTGTTTTGTGTTTCTGGCTCGCCTCGCCCGATCGGATGGATGCTTTTTTTGGTTTGGTTGGGTGGGTTTGGACTTTGGAGAAGAAAAGTCGCAGTGATGCGTACCTCCGTCTATGTGTAGTTTGTATCGTCGTTTGTCTTTTGCCATCGATCCGACGGAATCTGTCATGTGTCGAATTGGACGAGGCGTGCAGCAGCGCAGGACCCGTTTGCGTACTTGTTCATGGGAGAGGACCCGTTTGATCCGCCTCGGCATGTGTCCCGCGGGATGGATGGAGCGAGCGAGCGGCATTGCGGCAACCGGGGGGGATACATGGGGTGGGCCCACCTAGCCAGTGTTATTTCGGATATTGAAGAGTAAATTGCAATACTAGCACAGTTAGGGCTAGTTTCATAGGTCAATATCATTCTTGTTAATTTTGAAAGATCTACCAAGTTTTAGGGAGAGGCATTACAAATCATACTAATTTTAGTCTGAAAGCATTGTTAACAACAGTGTTGACCGGTGGGACCGATTGGGGCATGGGGCTCGCCTGTTGGCTTCATCTTCTTCTTCATCCTCATATCTCTCTCCTAAGATCCTGTCAACCTCGCGGGTGTCGTGGTATCGTTAACGTAGACATAATGTGGGCTGTCATACGCGGATGGTAAATCGTGGGGGTGAAAAGAGGTGTCGTCCCAGATGAGATTGAACACGGCGGTTACCTAGATTTAGATTCCACAACGGTTGCATAATCCTATGTGATGTTATAACGTACTCTGTATTACTAGTTGCAAAAGTATGATATTGTGCGTAGCTCTGAGGCTCCCTTAGGCCGGCTTATATAGGCGGACGGACTAGGGTTTAAAAGGAGACTTTGTGTTTGACAAGAATATATAATACTAGATCTATTTGACTTAGTTACCGCCCTAAGTCTCTAGGCTTGGTGGATTCGTTGGCCTTCGTCTTGAACCTTCCTTAGCCAAACCGTCTTCGCCTTGTGCTCTCATCTTCTTCTGGTGTGTGGAGTTACAAATCGCACTATTTTCCGTCCAAAATCATTTTGACAGAAGTGTTGAGATGGAGCCCATTTGTAAGGCTTAGTAGGCAACACGCGTGGAGGGCGAGCGGACATAGAAGAGAGAGGAAGAAGATGGGGCTCACATGTGGGCCCCACATCCACATCAGCTCGCCCCTCCATATATGTTGCCTACTCAGACCTCACAGATAGCCCCCGCCGGTCAGCGCTGCTACCAATATTTTGCATAATGATCCAATATTTTGCATAATGAAAACGCGTGAAATTTTATCTCATTGTGACCGAGCTAATGGAATGCTTTCAGTGGTAGGTGACGTGCCCGTCAACAGCGAGTCGCCTGTGGTGACTTCGTCAACCTCAAGATCTGCCTGACCAATCTCTCGGAAGTGCTCATAGGGGAGGTGCTCATAGGGGTAGGGTTTGCGTGCGTGCGTTCATAGGGGTGTCTGTACGTGCGTGTTTATGAGCGTCTGTACTGTGTTTCTCCAAAAAAAAAAAAACGTCATCATCCGTCAAAAATACCTATGCAGCACGACGATTCTCGTCCGTGCAGTATTTAGCAATTGGAAGTGAATCACATCACAAGCAACTTTCCACAGGTATGCAGTGCCGCTTCACCAATATAGCTGTGCATCACAGGTGTCGCAAGGTTTCTATCGTGATTAATCTGGAACAACGTAAGGCTTGATTAACTTAGGTATCAAGACAGCAAGACATGAGCAGATCAGATGATGGATTACATTAACATTCCTGGCATAAACAGTAACCGCATTTCAGATATCAGATGTACATGAATTCCCCTTCCCTGACAGCATTGGCCGCTCCCTTCCTGTCTTCCTCCTCCTCCCGCTCCCTCTCCCTCCGGCTCTCGTACGCATGGTCGTCTGTCCTCAGCTCGTGCCGGCAGATCGGGCAGGAGTTGTTCTCATCCTGTGGGACAACAACCATGATTGGTTAGCTATGCGGAGTTGTAATGATCAAAGCTGCTTGAAGAGCAACGCATATGAGGTGTACGAGGCAGATTTACCAGCCATGGTTTGAGGCATGGAGGATGGAAAAGGTGCTTGCACGGGAGCTCCTGCATCTTGTCATTCACAACCAAGTTTTCCCGGCAAACAGCACACTCAGTCTCACTACCCAGCCTAGCAATGACTTCTTCGGTAACAGTTACAACAGGAAGATTAGCCACGACTTCCTTTGAAGCTGGGGGTACTTTGGGCTGCGCTGTAGTGCCCTGACAATAGGAAATCCACTCTCAAGATCCATAGGAACATACAATTTGTATATACTTATTGTGATGATAACTCAAAAGAAAATGCACAAGTATCTCAATCTTGTTAGACTTGTGTTAGAAACACTAGAAAGTAGCAAATTAATATTACGGCAGATTCTTCCCACTATAGCAAACAAAAAGTGTCTGTAAATTTGAGGATGCAGTTAAACTGAAGATAGTACATATTCAAAACCTATCGAGGATGTTGAGCTCTGTATTTAGCAATTGAGCACCACTTGCGTATAGTGCTGGATAGGCTTCAAAGGATGACTCACAAACTAAACTAAAGTACAGATTGGAGGCATACTAAACAGATTGATCAAATTGGTTCACGTCTCTATAGCCCCAAGAAGGCCAAAACCCTATAGTTATATACCTTCTCTGGTTAGTTAAGATATCAAGCATATTGTGTGCACAGATTTATCCAATTTGTTCTCGTCTCTATAGCCCCAAGAAGGCCAAAACCCTATAGTTGTATACCTTCTCTGGTTAGTTAAGATATCAAGCATTCAAGCATATTGTGTGCATCAACAAACAAAACATTGAAAGGTCGGGATGTAAAAATGGACACAAGAAAATTTAGATCTTCATGAAGCACTTATGCCTACCTGCAGTGATGCTTCCAAGGCAGCTTCGAAATCCATGTCCCCTGATATGGTGTTTAAGAAGTTCAGTAAATCAGGTGGCATCTCCCTATCTCTCAACTCTGTTCTAGCGTTGTTCCCATTTTGATCTCCAGAAGGTTCCTCTACAATGCTCAATTCTCGTGCTAAATTTTGGGCGACAAGCCATGCTGGAGGAGGAGGTTCTTGTCCCACAGTAAGGTGGCCTTCAAACAGAAATCTAGAGTCTGGGAAAGGCAACACGTTATTAGCAAATAGATATTTCACAGGGTATATAGACTATTGCTGACATATTACTGATGCAACGAGAGTACGCTCGTAAAAATCTTATACGGTCAAGACTCTTATGTGTTCATATATAGTTGCTGTAATCCACCAAATAATAACATCTATTAACTATGGAAGTTACAAGCTGAGGTTCTTATTGCCATTACGAACTCTCCCTGAGACTAATCAACAGAGGATAACCAGAAAGGAATGTGCCGCCGGAATGTTGCTTCCAAAATATCATAAAATGTATCCATGCTAACTTGTTAAGCATTGATGTCTTATGAAACTTCACAAGATATTTAAATCTTAAGTACATACCTGGTTCTCTGTTGCTTGGCATGGACTCCTCCTTTTCTTTTTCATCAAGATGCTCTCGGGCCCTCAAAATGCATGTCTTCAGGTGCCCCTTTTCAGAAGGATTAGTTAACAGCTTTTCTGTTCCTATGAAGAGGTTCAAACCAGCACGCCAGAATCCAGGTGCTGTATATCTGGTCTGAAGGACAGTTGCAACACGGCAAACAGTAGAGTACATCTGCAAAAAGCATTTCATATGTATCAATGAAAACAAAAAAGGAAGAAAAGTGTATGACAGACATGGAAAAAATATACCGTAGCAATAGCAACCCAAAAGATGTTAAATTAAACAAAAACAACATGGTTCACTGAGTCACGACTGTATAGCTAGCAAAAAATGGTCCATGGGAACATTTCCATCTAAAAAAGTGCTAGTCTAAGTTGATTTGTACTAAGTACTACGAGGATCAGTTCAGGAGATAATGGAATAGAAACATATCAGAATGAATGCTATCCATGGCAAATATATCTGATAACATCTATTTTGAACTCAATGTGTTTCAATTCCAGTCTCATGGCTTTTCGTGACATGAGCCGTGCATGATCGGATGATCATTAAAGTCGTTTTTTCATCCATTATACAAAGTGCATCCAGATATAGTAGAAGTCAATAGGCTCAAGCACACAGCCATATTACTCTGCCACATCACGTTATGTACATATATCCTGCTACTTTGTATGGTGGTTTAATATTCCAGTTTCTCACTTCCAGGGATTCAACAATGTTAACTCATAGTCACAGGCGTTTTGTCCATATAGAACATGAGAAGCAATTCACTCAAACAGTTTGCCCGTGCAGCTTTTATCGCACCAAATATGAGATGATTGCATTACCAAAATCACCGTGTAGTCATACAACACAATGAGCAAGAACGCTAACAATTCTACTTTTACCTACATAACGGCAGCTGCAATAGGGAAAGACTCTGCTGCTTGCCTGCCTGCTAGGGTAAGCGAAATACTCAAGAACATGGAAATCAGAGTATTCATAGCCTCTCAGGGCACGCTGCGAAACAGCTCGTTCGACTTAATCAAAATAGCCGCAGCTTAACTAACGGGAGTCTGAATTTGAGCAGCTGTACCGAAACAAATTGAAATTTTATTAATATATCCCCAAAATCCAGCCCCTCCTAGATGAGATCCACGCGAAGCAGCAGCCTCTCCCTTTTTCACAACCAAATCTAAGCCGGCGCACATGTCTGCGATCCCCATGGCAAGGTCAGGCGCGCGCGCGAATATACTGCTCCTAGGGGTGGGGAAGGCGGGGTGAGGTGGTCCATACATACCGATTCGCGGAGGGCGGGCGAGGCGCCGGCGTAGCGGTCGCGGAGCGTGGCGGAGAGGTCGGCGACCGCCTCCTCGAACTGCTGCTTCTTCCCGAGCTTCTTCCGCAGCGCCTCCAGGCGCTCCGCCGTCGCCGCCTCGTCCCCCACGGCTGCAGACATGGTGCTGCGCTTTCCGGTTCCGAGTGAATCCGCCGGTGCTGCCGCCTGATTCGGGATCGGGCCGCGCTTTGTGTTATGTGTGAGGATGATGCGTGTGGTGTGTCGCCGGAGGTATAAATGCCGACGGAGTGCGGCGTGTCTTGGAGGAGAGGAAAGAACGCCGCGGGACGGTGCCTTGGCCAGGCGGGCAGTGACGACTGACGACGTCGTGCGGGCGATTCCTATACGACGCTCATTGCGTCGTGTAGGGGAGCGACGCCCACGCGTGGCCGAGTAGTGGGCCGGTCCAGGTTTTCTTTTCTTTTTACCCGTTTTCCTTTTTCTTTTCAGTTTTCTGTTTAATTTTTTCTTTCCTTTTTTCGTTATAGTATTTGTGCATACATATTATGTTTCCTATAAGACATAATATAATTTTAAAGTTAGTTAATAATAAATTTGAACTCTCTGAATATCTTTAAGCTCACAAATAATCATTATTTATTTGGTTGAATATTTTTGAAAAATTGTGAAAAAATATTATGAACTATAGAAACATTCTCTAAACATGTCAACTATTTCGTATTACATGGATTTTCTCTAATATGTGAACAATTATATTGAACAGTGTGAACTTTATTTATAAGTGAGCAGTTATTTTGAACATTCGAAGAATTATTATGAACCATATGAAAAATTTCGTGAACATATGAACGATTTTTTTCTGAAACATGAGAATGTTTTATTTATCAGACGAACTTTTAAAAGAAACTAAGGAACACTATGTTACATATACAATAATTTTCTCAAACAATTTTTTCTAAGTTTATAAAAAGTTGGAAAAAAATAATTTTCATGATTTTTATATAAAAAGAAAAAAATCTTCTACCGGCCCACCCACGCCGATGGTTCATGTTTTGGTGCACTATATACAACACCATGAGCACTGTATAGGAGCACTCCCCGTCATGCGTAACGTGTAGATAGGATAGGGACTTGAAAGGGAGAGAGGTTGGGCAAAACCTTCCGGTTAAATCCATACCTCGAGGACCCAGACGACTAGAGGGCGTGTTCGAATATACTACTCCCTTTAGTTTGTCTAAAATATCATGAGAAAAGAACGTCAAACGTACAACCGGTACATATAATTGGCGATGTTTTTCCGAATCAGATTGAGTAGCTATCACTCAAACTATTCTTACTCATGAAGGTCATGTTGTTGAGTTCTACCGCATGCTGGCCCAATTTAGCCCAAACTTCCCCTTGACGGCAAATGCATATCTAAGGAGCCGCTAGATACCGACAAACCCTAAAGGATGCTTCGTTCTTTCCCGGCTTCTCTATTTTCTCCTTTCTTATTTGGTATGTTTCTTCCCTTTTTATCTTTATTTTTCGTTTTTCCCTTTTAAAGTTAAGTTTCTACTTGTTTCCATGATTTTTATGTTTCTCCATTTAGTATAAAAAACATATCCATCTCATAGTATGATATGTTCAAAGAACGCTGTTTTTTAACATATATAGATGTGATTTGTTCTGCTAGTTCCAAAGATTTGTTCCACATAGTCTAAAATTTGGTTTCCTCATGATTTGTTTCTCATCTTCGAAACTTTTATTCTACATGATCCAAACTTTGTTCCCCTTATAATCAGTTTTTTTCACATGCCCTAATATATAGTTTGTCCCATGTTGTCATGATTTGTTCGATGGATATCAAAATTATATTCCACCACGGCCTAGTTCCTTTGTACTCGTGATTTGTTCCAACCACACACATTTTTGGTTCTTGGTTTTCTTGTTTTTTTCAGCCGTGTGGATGTGATTTGTTTCCTTCGGTGCTAGAAAGCATGATACCCACTGGATAGTCCGACAAGCAAAAAAATGCCCAGCAAGCCTAGAGTGGACCCAAAATGCCCAAGATGGCCCATGACAGCTACCTATGGGCCATAGTTGACTCCTTCGCCTGCCTATGTGGGACGACGAATAGACTGCTGATACGTCTCCAACGTATCTATAATTTCTTATGTTCCATGCTTATATTATACCAATTGCTACATGTTTTATATACACTTTATATAGTTTTTATGCATTTTCTGGGACTAACCTATTAACAAGATGCCACAGTGCTAGTTCCCTGTTTTCTGCTGTTTTTGGTTTCAGAAAACCACTTAAGGAAATATTCTCGGAATTGGACGATTTTTATGCCAAAGTTCCTATTTTTCACGACACGTTCCAGAAGTCCGAAGAGGAAACGAAGGAGGGCACCGAGGCACCGTCATGAGGTGGGGGCGCGGCTCCCCCCTGCCGCGCCAACACCACGTGACGTGGCCTCGGGCCTTCACTGCCTTCGCCCTTTCGCCTACAAATACCCCCCGACAATACAAGACCTAATACCCGAACACTTTTCCACGAAACATTACGGAGCCGCCGCCGTCGTCAACCCTAGTTCGGGAGGGTTCAGAAGCTCTTCCCGGCACCCTGCCGGAGAGGGGAATCATCACCGGAGGGCTCTACATCACCATGCCCGCCTCCGGACTGATGCGTGAGTAGTTCATCCTTGGACTACGGGTCCATAGCAGTAGCTAGATGGTTGTCTTCTCCTATTGTGCCATCATGTTGATCTTGTGATCTGCCTATCATGATCAAGATCATCTTTATGTAATGCTACATGTTGTGTTTGCTGGGATCCGATGGATATTGAATACTATGTTATTTGCTTCATAATATATCATGTTGTGTGTTGTTTATAATCTTGCATGCTCTCCGTTGCTAGTAGATGCTCTGGCCAAGTAGATGCTTGTGACTCCAAGAGGGGTTATTTATGCTCGATAGTGGGTTCATGTCTCTATTTAATCTGGGGGAGTGACAGCAACCTCTAAGATTGTAGATGTACTGTTGCTACTAGGAATAAAACAGTAGTACTTTGTCTAAGGATAATGTTATTACTTACATTACACACTTTGCCTAATGCAATAATCTGTTGCTTGCAACTTAATACTAAAAGGGGTGCGGACGCTAACCGGAAGGTGGATTATTAGTCATAGATGCGGTTGGAACGGTCTATGTATATTGTTGTAATGCCCAAATGAATCTCATACTAGACATCATGACATTAGTATATGCATCATTATGCAGCTCTTTATTCTGTCAATTGCCCATCTGTAATTTGTTTACCCACATGTATGCTATTATTATTATTATTATTATTATTATTATTATTTATGAAGAGACACCACTAGTGAACTGTGGACCCCGGTCCTTTTCTTTAAACTGATAATACAACCAACCGCAAACTGTTACTTTCATTCTCTGCAAACATCATCTTCCACACATACGTTTAATCCTTTGTTACAGCAAGCCAGTGAGATTGACAACCTCACTGTTTCGTTGGGGCAAAGTAATTTGATTGTGTTGTGAAGGTTCCACCTCCCCTTCGACGCCTGTTTTCTGGCACCATTGCTAGGGAGACCTTCAGACGTGTTCTTCATCTCCTACTGGTTCGATAACCTTGGTTTCATAACTGAGGGAAGACTTGCTGCTGCACTAATCATACCTTCCTCTTGGGGTTTCCCTACAACACCACCGTGTGCATCAAGCTGTTTTCTGGCGCCGTTGCCGGGGAGCTGAAGCACATCTGCAAGGGGAGTCTCTCACTTCCCAATCTCTTTACTTTGTTTTTGTCTTGCTTAGTTAAATTTTATTTCCTGTTTAGTTTGCTATTAAAAATCAAAAACACAAAAAAATTAGATACTTGCATTTTATTTACTTTGCTATTATCTTGTTTGCTTCTTATTATCAAAAAACACAAAAAAAAATAGCTACTTGCATTAATATTTATATTTCGGTTTGCTTTTAAATTTTGCTAAAATGACTACGGCTGAGAATACTAAGTTGTGTGACTTTACTAGCACCAACAATAATAATTTTATATGCACACCTATTGCTCCACCTGCTTCCAAAGCAGAATTCTTTGAAATTAAACCTGCTTTATTAAATTTTGTCATGAAAGAGCAATTTTCTGGTGTTAGTTCTGATGATGCTGCTGCCCATCTAAATAATTTGGTTGAACTTTGTGAAATGCAAAAATATAAGGATATAGATGGTGACATTATAAAACTGAAATTATTTCCTTTCTCCTTGAGAGGAAGAGCTAAAGAATGGTTACTTTCATTGCCTAGAAATAGTATTGATTCTTGGATTAAATGCAAAGATGCTTTTATTGGAAAATACTATCCTCCTGCTAACATCATTTCCCTAAGTAGTAGCATTATGAACTTTAAGCAATTTGATAATGAACATGTTGCTCAAGCTTGGGAAAGAATGAAATTTCTGGTTAAGAATTGCCCAACCCATGTACTGACTGCTTGGATGATCATCCAAACCTTCTATGCAGGACTAAATTTTTCTTCAAGAAATTTATTGGATTCGGCTGCTGGAGGTACTTTTATGTCCATCACTTTGGGGGCTGCAACAAAACTTCTGGATAATATGATGGTTAATTATTCTGAGTGGCATACTGAAAGGACTCCTCAAGGTAAGAAGGTAAATTCTGTTGAAAAAACCTCCTCTTTAAGTGAAAAGATTGATATGATCATGTCTATGCTTGTGAATGGTAAATCTCGTATGGATCCTAATAATGTTCCCTTAGCTTCTTTAGTTGCACAAGAAGAGCATGTTGATGTGAACTTCATTAAAAATAATAATTTCAACAACAATGCCTATAGGAACAATTATGATAATAACAACTATAAGCCCTATCCTCCTAATAAAGGTAATTCTTATGATAATTCTTATAGCAATAATAGAAATACCTCCTTTGAACTTGAAACCATGTTAAAAGATTTTATCAATACACAAACTTCCTTTAATAAAACTGTTGAGGAAAATCTTGGAAAAATTGATATTCTTGCCTCTAAAGTTGATAATCTTGTTATTGATGTTGATCTTTTAAAATCTAAAGTCATGCCTAATGATATTAATGAGAGTAAGACCTTTGCTAAAATTAATACTATCCAAGTTCGAATTGGTGAAAATGTTAGGATGATGATTGAATTACGTGCTAGATGGGAAAGAGAGGAAGAATTAATTAAAGATGATGATATTGTTAGAATTTGCACCATTACTACTACTGAAAATAATGTTACTTCACATGCTAGTAAGCCTCCTACTATTAATGGTAACATAATTGGTGTTGGCAATGTTTTCTCTACTTCTTCCAAAAAAATAAAATTGCCTAAAACTGCTGAAACTATGCTTGATAAAAGTGTTGAAATTTTCAAGAGCATAGGAAATAATTGTCCCATTACTTTTGATGATAATGATTTTGATTATGATAATTGTAATATCTCTGAAGTTATTAAGTTCTTGCAAAAGCTAGCCACAAGTCCTAATGCTAGTTCTCTAAATATGGCTTTTACTACACATATTACAAATGCTCTCATTAAATCTAGGGAAGAGAAATTAAAACTTGAAACTTCTATCCCTAAGAAGTTAGAAGATGGTTGGGAGCCCATCATTAAGATAAAATTGAATGAATTTGATTGCAATGCTTTGTGTGATCTTGGTGCAAGTATTTCTGTTATGACTAAGAAACTTTATGGTACGTTTGACTTGCCACTTTGGAACATTGCTATTTGGATGTTTTTCTTACTGATAATGCTTTGAAGAAAGCTTTGGGGAGAGTTAATGATGTTCATGTCATGGTTAATAATAACCTTTTCCCCGTTGATTTTATTGTCTTGGATATTGAGTGCAACCCCTCTTGTCCTATTGTTTTGGGAAGACCTTTCCTCCGCACGGTTGGTGCTATTATTGATATGAAAGAAGGAAATATAAGGTACCAATTCCCACTTAAGAAAGGTATGGAACACTTCCCTAGGAAGAAGATGAAGCTACCTTTTGATTCTATTATTCATACAAACTATAATGTTGATGCTTATTCTCTTGGAAATAATTGAGTTTTGTTTTCTGTGCCGAGCTGAAAGGCGTTAAAGAAAAACGCTTATGGCAGACAACCCACTTTTTATTCCTGTTATTTTATTTTATTGAGTCAAGGAACATGCCTAACTCTGTAGCAATTCCTTTGTATCTTCACTTTATTGCATAAGTTGTGCCAAGTTAAGTCTCTAGTAGAAAGTTGATGCTAGATTTGGATTTCTGCGCAGAAACAGTTTTTCTGCTGTCCACCGTTAAATTCATAACTCTTTACAGAAACGTCGGAATGACCTCATATTTTTTGTGCGTGATCCTCAGATATGTACGCAACTTTCATTAGTTTTGAGTTTTCTGATTTGAGAAAGTTAAGTGACTCGAAAAAATTCATTTTTACGGACTGTTCTGTTTTTGACAGATTCTACCATTTATTTTGCATTGGTTCTTTTGCTGTTTTTTGAATGGAACATTTTGTTCCATAAAATTCCAGTGGCTGTAGCTAATGTCCAGTACCATGATAATGATTGTCTCCACGCAGAATACGAGAATTTTTGATTATGCACTAACGCTCTATTGAAGTTTACTTTGAGTTTGGTGTGGAGGAAGTTTTCAAGAATCAAGAAAGAGGATGATATGATGTGATCAAGAAGATGAAAGAGCCTAAGCATGGGGATGCCCCCGTGGGTCACCCAAGCATATTTCAAGAAGACTCAAGCGGCATCCCCTTCTTCATCAACAACTTATCAGGTAATCTCTAGTGAAACTATATTTTAATTCCGTCACATCTTATGTGCTTTACTTGGTGCGTCTGTTTGTTTTTATTTTTGCTTTTGTTATTTTTGTTTTCTGAATAAAATGGATCCTAGCATTCTATTGTGGGAGAGAGACACGCTCCGCTTTTTCATTTGAATACTCCTATTCTTCATTTATATTTGTTGAGTATTCTTCTATAGCTACTGTAATACTTTCAGCTCTTATTTTTAATGCACCTCTTGTTCAGAGCTGTTAGTTCTCATATGTTATGCTCTCTTGCTTCATTGTTAAATACTTGGAGAGTTTATGTTTTAAATAAGTTGATTGGTGTTTGGTTAAGAACAAAAAATGTTAAATGTGGTAGATGGTATAACTAAATGATACATAATCTTGTAGATCATTAAATTGAGTCACTTGAATCATTGATGTTGTTTTGAGATATTAATATGCTTAATGGTAAACATGATGGTTTGGTAAAGTGGAATGATTAATGGTTGGTCTAGAAAACTTGAAGCCGTGCCACACTAAATATCCAGTTGATAACATAATGATATATGACTTCTAATGTTAAAAACAACCGTAATGACTTTGTGTTATGCGCTACGGTCGGGGTCCCAACAGTGACTTGTTCGAGAAAATTGCAAAAAACCACCACAATTGTGCCTAGGGTTTCAAAAAACCACCATGTCTTCAATTTTTATCAAAAAACACTGGTATTGCGTATTGCGGTAACAAGAAACACTGATAGTCTATTTTAAGCCAGTTAACCCTCTTTATGACAGGTGGGTCCGTTTGTCAGGTCAACGTGGCATGTGTATTTTGCGAAAAAGACCTTTCCTTTCATTTTTTTCCTTTTCTTTTCTTTTTGTTGTCATAAGTTCAGAGCGTTTTTCAGACCCAATCCATCGTCCATGGCTCCGGCCAAATCAGCCGAGATCGACGAGCCACTCCGACCTCTTGGCGACCTCTTTGAGCCCACGGCGAACCCGAGCTCGAACGCGCGTGTCCTCCTACACTCACGTGTGCCGGCGACCATGGGAACTGGGAAGGACTTCCCTGACACTGTCCAGATCGAGCGCCGCCATCTTCTTCGCTTCCGATGAACATGAGCTGTCGGCAGAAGCAGGTCGCTCCGCCCTGCATGACAGCTGTCCCCACGCCTGCTGGCCCCGCCACGGCGCGCTCACACCCTTGCTTCGCTGGCCGTGCGTGCACGCCTGCTCGCTGGCAGAAGCAGCTCACCCCGCCCTGGCGTTTGCCGGCCCTGCTGTGTCGCCCTCGAGCCCTTGTTTCCTCCGCTGCCGACCTCACTGGCCAGGCGAGATAGGCTGAGCTTGCTGACGCGCGCGGCGGAGAGGGTGTAGGCCGGCCGGTAGAGGAGGTAGTGAAGGGAATATGCCCTAGAGGCAAATAAATAAGTGGTATTTATTGCATTATTCCATTAAGTTTATAATACGTTTTTGTATCATGCTATAACTGTATTAATCGGAATTGTTAATACACGTGTGATACATAGACAAACCAGAGTCCCTAGTAAGCCTCTATATATACTAGTTCATTGGGCAACAGTTGATCGAGAATTCCCGGTCATGGACAATTGCGTCGGTTGACAATGAGGTCATCTTATTGGTAGAATAAGGTGATGGACATACCCAAACTATTGCAACAGGATCGTGTCACGATGTTTGCCGTTTGCAATAGGAAAGTAATATGATAGCTTATTCCTCATACCGTGAGATCATATTAATTGCTGCTCCGTAGGTTACTCTGAGTGCATCAAACGTCATATCTTATCTAGTGTGACAATAAAGGTGTACCTCGTGTATCTCGAAAGAGTATGTTGAGGTGTATGGATCAAGAGCGGGATTTGTTCATCCTTGTGATAGGAAGATACTCTGGGCCCACTCGGTGAGATTACATCTATAGAGCTGCGCAGCTAATGACTAGGTCATGGAGATGTAATATCACAGACGAGTTAATAAACCTCTGTCGGTAACGAGATACAACAGGACATCGGATGTTTACGATCATATCTCGGACAAGGTGGTATCGAAGAAACAAAAGGAATAGATATCATGTTTATGGTTCAACGACGATATTCGTAGAATGCACAGGGACCGTTACAGATGTCCAGGTCTCCCTGGCGGTCATTGGCGAGCGAAGGGTCTCGGCCATGTCTGGAGTGTTCTCGAACCGTAGGGTAACACGCTTAAGGTCTTAGCGACATGTGGAGAACGTTGGTATGATTTATTATTGGAATAAATATGGATTTAGGAGAGAGAGAAATAAACCGGAAAAGTTCCGGCAGCATCGGAAGGGTTCCGGGAATGACCGAAGGTAGTTCGGGTGGTCCGGAAGTTGTTTCGGAGTCACAGAATATTAATTAATGTATAAATATATTAATTATGAATTATATATATTTTATATTAATTTAATATTAATTAAATCAATTAAAAAGAAAAGAAAAAGGGGGCAGCCCACTTAATGGGCCAACTTGGGCCCATGTGGGGAGGCGCACCAGGTGGGGGGGAGCCCAACTGGTTCGGCCAAGGGTGTGTGGGGGGGGGGGGGGGGGGGCGGCCGAACCCCCCTCCCACCTCCTTTTCTTTTGCTTTTCTTTAGTCCCACATGGGGGAGGCAAGGTGTTTGCACGCCCCCTCCCCCCTTTATATAGATGGGTAGGGTAATTGATTTAAATACAATCTAAAAAATACAATTAATGTTGTATACGCCGGCCTGAGTTAATTCTCCGCCCGCTTTTCTCTCTCTCCCACCAAGGCTATACCGCAGTGCCCAGTCGCACCGCGGGATTCCACCAAAGTTCTACTCCTGCGATCTCAGCTAGACCTGAGTGACCGGGGGTTGTCGTTAAGCTCCGTATGTGTGCGAGTAGTCGAAGGCACCACATTTGAGGTGCTAGGGCGACATCGTCACGCCCAGCCGTCGGCGCCCTGCCGCCGACGCCCAGTCGCCGCCGGCACCCAGCAGCCGCCGCCGACACCCCGGCGTCCGACGCCCGGCGCCCCGGCGCCCGACGACCAACGCCCAGCGCCCCAGCGCCCGACGCCCGGCGCCCCGACACCCGACGACCGACGTCCGGCGCCCGACGACCGACGCCCGACGCCATCGACATCGCCGCGTCATCGTCTACTTCGTCGCGCCAAGTTCTTCGCGACCTTGAGGTCGGCTACGGCGTCTACGTCAGCAACGCTTGTGCGGGAGCGTAATCCCCGCTATTTGGTCTACAAGAGGTATGTAACCAGTTCCGCCCACCGTTACCGCATTACTAGATAGATAGATCCTGGCATGTTTGGTATTCGTTAGTTAGAAAAAAATTTGTTTTCTGCTACGGAACCCCTTCAGTGGTATCAGAGCCGATCTATGCGTAGTATGCTGGTACGGTTAGAACTCGTGTTGAATACGAGGACGTCTTACTTATATTTGCTACCCTCTCGCGTGCACTTGCACTGTCGGCAGCATTGAGTTGATGAAGCGGCCCGGACCGACTTTACGCGTACGCTTACGCGAGACTGGTTCCACTACTGACATACGGCTGGTACCGTATATGTGGCTGGCGGGTGTCTGTTTCTCTCTCTTTACTTGGCTTTGCATTTTCAGTGGAGGGCCCGAAAGGGATACATAAACATGCAATTATTGGATCGACGTTGTGACACAATGTTCGTAGGTAGGGAAACGGTTCTCTCGCGAAAGCCTATAAAGCCACGTAAAACTTGCAAAACTAGATAAAGGTAGAGGCGTCTAACTTTGTTTTGCAGAGGCATTTAAATATGACATGGTTACGGTAAGTTTTGAATTATTCGTAATGTCGGAGGCAAAGGAGGCACCGTAAACTCGGAGCCATGCCGGGACGCCCGGTCCAGGCGCACGGCGCCAAGGAGGTCCAGGCGCACGACCATGTCATATCGCACTTCATTACATTATTTGATTGTGTGCTGTTGTGTGTATATCCTATTGAGTGCTATATATATATATTAGATATACGACGATAGCTATAATAGGATGATCCCTAATAAATACCAAAATTGTGTTCTCCCTCGTTGTGCACCACCAAGAAAGTTCTACGTTATGAGGCAGGCCGTGATGATCGGGTGTCACACATTTCGTCGTTCGCATACCGTGGGTGTAAGCCATGTTGCACGCGCAAGAACATCGAGGTTTAATTGGCGAGCCTAGCATGTACAGACATGTCCTCGGAACACGGAGGATCGAAAGATCGAGCATGAGTCACAGAGTTGTTGTGATCGGCATTTCGATGTCCACCTTTGAAGCTGTGCTGCCGGCCGTGACGATCGGGGGTGGTGCAGTGGATTGGGGTCGTGTAATCGCTAGAATTATTGAAGGGATAATAATCTTAGTGGAGTTTGTTTAAATAATTTGATTATAAACTGAAACTCAATTTATTATAAACTTAGCCTTACCCTCTTTGCGATTATATCTGTAGATGGTGCTCTAATTCGATCACTTCCTTAGGAGTCGGTCCTTGTTGGCTGATGGGTCAAACTTCATCTACTGGTACAATAAACTAAGAGAAACTCTCATGCACAATAATATACTCTATGTCATAGAAGATGGATTAGGAGATGAACCAGATGATTCTGCTAGTGAAGAAGAAGATGAGGAGTTTCGTCAGCGTCGTGACATATTCATAGAAGTGCAAAGCATCATGGTCATAAGCTTGGCACCAGAGTTGAAAGTACAGTTTCGACATATGGAATTTTATGATATGATTGATTCGATCAAAGCGCATTTCATAGATGAGATTAAGTATGAGCAATACAAACAGCTGAGGAAGTTCCATTCACTCCAGATGGAGGAACACACCTGTTTGGAAACTCATTTGAATAAAATGTATGACATTTACTTGACACTTACGAATGTCTACGACTACTGGATGGCGGATTCATGTGCGATAGCTGCTGCGTTGGCATCTTTGCCTCCCAGCTATGAGAACCATGTCCGTGGCTATGCTATAAGAAGAGATACGATGACTTTTTTTCAGTTTATAAGCCAGTTCAGATCTGTAAAGGTTGAACCCATCGAAGGCGAAATCTTCGACACTATAGGTATATTTGATATACAAAGTTATAAATGTATTCTTCATGTGATACTTGATGAAAAGCATTTGATGCTTGTTCTGTTTATGAAACAGGACCTGATTGTCATAAGTATGAGAAGATATATGATGTGACAGTGCGCAAGTGATGGCAAGCAAAGGAGTTGATGACCAGTGGTGTTCACGTCCTCAAGTTATCATTATAGTTATCATTAATAGTTTTTGATAAGACCTTTTGTAATAGTGAGAGTGTGATTTTGTTTTATGTCTTGAATGTTACAAGACAAATTTATTCATACATGTAATAGAACAAGTCAGTTGTTTTATGTAATAGAACAAGTCAGTTGTTTTATATTATGAGTAAAGTTTTTATGCAATCACATCTCAATTACATTGTTTGAATGATAACACGATATACATTTATAAAACCAGAATAATAAATTAGATGCCCAAGGATTAAATGATTTTGTTACTAGAACAAACACCGCCAAATTTGATCACAAAGGCAATGTAAGAAATATAGATATTTCGATCTATCAGGGTTACATGTGCCGAATTGATTAAGTTTCATTAGATATTGAAGTGTCAATATACAAAGAAATTGATTGAAAGTCATATTAGATGATTATTAAATTAATTAGTGGTGAATATCATCAATGCGAATTTTCTATGATCCTAAGTGAATAAATGTATTCGCATGAGGAAACATAAGTCTGAAAATAATTTGATATAAGATCAAAATAATTTTTCAGAAGAAAAATAGATGGAAGTTGTATCCATATGATTCGATTAAAAAGGGGACATTATTTGAATTATGGTTTCAACACAAAAGGACTTGTGAAAGTTTGTTCCACAAAATTATAATATCAGATATAGTGATATATGATATATTATAATCATGCTCTATTTTAGATAAAGTGTGGTCTTTAGAATCTCTTAATATATTCGGACATTGTAGTCGACATCCACTTTAGGAATAGAATTTTTCCAACGATGATTCGTGTGATCGACAGTAAATGTCGTGATATAGATGATTATATGATAATGCAGAATATACACGAATGGTTCTTTGTAAAATACTGATATTAAGATGAGATTGTATTCCAAAACCAACAGAAGCAAAACTTGTGTTGCTGTCTGTGTAGTTCATGAGAAAATATGATTTCTCGAATTAAGGTTAAGGGAATAAAAGTAAAAGCTTAAAATAAGGTATTGGACCTTGTTTCCATAAGAGTAGAATATTGAAATATGTTCCGAGAAGAATATCTCTACAAATGGAATTGAAAAGTTGATGATAAGAGATCATAGTGTTTTCAAACAAGAAGCTTTTAACTGAGGTGTTGATTTAAGAATATTTTGCTGTCAGGTCACAGTTTGATATTCGGTATTTTAGATCATGTTGTCAGAACATGATACACCTTGAAAGTACAAAGAAAGTTGAGAAAATACCAAAATACGAATATAGACTTTGAGTCTTGAATCCAAGTTACATTTGAAAGGATTAAGAAGTAAATGTTACTCTAAATCTTATTGGGAGAATAAGGTTTGTTAATCATCATATAAAATGCTATATGAAAGAAATGCAACCATAAGAAAGACATGGAAGCAAATTTTGTCAAGAAGAGTGTCTTGGACAAAATCAAAATTGTTTGACTACACAAGTGTAGACATGCTTAAGTCTGTGGATATGTATTAATAGAATATCGTATTGAAGTTCGAATTGATAGATGATCAATGATTTTGGTTTGACCAAAATATCGAAAGAAATTATGAATTTGCAAATTTAAGTGGGAGTCGTATTGGTTTACTCAAGTTAATATGTAAGTGACATATTTTTGAGTGGGAGTTCAAATCCTTTAAGTAGGAGTCGAATTAGTTTGCTCAGTTTAATATGTGAGTGACATATTTTTGAGTGGGAGCTAAGATCCACATATGTAAATGACATATAATGGATAGTACCAGTAGAATAAAAGATGAAGTTATAAAATAATTTAAAAGGTTGTGTCTATTTCGAATAGAACAGGAATTTTAAATAGAAGATCGAGCTGTTTTATTTTGTATTGGATTCTGAAGTGTCAGAATGGAATAAAGCCAATGGAAAGGTCCTTGGAAATCCAGTTAAAACATTAAGTGTAATTGGTACGCGATAATAGTGGTTGGTGGATATGTTGGTCTCTTATATCATGATAACAGACATCATATAGAAACCATATTATGTGCTCGATGAAGTATGACTCATGTTCTTAGAAGAAGAACAATTATCAAAGTAAATTTGGAATTTACTAGAAGTAGAATAGCATTAGGCACCAGACTGACATTGGAATGTCAAAACTCTACATAGATATAAAAGGTATATAGATATCGCGAGATTGTACATGTTACAACTGAGTGCGTTTGTAAAGCAATTGTCTGGTTAACAGAATCAGAGTAAGCGCTGGGAAACGAAAGTCTCACTTAGTTACGATGTGTGCATATATGTTATCAGATTAACAGGATGATATCAAACTAGGTGATATCAGTGAATCGCAAAGAACACACAATCGTGTATGGTACAGATTGTTGTAGTAACACTCTTCCACGAGCAGGCATTATCATAGAACGCTTATTGGATAAGGTGGTATGATTAAGTAAAAAGCAGCTGGTTTATTTATACTCTAGTGCAAGTGGGAGACTGAAGGGAATATGCCCTAGAGGCAAATAAATAAGTGGTATTTATTGCATTATTCCATTAAGTTTATAATACGTTTTTCTATCATGCTATAACTGTATTAATCGGAATTGTTAATACACGTGTGATACATAAAAAAACCAGAGTCCCTAGTAAGCCTCTATATATACTAGTTCATTGGACAACAGTTGATCGAGAATTCCCGGTCATGGACAATTGCGTCGGTTGACAATGAGGTCATCTTATTGGTAGAATAAGGTGATGGACATACCCAAAGTATTGCAACAGGATCGTGTCACGATGTTTGCCGTTTGCAATAGGAAAGTAATATGATAGCTTATTCCTCAGACCGTGAGATCATATTAATTGCTGCTCCGTAGGTTACTCTGAGTGCATCAAACGTCATATCTTATCTAGTGTGACAATAAAGGTGTACCTCGTGTATCTCGAAAGAGTATGTTGAGGCGTATGGATCAAGAGCGGGATTTGTTCATCCTTGTGATAGGAAGATACTCTGGGCCCACTCGGTGAGATTACATCTATAGAGCTGCGCAGCTAATGACTAGGTCATGGAGATGTAATATCACAGACGAGTTAATAAACCTCTGTCGGTAACGAGATACAACAGGACATCGGATGTTTACGATCATATCTCGGACAAGGTGGTATCGAAGAAACAAAAGGAATAGATATCATGTTTATGGTTCAACGACGATATTCGTAGAATGCACAGGGACCGTTACAGATGTCCAGGTCTCCCTGGCGGTCATTGGCGAGCGAAGGGTCTCGGCCATGTCTGGAGTGTTCTCGAACCGTAGGGTAACACGCTTAAGGTCTTAGCGACATGTGGAGAACGTTGGTATGATTTATTATTGGAATAAATATGGATTTAGGAGAGAGAGAAATAAATCGGAAAAGTTCCGGTAGCATCGGAAGGGTTCCGGGAATGACCGAAGGTAGTTCGGGTGGTCCGGAAGTTGTTTCGGAGTCACAGAATATTAATTAATGTATAAATATATTAATTATGAATTATATATATATTATATTAATTTAATATTAATTAAATCAATTAAAAAGAAAAGAAAAAGGGGCAGCCCACTTAATGGGCCAACTTGGGCCCATGTGGGGAGGCGCACCAGGTGGGGGGGAGCCCACCTGGTTCGGCCAAGGGGGGGGGGGGGGCGGCCGAACCCCCCTCCCACCTCCTTTTCTTTTGCTTTTCTTTAGTCCCACATGGGGGAGGCAAGGTGTTTGCACGCCCCCTCCCCCCTTTATATAGATGGGCAGGGTAATTGATTTAAATACAATCTAAAAAATACAATTAATGTTGTATACGCCGGCCTGAGTTAATTCTCCGCCCGCTTTTCTCTCTCTCTCCCACCAAGGCTATACCGCAGTGCCTAGTCGCACCGCGGGATTCCACCAAAGTTCTACTCCTGCGATCTCAGCTAGACCTGAGTGACCGGGGGTTGTCGTTAAGCTCCGTATGTGTGCGAGTACTCGGAGGCACCACATTTGAGGTGCTAGGGCGACATCGTCACGCCCAGCCGTCGGCGCCCTGCCGCCGACGCCCAGTCGCCGACGGCACACAGCAGCCGCCGCCGACACCCCGGCGTCCGACGCCCGGCGCCCCGGCGCCCGACGACCAACGCCCAGCGCCCCAGCGCCCGACGCCCGGCGCCCCGGCGCCCGACGACCAACGCCCAGCGCCCCAGCGCCCGACGCCCGGCGCCCCGGCACCCGACGACCGACGTCCGGCGCCCGACGACCGACGCCCGACGCCCGACGCCATCGACATCGCCGCGTCATCGTCTACTTCGTCGCGCCAAGTTCTTCGCGACCTTGAGGTCGGCTACGGCGTCTACGTCAGCAACGCTTGTGCGGGAGCGTAATCCCCGCTATTTGGTCTACAAGAGGTATGTGACCAGTTCCGCCCACCGTTACCGCATTACTATATAGATAGATCCCGGCATGTTTGGTATTCGTTAGTTAGAAAAATTATTGTTTTCTGCTACGGAACCCCTTCAGGTAGAAGGCGCCGCCGGCGACCGCGGCGACTAGGGCCAAGAGGAGCACCACGAGCACGACCCAGAAGAAGAAGCAGCACGAGGAGCGCCCGCCGCGGCGGCCCTTGGCGGGGCCCTGCGGGCGGTAGATGGGATGCTGGTACATCTTGGGCGCGCCGGCGCCGGCGCCGTTGGTGGTGGTGGCGGCGGTGGGTGGCTGCGGATTGGGCTTGCCGTTGGAAGACATTTCCGCACGCGCCTTGGGACGAGGTTCTTGCTGCTAGCTAGCTGGAGCTGTTTGGATTTGGATTCCGGCCGTGCGCTTGCTGAGCTGAGCTGAGTCATCGGAAGCAGGAGATCTATAAGTCGCACAAGGGAAGGAGGGAGCAGAGCAGCGAGCAGGCGCTCAAGGACATGCAGAGTGCGGCCGGCAATTGCTTCGAAGGCAATGGTGCCCGGCCAGCCGGCCGGAGCAGCGCGTGTGCGGTGGCTGTGATGGAATCTTTTTTTCCTTAATTTAGGGACGGGGAATCAGAAGATGCAACATGTGAAGGTATTTTTTGTAAAATGAACATGCCATGTAAGCCTGTCACCGGGGTCCACCACAATTATATTAGAAGGTTCTTTATTAAAACGAGCTGACAGGCATATTAGTGTTTCTTGCGACTGTTAGACCGGAAAAGAGTGTTTTTTGATAAAAAATGAAGACATGGTGGTTTTTTGAAACGCTAGGCACAATTGTGGTGGTTTTCTGCAATTATCTCGACTTGTTCATTTGCCACAGTCACTCATGAAGTGATTTTCATTATGCCTTGTAAGATCATATTTCTAGTTAGAATCTTTTTGCTTGTGAGTTCTAAGCTGCGGTTTTCATGGCACTTCCACCACCATATTTGCTAGCCTATTCGGTACTTTGCATTGCCCTTTCTCACATTGAGAGTTGGTGCATACTTCGCGGGTACATCCAAAACTCGTGGGAGATCTTCATCATGTTCTCCTACACATAAGCCAAATATCTTTCTCAAAACATCCACCATACCTACCTACTACAGCATTTCCATTGCTGTTCCGAGATATATTGCCATGCAACTTTCACCTTACATTACATGACTTGTTGTCATTTATCATTTATATATTGCTTTGCATGATTCTATATAACTGATGTGTGGTTTTACCCATGTTACGCTAGATCATTGCATATCCTGCTACACTGGCAGAGGCACCGTTTCATACACCATGTTTTATCCATTATGAGATCCTTGTATCAAAAGTGTGTTGTCATATTAGAATGTTTGCCCCTAAAAGTGAAAAGAGCCATGGAGGCCATCGAAAAGAGAAATAGAAAAATACAAAAACAATGGGAAAAAAAGAAAAAAAAGGAAAAAAGAATAAAAAGGGGGCAACATTACTACTCTTTATCCATACTTGTACTTGTGCTCATGTTATAGCACCTGTAATATTCATAGTCATCATTTGTGCTCATGTTTAGCACCTTTACTCCATATGAGAGAGTTTTCATGATCTACTTGTATAACTATGTGGGGAACTTTACATTATAGAACTTGTCTTGTATATTCCAATGATGAGCCTCCTCAAAAGTGCTCTAGGTCTTCATGAGCTAGCAAGTTAGATGCACCCCCACTAGTTCCATTGGAGAGCTTTCATACACATATATCTCTTTGTGCATCCGTTGTGTGGCAATCACTACTCTTTGCATAGCTTCGATTGTAAGACTTCCTCTTGTCTAATGATCACTTTCAGCTGTGTGAGACTTTCTTCCGTTGGCCTTCCAAACCCCCATTATTATTCTTTTAGCCACAACATCCTGGTGCCAGGAACCAACACTGAACACTTGCTTGTTTTTTAGTGAACAAACAGAGAGATGATCTTCTACGTGCATATTGTTATTGCTTGACTTGATCCTTTCACAAAGTTGTCATGAGTGTTTGATTCATTAGATGATTATATTGTTATTCTTGAAGCTTAAATCATCTTTAATATCTACTTTACACGGTTGATTGTTCTCTAGTACTAATTCATTGAAAGTTTTGCTTTGTTCCTCCTACTTGTTTATTCATTACTCATTTAATATCAATATAAACTACAGCTTTTATTCATTTCATCTCAGTTTACATGCATTACATTATTATATGATCAAGATTGTGTGAAAGCATGTCACTTCAGAAATTATTCTTGTTATCGTTTTACCTACTCGAGGACGAGTAGAACTAAGCTTGGGGATGCTTGATACGTCTCCAACGTATCTATAATTTCTTATGTTCCATGCTTATATTATACCAATTGCTACATGTTTTATATACACTTTATATAGTTTTTAGGCATTTTCTGGGACAAACATGTCAACAAGATGCCACAGTGTCAGTTCCCTGTTTTTTGCTGTTTTTTGTTTCAGAAAACCACTTAAGAAAATATTCTCGGAATTGGACGATTTTTATGCCAAAGTTCCTATTTTTCCCGACACGTTCCATAAGTCCGAAGAGGAAACGAAGGAGGGCACCGAGGCGCCGTCATGAGGTGGGGGCGCGGCTCCCCCCCTGCCGTGCCAACACCACGTGACGTGGCCTCGGGCCTCCACCGCCTTCGCCCTTTCACCTACAAATACCCCCCGACAATACAAGACCTAATACCCGAACACTTTTCCACAAAACATTACGGAGCCGCCGCCGTCGTCAACCCTAGTTCGGGAGGGTTCAGAAGCTCTTCCCGGCACCCTGCCGGAGAGGGGAATCATCACCGGAGGGCTCTACATCACCATGCCCGCCTCCGGACTGATGCGTGAATAGTTCATCCTTGGACTACGGGTCCATAGCAGTAGCTAGATGGTTGTCTTCTCCTATTGTGCCATCATGTTTAGATCTCGTGAGCTGCCTATCATGATCAAGATCATCTTTATGTAATGCTACATGTTGTGCTTGCTGGGATCTGATGGATATTGAATACTATGTCATTTGCTTCATAATGTCATGTTGTGTGTTGTTTATGATCTCGCATGCTCTCCGTTGCTAGTAGATGCTCTGGCCAAGTAGATGCTTGTGACTCCAAGACGGGGTATTTATGCTCGATAGTGGGTTCATGTCTCTATTTAATCAGGGGGAGTGACAGCAAGCTCTAAGATTGTAGATGTACTGTTGCTAATAGGGATAAAACTGTAGTACTTTGTCTAAGGATAATATTATTACTTACATTACACACTTTGCCTGATGTAATAATCTGTTGCTTGCAACTTAATACTGAAAAGGGTGCGGACGCTAACCGGAAGGTGGATTATTAGTCATAGATGCGGTTGGAACGGTCTATGTATATTGTTGTAATGCCTAAATGAATCTCACACTAGACATCATGACATTAGTATATGCATCATTATGCAGCTCTTTATTCTGTCAATTGTTCAGCTGTAATTTGTTTACCCACATGTATGCTATTATTATTATTATTTATGCAGAGACACCACTAGTGAACTGTGGACCCCGGTCCTTTTCTTTAAACTGATAATACAACCAACTGCAAACTGTTACTTTCATTCTCTGCAAACATCATCCTCCACACATACGTTTAATCATTTGTTACAGCACGCCAGTGAGACTGACAACCTCACTGTTTCGTTGGGAGCAAAGTAGTTTGATTGTGTTGTGCAGGTTCCACCTCCCCTTCGACGCCTGTTTTCTGGCGCCATTGCTAGGGAGACCTTCGGACGTGTTCTTCATCTCCTACTGGTTCGATAACCTTGGTTTCATAACTGAGAGAAGACTTGCTGCTGCACTCATCATACCTTTCTCTTGGGGTTTCCCAACAACACCACCGTGTGCATCAACTGCCACCCAATAACCGACTTCCACGAAGCGTCGCCTAGACACCATTGGGATCTCATGATGTATTACTATAATAATATCCAATATTACCCTGTAATTAATAATAGAAACAACCCAACTAATCTTTCATCACTGTAACCTGACCATGTTGGCTATATAAACCAAGACGGGTAGCCTTCCAAGGCATGATCACTCTTGCGCGTACTCGTGCAACACTTGTAATCATACATCAAGACCAGTGTGTTACCTCCATCGCCGAGGGCCCAAAGCTGGATGAATCATCATGTCAATCGCATTCCTAAATACTTCGCGGTTTTGTTCCTCACAATATCTTAGCTTTGTCATCAGTCATCACCATGGCTAACCGCACGAGTTGTCATTGACAACGCTCTAATTTTCTTCCCAACTATAATCGTTACTTTGTTTCATTAATACTATTTTTTATTCCCATTTGTGGATGTTGTTTATTCCTTGGATGCTACTTCTATGTTAACAATTATAATATATGTTTCGATATTACAATGCTTACAATGGTCAAACATAGTTTGTCTATTTTTGTTCCATCGATATTTGTGCCTATTTGGTTCAGATGTACTACTGATTTTTCTAGTGTCATATTCCGTGTTTCCGGTGAAGATGTGATTTGTTCCTTTAGTGATATAATTTGGTATTAACTATAATCAGGATTTTTTCCATTTGGCCTACTCCTTAGGAATAAATACTTTTCTACCTACATTCATTGCTAAGTAGTTTGGATCTACTGATTTTTTAGTCTTAAACCTCTTTTCCAAGAAGTTTTCATCTATTTATATACTTCGTTCCGCCCGATTTTCGTTGGGTCGGGTAAGTTGGTTGGGCCGGTTTGTAGCTGATGATCCAAACCCAACATTTCGAGAGCTAGAAATTTCCCGGCAGTGAAGACAAACCTGTGACTTGAGTCAGGGTTGGCCCAAAGAAAATCTAGGGCCGGTTAAAAATAAATGTACTTTATACTAAGCTCTCATACTTATCTACATTTTACTTTTAGCATGTAGGGGATGACAAGCATATTTTTATATTTTTGTATACTTAAACCACATAATTATAAATATTATGAAATTTTAGGTGGTGTGCTTTTTTTTGTAATGAATAACCCATAACAAAAGTCTATTGTATAACTTTTTTTCCTACATTGCAGATTCTATATAATTTAAACTTATTTACGGTAAAGATATACAAAAAGTATGATCTAACAAATATTTCAGTTGTTGTTTCCGGTGTATGATTAGGTATGCATATTTATAGAAACCTGTAGATTGTAATATGGTTCTTAAACTACAAATACATACCTTTAGTGTATTTTTTCATTATTTTGATCTGAACAGTATGGAAATAGAAAGAATATAGGGTACGTAGTTGTTTCATGTGAGAACATTTTCACACTGAGAAGTAAACTAAACAGTGGTTGCGATTGGATGGTTAGAGTATGGTTCTACCCACAACTCATTATGGTTCAAACTTAGGGTTAAACGTTTCTATTTCTCATTAAGAGACGACGTTCCCTCGATAGCGAGCCGTGCATGATTCCCGTTAGTAACGGTACATGCGTTGACGCGTACGGGGTCAGATCATACACCATTATTAATTAACTCAGGGGATCAAGCTCACAAAGGAAATAAAAATCATTTTTCCTTTGAGTTGTCATGGATGCGCCATGAAGGGTTCTATGAGATGGTGGCCAAGGAGTGGGGTTCGGTAGTACACGGAAATTCTCCAACAGATATATGGCAAAATAAAGTGAGACACTTGCGACAATTTCTGAAAGGTTGGGCTAAAAATATGACTAGTGAATACCGCAAATTAAAAGAAAAGCTGCTAGCTTTAATCGATGAGCTAGACGTGAAAACAGAAACAATTCCTCTCTCAAATGCTGAACGAACAGCAAAGAAAGAGGCAGACAAAGAATTAGCTAAGATACGAAGAGATGAAGAGTCTAGGTGGGCTCAGCGAGCCAAGGTAAAATATGTTCAGGAAGGGGGTAATAATACTAGATACTTTCATATAATGGCCAATGGAAAGCATAGGAAGAAGCGTATCTTCCAACTCGAACAGGATGAGGGAACTATTATAGGAGAAACAAATTTAAAGGTGTTCATTTCGGAATTTTATAAGAAGCTATTTGGTGCACCGGAACCAAGCCATGTTTCTATGAATGAAAGTATAATTGCGGATATGCCTCAAATATCTGTAGAAGAAAATGACATTTTAACTACAGAGTTTACTGAACGTGAGGTTCATGAGGCAATATCACAAATGGAACACAACAAATCACCGGGTCCGGATGGATTCCCGGCGGAGTTTTATCAAAAGTTTTGGCCTATTATTAAGACAGATTTGATGGCTATGTTTGCTCAATTACGGAGAGGGGACTTACCATTGTATAAATTAAATTTTGGCATCATTACTTTGCTGCCGAAAAAGGAGGATGCGAGTAGAATAGAGCAATATCGGCCTATCTGTCTCCTAAATGTCAGTTTTAAAATTTTCACGAAGGTTGGGACTAATAGGGTCACCACAATTGCGACTAGAGTGGTGAGACCGACGCAAACTGCGTTTATCCCGGGCCGAAATATTTTGGAAGGGGTGGTTGTGCTTCACGAAACGATACATGAGATGCACCGTAAGAAACTGGATGGGGTATTGTTTAAAATAGATTTTGAAAAAGCGTATGACAAGGTGAAATGGTCATTTTTACAGCAAGTACTTCGCATGAAAGGTTTTGCGCCAACCTGGTGTGAATGGATTGCTAGATTTGTCCAGGGGGGGAGTGTTGGTGTTAGAGTTAACGACGATATTGGTCATTATTTTCAAACGTTAAAAGGTTTGCGACAAGGAGATCCACTGTCACCATTGCTTTTTAATTTAGTTGCGGACATGCTTGCAATCCTTATAGCCCGAGCTAAGGAGGATGGTCAAGTGGGAGGATTGGTGCCGCATTTGGTTGAGGGGGGTGTTTCGATCCTCCAATATGCGGACGACACAATCTTGTTTCTTGAACACGACACTGCGAAAGCTGTGAACATGAAACTTATACTAGCCTTTTTTGAGCAATTATCTGGATTGAAAATTAATTTTCATAAGAGTGAACTTTATTGTTTTGGCAAAGCTGTGGAAGAAGAACAACAGTACCGGAATATTTTTGGGTGTGAATTAGGATCGTTACCTTTTAAATACCTGGGTATTCCGATACATTATAGGAGGCTATTGAATAAAGAATGGAAACCGGTGGAAGACCGCTTCGAGCGGAAGCTAGGATCTTGGATAGCCAAGATGTTATCATACGGAGATCGTCTTGTGCTTATTAATTCGGTGCTCACATGCTTACCGATGTTTCTTCTCTCGTTTTTTGAAATACCGAAAGGGGTACGAAAACGATTGGATTTTTATCGCTCTCGTTTCTTTTGGCAAAGTAATGAACTCAAAAAGAAATATCGCTTAACCAAGTGGAATATTATTTGTAGACCTAAGGATCAAGGGGGGCTTGGTATCGAAGTTTTAGAGGCTAAAAATAAGTGTCTTTTGAGTAAATGGTTGTACAAACTTTTGAACGAACAAGGAGTTTGGCAAGAACTGTTAACAAACAAATATTTAGGTGACAAAACGTTGTCACAAGTACAAGTTAAACCAACCGACTCACCTTTTTGGAAAGGAATTATGGGGGTTAAGGATGAGTTCTTCAAACATGGCTCCTTTTCCATTGGGGATGGTAATAACACTCGATTCTGGGAAGATATTTGGTTAGGAGATATGTCACTTGCTTCTCAGTACCCGACGTTGTATAGTATAGCTACGAACAAAAACATGACTGTTGCGAATGTCTTTGACAGGGTTCCACTAAATGTTAACTTTAGGAGGAATTTGGTAGGCGTTAATAGGGACTTATGGTTTCATTTAGTGGAGAGGCTGATGCGGGTTCAGCTAAAGGAAGATGATGATCGCTTTGTATGGGGGTTGACTAGTACAGGGGTCTTTACGGTAAAATCCTTGTATGCTGAATTGATAAATGGTCATACACCTTACCTTAGAAAATATATCTGGAAGCTAAAAGTCCCATTAAAAATAAGAATCTTCTTGTGGTTTATGCATCGTAAAGAATTACTAACAAAAGATAATTTAGCGAAGAGGAATTGGATTGGATGTAAGAAGTTTGTGTTCTGTGACACGGAGGAATCAGTGGACCATTTGTTTATCTCCTGTCCTTTTGCGAGGGATATTTGGAGATTGATACATTTTACTTTTAATGTTACGCCTCCTACAAGCATAGCAAATTTGTTTGGGTTTTGGTTAAATGGGATTGATAAGAAATCAAAGGAGCTCATTAGGATTGGAGTCGCTGCAACCTTATGGGCAATCTGGAACTGTCGTAATGATATTATCTTTAACAACACAAACTGTTCTCATTACTTGCAGGTTATCAACAAAGCCACCTACTGGATCCATATGTGGTCTTATCTTCTGCCTGCGGAGCGTCGTGGACTCATGGATTCCGGATGTACTCGAATGACGATGGTCGTACAGGCTATCTTCTGCCGGGGTGGGTGGCTACAACATAAGAGGATCGATGGATAGAAGTCTGTTTAAGTGGCTCATTTTTGTATCAACTTTGAGTGATCGTTGAGTTGTAATTGGATTGGATATACGCTGGTGTCTTTTTTAATAATTGCGGTGGCTGTGTGCATCGTTTTGATGCAGAGGCCGGGGATCCGCACCCTACTTTCTAAAAAAAAAAAAGCGAGCCGTGCATGATAACTTGGTCAATTTTAAAACCCGACCGCTGACTCGGTTTATTGAAGGTGCTCACGGACGGGGTGTGGTCGTGTGGATATGAGATAGGCCTATATATGATCTGTGATTTGTAAAGAAAAAAAGAATCAATTGTAACAACCGAGGGGCGAGGGCTGCGGGCCATATCAGAAGCCTGAACACCACGGCACGGCCGTCGTTTCCGCCTTTCCGGGCCGATCGAAGAAGCGTCGGGACTCGGGCGGGCACGAGCTCGTTTTTTGCGCGGCGAGTCGTGCGAGCTCGCGGAATTCCTGCCGCGGCCGGCATCCGTATTCGGACTCACTCGCTCAGCAGACGTACGTACGGGTACGGTTGGTCCGCCTCTGGTACATCATCAGTTTGGGTTCCGTTCGTGATTCTGTTCCGTGCAGCTGCAACTGACGTCTCGCGCGCTGCTGCTGCTGCCGTACCACGCTAGGCAAGCACGTACGAATCGTAGATCACGTCGGCCGTTGCCACTTTCTGTCCCCGAACGGCCACTGCCACCGGCACCCGTGCCCAAAAGCATCATGGGCATCAACCACAGCGCCTATTCCGTCTTCGATCTGAAGAAAGCTTCGCCACCACACTAGCAGCCGCTCCAGTAAACCACTACCATAACAAGACGTGGGAAAAGGTCTTAATTAGTTGCTAGCCTTGTCCATGAGCACCAGGATCAGAACTAGATTCTGACCTTTATTACTGTACATCGCATTGCGTTTTGTTTGCTCCTAGTAGCACATTCAGTTCAGGTGGTTAGATCTCAGCTACCGATCTTAATCAGTCCGACTACTATTTCCCACGGAACTAGTAATGAAATAATCTGCCATAAAGCATCTCGTTCCGTTCAGTGCTCCTACAGTATACAAGATGGATTTCATGAACAATGAACCCCTGCAAAGCTGTTCCAGCATTCGCAGATTAAATCACGGTATAACAGGTAATACACACTCTTAAGATAGGATAGTTGTACCCTGCAAAGCTGTTCCAGCATTCGCAGATTAAATCACGGTATAACAGGTAATACACACTCTTAAGATAGGATAGTTGTACCTAGCATATATATAGTTCAAGCACTCCAAACATAGGTCTTACATAGCATAAGTTTGTAACAAATCCGAAATTAGGAAACGATGACAACAACTAAAAATTACATGAAACAAAGCTTGTGCTTTCTTTTGCTAGTCCATAGATGATAGATCAGTCACTAGGAAGCACCCAGAATGCTCTATCCGACTCCACCGGAGCATCGTCATGGTTGTGGACTTCCATGCTCCCATCCTTTACATTGAAGACCTGCAGCCTATTGCAGCGAACATCCATGGAGTAGACGCAGTCATGCTGCAGACCAGCCTCGCCGCCGCCAGCGCATGAGGCACCAAACTCATAGCGGGACAAGAGGAACACACGGCCGCCAATATCATCAGCTCTGGACCATTGTTGCTTGGAGAAATCCATCCTATGAACGGTAGCACCAGTGTAATTAGGATCCTTGATATCGCGGGGGCACCACAGGTGTACCATGTAGAGCTCGTCGCTGGACTCCACGAGGAAGACACCAGCCCCCCAAGGTCCTTCATAGGATGATGCGTCCATGGTATCTTCGATGTCGATGGAACTAAAGACAGGAGCAGGGCAGAAGTCGATCACGCCGAGGCTGGTTTCCGTGCTGTTGAAGTAGAAACTGCCGCGGCAGGCCGCGATCGGGCATATGAGCACCTTCTCCTCCGGCGGATCCCAGTCCGGAAGAGCCTGCGTCCCTATGTCGTACTCGTGTTTCGTCCACCGGCTATCCCCGACGTGGCAGTACCATATGAAGGGGCGGTCGGGCTGGACGAGGAGCACGACGCACTCAGCAGCGGTCGTCGGCTTGTCGGAGAGCAGGCAGTTGCACTCCACGAACAAATCATCTTTGATCTCGAGTCCCAGGGGCGGGAGCTCGATCTTGCAGCAACTATGTGGACTCCAGAGGAAGGTGGCCAGCGAGATCGGATCCCGGGCTAAAAAGAATCCATGGGCGGTCGGGCAGATGATTTTGTTCTCCAGCTCGCCGATGTCGCCGCCGACAATGGGCTTCTTCTCCGACGCGCTCAACAGTACCGTAGATCGATTCACCACCCTGTGGAACGCGAGGCACGGCAGCGACATCGGATTCGTCGACATGTCGATCCTAAGATGTACAAGTTGAATTTTGGCGCGCCGGCACGGCGCGCCCTTTTTGTTTTTTTGTGCAATTTTTTTTTTGTTAATTAAAATGTTGGCTAAATTGGCATGTTGAAACATTTGTTTGTTTCCTTATGAATAGGTACAATTTTTTGCGTGCATTTGTGATATGTTGTATATTTATTTTATTTTTTGTAGACCATAAAAAAAGATTGTTCAAATGAAATATAAACAGATCTTATATTCCATCATTTAGTAGACCCCGTCCGGAACGTTGTGATATGAAATGTTCGAATTCTTCGTAATTTGTTGTCCGGAGTAATTTCATTTTTTGTAGCAAATTTGAATGTTCAAGTGGGTTTTATAGTGTGACGTAGATATTTAATTAATCTACTTAATCAGGAGAGATATACTCTATAAGTATTTTGTGAATTCAAATTCATTTATTTATATGGAATGCATTTAGGATTTGTCTAAATTTTGCCAAGTTGGAATGTTGGAAAATGTTTGTATATTGTCAAAATGGACAAATACTCAAAATTTTGAAATTTTCTAATTTGAATGAGGACATAAATAATAAACATTTATTTTTTGTGGCGTGCACTCCGATATATTTGTTGAATTTTCTTTTTTTTGTTATATTTTTTTTTGATGGTGACATTTAAAGATATTAATTTGTAAATAGTAATCTTTTGTTGTATTTTGTCTAAATTTGAACCAAGCTTATTTTTTTTTTCAAATGTGTTGCATTGTGGCCCAAATATTTAGGTCATTTGTTTGTGATCATTTTGATATTTTTTTCATGTTTTTCTGATGTCTATATTTCAAGATTTTGAATTAACAAATTTAAGCATTTGCTGATTTTTTTTGTGTAGAAAAGGGGAAGAGTGGCTGACAGTCCGGTCCCGCGGTGACGCCATGCTGACGTCACCTGCGGCCGGATCTCGCGGCCGAGGCCGCGGCGGCGCATCCGCGCGAGCCGGAACGCGCGGGCTAGCGCGTTGGATTCGCCAGGAGACGGGGCGGCCGAAGGTGGCGGCGCCGCCTCCACTTGGTCGCCGAGCGCCGGCGGGGACGCTGCGGCGGAGCTCGAGCGCGGCGGCGGAGATTCCGGCCAGAACTTGGCGTCCCGGCACGGAAAACTCCGCGAGGAGCAGCGGCGCACCGCCCCGTCCCCTTCGATCTGAACGGGGAGGCGGGGAGCGGCGGCGGCGCGCGGCGGCGACCCAGAGGTCGCGGGAGAGAGAGAGGAGGGAGGGGGAAGTGGGGTGGTTCTTTTGCAGAAAAGTCCATGGAGTTGTAAAGAATCGCAAACAGGTCCCTCGGCGTGTAAAGTGGTGGACTGCGGGGCGCGGCTGCGATCTTTCGGATGCTTCTTTGCAACAGCGCGCGAGGCACTGTTCATAACTGTTCATCCGCGAAATTGGGCGATCTGGGCCATCGGATGTCCATCGTACGGCTCAAGTTTGGAGCAAGGAGAGAGCATGAAAATCTCCCCCCTTAATATATAGGGGTAATGATTGAAGTTCGATGACACGGCTGGAGTAGACATTTATTATAGGAGTAGTCCCAGTTGCCATGTGACGCCAAACCAGGGTGACGTGCAGCGCTAGAGACACACAGAAAAAAAGATAGTGCACCCGGGGTATGGGCGCATATCATTTCCTCCCGTGTACATTGAATAAAAATACAGGGTTCGTTGGGCATCACATTTTGGTGGCCTTTGATAAGTTGGCATTATTAGCTGCACCACACTTCTCTCTGAAAACAAGAGTTGCCGAATGTAAGCTTTGTGTGATAAGATAATCAAACCTATCTCCCATTTCTGTCAATCAAGAATTCCGTATCTCCCATGACCGTGAAAATGATTGTATACTACGTATTGCAGATAAGAACAACCTGCAGTGCTGCCGCAGCTAAACTACCGAGAAGCCATGCTGTGTTGCACATTTTGAGGGCGCCAAGTCAATGTCCATTTGTATTCACGTACCGTGTCAGAGCCAATCGTTTATAAACAAGCTCCTGAATCCCCATGCTGAATGATTAACATAACAGTGGACTTCAAAATGTGTCTATATATTGCCAGTAATATATATACAACTGCCAATCCTACATCTGGTACACTTATCTAGTTATGATATAGTTTTATAATTCCGAATACGACAAACCATGCAGTTTAAGTGAGAATCTTCTCGTGCAATATAGATGGGCAGGTGCAACGTATATCTAGTCACACACTTCCAAAGACAAAGCTGCCGATAGATTTTTTGTTTTGTTTTTCTGAAACTAGATAGTCATCTATTCTCAGGTAAACATGCCTAGATAAATCCATTTTCTATCAAAGTTGAGACATTTATTTTGATACGGAGGGAGTATTATGTTTCTGAATTAATTCTTACTTACTCGATCGTCTAGTTGGAACCAAATGATGATGGATCTACTGAATAAAATAAAGTGATGTATCTCAGAGCATATGTAGCCTTTCCAAATACTCAAGTATCAGGATTACAATTTAGTATCTCTCCGCTAAGTTTTCAGGACCCGGCGCTAACCACGGTGCCGTGCAGTCGTTTAGCCTAGCAAAGTTGGCAAAAGCTAGTTGGACAAACAAGGCGATCAATGAGCTCCGGCCGTGTACTCTACTAGGCCTGGGCGCCTAGCTAGATATCACCCTGATTGTCAAGATAGAAAGAAAATCGAACTTGCACGCTCGACCGGGACCTGTAATTTGGTATGCACAGGGACGTGAGTAAGTTGTTTTCGTACAGCAAATGTGTCCTCCGTACTCACTGTTTCTCACAACGCTCGATAAGTAAAATCGAAAAAGAAGGAGAAAAATCGTGACCACGTGTGTATAGCCGACATCAGTGTATGGCTGGGCGCAGAGCGGCTGGCCGGCCGGAACGACGATTTAACGCTTCAGAACCGCCGCAGCAACGTGGTGTACTACTGCAAAACCACCTTTTGAGCCCACCGATTACAACTTACGTTTCTCAATGCGCTAGCTAACGTAGTACAGCAGTAAGGGCACGAACAGTGGTAGCAGTAGAATACCACTGCCTCATGACATCCACGTTGGTTGGGAGATTGAAACCACACCCCAGCTAATCACAATCACCAAACTAAAGCCTGCTCTGTAGGGTCTACGGTATGACGCACACACCTCACAGCTCTCCCATCTTTTCTGGCCGTTTTCTCTCTCCCCCTTCCTTCTCTCTGCTTTTTGGATGAAGCACCTACCTCCTGCAGAGGAGTCAGTTTGGCTCTGCAAGCGCTAGCCTTTTTACCTCACTCATCCAGATCACTCTTTCTCCACCGTGTACACGCGGGGCAGCTGTCCAACCTGCAGCGTTGGACGTGCCCTAAGGAGTACACTATCTCTCTATAACCGCACGATTTTCCGAGGACAAAACACGTACAGTAGAAAAGATACTTATGACGACATAGCACAAAGCTTCGTGCATGATCAGTTGGCTCCAAAATTAAGCAGCTGTGCTGGACGCGACAACCATCTATCTAATCGCCACCTAAAGTCCATTTAACATCGTCGACTACGTGACGCACAATGGCTCGTCCCCGTGCATGATAATCTCGTAGGTTCTGAATGAATTCGTCATAGTTAATCATCTGTTATTTCATCAAAGGCCACGTATGTGGCCGAGTTGAGAATCCAATCTCTTTGATTGTTTCAGTTGAGATTTGAGAAGGACGGAGCGAGGCGAGGCTGAGTAATTACCTTACCAGGGTAAAAAAGGACGGAGCTGATTGTCTCTGTCGACTAGTGCGTCAGCTGAGATTGCCATTATAAGTAGGGAGCAGGATCCGCCAGCTACCGCCACCTCCCACTCCGTCCTCTCCTCCTCCTCTCACAAAGAACGTCCACTGTGCCGCCCGTGCTCTCCATCCATCCACCGATCCGGCCCACCCCTGCCTGACCCGTCCTCGCGATGTGCGGCGGAGCCATCCTCTCCGGCTTCATCCCGCCGTCGGCCGCGGCGGCGGCGGCCAAGGCCAAGAAGAAGCAGCAGCAGCGGAGGGTGACGGTCGACTCGCTCTGGCCGGGGCTGCGGAGGAAGGGCGAGGACTTCGAGGCCGACTTCCGCGAGTTCGAGCGGGACTCCAGCGAGGATGATGATGAGGCCGCCGGCGACGACGATGGCGTCGTCGAGGAGGTTCCCCCGCCGCCGGTCCCCGTGGGGTTCGCCTTCGGGGCCAAGACCGAGGTCGCGCTCCCTCCTGCCATAGGTGAGAACTCGGAAGCACATTCAAGTTGGCTTCTTTCTTATTTTCGCTTCAGTAGCACAGTAGGACAGGAGGCCTGCTCTGCGTCGCCGACCGCCGTTGAGGAGAGAGATTGCCGTAGTAGATTGAGAAGTTGGATGGAATGAGTATTAGATTAATTCTCCAAATCTGGCTGATTCTAGGGCATAAGAACCTGGTAGCAAATCTGGTTCGTTTGTACGGACGATGAATTCTTTCTGTAGGTAAGATGGTGGTGCTACATGCGAGAGTGAAATCGTCAGCTGTTTCGTTAGCAAACTCTGTCCTAACTCCTAAATGTGCTCCCTATTTTCCGCTGAATATTTCTCCTCTAGTAAGGGGAAATTATTGAGTTTGGAAGGTAGTTCTTGTGGTTGTTGGGTGACTCACTGTGTTTGTGCATCTCAATTAATATCTTGCCTTTGTATTACTGTATGATTTTAGGATTGTCCTATGTATGTTGATGCTCTTGGTAACAGGTCATCTAGCGTGTACCTTTGGTCATCACAATTTTAACTTCTCTTGTTAAGTTTTCATTTGATGTACTGCCATCTCCTTCCCGTATCTTGAGATTTACATGTATACAGCTTGTAAGATCTATTGTCGTGAACGAGGATTTACTATGCTTGTTAACTTTCATATTTCAGTAACCTTTTTCCTCTTACAATATTTACGTACTAGTAACTCCTAATTTCCTTTTCAAAATTTCTTGTTGAGATGCATTAATAAGTAACCTTTAATGTAGATGCTCTTCAACATGATGGATCTGCTACTAGGCCGGTAAAGCGCAACCGGAAGAATCAGTACAGAGGGATCCGCCAGCGTCCCTGGGGAAAATGGGCAGCTGAAATCCGAGACCCTAGCAAGGGTGTCCGGGTTTGGCTTGGGACATACAACACTGCTGAGGAGGCAGCTAGAGCATATGATGCTGAAGCCCGCAAGATCCGTGGAAAGAAAGCCAAGGTCAATTTTCCTGATGAAGTGGAAACTGCTCACAAGTCCACTCTTAAGCCAATTGCTCAGAAGTCCACCCTGAAGCCAACTGCTGCCAAATCAGAAAATCTAGTTCCACCTCCGAAGGCCGGCGAGGATGAGCCTTTCATTCATCTGAGTAACGGAGACAATGATTTGTTTGCGATGTTTGCCTTCAATGACAAGAAGGTTCCTTCAAAGCCAACAGAAAATGTTGATTTCCTCCTTCCAGTTGAGCCTCTTGTTCCCACTAAGACATTCGGGATGAACATGATCTCTGATCAGAGCAGCAACTCATTTGGCTCTACTGACTTTGGGTGGGACGACGAGGCCATGACACCCGACTACACATCCGTCTTTGTTCCAAATGCTAACATTCCAGCATATGGCGAGCCTGCTTACCTGCAAGGCGGAGCACCGAAGAGGATGAGGAACAATTTTGGTGTAGCTGTGCTTCCTCAGGGAAATGATGCGTCCAATTTCACACAGGACATCTCTTCTTTCCAACATGAGATGAAGTATTCATTGCCTTACGTCGAGAGCAGCTCAGACGGATCAATGGACAGCCTTCTGCTGAATGGTGTGATGCAAGATGGGGCAAGTAGTGGGGATCTCTGGGGCCTCGATGAGCTCTTCATGGCAGCTGATGCTTATTGAGGAGACATGGTTCTGGTCAGTGGTCTGTCAATAGCAAGAATGTAAGCTCTACAGACTGTATAGTTTAGTTCTCTTCTGTATAAACTGCAACTGTTGTTGACAAATGATATCCACTTTTGTTTTGTTTGCAGGTCCTCATGTTCAAGATGAAGAACCGGTGGCATCTGCTATGTTTCGTAGCGGATCAAACCATAGTTATGCTAAGCATATATGCTGCTGGCAATGGATTGTATGTTTATATTTTGTTGATGTGATGGCGTGTCTATGGTTTAGTGCATTGGAGACTGGTTTTAATAATTACCTTGGTCATATGACTGTAATGTACTTATTAAGTACTTGGTATGTGATTATCCTTATATTGTCTACTTATACAATTGCGCTTTGCGATTGCTGTCTCGCTTTCTGCGAGATCATCTGAAATCTATATGGATCTAGAGAGATCTAGACTAAATCAACACGCTCACATATTTAATGAAGCTCATCATTTGTCTCCACTCGCCAGTCCGTTGAGAAGGATCAGTGCCAGGTTACAGCAATAGGTTCTGACTGGAACTCATTAGCTGACATTTGCCTTTCTTTGGTGCTACTTTTAGGCTGAAGATTTAAAAACTGGAGCTGTGACCTGGGACGGTTGTGACCTGTAAACTGAATGAATTTTAAAAAGGACCAGTTGCACACTAGAACTGGTTCCTAGTTTTGCTTTACCAGATCAGCGCTCCTCCAACCAGCCATTATCATTGCCCGAGATCTCGACCAAATGGCCTTTACTTTTGTTTTGTTGGCAGGTCCTATGCCTATGTTCAAGATGAAGAACCGGTGGCATCTGCTATGTTTGGTAGCGGATCAAATAGTTATGCTAAGTATATATGCTGCTGGCAGTGGAACTCTATGTTTATATAGTTTGTTGATGTATGTCATGTCTATGATTGGGTGCATGTTGGAGACTTGTTTTTAATAACTACCTTGGTCTTGGTCATATGACTGTAATGTGCTTATTAAGTCTATGATTGTTCTTATATTGTATACTTATACACTTGTGCGTTGTGTGAGTGCTCACTTTCGCTTTCTGTGAGCTCATCTGAAATCTAGATGGATCTAGAGAGATCTAGACCCAAAATCAACAAGGTGCGGCAGGGGCTTTCTCATTTGTCTTAACTCAGCAGTTTGTTGAGAAGGATCAGTGCCAGGTTACAGCATCATGTTCTGATTGGTAGATGGCCAAGTCGTTAGCCAACATTTGCTTTTCTTAGGTGCTACACTTTGAAGCTGAAGATTAAAAAACTGGAGCTGTGACCTGGGACGGTTGTGACCTGTAAACTGAATGAATCTAAAAAATGACCAGTTGCACACTAGAACTGGTTCCTGGTTTTGCTTTACCAGATCAGCGCTCCTCCAACCAGCCATTACCATTAATCCTCTGGGTTTTCTAGGGAGAAAGTCCGCATCAACTTGCGTATGTGGCTGTTGGCATGTCCTTTTCATCGTACATGCTTAGTGACGGCCTTCTGTGCAAGTAGCAACATCTGTGGGGAATTCAGGCTCCGTGGCGATCATTGCCTGAGATTTCAGAGCGGAAAATCTACTAGCGGGCAAATCGGCCAACTTGGATACTTGGAATGCGGCTGTCTTGGAATCATACATGGATGGTCCTCCGAATTATTGTTGCCATGGGAGTCTACATGACAAGGACTGCATGTCTAGTTGCATTGTGTTTTAAGGATTCCAGCCAAGTGGGCTCACACAAAGTCTTGCTCTAACCTTGTTATGATTCATCCCTGAATAAATAAGTTTCAGTTTTACATCATGGTAACAGTAAGATCCGTCCGTGACAGACATCTACATCGATGACCCGATGATCAGATGACATTGTTTTGTATCACTTATTTTTCGACTACATTTCACATCAACACTTGTACAAGTGACAAAAACGTCGGGGCCTTGGTGCATAGTAACTGTGGTACAGCGATGAGCACATATAACACAGTGAAGGACCAGATATCGTGTGGATGGGTAAGTGCTTTGGTTGGCCTTGTCAAGTGGGCTCACACATGCTCTAACTTTTAATGGCTAAAACGATGATATATACTCCCTCTGTATCAAAATATCTTGATTAAGATTGTATTAAGTAGCATGCCACTTTAAAAATTATCTTTTCTTACCACTACCTACTCGAGTATGAGCATTCGATTCCGAAAGAAATGGTGGTACAGTGGTACTGGGATGATTCTCAGGAACTCAAATGGTGCAGTAATATTTGCAGCGTATAGATTCTTGCCCCACTGTAATGTTGCTATGAAGCAGAAATTGAGGCGATCAGAGAAGGGATAGCTCTAGCGCTGGAGTGGTGTGACACACCTGTTGTTATAGAGTCTGACTGTGCCTCGGCTATTGGTGCAATTCAAGATCCAACTATAACCAGATCGGTATATGGTCATCTGATAGCTGAAGTGAAACGTCTACTTAATCTTCGTTATTTTAGTTTTATGAAATTTTCTAGGGAACAAAATAGAGTTGCCCATTGTTTACCGCAGTGGGGGAGCACCGCTGCGGTGGTGTGTGTCATGCACAGATTTTGTTGAACAACTTGTGTTACCTGATTGTCACTCTATTACGATGGAATAAAACCCCGAAGTTCACCCGCAAAAAAAAAAAGAGTACGAGCATGAATTAAGTTTGGGGTTGATTGATACGTCGTAAACGTATCTATAATTTTTTATGTTTCATGTTTGTTTTATCTCATTCTACATGTTTATTTTGCAGTATTATATCATTTTGAGGCATTTTTATGAACTAACAAGATGCACAGTGCCAGTTCATGTTTTCTGCTGTTATTGATTTCAGAAAGTGTTGTTAAGAAAATATCTTGGGAAAAATCCGAAAACTTTATGGAAAAAGATTTACTTTGGAGCGGCATGGACCGGTGCTGCAGGATAGAATAAGCATGCGCGTATGGTCAGGCTGGTCCCCGGCGGCACGCGTGAGCTGCCGATGGGCGGGAGGAGAGGGTCACTGATCTTGTAGAGAGAGAGAGAGAGAGGATGGGACTGGTGGCGGCGTCGTGGAACCGGTGACACATCAGAAAAAGATATTGGTGTTAGAAGAGGAGGACGGCAAATATGACAGGTGGGCCATGTATGTTAGCGGGAGTAGCTCATTATCCATGGTGTGGGTTAAAGTCAACACCCAGGTTTGACCTGCCACGTCAATGGAATTTTCAATTAAACAGGGTTAAGGTTTAAAATAGACTGTGATTGCAGGGTTTAGAGTGTCGATTTCGATAATTGGAAGTTTAGGGTCTTATGTAACTTTTCTCTACAAGTTCAAGGTTTGTTTTGGACTTTTTTCCTTTCAGATATGGCCCACAACTCTCAGTTATCACAAGCATTCTTTTTTCTAAACAACAAGATACACACACCCATAGCACATGCACATCCTACCTCTTGAGCACCTTCGATAGACTGTGCAGACGATGGGGTCTTGAAATTGGCCAAGTACCACACACGCCTTGCTAACAATGGGAACATCGTCTCTCAATGAGAAATACCAACGTCAACCCTAGGGTTGAACTCTGATGAGTTATGGGTAGAACCATCCTTCTAACCATCCAATCACAATCACAATCACACTTTGGTTCTTAGTGTGAAAACGTTCTGACTTGAAACAGCTAGGTACCCTAAATAGTTCTCAATTTCCGTATCATTCAGATCAATATAATGAAATAAATACACTAAAGGTACATATCTGTAATTTAAGAACAATATTACAGTCTACGAATTTCTATAAGTATGCATACTTAATCATACACTAGAAACAACTATTCAAATATTTGTTAGATCATACTTTTTACAAATGTTTACCATAAATAACTATAAATTATATAGAAAATGTAATATAGAGTTATATAACAAACTTTTGTTACAATTATTCATTACAAAATAGCACACCAACAAAACTTTAGTAATATTTATAATTATGTGGTTAAAGTATGTGAAACATAAAAATATGATTATCATAACGTACAAGTATACAAGTTTAGTACAAACTATATATATTTTTTAGTAAAATGATAATGTAAGCGACGAGCCTTCCATCTCATGTATCAGAACAGGGTTTGAAATATTCAAGCGTTGTGCATCAATAGGAGCCGTCATCACGATCAGACCAGTGTACTATATGTACACGGAATGTTTTGGGAAAATGGACCGAGTAAACGCTGCAATACAGACTGCATGCATAATGCTTGAGTGCACTCGTTCTCTTCCAAATCATGCTATGACACCTTATTTCTTGGGGCTGTTAAGTGGATCCTGAAAACTGAACATGAAGATATGGCAACATATGAGTATTTAAATCTATATACACCTAGAAACTTCTAGAGCGTATATGTAATTCTTAGGAAGATTCTTTATTGGGTTTTGCATGGTGAAATGTTGTCTTGCGAGGCCTTACTTTTCAATATAGGTTGACACCATATGTATATTTACTGTTTGGTACTCCCTCCGATCAGAAATGAAAGAATAGATTTATCAAAATATGGTTGTATGTACACACTAAAACGTTTCTAGATTCATCTGTATTTAGACAAGTCTATGTCAATCATTTCCAATCTGAGGGAGTATGAAAATAGAATCACTAATAGTCTAATAATAATTACCAACTAATAAAAAAATATGTTTGCATAATCGGATTGGATTTATTTTGCATCCGTACAATTTGATTGTTTAATATGCCCGCACGCAATGCATTTGCATCATCTTTCGTAAACAAGTGCTCTTGAAAGTTTGTAAAATAAAATTCCACGCATATAATTAATTATGTAATTCTAGTTAATATTATTTAGTAATGTATGACGAACTAAACTCGCCACCGCAGATTAGATTTTTTTCCTACATATTTGGTACATGCTATTAATCTATGTGTAGTCCTACAAATTTAGTCTTTTATAGTAGCTCTATCATGTTTGGTACATATTATTAAATATTTAATAGTATCTTTAATGCAATTGGAAATAGTACAATGATTTCTACTATAATTTGGGCCCCCTTTTATCGGAGTCTGGTGTGGCTGAAGCCGGAGATGGGTATGAAGTTTAATTTAGAAAACCCTTGGGGACATATTCTGCAATTTTCATTTTTAGGTTGCAGGTACATTATGTTGGTACTTTTGCTCGGTGCATTTTTAGAATTTAAGCCAAGTCAAATTATAAAGTAAGATTACCTTTTCTTCAATATGTACATTTTAGATCTTGTAAACTAGTGTTGGGATCAACATCTTCGGTAAGACTACCATTAGAAAATGATTACCTTTTGCAACTAAGGCTCTTTAACCAGTTCTTCTCACAAGATTATGCTGCATTACTACTATTTGCTCAAGATATTTCCATGAAGATATTATGTAGGTCAGAATCAGCATACAAACAAATCACGATGGTTTCTGAATTTTTACGAACCCGTATGAGCAGCTAGATAGTAGATAATACTCCCTTTTTTATTTATAAGACGTTTTAGCTTTTTGCTATATGCACATGCATCTACATGCATCTAGACATCATTTAATATGCATGTTCGTTCATTTTAGTGTGCATGTGGACACCATATAGAAAGCCCAAAACGTCTTATATAGAAAAAGAGAGGGAGTAGCAAGCTACTTTTGGTGGCCTCGAAATTAATAAATAGAAACTTTCTCTAAAACTTTTTTTAAGAAAACAGATGCGATAAGGTGTTGTTGTTTTGTTGCCGATGTACTAAAGGAAATGTCTACTCACAGTGGGAGGATGTTCACTTACAAGCATAATGAGAACCCGACATGGATTAAACTAAATATATTTTATACCAAAATGTTGTACTTTAAACTCAACTAGTATAATTTCTATTACTTCTTTGACATAGTTAACCACATGAAGTTACCAAATATTAATTAAGTGGTGTTTGTATGAACTTGATGTATATCGATGAAAAACACATTTATACCGCGCCATATTCAAAATCAGATTTTGTAACATTAATTCCTTTTCCTTCATAACATTTATTTTACAAGTGAGTATATTGTATATTATTTTATATATATTTATGTTAGAGATCTCTAAATTGTATGGTGTGATTTGGTTTTGTCAAATATTTTGCAATATGAGTAGTTAAGCATATATAAACTTATAGGGCATAGATGTAATTGTTAGGAAGATTCTTTATTTATTTCTTCATAATCCAACGAGTCTTGCGAGTTCTTATGAATTCAGTATAAGTTGCCATCATGTGTATTGTCTCTATTTGGAATTAAAATAGAATCACTAATAGTAATCACATTAAAAATTGTAAGGAACTAGACTATTTTTGCATACATACGATTTGATTATTGATATGCTTGCACGCTGTGCATTTGACATCATCAATCATAAACGAGTGCTCATGAAAATTAAGTTTCATGCACATAATTAACTATGTATATCTACTTAATATTTTTTAGTAATGTATGACTTTTTTTATGACTTATTACTTATATCATGCTAACTAAACTCGCCACCATAAATTAGGTTGTTTTTCCTACATAATGTGTACATGCTATTAATCTATATGGACTCTTACAAATTTAGTGTTTTATATTTAAAATATTTAAAAGTTTAATTAGGAGATCAAAGCGCGGCTGAAGCTGGGTATGAAGTTTAATTTAGAGAACCAACCGGGGGATATATTTCGTTAAAAAACGATTAGATCAATAACCTACACAACCTACCTTGTTAGACTTAAGACTCCACCTTATAAGAACTAATTGCGAAACTTGCAAGATTCCAGGTCTGAATCCAGAACAAATAAGTTTCAGTTTTCTATCACCGTAAATTTAGATTCCATGATAAGTACTGTCAAGGAAAAAGAGCTGTAGAATCCGTGACAGGCATCTACTTGGAGGAGACGATGATGAGAAATATTATCACACATATCTTGAACTAGATTTCACATCAGCCCTGTGCAAGTGACAAAAACGTCGCGGGCTTGGCGTGGAACTGTGGTACGGCGATGAGCACATAAAGCGACCAGATATGGTGTAGATGGATAGGTGCTTTGGCTGGGCTTGTCGCTGGTGGCGCTGATACCTACGTACCTGTGTTTGTTCGCCATGCCATGTCACACTCGCCCCCCTCAGGTTCAGTGAACTGAGCTGAAACCCTTTGCCGCTCGAGTAGCTCTTCCTTTTCTGAAAATTGGCTGTTCTCTCATCTCTCTAGATTGTTGCTCGATCTGCACCACAAAATCCTCTTCTGCGCGCTACCAAACTTGGCCTCACCTTATGGAAGTTTATTCAGCGCGTGGCTGGCGTGGTAGACGACGTTATGGCCACACGAACAGCTGCAAGTGCCCGTGTGCATGCCTCCTTGTCTTGAGTCAGCTCCATGCCCTGATCGATACCCGTGTCAATCATCACCCGCCAGCTTGTCGTTGTTATCTGCCTGACGTGTGTGATTGGGGACAACAGAAAGTCGTTCGTCAGTGCGTTTTTATATGATCGGGGTGGAAGTCCGCCCTCGTCACCGGCACCGAGCATAGCGGCCGGCAGATCGAGGCGTATGCGTGGTGTATCGAAGCCGTGCCGCGGGCTCAGTTTCCCGATCGAGGATGCGAATCGCCGCCTGGTTTTCCGGCCGGCAGCTAGGAAAATTGGACTGCTTTCTGTGTGAAGTTCTTGTGAAGAACTCTCTCTTCGTCAAAGGCCAAACCAAATCTGTGCTGCGATACAACGACGTAACACCAAAGCAGTTAACACGGTAGCTAATTAACCAGGAGCCTAGCTTAGGCGCCTGTCACATACATGCACGGGCAGCACGGCTAGCTCTCCTCTTTGTACGTACCGTCGTTCTCTACCGCGCACGTGTGGCGGCAATAGTTTTCGCTATGACGCCACGGCAGCTGCAAGTACAACGACATAAGCTCGTCGACCGATCGGCGGCTACCCGATCTTTTCCGTTTTCAGCGGCGCCGCCGCGGACGCGGGCACGCAATTAGCCGGTGCGGTGATCTAGGCGGACAAGAAATGCTTCCTGCGCGCTGATCGATCGAGAGCGGCGAGTCACTCGAATGACCGACCTGCTTGTCACTCAACGCCGCTTGCGATTTGCAGGAGATCGCATTACGCATCTATCCATCTACTTGATGGTGCATGCATGCGCGCACGCGCAAAAATCTTGTCGAGTAAGACGTTGCCGGCCTTCCCCTTTGTCTATGTGTAGTTGTTGTCGAGCGATTATCAAAAACAAGGAGACAAACCACAAATGTGTACGATCCAAAAAAAAATGTCGCAAACCCAGCTAAGGATTTATATGAGGCAAGTTCGTTTCCATGACACTTTTAATGAATCGGAGGGATAATGTATATGATCTCGATCGGATAAGTTTCAGTTTTCCATCGCCGTAACATTTAGATCGCGACACGGTGACAAGCATCTTGTCACCGATGAGTTAATGTTCAGATATTTTACAACATATTTTTTTTTAACTAGAATTCAACCCTTTCCGCGAGTGACAAAAATGTTGCAACGAAGCACCACGTATGGAAATTCAACTCTTCTGTCGACATATAACTAGCCTGTTTTCTGGTTCTGTTTATTCCTCTAATTTACATCAATTCAATTAAAAAAATATGCATATGTATTAAAATATACACATAAAACATTCTCTAGTCAAATCCACATATGCATAATTCAAACAAACGCCAAAATGATCAACATATCCGCCGACTAGCACAAGTGCACATGGTTCAAAAGTTTGCAAGCACAAGTTCACCACAAGCAAAACACAAGCACAACAGGTTCACATGGTCATCCACCACGAGCACGACAAGTTCACATAGATTTCGAGCACCGTCACTCCACCGCTGTAAGCATCAACACCATCACTTTATAAAAAGAAGAGTACAACCGTTAGGATGGGTATAATTTAAAATTGTCTAAGTCTAAAATCTGAAAATGTGTGTTCGTCTAGTTCAAAATTTGAGCATGAAGAAATTGTCTAAGTCTAAAGAGTATGGAGAAATTTTCTAAACCTAAAATCTAAAAATCGGTCTAGTTCTAAATTTGAGCACAGAGAAATTGTCAATGTCTAAAATGTGAATCGATCTAGTTTTAAATTTTTGCATGGAGAAATTATCTAAGTCTAGAATGTGAATCGATATTTTTTAAAGTTTTTGCATGGAGAAATTGTCCAAGTCCAATATAGTAAGAGTTGAAGTAACGAACCAGGTTGTCGTTCTCATGGCCACAGGAGCCACTAGCACAACTCATATCAGTGCCAAAGAAAGTGTTGGATGAAGCCGATCCCTATAAGTTTGAGCAAAGATATAGTGAGTTCAGTTCTCTAAGTATGAAGAAAATCATAACTATCACAACTTGTCAAGAGTTGAATAACCGGAGTAGATGTGCCAGATGCCAAGAATTCTGCCAACATTGGCAACATCGGTCTAGGTGGAGCTAGCGGTGGCGCAGGTCCCAAATGTTGTCGAGTTCCAGTAGCCATAAACTTGGTAAACGCCTACAGGTAAGTTAAGAATAGGTGATGTCATGTGTTGCAAGGAAAAAGGTTACAAGTTGTGACAGTGGAAAAGAAACTTCAATTTGTGACAATGGGCAAGAATTAACCATGTTTAGTTGATTCTGGTAATCATGCTGCCGATCCATAGCTGCATAGTATTGCTTGAGTTCTAATCCATGTTGCTTTTGAAGCCTAATGTAAGCCTCAACCTGCTGGGCCTACAATATGTCACAATGAATCTCAGGCCTCTCAGGAGCATAGCCATGCAAAAACGAGAAGTCGGAAAAGAGGATGAAAAGGAGAAAATGCTTACACTAGCGGATGGCTGACGACGAGAAGGGGTAGACGCACTCCCACTGCGGTAGGTAGCTCGGACCTGTGAGTATGTCAGGCTTACACAAGTATCTATGCGGTATAGTCCCATTGTGATGACACTACAAATTTGGATATTGGTTTTTACTATTTTCACCACCAATCTATAACCATATTTGGACTTAGGTCGGGTATAGTGTTTCTTAAAGAGGTGGCAGTTTTCTAGCACTTCGGGTCTCGGATCTTGGGTGTAAATGTAGTGTTTAGCGTCCAAGTCTAGGTTCTTGGTCTAGGGTATACGGTTTATGTTCGATGGATTATGAAGTCTAGGGTTCTTGGATTTAGATATATCCTTATAATTAGACCTGAAACCAACATTTAAACTTTGTATTATATTTAAAATTTGGACCCTAGACCCTAACCCCTGGTTACACTCTAGTGCTTGAACCCTAGCTACACCAAGACCTAGATCTATAACCTAGATCAAAATGGTAGACCTTAACAATAGCTCTTGTGTGAGAATAACAACGGAAAAACATTGAAAATGAGAATAAGGGCGGGAAAGAGCAGGGGAGAACAAGTGCGAGAAAGAGAGGAACCAAAAAGGGTGAGAAAATAGAGGGAAGAGTGGGAGAAAAATAAAGCAAGTTACATCAAAAGAAAAAGTACTGACTTTGAAAAAAAAAAGTTTAAAGTAGCATTTCTTAATAAATTTGCCAAGTATCATGTTAGGAACACTAACATCAAGGTGTTTGCTGAGTACCAGCACTGCAGCACAATACCACTAGTCCTCTGTTAGGCACGACCGCAGATAACACGTGGCCACCCGATTTGGCAAGTATTTTTTTGTTTCCAATTACCCCATGCAGACAATCAGTAGGAAAACACTCGGCATTCAGGGTGCAGATAGAACGGTGCCTATGCATAAATTTTACTCTTCCATTACATGCATGCAGCCATGCACCAGCGGCTAAAACTGATACACGGATTAATCAAACCAGGCGCCATCCTCCTCAGGGTCTATGTCCCACACGGGCTGGTTTAGGGCGACCTCAGCGGGCGGCTGCGGCAAGTTCAGGGCGACCTCCGCGGGCGGCTGCGGCAAGTTCGGGGCGACCTCCATGGGCGGCTGCGGCAAGTTCAGGTCGATCTCCACGGGCGGTAGCTGCATCATTTGATCGATAATATTGGGGTGTGCCTGGTGGTGGTGCCCCATGGCGAAGGCGAGCCCGGCGTCGTTGCACCGACATGGTTCCAGGCCATCTCCTCCCACCTGACCCCGGTAGCCGGGCTTCCCGCACCGGTAGCAGAACACGAAGCGGCACCTGCAAAACATGAGAGTTAGCACAGCTCAGTATGAAATAGTGTCACCAGAATTGCCAAGCAAAAAAGGTCTAAATTGTCTAATTATTCAACATCACATCGATCAATATTGTAGCACTAGCACCGGAGACTCCCTCAAAAGCTAAAATGACATGTAGGTTGATTACCGGAGAATGTCTTAAAGCTAAATGACATGTAGTGTTTGTGCAGATGGAGTATATGCCTAGTTTGTATTTTTTTATAGCAAGATATATGTATTTTCAGAAGTTACTGGGCCAACAGGGGATAAATAGAACATAATGTAGCTACTAAACATTTTTTACTAAATAGTAATCCATTACGCGCATGTAAGAACTGAAGGCAAATAATTAATTACCTGCATGTCATTCGATTGCATCCGTCAATCCTCTCAACGAACGTCTTGCAGTTCGGGCACTGCTTCCACCGGCGTTGCTGCGCGAGCGTCCTGAGGAGTGCGGCGTCCGGGCCCTTGGCGCAGTCGTGGCCACCGAGAGCGGTGCCGTCGGAGCTCCACTGCATGCCGCAGGTGGCGCACAGAGCCTCTCCGCACGCCGGGCACGCCGCCCTGGCGGGCTGCACCTCGCCGCTGGTCTCGAGCGGGACCCCGCACCGCCTGTTCGGGCAGTAGGCGCGCCGGTCCGGCCGGACCGCGTTCTCGGCGAGCCGCGAGCCCCAGTCGACGAACGCCCCGTAGTCGATCGCCTTCTTGCACTTCTCCGGGTGGAGCACGCCTCGGCCGGCACCGCCCCTGCCGCACGTCTTGTCGGGGCACGGGATGGGCAGCTCGGACGAGCGGATCCTGCCCTCCACGTAGGTGGTCATGCACGACGCGCAGAACTTGTGGCCGCAGGGGAGGCCGTGGAAGAGGTCGAAGACGGGGAGGGTGTCGAAGCAGATGCCGCAGTCGAACGTGGGGACCTCGTGGTCGCCGAGAGGGGGCACCTTGGGCGCCCTCGTCGACGGGCCGGGCTCGTCGGGATGCACGTCAGACTCGGTGACGCCCCACCTCTGGCAGAAGTCCTGGAGCGAGAATTCGCGGCCTTCTTCGGTGACCGTGGCGCCGGGGTTGCAGGGTTCCGGTCTCGCGAGACATTGTTGCAAAGATTCATTGAGGCTCTGCACCTCCAGCTGCTCTGGCTTCTCATCGTCGTCGGGGATGACGATGGAGTCGTAAAATATGTTGTTATGCCCTTCTTCCATGCCGCCGAAGATGACCGCCGAGTCGGCATCGGCAAGGAGGGCCCGTCGTTTCGTGGAGACGGGGCCGTTGTCGACAGGGGCGGCCGGCCTTGCCCGTGGGCCCACAGCGCGGCATCCTGCCGATGGGACGACGCTGGCTGGCGCCGGTGTCTCGCTTGCTACATCGGAGGCTTTTCCGCTTCCGGGGACCTGCTGGGTTGACGAGGAGCCGGCGGCGTCTTTGGAGAGGACGGTCTGCCTCGCTGGAGTTGTGGCGGAATCACGGGGACGGAAGAAGGTACCGAACCTCATAATTCCAGAAGTGGTGTTTGTGCCGGCGCCGCCGTTGGCCGCCGTGGTTACCGACCGAGGGAGGAGTACGGCGTCTGTCTCCGCCTCTGGTGTCGCCGACGAAGATCCGAGGCCGCCATTGCTTGCGCTCGGCGCAGTAGCGAGGGTCTCCTGAATTCTCCTATCCGCCAGAGTTTCGAAGGGCCACGGAACTCTAGCGTCTCGAAGAAAAGGGTTCCCGGAATCCTGAACGCTCTCGGAGGTCCCTCTCGCTCTCGCTTGAGGCGTGACGGCGGGCTGGACGGCGGGGTCCTCGGGGTTCAGGGCGTAGGGTGGGGTGCCGGCCGGCGCGGTGGTGTTGTAGCCGACACCGGCCCGGGAGGAGGACGAGGAGCGGGGGAAGTCGCTGAGCGGCAAGTCTAGGGCAGCCCGGAGTGAGGGGCGATTAATGTCGCGCAGCTGCCACTCCTCCATCTGCACGAGCTCCTGCATGTACAGACGGTGCGCCATCTCCTCGTCGGCCGCAATGGCGGCGGCGCGATTCTGCCGATCCGCCTCCTCCCTCGCTCCCAGCTCCCTGAAAACGGGAGCCGTCAGGGCGTATTCGATAACCTGCAAATCCGCCTCCACGCCCTCCTCGTCGTCCATGTAGTCGTCGTAGACGGGAGCATCGGCGGCGGCAGCGGCTGCGGCGCCAGGGGTGACGATGGCTTCTACTACTTCCTCAGCTGGCTCGAGCTGGCGATCTGGAGGAGGTTGGTGTTTTTCTTCCTCCATTGTACTTCACGTACGAGATCGTTCGTTCTCCTTGGCGCGCGTGTCAAGCTGGATTTCGACGATCTTCACGAGAGAATTTTCTTCATGACCTGCGCAACAGCAAGGGAGGTGACGTATATAACAAGGTTTCTTGGGCGCCGAGTTGCTTACGAGCTGTCAATCTGTCATTGGCCCGTAAACGGATCCCGAATCGACGTATGAATCCGAGACTCTTCCAGCTACGTAGTTTTTTCCAAAGACGAAACACGGATCATGCCGGATAGAAAGGAGTATCTCGCTTTCCATCACAAATCTATACCTAATAATAAAAGCAGTAAGGTTTCTGCCAAAATTTTCGTCGACCCTTTTTTTGGACGGTTTTGCCCCTACGAGTTCGGTGGTATTACCCACCATTGCCATCGGCAAGTGAAAAAACGGTTCGATGTATTCGACGTATTTTCCTCTGTCCCGTGTGAGTGGATTTTCCCCCTTTCCTCCTCCTGGAAAATGGCCACGCTTCTGCAGAGCCATGCGGCCAGGCCCGACGAGATCTCGGACTGCGCCCTGAGCCTTCGGCAAGGAGGACGAGGCCGCCGACCAGATCCAATGTTTTTCCCCCTGTGTCGACTGCCTCCTCTGAGGCCTATCCCCGCTTGATCTCCCCTGTCCTTCTTGATTCCAACCTCTCTCCTCTCCGTCGCCGGCGGCTAGCCTTCACCATGGTGGCCGGTGATGAGGGGGAGGGGTTTAGGATGTGTGAAGTAGTTAGTTAGGTCTTCTCCTGGCCATGGTGGTCGAGCGGGAGGGAGATCGGGAGTGGCGGCTGCCGGCCTAGGATCCGGAGTGTGCTCAACGGATCGCCACGGTCGGTGTCGCTGTCCTTGTTCAGGCTGGGTGTGGTGGGCTGGTGGCTACAAAGAGGGTCTCGAGCGCTTTGGTTTCAAGGATTTCATGGTGTAGCTGCAGTTTGATTCGGCCTTTTTGTTCGCTAGAAGTGGCAGCTCTGATGCAGCCTACTGCTGGTCGCGAACAAATCTGAAGAGTGCTGCGGGTGGAAACCTGCACATGCGGGAGATGGACTGCTCCTATTCCTCATTTTTTTTCATTCAACTAGAAGCAAGCGTCCTTGATTAGGAGTAGACAAGAGAGCTCTTCCTGAGATGTGATTACTTGCTGTTTTCCTTGTACAGAACATATAGGAAAAATCAAGAACTCCACCTCAGGTTTCAGACATAGATGATTATATGTTTATTTATGCAACAATTTGGGGGCAGAATCTGTACTTGTCATTGCTTCAAATTCTTTAATTAGTATTTTTTTTAGCTGACAAGGTGTGCAAATAATAACACTTTTCTGCCTTGGAATCTCTCATCTAAAATCACAAACCAGTTAGTTTATGGAAATGATTGTTAACTGAACTTGCAAGTAGCTGATTACTGTAGTACACGTTCAGGTTAAACAATAGCAAGTGTTAGCAATGCCTACCATGTTAAGTATATCCTCTAGATAAATGTTACACCCAGAATGCTAGCTACCATAGGCTTTTGATTGGTGACTATAACAAGTTCAGTTACATACATCTGAGAATACAATGAGCACATGTCATGTTGTTCAACAAAAAATGGCACATGTCTTGGAACTTAGATCAAAACTATATACTTGACAATTGATTCCAGAGAGGTAGCTTCATTCCTGTAGCTTATATGTGTTTTCACGTTGGGAAGACTATGTTCGTGATGTCGCTCATCATGGTCACGGTTTAAGGATCTTCTAAAAAAAAGTTGAACCTTCCCGATTGTTTTTTGCAGGCTACCTTTATTAGATGCAAGCTTTAGAAAACAACTGTTTTACTAAGTGGTTAATTTAATATTAGATTTAAGTGGGTCGATTGTTTGGGTGGCTCAGACGTAATCCTATAGAAGTTGATTTTTTATCTCCCGTGGCAACGCACGGGCATATTTCCTATTAAATAATAAAGGCACTAAGGTTTCTGCCAAATTTTTCGTCGACCACTTTTTTGGACGGTTTTGCCCCTGCCAGTTTGAGGTATTTACACACCACTGCCCCCGGTAAGTTAAAAAAAAGGTTCGATTTTCGATTTTCTTTTCCCCACACCTGCTACCTGTCCTCTGCCCCGGTCTGTCGCCGCCGGACGACACGACCTTGTCCCTCAGCTCGCTCGCTGCCCACCAAGCTCCCCTACCTGCCCTACCTCGCCGGCGTCGCCAGCTCCTACCAACCCGCCTCCTCCGTGCTCCACCCAGTGCACCGCCTCCCCGCCGCCCCTTCTCGCCCAGCCGTCCACCCGCAAGTATCCCCCGCGCCGCCCTCCCTTCGTCTCAGGCGTGTGTCGAGGGCGACGCCGATGACGCCCGTGGTATGTTGTTCCGGTTTCGCGGGCTCGCTGCCTGTGGGGAATCAAGGGAGCGAGTTCGAACCTCGATCTAGATTGATCTATGGGGGTAGGGCGGCTCCAGGCCAGTGGCTTTGCGATGGAGCTGTACAGGTGGTGGAGATCGGCCAACGGCGTGTCCAGGTGGTAGGGCGGCATTGTGCGGCTGTTCTTGGCCGGAAACCGTCTGGTCTTTGCTGGTATCGATGCGGACAGCGCTGGGGAGGGCCTGACCGTAAGGAATTAGTCCGGGGCGGCGCCAGCTCGCCGGATTTTCGCTGATCACGGAGGTGATGTCCACCGGAGGAGAGAAAAGGATGGGCCGCGTGCTAGACGGAGGAGATAGAGCGAACCGGGTGGGGGCCATAGGTAGGTCGCCGCAGGAGCTCGACCACGACTGGCCACGCCGTAGGAGCTGCTCCACGACGATCGAGCATTTCCTCCCCGACCTTGGCTGCTCCTAAGTCATCACTGCCGGGAGCCAGAGCAGGTGCGGAAGCCACCTCCTCTGTCATGAGATTTACTACTCCTGATGTCTGATGAACTTGCTTGACGATTGGAAAAATAGACCGCACGTGATGATTTTTTTGTGAATTGGGCTGAACACCGAATGCAGTTCATTTCCCACTTCTCTCCACTGAATGTTCAGTATAAGTGATACGTTCAGTTAAGATATGTTCAGTTCACAAAATAGAAATTTCGGACGATATAGCTCATCCTCATGTAGATTTGAGGGGCAATATTTAGAGTGCGTCAATGTTTTTCGACAATAAATTACTTTTTTCTCTTCCATAGCAACGCGCGCGTGGGTTGACCGATTTTGGAGCAAATTGTAGATTCCGTTGCAACGCACGGGCTTATTTCCTAGTATATACAAAAAGAGTAGGTAGGAAAATAGTATCATGTTTTTTTAGGGAAAGCCATTTGGCGCACTTTATTGATTTATTTACAAACAGACGTGCATCGTTTATAAGTTTGGACAAAATAAAGTTAGGGGGATCATCGTCCCAAATACAATCAAGATTATTAAAAAATCTGTGCCTAGCTAGTTTGTGCGCCACTTCATTTGCTTCCCAATGGCAATGCTCGAAATTGATCTTCACAAACCCTGAAGTTAGTATTCTGCGGTCTTCAAATATTGCAGTTGAAGAAATTCTACCACTTAACATCGTGTGGATTACCTGGAGATTGTCATATTGGATTAAAATTCTATCTGACCCCAAATGTTGTGCTAAGGTCAAGCCATCCCGCAAAGCACATAAGCTTCTGCCATCATGGCATCGGCAATAAAGTTTATCTGCTTACAGCTTGCAGCAATAAATTTGCCCAGATAGTCACTAACAATGACTCCCACACACTACCTCTCCCTTGATCAACATCATACGCAGCGTCTACATTAATCTTCAATAAACCTTCTCGAGGTTTTGGCTAAAGCTCTTTACCTCTTTCCACAGATTTTTTTTCTGTGCTTTCCAAAAATTTGTCACTAAGGCATCAATTGCCATGACACTTCGATGGGCGGTCTGAACATTTTCTCCGTGTGTACATTGCCTTTGCTCCCACCAGATATACTAAGCAGTGTTAGACTTGTAAACGACTTACGTACGAGGGTATGGAGTAGTACTCCAACCCAAATACGTCTCCATGTAATTGCCACGTGATGGGCTTTTCATCACCATATAAACACGTAACCGATCCCCCTAGCAGGATACGATCCTTTCCACAAATCAAATATGGTATCAGAGCTGATCTCTTCCGAGACCTAGCCGCCGCCGCAGCAATCCCTGCCGCCAAAGACCAAGAACAAAGACACAGCCGCCGCCGCCGCAGCTTCTCTCTGCCGCCGCCGCCGCCAAAGACCAAGAACAAAGACACAGCCGCCGCCGCAGCTTCTCTCTGCCGCCGCCGCTGCCGAAGATCACGAACAAGAAACAGCCGCCGCCGCCGCCGCCGCAGTTCCTCTCTGCCGCCGCCGCCGCCGCCGCCGCCGAAGACCAAGAACAAGACATAGCCGCAGCCGCCGCAGTCTCTGCCGCCGCCGCCGCCGAAGACAAGCAACCATGTCGTCGTCATCATCCATGAACTCGCTGGCCTCCTCCCTCGGGTCTCCTCCAAAGACTCAGCTTACCCGGAGCAACTTCCTGTTTTGGAAGGCTCTGGTGTTCCCTCCGCTCCGAGGAGCGCAGGTGATGGGACTGCTTGATGGCACGGACGTTGCTCCTCCCAAATCAATGGAGATAGAAGATGGAGAGAAGAAGAAGACTGTGCCAAACCCTGCGTATGCTGCATGGATAGCTCGAGATCAGTTTGTGATGGGATGGTTGCTACAAACCCTCTCACAGGAACTGCTTGCTCACGTTCTTGAGCATGAATCCACGGCTGAGGTCTGGACTACGGTTTCTGCCATGTTCACCTCTGCCTCTCGCTCCCGGATCACACATCTGCGCACAGCCCTAAACAAAACCAAGAAGAAGGACATGTCCGCTGCAGATTACTTCACACAGATGAAGGGGTTCTCCTCTGAACTTGCCGCTGCTGGAAAACCAATAGATGATGATGAGCTGATCGGGTACATCCTCAATGGCATGGGTGCATCCTACAACTCGGTTGTTGCTGCTGTTAATGGGCAGCGTGGCACAACCCTTGATGGTCTGTATGCACAAGTTGCTGCGTTTGATTTGCGCCGCGAGATGCTATCGGATGAGGAAGAAGATGCCCTCCCCGCTGCTGGTTTTACCTCCTCCGCGCACCTTGCTGATAACCGTCCTCGTGGTGATTATAACCATGGACGGTCACGGTCTGCTGATCAAGGCCGTGATGATCGTCGTCCTCGTGATGAAGGACGCCGTGAAGATGCTCCCTGGCGCTCCCGTGATGAAGGACGCCGTGACAGCAAGGGACCACGACGTGATGATCGCCGAGACCGCCGTGATGGTGGCAAAGGCCGGCGTGATCGAGCACCCACTCCATATGTCGATGTCAAGTGCCAAATCTGCAAGATCCATGGTCACCCAGCTGATAAGTGTTGGTGGATGACGAGGGGTGTCCCCATCAATACCCATGGTTGATAGCTTAGGGTTAGAGTTATGAGGTAGAGAACGCGTAGTGTTAGTAGATTCGTCGGTTGACAAGCGGGAATTATCCAGGTTCAGGGCCCTCGACTGAGGTAACACCCCTACTTCCTGCCTGTCTGTATTGATTGTGAATATGCGGCGAGTACAATGGTCTAGCGAGATGCGGATCTCGCTAGGGTTTGGTGGTTCTGATTGGGCGTGTCCTTGATCGGCCACCCTCCTGTCCCTTATAAGGGGGTACAGGTCTCGGGCACGTAACCGACTAGGATTACAAGTATGGAAACTATAACCGACTATGAATAACTAGGTAAGTAATCTTCATCTTGGGCTTCGCTTACTGGGCTTCTTCAGTCTATTGACAATTGGGCTATAGTCATCACGTGCACCAGGTACCCACACGATGGGTTACCCATTTAGTATAACCTCGTCATTAGCCCCCGAGTGCTTGGCTAATTCAGAGAATCAGTCATGGACTCACTACACATTGCACGTCACATGTTTTATGTTTTTGACAATATATCTTTGTATTTGTTTTTCGACTGTGATTTGTGACAAAGGATTTTGACTAAGTAGGCCTGGATTTATTCGATGAGTCGAGACCAGTTAACTGCACTTGGGCAAAACCTTACTTGTCTTCAATCAAGTTCAAATCCTTGGGCTCGAACCTGGAACATACTGGACAGACTCGACTCAGGCCATTGCGGTCTTATTGATTCGTTCTGCAGTTTCAACTGTGCTACCCAGCGCGTCCGCCGGGATTTTCATCGCGTCTGTTGACACGGAAAGAATAAGGACTTAACACTGCCGGAGTGGTCCTTAGCCCAGCTCGACTGATCGGCGGGTCTTACCTTTGCATTTTACGCATACAACATCCGAAGTGTCATCGACTGACGTAATTCAGGGATTCTTTTGCATTTTTGATTTTGACTGAGGCGAGTCTTTTATTTTGACTGCCCGTTTATGATTTTAAGAATCTATCGGGTGCACGACAGTGCTCCCGATGGGAGTAGCCCCCGAGATTGTGCTTTTTTACTTGTAATGAAGGATAATCTCAAAACTTGTTTTTTCTTATTTCTATGGCAGTCGAAGACTTTTTACTTGCTCCCGATGGGAGTACACTCGACTACTCGAAGAGTGTTCTGACTTAGTGCATAGTCGAGAGACCTTTGCAAGTTCGCGTATGTTTGTCCAGTCGACCAACTGTCAACTGAACTGTTATGATTCTGCTGCTTCTGCTAGCTTGGGTGACGTCTTTGGCGTGTGTGCAGAGCCTACGACAGGGCATGTCATTGTGGACCCATTTGTTTGACCGCGGGAGACGCCTGTTCGGCTCTGATTTGACCGGCCGTGGCGAAATTTCCGTGGGCGTGATCATAACTTCCTCGTTTTACGTGCGTAGTGGGCGGCGTGGGCAGCGACGGTTGCTCTTTGATTATGACACGTGGCCAAGGTATTGTGCGCGGACGGCTGAGATCATTTTGCGTGCTGTGGTAAATACGGATCTCGCCGCCGTAAATTAATTTACCCTTGCATTTGCTTCCTTCGCCCTCAGCTCTTCTACTTCCTTGCGCGCGCTTGCCCTGTTCTCGCTCCTACGCCCACTTTACGCCATGGCCCCCAAGAAGAGCTCTGCTGCCGTTGTGCCATCCTCCTCTGCCGCTGCTGGGGAGAAAGGGAGGGAGATTTCGACTGCTGCATCTCCTACGGCGGTTTCAAAGAAGATGACTGGGGATTGGGTTAAGTCCGTCATTACCGAAGAGAAGTTGGCGGCATTTCGCCAATGTGGATTGCTTGCTTCGATAGACCAGCTCGCTGCCCGTGCTCCTTCCAATAGGGAGGTATTTCCCGAGCCTCTCCCCGGTGAACGGGTATGTTTTGCGGAATTTCTTCCTCGCGGCTTTGGCTTTCCTCTACATGATTTTGTGCGCGGCCTTCTTTATGCATACGGGGTTCAGATTCACGACCTCACTCCTCAAGGTGTTTTGCACATTGCCTATTTTATGGTTTTGTGTGAGTGCTTTTTGGAAGTGTCTCCAAGCTGGGCTCTCTGTAAATCTATCTTCCGGGTACAGTTTATGCGTTGCGAGGGTCGCGCCTTTCCCACCGGAGGTTTCTGTATTGAAGTACGCGACGACTGCTCGTATTTTGACCTGATGGCAGTCGTTCCTGCTCCGAAATGGAGAAACAAGTGGTTTTATATTCCTGTCGACCAGGAAGTAAAGCCATTGTTTTCGACTGGGAAACCTATTATGAAGACAAAAGCTTGGCAGCATTCCCTTTCGACTGAAGAAAAGGAGGAGGCCTCTCTTCTTATGGTTAAGGTGAAAGAATTGCTCAAAACCGTTACAGGCATTCAGCTGATCAGCACCTTTGTGAAGCGTCGAGTGTGGCCCTTACAACAACGTGCCCACCCCTTGTGGCGTTATGAGGGTCTACTTGACGTTACTCGTATGAGCGATGTGGAGTTAGCAGGTCATGTGTTTCATGATCATGTCAAGTATATTACCAGCGTCTATGCGTAGATATAGCTGTGCGCTAGCTGCACCCGTGTTTATCACTGGGACAACGTTCTTATTATTTGCTACCCTCTCGCGTGCACTTGCACTGCCGGCAGCATCGAGTTGATGAAGCGGCCCGGACCGACCTTACGCGTACGCTTACACGAGACTGGTTCCACAACTGACATACGGCTGGTTCCGTATATGTGGCTGGCGGGTGTCTGTCTCTCTCTCTTTAGTTGGCTTTGCATTTTCAATGGAGGGCCCGAAAGGGATGAATAAATATGCAATTATTTGATCGTTGCTGTGGTCATAGGTTCGTAGGTATGAAGCGGTTCTATTTACGACAGCCCCAAGCCACGTAAAATATGCAAAAGATAAAGTAGAAGCGTCTAACTTTATTTTGCAGGGGCAATGTGATATGGTCAAGGTAGGTTTATTAAATTGTTTATGAACTGTTGGCGCGAAGGAGACCATCGGCGCAAGGACCATATCACGTCGCATTACATTTGAGGTTTTGAGTGCATCTTATATTGTGTGTATATATATATAGTATATATTAGTTACACGGCGGTAGTTATATAAGATGATCCCTCCAACATACCATCTATGTTCTCCCTTCGACGTGCACCACCAAGAAAGTTCTACGTTATGAGGCAGGCCGTGACGATCGGGTGTCATACATATCGTCGTTCACATACAGTGGGTGTAAGCCATGTTGCACGCGCGTTTACGTTGAAGGTTATTATGGCGAGCCTAGCATGTACAGACATGGCCTCGGAACAAGGTGACTGAAAGGTCGAGCATGAGTCACAAAGTTGTGGTGATTGACATTCCGATGTCTACCTTTGAAGTTGTGTTACCGGCTCTGATGATGAGGGGTTGCGCAATGGATTAGGGTCGTGTAATCACTAAAGCGATGAGAGGGATATTCGTTTTGAGTGGGAGTTCTTATAGTTATTTTCGAAAATACTTGAACTCAAAATTTTATGAACAAAGTCTTATGTTTTGCAAATTCCATTGTAGATGTCTCGCCCCTCCTTTAACCTAGGCCTGTTCCTTGAGAAAGAAAAGATTAAGACCAATGGGTCAAACTTCATGGCCTGGTTCCGCAACCCGAGGATCCTCCTCACTCCCCACAGAGTGGCTTACGTGATTGAAGCCCCCCTGGGTGACCCTCCGGCAGATAATGCCTCCGACAATGAGAAGAAGGTCTTTCAGACCAAGTCGGATGATTCCTCTTTTGTTCAGAGTGGCATGCTCTATGCCATGGAAGCCGACCCGCAGAAGCGCTTTGAGAAGATGAGTGCCTTCGAGATAATTTCTGATCTCAAGGCTGTCTTTGCGCCGCAGGCTAAGGCTGAGAGATATGAAGCTTATGAGCTCTTTTTCTCAGCCAAGATGGAAGAGCACAGCAGTGTGAGCGAGCACGTGGTCAAAATGTCTGGCTACGTTCAACGCCTAAACGCTCTGGAATGCAAGATTCCTGATGAGCTGGCGATTGATAGGGTGCTGCAATTGTTGCCCCCTAGCTACAAAGGCTTCGTCATGAACTATAACATGCAGGGCATGGCTAAGTCCCTGGGTGAGGTGTTCGTGATGCTCAAGACTGCTGAGGTGGAAATCAAGAAGGAGCACACGCTGTTGATGGTCAACAAGACCATCGATTTTAAGAAATCTGGCGGCAAGGGCAGGAGAAACTGGAAGTCTAAGAAGGATGGCAAGCAAGTTGTCAAGCCTAAGACTAACAAACCTGGTCCCAAAGCTGGCGTGGAATGCTTCTACTGCAAGGGAGATGGTCACTGGAAGCGCAACTGCCCCAAGTATCTAGAAGATAAGAAGGCCGGCAAGATTGTCGGAAAAGAGAAAGGTATATTTGATATACATGTTATTGATGTGTACCTTACCTGCGCCCGTAGCAATACCTGGGTATTTGATACTGGTTCTGTTGCTCATATTTGTAACTCTCAGGAGGAGTTGCGGAATAAGCGGCGCCTGGCAAAGGACGAGGTGACGATGCGCGTCGGCAACGGATCAAGAGTTGACGTGGTGGCTGTCGGCACACTCCCTCTACATCTACCATCGGGATTAGTTTTGGTTCTGAATAAGTGTTATTTTGTACCGTCCTTGAGTGTAAACATTATCAGTGGGTCTTGCTTGTTGCAAGACGGATATTCGTTCAAATCAGTATCAAATGGTTGTGCTATTTCTATGAATGATATCTTTTATGTTAATGCTCCCGAGAGTAATGGTTTATTCTTGTTGAATCTCGATCGTAGTACTCACATCCATAGCGTAGATGCCAAGAGGATTAAACTTAGTAGCGATACCGCCATGTATATATGGCATTGCCGTCTCGGTCATATTGGTATAAAGCGCATGAAGAAACTCCATGCCGATGGACTTCTGGACTCGTTGGATTTTGGATCCCTCGACACATGCGAACCATGCCTCATGGGCAAGATGACCAAGACACCGTTCAATGGTTTCATGAAACGGGCGTCGAACTTATTGGGAGTCATACATACAGATGTGTGTGGACCGATGAGCGTGTCGACACGCAATGGTTATCGTTATTTTGTCACCTTCACCGATGACTTGAGTAGATATGGGTATATCTATTTGATGAAACACAAGTCTGAAACATTTGAAAAGTTCAAAGAATTTCAAAGTGAAGTTGAAAATCAACTCAACAAGAAAATCAAGCACCTTCGATCCGATCGTGGTGGCGAATATTTGAGTTTTGAGTTTGGCACACATCTGAAGGCCTGTGGCATCGTGCCGCAGCTTACGCCAGCTGGAACGCCGCAACGCAACGGTGTGTCCGAGCGACGTAATCGTACCCTATTAGATAGCGTCCGATCTATGATGTCTCTTACCGACTTGCCCGTATCTTTTTGGGGGTATGCGTTAGAAACAGCCGCATTCATTTTAAATAGGGCTCCGTCCAAATCCGTAGCAACGACACCGTATGAGATATGGCATGGCCAGAAACCTAAGTTGTCGTTCCTGAAGGTCTGGGGTTGTGAGGCGTATGTTAAGAAACTACAGCCCGACAAACTCGAACCGAAATCGGAGAAAATCGTCTTTGTAGGGTATCCGCGGGAAACCATAGGATACACCTTCTACAACCAAGCTGAGGGCAAAACGTTTGTCGCGAAGAACGGTACCTTTCTGGAGAAAGAGTTTCTCGCGAAAGGAGTAAGTGGGAGGAAAATAGACCTCGACGAGATCGTTGATCCTGAACTCGAAATTCCGAGTGGCGCAACGGAAGCTGTTCCGGAAATGTCCTCCACAGATGGAGTGGGAGAAGATGTCGAGGGTGCTATTCTACCTCGTAGGTCAGGGAGATCTCGGATCGCCCCTGAATGGTATGGCAACATGGTTTGCACCGTCATGTTGATTGAACAAGACGAACCTACAAACTACAAAGAGGCTATGGCTAGTCCTGAGTCCGAGAAATGGCTTGAAGCCATGAAATCCGAAATAGGATCCATGTATGATAACAAAGTATGGACTTTGATGGAGATTCCCGAAGGGCGTAAGGCCGTCGAGAATAAATGGATCTTTAAGAAGAAGACTGATGCTGATGGTAATGTGACCGTCTATAAAGCTCGGCTTGTCGCAAAGGGTTTCCGACAAGTTCATGGGATTGACTACGATGAAACGTTTTCACCGGTAGCGATGCTAAAGTCTATTCGAATTTTGCTAGCACTTGCCGCATATTATGACTATGAGATATGGCAAATGGATGTCAAAACAGCCTTCCTAAATGGTAACATTGAGGAAGAGTTGTATATGGTACAACCTGAAGGTTTTGTCGATCCAGAAAACGCTGGCAAGGTATGCAAGCTTCAGCGTTCCATTTATGGACTGAAGCAAGCATCTCGGAGCTGGAATCTTCGCTTTGATGAGGTGATCAAAGATTTTGGATTTGTCCAAAATAGCGAAGAGACCTGCATTTACAAGAAAATGAGTGGGAGCTCAGTTGTGTTCCTAGTACTATATGTTGATGATATACTACTAATAGGGGATAATGTGGAACTTCTGAATAGCATTAAGAAATATTTAAACAGTAAATTTTCAATGAAGGACTTAGGAGAAGCTGCATACGTTTTAGGCATTAAAATCTATCGTGATAGATCAAGACGTCTATTAGCGTTAAGTCAGAGTACTTATATTGACAAGATACTGAAACGGTTCGGTATGGAGACGGCAAAGAAGGGTTTTCTGCCGGTTGTCAAGAATAAGGTATTGAGCAAGGCTCAGTGTCCGCTGACGGAACATGATAAAGCCAAGATGGCTAAACATCCTTATGCTTCAGCCATAGGATCGATCATGTATGCCATGTTAAGTACTCGACCCGATGTAGCATTGGCTCTTAGTTTGACGAGCCGGTTCCAAAGTAATCCTGGAAAGGATCATTGGGTAGCTGTTAAAAGCATTCTTAAGAATCTCAAGCATACAAAGGAAATGTTCCTTGTGTATGGGGACTTTGAGGAACAACTTGGCGTAACCGGTTACGTTGATGCAAGTTTTTGCTCAGACCCAGATGACTCTAAGTCACAGACAGGATATGTTTTCAAGGTGAACGGAGGCGCTGTATGCTGGAGGAGTGGGAAGCAACCCATCGTGGCCCAATCTACAATGGAATCGGAGTACATTGCTGCTTATGAAGCCGCGAATGAAGCTGTGTGGCTGAGGAAGTTCATCATCGAGCTTGGAGTGTTCCCTAGCGCGCAAGACCCCGTGACCCTCTACTGCGACAATACGGGTGCCATTGCTAACGCGAAGGAACCAAGGTCTCACTCGACTGCCAAACACATACTCCGACGCTTCCATGTGATACGACAGTACGTACAAGGAGGTGAAGTAAAGATTTGCAAAATACATACGGATTTGAATGTGGCAGATCCTTTGACGAAGCCTCTCCTGCTTGACAAGCACGTGAAACACCAAGATGCTATGGGTGTCCGGCTTTTACCAAGTTGTAAACTAGATTAAGTTGTACTCTAGTGCAAGTGGGAGACTGTAGGAGATATACCCGCGGAAACATTAATACACGTGTGATACGTAAAACAACCAGGTCCCCAGTAGCCTCTATTTGACTGGTTCATTGTGCAATCGATGATCGAGGTTTCCCGATCATGTGACATGGCATCTATTTGACAATGAAGTCATGTCGTTGGTAGAACGATGTGATGGACATACCCTATATTTGTAGGACGTAGTCATTACACCTTCGACCGTGAGATCTACTCTTATTGCTATTCCTGGAAAACACTTTGATTGCATCAAACGTCATATCTTACATAGTGTGACAATAAAGGTGTCCCTCTCGGGTGTCGGAAAGGAGTATGTTGAGACGGGGGGTCAAGAGCGGGATTTGCCAGTCCCATAGCAGGATAGATATTCTAGGGCCCACTCGGTGAGATTATGTCAAACGAGCTTGCAAGCGTGTGACTAGGTCACCAGGACATAATATCATGGACGAGTAGAAGTTAGCAGTGTCGGTAACGAGATCAAGCTAGGTATGGAGATATCTATGAACGAGTCTCGGACGCGCTAAGTATCGCATGGCAAAAGGTTTAAGACTCAGACGTCTAGGTTCGATCGGTAAAGTATTCGTTATCTCACAGGGATTAATTCTGGGTATCCAAGGTCCACGAATTAGTCATTGATCGGAGAGGAGTCTCGATCATGTCTGGTGAGATAATCGAACCGCTAGGGTAACACACTTAAGGGGAGTCGACATTTTACCGGAAGAGAAAAATAGGAAAAGAGAGACCGGGAGTGTCCCGGGAAAGTTCCGATGGAGATCGGGCAGCGACGAAATAGTTTTCGGAGCCGGAATAAATTATGTAATATGTATTTAATATTAATTAGTGTAATTAATAGTTAAATATATTTTATTTTAATTTTTTCTGAATTTTTAAAGGCAAAAATCCCTAAATGGGCCTTTTTGGGCAAAAGGGCCCATGAGGGGGGGAGGGAGTCCCTCCCAAGGGAGGGGCTGGTTCGGCCGGCCCCTAGTGGGCCACATGGGGCCCACTAGGGCCGGCGCACCATGGCTGGCCGGCTGGGGTGTGGGATTAGTCCCACACCGCCAGCCTGGCAAGTTGGGCAGCCCCTGGCCTCCTATATATATGGGGGTACCCTTGGCCTTTGAAGACACACCAATCTCTCTCTCTCTCTCTCTCCTTGGATCCCGTGACTCCCCAGTTTGTAGTTGCGCCGAGGATTAGTTTTCTCCACCATACACACACCGCCGTGCTGCTGGTCTCCCGGTCCCAGTCTTCCGCTGCTCTGTTGGGGGAGTGATAACCAGGTAGGCCCATGAAGAGGAAAGCGAAACCCGGCAGGCAGGAGGCCTGGACGAGGTTACCCTGCACTCCACATGAGCAGGGTTACACTTGGGCCGGAGAGCTCATTTCATAACCCGGCCAGAATTATAACCCGGCCAGAAAGATAACCCGGCCAGAATGATAACCCGGCCAGAATGATGACCCCTCATTAGGGAAGACCCGTCATCAGGGAAGAGGAGTCAATATCGGGCGGGCTCTCAGGAAGAGTCCGCGCTCGGCGAGGTTTCAGGAAGACCTAGAGAAGGAAGGCTCTAGAAGACTCAGAGGCAGTATTCATCACCGAGTCCAAGACTTGGAGGATACGAAAGACAAGACGAGATAGAGTAGAACTCCAAGTAGTCTTACCATGTAAACCAGGAGACCCGGATGTCTTTATAAGCGGGCTCCTAGGTCATAGAGAGGGAGGTCAAGGGAGGTCACAATAAGCCATAGGCCAAGTAAGATAGACAAAATAGAGAGAGCTCCCACGCCCGGGTTCATCTAAACCCGGCGATCGCCATTGGCGCACCATGTAACATATTATCATATCAGTGATTTATAGCAAGATGTAGGGATCCTCCACCGAGGGGACCCGAACTTGGGTAAAAAACATCTTCTCCCCCGTAGAGCTAGACAATCTCCTGAACACCAGAGTCGCCTTGCCCCTCATCTCAAGTTTCCACCCGGAAATATCTGCCGTGACAATCCCACGACAGTTGGCGCCCACCGTGGGGCCTGCGGTCAGATATGTGCTCATCAAAGGAGAAGCGCTGCGAGGATGGAGAAAATCGCCGTCGGCGAGAACGTCAGTAATCAGCGAGAACATCACATCGTTCAAGATTCTGGTTAGGAGCCGGAAACAAATTCACCAGAGAAAGAAGAATCATCCGTAGAGGAGCCGGCCATGCAAGAAGTCGAAAGCCGGCAAAAGAGACAACAGTGGAAGAACCGGCCATGGAGAAATCAAACCTGGATGATTTGTACGAGATGAGCCGGCGAATCGATTCGGCAGGAAAGTAATCACCGTGTGATATATTGCGATTCGGAAAGTAGCAAGCAATTATGGCAGAAGCTAGCGTCAGATGTTGGAGCCGAGCAAAGACCTTCCGTCGTCTCAAAGCAAGAAAGTCAATCGAGTTCTTCTAGGCAGGTTTTGTTGCCGTGCCGGGGCAGTATGCAGTGGAATCAGTAAAACCGGCATGTAAAAATAAGCCGGGATAAGAGCATCTTTCAAGGAAGCCGGATGTAAAGGTGTTGGGCATAGAAGCCGCCAAAGGCCTCCTGTCTGTCTCAATCTGCAAGTCAGTTGTTCTCAGTTTTTTAGCTACCAATCAAAGGAACAAGTCAGACACGTACATCTATTAATCAACTCAAAAGGAAGGCCACGATCAGAAGAAAGGAATAGAAAAAGAACCACATCACTTTCCAGCCGGATCATCTCGACTCAGAGTAGGAACGGGTCAGAGTTTTCATCAGCGATCAGCAAGGATAGCAACAGCCAAAGGCCGCAAGGCGTGTGACAGCTTGGAAGAAAAAAAAATTGCATGCTTCGCATCGGACGTTGTGTCCAGACCGGATCAAATTTAGTACTAGTGGTAGCATTTACAAGCATCCGACGTACATCTACTCATATGCTGCACGGTTTTCAAGTACCAAAAGAAAAAAGAAAGAGAGAGAGGAAGACGGATCGTGCGGCAAGGGATCGTACGGCAAGCTGAGTATGGAAATTCATAGATGTATCGGAGGAGGAAATATACACAAACTGAGTGCTATACTGCTACCGTGTGCGGCCAGGTTTCCAAAAGCTTTCAAAGAAAAGAAAGAGGAAGAAAAAGCAGGCGAGTACTATTACGCCGCTGCCTCGGCAGTCAATCTACATGGCCCTGTTACAAAGCTTCCAAAGAAAGGAAAAATGAGGAAAAGGGAATACGCGGTTAGCTCCGCCCGTTAGCTGTGTTGAGTCCGGCTTATAAAAATCAAGATCATCGATGACTCGTCCTTCGGCCGGCTTCAAACATCAACGATCAATGACCCGGCTGCCGGCCGGCTTCGAGCGCGCCTGCCGCCGGGTCTCACCACGTCGCCAACGATATTCAGACAGCTAAGTCATGTTTATGGTTGATATTTTATCATTCAGTTAAAAGTCGACAAATTTTATCTATCGCTGCGTTGAAGACATGGATCCTACCGCTTAAAAGACGCGTGTGATGATGTTCGGGTTAGAAACACTGAACCCCACACGTGAAACATATTTGAGGACGATCCATGAAACATCTCTCAGCCTTTATATTGCTTAGCGAGACCCGTGAGAACTTCGCAAGCATTGTAAATTATTTATATGATCAATGGATTTATCAAAGTCGGGCTATCGAATTCCCGCAAATGGATTTTTTCAAAGTCGGGCTATCGAATTCCCGCAAATGGATTTTTTCAAAGTCGAGTTATCTATCACTCGCAATGGATTTCTTAATAACAGGATCGCTATTAAAGTGCCATCATCGTGCTCCGGCTCTATTGCCGTCGCCAATTGCCATATTCCGACTTATGCATCATCAAACGCCAAGAGTGCAATGCAAATTCGGTTAGCGATGCCCAGGAGTGCTTTGCGATGAAAAATAGTGTTGCCCAAGAGTGCTACGCAATTTCGGTTAGCGATGCCCAGGAGTGTTTCACAGCCAAATATTAGCTTCGCCCAAGAGTGTTACGCAACTTCGGTTAGCGTGCCCGAGAGTGCTTCGCAATATGGCAAATTTAAGGTCTTGGGGGCCGATCGCTTGAATATCGCAGTTACAAACTCAAGACCCGGCAAAAAAGCCACATTGGTCATGGGGGCCGATTACTTAAAAGAAAGGTATAGCTACAATCTCATGATCTGGCAAGTATTAGAGCCACTGTATTCTTGGTTTCCTAGCTTAAGCTCGATGCGACTCGCGCTTATATGGCCTGATTGCTCACCTGTAAATTCAATCAGCCTGATGCCCATTGGGACTTGTCTGACCCTGTTTTTATCAGAGAAGAGGCGACAGGAAAAATCCATGCGAAAGCCGGCTTATAGTTCAAGGAAACCAAAAGGGTCATCTAAACCAAAGGATTTGCAGAACGACAAATAACGTTCACTAAAAAAGCAAATCCTCAGGGTGTACGTACACCATCAGAGTATGAAACTTAGAGAGCTCCGAGTAGCTGCAGGCAGCAGACCCGGCGCTTGGAGGCTACTTATTAGAAAAGTCAGTTATGCTCAAATTCCTATAAGTCCCAGGATTGCCGCGGGCTAGAACCCAGCACTTGGGGGCTACCAAGTTTGAAGCTATCAGTTCTCAAGGAAGACCCGGAACACTGGAAGCAGTAGATCCGGCTCTTGGGGGCTACTCAGTTCGAAGATTTTTGGGTATTATAAATTCAAAGGCCTACAAGAAGACCCGGAACGCAGCTGCAGTTCCGGCTCTTGGGGGCTACTCACTTTGAAGCTCAAAAGCTATTAAGTAAGAAATTTGAAGTCCCAGGTTGCTGCGAGCATAAACCCGGCACTTGGGGGCTAGAGTCGGGAAGTAATATTTCCCGAGGTGAAGAATCAAAATCAATTTCGGGTCTCAAAAGTAAGCCGGAGTTTTTGTGCGAGGTCTTCTTGACAAGGTCTTAAATGACAGCCTCCACGTGAGTATGCTTCATCAAATCCAGATCATAAATATCTGGAGCATCCTTCAGCATAGCCTCCGTATGAGCAGGCTTAATCAGGTCCGGGTCAGATGAAACCCGGTTGAAGAAAACATGGTTATATGTGGCGGGACACCAAGAAGAGTCGGCCCAATGATTTAATAGTGTAACCCGGACTTTTAGTCCACAAGTATTTATCTTATTTCAGGAGATTAACCCGGATTTGAGCTGGCAGGCTTCACATGAAACATGATGATCAAGATCAAGGTCACAAAGAAGAGCAAGCCAAGCTCATATCCAAATTAATCTTGGGGGCTACTGTTGGGGGAGTGATAACCAGGTAGGCCCATGAAGAGGAAAGCTAAACCCGGCAGGCAGGAGGCCTGGACGAGGTTACCCTGCACTCCACATGAGCAGGGTTACACTTGGGCCGGAGAGCTCATTTCATAACCCGGCCAGAATTATAACCCGGCCAGAAAGATAACCCGGCCAGAATGATAACCCGGCCAGAATGATGACCCCTCATTAGGGAAGACCCGTCATCAGGGAAGAGGAGTCAATATCGGGCGGGCTCTCAGGAAGAGTCCGCGCTCGGCGAGGTTTCAGGAAGACCTAGAGAAGGAAGGCTCTAGAAGACTCAGAGGCAGCATTCATCACCGAGTCCAAGACTTGGAGGATACGAAAGACAAGACGAGATAGAGTAGAACTCCAAGTAGTCTTACCATGTAAACCAGGAGACCCGGATGTCTTTATAAGCGGGCTCCTAGGTCATAGAGAGGGAGGTCAAGGGAGGTCACAATAAGCCATAGGCCAAGTAAGATAGACAAAATAGAGAGAGCTCCCAAGAGAGAGCTCCCACGCCCGGGTTCATCTAAACCCGGTGATCGCCATTGGCGCACCATGTAACATATTATCATATCAGTGATTTATAGCAAGATGTAGGGATCCTCCACCGAGGGGACCCGAACTTGGGTAAAAAACATCTTCTCCCCCGTAGAGCTAGACAATCTCCTGAACACCAGAGTCGCCTTGCCCCTCATCTCAAGTTTCCACCCGGAAACATCTGCCGTGACAATCCCACGACAATAGCTTTGCCTGGAACTATACCATGGAAGGTGTTTGTGGATGGCGGTAAGTTTTCGACTGACTTGTTCATCCGGCGTAATGTGTCGGCAAAGATGATGTTGATGCCGCTCCCTCCATCCATGAAGATTTTGGTCATGGCGTAACCACCAATTTGAGCATCAAGTACAAGAGAGGCGTGGCCTGGTCTATAAACGGATGGTGGATGGTCTTCTCGACTGAATGTGATCGCTGTTTCTGACCCGCGCAAAGATTCTGGTATGGCTGGTGGCGCCATAACAGCCATGTTGACATGTCGGGTGTGAAGCTTTTGTTGCCTGTTAGAGGGTCGTCCTTTCTGAATCATATGCATTTGCTCTTGACGTCTTGGATATTGCTCTGTTGCATCTTGCGGTATGTGATATACTGCCCCTGTGAATTGACTGCCTGGATTGTACGATGGAGGAGGTGGAAGTGCTGCGACTGGCTGTGTTGGCGTGGGTGCCATGTGTGCTGGTGTATCCCTTCTGAGCCGTTTCATATATTCGGCTGCCAATTGTTCGAATTCACGACAGTTCTTCATAGTATGACTTGATGTTAATCTTCCCGTTGCTGGGTCTTTGAATAGGTGTAATCTGCATGGATTCTCCGTCTGCTCTTGAGTTGATTCATCTGACCTTGGATTCAAGCGTCTTTGTCATTTTTGTCTCTTATATTCATTACCATGTCGATCGCGATCCCGGTTGTCGCGGCGATCGTCTAACCGATTGTAGCGATGATCGTTATCTTGTGTGTCACGATAGTCGTCATTTTTACTGCTGTAATGGTCATTGTTTCTCCTATCATCCCGAATATGATTATCATGTGCGAATCCGGCTGCCACGAATTTGACTTTATCCTTGCTACTATAGTCATTCCCACGCCGACGTCGCCTCTCGTCCCTGTCACGGCGGTCCCGACTGTCCCATCGATCGTCATGATCGTGTGAAGGGGATGGTCGTTTGGTTTGTAAGGCATCTTCCCCATCCGCCCACTCGGTTGCAATTTTCATGAGCTCTGCCATGGATTTTGGCTTTTGTCTCCCGAGTGCCTCTCTGAAGTCGTCTCTGTAGACTCCCAATGTGAAAGCATCCATGGCCCTGTCTTCTGAGATCGTGCCGACTGAATTGCGTATAGCGGTCCATCTTCTGATATATGCTCTTAGCATTTCGCCTGATTTTTGCTTGCACGCCCGAAGTTCCTCGAACGTTTTGGGTCTTTCACAGAGCGGGTCGAAGTATTTTATGAAGTCTTCTTTGAAGTGTTCCCAGGAGTCGTAAGTTCCCTCGGGTAGCGATCTGAGCCAGTCGCGGGCTGTGCACTCAAGCATTAGTTGTATGTATTGCAGGGCTGTTGTAGTTGTTCCTCGTTGGCATACGACTGCCAACTTGTAATCCTCGAGCCAGCATGCAGGCTCTTGTTTGCAATTGAACTTCAATGTAGTCGGTAGGCCAAACTTCTTGGGCAGCTTGGCTTCGCGGATTCGTCGAGTGAAGCACTGTGCCCCGCATGATCCGATGTTGCGATTATCACCTGATTCCCTGCTGCTCGACCTTCTGGACCTGCTTCGCGATCGGCTTCTTGATCGGCGTCGACTGGAGTTCCTTCTTACGCTACTTCGTGGAGGGCTGCGACTGCGACGATTTCGTGAGCGGCTTCGGCTGCGCTCTTGGCTTCTTCCTTCTGCGAGTTCTTTTGCCGCAATTGCCAAAGCTTTCATCTGCTGGAGGTATAACTCTTCCGCTGGTCCCCCTGGTGGAGGTTTATTTGCTTGAAGGTATGCTCCTATTGACATGAGTGCGCCCTCGCCTGTTTTTGGCAGGAGTATGCCCTCCGAGTCTAGCGTCATGAACGAGTGCTCTAGATTCCGAGTGACTTCTGGTCTTTCTCTTTCCGGAATTCTTGCGAGTCTGGATCTGCGTCCTCCTTCCGTCGCTCATGTGGAGCTAAGGGATAGCTGTCGCCTGCGTTCACTTGAGATGCGTGCCTGCCTCCTTCTTTCTTCGAGTGTTGCCCTGTACTGCTTCAGTCGCATTGTTTCTTGCCAGTTGAAGTAATTATATGTCATAATCTCTTCGGTGGTTGCATCTGCTGGCATCATGGTGCAGTCCGTGATAATTTTGTCTACTTTTGCCGCCGTTTCTGCTATTATGTTTAATTTTGTCACGCCATCTGGCAACGTAACTTCATAGGGAAATTCCGTAGGCCTTCGACTGGCAGCGGCCGCCGAGGTTTCTGCACTAAACGCGACGTAGACCTGCCGGGGTATGACCGGGAGGCATGTGTGTGTGCAGTCAATGCCAGTCATTGATTCAATTTCGCCATCCCAGTTCGTGGCTGATCTTTTGTTTTTGCTGATCTGAGTGTTGACACTGACACGCGTCTCAAGCGACTGCTCAGGAGGTTCGTCGTAGTCGGTGAAGGTATCATGAAGAGCTTGGGACTCCGGATCAGTAAAATCGGTCATATGAATGCTGTCTTCTAGATCCTCTGTCTGCATGTGGTCGCGTATTTCGTCGAGTGGATCTATGCTTTCGCCGGTGCTGGTTTGAAGGCCAGGCTGTGTTTTCTCGTCTAATTGATTTTGAGTCACGTAGTCCTCAAATTCCTTTGTCGTCATGGAGTCAGTAGGAGATCATAGCGGTGAGATCGGACTGATCTGTGATGAAGTAGTTCTGGCATCTTCTGCTGATGCGGTTATGGTGGCCAGCGCTTCGACTGGATTGCTATGGTTAATCGACTGGACTTCGTCTTCGGGGAACTCTTCTGTCATGAGTTTGTTGAATTCTCGTGATGACATGGAGGAGATCGGGGATTTGGGCGATGGGATCGAGTTGATCTGTGATAAGGTGATCTCCTTGTCTGTCAAGGATGCGATTGCAGTCGACTTCTCCTCGGTTGCCTCAGTCGCGATCTGGTCGGTTAAGTCCTGCACACCAAACTGATAAACGAAAAAGTTATGCTTACCAACTATTAGATCGAATCCTGAGTCGAGACTGGAATAGTTTTCTTGTGCTTCTGGTGAATATGGCTTGATCCTCCTTAGCATAGCTGTTGGTGATCTTGGCGAGTGGTTGCCTGTGGTCTGGATGCGATCTGAAGTCGCCGATGTGTATCCCTCTGATGAAGTCGGCGAGTGGCCGTTTGAAGCTGGGACCGAAAAATCCGTAGATCCAACACTACCTTTTCCCACAGACGGCGCCAATTGACGAGGGGTGTCCCCATCAATACCCATGGTTGATAGCCTAGGGTTAGAGTTATGAGGTAGAGAACGCGTAGTGTTAGTAGATTCGTCGGCTGACAAGCGGGAATTACCCAGGTTCAGGGCCCTCGACTGAGGTAACACCCCTACTTCCTGCCTGTCTGTATTGATTGTGAATATGCGGCGAGTACAATGGTCTAGCGAGATGCGGGGTTTGGTGGTTCTGATTGGGCGTGTCCTTGATCGGCCACCCTCCTGTCCCTTATAAGGGGGTATAGGTCTCGGGTACGTAACCGACTAGGATTACAAGTATGGAAATTATAACCGACTATGAATAACTAGGTAAGTAATCTTCATCTTGGGCTTCGCTTATTGGGATTCTTCAGTCTATTGACAATTGGGCTATAGTCATCACGTGCACCAGGTACCCACACGATGGGGTACCCATTTAGTATAACCTTGTCAGTGGCGCTATGACGACCGCGATGACTCTGATGGAGAGAATGACGAGAAGAAGAATGCCCACCTTGCCGCCTATGGTGTTGATACCAACTGGTATCCTGACACCGGCGCCTCAAACGACATCACGGGGGAGCTGAGCAAGTTGACAACTCATGACAAGTACAAAGGACGGGATCGCGTCCACACCGCCAACGGTAACGGTATGCAAATTAGCCACATTGGTCATTCAACATTATGCACCCCTAATACCTCTTTGCATCTTAAAAATATTCTTCATGTTCCTAGTGCAACTGCAAACCTTTTATCTGTTCACAAACTTACTCTTGATAATCACATCTTCTTTGAATTTCACCCATATTTCTTTTTAATCAAGGATCAGGCAACAAGGAAGATTCTCTTTAAAGGTCCATGCTATGGTGGTCTTTATCCGCTAGTACCATTCTCCACCGGGTTACCCAAGCACGCTTTCATCACCATCAAGCCTTCATCGTCGACTTGGCATCGCCGCTTAGGACATCCTTCATCGTTTGTGGTTCAACAAGTACTTAGGAAAAACAATATTTCTCATTCGCCTGAAATAAACCCTTACATTTGTGACTCATGTCAGTTAGCTAAGAGTCATCAGTTGCCATATCCTGTCTCCACTAGTGTTTCCACTGTTCCTTTGGAACAAGTGTTTTCTGATGTGTGGGGTCCAGCACCTGAGTCAGCTGGCAAGCATTCATATTATGTAAGCTTTATCGATGATTTTAGCAAGTTTACATGGATCTATTTGTTAAAGAAACGTTCTGAAGTTTATCAAGTTTTCTTGAATTTTCAGCAGTTTGTTGAGCACAAATTTGGCCGCAAAATTATCATTATGCAAACGGATTGGGGTGGTGAATATGAAAAACTTAATGCCTTCTTTCAGAAAAATGGTATAACCCATCATGTTTCTTGCCCACCAACAAAATGGTTCCGCTGAACGCAAACATCGCCATATAGTTGAAGTTGGTCTTGCTTTGCTTGCCAATGCCTCTATGCCTTTAAAATTTTGGGATGAAGCATTCCTCACAGCCACATTCCTCATAAATCTCCTTCCAAGCAAAGTCATCAACCTAGACACACCCGTTGAACGCCTTCTCAACACCAAGCCAAATTATGAGTCTCTTCGGATTTTTGGTTGTGCTTGTTGGCCAAATCTCCGTCCATACAATAAACGAAAACTTGCTTTTCGTTCTACACGGTGTGTGTTCTTAGGATATAGCCCACGTCACAAAGGAGTTAAGTGTCTCGAGGTGTCTACGGGTCGCATCTATATTTCAAGAGATGTTGTTTTTGATGAGAGAGCTTTCCCGTTTTCCTCTCTCCATCCAAATGCCGGCGCCCGTCTTCGCAAAGATATTCTTCTTTTGCCATCTCATTCATATTCCTCTCCTTCTCATGGGGTTGCACATGTTAATGACTATATGGCTTTGCCTATTATACCAGATGTTACTAATGATCAAAATGCAGAAAGATACATGCCTGCAGATACTAGCATGGAGCAGCCGGAACAAGAACAAAATTCTGAGCAAAATGATGCTCATATGAGCCAGAATGGACAACCACAGCATGCAGAAATCCATGCAGAAAACGTCAACCATGATTCCGAGGAGGAACTGATCCCCTCCGATCCCGAAGATGCTGTTGACAGCGACCCCGAGGAGGATCCTATCCAGACGCCGCGCTCGTCGCCGCAGTCGCATGCAGCTGCCAGCGCGCGCGGCAGCGTTTCCCCGCCTGGCTCCGTGACGCGCCACTCATCGCCCGCCACGCCGCCCGACAGCCCAGGTCCAACACATGCGGGAGACAGCGCGTCCCCGCCCGACAGCCCGGTGAGCCACTCGCCGGCTGCCACGTCCCCTGCGGATTCCCTCTGCACTCCAGATTCGTCCCAGGGCAATGATCACAACAATCATGATCACTCCGGATCCTCTGGGGCTCAGTCTGCTGAGGGAGATTCTTCCACAGCACCGTCTCCTCCAGCACCTCCTCCACCACCTCCGGAACCCCGCACTCGCCTACAAAAAGGTATACGACAGCCTAAAGTTATTACTGATGGTACTGTTAGGTGGTGTCTTTTTGCCTCTTCAGATGAACCACGTACACTCTCGGAGGCGCTTGCGGATGACCGTTGGTGCAAGGCAATGGAGGAAGAACACAATGCTCTCATACAAAATAAAACATGGCATCTTGTTCCAGCACATCATACAAAGAATCTCATTGATTGCAAATGGGTGTACCGTATCAAGAAAAATGCTGATGGTACGATTGATCGCTATAAGGCACACTTGGTTGCAAAAGGATTCAAACAAATGTATGGTGTAGACTATGAAGATAACTTCAGTCCTGTGGTTAAAGCTGCTACTATTCGTATTGTTTTGGCAGTAGCTGTTTCCAGGGGTTGGAATTTGCGGCAGCTAGATGTCAAGAACGCGTTTCTACATGGCGTTCTGGAAGAGGAAGTGTATATGAAACAACCTCCAGGTTTTGAAAATAAAGACAAGCCACATCACATCTACAAACTTGATAAAGCTCTATATGGGCTCAAGCAAGCCCCTCGAGCCTGGTATTCCAGGCTTAGCACCAAGTTGCAACAACTTGGCTTCACTCCCTCCAAAGCTGATACTTCACTTTTTCTCTACAATAAGTCTGGAATTATGATGTTTGTACTAATATATGTTGATGATATCATAGTTACGAGCTCCTCAGATCAAGCCATCTCTGCCCTTCTTCGTGATCTAAATGATGACTTTGCTCTCAAGGATTTGGGAGATCTACACTTCTTTTTGGGCATTGAGGTAAAGAAGACTCACTCTGGCTTGCTCCTCACACAGGAAAAATATGCTGCTGAATTGCTTGCCAAAGTCGGTATGACTAAATGCACCTCTTATCCTACACCCTTATCATCCAATGAAAAACTGTCATTAACCGAGGGGACTCCCCTTGGTCCGAAAGATAGCACAAGCTACCGGAGTGTGGTTGGTGCATTGCAGTACTTAACATTGACACATCCTGATATTTCATTCTCAGTCAACAAAGTTTGCCAATATTTGCATGCTCCTACATCTGTTCATTGGACAGCTGCAAAAAGAATACTACGTTATGTTCAAGGTACACAACAAGTTGGGTTAACCTTTCAGAGGTCTTCATCAAGCTTGCTTAGTGCTTTCTCCGATGCAGACTGGGCAGGCTGTCTAGATGATAGAAGATCAACAGGAGGATTTGCAATATTTTTGGGACCGAATTTGGTCTCATGGAGTGCACGCAAACAGAAAACAGTGTCAAGGTCTAGTACAGAATCAGAATATAAGGCTCTTGCAAATGCTACAGCTGAGTTGATATGGGTTGAAGCTGTTCTTCGTGAACTTGGTGTGACGCTGAAAAATAAACCATGTCTATGGTGTGATAACCTGGGTGCTACATACTTGTCTGCTAATCCAGTTTTTCATGCTAGGACTAAGCATATTGAGATAGACTATCATTTTGTCCGTGAAAGAGTTGCCGGTAAACTCCTTGACATCAAGTTCATCTCCAACAAAGATCAAGTTGCAGATGGTTTTACAAAGGCCTTACCAGTTAAGAATCTTCATGAGTTTGTACGTAATCCCAACCTCTCAAAAGGTTGTGATTAAGGGGGGCTGTTAGACTTGTAAACAACTTACGTACGAGGGTATGGAGTAGTACTCCAACCCAAATACGTCTCCATGTAATTGCCACGTGATGGGCTTTTCATCACCATATAAACACGTAACCGATCCCCCTAGCGGGATACGATCGTTTCCACAAATCAAATAAGCAGTCGTAAGAATAATCTCTGGAAGACTAATATCACCCATAGGTGCCCACGGTCCCATATTCAAAATAATATGTTCCAAGACCAAGGATCCTGAACGATCAGTTTGTGTTGCTTTATTAATCTTCTCTAGAACTCCTAACTTCTGCCAAACTTCCTTTCCTTTTGAGCATTGGAAAAAATCATGCATTATATCTTCACATCCGACGCTACAGATTGGGCATTGGCTGCTGGTCGCGACATGTTTATTTGCTAGGAATAGGATACCCAAACATGGGATTAAACAATGAAGAGCTCTCCATCTGAATATGTAATATTTGCTGGGACTTGAAGCTTCCATAATTTTTTCCACACATCACTTCCATGTGAACCTCCAATTTCAAGCATGTCAGGAACATGCCTACCGAAATGATAATTCCATTCAATATGATATGCTGATCTAACACTAAAGATCCTTGTATTTGTCTAGTGCCATGCAACAAAATCGGCCATGCCCGTTGGTGCAAGTGGGATCTCTAAAATTCCGTTTGCATCTATTCCCCCAAATTATTCTCTTATCAAATTTTCATCCCATGTGCCAAACCCTATTACGGAGAAAAATATCCACGGAAGAAACCCGAGGCTGCCGTCACCTTGAAACCTTGTTCCAGAGGGTTTCTGGAGCTCTTCCCGGCTTTACCGGAGGCTCCACTTGTTGGAAAATATGAAATATCTCATACTCCCTCCGGACCGTAAAAACTGTCAGAAGAAAACATCACACACAACACAAATATCATGTATAATGATCCGACATTTTTTCGGATCGAAGGTAGTAGTATTCATGCATCAATGATCACCTTGTGGACTTAGAAATTCTGACGCAGCGAGTGTCTGTATAAGTAAGGCCAAATATCTCGTGGTCGACAACCTTGGATGATGCATTGAAGATGAGAATGGTCTCCTAATCAAAAGGTACATGTAACCCTTTCCACGACCATCTCATATGAAAGCGCGCCCCATGACGGTGGAGGCATGGGATCACTAGGCCATCGAGATTCTTAGGTTTCCACACATTAGTCCACCAGACAAGACATTGGCTGCCGACAACATGGTCATCTGCAGCCACATGAAAGCACGTCAAAATTTATCGATTATCTTGATCAGCCAAGTCGACGGAGCAATATACGTAAGGTGGTAAATCGCCATAGCTAAAAGCATTGATCAAGCAAACTCATCTCTTCCAACTAGAGTGAACCACTTGGTCTTCCATCTCCACATGTGTTGTAGGCTTGTAATTGTACCTATACTTCCCGAGAAGCTAAACTTGTCGATCAAGCTTAGTATCCCAGCGACAGAAATCAGATACTGGTCACCTCTTCAAGTGATCTCCATCTTCTCCATGAAGAAGGTCAAATTCAGACAAACTTTTCAAGAAAGGAATAAAGGCAACCAAAGTATTGCACGAGGCTTGCGACCTTGGAGAAGCCCTACGGACCTACGATCTTCTCCTCTCAAATGGTACAACATAATCACATATATATTCAGTCATCTTACTCTGATCCATGTCTTCTCCCACTAGCGAACTGTGTCGATCAACACACACACATATAATATATCCATGGATCGTATCATGGCCAGCAGGAGCAGCAGGAGAGGAGGCAACAGCTGCAAGGAGAGCTGCCATCGCCACTGCCAACCTCCTCACTCGGCCAAATGCCTCTGCATCTACCTCCTGCTCTCGCTCATCTTCTTCCTCCTTATCGCGGCCGTGCTGCTCGTCGTCTTCGTCACCAGGCTCAAGAAGCCGACCTTCTACCTGCAATCCATCCAGATGGACAAGTCCTTCAGCCTCCGGTCGTCGCCGCCTTCGAACACGAACAGCAGCGGTCACAACGGGACGTCCTCGTCGTCGTGCTCGGTGGCGTCGCTGCTGTTCGCGGCGCAGAACCCCAACAGGATCGGGATAAGGTACAGCGGGGCGGACCTCGGCGTGGCCTACGCGAACGAGTCGGTCGGCGCCATGGACGTGCCGGTGTTCTACCAGCCGCCCCGGAGCAGCAACGTGACGGTGCTCATGCACGCCGTGTTCCAGGAGTCCAACGTCAGCCACCTCGTCGTCAGCGAGCTGTCCGCGCAGAGGAAGCTCGTCGAGATCAGGATCGCCGGGAGAATCGACGCCACGACGCACATCATGAACTTCCCCCTGCCGAAAGTTCAGGTTAATACTCCATACTTACTTCAGAACATTTTTTTCGAAACGTGTTCCATCTTCACAAGTTCAATTCTTTTGAAGTTCAGTCAGTCTAAATTCCGTTGTGTTTTTGCTATTGCAGTTTACGCTCGATTGCACGATAGCAACGAACTACACCGATATAGTGCGGGGGGAAGGGATCGAGTCTGCAACTGCACTCAAGGTATCCATGGACTGAACGTTTCTAGTTTGCGACTGTTAATTTAAATTTGTATAAAAAAGACTGTTAATTTGCATCAAAGTTTTAAATAGCCGTCTATTGTATTTAGCCCCGGCCTTTCCAGCAGCTATGAAAGGCTATAGCTGGGCTATAGCCCAGCTAAGCCCATTTAGCCGTTTTGCTAATAATGGGAAAAATTCAACATTTGGACAGCACATATTCATATATATATATATATATATATATATATATATATATATCAAATTATCAATACTTTACAGATGTATAACATACTAACAGTCACAACAACACAAGAGATACGAATAAACATAAGTTCTGGACATAGTTATGTCCACATATTACAAGTTTACAACATTAAGTAGCAACAATTAAGGACATAGTTCAAATTTTGGTTAGCCCAGCTATTAGCGGCAAATATTGGTCTGAGCGGCAAAATTTGGTCCAAATTTTTTTGGGCCCGTTGGGCGGGAGATTAGCGGCTACGGGGCTAAATCTAGGCTAAATTCAGTTAGCCCAGCTATTAGCGGCTATTTTCTCTTTAGCCTACAAAGGCCTTAGCTTTAGCCCCAAGCCTCCCTGAAGGCTAAAGCCGGGCTATAGCCGGCTATTTAAAACTTTGATTTGCATGCAGGGTGTATGTTCTGTCCAGAACTCAGACGATTAATATGTTTGCAGGCTCTCCAACTATCTGCGCTGCCTCACATCTCGCAGAAGTGCTCTATAAAGTTTGATATGTGGTCGAGAGGGAAGAGGACGAAGCTCTTGGATTTGGGATGCTGATTTCCTAATTTAAAAGATTAGTGTACAGAGCTATTTTTCCGCCTCGAGAAATATTCTTTGCGCAATGCTCCAATGTATAGGGCTTGTTTGATTCATAGGATATAGGAAAGTCATAGGAATAGGAAAAGTATAGGATTGCTATGTCATGTACACTCCAATCCTATAGGGTTTGGTTTGTATCAAAGTTTGTTTGATTCCACCAAAGGAATTATAAAAAGAGCTTGGAGTGGATGTTAGAATTCCTATGGGAAGTAGTACAAAAATTCCTATGGGAAAAATTCCTATAGGAACCAATCCTATGAATCAAACCATTAGGAAAGGAAAAAATCCTATGGGATAAAATCCTACAAGATTCCTATGAATCAAACAAGCCCTAAATGTCTTGGACGGCGGCAAATGGTTTGCTCTTAGTTCTTGCTTGTGCAGTTGTGCTTGTAACTGTGTAAGCAGTTAGCTTATGGTAATTAAGCCCAAGTTGAGGTTCTCAAAAACTTTTGTGATGCCGTAAGGAAAAGTCAAATTTGTCCATCAACTATTGACTAAGTTTACAAAAAAAAAACGACTGACTAAATTCAATAACTATGTTTTAAACAAGACTAACCTGACCCCATAATGCTATGCCTGACATATCTGGTCGAGGAGACGGGCTGAATGTAGTAGGTTGGGCCGAATTTAGTTAGGGGTCGTTTGTCACCCATTATTTTCATGAAATTCATTTTAGATTTCATACCAAACGTATTTAGCTGTCAGTGAATTGGAGTGCCATTTCAATTAGAATTCTAAAAAAAGTCTATGCTATGTTAAGTCAATTTATGTGTCTAATGCTGTCAATTGAAATGAATTGATGGGTGCCAAATGAGCGCTAATCGTGCTCCGTATAGAGATTACATACGACACTCATTGTGCTATGTATGTAGTTCATATTGAAATACTTAGAACATTTTATACTATGGTGTAGAGGGAGTAGCTCTATATCACCGAGATTGCGGGTTGGCATGATGCTGGATAGTGTTGGGAGCGGAGTGCTAGATCTCGGATCCGGGGTTGGCTAGGGTTCTTGCTCATCTTTTTTTTATTACTCCAGAGGTTGCATATGGAAGCGATGAGAGGAGGCACCGTTTAATTCAATAAGGTCGTGGTTAGTGGCCATCTCTCGGGGTGGAGTCGAGGTGCCCACAACCTTCTTCCGGCGAGCCTCGGTGGCGAGGGAAGGAAGCATGTGGCCCAAACTCGGAAAGAATCACACGATGACCATGTTAGCCGCGGTCAGGGGTTGATACGACGCTCTCCCCAAACGCTGGTGTGACGTTCCTTCAACCTCCTATGTTGATTTTGAAGGAGATATGCCCTAGAGGCACTTAATAAATGTAGTTTATTCGTCATATCTCAATTGTTCATTATATGTTTTATACCATGCTATAACTGTATTAAGCGGAAACATTAATACACGTGTGGTAGATAAACAACCAGGTCCCTAGTAGCCTCTACTTGACTAGTTCATTGGGCAATTGATGATCGAGGTTTCCCGATCATGTGACATTTATGTCAGTTGAAAATGGAGTCATGTCATTGGGAGAATGACGTGATGGACATACCCAATATTTGTAGGACGTAGTCATTATGCCTTCGACCGTGAGATCTACTCTTATTGCTATTCCTGGAAGACACTTTGATTGCATCAAACGTCATATCTTACATAGTGTGACAATAAAGGTGTCCCTCTCGGGTGTCAGAAAGGAGTATGTTGAGACGGGGGGTCAAGAGCGGGATTTGCCAGTCCGCATAGCAGGATAGATACTCTAGGGCCCACTCGGTGAGATTATGTCAAACGAGCTTGCAAGCGTGTGACTAGGTCACCAGGACATAAGATCATGGACGAGTAGAAGTTAGCAGTGTCGGTAACGAGATCAAGCTAGGTATGGAGATATCTATGAACGAGTCTCGGACACGCTAAGTATCGCATGGCAAAAGGTTGAAGACTCAGACGTCTAGGTTCGAACGGTAAAGTATTCGTTATCTCGCAGGGATTAATTCTGGGTATCCTCGGTCCACGAATTAGTCATTGATCGGAGAGGAGTCTCGATCATGTCTGGTGAGATAATCGAACCGCTAGGGTATCACACTTAAGGGGAGTCGACATTTTACCGAAAGAGAAAAATAGGAAAAGAGAGACCGGGAACGCCCCGGGAAAGTTCCGATGGAGATCGGGCAGCGACGAAATAGTTTTCGGAGCCGGAATAAATTATGTAATATGTATTTAATATTAATTAGTGTAATTAATAGTTAAATATATTTTTATTTAATTAATTTCGAATTTTTAAAGGCAGCCCACCTTAAATGGGCCTTCCATGGGAAGGAAGGCCCATAAGGGGGGGAACTTCCCCCCTTGGTGCGGTTTTGGAGGGGCTGCCCTAGGTGGGCCAAAAGGGGCCCACCTAGGGCCGGCGGCTCCTCTTGGGGCGGGGCTGGTGTGGGATTAGTCCCACACCGCCCAGCCAGCAAGGCTGGCAGCCCCTCTCCCCCTTTATATAGAGGGGCACCCCTGGCCTTTGAAATACAACCAATTCTCTCTCTCTCTCTCTCTCCTTGGATCCCGTGACTCCCTTGTTTGGAGTTGCGCCGAGGATAAGTTTTCTCCACCATACGCACGCCGCCGCGCTGCTGGTCTTCCGGTTCCAGTCTTCCGCTGCTCGTCCCTGGATCGGGCCCGGAGTTCGTCGGCTTCACCGTATGTGTGTAACGCCCTGCGAGGTGCCACGCTAGTGGTGCTGGAGGTCTGCTTCCTCTACACGGCCTCGAGGTCGTCGTCGGTTTCATCGACATCGCCGCGTCATCGTCTTCTTCGTCGCGCCAAGTTCTCCGCGACCTTGAGGTCGGCTACGGCGTCTACGTCAGCAACGCTTGTGCGGGAGCGTAATCCCCGCTTTTCGGTCTACAAGGGTATGTATACCGATCTCCTCCGTATTACTATATCTGCATAGTATAGATCCTGGCTAGTTTAAGGTTATCGCTGTTAGGAAAAATTTTGTTTTCTGCCTGCGATCCCCTTCAGTGGTATCAGAGCCGATCTATGCGTAGATATAGCTATGCGCTAGCTGCACCCGTGTTTATCACGGGGACATCGTTCTTATTATTTGCTACCCTCTCGCGTGCACTTGCACTGCCGGCAGCATCGAGTTGATGAAGCGGCCCGGACCGACCTTACGCGTACGCTTACGCGAGACTGGTTCCATAACTGACATATGGCTGGTTCCGTATATGTGGCTGGCGGGTGTCTGTCTCTCTCTCTTTAGTTGGCTTTGCATTTTCAATGGAGGGCCCGAAAGGGATGTATAAATATGCAATTATTTGATCGTTGTTGTGGTCATAGGTTCGTAGGTATGAATCGGTTCTATTTACGACAGCCCCAAGCCACGTAAAATATGCAAAAGATAAAGTAGAGGCGTCTAACTTTATTTTGCAGGGGCTATGTGATATGGTCAAGTTAGGTTTATTAAATTGTTTATGAACTGCTGGCGCGAAGGAGACCATCGGCGCAAGGGCCATATCACGTCGCATTACATTTGATGTTTTGAGTGCATCTTATATTGTGTGTATATATATATAGTATATATTAGTTACACGGCGGTAGTAATATAAGATGATCCCTCCAAAATACCATTTGTGTTCTCCCTTCGACGTGCACCACCAAGAAAGTTCTACGTTATGAGGCAGGCCGTGACGATCGGGTGTCAGACATATCGTCGTTCGCATACAGTGGGTGTAAGCCATGTTGCACGCGCATTTACGTTGAAGGTTATTATGGCGAGCCTAGCATGTACAGACATGGCCTCGGAACAAGGTGACCGAAAGGTTAAGTATGAGTCACAAAGTTGTTGTGATTGACATGTCGATGTCTACCTTTGAAGTTATGTTGCCGGCTCTGATGATGAGGGGTTGCATAATGGATGAGGATCGTGTAATCACTAAAACAATTAGAGGGATATTCGTTTTGAGTGGGAGTTGTAGTAGTTTTATTTTATTAAAACTTGAACTCTATTTTATAATGAACAAAGTCTTTATGTTTTGCAAAACCTTTGTAGATATTAACCAGTGTAATAGCCTTCTTTGAAAATTAGGCGCAATCCTGCGATTGAGAAACTTAAAAAGTTGGGTCCAAACTTCATAGTTTTATACTTTAGCTTGAGGATACTCCTTGTTTAAACCATTAGCTCTTTGTGATACAATACCCGCTAGGAGATAAACCCGGAGATTCCGCTAACAAAAGGATAATTTGGATTATCAAGTTTTTGTGCGGATAATATCATCATAGTCCAGTGTATGCTGTGATCTCTGCCATAGAGCATTGACGGTGGGTACGAGTTGTTAGATCGCGAACATATGAGATGATCGCTAAACTCGGGATACACCTAAAGTTGGGTTGATGAAGTTTAACAGTATGTTGACTGTTTTTCTTCTCAACCAAGATGGAAGAGAATACACGCATTGAAGGAGCACGTGACAGTCATAATTGATGACACTGGTCATACTCGATGACATTGGTCATATTTGATGACATTGTGACGCCTCGCTCAGCTCGATCACTGGATGACAGACGACGTTGGCAGGTGCAAATGTTTTGTCATAAACTATGTCATGCAAGGGGAATCGTTCACCTTCGTGGTTATTGATTGCGTTGGAAGAATCAAGAAGATGAAACAGATCGCCGGGAAGTCATCAATGATGATGGTGTATATATATGATATACACGTTATGAATGTTTTGCCTAAGTAAGTACTCGCAGTAGTGACTAAGTTTTTGATACTAGTCATGTTTTATGAAAACCAGATTTACTGCTTGAGTAGCTTGGAAGGATGAGACGACAATGTGTGTTGATGATGGCAGACAAAATGTTGTGATGGCCATAGACACTCTCTCTCTAGATCTACCATTTGAATAAATTCTTTTATGATCGCCTGTTAGTATGATCGTTATAAATGTGTCTCTTCTAGCGAGACGATTGTTCATATATGTTAGTGACAAAATCGTTGTCCTATATTTATGAAGTAACGATCATAAGCCGATTTAAATTTAGATGGTAGAAGCTCCCACATTCATAATATTAATGCCAAAGAATACAAACTTAATAAAGACACCACATTCGTGTGGCACTACCGTTCAAGTCATGTCAATGTTATAGTCAATGAACAAGCTCCATACGGATGGATCTACAAGTCCTTAGATTTGATCTTTTGACACTTGCAAGATAACTAAGACACCGTTTTCGGAAAGCGGGCATATAACTTATTGATAATCATGCATTTTGATGTATGTGGATCAATGAAGTAATTAACGTGTAGTGGAGATCTTTATTTCGTAAGCTTCAATGAACGTTTGAGTATAACTTGTTGAGAATCATGCATGTGGGTGTATGTGAATCAATGAAGTACTTTAACGTATAGTGGAAGTCTTTGTTTCCTAGACTTCATGAATATTCCGAGTAGATATACGGATATCCACTTAGGAAATGTTGGTCTGAAAATTTTGATTCGATCAAACAAGTTCAGAATGAAGTAGGAAAATAAATTTAACAAGAAAATCAAATTCCTGCGATACAGATCGAGAAAATAAAGATTTGAATTATAATGTTGGCATATCATTGGAAGACTTGTGAGAAGAGTTCCACAAATTACGTCGCATGGAACACCATAGTGTTATGGTATGTTAGGACGCCGTAATCGCACTCTATCGGATAGTGTGTGGTAAATAAATCTCTTATCGAATTATTGTGATCATTAGAGTCATATGGTACAAACATAATATTCACGTTAGATGATAGGGAACCATTTAAATCCATGGAGACAATACCATATGGGTGATGGCATGGCTTTTAGCCTGGATTGTCGTTTCAACAATTTAGTGTTTCGATGTGATCAAACCTAAAATGGATAAATCTTTGTAGTGTACCGTACGTAAAGAATGCAACGGCGGCGCCAGCGTGTATTCGCTGTCTTCAGCTGAATACCCAAGAATTGGGAGCGCTAAAATTTGTCTAGTACTTTGGCCCAGCCCACGAAGGCCTCGTCTCGCATCGCACGCACCAATCGTTCAGTCCATCGCTCGCAGTCGCAGGTAGCAGAGACGCAGACTCGCAGTCGCAGCTCGCCCTCCACCCTCGCCTTATCTCCTGCGCCGTGCGCCCCCGCCCCCGCCGCCGGCCGCCGCCGCCGCCGGCCGCCCCCGCCGCTCCGTCCCCGCCCCCTGCACCCCCGCCCGTGGCGCCCCGCCCCCCGGCCCCTCTTCCTCTTCGACCCCGGCCCAAAGCGTGTAAGGTACGGCCGCAAATGCCCGTAAACCCCCTGTTTTTTGCAGATTGCTTCGCTAGTTCGCCGGATTGATTCGCTAGTAGTTTTAGAGTAAAAAATTTTTTTGGGCTGAATACCCAGTGTCTATTTCCTGGCGCCGCCGTTGAAAGAATGAGTTGGGTACATGTCTCACGACATAGGCAAAAACGTTGCCAGAATATGCCTTGCAAAATAAATAGTTTCTTGTCCAAGGGTATAAGTGGGAAAGAAAGTAGAGCAAGACGAAGTTAATGAACTTTCTCTCCAGACATCAGAGTGGCGCAACGGAAAGTGTTTCCGGTGTCATGCTCCTCAACTTGAAAGAAGCTGGTGATAAAGATCATGATGCTCTGAGCTCATACTGAGAACGTAGGCGTACGAGGTTGTGTTCCACACTGTGTGGTACGACAATCTTGTTATGAAGATCATATTAATGGAATATGACAGACCTACGAACTACGAAGAAGAGATGGTAGACCTAATTCCGAGAAATGGCTATGAGTCATATATGATCCGAGATAAAATCCATATACGATTACCAGGTAATGACTTGGGAGATCTTCTTGATGGCATCTAGGCTGTTAATAGAATATGGAATTTTATGAGAGAATAGACGCTGATAAGGATCGATTTGTCGTGAAACAGTTCCGACAGATTCAAAAGTTGACCACAACGAGATTTTGTCTCAAGTGGCGAAGCCTAAATCTATTCGGGATCGTTTAGCAATTACTATAATTTCAAATTGAGAAATTAGATGGATAAGGAAACCATGTTTCTTAATGATATCATTAAGAAAGAGTTGTAATTAGTACAATGAAATGGTTTGGTGATCCTGAGGATGCTAAACATGTATGCAAACTTCAGCTGTCCATTCATGGGCTGAAGCAAGCATATCGGAGCTGGAATCTTCACTTTGATGATGTGATCAAAGGATTTTGGAGTTGTCCAAAATAGTTGAAGAAACTTGCATTTGCAAAGAAGTGAGTGGGAGCTAAGTAGCTTTTCTTGATCTTATATGTGAATGGCATATTTGAGTGGGAGCTAAAAGAAATTCCTTGGTCTTATATACGGATGGCGTATTTAAGTGGGAGCTAAGTGTCATTCCTGATTTTATGTAACGACATATTGAGAATGATACATATCCTCTAGCAAAGTATAAAGGATTATTTAAGTGATTAAATTTTCTATGAATGAAGTTAGGAGTATTAGGCATCCGATCTATAATTGTATAGATCAAAAGGGGCTTAATAACATTAGGTCGGAATATTTTCCTAGGTTAAGATTCTGAAGTGTTTCAGAATAGAACAAGCGAAGAAAAAAGTTCTTGCTTGTATGACTAGGCAAAATATTAAGTTTATATTGGCATTTTCAGTGATAGAAAATTATGTTCGACATTCTCTATGCCCCAGACATAGATTCTATCAGACTGAAAGCTCGACTTGGTGTGACCCAAGTTCTTGGTTGAAGAACGGGTTCTAGAGTGATCCTTGTGTGGATCGATGAACAAACGTTAAGTATATTCTTTAGTGTCTGTGAGAACTAAAGATATGTTTTCTGGTGAAGGGTAAGAGTGGATAGACAACTTGCCGTAAAATGGTTACGATGATGCAAGTTATGACACTGACCCATACGACTAGAAATCTCATATAGGAGATGGCCTTTGTTTTGAAGAAAGACATGGTTAGCTTGCGAAGTCGCATATGAATGCACTGTCGCATAATCTACATAATAGGTATAGAAATATATGGCAACTTCAGAAGTAGCAAGTGTGATTGGACTGAGTCTCACTCCATCGACTAAGATATATTTCACCGTCATCGTAAGATGCGGGATGATGTCAAACTGGTTGACATAGTGAACGGGAATCCGGCACCTAGAGGGGGGGGGGTGAATAGGTGCTATTACAAATTTTAGGTCTTTTCAAATTTAGGCTCAACACAAAGGTAAATTCTCTAGATATGCAACTATGGTGAATTTACCTAAATGACAACCTAAGCAATAACAAGATAAAAGCTAACAAGACAAGCAAGTAAGGGAGCAAGATAAAGGGAACCGAGTGAAGCACGCGGAGACGAAGATGTAATCCCGAGTTCCACCCAAGGGTGTACGTCTCGTTTGGAGAGGTGTGCGCTACCACAACAGGTTAGCCGCAACGCCACAAAGGCTCACCTTCTTCTCCGATGAACTCAACCACAAAGGTTGCGAGTTCACCTTCCACTATTGATCCCCTTTTAGGGCGGAGATCGAATCCCTTACAAACGCTTGAGGCACGCACCCACAACTTAATTGGGGGCTCTCAAGAAGACCACAACAGGTCAAGGACCACAAAAGGTCAAGGCAACACCAAGATTACAACAAAGGTGAACTAGGTTTTCCCACCGGAAACCCTAGCCACGAAATCCCCAAGTGAATGGGGAGGAAATGCAAATCCCTTCGGTGAAGATGTAGATCCGGGCCTTCTCCTCCAATCCTTCAAAGATCAACGAATTTGGGTGGAGGGATTGGGAGATCTTGATGATGTGAGCTTTCAAGAATAGTAGGAGAGAGAAAATCTGAGAGCTAGCTGTTCTTGAGTGAGTGAGGGGGTATTTATACCCCCTCCCAAAATCTGGCCGTTGGCTGCCTCGAGGACCCGGAAATTCCGGTATAAGTGACACCCGGAAATTCCGGGTCACTCGGAATATCCGAGTCTGTGAAAAATCCGAGTTGAATTTCCGGTTGAGATCAGAACGTCTTCGACATCTTGACTTAGCCAAATTTCTGAGGGTGACTCGGAAATTCCGAGTCAGTGAAATTTCCGAGCTGAATTTCCGGTTGAAGTCAGAACGTCTTCGACAACTTGACTTAGCCAAATTTCTGAGGGTGACTCGGAAATTCCGAGTCAGTGAAATTTCCGAGCTGAATTTCCGGTTGAAGTCAGAACGTCTTCGACAACTTGACTTAGCCAAATTTCTGAGGGTGACTCGGAAATTCCGGGTCAGTGAAATTTCCGAGCTGAATTTCCGGTTGAAGTCAGAACGTCTTCGACAACTTGACTTAGCCAAATTTCTGAGGGTGACTCGGAAATTCCGAGTCAGTGAAATTTCCGAGCTGAATTTCCGGTTGAAGTCAGAACCACTTCCTGACTTTTCCTTAGCCATTTTTCTGTTAGATATAGGAGACCCGGAATTTCCGATCCTGAAAAATTCCGGCTCCAATAATCCGATTCTGGGAAGAATTCCAGAAACTCTTTTTCTCTACATTTTGGCTTTGGGATATGTGGTATGCAACTCACACAAACTGAAATACTTAGCAATAGGATTAGTACATCATTGGTATTGTTAACTAACACACAAAACACTAGGGATTAAGAAATGTTCTTTCAATCTCCCCCTTTTTGGTGTTAGATGACAATACCAAGATTTGCAAAGAAACAAAATGCAATATCATGTTTTTGACAGAAAATAGCTCCCCCTAAACAAGTGCATGTATGAAACACAAAAAGACAAAGGATAGGAGCAATTTTATAATAACAAACACAAGATATCACAAAGGAGTAATGGGACAAAATGAAGGTTATTTTACCATTTGAGACTAGATAGATTTTCATACCTTGTGTAAATAGGATATGAAGAGAATACCAACACAATAACTTTGAAGTCTCAACCATAGGATAATGATAGCATAACATTGTCTCAATACACATAGATAATAAAAGAGTTCAACAAATAACCACAAATAAGATAAATGGACACAAGCGCAAAGAAATGGTAAACGCATATGCTTGTGCCCGAACCCCTGCAAATCCCCGAAGTCCTAGTAGAGCAACTTCTCCCCCTTTGGCATCAAAACGCCAAAAAGGAAGAGGAGCGATGCTACGTCCCGTGAAGGTCTTCAGTCCGAGGGGGTCTCCTCCTCATCATCATCATCCTCAGCATCATCATCATCTGCCTCCTCATCATCATCATCATCATCATCATCATCATCATCATCCTCATCATCATAATCATGTCCAGTGGTGTACGAGCTGCCGCCAAGGTCATGATCAATTTGAGTCCATGGAGCCAAAGAACCCTGGTTCCACTGAGCAAAGGTCAGAGGATCAGAGAGATCAGCAGGAGCAGGAGAGCCAGACACATGATGAAGGATCAAGTCTTGATTGTAGGCCAGCTGACGACGATCCTTGTAGGCGGTGTATTGCTCTTTGCGGATGTCCACATTCATGCACAGGATGTTGCGTTGGAACCAATTCAGCTTCTTCACCTTCGCATGAGTGGCCGGGACATAAGTAGGAGCAGCAGCCCTCCTAGCATCACCCATAAAAGAGCCACCCTGAGCTGAGCTAGAGGAAGGCACAGGAGGAGGCTTGACCACTGTCTTCTTCTCATATAGTGTCTTGAAGTCATGCGGCTCCAACTCATCGCCACTGAAGTTATAGTCAGGAACCTTGAACTTGATGAGTTTCATGATGTAAGGAGCATAGGGGATAGTGACTCTGGTGGTCATGGCTTCATACATCTCATTGTAGATGTAATCCATAACATCCACACTCCAGTCTTCATCAGAGCCCGGGTCCTCCACAATGCGGTTGGCATGAAGGAGCAAGTTGCATAGAGGGGTCACCACATTGTCGTTGTTGCCACCACTTGGTGCAATGTTCTCTCGGAGGATGCGCACAAGAACATCATAAAGAGGAAGCAAGTCTCGAGAATTGCCGGGTGTGGCTCCCTCACCATATAAGTGCACGGTCTGCTTCTTGTTGATCTTGTACGGGTGGTGCATGCGATAGCCTTGAGGATTGTTTCCATCAAACTTGTAGCCCAAAACCTTGGCAAACTCCTCAAAGTTGGACTCACAGAAAGATTCACCAGTCATCCACTTAATTGTCTTCTTTGAGTCACCCTTGATCACTAGAGTGGCAAAGAACTGCATCACAAGCTGAGGGTTGTAAGGACAACGAGTGAGCACTAGCCTCTCCAAGCCCATAGTCTTGACAAGATGTATAGCTTCAACAAAGGAGGCTTTCTTCTGCAGAGTTGCAAGGTTAAACGGATGCATAGGCCGAATGGGCTTCGACAGAGAGTAGTAGAGGTCCACGAGTATGTGCTCTTGCTCTTGACACCAAAAGCTGCGATCATCCAGAGTGTTGTCCCTTGGCCTAAGGTACCAATCCCCTTGTCTGAGCTGAGAGTATTCAACAGAGTTCATCTTTGAATAGTTCTGACGTTGAGGAGCAGGAGCATTCTTCCTTTTCTTGGATGGTGGCTTGCTAACAACAGTTTTCTTCTTCCTTTGGACAGGTGGATTGCTTGAGGAGGCAGGACCCTTACCCTTATTGACAGGGATCTTGTGTACAGGTGCCCTTGAGGTGTACCTTGATGCCCCAGCGGACGGACTCCCACTTGAACCTGTGAATTTGAGCATAGTGGGTAGCAAAAGGTAAGTACACACAAGTCAGGAGAGGATACACACATTAGGTAGGCATTTGAGGAATCATATGTAGTTAAACATGAGTTAATCTTAAAACTGCAGTGTTCAGCTCGGAAATTCCGATTCAGACATAACCGGAAATTCCGGGGGACCGGAAATTCCGAGTCAGGCTGAGTCGGAAATTCCGACCTAAACAGAAACAGTGCAGATCTGAGATTGACTCGGTCTAAAACTAGATCGATCCAACACAATGCAAAACTAATGTATGTAGATGGCAGGGAATGAAGCTAGGAACAATCTCTACCAAGCAATCTTGAAACAAATAACTCCACAACAAGATCCTAGTGCAAGCACATAGGGAAGGGGAAAAGTGAAGTTACCCTCATCCATTGAGGCCATTGCTTGGAGGAGTGAGTTCCCGGGGCGGAGGAGGAACAGATCCGGCCGAGAAAGAGGTTCCCCGGCGGTCGGAGTGCTCCGGAGGGAGCTTGGAGCAGCAGGGGCGGCGGTTGGAGGAGAGGGAGTTCGGGGGTGGAAGAAGGGCACGAATGAGCCCTTCACCCCGAGCCTGCCCTTAAATTTTTAGACAAACCGCCCGATCGGAATTTCCGGGTGTAACTTACACCGGAAATTCCGAGTCACCGGATATTCCGGTTCATAAATGAACCGGATATTCCGACCTGCTGAACTAAAATCCCAGTTTTCAAATGGATGACTTGTGTGCAATAGAGAGAAATGTTTTCAGGGGGAAGTAGGCTTGGGATAGATTTCCAAACTGTCATTGGTACACCATACTCAACTCACAACTACCAAAACGAAACATAAAGCGCCAAGTTGAGTAGGTTTCCCACATGCATGAAAAGGAGGGCAAATAGCAACAATAAGCTCCAAATAAAACCAACTCTTCAAAGAGAAGAGGTCGGTGGCCGAGGCCACCATGTAGGAGTGTATGGCATGTCACCGCGAAGATGTATCTTGGGCACATAACCAATACTCGTCGTTTTAGCTCATTAGTCATGGGAATGAATATAGAGATAAAAGAACACTTGCTATCGGCATAATGGGGGGAGGGATGGTCCAATGTATTAGGACCGCACTCCCCCTATTTCCATGCCTACATCTAAACAAGATAAGATGCAATTACGCCCTAGGTGAGTGTGCAAGCGATCAAGCTAAGGACCTCGAATCAATGATATTTAGCTCATTCCTCAAAAAACAAAACCTTCCTTCCTCAAGGGGCTTCGTGAAGATATCCGCCAATTGATCCCTTGTGCCCACATGTAATAAGTCAATGTCTCCTCGGGCCACATGATCTCTGATGAAATGATGGCGGATCTCAATATGCTTGGTTCTTGAATGTTGCACCGGGTTGTAAGCAATCTTGATGGTACTTTCGTTGTCACATAGAAGAGGCACTTTGTCGCAAGCGACTCCGTACTCCTTTAAAGTTTGCCTCATCCATAGCAACTGAGCGCAACAACTTGCGGCGGCAACATACTCGGCTTCGGTGGTGGAGAGAGATATACAATTTTGCTTCTTAGAAGACCAACTTACCAAGGACCTCCCAATAAATTGACAAGCGCCGGAGGTTGACTTCCTATCATCTTGATCTCCTGCCCAATCGGAATCCGTGTACCCACATAGTGAGAAATTTGCATCCTTGGGGTACCACAATCCAAAGGTTGGGGTATAAGCCAAATATCTAAAGATCCTCTTGACCGCCATATCATGGCTTTCTTTAGGAGCCGCCTGATATCTTGCACACACTCCTACGGCTAGCACTATATCCGGTCTAGATGCACAAAGGTAGAGTAGAGATCCAATCATGGAGCGGTATACCTTTTGATCCACATCCTTACCCTTGGGGTTGAGCTCAAGGTGACATTTGGTTTGCATTGGGGTAGAGGCACCCTTGAGCTCAAGCAACCCGTACTTCTTGAGCATGTCTTGAATGTACTTTGCTTGGTTGATGAACGTTCCTTCCTTCAATTGTTTGATCTCAAATCCGAGGAAGAACTTCATCTCACCCATCATAGACATCTCAAACCTGTCAGTCATAAGCTTAGAGAATTCTTCGTTAAATGCTTTGTTAGTAGATCCAAATATAATGTCATCCACATATAATTGACAAATGAAAAGCTCTCCATTAACTTTCTTAGTGAAAAGTGTGGGGTCGATTTCCCCAACTTGGAATCCACGGTCTACAAGTAGTTCTCTAAGGTGCTCGTACCACGCTCGTGGGGCTTGTTTAAGGCCATAGAGTGCCTTATCTAACTTGTAGACATGGTTCGGATACTTGAGGTCTTCAAACCCCGGTGGTTGCTTAACATAAACAAGTTCATTTAGTGGACCATTTAGAAAAGCGGATTTAACATCCATTTGTTGCAACTTAAAGTTATGATGAGAGGCATAGGCAAGAAGAATACGAATAGACTCAAGTCGAGCCACGGGCGCGTAGGTTTCTCCAAAGTCAATGCCTTCAATTTGGGAGTACCCTTGAGCCACCAATCTTGCCTTGTTTCTCACCACCATGCCATGTTCATCTTGCTTGTTCTTGAAAATCCACTTGGTGCCGATAACATTGCGGCAATCTTTGGGTCTTTCCACCAACTTCCACACCTTGTTGCGCTCGAAGTTGTTGAGCTCTTCATGCATGGCATCAAGCCAATCTTTATCTTCAAGAGCTTCAAAGACCTTCTTGGGTTCCACCATGGAGATGTGAGTTTGATGTTCACTAAAACTTGCAAGTTGTCTTCGGGTAGAGACCTTGCTTCTCACATCACCAAGCACCTTGTCAAGAGATAGAGCTCTTAATTCTTGTGAGGTGCCAACCCTATTCAAGCGGCGGATCTCGATATCCCTACGAGTGGTGGGAGGAATCGCTTGATCATCTTGATCATTCATGTCTCCGCCTTGACTGAATTGATGGCCTTGATCAACCATTGGAGTGACGTCCAGCTGTGAAGGAGAGGGTTGATCTTGGCCTTGCTGCGAGCTGCTACCGGGAATGTCAGCAGGACCGGATATTCCGGGTTCAGTATGGACCGGAAATTCCGAATCACCGGAATTTCCGACTCCAGTTTGAACCGGATTTTCCGGCCCTCCGGAAATTCCAGGAGCAGCTGGAGAGTCTTGTGCTTCTTCTTGGCTAGGCGTGTTGGGCACGGTGTTGTCGATGGGTGTTTCTTGTGTTGGGGTAGCCACCACTTGTGAAGAACTTGATCCTTGTTGAGCAACCTCATAATGGACTTCAACGGGGCGGTGGACTCCCAACCCCATTCTTTGAATAGCATCTTGAGGTTGATCATCACCTACAACGGAAACACCACTTTGCTCCACAAGGGAGCCGTCATTCTCCTCGAACATCACACTACAAGTTTCTATGATAATGCGCGAGGCCTTATCATAGACTCTATAAGTGTGAGATTCGGACCCGTAGCCCACAAATGTCCCTTCAAGAGACTTAGATTCAAACTTGCCCAAACGAACACCTTTGATGAGATAGAAACACTTACAACCAAAAACTCGGAAGTAAGAGATATTGGGCTTGTTCCCGGTAAGCACTTCATAAGGGGTCTTCATGAGTCCTTTGCGAAAGAAGAGCCGGTTGGATGAATGGCAAGCGGTGTTGACGGCTTCGGCCCAAAAGTTGTGAGGGGACTTGAACTCGGCCATCATCGACCTTGCCATCTCAATAAGAGTGCGATTCTTCCTTTCGGCTACACCATTTTGTTGGGGAGTATAAGCAGCGGAATATTGATGACGAATCCCTTCTTCACTAAGGAACTCGTTTAAGGTGTAGTTCTTGAACTCGGACCCGTTGTCACTTCTTATCACCAAGATAGGGACATTGTGTTGACGTTGAGCTTCATTGGAGAAGTCGATGATAGTTTGTTGAGTCTCCATCTTCGACTTGAAGAAGAAAACCCATGTGTATCTTGAATAGTCATCAACAATCACCAAGCAATATTTCTTGCCACCAAGACTAGCTTCCGGAATGGGACCAAAGAGGTCAACATGAAGAAGTTCCAAAACCCTTTTTGAGGAAATGATGGTCTTGCTTGGATGGTGAATATCATGCATTTTTCCTTCAACACAAGCCCTACACATCCGATCCTTCGAGAAAGAAACATGGTCTTTTAGTCCTAGGATATGGCCACCCTTGTGGAGACTTTGCAAAGTCCTCATGTTGACATGGGCTAGTCGGCGATGCCATAGCCAACCCAAGTCCGCCTTAGCGAATAGGCACATTGAGTGGGAAGTGGTGACTCCGGAGAAGTCAACCACATAGAGCCCATTCTCAACGTACCCAACGAAAGACACATTGAGAGACTTGCTCCGCATGAGGATAACCATCTCCTTTTCGAAGACAACGGTATAACCCAAACAAGTTAAAGAATGGACGGAGATCAAGTTGAAACCTAGGGACTCGACAAGCAAAACATTCACGAGTGTGATGTCCGGTGCCACTACCACCTTGCCGAGCCCTATTACCTTAGACTTTGAATTGTCACCATATGTAACGGTCATTTGATCATCATTGGGCTTCAACTCCGTTACAATTTCCTTGCTTCCGGTCATGTGACTAGTGCACCCACTATCAATTATCCATTTCGATCCTCCGGAAGCAAGTCCCTACACACAATCAATTCTTTGGTTTAGGTACCCATTTTGCAATGGGTGCCTTTTGGTTAGCAACAAGAGTCTTTGGGACCCAAATAGCATATTCAATGTAACCATCAAAAGGACCAATGTATCTAGCATAGACATCCCCATAATAATCAACATATAAAGCATAATTGGGGTTAGATATGCCCGCAAAGTCATCACGAGTGGGAGTGCCCCTTGTGGCATTTCCGCTTGCTATATCATCTTTCTTGGCTTGTGCGGGCTTGGTCTTTTTCTTGATCATCTTCTTCTTCTCCTTAGCAACATAGCCTAGACCTTCCTTACCCTTGTGGGGTACTCGCTCATGAAGAGGAGTAGTGAGTGTCCCCTTGCCTTTATCAAGGGAGGTCTTAGGCTCGGTTGCCATGGAGGGAACAAACAAGACCCTAGCTTTATCCTTGACAACATTTGCATTAGTATTCAAAGGAGTAGAAGTACTAGGTTTCTCAAGAATAGATATCCGAGTTTGGAGTTGATCACGAGACTTGAGGAGACGCTCGTGATCACTTGTCAATACCTTGTGAGTATTTTCAAGTGACTCGAAGTCTTCGCAAAGTCTAGCATGAGCAACCACAAGCTCGGACTTTTCATTTTGCACAATTTTACATTTAGCAAAGTAAAGATCACGATCCTTAGTGATCTTAGTAAGTTGCTCCTTGAGGAGAGCATGAGCTTCTTGTTTATCTTCGAGAGAGGATTGGAGGGACACCTTAGCGTGTGCATCCTCTCTCTCAATCTCACCTTTTAATTCAAGCTCATCCTCAAGCTCACCTATACGACTCATAATTGAGCCAAAGTGTTTCTTTCCTTCTCCTTGCAAGTTAGTCATGAATTTATCAAAAGCAATAATTTCTTCCTTGACTTCTAGGCTCATACCATCATCAATGTCATGGGATATAGAGGTGGGGGACAATTTTACCTCGGATGTCTTTGCCATAAGACATCTTGCATTCTTGATGATGGGGCTCTCGTTTGGTGAGGAGAAGAGTGACGGAGGTGTGGAAGAAATGGCTAGTGCGGCCACTTGCGTTGGAGTGTCCTCCTTGTCACTATCTTCATCATCGGTGGGATATTGCTCTTGAGTTACCAAGACAATCTTTTGGTTCTTCTTGAAGTAGGGCTTCTTCATGGGCATGGGCCCCTTCCCTTTCGTCTTGGCCACGAGCCTCCCACCATGATCCTCTCTTCTCTCCCATGGGCAATCTGCAACAAAGTGGCTTTTGTCATCACAGTTATAGCAAAGCCTCACCTTGTTGAATGGCTTTCCTCCATTGGAGGGAAACTTCTTGTCAATCCTCGCTTTGGCCCTTCCGGGGTTCTTCCAAAACGTTCTTGCCGCAAGACCCATGTGTTGAGTAAGAGTACTTGAGAGAGTCTCACTAGATAGCTCGACTTGATCATCATACTCCTCTTCATCCTCTTCTTCAACGGTGGCCTTCAAAGCAATTGAGGCATGCTTGTGCATCCCTATGGCTCTAGCTCTTGCATCTTGTGCAATCTTGGAGGCCACCTTGTATGCGGTCATCTCTTGCATGACTTCATTGGATGTCATCTTTGCGAAGTCATGTCTCCCTTGGAGTGTCTTCAAATCCGTTTCCTCAAAGGGCAAGAGAGCGGTCACAAACTTCCTCTTGATCCAAGCGTCATCAATGTAGACCGCCCCGAGGTTCTTGAAGGAGTTGGCAACCAACACCAACCTCCGGTACATGTCCTCGTGGCTTTCTCCATCCAACTTGTAGAACCCTTCCACCTCATTGCATAAGGCATCATACCGGTTCTTCTTCATGCTCTCATTCCCGACGAAGATGTCGGAAAGAGCATTCCAAACTTCTTTGGCGGTGGAGAATTGTTGAATGAGCGCCATGTCCTTCTCTCCAACGGCCATTTGGAGTTGATGAAGAGCGGTGGCGTTGAGTTGGCTATCAACCACCTCTCTTCTTGTCAAGTTGGTTGGATCATGGGGCTTGAATCCTTCTTCAATGATGCGCCATAGCTCAATGGAGGCACTACATAGATGAGACTTCATTAGAAATTGCCATTGAGAGAAATGAGTAGGTTTGAGCTTAGGAGGATCACTTCTAAAGTTTACATGAGGGTGAGGGATAGGAGGGTTAGGAGAGTAATTATGGTTGACATTATGAAATTCCTCTCCTTTGGGGGTGTTATGGGAGCTAGGTGATTCATCCTTTTCTGCCTTTCCGAGGGAAACACTTAGAGGAACGTCTTTGGACCCATCTGAAGATGACTCCTTAGAGTTCTCACCATGCTCCTTAGGAGGAGGAGAGGGAGAAGTAGCCTCGGGCTCCTTAGACTTCAAGAGTGCCATGAGCATCTCATTCATCTTGAGGAGTTGGGCCTCCAAGGACGATCTCATATCAATAAGATCGGCCATGGTTGCCCCTTTGGCTAACGCCTCCTTCTCCGCCTCTAATTTCTCACGGGCGGCCCTCTCGGCATCGGATTCCGTCATCGTTGCACTTAGGCGGTTAAGCCCTTAAAAGTGAACTTGGCTCTGATACCAATTGAACGGGAATCCGGCACCTAGAGGGGGGGGGGGGGGTGAATAGGTGCTATTACAAATTTTAGGTCTTTTCAAATTTAGGCTCAACACAAAGGTAAATTCTCTAGATATGCAACTATGGTGAATTTACCTAAATGACAACCTAAGCAATAACAAGATAAAAGCTAACAAGACAAGCAAGTAAGGGAGCAAGATAAAGGGAACCGAGTGAAGCACGCGGAGACGAAGATGTAATCCCGAGTTCCACCCAAGGGTGTACGTCTCGTTTGGAGAGGTGTGCGCTACCACAACAGGTTAGCCGCAACGCCACAAAGGCTCACCTTCTTCTCCGATGAACTCAACCACAAAGGTTGCGAGTTCACCTTCCACTATTGATCCCCTTTTAGGGCGGAGATCGAATCCCTTACAAACGCTTGAGGCACGCACCCACAACTTAATTGGGGGCTCTCAAGAAGACCACAACAGGTCAAGGACCACAAAAGGTCAAGGCAACACCAAGATTACAACAAAGGTGAACTAGGTTTTCCCACCGGAAACCCTAGCCACGAAATCCCCAAGTGAATGGGGAGGAAATGCAAATCCCTTCGGTGAAGATGTAGATCCGGGCCTTCTCCTCCAATCCTTCAAAGATCAACGAATTTGGGTGGAGGGATTGGGAGATCTTGATGATGTGAGCTTTCAAGAATAGTAGGAGAGAGAAAATCTGAGAGCTAGCTGTTCTTGAGTGAGTGAGGGGGTATTTATACCCCCTCCCAAAATCTGGCCGTTGGCTGCCTCGAGGACCCGGAAATTCCGGTATAAGTGACACCCGGAAATTCCGGGTCACTCGGAATATCCGAGTCTGTGAAAAATCCGAGTTGAATTTCCGGTTGAGATCAGAACGTCTTCGACATCTTGACTTAGCCAAATTTCTGAGGGTGACTCGGAAATTCCGAGTCAGTGAAATTTCCGAGCTGAATTTCCGGTTGAAGTCAGAACGTCTTCGACAACTTGACTTAGCCAAATTTCTGAGGGTGACTCGGAAATTCCGAGTCAGTGAAATTTCCGAGCTGAATTTCCGGTTGAAGTCAGAACGTCTTCGACAACTTGACTTAGCCAAATTTCTGAGGGTGACTCGGAAATTCCGGGTCAGTGAAATTTCCGAGCTGAATTTCCGGTTGAAGTCAGAACGTCTTCGACAACTTGACTTAGCCAAATTTCTGAGGGTGACTCGGAAATTCCGAGTCAGTGAAATTTCCGAGCTGAATTTCCGGTTGAAGTCAGAACCACTTCCTGACTTTTCCTTAGCCATTTTTCTGTTAGATATAGGAGACCCGGAATTTCCGATCCTGAAAAATTCCGGCTCCAATAATCCGATTCTGGGAAGAATTCCAGAAACTCTTTTTCTCTACATTTTGGCTTTGGGATATGTGGTATGCAACTCACACAAACTGAAATACTTAGCAATAGGATTAGTACATCATTGGTATTGTTAACTAACACACAAAACACTAGGGATTAAGAAATGTTCTTTCACATAGAAGTGTTGCAAAGCACATACAGATCTCAATGTGTGAGATCTGTTGACTGTATTCCTATTCCACGAAGCAAGCATGCACCAAGTTGCTATGGGTGTTGAGCTTTTACCAAGTTGTAAACTAGATTAAGTGTTACTCTAGTGCAAGTGGGAGACTGAAGGAGATATACCCTAGAGGCACTTAATAAATATAGTTTATTCGTCATATCTCAATTGTTCATTATATGTTTTATACCATGCTATAACTGTATTAAGCGGAAACATTAATACACGTGTGGTAGATAAACAACCAGGTCCCTAGTAGCCTCTACTTGACTAGTTCATTGCGCAATTGATGATCGAGGTTTCCCGATCATGTGACATTTATGTCAGTTGACAATGGAGTCATGTCATTGGGAGAATGACGTGATGGACATACCCAATATTTGTAGGACGTAGTCATTACGCCTTCGACCATGAGATCTACTCTTATTGCTATTCCTGGAAGACACTTTGATTGCATCAAACGTCATATCTTACATAGTGTGACAATAAAGGTGTCCCTCTCGGGTGTCGGAAAGGAGTATGTTGAGACGGGGGGTCAAGAGCGGGATTTGCCAGTCCGCATAGCAGGATAGATACTCTAGGTCCCACTCGGTGAGATTATGTCAAACGAGCTTGCAAGCGTGTGACTAGGTCACCAGGACATAAGATCATGGACGAGTAGAAGTTAGCAGTGTCAGTAACGAGATCAAGCTAGGTATGGAGATATCTATGAACGAGTCTCGGACACGCTAAGTATCGCATGGCAAAAGGTTGAAGACTCAGACGTCTAGGTTCGAACGGTAAAGTATTCGTTATCTCGCAGGGATTAATTCTGGGTATCCTCGGTCCACGAATTAGTCATTGATCGAAGAGGAGTCTCGATCATGTCTGGTGAGATAATCGAACCGCTAGGGTATCACACTTAAGGGGAGTCGACATTTTACCGAAAGAGAAAAATAGGAAAAGAGAGACCGGGAACGTCCCGGGAAAGTTCCGATGGAGATCGGGCAGCGACGAAATAGTTTTCGGAGCCGGAATAAATTATGTAATATGTATTTAATATTAATTAGTGTAATTAATAGTTAAATATATTTTTATTTAATTAATTTCGAATTTTTAAAGGCAGCCCACCTTAAATGGGCCTTCCATGGGAAGGAAGGCCCATAAGGGGGGGAACTTCCCCCCTTGGTGCGGTTTTGGAGGGGCTGCCCTAGGTGGGCCAAAAGGGGCCCACCTAGGGCCGGCGGCTCCTCTTGGGGCGGGGCTGGTGTGGGATTAGTCCCACACCGCCCAGCCAGCAAGGCTGGCAGCCCCTCTCCCCCTTTATATAGAGGGGCACCCCTGGCCTTTGAAATACAACCAATTCTCTCTCTCTCTCTCTCCTTGGATCCCGTGACTCCCTTGTTTGGAGTTGCGCCGAGGATAAGTTTTCTCCACCATACGCACGCCGCCGCGCTGCTGGTCTTCCGGTTCCAGTCTTCCGCTGCTCGTCCCTGGATCGGGCCCGGAGTTCGTCGGCTTCACCGTATGTGTGTAACGCCCTGCGAGGTGCCACGCTAGTGGTGCTGGAGGTCTGCTTCCTCTACACGGCCTCGAGGTCGTCGTCGGTTTCATCGACATCGCCGCGTCATCGTCTTCTTCGTCGCGCCAAGTTCTCCGCGACCTTGAGGTCGGCTACGGCGTCTACGTCAGCAACGCTTGTGCGGGAGCGTAATCCCCGCTTTTCGGTCTACAAGGGTATGTATACCGATCTCCTCCGTATTACTATATCTGCATAGTATAGATCCTGGCTAGTTTAAGGTTATCGTTGTTAGGAAAAATTTTGTTTTCTGCCTGCGATCCCCTTCAGATTTTGCTAGGCAGGGTCATGGGCTCAAATGCATTTTAGTTTCTGTGCCAGGGTCCTTTGTGCAATTATCTAGGACTTGTCTGTAACCTTGTTTTCCAGTAGGGTCTTTTGTGTTAAATGTACCCATATGTAGTTATAAATGGAGCTTCTGCCTTCTGGGTCCCGGCCCTTTTTTTTTAAGAAACACAGTACAAACGCAGACGCTCACAACACGCGCGCACACTCACCCCTATGAACGCACACACGCACACCCTACCCCTAGAGCACCTTCGAAATACTGAGCCGGCGGATCAAGTCTTCAAATTGATGAAGTCACACTACGGGCGTCTCGCTGTCAACGGGAACGTCGCGTCCCACTGAAAGGATATTCCGCCTAAATACAACACAGACGTCAAACCTGGGGTTTGAACTTTGATGGGCTGAGCTTATAACCACCCGCTAGTCATCCAACCACAGGTTGGTTTGCTGGGTCCCGACCCTCTGCTTGTTACTAGTTGAGAGTTTTGAGGTACACGAACTACAATTGGGTCAAAAGATAGTGCAACGAGAAGCCCATCCAACCACAGGTTAGTTTGCCGGGTCCCGACCCTCTGCTCGTTACTAGTTGAGAGTTTTGAAGTACACGAGCTACAGTTGTACAGTTGGTGTCGGGCGGGAGCCTTATCTAATCCTCTCCTCTCTCTCTCCCGTTCCCCTGCTACAGTACTCCGTTCCAATCTCCATCGCGCCGGCCCAATCCGAGGCCAAACTCGTCGGCGATGCCGGTCGAGGGAGGCGGAGGAGAGGTGCTGGCGCCTGTAGAATAGGTCTATGCTGTAGGATTCGGCAGTTTGCCGGTAGTTGGTGGAGGATGCGGGAGCTTTTTAGCTGGTTCCTGTGCTGCCTCGGTTGGAGCCTCGCCGGAGTCGCTCTGGAGGTCAGAGCTCGCGGCGGCGCGCTGATTCTTGAGGACCTCTGCAATAAGGCTAGCTGTGGTGCTTCCCCGATCTGCGGCTTGGCTCTGCCGCTGACTCTTTCTCGGTGCCATGGTGGTGTGGAGGAGGAGAACGACGGTTGGAGGATGCTTGGATTGGGAGGCCTGCTGGGGACTTCTTCCAGCTTCGTGCAGGGGCGCGGTGCGAGCTGGTCGTCAGAGCTCTGGTTTCCGTGGTGGAAGCGGACGATGGCGAGTCCCCCCTTCAATAAGTGTCCCTATCCCCTCTCTGTTCTTGGTGGAGGGCGGACGAGGCATGCGACGGTTCCTCCCCTGGCCGGCCTTGGTGGCGAGGGAGGGAGGACCCCTGTCGTTGGTGGCTGTTCTTTGGAGTTCATCCTGGCCGACCGTGGAGGCGAGGAGGACTGTAGCTCCGATCTGGCGACCTTTGCTTCGTCCTGCTTTTCTGCTTGCTCCCTTTCAGGAGCATCTCTGGAGCGGTGGTCGTCCCTGCCCCGGTCGATGTCCATTTGTGCTAGCCACCGCGGTGGTGGTGTGGTGGCGATGGTGTGGTGCCGGAGTTGGTCCTCTGCTGCTCTCTTTGGAGCTGCGTTCGTTGATGTGCATCCGCAGGGGCGTGTTCTTGTCGGAGGTCTCCGACTAGCCTCTGCCTTTTCTGGCCGAAGGGCGGCCATGGATTTCTTCCTCCGTCTTGGAGGTCTCTTCGGATCATTGCGCCGGTGCTCGACGCTTCTTCGACCCCAAGTGGTTCGTCCCCGGGGCCGTCGAGGTGGCAGGTGGCAATGGTTCAACGCTGGTTTGGAGATCCAAGCGAGCAACGTTATCTCCGATCTCGGCGCTTCTGCTGCCTTGAGGTCGCCGGCGTTTGGCAGAGGAGGACGTGTAGGGCCTAGTTGCTTTTTATCTTTTTGCTCTAGGGTCCTTTTTTTTCTTTGTGTGAGCACTTGATTGTTACCTCGAAAAAGAGCTGTGCAAGAAATGACTATGAGGGACTCGCTGTAATTGTATTCCTGCATCGGGGCACTTCTTGTTCTTGTTAAAAAAAAATACAGTTGTACAGTTGGGTCAAAAGTTAGCTCAACGAGAAGCCCCGCCAAGGCGCTCGAACGTTCTTGCTTTTGTACTTGTGCAGCCAAGCCCCGGACCGCAGGCATGCGCGCCAACGAGCTGCGCCACGCGCTCTTCCCCGCCACATCTCCGGGACACCTGCTCCCGCCCACTAGAAAGAAACCGGCACCCTCCCTTTCCCACTGACACACCGGTCCACACAGCCTCCTCCTCCTCCTCCTCCGCCTCCAGGGCCGCCCGCCGCACACGTAGCTCTCGCCGCCGACGAGTCGACAGGCGCGCGAAGACTCCATCCGGGCCCACGAATCAGCGACACCACCCGTGGGCCCGCCAGCTGACATAGCGACGAACTGGGGGAGCTTTTCGCTCGAAAAGCCCGAGAGCTCTTTCCTTCCCGTCGACGTCGTCCCGTTTCCCTTTTCTCCTTCCCATTCCCAATCCCGGCTCCGCCCGCCTCCTCTCTCCACCACCGCTTCCCTCCCACTCCACCACCAGCTCCACGGACCGCAGCTGATCGATGCTTCTCCGCCCCGCCGCGCCCCCGCACCTCCCGGCCGCCGCGGCCCGCAGGAGCGCCGCCGCCGCCACCGCCACACCCCCCTTCTTCCTCGTGCTCCGCCGCCGCCAGCGCAGGCGGCGCCACCGCCCCTACACCCTCCTCCGCGCCTCCCTCCCGGACCTCCTCGCCGGCCTCCCCGCCTCCCTCGCGCTCGTCGGCACCGCCGCCGCCGCCGCCGTCTCCTCCTTCGCCTCCTCCTCCACCACCCTCCCCCTACCGCCTTCCCCAAACCCAGACTCCTCCTCCTCCGACGCCGCGGCCGGCGAGTGGATCCTCTTCACCAGCCCGACGCCGTTCAACCGCTGCGTGCTGCTGCGCTGCCCCTCCGTGTCCTTCGAGGACGGGGGGCTGCTGCTCGACGGCCTCAACGACCGCTTGCTCACCCAGGACCGCCACTACGTCAACCTCAGCCGGGGACGCATCCCCGCCGCTGCGGCCGCGCGTGAAGGCGCCGAGATACTATCGTACCAGAGGGTTTGCATCCCCGCGGAGGACGGCGGGGTGATCGCGCTCGACTGGCCCGAGAATCTGGATCTGGATAAGGAGCATGGGCTCGATTCCACGGTGCTTGTCGTGCCTGGCACCCCCGAGGGCAGCATGGAGACGGGCATCGAGGTGTTCGTGCTGGATGCGCTCAAGAATGGGTACTTCCCCATTGTGATGAATCCCAGAGGCTGTGGCGGGTCACCACTTACTACACCCAGGTGAATATCGTTCGTCTTGTTTTACACTCTAATAAAACTCCTCTGCACATTTAGCACACATAGAAGCGCCACAGTAGGTTGCTAGCAATGAGCTCATCTAGAGTGGGCACTTACCCATTGTGATGAATCCCAGAGGCTGCGGCGGGTCACCACTTACTACGCCCAGGTGAAATTATGAGTGTTGCTTCAAAGTTGTAGGAAATACTGGCAGCAGGAAATTGTCAAGTAATCATATTTCGGATTTGTGGTACATTGGGATAAGTCGAAACATGGAGAACCACTATTGTGATGGCTATATGCTGTTGATCTGATGCACCCCTTTTATACAGGAATTTCATTGCCGTAACGTATTCTGTTGATGGTTATATACAAGTTTTGAGGTGTGGCGGTGATGGATATCTTGCCTAAAACTGTAGGTTCTAAACAAACTGCTTTTGTAGGTTATTTACAGCGGCTGACAGTGATGATATCTGCACAGCAATACACTTCATAAACAGCAAAAGACCGTGGACGACTGTAATGGGTGTTGGGTGGGGATTTGGTGCCAATATGCTGACAAAGTACCTTGTCGAAGTTGGAGAGTCTACTCCTCTTACTGCTGCTGTTTGTATTGATAATCCTTTTGACCTAGAAGAAGCAACGAGATCGTATCCTCATAATGTCGCTCTTGATCAAAAACTCACGGCTGGCTTGGTTGATATTCTGCGTGCTAATAAGGTTCTGACACCACACTTACCCCCTCCCCCCTGTGTACTCATGCGCTTGCATATCTTGGTATGACGAAATTTCACATGCGCACATACGCAGTGCGCAAAGCAAGGGAAAAGTCATTGTAGTACATAACTGTTACTAGTAGTATTTTTTTAGCATTCTATGTAATTAGAGTGAATGCAAGCTATACACCCACTTGACCAACCAGCTGTCCCTGATGGTCTACAAATTTACTGCATTTCTGAGCAGTCTTTGTTCTCCAAGAAGATAGTCGAGATAAATGATGTTCTGTTTTTTCAGGAACTCTTTCAAGGTAAGGATAAAGACTTTAATGTTCAGAAGGCTTTGTCAGCCAACTGTTTGCGGGACTTTGATGAAGCAATATCCATGGTTTCACATGGGTTTGCTACGGTTGATGACTTCTATGCGAAAAATAGCATGAGGCTATCAGTTGCCAGTGTGAAAATACCTGTACTCTTTATACAGGTATAAGTTCAAAATATTGATAATATGTCATGTCACTGCATATCATATTAATCTAATGTAAGTTATCAAAATGTTCAATACTGAACCTGCTTTAGGCTTTGTCAACCCTGTTTATTTAGTTATCTAATTTGAAGCCATATTTTGCAGAGTGATGACGGGACTGTGCCACTTCTGTCAGTACCACGCAGTTCAATATCAGAAAATCCTTTTACCAGCCTTCTTCTTTGTTCCTGTGTACATTCCACTGTCTTCACCTTTGAGAGGTATACCGCGTTGTGGTGCCAGAATCTTACCTTAGAGGTAAACATTGTCATTTTCTTCATTTGACTCCCAATGGAGGCATTTTGTACCACCTCAAAGAGGAGTTTATCTGCATATTTCTGAATCTTCACCATGATCTCTTCGCCCCCTCTTTGGTCTGTGTGCTGGGTGTATGGGCAAGTATGTGGGTGCTCACTCATAATGGGCTTAAGTGATCTCCTGGACCTTTTCTTTGATCTACTAGGGGTATCTAACCGTTGATATATCCATTTTGAAGCAATTGTGCCGAACACTACTTCATGTAGTACTCAATAGTATTTAACATTCTTATGGATCATGTGTGCAATTACTTATTCCATGTTGCTCACTTTCAGCCGTTGCTTTAATTTGTTTTTTATGCAGTGGTTGTCAGCAGTGGAGTTTGCACTTCTGAAGGGTCGCCATCCGCTTATCAAAGATGTAGACATCACTATTAACCCATCCAAAGGTCTACCATCCGTTGAACCTCAACGAACTAATAAGATCCGGAAAGATGATAATTTTCATGAGCAATCTCAGCTGATTTTCTATAATAGTGTTCCACATGGAACAAATGGGCTGCTCACTGGTTCTGCAAATAGATATGCCGCTGAAAACAGCGAAAGTGAGCTGTTAGAAGATAATGGTGACATGGGCAGGGTTAGCAAAGATTCAGATGAAGAGGAGTCAGAGGAGAGTTCTGAAGATGATGAAAAAGGTCAAGTACTACAATCTGCAAGTCTTGTGATGAATATGCTGGATGCTACAATGCCTGGTACTTTGGATGATGATCAAAAGAAGAAGGTAGATAAGATTTATCAAATATTCTCTGGTGTAGTAAAATTATCCATGCATTGCAGCATTTCATATACAAGAATATAGGCTACTCGCTAAACCTCCTAAGTTGGTTTTCACAGTCTAAACATCCTAAGTTATTTTGCATGCTCCCTCCGGTTCAAATTAAGTGTCGCTAGGAATGAACTGTAAGTACAACTTCCTAGTACTGCTGCCGATACTTTTTTAGGATCGGAGGTAGTATTAGGGGTGAAAACGGAGCGGATACGGTTGAATAGTAGTGAAACCATATCCGTAGCCGTATTTTTTTCGGATTCGGAGTCGGAGCGGATAGTGTGCGGATACGAATACGGAATCGGAACCTCCCGGATACGAATATGGACCGAATACGGGACGGATAAGGTTCGGTTGCGGATAAATATTTTCTCGGATATCGCTTAACAGAAAGGACTTACATGTAACACATTTATAACCTAAATGCACAAAGCCAATAACTCATTATGAAAAGTATATCATATAGAGATCATTGACACAATGACATATAACATAACCAGAGAAATATCTAGTTTAACATGTTACTGGGCCCATGGTTGGAGTTGGAGGTATTAGTTCCCGGATATTTATCGGATAGTCGTCGGATATAACCGTGAAATATGGTATATCTTCGAATACGGACGGATACTAGTAAAACCACATCCTTTTCCGTATCCATGAAGTACTGTCCGTATCCGTGACCGTATCCGACAACTATCCGACCGAATCCGTATTTTCCTTCCGTAAGCCTCCGGTCGGTCGGAAATAATCTATACCGTTTTCACCCCTAGGTAGTATGTAATTTATTAGGTTTAAAGTTATTGAGGCAGTTCTTGTAGGATGCTCCAACTTACCTCTTAAGAGGTAAGATCCTAAGAGGCATATTTAATCCTAGCCGTGCATTACTCAAATGTAAATTGGCCATACAAAGGTTCACATATATCAAGTGAGAATTTTTTTTATCCCTTCCTCCTATACCAAGATTACCACACGTGCCTTACCCACACCATTTTTCTTTTCTTGCCCTATGGTACACTATTTGCAAGAATTTCTCTGTACTATTTTTTCTTTGTATTATGTTGTAGTGAAGTTATGGCCATGAGTTTCTTAGTGGAACAAATTGATATCACTCGTGGGGTGATCATGACTAAAAATTCCTCCTATACAAAAATATTGAACAAGTAATGGCAATGCAAGTATAAGATCTGCATCTACTTAAGGTCTTATGCATCCAACATTTGTCTTAGTTTGTAGATCTCATTAGGAGAAACATATTGGTTCAAAGGGATGGCGAATCGGACTGTGAGTTTATAGCACATGCATTTTCTGAGAAAATAGTCAAAGTTTAACTTCCATGGACGAAACAAAGAGAACGGCATGAACAAACATTAGCACTATAAAAATTCGCATGTTTACCTTTGAGCTTTAATGAATACTCACTCCGTTCCATATTATAAGATGTTCTAGTTGTTTTTGAATCACATGTATATAGACACGTTTCAATGTCTGTTCACTCATTTCAATCCGTATATAGTCCACATCGAAATGTCCAAAACATCTTCTAATCCAGAATGGAGTACTGTTTATTTCCTTGTTTAGACAAACCTCAAATTCCATGTTAACCGCAAAGTATTATTAGTCATTGAATCACATGGAATTAATGGCTCACATTGTTTTGTGTGTCCTAAAATTTCTCTTATTGGAGTATTCTTAGCGCTTGAACATGCTCTGACCCAACTTGATACTGTACAAATTTATGCTAAACTCAAGATAGATTTTCAAGAAACTTGAACTGAAGCTACATTCTGTTTGAATGCTTCCTTCATCTTGATGGTAGGATATTTTCTGTGATAAATGCGAGCGGCTGCTGTAACTTTCTTGCTATTTCAAAATTTTGGATTAGCTGCATCTCCCTAGGGCATTATCATCCTGACTTGACTTCAAAACAAAAGTTTGCTTGCGATGGTCTTGTGAGGAACATGCCAGTTTTCTTACATGTTTCTTTCTTGTCATAAGGTTATGGTGGCAGTGGAACAAGGCGAATCTCTTGTGAAAGCTCTAGAAGAAGCTGTACCTGAAGATGTGCGTGGAAAGCTTACAACTTCTGTGGCTGAAATTTTACAATCTAAACGAGGCAATTTCAATTTAGAGGCACTGAAGCGGGGCTGGACTAAGGTAAGATCATCCCGTAAGTCAGTGGCCCAAGAAAAGGTCAAAGAGTCAGATCAGGAAAGTGGATTTAAGGATGCGAAAACGCTTGATCAGGACAGGAGTGCTACATCCACCGGTGAGGGAGACCAAAAGGACACTAATTTGACCTCGAGCGACAGGAATCCTGGAGAAGGCACTGATCAATTACAAGAGAAGACTGGCCAAACTTCTGGCACTCTTGGAACTGGAATTGAAACCGGAAGTGAACAGACTCAGCTCAACAAGTCAGAGAAAGGTAACTCTAGCGTAAATGAAAGTAGTGAAGAACAGCACAGGAACGATGAGGGAAGTGAAACAGCTCCAAGTAATAATTCCGATGATCAATCAACGGCCAACTCGAATGGGGCTCCTAGAGAGCAAGTGCAATCGGCAGATTCTACAGCGGAGCCGAATCCACAGCCTAATGTCATAGATAAGGAAGGTGATGCAGTTTGTGCCAATGAAGATAAGGTTGTACATAATGTTGTTGATCAGAACATGCAAGTCCCTAAGGCAGAAGAATCTAGATCTCCCCCAGTTAGTGTGACACAGGCATTAGATGCCTTAACTGGATTTGATGACTCGACTCAAATGGCTGTCAACAGTGTATTTGGAGTTCTCGAAAATATGATTGACCGGTTTCAAAAACATCATGACTCTGAGAATGGGGGCAATTCTGAGGGAACCACTGGTGAACCTTCTGTAGATGAGACAGAGTCTAGTGTGGAGGCAGATGCGGACAATGAGTTGAATGGGAAGAACAAACAATCGTCATCTGATCAACCGCAACACAGTATTTCTGTTAAAGCTCGTCCAGTAGTGTCTGAGGATCATACTTCTGGTGAGGTAAATTCTGATTTAATCGTTGCACCTTTGAAAGGAAAGGTAAGAGATTCTCAAAGAAACAAACCTAGGAATCATCTGAGTGGTGATGTTACAAAGCGGAGCAGTGGCTCACCTGATTTTTTATTAGATATAGCTGCTAATTCTTATTTGAAGGTGCAGTATGCTTTGTACCTTCATGAATATCTTTCAAGACAACTGCAACTCCAGTCACCAGATTTGAACTCAGCAACTGATCTTTTCCTTGATCCACAAGAGGGTAAATGGAAACTAGCAGATCAAATGGACGATGCACAAGACGACATTACTAAATCTGGCAAGCATAGCAGCATTGAGGAAGAGATCGAACATGCAGATTCCTCCCAAGCTCTACCTATGACAGGAAATGTTATTTTGCCACCATACTCAGTCCTGAGAAATTTGGCAGACTCTAAAAGCAAGGTAAATGAAAAGTTACCTGGTAATGCTTTGAGACAGACGCTCACATACTTTATTACTGATGAATTATCAAATGCCCTCAAAATTGAAGTTGGTCGCAAATTGGGGATTAAAAAGACTGAGAAACTTCAAAGAACTCTTGCGCATGATGTAGAACGGCTCGCTGCTCAAGTTTCTAGAACTATTGTGCGTGACGGTGAGTTATACAGAGCTACATCTGTGCAGAGAAATCCAACAACTGTGAAGTTTGGTGTGGTTCATGGAGAAAATGTCATTGAAGCTGTATCAACTGCTGTTCAGAAATCTCATGATCTGAGAAATGTTCTTCCAGTGGGCGTCATAGTTGGTGTAACTTTAGCATCTTTGAGAAATTATTTCCACGTTGGTGTTTCGAAGCATGACAACCTTACAAAAGCTGCAGTGAAGTCAGGAATTTTAAATGAGGATCTTATTGTTCAGGATGAAGGCCAAGAAAATATTGATAATCCATCCTCCAGAGAAAAAGTAGCAAACATAGATAATCCATCCTCCAGAGAAAAAGTAGCAAATGTAGATATTGAAAAACCTGGACAGCCCAAGCAGCAGGAGATAACAAGGTCAGAGGGTAAAGGCATGATGGTTGGGGCTGTTACAGCTGCCCTAGGTGCCTCTGCCTTGGTAGCACATCATCAAGTAAGTAAATAATGCCTTGTAGTTTCTTTCTTTATAATTCTGTGCGTACGTGTACATGCACATGCACACTCCTTTGTAAGTTTGTATCATGTTTGAAGTTAGTTGAGAACATAACAGTCCCTACTCCTACCTTTGCAATGAAATGAAACCCAAATGCTTTTAGTGTTTTCTCGAAAAAAAAAGGAACATAACAGTCTTAATATCGACAATTCTCTTATCTCTTGAATGAAACACATGGATGATGGAGCCAGCCCAGCTTTTTGTTTGAACATTATTCCAAATATCTTGTGTAGTGTCAGTTAACAGGTACTAGTCCTTGCTTGTCAGTTGTCACGAGTTCAAGTAATGCACATATTTTGATCCTTGTAACAAATTCTATGTTACACCAAAACAGATGCCTACTGCAAATTTAATTAACCAATCCTTGTTGTTGAGATATTTGATATAAACATTTATGTCTAACAATACATACTTCTTATATTCTCAGCAAAAGGAAGGTGAAGAGGAAACTGAACAGGAAAAGAGCCATAACAGCTTGATGAGCAGCTTTGCTGAGAAAGCCATGTCTGTTGCAGCTCCCGTAGTACCCACAAAGGGTGATGGTGAGGTTGATCATGATAGGTCTGTTCAATAATACCATTTCATTTATCAATTTTTATTTTCTCTTTGTTATCTCTCGAATACACTTACCATGTCTGACTCTGCAAGCAGGCTCGTCGCTGTTTTAGCTGAACTTGGACAAAGAGGTGGAACTTTGAAATTTGTGGGGAAGATCGCGCTACTCTGGGGAGGTATTCGTGGTGCTATGAGCTTGACTGACAGGCTTATCTTGTTCTTACGTATCAGCGAACGTCCCTTATTTCAGAGGTCAGTTTTTCCAAGTTCCAATTCGCTCCAAGGAATAGACAAAAACTCACATTCTAGACTGCAACGATATGTTTTAGGCACTACCAGCATTATGAGTGAGCGGCTCATTCTAGACTCTAGTGGTTATTTGAACAATGATTTGCTTGAATTTGTTCTTTTACTGCAAGGGTTATGTGAAATAGTGAACCCTGTCCCCACCCCTTCGTAGATTAGTATGGTGGAACCTCTACTGCGCGTGCGCAGATATATTAAACCTGTTATAGCCTTTCATGTTCTTGTATTATTATTATCATGTTATGCTTAACTTGTCCTTTTCGAATCTTAGGATCTTGGGATTTTCCTTCATGGTACTTGTTCTATGGTCTCCTGTTGTGATTCCTCTACTGCCAACACTTGTTCAAAGTTGGACAATAAGCGCTTCAACAGGAATTGTTGGAGATGCTTGCATTGTTGGCCTGTATGTATCTATAATGATACTTGTCATGCTATGGGGAAAAAGAATACGTGGCTACGAGAATCCAGTTGAGCAATATGGAATGAATCTTACATCTGCGTCAAGGGTATGATCATTGCCTTGTCTTTTGTGTAAATATTTTTCGAATGCTACCATATATGACAGCTTAACCTTGGATTGCAGCTGCAAGAATTTTTGCAAGGTCTTGTTGGAGGCGTGGCTGTTGTTTGGTTGGTGCATTCGACAAGTGTTTTACTTGGCTTTGCAACGTTTCGAGAAGGGCCGTCTTCATTTTTATCTAGACCATTTGATCTTCTCAAATATTCAACCAATGGATTGTTGCTAGTTCTTAGAGGGTTTATCACTGCAACTAGCATTGCTGTGGTGGAAGAAGTGGTTTTTAGATCATGGCTTCCAGAAGAAATAGCGGTTGATCTTGGTTACCACCACGCCATTCTGATGTCTGGAATTGCTTTTTCTCTCATTCACAGGTATATCCATTCTAGCCACAATCTCTTCTGTTATTTCACAGCTTTGTTTTTTGATATAGTTCATACTACTTGTTAATTTTGGAAGAAATTTCTGGATGGGGTGGTCACTTGGACCTCCACAACCTCATATATATAGCTCAACTCACTAGAATACTCTAGAGTCTGCTAGGACACTAACTCAGCCTCGAACACTCCACTAGAATACTCTAGACTCTCCTAGGACACTACTACTACTACACTAACTCATGCTCAAAGCAGTCATAACTGGGAGTCTGGGAGGCAACTAATAGCGGTGACATGTGTCACATAGTTTCTGGACTGTAGAAGAGCCCAATCCTACAATTAAAGCTCAATTTCATCTCCATTAGCAAACAAATTCTTGCATTTTTTGTAACAACCTTGAAAGATTGTTGTATGCAAAGCATGATTAGTTGTGGGACCAAGCTACAGACACTATTTTGACGCTTTTACAAATGAATATCAGGTCTATACCTTCAGTACCAGGTTTCTTGCTACTTTCGCTGGTGCTTTTTGGGCTTAAGCAAAGGACACAAGGGAATCTTGCTGCACCAATTGGCCTGCGATCTGGAATTATGACTGCTAGTTATCTCACACGTAGCAGTGGCATTATTACATTCAAACCTGAAACTCCATTCTGGATGATTAGCAACTACCATCTGCATCCTTTTGATGGTGCAATTGGCTTAAGTATGTGTGCGTTACTAGCTATTCTTTTCTTCCCCCAAAAACCTGGTCAGAAGAATACTTCTGTTTCGTGAGAATCAGGAGGGCCAAACAAATTATTCTCGAGGCGAGTTTCAACATGGCCTCACGACAGTACCTTAGCACTGAAGGGCTGCTCTTGTGGAGCTCAAATTGCTGGTGCATTGTAACTTGCTCAAAAGACCACCAGTTAGCTCCTTGATTACGCTGAAGGGTGCTGCTGATGGATTTGATGCCGTGAAGGGTTGCTCTTGTGAAGCTCAAATTGCAAGTTTATATACCACTCTTTTGTGGACTCTATATGGATGAGCTTGTAATCATCGCGGCAACAAGATAAACTCCAAACAAGATAAACTCCAAACGCGAATGCTTTATTCCATTCATTATGAGGTATATATGTTCAACTACAATTATACTTTATTATAGTCTGCTAAATTACTAACTCAACCCTCCTCAATGTTATTGCAAATGCAGGTGGGGTAGTATAAAACAATTTGGATTGCCTTGGAGTAGTAATATAGAATTTGGTACCTTTGCCATTTTTGCCCGAGTATGCTGTGCAGCTGTCTGAGAAACGCTTTACAGTTTATACTGAGAAGTTAACATATAGGTTTAGTTTGTAGATCTGACTGGTCTCTTTTTGACATTTTACCTAAACTGGGACGCAAGCATACCCAAGTTTCGAGGTAACAAAATTTTACAGTACACTGTATGTAGAAAGTAGTCACATGACTGACTAAGCCGATGTGACATGCAATGTATGTTCCTCATCTTCTCACTGTAAAGGTTGACTGTAAATGTAATGCTTCCACGATGTAAAGGGGAATTTTTCGGAACTACAAGGAAAATATCAAGATGTATTATGCCCCCTTTCCTGTGATACTTGAGACACTTATTTTGGGACGGAGGGAGTATCTCTTTTGCTCTCTTCTCGAGAAACTATTCTCCAGATATTAGTCTTAATACTCTACTAATGCATCTCTAAAAAACTCTAGTAATCATCTGCTTTCGTAATTCTGAATTAATCATGGGAGTTGAGTGTTTTATTGATCAGATCGGTGTGGGATGAGAGAACCACTCCATTAGGTGTTCCAAGTGCTACCACTAGAAAAATAAATTTCAAATGTTCCAAAAAATCTATGAAAAAGTTTTGAGTGTTCGGGGCGGAGCGGATAATGGTCGATTGTGGATTCAAATGCGGATATATGGTATCGCGAATTTGGAACGGAAATGGAGCGGAGTTGGTGCGGAAACAACATTAACGGATCGGTACACACATGACTAGATTGTCAAACCATCCAACCAAAAATAGTTGATATTTTTTTTAAAGAACACTCATTAAACAAATGATGATATAACATGATCACATCAACTACATAAGTAAATATAGATATAATTACGATAAACACAAGTGCTAAGTTAGCCTCCACACATGCTTAAATAGCTTGATGCCCCCCCCCCCCCCCGCGTCGCGCGCGCCTGGCGACACAGGGAACCCTAGCCGCCGCTGTCCACCACTCCGCCCCTGCTGGAGGAAGCGATGGCAAAGCCGACCACGTCCGAGGATGGTGGCGGCGGGGCCACTTTTCTCCTTTCCCGCTCGGGATCCGCCACGCAGGCACGGCATGGCTGGCGGGCATGACGGGCGACGAACGCGACACTTGCCGGCGCGAGGAGGATGGAGGGAGCGCAGATCTGGGGCGGCAACAGCCGACGACGGTCTACGCTGGCCTGCCCGGGCTCGATCTGGGCCGGGCGGGCCGTGACCGTGGTGCTCGTTCGGCGGGCGCACGGTGCTGGTGGTGCCATGGCAGGCCGGCGAGGAAGCTGGGGTAGCGGCCCCAGACCACAAAAGAAGGTCCGGCGGTGCCCGCCGAGGTAGGGCGTGCAACGGTGGGGTTCCGGCGCGCGACGACTGGCGAGGATCTTGGTGGTTGCCTGCAGCGCCACTATTTTTGTCTCTCTGCCCCCATTGCTTCGCGGGCAGGTCAGGCTTCGGGCGAAAGCTTTGCATCAACTCCCGTCGGTGCCGATGACGGCGACACCTTCGGGCGTCGTTTCCCTTCTTGTTTGCGTCATCGTGGAGTTCCGATTTTGACCGACGCCGAGTGGTTCCAAAATCTTTGGGTGAAAACCTATGCTCCCTCAGAGCGGGCGATGGTGACGGCAGCGCCACATCCTTGTTGGAGGCGCCGCCTGATGACCCACAAGTATAGGGGGTGTATCGTAGTACTTTCGATAAATAAGAGTGTCGAACCCAACGAGAAGCAGAAGGTGCTGACAAGCGGTTTTGATGAGGATTTCACTATAAATACTAGCAGACAGGTTTTTAGGAGTTTTTGGTATAACAGATAAATAAAGTGCGAGTAAATAAAACGCAACAATAATAATTGCAGCGAGTGGCCCAATCCTTTCTAGAGCAAAGGACAAGCCGGTTTGTTTACTTATGATGACCAAGCGTTCTTGAGGACACACGGGATTTATGTCTAGTGATTTCGCTTCATATAGATGATTAATCTTTAGTGTTTTGATAAGTGTTGTGTGGGTGAACCTATGCTAATGCACCGCCCTTCCTAGGACTAATACATACTTGTGATTATACCCCTTGCAAGCATCCGCAAATACAAGAAAGTAATTAAGATAAATCTAACCACAGTCTTAAACTCTGAGATCCTACCATCCCTCATGCATCGAGATATTAACGGGGGTTTAGGTTTCTGTCACTCCGGCAACCCCATAATTAATATTCGAATACACAATGCATTCCCCTAGGCCCATAAAGGTGCAGTGTCATGTAGTCGACGTTCACATGACACCACTAGAAGAATAGCACCACAACTTAAATATCAAACCATTAAATATTACTCAACATAGTTCACTGCTAACATCTAGACTTCACCCATGTCCTCAACCCATGTCCTCAAGAACTAAACGAACTACTCACAACACATCATTTGGAACATGATCAGAGATGATATAATGATGGGTAACAATCTGAACATAAACCTTAATTCAGCGGTTCCACCCAATAGCATCAATAACAATAGTAATTAACACCGGGAGAGTTTCCCCTATCAAACACACAAGATTTAGCCCTAGATGTTACAGCGGGAACGGAGTGGAGCGGTGGAGATGACGATGACGGCGGTGGAGATGATGGTGATGATGATCCCAATGAAGTGCAGCTCAATGACGGTGACGATGGCGACGATTTCCCCCCTCCGGGAAGGGATTTCCCCGGCAGATTTCTCCCTGCCGGAGAGCTTTCTTCTCTCTGGTGTTTTCCGCCTCGTGGCGGCGGCGGAATAACTCTAACTCTCTGTAGGACAGCTTAGGTTTTCGGGGGGGATGAAGTACGCGAAGGGGTTCGGCCAGAGGTGGGCCAGGGCGGCCAGACCCTGTGCTCGCGCGGGTCCAGGCCCTGCCGCGCGAGGGGGGGGGGGGTGTGTGGGCCCCCTAGGCCCCACCTTGGCCTCCCCTTTTGGCTTCCCCCATGATCTGGTAAAATAGGAACTTGTACGGTCTTCGTTTTATATTTTGATCTTCGCAAATAATGTATCTTGACAGTGCTTTTTCCACCTGTTTCCAGACTCCGGTGATCAATTCTCCAATAATCATCAAACATGCAAAATAGATGAAATAACATAAGTATCATCTCTAAATATGAAATATATCAATGAATAACAGCAAATTATGATATAAAATAGTGATGCAAAATGGACGTATCACCGCCTTGTAGCTTTTGGCCCTCGCGGTGCATCGGTTTCACGGCAGTTGGGCATGTTGGCTCTGTGGTCGAGGGGAGGCGGATGCCGGGGTGGCGCCCCTGGAGAGCTGGTGGTACGTTGAGACGGCGGCCTTGATCTCGTCTACAGCGACGGTCCTATGGGACGGGGCCTTGGCCTAGCGAGGTTTCGGTGGCAACCTTGTGCTGCATGGGTAGCGAGCTCGCTGACTCGTCTGGATCGCCTTCGGGCAATGCGTAGGCCGATCTGGTCGCTACGCCAGGACGGCGGCGCCGGAGCAGGGTGATTTTGGTGGCGACCTGGATCGATCATGACTGGATCACTTTCGGCCAATGTGAATGTCGATTTGGTTGCTTCGCCGGGCGGCCGCCCCGGAACGGATGGTGTGTGTTGTGACGTTTGGTCGACTTATGTCGTTGGACGGCGGGTCGTATCGTCTGTGCGGTTTTTTGGCCATGTCTTCCTCATAAACAGGGCATTATACAATTTGTATTGTTCTTGGCCCCGGTTTCACTTATAAACTGGATTAATTCTATTCTATCTATTCGAGCGATCAACTCAAAAAAGATAGTAGGTGCAATGGCTATGTAAGTAAGCTGATTACTAAAGAACAACTCGAAATATCACTAACTACTAACTATGATACATTAGGTAGTCTTTTTGGTAGACAAATCAGATTATTCTGTTAAAAACCATCAGATTGTTCTAACTAATTTTTGGATAATACATATTCGGATGTTAGTTTACATACTATACCGTATCCTTATCCGTCGGGTTTCTCGAACCAGATATGGATTTTTTAAAATGGATTCGAGTATTCGACAGTGATTCCGTGCGAAAATTATAGACCGTTTACACGCCTAGTCGCCTAGCTAGCGCTATAGCTGGCCATCGGGCCGGCCCGGCCCGGCATGGCCCGCTTTAAAAAAAGCACGACACGTTTAGGGCACGGCACGTTAGGCCCGTTAGCTAATCAGGCCGTGCCGGACCGGCACGCGTGCCGCAGCTTGACTTCCGACACTGCACGGTCGTCACGAATAGAGCCCGTCGGCACGGTAGGCACGGCCCGTTAAGTACGTTTCGTCAGTTTTTTTCTTCCTTTTTTCGATTTTTATCATATAAATGTGTAAAAATAGGTAATAAAAAATAAAAAAATAGCTAATCGTGCCGTGCAGTGCCGGCCCGCGTGCTTCAAATCGAGAAGCGGCCCGGGCACTAACGGGCCCGTGCCGTGCCGCGGCCCGTTTAGAATCGTGCCGTGTCGTGCTTTGTGCCGGCCCATTTGGCCTGCTATAGCGAGCACCCTGCTCAAAAACTTTGCCGATATCGGGCGGCGCTTGTGTGTGGGCCTCGTTAGAAAAATACCACTGAAAGTTTACAAGTTAGAAAAATACCATCCAAAGACTTCTCCGTTATTGCCTTCTACCACAGCCGTCAACTGGGCGTTACCTTGCTCAGTATTATGCACAGGGGGAGACGAGGGTGTTCTCAGCTCTCGTGTGCAGCCATGGCGGACAGAGTGGAACACGATGGTGACCATGGAAAGAGCGCGGAACTTAGGGGACCAAGAGGTAAGAGACGCGGCTGCTCACAGGGAAGTGTTGGTGGAGTCTCCCGTGCTCGGAGAAGACCCATGACGCCGGAATTTGAAGATCCTCGCCGACGGCCGCCGAAGAGGACGTCGAGGAAGTATGGCGTGGGCTGCAGGCGTCCTCGCCCCAATTTCATTGACGAACTTGACGTAGATGAAGCTTCTGGTCCATTCCCAGTCCAAAACGACCCTGGAGATGACCACCAGGACGACACGTCGAGCTGCACTTGTCCAGCAGGAGGTAGACCAGCAGCAGGCGGGCGCAGCGCATCTCCCCGCCTTCGAACGCCTCCCCGAGCGCAGCTTGGCGTCCGGGCCCGTGGTGGCGGCGCACAACGCAGACTTGGCGATCGACGGCGAGGTCCTTACCGCGCGTCCAATAGCCTACTCCGCGAGCTGGAGGATTCGGGTCCTCCTTCCGCCATGCGGATAGGTAGAGGGCGGCGGAGGGATGGGGATTGGCAAGGCAGCCCAGAGAGGGGCCGGAGATGGAGATGGAGATGGAGATGGTGAGGGGATTGGCAGCCATGAGTGGGCTGGCTCGTTCGTGCGTTTTTTTTCCCTTTCTGTTGACCCGTAGGTTGTGTTTCAGTTCGATCCATTGGTCGAGTCAGTTCAGAGTTAACGACAAGTTCACGGTTGTGGTAGAAGGCAATAACGGAGATGACTTTGGATGGCATTTTTCTAACCTGTAAACTTCCGGTGGTATTTTTCTAAAGACTGGATCTTTTAATGGTATGGATCCAATTCTCCCAACCATCAGCTGTCCCCTGCCTCCCGCTCCATACCTCCGGCTCCAACACTTCCATGGCGGCAGCGGCGGCCCACTTCCTCTCCTCCCCACCCGTCGCATCCGGTCGCCCTCCACGGCCGAGCCCTCGCCACCACCACCGCCGCACCGGCACACACCAGACCGACGCTACCAGGAGCATATCCTGCCGCGCGAGCGCGACGCTTGGCCCCGATGGGCCCCTAGCCGCGCTCGCCGCCGCTGGACCGGCACCCACCCAGGGAAGGAGGACGTACCTGCGGGAGCACTCCTGCATCCTCTTCCCGCCCCCGCGCGGTCGCCGCCCGCTCGCCGTCGTCAAATTCCTCGGCGGCGCCTTCATCGGGGCCGTCCCCGAGACCACCTACGGGTAATCGTAGCGTACCCCGTCCAGCCTCACACCCAATTAATCTGCGATTGCTTCGGTGCGGGGAAGAATTCTACTACTCCTCTAGTACTGATTTGCGTTCGGCATCGCTTGGTTTGGTTTGGTTGCAGCTACCTGCTGGAGCTCCTCGCGCAGGAGGGCTTCCTCGTGGTGTCCGTGCCGTACAAGGTCACCTTCGACCACGCGGCCGCCGCGCGGGAGGTCTTCGACAGGTTCCACGGCTGCTACGACGCGCTCCTCGCGTCGGGGCTGCCGGAGGCCGGGCTGAGCGCTCTGGACGTCGCGGAGCTCCCGCTCTACTCCGTCGGTCACAGGTGATCCGAGTATGGACTGTCGCTCGCACGCGGCACGCCTCCTGTTCGATGCTTTGCCACATGGGATGTTGAACCTCTGTTTTCTTAATGATATGCCGTTCTTCTACGAGTTTCAGCAATGGTGCGCTGCTTCAGCTGTTGGTGGGGAGCTACTTCTCAGAAAAGATACCAAAGGTTTGCTTAACATTTTGTTAATAGGCAGGGACTCCATATGTTTCTTCTTACTTTTAGGGCCCGTTTGGCACCCATCATTTCATCCAGAGAAATGACAGCCTTAGGGACAGGAATTGACTTAACATAGCATAGGCATTCTTTGGAATTCCAATTGAAATGACATTCCAATTCCATGACAGCCAAACACGTTTTGTATGGAATCTGAAATGAATTCCATGAAAATGATGGGTGCCAAACGACCCCTTAGTGATTATTAGGTCGATTGAGGATAAAAGTTAGTTCCTATTTTTTTCCTGTCATTTCTTGAAAGAGGGCCGATTGGTTGATTTTCTTTCATCGGATTCTGATCATTTTAGGCTAATGCCATTGTCTCGTTCAACAATAGGCCCGCTTCAGAAGCTGTTCCCTACTTTGAGCAGGTATTTTGTTCTGCTCTTTCTTGCACATTGCATCCTAGTTACATTCTGGTCAATGAGAGTAACAATTATGTCTACTGCTTTATTGTTGAAACTAACTGCCATACATTCCAAATTTGCACAATGGGACCGATATAAACAAATAGGCTTGATCTTTTAGCAACTATATTCAGCCTGAGAAGTTGATTTACTGTTAACTAGTGTACTGATGCATGACAATGTGCCATATTACAATGTTTGGGTTGGCATAGGTTTATGAAAAAAATTGACACGAGAGAAATATTTACCACTAATCCACGAAAAGGATAGAAGCATATTTCTCTCATGCACCGGAAAAATGAAAAGGCGGGCCTACCATACACAAAGAAAAAGAGATCGATTTCCGTCAAAAAAGAAAAGAGATCGAAAAGTATCTTCTTGATCTTATTGATAAAAAATACAATTCCTGGATAATTTGCTCCGTGGCTTGCGAGATTGTGAGACTGACTGGTGATGTTGTCTCCTTGCTCCCGAGGGCCTCAGAAGACAAAAGGCTCCTGGTTAACTATTCTAGTTTATGCTGTAAGACACTTCCTGTTAAGTCTTATGGTCATCTTTGCTTCGTGTCTGCATGCGTGGTGAGGGCGTAGTGTGTGCGGCCATCAGCAGAAGTTCTTGTCCTAATCGGCACCATATGTAGCATGGCCAAGTTCATGTTGAATGCTCGACTTTGACACCGACCGATGCAAATCAAACTCGCTGTGTAGCCCTAGCCGTATATATAATCGGCCTGGTAGACTTGTGTCTGCAGCATACCATATACGCACGGCTGCGTTGAGTGAATCCATCCGAGACCTAGGAGCACCAATGTATAGATTTCTCCGGACACTAATGTTGCGATTGATGGGATAAATATCTCTGCACACAAGTGTTCCCGGGAATCACGTGCTTCGTAGCTATCCATCCTGCCGCCTATAAAAGAGCGCAGAGGCCACGTCGTTGCGGAGTTTTCATACACTAACACCGGAACGAGATGCACAGCTCACACAGCTCGCACCCAGCCGCAGGCAACCATCCAGATTACAATAACACATCCGAAGGTGGGACATTGTGTCTATGAGCAACAGACCTTCGGAGACACTTAAAGTAATGTTGATTTAAGTAGCTTGTTTTATTAGTCTTCCGAAGTTACTCGTAAGATCTTAGCTTTTTACCATATGTCCTCTCATGTTCTTTTTTTATTTGGTTGTTTCATAAGTTTGTTCTGTGCAGATTGGCCCCCTAATTAGTCAAGTAATGCCTATGATGGAGGCGTCACCTGGATATTCCGTAGCAAGAGATGCATCAGGTGATAGTTCATTTACAGCTCACCTTATATCTACCAATTAATATTCAAGTGCAATGGAAATATCGTGGCTTGCCTCTAAACCTCCATTACCTTATTATATATCTACCAATTAATTTATAGGTGTAATGGAATTATGTAGCTTTCCTCTAAGGCTCTAACCCTCCATATCAATCAAATAGCATAAAAGAGCCTAATAACTTAAGCTTAATGATAAATGTAGTTGTTAATTGTGGTGTACTCCCTCCGTAACATAGTATAAGATGTTTTAGCTATTCTAGTATTCACTCATTTTGCTCTGTATGTAGTCCATACTAGAATAGCTAAAACATCTTATATTATTATACGGAGGAGCAGTAGCTTTTGGAGTTCTAGTTGCTCCATGGTATTGCATCATTGGTGCTACGCCTCACGATCTTCTGAAATTTCATTGACATGTACTAAATGTCTAGTGTTAAAACATTAGTTTCATGCGAGAGTAAGTTTGAACAAATAGATAAAAATTGCTCAAAAATGGTTATGGTGGCTTCGCAGTAAGATGTGGTGCAACTTTGTAGGGGATGCGTGGAAGGCTCTATTTGATTTAGCTGGAGGTTTGATACGAGAGTATGATCAAGAAGTTGTGGCATCTGTGAGCAAATTTGTGGATCAGATACCCTCAGTACTGAATCAGGTACTATATAAATCGAAGTTATTTGATCATACAGATGTGCTTGTACAAAATGTTCATTAATAAATATTTTTCTAACCTGAACATATATGCTTCCCATGTTATTTACAGGTTACAGAAGGTGTATCTGAATTCAAACCAACGCCGCCTGAGAACCGTGAATTCTGCAAGAAGTCCTACAGTGTACCAAATACATTATTGGTAGTGCTGACAAACTTGCACTTAGGCTAGCATCTTTCTGTTCTATTTTAGCATATATTAAATTTCCATGCATGTATTGTAGGTGAAATTCAGGGTTGATGCTATTGATGATACAGACATAATTGAGGACATCTTGAGACCTCGAGTAGAATCAATTAGTGGACAAATAAAGAAAGTCATACTTTCAGGAACACATCTTACGCCATGTATACAGGTATGGCTGGTCATACTTTTCATCCGAAAATTGTATGATGCATCATATGCAATATATTGAATTAGGTATATTCGCGTCAGGGTCGTTTTATTAGGGCATTCACCACCAATAGTATCACTGTGGTGTTATCACTAGAAGCAAGCGGATATTTGTAGTTGAACTAGGAATGTAACAAATTTTCATTCTCGCAATCATTAGATCATATCAAAGGCTGCTTTTCTGTTTTGTGTGACTAGCGGGGTGACCCACACATTTGTACAGATAGATTTTTACATTATCGTTATTGTTTACTTCTGGAGGCTAATTTATTTCGTATGTATCAGTCTATTTTTGTGGTTTGATTAGAGTGATTGTGTGCCATTTGGCAATCATTTGCAATTACAAAATAGTGTTTTGACTGAATACACTTCGTATTCATAGGCTTATTTGGCTCCATGTTAAATAGTGGTTCTACCTAGCAAGTTAAACCATCACTGAATTACATATGTACTAGCACGTAGTTTTGTAGATGGAAAAAGTACACGATTAATCCTTGCTAATGTAGCTTCTGCCCAAGTGCAGACTTCTATATGAACAGTTCAACACAGTTCTTGTTTTCATGCTTAACTCAGATGATAAGCTAGTCAACACACAGTATCTTCTTACATCAAGTACTCCTCTATTTTATTTCCAATGTACCACATCTTCATTGCCTCCTGATGCCAACAATTATGCTAGTGATCCTACACTGTTATGATTTGATCTAAAAAAAAGCTGCATAGATCAGTTTTCGCTGCGAAGATCCCAATCACAGTATTCTGCTATAACAACGAACGAATTTGGTTCTTTTTGCTCTCTGTTTCTAGCCTGTCCCTCCAAAAGAAGCTACGCGCACCTGTTTATCCTCTAGAACTAGTTTAATAACACATCCTTAAATAATATGCCTAGATTTTTTTTCTGTAAACTAATCTATGTAATGTCGTTCTGTGAACATAAATGTTGTGGCTCTTTCCCTTCAACTATCATAAAAGTTGTCATGAGTTTTTGCAGCACAAAAGTCTTGTCATAAAGTTTTGTGGCTCTTTCCCTCCATGTGCTCCTGCTAGAAACCTGGGATGTTCACTGATTTTCTTCCCTGTTTCTACTTATATATTTTTTGTTTTCTGTCCGCCCTTGAGGCATGTAAATACCCTTCGATCTTTTCAATGAAATGAAGCGCAATCCTTTTGCGTTTTCTCAAAAAAAAAAAAAATCCAGAGGAGCATTTTATCTGTTGGGACAAGATGCATAATTATTTTCTATACCGTTATGGAGTAATTCCAAATGCAGTCCAAGCTTGTCTCTGTTTCAGTTGGCTGGGATTTATACGTACCCTTTTTTGCTTGTATTGTAAGCCAACTTGTACGGTACCTATTCGGATATTACACGTACTAAGTGAATTGTAATTTGTTTTGTGCGCTGGCAAGTCTCTCCTCGTAACATTCTCCATATTGTTTATGGTTACCTTAAGACTTCAATCCAAATTTACTCATCTACGACGAACTCTTAGTCAAGCCATAGATCTATGTCTTACGCCGCCTAATCTATATTAATCAATCTGGATCGTTGAAATACAAACATTACATGGTTAAATCTGTACCGTTATTTTTCTACCGCTTGGACTGCATAAATATTCATGTGTGCCAAGCACTAACTATAGCTGTTCTACAGGATGTTAAATGGCAGACTGGTTCGCAGTACACTCCAGGAGATGCTCTGGCCCAGGGTTTTAAATCATTGGCTCTCAGTGAGACTAGGGTCCTCTCAAGAACTATCGCTGACTGGTTCAGATCCCTCTAGAAGTTTATATAGATACTTAATTACTGTATGTCCGTTGAAGTTCAGAATGCTGCTTACGAAGGTATGCAATACCACTTGTACCTAGAATCCATATAGTCAATTCACAACCATTCACGGGCTTTGACACCTCCATGCAACTTCTGTGGTGTAAATACCTAGGATCATTACTTGCATTACTCATGCAGTTCCACATTGGAGATCCTTTTATACACATCAGAGCCGGAAATTCAGAAATATCTGTAGAATCTGTGTTGTTACTGTACGATCTTCATTCAGTTAACTCTAGATCACGCGTCATAAACATTTTTCTTCGTTCCTGCAGAATTGGTTGATGCAATTGGCTGGGTGTGCAAGTTGCCAACTTGCCATTGCAAGGAGAGATAGGAGTAAGTATTATAGCACCTACTGACCCCAAGAGCGATGTATTTGGACCGAGTTGAGCAAGTTCGGTCCTGCAAGCTCACCGGCAGTCCGTACCGCCACTATTATCTGATCAAGGTTTGGAGGTTGGCACCAAGTGTTGGGTCCTAGTGAAGCTATGCATTGCATTTGACCCAAATTCCAGGAGAACAGTGATCTGATCTCAGGTATGGCGCCAGCGAGGATAAGTTGGCAGTATACACCTTGCTGCAGGCAGGCAACCCTGTCCCGCCTTCTGCTGGTTGGCGTTTTACGTGTAATACAAAACACATGAACGACATGCGCAGAGTGTCATGTTAAGGTACTTCCGGGAAAAAAATCTGTATAGTAGCATTTGATTTTAATATTGGGGATGCTTTTGGTGAGCAGTTCTAGCTAGCTCCCAACTTTGCCATTTGAACCTGGATACCAACCAAGCTATCAAGCTTTTTATGATTTTCCAGAGTACATATGGTGTAGAGCGATCTACAGCATAAAAGAATGTTGGGAACAAATGCAACAAGTGTGAGTGATTGATCATGAATGGCACTGTTCGGGATAAGCTCGGTAAAACATACCGGTGGCTGGTCCTGAAGCCTGAGCCCACCAAGGTACCAATTCCCTGGAGAAAATCTGACCAGTTCAGGGTCTCTTTGAATCACAGGATAAACAAATGAACTATAACATGAGGTTTGATTAGATGGAAATTTTCCTCCAAAACATAGTGCAATACAATTCTATGGGAGAAATTAAAGATTCTAATCCTACGAATGAAACTGGATGCATGGTGTAACCCATATCTTCTTGTGGAAACGACGGGCAATCAATCAATCTAAAAGGCTAAGTTAGCCATCGCTTGTTTCTGTATGTGTGTGTGGAAAAATATCTACCGATCGAGTTGTTCTTGTATTTTCACGTGAGAGTATGTTGGTGGATCCATGAGGTGCCATACGAATGCATGCTCTGCATGAACCGCATGGATCTTTAACTTGTTGGGGCATTTCAACTTGAGCTAGCCTCCCTCCGGCGATCGTCGTCGTACGTATCGAACCGAATCACGGCTCACGTAGCTGGGCACCGTATCCGGGACCAAATCCCTCCTGCTCGATCACGACGGCAGATTAAGCAGCTCCAGCAGGCCATTGTCGGACAAGGCTTGGACGCATACATCCGTCCGTAGCGTTGGCTCTCGTATGCTCGATCTGGCAGTGACGAGAGACGACGAGCCCATACACGGCCGCGCCGGAGAAACCGCCGGCGGCTATTTGATTTCGAGATCTGCGCCGACGCAAGTGGGAGGCAAATGATCAACGTACGAGGCGTTGCCAGTCCATGGGGCTGGGGTGACACAGAGCGCGCGTGTATAGATTCATTACGAAAGGGACTTGATCACACGTACCGACGTATACATACGTGTATGACTGGTGTAGGATCGGATTGGTTAATTCATCTGATTAACAAAATACAGACAGAACGGTGTCATGCCCCTTTATCTGTTTCACTACAGGAAAGAAGTCATTTGACTATTTAAAAAAAAGTCATACGTCGACGGTCAAAAGTCGGGGTCGTTGGCGTAGGGGCATGGGCTAGCAGCCAAGCGGCCAGGTCATCGGCCAAAATTAGCCGTCGACGTACTGGGCCCGTCGGCGTATGCATATAGGGCTACGCCGATAGGTAGTTTTTTTTCTCTATTTTTTCTAAAAGGAATAATTCATATCTTTCAATTCATAAATCTAAATTTAACAATAAATATCTAAATCGATTAGAAAAATGATAGAAATCCAAATATGATAATTATATCGTATTTTGCATCACAAAATCATTTAACTAAGCGAAATTACTTTAGAACAATCGACATAAACTCATTTAACTAGGCGAAATTAGGTAGAAATCAAGAAAACTCCTAATACTTGGCGATTATCCATCAAGTATGGACTAGTCTTTGTAAAAATTAGATGAGTGTCATTATCTACCATATTTTTCATACTTGGTTCACAAAAAAAACCATTTTTGGCATTAAAAATGGAAAATGATATTTATAAAAATAAATTAAAAATCCCTTCAACATGATTGTTTCTTATACCAAGATGCACTTATCTGTGAAATATGAGAACTTTATCACAAACTATGTCATGCAAATGGCCATAACTTGATCATTTGGATTGAAACTTATAAATGTTTATACATGATATACCTTTTTATGAAGACTTTTTTGAACAATTTGTCAAAACTTAAGTTTATCATTTTTCATAGCAACTAGTACACATAAAAGGATTTCATGCCTGAGGATATTTTTTTGAGTTTTTTTCCACTTTATTTGATTTTTTTTTTAAACTGTCAAAATGACCACCACAACTATTCATCAAAACAGGTCAATCTTTTAAAAACTATCAATATTTCTGTGATATAACGACTAGTTTATACCTTTAAATGATTTAAAAAAAATCAGACCAAACTATCAAACACTTGTAGTTTAAATTTGGACATCTTTCGAAAAATCAATATAAACTCATTTAACTAGGCGAAATGAGGTAGAAATTAAGAAAACTTCTAATAATTAGGTATTATTCATCAAATGTGGACTATTCTTTGTGAAAATTAGATGAATGCTTTTGCGCCATATTTTTTGTACTTGGTTCACAAAAAAGTCATTTTTGGCACTTGAAAATGGAAAATGATATTTATAAAAATAATCTGAAAATCCCTTCGGCATGATTGTTTTCTATACCAAGATGCACCTATTTGTCGGATATGAGAACTTTATCACAAATTATGAAGTGGGAATGGCCATAACTTAGGGCATCTCCAGCCGTCCCCCCAGGAGGCCTTTTTAGCGCCGGCGCAAGCAAAAATCCACCAGCCCCCCCAGGAGTCGATTTAGCGCCGGTTGGCGCCGTTTTTCACGTCGTTTCGCGCCGGCGAACCCAGGCCAAACCTAGCGCCCTGGGTTCCGCTTGGTGGGGGGGGGGGGGGGGGCAAAAGGCGTGCGCGGGCCAGACCTGTCGGCGAGAGAAGGCGATTTCCCTCCATACTTTGATCTTTCCCCCATTTCTCCCCACATATATCTCTCCCTTCCCGCCCGATCCCGCCATTTCTCACAGTTCTGGCCGCCATGGCTCCCGCCAAATTCACAGGACCCCGAGCCGCCGCCGCCGCAGCCGCCGTCGTCCCCGCGACCTCCGCCACCGCCTCCATGCCCGGCAAGAAGAAGCGCAAGCCGAGAGCGCCGAAGGAGAAGCCGCCGGGCATGAACAACAAAGATTGGATCGTCGAGCAAATGCGTCTGAAGGCGGAGAATCTCCAGCGCCGGGAGAGGGAGACCAAGCAGCGGCAAAGGGAGTTGGCCGCGTAGCTGGCGGAGGCCGCGGGCGAAGCCGTGGCCGAGGAAGAAGAAGAGGGAGAGGAAGCGGAAGCGCCGGATGAAGAAGTGGAGCCGCCAACTCCGGCTGGAATCAAGCCTCGGCTGCGACCGCATCCCCAGTTTGTCGGTTGGAGCCAAGCCTCCGTCGCTTCGCCGTCGCCGTCGCCGCGCTGGAGCGCGTCTCCGCGGTACTCTCCGGGGTACGCCGACGCCGAACCCCATGGCGGTTTCAACCCCAACCTCACCTTCCCCCATCATCCACCCATGATGTACGTCGGTTCGCCGGGCTACGTGCCTTCGCCGCCACCTCGCCGTTCCCCCACTTTCGCCGCGCAGTCCATACTCGGGATGCACCAAACCAGCAGCTTCACCATGGACGAGATCATCACCACGGGCTCGGCGGCGGCAGCGGTGGCCCCGGGCTTCCTGTCGGCCCCGGGCGGGGAATTTCTCGCGGGCGGCGGGTACGGCGGCGTCATGGAGGAAGCGGAGGCGGAGGAAGAAGGAGATGAGACGCAGGCTGCCGAGGGGGCGGACGAAGGTCCGGCCAAGGAAGGCGACACGGGCGGCCGTCGTCCCAGGAAGGGCAAGGGTGCCGCGAACCCAAAGCCGCCCGCCGAGCCTCGCATCAAGTGGACGACCAGGGAGGACATCCTCCTCGCCGAGGCATGGAAGGTACGACGAGCGCCGGATGATCGATCCCGACTACGCCGGGTGCATTACGGAGCGCAGCCAGAAGGCGATGGCCAACCATTGGGCGGTCATGTAGGCCGCCTGTAACAAGTGGCATGGCATACAGGAGGAGGTCGCCCACAGGCCGAAGAGCGGGGCCAACCGGGAGATGGAGATCGCCCGGATGCTCGAGGCGTTCAAGGACGACGAGAAGACGGACTTCAAGTACCTCCACGTCTTCCTCGTCATTGACGGGTGCGAGAAGTGGACGGAAGCACGCCGCTCGCTGGCCAAGGGCGGCAAGGACTATGCCCCGGACGAGGCGGCTGCAGGTGCGTCTGATGGCAGTCCCCCAATGGGCAACAAGAAAGCCAAAGGGGCAAGGGAGGCCGCGCCGGCATCGGCGAAGCTCCAGGCGTTAATCGAGACCTGCATCGCCGACGCCCAGATCCACGCCGCCAAAAGGGAGGAGACCTCCAAGCAGAGGTGGGCGGCGGTCATGGACAACTCCAAGGTCAAGCTCGACCTCCTGAGGACCGGCACCGAGGCGAAGAAGAGGAAACACGACCTCGCCTTCCTCATGAGGGGCGATCCGGACGCGATGGACCCCGAGGTGAGGGCATGGTTCATGGCGCAGCGCCGCCTCATCCTCAGCGACATCAGCCAGCCGGACACCATCCCGATGGGCGCGGCCTGCGACAGCCCGACAAGCTCAGCCACTCCAGCCGAGACGCCGGACGTTCGGCCTGCAGCCACTACTGCTGCGACGACCATCGACCTGGAGGACGCCGCGCCCGTCGTCGACCTCGAGGCCGCCGAGGATGTCACTCCAAGATCGGCGCCAGCTCCGACCACCGCGCCCATCTTTGACGTCGACTCTGACGCCGCGCCGGCCTCTGCCTGATCTGCCGAATGTGGTCGTGATCGCCCAACTGTGGCGTTTTTTTGTATGATTGCCCAACTGTGGCCGCTGTGATCGCCGAACTCGGGCTGTTTTTTGGGGCGGGAAGAATAACTTTTAAATTTATGTTCCATGTGTTTTTCTTGGGGCGCCGAACGGCTGGTGAAATCGCCCCCCACCACCCCCCCTCCCCCCCCAGGTTTTGGTATCGAATCGAAACCTGGGGGGGGGGGGGGGGCGAACGACTGGAGATGCCCTTAATCATTTGGCTTGAAACTTATCTCTAGATGTTTATATATGATAGACTTTTTGCTAAGACTTTTTTGGAAAAATTTGTCAAAAATAAAAATTATCATTTTCCATAACAACTAGTACACATAAAAGGACTCCATGCCAGAGGATATATTTTTTGAGGTTTTTTCACTTTATCTGATTTTTTTTTTGAAAAAACGGTCACCATGATTATTTATCGAAAGAGGTCAATTATTTTTAAAATTATCGATGTTTCTGTGATGCAAAATATGATATGGATGTCATATTTGTATTCCTCTAACTTTTCTAATCGATTTAGAAATTTTCTTTGTCAGATTCTGATTTCCGGATTCAAAGATACGAATTATTCCATACTAATTGGAAAAGGCAAAAATAAAGTCAAATTCATTTTATCGTTATTTATTTCAATATTATTATTTTATAATCATTGTTGTTTATTTAAATATTTTTTTGTAAATTAAACAGTGAAGAAGTGTAACATCATGAATGACGTGGTTAATATGATTGTAATATGATTGATAGGATATTAATATCAGTAAGTTCCAGTTCTCACCTTGTATCTAACTTGAAAGGAACCCAAAAGTTAAGCGTGGTTGAATTGGAACAATTTGAGAATGGGCGAGCGAATGAAAAGTTTGACTAGATTAAGGGACACTTTGTTTAGGCTTCTGCCTGCTTATAGATTATGGTGGGGAAAAACTATGCTGGGGAGAAACTCTTAGAAACTGCGTGGAGACTTCTTTTGGGATTCTAAACATTTGGCTTATTTGGTGTGTTAGTTATGAATTGTCCAAAACGACCCTAAATTTAATATATGCACTAAAAATGTCATAAATATTTTAAGATTGCATTCATAATAACTACTCAATAAATACATATATGTGTATATAAATACATGTACATACTACTTGTATCAGTTCGAAATAAAATAAAAATCATTTTCCTCATGATTTGTGTACGTGAGCACTAGTAGTAGCCAACGTGGGCGGTGGCTAACTACTCCCTCCGTTCCAAATTAGATGACTTCTATTTGGACAAAAGTGGATGTATCTAGATATGCTATAACTATAGATACATACACTTTTTGACAAAAGGAAGTCGTCTAATATGAAACGGAGGGAGTAGCTAGCTTGCACTTGATCGATCAATGCATGCGTAGACCCAGCTCTGTACGCGCGCACCATGCGAGCACGCGAGGTGGTGCAGTGACCGAGCGAAGCGAACAAAGCGCGTGGAGCATCACCTTGCGCGCGTGGAGTGGCATCTCTCCGTAAATAAAAGAGACTAATAAGGGCGGAAAATATAACGGTTCGCTTCCTCAACCAGAAGCTCGGGAATCCACTCCTTCTCAGCTTCTACATTTGTAAACGAATTCTGCTTCTCGATGGGAATAAGCAAATTGGAAGCCGGAGACTTCTTTTGAGTTTCTGCTTCCTGGGACCTAGAAACTGCTCTAGAAGCCCAAAAGAAGTGTCCCTAAGTACTTTGACCTCAGATTAAGTGTGTAACGAGTGATGAAGTGTGTGGCTAATTGAGAAATTTCAGGAATATATATTTTTTAATTTTTGTTTTGGAAAATGATAGGTCGACGACTTTACCGTCGACGTAGCCTACGCTGACGCCAAAGTCGTCTACGCCTACGGGCTAATACGCTGGTGGCCATACGCCGACGGCTACCGCCGACGTAGCCTACGCTGAGGGCAGCTGCCGTCGGCATATAACTTTTTCTGGTAGTGTTTTGTGTACGGGACAATTGCTTCTGTGCCCTGGTTGGCTCTAGTTTATCCGTCTGTGCCATACCCGCGTAGTTTCTCTCGGCTGTGCCCTGGATGGCTCGGAAATCGGCCAAACGCTCTGTTTCCCTCTGATAACCGTCACTTGGCCTGACTGGTGGGGTCGGCTTGTCTCGGCTCGGTTGGGATTTCCTGGGATCGGCTAGTGAGGCCGGCCCTTTGACTTTAGATGTGGGCCCAGCGAAGTGCATGCACCCCGTCCCACTTGCATGCATGCGGCCGTGCGTGCGCGTCCATGCCGTTCCACCTGTGCTCGACGCGCCTTCAATGGCGTGCCCCCCTGGCCGGTAAAAAGCTGCCTCGCCGCCTACATTGCCGCCCCGGCCGCGCATCTGCTCCGCCGTCCTTGCGTCTCTCTTGACTACTCTATCCTGCTGCAAGATGAGCAGTCTGGAGCCGAATCAATGTCCGGTCGGCATTACTGCCGTCTAGACCGCGACGCCGTCCAGACCGCTCCTAACATTAAAAGGAGCCATCTCCTTGCCCATTGTGCTCACAAATCCCCTCTTCCTCTCCTAGACACCTTCGCCCAGTCCCTCATCTCACCATGCCTCGTGGTGATGGCAGCTCCACTCCCAGCTCGAACCGCCGCTGCCGCCACGTCCCCTATCCTTGGTTTCTTGAGGCGAGCGAGGGAAGCGGCATGGGGCGTGGGCGTGGGCGTGCGCGTACTCCTCCAAGTTCGAGCAGCAGGCGAGCGGGGGAAGCGGCATGGGACAGGGAGTCTCCAAAGGGCAGGGGCAGGGCCATTGCTGCCGATCCCATTCCCTTCATCGATCTGTCCGACGAGGACGACGAGGACGACCAGCGTATGGACTGGACCATGGCCTGGAAGGAGGAGGCCACAGAGGTCCTGTACCCGGGTTTGGCCTGGGCCATGGCCGACCATAAAGCCTTGGAGCTGGCCAAGCATTCCTCCGCCGAGCAGGAACGGCTCAAGATCTCCTCGGAGAGCAAGGGGAAGAAGAAGTACACGTGGTCGGCGTCGAACAGCATCGCCCCAGAAGAGGTCGATGCCAAGGCCAAGGGCAAGGGCAAGGCCAAGGCCAAGTCGGTGGAGGTTTCCGATGACGAGGACGAGTGGTAGTCCATTTTAGTTATTAGTTGCTTTATTAAGAGTAAGTGCCAATTTAGTTATTAGTTGTTGATCTATTTTATAATTTAGCAAGGGCAAGTCCATTTTGTACTACCATGAAATTTGGCAATGGCCTTGTGCTTGACGTTTCCAATTGTGTGTGTAAATCAATTCCACTTCAGTTTGCAAAGTTTGCTTAGAAATGGGGCCGTTTACCCTACCTTTAGAGCTCATTTGAAACACATTTTTCAGCGAGTCCACCATTTTTGCTTAGAAATGGAGCCGTTTACCCTACCTTTGGATCTCATTTGAAACACATTTTTCAGCGAGTCCACCATTTTTGCTTAGAAATGGGGCCTTTTACCCTATCTTTGGAGCTCATTTCAAACACATTTTTCAGCAAGTCCACCATTTTAGCTTTGAAACGGGGCCGTTTACCCTACTTTTGGAGCTCATTTGAAACACATTTTTCAGCGAGTCCAAGCTCATTTGAAAATTTATATGGATTCAAGCTAGGTTTGAGCAAGCTCATGGCTATCCCCATTTGGTTTGCCAAAATCCCCATTTAAGTTACGATGACGGGTAACAGCCAAAATCCGCATTTGGTGTGCCAAAATACCCATTTTGTGTCACTGGGGCAAATGGGGGTGGGCGAGCCAAAATCCCAGTTGGGTCCGCCGTGGTCCACTTGTCAGCGGGTGTACAGCCCTTGTCCTACGCGCGCGTCCAATCAGATCGCAGAATGAGCTTCTCGCGGATCGCCCTGAATCTGCGTGCAGATTCCTTCTAGAGAAAATCGGACGGCTGTAGTTTAACCGACTTTTGAAATGAGCTTCAATATTCAAAAAAAATCAAAAAAAGGAAAATCATGCGCACATAGTCATATTATGTCATATACTAACGACTCAAGTTGAAAAACATGGTCTACATACATTCAAAAGGAGAAGGGCATGGATCTCATGTGATATTGCATAACTCAAACTATGAGGTCTAAGGTTAGAGAGAATTGGTTTTGGAATTGCAACATGAAATTTTCAAAAACCTCACAAAATCTTCATTTTGCAGTGACTAAGAAGGATCCATGCTTAGTTTTTCATTTTCATGTTTTAAACTTGTTTAAATGTTCGTCAAACTTAGGTTTGACCGAATTTGAAATAACCATAATAAATTAAAAAATTATCGAAAAATTGAAAAACCGACGCACATAGTCTTCATATGTCATATACTAACGACTCAAGTTGAAAAACATGGTCTACATACATTCAAAATTAGAAGGGCATTTATCTCATCTGATATCGCAAAACTAAAAAGATGAGGTATAAGGTTGAAGATAAGTGGTTTTGGAATTGCAACATGATAATTTCAAAATACTCACGAAACTATCATTTTGGAGTGACTAAGAATGGTCTAGGCATAGTTTTCGCCCAAATTTTACACAAATGTGCGCCAGAGCACGCCGTGTCGCGCTCTGAGCACGCCATGCCGCGTCCAGAGCGCGTCTAGAGTGCGCACTTAAGGTGTTCGACAGAAGTAAAATAACAAATTTTACAAACGATTCAAGTTGATAAACAAGGTCTACACACGTTCAGATCACGTAAATACACAGAGCGCGCATTGTGGGCGCCAGTTCATGTCCATTTCGTGTCCAGATCGCGCTTGGTGTGTTGACACGGATGCACCGACGCATATTTGCACGTAAAAAGAAAATTAAATCGCGTCAGTTCTCGCAAAAAATGCTTCTGATACGTGTAGATGTCTCACAACGTCTCCAACTACATTAAATTTGACCATAATGACGACGCACATCAACTGTTCGACACTTGTACTCGACACGTATAGGGGCACCAGATGACGTGGTAAACATTTACAGGCATGTCAGTTCGACTAGACGTGAAGCGCGGTCACACGATGTCATCATTGCGAATATAATCTGTAAATTGTGTTGTCCTGTTACACTGCGTTGGCAAGAAAACGAGGCGATGCGCATGTTCGGTGCCCCAAGCGGTTATTGATTTACGCGCCGGCGGGAGTGAATTCATCACTATCCTTCACAAATAAAAACCCCAATCCCATTGCATTGCGGTTCACTCGCTCTTCTGCAGTTTCTCTCTTCTCCCCATTCCAAAATACCACAACCACCCCTGCCCAATGGATCACTGGTGGCAGAACGAGGACATCCCGAGCGACTCCGACGGCGAGGGTAACCCGATCCCGTGGTGGGATGCGGACTACGGGCACGCCGGCGGCTCCGGCACCGACGACGACGGCGAGGGCGACGACGACGACCAGAGCGGCGGCTCTGACCCCGACGACTCCGACGACGACGAACACGACGGGTCCGAGGAGGAGGACTCGGACCCGGAGTTGGTGAAGGACGATGAGGAGGAGGAGGAGGACGACGACGAGGAGGAGGAGGAGGAGGAGGAGGACGACGACGACGAGGAGGAGGAGGAGGAGGAGGAGGAGGACGACGACGACGACTCCGCCGACGACGACGACGAACCGCCGGCCAGCACTGCTGATTAGTAGTAGTATTAGGCCGCCGCCGGCGTAGTAGTATTAGGCCGCCGCCGGGCGTAGTAGCAGTGCTGCATGCACTGCTAATCTTTTGTAATTGTGAATATAATCCTATTCGAGTTATAAATCGATTTTCAATTAGTAGTACCAGTTTCAATTCTAGTTATAAATTGAATTTCAGTTTTCAAATCGAGTTTTGAATCCTATATTATAAATCAATTCGAGTTATAAATCGAGTTTCAATTAGTAGTAGTAGCAGTTTCAATTTGTAATACCAGTTTCACTAAACAATGACGTACTAATCAACGAATTGTCAGTTACTTCGGTGTTAAATCAGTTAATTCAGTGTTAACTCAGTTAATTCAGTTAATTCGGTGTTAGGGCCGAGATATCCCTTCCTGTCCCCACTTGAGACTCGCTTCCTGTCCCCACTTGAGCCGACCCCAGGAAATCCCAAGCGAGCCGCGACAGGCCGACCCCACCAGTCTGACGGTTACCAAAGGGCAACGGAGCGTTTGACCGATTTCCGAGCCATCCAGGGCACAGACGAGAGAAACTACGCGGGTATGACACAGACGGATAAACTAGAGAGTACCGAGGCACAGAAGCAATTGTCCCCTTTGTGTATTGGCGTCGCCCGCTGCCCGTAAATACTCCTACAAGATATCCGAACTACTCCGCTAATGCAACTGCAACAACACTCCTAAGCCACATACTGATAGTCGGACAAATACTCACAGACAATGCTTGATCGTCTAGTAGAAAATCTTGTCATTGTCTTTTCATCGTTGTCTCTTACGCACAATCATATGCGTGAAATGATGTTCGCAACATTTAGGGTCATTCGAATAAATTTTTTGTCAACAAAAGAATCAAACTAAATGTGATTTGTACTAAAAATGGTGGGAGAGCATATGAAGTTCATCCGAAGTGACATCCTGAAGAAGCTGAGGGCATACGTGTGGTAATGTGATATGCGACCATAGCATTTTAAGCGGTATGTTTGTCTAGATGATGATCAATAAGTTGTTCCTAACCGTTTCTTTGGGTGGAATACTATTCTAGCTTGGTTACGAGTCCCAGCGGCTTTCATGGTGTTGGCTCTATATGTTGAGCGATTTCGTATCTTTTGCTTTGATACTTTAATAGTTGCTGAAACTCACTGACAATACCGACACACATGTCATGTTAAATTTCTATGGTCTTTAAGTTTAAAATGATATTGGTTTATTTTTTATTTTTAAGAAGAGCATACGTTATTTATCTGAAGAAACATTCTGAATAAGCCAAGTGCATATGTGTGGTCTAGATGATGATCAATAAGTTGTCCCTAAACGTTTCTTTGGATGGAAGACTACTGTAGCTTGGTTACTGAGTCCCGGTGCTTTTCATAGTGTTGGTTTAATATGTTGAGCGCTTTGGTTTAGTACTTTAATAGTTGCTTTTTTAGATAAGGGGGTGCGGATCCCCTTATCTAAAAAAGCACATTGCAGACACACAGGTCAGGTTAAATTCCTGTAGTCAAGTTAGAAATTGATGTTGTCTTTATTTTTTTAATAAAAAGTAACCATTGCCTTGATACCTTTTACTCTATAAACGATTTGTACTAAAATTTTGTACTTATCTAGATCTTAAGGTTAGCATGTTACAATATTACAAGTATAAATTTTTCACATACTTTAGCCACATAACTGGCTTTATTACTAAGTACTCCCTCCGTTCTAATTTAATTGACTTGCTATCCACCAAATATGGATGTATCTAGACATGTTACATGTATAGATACCTCCACATGTAGTGAATAGCAAGTCAATTAAAATGGAACGGAGGGAGTATTAGTTGTTTTTTATTTGTACCGAATATCACTAAAATATATATTAAATTGTATTTTTTTTAACAAAAGTATGTTTTGTAACTATTCTACAATGCATAATTTGTATATATGTATGGTAAAGTTTTATGAAGAGGACAATATAACAAATATCACCATAGCAGTTTCTAGTTTATGGTTAAGTAAGCATATTTATAAAAAGTTATATAGTATAAACTGAATAAATTGAACTACTTTGACATGGTAAAAAAATTCTAGCAAGTCAAAATTTGACAAAATGTGCATGTTGTGCACATGGTATTGAAACAATAGTAGAATATATCGGAAGTGCTAAAAGTATTGGTGGTGCTAAATTAGTCATAATTCTATGAAAATGCATTTCCGATTCATATGTACTCCCTCCGATCACATATAAATGTCGCTGGATATTAAATAATCACGTACAACAATCTTCTACAGCTCCGACACTTTTTTAGGACTAGAGGTAGTAATAATTTTTTAAGTGTCTCATCACAAGTCCTACTCAGGTCTGACCGGCCCATGTGGTGCGTAAAGTGGTACCACGTACGCAATGTTTAAAAAATGTTCCTCAGAAATGTATACCTCCTAGTATTGTGCACCATTTGATTAGAACAGAGCACCTTTGAGGTTTTTTTTGTAAAATATTGTCTACATGGCACCATCACGGGGCCGGTCAGACTCGGGTATGACTTATGGTGACACATTTAACAAACTATTAGGATTCAGATATCCATTTTCATTTAATTAGGACTAACTTGGCACCCTATCAATACTTTTAGGACCTACTATGTATTTTACTCTTGAAATAACATTGCTCAGAGTAATCATCAGTGCGAAAAAGTGTGGATTATACTATGTTTGCATATGAGAATTATTAATTGATATGCTCTTATGCGGTCTGTTTGTTGTCATTTAGTCTACACAAGTCCCCCACTAGTTTACTGCTTAGAATTATGTTGCATAAAATTAAACATGAAAATCTAGTTACATTGTTGCCCATAAAACATGCTTGGCTTCGACCAGATAGAGAATAGCATGCATTCTGGTTGTCGCAGGTCATATTGATTTTTTTTCTTATGCCCGAATAGGCACGTGGTCCGTATTTGTTTCTGTACATTAACCATTTTATTATGTTAAGATACTCTTTCAGTCAAAAAATGTAAGGAGACATGATTTTCATTATCCTTAATCCAATACAACTTTGCTTGTGAAGGATCATGATATGAAGAGACTAGATGGTGGGGGTGAATGAAATTATTAATATTGGAGTTTAATTGACACTTAAAGGTAGTAAACTTCAAGCAGTTATGATGTAAGTTGTTGAAACATACACCTTGGAAATTTTCTCAGAGTTATGTGCATAGACCGATGGTTGTACCTATAAATGTTGGCTCTTTGGCCATTACCTTATTGAAGTCATTGGACAGTTTTCGGGTATTTTCCACAGTAAAAACTCTTGATTTGACTATGGCGGTACTTGGATGGGTCGCTTTGGAGAAACTTTTTCGCAATCTTGTGCCAACGGTGGTGGTTTGTTTCTTGCTGCTGGGAGCCTTGATAGCATTGGTGCGTCTTTTTCTTTTCCCTTTCATTTTTTTTGAAACGAGGTAAAAGCTTTGCCTTTATATTGATACAGGACAAGCCACAAGACGGCCGAGGCCAAAAAAATACACAAACATGTCAATAGGGCAGGAAAAATTGCCATAACTAACCGGAGATTTCTGCTAAAGACTTGGCGTCTGTCAGGATCCAGTTCCTCCCTTCATCCTTGATCCGTTGAAAAAGGATGAAAGACATCGCAAATTTGTTGGTGAAAACTCTTGCGTTCCGTCCCTTCCATATCTCTCAGGTGATTAGGATGATTGCTGTCTTGATCCCTTTAGGGGAGTCCGATGTTGTCGTCGTGACAGCCTTCCAGTAATCATGGACTGTAGCCTTACTTATTCCTAAGTCCTGCAATTGCCTAGTTATGTGCATTATTAATGCCTAGACTCATTTTTTCACGTTAGACGGTACTTGTAACACTGAAAAAATGGGATTATAGCACCGTAATAGCTTGCTGAAAACTATCTCGCTAAATAAATTAGTATATAATATTTAATAGCCTTATTAAAAGAAAGTGTTGGTCAATGTCTCCAACACAGCAATAGTTTACTTTCGACCACGCTACTGCACCTTCATCGACAGACAAATGCTGACACTAGTACGTGTGCATGCATGACCCATTTGTAGTTCTATACAAAACATTGTTGTCTTATCCTTGTTGTCTCTTACGCAGGATCCTGTGTAAAATCATGGTCGCAACATTGCGCCGTCTCTTGGACGCCACTGACATTATTCAAACGACGCATATCTCGTCTCTCGTGCATGTGCGCCCAACAGTTAGCTAGTGACCAAATAATTTGACAGGGTACACGTAGGCTACTGTTACACGTTGATTATACTTATCATGTCAGGTCAGGGAGAGGTACAAATCAGTCAGTTCCACGTTCGTGTACGTCTCCATAAGCAGGACGGATCGATCGGCGCGTTTGGCTCCCTCCCGATCGAGGACGGACAAATGGATTTCTTTGCAGGCATAGTGAATTTGCTGCTGCCATGACGGATTCTTGCTTGGTCTCGCTTCAGCCATGCAAGCGCGCCATTGTATACTAGAGCTACCGCCACATGCTCGAGCTCCTTCCGTCGACCGATCACTATATGCCACCTAGCTCACTGTAGCACGTGCGGGGACATGTGTCCGGTCAATATTTAGAGTCCACCCAAAGCGGCACTCCCTAAAGGTCCACCCGCCAAACGGCGCAAATTTTGAGCAAACTGTCGAACACTTTGCGGGCATGCCGTGGTCGCCGTCGATGAACAACACAAATAAGGAACAACACGGCGGTGCATGCATTAATAAAAATGTCTCAAATGATGCCGGCAATCAAACAGTTTTGCCGCGCCGGAGAGCAAGTCAGAGACTTGGCATAGTTTCGACCGCGCCGGAGAACAATCTCCAACGTCGGCCATCAAAAAAGGATCGACCGCGCCGTAGAACAAGTCTCCAAGGCCGGCCATCAAAAGGGCGCCTCCCTAGCGCAATGGTTCATGCCGATCACGTGGCGGGCTCCTCCTCGACTTCTTCCACGTCGTCCTCCGCCGCTTCGGCCTCCGCCTTCTCAGCCAGGATGTGCCTCCGTTCGGATACGAAGTAGGCCTTCTGGTTGGGGTTCATGCCGGTTGTGTTCGTGGCCATGAAGAGACGCTCCTCCTTCTTCTCTTGGTTCTCGAGCTTGGCCTCCTGCATCTTGAAGTAGAGCTTCCATTTCTCGTCGGACTTGGCTTGTAGCTTCTTCTTCTCGACGGTCGCCGCGGCCACCTCGGCAACGTATAGCTTCACCGACTATTGTATGCTGCCTGCGGCGATCGAGGCCCCTGGCTTCTTGCCAGCCCTGGCGGCCGCCTTGCACGCCTTCACTCCCATCTGGGAACGCTCGGCGGTAGCAGCCGGCAGGTTTCTTTCATCTCTCTCGGCGGTGCCTTGGTCTTTTATATGTCTCTTCCACTTCGGGCAACCTTTAACCACCTCCCAAACATGTATGAACTTGTATGGATTCTTGCCATCCGACTCCAAGTCAAAGTACAAGTACTTGGCGTCTTTGAGCTACACAAACAAAGGCCAAGTCAAGTATGCATGTAAACATGATGGGTAACAAGTTAAGATGATCGGCTAACCTTGTCGGCATCGTTCTTGCCACTCTCGTCTCTCATCAACATTTGCTCATTGCAATGATGAAACTTGGTAGTGAGAGCCGAGATGACGCCCCAACGGCTCTCAACTGATTTGGCATTGCGGTCAGACAAATCTTCATGAGGAGGATACGACCTTCTTTCGATGTAGTCCTTGTGAATGCGTGTCCAGTAGTCCTTCTTCCTTTGGTTGGCGCCCTTCTCGCCGTCCATGCTCACGTTCATCCACGCCTCGGCCAACAAGACGTACTCAGTCACGCACCAAGTCTTGCCTCTGTTTCCAGCCTTCCGGACGCCATCCTCTTCTTCATCGTCATCCTCTACTTCATCCCCTTCCTGGCCGTGGCCGGCATCCCCTTCGTCGCCCTTGCCGAACTGATCTGTCTCGGCGTAGGCAGCACTGGCGGCGTAGGCACTACCGTCGTCGATGATTATAGTCATTAATGAGCCGTCCTACCCAGCAAAAACCACAATTTGCATCGTCGGCAATTAATGCACAATACAACAATTTGCATCCGGCCGCCCGCAATAACTGCGCCCAACGAACAATCGGCCGGGGAACACAATAAATGAGGGAAATCAAGATTATAAATAGCACTCACATGGTCGCCGAAGTAAAGGCCGCGGGAAGCAGTCCCGTCTTGGCTCGTCGAAGGTGTCCGACGCAACGCCGGCGATTCGCTGAACAGCGGCGCGGCGTTCAGATCGATGGTCGACTCGTCGAGGGAAAACCGCGACACCTGCGACGGGTAGCCGGAGGTGCCGTCGAAGTAGGCCGGGACAGACGGCGACCCGGCAAACCCGCTTTGACTGTTTTGGCTCATGGCGACCAAGCTCTCGGCGGCGTTGGCGTTGTCGTTCGGCAACGACAGATCAACCGACTTGTCCTTCGCCTTAACTCGTCGTTGTTGCCGAAGCTAGGAAGCGGCGGCACGGAGCTGGGCCTGGCTCATGGGCGCCGGGAACGAAAGCTCCTGCGGCTCCCGCTTCATCGGCTTCTTCTTCGGCTGCGACGACGACGGCGGCTTGTGCCCCTTGGATTTCGAGAGGCCGGCAACCTTGGGCGGCATGGTGGCGGAAGGCGAGGAGGTCGCGGCGGCGTGCGCGAGGGTTTGGGAAATGGAGGGAAGATAGGGAAGATTTTGGCGCCGTTGGCGGCAATGTAGAGGAAGGGGAATTGGGCGCGACGCGCCGTGTGTATGACGGGTGGGCCAGCGCTGTCAAGGCCATGGCCGAGGCAATGTCCGGCACCCCCAGGAGGGACTCCAAACTTGGAGGCCCTATGGGGATGCCGGACACAAAATCGCTCAGGGCGAGGCTTTGGGGGTGTCGCTGGTGGGCGATTTTCGTGTCCGGCCCGCAAAGTGCCTTTGGGGGGTCCTTTAGAGGCCCCCGGTGGAGATGCTCTTACTCCATCCGTTTTATAATATAAGATGTTGTAAATATTGTCTAGATTCGCACTAAAATAAATGTACACATACAAAAATATGTCTAAATGTATGTGTACGTGGAAAAACTAAAACATCTTATATTATGAAACGAGGGAGCAGTAATTTAGTAATTGATTTAATCTCATAAAAATGAAACAATTCGATAGCAACATCTAGTATCAAACTATTAAGACAATCTATTAAAATATCATATCAAAACTACAACCAACACTAGGTACAAAAACTGTAGAAAACTCTCTAAAAAAAAGAGTATATAATTATGTACGGGACAATGACAACATAACTGTTGGCGTTGACGTTGACGTTGACGTTGTCAACCATGTCGCCGATGAAGAGGCACCGAAATCGAAGAAGAAGTTGCTACCAATAGTCAAACAAGTGCGCTCCTCAATCTGATCGTCCAATCAGAAAACGCGGGTCGGGGTTCCGAAGGTCTACTGTTTCTTTAACCGTTGCACGACGAAAGACGAGATAGAAAGAGTTGGAAAACGGCGATGCAATAGTTTGAAACTGGAACGATAAGAGACCATATATTGCGTCGAGTCGGTAACATCCCCACGATTCCAAGATGTCCGTTAATTCATTAATTAATAACGCATTGCGTTTTTCTGAACATAAAAAATATAGGCATTGGTTCATTTCCGAAACCCGAACGCGACATGGCGAGGCGAACGCAGAAGGAGTGCGCAAGGCTTCTCATATTCTCATGCTCATACAAGTGTTCTAAGAGATCACTATAAAGTGGTGTATCTCTCCCCAAAGTAGTAATGCGGAACTAAATTTTAGTCTCCAAACCTGCAATACAAATGGACTACGAATTTCAAATTTTATTTTGGCTTTAGGCTGTGGTCCAAATACAACTTCACCAAACTCCAGCATCTAGTAGTCCTATGTTTTTCGAGTCACACATATTTTCTCCTTCCCATCCATACGCAATTTTGTCACCCATCGAACTACGGTAATGGAATTATGTTATACCGTAGTGATGTACGTTTCTCGTCATACGAAAACCTACTCAGCAGCTACACATGGCTGTGAGGTGTGGGCAGCAACGAGGCAACTGTTGTGATAGCGATCCGGCTACCTGCAGGCAGATTATTCCACCAATTCATGCGTGGTTTACGTACTGTACATGCATGTATCTAGGACACTATCCAGTACGCACCTCACATGCGTATATGAACCGTATCTGATCTTAATCTTGTGATGATCGGTCGCTTTTATCCAGAGAATCAAGATCAATCCGGCCGAAGCTTAGTCTTCGATTGATGCTCCATTTGAGGCCCATCTGTTCCCCTCGTGACCGATCGCGCCGAACGGCCGGCGGCTTGCTCCGAACAAGCGGCCGTCCGGCGAGATCACGATCGGCTTTGTCTCTGTGCATGTGTACAGTGTGGTGTTCTGCTGCCCATTGATCGACTGTCAGTTAGCCGTTGCCTTGTTGGGAAGTTCTTTTCCTCGTGAAAACTCAAAAAACTTTGTCTTCTGAAATTTCAATGCATGATACTCCCTCCGTCCCAAAATAATTGTCTCAAGTTTGATAGAAAATGGATGTATGTAGACATAAACACTTTGATGTTTATGTCTACATACATCCATTTTCTATCAAACTTGAGACAATTATTTTGGAACGGAGGGAGTAGAAAAAGATTTAAACCTCGACGTTATACAACTCAACCCAGCTAGCTAGTCTAAGCCCCTGACCCTCGCGCTCACCCAGGACTGAAACTAAATCGTGACGGCATCTCTGCATGGAGGTACCATTAGGTTTTGGATACCGGATAGAAGAAATTTTTCGAGGGACTCGAGATTTGCGGTTACCGCAAAAACACCGCGAATTTACCGTCCAATTTTTTTAAACGAATCTTGAATTTAAATTATTACATAAACATTAACTTACGATTTATGCTGTATTTGTGCTTGAAACACAAGGTATCAGGATAAGGTCAACCACTGAGCAACGTCTTAAAAATTACTTATCAATAGACATGGTTTATTTATCTAGTTTGTGATTTAAAATTCAAAAAATTTGTACTATTTGTTAATTTTTGCTCGATAAACCGATTTACCGCGGGGGTTTGAGAAATGCGGTTAATGGACGTAACCAGATTTACCGCCCGGTTATCCAAGCCATGGGTACCAACCAAGAGGGTCAAGCTTTGTCAAAAACAACATATTAAAGCATCCGTAATTCTTATTGCTCAACCACACCATAAGGTGGGACCCACTACCAAATTTATAGCATTTCCATTTTAACCATAATGTATAAGGTGAGATTTAGGCATAAGCTGGGACTCACATGTACTATTATCATACACACATATGGGAGAGAGAGGAGAGAGAGAAATAATTTTTTATTGCTTATGGATGACTTGTAAGCTTAAAGTGCACCTTAGCCTTATGGATAACTTTATTTTTCTCCACAATGTATACAGACACCATGAGGATTGCCACATAGGACTTAAGGAGAGGTTTTTTGCACATTGCGGATACCCTTACTATGTTTCCATATCCACCAAGCCGTGAAGGAGATCACCAGTCCACAAAGTCGTCTTCCGCCAACCGGGAGTCTGGACGTTGATGGATGGGATCCGGGAAGAACCTGCGCCAGATTGTCCTTCCAAGGACATAACCAGTGGATCGGCTCGCTAGTAATAAGTACTACAACCTCCAATTCAATTTAACTGTTATAGGTTTAGGAAAAAAAATACCTATGCCTTCTCTAAACCTACGACAATTAAATTGGATGAGAGAGAGTAGTATAAGTAAGTTAATGAGTTTTCTCACTTCAAGGCTTCATGTCACCCAGTTAGCTAGCTATGAACTCAAATGGATGATTGGCCGTTGAATAAAGTTTTATTTTAGAAAAGGGGTGCAGATTTTGACCTCTGCATTTAAATGATACACACAACTTTACGTGATCATTCAATATAAAAATCGACCACTTAAACAAAGACGTTCTAAACATCTACTGCATTCATTTCAAATTAGATAATTTTCATTTGTCTGCACGTGGATGAATCTACACTTGTTACTTGTATAGATATATCCACATGTGTAGATAAATGTAAGTAACCTAATTTGTAATGGAGGGAGTAATATTGAAGAATGTTGCCATCCAGCCCGACATAAGATAGCCCGTACGACTGTCATCAAGCAAGTACGTCTTGTATCCATGAGACCACGCTATATTCCGCATGAAGAAGAAAGGACAACATATGGATCCAGTAAAATCGCCTTATTAATAACATGCAAGTAGAGAATATAAGATGTTTTGTTAAAAACTATATCATTGCAGCAATTCTAGATAGCCCAAAGAATGGCAGCTAAATCAATCATAATGTGAACTTTTGTAACCTTGTCTACCCCTTTCAACCAGCCACCAAACATATTGGTGGATGTTTACTGAAAGTGAAGTGCACTAATCTTCAAATTATCATGAGCAGAAGTGTAGGAGATAAACATGTGCTCAATTGACTCATATGCATGTATCACAAAAAACACATTTCTTCCATCCTATCCTCCCGCTTAACCAAATTATCCTTTGTCCATAATTCTTTACGATGTACTCCCTCCGTTCTATATTATAAGTCGATTGAAAAACTAAATTAGTTAATCAAAACGGCTTACAATACGAGACAAAGGTTATAGAACCCACCGTAAAAAGATTTCGATTTTAGCGAGATTTTACAAGTATTTTCTTGAGTATCGTGCACGTCGTTGATTGAAGTAGATGTTTTAGACATTTTTCCCATATCTAGACAAATTTTATTATATATGTCTATTTTTTATTCAAATACAAGCAACATGTATAACACTTAAAACATCTTACTATTATATTTGTGGAACGGACAGAGGGAGTAGCTAGCAAGTCGGTACGTGCGTGCGTGGACGCCCAAGTTGCATGCGATGCGATGGATCAACCAAACCGCGGGCATACCCGAATACTCGGTGCAGGAAGCAAGTGGATACGCACGGTGTGGGTCTGTCTGTCCCCTGCCGCACGGCTCCATTGATGACGCCGCCATCGACAGGGTCGTTCGTAACAATACCGACACGGCCGTACGTGGCTGAAATAAACGCCTACTGCCGGCTGGCCGGCCGGCGGGCCTTGCCAAGTGCCGACGGCCGTGAGCTTGCAGAAGACACCGGTGTGTCTTAATTTGTCACAGCTGAAACATGTTTAGAGCATCTCTAACAGAGCTCTCAAACCGTGGAACCTTTAAACTGATTTACAGGTCGGAAAACTCACGTTTTTTGGGTCAAAACGAGACAAGATATAGCAGAAACTGTAAATCAAACCGTAAAAAGGAATATTCCCGATTATTATAGAAAAATCAGCCACCGTCGTCTTCTTTTTGGGAAGGTTCCCGATCGATCTGAGTAGAAACTCGCTCGGCGCTGTCCCAGTACTAACAGGACCCCGATGAGGCATGCGCACGCCCACGCCTGCGCCCGCGGTGTGTGTCTGTCTGTCCCCTGCCACGTCGCGCCATTGATGACGCCGCCATCGACAGGGTCGTTCGTAACAATACCGACGCCGCCGTACGTGCCTGAAATAAACGCCTACTGTTGGCTGGCCGGCCGGCGGGCCTTGGCAAGTGCCGACGGCCGTGAGCTTGCAGAAGACACCGGTGTGTCTTAATTTGTCATAGCTGAAACATGTTTAGAGCATCTCTAACAGAGCTCTCAAACCGCGGAATCTTAAAACTGGTTTACAGTTCGGAAAACTCGTGTTTTTTGGGCCAAAACGAGACAAGACATAGCAGAAACTGTAAGTCAAACCGTAAAAAGGAATATTCCCGATTATTCTATAAAAAAAATCAGCCACCGTCGTCCTCTTCTTGGGAAGGTTCCCGATCGATCTGAGTAGAAACTCGCTCGGCGCCGTCCCAGTAATAACAGGACCCCGGCGAGGCCATGCTCCGCGCCCGCCTCCTCGCCGCCCTCCACCATTTCGACCCCGGCGAGGCCGTTGCTGCCGCCCCTCGCGGGCGCTTCCGCGTGCTACCTCGGAGGAGCCGCCGTTGCAGGTCCTCGCGGGCGCCGCCGCCTCTGCCCTCGCAGGCGCCGCTGCTGCCTCCCCTCGCGGGTGCTGCCGCGTGCTACCTCGGGGGAGCCGCCCATTTTCACGGGCGCTGTCTCCGCTGCCGCATATCTTCGCCGGCGCCGCCACCGCCGGTCCTCACGGGTGACGCCGCCGTCAGGCCGGCGCAGAGGCCCTAGAGTAGGCGAGCACATTGCAGCTTTATTTTTCCCCGATTCCGGCTGATTCCGTTGAGTTTGGTGGAAAACCGTCGGATTCCGGCAAGGCTGCGGCGGCGGAAGCTCACCGGCGGGTGCTGAATGTTTAGCCCGCCAACGCCTCTCGCGGTTTACAGGGCCCATTCGGTTTGGCCGCGAAAACATGTTATTCACGGTTCCACGGGCTGAATTCACAGGTCCCCTCAAAATCGTTTACGGGTTGGTGACTTTTAGAGGTTCTGCTATTTTTGTTTTTAAGATTTCCGAACCGTGTTTGGCAGTTATTTACAATTCCGCGCGGTTTAAGGCCTCTGTTAGAGATGCTCTTAATACTACTGCTCATCCGGAGGCAATTTCAGATTACCATTAGCCTGCAAAGGCACATTCTTCAGCTAAATTTTTTTCAAGTTAATTTGTTCCTGTAATGCCACCGATCGAACAGCTACAGCAGATCGAGAGTTTGGATGACGCCACCATGTCGAAAGAACACTGTGGTGTTGCTCAGGTTGGTGCTTCAGTTGTATTGCTTGATGTTACTTGTGCTTCCTACATATCACGCACGCATGTTTTCTGTCAAACTCCAGCACATTTCAACACGTTTGATGCTGTAATGTGCTCTGGAGTCTGGACCTGTGATCTGTAATAACTCTCTAGCTGCACTATGCTTCGTTAATGAAGTTAGGGCCAGCCCCTTTGATCGATTTTTTTTTACTTCTTTCACGGCTCCTTTATGAATATTCCCATCATTGAACGTCTATGTCAGCTTTTCATTTTTTCGATAAATGATTTTTATTATTTAAAAAAATTTAAGCACTATATTCGGTCTCTGCATGATTAGGATGCACATAGTCCAACCAGTTCATAAGTCTTCGAATGAAAATAAAAAAGCGAATTATATATCATAATGAGAAATTGTAGTGACGACTAAGGTGAAAAAGGACATATGCGAAGATTATGATGCCATCCATCAAGGGAAAACAACTCCCGTGCCGCAACCTCCAGCCGTGAAGTTACCTCCGAAAACTGTTCGCGGTGTGGCACACGCTGTAGGGACGACTACAAACGGAGTGTAGTAGCAGACTGGTATATAACCAGCAAAACAGAAATATTTTTATCGTTACAAACCTTGTCATTTCTACATAGACATAGCGACCAAATAACGGCAAGAGCTCCCACCTTAATAAGCGTCTTAAACTCTAGTATCCACCTCATTTAGCCAATTGCCGAAGATATTTGCAATATTATAAGAGGCATAACGAAGATCCTATCTGGATGGCTAACCATATAGACCTAGTGATTTACACTGGAAAAATAAATAATTAATTGTCCCCTCGTGCTGATAAAAGACACACTTTTTACTCTCAAGTGTTGAGAAAAGCAAGTTTATATTTTGTACGCAAACACCTTTGTTTATAGCGGTATCTTCATCATCCAAAATTTTCATATTATTATCAACCGGTAAGTTTGGTTAACGCTTTGTACATGTAATCAACCAATAATTTACCATTCTTATTAATATTTCATTTAAATTTATCTGAACCATGTGTCAGCCGCAATAGCAAAACATTTCGGGAAGCTTGCGTAGGTCCAAATAAATTCCTTTCTGAATTAAACATTCGGTGGACAAGTTCCATCATCTTAGCGAGCATATCGTCGTTGTTTCGCACAATATTGTATAAGTCTAGATATTTTTCACGGAGTGTGTCTTGACCTAACCCTTTATCCCGCAGAATCAAATTTCCGAATTGTACTTAATAGAGAAAGATCCATGTGAGATAAATACTTCTTCCTAGCTATGAGGCCAGCCCAGAAGTGTGAATCTCCAGATTTTTCAGAGTACCTGAGATACCGCTTGAGTGCCCACATACTTACTTCTTAGAAGGGTTTGCCAAACCGCTTCTTCAGAAAAAAGTTTGAAAATCCATTTATCAAGTAGCGCTGTATTATTGACCTCGGGTTATGAATTCCGAGTCCTTCTTAATCTTTTGGACGACAAACCACACTCCACTTAGAGAGTCGACATTTCTTTTTTTTCACCATAATCTTGCTAGAAGAATCTCGATTGGAAATAATTCAACCTTTTTAAGACTCCTTTTAAAAATTGAAAGAAGAAAATCATAACTAGTACCATGTTTATCAGTAGTATGAGAACCAATCTTAGAAGTAATAGTTTGTCTTTCCAGCTATTTAATTAATCGAGTTTGCAGTCTTTCCTCCAACAATTTTCATTCAACATTTGTAAGCCTCTGATAATGAATCGGAATAACCAAATACTTTATAGGAAATTAGCCTACTATCTGAATAAAATCAAAGCTGTATGCTTTCTAGATGATCCTTATAGAAGAGGAGATGGAAATTCGATCTAAATCTATCTAATTTACTTACTTCGTTCCCTAATTTCATTCAAGAGATCTGGAGAAGAAGAATTGGGTTTCACCGAGCTCAAACCATATGCTGTAGCCAAAGCTATGAAAGAAGTGATGGTCGATGACCACGGAAATGTCACTGTCGTCATCGGGTGATCACCCGCTAATTATTCACGAAACGCATAAGATATTTGTGACCTTTTGCACTTCGGTGACTTTACACACCACCCGCTAGCAACAGCAGTTGCGGCTAGGCGACGAAGTCTACAAGATTACCATAGTGTACTTCCTTAAAACTAAAGAGACAATAACGACATGGGAGCATGTCTCCGTCGTTTGCCACAGCAGTTTTCTGCCTCGATCTCATTAATTAAAGTCGTGATTAAGCATATTAAACCGGATCGCCGTCGTGATTAGGAAATTTAAACTGGATCGCCGATTAGATCGATTATAATTAATCTGCTGGTTTTCTTCATACGTCGCCACGTCCTATAGTTTCCATTACTCTATATCAAAACGATAGGGAGAGCAGGTCACTCGTCTTCTCCTATGATTGCAATGATTCATGCATGTCATGCATTTCGTGGGAATCAAATCCGACTAGCTGACAAACGGCGACATATATAATTTTAGATTTGACGACCACACCTCGAACCACTCTTCTAATATGCTAGTTGTATCCTTGGAGGTTAAGAAGAATCTCAAAGACTCCTTGGCGCATTTGTCAAATCACCGAATAGCTAGCTAGCTTCCTAAGAAGAAGAAGATCAATGGCACGAAATAGGACAAGCAGTCCCCTGCTGTTGATTTGTTTGGTCATTCTTGTGGTTGGACTCCCTAAATTAATATATGATCCTTAAAGAAAGATCGGGGACCAACCGATTATAATTTGTCAACATCTACCGGCCGTATGAACTGATCCTGCAAGAGGATCCGTATAATGCTTCCCATATGTCACAACATATGCTGAAAATCGAAAGAAAAAAGATAGATTTATTTATCAGTATGATATCTTTACCAACATCACAGGACTAGATTGATAATAGCACTACACCACAAACCCCTGTATAGCTACGCATATCCTCCAACGGTTTGGGCATGCGCTTCTAGAGAAGAAGTCGCCCACCTTCATCAGCTAAAAGAAAAACTTTGCCCACTTCCCGTGCGAGTGGAGAGATAAGGCGTGATTTCTAACTCCCCACTCCCTTCATATATCCCCTCGTTGACGCTGGCTGACTCCTCGCGACCTGATGTGCGCCCTCGACCCACGGGAGGCGACCAGGGCGGCGGCCGCTCCGGCCACCGTCTCCACCCCGCTGCCCCGTAGATCGTCGCCACCCACCTTCTCCCCTTCGCCTTGCAGGTTCCTCTGGGCGGACTACGTGGAGGGACGCCGACGAGGAGGTCTCGGTGGAGCGAGTTTCTCTGCCAGATGCGGTCGGTGGCAAGTGTCCTTTTGCTTCTTCGTAGATCCGACCGTGCCGGTGCGCTGACGGCTGGAGGTCAAGGTTCGTCTGATCTGGAGATCTTTCAGTTTCTCTCCAAACACCATCCAATATCCTTTTGTACTTAATTTACTTGACCGTTCATCATTATTTCAGATTGTGTACCTGGTGGATTTATTGATCTATGCTTCGCATGATGTTCCCGATCTCAACCGAGACTGGTCGCTCCCAGACCCCCTTCAAGTGCAGCTTCCAATCACCGCACTTTCCTGCCTTGTCTCTCTTAATCAGGTAACCACTAACCAGATTCTACGTGGGATCGCTCCTCTTTACAAATTTCATACATGATTTGTTCCCCCAAATTAAACACCATGGTAGGTTCTGTAGTTTTATTGCTGCTCCTGCGATTTCAAAGCTGTGATAGAACCCCAGATATAGGATTTTTTTACTTTCTAAATTCTGTATCATAAAGTTGTGGTTGTCGGATAATCTTTTGATGCAGTTGTACACGCTGGTTCTGAAATTCATGTTGGTTTCTACTGACAACATGCTTGTGCTTATGAAGTTTCATACGAGAGGTAAATCTTCAGTGTTTTTTTAAACTAAATCTTCAGTATTTATGCCCTATGAATCTATGATAAATAATTAAAGATAAAGCCATGATTGTACAGAATAACGGTTCATGAAGTGATCGGATTATGTGGTAATGCCGGGTGACGCCTTTGATCCTGAAGTTGTTGTGGTCTCGAATATATCAGTCTAGGACTCTTACATTTACTCGCATAAATGCTGAAGTGTACAGATATATCTGAATTTGGTTTCATGTGCGTTTTGTTTATTTAACTTCAGCTACTTTTGAATAATATTTTTATTGTACTCTCTGGAGATTTATGCACATTGAGTCAGCATATCATAGAAATGCTTAGGCAATTACTACACTCCAAAATTATTCTATCTAGAGTATAACATGTTTAGTCAAAAGAATATGGTTAGGCAATTACTACGATGCATTTCTTATTGTATCTGCTATATCATTTTAATATTTTCCTCTGTGAACAACCACAGGTTTAGTAAAAAGTTTGAAGGCACTAAGCTAGTTCGTGAAAGTCAGATTGCGCACCTGAGTAAGATCTTCTCAATGAGCGTGGGAGGCTTGGAAGATTAATAGGAAGAAGAGGACTTCCATAAATCTGCTGCAATAAAGAGATAACGTATATATGGCTGAAAGTGTTGTCAGCTTCAGGTTAAGGAATAGTGCTAAGACAAGATAGTTGTACATTATGTTTTAGGATGTCATTTTCAGAAATACATATCTTGTATGAAATGGATCATGTTCTTTGTAAAGCTACAAGCTTTTAATATATGAGGTCTTTACATTTACTATATGGCGGCTCCTTTTTAACTCTCGATATTCAGCAAAGAATTGTTGCCTACAATAATATAAACTACATCTATCTACCGGTTCTTCTTAGCTTTTGCGACAAGCTGTTCAGTCATTTAAAAATCCATTCATGCACGGTAACCACCAACCCATATGAAGTGTTGTTAGGCTCTAACTATATATGTTGCTATCTTACAACGCTTGTTCATGTCGTTTACCAACGCATGTATATGTGTTGTTGTAGACCCTTGCAACGCCACCAACGGCAACACATACTAAATCCGTTGGTGTAGCCCTTACCAACGCTTATATGGACATTCGGCAATGCATTGATGCGTTGGTGAAGGGGGTTCCTGTTGTAGTGTAGGATTCGTCCATAAAAGAAAAATACTTCAATTGTATAGTTATATTTACTTTCAAATAAACTTTTCTGTAGAAATATCAACGCCCTAAACCCCATTATAATAACATCGAAAACAATATATAATTTGACAAATAGAAAGTACCTGGTAAGATATATGTGACCATCCAAAGCACTGCTCTACACATGTTGGATCACACGTTGGCCTAATACTCCAAAGACGTCGGGTTGGTGGTGGATGAATAAAATTACCTCTTATGTATGCACCTTTCTTGAGATTGTAGTTTTGGTGTCTTATTCTTGTTTTTAGTAGAATATCGGTCCAGCTAGTTTCATACTCATTAGTCGACAGAAAACACAGAAGAAAATAATAGGTGAGAAAATACAAGAAAATTGATGAAAATATATTCAATTTCCCAAATGTACAACTAGTGAATTCAAAGTGTATCCAAACAAGTTTTTTCTTACATAACAAAACACACGTGGTAGTTTAACAAAGCAATTTATACATTACGATTACACATCTGCACATTACAGAAACACAAGTTGTCAAGAACGTCCGACTAGTGAATAGTTAAAAGTACAATACCCCGAATATTTTTCTAAAAACCCCAAGATAATTTGTCAAATCGTATTTAGTGGTACAAAAAGCAATTTGCACATTATAGTACACATGTAAAATGTGCAACAAGCGTATATTTAAAGTGCAACAGAACACATAAAAATAGTCAAAACCGAAAATGTAAGGGAGCCTAATAAATACAGTTTATCATACACACATGTTGTCGGCAATCCGTATGTGGATGCATAAAATACAGTGATGGACGCTCTCGGCAGAATTTTGTTCCGGCAGAGAACAGGACGCTAGTCTAGGAAGAAAATCCACGGACAGAGGATCTTAGGCGCCAAAATAGCTAAGGTTGCAATATTCTCCTGACTGCAAACTTTCCGTTTGATTAGCTCATGAGAATGCTGCTGTATCTGTATGTATCGGATGTTTGGTTCGTGCAATCTGACCTTAAAACCGGTGGTTGGATAATAAACTTGGAAGAATCGAGTTCAGACTCAGAGAGCTAACTAACTTTGGAGTAGAAAGTTCACGGCCGTTGGAAGCGTGACACGTATAACACGGCGGCGTAGTTTCGACAGCTGGGCTGCAAATCTCAAACGCAATCTGTGGCTGACAGTACGCAGTGCTCTACAGCCACGCAAGCCTGAATCAGCAAGGGACTAATGAAAATAGGAAACGATCTAGCTTGTATCCTACCCTACGTACGTACGAGGAACAAAATTATCGATCCACCCTGGAAGATAGCGAGCTTGCGTGATTCATTTTGTGGCTTTCGATCCACTGTCCGAACCGGTAATAAACTGGACTAGCTTCCAAGTTCCAAACATGCAGAGTTCTAAGCCAAAATCAAAAAAAAGATTGCAAAAAGATCCAGTTCTAAGTGTAAAGAGCAAGACCCCATCTTCTACCTGCGGACATGTTCTCCCGCCATCTGCGGCGAAGAGGAGCTAGCATGGCTTAAATGTGAGTGACCGATATGTATGGGCTCGACGTACCACCTGACGACATGCAAGTCACTGTCCGAAAATATATTCACAACTCCGACTTGCGCGCTGCCGCCAACCGGAGAGAAAGAGATGCTTCACATCACACCGTCCAACTCACCGCTCCCGTTGAGGCCAGTTGCCAGCCCTACTGCTCGCCGGGTTTTTACCGCCGGCAGCTACCATCCCCGACGACACCTTGACCTCGATCCCCCAAGTCTCCATCCCGCCACGTTGTCCGCCTCCCTTCTCCTATATAAGCTCTCACCTCCCAAGTCATCCTTACGCTTCCTCCAGCTTTCCTAGACCGGAGACCATCCTCTGTTCTTCTCTCTGCTAGCTTCTTGGGTGTGGGTGTGGCAATGGCGAAGAGCGGCCTGAGCAGCAAGCTCAAGTGCATGATCAAGCGGTGGCACTCGTCCAGCCGGATCTCCCGCACGCCCACGGGGGGCGAGGAGGACGGCGCCCAGTGGGGCCGCGCCGTCGCCCTGGAAAACGGCGGCGGCAGGGCAGGGTCGGCGTCCTTCCACGGCGCGGACGGCGTGCCCGCGGGCCTCCACCCGGTCTACGTCGGCAAGTCGCGCCGCCGCTACCTCATCGCCGCAGACCTCGTCGGCCACCCGCTGTTCCAGAACCTCGTCGACCGCTCCGGCGGCGGCGCGGGCGGCGTGGCCGGGGGCACCATCGTCGGCTGCGAGGTCGTGCTGTTCGAGCACCTCCTCTGGATGCTGGAGAACGCCGACCCGCAGCCCGAGTCGCTCGACGAGCTCGTCGAGTACTACGCCTGTTGACCCACACGGCCACCTACCTACGGCCTGCTTCATCGTCCACGCCGGCGGGCTCGCCGGAGCACGGAGGCCTCTGTAGGGGGGTAATTTGGTGATTCTTTCTTCAAGGTAGGGGTAGAGTTGTAATATATACGCCCATCGAGCGCGAAGCGAGTGATTAAACCGTGTGGAGATTTCTTTTTTTAAAATCTTGATTGAGGTGTTCGTGGCAATTTGGGGGATTAGCTGTGCGATTACCGCGCGCCCACGAATGATGCTCATTAATCAATTCTCTCTAATGGTTGGTGCAGAATTATTCCATCCTTCTCATTTCCCTTTTCTTCTCTTCTTTCAATAAGATTTAGGGATCAAGGCATCCATGTACGTTTCCGTCGATGTATAAAGTGCATGCAAGCTCATTTCCTTCTGGGACATGCATTCTTTTTAAATTTATATGTTCTGCGATTTTGTGTGTCATTTAGTATTCTTACGGCCAGAGGTCATTTTCACGGGTTGGCAAAATTGCCACAAACATGGATGTTATTGACGGAGAAAATGAAAGTGTACTGTGCTCGAGGTACAGGCTAGCAGCTAGGGCGGATTATTTGAACTGGTTCATGCTTGTTGTTAAAATCTCAAACAGCAGACGAGTTCCCGATTTGGGTGAGGGAAATCTACGCCAAATGTGTGTAACCCCAGGACCCACCTGCAAAACTTACCTATAAACTTAGAAGTGAGTCTATGTTTGAAAATCTTTAAATGTAGCCTTCTCATTTTTTGCATTCTTTTGAAAAATAGAAAATTGTCATATTTTCTTACAAATATTTACTTGAGTAAGTTTCAGCTCAATATGTACGTGTAAGATTTATTTCAAGATTTTACAGAATTTGTAGTAAAGGTGTCCACTGAAAACCTATATTTTTTTTGCATTGATCCCAAAATGGATTGGATTATCCGGATCGTAATTTAGCCTACGGCTGAGATTTTTAGTCAAGTGTCTCTAGACCAAGCTAGCGTTTAGTGGGATGTTAAAATAAACTTCATGTTTTTACAGACCTAGAAGCAGACTTAAATCAGTTTCTTGACCAAAAGTAACACAATCAAATACCAGAGGAAACGTATTTATATTTCGATAAGCCCAAACGTAGCAGAAATCATGATTGTAGGGAGACCAAGAATACAGAAGGCTGATCATGAAGTTCCAACCAAAAGACCCACAAAGACAAGACAGCTGTTTGATTGTTCATAAGCCAAAAAAGGCAACTTTGATCAGACTGGATGATTAATTAGCCATCATGCGCATGCACAAAGCAACATAATTACTTAACTAATAATCAGATGGTTAATAAGTTTAAGTAGCAGAAGAAGTTCGGTGCAGCGTCAGATGATGGGTACGTACGTCCGATTTCCTGGCTGTCATATGGCCTTCTTTTCCTCTTCCTTTTTGCATGCATGCAGAGTCACTAACGAACCTGCGCTTAATCCGGCCGCTTGATTGACTGGATGATGACAACTTTCGGGCATGAATTTGGACGTACTAACAAGGGCCATTTAAGTTGGTAGGTAAGGGAAAGCATTTCGGTCCCCTGAACATCGATCGTTGGACCAGGCATCCACACCGAACCACAGTAAGCTGAATTCTCCTTTACAAATTGCTGTAGCAGCTGGTTGATTAGCACGACTTTCTTAAGGCGCGGCAGGCGCTGGATCGATGGTGACAGGCAAGTTTGCTAAATTGTAGTGCTACAACCTTGATACTAATTAACTCATAAGCATCCCTACCTTACTGGGACTAGATCTGTATTTTACAGGCCATACTACATAGCGAAATTAAGAAGATCATCAGCACTACATACATAGAGCTGCATGCATAGGGGCGTAGAGAATGCATGCAACTGAGCCCGACAATGCAGGAAACAGAAACCCTGTTTGTGTGATGATTTTGATGGAATATTGATCATTTTTATGCACATCTAGACAACTTTGACTAGTGCTGTGTTAATGTATACTATTACAACACAAATTAAGATGATGATTGATGTGGTGGGACTCGACGACTCTCGAGATAGCTAGCAAGCTAGCTCTAAAGCTACAAATATGTCGGGGACAAACTGAACGGCTTCACTGTTGGCCTAAAAGCGCAGTAGCCTACAACTCTATAGATTTCAAACAAGTGCAGAAATGCTAAGGCCTTCTCTGGATTGAAGGATTTTCATAACAATATTGGAGGTTTCAATCCATAGGATTATTTCCTAAGGAATCCCTTTAGCTAAAAGGAATGACACCTATAAAATTCCTATGTATTGCATTTCTACACCCCAATCTCATTGGAATTTTAACATCCACCCTAATTTCTTTTTTACACTTATGCGCGTAGGATCGAGACACTTTTCATGTGTTTTTTCTGTATATCATCCAAATGACAATTCCTATAGATTTCCTCTGTTTTGTAATCCTCTGTTTCGCACATGTAATCCTATCAAATTTCTGTGTTTTCCAGTTCCTCTGTTTTCTAATCTTGTAATCCAAAGAAGCCCTAAACCTGTCCTACTTCATGACGATGGCCTGTGGAGAGAACTTCTAGTGAGTAAATACTTAGGTGCCAAAACGGTTGTCACAAGTCGAAGTTAAGCCCTTAGACTCCCCCTTTTGGAAGGGTTAACGCGAGTTAAATATGACCTCTTCAAGTATGGGCGTTGCAATGTTGGTGATGGCCAGCAGACTCGGTTTTGGGAAGATGTATGGATGGGTAATAATTCTTTAGCGATAAAGTATCCATAGTTATATAGTATTGCATCTGATAACATATAATAGTTGCGTCCATTATGGAAAAAAACACCTATCAACTTGAAATTTTAGAAGAGAACAGGTAGGGCATGTTCAGGAGAGCTGGTTGAAGGAGATATGCCCTAGAGGCACTTAATAAATATAGTTTATTCGTCATATCTCAATTGTTCATTATATGTTTTATACCATGCTATAACTGTATTAAGCGGAAACATTAATACACGTGTGGTAGATAAACAACCAGGTCCCTAGTAGCCTCTACTTGACTAGTTCATTGGGCAATTGATGATCGAGGTTTCCCGATCATGTGACATTTATGTCAGTTGACAATGGAGTCATGTCATTGGAAGAATGACGTGATGGACATACCCAATATTTGTAGGACGTAGTCATTACGCCTTCGACCGTGAGATCTACTCTTATTGCTATTCCTGGAAGACACTTTGATTGCATCAAACGTCATATCTTACATAGTGTGACAATAAAGGTGTCCCTCTCGGGTGTCGGAAAGGAGTATGTTGAGACGGGGGATCAAGAGCGGGATTTGCCAGTCCGCATAGCAGGATAGATAGTCTAGGGCCCACTCGGTGAGATTATGTCAAACGAGCTTGCAAGCGTGTGACTAGGTCACCAGGACATAATATCATGGACGAGTAGAAGTTAGCAGTGTCGGTAACGAGATCAAGCTGGGTATGGAGATATCCATGAACGAGTCTCGGACACGCTAAGTATCGCATGGCAAAAGGTTTAAGACTCAGACGTCTAGGTTCGAACGGTAAAGTATTCGTTATCTCGCAGGGATTAATTCTGGGTATCCTCGGTCCACGAATTAGTCATTGATCGGAGAGGAGTCTCGATCATGTCTGGTGAGATAATCGAACCGCTAGGGTAACACACTTAAGGGGAGTCGACATTTTACCGGAAGAGAAAAATAGGAAAAGAGAGAGCGGGAACGTCCCGGGAAAGTTCCGATGGAGATCGGGCAGCTCCGAAGATAGTTCGGAGAGTTTCGGAAAAGTTCCGGAAGAGAGGAAATTGTTTATATATGTTAAATTAATATTAATTAGTGAATTAATATTATTTTAATGAATTTATAATGATTAAATTCGTATTTAAACATGCAGCCCACTAAATGGGCCTTCCCCGGAGGGGAGAAGGCCCATATAGGGCCGAATTTCCCCCCAAGGGCCAGACCCACCAAAGGGGGGCCGAATTGGGCCCTAGGGGCCCATGTGGGGGGGGGGGGGGGGGGGCGGCTGGGTTTAGTCCCACCTTGCCTGGTTAGCAATGTGGGGTGCCCCCCTTTCCCCTTTATATAGAGGGGGAGAGGTCCCCTCTCAATACACCTTTCTATCTCTCTCTCTCTCCTTGGATCCCGTGACTCCCAAGTTTGGAGTTGCGCCAAGGATAAGTTTTTCTCCACCATACGCACGCCGCCGTGCTGCAGGTCTTCCGGTCCCAGTCTTCCGCTGCTCGTCCCTGGATCGGGCCCGGAGTTCGTCGGCTTCACCGTATGTGTGTAACGCCCTGCGAGGTGCCACGCTAGTGGTGCTGGAGGTCTGCTTCCTCTACACGGCCTCGAGGTCGTCGTCGGTTTCATCGACATCGCCGCGTCATCGTCTTCTTCGTCGCGCCAAGTTCTCCGCGACCTTGAGGTCGGCTACGGCGTCTTCGTCAGCAACGCTTGTGCAGGAGCGTAATCCCCGCTTTTCGGTCTACAAGAGGTGTGTATACCGAACCCCCTGCGTACTACTATATCTAGTATAGATTCTGGCTAGTTTAAGGTTATCGATGTTAGGAAAATTTTTGTTTTCTGCATGCGACCCCCTTCAGTGGTATCAGAGCCGATCTATGCGTAGATATAGCTGTGCGCTAGCTGCACCCGTGTTTATCACGGGGACAACGTTCTTATTATTTGCTACCCTCTCGCGTGCACTTGCACTGCCGGCAGCATCGAGTTGATGAAGCGGCCCGGACCGACCTTACGCGTACGCTTACGCGAGACTGGTTCCACAACTGACATACGGCTGGTTCCGTATATGTGGCTGGCGGGTGTCTGTCTCTCTCTCTTTAGTTGGCTGAAGGTGTGCCGCTGTCCTTGCAGATCTATCACCGGAGTCGGACAAACCTTGTTGTCATAAACAGTCGAGAATTTTTGTGCTAAGTCTCATTGGACCAACGCACTTGAACAACAACTCGTCGATGAAGAGAAGCGTAGATAAAATAATCCAGTATGTTGACACACGAAAAAAGACCAATGAAGATCGAATCCAACCGGATCCACCGAAGATTAAAAAACCGACCGAATTCTATGAGATCTGTCAGAAACACACCTCCACACGCCTCCAACGATGCTAGCCGCATCGTCGGAACAGAGACTAGGCGGGGAGAACCTTGTTCCATCTTCAGGAAGCTGCTGCTTCATCTTTTTGAGTAGGACACAAACTCGAACCGAACATAAGAAACACCTAAGAAGGGAGCCTCCCACGGACAACGATCGGTACACACCGTGTCACCATGGCCCTAAGGACAGAGAGGCAAGTGGATCGGTGGCAGCGCTAGCGGAGGCAGGTAACCTGGTCACCTGTTTCTGCGAGAATTGGGTACGAAGAAGTACAAGTCGTGCGGCCATAATGGATGTGATCTTAGGACTGTTAGTTCTTGATGTAGGCTTCTCATTTGTCAACTTTGTGCCTAGCAGCTAGCCGGCTCGATCGTGCATGGAAAATCTTGTAGTAGTTTTTTTAGAAAATAAGGTACTCACTATTATAACACACCGTATTGATATTATAATTTGGAGTAGATACGGGTTAAAACGAGTAAATTATACTTTAAATATATATGTCTATATACATGTAATTCTGAAAAAGTTTAAAGGTTACAAAAGTGAACGAAGGGAGTAGAAGATGTACCATTTGATTGATTTAGAAGAGAGTTTATTAGTGATTTTAAAAGCCCAGGCTATGCCCAAGACACACCCAATACACCAAAGAACTACTCTCGTGATATCACATTACTCCAAAAATTTGCCCAAGTGTCGCTTAGCCCTTGATCTCTGTGATGAGTATGGTCAATTAAAATGTCAACTAGGAGAGTTCTTGATATCAACGGCCAATGTGGCATACTTACCTTTGATAGAAGCATGGACAACACAACATCCCTTAATAATACGGTCCGAGACTTTGTCACCACTCACCACTGAAATATACTCTCTCTGTTTGTAAATATAATTTTTTTTATCTTCTCTCAGTTTTCTAAGATTTGTAAGCATATCTATATGTGTTTTAGTATAATATTCACTTATTTTAGTCTGTATATAGTCTACATTCAAATACCCAAACCTAAAACATTTTACATATAAAAGCGGAGGTAGTATGATGCTACGCAGCACACACATTCTGAAAATAGTTGCACGTTGGCGGCTGGTTATGTTTTTGGGGCGTCCTGCGCCGCGAAAACAGAGACAATGGATGCCTTTGCACATTTTGCTTGCTTAGTATTCTCCACACGATCGACCATTAAACTGAGAAAGAGATAAGCTGTTTGTACGTGTGAGCTGCTCTAAGGCAGCGCGATCGATCGACTAGCTGGTGCGTATCTCTGGGATGGCGACGCTGTAGTGGCGCCAGCTTATGCTTTTGGTACCGGCGGCATCTCTCTCAACCAGCTAAGGACGTGAATAATACAGGTCTGGGGAGAGGAAGCGACTCCGACCGACGCGGCAGTACACCGGTTTGTTGATTGCAGAGGTCTCTACGATCAACTGAGAACGTGAAGGAGTGGAATTAGTGTTGGGTAAGTGTTTACTAATCCGTTTGGAACTGAAGCAGGACAAACAAATTGTGTCCATTAGCCATAAAAGCAAGTGTGTTATGTTGTGGCGAGAACAGCTAGAGAGGGAGACGCAGCCGTACGTTGATGGGTCGAGTGTAGCAAACCAATAGATAGATCGAGGTCGCGTCGCGTCGTGCGGGTGGCTCGCGATGGCGTGGTTGCATTGCATGGCAGCCTGCACCGAAGGCGACGCCCTGACGAACCAAACCAGGAGAGATCTTGATATTGGGTACGCATGCATGCAGCGCCAGCATTAGAATTCATCAAATGGAGCCGAAGTAAATCTGCAGGCTCAGTACCGCTAACCGCCATCAGAGAGTGAGAGTCTATCTACAGTTTGATCGCAACAGCTTGCTCGATCGGGTGCGCGCATAAAAGGCATTCGGTACGTACCATTGAACAGTCGACGTATATATATGCTGTAGGTGAATCGCGACGGCCGGGCATGGCCATGGCCTTGTGGGCCGCCGGCGGTGGTACGATGTATACTGCATTTACGCCCCAGCTTCCCGCGCGCGGTAGGTCGCGTCTGCCTTTCGGCCTCTCTGCGCTCGACCGCTCGTCTTGGGGCGCTGCAGACCGCCGAGAAGAGCCGTCGTACGTCGCCCACTGGCCTAGCCAAGTCCCCGAGTCTCGACTGTTAATTGGCAGCCGATATAGACGGCATTGATCGCACATGCATCTACGTACGTACATACGATGATCCAGGCGATCGAACGCGCGCAGCAGGTCCCGGCCGCCTCGTGCGTCGCCGATCGATGGACCTCGGTCCGGCCGGCGTACGGGATGACCTGCAGAGGCTGCAGGTACGCAATACTGTTGCGTCTCCGGGGGTCATGGGCTTTCACACCGGATCGGGCCTACCCTGCATCTATCGGCCTATGATGCGTGTCGTCCATTGACCGTAATTTGAGTAGACAAAAAAAAAAGATTATGGGTAGATGAGAGAGAGGGTGTTGGGTAAACGGATTTTATTCTGTGCTTTTCTAGCTTACCCAAAATTAGATTCCCAAATTGACATCTTGCACGTATGGCCCACATGTCACTAGGTGAGTTTATTTTTCCCTCTCTCTTCTTCCTCATGACCAACACCGCCACCCTGCCAAGGCCTGCGACGACGAGGTTGATGGCGGAGCAGCAGCTCCGGTAGCCGGAAGGGGCCGGGGCCGATCGATGTGATGGCGAGCGGGGGAGGCCCCGGAGCTCAGGCACGTCGGCGATAGTCGATTTTGGATGATTTGAGACACGTGCCGATCGGGAACGAGGTGGCAGTGGCGAGCACGTGCGGGAGGGCATGCAATTTCCGCGCGGGAATGGTTTCCTCTTAAGGCCCGGTTTTTGGGTCAGATGGGTATTTGGCTAGGAATTGGCAAATATGACCATTCTTGGCTAAGATATGGGTAGTGACCCAAATTTGTTTTTGGTTTAGGACCATTTTTAGCCACCTAGTGTAGTCTGCATTATGACTATATAGAAGCATATCGTCACCATCACCTAGTGCAGTCTGCATTGTGACTAGATGCCACGAACCAAAACCTAGAAGCCACTTTTGGCTCTATGGTAGATCGGAAGTAAACACGAATAGACTCAGAAGCAAATACGAGTGTCAATAAAATAGACGTTATTACTTTCTTCTAAAAGATTTTATTCGTCGAGGCCTCAGGGGTGGTTGCATGCATAGAAGAATGGTGATGGTGGAGAAAGCATGTATATTTTTTCATTATTGAAATTACCATACGCTAGGAGCAAATATCTATTTATGTAGAAGCACATCCTAGTGAATTTGAAGCATGCATAATTACAACAGTGAAAATAATCTTTGTTATCCCTACTCCCTAGAAACATACCCATATTATGACGGAAACAGGTTTGGTCGAGTGAAGGAGTACTATGATGGTTCTGAAACTTTTTTTTGCATTATACAGTCATATGTTATCAGGGTATAAAATTTGATTTCATGGAAGCACAATTTATATTGAATTGCACTGGATACGCAAGCATTTAAATTAAATTAAAATTTTAAATAACAATTAACAATTGCTTCTTAATAAAACTGGAATTAGTTTGAGAAATCAAATTCGTAATTAGCCGCCACAAATTAAATAGGTAGTTATGCCAAATCCGGGCCGGTGCCGAAAAGGCCATCAGTATCCAGTGCCCAACCGATATCATAAAAGAAGAAAATCAGAACCCAAACGAATGTTCCTAAAAAAACGTAAAACTCGAAGGAAGCAACCCGGTGGCCCGGATGCATCGGCCATGGGGAGTGCGGCCGTGTTAAGGCCCAATAGTGCGGAGAGGAGTATACATGTGCGTAGTTTCCGTGTTGCGCGGAGTTAACAACTCCACGCGTACCCCTTCGCGATAACGGGCCGGCCCATTTTCTATTTGTTTTCTGGTTCGCGTTCTCATGTGACGCTAATGGGCCGGCCCGTTATGAACATTTTTTAAACTTAGAATTTTTAAATTTTATTTTTTCCGAAAACTGAACAATTTTTAGTTTTCAACAAATTTCTGTTTGAACATTTTAAATTCAAGAAAGTTGAACATTTTTTAAAATATAAAGACATTATAAAAATTTAAATATTTTCAAAAACTGAACAAATTTATGTTTTGAACATTTTAAATATATCCAAAAACAGAAAGAAAAATGGAAAAAAGAAAAAGAAACTAAGAAGAAAAAAGAAACAGTCAAAAAAGAAAAAAGAAACGAAAACGGAAAAAGAAAAGCAAACAGAAAAAAAAAAAAAAAAGCAAGCGGATGAATCTAACCTTATTGGGCCGGCACGTTCCGCCCGGGAGTGTGCGGAGGCTGCTTATCGCCGTGGTACGCGGCAACTAGGTTTCTGCAGCGTGTGGTGGCTGCTGACGTTTCCTATTTCACGGTCAGGTTGTGCACTATTAGGGCACGACCACCCCCTCCGGGGCGATGTGGGCCGGCCTAATAGCGCCGGCCCATTTAGTCTTACCCCTGTGCGGGAGGGAATAGCTCCCGACCAGGTCGGGAAATAGGAGCTCCCGTGGCTGCTGCTGCTGAACGCACAAACAACTCAACACTGCCTGAAGATACTATATATCGAAACATGGGAGAAAATATTACGCACCGGCAGTCCGCCACCAGACGGTCAAGACCTCACCGCCGGCGCACGTACCCCCGGTCTCCCGGGGAATGGATGGTTGCGTGCTCGTGCTAAGTTACTCCAGAGCCCCGGAAGACGGTGACGCGCGGGCGTGGCGGCAGGCCGTTGCAAGCAATATAGTACAGTAGATGCCATGTCATGGTCGGTCCAGATACTTGGGTGCTAAGGGCATCTCCAGTCCCCCCCCCCCCCCCCCCAGCGCCCCCCCAGGAGGCCTTTTTGGCACCGGCGGAAGCAAAAAACGCCGTTTTTCTACCCCCCCCCAGAAGCCCAACTAGCGCCGTTTCGGCGGAAATTAGCGCCGGCGCCCCCAGGCGAAACCCAGCCCACTGGGTTCGACCTGGGGGGGGGGGGGGGGGGGCGGCGGAAGGAAAAGCACGCGTGGGCCAACGCTGTCGGCGAGACACCGCTTTCCTCCTACCCTGGCTCGCCTTTCCCTCTTCCCGTCTCGCCGTCGCCACGCCGTCGCCGCCACCACCCCTCCTTGCACCGCCGCACAAAAGGCAGCTACGAAACCCGCTGTCTAGCCCCGCCACGCCGCCGGCGCCGCCCACTCCCTCCGCCGCGATCCCGCCTCCGGGGAGATCCTCGGGGCGGTAGGGCGTCCACCCCGCCCGCAAGGTGTTCGACGAAAGCCCGACACATAGCCATGGACTCCGACGAGGAGATACTCGCCGAGCTCTTCGACGAGGAAGATCAGGCCGCCATCGACGACGAAGAACACGACCTGATCTTCGCCTTCCTCGCCGGCTTGCTCGCCGACGACGCTGGACCGCGGCGTGTTGGATCGACGCGCGGTCGCCGCAAGAGCAAGCCGAGGCAGCGGTACGAGGGGTACTGCATCCTCTACTCCGACTACTTCGCCGATGATCCCACCCAGGACGCGAAGGTGTTCCGGCGCCGTTTCAGGATGAACCGCAAGCTCTTCATCAAGATCATGCAACAAATCCGGGAGTTCGACACCTACTTCAAATTGAAGAATGACTGCACCGGCACGATAGGCTTTACCTCTATTCAGAAGTGCACGATGGTCATGAGGATGCTTGCATACGGTGCTCCCGCAGATGCACATGATGACTATCTGCGCATTAGCGAGTCCACGGCCATTGAGTGCTTGAACAAGTTCTGCCGGGCAGTGGTTGCAGTCTTTGGCCGAACGTACTTGTGTAAACCCAATGCGCAAGACACTGCTCGCCTCCTCGCAGATAATGAAGCAAGAGGCTTTCCTGGGATGCTTGGTAGTATCGACTGCATGCATTGGGCATGGAAGAACTGTCCATTTGATTGGCAGGGGATGTACAAGGGAAAGGAAGGAGAGTGCTCGGTGATTCTCGAGGCCGTGGCTTCATATGATCTATGGATTTGGCATTCATTCTTTGGTATGCCAGGAACTCACAACGAAATCAATGTCTTGCAGTGCTCGGATGTCTTCGCTGATCTTGTCGAAGGCCATGCTCCCCCGTGAACTATGAGATCAATGGACACCAGTACACAAAGGGCTACTATCTTGTAGATGGCATCTACCCTAAGTGGGCAACATTTGTGAAGAGCATCTCGAACCCTGTGCCAGTAAGCGCGAAAGTTTGGTTTTCCAAGTGCCAGTAGGCTTGCAGGAAGGATGTCGAGCGAGTATTTGGTGCGTTGCAGTCTCGATTTGCCGTTGTCCGGTACCCGCTATGACTTGGTCCAAGTCCAACATGTGGGAGGTGATTCAGTGTTGTGTGATCTTTCACAACATGATCATTGAGAGTGAGCGGGATGACCCGGTGCCTGAGAGTGAGGCAAGGGCACCATACTACCGTCAGGGTCCTCTTGCAGATGTTGATCACCAGGTGCCGACATCATGTACAGACTTCCTCGCCACGCGCCAGGAGATTCGAGACGCGGCAACACATCAAGCTCTACAAAATGATCTGGTGCAGCACTTGTGGGCGCGCAAGGGCCATGGCAATGCCGATGCCTAGTACGATTTGTTTTATTTTTTTTGCATTGTCTGAATTTGTATGGTTAAACGTGTGAATTTGTATGCCAAAATGGGCCGGACTTTGTTTTCGCCGAAATATTGCCGAATTCGCGCCGGCTGGGGGCCGGCCTGGGTTTCACGGCTGGTAAGCGCGCCCCCCGAGTTCCAGATTCGCGCCGTTTCGCGCCGCGGCGGCCTAAAAAAACCGGCGTTTTGGGCCCTGGGGGGGCGCAACGACCGGAGATGCCCTAAGATCAACAATGCAGCGTAAGTGAAGCCGGTAGACGACTCGACGCCAATTTCATTGCAACATCAAACCAAAGAGCACATCACAGTTTTTTTTTTTAAAAACATTTCTACGACCTACAACTGGCCTACTCTCCAGGTTTTCCACCACTCGACTTCGGCAAAACACCCATAAACTACCAACAATGAGAACCGAGGCTTGGCCCGGATGGCTACCAGGTGTTGATACCTGTGATGCCCGACCGCACGAGTTCGAGCCCCAGCGCTCGCTGGCGGGTGCGTACTCACCGATGGCACTTCTGTGCGCTGAAAGCTTAATATAAAACCGCCAAGGGCTAGTCCTGGCTGGTCTCTTTCTTTTATAAACTACCAACAAGACTTGACACTAAAAGAAAGCTTTAGGCATTATAAGATCACCAGAATACTACGCTGGCTGACAGGTGACAGAAGAAATGAAACGTTGGATATGGTAAATAAATGGCAGGCAGGGGTCTGGAGATATGCGATACGATTTCAGAGTTTTCTGGCCAGCGAGAGTCAAAGATATGTTACGTTAACAGATCAAATCAAGTTAACCGATTACTCTCGAAAAAATCAAGTTAAATGGAGAACTGGGCAGCAGGCTGCTGCCTCCGTAGCAGATAACATCCTGATTGAATTTGCCCACTGAAAAACTGCTGGGGTCTCGGAGCGTCGAGGGAAATTGGAGAGTAGTTGTATAGTTTGTTGCATAGGGTTACATACACCCCACAGTCTCCCTTATACCCCCCACTCTTTCATTCTTTCATTCTTTTTTGTATCTGTTACTTAACCGGCATTTGATCCGGCTCCTCTTAATTAATCGAAGCAGTGCCTACTGCCTTCCATCAAAAAAAAATGGAGAACTGGGCAGCAGCCCAGCGGCTAAGGTCACGGTGGTGCACCTAGCAACCCCAGTTTGACTGCAGCAGAGAACTCCAACCAAGTTCCAACGCACTGAACTCCCACAAGGAGTACTTGACAACAGATGCAGACAGATGGAGTCAGGGATATGTTATGTTAACAAATCAAATCAAATCAAATCAAATCAAATCAGAAAAAGAAAACCAGGGTTCAGAACAAACAGAGATGGTCGCCCGGAGCAGAAAACTCCAACCAGTTCGAGCATTCGCTGAGTTTCCAACATGGGTACTTGGGCAAACAGATGCAGACTGATCAAGTGAGTTCAGCAAAAATCGGAGGGATCATTTACCATTACAGACTAACACCTCAGATCACAGATCAATCAATTTAATTAATTTTGTTTATCACATACACACATAGGGCCTTAATTTTCTTCAGAACAAACAAAAAAGCTTCAGAAGAAAAGACACAGGAGTTACAACATTACAGATACTATCTTCTAAGTACTACTAGGAAACTTGATGAATCGACGACGATGGCTCTGGCGCCGTGGCCAGGTTCTCTTCTGTAAAAGCACAAGCAACATCCCAAACGTTGTTAGGGATGATGAACGCATAACAGTTGAATGATTCAGCAATTGATCGCACGTGTAATTCACGTACCTTCGTCGACGTCGGCGGCGGCGGCGAGGCCCTTGTCGTGGCGCTCGACGCACTGGAGGATGTACTTGAAGGCCTCGGTCTCGCAGGGGATGGCCAGCGCGCCCTCCTGCCGGAACCCGAACTCCTCCTCGGCCTTCTCCAGGAGGAGCCGGAACACCGGGTGGCCGAGGTAGCTGGTCGGGATCACGAACCGGCGCTGCTCCGGCCCGACGTACACCGGGCAGTACCCCCTCGGCACGTCCGGCGCCGCCTCCGGGCTGTGGCAGCTCTCGTCGTCCGAGTCCACCGTCAGCGTCCTCTGAAGCCGCCGCAGCACGAACGGCGGGATCGACGGCGGCCCGGCACCTCCTTCTCCACCACCACCCGCCATCGCCTCCGCCTGCGTCTCTTCCTCGCCGTCGTCCCTGGCGCCCAGCGCCCACCTGTGCAGCAGCTCCCGCAGCCGCACGATCGTCGTCGTCGCCGCCTTCCCGCCGTCGTCGCCCATCACGGTACGTACCAACTACCACACGCTACCGTACACCTTCACAGGCTAGCTAGCTAGTGGCGGAGTTCTTGGATCTTGAGAAGTTGAGATGGATGCTGGCCGGGAGCTGGAAGAATAAACGAGGGGACGGCATGCACTGATTATATAATCAGCTGGGACTCCTACCATCGGACGCGCAAGAGGTAACATGGCTCCATGGCGGCCTTGAGAAAAGATGCCATTGACGATTATTAAAAAAGTCTATGCTTGGCTAAGATACCCCGCAAGCATATATACCATGTATTTTGATCGTGCCAGCTTCCTTAGACTTATTTTGGGTGGCAAAGGCAAGGGAAACTTATCTTGGCTTACAAGCTAAGAATGATTTTAGAATTAGAATTCCAATCAAGGTGCCGTTACGCTTTGTTCTGCACTATGTGTAGAAACAGTTCACGAGCAAAACCCTAGCGCCACCACACACATGTTACTGTGTTGGCCCCTGCCATGGTGGGCCCCATCTTCGAAAGAGGGGGCTCACCGGACACGGTGAAGAAAGTTGAAGTCGACCCATGTGGATCGTGAGACACCGACGAGTTTTAGACTCCTCCTTCGGCTGTCTTCATGGATTGGTGTGTGTTGCTCGTGAAAAACCTCAGGATCGGATGAGATTCGGTCGTTGCATGGTCTCAAACATCAATTCTGAGACCTAAAGAGATGTGCCATGAAGCTATGCTTTTCTTCGACACCATGAGGCACATCGACATCTACGTCGTGATTTCCATGTTGTTGGCATAAATGGGTAATATCAAGTTGGCTATGATTGGAAAATCAGATTTCTCAAGTCAAGTTTGAGGCTGCTAAGTAATGGTGGAAGCGGGGCTCTTGGATGCGAAGAAGGTATTGATAAACTACCTATTGTGCGGACTTGGCTGCAGGATGTTCCCGTCCAAACCGCAAATGTGATGCATATGTGATTGGTGGTTGGTGACTTACAGTAGAGGCCTTAACAACCGGGGCTTTATTTTTGGTGGTGCCACTCGAATAACGAGTCTTGATTTTCGGTGCGAAAATGTAGATCTCACCTTCATTGGTGTATGTAGCAATGGTGATCAGTTCCTTGGTAAAAGCTATAGGCTGAAAACATAACATTTCTTTTGATCGGGGGACAGTGCTTGTGCACTGTTTTTTTTAGCATGTGTCGTGTTTCGAGAATCTCTTGTATAATTCAAGTATTGTCTTTGTGTTGGTTTGGATCCAGTTGCTGCGAGTGATTGATCAATGTGGAGAGGGGTCATTTAACCTTTTGGATGCTTAATGTTTTTACTAGTTCCTAACATTGAAGGGTGCAATTGTTATCTTCATGATATTAATTATTATATTCACTTTATGGAGAAAAAAGTGTAACAAAAGCCGACAGCGTCTAGTGTCAAGCAATAATTTGTACGGTTTACACTAAAGCATGCCTGCATGATTATTGTGTTGGATGTGTATTCCATTGAGAGCATGATTACGCCAGTGCATCTCTGATCTGTGTAGATGAGAAAGTACAGTAAAATACAACACCGGCAAGTACGCACATATTTCCCGCGATCGGGTTTCCCATTTCTATAACCCGACATGGAAAAACAGGGGCCCCGGTAACACTGAGTGCTGCACCCTGAACAGACATCTGTAACAAGTTCGTAAGCGCTACTTAAACACTAAGCAGTGGCGGAGCTAGGATTTTGTCACTGGGTATGCCGTAAGAACATTGGCCGCTTCGGTAAAATTTTAAAAAACCATACTAATAGTCTCAAAAAATACATAAAAGAACTTATAGTACTACGCTTCTTTGATTTTTTTTAAGGTAAATATATTAAGTTAGCAAGCCGACTCTCTTCATAGCTACATAATTCAAAACAAAAATAATATAAACATCATGTCTGAAAAACATATAGGGTGATAGAATTATAAACAGAGCTTAACAGTGTCTTGCTGATTATCGGCGGAGCATATAATCCGTATCGATCTCGATCAAGATTCAATTTTTCCTTATACTAGTACACTGTACACTGCCGTATCGATCGGAGGCGAGCCGGACTAGTACGTTGCCGTGGAGCTGATCAGCTGCAAATCGATACTGATCCAGCGATCAGGTCCTTCTTTCCCTTATACTAGTACCTTGCACGGACGCACGGACGGACTGCAGGGTATGCCGGTGCATACCGGGCATACCCTGTGGCTCCGCCACTGACACTAAGCAATGACCTGCCTGAATCCTGATGGCCAAACAGTAAAGAAAGGATATATAGCCTCATACGTACGTGTTCCAGCTATATTCAGGCATGCATTGCATCTGAACAACAGAACAGGAGAAATGTCCTATGCCCCCGATTGTTTAGTGAACCTTAGAAAAATGTTTTATATATACTTACGCTTTGTATTATTTAAGTGCGAACCAAACAAGCGTTAACACATGACGCTAGATTCTCAGATAAGGCCGGCCAGGGGCACCGCTTCGAAAGCTGGTGCAGGGCAACGTGCAGGCACATGACATGATCGACTACCGACTGTCGACTGACCAACTAGCTCACACGGGAGATCGATGTAAGCAAAAGCTAGCGCACGGTCTCTTCCGGCTTCTCCAAGGTATCCCATGAGATCTCGATCGACGTCTTGCATTACATCCTACCTAGCGTTGCATTGCATGCATGCGTACGTGCTCCAATCGAAAGAGCTAGCTGACGCGCAAAGGCAAAGCTCGTCTCCAACAAATTTGAGCGAAAGCTACCGAGCCATGTGATCTACTAATGGATAGAGATAGAGATAGCTAGGGAGCTGCTTCTTAACTGCCGGCCTGCAAGCGGTTAGACTTTCTATATTCATGCTTCGTTCGTGGTGAATGGTTAACTGGTGCAGTTCCAGCGCCGGCCATGGCGTTTTGCGTGTTTCCGTGTTTCGTCCCGGATCGACGGGCATTAAAGTTCTGGTGATTTTATAGCGCATGTCCCATATGCACTACTGGGATTGATTCCAGCTGGATGTATATGTATACGTACGTATGTATGGCCTTTCAGTTAGCCTGAAATCTTCCAGTCTATCTTCTTTAAAAGCTGGCCGCGTGGTATGTCGAAAATAGATCACCGACGAGTAGAGTGAGGTGGCTAGCGTAAGCTATAGTTCGAGTGCTTCCAATTCCATCATGACTCTGAGGATCAAATAATGCTGCCTTTAGTTTAGTCAAGTCATGCCACCATAGTGGACGCATACGGTATACAGCTGTACCTATGAATTTCTTTATAAAACTCTTTTCTTTTATTTTTCTAAGAAGAAGAAACGCTCTTAACTAACATCGCTAGGTAGTAGCGGAGCGGATACGGTCGAATAGTAGTAAAACTATTTATGTAACCATATTTTTTCGGATACGGTGTTGGAGCGGATCGTGTGCGGATATGAATACGGAATCGGATCACATGGTGTACGAATATCGATCGAATACGGTCCGAATACGAATAAACATTTCGTTAGATGTCGTATTGAAATTAGGACTGACATATATCAAATATTATCAACTAACTTACTCTAAATTAACTTTATGTATTGTGCAATTCTAAGACAGAGAATGTTTTAATAATTCATACTTCTATTTTCAAGTGGCTACTTAATTTTACCAGGGTGCCTCCAACGAATGTGATAAGGTAGTGCTTTCACAAGATTTTTATGAAGTTATGTGAGTACATAAGTACAAATTATTATCATGGATTAGACTGGTAGAGAGACTAATACAAGTTTCTTTATCTAATGATGATGACCGTTTCAAATGGAACTTGACTACTAATGATGTCTTTACGGTTTGATCAATGTACTCGGATATGATGCATGGTCATACTCCGTTTTTACATAAGTACTTATGGAAATTGAAAGTTCCGCTTAAGATAAAAATATTTATGTGTTTTTTAAGACGAAAGGTTATACTTACTAAAGATAATCTGATTAAAAGGAACTGGAGTGGGTGTAAGAAATGTGTTTTTTGTCCAGCGGAGGAGTCCGTGTCACTAGTAGAGAACAGGGCAAAGGACCAAAAGGAAATAGCCCATCTGTCCCGGTCGTATTACAAACCGGGACGGATGGGGGCCTGCAGAGCCCTGGCGCATGTGAAGCAGGTGGCCTCACGCCCCATTTGTCCCGGTTTGTGATTGAAACCGGGACAAATGGCCCATGCCTATATATACTCAGCAGCCCCCCCTCTTCCAAAACCATTGGAGGCATTTTTTTATGAAATGGTAGGAGGGGGTGTGTGCTAATTTATTTATTTTACGTATGCATGCAAGGTGTTCGATGAAATGCCCGAGAGAGTTCACAAAATGATTTGATTTACACTTAAAGTTTATCCTTCTTTTCGATCGAGGTTAATTTTTCTCTCATTTCATTTGTCATTAATTGATACCGTGCATGTTCAGTGGTTATTTCTCGATGTTCTGTAATGGTTATTGATATAGTTAATTATATAATGCAGATGGACCGACAATGGATGTATGGTGACCGACGCACTGCCGAGTACATGACGGGTTTAAGGAAATTTCTCGAGAAAGCCAAGGCCCACAGTACCAATGGTTTCATGTGTTGTCCATGTGTCAACTGTCAGAATAAGACAGATCACCCAAACGCGAGAACCCTTCAAAGTCATCTTATTCGGCACGGTTTCATGCCCAGCTATAATTGTTGGACGAAGCACGGAGAAAAAGGGGTTATGATGGAAGACAATGAAGAGGAAGATGATGACAACTATCCTATGTTCCCGGAGTACGGAGATACTGCAACGGGGGAAGCTGAAGATGAAGAGGCACCAGATGAGCCCGCTGACGATCTTGGTCGGGCCATTGCTGATGCAAAGAGAGAGTGCGGAACTGAAAAGGAGAGGTTGAAGTTCGACCAGATGTTAGAGGATCACAAGAAATTATTGTATCCAAGTTGCGAAGATGGTCAGAAAAAGCTGGGTACCACACTGGAATTACTGCAGTGGAAGGCAGAGTGTGGTGTGACTGACAAGGGATTTGGAAAGTTGCTGCAGATAATTAGGAAGATGCTTCCAAAGGTCAACGAGTTGCCCGGCAGCACGTACGAAGCAAAGAAGGTTGTGTGCCCTCTAGGATTAGACGTGCAGAAGATACATGCCTGCCCTAATGACTGCATCCTCTACCGCGGTGAGTACGAGAATTTGGATGCATGTCCGGTATGCACTGCATTGCGGTATAAGATCAGACGAGATGACCCTGGTGAAGTTGAGGGTGAGCGTCCCCGGAAGAGGGTTCCTGCCAAGGTGATGTGGTATGCTCCTATAATACCACGGTTGAAACGCCTGTTCGCGAACAAAGAGCATGCCAAGTTGTTGCGATGGCACAAAGAGGACCGTAAGAAAGACGCGATGTGCAGACACCCCGCTGATGGGTCGCAGTGGAGAAAAATTGAGAGAGAGTTCCCGGAATTTGCAGATGACGCAAGGAACTTAAGGTTTGGTCTAAGTACAGACGGCTTCAATCCTTTTGGGGAGCAGAGCAGCAGTCATAGCACCTGGCCTGTGACTCTATGTATTTATAACCTTCCTCCTTCGTTGTGCATGAAGCGAAAATTCATTATGATGCCATTGCTCATCCAAGGCCCGAAGCAACCTGGCGACGACCTTGATGTGTACCTCAGGCCATTAGTTGAACAACTTTTACAGTTGTGGCGGGAAGAAGGTGTACGGGTGTGGGATGAGCACAAACAGGAGGAATTTGACCTACGAGCTTTGCTTTTTGTAACAATTAAGGATTGGCCTGCTCTTGCTAACCTCTCAGGGCAGTCGACCAAGGGGTACAATGCATGCACACACTGTTTGGGTGAGACTGAATGTTTATATTTGGATAAATGTAAGAAGTGTGTGTATCTGGGGCATCGTCGATTTCTTCCGATCAGGCATACCGCAAGGAAGAAAGGCAAGCATTTTAAAGGTGAGGCTGATCACAGTAGGAGGCCTGTCAACCGTACTGGTGAAGAAATATTTGATATGGTCAAGGATCTAAAAGTAATCTTTGGAAAGGGTCCTGGAGGACAACAGGTTCCGAAAGACGCTAACGGGCACGCACCCATGTGGAAGAAAAAATCTATATTTTGGGAGCTACCATATTGGAAGGTCCTAGAGGTTCGATCTGCTATCGACGTGATGCACGTGACGAAGAATGTTTGCGTGAACCTGCTAGGCTACTTGGGCGTGTACGGGAAGAAAAAAGATACAGAGGAAGCACGGGAGGACCAGAAACGTGTGAAAGAACGAGACGGCCTAAGTCCCGAACACTACGAAGGTCCTGCCAGCTACGCTCTTACCAAACAAGAGAAAGTAATATTCTTTGAATGCCTGAGCAGTATCAAGGTCACGGCTGGCTTCTCGTCGAATATAAAGAGGATAGTAAATGTGAGACTCCAAAAATTTCAAAACCTAAAGTCTCATGATTGCCACGTGATTATGACGCAATTGCTTCCGATTGCAGTGAGGGGGCTACTACCGGAAAATGTTCGAGTACCCATTGTGAAGCTTTGTGCATTCCTCAATACAATATCTCAGAAGGTAATCGATCCGGCGATTCTACCAGGGTTGCAAAATGATGTGGTCCAGTATCTTGTCAGTTTTGAGTTGGTGTTCCCTCCATCCTTCTTCGATGTTATGACGCATCTCCTGGTTCACCTATTCGAAGAGATTCAAGTTCTCGGTCCTGTATTTCTGCACAATATGTTCCCATTTGAGAGGTTCATGGCAGTCTTAAAGAAATATGTTCATAACCGTGCTAGGCCAGAAGGAAACATCTCCAACGGCTACGGTAACGAGGAGGTCATTGAGTTCTGTGTTGACTTTATTCATGACCTTAAGCCGATTGGTGTTCCACAATCACGACATGAGGGGAGACTTAGTGGAAAAGGCACACTAGGAAAGAAAACAAAAAAATTTATAGATGGACATTCTTTCACTGAAGCACACTATACAGTTCTACAAAGTTCTACCTTGGTGGCCCCGTATATCGATGAACACAAGAATCTTGTACGCTCCCTACACGCGGGGAAGTCTGACAACTGGATTGTACGTACACACATGGCGACTTTCGGCGGTTGGTTGCGAGCACATCTCCAAAATAAAGACAAGGTTGATGAACAGTTACACTTGTTGGCCAGGGTACTTTCCAAGGGTACGAGATAAATGGGAATACATTTTACACGAGTGTCCAAGATAAAAAGAGCACGAACCAAAACAGTGGTGTTCGCATTGATGCAACAAACAACAATGGGCAGAAGAACACATATTATGGTTGCATAGAGGAGATATGGGAACTTGACTATGGACCTTCTTTTAAGATCCCTTTGTTTCGGTGCAAATGGGTCAATCTGAAAGGCGGGGTTGGGGTAGACAAGATGTACGGAATGACAACAATGGATCTAAACAATCTTGCGTACAGAGACGAACCATTCGTGCTAGCCAATGATGTGGCTCAGGTTTTCTATGTGAAGGACATGTCTAGCAGACCCAAAAAAAAGAAACATCGTGGGAGTGGAGGAGCCGAGGCGTCACATAGTTCTTTCAGGAAAAAGAAACATCGTGGGAGTGGAGGACAAGACAGACATGTCAGATGATTATAATAATTTTGATGAAATTCCGCCCTTCGTAATGAACATTGACCCAATCATCAAGTTGATTGAAGAAGATGCTCCATGGTTCCGACCCAGAAGAACTGGCGGCGTTGTGTGATGGAGATGTTGGTACAATGTGTAATAATTAATATATTAAACTTTTTATATGAAGAAGATGCTCCATTTTTACCTTTATATGAAGAAGATGCTCCATTTTTACCTGCATATCAAAAGTGAAAGTGTGCTTCTTTAGTCCCGGTTTGGAAGTGAAAGTGTTGATCGAACAGCTCACAAACCATCAAAAGAAACACACCCCTGATCGAACGGCTAACAAGTGCTTGCAAGAAACACACGATCCGTGTGCTTCTTTAGTCCAAAATATGCAAAAGTTATTCAAATTCATATTCAAACTAGTTTTAAACTAATTAAAATAATTATTATAGAAAACAGAAAATGTTTTTGTGTTAGTTAGTCAAATTCAAACACTTTTCATATTCAAAGTTTTTTCAAATTCCAAAGTTTGCAAAAGTTATTCAAATTCATATTCAAACTAGTTTTAAACTAATTAAAATAATTATTATAGAAAACAGAAAATGTTTTTGTATTAGTTAGTCAAATTCAAACACTTTTCATATTCAAAGTTTTTTCAAATTCCAAAGTTTGCAAAAGTTATTCAAATTCATATTCAAACTAGTTTTAAACTAATTAAAATAATTATTATAGAAAACAGAAAATGTTTTTGTATTAGTTAGTCAAATTCAAACACTTTTCATATTCAAAGTTTTTTCAAATTCCAAAGTTTGCAAAAGTTATTTAAAACAGAAAACAGAAAAAGAAAATAAAAACAGAAAAAGAAAATGAAAAAAAACCCATCTATCCCGGGTGCAGCCACGGCCCGGGACAGATGACCCCCATTTGTCCTGGGTTGAGCCACCACCCGGGATAGATGCGTGGGTCACTATATAACCAACACTTAGCCACGGGTGGTGGCTCAACCCGGAGCAAATCAGACCTAGCGCCGTGAGGCTGCCGAAATTTTTCGTCGCCGGAGCTCGCCGCTGCCGTCCCCGACGCCGCTTTGCGCACTGCACCTCCGGCGTCATCCTCCTCTCCTTCCTCGTCTCCGTCCCCGACGCCGCGTGCTCCTCCTCTTCCGCGCGCGTCTTCTTCCTCGCCAGATCCCGGAGCTCCGCCGAGCCATTGCCGAGCCCCACACGCACGGTGAGTCCTTTTCTCCTCCATCTCTCTCTCTCTCGCGCCGTGCCGCACTCCGCCGCCACCGCGCGTGTCTCCTAGAAGAAGGTCTTCCGGCCGCCACCGAAAACCCTAGCTAGGTCTTCCGGCCGCCACCGCTTCGCTCGTCGCCGGTGACTCTCCGGTGACATTTTGGTAGCGGCGCCACCAGTACTAGGTCCCCCTCGTCGCCCTCTATAGAACACACCCATCAATTCGTGCATAATCGCACGAATTCGTCGAATTCAACCTCTCCGAGATTGGGTTCACCATCGATGATGTCAGCACGACGTCATCATTTTCAGAAAATGTGTTAAACTTTAGAAAATTATAATTAAATCATTTTAAATCAGAAAAATACAAACTTTATATGAAAACGTTCAAAAAAAAGAAAATACATGTTGTGTCATTGATTTTAAGTTTGTGTATTTAATTTCTTTATTTTAAAAATAAAATACATGTTGTTGTGTCATACATGTTCAAAAAAAGAAAATACATGTTGTTTAGTTTGTGTAATTGATACAAACTTTATATGAAAACGTTCAAAAAAAGAAAATACATGTTGTTGTGTCATTGATGTTAAGTTTGTGTATTTAATTTCTCTATTTTAAAAATAAAATACATGTTGTTGTGTCATACATGTTCAAAAAAAGAAAATACATGTTGTTTAGTTTGTGTAATTGATGTTTAGTTTGTGTATTTAATTTGTGTTTGTTAAAGTTTTTACATGTTGCAATGCAGATACTCAGAGCCGCCGCCCTCTCGGAGCACTAGTAAAGTTCAAGAGACTACAAAAGAGAAATGTAAAAGAGATATTGAAATACTCGATACGATTGAAATGTGTTTGTAAAATTGAAATCTCTTAATGTGTTTGTACAATTCAAATAACTTTGCTCCGGGTTGAAATTGAAATGTGTTTGTACAATTGAAATCCCTTGCAGAAACTATGGACACCGGTAGAAACCTTGAACAAGAAGAGGACATGTTCGGCATCATCCGCGAAAGTGATGGTACTTACCTTGAACAAGAAGAGGAACACTTAGACGATTTCACCGGACAGTTCCTGAACGAGTCCGGTGATGAATTGGAGGGGCCCTCGGACGAAATAGACGTCTCCAACAGTTCAGCTCTGCGGAGAGCACATGACGACTCTACTGTTGGAAAGTCGTCCGCCGAGGTAGATATATGCCCTCAGGTGTTTGTCTCTGTTGAATAAATTTGTGTGTATACATATATTAACTATCACTTTTTCTTGTGTTTACCCGTCGGCGGGCCACGAACCGGGACCAAGCAAAAAAGCATCCGTGAAACGAGGCGGGCCACGAACCGGGACCAAGAAGCTGCAAGGGAAACAGAAGTACCACATCGACGAAATCAATGAAAAAGGCAAACCGATTGCGCCCGCTAACCACGCCAGGAAATTTGTAGCTCAGTGCGGAGTCATCGTTCGGGACAGAATCTCCATCAGGGCTCAAGAATGGTATAAGCCAAAGGTGCCAAAAGAGGGGGTTATTTATGTCCCGGATGGAGACAAAGAACTCCTTTGGGACGAGCTCATGCAGAATTTCACTTTACCGGAAGAGGAGGATGTAGAGAACCCGGTTATAGAGAATCGATGCAAGGCCTGGACTTATATGGAGATGGCTGAACTGTTCCGCAGCTGGAAGAAAAGGCTAAACAAGTTCGTAACTGAAGGTACGACTCCAGAATTTGTCGGAGTCTATGAAAATATAAAAGATGAGTGGCCCGCATTTAAGGCGTACAAGCAATCGGAAGACGCTAAGAAAATCTCAGCGAGAAATAAGAAAAATGCAGAAAAAAAGATATATCACCATAACATGGGGTCAGGTGGCTACCTGACGGCCATGCCTAAGTGGACGAAAATGGAGGATGAGTTATTGGCTAAAGGTATAGAGATCGAGACATTTGACTGGCCAGAACGGCTTAAGGCTTGGTTCTATGGGCATGGTGGAAAGTTAGACCCTGTAACAGGTGACTGCCTTTTTACCAAGGAGCACGGAGCTGACCCTATTGCAGCACTCAGAAAGGTATGGAAGGAGGTCACGGAAGGCACGTTCCACCCTAACAGAGAGAAGGACGAGCTATCGCGAGCCCTTGGGAATCCTGAACACAGTGGACGAACACGAGGAACCGTCGGCTCTGTTCCGTGGATACTTGGGTTTCCCAAAGATGCTGGCACTTACAGAATCCGAGCGAGAAAGAAGAAAGAGCATGCCGACCGGGTCCAGAGGATGGAAAATAAACTACTAGAGCATGAGAAGGAGATAGCAGCGCTGAAGGCAGAGAAGCAGACTCGACGGATGCCCTGCGAATCTGAGACGCCCGAAGATCCTTCTCCTGATCCAAAATCAATGCGGAGAAGCAGCGTGGCTTCGACGGACCTCGATCGCCACAATGATATGACGGGTCCTCGTCACCCCGTGGATATTATCGTGGAGAAGGAACTTTGCGACCTACATGTGCCATGCTTGAACATAACCGTGAAGGTGGCGAACGGCTTTGCCCTACCGCCTATACCAAATGGAACTTACCATTGCCGCCCTATTCCAGATGGCTATGCTGTTGTCGGGGTTGACGAGGTTATGAAGACATATGAGGGAATTAAGCTGGACTTCCCTACGGGTGAAGACGAGGTTGAGTTGAGATTTGCCTGTAAGAGTACCTGCTTATGGAAAAAGGAATACATCGTGTTCCCACACATGCAGCAAAATCGCCCTCCTAGTCCACATGCCAGTCCAGAGAACGACAACAACGACAACCAAGGCGCTAGTCCAGACACCCCCGACAACGACAACCACGGCGCTAGTCCATCTCGATCTCCGCCGCCGCGTGAGCGGACTCCGCCGCCACGTCAACGTACTCCGCCACCGCGTCAACGGACTCCGTCGCCTCCGCAAAAGAAGCGGAAGTCCACCGCTACGTCGACTAGTACTCAGAAAAGCGAAACGGGGAAGTCTCGCATAGTGAACTCTCGCGAAGATATCGATATATGGGTCAACGAGATCCAGGATGCCCAGAGAAAGAAGACAAAAAAGATGACTTTGCCTTATCCGGTATATTCTTCGGAGGCGATACGGTGGGCCATAGAATTTCTTACGCATCCATCGCAATATGAACTAAATATGGACGATGACTACACACGCGTTCTGGTGCGTACATCTAGGAGAGTGCGGGAAGAACAAAAACTTGCTGCCACCCAGAAGAGAGATGTTCCACAGCTCGGAATGCAGGCGGGACAATCGGCCCCCCCGCTCATATTGGCGCCTTACAACCGGGACCCGGTCGACGAAGTACTTTCGCAGCAAGCTAGAGAAATGGGTATAACTCTTTCAGAGCTTCGCGCATTACAATCTGGCCAGAGTGTCCAGATACATGAGGTGGCGCGGACATATGTTAGAGGACAAGATCTTGTCGAGCCTGCTAAGGTGCGCACTCTACCAGCTAGATTGCACCAACTAAATGCATGGTACATGCGTATCACGAGAAGTCAAGACGGAGACTGGATCTATGGGAAAATTCCAAAGGATCATTATGGCCCAGGTGATGATGAGTTTCAAATTGAGTATTGCGAATTATGGCAGTTATTCAATTTTGACGCGCTCGACAAATCTATCATCAGTGCCTTTTGCCTGTAAGTAATTAAATTATGTATATATGTCATTAATTCTCTAGCTCAACTTATTTTTCATTGCTTGTAATTATCCTCATCACTATATTCCTTTTGTACTCTATTATGCAGGCTGAAAATTATACAATCTCGAAAGTTGGGACTGAATCACAAGATTGGATTCATTGACCCTAATCGAGTTCATCATCATGGTTTGGTAAATAACCCAGAGAATACGGAGGAGCTTTTGCTATGTTACTTGATGGCGCAACATTAGAAAAACACCATACTTTTCCCGTTCAACTTCGAGTGAGTTGTTTACTTTCTTATACATACTCGATGTTAAGTGTATGTAATTGATGATTTATTAACAAATATAAACATGCGCAGATTTCACTGGGTATTACTTGAGATTGATGTTGAAAAGGCAATCGTTGGTGTCTTGGACCCATTATCGAAACCTGTAGAAAAGTTCGACGGCACGAAACAGATGCTCCAGAGGTAATTTCGTTCATTATCACAATCGACCTGGTCTTTTCTAATAATATAGCGTAATTAGTAAACTTCTTTACTAATTTTTCTATACCGTAAACTCCAGGGTTTGGGACAAGTTCACCTCTTTCCACAAGGACGTCGGTATAGCCCGGAAGCTCACTTTTAAATGGAGAGAGGTAAGCCGTACTAGCTAGGTGCACGTATGCATATCTTTAATTTTAGTCTCACAATACCATTTTTTCAATATTTTTGATTATTATTTGATTGGATTCTTATCTTATTCTCTCATAAAGTGCGCGAAGCAGCAACAGGGCACCAATTTGTGTGGATTCTATGTCTGCGAGTTCATTCGAATTCACATCAATGAGGGGGCAGACTGGAATGGCGTACGTAAACAATATATTCAAATTTGTTCACTTTTCAAATTGAATTATTTTCATGATGATTGATATATTGGTGTTGATCTCTCCTTTTTAGTTTGAGACGATCCGGAACAGGCTTGATGCAAAACACCGCTTACTACCAGTTGCGGAGGAAATTGCGGGGTTTCTGCTTGACTATGTCTTAAAGCCAGGCGCAGAATGCAGTATGATCCAGCCGAAAAAGACCATCCCGAGGAAAAAATAGGGTCTAATGCCTCTTCTGTCATGTAATGATCTCTGGTTGTAAATATTTAGACATGATCTTCCGGTTGTAAATATTTGTTGTAAATATTTGTTTCGGAGAACTCGTGTATTACTAGTATTCATGACCATCCCGAGGAAAAAATCGTGTATTCATGATATATATTATATAGTAGCGTATAATATGCAACTCGATCTTGTTTGAAATGAAACATAAATATCAAAAACAGAAACACAAAAGAATAGGAAACAAAAAACAAAACAGGAAACAAAAAAAGAAAACAAAAAAAAACATATATACTGTCCCGGTTCGTATTACGAACCGGGACAAATGAGTGCCAGCCAGAGGCTGGCTGCTTTGGCCACGTGCCCCCCCTAATGGTCTCGGGTCGTGGCGTGCCCGGGACAAATAGGGGTGGCTATTTGTCCCGAGCACGTTGTCCCGGGAGCGTGCCCAGGACAAATAGCCCTCCCGGCCCGGGACCATTAGCTATTTCTATACTAGTGTGTGGAGCACCTTTTTATCTCATGTTCGTTTGTCACGAGCATTTGGAGATTATTTCACTTCACCTTCAATCTTTCCCCACCATCTAGTGTTGCAAATTTGTTTGTACACTCGCTTCATGGAGTTGATAAATTGACTAAAGCACGTATTTGCATTGGTGTTTGTTCTTTTTTATGGACTGTTTGTAATTGTCGTAATGATGTGGTGTTTAACAAGATAAAAGATGTTCATTTTTTACAGGTGGTTCATCGCGCTATCTACTGGATTCGTCTATGGTCTTTCCTACTCCCGTTGGACCAACGGGATGCTACGGAAGATTTCAATGATTAGTCTTTTCTTGTTAGCCTTATTTTGCTGGCTGATTCATGTGCCCACGATGGCTGATCCGTGAGTTGTAATAACTGATTCATACTCGTTTCTTATTTTTATTAATATAAAATGGTTGTGTATTATGAAGTTATGTGAGTACATAAGTTTCATCTTACATAGTGCTCGGTCACATGAGGTTCGAGGTATTAGTAGTCGGAACTAATTCGTATTTACTTTTCATGAGCCTCCTATTGGTCGGTCGGTCGGAAAAAATCCGCACCGTTTTCACTCCTGAGTACAAAGCGATTCATGTTGCTTGGCCCACTAACAAGTAAGATTTTGTACGCACTGAAATGGCCCAAGCAAGGTTCTTCCTGGTTTTATCACTTGGGCTTGGCCCATTATGCGCTTCTGAAAGTCTGCGCGGGTTCCTCGCACTCTGTGACAGTGAGAACGAAAATCCGCGTGGACTCTTGCAAGCGTAACTGACCACCGCGTACGCCTGGATACAAACTTCACAGATCAACAAACGCGCAGCGCACATTGATGATCATCCACACTAACAAAAGAGAGAAACGCGCATTGGCGAGTCTATAATTCATACATCCATCCCTAGTCTCTTTGCAGCACATCAATCACACTCGTACAAGCAGTAGCGCTGAACTCCAACATCCACCATCAACATGTCCCGTCCATTTCTTCCATGGTTCCTCCCACTAGTCCTAATACTTCTAGCAATAGCATCAAGGTCCACCGCATCAGAGGCGCCGTCCGCCGTGGGCTGCAGCCGGAGCGCGGCGTCCGCGTCGCGGGTGGTGGAGGAGAGCTGCACGGACGACATCGTCAGGTCCTTCTTCGGCGTCCGCGGCAGCGACGTCTGCTGCCGCGCGCTGGAGGCGGTCGGCGCCGGGTGCTACCGCGCGGCCTTCTCCGGCTCCCCGTTCGCGGACGTCTACCCGACCATCCTCGGTAACGTCTGCGGCCTCGCCCTCGCCGCTGCTCCAGCTCCTACCCCCGGCGCCTCACAGAACGTGATCTTACTACTCTAGCTAGTGATCGATACAAGTCTGATAGCTCATGTAACTGAATTGTCTTTTTTTTTTACTTGTAATAACTGAATTGTAAGACGTATCTTTCTGACTTTCTGCCATGCCTCACCCGGGTCACGGTCACTGACTCGTTACGGCATGTATTTTTTCTACGTGGACGTGGACGTGGACGTGGACGTGATGTGATAGCGCGATCGTCTCGGAGAAAAAGAACGGGAGGACGTACGTGGTGCCAGCACAAAAGTGGCCAAAGATATGTCTACTCGATCGAGATCGACCACTCTGTGATTTATGTTTCCTTCACTAGCAATATGCTGCTCTGAAAGGAAAGGCCGTAGTTTCCCCCGACAAGAGAAGAGCAAATGGCGTAGTTGAGGTTGAGGACAAAAGGTGTTTAGCTGAGGAGAAGGTGAACTTGTTTAAATGCTCAATTTTTTAGCTTAATCTGAATAAATGCTCAATTGCTGCTATGAAACTGACAAGCGAATAGATCAAAGCGAGTGGAGGGAGGAAAAGCAATTTTCCCGATTCTCATACCATCTCACATGGTCGATTTTCTTCTGTTTTCGCGAGCTTTGTGGATAATGTTTACTTTACCAGAACTTTACCGAATCCGAACGCGATTGATGTGTTCGTTCCACCAATGAGGACCAAGGTAGGTGTTAAACGGTATATATCGAGTCTCCCACTAGTACAAAGTGCCATCCACTGTGATATTCATAGGTGCCACGGTGTAACCGAGATGGGATTGATTGAGTGTTTATTTGACTGATAGTTAGTTGTATTTAATTGGCCAGAAAAAATTATTTTTTCATTTTCAATGCTAAGTTATCAACCCAAAATGAATTTCTATTTTTTTTCCTTGTCTTTCCCTCAAGTCATTTGCATCCACCTTCCTCCATTTCCCAACTTTGATATGATGCTTCAGTGGATTAAACTAAACCTCTTGGCGGCGGTTACCGCCCTTTTCCCCCACACAGCTCGGCCTCAGGCTCGCCTTTGCCCGTGTCGTTATATCTATGTCCTTAACGGATTCAACTATGGTAGAAGCATGCCTTGATTTTTGTACATTTTCAACAAGCTTTTGGTAAAATTGAACTTTCAGTTTTAAATATATTTCTAGTTGTTTTTATTTCTATGCTGGTCCTTGGTTTTATTTTTGCAGAGTGTGACTCCAACAATGCTAGGAAAGCACTTATATCAGTAGTTGTCTGAAGGGTAATCTTTTTGCTACTTGTTTATGGAACTTTCTATTTTCTTACTATGCAGTAATCCTAACAAATTTTCCCTCGGCGTGTTTATGTGTATCGAATTTAATTTCATTGTATTCTTCCTTTGTCCAGAACTTTGTATTTTAGTTTCTTTCTTATGTTACAATTTAGGAAGCATAGTTATGGAAATGATTATGAACTTACCATGGCAGAGCTACATACAAGTCGGAGGGGGGGGGGGGGGGGGGGGGTGATACGTCTCAAACGTATCTATAATTTCTTATGTTCCATGCTTATATTATACCAATTGCTACATGTTTTATATACACTTTGTATCACTTTTATGCATTTTCTGAGACTAACCTATTAACAAGATGCCACAGTGTCAGTTCCCTATTTTCTGCTGTTTTTGGTTTCAGAAAAGCTGTTAATGAAATATTCTCGGAATTGGACGAAATAAAAGCCGAAGTCCCTATTTTTCTCGGAAGCATACAGAACACCGAAGAGCAAACGAAGAAGGGCCACGGGGCAGCCACACCATGTGGCGGCACGGCTCCCCCCTTGGCCGCGCCGTGACGTGGTGTGGGGCCCACGTGCGCCCACCGACGTCGCCCTTTCGCTTACATATACCCCCCGACGAAATAACCCTAAGCACCCGAACACTTTTCCACGAAACATCACAGAGCCGCCGCCGTCGTCAACCCTAGTTCGGGAGGGTTCAGAAGCTCTTCCCGACACCCTGCCGGAGAGGGGAATCATCACCGGAGGGCTCTACATCACCATGCCCGCCTCCGGACTTATGCGTGAGTAGTTCATCCTTGGACTACGGGTCCATAGCAGTAGCTAGATGGTTGTCTTCTCCTTATGTGCTACCATGTTTAGATCTTGTGAGCTGCCTATCATGATCAAGATTATCTTTATGTAATGCTACATGTTGTGTTTGCTGGGATCCGATGAATATTGAGTACTATGTCATTTGCTTCATTATATATTATGTGAGTGCGTTATTTATGATCTTGCATGCTCTCCGTTACTAGTAGATGTTCTGGCCAAGTATATGCTTGTGACTCCAAGAGGGAGTATTTATGCTCGATAGTGGGTTCATGTCTTCATTTAATCTGAGGGGGTGACAGCAACCTCTAAGATTGTGAATGTACTGTTGCTACTAGGGATAAAACAGTAGTTCTTTGTCTAAGGATAATTGTGCTACTTACATTACACACTTTGCGTAATGCAATAATCTGTTGCTTGCAACTTAATACTGAAATGGGTGCGGATGCTATCCGAAATGTGGATTATTAGTCATAGATGCGGTTGGAACGGTCTATGTATATTGTTGTAATGCCCAAATGAATCTCACACTAGACACCATGACTTGTACATGCATCATTATGCAGTTCTTTATTTTGTCAATTGCCCAGCTGTAATTTGTTTACCCTCATGTATGCTATTATTATTTATGGAGAGACACCACTAGTGAACTGTGGACCCCGGTCCTTTCTTTTACACTGATAATACAACCTACTGCAAACACCTGTTCTTTTCATTCTCTGCAAACAAACATCATTTTCCACACTATATGTCTAATCCTTTGTTACAGCAAGCCAGTGAGATTGACAACATCACTGTTAAGTTGGGGCAAAGTATCTTGATTGTGTTGTGTGCAGGTTCCACGCCACCAAGCACTTTTCTGGCGTCGTTGACACCTTCAGAAGAGCCTTCATCTCCTACTAGATTGACAACCTTGGTTTCATAACTGAGGGAAACTTGCTGCTGCACTGCTTCACACCTTCCTCTTGGGGTTTCCCAACTGCTGAGAAGAAGATCTTCAACTCAGTCCATCAGGGGGGAGCACCGCCCCCCAACCACGACAGCGAATTAGGGATATTAAAACTAAGCCAAATATGAATCTTCTCACGCCCTCAATACTTTTGACCATCCGATTTGCCTCCCTGATCATTAGATTTGATGTAGACTTGTTGTAGGCCGAATATCCCAGGGAAGCTACTCTGTAGAACAAATCGGCCTTCTTTGGTTGATTGGGCCAGAATGTCCCACTACGGCCGAACTAGTGTATAGATATAGTTGAATGCCCGTGTGTTGCCACGGTGACTCAAGTTTAGTTCCAAAATTCATGTATTTAGGAAACAATATAAGATTCCACCTCCTTTTAAAATGTTGGTAAAAGCTATAATGTGATAATAGTATAGATAGAAAGCATGGACGCAAATAAATGCCTCTTATCAAGCACAAGTAGTTCCTTGATATCTTTAATCAACGGAGGAACATGCTCTTCCGCTCTACCCCATTTCATGACCCATACTCTCAACTAAGACAAAAAAAATCCCAACCGAACATGTTCTTCCCCCTTTCATGACTCATACTCTCACGAATTGCTGCAAACCCACATCTGCCATGAACAATAACTCAACGATTTTCCTAGTAGCACGGCCCTCACAACCTATCCCATCGACCATGTCGCCAACAAGCAATTCACTCCGATATTTTCTTCCGTTCCATCCCAACGGCTAGGGAGATTATTCTATGGAGGACCGAGTTTGTAAGACATACTCAAGCAAGGTTGGCGCTCTGACCGTGGCATCGTCCATCCGCTGGAAGGAGTAGCGGAAGAGCTCATCATACCTAACCAAAAAAAATCTTGTACTTCAGCATGAGGTAGAGCGCTGTGAACAAATAAAGAATTAGAAACGCAAATTGGAGTGAAATCAAAGAAGTGTGGGAGAGAAGAGGTGAGTCGCACCAAGGGGTGTGCTGAAGATGATCAAAAGATAGACCGCCCAGAAGATCACCGTGTCCATGTCGAAGAAGGACGTAATAGCATCTACCTTGACGAAAGTGCCAGCGATTGCGGTGGATACGAAGGATTGAATGGCAAATATGATGTAGAGCTTACATATGAAGTTCCAGACAATGTCTAGTTTTTCTTCCGCGGCCACCTTCGGGGGAGAAGGTTTAGGTGGCTGAACAACAATCATGACGGAGGCCGGCTCTGTGTCTAAATGCTCAATTTTTAGCTTAATCTGAATAAATGCTCCCACTAGTACAAAAGGCTATCCACTGTGATATTCATAGGTGTCACGGTGTATGTAATACCCCGTATTTATAGACTAGAAAGAAGTTAGATAGAATTTGTACATTTGCATAGCATGCATATGAAAATTCGGGAAAATTTGAAACTTTTTCAACAAAGTCGTAGAGTGATCAACCAACACTCGAATGACTAGTTGAGAATGCTTGTAGATGGACGAGTTGAAGGAGATATGCCCTAGAGGCAATTAATAAAGTGATTTATTTATCATATCTCATTTGTTCATAATACGTTTTTGTGTCATGCTATAACCGTATTAAGCGGAAACATTAATACGGGTGTGATGCGTAAACAACCAGGTCCCTAGTAGCCTCTACTAAGACTAGTTTCGTTGCGCGATTGATGATGGAGGTTTCCCGATCATGGGGCATGGCGCCAGTCGGCAATGAAAGTCATATCGTTGGTGGAACGATATGATGGACATACCCATATTTGTAGGACGTAGTCATTACGCCTTCGACCGTGAGATCAACTCTTATTGTTATTCCTGGAAGATACTTTGATCGCACCAAACGTCGTATCTTATATAGTATGACAATAACGGTGATACTTTTGGGTATCGGAAGGGAGTAGTTGAGACGAGGGGTCAAGAGCGGGATTTGCCAATCCGCATAGCAGGATAGATACTCTAGGCCCCACTCGGTGAGATTATGTCTAATGAGCTTGCAAGCATGTGACTAGGTCACGGAGACATGATTTCATTGACGAGTAGAAGATAGCGTTGTCGGTAACGAGGTCAGCTAGGTATGGAGATATCTATGAACGATGCTCGGACACGCTAAGTATCGCAATGGCAAAAGGTTTAAGACTTTACGTTCAGGTTTGATAGATGAGAGTCATTCGTTATATCACAGGGATTAATTCATGGGGTCCAGGCCTACGAGTTAGTCATTGATCAGAGAGGAGTCTCGATCATACCTGTTATTATATCGAACCGCTAGGGTAACACACTTAAGGGGTTTCGACAAGACAACCGGAAAGGAAAGAGATCACCGGGAACGTCCCGGGAGAGGTCCGATGGAGATCGGGCAGCGACGAAATAGTTTTCGGAGCTAAAATAAATTATATATAATATGTTTGATATTAATTAGTGTAATTAATGTCTAAATATGATTTTATATATTTATTTTCGAATTTATTTAGGCTGATTTCCCTAAATGGGCCTTCTGGTCGAAAGAAGGCCCAAGAGGGGAAAATTCCCTAGGGGAATTCGGTGGGGGCTTGAGGGGCCGGCCTAGGTGGGCCAAGGGGCCCACCATGGGGCCGGCGCACCCAGCCATGCCGCACCAGGCATGTGGGAATTGTCCCACATTGCCTGGCTGGCAAGTTGGCTCCCCCCTGGGAGCCTATATAAGAAGGGGCACCCCTGGCCTTTTAATTAAACCAATTAATTTCCCAATTCTCTCTCGATTTCGTGATTCCCTTTGTCGGAGTTGCGCCGAGCTGAGAGGGGGATCTCTCCACCATAAGCCCGCTGCCGCGCTGCTGGTGTTCCGGTCCAAGTCTTCTGCTGCTCGTCCTGGACTGGAGCTTCGGAGGCCGTCGTCTCCACCGTAGGTGTGTAACGCCCTGCGAGGTGCTGCGCTAGCGGTGCTGGGAGGTCTTCTTCCTCTTCACGACCTTGAGGTCGGCTTCGTCGGTCTTCATCGTCAACGTTCGTGCGGGAACGTAATCCCGCTTTCGGTCTACAAGGGTATGTATTCCGATCTCCGTTGTACTTCTATATCTGCATAGAATAGATCTTGGCATGTTTTAAGGATATCGTTGCTAGGAAATTTTTTGTTTTCTGCCTGCGATCCCCTTCAGTGGTATCAGAGCCGATCTATCGTAGATATAGCTGTACGTTGTTAGAACCCGTGTTCTGCACGGGGGCACCGTTCCTGTTATTTGCTACCCTCTAGCGTGCACTTGTGATTCCAGCGGCATCGAGTTGATGAAGCGGCCCGGACCGACTTTACGCGTACGCTTACGCGAGACTGGTTCCACTACTGACATACGGCTTGTACCGTATCTGTGGCTGGCGGGTGTCAGTTTCTCTCTCTTTAGTTGGTCTTGCATTTTCAATGGAGGGCCCGAAAGGGATGCTTAAACATGCAATTATTGGATCGTTGTTGTGGTCATAAGTTCGTAGGTAAGAAGCGGTTCTTTTTACGAAAGCCCCAGCCACGTAAAATATGCAAAAGATAAAGTAGAAGCGTCTAACTTTATTTTGCAGGGGCAATGTGATATGGTCAAGGTAGGTTTATTAAATTGTTTATAAACTGCGGGCGCCAAGAAGACCATGGCGCAATGGACTATATCACATCGCATTACATTTGATGTTTTGTGTGCATCTTATATTGTGTGATTATATATATTAGTATATATTAGTTACGCGGCGGTAGTTGTATATAAGATGATCCCTTCAAAAATACCACTAGTGTTCTTCCTCCAACGAGCACCACCAAGAAAGTTCTACGTTATGAGGCAGGCCGTGACGATCGGGTGTCAGACATATCGTCGTTCGCATACAGTGGGTGTAAGCCATGTTGCACAAGCGTTACGTGGAGGTTATTGTGGCGAGCCTAGCATATGCAGATATGGCCTCGGAACACGGAGGCCGAAAGGTCGAGCATGAGTCACAGAGTTGTTGTGATTGACAATTGTCTACCCTTGAAGTTGTGCTGCCGGCTCTGACGATGAGGGGTTGTGCAATGGATGGGGGTCGTGTAATCGCTTAAACGACCAGGAGGGATGTTCGTTTGAGTGGGAGTTATGTTAGTTATTTTCTAAAAAATACTATAACTCAAAATTATTATGAACAAAGTCTTATGTTGTTGCAAATTCCATTGTAGATGTCTCACCCCACCTTTAACCTAGCCCTGTTCCTTGAGAAAGAGAAGCTTAAGACCAATGGGTCCAACTTCGTATCCTGGTTCCGCGATCTGAAGTCCATTCTGAAAACCCACGAGGTGGCTTACATCCTTGAAGCCCCCTTAGGTGATCAGCCAGCAAACACCGTCTCAGAATTCGTTAGGAGTGTCCACGAGTTAAAGGCGGAGATTTCCTCTTTTGTCCGGAGTGGCATGCTCTTTGCCATGGAGGCTGACCTGCAGAACCATTTTGAGAACAAGAGTGCTTATGAGATAATCACCGAACTCATGGTTAATTTTGCACGGCAAGTCAAGGATGAGAGGTTTGAAGCTACCAAGCTTTTCTTCTCAGCCCAGATGGAAGAGCACGGCAATATAAGTGAGCACTTGGCCAATATGTATGGCAGCGTTCAGCTCCTGAAAGATCTGGGATATGTGATCCCAGAAGAGCTGGTTATAGATAGGGTGCTGTTGTCGCTGCCCCCTAGCTATAAGGACGCCATTATGAACTACGACATGATTGGGACATCAAAATCCCTGTCGGAAATTCTTATGATGCTCAACATGGCCGAATTGGAAATCAAGATGGACAAGATGGTGGTGACCATCAGATCCCTGGAAAAGCAACTGCCCAAGTATCTGGAGGATAAAAAGGCCGGCAAGATAGTCGACAAAGATCAAGGTATATTTGATATACATGTTATAGATGTGTACCTTACATCCGCCCGTAGCAACACTTGGGTATTTGATACTGGTTCTGCTGCTCATATTTGTAACTCTCAGGAGGAGTTGCGGAATAAGAGGCGCCTGGCTAAGGATGAGGTGACGATGCGCGTCGGCAACGGATCGAGAGTCGACGTGGTGGCTGTCGGCACGCTCCCTCTACATCTACCATCGGGATTAGTTTTGGTTTTAAATAAGTGTTATTTTGTACCATCCTTGAGTGTAAACATTATCAGTGGGTCTTGCCTGTTACAAGACGGTTATTCATTTAAATCAGTATCAAGCAGTTGTGCTATTTCAATGAATGATATCTTTTATGTTGATGCTCCCGAGAGTAATGGTTTATTCTTGTTGAATCTCGATCGTAGTACTCACATCCATAACATAGATGCCAAAAGGATTAAGTGTAGTGATGATACCGCCATGTATATGTGGCATTGCCGTCTCGGTCATATTGGTGTAAAGCGCATGAAGAAACTCCATGCAGATGGACTTTTGGACTCGTTGGATTTTGGATCCCTCGATACATGCGAACCATGCCTTATGGGCAAAATGACCAAGACACCGTTCAAAGGTTTCGTTGAACGGGCGTCGGACTTGTTGGGAATCATACATACAGATGTGTGTGGACCAATGAGCGTGTCGACACGCAATGGTTATCGTTACTTTGTCACCTTCACCGATGACTTGAGTAGATATGGGTATATCTATTTGATGAAACACAAGTCTGAAACATTTGAAAAGTTCAAAGAATTTCAAAGTGAAGTTGAAAATCAGCTTAACAAGAGAATCAAGCACCTCCGATCCGATCGTGGTGGCGAGTATTTGAGTTTTGAGTTTGGCACACATCTGAAGATATGTGGCATAGTGCCGCAACTTACGCCTGCCGGAACACCGCAACGTAACGGCGTGTCCGAGCGACGTAATCGTACTCTATTGGATAGCGTCCGGTCTATGATGTCTCTTACCGATTTGCCCGTATCCTTCTGGGGTTATGCGTTAGAAACAGCCGCATTCATTTTAAATAGGGCTCCGTCCAAATCCGTGGAAACGACACCGTATGAGTTATGGTATGGCAAGAAGCCTAAGTTATCGTTCCTGAAGGTTTGGGGTTGTGAGGCGTATGTTAAGAAACTACAGCCCGACAAACTCGAACCGAAGTCGGAGAAAGTCGTCTTTGTAGGATATCCGCGGGAAACCATAGGATACACCTTCTACAACCAAGCTGAGGGCAAAACGTTTGTCGCAAAGACCGGTACCTTTCTAGAGAAGGAGTTTCTCGCGAAAGGAGTAAGTGGGAGGAAGGTAGACCTCGATGAGATCGTTGATCCTGAAATCGAAATTCCGAGTGGCGCAACGGAAGCTGTTCCGGAAACGTCCTCCACAGATGGAGTGGGAGAAACTGTCGAGGAAAGTATTCTACCTCGTAGGACTGGTAGATCTCGTATCGCACCAGAATGGTATGGCAACATGGTTTGCACCGTCATGTTAATTGAACAAGACGAACCTACGAACTACAAGGAGGCAATGGCGAGTCTAGAGTCCGAGAAATGGCTAGAAGCCATGAAATCCGAAATAGGATCCATGTATGATAACAAAGTGTGGACTTTGATAGAGATTCCCGAAGGGCGCAAGGCCGTCGAGAATAAATGGATCTTTAAGAAGAAGACTGATGCTGACGGTAATGTAACTGTCTATAAAGCTCGGCTTGTCGCAAAAGGTTTCCGACAAGTTCATGGGACTGACTACGATGAAACGTTTTCACCGGTAGCGATGCTAAAGTCTATTCGGATTTTGTTAGCAGTTGCTGCATATTACGATTACGAAATATGGCAGATGGATGTCAAAACAGCCTTCCTAAATGGTAACATTGAGGAAGAGTTGTATATGGTACAACCTGAAGGTTTTGTCGATCCAGAAAATGCTAGCAAGGTATGCAAGCTTCAGCGCTCCATCTATGGATTGAAGCAAGCATCTCGGAGCTGGAATCTTCGCTTTGATGAGGTGATCAAAGGTTTTGGATTTGTCCAAAATTTGGAAGAGACCTGCATTTACAAGAAAATGAGTGGGAGCTCGGTTGTGTTCTTAGCACTATATGTAGATGACATATTGCTAATTGGGAATGATGTGGAACTTCTGAATAGCGTGAAGAATTATTTAAACAGTAAATTTTCCATGAAGGACTTAGGAGAAGCTGCATACGTCTTAGGCATTAAAATCTATCGTGATAGATCAAGACGTCTATTAGCGTTGAGTCAGAGTACTTATCTTGATAAAATACTGAAGCGTTTCGGTATGGAGATGGCAAAGAAGGGTTCTCTGCCGGTTATCAAGAATAAAACATTGCGAAAGGCACAGTGTCCGGTAACGGAACAGGGTAAGGCCGATATGACTAAACATCCTTATGCTTCAGCCATAGGATCGATTATGTATGCAATGTTAAGTACTAGACCTGATGTGGCATTGGCTCTAAGTTTGACAAGCCGTTTCCAGAGTAATCCAGGAATGGCGCATTGGATTGCTGTTAAGAGCATTCTTAAGTATCTCAAGAAGACAAAGGAAACGTTCCTTGTCTATGGTGGCTGTGATGAAGAACTTGGCGTAACAGGTTACGTTGATGCAAGTTTCTGCTCAAACCCCGGTGACTCTAAGTCACAGACAGGTTATGTGTTCAAGGTGAATGGAGGCGCCGTGTGCTGGAGAAGTGGGAAGCAACCCATCGTCGCGCAGTCTACAATGGAGTCGGAGTACATTGCTGCTTGCGAAGCCGCGAATGAAGCTGTGTGGCTGAGGAAGTTCATCATTGAACTTGGAGTGTTCCGAAGCGCGCAAGACCCCGTGATCCTCTTTTGCGACAATACGGGTGCCATTGCTAACGCGAAGGAGCCAAGGTCTCACTCCACCGCCAAACACATACTCCGACGCTTCCATGTGATACGACAGTACGTACAAGGAGGTGAAGTGAAGATTTGCAAAATACATACGGATCTGAATGTGGCAGATCCGTTGACAAAGCCTCTCCTGCTTGACAAGCACGTGAAACACCAAGATGCTATGGGTGTCCGGCTTTTACCAAGTTGTAATCTAGATTAATTTGTACTCTAGTGCAAGTGGGAGACTGAAGGAGATATGCCCTAGAGGCAATTAATAAAGTGATTTATTTATCATATCTCATTTGTTCATAATACGTTTTTGTGTCATGCTATAACCGTATTAAGCGGAAACATTAATACGGGTGTGATGCGTAAACAACCAGGTCCCTAGTAGCCTCTACTAAGACTAGTTTCGTTGCGCGATTGATGATGGAGGTTTCCCGATCATGGGGCATGGCGCCAGTCGGCAATGAAAGTCATATCGTTGGTGGAACGATATGATGGACATACCCATATTTGTAGGACGTAGTCATTACGCCTTCGACCGTGAGATCAACTCTTATTGTTATTCCTGGAAGATACTTTGATCGCACCAAACGTCGTATCTTATATAGTATGACAATAACGGTGATACTTTTGGGTATCGGAAGGGAGTAGTTGAGACGAGGGGTCAAGAGCGGGATTTGCCAATCCGCATAGCAGGATAGATAATCTAGGGCCCACTCGGTGAGATTATGTCTAATGAGCTTGCAAGCATGTGACTAGGTCACGGAGACATGATTTCATAGACGAGTAGAAGATAGCGTTGTCGGTAACGAGGTCAGCTAGGTATGGAGATATCTATGAACGATGCTCGGACACGCTAAGTATCGCAATGGCAAAAGGTTTAAGACTTTACGTTCAGGTTTGATAGATGAGAGTCATTCGTTATATCACAGGGATTAATTCATGGGGTCCAGGCCTACGAGTTAGTCATTGATCAGAGAGGAGTCTCGATCATACCTGTTATTATATCGAACCGCTAGGGTAACACACTTAAGGGGTTTCGACAAGACAACCGGAAAGGAAAGAGATCACCGGGAACGTCCCGGGAGAGGTCCGATGGAGATCGGGCAGCGACGAAATAGTTTTCGGAGCTAGAATAAATTATATATAATATGTTTGGTATTAATTAGTGTAATTAATGTCTAAATATGATTTTATATATTTATTTTCGAATTTATTTAGGCTGATTTCCCTAAATGGGCCTTCTGGTCGAAAGAAGGCCCAAGAGGGGAAAATTCCCTAGGGGAATTCGGTGGGGGCTTGAGGGGCCGGCCTAGGTGGGCCAAGGGGCCCACCATGGGGCCGGCGCACCCAGCCATGCCGCACCAGGCATGTGGGAATTGTCCCACATTGCCTGGCTGGCAAGTTGGCTCCCCCCTGGGAGCCTATATAAGAAGGGGCACCCCTGGCCTTTTAATTAAACCAATTAATTCCCCAATTCTCTCTCGATTTCGTGATTCCCTTTGTCGGAGTTGCGCCGAGCTGAGAGGGGGATCTCTCCACCATAAGCCCGCTGCCGCGCTGCTGGTGTTCCGGTCCAAGTCTTCCGCTGCTCGTCCTGGACTGGAGCTTCGGAGGCCGTCGTCTCCACCGTACGTGTGTAACGCCCTGCGAGGTGCTGCGCTAGCGGTGCTGGGAGGTCTTCTTCCTCTTCACGACCTTGAGGTCGGCTTCGTCGGTCTTCATCGTCAACGTTCGTGCGGGAACGTAATCCCGCTTTCGGTTTACAAGGGTATGTATTCCGATCTCCGTTGTACTTCTATATCTGCATAGAATAGATCTTGGCATGTTTTAAGGATATCGTTGCTAGGAAATTTTTTGTTTTCTGCCTGCGATCCCCTTCACGAGTAACTAAAAAAATTGGAATTAAACTTGTTAAAGTGAAGTCGAGGTTTCACTGATGTTGATGAAATAGGCTTAGTCACTAATGTGAGTGCGATAAACCTCAAATCTAATCTCATCCCATTCTTAAACATTTTCTTCACAATTAAAATGTGACAAGTTATAAGATAAGTAATTGGCTATCATCTAAATCATTAAGTTCTTACAATATCCGTATAATCATTATCTTTTTACATTATCCATAAATGAGCATAAGAGAATCCAATATCTTAAGAGGACATTCCAAGTCATCATTTCACAATCATCACACTTCTCTAATATCAAGTGATCAGTAAACAACTAAGGAATCTTAGCAAATGGAATAACAACATGGTATGATTTCTACCAGATGGAAATTGAAGGAACTATAGAATTGTATCATTAACTGAATACGTACATATCTTAAATAAAAGGAGAAGTATTCCTAAGAAGGAGAAAAGCTTAACAAAATATTAATCTAGATCTTACTTTATCTAGACCATCATATCTTCTTATCTCCCAATCTTCTTGAAGTCATTCTACAAGAGAAGCAATCAAGAAGAAAACACGACAAGAAGGTTTTCGAGAAGTATATCTTAGGTGGGCATAGGAGTAATATAATATATCTAATCCATCAGGGAGAGTTGGAAACTCCTATATCATAATTCATCTTTATTAAGATCTCTAGAAATGATGTGATATCCCAAGGTTAGTGTTATATAGAAGTAGTTTGGTAACAAGCTTTGCAACCTTGTTAACAACTCACTTCTGTATGCATAAACACTGGAGTGTCATATACAAATGAATTGAAGGATAAATAATCTAGTATGTCAAATACCTCAACCACTTGAGTATAAGTAGAAATTTGAAGACAAGACTAGCTACCTTGTTTACAAATTCTTCTTATATACATGGGGTAAGATGAGGACATCAGACACATCAACATTCATGAGAAATCACTCAAAAGAAAGCTTTGCTTGGAGTAAAGGAATTATCTTCACTACAAGGGTGAGGCAAGTGATGTTGGAACTCAAGCATCGACAAGAAAGAGTTATCCTAAGTATTGACTTGTTGGATCATGTCAAAGTAATGGCCACATGGGTTTATGGATCAATTGGATTACCTGGATTTAAGGAAGCATCATTGAGGTGAGGCAATTATGATCCAACTAAGAGAAAGAACTAGTCAGGAAATAATACACCACATTATAACTTAGGCAATATAACCAAGATCTAAATAAGAAAATCACATGGGGACTTATGGTGTTTCTCTTAGGGAATCATAACCAAAGAGAAAGTAAAGCCAAATCATAAGTTCACATAATCATTATCTGTATCCAGGAATCACATGCATCATCTCTCAGGATCATGTGAATGGAGGAGTCATACAAGTGGGATGACCACAAGTTCATCATTGGATAATCATCTATTGGTTGAATCAACAATTCATTCTCAATAAGAGTTAAACTTGGACATATGGAATTGAGAATGACATGGAAGTATTAATGGTGAGGTGGTCAAGCAATTGGTTTCACTAACTCAAATATATCTATCTCCAAAACATCTATTCCAAAGATCTCAATCCTATCAGGAGGGAGTGCAGTAATCTTTGATCATCTAAATGGGTGATTGGAATGAGAAGAATTCTAAACTCATCATCTTATCCATATATAACCATAAGACCTAATCTTAGGCATGAATTCCTATTTTGTGCTTCCAAGATCAAGTAATCATGTTCCCACATGATATATGTGTGAGGGATCACAATTCAAAGCCATTTGCCAATATCTCATGCTTGGCATGTATTTGAAACAATACATTGTGCTTACTCTTCTTAGGAACCACAATGATCAATTTGCTATTTCCTCTGAATTACCATTTGGTGATGCCAGGAAATTCTTAAATAACCAAATTACAAATGGGAACATTCATATCTATTTATATCTTGAAGACAATTAGACAAGCTATTTTGGAAATTGATGGAAACAACTTATACAAATAAATAAGGCCATTTAAGATAATTTCCCTGGTGGCTAAAATGCAAAACACAAATATTTTAGTGGAATTCACAAGTGCAATAAAAGAAAAATGGGTAAACAAGATCAAATTACATTTATATGATAAATGAATTCACAACATACCAAGTATGTAAAATATATTTTGAAGTTAAAACCTCAAATCAAATGGCAATTGTATACTAACAATTTACCTAAATAAATTATAATTTAACCAAATATTGTCTTGTGCAAAGATGCACCATAAAAAATAATTAAGTGAGAAGCATAAATTGCATTAAAAAGAAAATATTTCTAAAGAGGCCAAATTCATTTGAAATGTATAAAAGAATTCCAAAATATACCAAATATTCCAAAACGAAACAAGAAATCAAATTACATCAAGTTGAAATAAACATTGTATTTCAAATATACTCTTTCCAGGACTTAACTGCAAGTTATCTAATCAAAAACAGATCCAAAACTTGAACCAGGGGCCTCTGTGCACTGTTTCTGTTCTTTTCCGAAACCACAGGGGGTTTCTGCAAATAAGACCATCGTCTTCAACCTTCTAACGGCGACGCCATTGCCGTGGCCGTGCGCAGGACGTTCATCCGCGCGGGAGTGCCACGATTCGTGCTACCGACCTCTAGAACCTATATCTAGCCGCCGTCACAGATTCGGAAAACCCTAGCCGCCACATTCATTCCCAAATCCTAACCCTAATCGGCTCGGGTCGCTGCCGTGTGCCATCGATTCCGGCCACCTCGAGGCGATTGGAGTAGCTCTGGAGAACCGAATCAACGACTGCTTCTTCCAGGTGGAGTCTCGTGTGTCATGGAGTCCGGGAAGGGAAGGAATCGACTGTCTTCTCCGAGTCCGGCCGCCGGCTTTCTCAAACGATTTCATCGTCGGCGCGCATACATTATCTTCACGAGCATCTGTGCATGCTCGTAGTGAGCCAACTAATCTCCCTAAGCATTTAATTTGGTTCAATTCGAGCTCGTGGTGTAAGTTCGTTGTGAGTAGCTTCCGGCCACCGTATATCTCGCCGCCGGCGAGGTTTCGATGACCTTTACCGAGCTGCGCTAGTACCATATGGCACTTTGCATCGCGCTCTATACTCGGGTAGCTTCAATTCGTCCTAAATCAGCCGCAATCCTCGAATTGATCCTTCGCAGTGTGATGAACTGCACTGCTGACGTCATGCTGACGTAAGCGAACAATTCAGATCAATTCCTCTAATTTAAATCATTTAAATCTATGACATGTGGGACCCCTATGTCAGATGTTTAGTATTTTAGATAAAGATTTATGTAAAGATTAAAATTATAACAGGTGCGCCCAACTCATTTATTAATTCCAGAAATGGTTTAAATTGAGTTAAAAATTGGAAAAATCATAACTAATTCATTTAAAATCAGAAAAATACAAACTTTATATCAAAATGTTCAGAAAAATAAAATCTTTTTGATTGTGTCATGATTGTGTGTGTTCGAAAAAATTTGTATCAACAACAAATTTGAACTACAAATTACTTAATATTTAAATATGGAGTTAATTTGAAATGCTATTTTTGGATGCATTTCAACTTCATTTAAAATGCTTCACATGTTTAAAATTTAAATTTGAAAATGTATTGAATCATGATAAATACATTTGGTATTTCAAAATTTCGTTAAATAAAATAATATTTTCTATATAGAAATAAAAGTAATATATTCATAATCTAAAATTGAAAATAAAAGGTTATATAAATTGTTATGATATTATAAAATTACTTTTAAAAGAAATAAAATATGAACACTCTTTTTAATTAGCACTTATAATAATTAATTAAGCTATTTAAAAATATCCATTTAATGGTTTATTCTAAAAGGAAGAATTGAATTAAAAAATGATGTTATTTTGTTTGTTTACTTTAAAGTGTTAATCTTTAAATAATTGGTCTTATTACTTGGTTAAATAAAAGTACTACACACTTAATATTCAACTAAAATTTATCAAGTCATAAATCTTAAACAATCACTATTCCCAACTCATTAACAATCCAAATAATTTTAATATCATTTAAAGGTGATAAATCAAGTTAAGATGTTATCATCACGAAAGACGAAGCTTAGCTGGTTAAGCTTGGGTTTGTTTGGGGTGTTTTGCGATGCATCTCATATTATGCATAATAGCATGTTGCCAGAATTTTCTGTAATCCTTATTGGGATTACTTTGCTATTTTCAGATCTCAGGGTTTTATCGGAGACACTAGAATCCCAAAGTATTGAATTGTCATTTCTATCAAGTTCATTCTTGCATATCCTCCTTGAAATATTTTATAAAAACTATTTTCAAAAACTATTATCATTGCATTTGAAAAAGAAAAACTATTTTCGAATGATGTGAGGTGCTATATATATTGTTTGGCGGGCGATGGAACCATGGATGGTACGGATATCAGGGTGGAGGTTCCATTGTACAGAAAGTATATACCTAGGAATTAATTACCCAAGTTCCAGTGATCCTAGCGCCGTGTTGAAGTATCGGCCAACAGATTAACTATGGATGGGCTAGCTAGAGGTTCTTTCCTTCGGATGTATATCTTCGGCGGGCTATCTCCTGGTTGCGTCCGTTGTGGCGGCCAACAGCGTGGAACCGCATACGTTCCCACCCGACGGGGTGAATTGGAATAGTAGCTCGGGAGTGGTGGCGAGCTTGGTCTAGGTACCAGCTAGGCCATAAGGGGTGGGTATATGTTGTGCGGGGAAAGACCCCACATGGCTAGTTGCCTTGAGTCCTGGCTATAACACAGATGGTGTGCAAAGAAATCATTTAAGAGCCAGGCTGCTGTTGGATAAAGCGATGCAGCTCTACAGAGTCATGAAAAAAGAAACTGTGACTGTCACATCCTTGTTCCAGAAGGGAACCACAGAACGCAGCGGGAAAGGCATCCCAAGTGATGACTATGAACCCGTGGAGACTGGGAGCTTAGTTTTCTGAAATTAAACTTGACTTTTCAAGAAAGGTTTTCCAAAACCTGCATTATGCCTACGACTGTTGGTCCTGGCAGTAGTTAGTGCATGAAAAGCAAAAACTCTTTCCTATATATCTGAACTTGCTGAGTAACGCTAGTGTTGCTCACCCTTGCCTCGTTGACCCCCTCCTTAGACTTTTGGAGCCATAAAGGAGGTCGCCAGTTAGCCATCATGACGTCAAGAAGGTTTTCAAGAAGGAGCCAACTGCTACGCGCCAACGGAGGAATGAGGACAACCACGCCAATGGAGCCACGACAGCAGTGGTGCAATGGAGTCTGAACGACGCATTGCTGAAGGAGGAGACAATATCTACTGGATGGAGGAGAGCACCGCTGGATGGAGATAATCCAAGTGGATTAGTGTAGTGATGTGACAACATCAGTAGTAGAATAGGATTATAATAGAGCTGATACTCATATTAGTGTTACGATTTGGATCTTCTTGTATTTTATTTGTAAGAGACTTTCTCTTCTATAAAGAAGGTTCTCGAGATTTGGTATGATAGAGTTGTAATTCTACAGTGTTGTATGCACCGCCCATGTTTCTGTTGTATCACTCTGAGGGGTGTAACATTTGCGGATAGATCCTTTCGTACGTGTTATATCAGACTTGTACACTACAAGATGCAGTGGTGTACGGGGTCACTACAGTGTAACCGAGATCAGATTACTTGAGTATTTATTTGATTTATAGCTAGTTGTATTTCATTGGCCAGAAAAATCTATTTGTTTTTTATTTTCAATGCTAAGTTATCAACCCAAAATGAATTCCTATTTCTTTTCTTTGTCTTCCCCTCAGTCATTTGCATCCACCTTACTCTATTTCCAACTTTGATATGATGCTTCAATGGATTAAACTAAACCTCTTGGCGGCGGTTACCGCCCTTTCCCCCACATAGCTCTACCTTAGGCTCGCCTTTGCCCGTGTAATACCCCGTAGTTATAGGATCCGAGAGAGGGTAGAAATTAGAATTGTGCATTTTTCATCCATGCATTTTTTAAAAACCCGAATAATTTTCGCGCTTTTGTGCAAAGGGGAAAATGAGTCGATATCGACAAACGTCAGTGATCCCTGGTATGATCTCTGACAAGTAGTCGAGTGTTGTCGATGTACTCAAACCCTGGAGTGCAAGAGAGGGGGTGATGACCCACAAGTATAGGGGATCGCAACAGTCTTCGAGGGAAGTAAAACCCAAATTTATTGATTCGACACGAGGGGAGCCAAAGAATATTTATAAGCTTTAACAGATGATTTGTCAGATCAGCTGCACCTGTGAATAGACTTGCTCGGGACAGATTATCAGTAGCAACAGTTTTATAGCAGAGACAGTAGTGAAATAATAGCAGCAGCAGAATTAAGACAGCGATTGTGATTACGGTAGACAGCATGATTAAAATACTGTAGGCATAACGACGGATGTACGGGCGTTGCATGGATAAGATAATTCATGTAATATCATAGCATAGGCATTTGCAGATAAATAATATAAAGCATCCAAGTATTAACTAATCATAAGCATGTATTCCAATTTAGTTGTGCGTGCTCGCAATGAGAAACTTGCACATCATCTTTTGTCCTGCCAGCCCGTTTGCAGCGGGGCCTCTAGGGAAACTACTGGCAATTAAGGTACTCCTTTTAATAAAGTACAGGAGCAAAGCATTAACATTCCGTGAACACATGTAATCCTCACATCACAGCCATTCCCTCCGGTTATCCCAATTGCTGTCACTTTGGGGCCATCGGTTCCGGACAATAATATGTGTATACAACTCATAGATATGATCTAAAACAATAATTATCCTCATGATACAATAACATGTTCAGATCTGAAATCATGGCACTCGGGCCCTAGTGTCAAGCATTAAGCATAACAAGTTGCAACAATGACGTAAAACACCGATAACGGATACTAGGCACCATGCCCTAACGATATTACAGCTATTACATGAATGATCTCATCCAATCCCTACCATCCCCTCAAGCCTACAGCGGTGGATTACTCACACATGGATGGGGAAAACATGGATGGTTGATGGAGAGGCGTTGGCGATGACGATGGCGATGATCCCCTTCGATTCCCCGTCCCGGCAGGGTGCCGGAACAGAGACTTCTGGTCCCCGAACTAGGGTTCGCGGTGGCGGCGGCGTACGGAGATGTTTCTGGCGAAAGTGGATACCCCCCGTGCGTTTTTAGGTCAGGAGGGTCTTATAGCCGAGAGGGGGTCGCGAGGAGGCGACCGAGGCGGTCCCACCTGGTCCTCGCGCGGCCAGGTCCTTGCCGCACGGCCAGGGGGTGACGCGGCCTCGTCGCTCCCCTCCGTATGATCTTCGTGGTTCCTGGACTCTTCGGGTGAGAAAACGACTCCCAGGTGTTTTTCGGGGTTTTTCCATAAAGTTGACATTTCTGCACAAAAACGAGACACCAGGGTAATTCTGCTGAAAACAGCGTTAGTCCGTGTTAGTTGCATTCAAAACACACAAATTAGAGGTAAAACAATACCAAAAGTGTTCGGGAAAGTAGATACGTTTTGGACGTATCAGGGGGGAATTAAAAAGAACTGAATCTCTCGAACTCTAAAAAGGAGTCTCGAGATAATTAGGAGAAAACATTTCAAATCTTATCTTCTCTCTATTCATACATCAATTTGAACAACTCAAATAACCATGAATTTAATCATGAACTTGTTTGCAAATAAATAGATGGAACATGACCATCTCAAAGTCACAAATTAAATACACCCATTCATGCATTACATATTTACAAGTATTAAAGAATACAATTCACAAATAATTCCAAGCTACATAATTCACACACAATATATGAAGCAAAACATCTTTACCCATTTTTGCACAAACACCTCTTAACTCAAGAATTTGAAATACAAGTTTAAGAATTACAAAGCAATTCCCAGAGGGAATTTAATCATTTATAATAATATGAAATCAAGGTACAAATACATAATTACAACATTGGAAATTTATTACAACTTACAAAGGCCTTTACATGGCCGAATACAAAAATAAACTAAATCCTAGAATCTCTAAGTGGAAGCCTTGAATTCTTTAAGTCTTGAACCTGCAAAATAAACAACTAAAACAAAAGAAAGTGTTGGTTAGGATTAAAATGTTGTCAACACCATTTGGTGTTGACTATTGTTAATAAAACCCTGACTTTACTTAACCAAAACTAAGGTTTGATTAAGTAACAGAAACCAAATGGAGTTGGAAATGCTTTAAGGCAACAAAAAGTGATCTGATTCCATTAGAGAAGGCAACAAATTGGGGCAAAGGCATTCCAGTGCTTAAATTAGCATACAAGAAAAAGGACAAGGCAACCTGCACTGGTTTTGAGATCATTTAGGAATCACAAGGGGCAAAGGCAGCAGCATTTCCAACTATTAGTAGCCAGGAATTTTAAAATAAAACCTGAGGCAACCAAAGAGCAGCAAATGGTATCACATTTACCTATGAATTAGGCAAATGGACCCTGAAATCACTAAGCAATTAGTAATCTGCATAGTAAGACACCAGCAAGGTTAATCAAGCCCATACCGACCTATTAAATTCCAAACTTCACAGCCAAGCAATCCAACACAAATATCTCAGGGGAGATAGGGGCAGTGACTCAGAACTTATCACCAAGGGGTGATGAACTGCGCAGCAATTCTTATCACCAAGGTGAGAATCAGTGCAAGTTCTATCAACAAGGTGAAACCAAGTGCAAGACTTAGTCAACAAGGGCAGCTCGAGGAGAAGGTCCACCAGCAGTGAGAGAGAACTCAAATGCATTTAACCTGGAGGGAACAGAGTCGGTTCAGAAGCTGTTAAATAGACCCCAGCCGTAGGAGCAAACATCACACACAAACCTGAGCACAACACAACCTCTGGAAATTATCCACACACTGTTCTTACTCAAGAACACACCAGACCATGTCTGGAACCTAAGCAATACAGCCACAAGCTTTTTCAGCTAGAACATACACCTTAGGAAATCTGAAGCAGCTAGGAGGTGCAGGCACAACCCCTGGAGCAAGAACCAACCCTACAGCCGTGTACAACTACACTACAACAGCAGGTTGATTCTTTATATGTGTGCAAGCATCACTGCAACATGGCAGTGTTATGCTTAGCAATCTCAGCTAGGTGTTGTCCAGAGAGAGGGCGTTGGAGAGGGTTGATTCTGTATTCACAGAACCAACTAAGCAACAAGTGTTGCTTGTGAAAAAGAGAGAGAGATAAGTGCAGTATCTGTTCTTTTACTTTAACACACACAAGTGAACCAGAAGTGCTTCTGGATTAACTTGTGGATGCATATAGATGCACACAAAGCATCTATGTGTATGGAAGAAGCACAGGAAAGCATTAGAAAAATACACAACTAAAACACACAGAAATAATGTGTAACTCCAATTAATGGAGGCATCAGCATAAAAACCATGTATTAAGTCATGTGTGTTTATACATCATGGCTTGATGCTCTAAAGGAGCACAGCTCAGTAGATTAATTAGCATCATAGCTTGATTAAAATTCAAGCTGAGAGGAGAGCTAGACAGAAGGAAGAGAGGTAGTTGCTGCTTGGCAACAATTGCTCAACTGCTAACATGATAGCAGGAGCAAGAAGAGAAAGTAAGGAAAAGAAGGAAAGCTTAGAAATGCAGCAGTGGTGTGATATACACACCAGAGCATCATCCACTGATGTTAATGCATTTTTAGCACCATAACAGTGTAGATGAACATCTAATTTCGACAAATGCCACACTGGCATGTCCAAAGAAGGTGTTATCTGGCATAAGGCACTGTAGTAGGAAGCAAGGAGCTTCAGCAGCAGCAAACAAGCACCAAAGTATGCTAGCAGAACACATATTAGTATCAAAGAAGCATCACAGAAGCACTAGGAGCACACTAATAGTAGTTGTATACCGTGTAGTGCAAATTGCACTCAATCCATGCGTTGGGCTATCAGTAATATCACTGAAGAGCCCAAAATCATAGGAACAGCAAGAGGGAAACCCTAGAAATTAGGGGAACCCTAAATTGTTCACTGTTTGAGCATCGGAGGATCAACTAGGAGAGTAGAAAGATGAGGAGTAGACAGGAAGGTCACCAGAGCCACTAGGATTAGCAGGAGGAGAAGAACACTTACACGCGGCTATTGTCGTAGCTCCGAGGCGGCGAGGCAGTGCTCGTGCAACCTCTGGAGGGGGCAAGAAGCAGTAGAGGTACACAGCAACGCACCAGAGCACCGTGAGCAGCCCAGAGAAGCCGGCAGCGCTGCATAGCACGGCGGCGAGCACCGTCACCGAAACCCTAGTTTCGGGGATCGAGTTGCGCAGGCCCTCGTCTGGTGGAGAAAAGCAAATCGAGCGGGACAGGAAGAGAGAGGGGAGAGTGGGGAGCATTTTGCCCCACGGCACGGCAGCAGCGGCGGCCGGAGCTGGCCGGAAGAGGCAGAGGCGCGGCGGCGGCGGCGGGTCGCCAGCGGAGTCGCGAGAGGAGGAAGGAGAGAATACGGGAGAGAGAGAGAGAGGGGCGACCAGACTGGCTCGGTCGGAGCCAGGTCTGAGTCGTTTTGACTCGGTTCGACCGAGTCAGTCTAGGGGCATTTAAGTAATTTCACATTTTGTAAATTATACAAGATAAAATAATTATTTCTCACTGAAATAAAACCCTAAAAATACAATAAAAATATCCACACACATCAGAAAAATCCAAGGAATTTGATTATGATTTTTATTGAATTTTTGGAAAACTTTTGAGTGATAAAAAAATTCAAGGTTCCTTAAGTGGATAATCCTTGAAATACTTTCCAAAATATATTTTCTACAAGTAAATAATCTTGGGAAAATTATTGAACCAGTTCAAATGACATTTTGAACATCATCCACAATTCAAAATATGACTGTCCAGCCACTCATCCTAGAATATAAAATACACCAAGAAATCATCTTTAAAATTGGGGGATTTTGGGAAAAACACCTCGAATGCATATCATTTATGCATAAAGGCATGCATTTGGATTTTTGAACATTGTCTCATATGAGCAATGATTTGGTTTTCAGAACACGAGGGTCCCAACTCGTCGGAAGCTTTAGACTGCACTACTTGTCAGTCTCAAGGCAAGTTTCATACTTGCATGTCCTGATTGATTATTTTACTACAAAGTATGTGCAAAATAATATCATTGCATTTCAAAAAGAAAAATTATTTTCGAATGATGTGAAGTGCTATAAATATTGTTTGGCGGGCGATGGAACCATGGATGGTACGGATATCATGGTGGAGGTTCCATCGTACGGAAAGTATATACCTAGGAATTAATCACCCAAGTTCTAGTGATCCTAGCGCCGTGTTGAAGTATCGGCCAACAGATTCACTATGGATGGGCTAGCTAGATGTTCTTTCCTTCGGATGTATATCCTCGGTAGGCTATCTCCTGGTTGCGTCCGTTGCGGCGGCCAACAGCGTGGAACCGCATACGTTCCCACCTGACGGGGTGAATTGGAATAGTAGCTCGGGAGTGGTGGCGAGCTTGGTCTTAGTACCAGCTGGGCCATAAGGGGCGGATATGCATTGTGCCGGGGAAGGACTCCACATGGCTAGGTGCCCTGAACCCTGGCTATAGCACAGGTGGTGTGCAAAGAGAGCATTTAAGGGCCAGGCTGCTGTTGGGTAAAGCGGTACAGCTCTGCAGAGTCATAAAAAGAGAAACTGTGACCGTCACATCCTTGTTCCAGGAAGGAACCACAGAACGCAGCGGGAAAGGCATCCCAAGTGATGGTTATGAACCCGTGGAGACTGGGAGCTTAGTTTTCTAAATTAAAATTGGACATTTCAAGAAATGTTTTCCAAAACATGCATATTCATTTTGACTTTTTGGTCAAAATGGTAGATAGTGCATACCACTTATCTAAGCATAATGCTAAACTTGCTGAGTAACGCTGTTGCTCATTCGTTCCCTCTTTGATCCCTTGCTTAGATTGTGAGGGGAATTTGGAGGTGGGTTACAGACTGTACCATACCAGCGAGGTGGACTATGAAGAGCCGGACCTCTCCGGAGCAGTGGAAGGTGTGGACTACCTTATCGCCTATAGAGCTAGCGACGACGAGGAGGAGGAGCCCCAGACTTAGAAATAGTTAAGGAACCGGGCCGAGCGATACTAGACTAGTACTACTTAGTGCTGAGCCCATGGTTCTTAGTTTGCTGTTATCAATAAGCCGGAGGTTGACATCTGTCACCTGGCCAGTAGTTGAGTTTCCACCTTTACAGGAGGAAGACGTTGAATCTTTTATGCATTTCTGGCTTGTAATATTTAGCAGTGTGGAATAAAGTGGACCCGCAATGTTTCTGTTGTACTACTCTGTGTGATGTAATATTTACGGATCAGTCCTTCCGTGGGTGTTATGTCAAGACTTGTACACTACATTATGCAGTGGTGTGCTGGGTCACTACAGCCCGTGTCGTTGTATCTATGTCCTTAACAGATTCAACTATGGTAGGAGCATGCCTTGATTTTTGTACATTTTTAACAAGCTTTTGGTAAAATTGAACTTTCAGTTTTAAATATATTTCTGGTTGTTTTTATTTCTATGCTGGTTGGACCTGAATCTTGTTGTGTTTTATGCATTATTTTCTGCATGTCTACTAATAAATGAAGCTAAAAATTGCTACGCTATCTTGGTTTTATTTTTGCAGAGTGTGACTCCAACAATGCTAGGAAAGCACTTCCATCAGTAGTTGTCTGAAGGGTAATCTTTTTGCTACTTGTTTATGAAACTTTCTATTTTCTTACTATGCAGTAATCCTAACAGTTTTTCCCCGGCGTATATATGTGTCTCGAATTTCATTTCATTGTATTCTTCCTTTGCCATAACTTTACAATTTAGGAAGTGTATTTCTGACAATGATTATGAACCTACTATTGGCGTAGCTGCTACATACAAGTCGGAGGGGGGGGGGGGGGGGGGGGGGCACCGCCCCCCAGCCACTACAGCAAATGTATAGATATATGACATTTTGATAGTGACCCTGAATAAATTGATCATATATTTATGACAATTGCATCAGATGGTCATAAGCCGTTTGCGTATGCAGTGGGTAAAACCTTGTAAAATTACGACGATTTGGATCAAGAACGTCATAATTTGATAAGATGAAATCATCATAACTTTTGCAAGTCAGCATATGATACTATATTTAATTCCCCGGACCGTTGGATCGTACACCCGAACCGCCCTGGACCATGCCAAGCTGACTTGCAGGATACGCACCTGCCCGCTCTGAATGCATGCCAAGCTGACAACGTAGGACTCACTTTTGCCTTACGTACCATGTATAATCTATGTTTAGCAAAGGAAAAATGGGTAAATGCCCAAATTAATATGAGAACATGTTAGATTACGATTATTATATATCGATCACAATCTTGGCAAGGTGTGATGCATGGTCTTGAGTTGCTTAAAGAAGGAGCCATTTGGAGAGTTGGATGTGGTTCGCAGATAAAAATTTACCGAGACAACTGGATCCCTAGAACTGATGATCTGAAGGTGGCAAGGCCACGCTCAAACTGCAGACGAAGATGGGTATCAGAGCTCATTAATCAGGAAACTATGACCTGGGATGAGGACACTATCCGATCGTGTTGTAACCATTGGGATGCGGATGCAATTCTGGCCATCAAATTACCGGCGAGAAGGTGTGACGATTTTGTCTCCTGGTTTCCTGAGAGCAACGGGATTTTTACTGTCCGCTCCGCCTACAGAGTAGGTATGCAGTCTACCTTGGAGAAGCTTAGTAATGGGCAATCTAGTGCCGAACCTAGAGGTGATCGGACCATTTGGGATTTAGTGTGGAAGGCTCGTGTTCCACAAAAGCTGAGAGTCTTCGCGTGGAAAGTGGCAACATCAACCTTAGCGGTTTGCAAGGCTGTCCACCACCGTATCAGCTCAGTGTCGGCAATTTGTCCCATTTGTGGTATGGAGGTGGAGGATGATCACCATACCCTGGTCCGGTGTACTCTAGCCCGCGCACTTCGGGAGGAACTACGGAATAGTTGGAACCTACCAACTGAGGAGGAATTCTATCATAATGATCGGGAATGGCTGTTCCATCTCCTTGCATGCACTAACCAAGTTGGCAGAGCGCAAATCATCTTCTTGCTGTGGAGGGTTTGGCACCACAGAAATGATGTTATTCATGGCGAGGGAAAGGCTTCGATTGCTGCATCGGCTCCTTATTTGGTTAATTACTTGAATTCTTTTCATGCAGCGTCGAAGGACAGGAGCGATCCAAAGGGCAAGTCTCCTGTCCAGATGGAGGAGCTGAATAGTAAGCCTGAGTGCAACTTGATTAAAACCTGGTTGGCTCCTAAGGAAGGAGAGCTGAAGATTAACGTGGACGGGGGGTGGGACGCGATCTCAAAAAAAGCTGGAGTTGGCGCCTTGATCCGAAACCATGTCGGACAGGTTGTAGTGGCCGAATGGAAGCCCATTCATGGATGCTTGAGCGCAGAGGAAGCTGAGGTCCAAGCTGGTTTACTGGGACTCAAACTCTATGCATTCACAAATCAACTTCCAGCTACGCTCGAGTCGGATTGTCTGCGTTTTGTTAAGGTAACCCAAGATAAGAACTTGGATAGATCGGCCAACTGGGCACTTTATAGCGAAGCTAGGGAATTACTGAATATGTATTATCAGCTTTCTATCTGTAAGATTGACCGTAGTATCAATAGGCCTGCACATGCTCTAGCTCAATTAGGAAAAACAGGCGCTAATGGCATCTCTTGGGGGTCACCACCGAGCTGCGTCTCGGAGTTGGTTGATCACGATTGTATGAACATCTTGTATTAATTCTGGCTAAAAGGCGGCAAGTTTCTGACGCACTCTTTCCCTAACCAGGGTACCGAAAGGGACTGGCAGGGTTTTAATGAGGCGGCTTGCTGACCTAATATATGTGGTGGAAATTTTCAAAAAAAAAAAAAAATATATCGATAGATATCTCGCATGCGTGCTATCTTTGTGCAACTCTTTGAACTTTTAACTGTTGCCACTTGCAGCCTGATTTACTACAGAAGCGCCGGATAACATAGTAAGTCCTCTGGTAATGGATATTATATTAAGTTAACGCGCCTGTGTGTATTTTTAGACGGTTGCACTTGTGCATATACACCTATGAATATGATGGATTCTTTTTTTACAAGTTCAACTTCCGTATGAAAATTCCGTGCAATGTAAAGAGATACAAATTTGTAACTCTATAGGAGATGTGAGTAGTTTTTGTTTTAAAGTTCGGCGATAAAATCTCCACTTATACGTAGTTTGTTTAGGGTAATCTCCACTTAGAGATGGTCTAAGGTGAATCAAATAGCTCGAGCTCTAGAACTTTCTAGATCCCATGTGACCGAGTAATTTTTTTATAACTTTAGCCTCACACACGTCGGGCTCATCCACATCCAAACGAATCAAAGGCGTCATTTACTTGCACTAATCTAATCCAAGGCTGCGCTCGTAATAACACGTTGGCCCCACCACGTGGCGTGCTAGACTTGGCTTCAGCCGTGGATCTTATCTCCTCCGTGGAAGCAAGCAGGCGGTGAGGTGGGCCCCATGTACTGGCGGGCCCGCTGGATCAAACGCTTTCTTCTTTTCTACCGGTGGATCTATCTCGCCGCTGGGATCACAGGCGCGAGCCGAGCTTGGCTTGGCTCGGCTTGGCTTTCATGCGGCTCGCGTGGATCGTGACCGTGTATTTCGTCTGTGATTTAGCACGAACGAGTAGAGTAGTTTAGCGGGAGAAAGCTCAGAGAATGCCACGCGTCAGTGCCTATGTGGTAGCTACCCCGTAGACGATAGGTCACACACTCCGAGGGATTCCCCTCGCACGATGCAGTGTAGGATCGTTGTTAAAAAAAAAAGTCATGGGATCATAGGCTGACGACCACGCGTACTCGCCTAGGCTAGGCCGATGGATACGCATGTACGGAGTACTCCAGAATTGCTCCATTCATTTAGATCAAACAACATGAACATTGTCATCATAGGATTAAAAAAACCCTAATGATTGCTCTCTACTGTTTTTCTAAATAAAAGATGCCTAAATTTAGATGTTGTCCTTTTTCATTCAAAGTACGGTGTAATTTAGATGGAAATACAATGTAATGTCTTTTTTTTTGTAGCTTTAAGTAATGCTCGTGCACATGTCCAATTTTTTTTACAACTTCCAGGTTTGAAAAGCGGTCTTCTTCACAAGCCGAAGAGTTTAATTATTCACTCGAGGGATCGAAATCCAATCGTCTCGTCCGACGAATGGGAAGTCCTATTGATATTCTTCAAACCGATGACGATGCTTGAATTTGATCTTGGCTTCTTTTTTCAGACGGACGCCTAAAGTTTGTGTTCACATTTCAGCAACAAAAGAATTGTTCATTAGTTATAGGTTGCATTATACTCGCCGGTCCATGCTCTTGTCGACCACTACATTAATTCATCTCTATGGATAAAAAACAAAAAGGTTCTACTAGATTACTAGTTGTAAACATAAGATTATAGTTCTACCACTAAAGGACGTGCCTAAGGCATTTTGCCTAAACAAGAAAAGTTAGGCAATGCGAGCCAGAAAAGGAAATAGTAGATAATGGCAGACTATATTGGGATTTGCACCTAGGATGCAATTGATGTCGAGATTTGTACTTTGAGATCTTCACTTGTACATTTACACGTGTTTATCTATTATTTTATCTTGGTAATACATATAATATACATTTACGTTATCGTCACAGATGAAAAATTAATCTAAAATTTTCATTCAATTTAGTATTGCAGAGAATTGCATCCGATGCCAAATTAGTTCCATATTTAGTATATCCAGGTTTTAAAATTGAAATTTACTACGTTTGGTCATGTTTAAGAAAATACTTATCAACATCTTATATATATATGTCAAATAAGCATGAATCAACATGAAAGATATATTGTGTCCTATTGGTGTTGATAGTTTTGTTTGTACAATTGGTCAATACAGAAAGTAAAACACCTCATTATCCATTTATAATCATCTAATTCCAAAAATAACAGCACATCGCCTATTTTATCCGGATCCATATCCAAGTCTCACCCTATCCGGTTTCCTAATTTTGGATGCGTCAACTATGAGCCGAGCCGGCCGCGGAAGTCGGAGCCCGTAAACAGAAAGTGAGAGATCCAAAATTACACCAGCCCTCCAAATATCTCGGCTACGTCCTCTCCCCAGAGTCCCCACCCTTCGCCGTACTTCGTCTATAAATCCGGCCGGGCTCCCTCCGACAAAGAAGGAAGAAGAAGAAGAGGATTACACTGCGCCACACACAGCCACGCACTCCTTCATCAACACCAAGGTAATCAATCATCCTCCTCGCTTTCTTCTTCCATCTCCGGTCTCCCCGTGCCAAGAACTCGCGAAACAAGAACGAAACCAGGGGAAGAAACAGAGGAAGGGAAGACGATGGTACGGCTCTAACTAACTCGGATCACGTACGTAAAACTCGCGCAGGTTTAGCTCGCCTCGCCCATGGGACTTCTTGACCAGCTGTGGGACGACACGGTGGCCGGGCCGCGGCCGGACGGCAAGCTCCGCAAGTACGCCTCCTTCTCCCCGTCGTCCACCTCCGCGGCGTCCGGTGGTGCCGCGCCCTCGGCCGGCGTGGCGGCGCCGGCGGTGACGCGGAGCATCACCATCCTCCGCCCGCCGTCTCTGTCCGTGACGTCGCCGCGCAGCGAGTCCGGCTCCGCGCCGTCGTCCCCGGCCAGCGTCCCGGACTCTCCCTTCGGTGCAGGTACCTAGCCTTTGCTCCCTTTCTTACCTCTAGATAGTAACACGATGCGTGATGTGCATGACATGATAATATCGCGATTTATGCATCGTCATGCAATTGCAGCAACGACGCCCAGGGGAGAGGGCTGGAGTAAGTTCCGCCGGAAAGGCAGGATGGCCGCCGACGGCATGGACGCTGCCAGCCCCGGCACGCCGAGAAGCCCCACCGTCTACGACTGGTACACGTACCCCCTGTAGTAAAATTAGTTTAGAGTACACCTCACGGATAACGAGCAGATCCAATCAAAGCAACACTATGCTAGCTAGTGGAGCCTTTGATCCGATTCTGAGCGATGTTTATCGATCTTCGCAGGGTGGTGATCAGTTCGCTCGACCGCTAAACTGAAGCAGCTCCACCAAGAGGAGGGGAGCTGCACACACTCGCAACGAGAGCAGGAGCAGCAGCTGCAAGATCGATCTGGAAGTTCAACGAAACACAAGACCTCGTTCTCTTTACAGCTTTTTCCCACATATATATATGTATGTATATATATGGTCAGTCATGTAAAGTACTTCCGTTGTAAACCCCTACGTACGCGAGATGGTGCTGGTTTTGTAGCAAAGGATGCGCCGCTGTGTACGTGTAGATCGACGAAAAGCTCGTGGTAGGCAACCGGAGACGATGACCCTGGAGCGAATGAGACCGATATGTAGGTGTGTGTGTACTCTACACTGTGGGTACGTATAAACCTTACCTAGCCAGTAGTAGAGGAGGGGATGGAGCTAGCTGAGGTTGTTAAAATGTATCAGTCCAGCTCTCCCCTGCTTTGTAGTATAAGGTGGACAGCATGTTCTGCTAATAATGCATGCGGTGTAAAATATTTCTGCAATAATGCATGTCCAAGTGCTGTGTTCTGAATCTCCATGGAGACACTGCTTCGATTATTACCATCAGGTACAGTATTAACTATCTTATTATTGGGCTGCTTGAGGAATGGCACCAATACTTTGCTGTCAGATTCATGGTGCTTAGGTCGATGGGGAAGGTTATCTGAAAATTCAATGTCACTGTGCTCAGTCTTGTCTGCACGGTTAAGGTCAAAGAAATTAGGGACTATTGATGCTTGACAGATCATAGGGAGGATGACATGATATCGACGCCACGGTACGATACATTGGCTCTTGAAGCTCCAGAAGGCCAAGATATTTATCTTTCGTTGGCCATGTTGATGAAATATTTGACTGCAGAAATCAGTCATGTACTCTCTCCGCTCCACTCATAATTGTAAGCTGTCATGGTTGTTTGTAAGCGTGATCAGAAAATCACGAAAATTAATAAAGAAATATTACGAGGTAGGTGCCTCTAGCTATTTTTGTGTTGCTTCGTTCCGTGTCGTTTTCGTTAGCGTCAGTTTCACAACGTAATAATACAGAAAATCATATACTTTCATTTCCGCTTGTGATTGAAATCCCCGAGTTCCTACACATGATGTATAGTCACCAATGTACAACGAGGTCTGGTACCACTCGGAATTGCCGCGAGATCATGCATTCGATCTTCGGGAAAACTAATAGCCGAGGCTAGTCCCTTTGCTTAGTTTCTGATCGGGGCGAATCGAGATTCCACTTCCAAGACAATAAGTCCGCTGAGAAGGTGTGAGTCCAGGTGTGGACGTCCCGACTGCCGACTCCAAACGGGAAGAATTGTGGTATGAATGTTTGATGGGTTGCCGAGTACCTAGCTAGAAAATTTGCTCTCTCACAAAAAAATAAAGTCCTATGGGCTTGCTAACCCGAACCTAGTGTTCACTCCGATAAGAGGCACACTTCTCTTATATACTCTCTCCATTACAGGCTGTTTACGCATTCTAAATTTAGTCAAAGTCGTAATTACAAAATTTAACATTTTTTTGTGAACAACGATAATACCAAATGTATAAATATTGAAATATTTTTTCATAATTCTAATAATAATGATTATATGATATTATATTTATTTGTTTGATCAAGTTTTTAAGAAGTTTGACTATAAGTCCACAACATAGTGTAATAAAAGCATAGGTAAAATTTTCTTTTTTTATGACAAAGGCAATCAATACTATCAATTTGCAATATGCCATGATGGTACGTCGTACGTCCCCCTCAACATTAGAGGACCATGCACTCTAAAAAGCTATATACAAAGATATTTGTATACACAAATGTTGTAGAGCTTTCTCGACCAAGATTTAAGGATACTAAATATATGCAAATGTATAGATACAGAATAATACATTATCCACCAAGGAAAATCCAGTTATGTATTTTTTTTTTTTGAGATGTCAGGGAGAGAAATTTCAGGAGATGATTTCTAAGCAATTTCTCTAGAAAATATAAAAAAAACATTTGCCGGAAGTTTGAATTTAGTGCTAATAAATTTTGAGAAGATAAACATGAGAGCTCTAACATAGAACAATGCATCTTAGAATTTAGCATCATCATTATGTTAATTGTGTAACTTATAAGTAAGTAAATAAGTTTGGTACAAACAAATGATTTTTTTTGGAACTTAATTAATTGTGTAACTAGATAATTCTTCACGTGTTGCTGGCAATTCAGTAGCCATTACATTGACCCGGTGATCCGACCCGACTCCCTTCCCCTCTATATGTTCCATGACTGTTCAGTGAATAGTTATTGCTTCGAATTATTCATTCACTTTGCACTACAACACATTACCGGCACTTTATCCCAAACCGAGAAGAACAAGCAGGCAAACTCGTTTGTGGACTCGTCATAGCAGGCGATTCACACATCATAAGAATATAAATGGAAACAACCATCAGCTGGAACAACGCGTGGATATTTCCTGAGAATTTTTATTTCTTTTGCTTTGAGAAGATTTTCGTCATCGTTGACCGCTTGCACGTCTATTTTCTATTCCTCTTTTTATTTAGATTTTATTATGTTTTGTTACCGATGTGTGTTTTAGTAATCCATAGAATATTACTATGCCATGTCTATACATTTTACGTGAATATATCTATATCCAATTTCAGTTGCTATATGTTGATTTTTTTTGAACGATATGTTGATTATTCTTGAGAAATGGTATAACAACTTTCAGTATTTGCACATTGAAAAACTAGATAACACCCCGCGCGTTGCTGCGGAATTTCATAGTGATATATATTAGAAAACCTTTTTTTGGTAAGGAATATGAATTGAGTTGTTTCATTTCTTTGTTTAAAGATTAACTCATAGGCTAAAAATAAATGTGCATGGCTTAATAAGGTGGACCAATTATACACTTGATGATGTGGCATGCTTGCATGTTGAGAGAAATCAAGTAGTGTGTGCTCCTATTTAGATAGAAAAGATGAGCGTAGACCAGTTAGCAGTAGTGAGTAGCTTGGCAGAGAAAGAGGAGGTTCGTCCATGGTTGCATCTTGATTGGTGTTGTTGCACGTCGCTGCTCTGTTTTGAGGGATGGAGAGAGGAATTGTAGAGAATCGAGAGGGTAGAGAGAGATGGGTATGGAGGATTGAGAAACCTTGCACCTTGCTAGCTTAGAGGATTTCGGTACTGCTTGTTTACAAAAGAGAGCTGAAGCAGAGAGATTCAGAGACGATGCTCAGATTGCCTTGCACTGGAACCGGAGGAGGCTGCTGCGGTGTACTGGCTTGAATCCGTGCACGGCTATCGTGTGCTGCGCGGATGGCTCAACTGCCCGCCACCTGCCCGTGTCTCTCGAACATGTCTCCTCGCCTGTGGTCACGTCGTGTCCGCCATGGCCGGGTTAGCCTCTGGATCCCGGCACCGGCACCGGCACCGTCGCTTTCCTGTGCATGCATATGGATGGTGGGTAGGCCGGCGACGGCGATCTGTTCCGGTGATTAATATTAGTCGGAAATGGAAATTGGACTAGTGATGCCATGGTGCTTTAGATCCGAGCTGCTCGAAACTGTAACACAATTTGTTTAAAAAAAGAAACTGTAACACAATTTGGGTCACTGCGCTTATTATTATTTTTGCGGGGAAAAGGAAGATGATATTAAATCCACGATCTTACAGAAAATAATCTGCTAGTAGAGACTTTCGAAGAAAAAAAATCTGTAGTTTTTTCGGTTTGGGTGAGAAACAACAACTACAGTAGTTTAGTCAATACGGAGGGCTCTGGTTAAGATCCACGAGGGGTAGTATCCCAGTGACGACATGTAGACTATTCTCTTCCTGGTTTCTTCATATTTCACTCGGCACACACGATCATTTTCTACGGATTTTTTTTAAACGCGACAAAATATTTTTCCGATACAACGGAATCAAACATAGCGGGGCAAATTCTTTGTCTCGGCAAGAATCTAGTTCTTGCCTTCGTATTTCATCTTCGGCATAACATCATGGGCATGGTGAACTTGTTGTTGATAACTACGGCGTCCAACACTTAATATTACGAAAATTGTCATTTTTCACACCTTTTGGCTTGTTGTGGCTGCTTATGAATAAATCAGCAGGTTGGGGACGTAGCTCATATGGTAGAGCGCTCGCTTCGCATGCGAGAGGCACGGGGTTCGATTCCCCGCGTCTCCATTGTTTCCATTATTACTCTATTCTTTTTGCTTCTTTATCACTATCTTTAAAATATTTTCATTTCATCAGATCGCCGTATTTTCAGAATCAGTGTCAGGTTGCCAGCGTTGCTTCACTCAGTGTTGGGCCATATAAGGCACACAGGAAACGGCCCAACCATAAGATTCAAGCCCGTCTCGCCGGCGCCTAAATCGGTTTAGCTGGGCTACGCTCCAAGCCCACCCGCTCGGCCCGCGCTCCCTGCTTTCGTTCTCAAGCGAAGCCGAACTCCTCTTCTTCCTCCGCCGATCCTCCCAAACCCGCGCCCCCAATCTGCTGCCGCCGCTGCGCCCGTCTCTGTTCTGTCCCGCCGGTGAAGTGAAGATGTTGTCGAGGATCTCCCGCCTCGGCGTCCACGCCCTGAACCGGGCCGGGATAGGTGATCCCTCCTCCCCTCTCCACCGTCCCCCCTGCGACCGGACCACTTCATTTACTTATGCTGCGTTGCTGTTAGAATTCGAGGGCTTCTAGTGTGTGTGTGTGTGTGACTCTGAGTCGCTGACGGAGTACTCCGTGGTATTTTACGATGATGACCTGGGCCGCCCTGTCAAATTTGTGCTGACCTGAGCATGCGACTCCGGGCGTTAGTTCCAGGCCATTCGGATGCGAAAAACTTTCCGATTTATGTGGGAATACGTGATCTCGAAAAAAAGCGGGAACATGCTTATGATTTGTTGATCAACTTCTGGGTGGTTAGGTAGCAGCAGCACCAAGGGGAACCCCCCGGTTGTATTGTGGCACATTCATTTCCGACAGTTTGCTTATGCAGGGTTAACTCTACCCCTGGTAGTTGGAAATGAGGCACTAGTTTGTGTATGTGTTTTTTTTTTGCATTTTCCATGAAATTGCTGTTTGTTCAGAAAATTGGGAAATATCTGCTGTAGAGTGCTTCCTAACTCATCATCAAGAGAACTGATGTGGTGTCTCACTGCTCACCCTTATTATTGGATAACACTAAATCGTGCAAGCACGCGAGTTGGATTGCTCTGTTCAATTTTCCATACTTTTAACGTTACAACACAAGATGATGTCTCTTTACATGCTTTTGAGATGATTCATAGGATTCAGCTGTTCCTGTTTTATGTTTACATCCGTGCATATGGCTATTCTTGGATCTCAGTCTAATGTCTGATGACTCTCCTACAGTAGTAAAGTATGTGAATGTTTGAACTAGACACTCCGATATCAAAGTTCATTAGGATTATTTACTTGGAAGTGCTTCCTAAGTTAAATACCCTTTGTTTTCCCTACGATCTTTTCTACTCATGCTTTAAGTAAATTTCAAGAGAGCACATTCTTGAGGCTGGCATGCTTGTCACTCTTTTGTGACCTTCTTTAGTTTCTCTATGCTCACTGAGTTATTCTGAGTGTTTTTATCAGGTCAAAATCCAGTAACTTCAAGGAACCAGAAAGAAGCTATTCGATCTTGTGTGAACCATATGGTCAGCTCCCTCTTTTTTTTCTCAATGCTGCATTGTCAAAGTGTCTAAATTTATTGCGAACTTATAGAAAGAGCTCCCCTGTTGCTGGAATCATCGATTTTGCTGTGTGCCTTCAAGTATTTCTAGCTGCACCACAAACCTCCATAACTTATTTATCATACAAAATGTTAATATAACATAGTTTTACATACTTATCGGATGTCGATATTTCAAAAGATGTGCAGATATACAAATGTTTTGTGTGTGTGCTTAACTTATATTTATTGTTGTGAATATTTTAAATGAAAAATTATATTTTGAGCAATTGGAATAACTTGGCTGAAATATGGGGTAACAAATGAATTTCTTTCAGGGTAATCATTCTTTATGTTCTGCGACAGATGCTAACGCCAGTGACAGGATCGAACAGCCAAAGGCTAAGTAAGTTTTCCTTACTGCCAAATAGTAGAGAGGCCTTTTAAGTTCGATTCCTGTTCCAGAATTGATTGTGGAACATTCTACAAGTACCTACGTGGTGTAACATTTTGTCCACATACAAGCCATCAGCCTGATTTAACTCTACTGTCAGTCTGTCACCACTGGATTTATCTTAGCATGTGGTTGACTGTTACTTCCACCATGAGTCCCTTGCGATGTCATTTTCTTCAAAAAAAAAAAGAAAGTAAAATGAAGACAGCGTTTCTCTAAGCTACAGTATTTATTCTATAGTTTGTAGAATGTGCGTGTGTGAGTGGAAGGATTAATGGGAAGATGATAGTCGTGGAATACTCTAGGATGTGGCCCCGCATGTTTGCGACGTGAGGCCACCCATGATTATAGTTTTTGCTTGATTGTACGAAAAGGTCGAGGCTGCGTAGTGGTGAAATTCACAGGAGAGGTAATTCACATAAATTAATGCTTGTTGGTAAGAAAAGGGCTATGCATTATATGGCCCGCTTACAAACCTGAGTATGGAAATGTAACAACCTTGGGAACTCTTAAGAGAGATGAAATTCCTGAACTCAAAGATAACTGGGATTCTTATCCCCTTAATTAGGAGTTGTGAGAGGTAATTGGGATAATATGTTGCTTGATTAATGCGAATAGGGCTAGGCATTATATATCCGGATAACAAACCTAAGGATGGAGAGTAACAACATTGGGTATAGAATAAAAAATCCTAATATATAGATATCTGGGATGGGATCATGTCCCCTCAATAGGAACGGCAGCAGCTTCTAGGACCGATGGCCATCCCTCCTGGGATGCCCTCCTGTAGCGGCCATAGTTCTGGACCAAGTATGCATTGTGAGTATACTTGGTCCTTTTGATTTTGAATTTTAAAGGCCACATGCAGCTGTCTATTTCGTATGTATATGAAATATTGAAACCTATCAGAATTTGGACATGAGATTAATTAAACAACAAAGTGGCGATATCCCGACATGTGAGGGAACGTGTGACAATTTTATCAGTCTTGCCTCTTTTTCAACACATAGGGTCTTTAGTTGAGGTCTATCTGTTTCACGTTACACCTTATGTAAGCATTTTCGTCCTGTTATATTTCTGGTTTTCAGCGTTGAATATGTTACATGTTTCCTTGATTAAGTATAGGAACTTAATCTTGAAGTCAGGATTCCATGCCCTTTTCTGTTGGGTCTTTTTTCTGCTTAATATTTGACGGGTCATGCATGCTTAGAATTCTGAATTTATATTTATATCATTTTATCCTACCCTTTGCACTTCAATATCAATGACTCAAATCTACTTTGCAGGATATCTGTGACATTTGTTGATAAGGATGGAGATGAAAAGCTTATTAACGTTCCTATAGGGATGTCGATGCTAGAAGCTGCTCATGAGAATGACATAGAACTTGAAGGTTCTCTGCAGTGCTACTTCGTACACGTTTCAGTTTGGCTATAATCATATGCAGTAATTCCATGGTTTTACTTACTTGGCTTCTTGTGTTTCCTTGGATTTAATATTGCCCTGTTTCTATACTGAAGGGGCCTATGTTGATATGTAAGTTCGAACTTAGGCATAGGTACAGTATCATGCCGTCTTATCATTCTGTCATTGTACGCCTCCTTTGATTCTGCATTCTGTTACTACTTCCGTTTAAACTATGTTTCATGTTGACTTGAAGTACAAGAAAAATACTCTCCTAACTTTATTTGTGATATATATCTGAATTTATTGTTGTTCTGTCATGATCACTAGGTGCATGTGAGGGCTCTCTTGCGTGTTCTACATGTCACGTGATTGTAACGGTATGAACTTGTATTGTACATACACTCCTAATTCTTCAGTGTGTTGAGAGTCTTGAGACATTCCATACTGCAGTTTGATGAGAATTGTTCTATTCAGGATGTAAACTACTATAACAAATTGGAAGATCCTGAAGACGAAGAAAACGATATGCTGGACCTTGCATTTGGGCTTACAGAGACGTATGCTTGTTTTCTTTGTGAATTCTACAAAACGTATTACTGCAATTAAACTAACCCGGTGTCATTATTTCAGATCTCGCCTTGGTTGCCAAGTAATTGCAAGCCCTGAACTTGATGGCATACGATTAGCACTGCCAGCAGCAACAAGAAATTTTGCTGTTGATGGGCATGTTCCGAAACCCCACTGACTAAGCACTGGGTATGTTGGGTACCTGCTCAGTTTTGCAGAATGAGATTAGTTATATTGTATTTTCATCTTGGTGTGTCCTCAATATATAAATTCTGCATTAATTTTCCTTCTGTAGTTTTTGCCTTTTTGGCACGATGGCCACTGTTGCCAACTTGCTTTGCCAAAAAACACCTGTAAAATTCATTGTAAAATGCAGTGCCCATTGCCATGCTTCCAACCTTTTACTCAGAAAACAGATCACCACTTTTGGTCCATCATTACATATTCATTCTTTTTCTATATATTCAGCTATACTGTAGACCCTTTGTGTAGACGAATGCTTGTGTGTATCATGGTGGTATCAGCTGTTATATGTACCTAACTTTCTAACCTTACCGTGGATAGGTTCATAGCACTAAATGTTGTTTGCTGCTTGAGCTTTACCGGGCACAAGTTATGTAGAAACTTCAAATGTTTGAAAGCATCAACTTGTGCTGAATATGAGTCCCATGGATTCTTAGGATGTCAAAAACCACACTAGGAGTTGTTATTGGTTTGTGTGTGTCCCCATTGCACCAGCACTTTACTATATCTGTTTACCATTCGTACATACAATCATGGAGGAGTGGAGATGAGTTGTATCACAGACTTAAGTTATTTTTTGTGATATAGAAAGAAGTGGCAAGAGTTTTTACTCGCTACTTTATTGAAACAAATGGCAATCGATTACCTACTACTAGCATAAGGATGACACTTATTTCCATTGTGTTATTGTTTTTAGAAAATTAATGGGTGATATTTTGTATAATATAGGGCATATATGTTAGCTATCAATTGTACTTGGCAATGCTATCGCACTCTTAATACTACCAAGTCTCGAAAAAACTTTAAATGTTGGCATTTTCTCCTTTGTATTTTCTAATAATTTGGAAAAGATAAGCACAAAATACTATCAATTCCATATAACGGAACAGTGCAATATTTATCCATGATATAATTCTGATAAGAAAGTTGCTAGCATAATCTAGCTGTGTCTCACACCGTAGGCTATAGCTCACTGTTTTGGGTCCTGGGAGGAGTTCAAGAACTGCGACCCAAGTTTCACCACTCTAGTAACATCACTAAAACTCATGATTTCTGTCATTTCAGGCCGTTTTATAGCTGGGTCCTGGGAGGGTTTCAAAGACCGTGACCCGCGTTTCACGACTCTAGTGACATCGTCAAAACTCATGATTTCGGGCATTTTTGTCCGTTTTCGTGGGCATAGCTCACAATTTTGAGGTGCGGGGAAAATTTCAATGCCTTGTGACCCCGTTTCACGACAGTCGAAACACCGCCAAAAGTCGTGATTTCAGTCATTTCTATCCGTTTTTGTGGGCTATATCTCACTGGAATGTCTCACTCCACAAGTTGTGCCTACTAAAAAATACCGGTGTATTCGGTAGAATCAGATGGAATTAACATCTAGGCATATAGGATCATCATGATAAATAGTGTAAAATCATAACACCCCGAGTCTTTGTATTCATCTTTGTTCCTTCCATGTTTACTGTAGTCATGAGGCCGACATGCCTGAAGATAATTCAGTAGCACCTCATCTTTGTCACTTGAAGTTCACAATTACCGGATTGTGCTTTGTCATGTCCACACAATTTAGCACTGCAGTAACCACTATGAACCAAATCGTATTTAGCTTGTACGAATCATTTATATGCACGTACGGGGTTAAAATGAATGAATATTAGGTGATAGTCGAATCTAGGCCACATTGACCCTCTTTTTACATGGCAAGTCTACAAAATTGACTTCATTAAGGTGTTTGGTTATTATGTTCCAAAACAAAGATGATGAAAATACGTGAATCTCAAAGCATGACCTAATGCTTGGTCTAGGAGACTAGGAGTGATATAGCCCACCGAGGGTAGCAACATATTTCTCATATTATTTTGCTTCGAACTTTGCCATCGAGGATTATTTGGAAGCTCTATTCTATCATGTTTAGAAAACTGTTTTCTTGAGTCTTGGAAGTTAATTATAATGGGAGTTAGACAGTCTGGATTTCTAAGATTAGCATTTGGTAGTTCGTTATTGTTATCATTGCTTGGACATGTACCGTGTTGAAGTGTTGCTCCTTAATTTGCAAGTGGTGTTTTCCAAATTGTTATAATCCAAAGGATGCTCTGCTGAAATTTGTAGTTTTTCCCAGACTTGGTATTATTTAGTGTCAGTAGCATCCAAGTCATGGCTTGTTTAGGTAGACATGTAAATAACACATTCCTCAAGTAACAAATTCTTCTATTGTAATCGATGATAGTTTTTTAACCAAATTCACATCCAAGTCATGACAAATATAATGTAAGTTCGATTACGCAAAATCCCCACATTCAGATGGCAACCACGTCCAGAGGCCTTGTGAGATGGCGCTCATGTCATTGTTTGATGAAGGAAAGTTTCAGATTGAATCGTCTCTTCCATGAGTGCACTATCTCCCTTACAGGTGCTGACATCTAAAGTTCTCACCTACCTGCTGTAGTCTCATTCGTGATGCCAATTTGCTTGTTTTGTATTTCGCATCTCTTATGGCTGCTATGGCGGCCTGCTTTTGATCCTTCATATCTGTCACATGGTCAAAAGTTTGCACTGTTGGCATATGCAAGATTTCATAGTGTCATGGCCACTACTACTGCAATTATGGATGGACATGCTTGCTTTTGATGGACACATTAGCTTCAGTGATGCCTACTTCCAAGAGTTCTTCATTTCACTGATGGCTTGACCAGCTTTATTCTGGCACTGTTTGTGTCAATCTGATATAGGAGTGATTCACTTAATTTTTCTGGTGTTTTCATGCATATAGCTACAAAATATTTACAAATAAGTAGGTTCGGCCTCTATTGAGTTGCAAGGTTCTTACAAAAATATCTGCAAACTATCTTCATTTGAGATATTCTGAAGTATGTTAAACATTGCTGTGGGTGTTAGTGTTACAGATCAGGTATGCACAGTACAAACAACTTTTTCTTGCTATTTTTCCTTTCAACTACAATTTTGGGTTTTGTAATGTTTGTTGTATTTACGTTCCCTTCTCTCTGATGTACTCCCGTCTGTAGTTGGTTTCATGGTTCCTGTTTTCCAGTGTTAAAAGTTAGGTAGGGACAGGAGAACCACCATTGCATACTTTTTGTGGAGACTGCAATGTCAGCTCACTATTATGTGATTTGAGGAATACCACCCTGGAGCGTTCTGTCATTAACAACTGGTGGAGAGTTACTATCAATTTGGTTTGACAATTTATGGTGGATCCAAGTGATGCTACCACGCCATCAGTGATGTGCCAAAAGGGTAAGATGAAAAAAAAGGGTTTTTTCTTTTGCATAAAGGATTGGAGTTAGCCACTTTTTTTTCATATTATAAGTGGCTCGTCATATCAGTCCTGTTTTTTTTTTTTGAAACGCATATTAGTCGTGTTCTCAGTCTTGTGCACTTCACTCTTATATACACTACAGTACCTTGGATTTGAAACCTGTGGTACTACACCTCTTATGTGTTACTTTACTCGAATGAGAGTACTCACAATTATTATCTAGATCTGCAAACCAAATCTATTTCCGTCAACGTGATGAATCGCTTATTACCATTAGAATGTGTTTCCAATGGGTTGTGCGCTTGCGTTTGAGCTTGACAAAGATTACCCGTAGTTTCATTTGGTCAAAACTGCCATCTATTCGTATAAGGTGGCAGTACTTTTAGTTTACAAGTAATGACATGCGAGGTGACATTTCCACTGCCGTAGATGCTCGACATTGTTATTCCACTGCATTCGAGGGGAACGAAAGTGACCGGTGAATCTCACGAGTTGAAGCTGCTGGATTGCTACGCAAGCCGTGGTCGGTAAACGTTCAATTGGTTGCAGCATATTTTACATCTTTCCTGATGGCCGTTTGTTGTTGGGTTGATCAATCCATCAGCTACTGCCGTATCTGATGTCTGTCCCGTTCTCGCATCTGATCGTACCACCTGTGAAGCTAATTCATCATCGACGTACTGGAACTACAGTAGGCATGTCTCTGTTCCCATCACCATCCCGTGTCTGCCCCTTTGTGGCGATGTCGGTATGGAAACACTCAGCCGATGGTGCTGCACGGTATCTTGGACCGTCGTAAATCCATGTGTCGTGAGCTTGTGGCTACTCTGATAATCCTTTTCCTGATGTAGCTGTTAGCCTACGTGTGTGGCTCTCCTCTTGGCTCATGTGATCTGCTGCCATTGTAGAGTACGCAACTATGTCACACGGGCGTGTACTCAGCACATATTTTCAAAAAAGGCGATCAGAAATGCCGTGGATCAACCACGTAGAGAGTTTGCTTATAATGTCTACAAGAGACAAATATAATGAGTTAAACTGAGCATACTTTATCGCCTTGATGATTCAGCGATTAACTGCTTCGCAACCACCCTGGCGCCCTATCATCTTACTTACGACGATGTCATTGTGGATGGCTTTGACCGGTGGTGTGGCATTTGTATATGCGTGCAAAGAAAAATGTTACTAGTAGATGGCGATCTTCAGAAGGAAAAAAACAAAAGGAGAAAGTGCGAGATGTAGAAAATATAGAATCCCTAATCTTAATCTTTGTTGTATTGATTGGACCCTCGTTGGGGTTTATATAGTGGTACAAACTTGGGGGGCAAGAAGCCTAAGACTTGGAATACAAGATGGACTCCTAATCTATCTAGTCGTACACGTATACATATTCTAACATTCCCCCTCAGTCGTAACGGGAGTGAAACGAACGTTTGCGACTGGATTTGAAATCCTACGCTTTCGTCGTCTTCTCCTCTTCGTCATCATCAACTGCGTCTCTGATGGTCTCTCTTCTCTTCCCTCCCGCAGTCACAGCGGGAGTGTCGTGGACGCAAGTGACGACGCAGACGGTGTTGACTGGAGTTGTTGCCGATGTGTTGTTGTAGACGTTGTTCTTGATGTCGATGTCGAGGTAGCCGGTCGTGGTCGTCGTAGCCGAGAGCGTCGAAGGCGCAAAAAAAATTGCGCGGTCTTGGTCGTAGGGGTTTGTGCGGCGGCGGCAGGGATTCTGCGGTGGCGGCGGGTTTTGTCGTAGGCGGCGGCGGATCCGTTGGGATCGGCGGCGGCGGCAGGGTTTTGTTGTAGGCGGCGGCAGATCCGTTGGAATCGGCGGCGGCGGCGGGTTTTGTCGTAGGCGGCGGCAGGGTTTTGTTGTAGGCGGCGGCGGCGGATCCGTTGGGATCGGCGGCGGCGGCAGGGTTTTTTCGTAGGCGGCGGCGGATCTGTTGGGATCGGTGGCGGCGGCAGGGTTTTTTGTCGTAGGCGGCGGCAGCGGATCCGATGGGATCGGCGGCAGCGGCAGGGTTTTGTCGGCGACGGCGGGAGACCACGTGAATGTAGACCTTACGATGATTTGTTGATGACGATGAAGAACTCGAAGACGATCTTGATGTAGTGGTACAGCTTGATGTAGATGTTCGGCTGGGTGTAGTTCCGGCTTGATGCAGTGTAGATTGGTCTGTGACGCTAAAGACCGTGGATCTGGGTGACGTAGTAGGAGTTGAGGCAGGCCTAGCAATGCATGCCGCTCCTTTCCTTGGTGCAGGCCACCGGTCGCTGGCGTGCATGCCGCTCCTTTCCTTGGTGCAGGCCACCGGTCGTCGGCGTGCATGCAGCTTGGTGAAGGAGCTTCGCTGTGGATGTAGATTGGATCGGAAGCCTTGCGCTTCCGTGATCCAGCGCCCGTGCGCTCGTCGTTTCACGCGAGCGGCAGCGGCGTAGACTTCTGGAGCCAGCGTCAGGCGCCGTGACGCCGCCTTTGAACACAGATTTTGCACCTAATTTCGTTGAGGACGAGGGATCTTGAATTTAGGACTTTATTTGGCTAATTCGGATCTAATCTAAGAAACTAGGGATTTCAAAAATTATCTAATCTAATCTAAAGAACTGATCTGATCTATGATCGAGACCGGGTGCCGCGCCCCCGAGGAGAGTGGGGCGGCGCGATGCGGAAGTGTTTAGAACCCTAAGATCGGCGTCGTGAGACTAACCGATCTGATACCATGTAGAAAATATAGAATCCATAATCTTTGTTGTATTGATTGGACCCTCGTTGGGGTTTATATAATGGTACAAACTTGGGGGGCAAGAAGCATAAGGCTTGGAATACAAGACGGACTTCTAATCTATTTACTCGTACACGTATACATATTCTAACACGAGATACCCTTCGCGGGGAGCAGGCTTCTTTTAGCTGTTGCGCTATCAAGTGCCCGGAAAGCGTAGGAACGGGAAAGGAAACATGTACTTATTTTTCTCTTGATCAAATAAAGGTAGCACAAAGAGAGACAAAGCACCAGATCCTTCCACTAACACCCGAACATACAACAGATTAAACCAAAAGAGGGTTTAGCACTAAGGGTGTGCAGGAAAAGAATTGTTCCCAAAACTTTGTTTGGTTTTGACTCACTCAGACCAAAGCTTGTGCACTATATATCTTTTTGAATTAGGGCAGGTCTTATTTATTAACTTGGCTTATGCGTATATGAGTTCAATAAATTCCTAACTTGCTATGTACTTTCTCTGTATCAAAATATAAGACGTTTTGATAGCTTAAATCTAGTTACCAAAACGTCTTACGTTTTGTTACGGAGGGAGTACATATTCTAACACGCTTTAGTACCGCACCTTTTCTTATGGAATCTATGAAGTGCAAAAGTACTGAAAGCGAGCAATAGATGCATATGAACCTTGTTTCCCACCTATTCCCAAGGAGCTATTGCCATGACTAGCAGGCCCGTCTTTAAGGGCAAACGAAGTGAACAGCCGTTCAGGGCCCCCATTTTTTGTGGGCCCCAGATTTATAGGATGTGAGTATACATGGTTGCTTTAATTCAGTAAAAAAAAAATGACCCTAATCGGCCCAACTCTCAGCCCAATTCTACCAAGCACGCAGAAGCCACGAGTGGCCGATCGATCTGCCTCCCATGTGCATACCTGCACGCTGCATCGATCGATCGAGATCCACAACCTAATCAATCCAGCGATCGACGGACGGTTTGGTTTCCCCCCGGCGAGTGGCGACTGGCGACCTGGCGAGCAGCAAAGCGACGACAAACCGGCGATGATTCGATGATGTGATTACTGATCTACTGGGCAGGTAATTACATTTCGCATAGGGGCCCCCAATTTCTGGAGACGGCCCTGATGACTAGCAACATCATTTCCATCCATCTGGTATTCTCTTCGCAATGGTTATTTCTCACTAGCATTTTTTTCTTCTAATTGTCATTTGAGTCTAGTGTTCTCTCGGGTTTGGACATCCTTGATCTCTCTGAAACTGAAAGGAACCAATCTTTTGTGCAGTTTCCCTTTTGTTGCCTTGCTGGCCAACTGGAATTGTACTAGCAAGCAACAACCATCTATGATGTTGTAGCACGTGAAGAGTGATATACACTGCACACGATATATTTCGTTTTCGACACAGTTACGATAATTGGGCGGCATGTAATTCATACTATACGAGGAAAAATTGATTGAAAGGGAAATACCAACAGCTTGACTTGCGGCATGACCTCTATGATTTTGAGATGTTAGTCTTGGATGCAGGTTTGGTTAATTAGCACTAATTGTCAGCATCTTCTACCTGCAACCCCCACTTGTAGGAGAAAAGGTACAAAACCCAAGGTGAATGTCTACCAGGAGTCCTGCTTAATTTCAAACTAGGCTGATAGAGATGACCTAGCTTGACATGATATGTAGGGATCATCAGTAGCAATCTTTTCAGACAGTGTCCTTCAACTGGCTTTAATAAAACGGTCCTTTTGAGTCCAAAACCATTAGTAGTGATACATTACGCGATAGGGATGCATTATGCAGTATGCGTACTCGTGTGTAAGTGGACCCCACTGGATGTATATGCTGACCAACCCATTAACCCATAACTTGTGAATATGCTTTGTTGTTCTTGAGAGAAGCAATCAAATCGTAGTAACAGTCATGTAGTTCGACCTTTCTGCTTCAATGACATACTAACAGCAGTTGGCTATTGGGATTTATTTGAAAGGAGGGTGTGCATTGTTTCTTTAAACATTATTTTATAAATTATCTTGCCTAGACATATAGATGGATGTTGATATTAACCGAGAAACTGATCATCACTTTCCTTTGCAATATCTGCATCCTGTTTTCTTCAGAACACATAGCACACCACCGCATGCTTCTTCTAATTGAACAAATTAGAGTAAGGACAAATATGGACAATCCCTTTCAAGCGGATGCTCAACCTAACATACAAATCTTTGACAAATCAAAACATTTAACTAAAGAGTGGAAGCAGGAAGCTGAGAGAAGATGAGGCCTCCATTAGCTTTATCTAACAGTCCTACACGTATGTTTTCACCTACTGGCGTACATGTACATGTACCTGCCTTCACCTACTACATCCACGCCGAACCGAAGAATATACTAATTAATTGCATGGAAGATTCAAGGACATAGAATTATAGATACACTGTATAGCTTATGTTTTTTTTTTAGAATAGCATATAGCTTATGGTTTTCTTCTTCATAAAGGAAGGATTCCATCACTTGGAGCCTCTGCATTGCTAAGGCCAGTTGATATCGAAGAAGAATAGTCTTATGGTGATATACTAATGTCCCCTATCTATCACATTCCAATTCTTCAAAGGCAGCGTTTGAAAAAAGAAAAGATCTTTGCAGGCATCTAGAAGTTGTCGATTTGTCGCTCTCAATTTGAAGATGATGGTCACACACTATTTATTAAGTAGCCGGTTCAGTGCTCACTTGCTCCTATAATTAGTTCTTTTCCCGTGCCTTTATACCGGCAGGCTCGGCAGCGTGCCACCTTGTTTGCATCTGGAAATCAGCAGATCACGCCCCTGATATGATACACAGATACAGCAATTTCCTCCCTTGCAGGTCATTGCACGGTGACTACTCATACACCGAACCAGCAAAGCGTACGAAAAAAAAAACGATCTTTTTCTTTTTTGTCCGAAGCTTTAAGCTCGTATTGCCTTTTAGGCTACGAGATGCGCCTGACATTTATCTAATCCGGCTGCCAGTTTGTGATTAGCTGGAAAGAAAACACGCGGTATTGGTGATGCAATTAAATCGTCCGTAGATAAGAAAAAGATAGAGAAAAAAAGATAGGATTTCCTGTCCTTCGGTCATTAATTCCATTTGCCAATGGAATTCAGGAACGAGATCCTCTAACTTTACCAACCCTAACTTTTCCTAACTTTGGGTCATTGACACGTAAGGCCCACCACATGCGGGACCTACCTGTCTGTGACTCAAAGTAAGGAAAAGTCAGGGGATCCATTCAAGCGTCTGGCCTTAATGCCGTCCAAGCTTTTCTCCCGTACGTGTCCTCCACGCTGGCATATAATTATAACAAGATAAAATGTACAAGCATCCCCTCCTTCGTTACGTCGTGAGAGGAGGATAGATCCAAAATGAAGAAAAAAGTGAAAGTACATCCTTATTTCTACTAGAGGAATAATTATGTTCATGAGTAATAAGAACATATATGATCATACACACTACACGAAAAATAATCCATAGTGACCGCTCTCGTTTTGAGAGTCGTCACGCACCTTCCTTCCTCTGCGCCGGCGCGCTCTCTGCTCCTCTCCGGCGGCGTCGCCGCTTGGCGTGGATGCGGAAGTGCAGCTAGGCTTGTAGATAGTAGTTGGAGATTTTGTTTAGCCTTTGTGCTAGTGTTAGCCTATATGGCTTCTTTCCTTCTTCGCGTGGCGGATGCCCGTGTTCTGTTCTTCCTCTTTCTTCTAGCTTTTGCTCCGGCGACTTGCAGCGACACCGAAGACGGCCCCCTTCCCCTCTACAGCCCGGATCCATGGTGGATCTGCTGCAGGGAAGAAGATGGTCGAAGCTTCTCCAATAAAATCGACTGCTGTATCTGCTGCTCTGTAGATCAAGAGGTGAGATGGCGTCTTCTTCCTCTGCGAGGAGAGGGGGGTGTGTTGCTGCTCTCCTTCTGATTGGATGGAGTGGCTCTGGAGTTGCTTCGTCCTGGTGTTCGAGCGCGACACGGGACGACGCCTGAGGTGCATCTCCGGTAGGCTTCCATGGTGGAAGCAGAAGCAGGAGTTGCTCGAAGTCAGCTCCGACATCAAGCGCTGCAGCTTCTTCATCGAGCAAGGTATGTGGTGGCTGCGTCTTTCTCTGGCCGGCCGTGGCGGCGAGGGGCGTAAGACAAGCTGCGGTTCTACCTTTGCTTCTGTGGGGAAGCTTCTGCTGCATCATTACCGAGCACCACACGCTGCGGCTAGGCTTGCCGCTGCGATCTTTGGCCAAGAGGGTGGCCGTTCTTCTACCTCCAAGTCGGAGGCCTGCTGGGTCCGACGCCGGAGCTCGACGCCGCGATGTAGCCAAGTGGTTCGTCCCCGGCTATGCCGTGTGTGCCGGCGTCAGAGATCATCCACCGGAAGGGAGAGTTGAACGGGAATCCGGCACCTAGAGGGGGGGGGGGGGGGGGTGAATAGGTGCTATTACAAATTTTAACTCTTTTTCAATTTAAGCTTAACACAAAGGTAAATTCTCTAGATATGCAACTAAGTTGAATTTACCTAAATGACAAGCTAAGCAGTTCAACAAGATACAAGATAAATATAAGTGCGAAACAAGCAAATAAGGGAGTAAGGATTAGGGGAACCAAGTGAAGCACGCGGAGACGAAGGTATAATCCCGAGTTCCACCACAAGGGTGTACGTCTCGTTGGAGAGGTGTGTGTCACCACAACAGGTTGACCACAACGCCACAAAGGCTCACCTTCTTCTCCGATGAACTCAACCACAAAGGTTGCGAGTTCACCTTCCACTATTGATCCCCTTTTTGGGGTGGAGATCGAATCCCTTACAACGAGCTTGAGGCACACACCCACAACTTAATTGGGGGCTCTCAAGATGACCACAACAGGTCAAGGACCACAAAAGGTCAAGGCAACACCAAGAAGGCAACAATGGTGAACTAGGTTTCCCAATGGAAACCCTAGCCACGGAATCCCCAAGTGAATGGGGAGGAAATGCAAATCGCTTCGGTGAAGTAGTAGATCGGGGCCTTCTCCTTCAATCCTCCAAAGATCAACGGATTTGAGTGGGGGGATTGGGAGATCTTGAAGATTTGAGCTTGAGCAATCAATGGGGAGAGAGAATCTGAGAGCTGCTTTGTCCCAAGGTAGGTGAAGAGGTATTTATAGCTCCCCCAAATTCTGACCGTTGGCTGCTTCGACGACCCGGAAATTCCGGTATAAGTCATGACCGGAAATTCCGGTGCTGCCCGGAAATTCCGGTGAACTGAAATTTCCGGCAACAATTTCCGGTCGGAGACAGACTTGAAAAATCTTCTCTCCTTAGTCGATTCTGGAGGGCTTCTCAGGGTGCACCCGGAAATTCCGGTGACTTGGAATTTCCGGGCACAATTTCCGGCTGGAGGCAGAAACGATCTTCAACCCAGACTTAGTCGATTTTCTGGGCTCTTCTGGTTGCACCCGGAAATTCCGGTGAATGAAAATTTCCGGGCACAATTTCCGGTTCGAGACAGAAACGTTCTTCAACCCAGACTTAGTCGATTTTCTGGGCTCTTCTGGTTGCACCCGGAAATTCCGGTGAATGGAAATTTCCGGGCACAATTTCCGGCTGGAGACAGAAACGTTCTTCAATCTTGACTTAGCCGTTTTCTTGTGCTGCGCTGGGAACCCGGAAATTCCGGACCTGGGAATTTCCGGCTCCAATATTCCGGTTCCTGGAATAATTCCAGAACAGCTTCTTCCTTGCATTTTTGGGTTTGATGCATATGATATTTCATCATACACTTTCTGAAATACTTAGCACTAGGATTAGTACATCATTAGTATTGTTAACTAACACACAAAACACTAGGGATTAAGAAATGTTCTTTCAATCTCCCCCTTTTTGGTGTTAGATGACAATACCAAGATTTGCAATGACAATCAATGCTATATCATGTTCTAGATAAAATGGCTCCCCCTAAACATGTGCATACTAGAATATATGAATACACACGGATAGCACAATAGATAAGAGCATTTTTGCAATGGAGACCACATGATATATAAGAGTATAGAGACAAAATAGCCAAGGTAAACTTGAGACTTGGTAGAATTTCATACCTTGTGCATAAACAATATGACGAGAATACCAACACAATAACCTTGTAGTCTCAAGCATAATAACATAGATAGCATGGGGAAAGTCTCAATACACACGAAGTTCACACGAATAGCAAATGAAAATAGTTCAACAAACACAAATAAGAATAAGATAAATGAGCACAAGCGCAAATAAAGGATAAACGCACATGCTTGTGCCCAAACCCATGCAAATCCCCGAAGTTCCTAATAGATCAACTTCTCCCCCTTTGGCATCGAAACGCCAAAAAGGAAGAAGAGCGATGCTACGTCCCATGAAGAACACCACTCAAGGGGTCGCGTCGTCCTCGTCCTCGTCATCTTCAACCTCCTCATCATCATCAGAAGAGACATCCTCATAGACCTGTCCCGTGGAGTAGGAGCTGCCACCAAGATCATTCTCATACTGAGACCACGGAGCCATAGAACCCTGGTTCCACTGGGCATAGGATAGTGGAGGTGTGAGATCAGCAGGAGCAGGAGAGCCAGAAACATGGTGCAGAATCAGCTCTTGGTTGTGGGCAGATTGACGGCGGTCCTTGTAAGCTGTGTATTGTTCCTTGCGAATGTCAATGTTCATGCAAAGAATGTTGCGCTGGAACCAATTCAGCTTCTTGAAAGGAGCAGCAGCAGCCCGGCGAGCATCACCCATGAAAGAATCACTCCTCGTGGAGCGAGAAGTGGGCACAGTGGGGGGTGCAGGGACATTCCTCTTCTCATAAAGCTTCTTGAAGTCATGGGTCTCCAACTCATCATCACTAAAGGTATGCTCCGGGAACTTGGACTTGATGAGCTTCATTATGTAAGGAGCATAGGGAATGGTGCCCGTGGTGATCATTGCCTCATACATCTCATGGTGAATGTAGTCCATCACATCCACACTCCAATCCGCATTCGCATCGGTGCTCATAGCAATGTTGTGGGCATGAAGAAGAAGGTTGCAAAGAGGAGATACCACATTGTCGAAGTTGCCACCACTTGGAGCAAGATTCTCCCGGAGAATGCGCACGAGGACATCATAGAGGGGGAGCAAGTTCCTTGCGAGTCCGGGAACTCCACCCTCGCCATAGAGATGTGCAGTGTCCCTCTTGTTGAGCTTGTATGAATGATGCATGCGGTAGCCTTGAGGATTGGCGCCATCAAACCGGTAGCCCAACACTTTAGCAAACTCATACCAGTCAGACTCACAATAAGTTTCTCCAGTCATCCACTTGATAGTCTTCTTTGAGTCACCCTTCATCACGAGAGTGGCATAGAACTGCATGATAAGCTGAGAGTTGTAGTCGCAGCGGGTGATCACAAGCCTCTCCAAACCCATGCACTTGACAATATGGATGGCTTCAGCAAAGGAAGTCTTCTTCTGAAGAGCATTAAGGTTGTATGGCTGCATCTTGCGAATGGGCTTGGTCAAAGTGTAATAGACGTCCTTGAGAACGTCCTCTTGTTCCTTGCACCAGAAACTGCGATCAGTAAGGCCTTCATCCCTTGGCCTAAGGTACCAATCCCCTTGGCGAAACTGAGCATAGTCAACCGCACTCATTTGAGTGTACGACTGACGTTGGGTAGGGGGTGGAACATTCTTTCTCTTCTTGGACACGGGCTTGCTTGAGGAGGCAGCAGCTTTCTTGGACTGGGACAAGCTCGAGGATGCAAGACCTTTGCCCTTAACCTTTCGAGTGACTAGCCTTGAGAGCCTCTCGGGAGGAGAAGGACTCCTGCTCGAATCACCTGTGAAGGTAGCATAGATGGATAGCACAAGATAAGTACACATAAGTCAGTGGGGAGAAACTAGTTACATTAAAGGTGATTTGCATTGATCAGACGTAGCTAAACCTGGAAAAACTGGAAACTGCAGAGTTCAGAAAAGTTCAGACCGGAAATTCCGGTTCAGTTCAGACCGGAAATCCCGGTCTGTCGAAACAGTGCAGTTTGAAGTTTGTCCTAGGTCTAAAACTAGATCGATCCAATACAAATCAAATCTAATGTATCTAGACTAGAAAGCATACCACTAGGGACCACTACAACCAAGCAATTTGCAAACAAACTACTCCACATTTAGATCCAAAGTGCAAGCACTAAAAGAGATGAATGGGAGAGTTACCCTCGTCCATGGGGCAAAAGGCTTGGAGGAGAAGGTCCACGGGGCGGAGGAGCACCAGATCCGGCCAAGGGAGAGGGTCTCCACCGGTCGGAAGGCTCCGGGAGGGCTTGGAAGAGCAGGGGCGGCGGCTGGGATGAGGGGCAGGTCGGGGGTGGAAGATGGGTTCGAATGAACCCTTCACCCCGAGCCTGCCCTTATTTTTGAGACAAACCGCCCGACCGGAAATTTCGACCTGCTGAACCAAAAATCCCAGTTTTCAACGGATGACTTGTGTGCAATGGAGAGAAATGTTTTTAGGTAAGAATAGGCTTGGGATAGACTTCCAAACTGTCATTGGTACATCATACTCAACTTACAACAACCAAATCAAAACATAAAGCGCCAAGTTGAGTAGATTTCCCACATGCATGAACAAGAATGTAATAGGCAACAAAGTGCTCCAAATGAGACCAACTCTTCAAAAGAAGAGGGCGGTGGCCGAAGCCACCATGTAGGAGTGCATGGCATCTCACCGCGAAGATAGATCTTGGGTACATAACCACTACTCGTCGTTTTAGCTCACTAGACATAAGAATGAATATAGAGATAAAAGAACACTTGCTATCGGCATAATGGGGGGAGGGATGGTCCACTGTATTAGGACCACACTCCCCCTATGTCCATGCCTACATCTAGACAAAATATGGTACTATCGCGTCCTTGGTGTGTGTGCAATAGATCAAGCAAGGGACCTCGAATCAATGATATTGAGCTCATTCCTCAAATAGCAAAACCTTCCTTCTTCGAGAGGTTTTGTGAAGATATCCGCCAATTGATCTCTTGTGCCCACATAAGATAAGTCAATGTCTCCTCGGGCCACATGATCTCTAATGAAGTGATGGCGGATCTCAATATGCTTGGTTCTTGAATGTTGCACCGGGTTGTATGCAATCTTGATGGCACTTTCATTGTCACATAGAAGAGGCACTTTGTCGCAATCGACACCGTACTCCTTTAAAGTCTGCCTCATCCATAGCAATTGGGTGCAACAACTTGCGGCGGCAACATACTCGGCTTCGGCGGTGGAGAGAGATATGCAGTTTTGCTTCTTAGAAGACCAACTTACCAATGACCTCCCAATAAATTGACAAGCACCGGAGGTGGAATTCCTATCATCTTGATCTCCCGCCCAATCGGAATCCGTGTACCCGCATAGAGTGAAATGAGCATCCTTGGGGTACCACAATCCATAGGTTGGGGTATGAGCCAAATACCGAAAGATTCTCTTGACCACCACATCATGGCTTTCTTTAGGAGCCGCTTGATATCTTGCACACACTCCTAGGGCTAGTACTATATCCGGTCTAGATGCACAAAGGTAAAGAAGAGATCCAATCATTGAGCGATATACCTTTTGATCCACATCCTTACCCTTGGGGTTGAGCTCAAGGTGGCACTTGGTTTGCATTGGAGTAGAGGCACCCTTGAGCTCAAGCAACCCGAACCTCTTGAGCATGTCTTGAATGTACTTTGCTTGGTTGATGAAAGTCCCTTCCTTCAATTGCTTGATCTCGAATCCGAGGAAGAACTTCATCTCACCCATCATGGACATCTCAAACCTATCGGTCATAAGCTTAGAGAATTCTTCGTTAAATGCTTTGTTAGTAGATCCAAATATAATATCATCCACATATAATTGACATATGAAAAGTTCTCCATTTACTTTCTTAGTGAAAAGGGTGGGGTCGATTTCCCCAACTTGGAACCCACGGTCTACAAGTAGTTCTCTAAGGTGCTCATACCACGCACGTGGGGCTTGTTTAAGGCCATAGAGCGCCTTATCCAACTTGTAGACATGGTTCGGATATTTGGGGTCCTCAAACCCCGGAGGTTGCTTAACATAAACAAGTTCGCTTAGTGGACCATTTAGAAAAGCACTTTTAACATCCATTTGTTGCAATTTAAAGTTATGATGAGAAGCATAGGCAAGAAGTATACGAATGGACTCGAGTCGAGCCACGGGCGCGTAGGTCTCTCCAAAGTCAATGCCTTCAATTTGGGAGAAGCCTTGAGCCACCAATCTTGCTTTGTTCCTCACCACTATGCCATGCTCATCTTGCTTGTTCTTGAATATCCACTTAGTGCCGATAACGTTGCGGCAATCTTTGGGTCTTTCCACTAACTTCCACACCTTGTTGCGCTTGAAGTTGTTGAGTTCATCGTGCATGGCCTCAAGCCAATCCGGATCCTCAAGCGCTTCAAACACCTTCTTTGGTTCCACCATGGAGATGTGAGCTTGATGCTCACTAAAGCTTGCTAGTTGCCTTCGGGTAGAAACCTTGCTTCTTACATCTCCAAGAACCTTGTCAAGAGAGAGGGCTCTCAATTCTTGAGAGGTGCCAACTCTATTCACACGGCGGACTTCGATCTCCCTTCTTGAGGTGGGAGGAATCACTTGATCATCTTGATCATTCTTGTCTCCGCCTTGACCGGTTTGATGGCCTTGATCAACCCTTGGAGTGACTTCATGAGATGAGGGAGTAGGTTGATCTTGGCCTTGTTGCGAACTGCCATCGGAAATTTCAGCAGAACCGGATATTCCGGGTTCACCTTGAACCGGAAATTCCGAGCCACCGGAATTTCCGACATCAGGCTGAACCGGATTTTCCGGCTCTCCGGGAATTCCTGGAGCAGTTGAAGGTTCTTGTCCATCTTCTTGGTTGGACATGTTGGGCACGGTGTTGTTGTCTTGGGTTCCCTGTGAGGAAGTAGCTACCACTTGCGTAGAGCTTGGTCCTTGTTGATCAACTTCATAATAGACTTCGACGGGGCGGTGAAAGCCCACCCCCATCCTTAGGATAGCATCTTGAGGTTGAACATCACCTACATCGGAAACACCAACTTGCTCCACAAGGGAGCCATCATTCTCATCGAACACCACACTACAAGATTCTATGACAATGCGTGAAGCCTTGTCATAGACTCTATAAGTGTGGGATTCGGCACCGTAACCAACAAATGTCCCTTCAAGAGATCTAGTATGAAACTTTCCTAAGCGAGCACCTTTGATGAGATAAAAACACTTACAACCAAAGACTCGGAAGTAGGAGATATTGGGCTTGTTCCCGGTAAGCACTTCATAGGGTGTCTTCATGAGTCCTTTGCGAAAGAAGAGCCGGTTTGAAGAATGACAAGCGGTGTTGACGGCTTCGGCCCAAAAGTTGTTTGGGGACTTAAACTCGGCCATCATCGATCTTGCCATTTCAATGAGAGTGCGGTTCTTCCTTTCGGCTACACCATTTTGTTGGGGAGTATACGCAGCGGAATATTGATGACGAATCCCTTCTTCACTAAGGAACTCATTCAACGTATAGTTCTTGAACTCGGAACCAATTTCACTTCTAATCACCAAGATTGGGACATTGTGTTGACGTTGAGCTTCATTGGAGAAGTCGATGATTGTTTGTTGAGTCTCCATCTTCGTCTTGAAGAACAAAACCCATGTGTATCTCGAATAATCATCAACAATAACCAAGCAATATTTCTTCCCACCAAGACTAGCTTCCGGAATAGGACCAAAGAGGTCAACATGGAGGAGCTCCAAAACCCTCTTTGATGAAATGATGGTTTTGCTTGGATGGGGGGAATCATGCATCTTGCCTTCAACACAAGCCCTACACATTCGATCCTTCGAGAAAGAAACATGGTCTTTTAGTCCTAGGATATGGCCACCTTTTTGGAGACTTTGCAAAGTTCTCATGTTGACATGGGCTAGGCGGCGGTGCCACAACCAACCCAAGTCCGCTTTAGCGAATAGGCACATTGTATGAGAAGTGGTGACTCCGGAGAAGTCAACCACATAGAGCTCATTTTCAATGTACCCAACGAAAGCAACATTGAGAGACTTGCTCCGCAAGAGGATAACCATATCCTTTTCAAAGAGAACGGAGAAACCCAACTTAGTTAAAGAACGAACCGAGAGTAAGTTGTAACCTAGGGATTCGACAAGCAAGACATTCACAAGAGTGATGTCCGGCGCCACTACCACCTTGCCGAGTCCCATTACCTTAGACTTTGATTTGTCGCCAAATGTAACGGTTATATGATCATCATTAGGCCTCAACTCCGTTACAAGCTCCTTGCTTCCGGACATGTGACTAGTGCATCCACTGTCAATTATCCATTTCGATCCGCCGGAAACAAGGCCCTACACACAATCAATTCTTTGACTTAGGTACCCATTTCGCAATGGGTGCCTTTTGGTTAGCAACAAGGGTCTTTGGAACCCAAATAGCATACTCAATATAACCATCAAATGGACCAATGTATCTAGCATAAACATCTCCATAATAATCAACATATAGAGCATAGTTAGGGTTAGATATGCCCGCAAAGTCATCACGAGTGGGTGTGCCCCTTGTGACACTTCCACTCGCAATGTCATCTTTCTTGGCTAGAGCGGGCTTGGCCTTCTTCTTGGTCTTCTTATTCTTCTTGGCAACATAGCCTAGACCCTCTTTCCCTTTGTGGGTCACTTGCTCATGAAGAGGGGTAGCAAGTGCCTTCTTACCCTTATCAAGAGAGGTCTTGACTGTAGTTGCCATGGAAGGAACAAACTTCACCCTAGCAACATTCTCAACAACAATGGCATGGTCATTTGAAGAAGTAAAGGTGCTAGGTTTCTGAAGGTTTGACAACCGAGTTTGAAGTTGATCATGAGACTTGGTAAGAAGATCATGTTCACTTGTCAATGCCTTGTGAGCATTGTCAAGTGACTCAAAGTCTTCCACTAGTCTAGCATGAGCAGCCACAAACTCGACCTTTTCATTTTGCACAAGTTTATATCTAGCAAAGTAAAGATCACGATCCTTAGTTAGTTTGGCAACATCGGAGTTATGAGACTCCACAAGAGTTTTAAGTTGCTCTTGGAGAAGAGCATGAGCTTCTTGTTCATCTTCTAAACAAGATTGGAGAGATGCCTTAGCATAGGCATCTTCCCTCTCAATCTCACCTTTGAGCTCAAGCTCATCCTCAAGCTCACCTATACGACTCATGAGAGAGCCAAAGTGTTTCTTGCCAACCCCTTGCAAGTTAGTCATGAATTCATCAAAAGCAATAATTTCTTGTTTTACTTCAAGACTAACTTCATCATCAAGATCATGGGATATAGAAGTAGGAGGCAATTTTACCTCGGATGCCTTAGCCATAAGGCATCTTGCATTCTTGGTGATGTGGCTCTCATTTGGGGATGAGAAGAGTGATGAAGTGGTAGAGGTAGTGGCTATTGCGGCTACTTCACTTCGAGTGTCTTCCTTGTCACTATCTTCATCATCGGAGGGATATTCCTCTTGAGTCACCAAAACAATCTTTTGGTTCTTCTTGAAGAAGGGCTTCTTCTTCATGGGTAGTGGCCCTTTGCCCTTGGGCTTGGCCACGAGCCTCCCCCCATGCTCTTCTCTCCTCTCCCATGGACAATCTACAACAAAGTGGCCTTTGTCATCACAATTATAGCAAGTCCTCACCTTGTTACCTTGGTTCTTTCCATTGTTTGGAAACTTCCTATCCATCCTTGCTTTGGCCTTCGAGGGATTCTTCCAAAACTTATGAGCCGTAAGAGCAAGATGTTGGTTGAGAGAACCTTGGTAATGATCATGTGATAGCTCGATAGAGTCATCACAATCATCATCCTCTTCTTCTTCAACGGTGGCCTTCAAGGCAACCGATGCGTGCTTGTGCATCCCAATAGCTCTTGCTCTTGCGTCTTGAGCAATCTTCGCGGCAACCTTGTAGGCGGTCATCTCTTGCATGACTTCATTGGATGTCAACTTGGCGTAGTCGTGCCTTCCTTGTAAGGTCTTCAAGTCCGCTTCCTCAAAGGGCAAGAGAGTGCTCACAAACTTCCTCTTGATCCATTGGTCATCAACGTAGACCGCACCAAGGCTTGTAAAGGTAGTAGCGATGGCCACCAACCTCCGGTACATGTCCTCATGGTTTTCACCATCCAATTTGAAGAACCCTTCCACCTCGTTACACAAGGCATCATACCGGTTCTTCTTCATGCTCTCATTACCGACAAAAATGTCGGAAAGAGCATCCCAAACTTCCTTGGCGGTGAAGAGATGTTGGATGAGAGGCATGTCCTTTTCTCCAACGGCCACTTGAAGTTGGTGGAGAGCGGTGGCGTTGAGTTGACCATCAACCACCTCTCTCCTTGTCAAGTTGGTTGGGTCATTGGCCTTGAATCCAACTTGAATGATGCGCCATAACTCCATGGAAGCACTGCAAATGTGAGACTTCATTTGAAATTGCCATTGAGAAAAATGTTGAGGTTTAAGCTTTGGGGGATCGGTTCTAATGTTGACATGAGGGTGTGGAATGGGAGGATCCGGAGAATAGGTGTGAAAGACTTCATTATATTTCTCTCCGGATGGTGGGGTTTTAGTGGAGCTAAGTGGTTCACCCTTTCCATCCTTTTCCACAGAAATACCCGGAGGCGTTTCCTTGGACTCACCCGACGATGATTCCTTGAAGGAATTACCTTTCTCCTTAGGAGATAGTGGGGTTGAGAGAGAAGCATTCGAGGTTTCCTTAGATTTCAAAATTGCTTGAAGCAATTCGTTCATCTTTAGGAATTGGGCATCCATGGATGATTTCAACAAGTTGAGATCGCCCATGGTTGCTCCCTTGGCATGCGCCTCTGCCAACTCCAACTCACGGGCTACACTCTCGGGTTCGGATTCCGACATCGTATCACTTAGGCGGTAAAGCCCTTAAAAGTGAACCTGGCTCTGATACCAATTGAACGGGAATCCGGCACCTAGAGGGGGGGGGGGGGGTGAATAGGTGCTATTACAAATTTTAACTCTTTTTCAATTTAAGCTTAACACAAAGGTAAATTCTCTAGATATGCAACTAAGGTGAATTTACCTAAATGACAAGCTAAGCAGTTCAACAAGATACAAGATAAATATAAGTGCGAAACAAGCAAGTAAGGGAGTAAGGATTAGGGGAACCAAGTGAAGCACGCGGAGACGAAGGTATAATCCCGAGTTCCACCACAAGGGTGTACGTCTCGTTGGAGAGGTGTGTGTCACCACAACAGGTTGACCACAACGCCACAAAGGCTCACCTTCTTCTCCGATGAACTCAACCACAAAGGTTGCGAGTTCACCTTCCACTATTGATCCCCTTTTTGGGGTGGAGATCGAATCCCTTACAACGAGCTTGAGGCACACACCCACAACTTAATTGGGGGCTCTCAAGATGACCACAACAGGTCAAGGACCACAAAAGGTCAAGGCAACACCAAGAAGGCAACAATGGTGAACTAGGTTTCCCAATGGAAACCCTAGCCACGGAATTCCCAAGTGAATGGGGAGGAAATGCAAATCGCTTCGGTGAAGTAGTAGATCGGGGCCTTCTCCTTCAATCCTCCAAAGATCAACGGATTTGAGTGGGGGGATTGGGAGATCTTGAAGATTTGAGCTTGAGCAATCAATGGGGAGAGAGAATCTGAGAGCTGCTTTGTCCCAAGGTAGGTGAAGAGGTATTTATAGCTCCCCCAAATTCTGACCGTTGGCTGCTTCGACGACCCGGAAATTCCGGTATAAGTCATGCCCGGAAATTCCGGTGCTGCCCGGAAATTCCGGTGAACTGAAATTTCCGGCAACAATTTCCGGTCGGAGACAGACTTGAAAAATCTTCTCTCCTTAGTCGATTCTGGAGGGCTTCTCAGGGTGCACCCGGAAATTCCGGTGACTTGGAATTTCCGGGCACAATTTCCGGCTGGAGGCAGAAACGATCTTCAACCCAGACTTAGTCGATTTTCTGGGCTCTTCTGGTTGCACCCGGAAATTCCGGTGAATGGAAATTTCCGGGCACAATTTCCGGTTCGAGACAGAAACGTTCTTCAACCCAGACTTAGTCGATTTTCTGGGCTCTTCTGGTTGCACCCGGAAATTCCGGTGAATGGAAATTTCCGGGCACAATTTCCGGCTGGAGACAGAAACGTTCTTCAATCTTGACTTAGCCGTTTTCTTGTGCTGCGCTGGGGACCCGGAAATTCCGGCCCTGTGAATTTCCGGCTCCAATATTCCGGTTCCTGGAATAATTCCAGAACAGCTTCTTCCTTGCATTTTTGGGTTTGATGCATATGATATTCCATCATACACTTTCTGAAATACTTAGCACTAGGATTAGTACATCATTAGTATGGTTAACTAACACACAAAACACTAGGGATTAAGAAATGTTCTTTCAAGAGTTTGAGTGCTTCAAGGGGCTCCGATCTCGGCGCTTTTTGCGCCTGGAGGTCACCGGCGGCGTGTGGCGGAGAAGACCTTGGGCCTGATTGCGTTCCTTTATCTAGTTCGAGGGTCTTTTTTGTAAAGTTTCTGGTCCTTTCTTCGAATATCAGGTCTTCTAGGGCAATAAACGAAAAGGACTGGAATGTAATATGTTCCTGCCATGTGTTTAAATAGAAATGCAGCACCGGGGTCTCTAGACCCCACCCCTTGTTCAAAAAAAAAACACACTACACCTATGAGCACGTACGAGAGACTGGACAAGCGAATCGAGTCTTTGAGATTGACGAGCCGTCGACAAGAACGTCGGCTCCTATTGAATAAAAGCATCAATCTCTATAAGAGGCACGGTTTCCCTTCGTCTTAATGAAAAATCAGAGATCCCGCCGGCTGCTCTTAAATAAACACGATGACCTCTCCATTAAAAAAAAATGAAATATCATAGGTCGCTCGTGAGCAGAGTTGAACTCTAGGCACAAGGTGTGTCACTGCAACCCTTGCCACTAGGCCACTGCCTAGTTCTCACGATGACTTCTCCATTGACCATTGACGCAGTTGCCAACCAGACATTATTGGAGATCTCACATTATTGTCACACACACTGACTGAAGCGGGTGGAGGCTTTGAAGCAGAAAGATGGACGCAACCGCATCTATCCTTCCTCCTGAACGTCGCCGAACAACAAACACCTGCCCCCAAGCCGACTCCGGCCGGACTTGCGCCACCGCTAGCCGCCGGTCACAGTTCTCGTCACCCTCTTGGCGAGACGCTACCGCGCCGCTAGACCGCCGCAGGGTCATCGACGCCTTGCCCCACGGTCACGCATCTTGGCTGTGCCCTAGTGATACGCACAAGCAGTGCGCACAAGGCAGTATACAAGATCACAAAATTCAGTAGACGCATGTCTGGTCGGCTCCAAAGTCCAAACCATCACCATCCAGCAAGCTAGACTTGACTTGAAGGCAAGCAAAACCAGGCCGATGCTACTACTGAGCCCTGAAAGGTGCTGGTTCTAGGCCACGAATCTTTGTTCTCTGGTCGGCCGGTCGCCGCCGTGCAAACTACGTACTGCTAGCTCTCGCTCTCACAGATCACCCCCGTACGTAGTGCCTAATTAATCTCTACGGACTAACTGCATCCGCTAATGACTGTGCACTAGCGATCTTAAACGGCCCGTCCCTGATAAAACAGTACAGAAGCTCGATATGATACTGAAAGCAAAAGCTCAGATTTTGTTCACGTCTGAAGATTTTCCTACGCGTGCGTGGTCGCGACCAAAGTGCAACGAACAGACTAAAGAACACTGCAGTTTTAGCTTGCAAGCGAGACCAACTGCATCACGATCTTTCTAGAACGATGTTCTTCGCGGTCGCAAAGCGAGTTCAGCATGGAAGGCAAAGCGAGAGGATGCAGCAATAATACAGTACACAGAGCACGGCCATCTGTCTACTAGCTTTTGCCACAACGTGAGTATATACACTGGTAGCCGTGTTCTTCACGGTGCATATTCAGTTGCCACCGACTTTGTCACCGGCTAACAACAACCCTAGCCCTCACCTCACGGTGCTTGCTTTCCTTCACGTCAATTCCATGCACGCTTTCACTTTCTTACTTTCCTCTCTCGGTAGAAAAAACATTTGCCCACCTACCTCTAAGATGGATTTCTTATCAAAACGATTCCATTCTAGGATGCAAGGAGCCAAAGAGCATTCCATGTGGCATTTTCAAGAAGAACAGATGATCTCTGATCAGTCATCACACTCATCGGTCCCTCTCTTACTGCTGATGATGACAGTGGGACACAGAAACGAGGCTGCTAAATGCTGGCCCATGTTGGGTTAGTATTCAAATAGCTCCTCACGTGGTTCATTGTTCTTCGTTATTGTTCCCGATGCTCTCATACTATGATTAAGGGGGTGAGCCTAACTGAAGTTTGAACAGTGGAGGTGCCAACACATGAGAGTTGCCGAGTCTCTGAAGACAAAGTCCATGACGCTGCTGAGCTTCAGCAACTTGTAAGTTAGAAACATTAGTTCAGTACAAAATATGATTGATGCACTTAAATATTGAGTAACAGTAACAGTGAGTGACTTTTATTTCCAGGCTAGCCAGGCCCTTGCATTGCATATTGCTTTCATATAGTGGGAGATAACAATAGCGAGTTGTGGACTAAGTTGGATATACATTCTTAATGTCGCTTCTCCGGGGAAGTAAGACGAATACTTATACTTCATGCAACTGCTTCATGGCGTCACCGTGCAGCTGCATCTAGCTACGGTAGTTGACCCGTATTTTAATTTATATATATAGCATCCTCCCTCGAGAGCAACCGCTTAATCCGGCAATCTTTTTTTTTAAACATAATCCGGCAATCTTTGACATACCATATACTCCCCATACACGGGTGTAGCTACTCCATAAATTGATGTAGGTACATTAGGTATATCTTCAAGGCTTAGCCTCATTTTGAACAAAGAAAAACATTAGCTAGGGATATTGGAGGGATATTATTCATATATTGGAGGACATACCATATACTCCATTCACGGGTGTATCTTCAAGGTTTAGCCTAGAACAAAGAAAATCACTAAGGACATTGGAGGATATGGTTTCTATATGTTTTTTTCTTTGGTACCGTCTAGACAACAAAAAAAGTGTCATATCAGACTTCTTTCCGTCTGGACGATTACGTCTGCGCATGCTCAATGCTTACTGAACAATTCAACCGTTGTTAAAGAAAAGAGTACACCTACGGACAGGTTTTACAAAAATGCCTAGTATTTTTTGATTGGGCGATGCCTTCACATGACACATACGAAAAGAAGTGACATCACTTTAAAACTCCGACAGTTGACTATGATTGTCATTACAAGATTTAGACATGTTCCTAGCTCGAGCAAAAACCCTACGTTAGCACCGAAAGGTTTAACATGTATATGTTTCTCGTCACTGTCCCACTGTAGGAAAAATACAACGAACCTTCACAAATAAGAAATGCCAATGACAGAGAAGTGAAATTATGCATCCTTCGTCCGTGAAAATCAAAATTCCATGCAAAATGCTCCTACTATTCACAATGCTGAGCCGAGGGCCCACCGAGCTCTCCCAATATATGCTTTGGAGGCAAGAAAAAGGAGAACAGGTTAGAGAGGCCAACGAACATCGAAATGATGAGTAATGCCATTGACCATTGGTCTACCAAAGGAGAAAATAAGCAAAACACATTGTGGTTCTCGTTCGGCCGAGTCGTGGAGAAGTCATGATGTAATACCTAGTCCTTGCAACTTCCTAGCGTTTCCACAATTTTAGCATCCGAATGATACGATGTTATGACTTTCCATTGATCGATGCAATGAAAACATGAGGGCGGCCCCTATTTGTCTAATAAAAATAACCAAGAGACAAAAATATCAAGTATTTGTTGATTGACCGACATCTACCCCCGAGCATACATAAACAAATGACGTCACTTCAAAACTCCGATAGTTGGCTTTATTCTACATTACAAGATTTAGACATGTTGTTAGCTCGAGCAAACCCCCTACCTCAGTCCCTATTCTCTAAGAAAAATAACCAAAAGTTAGAAAAATGTCAAATATTTGTTGATTGGGCGACGTCTTCACCCCGATCGACACATACGAAAAGAAATGACATCACTTTGAAACCTACTATAGTTGACTATACCTTTCATTACAGGATTTAGAAGTGTTCCTACCTCGAGCAACCACCCTAGCTACGTTAGCCCCGGAAGGTTTAACATACGCATATACATTTGTCGTCACTGTCCCTCGGTAGGGAAGAGTACAAGGAACCTTCAAAAATGAGAAACGGCAATGACCGGAGAGTGAGAGTACGAATTTCGTCGGTGGAAATCAAAACTCCCAGCAGAATGCTCGTACTATTCACGATTCAGAAAGACAAGCACAGTCGTCGATTCAAATCAAAGGTTTGGAAGCATCTGATGAGTTTGCCTGAGTTGATCTGGTCTAGTCTCTAGAGAGTACACTGACAGCAGGTTGGCGCCGCACCGAGAAGAGAAGAGCCAGATGGCACCCACCAACCCAAAGCTCTCGTGGCACCCGCAGCTCGTTTCCGGGGGCGACGACGACGAGCACCACGGCAGCAACGGGCAGATGCAAAGGAACCACACCACAAAAGATTTCATTTTTTTCGCTTATATATATATATATCAAGATAAAGCGAACCCAACAACAAGAGAGCACCGAAGCCAAAGCCAAACCGCGAGCGCTCGCGCTAGCGCTCGTGGAGAAGAGAAGAGAAGAGGGAGGTGATCGCCGGCCGTAGGCGTGCGTAGGACAAACGAGGCCAGCCAGCCCACGGGAAGCGACGGGTACGGGGAGGGGATGATAGCAAGCAAGCATTGCGTATCATAATACCGGGAGGAGGAGGACGCAACCACCATTGTCGCCCCCACCGAAAGCCACAGCTTTTCCTTTTCTATCCGGCCGGCTCCTCCCTCCTTCCTCCTTCTTCTTCTTCTTCTTCTTCTTCCTCGTCTCGCGCCCGCCCGGGCGCAGGGCGCGGCCATGTGGACGCAGTCGCGCGGGAGCAACGCGCGGCGGGCAGGCCACCGCCGCATCGCCGACTACCTCGCCGACGACCAGACCACAAACACCGACACCTCCGACAACGAGTCCTTCACCACCGCCTACGGCGACGAGTTCTTCGCCGCCGCCGCGGCCGCCGCCGGCGGCAGCGGCGGCATGCTGCCGGCATTCCTCGCCGACCAGGGCGACCTGGTGGAGGTCATGCTGGAGCTGGACGAGGAGTCCATGGTGGTGCGCAGCGTCACGCCCACCAGCGCCGCGCTCTACGGCGCCGCCGCATCCGCGACGATGCCGCCCCGCACGCCCGACGCGCCGAGCGCGCTCAGCCGGTGCTCGTCCACGTCGTCCCGGATACGCAGGAAGTTCGCGTGGCTGCGGTCCCCGTCCCCCGCGCCCTCGCCCTCGCCGCGCGCGCCCACGCCCACGCCCGCCGAGCTGCAGCGGGAGGCGGCCATGGCTGCCCGCGAGCGGCGCCGCATCCAGGCGCGGGTCAACCGGTCGCGCGCCGGCGCCAAGCGCGCGCTCAAGGGCCTCCGCTTCATCAGCCGCACCACCGGCGCCCTCGAGAACGCCGAGCTCTGGTGCCGCGTCGAGGAGCGGTTCAGCGCGCTCGCGCGCGACGGCCTCCTCTCCCGCGACGACTTCGGCGACTGCATCGGTACCCATCAGTTTTCCTGCAATCCTGCTCTGTTCGTTCGTTCCTGAGAGCGTACTCTGTTTCTTCCTTGGTTCCAATTGCATTCTCCTGAACAAATTTTAATCGCGACGTTCTTGGCCGTGCTTGGTGCGTCCATTGTTGGATCACCCAGGAATGGTGGACTCGAAGGAGTTCGCGGAGGGCATCTTCGACGCGCTGGCGCGGCGGCGGCGGCAGAGCCTGGAGCGGATCACCAAGGAGGAGCTCTACGACTTCTGGCTCCAGATCTCCGATTCCAGCTTCGACGCGCGCCTGCAGATCTTCTTCGACATGTATGTATCCACTACTCCACCCAAACTTAATGGGACATCTCTGGATCGCAAACAATTAAGCGATCAGTTCTTCCAAGCTCCAATACCAGATTGATTTTGATGTGCTCCGTTCTTGGCCCCATATTCAGGGTGGACACCAACGTGGACGGGAGGATAACGAGGGAGGAAGTGCAGGAGGTGACTTGTTTGTTTAAGCACTTTCGTTAAGTTTTCAGCACACTCCATTAACGGTACTCGTAGAAGCTTCTTGGTTCCGTTTCTCTACCAGTATACAAACACCTCAATGAGTTAGTTAATTACTGCGGTAACAACAATAACGGTTACTACTTTCTCGTGCTCCCTCTGCTGCTGCTTCTACTTCACTCCAAAGTTAAAAATTACTCGACAAACACTAAAAGTTAGTTTTTTTTAATCTTTTTCTGGTGGATGCATGCAGCTGATCGTTCTGAGCGCGTCGGCGAACAAGCTGGCGAAGCTCAAGGAGCAGGCGGAGGAGTACGCGTCGCTCATCATGGAGGAGCTCGACCCGGAGAACCTCGGCTACATTGAGGTGCGTACCATAATCAGTCTACGTATAGTACGTACGTAGTGCTAATTTACTTACTCTGTCGGGATGTTGACACGTACGTACGCGTACGTGGTGTCTTCTTCTTGTGTGCAGCTGTGGCAGCTGGAGACGCTCCTGCTCCAGCGCGACACGTACATGAACTACAGCCGGCCGCTGAGCACGGCGAGCGGCGCGCAGTGGAGCCAGAACCTCGGCGCCGCCGTGCCATCCGCGTCGTCGGCCACCAGAGGAGCAGGAGGAGGAGGAGGAGAGGATGACGACGGCGGCGGCGCGAACAGGACGACGACGTGGGGAGGGCTCGGCGGAATGCGGGAGCGGCGGCGCGGGTGGGTCCGCGGCGTGCGGAGGGCGGCGTCGCACGTGCGCGTGGGCGCGGAGGAGAACTGGCGGCGCGCGTGGGTGCTGTCCCTGTGGTTCGCGGCCATGGCGGCGCTGTTCGTGTGGAAGTTCGTGCAGTACCGGCGCACGGCGGCGTTCCAGGTGATGGGGTACTGCCTGCCCACGGCCAAGGGCGCCGCCGAGACGCTCAAGCTCAACATGGCGCTCGTGCTCCTCCCCGTCTGCCGCAACACCCTCACCTGGATGCGCTCCTCCTGGGCGCGCTTCTTCGTCCCTTTCGACGACAACATCACCTTCCACAAGGTAAATACTAGGGAGTAGTAATTTATTTACGATCGACAGGTGTTTGGACTGAATGGTGGTTTGGCCGTCGCCGTCGATCCGCGACGCGGCGCGGTGGTGGGCTGTCGTGTACCGCCGGCGAGCGTTGAGCCCAAATGATTAGCCCTAACGTGGATCACCGGCGTTTAGCCCCTGGTCACCAACCCATGTGGTCGCTCGACTCCTTCCATCACTCCACCCAGTGCTGCCATGGCCATGTAGTAATCCTACTGGAGAGTGGACTGCCTTAACGTGCTCTGCACTTCGTCTCAGTCCAACAAAGTCCCATTCGACGCTGCTGCATGCGGTCAAAGCTAGCTTGAGGCAAAATCCAAAAATTGAACAGCAGAAACTGACCCCACAAGCAACCAGTAAACCCGGAGTCCAAACATAGTCGTGTGTCGACGGGCCAGTAATTAAAAGTCCAAGGATCGACCGACAGAACGCTCACTGTCGATCGCAGCGTCACTCGCTGAATCTTTTCGTTTGTATGTTTCTTGCAGATGATCGCGACGGCGATCGTGGTGGGCATCACGCTCCACGCGGGGAACCACCTGGCGTGCGACTTCCCGCGTCTGATCGCGTCGTCGCCGGAGGAGTACCGGCTCGTCGCCGGCGCGTTCGGGGACCGGAAGCCGTCGTACGTGGGGCTCATCTCGGGCGTGGAGGGGATGACGGGCATCGCCATGCTGCTGCTCATGACCGTCTCCTTCACCCTGGCCACGCACCCGTTCCGCAAGGGCGAGAAGGTGGCCTCGGCGTCCAGGCTGCCGGCGCCGCTCAACCGCCTCGCCGGGTTCAACGCCTTCTGGTACTCGCACCACCTGCTGGGCTTCGTCTACGCGCTGCTCGTCGTCCACGGCTACTTCCTCTTCCTCGTCCGGCGATGGTACGAGAAAACGGTACGCACTCGATCGCCATGGTTTTTTCTACTAGCTTGGTGTCGACTGTCGACTGCTCGCTCTCACGAGGTCGACGGGTTTCCGGTTAATGGTGATCGATCAGTGGTCTCTCTCTCTCGCTGCCCGTGCGATCGCTTTAATTACTTGGGAACGCCGTTGTCGATGGGTTTGGTTGTTCTTGTGCCGCTACTCTAGCTGCTTTATGTTGCCATCTCTCGCAGTCGGTCTCACGCGCACTCGCGCACACCCACACACACTGACTGACGGACACGCATGAAAACAACCTGTGCCGTTACTCTTGACAGTAACCGCGCGCCATGACATGAAAAGAGGAAGAATGTTCACCGTCTTGGTTTACGCTATGCCACCAGTTCCAACAACTCCGAAACCTAGATTTTTTTTCCGTTTGCCGTCGGAAATTCGGAATGAGAAGGCACCTGCTGCATCATGTGGCGGTGGCGGTACTAGTAGAGTACTGGACCGACGGCGGTTCTGGTGTCGGTGGCGGGGTCAAACCGGAGCCGCCGTGCATGCTCTGCTCCGTTCGGGACGGTCAACATGTCCGGCTAGATCGGCCCATAAATAGGCCGCGCTCGAGGACATTACTTGGTAGGTAGGTAGGGGAAGATCGGGCAGTAGCAGTGTCGACGTGTAGTAGTCGCCGGTGAAGTGAAGGATGTCATGGGCCACGTGGGACTGACAAACGTCGGTAGCGGCGTCGTGATGGCCTCCAGGTCGCCGATCCGCCATGAATGGGGATCCAGCTGCGCTGCTGACTGCCGAGCCATGCGTCCCGGTCGACCCGTAGTACCAGGTCGTACGTTGCCAGCTCTGCAACATTCACGTCACTGAGCAGAGTTCATGCCGTACCTGCCAATAATCTGCGTACCATTCCTATGAACACACGTGGTTATTGGAAAAAATATACTGTACTGTATGAGGGTCATGGTCCTACGTTTGCTGGTGGATCTATCTATAGCTACACAGCCGCTTTACAGCAGGGCGGTTTTCATTTGGATTCGGCGTCGAAACAACTACTGTACTAGGTGGTGACCATCGCTAAGACTAATCGTCGACATAGAGTATTAATTAGTGCCATGAGTAGCCCTAGTTTGCTTTACACGAGGACGCACTGTTGTTAGTACTACTTAGTACCACTACTGCACCAGACGAATCTCCTCCTTCATGACTGAATGACTGAATAATCCATCACAATGATCCTAATCTGCAAGTGTGCCACATTATGATCGATCAGCCAGGGTGCGCCCCAAATCTGCAAGTGTGTCATCGATCGAAGAACTCGATCAGCTCTCTTGCTTCGCCTTTAAGTTTACGATGATGCATGGACTGCCGGGGAAACTTCCCCTGTTCTCTGAAGCATCGGCTTACCACTGCTGGAGAGCCTTTATTGTTAAGGTTTGACCCCAGATCACATGGCCCTCGACATAGTAGTATATTGCAGCTCACCGGCCGCCACCGACCGCCGCTTTCCTCCGCGCCACATTCGCCACGAACTCCTCACCTCCGTCCATGAAAATGTGGACCTTTCTCCTATTACCCATATGCCACTAATCCTGGCTGCACCAAACTCTGAATTAACCGGCAAGTGCTAATTTTGGAGTACTGTCCCTAGCTAGATGAGTCACGCGTCTGTTATTATGACCAGTGACCCCCCATTTGAGAACAATGTGAAGCGAAGAACTGTCTCGTGCCTCCATTGTCACAAGCGGCGCGGCTGCAGAAATTATTGCCGTGCTACCGGGGCCAAAGAGGGGCTGAGTTGTAAAGGGGTTGGATGGTCATGGGGTGCTGGTGGTGGCGGCATCTAGGGATCGGATCCGGTTAAAGAGCTTGTGACGATCGAAAGGCAAAAGAGACGAGCACAGGCCGGGCCTCGAATCGTCTGACAGTGAGACTTCCCGTGCAATCCATCCATCCATCCCCGGAATTTCACTGCTCTTTTCCGTTGGGCATTTCGTCGTCGTGGGAGCCTGAATTTCAGTTGCTTCTGCTTGGTGCTCCATGTGCCGGTGGCAAATTAGACCAAGGGACATGTAGGATTTTACTGTAGGTGAATTCCAGTTGCACGCAAGGAAGCTTCAGATGTCAGAAAATAAGGATTCCCAACTCCAAGATCTTCTTCTTGGTAGTTGGTGCTATCTATCCCTACAGTACTGTGCAGTCTTAGTACTAAGCTAATGCAGCACATATTATATTAGTGGGGATAAATTAACACGGTTGGTGTATTAAACTCACCCTGTAGCCCAATTCTAGAAACACCAAGGAATCTGACAGCTGCCAACTCGAGCGGTTTGATATCTTTTATATAATATAAGTATTTCGGTGCATATTGTCTTACCCCGTCTCATTCTGAGCGTTGCCATGTGCAAATTTCTTCTCAAACAGTGTCATGTGGAAACAGCGGTGTTGTAATGTAATCCGTTCATGACTGGTGCACTACGCTCAATCATTGCAAGGGCTCTTGTCTGGAGCATTCAACTTGGAGTCGTATAAACATTGTTAGACCGCTGACGTTGTAATCTCTTGGTCATTTCAGACGTGGATGTACATTTCTGTCCCGCTGGTGCTCTATGTCGGCGAGAGGATGCTAAGGGCCTTGCGGTCAAACGCCCATCCTGTCAAAATCCTAAAGGTACTGAATTCCTGCTGTTTATAGGAACATACCTTTCTTAAGATGCATCGCTTTCGACAAATATCAAATCAGTAAAAAAGATGTAGTAGCACTAAAATGACAAGTATATGCTGAACTTCTGGCCAAATGAACCTGGTCTTTAGGAACCAAGTGCCCTCACGGCCTCACGCACATAGCACTAATAGTCTAATACTAATACTAATGGATTGGTTGGTGTGATAATGACTACAGCAGTGCCATCCACAACTGAAACCAATTTCGAATTATTGATCCATTACAAGTTCTAAGTTATTGGATCCTATATGTGGACACGAGAAATGGTCAATGTCGTATAGCCACTACTAAAACATCTCCAGTACAATATAGCCTCTACCTGAGCATCTCTGTCCCTCGGAAATGCCCATCCCTTTCTAATAACTTTCATGTTTCAAAAGTCCACAATTTTCTGGTTCATTATTGATTAGTTTATACTCTGAGTGCTCCTCTAGCCGTTGTAACATCATATATTTCCTCTTTAAACAATAGGTTTAATCATTGCTACTAGCATGAATAATAACACATTGATGCTTTATAATGTTCGTAAGCAGTTCGACGTGTTTCATCTTTTTTTCTATATCGTTTTAGGTATGTAAGTTGTGAAATCTACACACGAAATGATGCACATACAGTATTTATCTATTTACCAGTATATGTTTACACAGGCATGAAACTAGGTAACCAAGTGCATGTTCTTATATAAATTTCATCCACTCAGGTTTGCCTTCTACCTGGAAGTGTGCTGACAATAACGATGTCAAAGCCCTACGGATTTAGATATAGGAGTGGACAATATATCTTCCTTCAGTGCCCAATGATCTCTCCATTTGAATGGTGCGTATTGCCTTCTTTTTGCTTCTACTCTACTTACGCTAGTTTCTACTTTGTTTCTGCTTCTGCTCTGTTTTTAAATGGAGTATCACAGAATTCACCTGCTTATGCCCTGTTTTTCTTCTTCAGGCATCCTTTTTCCATCACTTCAGCTCCTGGAGATGACTACCTCACTGTTCACATCCGCACGAGCGGAGACTGGACGCAAGAGCTTAAGCGCATATTTGTTGAGAACTACTTCTCACCGCAACTTAACAGAAGAGCTTCGTTCAGTGAGTTAGGCGCAGCAGAACCGAAAAGGTTAACCATTGCCCTCTCCATGAATGTTTTTTATACATGGCAGAAAGGAAACTGATTGTTTCTTTATGTGCGACACAGCTTGCCAAAATTGCTCGTAGATGGTCCATATGGTGCCCCTGCCCAGGATTTTAGAAACTACGATGTTCTGCTTCTTGTTGGCCTCGGAATTGGAGCGACACCGTTCATAAGCATTCTAAGGGACTTACTTAACAATATTAAGCTAGCTGACGAGTTGATGGTATTACTTCGACCTATGATGTTCCCATTTTGACAGTTTCCTGAGATGCTTCTCTAGCCTATAGCTTACATGATTTTTTGTAACTATTAGGACTTGGCAATGGAGACGACTCAAACTAGTAGGTCCGAGGACAGCGCCAACAGCTTCAGTGTATCAACAGCCAGTAGCAACAGGAAGAGAGCATATAGAACAAGCCGGGCACATTTTTACTGGGTTACTCGCGAGCCGTTGTCATTTGAATGGTTCAAAGGAGTGATGAATGAGGTTGCTGAAATGGACAAGAAGGTAGATATCTATGGTGCCATAGTGCCATGCCTTCATTTTACGGGTAGCCTTTGTACTTTACTGATGAACAACTTGTCATGCAAAATTTAACCAGGGTGTCATAGAACTGCACAATTATCTGACGAGCGTGTACGAGGAGCGTGATGCACGGACAACTCTGTTGTCGATGGTGCAAGCTCTGAACCATGCCAAACATGGTGTCGACATCGTCTCGGGCACCAGGGTAAACATACTTATTTTCTTTCAGTTGATGGATCACAAAATTCACCATAAAGGCATGTCTTCAATTATATAAATGGAAGGCTTCTTTTCCTCTTGGAAAACCGAGACATGAACTATCTGACGATTAATTTGTGCTTTTGTGTCTGTCTGTCTGCCTGTAAACTGAACATCTGTCGTGCACTTGACAGGTGAGAACACACTTCGCCAGACCAAACTGGAAGGAAGTCTTCACCAATATTGCAGCTAAGCACCCGAACGCAACAGTTGGTATGATCTTCACTCAGACAGCCTATTCATCATTTACATCAGTTGATGTCAGCAATATTCCTGAAACCGAGTGATGTCAATGTATGAACTCCACACAATCACTTGCTGACCAAGGATTGTTCTAATTCACGCAGGAGTATTCTACTGCGGCGCACCGACGCTGGCCAAAGAGCTGAAGAACCTATCGCATGAGATGAGCCACAAGACGGCGACCCGCTTCCATTTCCACAAGGAGTACTTCTGATAGAAAGACCATTAACCCTTCTAATCTGCATAGCCTTAGGTTCCGGTAAAGAAGATGGGATTTTTTGCACAGAAGAACCGCAAACTGACATCTCTTTTCCTGATAATATGGAACTGTACATAGTATAAAGAAGAACAAGCCCACTAGGGAGGGTAGTTAGTACCATTTATATATTAACATAACAAAAAAAGTAAAGGCAGGCTACATCCAGAAAAGAAGAAAAGAGGCAGGGTAAAGAGTTCATAAATCCAGATACTGATATACATGTACACAGTGTAGTTAGGTGGTTACGTATCAAATGCTAAAGCATATATAAAAGGGCTAGAGGCTGCCATTCTGAATGTAGATCGTTCAGGCATCCCATTCATGTATGTGCAGATACAGAGCCTATCGGCTGCTAATAAACTCCAGTATGGCGGTATACTGATACTTGCTTCTTTGCAAATGGGGTCTACTACTGTATGATGAAATTTGCAAAAATTGAAAAGAGAGGAAGGAACAGTCGGTTTGGGAGAGAACTTACACAACCGAGTGACCATCGCTTCTTCATTGTGATCTGCGACTTGCACTTACTGGTACGCTCGCCGTGCTTGCCGGTTGCCGCTCCATCTTGCGGTTACGGTGGAGGGGAAGGCGCGCCGTCGCAATGGGGACTCGATTTGTCCGTCGTTGTGGGCTCTCAGCTGGTGTAACCTAGAAGAAAACACAAACCGGCCCGTTGCCTTGCTACCCGCATTGCGCATTGCGTCGCTTGTAGCGAGCAATAGGATCAGCCCGCGTACAGCACACGTGGGTCGATGTGCAGTGCCGCTCATTAGCAGGTACGATTATTATTTCTTGAGAGGAGATTTCGTTCTCCCGAAATCTAGTGATCCTGGTCTTAAAAAAAAAACAAAAAAATTTATTTCAAAATAATCCAAGATGTATCCAATGGTGTATTAAAAAAACGTACAAAATGTCAGCTTCAAATACTTTTTTTATTATGGCATACACAAAAATGACGAAAATGTGGATCTAAATAGACATGATTTCAAATCTCAAAGTTTATCAGATTTTGTCATTTTATGTTGATTTTTTGCACGCTGGTTGGATACATCATTGGGTACCTCCGCGACTCCGTCTTTTAAGAAAATAAACTGCAACTAGTAATTTTGTTTTTAAAGATCGGGATAACTGGATCTCGCGAGCCAAATACACTTTTTAATATTTATTTCACTATTTTTAAATAATCAGTTGAATAGTAAGAAAATATTCATAAGTTGCAAAAAGGAAAAATCATATACTACCTCCGGTCCATTTAAAGTGTCGCACCACATGAACTATCAACATACAAGTTCGTAACTATCCCGGCGACAGTTTTTTCGGATCAGAGGAGTACGAGTATACAGAAGAATATTCGCCTATTTCAAAATATATTGATGTAATTTTGATATTCTTATATAGTCGTACGTGAAATGAAAGTTTCATGCGTTGCAAAACTCTATCCTATATTACAAAAGACTTACATGTCTTTAAAATAATTTGCAGTAATGTTCCTCATGCAATCCACGTATCTGGAAATATTTATATCCAGTTAAAAGACATAGTGAAATCTGTTAGGAGTAGGCTTCAAAGATTTTGTCAACTTACCAAGCTCATGCATTCACCGCGTGTTTGGTTGCTCGCGACAATTTTTGTGGCTGTTAGTGACTTCTCACTCCTGATATTTTCTATGGGCAAGAGTTCACCCTTTGCCAACTTTCGACGTCTTAATATTCTCGTGCATTGAAACTCTACACTTTGCATTGCATAACGAAGAGATTATCATTTAAAATGTGATATCACTGGATATATTACTAGCAAGCATGGGTTGCATCGTGTGAGTAGATCCCGGCGAGCGTCTCTGGGTAGTGCTTCGGTTTGATATGGATGTCCTCGTGACAAATCTAGGAGGCGAGGCGGTCGATCGATGCAAACCGGGCTCCGATGCACCTGTAGGTGTTGTTACTTGTTGAAAGTGTCGTCGCTACGAATCCCCCGCCTCCCACCCAACTGTTTTGAGGAAATCCTATATCTAAGTCTCCCAAGTTGAACGTTCGTAGCATTTCAGTGGTGTTCTCACTCTTGGAGCATCCTTTTGAAACACATGATGCCTGGAACGGTCATCTGGTGGATCGGAGTTTCATCTACTAGGGCGACGAATGGTCTTGTCGGCGTGGTGCATTGGGGACTCGACGACGGGCGTGACATGGCTGACTTGCGCAGGGGTTGGGGTGCTATCTGGTGCCATGGTAGCATCGATGACATGCATGCTAAGGGCATCTCCAACGGCCCGACGCATTTTGGGACCAAATCGTGTTCGATTTGGTCCGTTTGCATCGGGCCGCAGACAGAAATTGGGCTCTGTCCGCCCCAATGTCCGTTTGCGTCGCCACCCACCCTAGCGGCCCGACCCATTTTTCGAAGCTTCTTAAATATTAAAAAGATTTATATTACATATGGGGACTAAAATTAAAGACTGAAATTAAAATAAAACCCTATCTAGGGCTTCCTCGGCCGCCGCCGGCGTCTACTCGTCGTCGCTGTCGCCGGTGAGGTCGAAGAACGCCGGCGGGTCCCAGGGGAAGGACCACGCCGCCGCGGGCACCGGAGCTGGAGGAGGAGGTGGCGGCGTTGCGGAGGAAGACGCCGCCGGCCATGGTGCCCACTGATTAGGACAGCGCGGCGGTGTGGAGGAAGACGCCTCCCACTCCTGCTTTGGCGGTGGCAGCGGCGGGCCGCGGCTGCTGGAAGCACCGCCGCTCTCGAGTGCGGAGGCCCTCAGCATTCCGCCGAGGCCAGGCCACTGACCGAGCTCCTCACGCTGGCTCTCGATCATGGCCTCGCGGAGAGCCTCCTCCTCCGTGAGCCCGGGTGATGCACACGGTGGGTGTGTTGTTGGGAGACCCCAAGAGGAAGGTATGAAGTAGTGCAGCAGCAAGTTTCCCTCAGTTGTGAAACCAAGGTTATCGAACCAGTAGGAAATAATGAATTCCCCCGAGGTGTCAACGGCGCCAGAAAAATCTGCGACGTAGGTGACGTGGAACCTGCACACAACACAATCAAGATACTTTGCCCCAACTTAACGGTGAGGTTGTCAATCTCACCGGCTTGCTGTAACAAAGGATTAAACGTATGTGTGGAAGAAAGATGTTTGTTTGCAGAAAGTAACAGGTTTGCAGTTTGTGGTTTATCAGATTAAATAGATGGACCGGGGTCCACAGTTCACTAGTGGTGTCTCGCCATAAATAGTAATAACATTCATGCGGGTAAACAAATTACAGCTGGGCAATTGATAGAATAATGATGAGCAAACCAATGCATATACCAATGTTATGATGTCTAGTGTGAGATTCATTCGGACAAATATACATAGACCGTTCCAACCGCATCTATGACTAATAATCCACATTCCGGTTAGCGTCCGCACCCCTTTCAGTATTAAGTTGCATGCAACAAATTATCGCCTTAAGCAGTGTGTGTAAAGTAAGTAAGTAACATCATCCTTAGACAAAGTACTACTGTTTTATCCCTAGTAGCAACAGTACATCTACAACCTTAGAACTAGCTGTCACCACCCCAGATTTAATAGAGACATGAACCTACTATCGAGCATAAATAGCCCCTCTTGTAGTCACAAGCATCTACTTGGCCAGAGCATACACAAGTAACGGAGAGCATGCAAGATCATTAAATAGCACACACATGATATATTATGAAGCAATAACTTTAGTACTCAATATTCATCAGATCCCAGCAAACACAACATGAAGTATTACATAACGGTGATCTTGATCCTGATAGGCAGCTCACAAGATGTAAACATGATAGCACAAGAGGAGAAGACAACCATCTAGCTACTGCTATGGACCCGTAGTCCAAGGGTAGACTACTCACGCATCAGTCCGGAGGCGGTCATGGCGACGTAGAGGCCTCCGGTGACGATTCCCCCTCCCGGCAGGGTGCCGGGGAGAAGTTCTGATCTCTCCCGAATTGGTGTTGACGACGGCGGCGGCTCGGGACCCGTGGAGGAAAATATGAACACCGTGCTAGGGTTATTAGTCTGGGGGTATTTGTAGGCGAAAGGGCGAAGTCGGTGGCGCCCCGAGGGGCCCACACCTGGTCCTCGCGCGGCCAGGAGTGCTGCCGCGCGAGCACGTGGTGGCGCCGCCTCGGTGGCCCACTTCGTCTCGTGTTCGGCTTTCTGGAACGTTCCCGATGAAAAACTGACTTCAGAAAAGAAATCGTCCAATTCCGAGAATATTTCCTTAAATACTTTTCTGAAACCAAAAACAGCAGAAAACAAGGAACTGGCACTGTGGCATCTTGTTAATAGGTTAGTCCCAGAAAATACATAAAACTATATAAAATGCATATAAAACATGTGATAACTTGGTATAATATAGCATGGAACATAAAAAATTATAGATACGTTGGAGACGTATCAACATCCCCAAGCTTAGTTCTACTCGTCCCGAGTAGGCAAGAACGATAAAAGAAGAATAATTTCTGAAGTGACATGCTTAAACACAATCTTGATCATAATATAATGTAAGGCTCATGTTATGAATGAAGTGACTCAAGGCAATGATCTATAGTTTGCTAACAAATAGACAAGGAGTAAACAACTACATCATATAAGTAAAAAAAATCATGAATAGTACTTTCAAACAAGCATAAAAAAGATTTGCATAAGAGTTAACTCATAAAGCAATATTATCTAAGCAAAAGAGCATTGAATCAACACAAAGGAAGATATAAGTTTCAGCATTGGCTTTCAACTTTTGAACATGTATATCATATAGATAGTTGTCAACACAAAGAAATATAACAAGTGCAATAAGTAAGCATATAAGAATTGTTGCACACAGTTGACACAAGTGTTTGCTTCGGGGATAGAACGAAGTAGGTAAACTGACTCAACATAAAGTAAAAGATAGGCCCTTCGCAGAGAGAAGCAGGGATACAAGCATGTGCTAGAGCTTCTTAATTTTATAGGTTTTTGAAATCATATAGAGAGCATAAAAGTAAGTTTTGAGCGGTGTTTGTCGTTGTCAACGAATGGTAATGTGCACTCTACCCCCCTTGTCAACCAGACTTTCTTAAGAGCGGCTCCCATGAAGGACGTTATTTCTACCCAAGGGCAGATCATCCCTCTTTTCTCTTTTGTTTACACATGTAGTTTAGAACTAGTATCATTGCTTGGCTGATTAGATCAGGGCAAAAATGTGAAGAGAATGCAGTGGTTAAAGTTGTAATTAATTGGGACTGGGCACCCCATTTGCCAGCTCTTTTTGCAAAGTTAATGGGTAAGCGGTGTATATGCCACTAGTCCGGTTGGTGAAAGTCTGTCTAAAAGCAAATGACAAGGTTGATATCCGTAACACCACATACTTCCTCATGAGCTAATAAACATTGACACAAATAAGGGATAATAAATTTTGAATAAAAGGTAGCACATGAAGTATTTACTTGGAATGGCAGGAAATACCATGTAGTAGGTAGGTATGGTGGACACAAATGGCATAGGTTTTGGCTCAAGGATTATGGATGCACGAGAAGCATTCCCTCTCAGTACAAGGCTTTGACTAGCAAGGTTGTTTGAAACAAACACAAGTATAAACTATGACAACAAGACGTATATAAAAACATATTGCAAGCATTATAAAACTCTACATTGTCTTACTTGTTGTTCAAACACTTTAACTAGAAAATATCTAGACCTTAGAGATACCAAACATGCAAACCAAATTTCAGCAAGTTTTACGGTAGTTCCTCACTAATAGGTTTTAACTACATGATGTAAAAACTTAAACATGATCTACTTGAGAGCTCAAAACAATTGCCAAGCCCCACAACATGCAAGATAACAATCCATAAGAGCATGTATATCTTTCTTTATACCATCTACCACATTTAGCATTTTCTGTTCTCAACCAAACACCAATCAACTTATTTAAAAGATAAACTCTCCAAGTAATTAAACAATGAGATATGAGAGTATGATATAATAAAGCTAACAGCTCTAGCAAGAGATGCATGAAAAACAAGAGCTAGAAAGCATTGAAGTAACGTAGAAGAATACTCAACAAATATAAGTGAAGAATACGAGTATTCATAAGAAAAAGCGGAGCGTGTCTCTCTCCTACAAAGGAATGCTAGGATCCATTTTATTCAGAGAATGAAAATAACAAAAACAAAAACAAACCGACGCTTCAAGAAAAGCACATAAGAAGTGGCGGAATTAAAATATAGTTTCACTAGAAAGGACATGATAGTTTGTTTGGGCATCCCCAAGCTTTGACGCTTGAGTATTCTTGAAATATGTTGGGGATGAACCACCGGGGCATCCCCAAGCTTTGGTTTTACTATCCTCTTGATCATATCATATCATCCTTCTCTCTTGATCCTTGAAAACTTCCTCCACACCAAACTTAGAGTAAACTTCATTAGAGGCTTAGTGCACGAAAAATTATGATATTCTGTAGGAACACAATTTCTACCAATGCTACTGGACATTAGCTACAGCCACTGATACTTCATAGGATAAAAAGATCCAATCAAAATAGCAAAAGAGGCATTGCAAAATAAATGGCAGAATCTGTCAAAAACAGAACAGTCCGTAAAGACGAATTGTTTCGAGACACTTAACTTGCTCAGATCAGAAAACTTAAAACTAATGAAAGTTGCATATATATCTGAGGATTACGCACAAAAAAGGGCAGATTATTTGGATTTTTCTGTGAGGAGTTACGAATTAAACGGTGGACAGCAGAAAACTGTTTCTGCGCAGGAATCCAAATTTAGCATGAACTTTCAACTAGAGGCTTATCTTGACACAACAATGCAATAAAATAAAGATACAAAGGAATTGCTACAGAGGTAGGACAAGTCCTTGACACAAACAAAATAAAATAACAGGAAATAAAAGTGGGTTGTCTCCCATAAGCGCTTTTGTTTAACGCCTTTCAGCTAGGCACAGAAAGCAAAACTCAAGTATTATCAAGAGATGAAGCATCAACACCATAATTTGAACGAACAATAGAATCAAAAGGTAGCTTCATTCTCTTCCTAGGGAAGTGTTCCATACCTTTCTTGAGTGGGAATTGGTACTTGATGGTACCTTCTTTAATATCAATAATAGCACCCACAGTTCTAAGAAAAGGCCTTCCCAACACAATTGGACAAGATGGATTGCATTCAATATCCAAGACAATGAAATCAACGGGGACCAGGTTATTATTAACCATAATGGGAACATCATTAACTCTCCCCAAAGGTTTCTTCAAAGCATTATCAGCAAGAAAAACATCCAAATAGCAATGTTCCAATGGTGGCAAATCAAACATATCATAAAGCTTTTTAGGCATAACAGAAATAGTTGCACCAAGGTCACACAAAGCATTGCAATCAAATTTATCTACTTTCATTTTAATGATGGGCTCCCAACCATCTTCTAACTTCTTAGGGATAGAAGCTTCAAGTCTTAATTTATCTTCCCTAACTTTAATGAGAGCATTTGTAATATGAGTAGTAAAAGCCAAATTAAGAGAGCTAGCATTAGGACTTGTGGCCAACTTTTGCAAGAACTTAATAACTTCAGAGATATTACAATTATCAAAATCAAAATTATTATCATCAAAGCAAACCGAACCACATTCTCCCATGTTCTTAAAAATTTCAGCACTTTTATCAACACTAGTTTCAGCAGTTTTGGGCAATTTTAAATTTTTGGAAGAAGTAGAGGAGACATTTCCAACACCAACTATGTTATCATTGATAATAGGAGGCTTACTAGCATGTGAAACACCATTATTTTCAGAGGTAGTAATAGTAAAAACTTTAACAATATTAGCCTCTTTATCTAGTTCTTTCTCTCTTTCCCATCTAGCACGTAATTGGGCCATCATCCTAACATTTTCATCTATTTGAACTTGGATAGCATTAGCAGTAGCAAAGGGATTATCATCAATATTTTCAGGTTTAGCAGCCATTTTATTAATTAAAGAAGATTGTGCTGCAGACATAGAGGAAATACAAGTTTCAGCATTAGTCATTTTTCCTTGAAGACCCGAAATCTCCCTATTTAATTTTTCCATTTGATGACTAATATTTCTCAACGTATTAGATTGTTCCTCCATGGTTTTAGTGAACACTTTATTTTGCTCATATTGGTTTTGCATAAAAACTTTAGTAGCTTTTTCAATCTCTAGAATCCTTTCCTCACTAGGCATTTTACCATAAGAATTACCATAAGAGTTCCCATTATTAGGAGGATAGGGCTTATAGTTGTTATTACCATAATTGTTCCTATAAGCATTGTTGTTGAAATTGTTGTTTTTAATGAAGTTCACATCAACATGCTCTTCTTGTGCAACTAAAGAAGCTAAGGGAACATTATTTGGGTCAACATGGGATTTACCATTTGCAAGCATAGACGTAATAATATCAATCTTTTCGCTCAAGGAGGAGGTTTCTTCAACAGAATTTACCTTCTTACCTTGAGGTGTCCTTTCAGTATGCCATTCAGAATAATTCACCATCATATTATCCAAGAGTTTTGTTGCAGTCCCCAAGGTGATGGACATAAAGGTACCTCCAGCAGCTGAATCCAATAGGTTTCTTGAAGAAAAATTCAGTCCTGCATAAAAGGTTTGGATGATCATCCAAGCAGTCAGTCCATGGGTTAGGCAATTCTTTATCAAAGATTTCATTCTTTCCCAAGCTTGAGCAACATGTTCATTATCAAGTTGTTTAAAATTCATGATGCTACTTCTTAGAGAAATAATCTTAGCAGGAGGATAGTATTTTCCAATAAAAGCATCTTTACATTTAATCCATGAATCAATACTATTCCTAGGCAATGAAAGCAACCATTCTTTAGCTCTTCCTCTCAAGGAGAAAGGAAATAATTTCAGTTTTATAATATCACCATCTATATCCTTATATTTTTACATTTCACATAGTTCAACAAAATTATTTAGATGGGCAGCAGCATCATCAGAACTAACACCAGAAAATTGCTCTCTCATAACAAGGTTCCACAAAGCAGGTTTAATTTCAAAGAATTCAGCTTTAGATGCAGGTGGAGCAATAGGTGTGCATATAAAATCATTGTTGTTGGTGCTAGTAAAGTCACACAACTTAGTATTCTCAGCAGTACTCATTTTAGCAAATTAATTAACAAACCGAAATAACCAAAATAACAAAAACTGAAAATAAAATAGCAAACCGAAATAAACAAAGTAATGCAAGTAACTAATTTTTTTATATTTTTGATATTAAGCAAACAAGACAGTAATAAAAATAAACTACGCAAGACAATAACAAAATAAAAAGATTGGAAGTGCGAAAACTCCCCTCGTAGAAGAATCTTCAAATCACCGGCAACGAAGTTGACGGAGGAGTGTGAAGGTCTTCAAAGGAATTCTTATTTCCCCGGCAACGGCGCCAGAAAAATGCTTGATGCACACGGTGGGTGTGTTGTTGGGAGACCCCAAGAGGAAGGTATGAAGTAGTGCAGCAGCAAGTTTCCCTCAGTTGTGAAACCAAGGTTATCGAACCAGTAGGAAATAATGAATTCCCCCGAGGTGTCAACGGCGCCAGAAAAATCTGCGACGTAGGTGACGTGGAACCTGCAAACAACACAATCAAGATACTTTACCCCAACTTAACGGTGAGGTTGTCAATCGCACCGGCTTGCTGTAACAAAGGATTAAACGTATGTGTGGAAGAAAGATGTTTGTTTGCAGAAAGTAACAGGTTTGCAGTTTGTGGTTTATCAGATTAAATAGATGGACCGGGGTCCACAGTTCACTAGTGCTGTCTCTCCATAAATAATAATAACATTCATGCGGGTAAACAAATTACAGCTGGGCAATTGATAGAATAATGATGAGCAAACCAATGCATATACCAATGTTATGATGTCTAGTGTGAGATTCATTCGGGCATTACAACAATATACATAGACCGTTCCAACCGCATCTATGACTAATAATCCACCTTCCGGTTAGCGTCCGCACTCCTTTCAGTATTAAGTTGCATGCAACAGATTATCGCCTTAAGCACTATGTGTAAAGTAAGTAAGTAACATCATCCTTAGACAAAGTACTACTGTTTTATCCCTAGTAGCAACAGTACATCTACAACCTTAGAGCTAGCTGTCACCACCCCAGATTTAATAGAGACATGAACCTACTATCGAGCATAAATACCCCCTCTTGGAGTCACAAGCATCTACTTGGCCAGAGCATACACAAGTAACGGAGAGCATGCAAGATCATTAAATAGCACACACATGATATATTATGAAGCAATAATTTTAGTACTCAATATTCATCGGATCCCAGCAAACACAACATGAAGTATTACATAACGGTGATCTTGATCCTGATAGGCAGCTCACAAGATGTAAACATGATAGCACAAGAGGAGAAGACAACCATCTAGCTACTGCTATGGACCCGTAGTCCAAGGGTAGACTACTCACGCATCAGTCCGGAGGCGGTCATGGCGACGTAGAGGCCTCCGGTGACGATTCCTCCTCCTGGCAGGGTGCCGGAGAGAAGTTCTGATCTCTCCCGAATTGGTGTTGACGACGGCGGCGGCTCGGGACCCGTGGTGGAAAATATGAACACCGTGCTAGGGTTTTTAGTCTGGGGGGGTATTTGTAGGCGAAAGGGCGAAGTCGGTGGCGCCCCGAGGGGCCCACACCTGGTCCTCGCGCGGCCAGGAGTGCTGCCGCGCGAGCACGTGGTGGCGCCGCCTCGGTGGCCCACTTCGTCTCGTGTTCGGCTTTCTGGAACGTTCCCGATGAAAAACTAACTTCAGAAAAGAAATCGTCCAATTCCGAGAATATTTCCTTAAGTACTTTTCTGAAACCAAAAACAGCAGAAAACAGGGAACTGGCACTGTGGCATCTTGTTAATAGGTTAGTCCCAGAAAATGCATAAAACTATATAAAATGCATATAAAACATGTGATAACTTGGTATAATATAGCATGGAACATAAGAAATTATAGATACGTTGGAGACGTATCACCGGGCAGCTGGTACTCCGCGAGCGGGAGCTCCTCCACCCCCACGGCCAGCTGCTCGTCCTCCTCCGGCTCCCACTCTGGCGGGGGTGGCGGCACCCAGACGGTGACGCCCCCGTAGTCGAAGTCTTGGTCGCCGAGGAGGCCGGCCCGACGCCTCGGGTCCCGCTTGAACCCCGGCCGATCCCACCACCGGGAATCGGGGTGGAACTGGTCGTCCTGCCGGAGGTCGGTGGGGAGGAGGCGGCGGCGTCGGCGGATCTCCATCATCCGCGCCTCGCCGGCTTTGGGCACCGGCGGGACTGGCACCCTATTAGAGTTTAGGTGCCAGTCGTTAGGGAGGTGGACGTCGCTCGGCACCGCGCGTATTGGTGCGGTAATGAGTCTGCGCCAGCGGGACACCCACGTAAGGGCGGTCCTTGGCTTCTTCGGCGGCGACAACGATTGGCGCGATGAGGAAGAGCCGCCGCTGCCGTCCTCCTTCTTGATCTTCTTGAACGGCCACAGACCCGTCATGGCGGCTGTGGAAATGGAGAGGGAGAGGGAGGTGGGAGGTCTGTCGTTGGAGGAGGCCGCGGAGGCCTTTTAAAACTGCAACCGAGGATGCGGTCATCATTTATGACGGCGGGGGCCGGTGGGTAGCGACGCGTCGCTATTGAAGGCGGCGCAGAAACTGGAGCGGCGGCGCGACTGCCTTTCGCCTCCTGGCCATGGACGCCTCAAAAGACGAAGCCATCAACGCGGTCGCTGACGCGCGGGGCCCGGTCAAAGGCGCGCGGACATAGCGGACCGTCCGCGGCGACGCAAACCGAGCCCAAATTTGGGCCGCGTTTGCGTCGCCGCGGACGGTCCGGGCAAAATGCGTCGCCCCGTTGGGCTGGGTTTTCCCCGGCCCCGGTCAAAAACGGACAGAAACGGACCGCGGACGTCCGTTTGCGTCGGGCCGTTGGAGATGCCCTAAGTGTCTCCACTTTGATCTACACGATGTAATTAGGTTGGCGGAGGATGGTGGAGGTGACTTCGAAAGCGTGTGCATAAGTCACTATCTCTGAAGTTGATCATTGAGCCGGTGATGCATGGCTTTGGATGGGGCATAAGGTCTGGTTGCTTTATCTACCATTTGTGGTAGTTTTGGTGTATTTCACTGTTTTGACAGGTTCAGATTGTATGTTCGTTCGTTATAAAGCTTTTTATCATTTTTTGTTGAATAAATGAAATAGCTATGTACATCGCTTCGATGCAAAGGCGGGGGCACCCCATTTTGAAGAAAAAAAATCCTACTCCATTTGTTCCATAATGTAAGATGTTTTAGGTGTAACATATGTTGTCTAGATTCAAAATAAAATAAGTGGACATGTAAATTAAAACATATCTAAATATGTGTATAGATATGAATATAAGAATTGCCAAAACATTTGATATTGTGGAACGGAGGGAGTAGAAGGCCCCTGTGTGGAGCCACAAGACATGGGCGTCCCTCCGGAATCCGAATGTACGCCATACCTGCGGCTGCCGCACGCCCGCACAAGTTCCTCGACTTGACGTGGTCCGCCCGGTGCATGATATACCAGGAGAACCGAAAGCTACTCGGCGATAAAACTCAGCCTCTCTTTTGCCGTTGCGCAGCCGAATTGCATTGGGATAGCCATAGCCTTGATGTGGGCGTATGATCTCGTCTCGTTTGGAGCCATACGGGGTGATGTTCGGTTCACCTGACGTCCAAGTTTCCAACTGCTCCAAATCCCAAAAGTTGTACTACTACTAGTACCTATTCCTCGGTACCTCATCGTCGGTGGAGTTATCACGTACGCTATCTTTTTCTAGGAGACTTGCAGGACTTTCGGTCTCAATCAGTTCAAGTATCTATTAATCTTGTTTTAGTACCTTCATGTATCATGTCAGTGCTATATATGGGGGTCAAAGTACAAAGAACGGGCATGAATGTGCAGTGAATCTGAATTTCCCGTGTGTGATAGAACTGCGTGACATCCATTTCTGTATGTAGAGTAGTAAACAGGCTTTCTGCTCATCAGCTCAAGGGTTGTAGTTCCATTAATCCTGTTTTGGCACCTTGATGCATTGTGCCAGTGTCATGTATGGGGTCAAGTAGAGCTGCAAAGAGAACATGTATGAATGTGCAGTGAATCTGAATTTCCCTTGTGGTTATCCGAGATGCCTGCAGCTTCACTGGAATAAACCTTATCAGGGGCTGAGTAATCTGAGTTTGAACAATCATTATCTGGAAATTTAAACACCTACCAATGTATATGTCCAAGCATATTCATGTGGTATCACTCATGCATAGTGCAGATCTATCAGTATATGAGCATCTTCATTTATATTCTAGGAAAATAATCACATTATTGTGATCCCACACCACTCTATTATTATAGACTCATATTTATTGGAAAGCAACACCCATGATGTGGTTTTCTCCACCGCCACCAAAAGGTCCAAAACCAGAAGATTTGTGTGGCTTGAGAAGCAGTGACAGTGATGCTGCTAAACCTACTGGAAAATTTGGCAAGAAAATGTGGCAGGAGATGAGTTGGTGAAAATCAAGGAGTGATGCCTGCCACACCCACAGTGTCATTATCACAAGAATTGGCGATAATCAAAGGTGGTTCACTGAATTCAATTCAGAAAAGCAGCGAATCATTTAGCTAACTTTGCCAATCATGCGACTAATAACTAGGTTGGTCCATGCATCACCAAAATGATATAGCACCCCGTATTATCTGCGACCATGCCGTATGGTCTCGCTTAACAATAGCCAAGGCCCTATAGACATATCCAAGTTTCCAGATAATGATTGTTCAAACTCAGATTACTGAACAATCATTATCTAGAAATAAGCTAAGGTTCTTCTGTGTCTGAATGTCGGGTGTTATCAGATAGGAAGTTTGTGCATCCAGGCGACCTATGGCATATCCAAGTTTCAAACAACTGTGCAACGAAATCATGGATATATGTTAGGTTCCGTTCCTCACAAGAAAATTTGATTAATGAGGAAAATTAAAGCATGGAACTTAGCAATACTAATATATACTCTGGCATGCATTTGCCAAATTTTCAATTATCTCCTGAGATGAGGGCTGTTCAGTTCAGCCTCTTGGCTCCTCTTCAGAGAAATACATACACATGACATGTCCAAATTAAAGGACAAAAATGTCATGCCCCCCTATTAACACATTTCCAATAATCCTACACCACAGTATACAGACATTAATCTATAGTGACAGGTGCAGCTCCAATCCTGCCCTCCTCGGCCGCGCCGTCGGCGACGTGACGTCGCCGTCCCACAGCCGGACGACTCTCCCGTCGAGCACCGCCATGTCAAGGTGGCGGTACCACCCCAAATCCGCCCTCCTCCTCACGGCCATCTCCCTCTGCTCCCAGCTGAACGCCGCCGTCGAAGGCGTCGACCTTATCCTCATCGACGCCGTCCGTTTCGGCACGATCTCGCTCGTGTCGACGGACACGCCGACGCCGTCATTGCCCTGGTGCATGTCAGCACATTTCCTGGTGCCGTCCACTACTCCGTCGTCGCCGCCAGCTGCGGCCCCTCCGTAGTATGCCGTGAACCGCACCTTGGACGGCGAGCTCGGGTCGCTAAATGGGGACGCTGGCTCTGCCCGTGCCGGCCGTGGCTCGTCGACGGCAGGCGATGGCAGACGCCGGAGCTGCTGCTGCTTGTCGACGTGCACGGGAGTGCTGCGGGCGCCGGAGGCGGTTTTGTTGGAGGAGCCGACCGCGCGGATGCGCCAGAGGCCAGCGGCAGCGGCGAGGGCCGCGACGAGCCAGGCGAAGAGCGAGGCGACGGTGTTGGCGGCCGCCGGGAGGGAGCAGAGGCGGAGCGCCATGGCTTCCGCCGGCACCACGTCGAGGAGGTCCATTCGCGGTGGTGACTTGTGAGGTCGCCGCGGTTGTTCAAAGAACCAAGATAGGAACTAGGAAGCGGGTTGTTTGGTGTTTGTTGCGAGAGGAGCTTTGAAGAAGGCAGGCTTGGGTAGGAAGTGTATATATAGGTGGCGGGGTAGAAATGAAGATAGATTGGCGATTTTGCAGCTTGGTACCAGCTTTTGCAGATTTACTAGTTAGGTATACCTAGCTCTAGCTGAAGTGCTGAACAAGTGCCTATAAACCAAGAGCAAAATCAAAATGTACAAATGCCAAAGCATACCTAATTACAATAAGTTTTTCTAGAGCATACATATCTACAGGCATTTGTCAATCGTTTTTGGCAAGTACCCCGTCCATATCAATATAATTGCTCAAAATCATTGCTTAAAATCAAGATTATCCTTGGACCCGAAAACATTAAATTAGCCATACTTGCGGCGCCTACACGAGAAACAGACAGGCTTCAGTTAATAGGAGCTGTCAAACGTAAATAGTATGGCAAAGATGCTGAGGATTTGGCATCAGTTGGGCCGGATCTAACACGGAGATGCTCGGAATCGACCTCGGGAGATGCCGAGCGAGATGTCGTTTTCCACAACCACGACCGGCAGGCAGGCAGCGTTTCTAACTAGTGGACGAGATGGCTTTGGTGCTCCGAAACTAGCTAAGCTCGCATGTGGCCCTGCTGAGATCTGCTCCGTGGTTTCTGTAGGCCAAGAGATATGTTGATCGAGATAGAAACCGTGACCTCTTGTTTCGGAAACCATGTAAGCATTTTGGGCGCTTTTTACTTCCAAACTTCATCGTCCAGAACAGGAATAAGAACTTGAACAAGAAATTTTAACAATTTGCACTCGCGGGAACAAATAGATAGATGATCATCTTCATCCACTAGCAGAAAACTTACTTTTAGTGAACAAATAGATAGATGATCATCTTCACCGAGTTCATAGCATACACGATTCATGGCCATTTTACATTAATTCTCACCATAATCCTAACGCTAAAATTGGCTCACCGGAGCACTTGAGGTGTGACGGCGACGAAACAGCGGAGGAGGTCACTCCTCGTCGAAGACAAGGTCGACGTAAAGCTCCGCCTCGCCCCATTAACGTCGGCAAGGCGACGCATGGTTCCCAAGGCCACACGGTCGTGTTGCAGTTTCCCCATGCGTTGCATTTACATCAGCCGCACCGCCCCTCGCGAAAGGCCTCGCCATGCAAATCCACCCTGCTCACCTCGCCCTCACGCCACACGCCCTCATGGCGTACCATGGAGGGCGCACAAATCAACTCCGACGACACGTGGAAGCTCCACCGGTACATGCTCCTCGCCCCTCCCGACAGCCGCCTACCCAATGGGTGGAGCGTGTCGGCCAGTGGCCTCCCTGTGCCTCCACTTCCCGAGACGGCGGAGCAGATCCGCCGCTTCATCAGTCGTTGGCTCGACCTTTCGAGCGTGAGCGGGAGGCGGTGATTGCAACCATCAAAGCCCCCAATACGCTCCTCTCGCGCCATAGCACAGGCGACACCAGTGGTTTGAGCCGCGAAGCCGTCCACCGGCACGCTGCACGGGCAGCGTGATTCCTTTCCGCCTGCTCACACCGGTCGACGTGCCCCTGCCCACCCAACACGCCACCCTAGAGCCGAGTGAAGCAGGAGCGACGGTCGCCACTTCATGGAGGAAGCGGGGGCGTCGTCATCCGTGCCGCCCCACCGGGACGTTTCCCAGAGCCGCAACACCACGTCCGGGCGGAGCCGCTGCCAGTGGAGGTGATCCCGACGGGCTACCACGTCACGTCCCCACTTTGGAACAAGCACGACGACAACAACCCCGACTTACTGGTGCCGATTGCTGACTTGGTGGCAACCAGCGAGCGGGACTGGCCAGACCTCTTGGCGACCCTGGCGAGATCCGCGCAGATGGCGGCCTCCTCCTCCTCCAGTGGCTCCACCACCAGGCCGTGCGCCGCGTCAAGATGGCGCCTCCACCAGTAGTGTCGCCTCCTCCTCTATCTATGTGCTGCTCGACAACGAGGACGACGATGGCGACTTGGACAACCTCGAGTAGGACTAGGGTTTTTGTTAGGAGCCGCGACTCAAATTTCACTCAAATATTTTTGTAGTATGTAATGAAATATGAACGAAATTTGAACCATTTGATTACAGTTTGCATCGACGCCAACAATGTGCCGAACACATGTCTGAATCCATTTGAGAGTGCCGGACACGAATTTGACAACCACCGGTGGAGAGATGCTCTCACACCAAGCGACTGCCGTAGATCACACTGCCCGGACAACAGAACTTGTGGCCGTGTTGTGGCCTTGTGGGTATCTCCGTTCCACGGCAAGCAACAATGCGACGTACAAGCACGACCGTTCCCTGCTCCGCAAGCCGCAGCCCTTCGGTCACTGAAACAGCGAGTCCCCTCTGCGGTCATGCCTGTCCGTGCGTCGATCGCCATGGCTTAGAAATTGGCGTCCGTGCAAACAATATCCTGGGGTTGGGCAAGTGCAAGTGCAAGATTACCTACTCTGCATATCTTGGAGGTTCCAAAACTAACTCTCGGTCAGGCCCTCTCTATCCTTGAAAGCTGATCGATCGTATACAGTGTGCCGTGTTCAGCTCTGACGCACGTTGATCCATCGTCTCGCTGCCTAATGTGGAGCTCGTGCGTGCCAACAACGGGCAGCTGTCTTTTCCTGACACTGTTACCAGATGATGTGTGTCTGTTCGTAGTGTGCACTGTGCTACTAGTTCACTCTTAGCAGAGAGAACCAACGATCGGCCCGACGACGACGAGTATCAAGAGCTCTCCGGCTATTGATCGTCTCTCAAAGCTACAGTTCCAGAGACGTATAAATGTGCCATCATCTGACCTAACGAGCTACAGTAGTAATTACTCTTCCCTCCATTTTTAATATAAGATGATGTTTTAGGTTTTCCACATGTCTTTTAAATGTATAATAAAATGAGTAATATACATAGTAAAATGTGTCTAATTACATTTATATACATATGAATGTAAACAAATGTTAAAACATCTTATATTTAAAAACGGAGCGAGTGCACCGGTCAAGGTGCGACTAATTATTCTACTAATTGGGTCGATTAAACCCCCTAGTTTTCTCTTAGGTAAACTCAACCCCCCAAGATTTTTCTTGGACAAACTCGGCCAGGCCATTGCTCAACGGAGAATACAACCCAACTAAAGGTTAACATGAGGCCCACGTTCATTTTTCATTAGTGATCAAGGGCCATTCACTCAAGAAATGAAAACTACGGCCTCCAATTCAGATAAAATACATACATATACTGGTATAACTGGCAATATTTTTTCAGACCAGAGGGAGTAACAAGGGTGGTGTACTGGAGTAACGCCTTGTTGGCGATGTATCTCGTCATTTGCGAGTGGGTCGCGCGTATGGGCCGACCCATTTACTTTTTATTTTTTTTGCTCTCACTTGTTTCTTTCTCCTGATTTTTTTTTGTTTATGCTCTTTTCTTTCTGTTCTATTTTTCCTTTATTTTTCATGTTTTATTTTAATTTCTATTTTCCTAAAATATGAAGATATTAAAATATTCAATTTTTAAAATGTTCATATTTGCAAAGGTTGAAATTTTAAAAATCGGACTTCTAAATTAGAATTGTTCATTTTAAAACGTTCAGATTTTGAAAATGTTCAGATTTGAAAACAGTTCACGTTCTAAAAAATGACATTTTTTTAATGGTTTGAATGTTCAAAAATATTATTTTTAAATGGTGCACATTTTGAAAAATGACTTAGTATTAAAAATGTTTCAGATTTTGAAAATATTCAGATTTCAACAATGGGAAAAAAATTGGAAAGCAAAAAAAGTAAAAGAGACAGTGGCTCGGTAGAAAGATGGATGCATGCACTCGTGCCGTGGCCCAGGCCCATTTAAAGCAGCCACACTGTGGGCCAAATAATGATGCCAAATAGCAAATTTGGCTTTTGACACTGGTTTCCTATGTTGTGGAGATGGTAAATGTAGATGTCAAAACCAGAAAAGAGGGACGGCGCAGCTACTTGCGCCGAAGCTAAAACTCATAAAAGAATAGAAAATAAAGAGAGAGAAGAACTGTGTGACAGTGCATGCATCCAAAGCCACGGGATTGTGAACAACGCTATTTTCTACTCCAACTTGTGTCAGCAGTAGGCCCCACTCATTCATGTTTTAGCTTTGATTACATTGGAGAGGAACGCCATAATTTTCACCGATGCCATTAAATCCTAGGTGGCCAATTTGACAATTGGCCACACTGTGGATGCCCTTAGCGCGAGAGAGGCGTGAGCGAGTCAAGCCTACCGGTGGCTTGAAGCGATAGGTAGGGACTCCCCTTGTCGCTACTAACTAGAAATTGCTAGGTGCGAGTGGAAGGTAATTGCAGAAAACCACTAGAATTAGGGTATCCTTAGCAAAAAACCATCGGGATAATAATTTTTAAGCAAAAGACTAGCAGGATTGCGACATGACGCGACATAAATTACTGTTTCACTCAATTAGGCATGCTAAGGTTATTTTAACATGACAGGCCCATTGTGATGCTTCAAAATTGCCTCAAAAGTGGTGATTTTTTAGAAAGATTTCCCCAATTGTGAAGGACTCGACATGTCATAAATACCCTTAATGCGTCTAACCAATCGAATCAATGCTTTATGCCATGTTGTGCCTCCATCCGGGTGATCTTTTGATAAAAATACGTATCCCGTTGATTTTCTGTGAAGATTGCCCCAATTATGGTGGTTTTATTGCAATTATCTCGCGCAAGTGGTTCCTGAAAAATAGAGGCCCAACTTGGTTGCAGGTTTCAACCATTTGGTCGTTTGCACCAACAGTTCGGTCTACCCACAAAGTGACTAAAAGCACCGGTCTACCAGACCGCTAGGAACATCGTATTGCACTGTTTCTAGTGAGTCAGAATTGCAGACACAAATGAAATGGAACTGTAGGATGCATATGGGGAGAACGGTACGAGACACGCCCTTAAGCTTATGCTCTCTTGTTTGTTTCATATTAGATGACTTCCATTTATATAAAAGTTGATGTATTTAGACATATTATAAATCTAAATACAACCACTTTTAAATAAATGGAAGCCATCTAATATGAAACGGAGGGAGTACGCATCATGAAACTGTTAGTGTCCACTCCCTCTTCCATCACCTCAGTCTATTCTCTCACTCTCACTAATCAGGTGCTTTTTCTCTACCGACGAACACGATGGCACACTACTTCTACTTCATATACGGCGGCATCAAGATCTACTACCTATGCACCTCTTCAAGGCGGCGAGAACAATGGTGTTAATTACTTAAAACTCTAGGTTAGAATGTACTGTTCAGATCGTGGTGAGGGGTTAGAACGGCCGTTTGTGGCTTTATTTATAAAAGCAGGGTGCATGTGCAGCTAGCGCGAGATACACATTCCCGTTGCATCTGATGCTTCTGGTGGACCAGTCACGACATATGCATGTTATTTTTTTTGAGAAACACGGTACAACGCAAGCGCTCATATTCACGCGCACACACTCACCCCTATGAACGCACGCACGCACGCACACCCTACCCATATGAGCACCTCTCAATATGCATGCTATATATGGAGGAATAGACTTCTCAAAGGGTCCACGTGTCGAGCAGGAAGTTGTTTAATTTGTTTTTTTTTTAATTCTCAATGTACAAGAAACTAACTAGGCCCTGCTTAGACAAAGGATTTTTTTTTTGAATGTTCGCATGAGACAAAGCAAAATGCTGCAAACCAAAGGAGAGGAGCGGGAACGGTGATCAACATGCTATAGAAAACGAAGGAAAGGTCTATCCGAGCGCAGTGGTTTTACTCGTGGTTGCTCCGCCGGCCGGCCGGTAGTCAAATCCGGTACATCCTGACGCTAATCGCAACGGTTTTCACAGTAGGACCGTAGAATCAACCCTAGACAGTGTGGTGCCCCGCACGGAGTATTTAGGGCCGAGGTGGTCGCAGGGTTGGCATGGAAAGAAAAAGACGCCGTCGTCGTCGCACTGCTCATCGCTCATCAGTTCATCACACACTCCAGAGACCAGACTCCACTTCCCCTTTCTCCGTGTCCCCTAGCCCCAGAGGTAAAGAGAGGCGCGCCGCCAAAAAACCTCTCTTTTCTCCCTCTCCGTCCTCGATCAATGATCCCTATCGTGTAGTAAGATGCAAAGCATTTTGTTGTGGTTCCTCTGCTCCCGGATTCTTCTTTGTTTGTTGGTTATGTTATTGTTAGGGTACGATCTTGTTCTTGAGGGCCATCGATCTCCCTCTCTGTGTGGTTTTTTGCTTCGTGCTCTTGTTATTTCTCTCGCTCCCTTGCTGCTTCTGCCGGGTTTTGTGAAGTCTGTAGCGCGAAATCTTTGCGCATTGTTGAGGTCCGGAACCCACACCGCGTCTTTCGTGCAATTTCCTGCTTGATTCTTTCTTCATGTTCTCGTTCGCCTTTACCATCTCATGTTAGATCTTAAAACCATCTAGGAACAACTAGATGAACATGACAGCAATCTAGAACATCAAAACAGATTAAAAACAGAGAGGGTTTGGAGATCATTACAAGCTCCAGCCATTGAAGACATCGTCGCCTGCTCGGTGCAGGCGAGGTTGAGTGTTGACGTAGTGGAAGTAGATGTAGCAGAGGTCGACGAAGGTTGCGGGAAGGTGCGGATCCCCTCCGGTCTCCAGCGGCACTGTCCGGGGACGGCACGCCGGGGTTCCAGCTCTTCCCGTTGCTATGCGCAGGCCACGATCGGAGTGGGTAGAAATTTAGGGGAGCTGCAGGCTGGAAAACTAACGAGGGTAGAATCACCAGCCGCCGGACTCCCCCCTTATATTGTGCGCACGCAAGCGGGGGGCCAGAACCATTAGTCGGTTAGGGTGTCCCCGATCAGGGCATTTTGTTACAACAGAAAAGCAACAGAAAAGTCACGAACGTTGGTTCGTGGGCTTCTCTTTTTTTTCTTTCTTTCTTTCTTTCTTCCTTTCTTGTTGTAACGTTTATTTGACTCTGTCTTTGTCTGTTAAAACTGACAAATCTAATACCAACATTCTCCACCTAGATCGTTAGGTTTAACTTCTTACGTCCATTCTCTATAGGAATAATATACCAAAGTGAGCCATTACAACAACCAATGAAATGTCGTTGAACCCCAACACTTATAGTACACAACCTATTTCGAAATGGAAAACATTCTTCTTAATGGGAGTGGTTCTTTATTGTGGTCCTCTTATTCCAGAATCATAAGGCTCCCAGTAAACCCATGCCGGCAACATGCTTTTGGAAAATACTGGGTGGTAAGCCTTTCGTTAGCGGATCCGCAAGCATACGCGTCGTACTTATATGCTTTACCTCAGTTGTTTGATCCTGTATTCTATCTTTCACAACACTAAACTTAATGTCAATGTGCTTGGCAGCAGCACTTGACTTGTTGTTACTCGTATAGAAAACTGCGGGTTCATTATCGCAGTATAGCAAAAGTGGTTTTGAAATGCTGTCAACCACTTTTAGTCCGGGAATGAAATTCTTTAGCCATACAGCCTGCCCAGTGGCCTCAAAACATGCTATAAATTCTGCCTTCATCGTAGACGAAGCAGTTATCGTTTGTTTGGAGCTTTTCCACGATATAGCTCCTCCGGCCAGTGTGAATATATAACCTGATGTGGATTTCCTACTATCCACACAGCCAGCATAATCAGCATCTGAATAACCTACAACTTCGAGGTTATTAGACCTTCTATACGTAAGCATGTAATCTTTCGTACCTTGCATATAACGCAAGACTTTCTTTGCGGCATTCCAGTGGTCTTTTCTGGATTTGATTGGAATCTGCCAAGCATTCCAGTTACAAAAGCTAAGTCAGGGCGTGTACACACTTGTGCATACATGATGCTTCCGACAGCTGAAGCATAAGGAACCGACTTCATCTGATCAGTTTCTATTTGGTTCCTCGGACATTGAAATGTCCCAAACTTATCCCCCTGAACTATAGGAGCAAGTGTGGGAGAGCACTTGTGCAAATTGTATTTCTTCAGTACTCTCTCACAGTATGACTTTTGGGATAATCCTAACACCCCCTTAGACCTATCTCGATGAATCTCAATGCCAAGAACATACGAGGCTTCACCGAGATCCTTCATATCAAAATTGGAAGACAGAAAATTCTTGGTCTCATGCAGCATATCCTTATCGCTGCTGGCCAACAATATGTCATCCACATATAGGACTAAAATTGTGAACCTACTGCCTTTAAACTTAACATAAATGCAGTTGTCCTTCACATTCTCTACAAAACCAAAAGCTCGAATAATTTTATCGAACTTGAGGTACCAGTGTCTTGCCATAGATGGATTTGTTCAACCGACACGCTAAATGTTCCTTTCCTTCCACGACAAAACCTTCCGGCTGAGTCATGTAAACATTTTCATTAAGGTCATCATTTAGAAATGTCGTTTTAACGTCCATTTGGTGTAATTCTAGGTCGAAATGAGCTACTAGAGCCATGACGATCCTAAAAGAATCTTTACTTGACACAGGAGAAAAGGTCTCATTATAATCGATTCATTCTCTCTACGTGAAGCCTTTCGCCACAAGTCTCGCTTTGAACCTTTCGATATTCCCTTTGGAATCGAACTTGGTTTTGTAGACCCATTTGCAGCCTACTCTTTTAGCACCTTTGGGAATTTCTACGAAGTCCCAAACATTATTTGAGCCCATAGATTTTAACTCGTCTTCCATGGCAACTTGCCACTTGGACGAATTCTCACTTTTAATGGCTTCTTTATATGAGGTTGGATCCTCCACCTTTCCTACATCATTTATATCCTCACTCATGTAAGTGACATAGTCGTCTGAAATGGCTTTCTTTTTGTCTCGCTGTGATCTTCTCACAGGAGGCGGAGGAACATCATTATTTTGATGATCTCCTTCATTCTCTGTATGGTGATCCTCTTCACTTTCTGGATTTTCATCATTATTTTCAGGATCAACATTGGGCTCAGGATCTGAACCAAAAGATTCAGAACCGAAACTACACGTCACCTTTCTTCGTGTTGGCAGAACGAGCTCAATCGGAGTTGGGAATGAAACACACACCCGTTTTTCCTCAAGGTCGATCTTTCTTAATTCGGTGACTTCATTATCCTCAAAAAATATCGCTTGTCTAGTCTCCACAAACTTGGTGGTATGATTCGGACAATAAAAGCGATATCCCTTTCCCCTATGAGGGTATCCAATAAAGAAACAGCTTACTATTTTTGGATCTAATTTCTTAAGTTGTGGATTGAATATTCTAGCTTCAGCACGACAACCCCATACACGCAAATAATTCAAGCTCGGTTTTCTTCCCGTCCACATCTCGTAAGGTGTGCTCGGTGCTGACTTAGTAGCAGCAAGATTTATAATATGTGCGACTGTCTTTAATGCCTCCATCCATAGGCTTACTGGCAAACTTGCATGACTAAGCATACTTCGCACCATGTCCATAAGTGTGCGATTTCGACGCTCAGCCACGCCATTTTGCTGAGGTTCGCCAGGTATTGAATATTGGGCAACAATTCTATTCTCAGCTAGGAACTTGGCAAAAGGTCCTGGAATTTGCCCATAAGGAGCATGTCTACCATAATACTCTCCCCCGCGATCAGATCGTACAACTTTTATTTTAACATTCAGTTGGTTCTCAACTTCGGCTTTGAATATTTTGAATTTTTCCAAACCTTCCGAACGATCACGTATCGGGTAAATATACACGTATCGGGAAAAGTCGTCTGTAAAGGTGATGAATGAATCAAAACCATCTATAGACTTAACGTTAAGGGGTCCACATATGTCAGTATGAATAAGTTCTAGGACACCCGTAGATCTTACTGCTCCTTTCTTAATCGTTTTTGCGTATTTTCCTTTAATGCAGTCAATACATTTGTCTGCATCAGAGAAGTCTAATGAAAGAAGTACGTCATTTTTAATGAGTCTTTCTATTCTCCCCCTCGAAATGTGGCCCAAACGACGGTGCCACAATTTCGAAGAAGTACTAGCACCCTTCCATTTCTTCTCATCTTTAGAAACATCATTCACATGCATAACTGAATCATTCATTGATAACATATATAATTTGCCTCGTCTGACACCGAGGCCAACATTCTTATTACAAAAATTTAACTCAAATTGTTTATTGCCAAACTTGCACTCAAACATGTTATCATCTAGGCAAGAAACTGAAATCAAATTCCTACTTAAAGTAGGTACATAAAGAACATTATTCAAATGAAGCCGGAAGCCGATGTGGAGCTCCAAGATGAGTGACCCTACAGCTTCGACATCGACTTCAACTCCATTCGCGACTTTAAGTCTTCTTTCCCCCTCTCTTATAGTTTGGATCATACTTAATCCCTGCATGGAATTAGCAACATGAGCAGTTGCACCTGAATCAATCCACCATTCGGTACTAGAGAAATTAACATAAAAACTTTTATCAACAAATGTTATTTCATCTGTACCTCTCTTATTGAGCCATCTCAGGAAATCTGGGCAGTCCTTCTTAAAATGCCCTTCTTTTGAACAGAAGAGACACTTGTTGTCGAAAGACTCATCAGGAACCTTATCCTTTCCCTTAACTGACTTTGGTGTGTTGTTCTTGAAAGGCTTCTTTGCAGGCTTGGAGGAACTTGGTCCATCATGTTTTTTCTTGGAAGATCCAACATGAAAGACTTGATCCTTGTTTTGCCTCTTAATCCTCTCTTCTTCCTCAACGAGTCCTGGGGATAACTCAGTGAGTGACCATTTTTCTTTGAGAGAGTTGTAGTTTATCTTAAACTGCTCAAACTCTGAAGGGAGGAACTCTAGTATCATAATCAGAAGGAGGTTATCACTAAGCTCACACTGTAAAGCTTTCAGTTTGTTGGAAGCATTCACCATCCTTAGAATATGAGACCTAACATCTCCATCATTATTATATTTTACAAGGAGCTTATGAAACAACTCTTGAGCATAAACTTTTTCGGAGCCCTTGAACTGCTCCTCCAAAGCTGCCATGAACTCCTTGGCATTGTCTTTCTTGGGGAGAGCCCCAATGATATCTGGAGATATCGACGACTTCATCACGAGCATTGCAACGTGATTTGTCTTTTCCCATTTTTCCAGTTTGGAATCATAGGCTTTCTTTGCTTCATCATACCCCGTGGCACCGACAGGTGGTGCCACAGGTTTGTCCTCCCGCAAAGCGTAATCAAATTCATTGAAAGCCAAGCAGAGTTCCATAGCATTCTTCCAACGAGGGAAGTTACTTCCTGTCAAATGTTCGACAGTATCTGGTCTAAACGGAGCGGAAGCTGAAATTTAAATGGACGCTCATAAGTATGGCATGGATATAAAAATTACGTTGGTAAAATTACATAAACATGCCAACATTATAAAATTCCAACTCTATGTCAAAACACCGTTGGGCAGTAATGACATAAAATTAGAAAACACTTTAGGGAATTGACTTGTAAAATTAAAACAACGTTGGTCAGATTTAATTTTACTGTCATAAATCTTCTCAAATTAAACATCAAATTTAAACTTAAAGGATAAAACTTCATATGATGTCTAATTTGATAATTCATCATTTAAACATGCTAAATATTCTAAACAAAAATTCTCGTTGGTTCATTTTCATTCAGAATAATAACATATTTCAAAATCATATTTTAGGCAATATTTTTCTGTATTTAAAACAGTGCATAAAACTGAACAATAAAACTTATAATGCACTGAAATTTAAATAACAGAAACTGAAAAGGAAATTCGGACAGAAATTGCAGCCCAGAAAAAAACAACTGGGCCGCAGCCCATCTCGGATTCGGCCCAATAAGGCGCCCGAGGCCCATATACTGCCCGGAGCCGTCCGCACCGTCCGATTGAATCGGACGGCCAGGATGCGCCCTGGTCTTATCAAAACGGCCTCGGGTCAAAAGGAAACCTAACCCTAATTTCTTTCTCTCCCCCAATTCTGTCCTCTCCCCGATTCTCCCGTGCGGAAAACGGCACCGGCGAGCGACCGCGTCGGACGGCGATTTTGGCGGCCCGAAGACCCGCCCTTGTCCCGGCGGCGCTGTGGCTCCGCTCGGCCGAGCAGCGTGCATCGGAATGATGTCCGCGCGCTGCTCGGTCGAGCGTGGCCGGTGCGTCGCGTCGGTGGTTGTGGAGGAGGAGGTGCGCGCCGATGGAAACGGCGGCCTTCCGGCGACGGCGTCGACTGGTGGCGAGGCCACCGGTGTCGCGCGCGTCCATTCCGCGCTGGAGCGCGTGTGCTTCCGCGCATCCGGTCCGAAAGGAGCCGAACGGCGTCGCGGGGCGTCATTCCGCACGTCCTCCTCTCCGATGGGAGAGGAACGGCGTCGCGGGGCCAGCGCCCTCGTGCAGCGGTGGGCTGCACGGACCCGAAGGTGAAGGCGGTGGTCCGGCGTCAACTCGGTAAGATCCAAATGCGCCTACCTTCTTATCCGAAATTGGGGATTTTTCTTAGGGTTAGGTGGTTCGGGCAGAGAGGAATTAGACTATTGATTGCCACAATTTGCATTGATCCCCTCCTTCTAATTGCTTCATGACTAACAAGAGATCAAATTTAATTAACCGAAACTAAATTTTCCAAATCAACAGACAGTGTTAATTAAAATTTGTCATTAGCAATTGTTTAGGAAGCAATTAGATTAACCGAACCTTAATCAACAACTTAATTGCCTAAAACATGAACACAATTAACCCAAATTTGATCTACAGATCGTGTTTAGGGTTCTAGAGCTATCAAATTTGGCCTCTGATACCAATGTTAGATCTTAAAACCATCCAGGAACAACTAGATGAACATGACAACATTCTAGAACACCAAAACAGATTAAAAACAAAGAGGGTTTGGAGATCATTACAAGCTCCAGCCATTGAAGACATCGTCGCCTGCTCGGTGCAGGCGAGGTTGAGTGTTGACGTAGTGGAAGTAGATGTAGCAGAGGTAGACGAAGGTTGCGGGAAGGTGCGGATCCCCTCCGGTCTCCAGCGGCACTGTCCGGGGACGGCACGCCGGGGTTCCAGCTCTTCCCGTTGCTATGCGCAGGCCACGATCGGAGTGGGTAGAAATTTAGGTGAGCTGCAGGCTGAAAAACTAACGAGGATAGAATCACCAACCGCCGGACTCCCCCCTTATATTGTGCGCACGCAAGCGGGGGGGGGGGGGGGGGGGGCAGAACCATTAGTCGGTTAGGGTGCCCCGATCAGTGCGTTTTGTTACAACAGAAAAGCAACAGAAAAGTCACGAACGTTGGTTCGTGGACTTCTCTTTTTTTTTCTTTCTTTCTTTCTTCCTTGTTGTAACGTTTATTTGACTCTGTCTTTGTCCGTTAAAACTGACAGATCTAATACCAACATCTCTATCTTCATATGTAAGAAGGAAGATGGAATTCGCCCTATCTTTCTCCACGCGCTTTCTGATAGTGCGACGACTCCAAAGTCTAATCGCCTTCTCGGTCTCTATCCACTGCAATTTCCTCGTGATTATAAAAACTCACAAGACTTTGGGCGATTGAGTGATTTTGTAGGCAACTTTCCGTTTTGGACAGAACCAATAATGACTGAATCTAGTCTTCATTCGTCTGCCGATTGAACGGCAACCCATTGAAAATTCGGAACGAATCAGTTGCAGTCTTTAGTAGTATATTGTTATGGTCTAATCTAGCTGTTCTGTACGCCGTTGAAAGTAACTAATACTACGTTTGTAGATTATCTCATACCCGCAAGTGGGTGATTACGGAATGCTTACATGACGTGTACACTCCTTGATTGGTGGTGTGTCTAATTGTCCATCCAACGTAGACCAGCAGTGCGTCCATGTGCTTATAAGCCGCATGTCCTGCGTCCTAAAGATCCACCCTGCTAGTCATTTGGAAACCTTGTACCAGCAGTCCAGCAGGCTAGCTGAACATTATCTTCAGGCAACAGGCATGTTCTGTTGCATTCTGCTATTGCTTGCTCTGTATTGAACATGTTCTTAAAGAATTACTTCGGGATTTGACATTCTTCTATAGGGCGTTGTTTAATTTTGTTAGAATTGTTAGTTTTCGCTGTCCTGTTTTTTGTGCAGCTCTTACAGTGATATGTTAATCTCTGAAGCCTTGTTGTGTTTACAAACGGATTAAAAGTTTTTCTTTTGAATACTTCTTGTTTCTGAAATGGTTTTGTGGATTCATTGAATGAATAAGCAGCAAGTTTTAGACATCAGTTGTGTTTACTGAGAAAATAAAATTCAGCATCGGAAGCTGGAAATCTAGAGTAAATAGTTTGGTTTGGGTATATTCCTACGTGTTTAGATAGGCATACTTGTTTGTTTTTCTTGCTTGATGTTCCACTTTTTGCTTATCTTGACTCTTCAGTTACTCGGCCTTCTGATGCATCAAATATTCAGGTACTAGCAGAAGGGATCCGAAGTTTGCAGTCATGGGCAATTTGTTGTGCTGTGTTCAGGTTGATCAGTCGACTGTGGCCATCAGAGAGCAGTTTGGGAAGTTCGATAGTGTGCTTGAGCCAGGATGCCACTGCCTGCCTTGGCCGGTTGGGAAACGTATAGCTGGCCATCTCACACTCAGGTTGCAGCAACTTGATGTTCGCTGTGAGACTAAGACAAAGGTTCATCCTAAACACTCAGTTATAGGGATATTGTTGTTTTCTAAACGAAAAAGATGTTTTATTTTCTCTCGACAACTAGCAAGGTGGCCCTCGCAAATGCGAGGGCATTGTCTTTAATATGTTGAAGGCTCTAAATACGTCAAATAATGTTTTCATTGATATCACATTATGTACTCAGAACTAATACGGCTCGACCAACACATATTTAAATATGACATATGCATATATGTAGTATCTTTAAAACAACATTAATTTCTAGGCCAAGAATTTTAATTTCTATAAACACCTATATATGATATTTGTGAGATATTATACATATTGTATTTTCTGTATGATCTTAAATTAGTAGGCAAGGTTAATGTATATAGTTACGTAAGTTTTCCTATTTCAGTTAAAATACCAATAAGAGTTTGGCATCGAATTTATTACGTTGAAAGTTTCTTGTAAATAAATTTGACTATTATGGATATCACATTATTTGAGAAGAAAATATACGGCTCTAACACAAATAAAATTATATAGTATGCCGGCAATGTCTTTTATTCCGAGCCACGGAAATGATAATTAGAAATAATGTGATATCCATAATAGTCTTTAACAGAACATATGAATGGTGAATATTGTGATTTGGGGTATACCCAATATTCACCATTCATACGTTCTTTTATATTTGGAAATGATAATTAGAAATGCACGTAGCTTAGAATCGTTATGTCTGGTTGTATGGCTAAAAGGGAGCTTGTATCTCTAATCACCACATGTCAACAACCTCGATACTAATGAACATATGCCAATCGTGAGATTTATTTGGACTCCAAGTCAGACCTATACTAACCCTAGCTCATCTATAGCCTCTCATCATACCTCCTCTTCACATCTTTTGTCACTTTCTATGCGCAACCATCACTTTTTCTATGGTCGATGTCAGTTCTGGTTTCATATATATTATTTAATCCCTACTTTGTGAGAGTGTGTATTTCTAAATTATTTTCTCTTGATTATATATTAGTGGTGATGCTTATGAATATATATTACTTAGGGTAAACATATTGTATTAAAAAGGATCCAACAAATCAACAATAAGAAGGCTGGTGTTTGATAGGAAATTCTATTATCTCTCTATTTATCATGTTTTACTATGACTTTCTCATACAACAAATTATGTTGAGAATAACCTAATTATATTTGCGTGTTAGCTATTTTATCAATGTGATGTTCCTATGTGGTATAGATTCTTAGAGTTAACAAAATATTGAATCGGAAACCGTGTTTTAATAAATAACTGAAGTGAAGATTGTGTTCTTATGTTGGTGCGGAACTTTCAAACTTTGAGTATCTCCACAGCAAGATGTGCCACCTTAAATAGAATGGTTTTCATGTGTTGATTTTGAGTCCTTTCATAAACTCTTCTTTGTTTCAAACTCAAAATTAGAAAAGTTAGATGTTTTAGAGAGCCAATGTGTAGTTGGATAGGTAGAACGGTGCTTGTGTCACCAAATATCAACACCCTAATTCTTTTTACCTATAAGTCTCGTTAAGGGAGATTGTCTTTTAAATGGAAGATGACGTTCTTATTGGCATCTTAGTGGTGACTTCATCGTTGTTGAAACTTCGCGACTTTGATTTTCAATATAGCTTGTTTGATCGTGTGTCAGGATCGACTAATCCTTAAATTGTTATTTTCACTAATTGATTTTCAATTATTTGTATTTTTTCCTTAAAAATTAGAAAGTGTAATTATATTTTTAGAAAACCAATGTGTGGTTAGATGTGTAGGAAGGTGCTTGTTCCCTACCCAGCAGGAATGAAACATATGTTTGCGTACCATGCAGGTCTCGCTAAAACAGATTATCTTTAGAACGGCAAACAACATTACCATCGATAGTGGTGACTTTGCTAATATTGAATCTCCGCAACTCTGGTCATTAGTTGACTATCTGTAAGTGTGTACATACGGTGGTAGTACTCGTGTGTATGTTAATAAAATATTTGGATCTAATTTGAATTAAATTGGACTTCAATTAAGTTTTTTGTTTTATATTTTAGGCGAGAAGTCCCACTCAAAATATTTCTCAATATTTTTCCCATAGAGTCAATGATTTACAAAAGTCAAACTATTTGTTTTTTAAAACGAAAAAACAATTTCTTTAATTTCTCACGGGATAGGCCAAATTTAGCGAGTTAGTACATTTGTTTTTTCTTTCGTTTTCATCTTTTCATTTTTGGTCCACTCAAGCCCAAACACATTACACATCTATACTTCTGTTAAGACAAGATCTGACTAACATGTATTTAATTAGTCTATCTCTACCTTTAAGATGTTTACATGATCCACTATTTGTATCATTCATTTATCCATGTCATCACCATGTTATCCACTACTTGAGAGACCTATTTGTCCATTTTATTGCATAATTGATAATCATCTATATATGTAAGCTATTCACATTATAAATTCTTTTAGCCATATAATTTTGCACATCATTAATTTTTTCAATTATATACAAAAATTTCATATTAATTAAATTTAGATTTTGATTACTGTGGCTAAATCAAATCCACCATATTCCCGAGCTTGTTTTTCATTCATGCATCAAACATTCTTACTTTTATAACTTTCATAAACATTCTTAAGATTTTCCGCTACAGTGTGCGGATTATCTTTCTAGTATATATTATGTGTATACTCAACTACTACAATGAAAAAGTAGTTGTCGTTTCTCAAAGAAAAGAAAAGTAGTTAATTTCTTTCTGTTTCACCTATACCATCATCGCAGCACAGCTATTTTTGTTTAAAGAAGCAACTTGACACGATGATACGAATATGTCCAGTTTTCTAAAAATTGATTGGCCACAGAGTTACATACACGTAAACTTTTAAATTGTACTCATGTATGTTTGAGAGTAAATAAGATATTTTCGACCGGCCGTTGCATTTAAGACCTTTGAATATCTTTTTATGCACGACTCGTGAATGCAAGGGACTCCAGCCACCACGTTCCACCGGCCGGCCGTTTAACACCGGATCAGATCCGTAGTTTTTTTTTAATTCTTTTTTTCTTCCAGCCACCACGTTCCACCTTGGTTTTTGAAGTACACAAAACGTGTCATATTTGCTATGTACCTATTAACTTTTCATATAATCTCAACCACATATTTCAGATCTAACTGATAAGATTAATTTAGATGATGTGGATTAACGTGGTGTCTCGAAAAACTAACTCATTTTGCTTTTAGTATATAATAGATTGTTTCAAAGCCTAGAATTGTATTGTACAGTAGTTCCTTGTGGATCGTAAATAACATTGTTTTCCTGTTCATTCTATAATAAAATTAACGTCTCTGGAAGTTAAAAATGAATTATGTTGATACGTACTAAGTTACTTCCTTCAGTTATTTTGTCATTGATGAAATTGGGCTCTATATTTCACTTCTGCTATTGAGAATTGTCGTAATGTTGCTGACACCTGATCTTCTGCAGGACAACGTGTTCGTCACCGTTGTTGCATCTATTCAGTACCGACCTCTGGCTGGCAAAGAAAGTGATGCATTCTACAAACTGTCCAACACAAGATCCCAGATCCAGGCCTATGTATTTGACGGTATGATGTTTGAGTTGCTAGTTTTCAAGTGTTCCTTTTAATACATTCATATCAGCATCGATAGAACTCGCCTTATCTCAGTATTCATGTTATTATGTATTCACTAATTTGCGGGTTTGTTTGTATCTACAGTGATCAGGGCAAGTGTTCCAAAGCTTCTCTTGGACGATGCTTTTGAGCAGAAGAATGACATAGCAAAGGCAGTGGAGGATGAGCTTGAAAAGGCTATGTCAGCGTATGGCTTTGAGATTGTGCAGACACTCATCGTTGACATTGAGCCAGACGAGCATGTCAAGCGAGCAATGAATGAGATCAATGCAGGTAATTTGCTAAGCTCTGACATGGTCAAACCTAACAAACCACCTACTTCGATCCTCCAGCATATACAGACACTGTGATCTGATGCCCTGTACTTTCTACAGCTGCGAGGATGAGGGTGGCTGCGAACGAGAAGGCGGAGGCTGAGAAGATCGTTCAGATCAAGCGCGCCGAGGGCGAAGCGGAAGCCAAGTACCTGTCAGGCCTCGGCATCGCCCGCCAGCGCCAGGCGATCGTGGACGGCCTGAGGGACAGCGTGCTGGGCTTCTCCGTCAACGTGCCCGGCACCACCGCCAAGGACGTGATGGACATGGTGCTCATCACACAATACTTCGACACCATGAAGGAGATCGGCGCGTCCTCCAAGTCCTCATCCGTGTTCATCCCCCACGGTCCTGGCGCGGTCCGCGACATCGCCACACAGATCCGTGACGGCCTTCTTCAGGGCCAGTCTGCTGCTCAGCACTAGTTTTAGTTTGGCTTCCAAGCAATGAACTTATGGCTGACGGTGGTTTGTGGTTTCCTTTCCTTGCAACATTATATGCCTATACTTTAGTTCAGTATGGCTTGTCTGGAACTATGTGTGGGTTGTGGCATGAAGTACTTTAAATTGATGCGTGGAAGCAAAACATTTGTTACCCTCATGGGGATTCAGCTCGATATCTGCACATTATGAAAGGGTGATGATTAACTTATCTATGCATCTGTCTCATTTCTTTCTCTTATGGTCTTTCCCATATTTTTATCTCAAATTCAGTCATTAAATGATTGCGTGCAACGACGTATATCTGCTGTGTCACCAATGATATGTTAACATATAATGAAATAATGGCGCAAAGGATTTCTTCGCAAATATCATGGACAATTTTTTTTTCAAATACCATATGCCTCTAAACTGGAGCCGGTTCCATTACCAACGGATAACAAAATTTTGTTAGACACGTGCAGTACTAGAAACAAGGTTCTTTTTTTTCGAGATTGAAGAAACAAGGTTCTTCAACGATCAAACCTACGAAGCAACCCAAACCATCTAGACGAAAGCATAGATTACTCAAACGTTTATCCACAACAAACTTAACCACCACGCGCAACAACCACCGGAAGTTTTGAAAACCAGAAACTAAAATAACTTTAGGTTTATCCAAACATCATACCAAGAGCAATTTCAACCAAATGTTCCCCAAAATAAACTTTAGAACATCACCACCTGTTTCAATCTATTGAAATGTTTTCATCTTAAGAGTTCTTGGGATCTTCAATGCTAAGCACAACAGCTCTAGTCCTCACATCATCGTGAGATATAATCGCCACATGTTGGAGTTGTTATTGTCCTCTCCCGGTTGCAGTCCTGTCCAATATTGAAGAAAAGAGCCAAAGGTAACATATCAGTCCTACGGGAGATGGGATAAGCTTTCCTCCAGAACAAGCACGATTGATAGATTTACAAACAACCGGGCACAAAGGAGCAACCCCAACCTATTTTCTTTTTTCATATTATAGTTCGAGACAATAGCACAACCACAACCAAATCTTAATCTTAAGATGTAATTTGGCTTTCCAAAGATGTGATCTATCAATCCCCACAGAGTAGAGTTTTTTGTAAAGAGACTTGACAATAAACGTGCTAGACTTTTTTTTTTTTGAGAAACACAGTACAACGCAAGCGCTCATATACACGTGCACACACTCACCCCTATGAACGCACGGACGCACACCCTACCCCTATGAGCACCTCCGAGAGACTGAGCCGGCAGATCAGGTCTTGAAATTGACGAAGTCACCACAGGCGCCTCGCTGTCGACGGGAACGTCGCCTCCCACTGAAGAATATTCCGCCTAAATGAGAAACACCTACGTCAAATCTGGGATTTGAACTCTGGTGCGCTGGGGGTACAACCACCCTTCTAACCATCTTGTCACTTCTCTAAACGTGCTAGATTCTACGTGGTCCATTTAGGAGTGTCAAGATAATCACTTAAGGCAACATTTCATAAGCACGTCTTTAATCCTAACACATTTGTTTTGCAGAAGAGGATCCAACCATCTGCGGAAGTTCAAGTTCCACCTAGCATTAAACATTTCCCTCAAAGTGCACCTGCAAATAGATCTCAAAAAGTTATGGGACAGAAGACTCAAAACAGTGTCCCAATAGCAGACATCTTACCAAAGATCAGCTCCTCTATCGTTGCCTACAACCAGCTTTCTCCCTTGCAAATAAAATGTCTGATTTTCAATAAATCTTTCTTGCTTAACCAACAAGGCCGATGGTTTATGACAAAACACAACCCAACTATAGTCCTATAAGAGGGGTAGTGGCGCTTTGGCACTCAGGTATATATTCCCGATATTTAAAATATCCTAAAGTCATTTCACAAAAAAGTTCACGTCGTGTGTAAAAAGAACAAAATTTTGTGCTATCACATCGCATGTGCCATGGATGGTGCAATCTCAACCTTGTGCACATCGAGAATAGAGCGAGGTAATCGATTATGAGAAACGGAGTCCGTTCGTGCATACACATGAAACTTTCCCCGAAGTTGTTGTTTCTGGAGTCGAAAAGGGCAGGGCGCTCCTACATTTCGTATAGATAGAATAGAATTGAGTACGAATTGATCAGGCTAGCTTAATCAAAACATATTATGCAAAAAAACATCAATAGGACATGGGAGAAGAGTACGAAGAGTGACCAAGAGGAACCATGTGCCGTGCGCAGTTCTTGCGGCTGCTTGCATGCTCGCATCTCTGTCGTGTCGTGCGGTACGGATCAGAGCCAGGCGGGCTTGGAATCGGCGCCGGCGGCCTACATCTGGCTCGGTGAGCTTGATGTGGTCGTTTCTACCGTAGTGCTAGGGTGAACTCGTGGACGCGGGGGTGACGGCTTCGGATGGTGGATCTCGCGGGTGGCTCTCTGGCGAGCAGTGATACGTCTCAAACGTATCTATAATTTCTTATGTTCCATGCTTATATTATACCAATTGCTACATGTTTTATATACACTTTATATGGTTTTTATGCATTTTCTGAGACTAACCTATTAACAAGATGCCACACTGACAGTTCCCTGTTTTCTGTTGTTTTTTGTTTCAGAAAAGCTGTTAAGGAAATATTCTCGGAATTGCACGAAACAAAAACCAATACCCCTATTTTTCCAGGAAGCATCCAGAACACCGAAGAGGTCACGGAGGGGGGGGGCCACAGGGCGCCCACACCTGGTGGTGGCGCGGGTCACCCCCCTGCCGCGCCGTGGTGTGGTGTGGGGCCCACGGCCCTCCACCGACCTTGCCCTTTCGCCTATTTATTCCTCCCGACGGGAAAACCCTTGGGACCCGAACACTTTTTCAGAAAATATCACGGAGCCGCCGCCGTCGTCAACCCTAGTTCGGGAGGGTTCAGAAGCTCTTCCCGGCACCCTGCCGGAGAGAGTAATCATCACCGGAGGGCTCTACATCACCATGCCCGCCTCCGGACTGATGCGTGAGTAGTTCATCCTTGGACTACGGGTCCATAGCAGTAGCTAGATGGTTGTCTTCTCCTATTGTGCCATCATGTTTAGATCTTGTGAGCTGCCTATCATGATCAAGATCATCTTTATGTAATGCTACATGTTGTGTTTGCTGGGATTCGATGAATATTTGAGTACTATGTCATTTGCTTCATAATATATCTTGTGAGTGCGTTATTTATGATCTTGCATGCTCTCCGTTACTAGTAGATGATCTGGCCAAGTAGATGCTTGTGACTCCAAGAGGGGGTATTTATGCTCGATAGTGGGTTCATATCTCTATTTAATCTGGGGGAGTGACAGCAACCTCTAAGATTGTAGATGTACTGTTGCTACTAGGGATAAAACAGTAGTTCTTTATCTAAGGATATTTGTGCTACTTACATTACACACTTTACTTAATGTAATAATCTGTTGCTTGCAACTTAATACTGAATGGTGTTGCGGATGCTATCCTGAAGGTGGATTATTAGTCACAGATGCAGTTGGATGACGGTCTATGTATCATGTTGTAATGCCCAAATGATTCTCACACTAGACATCATGACTTGTATATGCAGTTCTTTATTCTGTCAATTGCCCAGCTGTAATTTGTTTACCCTCATATATGCTATTATTATTTATGGAGAGACACCACTAGTGAACTGTGGACCCCGGTCCTTTTCTTTACATTGATAATACAATCTACTGCAATCCTGTTACTTTCATTCTCTGCAAACAAACATCATTTTCCACACATACGTTTAATTCTTTGTTACAGCAAGCCAGTGAGATTGACAACCTCACTGTTAAGTTGGGGCAAAGTATCTTGATTGTGTTGTGTGCAGGTTTCACGTCAGTTAAACGCCAAGCTCTTTTCTGGCGCCGTTGACACCTTCAGGAGAACTCTAGTTTCCTACTGGTTCGATAACCTTGGTTTCACAACTGAGGGAAATTTGCTGCTGCACTACTTCATACCTTTCTCTTGGGGTTTCCCAACAACACCTCTCCGGTGCATCAAGCTCTTTTCTGGCGCCGTTACCGGGGAAACTAAGCTCTTCTGCGAGGGGAGTCTCTCACATCCAATCTTTTTATTTTGTTATTGTCTTGCTTTGTTTATTTTTATTACTGTCTTGTTTGCTTAATATAAAAAATACAAAAAAATTTAGTTACTTGCATTAATATTTTTATTTCGGTTTTGTTATTTATTTATTTCGGTTTAGCATTTATTTATTTCGGTTTGTCTTTTATTTTGCTAAAATGAGTACTGCTGAGAATACTAAGTTGTGTGACTTCACTAGCACAATTAATAATGATTTCATATGCACTCCTATTGCTCCACCTGCTTCTAAAGCAGAATTCTTTGAAATCAAACCTGCTTTGTTAAACCTTGTTACGAGAGAGCAATTTTCTAGTGTTAGTACTGATGATGCTGCTGCCCATCTTAATAAGTTTGTTGAACTTTGTGAAATGCAAAAGTATAAAGATATAGATGGTGATATTATAAAACTGAAATTATTTCCTTTCTCCTTGAGAGGAAAGGTTAAAGAATGGTTGCTTTCATTGCCTAGGAATAGTATTGATTCATGGATTAAATGCAAAGATGCTTTTATTGGAAAATACTATCCTCCTGCTAAGATCATTTCCTTAAGGAGTAGCATTATGAACTTTAAACAATTTGATAATGAACATGTTGCTCAACCTTGGGAAAGAATGAAATCTTTGGTTAAAAATTGCCCTACCCATGGACTGACTGTTTGGATGATCATCCAAACCTTTATGCAGGACTGAATTTTTATTCAAGAAATCTTCTTGATTCGGCTGCTGGAGGTACCTTTATGTCCATCACTTTGGGGGCTGCAACAAAACTTCTTGATGATATGATGGTTAATTATTCTGAGTGGCATACTGAGAGAGCTCCTCAAGGTAAGAAGGTAAATTCTGTTGAAGAAACCTCTTCTTTGAGTGAAAAGATTGATGTTATTATGGCTATGCTTGTGAATGGTAAATCTCATATAGATCCAAATAATGTTCCCTTAGCTTATTTGGTTGCACAAAAAAAACATGTTGATCTGAACTTCATTAAAAATAATAATTTTAACAACAATGCCTATAGGAACAATTATGGTAATAATAACTACAAGCCCTATCCTCCTAATAATGGCAACAGCTATGATAATTCTTATAGCAATAATAGGAATACCTCCTCTGAACTTGAAACCATGCTTAAGGATTTTTTTTTTTAAAAAAACTGTTTTTAATAAAACTGTTGAGGAAAAGCTTGGTAAAATTGACATTCTTGCTTCTAAAGTTGATAGTCTTGTTCTTGATGTTGATCTTTTGAAATCTAAAGTTATGCCTAATGATGCTAAAGAGAATAAGACCTTTGCTAAAATTAATGCCATCCAAGTTCGAATTGATGATAATGTTAGGATGATGGCTGAATTACGTGCTAGATGGGAAAGAGAGGAACTAGCTAAAAAGAATAATATTGCTAGAGTTTATACTATTACTACTACTGAAAATAAAGTTACCTCACATGCTAGTAAACCTCCTACTACTAATGGTAACATAATTGGTGTTGCCAACGTTTCCTCTACTTATTCAAAAAATTAAAATTGACTAAAACTGCTGAAACTGTTCTTGATAAAAGTGCTGAAATTTTTAAGAACATAGAGAATCATGGTTCGGTTTGCTTTGATGATAATGATTTTGATTTTGATAATTGTAATATCTTTGAAGTTATTAAGTTCTTGCAAAAGTTAGCCACAAGTCCTAATGCTAGTGCCATGAACATGGCATTTACAACTCATATTACAAATGCTCTCATTAAAGTTAGGGAAGAGAAATTAAAACTTGAAGCTTCTATCCCTAGGAAGTTAGAAGATGGTTGGGAGCCCATCATTAAAATAAAAGTGGATGAATTTGATTGCAATGCTTTATGTGACCTTGGTGCAAGTGAAGGGGATCGCATGCAGAAAACAAAAATTTTCCTAGCAACGATATCCTTAAAACAGCCAGGATCTATACTATGCAGATATAGAAGTACGGCGGATATCGGAATACATACACTTGTAGACCGAAAAGCGGGGATTACGCTCCCGCACAAGCGTTGACGACGAAGACGACGTAGCCGACCTCTAGGTCGCGAAGAACTCGGCGCGACGAAGACGATGAAGATGACCTCGAGGTCGGGTGGAGGAAGTAGGCCTCCGAGTACCGCTAGCGCAGCACCTCGCAGGGTGTTACACACATACGGTGGAGACGACGGCCTCCGAAGCTCCAGTCCAGGACGAGCAGCGGAAGACTTGGACCGGAACACCAGCAGCGCGGCAGCGGGCTATGGTGGAGAGATCCCCTCTCAACTCGGCGCAACTCCGACAAAGGGAATCACGTTATCGAGGAGAGAAAGAGAAATTAATTGGTTGAATTAAAAGGCCAGGGGTGCCCCTTCTTATATAGGCTCCCGGGGGGAGCCAACCTTGCCAGCCAGGCAATGTGGGACTATCCCACATGCCTGGTTCGGCCAAGGCTGATGCGCCGGCCCTAGGTGGGCCCCATTTGGCCCACCTAGGCCGGCCAAGCCCCCCCCCCACCGAATTCCCCTAGGGAATTTTCCCCTCTTGGGCCTTCTTTCGACCAGAAGGCCCATTTAGAGAAATCAGCCTAAATAAATTCGAAAATAAATATATAAAATCATATTTAGACATTAATTACACTAATTAATATCAAACATATTATATATAATTTATTCTAGCTCCGAAAACTATTTCGTCGCTGCCCGATCTCCATCGGACCTCTCCCGGGACGTTCCCGGTGTTCTCTTTCCTTTCCGGTTGTCTTGTCGAAACCCCTTAAGTGTGTTACCCTAGCGGTTCGATATAATAACAGACATGATCGAGACTCCTCTCCGATCAATGATTAACTCGTAGGCCTGGACCCCATGAATTAACCCCTGTGATATAACGAATGACTTTCATCTATCAAACCTGGACGTCGAGTCTTAAACCTTTTGCCATAGCGATACTTAGCGTGTCCGAGCATCGTTCATAGATATCTCCATACCTAGCATGATCTCGTTACCGACAACACTATCTTCTACTCGTCTATGATATTATGTCAGCTGGTGACCTAGTCACATGTTTGCAAACTCATTTGACATAATCTCACCGAGTGGGCCCTAGAGTATCTATCCGGCTATACGGACTGACAAATCCCGCTCTTGACCCCTCGTCTCAACTACCCCTTTCCGATACCCAAAAGTATCACCGTTATTGTCACACTATATAAGATATGACGTTTGGTGCGATCAAAGTATCTTACAGGAATAACAATAAGAGTTGGTCTCACGGTCAAAGGCGTAATGACTACGTCCTACAAATTATGGGTAAGTCCATCACATCGTTCCACCTAACGATATGACTCCATTGCCGACAGACGCCATGTCTCATGATCGGGAAACCTCGATCATCAATCGCGCAATGAAACTAGTCTTAGCAGAGGCAACTAGGGACCTGGTTGTTTATCTACCACACGTGTATTAATGTTTCCGCCTAATACAGTTATAGCATGGTATAAAACATATAATGAACAATTGGAATATAACCAATAAACTATCTTTATTAAGTGCCTCTAGGGCATATTCCCTTCAGTCTCCCACTTGCACTAGAGTAACACTTAATCTAGTTTACAACTTGGTAAAAGCTCAACACCCATAGCATCTTGGTGCATGCTTGTCTCGTGGAAGAGGAATACAGTCAACAGATCTCACACATTGAGACCTATATGTGCTTTGCAACACTTCTATGTCACCTAGTTTGACATCATCCCGTATCTTACGATGACGGTGAAATATATCCTAGTGGATGGAGTGAGACTCGAACATTCGCGTAGCATGGGCCTTAAAAGTCTAAGAGATCTATTAAGGGGACCACATACGCTCGGAAAACTGCTCAGTCCAATCACACTTGCTACTTCTGAAGTTGCCATATATTTCTATACCTATGTAGATTATGCAACAGTGCATTCATATGCGACTTCGCAAACTAACCATGTCTTTCTTCAAAATAAAGGACATCTCCTATATGAGATTTCTAGTTGTATGGGCCAGTGTAATAACTTGCATCATCGTAACCTCTTTACGGCAAGTTGTCTTTCACTCTTTCTCTTTACCAGAAAACATATCTTCAGTTCTCACAGACACTGAAAAATATACTTAACGTTTGTTCATTGATCCACACAAGGATCACTCTAGAACCCGTTCTTTAACCAAGAACTTGGGTCACACTAAGTCGAGCTTTCAATCTGATAGCATCTATGTCTGATACATAGAGAATGTCGAACATCATTTGCTATCACTGAAAATGCCAAGATAAACTTAATATTTCACCTAGTCATACAAGTAAGAACCATTTTCTTCGCTTGTTCTATTCTGAAACACTTCAGAATCTTAACTTAGGAAATATTCCGACCTAATGTTATTAAGCCCCTTACGATCTATACAATTATAGATTGGATGCCTAATACTCCTAACTTCTTTCATAGAAAATTTAATCACTTAAATAATCCTTTACACTCTACTAGAGGATATGTGTCATTCAATATGTCGTTACATACAAAATCACGAATGACACCTAGCTCCCACTCAAATATGACTTCCGCATATAAGATCAAGGAAAGCTACTTAGCTCCCACTCAAATATGCCTTCCGCATATAAGATCAAGAAAAGCTACTTTGCTCCCACTCACTTCTTTGCAAATGCAAGTTTCTTCAACTATTTTGGACAACTCCAAAATCCTTTGATCACATCATCAAAGTGAAGATTCCAGCTCCGATATGCTTGCTTCAGCCCATGAATGGACAACTGAAGTTTGCATACATGTTTAGCATCCTCAGGATCACCAAACCATTATTGTACTAATTACAACTCTTTCTTAATGACACTATTAAGAAACATGGTTTCCTTATCCATCTATCAATTTCTCATTCGAAATTATAGTAATTGCTAAACGACCCAGAATAGATTTAGGCTTCGCCACTTGAGACAAAATCTCGTTGTGGTCAACTTTTGAATCTGTCGGAACTGTTTCACGACAAATCGATCCTTATCAATGTCTACTCTCTCATAAAATTCCATATTCTGTTAACATCCTAGATGCCATCAAGAAGATCTCCCAAGTCAATACCTGGTAATCGTACATGGATTTTATTTCGGATCATATATGACTCATAGCCATTTCTCGGACTTAGGTCTACCATCTCTTCTTCGTAGTTCGTAGGTCTGTCATATTCCATTAACATGACCTTCATAACAAGATTGTCGTAACACATAGTGTGGAACACAACCTCGTATGCCTACGTTCTTGGTATGAGCTCAGAGCATCATGATCTTGTATCATCAGCTTCTTTCAAGCTGTGGAGCATGACACCGAAAACACTTTCAGTTGCGCCACTCTGATGTCTGGAGAGAAAGTTCATCAACTTTGTCTTGCTCTACTTTCTTTCTCACTTATACCCTTGGACAAGAAACTATTTCTTTCGCAAGGTATATCCCGGCAACGATTTTGCCTATGTCGTGAGACATGTACCCAACTAACTCTTTAGGTACACTACAAAGATTAATCCATTTTAGGTTTGATCACATCAAAACACTAAATTGCTGAAACGACAATCTAGGCTAAAAGCCATGCCATCACTAATATGGTATTGTCTCCATGGATTTAAATGGTTTCCCTATTATCTAACGTGAGTGTTACGTTTCTACCATACGACTCTAATGATCACAATAATTCGGTAAGAGATTTATTTACCACACACTATCCGATAGGGTGCGATTACGACGTCCTAACATACCATAACACTATGGTATTCCATACGACGTAATTTGTGGAACTCTTCTCACAAGTCTTCCAATGACGTGCCAACATTATAACTCAAATCTTTATTTCCTCGATCTGTATCGCAGGAATTAGATTTTCTTGTTAAATTTATTTCCTACTTCATTCTGAACTTGTTTGATCGAATCAAAATTTTCAGGCCAACATTCCCTGAGTGGATATTCATATATCTACTTGGAATATTCATGAAGTCTATGAAATAAACACTTCCACTTTACGTTAAAGTACTTCATTGATTCACATACACCCATATGCATGATTCTCAACAAGTCATACTCAAAACGTTCAGCGAAGTTCACGAAATAAAGGTCTCCACTACCCGTCAATTACTTCATTGATCCACATACATCTATATGCATGACTATCAATAAGTTATATGCCCGTTTTCCGAAAACGGTGTCTTAGTTATCTTGCAAGTGTCAAAAGATCAAATCTAAGGACTTGTAGATCCATCCGGTATGGAGCTAATTCATTGACTATAACATTGACATGAATTAAACGGTAGTGCCACACATATGTGGTGTCTTTATTAAGTTTGTATCCTTTGGCATTGATATTATGAATGTGGGAGCTTCTACCATCTAAATTCAAATCGGCATATGATCATTACTTCATAAATATAGGACAACGAATTTGTCACTAATATATATGAACAATTGTCTCGCTAGAGGAGACACACTTATAACGATCATACTAACAGGCGATCATAAAGAATTTATTCAAATGGTAGATCTAGAGGGAGAGTGTCTATGGCCATCACAACAATTTGTCTGCCATTATCAACACGCAATGTCGCCTCATCCTTTCAAGCCACTCAAGCAGTAAACCTGGTTTTCATAAAACATGACTAGTATCAAAACTTAGTCACTACTGCGAGTACTTGCTTAGCTAAAACATTCATAACATGTATATCATATATACACCATCATCATTGATGTCTTCCGGCGATCTGTTTCATCTTCTTGATACTTCCAACGTAATCAAGAACCATGAAGGTGAACGATTCCCCTTGCATGACATAGTCATAGCATTTGCACTTGGCAACGACGTCTGTCATCCAGTGATCGAGCTGAGCGAGGCGTCTCAATGTTCATCAAGTATGACCATATGTCATCAAGTATGACTGCCACGTGCTCCTTCAATGTGTGTATTCTCTTCCATCTTGGTTGAGAAGACAATCAGTCAACGTACTGATAAACTTCATCAACCCAACTTTTAGGGGTACCCCGAGTTTAGCGACCATCTCATATGTTCGCGATCTAATAACTCGTACCCACCGTTGGTTCTCTATGGCAGAGATCATAGCATACACTGGACTATGATGATATCATCCGCACAAAACCTGATAATCCAAATTATCTTTTGTTAGCGGAATCTCCGGGTTTATCTCCTAGTGGGTATTGTATCACAAAGAGCTAACGGTTTAAACAAGGAGTATCCTCAAGCTAAAGTATAAAACTATGAAGTTTGGACCCAACCTTTTAAGTTTCTCAATCGCAGGAATGCGCCTAATTTTAAAAGATGCTATTACAATGGTTAATATCTACAAAGGTTTGCAAAACAGACTTTGTTCATTATATTTTGAGTTCTAGTATTTTAGAAAATAACTATCCGAACTCCCACTCAAACGAACATCCCTCCTGGTCGTTTAAGCGATTACACGACCCCCATCCATTGCACAACCCCTCATCGTCAGAGCCGGCAGCACAACTTCAAGGGTAGACAATTGTCAATCACAACAACTCTGTGACTCATGCTCGACCTTTCGGCCTCCGTGTTCCGAGGCCATATCTGCATATGCTAGGCTCGCCACAATAACCTCCACGTAACGCTTGTGCAACATGGCTTACACCCACTATATGCGAACGACGATATGTCTGACACCCGATCGTCACGGCCTGCCTCATAACGTAGAACTTTCTTGGTGGTGCTCGTTGGAGGAAGAACACTAGTGGTATTTTTGAAGGGATCATCTTATATACAACTACCGCCGCGAAACTAATATATACTAATATATATAATCACACAATATAAGATGCACACAAAACATCAAATGTAATGCGATGTGATATAGTCCATTGCGCCATGGTCTTCTTGGCGCCCGTAGTTCATAAACAATTTAATAAACCTACCTTGACCATATCACATTGCCCCTGCAAAATAAAGTTAGACGCTTCTACTTTATCTTTTGCATATTTTACGTGGCTTGGGGCTGTCGTAAATAGAACCGCTTCATACCTACGAACCTTATGACCACAACAACGATCCAATAATTGCATGTTTAAGCATCCCTTTCGGGCCCTCCATTGAAAATGCAAGACCAACTAAAGAGAGAGAGACAGACACCCGCCAGCCACAGATACGGTACAAGCCGTATGTCAGTAGTGGAACCAGTCTCGCGTAAGCGTACGCGTAAAGTCGGTCCGGGCCGCTTCATCAACTCGATGCCGCTGGAATCACAAGTGCACGCTAGAGGGTAGCAAATAACAGGAACGGTGCCCCCGTGCAGAACACGGGTTCTAACAGCGTACAGCTATATCTACGATAGATCGGCTCTGATACCACTGAAGGGGATCGCATGCAGAAAACAAAAATTTTCCTAGCAACGATATCCTTAAAACAGCCAGGATCTATACTATGCAGATATAGAAGTACGGCGGATATCGGAATACATACCCTTGTAGACCGAAAAGCGGGGATTACGCTCCCGCACAAGCGTTGACGACGAAGACGACGTAGCCGACCTCTAGGTCGCGAAGAACTCGGCGCGACGAAGACGATGAAGATGACCTCAAGGTCGGGTGGAGGAAGTAGGCCTCCGAGTACCGCTAGCGCAGCACCTCGCAGGGTGTTACACACATACGGTGGAGAAGACGGCCTCCGAAGCTCCAGTCCAGGACGAGCAGCGGAAGACTTGGACCGGAACACCAGCAGCGCGGCAGCGGGCTATGGTGGAGAGATCCCCTCTCAACTCGGCACAACTCCGACAAAGGGAATCACGTTATCGAGGAGAGAAAGAGAAATTAATTGGTTGAATTAAAAGGCCAGGGGTGCCCCTTCTTATATAGGCTCCCGGGGGGAGCCAACCTTGCCAGCCAGGCAATGTGGGACTATCCCACATGCCTGGTTCGGCCAAGGCTGATGCGCCGGCCCTAGGTGGGCCCCATTTGGCCCACCTAGGCCGGCCAAGCCCCCCCCACCGAATTCCCCTAGGGAATTTTCCCCTCTTGGGCCTTCTTTCGACCAGAAGGCCCATTTAGAGAAATCAGCCTAAATAAATTCGAAAATAAATATATAAAATCATATTTAGACATTAATTACACTAATTAATATCAAACATATTATATATAATTTATTCTAGCTCCGAAAACTATTTCGTCGCTGCCCGATCTCCATCGGACCTCTCCCGGGACGTTCCCGGTGATCTCTTTCCTTTCCGGTTGTCTTGTCGAAACCCCTTAAGTGTGTTACCCTAGCGGTTCGATATAATAACAGACATGATCGAGACTCCTCTCCGATCAATGATTAACTCGTAGGCCTGGACCCCATGAATTAACCCCTGTGATATAACGAATGACTTTCATCTATCAAACCTGGACGTCGAGTCTTAAACCTTTTGCCATAGCGATACTTAGCGTGTCCGAGCATCGTTCATAGATATCTCCATACCTAGCATGATCTCGTTACCGACAACACTATCTTCTACTCGTCTATGATATTATGTCAGCTGGTGACCTAGTCACATGTTTGCAAACTCATTTGACATAATCTCACCGAGTGGGTCCTAGAGTATCTATCCGGCTATACGGACTGACAAATCCCGCTCTTGACCCCTCGTCTCAACTACCCCTTTCCGATACCCAAAAGTATCACTGTTATTGTCACACTATATAAGATATGACGTTTGGTGCGATCAAAGTATCTTCCAGGAATAACAATAAGAGTTGGTCTCACGGTCAAAGGCGTAATGACTACGTCCTACAAATTATGGGTAAGTCCATCACATCGTTCCACCTAACGATATGACTCCATTGCCGACAGATGCCATGTCTCATGATCGGGAAACCTCGATCATCAATCGCGCAATGAAACTAGTCTTAGCAGAGGCAACTAGGGACCTGGTTGTTTATCTACCACACGTGTATTAATGTTTCCGCTTAATACAGTTATAGCATGGTATAAAACATATAATGAACAATTGGAATATAACCAATAAACTATCTTTATTAAGTGCCTCTAGGGCATATTCCCTTCAGCAAGTATCTCTGTTATGCCTAAAAAGCTCTATGATATGTTTGACTTGCCACCGTTGGAACATTGCTGTTTGGATGTTTTTCTTGTTGATAATGCTATGAAGAAACCTTTGGGTAGAGTTAATGATGTTCTTATTATGGTTAACAATAACCTTGTCCCTGCTGATTTTATTGTCTTGTATATTGAATGCAACCCATCCTGTCCACTTGTGTTGGGAAGACCTTTTCTTAGAACTGTGGGTGCTATTATTGATATGAAAGAAGGAAATATTAGATACCAATTCCCACTCAAGAAAGCTATGGAACACTTACCTAGAAATAGAATGAAGCTACCTTTTGATTCTATCATTCGTACAAATTATGATGTTGATGCTTCATCTCTTGAAAACACTTGAATATCACTTTCTGTGCCTAGCTGAAAGGTGTTAAAGAAAAGCGCCTATGGGAGACAACCCACTTTTTATTTCTGTTATTTTATTTTATTGAGTCAAGGAACATGTTTACCTCTGTAGCAATTTATTTGTATCTTTATTTTATTGCATTGTTGTGTCAAGTTAAGCCTCTAGTAGAAAGTTGATGCTAGATTTGGATTTCTGCGCAGGAACAGTTTTCTGCTGTCCACCGTTTAATTCGTAAGAATTCACAAAATGACCTGGGATTTTTTGTGCGTGATCCTCAGATATGTATGCAGCTTTCATTAGTTTTGAGTTTTCTGATTTGAGCAAGTTAAGTGCCTCGAAAAAATTCGTCTTTACAGACTGTTCTGTTCTTAACAGATTCTGCCATTTATTTTGCATTGCTGCTTTTGCTGTTTTTGAATGGATCTTTTTGTTCCATAAAATACCAGTGGCTGTAGCTAATGTCCAGTAGCATGTGTAATGGTTTTGTCCATGCAGAATATAAGAATTTTTGATTATGCACTAACCCTTTAATGAAGTCTACTTTGAGTTTGGTGTGGAGAAAATTTTCAAGGATCAAGAGAGAAGGATGATTTGATGTGATCAAGAAGATGAAAGAGCCTAAGCTTGGGGAGCATATTTCAAGAAGACTCAAGCGTCTAAGCTTGGGGATGCCTTGGGCATCCCCTTCTTCATCAACAAACTATCAGGTCCTCTCTAGTGAAACTATATTTTAATTCCGACATATCTTATGTGCTTTACTTGAAGCGTTTGTTTGTATTTGTTTTTGTTATTTTCATTCTCTGAATAAAATGGATCCTAGCATTCCTTTGTGGGAGAGAGACACGCTCCGCTTTTTCTTATGAATACTCGTATTCTTCACTTATATTTGTTGAGTATTCTTCTATGTTACTTCAATACTATTATCTCTTGTTTTTCATGCATCTCTTGTTAGAGCTGTTAGTTTTCTTATGTTATACTCTCATATCTCATTGTTAAATACTTGGAGAGTTTATTTTTAGATAAGTTGATTGGTGTTTGGTTAAGAACAGAAAATGTTAAATGTGGTAGATGGTATGATGAAATGATACATAATCTTGTAAATCATTAAATTGTGTCACTTGAATCATTAATGTTGTTTTGAGATATTAATATTCTTAATGGTAAAACATGATGGTTTAGTAAAGTGGAATGATTAATGGTTGGTCTAGAAAACTTGAAGTTGTGTCACACTTAAATATCTAGTTGATAGCATAATGATATATGACTTCTAATGTTAAAAACAACCGTAATGACTTTGTGTTATGCGCTACGGTCGGGGTCCCAACAGTGATTTGTTCATTTGCCACAGTCCCTCATGGAGTGATTTTCATTATACCTTGTAAGATCATATTTCTAGTTGGAATCTTTTTGCTTGTGAGTTCTAAGCTGCGGTTTTCATGGCACTTCCACCACCATATTTGCTAGCCTCTTCGGTACTTTGCATTGCCCTTTCTCACATTGAGAGTTGGTGCATACTTCGCAGGTACATCCAAAACTCGTGGGAGATCTTCATCATGTTCTCCTACACATAAGCCAAATATCTTTCTCAAAACATCCACCATACCTACCTACTACAACATTTTCATAGCTGTTCTGAGATATATTGCCATGCAACTTCCATCTTACATTACATGATTTGTTGTCATTTATCATTTATATATTGCCTTGCATGATTCTTTACAGCTGATGTGTGGTTTTACCCATGTTACGCTAGATCATTGCATATCCTGCTACACTGGCAGAGGCACCGTTTCATACACTATGTTTTATTCCTTATGAGGTCCTTGTATTAAAAGTGTGTTGTCATATTAGAATGTTTGCCCCTAAAAGTGAAAAGAGCCGTGGAGGCCATCGAAAAGAGAAACAGAAAAGGTAAAAAAAAAAGGGGGCAACATTACTACTCCTTATCCACACTTGTGCTCATGTTATAACACTTGTAGTATTCATAGTCATCATTTGTGCTCATGTTTAGCACCATTACTCCATATGAGAGAGTCTTCATGTTCTACTTGTATAACTATGTGGGGAACTTTACATTATAGAACTTGGCTTGTATATTCCAATGATGAGCCTCCTCAAAAGTGCTCTAGCTCTTCATGAGCAAGCAAGTTGGATGCACCCCCACTAGTTCCATTGGAGAGCTTTCATACACTTATAGCTCTATGTGCATCCGTTGTGTGGCAATCACTACTCCTTGCATAGATTCGATTATAAGACTTCCTAGTGTCTAATGACCACTTTCAGCTGTGTGAGACTTTCTTCCGTTGGCCTTTCAAACCCCCCCTTATTATTCTTTTAGCCACAACATCCTGGTGCCAGGAACCAACGCTGAACGCTTGCTTGTTTTTAAGTGAACAAATAGAGAGATGATTTTCTACGTGCATATTATTATTGCTTGACTTGATCCTTTCACAAAGTTGTTATGAGTGTTGGATGCATTAGATGATTATATTGTTATTGTTGAAGCTTAAATCATATTTAATATCTACTTTGCACGGTTGATTGTTCTCTAGTATTGATTCATTGAAAGTTTTACTTTGTTCTTCCTACTTGTTTACTCATTACTCATTTGATATCAATATAAACTACAACTTTTATTCATTTGATCTCAATTTACATGCATTACATTATTATATGATCAAGATTGTGTGAAAGCATGTCACTTCAGAAATTATTCTTGTTATCGTTTTACCTACTCGGGACGAGTAGAACTAAGCTTGGGGATGCTTGATACGTCTCAAACGTATCTATAATTTCTTATGTTCCATGCTTATATTATACCAATTGCTACATGTTTTATATACACTTTATATGTTTTTTATGCATTTTCTGGGACTAACCTATTAACAAGATGCCACAGTGTCAGTTCCCTGTTTTCTGCTGTTTTTGGTTTCAGAAAAGCTGTTAAGGAAATATTCTCGGAATTGCATGAAACAAAAGCCAATACCCCTATTTTTCCAGGAAGCATCCAGAACACCGAAGAGGTCACGGAGGGGGGCCACAGGGCGCCCACACCTGGTGGTGGCGCGAGTCACCCCCCTGCCGCGCCGTGGTGTGGTGTGGGGCCCACGGCCCTCCACCGACCTTGCCCTTTCGCCTATTTATTCCTCCCGACGGGAAAACCCTTGGGACCCGAACACTTTTCCAGAAAACATCACGGAGCCGCCGCCGTCGTCAACCCTAGTCCGGGAGGGTTCAGAAGCTCTTCCCGGCACCCTGCCGGAGAGGGGAATCATCACCGGAGGGCTCTACATCACCATGCCCGCCTCCGGACTGATGCGTGAGTAGTTCATCCTTGAACTACGGGTCCATAGCAGTAGCTAGATGGTTGTCTTCTCCTATTGTGCCATCATGTTTAGATCTTGTGAGCTGCCTATCATGATCAAGATCATCTTTATGTAATGCTACATGTTGTGTTTGCTGGGATCCGATGAATATTTGAGTACTATGTCATTTGCTTCATAATATATCTTGTGAGTGCGTTATTTATGATCTTGCATGCTCTCCGTTACTAGTAGATGCTCTGGCCAAGTAGATGGTTGTGACTCCAAGAGGGAGTATTTATGCTCGATAGTGGGTTCATGTCTCTATTTAATCTGGGGGAGTGACAGCAACCTCTAAGATTGTAGATGTACTGTTGCTGCTAGGGATAAAACAATAGTTCTTTATCTAAGGATATTTGTGCTACTTACATTACACATTTTACTTAATGCAATAATCTGTTGCTTGCAACTTAATACTGAATGGTGTTGCGGATGCTATCCTGAAGGTGGATTATTAGTCATAGATGCAATTGGATGACGGTCTATGTATCATGTTGTAATGCCCAAATGAATCTCACGCTAGACATCATGACTTGTATATGCAGTTCTTTATTCTGTCAATTGCCCAGCTGTAATTTGTTTACCCTCATGTATACTATTATTATCTATGGAGAGACGCCACTAGTGAACTGTGGACCCCGGTCCTTTTCTTTACATTGATAATACAATCTACTGCAATCTTGTTACTTTCATTCTCTGCAAACAAACATCATTTTCCACACATAAGTTTAATCCTTTGTTACAGCAAGCCAGTGAGATTGACAACCTCACTGTTAAGTTGGGGCAAAATATCTTGATTGTTTTGTGTGCAGGTTTCACGTCAGCTACACGCCAAGCTCTTTTTTGGCGCCGTTGACACCTTCAGGAGAACTCTAGTTTCCTACTGGTTCGATAACCTTGGTTTCACAACTGAGGGAAATTTGCCGCTGCACTACTTCATACATTCCTCTTGGGGTTTCCCAACAACACCTCACCGGTGCATCGAGCAGCGCAGTGATGGTCTATCTCATTGACTATGAGGGCGGCGATGAGTGGGTGGCGGAAATCCGGGCGTTGGCGGTGTTTCTACAGTGGTGGCTCCCAGATCGTGCTCTGGAGGTTTGTTTTGGTTTCGTCATGTAGACCATGGTACGATGTTGTGGCAGAGGTGATTTCGGATGAAAGTCCAGCGCTTCGGCGCCAGCGGCGACGATGCTTGTGGGTGTCGTGACCCTCTTGAGGGTGCCGTTGTGGTTACCTTCCAAGCATTAGAGTTCCGGGTGAAAACCCTTGACCATTTCGGTCTCAGTGACGTTGGTGCTGAGTCGTGACCCTCTTGGGGGCGTCGTTCTAGAGTTTGGTACTTTGTGGTCGCGGCATGTCGATACCGGCAGGCAAGCTGGGATCCTGACTCGAAGCTTCTTCGGCCCTGACGTGAGGCGGTTACGACGGTCATCTTTCTTCTACACGTGTTTTCGTTGCACCGTGCTCGTCCCTCGTTGTGTTGGCTGGCAGGATCGGCGCTCCACGATCCGGAGCGAGAGGACAGGCGGTTCTCTTCGACGATAACTTGGTGTGCATGGTGTAACGAGGATGCATGTTGGTGACCCCTTGTTGGTGGTTTAGAGGTTTCTTGTAGGAAAACGCTTCCGTTAGGGCGACCTAACGCGCCCTCGCGTAGGTCGCCCTCGTCTGCGCGCGTGCTTTGGTAGTTGGGCTGTTCCTAGGTCGCGCGCTTCGGTAGTTGGGTTGTTCATGGGCCCGCGCGTAGAGTAGCTGGGCTGCTTGTTTTTTTGGGGCCCAATATATGTGTTTCACTTTATTATTATGTATGGAATGTTTCAAATAATTATTTCGCAAAAAAAAAATTGGATAGAATTTTTTTGTTATATTTTGTATGTTAATTTTCGTAATGCTACAAAGTTTTTCGGAGCGTTTTTACAAGTTTGGATGCCCCCCGTTTTTTCGATAATGTTTCTATTATTTGTTTTTTTTACCGGCGCTTGTCTTTTTTTGTTGCAATATGCGTTGATTTTTGGTACAAAGTAAATTTGTGGTAAAAAATTATTTTGCTTACGAATATCTAATTGCTATAAACACATACTTTTTTGTTGTAATAGTCTGTAATTTGTGTTAAAATAGTTGGTGGTTTTTGTTGTAAACGAATCTTCAACAACATTTGCCCACTTTTTTTAACTGCTACGAACAAATGAGTTTTTGTTGTAATATGTTGTGATTTTTGTGAAATTGTTGACAATTTTTTGTTGTAATTACAGGTGACTTTTGTTGCGAAACAATCTGCACAAAAAATGTTGTTATTTACCATTTTTACGTAACATTATTTTTCTTTTGAAAAGTTACGTTGATTTGTTGCGATAATATATATTTTTTGTACATGAGGTGAGGCATTTTGTTGTAATGCGCGGGATTTTTGTTGCGACACGGGGTAAATCACCTTGATGGCATTTTTGGTGTAAATACCATGAAGGTCGGGGGCACCTCAACATACCCCTTCAGTGAGTTTTGTTGTGGAGTGCGGGTTGAGTTCCAAAAAATCAGGGGACTTGAATGCAAAAAAAGTAATTAACAGATCTATGGCGTTGGATGATGATCCGACGGCTGACCTACCGCGCCCCTTTTTAGGGCAACCTACGCCTAGCGCGGGCCTTTCTTGTAGGGTCTCTACTCTTTGTTTTATATATCATTGATCTGTCGTCTTATAAGAGATTTTTCTTATCACTTTGTATCGGTTGGCCATGTGACTTTATTTATAAAACCATGTGCTGGTGCCTGCTGCTTGGTTGGCACAATATCTTCCATCGCCCCGCTTTGTTGATGGCGGGACCCGGCCAGCTACAGATGTCGAGCTTGGGGAGAAGGATGGTCGTGTGGGCCCACGGAGCAGTGTCAGTCAGTCAAGAAAGCGGAATGGCGGAGGAAAACATCCCCACCCACCTTCTTTCCTTATCCGGTCCGAGCGGAGGCCGCAGCTGCGCAGCGGATTTGCTCGACAATCCGCCACTTTCGGGCGCTAATCGCGATGGTTTTCTCAGCAAGAAGAAGGTCGAATCTTCAGCTAATCCTAGACATTGTGTCGCCCCGCGCCGACTATTTAGGGTAGGGTTGGGTGGTGGACGGAAACCAGAAGCAGTCACTCACTCGCACACTCCACTCTTCCCCTTTCCTCGCTTCCCCGAGCTCCCGAGGTAAAGAAAGCTGCACCCCCACCAAAAACCCTCTCTTTCCTTCTTCTTCCTCCTTGGTTGATGCTTCCTCTCGCGCGAGATCCAGGCATTTTGGTGTGAAAGTTCGTCCGCTACCGGATCCTGTTTTGATTGTTGGTTGTGTTGGGGTACGATCTGGAGGAGAGGAACATGGACCTCCCCTGTTTTTTGTTTCTTTTGTTCGTGTTCTTTGCTTCCCCTCTCTGCTTCTGCCCTATCTTGCTCCTGGTCGTTCTTCGTTTTGTGAAGTCCCCGGTGCGAAGGCTTTGCGCGTTGTTGAGGTTCTCAACGCCCCACACCACTTCTCTTGTGCAATTTCCCCCTTGATTTTTTCGTCGTTCCGTGCGCTTGACTATCTCTGTCTCGCGTAGTAGTATTAAAAAAAGAAGATGAACCAAGCGTCGGAGAGGGGTTTTCCCCCATCTTTATCCGCGCGCTGTCTCCTTTTTTATGTCCGGTGCGACGACTCTGAACTCTGAAGTCCGGTCGCCTCCTCGATCTCTATCCACTGCAAGTTGTTTCCTAGTAATTGTAAATCTGAACGGACTTTGTGCGGTTGAGTGATTTCGTTGGCGATTTTGTGTTTTGGACAGGAACCAGTAATGAATGGATGAATCTAGACTTTTTTTTCTTCTTTTGATTTTTCCATGGGAGGTGGGTCTGGGCCAGATATCTTTTCCCTAGTTGATATGTTTTCCCCGGTTGATTTTCTGTACTTCTAGTTGGAACGGAGTGAATTTTCATGGATGCTGGCCTGCCGAAGTTGCGGACTTTTTTCATGTGTGGTAGGAGTGGGACCATAAAATACAATTCGTTGGAAATTTGCAGTTGATAATGATTGCAGGAAGCACAGCTGCAGTTTTAGCATCTTGTCATTGTCTAATCTAACCGATCTGTACGCAACTGTCTACTTTGGAAATACTGAAATATCCCATCCCAACTGGGCGTTTCTGAAAGTGATTCATACGTAGTACGTTTGTGAGCTAGCTCTAACGCACAAGTGGATGATTAGTACTGTACATCCTTAGGATGACCTAGTATGCACTCCCTGATTGGTTCTCAGCTTCTCGTTTGTGTCTGTTAGACGTGGTTACAGATAACAACGCGCAATTGAGCAGGGTGTTGACCTGTAGTGCATCCTTGTGCTTATAAGTAGTGCGCATTTCAGATGCCTTCCTGCCTCGTTAGAGATTCACACTCGTTTGTCATTTGGCCCTATCCTTATACCAGCCGAGCATTCTCTCTTCTCCTGCCAGTTCAAGTTTCAGTTCAGGCATGTTATGTTGCATTCTTCTGTTGCCTTCTCTGTATTAAAGTAGTATTAAACATGTTCTCAAGAATTACTTCAAGATTTAATATGGTTCTATATGCCGTTGTTAATTTAGTTAGAATTTTTAAGTCCTTTTCGCTGTCCTGTTTTCGTGCAGTTCTATTGAAAGCTCTTCTAGTGATATATTAATCTCTGAACCCTTGTTTTGTGTAAAAAAGAACTTAAATCATTTTGCTCCAGAATACTCTTTGTTTGCGAATTTTTTTGGGGGCTTCTTTGAATAATTAGGAAGTAAGTTTTAGATATCATTTCTATGTACTAAGAAAATCGAAATTCGGTATGAGAGGCTGAAATATTCCTAGGTGTTTACATATGCATAATTGTTTTTCTCGGTCCATATGAGCATCATGGGACTTTTGGGTGAATTCTATAAGGTGTTCCTTTTTTTACTTATCTGGACTCTTGAATCTAGGAATGCTTGCTGACTGGATGGTGTGTGTAAGGATTCTTTTTGAACAAAAGCATTATCACATAGTTGCTATTGGTGATTTAAACAGAGTTAGTGGTGATTATGCATATAAAACATTGTCGACATATTTTTGATTGCTTACTCAGCCTTATGATCAATGAAATTCAGGTACTACCAGAAGCGATCCGAAGCCTGCTGCCATGGGCAATTTGATGTGCTGTGTTCAGGTTGATCAGTCAACCGTGGCCATCAGAGAGCAGTTTGGCAAGTTCGATAGAGTGCTTGAGCCAGGATGCCACTGCCTGCCTTGGCCCATAGGGAAACGTATTGCTGGCCATCTCACGCTGAGGCTGCAGCAACTGGATGTGCGCTGTGAGACTAAGACAAAGGTTCATCTTAAACACTCAGTTAAATGGATTCCTAGCTGTGTTTTATTTTCTCAAGAGAACGATGCTGTCATTTCTGTCCCAGCAATAGTTTTAAAGCCTAACATTGCAATGAACATTAGTTCTTTGAGGATTGCAAATCACATTTCTGTTTCAAACAACATTGTTTTTGTGGTACCTTCTTTAATAATAACAACGATGGAAGTTAAAAATAAATTATGGTGTCCTTCAGTTTCTTGATTCGAGCAGCTTGGCTTGCCATCTAGAATCTAGATAGTCATAGAATGACTACCACATTAGATAAAAAACATTTCCATACAACCGTATTTACTAATCTCTATTCATCTCTAGTTAAGTATCGCAATGTCATTGATAGTGTTGCAGTTACATACTTTTCTTCTACTATTAAGAATCATTGTGTTGTTGCTGACATCTGAAATTCTGCAGGACAATGTGTTTGTCACTGTTGTTGCATCAATTCAGTACCGCCCTCTGGCTGGCAAAGAAAGTGATGCATTCTACAAGCTGACCAACACAAGGTCCCAGATCCAAGCTTATGTCTTTGATGGTAAGAATTGTTGAACAAGTGAAGATTTCTTTAGACTGTTTCAGTGCTATTTTTCATCTTTAAAATAAAAGTTGCTAGTTTCCGAGAGTGCCTGTCATCTCATCACCCATGCAACTCACTGTATATTATTATTCATGGTATCATGTCTCCACTAATTTGCTAGGTTTACTTGATATCTACAGTGATCAGGGCAAGTGTTCCAAAGCTCCTCCTGGATGATGCTTTTGAGCAGAAAAACGACATAGCAAAGGCCGTCGAGGATGAACTTGAGAAGGCTATGTCAGCATATGGCTTTGAGATCGTGCAGACTCTCATTGTCGACATTGAGCCAGACGAGCATGTCAAGCGAGCAATGAACGAGATTAATGCAGGTTATTAGCTAAGCCCTGGCATGATCTAAACCAGACATAAAGTACTTACTTAGTTCTGGCCTCCAAGCGTATATTGACATTGTGAACATTCTTGCAGCTGCAAGGATGAGGTTGGCTGCGAACGAGAAGGCAGAGGCTGAGAAGATTGTGCAGATCAAGCGCGCCGAGGGCGAGGCGGAAGCCAAGTACCTCTCCGGACTGGGTATCGCCCGCCAGCGCCAGGCCATCGTGGACGGCCTGAGGGACAGCGTCCTGGGCTTCTCCATCAACGTGCCCGGCACCAGTGCCAAGGACGTGATGGACATGGTGCTCATCACCCAGTACTTCGACACCATGAAGGAGATCGGCGCGTCCTCCAAGTCCTCGGCGGTGTTCATCCCCCACGGGCCCGGCGCAGTGCGTGACATTGCCACGCAGATCCGTGACGGGCTCCTCCAGGGTCAGTCTGCTACCGCTGCTCAGCAGTAGCTTGGCTGTCTTTGCCGGCATGGGTGGACTTATGGCTGATGGTGGTTTGTAGTTTGCTAGCGATATGTATATGCCTAGACTTCTCTGGTACCGTGTGATGGTTGTGGCAATGTCATGCCTAAGATGATGCGTGGAAGCAAGGACCTTTATTAATCTCTTAGAATTTAGCGTGGTATATGCATATATTATGAAATGGTGGTGATGAACCTACTTGATGTTTTTGCCTCGTTTCAGTTAGTACATCTGAAGCGACCAATGCTAAGCTGATCCATTTTTCCGTTGTGAAGAAAAGGGTAGACCTCGTTTGGCACCCATCGTTTTAAGCCGGAATCATAAAATTTATTTGTAATTTCATATCCAACCTGTTTAGATGTATTGAAACTGGACATATCATTTCATTTAGAATTTCAGCAAATATGTATTATATGTTATGTAAATTCCTATCCATAACATTGTTATTTCACTTTCAAATGAAATGAACTAGAAGGAAAAGGCGCGCTTCGCTGCGCCCATTTTGTTTCTTTATGTCATATAGTACGTGAAGCTATTTTACTTGTTATGTATAACAATCCACGCACTCCTGTGCGACTATATATTGTATTAATAATTTAATAGCTCCATGTAGTCAATGGTGAATGTATTTTTGTTGTCAGAAACAAAAATTAATTTCACACAAAACATTAGGGGTCAACCAATTAACTTGGAGAGAGAACAAACTCGGTGCGCACACATACATGCAACTTTCGTTCTACATGAAAACGCCTCTTAATACAAGTGAAGGGACCATCTTTGCCCTGAAAAGATACATTAAAGTGTTACTATGATAAATTCATGTGTCATTCCTAAAACTGAGTGAGAGATTCTCATACGATAGATACAACTGCCTTGATGCTACCAATATGTGAAAGAAAATAAAAGGCTGAACTAATATTCTTTGAGAACACTCTTTAAAAAATTTACCATCCAATTGAGAATTAGCAAAACCATTAAGAAATAGATCCACATGTGTCAGAAAATAATAAGCAAACAATAATGGGACTAAAGTTTGAGGTTCTGTACCAAAGCATTCTGCATTATTACATAGTAATTCGGGAAGCAAGATAAAAGACTAACCACAGTTAACCAGCACAACAAGTAGCACGAGCTATAGAACTAAAGAGTGGTATTACCGGTGAAAATAAAGTGTGTACTACACATCATGACTATTGGTATCAAATCTTGGCCCACACAATTGCAAACTAAATGAGTAGGTCCCTATTAGCTTGGAGTGAAGTCTAAAATGAGAGGAGATAGCAAATGCAATATCATGATATGGAGAAGTACATCTGAAGGAAAATATCGCAATAGAAATAGAATGGAAGCTCAAATCACAGAATTATAAATAGATATAACTCAAGAATTACTCTCGAGTCTCAACAAATTATTCAAGGACTTTGCTATCTAGGGAACGTGCCCGTATGCATGACGTAAATTCATTTTTGTTTTGAAACTTTAAAATATTTTATCTCTAAAACCATAAGTCGAAACTCAAATCCGTTTTCATGGTTGGTTTTGTTATGATGAGAACTTTAAAACTAGATCCCATTTTGATATGTTTTGATAAACTTTTTTGCTGGCCCTAATTACCAGATTATACTCACTTAGTCAACAGGTATTGATAAGTTGGTTACCAGATTAAAATCAAATGGTTGTCAGGGTGTTTAAAATTTCTCTACTCCCAACATAACCTATTGGTGACGTTAGTTTTAAATTTAAATTGTTTAGAGTGATCAAATCACCACTCTTTAAAAGTGTTGATCATGGCTATGACAAAAAAACATGTAAAAATTACTGTGTAACTATGCATTATTTGGATGGCAACCGTTAACTACCAGTGTGGTAACTACAATACTATAACCTGGCAACTGACAACGAAAAAAAAAAGTTCATCAAAACATATTAAGATGGGATCTTATTTCAAAGTAGTTGTTGAGACGAAGCCAACGGTGTAAACGGATCGTCAATTGGATTACCGTTTTAAGAGATAATCCTGCATGCATGTGTAGGTCCGTTGCTTATGTGCGCCTTATGAAAAATGTTGTTGGGGCACGTTCCATTATTAGATTAACCGATTATTCAAAGGTTGTTCACTACCCATAAGCCTTGACATCTTAGTAAAAAAATCTACATGAAAGCAGGAATAACTGCACCAGCTCGGTGTCTATAGACCATGATAGATCAATGATTTTTTAGGTGCACTCTAATTCTCCAATTTTAATGCATACTAGACGAATAGGCGAGCTTCGCCTCGCCGCCTGCATGACGTCTTAGCACAACGTGGCCAGTGTTGTAGACTTGCAGACACTTTTTCTTTGGTTGTGTCAGTACATCAAAAGCATGCCGATACACAACACGCAGGTTGAAGCTTTCAACAATACTTGAGTTGGAAAATGAATATCCTTCAATAGTTAGAATCTTATAAGTAGAGGTGTTGAACAAACACAGCTATAAGCAGGACAACTAAATAGCTTTGACCTGACATCATGGTCAACCTTAAGATTTAAATAAGCTAAACCTGTATTACATGGAATTGGTGAAAAACAAAGTAAACCAAATTATCATACGTAGCTCAGTAGTAATCCCTCCGTTCTGAATTAATTGATTCAGATTTAGTACAACTTGTACTAAATTTGAGTAAAATAATTCAGAACATAGGGAGTAGGAGTTAAGGATTCAACTTTTAAAACTTCAACTTCAAGTCTAATCATCTTCGTTATCCTAAGATCATAATATCATATATTATCATAAGATCATAATATCATATTCTTCCAAATTTAATCAGCAGCAGCTCTTATCTCCATATTTAGTTACAGCCTCCGGAAACATAACATACAACACAAATCACTATTTTGTGCAGAAGATAAAACACAAATAACATTGTCTCAAATGGATCCTATCGATCCATTGATCAGGTCTCTTGACTATAGAACAACACAAGTAATATTTGCAATTGTCGAATTCACATGCAGAGAAGCACCGTCTTAAGCTCGATGTCGAGCACACCTGATGTTGTCAGGGCTCGCCTCCAATAAGTCAATAACCCAATGTACTTACCTTCTCCACCAGCTTCTTGAGCACACCAATCTACATCAAGTTCAGCTCCAGAAACAACATGAATGAATTAATAAAAAAAATGTGGGTAGAGAGAAGAAGCAATGTCCTCAGTGGTGCAGATGCAGGTTGCCTTGTATTCCGGCTAGACGCAAGTGGTGCCGTCAGGAGTCCTGCTGGATGGTAAACTTGGAGGCCACCTAGAACTGCTCCCACGGCAGCTGCTTCAGTGCCTGGATCAATCGCAATATTCCTAGGCTGAAATTGTTGTCAACCGTACAGAGCAGGATTGCGTCCAAATATACTATAACATCTGCTTGACATTTCGAGGTGCTCTCAAATGGAATGAATGAGGGCCTTCGGAAAAACTATGGGGCCTAGACACATGCATTAAAATAACATGCGGCCAATTTGTATTAATCCTCGATGTTTTCAGCATTCTGAACGTTCTCAAGATGTCTAGGGAGGGAAGCTGCTAGTTCAGTAATCATTCCTTTTGTTAAGCTTGATTCAAATTTTCAATCTTCAGCTACGTACTTGTCTATCTTAGCATATGACTTTCATAATGTTTGGCTACTCAGGTTCAGTGATCATATTACTATTAAAGTTGTTGCCTATGCTATGAGTAGAACTCAATCCCCTTGACATTGTGTTCTGGATAATAGGCACCATACTTTTTCTAGTGTTCTTGAGCTTCACTTGAAGTACCTAAAAATAAACTTAGGACACACGAACTAAAAAAAGCTTCAAACACAAGGACATTATTGCTCCATATAGGGGTTTCCCCAAAGGTTTGCAGGTAAAAAAAACAATTATTGCTCCATCATATACTCAAGTCTCAAACAAATGACAAATATTCACACATACATTTGCGAGACCTCCGGAAAATACCGCAAATGATAAATCACTCCTCTGGTTAATTATCTGAAGACTCAAGGACCACTTTTATGTCAACATTCAGTCGGTACTGATGTAATTTGCTTATTGGAACTGCAAAATGTGATAACTCATTCAGCATATGTTTTAAATGTTCTGCGGTCACATGGAAGAAGGCTAACAGCAAATAACACCAACTTTAATTAACAGGAGCTATGCATAGAAGACAGGGCTCGACCCATTGGTTTCTGATGTCCAAATGAAATCACTAATACATAAAAAAGGAATATAAATTAGTTTTCGATCAATCTTCTTTCTTGACAAATGGAAATATTTAATATGTGCATCCGCCTGAAATTACCAGGAGAAAAAAACCCAACCTAGTCACGGTCTGCGGTTGCTGTATCCGATGGTCACTCATTCTTGGTCCTGCACCTGTGACAAATATGATCACCGATTAAACCAGTTACACCAGTTTCTTCAATCAAATGTTATCCTAGTAATGTTGTCAATTTAAGTTTCATTGGACATCATCCACAATGGTAGTGATTCACCGAACTAACTCAACCTCTGCTATTGGGCCACCCGGGGATCCTATCACACCTCATAGCGAGTGGCAATCAACGAAACAAAAATGTCTGAGGTAGCAGCAGTAAGATAGGATATTCAGCACGTGATAATCATATCTTATCACACTCATATTCATAAAACAGGTGGGCTACAGTTTGCTGTAAAAGCAAGGCAAAAATCTCTTGGAATATTATGCAAAGAGCCAAAGATACTAAATGCTTTGCCACAATATGTTGTTACAGAAGGTAATAAAAGCCACTGCTGCCAAGAGCAGATCGCCAAATGGTGCACTTGAAGATAACGTATGCCAAAGAACAACATATTAAGCGCAAAAGCAATTCTGGACATGAGGAAGAGAAAAAATAACACAAAAAATCTAACCTACCTAAACCAAGAAGAAGCTGGACCAAATCTTCTACTGGTTGTTCATAGTTCAGCATACTTCAGCACTAAAACGAAGGAAATTCAGGCAGCGTAGATATAACAAAATCTCTGCTACTACTAAAGGGAACCTGAGAAAAGATTGCTATGGCACCATAAACCAACCTAAACTGCCTCTATGCGTGTTATGTGTCAGCTATCATGTATTAGCAGGTCCATCATTCTTAGAAGCCTAGAAAAAATAATGGTCATCCTCTACAAGCAAACAGAATGCTACTATTACTCAAATCTAAATATAACAAAGATGCAGTCTTATCTAGTTCTATTTACCTAGAATTCAAAGTGAGGGTCAGTGGCAGAATCTATGAAATCCTTAAATTTTAAAACTGAATAGAGAAACTAACCCGCTGTAGTGAAATAAGGACCTCAATTAGCAGATATCTAAAATACATGTACTGTCAGGGCATACACTTTTAGAATGGACAAAAAACTAAGACTAAACACAGCTTGAATCCAAGTGACAGTAACCAACTGCTAAGTTTTTTCATTACTAAAATTGTTATTAAAGGATTCATTTTGTGATTTACCCAATTAACCTTGTTGCAAGAGGTGAGGAAAATGAAATACAACCATTAGATTGAGCACTCACCAACAACAATAAACAGAATCAGCTCATGCTCCTAAGCACCGAACTGTATGAGGCTACAATGGCTAACAATTTGCATTACAAAATATGTTTAATTAGAGCTCACTTGCCGCCACAATCTAAGGAACTAAATCGTCTGTACCTTCCTAAAGTAACTGCAGCATGCTGTTACAGATAAGATCAATGGAGCGCCAAATATGAAATATCATAAGCGCACAAAAGAGCAAATGAAAATAAACAATCGCCACAACGTAGGAAGTGTATAAACTCTACTGTAACCACTAAAATATGAGCCTACGATTACTACCATCCAATCACCAGCACACAAACTTGCTATCATGTCTGCACTCCGTAGCAATTTGAGCTAACCTACAGGTCCCTAAAGAACAAACCGACTGTATAGGAAAACAATTCATATGCACATTAGACTGAAGGAAGAAAAGTGATTTAAGTCAGTGAACCTTGGACATCTGCGAAGGAAAATCCTGTGGAGATATGGACCCAGACTAAGAGGAACAGATGCGTAGAAACCCCAAAGGTAAATCATTAACATAAACCAGTGACATTTTTTTACTAAGGGATTCAAGATAGACACTAAACAAATGGCGCACCCAAATCCAGTGACAAAGACAAAATCCGTGACAGCCAACTACAGCAATTAGGGCTCAAAGACAAAAAAAACAAATAAGCCAAGAAAATAATTTAAAGCTATAAAAGTCTAACTATTTGATCACAGCTATACCAACGGAGATCGATTATCTAGAAGATATGGAAATAGTCGAATGAGGCGAGGAGCAAACTCGGCATCAACGGCAGCGGGCTGGTGGCAACTCCAGACCAGCATCGGCTGAAACGAATCGAACCAAACGACGGTCCAAACGTAGGGAGCAAGGGGAAATCTTGTTGCGGGCTAGGGGAAGGCAGCAACTCCACGGCAGGATCTTCGACCAATAGCGATGTCACGGCATCGGTGGCCACAGGCGTAGCCCTAGCCCGGTCGAATCTTCACCTCCCCTGCTCAACCTTCCAGCCTAGAGTAATATACTTTGAGAACTATGACATACCAGTAGCATCAATGGAGACCAAGTTTAACTTGTAAAGAAGTAGCATGTTTGAATAGGAACTGAAGCTATTTTTCTCATGTATAAAATTATGAAAAAAATCAAGTCTAAGAAGACGGTTGACAAATATGTGTTATTGCTAATACCTTGGATGGTAAACTTATGTGTGACTTAGAAGAGTTTCGGATTTTTGTCAAACATGTAGAGGTATATACATCTGCCAGCAAATTTAGAGAGAGGGAATAAATACTTAACAACAACAAAAACTTTATTGGTAATATGGTTTGTCAGAATTATTAGTGGGAAAATTGAGGTGAGGCATGAAGCACAACATTCTTACGTTGATGCTCGACTATGGTGTTTTCAGCTATTTTTTATTTGCCATATAAAACTGTTTCATCATAGTGAAGGGTGCTTAATAAAGAATCACTCTAATATCTATGTGTATGCAAACAATTGGATATTAGATCTTGACAACCAGATTAGATTCTGAAAAATCTAAAATGAAGCAAGGATAACTGGATTGAGTAGAGGACAAATTTTACCTAGAAATTGCACACAAAGGCAAGTGCAAACTGTAACAAAGGTATTACAACGTGAAGAGAAGCGCCATCTCTGATGTCTCTCCGCATAATAAATAGTGATCCTAGAGACGGACGCCTATGGTTATGAAAGACGAAGAGAGGTATATTTGAGGATGTACCACCATAGCATTTCCTCTAGATCAAGTGTGGGTTCGTGTCCAGATTTTGGAGTGAGGCAAATGGATAAGTACATCATGGCTTACCTGCTGGTGTGACCTTCTTTGGGCGATGCTATGTAAAGTACACAACCCATGTGCCTAAACGGTCTACAATATTCAGAATCCCATGAAATCTCAAACCATTCTAGTACAGGAGACTAGGAGAGTCACAATCCAAGTTGTGCCTGGAAGAGAGAAGAAGAAAGGAAATAGAATCAAAAAGAAAGAAGTAGTGGCCTGGGCTGCTGGGCGCTGTGACAGCCCATCCAGAACCGACGTTCACGTTGTGCCTATTGAATCCACTAAAGAGCGAATAGTCGTTTTGCCTGTATAACATTTCACCTACTCTGTATTCCCCTGCTTCCTTCTCTGTATGAACCTGTGCACAATTCGCTTACAGAGTCCCAGATTAGCATCAAGAGAGGATCTAATGATTGCTCTAATGAACCAACGGAACCACTTCTCTTGAAAGCATCGAGCCTAGGTAAAAGAATTTGACGCATCTAACTTGGAAAAAGATATTGCTGCTGGAACCTTACCTGAGATCAGCGAGATTGGTCCGGCCGTGCCGGAGCTCGGGCGTGGGTGGTGGCGCGGCGGAGGGAGGCCGGCCGGCTGCGACCGCCCGAGCGGCGGCCAGCCAGCCATGGAGGGCGTGGAGGAGAGGCGACGAAGGAGGAAGAAAAGGAGAAGAGGGTGTTAGATCCGGGGCAATGCCCGGACGGAAGGGGCGGGAGGAGCTGGGCAAAATGGCTGCAGCGAGCTCCGGAAAAGAAGCCGCTCCGCCGCCCTGCTGAAATCATGCGTCGCTGCCTGTCAACACCTCCGCAGATCGAAATCGTGAGCTCTCGAGGAGGAAGAAGAAAGAGAGAAGAAAAGAAAGTGGACTTGGCCACGAGTCTGGGTCTGGGGGTGTTCCGGGCGCGTGGAGAGACCAATCCACGCAGAGCCCCGAGGCAAATTGGGAGCCCAGCGAACACGGGCCCACACGTCGGTGACAGTGAAACGGCAGAGGGCCTGGGAAGCCTCGGTCGGCACCAGCATTAAGCCTATAGATAATATGTATGATGGCCAGATCATATATTAACAGTTAGCAAGAAAACTTTCAGCGGGGTGCTTCTTCACTCCACCAAATGAAAACTACACAAATTGTAAAGAAACTGTGGTTCAACATTATTAAAAAAATGTGGGTCAAGTGAGCAATGGCATATGAAGCTTTTCACCAATATGTCTATATTCACAACACATAACTAACAAAGATGATTTTCATAATTTGTCGACTTTACCTGAGAGATCGTACCAATTACAATAAGACGCCCACATATTGCTCGTGCATTCAATAACAAATCAAATATTTTCCCACCAAAAAATTCATATATGATTATCTGAAACTCTTGGAAACTCCATTCTAAGAACGTGAAATCAAGCATTCAATCAATCAGTAGTTATAGAAGATACCATGAACAAAATAAGTAGTCAGCATAAATAAATTCAAGTTGCTTGTTTTCAAACTTATCATTTCAGTAACATGCTAGCATTCTCTGCAGGAAACCAGATGATGCCTCTAAAGTCCCTAGTAATTTATGTGTAGCTACATTTAAACAAATGACATGTATGTTCTGGGGTGATGGAAGGATCAACTTTGTACTATTTTAAGTCCAAGAAAAAAAATTAACGGTTTCATCCTTCAGGTGCAAGTGTGACAGAGTTTCAGAAAACTGACTTTACATTTTAAACCTATTGCTTTTGGTAACAACCATCATAATATTCAAATCTACTGTCTACACAAATAAGCATCAACCAGGGCCACTTTTAATCCTACACATTAATTTGGAGAAGAGTAACAACACATGGGCACTGTTTTGACAGGGATCTTTCAATTTAGCTAGTCACTGAGAAGTCCAACATAAAATCTCAATTTCCACTAGGACGTATTTGGAAGAGCAGTATTCAGTCCATTACATGAGTAAATTAAACGCTTATATAAATATTGTTGGTGCAAATAAAAATGTTGTTTGGAATCCCAGATTTCGGCCAATCTATATCCAACAATTGATTATTACCCACATAAATAGAAATCATGTGTTGGTCGGTTCCCTGCTGGTGAGGATCGAAACAGCAGTCCGCTCCATATGCTGCTTCGTGGGAGGAAGACGTTGGAAGCCACACTTTTTACCCTTCTGGATTCCCTGCCATTACCTCCAAATCTCGCATAACATGGGCAGAGGAAGACGTTGCTACCGTCCTGGCTTCGCTGATGTCGTGTGCACATGAGGAGGTAGTCGACGACTGCAGCGTAGGGTGGTGCCATCTCTACTTCTTCCGGTCACGTCTAAGGAGGCCCAACCGATGCCCCCAGCCGCTGTTTCCTGACACAGATCCATAAATATTTTCTCACTCCGCTTTTGATGCTCTATGATGGGGAGCTCCATACACCGAAACTATATTCCAAAATTTACCTGTAGCTTTGTATTTAACCAGACAGATTACATAATAAACCCCATAATCCATTTCTATAATATAAAAACTTTCATTCTTTATCCCCCAGACCCAGAGTACTCCACCAGCAAACCCTCTAGCAGGAGACCCTCCCAAAGTCAAACTAAAATTAACAGTTAAAGATTCAATAAAAATCCTAATATAAATTTATGATTTTAACTGGAACGGTCCTTTTACCTAACTTGGATTCGTATGATACCGGTCCATTACTTTCTGTTTCTTTATATTTGAGATGAGACTTTTCCGGTCTTCCATTAACTGCTTGGACTTTTGAAAGTTAGTTGTATCAGATGAAAATAAGAATGTTATTAACATGAAAGCCCGTATATTTGCAGGCTGCGAAATACTAACCATGCTAGTAGTCTAAAGCATTGTTTTGAAGGCGTCCCTCCTACGCCTCATTTTTTCCCGCTTTAGGCACTTAGGCGACGCTTAAGCAGTAGAGCACCCCGAGTGCTTTAGGTCGCCTTCTAAAGTCCAAGTTGCTGATATTTACGGTGGTTTCCTTTTCTTGCTATCTATGGCAAACAGATGTCCATAATTGCTTAGTATAAATAGCATCAAACCAAGCATATAAAACATATGTGAGACAAGAAAGTACAACACATTATACCAAGTGAGCTGTAGGGGACATAAAGGTTGCATGTTTCGAGTTAAGCCAGAAAGACGAAATGAAGGTCATAACTATTTTTTGCAAACAAAAATAGTATCTGCTTATTTGTACACACTTTACGTTTTTAATCCGAACTCATTGTCTCGGATCTATATACATTCTTGAGGTCGAATATTTGAATGCAAAATTCAGGCACAAAAGATCGATTCGGATCGGAACACTCAGTAGCGCCCAGAAAATTAATTAGTAGTCTACAAATATACGAAAGACTAAGTGAGACAAATAAATTGAGATAACCGTCAGACACTATCAATTCATCGTCAGCATATAGCCTTTAGATAGCCTCCATGCATCCATACTCAACTACCAACTGACCTCAAACATCCTACTGTAAAAGTTAAAACTTAATCAGAGAACGATATCTATCAGCAATTGTCGAATTACAGATAAGGTACACTATTGTTTCCTTAGGATTACCAAGAAAAAGGTTAACTTTAGGGAAACAATTAACATATCATGACCTTTATTCTACTACATTCGATAATCTGAACTCTTGCAACCGAAAATATTTATTGTTTTTTTAACAAATCTAGGCACTCAAAATTTCAGTGTTTTGCATTAGACAAACCTTGTACCTAAATTACAGAGATTGGAGCGTGCCAGATTGTCACAACAACAAAAAGTACACATCGTTTCTCTCAATATTGTAGCTCTAGCCAGAGCAATGCTTGTCATGGTTACTCTGAGTGGCATAGAAATAGAGCCACTGAGCTTTGACATGAGTTTCCTGATCATCATGGTCTGAGCATGCAAAATCTAGAGGGGGCTTGAATCTATACTTGTAGACTAAAAAGATCGTCTAGGAGTTGACTGTCCGACATGAAACGCCTTTGTAATAGTGTGTGACAAAATATTGATATTTTTAAGCTGTGGTGGTATATGCAGTTTGGACAATGAGTTTGTATGTATTTCGAGCTGACCAGTTACCATGTGTGATAAGAGAGCAACAAAGGATATCTTCAGAATTAGCATGATCATATGGAGTCCGACTATAATAATGGAATTTACTCACAAAAAAAGTTTAATAAGGAGAATTCAAATTCCAACGCCTGGGTTCGAAAGCAAGCATTGCATACCTTTGTTGGCATATGAAAATCTTGTGGTTGTGGGAAGAAAGCAACTTGTAAGAATGTCAGACTGCAAGTGGCAATGGTCCTCTGTATTAGATGTGCAAAGCCTATTACAACAGCAGCTGTAGTGGCCGCGTCTCAGAATGGGAACATCCGTGGGCATTGCATGTTGCAGCCCTGTCCACTTGCATAGTTTGTCAAAGTGCTTCCTGGCTGCCCGAACTGAAAATATGGATAGAAGGCACCGGTTCCAGTCACCATGCTAGCTCGTGCTCCAGTGTCCATAGGTGTTGTATTAGTTCTAATTAACAGAAGAATGAGAATATGTGAAAGTGTAATGTCATGGCATATGTTAGGAACTCTGCTATGCCCAGTTTACATTGCACTCAAATTTCAGTTTAGATAGTCAGGTGAGCATGTGCGTCTAGTTTATTTTGTGAAACCTTTCTCATCACGCATTTCTACAAACACTTGGTGTACACACCTAACACAACCAATCTGAAAACTTTATTTTGTGCAATCTTTCTCATCAGGCATTTTTTCAAACAATTGATGTGCACACTAGATCTACAACAACAAAGCTAAAACAAAGATGCAACTAAGCAAATAAAAAAATCATGCGGTTACCCATTTGATATCAGTGCAACCAAATTGGGGAAACATGGGCCCCTACTTATGAAGTCACAAACAACATGGGAATAGGAGACTTAGAAAATCCTGGTGCGTACCACGATTTGGAGCAGCAGCAGCAGCAACAAAGCAACCGCTGCTTATAATTGATCCGGGTGCCTCCGACCTCGTTGCAGACCACAAAACGAGGCGTCTCGGAGGCCGCGATGGAGGCACAGATAGGATCTGCGGAGGAGAAGGCGACGGCGGAGCTCCCATTGGCCAGATCCTTGTTTCGTCGGTGAGGCGTAGAACACGGGGAGGCAGGAGGCTTCCGTGCCGAAGATGGAAGTTGTGGAGGTTGATCTGCTACCTCGTCCGACGAATGGGGAGGGTTTGGAGTAGGCAAAGCACACCCGGTGGCTGTATTCCGCGGCCGTCGCTCATCTCGCCGTAATTACCTCGTCCGCACAGGATCGCGAGGAGGAGGAGTGGGGGCATCTCTCGCGCCCTCCTTCGGAGCTGCTCATCCGGAAAGGAGCGGTGGAGGGGGAGGAGGGACAGCGGGGCAGTGTTGGTACGGGAGTTTCCGGCGGCAAGGAGGGCACCTAGGCGGCTAGGCGGCGCTGGGAGGCCGGCGAGGAGCACCACGGATAGGCGGCGGCAAGGCTGAGGAGGCGCAGAGAAACGTGTAAAAAGAGGAGTTTTTTTCAAAAATATTGCGATTTTTAATAGGAAATTCGACTAATAGCGCGCGGGATTCAGAAATTCGGAATCTAAGGCGCTATCGGCAAGGCCCATGCCCATGCCGAAAAGTGTACCGAAAAGGTGATCATCTGATGGATCTGGTGCACGATGCGCTCCATTTTAGTTCTAATTTTTAGTTCTAATTTCTTTTTGATTAATATAAAATTAGGTTAACAGTGTCTCGGTTTGAGATGAAATATATATGAAATATATGCGTATCGATAAGTAGGTTCCATTCCCGTGATCGGTTTCAAGTTTGATCGCCTCTAACCTCTTAATTTTGAATTACAATTTGTATAATTATTTGACAAATTTTGTCAAATTCGTCGCACTCGTTTGACCACGTACATGTACCTCACCCTTCTCCACAACTATTACGTTGTAACTTTTTTTGTTTCGACAGACGTATTTATTTTTCTGGTAGCATCTATAGAAAAAAAATGTATTTGAGAGAAAACATAAATACGTGCGTTGAAAAAAAAAACTTACAACGTAAAAGTTGCGGAGAAGGGTGAGGTATTTGTACTCGTAAAAGTAAATTTCAAACGATGAACCGAGTGCGACGAATTTGACAAAATTCGTCGAATAATTGTACGAATTGTGATTCTAAATTAAGAAGTTAGACGCGATCAAAATTGAAACCGATCACGGGAATGGAACCTACGTATCGATACACATATAATTCATATATATTTTATCACGAACCGAGACAGGGTTAAGAAAATTGTGTTTTAGTTAGAAAGTTGAAACTAGCGATCAGACATTTCGGTAGGATCATGTTTCGGCATGGGTCTTGCCAACAATTTCTGAATCTCGCACACTATTAGTCGAATTTCATATTAAAAATCGCAATATTTAAAAAAGAAACTCGTCTGCATTGGCTAGCTCAACTCCAGTCAAAGCTGAACTGGGCTGGGCGCCTGGGTTGCTGGAGTTTTTTTAAAAAATATTGCGATTTTCAATATGAAATTCAACTAATAGCGCGCGGGATTCAGAAATTCGGAATCTAGCGCGCTGTCGGCATGCCCATGTCGAAAGGTGAGTTTTGGCATGCCCATGCCGAAAAGTGGGTTTCGGTAGCACCCATACCGAAAGGTGATTGATCTGGTGCGAACATGCACGATTCGCTCCATTTTTTTAGTTCTAATTTCTTTTGATTAATACAAAATTAGGTTAACCGTGTCTCGGTTTGACATGAAATATATATGAAATATAGAGTATGTTCCATTCCCGTGATCGGTTTCAAGTTTGATCGCCTCTACCTTCTTAATTTTGAATCACAATTTGTATAATTATTTGACAAATTTTGTCAAATTCGTCGCACTCGTTTGACCATTTTAAATTTCCTTTCACGAGTACTTGTACCTCACCCTTCTCCACAACTATTACGTTGTAACTTTTTTTGTTTCGACAGACGTATTTATTTTTCCGATAGCATCTATAGAAAAAAAATGTATCTGAGAGAAAACATAAATACGTGTTCAAAAAAACTTATAACGTAAAAGTTGTGCAGAAGGGTGAGTTATTTGTACTCGTAAAAGGAAATTTCAAACGATGAACCGAATGCGACGAATTTGAAAAAAATCACCGATATTCAAAATTAAGAAGTTAGAGGCGATCAAATTTGAAACCGATCACGGGAATGGAACCTACATATCGATACACATGTAATTCATATATATTTTATCTCGAACCGAGACAGGGTTAAGCAAATTGTGTTTTAGTTAGAAAGTTGAAACTAGCGATCATTCATGTTTCGGAGTTTTTTTTTAAATAATACGATTTTTTAATAGAAATTCGGATTCTAGCGCGCGGAATCAAATTTTTTGAAAAATAGGCCGCCGTCGGCATGGGTCGTGCCGATGGGCAGCGGTCATGCCGATCTGCATGTGGATCGTACGTGATCGTAGGTAGTGGATGGTACGTGATCCTATGTAGGTTCTAGTTCCCATTAGATAAACCTTGTCTCGGTTCGAGATGAAATATGTATAAAATATGTGTGTATCGATGAGTAGGTTCCATTCCCGCGATCGGTTTCAAGTTTGATCGCCTCTAACTTCTTAATTTTGAATCGCAACTCGTACAATTATTCGACGAATTTTGTCAAATTCCTCGCACTCGTTTGACCGTTTTAAATTTCCTTGCACGAGTACGTCTAACTCACCATTCTTCACAACTGTTACGTTGTAACTTTTTTGTTTCGACAGATGTATTTATATTTTCTTTCAAATATATATTTTTGCTATAGATACTACCGAAAAAATAAATACGTCCACTGAAACAAAAAAGTTACAACATAACAGCTGTGGAGAAGGGTGAGGTAGATGTACTCGTGCAAGGAAATTTAAAACGGTCAAACAAGTGCGAGTAATTTGACAAAATTCGTCGAATAATTGTACGAGTTGCGATTCAAAATTAAGAAGTTAGAGACCATCAAACTTGAAACCGATCGCGAGAATGGAACCTACTCATCGATACGCACATATTTTATACATATTTCATCTCGAACCGAGACACGGTTTATCTAATCCTATATTAATCTAAGGAAACTAGAACATGCATATCGGGCATGACTGCTGCCGATCGGCACAACCCATGAAGACCGCGCCCTATTTTTCAAAATTTCTGATTTCGCGCGGTAGAATCCGAATTTTTATTAAAAAATCGTATTATTTATAAAAAAAACTCCATGTTTCGCCCATGCCGAAACTCACATTTCATGGGTCTTGCCAACAGCGCGTTAGATTCCGAATTTCTGAATCTCGCACACTATTAGTCGAACTCCATATTAAAATTTCGGTAGGATCATGTTTCGCCCATGCCGAAACTCACATTTCATGGGTCTTGCCAACAGCACGTTAGATTACGAATTTCTGAATCTGGCACACTGTTAGTCGAACTTCATATTAAAAGTCGCAATATTTAAAAAAGAAACTCGGGTTGCTGCATGCAGCTGCCCGTGTCGCAGCGCTGACATCATCTTCCATGCACTGTTTTGATTCCCTTCCTGCTCTCTCTCCGCGCGTTGCATGCGATCTCAATTATGTCCTCTTGCGTACGTGTCCATATCGTCAAATGTCTTTCTTGGATCTGTTCGTAATTGGCAACGAGACAGGAACGGCATATATGAAATTCGACTAATAGTGTGCCAGATTCAAAGCGCTGTCGGCAACGAAAAGTGGGTTTCGGTACCACCCATACCGAAACCCATACCGAAAGGTGATCGATCTGATCGATCTAGTGGGAACATGCACGATGCGCTCCATTTTTAGTTCTAATTTTTAGTTTTAATTATGTTTTCTCTCAAATACATTTTTTTCTATAAATGTTACCGGAAAAATAAATACGTCTGTCGAAACAAAAAAGTTACAACGTAATAGTTGCGGAGAAGGGTAAACGAGTGCGACGAATTTGACAAAATTTGTTAAATAATTATATAAATTGTGATTCAAAATTAAGAAGTTAGAGGCGATCAAACTTGAAACCGATCACGGGAATGGAACCTACTCATCGATACGCATATATTTCATATATATTTCATCTCAAACCGAGACACGGTTAACCTAATTTTGTATTATTCAAAAAAAATTAGAACTAAAAATGGAGCGCATCGTGCATGTTCGCAGCAGATCGATCAGATCGATCACCTTTGGCCATGGGTGGTACCGAAACCCACTTTTCGGCATGCCATGCCGAAACTCACCTTTCGGCATGGGCCTTGCCGACAGCGCGGTAGATTCCGAATTTCTGAATCCCGCACGCTATTAGTCAAATTTCGTATTAAAAATCGCTATATTTTTTAAAAAAAACTCTAGAAAGAGTAGGGAGAGAAAAGATAGTCGGTTTGACTCGATGGTGTATTCGTGTCGCTGTTGTATTGGATGACCAAAACCGACTTATAGCAAAACCGACATACACGCGTCAACGACCTGCGTTCGGACAGGTGGACACCCATATCTCAAGAATTCCCTGGGGTTTAGGTTATGTAAAGGATGGGTGCCAAATGAACATAGTAAAACATATTTTAGGAGAAGCCAAAGATCTTGGTGAGCTTGCTTCGATGCCAACTCCACCTTCAAATTGTTCAGGTGGTTGCATTGGACCTTGCTGTTTGGCGGCATGGAGGAGCGCGAGGCGCACCTCAGTCGTGGTGGCGAGGACATGCCCGCTTCGTCGTCACCTCTGGAAAGGCGGTGTCTATGACCCATCGACATAGCGAAAACGATTTTTCTTTAAACTCTGATATCTCCACTTGAAGTTTTCTTTGGCTGGTTCAGACTTCCGAGAGATGTAGCGTGCCGATCGGGCAGAACAATCAAATCATCACCAAGTGCTAACTCTTGCCATTTGTTTGACTACACGCGTCGCGAAGTTGCTGGGTTCACATCACACCATTAGGAATTTTGTTGTGGCGATTGCGACATAGGGTTTCATTATCATATCCTCATATATTTATTGTATGAACTGGATTGCAACTATGCTTAAATCTTAATGGAAGCTCATTGAAAGTGCATTCTTTGCACTCCTCGTTTTTGGTGACTAATGACAACACAAAAGGTGGGTTTAATGTTTGTGATGATCTATGCAGGTTTTAGAGCAGGTGTACTAGTGTATTTGATCACACTATGTTTTTAAGTGTCTGGAGTTATCAGTACTGCATCCTTCAGATTTCAACCGGAAATCCAGGAGGAGATTTCCGGAGTCCGGAAATTTTCGGTCCTAATTCGGAAATTTCCGGCCAACTCGAGTTCTTCGCTAAGTCATGAAGTATAGCCAGTACTGGACTCAAGAGCTTTTCATTCAGAAATCCTTCAGGAAATTTCCGGTGCCCGGAAATTTCCGAGTCACCGGAGATTTTTCACTAAGTCCAGATTGTCAAGCGGTACTGCCTCTCAGAGCTTCGCAGTCGGAATTTCAGGCGGAAATTTCAGGTGCCCGGAAATTTCCGATGGGAGTCCGGAAATTTCCGAGCTGCAAGGTCAAGATCATCGCCAAGTCAGAAGCTGAACTCGTACTGCCTTCAGTCGAAGATCCGTTGGAACTCCTCGCGGAGATTTCCGTAGCCCGGAAATTTCCGGTGGCCAGTCCGGAAATTTCCGGTCTTCAGTTCGGAAATTTCCGAGCTGGCGGCTGCACAACGGTCAGATCTCGGGGAGGGGTATAAATACCCCTCCACCTACCTCCAGCAGACTAGCTCTCTCAGATCCAAAACGCCCCATTGTTGCTGGAGCTCATTTTCCATGGATCTCCCTATCTAGCCAACCAAATCCAATGATAGTTGGAGATCCGAAGGAGAAGACCCCGATCTACATCGCCAGCGAAAGAATTTCACTTTCCCCCTCCCTATCTTGAGGGGCCACGAATCTAGGGTTTCCTTTGTGGATAGCTAGATTCATCCTTGTTGTTACTTACTCATTTGTGGATCCTTTGTGGAATTGACCTCTTGTGGTCTCAGTGAGAGCCCCCAATTCAGTTGTGGGTGTGTGCCTCACGGATTTGTACGGGACCTTCTCCGCCCTTAAAGGAGTCCTTAGTGGAAGGGTGGATTCGGACCTTGGTGGTCGAATTCATCGGAGAATAGGGTGAGGCCTTTGTGGCGTTGAGCTGACCTTTGTGGTTGCTCACACCTCTCCAACGAGACGTACACCCATGTGGTGGAACTCGGGATAAAATCGGCGTCTCCTTGTTCCCTTGGTTGTCTCGTTCCACCCTCCTCTATTGTGTTACTTGTTTTTCCTTATTGCATTGTTTTCATTTGTCTTGCACCTTGTTTCACCTAGTAGCACATATAGTCAATTTACTTTTGCAAGCCTAAAACTGAAAAAGTATTAAAAATTGGTCACCACCTATTCACCCCCCCCCCCCCCCCCCCCCCCTCTAGGTGGATAACTTCCGTTCAATTGGTATCAGAGCCAGGTTATCTCTTAAAAGTTTTACCGCTTGAGATTTACCACGACTAAGGAAGTTGACACCGAAGAGGCCGCAAAGGCGATGGCAGCGATGCAATCTAAAGGAGCCACTATGGCCGATATCAACGCTTTGGAAACAAAGTTGACATCTTCCATGGAAGCTCAATTCCAAAAGATTCATGACATGCTTGAGGCACTCATGAATTCAAGGTATCCAAAGAATGCATCGCCCTCATCTCCTCCAACACCTCCGAGTGAATCGAGTGGTATGGATCCCGAAATGTCTAAGGGCATGGATGGAAAGGGTGATAATGATAAATCTTCTAAAACCAAAGACTCTTACACCTCCAACGATGGAGAGTCTAACAAATATGGCAATGTGCCACCACCCAATCATTACTCTCCCAATCCTCCCATTCCTTATCCTCATATCACTCTTAGAAATGATCCCCCTAAAATTAAAGATCATTCCTTTTCGCAATGGCAATTCTTAATGAAATCCCATGTGTGCAGCTCTTCGATTGAACTATGGAGAATCATTCAAGTTGGATTCAAGCCACATGACCCGAACAACTTGACAAGTAGAGAGGTGGTGGATGCTCAACTCAATGCCACCGCCCTCAACATGATCCAACATGCCGTGGGCGCCAAGGACATGCCTCTCATCCAACCCTTCTCCACCGCCAAGGAGACATGGGACGCTCTCTCCGACTTATTTGTTGGAAATGAGAGCATGAAGAGAAATCGCTACGATGCCTTAAGCAATGAGGCGGAAGGGTTCTATAAGTTGGATGGTGAAGATCATGAAGAGATGTACCGGAGGTTGGTTTCTATTGCCACAAGCTTTCGTGGCCTCGGTGCAACCTATATTGATGATGCTTGGATCAAGAGGAAGTACGTGAGCTCCCTCATGCCTTTTGAGAGCACGGACTTGAAGACCTTGCAAGGGAGACACAACTATGACCTCATGACCTCAAATCAAGTAATGCAAGAGATGACATCCTTCAAGGTTGCTACCAAGAATGCCGAAGATGCTAGGGCAAGAGCCATAGGGATGCAAAAGGGAGTAAACCTTGCATTGAAGGCAACGGTTGAAGTTGGAGGTGAAGATGACTTTGAGAGTTCCTCATTCTTGTCCAATGAAGGTCTCAAGCTCGCATACAATGAGCATCTTGCTCTTGCGGCAAAAGGCTTTTGGGAGAATCCATCGAGGGCAAAAGCTCAATTCAACAAGCATCACTTCGTTGGAACTCCACAAGGTGGAAAGAGGGACATCTCCAAGGCTAGGACATGCTACAATTGTCAAGATAAGTACCACTTCGTCGTCGAGTGCCCATATGAAAAGAGGGAAGAGAATGGTGGAAGACTTATTCTAAGGGACAAGTCCAAGATGCCTCCCAAGAAGGCTTATGTCAAGAATAAGAGGGCTTTCTTCAAGAAGAAGGCACCTCGGATCGTGTTGATGACTCACGAGGAGTATCCCACCGAGGATGAAGATGAGTCGGAAGAAGAAGAGACTCCAAATGAAGTGGCGGCTATTGCCACTACTTCAACTACTACCTCGACCCATCAAGCTACTTGCTCAACACCAAGAACTCCATCCACGTCGCCCAACGCTACTACTTCCAAGCCAAGAGCTACGGTGACTTCATCTTCAAGCTCACTCTTTGACTCACCCAACGAGAACTCCCCCAACAAGAGTGTGAGATGTCTTATGGCCAAGGCATCCGAGGTACCTTCATCCTCTACTTCCTTGAATGATATGAATGAGCTTGATGATGCCGCTAGCCTCCAAATAAAGGAGAAGCTTGTTGCTTTTGACTCTTTTATGGCTAACTTGCAAGGAGATAGCAAGAAACATGTGGGAGCCCTTATGAGTCGCATTGGCGAGCTCGAACACCTCATTGAGGAAAAGGGTAAGATTGAGAGAGAGGATGCTATCACCATAGCACATCTTCAATCCTCTCTCCGAGATGTTGAAGAGTCTCATGTTCGTCTAGAAGAAGAACTTGAGAACATTGAGGAGTCTCATAACTCTATGCATTCTAAACTTGTTAAAGAACGTGACCTCTATTTTGCTAAGAACAAGTTGGCACAAAAGGATAAGGCCGATTTTGTGGCTGGCCATGTGAGTCTTATTGAAGACATGGAGAAGCTCGTCAATGTACATGCGGAATTGGAGAGTGAACATGAACTTCTTAAGAAGTCACATGATCAATTATAAACTCGGTTAACTAATCTTGAGAAACCAAGCACGTCCACTCCTATTTGTACTTGTGATCATGCAAATATTATGAATGAAAATGTTAGGTTGAAGGAAGAAATTGCCAAGGCCTCCTCCGCTAAGATCATCCTTCTCAAGGGTAAGAATTTTGTTGAGACTCCCACCTATGAGCCTCAATCTCGCAAAGGGAAGGAAGGTCTTGGTTATGTGAGGCCAAACAAGGTTGGTGCCAAGAAGACCATTCCCGCATAAGCAAAGGTGAACAACATTGCAAGTGGGAATGCCACAAGGGGCAAGCCTACTCGCAATGACTTTGCGGGAGACACTAACCCAAACTATGCACTCTATGTGAATTACTATGGAAATGTTTGTGCTCGCTATGTTGGTCCTTTTGATGGCTTTATTGCTTACTCTATTTGGGTACCCAAAACCCTTGTGGCTAACCTTAAGGCACCCATTGTTAAGCAATGGGTACCTAAAGTCAAGAATTAATCTCTTGTAGGGTCTTGCTCCCGGTGGTTCGAAATGGATAATTGATAGTGGGTGTACAAGTCATATGACCGGGAGCAAGGAGCTTGTCACGGAGATGAGGCCTAACGTTGATCAAGTAACCGTCTCGTTTGGTGACAAGTCAAGGTCTAAGGTAACCGGGCTTGGCAAAGTGGTAGTTGCCCCCGATATTACTCTAATCAATGTCATGCTTGTTGATTCTCTTGGCTATAATTTGATGTCGGTTCGTGCTTTAACAAAGTTGGGTATCTCAACTTTTTTTGAGCCGGACATCGTGGTCCTCTTGTGGAGCAAGTCCCTTCGAGTGGCCTTCGTGGGGCATGTCGAACATGAGCTTTACGTGGTTGATTTCTCCGGAGTCACCACTACTCATGAGATGTGCCTCTTCGGAAAGGCCGACGTGGGTTGGCTTTGGCATCGCCGATTAGCCCACGTAAACATGAGGACTTTGCAAAGTCTCCACAAAGGGGGCCACATCCTTGGACTAAAAGACCATGTTACTTTTTCCAGAGATCGAGTGTGTAGGGCATGTGTGGAGGGAAAGATGCATGACATTCATCATCCAAGCAAGACAATCATCTCCTCCACCCCGGATATTGGAACTCCTTCATGTTGATCTTTTTGGTCCAATACCAGAAATAAGTCTTGGTGGCAAGAAATATTGTTTGGTGATCGTGGACGACTACTCAAGGTATACATGGGTATATTTCTTCAAGACCAAGGATGAGACTCAACAAGTATTCATCGACTTCTCTAAGGAGGTTCAACGTCAACACAACCTTCCCATATTGGTGATTCGAAGCGACAACGGGTCGGAGTTCAAGAACTACACGCTCAACGACTTCCTAAGTGACGAAGGCATTCGTCATCAATATTCCGTTGCATACACACCGCAACAAAATGGTGTTGCGGAGAGGAAGAATCGTACTCTCATCGACATGGCAAGATCTATGTTGGCCGAGTTCAAGTCCCCAATCAACTTTTGGGCGGAGGCCATTTCGACGGCGTGTCATGCATCAAATCGCCTCTTCTTCCGCAAAGGCCTCAAGAAGACACCTTATGAGATACTCACCGGCAACAAGCCCAACATTTCGTACTTCCGAGTTTTCGGTTGTAAATGCTACTACCTCGTAAAGGGCACCCGGTTGGGTAAGTTTCACTCTAAAACTCTTGAAGGCATATTTGTTTCTTATGGCATCGAATCCCACACCTATAGGATATATAGTCATAGAATTTTGTAGTGTGGAATTCGATGAAAATGACGGCTCCCAAGTGGAGCAAGTTGGAATAAGTGATGTAGGTGACGATCAACCCCAAGATGTAATAAAGAGAATGGGAATAGGCTTCCATCGTCCCATTGAAGTACATCAAGGAGTTGATCAAGACGGAACAAGCTCTTCACATGAAGAGCAGTCACCATCACAAGAATCTTATGATACCCCACCCGAAGCAAATTGTGAAGCCTCTCAAGATCATCTTCAAGCACCTCCACAAGAAGAACAACTTCTTCCTCAACAAGGTGCTCCATCGCAAGGACCGCTCCAACAAGTTCTCCATCCTCAAGAAGATATTGAGTCCCCATCCAAATCAAATGATGCAAGTATCTCGAGTGCAAGTTCCTCTCATGTGCAAGATCATCCCTCTCCCTCAAGTGAAGAACCAACTCATGATGATCAAGGCACTCATGATGATCAAGGCGAGGATCCACAAGATCATGATGATCAAGAGATTCCCTCTACATCTAGAGAGGCAATCGAAACTCGCCGCCAAGCAAGATTTGGAAGATCTTTGGAACTAAGGGCTCTTTCCCTTGACAAGGTCATCGGTGACGTGAGAAGAAGGGTGTCCACACGGAGTCAATTGGCCAACTTTAGTGAGCATCAAGCACACATCTCCATGGTGGAACCCAAGAAAGTATCCGATGCCCTTGAAGACCCCGATTGGCTTGAAGCAATGCACGAAGAGCTCAACAACTTCGAGCGCAACAAGGTGTGGAGACTAGTGGAGAAGCCAAATACTTGCCGCAATGTTATCGGCACCAAGTGGATCTTCAAGAACAAGCAAGATGAACACGGCATCGTTGTGAGGAACAAGGAGCGATTGGTGGCCCAAGGCTTTTCTCAAGTTGAAGGGATCGACTTTGGTGAAACCTATGCGCCGGTTGCACGCCTCGAGTCGATACGTATTCTCATTGCCTTTGCATCTCATCATGGTTTTAAATTGCAACAAATGGACGTTAAAAGTGCTTTTCTAAATGGCCCACTTAATGAACTTGTCTATGTTAAACAACCTCCGGGTTTCGAGAGCCGCGACTTCCCGAACCACGTCTATGTGTTGGATAAGGCTCTTTATGGGCTTAAACAAGCACCTAGAGCATGGTATGAACACCTTCGGGAGTTCTTGTTAGACCGTGGATTCGAAGTCGGGGTGATCGATCCCACTCTTTTCACAAAGAAAGTCAATGGGGAACTCTTCATTTGTCAATTATATGTTGATGATATTATCTTCGGTTCTACTAATCTCTCTTTTAATGAAGAGTTCGCCAAGCTTATGACCGACAAGTTCGAGATGTCCATGATGGGTGAACTTAGGTTCTTTCTTGGTTTTGAGATCAAGCAATTGAGAGAAGGAACATTTATTTGCCAAGCCAAGTACATTCAAGATATGCTCAAGAGATTCAAGCTCCTCGATCTAAAGGGCGCCGCTACTCCTATGCAAACCAAGTGCCACCTCGAGCTTAACCCTAATGGTAAAGAGGTAGACCAAAAGGTATATCGATCTATGATTGGGTCTCTTCTCTACCTTTGTGCATCTAGGCCGGATATAGTGTTAAGCGTTGGAGTGTGTGCACGTTACCAAGCCGCGCCTAAGGAAAGTCACCAAGTGGCTATCAAGAGAATCTTCCGGTATTTGATTCATACTCCAAGCTATGGGTTGTGGTACCCCAAAGAAGGCACCTTGTCTCTTTGTGGGTACACCGACTCGGATTGGGCGGGTGACAAGGATGATAGGAAGTCAACCTCGGGAACTTGTCAATTCATTGGAAGATCTTTGGTGAGTTGGTCCTCGAAGAAGCAAAATTGCATCTCTCTCTCCACCGCGGAGGCCGAATATGTTGCCGCCGCAAGTGGGTGTACTCAACTCCTTTGGATGCGGCAAACTTTAAAGGATTACGGGGTCCATTTGGACAAAGTGCCGCTCCTCTGTGATAATGAGAGTGCCATCAAGATCGCCTATAATCCGGTGCAACATTCAAGGACCAAGTATATTGAGATTCGCCACCACTTCATTCGATATCACGTGGCAAGAGGAGACATCGATCTCTCCTATGTTGGGACAAAGGATCAATTGGCGGATATCTTCACGAAGCCCCTTGACGAAGCCCGGTTTTGTTACTTGAGGAATGAATTGAATATCGTGGATTCTCGGACTTTGGCTTGATAACTGTGCACACACATCGACGTTTAATGCTTTATTAGGTGTAGATGTGCGCATGGACTTAGGGGGAGTGTTTTCCTAATACATTGGATTCTTCCTCCCCCTATTATGCATATAGCAATGAATCATTGATAAACTTCAAATTAATCCATAATTTGTGAGCTTAAATGATGAGTAGTAGTTATGGACCCAAGATACATCTTCGCGGTGCCATGCTATAACCTCATACACGGTGGCTTCGGCCACCACCTCTTCCTATGGAAGAGTTGGATCTCATTTGGTTTTTCCCTTGGATCTCATTCGCTATTTGGGCTCTTGTGGAAAACACACTCAAGTTGGTCTTTCTTGTGTCTTATTGGTTTTGCAATTTAAGTGTGAAGTACCATCGACAGTTTGCTTCTCTATCCTAAGCCTTTCTCCCTCTCAAGACTTGCTTTATTCTCACTCATGTCCATTTGTATCTTTTTGTTGTTGTGTTGGGCGGAAATCTCCGAGCCACATTCGCAAATTTCTGAATCAATAGAAATTTTCGAGACTAAGTCCTTTCAAAAAACAGCACTGCACTCTGCTGGATTTTGACCGGAAATGGTCTCTGAAATTTCTGGTGACCGGAAATTTCCGAGTATGACTCGGAAATATCCGGTCCCTGAGATTTCTCGGCACCTAAGTCCGTTTCAAATTCGGCACTGCACTCTGCTGAATTTGAACCGGAAATAGAGCCGGAAATATCCGGGGCCCGGAAATTTCCGAACCAAGTCCGGAAATTTCCGATGACTCCGTCAATTTCCACACTAAGTCCGTTTCCAAACTCGGTACTGGATATATCGTGTTTTGAACCGGAAATAGTGCCGGAAATTTCCGGTGTCCGGAAATTTCCGAACCTAAGTCCGGAAATTTCCGACCCAAGTCTCTCCGGCTATAAATAGGGCACGGTTGGGCTGTTCGAACCGAACAGTTCATCCACCCCGTGCCTCTTCTTTCTCTCTCCAAGCCGGAGAAGAAGCTCTTCCCCGATCCGTCCCCGGGCCGTTTCTCCATCATTCTCTCCGGTTCTTCGCCGGATCTGCTTCTCCACGTCGCGGGGATCGTTTTCCTCCGCGCGGTTTTCGCCATGTCTACCGGTAACTCCTCTCATTTCAAATCTAGGACGAAATCTCTTTTCGTTTAACCTATCCGATTTAGGAGGTTGTTGCTCGTTTCCTTTGGTAGAACTGCTCCTCTAGGCTTGCTCTACCTTCCTCGTGCACAGATCTGTTTTTCGTTCATAGATTTGGTTCAGTTTTTCAAAATTTCGTGCAGACCGGAAATTTCCGGTTCAGAATCGGAAATTTCCGGACTTCGGAAATTTCCGGCCCTGACTCGGAAATCTCCGGCCTGTTCAAAATTCTGAAAAACAGACAAGTTCTACGAACATTTAACGGCTCCTGCACGATTCCCTTTGCCTTCCTGGACATGAGTGCTTATCCCCCTTGCTTTCTATCTGCTCTATGCTGTTTGTTTGCAGGTTCTTCTATACGGGGAGGTCGCACCAAGTCAATGGCTAGTCGTCCGAAAGGGATTCACTCTCGGCCACCTAGTGATCCTTCAAGTGATGAGAGTGAGCTACCTCCTGCTGCACCGCTTAGAAAACCCAGTGGTGCTAACAAGAAGAAGAAGCCCGAGCTTCAATTATCTGATTTCAACAAGGCCAGTTTTCGTAAGTGGCGCAGTGAGCTATCCTATGACGTTGAGGGGGATGACCCCAAGTTCATCTGCATAGAGATGGCTTGGCTCTATCGTGAGGTATATCTCAAGTTCTCAAGTAAAGCTCCAGTTTGCCCAATGAGATGGATCGACTTCGACAAACTTATGAAGAAGGCAGACTATTTTGGGGGAGCTGTTCAGGTGTGCAGAGTTTTGGGCTTGGAGCATCTCATGAGAACTGAGTGCAGCTACAATGTGTCCCTCATTCATCAGTTTTATGCCACAGTGGTGTTTGACTCTTCTGAGGATATTGGGATGACTTGGATGACCGGGAGACAGCGGTTGACCTCCTCCTTCCGTGAGTTTGCTAGGTTTCTTTGCTGCCCCTTCAATGGTAGCTCGGTGGCAGCTGGTGAGAGGATGCATCTCCAGGGCGTTGCCTACAACAAGAACGCCATGTCTGACTTATATATGCCTGGTGGTGAGATTGGCTCGCAGCATGGTTTGCTGCCCACTTATGACATTCTTCTCCGCATGTTTCGCAACACCATTGCTCCCATCGCGGGCAACGCTGACAACATTGCCGGGGGTCTAGTAAACTTGATGGCCAAAGCTCGTGAAGCCTATGAAGGAGAGTATGATCTGGACAAGGAGGAGTACAAGATTGACATCATGGATTTCATCTTTCAAGAAATGACTCAAGCCGTGTTTGAGAGGAAGGTTCCCCCCTATGCTCCTTATGTGATGCTTCTCATCAAGCGCAAGTATCGGCTCTCTGAGGAAGATGGCAGCGATATGGATCGTGCCCTTGGATGCATCGCCCACACAGCTGCCAACCTTGTTCAAAAGAAAGCTCATGTGGTGCAAAAGCAGGCTACACTTCAAGAGATCAATGAGGATGATGTGTTTGGTGGCCCCACTCGCCAACCACGGCGCCACAACATCAAGAAAGCTGAAAAGAAGAGTCGCCCATGGATTGTTCGTGCCATGGAGAAGGTGATGAACATGAACTGCTGCCTTCATAGTGAAAACTATGCCATCTATCAACAGAACCACCGCATTCTCAAGCATCAGGAAGAGATTCGAGCTCATTTGAAGATGCCTCCTCCCAAGAGACCTCTGAAGCCCCTGGTACCCTTTGATGAGTGGAATTCTGAGGAAACAGTTGGATTCACTTGGGACAGCAATCTGCCTGAGGATCAAGATGTGGATCCAGAAGCTGCGGATGATTTTGAGGATGAGGCGCACAGTTCCGACTCCGACTCTTGAGTCTTGGGACGCTAGTAGACGCTTCTTTCCTTTTTGGTATCTTGATGCCAAAGGGGGAGAAGTATCTCATAGGACTCACGGGATTTGCATGGGTGGGAGCACTCCTTTCTTTCATCTCGCTTGCTTTGTTTAGTGCTCCCTTCTTATCTTATTTGGACTTCTTTCATTGCATGTTTGTGAAACATGAGGACCTCTTAAACTCTTATTGTAATAGCTCTAGTTATATTTGGTAAACTATGCATGTTCTACTTTGTCTATGTGGTTATATTTTTCTTTGCTTGCGTGGTTTGTAAAATCTAGGGGGAGTGTTGATCCTAAGTTGTGTGCATTTTGTATTCAAAAACATCCTCAAGATAATGCACACACTTAGGGGGAGCCCGTCTATATTTTGTAAATCCGTTCTCCTTTTGTTTTGTCATCATTCACCAAAAAGGGGGAGATTGAAAGTGCATTCTTTGCACTCCTCGTTTTTGGTGACTAATGACAACACAAAAGGTGGGTTTAATGTTTGTGATGATCTATGCAGGTTTTAGAGCAGATGTACTAGTGTATTTGATCACACTATGTTTTTAAGTGTCTGGAATTATCAGTACTGCATCCTTCAGATTTCAACCGGAAATCCAGGAGGAGATTTCCGGGGTCCGGAAATTTCCGGTCCCAATTCGGAAATTTCCGGCCAACTCGAGTTCTTCGCTAAGTCATGAAGTATAGCCAGTACTGGACTCAAGAGCTTTTCATTCGGAAATCCTTCAGGAAATTTCCGGTGCCCGGAAATTTCCGGCCATTGTCCGGAGATTTCCGAGTCACCGGAGATTTTTCACTAAGTCCAGATTGTCAAGCGGTACTGCCTCTCAGAGCTTCGCAGTCGGAATTTCAGGCGGAAATTTCAGGTGCCCGGAAATTTCCAATGGGAGTCCGGAAATTTCCGAGCTGCAAGGTCAAGATCATCGCCAAGTCAGAAGCTGAACTCGTACTGCCTTCAGTCGAAGATCCGTCGGAACTCCTCGCGGAGATTTCCGTAGCCCGGAAATTTCCGGTGGCCAGTCCGGAAATTTCCGGTCTTCAGTCCGAAAATTTCCGAACTTAACCCGGAAATTTCCGAGCTGGCGGCTGCACAACGGTCAGATCTCGGGGAGGGGTATAAATACCCCTCCACCTACCTCCAGCAGACTAGCTCTCTCAGATCCAAAACGCCCCATTGTTGCTGGAGCTCATTTTCCATGGATCTCCCAATCTAGCCAACCAAATCCAATGATAGTTGGAGATCCGAAGGAGAAGACCCCGATCTACATCGCCATCGAAGGAATTTCACTTTCCCCCTCCCTATCTTGAGGGGCCACGAATCTAGGGCTTCCTTTGTGGATAGCTAGATTCATCCTTGTTGTTACTTACTCCTTTGTGGATCCTTTGTGGAATTGACCTCTTGTGGTCTCAGTGAGAGCCCCCAATTCAGTTGTGGGTGTGTGCCTCACGGATTTGTACGGGACCTTCTCCGCCCTTAAAGGAGTCCTTAGTGGAAGGGTGGATTCGGACCTTGGTGGTCGAATTCATCGGAGAATAGGGTGAGGCCTTTGTGGCGTTGAGCTGACCTTTGTGGTTGCTCACACCTCTCCAACGAGACGTACACCCATGTGGTGGAACTCGGGATAAAATCGGCGTCTTCTTGTTCCCTTGGTTGTCTCGTTCCACTCTCCTCTATTGTGTTACTTGTTTTTCCTTATTGCATTGTTTTCATTTGTCTTGCACCTTGTTTCACCTAGTAGCACATATAGTCAATTTACTTTTGCAAGCCTAAAACTGAAAAAGTATTAAAAATTGGTCACCACCTATTCACCCCTTCCGTTCACTCATGACCCAACAAATTGTAGCTTAGTAAAAAATCATATTTTTATAAGCTTAAAGGATGTAAAAAAACAAACATGTAGAATACAAATGAGCAAACACACATTCACTTGGTTCCAATCAATAAAGCTTGTAGATTTAGACAAAATTCAGCGATAACCAATGTTTTATACAAAAGTGCAAACATTTATGATAGCAAATATCCATCAATCAGTTCACAATAAAATATATCTTCATAACCGTTTTTTCAATTCTTTATCATAGTTCTTCATACTGTCGATTGATATTTTATTTCATGTATTCTTCATTGGAAGACTAAGATAAAATAATACAGTCGTCTGGTACACATTTATTTGTAACTTAATTATGTTACCTTACTTTACTTTAACTTACTATAGCTCGTTGTCGAAGACTTTTGGATTGAAACCAACATAGTCTATGAATTAGTATGAACAGTTCAAAAATGTTTGGTCCAGATCACACACTTCACCGGCCTTTGCATGAAAAAAAACCCCACCTTCCTAATGTTTTGGTGAGGTCTACTTGAGGTGGTGTTTGTTTCAAAAACTTTATGATCGTTTGACAGAAATCCAAGTGAAACCTGAACCAGTGAATGAAATGTCACTATGAAAACGAAACCAATCGAGAGCCATAAATATTTACCTGAATAGCCTAATTGAAATCAGACCATAATAAAACTCCACGAAAAACAGAACCATTATGAACTCCTGAAATCACAAGAATCTAACTGCTAGACACATCACACATGGAGCCTACTCCATGTAGTTTAATTTGACACATGCTCTTTTTGATAAATGGAAGTCATCTAATGTGGAACGGAGGGAGTATGTCAATAGAAATTATTGTTTTCGAACTCATCAGTAATTTATTCGAGCTCGAAAAATGAAAATTTTCACTTTCAAAAATATATTTAACATTGATCTTATTTTGAAAACATCTAGCTAAGATGAATAAAATGGTTAAAATATATTGGCCGTTCAGCTGAAACTATAACGGAGGGAGTATGTCAATAGAAATGATTGGTTTCGGACTCATGCATCAGTAATTTATTCGAGCTCGAAAAATGATAAATTTCACTTTCAAAATTATATTTAACATCGATCTTATTCTGAAAACATCTAGCTAAGATGAATAAAATGGTTAAAAGCTCAAACTATATAGTCTTATCTCCATCGGAAATTAGCATTACTCGAACTTTGACTTGTGGAGAACAATGTGATGCGACGAATTTTAGCGGAACAATAGTTTAGGTTCCACGTTTTCCATGAGAAGTGGTTCCTAGGAATTAATACATTCTCGTACGCAACAATGTGCTTTATTTATTCGCCTTTTATCTAAACCCAGAGGAGTCACGCCTCATCGGGGAATGGTTAGCACGCCACGTTAACCAAACAAATCGCCATCGATCCAAAAGAAAAGATCTCCAAAAACTAGAGCCGGCGATACCGTCCAAGCGCAGCATTGAGCAAGAGACAAACGGAGAATCAGAGGGGAACGTGACTGCGGCGTGGGCCCGCCCAAGCAATCAACAAAATCTCGGCCGTCCATCAGGCCGCATAAGACACGTGGCGCTCCAACCCTCGCGCACTCTCTGACACGGTAGGTAAGTCGGTGGGGCCGTTACGAGCTGACGTGGCTAGATGTCTCCCCCTCCACGTGAACGGGGCTGGGTGGGCTCTATAAATCATGTCGCTGTTCGAGACCCCGCATTGCTCCGCCACACTTCCCTCGCCTCGCCTCCGCTCGAATCGAATCGAATCGCATCGCATCGCAGTTGAGGATCCCACCGGAATTCGTCGTCGGCGAGGCAGCGACCTTCCTTGACCGCAGCACGCCGGCGGGCGGAGAGGTCGCGGGGAAGGAGGGGAAGCGCGCGCGCGCGGGCGCAGGGACATGGGATCGGAAGGCCGGAGCTGGAACGGGGTCGCCGGCGGTGGCGGGGAGGAGGAGAAGACGAGCGCGGTGCCGGCGCCTGTTCCGGCGCCGGCGGAGGTGCCCACGTCTTCCGCCGCGGTCGACATCGCGCTGCCGCTCCCCGAGATGACTCCCCGCATCATGCAAGTCTCCCTGACCCCTCTCTCACCCTCTTTCGATTTGCTCCTGCGCGCGGGCGGGCGGGCGGGCGTGTCGGTTCCCCGTCTACGGTGTTCCGAGTAGACTCTGGGAAGCGGATCAATGATGGTGTTCGGGGAAACGCCTCAAGGAGAGCGAGAGCGACTGGCCCTGATTTATTCCCCGTTTACCATTTTTTCTTCTTCTAATACGGGGGGGTTCTTTCTCCAGAGATCTCTGCAAGGAGCTGGTGGAAGGGTGGTCGTCTCTGGACAGCTCGTGCTTCTCCATCGCGACCGTGTCCGGCGGCATCACCAACCTATGTGAGTTCTGCTCCTTGCGATTCACCCCTCTTACCCGAGCTGCATGTTCTAACAGAGGAAAACAGATGCTGTGTAATTTTACATCCTTAGCAAGTCAGTTGTTTGAGCTGTGCACGCAGACTGACACATAACTTAATGACCGCACCACCTTAAGATTGCTTGCTGCTACTATTCCATCCTAGTCTCAGATATGGCACCCATGCTTAGCTGCATTCTGCAATATCAGTGGTTTGCACTCGTTTTTGCTTCAGAATCATTCCTGTTGTCATTGCATCCGGAGTTCTGGTCCCACTATGTTAAAAACATTAGAAAGAAATGACCATTTTTCTGCGCAATCTGCACCTAATTTACCTCTATACGTTATCTCTAAAATAGTGATTATCCTAAATGGTTATCTCTGATTGTTCATAAATTTACAGTGCTAAAGGTATCTGTCAAAGAAGGCACAGACAGTGAGTCTTCTGTCACGGTTCGGTTGTATGGCCCAAATACGGACATGGTGATCGATCGGGATAGGGAATTGCAGGTGAGCATTTGAATCGTACTGTATGAAATTTTGTATGGTAGTGACATGTAATATTTACCTGCATTCTATGGTGTTCTTCTGATTGAACATCGTAGTGTTGGCGCTGAACTTTGTTAGTTGTGGTTCAGCTTATAAATTTTGGAGATACAGTAGTCCATTGGTTTCATAGACATAGTACATATTCTATAATGCTCAAAATACCTCATTGTTAAAACAAAACAAGTTGGCAAGTCTTTTCAATTTTCATTTTCAGAGCTGAACTTCTTCCTAATGCATATACACCTATTACAATCATGGTTAGGCCATACCGTATCTCTCAGCTGCAGGGTTCGGGGCTCAGTTGCTTGGAGTATTTGAGAATGGAGTGGTTCAGTCATTCATCCATGCCCGAACACTCGCACCTTCAGGTAGCCATTTCTCGTTTTGTACACTACAAATGAGGTGGTTTCACCATCTACTATGTGCATTTATTCCTCATTTGATTTGCGATTCTAGATATTATACACAGTGGTGTATGTTATTTTGCATCAGTAGGTGTGTGGAGAGGCAGCAATAAATGCTTCTGAAAATAACTACTAAATTCCCGTTTTTCCTTTGTTCAGACATGAGGGAGCCTAGAATAGCCGCTGAAATTGCCAAGCAGCTACGTAAATTTCATCAACTAGACGTACCAGGATCTAAAGAACCACAATTGTGGAATGATGTATTCAAATTTTTGAAGAAGGGTAATAATTCTTACTTGTTTTGGACATTTTATTTTGGGTCTGGTTGCTTTTATTTCATCCACATTCGTAGACTGATAGTACATAATATCGTGTGCTGTGACATACTTGTCGCAGCTTCTGTGTTAAAGTTTGCAGATAATGAGAAGCAGAAGAGATATGAGGCGATCTCTTTTCGGGAAATACAAGATGAAGTTAAAGAACTTAAGGTACCGTGTGGTAGTAACCATATGATTATTATGTGTTATTTACTCTTGCAGCAACTTGAGCCCACTTTAGAGCATCTCTAGCAATCCCCGTAAATCCAAAACCATAAAAATGCAAGTAAGGGAAACCGAAAACGAGTTTATAGTTTGCGTTGCTGTCGGCGCAGATCAGAACCCGTAGCCCAAACCATAAATTTTAAAAAAGCATTCACGCGGAATATAGCTCGTCGATGAACATCGCAAACGATCGCATTTCACTGAAATTAAAACATAGTTCATCGTGGTACACGCACACGGATTCATACTACAGAAAATGCAGCCTCGGGAGGACTCACCGGGCCTGTCTACGGCAGTGGCGGCGACCTAGAAGGACTCGCCGGCGCGAGGAAGACGTCGAGCCCTCGCCGTAGTTCGCGTATGCCGTGAGGGAGGGCGACGGCGTCAAGCCGTGGTTGGTGTACTTGCGCACGGCGCGCTTCTTCACCGCCTCGGAGCGGACGAAGCGTGCCCGTCGCTCGGCCTCCGTCTCCGGCTCCGCTCGGTTGTCGCGCCCGCCACCACGACCTGCAGCAGGGCGTCGGTCGGGATGCCATCGGTGGTGGCGGATCTGCCGATTGGGGCCGGGAACGGCGGCTATTTGTCGCCGGAGTATAGCTGCGCCGGGAGGCGGAGCGGTGGGAGAGTGATCGGAGGAGTAGGGTTTGCGACCCATAAAACGCCCTCCGGCCGTTATATATGTGGGTCTCGGCGTCGAGACTACGGGGCCCGTAAAACGGTTTATGGGCCGGGCTGCGTTCATGGGTTCTGATCGGCGCGGATTTTTGGCCGAAACTATATAGTCGCCGGACTTATATGGTTTTCAGCCCTTTTATGGGGACCGCTAGAGATGCTCTTAGTTCCATAATACAAATAGGAGTATATTTTTTTTTCTATTTTTCGCTTTGTCACAAAGGGCGGTTACATATTTCATACTAGTAGAAATGTATAACACAATGATTCATCAAATGGCTACATCACTGTTTGTGACATTGATGTCCATGAATATAATGTGTCTCTCTCTCTTTATCCTCTTATAGGATCTCTCAGATCTTTTGCACGCCCCTGTCGTCTTTGCACACAATGACTTGCTTTCGGGTAATCTGATGTTGAATGATTTGGAAGGTAAATATCACATTTGCTTTTCACATTCTTTTGACTATTCACTTTCACTATGTTTTGTACTTCAGATATTTTATTTTCTGTTCATCATTTGCAAGCTGACATGGTGTTTGTGGTCATTTAATCTGTTCCTCTTTATTTTAACAGAGAAGCTTTATTTCATTGATTTTGAGTATGGATCATATAGCTACCGCGGCTATGACATTGCGAACCACTTCAATGAGTACGCAGGCTTTGATTGTGATTATAACCTGTATGTTCTCTTCTTGCTGGTAGAATAGTCTGATGGAGCTTTTATCGTCATGTTCTAGCCCACTAGTATTCACTTGGTTCCTTCTTATAGGTACCCAGACAAAGATGAACAATATCACTTTTTCAGGAATTATCTTGCTGATAGACCAAGCGAGGTATGTGAATTCAATACATTATCTTCTCCTGAAAAACACAATGCAGTGTGCTACATGTACGTATACAAGTTCTGTCTATTAGTAAAGAAAGCTATCCATGAGTGACCACAACTATTTCTTGCATAGTTAGATGGTACTCATTCTATCAGTAGTTTATTTTCTTATTTTGAATTAAAATCTGAAACACAGTGCTATATGTACGTGACTTTATTACAACTTTCAAGTTGCATTTATACGATTGAGTAGGAATAGATTCAGAGTATTGCTTTGAGAAAACAAGTGAATTTTCGTGCGATGTACTTTCACCATTATGTATCTAACTTCCTTTTGCCACATGAAAGGTCCAAGCACAGGATCTGGAAGCCCTTTATACTGAAACAAACACCTACAGATTAGCATCACATGTTTACTGGGCACTGTGGGCACTCATTCAGGTGAATACCAAAGTACTTCTTGTAGTGCAAAGGGTTTGAGCACCATGCAACTGCCATAACAAATATACTGTTGTCATTTGATTGCAGGCGAATGTATCCCCAATCGACTTTGATTACCTTGGATACTTTTTCCTACGGTACGGTGAATACAGGAAACAGCGAGAGTCTTGCTTCTCCTTGACACAAGGCTTCCTTTCACTGAGAAGTGGCTAGAACTTTTAGACGTTTTCCCCATGCCACTGCTTGCCATCGCCTTATATACGCAGGCATGGATGATCAGCTGTTGTACTCGTTAATTGGTGATTCCCCTCTTGCTTTGTATGATTGTATCAGCTCTGGGATTCTTCCTGTTCCGGTTTTTCCCGCAGGAGGCTTGTTCCGCCTTGTACAATCTGTGAATAATGTACACACCTGTTTGGTTGCAACAAAACACAGGCTAATGAATTACGCTTTTCTTATCATCTTGCAAGCCTTTGATGTGAGTCAATTGGTTAGATTAGCCGAAATTCCTTCAACGTGTGATTTTTTTTATACAAAGAGCATCTTTTTTTTTACTTGTTTGTAGTGCAACTGTATAATGCACACGGTTCGTCGGCTCAGTATGCTGTAACACGGAACATGTCACGCAAAAATCGAAGCTCACATGAGTTATCAAATGGTTCAGCACTTGCTAGCAGATAAATCAGAAACCAAAACAGGTTATTCTATCTAATGTTCAACACTGTCTATACAGGGCAGAATAAGCAGCGCAAGCGAGTAGCACATGGACACATGGTATTTGCCACGGTAAGCTGAAAGGCCAGGCGAATGTAGGCGAGTCAAAGCAACCTTGGAGGCGGAACTGCTCGCAAATCAACCTTCTGGTGGATGTGCCCCAGTCCCAGAAATTCGCTTAAACCCAACACGGTTTGGGCACTGGGCTTGGTTTAGGGGGACCTAGCGCGCCCGCGCGTAGGTCGGTCTCATCCCGCACGCGATTTCCGGCGTACACGCTCGTATTTGTACAGTTGTTTACCGTAGCTTCTTCTGTGCGCGCTTTGCGTTTCCTTTCTATGCGCTTGCTTTCACATGTCCCCCACAACTGATTTTACGTGCGTTTGCTGGTGCCGTGTGTGTCCAGGATCTGGTTTTTACATGGCTGTCTAGTGCACGGCTCTTTCAGTTGGCTGGTTGTTTTGCATGGTGCTTAATAAATAGAGTTAAACGCCCCAGAGGTCACAAAGTTGTCACAAATGTGTGCATTGGTCACAAACTCAAAAAAAGTTAATAACTGGTCACAAAGTTGTGAGTTAGAGCCCTGTTAGTCAATCCGTTAGGACTGACGTTAAGTTTGACGAGTTTTTTATAAATAGACCCTTAAAAGTTTGTTTCTTCTAAAGGATAGGTCCTTTTTATCCGTTAGGACCGGAGCGCCGGTCCCGGCGAGAAGACGGCGAGGGTGTCTGTTGTGTTCCGGGCCATGCCGCCGTCCGAGCACCTGTACACGGCGGCGCAGCAGAATGGGATGAGTGGCATGTAAAGCTGAGAATCCCCGGCTCCCCGCTCCAGGCCGCTAGGTCCTCTCCTGTCGCCTCTGCCGTCCCAGAGTCCGTGCCGCTCGGTCGTGGGGTGGCCGAGCTGCTCGTCTGCGCGACGGCCGGCATGCCGCCCGCCTCTTCCCCCCTTGACGCGCGCCCGTCCAGGCCACCTGGAGGCCCGCCGCCTCCCGCAAGGTTTCCTCTCGGGCGGCGTCCCCCGCGCGCTGAGGATTGATGTCGACGCCCTGCAGCGGCCGCTCCCGCTGCAATTTTCCTTTCCGGTTGCTGATAGCACGCTGATCCCTTTTGCTGCTGCTTGTTGAGGGCATTCGGGATTAGCCAAGCCCAAGACCCTTGCTGGTGCGTCGCAAACTGCAACTGAATTGCTGTGGAGGCGGGCCGGCGAGTCGCGCACAAGCGATAGGAGCTCAACCGGAGATGGGGCCGGCGAGCCGCGCATGAACGGTGACGACAGCTTTCACGGAGATGGGGAAGACGAGCGGCAACGGTCTCGGAGAAGGGGCCGGCAAGCCGCGTGCGAGCGGTGACAGCAGCCGTCCCGGAGATGAGTTCGGTGAGCAGGCGCGCGAGGACGGGCAAAGACGTGCGGCAGGGCGGCTGGGCGCAAGGTCGTCCATGACCTGTTTGACAAAATGACTGCCCTAATTTTTTTAATTGGACAAATAGATGTAAAGAAGAAAAGGCATAGGGTGTTTTTTGTAAGAAAACGGTCTGCCACGTCAGCAACTTAACGTCAGTCCTAACGGATTGACTAACGAGGCTCTAACTCACAACTTTGTGACCAGTTTTTGACGTTTTTTGAATTCGTGACCAATGCGCACATTCGTGTCAACTTCGTGACCTCTGGGGTGTTTAACTCTAATAAATATATATACGCATGTAGTGCTACTAGTTGTTATTTTTTTAGTAGTTATTTGATAGCTCATAAAATGTACGCAACATGTACACATGTACGGTATGAGATTGTTGTGAAAAGAAACATTATATATTTTAGTTTTGGGTCGCTTTGCTACAAGTTTATTTGTGTTCTTTGGGATTTTCCAAATGTTCCAACTATATTATTTTTGTTGTTGTCATAGTTTGTGTGTTTTGTTGAAATTGGTGGTGATTTTTATTAAAAAGTAATTTGTTGCGAAACATTTTTTTTATTTACCCACTTTTTAATCGCTATAAACAATTTTTTTGTTGCAATAGTGTTTGAGTTTTGTTAAATTAGTTGTTGATTTTTGTTGCAAATGAATTTACAACAAACATTTTCCCACTTTTTAATTGCGAAAAACACATGGATTTTTGTTGTAATATTTTATATGTTTTGTTAAAATTGTTGACGATTTTTGTTGCAAAGCTATCTGCAGCAAAAAAAAATGTTTAACCATTTTTTTGTAGCATTACTAATTTTTGAAATTTTATGAATATTTGTTGTAATACTATATATTTTGCTACCTGGGACGGGAATTTTTGTTGTAATACTAGTGAATATGTTGTAATATTCAGAGAAAATCACCGCAGTGGCACTTTTACTGTAAATATAGAGAAGGTCGGGGGCAACACAATATACCCTTTCGTTTAGATGGGTTTAATGTGTAGTGCGGGTTGATTTTCGAACAAATGAGGGACTAAACTGCAAAGATGTGCTAAACTAATTCCTAGACACACGATGACGATCTAACGGCTATAGAGGGGACCTAGAATTAGGCTCGCGTAGGGCGACCTACGCGTAGCGCTCGCCTATCAAGAATGAGAGTATTCAGAGTAAGCCGACACGTAAAATCATGTAAAGCACTGCAGAAGAAGTAGCAGTGTGTGTTGTTCTCAGACATATCCGAACCTGTTTAAATTACAGTCTACGGTACTGCTGACAGCATTGCTCCTGCTAAAATCCACAAAATTACAGCTTTAACATCCAAAGGAATTGCACATACAAAGCTCATACATAGCTTTCGACCGTGTTTACAAGCTCAGCTATTTCACATGTAAGATAGTCACTCACTCACTCAGGTGCTACCCAATGGGCGCGCATGTTGGTTTAAGTTCTTCCTTCCCACCGGTTCCTCTATCACATGAGTCAGGTTTTTCATGTTGTTGCTGCATAATCGCGAGTAGACAGCTGATCATTTGAGCATATAAGTATAATACTACTCACTCTGTCCAACAAAAGATGTCACACTTTCTATCAAATTAGATGTCACACATCTAATTTTTTATCAAGTTGAGACATCGTTTATTGGACGGAGGGAGTAGTAAACTGCCCGTGCCTTGCAACGGGAGAAACAAATATTACACATATGTCCCAATCAGACATTCTCTAAAACAGTGGACTCCACTTGTGTCGTTGTTACAATAGGAGAGAACAAAATAATTACAGTACAAAAAAATAACTTCCCAACACAATATACTTCTCACACAAAATTGCCAATAGAGACCGGAAGTAAAATTAATGTGTACTTATGTTAAAACAGGTTCAGATGCACACATTACATATTGACGAGATGTCCTATGCAAGTATGGAACCAATAGATTGATGTGGTACTTTCTAATTCAAATTAATACCTTGGTGCTTTATAAGATTGGTGTCAAAATTCTCAAGCTCGAACATCGCCTACAGAGTTACTCAAGAAAAGTTCCTTGAGGCCAAGCAACGCATAAGACCATTTTCGCTCTCTTTCTTGCATTTTTCTTCTACCGTGCTTTCTATGCTCTTCTTCCCCATGGGCCAAGGCTCCTCTTTCCAAACTCAGGGTTCCCAATCTTCACGGAAGAAATAGCCCCACTTTTCTCCCTGAAGCTGTGAATAGTTGTTTCCTTTCCCAAATCTGGCGCTAAGCAGTTTCTTTCGCCCCCAAATCGCTACAAGTGCCCTCGATCTGGTTGTCACTTTGCTCGATCCGCCAATGCGCGGTGTGCTGAATTCGGAGTTCCGCAGGGAGCCTGGGCCGTTTTGGTCCGGTCGAGCTCGTGCAGCCCGTCACGTCCCGTCCACATCTGGCCTCCTGCCTCCTAGTATAATTGTTCTGCTCTCACGCCACTCAGATCGACCGCATCCATCGCCGGGAATCCAAGGTGACGCGCCGGATAATTCATGGGGCGACGCTCTGGCCGGCAAGCGCGTCCATCCGCTTGACCGCGCCCCGGCGAGTCTCCCGGCAACCGCCGCTGACCTGAAAGAAGAAATATAGATATAAATATAGAAGGTTGGCCTCACGACGACCCATGTAGATTCTGTTGGCAAGTTTCAGAAAATACCTCTCATGTTGACTTCGAACTGGTAACGGGGTGTGCAAGCCCGGTTGGAAATGTTGCCCTGACTTACCCCTATGCCAAAGAGGCGTGGCAGCAATTTCTGAACATTGGTCCATGAGTGTGCTCCATGGCTCCAAGCTCAATCTAAGCAAGGGCTCGATCTAATGAACATTGGTCCATATGCTCTATAATCTGTACTCACACCATCAGCAGCAAAAAACATGGCCGTTAATCCCAACCGAAAACATGGCCGTTAATTTTTAAGGATATGTCCCAGCAGACGTGTCGGTTTCAAGAAGGAGAGGCCAAGCGGCCGATTACAACGCGTTTCGGCATATGTGCCCTAGGGACGCCTAACCGAAAAGGAAAAGAAAAAAAGATCACTCGCCAACCCTCCACCTCTACCTAGACAATCCCTAAAAAGACCTGCTGCCAACCAAAGCACTGCTTCTGCTTCCACCATCTAGGTCGCAGCCTCCATCGATGGCGCGTGCCCCTCGAAAATGACATTGTTTCCGTGTCTCCACAAGCTCCAACAAATAAGGGCAAAGGCTGTCCACAAGTCTTTAGCCTCTCTCCCTCTTACCTTCTTCGAGGTAAACCATTCCATGAGAAGGTCACCGTGCTCCGGCACCCAGTCAGCCTTCCCCCACATCCTCAAGAAGGAGGACCAAACCTGTCGAGATAGGGCACAGCCTACCAGGAGGTGATTGATGTCCTCCTCCTCCTGATCGCAGAAAGGGCAGGATGCCGGTCTGGGTAAGCCTCTACGACCCAAGCGGTCAGCCGTCCAACACCTATTCTTGAAGGCCGACCAGAAGAAGAATTTTCACTTGTTTGGGGCCCGCGATTGCCAGATCTGCAAGACCCCCGCCATCCCGGTTTTGCCCTGGAAGAGAGCCCTGTAAGCCGAACGCGCGGAGTATTTGTGGTTTGCCTCCCAGTTCCACCGAAACTCATCGGCAACACCCTCAGAGAGGGAGAAAGCCGCCACACTGTCCGAGAGAGAGGGACGGCAGTTCGCCGAGCTCACGCGCATTAACATGGCCGTTAATGAAGTCACTCGAACTCGAGCGTAGAGCAAAAAACATGGCGCGCGTGTCCAACGACGTACAGTACACTGTACACATGAGTTATCACGGTTTTATGAGGCACCGCGCCACCGCGTCTGTTCATCGAGAGGCGCCGACTGCCCGTGTCATGGGGAACCGGCCGTGCCCCTCCAGGCTCGCACGGCCATCAAGACCGTGTAACAACCCGTTGCCGGCGACGAGGGATCGCGGCGTGAGCTCGGAACACGGACGGATACTGGGGCTTGTGGTAGCCGCCGGACCTGAGGACGAACGGGACTGGGAGGAGACGAACGGGACAGAGGAGAGAGTTCAGACCTTTCTGTTCTGTTTCTTCCATGCCTTTGCTATGCAGCTCCTCTCGCTTATATACTCCGATGCATCCATCGCTCTCTAACAAAGGCTGGCCCAAGGCCCATGTCAACAAGGCCTAGTGCATCATCATGTGCGGTCATGACATTACCGCCCCCAAGAAACATTGCTTGTCCCCAAGCAATGGCTCGGTGAGGTCGACACAATATCAAGGCAGCAAGTGGATATTCTGAGCAAAGCTTGAAACCTGGCAGTAAGTATCTGTCGATCATGGATTGAGAAGCATTCAAGACATTTTGACTGATACCAGGATGTATCATCACGCTGTTGTCTGCTTGTCCATGTTGTAGTCTCAATAAGATGTAGCCCCCAAATTCTGTAATATTGTATTCTTCGCCAAGAAAGAATCCCCTGTAGGAAATCCTGTGGAGAGCCGCCACCGTAGGAAATCAAACCAACGAGTGTACGCCAGGATCCCAAGTCCTGCACTGAAGTTTGTTTGCTGAAATCTCCAATGAAACCCAATCCTGACACTGGCGTATACTCTGAATAACCAACAGTTGTCTCCATGTGAAGACCACAAACAGCGTGCAAAGGTTTATCACTTCTTCAGGTAGAATCCACCAGACACCCCACTGCTTGTACTGAAGCTGACTCTCAAATGCATTAGCAGTAGTGGCACTTTCTACCAGACTCAGCATATATGTCAGTTCGTCCATACTGGATATTGCATCCCTTTGTACAGCACATGAAAAACGACAACAAGCTGTGCAGCCCGTGTATAGGACCTGTAGGTGCCACACTTGCAAACTGTGCTGAAAGAAGCGTCGCGTTGTACTCATTTGTAGTGGTTTGCCTGGATCCCATTGTTTTGCAAAAGATTTTGCCAGCTTGAGCTTTTTCTTTGTCACGTCATAGAAGTTGTCCGTTGAGGAATCAATGGGAATAATCTGAATAGCAATAGCACGTCCAACATGAGTGAGCACATCATATGAATACTCCTTGGCAGACACATACCCATCTGCCGGCTCCTCATTGTGCATTACATCCTTGACAGGACTGTCATTTACCACCTCCTTCACATAACCCAGCTCGAGCTCTTGAAACAGGGGCAAACCTCCAACATGGGTCAGCACCTCAGCAGACATGTCGGTGCCGACGTCCCGAGCGTGTGCACCAAGATCATCTGAATGACATGTGTGGACATGCGTCGAGCAGCTTGTGGGCGTGTTCATACCAGCACTGCCCATACCTTGCCGCGTGCAGCTCCCAGCATGGAACAAGGTCGCATCACGGAGAGGTGCAGTGTCACTGGTTGGGAACACCAGTCCGGCACGGGCGCTGTCGCTGTAGAGGCCGGGACTTTTTGTCGAACACCTGGTGGGCGTGGCGGAAGCGAAAACAACATCCGCGTGCGGAGCCCCAGCACCCACGACCTGAATCGTTGAGAAGAGCGAGGATGACGAAGGCTTGGTCATCTGCTGCTCCAGTACGGGACCCGACATGAACTTCAGCGTGGTTGTGGCGATGGGCGCAAGCGTCGCCGTCCTCTTCTGCCAATCCACTAGCATCTGGTCCTGTCTGGCGGCCATGCGACCCAGCGTCGTGCTGAGCTGCAGCAAGCTCTCGTTGATGGCGCTCAGGTTCGCCTCCATCGTTGCCGTCGCCACTACCATCTGCTCCAGAATCAAATCGGACGGAAATTTTTTGTGTGGGGAATTTTTGGTGGAGGATTCGTTGGCTCTGATACCACTGTAACAACCCGTTGCCGGCGACGAGGGATCGCGGCGTGAGCTCGGAACACGGACGGATACTGGGGCTTGTGGTAGCCGCCGGACCTGAGGACGAACGGGACTGGGAGGAGACGAACGGGACAGAGGAGAGAGTTCAGACCTTTCTGTTCTGTTTCTTCCATGCCTTTGCTATGCAGCTCCTCTCGCTTATATACTCCGATGCATCCATCGCTCTCTAACAAAGGCTGGCCCAAGGCCCATGTCAACAAGGCCTAGTGCATCATCATGTGCGGTCATGACAGACCGGAGCAAGAAGCTGTCCCCTTCACGGGCTTCCCGGCGCCGGAGTCACCGTGCTGACGCTCGCCGCTCTTGCCGCTCTTCCTCACGAAGCTCAGCAGCTTCCTGAGCCCCTTGGCAAGGTCCATGTGCGGGTTGGTCGCCGCGGTCGAGAAGAGCGCCGGCGCCGGCGGGCTCTCCACGCCGCCCCACCGCTTCCTCGCCCGCGCCTGGGTCGTCGGCCCTGGCGTCTCCGCCCACCTCCTCGGGGACTCCATCGCCGACGCCGCCGTTGGAACAAACGGCAGCTCCGACACGGACCGGAGGTGGCGCGCCTGCTTCGTGGCGAGGTGGTCCTGCGGCGGCGGCGGCGGCCGCCTCGGGCTCGGGCTGCTGCTGGGGTTGGGGAGGTCGTTCACCCTAGGCGACCGCAGGTAAGCTAGCGCGGTCGCGCCACCCGTGCCGGTGCCGCGCCTGAGGAAGGGCCTCGGCGTGGCGCAGTCGCCGCCGACGCTGTTCCGCCTCTGGTGCGACTGCGACCTCGCCCCCGCGCCGCCGCTCACCGTCCTGCTCCTGGCCAGGGGCTCCTTCCCCGGGGTCGTCGGCACGGGCACGGCCGGCGGCGGCGTCCGCCTCACCTGCGGCGTGTCCCGAGCGGCGCACTTCACGGTCAGCGGGGCCGGCCTGCCGTAGCCGCCGCTTAGCCTCGTCGGCTGCTGCTGCTGCTGTCCCTTGACCTCGGCCGCTGCGGCGGTGACGCGCCTGGCGTCGCGCCGGCGCATGTATTCGTCGTACTGCCTGCCGCGGCAGCAGGAGCCGGAGCCGGTCCCCGCGGCGGGCTCCCGCGTGGTCGTGGTCGCATGCTCCTCTTCCTCCTCCCCGCACCACGCGGTGTGCAGGAGCTTGTACGCCGCGAGCTGCAGCTCCAGCTCCCACAGCTTCGCCCACAGCGCGTCGTGGTCGTGGCTCGCCATGGATCGTGGTTGATTCCGTGCCGAGCGGGGCTATATACGCGTCGCCGCCGCGCCGTGATTAAGTGTGGAGGTGCTGAGTGTGACCGTGTCGGATCGGACGGCACGGTCTCGCGCAGCTTTTAATTGGCGGCACGAGGGGTTTGAACACTACTCCTACTTTGTGTTGTTTTTTTGATTCGGTGGCGCGCTGCCGGTGACAACGGATGAGGACGAAGCCTGCTTGACCAGGTGGCAAGGAATGGCGGCGTCGACCAGGAGAACTTCTGGCATCTTGAGAAAACTTCAGACTTTACCATTGCCGCAACCTCTGTCGGACCTTTTCTTTCAGACGGTGCATTGACGATTTCACACAAAGCAATATCTCCTCGCCCGGCAAAAAGGAGCTGGTTAGGTAACATTCCAAAAGTATCATTTTACACGACTAGTTTGTACTCGAGCCAGTCCTTTCACCAGCATACCAACCGACCCAATGGTTGGTACAGGTTTGTGGACTACAACTTCCAAGTTGGTCAATCTTCGTGCAGATACGCTGACCCGATCATCAAGCACAGCAACTAAAAAAAAATATCGAACCCTGCCAATAGTTCAAACTTCAAAGCTCTACGCACCCACCAACCAAGAAGCTCAGTAGCACAACAGTCATGTCTGAAATCTAAGCAGTCACCTTATTATATGAGAGCGTTTCCACCATATGAAGACGGTACAGAGAGAATAGCAATTCACCAATTCCAGGCAAAGGCTAATGAAACAAAGTTATCCACTCGGTATCAAAATTCCTATTGCACGTGAGCAGGATATGCTTACGACGACAACACGGCTATCACGTCGGACACCTTGAGAACAATGTAGTCGCCTTCCGCGCCCTTGAACTCGCTTCCCGCATACTTGGGAGTACAGCACGCTGCTTCCGGGAGTGATTGTCAAGGGCGTCCTGCTGCCATCATCGCCCAATGACCCAGGGCCAACAGCTATGACCTGTTTTGGGAAATATTGATCAGCCAAAGAAGTGGTCAAAGCTCAGAACTTCATGCTACAACACAGATCTGCTGGCCCTCCTTTCCATACAGCTTAACAGCAAATAAAGTATTAATGTTAAGTGCACAAATGACCAGTAAAAAACATGCTAATGACACCACTGATGCTTGACAAAAATGTAAAATCGACACTGCAAAGAAAGATAACTATATGAACAGATGCAACTACTTCATTAATCAATGTGTTCTTAGTTTGGAACTATAAGCGGTTATGATAACAGATCATCAGATTTATTGTGGTAAATGCTGGATAACAAAGTTGCTTACCGTTCCAACAGAAGGCTTCTCTTTCGACGCCTGTGTCAACAGCAAACCACCAGCAGTTTCCTCTTCAGACTCTGCAACCTGATCCGAGGGGATGTAGAACTTATGTCAGCATTACTAGTATTGGTGATGTTAGACGTCAATGTTACACTTCATACTCAAAACCAAAAGAAATAGATGTTCACAATATGAATGAAGGTTTTCCTCGAGCACCCTTTATTTGAAATGCATTTTAAACATATTTTGAAATGTCAAAAAATTGTGAAAAAAATATTCACACATAGATTTCAACATCCTATGTGTTCACAAAGTCGTTACAAGAAAAGCCGACATTTTATATGGCTTGTGAGACAAATTTTGGTGCTAAAATAAGCCTTTTCACAAGACATTTTTTTGTCTTTTTTGCACGGGCCAAAAATATCATATTTCCACGAAACGACTTTATAAACATATAGAATATGAATATGCATCTGCGAAATTTTATTTCAGAATTTGTTGACATTTTGAAATATGTTTTTTAAATACCGGGTGCATATGCACCCGGAGCCAAAGTGGATTTCAGGGGTTTCCTCACTATAAAGAATATAGCCCTGCTACTGTTTAATATGAATGCTCGGAGCAAAAAAAATGACATGCCGACTATCACGATGCAATAATGAGTAGTCACCGCAGAAACTAAACATGCCCCCCTAGGAATAAAACGATAACGGATCTGAAGTAAAACGCACTCACGCAGAAAGGAAGAGCAGAGCATAGAAAGAACAAAATCGAAGAGTTATACAAGCAGGCATTTCTGTTTCCATTGAATTACATAGAGGATAGCAAACAAAGGGCTATTTTCTAGCTCTGCGTTGTTTTTTAGTTCAAAAGAGTATTCTTGCTCTATTATTCATGATTCCTTGCCTTAGTGTAGAAAAAATATTTTCTATGCCTTTTCTGTTGAAATTGATGCTACACCATAATGCCATACTTCTAAAGTTGATACATAATCATGACTATTATTTGGCGATAACATGACCTACACAAATTGAGTGTGCAGTTGCAATACTGAACGCAACAGGATTCGAATAAACATTCCTTCTGTTCATAACAGGAATATGGTGAGCCGGTGACCACTCAGAAGTTTCAAAATAATATGTTTCTAAACAAACCTTAATAAGAACACGGTCACTCAGTGGCTTCAAATCTTTCACGTCATCAGTGTCAAGAACACCAATGATGTCATCTTCTTTCATAATGAGATGGTTAGCATCATTGAATTCCAAGTCTGTCCCAGCATATTTAGAGTAGACAACTTTAGCACCAACCTGGAACATGGTAATGTAATGCTTCTCTCATCAGTGATCACAGAAAAATAGTAGGTTAGATACTAAAATAACATAAATATGTCGCCACGAAGACATCATCTGAATAATTTTCTTAGAAAACAAATAGTACGATTTTTTTTTGCAGGGGAACAAATAGTACGATTTTGATGTCAGAAGAAGATTAAATACATGCGGTTAAGTTTTTTCTTCTTCTACCAATAGATGGCACTCTAGTAATAACATGTTTTGATTTATGTTCCATTTTATTTTTCTATATTCTCAGCTGAGCAGGTATAGATGCTATCATCAAACACCAGATAAACTTAGTCAACCAAATAGGGTACATACCGGAACACTGATCTCGACGATCTTGCTGCCTATGGTTCTGCCCTCTCCAACTGCAACAACCTCCCCTCCTTGTGGTCTTGACTGAGCTGTTGTTGGAAGCAATATCCCTCCGGCAGTTTTATCCTCAGTGGTCTTTGCCTTCACTAGAACCCTATCTCCCAATGGTTTGACGGATGTATACTGCACATATCGACAAGTCCATGAAAACTAGTGCTTAGGTAAAAGGACAGGGGATTGCACATTACATTCTCAGATGTTTAAAACAGTATCACAGCTAACTTGTAATGAGCAATGGACCAGCATCGCCTGCACACTGCATAGATAGGGTGCAATGTGGTCTATGAAGTACACTGCACAGAGCTGTAGCTTTGCACAGAACATACTTCATTGATGCGTAACCAAGCCACATTTTGCCATGCCACAAGTTAGGAAAAGATTTGTTCTGTGAGTGTGCGATTTATAATAGAACTACAGAAGGTTTTGTTGCCAGCACATTCCTAATGATAATGAGTAACTAATTTTTGTTCTCTTCAAACTAAAGCTACATCAGCATTGACTACTCTAAGCTTTGCTTGGGCATTTTGCACTTGGCGTTTACATTTTTTGGTTATTGTACTTCCTCTCCTACTTGCTATTCTTAGGACTTCTTTCATTCATAGGAATAGCGGAGGGAAAAAAGGAATATGAAATTTTCCTTTGGTGCATAAGAAAAATGGAGGAATTCTATTTAATTCTGAGGAATGGAGCATAAGAAAAATGGAGTTTTTTCCTTTGGTTTAGGTTCTACAGGGAAAACAGTGGAATGCTAAAATCCACACAAACCTCTTTTTTACGCTCCTATGCACAATGAACAAGGTAAACGCCACAAGTTGTGTAATAAGAACCTAATCTCACCTTTGCATTCCTTTTTGATTTGATTATTATGCCTTAAGGATTCCTGTATTTTTCTATTCCTACAAACGCCCACTTTGGCGAAATTCCCCTGTTTTTTCACAATCCTATGCTTTGCACATGCAATCCTATTATATCACTGTGTTTTTCCTGTTCCTACATTTTCGGAATTCTGCAAATCAAGAAGACCCTAAATTCTTTCCTTAACACACATGGACGCCACCACACACGCACAAGCTCACGTAAGCACGTCACAGTAGCACCTAGGCTACAGTCCTACAGAGACTAGGGATAAATCAACGATTCTCACTGAATATATCTACTGAACGCTCCATTAAAAAATGATGGTAATTCTAATAGAGTTCGTTCGAACAACCCAAAAAAAAAACAATCAACTCCTATCAAATCGTCGACCCCCATCTAACAAAACCCTGACGACCACCAGATGCCCGGTGCAACCACAGAACCTTACACAAACTTTGCAACTAGAGAGCTTAAGCTGAGCTAGCAATTTGTTTGTAGCCCGAGAATCTTTGCTACCTTGGGGGACACGACCGTGGCGGCCCTCACGACGAGGCCTCGGAACCTCCGCCCCGCCGGCACAGCGCGCGAGGACGACGACAGCGCCGGAATGCGGAGCCCGTCCGCGGACGCTGGCTTCGCCATCGCCATCGCCGCCGACGCCACCTGCGGCCCGCACAGATGCACCGACGCCATGGCTCCTCCTGCCGAAACCAACCACCGCCAACAGCTCGGCAAAATCAAAACCGTAAACTTTGCAGGAAATCCATCCAGGAAACTTAGCTTCTGGGGTGCAGAGACGCGCGTACCTTAGGGCAGGATTGAGCTGAGGAGCTGCGCGTGAGAGTGAGAGAGAGATGGTTAGCGGAGGAGGAATCGAGAGAGGGGATGCTAAGCTAAGCTTTGGGATAAGGATTTGGTTGGGTTTACCCTCGAGTTTAGGAGGGGAGAAAGGAGGCCGCCGGATGGTTCTAGTCTTCTAGAAGATGGTGGAGGTCGCCGAGATTCGGACTCCCGGAGATCATCCGACGGCTAGGAGCGGGTCTGGGCCTCGCGCTGTGCGTTGGAGCGATGAGATGGGCTCTTCTTGGATGCAACCAGCACCGCATAGCTACATGGCAGCCCAGTAGGGTGCCGGAAATATAAAGAGCGTGGCGTTTGGTTTTTTTTTAATTGTGTCATGATGAAGAAAGAGCTTGAAGATCTAATAGATTTCTATTTTAACTTTGTTTTTGTAATCGATGTAATCGTGTACTCTTTGTTGGTTTAATATAGGTGGAAAATTCAGAAAAAAACTAGGGAAGCAGTCAGAACTTCAGCACTAGCTCTGGAAAGTGCTTTTAAATACAAGTCTGACAATATCAATTCCGTATCAAGCAACGCGCATACCGTCAGACCATTTGTTGTTAAGGGATAAACAAAAAAAGTCCTCACATATCTTTCCAGAGGACAAGAACATTTATTTCCCTTAACAGCGGTTCACTGTTCATCATTGTGATATAAGGGAATCAACCAAACGGATCCACGTAAACTAGAACTACAATCATTTGTTATCCCAGAGAAACATTGGTCTATTGCAAGCTATTGCCAAAATGACAAGCAGCTATGCTTCCATATCATTTTACACTTCCTACTCCAGTACTCCACTCATGAATCGTTCACAGGGATGTACTGTACCACACCGTTTGTCCAGTGGTAATAGCCAGCTGAGATATCACCATCAAGCATTTGAAACTGATCTGCCAAGTCCTCGATCCAGCATCGCGGTCTCCGCAGCAGAAATTGTGGGCATCGGCAAAGAAAACGAAGTGTTTGCCTTCACCTCTGTAATCCTCGGACGTTGATGCAGGTGGCCTCATAGCAGGGAGCTAGTGATCACGAACCCAGGCGACCACCATGGAGTGATTAAATACTTGACTAGTCATCATTCAACAACTGGGCCAGCATAGCATCCGCACTCTCAGGGCCGTCGTTGTTTACACTGGGAACTATATGCTCTGGTGATATGAACCGGACAAACTCTCGGAGTTCTGTAAAGCTACTATGTTCACTGTACGGTACTTCATATCTGCAGAGATTAAGAAAACAGCAAATAATAGAATCAAAGGACAAGGTTATCATCTGAAAAGAGTTTTTTCTGAAGATAGCATCTGGATTACTATGCTTAAAAAATCCCATTTTTCTTAACCAAGTAGACAGCAGACAGTAGTGCATTTGGTTTTTGCCAAAATAAATGTGGACCCTGGTTCTTAGAACCGTGTTTTTTTTTTGGACAAATGCTTTAAAAAGTAAAGTGAAAACTACAGTACTACACGCTTGGGCGAAAAGCCTAAATAGGATTGAAATACTTCTTTGCTATTTCCTTCAGGACAAACAGTGTGGATTTTTTTTTGACAGAGATACCATACGGATTTTATATTAATATACTCCATAATAGTAATAATAAAGAAAAAACCAGTACAAGTCTTTTCGTCTGAACTTAACTAACTAGTGATATTCCCTCTGTTCAGAAACATAGAAGATGTGCATTCAAACTACTACTATAGCTGTAATATTAACTAAAGAAAGATATTTTTGTTAGGTGATGATGGTAGCATTAGAAGAATTGTCGCGAAAACTGCTTCCATGATATAGTTTATACAAAAATAGTCATATTCATAAAATGACAAAAAAGTTATTGCTAAACTGCCGATGTCAAACACAAAAAATATTCTTTATAAGTGGCAACATTAGTTAAGCACTTCCAGAACAGTACCTGATGATTGTTCCTTGTTGCGACCTTCTCCCTGGTGTCTTTTTCCTCCCTTTATCAAATGCCCAACCAGTAGGGCAAAATGCCACGATGAGGTCAAAACGGTTCTAAAAGCAAAGTAGCTATCAGAAAATCATAATAGGTGATACTGAGGAACACGGCAATAACATTGTTCCTTTGGAGTATGAAGTGAAGTATAGGAACCTCCTACTAAAATCCATGAGTACTGAGCTCTAATCATCAGACTTTTGGTTGATACCTTGGTAACAATGAAACATCATTATTACTGTGGAGCAATTACAATTTGCATACAAGATACTAGCCGATTAACATTATAGGTATATGTAAATGTACTGCGGCTGTAGTCGGCATCACAACTAGTTAAATACAACCAACATAGCAGCCGGTAGGTATGCTAGAAACAGCTGGCAGGCTATCTGAAACTGACTAAATGAGACAAGTCCAATACTCATGGTGTAGCTTTGAGATGCTGACAGCTTAAATATCATATAACTGATAGGATAGAGCAGTTGGCCTTACAGCATATTGACTTGATAAATGTTTCAGCCGCTTGAAGCTTGCTAGAGTCCACATCGGCACAACATGTATGTGACTTTCGGCTTCATTGGCTGTCAACCAGGGCATGATTTCCTTAGGAAGCTCCAAGTGCTTCAATATTTGCAGCTTTGCAGCTCCAACAAATATTTTCTTCTGAAGCAAACGAGCAACCTCCGTAAACAATCGTTCTTTTCCTGCAACCAGGAACGTTATAAGACATGAGAATGAGATACAGAAATACTTGATTATCAAAGAGAACAAAGACAAAAATGTACCAATTGTATAGTTACCAATCAAAAACAGTGTTTTTGGATTGAAAGCTTCTGCTTGTATAGCCTCGATGACAAACTGTATTACAACCTCCTGACTAGGGAAGTCATACTGCAAAATGATTATTATTTCGTGTGAAGGATACATGACAGACTGGTCGTGTAAAAATTCTAACTTTAGTACCATTTTTGGTCAGGAAAAATACTTACTCGTGGATTACAGTAGGTTGTGTCAAGTATTAGAGTGTGGATGTGAGAAGATTGCAAAACAGGATTGTTGGCCATCTCAGAAGAAAACCGGAAGTCCCCAGTGTGTAAAATAGCCTAAAACACAAGCAAAGGAAAATAAGATACCGACTAGTTGTGCCAAACAGATGAGAGAAGCAAATGAGAACGACACTTACTTTACCATTGGGTGGCTCAAAAAGGATAATGATTGATCCAGGGCAATGGTTGGCATCAAAACATGTCATATTAACTCCTGCGACAGTAATCCTTTTGTTCAGTGGCAATACATGCAATCTATCCCATGTGACACCAATCTTATGGTGTACAAGATTTGCTGTTATTGAGGAACAGTATATCTTCCCATGACAAAAGTTCTTAGTCAAGCCTTGGTAATCTGTTGAAGACAAAGAGTCAGGCTTAGGCATCAAAACATCAAACTTAAGTGCCTGGCATCACTGAAGTAGGAAGTACTCATTTCACTAAAACATACAACTAGAGATAGATTGAAAAAACAATGGGCATTTAAATGGACTAATTCATGTGGTAGGTAAATAGTCCAGACAAACGTTAAAGATAATAATTCAATGGAAAGTGAGACAACAATATCCCTTCAGTCCACAAGAGGTTGTTGCTGACTCCATTTTGTATATTCCAATTATTTTACCAGTTCAGGGAAAAACCTTCATTCAAATAGAAATGCACTCAGGACGTTTAGCGATCATTTATTATACATTACTTTATCAGTAAGCACTGGAACCGTTCCGCGACAAAGAACTTTGACTTACGGTCGAGATGGAAGTGTGTCAAAAACCAGTGGCAGCAGTCTCCCCTTAAGTAGCGAAATGCATCCTGCAGCAACATATTTGATTACAGAGCATACTGACATATGAACGACAAATGCTCCAGTTGACTTGTGTACATAAGGCCATACCACTCGGAAAGGTGTGCTTGGGATGCAACACCAAATAGGTGTATCTTTAACCTTCGCTTTACGGGTACGACTTCTGCTCGTAGCCATTTTGGCACTAGATTTTTTCTGGTTATTCAAATTAGATGGTCTAGGAACTTTCCGGTCTCTTTGTATCTGATCAGACGAGGAACACTGGAAGAATTGCGTAATTAACTTGTTTCCGTTCATTGGGACTTTAGTCCTGTTTGTATTTTCAGAAATTAACATATCTGCTTCTGCATCATTGGTACGATCATTTTTCTTCCTCAACTCACCAAGAGCATGGATAATTTTCTTTCTAGGTCCAAGGGAAGTGATCCCCATACCTAGAAGATCCTGCAATCCACAAGCAACAATATGTTAGTTCTTTCACTTATAGCTACAAGGACTGTCAAATTCAATATGCCAACCAGTAGTCTTAAATGTTAATCGAGATGGGAAGGTCGGCATCTATTCATAATCCCCCTAGACAGACTGATGACAGACTCAGATTGTAAGTAGCCATTTCTTATTTAGTATGAATGATGAAAATTTAAAGTCAGTCATCTTTTAGGCTGACTTTCGGTTGCAGAACTCTCCATTATGTGTTAGAATACAAGAACAAAAAAAGAGAAGAATAGTAGTGTAGGCAGAGGCAACCTCCAGTTTGCAAGAGGGCACATCACATAACCTAAGTTCTAATGCTTGAAAAATAAACCTCTGTGTCAAGATTTTACTACCTCTTCTGTGAGCCACTGCAAGGTCTCCCAGTCAACTTCTTCTTTGGTAAAAATTTCCTCATATTTAGACAGCCCCAGGTTCCTTAACCATTCTAAAACACATTTGTTTTCAATGTTTTCTTTGGTGCAAGGTGATCTTTCATGATTGCGACCAGATTCCTGGAACAGAGGTAATTCAAACATCATGCTCATTAAGAAACAGTTAATAAAATCGAACTACTGGAAAATGCCATAGGATATATCAAATTATCTTTATCTCCACTAACTTTGTCAACGATGAAACCATTTACCAGAAGATATCAAATCGAGAGTCTCCACCCCTCACTTGAATTCGTATGTTCTGGAGTTAACAAATATTATTGACAGCCCGACGATATTATTGACAGACCCACAATCTACACACATTATAAATTATTGGCAAGATATGTCATCTATCATCCAAACTGAGCAGATAACAATGTGCAGCAGCAGTCCACATGAACAAAATTAATACAGGTGAGTGGAAATACATAAAATCCCCATGCTTAGGATTAAGAGTGAGAACTAATAAAAAACAATAATCATATCATATCAGTATCTAAAGTTTCCATAAACTAAATAACATTTGAGATATGTAATAAACCCAACAATTTATCATGAATGATTAATATAAACACTATACCAACACAGCAGTTCAATATATCACCTTGGCAGGTTCATCTTTGTCGAGGCAATTATTAGTATGTGCTAGCTGCCGCTCCTCACTCAGCTCAGAAATGTCTGATCCACATAATGGACACTGCACTTTATAAACTGACTCAAACCTCCCAGAATCCATTTTATTCCCTTCAACAGGAGGTGCCCTACTATTACGATGACTGTCCACCTGACCATCCATATCCATACACAGGTTTATGAGCTCATTAAGCTGGGTCCCAATCTCAAAATCATCACAGTCGTCAGCTTCAAAATGATGGGCCGTGCGTGTTTCCAGAAGCATCGATTCGACTGAATTCAAGCAGTGATACTCCACACTGTCTGCGGTTGAACTTGATTTCTTCTCTGTGAGATCAGATGTGGAAGTAGCAACATCTTCTGCCACAACTTTCCTCTCTTCAGAAACCAAGCTACAAATTCCTAAACCAGGCTCTTGGAAATCTTTGCAATCTGCGCCTTCAAAATCATATTTTGAACTCGAGACCAACGGTTCTGACTCTATAGAATGTGAGTGGCGATTCCCGTCATCGACTCCAAATCTGCTCCACCCATTATCTTTGGTCTCGGATCGAGATGCCCCCTCAGCTTTTGCACCCACTTTCCCTTCACTGGATGCAGAGCCATGGAGCCGTGAACCAGATCTTACCCCAATCACCCCCTCCCCAGGAATTGGCTTACTAGCGCTGGAGACCCCTTTCACCTCTTCACAGTGCCTACCTCCCAAATCACTAGTTTCGTCTGGCTCCAAAACCTTCGATTTCGTCGAATTGGGGAAGCAGCTGGGACTCCCCTTGCAACCGCCGTCTCCGCCCAATCCTTTCTCCTCGGTAGCGCCTAAGTTGGGGTCGCCGGGACCGGACCCGAATCGGCTGCAGATTCCTCCCCGCGTCGCTTCGTTGTCCTCAGGTACGCGGCGTAGGCCGGCATCAACCCTCGGACCGGCCGCTAGGGTTTCGGCAGCCGCCGCAGCAGCCCTCCCCGCGGAAGCCGTGCCGCCAGAAACGGGAAGGTTCTCCTTCCCGGAGTAGGGTGACGGGAGTTTTAGCTTCTTACGGAGGTGGCGGGAGACGGCGCCATTCGAGGGCTTCAAGGGGCGGGCGCGGCTGGAGTGGGCAGGGCTCTGGAAGTCGTCGTCGTCGTCGCAACACGCGGCGGCGGCGACGAAGAGCCGGGTTGTGTTCTGGGCTTGGGAGGTGGAGGTCGCCGGCGGCAATGGCTTCGCCGAGGGCTTGGGTCTCGCCGGCATTTTGGGTGAGGAACTGGGAGTGCGGAGGTGGGAACCGGAATTTTTTTGCCGAGGCATTTTGAAGAGAAAGTGGAAAAAAGGGCGCGCTTGGCTTGAAAGTTGAAACGCTAGACGGCTGGAGCGCCTTCGGATTTCAAGGAAACTGTGGGCCTTTCGGTCCGTGGGCCTATTCAGAAGCCTAAATTTTGTGGGTACTCCTCCTACCCATAAAAAGTGTCGAGAGAGTGCAGCTTTACATTGTATGTGAGCTAGTTATTTCATCCGACACTTATTATGTATCGGGGTAGTATAACTTTTCGGAAGTTATCGTCCACTCTACTACTCCATTCCTCCCCAAATATGAGGGGCCTTTCAATTTTGCTGGTCAACGAAATTTAACTTTGATCATGATTTATACTTATGGTATTTCATAAAATTATTATAAAAATATACAAAACGGAAGAATTTTGCAAGACAAATCCAAAGTACCATCCATACATTCACTTCGCTCTGGTCCTCAAAAGAGAAGAGAAGAAAACAAGGTGCCGAACCCTCTTTCCTAATGGCCCAAAGTGTGTTAAATGCTTTGGCAATTTCCCCGTGTCAAATGAAGCAATAAAATTTTGAACCAAACATATTGATCTTTATGAGCTGTTTCCAAAAACTTGTCATGGTAAGAGGGAGAAGGGGGATAAGCGCACTTAAAAAGCGCAGTACAACGTGAGTTTTATTATGTTCAGTAAGTATTGATCGCTTCCGAAAAATGAGTCTATTGGTTCTCTTCCACCCCTGCAGTTCGAGATCGGACAAATGTAATTTTTTCATGTAAGCAAATTTATACTACCACCAGTCCATAAAAAGTGTCACGGAGAAACTACTAAGCTGGTACAAATCCAGCTCCCGACACTTAATAAGGATCGGAGGGAGTAGGATAATATTATACTTGCTCTCTGTCTCCCGTGGGTGTATCACTTTCACCCTTTGAAAGATCGGAATGAAGCCAATTTGTCGCCCAAGTAAGTATTCCACCGCCCGTCTCCCGGCGGGTCTTTCTGTTGTAGCTATTCGAACTGAGAGTGCAACCCAAAATGAGGCTTTGGTATCTCCGAATAGTTCAAAATATTCTGCGACCAGCTGACAAATTGTGTGTGCTCCTTCAGTCCTCCTGAGCTTTGGTATCTCCGAACTACATTGACTTCTATGGATATATAAAAGTACCACAATATAGTGAACTAAAATTCTAAAAGGAGTCTCAAATAATATCTTCAGTTAAACCATCTGTTGCAACAAACATACATGGCACATTAATTAGACACAGTCCTTGTAGACTGTAGAACTAACCAGCCAAACCGCTAAGAGCCAACATACAGCTCCAGCAGCAAACAATGGTACATGCGAACAGACGGCATGTGCTTAAACATGCATAGTATATACTAATTGCTAGCTCATTTCCACTAGAAAATGAATATCCAACTGTCAATTATTGTTGCTCTAATGCTTCGAGTAAACTTGTAGGAGCATGCACCCCCGCAGTTCAATTGCTCTCTAAATTTGGAGCCACGAGCTAAGTGCTCATCACATTTGATCATATCTCTTGCTTCATTGTCACTTTTTGGCCTAGCCCGAGCCACGATTTGTCACCATTAGCTTGCTTGGACGGAGCAGCCGATGAGCTTTTAACCTGGTAAGGCGCCTTCGCAACTGTCCTGGAGTACAGGAGAAGGAAAAATAATATTAGTCCTAATCATGACTCCACAGCTAAGCCAGCTCTGAAGAAAATTGTTCTACAAGAGTTTTTTTTTTTCCAAAAACAGCTCGATCAGGTAGCTACCTGCCCTTTCTTTTCTCCAGAAACCTATGGAGTGAGTTCCTCCTCGCTATAGGCAGATCTGTAACACAGCAATTACGATTAAATCACACGGGAATTGATTTACATTTAGTTTCGAACCAATTTCTTGATCTACACTTCAGCATTTGTCAACATGTCCCAGCTACTCTGCGTTATGTAGTACTGGAAAATACTAGGCAAGAGCTCGTATACCAGCAAGATTGCCGTGTGAAGGTCGGGGCAGGCTCAGCGGAACTGCGCTGCTGCTGCCGGCCTTGTCTGCGGTGTCGCCGGCGGCGTTCGCCATTTGTAGCAAAGCCTTGACCTCGGTGGACGGGAAGTTGTCAACGACGACCACTTTTCCACCGTAGAAGATGGTCAGCTGCTGCGCATACTCCTCCTCTCTGGCTGCTAATTCCCTGGAATAATCAAAATGACGTTAGTACCAGTCTATCAATATCAGCACACCAATAAACTTTGACAAAGAAACGGTGCCGTCCGCTACCACCGGCAGAAGAAGAAAGAAACAAGAAAGAAGCACGATCTTGGTTATTTTACCTTGTGTTCTCGTCATCTTGGTTGTCAGTTGCCGCCTTGAGGAGCTGGCCTTTATCGACGGATAGCTCCACGTCGACGGTGCTTGGCTTTGGCTCCTCGAGCCCCGACAACAAGTTCATGGTGGTCGGCGGCTGGAAAGAGCCTGTAAAGATGAACTTTTTAACTAACGAAACCAACACATGCAAAGCAAAGCACCAGGTATGCAAACGCACTAAACGCAAGTACTATTACTTAACTTGAAAAATGGAAAGACTAGCAAATTAACCAAGAAACAACCAGTTGACAGGCTAGGCGCGGCTCAGCTTACCTCCTCCGGCAGCAGCGGTGGCCATGTCGAGGCCCTGCAGCGCAACGCCCTTCTTCTCCCTAAGGTACCGGCTGAGGAGGCCGCAGGTGACGGCGAAGCTGGACTTCTCCTTCGCCGCCGCCATCATCATCTTCCGGCCGCTCCCCTCGCCTTCCACGCAACTCATGATCACACAAACAAAACAAGCCGTCTCTGCCCACTGCTGCTAGTAGTAGCTTGGCCGGCGGCTAGGAGCGCCGTAGTTTCCTCGCACCTTCGCCTGCCTGCGACAGATAACTCCAGTGCACCTTCCTCCCAAGTCCCAAGTCACCGCGCGCCTCTGCCCTTTAAGAAACGGAGGAGGAGGAGGTCTTCGTGATAAACGGCGAGGTGGGCAGTGGGACAAGATAGGGACCCGTCGGGCCGGCAGGGCGCGGGCATGAAAAACGTGGGGAGCTCACTGTCACTGGTGGTTTCTTCTTGGAGCGTGTGTGCCACGACGACGACGGACGGGTGGAGCGGCGGTGAGGTCTCCGTCCGCGACGGTCCAATCGAGGGAAAAGGTCGTGGAGTAATGGCGCGATCGAGAGCTGTGAGTCACTGTGAGTGGTCACGGCGGCTGACGGCACGTGTTTTTGACTTTCTTCTCGCCACGGATTGACCGGCCGGACAGAGTACGTGCGTACGGGGCAAGGAGATGCGCGTACTCTAACAGAAAAATAACCGCCGCTTCTAATTTTTATGTTAAGATAAGAAAAAATTAGACTGACTTGTAGACCATGTCATGTATTGTGAGGAAACAGCTGACGGAGGGACATTTCAACCCCACGTGAGTTCCCTCCCCATTCCCATCGAGCCGCCGCCAGCCCGTCACCCTCGATTTCGATCATATCGGAGAGAAGCCGCCACTAAGTCGCCGCCGTCCCATATCATAAGTGGGTAGTTACAAAGGTAGATTTGAATTAACTACGAAGAAATATATGTGACGTGGTTGACCAAAGATGAAATTTGCCGCTCCACTTAGAGATTTGATTCAAAAAGTATTACCTACAAGTTTGAGATAAGAGTTAATCGAGAATTCATACTAAGAATTAAGAATTAGTTCAGTGAACCTATATCACACGAGCAAAACGAGAAGTCGAGATATTTAAGGGATGACAAGTACTCCCTATAGTTTGACAATGTATATCGCGAGGCAAAGTGAATGCACCATCCGACACATTGTGAAAGTTTCTCGTGATGACTCTACATCACTTAGGGACCGCTGACAATGTAAGTTAGGGACAGCTAACCGTTATCTATTCGAGGTCAGATGTCTATGGAAGCGGATCGTGACTCTTGATGGGAATTTGGGGGAGTAACTCCAGTCGTATCCAATGGTCGTCAATCTACACGATTATAATTCGAGTGATAAAAGTTACGACGGTTTGATCGGAGTGACATCGGGCTAAAGTTCTGAACGAATTGAATTTGGGGAGATGTGGACACAATCTAGGGTGCCTCCGAGACACCTCTCACCGCTCTCCTACTAATCGGCGACGGTGCATGATCGATGGGCCGCACGGACACCGCACGTGATAAGTCGGTTGGTATGTCCCTTTCCATAAGATGTGTCACATGATTCGTACTACATCCATTTCATATTAGATGAGTTTTATTTATCGACGTGTGAATTTATCTATACATGTAACATGTCTATGTTTAGATGGTTATGCTTAGCTATTCCAGAGTTGGATTGTGCCAACTTATTTGCCGTGGATTTCTCAAGCCATGTGATTCATGTTGAGGATTACGTCCTTGTCGATTCGTTAGACGTAACCATCTGTAGTGATCCATATATATACTTTTTGGAAGCAAATACCGTGGCTCCACGGTTCTGTTAGGTTGGCCAGCAATGCACTTCGTTTGATTCCAACAAATATGATTTGCTTCATGACTCGTGGAACATGTGACTAGTGACTACACTAGCGAGCCGAACAGTGTTCCCGCCCCTTTGTTTCCCTACACAGCTTTTGTGAAATCTACTACTTCTTGTAAGGTATGCTCACCCACCCGTCGCTTCCCGCTCAGCGCCACTGCTTCTCGCCTCCATTTCCCGTCCAGCGTTGATCCTCGCTCGACCCGGCTACAAAATTCATCCCACTATCGACACAACACACCACACCACACCATCGTAGCCCGTACCATGAGGTCTCTTACCCCAATCAGAAGCCGCCGTCGAGCAGGAGCAGAAGGCGTCGCCGCCGCTGTGGCATGACCAAGTGATTGCCGCCAACTCATTCGCCAGCTGGCGCGACGAGCAGGACTGCCGCCAGGTAATGGGCGGACTGCTCGCGGTGAACGACACCACAGAGGCCGCCATCATCTAGGCGTCACTCGAGACCATCGAGTGGGACAAGCGCTCGGCAGCTTCGTGGCCGTCGAGCGGGTTGTGTACGCGCAGCTCAACACCCAGGCGGGGTCGCCCGAGCAGCAACGACTCATCGCCCATTCGGAGGCGCGTGTCCATGCGGCCTCCCTACTGATGACGGAGCGTGCGTCCAACGAGGAGGTGAACCAAGGCAAGGGTGGCTGCAGAGGCGGCATCAGAGCGGGATTCCATGAGCCAGGCAGCGAGCACGCTGCGGCAAGAGAGGCGTGTGCGCTCGCACTTAGCCCAGAGGGCGCACGACGACGAGGCTAGCCCTAGCGTCAACGTTTAAATTAAGGTTTAGTTTATATTCTAGTTAAATTCTATTGTACTGCCGTTTTAGTTTAAGTTTAAGCAAATTTTGATTTCGCCAACACGGTGTTGGACAAAATTCGGACCGTTTTGGGTACAAGGCTTTGGAGTGTGACGTTGTGGGCACTTCTCAAGATTTAATCGGACACCTGGCCGGCACGCTCAATTAGGCCTCAATTAGAATGTGTCGGGCACAAATTTGGTATCCATATCCATGTACCGTAGGTCCAATCCAACTGGATCTAGTACATATATATCCGATAGTTAAAAATATCTATTTTAAATTGTCGGAAAGATTTGAAATAAAATTTTGCGAATCCATCTTCACGTTCTATACGTTCACAAAGTTGTTTCGCCGAAAACAGATATTTTTTGCGACATGCGTATAAAGATAAAGAAAAATGTCTCTTAAAAACTCTTATTTTAGCACCAAATTTAATCTGTTTTACACATGCTATAAAAATATCGGGAGTCTAAATGTTTCTCCCAACAAAATTTTAGTCCAAATTAGTCCATTATTATACTACAATGATCCAATTCCAGATTAAAGGAAAGCCAGCCCATAGAGCCTAAGCATATCAATGCTGGGCCTTATGACCGGAGCGGCCTTGGTTCATTGGCACCTCAAGTGGGACGCGGTGCTGAAGAAGAGAGGCATGTGGTGGCGTGGCTCTGCATCATGCAACATGCAGTAGTTAAAAACGGAAGTTGGAACCTAGTTGTACAGTGTACTCCAACGAGATGCAACTCCCAGGCGTCACCGGTGAATCCAATGGACCAATGCTGCAGCTGCAGCTGCTGCTAGAGAGTAGAGTGGGGAAAGATTTTTTTACCGGAATCGGTACCTATCGACACAAGATTCATCATTAATTTATGCCCTAAAATACGTGACGTCGATGAAACATTTATAATTTTTTTGATTCACACATGTTTTGTCTCGTGTCATCCTAGTGATGGCTCGAGGATGGGTCTGGCGGACATAAAACGGACCGCTATCCGTTTACGTCGTCACGTTGGGTCTTGTTTTTGGCTCCAGACATGAGCGGACGCCTGCGGACCGTGTTTGCGTCCTCCCTTGACCCGCTCAGTAGTGCGTTCTCGTCCCCAATCCTCTATCTCCTTCCTCGTCCTCACGTTGTAACCCCGCCGCCACCCCCCCCAATTTGCACCGGTAGGCCATTCCCGCCGCCACCCCCGCCCCACTCTTTGTCCCCGCCAGCACCGGAGCAGTTTCCAGCGTCACCGCGACCGTTGATTCTCGCAGCCGCGCGGCTCAGGTCGTCCGCGACCCGACGACGTCCCGAAGGTGCCATGGGCAGGTCCGACGAGTACTTTTTTAACAACTACATCATGCACCACTCTTGCTCCGATGAGCCCTCCGATGATGACAGTGATGTCCTCCTCGTTGTCACCCTTGTCGCTAATGAATCAATGGTGAATCTTGTGTCGGTACCTACCGTCACCTGCAAATTTACCGTCACCTGCAATTTTTTTTTACGTTGAGTAGAGAGTGCTCCCTGACACAGCCTCACATGACATGAGATAGATCTACAGGTAAGTGATCGGAAAAGGAAAAATATGCAACTGAAGATTAGATTCACAAAGTGATCTAAGAGGAGTACTAACTATGTGAGCGGACGCCTGCGGACCGTGTTTGCGTCCTCCCTTGACCCGCTCAGTAGTGCGTTCTCGTCCCCAATCCTTTATCTCCTTCCTCGTCCTCACGTTGTAACCCCGCCGCCACCCCCCCAATTTGCACCGGTAGGCCATTCCCGCCGCCACCCCCCGCCCCACTCTTTGTCCCCGCCAGCACCAGAGCAGTTTCCAGCGTCACCGCGACCGTTGATTCTCGCAACCGCGCGGCTCAGGTCGTCCGCGACCCGACGACGCCCCGAAGGTGCCATGGGCAGGTCCGACGAGTACTTTTTTAACAACTACATCATGCACCACTCTTGCTCCGATGAGCCCTCCGATGATTGATGACAGTGATGTCCTCCTCGTTGTCACCCTTGTCGTTAATGAATCAATGGTGAATCTTGTGTCGGTACCTACCGTCACCTGCAAATTTTTTTTACGTTGAGTAGAGAGTGCTCCCTGACACAGCCTCACATGACATGAGATAGATCTACAGGTAAGTGATCGGAAAAGGAAAAATATGCAACTGAAGATTAGATTCACAAAGTGATCTAAGAGGAGTACTAACTATGTGAGATTAGCACCTTTAATCTCCACCCCTAATCACAATCATCAATTTGATTTAAAATTCATGCAACATATTTTCTCGGAAAGCACCGGAGCATTTCTCAACTGAAGATCGGTCAGATCCAGGGTCTTTCGCTTGCACCATTCCATTCACGAACTTCACCGTCCATTCAAGGACGCACTCACGGAAGATGACTCGACAGTTGGACGTCGATCACGAAAGCTCCTGCCGAATCAGATGGGCAACAGGAGACAGACGCCACGCGACGGGGCATGCAGTGGGAGGAAAACTCGATCGTGCTCTGGATCCGGCGGAGCGTATTGATGCCATCTCGTAGGAGCGCGACCGTATCTTATGCCGTGCTCCGACGAGCACGAGACGAGCCTCTCGCCGGCCACGTGACCATTGTCGTCGTCCTCGACATGGAACCTTCTTTTTCTTTCTTTCTTTCTGCTCCAGAAAGCAGCGATGGATCCGGACCAAACCCATCCGAGTCCAGTCAACCGCCGCTGAGCGACACTGCCAGGCCGGCCCGCCCCACCTTCAAGCAGAGTCTTCAGTCAATCCAAACGGTGGTGGCTGACGCTGCTTGACGGCGCTACCCGGTGGGCTATTCGGTCATTCCGCCGCCGCTGCTGGCCGTCCGTCGTCGTGGTTCCGCCCCCAACCCCACCGCCGCGGTCGAGCTCAACTCCCAGTGATCTCACCTCCTCCTGCCGCCCCTTTTTAAACTAGCAAAGCAAATCTTCCCAGCTCCGATCCACCGCCGCTGTCTGTGCTTCCCCCTCCGCCATCCCCATGGGCAGCAGAGCAGAACCCTAGTAGTAGCCGCACCAACCGGTAGGTGCCGCCCCGCGGCGTAGCACGCAGATCCCGCCCCACGCAGCCCGGATCCGATGGTGGAGGCCACCACCACCGTCGGCGTCTCCTCCCCGCGCGCCTCCGCCGCCTCCTCCCCGCGCGCCTCTTCCGCCGCCGGCGCCGGCGCGGCGCAGTCCTCCCCGCGCGCCGCGCTGAGCCGGGGGCACCAGCTCCAGCACCGGCGGTGGGCGCCGGCGATCGCGCCGCCCTACAGGGCGTACCTGGTCGCGCTCTGGCTCGTCGGCTTCGTGCTCGTCTTCCTCTGGCAGAACACATCCTCCACGGGCCGCCTGCGCCTCTACACCCGCCCCCCGATGCCCGTGCCCGTGCCCAAGCGCGCGCCGTCCGCCGCCGCCGCCATGGGCCAGTGGGTCGCCTCGCCGCCCGCGTATGACTTGCGGGAGTTCGGGGCCGTCGGGGACGGGCGGACGCTCAACACGGCGGCCTTCGAGGCGGCTGTGGCCGCGTTAGCGGAGAGGGGAGGCGGGAGGCTCACCGTGCCCGCGGGGCGGTGGCTCACCGCGCCGTTTAACCTCACCAGCCGCATGACGCTATTCCTTGCTGCCGGCGCTGAGATCCTTGGGATCCAGGTGAGGCATTGCTGCTGCATTCTACTTACATCGGTTTGCTTAATTTACAGTCAAAAGTTTGGACAATGTTGTGTCTTGTGTCACGAGTCACAAGTGTGGCTGTGCTATAGCTAAACCATATAATCGATTAATGACTAATTTTAATTATAGTACTCCTTAGTTTGTTCATTCTTATGCTTTCGTGGATCCGTGTATAATCTAAATTACTGTAGCGTGCCAACCAATGATCCATGCATGCATTGCTGAATGCTATGTAGTGCAATGAGAAATAACGGTAAACTGGTAAGTAAGTTTAAGGAGATCCTGGTCATTGGGAATATTGATCTGTTGATGAAAAATATTTTTCACGCAACTCTATCTGATATGTATGAACGATGGGTGGATGGACATTTCACTACTCGATGTCCAAGTATGCTGTCAAATGTGTTCAGACTGTGTTACTGAGCTGTAGTTTTGCTAAATGATCAACCTAATCGACGCCAGACTTTGAGGCTCTGACAACTGTGTTGGCGCTTCCAATTTATATTTCTTATACATACATCTAGTGTTTGGTTTGGCCAGTTTCAGGACCTTTTTTAGGTCCAGTGTTCAAGTTGAACTAAATTTAGTGGCTGATTTCCCCTTTTAGCCCATAGAGGAATTAGAGTGGTATCCTTTTGTTTCCACCTTAGGGAAAGTCGGACTAGAATGTTCTTATTGTCGTTTGGTTATAGCTTTAATACTTTGGTGCATTTTCTTCCGATGAGCCAGCATTGACAGCTTGTTGGGTTACTTACATGTAAGGATGAAAGATACTGGCCATTGATGTCTCCATTACCATCATATGGATATGGAAGAGAGCACAAGGGACCTCGATATGGGAGCCTTATACATGGTCAAGACCTGAAGGATGTGATTATAACTGGTAGGTAATACTGTACTCTTCTGGTGCATTTAGTGCGCATGATAGTGTAAATTTTGTGATTTCCATATATACTTAGTTAATTTTAATGTATAATTGCTACTCTGAACTTCGTATTTGCATTCTGAAATGAAAGCAATGAAAAACATATTGTTGTCTGATATTATGGCCTGTGCCTGTGTGGAGTATAACTTCAAGGTCAAACGCTCTGCACTTTGGGTTATCATTTGAACTTGGCAGCACGACCAATATGTTTGAACACACTAATTGCTAAAATTAGGAATGTAAGTGAACATGCAAAAATCAGGTATCAGATTTTGTGATGAACCGATCACTTATCTTGTCAATCGGCATAATTCCCACTGTGGACATGAAAAAAAAGAGGCCTCATGGAAGTGTGTTGGCCCACCCATTGTAGGCCTCCTGTTAAAGTATTTTGAATTTACGACAACAGGCTTATTCATGTGAACATATTGTTACACTTACCAGAATGTATCATGGATGTGTAGCTATGATTCTAGTCGGATTAAACTAATTGCGAAACAGCACGTAACTTTATTCCTTAAGATGAATGATATATTGGCAGTATGTTCCTGCTATTGATCTTCGTTGTAGCAGTTTTTTCCCCTGAAATTGGTCACATATTTTGTCAGCTGGGGTTCATCATGTACTCATGTGTTATATCTATGTAATAGGTCATAATGGCACCATAAATGGGCAAGGCCAAAGTTGGTGGATCAAATTTCGTAGGAAACTCCTCCATCACACAAGAGGTCCTCTTGTTCAGCTCATGCGGTCAAGTAACATTATTATATCTAACATCACTTTACGTGATTCTCCCTTCTGGACACTTCATGTATACGACTGCAAAAATGTTACTATCTCGGAAACTACCATCTTGGCTCCAATTTCTGGGGCACCAAACACTGATGGGATAGATCCAGGTCATTTCCCAACTTTGCATTTTACTTTATATCAGAACTTTTATTTAATCCATAGGTCACATTGCTCAATGGCTGGATACCTCTTTATGTTTAGTGAATAGCAATCCTACAACACTGTACTTCCATGTTATCTTCGACATTTCATGCTACTCAGATTCTCAGTTTCTCTCATTGCTTATGCAGATTCTTGCGAGGATGTGCTGATTGAAAATTGCTATATTTCTGTTGGTGATGACGGGATAGCTATAAAGAGTGGTTGGGATCAATATGGAATTGCTTATGGGCGTCCATCTACTAACATCACTATTCGCAATGTCAAAATCCGCTCCATGGTGAGGTGAGTCATTTGTTTTGGTTCAGTGTTATAAGTTTGCCTATCTTGTTTCAAGTAGGCGTTCTTGGATGGATATCACTCATTGTGGGGACTCTAGAATGTAAAATTCGTTGCTGCAGTAAATGAAAGACTTTAACCTATTATATTTATTTAACACGTTCCCTACTGGTTGTTTAATGTTATTCTCTTCTAAAGGTAGTTTTTCCTGCTTGTTAGCAAGTCTTTTATCTATTATTAAGGTCGTAGGCACTGGTAAAATAGCTTGTCTGTTAGTTTGTTGTATGATAATAATAAAACAGTTTACCTGTATAGTACAATGATTCGTTAGGTGAATTAGAAAGTTATTACCGAATTAGCACCTTTTCATGTGCATTCAGTAACTCTGAAATCAATTAACTCTATTAGTCAAAGATTGCCAAGACCAATTTGATTGTATGTTTAATATGTTTTCCATTCTGTGGGCAGTGCTGGTGTATCTATAGGAAGTGAGATGTCTGGTGGTGTTTCAGACGTTTTGGTTGAGAACGTCCACATTTGGAGTTCACGGCGAGGTGTGAGGATAAAGACTGCCCCTGGAAGAGGGGCCTATGTAAACAACATCGCCTACCGAAACATAACCCTAGAAAACGTTCGTGTTGGTATTGTGATAAAGACCGACTATAACGAGCACCCAGATGAAGCCTATGATCCGAAGGCAGTTCCCATTGTGGGAAACATCTCCTATACGTCAATCCATGGGCAAAGGGTGCGCGTACCGGTCAGGATACAGGGGAGTGCGGAGATCCCTGTGAAGAATGTTACTTTCCATGATATGTCAGTCGGTATACTTGACAAGACGCGCCATGTTTTCCAGTGCTCCTTCGTCCAGGGGCAGGTCATTGGGTATGTTTTCCCTGTGCCGTGCAAGAACCTTGACCTGTATAACGAGCGGCGGGAGTTGGTTAAAGAATCGACACTACAGAACATGTCTGATATCGACTACACTTTTTGACAAGGCTGTTCCTCCCACTGTATTATTGATGTAGGCGTTTCCAGTGCTCAGTGTAGTCTTGTTTCACTACATCCACAGGCAATTTTGTTGTAGCAGCTGTTTACACCTCTCAGGCATGTATATTTATATATGAAGGCCCCGACGTGTGTATACTACTGTCATAGAATGATTTTGCTCTTTCCACATTTCACCCCTGTATTTGTGCACACTAATTCAAGACAACTAAACTTCACACTTCACTAACAGAAATATTCTGACAGACTTTTATTTAGCTGGAGTGCAGTTAAATGTTTTTAATAAAAAAATTATGTTTACCTCCAGCGACCCAGAATCAGAGAAGGAAACCGTGCCCTGGCAGCAGCAGAAGAAGTTACTCCTTGACGGCCCATCGGCCTGTTTTCTGTCAGGTAACTAGATCCTTGACGGGCCGGGCTGGGCCTCCATGTTGGAACCGCAGGAGCCAGTTTCTTCGATAATAGCTCCACATTGCACATACCTGGCGTCTGGCGACCCGTCTAGTAAACAGATCCTCGACGGGCCGGACCTCCATGTTGGAATTCAGGAGCCAGTTTCTTCGATAATAGTTTCACATTGTGCACACCTGGCGACCCGTCATTGGCTGGTGATCCATCAGCGCCCCGCCCTCTCCCTCCCTATCCTCAACTCCAAACAGATAACCCGCCCGCGAGCGGCGAGCGCACTGCAACTTCCATGGCGACTCCTCTGCCCACCGGCTCATTCGCAGCATGCAGCCTCCAACCAAGGTAATCGCCGACACTCCAGTTAACTTGCGAGTTCAAACATCTGAGTTTTCCGGTACAAAGAAAATGGCTGAACCATGCATGCATGTACGTGCTTGATCTGATCGAGCTAGGATACCGGCTTTGCATGCCCTGAGTAAGCCGAATGCTGCCGCGGCAGCGTGTGCTCCCGTCCGGCGGGCCAGCAGCCACCGTGCCGGCGCGACGAAGAGCAGCTTGTCCACGGTGTGCGAGCCGCTGGGGCCCGACAGGCCCGTCTGGTTCCCCGGCACCTCCCCTCCGCCGTGGCTCGACGGCAGGTAGTAACAACAACTGATCAATTTCATACCATGTTGAGTTGGAGAAGAAAGCAACAACAACTGAATTTCTACGTCACATTCTCTGACATTCTCTTGCGTTTGCCATTATCTTGCAGCCTTCCTGGAGACTTCGGATTTGATCCTCTTGGACTAGGTAATTAGTTATACTCACTCACATGCATATGCATGACTACCTGGAGACTTTGGATTTGATCCTCTTGGACTTCATGCCTATTCTTGTGGATGCAATGCAGGGTCGGAGCCAGAGAGCCTGCGGTGGTTCGCGCAGGCGGAGCTGATGCACAGCCGGTGGGCGATGCTGGCGGTGACGGGCATCCTCATCCCGGAGGTCCTGCAGAAGTGGGGCTTCATGGAGGAGTTCAGCTGGTACCACGCCGGCGAGCGCGAGTACTTCGCGGACCCGTGGACGCTCTTCGTGGCCCAGATGGCGCTCATGGGGTGGGCGGAGGGCCGCCGGTGGATGGACTACCTCAACCCGGGCTCCGTCGACATCGAGCCGCGGTTCCCCAACCGCAAGAACCCGACCCCCGACGTCGGCTACCCCGGCGGGCTCTGGTTCGACTGGGGCAACTGGGGCCGCGGCTCGCCGGAGCCCGTCATGGTGCTCCGCACCAAGGAGATCAAGAACGGCCGCCTCGCCATGCTCGCATTCCTCGGCTTCTGGTTCCAGGCCGTCTACACCGGCCAGGGCCCCCTCGACAACCTCTTCGCCCACCTCGCCGACCCAGGACACTGCAACATCTTCTCGGTACGTTGCTTACACGATTCACCTTTTTTTTTCGACAATTACACAACACAACTCTCAATTAGTTTGCCTTGCTCCTGATGATTCTAATGTAGAGCATGGATGTCAATTATGACGTGCTTGCAGGCATTCACGTCCAACTGATTGCCGGAGAGGTTCAAGGACGGTCACGACGGTGTGGCTAAAACAGAGATCTGGGGTTTGGAATGTGAATATTACAGTTGCACCGAAAGAGAAATTACAATGGGAAAGATGCTTAGTACGATCTGTACACTGAAATACTAGGCAAAATTCTAGTACTGCTACAGTTACAACAGAATCAGACATTAAACGTTTTCTAGTGACACACATTATACATACTCACTCTGTCCAACAAAAGATTTCACACTTTCTATCAAATTCATGTCTACACACATCCAATTTTTAATCAAGTTGAGACATCCTTTATTGGACGGAGGGAGTATATGTAATCTTTCTCCTTTCTTAATCTTAGAAGACACCTGGACACTGCCCATGTCTGTCCTTGGATAGGAAACTAGCAGTGTCAGATAGCTCCACACAAGCCAAGGGACGAGATGAAAAGGGATATAGCTAGCTTCATTAGCGAAGCTTAAGTTTTCCCACAAGGTTCTTTCATCTCATGCATAAAGTAGGAGTTACATCACACATGCCAGAATCAATAGCACATAATAGGGGGGTTTTGTATTTGCCACACTAATTTTTACCATTTTATATTTTGGCCACTTTAAATCTTGATATTTTGCTTTTACCCTTTTGAGGGACTTGAGCTTTCCTAACGAGCGTTATCTACTGAAAAATCTTAGACACGATTGAAGATCTCCATCATCACAATCTTTAGCTTCTCAGTTCCTCGTTGAATTTTTTTTCGAACTTTTTCATTCTACAAATCATTTCACTAATCAAACAAATGGCAAATGAGAAAAATAATGTCACCGGGATCTAGAGGCTTTGATATCGTCAAAAAAGTTATGGTTCTGGTTTTCTAAATGGTTGAAAAGATAGCAGCTAAGCAAATTTTAACTGCATTCCTCTCTCATCTGTGAATCTTAAGCACCTATTCTGCCAAATTCTGCAACAGAATCTGGAGGAGCTAGGCTATCAAAAGCACATTGAAAACCCCACGAGGTATATCTAGCAACTCGGCACTTGAAAAACAAATGATCTATAATTTGATCAACAACACAAAACATCCATTGTGTCGCCCCTCCCTATCCCTTATTCTTCAAATGGTCTTTGGTCAAAATTCTCCCCCCAAATGACTAGCCAAAGGAAAATTGTGATTTTGGCTGGCTGCTCGAGCGACCAAAGTTGATTAAGAAAACTTGGTGGCATTCTGATCACTACAGGAGTAACAGCCCAGCCCGACGGCATTTGCCGTCGGGCTCATCACAGAAACCCTCGGCCTAAGTGAGCCCGACGGCCACCGTCGGGCTGTGATCCATCGGGCTCACGCCGTGGCCGTCGGCGTCGCAAATACCGTCGGGCTCATAGTGAGCCCGACGGTATAACCGTCGGCCTTATAACTACAAATTTAGTCAGCAATGCCGTCGGGCTCATAGATGGCTCTACCAATTTTTTTTTCAAAATTTTTTTTTCAACTTTTTTATTATTATTTTAACTCCAATTTAGTCATATATTTAATTTCATATCACACACTTAATCATAATCTTAGCTCAAACTATCCACTCACACACTTAATCATAATCTTAGCTCAAACTATTCACCCTTAGTCAAACTTCCCAGACGGTCACCCATCTTTAGAGTGCTCCAGGCCAAGCACGCTTAACTATTGAGTTCTATTCAAATGAGATTCCAGTTGAGATGTCATACCTTGTTGCTATTAGTATGATAGCAATCATATTAACCCTCATCTCAGATATTATATTTTTTAATCTTTAAAATTTCAAAAATAAGATTTGAATAAAAAAAATAACTATGTTTAATAATACTTGAATAATAATAATAATAATCAATTATTTTATTTTTGTTTTATCTTTTCCTTTAATAAGAAATAATTCATATCTTCATATTGATATATCAGAATTTAATAAATAAAATGTCTATATCGATCATAAAAATGAGAGGAATCCAAATATGACATCCATGCCATCATTTTCATAATGAATAATGTCAAAATGGAGAGCACTTTTTCATAATGAGAGGGTTTCTTTTTTTGAGTACTTTTTCATATTTTTCCATTTCTTTCAAAAAACGGTCAAAATGGAGAGCATGGCTATTCATCAAAAGTGGTCGAATTTTTCAAAACTATTGACGGTTCTATGTTGTAACCACTACTTGTGTACCTTAAAATTATTTTTGTAAGAACTTCAGAGCAAACTATCACACAGTTGTAGTTCAAATTTGAATTACTTCCGGAAAATTGACATAAAGTCAATTAAAGAGGCAAATTTAGATAGAAAACAAGGAAAATCCTCATATTAAGTTATTATCCATAAAATATGTTCTACTCTTTGTGAAAATTAAATGGGTGTCATTTTGGACCATATTTTATGTACTTGCTTCACAAAAAAAGTCATTTCTGACACTTAAAAAATAGAAAATGATATTTCTAAAAAGAATTTTGAAAATCGCTTCGGTGACGTTGTTTCCCATACCATGACACACATATGTGCTGAATATGGGCACTTTATCACAAACTATGACATGATAATGGTCATACATTGGTCATTTGTCTTGAAACCTATGCATGTTTATAGATGTTTGACATTTTTGTGAAGTTTCGTTTTGAAAAGTTTGCCAAAAATCAAGTTTATCATTTTTCCTATTAACTAGTACACGTAAAAGGACTTCATGCCAAAGGGTTTCTTTTTCTGAGTACTTTTTCATATTTTTCCATTTCTTTCAAAAAACGGTCAAAATGGAGAGCATGGCTATTCATCAAAAGTGGTCGAATTTTTCAAAACTATTGACGGTTCTATGTTGTAACCACTACTTGTGTACCTTAAAATTATTTTTGTAAGAACTTCAGAGCAAGCTATCAAACAGTTGTAGTTCAAATTTGAATTACTTCCGGAAAATTGACATAAAGTCAATTAAAGAGGCGAATTTAGATAGAAAGTAAGGAAAATCCTCATATTAAGATATTATCCATAAAATTTGTTCTACTCTTTGTGAAAATTAAATGGGTGTCATTTTGGACCATATTTTATGTACTTGCTTCACAAAAAAAGTCATTTTTCACACTTAAAAAATGGAAAATGATATTTCTAAAAAGAATTTCGAAAATCGCTTCGGTGACGTTGTTTCCCATACCATGACACACATATGTGCTGAATATGGGCACTTTATCACAAACTATGACATGATAATGGTCATACATTGGTCATTTGTCTTGAAACCTATGCATGTTTATAGATGATTGATATTTTTGTGAAGTTTCGTTTTGAAAAGTTTGCCAAAAATCAAGTTTATCATTTTTCCTATTAACTAGTACACGTAAAAGGACTTCATGCCAAAGGGTTTCTTTTTTTGAGTACTTTTTCATATTTTTCCATTTCTTTCAAAAAACGGTCAAAATGGAGAGCATGGCTATTCATCAAAAGTGGTCGAATTTTTCAAAACTATTGACGGTTCTATGTTGTAACCACTACTTGTGTATCTTAAAATTATTTTTGTAAAAATTTCAGAGCAAACTATCACATAGTTGTAGTTCAAATTTGAATTACTTTCGGAAAATTGACATAAAGTCAATTAAAGAGGCGAATTTAGATAGAAAGCAAGGAAAATCCTCATATTCAGGTATTATCCATAAAATATGTACTACTCTTTGTGAAAATTAAATGGGTGTCATTTTGGACCATATTTTATGTACTTGCTTCACAAAAAAAGTCATTTTTCACACTTAAAAAATGGAAAATGATATTTCTAAAAAGAATTTTAAAAATCGCTTCGGCGACGTTGTTTTCCATACCATGACACACATATGTGCTGATTATGCGCACTTTATCACAAACTATGACATGATAATACACATATGTGTTGAAACTTATGCATGTTTGTATATGATTGATATTTTTGTAAAGTTTTGTTTTGAAAAGTTGCCAAAACTCAAGTTTATCATTTTTCTAAAAACTAGTACACGTCAAAAGACTGCATGCCAAAGGGTTTCTTTTTTTTTTTAGTACTTTTTCATATATTTTTTGAATGTAATCTAATTTTTTAAGAAAAACTGAAAAACAGTATAGTGAGCCCGACGGTAATGCCGTCGGGCTCACTATGTGATTAGTGAGCCCGACGGTGGCCGTCGGCCTTACAACTAGGACGCCGACGGCAAAACGACGCCGACGGTTTTTTCGTTTCGTCGGTTTCACGTTGTGACGCCGACGGCCCCGACATATTGCCGTCGGCGTTGAAATAGCCGTCGGGCTGGGCTGAGTTTGCCGTAGTGGATCAGCAAGGCAGTATATTAAGTTTCCTTTCTATCCTAGTTTGCAGCTTACCTTGCCAACCTTCTTTCAATTCTACCGCATTAATTATCTCTAAGTGTTTATTCTACTCCACTGCCAAATCACCTCATAAACTTTTTCTTAAATGTTATCAAGTCCCTGCATTTTTGTTGAAGGATAAGTCATGTAATCTAGGGAAAGTCTCAGCGGTAGTTCTATCCCCATGCCAAACATCTTCCCAGAATCGGATTTACTTACACAAACTAGGATTATTGTCACAGAAAGAATAAAAGATATCCTCAACCTTTACTAGTCCAAGCCAGAATTGAGAGGTACATATACTATTTCTCAGTGATCTCCTTCTTCAAATCGGTTGCCAAGCACGATCTTTGGTTTTCAACTTCCGGACCATTCACAGACTAAACTAAATGTTCATTCACTCAAGGTTTAAGACATCCAAAGTCCAAACCACCCGAATTCTTGGGATCGGAGAGCAAACAGTCTCCCAGTTCATCAAGTGATATCTGACAGCATATAAAAGACAATGGTGGTAGTCAAGCAAGAATGAAGTGGATAGTTTGTTGAGAAGTCCAAACTTATCGACAGCTAAACCTGCTAGATGCTGTTTTCTTGTGGTGTGTAAACAAACAAAAGAAGAATGCGCACACTGCTCGAGCATGGAGTACGTAGCTATCAGGTCGCCCCTCGAGCTACACGTGTGAGCGGCACTAATCTAACAGCTCAATTATATGCAAAATAAGGATACAGCTGGTGCTCATCGATCGTGCTCTCTGACAGCAGCTGGCTGTCTAACCGTTGTTCATGCAGTCGTTAGAAGAGACAACTTAACACGATTCCTGGTCCTGTTGCTTGTTCGATTTGGATTGAGAAAAGGCACGCACGAGACAATGGAATCCACTTAACTCTTCTTTTCTGTATACTCTGATTAAGAAAGGCACGAGAGACTATGGAATCCGTCTACAGTAAATAGAAAGGCTAGCTTTGGTTGCTCCTCGATCTGGTGTCCGTCTATCTCTGCACCATGCACACAGCGTCGGTATTCTGTTGCTTGGCCCTGCATCATGGAGAGCCATTGTTTGGGTTGCAGAGGAGCCACGATCATCCCTTGAACAACCATATGCGCAAATCACCCGCCACCTGCTAGTAATCAGCATTGAACATCTGGCAGCATATTCTGTTGCTTCCCCTTTTATCCATCCATTGAATCGGTCTCCAGTGCTACAACTTAGAGCCATACTATGTTTCATTTTCTATATATGTAAAAAGATCATATCTTTCCCTTTCGAAGCTCACGAAATCGCACTCACAAGTACAGCCTAAATTTCCACAGATGAGCCTACCTCGGCCGTGATGGCTAGCCGTCAGCAAGGTCCACATCGATCGATCACCCTGCCACACATGTTTAATTAAACAAATCGATCGTATAAACCCACTCGAAAAGATGTCGTTGGAGTTGGCACGCATGAAAAGGCTAATCTCGGCATACATCACCGTCGCCATGATCGTTAATCTCCTCGAAAAAAGAAAGAGGCTAAACAACGGACGCCTTTTCGTTAAGGCAAACCACATTAGACAGGAACCGGCCGGTGGAAAGGAGAAAATGAGGGGCTAAACAACCCCCTGGTTGAAATATGCGATGATGATGATTCTTGCAAACATGATCCAGAACCAACAACGATATTTTTTTAAGGATACGTCCCAGCAGACATATCGGTTTTAAAAAGGAGAGGCCAAGCGGCCGTTTACAACGCGTTTTGGCACATGCGCCACGAACGCAACCCACCGAAAAAAAAAGATCACTCGCCAACCCTCCACCTCTCTACGGGTCCTAACCCATCACTAAACAACCCAGCCGCTCTCCAAAGGTCCGCCTCTGCCTCCACCATCTTTATTGCGGCCTCCACTGAAGGCGGTTGACCTTGGAAGACCACATTATTCCTGTGCCTCCAAAGGCTCCAACAGATTAGAGCAATAGCTGTCCACATCTCCTTCGTCTCCTTCCGTCTGGCATCTCTAGATGAAAGCCAGTCCACCAGTCGGCCCCCGTGCCCTGGGATCCAGTCTGCTTTTCCCCATTTCCCCAGAAAGGAGGACCAAACTTCTCTTGCAAGCACACATCCGAGCAAGAGGTGGCTAATATCTTACTCCACCTGGTCGCAGAATGGGCAGGCCGCCGGCCGAGGTAGGCCTCTTCGCCTAAGGCGGTCAGCCGTCCAGCATCTGTCCCTCAAGGCAAGCCAAAGGAAAACCTTGCACTTGCTCGGGGCACGCGACTGCCAAATCTGTCGAGCCCCCGCCAACAACGATATTAGCCTAGCCAGAATCTTGGGGGTCTCTGAATGTCGAGTAACACATGGGACATGTTTTTTTCTTGGATTTTAGTTACATGCTTGCCTTGTTGGTTTCAGGTAACCTTTGCCATCTGCTACTGTGCGCTGGACCCAACAGCCAAACAACGCACATAGGAGGGGCATGAGGCGTTTAGAGTATCTCTAGTCGTGCCCTTTTTATTAGTGATATGGGTCATGCCGGATGTAAAACCGTATAAAGTCGTGTCTCCCATACCCGTTTTAGGTTCACCGTGACCTAATAATTCATCCGACGCTAACAGTCCAACTCCACCCAATTGGAAACCGTTTGGACTGCGCGTCGTTGACGGCTGGCCCAACCTTGTCATAGAAATATTCAAACCCTATTTTCACTCTTCGTTTTCCCTCGCCTCTTCATTCCGCGCTTGCCGTCTTCTGGTCGCCGCTCCTCGACAGCGCCGCACCCTGTCGCTTACCTTTCATAGAACATTGGCCTACGGCCCTCCTTCAACCCATCGCTCGCCAAGACTTTAACGCCGGTTCTCGTCGCCTCCGGAGCGCAAAGCTTCCTGGCGACCTCGCGAACCTGCATTACCCGAAAGGTGTTCGGCCGATTGTTTGGTAGGATTTAAAATTCAGAATTTTCCCGGTGCGAGTGATTGGTTGATTGCTCGTTTGATTGTTTGATTCGCATAGACCATGGATTACGAGAGTGAGTTGATTGTTTCACTTAATGATGGAAGAAGAGTCCAGCATCACCGCAAATGAAGAGGAGCACTTGTGATCCCCGCTTGTCCTTCGCAACTTCAACAGTTGAGGCCGCCAATGCCTATCCCAAGCGCGAAGGTTCGAAGTTTGGGAGGATAAATTCCAAGCCAAGATAGAGGATCGAAGGTCATTGCATGCTCTACGGCGACTATTTCCTCGAAACAGGCTTTCGCCCCGCTTTATAAATAAAGCCTCACAGTTTGAGACCGCTGCTGGGCCAGACAGCACAACGCCCAAAGGACAAGAGAAGAAAAAATGAAAGAGAAAAACGAAAAAGAAAAATGCCAACAACGATGGCAAGACAACAGTAAGCAAACTCCACAACCGATGCGCCCACCGGAGGACTGCCACCAAGCTCCTAGTGCTCCAGAACGTCGGTACCAATCAACACCTCCAGGAAGGGATGCGACGATGACGACGCTGTTGCCTAGGGTTTCCCCCGGTACGCGACGAGGAGAGGAGGAGGGGCACCGAACGCCCTCCAGGAAGGACTGGCGGCACCCGCAAGCGCCACCGCGCCGGAGTCGAAAACGCCGACTAGGATTTCTCCCGACCCCCTCCATCACCCCAGACGCTCTGGAGCACTCCACCATACCGCCCACCACCCAGCGCCCGATCGCGAAGCCGTTCACACTGTCTCACCCCGGCACACAGAGGAAAGGCCTACACTCTGACGAGGAAGAGCCGGGACTAGGAGCCGCAGCACCGTCGACGTGCGGGAGGGACCAACCTCCACCGTCAGAGACGGTAACCGACCGGACACAACAGCAGGAACACACCAGGCCCGCAAACCCGGCCGGGCCCCTCGAGGCCCGTGAAGTTCCCGCCGTCGCGTTGCAGAAGGCACGACGTTAGCGCTGCTGCCCCAGATCCGAGCTGCTCTCCAACACCAGAGCATAGAGAACCGTGCTATCGAGGACTCGGTCTGACCCGCCTAAAACCTAGATGGGATCCGAAGACCCAGATCTAAGCCGGGGGCGGCGCGCCAATCCAGCACTACAACGGACACGGCCCTGCCGCCAAGAGGAGGCGCCCCTACACTATGTCCGGCCTTACCCATCCCGGACAACCCCCGGACCTGGACCAAGGCACCGTCGCAAGCCGATCATCACCGCGGCAACAACACGCGGGTATGGGCGGTCCAGACGCGGGAGGTGGGCACAACAGCGCAGCCGCCGGCAGATCTGGATCTGGAACCACCTCGCCCCAGATCCAGCCCGCAGCAGCCAGCCACACGTGCACATCAACAAACAACCCTAGGGCCCAGATCTAGACCCGCCTGGCCCAGATCGGGCCCGTGGGCGTGCTGACGCCGCCGCCGCCGTCGCTGCAGGTCGCCGGAGCACTGCCGAACACGGGAGCACCATGCACCGCCGCCACCGAGCAGCCGCCGCCCGACGGCGCGCGCACGAGCCCGCGCCCGCCGCCGCAGCGAATCCTCCGCCCCGCGCTCGCCTCCTGGGTCCCTCCGCGAAGCCTCCCACGCCGCCGCCGCAGTGCCGCGCCGGAGCGCTGCCGCTGCAGGGCGACGCCGCCGCGCCCAGCCGCCAGCGCCGCGCCCTCTCCGGCCCCCGCAGCCCGCGCCGCCAGGTCCCGACGAGGAGGGGAACGAGGCCCCGCCGCCGCCGACGCCACCGAGCCTAGCCCGGGGACGCCCTCCGGCGGCGGCGAGGGAGGAGAATGGGAGGAGGAGGCTCCCGGCGGCGGCGGCGCACGGGGAGCTCCCGGTCGCTCGCGGGTTGATGTATAGAGAAGGATTAGTTAACGTGAGAATTTGGAAGACCGGCGAAAAACCCTAGCTCCCGCTACGGCGACTATTTTAGCGATGTGCGAAGTTTAACTCCAAATGATTTACGGTGCCGCTTTCGAATGAACAAGGTTTTGTTCTTGCAGCCGGTGCATTCTGTGATGGAGTACGATCCCTACTTCAAGTTAAAGAACGACTGGATCGGCATAACTGGTTTCTCCTCAGTTCAGAAAGCATTGCTGCAATGAGGGTGCTTGCATATGGAGCATGTGCAAATAATCAAGATGACTACCTGCGCATATCTGAGTCCACAACTATCAAATCCATGTCCAGTCTCTGCAAGGTGGTAGTGGGTGTGGGAGTGTTTGGGCCACACTATTTGAGAGGACTAAATGAGGAATAAACAACTCGAATCATGAACCAAAACATAGCGAGATAATTTTATGAAGCACTAAAATTATCCTATGTTTACTTGGCAATGGTTGTATAAAGGACATGGATACTGCAGTGCGGTCCCGCTGTGGCATATTATGACTTGTGGATACGTCATTCTTTCTTTGTCATGACAGGATCTGAGAATTACACATCAACATCTTGCATCACTCTTCGATGCTTCACGAAATTTGTTGAAGGCCACGCTTCAACAGTCAACTATGAGATAAGTGGCGAGTATTATCTAGCCGATGGCATCTAGCCAAGGTGGTCGATATTTGTGAAGACAACCTCCGATGCTTTAGGATGAAAGTGGTTCATGATCAACTTCAGAATGAATATATGGGCGTGCAAAGGATTGATTGCACTCAATATACAGTTGAAATATAATTTATTTGAATATTATGAATAGTTTTTATCTTTATTGTAATAACCATGGAGCTATTTTATTTGTTCAAAACTATGAAACATACAATTACTTTGATATGGATCTGCCAAAAATGTTTAATGTTGACAATAAAATAAACGGTCGGACTTGGAAGAGGTGTCCCATAGGCTGCAGCCCCCCGCCGGGGCTCCATATATAGGGCATGCTTGACGTCGTTTCCGACCGCTACACGGGGAGGCGAATGGAGATGATCTTAAGGTTTGTTTTTATCTGTTTGGGTGGGCAGATCGGATAACAGATAATGTGACCATTTGGTTTCTTGATAACTTAGACTAGTCACAATGGGAATATCATACGTAGTATCATGCATGCCACATAGCCAAAAAATATGAGGTGACACAATAATTAATGAAGAGAGAGGTGAGAGTAGTATCATAGTATGATATCGTATCATGACACGTAAAACTAGAAAATTTAATGGCAAGTATATCAGGTAACACATATTTACATTGAGATTCTACAAAGCATTAATTATGATGTGATTTACTACCGGTTTATTAGTCACTTCTCCGCAATCGCTGCTACCAAGTCAGCACGGTATAGGGTAAGGTGGAGGGAGTAAAAAGGTTAAGGTGCCTAATTTTGTGCTAAAGTGAAGCAGATATTAATTGCATAATTCGAACGATTGGAGAGGAGCATTAGAGAATTGATTTTCCGTGGGCCCACTCCTCTCTTCCCTATTTCCCTATGCCAAAACGCCTAATTAAATGCTAAGTGCGCCCTATTGTTGGGATTTATTTATTGTAGAGAAGTGACTAATAAATCGGGACGAAGGGAGCATTATACATTATAAGAGTGGTATCATAAACTAATATTATATATTTTTGAGGTTTAAGGCGGTCGAATCCGCCGTCCGATTAGATAGAATAGAGTGTTATGTACAGAATTGTGAGCTAGGGAAAAAACCCTCTACAAGCAAAAAAAAACTACATAAACTAGTCTCCAGGATCTTGCGTGTGGGCGAAAGCCCGCAACCCAAACTCCTCCAACACCAAATCCGCCACCTCCGAAGGCAATTGAGCCCCACAGACACAGGAAGCACCTCCTCCCAACAATTGCAAGGAGGAGTGCCCAAACATCATAAGCTTCATCATGAAACTACCCCCGGCGGCATCTGCCGCTCCATCCTGGTCACTGACGTTGTCTGCTTCTTCTTGGTCTTCTTCACGGCGAGGACGAGGTCGTCGATGGCCGCCACCGCCTGGTCCGAAAAGGGCTGATCTGAGACATCTAACAAGGCCAAGAAGTCCTCTCGCCGGCGCCCCGAGAGGGCCTCCTCAGGCAGCGAGCCAAGACGGCGCGCCACGGTCTCCGTGGCCAACTGCTCGATGTTGGCGCCATTCGGATGCAGCTTGGCGAGTCTACCGCTCCTCCACACAGACTGCGCCGCCACCTCCACCTCAGGGGCCAACGTCGTGGCCGACGTGCACAGGATGGTGGTCGCGAGCGGCACCGTGATCTGGGCGAGGAAGCTCGACAAGGGGCACAGAGGTGCACCCACCTCCACGTCCTGCTGCTCAGGGCCAGTCCGCACCGGCGAGGCGATGACCATCTCAAGCTTCTTCCCGGCCTCCTCTTCACCAACATGTTCCCCCTGATCGGGCAACAGGGCGGAGTCCGAACTGGGAACGACATTGCCCTCCCCTTCGTGCGCCCGCACCGCGTCGTCCATCAACATCACCTCTCGAACCAGCTCAGCGAGGATATCATATGCATATGCATGATACTTTGCGCTGTGACCGGTCTTACGAATAGATAGCAGCCGGAAAATGCTGTTTCTTCTTCTTCATATTTTCAAACTCTAGTGTGTTCATTATCCCATTCTTTTCGGCCCATTGATCCTAGGATGGATAGTGTGAGGCGAGGCACGGGAAGTGTCCGGTCCTTGTTGCTGGTGCGTGGTCCAGTTTGGAACCAGCTGCATGAGCTGTTAGTCGGCTTTACCTGCACTTGGGTCTGGTTACAACTCAAATTGACAGAGGGGACAGTAACACTGTGGGCTGTGTGCTCTCGTTACGTGTGTTGTTTGTTAACGCATCATCATAATCAATGGCGTAACGACGGGCTTGACCTTGCTAGCAAATGAATCACGAACTGCCCCACTGGCAGGTGGGTCGCATGTTCGATGAGCCACCGACAGCTGGAGACCACGGGAGGTGGCGTGGGCCCGGCAATCAGCTCTCGCCGTCAGTCACCGTCCATCATGGCCTAGAAAAAAAATCTCATCCCGCTTCCGCTAATTATCATCGCCAGGACGCGCGCCGGAACACCAGCCAAAAGGAGAAGAGAAAGCAGAGCATCAGAGCTGCCTTCCTCGCATCGCGAAGCCGCCGCCGGTGGCCGCTGCTCCGTCTCCGCCTTCGAGGTCCCAATCCCGAGCTGCGCGCCGCACGTGCGCCTCCTCCCTCCCTCCGCCCCTCCCTGGTGATTGGTTTCTGGCGCGGCGGCTCACTTGCGGGAGCCAAGCATGGACGGATCCGCCGCGGCGGAGCTCGAGAGGGCGGAGAGGGTGGTGATGCGGTGGGACTCCACGGCGTCCGCGTCCACGGGGGGCGGGGGCGGGGGCGGCGAGGAGCAGATGCTCTTCGACGGCGGCGTGGACCGGGCCGAGGCGGAGCGGTTCCTCCAGGCGGTGGACGACCTGCGCCGCCTGGCGCCGCCGCCCTCCCCCGCAGGCAGCCCGCCGCGCCGCAGCTCCTCCGCCTCCAACAACGCCGTGCAGGTCGCCATGGCGCGGCTCGAGGACGAGTTCCGCCACGTGCTGGCCACGCGCGCGGTCGACCTGGAGATCGAGGTGCTCGCCGACCTCACCTCCCTCTCCGTCTCCGCCGACCACCGGACCAGCTTCTCCTCCGACCCCAGGTCGGCCGCCGCCGCCGACGAGGAGGACGTCGAGTCCCGCTCCTCCTCCGTCGGCCGCCGCAGCAGCTGCTACCGCTCCATGAGCAGCATCCGCGAGATCGACCTCTTCCCCGTCGACGCCGTCTCCGACCTCCACGCCATCGCCTCCCGCATGGCCGCCGCCGGCTACGACCGCGAGTGCGTCCAGGTCTACGCCTCCGTCCGCAAGCCGGCCGTCGACTCCGCGCTCCGCCGCCTCGGCGTCGAGAAGCTCACCATCGGGGAGGTCCAGCGCCTCGAGTGGGCCGTCCTCCAGCCCAAGATCCGCAGCTGGATCCGCGCGGCCCGTGCCATCGTCCGCGGCGTTTTCGCAAGCGAGCGCCGTCTCTGCTTCCTCGTCTTCCACGACCTCCCCTTCTCCAACTCCTCCACCACCACAACCCCCGCCGCCCCCTTCACCGAAACCGTCAAGGGCGCCGCGCTGCAGCTCTTCGGCTTTGCCGAGGCCATCAGCATCGGCCGCCGCTCGCCCGAGAAGCTCTTCAAGATCATCGACCTGCACGACACGCTCTCCGATCTGCTGCCCGACGTCTCCGACATCTTCGCCGCCTCCAAGCCGGGGGAGTCCATATGCGTGCAGGCTGCCGAGATCAGGACGCGTCTGGCTGATGCCGTGCGTGGGATCCTCTCCGAGTTCGAGAACGCCGTGTTCCGTGACCTCACCAAAACTCCGGTACCCGGCGGCACCCTCCATCCTCTCACTCGCTATGTGATGAATTACATCATCCTCATTTCCGACTACAAGGCCACGCTCCGTGAGCTGATCGTGTCACGGCCATCGGCTAGCTCGAGAATTGCTGCCGAGGGCGATGAGCTCACACCCTCATTTCCTGATCTTGACCTTCCTGATCCTGACAGCCAGTTACCCCTTGCAGCTCATCTTATATGGATTATTGTGCTTCTTGAACATAACCTTGAAGCCAAAGCATCACTCTACAAGGATGCGGCACTCTATCACTTGTTCCTCATGAACAATGTGCACTACATTGTACACAAGATTAAGGACTCACCTGAGCTCCGGGGGCTTATCGGGGATGTCTACTTGAAGCGACTCACAGGCAAGTTTCGGTTGGCAGCCACAGCTTACCAGCGTAGTGCTTGGCTTAAGATCCTGAACTGTCTAAGAGACGAGGGTCTGCATGTTAGTGGTGGCTTTTCATCAGGGATATCCAAATCAGCACTTCGGGAGCGATTCAAGTCTTTCAATGCTGTGTTCGAGGAGGCACATAGGATCCAGTCTGGGTGGCATGTGCCCGACAAACAGCTGAGGGAAGAGCTTAGGATCTCAATATCAGAGAAGCTTCTCCCAGCATACCGATCTTTCCTTGGTCGCTTCCGGCACCATATAGAGAATGGGAAGCACCCAGAGTTGTACATCAAATACTCGGTTGATGACCTTGAGATAGCGGTGACAGATTTCTTCGAGGGCTCTTCACCTCCGCCAAATAACAGGAGGAAGTCCCATGGATAAGAGATGGCATGAAGGCCTCCACTAGTCGTATCACATTGTTGTCGCCGAGTATTCTTTATTCATCAGGGAAAGCCAATGAAGGCGGTATATTTTGTTTCTCCCCTGAACTTGAGGGTGTAGTTGGTGATGATTTCTTCTACTAGAGGTAATCTGAAACAGAACCAGGTTCGTATTGAAGCTGTCAAAAGCCCCAGTGTCTTTTTCTCAGTTGACAAGCTTGTTCATTTGTTACACTATCCTTGTAATTTGGTTTGGTAGCATAGCATGTTCATATAGGAATGTTGTTGTAGTAATGCTGCATAGTTGTAACCTGTAATTTCCTGGTGTTCATTTTGAACTTTAGCTGAGTGTCTTTCTGGTTGATCACATTATATATGAGGATTGCGCGCTTGGTAGATTAGATGTAAAATCAGCTGTGCTACAGGGTACTGTGTTGCATTTGTAGATTATGTTGGACCAAGTTCTTGTCTTGAGGTATCAGTTTTGAGGTTTCCATCTCAGGTCCCCTTTCAAGTGTAAGAGCATCTTCGACGAGCAATTAGTTTACTTGTGATGCACATCTCGCCCCTTGCAAGCTATTCCATGGCCGGCTCTTTTCTGCGTGGCTTCGGCGGGTGCGGAGGAGGCTGTGGGCCTCCGGGTGAGGACAAGGAGGCCCGCCGCCGCTGCTTAGAGGGCGTGCTCAAGCGTGGCTCGTACATAAGCCGTCGGTGGGAGCAGCTCGTCCCTCCGAGGCGCACAACGTGGATGTGGGCAGCTCGTCCAGTGGCAGGAGGAGGAAGAAGCCGGAGCGGGAGTAGGAGGACAACGGGTATGTGCTGCCGACGGGCAAGGTCGTCGTGAGCTATGGCCGCTGTAGCTCCGGTGGCACCAGCATGACCGTTCTTATGGAGGAGCTCATGCCGGTCTTGAACCGGATTGTTGACGCCGACGACGAGGTCGTGGCCGCCACGACCGCGAAGGAGGCAAGAGCTCCCAGTGCCGCAGAACGCCTCCAAGCGGCAGTGGACTAGCACGAGCTCTTGTGGGCGCGCGCAGGATCGTGGAGAAGGAGCTCGGCTTCTAGATCGGTAGATCAGCCGAAGAAGAAGTAGATCATCTAGTTTAATTTCAGTTTTTAGTTGTAGTTCTTGCATCCTACTATGTAAATTTCTTGCGCAAACTTTAGTTGTTGATTTCAGTTTATATATGCAGTACCAGTTCGTGGATCTGTTCTGCCCCAGCCCTTACCGTACCGCAAAATAATTTTAGTGCCTACTGGATAGATCTTAGTGTATCTTCTAGAGATGCTCTAATACTGATAGGTAAATAACTATTGTAGCATCACCTGTCTTGATAAAATAGAAGCCCTATGCTCTAGCAGATAACAACGAATTGGTTGATGTATCATGTTTTGCTCACTGCGCGGTATCAGGGTGAGGTGTTTCAATTGCCTAGTTTCGATTTGGGGTGGTGTTTTTCGTACTCCATTCTGTTCATAAAAGGATGTCACAAGTTTGTTCAAACTTGTATGTATCTAGACATTCTTGAAAAGATGACCCTGTTATCCAGTGGTGCAGTTATAACGTATCAAAGCTCATGCCTTTGTCCTTAGAAAAGTTCCATAGTAAAACTGCTTGGGTTATCTGTTTGTGCATCATAAATTGCTTACTGTCTGGATCTACTGCTGAATGCTGTACCAATTTTTTTCCTGGCCTATTTCAGTAATGATAACTACACAATAGCAGCCAAAAATTAGAAGGTAGTGATAGAAAGGAAGATGGCTACAGTAGTATTATTCAGATTTTGTTAGTTCCTTGAATCAAGCCTTTCTATTGTAATCTTTTGCACAGAATTCCCCTCTCCTGCTTGTTAATGTTATTACATGCTATCACAAATTATATCACGAGAACATGGGTTCAACAGAAAGCTTTTGGCTTGTAACAAACTGAAAGGAAAAGTAAGGGTTCGTGAGGAGAACACAGTTGAGTGAGAGGCCATCCCACTTCTGTTGCCACACATACAGCTAAGTTCTTAAATATCCATCACAGCCCAACCCAACATTGCCAAATACAGAGGCGCAACAAACACTGGTAGCATCATCGTTAGCAGCCAATCATTCCCATGTTCTTAAAACAAACCAGGCACATGGTAACCGAAACCTCTGCATCTCGTAATAAGAAGTGTTGTTGCCTACCCTTGCCAGCATTTTGTTATCAACAAAACAGCATGTGCGCCTTTGACTTGTACTACTAATACTACAGTATAATGTCTGTTGCGGTTTCGTCGTTGAACATCGGCGTCAGCGCTTCATAGGAATATTTGCCAACTCGTGGTGGCGGGAGCTGTGAACTTGTGGTTCCTTTGGCAGAAAAGCCTGAATAATTCCCATGGCCATAAGTTCTTCGTCTGCAGCTAGCTACCGGCGCACCAACAGAGTGGAGCATCTTGATTACGATGCTTGCAATGTGATGGCTTGATATGCTCCGATCAGAAGATGGCAAGCATGATGGAATTATTGGGATTGTCCTCCTGCGTCTATCTCCCCTGCTCTTTCTACCGATTTAGCACGGACGGGACGGCCAGGTGAAAGCTCAGGCCAGGGGAGAAATCAGCGCCCGTGCCATGCCAATGATGCCATGATCCCGTGCGCGCTCGTGATCCAGAGAGGGATGGAAGAAGGGTTTCAGTCACAGGTGCATAAGCCGATCCTCCTTTTCCAACGGCGAAGAGGGGAGCTGGCCGGTGCCGTGATTGATGCCGCCCGATCGGCCGCCGTCGTGCGCGGCGCGCCATGTGGAGGCGCACTTGCCGTCGGGAGGATGATCGGATGTTTGTCGTACATGCACGTTCGTTGTTCGGTCTTGCTCCTTCACTGGGACACGGCCGGTATATCCTCCCGTCCGAGGAAGAAGACTGCTGTAGTGCTGCTCTGCACATGCCTTTCCTTCTCGTGTTTATTTTAGAACGTGCCTTTTTTGCTCGCTTGCATATATATTGTGTACGCCGCAACAAAGTAAACGGAGACGAGAGGTTTCGTCGTTCATCAAGCTGAAAGCAGGCCTTCGTCTCCTGGATAGTAGGGTTGAAAAACATAGGAATGTGAAAAACATAGAAATTTCACATGTTTGTAAGTGCAAAACAGAGGATTTATTAAAGACAGGAACAGTGCGGGAATTGTCGTTTGGACAGAACGCTGAAAAAACACAGGAAAAGTGTCTTGATCCTACGTATTTGAGTGTAAAAAAGACGTTGAGTGGATGTTCAAATTCCTATGGAATTGACGCATAGTAAATCCAATCCATAGGATTTTGTTAATACCATTCCTGTAAACCAAAGACAATTCATAGGAAAAAAATCCTAAGGATTGGAATTCTATAAAACTCTTTTGAAAATCCTACAATCCAAAGAGGTCCTAAACATAAGGCGGCGGCGGTTCCAGATCCTAACTTCCTCGCCGGTGATTTCTTTGTTACCCTTCTCTTTCGATCACCGTCTTGGCATCTCGAGGGGAGGGAAGCTTTGGTTCGCGTATGTACGAGTGTTTTTGCCCTAGTGTTGTCTAGTGTTTTTTAGTTTCTTCCATCGGTGTCATGTTGGGGCATATGTTGATAGTGCTAGTATGAATAATGGTCTCTCAGCTAGCGCTCCTGCTCATCGGAAATGTTGCTAGAGTATGCGAGAGGCTTATGGAGTTCAAATTGTTGGAGCGACTTTGATCTGACATTGCGTCTTGACGTCGCGGCGGGGATAGGTTGCTCTTAGAATGCGGCGATGCAGATTGTTACAAATCTATGGAAAACGGTGGGGTTCTTGTCACCTGAGGGCGGGGTGTGTTGGCCCCGAATACGGTGTTAAAAGGCTTGAACGGCTCTTCCAACCGACGTTTTTAATCGGGCTAGATCCAGCCTACGAGATTGGTGGCTATCACAGCTCGTCAATGCCTCATGGATAGGGGTTTCTTCAACACCAGGATATGAACCAACTACCGGTGCTCTTCTTCAAGGAAAGTGGTGAAGAACGTGGATGCTTAACAGTGCGGTGAATGCCATATGTAATAGTCAAACAGTTTGTATCGTCCTAGTTTCATTACTTGTATGCGTTTGAACTTTGTATCTTAAGTGTTATGAATACAAATAATGTATGTATATCATAGAAAAATGAAGCCTAAAGCAACACATAGTTACATAAGCTTAATTAGAAGGCAAAAGCGAATGTCAAATTTAGAGTGGCAAAAACAAATTGGGCAAGAACTTATGTAGTAAAAATAAAAATTTCCCATTTGGCACGGAATTGAGGATTTCAGTTTGTAAGTAATTGTCACAGATTTTGATGACCGTATTAATCTCAAAATATACTCAAGAGATTTTTTCAGGAAATTTGTAAGCAATATATAATTGCACTTCTACTGCCAATCTCCCGTGTTCACATAAACCTGAAGCACCACCACATCTACAAAAGAGGATATTACACCATATCCCACGTACCACCACACACAAACTGTTCCTATCATATATCATCCATATAGTGATGTACTGTGTGAGAAACAATGGAGGAAATGCATGTAATGAGGAAGAAACCTCCAAGGACGTATCGAGGTAACTAATTTGCACGGCCGAACCCTCTGCTAAATACCAAAAACCCTGTTCTAGCATCGACTTCAAAGGACATGATGTGGTGGAATGTCTCTCTCTCGTCAGATGCATCACTCCCTTTTGTTTTCTTCGTCGTCTTCGTCAAAAGATGCCGTGGTAGTCATGTCCTTCTGTGTTGCTTTGGCATCTGGTGTGGATGCTACGCTCCATCCGTTCTTGGAAACGATGGGCCTTGGCCTTATCAATGATAGGCTGTCCTCTCGATCAAACTTTTCACTTGCTTCATTCGTGAACCTGAAATGTAAAGCCAAAGAGCTTCAAACGTATCCATTTCTATCTGCAAAATTCAGCCTATTTCCTAACATACTACTGCATATGACTTTATTGCACTTTGCCATGATCAAAGTTTACACCAGAAAAAGGTACTACGAAAATGCAATTCTATGTAGAGTGTAGAGCAGGTTTTGAAGTTTTTAAAAATAAAATCCAGAGCAGGTTTTGAAGTTTTTAAAAAATGCAATTCTATGTAGAGTGTAGAGTTAGAGCAGGTTGCACACTTGTCTGCGAGGCAAAATTGCAATAGCAGGCGCTGTAATCAATGCATCACACGAACAAATGTTCGGTTCTTTAGTATGAATGAAGAGAGACAGCTTACAATATTGTGTTCTTAAACCCCAATATTGGTATAACGACGAACAGTTAACATATTACCCAGGTCAAGGTCACCAGAAGATCAGGACAATACCTCATTGAACTCTGAGAAGGTGCCCACAAGTAGGAAATGACGCAAAGAAGTGAGAATGATAGGGCATGCCAGAACGCAGGAATTATCCATGCATACTGCCACCGCTCATTGAACACATCTGTTGATTTGAAGTAAATCTGCAGAAAGTTGCAACACTGCTATCAATGAATCAAAAACAGATGGGTAACCACGTGAGATGTAGTACATTGCAGCTGAACAAGAAAACGGCTAGATTATACTCCATCCACAAAGGGTGAAGATAAACTACCCTAACTTTCTGTGACTAAACACTATTTTGGTAATACAGAATCCAAATGTAGTTTTGAATACATCAGCGTACCTCATAGCCAATCCAGGCAATAGATACGAGAACAGTTATAGCCAATGCAATCGTGAATTTTCTGTAGATGTCAAGTTTGGCCATCGACCTTCTGGCCTACAGAGAACACACCAACAAAAAACCTGAATGGTCAGTGCATTTTCTAACATAATTGGGATACATTTACCTCTTAACTGGAAAAAAATAGTACAAGTAAAAAGGACACAGTGCACCCTCATATATGCTGCAAAGAAATTAACAAGGATTGATGAGCACAAAAGAGGTTATGTTCACCTGAAGTTGGCTAAGTGTCTTTGCTAGGGAAATAAATATCCAAACAATGAATGAAGCATCCAAGATAGCCACAGGATAGACCAAGAACAGCCGAGCTTTTCCAGATAGATCATTCACAGTACCGAGATTTTCGACCAGCTCAAGAATTTCTGTAGCTACAAAGAATGTTCCTCCAAGCAAGACCACTTTTGATGTCAGACCACCCAAAGTAGGCCTCACAACTCCGTACCCCATTGAGACAATAAGGATAATAAGACGAGCCACTGTTCTTTTAACAGTCCCGAAAGTTACTGCCCAAAATGTGATGGCCTTTGCCCGAACTCCAGTCTCATTGAACTCAGCATATTCGAAATACCACAATGCCATTTCAAGCATGCCCAATGTGATGACAAGAGTAATACAGTTCTGGAGTGGAAGAACCTCTCGCCAGAACTTCGTGTATTGATAGAACCAATAGATACCAAGTATCACGAAAGCAAAAGACATCAGTCCAAAAAAGTTCTTAAGAGGCGCCATCCGACCTGGAAGGTATCCAGTAGGATTTTTCCATATGGTTTTCCCCTCGATCTCCAGCCCAGCAAGTGACGGGTCACAGTGTATAAAGTACATATTGTACATCCCAGTTTTTCTTACAGGAATGGTCCTTGATGGTAGCGTTGCAATCAGATCGCTTCCATCAAAAGAAGCAACAAGCAACTGTGGCCAGCCGGGATTCACCTTTGATGGGCGGTAGATGACAGAGCCTTCAGCGCAAGCACCTAACTTTGCAAGATCTGATGTACAACAAATGGCTTTCTGGCCTCCATACGCTGATCCACCAATCATTTCACGGTCTTCTATTTCAAACATGATTATCTGAACCTTCGCTGAAGTAGCCTCCTTCACAGAATCAGCAGCCTCCTCTGGTCTTTTAAATGTAATCTTGTCAAACCTGAAAAGGGGTGGAAAACTGAAATCAAGCCTACAAGTTAAAAGCATCTAACTGTATTGAATCGAACTAATGCAATTTCAAATTGTTCAATTGTAGTATAGAAAACATTAAATAGTGAGTGCAAACTGCACTTCCACATTTCTAATTAATATATACTACAGAATTGTGCTGCATTCAAAGAACATGGTGTCATTGTGCACGCTTTTCAGTTTATTGGACGCATGTATATACTACTGCCCCATCACAGTTTATAAGACACAATATCAAATATGAGAAGTAACAGTTAGACGCAAATTTAGGTAATTAATACTCTTTTTAATTATGGATGACCTTCTCCACCAATCTTTATGCGCTTTATTTAAAGCTCCGTTTAATTAAGCTAATGCATGTGCTAGTCGTTGATCCTCTGTGCAATAAATGTTAGTGCTTAGAAACTTTTTCTCACCCAATAGACTCATGCCTTGGTCCTAGAGAATTGCTAATTGTGACTACAACATGGATACACTGGCGCAAACACAACTTGGACAAATTGAAAGCTTGTTTGACCTTCCGTCTCAACTCCCGAGTTGTGCTATCCCATGATTTGATAAAATATGCTAGCTGCACGCCTAGACCAAGTCGTGCCATAAACTGCGCAGTAAGCAAGCATAATTAACTGAGAAATGCACTCTGTTGCCAGCGGGAATTGCGCCGCTCCCAACACAACTGCTGCAAAGATCCAATTGTGCCCTCACAACATACCTACTAGCACAACCCGTCAAAATGCCCAAAAGAACCCCAAGACGGCGGGATCCAAGATCCGCCTTGTTCTCCCAGCTGCAGGACCGACGCTCCACTCTACGCCGCCGACCGTGACGCCGGCGCAAGTCACCGGGGAGCGAGAACGGCGAGTTACCTGATGAATGCGTCGGGCACTTCGGCGGCGTCGTCGTCCTCGTCCTCGGCGGTGGCATTGGCGGGGGAGACGGGCGCGTAGAGGCCCTCGCTGCCGGCGTGGAGGATAAAGGCATTGCCTTTGTTGAGGAAGCCGAGGCCGCTGTACTCGTGCACGGAGGCCTCGCCGAGGCAGAAGAGCGCGACGACGGCGACGGCGAAGGCGAGGGCGCGCACGGGCACGGCCGCCGTGTCGGCGGCCATGAGGAGGGCGTGCTCGGGGTGTAGTGGAGGACAGGCGGGGCTGGATCTGGCCTGCGTGGAGCTGATGAGTGAAGTGGAGCCTCGGCGGAGTTGGGTTGGGGAAAGAAATGGCAAGAACCGCAAAGAGCCAAGCGACGCCGCTGTAAGAAATGTGGGGATAAATGGAGAAGGCTCCGTCGGTGATTGGACCAGCTATCGTGTTATTCTTTCGCTGCTCAATTGGTGTTCAGGGGTCAATGACAGGCTGAACCCTGTTCTTGGAAAACAAACAGGATTGTTAATTACAGCCATGGACTTTCCAGGAAGAAGCATCAGAGGAAAATGTTACTTCCTCCATCCAGTCTCAACTTTATATATATCTATACACTTGGGGCTAGTTTGGTAGTAATGTTTTTTTATAAACTGAAGTATTCCAATATCAAAGTATTCACGTGCCTGGCATAGTAATAATTCAAAAAAAAAAAAAACAGTTTCGTGGTTGTTTTTCCAATACTTAAGAAATAGCACGTTTTGAGAGATATTGAAGTATTAATACTCCAGTATTTGTTCACAGCCAAACACATCAAAATATTTGAAACTGCGGTATTTCAAAAAACTATAGTATCATACTTTAAAAATACTTTGATAACAAATTAGACCTAAATCATGTCTATATACATGCAAATTTTTAAAAAGTTATGAGATCATTTTTGAAAACCGATGGAGTACAACTAGAACTATTGGTAGTATTTGTTTTCTCATTGGGGGTTTTCTCTCCAATAAATATTTCCAACTTGCAAAACCTTTTGTCCTTTGAGGTTTCGAGTTGGCTCTGTTTGGGAGCTCGATTTTTTATCACAACGATATCCTAAAACATAAAGTACTTGGAGTATCCGGGCAAGGAATATTGTAGTTTTGTTCAATCTTCAATATTGTTTTATAGAAAATTGGTTAGAATTGTAGTTTCCAATATTGCAGAAAAAGTGCAGTGTTGTACAATACTTATGTTCATAAAATCATAATATTCATTGGATCTAAACATATTAAAGTATTTAGTACTCCCGCCGTCTCGGTTTATAAGTCATCTGCGTATCACTAGGTCGTAAATTATTTTCTAATGGTATAATTTTTATTTTAAAATTTATATTATATTAGTTAAATTCATGACCTAGGGATACGTAGAGGACTTATAAACCGGGACGGAGGGAGTACTTCAATATTTTTAAAAACTCGAGTATTATAAGAATACTTAAAAAATTAGCTCCCAACATATCGTAAGTCTTGTCCCCAAACTCTATCACTATATATGTTGCATGTATCAATTTTGCATTAATATTGTGCGTATGTTGTGATAGCAATGAGAATGTTACATGCTGATCCTACTCGAGGGCTCTAAGGCGTTGATTGGTAGCCTCAACCTTCTGTGACTTCCCGTCAAAAAAAAAATGTGACTCACTGAAACTACCCTGGTTAGGACCTGCTTCAGGAGAGCCACCCCTAAATCCATGTTGACTACGCGTAAGTAGAAATAGTTATGACTATGCAGTGTGTTGTATGTGGTTGCATATAGACTATGTTTGTGACGAGTCTTCTCTCGAGTGGTGACGTTACCATACCGCCCCACCATCACACAACGATTAGCAGTTCACCATATCTATTCTAGGTACATAAAGCCAATCCTAACTACTACCAATGTTAGTTGATAAGTATAGTTCTAACTGTTACGTATCAAATAGCATTATATCATTATATGTTGGTGGTAAATTTGAGTGGTTCATCAATGGCGATCGAGGGAGGGGGTCAATTTTCTTCTTCTTCTTAGAACCCGGTGGTACCTATGTCCACCCGCATTGCATGTGGTCACTCCATCCTCTTGTTATTCCATGTTTCATTATCATTAAGGGGGACACCGTGGCTCCAGTCCTGTCCTAAGTCAGGCGTCACATCACTTTGTTCTAGGACAAGTCGTGAAAACCAAGTCCTAAAAACTAATTGTGAAGAATGTAAGAAGTAACTTTACTTGGGTGGCGTAAAGGTGGAATGACTTCTGGTTAAGTAATTTGTTTGCATTCTGCAATCTGTTTCTGAAATGAACTCAATTAGTTGCTACCTGTTTTTTCTAGAAGGGCGGAATAATCCTAGGCCGGCATGCATATTCTGCATCTCCAAGGTAGAACCTACCATTAGGGATATTTATCCCCCAAGCTCTACACATGTTATGAAAAATGGTTGCATCATGTGTCGATCATTCTGACAGGTGTAGTGCTTCCTTCCCATGCACACTCCAGACTGTGTTCTCGACATTCTTGCAGACATGAATGTACTATCGATGACACCAATATAATTGTGTCATGAGATGAACAACCAATCGTTTTATGACCAAATATAGTCGTGTGTTGTCGTAAACAAACTGAAAAAATTAATAAAGCAAACCCTCCCATAGACAGAGAGCTCCGGTCCGCCGCACCTCCAAGCTCCATGGCCCCAAGCCCCCAACCCTAAGGGCCGCCTGAAGGAGGACTGATGATGGCTGAACAGAAAACTTCGATCTCTCCTCTAGGGCCGTGTCAAGCCTTCCATTTTTAGAAGAAAACTTGCAAACACATTTTCTTCTTCTATGGAATAGCGATCTTCTCATGTTTCTCCGTCTCTGCATCCACCCATGGCAATTACACCAACGTGACAGTTAACGTAACGTACACTGTACTCCATAACCCTCTGAGGCTCTTAACCTAGTAGCTCGCCTTGAAAAAATTAACCCAGCAACCTGATCGTGTGATTAGAGCAGGAGCGCTCCTGTCCCTTGACAAAATAATTTGCCGCTGGAGCTCGACTACAAAACGCTGTCTCTTATCCTACCGATGAAAACCCTGAATTCTTCTTCACGGAAAACATGGCCCCGCGTCTGCAAAACACGCCGCGATCGCTTGTGTACAACGCAAACGCGCGACCCGAGGCCGGCGAATCCCGAGAGCTGGCCTGGTGTAGCGAGAAGAAGCGCTGTGCCGGCCACGGCGTCCTGGATATGAATTCTCAGAGTCGCCGGCGGAGTAGCCTGTGCCGAAGGGCTTGGCTGCTTTCTACGAGGATCCAGTCCGTGCGGCCCTTCAATGTTATGGATTTTGGGAGGCCCGCGGAGCTAGCTCGCCTGATCAAGTTAGAAACAAAACACTCGCTGTTCTTGAGGATCCAACAGGCTATGCGGGCTAAAACCTTACTAAGTGGCCTTCCGCCTTCCACAGGTAATGGATCATTTTTAGGTCGTCATCGAGATGTAATTGGGTCAATGTAAGGCTTATCAATGTACCAAACGTAATTCCAGCTCAATTCTTGTTTGGCCGTCCTCATTTCATTTCATTTGGCTACACGTGTATCGACCGGGATACTGAATGATCTCGTATATCTCATGCTTATCTAATTTGTAACTTCGTAGCCATCCAGTGTATTTCTTACTAGATACTCATTTATTGTACAGCAAAGATTTTCTAGCTTTATATATATACATCTCTGTTTACACGGAATGCTCCTACGTACACACATATCTCTACGAAAATTGAGGCGTCAAAATTAGTTTACGGCCTGATAGAAGCATCAGCAATGACGACGAACCATTGCCTCCTCTTCACGGTAACGGTGGTGGCAGCCGTCCTTCTCACCGCCGCTAGCGCCAACCAGCCAAGGACCGTGCTCACGGCATACGATATGCTACAACAATACGGCTTCCCACCGGGCATCATCCCGGCGGGCGTGCAGAGCTACGACCTCCGGCCTGACGGCTCCTTCGAGGCGTTCTTCTCCGACGACTGCAAGCTGCGCGTCGGCGGTTTCACCCTTCGCTACAGCAGCCGGCTCGCCGGGAACATGCAGAACGGCTCGATCAGCGGGCTGGAGGGCGTGAAGGTGAAGGTCGTGATCCCGTGGGTCCGCATTCGGACGGTCAGCCGCGACGGCGACGAGCTCAGGGTCCACGCCGGGTCGATATCCAAGTCATTCCCCGTCGGCGACTTCTCTGTCAGCCCTCAGTGCCACTGAGACTCGACCACAGGAACACTTGCAGTAGCAGCGCAAGTAGGCAACCGCCAGTTCCTCTTCCGCGATCACGTCACTTTGATGTCTCGTTCTTCATTGCTCTCATGATCTGCTAGCTGATGCGCGCTAGTGTTTTGTTTAGAACTGGTGTGTCGTTTTGTAAGTTCGTGCACTGCCATTGTAGACTTGTAGTGTGGTTTGAGATCGAATATTTTAACAGATTTTTTTCAGTGAGATCGTAATTCCTTTGGGTGATTCAAATTAAAGGTCTTTTCAAGTAATGGCGTAGCTACATGCATGGGTCGGTCTGGCACGAAATACTCCGAACATCTTATGGCCAGCTTTCTTTTGAAAAAAAGTAAAAAAAAACTGAAAATATTGTCGACGAAAACAAGGAGGCGAAACGACCGGTCATGAAAATTGGGCGTGAAAACCCAAAAAAAAGCGGGAAAGGGCAAAACAAAAAAGAGTGAGGAAAACACTGACACAGAAACAGGTGGAAAAACGCAGAAACAGAAATAGTGTGCTACAACAATGGAGAACGGACGGGGAAACGCCGAGACAATGTCTCCTTGGGGGGGGGGGGGGGGGGGGGGGGGGGATGTCGTAATGTTATACGGAATGGTAGGCAATGACTATCTCATACCTTAAAGTAAGGACCAAGCAATATGGCATACGAAATGGTAGGTAATGACTATCTCATACCTCATACGCTGACATAATTGGAAGGATCCGGATTACTTGTCAATTCAAACTTGCGGTCCATGTTCAGTGGGCTTGACGGTCTATTTTGGGGCTGAAAGTTTTAGCATAGCTACTAGTCGGGCATGTGCCTGCACTTATCAAAATGCCAGATCGTGAAAATTACAGGTCAATCTCAGATTCTCAGTATTGTACCCAAGTTAACATGTAAGACCCTATTTTGTAGGGTAACATTCATGCCACCATTCAATTTATGTTCTAGAAGTTTCTACGAATATGCTTAGCTAATACTACACTAAAACCCACTTTTAAGATATTTGATAAACCATATATACCCTGTAGTTTGTCATGTCATATGAAATTAATTCAAGAAGAAAAATAAGCTACACGATATATTTTAAATATAGCGCTCAATGCAAATGTATCCTTAATGGTATGAATTATGGCTATATGTAACATGTTACAACCAACATTTAGTATTTTTTATGTGGTCCAAAGTGTCAAATAGGAAATATAACATTACACTCGTTAAGATTGTAATCCCTCCGCATTTTTTTGGACACATGTTGCAAATCACATCAATCAAGAGGGCCTAGTTAAGTGTTAGACAACATGTTAGTGCTACATGGGTGACCTTCTTACTCCTTCATGCATTGGTTGATTCTACATTGAGAGCCAAAATCTGGTCGAGTTTAATGTGGACATAGCTATATTTGCATATTCCCGAAACAATGAGCCTTACAAATAGGAAGAGTTTGATTTTTGAGATAGGTCTTTTGGAAACAGATGGGAGCGAGTATAATGCTAAAAATAAGTATGAAAGTTCAATATAAATAGTATTAAGATCAAATCGCCTCTGGTTCTCTTTAGGTCGTAGTTGTAGGCATGGACATCAAGTTGGGATCCAAAGACCCACGGACTCACGTACACTTCGTGGAAACGAAAGAGAGGGCAATTAAGGGGGTCGGCTGCGACTCTAAGGGCGTGTTTGGTAGGTCGGGTGAGCTGAGAGATTCCTAGCTCACCCCAGTTTCACGTGTTTGGTAGCCCGTGTTTGCCATCTGGGCCATGCCCATCTGATATAAAAAACGCCTCTCAGCCCTGCCCGCTAGAGAAGTGACAATCGAGCTTCTGTCCTCAGCCTGGGCGAGGTCATACCGAAAAATTTCGCACGCGTGAGCCCCACCCGTGCGCCGCGAGCCAGCGGCCAGCCCCGCGCAGAATTCTTCCCCATTTCCTTGCACGCTCTCGTCTCCTTCGCTCGCGTAGCGCGCGCCACCTCTGTCCGCCGGCGCTGCTTTGCTCCTCCAGCGCCGCTGCTGTCGAGTCCGGTCAGCACCACGTCGCTCTCCGGCCATCGCGGAATCGCTCTCCGGTCGGCGCCGCGTCGCTCTCCACCCCGTCGTCCCTACCGAGCTCGGCCCTGCGCCAATGGAGGTCAACCTCCTGTCAAACTCCGCCGGCACCTCCTCCTTCTTCCCGGCCTCGCCTCTGTCCGACCAGAGTAGAAGGACCACCGCCGCCGCATCCTTGCACCGTGACGGAGGATCCCGAGGGCCGCAAACGAGGACCACTGTCGGAGACGAGCACCAACCACCGTGATCCAAACCTGAGGACTTGATTGCTTCTTTTTTTGTGTTCGAGGGACTTTTTGTAAACTTTGGACTTATTTGTAAATTCAGTTCCTGGACCCTACTCTCAGATTGTACCAGTACATACAAGCTACCAAATGACATCTCGCTCCAGCTTGTTTCCACACATACGGGCCACCAAACAGAGACGGGCCACCAAACAGAGAAGAAAATCTCAGCCCAACCCTGCCCATATCAAGATGTCTCACTTGAGAAACTTTTGGTGGGGTGATACAACCTACCAAAGACACCCTAAGTCTATTATCGGGCGAGCTTTCATTTGCCCAATTGCATCCGCTAGACAAGGCAGTCTGGAGAATGGAGGGAAAATAGTCTCACCTTGCCGATGTAGCTTGCATGCGACCTGTTTATACATGAGCGTGTTAGAGAGATCTCGAGCACCTTCCGCCCGCTCATCTTCATGTTGCCTGGAAAGTTTAATTTGCTAATGAGGCATGGAACCCCGTGATGAGCGTCAGGTCCTTATTTTATTTTTTCATCATTCTTTTCTATTCATGTTTTTGATTTTGTTTTTTTGCTCAACATGATGACCTTTTAAAGTTAATGTTAATAACTCATGTGCAATTAGATATTTGCTAGCTTAGGCATGCAAAGCAACGTGATAGAGATTTATTTCTATCTACTTGGACATTTCAATCAACGAGCCAATATAGCTTGTACACCTCTGCTTCCCATATTGAAAAATATACACGCATGTTATGGATTAGGCATTCATTAATGTATCCTAATAACCGTTTGACAAAATACGATGGATCCAAAAATCGTGTCGCAAATCAAAGACGGTCTGCTATAGCTCGAGAACACGGATAGGAATACCATTTTTCACTACCCTTAGTATCCGCATGCGTTAGCTATAACAGAGTTATTCATGAATCTTTGGGAACAAATAAAAGATATGTTATAAAAATTAAGAAACAATATCGACAAATTATAGGAGGGGGACTGGATTGAACGACCCACCATGATATTTGGGCTTAATACCCAATAACGTCCAGGAAATATTTAAAACTAAAATAGGAAAAAAACCAACATTGGATTGCCAAAAACGGGCGGGAAATATTTTTAATGCCTAACATCCATGGTTTCATTTAATAATTAGTTAATTACCCCCATGAAAGACACGGAAATCTACATTTAAAAAACGAATGATCAAAAAAAGAAGAAAATACGAAACATCACTACTAATATAAAAAGACAGAGAGATGACAGATCCAACGAATCCTGGACGTTTAACTTCTAATCCTACGACCTAAAACGCGACCGTGATTTGCGCTAAACACTACTTTCAGCCCATCGTGAACAATTCTTTCTCCCACGCCGCCTGCGACTCCTCCCCTGCAACCGCCACACGCTCCTCCTCTGCACGTCGCCACTGCCGCTGACTACGCCAGCTATCCAACAAGGGACGAAGACCAGTCGACCACCACCGCCCGGACGAAGACGCCACCAATCGCGGGAGGACGCCACCGGCCGCCTCATTACTTGCACGAGGATGTCGCCACCGTCGAACTGCCCGGGACAGCACGCCGCAGCCGTACTGACGCGCTCGCCGCCGCCGCCGTCTCACTGCCCGGGACACGACGCCGCCTCCGCACTGCCCCGCTTGTCGGCCGCCTTCAAGCACCTCTGACCACGTTGCTTGCGTGAGGACGTCTCCGCCGTCGCACTGCCCGGGACAGCCCGCCGCAGCCGTACTGAACCGCTCGCCGCCGGATCCGTCACACTGCCCGGGACACGACGCCGCCTCCGCACTGCCCTCCTGCATCTCTGACCACACCGACAGTACGTTCACATGCAGGTTTGCGGATACTTTCAGACAAGGGATCATGCCCACCAACTGTTTGATACAATGCCTTATTTCGAATGTCTCAGCTTGCACCTGAAAAAATCAACTGCATTGTACATAGTACAGATAACTGTTAGTAGATTGGTTCTGTGTGCTACCAATAACTGTTAGTCAGGAGGGAAAGAGAATAGGGCGTTTCTGCCACTGGTTGCAGCTTGCCACTGTCACGATATTGCTGCAACCCGTGAGAGGTTAGTGGTGCTGCTTGCTAATGACCATCTAATACTTAGAGTAATTTGAGAGATTGATTGGAATGAAAGATTGGGAGATGGAGTGCTGCTAGCTGATATGTGCTACTTGTCTCTTGAAGCATTCCTGATGTAAGAGCATTGAGGACAACTGTACTACACATACACAGTTCGATTTAATCGGTTTTCTACAATTTAGAGCTTACGGACGGTACCTTTAATTGCTATCGTGAGGGGCCAGCAAGTTTCATCTTATCTTTGACTTTCCAAAGTATTAAAAACTGATGCAGCATTGTGTGTGTAATCTGTAATATGAAATGGATTTGTCCTGTTAGCCAACCATTATTAAACTGGACGATTTATGGAGCTAAGTTGTGCATTCTGTTTTTGTTTTTGTTGTAAATTCTCTCCAGCCATTGGTAGGCTTATTTTCAGGAAATCATTATTGTACTGTAGTAAAAGAAAAAAAGATGACAAGGGGATGGAGACATGAGTTTTGGGCGGTGCTTGGTTTCGCTCGGGGTTATAAACTAACTTTTTATCAAATGCATGTTGAAGTTCATATATAAAATAGATTAGGATACACAAATATATGCTACTATACACTTGCATATTTCAGATCATTCTGTTTAAAGAAACCGTGCTTGGTTCGCCCGTGGTAGAGAAAATGACTTAGGATTGCTTTGATCAACTCCAAATATTCTGCATATGCGTTATTGTTCAAGAATTGCCGATTACTCCAAATCTAAACCACAATTGTTCATATGCCACGCAAGTAAAAATCAAGAGTGCAATAGGATGACGACTTAGTTAGCTTCTTGCGCTAGGACAGGTGCACGAGTGGTGTCAAAACTGCTTCTTCTGCTTAAGGATGCTTCTTTGCATTGGATGATTGTAACGCTACCAGTTTGGTTAGTAAAAAAAGGGTCTTGGACAATAACATCCAAGTTAGGGATGGAAGTATATCTCTTTTGATACTCCCCTTATTATGAAACAAACTGCTATGAATGATCGGGAACTAAAATTCATTTCCACTGCTATAAGGGTAACTTTCTAGGTCTCTTTTCTCCTAAGGAGTCTTAAAAATTAGAATTTTATGAACTTCTGGTTCAACTTTAATCACATTATGCATGTTAGTTTCCAGTTACATACAACCACAATATTACGTGCTTGACCTGGAATAATTTGTACAGGTTAAGCAAGTCCTAAGTAAAGACAGAAGCAAGTTTATGTTCTGGAAGATGATGTGTACACATTTACATTCTTCATTATTTTTGCAAGTTTTGATTATTTCCAGTATAGATTGTATTTTTGCATGTTTTAATTTATTTTACGTGATAAAGTTGTGATTATATTATTTTCACACATCAATAGGGGGGATTTCTTTCCTTTTGTGTATAAATGAATAGTTCATTTGTATTTAGAAGTTGTTTTAGATAAATTTTATTTATACAAGGAGGCAATCCAGGCGGTTGATGACTTGGGAACAAAATGGATTATGCCAATTTGGTACGTGCAACAGAGCAGCAAGTTGATCTCTCACCGGATGGTGTCATCTACATGCAGTCCTTTGCACAGCGCAATTTATTTGCTACGTACTAATCGTGGTAATTACCGGCTGTTGTGTCTAAAATCAGTGCTAAACTCTGTACACTTGTGTCGTATTATCTGAGCCAGTCGGTTGGTTCCGGTTTAAAAAGGGGACAATATAAATTTATAATATATTTTACGTGCGTTGCACGTGCACCTTTACTAGTAGAATGAAGAAACCGAAAACAGCAACAAAAAAAATGCTCTAGGCGAATTGGTGGCCCAAGGTGGCGAAGGGTGTATGTGACACCAGCATAGAACAAACCATACCCACACCCTCCCCCCAAGACCGGTCGGCCCATTTAGTTTACATTTTTTCCTTTTTTATTTCTCTCTTTCATAATTAACTTAATTTTTATTTTGTTACTTTCCCTTGCTTTTAGTACCTTCTCACATTGTTTATCTTTGCTTCCACATGCGTTTCACAAATACAATTATATGGACGTGACTTACTAACTGTCAGGCAATGGAATTTTTTTGCACACGTGTCTAGCTAGCTATAGAATTTGGGTGATCATTTTTTTCTTGAATAAATCATCAAAATTTAAACATGGGAGACTATCACATGTGTTCATGAATGTGAATCAATTTTAACAAGTTGCGTAATTTTTTTCATATACATGATTCAATTAGAAAAAACAGTTTGTGCGAAAAATTATTCTACATGCACAGAAAACACACACACACATTCTTTTGTCGACTGTACATAACATTTTAAGCCCTCAAAATTACTAAAAGTTATGTGAACAATTTCTTTGACATACATGAACATTTAATTAGTGTCCACTCCCTCCTTTGTTTTCTAATCCTCCGTCCATAGCACAAACTAATGGTGCTTTGAACACTGGCAGTCTTTAACAATTACATTTGACCACTATTTTTTACTATAGCCTATGTTTAAAACACAAGAAAATATTATCTAGCCAAATCTAAACATATGGTTTATGATTTCCCAATCTAAATATTAGAGACAGTATTGATAGTCAACATTTTTTTTTTTGACTTAAGCCACGTCCAAGACGATATCCATTTGTGATATGTCACTAGTAGAAAACAAGGCTTTGGTGAGGCCACATTTGGCACTGGATTGACTGGAACCGGTACTAAAGGGGTATTAGTACCGGTTCCAGAGGCGAGACAGCCGGCAGTTAACGGCACCGGTTGCGTTGGACCCTTTAGTACCGGTTGGTAATACAAACCGGTACTAAAGGGTTGCCTCGGTCGGCTGCAGCGCGCGGCCCCCACGGTCAGACCCTTTAGTACCGGTTTGTATTAGGTTCGGCCTATATTGCCTTCTTCCACCCGACGCACAGCTCTATTGCTTTCATTCAAGCTCAATTTTCTTCTCTCTTTGCTCTCCCAAGCTCTAGCACTACTTGATCTCTACAACATTTGTTAAGATTGGTAGCACTTACTTATATAAGGGTTAGCAACTTCATCTTCTCTTCCGGCATTTCAATTTTAGCTCATTTTGCTAGTTTAACTCATTTGATTTTTCTAGTGCAAGCAAGGTGTTTGATGAAATGCCTAAGTTAGGGATTTTATTTGTTTTATATGCATTTTGAGCTCAATTTAAAATAAGATTTGTGCCTTTTTATAGTGTCGTCCCCACTTCCTCACCGCCGCCGATCGCCCGCGGCGCCCCGTGATCGACACCACCTCGGTGAGCCTCTTGTTTTTTTCTTATATTTTTAAAAAATATTAGTTGTATGATTTAGATGCATAATTATTACTTGTATATTTTTCTTACTTGATAATTGTTTGTTATATATATAGTGTCATGGTTTTGACATCTGTCCACACCGGCTCTCGTCCGCTCTATTATTCGGATGTGGTACGATTGTTTGTTATAACTATATATTTGTTTAATTTCGTGTTTCTAACAATTAAGTCGACCAACTTAACGTAGATATATTTTATCTAGGAGGTTGTTGAACCGCAAAATGAACCCGACCCTATTCTCGAGTTTTTTGTAAAAGAAAACGATGATTTGAAAGCAAAACTGAAAAGAAGCGAAGATCTTCGTCTCGAAGAGAAGATGAAATGGGAGTTGAAGATTGCCGACGTCGTTGATGATAACGAGATCAAGATGGAGGCAATGCGCTTGGATCACGAGATCAAGATGAATGCAATACGCTTGAAGCTTAAAAAGATTAGAAAATATGTCATTAGTCAAGAGGCTTGGTATCATTATGCTGTTGGTTCAATAATTACCTTGGTTGCGATTTTGATCGCATTTATCGTTGGATTTAAATTCTTTATCTAGTTATATGTTAGTTTAAATTAATGAATGTTTATGAGAACTATGTATTTGATTTGTTTAAATCCGGTGAACTTGTATTAATGAATTTAGTCATATGATATAGTACGTTGACCGACGCTCTCCGGAGTTCATTAGCGGCCTACAGGAATTTCTCCGTGCGGCCGAGTTAAACAAGAAGAATGGTTTTATGTTTTGTCCATGCGATGAGTGTCGGAATAAGACGAATTACCCTAGCGCAAGAACCCTAAACTTCCACCTGTTCCGGAAAGGCTTCATGCCCAATTATTTTTGTTGGACCAAGCACGGAGAAACAAGGGTTATAATGGAGGACAATGAAGAAGATGATGATGACAACTATCATCTGTTCTCTGAACACGGTGATACTAAAATGGGGGAAGACGAAGCTGAGCATGAGGTCATTGTTGATGATCAGTCTGATGATGATCTTCGTCAGGTTATTCTTGATGAACAGATAATCTGCGGAACTGAAAACGAGTGGTTGAAGTTAGAGCGCATGTTGGAGGACCACAAAAAATTGTTGTACCCAACTTGTGAAGATGGCCAGAAAAAGCTGGGTAGCACCCTGGAATTGCTTCAATGGAAGGAAACGAATGGAGTATCTGACAAGGGATTTGAACAGTTGCTACAAATATTTAAAAAGATGCTTCCAAGGAAAAATGAATTGCCCTCCAGTACGTACGAAGCAAAGAAGATTGTCTGCCCACTAGGATTAGAGGCGCAGAAGATACATGCATGCATCAACGACTTCATCCTCTACCGCGGTGAGAAGTACGAGAATTTGAATGCATGCCCGATATGCGGTGCATTGCGGTATAAGATCAGGCGAGAAGACCCAGGTGATGTTGAGTGCGAGGCCAGCCCCAGGAAGAGGGTTCCTGCCAAGGTGATGTGGTATGCTCCTATAATACCACAGTTGAAACGTTTGTTCCGAAACAAAGATCATGCCAAGTTGTTGCGATGGCACAAAGAAGACCGTAAGGAAGACGAGATGCTGAGACACCCCGCTGATGGGTCGCAGTGGAGAAAGATTGACAGTGAGTTTCGAGATTTTGCAGCTGACGCAAGGAACTTAAGGTTTGGTCTAAGTACAGATGGCTTGAATCCATTTGGGAAGCAGAGCAGCAGCCATAGCACCTGGCCTGTGACTCTATGTATCTATAATCTTCCTCCTTGGTTGTGCATGAAGAAAAAGTATATCATGATGCCAGTGCTTATCCAAGGCCCGAAACAACCCGGCAACGAGATTGATGTGTATCTGAGGCCATTAGTTGACGAACTTTTACAGTTGTGGTCTGACGAAGGTGTACGTGTGTGGGATGAGTATAAACAGGAGGAATTTAACCTACGAGCGTTGCTGTTTGTAACCATCAATGATTGGCCTGCTCTTAGTAACATTTCTGGACAATCAAACAAGGGATACAATGCATGCACGCATTATTTAGATAAGACTGACAGTATATATTTGTGTAACAAGATTGTGTACATGGGGCATCGTCGATTTCTTGGACCCAAGCATCCCTTAAGGAAGAAAGTCAAACATTACAAAGGTGAGACAGATCATCGGCTGAGGCCTACCCGCCCTTGTAGTTCTGTTATATATGATATGGTTAAGGATTTAAAAGTAATCTTTGGAAAGGGTCCTGGGGGACTACAAGTTCCGAATGACGCAAACAACCACGTACCCATGTGGAAAAAGACATCTATATTTTGGGAGCTGCCCTATTGGATACTGCTAGAAGTTCAATCTGCAATCGACGTGATGCACGTGACAAAGAATATTTGCTGCAACCTGCTTAACTTCTTGGGCGTGTATGGGAAGTCGAAAGAAGGGAAGTCAAAAAAAGGGAAGTCCAAAAAGGGGAAGTCAAAAAAAGGGAAGTCAAAAGATACACCGAAAGTAAGGCAGACCCATCAACATATGAGCGAAGAGATGCATCGAGACGACAATGGGACAGAGAATGAACCAGCTCCTGCCAGCTACGCTCTTACGAAAGAAGAGAAGAAAATATTTTTTGAATGTCTTCACAGTATGAAGGTTCCATCTGGCTTCTCGTCGAATATAAAGGGAATAATAAACATGACAGAGCTAAAGTTTCAAAATCTGAAGTCTCATGACTGCCACGTGATTATGACATAATTACTTCCGGTTGCATTGAGGGGGCTATTACCGGAAAACGTTCGAGAACCCATTGTGAAGCTATGTGCATTTCTCAATGCAATATCTCAGAAGTTAATCGATCCAGCAACTCTACCAAGTTTACAGAAGGATGTGGTGCAATGTCTTGTCAGCTTCGAGTTAGTGTTTCCACCATCCTTCTTCAACATTATGACGCACCTCATAGTTCACCTAGTCGAAGTGATTTCCGTTCTCGGTCCTGTATTTCTACACAACATGTTCCCCTTTGAGAGGTTCATGGGAGTCTTAAAGAAATACGTTCATAATCGTGCTAGGCCAGAAGGAAGCATGTCCAAGGGCTATGGAACAGAGGAGGTCATTGAGTTTTGTGTGGACTTTATTCCTGATCTTATGCCGATCGGTGTTCCTCAATCGCGCCATGAGGGGAGACTGCGTGGAAAAGGCACGCTAGGAAAGAAAGCAACAACAAGTATGGATGGACATTCTTTCACCCAAGCACACTACACAGTTTTAGCAAATTCCAGATTGGTGGCTCCGTATATCGTGGAACACATGGATATTTTACGCTCCGAATATCCGGAGCAGACTGACTTCTGGATTAAAGGAAAACACGTGGATACTTTTGGCAGTTGGTTGCGTACACATCTCATTAATAACAAAGATGTTGGAGTAGAGCTATACTTGTTGGCCAATTCACCATCTTCGACTATATTGACTTTCGAAGGGTACGAGATAAATGGAAATACATTTTACACGGAAACCCAAGACAAAAAGAGCACTAACCAAAACAGTGGTGTCCGTTTTGATGCAACAAACGACAATGGGACAAAGGACACATATTATGGTTGCATACAGCAGATATGGGAACTTGACTATGGACCTTCTTTTAAGATCCCTTTGTTTAAGTGCAAATGGGTCAACCTGTCAGGCGGGGTAGAGATAGACCGACGGTACGGAATGACTACCGTGGATCTCAACAATCTTGGGTACTACACCGAGCCATTCGTCCTAGCCAATGATGTGGCTCAGGTTTTCTATGTCAAGGACATGTCTTCCAGACCGAAAAAAAGAAAAGATAAGCAAGCTGATACATCATACGATGAGCCAAGGCGCCACATAGTTCTTTCAGGGAAAAGAAACATCGTGGGAGTGGAGGACAAGACAGACATGTCAGAAGATTACAATAAGTTTGATGAAATTCCGCCCTTCAAAGTGAGAACTGACCCAAGCATCGCTTTAAATGATGAAGATTGTCCATGGCTACGGCGCAGTGAGAAGAAAGGGACACACACGAAGAAAAAATGAACACTAGATAGGGTGGTTGTTCGTGATGTGTAACAATGTATTAAACCTGCATATCAAATGCACTGTTGGGCGTATGCAGGAAATCCGAATGCTTTGTATTCGGTCGATGAACTGAAGTATTATGTAGATAGAACAAAACACACGGTTTCCCCTGCATACAGCCCAACAGTGGCTCGTGAGTGCCCGCATATCAAATGCACTGTTGGGCGTATGCAGGGAATCCGAATGCTTTGTATATCAAATGAACTACACTAAGTGTTGACATAGCTTAGACATGTCTGCTTCCTCCTCCTACCTCACAAGAGAATGCTTCTAAGCCCAGCCTCTCGAAGATGTCCTAAGTATGCTCAGAAGGACATCTTCGAGAAGCTGGTTCCTAGAGGAGTCCTCTGTCTTTGCCCCGGTTGGTGGCTCAACCCAAAAGGTCTGGGCACCTATTTATAGCATCGCCAGGGGGAGGCATCTTTAGTCCCGGTTGGTGGCTCAACCCGGGACAGAAGAAACACTCCTGATCTAACGGCTCACAAGTGCTTGAAAGAAACACACGATCCGTGTGCTTCTTTAGTCCCGGTTGGTGGCTCAACCCGGGACAAAAGAAACACTCCCCTAATCTAACGGCTCATGCCAAAGGATTTCATTTTTTGAGATGTTTATCAATTTATTTCATTTTTTCGTAAAAGCGATCAAAACGGTCGCGATGACTATTCGTCGAAAGAGGTAATATTTTATAGAATTATCAGTGTTTCTGTGATATAACCACTAGTTGTGTACCTCAAAATGATTTTTCCAAAAATTTCATAACAAACTATCAAACAGTTGTAGTTCAAATTTGAATTACTTTCGATAAATCAACATAAACTCATTAAACTATGGGAAATTAGTTAGAAATCAAGGAAAAACCTAATACTTGGGGATTATCCATCATATGTGTACTAGTTTCCATGAAAATTAAATGGGTCCCATTTTGCATCATATTTTTGGTACTTTGTTCACAAAAAAGTCATTTTTTCACTTAAAAAATGGAAAATAATACTTATGAAATTAATTTTAAGATTTCCTTTGGCAAGGTTGTTTCTTATACCAAGATACATCTATTTGTGGGATATGAGATATTTATCACAAACTATGCCGTGGAAATGACCATAACTTGGTCATTTGTCTTGAAACTTCTAGATGTTCATACATGATAGACCTTTTTGTGAAGACTTTTTTTTGCATATTTTGTCAAAAATCAAGTTTATCATTTTTCATAGCAACTAGTACACATATAAGGAGCCCATGCCAAATGATTTCATTTTTTGAGATGTTTATCAATTTATTTCATTTTTTCGTAAAATCGATCAAAACGGTCGCGATGACTATTCGTCGAAAGAGGTAATATTTTCTAGAATTATCAGTGTTTCTGTGATATAACCACTAGTTGTGTACCTCAAAATGATTTTTCCAAAAATTTCATAACAAACTATCAAACAGTTGTAGTTCAAATTTGAATTACTTTCGATAAATCAACATAAACTCATTAAACTATGGGAAATTAGTTAGAAATCAAGGAAAAACCTAATACTTGGGGATTATCCATCATATGTGTACTAGTTTCCATGAAAATTAAATGGGTCCCATTTTGCATCATATTTTTGGTACTTTGTTCACAAAAAAAGTCATTTTTTTCACTTAAAAAATGGAGAATAATACTTATGAAATTAATTTTAAGATTTCCTTTGGCAAGGTTGTTTCTTATACCAAGATACATCTATTTGTGGGATATGAGATATTTATCACAAACTATGCCGTGGAAATGACCATAACTTGGTCATTTGTCTTGAAACTTCTAGATGTTCATACATGATAGACCTTTTTGTGAAGACTTTTTTTGCACATTTTGTCAAAAATCAAGTTTATCATTTTTCATAGCAACTAGTACACATATAAGGAGCCCATGCCAAAGGATTTCATTTTTTGAGATGTTTATCAATTTATTTCATTTTTTCGTAAAAGCGATCAAAACGGTCGCGATGACTATTCGTCGAAAGAGGTAATATTTTCTAGAATTATCAGTGTTTCTGTGATATAACCACTAGTTGTGCACCTCAAAATGATTTTTCCAAAAATTTCATAACAAACTATCAAACAGTTGTAGTTCAAATTTGAATTACTTTCGATAAATCAACATAAACTAGAGAAAAAGAAACTAGAGAAAAAAACAAAAAGATAGTTCTTAAAAAAAATTAGACAATTAAATTACATAGAAATGAAAGAAAAAGAAACTAGAGAAAAACAAATAGATAGTTATTACAAATTTTGTAAGAAAAAACAAACAGAAAATATAAGAAAATATATTGTAAGAAAACAGAAAAAAGAAAAGATAAAACAGAAAATTCAATTCAAAAGCCCTTTAGTACCGGTTGGTTTTTCCAACCGGTACTAAAGGGGTTGGCTTGGCGCGCGAAATTTCAGTGCGTCCCAAAGTGGACCTTTCTTTAGCACCGGTTGATAAGCACAACCGGTGCTAAAGGTCTATTTCGAGCAGTTAAGGGTGGCGAACCGCCCAAAACTGCTAAGTCTTCGATCTTCCCGGCCCTGTCTCTCGAGCTCCACGCGCCTACGGCGAAGCCCTGCTCCTCCGCCGCCGCGTCATCGCCTCCGGCCGCCGCGCCGTCCCTCCGATCACCGCGACGTCGCCTCCGGCCGCCGCGCCGTCCCTCTGACCACCGCGCCATCGCCTACCACGCGCCCCGCTCCGGCCTCTCTCCACCTCCGGCCGCGCGCGCGCACGCCTCAGGCCTCCGCCACCGCTCCGGCCATCGCCTTCGCCGCCACGCCGTCGCCTCCGGCCGCCGCGCCGTCCCTCCCTCCCTGCTCCGGCCGCGGCGAGACCTCCCCGCTCCGGCCATCTCCTCCACCACCGCCGGCCTCTCCAAGGTTTGTATTTTTTTTCATTATAGCTAGCAAATTAATTATAGGTTATTAGTTATAGGTTATTAGCAAATTAATTATAGGTTATTAGTACTGTTTATTAGATTAGTGTTTAGGTTATTATAGCTAGCAAAAAATTTCATTATAGCTAGCAAATTTTTTCATTATTAGTTATTAATGTTTAGGTTATTAGTGTTTAGGTTATTACTGTTTAGGTTATAATTAGTGTAGCAAATTTAGAAATTTAGCAAAGTTGGAAAATTTTGTTGCAATATTGTTAATACTTCATATTTTGTATCAATTTTTGGAAAGTTAGCAAATTTTGTATCATATTTTTGTATCATATTTTGTATCATATTTTGTATCAAATTTGTGTATCAATTTTTGCAAAGTTAGCAAACAATGTTAAAATTTGTGTTAGGAAAACAATGTTAATTAATACTTCATATTTCGTTAATATTTTTGCAAAGTTAGCAAATTTTTGTTCCAATTTATGTATATAAGAAATATTTGTTCCAATTTATGTGTATAAGAAATATTTGTTCCAATTTATGTGTATAAAAAATATTGGTTGCAATTTTTGTATCAACTTTAATTGTAACCTTGATTCAAATTTAAATTTGAAGTGACATTGAGCTATGGACAACAACCCCTTCATCCGAAACGAGGTCGTTGAAGAGCAAATGGCAGCAATAATATATGAGAAGAGTCTTGGAGTAAATTCCGATGGAGAAGATTCTGATGATGAACAAGACGATGATTTCAGCTCAAGATGTCTGAACGACTCCGGTGAGGGACTTGAGCTAGAAGAAATAATAGACGACGATCAAGTGCGCGCGGAAAACTCCGGCCAGGTATATATATATATATTAAGTCTTGTTGATGCATAAATTGATTTATATTGCACCTACTAACAAAACATTTTTCTTTTAGCCCTCCGGATCTAAAAAGAAGCCGACAAACCCTACACGAGGCCCGGCCAAAAGGTTGAAGCTAGAAGATGGTGCAAAGCTGTCGATCGTTGAAGTAGGCGATGATGGCAAACCGCTGAAACCCGAAAACACCTGCCGCAAATATGTAGCTCAATGCGGAGCGATTGTTAGGGACATTCTCCCGATCACCCTTGCAGAATGGAATGAGCCAAAGAAAGCCAAAGTTGGCGCAAGTTATGTCGACGACAGACTTAAGCAAACACTTTGGGACACAATCTTGAGTGATTTCAGCCTCCCGGAAGGTCTCCCAGAGAAGAAGCTGGAGAAAGTCAGGGAGTGGACTCTTAAGAAGATGGCCACACAATTCAACAGCTGGAAGAAAAAATTGTGGAAAAATTATGAGAAAAAGACTCCAGAATTCAAGGGCCCTCTAGAGAAGACAAAAGATGATTGGGCCGCATTTGTAGCTTATAAGAAATCAGCCGTCGCTCTGGCCCGATCCGAGAGAAATAAGGAGAATGCTAAGAAGAAGAAATACCACCATACTTTGGGGTCAGGTGGCTACAAGACTGCCTTGCCTAAGTGGGAATCCTTTGAAAACGAACTTCGTCTAAAAGGGATCCCTCCACAGACAGATGACTGGCCCGAGAGGTCCAAGTACTGGTTGTTCGCGCATGGAGCAGTGTTGGACCCAGAGACAGGGCTAATTGTTGCAAAAAGAAAATGGAAGAAAAGAATTACACGAGTTGTAAAAAAGCTAGAGAAGGCAATAGCGGCCGTCCGAGAGGGAACATTTGTTCCCAATAGAGAGGACGACGAGCTGACACTCGCCCTCGGGAATCCTGAACACTGGGGACGATGTCGAGGTAGAGGAGGCGGGGTTGGTTTCCTTCACGGGTTTCCCGCGGACGTTGCAACATATAAAAGCCTTTCCAGAAGTAAGAAGAAGGAGGCGGACCGGTTATCACAATTAGAACGCCAGGTCCACACATGGCAGGCCCAGGTGAAGCGGCAGCAGGAGCAACTGGACTCAATTACCCAGCAAAGGGAATCTCGGATGGTGCTAGAAGAAACTCCAGTCGATGTCTGCCTATCTCAGCGGAAAAGCAGCGTGGGTTCCACGCATCTAGAATATCCTGCAGTTGATGAACCGGCGGCTCACTACCCCGTGGATGATATCACGGAGAAGACAAATTGTGTGTTACATGTGCCAATGAAGAACATCAGTTATCCGGTGGCGAAAGGATATGCTTTACAACATCAACCTGGAGCAACCTTCCATTTTGGTCAGAGTCCAGCTGGATATGCTCGTGTCGGGGTCACAAAAGTTATGCCGGGATTCCACTCAATGGAACTTGACATTCCTGGAAATGATGACGAGAAGACTTTGGGAGAAGTCGAGCATGGTATCATCCTATGGAAGAAGAAATACATCATCTTTACAGACTCTACGCCAAGGCCACCGACTCCTCCGGGTAGAAATTTATCACCTAAAAGTCCACCCGCCTTCCGCGATGATTGGGTGCCCACCGCAAGTCCATCGCCCGCGCCGTCCCGTCAGCCGACTGATGCGCCCACTAGTCATGTGACAAAGCGGAGTTTGTTCAGGAAAGACAGGTCCCCTGTCATTAAACGTGCAAAGAAAACGCAGAAAGTGAAGTCTCCTGAGAAGTTAGCTCCTGAGAAACCGGCTTGCGAGATGACTATGGAGGAAATAACAGTGAGCTTAAATGCCGATGCGGCAACCTTTTTTGAACGGAGAAAAGAGGAAAAACATGCCGCAACCCTGGATCCCTTAAAGGAACTTCTGAAGAATATACCAATTGAGGTAAAAGATCGCACCATTGACAACTTATATAACCCTCCACCGCCGCCGTTTACAGACTATGAGCGCGGTATTAACAAGGTACATAGCTCGCAGATGGAGGAAGAGGAGGAGCAACGGAAACAAAAGAAATGCGGGAAACAAGTTGCCCAGCTCGGGGAACAAGAAGTACAATCGATAGCCCCGCTCATTGTGTCGTCTCGGGCTCCTCAGGAAATCGAGCCTGGAGAAGTTGTATACCGTGCAGACAGAGAGTACGAGACTCTTGAGATAGCATATCAATATACTCTCGGGCTGCCTCTAGTGACAAACCCCAGTGCTCTAACAACACAGTTATGGAGATTGCATAACTGGTACATGGACATCTCAAAAGATGGGACTTTCTATTTCATGGCGGGAGTTAAGGATGAGCACTACTTCCAAGAATATGCTGTACAGGTTGAGTTCTCTGAACTTTTTCAGATGTACAATCAACGTGCTCTCGACAAGTCTATCATCAGCTGCTATTGTCTGTAAGTAATTTATTTGTGTATTTTCGTTATTTAGTTAAGCTCGTTCATTGCCAGTAATTATCCTCACATCATTCTTTTGTACGCTATTATGCAGAATGAAGATTCGTGAATGCAGACAGCTCAAAATCTGGGACATTGGGTTCATTGACCCGGATAAAGTTCATGTCCAGACTTTAGAAAATCAACCCGACGCCATAGAGGACGTTTTACTGAATTTCTTTAAGCGACAAAGTACCAAAAAAGAAATACTTTTTCCTTACAACTTCAAGTGAGTGTTAATGTCTTGTACACATTCTTTTTTGCTTTCCCGATATTAAGTGCAATTGATGAGTTCTGAATGACGTGCGCAGTTACCACTTCATTCTCCTGATCATTAGACTCGACGATGGAGAAGTTGAAATCTGGGACTCAAAAAAAAACAAATCCAGATGCATACAAAAGCGTGCGTATAATGCTCAAGGGGTAATTTCAATCGCACTAGGCCTCTATTTCGTTCATTTACTTGATATCAAAAGTAAGTAATAACTCCGCAATTCATATTCTTTTTGGGCAGGGTTTGGAAAAAGTTCACCGAGCAAGAACCCGGTGAATGGAAAGATAAGCTGGAGTTCAAAGCTAACAAAGTAAGTACTACTACTTAACTAGCTCCGTGTATCTTTCTAATTCTCTTTATTATTATTTGATTAAATCATATTCTTGTATAGTGGTGTCTGCAACAACCAGATGGGACGGATTTATGTGGATACTACGTTTGTGAGTTCATTCACATGAAAGTCAATGAGAGAGTCAATAGTCAAAGAAACATAGAGGTACGCAAAAATCATTCACAACTTTATTTTTCTACTATCACTTGTGTTTAGTTTCAATCATAACTAATTTGATCTCCTCCTTTTAAAGATGGCAAGGAAGCGGAACCAACTCCTACCAACGAACCGCGTTAAAGCAATTGCGGAGGAATTGGCGGGATTTTTCCTTACGCATGTCATAAATCCATCCGGTGAATTTCACTATGTGGAAAAATAGACTCCCTCCATGTAATAGCAGTGATATCTCCGTGAAAAAAGTAATGTAATTATGGGTACTTAATTTATATGTGTAATGAGTACAATTTATATGTGTACGTAGTGTGTATAATTTATATGTGTAATGGGTACTTTATACGTGATCTCCTCCAAAATCCAGAAAAATAAGCGAAAAAGAAAATAACAGAAACCCTAAACCCCGAAAAATAAGCGCACAAGGAAAAAACAGAAACCCTGAAAAATAAGCGGAAGAAAAAAACATAAACTTTTAATACCGGTTGGTAAAACCAACCGGTACAAAAGGCCTCCGCCCCCGCGCGCCCAGCTCTGCCCACGTGGAGGCCCTTTAAAACCGGTTACAATCTGTGTCGGTTCCAAAGGGTCCACCCCTTTAGTCCCGACCTTTTAACACCGGTTGCACAACCGGTGCTATAGGCCCTTTACAACCGGTGCTTGTGTAGGCATGATAACCAATATAAAATACAGAACTACTTGTTTATCGAGAAATTAGTCGTACTCAATGCGAGCTCTTATGGTGAACAATCCTTCTGGACCACCAAACAGATCTCCACCCTCCTTTGAGGTTGATGAGACACAGGTCAAGCTTATATTAACTTCTAAGCATTTGTGATATTCAGGCCGTCCACAATAGCAAAAAAGTACATGCAAGATGAACAATATACAAATACAGAATCACTTGTTTATCTAATCAGCAAGTCATACTAAATACTTTTGTGGTGAATATTCCTTCTGGACCACCTGCAAATAGATCTCCACCCTCCTCCTTTGAGGTTTTGAGGCACAGGTCAATCTTATGTATTCTTCTAGGTTTTTACTATGTTCAGCTTGGTACAAAAATAGCTAGCCTAGCCCTCTAAAGGTAGCCACGGGACCATCGGTTTGTGATCTCGCCGTCGAAGAAGTACATTGATTCCACTAAGCGGCTCAGGTATACTTAGCAGACCTTCCCAATCACGCATTCCATGGATCGTTGACATCTACAAACCCCTCATAGGCTTCCGTTTCAGGATAGGTCGAGGATCATGTACGTCTGGGATACTCGAAGTCTTCCCGAAAGTGCTCTTTTCTACTCCATTCTATCTAGTTTCATATGCTAGCTTCTCGTGTTTGAGGCAGCGGGAAATAAGCCGGCGCTTCTCGTTGTCGATCGATCATGCATCTCGAAAAGATATCTGCTCCGCCAAATCGCTATCCCTTGATGGCTTCGTCGCCAATTCCGGCAAACACCGTCACATGGGGGGAATGAGCTCCCTGAATCGCCTCGATCCGGCCGGGAAATGTTCTGTGGCCAAGCGCAGGCGCATTTCATATGTTATCGTATCGCCTCGTTCTCTGCCACGAGGTCTCACTACATGGTCCTTTGGGATCAGGGTACATACATTATTGTTTGTAAGTACTCCCTCCGTTCCTAAATGTATGACGTTTTAGGTTGTCAACATGTTGTCTATATACACACTAAAATGAGTGAACATGTCAACTAAAATATGTCTAGATATATTTGTATACATGTGAATGTGGACAAATACTTAAACATCTTATATTTAGGAACGGAGGGAGTACTACGCTGTTGATTGATTGGCTCCTTTGCTTGCACTGGCACTGAGCTGGTATTATTTTTTAGAAGCTCAGCTCATCTGAACTGAGCTGAGCTGAGTTGGTCCCTCGATGGCATCACTGAAGCTCATCGAGAAATCGTCGAGGGAGATACTAAGATTTCGTTTTTAGAGATAGATTTCCCCTTTCCAGGAGAAGAGAAAGATCTTAGGTAGACAGATAGATATAGAGAGATATTGATGTGGTCTGTCTGGCGAACAGTGCGAACGAATGAAGCTCACATAGTGTGTGTCTGTCAAACAAGCAGTACAGGCTCTGAATCTCTGATTGATCGATCTTATCCTTATGAGATGTGCCCCTTTCAATCGCTACTTCACCAGAAAATGATCTTGTCTGCGATCCACTGGACATACACTAGCGTAACGCATCGACGGAAGCTTCTCCCGACAGACCGTCATCCGCAAACCTGGATCGCAAAGCTGAACGGAAGAACGTCGAGCGGCCACGTTCAGGAGAGAGGTCTCTCTTGACGAGCTGTCCATTGTCGGAGCTTGCACGTACGCACGCAGCTGTGCTGGGCATGAACATCAGAGCGATAATGGGGAGAACTGTACCGGGGAACTGGATAAGTATGAACATCAGAGGACTCTATGGAACTGAACGTAAGTGTCACCAAGTCGATGATGCATGCGATGCGACTCGCAGGTGAAGAACAGGGTCCCGTCTTGGTGCGTGCGGCAGTTGCATGAATGCTACTGCTACTTCTGTACAGATCAGCGCACGGGTCGCCACAAAATTCTCTCCGGAAGGAGAGAGAGATATCTTCCCCGGATAGAATTTTGTAGAACACCCTAGCTGCTAGCTTTTTTCTTTTTGGGACAGGTTCAACGTTGCTGCTAGCTAATCACTGCTACACAATGTTTGCACCGTACACCTCTGGAAACTTCATATGGAGACCGATCCACAGGGCTCTTTAATTTTAAAAACTGTAAATAATTTTTATTTTTAAAATAAATTAGCTTTTCGGAAGATTTCTCAACGGTGTATATCACATTATCACTAGCTAGAGTATGAAATATCAATGTAAATGTACTTTATGTGCTTTATATTTTAGCCTACACAAAGTAACAAAACATGTATCTAAATATAGTGAACAATGTACATTTTAAAACTTCGGTTTTGTGGGACATTACATTGAGATTTTCCACATTTACAAGATACCATCACTGTTTTTTTTTTTTTGCGAAAGATACCATCATTGTCTACACCAATATAACTTTTTTTTTATCTTGTAAACTTAATTCTTAAATAAAGAGCTTGGCCTCTATCTGTCCGCACTCACCTTGGGGCATAGAAAATCCGAATCTTCCGGTTATACATGGTGAGCAAGTGAGCCCATCCACCTATGGATGTACGATACGTCTCTAATATGTACGCACGAGTTGTGTGAAAAGAATGCATGCAGTAGGAGAGGATCGAGTATCCTTCTGGGTTCTGCCAGTGCCAGCTAGTGGGAGCGTGGTTAAGGCACCGAGACGTGATTAGTAGCATCGGTGTTAGTGATTAATGCCGTGATTGAACTAAGAATAAGCACATGATTTGGGCGAAGACAACACGCGTCGGGCCCGACCACGTCGCGCCGTGGTCGTGAGACTTGGTGCGCCTCTGACACAGATGAAATTTTAATAATGCTCTAATTCTAAAATAGTTTGTGCTGAGAACAAATTTGTACAACAATTTTTTTAGTAACACTCCATCCTTTTAAAATTATATAATGTTTTAGATATTTCATTATAAAATAGATACAGACTGAAATGACTAATCTACATACCAAAACACGTCTAGCTACGTCTGAATCAGAAAAAAACTAAAACATATTATATTTTGAAACATAGATAGTACATCGCAACCGCCAATATTAATCAACAAATGTCTAGATCAGTTCGAGTAAGAGCACAACTACGCGTTTGTACGGAGAGAGAAAACAAATACCAAAAAATTAAAAATCCATGTAAGTGTTTTCACCCTCAACGCTAGTCGTTAAATGTATGCTCTAACAAACTCAAAAAGGTGGCCATTACTCTCGATATTTAACTTTGCACGTAAAAGAAAAGCTCCATCCGCCTGACTCCTTCTTTTGCGTTGATGACAAGTGGACTCCATGATTTTCTACCGTAAGTCCGTACCTACCGTTGGGCTGAGAAATCTACCATTGCGTCTTTTCCTAAGCGCATGCGTTGTACATGCTCTAACTGAGCAAGGCACTAATCCTTTTCAATAATAATAAATCGTAGTTGATGGGTGCTTTCTCTTTTGATACCGTATGTCCCTTTCTATCATGTAAAGTGGTCAGCAATTAAATTTCTTACTATTTAGTGCCCCCACAAGTTGATGCTATGCTAAACACTGCAACACATTTTTAGTTTCTAAGAATCGAATCTACCTATGGCTTAGCACTAATTCACAATCTTCTTATACGGGGCGGAAGCAGGATAAACACTGGGGGACATTACTATTTTTTTCAAGAGGCCGGCCAAGCTCATATATTTTAGTATCAGACCACATTCCTAATTCAACTCTAAAACAGCAATTATCCCATGCATGCTGTACCATATCAGAGACAGGGGGTCCGCCACTGCGTCTGTATACGCATGGTCTATCGTCTTCCTCAACACGTTTCAACACAGAGATGTTTATTGTCGGATGTATCTTGTATGCATGTGTCCAGCGCACATAATTGAAGCGATGAACATGGAGTGGTGAGGTCGGAAACTGTAGGGAACTGGACAAGTGTGCGGCGAGGCGAAGTATCAGCGATCGAGGTGGTGATGTGAAATTGGTGACTGATGTCGGTGAAGCCGTGAGCCCGTCAAGATGCAGAAACTACAATTAATTACGTACAACTAGTTTGCGTCCGCATCCCATTATTGAGTGTCTCAATTTAGAGTTTTCAAAAAGTATGAATAAACTATAAACATAGATTATATTGTGTTTTGTGCATCCATAAAGTTTTATCTAGATATATGACCATAGAGCTGTGAAAAAAGATAAATAAAATGTGAATTGCACATGGTACTGTTCACTCCTGTTTTTTTTCTTCACGAGATACATATGGTCATATTCTTGGATGAAACTTTGTGGGTGTACAAGACACGGCATGGTTCGTACATGATTTATTTGTAATTTTAAAAACATTGAAATGGGACATCCAATAATAAGTGCAGGTGCAACTAGTTACAAAATATTCAGGCCGGAGGAGATGTCCCGTCCCCGGTCACTTGTACAGACAATAGTTCAGAAAATTCTTCAACGGAGAAGGAGTGTTCAAAGGCCTTCGACACATTGTACAAAATACTGTTCGGGGAAAGAATCTTCAACGCTTCTAGCTACCTAGCTAGAAGTAATATAAGTACACTTCTTGGAACTTGACATTTCTGGATCTTCTATTCTTGGCCACATTGAGCAACTGAGCACATATGAATATACCTCACTTCATGATGCGTATCCAAATGTACGTACCCTACCAGTTGGGTAAAGAATGTGTTGGGCGAAAGAAATGTAGTTTTCGACGAGGAACTTTCGAAGGGTTGAGCAATCACATACGCACGTTGACTTGCAAACGAAGAAACCCACTGAGGTCAGCATTGGTGAAAATAGACCGAACTTCAATTTACCCCTGTACTTTGACATTTTAAATGAATTACACGATTTAGCAGAATTTTATATGGATAACGTTTTATCCTTCTAAGATATCGTGATTGATCTTACAGATGGGTTCCAGTCGTCAAGTACACATGGCGTGCTCACCGTAGTTTTTGTAATAGCTCCTTATCCATCTTCGAACATGTTCACCTCCTCTGACCAAGGTTGGACATACACGTTATACCCCCTAGCTTTTTTCCCTGTCCCAAAACAAGTTTGCTTCCCCGAACCAACTGAGAATCAGCCTCAAGCGTGTCTCCGCCGTTTTGGGTCAATGGTGGCGAACTAGTTCTAGTGCAAGACAAAAGGTAAGAGAGAAATGCTGATATCTCCCAGCCCGCCCGCGTTCGAGCCTCCGTGCTCGCATTCGCGGTGCGTACGCACATTTACCACTATCGCAAATAGCCCTGCTGGTTTCTTCCCAGTACGGCCATATTTTTTAAAAGGTAAGAGAGAAATCATGGGACATATTGCAACATACCGACATGGTAAATTGCTCCCAAAATCTTAGGAATACTGAAAACTAACAAAACTTTTCTGAAATGGGATAATCAAGATGAGAAGTTGCTAAATGGGGTTAATTTGAGTTAAAAAATAATATAAACCACGTGACCATTGTCATTTCTCTTATAACCCTTGCAATTAGTCGTTGTAAATATTAAACAATTATGGATGCTTAGTTAACCAATGATACCATACAAAAAACATTTGATATTGCAGACAACAGTAGAGCGGAATTTTGCAACTTAGATATGCATGTTCTCGATATCTTCTCCAATGTACTACCTCTCGTCTCACGCGTGTGGATGTTTGGAGTCTATACCTAAGTCTACTTCTAAAATTTAGCAATTTTTTTTAGAAAATTATGTTACTATCCGACTTTTGAATTTTAAACGTATCATTATTATCTTCTATATAACAATTACAGTAACAGTAACAAGCTATCTATCAAACTTTACACAATATACATCAATATAGCAAGTATGAACTGTGAAATGCAAAGGGGAAAAGAGGCAACCATCGTATTCCGCAAAATTCGAATATCTACGGATGTCCTAAACTCTGTTGGGAGAGGGCGCGCAACCAAGCCCATACAGACCCCTCATGAATCTTTCATTCTTCTTTCATGAGCGCAAACACACCAAGTATGAGCTCTTTCACTATGGGTAGTTTATTCTCCAGCCCTGATATTTCAAGTTCAACCGTAGACGTAGAAACAAACCGGTACTTGTAAACTCTACAACCACTTCACAACACACTTGAGGCATGGTTTTAAAGCAAAAAAAACTTGAGACTCTTCACAATCTTCAGGAACAGGTCACAAAGCCAAGACCACCAAACTGTCTATAAATTGGACTCCAAGAGTAGCAATCTATCAAATTTTCACTTGATTCAATCAACATATAGGGATCGAAGCAGTGCACCAAATACAAGACAGGAACACCAGAGGGCTCAAATACCTCTCTTCCAAATCCCACCCAGACCAGCAATTGCTCTAGAGATATGTGAGAAGAGATGAACAAACTAATGCAAAAACTGCAAAGTAAGGACATGAATGATCAAAACCCTCTCCCTCTCCCTCTCCCTCTCCCTCTCCCTCTCCCTCTCTCTCTCTGTCGGGGATGTGATCCCCGGGTATCTCCAAAGTTGTGTTTTTGTTGAGTTATTAGAAGAAGCATCAAAGAAATAATAACGGAGTAAGGAGAAAGCAGAAAAGAATCAGTGGGCCGGAAGTGCTATATCCTGGGCCGAGATACTGGGCCGAGGTGACTCAGGTCACTGGGCCGAGACCACCTTCATCTCGGTCAAACCGAGTATCTGCATCTCGGTCTTCATCCTCCTCGTCCACGACCACGACATTCTCGCCCCGACTCCATCCCCGACCTCGCCGCCTCCTCGCCTCGCTCCGGCTTTGCCTGACCTCGGCCCGCCCGAGTTCGCCACGGCTCCTCACCTGCGCCCCGGCCTCCCCGACATCGCCTCTGCATCGCCGCCTCCCCGACCTCGGCTCTGCCTCGCCGCCTCCCCGACCTCACCGGCTTCGCAGCCTCGGCCGCGCCGACCTCGGAGCAGCCGCCCCCGCGCCTCCTCCGACTCGCCCGCGCCTTACTCCGACGTCACCGCGACCGCCCAAGTTCGCCTCCGCCTCGCCCGGATGCGCCCGCGTCAAGCCCGGCCGCCAGCGCTTCGACCTCACCCCCTGCCTCGACTCCGGCGCGGCCCCGACATCGCCGGGATCCCCGCATCTCGGTACCGGCCGAGCTCACTGCCGCCTCCGTCCCCCCGCGCCTCCGACGTGCTCGCCCCGGCTGCCCGCCTCGACCTCGTCTCGGTCTTCTCCGAACACGCCTCGGCACTCCGACTTCCCCGATGCATCCTCGCCCTCGACCTCGGGAGGGCCCCGACCGGCATCTCCTCGCCGTGCCCCAACTCGGCGTTTCCTCCAACTCGGCGGGCCAAGGTGTCCCCTGCTTGGTCCGAGTTGGCAACAGCTCGGGCGGCACGAAGGCTGGGCACATCAGAATTGCTGTGATCTTCGGTGTGTATAGCATTCGGCTTCGGCAGATATCAGGTGCCCGGATGGTCTGTAATAGCTAGAAGATAAGAGGGAGACTATGAAGATGCCCAGACAAACGCAAGGGGACAGAGCGATGGCGCGCGCCGCGCGGGTCTGCATATCCAGGACACGGGCGGCGTGGCTATAGTGCCATTGAATTGACAAGAGTACACTGCATGACATGGGCAATAGTGCGGATGTGACCCCAGTGGTCAAGTCATGAACAGTGCCAGAATAATGACGTGCGGGCCACCCCTTGTCCCCTGGGCTCTCCTATATAAAGAGCACCAGGGGGAGTGCATTGAGAGGAGAAGCCACGGGCTGCTCACCCTCCCCTTGCCATTTTCCTCCCTAAGACCTCTTAGAGGCAAGTCTAGCTTAGCTCGTGGAGCCTCTGTACCGTGCATATACCAATGAGAGATATATCAAATAGGCTAGATGCTGCAGTAGAGATGTTATCTCCTCACGAGAGCCCCGAAGCAGGGTAAATCCGCGTGTCCATCTATATGCTCGTGTGCGCTTGTCAGTGCATAATCCCTCCCCGAATCCTCTAGCGTGCATCCGACCCCACAAATTAGCCTACCCGTAGGCATCTGTCTGTTCACCACGACAACACACACTCTCTCTCTCTCTCTCAAAGCACCCAAGGCAACTAATGCGCTGCTGAAAGGAGAGAGGAGAGGAACAAGGAGGAGGTCAAGCAATGGCTCCAAGATCTAGATGCGAAGATTTTTCTTCACATAAAAGAGAAATTGATTGGTGAATATGTAGCTCGACATATCCTCTTTCTTTTTGCTCAAAGGGGTGTAAAAAATACTAGAGGAATATAGAGAACTTGAACTTTTGAAGGTCAAAAAGTAGTGGGGAATTCGGATCCAAGAAGTCTTAAAACCTTTGGGAAAGTTGACCATTTTATAGGGGAAGTGGGAATCGTCCATTTGGAGACCTACAACTAAAAGTGTGGATTGCCACAGTTCATGTGCGGTTTATTTGATGGCGCTCATGGTGAATATGTTTATCGACGTTGTTCGGGTTATACCACCTCAGTTGTTAGTCTCAAATTCAACACTGGGGATTTTTCGCGACACTCCACTAGCTCGGGTGCATACGCCGGTCAGGAGAGCATCCGCGGGGCATCAATTGGTATGGCGCATGGAGGTTCTCGAAGATTGCAATTGAGGAATAAGAATCTGAGTTGTTGACAGCTCACTTTTGACTCCTCTACAGTCTTCACTGTCTTCTCCCCGACGTATTATCAACCAGTAATTTGGTTTGTGCATCTTAAGTTGCGTGTATTTTTATCAATTCTCAATCAGTGACTTAAACATTGTTGAACTTCTGACAGATTTTTGCTAGAGGGCGAGCTTTTTTGAATTCGTCCAGAAATATCATTCATTTTAAAATATAACTTATATTAGCATTTCTTTAAGTAGTTATATTGCCGCAAATTTATCTCGATTCAATGGAAATTTGCGCTTATTCTTTATCACCTGGTCTTCGGTTTGAACCCCAAGAATATATTGTTTTATAAAAAGAATCCTTCCGAATCATTGGGGTAGTTACACCCACGTCTCATATATCACCATATGAAAGTATATTTTGAGTAACTGGCTATATGTGAAATTAACGGTGTCGGGGCTCGAACCCTTACATGGATGGCTGAAAACCGCATGTATCAATCTTCACGTTGGGATAACTGATGATATTGTTTATGATAGCTTAGAAAATTAATATATTTTTCCTTGACAGAAATATTTGAATCTTATCTTTGAAATATTGTTAAATTTGCGAAAATTTTAAATCTTGGACGGAGGCAAAGGAAATCTTAAAATGGATCCATATCCCTGTACCCGATAGTAGTCATGATATTCTATGATCTTCAGTGTTAATAAAATATGTTGTGTAAAAAAATCTCACAAGGGAAGGAACCACGAAAGAGAGGCGACATTTGTGAAAGAGAGTTCAGTGTTTGGGTGGGGGAGGGGGGGGGGGGGGGGGGCTCGTCATAAATTAGAATACGTGCATGTCAGTCGAAATAAGGGAAGGTAGTAAAATTAACATTGTTGGGGACTCGAACACTTCCCTGGATGGTTGTAAACCGCACATATAAATCTTCACACTGGGATAAGTGATGATATTATTTTTGATAGCTTATGAAATTAATATGTTATTTCAAAACGTGATAATTTTCTCGGAAAATTCATGAAATTTGTGATCTTGGACGGGTGCGAAACAAAATATTAAAACAGAATCTATATCCATGTTCTTAATAGCCATGATATACTATGATCTTCGGTGTTAATAAAAAAATTATGTTAAATAAAAGGGAACGAATCACGAAAGAGAGGCATGAATTAGCATACATGCGTAGCAGTCGAAATAGAGAAAGTAGTAAAATTAACGGTGTTGGGGCTCAAACCCTTCCCTGGATGGCTGAAAACCGCACATATCAATCTTTGCGCTGCCATAACTGATGGTATTATTATGATAATTAGAAAATTAATATGTTATGTTCTTTTCAAATTTTAGTTTTAATGAATGTTAGAAAATTTTCTCTGAAATATCTTTAAATTCACGAAATTTGTAAATCATGGACGAGGTGAAAGAAAATCTAAAGCCGCGATCTATATCCCTGTACTCAATAGCCAGGATATACTATGATTTTCGGTCTAGCCATGATATACTGCGGTGTTCACAAAATCTGTTATGTTAAAAACCTCACAAGGGAAGGAACCACGAAAGAGAGGCGACATTTGGGAAAGAGAGAATGGTTGGGGGAAGGATCTCGTCATAAATTAACAGTGCATAGGAGCCTAAATAAGAGTAGTACAATAGGATCCAGAATCCTCTTGAGCAGCAAGTGGGGGCATGATTAAGGCACACCGAAGCGTGATTAGCATTGGTGTTAGCGACCTCGTGCCCGAGCAAACCAAGAGGGGCACCTTTACTTAGCAGTACTCCTCTGCACGCTAATTGCCCGGATTAAAGAATAAGTACGTTGTTTCAGGCAAGTCAAAGACACCACGCGTCGGGTCCGACCAGGCGCGATGGGATCCGTCGCCGGCGGTCGTGACACTTGGTGCTCTTCCTGTGTTGGGATCCGAAAAGGCTAAGGCTAATTTGGGTTTAGTTTTCCTCAACTTGGTTTACCAGCAGCTGCTTTTAAGGAGACGAACTGGAGTTCGCAAGGCATTTGGATATTGTTTTTCTGTTTGGGTTTCCAGCGCAAAATCTTGATGATGGCCAAGTGACAGAACGGTTTTACAAGTTTTGTTTGATATTATTACATGTTTTTTTTGAAAGGGGTGGAAATGTCTCGGTCTATTTTTTTCAAGTCTCAGTCATATGGGAAGAATGTAATCACAATACTTTTCTAAGAAGTGAATTGAAACTTAACAAAAAAAAGCAGTTGACTGTGACTTAACAAATCCGTTTTTCGAACTGTCCTTTTACTTGTGTTTAGGGACTATACAGCTGCGCCCTCTGTTTCGAAAAAAGTAAGTGTTCTGAAGTTTCCTATGTCATCAATTGGTGTGCTTGCAAATTGTGGTACCGTCTGTGCGTGTGCATGAAAATTGCAGCCGCTGAAAAGTCCATACGGTGGGATCGAGCAAAAGACTTGCTATTCTAGTTCATCACAGAGGTCACCATCTACGGCAAATCGACTGTAAATGCACACAACACAAAACGCTCAAGAAACACCAGATCTGACAACACATAGGACATGCAATGCAGAGTACTCCTACGGTGCTACCTAGTAATAAAATTTGTGAAATTGGTTGAAACTGGATTGAACTGCACAGACATACATCTTGATTACCTTCAGTGCGGGCCGGGGTCGCTCTGCATTTACGCAGGTTCGGTGACAGTGTTAATTTTTAACTGCAGACACCGCAGTTACTCTGCACTTCTGTTAACGAGAGTACAAGCTACTTTGTACTTAACGACCCTGCAGCGTGGACAGACAATTTCAACTGCCCCAGACGGGGACGTTAAATCTCTCTCGAGAAATACTCTTTATCCCATGCTAAATCACGATCCAAACAGGGGAGATTCTTTGGAGCTGGTAAGCCCAAGTCTGGCTTGGCTGGCGCCATCTCACAATGCTCCTCCTAAAAGGGCAGGTCGCCATCTCGAGAGAGAAAGGGTTTGGAAGTGACATGCCAAATGAAGTAGTATGTATAGGTAGCAGCACCTCATCTCAGCCACGCTCCAGATCTTTGGAACTTGAGCCACCCTCTTCAAAACAGTCCAATAAGAAGCTAGCTGCTGCTACAAGTAGTGCTGCACTGCCACTCACTATGCGCCAGCAGTTCTTCAATCAGCAGTAGCCGCCACCAACACCACGCTTCAAGTACAAAGCCTTTCGACATCTCTCTCGCTCACAACATCCCTCTTGCCATCTTCCTCTAGGACCTCTTGCAGTCTTGGTGCCTGCATCAGCTCACTGCCCACTCCCCCACTCCCCCAATCTTAAGAACGGGATATTATGAAGGTAAGTGTCATGGTATTTATGTTGGCCTTGAATTCAGGTGTTGGATCCATGGTAACCGATGATGATATGTTCAAACTGTGTTTGCGTTCTCGTGGTGGCGTCGTGGTAATGGAACCTCTGTTTTGGTTACAGATTTTCAGCTGGGTGGCGAACAAGATCGGCGGGAAGCAAGAAGCGAGCCGCTTCCCCGCCAGTTCATCCGGGCCTTCTCGTGAGTGTACCTGGGAACTTTCACTTACTTTCCATCATCGAGTAGTAGCTATTGAACAGACAGTGTCTGTTCTAGATTCTAGAGAAGGATCGAAGACGATAACGTTTGGTTTCTTAAGTCGTTTGACGTTATGTACCATTTGTGCAGTTAAGTTTAAGTTAAAAAAAATCTTTGATTTCTCGCCCAAAATAACAAGTTCTTTGCTCACGACAGTCAGGTTTGCTTCTTGAATAGGCGATCTTCTGACTTACGGTTCTTATGATGTTCACGAGAATCGGTTTCTTTTCTGATAATGGTAGTATGCTGTATGTTGGTCATGCATACTATCACAGCGAATCCACCAACACTTTGGCTCTGAGATTTCCTGCACCCAATTCGTCTTTAGATCTAGTGATCTGCTGAGGAAGCTACCTTTCTATGATAATGCCATAAACTGAGAAACAATTGCAGTGCAGCCATGCAGGGACATTCTTATTGCTGTGAGCTTGCAGTGTCGACATTCTGTGACATGTCCGTTGTGATTATTATTTTTGCACAAACTTCTAGTGTTCGATTATTATTATTGTTCTCTATCTAGACAAATCAGAAGAGAATTATGCAGCTAATTCATACTCAAGTCCAACTAGTCGGCATGGATTGACAAACTCTTTGCTAATGCAATCAATTACATTTTTGTTTTTACATACTTTGATTTTCTCGCGTTTTTTATTCTATGTAAAGATGGCTTGCTTAATGCATAGACCCAATTCTCCACTTTCGATCAAATGTAGTGCCACTTATTCCATGACAGAACTCTGATCTCAGATGGTTTTGTTCTAACGATCTGAAGTAAACTAATCATGTTGAAATAGTACACTGTATTCTGTCAAGAACACATAATGTTCAAAAAAAAAGAACACATAAAAGGACTGCTAATTTTGGAGAATGAATGCATTTTAACTTTTATATATTGGATGAAGTGATTGCCGACATAAGAAAACGGAAAGAGAACATCAGGATGTGGAGTAAGCATGGGCAAACATATATCTAACCAGTGATAAGTTGATGAGAACCACGGGGTGTTAAGGATTTATAAAATTAGTGGTCCATGCTCCAGACTTCCAATTGATGCTAATATGAACTTAGGACCATACCTTTATGTTTATTCGTGGGATCAGCAATTAATTTAGTTCTAATGTGCAGGTGCTAATGTGCCGGATTGTCGAAACGACGAGTTCAGTGATTGGCCCCAATCATTGCTTGCTATTGGGACATTCGGAAATAAGCAGATAGAGGAAGTGGCGCAAGTGAAGAAGTCTTCAGAGGATATGGAGTCCATGCAAGATGCCGTCAAGTTTACAGAGGAGGAAGTAGACAAGATTCAGAAAGAATTTGCAATGATACTAGCATGCAAAGACCAAAAGGAAGCTTATGAATCCCATGAGGATGAGAACATCAAAGAGAAGCAGATGGACCAGCCGATGAACAAGAAGATAATCAGAAGTAAATCAAAAGATTCACTTGGGAAGAAAGGAAAAACACTTAAGCCAAGATCGGTTGCTGCACTCCTGAAACTAATCATGTGTAAGGGTGGATTTGCCTCTGCGGTTCCAGATCCAAGGAACTCTTTCCCCCAGTCAAGAATGGAGAAGGTACACTTACATCATTATGCAAATTTAAAGCTGATTACACCCTCTTTACTTGCGTTTTATATGTGATTTCGTTTTCCATTGCAGCTGCTCAAGGCAATACTGCAGACGAAAATACACCCACAAAACTCTTCCCCACTAGCACCTAAGAGGCATTTGGACTGGAGGCCAGACGAGAAGGAAATCAACGAATGCCTCGAAGATGCGCTCAGTGATCTAGAAGATGATGGAGCTAAATGGGTCAAAACTGATTCAGACTGTAAGTTCCATACTTCGATACCAATAAAGCAAATGTTATTGGCTTACTGCGCACTGTTTCCTTTAAAGTAACTCCGTATGGTATTTTCCTTCTTTGCAGTTATTGTGCTTGAAATGTAAAGATGGGTGAATACAATTGTTCTTTGAGGCCAGGTGTGCATTTTTATTCTCAACTTCAACAGAACTACATAATATTGATCCTTCGTTTTGAGGGTTGTTCTGACAAATTTGATCGATTCCATTCAATGTGCAGGTTCCAAAGGTCTTGGCAAGCTAGGGGTCCACTGTATTATGATATATATAGAAGTGTGGGATAAAGTCAGCAATGAAGCTACAGATTATGATGTAATGCCCCTCTGTTTCTGACATAAATCATTTCTAATGTGGGTTACTTGGATTATGACAAGAAACTCCCGGGACAAGGCATACCTCATGTCTGTTTTTCTCTCATTCTTGAGAATGTACATTGCAAGGCCTTTTACCAATCATATATGAACTATGATGGCTGTTTCTAATTCCTAGTCCTAAAAGATGCAAGTTGTGCTTCACATATCCGTATTGCCTTCCGGGAATCGTACTAAGAGAGTTATGGGCTATACTTTTTCGGGTGAAACGAATGTACTTCTATTCGTAGAATTTAAAAATGCAATAGTACTGAAAAATAGAGACCTGAAAATTATGATATACCAAAACAAAGAAATCGACACTCACTTTTGATCATAACAAGGGAGAAAAACTAGAGAAAGATCCATCCTTAACCCTAATATATGAGATTGGTATTACTTGAGAGAAGGGGAGCCTTGGCACAGCGGTAGCTTTAGCTTATTATTACTTTAGACCTGACTAATGAACCCATCTATTAAATCATGGACTTGGTAAATTGTTTTAAATAAACCCCACTAGCTTTGGGAGAGGGGTTTTGTATTTATGGCCTTGGACTTGGTAACTTGAGAGAAGGGAAGTCTTGGCGCGGCAGTAAAGCCGTTACCTTGCGACCACGAGGTCGTGGGTTCTGAGTCTTGTAAACCACCTCTTACAAAAATGCAGGAAAATGCTGCATACAAAAGATCCAAAGTGGTTGGACCCTTCACCAAACCCTGTGCAAGTGGGAGCTACGTGCACCGAGCTGCCCTATTTTAATTATTACTTGAGACCTCATTAATGAACCCATCTAGCAAATCATGGACTAAGTAAATTGTTTGAAATAAACCCGATTAGCTTTGGAAAGTGGTTTTGTATTTATGGCCTTCCACAAAAATGTGAAAAACAAATTTGTAGAATTACGGTATGCTATGAAACGGAAACACATAAATATCATAAATTATATGACAATTTATATCTGATGCAGCAACGAAAATGCATTTTTTGTATTTTCGTTTGTTTGGAGCGGGGGATTATCACAATGGTTGATGACTATTTGTCATGCTCCCACTTTGCAGCATTCTCCAACCATAAATTCGTTTCATTTTTTCGACTTGGAAGACAAACCCTTCAAAATTAACCTTCTCATATAATTTATAGGGGTTTTGCATGTCCAAATCTTTAGAAACTTGGAAGCCGAGTTTCTAATCTGAACTCATTGTGTTAACGAGTCGATCCAAGCTAAAACGTAGCAAGCTTGAACGAGTCGAGTCAAGCTGGCTCAGCTTGAATTTCAGCTCTACAGGCCTATACTGTCTCAAATTTTAGTTCAACATTGTAACCTTTTGAGTTTCAATTGCCACCCGTAAGAACACTATATTAAAAAGAGAGCCAAAACTAGGGTGGCGGTGGTTGTACCCCTAATCTATCAGTTTAAACTACAACTTTAACGTTGATGTTTCTCATTTAACCGAAATATTCATCAGTAGGAGGACGTTCTAGTCGAGAACGAGTCATCCGTGATGACTTCGTCGTCAATCTAAAAACCTGATCCGGCTCAGTCTTTTAAAACGTTCTCACAGCACTGTGCGTTTATATGGGTGTGTCTATGTGAGTGCATATGTATTTCGTAAAGAAAATCCCGCCAAAACTAGGGTTTATGTATGCGCGTACCAATTCCCGGGTTGGTGTGCCGGGCAGGAATCGCACCTGCCGGTGTGGCCGCGTTGCGTCGCAGATCTTCCAATCCCCGGATCCAGTCGAGCTTCTTCCCTGGCGATCGAGATACCCTCCGTTGGAGCTTGCGCGCGGACGCGCCTGCCGTCGGCAAGATTCTCCGCCGCGCCATGCCGGGCGGTCGGGCAGAGAAATCCCGGTCGATCGTCTCTCACGTCTGCCACAGGAGCACGGAGCGGCTGCGGCGATCCATGGCCGTGGACGGACATGACGGCCGGTGTGCTGTCGATAGTCAATTTCTGCACACATGCGGCCGGCCACTATCACGTCTCTGCTGGACATCGCTGGATTGGTGGTGGCACGACCGATGGGACCGACGAGTTGGAGAGGTCGGCACGACAGGGACTACTCGACCTAGCTCCTCAAATCGGACTGCAATTTTTCATCTCAGGAAGAGAGCAGACAATGAACATTACACTTGGTCATTTCCAATAGGCAGATTCTTTTTTCATGATAATCTATTTATATAAACCAAGATCAAGTTATAAGTTATAAGGCACTTACGCATCGATCTTACAGAACGGAACACATAGGATAAATCTAGATAAAGACCAGCGCATATCCCCCTCCTTCAGACACCACACCGAAGCGACTTTCAAAAGGGATGGAAGACATGTCACCTCTTCAAGCTCGACGCAACTCCACCGCCAATCAACAGCTTTACGGGCCTCCTCCAAAGTAGTTTGCCAAAAGTAAAACCATTGTCGTTGAAATAATTAGATCAGAACAATATGTTTCGGACACGCAATCAAATTTAAGAACCGACAACTCCACGCGACTACGACTGTCAAAGGAGGAAGCCAGAACTGTCAACATCCAGTCACAGACCCAACACATGATACCCGTCTGTCACATGTGCAGACAACCATCTACGCGTACTCCAGGACGCATACTCCCTACTCCACCATGACATCAGAGATAATGTCGCATCAATGGGAACATAATAGAAGGAAAGACACACCTGATGTGGTAGCCGCCGCCATCTCACCGATACCATCCATGAACCCTAAGTCCACCAATCTGAGGGATTGAGAAACACAAGATGCCATGAAGTACGAGATGTCGACATGAAGGACATCGTCGGTGTGGGAGTGAAGTTGAGGTTGATTTATTCATCCGGACGCCGCTCCCACCACCCCATCGACGCACCACGGCCTACAAAACAAAATCCTAACTACATAGCGGGGGAACTGGATGCCTTCTCCCTCTCGCTGCCGGAGGAGCAAGTGGAGGGTGAGGGGATCATCACGCACACGAGCGGAGATCATGCGGAAAGTGAATCGTCTGGTGCAGCTAGGTCAGAGAGTGAAAATGTTTCGTTGTAGTTTTGTCTTTCAATTGGCAAGTTTGGATAGATTATTTCTTGATTGTTGGCTGATAACAACCGGCCACTACGTGCTACTCCGTTCGTTCCATATTAGATAACTCACTACGGATGTATCTAAACTAAAACGTGTCAATATACGTCCATATTTATAATAGATGCGTCATCTAATATGAAAAACAGGGAGTCGTACTGCTTTGCATAGACCCGTGTGCCGTGTTTGTTTCGAGATTTGCCAAGTATTTCTCACTCAGTCTCCTCATCACATAAATCACAGGTTCATATTTGAATAATCCCAAAGCATTGCGGTGATGGGCTGTGCAAGTGATTGGCGGCAGCTAGCAAACCTCTGAAGTTACTGGACCACAGAGAGGCCACGCCGAACCTGCGCCGCGCTCAGGGCTCTTCTGATCAGATCTTGCTGGCCTTCCTGTTTAGGGAAATCTAGCCCAGCGCCATTTTCCGACTCATCTTGTCCAAAAAAAAATCATTGAAGAAAGGCCGCATCCACCCAAGAAGCGGGCCGGCGTATGTGGTTTCTGTCTACCCAGACAAAGTCTCTATGCCTATGAATATTGTGAATGAATAAATCCTTTGTATTTTTTCTCCTAAAGAAAAACAACATGAATATGCAAATGCCAATTACACAAACCAAAGGACTACAATTGCACCAAAATTTACTTGTTTGGACGGTAACATGAATTGATTCTCTCCAAGATGTTTGACTCAACAATGGTTCAAATAAATTTCATATAAATTTTGGATGGTTTGGTTTCTTAGTATTTTTACCAGATATGTCGTTTGACCAGTGCAATCCTTAGGGATGTTTCTAAGAATTTCTTTGTGCTCTATTTTAAAGAAATAAAGTCATCGACCCAAACTTGTTACAACAATTTATTTGTTTATTTGCAATCAAAGAGGCCGTTAGAATATATTTCAAATGAGTTCTTAGGGAAATGATGTTGACTATAACCGGATCTCCTTAGCGTGGTCGTGATGCATGAGCCGACTCGTAAGAGCATGGTAAAGCTCTAAGCCCATGTCAAAACTGGGAGTGTCTAGATTTTCTCTAATATTTATTTTTGTTAGCTTCAATCCTACAAATTGAACCCTCTTTTATTCGGGACTTAAAAATAAGAAAGAACATGGAATTTCCCCCTGTAAAAATAGTACAAATCCTACATGATTGTGTTTGCGCTAAAATTTATTTGATTGCATCATAAGAAAAACAAAGAATTGTTCAGAAGATGTTTTAGAGTGGATGCCCATTTTTCTATGCAACATAGTGCAATAAAATTCCTATAGGACTCAGTCATACAAATCTGCAACCCGCCCAGATAATTTGTCATGGAAAATATTTTATCGCATGGAAAGTTGCCTAAAAAATTGCAATCCTTCATAACTCCGATGAAAAGCCTTCGATCGAAAAGATCCTTGCATTGGATACGCAGATACTATAAAACCACTAGTAATGATTTATGCATCAACTGAATTCGAGAGAACATTCTTTCCAGATAGGGCATCGTGATTAGAGCCGGGTCTTTCCACACTTCAACTATTTTCAAGAATAACCGAGCAATGACATTCAAAATAGAAAAGAATAACCGAGCAACCCTCATCGTAAGTTCATAACCAAGCTCATAGAGTGTATCCGAAGACAACATAAAGTGCCTAGGTGGAGTAATCGACGATGCATCTCCATCATATGAAGACAATACAAAGTGCTTTTGTAGACACAGAACTATCACACTAGTGCTCCGAGTTCACATGGCCTGATGGCGTGCATGCACAGTTAAGCCATCATCAGGACCAGCACTACAAAGTGCACGGGGTGAGTTTCGAGTCAACAGAGTGTTGATGCAGCTTTAGAAGGCAGGCAGTTGGCATAATCAGAGATTCAGAGACTATATCGCATGCAGATCATCGGATGGAGACCTGTGCACGGTGACCATTAGTCAAGTGGGGAATTCAAGGAACAGCCAAAGCACGAGACAAAGGAGCTCGGCTCAGCTCAGTTCATGGTCATCTGCTACCTTTTCTTTCTCCTGGAAAGAATAGATGTACATGTACCCATCTAACACCCGGAACAAAAATCACCTTTGGAAGCCCGTGGTGAAGATTCTGTTACTGTCGCCACGAGGCGAAGTCCTCTGGGAGTAAGCCCGTGGTATCCTCTGAATTTTGTACTTACTTATCTGATCTGAACATGGCCCTCTGAATTCTGAGCTGAACAGCAAACATGGCGCCCTCTCTGAATTGAATTCGTTAGCTGAAGAAGAAGCAGAGCGTCCACTGAACTGAACAGCAGGGGTATGCAGTGCTCCAGGCCATTTATGTGGAGAAAAGGATACAGTAGCAGCAACCACCAATAATCCAGGGTCGTTGGTTTGGTCATTTGCACCTTTCAGATGCCATGAAGAAGCCACAGTAGCCGTATCATCATCATTCATCGAGGAGGAGGTCCAGGTCTCGCAGTTAATCTCATGGACAAAACCAGGAAAGCTTCGTCCCCCATCTCGTGATCCGGTTGGTGCCACTTTCCAGTCAACCAAGCAGTTGCGCTAGGACTATCCTTTAGCTGCAAGCTTTCTTGAAGCGGGGACCTTCCACTATTGACAGTCAGGGTAGATCCTCCTTGCATAGTCACGATGAACCAACAGTCAGCAGTCTGAAACGACGCACGTTAACTTAACTCCACATGCATCTACTGTGAAATGAACCAATGATTGTACTAAGGGCTCATTTGGCTGAACTGAAATGAATTTCAGAAAAATGACAGAATTAGGGACATTAATTTGACTTAACATAGCATAACCATCCTTCGGAATTCCAATTGAAATGACATTCTAATTCCATAACAGCCAAATATGTTTGGTACGGAATCTGAAATGAATTCCACGAAAATGATTGGTGCCAAACGACCCCTAAAAGTAATTGGGCGTCGGAATGCAGAGATTAGTGTGAGGTCCCCCGCACACTACCATACAAACCTTGTTGCGTAAAGTGCATTTGAGCATTTCGGTGTACCTACTGGTTGCACTGTTATGTGCAATAGTGAATCATGTTACAACGATACACAATAAACGATGAACAACAAGATCAATACAGGGGCACGAGATTTCAACAGAAGGGTAAAAAACTATCTTACAAACAAATTCCATCTTATAAACTTGTGCCTTCTCACTGAATAACAAAAAGAAAAAAAATCGACGCCAGGCAGTTGCTAGGGAGTAGGGACTAGATAGTTATACCAACTAACCCCGTACAAATCTCAAACTTAGTAAGAAAAACTGACTTTGTTCATATCAGAATGATTATTATGAGTATTTATCTTACGTACGTTCAGTTTATATAGAGAAACACCATCGTGAACATAATGGTATTTGACATGAATGTGTTTAATTCTCTCGTGAAACATTTGATTCTTACTTCTTAGTAGGTATATAACACTCTATGACTGTCACAAATTCAATCCATGCAAACATGATTTCACATTTTTTCAAACAAACGTTTCGCAATAGCCATGTATTCAACCTCGGTGGTAAATTGGACAACAAACTAGTTGCGGTGTTGCCTTCCAACTAACAGCGTAACCGTGGTTAGCACATAACCCATGAAGATCATCCCCTTGTCCAAATCGGCAGTAAAGTATGAATTCAGATAACCAAGGAGTACCTATCAAACTTTAAACAAGCATTAGATGTGCCACGGAACACCTAGAGATGCACTGAAAAACTTTCGCTACGGCCCAACCCTCTGAGGATAGACCTCATGCGATAGAAATCAGCCCCTTATTTGCATAACTTTCAAATAGAATTCAATCAAAACGGAACAAGACAAATCACACATACCAAATAAAAGAGGAAATGCAGCCAATGCGAATGCGAATGCCATGTAAGATTTCTGAAGATTAGCCACTCGAAGTAATGTATTTTACTACTTCTCAAGATTAGTTCTACTCCCTCCGGTCCATTTTCAAGTGCCGGACGAAATGAACGTACAAGTTCCTATCCGTGCTAGCGACAGGGGTATCCCTTTTCTTTTAATTCTGCCAGCAACTCCCTCCGTCATTGAATGAATGTCTCAACTTTATTCAAATTGTACAAATTTGAACCATCGTTTTGTGAACTGTGCCAGCTACTTCTTTCTATGGTAGAGGGGAACACTTGCAGAATCTACATCGGCAATGACTTCGTATGAAACAAGATCAAATCAAAGTCCAGGCACGCAGAGACGGTGACACGATGCACAATCAGCGTTTAGTATCACAATCACGGCATGAATACACGCTGTCCACCACCAAATCCCCACATAAACATTCGGCTCGCTCTACCACCGCTGTTTTCCGGCCATTTTCTGCCGCTGCCGCCACTGAACCCCATTAGAAAAAAGAGCAGGTGAAGTGAGGGCGAGTCGGAACTCCCCAACGGTCACTTCGCCGTCCCCGGATCGCACCACCACCGGCGAGCAGTGGTCCCCCCTCACCCACACGAGCGGAGCCGAGGAAGAGGAATCATCGCCATCACCATTAACGCCCCCTCTTCCCCACGAAACCACCACCACCACCGGATCCAATCCAGTCCAGTCCCATTCCCCGCTCCCCGAGACCCGACCCCCGTCCGCTCGCTTTCTCCGCTCCTCACGAAACCGCCGCGCGAGCCTTCTCCGCGTGCCCATGCCCCTCTGCCGCAGCCGCGATGGCGCGTAGCGGCGTGGAGGTGATCGCCAGCAGGGGGTGCTCCAGGCTGCTCCTGCCCGGGATGCACTCCTCCTCCGCGTCCGCCTCCTCCGTCTCGGCCTCGCTCTCCCGCTCCTCCCGCGCCGCCGCCGGCCCCTTCGCCGGCCTCGTCGTCTGCGTCACGGGGCTGTCCAAAGGTGAACTGTCTGTTTATCGATCCAACCATACAAGGGTTGGTTTCGGAAGTTCGTGCGCTGAGCGATTTCGGTCCGTCCTCGTTTGGGGAACTTTATTTTCCCTTCTCCTGCAGAGGCGAGGGGCCAGGTGAAGGAGGCGGCGGAGAGGCTGGGAGGCGAGTACAGCGGGAGCCTGCACCCCAAGTGCACCCATCTCGTCGTGCAGATATCCTTGATGCGCAATTCTCTCTTTCTTCAGGATAATTCATCCACCGCTATGCCTGTTTCTTCTCCAAATTCAGGGCAACCATGCTTCCTTCCTTGACGCACAGCACAGCTTCGCCGGCCGCAAGTTCGAGCACGCGCTCAAGCACGGCCCCAGGAACGGGCTCTTCGTTGTCACGCTCGGCTGGTTCGTCGACTGCGTCCGGAGGAACAGTAAGACGATCCCCCATCACCACTTCTGTTCTCGTCAGTTACCGGTGCTGCATTATTTTGATATGTGGGTTTCTTTTTACAACAGTGAGGTTGGATGAATCCCTGTATAGTATCAGGAACATTGGGGAGAACGGTCGGCCGCTAGGGGAGTTCAACCGGCTTGCTGGAGCTCCTGTCAGTGAGAAGTCATGCCTGCCACCCATGATATTTCAAGACAAAGCGTGCTCAGACACAACCCAGAAGCACCAGCTTCAGGCTCATAGAGAAGAACCTGAACATGATGTGTTCGTTTTTACAAATCACACCATCTACATTGACCCTGCGATATCGGCTGAGATGAAGAAGAAGGTATGCTCCATGTCAGTTGCTGCTTCCTTCCATAATTGGTGACACTTCAGCACGTGTTTCAGGAAGATTTTTTTTTGTTGCTCCTGTTGATGGAGTACCATATTTACAGCACCAAATGTACAAGAGAATTTGTCAACGCTACCTGTTAAGAGAAAATCCATCAGCCAAATGATGCAATGCATGTTCTCTGATTTTTCTTTTGGTCTCTAAATTTCCATCCTTTCACTGGAATCAACTTCACAAGACGTCGCTTGTTAAATTGCATTAATGTGTTTTACATAAAAGGCATCTTGTCTGCAGATATCTGATGCCACTACTAAAGAAGGTGCAAAATTATTGGACCACTGGTTTATTGGTTGCCATGCCACATATGTTGTGTGTGAGGATGTTTCTGTCAAGAGATATGTTGGTCACTCAGACAACATTGTAACAGTAAGCTATACTAAGTTAATGCAATTATATCCTCTCTCGTGTTTCCATGGTGCTAACTTACTTAGGACCATTGTGTTCCGTTAACACTTTCTGTTTCCAATGTTTCAGCCCCTTTGGATCTTGAAAACAGTGAAGGAAAAGAACCTGCAGCGTCTGGTCCATTTGTCTTCAGACCTAGCTAGACAGGTTGCCGTGGTTCTAGAAAATTTCCACACATCTCAAGAGGTAATCTACCCCATGTATGCACTTGTGGACAAACCTAAATCTGTTATTTTATCATCCAAAATTAACAAGTTGGGTTAAGATTTTTTGTTTTCTTAGTTTTGACAAAACTAGGATTAGGATTTTCTCACATCAACTATTTTTAGGTGTTTCCTATTGTCCTTTTTTTGTTCAAAGCAGACAAGAAAAACCAAGTAAATGTGTAGTATTTTACATTTGTAACTCGTAAGTGTCTTTCTAAAGGAGAGATCCTTTCCATTATTTATTTACAAATTCTACAAATCTAGGAAAACGGTTTTGGTATCGTTGTATGTGTTTACCTTCACCTCTTTTTTGTGTGCTCAGAGTAAAAGCTGAAATTCATATCTGGCATTATATATGGACTCCTTACCTGTGTTCTTAAAATGAAGTACAGGGTGTGATCAATAACGAACAACTATCCCCCCTGGGCTCCTGCAATGTATTTAGAAGAAAAGACGAGATAATGTGGTCCATCTGGATGGAAATTGATGGATGTATTGATTTTTTCGTTGCACACATTTTAAATTTACACTGATGAATAGCATTGAAATGTCCAAAAAAAATACTTAATTTGTGGAACATATTATTTTCTTATTATTTTATTTTCCTTATTTTTCTGCTTGATGTTTTCTTATGTTTATAATAGGTTTTGGTCTATTTTCCACATTCTGAATCTTGATTGCTTAACTTCAAATGCGGTGACATTGGATCTTCTGTTCCTTCAGACCATAAAACTTGGGACTGTTCATTCTCTGAACTCAAACTCCAGCGGACTGCTTTCAACCCGAGCGGAGATAGATGAGACTCATCAGGAGAGACAAAAATGTGTAGAAGTAGCAAAAAGGGATATCCGAGAGCGCCGTGTTCGTCGCATGCAGGTAAGGCTTATCTCAATAGGATCTTCCTTTTCATTATTGGACATAAAGACCCAGCAAATTTGTTATGACGTTTTCTTTCAGCATCATTGAACTGGTTCTACTCTTGACATGATTTGAATATATGTGGAGCACCCTTATGTTTTTTTTGCTTCCATATGCCCAGAATTAAACTGGTTGTTGTATTACTCTTGAGTCTTGACACAATTTCAATATATGTGGAGCAGCTCCGTTATGTTCTTTGGCTTCCATATGCCTAGAATGTGAACTGCAATATATATTTTAAATGTTCAATACTTGGAGCTTTAATCTTCTGTCACATATCAGATGGATATTACAATGGGAAAGAAGCATTTCAAAACAGCATTTTTTTTTTTGAAGCACAACAGCATTCTTTCTTTGTCTAAGCTAGCAACTAATCTGCACATTGGGTTTTGCTCACCAGCTCATTTCCTGTACACGGTAGGCTATTAGGGGATGCTGTACACCCTTGCTTGTTAAGGAAAAATTTCTTGCAGAGAGTGATAAAAAACGGTCAAAACAAAGAATTTGCTGATGCCATGATCCTATGCAGTATGTATCATTTGATACATTCATTTCATGTAGTTGATGTTACTCTGTGCTCCCAGTTCTGCCACAGCTGTGTGCTTAATAGCTACCTTTTGTATTTGTATTTGGCTCTTCTATATGAACATTTTGATGAATGTCTACATTATGGTTTCAAGCCAGTTATGTGAAGTGCCAATCCATCCGCTCACACCTGTCACACTTCTGGATTCAATCTGCTGGACAATATCTGAGCCAGCTACATCTGCGTCTATTTTTATGGATTCGTCATGGTCTGATGATGCTGATGAGCAGGAAAGCACCACTTATTTTGATGCAGATGGGGATGGAAAGGATCGAGACCCATCAGCTGATAATTTGTCCCGCCCACTAAGGGAAAGGTAATAACTTCTTCAGATCAACCAAAAACCTTCTGAACCATCTCCCTAATACCTCCATCTTGTTCTTTCAGTGAGAGAAGCGAGGTAATATTTAAGAACCATTTCTTTACCATACTATTCCCTCTGGACCGCTTTGGCGAGCTTGGACCTTCCTCGAGGACTTTCTTCAGCAATGGTGGCTTTACACGTGGACAAGTGTTGGATCACATCTACAATTTCTACCAGGTATTTTGTCGTGAATTGGGAGCTATCCCATGTGATATACCGTAGTGTCCTAGCTGTGGGGATTTTTAGTGTATATAAACTTGTGGTTATACTATATCACATGTTTATAGGGTTCTTGTTATCTGCTTCATCAGTGACAGTAAAAGATGTCATCTTTGTGCAGGAGAACATGTCAGTCAACGAGATAAATGTGGCCCTGCACACGGATTCACGGCATGCCGATCGACTTCGCTCCCTTTACGCAAGTGCTGAATCTGTAGAAAGGGGTTTTGTAGCATTCAAAAGAATTGATTTCTTGGGGAGCCGGAGAAGTTTTGAGGCACTAAAGCGCCTTAACAGAGAGAATAACAGCAACGTATATGAACTTGTGATTAGGGCATGAACGGCACTCATACTCGGTGCCATTTTAGTCATATTTGTTTGCTGTTTACAGGTTAAAAATGATGTGTCATGTCCACATATGGAGAATAAAAGTAGAGAATAATACACAGCTTAGTGAAAAGGGTTATGTAGTAGGAATTTGTGCCGTTTACCCTTGGAACATTGCACCATCATACAAGTAAAGTCATTGGTTATTTGAATCCTATTTTCTTGGAAGAGATATCGGTGTGGACACAGATGAGTTATTTTTTCTTGCTTAGAGGAATAGCTAGAAACTGTAACAATAGTTCTGTACAGAGGATAACACATTCTGGTATATTGCTGTACTGATATTTTCTCCACTTGCATATTGCTGATAATTTTTTTCCTAAAGAAAAACAGGAACAGAAGTCCCAGTAGTGACCCAAATTACCATCCATGGACTTGAATCCAGATGCTGAGATTCTACCTTCAGTCCCACAACTTAGTCAGCTAGGCTCACTTCCTATTGCTGATAAATATGGTGGTATTACATACAATTTCTTGCAAGAAACATTCATCCGTGTACATGATATTGCCCTTGAAAGAAACTATTTATACTGCCTTTTCTGTGTGAGCTATGTACTGTGGCAGTTGACCTCACAATACTATTGAAAACTTCAGAGAACATTCATTCTGACCAAGATGTTCACCACCTCCCTCATGGAAGGCCTTGACTGGGAAGCCGTCTGCGTGCAGGAAATCGCAAGATCAAGCAAGTCCAATGCCTTTGCCTGCTCACCTTCAGGCCAGTAGACGATCTCCTCATCGAGGCAGCTCATGATGGCGGGGTGATCTGCCTGCTTCAGGTTCGATCTCACCCATGTCACAATGTCGATTCCATCTCCAAATGCAGAATCCACAGGCATCTTTCTGCAAAGAAGCTCGAGTAGCACCACTCCGTAGCTGTACACGTCGCTCTTCTCGGTTAACCTCGTGGAGTATCCATGCTCTGAAAATAAATGGTGGCGCCTGTTAAACCCTGAATTTTTTACAGTGTGGATGAGAAGGGAAGGGTACCTGGAGCAATGTAGCCAAGGGTGCCAACGACGACAGAGACCGTTGCGTCCATGTCGTCATCGCCGACGATCTTCCCTATGCCAAAGTCTGTGATCTTGGGTACTAGATCAGCATCCATCAGTATGTTGCTTGACTTGACATCCCTATGAACAATCATGGGTACACAGTCTTGGTGCAGATAGGAGAGGCCCTGTGCTAAGCCGAGGGCGATCTGATGCCGGACAGTCCAGTCAAGTCCTACACGAGGCTTCCTTTCATGCAAAAGCTCGAAGAGTGTCCCCTCGGGCATGTACTCGTAGAGGATCAGGCCGGCATTGCCACGGATGTAGTACCCAGCCATCCTGACGATGTTCCGGTGCTTGACAGTGTTCAGGATCTTCATTTCAACTGGGAACTTGCACTGGGACAGATCAACCGTCTTGACTGCCCACTCTTTACCAAGCTTGCTCTCTGTGCGGTAGACTGTGCCGTGTCTACCTCTTCCGATGACATACTTTTCGCTCCAATTGTCAGTAGCCCGGAGGATGTCTTCATAGGTCAAGTCTTCTGGTAATTCCTCTGTTGAGTCCAGGCTACGGATCGAGATACGTTTCGCCGACAGGCGCTGAGACCTCTTTGCAATGTAGTGTGTTGCATACAGACCAGCAACGATAACGGCAAGAGCTGAAAATAGCAATGCCACAACAATACTTGTGTTTCTGGTTCTGTTTTTCACAGGTTGGTTCTTGGAGCAAGGTGCATTGCCAAATTGTACACACAACTGAGGGTTCCCCAAAAAACCTTCAGGAGACTGCGCTGCCAGCTTAACCCAGGCAGCAGGGAGCTGACCAGATAGGTCATTGAATGAAATGTTCACAGATAAAAGAGAGATCATGTTGCTCAGCTGCTGGGGAATTGGGCCGGACAACGAGTTCCTCGACAAGTCAAGCACTTGCAGATCCTGAAGGTTGCCAAGGCTGCTTGGGATTTGGCTGCTCAACCTGTTGTTGCTAATGTTCAGAGTTTTAGAGATGTACTGAAGATTACCTAAGCTGTGTGGGATGGCTCCTTCAAGAAAATTGTCACCAAGCTGCAACTCAAGGAGGGCCTGTGTTGCGGTGAAGGAATTTGGTACTGCCCCTGTGAGCCTGTTTCCGCCAAGTTGAAGGTTTTGCAGGCTACCGACAGTTGTGATCTCTGTCGGTAAACTTCCATTGAGAAGGTTATTTCCAAGATCTAAGCTGACAAGCCGTTTGCAGGCTCCCAGTTCGTGTGGTATCAATCCGGTAAGCATGTTCGACGACATTCGCAGAGTTACAAGATTGCTTAGAGCGCCGAACTCGCGAGGTATGGGACCGAAGAAACTGTTGCGTGACAGATCGAGCATCGTGAGGTTGCTCCATGATCCGATCAAGCTCGGTATCCTCCCATGAAGAAGGTTGTCACTCATGTCGATGTACGACAGCCCTCTATTCGTGCCCAGATCTTCAGGTAAGCTCCCAGTGAGCTTGTTGTTGTTCAGATTGATCCTATACAGAGACTGACATTTTGCGATCTCACTGGGAAAACCCCCATTGAATCGATTGTACCCAAGATCAAGAATAGCAAGCTGCCCCCCTGTGCATAGACCAGGAGGAATCGCGCCATGGAAGCGGTTGCGAGTGAGGTCGACGCGAAGGATCCCCGTCGTAGCGTTGAACCCCAGGGCTTGTGGCAGCTCGCCGGTGAAGTTGTTGCTGTACAAGGTGATCTCCCTTAGATTGCTCATGCGAGTGATGTCTGAATGTACCTCACCGCTTAGGCTGTTGTTGTTGAGATACAACTCCACCATGTCAGCCAATCGCCACAGCGCTGGAGGAACCGGGCCATGGAGAATGTTGTTGAATAGGTACAGCTTCTGCAGCTGGCTGAGCTCGGCGATCTCCGGCGGTATCGTGCCGGAAAGGCTGTTGTTCTGGAGCTCAAGGTCCACCAGTCCCCGGCAGTTCCCGATTTCCGGTGGGATTCTCCCGGTAAGGCTGTTGTCGGCGACGGAGAACTCCTGCAGCCGGCTCAAATTGCCGATGGACCGCGGGATTGAGCCGGTGAACGAGTTACCGTTCAAGTAGAGCATTGTCAAGGATTTGCACTGCCCGATTGCCTCGGGGACAGAGCCTGTGAACCAGTTACTCGACACCACCAACTCTTCCAGGTTCAGAAGCTCGCCGATGCTCGCCGGCAACTCGCCCGTGAACGCGTTGTTGCCGAGGTAGACTTTCTGCAAGTTGGGCATGGAGGCGAAGAAATCGGGTACCTTGCCACTGATGTTGTTGTTGGGTAGGTACAATACAGTGAGGTTGCCGCAGTTGGCGAGGCTGTGGGGGAGCTCGCCGGCAAGCTGGTTGGAGTAGAGACTGAGGTAGAGGAGTTTGCAGGGAGCAGAGAACTGTGGCACTGGGCCCGACAGGTTGTTGCTGTTCAGGTCCAGGTAGGTGAGCTGGGGGAACGCGGCGAGCTGCGGCGGGACGGCGCCGGAGAGGGAGTTGGCGCTGAGGTCGAGGTACTCGAGAGGCGAGGAGCCGGCGGAGGCAGCGGCCGGGATCTCGCCGGTGAGCGCGTTGGTGTTGAGGTCGATCTTCCGGAGCCGGCGCGAGGAGAGGAGCTCTGCGGGGACGGCGCCGGTGAGGAGGTTGAAGCTGAGGACGAGCGTGGTGACGGCGGAGCACGCGGCGAGCGTGGCGGGGACGGCGCCCGTGAGGTTGTTCCGGCTGAGGTCGAGCGCGGCGAGCGCCGGGAGCGCGCAGAGGTGCGGCACGGACGCGGCGAGCGCGCCTGAGAGCCCCGTGCCGGAGAGGTTGACCGCGGTCACGGCGCCTGTGGCGGAGCAGGTGACGCCGAGGAATGAGCAGTGGTGGGGCTGGTGGTGTCGCCCGGACGTGGAGGAGGAGTAGGACGAGTTGGCGCCGGTGGGGTGATGACCCATCCTCCATGTCGGGCGGAGGACGCGCTGGGCGGCCGGGGGAAGCGCGGCGACGAAGGAGAGCAGAATGGCCGTGGTGGAGCTGATGCCGGTGCCGGCGGAGGTTTTAGACGGTAGGGGCTGCGCAAGGGAGGCAGCCAGCGGGAGGACGAGGAGGAGCAGGAGGGAGAGAAGACGCGACATGCGAGGGAGTTCGACGGGGCCGGACGCTGGCGCGCGCGGAGGCTAGAAAAATGGTTGGCATAAACACTGGGTGCCACCCGTTGCAGGTTCGAATGCTCATTCGCTCTCAAACTACTGGGTCATTACAGCACTACTGCCATCTATTTTTTTAACTAAGAAATATACTATGCTAGCAAGTCGTCTCATTAAAACCTTTCAAACCTCCTGAGTATCCTGCTAAGGAAAAGTGTGTGTCTCAGCACTACTACCATCCTTGTCTGATTATCTCACGGAATCAGAATCCCTGCTCTCTCAAGGACATGTGCGGATATATTAATGTTGTCACGTAGTATGACTACTGAGGTAGAGGGGAGAATTGAGAAAAAGACTATGGTCTTCTCTTCGCCACGAGATGATCTTTTAGCTCAATATATCTCATCACAATTAGACATATCTGTTTACACTTAAAAAAAATCCTACTGTACATCATGTGTTATTAATATATCTCGACTACGTGGCATGATTAAATAAGCGTGTCTTATCAACCACGGTACATATCCCTAGCCTAGACACCCTTCAATTTGTTGTCATTTCTCCCTTCCCCCTTTTATCTCCCCTCCTTCGTCTTCTGTCCCATGGCTATCACCCTAGATCAGTGAGTGTATCGACCTCTCAATCTATCTTATAGTTGCTGCCACCTGACCGACCTAGGTGACAGTGGACAGTCCACATTAATCACTCCCTCTGTCCCACATTAATCATCCGTTTTAGGCTCGTAATTGATTTTAGTAATATTTATGGATAAATAAAGATCTCCTATAATATAACTAGTGACGAATCCCATATGGCAAGATTGCACTAGCAAACAATTAAACGAGGTAACATAAGTAAGCGAGGAACAAATTAACTGAAGTGGAATGAGAAGATTCGCTTGGTGATGTACACCCAAATTTACAGGCAAATATCTTTTCAAATGTAATCTACGGAAAAAAAGGTAAACGTAACAAGTACAACGAGTTGTGTTTTACCTTTTTCACAGTCATGATTTTTTGTGTGTGTAGTTTAAAATACAATATATTTTTAGCAAACTTATGCAGATATGAAGATAACATGTGCATGTATCCATGTAAATTATTGTTATAACTTTTTGGAACTTCAAAATACTATTTTTGATTATTATTACTTTTAAAAAACCAGGAGCACTGGAGCTCGTGAATCAAAAATCCTCTCACGGTGACATGAACTTTTTTTTAGAAAAACAAAACACTAGCATCTCACCTTGGCGCAACGAAACTAAAGAAGCAACAAGGAACCGATTGTCAAGGCTAAACAATAGGAAAAAAAACAAATCCCAGCAAGAGCAATATGAAAATACTTCCAAGAGAAAGTCAAGAGAGTCAACAATAATCATTTCCCACTCCCGTAAGATGATATTTTATTGGAGCACAAGAAACATCTTTGGAAAAGCTAAATGAATCAATCGATGTGCTCCTCGTTTGTAACTTTTACCGGTATTGACATGTGGAAGATTCTTCAAATCTATAATTTGCACCACAAAGATTTGATGCTGGCATGTGGTGGAGCAGCTAGTGCTAATTCCGAAATCGACATGAACTTGTGCTTTAGCGGGAGGCACCTATCATTTCGGCCCATTTTCCAGTAACAAATGTTTGTGCCGAGAGGGCGACATCCATCATCTGAATTAATTGAAGCCTCTACTTAGAGTTGCTGCCTGTTGGAGCCTATAGTGATATACGATAATATTCGGAGGTCCTTTATGCTTCACTGCCCTTTACATATCTCTTCCCCACTGAATGTGGTCTGCATATGATTTTTCTTCTTTTTTTCTGCCCATATGTGTATCCCTCACCACCTACTTTTTTTTTGGTGATTTTTCACATATTCATAAACCCCAGTGTTCCATAGGTCCACCGATGTTTATCGATTTCTTTTTCTGGAACTTTGAAGAAGCAAAACCACTGCTTGGTTAAAGTTTGGAGGGTGGTTTACTCTATTGAGATTCACAACAAAAAGTAACAAAAAAGAATCACAGGTGTGGACAGTTCCCTAAAATGCCAAAGTAATCCAATAGTTTAGCATGGCCATTTGTGTCTCGGGCTGAACGAACCCTACGTTTTGCACAAAGACCTGAACACTACGATCATTTTAATATATTTTTATTCCAAATGGTCATGTCTAAAGATTACATCCGAAAAACACCGTTCTCGCTCCAGGAGATGCAATTTTCCAGTTCACTAATAATAGTCTTAAACACGGATGGCTATACACCCCGAGAGGCATGTACATGAGATCGACCCATCTCTTATTGTACTGTACATAGCGTTGCCGCAGCGTTGCAATTTGGGTTCAGAAATTCCTGAAGATGATGGCAGCGATCTGCAGATATCTCTAACACAGTAACACCATTTCTCCAAGCTGCAGCATGTGCCATCTGAGTATCGAACTAACCAAAATTTATTCCCTGTGCTAGAGGTAGCTCGCTCCCGTAGTTGATTGTACTGCAAATATTTGCACCAAACATTAGTACACAAAACAATTGCAGAACCCTGACACATCATAAAGAATTATGCATAAAAACTTCAGCGCACTGGAGACACTAGAATTCTCGACCTGATAAACTGTCTTTATAGCAAAACAAGCTAAAGTCAAGTACTTAATGTACATAGACTCTACGATTAATGTAGAAACCAAACATTACATTCAGAGGATGTTTTGATTGCTCAGCTTCAGAGCTATGGGTCAGCCATAGGGACATAGAATCAAGGGTTTTCGTAGTGTCGGACAATTTATTAACATATTTGCTTTGTTCATTCACGGTATGGCAAAATGGCGCTTTCTAGGCCTTTGGGGCTAGATGCATTTTTTAAATACAGCAGTTACTTAATTTGACAACCTAAGTCAAATTATTATCAAGGCTAGACGTTAAGCAGTTAAACAGGATACCATAGACCAGTACAGCGTCTCCAACCTATCAAACCAATGAGAAGCCAAGCAAAAAGTCCCCTCAGAATCAAAGTAACAAAAGGTTGCCACTGTTAAGTGGTCACCTGGAACTACTCTACAGTAATGAAAAAGGTATCATCTTCCTATGTTTGTTATAACGAACTAGAGTCTCAATGATGCAAATTTGTTTAATCTCAAACCTGGGACCTAATGGAAATGAGCATGTATAATCATTGAAGGCTTGGTTGCATTCTTTTGGCATATAATTGATCCAATTTAATAAGCATCAAATGGCAACTTGGGGGAATGAAAAAGAAGTATCAGTTATATCAACTGCTAAAAGCTACCCATGTCTGTTGTACAGCGACCTCCAGCTTGTACCATTCGAAATTCAACTTTGCTGAAAAAATATGCCTACTTACCAAGTGGCCCTCCTCATGTACTGTTTCCAGGAATCACTTCCTGCTTCTCGTCCACCACCGGTTGCCTTTTCTCCACCAAAAGCTCCACCAATTTCAGCACCATTAGTGGGTATATTTACATTCACTATACCGCAATCGCTACCATGAGGCCTGCATAGCAAGGAGAAAAAGAACAATCACTAATACAACACTACAGTACAATAGTGTCCTGTCTTGAATGTGTCAGCTTGAGAAAAATTGGAGATACAGACAAACAGTTATAACTCCCTTTGCAGGTGGATTAATTGTTTTAACTAATATGATTCATGGAAGATACATGTAAGCTAATAAATCAATAGCTTGAAGTGTCGATGGGCACAAATATTTATCTAAAAGGATAGCATCGGGGCAAACTACCTTGTATCCAGATAGGATCGGGGATTGAGATGCTTTCCTCTCCGCCCCGCCGCCTCCTGCCCTAACCTAGCGCCACCAGCCCCGCCGCCGCCGATCCCCGACGGTAGCCCTCTCCCCACCACAGCCCCTCCCCTCTCCCTGCCATGGCCTCCATCGGATCCTCTCCCCACTCCGGCGATCGCATCTCCTTCGGCTCCTTCGGCGACAAGCGATGGGGCGGCTCGGACGGTGAGTCATCTGTGCGCTCGTACAGCGAGGCTGCGCGTTCTCCCCCGGCCCCCCGTCGCGACACCACGGCTGCGCCGCCGCCACCCCCGACGGTGACCCGCATCCCGATCTCGTCCAGGCTGGGACCCCGATCGGAAGTTCACCGGGTTTCTCGCGAGCCAGCGGTGGACGCGGAAGGATTCCAACAGCCACGCCGCAGATACCACCGCCGCCTTCGCCACGCTCCTGCTCCGAGCCCGCCACCGCAACCCCAGCGTAGTCCTTCGCCGGAGGCGCTCGCAGGACTGTGTTTCCGGTGCCTCGATCACCGCCACCGTGTCCGCGACTGCGACAATGACATCCGCTGCCGCCGCTGTCTCATCTCCGGTCACGACTCCCGTGGCTGCGAAGAGTTCCACAGGAACGCCGGCCGCATCGCCCCGGCTCGCGCCACGCCACCTCCGCCCGCGCCTCCCGCTCCGGCTGCGCCGATGCCCGCCGCTGAACCAGCGCGAATCATCGTGCCACGCACTGTCGAGATGGAGGCTGCGGAAGAGGTGCTAACTCGCGCGATGGTGGCCACCATCACTGGCACCAGACCGCGCGTTTCTGCTGAGGACGTCGCGGAGATGTTGTTCCGCATGTTCAACTTCGCCGACGGCGACTTCACCGTCCACCTCCACCATCCCGAAGATTTTCTGATACTCTTCAATTCCCGTGCCTCCATGGATCGCATGAACGGAGAACACTGTGTCAGCTGTCCACGCTTCACCCTCTCCATGCGCCCGTGGTGCAAGCTGGCTCATGCAGGCTACGGCAACCTTGCACACCACGTTGAGCTTGAGATCCGTGGCATCCCTGCCCATGCCTGGCACCTTGCAACGGCAGAACACATACTGGGCGCAACTGTTTGGATCGAGAGCCTCCATCCTCGTACACGCTCACGTGCTGACCTCGTCACGTTTCGGCTGGCTGGACGTACACATGACCCCGCCACCATCCCTCGTGAAGCAATCCTGGAAATCGTGGAGCAGCTGCCAAATCCTGCTTCCTCCACGACGACAGTTCGGACCCTCACATACCCCATCCGTATCGCCCTTGCCCGTGCTGAGCTCGGCCGCAGCCTTGCTCGCCGTGTGCAAGACGCCGATCCCGGGCCTGATGATGCCCCCAAGGAAGACGAGGCAGGTGACGTGCAAGATGCCGACGGTGGGAACAATGCACGAAGGACTCAGCAGCGCCGCCGCGGACGCAAACGCCGGCGTGCTGCCACTGCCTCTAATGGGCAAACTGACGGAATGATGATGGATGTCCTCGGTGGTGCTCTGCACCAAGGTTACAAGCGGTCAGATGGTGTCGCCGTCGCTGATGGCTGGACAGATACCCGCTCCACCACGACCCCGCCAACAAGCTCAATACCAGCTGATGCCACACACATACAGCCCTGGCCCGCCTCACATCCCAAGCCTCCTCGCCCACGTCGCAAAGCCAGAAGAGGCAAGCGTGGAGGAGTTAAAAAGCGAGCTCGTATCGAAGCTGCTCTTGCCAAGGCTGCAGTTGCTGCTGATCCCAGGCCGATCGAACCTTCAATTCAGGAGGAGGCGCATGCGACCTCAACACCTGGCGACGCCACTTTGGCCAGCAGCTCCAATCCCAATGACGAGACCACCGACTCCCCAACTCATGTGTCGCCGTCCATGCAGGCAGACAATAGCTGCAACGCTGACTTGTCCTCAACCTTTCGTCATGCGGCCAGCGACATGGAATGCCAAGGCACACCCATCGAGGTTCCTGACTCGCAACCGGAAGCTACTCTCTCGGGACAAACTGGGACTGCACCTGTGACGTTCGATCAGGACGTGCATGCTGATGCTGATGTTCCATCTGCTGAGAAAGATTTAGAGCTGAGTCCTACCCAGACTGAACCTATCATTCAGCAATTTCGCATCCTGCAAAGACCCAATTCTCCGGAACTGGAACGGCAAGCTCCGACTGTGTCAAGCCTAGAGGCCATCTCTGCTACTGCACCGGGGACACTCACACCTGCTGCCGCGTCAGGAGCGCCATCTACAACTCCGCTCCGTGACCCCGCGCGCTTCGCTTCCCCGCCGGTTACACTGCGCCGACAGCGTCCGCGCCCCAAACCCATGGCACCTAGCTTGACCCTGGGCGAGTTTTTGGCGAAGGCAACATCGCCACTAAATTCTGTACTGCCAACGCCAGGACGCAAGCAACGCCAACAGCAGCTAAATTTCACAGCGCCGCGTCGTGGACGCTCAGCCACCACTGGTGCCACTCCTTGTGCCAAAACCGCTGGTAGACCAACTGCAGAGCGACGTGCCCAGGTTCAGCTGCTCCGCAACCTGGGCATTATTGGTGTCGACCAGGTGATCTCCGAAGAAGCTATGAAGGCCTACGAAGGGATGTTCACCACTCCCATCCCCATTGAGGTCCTGCGCGCGATGGCCGCTTTGATTGGCCGTGAGCTCCCGCAAGATCCGTCTATCGCGCCTATCACCACTATGATCGCGGGCAGCGAGGCCGAGGCCTAGCTGTGGTTGTGCTTGAATCTGTCGAACATGTTCTTTATGGATTACGGCCTGAAAATTGTTATTTGGAACGTGCGCGGTCTCAACTCTCGCGCTAGACGTATCGCGATACGCTCGCTGATCCTAACTACCGGAGCATCCATAATATGCTTCCAGGAAACAAAGATGGAGGCGATCTACCTGTCAACTATCCTTGAAGCACTTGGCTCGGATTATGATGACTATGTGTACCTGCCCGCGATTGGCACGCGAGGCGGCATCTTACTCGCATGGAAGAGCAGGGAGGTGATGATCACCGGTCAGACATTCACGACAAACACGCTGTCTGCCCGGGTGTCAACACCATCCAGCGCCACCACCCCTTGGTGGCTCACCGTCGTCTATGGCCCGCAGCAAGACGATGATAAAATCGCGTTCCTCCAGGAAATTCGCGAAGTACGTGCAGGCTGCCCTGGGCCATGGATGATATGTGGAGATTTCAATCTGATTTACCGAGATGAGGATAAGAATAATGGGAACCTTAATCGAAGGATGATGGGCCGCTTCCGGCGCGTCATTAATGACCTGGCTCTCAAGGAAGTGTACCTCAACGGTCGACGCTATACATGGTCCAATGAGCAAAACCCACCGACACTAGTTCACCTGGATCGTGTCTTTTGCACCACAGATTGGGAGGAACAACACGGAGAAGCACACCTTCATTGCCTTGCCTCTGTTGTTTCAGACCACAGCCCGCTCATCCTAGACTGCTCGCCGATGCCAGAAATCCAGCGCAGATTTCATTTTGAGGACTACTGGACACGCATTGATGGATACCAGGATGTGGTTGCGGCAGCTTGGACCTCGGTGAACGACGTCGACCCATTTCGACGCATCAAGCGCCGCATGCAGGTGACGGCGAGCAAGCTCACAAGCTGGAGTGCGCGCACTGTAGGCACCATCCGAGACAAACTCGCGATCTCCCGCGAATTGTTGCTGCGATTCGACACTGCCCAGGAGCTTCGACAACTGACACCACATGAGGATTGGCTGCGCCGTCAAATCAAGCTGTCCTACCTAGGGCTTGCCTCGGTCGAGCGGACTCTGGCTCGGCAGCGTGCACGCATTGCGTTCCTCAAGGATGGCGACGCGAATACGACGTTCTTCCACCAGCAATGCACCTACCGCAAGCAGAAAACAAGGATCCATAACCTGATGGTCGACGGCGCCGTGCTCACTGACGCCAATGACATGGCCACAGCGGCATTCACGCATTTTGATTCCCTCCTTGGGACCGATCTGCCACGAGACTGCTCCATCGACCTTGAGCATCTCATCGAGCCCTCCGACTTGGATGCCCTCGATGCCCCCTTCAGTGAAGACGAGATTTGGCAAGCTATCAAGCGCCTTCCAGCGAGAAAATCACCCGGACCTGATGGATTCACAGCGGAGTTCCTGCGATCCTGCTGGCCGGTCGTCAAGTGTGACTTCATCGCAGCCTTTCAGCAGTTGTATGAGCTCCGTGGGCGCGGGTTCAGCCGGCTCAACCAGGCGCTGCTCACGTTGATTCCGAAGCGAGCCGACGCGGCCACTCTAGGTGACTACAGGCCCATCAGCTTGATTCACCTAGTGGCCAAGATCTTCGCCAAGGTGCTCTCACTCCGCCTCGCGCCACGCCTCAACGACCTCGTCAGTCCCATCCAAAATGCTTTCATCCCTGGCCGCAGTTTGCACGACAACTTTGTGCTTGTGCGACAATCTGCACGACTACTTCACCAGCTGGGTGCACCGCGCGTGCTGCTAAAGTTGGACCTGGCAAAGGCTTTCGACTCAGTCTCTTGGCCGTTCCTATATGAGGTGCTACGAAGATATGGGTTCAGTGACCGGTTCCTTGGATGGCTTGCCGTGCTACACTCATCTGCGAACACAAGGATCCTCCTGAATGGCGTGCCAGGTCCGCCCATTTGGCATCGCCGCGGCCTCCGCCAGGGTGATCCCCTATCGCCGCAGCTATTCGTGCTCGCCGTGGACACACTGGGACGTCTATTTCACCGCGCGATAGAGCTCAACGTCCTTCAGCAGCTACACCCGCGCAGAGACATCCCCGTCATCTCACTATATGCCGACGACGTAATCCTGTTCTGTCACTCGTCGCCGGAGGATACACTTGCTGTGAAAGAAATCCTGCATCTCTTTGGACGCGCGTCTGGCTTGCGTGTCAACTTCCAGAAGAGCACTGCCACGCTGATCAGATGTGATGCTGACACAGCGGCTCCCGCCATCGCCAACCTGGGCTGCCCACTTGTTGATCTCCCAATCACCTACTTGGGCATCCCACTGACGATACGGCGCCCCACCGCCGCACAGCTGCAGTTTTTGGTGGACAAAACTGCAGGGAAGCTACCAACTTGGAAGGCTCATCTCATGGATCGTGCTGGCCGCCTAGCTTTTGTTAAGGCGGTCCTTAGTGCGATTCCCATACACCAGCTGCTTGTGCTCGCGCCATCAAAGAAGGTTCTCAAGCTTCTCGTCAAGATCCAAAGAGGATTTCTTTGGGCTGCGCGCGCTGACGCCAATGGTGGCCATTGCCACGTCAATTGGCAGACAGTTTGCCGCCCTATTCAGCTTGGCGGACTGGGTGTTCGGGACCTGCAGCGTACTGGCCTTGCCTTACGCATACGCTGGCTATGGTTCAGCAAGATGGACGATGGCAGAGCATGGAGTGGACTAGACCTCCAGTTTACACAAGAGGAACATGCCTTCTTCTTTGCATCTACGGTCACAATCCTGGGCAATGGTCAGCGAGCACGCTTCTGGGAAGATCGATGGTTTCATGGGCGCGCTATCTCCGAAATCGCGCCCCAGCTCTATGCCGTCATCCCCAAACGGCGACGCAAGTCCAGGACGGTGGCAGATGGCCTACTTGAGCACCGCTGGGCAACGGACATTCAAGGCACCATTGGCATCCACGAAATTGGGCAATACTTGTTGTTGTGGCATGCACTCGAGAGTGTCGTCCTCACTACTGAGCCCGATCGGCTGCATTGGAGGCTGACTGCGACAGGCACATACACTGCCAAGTCGGCCTACCTCGCCACCTTCCATGGCTCAGCCTCCTGCCCGGCGTGGAAGCTCACCTGGAAAGCTTGGGCACCGCCACGAGTGAAGTTCTTCCATTGGCTTGCCAATCTTGGGCGTTGCTGGACGGCTGATCGGCTTGCTCGCCGTGGACTGCCACACCCACCCTGCTGCCCGCTATGTGACCAGGCACCGGAAACAATCCAGCACCTCTTTTTCAGATGCTCCTTTTCCAAGCAGGTGTGGCTTGAGATCCTATCAGGGCTACGTCTCACTTGCCGTGTGCCTGATGACGAGGAAAACTTGACGGAATGGTGGAGTAAGGCACGTCATCACACAGCGAAGCCGATGCGCAAAGGACTTGCCTCCGCGGCGTTGCTGATTCCTTGGATGATATGGAAACACCGCAATGACTGTGTGTTCAACGCTGCAACCCCATCAACCAGCGCCTTGGTGAGCAAGATCAAGGCTGAAGCTGCACTTTGGGCTAGAGCCGGTGCATTGGGTCTGCGCGCCATTCTCCCAAACACTTGGGATGTACACTGATTTTCTGTTTTTTTTTGGCACTGTACCTCCTCGGAGGTTTTAGCAACTCTCTCTTTCCAATGTAAAGAAACGCAAATGTCATTTGTGTTTCCTCTAAAAAAAGGATAGCAAATAGTATATAGTGTGTATATATACATGAAAGGAAAGGCTAAAACATAGTTGAATCTTAAATTGATTAGATTTGGTGGATAGGACAAGGTGAACACGAAATATCTAATGTCAGACCTTTTAAAAAAGCTGCAGCAAAGGCAAGAACAGAGTGCAATTAATGTAGAACTGCAATTATACCAACTGTCCGCTTGGACATCCAGTCATCTAGATGCTACAATAAAAGGTGATAGTACAGCTGGCTGGGTTATTGAACCAAAACTTACCCAATCCACTTGAAAATAGCTTCTGGCTTCCTTGTAAATATAGAGCTACTCAGTCCTTGCGGAACAGAATTGTTGATTTCAATTGCTTCATTCAGGGTCTGCAGGATAATTGACAACCAGGATACAATGATACAAGTCAAGGTGTGCAACCAATGCCACATAGAGCAGGTCAATAACAAACAAATACAGATTGTTTTGCTACCTGGAATTTCATGACATAAAGGACAGGACCAAACAATTCTTCCCTCACAACTGGCGCATCAGGTGAAATTTCCACAATTGTTGGTTGAACATAGTTTCCCTCAGATTCAATACCAGATCCTCCTAAAAGGATTTTTCCTCCCTGAATAATGTAGGATAGTAGTCAAATTAGATTTTAAAGCTAGCAAACCTAAATGCTAAATGACCATTTCTAGCAGATCTACCGAGAGATTATGATGTATGTACATATCATGTATAAACACAGGTGCTGCATCAACCAAAACTATATAAATTTTCACCTGGGATCTGATAGTTTGGATGCCTTTTAAAAAGCTCTCTTTTGATGCAGTAGTGTGCAGCGGTCCCAGTAAGGTGCCCTTCTCCAGAGGATCCCCAATGCTGACTTGTTTATAAACCTCAACAAGTTGATCAAGAACTGTTTGATATACGCTTTCATGAAGAAGCTGTATTAACAAAGAAAATACACTTTTAATACTACTCAAATACCTACCATAAGACAAATTAAAATATATTATTTTTATCATACCAGCCTACGACAGGTTGTGCATCGTTGTCCTGCCGTACCAACAGCAGCAAACAACACAGAACGTACAGCTAACGGAATGTCTGCATCATCCATGATAATAATGGCATTGTTCCCACTAAGTTCAAGAAGGCATTTACCAAATCTTGCATTAACCTGTTGCTGAACCATTTGACCAACCTGCATTGAATAACCATAGTTCATACTTTACAGTAGATCCGTAGAGCTAAGTAAATAAATAATTAGCAATTGCTCCAAGGGCTTCCCACAAGAAAATGGACTTCAAACAGCTTACAGAAAATTAGAAATCTATCGCTAGGTCAAAATGCAATCTGATCGGGGCATCCTGATACTTCTTTCCATACAAGCAACGAAATCAGGGAAACAAAATGCAGCCTCATGATTGCTATAAGATCTAGACAATATGCAGAACATGGAGGTAGAAGTTGAATACCTTTGTACTTCCTGTGAATGAAACCAAAGGCACCCTAGTGTCAAGAGCAATTGCTTGGCCAATTTCAGCACCCCCACAAAAAGCTGTGAAGATTGCACTTGGCAAGTTGTTCTTCTCAAATACACTAGCCACTATTTTAGTCATTGCAATAGTGATCAATGGAGTAGTTGGAGCACCCTTCCTGCAATAATTGCAACATATTACACAAAGAAACTGCATTAGTCTTTGTGAGATTGACAGAAATTGCTACCACTCAAAGGAAATAGAGCCACCTGCTGAAAATTGGGATATACAGAACGAGCAAACAAACAATATTCAGTATGGCATTTTAACGTTCTAGCGTCAGCGGATGATTAATCTATTCATACTAAAGAATCCAGACTATCCCTTTTTCTTCATATAAAAACTATTTATCTTTCAGCTTCTTTGCTAGGCTAGATTTTCCTCCAGCACAACAAACCTATAAGAATGTCGCGAGTTGCATTTGCCACATGTACTATCTGATCAATTCATCCAGACAAGGATTTTGTTTCCAGTGTGTGAATACATCTAGGACAAGTCACATCCATAAAGGCAAGGGCATGTGCTAGAAGGAAACATGAACCTTCACCAATTTATTAAACATTGCAAACTCTATAAAGTATATCTATTGATGCATCTAGAAAATGCAACACCTGTCATCAGGTAAGAGCAAAACAAGTACGAGGACCAAAGCCAAGTTACCAACATGCACGTGGAAGTATTAAATACTTGGTCAAATGTAAACCATTCTTACCAGACAACACAGTTTCCGCAGACCAAAGCAATGCAAGCATTCCAACCTACAACATGGCAAAAAGGAGACTGAGGTAAGCCTTCATTTCCTTGCAGTTTTAAACTAATTAAATGAACCTGAGTACACGGTGAAGGATGAGGACGACATAGTGCTTGGAATGCGCAAAGCATATGGCATAGCATGTATTGTGTATAGTAGTATAATAAACAGATGAATCACCATCTTGAAGATTACAGTAAAAATCATTTGCAAGTGCAGGTAAAATATGTATTAAAGTTGCACTTTCAATTGTTGAACCCCTGTCAGTTTTACATTTCAGACGACAAACGTACGAAGATGCCACATGGAGTTACAGTGGACTATGGGGATTAACATTGTATTAACATTCCAAAAGTGTGTAATGCAAGAAGTATCTAAATAGCCGGCTTACCCAGGACAGCGCAAGGGAAATTGAATGCAGTGATGACACCGACAACTCCAAGAGGATTCCAGACCTATTCGGAGAAGGATTGGTCATTAGCATCTTCCATGATGATACCTGAGAATGTGATGCAGGTTTTCTTTTTCGCAAAGGAGGGAGTGCCCCAGATGGTGCAAGTGTATAGCACAAGAAACATTGAATAAAAAAAATTAAGCTTTCCACGTACCTCCATCATCATATGGTTTGGGCCTGCAAAGAATACATAAGGTCGCATTAGCAAACTTTTATTGGCCTTTCCAAACTGTGTGGACTGATGCATTCATACCAACTCAACCAGTACATAATCTTCTATAACTAAATCAGAAAGGCAATGCTGAAAATCTGGCAGGATTCTCTAAAACTATGTCTAATGGACTGAACCGATGATTTTTTTTATAACGATCCTTTCCTGTGAGAATATCATACATATTGGTGGATTTTGGTAACTGATGGTACTGCAACATGTCAGGTAAATGAGTTACAAAACATCAGTCACAAATTAACAGGTTTACACTCATTACTGATTCGGAACATCACTTGAGATGGAGGAAATAAGATTACTGGGTCTAGTTGGATATCAATAAATTATAAACTTGCTGATTCCAGCTGAAATACGTTTTTCATATCGATACATGAGAGTGCAAATACATCATTTTCTAGTTTTTCTCAACCAGTTGCAACCAATATGGTATGTCGTCACTGATGTTGTTGCATCCTTTCTTGAATCTATGACCAGAATATAGTAAAGATTAAAAGAAAATAGTCTTACGTTCAGATGGTATGATGGATCCATTTAGCTGGCGACTTAGCCCCACAGCATAATCACACATGTCAATAATTTCCTACAAAAATGTTTATGTCGATGTCATCATGCGCAGAACGAGAAATTATCAGTACATTGCATTTTTTTCGGGAAAAAGCAAAAAGATTTTGCGTTTCGTTTCATTGAAAAGAGAGAGGGTTTAACAGATGTTTATGCCTCATAAGAAAGATTTACAGGGAAAATTTGAAAAAAGGTCAATGAACATCCCAGGTGGTGACTGGTGAGTACATTGCATTTAAACTTATATGAACATTCAGTATCTTAATTGGAAGGCACAACCTTAGGCGACGTGGTTTATAGGCAGTTTGGCACCAAGGCTGATTAATCTAGAGATGAAGAAAGATAAGACCAACAAACTATTACAGTACTGTTGCATATCATGTGAATGCTGTCTTAAGTTGCATTTCCAGAAGAAAAGACAATGTCACTACTAAAAAAGGAAGAAAAGATAATGGTACCACAAAGATGATGAATGAAATTATTAATAAATAATAAATATCCGTAATTCTATAAATAGGAATCTAAACGTGTGTCCTGAAAAAAGAAAACTCGATTGTCTGAGGCTTCTAGTGATGGCCAAACAGCAATTATGCTCCAACCTGAACCTCCTTACGAATTCAGCTGAGCTCAGATGGTGGGAAGTGTGGATGTATACTCCTACGGTCCTACCAACCAGGTTCAAGACTTCTAAGTTAAATTTTTGTGACCACCTCCTAGGGTGTCCATTCATTTTTACCTGAACCTCCCCGATTCCTTCGGGAAGAATTTTCCCCATCTCGAGTGACAGAAGCCTGCCAAGGTGATGAAGCTTGGCTCTCAGGGCATCACCAATCTGCCTAACAATTTCTCCTCGCTTAGGGGCCGGAACCTGGACATATTTGTACATTGTTATATAAGCACAAAGTTATAGTAACATTGGATTACTTGATAGTGAAAAACAAAATTCTAATCGGTCAGCAGCACTCCTTGAATATATGGAGCTTCACATGGTCAACAGCAGTGCTAACATTCAGTACATACAACAAAGGCATTCATAAAAGAAAGTGATAATATCCAAAATGTGGCTGGCCTCTGAAATTACAGTGTAAAATCAAGTAACAAAGTCTGCTGCCTTGGTATTTTAGCAGTGAGATTTGGTCAGTTCACGAAATTCGCATACTATTCTGCATTCTCTTATTCTTGACTCAAATCGAGGGCCCATAAAACCTCTTGCGTCTCAAACTGCTGCAAGCTTCTGAAGTAGGTAACTGGAAAACAGGCACTACAGCATACTAGTAGCGTTTCAACGGCGAGAGTGGGAGGAAACTTACAGCCATCCAGGCCCTGGCGGCGTCGAAGCAGGCGCTCATGCCCTTCTCGTAGTCGTCCATGGACGCCTCAACGACCTCAGCGATGACCTGAAGCACAAACACATTACCGTACGTACACAAAATGTCAATCCGCCGAGAACGCACACCCCGAAATTGAAACGGAACCGAGCGGATCGGGGTCGGACGGACGGAGACGCACCTGGTTGTTGGTGGGGTTGGTGGTGGTGACGACGGGGCCAGAGCCGCCCCAGGCGCCGCAGGCGAAGGAGCCCGGGTTGCGCGGCGCGAGGCCGAGCTCGGCGAGGAACTGGTGCTCCTTCCTCGCGAAGCTCGCCATGGCGAAGGAGCCGGGGGGTGGGATCGAGGGATGCTGAACTGCTCCGGGAGAAGAGAGGAGATCGCCGGAGGGGGAGGGGAGAGAGGAGAGGACGCAGAGGGGAGATTTATAGGTCGGACCGTCGGAGATGGAGTGGAGACTGTGAACTGCTCGGAAGGGAGCAGCCAATGCCAAGTGCAGTGGTGGTGGGGGGTGGAGCACGGGACGAGACGAGGCGAAGCCGAAAGCTGTGATGTTGATCCATGAAGACGAAAAGGTTTTGGATTTGATTTGATTTCCAGCCTTCCACGTCAAAAGGAAGCATGTTCCATTCGTAGGATTAAAAAAAGTGCATGAACAAAGTTTTTTTCATTTTTTTGCGCTCGAAATTGCCTAGGCCTCTTGGATTGCAAGGTTTTGAAACGTGGTAATAGGAAAAATAAAGGATTGACATTCTGTGCTAAAACATAGGAGTTTTGTAAACAATGTCTCTGAAAGTTGCACAAGAAACAAATATATAAAAAATTACAGAAATGAAGAGAGAGAGTAGAGAGATAAAATGTGAGTGCATTGGACTTCACAAAAGAAGGATAAAATAAGGTTTAATCTCATGTTGAGATTCCTATAAAATAGAGGACGTAGAAGTGGAGTGCTTAAGAATTTATGATTCCATAGGAAAAAAAAACTATTATGGATTGAAATCTTTCAAAATTCATATGAAATTCTTTCAATTTAGAAGGAAAAAAATGGTTATAATGTTAGGGCGTGTCATCTCAATCTAGGTTGAGAAGGAAACTTGAGCTTATTATATCCTACGTGTGATACTCACTCTCAGCATCACAGGTCACGTACTCACATGCTACTATAATTGATTGAGCTCGATTGCTCCAACTCACCGATCCAACTGTTTAATTAAGGACTAACGACTTGCTCAAGGTTCTCAAGGGAACCATCATCCACGTTTGTGCAAATGTCCTTGTCCAGCCAGTAGAGTACTTGTGAAACTCTTTTGTCTTTATCAAATGGGAAAACTCAAGTAGGTGAATGATCCTCCAGCTCAGTAGCAAAGGCGTGCGGAGCTGTTCCTCAGCTATCGTCGTCGTCTTCCCGGGACGATCCGTGCGTAACTTGGCCTCCGTGACTGATGATAGGAACGAACCAACCAACTCGCTTGCCTCTGGCAGCTCCAACATTTCTTTCTTCTTCTTCGTCTGAGTACGTAAAAAATTCTGACTTGTGGAATGGCAGTGATAATAATAAGACATACTAATTAAAATCGTTTGTTCTCATGGCTCGATCGTGGTGTATCCCGTACGACAAGTACACCTTTTCAGATTATAAAGATTGAATAAGTATTGTATAATACTCACTCTCAGCATCACAGCTTGAAGCTCTGCAACGACCTAATCTAAGCGTGAAAAAGATGCTTCATTTCTTGAACATTGGTTCGTTTAGATTATTAGTGCAGACAGTCAGCTTCTCTTTTTGAAGACGAGTTGTATTTACTCTTTAAATAAATAAATAAATAAGGTATGTAAAGTGCTGTATGCATGGGCTGACCAATAGTTAGGCTGGATTCAGCCCGTTTGAGGTCCATGCAGTTGTAGTGATCCGCTCTGGCCTGGAGTGGAACTAACAAGATCCGGAGATGCAACACTCACATGGCAGTTTGTCCCTCGGCCCATACCCCATTGTCCAGTCCAGCGCTACGATTTGGTGCGCTGTTTGCCACCTTAAAAAAAAGTCAATCATGCTGGTGCAGCTTCTGCTTTCTTTTTAAAAAAAGTTGGTGTTTTATAACTCATAAAATGCTAAGTTCATTACAGTCATGATCAATCATGCTCACCAATTAGAGCGGCGCTGACCCAACTAACACATCATCTCCTAAACCCAAAAACCACATCCTAGCAAGCTGATGATCCACTTTGTTCTCTGGTCGATTAATTTTTGACACCTTGTAGTCTTGCATAGAATCTAATAAGGAATCTAATAATAAGCAAGATTATGCTTTTTTATTCCATATTGATAAAGTTAAAACAACAAAAGAATAAAAATACAAAAAGGTCATTGGACCGTCGCTAGACTTTAACCGCTGGAGCGAGACAAAAATGTGTCTTCATACTCATCCCTGGAGCAGGACAAAATTGCCCGTAGTAGCATTTGTTGTATTAGACATATACGAAATTCTGGTGTTAAGTCCTCAAAGGACAAACACCAAAGGCGGATCCATAGCCAGTAACGAGAATCATAAATTAGAAGGGTCGGACCTGCAACGATGGCAACAAATATGAAAACCGATTGGTCCCATAAGATCGTTGGACAGACATTTCTACGCTCCCTCCACCGGCTAGCACATCACATGAGCTGAGATAGGGATGGGGAAGTCGTTATTCTAACAACGGGACATCTTTGTCGCCTCACCACCTAGATGAATTAAGCACATAAACTAGAAACGGGAACCCTACCGCCGATGAGTGGTTGGAGTCTAGTCCACCTCTAGGGCTTGAAAGGCCATCATTCGTAGCCTATGGGTCGGGGAGGGGGAAAGGAAACCCTAAACATGGTCTGGTGGCCCCACCCGTCGTCGCGCTTCTCCCGCAGGTCCACCTCAAGCAGCTAGCTAAGCACCCTCTAAATCGCAAGTGGTCAACATCAACCACCGGTAGTTGGGGTTCTTCCTCAAACATCGCCACAAACTTCCTATAATTATCATAAGCGAAGCTTGGCTTCGTAAGAAGATCTCAGCACCTGGTGTAAAGGCGGAGCTTAGTTGATGCCAGGGGGGCCGTCGCCCCCCTCCCCTCCTCCAACCCTTAATTTTTTTGCAAAAGTAAGTGTATTTTGACCCATTTTTTATTGAAAAACAGTGATATATGGGTCATTTGCCCCTCCAATTCTGATCCCCCAACTTGTTCAGCCCAAGCTCCGCCACGCCACTGAGCTCGTGCACGCACGCAGAACTCGCTGATGTCGTTGCCACATCGCCGGCTTTCCGGTGGCACCGAATTTGCTGATGTCGTTTTGTTTAGGACTACCACTAGCCGAAACCGAACAACACTTTAGGGTTTACCGGTGGAGATGCTTCCGAAGTTTGATATCCACAAGCGGTTTGCTATTGCTCAGAGCATCTCTAACAGAGCCCTCAAAACGCGCCGAACTGTAAAATAACTGCCAAAGACGGTTCCGAAACCTTAAAACAGAAATAGCAGCGCTCGTAAAACTCGCGAACCCGTAAATATTTTTGAGGGCGCCCGGCAAATCCACCCGCGGACCTGGGAAATCTGGTTTTCCCCTCCGAACCGAAGGGCGAACCCTATCTCGGCTTCGCGTTGGCGGGAGGGACATTTCAGCCCGCGCAAAACCAATCTTCCGCCGCCACCGTTCCTCCAACTTCCTCCGCTCCGGCGAAGCAGCAAGCTCCCGTCGCGCCGCCATGAACACGGCCGATGCCGCGCTGTTCACCGTCCCTGTTGGGGAGGTCGAAGCGGCAGATCCTGTGGGCTCAGGGCTCGGCCAGCCGCGGCCGCCGCCGGTGCCACCAAGACGCTCCCGCCCCACGGATGACTCGCCTAAGGCCGATGCTGCCGGCAAGAAGCGCAAGAGGCTCGGAACTGCTGGCGCGGCCCAACCTATGGCCGCAGGCGAGGCCGTAGCCGTAGCGACGGCTCCGCGCGACCCGGCGGAGTGGCGAAGCGGGCAGCCGTGTGATACGTCTCAAACGTATCTATAATTTCTTACGTTCCATGCTTATATTAAACCAATTGCTACATGTTTTATATACACTTTATATGGTTTTTATGCATTTTCTGGGACTAACCTATTAACAAGATGCCACAGTGCCAGTTCCCTGTTTTCTGCTGTTTTTTGTTTCAGAAAAGTTGTTCTGGAAATATTCTCGGAATTGCACGAAACAAAAGCTAAAGTCCCTATTTTTCCCGGTACGTTCCAGAAGTCCGAAGAGGAAACGAAGGAGGGGACCAAGGAGGCCACACCACATGGTGGCGCGGCTCCCCCCTCTATCGCGCCACCACATGGTGTGGGCCCCTCGGGGCTCCACCGCCTTCGCCCTTTCGCCTACATATACCCCCCGACGAAATAAGACCTACCACAGAGTCCTTTTCCAGAGAAGAGTTCCGCTGCGCCGCCGCCACCAAAAACCCTAATTCGGGGGACAGAAGTCTCTGTTTCGGCACCCTGCCGGGACGGGGAATTGCCCCCGGAGCCATCTCCATCAACTCCACCGCCATCTCCATCGCTGTTGCTGACTCCTACGATGAGGAGTGAGTAGTTCTCCCCCGCAGCTGTGGGGTCTACCGGTAGCTATGTGGTTTATCTCTCTCTCCCATGGTGTGATCTTTATGTGATCATGAGCTTTGTAATCTAGTTGAATATGTGATGTTACTCTTTATCTATTATGCACTCTAGATGTTACTTTAATATGAACTCCGGGGTTATTCACGGTTGTGAAGGTGACAGTGTGCGCACCGTGTGTGATTACTTTATGACATTGTGGTGTTAGTTTATTCTGACTTTGGGGGTGCTTTTGTAGCCCTACGCAATGAATGGTGTTTATCATCCAACAAGAGAGTGTTTGAGAGTAGTATTTATTATTCAGCTTTGATGTCATTGTTGAGAGTGTTCACTAGTAAAAATATGATCCCTAGGCCTTGTTTCTAAGCATCGAAACACCGTTTACAACAAGTTCTGCTACATGTTTGCTTGCTGCCATTTTTATTTCAGATTGCAATTACTATTTATAATTATCCATATTACTTGTATTTCACTATCTCTTCGCCGAACTAGTGCACCTATACATCTGACAAGTGTATTGGGTGTGTTGGGGACACAAGAGACTTCTTGCATCTTAATTGCAGGGTTGCTTGAGAGGGATATCTTTGACCTCTACCTCCCTGAGTTCGATAAACCTTGGGTGATTCACTTAAAGGAAACTTGTTGCTGTTCTACAAACATCTGCTCTTGGAGGCCCAACACTGTCTACGAGAATAGAAGCGTGCGTAGACATCAAGCTATTTTCTGGCACCGTTGCCGGGGAGGTAAGCGTTGGAAGGTATCTCCTTTTAGATTCTGCAGTTATTACTTTTTGTTTCTTGTTTTTATTACACTAGTTAGGCTAAATGGAAAACAACAACAAAATTAGAGATCTTTATGAAATTTATATTGAATTAGGACATGATGCTTTTGAAGAGAAAATTAAAAAACCTATGAAAGTTTGTTTGCATAATAATGGTAGTAATGTTATTAGTATAAATTCTTTGGACACCATTATTGCTAAGGCTATGGAAAAGCCTAAGCTTGGGGGAGCTAGTTTAAATAAAAATAATCTTTTTTGCTCCTCAGCTTTGGAGGAATTATTTTGCCTTGATAATGCTTTGCCTCCAATATGTGATAATTCTAATGATGCTTGTGATATTCTAAAGCCACCTGAAGAAATAGTGCCATTTAAAATACCTATGAAAATTATTGATCGTGTTATGGATAACTGCTATGTAGGGGATGGAACTGTCCATCCTGGTGATCATTTGCTATTCTTACATGAATTATGCGAGTTGTTCAAGTGTGCAGGTATTTCAATGGACAAAGTTAAGAAGAAATTATTTTCTATGTCACTTGGTGGAAGAGCTGTGCATTGGTATAAATTGTTAAAGAATAGGCACACTTTTGGATGGGAGGAAATTGTATCTCTCGTTTATTCTAAATTTTATCCTCCAAGTGAGATTCATCAAGATCGGAATTCTATATATAATTTCTGGCCTCATAAAGGAGAAAGCATTGCTCAAGCCTGGGGAAGGCTGAAAACATTAATACTCAAATGTCCTAACCATGAGCTTCCTGATAAAATAATTGTTAATAATTTTTATGCAAGACTTTCAGGACATTGCAAGGATTATCTAGATTCCTGTTCAGGGGGCTCTTTCACAAGTAAGAAGGTTGAAGCTAGATGGGATCTTCTTGAAACAATTCGAAACAATGCTGAAGATTGGGAGAATGACAAAGGTAAAGAATCAGGTATAAACTATGAATATGATTGCATTAAGTCTTTCGTTGAAACTGCTGGTTTTCAAGAGCTTAGTGCTAAATATGGTCTTGATTCTCATATTATTGTTGATTATTTTAGAACCTGTTCTCATATTAATGTTCCTAAAGAAAATTGGGACGTGTATCATGAACCTTTCAAAGACACTTGCATGGAAAATGAAATTGTTGTTAATGATTGCAATAGACATGCTCAAACTCCTGAAAATACTAATTCTTATAAGCATGTTAATTTTTGTGGAATACATAGACCTTGTGGAATTAATCAAATTGAAGATGAATATTGTATCCACCATAGGAATGAAAAAACTAGAGCTTGGTACAAGTCTCTAAGAGATTTTGGAAAAACAATTTGTGCCACCTATCCTTTTATTTGTGAACTTTGCTATGAAGAGGGTCATTTCGAATTTCAATGCTTAGGTTCTAATAAGGATATTGTAGGAGACTTTTGTGATAACATGATCACTCCTAAGCAACATGATGAACTTACATTATTTTTGGGGTGTGAAGAGTTATCAAGAAAAACTTCTTTGTTAAATATGAGTGATATTGATACGAATGATCTTTTGCATGGATGTTATCTCTATTTTGTTAATGATTGCCATGCTAACACCTACATACAAAATATTATAAAGGATGAGACTTTACCAAAGTATGACAGGACTAATGTGTGTTTTGAGCTTATTAATGAAAGAGAGGAATTCCCCCAAGTTTCTTCCATTGTCCCTAATACTAAACCAGGTTATGTGGAGAAGCATCCTTTCAAGGCTCTCCCTCCTAAAGAGGAAAAGAAGAAGAAAAAGGGAAAGAGAAAGAAGAAGAGGAGTAAAAGGAGAGAGGAAACGATATCTTCTCCTAAAATTGTTGCTCCTGTTACAATTGATACTTATAATTCTGAATTCGATAATTCTGAACTTGATGATGAACCTATGCCTATTATTTATCTTAGTGATCATGATTGGGAAAAGCACACTTCTTTTGATATTGAAGATCTCTGGGACACTAATTCTGAAAATGATGATGTTAATAATTGCTATACTATTAGTACTATCCATGTTCCTTCCCATGATGATATTGAAAGCTCTGAGTTTAGGGATGAGGTGTTTGAAAATCCTTTTGCTACTAATGATTATATATTTGAGACATCTCCTTCTAGTAAAAATGATGATATGTTTACAAATAAACACACTTTGGAGGATAACTATTCTATTGCTTATGATGATACTATGCCTCGAGTCTTTGATATTTATAAAGAATACTATGACATTGGTTATAATTACAATCATCCTCTTGAAACTTGTCATAATTATATAGGAATTACTCAAACCAATTCTTTTAATATACAACTTGTCTATCATGTTCAAGTTCTTTATGATGATCCTGCTCCCCTTGTTATTAATGAGAAGAACTTTCCTTATGAGGGAAATAATGATACTTTTATGCATATGGATCATGATAAGAATGTTTCATGTGATGGTTATATTGTGGATTTCATCAATGATGCTAACGAAAGTTATTTTGAGAGAGGAAAATACGGTTGTAAAAGTTTTCAAGTTACTAAAACACCTCTCTTTATGTTGGAAGTTTTGAAGTTTTATTTGTTTCATCTTTCTATGATAGTTGCTTTATGGTTTAATAATTTATCCTATTACAAGATTCCTTTGCATAGGAAGTGTGTTAGACTTAAATGTGTTTGATGTTTACCTCTTGATGCTCTCCTTTTGTTTTTCAACTCTCATTTTTATGAGAGCATCATAAAAATCTCATTGCCTAGCTAAAAGGCTTTAAAGAAAAGCGCTTATGGGAGACAACCCACTTTTTATTTCTGTTATTTTATTGTGTCAGGGAACATGTCTACCTCTGTAGCAATTCCTTTGTATCATTACTTTATTGCATTGTTGTGTCAAGTTAAGCCTCTAGTAGAAAGTTGATGCTAGATTTGGATTGCTGTGCTGAAACAGTTTTCTTCTGTCCACCGTTAAATTCATAACTATTCACAGAAAACTCAAAAAGATCTGGGATTTTTTGTGCGTGATTCTAAGATATGTATGCAACTTTCATTAGTTTTAAGTTTTCTGATTTGAGCAAGTTAAGTGCCTCGAAAAAATTCGTCTTTACGGACTGTTCTGTTTTTGACAGATTCTGCCATTTATTTTGCAATGCCTCTTTTACTATTTTGAATGGATCTTTTTGTTCTATAAAGTATCAGTGGCTGTAGCTAATATCCAGTAGCATTGGTAGCAATTGTGTTCATTCAAAATATAAGAATTTTTTATTATGCACTAACCCTCTAATAAAGTTTACTTTGAGTTTGGTGTGGAGCAAGTTTTCAAGGATCAAAAGAGAAGGATGATGTTATGTGATCAAGAATATGAAAGAGCCAAAGCTTGGGAATGCCCCGTGGGTCACCCAAGCATATTTCAAGAAGACTCAAGCGTCAAAGCTTGGGGATGCCTTGGGCATCCCCTTCTTCATCAACAAACTATCAGATCATCTCTAGTGAAACTATATTTTAATTCCGACACATCTTATGTGCTTTACTTGAAGCGTCTGTTTGTTTTTGTTTTTGTTTTTGTTATTTTAATTCTAAGAATAAAATGGATCCTAGCATTCCTTTGTGGGAGAGAGACACGCTCCGCTTTTTCTTATGAATACTCGTATTTTTCACTTATATTTGTTGAGTATTCTTCTATGTTACTTTAATATTATTAGCTCTTGTTTTTCATGCATCTCTTGTTGGAGCTGTTAGTTTTTCATATGTTACACTCTCATATCTCATTGTTATATACTTGGAGAGTTTATCTTTTAAATAAGTTGATTGGTATTTGGTTGGAAACAGAAAATGCTAAATGTGGTAGATGGTAATGAAAAGATATACATGCTCTTATGGATTGTTATCTTGTATGTTGTGGTGCTTGGCAATTGTTTTGAGCTCTCAAGTAGATCATGTTTAAGCTTTTACATCATGTAGTTAAAAGCCTATCAGTGAAGAACTACCGTAAAACTTGTTGAAATTTGGTTTCCATGTTTGGTATCTCTAAGGTCTAGATATTTTCTAGTAAAGGTGTTTGAACAACAAGGAAGACAATGTAGAGTTTTATAATACTTGCAATATGTTTTTATATACGTCTTGTTGTCATAGTTTATACTTGTGTTTGCTTCAAATAACCTTACTAGCCAAAGCCTTGTACTGAGAGGGAATGCTTCTCGTGCATCCAAAACCTTGAGCCAAAACCCATGCCATTTGTGTCCACCATACCTACCTACTACATGGTATTTCCTGCCATTCCAAGCAAATACTTCGTGTGCTACCTTTTATTCAAAACTTATTATCATTTATTTGTGTCAATGTTTACTAGCTCATGAGGAAGTATGTGGTGTTACGGATATCAACCTTGTCATTTGTTTTTAGACAGACTTTCACAACCGGACTAGTGGCATATACATCCGCTTATCCATTAACTTTGCAAAAAGAGCTGGCAAATGGGGTGCCCAGTCCCAATTAATTACAACTTTCATCATCATTCTCTTCACATGGTTTTGCAAAAAATTATTATGCTTCAAAGTGTTATACAATTTAATATAGACACTCCTCCATGGTATGTGATTGTTGGAATGCACCCGAGGATTCGGTTAGCCATGGATTGTGTATGCATTGGTGGGGAGGAGTGTCAAACCAGTTTTTAAAATATACATGTGTAAACAAAAGAGAATAAGAGGGATGATCTACCCTTGGGTAGAAATGACGCCCTTCATGGGAGCCGCTCTTAGAAAGTCTGGTTAAGAAGGAGGGTAGAGTATCCATTACCATTCGTTGACAACAACAAACACCTCTCAAAAGTTACTTTTATGCTCTCTATATGATTTCAAAAACCTATAAAAACTAAAAAGCTCTAGCACATGTTTGCATCCCTGCTTCCCTCTGCGAAGGGTCTTTCTTTTACTTTATGTTGAGTCAGTTTACCTACTTCTTTCTGTCTTAGAAGCAAACACTTGTGTCAACTGTGTGCAACAATTCTTATATGCTTACTTATTGTACTTGTTATATTACTTTATGTTGACAACTATCTATATGATATACATGTTACAAGTTGAAAGCCAATGCTTAAACTTATATCTTTCTTTGTGTTGCTTCAATACTCTTTTACTTAGAGACTATTGCTTTATGAGTTAACTTTCACGTGAATCATTTTGATGCTTGTTTGAAAGTACTATACATGAAAAGTTTTTGCTTATATGATGTAATTGTTTACTCCTTGTCTATTTGTTATCAAACTATAAACCATTGCTTTGAATCACTTCATTCATTACATGAGCCTTACATTATTATATGATCAAGATTGTGTGAAAACATGTCACTTCAGAAATTATTCTTGTTATCGTTTTACATACTCGGGACGAGTAGAACTAAGCTTGGGGATACTTGATACGTCTCAAACGTATCTATAATTTCTTACGTTCTATGCTTATATTAAACCAATTGCTAAATGTTTTATATACACTTTATATGGTTTTTATGCATTTTCTGTGACTAACCTATTAACAAGATGCCACAGTGCCAGTTCCCTGTTTTCTGCTGTTTTTGGTTTCAGAAAAGTTGTTCTGAAAATATTCTCGGAATTGCACGAAACAAAAGCCAAAGTCCCTATTTTCCCGGCACGTTCCAGAAGTCCGGAGAGGAAACAAAGGAGGGGACCGAGGAGGCCACACCACATGGTGGCGCGGCTCCCCCCTCTGCCGCGCCACCACATGGTGTGGGCCCCTCGGGGCTCCACCGCCTTCGCTCTTTCGCCTACATATACCCCCCGACGAAATAAGACCTACCACGGAGTCCTTTTCCAGAGAGTTCCGCTGCGCCGCCGCCACCAAAAACCCTAATTCGGGGGACATAAGTCTCTGTTTCGGCACCCTGCCGGGACGGGGAATTGCCCCCGGAGCCATCTTGTAACACCCCGAAAATTGAGGACGTGTTTTAAGTTTTTTTTAGACGCCGAAAAACTTTTCTAGTTTTAAATAAACGTTTTCTAAAATATTTCGAGGCGATTCGATTTAGGTTTTACTCTCGTTAACTACCGGAGGACCCCCCCTATCCATTTCTTCAAGACCCGCCCAAAAATATTTCATACTCCGATCCAACGTTTCCGATTTCCGAAGTAAACTGTTAATTGTCGACTCTGATCTTAATTTTATTCGTCCACTTCGAAGTCTCTGAAAATTCTAATATTTTAGGACGGTGCATATTTTTGCATTTCCTACACTTCTTCTGTTGAACCCAAATTCATTCGAGCAAGATTTGACCTACTTCCTTTGAAAGCCAAAAACCGATGTCGGTACGCGGCTTAGAGGAACCTTTCCAAAACCCTTCTCCACACCACCAAATGAGTTCAAACTCCTTAGACACCGTCCCTATACCAAATACACCATGTGATATTTATTTGGAATTTTTCTAAGTTAGGGAAACCTTTCTGCCTTTCGTCGAACACCTGGTGTGCGTTCCGTTTTCGGAAAACTTTGTTTTACAAAATGCGACGTTTAAGCGCGTGACTGGCGTAGTGTCGTAGGCCTTCTTCCCAGAAACCCGTAGATACCTCCCTTTTTCCGTTTGGTGATCCGAGTCTCCGGCAATGCGTCGATGCCGCTCGCGTTCCGCCGGGGCATTCGGGATGCACACCTTGGCATTGCCCTCAAATCTTAATCCACTTATCACTAAACCTCCGCCTAACCTCTCTTCACCAGTACCTCCACGTGTCCAGAACTACAGCCACACCCTCCCCCTCGTTCCTATCCCCTCCATTCAATTCTTGGAGCTTTGAAGTTGCACCTAGAAGCCATCAATGGCCACCAATCTACCTCCTCCTCTATATAAAGCACCCAAAGACCATCCCCAGCAAACCCTAGCCACTCCTACTCATTCCCTAGCCCCTGCCCTCCTCATTCAGTGCAAGAGAGTGAGATAAACCGCACCCAAAAGCCACACAAAAATTTCTCCATGGCCACTATGGCCGAAGCTCGGACGAGCTCGTGGGAGGCCTTGCCCTCGCCCGGCATCGCCCTTGCCGACCATGTGGAGACTCCCCCGACCCATCCCCGCCGCCGGCGAGCCCTCCCGGCGCGCCCCAAGGCCATCACGGCCGGCCCCTGCCCACAGCCGTGCGTGGCCAGAGGTAGGAGACGACCCCCTGGTCGAACCTCTTTTTTTTCTGCTCTTTTCCCTGCGAACCGTTTTCAGCCCAGCAGCCTGCAGCGCAGCCGGCCTGCCAGCGGCCCGTCTTGGCGCTGGCGCGCGCGCGGCGCGCAGCGCACGGCCGCGGCCCATCCGTGGCCCATTCCGTGCGGCCGAGCATCCCGTCTGTTTTTTTTCCTGCTGGATAGATTTTCAAACACTCTATCTTTCAAACCGTAGCTCCGCTTTTGGTGATTCAAATTTCTAAATCTTCGTCTCGACGAGATCTACACGTTGATACTAGTTTTGTTTTATTTTAAAACCTTTTGTTTCACTGCCTTTTTCAAAACGTTGTTTACCGGTTCCGCGGTTTGTTTGTTTTTCGAGTTTCCGACGCGCGACGACACCGAGACTTTCCGGATGATTAGAAACCCGTCTTCTAAGGCAAGCTAAACCCTTGCTATGATCAATCCCGCAATGTTTGTTTGTTTGTTTGTTTACTATGTCATGTCGTGTGTTTATATTTGTTTGTCCTCCGGTCACGTTGCATCTCATACTGCATGATCAATCTAACTTGCTAACTTATCTAAGTCACTGACTTGTTTACATTATGTTATTTATCATTATGTTATTTACTCTGTACTAACTCCACCATTCTTGAGACATTGGACTGGGGGAACCGCCGTTGTCGATAGAATGGTGGATATTAACAACCAACTAAACACGACCTGTGATGGTTCTGGCTTCACAGCTAAGAGTCTCCGATCGGTTTAACTTGACTTTATTTATTTCATGTTCTGTTATATATCTATATACATATCTTGTTGTGTGAGTGTTTTCTTGTTGTGGGTGTTCATTACACTGCTATTTACCTGTTGGTGTTGGCTGTATTTGTTATTGATGTTCAACGTTGATGATTATGATCAACGAAAAAAATAGCACGCTATTTCAAAATAGCGTGGTCTTCTCCGGACGCTATGCAAGTTATAGCATGCTAATAGCGCGCTATTTTCCAAAATAGCGTTTTGAAAAATTTGACATGGTATACTTTGTATATAAAGGATTAATCAGCTGAAATTATTTCGAGAGTAATAAAAACATAAGAAATCATCATGTGGAGGCCAAATGACATAATCCAGATCACAATGATCACCAAATTCAAAATGACAAAATCCACATAACAAAGGTCCCCATATAAATCCATAAACGTAACGAGCAAAGCCAATGACACATTCCACATCACATAGTGTCATCACAAAGGACATGCATTTTCAAGATAGTCTCAGACTCAGTAGCCAACGAGCAACAACCTTATTCAGATCAACAAAAAAATAAAACGCTATTTTAAAATAGCGTGGCCTTCTCCAAACGCTATGCAAGTTATAGCATGCTAAAAACGTGTATAGCGTCGTAGCGTGCTAAACTTGCATAACGTAGCGTCCACCTCCCAGATATGTGATACGTCTCAAACGTATTTATAATTTCTTATGTTCCATGCTATATTATACCAAGTTATTACATGTTTTATATAGCATTTTATATAGTTTTATGCATTTTCTTGGACTAACCTATTAACAAGATGCCACAGTGCCAGTTCCCTGTTTTCTGCTGTTTTTGGTTTCAGAAAAGCACTAAGGAAATATTCTCGGAATTGGACGGTTTGTTTTCCAAAGCTCCTATTTTGCCCGACACGTTCCAGAAGTCCGAATGAGAAACGAAGACGAGGACCGAGGGGCCCACACCACGTCCAGGCGCGGCGGGACCCCTGGCCGCGCGAGCACGTGGTTAGGGTGCCTCGGCCCTCCACCGCCTTCGCCCTTTCGCCTACATATACCCCCCGAAAACCTAAGACCTAGACGGTGCGCAATATTTCCTCCACGGGTTCCGAGCTGCCGCCGTCATCATCACCAATTCGGGAGAGATCAGAACTTCTCCCCGGCACCCTGCTGGGAAGGGGAATCGACACCGGAGGGCTCTACATCACCATGCCCGCCTCCGGACTGATGCGTGAGTAGTTCACCCTTGGACTACGGGTCCATAGCAGTAGCTAGATGGTTGTCTTCTCCTCTTGTGCTATCATGTTTAGATCTTGTGAGCTGCCTATCATGATCAAGATCACCGTTATGTAATACTTCATGTTGTGTTTGCTGGGATCCGATGAATATTGAGTACTAAGTCGTTTGCTTCATAATATATCATGTGTGTGCTATTTATGATCTTGCATGCTCTCCGTTGCTAGTAGATGCTCTGGCCAAGTAGAAGCTTGTGACTCCAAGAGGGGGTATTTATGCTCGATAGTAGGTTCATGTCTCTATTTAATCTGGGGTAGTGACAGCAAGCTCTAAGGTTGTAGATGTACTGTTGCTACTAGGGATAAAACAGTAGTACTTTGTCTAAGGATGATGTTACTTACTTACTTTACACACAGTGCTTAAGGCGATAATCTGTTGCTTGCAACTTAATACTGAAAGGGGTGCGGACGCTAACCGGAAGGTGGATTATTAGTCATAGATGCGGTTGAAACGGTCTATGTATATTGTTGTAATGCCCAAATGAATCTCACACTAGACATCATGACATTGGTATATGCATTGTTATGCACTTCTTTATTCTATCAATTGCCCAGCTGTAATTTGTTTACCCGCATGAATGTTATTATTATTTATGGAGAGACACCACTAGTGAACTGTGGACCCCGGTCCTTCTCTTTAATCTGTTAAATCACCTACTGCAAACCTGTTACTTTCATTCTCTGCAAACAAACATCTTTCTTCCACACATACGTTTAATCCTTTGTTACAGCAAGCCGGTGAGATTGACAACCTCACCGTTAAGTTGGGGCAAAGTATCTTCATTGTGTTGTGTGCAGGTTCCACGTTCGTTGCTGACACCGGTAGTGCGCCCTGCCAAAGTCAGCCGCCAACAACCTCGAGTGAATTCTTAGTTTCCTACTGGTTCGATAACCTTGGTTTCATAACTGAGGGAAATTTGCTGCTACACTAGTTCACACCTTCCTCTTGGGGTCTCCCAACAACACACCACCGTGTGAAACAAGCAACAATATGCTATAGCGACGCTATAACGCCGTTTTAGCGCGCTATTTTTTCATTGATTATGATTATTATTGTTATCATGTTGGACTAACCCTGTGGTTTGGTTTGAGAATAATGAATTTGACTAAATGCAACACCCCTCCAAACGTCGATAAGGTCTATTCATAGTGCCACTAATCTGAACCCTTGCATGCGAAACCACCGTTGTCCCATGGAAAACCGTGACCTAGTAGGTTGACGAGCCTCTTTTAGACAAACCACCCGTTGGGCGCAGTCTAGGGGACTTGCGATAAGAAGTCCGGAGCTAGGCATACTCGGTCGCGCCGAGGGATGTGCCGGACTTACTTGCCCGTTGTACCATGCGTATAGGGTGGGGAGGGAGAGTGTCTCGGCAAGTGAACCGTCGCGTGAGTGTATTTGGCTTAGTACGGCTTAGGGCGTGATAAACCTGGAGTGTCGGCTGAGTCGGGTGCATTCTGATAGGTGGTAGAGCAAACTCTCGAGACAATCAACCTAGCAGCTAGCCTTGTTCCTGGGATATGGAACAACAGTTCAGTGTCAGTCACACTGTGTGTCTTTGTCGAGTCCGGAGGTTAACTTAAGCTTTGTTTGAAAAGAATTAATCAACGACCTGACCTCATTTAATGAACAATAACATGATGCAGGAAATGGTTACTTGAGGCTTGCGGAGCCTAGTTGTTGAGCCAGAGTTGGCTAGGGGCTCGAGAGCCCAGTGTGGAATATTTGTGAAACTCGGAATTATACTATCTTGTCGAACACCGCTCCTCGGTGCTCGATCTCTAAGTTCCACCGTTAAGTTGAAACCCGTATTTGACATGCTACTTTCTGAATATATGCCATGCTACATTCTGAGCATATGCCATGCTACTTTCTGAACTTATGCCATGCTTGATTGGTGATACCCATTGATTGTTTGCCATGTTGTTTGCAATGCCATGCTACCTTTTGATACTATGTTCTGCGTAGGTCTTGCCATGTCGTAGATTATTAATTGACGGATAGCTTGTCACATGATTGTTTGTTGCATGATTGTTGGAGTGTTTGTAGCAAGGGACTACCTCTTGCTGAGTGCATTAATATTAATGTACTCACGGGCCTTGTGATTGTGGGCAGATATTGGCGAGGATTCATCTTCCACCTTAGCGAGGAGATGGAGTAAGAGTGTGCCTGCTAGGATCCGTAGTCCAGCCAGATGCCCGTGGGAATGGAGTCGCTCCAAGCGTTGCCTCAAATCTTCTTCGGCTGCCAGTTAAACTCTGACATGTGCCATGCTTGCCTTGATTATCTGCCATGCCTCGATGGCCTTGTAACCCTTTTGTAGCACTTGTGTGCCTGATTGTGTAATGATACCATATATGTTACACTATCGCGACGTGCGGCCAGATATCTTGGGCTGGCGCACGAGACGACCGTCTCGCTGGCAAGTTGTGCCAGGGAGGGGTGTTACACATCTCCATCAACTCCACCGCCATCTACATCGCCGTTACTGACTTGTAACGCCCCGAAAATTTAGACCGAATTTAAATTTATTTTGGGCGCTGGAAAAACTTTTCTAATTCTAATAAATGTTTTCTAAGATCTTTCGGGACGATTCGACCTAGGGTTTTCTCTCGCTTTAAATACCATAGGACTCGCCTATTTCTTGACGCCCCGCTTAAAAACATTTGTGTACGCCGATACAAAATTTCAATTTTCAAAGTAGGCTGTTAAATGTCGATTTCGATCCCAATTTATTTCGTCCACTTAGGAGTCTCGGAAAATTCTCATATTTTAGGAATATGCATATTTTTGCATCTCCTACACTTATTCAATTGAACCCAAATTCATTTGAGCTAGTTTTGATATACTTACTTTGTAAGCCTAACACCGATGTCGGTACGCGGCTTAGCGGATATTTGCAAAACCCTTTTCCACACTACCAAATGAGCTCAAACTCCATAGACACTCTCCATACACCAATATACCCTTTGAGAATTATTTGAGATTTTTCTGAGTTGACCACTGCCCTTCTGTCGAACACCTTGTGTACGTGTGGTTTTCGAAAACTTTTGTTTTATCAAATGCGCCGTTCGAGCGTGAGGTTGGTGCAGTGTCGTAGGCCTTTTCCTTAGCAACCCGTAGGTACCTTCCGTTTTGCATTTGGGGCTCCGAGCCTCCGGGAAATTGTCGATGTCGCTCGCGTTCCACCGGAGCGTTCGGGACGCACGCATTGGCATGACCCAAAACCTACTTAGCACTAAACTCCGGCCTAACCCTCCTTCACCAGTGCCACCATGTGCTCCTTTGTGCACCCAGAACCTCAGCACACCTCCCCTCCTCCTTATCTCCTCCCTCTAGAGGAGAAAACGTCATGGATGACCTCGGTGGTCATCAATGGCCACCACCTAACTCTCCTCCCCTCCCTCTATATAAACCCTTCCAGAGCAGCCCCGAACCAAACCTTAGCCATTACACACCTTCTCCTCTCCCTCTGGACCTCTCTCTCGGTGCATACGAACGGGAACAAGCTCCTTCACTCCTTGCTTTAGTCCTGTAGCACCACATCGATCCTCGGATCGGTCCGCGGTCTGTGAGCCTTGTTGTTCGTGCATATCGAAGGAGAGAGTCCCTAAAGATCATAGCTACCATTCCCGAGCCCCAGTTCGTCAAAAACCGCACCACCCAAAGCCCCAGATTTTGGCCACCATGGCCGGAGGTCACCGAGCTCGCGGGCGTGCGGGAGGCCATCCCCGCCGCCGGAATCGCCCTCCCCGGACGCGGTGCTCTGCCTCCGTTCCTTCCCCGCCTCCGGCCGGCCTCCCGCCGCGCCCCATGGCCATCCCCGGCCGGCTGCCGCACCCTCCAGTGCGTGCATCGAGAGGTTGAAGACGACCTTGGTCGATCTTCTTTTTTTCCGTTTTGTTTCCTTCCCGAACCGTTTTCCGGCCCATCTGCTAGCCAGCAGCTCGCGGCCCAGCTGCGGCCTGCCCAGGGCGCGCGCAGTGCGTGGCGCACAGCGGCCCAGTCGCGGCCCGTTTCGCGCGGCCGATGCAGCCCGTGCTGTTTTTTTCTTTCGCGAAACTGTTTTTTTTCCTGCTGGACGGATTTCAAACTCTCCTAACTTTTGAACCGTAGCTCCGTTTTTGGTGATTCAAATTTATAAATATTCGTCTCGACGAGATCTACACGTTGGTACTAGTTTTGCTTTCTTTAAAAATATTTTGTTTCACTGTCTTTTTCAAACACGTTGTTTACCGTTCCGGGATTTAGTCGTTTTTCGATTTTCCGACGCGCGACGACGCCGAAACTTTCCGGAGCATTTGGAACCCGTCTTTGAAGGGAAGCTAACCCCTTGCTATGACCCATCCCGCAATTTTTGTTTGTTTATTTTCTTATTGTCATGTTGCGTGTTATATTTGTTTGCGTACGGTTATATTTATGCATGCTTATTTGTTGTTTGTGCTTAATATGATACTCGTAATATTGTTCATGTCACGTTGCATATCATACTGCATGATCTATCTAACTTGCTGACTTATTTAACTCGCTAACTTATTTACATTGTGTTATTTATTATGTGCTAACACCACCATTCTTGAGACATTGGACTGGGGGTACCGCCGCCGTCGATGGAATGGTGGATATTAACAACCCACTAAAGACGACACGAGGTGATTTCGCCCCCCCCCCCCCCCCCCCCCCCGCCGCCGCGAATGCCCGGTCGGTTTAATCGGACCTTATTTGTTCCTGTTGTGTGATATATTGTGCCTGTTAATAACCAACTAAAGACGACACGAGGCCGCGAATGCCTGGTCGGTTTAACTTGACTTTATTTACTTCCTGTTGTGTTATATATATATATATATCTATCTTGTTATTGATATGTGATATACATTGTGATGATCATGTGGAACTTTGTTTGCTATCACCCTGACATTGTTTTGTTTATGCATTTGGAAACTCTGGTTTTGCATTCATTGTTGTGGAAACATATTTTGGAAAGATCTTGATAAAATTGACTAATAACTTAATCACCTCCCTCGACTAGATTGAGTCAGCGGTGCCATTCACCAAACCTTATTGCTCAGTCATGCGTCGTCTGAAATGGGCGGACCTAGCTTAGTAGCATTATCAGGATCTCCTTTGATGTCACCATTTTGCAAGTCTAGTCGGTTACCTGTGTGGTCGGGGCTAGTCTTGTGATGGTTCCGGAGCTAGGCGTCGCTCATAGGATGGGGACGTGCCGGAATTTTAGTTCAGCCTAAGACAAGTCCCGTAGGGCATGTCGGTGACTATACATGGAGTGTCTTGGTTTTGTGTACCGTTGGGAAGTGTGGACTTTTCCGACGGGATTTGTCTGCACTTCAGCGTGTGAGTTGTTGCGACCTCTCGAGAGTGTATCTAGATACTAGCCTAGTCCCCAGGTCACGGGACAAGTTTGGGTCGAGTCACACTTATAGTCAGTCTTGTCACGGGGAAAACTTTGCAAATAAATTTTAGACAGTTGTGAAACAGGTTGTGAGACTCGTGTAGTCTAATTGTTGCGCCAGAGTTGGCGAGGGGCTGGAATGCCCGGAATTGTGAACTTACCCGTGTGAACTATGCATTCGGACACCGCCCCTCGGTGTCGATATTTAAGTCCAACCATTAAGATTGGACTCGTTCTTGCCATGATACTTTCTGAACATATGCCATGCTTTATTCTGAACATATGCCATGCTATATTCTGAATTTATGCCATGCTTGATTGTTGATACTAATTGATTGTTTATGCCATATTTGTTTGCAATGACATGCTACCTTCATGTTGTTCTGCTTAGCTTAGACTCTTGTCATGTCATAGGCTATTTTATTCTTGAATAACTTGTCGCATGTTTGGTTGCTGCATGATTGTTGGATTGTTTGTAGGAAGGGACTACCTCTTGCTGAGTACATACGTAATGTACTCACGGGCCTTGTGATTGTGGCCAGATGCCGGCGAGGATTCATTTTCTACCTTAGCGAGCGGATGGAGCAAAAGCGTGCTAGGAATCAGTAGCCCAGCCAGATGCCTGTGGAATGGAGTCGCTCTAAGTCGTTGCCTCAATTCTTCTTCCGCTGCCAATTAAACTCTGACCTGTGCCATGCTTGGCTCGATATTCTGTCGCCCCTCGATGGTCTTGGAAACCGCTTTTGTAGCACTTATGTGCCTGATGGTGTATTGATATCATGTATGTTACACTGTCGCGACGTGCGGCCAGATATCTTGTGCTGACGCACGGGACGACCGCCTCGCTGGCAAGTTGTGCCAGGAGGGGGTGTTACAGAGTGGTATCAGAGCGCAGGTTGGCTGTAGACTACCCTAGCATGAAAAGCCCCACCTTACTTTTGCCCGACAATGAGCCCGACGGATTTAACCCGTACCCGCCTAACCGGCACGGCTAGTTTCGGTACACAGTAAGGTGCAGTATGATTGGTCCCCTTTCCTTAATGAGGCCAGCCGATTTCTTTCTTGAGAAGGAATCAACATAACCCAGTTCACTAGAAACCAATCCTACCTGCCATCTTTCCTACCCTCGCCTGCTACACTTAGCAACCCAACTCTCTTGAGATACGATTCTGCTGAAGGATTTCACACGCCGCCAACTGAAGGAGACTGTCAAGCAGAGTAGACGACGCGTTTAGTTAGCCTGGGTGGCGCTTGTATGTGGTAGGTGAGAATTAGTAACGTTGTTTGTTTCTTTTGTGTTGCTCTCATTGTCCGTTGTATCCTGCTTGTTAGTTGTTACCCATTTAGGCCGTAGTAAAATTTGGTGTTTTTATCCTCGTGTTGATCGGTATGGTTGAAATAATTATGCCATTCCTATGCAAATATTTTGGGACGCAAAATACAGAAAATATTTTCTAAAAACGATACCTCCTTCGTAGAACCCAATTCTTTTGCCAAATACTAGTATCTCGAAAATTCTATCTATGCTGCAAGACTAAATAGGTGCCAAGGGTAGAAATCCGAGAATACAAATCTTGTTCCAGTACATCAGAGGAGACAAACTTGGCACTTCCACTACAGTCTAATGCAGAAGGGAAATTACAAAACCAGAAGATACAAGTTCTACTCCAACGGAGGACACTACGAGTACCCAGTGGAGATGCAAAGGCACCTCGAAGATTCTACTCCCTCCCATGCTCCACGGCGCTGCCAGAAGACGAGCCAGGCTCACCCGGCGCCGAGTCGCGAGCCGCGCGACGGCGACGGACAGCTCGAACCACTTGTTCCCCTCGAGCCGCAGGCGCAGCCACCTCAGCCATCGGCGCCGCAACCCGCCCCTCCGCCGCAGCATCCCCGCCAGCATCGAACCACCAGTTGTACAGGCTGACGACGAGGAAGATCGCCATCGCGTACAGCACGGCAGCCACCTCCGAGGCGCAAATCGAGAAGGTCACAATGATGAAGAACTGCTCGATGTAGCCTGCCTCCAGCAGCATGTCAGCGTAGGAGTCCAGGAAATCGCGGATAAAACCCATGCTGGCGGTGTGGAAGAAGAGGATTCGGCGATTCCGATTTATAGCCGGAGCTCGGATGCCGCGCCTCGAAACAGTTTTGCGCGGGAGAAAGGGAAGGAATCGCGAGCAGTGCTCGCCAATGGCGCGAAACCCACCTCCAAAGCTATGATGGCCGCTGCACCGACGGACCACGCGCGCGGCAGTGCCGCGGCGAATGCTCGGCGCACTCAGAACCAGTCGGGCGCGAAGCGAAGGAAGAAGGAGACCGACAGGTGGACCCCGGCCCCACCCGTCAGCGAGTAAGCGAGTATCCCTCCGTGTGCTTCTACCCTTGTTCAAGCCGTATCTCTTGCTTTCCCCCGTATCTTTTGGCGAACACTTTGAAAAATATTTTTGGGGATGGCCCTACCCCACAGTGTGTGTGAGCCAATTATTGGCAGCACAAAATTTTGTTTTGTTTTTAAAATAAACTTGGTTACTTCTTGAAAAATATTGTTGGTATGATAGAGATATAATTTCTATATTTCTAACCTTCTTATTTTCCAAAAATTCTAGTAATTAATTGACTAAGATAAAACTTTGGTTGTTGGTTGATAATTTGCTCTTACTCTGTTTGACCTTGTTGTGCATGTGTTGGTAAAGGAAACATAGATTTAATTTCATAATCATGCAGGTAGAACCTATATTGAGTGATTATGTGAGCCCCTATCATGCAATATTTTAAATGCATCGAGTGTGGTAAAAACATTCTGTTTGAGTGATACCTATTTTGATAAAAACTTTGAGTGTAACTATTTTGATACCAAAATTTTATTATATTTTTTAGAAAAGTTTTGACTTGCGACGGTTTAAATTTTCCTGTAAAACCTCCTTAATCTCGGGGACGAGATTCCTTTTAAGGGGGGAAGTTTTGTAACGCCCCGAAAATTTAGACCGAATTTAAATTTATTTTGGGCGCCGGATTTTTTTCTTCTAATTCTAATAAATGTTTTCTAAAATCTTTCGGGACGATTCGACCTAGGGTTTTCTCTCGCTTTAAATACCATAGGACTCGCCTATTTCTTGACGCCCCGCTTAAAAACATTTGCGTACGCCAATACAAAATTTCAATTTTCAAAGTAGGCTGTTAAATGTCGATTTCGATCCCAATTTATTTCGTCAACTTAGGAGTCTCGGAAAATTCTCATATGTTAGGAGGATGCATATTTTTTCATTTCCTACACTTATTCAATTGAACCCAAATTCATTTGAGCGAGTTTTGATATACTTCCTTTGTAAGCTTAACACCGATGTCGGTACGCGGCTTAGCGGATATTTGCAAAACCCTTTTCCACACTAGCAAATGAGCTCAAACTCCATAGACACTCTCCATACACCCAATATACCCTTTGAGAATTATTTGAGATTTTTCTGAGTCGAGAAAGACCACTGCCCTTCTGCCGAACACCTTGTGTGCGTGTGGTTTTCGAAAACTTTTGTTTTATCAAATGCGTCGTTCCAGCGTGAGGTTGGTGCAGTGTCTTAGGCCTTTTCCTTAGCAAATCGTAGGTACCTTCCGTTTTGCATTTAGTGCTCCGAGCCTCCGGGAAATTGTCGATGTCGCTCTCGTTCCACCGGAGCGTTCGGTACGCACGCATTGACATGAGCCAAAACCTACTTAGCACTAAACTCCGGCCTAACCCTCCTTCACCAGTGCCACCACGTGCTCCTTTGTGCACCCAGAACCTCAGCACACCTCCCCTCCTCCTTATCTCCTCCCTGTAGAGGAGAAAACGTCATGGATGACCTCGGTGGTCATCAATGGCCACCACCTAACTCTCCTCCCCTCCCTCTATATAAACCCTTCCAGAGCAGCCCCGAACCAAACCCTAGCCAATCCACACCTTCTCCTCTCCCCCTGGACCTCTCTCTCGGTGCATACGAACGGGAACAAGCTCCTTCACTCCTTGCTTTAGTCCTGGAGCACCACATCGATACTCGGATCGGTCCGCGGTCTGTGAGCCTTGTTGTTCGTGCATATCGAAGGAGAGAGTCCCTAAAGATCATAGCTACCATTCCCGAGCCCCAGTTCGTCAAAAACCGCACCACCCAAAGCCCCAGATTTTGGCCACCATGGCCGGAGGTCACCGAGCTCGCGGGCGTGCGGGAGGCCATCCCCGCCGCCGGAATCGCCCTCCCCGGACGCGGTGCTCTGCCGCCGTTCCTTCCCCGCCTCCGGCCGGCCTCCCGCCGCGCCCCATGGCCATCCCCGGCCAGCTGCCGCACCCTCCAGTGCTAGCCAGCAGCTCGCGGCCCAGCTGCGGCCTGCCCAGGGCGCGCGCAGTGCGCGGCGCACAGCGGCCCAGTCGCGGCCCGTTTCGCGCGGCCGATGCAGCCCGTGCTGTTTTTTTCTTTCGCGAAACTGTTTTTTTTCCTGCTGGACGGATTTCAAACTCTCCTAACTTTTGAACCGTAGCTCCGTTTTTGGTGATTCAAATTTATAAATATTCGTCTCGACGAGATCTACACGTTGGTACTAGTTTTTCTTTCTTTAAAAATATTTTGTTTCACTGTCTTTTTCAAACACGTTGTTTACCGTTCCGGGATTTAGTCGTTTTTCGATTTTCCGACGCACGACGACGCCGAAACTTTCCGGAGCATTTGGAACCCGTCTTCGAAGGGAAGCTAACCCCTTGCTATGACCCATCCCGCAATTTTTGTTTGTTTATTTTCTTATTGTCATGTTGCGTGTTATATTTGTTTGCGTACGGTTATATTTATGCATGCTTATTTGTTGTTTGTGCTTAATATGATACTCGTAATATTGTTCATGTCACGTTGCATATCATACTGCATGATCTATCTAACTCGCTGACTTATTTAACTCGCTAACTTATTTACATTGTGTTATTTATTATGTGCTAACCCCAACATTCTTGAGACATTGGACTGGGGGTACCGTCGCCGTCGATGGAATGGTGGATATTAACAACCCACTAAATACGACACAAGCTGATTTCGGCACCCCCGCCGCGAATGCCCGGTCGGTTTAACTTGACTTTATTTACTTCTTGTTGTGTTATATATATCTATCTTGTTATTGATATGTGATATATATTGTGATGATCATGTGGAACTTTGTTTGCTATCACCCTGACATTGTTTTGTTTATGCATTTGGAAACTCTGGTTTTGCCTTCATTGTTGTGGAAACATATTTTGGAAAGATCTTGATAAAAATGACTAAGAACTTAATCACCTCCCTCGACTAGATTGAGTCAGCCGTGCCATTCACCAAACCTTATTGCTCAGTCATGCGTCGTCTGAAATGGGCGGACCTAGCTTAGTAGCATTATCAGGATCTCCTTTGATGTCACCATTTGGCAAGTCTAGTCGGTTACCTGTGTGGTCGGGGCTAGTCTTGTGACTGTTCCGGAGCTAGGCGTCGCTCATAGGTTGGGGACGTGCCGGAATTTCAGTTCAGCCTAAGACAAGGCCCGTAGGGCATGTCAGTGACTATACAGGGAGTGTCTTGGTTTTGTGTACCGTTGGGAAGTGTGGACTTTTCCGACGTGATTTGTCTACACTTCAGCGTGTGAGTTGTTGCGACCTCTCGAGAGTGTATCTAGATACTAGCCTAGTCCCCAGGTCACGGGACAAGTTTGGGTCGAGTCACACTTAGAATCAGTCTTGTCATGGGGAAAACTTTGCAAATAAATTTGAGACAGGTTGTGAAATAGGTTGTGAGACTCGTGGAGTCTAATTGTTGCGCCAGAGTTGGCGAGGGGCTGGAGTGCCCGGAATTGTGAACTTACCCGTGTGAACTATGCATTTGGACACCGCCCCTCGGTGTCGATATTTAAGTCTAACCGTTAAGATTGGACTCGTTCTTGCCATGATACTTTCTGAACATATGCCATGCTATATTCTGAACATATAACATGCTATATTCTGAATTTATGCCATGCTATATTCTGAATTTATGCCATGATTGATTGTTGATACTCATTGATTGTTCATGCCATGTTTGTTTGCAATGCCATGCTACTTTTATGTTGTTCTGCTTAGTTTATACTCTTGTCATGTCATAGGCTATTTTATTCTTGAATAACTTGTCGCATGTTTGGTTGCTGCATGATTGTTGGATTGTTTGTAGCAAGGGACTACCTCTTGCTGAGTACATACGTAATGTACTCACGGGTCTTGTGATTGTGGCCAGATGCCGGCGAGGATTCATCTTCTACCTTAGCGAGCGGATGGAGCAAAAGTGTGCTAGGAATCAGTAGCCCAGCCAGATGCCTGTGGAATGGAGTCGCTCCAAGCCGTTGCCTCAATTCTTCTTCCGCTGCCAATTAAACTCTGACCTGTGCCATGCTTGGCTCGATATTCTGTCGCGCCTCGATGGGCTTGGAAACCGCTTTTGTAGCACTTATGTGCCTGATGGTGTATTGATATCATGTATGTTACACTGTCGCGACGTGCGGTCAGATATCTTGGGCTGGCGCACGGGACGACCGCCTCGCTGACAAGTTGTGCCAGGGAGGGGTGTTACATGACTCTTACGATGAGGAGTGAGTAGTTTTCCCCGGGGCTGCGGGGTCTACCGGTAGCTATGTGGTTTATCTCTCTCTCCCATGGTGTGATCTTTATGTGATCATGAGCTTTGTAATCTAGTTGAATATGTGATGTTACTATTTATCTATTATGCACTCTAGATGTTACTTTAATATGAACTCTGGGGTTAACAGTGTGCGCACCGTGTGTGATTCCTTTATGACGTTGTGGTGTTAGTTTACTCTGGCTTTGGGGTGCTTTTGTAGCCCTACACAATGAATGATGTTTATCATCCAACAAGAGAGTGTTTGATAGTAGTATTTATTATTCAGCTTTGATGTCATTGTTGAGAGTGTCCACTAGTGAAAATATGATCCCTAGGCCTTGTTTCTAAGCATCGAAACACCATTTACAACAAGTTCTGCTATATGTTTGCTTGCTGCCATTTTTATTTCAGATTCCAATTACTACTTATAATCATCCATATATCTCTTCGCCGAACTAGTGCACCTATACATCCGACAAGTGTATTGGGTGTGTTGGGGACACAAGAGACTTCTTACATCTTAATTGCAGGGTTGCTTGAGAGGGATATCTTTGACCTCTACCTCCCTGAGTTCGATAAACCTTGGGTGATTCACTTAAGTGAAACTTGCTGCTGTTCTACAAACCTCTGCTCTTGGAGGCCCAACACTGTCTACGAGAATAGAAGCGTGCGTAGACATCACCGTGCGGAAGGTCAAGGCCGGCGCCAGTGCTGCCGCCGCTACCGGTGCTACCGCCGCTGCCATGGGTTCGCCCTCTGCCAGCCCGAGGTATGTGCCCAAATCGCCGCCGTTCAATTTCTTCATGCTTCATCTTCGTGCTCCAATTCGGCGTCCAATTTGTAGCATCCCTCCGGGCGACGGTCTGAACTCGTTTGTCGAAACGATGAACGACGCGTCTGTGGACATTGACGATCCTCCTCTCGGTGATTATTCCTATGACGAGACCGACGGAGGCGTTGAGGGTGGAGTTGGAGGAGACGACGACGAGGTGGAGGAAGTTGATGCCTCGGCGGTGAAACAACGCGACGTGAACTACACGGTGAAGGAGGATGAAACGTTGATCCGTGCTTGGGAGGCTATGTCCCTTGACGCAATTCATGGCACCGATCAAGCCAAGTTGCGGTTTTGGCAACGAGTTGAGGACAAATACTTCCAAATTTTGCCTCGCAATGTCAAAAGGGTGCCTCAAACATTCCGGTCGCTCCAAGGCCGTTGGGACGTGATCAAGACCACTTGCTCTAGGTGGAGTGGTTGCCTGCAGCAAGTGCACAATGCTCCTCCGAGTGGAACCGTGGAGGCCGATTGGGTAAGCTACAATGCTTCTCTCCGTCAAATGTAAATGCCTAGCTGCTATTTAGTTACATGGAATTTTTTTGTTGTTTCTAGGACCGCATTGCAAGGGAGCGGTACAAGGACATGCCGGCGTCGAAGAACAAGCCCTTTCTCCTTGATCATTGTTGGAAAATTCTCCAAAACAACGAGAAGTGGAAGTTGTCTCTCCTTGAACCAAGTAAAAAGAATGAAGTCGTCATCGATGATGATGACGATGAAAATGGAGGGAGAAACATCAACAAGCCCGAAGGCAACAAGAAAGCCAAGTTGTAGATGATGAAGGAAGCCGAGGCTGCCCTCTTGAGGGAGAAGCTTGACCAATTGGTGCATTCCAATGAGAGTATGGTGACCAAAACATTGGAGGCAAGGCAAAACATGGCCGACAAGAAATCTCAAGAGAAGAGAGAGAGGTGGCTTGTACTTCGGGATGAAGGGTTGCGCAAGGACGATATTGAACGCCGAAGAGTGGCTGCCGAGGAGAACAAGTCCGTCGCCAAGCTCCTTGCCGAGGAAAACAAGATCATGATGATGAACCGAGCCGAACTGGATCCACTCACGCTGGAGTGGCATGACATCGCTCGGCAAGACATCTTGTACCGAAGGAAGCAAGCCTTGCTCAACTCGAGCACATCTCGTGGAGGTGATGGAGTTGATGGTGGTGGTGGTGAAGTGTAGTTGTAGTTTCACATGTGGGTGCCTATTTTGGATGCAAGTTTTGGGTCACATGTGTGGACATGTTCGTGAACTATATTTATTTGCCCTATACTATGATCAGTGGCGGAGCTAGCGCTCTGACGAAGCCTGGGCACAAGCTTTAGAAAACAAAGTATCAATCAGCTCGCTAAATAATGCAGCCCAGCTAGCTCACAGTGGTGCGTTATTTTAAAGGCCCAAGTTGAGTTGTGCAAAGGAGCAGAGGTAACCTGGTAAGGCCCAAACAAGGTCGGAGCGCATTTTTCAGCCCAATAAGCAGCAGGTTGTCGTCTTCAACAACTTCTGGACGTTTCAGCGACCATGTTTGCTCCAGGAGGTCACCGGAGTTCAGGTAAGTAGCGGCAAAGAGCCCGGGCACATGCCCTAGGCGGAGGTATGGTAAAATCGCCCCTGACTATGATGAAAACTAAGTTATTTGCAAAATTGCTGATGAAATTCTGAACATTTCGACTTATTTCGGTACCAAATGGGTTTAAAGTTAACAGTTTCAGGATTGCGGCGCCATAGCAGTACCCGTAAAGCAGAACCATAAAACGGAATATTATGTTTTGAGTTTCTGTTTTACGGATACTGCTATGACGCGGCGCGTTTTTGAGAGAAAAAAACGATTTTCGCCAACCTTATAACACGTTTACGGTTTCGCAGTTTGAGATGCTCCCACACGCCTCACCCACGTACTCCATTCTGAAGGGAAACTCTTCTCGGTCGTCCCATCGTCCCCTCCGAAAGAAGGAGAACCTCTTCTCGAGCGGGAGTACAATGTGCAGTACAACAAAGGCCGTTTGATCGTGCATCTGTACTACCATTTCGTAGGGCAGGTTTTGAACACAAATTACGTTTGTGCCCCTATGGCCGTTTCAAGCCTGCTCGATCGTACGTATTCTATCTGCAAGTGCATATGGCAGTTGACGCCTACTACTACCAGCCTCATCCGTTTGGTTGGACTTTTCCGTCACACGATTCCGTTTGCACGGTGCGTTCAAGGCAAGTTTCGTGCCTCGTGCCAGATGGATCTGGAGCTGCGCAAATTTGACCTTGCGTATATATTTAGAGGGCATGATTATAAAATGATTTACTACTGTAGATCTAACAGTAACAGGCCAGCCCGGAAGCACTCCAAACAATGTCGCGGTAGTACCACTTTTCGTTCCCTATTACGTACTACCGTACTGTATCAACATCAAAGTTCGATCTCATGGAAGCACAAAATTGACCACCCGCCTGTGACAGTACCGCAACAAGTTACTAATAGCATGTCTCTCGAAAAGAACAAGTTAATATTCTTGAGTCTTATCAGATAGTGTGATATGTCTTTATCCATTTTATAATAGATAAAACAACCACCATACAATTTTAACTTACAACTTGAACCACAACACAAGATACAAAGATGTTACACCTACAACAACACCCCAACACTGCAAGGAGACGAAGTCACATGTCCGGAGGTGCTGTAAGATTCGCACTTGACCATTTTCCAAAACAACCTCGCGCTTCCCCGGAATTGCAATTAAGTCCTCCCGCACGTGAGCTGTGTATATAAGCCCTCATTCGGACCGGAAACCCTAACCTCCAGACCTAACTGGACCTCTTCCCCAAATTGGCGGCGGCGCCCGCGCACGCTCCCTCGCCGGCGGCGGCGCCCTCCTCCGACTCCAGGCGCCCGCGGCCGCTCTTCCCCACGCCGACGGCGGCCTCCCGCACCCGGACCGGCGGCGGCGACCTCGCGCCCGCGCCCGCTCCCTCGCTGGCGGCGGCGCCCTCCTCTGACTCGAGGCGCCCGCGGCCGCTCCCTCAGCACGCCGGCGGCGGCCTCCCGCGCCCGACCCGGCGGCGGCGCCCTCCTTTTTCTCCTTTTTTCTCCTATGTTTCTGTTTTTTGGGGAAGAACAGCCGGTTTCTTTTGGATCTTTCCCCATTTTTTTTGGATTCGAATTGAATAGCAAAGGAAACCGAACTCCAATTGAACAGATCCACACCGGATACATTTGCACGAATTTAGTTTTTTTTGTTTGGATCTTCCCCATTTCGTTTGGATTCGAAGATGAACTGGTCGGATTCGAATGTTAATAAAAGGAACCGAACTCCATTTGAGGAGATCTACACGAATTTAGGTTATTTTTGTTTGGATCTTCCCCATTTCGTTTGGATTCGAAGATGAACTGGTCGGATTCGAATTTTAACAAAAGGAACCAAACTCCATTTAAGTAGATCTACACGAATTTAGGTTATTTTTGTTTGGAACCAAAAATATCTACACCAGATCCTTCTGAAAAATACTGATTAACAACCGGGTTCAAAAAGGCTAAAACGAATTAGTTCAAATTCTGGGAATAAATGAGGGACCTCCAAAAATAAATGTGAAAAAAGGTAAGGTCCTTTTTGTAAAAAAACGCACCAATCTTAATGCAATTTTACAGAACTGGGCGGTCCCCGATAAGGTCCTCGCGCGCGGACGTCCGGTGAAAGTCCTTGTCCGTCACATGTTGTGTCTGGCAAACATGGACTCCAATACGACACCCACTACAAGGAAATGACAGCGGAGTACATTCAAAGGATCATGATTTTCACCCGTAAGCAACACAATTAACAGAGGATCCTCGACGAATTTTTTACAAAGGAGACGACCTCCATTGGCGCTGGCCAAAGCCAAACAAGTCCTTCACCCCGGCACATACTCTCCACCTCTGAAACATGGTGTGTCCACTCTGTCGTACCGCTCCACTGAATGTCGCACACCAGCCACCATGCCGCCCGCACTCGAGATATGAGCTATGTCCTGTGATTTCCCAAAAAAAGACATCACTATATGAAATTCGGCATATATATATATGTGCAAAGTTTTGGTTACAAAGATGTTTTATTTGGGTTACAGGAAAAGTAATAAATTTGTGGATCAATAAAGTACTCTCTCCATTTTAAATTAGATGCCTTGTATTTGGATGGATCTAAACATGTTACATGTTTAGATGGGAGGAGTAATACAACCCCTATTTTGTCTCAAATTTGTCTTTTTGTGTAACGAAAGATACAACGTATTTCGGTATGAAATTTGTACCGTCCATTAATATGTATATGTACACGTATATTTTCTATAATTTTTAAACATGAAGTGTGATTTTCGATTATTATTTTTAGAAAACAAGATCGGTGCTGCCCGGGGGCCAAAACTAAAGTAAAATACATTCAGAGTCATTGTACTTGCGCGCGGAGCTTACTTTGGTCCTCATACTTAGGAATACGGTCATTACGGTCACTATATACGCGTGGAGGTGATTCTATGGTCACTGGTCAATCGTATAGTTCCGTATTTGCTTTGTGGACGGGTCAAACTCACCCATCTGTCAGCAGGAAAATAAAACAAAAATTGTGCGTCAACTGGGATTCAAACCGGAGACCTGGGAGTCGCCATCCCGCACGTTAGCCACCGGGTCGTTATGGGTTTGTGTAAACTTGCACAGTTTCGTCTATTTAACACGTTTGGCAGGAGGAAAAAAGAAAAAAAGCAATATCCTTGCAAAATCTGGTGATCGATACTGCGACCCAGGGTTGCCTCTCGAGCGAACTAGCCACAATTAAACTTGATTTAAGAGGAAAATTGAATCACATCTGTAAGCAAGGAGTAAAAATATTGCGCGGTCTTGTCAAGAAAGTAATAATAATACAAGACGCGAGTAGTCAAACCTGAGTTCTACCTTTTTTCGAGGGCACAAACATCTACACAAAAATTTGTATCCTAATCTACACAAAAATCAAATGTATTTTCCAAAAAAAGACTAACAAATATTTTTGTTGAATCAAATGAACAAAAATAGTGTTGTGCTGCAGAAAATAGTTTGTATCCTAATCTACACAAAAATCATGAGTACTGCTTAATATGTGAAACAATTTCTAGACGTCGATAATGATTATTTTTAAGTGTGAAAGTTTCAGTACGAACTATTTTGTATTACGAGAGGTGTAAAATTGAAATAAGAAATCTAAATTTGACATTTTTCAGATTTATGATTTTTGTGTAGATTAGGATACAAACTATTTCGGGTTTAAAATTTACGGACCCGTATAATACATCATTTTTGTGAGGGCATGTCTTTTCAATGAGTGGCAATTAATTTAGAATAATATGAATACAGGATTAAAAATACGTAACCATGCATCAGAATATATGCTTGCAATGACAGAGGTGGTCAGCTCACGCGACCGTCTATGCCCTGCTGCTGGGTTTGAATCCCCGGTTGCGCACAATTTTTTGTTTTATTTTTCCTGCTGACAGATGGGTCCGCTGACAAGGCAGTGCGTTTGATCAGTCAACAAAGCAAATACGGACCAATACAATTGGCAGTGACCGTAGAATCACCTCCACGCGTATATTGTAGACCATATTCCTAAGACTAGTCACAATGAAGAGTAACATACACGTTTTACGAGTCTATATTACTATCTCCATAGTGGGTAGTAACATATGTGTGGTGTCATGCATGGCCTCATTAATTAGGTTATAGACACATATTGTGTTGAAATATGTGATGTTATAGTAACATAGCTAGTTACTCCATTTGTTTCTCACTTTTTTAATTACATGCCACATCATCGTTTTTGCCTACGTGACACTTATGTTACTTCCATGTTACTACCCACTGTGACTAGTCTAAGTACGAGGAGCAGAGTAAGCTCCGCGCGTAAATATAGTGACTCTGGTGTATTTTACTCGCAAAACTACTTTCTACTCTCCGCAAGGCAGATGCAGATGGCGTAACGTGCCGGGAAGCCCAACCCCGGGTCCAATGGCGCGAGCGTAAATACTTCCCGATCCCGTGCCCCAAAGTCACACCTCGTTAACAAAGGCCGTCCCTTTAAAATCCCACCGGTCGCTTTGCCGGCAATCCTCCTCGCCCTCCGCCGCGCTGTCTGCCGGTCTTCGCCCTCCCCTCCGCCGGCGTCCAAATCCCCAAACCCACTCCGTCCCCACCAGCGACCCTCCCTCCCCGCCGGCCACCATGATGCACATGACCTTCTACTGGGGCACGTCGGCCACGATCCTCTTCGACGGCTGGCGCACGTCCGCGTGGACCGGCTACCTCCTCTCCCTCCTCGCGCTCTTCCTCGTCGCCGCCTTCTACCAGTACCTCGAGGCCTTCCGGATCCGCCTCAAGCTCCTGTCCGGCGCCAAGGCGGACCCGCTCCCGCCGCCCGCCGGCTCCGAGGCGCGGGCCCCGCTCCTCCTGCCGCCCGCGCTCTCCGGCGGCCGCTGCTACTCGAAGGTCGCCACGGCCGCGCTCTTCGGGGTCAACGCCGGCATCGGGTACCTCCTCATGCTCGCCGTCATGTCCTTCAACGGCGGGGTGTTCATCGCCGTCGTCGTCGGGCTCGCAGCCGGGTACCTCGCCTTCCGCAGCAGCGACGGCGAGGATCTCGTCGTCGTCGACAACCCCTGCGCCTGCGCCTAGGGGCTGGACTGGATTGGACGGAGGACGGCGGGCCAGGTGTGGTGGTTTCTTCATGTTGTACAACACACACACACACACAAGTAGCAATAAGATTTGTGTACAAATTGGATTTGTGTGATGGAGGGGATTGCAATGTTCTTGTGTAATCCGGGAGGAATTGTACAATACAGAATCAAAGTTGTGGTCTTTGTTGCTGATGGAGTATGTTTTCTTGAGACAGACAAAATGGGGAAAGATGATAACTTCAATTGGTGGGTTGCTAACTGATATCTTTAACTAAGGGGTTACTATCTGATACTATATCTTTATTGAAGAGATTACTAAATACTACTAACTGATATCTTTATTTAAGTGATTATGATTTAGGAGGTGGCGGAATTATATATTCTGTGTTTCGCTGTCACGGATCCAAGAGGTGATATTTGATAGGGAATATAGAAGCGTGAGCATCCACCTTTCATTGGAAGAAATTGGAACCTAGACACAAGGGGAGGCTAGATTCGATTACTGGAAAGAGATGCACTTGTCCTGTTTAGCCCCTTTTGTGTGTGAATGAATGGAAGAGAGTGTCGAAAAGCGCAAGACAGGACCTTGTTGTTTCCAGTTTTGCTCTTTGTCTTTGGCATTTTTAGCGTGCTCTCTGTTTGTGTTTGTGGGTACAGTCCTTGTCCAGTGAAACGTTACTCAACTGTTTCTCTGAACATGCATGTACACCATTCATCAGAGCTTGAAGTGAAAGGTAATGCATGTGTTTGTTGATCATGCTTTGACTTCGAGTAAGGACTCCTCCAACAGGCTGGCGCATACGGACATCCACATCGGTCCGTTTTGGTCTGTTTGGGGCGGACCGCAGACAGAAATTTGACATTCGGTCGTTTGGGGTGGATGTGCCCCCAACGGCCTGGCGCAAATTGCCCCCAACCAAAGGATCAAAGACAAATATTTCAGTCATTTGACAAATATATGAGACAATATTATATAGATATAGTTTTTGGAATCCTCATTTGACCGAATACATGAGAAGGACACGCAGATCACTATATAGATAGTCTACTCATCAACGACATTAAGATAACGACATTAAGATGATCATAGTTAGTATTGTAGCCACGTAGACTATCCCACTCCCGTGCAATCTCGAAACCAAGACGAGCGTCCAAAGCAGCATACGTGACTTGATCGTAGCTCAATGGAACTTTGCTCATCTTGTCCTTCTTCTTGTATTTCTTCTTCTTCTCAAGTTTTGTCCTAATGATAGCATTGGAGAGAGCATAGAGACTCGGAGTAAAATTGGCGGTTGGGTTCCGGCGATCCCTCTTCAGGTCGACCGCGCACCGAATACTAATTCCGTAGTAGCGCAGCATCCGTATGTCATTGTGGATAGCCACGCCATAGAACTTGATCGACTCGTCACCTAAAAAATCCACGAGGAGCTGCGGCACCCGATCAACCTCACAAATTTGGAAGACAAGAGTCTCAGTCGCCACCGAAAGTTGAAGGACGGCGGCGCGCTGCTGAGTATCCTTCCGTCGAGAGTCGGTGAACTCGCAGTCCAGTCCAACGCCTTTGATCGGTGCGGCGTCGAGGAAGTACTTCTTCACGTCGCGGATCCACCTCTCCACGCGCCATGCACAGAGGGTGACCCATACCTTGAACTTCATGCTTTCCATCTCGTAGTAGTACAAACGAGACCGAGGCGGGCGCGTGAGTGACTCCATATGGAAGAGAGAGGGAGATGGAAGAGAGGAGATGGCCGGAGGAGATGAGCACTCTATATAGGGGCGGAGAGGGAGGCCGGCGGTCAGAGGAGGCCGGCGGCCGGGCGTGCGCATTATGGCGCGCTCGCTCGTCTTCCGTGCGCATTAACGGCGGTGCGCTCGCTCGTCTTCCGCACCGCGTGTAATCAAGCCGGCGGTCGGCGGGACCAAAGGAGATGGGAGGCTGGCTGTTGGCCGGGGATCGAGAAGGGCAGGCGGCGGTGGCAGCGGCAGTCGCGGGACCAAAGGAGACCGGTGGTGGGAGGGGAAGAAATGAGAGGCTGGCTGTTGGGCCCGACGCGGACAGGGAGGACAAAGAGGCGGACCGAGAGGCAGTCCGTCTCGCCCCAAAGCTGGCCCAAAATTGGGCCGCGTTTGGTCCATTTTCGCGTGTCCGCGCGGACACGCGCCGGTATGCGCTGATATCCCACAAGTATAGGGGATCATGTGTAGCATTTTCGATAAGTAAGAGTGTCGAACCCAACGAGGAGCTAAAGGTAGGATGAATGTTCTCTCAAGTTCTATCAACCACTGATACAACTCTACGCACACCAAACGTTTGCATTATCTAGGAAATAAAACTAGAGCAATAATACGGGTATGAGAGATAGCTTTGCAAGATAATAAATACAAGAAAGTAAATGTTAGTGCTGCATCAATAAAAAAATGTTAGTGCTGCATCAATAAAATATACTAAGTAACCATAAACTAACAGTACCATGAGTGTGGAATAGTGGTGGTAATTGTGGTGGCTTTGTCCAAGATTAATTAGTGAAGATATCGGTTTCATTGTCTTCGATGCAGTTTTCTATGTGGGAGAGGCTAAATATACATGCACTCCACTACTTGGGATTAAAAGTACTATATGATTGGATTGTTAGCAAACATCCGTAAATACTAACAATGCATTAAGCTTACCCCAACCATAGCCTTAAGTTCATGGTCCTCTTACTCCCATACGTGCAACTAACCGGTTCGAATCCTCAGGTTTTTGTCACTCCGGCAGAACTACCCCCCTTACTTTGCACATACTACTAACCCTAGGGTGTTGATCCATGCGTCCATAAATATAATGGACACCAAAGGACAGTACCAGATCAACATACAACTCTAATGAACCTCATGCATTCAACAAAGCAATCAAAAGACAAATAAACTACGGAAACATGACATAGATCATAGGATAAATATTATAGCATCAAACACCACGTTTACATAGGACGGTACAGAGGTTAGTGGGAGGATGAACCAATGAATACAATGAGGAGTTGGTGATGGAGATGGCGGTGCAGTCGGTGAAGGGGGCAACGAGAGGCGCAGGGCGGCGGTGGCGCCGGCGGTGGCGCGGGGAGCTCCTCCCCCGCCGCCGGCAACAAGGGGGAACGCCGCCCCTTAGCCCCCTTCCTTCATGGCTTCTTGGGAGACCTCCCCCATGGAGATGGGATCCATGGGGGAGGCAAAAATGTGGCTTTGGTGGCTGGAAATTCGTGGGTGGAGGAGTCTCTCACGACCTAGGGTTTCCGTCAACCCCTCTTGGGCTTCACGAAAACAGGGCATATTTGGAGCATCCGGACTCGGATTGGGCCGAATTTTTAGTACAGATTTATTAAAATACAATTGCCTACAATTTCCTCTTCTATGTCATCTTCATTTGACGTCGTCTTCAGACCCAAACGTGACAATCTTCGAAAATAGTTTTCAGACAGATTTATGGAAAGTCCCAATTCGACTCCAACAAGGTTTCCTTTTGTATCCTTGATAATTCCTACACATCAAAGTGTAAAACAAGAACATTGTGCACTTTTGCAGCTATTAATAGGTTAGTCCAAATAAATCATAAACTTAATATAAAAACAAGTGCCAAAGGCATAATATTAACATGAAACAATCAAAAATTATAGATACATTTTGGACGTATCATGCGCCAGCCCGTTGGAGTGCCTCCCATGTCCGAACGGACAAAATCGGATTGGGCTGGTCCGTTTGCGCCAGCCCGTTGGAGGTGCCCTAAGAGAGAACTTCATCGATTAATTTGTGGTGAGGCGAAAGTTTAAGTAACAAAATGCAAAATGCGAAGTGTCTTTATCTAGAAAGAATATATGTGAAGTTCCAAACTACGCAAGTAAACATCATGATGATGTGCGGTGCGAGATTTCCTTTCTCTAATCGAGACAAATATTTACCTTATCACAAATACAAACACAAAGTATTCACAAAAATAAATAAAATACAAACACCAAGGTCATTCGCAAAAAAAATTACAAACACCTAGGTCATGATCATGACAACACAAACCTTTGGAAAAGATCCATCTGTCGTAGCCGTAATACTGCTCTACCTGTCCTCACCCATCTCCCTACAACTCGGACCCTTTTTTTTTTGGAACAAAGGAAAAATGTACCAGTAGCTTTGAAGGATAAGATTGATATACGAAACTTTCCTCTGCTATACGGCTTGAAACAAAGGATTAGGAATGTCACATTCTTTTGAAGTTCCCGTGGAATGAACTATTCCACATGAATTTTGAAGGAATACAAATATGAGGTCTCACCTCATATATTCATTTTTCGGTGTGTACAATTCCTACGGTTTTGCTGCATGACATCCAAACTACAATTTGAGGCCTCCTTTGATTCACATGATTTGTATAGGAAAAGTGTAGGATTCGTTTTCCTATAGGAGTACTCTAGCAACGTTTGATTTGCATGAATACAACAAAGAAAATTGAAGGAATTTTTTCTTTGCAATAAGATTCCTATGGCAAATAGAGGAAAGAAACAATTCACTTGGACCTTTTTTTCATTCCTTTGCAAGCAACGAGGTAGCTAAGGCAAATATTATTGTAGTCTCAGTTTTACACTTACAATCTCCTGCATTTTGAAATCCTACGAATCAAAGAAGGCTTTACAATTTTCCTGCTGTTTTACTTCATGCAGAAATCTATAAAACATAACATCTTAATTCATGCATTTTTTTCTTCTATTCTTACGTTTTTCCTCAATTCATGCATTTTTACGTTTTTACTTCCTATGTTTCAATCGGTGCCTACTCTGACTTCAGGAATTACCACGGCGGTACATCAGTACCGACATTTCTGTTGTCCAGGATCGTATTTTTTGCCAAATCTTGCCCTTTTGACGAACTAAGCATATGTGTGGCCCTTTCTCGAAACTATTTTCAAATCTGGCCCCTTGAGGTCGGCGCCAATGAGGTTGAAGCCGAACTTATGTAGTTCGGCGCCACCCGTTTCAGTCCCGTAATTTTTCTAAGGATTAAAATAAAATAAAACAGAGGTCGGCTCCAGAGAGGATGGAGCCGACCTGTACCTCATTGGCGCCGACCGCACAGGCCAGATTTGAAAATAGTTTCGACAAAGGGGCATATATGTATTTAGCCTGTAAAAAAGGCCATATTTGGTTAAAAATACTACAGGATCATGAGCCGACATATTTCTGCTCCCTCTTTCCGTTTGACAATGTTCAAGATCCGGACGGGCTGAACCATGCCTTATAATGAGAGGCGCATTTCAGCCCCTCGGAGGCTCGGAACGCCAATCCTTACATTCTTTCAGCATCGTTCGTGGCCATTGCGAAAGCTCTGGCAAGAGCATGCATGCATCGTGGATGACCTGAATCTTGAAACACATAATCGGTATCGTACCTTATTGCAGTGGGACGGCATGGGAGAAGTCACCGGAACATGTAGTACATGAGTACATCTGTGGTACCTCACGCTTGCTCTCGCCATCAGGGCTTATCCTTGTTTCTGTCCTGGCCGTTTTCATGTGTCTTAGTCTACGCTTTATGCTGTTCCATGTCGTCTCGGCCTCTCGGGCCCAGAAAGGTTTTCCCAGTTTGCATCACTGTGCCTGTTGTTTTGTTTCTGAGTTCTGACCATTCAAATCGCTACCACGGAGTCGACCATCTTACAAGCACAACAGTATTAGTGTGTATCTATATCAGAGCAGAGGATGATTTGCAAAATTTATGAAGTACACGGGTTTTGTTCTCTCACGAAATTCAATTAATCATGTAATAGTAGGGAGAAAGTGCTATAACTTTTGCTTTGTACCACGGGAACTCACAAATCAACACCATTTACCAGCAAACAATCTGTACTATATTATAAAGAGGAAGAAATGTGAAGAGCAGCTATGAGGAAGAGACGAGAAGGACCACAGATCTTCTCTCAACTATTTGTCAGCCCCAGTGGGCTCGTCGACGTCAGACCATGTAGTAACCTCAGATAATGAGAACTGGTCAGCAGCGCCCAAGAAAGACGCAACTCGCATCACACAGCATTGCGACAACATGCTTTCTCCCCCAATCGACTCCGGCAATGAAGGCACACAGCTTGGCAGGCATTCTGGCTTACTGTTGCTCGCTTTCAACAGTGAAAGCGTGGCTCGGCAGAAGATAAACCTGCACAAACAACCCAAACCAGTTGAGTGTCCATATTCTTGTTGATATGTTGTTCCCGGGAGCTAGAGTAGGGATGATATCACAAATTGACAAGCTAGCTAGGTAAATGACCTGAGAAGCAGGCGCCTCAGTAGTGGATCGCCTAGAACTTCAATCCAAACAGGGTCAAGTGAAGATGACGCAACCAAAGTCATGGCCCATTCATTCATCGACAAGGACAATAGTTCCTCAGCTTTGTTATAAGAGTCCTAGAGAGAAAAAAGACCATGTGAACCCAAGAAACACAAGATCTAGTGACTGGGAGAACGAAGAGATTTATCATGGATAAAAACGCAAACCCTGTCAATGTCCATCCCATTCTTGCCGATTAGCAAGCAGAAGGCTTGCACTGGAGCTGTGAGAAACATAGTGAATTGACTACCACTCTGACGAGTAGAGTCCCCACTGAATCCTACAGCGCAAGATCGGGTGCTTGGAGAAAGTAACATGGCAGCTGTCTCCCCCTTTTCAGCCCCATGAATTGACTGCTATGGTTAAATGAAACAATCAGCATGGACCAACTGATAGAGCTCGCAGTGCATGCCAAACAGCCAGCCAATATAAAAGGTAATCGTGACTGAATATAACATTGTAATCAAAAAAGGAAAAATTAATTGTAAAATAATATAATGCACAAGGATCTTTGTTCCACGACAAGAGCATAAGGCAAAAGACAGACAAAACAAACACGTCCAGTGAATATGAAAAAAAAGACCTATGAATGCCATTTGAAGAACAACTGTAACACATGTTTTGATGAATAAGAAGGATGCTGAGAGAAGCATCAAATCTGAACAGCACTTGTCTATGTGCATATGAGTGACCCAATAACCAGATATATCTCACGGAAGCATTACAATATTCTGCATGAAGCACCCACATATCATGGATAATTGGATACTCCACTAAGAACATATATTCAGTTTTTACTAGTCAGACCATTATAACAGGATGCAAAACAAATAAACAACCTGCCTTAGATGCATAGCTGACGCTACTGTATACATTCAGTTTTCAATTGCAGAATAATGTAAAAGGAAGCAAAATAAAAAGTAAACAAACCTGCCTTAAATGCATAGCTGACGCTACTGTCAATCACCAAAAAGAGAGGTCTCCTTGTAAATGGGATCAGATCACAAGGGTATATGGAGTTCGAACCTAGATGTTGACCATGTATCAGAAACAATGCACTTCTTTCATAAATATATATACTTCTGTCTTTATAAAGGCAATCAAGTTTTGTACTGCATTATAGACACTAAAGCTAAGCGCATGAACTCAGCACTGACAACATACCTTCACTTTCACGGCAACCTAACCAAAGGCATGGTTCATTATCTTCCTCTGAATTGATCGGCCTGGTATTAGATATGTCAAACTTACTAAAGCTGCTCACAACCCTGTCGCTTGTATCCGGACTCAGTCCAGAGGATCCCACCTTACCTAAACGGAATTATCATGATTGAATGCTAAATACAATGTGCTCCAGAACAGAAAGCCGATAACATTTTAGTTGTACAAGCCTGGGTCACCAACCTGCAGCCGAAAGGTATATCAACATAATACCATTTGATGGAAGCTCTTCACATTTGGTGGCAAGGACCTGCAATGATTTTATCCAGGCAATTATTTCATGATAAAATATTGTAAACGGGAGTAACATATAACTATGTTCTGCTGTTAAGGAAATAGGATTTGGAATGTACAAGGAGGGTGCAGATGAGATAAGACCGCACAACATTGCAATTCTGCTCAATGTCTATTTTCTCTTTCCTGGATCACATCCATAGCATACCACCCCAAGAATTGCTAATATCAGTATGCCTCAAATGTATTTTCAATACTAACTCGCAACTGTTATGGGTGAACAGCAATCTAAAAAGGACTGTTCTGTTATTCTGGATGGATATGGAGAGAATGGAATACCGACAAACATAATCGTTTTAGTTGTTTCATATTCCCTCATCGTCATGCTTCCTCATCACATAATTCAGATGAGTTAGTTAGCAGAAGTATCATGTACATATCTTGCAGAATTCCCTACCTTTTTCATTTCTCATCCATGATCATTCCAAGAAACAGACACTGGATGTTATTTACAAGTTAGACTTAGTTGTTCCTAAGGTGAAATGAATGCACCCGAAATTGTTCCACAAGTATTCTCCTAGGACCAAACCAAATGTGTTGAGTAACAATGAGCATTGCACATATTCAGTAAAACATGCACATGATGAAGAAAATAAAAACCAACATTGAGTTGACACGATGTCAAACGAGCAGGAACTGAACTTACCGTTAGGAAATGTGGCACCGAGGGGCGGTAGAGAACTGTTTTCAGTGGGTTCGCGGGCAACGCGGCATCTCTCAGATCTTTCAAGAGATTGGGGTGATTCTGTCCGCTTTCATCTTGGGCATTGTAACCATTGTTTAGTGCAAAGGAGCCACATGGCTCCCATTCAAGACACTGAAGCATTCTGAACGTGTCTAGAGTGAGGTCAGTAAATTTGACCTGAAGGAAACAGAGAGATAGATGATGTTTTGCTACTACTTGATAGTAGTCAGTTAAGTACTCTACGGTGCATGTGATGTGCGAGAAACAGAGGAAGCATTACCTCATTATGATAGTAGCTGCATAGTATGGCATCACTTAAGAGCAGACCACGCTTCTTGACCGTGGGTGGTGTGGTAGGAATATTATCCGGGGGAGGGTCAAACGCATAGCTGTACCTGAGCGGTCTCATGTTCATGAAGGGCGAGTCAGCCTTTAAGAACCTCGTGATTTCTTGCACGATATGCTTCCACTCCCTGTAATCAGCTTCCTGCAACATTCTATTTTATTTAATTTGGGTCGGAGAGTGAACAGCAAGCTTGTTGTTGCATTGGGATTGAGAAACGAGGAAGGAAAAGTTGAAGAATTTAAGTTGCGGGGATGGACCTGGAAGGTCTTCTTGGATTCGTCTAGCAGCGCCCGGATTTGGGAGGCGAGGCGGGGGACGGTCTGCGCGCGGCGGGCGAGGATGAGCGCGACGAGGAGGAACTTGGCGAGGAAGCGGAGGTGCTTGGTGGCGGCCCCGAGGTGTTCGTCGAGGAAGTAGCCGCGGTCGAGGACGGCGTGGTAGAAGACGAAGGCCTCGGAGAGGAGGGCGGTGTCGGAGGTGCGCTGGTACTGGGAGTAGTAGAGGTGGGCGATGCGGGCGGCGATCTCGCCGACCTGCCACCTGCGGAGGCCGGCGTCGAGGAGGCGGTGGCGGTGCTCCTGCTGCGTGCGCCAGAGCTGGGTGTAGATGCGGAAGGCCTTGCCGTACTCCTCGGGCTCGTGGCGGCCGAACAGGGGCAGGTCCCGCACCCGGGCGAAGCGGCGGTCCGCCTTGTCCAGCAGCGACCAGAACTGCTCCGCCGGGCAGACTGCGCCGCCGCCGCCGCCGCCACCTTGGCCTTGCTGCGGCGACGACGCCATGCTTGCTCCGCCGGATTCGTTTCCTTCCCCTCCCCAACTTGTCCAGTTGTGCTTGTGCCCCTGGGGTCATCGCCGCTCGCCTTCGTTCCATTCCCCATTTTGTTCCGTCTGCTTGAAGCCCGGCCCAAGCCCAAAGGCCGACACTGTTAAGTAGTCAACCTAGCCCACGTAACACACGGCCAAGAAAAATCGAAAACGATTTGTCAGGATGAACAGTATAGATTTTGATTTTTCCAGATTTGTCAGGATCGTGACAAATCGTTTTTTTTTTGAGAATTAGCTGTCTGTCCAAGACAGCTAATTCTCAAAAAAAAAAAAAAAGGACAGACAGCACTTAACCCCTTTTTTTGTAAAATCGAAAACGATTTGTCAGGATGAACATTGTAGATTTCGATTTTTCCAGATTTGTCAGGATTTATCATTTTCATGTAGGCCAAAATACAAAATACTAAAAATAAATCAGCACCTTAGAGTACCTCATTGGCAACCGCTTTGACTTTTTTTTTTGGCAAGATAGGACTTTGTGGAGAAATTATCTAGTGTTACCATGCATTTAGATAGAAGAATGTTATCACTTCAAAAATCATTTAAAATGTTTCGCCTTTTTGTTTCGAAATCAGGTCCAAAGTCGAAATACACATTAAAAAACAAAATAGACAAATCTAGCATGAATAGTATCACAAAAATAAAAATAAAATTGATACTATTGACACATGGATTTGTCTTTTTGTTTCTTAATGTGCTTTTTGATTATGGTATTGGAATTTTTCGAAGTTGTACATGTATTTGTTTTGAACATCCACATTTTTTCTTAATTTTTCTAATTGGTAGCATGATAGCACCTAAAGCACTGGTAGCGCTAGATCTTGGGCTTTGTGCTGCTACCTTAGCCCGGTTAGGTTAGGAGGTAAAATCAACTCCATGCCACCAGGGTTGAATAGGGACCGGAAGTTCTCAAAAACAAAACTAGGGGCCGGGGTTTCTTTTTAATCATAAGGAAGTTTAAGATGCATTCTTCGAGTACTAAAATATAGAGTTCTAAAGAACAGCCACCACCGCTGGGAGATTTGTTGGTCCCCTCGCCTATATCTACTGTCTTGGCATTGACAGGTGGGGATCTCATATCTTTCAAAAAATTGTGTTTTTTATCACCGTCCTAGTAATGGTCGTGATGTTATTGTTATTAAAGTTTATTATAGTTATGGCGGTGTCGTTGAGGTAGATAAAATCATATCCTCATAGTTCCAAGTATTCAGATCTTGAGTTTATATTACTACGTCATATTGCTTCCATTGGTTTAATTCTTTGTGGAGTGGAAATCTTTTTCCAACATTATGGTGGAAAATTTGTGACCATCCTACACTTTTAGGGGAACATACCCGGCCTAAGCACGTTCATCGCTTCCCATCTTTTTGGATGGATGACTCAAATTATTTTCTTCACAACCATGATCCACCAAAGAGCAAATTTATTTGAATATAAGTTTTTTCTTTACTCTGTTTTGTCTTAGCCTCAAATTTTCTCCTTCACAACCAGGATTTACCATGTGCCACATGCTCAGTCTATGATTGTTTTAATGCTGAAAACCCTTTTTTTCCAAGTTGTAATCTTTTGTCAAAACATATTACTAATTTCTGCTCTTGAGAGCAAAATTAAGAAAAAGGATCTTACGCGGTTTATTTATGCCTATTATGCATTTATGCGCATGCCACGTCAAGAGTGGCAGCTGCGAACTGAAGCGCGCCACGCCCTTCTAATATTAGCAATGTCGCAAGACATGCTAGAATTATACAAAATATACTTTAAAATCAGTTAACATAAAGTATAATCAGTAATTGAATACTGGGCTACAATCCCTGTAACAAACTTCGCATTTTCTAATGCTCAATGCCTACATGCTCCAAGCATCTCTACTCAGACACTCAGTAGCGACTTCTCCAGAAAATAAGTATTATTCAGAACTCAGCAACTATGTGATTGTAATGGATAAACAAATGTGTGCAATGTTTGCAACATGTCATGAACTCAGCCGGGAAGGAAGGACGACATCAATTCAACTGTCCGGCGGAGTGGAGGCCACGGACGGCATCCATGAGCCCCGAGACGCCCGGGGAGCGGCCACTGGGCGGGACGTACCTGCCCGCGTGCTCCATGGTGTACTCCCCGATCTCGGCCGCCTCGCCGCCGCAGCGCCGCCACAGATCCTCCGCGTAGCTCGCGTTCGCGAAGTAAGCCTCCGCCTCCACCTCGCTGCTCGTCCCGTCGACCACGACGGTGATCCGCCGGCGCTCGTAGACGCCGAGGTGCGTGCCCTGCCGTCGAGTGAGTCAGTCGGGATTGCTGAACCTGAAGAGGAGCCGTGAAAGTGGGGGGAGAGTGAGTGGATCAAGGTACCTCGAGCAGGTCGAGGTCGGCGAGGGCACCGGGGGACGCGGAGTAGAGCTCGCCGGAGATCAGACGGCCGGAGGACGGAGCGGGGGCGGGGAGGAGGAAGGGGACGGAGTAGGGGCCGATGACGAGGGAGGCTGGCGCGGCAGTGGAGGCCGCGCCGGCGAAGGGGCTGCCGGTGGCCGCGAGGCGGGGGTGGTTGGGGAACCCGCGCTTCAGGGTGCCGTACACGAACACCATCGTCGCCGTCGCCGCCGCCGCCTCCATTGCTCCTTACTGTCTGTCCCACACTTCCTCAGCCAGACCAGACAGCCAGACACTGGCTCGAACCATAACGTGTTGAATCGTACTACAAGTCCTATTTGGGCTCAAGTTGGGCCAACCAAGACAGGGAAGGGAGAGGGGGAAGAACTGCGAAGAGGACCGGAGCACGAGAAGAGGGGGTCATGGCTGACGACGAGCCGGAGACGGTGGAGGTGACGCTGCGCGCCGTTGGTCCGTCCCGGCCCACCACCATCCGCCTCCCCCCGCTTATCTCGGTCGGTAACGCTCCCAGACACGCCTCTTCTCGCCTCGCTCTACCCTAATTAGTGGGGGATTGGTGTCTCCTTGTAGGTTGCCGATCTGCGGCGCAGCGTCGCCCAGGACCGGCGTCTACCAGAAGACCGCCTCCGCCTAGTCCTACGAGGGACGACCCTCCCGTGGGGAGACGACGCCCGTGTCAACCTCCGCGATGGGGGTAAACTCTGCATACCCCCTTCTCCCGGGTTCCTCTTGCCATCATGCTTGCAAAGCTCGCCGTGTTCTTCATAGCTCGAGTTTTATACTTCATTTGTTTTTTTCATTCTTATACTTCCCAGGATTGTTACTAAGGCTCCCCCACCTTTGGAATCAAATACATACATCTCATTCGCAAGAAATTTCTGTTAGGACAACTAATTGGCCTGTTTCATCAATGTCCTACTATTTATGCACTTGATATAGCTTGTGGAAGTTTTTTTTTAATGCTTTTTGTATTGCATTTTGTATAGATAGTCTTATAGTGGCCGTGGCACCCAAACCACCTGCCAAGCATCTCCGTGACGACGACGATGATGACGATGACGATGAAGAAGAACTGGTAACGCCATCTCACAAGATTTCAAACAATGTTCTGTTTACAGGATGGATTGGTACTCCTCTTAAACGATTATCTGTTCGTTCTATAGAAGTTCAAGATACCCCAAACAACAACGTGGTGGAAGAAAAGGATTTTCATATTTCTTAGAGACAAACTGAGGTTTCCTGGTAATGTACAAGACGAACCCCCTGTTTTCTGAAAATATGTTGCCGTAAATGATCAATGCGGCATGAATTCCACTTCTGCAGATATCTTGTTGATGGCGCTATTTTCTGTCACTATGAAAGCATGGATTATTATCACACTGTGGTTCCTATTGGCACCTATTGCTCGAAAGTATGAGGTTGGACCTTTATATGTAAGTAACTACTTAAAATGCTTTCTCCAATTATGCAGTCATTATAGCAGTGTATGAGCTCTTCATGGCACCGAGGTAGATGTAGCATTGTAACCATTCGGAGCACTTAGCGAGCTAGTTTGAACATACACATGAAGTTTGTCTAGTTCAAGCCAGCTGAATACCTTGACCTGTCTGAGGAACCCAGGAACCAAAGTTACTAACTTACTCCAATTGATTTTCCCTTCCATGTATAAACCCTTAATTAAGGACTTGGCCATAGAAGCCATGTACATGTACTCCAATAACTATTTCTTTTGTCTAACATCTAGATTTTATGCGGAGCTATGGTGCTAGAATCTCCATAGTACAGTCATCGGGTGTTATTGTCTGACAGTGAAAAAACTTATTGAATTTGGTGATGGTTTTCAGTTTATTGACAGATGTTACTGTTTGCTGTCTGCCCAGATACTTGCGACGGGTTTCTTGATCATACTTCTTAACCTTGGAAGACGACAACAAGGTGATGTTAGGTATGTTATCTCTGACCTCCAGTCTGCTTTCTTTGGAGTAAAATGTTGGCTTTCATTCAGAAGAAATAAACCTTAGCAACATAATGTTGTTCTATGCTGTTGGAATAGTTTTATTCGTTCATCATTGCATATTCATTGGTATTTTTTCCTTTCACTTGTTAGATAAACGTTCTGCAGCTAGAGTTTTCCTACATAAGCTGTGGAAGAATAAATATGAGTTCTCTCAAGTCTCAACCAGTAGTACCTGGACTAGTATCAAAATATGCTACTCCTCTTTTTGCCAAAAGCTGCATATAAAGGAACGCTTCTGTCATTTTCTATGGTCTTGTTTTTGGTTGAATAGCCGAAATTTCTCTAGGAAGACCATGAAATCAACTACTCCCTCCGTCCCAAAATAAGTGTCTCAACTTTGATAGAAAATGGATGTATGTAGACATGTTTATATCTACATACATCCACTTTCTATCAAAGTTAAGACTACGTACATCCACTTTCTATCAAAGTTAAGACACTTATTTTGGGACGGAGTGAGTACTTACTTTTTCCTCACAGAAGTGTGGCCCTTTTCATGTTATAAACTAAAAAAGGACCATCTAAATCTTTGCAGTACCAAATTAGCTGGAACGTCGTGCTGATTAGCTGATAAACAAAAATATGGATACAAAGAGTGTATTTTGGCAAATAACAGTGCATTATCTTCTCACCTTAAACTTTCTGATTGTTCTATCCTCAACGCAGTGCATACTCCATATTTAATGAAGACTTCAGGGAGCTGCCTGGAACATTTAACGCGGAGCGCATAGATAGGGACCTCCGAGCAGGTCAATTGTAAGTCCTTGTCTGTGGTAAGTATGCAAACCCAGAAAAGCGAAGTTACATACAGAGTCTGGCTTTGTAGCTGACGGTACCTGAACAGAAATTTGCCCGTCAAGTGCCATCTTATAGAGTAGACATTGCAGGTTTGCTCATCCCATGTCCAGTGGTCTATCACTTACATGTTCATGTCTATTTTTGTTGGGAACAAACACAACAGAACTACATGTATGTGCATCTGATCTACTACAGAGAAGCATTTGCTCATGCTCATGTATATTAAGGTCGATATACCTGGCAAGTATAATTAGATGGAGTACATTCGTGTTAATCTTGTACCAGCATATATAAGATCAAAATGAGTGCATGTATATGTAAAGATAGGTATCAATCTATCACACATGGCAACTATCAATCCAGATATATGTAAAGATAGGTATCAATCTATCACACATGGCAACTATCAATCCAGATATGAGCATCATGCACTCCCTCAGAGCATCTCCACCGGGGGCCTCTAAAGGACCCCCTAAAGGCCCTTTGGGGGGTTGGACACCAGAAACCGTCACCAGCGGCACCCCCAAAGCCTCGCCCCGAGCGATTTTATGTCCGGCACCCCCTATAGGGTCTCTATACTTGGAGGCCCTCTTGGGGGTGCCGGACATTGACCGGACATGGCCTCCGACAGGTGCGCCCCACCCGTCATAGACATACAGCGCGATGTTGTGCTCTAAATTGCGCCGTGCAGGAGTCCGCTCCGCCCGCGTTAATGGCGACGCGTTTTTGCAGGCAACGAAGCGACGGGACGGCGAGGCGTCTGCGGCATGCCTCGCAATTACGCCGGCGCCCAGGCTTTCCCGGCTTCCCACGCACAGGTGCGCCCCACCCGTCATAGACATACAACGCGATGTTGTGCTCTAAATTGCGCCATGCAGGAGTCCGCTCCGCCCGCGTTAATGGCGACGCGTTTTTGCAGGCAACGAAGCGACGGGACGGCGAGGCGTCTGCGGCATGCCTCGCAATTACGCCGGCGCCCAGGCTTTCCCGGCTTCCCAAGCGTCGGCGTGGCCGAATTGCGTCGGCGCCACGTTACTCCGACGCGACGCGTGCTCACCCACCCGCCGCTTCCCACCCAGCGCCACCGCTTCCCGCCCCGCCTATATAACACTCCTCCTTCGTGCCCGCAGCCTCACCACACCAACTCCTTCGTCATGCCCGCAGCCTCCGTAGCCCGCATCCTCCATAGCCTCCGTAGCCAAGAACACCTCCACCATGCCTCGCCGCCTCCAGACCACCTGGGCCACCATGACCCAGGCTGCGCGCCGCACTCACCCTCTGGGCAGGAGGACCAGTCGGAGCAGGCACCGGAGCTGGCGCTCTAGCCTGTCGGCGACGACATGCCCTTCGACTGGGCGAACGTCGACGTCGACGTGGAGGACCAGCAGGAGGGGGGGCCAGCGCAGGAGGAGGAGCCGCCGCGGGAGGAGCCAGGGCAGGAGCCGGCGCAGGAGCAGGAGTTGCCGCCGCCGCTGTGGCCGGACCAGGTGGTCGCGGTGAACTCCTTCGACACCTGGCGCGCCGAGCAGACGGCCGGCCAGTTTAGGGCCAGGCAACGCCGTCGAGGCCGCCATCCTCAAGGCCTCCATCGAGACCGCGGAGCGAGACACTTGCTGCCGCGTCTTCATGGCCGCCGAGCGCGCGGCGTACGCCGACCTCAACGCCGTGGCCGCCGAGCGGGAGGCGGACCGGGCCTCGATGGAGGCCGCCCAGCTGGCGGTTATCGACGAGCTACGCCGGGCGCGCGAGGCGAGGGAGGCTGCAGACGAGAGGGCCAACATGCGCCGGGCGGAGAGCACGCTCCGGCAGAAGAGGCGTGTGCGCTCGCGCCAGGGCGGCCTCGACGGAGTTTAGATTAGGGTTAGGCCTATGCTAGGGTTAGGGTTCAAATTCATTCATAAAATTTGTAATATATAAGAAAAATGAATGAAATTTGAACTTTTTATATTAGTTTGCAATTTATTTTAAACGCCCGCGAGGTGTTCGACAGTTTGGTCGCGTTTGGGGGGTGGGCCTTTGGGGAGTGCCGCTGTGGGCGGACTCTAAATGTTGACCAGACACATGTCCGGCACTCCCAAAGGAGGCCCAATTGGGGGGTGCCGGACACACATTTAGAAGCCCCCGGTGGAGATGCTCTCAGGCCTGCAATTCAGGAGTCAGGACTGAGAAAGTTCAGTCCAGATACCAGCATTATTGACCAACTAGCTCATGGTCGTAAGTCTAAGAAGGCGATGTGCTACTGGTAGGTAGAGCATCAGTGTGGCGCTGACCGCTGCTGGTTCAAACGACCGTGAGATGCACAAGCAAACAGACACCCAACCTAACATTCCTTCCTACCGTGTCTATACAGTGCCACCACCTCTCATCTGTGTAGTGTTCGTCTCCCCGGTTCACTTGTGTAGTAATTCAGAGGCATCGTTCTGTCTCTTGGTATCCATGCTCGACTGAGAAGTAGTAGTAACTATTTCTTCGTCAGTTGACATGTATTCAGTCCCAACTTTAGGTACAGTATGAATTATTGCTCCAAAGCTTTGAAGTATGGATATTGTTCCGTCAGTGGCTGTCACTGGCTGATATCATGAGCATGTCAGACATGGCATCTTCCCTTTCTTCTTCTTCTTCATCTTTTTAGGCTAGGAGGTGTGGCACTTGATAGCAACGAAGGCAAACGAATCATGTGTGCGGTGACCAGCTCACACCCGCACCAATGCCAATGCCAATGCACATTCCACCATGGATGATCGATGCACAAAGCAGAGGTGTCACTACAGAGCAATTGTTATCAATCACTACAGAGTGTCCGAACCGCATTGGCATTTCGGTATATCGAGATACTACTTTTTTGTGCCTACTAATATTTCAGGCTCGTATGCAGGGCCAGGGTTCTAAGAAAGATTTCCTTGTCTGTCATATGGTGTCAACTGATTCTGGTTATGGATATCCAAGCATAGTCAGAGAGGTGCACGCTCATTTTGCAATTACCAGGTGCTAATTGTTAACTTATCACGAGTCATGACTGGAATCAGCAAAGGTCAAAATACTTATTTGCAGAGTATCGTACTGGTACACAGCCACAGAGTACACATGTTGCGTTCACAAAAGCCTTGCACATTCTGAAAGTCATCTCATCTCTTTCTGTCCAGCATGGTGCGAATCTCAGCAAATAGTGCTCTGAGTCTGTGACAGATCCGGTGCCGTTCCCTCTTACACTAATTCAGATCCGCAGAAACTGCGTTTAAAGCGAAAACTTCGTACTCTATTAATCGTCCACTACTGAAAACTGGAAAGAACACTGCCGCAGCTTCACATCACCGTTGGAGACCTGATACTCTGCAAAGTCAAGTTGCATAGCCAATAATCTCCAACACCTTTGCTAGTTCGAGAGTCAAACCTCTTCGGAATCGCACCCGGGGCGCCTGGGATTTCGCTTGCATAATCTGACGCGACTGTCGTCAGATGAGATGTGATCCAGTCATGACCGAAAAATCCTGTGAGCACTTGGCTTCCTCAACAGAATCCTGGGAGTAGTTGCCACCCGCCATGGCACCCGCCGAGGCATGAAAGCAAGCGGCGAGGCACACACGGTGCTTCGCCCAAGAAAGTGGAGGCATGGGCGACGCTGTACTTGTCACTGGATCGATCGACAGCGGATGATCAGTGGCGCGCCCGCGCAAGCACGCACGCACTGGACGCGCCCGATCGACGAGCTCGCGCGTGCTCGTCGTGCGCCCCACGAACGCACATGCACAGAGTTAACGTCCGGCCGGCGCACCGCAACCGTGCCGCGAACGCCACGGCGCCGGCGCAAAGCGAGCGCCTTTCCGTTTTGGCTCCGCGCGCGGTCCACCAAGACACCATGAACGGGCGCGTCGGCGCGTCTAATCGCTCATCTAGCTTAGCACGGCGACTAGGGGCGGCCATGGTGTACGCCGCGCGCGCGTACGTGCCCGACCATGGAGCACGCCGCTTGTAAAGACGACCGGCCGGCCGAATCATGGCACGGTCCAGGGCGGATCCAGGGGGGGGCTAGCAGGGGTCCGACCCCCCCCAACCTTTCGCCCCCCTCAAGAAATATTACAGCAACGACTAGTGCATTTTTGTTCAGATCCGGTCGTTTTTACTCTTCATATTCCGTCAGATGCATAAAAAAGCCAAATTCCTCTTGTAGCCCAGTGGCTGCGCTACTGGTACTTCACCCTGATAGACCCAAGTTCAAATCCCACACACCGCTTCTTTCTCTCTGTCCATGATATGTTTCTTTTTATTTTGCAAATTGTGACTATATTCATATCTTTTATTCTATAGCTTAATATGAAATATGTTATATATGAATTTTGATCAGAAAAATATAATGAATACTAATTTGCCATCCATGATCATATTTACATCTTGCATCTTGTTCTTTAGTAGTATTTTAATAATTCACCAAAATAATAAATATGAAATGTGTTGGGTACTTATTTATTTATTGCTCTATTCCATTTAATTTTGAGTAGATCATACTAATACGAACTAAACTACTAATGGCCATAGCTAATCATTGTATGTTGTAGGACTTATGCCCAAATTAAATTAGTAAAATTGGGGATTCAGTACCATTATATGTATATTTAAATTGGGTATTCAGTACCATTATCGGCCGCCTCGCGGAGACATCGGCTAGCTCCGAGGTTTTCATTGCTCGCCCCCCCCCCCCCCCCCCCCCCAAGTCCAAATCCTGGCTCCGCCCCGCACGGAGCACTGCTGGACGGAGACACGCATGATGGAGTACCGGCCGGGGGCTTTGTGCTCGAGCTGGATGCCCTTTCGTGCCCCCGCCTACGCTGCCACGCCCTCCACTGCGCCATTCTCGCCGACGTGCCGTCGGTGCGCACAGGGGAGGGAAAGTTGACGTTGACACCAGGGAAAATCCATCCATCTTCGCGGGCCATGCATGAACGCCATCCGTACTACACAGAGCATTTTTTTCGGTGGTGAGTGGTGGCACTGATCACCGATGCCGTGATTCGGTCATGACATGTGGACGCACAGCTTCAGGTTTCTTTTGCTTTCACTAATGGCCGGCGTCGACAGGAGAGTTAGGACAATGGAGAGGGAAGTTAAGATCTCCCATTAACGGGAGGTTCGTGCGTACTACGCGGCCACCTGGTGGTTCTTTATTTGAATCGAGCGCGCCTCGACGGATCCGTCACCCCGCACCACTCCACTCCCCCCACGTACGCTCCGAGGTCCGAAGAGCTCGCCATGCTCCCCATGCAGCAACCACCCCTTCTCCTCCTCCCCGTCCTCCTCTTCTTCCTCGCCTCCTCGTCTGCGCTCGCCGCCGGCGCCGATGAAGGCGCGGCGACCTACATTGTGTACCTGAACCCCGCGCTCAAGCCGTCGCCGTACGCCACGCACCTCCACTGGCACCACGCCCACCTCGACTCGCTCTCCCTGGACCCCTCGCGCCACCTCCTCTACTCCTACACCACGGCCGCGCCGTCGGCCTTCGCGGCCCGCCTCCTCCCGTCCCACGTCGCGGAGCTCCGCGCCCACCCCGCCGTCGCGTCGGTCCACGAGGACGTCCTGCACCCGCTCCACACCACGCGCTCCCCTCTCTTCCTCCACCTCCCGCCCTACACCGCCCCGGCTCCTGATCTAGGCGACGCTGCAGCAAGCTCCGACGTCATCGTCGGGGTGCTCGACACCGGCGTATGGCCCGAGAGCCCCAGCTTCGGCGACGCCGGGATGGGCCCCGTGCCGTCGCGGTGGCGCGGGACCTGCGAGACCAACGCCACGGACTTCCCCTCCTCGATGTGCAACCGGAAGCTCATCGGCGCGCGCGGCTTCTTCCGGGGGTTCGGGGCCGGCGGCGGGAACGGCTCCCACGGCATCAACACCGAGCTCGGGTCGCCGCGGGACCACGACGGGCACGGCACCCACACGGCGTCCACGGCGGCGGGGGCCATCGTCGCCGACGCGAACCTCCTCGGCTACGCGCACGGCACTGCGCGGGGCATGGCGCCCGGGGCGCGCGTCGCGGCGTACAAGGTGTGCTGGAGGCAGGGGTGCTTCAGCTCCGACATACTCGCGGGAATGGAGCAGGCCATCGACGACGGAGTCGACGTGCTCTCGCTGTCTCTCGGCGGCGGCTCGTACCCGCTGTCGCGCGACCCCATCGCGGTGGGCGCGCTCGCGGCCACACGCCGCGGCATCGTCGTCGCGTGCTCGGCGGGGAACAGCGGGCCGGCGCCGTCCTCGCTGGTGAACACCGCGCCGTGGATCATCACCGTCGGAGCGGGCACGCTCGACCGGAACTTCCCGGCGTACGCGAAGATCGGCAACGGCGAGACCCACGCCGGCATGTCGCTCTACTCGGGCGACGGGCTCGGCGACGACAAGTTTCCTCTTGTGTACAACAGGGGCATCCGCGCGGGCAGCAACGCGAGCAAGCTGTGCATGGCGGGCACGCTGGACGCGGCGGCCGTGAAGGGCAGGGTGGTGCTGTGCGACCGGGGCGGGAACTCGCGGGTGGAGAAGGGGCAGGTGGTGAAGCAGGCTGGCGGCGTCGGGATGGTGCTCGCCAACACCGCGCAGAGCGGCGAGGAGGTCGTGGCGGACAGCCACCTGCTCCCGGCCGTGGCCGTCGGCGCCAACAGCGGCGATGCTATAAGGAGGTACGTGGAGTCGGATGATGACGCGGAGGTGGCGCTGAGCTTCGCCGGCACGGCGGTGGACGTGAAGCCGGCGCCGGTGGTCGCCGCGTTCAGCTCCCGTGGGCCCAACAGGCTGGTGCCGCAGCTGCTCAAGCCGGACGTGATCGGACCGGGGGTGAACATCTTGGCCGGGTGGACGGGCTCCGTCGGGCCGACTGGGCTGACCATCGACGAGCGGCGGCCGGCGTTCAACATCCTGTCAGGTCAGTGCACGCCGTGCTCCCTGTATACTGCACATCAACTTGTGGGTGGTACTGAGTACTGATTGAGAATTGCTTTTAGCGCATTTCACCGAGACGCTTTTCTTGAAAAATCACACCTTTCTTTATGTGGCAGCCATGATGCTGTTACCTTTGGGTCAGTTGGCATGCATCAAGATGTGCTTTGGGGCACCCTTTTGGTTATTTATCTCTCTTTTCCATACCGAACCTTGATTCAACATATTTTGGTTACATGGTTGAAAACTGCATTGCGAATTCTTTGGTTGTCATTGCTTTGGAGTGCAGACTTGAGACACATGTTCAAACTTCGCTGCTGTCGAAAGCCCCTGAAAATTTTGCCTTCATGTATGAAGTCATGAAGATGAAAACAACAGAAGCAGTCATGGGCATGCACTATTACCATGAAAAAGAAGTTTGATATTCTTGAGCAGTAAAAGAACATCTTTCTGAAACGAAAACGAAAACAGAGTTTGATATTCTTGTGCATGGAGGTTTCAGATTATACTACTCCCTCCGTTCCAAAATAAGTGTCTCAATTTTAATAAAAAGTGGATGTATGTAAACATGTTTATGTCCACATACATCCACTTTTTATGACACTTATTTTGAGACGGAGGGAGTATTAAGCTCGGGCTGTAATGGTGCTATCCACGCGTCTCTCTTGATATATGACTGAACCTACCAACTTGAGCGGCAATCTCACGATTAATGATGATATGTGCAGGAACATCCATGTCGTGCCCTCACATCAGCGGCCTGGCGGCGTTCGTGAAGGCGGCGCACCCTGATTGGAGCCCCAGCGCCATCAAGTCGGCGCTCATGACCACCGCCTACGCCGTCGACAACACCGGCTCGCCCCTCCTCGACGCAGCCGGCACCGCCAACGCGACGGCCACTCCGTGGTCCTTCGGCTCCGGCCACGTCGACCCCGTCAAGGCCCTCTCGCCGGGCCTCGTCTACGACACGTCCATCGACGACTACGTCGCCTTCCTCTGCGCCGTCGGCGGCGGCTCGCCCCGGCAGGTCCAGGCCATCACGGGGGCGCCGAACGTGACGTGCCAGCGGAAGCTCTCCAGCCCCGGCGACCTCAACTACCCGTCCTTCTCCGTCGTGTTCGGCCTCCGGAAGGCGCACACCACCGTCAAGTACCACCGGGAGCTGACCAACGTCGGCGCCGCAGGGTCGGTGTACGCCGCGAAGGTCACCGGCCCGCCCAGCATCGTCGTGTCCGTGAAGCCGGCCAGGCTCGTGTTCAAGAAGGCCGGGGACAAGGTCAGGTACACCGTGGCGTTCAAGTCGACGGCGGAGGGCGGCCCCATGGACGCCGCCTTCGGGTGGCTGGCGTGGAGCAGCGCGGACGGGGAGCACGACGTGCGGAGCCCGATATCGTATACCTGGGGGATGTAACATTGATCACGATTATAACTTAGTATAGTTAGTTCGTATTTGACCATGCCGGTGCCGGCGGAGTGATGGAAGTTGTTGGCAAGGACGGAAGAATTCTTGCTCGTCTTATGCTTGCCTACAGTTCACGCGCGCTTTCTGTGAAGAGTACGGCGCATCAATAAACGGGATCGGTTTTTTGCTTTTAAAAAACAAAATGGCATCGGTTTTCCATTTCCTCTAGTCTTCGAATTTCCGAAATGTTTTCAACAAAAACAATGTTTCGAACTTCCGCCTAATAAGTAGGCCTGTGGAGCGGCCCACAAATCGGGCTGCACGGGCCTCCATTCGCTTACCGATCCATGGGCCATACCCATAACCCTCTTCTTTTCTGGAAATTATAACTCTTTATTTTTCGAAGATTATGGGAAGATTTGGATCTGCAACTAAATGAGTGCAAAATGAGCAACACAGCAGCGCTACGACATCTTGTACCATCGTATTTGCATCCAAAGATGGATATAAGTCTTACTAATCGATGTATTGAGAAAACAAAAAATCTTGTTAACGTGTGTTTTTTTTTCATGCATGCCCAAAATTCCTTGTTAGTATATGAATTAAAAATAAGTTACATAGAATCGAAAATTATTGATAATGAATTGATTTTAAAAAAAATCGTTAATAATTTGTGCACGGATCATAAATCAATTGAACGTCCAAGAAGGAGATATCACCTAGAGGGACTGGACTCTTAACAGGACCAGCTCATACAATGACTCGATTTGATGTCGTGCTCCTTGGTGCTTCCTCCATGTACTCGACCTACGTCCGATGGCGGGAATCAGCATGCTATGATATACGAGAGAAGTCCTTGTCCCGCTTATGGTCGGAGCCGGCGACGGTAATGTCCGTAGTTTCGTTGACTTTCTTGAAAGCATCGTTTTGTGTTGTGCTTCCCTTTTTCTCATCTAGCTTGACTATTGAGGGAACCTTAGATTTTCTATTGGGATGGCTTGTGCCCATCCAGTTGTCTAAGGGTGTTGCATGTAGTTTGGCAACACTGATGAATCGAGTAGAGTTTGGGTTGCGGCTTTGGCTTAGGTACCCTGTGTCATGTGGAATCAGAGTTTCGACCGAGTGAGTCCAGGTGATGACGATGACAACATCCGGTTGTCTTCTGTGGAGGACTCCATCAGCACAATCCCAAAATATATTTCTCTTGCGAAGTCGTGTGTTCTTGGCGCATGTGTGAAATGTTGGCATGTCACATGTTGATGTTGTGTTTGCACCGAGGGATCCATTTATGGTTTTAGAAGGTGAACTCGGACTCGTTAGCACGAGAAGGAGTCACGACAATGACACTCGATGACGGCGGTCTTTTATTTTGATGACTTGTATGTGCTTTGTGTGTGTGGCATGGTCAATTGGTGGTTCCTAAGGTGGTCATGTTCAATGATGACATTGTTGCATTATAGTTGTTTTTGTGTGATTTCCAAAATCAATGCTTTAAATTTAGTGTGTGCCATGATCTAATTACTAATAGTACACAAGTGGAATATATACAGAAGTAATATTTTCCAACTATATTCAATTTGCTAATAATTATGTTTTTACATTCATATTTTTATATTTCCATGTATCATGTTTCTGGTTAGGTGGCCGAAGAATTGGTTCTCTTCAGGAGGAATCTTCAAAATTTAATCCTTTGCCTACTCACATTGTTGGTTAAAGATCCAAGTGTGTCAATAATGGAAAAGGTTTGGGGCGCAAATTAAGCGTAATGAAGGCATGAATATAGACAACACATAAAGAAAGCATGTGAACGACGATGGTTTGTCTTGTCGATGAATAAGGTTAGTTACAAACCCCTGGCTAGCCGGTAGGGATAAGTTGAAAGATGCGGCAGTGCGTGCGACGACGACATCATGAAGCTTGTAAAAAAAACTTCGTCGAAATTGTGACCGATGTGTAGAGCAGGAAGAGAGTAGAGCTGCTGGATCAAAAGAATGATCCACGTTTCACGAGCTTCGGGACGTTGCTAGCCCCGAAGATCGATATGGCTAAACAAAATATAACTCTGGATGTAGAAAAGCTTAGTACTAAGACGGAAAAGTTGGGATCGACAAGATGAATACGGCGTAGAAGGAGAAGAAAGTACGGGTTGCAATAAGGGCCGAGGAGGTACAGATCTTGAAAAACGATACATACACCGTGTTTGTGAAGAACGGGTTGCAGTTTGAACAAGTTCGGGAACATATTTTTATCACACCAATTGGTCGATCATTTAATGTATATATGTGTTGTGTTTGAATTGAATGCTGTCTGTGGTCATTTCGGTGATGGATGTATGCTAAGACTTGATTTTGGGGCCCAAGTCCATATTTTATGTGCTTGAAAAAGTAAATAGCAAAAAATAATGATTGAAATAGCATGACAATCGGCAAAATGGCAAGAAAAAAGCAAAAATGGTGAGGGTCTGGTCCGTTGGGACACCAATGGAGACACCTACCCATCGGTCCGGACAACTATCCGAATCTACCCCAAACCAACATTATTTGGTACGTCCAAACATAACTTAGATTTTGCTAGAGCATCTCCACCGGAGTGGGCCAAACCGAATGAGGGTCCAAAAATAAAATTCGGCCCCTAACTGGACGACCCGAAAGTGTGTTCGACATCCCCTTCTTCGCCCCACAATTTTCGAGACTAGCTTGGGGGCGCCGGACATGTCCTCCAACAAGTGAGTCTAACGTATCATAGACAAAGGCTCAGTCAGCCGTATTTAGTGACGCTGCCAACAACTTCGCTTGTTTTCCCTAGGCAGGATTAGGTTCCCCACGTGTCGGTGTTGTGGGTTCCCCATGCACATGTCCGACATTAAATGCGGGTGACTCGTCTCTTCACTTACTCCAAGACCCATTTATCCGCACCTCCCCGTGTCACGACCATCTACGTCGCACAACGACGATGCTGCCAGATCGGAGCCTTTCCGGGGCCACACCCTCACCCTCCGGGAGGCGAAATCGTTTAACAAAGAAGGCTTCCTCATCCCGCCGGACCACAAATTCAAATGAAGTGTATTGAACTTTGTTTAAAAAAAAATTAAAAAAATGTGGAGACGCCCCCAATCAGGCACGAAGTTTCCGTCACTCCAACGCTGACACATTTTTGGAATAAACTGAACAGCTGCCACAATGATATTCGGTGAAAGTTGGCAGATGAAATACTGCAACTTCGCGCGACCGGGGTGTCTGCCCCGAAAGAGTGAAAATTCAGAGAAAATGGTAAGAAGGCGGTGTCGCCGTCTCGAAATGGACAGGTCCCGGTCAGTCCATGGTCAGTCCTCCATGATCGTCCTGTTTCCAACTCAGCGATACCGTGTGTTTTCTCACTGATGTTCGAGCAATTGCCCCCTCGCGACCTGCGTTTAGTGTAGAGTGTAGACACCATTACAGAAGTCAGTCAGGTCCACTCGGACAGACCTGAGAATGAGCGGCAATTTCTTATGCCACCCACTTATTCGAGTGCATTTTCGCGTCAGGACTCAGAATATCTTCACCTGCTCCGTATTTCTCATGCTAATCAAAGTCTGAGTCAAGTCGAGAAGAATAGTCTTTGCTAGCTCACACTTCGCCCCAGGGTTTCCGTCCGCGGTTTGCTGCTAATAAATCTCCATGGAAATTCACGCGTCTTCTAATAAAACAATGGATTAATCCGCAGTGCAACATAATGCGTACCTGAATGCATTATCGCTAACTGGTGCCCCCGCTGTCGATGCACAAGTTCACATCACGGTCGAATCATTTCACTAGTTGTGTTGATAAATCTGAACTTTCAGGAAAACGTTGCCTTGGATAGGTAATCATCAGGATCAGCAAATGTATGCGATGGTCGGTTGATGTTTAGTCTACACATAATTTGCTAGGATCGCAGTAAGAATTAGCAGGCAGATCGATGCTTGAACCTGGAAGATGTTGAGTAAAACCTGTGGGTTCTCAGTGGAATGGAGTCTGTGCCCTAATCTATCGATTTCATGAACGATTTCTCTTGCCTTTTACGTGGAGCTCCTCCCGTGATCCCGTCTGTGCCCATCGCTGTCAGATATGTTGCCAATTTGCTACTGAAAAAGACGTAGGCAGATGCTGAACCAAATAAATATCTTTGGTAGACCTGTCCATACCGTTTTTTAACAACAATGTCCATGCTCCATTACTTGTGTCTGTGTCTGGGTAAAACGGAAATGGTTGAATCTGATGAAGCAAAAAACTGCCTGGATTCCGAAAAAAGAAAGAATATGTATGCAGAAGTACGTGGCATGGATCTGAATTAACGGAATCCTTTCCTGTACAAGAAAGAGACAGAAGTTTGTCTGGACCTGTAATTTGCGACCTAACACATGCATGTTTAGTTCTCAAATGGCAACTTACAGTCAAATTACATTACAGTCGCACTGTTTGTTTACACCGCTTACTGAAGTACTGTATGTTAGCTAGCAGCAGTAATTCTCAGCACGTTTCTCCCACGAATTGGACGTCCTCATTTTCGAATTTCGATCAATGTTTCGTCAGGTTTTCCAAAGTCTTCTTCAGATTTCCCCGTCCTTTCCCACCAAGTCAAACCTCAGCTTCGCACGCGCTACCTATTCTTCGCCATCTATAAGTAGCCGGTTCTCACTCTGATGGAGCACCATCTCACCAGCTACAGCTCAAGCTTGAAGACATCACTCAACCACGCAGCCCAGCTCGGCAAGCCACCCGCCACCTCGATCCCAATGGAGCTTCCTCAGTGGGCGTCCTTCCTCGGCGTCGTGCTGGCCACGGTGATCTTCCTCAAGGCCGTCCTGCGCCGCCGCAGCAAACGAAAGTACAACCTGCCGCCGGGCCCCAAGGCGTGGCCGATCATCGGCAACCTCAACCTCATTGGCACGCTGCCGCACCGCTCCATCCACGCGCTCTCCAAGCAGTACGGTCCGCTCACTCAGCTCCAGTTCGGCTCCTTCCCCGTCGTCGTCGGCTCCTCCGTCGAGATGGCCAAGTTCTTCCTCAAGACCCACGACGTGGTTTTCACCGACCGGCCCAAGATCGCCGCCGGCAAGTACACCACCTACAACTACAGCGACATCACCTGGTCCCCCTACGGCGCCTACTGGCGCCAGGCCCGGAAGATGTGCGTCACTGAGCTCTTCAGCGCCAAGCGGCTGGATTCGTACGAGTATATCCGCAACGAAGAGGTGCTCGCCCTCCTTCGCGACCTGCATCGCAGCGCCACCGCCGGCGCCGGCCGCGCTCTCGTGCTCAAGGACTACCTGTCCACGGTGAGCCTGAACGTGATCACGCGCATGGTGATGGGCAAGAAGTACCTCGAGAAGGAGGTGAGGGACGAGGCCGGGTCGGTGATCACCACGCCAGAGGAGTTCAAGTGGATGATCGACGAGCTGTTCCTGCTCAACGGCGTGCTAAACATCGGCGACTCCATCCCGTGGCTCGACTGGTTGGACCTGCAGGGCTACATCAAGAGGATGAAGAAGCTGAGCAAGAAGTTCGATCGGTTCTTGGAGCACGTGGTGGACGAGCACAGCGAGCAGCGCCGCCGTGACGGGGACAGCTTCGTGGCCAAGGACATGGTCGACGTGCTGCTGCAGTTCGCCAGCAACCCCGATCTTGAGGTCAAGCTCAACAGGGAGGGCGTCAAGGCTTTTACTCAGGTGAGCGCTTTGCTTCCGTAACAATAAATTAATCCTGCTTCTTCCCGCTCGGAATATACAAATTCTATTGCATGATTGCATCATCCGCACACCGATTGACTAGTAAATATTTTTTTTATATAAATGGATTGGTTTGAAAATATGCCTCATTCTTAGTATACATTTTTCACACTGGTTGGTTGGCGTACACACTGATTTTATAAGTTGGACAGAGTGAAACAATATTGGTATCAATACTATAATCCTTCCTGGGGCAGCAGGTCAGGCCTACAACTACTACATTGTCTACCTATGGTTGTCAAATTCCATTTGCATTGAGAACCATTGACCCACTAATCTGAACTCTGGAATTTGACATATATTATGAACTGCTTCTTGCTGTTACTGAAATGTAAGAAATTGAATAAAGTTTTTACCGCAGGGCAACATACTCAAGCTCATTTCCTCACTTACAAATCACACGCGCAATATTGCCATATTAATCGCCACCTGGCATGTGCAGGATCTCATTGCCGGGGGCACTGAAAGCTCAGCGGTGACGGTGGAGTGGGCCCTCTCGGAGCTCCTGAAGAAGCCCGAGGTGTTTGCCAAGGCGACCGAGGAGCTAGACCGCATTATCGGTCGAGACCGCTGGGTCACGGAGAAGGACATCTCGAGCCTCCCATATGTTGAGGCCATTGTCAAGGAGACAATGCGGTTGCACCCAGTGGCGCCGATGTTGGTGCCCAGATTGTCGCGTGAGGACGCGTCGATTGGCGGTTACGACATCCCTGCCGGCACACGTGTGCTTGTAAGTGTATGGTCCATCGGTCGTGACCCGGAGCTGTGGAACGACCCGGAAGAGTTCATGCCAGAGCGGTTCCTCGACAACAAGCTCGATGTCAAAGGGAATGATTACGAGCTTCTTCCATTCGGGTCGGGACGCAGGATGTGCCCAGGGTATAGTTTGGGATTGAAGGTGATCCAAGTGAGCCTGGCCAACCTGCTGCACGGCTTCGAGTGGAGGCTCCCGAACGGTGTGACAAAGGAGGAGATGAGCATGGAGGAGATCTTCGGCCTATCCACACCACGCAAATTCCCGCTGGAGGCCATCCTGGATCCTAAGCTCCCTGCTCACCTATATTCCGAAGCTTGATACATACCAACATGCGAGAATGGTCGACGAATATTGTGTTGAACAATTAATATTGTTACTACATGTGTGTTGCTATATTGTCTTATATTTTTTATCTCGTCTTGTATTGTCTATTGCTTAGGTGTTTTAGAGAAAACAACATCTAGTTAAGATGCTCGGCAATCAGTACTTTATTCAACAGTTCAGTAAATAAATGCCCAAACTTCTCCTAGAAAGAAGTGTCAGCATCAGTTGCCTCTTTCCCTTATGTTATCGTCAATTTTGTGGGACTCGGATACTCTCATGAGGGTAAAGTGTGTCCAAGATGGCTAGGGCGGCACATCACAAGTACTCATCGTACGAGGGAGACCACGACGTCTCATCAACTTGAAGTTTTAAACAAATCAAAATTCATTGTCCTGGAATACCCATAATATAATTATAGCCGATTTAAATTTGATTTGATGTATCTTCTCATGTATAAACTGACTCATTTGTTCGAATCCTAGATCCTCAACTGTCCATATACTGTGGGAAGGGGGCAGGCCAAGTCGTACAATAGTCTTAGTCTTTATATAACGCATAATACTCACGGATACAATACCACCATAGCGAGATTGAGACCCCCTCTCGGGAAGGGGGCGAGCCAAGTCGTACAATAGTCTTAGTCTTTATATAACGCATAACACTCACGGATACAACACCATCATAGCGAGATTGAGACCCCCTCTCGAGATTGTAATTGAGCATAAATAATATATCCAACATATTTATTTACAGTTCTAAAACAAGCTAAGATTGACAAACCTTTATCTTACTTTAAGCATCACACAAAGAACATCAAATAAAATCTACTATGAATTTAATTATATAAGATGATCTAATATTACCACGTACAAATGACATGTATAGTTAATGATTTCAGCTTTTTAAATTAATGTTAAATTAATCACTCGTCCATATATTGAAGATTATTAAATAAATTTCTCAACACGTGATGTTTATTCACCATGAAATTTATGGTCCCTATAGAATTATAATATTTATAATTGTCCAATAAAAATTTATATGAAGCCTCAAATCTACTGTACATAAACTTTCAAACGTTTCCCTCGCATTTGCGAGGGCTAGCGTGCTAGTTGTTGAAAAAGAAATAGATGATGTAGCAACAAAGAACAATGACAACAAACACAACCCTAATAGAACACGTAGCTACAAGAAAGATAAAAAACAACGCCTTTAATAAGAGAACATGCCGCCTTCGATCCAATTGTAAATGACCAAACACTAGGTTTTTACCCTGAAAAAAATACGAGAAACTTTGTGCAATATCTTCGGCAAGGGGGCAATGTGTAAGCACCGTCATTGCTAGATTCAACCATCTAACGTTAAACCATGGGCTTTGTCATGTGGCGCTACTTCTTTTCAGCTATGAGGAATTGAGGATGATATCACAGTAAACGATGTCAGTGTGGAAGCCTCTACAACTTCGCACGGTCTTTTTGACACTGATCAGCCGGTGGTCTGTCCCGAAAGAATGAAAATGCACTGAAAATGGAAAGAAGGAGATGTCGTCTTCTCAAAATGAACTAGTCCCGGTCAGTCTACCAGGTTCAAACGATCAATGATAGTGTTCTGAAAGTGTTAAATTAATTAAAAAAATTCCTGAAAATGTTATATTTATTCACGTGAAATTAATAGACCCTATAGAATTATAATTGTCAAAATATAAATAATACGAAGCCTTAAATCTATTTTACAGACTTCCAAATGTTTCACTCGCATTTACGAGGGCTAGCGTGCTAGTTATTGAAAAAGAAATAGATGATGTAGCCACAACGGACAATGACGACAAACACAACCCAAAGACAACACATAGTTTGCGAGAAAGATTCAGAGGCAACGTCTTCAATAGGTGAACATGCCGCCTTCGATCTAGTCTCGTAAATGACCAAATACCATGTTTTCACCATGAAGAAAATCTAAAGAAACTTTGTGCAATGTCTTCGACAAGGGCTGTCCCGAAAGAATTAAAATACACTGAAAATGGAAAAAAAAAATGGTGTCGCCTTCTCGAAATGGACTGCTCCTGGTAAGTCCATGGTCATTCCACCATGTTCAAATGATCAAGGAACAGTCCGTCTCCAAGACTCCAAGTCAGCTGTGTCGTGTGGTTCTCAATGATGCTGAGCAATTCCCCTCGCGACCTGCGTGTAGTGAGACGAAGAGAGCTCCCGGTGACCACCAAGCGGCGTCCTCTCCCGACGGCGGCCGGAGCTAGAGACGGCGGGATTCCAGGCAACACGGCGCTAGGTACGACCTCCGTCCTATGGGCAGCGGCAACCACACGAGAGCACTTCACGATCCCCTTCCCTCGCCGCCGCCAATGCTTCCGGCGGCTCCGGCGCCGTCGCCCATCCATCGATTCCCCGCCGCTGTCAGTGCGCACTTGTCCCGCCGCGATTCCGCGAAAACTACTCCTCTTCGCCGGCGCGAACCCAAACCAATTTGATAGATAGGGTTTAATTCGATACAAGTGGGCCGAGCCGGGCCGGGCCTGGGTGCACGGGGAGACGAAAGGACCCAAGCCGAGCCCGCCGCACGCACGCACGCACTCCTTGAGCCACTCTCCTCCTTCCTTCTTCCTCCTCCTCCTCGCTCCTTGCTCCTTATCGAGAGAGAGAGGGATTTGATTTTCCTCCCCCAAATCTCCTCATCACCATCCAGGACGCGGGGAGCAGAAGCAGGCCGTCCGCCGCCCCTACGCCCGCTAACCGCCGTTGCTGCCGCCGGGGACCGATCCATCGGCTCCTCCTCCTCCCGCCGGTAAGCTGCCGCCCTCTCCATCGACGGATCGTAGCGTCAGATTTTTTTTCCCTCGCCGGCTCAATCCCGCGGGCGCCGCCGTTATCGTTCCCAAGACTTCCCCTTTCTCCCTCTGTTCCTCCAATGCGTCGCCGCCGGTGGGTTCGTCCGCAGTGCCGCGCGGCTCCTAGGGTTGGGCCGCGGCTTGTTTGATTTTTCTCCCCGTAATCCCAATGCATGTATATCGATCGAGTTGGCGAGGATGGTTACGCATTACTTTATTTATTAATTATTCATTTTTCAAGGTGAAATCTTTGAGCGTGGATGTCGAATCCAGTCCGGAGTGACTGGCTGGCTGGAAGTACGCGGTTCTCCTTCATTATCGCTAGTACTCCTAGAATACATGTGCCGTGTCAGGGTCTGGTCGTTTAAAACGTACGCTACTATTCCCAGGGGAATATGGTTGGTGAATGTGTGTGCCACCGTGACTGACACTCTGACTGAAGCAACAATGGCTACTTGCTATGCCGTTTGATTGTCAGGAAAAATCAATCTGCAAAAAAAGAAAAATCTACATTCATTAGTTGTTCGTGGCATTACTTACAACTTTTCCTTAGAAACAGCCGGGTTGCGGTGATTTACAGATAAATCGACTTGGTTGGGTATCAGTCATGTTATCATTTGTGCTTGAGTTTTCTACTTCTATGTCACAGATGAAGGAAGCTTTCGATCCGCCCGCCTCTATGGCGGCGACGCCAGAAGCTGAAACCGTTACTTCCAGCTGCACGAGCGACAACATCAGGGATGATTTGCTTGCCGAGCGAGATTCCGTTTCCTCGCATCAGCCATGTATGTGTGCTGGGAGCTGGCTTCCCTTTAAAAGGAACCTAATTTTGATTGAGTCTAGGCGATGTTGGATCTCGTTCTTATTTTGCTGGCGATTTCTTTCTCGTTCTGCAGGGGACAGTATGAAGAGCAAAGAGGATGCTGATTTCCTTCATCACGCAAACAGGGCTTTGTCGCTTCTGGTACGAGCCTACTTATCTCTTCAATCATCATTGCTCAACATTTGAAGGGTTGTATTTCTCTGAACTTACGATTTTTGCTTTGGTTCATGAAACATTGTACTTGTTACAAGATGATTTTACATTTCAGTTTGTTCTTATAAGTCTGAACACTTTGTTTCATTTAGGATTCAATGCAATCACAGTCTCATAGGCCTTAAGTGTGAACTGTTCCTGCATTCATGCTTGTGCTTCAGATGTACACTTGCTTAAACATGAGCAGAATTATTGATCGCTTGTTCAACAAGTATTTGCTAAGTGAAGTACCCTTTAGTAAAGGCATGCAATTTTTGGATAACATGCTCTATACCGAACTTAATGATTTTGTTCATCAAGATTCAACAACTCCTCCCTTCTCAGGATTATCAAGCGCAGTCTTCGGAATGCAAGTATGCTACTGACATTGGGTCACATTTATATTCGATGGAAGCAATGTCACCACGAAGTGAATATGGCAGGCAGCAGCCTCACTTCTCTTTGTCAAGCAGTTCTTGGGAAAGTTCTTCTTTATTGGAAACAAGGTCAGACAATCCAGATGCATCAGGGCATGCTATGGCGAGAACCAAAAGCAATGTCTTTAGGCCAAGAGATGACTATATTATGTCATATTCTAATGATCCTCACATGAGAAGATCACATCCACAAGCAGCTAAAGTTGATTTTAGCTTGGATTGTCATTCAGATCATCACTACAATGGATCGGATCGATCTGCTGCCGTCTCAAACTACAACTGTCAATCTATTGAACCCCACAATGAGGTATATTAGTTGTACTAGAATGAAAAAATATTTGTATATATTGTGGTGCATCTGAATAATGTAGTAAATGATTAAACCTTTTTGTGGACGGATGTGTTCCTTAATGACAAATTCTCATTGATGCAGATAGTTGATTTGTCCAGAGGGACCCATTGTATGGATGAGACTACTTCATTTTCAAGTCGATGGTGCTCTGAAAATGGGGTCCGGGGGCCTTCACTACCTAGAGGACTGTCGTATGGTGATGAGATCCCTTCTTTGTCTAGTCGGAGGTGCAATGGCAATGGTGTGCTTTCACGCTCAAGTCAATGGCATTATGGTGCTGAAACTCCCTCGCTCTCAAGTAGACAAGGTTATGGCGATGAAATCCCTTCTCTGTCTAATCAGAAGTTTAATGGCATATGGCGCTCAAATCACTGGCGATATAGCGCTGAAGTCCCCTCGTTCTCAAGTAGACAGAGTTATGGTGACGAGATCCCTTCTCTGTGTACTCAAAAGTCTAATAGCACATCATACTCAAGACAATGTCAGCAGTATGGCGCCGACGTTCGTCTGTTCTCCAGTAGACAAGGTTATGGTGAGGACATTTCAGAGCTATCTCACAGTTGGCGCTACCAAGACAAAGTACCTTTGTATTCTGGTCAAAGATGCCATGATGCTGAGGCACGTCGATCACCAAGCTACCAGCAAAGTGCTTCTCGTGGGAGTGGGCACCCAAGAGGCTACCAGCAAGGTGCTTCTCGTGGGAGCGGGTACCCAGGTGACAATTTTGTCCATGGTCTTGTTAGTAATCAGCAAGTCAGGATGAACACAACCAGACATACTGGCACAAGACCACGGGTGGCTAACAGAGCTGTGAACAACACTAACTACTGTAGAAATAACAAGAAAGAAAACCCATTGAGAAATTCTGAGGATATAAGAGACCAAGTTTGTGGTCCCCGTGCAAACAAGTTGAATAATTCATCTACACCGACTACAAAGAAAGATATCTTGAGCCCTTTGGTCCGTAGAGACCAATTTAACAGATCAGACTTCTCGGTTCAGTATGAACATGCCAAGTTCTTCATGATAAAATCATACAGTGAAGATGATATTCATAAAGGTATCAAATACAATGTTTGGGCAAGTACACCAAATGGGAACAATAAGCTGGATGCTGCTTTTCATGATGCTCAGATTTTAACGAAGGAAAAGGGCACAAAATGTCCTGTCTTCCTATTATTTTCGGTCAGTAATTAAATGCCCTTCTAATTGTTTGTCGTTTTGTAGTTTGAAGCAGCAAAAGTATTTAACAGCCCTAGTGTCTGATAAGTTATATGTTCAAATGAGATGATTAAGCATAGCAGTGCATGATAGCCAGTTCCTTCGATGAGATAGTTTTCTTTAAAAAATGAGATTGAGTTGCTACTTACTAGCGTGATGTTGATGTGCATCCTACTGTTTGTTTTGTTTGTTCTTTATTAAATGAAATGTGTACTGTATTCCTTTTTTAAGTCAATTTCCCCTGAATTGTACCCCTAGCCAGCTTGACATCAGAATTCAGATGAAGTGATGGTTTCATCTAAAACCGATGCATTTAATTCTGTGAATGCTCCTCACTAGATTTGAGTAAAACCATCTAATATAATGTTCATTGTATTGCTATCTTATCAAATTGGAAAATTTTAAAACAGGTCATTTAATTGTATTCTATGTTTCAGGTTAATACCAGTGGGCAGTTCGTAGGAATGGCTGAGATGTTAGGTCCTGTTGATTTCAAGAAGACCATGGACTTCTGGCAACAAAATAAATGGAATGGCTTTTTCCCTGTAGTTTGGCACATTATAAAGGACATTCCGAATCGGCTCTTCAAGCATATCACTCTAGAAAACAATGACAACAGGCCTGTAACTTTCAGCAGGGACACTCAAGAGGTACCATGATTCGCCCTTTTTGTTCTGTAGAATGATAGTTCACATCTCTTATTGAGTTATTGTTCCAATAGATAATGTCGTGTAAAGCTAAGAATTAATTTGTTCAAGAAGTTGCTATCAGAGTAGCTGGTTTATGTAGTTTCCTCCTATGAAAGGAAGGGGATCTTATGTGGGAAAATGCTCGGATGCTCCCGGGAGCATATGCTCCCGGTTGGAAAAACAATTTTGTAAATGTTTAAATATTTTGAAAAAAAGTTGTGCGCGTAGATCTCGCATGTACCATGTGCGGGTCGAAAGTTTTACAGAAAAATAACTTTTTAGTTGGTCTGTGTAAAAAGACAAAAATACGTCACATATATATTGCTATATAGCACATAATTTTTCTCTTTTTTACCGAGACAAAATAAATACTAATTTCGTCACGAAACTCATGCACGGGCGCCTGTTTTGCAAGACATGTACATAAATTTTTTGTTTCATATTTTTTTGAACATGTTTTTCACAATTTTTTGGCATCTCCAATAACCGGGAGCAAATGCCCCTGGGTTCCATCTATCCACTCTCATCTTATGTGACTAATATTATATCAACTGGACCTGTCTAAAATGCTACTAGTTGCAATAGCGCTACCACTACCTTTCCTTTCTTACTCTTTCTCCCATTATTGTCACTTCTCTTACACTTAGTGTTTCTTTTTAAAAACAACAGGAGGGAAACTTTGGAAGAGCCGAATTGAAGTACTACCTCCGGTCCACTTTAAATGTCACTGAAATATTACTAGGCTAATACAAATTGATATACAGTCTCCCGACAATTATTTCGGATTGGAAGAGTAGCAGAATCCTAGTAGCACTAAATGGACCTATTTCTTTCCTATCTTGAAAGGATATTATCTCTTGAACATAACACATCACTCTGTCTGAGCTGCTTAGTCCCACATGTCAAACATAACACGACAAGCATAACGAAATGAGATCCATGTCACATATTTATCGGCCTATTGGGGATAAATACACTCATAAACTTTGTTCTTAAGTGTAATGTAATTTCAGCTGAGTGGCAACTAATATTCAGTTACAAGAGGCGACTATTGACAGATGTTTTTAGCTAGCCCTCTCACTAACCTTTCCAACAATAAGATTTTGCAAATTAAAAAACAGATACTTCCTGATAACCCATCAAGCCATATCAGAGACGTATTGCACATCTGTGTGGTGCCTCAGCGGAGATCGAGGCAATCTTACTGCACAGAATTGCACCCCGGATCATGTGTATCACAGTGCGTTTTGTATATAGATATATTGTAGTACCTCATCAAATTTATTTCATGTCATATGCCTTGTTGCAACTTAACTTCAGTTTCTTATTATCTAGATTTTTTTTATCTTACCATTTTGTTCCTTTTATGTAGATTGGCCTGCCCCAGGGTCTGGAAGTGTTGAAAATCTTCAAGGCGCATCGCCACGGAACATCAATTCTGGATGATTTTGACTTTTATGAAGAAAAGGAAAATGCACGCTGTGCACGGAAGGGAATAAGTGCAGACTCATTGCATGAAGCCAGACTATCTTATTTTGGAACAGATGACCTGAAATCGATGGTATGTATATCTTTTTATATGAAGTTATGTGATAAGGAACTGTTGTGATACACAGCTACTAATTAATACTTGTAAGAAGGGAGAAACAGAGAAAGTATAGTTTTGTTACCCTATTAACTTGAGAGAACCATGGGCATTGTCTGAATATTGTGACGTAGCTATTCTCCAGGTTGATGTAGCATTACACAGAACCAGCAAATATCTAAAGAACAATATACACATATGGACATGCACATATGTTAACTAAGGGCTTTTTTAATCGCTGCCAGTCAAAAGGAAAGAAAACTAATATGCGGGAAAATCAAGTTTATTTTGTTTTCTGCACTATTTGAATGGTATAATTCTATTCTTGATGAAGTCAAATTTACACAAGCTAACAATGAACCACAACTGGTTGTTTTTTCACCTGAAACTGTGCTTATTGGCGTTTACAATGGACCTGAACCCCACAGCTCCTTGTATTGTCACGACACATTCTCTGACAATGTCCATTCCATGTGCAGGGAGACATAGAAGCAAGCATGGAGAGTATGAGCCTCCACGAGCCTTGGGACTAATCAAGAAGGTTTTGCAACACCGCCAAACCGGTGACACGGTTGAACCACAAGTTGAATCGAAAGTCGGATCCAACAAGTGGCACTGCTACACAAAATTAATTGAAATATGCTACAGAATGTTTGTTCTTTGTATGGACCAGATATATATAGTCGTCAGTAAACACATATATCTAGTTTCCGTCGGAGTAAAATAGTTATATAGGTGGTTACGTACAATCTTATGATGACTGCTGCATGCGTCCGTTTGGTTGTATGTTTGGCTGATGGCGTGTTTTGATTGACTGAGACGAGTTAAACCAGAAGATGATCTGCAGCTGCATGTAGCATGCTGGTTGTGATTTTTGATTTTTCCAGTGAGGTTATTTACTTTTCTGATGTCACGTCCATAGAAGTTTGTGCGCCCAAGAATTTGGATTATGATATGGAGTAAGGTAGGGAATTTTGTTAATGCTAATTGCATGAAAAATCAAAAATTAGAATTGGAAAATATATGACCAAGAACGTGGAGGGTCAAACAGCAGAGTACATCTTCTAAGGGTCTCATCTTCTAATCAAATGAGCACAAAATCGTCTCAGCCAATAATAGCATGCATTTTGAAGACTTGATATCCCACTTTTTAAAATATAAGTAAAAGATTTATAGCTGAAGATACAAGAAAATGATTATTTCCAATCGTATCTAAATCATTGAAGAATCTATAAGGAAGCCAAATAACTAAAAACGATAGTTTTCATTTACTAGAACCATCAGCATATTGTTTCAGCTCGGTGGAAACCCAATTCTTTCCTCAAGATCTTTTGATGAAAGTCGAACAAAGTAGATTAGATTGAATTATATCGAATTCTCTCCTATACGGATCATCTAGAAAGAAGATAGGTTTAGTACCATCCAAATAGAGAAGCTGACATAAACAGGAAGAAGTGCTTCCTGATAACCATAACGGGAAAGTGTTATCCCTGCCTGCTTCAGTTGAACAAAGATAATCAAACACATGCATAGCTTCGATAAATTGTAAGCTTCCAACACTCTATACAACAAACATAGAAAGAAGTAACATGCCAAACAACTAATGCAGTGTTGCGGTGTAGATCGAGTAGGGTTGAGCGGTATCGGTGGCCGGCTTGTTGTAGCGTGGCTGCAGGCTTTACGGTCCCATTCCGGGTACGGCCGGACCCCATTAGGACCGGTGTGGGCTTTACGGACCAGCAGGCGGCTGGATCCGGCCTGATCTGAAGGGATTTGATACCATGTAGAACGATAGAGATATGCGAAATATGATGGATGTTGTATTTAGCCTCATGGGCGAGTTATATAGGAGTACAGACTTGGAGGGCAAGAAGCCTCTCCTAGAGATAAGGTAGGATACGGATTGCAAATCCTAAACTACCAAATACATGTACACGGAATATATCTCTAACAGTATGTTTAGCGGCGGTCGACTACTGCCTTGGACGGTGGAGGTAGTTCCCTCCCGTGTGGTCGTGATACCGCTGGCCCCGCTCAAGTTACTCCTTGCCTTCGTTCTACAGACCTCGAGAAGCTGGCCTCGGTGAGACGGCGATGATGGCTTCATGTCCGTACTGGCGCATGCTGGTGGGCGGTGTGTTTGGTGGTGGCGAGACTTCGATCTCACGGGCTCCTATGCTATGTGAGAGTGGTTTTCCCACAACTAGTCACGGGTATCCAGCTTATCCCGGGACGTCCATTCTCCATCTAATGGTCGTGGAGGTCGTTGTGCTTTTTTTACAGAAAGGTCCCTGCACTTTGAGGGATTGCGATTCCTGTTCATGTATATGTCTATGAACATGTATATGAACATAAAAAGAATTTCCTGTTCATGTATATGAACATAAAAAGAAAATATTTTTTGTGGCATGTATGTTCGGATGAACATATGATGTTCATGAATCCAAAGAAAAATGCTACCGAAATACGGGGGCCTTTTTACAAAGCCGAGGGTGCATTCTGTAAAAAAACCTAGCACGAATCTTGAGGAAATTGACGGCACGGATAGGCCGGGTACCCGTGACTAGTTGTGGGAATGACATTTCGCCTATGCTATAGATCGTTTGGGATTGTAGACAAAGTATTTTCGGGAGAAATCCTTGTCGGCTCGGGCGGCAACGACGCGGTGCCGCCTATGGGTGGCATCCTCCCTTCCCGAAGGGTGTCGTGGCTACCCTCTGTCTGCTTCCTCCTGTACCGGGGGAAACCCTAGGGTTCGGGGCAGCAACGGATGCTCTCCTTATTCAAGGTGCTGCTTGATACTCGACGGTCTGGTGCTAGGAGCGTGGTGGTACTTCTTTGGAGGGCGCAGCGGTCACGGGTCACCGTAGTTTAGTCAATCCGCCTTTTTCTCCCTTTTTTCTTTTCTTTTGTGGCTTTGTGTGTGCTGCTGCCCAGCTTGTCTGGTGTTGCGTTTGTACCCTTGGTTGTCTGTTGGTTGGTTGCTTAATTTATAAAGCGGGACGAAAGCCTGTTTCAAGGAAAATATGCCTCATTCTTAACTAAACATTTTTCTCACTGGTTGGTGGTGGTACACACTGATTTTATAAGTTGGACAGAGTGAAACAATATTGGTATCAATACTATAATCGTTACTGGGGCATTATACTATCTACCTGGAGCAGCAGGTGAGGCCTACAACTACTACATTGTCTACCTGTGGGTGTCAAATTCCAATTGCATTGAAAACCATTGACCTATTAATCTGAACTCTGGAATTTGGGATACATTAGGATCTGCTTCTTGTTGTTGCTGATAGAGTGATAGGTACGTTCAACCACGTGAAGCGAGATGTCTGTTTAAGCTGTAACGAAGTACCCAAAAAAACTAAAGAAATGAATAAATATTTGACTGCATGGCAACATACTCAAAGTTCAACTGTAGATGGTGCACGCAGCTCATTTCCTCACTAACAAATTACACCCACAATACTGTCATATTAATCGCCACCTGGCACGTGCAGGATCTCATTGCCGGGGGCATTGAAAGCTCAGCGGTGACAGTGGAGTGGGCCCTCTCGGAGCGCCTGAAGAAGCCCAAGGTGTTTGCCAAGGAGACGACCGAGGAGCTAGACCGTATTATCGGTCGAGGCTGTTGGGTCACAGAGAAGGATATCTCGAGCCTTCCCTACGTGGAGGCCATTGTCAAGGAGACAATGCGTCTGCACCCGGTGGCGCCGATGTTGGTGCCCAGACTGTCGCGCGAGGACACGTCAATTGACGGCTACGATGTCCCTGTCGGTACACGCGTGCTTGTAAGTGTATGGCCCATTGGTCGTGACGCGAAGCTGTGGAACGCCCCGGAAGAGTTCATGCCAGAACAGTTCCTCGGCAGCAAGCTCGATGTCAAAGGGAATGACTATGAGCTTCTTCCATTCGGGTCGGGACGCAGGATGTGTCCAGAGTATAGTTTGGGATTGAAGGTGATCCAAGTGAGCCTGGCTAACCTGATGCACGGCTTCGAGTGGAGGCTCCCTAATGGCGTGACAAAGGATGAGTTGAGCATGGAGGAGATCTTTGGCCTCTCCACACCGCGTAAGTTCTCACTGGAGGCTATCCTGGATCCTAAGCTCCCTGCTCACCTATATGCCGATGCTTGATACATACAAACATGCGAGAATGATCGACGAATATTGTGTTGAATGATTAATAATATTGTTACTACATTTGTGTTGCTATATTGTCTTATATTTTCATCTCGTCTTGTATTATCTATTCCTTTAGGTGTTTTGGAGAAAACAACAACTAGTTAAGATACTCGGCAATCAGTACTTTATTCAACAATTCAGTAAATAAATTCTCCTAGTAAGAAGTGTCAGGCTCCTTCTGCTATGTTATTGGCAACTTTATGGGACTCGGATACTCTCATGAGGGTAAAGCGTGTACCGAGATGGCTAGGACGGCATATCACGAGGACTCATCGTACGAGGGAGACCACGACGCTTCATCAACTTGGACTATAAAACAAATCAAGATTCATTGTCCTGGAATGCCCATAATATAATTATACCCGACTTAAATCAGCTTTGACGTGTCTTCTCATATGTAAACCGACTCATTTGTTCGAACCCTAGAGCCTCGATTGTCCATATACTGTGAGAAGGGGGCAGGCCAAGTCGTACAATAGTCTTAGTCTTTGTAGACCACGGATACAGCACCACCCGTAGCGAGATTGAGACCCCCTCTCGAGATTGTAAACGAGCATAACTGATAGATCCAGCATATTTGTTTACAGTTCTAAAACAAACTAAGATTGGCAAACCTTAATCGTACTTTAAGCATCACACAAAGCACATCAAATAAAATCTGCATACTAGCACACGATATGAATTTAATTGTATAAGATGATCTAATATTACCACGTAAAAATGGCATGTATAGTTAATGATTTTGGCTTTCTTAGTGTTAAATTAATCACTCGTCCATATAATCTTCAAAGTCCATGTATTGAAGATTACTAAAGAAAATCGTCATTGCTAGATTCAATTCAACCAACTAACGTCAAACCATGGGCTTTGTCCTGTGGGGCCACTCCTTTTCAGCTATGAGGAATTGAGGATGATATCTCGGTAAAAGCAGTCAGTGTGGAAAGCTCTACAACTTCGCACGGTCTTGCAACACTGACCGGCCGGATGTCTGTCCCAAAAGAATGAAAATACACTGAAAATGGAAAGAAGGAGACGTCGCCTTCTCAAAATGAACTGTTCAAACGATCAATGGTCAGTCTGTCTCCAAGTCAGCGGTACCGCCGTGTGTTTCTCAACGATGTTCCCCTCGCGACCTGCGTTTAGTGTAGACACCATTAGAGAAGTCGGTCAGGTCCACACGGACGGACTTGACAAGGAGCGGCAATTTCTTATGCTAACCCACTTGTTCGAGTGCGATTTTGCGTCAGGACTCGGGATATCTTCACCTGCTCCGGATTCAATAATCAAAGTCTGAGTCAAGTCGCGAAGATTAGTCTTTGCTAGCTCAGATCACACGCTAGCAGAACTTCCGTGAGGTCTGCTGCTAATTGCGATGAAAATGCAGACTTGACAGATGCATCTCTCGAGCCACTACGAGTTAATCCGCGGCGAAACTGATTGCATTGCTTTACTTGAATGCATTATTGCTAAGTGTAAGTGGTATCCCCCCATTATCGATGCAGGAGTTCACATCGCTGTCGAATCGTTTCACTAATTTGATAATTTCGTTGGACGATCTGAGCTTTCAAGAAAGCGGTATTTGGCAGCGGTATATCCTTCTAAATTCACTATGATATGATGATTGATGATACGGTGATTGAGCACCCTATTGTAAATTTTTAATTGACGTATAGTATAGTATGTATGTTGCTGAGGCTGAGCATGTCCGTTGTTTACATCTCTTATTCTCATTAGGTTTCCGTCCTCCGTCCTCGTCAAGTTCTCCCCTGGTCTTCTTCCGATTTCCCATGTCCTTTCCCACCAAGTCATACATCAGCTTCGCACGCGCTAGCTCTTCTTCCACCTCGCGATCTATAAGTAGCCGGCGCGCGCTCTGATACAGCACCAACTCACCAGCCACAGCTCAAGCTCAAGACAACACTCAGCCACTTCCATCGATCGTCAACGAACCTCCTCGGGAAGCCAGCCAGCCGCCACTCGATCCCAATGGAGCTTCCTCAGTGGGCGTCCTTCCTCGGCGTCGTGCTCGCCACGGTGCTCTTCCTCAAGGCCGTCCTGCGCCGCCGCAAGTACAACCTGCCGCCGGGTCCCAAGGCGTGGCCGATCATCGGCAACCTCAACCTCATTGGCACGCTGCCGCACCGCTCCATCCACGCGCTCTCCAAGCAGTACGGCCCGCTCACTCAGCTCCAGTTCGGCTCCTTCCCCGTCGTCGTCGGCTCCTCCGTCGAGATGGCCAAGTTCTTCCTCAAGACTCACGACGTGGTTTTCACCGACCGGCCCAAGATCGCCGCCGGCAAGTACACGACCTACAACTACAGCGACATCACCTGGTCGCCCTACGGCGCCTACTGGCGCCAGGCGCGCAAGATGTGCGTCACTGAGCTCTTCAGCGCCAAGCGGTTGGATTCGTACGAGTATATCCGCCACGAAGAGGTGCTCGCCCTCCTCCGCGACCTTCATCGTGGCGCCACCGCCGGCGCCGGCCGCGCCCTCGTGCTCAAGGACTACCTGTCCACCGTGAGCCTGAACGTGATCACACGCATGGTGATGGGCAAGAAGTACCTGGAGAAGGAGGTGAGGGACGAGGCCGGGTCGGTGATCACCACGCCGGAGGAGTTCAAGTGGATGATCGACGAGCTGTTCCTGCTCAATGGCGTGCTAAACATCGGCGACTCCATCCCGTGGCTCGACTGGCTGGACCTGCAGGGCTACATCAAGAGGATGAAGAAGCTGAGCAAGAAGTTCGATCGGTTCCTGGAGCACGTGGTGGACGAGCACAGTGAGCAGCGCCGCCGCGACGGGGACAGCTTCGTGGCTAAGGACATGGTCGACGTGCTGCTGCAGTTCGCCAGCGACCCCAATCTCGAGGTCAAGCTCAACAGGGAGGGCGTCAAGGCTTTCACTCAGGTGAGTACTTTCCAAGTTATTTTCCCGGCCTAATGAATTTCTTCCACGCTCGCTTCTGCGGAGTGCACAACTACACAATATAAAATATCTATTCGGACTAGGATCGCACACACTGATTCTCAATGTTGAAACGGCCTGAGTGAAAACAAAATTGGTATCATCTGTCAAAGCAGAAAAGAAAGCAAGAATATTATTAGGATTGTTAGCTGCTAGATAGATGTCTTGTCGCTATCATCTGTTTTTGGGTGTCGGCCTCTACTAATTGCAGTGAGAACCACTGATCCACTTATCTGAAGTTCTGAGCTCTGGGGAATATAACGTGCTTGTTGTTGCTGATAGGTACGTGTACGTCCCACCAAGTGCACCGATAGATCCTTTTTAATCTGTAGAGAAGTTCCAAAAAAAAGCACGTAAATGATCTTAATCGGGCATGGCAGCACACTCCAAGTTCAGTTGTAGACAGTGCACACAATTAATTACATATAACCAGAACGATTCCATCGGCTGTTATGTTCCCTCATCATCAGATCAGCCGTATTCTCATATTAACTGCCACCATGGACCGTGCAGGATCTCATTGCTGGAGGTACGGAAAGCTCGGCGGTGACAGTGGAGTGGGCCCTGGCAGAGCTCCTGAAGAAGCCCGAGGTGTTCGCCAAGGCGACGGAGGAGCTAGACCGCGTCGTCGGACGAGGCCGTTGGGTGACCGAGAAGGACATCCCGAGCCTCCCCTACGTGGACTCCATAGTCAAGGAGACGATGCGACTGCACCCAGTGGCGCCGATGTTGGTGCCCCGACTCTCCCGAGAGGACGCATCCATCGGCGGCTACGACATCCCAGCAGGCACTCGGGTGCTCGTTAGCGTGTGGTCCATTGGTCGCGACCCGGAGCTGTGGGACGCGCCGGAAGAGTTCAAGCCAGAGCGGTTCATCGGCAGTATGCTTGATGTCAAAGGGCACGACTACGAGCTACTACCATTCGGGTCGGGACGCAGGATGTGTCCAGGCTATAGTCTCGGACTCAAGGTGATCCTGGTGAGCCTGGCCAACCTGCTGCACGGCTTCGAGTGGGGGTTACCTGACGGCGTGACCAAGGAGGAGCTGAGCATGGAAGAAATCTTCGGGTTATCCACTCCGCGCAAGTTCCCATTGGAGGTTGTCGTGAAGCCCAAGCTCCCATCTCACCTTTACGGGGAGGATTGATACGTCCGACGATCTTGTGTTTATTGATTGTTGCTATATATTTTTATGATGCATTGTCTCGCATCTATACTTCTGAGTCAAGTGAAATAATAGGGATTTGTAAAGAAAATTGTAAATCAATAAGATGCTTGGTAGGTAATAATAATTTAATAAAATAGTTGTCTCGATTACGCGAGAAGAAGTTTCCACATGATGATAGAGGAAAATTTACATATATCTTATTTCCAGGTCATGTTTTGGCACTCCTCAAACATTCAACGGGTGTAGGCCACTGCGGCTTCAAGTAGGCGCGACACGAAACTTTGTTTTCCGGACGGTGCTATGGGACATGTTTAAGTATAGATTCATACGTATGGTATTGAAATAGGTGGAAAAGGTCATGGCGGTTCCGATTGGAAAATTGATGTTACGGTGCAGGGGTGTATTGGGTGCGATGAAAAGTACTCCCTCCGTTCCAAATTACTTGACTTCCATAAAGTCAAGTAATTTAGAACGGAGGGAGTAGGTTGCACGGGTTATTTTATGGACTTGACTTACGGTGCTTTGTTCATGTCCATTTCGTCAGGCGTTCGCTAACTTGAAGCCGCGGCTTCGACTAGCAGTGGAGGCAGCACTAGAGGACTTAATTTTGGTGGTCCTTCTCGTTTACCGAGTCTTAATTTTTAGAGTAAAAACCAAAGTGTGAACTTTATCGGGTCTATCTGAAATTCGACTTGTTGAAGGCATTGTTTTGAGAACTCGTACTTTCTCCTCCTCGAAACAGGCTTTCGTCCCGCTTTATAAATAAAGCAACCACCACAGTGACCACAGTTACAAGTGCACAAGGAAGTGAGACAAAAAAGCTGGGGCCACAGCACAACAAGCCCGGGGACAAAACTAAAGTACGGATACAAAGTTCACTCCCTACAGAACTCATACTTTCTATAGTGTTAAAATCTAAGGTATTTGATCGGACGATGATAACGCTTGTGTATTGTTCGGTGATGTCTTTGGTGGTGGTCAGAGTGATGTTGCTGAAGCTACGAGTGATTGATCGCTATGACTAGTCATTTTTATTTTCTTTTTGGTTGTGAATCCTAGATGGCTTCAGCCATCTTGGTGTTGGTGCAAAGCCTAAATGTAATTCATATCTTGCTAATATTAATATATTCCCTTCATGGAAAAAATATATCTTCATTGTCATCACAATAATCTTCATATTGGTATAAGACATCACTTCGTCTTCAGTCCTCCCTGCATTCCGTACAACATATAGTCATTATGTACAACGAGTACGACACGAGGATACAAAGCCCATAAGGGCAACTCAGAGATAATTTTTTTCCTTCCATCCATCCTAACTGCCTGCCCCTTGAGTTGCCGGTTACTATGTTAAATCTCAGACGTCGAACGATAAAAGATTACTTTGCAACTACTTCTTGTTTCCGTGCAAACTAAATCATCTATGACTTAAATTAGCGTCTCAAACAGGAGACCAGCGTTGCCACGATGAGCGCTCCGCTACATAATTTATCGTGTTCTATTTATTTTTGTTACTTAAGCACCTCTGTTAGCCCGTCAAAGGGGTTGTGCAGGCTAGGCGACCGCACATGACCCCAAATTTTTGGGGCCCCCATGTTCCAATCGCCCAACCCAGCCTTCTTTCCTTCCAATTATTTCTCTAATATATATTCCCTAGCTAAAGGCTTCAATGACCCAGCAAAAAAGACCATAGTATGCAACATGTTTCCCTTCCAGATTCAGAGGCCTAGTAGACCGTGAAGGACGATCAATCAATCGATTAGGTCGATTCAAATCCAGAATTTCGAATAAACTTCTTCCTTAAGAAGACTTCCCTATAAATGTGAGTCATCAAATTCATTCTGCCTGCCTAAATATACCGTTGCCAAATGCCACAACGATCGCTTGTTGAAGATTGTTCGCCCGAGCGCCATTCATCACGCCCTGATTTGATTGGTCTACTAGACAATTTATGTCTAGATTTCACAATCGTTCCAGAGCATCAACCCTAATCAATTCACCGCCTCAACTTCCCAACACCATGAATTTTGAGCTCGAAGGTCGATCAAGGTTTGATATATTACAATTGACACATGTATTCAATTTAATTCATGTAGTGTTCAAATGATTTATTGTTATTTTTTGGTTCATAAACAAAGTGGTATTTTGATGCTTTAAAACATATAAGGCTATTAGTTATACTCCCTCTGTTCTGAAGTACATGTTTGTTACTTCTAGAACAATTAGTGCCTCATTTTCAATTCGCACCGGGGCCTCAATATCGTGAGACATCCCTCTGGGATGCTCTTACATGATACTCTGGATGGGATTGAAGCCAATTTCGAAGGCCGTGGGTCGACCCATCCGAGCAAGACTACTGGCCCGGCTGGACCATTGGGCATCCCGGGTCGACCCTTCTCATGCCTCAGTCCTCACCTCTCCTTCCCCTCGACCATGTCTGGCCAGGCGCGCCACCAATTCTTCCTCCTCGCCTTGTTCTGTTCTTCGCCAACCCCGTGAAAGCTCGAGCCAGTGGACGGCAAGGCCACCGTGCGCTACCAGATCTCTTGCCGGTCGTGTGCTACCAGCTCGCCGTGAGAGCCATCACCAAGTAAGAAAACCTATAAGTCAGTTACAAGTTCATGGATTGAATGGACATCTAAGTTCAGAAATTGCATGAATAGAACGGTGATTCCTAGCTCCTTTTGCCTCATGTGGTGGCTTCCTTTTACCTAAGTGAATCTTGATAAATTACCTAATTATATGGGCCGCCGCCGTTCCCGATTTCCCGGCCGCCGCCGCCGACTCCGGAGACCTTTCCGACTTTCGTGATTCCGGCAGCCCCTGTGCGTGATTCCGGCGACCTTCACCCATACTTACGCCGATGCCCGGTCATTGACCATCCGCCACCATGGCATCACCATATTTCGTTCCTCGCTTGCGTTTGCGCCGACCCTACAAACCCGTTGGGTCAACAGGTGCCGGACCTCCTGACCGTTTTTGATTCGAGGCCGACCCTGTCAACCCATTGGCCTCGTTTTTTTTTTGGGTTGGGTCAGCTACCTGTTGGGTCGACCCGGCTCATTCCTATACTGACATGATACCAAGGGAAGAAAAAAAATCATGCTACAATGAGGTGAGTCACTTTACATAGTGGAATCAGAGAATAAATGAATAGGAATATCATAGAATTAAGATTCCACATGCTATCAATGTTTATAGGATTTAGAAAATGCCGTACGGTTAACTAATTCAAATGTCAATTTTATCAATTTTTGTGCAGTCCAAAATATAAAATATTTTTAATTGAGGTTTTACATGCTAGTAGAATACAACAATGTTCACATCTAGGATTTCTTTTCATTTTTTAAACGAAAACTTCAAAATATGATTTTTTTTTTTATCAAATTAAAGGACTCCCTGAAGTTTGGGCTCCATTTGTCCGCACTTGGTTGTGGTCGAACGAGACTTAATAAATATGGGTAGTTTTACTCCTCAAGTCCTCATAATAGTACTTTTTGTAATTTGCCTCGGCTAGTTTAAATTATATCCACCTTAAATACCACTGTAATCCATTTCGATTCAAGTATTAACGTAATTATATTGGCGCTAACTCGTATTGATTCTTTTCGGAAGAAGGGGTCGTGCACTCCTTATATATGTTACATAAAATGGTATTTTGTCCTCAACTTTTTCTATCAAATTAATGGCCAATCACACTGAGTATGGGTGGATCGGCAAAAGGACCATGCAGCCACCCCTTGGCGATGTATCGATAGGTGGCCTCCGTATAGTGAACCCCATCCCAGTTCACGAATGTTGATGGGTCTTTGCAAGCAGTCACCCCTGGCATGCCGCATACGGCGGTGATATTCCAATTGTACTTCCCGCCGCCTCCGCAGCAAGCTCGGAGAGCGTTAGCATCGGCGACACCTACAAATTAAATCGCAAATCATTCAAACAACTTAGTGACCGTAAAGACAAAAGTTTGCGCTAGTGAGTGGCGAAAATATTGAGTATTTGTTTACCGAAGCGGTTTGGATTTTCGAGGATCGAGATAATCGGTTTGTAGAAATCGGCAAATATGATCCTAGCATGTGGGTACTTGCCCCTGAGAGCGCCGATGGATGCACGGAGCTTGGAGTTATGGTGGCTAGCCACGCGGTTTATGTCGTTTAGGCAGCCGATGTGGTCGTATTTCTTCGTCTGATTGAGGCTCGAGCGGAAGGTGAGCATGGTAGGCGAGCATCCATTTGGTGGATTTCCAGGCACGACCACATATATTGCACCTTCGTTGTTAATAAGGCTCTGCGGTGCAAATATAACTAGTCAACCATGTTTTCAAGTGTCAAATGCTATGTAAGTGAAGTTTCATTTGAGATATGTATTGTAGATTAATTTGAACTGTAGAACGATACATACTTTCAAATCAACTACTTAGATTTATGTGTATGACATGCTGGAGTTTGGTACTTGATTTGAACTAGAACAAATGTTTATCCAAGTAGGAATAGGAGAATACATGAATGTAAACGACGTAGAATTAAGATGTCACATGCTATGAATTTTTATAGGATCAAGAAAACACATAAAAGTTGTGGACGATGCCTCTGAATGGTCCATATATAAAATAAAAGGCAAACAAAAGGAAAGATGAATGAAGGGGGACTAGAGAAAGATAGAGACAAAACAATATAAATACCTCCACGGCCAAGACAATATTTTTCACCACTTTTGGTACATAAGACATCACTTCGTTTTCCGTCTTCCCCGCATTCCATACAAGGTTGTAGTCATTCACTCCAAATTCCCCAACAAAGAAGAGAGCCTTACTGAAGCAATCTCTGCACCCTGTGTTGAGCAGTTGCGCAGCAATCAGTATGCAAGTGGTAGGAATTAAACACAATAACAACAATACTGTAGATTAAGCCACAGACCTTTCGTGGTGTTGCAAATCGATGGCTTAAGCTTCTCCAACCAAGCCAGCTGCACATTCAGAGAATTGTTCAGAAGCTTGAACTGAACCAGCTTGTTCCTCTCGTAGTAGTCGACGTTGATCGCCGTCGCACCACCGACGGCGAAATTCACACCTTTAGAGACGTCTGAGATATTCAGCAAGGATGGCCGAAGAAGAGGCAGACCAAACTGCTCGGCTGTAACCATAACATGAAACTCAAAAATCAGAAAAAAAATGTATCATTCATACTCTATCAAATATAATTTTCAGAAAAGAGTAAACTAATCGGTTCGTGCAAGGGATCAGATGCCTCAACATACCGATGAAATCGATGGTGACTCTCCCGTCGCTGAGGCGGCCGGTCGGATGGCCGAAGAAGGTCATGCCATAAGGAGGCTTGTCATGCCACACGGGCACGACCGGCACGAGCGGAGCAGCCATGATCACGAAGTTGCCGGCGTCGATGTAAGAATCTCCAAGGGTAAACAGGGAGGTGAAGTTTCGCGAGTTGGAGGTCACACCATGGAGACATGAGAGGAAGAGAAGGGAGAACACAAGAGTGAGTTCCATGACCACTACAGCTTGGAATGATGATGGAGGAGTCAAAGCTGTTGGACATTTTGTGATCTAGAGGCTTCTCTCTCTTAGGTCAAAAGTCAAAAATTACGGCTGCTACAGTAGGTCGGCACTACAGTAAATTGCTACAGTATCTCTAATGTGTTGTCTTGATCGGAGACATCCAATTCTAATCCAACGGTGCTAGTTCCCCTAGTGTGTGGTGCTAAACAAAATATAAAGGGATAGATGACCCTAGAAGAGTGAAGACACACGCAGAAGCTCTCTCTGCCTTTTCCTCTCTCACTCTCTAAAGAAAAAGGCAAACCGATCTAGCAAGCACCAAAACACTAGGAAGAACTAGGCACTAATTGCTCCATCTTTGTGTGAGCAAGTTTTGAAGGCATGGCTTCTTCATCTTCAGATCAAGGTAATTTTCTTATCCATCTTTATTTTGTGGCTCAAACTTAAGCTAGTTGATCCTATAAGTATTCAACAATGGTATCAGAGCCTTCTGGCTCTCAAGTTTGAGCCCAAGATCATGTTCTTGCTTGATCTATTAATGGTTAAGTGCTAAAGTTCAAGAACAGCAAGCTTTTGTTGCTGAGATCAAGCATGTTATGTTGTTTATAAAGTTGTTCTTCCTAGTTATGATCATGTTTTGCTTTAGCCCTGCTTTTATTAAGTTTTAGCCCTAAATCTTGAAGAAATGAAAACTGGTGGATTAAACTTAAGACTCTAGGGTTTGCAATTGATGAAATTAAATGGGACTAATGTTTTTTCAGCAAGCTTTTAAGCAAAGTTCCCAATTTTATGAAACCCTAGAATTGAAATTCCTCTAATCTCCCTCTGTAATTAAGCTAGGGTTTTCGAATTAAGCAAGTTTTAGTGAGGAATTGCTCTTTTGATGCAGTTTTTTAATGAAATCCCCAAATTTCCGAAACCTTAGATCAAGAAATTCCCCAAATTGAAGAACCCTAACCCTAATTTAAGGATTATGGCGGTGGAAACTTACCTCATGGGCCTCGCCGTCGTCGCTGGCCACGGCGGCGTCGAAGCCACCAACTCATGTTGGCAGGGGATCTCGGGCTGGACCCCGAGTGACCTCGCCGTCCGCCGCGCCGGGCCGTGGCGGTGCTTCCTCGTGCGCTTGTCGCCGTTGAACGCCGCTGTGGTGCTGGATGCGCAGGTCGCCGACGCCGTTGCAGGGACGCTTGCTTCTGCGCCGTCGCCTCGCAAAGGGCGCCGCCTGGAACCGCTCGACGGAGCTGCGCGCTGGCCAAAGCTGCACGCAGTTCCGGCGAGAGCATCTGGACGACGCCGAAGCTATCTTCTCTGTCGCGCGGTGCTCGTCGCCGTTGCGCTCGCCCTCGTCCCCATCGGGAGCAGAGGAGGAAGAAAGAAAAGGGGATTAGGGTTAGGGATGCGGCGCGGGTGCACGGGCGCACCGGCCTTATCCGGACGGGTACGTGACCCGGCTGTTGGATTTACATCCGACGGCTCGCGTCGCTCCTGGCACTAAATGGGCTACGGCCCAGATGGAGACAGGGGGAGCTGAAAGCTGGGCTGGGTTTTGCGGCCCAGTTCAGTGGATAATTGTTACTAATAAAATAAAAAAAAATTGGGGCTAAAATAAATGAATTTCAGGGCTATTTTTCCTGCATGTTTTAGTTATGCTTATTATGTTTATTATTAGTCATGTTTTAATTGCCATGCTTAGTTATTTACATGTCTTTAATTATATTATTAAGTTTGCTTATGATTCATGAATTATGGTGATTTTAATCACTATGATTATTATGGAATAATGTTTCCGCTGCGAAATAAAGTTTAATGGATCCTCAAATAAAGTGTGGTTTTATGCTTTGTCATTCTGACCAAAGTTGTTTGACGGGCATTTTAACCGCAAAATTCTTTTATTGATCCGTTTCACTTCTGGCCAAAGCTGATGTGAATCGGGTTAGTAGAGGAGAATTAATGTGTGAGGATTATTAATGTGTGGCTTTTATTTGTCAATTTGGCCAAAGCTAATTGATGAATATTTGTCCACAAAATTTTGTTGTTCATTTTCATCTCTGGCCAAAGCTGTTTTGAATTTGATCAATAGAATTTAATAATAATTATGATGATGCTTGCTAAAGCATTTTGAATTTTTCTTTTGCAGCAACTAATGTCTCTAATATTGCTGGAATGCTAAATGGCATCGAACAGCTAAATGGTAGCAATTACGTTATGTGGAAGGAGAAACTGGAGATTACGATGGCCTTACTCAATATTGATTATGCTCTCCTTAATGATCCTCCTGAGGCACCTAAAGAAGATAATGAAAATTTTGAAGCCCTCAAGAAGGAGTATGATGTTATTAAGGCCAAGTGGGATGACTCTAATCGCAAGTGCCTTATGATGATAAAGGGCTCCATTACACAGAGTATGAGGGGAGCCCTTCCTGACTGTGAGACAGCTAAAGGGTACTTTGCAAAAATTGAACATCAGTTTAAAGGGTCTTCTAAAGTTTATGCAACAAGCCTTATTCGAAGACTAATTGATGAAAAATATGATCCCACTGGAAGCCTTCGAGAGCATATTATGAAGAAGTGCAACATGGCCGCCAAACTTAAGTCTATGGAGATGGAGATTTCTAGTGGTTTCCTCGTCCATTTTATTATGTCATCTTTGCCTCCTCAATTTGATCCATTTATGATCAACTATAATGCGATGGATGTCAAATGGGAGATTGATGAGATGATGGCGCGATGTGTGCAAGAAGAAGAAAGGCTGAAGGCTGACAGAATTGAGCATATTAATCAGTTTGCTCATTCACAGAAGAAAAGGTATAAAAAATTTGTGAATGAGTATATGAAGCCCAAGCCTAATAAGTTTAAGGAAAAAGGCCAACCTTCAAAAGGTTCACATCAGAAGAAGCCAGAAAGAGCACCTAATGCGGAAGAAAACAAATCTAATGCTTGCCACTTTTGTGGAAAAGGTGGACATAAGCAAAAGGATTGTTTTGGCTTCAAGAGATGGCTCAAAGAAAAAGGGATTCAATATGAGGAGGACCCTAAAAAGAGGGGAAAGAACAATTAGAGTTGCTAATGGTGTTGAAGCTCATGCCGAGGCACTTGGAGATTTCACTCTCATACTTCATGGTGGTTTTGGGCTTCAACTAAATAATGTTCTCTATGTACCCTCGATGAAACGGAATTTAGTTTCCGTCTCATGTTTAGATGATGATGGTTATGAGTGTCACTTTGGGAATAAGCAATGTATAATTATGTATGACAATAATAATGTTGGTCTTGCTTCTCGACAAGACAAACTTTATGTAATATCCCTATGTGATGATATAAATAATGTGGGTTCTACCTCAAATATAAATGTCGGTACCAAACGCAAACGTAATGATAATGAGACTTCTTCGAAATTATGGCACTATCGTTTAGGCCATATTTCGAGGGGGAGAATTGAGCGTCTCATTAAAGATCAAATCCTTCCTTCTCTTGATTTTACGGATGCGGATGTTGATCATTGCATTGATTGCATCAAAGGAAAATATGCCAAGAAAATTAAGAAAGGTGCAAATCGAAGCACGGGAGTTTTGGAATTAATTCATACGGATATATGTGGTCCGTTTAATGTGAGATCGGTGGATGGTTTTAATTCATTTATAACGTTCACCGATGATTTCTCCCGTTATGGATATGTTTATCAAATTAAAGAAAGGTCAGAGGCATTAGACAAGTTCAAGATTTTTAAAGCTGAGGTTGAAAATCAATGTAATAAAAGAATTAAAGTTGTAAGATCTGATCGTGGTGGAGAATACTACGGCAGACATACTACTTATGGCCAAATTCCTGGACCGTTTGCAAAATTCTTACAGGAAAATGGCATTGTAGCCCAGTACTCAGCACCGGGCGAACCTCAGCAAAATGGGGTGGCTGAAAGGCGAAACCGCACACTTATGGATATGGTGCGAAGTATGTTAAGCCACTCCACTCTGCCGGTAAATTTATGGATGGAAGCCCTTAAAACAGCAGCACATATTCTTAACAGGGTTCCTAGTAAATCGGTGCCCAAAACACCGTATGAATTATGGACTGGGAAAAAGCCAACCCTGAATTATTTTCATGTATGGGGCTGTCCTGCTGAAGCAAGGATTTTTAATCCGGTTATGGGAAAATTAGACCCCAAGACAGTCAGTTGCCATTTTATTGGTTCTCCTGACAAATCTAAAGCATATCGATTTTATTGTCCAAATCAGACAACTAAGTTTGTTGAAACAAGACACGCAGTGTTTCTGGAAAATGATGTGATGAGGGGGAGCGTAACACCTCGGGAAATAATTTTGGAGGAAAAACGGGTATATGTCCCGGCTCCAATAATTTTAGAACCTATTTTCCCGGTGTCTGCTGATATTGCACCTCCTGTTAATAATACACCTGCTGAGACTCCTGTGACTACTTCAGATGTCACACCTGATGATACTTCTATTGAAGATACTCAGCAGCCTCAAAATATTGATGATGTGCCAAATAATGAACCACTCAGAAGGTCACAGCGGGCTAAAAAGTCTGCTATTCCTGATGATTATTTCACTTATATGAGTGAGGATGTGAATGAGTCAATGTTGAATAATGATCCCACCTCATATAAAGAAGCTATGCAAAGTAAATTTTCGTCTGAATGGCTTAATGCCATGAACGATGAAATGAAGTCCATGAGCATTAATGATGTATGGGACTTAGTAGAAATTCCCAAAGGAGCTAAAATAGTTGGAAGTAAATGGGTCTATAAGACCAAACGTGACTCCAAGGGTGATATCGAAAGGTTCAAAGCCAGGCTTGTGGCAAAAGGTTTTACTCAAAGAGAAGGGATTGATTATAATGAAACATTTTCACCCGTCTCTACCAAAGATTCATTTAGAATAATTATGGCACTTGTGGCTCATTATGATTTAGAGCTACACCAGATGGATGTTAAAACGGCATTTCTAAATGGTGACTTGCATGAAGATGTATACATGGCACAACCGGAAGGTTTTGTTGTGGAAGGAAATGAACATTTGGGATGTCATCTGAAGAAATCCATCTATGGTTTGAAGCAAGCATCGAGAGAGTGGTATTTCAAATTTGATCAAGTCATAAAAGAATTTGGTTTTAAGGAAAATAAAGTGGACAATTGTGTTTATGTTAAGTTCAGGGGGAGTAATTTTATCTTCCTGATATTATATGTTGATGACATACTCTTGGCCAGCAACAATATAAATATGCTAATGGAGACCAAGAGATTTCTGTCATCTAAATTCGATATGAAAGATCTCGGTGAAGCAACTTATGTTTTAGGAATTGAAATTCACCGGGATAGATCCAGAGGAATATTGGGGCTATCTCAGAGAGCATATATTGAGAAGGTACTGAAGAAGTACAATATGCATAAGTGCTCAGCCTCGCCTGCTCCTATTGTAAAGGGCGATAAATTTGGGACTTTTCAGTGTCCAAGAAACAACTATGAATCTGCGCAGATGAAGTCAGTTCCCTATGCATCAATTGTTGGGAGCATTATGTATGCACAAGTGTGCACTCGCCCTGATTTAGCATTCGTAACCGGGATGCTTGGCAGATATCAGTCTAATCCAGGTCAGGATCACTCGAAGGCTGCTAAAAAGGTTTTGCGTTATTTGCAAGGTACTAAAGGCCTCATGCTTACTTATGAAAAATCTGATAACCTTGAAGTGGTGGGTTATTCGGATGCTGATTTTGCGGGGTGTGTTGACACTAAGAAATCCACATCAGGTTATATTTTCACCCTCGCAAATGGAGCTATATCTTGGAAAAGCTCAAAGCAAACTGTCACTGCATCGTCGACAATGCAGGCAGAATTTGTAGCATGTTATGAGGCTACCGGGCAGGCGGTATGGTTGAAGAATTTTATCCCGGGACTGAGAGTGATTGACAGCATTTCCAGGCCTCTCACTCTGTACTGCGATAATCAACCCGCAGTGATCTATGCGAGTAACAACAAGTCAAGTGGTGCTGCCAAACACATTGACATTAAATTCCATGTTGTGAAAGATAGAATCCAGGATCAGACAATAAATGTCAAGTACATCAGTACTAAGTTCATGTTAGCGGATCCGCTCACAAAAGGCTTACCACCCAGCTTATTCAGAGAGCATGTTGCCGGCATGGGTTTGGTTGAAAGCTTTTAATCCTGGAGAAGTTGGAACTATTATGGCACCATCTCCCCAAAGAGGGCTCATTTTGAGATCGAATGGGAACCATAGTCACTTGGTTTAGCAGTACTTAATTGACTGTTGTAATCTATTGTCTTGGTGTACCATTTTATCAAAAGATGAGTCTGTAATGTTTATAATGTTTATGTAAAGAATTATGTAAATTAAGTTAATGTATAATGTGAATAAAGTTTATGGAGCTCATAAATTAAAGAGGTTCATTTTGATATGAAGTGATGTACTATAGTCACTGGATTAAATGGTACCTAATAGACCATTGTAATCTTTTCGTCTTAGTGCATTATTTTGTTGAAAAGTGAGCTTATAATGTTCAGCCTTACGATCAAGGGGGAGAATGTTGGACATTTTGTGATCTAGAGGCTTCTCTCTCTTAGGTCAAAAGCCAAAAATTACGGCTGCTACAGTAGGTCGGCACTACAGTAAATTGCTACAGTATCTCTAATGTGTTGTCTTGATCGGAGACATCCAATTCTAATCCAACGGTGCTAGTTCCCCTAGTGTGTGGTGCTAAACAAAATATAAAGGGATAGATGACCCTAGAAGAGTGAAGACACACGCAGAAGCTCTCTCTGCCTTTTCCTCTCTCACTCTCTAAAGAAAAAGGCAAACCGATCTAGCAAGCACCAAAACACTAGGAAGAACTAGGCACTAATTGCTCCATCTTTGTGTGAGCAAGTTTTGAAGGCATGGCTTCTTCATCTTCAGATCAAGGTAATTTTCTTATCCATCTTTATTTTGTGGCTCAAACTTAAGCTAGTTGATCCTATAAGTATTCAACAAAAGCCACACGAGGAGTAGTTATACTAGAGTGCTGGCTTCCCGCTGCTATTCATTAAACTGAAAGCGTCTACATTATCAAGCGGGTAGCTAGCTGTCCCTCTCTAGAATTTTATTGTGGCGGTTAGTTCAGACAAGGAATATGAACTGAGATATACCAGTGAAAAAGTATTACTTGGATAGATGTCACTGCAACTCATGCCAAATCGAGAAACGCCACTGTAATTTTCAACTTTAAAAAATGCCACTTCAACTTTTGAATACATCTATAGATGCCACAGCAGCCATTTTAGCTCACTTTTAGTCAAAAAATTGTCAAATATTCATCATGTCTTTTTCATCTTTTAACAAAAGTTGGAAACTATAATAGAAATATGTCAAAAAAAATTGTCAAAATTTTGACCAAAAGTGAGATAAAATGGCTGAAGGTGGCATATGTAGATGTATTCAAATATTGGACTGGCATTTTCCAGCAGTTAGAAATTACAGTGGATTTTTTCAATTTGGCATGAACTGCAGTGGCATTTATCTAATTAACCTGTGAAAAAATGCACATTAGAAATTTAGAATTATTAAGTAGATGTTTGGTCAGATTAGAGGTACACTTGACTAAATCTTGGCATCGCTGCCTATATATAATTAAATGTTTGATCGTGACAGCTAGACAAATTTGACCTTGCCAAGCAATCGTGATCATTTATTTGTAGAGAGGAGTGTGTGTGGAATCGCAATCTGAAACTGAGAAGTACCAGATGCCGTTGCCCTTGTCAAGCCGTCATCAAGTAGGCGCGATCTCCCTTTCGGAGAGAAGCATCCGCGATCAATCTGGGCATTGAGCACACTTCAATCGGAAGAGTTGACCCCATACAAGGATCGACAAGTTCAGCAACGAAAGTGACCGGGCAAGTAGTTCCGGCGCAAAAACATGATGAATTTCGTAGGTTCAGAGAAGTAGTACATCTACGAAAAGCTGATGAATCCGTAGTTTCAGAGAAGAAGTATGAAATGGAGCTCGTGGTGATTTTCTTCATGGTCTCGTTAGAGTGTTTTTTGTGCACCAGTACACCCACTAGTACAGAACTACAGATACATCATCCGATCCGCAGTCAAAAAGGAACTTTGCACAAGGTTTTGGAACATCAACTGACACAAAAGAGCTTCTTCGGTAGAATGAAATACTTCGGTAGAACATCAACCTGACATAAAAGAACTTACAACTGTATTGTTGTTAGAGGGTACGTCAGGGTAATATCTGTATGGTTTCTCTATTCTTTTCTTATCCAATATAAGCCAGATTTATTTCAAAACTTCTATTGGTTCCTTCTAAATTATGTCAACTATTTCAGTACACTCCTTAAGCTGCATGTAAGGATATGTTTCAAATTTCTCTCCAAAATTAGTAGTGAATGGCACTGAGTATGGGCGGATCAGCGAAAGGACCATGGAGCCACCCCTTTGCGATGAACCGGTATGTGGCCTCCGTGAAGTGAACCCCGTCCCAGTTGACGAACGATGAAGGGTCCTTACATGAAGTCACCCCTGGCATTCCACAGACGGCGCTTGCGTTCCAGTTGTACTTCCCACCGCCACCGCAGCAAGCACGGAGCGCGTCAGCGCCGGCAACACCTGCAGATCAAACAATTTCAGTAAATGTTCAGGTTGACTGCAGCGATGCAAGCAGGTAGCACAAATCTCGATAAATCATTACCGAAACGTTTGGGGTTTTGGAGGACTGAGACGATCGGGTTGTAAAAGTCAGCGAACATGATTGTGGCATGGGGATACTTGACCCTGAGAGAGCGAATTGCCGACCGGAGCAACCAGTTGTGGTACCTGGCCACACGGTTGATGTCACTTAGGCAGCCGATGTGGTCATATTTCTCCGTCTTGTTGGGGCTCGAACGGAGCGTGAGCATGGTTGGTGAGCATCCATTTGGTGGATTCCCCGGCACCACGACATATACCGCGCCTTCATTCATGAGCCTCTGTGGTGCAAAATATAACAGCACTAGCTTAGCCATGTGTCATGCCAAAAACAAAATTACCATCTGTACGTTCAAACGTAAATGTTTTTCAATCGTGCTAACAATCCTAACGTAGCAGCGCGAAAAATGGTGTGTTGTGAAAAATACTCCACATCAGAACTGAAGAATGTTCACATCATAGATATATACCTCCACGGCCATGGTAATTTTCTTCACAACTCCGGGTACATATGACCTCACTTCGTGTTCAGTCTTCCCAGCACCCCATATGAAGCTGTAGTCATTCACTCCAAGCTCCCCGACGAAGAAGAGAGCTTTACTGAAACAATCTGTGGACCCTGTTTGTATCAGCCAGTTGCTCAGTGTCTTACCTTACCGGTAGAAATTAAAACACTACAAGAATTATACTAGACTGCTGAACATGTCACAGACCTTTCGTAGTGTTGCGAATCGACGGCTTAAGCTTCTCGAACCAACCGAGTTGAACGTTCAGTGAACTGTTCAGAAGCATGAACTGAACCAGCTTATTCCTCTCGTAGAACCCGACGTCCATCGCTGTTGCACCACCTACGGCAAAATTTACGCCTTTGGAGACGTCCGAGCTATTCTGCAGGGAGGCTCGAAGAAGAGGGAGACCAAACTCCTCGGCTGCAAACATGGGAAGGGAAGGTGTCCGGTAGTCGGTACAGAAACAGAACGTGAACTCAATTTTTCCAAAAACTGCTACATGCTCATATTTTTTTCACCAGCTTGTTCTTGCGGTACAACGGATCAGGTTGGCGCGCGACTTACCGATGAAATCAACAATGACTCTCCCGTCACTGATGCGGCCCGTAGGGTGGCCGAAGAAGGTCATGCCGTAAGGAGGCTTGTCCTGCCACACAGGCACTGCCGGATTTGCAGCCATGATCACGAAGTTACCGGTGTCGATGTAGGAGTCTCCGAAGGTAAACATCGAGGTGAAGTGACGCGAGTCAGAGGTCACACCGTGGAGACATGACAGGAAGAGAACCGACAAAACAAGAGCGAGCTCCATGGCTGCTGGAACTTGGAATCCTGAAGACGTTCAAAGGAGCGGCAGGGCTAGTTATAGTGAGATGCTAGCTAGCTGCCCGGCTGCTATGCTAGGAAAGGAAAGAGTCTAATTTGTTAATCAAGCGAGTCCCGACCTGTCCCTTTCAGATCAGAATTTCTAGTCCTGGAGTTATTGTTGTTTTAAACAAGACAAAGTCATGTTTTAAGATGCTTCCAAAGTAATAGGAAACATTCATTTTTGTTGATCCAGTGGCTAATGTTACTAATATACTCTTAGGAGCAAGATGGTATCGAAGATTAATTAGGGAGTGAAGACTTTGTATTTCTACAACTAATAAAGGAAGTAAATTATAGCAAAATGTATATAAGGAAGTAAATTATAACACAAAGTATATAAGGAAGTAATAGTAATGCTTTCCCAAATTCAGTTTCCTTACTACTACTTCCTCCATTTTTAAATACAGGATAACTACGTTTTTCGTGTCAAAGTTGACTTATAATTTTGGTCAACAAAATATGGGTTATATGGCATAAAAATAGACATCGGAAAGTTCTTTGAAATGTGCATCCAACGGCATACTTTCTGTGACATATAACGCACATTTTGTTGGTAAAATTAATCGCCAAAGTTAGATATAAAAATATGAATTCGCCTTGTATTATAAAAACAATTAGTACCATGCATGGATTTTGTTCACACGTGATGCACACATCCTAGTCTCTATCCCTACTATCCAAGAAATATGTAAATGTTCGGTTTTTTGTTTTCTCCCATATGTGTTCTGCTACACGCCTACACCCTTTGTCTATCCTCTAACTCACGTCCCTGCCCACATAATTTACATTCATTTTTTTACCAACAATAAATTGCCACCATAGTTTACATCCATAGTTCATCGCCAGGCAATCACCATAATTTACATTCACCGATGATCAATCACCATAATATATATTTCTTTTTCCACAACAACAATCAAGCATCATGTTTTACATTCTTTTTCACCCTGCCATTGATCTTTACTTATCTTTACTCATCAGCATGAACAAAAACTGGTGCTCCCAACAAAAACCAATGAAAACAATCCAGACCGTGGATAGCGCACGCACATGGGCGCAATAGGCAGGTCAGAGCCGCGGACGTGACACGAAGCCTCAACCGTAGCAACGCAGATGTAATCTCCTAATATTTTTAAATCTTGACAAAAAGATATGTCTATGTAGATTTTTTACTAAACTTATATTGACTATTACTTAAATAATTTGCACATGCTGTATGAGGTAAATGGAGCAAGGTTTGACATGAGGTGGGCGAGGAAAAAATGATCATATGTGAGACACATCGTCGTATAACAAGTCTTAGTATACCCCTCATCAAAATATGAACATGTATTTATACTTCGGCACTCGTTGAACGAGTTGATAATATAATAAATGGCTTTCTACAAGAAGTTTATCGTTCTTGCTCTATTAGTGGTGGCTTGTGTATACGAGATGTTTGGCCCTTTTCTCAAAAAAAAAGAGATGTTTGGCCCTCTATATAAAATACTTACGGATCAACTATCGACGGACTTAGATGCCTCGACGGCACGGCTGCAGCCAGCAGGAGGGAGCCGAGGCAGAGAGGCCGTGTCCTCAATTCCTGATCGATCTGGTCTCTGGTGCGGCAGCGGCGAGTGTGGATGCCTGGATGGATGGTGATCGGCGGCAGCGGCGCAGTGGCAGTGCCCTGGTGCCGGGACGCAGTCCCGCACGAGAGAATAGCTAGATCAGATCAGATCAGTGATCGATTTGCATCTGTGTTTTCTTCTATTTTGGTGTGCACATGGGCTATTGTGTTGGGCTTCTATTCGACTGCCACCCAGGTCGGATCAACTAAGCATTGACCTTCCCCTAAAAAAATACTAAGCATTGACTTTGTCTAAAAAAACTAAGCATTGACTAATTAATCAAGTTATCATCTCCGGCCATAAGCGCACTCAAACAGTACACAAATAAGTGTATTTCTAACTTTCTAAGTTCTAACTCGTCTGAGGGTAATTTGAATAACGTGGAAATTTTATCGGAGCGGATACCTACCGGATAGGTTTCTACCGTTGATATGTGCTTTGAGATATGTGTTGAGTTTCCTGTACCAAACTGTACCCCACTGTACACCTGGATCATGTGTACACCGGCTGGGACATGTGGCGGCTCCTAAGTGGCCCAAATAACTCGGGTAGGTACCGCCTCGGGTAAAAAAGCATTCGCCATACTTTGAAGCTCAGTGTGGATGCAAAGTTCGTGGCAACGTTAGGAGGAGTGTATGGCATGGTCATGCGTGATCACAACTAAAGTATGCTAAGAGACTAATCTATCTGGTATGTACGGGCATATTGCTAAGGATGCGAAAATGGGACCCGTTTGTCCCATTTTTTCTTTATTTTGTGCATGCTTAGTATAAATTGTTTGTTTAAAATTTCGTACTATACATACATAAAATGGGGGGGAAATGGGACAAACAAATCCCCTACATGTTGTAAATGCTATGCCGATGGAGGCAATTGCTGTCAGGGACAGAGTCAACCCGCATCGACTATGGGACTCTCACGTGTACTCCCTCCGTTCAATAAAAGATGTCTCACTTTTGATCAAATTTGAATGTATCTATACACTAAGTCATGTTTAGATACATCCAGTTTTTGATCAAGTTGAGACATCTTTTGTTGAACAGAGGGAGTAGTTACTGAAACTTTTGCTAAAGAAGTGGTTAACCTGTGGAATGACCGGCTCCATCCAGGGCCGATCCGAAATCACAGCAGTCATCCAGGAGATTGAAGAGCTCGGCGGTAATATGGATCTGTTAGAAGCATCTTGGACTTTGGGGCAGATGATCTTTCCCCGAGCTTGATGGAATGTACGCGTGATCTAAAACCTGGAAACATCTAACAGTGATGCCTTTGTCACTCATGAAGCATGCGTGATCACCTTTTTGAGAGAAAGCATGCTCGGTCTGGGCACACGGAGAAGTGCTCTCAACAGTTGACTTAATCCAGCACTTGAGCTAAGTTGAAAATCAGCAAGTTCATGTCAGCGTCCCGGGCCCAGCTCCACACACTCACGTCGTGCTCGGACGTTTCCTGGCCCATGGCCGCGCACACAGCCCAGCTACAAGGAGAGAGCCCACCTCCAACCCAAAAGCCCGGACTGAAGGGAGGAGGGAACTCTCCCTTATAAGCTGGGTGCGGCCTCCTCCCACTAGCGAGGTGGGACTAAAGGTCACCGGCAACGCTGGTACCTAACACCCCGTCCCCCTGGGAACCTGGCTCTGATACCATTTTGTCAGCGTCCCGGGCCCAGCTCCACACACTCACGTCGTGCTCGGACGTTTCCTGGCCCATGGCCGCGCACACAGCCCAGCTACAAGGAGAGAGCCCACCTCCAACCCAAAAGCCCGGACTGAAGGGAGGAGGGAACTCTCCCTTATAAGCTGGGTGCGGCCTCCTCCCACTAGCGAGGTGGGACTAAAGGTCACCGGCAACGCTGGTACCTAACAGTTCAGCGACGAAAGGGACTGTGTGAGGCCGGACGATTCTGAGGCGTAGGATAGTTCGGCGGTAAATACAATAGATGATAATTAAGATTCTGATTCAGAAAAGTATATATATTCGAAACGCACTGCCGACCTCAACCAGGAAATTTGAGACAAGTGTTATTGTCATGATCTGTGGACCGTGGAAAAGAACGTGCACAACTAGCATGGAAACAAATACAGGATACTGAGTTTTCGTTCTCATTTTAGACGCTAAAAGAGTACATGCACAATTCACATGTAAAGTGCCTTTTTGGCGAGGAATTGAAAGTGCCATCTAAATTGTTGCTTCTGCTTTCTTAGCATGGTCTTACTTAAACAATATTTGCTCCCTGTATTAACCAGTTGATCGGTGTGTAATGGTAGCAACGCACGGGCATTCAACTAGTATGAGTATATGACATAGACCCTCCCAACTGCCCGTTTCGTTCAGAAACTTAAACTGATGGAAGTCGACGTTGATTGCCGTCGCGCCCACCAACGGTATAATTTATGCCTATGGAGACGCCTGACTTCTTCAGCAGGGAGGGAGGCTGCTCCAAGAAGAGTGAGACAACTCATGGGCTACAGCCATGGGAAAGAGAATTGTCGTTGCAGAACCAAAATCAAATATGTACTCAAGACTTCGAACAAATCAGCGGTTCTTCATTGGGTAGTTTGGAGTAAATCTCCGGCTACTATGAATGAGACGGCTCAACTTGCCAATGAACCATATGGATGTAGCAGTAGCGTGAACTGGAGGTCACGCTACGGAGGCATAGAATGATATGAAGATAATGGAGAGCACAAAGAGTGAGTTCCATGGCAGCCGCAACTTGGAATTGTGAAGAAAGTCAAAGTCGCGTAAGAACTAGTTATGTTTGACGAAGAAAAAGGCCGGTTATGACTACGCAGACACATATACGAAGTAGCAGCTGAAATTTCCTAGGGACTGCGAAATCAGTTGTCAAGATGGCACTATCAAGTCCAACAGTTGATTATACATTCATTGATGCCGTCCAAAGACTCGTTCAGGTACTCCTAACCTGTAAGATTGATTTCCTAATGCCAATCGACGTTTTTATCGTTGGTACATGGAGCTGAGAGCGGTCTGGCTCCTTAAGATAAAGCACCCAGTCTGTAGGTATGCTTGGCAATCTCAAAGTTCAACAACAAAAGTGATTTGTCAAACTGTTCAGGTGCATCGGATAGTACCATGGTAAGGACATGTAGAAGATCATATACACATACATTCATAATTCATACGACACGGTGGTGCTAGCCAGTGCTAACTTGTTACTTGAGCAGTCAGAGAGACAGCGTATATTGATGCATCAGCTGAACCAGTCCCATGCAAACTATAAAATTGTACTAGGAAGCTACACTCTTCCTTATCACATTTCTAGTAGTTCAGTAGAAACAACACATTCGCAGAGCCTACAGGATTTACAGCAACACAGATATCGAAAAGGAAAGAATTGTAGGATGTGTAGAACTAGAAAAAAGCTCGAGATCCATGGTTACCAAACTTAAACATATCCTCATCACTAGTCGGCTAATATCAGGAGTAACAATCATAAAACAAAGTACTCGTAACATATGTTGCTCCCAAATTCCACGCTTATGTCTGATAGATGAGCTGCCTCGGTACAGAGGCAGAAGTACATACACTGGACTATTTACCACTCGTCTAACAAGATGGTCTCCAGTTGGCTTAATCCAGCAGCTGTGACTAGTACACCAAAAATCCTTAAACTGAATGTTACCGAGAATAACCTTCCCATGTTATTCACTCAGGGTTGACCTTTTGCTTCTTAGAGTGCTCCTTGTTTTTCTTGGCGTCGCGGCGCTCCCGCTTCAGACCCTTTATGTCGCTTGTTAAGGCCAATTTTGAAACCTTTCAATCAGAATAGCATGAATCAGGTTAGTATGCCCATAGGTTATATTAAACTTCACAACTGCTAATAACAAATTTGACACAAACCTCTTGGTCTGGAATGTAGACCCTGCCCAACTTGCCATCAACTGGATTATGCGAGACATTTTTCACCTGTAAAGATGTTAATGATAATTGTGAATACAAATACTACGATGAAAGATCTCAGTGAAAATATAATTGCAGGCTACATAGTTGCTTATGGCTAATGGCACCAGTTTGCCATCAAACCATCAGGATAGCAATATATGATGAACCAAAAAGAGTTGTTCCATTGAAATTACCTTCTTAGCATGACCAGGAGCCTTCATAGCTTCTTTCAACAAACCTTCAGATGGACGTCGGTTCCGCCTAAATACCAGGTCCATTGAAGGCCCAACTTCAACCAGCTCCATTCTAGGAATAGTTGTGCCCGACCTTTTTAGACGGAGAGCACAGTGCATCATGGGACAGTAGTAGGAGAAATTGCTGTGCACACGAATACCCGATCTACACCAACAAGGTTCAGGTTCTCTATCACCTGTATTAATAACAACAAAAAGGTTGCTAATTAAGCTCAAGAGGTTATCTATGTCCTACACACCAACTTATATCTTTACTATTAATAAAACGCACACCTCTCCTTTGAAATGGTCAAGCAGCATTTCCTTCAAGTGCTTCAGCCCTTCAACGCTCTCAAAGTGCTCCCCAATGAAGGCAAAGAAAGGTTTTGTACCAAGTTTAGGTGCAAACTTTTTGTCATATGCATATGATTCTATGGATTTGTAGTTCTCAACTCCTACTTCAACAAGGTCATATATGTGGGGGGAAATTTGCTACGGGACACTGTTATTTTTTGACTTTTGCCAAAACACACTACTCAATTGTGTCTTTGCCAAGTACCATTACAATTTTGTATCACATTTGCCAGAACACACCGCACTGCCCAAAAAGGAAAGTTTACCAATTTCTTGGGATGACCATTCTATGACTAGTTTTGAACAACTTTTCCATTTTGGGTCATACCGTGTGTTCTGGCAAAGACACAATTAAGCAGTGTGTTTTGGCAAATGTTGAAAAATAACGGTGTCCTCTAGCAAATTTTCCCTATATGTGGTGATCGCAAGTCCTTCCGAAAACAAGGTTGTCAGGCCTCTTCTTTGAGTGAGAACCATACTGCAAAAACATAGATAGTAATGGTTGAAAACAATGGAAAATGATAATCTATGTGTCAGAAACAAAGGAAAACTTAAAAATACATTATAACAGACATGAAAAAGGATTCAGACATAGCTGTTCAAACCATGATTCTTATATACAGTGGCCTTTAAGCTATTTTATTTCTGACCAACATGATCAAATTGATCTTTCTTTTCTGGAGAAAATAACAATTCCTAATTCTCACCAACTACACAAACGGAACTGCAAATCAGATCAGCATAATATAACTTACCACTAGGAGGCTGCAGTCAGATTTAAGGGAGAAGAACTCCAGGGAAGTTTCACCCCCGCTCTCAAATGGCCTGATGTTGTCATTCTTCTTGGTGTACTTCACAGCATGATCACGCTTCAGGTGGAAAATATCTGCCAGCACAGAGTTCAAAACTGAGCTAGTCTTTGTACCATGGAGGATAAGCATCTTCTTGCCATTCTCAACCTGGAATAGTATTAGAGCAACAGTTTGATGAGAAAAGCACAAACACATACTATTCCAAACATGGAAGGTTCCGAAGCAGCAGGAGCCTCCAATAGCAAATAAAATCTACGGTTTTGCTAATTCTCAGGTGCCTGAAGAATTTCTTAAGTCTCAGTCACCCACAAAAATATGCACTATTTTGACAGAAAAGTGCAACTCGTTCCAGTTGCACTTTTTTTGAACCGCAGTTGCACTTTTCTGAGTTGATTGAGACTTAAGAAAAAATCAGACGCCTGAGACATAAGCACTCCCTAAAAATCTAAGATCTGCAAATGGTTCTCTGTACACAGCAGTCTATCTGCATATGTGCACAGAAACTCTGGCAATTCCAACTGTGTGCGACTCGGTTCCTACCAATTACCAGCAAAATACTAACATATAGTGATGCGGCACACTACTCGAAACTAATTTGAGAAATTACTGAATCAGTTTTCGCTTGGCCAAAAAATCGCAAGAAAATAATGCTCAAATACTAGACAAGAAAAATATCTATACTTCGATGTACTTATATATATCATGACAACGGCGTGCGCTTGATGAGAACGGATTGAAGTAAACTGAAGGTAACTTTGGAACAGATGAGAACGGTTGGAAGAGAAGAGAAGCTTAAGAGCTTGGGCGCGTGCTTGAGGAGCTCGCGCTTGGCGCGCATGCTCTTGGGAACTCTGATGGCCGACATCTCGCTCCTCTGATCGAACCCAGGCCGCGAGGTGGGGAGGGGGCCCTTAGAAGCAGCAGAGGAGGGGTTTCGCGACTGTCCCGTGAGAGGGATGGAGGCTGAGGCGAGACGGGCGGCGGCGTGAGGGGCGGAGGGCGGCCGGCGGCGTGATAGGCTGGAGGAGGTCGAGGCTTAGCGCAGCCGCCAAGGGTTTCAGGGTTGAGGCTTAGGGGAGAGCAATATACTCCAAGGGTAGCAGGCCCGCGGGCCGCATGACGCTCTCTTCCAGGCCCGTGAAAGAGGCGGCCCTCTTCCCCTGTGCCAGCGCACTTCAGCGTGATGTTCCGAGCCCATCAACACGACGATTTTTCTGTTAGCTCCAAATCTACAATCATTGTTTTTTCTTTTTTTTTCTTTTTTAAAGATCCAGCAATTGCTGGCTTTTTGATTAATTAGTAGGTAGAATATGTACAGAGTGGCAGTAATGCCAAGGAATAACTGAAAAGAATTTCAGAAAAAAGAAAACAGCCACAAAGAAAAGGCCGACGAAGAAGCAATGCCGAAGACAAATTGGGATCTGGTCCCCGCCCGACCCTCCGCCGCGCAACGCCGTTGCGCTTCCTGCCACGCCCGCCGTTCCAAGGCCGCCGCCCGACCTCCACTGCCCGACAAAGCCCTCCAAGACGTCACGGCCACCCGAGACACGCCCGAGGGGAGCCCAGCGGGCAGAAAGAGCCCGCCATCGGTGACGCCGCCGCGCCACCATCCTCGATCCGCGGCACACTGCCAATGCCGCAGAACTGCAGGGACTGGACGCGAGCAACCCCGCCCCGGCCAGCCTGCCACACGCAGTGGAGCACCACGGCCACCACCGAAGTCGTCGGATCCGGCGGAGCCCGATCTGCGCCTCCGAGCGGTCCCCACGCCGAGGAACCGCCAGTATGCCGTGGCAGCGCCGCCACCGCGTCTCCAGGGCCGCCGCCCCGGCTTGCCCTCGCCGGAGAGCCGTCGGCCTCGTTCCCAGCCGAGTCCGGCCGTCCCCGACATCGCCGCTTGAAGAGGAGAGAGGAGGAGCCTCCCCCACACCACCACTTGGCAGCGGGGGGGCCGCCGCCACCGCGGCGCACGGCCGGCGGCAGCGGCGGCGAGGGGTGCCGGGAGGGTGGTGGTTGGGCGGCGGCGCGAGATCTCCACCAGCGTCGCCTGGGAGCGACGGGGGGGGGGGGGGGGGGGGGGGGAGTATAAGGTTAGTTAATGACTTGATAATATAAACGAATTTCTCAGAGTACTCCCTTTTCTTTTCTTTCTTTCTGAAACCGGCAATTCCTTGCTGAGAAATGCTCCTGCGTTTTTTCGAAAGTTTTTCTGCCCAAATTTTAAAACATATCGACGGCTGTAATTAAGTTCACATAAGGTCTAAAAGTGATGTAAGAGGAGTACTAACTAGGTGGAATTAGCACCTTCAATCTCCACCCCTAATCACTGTCACTGATGTGATTTAAAATTCGTGCAAAAAAAACTTCTGGAAAGCATAGGAGCACTTCTCTTCCTTGTTAGTTCACCTCAATCTTCTCACCCCTTAAAAATAAAACCTCCATCCAATGCAGAAATAATTGGTTCAACATTTTATTAAGAATATTATAAGTAAGAGAATAAATTTGTGTGTGGCTAAACAGTCATAAATATCTAAAATAGATCTGAAATGATTATTTCACGTGCCTTGTCGATTAGTAACCACAGTTACCGAGTCCCCCTCTCCACGAGCACCCACACATAGGTGTGATTTCTCCCCCACCGAGGGCTTCTTATTCATGGGATTTCAAATTGGGCAACAGGAATAGGAATTAGATATGAATGCAAGTGGAAAACTATAGGATATGAGAACATAGGAATGATTCATTTAGTGATCGAGGTAAGGAAATATAGAGGAATTCAACATGCTTTATTAAGCAACTCAATTAGCCTAAATAACAAGCAAGCAAGCAGCGTGAAGTGGACGTGTTGCGGCAGTTTTTAACTCAGCATGAGCTTTCATTGCCTCGTTCCTTGCAAAAGGAATAGAAAATGAGGTGAGACTGAATTGTTTGGTTCATGTGAGTTTCCGTATAACTCTGGTTTTGAAGGGAAATCTCCTTCAAGTTTCCTTTGGTACATTCCCGTGAATCAAACACTGAAACAATACCAATTCCAAAGGGAAGACAAATCCTACACATTTCCTACAGATATCGTGTGAATCAAAGGAGGCCTTAATTTACAACGGAACCCATGCTACTTCCCATGAAATCTTCCATGTCTTCATGAACCTCTAGTCCTCTACTCCTTCTCATCCTCCGTACAACCTCACCAGGTCATTTCTCTCTCCTTACCACACAAAAGAGAATGGGACGAAAAGCTTGTGACCATCCATTGACGCACCGACAAAGCTCAGTAACATACCATAATGCAGGGACTTGAACTAAACTTGCCATATACATCAATGGAGAGGATTGCCATCCGGATTCGTTACCATGGAGGAGCATGAGGTGAACTTGTAATTGCACATTAGCACTCCGTGGAGGTGAACAAGACAAGTAGAACTTGGGAAATGGATTCAAGCTCGTGATATCCAACTTGGTGAAGTTTTGACGAGCGAATAAGTTTACCACTAGTTAAACATAACGAGGTCAGGTTATAATATTGAAGGTGATGTGCCCTTTTTAGATTATTTTGATGTAAATTCCTTTTGTCTAGATTATTTGATGTAAATTATTTTGACACGATAAGAATGCACATAGTCTTCGACACTAAGTTATGGTTGACTAGCTAAATAGTCTTTATATAGACAACGGTGTCATTCAATTTTACAAATGGAAGCATGACACTCTGTGCTTCCAAAGTTAGTGCATTTGCCTTTGTATGACATTGATACTGGTATAGCCGTGGCAACAACTGGTTGGACCCTGTGAAACTTTTTTTAGCAGAGGGACAAGATTTAAACAACCAGAAAGACTTCACACATCTGAGTTATGTACAACAAGAAGTACAAAACATGTTTAATTTCATCACAAAAAAATTATTTGTAACCAATTACCATGCCATTCATCAAAACAGATTCGCAAACCTGGGAGAGGAAAAATAGTATGAGCCATGTTATATGCTCCTGCAGGCGCATAATAGATCAATTTTAAATTAAACCAAAAGTTGTAAACACACTGATAAGCAATACGTGTGCACCATTTATAGCCACTTTCTTGAGCAGGATCTCTGTGTCTCCATAAGACTATATATGCAAATAAAATTGGATGTGTACATCAATTTCGGAAGCAAAAAAAAAGGCATGCTATTATACGAGTGGAGAGAGACGTCCTGATGCAAAAAAAAAAAAAAAGGCATGGTAATATACGAGAAGAGTCGGAAAGTAGAGCTTGCCGCAACGGGCAAAAATACATCATCGTCCATGGACCAAATTAGAGCCTACAGTCTATACCGGATTTACCTTGACGGGCAACCACAGCTGTGATACGACGAGAAAACAGCGTCGGCATCTACGAATGCCGGCCACCGCGCGAGCAGGCGCAGCACGGGGCTCTGCGGCGGTTCACGTGGCGCAGCGCGGGCGGACTGTACCGTTCTCTGCCGGCTTGGCTGGCCGGCCGGCCCCGCCGACCGGCGCGCACAGGCAGAGGTGTGTCCCCATCGCACGTACGGCCTGCATGCATGCTGAACCTCGTATCATGCCGTCTCGGTGGCGGGCGGGCAGTCCGTTGCGAGGAAGGAGACGAAGCATGATCGAGCGCAGACGGGGCAGCGTGCCGGTGCCGCTGAGCTGAGAGGACTGCTGCGCGATCTGACCATATCGGAGGAAGCGAACGTGCCGCGGCCTGCACCATTGCCCGAGCTGCATGCCGCTCGGCTCGATCGCCGCATGCAAATCGTTCGGTGCAGTAGCAATTAACACCTCTGCTCTGGATGTGTCTATGCATTCAACAACGATCAGAGAAAAAGGCTGTTGAGAATGGCCGAATCGCGTTCATCTTCGGTTCGCGAAAAGTGGGGCACATACGCATGCACTCGTGTTCGAGTACTCCCATTAATTCCATATCATTACTTGGGCTTTGCCGTCTCAGAGCGACATGATTTTTAGAGCATCTCTACCGGCACCTTGAAATTTTAGCCGACACATTCGAAACCATATCCCTTTTGAGAAGTGCTACCCACGCCATGGACATAAACTGGGTCGAGCAGAACATTTAGGGACGGAGGTGTGGCCGTTTTTTCATGTCCAACACCCCAATGAAGCTTTTGGGGTGCCCGTAAAGATGCTCTCACTCTCGAATATGGCCCAAGCAGGAGTAACTACGGTGCTTACCGTCATAAGAGAATATATTCTGCCTAGGAGGATTAGCACTCCGCGACCCGTAGCAAAAGAGCATGCGGTTCTCTCTAGTATAGCTTGGTGCGTTCGGTGTAGTTCACTGATGTGGTTTCGTTCCAATTAGCAGTCTAGTGTTTTACGTGACTTTTCCAGCTTTCTCGCCTGACTTTTGAGTTGGTGGTGTCGTCGCTACCCTCTCGAATTTCGCTTCTCGTTTGACATGCTTCTTTGTAACAGGTTTTTTATCATCCTATATTCCTATATCAGTTTGACGGTCCGTGGTTTATATTTATAAAAAACGGATGCGAAATTCAGATATGTTGAAACGAGTGGAAATAAATCGAGGTATGAATGGTTTTTTTTTTTTTTTGAGAAAAATCGAGGTATGAATGGTGCACGGGTACAAAATGTGCGCTGGCGACTGGGCAGCGAGGTCCACAGGCAGGCCCATGTGAAGCGGCCAGGGGGCGAGCAGCGCCGCAGGCCAGCCAGCCTGCCCCCTGCTCCCGATGGCCCACGCATCAGGCGAGCCGTTTCCTGGCCGTGGAGGAGCGTGCGGGGGCAGGGCCTACCATCCACGACGCCATGGCCCATTTCCGCGATGTAGCATCGCTCTCGGTAAGTCGGGCCAGAGCGTTCAGGTGACATGTCGCAGGCCCACCACAGACCGCGGAGTACATTTTAACGTTAGTCTCCATGTTCACAGTGAAAGGGTCACCAGTTCAGCGTCGTCTACAGTGTGTGCGATGTTCAAATTTACATCGTGAGATGGTATCAGTTTCAAGACCGTTTTGAGGTAGCGACTGGTAGCAAGTCAGCAGTGGCCTTCTCAGAGCAACTCTACTAATGGTACCTCATAAGTCTGATTCATGTGAGGCTGCTACTGAAATACAGTAGTTGTTTCGAGGACTCGAGGTAGACATGAAGCTTGTCTCCGTTTTGATTTGTCATCTGGAATTTCTTCATGATTCACCAACCTTCTTTCTAAATCATATTTTGGAGTGCCAAAGAAAATGTCGGCTAGCTCGGTGATCTTTACTTCATTCTTCTCGTCCAGCTCCCTGAGTCCCTGTAGTGGGGTTGGTTCTTGAAGTTTCAAAAGTGAAACTTAATGTTCTTTTTTGAACGGTAAACTTGAAATATACGGTATTCTTTTTTAATCAATATTTGCCCATGTGATGTTCAAGAAATGTCTACTACTCCCTCCGTTTTTTAATATAATATGTTTTAGCCTTTTGCCACATGCACATGTCCAAACTTGTATCTAGACATGTTTTAGTGTTCACATTCACTCATTTTGGTGTGTATCTAGACAACATGTGCAATAGCTAAAACATCTTATATTAAAAAACGGAGGGAGTAAATTATAATGGGACAAATTGAGTCACGTGGTACTTCATAACAATAAGATTAAGCTTTGCTAAGTGATCTATCAGCAAGCCTGATTGATAGTCATATCAATAGGTTGGGTTTTCAGATGGACATATTTAATTTCTATTAGAGTATCTTCGTACAACGAGTAAGAAAGGGCATTAGAGCCGGAGCAAATATAACAAAGAACATAATAAGATGCTCCTCCGAAGGAACATGACAAAACTATTTACCAACATCCTTACCTTTACGCTTACCTATATATATATATCCAATTTGACTATGTTGTCACTTTTTTTTTTGAAACAAGGCAAAAGTTTTGCCTTTTATATTGATATAGAAGGAGCAAAGACAAAGATAGGCCAAGTCCCAAAAACCACGGGAATAAAACGGTCCCGAAACCCTAGGGGACCCTAAAAGCGAACAAGGAAATCAAGAAACCCATTAGGCCACACACTCAGCAAGTTTCTTCGCGCCTGCTAGGATCCAGTTCTTGCTCTCCTCCTTGATGTGTTGGAGGAGTGAAGTCGGCGGCGAGAATTTGTTGTTGAAGATTCTAGCATTCCTCTCCTTCCATATCTCCTATGTGATGAGGATGATTGTCGTTTGCATTCCTTTACGGGAGGGCGATGGCGCAGCCGCAAGGGCCTTCCAGTAGTCGAAGATGGTCGGTTTCGTTGATTGGAGGGTCTGGATGATCGAGGGGCGGTGTAACCAGGAGGCGGCCTCAGTCCAGATCCTTTTGACATAGCGGCACTCGAAGTTGTCACTTGGAAATTCAGTTAAAAACAACAATTTGATCACGACAATATTTCGTTTAGCGTGCATTGGTTTACCTCTAACATGTTTGCACGCTTGTTAGGCTCACATCTCATTTCACGCAGTGGATTAGAATGTGATCCTTCTTTGGCTTTGATCGATGTACTCTCAATGGTTGCAACTGCAAGCACAATTGTAGTTTCTGCTTTAACATGTTCCTCATAATGTTCCCATTTTTTGAGGTAACTGTAGATGCTAAGTATATTTATGTATATTTATTATAATATGCAGAACTATGTTAGAATCGAGATGGAAATGTTCGCTTAGCTACTCTACTTTACCGGTTTTATAGAAGGATCTAATACAGTCATAAATAAGTCCAGCTCCTACTTCAGTTCCCAATCTATTGCCCGAGTTTTATTTATTGTGGCATATGTTATCTATTAATTTCAAAGTATGAGTAGTAATATCATATCTCCTAAAATCTCCTCCGCACTCCCCTCGACCTTGCTCTTTAGAAACGGATGATTCGACCGTTCCCCTGACGGTTCTATAATTTTTTTATAAACTCGGACGAACACCTCATATTGGCAACAAAACAGACCATTTTTACATCCCCGTAGCCCGAGGGTTTGCAACCAGCCAAACACGTCCTTAGTGTCCCCTCGTAGGAGAGTCTTCATCGACCTCGAACTAGCGGTCTTACAGGTCGGTATTGATCACGTAAGATGGGTCGTGAAGGAGATCCGATGACAGGAATGGGCGGCGGCACATGATCCTTTCGCTCCTGCGCCCGACCGGAGCGGGGAATGGCGGGCACCGGGATCGCCTCGGTTGTGGTGGTAGCCCTCCGGGAGATGCACGTCGCCCCAGGGGAGGTGCTTGGCGATCTCCTAGTAGAGCTTGCAACCTCGGTGGAGAATCGTGCACGGTCGAGGGCTCACGGCAGTGTTGCCTCCTTGTCGTGGCAGTCAGGCTTCCACCACGACGACATCTTCATCGTCTGCGACATGCGGAGTGGAGTGAGAGAGTACAGTGGGGATTGGTTGCGGTGGGAGGTCCCCATTAAAAAGGATGTGGTGGAGGTAGCTGTATCGGCATGGCTCGATGTCGCATGGACTTGGGACGGACACGAACAGACACACAATAATAGATACCACTCCTATTATAGTCGTAAATTCAGTGTAGCACAGCCTCCTATCTGTATGTCACGAAAAAAGAAGAGCACGTGGAAATCACAGTAGTACAAGTTGCGACAGATTTTTAGAACCAGAGTGGTGTATGTATTTAGCAAGCAAATGCTGATTATGGCTTCTTTAAATCACATGATTAGAAAACAGAGTAATTGAGAAAAATACAGTAATTTGATAAGGATTGCAGGTGGCAAATAGAGAATTACAAAACGGAGTAAAACTACATGAATGGTCGTTTCGATTACGCACATTGTCGTAGGATTGTGACGACAGATGTTTCCGGGTGGAAACTTGAGTATGGGGACATAGCGACTTCTGACATCGGGAGCTTGTCTAGCGTGGCGTGGGGAAACAAGGGTTTACCCAGGTTCGGCCCCTCTTCGTGAGGTAAAGACCTACTCCTGCTTTGCTTTATTGATATGGGGTTTCGATGACTCGGCGCCTTAGCTTCCGGGTCTCGATTACAATCTCTGGTACTAGATATTGCTCTGACTTTCGACCTCTCTCTCTAGGAAACAGGAGACCCCCTTATATAGGCGGTGGGTCTCGCTGGACGTACAAGCGGGGATCCGGGTTACAATCGTACCCGGACTCTATTCTAAACCTTCTTGTCTTTCGTATCCTCCAAGTCTTGGACTCCGTGATGCATACTGCCTCTGGGTCTTCTAGAGCCTTCCTTCTCTGGATCTTCCAGAAACCTCGCCCAGCGCGTACTCTTCCTGAGAGCCCGCCCGATATTGGCGGGTCTTCCCTGATGACGGTTCTTCCCGCGGACTCTTCCTGAGAGCCCGCCTGACAATGACGGGTCTTCCCTGATACCGGGTCTCGCCTGATGACGGGTCTCGCCTGATGAGGGGTCTTCCATGGTGACGTGTCTTCCCTGGTGACGGGTCATTATTCTGGCCGGGTTATGAAATGAGCTCTCCGGCCAAAGTGTAACCCTGCTCATGTGGAGTGCAGGGTAACTGTCGTGGGATTGTCACGGCAGATGTTTCCGGGTGGAAACTTTGAGATGAGGGGCAAGGCGACTCTGGTGTTCAGGAGATTGTCTAGCTCTACGGGGGAAGAAGTTTTTTACCCAAGTTCGGATCTACTCGGCGGAGGATCCATACGTCTTGCTATAAATCACTGATATGATAATAGATTACATGGTGCGCCAATGGCGGTCGCCGGGTTTAGATGACTCCGGCGGCGTGGGAGCTCTCTCTCTTTTGTCTATCTTATGGCGCTTATGGCTTATTGTCGCCTCTTCTCTATGACCTAGGAGCCCGCTTATATAGACATCCGGGTCTTCTGGTTCTTGACATGGTAAGACTACTGGAGTTCTACTCTAACTCGTCTTGTATTTTGTATCCTCCAAGTCTTGGACTCCGTGATGCATATTGCCTCCGGGTCTTCTATAGCCTTCCTTACTTGCTTGCCAAGTCACACGTCGCACGCCGGCTTACGTGGAACCCGGCCCATCTCCTTTATGCTTGATCCGGCCCAGGCTTGCTGCCAGGCCGGCTGGTCTTCTATGTCGGTGGGCCTACCGGGTTATGATCCCCCCAACAGTAGCCCACAGGATAACTTGGACATCAGAATTGACTTGCTTCGCCTTGCACTCTTGGGCATAATCTTGGGAAAGCCGTCACTTCTTTTGTCCGGGTTATCATCTGAAAAAACAATAACAATCATCAAGCAAGCAGTCTCTCGGGTATCAGTTTGGCCGGCTCTTGCTAGCGGCCCGTTCATAACCCGGCCATGACTTTCATCTCCAGGACTTTGGATATGAGATTGGTTTGCTCTCCTTCGTGACCTTGATCTTGATCATCATGTTCCGGATGGAGCCGCCAGCTCAATCATCCGGGTTAATCTCCTGAAATAAGATAAATACTTTGGACTAGAAGTCCAAGTTAGTTAAATTACGGGGGCCGACTCTTCTTGGCGCCCCTCCTCAGATAAACACTCTCTTTTACCCGGGTTCATCTGACCCGGACTTGATTAAGCCTGCTCATACGGAGGCTATGCTGAATGATGCTCCAGATAATTATAACCCGGGATTGCTGCAGCCTACTCATACGGAGGCTGTCATTTAAGACCCGGTTTTGAGGACCCCGCGTGAAAACCTCCAACTTATTCTTGAGATCCGAAATTGATTTTGATGCTTCACCTCGGGGAATATTACTTCCCGACTCTAGCCCCCAAGTGCCGGGTTGTTGCTCGCAGCAACCTGGGATTTCAATTTTCTTACTTTAAAAGCTTTTGAGCTTCAAACTGAGTAGCCCTCAAGAGCCGGATCTGCAGCTTGCTGCGTTCCGGGTCTTCTTGTAGGCCTTTGAATTCATAATACCCAGAAATTTTCGAACTGAGTAGCCCCCAAGAGCCGGATCTACTGCTTGCAGTGTTCTGGGTCTTCCTTGAGAACTGATAGCTTCAAACTGGGTAGCCCCCAAGTGCCGGGTTCTAGCCTGCAGCAATCTGGGACTTATAGCAATTTGAGCATAACTGACTTTTCTGATGAGTAGCCCCAAGCGCCGGGTCTGCTGCCTGCAGCTACTCGGAGCTCTCTAAGTTTCATACTCTGATGGTGTACGTACACCCTGAGAATTTGCTTTTTTAGTGAACCTTATCTATCGTTCTGCAAATCCTTTGGTTTAGATGACCCTTTTGGTTTCCTTGAACTATAAGCCGGCTTTCGCATGGATTTTTCCTGTCGCCTCTTCTCTGATAAAAACAGGGTCAGACAAGTTCCAATGGGCATCAGGCTGATTGAATTTACAGGTGAGCAATCAGGCCATATAAGCGCGAGTCACATCGAGCTTAAGCTAGGAAACTAAGAATACAGTGGCTCTGATGCTTGCCGGATCATGAGATTGTAGTTGTACCTTTCTTTTAAGTAATCAGCCCCCATGACCAATTTGACTTTTTTTACCGGGTCTTGAGTTTGTAACTGCGCTATTCAAGCGATCAGCCCCCAAGGTTTCAAATTTGCCATATTGCGAATCACTCTCGGGCACGCTAACCGAAGTTGCGTAACACTCTTGGGCGAAGCTAATATTTGGCTGTGAAGCACTCCTGGGCATCGCTAACCGAAGTTGCGTAGCACTCTTGGACAACACTAATTTCATCGCAAAGCACTCCTGGGCATCGCTAACCGAAGTTGCGTAGCACTCTTGGACAACACTAATTTCATCGCAAAGCACTCCTGGGCATCGCTAACCGAAGTTGCGTAGCACTCTTGGCGTTGATGCATAAGCCGGATTATGGCAATTGGCGACGTGGTGAGACCCGGCGGCAGGCGCGCTCGAAGCCGGCCTGTGGCCGGGTCATGGATTGATGAGCGTGGACCGTCATGGCGGCCGCGACAAGTTTGAAGATAATCACGTTGCTATGGAAGCCGGCCCGTAGCCCGGTTCCCAATATTAATCTGAAGCCGGTACATGACCGGGTCATCAATCCTTGCGAGGTCCTCTGATGCCGGCTCGTGTCCGGGTCTCGCCGATGAGTTGGTTGAAGCCGGACCGCCGCCGGGTCATTGATTGGACACATGACTCATGTATTGTATTTTCCTTCTCTTTTTTCGAACGAGCAGCAGTACACGGAGAAGCACTCAAGGCCACTCTCCGGTTGCTGTAATTTCTCTTTGGTATTTGAACCATCGGCCTAGTATAATTTTTCCTTTGGACAGAAATTTTTCTCAGACCTGTACACCCATACGAATCATACCTCAGCCCGATACGTTGAACCGACCGGCGGCGTATGCTTTTTCTTCTCTCTGCTTTTCATTCCTTTCTGCAAGCCAGGTTGGAGGTTGACCCGGACTGTCGATCCACATGAAAGTTGTCGACCAAATAAATCCTAGCTGGCTTACGTGCGCCAGGATGATGATGGCTGAATTAGGCAGATTTTGATGCGGTGGAGACCCAGAATAGCAACAGCCGGCTTGGATTTTTCTTTCTCTCGTGATCCGTCTGTTTTTTTGCCTAGAACTATGAGCTTGGACGTGTACGTAGATGACACCAATTGATTGTTTTGGAATATGTGCTGCACATGTACTGATTGATCCGCGTATAAGAGTGCTAGCTGATTTTGACTCGCATCTTCCCCTTGAATTTTTACCTCTTGATACTCATGGGATATCCAGATCTTTGAAAGGTGGCCCGGCCGTTTCTTCGTTGCCGTATCATCTAAATCTGATTACTCCAGGACCGGCTTCTCTGTGACCGGCTTGTAGGATTCTTTCAACACCGACCCCTGTATGGCCGGCTTCTTCTTCTCCCGGTGAATCTGTTTCCGGCTCCTAGCCAGAATCTGAACGATGCGATCTCCTTGTTGATTGCTGACGATCTCGTCAACGGTGACTCTCTCCTTCCTCGCAGCGCTTCTCCTTTGATGAGCACATATCTGACCACATGCCCCACGGTGGGCGCCAACTGTCGTGGGATTGTCACGGCAGATGTTTCCGGGTGGAAACTTTGAGATGAGGGGCAAGGCGACTCTGGTGTTCAGGAGATTGTCCAGCTCTACGGGGGAAGATGTTTTTTACCCAAGTTCGGGTCCACTCGGCGGAGGATCCCTACGTCTTGCTATAAATCACTGATATGATAATAGATTACATGGTGCGCCAATGGCGGTCGCCGGGTTTAGATGACTCCGGCGGCGTGGGAGCTCTCTCTTGGGAGCTCTCTCTCTTTTGTCTATCTTATGGCGCTTATGGCTTATTGTCGCTTCTTCTCTATGACCTAGGAGCCCGCTTATATAGACATCCGGGTCTCCTGTTTCTTTACATGGTAAGACTACTGGAGTTCTACTCTAACTCGTCTTGTATTTCGTATCCTCCAAGTCTTGGACTCCGTGATGCATATTGCCTCCGGGTCTTCTAGAGCCTTCCTTACTTGCTTGCCAAGTCACACGTCGCACGCCGGCTTACGTGGAACCCGGCCCATCTCTTTTATGCTTGATCCGGCCCAGGCTTCCTGCCATGCCGGCTGGTCTTCTATGTCAGTGGGCCTACCGGGTTATGATCCCCCCAACAGTAACCTCGCCTAGGCCTCCTGTCTGGCGGGGTTACGCTTCACTCTTCATGGGCCTACCGGTTTATGATTCCCCCAACAGTAGCCCCCAAGATTAATTTGGATATGAGCTTGGCTTGGCCTTTTTTGTGACCTTGATCTTGATCATCACGTTTTAGGTGAAGCCGTAAGCTCAATCATCCGGGTTAATCTCCTGAAATAAGATAAATACTTGTGGACTAAAAGTCCGGGTTACACTATTAAATCATTGGGCCGACCCTTTTCGGCGTCCCGCCTTATACAACCATGTTTTCTTCAACACGGTTTCATCTGACCCGGACTTGATTAAGCCTGCTCATACGGAAGCTATGCTGAAGGATGCTCCAGATATTTATGATCCGGGTTTGATGGAACCTAATCACATGGAGGCTGTCATTTAAGACCCTGTCAAGAAGACCTCGCGAAAAAACTCCGGCTTACTTTTGAGACCCGAAATTGATTTTGATTCTTCACCTCGGGGAATATTACTTCCCGACTCTAGCCCCCAAGTGCCGGGTTGTTGCTCGCAGCAACCTGTGACTTCAAGTTTCTTACTTTAATAGCTTTTGAGCTTCAAACTGAGTAGCCCCCAAGAGCCGGAACTGCAGCTCGCTGCGTTTCGGGTCTTCTTGTAGGCCTTTGAATTTATAATACCCAGAAATCCTCAAACTGAGTAGCCCCCAAGAGCCGGATCTACTGCTTGCAGTGTTCCGGATCTTCCTTGAGAACTGATAGCTTCAAACTGGGTAGCGCCCAAGTGCCGGGTTCTAGCCTGCGGCAAGCTGGGACTTATATCAATTTGAGCATAACTGACTTTTCTGATGAGTAGCCCCCAAGCGCCGGGTCTGCTGCCTGCGGCTACTCGGAGCTCTCTAAGTTTCATACTCTGATGGTGTACGTACACACTGACAATTTGCTTTTTTAATGAACGTTATCTGTCGTTCTGCAAATCCTTTGGTTTAGATGACCCTTTTGGTTTCCTTGAACTATAAGCCGGCTTTCGCATGGATTTTTCCTGTCGCCTCTTCTCTGATAAAAACAGGGTCAGTCAAGTTCCAATGGGCATCAGGCTGGTTGAATTTACAGGTGAGCAATCAGGTCATATAAGCGCGAGTCACATCGAGCTTAAGCTAGGAAACCAAGAATACAGTGGCTCTGATAATTGCCGGATCATGAGATTGTAGATGTACCTTTCTTTTAAGTAATCAGCCCGCATGACCAATTTGGTTTTTTGGCCGGGTCTTGAGTTTGTAACTGCGCTATTCAAGCGATCAGCCCCCAAGATCTCAAATTTGCCATATTGCGAAGCACTCTCGGACATCGCTGATGACCCACAAGTATAGGGGGTGTATCGCAGTACTTTCGATAAATAAGAGTGACGAACCCAACGAGAAGCAGAAGGTGTTGACAAGTGGTTTTGACGAGGGTTTCACTGTAAACACTAGCAGACAAGTTTTCAGTAGACTTTGATATGACAGATAAATAAAAGTGCGAGTAAATAGAGCGCGGCAATTATAATTGCAGCGAGTGGCCCAATCCTTTTTAGAGCAAAGGACAAGCCGGTTTGTTTACTTTTGATGACCAAACGTTCTTGAGGACACACGGGAATTCTGTCTAGTGCTTTCAATTCATATTGATGATTAATCTTTAGTGTTTGGATAAGTGTCGTGTGGGTGAACCTATGCTAATGCACCGCCCTTCCTAGGACTAATACATACTTATGATTATACCCCTTGCAAGCATCCGCAAATACAAGAAAGTAATTAAGATAAATCTAACCATAGCTTTAAACTCTGAGATCCTGCTATCCCTCATGCATCGGAATATCAACGGGGGTTTAGGTTTCTGTCACTCCGGCAACCCCACAATTAATAACCGAGTACACGATGCATTCCCCTATGCCCATAAAGGTGAAGTGTCATGTAGTCGACGTTCACATGACACCACTAGAAGAATGGCACCACAACTTAAATATTAAAACATTAAATATTACTCAACATAGTTCACTACTAACATCTAGACTTCTCCCATGTCCTCAAGAACTTAACGAACTACTCACAACACATCATATGGTACATGATCAGAGATGATATAATGATGGATAACGATCTGAACATAAACCCTAATTCAACGGTTTCACTCAATAGCATCAATAACAAGAGTAATCAACACCGGGAGAGTTTCCCCTATCAAATACACAAGGTTTAGCCCTAGATGTTAAAGCGGGAACGGAGTGGACCGATGGAGATGACGGCGTCGGCGGTGGAGATGGTGGTGTTGGCGATGGTGATGGAGTGCAGCTCGATGACGGTGACGATGGCGACGATTTCCCCCCTCCGGGAGGGAATTTCCCCGGCGGCAACGCAGCCTACCGGAGAGCTTTTCTCTCTCTGTCTTCTCCGCCTCGTGGTGGCGGCGAAGAGGATTTCTGAACACCCCCCAGGTCTTAGGTTTTCGGGGGGATGAAGTACGCGAAAGGGCACGCCAGGTGGTGGGCCAGGGCGGCCCCACCACATGCTCGCGCGGCCAGCCTCCCTGCCGCGCCTGGGCATGGTGTGGGCCCCCTGGGCCCCACCTCAGGCTCCCCTTTTGGCCTCCTTCGTGATCTGGTGAGAAAATAATTCCCAGGTGTTTCGTTTGATCTTCTGAGCTTCGCAAATATTGTATCTCGATGACGCTTTTTCCAGCAGAATTCAGACTCCGGAGTTCCATCCCCCAATGATCATCAATCATGCAAAATAGATGAAATAACATAAGTATCATCTCCAAATACGAAATATATCAATGAATAGCAGTAAATTATGATATAAAATAGTGATGCAAAATGGACGTATTAACTCCCCCCAAGCTTAGACCTCGCTTGTCCCCAAGCGAAAGCTGAACTCGGTAAACATGACCACAGGTTTATGGAGTGAAGTGTCGATATAAAATATACGGACAAGAAGCATCACATGTATAAATGCACAAGTCATCCTAGATATCAACTCCGTTCATATAAATCAACTTGTAACAAGTAGAGGAAAACCACAATAAGGTACATAGAGAAAACCTTAGTTGGTGTTAGCAAACTTAGTCCTTGGTCAGAGGACAATGAACATATTGAGCTTAGTTTATAAAACAGCCCTCTTTATTAGTTGATAACTCCAAAAATCAAATTCATTAGATGCCAACAATGTGCTAAGCAAGAAAGAATAAAAGACATGATCAACAATACTAACGTATAACTGGTTGAATCACAATCAACTCAAATGCTTGCTTAAGATAGAAGGAGATAGATTTACTGACTCAACATAAAGTAAAAGATAGGCCCTTCGCAGAGGGAAGCAGATATACAAGCATGTGCTAGAGCTTTTGGTTTTATAGGTTTTCGAAATCATATAGAGAGCATAAAAGTAAGTTTTTGAGCGGTGTTTGTTGTTGTCAACGAATGGTAATAGAGTTCTTGTCATCTCCCATACTAAGCAAGTTAAGGGTGGTTCCGATTTATTTTTTAAAAAACAAGCCTTTATGATATTCATCTTCTTTTTCCTTTACTTTCACAGCCTTGACACTCCTCCCCACCTTTCTAACACAACCATGGCTAACCGAATCCTCGGGTGCCCACCAATCAATCTCAAACCATGGAGGCGTGCCTATATTTTAAAATCTCGACCTTTGATATTATAGTGGTCTGACCACCCCTTTGCAATATTAATGACGAGCAGATGTAGCATGCAAGTCAAGGGTTACTTAATTAGTATGGAAGATAACAAACCCAACTATTATTTCCTCATGAGCTAGTGAACATTGACACAAATAAGGGATAATAATTTTGAATAAAGATAGCACAAGAAGTATTTACTTGGAGTGGCGCAAAATACCACATAGTAGGTAGATATGGTGGACACAAATGGCAGGGATTTCGGTTCATGGTTTGGATGTATGAGAAGCATTCCCTCTCGATACAGGTCTTTGTCTAGCAAGGTTGGGTAGCAAGCATAAGAGTTGATGGATACAAACAAACATACATGTAGTAAAGACAATCATGCAATTCTTACTTGAAGGCACACACAATTTTAAGTTTGTGAATACTAAGCTTATAATCTACAAGTGAGAAAGATTAATGAATTCTATATTCTACATGTAATTCCTTTTTCCACTTAAGTCTCAAAGTATTGTAGCTACTGACCAATGCTAAGTTTGCCAAAGCCAAAAGATTTACTATATGCTCCCAAAGTGATTACCAACACTAATGACAAGATCAATCATACATGATAAAAGTTGCAAACTAAAATAAAGTGTGCAGAAAATAAATGATAACACTTCTCATTAATATTCCATAACGGCAACTCACACCAAGGGATACATAGACAGCCAACTAAAAGAGATACTTCCACACTGCAAACCATCATATAAGATAACTTCCCTACTCATGATATGACTCTACTAAAAGGTAAAAGATGAAAGATAATGGTGATACCGCGGCACTCCCCCCAAGCTTGGGACAAGCTTAGAGAGATGCCAATACCGATGATGAATTACTCCTTCGGTGGTGATGGAGGGACAACTCGAAGTGGGGTAAGGTAACGCTCCAACATCTTGCGAAGCCTGTTGTTCTCCTCTTGAAGTATATCCACTTCCCTCCTCAGGACGCGGTACTGCTCGCAAAACTGATCCGTGACACGGAGAGCTTCGGTTGCATCTGGAAAAGAGCTAAGATCCGGAACAGGTGGTATTGCTCCCTGCATGTTATGAGAAAAAGCACGTTGGGCGTTAATTAATCCCACAAAGGTGGGCTTGCTGGTCCCCGTCCTTGCGCGATCTTTCTTGGCCGACTGCATCTTCTTTACTTCCTCCATGACGCTGTCGTCCATGTCCCTGCGCCTAGCCTTCACCTTCTCATCATCCGCCCATCCAACAAAAGACCCTTGATCAAGATCTTGAAGGAGTTCGCGTTGGCGACGAAGTGCGTAGTCTTCGGAACAAGATCCCTGAGACGACATCTGGACAGAAACAGCTCGAAACAAAAACGCGTAGAAAACACGATATACGGACCTCGGGGGCTCCGGGTGAATATACAGCAAAAATTTACGAAATAAAAGGAAGGCAACAGGGCGAAACCGAGTAGGAGAGGAGCTCCGAGGCTCCCCCACCTGGTGCTCGCGCGGCCAATAAGGGCCCCGCGCCACCACGTGGTGTGGGCGCCTCGGACTTCGTGTCCTGCTCGTTTTCGTCTCGTGTTTTTCCAAATTTTCCAAAAATAAATAATAGGTAGCTCAAAATTAAATTCGCGAACTTTTTCTTACCGAAACTGTACCTTTTCGAAATCAGGTTCTGCAGACTCAGAAATATTTTTCTTAATATAATCTTCCGGAGTAATTGCTTGAATAATATCAACATCTTCATTATAAGAATCTCCAGAAATATAATGCTTGAGTCTTTGTCCATTTACCACTTGTGTAGAGTCATCCTTGAGCGAAGCAATTTTTATCGCACCCGAACGAAACACCTCCACAATGACATATGGTCCTTCCCACTTGGAGAGCAATTTTCCTGCAAAGAATCTAAGACGAGAGCTATACAATAGAACTTTCTCACCAACATGAAACTCTCTCTTAAGGATTCTCCTATCATGCCATCTCTTAACTTTCTCTTTAAATAGTTTAGCATTTTCATAAGCTTCACTTCTCCATTCATCTAAAGAACTTAAATTAAGTAATCTTTTCTCACCAGCAAGTTTAAAATCTCTATTTAGTTCTCTCACTGCCCAATAAGCTTTGTGTTCTAATTCTAAAGGCAAGTGACAAGCTTTTCCATAAACCATTTTATAAGGAGACATACCCATGGGATTTTTATAAGCAGTTCTATAGGCCCACAATGCATCATTTAATTTACTAGCCCAATTCTTCCTCGTCCTATTAACAGTCTTTTGCAAGATAGATTTAATTTCTCTATTTGATAGTTCTACTTGCCCACTAGTTTGAGGATGATAAGCTGAAGCAATTCTATGATTAACACCATATTTAGCAAGAACTTTTCTAAACCCACCATGAATAAAATGAGAACCTCCATCAGTCATAAGATATCTAGGAACACCAAACCTAGGGAAAATAATATCTCGAAGCATTTTTAATGATGTCACACCATCAGCACTTTTAGTAGGTATAGCTTCTACCCATTTAGTAACATAATCAACAGCAACAAGTATATGAGTATTACCTTCTGAAGAAGGGAAAGGACCCATAAAGTCAAATCCCCAACAATCAAACGGTTCAATAACAAGAGAATAATTCATAGGCATTTCATTACGTCTAGAGATATTACCAACTCTTTGACATTCATCACAAGATAAAATAAACTTTCTTGCATCTTTAAAAAGAGTAGGCCAATAAAAACCTGATTGTAAAACCTTTTGTGCGGTTCTATCTCCAGCGTGATGTCCTCCATAAGCACTACTATGGCACTTTCTCAATATCTCTTTTTGTTCATACTCCGGAACACATCTTCGCATAATACCATCAAATCCTTCTTTATATAAGTGTGGGTCATCCCAGAAATAATGCCTTAAGTCATAAAAGAATTTTCTTCTTTGTTGAGCTGAAAAGGTTGGAGGCAAATACTTCGAAACAATAAAGTTAGCATAATCTGCATACCAAGGACTATCTCGTGAACTCACCCTTATTGCAGCCAATTGTTCATTTGGAAAACTATCATTAACAGGTATAGGATCATAAGCAATGTTTTCCAATCTAGACAAATTATCAGCAACAGGATTTTCAGCACCCTTCCTATCCACAATATGCAAATCGAATTCTTGCAAAAGTAACACCCATCTGATAAGCCTAGGCTTTGCATCTTTCTTTTCCATAAGGTATCTAATTGCAGCATGATCAGTATGAATAATAACTTTAGAATCAACAATGTATTGTCTAAATTTATCACAAGCAAAGACAACAGCTAGAAATTCTTTTTCAGTTGTAGCATAATTCTTTTGAACAGCATCAAGAGTCTTACTAGCATAATGAATAACATTTAACTTTTTATCCACTCTTTGCCCAAGGACAGCACCAATAGCAAAATCACTAGCATCACACATAATTTCAAATGGTAAATTCCAATCAGGTGGTTGAACAATAGGAGCAGTTATTAAAGCTTTCTTAAGAGTTTCAAAAGCTTCCTTACAATCATCATCAAAAACAAACGGTATATCTTTTTGCAAGAGATTAGTAAGAGGCTTTGATACCATAGCAAAGTCTTTGATAAACCTTCTATAGAAACCAGCATGACCAAGAATACTACGAATACCTTTAACATCTCTAGGGCAAGGCATTTTCTCAATTGCTTCCACTTTGGCTCTATCAACTTCAATACCTCTTTCAGAAATTTTATGTCCAAGAACAATCCCTTCATTAACCATAAAGTGGCATTTCTGCCAATTAAGAACAAGATTAGTTTCTTCACATCTCTGCAAAACTTTATCAAGATTGTGCAAGCAATTATCAAAGGAAGTGCCATAGACGGAGAAATCGTCCATGAACACCTCCACAATTTCCTCACAAAAACCATGAAAGATAGCAGACATACATCTTTGAAAAGTAGCAGCAGCATTACATAAACCAAAAGGCATACGTCTATAAGCATAAGTACCATAAGGACAGGTAAATGTGGTTTTCTCTTGATCTTGAGTTTTAACAGCAATTTGAGAGAAACCAGAATAACCATCAAGAAAGCAAAAATGAGTTTTATTGGCTAATCTCTCCAACATTTGATCAATAAAAGGTAATGGATAATGATCTTTCTTAGTAACTTTATTAACCTTCTTAAAATCAATGCACATTCTATAACCAACAACTACTCTTTGAGGAATAAGCTCATCATGATCATTAGGTACAACAGTAATTCCACCTTTCTTAGGGACACAGTGCACAGGACTAACCCATCTACTATCAGCAATAGGATAAATAATACCAGCATCAAGAAGTTTTAATACCTCATTTCTTACCACTTCCTTCATCTTAGGTATTAAACGGCGTTGATGTTCAACAACTGGCTTTGCATCGGGCTCCATATTAATAGAATGTTGACATATAGTAGGAGAAATCCCTTTTAAATCATCCAAAGTACAACCCATAGCTCCACGGTGTTTCTTCAATATTTCCAACAATCTTTCTTCTTCTTTACCTGAAAGGTTAGCACTAATAATAACAGGATATATTTTCTTATCATCAAGATGAGCATACTTAAGATTATCAGGCAAAGGTTTTAAATCAAAGACAAGATCCTCTTTAGGTGGAAGTGTTTTACCCAAGTCTTCCACCTTTAAATTATGTTTAAGAATAGGTTGACGAAGGAATATGTCCTCAAGTTCATTCCTTTGTTCCATAAAATCTTCACTCTCATGATCTTCCATAAATTGCTGAATATAATTACTAGGCGCAAGAGCAATAGAAGAAAGTTGTTCTACTCTAAAATCCTCATTAGGCAATTCGGTTTCATAAGGAGTTTTAGCAAATTTCGAAAAATTGAATTCATATGAATCACCAGCAAATTTAGTAAGGATTTTCTATTTCTTACAATCTATAACAGCACCACAAGTATTTAGAAAAGGTCTACAAAAAATGATAGGACAAGTCTTACTAGCAGCAGTACCAAGTACGAGGAAATCAGCAGGATATTTAGTCTTACCACATAGAATTTCAACATCTCTGACAATACCAATGGGAGAGATAGTTTCTCTATTGGCAAGTTGAATAACCACATCAATTTCTTCAAGTTCACTAGGACCAATCTCATGCATAATTTCTTTATAAAGATCATAAGGAATAGCACTTGAACTTGCACCAATATCACATAAACCATAATAGCAATGATCACCGATTTTAACAGATAACACGGGAACACTAGCCTTCCTTGGCTTTGCAGGATGAGAAACAACATTAGAAGCATCATCACAAAATATAATATACTCTTCTCCCACATTTTCAGAAACAAGCTCTTTAACTATAGCCACAGAAGGTTCAACTTTAATTTGTTCATCAGGTTCCTTAGCTTTCTTATCACTTTTATTAACCACACTAGCCATAATAGAATGTTCTTTCATTTTAACAGGAAAAGGAATTTTATCAATATAAGGCTCAGGAATGATATGATCAACAATATTAACTTCAATGCTTTTAGCTAAAGGAGCAATAGATTTATCTTTATAAGGTTCATGATATTTTTCAAACCCCTTCTTGGGCAAACCGAAATAGACAACAAAGGATTTATAATAATTTGCAACAACTTGAGAGTCAAGACCATAAGCACAATTAATATTTCGAAATGCATCAGTATTCATGAAAGTCTTAATGCATTCAAAGTCATATTTTATACCTGGCTCCCTACCTTTGTCGTTCTCCCATGCTTCAGTATTTTCTTCAATACGATCAAGAAGATCCCATTTAAACTCCTTCTTATTACGAGTGAATGATCCAGCACAAGAAGTATCCAATAATGTTTTATCTTCAAAGGTGAGTCTTGCATAGAAGTTATCAACAATAATATTACCAGGAAGCTCATGAATGGGGCATTTGAGCATTAATGCCTTCAATCTCCCCCAAGCTTGGGCAATACTTTCTCCATCATGAGGCCAGAAATTACATATAGAATTCCGATCTTGGTGAATTTTACTTGGAGGATAAAATTTAGAATAAAAGAGAGGTACAATTTCCTCCCATCCAAGAGAATCCATGTTCTTCAGCAGTTTATACCAATGCGCAGCTCTCCCACCGAGTGATATGGAAAATAATTTCTTCCTGACTTCGTCCATTGTAATACCTGCACACTTGAACAACTCGCATAATTCATGTAAATACAGTAAATGATCACCGGGGTGGACAGTTCCATCTCCAACATAACGGTTATTCATAACACGTTCAATAATTTTCATAGGTATTTTAAATGGCACAATATCATCAGGTGGCGCCTCATGTTCTACCTCAGCAGCGGTAGAAGACTTCCCAAACAGGAAAGCAACATTTCCTCTCTCCATTATTAAGCAAATAAGGAGACAGAAATAAAAACAGCACTTACAGCTAAAGTTTTCCTTACCAATTCCACTTACCAATAGCGCTTCACTCCCCGGCAACGGCGCCAGAAAATAGTCTTGATGCCACAAGTATAGGGGGTGTATCGCAGTACTTTCGATAAATAAGAGTGTCGAACCCAACGAGGAGCAGAAGGTGTTGACAAGTGGTTTTGATGAGGGTTTCACTGTAAACACTAGCAGACAAGTTTTCAGTAGACTTTGATATGACAGATAAATAAAGTGCGAGTAAATAGAGCGCGGCAATTATAATTGCAGCGAGTGGCCCAATCCTTTTTAGAGCAAAGGACAAGCCGGTTTGTTTACTTATGATGACCAAACGTTCTTGAGGACACACGGGAATTCTGTCTAGTGCTTTCGCTTCATATTGATGATTAATCTTCAGTGTTTGGATAAGTGTCGTGTGGGTGAACCTATGCTAATGCACCGCCCTTCCTAGGACTAATACATACTTATGATTATACCCCTTGCAAGCATCCGCAAATACAAGAAAGTAATTAAGATAAATCTAACCATAGCTTTAAACTCTGAGATCCTGCTATCCCTCATGCATCGGAATATCAACGGGGGTTTAGGTTTCTGTCACTCCGGCAACCCCACAATTAATAACCGAGTACACGATGCATTCCCCTAGGCCCATAAAGGTGAAGTGTCATGTAGTCGACGTTCACATGACACCACTAGAAGAATGGCACCACAACTTAAATATCAAAACATTAAATATTACTCAACATAGTTCACTACTAACATCTAGACTTCTCCCATGTCCTCAAGAACTTAACGAACTACTCACAACACATCATATGGTACATGATCAGAGATGATATAATGATGGATAACGATCTGAACATAAACCCTAATTCAACGGTTTCACTCAATAGCATCAATAACAAGAGTAATCAACACCGGGAGAGTTTCCCCTATCAAATACACAAGGTTTAGCCCTAGATGTTACAGCGGGAACGGAGTGGACCGATGGAGATGACGGCGTCGGCGGTGGAGATGGTGGTGTTGGCGATGGTGATGGAGTGCAGCTCGATGACGGTGACGATGGCGACGATTTCCCCCCTCCGGGAGGGAATTTCCCCGGCGGGAACGCAGCCTACCGGAGAGCTTTTCTCTCTCTGTCTTCTCCGCCTCGTGGTGGCGGCAAAGAGGATTTCTGAACACCCCCAGGTCTTAGGTTTTCGGGGGGATGAAGTACGCGAAAGGGCACGCCAGGTGGTGGGCCAGGGCGGCCCCACCACATGCTCGCGCGGCCAGCCTCCCTGCCGCGCCTGGGCATGGTGTGGGCCCCCTGGGCCCCACCTCAGGCTCCTCTTTTGGCCTCCTTCGTGATCTGGTGAGAAAATAATTCCCAGGTGTTTCGTTTGATCTTCTGAGCTTCGCAAATATTGTATCTCGATGACGCTTTTTCCAGCAGAATTCAGACTCCGGAGTTCCATCCCCCAATGATCATCAATCATGCAAAATAGATGAAATAACATAAGTATCATCTCCAAATACGAAATATAACAATGAATAGCAGTAAATTATGATATAAAATAGTGATGCAAAATGGACGTATCAATCGCTAACCGAAGTTGCGTAGCACTCTTGGGCGAAGCTAATATTTGGCTGTGAAACACTCCAGGGCATCGCTAACCGAACTTGCGTAGCACTCTTGGTCAACACTATTTTTCATTGCAAAGCACTCCTGGGCATCGCTAACCGAAGTTGCGTAGCACTCTTGGTGTTGATGTATAAGCCGGATTATGGCAATTGGCGACGGCAATAGAGCCGGAGCACGATGATGGCGTTTTAATAGCGATCTTGTTATTTAGAAATCCATTGCGATTGGGTGGTGCATATGTTGCGGGCGGCATGCCAAGCTGACTTCGGTCCCAAATTTCTCTATCCCGACTGGCGGTTCTTTCTGCGCTTGTCTCGTCACTAACGGAGGCTGTCCTCCCATCAGCCGGCTGAGCCGTAGTGACAACGTGAACCGTCATATGTCGCGCGGGCCTTGTGGACACCGGGTGATCTTCTTCCTCAAGTCCGTATCCCCAACGATCTTCAAACAGCGGCAAGATTGACTCGTTATCTGTGTGCAGATCTGACATGTTTGTTGGTGCTTCGACGGAATCCTATAGGGCTTGAATTACCGCCTCTTCCTCAATGGACATGACTTCACACTCTGGCGATCCAACAGACTCCTCTCCATCCGTCTGGGCAATGGTGGCTGACCCGGACTCTAACTCGTACTCCGGCTCATACTGATCTGAGCCGGCTCCCGTGGTCTGGATCACGCCGACGAACACGCTGATCTGACCAAAGATGATCATAGATCCGGCTCCCAGCTGATCTGCTTCTTCCTTCCAACCAAAGTCGTCCACGATCCGCTCCCCTCCTGGGAGCGTGCAGATCTGGCCAATAGCTAGGTTTTCCATACCGTGCCGCGCTTCTCCACAAATCATGATGTTCTTGGCCGCAGGCCCCACGGTGGGCGCCAACTGTCGTGGGATTGTCACGACAGATGTTTCCGGGTGGAAACTTGAGTATGGGGACATAGCGACTTCTGACATCGGGAGCTTGTCTAGCGTGGCGTGGGGAAACAAGGGTTTACCCAGGTTCGGCCCCTCTTCGTGAGGTAAAGACCTACTCCTGCTTTGCTTTATTGATATGGGGTTTCGAGAACTCGGCGCCTTAGCTTCCGGGTCTCGATTACAATCTCTGGTACTAGGTATTGCTCTGGCTTTCGACCTCTCTCTATAGGAACCAGGAGACCCCCTTATATAGGCGGTGGGTCTCGCTGGACGTACAAGCGGGGATCCGGGTTACAATCGTACCCGGACTCTATTCTAAACCTTCTTGTCTTTCGTATACTCCAAGTCTTGGACTCCGTGATGCATACTGCCTCTGGGTCTTCTAAAGCCTTCCTTCTCTGGATCTTTCTGAAACCTCGCCCAGCGCGGACTCTTCCTGAGAGCCCGCCCGATATTGGCGGGTCTTCCTTGATGACGGTTCTTCCCGCGGACTCTTCCTGAGAGCCCGCCTGACAATGACGGGTCTTCCCTGATACCGGGTCTCGCCTGATGAGGGGTCTTCCATGGTGACGTGTCTTCCCTGGTGACGGGTCATTATTCTGGCCGGGTTATGAAATGAGCTCTCCGGCCCAAGTGTAACCGTGCTCATGTGGAGTGCAGGGTAACCTCGCCTAGGCCTCCTGTCTGGCGGGGTTACGCTTCCCTCTTCATGGGGATACCGGGTTATGATTCCCCCAACACACATGAAACCACAGAAAAAGTTTCTCGATCCAAAAGAGATTTATAGTGAATTGTTGAAATTCCCGTGAAATTGGGAGTGTAGAAATGCAATCCATATAAATTTTAAAGTTATCATTCTTTTTTGTTCTAAAGAGATTTCTTAGAAAAAAATCTTATGGATTAAAATTTTCCAATATTTTTATGAAAAACTTTCAATCCAAAGAGACCCTTTTTTTGCGGGGAGTATAGTGAGTTTTATTCCTTGAAAATAGAGGTAGAATCTGCCACTACAAATGATTAATACTTCTGTTTTTACACGAAAAATGATTAATACTAATGTGGGTGTACTGGTGCGGTGGTGCCCGAGACGGCACCGGGTGAACAGCGTAGCCCCGAACCGGAAGACACGGTCGCTTCGCAAAAAGCATCAGCAGAACACTCCAGCAAGTAGCATCCACCGATATTCCACAACCATTCGCACGCTCGCTGCACATGCGGTGCGTCGCAGCCACCGCGCGTGACGGCGATTACTCGGAAATGGAACTGCGCCTGCGCCGCAGCAGCAGCAGGGGCCGGAGAAGAGAAGCGGGGAGAACTGCGGTGGCCGAGCCGGGAGGGAGGGAAAGCATTGATTGATCCGGCTTGCCCGTTTCAAATCGGGCAACCTACGTTTCAACTCCTCCTACGCCTCGAGCTCGACGGTGGACGAGTCGCCTCAGTGCGGGCCCCTGCGGGCGGACGTGGACGAGTCGCCTCAGTGGCTGCCGAGTCGAGTCGCGTGCGGGTCCTTTGTCGAGCGAGGCCCAGGGCCGCCTCGTCCCGTCTTCCGTCCGTCCGTACGCCACATCTCGTGGGCGCGTCGTCACGCTTTTTGCTTGGTACGTGATGGGTCAGGACGCGTGCAATCAATGTGGTCCGTAGCAGGCGTACTACTCCTACTGTTGCACTTGGTATGTACCGGCAGCGAGTGATCGATGCCCATTAAGTAATCACCGTGCAGGTGCAATCAAACATCAAGTGCTCCTACTGTTGGACGCTTGGAGCGAAATCACGTCGCTTGCTGTGAGGTTCGATTAGTATACGGAGTAGTAGTAGGGGTTTATTCAGCGGGAACATAGCTCCCCGGGACAAGCTGGAGTACTCATCGTGTTCCGGCCGCGCCACCCAAGCCCCCATACCGGCCGGACCCAGCTGCACTGCACGCTCAAACAAACCCCTCTTCGATCTCCTCTCTCTCATTTCTCGTTGGAGCGCCTCCGCGGCACACCCACGATTATGTCCGTCGCATCATATCCTAAATTCGTTCCACTTTGGGGTGTCGGATTCTGAATCGCCACACACAACTGGGGCACCCTAAAGTTTGGAGGCCCTCTCCGTTACCACATCTGCATCGACACGCTCAATAGAGCGTCCGATAAGTGTGCCGAACAAGTGCACCTATTGGGAGTGGCGCGCACAACTGACGCTCTCAATAGGTTTTTTCTAAAATAAAAAAATGACGAATTTGCTAAATTTCATTCACTTATTATTAAATTTTACAAAATTTGAACGGAACTTAACTAAAAACTAGCCTAAACCCTAGAGACCACTGTAGAACCGGTCCAAGTTGAAGTTCGACACCGTGATGTCAACATCGAACGATGTGTTCTGCTGCAGCGGGTCCTCCTGCTCCCCCTCCTCCTTGACCTCGTCCTTAAACGCGACGCGGCACCGCTTGAGGCGGCAATGACCATCGAAGCCCAACCGCAAAGCGAACATGAGGGAGAAACTGATGGTGCTGTCAGGACGAGCTAGGGAGCCGCTGCGACTGGCGCATCCCCGACGACATGGGATGCGATGCTTGTGGAAGAACGTGCCCTCGTCCTTCCGCAGGTAGCTCTTTCCCGCAGTGCTACCTCCCGCTTCGTTGTTGTGCGCCATCACAACTCGCCGCCAATGGACCGTGGGGTAAGGGGAGTAGAGAGAGCGACGGTGCAATGATGCGATGGGGAGCGGCACCGCACGCGCTTTGTAAGGACGGCGGGGTGGGAACGGGGCACAGGGCACGGGAAACTTCCTCACTACGCTGACATCGGTTCCCGAGTCGTCGTTACTTCGACGACGCGTGTCGTGAAGACGAGCCGCGACATGCGACACTGAATCAGAAACCGCCCATCGGTAGCAATAAAAGAAGAAACCTCCCATCTGTAGTTTTTTTTTCTGATATTAAGATCGCCACTAGGATATTTTTTTTTGGACAAAGATAAATTTATTTCGGCGTGTCCAATAGGTCTAATGAAAACGGTATTGGAGGCGTGGGGTGCCGGTAGAGACGCTGTTTAAACCCCACCAGCCCTGCTGCCGCTGCTGCTGCTAAACCCCACACGGCCGGCTATTATTGCCCGCGCAGCGCTTAGCAGAGACTCCTCGCCTCCGCCTTCATTTCTACCGCCTGCTATTCCTCTGCCTCCGCCTTCCCAACTCCTCCTCATCCTCCTCGCGTCGCACCCACCCGCGCGCCGCCCTCTTCGCCGTCGTCTCCGCCTATCACGTCATCACCGCGGGTTCCCACGTCACCACCACCGACAACCCCGCCTCCACCGCCGGCTCCCACACAGCGCCCCCACCAATGCGCGCCGGCAGCAGCTGAACCAGACAGCCCGCCGAGAGACACACACGCGCGCGAGATGGGGGAGGAGGCGGCGGCGGTGCTGGTGGAGCCGCCGAGGCCCAGGTCGCCGCCCAGGTACCCGGACATGTGCGGCCGCCGCCGGATGCAGCTCGAGGTGCAGATCCTCGACCGCGAGATCACCTTCCTCAAGGTCAGTCACTCGGTCTCTCAACGCCACGGTCCGCCGCGTAGCGCGTTCCTCTCAGCACCGCACCACCACCTCGGCCGGCGCGCGCGCCTACTGCTTCATTGCTCCCTCCCTCCGTCTTTCCCTTTTGACTTTCTGCTCAGTCAGTCACTCAGTCGATTTTAAAAACCGAGATCCGATTCGCCCGTCGCGCAACCGAACAAAGAAATAGTACCAAGTGTAGAAGAACACACTACTTCCTCAAGGCTCAACTCAAGCGGTTGCTGCTGTTGATGTCGGTGCTAATTTTCTAGGCTCTGCTAGGCAGTACGGTTCGTTGTTTAAACCATTTTCAATCTGCATCTAGGGTTGTTTTTAATTGGGTTCTGTTTGGGGATTCGAGCCTAGTGCGAGCGAACCGCGTAGGGCATATCACACACACACACACAAGGGGGGCGGCGAAGCGCAATCAATCCGAGGCGGGGGCAGGCTTTTGCCCTCTTTGGGAGGGTGTGCCCGCCATCGCCATGGATGGATGTACTCGTACTGCCTTTGTCGCGTCTGCTCCGGCTCGTTCCTTGTGGGAAAAGAAGGCCGGCATGGGCAGTGAGCCAGTGCATCATCACTGATGAGGGCGAGTGGTCTTGTCAGGCATGGAAGCACTGTCGTGTCTCTCCGCTCTCGCTAGCTAGCTCGACACGCGCACGCCACGCCTCGTGGGCACTGCCCAGACATTTTCGACAGGGCCGCTGAGTTAGCGCAAATGTGGGTGCTGATGGGCCGCCATCCGGTTTTGATGAGCCTTTTTATGTGCTACGTTCTGTCTTTTCACCATGTGGGTAGAGGAGAAGAGTCGTTCACAAAAAAAAAATACTCGTATGGGGAGAAGATTCTGCCTTCACACTTCACAGGGGCTCTGCTTTCAAGGAGCAGATTTCCGAAGGTGTTCTTCTGGCGACGGGGTTCTTCTTTTATGCTAGTACTAGATGCTTTAGAATCATCACTTTGTTTTCCAGAAAGGTATTGAAGTTATCGCCGTAAAGCAGGAGCCTTGGTCGATTAGCCCACACCATCATTGCTGCTTTTGAGCATCGATTTGCTACTATTGCCACATAAAACCTTAAATTGGCCGGTCATATTTTCTATTGACGTGGCCTTCACTAGGCCTAAGAATGCCTGCGATTTTTGCCCGTTATTCTTGAGCCATCTGTTCTTTTATGTAAAAGGTTTCAGGTCTTTGTAATTTCTACGTCGTTTCGAATATGCATAACCTTCTCTCGAGGCTGGTTAACTTAACTGTTTTCATTTCCATTTTTTTTTTTGGAAAAGAGAGCTCCCTCTCTGATTTCTATTTTAACAGAAACCACAAGTTTATTTTACAACAGGAAAAGGTCAAGAAAAGTAAATCTAAATCTAAATGTCGCTACCATTATCCAATTATAGCTGGAAGTCAAGCATTGCATCCCGGCACCCACACATGGAAAACTTTAACATGACATCATTTTTGCTATACATCGTCGCGTTGAACACTTCGTTTGCCACCCGCTCGAGAAGTCTTGCCCCTAGATCATTTCCTTTCGGCTTTCCTTCGTTGCTGCAAAATCGCCCATGAATTAAATCCAATGCACAATCAGATGAATGAAATCTGAAGAATCAGTCAGTTTCTTATATCGAAGCACACTGCGTTTCTGGTGTTCTAAGATTGTCCAGAGAACCGCAGCCACCTCAGCCATTGTCCTGTTCTTATTGTCCTTATTGCAGCTAACAAACCATTGCCCAAAAAGATCATGAATTGAGATCGGAGCCCTAACAAAGATCATGAATTGCTATTTTCATTCCATATTGAATGGAAAAAAATCTACTGTGGCGTCAGTTTGACATTAACCTCGTTTTGCAGGATGAGCTACATTTACTTGAAGGAGCTCAACCAGTATCACGTTCTGGATGCTTGAAAGAGTACACACTATTGCCCTCCCTGCATTGCAATCTGACATTCCACTTCAAATTATTGAACTAATAAAGTTTACAATGAAATTTCTGTTCATTTACTCTGTATGCATGCAACTTTCTATTTCTGTAGTTTATGAATGGCGTAACATTTTTATGTCTGAAATGCAAAAGGGTGCCGCCATACATATGGATTTAGTTATTTAGTAGAATTTTAGATGGTACCTCCATAAACTTTCTATGTCAATTTGGTCTACGGAAAACTTCTGTTTATCTGAGGTAGTACTCACTGAGTTCATACTACTTTTAGGTAAACGACAACACTTGTATCACAGGATTCACCATACGAGTTTATTTGTCCCTTATATCAAACATTTCTACCATTCGTTGGTGCAAGTTCTGAAAATATTTAATTTACTGATAATGCTGGGTTTTGTTACTATTACATAATATTGCTCTTGAAGTTGAAATAGCTGAAATGGGGAGTTAAATTCTCTTACTGAACCAATATATATTTTCCAAAGCATTGGTGCTAATATCCCTGTATATTACTTTTCAGGGTAAATGAGTTTGTTGGTTCAAAGCAGGACCCACTAATACCAATGTACGGCCCTCTGTACTAAAACATCCAATTCCTTTTAAGCACTTACAGTGTTTTTTATGACACCATTTTTTTCCAGTAAGAAAAAGAAGCACCGTTCCTGCCGTCTTTATTGGTGGATCAGGTATATATATATTCCCTCCCACATTGCTTTCAGGCATTTAGTTGTGATAATGATTAATGTCGGATTCATCCTTTAAGAGTTTAAGAGAAAATAGCCTCAAAGTAGTGGCTTCGTAGCTTTCTCTAATGTCCTTCCGCAGGTCAAAAAGGCATTAAGTGAACTACTAGCGGCTTCCTATATTCAGCCCGGAGAATACAAATTAATAATACACTCATATATATGTACATGAGCAAACCAGTAGATTGCTATATTTCGACCTTGTGTTTCTTTGGAAAATTGTCCCAGCAATTTGAGACTTGTAGTCTTGATTTTGAGTATCAACCAATAGGCATAGTTACTTCCACTTTTGATTCTGTAGTCTCTAGTACTAATTTATATCGGCTTCCCACTTTTTTATGAGAATACTGGGGCTATCTTTCCTGGTACTGATGTCACAGAATTTGTTTGAAAAATGACATTGCAGTAGCAGATAGTAGTACGTGAGTTACTTATTACAATCCTGAATGCTTGTTTTCATATGGCCATTATAGTTATTAGCCCAGAACTCACAACCTTCATGGTAAGGGTGCGGTGTTCATATCTTAACCTAAGCAGCCCAGGTCTGGTAGGAATATTGAAGAAAAAATCATCACATTGTCTAGTTGACATCTGGCAAAAATTATCCCTACTATTAATCTGACAGCGCTGAACATAAATTTGGGGGAAAATGCTTGTCCTGCAGATCAAAATTGTGCGTGTGTGCTTCATGGTTTTGCTGCTCCTGCCAATGCTTACCCAAGTGCAAAAGACCAAGGTGCTTCGACTGTTCATGCTGCGAACCAAGTTGTTCCTGCTGCAGTCCGAACTGCAGCTGCTTCAAGATCCCTTCATGCTGCAAACCAGACTGCGGCTGCTTCAACAGCTCCTCATCCTGCAAGTCCCAGTGCAGCTGCAGCCTCCCAAGCTGCAGCTGCAAACCATGCTGCAGCAGCCGCTGTAACCCTTGCGGCGAATGCAAACCCGGATGCAGCTCATGTTCTGGAAGCTGCGCAGATTGCGTTTGCCCTTGTTGCACGGGCTGCTTTAGCTGCTTCAAAATCCTCAAATGCTCCTCCGCGGGATGCTTCAAGTGCCAGCTGTCGTGCTGCAAGGGGCAGCCTTCCTGCTTCAAGTGCCAGTCGTCTTGCTGCGAGAAAGGAGGCTGCTGCAGCGGCGAATCGTGCTTCAGCTGTCCAAAGCCTTCGTGCCCCGAATGTTCTTGCGGGTGCGTTTGGTCGTGCAAAAACTGTACAGAGGGATGTCGATGCGCCCGGTGCGGTAACCCGTGCTGTGCCGGCGGCTGTCTGTGTTAGAAGTAGACGCCTTCTTTTGGTAGCTGTTCTTGTGCTTGTTTATGTGTGTAGGCCATCTGGGTTCGTTCAGACTTTGATATATGGTGTTTCACTTGAAAAGAAATAGCTATCCTTCCAGATCCTAATGACAAAATGAAGTACCTATAACCAACTTGTGCATTGTGATTGCACGTTGTCAACCATGTTAGTATATGTTTCTCCTTTCTTCGGTAATTTGCAGGAACACGAATGGAGTTATTTTTTTTCCATACTTTGACATTTCAGTTTGTTGTTATTTGGACGAAATCTATGTTCGCAACTTTGTTTCTGAAATTGTCTAAACACTAGAGAATAAACCAACATAGAAATCATGAATATTATCTACTTATCTAACCATCATAGGTTAGTTGCATTGGAAATAAAGTTTAATTTGTACCCCATAGTAAAAAGAGTCATGTTATTTAGATTTCTAAATTAAAAGTTACATGGGTTCGAAATTTCATATTTTAGTGCATAGCGCCCCGAACAATGGCGCGTGACGAGGATATACCAAACGGGTACCCTGTCGTGTGGGTACCTGGTGCACGTGATGATTACAGCCCAATTGTCAATAGACTGACGCATCAAGGAAGGCCCAAGACGAAGATTGCTTTCCTAGTTATCCATAGTCGGTTGTAGTTTCCATACTTGTAATCCTAGTCGGTTACGTACCCGAGACCTAGCCCCCCATATAAGGGCTGGGAGGGCTACCGATCAGGGACACGCCAAATCAGAACCTCCAAACCCTAGCGAGACGAACTCTCGCTAGACCCTTGTAACCACCACATATCTACAGAGCAATAACAGACAAGCAGGAAGTAGGGGTGTTACCTCAGCCGAGGGCCTTGAACCTGGGTAAATCCCTCTTGTCAGCCGTAGAGTCTACCAGCACTACGCGTTCTCTACCTCATAACTCTAACCCTAGGCTATCGACTATGGGTATTGACGAGGACACACCTCGTCAATTGGCGCCGTCTGTGGGAAAAGGTAGTGTTGGATCTACGGATTCGCTGGTTTCGTCTTCGAACGGTGACTCGCCGACTACATCTGCAAACAGCCACGCGCTGACAATCTCGACTGGCATTGAAGCATCAGGTGATCAGTCGCCAACTTCGCAAATCGCATCGCTGAAAAGAATCAAACCGTACTCACCGGAAGCACAGGAAGTTTTCGCTAATCTCGATTCAGGTTTCGATCTAACCGTTGGAGAGCACAATTTTTTTCGTCGATAAGCTTGGTGTGCAGGACTTGACCGATTCGATCGCGATGGAGGCACTCAAAGATCCATCGACTACGATCACATCTCCAGCAGGCAAGGAAGATACCTCATCACAGATCGATTCGATCCCATCGCCGACATCCCCAACCTCATCCATGTCGACTGAGGAGTTCAATAGGATCATGGCGCAAGAATTCCCAGAGGATAAGGCACAATCTACCCACCAGATAGGCGCAGTCGAGAAACCATCTACTATGGTCACATCATCTGCAGGCATGGAAGCTACGTCGTCAAAGGTCAACTCGATCTCGCCGTCAAGATCTCTAGTCGACTCCATAACAACCCAAGAGTTCAATAAACTCTTGGCGCAAGAGCTTCTAGAGGATGAGGTACAGTCTGACTATCAAGTCACCACATTCGAACACATCACGGCACTCGACACTGCACCCGACTACAGGCAAACTGAAGACACGGACGACAGCATCTACCTCGTCGACTTCGCCGGGCCAGAGATCCAAGCGGATCACGAGTTCCTCTCCAGCAACGAAGACGGTCCTGAAAAGATACCCGAAGCATACGTCAACACCGACGACCAGATCAGCAACAACTCCGACATGAGTTTGGACGACGACCCCGAGCCCATAACCGGCATTGATAGCACATACACATATCCCCCGGTCACACCTCGGCAGGTCTACGTTGCGTTCAGCGCCGAAACCTCAGCGGCAGCAGCTAGTCGCAGACCTACAGAATTTCCTTGCACAGTCACATTACCAGATGGCGTGACAGCATTAACTATCACCGCAGAGATAGCAGCGAAAGTTGACAAAATCATAAAGGACTGCACAATGATGCCAGCAGATGCAACCCCAGAGGAGTTGATGACATACAATTATTTCAATTGGCAAGAAACAATGCGATTAAAAGAATACAGAGCAACACTAGAAGAGCGCAGAAAGCAGGCTAGCATCTCGAGTATGCGGAGAAGGCAGCTTTCCCTTAGCTCCACAGGTGCGACGGAGCGCAGGCATAGATCGAGATTCGCCAGCATCCCAGAAGGAGAGAGATCCGGAGTCACTCGCAACTTAGAACATTCGTTCATGACTCTAGACTCCGAAGGCGTACTAGTACCCAAAACAGCTGAAGGTGCCTTGATATCACTTGGAGCATACCTCAAGGCGACAGCACCTCCAGCAGGCGATCCGGCCGAAGAACTACATCTTCAACAATTAAAGGCGCTCGCACTCGCGGCAAAAGGACTCCAGACGGAGAAGCACAGAGAGCGCAGTAGAAGCCGTTCACGAGATCGTCGCAGTCGAAGCCCTCGCAGGAGTGGCACACGAAAATACTCGAGTCATCGCCGTTCACGAAGCAGGTCTAGGAGATCCGCCAGCAACGATTCGAGTGACGGTCGCGATACAGGACCTTGCGGAGCACGATGCTTCACACGGCGAATCCGCGAAGCCAGGTTGCCCAAAAGGTTCGGGTTACCAACAACGCCGAAGTTCAACTGCAAACAAGAGCCGTCAGGCTGGCTCGAGGACTACAAGCTCGCAGTCGTGTGCCAAAGGGGGACAACTACAACAGCACTGCAGTACATACAGCTGATGCTTGAAGGCACAGCTCGCGACTGGCTCAAAGCATTACCCGAAGCATCATACGACTCCTGGGATCACTTTCGGGAGGACTTCATCAAATATTTCGATCCTCTGTGTGAGCGGCCCAAAACATTCGAGGAATTACGGGCTTGCAAGCAAAGGTCGGACGAACCAATTCGAGCATACATCAGGCGATGGACTGCCATCCGCAATTCAGTCGGCACAATCTCCGAAGACAGAGCCATGGACGCCTTCACCATGGGGGTCCTCAGAGAAGACTTCAGAGAAGCACTCGGTCGCCAAAAGCCAAAATCCATGGCAGAGCTCATGAAAATAGCGACCGAGTGGGCGGACGGCGAAGATTCCATAAGGACCAAGCGTCCACTTTCCCCACATGACCGTGAGGATCGACGTAATAGTCGAGACCACCACGACAGGGATGATAGAAGACGAAGACGCAAAAGTGGTTACAGCGACAACGACAAGGTAAAATTCGTAGCAGCGGGTTTCTCACAGGACAATCACGTCCAGGACGACAGACGACCAGAAGATCGCCGCGACAGCCGAAATGATAGTCGCCGCGACAGTCGAGGAGATGATCGCCGAGACAGTCGAACGGACGACCGACGAGGCAGTCGAGACCGCGATCAACGTAGCGGTGGATACCGAAGGCAAGAGTGGCGTAAACGCACAGATGCAAAACCAGAGAAAACATTTCAAGAAAAGATGGATGATTACTGCAGGCTGCACCTATTCAAGGGAGATGATGGAAGGCTAATCTCCAACCACACCATGGGGAACTGCCGAGAGTTCGAACAAATAGCGGCGGATTACATGACGAGAATCAGAAGGGTCACACCCTCGACTGCACCACCAGCCTACATCGCGCCACCACCAACACAGCCAGTCGCGGCATTACCACCCCCACCACCATACAACCCAGGAAGCCAAGTCGCGGGAGCCATACATCACATACCTCAAGCAACGGAGGAGCAATACCCAAAGCCCCAGGGACAGATGTTCATGATTCAAAAAGGGCGTCCCTCCAACAGGCAGCAAAAGATCCACACTCGACACGTTAACATGGCGGTTATGGCGCCTCCAGCCATACCAGACTTCTTGCGGGGATCTGAAACCGCAATAACCTTCAATCGAGAAGATCACCCACCAGCTGTCTACCGACCAGGCCACGCTGCCCTGGTACTCGACGCTCAGATTGGTGGATACGCCATGACTAAGGTCTTCATGGATGGAGGCAGCGGCATCAACATCATCTTCGCCGATACACTTCGCCGGATGAATAGGTCAGTCGAAAATTTACCCCAGTCCACAAACACTTTTCATGGTATTGTCCCAGGTAAACCTGTTCTCCCAGAAGGCACGATACAACTCGACGTCACCTTCGGCGATGCACACCACTTCAGAACCGAGTCGATTGAATTCGAAGTCGTCGACTGGAAGTCACAATACCATGCCATATTAGGGCGCCCCGCATTTGCTCGATTCATGGCGGTGCCACACTACGCATACCTCAAGTTGAAGATGCCAGGCCCGAAAGGAGTCATCACAGTCAACGGAAACTTTCAAAGGTCAGACGCTTGCGACCGCGACTTCAGCAAAATCTCCGAGACGTTCGGTATGGAGCAAACCCTCGAAGAGCTCTCACTCACCAACGACCCAACATACATGCCCGAGCAAAAGAAACAGGCAGTCGACAAGGCATTCAGCGCCGCAGATGGCATAAAGAAGCATCAGGTTCACCCGACTGATCCAGCCAAGACAGTCAGGGTGTCCACAAGCCTGTCTCCTGCATAGGAAAGCGCGCTCGTCGAATTCCTCCGTGAGAACTGGGATATATTTGCATGGTGTGCAGCCGACATGCCAGGTATTCCCAGAGAATTCGCCGAGCACTCCCTCCAACTTAATCCAGGAACTAGGCCAGTCAAGCAAGCAATACGTCGTGTCTCCGGTCCCAAAAGAGAGGCTATAGAGAAGCATGTAGAAAAGTTACTCAAAGCAAACTTCATCCGAGAAATCAAAAAATCAGAGTGGGTAGCCAACCCTGTACTAGTCGAGAAGAAGAAGACAGGAGCAACCAGGATGTGTGTCGACTTCATCGGGCTCAACAAGTGTTGCCCGAAAGATCATTTTCCACTGCCACGTATCGACCAAATCGTTGACTCCACTGCGGGATGCGAACGTTTATCCTTCCTAGATGCATACTCGGGGTATCACCAGATACGGATGAAAGTCGAAGACGGGGAGAAGACAGCCTTCACAACTCCACTCGGAGTATATTGCTACACCACAATGCCCTTCGGGCTCAAGAACGCAGGTGCCACCTACCAGGGTATGATGCAGAATTGTTTGAAGACGCAAATTGGACACAATGTCGAGGTTTACGTAGATGACATCGTCATTAAGTCGAAAGAAGAAAGCACACTACTCGCAGACTTGCGAGAAACATTCGACAATCTCAACAGGTACAACATCAAACTTAACCCAGACAAGTGTACTTTTGGTGTTCCAGCCGGAGAGCTCTTGGGGTACTTGGTGTCTGCCCGAGGAATAGAAGCGAACCCAGAAAAGATACAGGCCATATTAACCATGCAAAGACCTAAAAAGCTCTACGAGGTGCAGCAGTTGACAGGTCGAATAGCAGCGCTCAGTCGCTTCATCAGTAAATTGGGTGAAAAGGCGTTGCCACTTTATCGACTAATGAAGAAGGCAGCCAAGTTCGAGTGGACAGCTGAAGCTGAAGCAGCCTTCATAGATCTCAAACGAATACTCACAAATCCTCCCATCCTGGCGGCACCCAAGGAGAGGGAGCCGTTGTACCTGTACGTTGCAGCCACAAATAGAGTAGTAAGTACGGCCTTGGTAGTTGAACGCATGGAGGAAGGAAAAACTCAGAGCATCCAGAGACCAGTCTACTACGTCAGCGAAGTCCTGTCCCTGTCAAAGCAAAGATACCCGCACTTTCAAAAGCTAGCGTACGCTGTCTTCATAACATCCAGGAAGCTACGCCACTACTTCACGGAGCACCCGATAACGGTGGTCAGTAAATCAGCAATCGGGGATATACTCACCAATCCCGACGCAACGGGGCGAGTAGCAAAATGGCTCATCGAGCTCGGGCCACTCGGGATCACATATGACCACCCGAAGGCCATCAAAGCACAAGTCCTACCCGACTTCACAACGGAGTGGATAGAATCTCAGCTGCCAGGAATCCCTGATGTGTCCAACTCATGGACAATGTACTTCGATGGGTCTAAGAAGAACGAAGGCGCGGGTGCAGGCGTCGTACTCATATCACCTAAAGGCGACAAGCTCAAGTACGTGTTGCAGATGGACTTCGAGCGACCATCCAACAATGAGGCAGAATATGAAGGCCTGATCCACGGCATGCGAATGGCTAAGGCACTGGGATGCACCCGACTTATGATATACGGTGACTCAAACCTAGTCGTGCAGCAGACAATGAAAGCTTGCGATGCCATAGCCGACAATATGATCGCATATCGCGACCTCTACAACACATTAGAAGGTGACTTCGATGGATGCGAGCTACGACATGTGGGGCGAGAAAGCAATGAGGAAGCGGACATACTAGCCAACATTGGCTCGACTAAAGCACAAGTCCCACCAGGCGTCTTCCTGGAGCGAATCCAGCACAGGTCCATTAAAAAGCAGCGGCCCCCATCGACCTCGACTGCCACATCCAAAGACAAAGCGCCCAACTCAGAGGATCCGGCAGTCGAAGTGCTACTATGCCAGGGCGATCAGGTAATACCAGCATGGACTCAACCTTTCCTAGCATACATGCTCCGCGACGAACTACCAGACGATGCGGCAGAGGCTCGACGAGTCACTCGACGCTCCAAAGCATACACCATCATCAACGGGGAACTCTACAAACGAAGCATCTCAGGTATGTTCCAAAGGTGTGTGGAAATTGAGGATGGAAAAACCATACTTCGCGATATTCATGCAGGAACCTGTGGGCATCATGCCGGCAGTCGATCACTCGTAGCCAAAGCCTTCCGAGCAGGGTTTTACTGGCCTACAGCACTTAAGGACGCAGAAGACATTGTCAAAAGGTGCATCGGGTGCCAGAAATTCGCCACCAAGCCTCACGCACCCGCATCAGCACTCAAAACCATACCATTGGCTTGGCCCTTCGCCCAATGGGGGCTTGACATGGTCGGACCACTCAAAAAGTCATCGCCTGGAGGACATACTCACCTGCTGGTGGCAGTGGACAAATTCACGAAGTGGATAGAAGCAGTCCCAATAACAAGCTCGACTGCCGCTACATCAGTCAATTTCATAAAATTTATCGTCCATCGCTTTGGTGTCCCAAACAACATCATCACGGACAACGGCACAAACTTCACAGCCGAGGAGTTTCGTTCCTTCTGCAAAGAGTGGAACATTGCGCTCAATTACGCATCGGTGGCGCACCCGCAGTCCAATGGACAGGTAGAAAAAGCTAATGGTCTCGTCTGCACGGGCATTAAGAAAAGACTACTGGTACCACTCAAAAGGGCCGCGGGTGCTTGGGTCGACAAGCTCCCGGCAGTACTATGGAGTCTGCGCACAACCCCAAACGCCTCGACCCAGTTTACTCCGTTTTTCATGGTCTACGGCGCAGAGGCAGTACTGCCACCAGAGGTGAAATTCAGCGCACCAAGAGTCGAGGTGTACGACGAAGACAACGCGAACGAGTCACTCGAAGACTCGGTGGATCTACTCGAAGAATCGCGCAATACGGCCCTTGCTCGCACAGCCGTTTATCAGCAGGATCTCCGTAACTACCACAGTCGACGACTCCGACCCAGAACATTCATGGTAGGCGACTTGGTACTCCGGATGAAGCAGAAGAAGGTGCACAAGCTCGCATCACCATGGGAAGGGCCTTTCGTTATCACGGAGGTCATCGACGGTGGTGCCTATCGACTTAAGCACGCCCAGACGGGAGAATTGTCAAATAACCCATGGAACGTGGCGCACCTGCGCCGCTTCTATGCCTAGATGTCATAGTCAATCAATGTAACAGAGCATAAATGTCGAAAAGGCCAGCAGGTTTCAGACGCGCTCTTTTCCTTACCAGGGTACCTAAGGGGACTGGAAGGTTTTTAATGAGGCGGCTTGCTGGCCAAAATCGGGAATAAAGAAAGATGTTCTTTTTCGCATAATTTACTATCATAAGTCAAATCAATCCCAACCCGAAACACTCGAAGACTCGGGGGCTGGGTCCTTGTCATAAGCAGCAAAACTCAGCCACACTCGAAGACTCGGGGGCTGAGTACTTGTCACGAACACACAGCGGCACCCGAAGGCTCAGGGGCTGGATACATACATACTTACATAAACATCTTACTATTTACACCCCCACTCGAGGGACTCGGGGGCTGGATAATTACACAAGTTACATAGGTTCATCCTTTACAGGCAAGCCGGAGTCGATAAGCTGGTTGTGCAAACAATCCACAAACGCTTCCCCTGAAGCCGCAGTCCCGTCCAAAAACTTCCGCTCCAGACGCGAGCCAACTGCAGGTGAAGAAATGCGAAAAGTAGGATGTTGGCTGCGAATATATCCCATGACGGCATTGGCTCCAAGAACAACTCTTCGAGTCAAGGCCTCTCGGATGGAAGTTGCAGATTGGAACAGATCAACCAACGCATGAATTCCTTGCGGCTGCGGCCCCTCCGGAAACAAGAAGTGGTTGACACGCATAAACGCCGCCCGGCAACGCTCGAGTAGGATAGCGCCACGGAACACTCGATCCTTCAGGGTAGCGAGTTCGCGGGCACGATACCTGTCTGCCCAGAAATGCTGAGGGCCGGAGACTGGGTTATCAGTCGCGTTATCCAAGCGCTCGTTGACCCGTTCCTCCTCTTCCTTGAAGTTTTGGACGAAAACTGCAGACGAGCAACTATCAACAGAAGATAGAGAAGACATAAGAAGATCACAAAGGCAATCGCCTGATACATACCTTCGAGTTGCCTGTTCGAGTGCTCGACTTCACCAAGCACATATTCTTCACGCTGGGTGGCAAGAGCTGGTCTCGCCTTAAGGATTTTCAACTCCGTTTGAGTGGCCTGTAGCTCCTGCTCTAAAGTGACCACTCGCTTCTTTGCATAAGCCAAAACCTTGGCATTATTTTTTGCTTCGGCAGTTGCTCGAGTACCCGCACACGGCCGAGAAGCCTCAGTTGGATCGGTATCGTCTGGCTGACAAGCGCATAATCATATATTTCAGATGCAGGCACAAATCAAGGCAAGACAAATACGTAAAGAAAGGTGCATCATGGGGTTCATATCATAAACAAAGTAAGTAGCAAAAGCGCCCATGTTGGGTGTCGAATCTTCATTACATAAACTCAAAGTCAAAAGTCTAAACACGGGACACCGACTCGGACCTAGCCCTACGCGACTTGGACATAGCAGCAACAGCAGCAGATCTGCGCTCCATGGTGTCGATACAGATACGCGATAGTCGCGTGGCGGCTTCGGTTACACCCTTCAAAGACAAAGGCTGCCCATCTGACCTTTTCGGGAATTCAGACAGGACAGCCTCATATTCGGCAATAACGCCGCTACCAAGGAGGAGCTTGAGGGTAGACTCCGAGCCGCGTACCGTCAAGTCGCGGGCGAACTCCGCCAAAGTCGAGGAACCGGGACCCAGCACGTCTGCGAAACCTCGCATGGTGGCAGGAACTTCACTCGACGGAAGCACTGCCTTGAAAACAGCGCTAAGGGTTCGAGTGGACGTGTCCAGGGAACTCTTGGCGTGTTGGATGGCGGCGCTCAGCATCTCCATGGCGCGGTCAAGTGACAGGTCATCACTGGACATACCCTCGGAGGTAGATGCGGCAGCAGATCCTTCACAATTTCAAAAAAGAAGAACGACTGAAAAGTCAGTACAAGGACCAGCAAACGAAAGGCGCAAAGCATAAACAAAGCATACTAACCTTCTATCACACGCGCAAAATCTGACACTTGGGTCGCGTACTCCCGCTCGCGAGAGGCAGCCGAGCGCAGAGCATCGTCCAGATCTTTCTTCGCGCGCGACTGCTGGTCGACGAATTGTCTTTCCAGATCCTTCAGTCGCTGCTCCAGCTCAGTCGCTCGCTTCTCAACGAGGCCCTTCTCACCTGGGACGGTTAATTAACAGCTCAGCTGCAGAACACCAAAAGCAAAAAAGAGAAGCAGCTCATGAAGTAAATCAGAAAAACTTACGGCTCAATTCGTCGAGGCGGGAACGAAGAATGACCCGTTCCTCCTCCGATTGCACAAAAGCCTTGCCAGTCGCGACAAGGCCACGGACGGCAGGCTGCAAAAGATATGCAATAGATATTAGCAAGGCGATCGATTCAGAACATAAAACGCGAAAATACTTACATGGTCAACCCATGAGGGAGTTGCAGAAGTGGAAGGGTTCGCAGTCGAAGCAGCAGCAGGTGGCGTCATAACTGTGGTAGTCGCTTCAACCACCAAAGTGGTTTTAGCGACATCTAAGTCAGCACGGGGGGAGGCCACAGTCGACTCCTCCACAATGGGAGGAGACTGCACCCGATCGTCACTAGCGCTGCTGCGACAGTATCAACAGGCTTAAGGTAAAGTAACAAAGCAAGCAAAAAGCAAACACAGCAAAAATGCCTCATAGCTGCGGACCTGTGTTCGCCCTCATCTGAATCCGGCTCAGCGTCAAGGCATGGGCCTCCGAAGCTCATACGCCCAGACGAGTGCGGCGGTGAGCGCCGAGCCAGAGGGGAGACACCCTTCGCAGGCGAGGAGTTGCCGGAGTCCTCCAGGTCCCTTCGCTCTGCACTCCCCGAGTGGGAACTCGAGGCCTCTTGCCGAGGCACACAACGCCGCTTGGCGGCAGGCTCAGTCGCAGGGTTGCCACCCTTATGGACTTGGTTCACCTCCTCGGTTTCTGTTTCTTCTGTGGCGGAGCTGTTAGCCGAAGGCGGGGTGGTGACGGTTTTCTTCCCCTCATCTAGCAGAGCTGCCTCCTCGGCAGGACCAGACTCGGGGAGGGGAGGAAGAGATGCGGCAGTCGAATGGCCCTGATCGCAAACAAAAATTACACTCAAAAGGTATTTGCACCAGAGACAAAGGACGGCAAAAGCAACAAAGTCCAGAATATTTACCTCAGGAAGGGCGTTCTCCAGACCAAAAGGAGCGACTGAGAAGTTGAAATCGATAGTTTCGTCAATCTTGATGCTGGTGATGTACTTCACATGAGCGTCCAGTTCATTGGGCGACAGCTCCGCATCGCTCATCCTGGTGGCGTCGAGTGGGCCTTCATATCGCCACATCGGGTGGGAGCGCTGCTGCAGAGGCCACACTCGACGCTTGATGAAGGTGCTCATCAACTGAACACCGGTAACGGTGCTCAGCAGCTTGCTGATCTTGTCCATAAGGGGAGCAGCCTCTTCCATCTCCTCAGTCGAGAGAGGATGCTCCCACGCTTTCGTCTTCAGCGGAGTCGTCCCAATCGAGAAGGCCGGGCGCACGTCCTGGTCGATGGGGACGTAGAACCACTTGTTCCTCCATCCTTGGGCAGAGTCGACTGCCTTGAGGTTGAAGTAGTGGCAGTCGCTGCGGACCTGGATGCCAACCCCGCCAAGTGGGCACACACGCCCGTCGCGGACCATATGGCGCACTCGGAAGATGGACTTCCAGAGTGCCCAGCTAGGGGATACACCCAAGAAACACTCGCACAAAACCATGAAGCAGGCAATGTGCAAAATGCTATTGGGGGTGAGATCGTGGATCTGCACCCCATATGCGTACAGAAGCCCGCGCACAAAATCGTGCAGCGGGAGGGCAAAGCCACGAGGCAGAAATTCGGCAAAGCAAACACGCTCGCCGGCGCGGGGCTCAGGAAGTACCTCCTTGTTGGAGGGCGCGCGGGCGGCGAGCTTGTCGGACGGCGGGAGCAGGCCCGTGTGACGGAACGCCGCCAGCTTCTTCTCGGTGACTGCGGATTTTACCCAGTCACCGGAGACCTTCTTCAAAGCGGCGGCGGGATTTCCCATGGAGGTCGCGGCGGCCGCGGCACCTTTCCTCTTCTTGCTGACATTGGCGGAGGAAGAAGGGACGGTAGCGCTCGTGTTCTTCTTCGGGGCCATGGTGAACAGGGGGAGCAAGGGTAAAAGCGAAGGAAGCGCGCGCTCGAGGAAGAAGAGGAACAGGAGGCAGAGGAGGCAAATGGCAGGGTAAGATAGCCTACGGCGGTAAGATCTATATCTACCACGACGGAAGAAGTGATCTCGGCCGTCCGTGCATAATCGCCAAGCCACGTGGCGCTATCGGAGAGTAACCGTCGCAGGCCACGACGCCCACTACGCACGAAAAACGAGGAAATCATGAGCACGCTCGCGGAAATCTTGCCACGTCCGGTCAAATCATAACTGAACCGGCGTACACCACGGTCAAACAAGCGGACCCACAATGACACGTCCTGTCAAAGGTCTGCGCGCACGCCACGGTGGTCATGCATGACGTCACCCAGTTGGCAAAGTTGTCAAATACAAAAGTGATAGCCGAGCAGCTAATCGACTGGACCAATGACGTGCAATCCTGCAAAAGTCTCTCAACTACTCATACAGCAAACGCAGCAAGGACAGTCGAGCATACTCCCATCGGGAGCGGGTAAAAATTTCTTCGACTAATGTACATCAAAGTCGCGCAGCTCTTCAAAAGGTCTCTCGACTAAGGTAAAAGCAAGCATTTCGAATATTGTCAAGCACACTCCCAAGGGGAGTGGGTGAAAATGTCTTCGACTGACATTTTCTTTTAACGATTCATTAATTTGAGATTATCCTTCATTACGAGTAATAAAGCACAATCTCGGGGGCTACTCCCATCGGGAGCGCTGCCGCGCACCCGATAGATTCAAAAAGCAAAAAAGGCAGTTGATTAAAGAGACTCGCCTTAGTCAAAAGCAAAAAGGCATAAACTCAAAGAAATTCCCGAGTTACGTCAGTCGATGACGCTTCGGATGCTGCATGCATAAAATGCAAAGGTAAGACCGTCGATCAGTCGAGCTGGGCTGAGGACCACTCCGGCAGTGCTAAGTCCTTAATTTTTTCCGCGTCAGCAGATGCGATGAAAATCCTGGCGGACGCGCTGGGTAGCAAATTTAAGACTGCAGAACGTGCCAGTAAGACCTCAACGGCCTGAGTCGAATCTGTCCAGTATGTTCCAGGTTCGAGCCCGGGGACTCGAACTTGATTGAAGGCTTGTAAGGTTTTGCCCAAATGTGCAGTTAACTGGTCTTGACTTATCGGGTAAATCCAGGCCTACTAAGTCACTAATCCTTTGTCAAAAGCATAAAGTCATAGTCGAAAGACAATATGAAGCGTACCAAACACAAACATGTGACGTGCACTATCAAGTGAGTCCATGCCTAATTCTTCGAATCAGCCAAGCACTCGGGGGCTAATGACGAGGATATACCGAACGGGTACCCTGTCGTGTGGGTACCTGGTGCACGTGATGATTACAGCCCAATTGTCAATAGACTGACGAAGCCCATCAAGGAAGGCCCAAGACGAAGATTGCTTTCCTAGTTATCCATAGTCGGTTGTAGTTTCCATACTTGTAATCCTAGTCGGTTACGTACCCGAGACCTAGCCCCCCATATAAGGGCTGGGAGGGCTACCGATCAGGGACACGCCAAATCAGAACCTCCAAACCCTAGCGAGACGAACTCTCGGTAGACCCTTGTAACCACCACATATCTACAGAGCAATAACAGACAAGCAGGAAGTAGGGGTGTTACCTCAGCCGAGGGCCTTGAACCTGGGTAAATCCCGCTTGTCAGCCGTCGAGTCTACCAGCACTACGCGTTCTCTACCTCATAACTCTAACCCTAGGCTATCGACTATGGGTATTGACGAGGACACACCTCGTCAGCGCGCTACCCTCATCAATATATAGCCCCTATCTAGGGCTACCCTTATGACTAAGGAATTTTCGTGAAGAGAGTGGGCCTAGCGTTACCACATAGGAAGGGGCAGGCATAGCGTCCGGGCGCTACCGGTTAGTGGAGAATGGTGATATTGTTTTGGCTTAGGCCCTGTTTGGAACACAGTAAGTAAGTAAAAACGTAGCAATAGAAAAATGCAGGAATTGAGTCATGTTTTCTGAATTCCTAAAGGAATCAAAACCACAAAAAAATTAATTTAAAGTGTTATTTGGATGTCATCACGCAGAAAAAACACAGGAATTATAGACATAGAAAGATTAAAACATGAGATGAGACCTCATGTTTGTTTTCCTACAATTTTTTTATGAAATAGCCTATCTCATAGGAATTCCCTATTCCTTTGTTCCAAACGATACCATATGAAATTTTCCTATAAAATTTCTATCTTTCAAAATTCTTATTGTGTTCCTTTGTTCTAAACGGGGACTTAGTTTTGAAAATATATTAGAGGGTATTCCCTCCAAACCAGAAAAAAAATGTCGGCAGAAAACAACATAGGCAGTGCAACTCGTATGAGTAACATGCGACTCTTTTTTTCCGGATCGGAGGTAGTAATTCAAATTGTGCTGAAATTTCCTGACAAAACCATTTTGTAGTTTTTCCATCTTTATTCGCTGAACTTTGGGCCCGTGCTCACTATAGGCCACGAGTTCGCCGATGTTTGCAGAAATTCGTGATGCTGCCTGACGAGGATATACCGAACGGGTACCCTGTCGTGTGGGTACCTGGTGCACGTGATGATTACAGCCCAATTGTCAATAGACTGACGAAGCCCATCAAGGAAGGCCCAAGACGAAGATTGCTTTCCTAGTTATCCATAGTCGGTTGTAGTTTCCATACTTGTAATCCTAGTCGGTTACGTACCCGAGACCTAGCCCCCCATATAAGGGCTGGGAGGGCTACCGATCAGGGACACGCCAAATCAGAACCTCCAAACCCTAGCGAGACGAACTCTCGCTAGACCCTTGTAACCACCACATATCTACAGAGCAATAACAGACAAGCAGGAAGTAGGGGTGTTACCTCAGCCGAGGGCCTTGAACCTGGGTAAATCCCGCTTGTCAGCCGTCGAGTCTACCAGCACTACGCGTTCTCTACCTCATAACTCTAACCCTAGGCTATCGACTATGGGTATTGACGAGGACACACCTCGTCAATTGGCGCCGTCTGTGGGAAAAGGTAGTGTTGGATCTACGGATTCGCTGGTTTCGTCTTCGAACGGTGACTCGCCGACTACATCTGCAAACAGCCACGCGCTGACAATCTCGACTGGCATTGAAGCATCAGGTGATCAGTCGCCAACTTCGCAAATCGCATCGCTGAAAAGAATCAAACCGTACTCACCGGAAGCACAGGAAGTTTTCGCTAATCTCGATTCAGGTTTCGATCTAACCGTTGGAGAGCACAATTTTTTTCGTCGATAAGCTTGGTGTGCAGGACTTGACCGATTCGATCGCGATGGAGGCACTCAAAGATCCATCGACTACGATCACATCTCCAGCAGGCAAGGAAGATACCTCATCACAGATCGATTCGATCCCATCGCCGACATCCCCAACCTCATCCATGTCGACTGAGGAGTTCAATAGGATCATGGCGCAAGAATTCCCAGAGGATAAGGCACAATCTACCCACCAGATAGGCGCAGTCGAGAAACCATCTACTATGGTCACATCATCTGCAGGCATGGAAGCTACGTCGTCAAAGGTCAACTCGATCTCGCCGTCAAGATCTCTAGTCGACTCCATAACAACCCAAGAGTTCAATAAACTCTTGGCGCAAGAGCTTCTAGAGGATGAGGTACAGTCTGACTATCAAGTCACCACATTCGAACACATCACGGCACTCGACACTGCACCCGACTACAGGCAAACTGAAGACACGGACGACAGCATCTACCTCGTCGACTTCGCCGGGCCAGAGATCCAAGCGGATCACGAGTTCCTCTCCAGCAACGAAGACGGTCCTGAAAAGATACCCGAAGCATACGTCAACACCGACGACCAGATCAGCAACAACTCCGACATGAGTTTGGACGACGACCCCGAGCCCATAACCGGCATTGATAGCACATACACATATCCCCCGGTCACACCTCGGCAGGTCTACGTTGCGTTCAGCGCCGAAACCTCAGCGGCAGCAGCTAGTCGCAGACCTACAGAATTTCCTTGCACAGTCACATTACCAGATGGCGTGACAGCATTAACTATCACCGCAGAGATAGCAGCGAAAGTTGACAAAATCATAAAGGACTGCACAATGATGCCAGCAGATGCAACCCCAGAGGAGTTGATGACATACAATTATTTCAATTGGCAAGAAACAATGCGATTAAAGGAATACAGAGCAACACTAGAAGAGCGCAGAAAGCAGGCTAGCATCTCGAGTATGCGGAGAAGGCAGCTTTCCCTTAGCTCCACAGGTGCGACGGAGCGCAGGCATAGATCGAGATTCGCCAGCATCCCAGAAGGAGAGAGATCCGGAGTCACTCGCAACTTAGAACATTCGTTCATGACTCTAGACTCCGAAGGCGTACTAGTACCCAAAACAGCTGAAGGTGCCTTGATATCACTTGGAGCATACCTCAAGGCGACAGCACCTCCAGCAGGCGATCCGGCCGAAGAACTACATCTTCAACAATTAAAGGCGCTCGCACTCGCGGCAAAAGGACTCCAGACGGAGAAGCACAGAGAGCGCAGTAGAAGCCGTTCACGAGATCGTCGCAGTCGAAGCCCTCGCAGGAGTGGCACACGAAAATACTCGAGTCATCGCCGTTCACGAAGCAGGTCTAGGAGATCCGCCAGCAACGATTCGAGTGACGGTCGCGATACAGGACCTTGCGGAGCACGATGCTTCACACGGCGAATCCGCGAAGCCAGGTTGCCCAAAAGGTTCGGGTTACCAACAACGCCGAAGTTCAACTGCAAACAAGAGCCGTCAGGCTGGCTCGAGGACTACAAGCTCGCAGTCGTGTGCCAAAGGGGGACAACTACAACAGCACTGCAGTACATACAGCTGATGCTTGAAGGCACAGCTCGCGACTGGCTCAAAGCATTACCCGAAGCATCATACGACTCCTGGGATCACTTTCGGGAGGACTTCATCAAATATTTCGATCCTCTGTGTGAGCGGCCCAAAACATTCGAGGAATTACGGGCTTGCAAGCAAAGGTCGGACGAACCAATTCGAGCATACATCAGGCGATGGACTGCCATCCGCAATTCAGTCGGCACAATCTCCGAAGACAGAGCCATGGACGCCTTCACCATGGGGGTCCTCAGAGAAGACTTCAGAGAAGCACTCGGTCGCCAAAAGCCAAAATCCATGGCAGAGCTCATGAAAATAGCGACCGAGTGGGCGGACGGCGAAGATTCCATAAGGACCAAGCGTCCACTTTCCCCACATGACCGTGAGGATCGACGTAATAGTCGAGACCACCACGACAGGGATGATAGAAGACGAAGACGCAAAAGTGGTTACAGCGACAACGACAAGGTAAAATTCGTAGCAGCGGGTTTCTCACAGGACAATCACGTCCAGGACGACAGACGACCAGAAGATCGCCGCGACAGCCGAAATGATAGTCGCCGCGACAGTCGAGGAGATGATCGCCGAGACAGTCGAACGGACGACCGACGAGGCAGTCGAGACCGCGATCAACGTAGCGGTGGATACCGAAGGCAAGAGTGGCGTAAACGCACAGATGCAAAACCAGAGAAAACATTTCAAGAAAAGATGGATGATTACTGCAGGCTGCACCTATTCAAGGGAGATGATGGAAGGCTAATCTCCAACCACACCATGGGGAACTGCCGAGAGTTCGAACAAATAGCGGCGGATTACATGACGAGAATCAGAAGGGTCACACCCTCGACTGCACCACCAGCCTACATCGCGCCACCACCAACACAGCCAGTCGCGGCATTACCACCCCCACCACCATACAACCCAGGAAGCCAAGTCGCGGGAGCCATACATCACATACCTCAAGCAACGGAGGAGCAATACCCAAAGCCCCAGGGACAGATGTTCATGATTCAAAAAGGGCGTCCCTCCAACAGGCAGCAAAAGATCCACACTCGACACGTTAACATGGCGGTTATGGCGCCTCCAGCCATACCAGACTTCTTGCGGGGATCTGAAACCGCAATAACCTTCAATCGAGAAGATCACCCACCAGCTGTCTACCGACCAGGCCACGCTGCCCTGGTACTCGACGCTCAGATTGGTGGATACGCCATGACTAAGGTCTTCATGGATGGAGGCAGCGGCATCAACATCATCTTCGCCGATACACTTCGCCGGATGAATAGGTCAGTCGAAAATTTACCCCAGTCCACAAACACTTTTCATGGTATTGTCCCAGGTAAACCTGTTCTCCCAGAAGGCACGATACAACTCGACGTCACCTTCGGCGATGCACACCACTTCAGAACCGAGTCGATTGAATTCGAAGTCGTCGACTGGAAGTCACAATACCATGCCATATTAGGGCGCCCCGCATTTGCTCGATTCATGGCGGTGCCACACTACGCATACCTCAAGTTGAAGATGCCAGGCCCGAAAGGAGTCATCACAGTCAACGGAAACTTTCAAAGGTCAGACGCTTGCGACCGCGACTTCAGCAAAATCTCCGAGACGTTCGGTATGGAGCAAACCCTCGAAGAGCTCTCACTCACCAACGACCCAACATACATGCCCGAGCAAAAGAAACAGGCAGTCGACAAGGCATTCAGCGCCGCAGATGGCATAAAGAAGCATCAGGTTCACCCGACTGATCCAGCCAAGACAGTCAGGGTGTCCACAAGCCTGTCTCCTGCATAGGAAAGCGCGCTCGTCGAATTCCTCCGTGAGAACTGGGATATATTTGCATGGTGTGCAGCCGACATGCCAGGTATTCCCAGAGAATTCGCCGAGCACTCCCTCCAACTTAATCCAGGAACTAGGCCAGTCAAGCAAGCAATACGTCGTGTCTCCGGTCCCAAAAGAGAGGCTATAGAGAAGCATGTAGAAAAGTTACTCAAAGCAAACTTCATCCGAGAAATCAAAAAATCAGAGTGGGTAGCCAACCCTGTACTAGTCGAGAAGAAGAAGACAGGAGCAACCAGGATGTGTGTCGACTTCATCGGGCTCAACAAGTGTTGCCCGAAAGATCATTTTCCACTGCCACGTATCGACCAAATCGTTGACTCCACTGCGGGATGCGAACGTTTATCCTTCCTAGATGCATACTCGGGGTATCACCAGATACGGATGAAAGTCGAAGACGAGGAGAAGACAGCCTTCACAACTCCACTCGGAGTATATTGCTACACCACAATGCCCTTCGGGCTCAAGAACGCAGGTGCCACCTACCAGGGTATGATGCAGAATTGTTTGAAGACGCAAATTGGACACAATGTCGAGGTTTACGTAGATGACATCGTCATTAAGTCGAAAGAAGAAAGCACACTACTCGCAGACTTGCGAGAAACATTCGACAATCTCAACAGGTACAACATCAAACTTAACCCAGACAAGTGTACTTTTGGTGTTCCAGCCGGAGAGCTCTTGGGGTACTTGGTGTCTGCCCGAGGAATAGAAGCGAACCCAGAAAAGATACAGGCCATATTAACCATGCAAAGACCTAAAAAGCTCTACGAGGTGCAGCAGTTGACAGGTCGAATAGCAGCGCTCAGTCGCTTCATCAGTAAATTGGGTGAAAAGGCGTTGCCACTTTATCGACTAATGAAGAAGGCAGCCAAGTTCGAGTGGACAGCTGAAGCTGAAGCAGCCTTCATAGATCTCAAACGAATACTCACAAATCCTCCCATCCTGGCGGCACCCAAGGAGAGGGAGCCGTTGTACCTGTACGTTGCAGCCACAAATAGAGTAGTAAGTACGGCCTTGGTAGTTGAACGCATGGAGGAAGGAAAAACTCAGAGCATCCAGAGACCAGTCTACTACGTCAGCGAAGTCCTGTCCCTGTCAAAGCAAAGATACCCGCACTTTCAAAAGCTAGCGTACGCTGTCTTCATAACATCCAGGAAGCTACGCCACTACTTCACGGAGCACCCGATAACGGTGGTCAGTAAATCAGCAATCGGGGATATACTCACCAATCCCGACGCAACGGGGCGAGTAGCAAAATGGCTCATCGAGCTCGGGCCACTCGGGATCACATATGACCACCCGAAGGCCATCAAAGCACAAGTCCTACCCGACTTCACAACGGAGTGGATAGAATCTCAGCTGCCAGGAATCCCTGATGTGTCCAACTCATGGACAATGTACTTCGATGGGTCTAAGAAGAACGAAGGCGCGGGTGCAGGCGTCGTACTCATATCACCTAAAGGCGACAAGCTCAAGTACGTGTTGCAGATGGACTTCGAGCGACCATCCAACAATGAGGCAGAATATGAAGGCCTGATCCACGGCATGCGAATGGCTAAGGCACTGGGATGCACCCGACTTATGATATACGGTGACTCAAACCTAGTCGTGCAGCAGACAATGAAAGCTTGCGATGCCATAGCCGACAATATGATCGCATATCGCGACCTCTACAACACATTAGAAGGTGACTTCGATGGATGCGAGCTACGACATGTGGGGCGAGAAAGCAATGAGGAAGCGGACATACTAGCCAACATTGGCTCGACTAAAGCACAAGTCCCACCAGGCGTCTTCCTGGAGCGAATCCAGCACAGGTCCATTAAAAAGCAGCGGCCCCCATCGACCTCGACTGCCACATCCAAAGACAAAGCGCCCAACTCAGAGGATCCGGCAGTCGAAGTGCTACTATGCCAGGGCGATCAGGTAATACCAGCATGGACTCAACCTTTCCTAGCATACATGCTCCGCGACGAACTACCAGACGATGCGGCAGAGGCTCGACGAGTCACTCGACGCTCCAAAGCATACACCATCATCAACGGGGAACTCTACAAACGAAGCATCTCAGGTATGTTCCAAAGGTGTGTGGAAATTGAGGATGGAAAAACCATACTTCGCGATATTCATGCAGGAACCTGTGGGCATCATGCCGGCAGTCGATCACTCGTAGCCAAAGCCTTCCGAGCAGGGTTTTACTGGCCTACAGCACTTAAGGACGCAGAAGACATTGTCAAAAGGTGCATCGGGTGCCAGAAATTCGCCACCAAGCCTCACGCACCCGCATCAGCACTCAAAACCATACCATTGGCTTGGCCCTTCGCCCAATGGGGGCTTGACATGGTCGGACCACTCAAAAAGTCATCGCCTGGAGGACATACTCACCTGCTGGTGGCAGTGGACAAATTCACGAAGTGGATAGAAGCAGTCCCAATAACAAGCTCGACTGCCGCTACATCAGTCAATTTCATAAAATTTATCGTCCATCGCTTTGGTGTCCCAAACAACATCATCACGGACAACGGCACAAACTTCACAGCCGAGGAGTTTCGTTCCTTCTGCAAAGAGTGGAACATTGCGCTCAATTACGCATCGGTGGCGCACCCGCAGTCCAATGGACAGGTAGAAAAAGCTAATGGTCTCGTCTGCACGGGCATTAAGAAAAGACTACTGGTACCACTCAAAAGGGCCGCGGGTGCTTGGGTCGACAAGCTCCCGGCAGTACTATGGAGTCTGCGCACAACCCCAAACGCCTCGACCCAGTTTACTCCGTTTTTCATGGTCTACGGCGCAGAGGCAGTACTGCCACCAGAGGTGAAATTCAGCGCACCAAGAGTCGAGGTGTACGACGAAGACAACGCGAACGAGTCACTCGAAGACTCGGTGGATCTACTCGAAGAATCGCGCAATACGGCCCTTGCTCGCACAGCCGTTTATCAGCAGGATCTCCGTAACTACCACAGTCGACGACTCCGACCCAGAACATTCATGGTAGGCGACTTGGTACTCCGGATGAAGCAGAAGAAGGTGCACAAGCTCGCATCACCATGGGAAGGGCCTTTCGTTATCACGGAGGTCATCGACGGTGGTGCCTATCGACTTAAGCACGCCCAGACGGGAGAATTGTCAAATAACCCATGGAACGTGGCGCACCTGCGCCGCTTCTATGCCTAGATGTCATAGTCAATCAATGTAACAGAGCATAAATGTCGAAAAGGCCAGCAGGTTTCAGACGCGCTCTTTTCCTTACCAGGGTACCTAAGGGGACTGGAAGGTTTTTAATGAGGCGGCTTGCTGGCCAAAATCGGGAATAAAGAAAGATGTTCTTTTTCGCATAATTTACTATCATAAGTCAAATCAATCCCAACCCGAAACACTCGAAGACTCGGGGGCTGGGTCCTTGTCATAAGCAGCAAAACTCAGCCACACTCGAAGACTCGGGGGCTGAGTACTTGTCACGAACACACAGCGGCACCCGAAGGCTCAGGGGCTGGATACATACATACTTACATAAACATCTTACTATTTACACCCCCACTCGAGGGACTCGGGGGCTGGATAATTACACAAGTTACATAGGTTCATCCTTTACAGGCAAGCCGGAGTCGATAAGCTGGTTGTGCAAACAATCCACAAACGCTTCCCCTGAAGCCGCAGTCCCGTCCAAAAACTTCCGCTCCAGACGCGAGCCAACTGCAGGTGAAGAAATGCGAAAAGTAGGATGTTGGCTGCGAATATATCCCATGACGGCATTGGCTCCAAGAACAACTCTTCGAGTCAAGGCCTCTCGGATGGAAGTTGCAGATTGGAACAGATCAACCAACGCATGAATTCCTTGCGGCTGCGGCCCCTCCGGAAACAAGAAGTGGTTGACACGCATAAACGCCGCCCGGCAACGCTCGAGTAGGATAGCGCCACGGAACACTCGATCCTTCAGGGTAGCGAGTTCGCGGGCACGATACCTGTCTGCCCAGAAATGCTGAGGGCCGGAGACTGGGTTATCAGTCGCGTTATCCAAGCGCTCGTTGACCCGTTCCTCCTCTTCCTTGAAGTTTTGGACGAAAACTGCAGACGAGCAACTATCAACAGAAGATAGAGAAGACATAAGAAGATCACAAAGGCAATCGCCTGATACATACCTTCGAGTTGCCTGTTCGAGTGCTCGACTTCACCAAGCACATATTCTTCACGCTGGGTGGCAAGAGCTGGTCTCGCCTTAAGGATTTTCAACTCCGTTTGAGTGGCCTGTAGCTCCTGCTCTAAAGTGACCACTCGCTTCTTTGCATAAGCCAAAACCTTGGCATTATTTTTTGCTTCGGCAGTTGCTCGAGTACCCGCACACGGCCGAGAAGCCTCAGTTGGATCGGTATCGTCTGGCTGACAAGCGCATAATCATATATTTCAGATGCAGGCACAAATCAAGGCAAGACAAATACGTAAAGAAAGGTGCATCATGGGGTTCATATCATAAACAAAGTAAGTAGCAAAAGCGCCCATGTTGGGTGTCGAATCTTCATTACATAAACTCAAAGTCAAAAGTCTAAACACGGGACACCGACTCGGACCTAGCCCTACGCGACTTGGACATAGCAGCAACAGCAGCAGATCTGCGCTCCATGGTGTCGATACAAATACGCGATAGTCGCGTGGCGGCTTCGGTTACACCCTTCAAAGACAAAGGCTGCCCATCTGACCTTTTCGGGAATTCAGACAGGACAGCCTCATATTCGGCAATAACGCCGCTACCAAGGAGGAGCTTGAGGGTAGACTCCGAGCCGCGTACCGTCAAGTCGCGGGCGAACTCCGCCAAAGTCGAGGAACCGGGACCCAGCACGTCTGCGAAACCTCGCATGGTGGCAGGAACTTCACTCGACGGAAGCACTGCCTTGAAAACAGCGCTAAGGGTTCGAGTGGACGTGTCCAGGGAACTCTTGGCGTGTTGGATGGCGGCGCTCAGCATCTCCATGGCGCGGTCAAGTGACAGGTCATCACTGGACATACCCTCGGAGGTAGATGCGGCAGCAGATCCTTCACAATTTCAAAAAAGAAGAACGACTGAAAAGTCAGTACAAGGACCAGCAAACGAAAGGCGCAAAGCATAAACAAAGCATACTAACCTTCTATCACACGCGCAAAATCTGACACTTGGGTCGCGTACTCCCGCTCGCGAGAGGCAGCCGAGCGCAGAGCATCGTCCAGATCTTTCTTCGCGCGCGACTGCTGGTCGACGAATTGTCTTTCCAGATCCTTCAGTCGCTGCTCCAGCTCAGTCGCTCGCTTCTCAACGAGGCCCTTCTCACCTGGGACGGTTAATTAACAGCTCAGCTGCAGAACACCAAAAGCAAAAAAGAGAAGCAGCTCATGAAGTAAATCAGAAAAACTTACGGCTCAATTCGTCGAGGCGGGAACGAAGAATGACCCGTTCCTCCTCCGATTGCACAAAAGCCTTGCCAGTCGCGACAAGGCCACGGACGGCAGGCTGCAAAAGATATGCAATAGATATTAGCAAGGCGATCGATTCAGAACATAAAACGCGAAAATACTTACATGGTCAACCCATGAGGGAGTTGCAGAAGTGGAAGGGTTCGCAGTCGAAGCAGCAGCAGGTGGCGTCATAACTGTGGTAGTCGCTTCAACCACCAAAGTGGTTTTAGCGACATCTAAGTCAGCACGGGGGGAGGCCACAGTCGACTCCTCCACAATGGGAGGAGACTGCACCCGATCGTCACTAGCGCTGCTGCGACAGTATCAACAGGCTTAAGGTAAAGTAACAAAGCAAGCAAAAAGCAAACACAGCAAAAATGCCTCATAGCTGCGGACCTGTGTTCGCCCTCATCTGAATCCGGCTCAGCGTCAAGGCATGGGCCTCCGAAGCTCATACGCCCAGACGAGTGCGGCGGTGAGCGCCGAGCCAGAGGGGAGACACCCTTCGCAGGCGAGGAGTTGCCGGAGTCCTCCAGGTCCCTTCGCTCTGCACTCCCCGAGTGGGAACTCGAGGCCTCTTGCCGAGGCACACAACGCCGCTTGGCGGCAGGCTCAGTCGCAGGGTTGCCACCCTTACGGACTTGGTTCACCTCCTCGGTTTCTGTTTCTTCTGTGGCGGAGCTGTTAGCCGAAGGCGGGGTGGTGACGGTTTTCTTCCCCTCATCTAGCAGAGCTGCCTCCTCGGCAGGACCAGACTCGGGGAGGGGAGGAAGAGATGCGGCAGTCGAATGGCCCTGATCGCAAACAAAAATTACACTCAAAAGGTATTTGCACCAGAGACAAAGGACGGCAAAAGCAACAAAGTCCAGAATATTTACCTCAGGAAGGGCGTTCTCCAGACCAAAAGGAGCGACTGAGAAGTTGAAATCGATAGTTTCGTCAATCTTGATGCTGGTGATGTACTTCACATGAGCGTCCAGTTCATTGGGCGACAGCTCCGCATCGCTCATCCTGGTGGCGTCGAGTGGGCCTTCATATCGCCACATCGGGTGGGAGCGCTGCTGCAGAGGCCACACTCGACGCTTGATGAAGGTGCTCATCAACTGAACACCGGTAACGGTGCTCAGCAGCTTGCTGATCTTGTCCATAAGGGGAGCAGCCTCTTCCATCTCCTCAGTCGAGAGAGGATGCTCCCACGCTTTCGTCTTCAGCGGAGTCGTCCCAATCGAGAAGGCCGGGCGCACGTCCTGGTCGATGGGGACGTAGAACCACTTGTTCCTCCATCCTTGGGCAGAGTCGACTGCCTTGAGGTTGAAGTAGTGGCAGTCGCTGCGGACCTGGATGCCAACCCCGCCAAGTGGGCACACACGCCCGTCGCGGACCATATGGCGCACTCGGAAGATGGACTTCCAGAGTGCCCAGCTAGGGGATACACCCAAGAAACACTCGCACAAAACCATGAAGCAGGCAATGTGCAAAATGCTATTGGGGGTGAGATCGTGGATCTGCACCCCATATGCGTACAGAAGCCCGCGCACAAAATCGTGCAGCGGGAGGGCAAAGCCACGAGGCAGAAATTCGGCAAAGCAAACACGCTCGCCGGCGCGGGGCTCAGGAAGTACCTCCTTGTTGGAGGGCGCGCGGGCGGCGAGCTTGTCGGACGGCGGGAGCAGGCCCGTGTGACGGAACGCCGCCAGCTTCTTCTCGGTGACTGCGGATTTTACCCAGTCACCGGAGACCTTCTTCAAAGCGGCGGCGGGATTTCCCATGGAGGTCGCGGCGGCCGCGGCACCTTTCCTCTTCTTGCTGACATTGGCGGAGGAAGAAGGGACGGTAGCGCTCGTGTTCTTCTTCGGGGCCATGGTGAACAGGGGGAGCAAGGGTAAAAGCGAAGGAAGCGCGCGCTCGAGGAAGAAGAGGAACAGGAGGCAGAGGAGGCAAATGGTTGGGTAAGATAGCCTACGGCGGTAAGATCTATATCTACCACGACGGAAGAAGTGATCTCGGCCATCCGTGCATAATCGCCAAGCCACGTGGCGCTATCGGAGAGTAACCGTCGCAGGCCACGACGCCCACTACGCACGAAAAACGAGGAAATCATGAGCACGCTCGCGGAAATCTCGCCACGTCCGGTCAAATCATAACTGAACCGGCGTACACCACGGTCAAACAAGCGGACCCACAATGACACGTCCTGTCAAAGGTCTGCGCGCACGCCACGGTGGTCATGCATGACGTCACCCAGTTGGCAAAGTTGTCAAATACAAAAGTGATAGCCGAGCAGCTAATCGACTGGACCAATGACGTGCAATCCTGCAAAAGTCTCTCAACTACTCATACAGCAAACGCAGCAAGGACAGTCGAGCATACTCCCATCGGGAGCGGGTAAAAATTTCTTCGACTAATGTACATCAAAGTCGCGCAGCTCTTCAAAAGGTCTCTCGACTAAGGTAAAAGCAAGCATTTCGAATATTGTCAAGCACACTCCCAAGGGGAGTGGGTGAAAATGTCTTCGACTGACATTTTCTTTTAACGATTCATTAATTTGAGATTATCCTTCATTACGAGTAATAAAGCACAATCTCGGGGGCTACTCCCATCGGGAGCGCTGCCGCGCACCCGATAGATTCAAAAAGCAAAAAAGGCAGTTGATTAAAGAGACTCGCCTTAGTCAAAAGCAAAAAGGCATAAACTCAAAGAAATTCCCGAGTTACGTCAGTCGATGACGCTTCGGATGCTGCATGCATAAAATGCAAAGGTAAGACCGTCGATCAGTCGAGCTGGGCTGAGGACCACTCCGGCAGTGCTAAGTCCTTAATTTTTTCCGCGTCAGCAGATGCGATGAAAATCCTGGCGGACGCGCTGGGTAGCAAATTTAAGACTGCAGAACGTGCCAGTAAGACCTCAACGGCCTGAGTCGAATCTGTCCAGTATGTTCCAGGTTCGAGCCCGGGGACTCGAACTTGATTGAAGGCTTGTAAGGTTTTGCCCAAATGTGCAGTTAACTGGTCTTGACTTATCGGGTAAATCCAGGCCTACTAAGTCACTAATCCTTTGTCAAAAGCATAAAGTCATAGTCGAAAGACAATATGAAGCGTACCAAACACAAACATGTGACGTGCACTATCAAGTGAGTCCATGCCTAATTCTTCGAATCAGCCAAGCACTCGGGGGCTAATGACGAGGATATACCGAACGGGTACCCTGTCGTGTGGGTACCTGGTGCACGTGATGATTACAGCCCAATTGTCAATAGGCTGACGAAGCCCATCAAGGAAGGCCCAAGACGAAGATTGCTTTCCTAGTTATCCATAGTCGGTTGTAGTTTCCATACTTGTAATCCTAGTCGGTTACGTACCCGAGACCTAGCCCCCCATATAAGGGCTGGGAGGGCTACCGATCAGGGACACGCCAAATCAGAACCTCCAAACCCTAGCGAGACGAACTCTCGGTAGACCCTTGTAACCACCACATATCTACAGAGCAATAACAGACAAGCAGGAAGTAGGGGTGTTACCTCAGCCGAGGGCCTTGAACCTGGGTAAATCCCGCTTGTCAGCCGTCGAGTCTACCAGCACTACGCGTTCTCTACCTCATAACTCTAACCCTAGGCTATCGACTATGGGTATTGACGAGGACACACCTCGTCAGCGCGCTACCCTCATCAATATATAGCCCCTATCTAGGGCTACCCTTATGACTAAGGAATTTTCGTGAAGAGAGTGGGCCTAGCGTTACCACATAGGAAGGGGCAGGCATAGCGTCCGGGCGCTACCGGTTAGTGGAGAATGGTGATATTGTTTTGGCTTAGGCCCTGTTTGGAACACAGTAAGTAAGTAAAAACGTAGCAATAGAAAAATGCAGGAATTGAGTCATGTTTTCTGAATTCCTAAAGGAATCAAAACCACAAAAAAATTAATTTAAAGTGTTATTTGGATGTCATCACGCAGAAAAAACACAGGAATTATAGACATAGAAAGATTAAAACATGAGATGAGACCTCATGTTTGTTTTCCTACAATTTTTTTATGAAATAGCCTATCTCATAGGAATTCCCTATTCCTTTGTTCCAAACGATACCATATGAAATTTTCCTATAAAATTTCTATCTTTCAAAATTCTTATTGTGTTCCTTTGTTCTAAACGGGGACTTAGTTTTGAAAATATATTAGAGGGTATTCCCTCCAAACCAGAAAAAAAATGTCGGCAGAAAACAACATAGGCAGTGCAACTCGTATGAGTAACATGCGACTCTTTTTTTCCGGATCGGAGGTAGTAATTCAAATTGTGCTGAAATTTCCTGACAAAACCATTTTGTAGTTTTTCCATCTTTATTCGCTGAACTTTGGGCCCGTGCTCACTATAGGCCACGAGTTCGTCGATGTTTGCAGAAATTCGTGATGCTGCCTGACGAGGATATACCGAACGGGTACCCTGTCGTGTGGGTACCTGGTGCACGTGATGATTACAGCCCAATTGTCAATAGACTGACGAAGCCCATCAAGGAAGGCCCAAGACGAAGATTGCTTTCCTAGTTATCCATAGTCGGTTGTAGTTTCCATACTTGTAATCCTAGTCGGTTACGTACCCGAGACCTAGCCCCCCATATAAGGGCTGGGAGGGCTACCGATCAGGGACACGCCAAATCAGAACCTCCAAACCCTAGCGAGACGAACTCTCGCTAGACCCTTGTAACCACCACATATCTACAGAGCAATAACAGACAAGCAGGAAGTAGGGGTGTTACCTCAGCCGAGGGCCTTGAACCTGGGTAAATCCCGCTTGTCAGCCGTCGAGTCTACCAGCACTACGCGTTCTCTACCTCATAACTCTAACCCTAGGCTATCGACTATGGGTATTGACGAGGACACACCTCGTCAATTGGCGCCGTCTGTGGGAAAAGGTAGTGTTGGATCTACGGATTCGCTGGTTTCGTCTTCGAACGGTGACTCGCCGACTACATCTGCAAACAGCCACGCGCTGACAATCTCGACTGGCATTGAAGCATCAGGTGATCAGTCGCCAACTTCGCAAATCGCATCGCTGAAAAGAATCAAACCGTACTCACCGGAAGCACAGGAAGTTTTCGCTAATCTCGATTCAGGTTTCGATCTAACCGTTGGAGAGCACAATTTTTTTCGTCGATAAGCTTGGTGTGCAGGACTTGACCGATTCGATCGCGATGGAGGCACTCAAAGATCCATCGACTACGATCACATCTCCAGCAGGCAAGGAAGATACCTCATCACAGATCGATTCGATCCCATCGCCGACATCCCCAACCTCATCCATGTCGACTGAGGAGTTCAATAGGATCATGGCGCAAGAATTCCCAGAGGATAAGGCACAATCTACCCACCAGATAGGCGCAGTCGAGAAACCATCTACTATGGTCACATCATCTGCAGGCATGGAAGCTACGTCGTCAAAGGTCAACTCGATCTCGCCGTCAAGATCTCTAGTCGACTCCATAACAACCCAAGAGTTCAATAAACTCTTGGCGCAAGAGCTTCTAGAGGATGAGGTACAGTCTGACTATCAAGTCACCACATTCGAACACATCACGGCACTCGACACTGCACCCGACTACAGGCAAACTGAAGACACGGACGACAGCATCTACCTCGTCGACTTCGCCGGGCCAGAGATCCAAGCGGATCACGAGTTCCTCTCCAGCAACGAAGACGGTCCTGAAAAGATACCCGAAGCATACGTCAACACCGACGACCAGATCAGCAACAACTCCGACATGAGTTTGGACGACGACCCCGAGCCCATAACCGGCATTGATAGCACATACACATATCCCCCGGTCACACCTCGGCAGGTCTACGTTGCGTTCAGCGCCGAAACCTCAGCGGCAGCAGCTAGTCGCAGACCTACAGAATTTCCTTGCACAGTCACATTACCAGATGGCGTGACAGCATTAACTATCACCGCAGAGATAGCAGCGAAAGTTGACAAAATCATAAAGGACTGCACAATGATGCCAGCAGATGCAACCCCAGAGGAGTTGATGACATACAATTATTTCAATTGGCAAGAAACAATGCGATTAAAGGAATACAGAGCAACACTAGAAGAGCGCAGAAAGCAGGCTAGCATCTCGAGTATGCGGAGAAGGCAGCTTTCCCTTAGCTCCACAGGTGCGACGGAGCGCAGGCATAGATCGAGATTCGCCAGCATCCCAGAAGGAGAGAGATCCGGAGTCACTCGCAACTTAGAACATTCGTTCATGACTCTAGACTCCGAAGGCGTACTAGTACCCAAAACAGCTGAAGGTGCCTTGATATCACTTGGAGCATACCTCAAGGCGACAGCACCTCCAGCAGGCAATCCGGCCGAAGAACTACATCTTCAACAATTAAAGGCGCTCGCACTCGCGGCAAAAGGACTCCAGACGGAGAAGCACAGAGAGCGCAGTAGAAGCCGTTCACGAGATCGTCGCAGTCGAAGCCCTCGCAGGAGTGGCACACGAAAATACTCGAGTCATCGCCGTTCACGAAGCAGGTCTAGGAGATCCGCCAGCAACGATTCGAGTGACGGTCGCGATACAGGACCTTGCGGAGCACGATGCTTCACACGGCGAATCCGCGAAGCCAGGTTGCCCAAAAGGTTCGGGTTACCAACAACGCCGAAGTTCAACTGCAAACAAGAGCCGTCAGGCTGGCTCGAGGACTACAAGCTCGCAGTCGTGTGCCAAAGGGGGACAACTACAACAGCACTGCAGTACATACAGCTAATGCTTGAAGGCACAGCTCGCGACTGGCTCAAAGCATTACCCGAAGCATCATACGACTCCTGGGATCACTTTCGGGAGGACTTCATCAAATATTTCGATCCTCTGTGTGAGCGGCCCAAAACATTCGAGGAATTACGGGCTTGCAAGCAAAGGTCGGACGAACCAATTCGAGCATACATCAGGCGATGGACTGCCATCCGCAATTCAGTCGGCACAATCTCCGAAGACAGAGCCATGGACGCCTTCACCATGGGGGTCCTCAGAGAAGACTTCAGAGAAGCACTCGGTCGCCAAAAGCCAAAATCCATGGCAGAGCTCATGAAAATAGCGACCGAGTGGGCGGACGGCGAAGATTCCATAAGGACCAAGCGTCCACTTTCCCCACATGACCGTGAGGATCGACGTAATAGTCGAGACCACCACGACAGGGATGATAGAAGACGAAGACGCAAAAGTGGTTACAGCGACAACGACAAGGTAAAATTCGTAGCAGCGGGTTTCTCACAGGACAATCACGTCCAGGACGACAGACGACCAGAAGATCGCCGCGACAGCCGAAATGATAGTCGCCGCGACAGTCGAGGAGATGATCGCCGAGACAGTCGAACGGACGACCGACGAGGCAGTCGAGACCGCGATCAACGTAGCGGTGGATACCGAAGGCAAGAGTGGCGTAAACGCACAGATGCAAAACCAGAGAAAACATTTCAAGAAAAGATGGATGATTACTGCAGGCTGCACCTATTCAAGGGAGATGATGGAAGGCTAATCTCCAACCACACCATGGGGAACTGCCGAGAGTTCGAACAAATAGCGGCGGATTACATGACGAGAATCAGAAGGGTCACACCCTCGACTGCACCACCAGCCTACATCGCGCCACCACCAACACAGCCAGTCGCGGCATTACCACCCCCACCACCATACAACCCAGGAAGCCAAGTCGCGGGAGCCATACATCACATACCTCAAGCAACGGAGGAGCAATACCCAAAGCCCCAGGGACAGATGTTCATGATTCAAAAAGGGCGTCCCTCCAACAGGCAGCAAAAGATCCACACTCGACACGTTAACATGGCGGTTATGGCGCCTCCAGCCATACCAGACTTCTTGCGGGGATCTGAAACCGCAATAACCTTCAATCGAGAAGATCACCCACCAGCTGTCTACCGACCAGGCCACGCTGCCCTGGTACTCGACGCTCAGATTGGTGGATACGCCATGACTAAGGTCTTCATGGATGGAGGCAGCGGCATCAACATCATCTTTGCCGATACACTTCGCCGGATGAATAGGTCAGTCGAAAATTTACCCCAGTCCACAAACACTTTTCATGGTATTGTCCCAGGTAAACCTGTTCTCCCAGAAGGCACGATACAACTCGACGTCACCTTCGGCGATGCACACCACTTCAGAACCGAGTCGATTGAATTCGAAGTCGTCGACTGGAAGTCACAATACCATGCCATATTAGGGCGCCCCGCATTTGCTCGATTCATGGCGGTGCCACACTACGCATACCTCAAGTTGAAGATGCCAGGCCCGAAAGGAGTCATCACAGTCAACGGAAACTTTCAAAGGTCAGACGCTTGCGACCGCGACTTCAGCAAAATCTCCGAGACGTTCGGTATGGAGCAAACCCTCGAAGAGCTCTCACTCACCAACGACCCAACATACATGCCCGAGCAAAAGAAACAGGCAGTCGACAAGGCATTCAGCGCCGCAGATGGCATAAAGAAGCATCAGGTTCACCCGACTGATCCAGCCAAGACAGTCAGGGTGTCCACAAGCCTGTCTCCTGCATAGGAAAGCGCGCTCGTCGAATTCCTCCGTGAGAACTGGGATATATTTGCATGGTGTGCAGCCGACATGCCAGGTATTCCCAGAGAATTCGCCGAGCACTCCCTCCAACTTAATCCAGGAACTAGGCCAGTCAAGCAAGCAATACGTCGTGTCTCCGGTCCCAAAAGAGAGGCTATAGAGAAGCATGTAGAAAAGTTACTCAAAGCAAACTTCATCCGAGAAATCAAAAAATCAGAGTGGGTAGCCAACCCTGTACTAGTCGAGAAGAAGAAGACAGGAGCAACCAGGATGTGTGTCGACTTCACCGGGCTCAACAAGTGTTGCCCGAAAGATCATTTTCCACTGCCACGTATCGACCAAATCGTTGACTCCACTGCGGGATGCGAACGTTTATCCTTCCTAGATGCATACTCGGGGTATCACCAGATACGGATGAAAGTCGAAGACGAGGAGAAGACAGCCTTCACAACTCCACTCGGAGTATATTGCTACACCACAATGCCCTTCGGGCTCAAGAACGCAGGTGCCACCTACCAGCGTATGATGCAGAATTGTTTGAAGACGCAAATTGGACACAATGTCGAGGTTTACGTAGATGACATCGTCATTAAGTCGAAAGAAGAAAGCACACTACTCGCAGACTTGCGAGAAACATTCGACAATCTCAACAGGTACAACATCAAACTTAACCCAGACAAGTGTACTTTTGGTGTTCCAGCCGGAGAGCTCTTGGGGTACTTGGTGTCTGCCCGAGGAATAGAAGCGAACCCAGAAAAGATACAGGCCATATTAACCATGCAAAGACCTAAAAAGCTCTACGAGGTGCAGCAGTTGACAGGTCGAATAGCAGCGCTCGGTCGCTTCATCAGTAAATTGGGTGAAAAGGCGTTGCCACTTTATCGACTAATGAAGAAGGCAGCCAAGTTCGAGTGGACAGCTGAAGCTGAAGCAGCCTTCATAGATCTCAAACGAATACTCACAAATCCTCCCATCCTGGCGGCACCCAAGGAGAGGGAGCCGTTGTACCTGTACGTTGCAGCCACAAATAGAGTAGTAAGTACGGCCTTGGTAGTTGAACGCATGGAGGAAGGAAAAACTCAGAGCATCCAGAAACCAGTCTACTACGTCAGCGAAGTCCTGTCCCTATCAAAGCAAAGATACCCGCACTTTCAAAAGCTAGCGTACGCTGTCTTCATAACATCCAGGAAGCTACGCCACTACTTCACGGAGCACCCGATAACGGTGGTCAGTAAATCAGCAATCGGGGATATACTCACCAATCCCGACGCAACGGGGCGAGTAGCAAAATGGCTCATCGAGCTCGGGCCACTCGGGATCACATATGACCACCCGAAGGCCATCAAAGCACAAGTCCTACCCGACTTCACAACGAAGTGGATAGAATCTCAGCTGCCAGGAATCCCTGATGTGTCCAACTCATGGACAATGTACTTCGATGGGTCTAAGAAGAACAAAGGCGCGGGTGCAGGCGTCGTACTCATATCACCTAAAGGCGACAAGCTCAAGTACGTGTTGCAGATGGACTTCGAGCGACCTTCCAACAATGAGGCAGAATATGAAGGCCTGATCCACGGCATGCGAATGGCTAAGGCACTGGGATGCACCCGACTTATGATATACGGTGACTCAAACCTAGTCGTGCAGCAGACAATGAAAGCTTGCGATGCCATAGCCGACAATATGATCGCATATCGCGACCTCTACAACACATTAGAAGGTGACTTCGATGGATGCGAGCTACGACATGTGGGGCGAGAAAGCAATGAGGAAGCGGACATACTAGCCAACATTGGCTCGACTAAAGCACAAGTCCCACCAGGCGTCTTCCTGGAGCGAATCCAGCACAGGTCCATTAAAAAGCAGCGGCCCCCATCGACCTCGACTGCCACATCCAAAGACAAAGCGCCCAGCTCAGAGGATCCGGCAGTCGAAGTGCTACTATGCCAGGGCGATCAGGTAATACCAGCATGGACTCAACCTTTCCTAGCATACATGCTCCGCGACGAACTACCAGACGATGCGGCAGAGGCTCGACGAGTCACTCGACGCTCCAAAGCATACACCATCATCAACGGGGAACTCTACAAACGAAGCATCTCAGGTATGTTCCAAAGGTGTGTGGAAATTGAGGATGGAAAAACCATACTTCGCGATATTCATGCAGGAACCTGTGGGCATCATGCCGGCAGTCGATCACTCGTAGCCAAAGCCTTCCGAGCAGGGTTTTACTGGCCTACATCACTTAAGGACGCAGAAGACATTGTCAAAAGGTTCATCGGGTGCCAGAAATTCGCCACCAAGCCTCACGCACCCGCATCAGCACTCAAAACCATACCATTGGCTTGGCCCTTCGCCCAATGGGGGCTTGACATGGTCGGACCACTCAAAAAGTCATCGCCTGGAGGACATACTCACCTGCTGGTGGCAGTGGACAAATTCACGAAGTGGATAGAAGCAGTCCCAATAACAAGCTCGACTGCCGCTACATCAGTCAATTTCATAAAATCTATCGTCCATCGCTTTGGTGTCCCAAACAGCATCATCACGGACAACGGCACAAACTTCACAGCCGAGGAGTTTCGTTCCTTCTGCAAAGAGTGGAACATTGCGCTCAATTACGCATCGGTGGCGCACCCGCAGTCCAATGGACAGGTAGAAAAAGCTAATGGTCTCGTCTGCACGGGCATTAAGAAAAGACTACTGGTACCACTCAAAAGGGCCGCGGGTGCTTGGGTCGACGAGCTCCCGGCAGTACTATGGAGTCTGCGCACAACCCCAAACGCCTCGACCCAGTTTACTCCGTTTTTCATGGTCTACGGCGCAGAGGCAGTACTGCCACCAGAGGTGAAATTCAGCGCACCAAGAGTCGAGGTGTACGACGAAGACAACGCGAACGAGTCACTCGAAGACTCGGTGGATCTACTCGAAGAATCACGCAATACGGCCCTTGCTCGCACAGCCGTTTATCAGCAGGATCTCCGTAACTACCACAGTCGACGACTCCGACCCAGAACATTCATGGTAGGCGACTTGGTACTCCGGATGAAGCAGAAGAAGGTGCACAAGCTCGCATCACCATGGGAAGGGCCTTTCGTTATCACGGAGGTCATCGACGGTGGTGCCTATCGACTTAAGCACGCCCAGACGGGAGAATTGTCAAATAACCCATGGAACGTGGCGCACCTGCGCCGCTTCTATGCCTAGATGTCATAGTCAATCAATGTAACAGAGCATAAATGTCGAAAAGGCCAGCAGGTTTCAGACGCGCTCTTTTCCTTACCAGGGTACCTAAGGGGACTGGAAGGTTTTTAATGAGGCGGCTTGCTGGCCAAAATCGGGAATAAAGAAAGATGTTCTTTTTCGCATAATTTACTATCATAAGTCAAATCAATCCCAACCCGAAACACTCGAAGACTCGGGGGCTGGGTCCTTGTCATAAGCAGCAAAACTCAGCCACACTCGAAGACTCGGGGGCTGAGTACTTGTCACGAACACACAGCGGCACCCGAAGGCTCAGGGGCTGGATACATACATACTTACATAAACATCTTACTATTTACACCCCCACTCGAGGGACTCGGGGGCTGGATAATTACACAAGTTACATAGGTTCATCCTTTACAGGCAAGCCGGAGTCGATAAGCTGGTTGTGCAAACAATCCACAAACGCTTCCCCTGAAGCCGCAGTCCCGTCCAAAAACTTCCGCTCCAGACGCGAGCCAACTGCAGGTGAAGAAATGCGAAAAGTAGGATGTTGGCTGCGAATATATCCCATGACGGCATTGGCTCCAAGAACAACTCTTCGAGTCAAGGCCTCTCGGATGGAAGTTGCAGATTGGAACAGATCAACCAACGCATGAATTCCTTGCGGCTGCGGCCCCTCCGGAAACAAGAAGTGGTTGACACGCATAAACGCCGCCCGGCAACGCTCGAGTAGGATAGCGCCACGGAACACTCGATCCTTCAGGGTAGCGAGTTCGCGGGCACGATACCTGTCTGCCCAGAAATGCTGAGGGCCGGAGACTGGGTTATCAGTCGCGTTATCCAAGCGCTCGTTGACCCGTTCCTCCTCTTCCTTGAAGTTTTGGACGAAAACTGCAGACGAGCAACTATCAACAGAAGATAGAGAAGACATAAGAAGATCACAAAGGCAATCGCCTGATACATACCTTCGAGTTGCCTGTTCGAGTGCTCGACTTCACCAAGCACATATTCTTCACGCTGGGTGGCAAGAGCTGGTCTCGCCTTAAGGATTTTCAACTCCGTTTGAGTGGCCTGTAGCTCCTGCTCTAAAGTGACCACTCGCTTCTTTGCATAAGCCAAAACCTTGGCATTATTTTTTGCTTCGGCAGTTGCTCGAGTACCCGCACACGGCCGAGAAGCCTCAGTTGGATCGGTATCGTCTGGCTGACAAGCGCATAATCATATATTTCAGATGCAGGCACAAATCAAGGCAAGACAAATACGTAAAGAAAGGTGCATCATGGGGTTCATATCATAAACAAAGTAAGTAGCAAAAGCGCCCATGTTGGGTGTCGAATCTTCATTACATAAACTCAAAGTCAAAAGTCTAAACACGGGACACCGACTCGGACCTAGCCCTACGCGACTTGGACATAGCAGCAACAGCAGCAGATCTGCGCTCCATGGTGTCGATACAGATACGCGATAGTCGCGTGGCGGCTTCGGTTACACCCTTCAAAGACAAAGGCTGCCCATCTGACCTTTTCGGGAATTCAGACAGGACAGCCTCATATTCGGCAATAACGCCGCTACCAAGGAGGAGCTTGAGGGTAGACTCCGAGCCGCGTACCGTCAAGTCGCGGGCGAACTCCGCCAAAGTCGAGGAACCGGGACCCAGCACGTCTGCGAAACCTCGCATGGTGGCAGGAACTTCACTCGACGGAAGCACTTCCTTGAAAACAGCGCTAAGGGTTCGAGTGGACGTATCCAGGGAACTCTTGGCGTGTTGGATGGCGGCGCTCAGCATCTCCATGGCGCGGTCAAGTGACAGGTCATCACTGGACATACCCTCGGAGGTAGATGCGGCAGCAGATCCTTCACAATTTCAAAAAAGAAGAACGACTGAAAAGTCAGTACAAGGACCAGCAAACGAAAGGCGCAAAGCATAAACAAAGCATACTAACCTTCTATCACACGCGCAAAATCTGACACTTGGGTCGCGTACTCCCGCTCGCGAGAGGCAGCCGAGCGCAGAGCATCGTCCAGATCTTTCTTCGCGCGCGACTGCTGGTCGACGAATTGTCTTTCCAGATCCTTCAGTCGCTGCTCCAGCTCAGTCTCTCGCTTCTCAACGAGGCCCTTCTCACCTGGGACGGTTAATTAACAGCTCAGCTGCAGAACACCAAAAGCAAAAAAGAGAAGCAGCTCATGAAGTAAATCAGAAAAACTTACGGCTCAATTCGTCGAGGCGGGAACGAAGAATGACCCGTTCCTCCTCCGATTGCACAAAAGCCTTGCCAGTCGCGACAAGGCCACGGACGGCAGGCTGCAAAAGATATGCAATAGATATTAGCAAGGCGATCGATTCAGAACATAAAACGCGAAAATACTTACATGGTCAACCCATGAGGGAGTTGCAGAAGTGGAAGGGTTCGCAGTCGAAGCAGCAGCAGGTGGCGTCATAACTGTGGTAGTCGCTTCAACCACCAAAGTGGTTTTAGCGACATCTAAGTCAGCACGGGGGGAGGCCACAGTCGACTCCTCCACAATGGGAGGAGACTGCACCCGATCGTCACTAGCGCTGCTGCGACAGTATCAACAGGCTTAAGGTAAAGTAACAAAGCAAGCAAAAAGCAAACACAGCAAAAATGCCTCATAGCTGCGGACCTGTGTTCGCCCTCATCTGAATCCGGCTCAGCGTCAAGGCATGGGCCTCCGAAGCTCATACGCCCAGACGAGTGCGGCGGTGAGCGCCGAGCCAGAGGGGAGACACCCTTCGCAGGCGAGGAGTTGCCGGAGTCCTCCAGGTCCCTTCGCTCTGCACTCCCCGAGTGGGAACTCGAGGCCTCTTGCCGAGGCACACAACGCCGCTTGGCGGCAGGCTCAATCGCAGGGTTGCCACCCTTACGGACTTGGTTCACCTCCTCGGTTTCTGTTTCTTCTGTGGCGGAGCTGTTAGCCGAAGGCGGGGTGGTGACGGTTTTCTTCCCCTCATCTAGCAGAGCTGCCTCCTCGGCAGGACCAGACTCGGGGAGGGGAGGAAGAGATGCGGCAGTCGAATGGCCCTGATCGCAAACAAAAATTACACTCAAAAGGTATTTGCACCAGAGACAAAGGACGGCAAAAGCAACAAAGTCCAGAATATTTACCTCAGGAAGGGCGTTCTCCAGACCAAAAGGAGCGACTGAGAAGTTGAAATCGATAGTTTCGTCAATCTTGATGCTGGTGATGTACTTCACATGAGCGTCCAGTTCATTGGGCGACAGCTCCGCATCGCTCATCCTGGTGGCGTCGAGTGGGCCTTCATATCGCCACATCGGGTGGGAGCGCTGCTGCAGAGGCCACACTCGACGCTTGATGAAGGTGCTCATCAACTGAACACCGGTAACGGTGCTCAGCAGCTTGCTGATCTTGTCCATAAGGGGAGCAGCCTCTTCCATCTCCTCAGTCGAGAGAGGATGCTCCCACGCTTTCGTCTTCAGCGGAGTCGTCCCAATCGAGAAGGCCGGGCGCACGTCCTGGTCGATGGGGACGTAGAACCACTTGTTCCTCCATCCTTGGGCAGAGTCGACTGCCTTGAGGTTGAAGTAGTGGCAGTCGCTGCGGACCTGGATGCCAACCCCGCCAAGTGGGCACACACGCCCGTCGCGGACCATATGGCGCACTCGGAAGATGGACTTCCAGAGTGCCCAGCTAGGGGATACCCCCAAGAAACACTCGCACAAAACCATGAAGCAGGCAATGTGCAAAATGCTATTGGGGGTGAGATCGTGGATCTGCACCCCATATGCGTACAGAAGCCCGCGCACAAAATCGTGCAGCGGGAGGGCAAAGCCACGAGGCAGAAATTCGGCAAAGCAAACACGCTCGCCGGCGCGGGGCTCAGGAAGTACCTCCTTGTTGGAGGGCGCGCGGGCGGCGAGCTTGTCGGACGGCGGGAGCAGGCCCGTGTGACGGAACGCCGCCAGCTTCTTCTCGGTGACTGCGGATTTTACCCAGTCACCGGAGACCTTCTTCAAAGCGGCGGCGGGATTTCCCGTGGAGGTCGCGGCGGCCGCGGCACCTTTCCTCTTCTTGCTGACATTGGCGGAGGAAGAAGGGACGGTAGCGCTCGTGTTCTTCTTCGGGGCCATGGTGAACAGGGGGAGCAAGGGTAAAAGCGAAGGAAGCGCGCGCTCGAGGAAGAAGAGGAACAGGAGGCAGAGGAGGCAAATGGCAGGGTAAGATAGCCTACGGCGGTAAGATCTATATCTACCACGACGGAAGAAGTGATCTCGGCCGTCCGTGCATAATCGCCAAGCCACGTGGCGCTATCGGAGAGTAACCGTCGCAGGCCACGACGCCCACTACGCACGAAAAACGAGGAAATCATGAGCACGCTCGCGAAAATCTCGCCACGTCCGGTCAAATCATAACTGAACCGGCGTACACCACGGTCAAACAAGCGGACCCACAATGACACGTCCTGTCAAAGGTCTGCGCGCACGCCACGGTGGTCATGCGTGACGTCACCCAGTTGGCAAAGTTGTCAAATACAAAAGTGATAGCCGAGCAGCTAATCGACTGGACCAATGACGTGCAATCCTGCAAAATTCTCTCGACTACTCATACAGCAAACGCAGCAAGGACAGTCGAGCATACTCCCATCGGGAGCGGGTAAAAATTTCTTCGACTAATGTACATCAAAGTCGCGCAGCTCTTCAAAAGGTCTCTCGACTAAGGTAAAAGCAAGCATTTCGAATATTGTCAAGCACACTCCCAAGGGGAGTGGGTGAAAATGTCTTCGACTGACATTTTCTTTTAACGATTCATTAATTTGAGATTATCCTTCATTACGAGTAATAAAGCACAATCTCGGGGGCTACTCCCATCGGGAGCGCTGCCGCGCACCCGATAGATTCAAAAAGCAAAAAAGGCAGTTGATTAAAGAGACTCGCCTTAGTCAAAAGCAAAAAGGCATAAACTCAAAGAAATTCCCGAGTTACGTCAGTCGATGACGCTTCGGATGCTGCATGCATAAAATGCAAAGGTAAGACCCGTCGATCAGTCGAGCTGGGCTGAGGACCACTCCGGCAGTGCTAAGTCCTTAATTTTTTCCGCGTCAGCAGATGCGATGAAAATCCTGGCGGACGCGCTGGGTAGCAAATTTAAGACTGCAGAACGTGCCAGTAAGACCTCAACGGCCTGAGTCGAATCTGTCCAGTATGTTCCAGGTTCGAGCCCGGGGACTCGAACTTGATTGAAGGCTAGTAAGGTTTTGCCCAAATGTGCAGTTAACTGGTCTCGACTTATCGAGTAAATCCAGGCCTACTAAGTCACTAATCCTTTGTCAAAAGCATAAAGTCATAGTCGAAAGACAATATGAAGCGTACCAAACACAAACATGTGACGTGCACTATCAAGTGAGTCCATGCCTAATTCTTCGAATCAGCCAAGCACTCGGGGGCTAATGACGAGGATATACCGAACGGGTACCCAGTGGGTACCTGGTGCACGTGATGATTACAGCCCAATTGTCAATAGACTGACGAAGCCCATCAAGGAAGGCCCAAGACGAAGATTGCTTTCCTAGTTATCCATAGTCGGTTGTAGTTTCCATACTTGTAATCCTAGTCGGTTACGTACCCGAGACCTAGCCCCCCATATAAGGGCTGGGAGGGCTACCGATCAGGGACACGCCAAATCAGAACCTCCAAACCCTAGCGAGACGAACTCTCGCTAGACCCTTGTAACCACCACATATCTACAGAGCAATAACAGACAAGCAGGAAGTAGGGGTGTTACCTCAGCCGAGGGCCTTGAACCTGGGTAAATCCCGCTTGTCAGCCGTCGAGTCTACCAGCACTACGCGTTCTCTACCTCATAACTCTAACCCTAGGCTATCGACTATGGGTATTGACGAGGACACACCTCGTCACTGCCCATTATTTATCGCAGAGCCATGAACTTGAGTGACTGCGACGCGAAACGGGAAACACTTTTCTGTCAAATCCCAATCCAACCGCAGAGAAGGGAACATAGATTTCAGAAACAGAGTTGCGAACATAGATTTCCCAGCGCTGCCGCGACAACCATCATCAAACCCAAAGATCCAAATATCACTTGTTATATCCCCCTCCCCTCCCCGTTCCCTTCCCTGCTACAGTAGTTGAGAGCGAAACAGAGGCGTCTGAGGGTTTCGCCGGCGAATCCGCCGCTTCCCTCCGTCTCCGGCGCCGTTCCGGCGTTGCGAGGCGGGGGGAAGCTCCGGATCTCGATCGTGCGTGTAGATAGGTGTAGTTTTGTAGGGTTTCTCGTCTTCGTCGCCGGCATCGGGCTGGAGAGGGTGTCGGCGGCTCTGAAAAATAAGGTCTCCCCCTCCTTTCTCCAGTCCGGTGGCGAGGCTGCCGGGGAGGTCGTGGAGTTTTGGGTCTCCTTCTCGCAGGCGGTCGTCAGGGCGCTGGTGGCTGCTGTGCGTGTCGGAGTGTTGGTTCTTTTCTTCGCCCCCTTCGGCTAGATTCCGGCGATTTGCAGCGGCGCCGGAGCCAGGCCTTCTCTCTTCTGCAGATCCGGTCCATGGTGGACTTCCTGTAGAAATGGAGCTGGCCAAAGCCGTTTCAAGATCTTTGTCTGCCCGATTTTCTGCTCTGCAGATCGTGAGGTGAGCTGGTGCCTTCTTCCTCTGGCCGGCCGTGGCGGCGAGGAGTGGAAGAGGACTTGCTGCTCTTCTTCGATTCTGATGGAGTGGCTTTCACGGCTTCCCCTCTGCTGGTGCGATTGCGAGCTGCGTGACTGGCGTGCCGCGCCATCTCCAGCTCGACCGTCTGCTCTGGTCGGGGCGTGTCCCCCGCCGATGATCCATCTTCGTTGCCAAGATCTTGCCTTCGTTGGTGAGTGGCTATTGCGGCGACCTCAACGGGAATCGATTCCCAATAGGCCTATGCAGGCGATTCAGCCGTCTTCCTGCTACCTCTCGTCCTCCCCTGCGGTGCCACGGCGGAGAGGTCCTGGACGGCGGCGGACAAGGAAAGGCAGAGTTCCCCTGGGATGTGTGCGTTTTTTTCTGTTTCTGTGGGGTGTTTTCTGTAAAAGAGGGACAGCTGTGGCGTGTCTGGATATTTCCAGTGTAGTCCGGTGCTTTCGTTGCTAATATATCCAGAGACGTTTTATCAAAAAAAAAAAACCATCATCAAACCCAAGGCTCAATCCTTCGAAAACCCGCCGCCGGCGCCACAGCCGCATCCGCCTCTATCAGCAGCCGCCGCCACCGGCGGGAGATTGCGCCTCAGCCACCTCGCATTCCTCTGCCGCCTCGCCGTATCGACGGAGGCGTAGTTCGTGGAGCCCTTCCTGGTCGACGCGGAGCTCCACCCGCCGTCGCCGTCACGGGCCTGCTCCCGCGGTATGATCCATCTCGTCCGCTCCTTCGCCGCACCCAGTCCCCCACACGCCACCGCCCGCCGCAACGAAGGGCTTCAGGGTGCCCTGGGGAGCTCCCCAGGAGTGCAGATCGGTTTATGGCTGAATCAGGTTCGCCTTCGGGTATGTTGTTCCTCTGGTGTAGGTGCTGCGTCGGTTATACTGTGATACTACTGCTGTGCATTTTGTAAAACAAATATACCCATAAATTGGTAACATAAGTTTCTTCGTTGAAGTGTTTTAATACTTTGATTTGTTTGCTTGCCATATGTTGGACCCCCAAATATGTTCAAGTATATCTGATCCCAAATTTCGCTGGTGTTAACAACACCATTGTGGTCTCTGTTTCAATTTGGCACTGCAGTCGAAATGAATTGCCTCGAGTCAGGGTTACTTGGACAGTCTGTATGAAGGAATGTGGAGCTAGCAGAGTAATGGAGAATCCCATAAAAAAATGTGAACTACTAATAGCAAGCAAATAATTGCATGTGAAGCTTATTCCCCTGTATATATTGTTTTTCAGTTTGTTTCTATTTCAAACATTGCATATTGTATAATTTTGTGGCCGAATTCAGTATTGATACTATAATTACTAACGATAAATAGGGGATAGGGGAAGTCATCATTATCAGTTCAGATTGGTACTCGAGGATACAGGGAAACGACTTAGCTCATAATTTTAGATCATCTCCTTACGTGTCTCTGATAGTTTAAAATAGAGATTTCTTCTGCAATGTGACATTATTCAGTCCTTCAGAAAATAACTTACCTAACTTCTCAATTTTTAAATTTATATATCAATTCTTCTGAGGTTATTTGAAGTTTGCCCTCAACCTCAAGCTGTAGTAGTAAAATATAAGTGGTGCAGGTGGCAATGTGCACTACTTGATGACTAGCATCGTAATGTAATAAGCATGGGTAGTGTTATCGAAATATATCAACTGCATTTTTTTATTAGTGAAAATTTGTAGTTCAAGAAGAAAATGTGTGCTTTTGCGTTAGTGCATTTACCTCAGGCCCTGCTTGGATACCAGGTTTTTGGGCCAGAAATTGCGGGGAATATTTTACGGAGCTGCGTACCTCCATAAATTAACGACAATTGGACCGTATTTCCCGCAGGGGAAAACTAAATGTGAATCCAAGCGGGGCCTTAATGTTTGTAGCTTGGAAAGGAAGTTTTGTTTTAACCAAGACAGGTCAGTAGGAGAAATGAAGAGTTCAGGTGCCCACTAATAGGGAACTGGGACCAATATATTAAGTTCACCCTAATTTAGTCACCTCTTGTCATACTGTGGTAAGCTGATAAATGCCCCCCGGCTGATAAAAGGTGTTGCTGGTGTGTGTATGGAATAAATCTTTTTGTAACATCAGTTGGTGGCTAATACAAATTTTTCTTCTCTAACAGATAATCTATGTATCTTGGACTATTGTTGTGCTGACTTTTGCACGAATTCTCACATGTTTGAGTCAAATGGAAACCTCAAATTCCAATGGCTCAGTGGTAGGAATTTTTCTACTACATGACGGCGCAAAAACGGTGAAGACCAATGTTTCGATTTTCATAAAATTTGTAGGAAGTGTGCATCAATAGGACGTATGCATTTGATATATTATAACTTTTTTTGTTTCCATTACCTAAGTTAAACTTAAAGGATAGCACATAATAATTTTGTTATTCCTTATACAGTGTATCCTTATCTGAGCTCTCAACATTAACAAAGGTGTTGCTGTTTCAGAATTTTAATGCTGCATCGATGACTTCAGCTTTCAAGATACCAACCTTATAATGTTCCTTACTAAATATTGAGCTATACATAAGCCCCGAATATGTTTTCCAGCCCACTAAACTGTACCATTGTTCCGTCTCAATGTTGCAGAAATACTGCCTGTGCTGTAGACGATGACTAATAGAGCCACAGTTATCGTTCTTTCTGGTATGGTAAGTGCCTCATGCATTTACGTTACTACTAGATACAGTAGAGAAGTTCTCAGCACACACATTCTAGACAATTTGTATTCTGTTTGAAGTGTGGTGCTTTACCCGTGATTTTTATCAGTTAAACTTGTCGGTTTGGACAAATTAAACACGTTTCTTTGTGGTTCACTCTATCAAATTTCTAGCATTATCATAAAGTAGATTTCTATATGCTCCAACATAGATACATACTCCCTCCGATCCAATATAATTGTCGTAGGAAACGAACTGATCGTGTACAAGTCACAAGTATAACTCACGCCGCCCTTTGTGAACCGGAGGGAGTATCATATACTTGTATTATTTAACGCATTCTTATTTAAAGATTGGACCGCCCCTTCTGTAGCCACATCTTTCTAGGTTAAGCTATTTTGTCAGAGAAGAGACCCGCATCTGTTCTTATTGAACCATGCATAACTATTAAATTTGATGCATTAGGTGCAGCAAACCTTGTGTATTGTAAGTCCTACTCATGGTCATTTTCAAATGAATGAACCAATTGTTTACTTTGAATGCATTTCTAATCCTCTGTTTTATGACCCAGTTCTGACACGTTAGCCTGGCTAACCTTACCAGTTGCTCTTTAACGCAAAATTGGTGGTTATATTGTGCTCGCAACTTCCATTTGCAACTTGTTGACTCATTCTTGTGCAATCAATAATCAATTTTTGTTCGATTCCCATTGATTTGCATGTTTGTCAGATTTTTGTTTGATGAGGGCATCTGATGACATCATTGATTCATTGTCTGGTGCACTTTTAATTTTTCACTTCATTCTGTTATGCCTCATATTTTACATGTTATCCTGAGAATAAAAGAAGGAATGCCAAATAGCATGCAGCTTGGCATAGTAAGTACACCCGGAATTGTGCACGGCTCTTGTAGTTTTCATCCCTAGTTTCCTCTGGATGTCCGTGGTTGGAGCAGAAACATGGTATTCAATACTCCCTCTGTTCACTTTTATAAGGCATGGTAGATAGTTTAGTTTGGTAAAATGATACTGTTGTATGAGCACTATATAGGTTTAAGACTTCTTGCCTTGCTTTTGGTTTCCAGATGCTCTGATGTTGGTGCTCCGAAGAAACCCTTTAATTTTATTTGCAGTTTTTTGTAACTCACAGGCTTCTCAATTATAGTTTTTGCACATATGATTCATGAAGATCGATAGACCAGCATAATTTACTCCTATCAAATACTGTTAATTTCTGGATACGTTGTGCATAGATGCATAAAAACCTTCAGTTCTGGTTGTTATATTCCAGTTGAGCTATCTTATTTCCTGTAAGAACTAATTGACCCAAATATACATTTTAGTTAAATCCCCTGTTCAGTAGCTAGCTTTTCAAACATTCTTCTGTGAACAGGTTCACATTTGGAGCTTCATATTGCAAAGCTGATGTTGCCTTGACCTTAATCCTTTCGTGTCAATCTTCAATTCTTCAGGTGACTTGTTTGTGCCTCTGTCCCCCGGCATTCATATTTACTAATATAACATGTATCAGTCTAGCTTGCGAGTAGTACCCGCCGCCATCAACATCAACTAGTGGTAGTGTAGTTTCACGTCGCATTATTCTCCCTCTTTTCTTAAAGAATTGCAAAAGCTGTGCATGTCAATATATATGTTCTCTCTTCACTTGCGAAAAATTGACAACATTGGCCAACATTTTTAGAAGTGCGAAAAGAAGCACTGGACATCCTTTTCAACTAGATCATTCATTAATGCACAACAGCTATGAACAACAATCCTTGCCAAAACCAATACCAGACTTTTTTCACACTAGTGCATCCCTATATTATCTAACACACATTGTCACTATCAAGAAGAAAAGAAAGACATCCCCTAATCTGAAACAAACCGATGTGACATTTATCACATCCCTATAGTATGGACATACATACCATTTTTGTCCTACTCACTTCCCTACCCTACTGGCCCTAGTCCTATGCCCCCCTCTCCCGGTGGTAGCTCAACGACCTTTGTTGCCGCCGCTGTGCACCTGTGTACCCGGCATTTAGCCCGTCGCGGCCATGGAGCACAATGCCGGTATGGATCGCTGAGTCAGGGTACTTCTGCCTGTGCCTGTCTTCGTGGTTCTGGCGATGATGCAGGTGCTTCTCCTCGACCTCCACCTTCATGTCCACCACCTTGTCGTCCTCCACAATAACTGTGAACACAAAAGGGCCCATAGGAAAGAAGTCTTCCATGCTAAGCACGGGCTCGAGGGCTTTGACCACCTCCCTCATTGTGGGCCTCGATTTTGGATTCTGGCTGAGACACTTGTATGCCACCAATGCTGCTACCTCAGCACCTTTGCATGAGTATTGGCACTCGAAAGCTGGGTCCATGACCTTGTACAGTCTGTCGGAGTGCTTGAGGTATGGCCTAGCCCAGTCCACAAGGTTCTGCTCCCTTGGCCGCCGCGCTCGGTCCACTGATTGCAGCCCGGAAAGGAGCTCCAGGAGTACCACCCCAAAACTATATACATCGCTCTTGGCGGTCAAATGACCCGTCATGATGTACTCTGGTGCTGCATAACCGTGCGTTCCCATGACACGTGTTGTCACGTGTGTCTCGTCGCCTTGGGGCCCATCCTTGGCCAGTCCAAAGTCGGACAACTTGGTGTTGAAATCCTGAAATATCAGACATTGCATATTTGGTAAGGGAAATAGCTCAAAGTGAGATATAAGGTAAAGTTATCTGTACAGTTGTACCAATGAGAGATATTTCAAAACCGCCTTTCCTCTTAGCTAGAAGTCTGAAGTTACAGGTGGCTTACCGAGTCGAGCAAGATGTTGGAGGCCTTGAAGTCGCGGTAGATCACCGGGGTGTCGGCATCGTGGAGAAAGGCAAGGCCCTTGGCTGCACCGACAGCGATCTTCATCCTTGTCATCCATGGGAGAGCGCCTTTAATACCTAAAGCAAACAGGATGTTTCATGTCAGTTTCGCCTTCCATGTTGACCATGAGTTGTAACTTGCAAGCACCAAGAAGTTGGTAGGATAAATATTTTTTTTTTCAACTAAAATATCTAATATTTAAAGTCATGTTACTTTAAAAGGAGACATTTTTATTCCTTTGCAAGGATCCTCTTGACTTAAAGAAAAGAAGCTTCAGGGGACAAGAACAGCTCATTGCTAATGGACCAGATGGCACCCGTACGTGCCCCGGTTTCCAAATTAACACTTTACTCTATCTCAGTGGTCTCAAGATTCAAGAACCACGAAACTGATCCTCAGAATTATCGATTGACAGCAGAGAGCAGTGAAGAACTCACTTTTGAAGAGGTGGTTCTCCAGGCTCCCGGCGCTCATGAACTCGTACACCAGCATCCGGTGCTCGTCCTCGTAGCAGTACCCGATCAACTTCACCAGGTTCTTATGCCTCAGTTGGCCAAGAAAGAAAACCTCCGCCTAGAAGTACAACCCCATGTAAGCTAGCCATTCATCAATCACAAAGCAAATTGATGTCTGATCGAGCATGCTCATGCATTGCCAGATGCATGCCATTATACGGGACTCTGCCTCGCACTCACCAGCCACTCCTTGTGGCCCTGCGTGCCGCAGTCCAGGTCGAGGTACTTGACGGCGATAGCCTGTGCGGCGAGCCCGGGGCGGAGCTTGTCGTCGACGGCGCCCTTGTAGACGGGGCCGAACCCGCCGCTGCCGAGGTAGTTGGCGCGCGAGAAGTTCCCCGTCGCTGCGCGGAGCTCGGCGTAGGTGAAGGCGTGCAGGTTGGAGCCGGACAGCGTCAGGGACAGGTCCTCCGGCGACAGCGTCCCCGACGAGCTGATGCTCCTGAACGACATCCTCGAGGACGTCGACGACCTCGGGCTGCCCTTGCCCCTGCGCTGGATTCGGCGCCGTGAGGACGCGCTGTCGTCGTCGTAATCGTCCGCCACTGCGCCACCGCCGCCGATGCAGCACGAGAATGGGTTCCTGGATCGCGCCATGGAGGTCTCAGGAAAGGTTCGTTCGAGGCTGTCTGGAGCTGGGGAGCTCGGCTGAGGGAGAGAGAAGGCGGGGATCGGCTTGTTCTTGGATTGAGTGTCTGGAGCTGGGGAGCTCGGCTGAGGGAGAGAGAAGGCGGGGATCGGCTTGTTCTTGGATTGAGTAGCTAGCTCCCTGGCTGGGCCTTTATATAAGCGCGCGGGCGGGGTGGCTTCCACACGAACGGGCTCGCTGTCCGCGCCTCGACTCGACTCTGGCTGGCATGGGACAAAACCGCGGGTGATGTGATGGGCATAACCCTGTGCATTCACGGTTTAGCGCGGTTTCAACAGTTTCGTGAAACCAACCCGTTGGCTATAGGTTTTACTGGATTGGTCCGGTCCAAAACCGGTGTGGTGCGGGCTGGTTTACACGGTTTGAATGGTTTGACACCGTTTTCCAACTCAGGACAGAATTGAACTTGCTGGAGAGACGGTAGCCAGGCAGCCGCGGCTGCGGAGTGGACATACGCCGGCGAGGCAACCGCGACGGCCGCGTACGAGCACGCTATACGGATGCCGGCGAGCCAGCGGCGACGGCCGCGTGTGACACCGGCGAGGCAACCGCGACGGCCGTGTACGAGCGCGCTATACGGACACCGGCGAGCAAACCGCCGTCGTCGCGTACGAGCATTGCACGGACACCCGCGAGCCAGCCGCGACGGCTGCGTACGAGCATGCTGGACCGACAACAAAGAGGCAGCCACGACGGCGGCATACGAGCACGCAGGACGGGCACCGGCGAGGCAGCCGAGACGCCGCGTACGAGCGAGCTAGACGGGCATGGGCGTCTCGCCGTACACGATGACATCGGCCACACCCACGTGCGCGCCGTCGAGGCCCCAGGAGCATGGCGCCATGGCGGCACCCGTCGCGCCGAGTCGCCTGACACCGTGCGCTCCGCCCGCGTGCGCGCGCACCATGGTCTTCGATTTAGTCCACTTCCGGCACACACGCACCGTGTGCTTCGCGGTGGCGCGCCTTGCCAGGGCGGCCGCTTCCGTGGAGACCTCTGCGATGACCGGAGCGTCGTGGCGACGCCCCACCGACGGCCGCGAACGAAGACGACGACAGCAGGCAGGGCGGCGAGGAGCGGCAGGAGAGGCTTTCTAGAAAGGCGCTGCTGTTTGTTGGGGCTGATGATGGCGGCGCTGGCCATGGCGCGCAGCTCGACTGAATCAATCCAAAATCCGTGGAGCCCGTGAGCAGCATGGCAGCCTCGGAGCCGGCGCTGTCAACCTGCGGGGGTTGCATGCCACTACACACTAGTGACGGTTTGACCGGTTTCGTTGGTTTCAACCCGTCTCAAACCGGCTAAGCAATTCTTATTATGGTCCAATTGGTTTACGATGGCAACACCGGCATAAACCATTAATCCGGTGCGGTGCGGATCGGTCTCACGGTTTGGCCGGTTTGAGACCGAATTATGCCCAGATTTAGACGGGCACAAACAGAAACAGGGGAAGCTAGAGAGAGTGGCGGTTGGTGGCGCGAACGGCTCACCCCTCCAACCACAGTAGACGACTTTCTTCCTACAGGTATGTGAGACGTAGATTGTTTTATGCTATGTTCCATGCAGTTGACTGAAAAATTGTGGGAACAGGGGTGCTGGGTATGTCACTCACACCCGCGGTTTCGCTTACTTGGCATCGACCACGGATTCGCGTGTATGGTGAAAAGTTATTTTAGAAGCTAGCGGACAGAGGCTACGATGATTAGGATGACTCCTCTACTCCATAGGTTAATTTTGTTTTTCATGGCTGCATAGGTTAATCTTGTTCTTCCAGTAGACGTGGTTTTGCGTGACAGTCGCCGTGGATTTCATCGCCTAGGCCCTAGGCTAACGGTGCCTTTTGCCTTTGTACTTACCCCCATCTACTTTGGAGATTCTGATTCCGACATGATACTGCCTGAGCTTATTTCTACATTTCTGGAGCAACCAAGGTTATTTTTATGGGAGCTGCAGATTTTGTCTGATAAACACTAGAGTTATTAATGCTATCTATAAAAAACAGGTTTAATTCAAGGCATGACATACATATTAACGGATACGGATCCATTTTGACGGGTCTAATTTCCATATTAGTAAAGCATTGTACAAGTTCTCACGTCTGTTAAGACTTAAGAGAAAAAGAGTTTTGCTTACTTTAGTAGGTTCAGATTGGGTACGCGTAATTCTCGTTCCAATGGCATCACCCACATTTAAAGAGAAAAAATGGTGCAATTGTAACCTGGAAAATATTCAGTTGCTATCATAGTGCAGCTGAAAAAATTCTAGTATAAAAAGGAGATTCAGTTGCATCTGAAGAGAGAAAAACTCAGTTGCAACCGAAAAGTATGAAACTGAAAAAGAACCCACATAACTTACAGGCCGCATGATCACGCTGCAAATTTTATTGTTCCTGTAGTTGGACTTAATTCATATTCAAAAGAGAATCAGCAAATTGATGGGGTTTAGTTCTAGAACGTTGGTTGGCTTTATTTTGGTGTGAGTAGCGAAAAAAGATAAAAGTTACAAACAAGAACAAAACATGCATCCTTTAATTCAGGAATTGGCATGCCTTTTTCACCAACAAGCATTTAAGTATCTTGTTATAAAAAACTACAGTGTTGCTTTCCTGCGTCATAACGGTTGTAAGTGCATCTAGCCTTTATGCCCAATAATCACCCCTTGTGCATCACATGGTGCGCGGAATAATTATCGCAGTGTGACGTCGTGCAAGTTGCGATGGTGGGGATTAGTATAGGTAGATTAACCGAGGTGTCTCGCTTTACAACGAGACTGATATATAGACCGAGAGAACCTAATTACGTATGATAACGCCACAGGGTACGAAACAGGGGAGTGTTACCATCAGAATAGTTTCACAAGTAATTTCAACCGTCTGTTCTCAGCATACTTAGTGTCTGAGTGGTCCATTAACCCTATCTCATCTTGTTCTGAACTTATCCAGTGCCCTACTAGTTGACAGTGTAGAACCTAGCTACGGTAACTTTTTAGGGACGCCATGGGGCACGGTCTGATCAGGAGTGTTACCATCAGGCATCAGAAAGCCGCGGAGGATGGATGTTCAGCCTGTTTTCGACAAGGTAGTTGCTAGACTGAAAGGTGGCAAGGGTAAGATGATGACTCGTAAAGGTCGCCTTATCTTGATCAACAGCGTGGCAACTGCCACGGCCACCTATTTTCTGACCGCCTTCCCTGCTGAGAAGTGGATGATCAAGAAGTTCGACAAGTTAAGACGCAATTTTCTTTGGGCGCCTGAAGAAGAAGCCACGGGAGGCAAGTGTTTGGTGAGCTGGAAGAAAATTTGTGCACCAATGGATTTTGGCGGCTTAGGAATCAAAGACCTCAGGGCTTTCAGCCGTGCCTTGCGTCTGCGTTGGGAATGGTACAGATGGGATGACCAAGATAGGCCTTGGAAAGGGACGGCCACACCTTGCGACAAGATGGACAAGGCTTTATTTCAGGCTTGCACGTCCATAACTCTTGGGAACGGAATCTCCGCCAAGTTCTGGACTGATGAGTGGCTCAATGGATCTGCACCTATCACCTTAGCACCTTTGCTATTCCCTCTTGCAACAAGGAAAAATCTGACCGTCAGGGAAGCCCTTCTTGATGGAAGATGGAAAAGAGGTCTCCACCGGATCAACTCTGAGGCACAAATTGATCAATATCTCGTGCTTTGGGAACAAATTCAGCAGGTTCAGCTTTCGCATGAGAACGATACCATCGTTTGGAACCTCACCTCAAATGGACTTTACTCTGCGAAATCTGCTTATCATGTGCAGTTCTGGGGAAGTTTAAAGCAGCCACACTTGGAGGCTGCATGGAAAGTCACAGCTGAAGGGAAAGTGAAGTTTTTTTTCTGGTTGCTGTTGCAAAATCGAAACTGGACTGCTGATCGCCTCAGGAACAAGGGGTGGCCACACGACGATGTTTGCTGCTTATGCCAACAGGAGCTGGAGACGGCCAATCACCTGGCGCTGCACTGTTCTTTTGCAAAGGAAGTCTGGAGCTTCTTCACAAACTCGAACCAGCCTTTGATCCAGCTTCTGTGTCGCTACAACCGCATCACTGACTGGTGGAACAAAATGCGGAGCAGCCCAGCTTCCTTGCAGATGAAGAAGGACTCTTCCACCGCGATTTACATCTTCTGGCACGTTTGGAAGGAGCGAGGACGGCGAATTTTCGAGGGCAAGGACCTACCTGCAGCCTCGATTGCTGCTTTGGTCAGAAATGATGTGGAGATGCTATTCGCCGTGCCATATAGTGTGCATACTGCTGGGTAAACATTTGTATAGAGTGTTTGCAGTGTGTTGAGTTGCTCATACTGGAGCGTGTGTAGTAAAGGTTTTTTCAAACCTGCTTGTACCCTCTCTTTCTCTCTAATAATGCAAAAGCAGAGCGCCTGCTGTTCCTTTCAAAAAAAGTTTTCCGCCTAATCCTAGTACTAGAAGGACAGATGAACTGGATTCCTATAGATAGTTTGGTTCCTTCCCTGTGGGCTTGAGCTAAAAGCGCATTAGTACTTACACTACCAACGTCCGTACAACGTGCTCCATATTTCTTCTCTGTGTAGTACGCTGTACAACCTGATCATGTGTTGGAACATTATCCGCCTGGCCGAGGGAACATTATCCGCCTGTCCGAGGCAATTAAGAAACTTAAAGCAGCTGTTCCTTTGTTATACAGTACATTACATTGCATGAACAAACTATATCAAAACCAGCCTAGACAAAATCAAATCATAGGAAGACATGTAGACAAGAAGACATCTTGTCCATTGCTAAAACGACAAGTTGAATCATGGAGGCCACACACGCTTCATCTGCTAAACAAACCTGAAGAAGTCCTCCATTTCTTTTCTTCAAAAAGAACTGAAGAAGTCCTTGGTTAGTTGGGTGTTGTGGCTGTCCTGTCTCCCCACGAGCTGTATTCAAATATTCCAAAGATCTTGTGCTGGCACAGCGTTTCACATAGACGCGCGCGGCCTAGGTGGAGGAAATTATTCTACCGGCTGCTCTCCCTTCTTCTTGGTCCAGATGAACGATGTAACTCGGTCCATTGTTCGTGAAACTTCCTTGCGGGAAAATGGCTGGAAAAAGGAGCGGAGGCCACGCACGGAGGCCTTTTCGTGCCGGGGTGATGAAAGAAACGTTCTATCCCTCCGTCGCTGCGCAGCTCGATAAGATGATTAAATAGTAGAGATTTATTAGCGTTAGGAGATGCTCATGCACAGTAGAATTAAAGCTTCCAGTTTTGGATTCTTTTCTTAGGTTGTGGCGGTCTTCTAGAAGAGGATCACGGTCGGTCGGTCGGTCGCGTTACGGCAATGCCAATCCGTGGCTGCGCAGCTCGATCGGATGATGAAAGCTCTTGCGGTTTCTACATGCAGTAAAAAACTCTCTTTGCCATGTCGATCTGGTCACACTTCCACGGCTCCGGTTGGTTCGAGTGGCGTTTGCATATGCGGCCTTTTTCGTTCTCCATAATGGATCATGGATGCGCCGGCCAAAACGAACAAAGCAGTACAGGTTGATCATGACAGTGACCGACGGCGACCAGATGTTCGTCCAAAGTCCAAACCTCATCCAACGAGGCCATGCACGCAATGCAAGATCCAGTAAACAATTGCTTGGAAACGAATGATCCGACCAAAAATATGGCCAGCGAGGGGCTCAGCTGTTTCAAAAGGCGGTGATGCTTTCTCGTCCGGCCAGCACCAGGTCGCCACGCCGACGTACGGCGTCGTCGAGGAGCAGCGCGGCGACACCGGCGCGCGGAGTCAACCACCCGGATCTTTGCCCCGATCCGGACCGTGGGAAGCGTACGCGCGTACGCGGTCGGCGGCGGGTAGCGCGTCGCTGTCGCCGCCGGCCGGCTACCTCAGTGGCGTACCACGTGTTGGGCGAGTGGGACTTTTGCGGGGGCGTATCGCGACCCCGCGCGGCACGACGGCGTAAACGGAAAGCTGCCGTGGGGCGCCACCACCACCTGATGGCCGACGGCGACCGGAGCATTGCCTGAGATCTTGCCACGTCAGGGTACCGTGAGTGCGGCTCGAGTCCACGCCATCCGATCCGTCCAAGCGAAGGAAGCCCAGCTCAGCTATCGTCTATCGGAGCTTTATTCCGGTGTACCAGCAACTCCGGCAACAATGGCGTCTCGTCGTTGTCGGGCAGGGAAGCGATCGAGGGGGCTTCAATTCGTGCGTGGGTAGCATCGCAGGGGAAGCAGCCGAGAAGAGAGTTGGATTTCGTGCGCGCTCCGGACTCCACTGTGCTGCTACGACGTGCGCAAGATTGACAGCGGCGCTACGATGGGTGGGTGGAGCTGGACGACGTGACCTCGTAGAGAGTTCTAGCCTGATCGGACACTGGTGCCGGAGCGTCGAGCAGCAGCCTAGTCCGGCGCCGCCGCGGCCACCGTGACATGTCCGGAAAATGGGAAATCTTCAAAACTAATTTTAAACATGTAGACGAAAGATAAATCGATCACTGAACACCTAACCACATCTTTTCTACATCAGAAAAATAAATAAACTGCCACTCTCGCTAACAACATGAGTTCAAATGCAACGTTTTGGTTATTGGTAGAAACAAAAATCCAGAGGGGGTCGGGATTTCTGGTTATCGCGGTTACCGGAAAATCTTGACCGGTTACCGACAAAATTTGAAATGCAAAATTCGAAATTTCAAAATAATTAGTTCCCAATGTGACCATTTAACAAGGGTTTTGTTAATTTTTTTAGTGATTTTTCGTCCGGTATGACCATTTCCTGAGTGTTTAGGATATCCGGTTACCGGATTTTCCGACCGGTAACCAAAACCATGTCCACATGTCCAATCCATGTACATGGCCTTTGATCTTTCTCCCATACTCTCTCGAACGAGAGTGCATCAACCAAGTTTGTCTGCCACTTTCAGCGCCACTGCCCCGGCAAAAAAAAAACTAAGCTTTGTCGTATCACCAGTGTCTCTCCGTCCCTCACCCGCTCGGCCCCTGTGAAAAATGCAAAATCGGTAGAGGTGCACATATGAGGATCATGGGAGCGGGTACACGTTCTTCTGGAGCTCCTGGAGGAGCTCGACTATGCCACAACTGGCACATCCGAGACGGCCTATCCTCCACCGTCGACCCTATCATGTCTGGCCGTCGCATATTCCCTTGCGAGTTGCGAGGATTGTTACGGGGCCGCTTCAATCCGGTACACACAAATCGAATACTAGTTTCGGCCATATGTGCGGCCGCCAATGCATTTGTCTACGGTGTGGTGAATGTGAGAGATTTATGAAAGGGGATGGATTTGACATGCAGGACTGAATTTTAATGAGAGTGGCACATTATCCTGAATGGGATTGTATTATTCGCATTGAGCCAAACAGGTTTAGGGTCTGAAATAGACCTAGATTGACAAGTTCGGAGTGTCGACATTCTGAATTAAAAGTAAGGTTTATTTTATCTTTCCCGTGAAAATAGTCCTTCCCACAACGACGGCAAAAGGATCGACTCCTGCTAGATTTCATCTCGCACCGTACCTGCTGCATCTTCTTTTGACATCTTGATGGAGAAACCGATCGCGTCCCTTTGCCCTGGCAGTTTTAGTCTCGGGCGCATGCATTTTACGGTTGCCTTTGGTTGATCTCTCCATGAACTGAAGTCGTCGTGTGTACTTGGTTCGTAACAAGCACTTTTTGACAAGTACGCCGCGCGTTCACTTCTTTGCAGTTGTTACCATCTTCACTGATCTTCAGCACAGTGTCGTCTGAAACTTTTGACAGTGTCCTGTGCTCCTCTCATCTTCAGATAGATATTTACGTTAAGGTCGTTGTTGCGTCAGAGTTGAATGTGAGAAATATCCATGGACCAAACGGACACAAAACTATCTTTAGTGGCGTGATATCTCAGCACTTTCGGGCGGGAAGCTGTAATCAACGAGGTCTGCGTTTCGTGTGGTGTTGGAGATGAACAAAAGTACGCGAGATGATGGCATCATTGGTTCATCACAGTGAAAAAAAGGAGCAGCCGGGGGAACACTTGTAAGAAAGGACACCAAATGTTCGCATCATGCCGTCCTAGCATATTAACCTTCCGCAAACTTAACCGTCACGCTAACTTGCCTGCCTAAGAGATGAGAAAGCAAGATAAGAACAATTATGAGGATCGGACAAGGACACCGTTTTGAAACTAAGAAACATGACCATTTGGTCAAACACCAGTACAAACTCGTGGTGTCTCGGAATTGATTTCTGGCAGCCGCAATCAGCACGTGTCCCACGGCAGTTACAAACAGACAACCGATTGCAAGAAACTCCTCAATCGGTTTGTCAACCATCTGAGGTACATTGAGTTTTTTTTTTAGCAAAGTACATTGGGTATTGGAGTCAGTTGTTTTGTATAACGGACACTGAAACCATAATGTTGTCGGGTTATTACAGATGGTGGACTAGGGGCCGACAAAAGTTGTGCAGGGCCTTGGCCTTTGCGACGGCGATGACCACTTGAGAGGCCATTTTCTTCCTTGGAGGCATCTCCAGTGTCGTCCCTCGTGTATTCCGGTTATCTTGTGAAATTCTGGTTATCTTGGGTGCTTGTTGTGGCCCGGAAGTTTCCGCTGCCATCCTGGGTTCGTAGTCTCGGTGCTGCCTCCCGTTCAGCAGATGATGCTCAAGCGGCGTGGTTTAGTCTTTGGTTGAAAGAACTTTCCGATGAAAAATCACATGAATATCTTAATGTTTAGAGGCACTTTCATTTTGCAGATATTGTTGCGAAAGAATCGTGTATGTTCATTCATATGTTTAGAGACCTTCTAAAAGAAATATTATTTAGAGAATCGGCTCCAAGAAGATATATAGACCCTAATATATATTATATAAAGATGAATATTGATCTGACAATGAGGTGTCTCCTAACCAAATGTCCTTCTAGAACTTCGTGTCTGTCCATTGCCTATATTGTAGGAACCCCCGAGAAAAGATCTCATCTTTTACTCCTATTAGTCCTTTTCGAAAGGCATTATACAGTATGTATGTACATTGTCAGAATTAGCAGTTTAGGCCGTTAATGCAGTATAGGTATCGCTGTCCTCACTCAGACCAACTTGGTACGTAAGTACACCTTTGACCGTATTGTGGAATATGGATAGAACTTTCCCGCCAGCTCAGCTGGCCGACGTGCATATGTACGTTGACCTTGCCCCAATAGTGCTGATCAGCGCCGACGTCTTCTCTCGAGATATTTAGCATTCGTGCTTTCAGGTCGTCGATTGCACAGTGCTGTCTCCGATCGATATCGCTCTCTTGAGACTTGAAATATATTCACATGGCTGCGAACACGCGATGGAAATTCAGCTCAGGAGATGATAAGCATGGATATAACCATGTTTCCATAGACTCGTCCGTTCTGTCAAGCGACGGCTTACTTAATCAGACATGATCAGCACGTGCGGCGGTTTCTTGGGATGATCGTCGACTCGAGGGAGATCGACCTCGTACTACCTACCTGCATTGCTACCACCCTGTTTCCGGTGATGATCTCCGGATGATTCGTCCAAGGCTCGTGATAGATAGATGCAAGCACGCGAGCTGATGCATGACTGATCTTTATAAAACTACGGTGGTGATTGATCTGTCGAGAAGGAGCTTGAGGATGCGACTTTTTTGCTTCTCGCAGGATGACGATCCAGATCATTAACAATATGTTATGTTACTGGCAGGTCAGCCGATTCGTAAGCTGCCAACAACCGGGGGACTAATTAACGAGGAGTCCGGCCAAACGAAACCGCGAATCTGCCTCTGTTTTCAGCTGTTTGCGGGGTTCGGGGCGGATCACCGGCGCCGCTGGTTGTGACTTATGCGTAATAGGCTTGTTTGAGGGAAGTGACACCATGCTGAGTTTATCAGAGAGTCATATGCGTATCACCATGCCATTTGATGTAGAGGCAGGGGATCCGCACCCCCTTATCTAAAAAAAAGTATCACCATGCCATTGCTTATCGTGCTTGGTTTCATTTGACAGTGGAGTACCGATTTTTTTAGATGCACAGATGACCAACTAGCCGAATGAAACGAGCAGAAGTCAAGAGATAGTTCAGGCTCTGCTTTATCGAATCTGATGTCTGTGGATTATTTTCAGTGATGTTATGTCTGATAGACCCGATCAGTAAGAGGGTAAGAGAACCAAGCGGTCGGCGCATCTTCTCAGTGCTGTGAGTAAGGAATGATATTTACTGAAGGATCATTTCCAAAAGTAATGTTCATTGAAAGCTAGTACTACCTAATTCTGAAGATAGAATGGCGCCAAACTCATAAGCACACGTAGCATGGAACTTGTATTTCTAGAGCAACCGGCGGAAACAGTCTTTTTCATCAACGATTCAGATGTGTAAAATCCGAACCAAACATTACATGTTTCATCTAATATATAACTGTTGCAGTATCATGAATGGAAAGAAAGAAACATGTCATTAATTCTCAAACAAACGATCTGACATTACATCACATCTCAATCCTATGTACATGTATACTTTTCTCATACAACCCTAGCCTATTCCCTACTGCATTCCTGACTCCTAAGAGGCTAAGACCCTCTTTCCCTATGGTAACTCAATGTCCTTTGTTGCCTGCGTAACGCACTTGTGAACCCAGTAGCATTATCACCATGGCCATGGAGCACAATATCAGCATGAATTGCTGATTCGGGGAATTTTTTCCGGTGCCTATCCTGATGGTTTTGTTGATGGTCTTGGTGCTTCTCCTCCACCTCCACCTTCATGTCTACTACCTTGTCCTCCTCCACAACTATGGTGAACACGAAAGAGCCCATGGGAAAGAAGTCATCCATGCCTAGCACCGGCTCTAATGCCTTGACGACCTCCATCATGGATGGCCTGGACTTTGGGTTTTGGCTAAGACACTTGTAAGCCACCAATGCAGCTGCCTCGGCACCCTTGCACGAGTACTGGCACTCGAGGGCAGAGTCCATGACCTGATACAATTTGTTGGATCGTTTAAGGTATGGTCTAGCCCAATCCACCAGGTTTTGTTCCCTCGGTCGCCGTCCACGGTCCACTGACGGCCGTCCTGAGAGGAGCTCTAGGAGCACCACACCGAAACTGTATACATCACTCTTAGCGGTCAAGTGGCCCGTCGTAATATACTCGGGCGCTGCATACCCATGTGTTCCCATGACACGTGTTGTTATGTGGGTTGCCTCGCCCTGTGGTCCGTCCTTGGCCAGCCCAAAGTCGGACAATTTGGTGTTGTAATCCTGAAATAACATATGCGAGATTTGGTTAGGTGAATGTTAAACATATGCCACTGTGTAGATATGAGTATAATATGAACTAATATATTAGTGGAACTGTGCATATGTAATTGGTAGTACTGTTCAAGCTACATAGTGATGGCTAGATATTTATTAGTTAGATGGATGATGCCGGAGTATGACAGATTCGATTTCTCAAGTTTGTCATCCATCCAATAATCTTCCAAGTTCCAGTCAAGTCAGAGATGTCTGTGCCAGCTAAGACTTTGAAACTTCCCAAATGAGGGTCAAAATGCATTATGAAAAATAAAAGTAAAATATTTTGTTGCAGAAAAGTATTTGTGGCAAGCCTGGAATTTGGAAGAGCTTAAACTTATTGTTTATTTATTTTGAGGCTGTGATGACAGTCGTCAGAGCTGTCTTGTTGTTCCCAAATGAGATAGATTTTTCAGTCCTTTTTCCACCAATGGCGAAGGCTACAGCTCTGATTTCAGAGCGTGGAAACGGAAGTGTTTTAACTGAAGATTACCTACTATTTACTATTGTGCAATTGAGCCGTTCTATCAAACTGAAAGCCTGACAGTTATGAATGACTTACGGAGTCGAGCAATATGTTGGAGGCCTTGAAGTCACGGTAGATCACCGGTGGGTCGGAGTCGTGGAGGAAGGCAAGGCCTTTGGCCGCGCCGACAGCAATCTTCATCCTTGTCATCCATGGGAGAGAGCCATTGATAGCTGAAGAGAATAAGATGTTGCAGGTCAGTTTCCTTCGGCAAAAAGAAAAGGGTAAGTTTTCTCCTCGACGTTTTTTCAAAATAGTTGTAAGCACCAAAAAGTCTGTATCAAGAATTAATCATGTATCTAAATTATAATCTAATTAAAAAGGGGCAGCTGTGTTCTTTGGAAGGCACATAGCTGCTATTTTATCCTCTTGACTTGGCAAAAGTGAAACAGAGAATAAAGACAGGAAGGGAACAAAAACAGCTCATCGCTCATGCGTACGTGCTCAAGTTTAATTTAACTAGTTGATCTCAAGAACTTAATTAATTAATATTTTGATCTGAAGAACTCACATTTGAAGAGGCGTTTCTCCAGGCTTCCGCCGCTCATGTACTCGTATACCAGCATCCTATGCTGTTTCTCGTAGCAGTACCCGATCAATTTCACCAGGTTATCATGCCTCAGTTGCCCAAGAAAGAAGACCTCGGCCTACGAGAACGAATAAATCCATTGTCAGTTCGAAGGTCAATTGATCCGGCTCGGGAAAGCAAAGCATGTGGTCGATGTCCCATGACTCTGCTTCGCACTCACCAGCCATTCCTTGTGTCCCTGGGTGCCGCACTCCAGGTCGAGGTACTTGACGGCGACCGCCTGAGCGGCGAGCCCGGGCCGGAGCTTGTCGTCGACGGTGCCCTTGTACACCGGGCCAAACCCGCCGCTGCCGAGGTAGTTGGCGCGCGAGAAGTTCCCCGTCGCCGCGCGGAGCTCGGCGTGGGTGAAGGCGTGCAGGTTCGAGCCGGACATCGTCAACGAGAGGTCCTCCGGCGACAGCGTCCCCGAGCCCAGGCTCGTGAACGACATCCTCGACGATGACTTCGAGCTGCCCTTCCCCCTCCGCCGCTGCGACCCGCAGTCAACGTCGTCGTCCACTGCTGCTGCTGCTGCCCCGCGGACGCAGCACGAGAAAGGATTCCAAGATTGGGCCGCCATGGCAAGAACTAGGAGGAGCTGTGGCTGGTGGATATATCAGCGTCAACGGTGAAGGCAGCGGACCGACAGAGAAAGATATGTTGCCGGCCGGAGCTGTGGATGCTGGGGAGCTTACCGAGAAGGGGGAGACTTGAGGAGAGGGTCGACCAGCTGGGCCTTTATATAAGTGTGGGTGGTGGTGGCGTTGGCGCCAACTAACCTTGGCTGCCGGGAACACAGAACCATGGGTGATGTGACTGCTGCCAATAAGGAAAGAGCAAGGAAAATACTCCCTCCGCTTTTGTTTACTTTGCATTATGAAAAATTTCGAAGTCAAACTTCTAACATTTTGGCAAATACATATGAAAAAATATCATCGTTTATAATATCTACATATGGAAAAGAGTGCGGAAAATAGTATTCTAACTTTAACCATAAATTTGAAAAATAAAATATGTATGATGTATCACGAAAGTTAGTTGGAAAACTAGTTGAGATGCCACGTATGGTGAATTTCTACAGGATTTGGAAAGACAGGGTTTTTTTAGGCGTGTCTTTGGATGGTACACACTAATCAGTAATTTTATAGTACTGAGAAGAGAGAATGCAGAGAGATAGAGTGTAAAGTGCCTTGGAATTTTCGAAGAGAAAAAAAATGAAATTTAAGCTAATGTTGAGATTTCAATTACATGGAGGGCATATGAATAGATTCCGTAGGATTTTGGTGATCTCAACCCTATAATCATAAGGCCTTCCATAGGAGAAAAAAAATCTATGGATTAGAATCCTCTAAAAATTTCTAATAATATCCTTTCAATCCAAATGAGACCCTAATAGAATATTTTTCAAGATGGTATACATTTATCTCATGATTAGTCTCAAGAGTGTGTATGCCGATTATATAAGCTTGTTGCCTAAATTCTGATTTAGTCTTGATTAGAAGGGGTTGGCACGTTTTGCTGCACCCGAGGGTATTATTGCGGTTATTAATACATGGCGTGATGGTCTGAGTAAAGATAGTGTCTCATACATGATCATGTACACATTTATACCCCTTTTCAGGAAAACAATGCACGTATTGGTCTGGCACTTGCAGTGTAAACTATATAATAGAAAAGTAACAATTTTGAAAGCGATATCAACAATTGGTGTGTAGAGGCAAAGGATCAGTGCCAGGCGGGGCTAGTCGAGGTGCAACCGGAGGCCGGGGCACCGTGTGTCGCTTGTGCTCGTGCTTGCAGAGAAGGAGGAGGCACGGTGAGTAAGGCAGGGGAGATGGGTCGCTCTGGTGGCTCGTCAGCCGGAGCTACAAATGAGACTCATTGGTGGCCGCACACGGGAGGAGAATAACGATGACACTCAAGTCCGAATCCCTGCCGACCCATGGTGCTCGTGAGAAGTGACAGAGTCGTGGTGGAGCTACCGGATTCGAGGTTGAATCGATGGGAGAAGAGGCCACGGTGGTCACATGAGGCGAGGCTTGACGCCCTAGTTTTAAAAACCGGACCGGACCGGCGGTCCGATCGGAAAAAATCGGAACCGAGGCCATGTCCGGTTTTTTAAGCGCAAAAGACCGGACAGTAAAAAAATCGGAAAATAAAAATAATGTTTTATCACTAGGATTCGAACACACGACCTACCTCTGGCACCAACAAGACCCATTACCACTTGGGCTACTACTCTTTTATGCTGTAGTAACGAAGTAACTACTTTATATATGATTTGGCGATGAATATTGTCGAAATTAGCTTACTTATTTGTTAAATTTGCCGATTTTTTGTGGCAATCGAACCGGCTGAGCCAGCAGTTGGACCGGTGAACCAGTGAACCAGCCACCTCACCGGTTCAGTGACCGGTCCGGTTTTTTAAACTATGCTTGACGCAGTGAGGGCGATATGAAAATTCCGATTGGTAGTTATCGTGCGCGTGTAATTTTGTAGCACTTGCTTTTTTGGTTCGATATATTTTTGGCAAAATTTACATCAAGGACATTTGTTGGAGCAAGATGTTTGGTCCCAAGTGACCTAATACGGATGAGAACCGATGGAGGCCGCATGCGGGAGGAGAGTGACATACGACATCCCTCGAGGTTGAATCCCTCCCGGTTTGTGGTGCCCTTGAGTAATAGTGGTGCATTCGTGGCTGAATCGGTAAGAGTTGTGACAGGCTGCCGGATGCAAGGACAAATCAATGGACAATTGGCGGCGGTGGTCCGGAGGAGAGGCGTGAGGGCGACATGAAACTTCTGATAGTGTTTTGTGGTGCCCTTGAGTAATAGTGGTGCATTCGTGGCTGAATCGGTAAGAGTTGTGACAGGCTGCCGGATGCAAGGACAAATCAATGGACAATTGGCGGCGGTGGTCCGGAGGAGAGGCGTGAGGGCGACATGAAACTTCTGATTGACAGTTAGGGTGAGTGTGTTGGCCTTTCTATTATATAGCAGCATGCTAAGTGTTTTATATTTGAGACACTTGGTGTTTTTTTAGACATTTTTTCTTCAAAATTACATCAAGGGCACCAGTTGGAGGTTTTTTTTTTGCATCAAATGGCCTAGAAAGAGTTATGCCCTTAGATTGGGCAGCTACTGAAGATGCTCTAACAGAGGGGCGGCACCGTAGTTTCATATGCAGTAGATATAAAAGTAAGTTTGTATTCAACATTTCAACTACATCGATAACTAATATGATTTTTGCCTTATGATGTAACCAATGAAAGGTTGCCCCATGGAGTAGCCAGGGAGTAAATATTGAAGGGATAATGTCTTTAGGAGGCATTGTGTGTGTGGTTTTATTTCATACTCGACGTTTCTTCCAAGAAAAAAATATCTTGGTTCCTATTTACTATGGTGTCTTGGCCTACTCCAAAAAATTCCTTAAAACATAATGAAGCAACCTTTGTGTGTTCCATGTTTTTCCCATTTTGTTTTTTTATTTGGCATGTTCCATAGCGGATATATTCTTAGGATCGCCCCAGCTGCATCTTTGACTAATGAGTGAGAGTTAACATCGCAAATGTTTTACAAGTAATCCCAATCGTTCTTGTTAGCATGTTTAGGGAGGGATTACATGGTCCGACTGACTCTAGTTTGCTTCCTGATCCTGGTTCATTCTTGTTCTCATTTGTCCCTAAACTAGCACCAACATTATCTCCGTTGTTTAAGTTGTATAAGAATTGGTATATAGTTCTGCTTCTGGGTTCTTTCGGTGCTTCTCAAAGAGACCAATTAAATAACTTCTGTTGAATTCGTTGCAGGATACACTGCATTCCCATCCCATATCTGAACCACCGTACACAAAATCTTCTGTCGATTATCGGTCAGGTTCCCAAGGAGAGGGTAGAGAACATCTTGTCCACTACAAGGAAGACATTATCCTTTGAATAGCGAGGCCACCCAAAGCCAGTTAAGCAAACTTGAAGTACCAGTACGTGTATACTACCTGTCTTTGTCTGTTATCAGCTGAATTCAATTATTATGCCACGGAGGTAAGGAATTGAATAATTTTCCGAGATCTCCATACGATCACGTCTGCAAATATTATAAATATGCACGTGGGACTAAAGTATTCATTCTAAAAAATGGACTAAAATATGCTTCCGTGCAAACTTCTTCTTCCCCGAGGGGATTGGTTAGATATTCTTATCTTGGCGATTAAATTAGAATATTTCTGAAATTTCTCCTAGTAAAATGGCAGGAAAACGAACAGAAACCACACAAGACCGTTACGTGCCCGGATAACAACGAAAGAAACATTCCAGTATGCAGTGAAAAGTCATCGTCGCACAGTCCATCTCTTTCCTAAGAATTTTAAAAAAAGATGACTAGACAACTAAAAATAATGACGACTAGTGACTTGAGGCCGAGATGCCACGAGGGGGTGGATAATAGTTTCTAGATCCTTCTCAGGCTCTGAATTGTAGTACTTCAGTGGTGGCGTTACGGCAGTGGGATGAAAGGCCAGTTTCTATCTGCAGCAAGTCAAAAAACGAGTGAGCTTTTCAGCTCCCGACAACAAGCTGTCCTGGTGCACAAAGATATTTTTTTCGAAGATTCTTAGTATCACAAAAATTCTCAACAAAACTGCGCATGTGGGTTTGAATGTACAAATGCAAGAAGTTTTAAAAGTCCGTGTACCCCCTCCCCGGGAGAGACTACGAGGGCATTTAGGTATCCTCCGTCTCCCATCGGCCCGACCGCTGCTATGCCTCGCTCCAGGCCTTCGGGCCTTTGAGGCGGGGCGGATCTCGGGCCCCATTGGTGGGAGGGCTCCATTCCTCTAGTTTTAAGGTTAACGTTTGATGGGGCCTCGCTCAGATGGTAGCGGCGGAGCCTCTCCAATAAAGTCTCCCCGACTTCAGCCTCATCTCGACGACGACGTAGAGAAGTCTGTGAGAGTGGTGTGGTTCTCGAGGACATCTTCTTACGATGGCATTCTTTGGATGGTCGTGGAGCTTCATCATCCGTTCATCTTTTTTTGGGCTCGGGGACGGATGTGGTCTTAATGATCTGTTCGGTGACTTCCCGTCCGACACAGTCTGGAGGTTGAAGACGCATGTCATCTCAATGATCTCGATCTATTTTTAAAAAATTGTTTGTGCTGCTCGGTGTTTTTTTTAATGTCATGATCCTTTTGACACAAAAAAAAGTTTTGAAAAATTATGTTGATATTTGCATGCTGTTCAAAAATAGCAAGATGGGACAGAAAAATAAATAAAAATTTAGAAACACGACCAAAACCCTTTTTAAAGTATAGATTTATGAAATTTGAACACACACGTAGATTCTACGCGAGTGACTTTTTTAGTGACTTTTTGACAAACGAATAAAATTAACAAAAAATATAGTTTGTACCAGGAGTACTGGTGGCCGAGAACCAAAGTGAATTTCCCTTCATATGTGTAGCATTCCACTGTTCCGTGTGATAAGCTCAGGTTGATTCTACACTGAGATCAATTGGCTCTTCTCTCTGCGTGTCACGCTTTCTCAACAGTGGAAGCACCGGCCAAACAAAGAACCCATCATCAGAATTCAGACAAGATTGACAATGACAAGGATCATTCCGAATTCCAAACAGCATCGCCTCGATCGCCCGGCCGTGTCCTCGCATTTTCTATCCAGGATCCAATCAGAGCATCATCGTCCAAAGGACATCAGATAATGGCATGATACAGAGCGGGACAGCAGGCATTCGATCGACACTTGGAAAAGGATAGACAGCAGGCAGTCGGCACCCGGAAAAGGGAAGGATAATCCCTCGATGATTCTTCGGCCGCGCCGGTGACCGGCGGCCACGTACGTCTTCAAGCGTCTCGGGACGTAGGCAACCACCGAGCGCACGAGCCGGCCGTCCGACGGCGTCGGCGAACGCCGGTGCTGGCGGAGCTACTCTGCGACACAACGCCAGCAAGTCAACCGGAATCCCACTGACTCATGCTCCTGGGTGGGGTGGCCCATGGGCCATGGCCATGGAACCCGACGAGAGGCGACCATCTTCGTGGCCGACGAGCGCACCACGCGTCGGGCCGGGCGAGGGGATGGATTCCCGGCAGCGCGTCGATCGGGTGGTATATCGTGGTGGTAGCACAGCGTCCAGCGGATGCGTGTCTCACGTGGAGTGCCAACGCTTAGTTTTCTGGTGGCTTCGTCCCGCCGGCGCGTGCCGGCGGAACGACGCCGACGTCCCCACCAGCTTCTGCTGTCGGCGGACGGTCGTCGACGGCGTACTGGATGATTTCGGTGACCTCCTGCGGTCTGCGGTGTCGGGACGGCGGAGAATCAGGGACCTCGGGGTGCAGCCAAAGGGAGCGTATTAAGACCGCTTGATATGTTAGGATCAAGAACCTACTCCCTCCGTACTGGTTTATAAGTACTCCACCTATCCCTAGGTCGTGAATTTAACTAATATAATATAATTTTTTAATTATAAAAATTATATCATTAGAAAATATAAAGTCTGAATTTTCTAGTGATGTATTTTTTATAGTATATATATCAAATTTACGACCTAGGGATACGTAATTGACTTGTAAACCGGGACGGAGCGAGTAATATTTTTAATGAGATCTTTTATGGAGTACCTTTTGTGTTCTGATGGTTGTGCTACTTCCGAAACACCAGGGGGCCGTGGAGGTCCATGATTTCAGACCCATAAGTTTGAACCACAGCTTTGTAACCGCGATACCTCGACACTCACCGTCTACGCCAACGTTTTTTTAGGCAGTCGGCGTATAGGTCGAGCAGGGCTTCGCAGCAAACTGGTCGTCAGCCCAGATTAGCCGTCGCCATAGGCGTAGAGCTGTCGGCGGTAGCTATTTTTTTCTTTCTATTTTTCATTTAATATGGAATAATTCATATCTTTAAATCCGTAAATCGAAATTTAACAAAAAAAAATATCGATTAAAAAAATGAGAGTAATCCAAATATGAAAAATATATCATCTTTTGCATCACATAAACTCATTTAACTATGCGAAATTACTTTTGAAAAAACGACATAAACTCATTTAACTAGAAGAATTATGCCGAAATCAAGAAATCAGGAACTATCGATGTTTATGTGACGCAAAAGATGGTATGGATGTCATATTTGTATTTATCTAATTTATCTAATCGATTTAGACATTTTGTTTATCAAATTCTGATTTACAGATTTAAAGATACGAATTATTTCATACTAAATGAAAAAGCCAAAATAAAGTAAATTTAGTTTATTGCTATTTATTTAAAGATTATTATTATATAATTATTATTGTTTATTCAATTTTTTTTTTGTAATTTAAACAATGAAGAAGTGTAACATCATGATACAGTGATTTATATGATTGATAAGATATTAATATCAAGTTTCAACTTCTCACTTGGAAGCTAATTTGAAAGGAACTTAAAAATTAAACGTGTTTCCTCGAAACAGGCTCTCGCCCCGCTTTATAAATAAAGCCACACCGTTTGAGACCGCTGCTGGGCCAGACAGCACAACGCCCAAAAGTAGCTGCTGGGGCGGAAACAGCACAAGCACGCCCAAAAGAAAAGAGAGGAGAAAAAAAGAAGAAAAAATGCCGACAACGGCGGATCGACACAAGTGAACAAGCTCCACGACCACTACGCCCACCGAGGCCTCGCACCAAGCTCCTAGTGCTTCAAAGCGCCGATACCCAACAGCACATTCAAGAAGGGATGCGACGACGACGACGCTGCCGCCAAGGGTTTCCCCCGGTACGCGAATGAGGAGAGGGGACCACCCGACGCCCTTCAGGAAGGACTGGCGGCACCCGCAGGCGGCACCGCGCCGGAATCGGACACGCCGACAAGGATTTCTCCGGTCCCCCCTCACCCCAGGCGCTCTGTAGCACTCCACCAAACCGCCCACCACCCAGCGCATGACCGCGAAGCTGTTCACACTGTCTCACCACGACACAGAGAGGAGAGGCCTACACACCGGAGAAGAAGAGCCGGGACTAGGAGCCGCAGCACCGCCGACGTGCGGGAGGGACCAACCTCCACCGTCAACGACGGTAACCGACCGGACACAACAGCACGAGCACACCAGACCCGCAAGCCCGGCCGGGCCCCTCGAGGCCCGTGAAGTTCCCGCCGTCGCGCTGCAGAAGGCACAACGTTGGCGGTGCCGCCCCACCTCCAAGCTGCTCTCCACCACCAGTGTACAGAGAACCGCGCTATCGAAGATTCGGACTGACCCGCCTAAAACCTAGATCTGGGCCGGGGGCGGCGCGTCAGTCCAGCACCACAACGGACACGGCTCTGCCGCCAAGCGGAGGCGCCCCAACCCTAAGACCGGCCTAACCCAACCCGGACTGCCCCGGGACCTGGATCAAAGCACCGTCGCAAGCCGAGCAGCACCGCGGCCGAGTTCCCCATCAGGGAGCAACAGCGCGCGGGGAGGGGCGACCCCGACGCGGGAGTTGGAAATAGCGGCACCGCCGCCGGCAGATCCGGGCCCACCTGGCCCCGATCCGGCCCGCAGCAGTGCAGCGCGCATTGGCAGAACATGGCCCGCCTGGCCCAGATCCAGCCCGCACACGCGCCGGCAAACCCATCTGCACCACCAGCTAACCACCTCCCCGCGTCAAGGCCCGCCGCCGGCAGGCTCACGCACGAGCACGCGCAGGACCGTGAGTCCAGAGGACCTCGAGTCCGCGCCGCCGCCGCAGACCACCACCACGCAGCCGCCCCACGAAGCACGAAGCCCAACCTTCAGCCGCCAGATCTGGAGGACCAGACCGTGGCGCCCGACACCACGAGCCAGGACGCACACCACCACCCCAACGCCCGCCGCGCCGCCGCCAGGCCGAAGCTGAACGCCGCCACCCTGCCTCCCGTCGGAAGAGGCAGGCTCCGACCCGGGGGAGAGGACCCGCGGCCACCCCACCGCGCGGGAGAACGAAGGGACCTCGCCGGCGCCGGCGCCGACCGGGCTTTGCCCGGCTGCGCCCTCTGGCAGCGGCGAGGGAGGAGGAGGGGGACGGGAGGGGCCGGCGGCGGGGGAGGATTTAGGGTTCCTCCCCGTCGCCACGCGGGGGCGACGAGAGAGGAAAGGGGGAGGGGTTCAAAATTAAACGTGTTTGGGTTCGAGCAATTTGAGAATGGGTGACAGAATAGACATTTGATCAGGGTAAGTACTTTGACATGCGACTAAGTGTTTAATCAATGATTAAGTGTGTGGCTAAGTAAAAAAAATTGGATGGGCAATTTGGGCTAAGTCGACATCCTGACAGCTGTCGGTGTAACGTTTACCTGACGACATTACATACAGATTCATGTAGCGTTATTCTCTAAGCTGCTGTCAAATAGAGACTTGCTCCACACCTGCTTGAGATGGTGGCTGAGAACTAATCCGCCTTTATCCGAGGTAGATCGTCCATACATGACAATTTCAAGAAGGTGCAACTCACAGCTAGGGCCTTGCACCTCGGGTGAGTTCCATCATTGTCGCTCAAAGTGGACATAACAAATCTTGAAGCACTTCAAAGTATAATTAAGGAATTGAAATAATCTCTAAAAGCTTCATATAAGATCGATCACGTCTAGGTATAGCCTTACATTTTATTTTATTTTAATTTATTTTTAAGAAAAGGAGGTATAGCCTTACATTATGTTTTTTTTTTTAGAAAAGGGGCAGACCCGGCCTCTGCATCAGGGTGATGCATACGGCCTTTATTTCATTTATTCAATTGAAAAGAGATCTGACAAAGATATACATCACAAAACCCGAAGCCACCACACAACACCTACGAACCCGACAATGGGTGAAGAAATGTCATCAGGACCTATGCCCTAATAACATAAACAAACTCCCCATCAGCTAAAAATCACCGGAAACGTGGCTGAGTCACCCTATGGCGAAACAGGAGCACATGACCCGTGTAGCAGACCCTTCGCGAGCGCCTATGCTCTCGCTGCAGAAGCCGTCACCTCCACCGACCGCTGGTCCATCTTCAAGGTAGAGCTCCGTATAGCCATTAGCAGACCTCGAAACACCACCGTCCGACAGCTGCTCTAAAAACAATGCCCTCAAGAGGGGAAGCGACGCCAGCTGCGTCACCATTGTCCGACCCGGAAGACCCGGATCTAGGGTTTCCCCCAAGAGCAACTCGAGTAGAGTGGAAGCAGTCCGCAATGACGATGTCTTCAACAAGAGAACGGTGCATACACACCGCCATCGCCCGCCCAGATCGGAATCCGAGCACGGTTTTCACCGGCGGAAGCACCACCTCCTCACCATCGGAACATCCGGCCGACCACCTCTGGCAGAAGAGGAGGCCACCACAGATCCACTAACTTGACGACGAAGCCGCCGCCGCCAGCTCCCATCACCGGAGCAGAGCCACCGGGGGGGAGAAGCGACAGGGCCTGCCGGCCACCACCACTCTCAGCCACGCCGCCATGGAAGCCGGATCGGCAGCCATCGGGGTCGCCCCCGCCGCCAGCTGCTTCGCCGGCCGCCGCCCGCCCGCCATGAGCTCCGCCATGGAGCTGCCTCGAGCGGGCGCAACGCGCCGCAGACCGCCTTCCGGGGCCGCCGCCCCGGCGTCCGCCCAGGATCCCGACGGGCCGCTCCCGACCAGCCCCCGCCACCGGCCATGGAAGACGGCGCCGTAGATCGAGGGATCCCTCCGCGAGCACGACGCAGGAGGGGATGCCCGCCGCCGCCAACAGCCCCGGGATTTGCCCAGGCGTGCCCGCCGGCGGCGGCGAGGAGGAGGACGGGGAGGAGGGAGGGCTAGAGGCGGCGGCGGCTAGGGCTCCGCCCGTGTCGCCCTATGCGGGAGGCGACGCGGGGGCTCCTCACCAGATAAGACAGTTCCTTGTATTAACCTGAAGATTGTGACCAGCCTTACATTATGTTCTCAATATTTGTAACAATACGCGTGAGAATAAAGTATTGTTTAAAACAAGGTGGGAGCGATTATTGTTTCGTGCAAGCTTCTTCCTTTGCCAGGGAAGGATTAGTTAGATCTTCTTGCTCTGGTGGTTAAATTAGCTTATTTCTGAAACTTCTTTCGAGAAAATGGCAAACGGAAACCGCATGGCAGTTTTCGTGCCCGGATAACGGAAGAAACGTTCCAACGTGTAGTCATAAACTAATCGTTGCACAGCACAGCTCATCTCTTTCGTAATTAGTCGTCAGAACAGATCTTTCTTTAGGGGAAGTCGTCAAAAAAGATGATCACTAACTTGAGGTCGAGATGCCAGTATGCCACGAGGAGGTGGACGATAGTTTCTAGACCCTTCTCTGCTCTGAGTGTGTTTCAACTCGAGCCACACAAAGCTCACAGCTGCACTGAACAAGTGACTCTGAGTGGGCAAGCAAAGAGCTTATTTGGCAGATACCCGACATTAGAGAGAGTAGTATTTGACCTCGTTACTCGCCGTCATCATCGTACACAGCTATACCTAAGTTACGGTCACCGAATACGTGCAAGTGCGTCGTAGTCGGTCACTGCAGCGCGTAGAGAGCTGTATTTGCTGATGTGGCGTCATGTTGACCAGTCTCCGGCTGTTGTATTTTTGTAAAAAGACCCCTCTCAATTAATCACAAAAATCTTCTCTGATTCACTCTGTGGGGGTGCCATGGTCCACAAGTTCTTGCGCGCGCGGTGCTTCAGTGGGCGCTTGCATCGCGGCTCCTCGCCAACGGCACCGCCGTGCCCTTGTCGCTCCGCCTCGGCCCGTCCTGCCTCCTTTGCACAAGGTGGACATGACACCCGTCTGCTCAGGGTGGCCGAGCTCCTGGATGCCTTGCACGAGATTGAGCACGAACAAGGGTATCTAGTTCTCCAGCAGGATCATGTGGCCGCGCAAGGCCTGGTGGATGGGGAACATCTTAGCGCACATTGCGATCGGGCACACGGACCTCTGATCCGACGCCGGTGACGGTAAGCGCCTCAGCGGTGGCATTCTGTCCTCCTCCTCTGCGGCATCAGCAGCACAGGTGGCTGCGTTTGATCAGGATCTTTGAGCGGCCACTTCTTTGGCCTCTTGGAGGAACCGGGGTAGTTGAGCTTGTCGCTCTTGTCGCGGAACAGGACCGGGGTGACATTGGACTGCTCGACATCCGCCGTGTGGGGATCCACGATAATCCCGAAGATGTGCTCCACCGGCACAGTCGACGCAGACTCCGTGCTGCGCGTCGGCTCCAGCAGAAGCATAACCGCGGGCTCCGAGCTAACGGTAGGACTAGCTATGCCAGTGGCCTGTGATACGTCTCAAACGTATCTATAATTTCTTATGTTCCATGCTTATATTATACCAATTGCTACATGTTTTATATACACTTTATATGGTTTTTGTGCATTTTCTGGGACTAACCTATTAACAAGATGCCATAGTGCCAGTTCCATGTTTTCTGCTGTTTTTGGTTTCAGAAAAACTGTTAAGGAAATATTCTCGGAATTGGACGAATCAAAAGCCAAAGTCCCTATTTTTCTCGGTAGCTTCCAGAACACCGAAGAGGATACGGAGGAGAGCCACGAGGCGGCCTCACCTGGTGGAGGCGCGCCCCCCCTTCTTGCCGTGCCACCACGTGGTGTGGGACCCTCGGGGCTCCACCGCATTCGCCCTTTCGCCTACAAATACCCCCCGACAAAATAACCCTAGGCACCCAAACACTTTTCCACGATACGTTACAGAGCCGCCGCCGCCGTCAACCCTAGTTCGGGAGGGTTCAGAAGCTCTTCCCGGCACCCTGCCGGAGAGGGGAATCATCACCGGAGGGCTTTACATCACCATGCCCGCCTCCGGACTGATGCGTGAGTAGTTCATACTTGGACTACGGGTCCATAGCAGTAGCTAGATGGTTGTATTCTCCTATTATGGCATCATGTTTAGATCTTGTGAGCTGCCTATCATGATCAAGGTCATCTTTATGTAATGCTACATGTTGTGTTTGCTGGGATCCGATGAATATTTAAGTACTATGTCATTTGCTTCATAATATATCTTGTGAGTGCGTTATTTATGATCTTGCATGCTCTCCGTTACTAGTAGATGCTCTGGCCAAGTAGATGCTTGTGACTCCAAGAGGGGGTATTTATGCTCGATAGTGGGTTCATGTCTCTATTTAATCTGGGGGAGTGACAGCAACATCTAATATTGTAGATGTACTGTTGCTACTAGGGATAAAACAATAGTTATTTATCTAAGGATATTTGCGCTATTTACATTACACACTTTACTTAATGCAATAATCTGTTGCTTGCAACTTAATACTGAATGGTGTTGCGGATGCTATCCTGAAGGTGGATTGTTAGTCATAGATGCAGTTGGATGACGGTCTATGTATCATGTTGTAATGCCCAAATGAATCTCACACTAGACACCATGACTTGTATATGCATCATTATGCAGTTCTTTATTCTGTCAATTGCCCAGCTGTAATTTGTTTACCCACATGTATGCTATTATTATTTATGGAGAGACACCACTAGTGAACTGTGGACCCCGGTCCTTTTTCCTTCAACTGATAAAAAAACCTACTGCAATCATGTTACTTTCATTTTCTGCAAACAAACATCATTTTCCACACATACGTTTAATCCTTTGTTACAGCAAGCCAGTGAGATTGACAACCTCACTGTTAAGTTGGGGCAAAGTATCTTGATTGTGTTGTGTGCAGGTTCCAAGTCAACCGTCAGGATCATCTCCGTTGCCGGGGAGAAGAAGCACCTCTGTTTAGAAGACCTTGACACTCCCTCGTCAACTAAGCACCAGCATTTTTCTGGCGCCGTTGACACCTTCAGAAGAATCTTCATCTCCTACTGGTTCGATAACCTTGGTTTCACAACTGAGAGAAACTTGCTGCTGCACTACTTTATACCTTTCTCTTGGGGTTTCCCAACAACACCACCGTGTGCATCAAGCATTTTTCTGGCGCCGTTGCCGGGGAGATCAAGCTCTTCTGCGAGGGGAGTCTCTCACATCCAATCTTTTTATTTTGTTATTGTCTTGCTTAGTTTATTTTTATTACTGTCTTGTTTGCTTAATATCAAAAATACAAAAAAAATAGTTACTTGCATTTATCTTTTTATTTCGGTTTCATTAAAATTTGCCAAAAAAAATGGGTAGACCTGAAGTTGAAGTTCGATCGTTTAAACAACAAGGAAGAGAAAGTTTGAAATATGCATGGTATAGGATAAATGATGCTTATAAAAATGCACTAAGAAACATTCCACTTTAATCCTTTTTAGAAATTTTTATGTTGGTATTTCTAGTTGGTATAGGTATGTTCTTGACACTCTTACGGGGGGTAACTTTCTTGGTACACCTGCTTTGGAAGCCTGCAATTTAATTGAGAGTTTGGTAGGATCACCACCACCCACTAAAGAAATTAAAACTGAGATCACTTTGGAAGATGTTATTAAAAGGTTGGATTCTATGGAGATTTTTTTCTTGATAATGCTAGCAAGGGTAATGAATCAATAGAGGATATTAATAGAAGAATCACTGCTTTAGAAACTAGCAACACCCTTGATACTCATAATCATAGAATAGATGAATTAGAAGAGGCTATGGAAACTTTAAGTTCAACTTTTTCCTGTATTAAAACTAATAAAGAGAAGACCTTTGTAGGAAGGGAGAAAAGGTTCATCTACATTCCCAAACAAAAACCTCCTAATATGCCTAAAAATGATGGTAATGATTTACGTAATAGGACACCTTCATGGATACCTAAAGCATCTATTACAACAAACCATGTCTTGGATGAAATATTGATGTTGATGCTTCATCTCTTGAAAACACTTGAGTTACACTTTCTGTGCCTAGTTGAAAGGCGTTAAAGAAAAGCGCTTATGGGAGACAACCCACTTTTTATTTCTGTTATTTTATTTTGTTGAGTCAAGGAACATGTCTACCTCTGTAGCAATTCCTTTGTATCTTTATTTTATCGCATTGTTGTGTCAAGTTAAGCCTCTAGTAGAAAGTTGATGCTAGATTTGGATTCCTGCGCAGGAACAGTTTTTCTGCTGTCCACCGTTTAATTCGTAAGAATTCACAGAAAAATCAAAATGACCTGGGATGTTTTGTGCGTGATCCTTAGATATGTATGCAACTTTCATTAGTTTTGAGTTTTCTGATTTGAGCAAGTTAAGTGACTCGAAAAAATTCGTCTTTACGGACTGTTCTGTTTTTGACAGATTCTGCCATTTATTTTGCATTGCTCATTTTGCTGTTTTTGAATGGATCTTTTTGTTTCATAAAATACCAGTGGCTGTAGCTAATGTCCATTAGCATGTGTAATGGTTTTGTCCATGCAGAATATAAGAATTTTTGATTATGCACTAACCCTCTAATTAAGTCTACTTTGAGTTTGGTGTGGAAAAAGTTTTCAAGTATCAAGAGAGAAGGATGATGTGATGTGATCAAGAAGATGAAAGAGACTAAGCTTGGGGATGCCCCCGTGGGTCACCCAAGAAGATTTCAAGAAGACTCAAGCGTCTAAGCTTGGGGATGCCTTGTGCATCCCCTTCTTAATCAACAAACTATCAGGTCCTCTCTAGTGAAACTATATTTTAATTCCGACACATCTTATGTGCTTTACTTGAAGCGTCTGTTTGTTTTTGTTTTTGTTTTTGTTATTTTCATTCTCTGAATAAAATGGATCCTAGCATTCCTTTGTGGGAGAGGGATACGCTCCGCTTTTTCTTATGAATACTCGTATTCTTAACTATTATTTGTTGAGTATTCTTCTATGTTATTTCAATACTATTAGCTCATGTTTTTCATGCATCTCTTGTTAGAGCTGTTAGTTTTCTTATATTATACTCTCATATCTCATTGTTAAATACTTGGAGAGTTTATTTTTAGATAAGTTGATTGGTGTTTGGTTAAGAACAGAAAATGTTAAATGTGGTAGATGGTATAATCAAATGATACATAATCTTGTAGATCATTAAATTGTGTCACTTGAATCATTGATGTTGTTTTGAGATATTAATATGCTTAATGGTAAACATGATGGTTTAGTAAAGTGGAATGATTAATGGTTGGTCTAGAAAAATTGAAGCTGTGCCACACTTAAATATCCAGTTGATAGCATAATGATATATGACTTCTAATGTTAAAAACAACCGTAACTTTGTGTTATGCGCTACGGTCGGGGTACCAACAGTGACTTGTTCATTTGCCACAGTCCCTCTTGGAGTGATTTTCATTATGTCTTGTAAGATCATATTTCTAGTTGGAATCTTTTTGATTGTGAGTTCTAAGCTGCGGTTTTCATGGCACTTCCACCACCATATTTGCTAGCCTCTTCGGAACTTTGCATTGCCCTTTCTCACATTGAGAGTTCATGCATACTTCGCAGGTACATCCAAAACTCGTGGGAGATCTTCATTATGTTCTCCTACACATAAGCCAAATATCTTCCTCAAAACACTCACCATACCTATCTACTACAGCATTTCTATAGCTGTTCCGAGATATATTGCCATGCAACTTCTATCTTACATTACATGACTTGTTGTCATTTATCATTTATATATTGCCTTGCATGATTCTTTACAACTGATGTGCGGTTTTACCCATTTTACGCTAGATCATCGCATATCCTGCTACACTGGCAGAGGCACCGTTTCATACACTATGTTTTATTCCTTATGAGTTACTTGTATCAAAAGTGTGTTGTCATATTAGAATGTTTGCCCCTAAAAGTGAAAAGAGCCATGGAGGCCATCGAAAAGAGAAACAGAAAAAGGAAAAAAAAATAGAAAAAGAGAAAAAAAGAAAGAAAGAAAAAGAAAAAGAAAAATGGGGCAACATTACTACTCTTTATCCACACTTGTGCTCATGTTATAGCACCTGTAGTATTCATAGTCATCATTTGTGCTCATGTTTAGCACCTTTACTCCATATGAGAGAGTTTTCATGTTTTACTTGCATAACTATGTGGGGAACTTTACATTATAGAACTTGGCTTGTATATTCCAATGATGAGCCTCCTCAAAAGTGCTCTAGATTTTCATGAGCAAGCAAGTTGGATGCGCCCACACTAGTTCCATTGGAGAGCTTTCATACACTTATAGCTCTATGTGCATCCGTTGTGTGGCAATCACTACTCCTTGCATAGTTTCGATTGTAAGACTTCCTCTTGTCTAATGATCACTTTCAGCTGTGTGAGACTTTCTTCCGTTGCCCTTCCAAATCCCCCTTATCATTCTTTTAGCCACAACATCCTGGTGCCAGGAACCAACGCTGAACGCTTGCTTGTTTTTAAGTGAACAAATAGAGAGATGATTTTCTACGTGCATATTGTTATTGCTTGACTTGATCCTTTCACAAAGTTGTCATGAGTGTTGGATGCATTAGATGATTATATTGTTATTCTTGAAGCTTAAATCATTTTTAATATCTACTTTGCACGGTTGATTTTTCTCTAGTATTGAATCATTGAAAGTTTTACTTTGTTCTACCTACTTGTTTACTCATTACTCATTTGATATCAATATAAACTACAGCTTTTATTCATTTGATCTCAATTTACATGCATTACATTATTATATGATCAAGATTGTGTGAAAGCATGTCACTTCAGCAATTATTCTTGTTATCGTTTTTCCTACTCGGGACGAGTAGAACTAAGCTTGGAGATGCTTGATACGTCTCAAATGTATCTATAATTTTTTATGTTCCATGCTTATATTATACCAATTGCTACATGTTTTATATACACTTTATATGGTTTTTGTGCATTTTCTGGGACTAACCTATTAACAAGATGCCATAGTGCCAGTTCCCTGTATTCTGTTGTTTTTGGTTTCAGAAAAACTGTTAAGGAAATATTCTCGGAATTGGACGAATCAAAAGCCAAACTCCCTATTTTTCTCGGGAGCTTCCAGAACACCGAAGAGAATACGGAGGAGAGCCACGATGCGGCCTCACCTGGTGGAGGCGCGGCCCCCCTTCTGGCCGCGCCACCACGTGGTGTGGGCCCCTCGGGGCTCCACCGCATTCGCCCTTTCGCCTACAAATACCCCCCGAGAAAATAACCCTAGGCACCCGAACACTTTTCCACGATACGTTCCAGAGCCGGCGCCACCGTCAACCCTAGTTCGGGAGGGTTCAGAAGCTCTTCCCGGCACCCTGCCAGAGAGAGGAATCATCACCGGATGGCTCTACATCACCATGCCCGCCTCCGGACTGATTCGTGAGTAGTTCATCCTTGTACTACGGGTCCATAGCAGTAGCTAGATGGTTGTCTTCTCCTATTGTGCCATCATGTTTAGATCTTGTGAGCTGCCTATCATGATCAAGATCATCTTTATGTAATGCTACATGTTGTGTTTGCTGGAATCCGATGAATAATTGAGTACTATGTCATTTGCTTCATAATATATCTTGTGAGTGCGTTATTTATGATCTTGCATGCTCTCCGTTACTAGTAGATGCTCTGGCCAAGTAGATTCTTGTGACTCAAAGAGGGGGTATTTATGCTCGATAGTGGGTTCATATCTCTATTTAATCTGGGGGAGTGACAACAGCCTCTAAGATTGTAGATATAATGTTGCTACTAGGGATAAAACAATAGTTCTTTATCTAAGGATATTTATGCTACTTACATTACACACTTTACTTAATGCAATAACCTGTTGCTTGCAACTTAATACTGAATGGTGTTGCGGATGCTATCCTGAAGGTGGATTATTAGTCATAGATACAGTTGGATGACAGTCTATGTATCATGTTGTAATGCCCAAATGAATCTCACACTAGACACCATGACTTGTATATGCATCATTGTGCAGTTCTTTATTCTGTCAATTGCCCAGCTGTAATTTGTTTACCCACATGTATGCTATTATTATTTATGGAGAGACACCACTAGTGAACTGTGGACCCCGGTTCTTTTTCCTTAAACTGATAAAACAACCTACTGCAATCCTGTTACTTTCATTCTCTGCAAACAAACATCATTTTCCACACATACGTTTAATCCTTTGTTACAGCAAGCCAGTGAGATTGACAACCTCACTGTTAAGTTGGGGCAAAGTATATTGATTGTGTTGTGTGCAGGTTCCAAGTCAACCGTTAGGATCATCTCCGTTGCCGGGTAGAAGAAGCACCTCTGTTTAGAAGACCTTGACACTCCCTCGTCAACTAAGCAGCAACATTTTTTTGGCGCCGTTGACACCTTCAGAAGAATCTTCATCTCCTACTGGTTCGATAACCTTGGTTTCACAACTGAGAGAAACTTGCTGCTGCACTACTTCATACCTTACTCTTGGGGTTTCCCAATGATACGTCTCAAACGTATCTATAATTTCTTATGTTCCATGCTTATATTATACCAATTGCTACATGTTTTATATACATTTTATATAGTTTTATGCATTTTCTGGGACTAACCTATTAACAAGATGCTGATACGTCCCAAACGTATCTATAATTTCTTATGTTCCATGCTTATATTATACCAATTGCCTACATGTTTTATATACATTTTATATAGTTTTATGCATTTTCTGAGACTAACCTATTAACAAGATGCCACAGTGCCAGTTCCCTGTTTTCTGCTGTTTTTTGTTTCAGAAATCCACTTAAGGAAATATTCTCGGAATTGAACAATTTTTATACCGAAAACCTTATTTTTCCCGACACGTTCCAGAAGTCCGAAGAAGAGACGAAGAAGGGCACCGAGGCGCCGCCATCAGGTGGTGGCGCGGCTCCCCCCCTCTGCCGCGCCAGCAACTGAGGGTGGGCCCTCGGGCCTCCACCGCATTCGCCCTTTCGCCTACTTAAACCCCCCGAAAACCTAAGACATAGGCGCCGAACACTTTTTCCAGAAACCTTACGGAGCCGCCGCCGTCGTCAACCATAGTTCGGGAGGGTTCAGAACCTCTTCTCGGCACCCTGCCGGAGAGGGGAATCATCGCCGGAGGGCTCTACATCACCATGCCCGCCTCCGGACTGATGCGTGAGTAGTTCATCCTTGGACTACGGGTCCATAGCAGTAGCTAGATGGTTGTCTTCTCCTGTTGTGCCATCATGTTTAGATCTTGTGAGCTGCCTAACATGATCAAGATCATCTTTATGTAATGCTACATGTTGTGTTTGCTGGGATCCGATGGATATTGAATACTATGTCATTTGGTTCATAATATATCATGTTGTGTGTTGTTTATGATCTTGCATGCTCTCCATTGCTAGTAGATGCTCTGGCCAAGTAGATGCTTGTGACTCCAAGAGGGGGTATTTATGCTCGATAGTGGGTTCATGTCTCTATTTAATCTGGGGTAGTGACAGCAAGCTCTAAGATTGTAGATGTATTGTTGCTATTAGGGATAAAACAGTAGTACTTTGTCTAAGGATAATGTTATTACTTACATTACACACTTTGCCTAATGCAATAATCTGTTGCTTGCAACTTAATACCGAAAGGGGTGCGGACGCTAACCGGAAGGTGGATTATTAGTCATAGATGCGGTTGGAACGGTCTATGTATATTGTTGTAATGCCCAAATGAATCTCACAGTAGACATCATGATATTAGTATATGCATCATTATGCAGCTCTTTATTCTGTCAATTGCCCAGCTGTAATTTGTTTACCCGCATGTATGCTATTATTATTATTTATGGAGAGACAACACTAGTGAACTGTGGACCCCGGTCCTTTTCTTTAAACTGATAATACAACCAACTGCAAACTGTTACTTTCATTCTCTGCAAACATCATCTTCCACAAATACGTTTAATCCTTTGTTACAGAAAGCCGGTGAGATTGACAACCTCACTGTTTCGTTGGGGCGAAGTACTTTGGTTGTGCTGTGTGCAGGTTCCACGTTGGCACCGAATCCTTTGGTGTTGTGCCAAATTCGCCACTAACAAGCTTCAGACGTGTTCTTCATCTCCTACTGGTTCGATAACCTTGGTTTCATCACTGAGGGAAATTTGCCGCTGCATTACTTCACACCTTCCTCTTGGGGTTTCCCAACAACACCACACCGGTGCATCAAGCAAATTTCTGCCGCCGTTGCCGGGGAGCTGAAGCACATCTGCAAGGGGAGTCTCTCACTTCCCAATCTCTTTATTTTGTTATTGTCTTGCTTAGTTAAATTTTATTTCCTGTTTTGTTTGCTATTAAATATCAAAAACACAAAAAAATTAGTTACTTGCATTTTATTTTGCTATTATCTTGTTTGCTTCTTATTATCGAAAACACAAAAAAATTAGTTACTTGCATTAATATTTATATTTCGGTTTTAGCTTTATTTCTGTTAAAATGTTGCTCCCTAAGTACACCCTGAAAGCCCTGCCAGTAGGAAGTGGTTCTATAATTGGAAAAGATAACATTGAAGAATTCTTTGACCATGTTAGTATGCATGATAATTTTGAGGGTAGATCCATAGCAGAACTTGCTCCAAATTATGAAATTGCTGCTGCTTCCTTGGTTCACATGCTAGAGGCTAGGTTTGTTAACTTCCATCCCATAATTCAACAAATGTTTCTTAATCTTCATAATGTTGAAAATACTGAAAAGAAAGACTTTATTCTAGAAACCCTGCTTAAAGAATTTGGTGATGTTGCTAAATAAGCTGGGAAAGTTTTTGATCGCTTTAATATGCTGGGATCATGTGTAGAGGTCATCAATAAACTAGAAAAATTGGGGCAAACCGAACTTAAAAAGGGAGAAGTAATCAAAGTACCAATACCTATTAAACTTGTAGCTATGCATGAAGCTTTGGAATAAAATTTTGATTGGATTGTCCCTGCGAATCCCTTTGATGAATGTAGTAAACCTAAGAGTAATGAAAAAGGGACCTCTGAAACTCATATAGATAAAATACAATGCATAGTTGAGAGGATTTCTTGCATTGATTTGGATGCTTATTCTCTTGGAAATACTTGAGTTTTGCTTTCTGTGCCTAGCTGAAAGACGTTAAACAAAAGCGCTTATGGGAGACAACCCACTTTTTTATTTCTGTTATTTTATTTTCTTGAGTCAAGAAAGACGCCTACCTCTGTAGCAATTCCTTTGTATCTTTACGTTATTGCATAAGTTGTGCCAAGTTAAGTCTCTAGTAGAAAGTTGATGCTAGAATTGGATCTCTGCGCAGGAACAGTTTTTCTGCTGTCCACCGTTTAATTCGTTAGAATTCACAGAAAAATCAAAATGACCTGGGATTTTTTGTGCGTGGTCCTCAGATATGTACGCAACTTTCATTAGTTTTGAGTTTTCTTATTTGAGCAAGTTAAGTGCCTCAAACAAATTCGTCTTTACGGACTGTTCTGTTTTTGACAGATTCTGCCATTTATTTTGCATTGGTTCTTTTGCTGTTTTTGAATGGATCTTTTTGTTTCATAAAATTCCAGTGGCTGTATCTAATGTCCAGTACAATGATAATGATTGTCTCCATGCAGAATATGAGAATTTTTGATTATGCACTAACCCTCTAATGAAGTTTACTTTGAGTTTGGTGTGTAGAAAGTTTTCAAGGATCAAGAGAGAGTATGATATGATGTGATCAAGAAGATGAAAGAGCCTAAGCTTGGGGATGCCCCCGTGGGTCACCCAAGCATATTTCAAGAAGACTCAAGCGTCAAAGCTTGGGGATGCCCAAGGGCATCCCCTTCTTCATCAAATACTTATCAGGTTATCTCTAGTTAAACTATATTTTAATTCCGCCACATCTTATGTGCTTTACTTGGAGCGTCTGTTTGTTTTTATTTTTGCTTGTGTTATTTTTGTTTTCTGAATAAAATGGATCCTAGCATTCTTGTGTGGGAGAGAGACACGCTCCGCTTTTTCATTTGAATACTCCTATTTTTCACTTATACTCGTTGAGTATTCTTCCATAGCTACTGCAATACTTTCAGCTCTTATTTTTGATGCATCTCTTGTTAGAGCTGTTAGTTTTCTTATATTATACTCTCACATCCCATTATTAAATACTTGGAGAGTTTATGTTTTAAATAAGTTGATTGGAGTTTGGTTAAGAACAGAAATTGTTAAATGTGGTAGATGGTATAACTAAATGATACATAATCTTGTAGATCATTAAATTGTGTCACTTGAATCATTGATGTTGTTTTGAGATATTAATATGCTTAATGGTAAAACATGATGGTTTAGTAAAGTGGAATGATTAATGGTTGGTGTAGAAAACTTAAAGCTGTGCCACACTTAAATATCCAGTTGATAGCATAATGATATATGACTTCTGATGTTAAAAACAACCGTAATGACTTTGTGTTATGCGCTACGGTCGGGGTCCCAACAGTGACTTGTTCATTTGCCACAGTCCCTCATGGAGTGATTTTCATTATGCCTTGTAAGATCATATTTATAGTTGGAATATTTTTGCTTGTTAGTTCTAAAGCTGCGGTTTTCATGGCACTTCCACCACCATATTTGCTAGCCTCTTCGGTACTTTGCATTGCCCTTTCTCAAATTGAGAGTTGGTGCATACTTCGCGGGTACATCCAAAACTCGTGGGAGATCTTCATCATGTTCTCCTACACATAAGCCAAATATCTTACTCAAAACATCCACCATACCTACCTACTACACCATTTTCATAGCTGTTCCGAGATATATTGCCATGCAACTTTCATCTTACATTACATGACTTGTTGTCATTTATCATTTATATATTGCTTTGCATGATTCTATATAGCTGATGTGTGGTTTTACCCATGTTACGCTAGATCATTTCATATCCTGCTACATTGGCAGAGCCACCATTTCATACATTATGTTTTATTCCTTATAAGGTCCTTGTATCAAAAGTGTGTTGTCATATTAGAATGTTTGCCACTAAAAGTGAAAAGAGCCATGTAGGCCATCGAAAAGAGAAACAGAAAAATACAAAAAAATAAAAAAAAAGAAAAAAGAAAAAAAAGAAAGAAAGAATAAAAAGGGGGCAACATTACTACTCTTTATCCACACTTGTGCTCATGTTATAGCACCTGTAATATTCATAGTCATCATTTGTGCTCATGTTTAGCACCTTTACTCCATATGAGAGAGTTTTCATGTTTTACTTGCATAACTATGTGGGGAACTTTACATTATAGAACTTGGCTTGTATATTCCAATGATGAGCCTGCTCAAAAGTGCTCTAGGTCTTCATGAGCAAGCAAGTTAGATGCACCCCCACTAGTTTCATTTGAGAGTTTTCATACACTTATAGCTCTATGTGCATCCGTTGTGTGGCAATCACTACTACTTGCATAGCTTCGATTGTAACACTTCCTCTTGTCTAATGATCACTTTCAGCTGTGTGAGACTTTCTTCCGTTGGCCTTCCAAACCCCCATTATTATTCTTTTAGCCACAACATCCTGGTGCCAGGAACCAACGCTGAACACTTGCTTGTTTTTGAGTGAACAAATAGAGAGATGATCTTCTACGTGCATATTGTTATTGCTTGACTTGATCATTTCACAAAGTTGTCATGAGTGTTTGATTCATTAGATGATTATATTATTGTTCTTGAAGCTTAAATCATCTTTAATATCTACTTTGCACGGTTGATTGTTCTCTAGTACTAATTCATTGAAAGTTTTGCTTTGTTCTTCCTACTTGTTTATTCATTACTCATTTGATATCAATATAAACTACAGCTTTTATTCATTTGATCTTAGTTTACATGCATTACATTATTATATGATCAAGATTGTGTGAAAGCATGTCACTTCAGAAATTATTCTTGTTATCGTTTTACCTACTCGAGGACGAGTAGAACTAAGCTTGGGGATGCTTGATACGTCTCAAACGTATCTATAATTTCTTATGTTCCATACTTATATTATACCAATTGCTACATGTTTTATATACATTTTATATAGTTTTATGCATTTTCTGGGACTAACCTATTAACAAGATGCCACAGTGACAGTTCCCTATTTTATGCTGTTTTTGGTTTCAGAAAACCACTTAAGGAAATATTCTCGGAATTGGACGATTTTTATGCCAAAGTCCCTATTTTTTCCGACACGTTCTAGAAGTCCGAAGAGGAAACGAAGAAGGGCACCGAGGCACCGTCATCAGGTGCTGGCGCGGCCCCCCCCCCCCCCTGCCGCGCCAGCACATGAGGACGTGGCCTCGGGCCTCCACCGCCTTCGCCCTTTCTCCTACAAATACCCCCCGACAATACAAGACCTAACACCCGAACACTTCTCCACAAAACCTAACGGAGCCGCCGCCGTCGTCAACCCTAGTTCGGGAGGGTTCAGAAGCTCTTCCCGGCACCCTGCCGGAGAGGGGAATCATCACCGGAGGGCTCTACATCACCATGCCCGCCTCCGGACTGATGCGTGAGTAGTTCATCCTTGGACTACGGGTGCATAGAAGTAGCTAGATGGTTGTCTTCTCCTATTGTGCCATCATGTTTAGATCTTGTGAGCTGCCTATCATGATCAAGATCATCTTTATGTAATGCTACATGTTGTGTTTGCTGGGATCCGATGGATATTGAATACTATGTCATTTGCTTCATAATATATCATGTTGTGTGTTGTTTATGATCTTGCATGCTCTCCGTTGCTAGTAGATGCTTTGTCCAAGTAGATGCTTGTGACTCCAAGAGTGGGTATTTATGCTCGATAGTGGGTTCATGTCTCTATTTAATCTGGGGTAGTGACAGCAAGCTCTAAGCTTGTAGATGTACTGTTGCTACTAGTGATAAAACAGTAGTACTTTGTCTAAGGATAATTGTATTACTTACATTACACACTTTGCCTAATGCAATAATCTGTTGCTTGCAACTTAATACTGAAAGGGGTGCGGACGCTAACCGGAATGTGGATTATTAGTCATAGATGCGGTTGGAACGGTCTATGTATATTGTTGTAATGCCCAAATGAATCTCACACTATACATCATGACATTAGTATATGCATCATTATGCAGCTCTTTATTCTGTCAATTGCCCAGCTGTAATTTGTTTACCCGCATGTATAATATTATTATTATTTATGGAGAGACACCACTAGTGAACTGTGGACCCCGGTCCTTTTCTTCAAACTGATAATACAACCAACTGCAAACTGTTACTTTCATTCTCTGCAAACATCATTCTCCACACATACGTTTAATCCTTTGTTACAGCAAGCTAGTGAGATTGACAAACTCACTGTTTCGTTGGGGCAAAGTAGTTTGATTATGTTGTGCAGGTTCCACCTCCCTTTACATCAAGCTGTTTTCTGGCGCCATTGCTAGGGAGACCTTCAGACGTGTCCTTCATCCCCTACTGGTTCGATAACCTTGGTTTCATAACTGAGTGAAGACTTGCTGATGCACTCATCATACCATCCTCTTGGGTTTCCCAACAACACCACCGTGTGCATCACCCAACAACAACACCGTGTGCATCAGCCTTCGGCATGGTGGTGGTGAGCTGCATTCCTAGAGGTGGCGGCGTTGTGCCGGGAGCAGATGCACGGCATCGTGGCAATGGAGCTGGCTGCCACCGGGGAGCACTACCTTGCGCACCGTGACGAGGAGGTGTCGAAGGAGCGCGCATGGTGGGCGGCCCTGTCGTGGAACTTCGCGCGCGTGGACGCGCGGTAGCCGGAGGGCTGCGCATGCGGCCGTGGCGGCGTGCACGTGCCCATTGTCGTCGGGGCACAGGGGCGCCATCGTGGGGTCGACGGTGAAAGAGCATTTTCCCTCATGTGTGGTTTGGTAATTAAATGACAATCTCTATGCACTAATGTTTGCATTGAGATATCCTTATAGATCTTGTCCAGGGGAATAGTGGAGTTCACGTGTTGGACTCTTGAAGCTTATTTGATGACCAAGGTTCCATTTAAAGGTGTTTATGATGGATGGTCATGTGTTGAGTGAAGCATATTGCAAGTATGTCTTGAAGGTTTCAAGACATCATACTAGTGAAGAATGATTGGAAGATACAAGGTTGATCAACACACAAAGCCACAAGATGTACCAAGAGGGATCATGTATCTCTTGGGATGGTAAACACTTGTTCGTATAGCTTTGTGAACTAACCCATGATATATGTGTGTGTGGTATCTTTATATGAGTTTAGGTATCTTCCCATGGGCTTGCAACAAATGAAGATTTTCATATAGCTCATGGAGGATGACGTCATGTGGTGATCGTAATCGAGATTGAGATGTGTACGACCAAGAGAAGCTTCTCGAAGAGATCCTATTCTTGGAGCTTGCTATGGATACATGAAGACGGAGCTAAACGAGACTCTCCCTTTTTGTGTTTGGGGGAGTATTTGGAGAAGTCTTCATCAAGCATGTGCTAGCAAGCGCAATCAAGAAAGGTGATCCACTTGAAGAGATCAAGATAGTCATCATCTAACTCAAGTGGAATGCTCAAGGCAAAGATATGTTCTTTATAGGGTTATAGGATAGATATGCGTACTATCAAGAGGGGCTCTCAAGTGAATAACCTGAGCGCATCCTTATGGAGAGCTCAAACCTTTGCATACTTGGCATTTCATATTTCTTGGTTCTTATTTGGCTTTTATGGTGGTGAGGAATTAGAGCTTGGTTCATCTCCATGTAAAGCTCTAGTTCATCGAAAACGATTTTACTTTGGAAAACTTAATGCGTTTTTTATGTTGGAGGTTTTACCGGTTGTTCTTTTATCGAGAGTTCTTAACTTTCCCCATTTGTTTTTAACCTCACTTGTTGGACTATGATGTTTCTCTGCATGATCTTATAGAGCTCTTTGTGGTGATTCCAACGAGCCAAAAATTATCGAAAAGGGAGTTCGGATGGTCAAGATATCATCGTTTTCGTGTTGACGTTTCTTCCAGTGGCGGAAGTTCCGAACTTAGACCGGAAGTTCCGGACGGCCGGAAAGATCTGGCCAAACTTCCGCCCAAACTTCCGGTTTTACCAGAAAGCACTTCCCAGGCACGTTTTGAAGGGGATCGCAGGCAGAAAACAAAAAAATTCCTAATAGCGATAACCAAAAACTAGCCAGGATCTATACTATGCAGGTATAGTAATACGAAGGAGATCGGTATACATACCCTTGTAGACCGAAAAACGGGGATTACGCTCCCGCACAAGCGTTGTCGATGAAGCCGACGAAGACCTCGAGGTCGTGTAGAGGAAGCAGACCTCCAGCACCACTAGCGTGGCACCTCGCAGGGCGTTACACACGTACGGTGAAGCCGACGAACTCCGGGCTCCGATCCAGGGACGAAGCAGCGGAAGACTGGGACCGGGAGACCAGCAGCACGGCGGTGTGCGAATGGTGGAGAGAACTTTTCCTCGGCGCAACTCCAATAAGGGAATCACGGGATCAAGGAGAAAGAGAGAGAGAAATTGGTGTGTTTAGAGGGGCTCTCTCCCCTTCTATATATAGGAGAAAGGGGGCACCCCACCTTGCTAAACTGGCAAGGTGGGACTAAACCCCAAACCGCACCAAGGGGAGGGAGGCCGGCCGGCCCCCCCATGGGCCCCTAGGGCCCAATTCGGCACCCCTTGGTGGGTTTGGCCCTTGGGGGGAAATTCGGCCCCTATATGGGCCTTCTCCCCTCCGGGGAAGGCCCATTTAGTGGGCTGCATGTTTAAATACGAATTTAATCATTATAAATTTATTAAAACAATATTAATTCACTAATTAATATTAATTTAACATATATAAACAATTTCCTCTCTTCCGAAACTTTTCCGAAACTCTCCGAACTATCTTCGGTACTCCGATACGAGTTCGGATTCTCTCCCGGAACTTTTCCGGTGCTTTCTCTTTTCTCTTCCGGTAAACTTGTCGACTCCCCTTAATTGTGTTACCCTAGCGGTTCGAGATCTCTCCAGACATGATCGAGACCAGCTCTCCGATCAATGACTTATTCGTGGAACTTGGATACCCAGAATTAATCCCTGTGAGATAACGAATAACTTTGTCGTTCGAACCTGGACGTCGAGTCTTAAACCTTTTGCCATGGCGATACTTAGTGTGTCCGAGACTCGTTCATAGATATCCCCATACCTAGCTTGATCTCGTTACCGACAACACTATCTTCTACTCGTCCATGATATTATGTCCCGGTGACCTAGTCACATGCTTGCAAACTCATTTGACATAATCTCACCGAGTGGGCCCTAGAGTATCTATCCTGCTATGCGGACTGGCAAATCCCGCTCTTGATCCCTCGTCTCAACATACTCCCTTCCGATACCCGAGAGGAACACCTTTATTGTCATACTATTAAGACATGACGTTTGATGCAATCAAAGTATCTTTCAGGAATAGCAATAAGAGTTGATCTCACGGTCAAAGACGTAATGACTACGTCCTACAAATATTGGGTATGTCCATCACGTCATTCTCCCAATGACATGACTCCATTGTCAACTGACATCAATGTCAAATGATCGGGAAACCTCGATCATCAATTGCCCAATGAACTAGTTAGGTAGAGGCTACTAGGGACCTGGTTGTTTATCTACCACACGTGTATTAATGTTTCCGCTTAATACAGTTATAGCATGGTATAAAACATATAATGAACAATTGAGATGTGATGAATAAATTATCTTTATTAAGTGCCTCTAGGGCATATCTCCTTCAGTCTCCCACTTGCACTAGAGTAACACTTAATCTAGTTTACAACTTGGTAAAAGCTCAACACCCATAGCAACTTGGTGCATGCTTGTCTCGTCGAAGAGAAATACAGTCAACAGATCTCACAGATTGAGACCTATATGTGCTTTGCAACACTTCTATGTCACCTAGTTTGACATCATCCAGTATCTTACGATGACGGTGAAATATATCTTAGTCAATGGAGTGAGACTCGAACCTTCACGCAGCATGGGCCTTAAAAGTCTAAGAGATCTATTAAGGGGAACCACATATGCTCGGAAACTGTTCAGTCTAATCACACTGGCTACTTCTGAAGTTGCCATATATTTCTATACCTATGTAGATTATGCGACAGTGCATCCATATGTGACTTCGCAAGCTAACCATGTCTTTCTTCAAAATAAAGGACATCTCCTATATGAGATTTCTAGTCTTATGTGTCAGTGTCACAACTTGCATCATCGTAACCGTTTTACGGCAAGTTGTCTTTCCACTCTTACCCTTTACCAGAAAACATATCTTTAGTTCTCACAGACACTAAAGAATATACTTAACGTTTGTTCATTGATCCACACAAGGATCACTCTAGAACCCGTTCTTCAACCAAGAACTTGGGTCACACCAAGTCGAGCTTTCAGTCTGATAGAATCTATGTCTGAGGCATAGAGAATGTCGAACATCATTTTCTATCACTGAAAATGCCAAGATAAACTTAATATTTTACCTAGTCATACAAGCAAGAACCTTTTTTTTCGCTTGTTCTATTCTGAAACACTTCAGAATCTTAACTTAGGAAAATATTCCGACCTAATGTTATTAAGCCCCTTTTTGATCTATACAATTATAGATCGGATGCCTGATACTCCTAACTTCATTCATAGAAAATTTAATCACTTAAATAATCCGTTATATCTTACTAGAGGATCTGTGTCATTCTCAATATGTCGTTACATATAAAATCATGAATGACACCTAGCTCCCACTCAAATATGCCTTCCACATATAAGATCAAGAAAAGCTACTTAGCTCCCACTCAATTCTTTGCAAATGCAAGTTTCTTCAACTATTTTGGACAACTCCAAAATCCTTTGATCACATCATCAAAGTGAAGATTCCAGCTCCGATATGCTTGCTTCAGCCCATGAATGGACAGCTGAAGTTTGCATACATGTTTAGCATTCTCAGGATCACCAAACCATTTCATTATACTAATTACAACTCTTTCTTAATGATACCATTAAGAAACATGGTTTCCTCATCCATCTATCAATTTCTCAATTTGAAATTATAGTAATTGCTAAACGACCCCGAATAGACTTAGGCTTCGCCACTTGAGACAAAATCTCGTTGTGGTCAACTTTTGAATCTGTCGGAACTGTTTCACGACAAATCGATCCTTATCAGTGTCTACTCTCTCATAAAATTCCATATTCTATTAACAGCTTTGATGCCATCAAGAAGATCTCCCAAGTCATTACCTGGTAATCGTACATGGATTTTATCTCGGATCATATATGACTCATAGCCATTTCTCGGACTTAGGTCTGTCATATTCCATTAACATGACCTTCATAACAAGATTGTCGTAATACACAGTGTGGAACACAACCTCGTACGCCTACGTTCTTAGTATGAGCTCAGAGCATCATGATCTTTATCATCAGCTTTTTTCCAGTTGAGAAGCATAACACCGGAAACACTTTCCGATGCGCCACTCTGATGTCTGGAGAGAAAGTTCATTAACTTCGTCTTGCTCTACTTTCCTTCCCACTTATACCCTTGGACAAGAAACTATTTCTTTTGCAAGTTATATTCCGGCAACATTTTTGCCTATGTCATGAGACATGTACCCAACTAATTCTTTAGGTACGGTACACTACAAAGATTTATCCATTTTAGGTTTGATCACATCGAAACACTAAATTGCTGAAATGACAATCCAGGCTAAAAGCCATGCCATCACTCATATTGTATTGTCTCCATGGATTTAAATGGTTTCCCTATTATCTAACGTGAATGTTATGTTTCTACCATATGACTTCAATGATCACAATAATTTGATAAGAGATTTATTCACCACACACTATCCGTTAGGGTGCGATTTACGACGTCCTAACATACCATAACATTATGGTGTTCCATGCGACGTAATTTGTGGAACTCTTCTCACAAGTCTTTGAATGATATGCCAACATTATAACTCAAATATTTATTTTCTCGATCTGTATCGCATGAATTTGATTTGCTTGCTAAATTTATTTTCCTATTTCATTCTGAACTTGTTTGATCGAATCAAAATTTCCAGACTAATATTTCCTAAGTGGATATCCATATATCTACTCGGAATATTCATGAAGTCTATGAAATAAAGACTTCCACTATACGTTAAAATATTTCATTGATTCACATACACCCATATGCATGATTCTCAACAAGTTATACTCAAAACGTTCAGTGAAGTTTACGAAATAAAGGTCTCCACTACACGTTAATTACTTCATTGATCCACATACATCTATATGCATGATTATCAATAAGTTATATGACCGCTTTCCAAAAACGGTGTCTTAGTTATCTTGCAAGTGTCAAAAGATCAAATCTAAAAACTTGTAGATCCATCCGTATGGAGCTTGTTCATTGACTATAACATTGACATGACTTAAACGGTAGTGCCACACGAATGTGGTGTCTTTATTAAGTTTGTATCCTTTGGCATTAATATTATGAATGTGGGAGCTTCTACCATCTAAATTCAAATCGGCTTATGATCATTACTTCATAAATATAGGACAACGATTTTGTCACTAACATATATGAAGAATTGTCTTGCTAGAGAAGACACACTTATAACGATCATACTAACAGGCGATCACAAAAGAATTTATTCAAATGGTAGATCTTGAGGGAGAGTGTCTATGGCCATCACAACATTTTGTCTGCCATCATCAACACACATTGTTGCCTCATCCTTCCAAGCTACTCAAGTAGTAAATCTGGTTTTCATAAAACATGACTAGTATCAAAAACTTAGTCACTACTGCGAGTACTTGCTTAGATAAAACATTCATAACGTGTATATCATATATACACCATCATCATTGATGACTTCCCCGCGATCTGTTTCATCTTCTTGATTCTTCTAACGCAATCAAGAACCATGAAGTTGAACGATTCCCCTTGCATGACATAGTGTATGACAAAACATTTGCATCTGGCAACGTTGTCTGTCATCCAGTGATCGAGCTGAGCGAGGCGTCTCAATGTCATCAAGTATGACCAATGTCATCGAGTATGACCAGTGTCATCAAGTATGACTGCCACGTGCTCCTTCAATGTGTGTATTCTCTTCCATCTTGGTTGAGAAGAAAAACAGTCAACGTACTGATAAACTTCATCGACCCAACTTTAGGTGTGTACTGAGTTTAGCGATCATGTCATATGTTCGCGATCTAACAACTCGCACCCACCGTTAATTCTCTATGGCAGAGATCATAGCATACACTGGACTATGATGATATTATCCGCACAAAAACTTGATAATCCAAATTATCCTTTTGTTAGTGGAATCTCCGGGTTTATCTCCTAGCGGGTATTGTATCACAAAAAGCTAATGGTTTAAACAAGGAGTATCCTCAAGCTAAAGTATAAAACTATGAAGTTTGGACCCAATCTTTTAAGTTTCTAAATTGCAGGATTGCGCCTAATTTTTAAAAAAGGCTATTACATTGGTTAATATCTACAAAGGTTTTGCAAAGCATAAAGATTTTGTTCATTATAAAATAGAGTTCAATTTTAATAAAATAAAACTACCAGAACTCCCACTCAAAACGAATATCCCTCTAATCGTTTTAGTGATTACACGATCCTCATCCAATATGCAACCCCTCATCGTCAGAGCCGGCAACATAACTTCAAAGTTAGACATCGACATGTCAATCACAACAACTCTGTGACTCATGCTTAACCTTTCGGTCACCATGTTCCGAGGCCATGTCTGTACATGCTAAGCTCGTCATAATAACCTTCAGCGTATACGCTTGTGCAAACATGTCTTACACCCACTGTATGCGAACGACGATATGTCTGACACCCGATCGTCACGGCCTGCCTCATAACGTAGAACTTTCTTGGTGGTGCACGCCGAAGGGAGAACACTAATGGTATTTTGGAGGGATCATCTTATATTACTACCGCCGTGTAACTAATATATACTAATATATATACACACAATATAAGATGCACACAAAACATCAATATGTAATGCGACATGATATGGTCCTTGCGCCGATGGTCTCCTTCGCGCCCACAGTTTATAAACAATTTAATAAACCTACCTTGACCATATCACATTGCCCCTACAAAATAAAGTTAGACGCGTTCTACTTTATCTTTTGCATATTTTATGTGGCTAGGGGCTGTCGTAAATAGAACCGCTTCATACCTACGAACCTATGACCACAACAACGATCAAATAATTGCATATTTATTCATCCCTTTCGGGCCCTCCATTGAAAATGCAAAGCCAACTAAAGAGAGAGAGACAGACACCCGCCAGCCACATATACGGAACAAGCCGCATGTCAGTAGTGGAACCAGTCTCGCGTAAGCGTACGCGTAAAGTCGGTCCGGGCCGCTTCATCAACTCAATGCTGCCGACATTGCAAGTGCACGCGAGAGGCTAGCAAATAAAAGAACGATATCCCCGTGAAAAACACGGATTGTAAAAGCGTACAACTATATCTACGCATAGATCGGCTCTGATACCACTGAAGGGGATCGCAGGCAGAAAACAAAAAAAATTCCTAACAACGATAACCAAAAACTAGCCAGGATCTATACTATGCAGATATAGTAATACGAAGGAGATCGGTATACATACCCTTGTAGACCGAAAAACGTGGATTACGCTCCCGCACAAGCGTTGTCGATGAAGCCGACGAAGACCTCGAGGTCGTATAGAGGAAGCAGACCTCCAGCACCACTAGCGTGGCACCTCGCAGGGCGTTACACACGTACGGTGAAGCCGACGAACTCCGGGCTCCGATACAGGGACGAAGCAGCGGAAGACTGGGACCGGGAGACCAGCAGCACGGCGGTGTGCGAATGGTGGAGAGAACTTTTCCTCGGCGCAACTCCAACAAGGGAATCACGGGATCAAGGAGAAAGAGAGAGAGAAATTGGTGTGTTTAGAGGGGCTCTCTCCCCTTCTATATATAGGAGAAAGGGGGCACCCCACCTTGCTAAACTGGCAAGGTGGGACTAAACCCCAAACCGCACCAAGGGGAGGGAGGCCGGCCGGCCCCCCCATGGGCCCCTAGGGCCCAATTCGGCACCCCTTGGTGGGTTTGGCCCTTGGGGGGAAATTCGGCCCCTATATGGGCCTTCTCCCCTCCGGGGAAGGCCCATTTAGTGGGCTGCATGTTTAAATACGAATTTAATCATTATAAATTCATTAAAATAATATTAATTCACTAATTAATATTAATTTAACATATATAAACAATTTCCTCTCTTCCGGAACTTTTCCGAAACTCTCCGAACTATCTTCGGTACTCCGATACGACTTCGGATTCTCTCCCGGAACTTTTCCGGTGCTTTCTCTTTTCTCTTCCGGTAAACTTGTCGACTGCCCTTAAGTGTGTTAGCCTAGCGGTTCGAGATCTCTCCAGACATGATCGAGACCAGCTCTCCGATCAATGACTAATTCGTGGACCTTGGATACCCAGAATTAATCCCTGTGAGATAACGAATAACTTTGTCGTTCGAACCTGGACGTCGAGTCTTAAACCATTTGCCATGGCGATACTTAGTGTGTCCGAGACTCGTTCATAGATATCCCCATACCTAGCTTGATCTCGTTACCGACAACACTATCTTCTACTCGTCCATGATATTATGTCCCGGTGACCTTGTCACATGCTTGCAAGCTCATTTGACATAATCTCACCGAGTGGGCTCTAGAGTATCTATCCTGCTATGCGGACTGCCAAATCCCGCTCTTGATCTCTCGTCTCAACATACTCCCTTCCGATACCCGAGAGGAACACCTTTATTGTCATACTATTAAGACATGACGTTTGATGCAATCAAAGTATCTTTCAGGAATAGCAATAAGAGTTGATCTCACGGTCAAAGGCGTAATGACTACGTCCTACAAATATTGGGTATGTACATCACGTCATTCTCCCAATGACATGACTCCATTGTCAACTGACATCAATGTCACATGATCGGGAAACCTCGATCATCAATTGCCCAATGAACTAGTTAGATAGAGGCTACTAGGGACCTGGTTGTTTATCTACCACACGTGTATTAATGTTTCCGCTTAATACAGTTATAGTATGGTATAAAACATATAATGAACAATTGAGATGTGACGAATAAATTATCTTTATTAAGTGCCTATAGGGCATATCTCCTTCACGTTTTGGGGTGTCCGGGGGGTCCGGAAGTTCCGGGGTAAGCCCGGAACTTCCGGCCCGAGTGGGAAAAACTGTTCCCAACGGTCAGATCTGTTGGGAACCTATTTAAGGGGTCATCTTCCCCAATGGTTCCTAAGTTTTGGTGCTCTCTCTCCTCCTCCATTGTTGACCTCCAAAGTTTTGAGATCTCTCTATCACTACAATGATTCTTACTACTTATTGAGTGAAAAGAGAGAGGAGATCTAGATCTATCTTTCCACCAATCCATCTCTACTCTAAGTGAGGGGAACCTAGTGGGTCTAGATCTTGGAGTTCCTTTGTGGTTCTCCTCCTTTGTTCTTCCTCTTTTCTCCCTCCATAAGTATTAGTTGTTTTTTGTGTGATTTGGGAGTGAAGGATGATTTGTCTTCTTTGTGGTTTCTTTATTCTTTCTCTCTTATTCCCCCATAAGCATTTGTTGGTTTGTTGGAATTTGAGAGTGAAGAACTTGAGCACTTTGTGTGATCTTGACATTGCATTTGCATCGGTTTGAGCCCTCCACGAGGATTCGTGGTGGTGAAATTCGTGAGTTTGTTACTCTTGGGTCATTGGACCCTATACGCCTTTTGTGGCCGACCTTTTATGGTCAACGCCTTTTGTGGCCGGCCTTTTGTGGCCAAGACCTTTTGTGGTCAAGACCTGTTGTGGTCACTTGGGAGCCCCCAATTATGTTGTGGGTGTGTGCCTCAAGATTGTTGTACGGGATTCGATCTTCGCTCCAAAGGAGATCAACAGTGGAAGGTGAACCAAACCTTTTGTGGTGCGGTTCATCGGAGAATAGGGTGAGCCTGTTGCGGCGTTGAGATTGACATGTGGTGGTCTCTCACACCTCTCCAACGAGACGTACTCCCTTAACAAGGAGGAACTCGGGAATACATCTTCGTCTCCGCGTGCCTCGGTTATTTCTATAGCCGAGCTCTTTACTTATGCATTGTACATTGTGATAGCCTTCGTGCTTGAAGTCACCTATCTTGCTATTGTCTTATTACTTGTATTGCTTAGCATAAGTTGTTGGTGCACATAGGTGAACCTAGTATATTTAGGTTGTGTTCTTGATAAATTAAACACTAAGTTTTATTCCGCATTTATCAAGCCTAAATTGTAAAAAGTGTACCTCGCCTATTCACCCCCTCCCCCTCTAGGCGACGTCTGTTCTTCCAGACGGCCTGTGCTAGCGCTGCTGGTGCACGACCACCTCGTCCTTGTCAACTGCGGCGACTCGCGCACCATACTCCACCAGCTGTTGCCCGAGCTGCACGACGGCGACCTGGTAGGGATGGGTGCTTGGTGGGGAGACGGAGGAGAGATTGGATTGGAGATAATTTGCATAACACCCCTGCTTTCGATTCAATTCACGAAACAAACCCTCCACGCGGCCTCCCTTTCACTGACAGTGGGCTCCACTTTCCGACAGGCCACCGGATACGCGATACGGTCTCGGCGGTGACCTCTTACAACACAGCCTCGCGTATATAATGACCGTAACTTACATATTCCTGTGTACGGTGATGAAGGCGAGTAACCACCACTTACGTATTCCTGTGTACGGTGATGAAGGCGAGTAACCACCTCAAGTCGAGTGACCATCGATGAATTTTACTCTTAGAGAGAACATTCCGAGCATCTCTCACCACACTCGTGTCCTCGCATCTCTATCCAGGATCCAATCAGAGAATCTACAAGACATCATATAATGCAGAGCAGGACACTTGGACTCTACCTGAAAGAAAGAAAGGATAATGTTTTACTTAGCGATCCATGTTTCTCGGGCTGCATTACCCGCCGGCCACGTTTTCGCGCATCTCAGGATGTACGCAACCACGGCCGGGCGCACGAGCCGATCTGGCGTCGGCGACAGTCAGCGGCGCAGGCGGCGGGGCCGAGAGCAACAACTCGGCGACACAAGTCAACTGGAATCCACTCCCTCCTTCTGGGTGGCCGGACGCGATCATTTTCGTGGCCGACGAGCTCACCACGCAGCACGGAACGGAAAAGCTGCCGCACCATCGCCACCTGCCTGAGCGGCCGACGAACAATCCTGAGCGCGTGACACAAGGATACGAGGAAGACAAAACGTTTTTTGGGTGGGTAGACCTAGACGTCCACCAGCTTCTGCTCTCGATGATTCGTTGATCTCCTCTAGTGTCGTTGTTGGCGAGGAAAGGACAGAAGCGAGTAGAGGACTTGTTTTAGCAGGCCTTTTGTTCGGCCCACTTTTATAGCAGGCCATTTGTTCAATTCAGGAGTATTTTGAACACTACCTCAAAATACAAAAAACTAAAAGAAAAACTACCTCAAAATACAAAAGAGGGGGTTTTTTTTTAACACCATTTGCTAGGCTAACGGGGGATAATTAGGATTTTCGGCCGTGCAAGTCCTATCGGCAGCCACCGTATAGTACATATACCATCGGACATCTACCATTTGCTAGGCTAGAGGGGGATTAGGATCATGAGACGGTTAATTTTTTAAGGAGCCAGACCTTAGGCATCCACAGCGTGGCCAAATGACGATGCTATATACTTTCATTTGCCGTCCAGTGTGACGGTGCTAAATTTTTATTAGAATGGGACTGACCATGCTGTCTTTCATCAGTCTGCATGCAACAAGCTTGACACGAGTATGGATTTTTTTAATTTCTCTGCATGGCGCAATTTGCTGGAGACAAGCAATCAAATACATTGTTTACTCAGTTTCGTGGATTTGACGTAGGTTTAAAGTTGCGCCGGCTCCCAAAATTTACGATTTGGGAAAAAAAAAAGTTGCGCCGGCTCCCAAAATTTACGATTTGGGAACAACCACACAGTGTTGTGGAGCTGCTTCCAAAGCCAAATAACGTATCTGGCATGGCTATTTGGCCAACGCTGTGGCTGCTTTACATCTACCATCCAACGCCTCGTGGATAGAAGAAAAATCATAGTTAGGTCGTTCAAACTGGTAGTTTAGTCTTTCTTCTAGATATACTTCGGCCTCACTTCGGATAGATATTTCCTAGCAGCTCCGTTGACCAGGATATCGGTGTCCCGAGACATTTAGCATTCAGGCTTTGATGTCAACGATTGCACAGTAATGTTGCAATTATTCTCTTGAGACCAGACACCCGTGCCGCACGAATGAACATCACGTGCCAATTGCGACTTGAAACTCAGCAGAACAAATGGAAAATATCTGCGTGGTTACTAGGTAAGATGTCTACATTTTAAGAATCAAAAGACCAGTCAGTGACGTGATCTCTGAATAAAGTTTTCCCACGCGGCGTGATACAATCATATATACTGACGATGATTAGTTCTGACTTCTGAAGATATTTATGCATCAAAGTTAGCCTCAAGCGCTCAAGCATAAGCTTGATAGGATCCATATGGACAGCAATCCAGATTAACAAACGGCAACATGCTGACTTCAGCCTACCACTATGTTGGACATGAGCCATTTGCTTGTTCGTCTTAGAGCATCTCCACCGGGGCCTCTAAATCTGTGTCCGGCACCCCCAATTGGGCCTCCTTTGGGGGTGCCGGACTGTGTCCGGTTAGGCCGCCCACAGCGGCACTACCCAAAGGCCCACCCCCAAACGGCTGCAAACTGTCGAACACGTTGCGAGCGACTGGAAATTTAAACGATTCAAACTTAACATTGAAATTTAAGCCCTAAGCCTAAACCCTAATCTAAACACCGCCCTGGCCTGCCTCGTCGTCGTCCAGGGTCGCCTATCCTACCAGGGAGGCCTTCTAGCTCTCCTGGGCTAGGCGCGAGCAGACACGCCTCTCCTGCCGGAGCGCGCTCGCCGTCCGACGCATGTCAGCCCTGTCCCTCTCCTCGCGCACCCGGTTCAGCTCCTCCTGAACCGCCTGCTGGGCGGCCTCCATCGAGGCCGGATCCTCCCGCTTCGCGGCCACGGCGTTGAGGTTCGCGTACGCCACGCTCAGCGGCCATGAAGACGCGGCAGCGAGCGTCTCGCTCCGCGGTCTCGAGGGAGGCCTTCAGGATGGCGGCCTCGACGGCGTCGCCAACCGCCTCGTAGACGACCCTCAACTGGGTGGCCGCCTGGTCGGCGCGCCAGGTGGCGAACGAGTTGACGGCGACCACCTGGTCGGGCCACAGCGGCGGCGGCAGCTCCTGCTCCTGCTCCGGCGCCTGCTCCGGCGCCGGCTCTTGCTCCTGCGCTGGCTCCTCCTCCGGCGCCCAGTCGATTGGCTCCTCGTCGACGACAGGCTGGAGCGCCTGCTCCGGCTGCTCCTCCTGCCCCAGAGGGTGAGCGCGGCGCGTGATGCACACGGTGGGTGTGTTGTTGGGAGACCCCAAGAGAAAGGTATGAAGTAGTGCAGCAGCAAGTTTCCCTCAGTTGTGAAACCAAGGTTATCGAACCAGTAGGAAATAATGAATTCCCCCGAGGTGTCAACGGCGCCAGAAAAATCTGCGACGTAAGGGCGCCAGAAAATGCTTCCTGGGACGTAGGTGACGTGGAACCTGCACACAACACAATCAAGATACTTTGCCCCAACTTAACGGTGAGGTTGTCAATCTCACCGGCTTGCTGTAACAAAGGATTAAACGTATGTGTGGAAGAAAGATGTTTGTTTGCAGAAAGTAACAGGTTTGCAGTTTGTGGTTTATCAGATTAAAGAGAAGGACCGGGGTCCACAGTTCACTAGTGGTGTCTCTCCATAAATAATAATAACATTCATGCGGGTAAACAAATTACAGCTGGACAATTGATAGAATAATGATGAGCAAACCAATGCATATACCAATGTTATGATGTCTAGTGTGAGATTCATTCGGGCATTACAACAATATACATAGACTGTTCCAACCGCATCTATGACTAATAATCCACCTTCCGGTTAGCGTCCGCACCCCTTTCAGTATTAAGTTGCATGCAACAGATTATCGCCTTAAGCACTGTGTGTAAAGTAAGTAAGTAACATCATCCTTAGACAAAGTACTACTGTTTTATCCCTAGTAGCAACAGTACATCTACAACCTTAGAGCTAGCTGTCACCACCCCAGATTTAATAGAGACATGAACCTACTATCGAGCATAAATACCTCCTCTTGGAGTCACAAGCATCTACTTGGCCAGAGCATACACAAGTAACGGAGAGCATGCAAGATCATTAAATAGCACAAACATGATATATTATGAAGCAATAACTTTAGTACTCAATATTCATCGGATCCCAGCAAACACAAGATGAAGTATTACATAACGGTGATCTTGATCATGATAGGCAGCTCACAAGATCTAAACATGATAGCACAAGAGGAGAAAACAACCATCTAGCTACTGCTATGGACCCATAGTCCAAGGGTAGACTACTCACGCATCAGTCCGGAGGCGGTCATGGCGACGTAGAGGCCTCGGGTGACGATTCCCCCTCCCGGCAGGGTGCCGGGGAGAAGTTCTGATCTCTCCCGAATTGGTGTTGACGACGGCGGCGGCTCGGGACCCGTGGAGGAAAATATGAACACCCTGCTAGGGTTTTTAGTCTGGGGGGTATTTGTAGGCGAAAGGGCGAAGTCGGTGGCGCCCCGAGGGGCCCACACCTGGTCCTCGCGCGGCCAGGGGTGCTGCCGCGCGAGCACGTGGTGGCGCCGCCTCGGTGGCCCACTTCGTCTCGTGTTCGGCTTTCTGGAACGTTCCCGATGAAAAACTGACTTCAGAAAAGAAATCGTCCAATTCCGAGAATATTTCCTTAAATACTTTTCCGAAACCAAAAACAGCAGAAAACAGGGAACTGGCACTGTGGCATCTTGTTAATAGGTTAGTCCCAGAAAATGCATAAAACTATATAAAATGCATATAAAACATGTAATAACTTGGTATAATATAGCATGGAACATAAGAAATTATAGATACGTTGGAAACGTATCAACATCCCCAAGCTTAGTTCTACTCGTCCCGAGTAGGCAAGAACGATAAAAGAAGAATAATTTCTGAAGTGACATGCTTAAACACAATCTTGATCATAATATAATGTAAGGCTCATGTTATGAATGAAGTGACTCAAGTCAATGATCTATAGTTTGCTAACAAATAGATAAGGAGTAAACAACTACATCATATAAGTAAAACTTTTCATGAATAGTACTTTCAAACAAGCATCAAAAAGATTTGCATAAGAGTTAACTCATAAAGCAATATTATCTAAGCAAAAGAGCATTGAAGCAACACAAAGGAAGATATAAGTTTTAGCATTGGCTTTCAACTTTTGAACATGTATATCATATAGATAGTTGTCAACACAAAGAAATATAACAAGTGCAATAAGTAAGCATATAAGAATTGTTGCACACAGTTGACACAAGTGTTTGCTTCGGGGATAGAAAGAAGTAGGTAAACTGACTCAACATAAAGTAAAAGATAGGCCCTTCGCAGAGGGAAGCAGGGATACAAGCATGTGCTAGAGCTTCTTAGTTTCATAGGTTTTTGAAATCATATAGAGAGCATACAAGTAAGTTTTGAGCGGTGTTTGTCGTTGTCAACGAATGGTAATGGGCACTCTACCCCCCTTGTCAACCAGACTTTCTTAAGAGCGGCTCCCATGAAGGACGTTATTTCTACCCAAGGGCGGATCATCCCTGTTTTCTCTTTTGTTTACACATGTAGTTTAGAACTAGTATCATTGCTTGGCTGATTAGATCAGGGCAAAAATGTGAAGAGAATGCAGCGGTTAAAGTTGTAATTAATTGGGACTGGGCACCCCGTTTGCCAGCTCTTTTTGCAAAGTTAATGGATAAGCGGTGTATATGCCACTAGTCCGGTTGGTGAAAGTCTGTCTAAAAGCAAATGACAAGGTTGATATCCGTAACACCACATACTTCCTCATGAGCTAATAAACATTGACATAAATAAGGGATAATAAATTTTGAATAAAAGGTAGCACATGAAGTATTTACTTGGAATGGCAGGAAATAATATGTAGTAGGTAGGTATGGTGGACACAAATGGCATAGGTTTTGGCTCAAGGATTATGGATGCACGAGAAGCATTCCCTCTCAGTACAAGGCTTTGGCTAGTAAGGTTGTTTGAAGCAAACACAAGTATAAACTATGACAACAAGACGTATATAAAAACATATTGCAAGCATTATAAAACTCTACATTGTCTTCCTTGTTGTTCAAACACTTTAACTAGAAAATATCTGGACCTTAGAGATACCAAACATGCAAACCAAATTTCAGCAAGTTTTACGGTAGTTCTTCATTAATAGGTTTTAACTACATGATGTAAAAGCTTAAACATGATCTACTTGAGAGCTCAAAACAATTGCCAAGCACCACAACATGCAAGATAACAATCCATAAGAGCATGTATATCTTTCTTTATACCATCTACCACATTTAGCATTTTCTGTTCTCAACCAAACACCAATCAACTTATTTAAAAGATAAACTCTCAAAGTTAAACAATGAGATATGAGAGTATGATATAATAAAGCTGACAGCTCTAGCAAGAGATGCATGAAAAACAAGAGCTAGAAAGCATTGAAGTAACATAGAAGAATACTCAACAAATATAAGTGAAGAATACGAGTATTCGTAAGAAAAAGCGGAGCGTGTATCTCTCCCACAAAGGAATGCTAGGATCCATTTTATTCAGAGAATGAAAATAACAAAAACAAAAACAAAACAAACCGACGCTCCAAGAAAAGCACATAAGAAGTGGCGGAATTAAAATATAGTTTCACTAGAAAGGACCTGATAGTTTGTTGATGAAGAAGGGGATGCCCAAGGCATCCCCAAGCTTTGACGCTTGAGTCTTCTTGAAATATGTTGGGGATGAACCACCGGGGCATCCCCAAGCTTTGGCTTTACTATCCTCTTGATCACATCATATCATCCTTCTCTCTTGATCCTTGAAAACTTCCTCCACACCAAACTTAGAATAAACTTTATTAGAGGGTTAGTGCACGAAAAATTATGATATTCTGTAGGAACTCAATTGCTACCAATGCTACTGGACATTAGCTACAGCCACTGATACTTCATATGATAAAAAGATCCAATCAAAATAGCAAAAGAGGCATTGCAAAATAAATGGCAGAATCTGTCAAAAACAGAACAGTCCGTAAAGTCGAATTTTTTCGAGGCACTTAACTTGCTCAGATCAGAAAACTCAAAACTAATGAAAGTTGCATATATATCGGAGGATTACGCACAAAAAAGGGAAGATTATTTGGATTTTTCTGTGAGGAGTTACGAATTAAACGGTAGACAGCAGAAAACTGTTTCTGCGCAGGAATCCAAATTTAGCATGAACTTTCAACTAGAGGCTTATCTTGACACAACAATGCAATAAAATAAAGATACAAAGAAATTGCTACAGAGCTAGGACAAGTCCTTGATTAAAGCTGGAAATAAAAGATAATGGGTTGCCTCCCAAAAGCGCTTTCTTTAATGCCTTTTAGCTAGGCTTGATAGTTCTAATGATGCTCTCATTAAGATAGAAAATGAAGCAAAAGAAGCATCAAGAAGCAAATTCAAAACACATTTAAGTCTAACCCACTTCCTATGCATAGAAATCTTGCACACAAATAAATTCACAAAGAACAAAGTGACAAGCATAGGAAGATAAAACAAGAGTAATTTCAAAACTTTTAGCATATAGAGAGGTGTTTTAGTACCATGAAAACTTTTACAACCATATTCTCCTCTCTCATAATAATTTTCAGTAGTAGAAATAAATTCAACCATATAACCACAAGAATCATTCAACTTAGATAATATAGGCACATAAAGAGGATCATTAAATTTATTTTGGAATTCATTAGCATGCTTTCCTCTTTCAAAATAGTTACTAAGATCAATATCAAGTTTAAGATCATGGTTGCAACAAAGATTTGGAACTAGAGACAATTGCAAAGCACATAAGTATCTCTCAACATAAGCAAATTTCTCCTACATAGTGTAATTAGGAGAATTCAAGAACAAAGTAGGACTCTCATGAGTAAGAGTACCATTACAAGCAGCAATTATATCATTTTTATTCTCACATAAATGAGTGATAACTTCTAAACATAGAGGATTATTGATAAGCATAGGACCATCATCTAAAGCATTATCATATATAACATTAGGGACCACATTTTTACTTTCTGTTATTTCCATTTTGTTTGAGTCAAGGAACACGCTTTTTTCAAATTTATCAAAAGTAGATATTTCAATAGATTCATGACATTCAACAATATAGCACACTTCCTCCTTAGGTAGGCATGGAGGGAAATCAAATAATGTAAGGGTTAAAGAGTTACTATCTTTAGGAGGTAGATCCTCCTTTTGTTCTTCACTCTCCTCCTCTTTTTCATCTAATGAGTTTTCAGGTTCAGCAATTTCTTATTCTATAGGTTCCTGCAAGACAACGGTTTCTTCTGTATGAGGAAAAATCCTCTTGACATGTTCAGTAATATAAGAGTTTTCATTCTTATAGTTATCAAAACAATATTTAAGTATAGCAAGACTTTCAGATTTATAAGGGGCATCAATCTTATGCTTAAGATAAGAACTAATTTCAAGTGCACCCTTAAAGATAATAAATTCTTCCATCCTTTCTACCTCATAAGCATTATAGTAACCTTTAACATAAGAAGCTAGGGTTTCCTTTTCATTACAAGCACATTGGAAAGGAAAGTGTTTAGACTTCCTATGACAATTAGATTCCTTAAAGCAAAAAGTTTTGCCAAATAGATAGCATAAATTTCTAGCATATCCCTCTAGTTGATTTAACAATTTCCATAAGTACATCCCTTTTTGTGACAAACGGTAATTCCTATAATATCTTCGTTCATTTTCCGTGGAGCAACCTTGCCAACAAGATCTAGTTTCATAGAGATAAGCCATTGATAGCAAATAAACAACTAGACATAATAACAAACCGAAATAACAAATGCATACAAAATGCAAAACTGAAAATAAAATATGCTGACCGAAATAAACAAAGTAATGCAAGTAACTAATTTTTTTTGTATTTTTGATATTAAGCAAACAAGACAGTAATAAAAATAAACTAAGCAAGACAATAACAAAATAAAAAGATTGGAAGTGCGAAAACTCCCCTCGTAGAAGAATCTTCAAATCACCGGCAACTAAGTTGACGGAGGAGTGTGAAGGTCTTCAAAGGAATTCTTATTTCCCCGGCAACGGCGCCAGAAAAATGCTTGATGCACACGGTGGGTGTGTTGTTGGGAGACCCCAAGAGGAAGGTATGAAGTAGTGCAGCAGCAAGTTTCCCTCAGTTGTGAAACCAAGGTTATCGAACCAGTAGGAAATAATGAACTCCCCCGAGGTGTCAACGGCGCCAGAAAAATCTGCGACGTAAGGGCGCTAGAAAATGCTTCCTGGTACGTAGGTGACGTGGAACCTGCACACAACACAATCAAGATACTTTGCCCCAACTTAACGGTGAGGTTGTCAATCTCACCGGCTTGCTGTAACAAAGGATTAAACGTATGTGTGGAAAAAAGATGTTTGTTTGCAGAAAATAACAGGTTTGCAGTTTGTGGTTTATCAGATTAAAGAGAAGGACCGGGGTCCACAGTTCACTAGTGGTGTCTCTCCATAAATAATAATAACATTCATGCGGGTAAACAAATTACAACTGGGCAATTGATAGAATAATGATGAGCAAACCTATACCAATGTTATGATGTCTAGTGTGAGATTCATTCGGGCATTACAACAATATACATAGACCGTTCCAACCGCATCTATGACTAATAATCCACCTTCCGATTAGCGTCCGCACCCCTTTCAGTATTAAGTTGCATGCAACAGATTATCGCCTTAAGCACTGTGTATAAAGTAAGTAAGTAACATCATCCTTAGACAAAGTACTACTGTTTTATCCCTAGTAGCAACAGTACATCTACAACCTTAGAGCTAGCTGTCACCACCCCAGATTTAATAGAGACATGAACCTACTATCGAGCATAAATACCCCCTCTTGGAGTCACAAGCATCTACTTGGCCAGAGCATACACAAGTAACGGAGAGCATGCAAGATCATTAAATAGCACACACATGATATATTATGAAGCAATAACTTTAGTACTCAATATTCATCGGATCCCAGCAAACACAACATGAAGTATTACATAACGGTGATCTTGATCATGATAAGCAGCTCACAAGATCTAAACATGATAGCACAAGAGGAGAAGACAACCATCTAGCTACTGCTATGGACCCGTAGTCCAAGGGTAGACTACTCACGCATCAGTCCGGAGGCGGTCATGGCGACGTAGAGGCCTCCGGTGACGATTCCCCCTCCCGGCAGGGTGCCGGGGAGAAGTTCTGATCTCTCCCGAATTGGTGTTGACGACGGCGGCGGCTCGGGACCCGTGGAGGAAAATATGAACACCCTGCTAGGGTTTTTAGTCTGGGGGGTATTTGTAGGCGAAAGGGCGAAGTCGGTGGCGCCCCGAGGGGCCCACACCTGGTCCTCGCGCGGCCAGGGGTGCTGCCGCGCGAGCACGTGGTGGCGCCGCCTCGGTGGCCCACTTCGTCTCGTGTTCGGCTTTCTGGAACGTTCCCGATGAAAAACTGACTTCAGAAAAGAAATCGTCCAATTCCGAGAATATTTCCTTAAGTACTTTTCTGAAACCAAAAACAGCAGAAAACAGGGAACTGGCACTGTGGCATCTTGTTAATAGGTTAGTCCCAGAAAATACATAAAACTGTATAAAATGCATATAAAACATGTAATAACTTGGTATAATATAGCATGGAACATAAGAAATTATAGATACGTTGGAGACGTATCAGCGCGCTGCCTGGGTGATGGTGGACCAGCTGGTCTGGAGGCGGCGAGGCATGGTGCTTGGCTACGGAGGCTACAGAGGCTGCGGGCACGGCGGAGGAGTCTTATATAGGCTAGGAGGGAAACGGCGGGTGGGTGAGCACGCGTCGCGTCGGAGTTATGTGGCGGCGACGCGAGACGGCCACGCCGACGCTTGGGAAGCCGGGAAAGACTGGGCGCCGGCGTAATTGCGAGGCGTGCCGCAGACGCCTCGCCGTCCCGTCGCTTCGTCGCCTGCAGAAACATGTCGCCATTAATGCGGGCGGAACGGCCTCCTGCATGGCGCAATTTACAGCAGCTCCTCGCGCCCTATGTCTATGACGGGTGGGGCGCACCTGTCGGAGGCCATGTCCGGTCAATGTCCGGCACCCCAGGAGGGCCTCCAAACTTGGAGACCCTATAGGGGGTGCCGGACACAAAATCGCTCGGGGCGAGACTTTGGAGGTGCCGCTGGTGGCGGTTTTTCGTGTCCGGCCCCCCAAAGGCCCTTTGGGGGTCCTTTAGAGGCCCCCGGTGAAGATGCTCTTATGTTTTGGGGATTTTGAACCGGAGTAATGGTTTCTTGTAGGAGACATAAAACCAATTAGGCGAGTGAACGAAGAAGATGCAGTCCAAGAATGCGGCGCTCGCCGTGTATACGGCCTGACATATCTGGAAGGAACGCAACCGGCGCACGTTACATGACAAACGCATGACGCCGCCGCCGGCGATGCAGCTAGTCCGAGACGATTTTGTCCCCCTAGGAGGTCTTTTGGGAGTAGTTTTTTCTGTTATTTCGGACTGATCTCTCCTGATCAGTCAAACATTACAAATTCATTGTATTCTTTTCCTCTATAATGGATGGAATGGCAGAGCTCCAACCTGTTAAAACGTTAAAAAAAAGTTTGAAAGTCAATAAGTGACTAAGGATCTTGCATGGTGAAAATTGACGCGTCATAGCCGACCTGGATAGTTAGAGATGCTACGGAGTACTTCTTTTCTTTTCTCCGAGAGGATATATGGTTACTGAAAGGTCATTTCGAAAACAGGTCCAACGAAAGATTACGTAATTTTCTGTAGAAAGAATGTCGTCGCACTCCTGAGGACAGAGCACGGAACTGGTACTACAGTACAATCAGAGAGCACGAACATGATCATAGGAGATGCTCTGTTTGGGATTAAACTGGCACATCAGATCAGATAAAAATTCGTTTTTCCTTTTTCATATTGTCTGTCCCATTTTGAATATTTTGGCCAGCTACATTTGTCGAGGACCGAGCATTTTCGTTTGTTCATACGTCATGGCTATTTAAATTTCTTGTGTCCACTGTTTTTTTTATGCGCATGCACTAGAAGTTCCGAATATGGGTACAACTATGTGAAGGTGGGGCGGGGCACTCTACCATCGACACATGTCACGTCTAGGAGCATCGCGCGAGAGTACTCTTGTCTTTTTATTTTTAATAACTATTTTTGCTGCTGAAGTACAAAAATGCACGAGGGCAGTATGAAGTACAAAATTAATCTCACAAAATACAAAAACCAGTGTATAAAATAAACTAACCGAAGTACAAGTACAAATATACTATGAACAAATAAAATACACTAGCCAAAGTACAAGGTACAGAAGTACTACAAAGTACAAGCTACCAAAAGCCAAACATGTACTAAAATTGAAGTACAAAAGTACACTAACCGAAGTTCCACGAAATACAAGTAGACTAAAAACTAAAGTACAAGTACACTAAAATACGAAGTATTGGGAAATACAAAAATAATAGTTTTTTGCTCGTAAAACAAAGTTTGACATGAATTATCAATATGAGATTTAGTTTTAAACAATCTCGACGTGATGCCCGAAGGGCCAAAGGTGAAAATGATTGTTCACGATATATCTTTATGTCTTTTTTATACACGCAAAAAATTCCTTTTTCGAGTTTTTTGGTGCGGACATTGAATGTCTTGATTTGCATTTAAAAAATTGTTTGAATTTTTTTGACATTTAAAATGTATATACAATATATTCTCATGCAAGCCCCAACAGTGGAACTGCGTGGGTCTTAGAGGGCCCAACTTTCAGCATAGGCTGTACAAACCACGAAGGAATGATTTTCTTGCCAAAAGGCTATTTGGTGAAACGTACGACCAGGCCGAGGCCCCTGAAGAAAGCCCAGACCGAGCATTTTCGGATCAAATGTCTCATATTCTCTTCTTAGCTGGTGATTTTTATATTTATAATATACTCAAAACAAAACTGGTGATTCTCAAACCCTCAATAAAAGGAGAGCTGGTGATTCACACACGCACACGCACACACACGCGCGCACACACACACTATTATTGTTTGCAAAGTTTATCTTAATCGTACACGATAATTATTGACGAGTTGTATCTAATGTGCAGTGGCAGAGCTAGGCGAGAACCCATGGGGCTTGAAGTACCTCAACTTAATCAGTGCACAATTTTGGTCGAAGCACCCTCCCTGCTAGTATCGGACATGGCAGAAAAAGCAAATAGTTCCCCGACTAGTAAAAACTATGACTAAGCAAAACTAAGAGGAGCCATCACCTTTTAAAGCGGACAAGTGGCTCCCGTCTCCCAAGTTCTAGAGGTCCCTTTATTTAAAATAATGAAAAAAAACATTTCTCAAATTTTCAGAAAACTGTGAAAAATACTCGAGTTTAGATTTTGAGACTACTAGAATACAAACATCATTATCTACGTCTACATATAGGGAATTTTTTTCGATTTTCAAACTTGAAAACATTGATTTTAAAATTTCGAAAAAAGATCACCATGAAGGTCGAGCTCCGTTTGTGGTTTGCGCATTACCATCAAGCTTGAAAATGTTTATTCCATACGTGTCGCCATGCATGCATTTTTCAGCCTTATCTGCTATTGTAAACTCTCTCAAAGTACTGGTCTTTCTCGTTATGTCGTGCTTAAGCAAAAATGCTATCTTCAATCCATGATATGTAAGGTGTTCCTCCTGCTCACAAAATAGCACTGACGTTGAGTTTCATGTAAGGAGCCATCACCTTTTAAAGCGGACAAGTGACTCCCGTCTCCCGAGTTCTAGAGATCCCTTTATTTAAATAATAATAAAACATTTCTCAAATTTTCAGAAAACTGTGAAAAATACTCGAGTTTAGATTTTGAGACTACTAGAATACAAACATCATTATCTACGTCTACATATAGGGAATTTTTTTCGATTTTCAAACATGAAAACATTGATTTTAAAATTTCAAAAAAAGATCACCATGAAGGTCGAGCTCCGTTTGTGGTTTGTGCATTACCATCAAGCTTGAAAATGTTTATTCCATACGTGTCGCCATGCATGCATTTTTCAGCCTTATCTGCTATTGTAAACTCTCTCAAAGTACTGGTCTTTCTCGTTATGCCGTGCTTAAGCAAAAATGCTATCTTCAATCCATGATATGTAAGGTGTTCCTCCTGCTCACAAAATAGCACTGACGTTGAGTTTCATGTAAGGAGCCATCACCTTTTAAAGCGGACAAGTGACTCCCGTCTCCCGAGGTTCTAGAGATCCCTTTATTTAAATAATAAAAAAACATTTCTCAAATTTTCAGAAAACTGTGAAAAATACTCGAGTTGAGATTTTGAGACTACTAGAATACAAACATCATTATCTACATCTACATATAGGGAAATTTTTTCGATTTTCAAACTTGAAAACATTGATTTTAAAATTTTGAAAAAAGATCACCATGAAGCTCGAGCTCCGTTTGTGGTTTGTGCATTACCATCAAGCTTGAAAATGTTTATTCCATACGTGTCGCCTTGCATGCATTTTTCAGCCTTATCTGCTGTTGTAAACTCTCTCGAAGTACTGGTCTTTCTCGTTCTGTCGTGCTTATGCAAAAATGCTATCTTCAATCTATGATATTTTAGGTGTTCCTCCTGCTCACGAAACAACACTGACGTTGAGTTTCACGTAAATAACTGAATAGATGGCTGCTGACGCCCCCAAAGATGGCAACACTTGCCGTGGAAAGACTTGCCGTCTGTCCTCTGTTATTGCACTCGTTGTCACCAAGTATATTCTGGTGTTGACCTGCGAGTACACTAATTGGCAGCTACGTGTATCTTGTGACTGCCGTCCACAAGCTTGAAGCCAAATCATACGGTCCATAATCTCTTTGAGCTGCACGATAAATATTCAAGGATTCCTGTCCGCTCCACGAAGATAAGGCACATGCCTCCCAGTCAGAAAAAGAAAGATAATTAACTCGCTTGAGCAGTTTTGTCATTTTGTTTAGCGACCTGAGCGATTCATACAAAAGTATCTCTAGTAGATGATCCAGATATCACCATTCAGGACGTTCTTTTTTTGAACCGCTAAATTCAGTTATGTGTAAATTGTGCAATAATTGATTGAAGTGGTGTTCATTGGCTTATGAGGTATCTCAGATAGTTAGAACTCTAAAAAAAGAGCAACTAGTTCCGAAACAATCATATGTATATAGGCATTTTTTTAAGATCCTCCGTAATTTTATCGATCAAGACTTTTGAACATCTCTAACTCGACCCACATCATCAAGTTCTTAATAAGCCATCATGACCATCTTGTTGCAACCTTGGTGTTGTGATCTTCATCACCAAGAAGCCCTTAAGTTGTTGTCGTCGCTATTAGTACATGTAGGAAACATGATGTGTTTTTCAAATATCAAGACAAATCTCTATGTTCTCCCCAGTACTTCGCATACATTTATCTTATATATGCTGAAGGTCAAAATTAGAGAAATTCTGATAAATCATTTTAAGACAATTGCTTGTGTCTGCACTGAACCTAAAAATGAGTCTGTTGAGTCAATAACCGAAGTTCTGAAACAACTTTAAGGATAACTCATTTAATCGATGGTTAAAATGGTGGTGATAGAGTCTATAGCAACATAGAAGGCATCCACACTGCAAAATGTAACCAAGAGTGACATGATATCTTCCCTTTTTCCTAATTCCCCCCATTTAATTAGCCATCATTTCTCTATCTGGGCAAACATGTCCTCCCATTCTTAACAAATAAAGTGAATGGAACAATAAAATTTAAAGCTACATCGATACGTTATACAAGGCCGAACCATAAAACATAATACATCCCATACCCTGTGGCGACTAGTGATGACTGAGTCGAAGATCTTCTTCTCAGCAGTTGGAAAACCCCAAGAGAAAGGTGTGAAGCAGTGTAGCAGCAAATTTCACTCAGTTACGAAACCAAGGTTATCAATCCAGTAGGAGATGAAGATTCTTCTGAATGTTGCTGCGGTTGACCTTGGCAGGACGCACTACCGATGTCAACCACGAACGTGGAACCTGCACACAACACAATCAAACTATTTTGCCCCAACTTGACAGTGAGGTTGTCAATCTCACTGGCTTGCTGTAACAAAGGATTAAACGTATGGTGTGGAAAATGATATTTGTTTGCAGATAGTGAAATAACATGATTGCAGCAGATTGTATTATCAATTTAAAGAGAAATGACCGGGGTCCACAGTTCACTAGTGGTGTCTCTCCATAAATAATAATAGCATACATGAGGGTAAACAAATTACAGCCGGGCAATTGACAAAATAAATAACTGCATAATAATGCATATACTAGTCATGGTGTCTAGTGTGAGATTCATTTGGGCATTACAACATGATACATAGACCGTCATCCAACTGCATCTATGACTAATAATCCACATTCCGAATAGCATCCGCACACCTTTAATATTAAGTTGCAAGCAACAGATTATTGCATTAAGCAAAGTGTGTAATGTAAGTAGCACAATTATCCTTAGACAAATTGGAAGGACAGACGTCGCCTAGAGCGGGGGGGGGGGGGGGGGGGAATAGGCGAGATACACTTTTTACAATTTAGCCTTGATAAATGCGGAATAAAACTTAGTGTTTAACTTATCAAGAACACAACCTAAATATACTAGGTTCACCTATGTGCACTAACAACTTATGCTAAGCAATACAAGTAACAAGGTGATAGCAAGATGAATGACTTCAAGCACAAAGGCTATCACAATGTAAAGTGCATAAGTAGAGAGCTCGGGTATAGAAATAACCGAGGCACGCGGAGACGAAAATGTATTCCCGAGTTCCACCCAAAGGGTGTACGTCTCGTTGGAGAGGTGTGCGCAACCACAACAGGTTAGCCGCAACGCCACAAAGGCTCGCCTTCTTCTCCTGATAAACTCAACCACAAAAGGTTGCGAGTTCACCTTTCACTATTGATCCCCTTTGGGGCGGAGATCGAATCTCGTACAACAATCTTGAGGCACAAACCCACAACTTAATTGGGGGCTCCCAAGTGACCACAAAAGGTCTTGGCCACAAAAGGCCGGCCACAAAAGGCGTCTAGGGTCCAATTACCCAAGAGTAACAAGCTCACAAGTATCACAACCACGAATCCTCGTGGAGGGCTCAAACCGATGCAAATGCAATGGCAAGAGCACACGAAGTGCTCAAGTCATGCACTCTCAAATTCCAACAAAGCAACAAATACTTATGGGGGAATAAGAGAGGAAGAACCAGGAAACCACAAAGGAGTCAAATCCTTCACTCCCAAATCCCACCAAAAGCAACTAATGCTTATGGGGGGAGAAGAGAGGAAGAACAAAGGAGAAGAACCACAAAGGAACTCCAAGATCAAGATCCACTAGGTTCCCCTCACTTAGAGGAGAGATTGATTGGTGGAACGGTGGATCTAGATCTCCTCTCAGTATCCCCTCAAAGATATGCAAGAATCGTGGGAGGGATTGAGAGGGAGCAAGTTTTTCCAAGGCAACAATGGAGGAGCGAGAGAGGGGAAAACGTGCTTGAGTGCTTAGGAACCGTTGGGGAAGAAAGCCCCCTTAAATAGGTCACCGAAAAACCAACCGTTGGCATCCCCGAAACCCGTAGCGGTACTACCGCTGGGGGCGGCGGTTCTACCGCTGCGGACCGTCCATTTGACCGTTGGCTGCGCAGCGGCGAAACTGCCGCTGCACTACCGGAGCGACCAACTCGTCGGTACTACCGCCAACCTCAGCGGTATTTCCGTTGAGCTACCGCTAGAGGTACCGCTAACGAAACCTGAGGGACGAAAACGGCGGTACCCCAAGCGGTATCGAGGGCGGTAGAAACCCCTCCATGGCAAGGTTCCAATGGAGCGAAGATGTACGTGGCGGTACTGCCGCTGGAACAACCGGTACTACCGCTGGCTAGCGGTACTACCGTTCTGGTACCGCTCGAGATACCGCTGTGCCAACCCGAGGGCCAAAAACAGCGGTACCCCCAGCGGTACCGCGCAACAGTGCACTTAGCAGCGCCGGAACCGGGTGCAGCGGTACTACCGCTGCCTGGAAAGACAGCAGAACGAAACTACCAGAAACCTCATAACATTTGCAAATGAACTCCGAAAGAGTTGAGACCAATTTTGTTGGAAAGATAGCGACGATAAGCACCCAACAAAAATAGGGTAAAATCACCACACATGGCAAGGTGTGGGACTTTCCTCACGGTTGAACCGGCAATATTTCTGTCACCGAAAACGCAACGAGTTTTCCAAAGTAAAACCGTTTTCGATGAACAAGAGCTTGACATGGAGATGAACCAAGCTCTAGTTCCTCACCACCATAAAAGCCAAATAAGAACCAAGAAATATGATATGCCAAGGATGCAAAGGTTTGAGCTCTCCACAACGATGCGATCAAGTTACTCACTCGAGAGCCCCTCTTGATAGTACGCCTATCTATCCTAAAACCCGGTCTCCACAAAACAACATGAGACCGGTAGAAAAGGAAACCTATCAATATCATACCTTTGCCTTGAGCATTCCACTTGAGCTAGATGATGACGATCTTGATCTCTTCAAGTGGATCACCTTTCTTGATTGCGCTTGCAAGCACAAGCTTGATGAAAACTTCTCCAAATACTCCCCCATACACATAATGGGAGAGTCTCGCTAAGCTCCGTCTTCATGTATCCATAGCAAGCTCCAAGCATAGGATATCTTCGAGACGCTTCTCTTGGTCTTGCACAACTCAACCTCGAAGACGATCACCACATGACATCACCCTCCATGAGCTATATGAAATCTTCATTTGTTGCAAGCCCATGGGAAGATACCTAACCTCATATAAAGATACCACACACATATATCATAGGTTAGTTCACAAAGCTATATGGATATGTGCTTACCATCCCAAGAGATACATGATCCCACTTGGGACATCTTATAGCTTTGTGTGTTGATCAACAACTTGATCAACCTTTTATCTTCCAATCTTTCTTTCCTAATATGATGTCTTGACTCTTTCAAGACATAATTGCAATATGCTCAACCCAACACATGACCATCCATCATATACACCTTTAAATGGAACCTTGGTCATCAAATAAGCTTCAAGAGTCCAACACATGAACTCCACTATTTCCATGGACAAGATCTATAAAGATATCTCAATGCAAACATTAGTCCATAGAGGTTGTCATCAATTACCAAAACCACACATGAGGGAAAATGCTCTTTCACAAAGAACTACTATTTTATCCCTAGTAGCAACAGTAAATTCACAATCTTAGAGGTTGCTGTCACTCCCCCAGATTAAATGAAGACATGAACCCACTATCGAGCATAAATACTCCCTCTTGCAGTCACAAGCATCTACTTGGCCAGAGCATTTACTAGTAACGGAGAGCATGCAAGATCATAAATAACGCACTCACATAATATATAATGAAGCAAATGACATAGTACTCAATATTCATCGGATCCCAGCAAACACAACATGTAGCATTACATAAAGATGATCTTGATCATGATAGGCAGCTCACAAGATCTAAACATGATAGCACAATTGGAGAAGACAACCATCTAGCTACTGCTATGGACCCGTAGTCCAAGGATGAACTACTCACGCATCAGTCCGGAGGCGGGCATGGTGATGTAGAGCCCTCCGGTGATGATTCCCCTCTCCGGCAGGGTGCCGGGAAGAGCTTATGAACCCTCCCGAACTAGGGTTGGCGACGGCGGCGGCTCTGGATCCTTTCGTGGATTTCTGATCGGGTACCGAGGGTTTTCTCGTCGGGGGGAATAAATAGGCGAAAGGGCAACGTCGGTGGAGGGCCGTGGGCCCCACACCACGTGGTGGCGCGGCAGAAGGGGGAGCCGCGCCTCCACCAGGTGTGGGCGCCCTGTGGCCCTCTTCGTTAGCTCTTCGGTCTTCTGGATCCTTCCGAGAAAAATAGGAGTTTTAGCTTTTTTTTCGTCCGATTCCGAAAATATTTCCAGAACAACTTTTCTGAAACCAAAAACAGCAGAAAATAGGGATCTAGCACTGTGGCATCTTGTTAATAGGTTAGGCCCAGAAAATGCATAAAAATCATATAAAGTGTATATAAAACATGTAGCAATGGGTATAATATAAGCATGAAACGTAAGAAATTATAGATACGTTTGAGACGTATCAACTAGCTGCGGGTAGGCACTGGGCACAGGTGGCGGCGTGTCGGCCCACTCTGGGCTTGATCTGGTTGGCATGTTGCTGCAGATGTGTGCGTCGTGCGGCGGGGCAGGAGGCTGAGAGGGTATGTCGATGTTTGTTCTCAGTTGTGTGGGACAAATATGCTAGACTGGTGGTGTTCGGATGGTGGTGGTGCCAGGGGAGACGAATGGCGCGGCCGTGGTTGGGCAGCGTTGCATCCTCCTGATGATGATTCGACAAGCAAGATGGTGCTGCGGGCGACACCCGTTGTGCGGGTGATGTGGTGGATCCTAGAGGGAGAGAAATGGCGCCGTTGCGGTTGTTGCATTCTCAATCTGGAGATGTATGGCATGTAGGCGTTGCATCCTCGAGGAGACGAATGGCGTTGTGCTTGGTTACATTCTTCTGATGGGAGAAGAATGCCGCTGCGGTGGGGGTTGCATCCTCCGTTCGAAGGGGGCCAGATGCTAGGATGGAAGCACATCGAGCTTGCCGGGGAGGTGTGGTTGGTCGTGGAGGCAGGGTAGTGGTTTGGTGTGTTGGCTGGTTGGATCCTGGGTTCGGACTATGTAGGTGAGACTATCGACGAAAGCCGTACTCCGCTATGGTCGAAGTTGTCGATAGTGGCGCCTATGGGCGTCGCTCACTCCTTTGAGGCATCGATGTAGCGGCTCCCACCTTACCTTTACCGACGTGCTCTGGGGGGAAACCCTTGACCTAGTATTCTAGATCGGACAATGACGACGCTTTCCGGCATCGTGTTCCCTCTTGGGGGCATGGTTTTGGAGGTGGATCCGGGCACAGAGACCCATGACTCCCTAGGTGATGTGTGTTGTATGCCGAAAGGCATCGTCTGTATGGTTTTTGGGTACGATTTTTCTTATAAACTGGACCAATCTTCTTCTGATTAATGAATTTAACGGCTCTCCTGCTAACATTCAAAAAACAAATACACGCAAACCTTTCTAAATTACTCACCTAGGTCACTGTTTAGATTCGAGTGTTGTTAAATTGAGAATTGTGTATTGCAAAGAGAAAAGGTGAATTTTCGACTAGACTACATCTAGACATCTAGTCTCTACTTTCGCTCCAGAATCTGTTTTACGCAGTGTTCACCAACAAACGTAGTTCTCTCATACGGAGTCTGTTTTTTTTTTTTTTTTTTTTTTTCTGTGGGGCAAAAGCTTTGCCCCAACCATTTATTAAGAAGAAGGTGCCCGGTTTATTAGTGGAAGAAACCGGGCGAAAACCATGCAACAAACACCAACAACACGGGAGGAGCCAACATAACCACAACGGGCAACACCTACCCAACAACAACCCGACCGGCAAAGAACATGCCCAACCTACAACAACCACGAACTAACAACACAACATCTGAAAAGGGCCCACAAATCAAGTAAAGCGAAAGCGAAAGGTTTCCGTACGATGCTTCTTTCTTCTCCTACAAAGAGACTTCTCCACCTTCATGATAACATCTTCCGAAGCCTCTCCCGTCAAGACAGAAGCAATATCCTTGCCATATCCAGGACAAACCGCCTCCAAATCGACGAGCAAGTCGCAAAGCTCTTTACCAAAGAGTGCCTCGGAGTCAACTGTCTCATCAACCTGAACACTCAAAGACGAGAGAGTGTCTGAAGCAACCAATGCTCCACTATCCATACAGGCGGGCGGCTGACAGGACTCGGACAGAGGTGAAGATGGCCCTATGTCCATCGCCAAGGACTCCAAAGTGCCAAGCTCCATCGGAAGCACCGTAGCTGACTTGCCACAAGGCACATGTAGCTCAGCCAAAAGCTGTCCAACTGGAGCCACAACCATCTGGAGATCAGACGGCGTTGCATGTGGAGCACGAGGAGAAAATTCTCCGAAGAAACAACCAGGCTCCTCAACAATGGAACCAATCTCAGGCTCAGGTGGGAGAGATACAACCGTCCTAACCTCAAGCTTAGCTAGAGAGTCGTGAAGCTCAAAGCGAAGCAGCTCAAACTTCTGAAGAAACTCCAAACGCAGCAGTGCAAACTGGGACTCGAAAGTAGAGACCAAAGAGGCGCTGGAATTGGAATCCTTGCAACACCCACGTGGGCACACATCCCCAACCCCACTCTGAGGCGACGAGGGGCGACGAGTCTGAGCGGACGGAGAGACGCTCTGCTGGCAAGGAGCACGCGCATCTTCAAAACGAGCATGAGCCTCCGGAGCTGCCGGAGAGTGATCGCGATCAACCGGAGAGCGAGCATGACAGAACCTCTCCCGATGCCCAGGGCGACGACAACGGATGCATCTGAAAGGCCCACGGCAAGCGCTGACTTGATGGCCACGGTCGAGGCAACGAAAACACCTTCCTTGAGCCCAACGCTTGAAGGCAAGGCAACGCTCACGACCTTCCTGTGACTCGGGGGGAGGGCCTCGGCCGCTGCTGCGGCCCCGACCCACGTACACCCAATCCTTGTCGTCGACATGTGCCGTGCTTGAACTCTGACTCGTAGGAGACGGCGGCGGGAAAGTGCAAGCTGCTGCCTCCCCCAGTGACCGGGCTGGAGTTGACATCGACACCACGGGGCCAAGGGGGCAGCGAGGACGAGCCAAATGACCCTCGGCAGCCGGGTCAGCCTTGCGGGATGCTAGGATGGCCATGGCCAGAGCGGCTGCAGAGGTGGTCGACGGAGGTGGCGCGACTGGCGGGGGCTGGGTCATCACCACCTCAGCGGAGCAGAGGACGGACGAGCAGTGCGCGGTTGCAGACTTGACGGGCGGCGGTGCCGCAAAAGCTGGAGAGCGGGGCATCCCAAAGCCCCAATCCACCGAGGCCGACGGCACATCAGCTCCGGAGAAGGTCTTGGTGGATAGGTCTTCCTCCGGAGAAGGTCTGTTTTAGACGTATCATCAATCAAACTATTAAAAAACACGCGTATCAAAATCGTTTTACCGAAAATCAGTATAAGGCGACCGTGCTATCTTGTCCTGTGGAGGCTCTGCCCAGATCAGTGTTGCTTTATCCCTCTTTTAGCTGCGCTTGCAACAACGGGAAATTTGTGCGAATGCAGCTTCTATTTTTTGCTCACTATACAACGGTTGTGCAAAAACAGAATCCTCTATCGAGCACTGAGTTCTGACTGCTAGTATTTGGATGACGTGCTGTATCTAGACAGCACATCCCCTACGTCGTCGCTATAGGAGTGCGACACTTGTGGACCGTAGTAGTGTTGGAGACGGAGCTCTTTCCTCCTGACGTCGCCGCCGTTGTCCATTCCAACGGCATCACCCAACCAATCGCAGTCTCCCAGCAAAATATCGGCTCCCATGGTCCTGGCGGAGAGCGCTGCCGCGCCATTTTTGTCTCAGTTTGCCTCCACTGGCTGACTGCCCAATCATCTCAGCTTCCCGAGCTCACTCATTCACGATCCCGTCGTCACCCGTGGCGTCATGGCGTGGAAAAGAACTTCCGTTGTTCGGATGGTGACTCTGCCACATCACTGCTAGATCAACAAGAGCCAACGAACAGTGCACTCCTGAATTAACAAAAGCATCCACATCTTTGCAGTTTCACGTCTAATTGGTTGACTAGTTTGTTTATCTATGTTCGATTCTCGATGTCGATTTCTTTTACTTATAAATTATATAAGATGCTCAAGCATGTGATCCACGGCTGATATTTTGAGCTTTCTCTTAAACATTGCTGCTGCATTTCCTAAAAAAAAAAAAGAGGAAAAATCACTAGACACATCACAAATATCTTCTGGGCACACTACACAGCTCAAGGCTTCATCCTAGAGACTTTGCAGAGTCTCAAACAGAAACAAGTGGTTAAGCGTCAGGGCACAGAGCTCGATATAAAATCACCGGCACCGGGGGACGCGAGCTCGTGCCAGCACCATACACTCGCCTCGCTCCCCCTGCCCAACCCAGTAAGATATTGTCTGCCCGCCCACTCGCCGGCGAGATGGCCCACCGCCGCATCCTCCTCTTGGCGCTCGCCGTCCTCGCCACCGCCGCCGTGGCCGTCGCCTCCTCCTTCGCCGACTCCAACCCGATCCGGCCCGTCACCGAGCGCGCCGCCGCGACGCTCGAGTCAACGGTCCTCGCCGCGCTCGGCCGCACCCGCCACGCCCTCCGCTTCGCGCGCTTCGCCGTCAGGTCAGCGCTTTCCGTCCCCGATCCCCAGCCCGTCGGCGCCGGCGCCCGGCGGCACTGACTGACACGATCCGCCACCGCGCGCAGGTACGGCAAGAGCTACGAGAGCGCGGCGGAGGTGCAGCGCCGGTTCCGGATCTTCTCCGAGAGCCTGCAGGAGGTGCGCTCGCACAACCGGCGGGGCCTCTCCTACAAGCTCGGCATCAACCGTACGACCCTCTGCCTGGCCATCTTTTTTCTACCTCCACTCCAATCCCCGCCGTCCGCTTCTGCTAACTGTTCGTCGCTTTGCTGTCCCTGTTTCTTTCTTGCAGGATACTCTGACATGAGCTGGGAGGAGTTCCAGGCGAGCCGCCTCGGCGCGGCGCAGACCTGCTCGGCCACGCTCGCCGGCAACCACCTCATGCGGGACGCCAACGCGCTCCCGGAGACTGTAAGTGCCAACCAAGTTTACTTACTCGTCCGTCGTCACAGAAGATCCCATTCCAAGTACAGAAGAACGAGCAGGGTCCCATCATCGTCTAGTAGACAGTTTCTGATATCATCCACCGTTGGAAAAGCAGAAATCTTTTTCTCTCTTTACTCACCTTAATTTGCGTTTCGAACCGCCAGAGAGTTGTCGAGCTTCCTGCTTTGCCTGAGTTGCTGCAGGAATTGCTCGACTCTGTGTTTGATCGGTAGTGCCAACGTGTGCTAATTATCGCCCTCAAAAAGACTTCTATGTCCCACTGACAAGCTGTTTATTTCCACGGTCCGGCGCATGATCTAGTTAAAGTTGCCTTTAAGCACATCAGCCAGTGAACCTTCTTGCTCATCACCTGCTGCTGTAAAGATTGTGGCACACCATTTCTGCTTGTGTCGCTTGATCCAGGCAGCAAGTGGAGTTGTTGTACGTACCAATCGATTCCATTAATTTAGGGATTATTAAGTGATGTTGTCGTTGATGCAGAAAGACTGGAGGAAGGATGGGATCGTTAGCCCCGTAAAAGATCAGTCCCACTGCGGCTCATGCTGGACCTTCAGGTAACTACGGGATTTCTGCAGCAGTGTTTTTTTTTTTTGAAGTGTACGCTGTATTAGTAATTTACCTCTAGCAATCATCAAAGTACAAACACTGTAACCTTCTCATGGTGAAGCATGCTAAAATCTGCTGTTTTCCATCCTAATTAAGCATCCTATGAATAGGTAAGCATCCTATGATAAACCCGACAGCAAGTGGAAGTATCCAAGTAATTGTCTTGGCCACAGACCACGGAGACTGTAACTCAATCATCCCTGTGAAAGTAATATGTGTTTTTTTAGATAAAGGGAATTTTATTACTTAAGAGTTTTAAGTATTACACCCGGCCTCTGCATAACTAAGATGCACACAGCCACCAGTTCATCAGTAACCAATTCAAACAAAAGTAAAAAAGGCGAATTACATATCATAATGAGAAATTGTAGATCCGCCTAAGGTACTGGTAGGTCTATCCGGAGACTATGTTGCCATCCATGCCGACAGAGTATCTCCCTGGCCACAGCCTCCAGCCTCGACGCCACCTCCAAAAAAAGGTCTCGGTGCTCCACACGCTGCAATGCCGACCATGCTCGTAAGGTAGCCGTACACCGATATATGACCTGCATAACAGTAACATTCAAATCGTTAAAAACCTTGTCATTTCTACATAGCCACAGCGATCAAATAATGGCAATCGCGCCCATCCTACAGAAGCGTTTAAACCTAGGATCCACACCATTTAGCCAATTGCCAAAAATGTTTGCAACTGTATTTGGTGGATGTAGGGTAGAACCTATCTCGATGGCTGACCATATAGACCTCGCGAATTCGCACTTGAAGAATAAGTGTGTAATCATCATGAGGACAGAAAACACATTTTTTACTTCCGTGCCAATTACGCTTTGCAAGGTTATCTTTAGTAAGGATGACACCTCGACGAAGATACCACGTAAACACTTTAGTTTTAAGCGGAATTTTCATCTTCCAAATTTTATTGCTGTCCTTAGTATCGACTGGGACTTCGGGTAGGATAAGTGCTCTATACATAGAGTCAACCGAGAATTGACCATTCTTGGTGAGATTCCATTGAAATTTATCTGGACCTTCCAACAATTGGACTGAATCCAGCCGGATGAGCAAGGCATTCCAAGATGCTTGTCTCGTTCCAAATAAACTTCGTCGGAACGAAACATCCGGTGGAGAGGAACCCAACACCTTGGCGATCGTGTCGCTTTTGTTTCGTACGATAGAGTATAGTGCCGGATATTGTTCTCTAAGGGTAACCTGGCCAAGCCATTTATCCTCCCAGAACCGAATTTCCGAGCCATCCCTAATTGAGAAAGAACCATGTGGGAAAAAATACTTCTTTGTAGTCATAAGACCAGCCCAGAAGTGTGAATCACCCGGTTTCCAATAAACCTGGGAAACAGCTTGGTCTCCCACATACTTTCTCCTAATGAGGGTTTGCCAAACTCCATCTTCCGATAGAAGTTTGAAAAGCCATTTACCTAGCAAGGCTCTATTCTTGACCTCAAGGTCGTGAATTCCGAGCCCTCCTTGGTCTTTAGGGCAACAAACCACACTCCATTTCGTCAGACGATACTTTTTCTTCTCCGAATCCCCTTGCCAAAAGAATCTAGACCGGAAATAATCTAGCCTTTTCAAGACTCCTTTGGGCAATTGGAAGAAAGAAATCATATACAGTATCATATTTGTTAGTACCGAGTTTATGAGCACTAATCTTCCACCCAGGGATAAGAGTTTTCCTTTCCAGCTGTTTAAACGTAGTTGAAGTCTTTCTTCCACCTTTTTCCATTCAGCATTTGTAAGTTTCCGATAATGAATCGGAATACCCAAATAGTTGATAGGAAATTGACCTTGTTGACAGCCAAAAAGTTCAGCGTACAAGGCGGCTTCCTCCTGAGCCTCGCCAAAGCAAAACAATTCACTTTTATGGAAATTTATCTTAAGACCCGAAAGAAGCTCGAAAGCTGACAAGATCAGTTTTAGATTACGAGCTTTTTCGATGTCATTTTCCATAAAAAGAATTGTATCATCAGCGTATTGAAAGATCGATAAACCACCATCAACAAGATGTGGAATCACTCCTTCAAATTGACCCTCAGATTTAGCACATTCGATCAAGATAGCCAACATATCAGCCACTATATTAAATAGAATTGGCGATAACGGGTCACCCTGTCTTAGGCCTTTCTTCGTTTGAAAGTACTTGCCAGTGTCATCATTGACCTTGATGGCAACGCTTCCCCCCGAAACAAAGCTATCTATTAACGCGCACCACTCAGAAGAAAAACCTTTCATTCTGAGCGTCTGCTGAAGGAAAGACCATTTGACTTTATCATAGGCTTTCTCAAAGTCAATTTTAAGGATTACCCTATTTAGCTTTTTCCTATGTAGTTCGTGAACTGTTTCATGTAAGATCGCAACTCCATCAAGGATGTTGCGACCTTTCATAAAAGCCGTCTGAGACGGACGAACCACATGATCTGCCACGCTGTTCAGTCGAATCATAGCCACTTTGGTGAATATTTTAAAACTAACGTTAAGGAGGCAAATAGGTCTGAATTGTTGAATCCTTTCCGCCTCGTTAACCTTAGGTAATAAAATTATTTCGCCAAAATTTAGACGAAACAACTCTAGCTGTCCAACGTGAAGACAGGCGAACAGTTGAAGCAAATCAGACTTGATAACATCCCAAAAGTTCTGGTAGAACTCAGCTGGGAAACCATCAGGTCCAGGTGCTGAATTATGTTTCATTTGGAAAACCGCCACCCTCACTTCCTCTTCTGAGTATAGTTTAGTAAGGAGACTATTTTCCGCATCTGAAACCTAGGGGATATCTTCTGTTCGGGTTTCATCCAGAGAGAAGTTTCCGTCCTCTGGGGCCCCGAACAGCCCTTTATAATAATTTGTAATGTACGACTTTAGTTGTTCATGGCCCTCAATCGTTCCCTCCTCCTGAACTAGAGAATGAATTCGCTTTTTCCTGTGTCTGCCATTGGCAATACTATGGAAATAGCGGGTATTCGAATCCCCTTCCAGAATGAATTGGGCTTTAGAACGTTGATACCATTTTAACTCCTCTCGCAAAAGTTTTGCTATCTGTGCATTGGATTGGCTTTTGAGCTCAATCTCTTGCGTGGAAAGTAATATGTGTAGATGCGTCCTCAAATCGTCCTTCTAAATTCTAATAAAAAATTAGAAACTATTTCTGTTGTGTGGACCAGGATGGGCCCGACAGATCAATCCGTTGCTGAAGTTGAAAATTGCTGGCTCTCAACAGCTGCAGTTGAGAACTTTGAGATCTTCCATCAGACATAATCAAGAATTATTTGAAACTGTTGAGCATGGGAGTTAAATAACTACTCTCGTATGACATGCGAGCAAATAAATAAATAGCTGAGCAAGTGGCATAATTGTATACTATTGATTTCATGATCCCCTTCAGTTGGTGTTAGGTGACCAGTAGCTATCTTGTGGGGCCTTTCTTGTCTCCTGTTCATTAGATCCACATCTAAACAGAAATATTACATCTTTCAAATATTGTGAGGTAGAATCCAATCCTATATGGACACAAGTTATAGACCTTTTTTTAGCACGAAAGTTATAGACTTATAGTGCCATATGAAGCTACTAGCATGTGCATCAGTCCAGGAATTTGCTTAATGACTTGTGCAAAATTCAACAGTTAGGCACGATTAATTGCAGCAAATAGATGTTAAATGCACCCATACTTTGATCAAGTGGTTATCCGGACAAGATCTGAAATACTGATAACAAACTTCAATAAGGTTGATTGCCTTAATCGCATTAGCCATTTGTGACCACAGTTAACATTTTTATTGTCAAATCATTGTAAAATTTAGTATTTACTTCATTAGTTCACTTTCAATCTGAAGGCCTAGACTGACAAATAACATAGTTAGATGTAAGTTACCAAGTTATCTGAATTTGCGTGATTAGTTATGATCTAAGCATTTATTAAACATAATGTTTGACCTTTTTTTCTATAGAAACGTATTCTCATTGGCATCTATCAAGTAATTCTGAATTAGCGTGCAAGTAAAATGGTAGATATTGAAATCTTGCTCATGCCATGATTAGGCTCTACTCTCTACATTGTAAAAAAATGCTCTCTGGAATATTTACAGCATTGCATTCTTTTGTGTGATTGTTGATTGAAACGATAGCTCACGTCGAGAATGTTTCTTGAAAAAGAAAAGAAAATGTGTAAATGATTGTTCAACAAACAAACCTATTGAAAAATCCTTGTATGCTTATTCTTGCAGCACTACTGGAGCACTTGAGGCAGCATATACTCAGGCCACTGGAAAGAACATCTCTCTTTCTGAGCAACAGCTGGTCGATTGTGCCGGTGCGTACAACAACTTTGGGTGCAGCGGGGGCCTTCCATCCCAGGCGTTTGAGTACATCAAATACAATGGAGGCCTTGACACCGAGGAGTCTTACCCTTACACGGGTGTAAATGGCGTCTGCCATTACAGGCCTGAAAATGCTGCAGTTCAGGTTAAGGACTCGGTTAACATCACACTGGTGAGGAGAAGGAATACTGCTCTAGTTTCAGAGTTAAATATTTATCATCGACTAATATGAAGTTTTCATTAATGCTATATTTTTTTCTGTGGCAAGAATGCCGAGGACGAACTGAAGAACGCCGTCGGTTTGGTTCGCCCAGTCAGTGTTGCCTTCCAGGTGATCGACGGTTTCAGGCAGTACAAGAGCGGAGTTTACACTAGTGACCATTGTGGAACTACCCCTAACGTGAGTACCAAATAGTTGGCCATCAAACTATTCTTCTTATATCATATGAGCTATTGATATTCACTTCTCAGTAAATGTGCTTCTTGTGTCTTGTCACTCCACTGTTATACTATTTTGTTGTAAAAATCGCAAGTTCTTCTGAAAATTCTAGGATGTGAACCACGCCGTTTTGGCGGTTGGCTATGGCGTGGAGAACGGCGTCCCGTACTGGCTCATCAAGAACTCGTGGGGCGCCGAGTGGGGCGATGAGGGTTACTTCAAGATGGAGCTGGGGAAGAACATGTGTGGTGAGTGTTCCATATGCACTAACATACCCTCCTCCCGCTTATTGTTCTTCAGTGTATCGTCTGTGTGCTAACCTGACTCTGAACGATGCAGCTGTTGCTACCTGCGCGTCCTACCCTGTCGTATGAAGCGCCAATGGGAAGTTCGGCGTGGATCTGGCAGACGTGAATAATGTGTTTTGAGCCCGGCCGGGAAAGACATGAAGATCGTGCTATATACTGAAACTGAAACCTTGTTGTGAATACGGAACCACATGGCCTGAAATGAGCCCCGCGCCTGCATGTACTCTTCTTTTTCTGTATTGGCATGGCTGCGTGGGTAATTCAGCGATCGATTGGGGTTTCGCATGTCTACGACATTTTATTTCCGGGACTTATAAAATCAAGCACAGTATACTAGTGTAAATTTATTACAGTATTTGCCTTTACTCTTTGAAATGGAGTAGTACAGTAGTGTACAGCGTGAAACGTGCCATCGAAACAGAAAGTAACTTGTGTGTTTCGCTGAACCGGTAACGTGGCCAATATGGGCAGTTACACTTAACTCTGTCTGGAAAATTCTATACTAGTACTAGTTTACGAGTGACCATATTTAACCACGCGCTGGAGCGGTTGCTGCCGCCTCTTCATTTCCCGTTGCAGTGTTCCCACGCAGACAGCCGCGTGACGTTTTCACCGCGACCCAACGAGTTTCTACCAAACGTCCAAACCACAGCCGGCTCTTCCCTCCCCAACTATATATACGCGTCAGCGTCACTGATCCCGCGCCGTTTGCCTCTGTCTCCTGCAAGAACCATCCTCCGGCCACTTTGTCCCCAACATCGCCGCGGGAGACGGGACGTGCCGATCCGCCGCCGCGCGCCGGTGAGTTCCCGCAATTCTCCTCGCGTTTCTCTATTTTCGACTGAAATGGTGTTCATTCAGAGCTTCTTCCCGGCCTTCCCACTCCGTTTCTCCCCCCACTCTCCCGTGAATGGCCATGACCGCATCATGCACTGAAATGAAATCGTCAAATTCTCCTCGCGTGTTGTTTGTTCTTCTCTTTTCTCGAGTGAAAGGGGTGTCCAGACAGTATTTGTTTTCCGCATTTCCGCTCCGTTCTTACCCCGCTCTCCAGCGCATGGCCGGCCATGGGCTCATCCCTCATGCAGTGACATGAAATTGCCAAATTGATCAACCTATCCGTCGAGTTTCAGGCAGAAGAGGAATTCTGTATGATAGTAAGTACATTCTTAGAATCGTACGCTCTAAGTTCGAATCCCAGTGTTCATGTGAGTCAGTGGCTCGAGAGTCAAGACAATGCCGCATATAGGAGAAAGGGGAATTGCTTGATGAGTCCGACATCGCGGGCCCAGCCCGGCTGGCCCTGCTATCTATAGATGAATCTTGCTGCGTAAGACAGTGCTACCGACTTACATTAGCGCCGACTTAGTTCGTTGGGATCCACTGGGTAATCGGCAAAGCCTCCTTCCTGCGAACGGAACATAACATGGGACATGGCAACAGATCTCTGAAGTGGTGTTTGTTCCAGGGTTAGAGAGGTTAATTAATTAAACTATAGGAGATCCCAAAATAACAAGACGAAACCTCCATTGCCCCGGTGTAATCTTGTCCATTTCAGTGTAGGCGCGTGCGCTGGTCCCTTTCATCCGCGGTGTCAAAAGTCCTAAACCGACTTAGGAGTAGTTTTTTTTTATCTTCAAAAAAAATATCCGATCGGATCTTGCGTCGGCTGCCTTGCCGGCGAAGAAACACGCCCAGCACTATTTATATATCCGGGAGGGGCCCCTTTCGCACCATCTGTCTTGCCTCGTTGCGATTTTGCTCTTCTCTGTTCGGGAAAAAGATCGTTCGATCATCCCCTTCATTTGCATGCATATTAGTTGCTGCGGCGAATTTCAGAACTGGACTACTAGGTTGCGATTGAGTTGGACTTGATTCTATAGTTGGATTTTGGTCTGATAGTAGAGTAATTGGCATCAAGAACTTGCGATTTCGATCTAGCATCTTTAATTTGGTAATCAATTAATCGATTCAGAGTGTAATTCGAGCATAAATAAACGATCTGTACCCAGTGAATACGTTTTAAACCTTGCCTTCTTGATCCGTTCTTGGCAGGGAGGGTTTTGCACTGTGATCAACCTGTGATTCGACTCTTCAAGATTACCTCTTTCCGACCGAGGTGGCAAATTGAACTGCGCCATGACTAGAAGCGCGTGGCTCGTCCTGCTGATCGTAGCCTGCTCCATATGTTTGTGCCCTGAGCAGAGCAATGGGTGGAACCTTTTCTCGTCTTCGTCGTCGTCCTCGGGCGCGGCGACTGACCGGCCCCCGATGATGGAGCTGGACGGCGCGGTGGCGGACTTCTCCATGGACGGCACCAACAACCCGCGAGGGGTGAAGCTTCTCGAGAACGCGCGGAACAAGCTCGCGGGCCCCAAGAACTGCTGGCAGGACGCGTACCGGAAGCTCTTCGCCAGCTGCGGCGAGATCATGGCCGACAAGGAGCGGCAGTCGCGCCTCGCGTGGCACCTCAGCAGCTGCTACCAGGAGGACTCCGGCCGCCCCGGCTTCCCGTCCTGCGGCGCCGGCTCCAAGATGGTGCACTGCCGCAAGAAGCTCGGCGAACCCGAGAGCAAGGTGTTCCTCGAGTTCTTCCTCGAGACCAACACCCTGTGCCACCAGCTCCAGGCGGAGGCCTTCAAGCACAGCACGGAGCGGCTCGTCAACGACCTGACGAGGTCCTCCAAGTCGGCGGAGGAGAAGCTGGAGGTGATCGAGGACAGGTCGGAGCAGATCATCAAGGAGTCGGTGAAACTGCAGGACGCGCTGTCGTCGATCGAGGTGCAGACGGACCGCCTCGCCGAGACGTCCAGGAACGTCGGCACGCAGATCGACGACGTGCTGGAGCACTCCAGGGCCATCTCCGATCAGTCCAAGGAGATCGCCGCCTCCCAGGCGGCGCTGAAGGAAGGGCAGGCCGAGATGAGGGACAAGATCGACGCCGGCATGGAGCGCATCCAGGAGTCGTACGACAGCCTCGGGAGCGGCATGGATAAGCTGAAGGAGGAGGCCGCGGGGATTCAGAAGGAGATACGAAGTGTTGGAGATTCCATGTCGTCAAAGATGCATGACTTGCAGGGCACCGCTGATGAGATTGGCAGTGTTACGGGGAGATCGCTGGAGAATCAGGCGCAGCTTCTCGAGGGACAGGGTAAGGCGATGGAAGGGCTCAATAGCCTCTACAGCTTTCAGGCAGAAGCTCTTGAGGAGACCAGGTATTGCATCTATCAACTACACTGAATTTTTTGCAAACCTTTTTTTTTGTTTTGAAAATTTGTTCTTTTCCGTTGTTTGTTAGAAAACGATGCTGAGCTTTTTTTTTTTTTGTCTAAATAATTGCAGGGGGACTGTGGAGAAATTTGCACTGTTTGGGCAGCGTCAGCAGGAAGAGTTGCTGTCCAAGCAGGAACAGATCCGGCAAGCTCATGATCATCTCATCCAAAATTCACACTCCATACTGGAAGCTCAGGTCTCTTATTATTATCTTCTCACGTAAATTACTTTGTTCAAGCCTTCAACCCTGCTAATAAATATAACTGAACTTTTTGTCTGCAGGAAGAGTTCAGAGCCAAGCAGGCCAACATCTTCGCCGCACTGGACAAGCTTTACATCCTCCACAACGCCATACTGGCCGAGTCCCGCTTCATCAAGGCCTTCTTCTTCTACTGCTGCATCGTGTTCCTCATCTACATGCTCACGAGCGCCAAGCAGACTTTCAGCATCAGGGGCCAACTCTACTTCGGTAACAACTTCGATTCGTTAGAGCTTTCTTGCTTGCTTCATCTCTACATTCGATTGCTAATGTTTTATTTCGGCAGGTCTGTGCATCACTCTCCTGCTAGAGATGGGTCTCATCAAGATCGGAGCAGGGGACTTCGACAACCAGTTCTGGGTCCTGTCCAAGGTGTTCTTGGTCAGATCGGCGTTCCTCGCCCTTGCCACTATTCAGATGTTGCATTCCATATTCACATACAGGTTAGCAATAATAATAAACATAATTTCCTCTCTCGGCATTGCATATTCTCCTTTTAAAAATCTCGTTCGAAAGGATGATCAATAGATGCAGTTTGTTAACATGTTTATAATTCTTTCAGGGATTACGAGGTGCTGAACCATCGGCTGCTCCAGACACTTGTAGAGAAAGTCCGGACACTGGAGGAAAACGCAGGCGACAGGATGCTCCCGTACGCTTCAGAAAGCGAGGAGAGCCTGATGAACTACTCGTGGGTGTTCGACGAGCTGACGGACGAGGCAGACAGCAAGGCCGATCCCAGCTACGCCCTGCCGGCCGAGCCGGCTCGCCGGAGGTACAACAACGCCTTGCCGGAAGAGGTCGCCGAGAACTCCATCACGACGTCGGTCAGCCGGAAGTACAACCTGCGGCCGAGGAGCAGGCAGTGATGAAACGCTCATCTCCTCGCGGAAATTAAGGCGGGGTGCGTGATGCCGTGATCTACTACGCCGTTTGTATCTAGACAGTATGAGCTTGGTTTTGCCTACATTTTCTCGGTTTTATTCTTTCAGTTGCTTTTGATGATATCAAATATGTAATTAGTTCACGAACCATTGACGAAATTTACAAAAACTGAACATAGTTGTTATGAAACTACCATGATTGTATAAAGCCATTTTGAAGTTGCGTGCATGTTCATGCGTTCAATCGTGTGTCACGTTCATTCCACATTTTTTGAACCAGTCTCGCCTGATTATTTATCGAAAAAAGGTTTCGCCTGATTGGTGTTGAGTAATAGTACTACAGTGCCTGGATAACATATCTCTTCGCCAAGCATTGCACAAAAATTACCAAACAAAGGTCCAGATCTCTTTATAAAGTGTATGTCTAGCACGAAATTTAGATGTATTCCCTCCGTTCGGATTTAAATCTGATACTAAATCTGAGTCAATTAAATCCGAACGGAAGGAGCATTAAGTTTACATGTGCAGAAATCAAAAAATTACGAGGGGCCATGGAATGCAGGGACATTAAACTATGATTATTCATTCAGAAAACCCTCAAATGATGATTATTCATTCAGAGCACCCACCGAACCGTGTGAGTTCTGGACATGTAACGTACATGTGCACTTGTGCTTGACAATCCGGAAGCTCTAGGATGACCTATCTATGGTAGGATGGTTAGAAAGTTGGTTAAACCCCGGTTTTAACGGTGATGTTTCTTATTTCAGCGGAATATTGTTAGTAGGAGACGACGTTTCCGTCGACAACTAGGCACCTGTGCTGACTTCGTCAATCTCAAGACTCAACTCACCGGCTCAGTCTACCGGAAGTGCTCATATGGGTAGGGTGTGTTCATGTATACGAGCGATTGCGTTATACTATGTTTCGTAAAAAAAATCCGAAGGCTTTCGTCATGTAGCATTTCACTAGTTTGACAGTAGTTCTAAATATTTGTTCGTGAGTTTCAAAAGGTATTTGTATAGTTCAAAAAATGTTAGTGAGCTCTACAAATATCAGTACAAGTTAAAAGAATTCGTGAGGTTAAAAATTATTCGTATAGTTCAAAAAATGCTTGTACATGTTTTTTTTGTTTGATTAAAAAAAATGTCTTTAATTAGAAAATGATTGTGTTGTTGAAAAAATATGTTCACGAGGTTCAGAAGTGTGTATGTAAGAAAAAAATATTCACATGGTTGAAAAAGTTGTTCACCAATTCAAATACAATTTTTGTGTGAGATTAAATATGGTCACGCACTACAAAATAATTGTTCACACTAAAAGGTACATATTCCTTTGTTAAAAACAAATGACTACAAAGAAAATTAGAAAAAAAATAAAACATGAAAAAATTAGGAAAGCGAGGAAAGAAATCAAAATGAAAGTGAAAAATAAAACGTGAATATTTAAAAGGAAAAATAAATATTATGAAACCAAGATGAAAATAAAAATAAATAGAAACTGGAAACATGATAATCCAAAATGTGAACCAGATGATGACGCAATAGGAACATGAGGACTCAGTTGATGAAGTAGTGCGTGGGCCAAGAAACGAGATGGAAAGCTACTAGCGGAATAAGGTCACTCATGTTTGGGCCAGGGCCCTCTCTTTTACAGGTAAGGCCTTCACAGATGCATTCTTAAAAATAAAATAAAAATCTGATTTTCCACTCAAAAAATAAAATAGCGAAAAAAAAACTCAAAAAATGTAAAGAAATCTGAGCTCGTGGCTCGCCAAGATTAATATTTATTACTGTGTTAATTAACTAGCAAAATATCCATGCGCTTCTACTGATATACCAAGTGTTGAACAGATCTTTTAACAGAATAATTAAAAAAAAAATTATCCAGTGCAAATAATGAACGAAGATAAGTCCAAATTAAAACATGTTTGGTTGTACCTAGCTGTCTTTAACTGAGATTTAGCGGAAGCTAGCTTTCAAACTACTTATAAATAATTATACTAATGCTTTCGCGAAAATCTTCTACTGTCACCGTGCAAATTTTTGCTAGCAAGAGTTTTCATGCTGCTACATACTCCCTCAAGAGAGAGAGAGAGTATCAGGCTGCTACCACTCTCCAAAATCGGTGTACAGTATAAAAACTACTCCTACTTAAGTCTATCAAGCTAGTCAACAAAGTTGACCTATGAAACGAGGCCTCGGTAAACGAACGTTTGAGCTGAGAATCTGAGATCGATGAGAAACGGGCACGCATGCAGAACCGCGCCATCACTAATCAGTCATCAGGCATCATACGTACTGTACGTACCGACCACACGCCTGGACGTACGTACAAATACAATGGGAGGGATCCTGCTAGCTCGACTCCCACACGTTTTCCTTGATTCACGTATCACGTATACGTTGCCGCGAAGTATCGCGTAGGCGTACGCGTCACCGGATCCCGGCACAGAAAGCTACGGCGCCACGTGGCCCGCCAGTTGGAGCCCGCCACGCCACGTGCGATCGCCGGGCACGGCGGCTTCCGGCGCGCGCGCGACGCGTGCCCCGCCGGAATCGTAGCGGACGATCCTGGTCCTGCCGCCGGCCTCCATCTCTTCTTCTTCCTCCAGGAAGGAAGCTTCTATTTCTGTTCCCGTGGCGCTTTTGGTGATACGTCGCTATCACTGCACTCTACGTACTACTGTAGCCACTTGATACGTACTCCCTCCGTTCCAAATTAATTGACTCAGTTTTAGTACAAAGTTGTACTAAAACTGACTTTGTACTAAAACTGAGTCAATTAATTTGGAACGGAGGGAGTAGTACTTTATACGGAGAAACTCATACAGTATATGGTTCGTGGACCCTGTTAACCAAAGGATTAATTAGTTCGTGGACGTGTTGGAGGCGATCGATCAACTCATTAATTTACTGCGTACTTACTGTACTACAATGACACTCTGTCGAGATCAAGAAAGGTGTGACCCGTGACCAAAAAGTTGTTTGATTTGGAGCTAGCTCGACACCAATTTTTTTTCGATTTTTTTCAGTTTGACATTTTAAAGTTTTAGAACGAACCTGAAAAGATCTCAGGTGTGTGGACGATGACGTATCTACGGTTCAGCATTCCTGCAAAATGTCAATCCGAAAAAAGTGTGTATGGAAACCTGCTTCAAGGAGCCCGTCCACGAAAACACTACACCAATCCACATGACCCGTTATGATTGGGTTCATTCATGGTGGCTGGTAATGGAATAGACTGGTGTTTGTTGAGTGCAGATTTCGCTGCTCCCGAGCTACTGTGTTATTGCTATTTTTTTAGAAATAGTACTATTTATAAGTTTTTTTTAAATGTATCCAGTGGTGCTATATCCCATAAACGTGTAGAAGAATAATTTTAAATATGTTGTATGTTAAGCTACATAAAAATGATAAAAGTGTGGACCCGAGTATGTATATATTTGTATATCTTTATTTTTCAGATTTATTTGTTAATTTTCTGTATCCCATAATACATATGTAATGTTACATTACGACTTTTTAATTCTCGTAGGATATATCATTGCCTATATACAGATTTTTTTTTGAAATTCTGAAAACCTGTAAATATTACATTTAAATATTTTTAAGTGGAGTGAGCACTGCTGCCCCGAGAGCCGAAAATACTTTCCGTTGATTCGTTGTTGTTCTCCTCCTTCAGCCCTGTTCGCAACGCCATGCTTTTCCACAAAGGGGCGGTTTCGGGACCTGTGCTAATTTAGTGCCGTCTAACCCCACATCAACTACTAACAAGTTAGTGTAGTACTACACTATAGTACACAAAGCTTAGTTTATTTCTCTTTTTTTTTTTTGCTCTTTTAATTTGCCTGGCATTGAGAGCGATTTCATATATAGATGGAGGATTTTGTCATATGTACGAAGCTCCAATGATTGTGCAAGTGCCGCCCTCCAACCAAACAAAAGGTTCTGGTGAAGTGGTGAGTGCATCAGTACTAGGCTACGCATTAGAAAACGACCATCAATCGCTCCACACTTGGGTTAGTGGAGTAAGAACTTTCCAGAGACGATTCGCTCGCGATATTATCATATCTACATGCACTGTTGTTGCACTACTTATCATCGAATTTGGAGTATATATCAGCACCAAAATGGCATCACATCAGCTGTTTTTGGTGGAGCTGAATGTTCTATATAGAACGCAAACTTTAACGAACACACACAGCTTGATTTGCCAAGGGACTTTAGGCATAAAGCAGTTATTATTACGGCTACACCATCGTGGATCGATGGATATCTCATATCTGCAATGTTCAGGAGGGGAGGGGAGAGGAGTGGCATCGCATCAGCTGTTTGCAATGCAGTGGAGGCCAATGTTTGGATAGCGCAAACTTACTTTATCGGAGACAAATCTGCGCAACTTTGATCTGCTCCAGGAAATTTAGGCATAAAAGTGGCTATTTCAGCTACACCACTGCGGATATCAAAGCATCTACATAATGGGAGACAGCCCAACTTTGTGACTGGATATACCTTGCGTACATTGTCTACTTTTGCTCCCCACGGAATTGCGGCGCAAAGCATATCACATTTGGCATTTCTTTTCTACCGCAGACAAGAAGGTCACAGCAAAAGTTAATGGGATATTTAATTCTGTGCCCCTCGTTTCTCAGTACTACTCAGTTTTCCCCACGCTTCAAACTTGTGCTCACTTTTCCCCACCTTCTTAGCTGAAACTCTCATAAATGCTCATAGCCGGACGTTTGCGGTCTTGACCGTGCAATGACCGTTAACTCTGACTAGTGCAGCCCGTGCTCGGCTAAGCTGTTGCGGTCTTGACCCCTGCGTGTGGTCGGCGCGTGGGGTTGGCGCGTGGGGTCGACGCGTGGGGTCAGCGTGGGTCAGTTAGGGTTTCCCCGCCCTCCCCCGCCGCGGCTAATAAAAGGGGGCCGGCGGCCCTCGCCGGAGAAACGCCCATTTTCTCTCCCTCTCTCTCCCCCTCCCTCCCTTGAAAATGTGGTGGAGCACGCCCTCGCCGCAGAGCCCCTACTCGCCGATGCCAGACTCGGAGCTCTACTCGCCTGAGAAAATGCACGACATGCAGGAGATGGAGCGAGAGGAGCGGCTAGCGGAGGAGAACCTTCGCCGGAAGCAGAAAGGGCTCTCCCCTCTGCGCGAAAGAAAGAGCAACCATACGAAGTGGCGCGTCGAGATCTTCCGCCGCAATCCCCAGTCTACGAGTACGGAGCATCGGAGTCTTCGGACGAGCCCTACTCCGACGAGGAGCGCGGGCCTACTGTCGTGGACCAACCGCCCGCGCCCGTCGTCATTGCGCCCATTGCCGAGCCCAATGTTGTCGTCGAGGACATCTCTGGCGAGGGGAACTCCGACGACATGGACGACTCCGACGATGAGGATGACATGGATGACTCCGACGCCTCCTACTCCGACGACGAGGACAAATCCGACGCCTCCGAGGCCTCTGATGTCACCGTCAGTCTACCGCAGCACCCATGAAGAAGAAGAAGAAGAAGAAGAAGAAGAAGAAGAAGTAGAAGTAGTAGTAATATTAGTAGTAGTAGTTCTTGTTTTAAGGTACGGTGGACTACGGCATGCCACGCACGTATTCAATGTGCACGCAGTGCCACGAACTGGAAGGCTCTCAGATGTGTCTCATCGTACGACTCGTAAAAATAGATTTGCTTCGGAAACATGAAGGTAACCCAAACATGAACGGATACGTGCCATTACTGCCGTCTACACCGCTACACCGTCCAGACCGCAGATGGCTTTAAAAGGAGCCATCTCCTTGCCCATTCCGCTCACAAATCCACTCTTCCTCTCCTAGACACCTTCGCCCAGTCCCTTATCTCTCCATGGCTCGTGGTGATGGCAGCTCCACTCCCAGCTCGAACCGCCGCCGCCACGTCCCCTATCCTTGGTTTTTTTAGGCGAGCGAGGGAAGCGGCATGGGGCGTGGGCGTGGCCGTGCGCGTACTCCTCCAAGTTCGAGCAGGAGGCGAGCGGGGGAAGCGGCATGGGACGGGGAGTCTCCAAAGGGCAGGGGCAGAGGCAGGGCCATTGCTCCCGATCCCATTCCCTTCATCGATCTGTCCGACGAGGACGACCAGGGTATGGACTGGACCATGGCCTGAAAGTAGGAGGCCACGGAGGTCCGGGACCCGGGTTTGGCCTGGGCCATGGCCGACCATAAAGCCTTGGAGCTGGCCAAGCATTCCTCCGCCGAGCAGGAACGGCTCAAGATCTACTCGGAGAGCAAGGGGAAGAAGAAGGACATGTGGACGCCGTGGTCGCCGTCGAACAGCAACGCCAGCGACAAGGGCAAGGCCGAGTCGGTGGAGGTTTCCGATGACGAAGACGAGTGGTAGTCCATTTTAGTTATTAGTTGCTTTATTAAGGGCAAGTGCCAATTTAGTTATTAGTTGTTGATCTATTTTATAATTTGGCAAGGGGCAAGTCCATTTTGTACTACTACCATGAAATTAGGCATGACCTTGTGCTTAGAAATGGGGCCGTTTACCCTACCTTTGGAGCTCATTTGAAAGACATTTTTCAGCGAGTCCACCATTTTTGCTTAGAAAAGGGGCCGTTTACCCTATCTTTGGAGCTCATTTGAAAGATATTTTTCAGCGAGTCCACCATTTTTTCTTAGAAAAGGGGCCGTTTACCCTATCTTTGGAGCTCATTTGAAAGACATTTTTCAGCGAGTCCACCATTTTTGCTTAGAAATGGAGCCGTTTACCCTACCTTTGCTTAGAAATGGAGCGGGTAAAGCCCTGGTCCACTCGTCAGCGGGATATAGCTGTGATGCGACGTAGGATAGGCTACAGACCAGCATGCAAAGGGCGGCTGCGTGGAAAATAGCTGTTGTGCTACGAAGCACACGAAGTCAGACTTGCGTACGCTCGTTCCATGCACCGCGTCATTCTGGGTCGCCGGATCTTATTGTAACGGCCGAGATCGATCGTATTTACGGACCAGCCAATCAGGATGCGGAACCAGCGTCGCGCGGATCCCCTCTCGAAACCTGATCGGACGGGTGGAGGTTAGCGCTAGGGTATGATCCGACGGCGGACGTTCGACGCTAGGTTCATTAGGGTTTGACCGAACATTCAAATGACCATAACTAAATTAAAAAAAAAACGAAAAAATAGAAATCCCACGTAGTTCATCAGTTTATAAGACACAGTTATGAGAAAAAAAATATAAATCTGGGTTTGCCCATTTTCATGAAAAATGGTTCGCACAAATGAGATATCACGTACAAAGAGTTATAGAGTTCGTATGAGTGAGAGAGGGTTTCGGTTTCGATAAAATCAAAATAAATCACAAAAGCTTCATTTCATTGTTACTAAGAAGGATCTGCACTTAGTTTTTCATTTTCATATTTTAAACTTATTTTGGAGACGCTCAAAGTGCGTTTGACCGAGTTTGACTAGACATTCAAATGAGCATAAATAATTCAAAAAAAATTCAAAAAAATGTGAAACCAGCGCACATTGTCGTATTATGTGACATAGTTATGAGAAAAAAAATATAAACCTGGGTTTGGTCATTTTCATGAAAAATGGTTTGCACAAATGAGATATCACATATAAAGAGTTGTAGAGTTCGTAGGAGTGAGATAGGGTTTCGGTTTCGATAAAATCAAAATAAAACACAAAAATCAGAAAAGCTTCATTTCATTGTTACTAAGAAGGATCTGCACTTCGTTTTTCATTTTCATATTTTAAACTTATTTTGGAGACGCTCAAAGTGCGTTTGACAAATGGGCATAAATGATTCAAAAAAAATCGAAAAAATGTGAAATCAGCGCACATTGTAGTATGTGACATAGTTATGAGAAAAAAATATAAACCTGGGTTTGGTCATTTTCATGAAAAATGGTTCGCACAAATGAGATATCACGTACAAAGAGTTATAGAGTTCGTAGTAGTGAGAGAGGGTTTCGGTTTCGATAAAATCAAAATAAATCACAAAAATCAGAAAAGCTTCATTTCATTGTTACTAAGAAGGATCTGCACTTCGTTTTTCACTTTCATATTTTAAACTTATTTTGGAGATGCTCAAAGTGTGTTTGACCGGGTTTGACCAAACATTCAAATGAGCATAAATAATTCAAAAAAATCGAAAAAATGTGAAACCAGCGCACAATGTCGTATTATGTGACATAGTTATGAGAAAAAAATATAAACCTGGGTTTGGTCATTTTTATGAAAAATGGTTCGCACAAATGAGCTAAAAATGGTTCGTAGGAGAGTGAGAGAGGGTTTCGGTTTCGATAAAGTCAAAATAAATCACAACAATCACAAAAATCACAAAAGCTTCATTTCATTGTTACTAGGAAGACGCACAGAACGCGCCAGAGCGCGCCAGTTCATGCCCAGTGCACGCCCATAAGGTGTTCGACCAAAATACATCCGACTAAAATACAACTCATAGTAGTATTAATCAGTCTCTTCTTTGACGTCGTGAAAGCCGGACATCATATCGTCAACCCACTGCTCGATCTCTTCGCTGGTGTCGCTGATCTCGTCGCTGGGGTCGCTGGAGTCGTCCGACTGCTCGATGTCATCGTCGGGCCCCTCGACTTCTTCGCAGACCTTCTCAAATGTCAGCTCGATGTACTCCTCCCTGAAGATCACCTTGATAACCTAGAGATCACCAAAGCGAATCGGCAGTTGCTCCCAGAATAGATCCCAGTTCTCCGTTAACTCGATGTAATCCTCGCCGACCACTCGATATGATCCAAAGATCTCGACATCGTCTCTCGCCAAAAGACGAGAATTTCCGTGAACTTGACGTAATATGAGATCACGCGGTGGAATAACATCGTAGCCATCTAGTACCTCAATCTTGAGATGCTATCAAAAAAATAACATGAGCATCGTATCGGAATAGTTCAAATAACAGAACTGAGGGATCATTCAAATGACAGAACATGAGCATCGTATCAGAATACCAGAGAAACGACATCTAGAGAATCATTCTCAATCCTGCGCACGTAGAACTGAGGGATCTCTTCCAACTCTGTCGTGGCATCTTTCAATAAAGCGAGAGATATCGCATTCATGTCTAAATAGGTGACATCTCTCGGTTCGTGAAATATGCTCGACAGGAGGGCTGGCTTGCAGCATTCGTCAATCTGTTCAAACTCTGATCAAAGAGAGGAAGACATTCAGAAAACATGTAAACTACTCAATGTGTAATAAAAAGAACACGAACGAGCATACCCGTGTGTTGCACAAAAGGTTTTGCAGCATTGTGCTCGTTAGTCACTTCAACATTGAACAAATGTTGATCTTCATTCCAAGTGAATTTGACAACATCGCCCTCCTCGATGCCGTAGCATTCACATAGTGCTCTACACTGCGTTCCACATATCTCCGTGTAGATATGGGTGTCCAGGCTACCACTTAGCCGCTTACAGAGATATGTCTGATCCGTGTCAGTTTCAATTACCCACCTATCCAGGTAGAAGAAGTACTGGTCTCCGTTCGGACACCTTGCCTCCATCCAGTGCTTATGAGGGCCAATTGCCCGGCTCTGATCTAGAAGATATCTTAAAGGGCATGGCAGAATCTACATGTAATACAAAATCGGAGAAACTATGAAGACACTCATTGAAGGAAAAACAAATGACATTCCCTCGAATTTGAAAGGCAATACTTACAACGGCCGTTTTGTACCGTGTTCCATCGGGACTTTGAAAGTATTGGAACGACGAGTTAGTGTGCGACAGAAAGTTGCTTCGTGAAGGCACATAGCACAGAGATCGACGCCATCGCTATCGCTACCGGAATCCTATTTTAACAGATGAAATTTAGAACCAGATAAACAGGTGGAACCTGGGGTTTTTCCCCTTTCCGCAAGCCAAATAGAAAATCAAATCTACTCACATATAATGCACCATTCGGGAACTCAAACAGGAGAATGAAACATGTAGAGAAGATAGCACTGACCATCGAAAGCTGGAACCGTCGGCGACCAAAAAACCCCAAACGGCGAAGGCGGCCGTACAATGGCGATGGTGATGGAGCTCCTTGCTTGTCCCTCCTTCTCGACGGGTAAAGGGAGACGGGCGGGCGACGACAATGGCGATGGCGATGGAGCTCCTTTGCGCCTTCAATCACCCTGCTCTCCGCCCTCAATCCAACTCCTATTGCTCTGTTCTGGGGGGTTCCTCGGGGTTCTCTCGGCGGCACCAGTGAGCCAGGGAAGAAAGACCACGTGGGCCCCATCAGCGGTATCCCTTGATTAAACAAGTGCCCGGCCCCACTGGATGCGATTCCAACCGAGCATCAGTCAATAGAGTCAACGCGGCCCCACTCGTCAGGTCCGGCCCCACTGGATGCGATTCCAACCGAGCATCAGTCAACAGAGTAAACGCGGCCCCACTCGTCAGGTCCGGCCCCACTGGATGCGATTCCAACCGAGCATCAGTCAACAGAGTCGAACGCGGCCCCACTCGTCAGGTCCAACGAGTGAGTCAACACAGTCCAACGCGGCCCCACTCGTCAGACTTGACGGTCAAGACGGCAAACGACCGCAAAAGACCGCTATGAGCATTGTGAGAGTTTCGGCTAAGGAAGTCGGGAAAAGTGAGCAGAAGTTTGGAGCGTGGGGAAAAGTGAGCACAAATTACGAATTGGGGGAACAGGAGTAATAAGCCCAAAGTTAATACTGAGGTGCTAACTCTAGGTGTCTATAAGTTTCATAAATGACAAACTACACGAAGTTGCACAGTGATTAGCTTATAAATTTGCAGTTTCAAATGTGTTCAAGTTCAGTTTAGCAAAACTGTGTCGTAGTTTGGTTATAGGTGGGGTGGGTCGAGACTTAGGAAGTTGATTAAAATGTGAAAAGAACCAGCCAACTCACTAATAGCGAAACCAAAAATTGCATTCATAATATGATCCATCTATTTATGTGGGAATATATTTCTTTATGGATGTTCTTTGATGTTTGAGTCCATTTTGAGGATGAGTTAAGAACTCAACTACCCGAATATCATTGTGTTAGGTAGATTAATACAAAATATATTGAAACCCACAACAATCGAGACTGGCATATTTCATATAATAACACACGTTTCATTTTTCTACTTAATCATGTTTCATTTTCCACCGGACTCAAAACCAGACTTGTTGCAGTCCCTTGACCAAACGTGATAGCATGGCCCACATGTTAGGGTTTATGTTTTGAACAACTTGTACTCTTCTTATTTTAGTTTTGAAAAACTAGAATCTTACTGCTTTTCCGGCTTCTACACCAAAAGATGCACTCAACTCCCAGTTTAACTTTTAGAAAATTTAAAAAATAGATAAATCACTCTGATTAGCCGTAAAAGATTTCACAACCAATCAAGCAGGACGGCTCCTTTCCGGTTAACCTGGGTTATGGTTAAACACTTCCCGTAAGATGCGCAACTACTGTATGTGTGGACCCCACCATGACCCCCCTCTCTCTCCTAATCCTTCTTCCTCCCCACGACGCACGCACAAATGCGAAAACTCCCCAAGCCCTCCCGTATCTTCTCCCCTGTTCTTCCTACGCAGCACGACCCACCACCGAGCCGGAGCCGGGGCCGACGCGGCGGTCCGCGGCGGTTCCGGTGAGGGCGAGGCTAGAGCGAGCCGGAGCCGCCAGAGACGCGGCTGGCCACGGCGGAGGCGACGGAGGCAAGCAATAAACTTATCTTTGGGGGGGGGGGGGGGGGGGGGGGGTGCGGGCGCCGTCGCCGGAGAAGAACCAAAGATGGGGACCTTAGAGGGATGGCCGGCCGGGGGGCGGCGGACCGGCGGAGGAGGCGGCTGGGGCAGGGCGGTGCGGCGAGAACTCGCGGAGCGCGCCGGCCGCGGGCGGCGGGCAGCAGGCGGTTAGGCCGGTGCAGGACGGCGGTTCTAGGCGCGGGGAGCCGCCGGAGACGGGGAAGAAGAGGGCGGATCGGACGGCGGCGGCAGCGACAGAACCTCTTCGTTCCAAGCGCAGGGAGCTCGTTCGGACAGCTTCTCACGTGTACACCTGGTCGGAAATTCGACCGTGAGAACGGCTACCCGTTAGCTAGCCTTGCCCCCAATCAAGTGCATTAATCATAGGCAGTGTCTCCTAGTTTCCTTAGATTACCAATGATCATTAGAAAGCATACGAAGGCTTGACAACATAGAATACAGAATAGATGATAATCAACTTGCCACCATGAGATGAATTCTTCCCCTTCCAACTCGACAACCGTTGCTCATAATGATTGTCAGTGGATTTCCAGTCACTCCTAGATTTCCTATAATACATCTGATGCCAAAGTAATGAAACGGAAAACTCATTACTAGACTACGCATTAGAAAACGACCATAATCCAGTAACTTTCTGGAGACGACTTGCTCGTGATATTATCATATCTACATGCACTCTTGTTGCACTACCTACTGATCATCGAATTTGGAGTACATATGGCAGAAGAATGGCATCACATCAGCTGTTTGTAGTGGAGCCGAATGTTTTGGATAGCACGCAGGCTTTAACGAAGACACACACATATATCTAATCTACCCACGATCTTGATTGGCCCAGGGACTTTAGGAATGAAGCAGTTACTATTACGGCCGGCAACACGTACCACACCGTGGATGGATATCTCATATCTCCAAAGTTACTTCGTTGTGTGAGCAAGAGAGGGGCGTGGCATCACATCATCAGCTGTTTGTTTCAAGTGGCGGCGAATGTTTGAATAGCGCGAACTTTAACGGAGACAAATCTAAGCAACTTTGATTTGCCCCAGGGAATATAGGCACAAATATTCATAGCGTAGATATTGCAGCTACACACCGCTGTGGACAGCATCTGCACAATGGGCGACAACCAAACTTTGCGATTGGATATACCTTAGGTCAATTGTCTAATTGTCTTCTCTTGCTCGCCACAAAATTGGGGCGCAAAGCATATCCTACTACGGACAAGGTCTTAGCAAAAGTTCATACAATTTGCTCATTCTAGTTGCCTGATTTTTTCTTAAACAATCCAAACTACCTGGGGCGTAGGAAGTTGATTACAGGAGGACTGTCTCGCTCCCGCGACTCCCTCCCCGCGTCTTGGAGGGCCGGTCGGGGCCGCACCCTCCCTGGCGGCGGTGCTCCTCGGAATCTCATGGTCCGGCGTGGTCGGGTGAGGCTGGTGGCGAGGCCGGCCTGCGGGGTCGCGCCTCGACTGCGGATCGACGGCGGCCGCCATGCCTTGTCCTGGGCAGCTCGGGCCCTTGGGCTCAGGCGGGCTGAGATGGGCTTGGGCGGGCCGGGTGGGCGTCTGCGGTTGAGGTGTGGCCTGAAGGTGAGGGCGATGACTTTGCGGCTGTGGGGACGACGCGTTGAGGCATGCCTGTTGCAGCAGAGCGGCGGGAGATTTACCGGGCTAGGCGGGCCTGGTTTTGCTCCGGCAACTCTGTCCGGTCGACTACTGCCTCAGGGTGGTGGAGATTGTTCTTTCCCGTGGGCCTGCGGCGCTGTTGTCCCTCGCTCCGGTGAAGGTTTCTGCTCGAGCTTGCAGACCGCTATCCAGAGCTCATGAAGAGACGACGAGGATGACGGCAAGATCGCGGTAGCGCATGTTGGTGGGCGGAGAAGCAGATGGTGGTGTTCCGGTTGTGTCCCGTTGTTTGTTGTTTGTGTGTCTCGGGCTTGGGAGAAATCCATGTTGACTCAGTTTAACACCGACGCGGTGCCGCCTCCGGGGTGGCGCCATTCCTTGTTGGAGGGCGTCGCGGGTAGGAGAAATCCATGTCGACTGAGTTTGACAGCGACGCGGTGCCGCCTTCGGATAGCGCCATTCCTTGTTGGAGGCTGTCGTGGGTAGCCTGAATTCACCATACACCACCGAGTGCCGGGGGAAACCCTAGGACCAGCTGGTCCGAGCAGCAGCGCCGTGTCGACGGTGACCCTCTGGGAGATGCTACTTGGTACTGGACACTTCGGAGCGATTGGAGTGTGGTGGAAACTTCAGAGGGCGCAGCGGTGGCGGGTCATCCTTGCTTCGTCGATTCGTCATGTGTTTCTTTTCTTACTGTTTTGGGCGTCGTGTTTGCTGTTGCCCCAGCTTGTGTGGTGTGTTGTTTGTGTGTGCGGGTGTGTTTTGTTGTATGTTGGTTGTTTGCTTTATTTATAAAGCGGGGCGAAAGGCTGTTTCGTGGAAGTTGATTACAATGTGAAAATAACCAACAAAATCAGGGGACAAACAAACCCAAACTTATATGCGTAATATTGATATTTTTTGATAAGGCCCTTTTCGTTTCGATGCAGAGGCTAGAGTTTATCCTCCATTTCAAAAATAAGTCCTGGAATTTTTGTTTGGTCCAAAATAAATCTTTGACTAGTTAAATCGATAACTATCATAGTTTTTTCGAAATACCCGATTCTAAATGCTAAGATTAATCCAACGTGACATTACGAACTAATAACCGTTTTGAGAGATAAGATTAAAAAAAATCTGTCAATAATTACACACCATTCGCTAAACAAAAATTTGCAGCAAAGCCACAATTTTAATCTAAACCAAGACAGATTATTGATAAAACTTTCAAGAACAGACAGCTAAAGCTGGTTCAAAAACTGAAGCTTCAAGAACTGCATCACACATCTCATTTCATTTCTTCATCGGTTTTGAACCTGGTTCAATTCAGAGAGTCAATAAAATATGTCTCTCACATAAAGGGGAACTGAATATCTAGCCAAAATTTTGAGCTTTGCAAGTTCAAGGCATCACACATGCAACATGAGACACCATGAGTAATAGTTGGCATTGTCTCATCGAGTAGCGGTTGAACATAAGAGATAAGCTAAAATGTGTGTAATTCTACAGACGAATTACAGACGCTGTAGTTCTCTAGCCAACACTTGTTTAAACAGTACTTGCAATTAATTATCTAGAAACACCCTATGTGCCGTCGGCAGTTAGCGTTTACATGTTGGCATAGCTGAACAAAATTCATTATCACCTCATCACATTCCCAAATATCATTGCTGAAGTGCTAAAGTACACACATTAGTTCTGATTTCAAAATCTGTACATAATACTGCACTTGGTCTTAAAGGGAATACATTCAAGCGACATGAACAATATCAGACAAACTATCAGAGGAACTCATATGTTAGAAGAGTGGAGAGTGGAAACCCATCCATACGAAAACAACCTCAGCAACAGTTGAAGTTGGTATCAACTCCACCGTGATTATACCATACTATTTCGAGATAAGGACTGCATTGATGCGGCATTCTTCTGCCACTTCTTGACTAAACTTAACCAGGAGAGTGTAATAATTCTAGTTATTTTATCCTTGCACAGGGCAAGTTCACATCAATTGCAACATTGGTTTAGGGCATATTATAGCCATCCTAAACTCCAAGTCAATCAAACGCCTAAGAAATCACAAATAGTATTCCAAAGCGGGAAACATAATAAGAATTCACTGAGGTTCCGGAGTTCATGCTAAGAGTTTTTGTAAGAAAAAGGGGCCTCATTCGCTAATTTAAAAAAATGTTGACCGACGGGGCAAGGATGAGACCTCCCGTTTAATTCAAGTATGCCTCAGCTGGTTCAAATATAGAAGAACACGTCCAAGATCAACCGAACTACACAGCAAAAGAACAAAAAGAACTCCATGAAGCACTCTCTCTCTGCTGGTTCTATATATCGTGATTAATAATGACCGGGAAATGAACACACGAAATGACAGATCCAAACCAGCACAGATTGATGCTAAGTCGGCTCATGGAAGAGATAATATGTAATTTATGCAAAAGAGAAAGGCGGTGTACTAACTTCTTCTGGCTTTTCTTCCACCGGACCTCGTTGCTGCCCTGCTCTCTCCCACGGACCTTGCCAGATGCCTGCACCTCCCCACAGACCTGCCCGGATACCGGCTTCGCCCCATACAGTCCTATAAAGCTAGCAAACTTAAAAAAAATACATCAAGCATGATACCTGTGAAGTCATGTGTGTGCATGTGATGTGTGCTAATCTTCCGGTCTGGGCCTGATTGGGTCAATGGCACACCCGTCTTGAGGCGATCATCTGATTGACTGATATTTAATCTCTGATTTAACACACCAAAAGAGGTCAATACACCTTGGCAGTTGCATATAACTGGAACATTAGAAGATCTGCAGACTAATCCAACATATTATCCTCTCAGGAGTATACTGGAAAAATGAACATGTCACTAAATCGTAGCGACTGGACATGGTAGATCCACTATCCTGCAAAACACAGATCACATTGTAGTGTTTAAAAAAGGAGATCATAATAAGGCAAAATGAATGCAAAAGAAAGTCACACTTCTAGCTTTCTAAGTAATCATACCTACCCTTGGTGCATTGACTGCATCAATGGAATACCTAACTTTGAGACTAATAAATTTTACCAAAATACAAAAAAAGAATCCCGTTTTATCAGACTTTCGAAGATGGAACATTTATGAATTTCATCAACACAAGGGAACATATAATTAATCATCTTAGCGACCAAGACACCCTCTAAAACCCCAAAGTAAAATATAACAAAGAAATGGAGGCAAATGATTGTCTTTTTAACAACATAAAACAGAACAGTATACTATAGGTATGCTGATCAATTCCGAAACAAAGTATATCATATATATGTTATCCTAACAGTCTTCTATGACAACTGGCACTACAAAATAAAATTCCCTAAAACAGAAAGTTGCATCAAAATTTACAATCCTCCTACGGTTTTGTGCTGTCATGGAATTTTTGAAAAAGCTAGAGACACTAACAGCCCGAAGAGAAAAAATATCTAACAACTCAGGAGGTGCATCTACCTGCTATAGCAGTAGTAGTGTGAGGAAATTGCAATTGTGGCAGCAGTTCTCTGTTTTTCTTTCACGAGCACTCATGATATCAACGGTGGATGAAGAAAAGGAACAAATTATGTGATGCACACTTAAAATACATATTTTGGCTGCACACATGAAACACATATAAGTACATCAATTGGTACATGTAAAAGGGACACAAATTAAATAAAAAATAACAACAGATTTAAGATATAATCTGGATTATTAATCATTTTGTTAAAAATGTAAAATGACATATCAGACTGGCATGATGAACCTTACAAAGAACTTCCATCTCTAATATGAATTATTCATTATTAGTTGATGCTATTGTTTTTTTTTTCACGAAGGGGCGCAGTGGTGAAGTACTCACCACTTGTACCAAGAGGTCCTTGTTTAGACTCAGCCTTATCTCTACATTGCACTTTGCAGGGGTAAGACTTGACTCGTATAATCTTTCCCCAGACCCCACCTGGTGTGGGAGCTTCTAGCACTGGGTATGTCCTTTTCACCGTCTCTCACAACCTCAGGTAAACAATATTTGGCATTGGCAAAGCATGTCAATATATCATATGACCAGTTTTGGAGAAAAACGGTCAGCTTGTAGACTTGGATCTCAGACTGTATCTCCAAGAACACCATAGTGGAATGACGAAGTATATATTTGGCCCAGAAAATTTGCATAAAAAAATAGGTTAGTCGATGGAAACACTTCTTAATATGAGAATCGATAGGTTTGTTGCTATGAAACACGTCTACAACTCTGGTATATGAGAAACCACACAAATCAGAATATATTAGGGGAACAAAATAAAAATAAATGGAATCTAAATTATCAATGCACAAACATACTTTGAGCACCACTCCTTTCCATAAGATGTGCCACTCCTGTAAAATTTACTACTGTTTTTAGCTGATACAAAATATGCAATTCTTTACCACTGTTTGTACTCTCCTGTTTTTTTGCCAATGACCACTGTTTTTAGTTGATATGAATGATATCCAAAATATACTACAACCTAAACATGAACCCCTTTCTTTCCCATTTTTCGAAAACTTACTTCTTCCAAAATACCAAATATGGACGTAACTAAATTTCTGCATCAACAAAAACATAAATTTCAGAAACTGTAACATGGTTTGAGACCTTAGATTGAACATACCATTACGATGGTATACAAAGCAGGCACCAATCCATGACACAAAGCAACCAGCAGGACCGACAACCCAATCTGTACAAAGACCATACACAAAGAACGTCAGATGGATGAACAGAAGGGAAAGAGAGGAAGCAAATAGACAAAAAAGAAGAGAAACCCTGCACCTGCTGCTGCGCTCTTTCTCCATTGACCGCCGGCACGGTCCCCCGTTGTCCGCGTTGTGGACGGCATCGATGTTGTCCGGCGGCAGCAGAGCGGCTTCAGGTGAGACCGCGCTCCCAGAAGCAGGCGAAGGCGCCCGCCGGCGAGGCCTATCCAGATCGAGGCCTCAAGAGCGAGGGAGTAGTCGACACCATGCTGCAGCGCCCGCCTCAGAGATGCAGCTGCCGCGCGTTGAATCGATTCCCCGGTACATGTTCGCGAAAACCATGCTGGTGAAGGTGGATGGCTTGGGGGAGGAGGAATCGTGAATTGCTTCGAGACATCCGGAGGAGAAGGCGGCCACAAACCCTATCAATGGAGGGAAATAGAGGTACGCTTTTCTTTCCCGAGAGAGATGGTGAGAGAGGGGAGGGCAGGGGCAGCAGAGAGGAGCTTGGGCACTTGGGAAGGGAGCTAGAGAGTGGACGGCGGCGCATCGAGGTGGGGGCGGACCGAGCGGCGGCGCTCCGGGCTGGTGCCCGTCACGGCGGAGCTCACGGATTTGGCCGCTAGTTGGCGGGCTACTGGGAGGAGGAGGCGCGATGAGGGTAGGGAGGGGCAGAGGGGGCGGCGCCGCGTCGGTGTTGGGCCGCCGCTCCGTCGCCTGTGAGCTGGGCTGCTCGCGTGTGGTGGCGTGAGGCGTGAGGCGTGAGGCCACCGGACTGCCTGTTTGCCTTGCTCACGAAGGAGCCCAGAGCCACGTACGCACGCGCGAAGCCACTAGACCATCATCGTGGAAAACGAATAGAAGGCAAACAGCAGGACCCACAAACCAGAGACTGTAACGGGGCAGAAGCGCTGAGAGCGCTCGCTCGACACCGGCCTTACAGCCGTAGTAAATTACTGAAATTTGCTGATGCATACAACTGTTTATGTGAATTTTTTCAGATAAGAAGTTATGCATGAAAAAACTTTGTAATTATATTAAGCAAAACATTTAACATATCATATGCAATGTATTCACTCAAAAGACTAGCAACCAAGTGAAATTAACCGCAACCGGGGGTATATCATATTGATCCGTCGTGCACAATTGTTAATGTACATTAAGGTCGACTTTATGCTATTTATAAATTGAAAATGTCTATCATAACTAATAATAAAAGAGTTATAGGAACACTTTAGTACTTGAGGCCCTTCCCTCTCGAGGCTGGGTTGGTCGTCCCGTTTGTCCGACCTATGGACCAACACTATCTCGGTATGAAAGAGGTCCGCAGGGTTGTAAGCTTTATCTGCTACCTTTGTGATTCAATTGGTAGCCACTTCCATGAAAATTTTAAAACTCAAGTTTACGAAACAAATTGTCTTTTGATTGAATGTGGCGAACACCATTTTTTCGGAAGGAGGGTGGTCAAATAGGAGTGTGAGTTTTTTTTAATAAAAAAGTCAACCTAACTGCTAGTACAAACCATATATTCCGTTGAACTAAAAGAAAAAACAATATATTCCGTTAATCAGCAAACTCGATGGGGTAAGAATGTATAGAAGAAACTTTCCGGAATTGCTCTCCACGTAGATGACGCGAGATTCCTCCCCTGGGAGGGCAGTTCGGACATTCGCGCCCCCTGCCGCTTTCCTATAATTGGCAAGGAGGGGCCCTGGATTCTTTCACTTCACGCACTAAAATACACGCACAGGCACAGCAGAAGCAACCCAGAATTAACACACGCGACAACCGGTTTTCCCCAATCCGTGCTTCCTTCCTGTTCGTCGTCAAAGGGATAGGCTCTCCTCACCGAATTCCCCGAATTGGATCACGCCAGCACCAAAAAGTTCGGCGCCCAATCCGTCCTACTCTGCTGCGGCCCAATTTGGATTTCGGAGTAGTTATTCTTTGAGTTTCATTCGATTGATTTGTTCGTTTAGGAACCCCGAATGCGTCGACTTCTTCTCGCCGAGATCAATTCCTGACACCAAATTCGTTCGTCTTCTTCTTCTTCTTCCGCGGCTCCGGTCCACGATTCGGTAACCGCTCCCCGATTTTCTGGGTAGCTAGAGGTTGTGTTGTGTTGAGTTTCCCCGGCGTTTCGAGCTCGTCGGATTCTGGCGACCATGTCGCTCTCTGCGATTTCCCTCTACACCAGCCCGCCGCCGGGCCCCGTCCACTCCTCCGAGTTCGACCCGAGCTCCCGCGGCTCGTCGCCGTGCAGCACCGCGCCGCCGGCCGCCGCCTCCCACCGCCCCTCCGCCGCCGTCGCGGGGGGCCTCTCCTGCCTCTTCTCCTCCCCGGCCGCGGCGGCCGCGCCGCCCCGCGCCCCGCCGCACGACGAGCTGTGGCACGACGGATCCGACGACCTCAGCTTCGGCGGCGGCGGATACTCCCACTCGCCCTCGCCGCTGCTCAAGCGGCGCGACCTCTACCACCACCACCACAGCCACAGCCCCGTGTCGGTGTTCCAGGGGCCCTCGTCCTCCCCGGCGTCCCGCAGCCCGTCGTCGGCCTCCTGGCTCACCGGCCGCGACCGCGACCGCCTCTTCTCCGGCTTCGTGCGCAACGCGCTCGGCTCCTGCATCGACTACGTCCCGGCCACCAGCCCGCGGCCCGAGGTCGGCGGCGGCGAGCTCGCCTTCGAGCTCGACGAGAACCTCGCCGAGGCCAGCCCCGCCTGCGAGCCCTACGCCCGGGAGCTCCTCGCTGGCGCCCAGGCTCGCCACCGCATCTTCCACGAGGAGCTCGTCGTCAAGGCCTTCTTCGAGGCCGAGAAGGCTCACCACGGCCAGGTGAGTGAAACCCCGAGACCCCAGATCATCACTTGTCTGTCTGTTGGTGTTCCAATAAATTCCTGCGTCCGTTGGTCACTGAATCCTGATTTGGTTTTGTTTCTGTGATTAGACGCGGGCGAGCGGTGATCCGTTCTTGCAACATTGTGTGGAGACGGCCGTGCTACTGGCCAAGATCGGCGCGAGCGCGACGGTTGTCTCTGCCGGGCTTCTACACGACACAATTGATGATTCCTTCGTAGACTATGATCACATCTTCCACATGTTCGGGGCTGGAGTGGCTGATCTCGTGGAAGGGGTACGTGTTTCTCTTTCTTGGCTTCCTTTGGCCATTGTTCTAGAAGAATTCGGATCAATTCGTTCGGTAGTTAGAACTTCGCCTTTTTTTTTTTAATATCAGCGAGCTGTTGGCTAGATCAACTTCAATTATTGTGATCTCAATTATGATAGCGTTATATCAAGTCAAATGATCATGTGCCTTTCCCTTAACACTATTTATCTTATCTTGATTGGCCAATAAAAAATGTTGGATGAGCCCAGTGTATGACTTTTATGATAACATACATAAATTGTTTACTCTGTTCCTTGATGCCATCCTTTCGCTTTGATCATACTTGCAATATGTTTTCTAAAGGATTTCAATGCAGTGTCTTAACAATTTGTTTGACACTTCACAAACTCCACTGTCATCTTCTATTTTGCAAGCTGACATTTTCCGTCTTATCTATTCAGGTTTCGAAGCTTAGCCATTTGAGCAAGCTTGCTCGTGACAACAACACGGCAAGCAGAACTGCCGAAGCAGACCGCTTGCATACAATGCTCCTTGCAATGGCTGATGCAAGGGCTGTTCTAATAAAGTTAGCAGATCGTGTGCATAACATGAATACTTTAGAAGCCTTGCCGTTGGTCAAGCAACAAAGATTTGCTAAGGAGACCATGGAGATCTTTGTGCCTTTGGCCAATCGGTTGGGGATTGCTAGCTGGAAAGACCAGCTGGAAAATCTTTGCTTCAAGCACTTGAACCCAGAAGAGCACAAGGAGCTGTCATCAAAACTTACAGAGACCTTTGATGAAGAGCTAATCACGTCTGCTGTGGATAGACTGGATGAAGGTCTGAAGGACGCAGGCGTCTCATACCAGAGTCTTTCTGGAAGGAACAAAAACCTTTACAGCGTTTACTCCAAGATGTTGAAGTATGTCGCCAACTTCTTATTTGCATTGTACATGATTACAAAATTTGTTAATGAACCATTTTTCTCGTATGTTTGCTAATTGGTTTTGGTACATTTCCAGGAAGAATTTGTCAATGGATGAAGTTCATGATATACATGGCCTGCGCCTTGTGGTCGACAAGGAGGAAGATTGCTACCGAGCACTTGATGTTGTTCATAAACTCTGGCCCCAAGTTACTGGAAGATTTAAGGACTACATATCGCGTCCTAAATTGAATGGGTATGCAGTTTAACTCCGTTAATATCCATTTGATCTTCGGCCCTTCGCTAGAGCTTGCACTGATTTACTTGCTACAGGTATCGCTCGCTGCACACCGTTGTCACAAGTGACGGTGATCACCCATTCGAGGTCCAGATCCGCACAAAGGAGATGCATCTACAGGCCGAGTACGGGTTCGCCGCACACTGGAGGTACAAGGAAGGTTCCTGCAGGCACTCCTTCGTGCTTCAGATGGTGGAATGGGCAAGATGGGTGCTCACATGGCAATGCGAAGCATTGAACAAGGAACATTCCTCGTCGTCCCAAGTGAAAAGTGATGTCATTAGGCCACCTTGCCCGTTCCCCTTGCATTCGGAGGAGTGCCCTTACTCGTACACCCGCCAGTGCAACCACGACGGACCCTTGTTCGTCATCCTACTGGAACATGATAAGGTGAGTCCAGTGTTTGATTGATCCCATTGCCTAATGCCATCATGCGTCATCTTCAACTGCATTTACCTAACATTGTTTCATCCTGTTTTCAGATGTCTGTCCAAGAATTCCCGGCAGGCTCGACCGTGATGGACCTCATGGACCGTGTCGGCGCCAACAGCGCACGGTGGAGCCCCTACAGCGTGCCCATGAAAGAAGACCTGCGACCGAAGGTGAACCACGAGGCCATCAGCGACCCGAGGAGGGCGCTGAGCATGGGGGACGTGGTGGAGCTCACGCCGGCCCTCCCCGACAAGTCGCTCACCGAGTACCGGGAGGAGATCCAGCGCATGTACGACCGCGGCGGCTTCGCCCTCGCCGCCACCCGCAGCAGCGGTGGCTCGAGACGCTGATGACCCACGGCACTCACTCGCCACAACGTTAACACAACAAACCTGTCTGTACCACCACCCTTGTACAATGTTGTCGCCCAACCCATTCAATTCGTTGTACTGTAAATAGCAACATACATACAGATTCATGGCGGCCTTGAGCGCTGTAGGAACACCCCCCAGATGCAGTGGGGGTCGACCAGCCTGGTTGCGACGTGTACTTGTAACTCTAGCGGAACGAATGGTGTCTATGCCGTTCAAGTCTGATTCGGCTTCTCCCAGGATCTGTGGAGAGGAATTGAAACTGTGACAGGGTCCTGTCCTTTGTAACACATACTAGATCTTGTGATGGAATGGCATGCCAGGTCTTGGGTTCCGGAACCTGTGGCCGGATTGTGAGAGCAGCAGTGACATCAGATTGTTTGGCCCGTGTCTCCCTGTGGTGGACGAGAATCCTCTGTCGTGTCCGTTCGTGGTGAGGTGTATGTTTCCCTGGATTCTTCCGGGGTAGTAGGACCGTTGGTTGCTGGACGAAGGAGAGACCTCTCGCTCGCGTCAGTGGAAGATATCTCGTGTGGTGGCTAGCTAGGCAGCGGCGTGAATCTTCGCCCGACCGGCGGCGAGGGTTTCTCCCGCCCGCCAACGACGGTTGAGCGGCGGCGGCGGCACCGGCACCGAGCACGTGCCGGTCTCGTCGGCGATGTTGCTCACGCCCGGCGTGGTCACACGTTGACGCTTCCCTGAAACTCTAGCTAGCGGCAGTTACGTGTCGTGTGTTTCGTACTGCCGTTGAGTACACTAATATATCTTCTCCAGAATTCCAAAACCGGTAGTACGTACTGTTCGGCAAGTGCTGCTATAATCTTCCTTAGATAAGGATTAGTTAGCACACTAATCTGCTTCGTCGCGTTCCTGTTGAGCGGCACCGAGCACGTGCATGCCCGTCTACTTGGCGATCTTGCACGTTGACGCTTCCCTGGAAGCTAGCGACAGTTACGTGCGTTTAGCGCTCCTGTTGAGTACACTGATCTTCCGCTATCTTCCGAAACAAAAGCGCTATAAACCATTCCTAGATAAGGATTAGTTATCAAACTTATCATCATCAGTACACTAATCACCCAAATCTTAAACCGTTATAGCACCGCCTCGTCGCCTTCCCCGGTTCACCAAGGTTGAAGACAAATTTAGCCCCGTCTGCCTGAAACTCCGAACCAAAGATATTCTTTACCCGGAAGGCGCCGATCGAGCATATTATGCACCAGTCAGCACGCAGATAAGAAGAAGAACAACCAACCGGTTGCTTCGCTGCCGACTCCAGACGAAGCGTGGACGCAGCAGCTAAGCTCTGCACCTGGCCGCTACGTCTACGTGCGTCCTCTCTTTACGTCGACGCGGACAGGTCGGTCGACACTTGTGCGGAGAACGAGCCACCACTTGCGTCTTGCGTTGATATATCTACTGAGAGCCACGTGGGCCGTGGCTTCGCTGATGTGGACGGCTGACGCGGATTCCGGCCGGGTTTTTTGTCTGTCAGCGAGAAGTTTCGCTGGCAGAGGAGGAGTATGCATACCTGAGACCTGCGACAAGTGTACGTACGTACATGCGTGTGTGCATTGTGCCTCGTGCTGCAAATACATACCGAGTTTGACTGACCGGCGGCCAAGTTGATGTGCTTCCGGTGTTCAGTCTGGCTTTCTGGAATCCTGATGTGTAGCCTTGTGTGAATCTACGATTCGTCAACCATTGTTAGGTCGGACTGGGAGCTTGCAGCCATTGACAAGCTGTAGTAGACTGAGATAGCTTCTGTTTTGGATCTCGTCTTCGAACTCGTTCGCGGCCTTTGACAGCAAAGCTGTGGCGCAATGTGCTGTCGCTTCTTCAATTAGGTTCTTGTTCACGTCTTCCACGGAGTTGTTGAGGAAGCTTGTATTTGGGCACGAGCCCATGGCCGGCCCATATGTCGGGAATACGGGGCGACCGCCGCGGCCCAATTAGTAACCACTATATCTATAAAAAAAAACACTACTCCCTCCGTCCGATTTATAGTCCGATTTATAAGTTCTCTAAGTATTCGTAGTTAATGAATTTAAGTAATATAGTATAACTTCTAAAATATTAAAACTATACCATCAAAAAATATAAAGTCTAAACTTTCTAATGATATATTTTTTATAATAGGGAAATCACATAACGCGCGCGTGCGCTTTTGACTGCCAGGCGCACGCATACGACCGACCTGCTGCCCGGTGCGCGGATTGCAAAATTATTCCACATTTTTAAAAGTCCATAACTTTCAAACCATGCGGCCGAATTAAAATCGGTTTTCACCATAATGTTTCTCACGTCGTGATCTTCGAAACTAGATCCCATATGAACATGTTTTAACATTCATTTTCTGAAAAGCAACTTTCCTCGTATAACTGCCTTTTTGGGATACAAATTTTGTTCAACTCGTCGATTCATTGTACAAATGAAAATTTTAACCATAAAGTGTTTTTTCATGATAAAAATTGTTTTTCAAATTTTCTTTTATGAAATCAACTTTGAAATATAAACTTGCCTTTTCTATCACAAAAGTAACTATGTAGTATACAGCAACACGAAAAGAACCTTTTGTACTATAAACTTGCTTTCGTTCAGAAAAGAAAAAAATTGACATACTGCAATCTTGTCTATCGGCATGCATAGTACCACCACATTTTCTAATTTTTAAAAGCAACTTCTATGACATAAAAGTTCGTACAATAAATTTTCAAAATATTGATACAATTTTGTTTCAACTCGTCGATTCGTTCTACAAAAGCAAATTTTGATCAGAAATTGTTTTTTTGTGATAACAATTGGTTTTCAAAATATTTTACAAAGTCAACTTTTGAAATATAAACTTGTTTTTCATCACAAAAGCAGCTATGTAGTATACAGCATCACGAAAAGCAATTTTGTACTATAAACTTGCTTTTAAAAGAGAAAATCTTGTTTCTACTTGGATGTTTTTTTTTTTCAAAAAGTAATTTATTGGTTGAGACACATTTTTCTAGCATATACATTTCCGTTTCTCTCATGTTCTGATTTATAAAAGCAACTTCCATGACAAGAACAAAGTTTGTACTAGAAATTTGCGTTTTCTTTTATAAACAATAAATAATGTGAGGATGAGTGGGGATATGTTTTCAGATCCAAGCAATGGTCAACTTGTTGGTTTATGAGAGACTATCATGCTCCTTGGCATGAGTCATTCAAAATAATATCCCATACTTATATACTCCGATGAATATTTTCTAAAAGCAACTTCTAGATAGGAAAACATGTTTTTACTATGAACATGCTTTACCATGATAAAAAGTTGTTTTTTTGGAAAATAAATATCGGAACATGTCCATGGGGGATCTAGTTTTGTAGATCTGGTCGCGAAGAGCGCTACGGTCAAAACCGATTTTGATTTGGACGTTTAGTTTGAAAGTTATACATTTTTTAAAGTTTAGACTAGTCTTTTGTGTGCCATTTACAGGTCAGATTGCATTGGTGCACAGGAATGGAATCTTTTCCTTTTGTTCCGGCGGGAGAGTTACGCACACATGCAAGCACATGAGCGGGCGGTCCCGCGATTCCTTTTTCTGGAGCGCGCTTCGCGCGTGCGCCCTGGCCGAAAAAGCGCGCGTGCGCTCCCAAGTAGGGTCCTTTATAATATACTACTCCCTCCGTTTTCTTTTACAAGACGTTCTACCTCTTTTCTTTTCTATGTTCACTCACTCTAGTTTGTATCTAGTCTAATTTTAGCATGTAGGTTCATTCATTTTGGTTTGTATCTAGCACACTTTAAACTATCTAAAGCGTCTTATATAAATGAACAGAGGGAGTAGTTAACATGCCCGTTCGTTGCACCGGGAGGGGAAACATCAACTTTTGGCGCGAATATTTAAAATGTTCTAAATCCTAGTAGTCAGTATGTATATCTTGTGTTACAAAAGCTACTATCTATAATTGTAAATAATTATATACCAATAAATGACATTGGGGAAATAGTACACCTAACCCAGAAAGCAGCACGTGTAACGAATAAAAGGTGCATAAAGTAAAATCGTTGCAATTCAAATTTGTTTTCAAGTTGGTCAACTATTAGTTGCAATTTGTAATTTGTACTATATTTTTATCTAATATACTCTCTAATCTCAAATTTAATTTTAGTTGTATTAGATCTACTATTTTAAACTTTTGTTTTAAAAATTAATGTACTTTCATTTAATTTAATCTACCATTATTTCTGTTTCCTGTCAATATGTATATCCCACGTATAATTTTATATTATAAGTGGCAAGCATGAGCGACAAATCAACGACTAACAGTCCCGTACATGGCTACATGCTACTCCTTCCGTTTTTATTTATAAGACGTTTTAGCCTTTTGCTATATGCACATGCATCTAGACATCATTTATAATGCATGTCCATTCACTTTAGTGCCCACGCGGACACCATGTGCAAAGCCCAAAACGTCTTATATAAAAAAAACGGAGGGAGTAGCAAGCAACAGCAAAGCAATTTCAGAAAAAAGCCGCGAAGCACACATCCAAAGGGCACACACACCTAGCAATCATGAGTCAAATCCAGGCAAAAAGAAAAAAAGGAGTAGGTGTCAACTATACCTGGCCATCGGGCCGGCCCGGCACGGCACGGCCCGCTACCTGTGAGGCACGGCACGTTACCGGCACGGCACGCCAGGCCCGATTACTTAACGGGCCGTGCCCGGGCCGGCCCGCGTGCCTCGCCTCGGCCTCCGGCACGGCACGCGCGGCACGGATGGAGCACGGCGGCCCGGCACGGCCCGTTAGGCATGTTAGGCACGTTTTTTTTTTCGATTTTTATGCTGTTTTATGTTGTTTTTATCCTGTTTTATGATGTTTTATGTAGTTTTTATCCTGTTTTATGATGTTTTATGTTGTTTTATGATGTTTCGTGTTGTTTTATGATGTTTTATCTTTCTTATAGTAAAAAGATACAAGACAAAGTTTGATATGATCATAATAATTTTATTTAGCTAGCAAGCCGCCTCATTAAAACCTTCCAGTCCCCTCAGGTACCCTGGTAAGGAAAGAGTGCGTCTGAAACTTGCTGCTCTCCTACTTAATTGTTTCATATTACAGACCGAGTTCAAATTACAAAAATAAAAAGAAAATTACAAAGAGGATAAAAAAAAACTATTCTTCTTCATTGCCTTGGATATGAAAGCTCTCCATCGCAGCCAACAACTCGGGGTCCTCCGGCATGTGTTGGGATCTCCGCTTCGCCCGCTCGCGATCTTTCACCGTCATTAAACTCTTCACCATTGAAGGGTGGAGACTTGCTCTTCTTGGCTCGAGTACTCTTCCACTTAGACTAAAAGTTCTCTCCGACGATGTGGTTGATACGGGGACAGTTAACACATCCCGTGCAAGTATGGAAAGCACCGGATAGGTACTTCTATGATCAAACCACCATTGCAAGATGTTGAACTCTTCTTCTTCGTCGTCGTGGGGGAGCACCTGGTCATTGAGGTAAATACCTAACTCGCTGTGTCGAGGAGCAGCAGTGCTTGCACTTGAGCCGGAGTTGCTGCTGAAGAGCTTGAAGATTGTTTTCTTCTTTCCGGGTTGTGTAGCTGATGGAGGACGGGGCGGACGAACTGTCGCTGCATACTTATTCTCGTACTTCAAGTACAGATCAGTGAGTTTGCCCTTAACATTGTATTGATACGAAGCATAGTCTACCTCTAAGGCGGATGTTAATAAAGAAAGAGCATAGCCTAATCCCTCAAGTTTAGCCCTTGGGTCCAAAATGAATGCAAATGCATACAAATCAGGGATTTCTTTCCAATATTTTAAAAACTTTTCTTTCATTTTTTTAACAGCATCTCTTAAAATTTCATCATGTTCATACTCCTTCAAGTGATTAGCAATCAATACAATCTGATGCACTAGCAGAGGAGATGTGGGATAATAAACCCCTGATAAAATGTTAGTTGCATCGTAAAGAACTTCTAGAAAGTCCATTATCATTTGTGCCATAACCCAGTCTTGATCCGTGATATAGATTGCTCCACCGCTTGTTGAATTAACAAAGCAGGTAAACTGTTCTTTATCACGGATCAAATCTCTAATCATTATGTATGTGGAGTTCCATCTAATATCCATATCAACATTGTAGACATGACAGGCATTTGAAGCCGCGTCACACCACCGCTTATACTCAGCTAGCCGTGGATTAGAAACACTCAGATAAGTTATGCCACTTCTTATTTTCTCAATGGGTGCTTTCATTAGCTTTAAAGCACTTTTAGCAATAAGATTAATAATATGACATGCACAATGTTGATGGAAAAGGTATGGTGCAGAATAAGCAGAAAGTTTGGGTATGAGATCAGTCATTGCCCTAGCATTGTTTGAAGCATTATCTAAAGTTATTGCAAACACCTTAGACTCGAGGCCAAATTCTTCCACGACTTGCAAGATTTTGGCGGCTATGGCGGGACCAGTATGGCTAACATCAATTAATTCAAATCCAAGTAAAGCTTTTTTAAGTTCCCAAGTATTACTGTCCACATAATGAGCAACAACAATTAGATAATCTTGCTTAGCTCTACCACTCCATATATCAGATGTTAATGAAACTGAAAATACACACTTTGCAAATTCATCTTTTAGATCATTAGCTAGTTCTTTAGCTAGTTTTTTCATATCCCTAGATGTAGTTTGCCTAGAAACAGGTTCATAGCGTGGATTGTGACAAGTTTTAATCCAATCGACAACAGCGGGATACGCCCCAAATCCAAGCGGTAAATCATGTGAAGCTATCACACCACATAGACCTCGACGAGATATGTCAGCATCATAGTTCCAGTTCATTACCTGCCCGTCGGGTTGGAAGGGAAGGTCGCCTTGTCTTCTCGCCAGCTCCTCGCCCCTCTTGATCCTGTGTGACTTCACGTGCCTCTCCAAGTGGCCGGTTCCCATGGAGGAGTTGCCGGTGAGGATCTTGCCGCAATCCGGCCACATGCACACCGCGTCCCATTGCCTGGTGCCATCTTCGAGAACCGTCATACGGTCCTCGAAATGGCCATCCTTCCACACCCAGGAGGTTTGTCGCCGCCTCTTCGTGCCGGTGGAGGTGCTTGAACTGCCGCCGGTACTACCACTCGAAGGCATCGGCTGAGACTGAGAGTGAGGCTGAGTATAGGTGGGGGGGGGGGGGGGGATTGGGGCTTATGATGTTGTAATCTTCCACATGAAGACCGAATTGGTCTATTGTGAAGTCGATCATCGGCACAGGGTGATGACCCGGGGGGTTTGGGTTGTACGGCGGGGGCGGGGGAGGGGGAGGCTCCATGGGATGAGAAGTGTGGCAATGTATGATGACTTGATGAGAAGTGTGGCTGTGTGGGTTGAGTGTGCTGAATGTAGGGGGTGTGAGGCCCTTTTTATAGAAAAAATAGAGTTGTTTGAAGTTCAAAATTTGAAAAAAAGAAGAAAAAAAAGAAAAAACGTGCCAACGTGCCGTAAACGGGCCGGCGGGTCGCTACCGTGCCAAACGGGCCGCTCGCGGCGTGCCGTTTCCGCGCCGGCACGCCCGACAACGGCCCGGCAGCCCGACAGCGGCCCGTTACGGCGCGCGTGCCCGCTCCAGCCCGCCGTGCCCGCGTGCCGCCGCGTGCCCGCTCCCGCGCCGCCGTGTCCGCTCCAGCCCGCGTGCCCGCTCCCGTGCCGTCGGGCCGTGCCGTGCCTGACGGGCCACGGGCCGGCACGAAAGCTGCCGTGCCGTGCCGGGCCGGCCCGCGTGCCTGGCCTCGGTGTTGGGCACGGGCCCGTGGCGTGCCGGGCCGTGGCACGGCACGGTAAGAGGCGTGCCGGGCCGTGCTCGGGCCGGGCCGAAAAGACCGTGCCCCGGGCTGGCCCGTTAAGCACGGCCCGGTTGGCCAGCTATAGTGTCAACCTTCTAGCCTGCGGTTTGGCGGGGAAGGCCAAGTCGGCATGAAGGAGTATGTGCCATGATGGTTTCGACCTGCCCACAACGGAGGATGGAGAACACGGGAGGAGGTCTCCTACAGTTGATGCAGCCGCCTATTTTGCCACATCAGGCTGGAAAGCTAGTTAATCGATCGGCTCGATACAATGATATGGCGTAGGTCACAACAGATATATAGAAACACGATGTGAGCTAGGCTGTTTCGGTTCGAATCAAACTCTGCTCGACGGACGTGAGCTACGAGGACTATGTATAGGTGGATACGGACGAAACAAAATTAAGGTAGGAAGAATTGATTATGTCCAATACGGAAGCCTAAACCGGCGGAACTAAGGGCATCCACAGTGTGTCGCTATATATGGTTGCCAAATGTGTATTTTGGCTTTTGGCTACGATTTCGTACGTTGTAGAGATGTTGCCAAAGCCAAAAGATTTGGCATCGACGCACCTACAAGAGCGGCTCCCAAATTGGTTCCCGGAATAAAAAATTGATACTTGTGCTGCGAGTTGTTTGAGGTGGGAAGAGAATGTTGAATTGTTGGGAATTTTTATACTGAAATGTGTCAGTGTTTTGGCGATGGTCACACTGCATGGTACAAACCACTTTGGCAACGATTGCCAGTACTGCGTAGATGTCAGATTTGGCGATGGCAACATTGTGGATGCCCGTGGACTTATTTTCTCGACCGTGACACGCCGAAGACGCATAGGGGGCGGACGACAACGCATTTTGACGGTCCGAGAGAGAAACCTTCGTGCTTTTATTATTAGGTATAGATATAGATATAGATATAGATAGATATATCATGTTATCTTGCTTAAATTTACGATCTAGGCATACGTAGAGGCATACGTAGAGGACTTATAAACCGGAACGGAGGGAGTATATTAGTATCTATTCTATCTAATAGATTACTGGATATATAACAATAAGTAAATGCTTAATTTGGAGGAACAAGTCAACCCACGGACTGTGTACCACCTATTAAAAGCAATCCGGTCAGCGCCTGCAAATTTACTTAGTAGACTTAGCTGCTAGTACCCCTCTCCGATGGAAGTCCTAAAATTAGTATTGAAATCCACTAGCTAGGCTATTGTACATCGGGAAATCTAATTAGCAGGCGCCTTACATTTAGCATAACCGCACGCAAGCGGATGAGAAAGAAATGAGTTTCTTATACATGCATGCACTAAATACCAAAATTGCTTATGTCATCCCGTAGTAAATGCAAATTCGAAAATTCAAAATGATTTGTAGGTCAAACCGGTTATCCGATTTAGAATCCGTTTTCACCGCTGAGTTAGTCGCGACGAGATCTTCGAAACTAGATCCCATATTGACATATTTCGACAACTTTTTTTCGGACCCAAAAGTTACCCACCCCGTAGCATATAAGTTACCCAGGTTGTACTATATAAGTTACCGACCATATTAAAGATTAGTTTTCGGATTGAAATAGAACCATTTTTATTGTTCTTTTTGATTTTTTTGATTTTTGAAGTCACCACACCTAGTTATTTATAAATGAATATCACGTTAGGATGGTAAATATATCATGCATAAGTTGATAACTATACACTAAAACACTCATTCAACTTCATAAGTATTAGAATGATAATTCTCTATTTTCCATAATGACAATTACACCATAAAAAAGATGTGTCGGTTTCCTTTTGGTACTCATGTGTAATTTTCTTTCATTTATGGCATTTGGCCTCCTCTAAAAAATAAGTCGAAAAGAAAGTTTGTGTGGATAAGCCGATAACGCGGCGCTCCTCCAGCTCAGGCTCTGGTAACCCAAAACCCCGTCGTCTCTCCTGCATGACCAATCGCCGATCAATCCGTTTCCTAATTGATTACGAGCTGATCTTCATATGACGTGGCATTGTTATGATTCATCAGAAAGGTCAGCCTCTCTGTTCGCGCGTATTTATATCCGACCTCTTTATCCGACCACCACGACACTGGGCGTTTCGTTTCCTCTCTCGTCGGCACCTCCATTCCTTGTCCGCGGCGAGGTAGGCGGATCAGCGAGGCCGGTCCCCGATCGGGGCGGAGCCTGGGTGCCGATGGCCTTCGACGGCCGTGTCCCGGCGGAGGCGGCGTGCAGCTCGTCGTCGCTGGGGAACGACAGCGACGAGGGCACCACGCCGGCGGAGAAGGACGGGGACGGGGAGGTGCAGAGCGCGTACAACGGGGCGGGGCTCGGCGCATTGGAGGAGGCGCTTCCCATCCGGTGAGCAGAGTTCTTACATCATCGTTTCGTTCTGCTAGTATGATTTCTGGTAGTGTTCGGTGAGGGAGGGTAACAGCGCCGTGGATTCGGTGTGCATTGGCTGCTTTCGTTCGTGCATATCTGTTCTTCTTCGCAACCCTAAGAAATGGAAGAACATGTTTGAGAATTGGCAGTGATTGCGACACTCACATTTCCTTCCGAATAACTGGTCCAAATGGAGGCTTTAGTTGGATTCAACAAATGTGTCCAGTGGCACGTCGCAGGATGTAGGACGTGTTCTTGATTAGGATATTGGTTGACCATTATTCAGCCCTGCAATGGAGTGCTCCCAATTGTTTAGTTGATGAGAGAGGCCTGTTTCGTATGTGAGCCTCCTGGAATAGTCAATCAAGGGATATACTGAATTGTGTGGTAATGACCGACTGTTCCATTGCGTCATTTTCATGTCCGTCCTGCTCAAATATAGTTAATTTTCATATTTTGGGATATGAACTCCAAAGAAAGTTTGTCGGTAATATAGAGACAGTGGGTAATATGATGTAGGTAAACGTTGAAATTTCTGGTGTGGGTAATAGGATCAATTGATAACCACGTCACTCCTAGCTACATTAGTTGAGATGGACCAATCTGCCATGTTTACCTACCAGTTTTCCATATGAGGTGAGACATTTTCAGTATGATACTAAATGTAACCATGTCCATTGAGGGAAACGACCTGTTCTTCAAAATTCAAATAAGTACGATCCTTAATTTTTTTTCTACATTAAATAACTTGCATTTCCTACAGTGAGAAGTTAGCTCAACGATATTTCTTGGCAGTATGGTCGTGGTTAACCGCTAAGATTTGTTATGTTTATTGACACAATCTTCCTTGATTAGTTCAGAATCATCTGAAATGCTGGCTTTGCTATTGTATATAAAAGCATTCTTGCCCATAAATAATGCGCCACCCAGAACGTCATTGCTTATCACAAGTCACAACACCTGTTATGTTGTTATGTTTTTACACTACATGCATAATGCGGGTGTCATTGCATGATTAATGATGTATAACATGAGGCTACCTCTGATGTCCTCACCGTTTCTTTGTATGGGGCAGGCGTGGCATTTCTCAATTCTACAATGGCAAGTCCAGATCTTTCACATTGCTCAAGGATGCTATTGGGCCATCTGGTTCTGCAAAGGTCATCGCCAAGGCAGACAATGCTTACACCAGGAAACGGAAAATCCTTCTCGCGCACAGCATCATATATGATAAATCACACATCACATCACCCGAAACATATGAAGCTGGCATCCCCAAGAGGATTGCTAGTTTAAGCAGGCTGAGGCCATTGGACAGTATAAGCCCCAACAGTAGCAGCAGCAGCCTCAGCAGTGATGAAAACGAGGTGCCTCAGCAGTTCATCTTTGTTCAGTCACCTGATCACACTTCACATTTCGCTTCTCCAACAATGATCACGCCACGGCTTTGTTTTTGCGCATCTAAGCCATTGCCCGTGCCTATGAGGTCGTTTTCAATGGTGAATCTGCACCGCTTGCACATGCGTTGCTCATCTGTTTGCCTCAAAGAAGAGCCAAAGGCTGATTAACAAGCAACTTGGAAACATTTCCATTTTTTGTCTTTTCTGTGTGTGTGGTTTTGTGCCCAGTATACCTCATCTCTCCTTTTGTAACCTAAGGTTGCTTGGAGTTGCTTGCATAAATAAGAGGGAGTAAGCATGATGACGGTTTTGTGTGTAAAATAGCATGTTTGACGATGTGTAAATTAACATAATACATATGCTAATATCAAAGGCCTCAGTTGATTTTTCATCGGCCGCAAACACTATTTCTAGAACGCTATTGTCCAACTTTATGCAATTTCTTATCAGCATCTATTTTAACTCACCTTCCGTCTAGTTCTATAAGATTTAATCTCTTTGAAAAATTCATCTCTCTAATACAATATAAATCAGCACATGATTATCAAGAACTCAATCTGAATATTTGTGAAAAATACAGACACACCAAGTTCTTTGACAAGGTCTTAATAGTTAACAATACTACATGTATCCCTACAGATGACGTTTTAGACATTCAAGTCTTTGATATGCATATTTGACCAGAGATTTTTGTGGATGCACGTTATAATAGGATATTATGAAAATATTTTCCGTAATAAGTCTTCTGGTATATATCAGCTTACATACATAAATATTTTGTAGTAATACAAGTTATATGATTATAGTTGAATGATTTATAGGAATTTATTTACATATATAAAGGGATGAAGTATATGAAATCTTACATCCCATAAAACATCAAATATTCGTATATTCCTAATCCTTTCTTCTGTTTCGTTCCAATTTATCGAATGTCCCCCGAAGGGACAATTCTCTTTTCTGTTAGCGTGCCACATCTCTTCCCGCTCAGAAACTGATTCTACTAGTCACATCAAGGAGTATCAATTTAGTAAATTTTAAATCACTCCATCAAAAAATATTTTAAATGATTCATATAGACTCGGCATCTATTTGCAAAGTTTGTCCAAATCAAACTGGTTTTTCCTCAAAAAAGAAAAAATAATTACTGTTCAGCCAGGCGAAATCGCAAATAGCCAAATACGCCCATTGGGCTTTGGCCTGTCCAGTTTGGCTCATTCGATGCCTATTGGGCCTTGTCGTACTGTGTTAAACGTGGTTCCGGTAGCGGCGAGCCAGATCCCTTCGCCGGCTCCCTCTTCTCTGCGGAGAGCGACGCCCACGCCCTAGGTCAGTCCGCATCGTCAACTCCGGCGACACCCGCGCTGCTTACGGTGAGCCCTATTTCTTCCTTACCCTACACGCGACGCCCACGCCCACGCCTCCGCCTCCGCCCAAATCCGATTCAAATGGGAAAATTTGTTAGGATTTTGCAGATTGTAATCGCGTATGCACTTTGGGATGTAGTTTTTTCTTATCGAATTCCGGTAAAACAGCGATCACGTACACCGTACTAGTGCAATACGTTTCTAAGAGACCGCTATGTTCATCTGTAGTAGATCAGATTCAGACGAGACAGAGGGATCCGGAGTACTCCCTCCGATCCGTTAAAACTGTCGCTAGAAATGAGCTAGCTATTATAAGTTCACAGGTACACTTGCGTCAATTATTTCGGATCAGAGGGAGTATATATTTGTCGCCCAATAGTGTGATTCGGACCAAAGTTACTTGAAGTATTTGGCAAATAGAATGTTGCAATGGTACTAGTGGCAAGTGATACCAGATTGTGTAATTTTCTCGGTTTTCTGTTTGCACTGGGCTGCCTTACTCTTTTACAATTTTGTAGTGCTGTTCGTTAACGGCAAAATTTACTTATATTTGCTTTAGTCCCTCTTATGCAAGGAAAACATGGATTGGGAAAATTGTAATTTATTCGTGCTTTATTTCAATCAAACAGGTTGTCAACAGGAGAAGATTTGGCGGTGCTTATCTGCTGGGTTGACTCTCTGTGAAGATGCTTCCCCACAAGATAGAAACTGGACACCAGGATGTGGTGCACGATGTTGTCATGGATTACTACGGTAAACGTGTCGCGACAGCCTCCTCGGACAACACAATAAAGGTCATCGGCGTCAGTGGCAACTCAAACCAGCTGCTTGCAACTCTGAGTGGGCACCAGGGACCGGTCTGGCAGGTAGCGTGGGCTCATCCCAAGTTCGGATCCATGCTTGCGTCCTGCGGCTACGACAGCCGTGTCATCATCTGGAAAGAAGGCGGCAAGCCTGACGAGTGGGTTCAGGCGCATACATTCACCGAGCACAAGTCCTCTGTCAACTCCATTGCGTGGGCGCCTCATGAGCTTGGGCTGTGCTTAGCTTGTGGTTCGTCTGACGGGAACATTTCAGTCTTCACGGCTCGCTCTGATGGTGTCTGGGACACTTCGCGCATTGATCAGGCGCATCCAATGGGGGTGACCTCGGTTTCATGGGCTCCAGCAATGGCCCCTGGTTCTCTGATCACCACAAATCCTTCTGGCCAGTTTGAGTATGTTCAGAAGCTTGCATCTGGTGGTTGTGATAACACAGTCAAGGTATGGAAGCTCACCAATGGAAGCTGGAGGATGGACTGCTTCCCTGCTCTCCAAATGCACAAGGACTGGGTGAGGGACGTAGCCTGGGCTCCAAACCTTGGCCTTCCAAAATCTACAATCGCCAGCGCCTCCCAGGATGGAACAGTTGTTATCTGGACCGAGGCGAAGGAAGGCGAGCAGTGGGAAGGCAGGGTTCTGCACGACTTCAAAACCCCTGTGTGGAGGGTGTCGTGGTCACTGACCGGGAACATTCTGGCTGCTTCTGATGGCAATAGCAATGTGACCCTGTGGAAGGAAGCTGTTGATGGTGAGTGGCAGCAAGTGACGACTGTAGAGCCCTAGGTGTCCGGATTGTTCGGTTTGCTGCAATTTCAGTGATTATTATCTCACTTTGGTGTACGGTAGTTCAAACATCAGAGCTCTATCCGCCCTCTCCTGTTTCTCTAATCTTTGTCATTGCCACAATATCTTACTGTGGTTTCTCTGCTAAACATGTGATCCGAATGCTATTGGGATAGAAATCATAAATAGACACTCTGCAGTGTTTGTGCTTTATGGAAGTGAGTATTCAGTAAAGTGTTAACCCTATCCTGTGTAATCAATAAATTCTCGAAGAGTCGAATGATGTGCAACGTGTGAAAGAAACAGAAGGCAATTGCACATTTGCTAGACCTGTGAGTTTACACAAACATTTCTGAACGGAAGTCCTACAGAGAATTTTACCTCCCCTATCACCTGAACGATCACCACAATGAGATATTCAGAAGAAAAAAAACGTAGAGCATTCTCAGCTCTAAATTTACTTGCAAGTTCAGGTGTGGAGGTTCTATCGATAACTTCTACCATCCATGTCGCTTGAACGGAGCACCATGAAAGTTTCAGAGAAAACGTAGAGCATTCTCAGGTCGCAGTAACCAGACAACGCAGGCAGTAGCACGGCCATATCCATCGGCTTCCCAACGCTGTACCTGACCTGCCTCCACCCACCGCACCGACGCGGACCATGTCGTCGTCGTCGTCGTTTCCGCCGCCACCCACCGCCGGCGCGCGGCCCAATCCCAGCATATCCTCCTTCCCCGCTGTCTCCCCGCGCGGTCTCATCTCGCTTTGTGGCGCCTCGAGGGCTTTCTCCGTCTCGTTGCAGCAGCGGCGAGCATCCCCTCTCACCGGGAGGCCGCGCCCACTGAGCCCTATCTGGTGCTCTGATGGCTCCGGCGAGGTAGCGAATTCTCATTTTACCCGATCATTTCTAATCAATTGGTAATATATATGCATAGATTCGTCTTGTGTTGGACCATATTTGATTGGGGAGAATGCTAGCTAACTCTAGCAGCTGTTCCAGGGTGAACTGTGCTCGTTTTTCATCACAAGTTTTTGTTTTAAAGATTAGAAGGTTGATTTGCCAGGGATGGTTCATTCTAGGCTAAGTTATCTGTGTGGATATGGCAATTGTTGGAAAATTTAGGTCGGGTCGTTTGCGGAGTTATCAGTGTGCTGGACAGGATGGTTTCTACCCTGATTGTTCGGACATCACAGTATCCTCTTAAATTTCGTAGGATTATTTTCAGCTTCATCTTTCAATATGCTAGCAATCAATCTTTTGTCTAATATTGGAAAGTTTAGCTGGTTTTATTTGTTAAAGAAAGTTTGTAAAGAATGCTCAATTGAATTCATTTGGTGTAAAATGGTAATAACAATGAAAATTTCATGAATAGAAAAACACTGGAATTTGATAGGGATGCAACGGCAAAAACAAAGTATTGCAAAGCACACGGAAATTGAAATATAATCGTTTCGATAAAAAAAATTGAAATTTTCTAGAATGTTAAGTAAGCCACTACCCCCCTAAAAAAAGTAAGGCAATAACGTGGGAATAAGAGATCAATGAAATACATTAAAAAATTAAACATTAGTGAGAAAATTCTGTATTTGTGTACATGTTTCTATTGATGTCTATACTTTTTGCACCATCTTGGATTCTAGGCGGTGCAAAGGCGCTGTTAAGACTGCTACTTCCATGTCACCGCCATGACGCCGATCCTGTGTAGTGCGTAGAGTAGCTGTACAGTTTTTATAACCTTTCTCCTCCTTTTATCCCTTTTTCAGTTTGGTCTTCTGCTAATACAAATGACACATATTTTGATGTGTGTTCAAGAAAAATGATTATATACTGATCTGCATTTCCTTGGTAGGTTGACGCACTTAATATTGAAGAAACCAAGCAGCCACAAGGAGACTCCACTGGTATGTTCGTGACAAACTGACACGTACTTAGTTTGCTTCAGTAATCACATTTTTGGATAGGACTGAACTATTCTATTTTCCTTTCCTTTCATACAGGCACAAGAAATTATGCCAACGATTTTTTGAGAAGTTTTTCACCTAAAGAGTATTCACAACTACTTGTAAATCCAAATACAATATTACACCTTTTGTTTTATTTTGTTCTCACGTGTGTTTTTTAGTATTCACTAGAATGTACTCAGAGTCAAAGGGCAGAACTTATCACAAAAGTTGGCGTATTTAGTTGGCTTCACGGGAAATAAGGAATTGTTTTAAGTTTTATGCAAATATCTGTTGGCAGATTTTTTTTTCTTCGATGGAAGGCTGGGGCCAAGATATAGCATAGTGGCAGCATGAGTAGTTATCTGGAATGTATTACTCCCTCCGTATCAAAATGTGAAATGTTTTAGTCTTTTTTGGTCCATATGTATCTAGACATGTTTAAATGTAAGATTCATTTGAACCTTGCACGAAAACATGTCTATATACATGTGGATTAAAAAAGGCTACAACATCTTACATTTTGATACGGAGGGAGTACAACTGAACTCGCATCATCTGTTTTCCTCATGAATGAATATCTGTTTTTGCGTCTAGCAAAAGCCAGTTTCCAGTCTCAGCATTTCTCATGAATTATTGTGCCAATAATACTTGGACTTGGAATGAAGTATGTCCAGTTTACTCTTTTAATCTTATGATATAAGGTGATAGTTCATCATTTCTCATGTCATATTTCTGGCTCAGGTTGCTAGAAAAATTAAAGAGATATGGTGCTGCTGGAGTTTTGGCATATGGACTGCTTAATACCGTGTATTATGTCACAACCTTTTTATTAGTTTGGTAAGTCAATTCATGGTTTTCTGTACTGCCGTGCTGGTCTTGGACTAAGTTTTACCTTCATAGAACCATTACTTTGAGAACAAACATTTCGTTCTGTAACACCAGACTGTAAAGTTGTCAACTCATTGGTCATGACAAAAAAGGTCAATTATTCACTTAAATACTTGTTTCATTTCATATATTTCAATTAGCGAAAAAATGGTTGCGATGCAGTATCAGCATTGGGTGGGAAGGGAGTTACTGAATGCCTTTTATTTCAGGTTCCATTTTTCACCTGCTCCTGGTAGGATGGGTTATGCTGCAGCAGTGGAGAGGTAACGGTTGCGGAATCTGTCTTTTTTAGCAGCTCTGGCTACAATGTGTTCTAAACCAACTAAAGCAGGTTTCTTAAATTAATGGCAATGGTGTGGGCTGGCAGTCAAGTTACTAAAGTTCTTCGGGCAGGAGGGTAAGCAGAGTATCCAACTTAGTGTACAACTTGTTTCCTAAATCAGTGTAGTGGAACATAGTTGGATACTACTTTTCAGTGGTAACTTGAGGAACATCCTCAGGCACACACCATTGTAAATTTTGTAAAGAAATGCATGTTTCCTGTCGAAATACATTGCCATCTATCCTGAAATATATTTGTTTGGTTAATTCCAGAGCCCTGGTAATGGCTCCGTTTGTTGACAGAGGGCTGAGATGGTTCACAGTCAAGTTCAACTTCCAGTCGGAAGGAAAGGTAAGTGTGAAACCATCGCCTTCGAACTCCTTTTCTAGCAAGCCAAAAGAAATGGCAAGTCTTAGATTTAATCAACTGATCTTCTAATGCGATTTGTGTTATATTCACCATCTTGTAGGCATTTGCGACAATCGTAGGGTTGTGCTTTGCACTTGCTGCCGTCATGTTCGTCGGATTAACAGTACTTTGGGCATAGTGCATCTGCTGCTGACGACAATGGAGGGATGGCGAAATGTTGCAGAGGTACAAGGGAATAGGTATTCAGCGTTCACAGTTCACACTCAACCAATGGGTTTACTTACACCACCTAAGGGCAAGGCAACCAATGATGGGTTTATACTTACATCATAAATATTCCTGTGTCCGGATCCTGTCGGCTATGTGTTTGGAGCTAGGCAAACAGAGCTCGTGGTGTGGAGCTGCAATCTGTCCGGCCGTTAAAAAAGGCCTCTGGACATCTCGTCGCTCTTCTAGGCTAGAAGTTCTAGCATGATTATAACATTTTTTTTTGGGGGGATGATTATAACATTTTTGTGAGTCAATATGTACTTGATTTTGTCTTTAATTACTGAACATCGAGAACCAGTCTGAAGTTGAATAAGAGGGTTCAAAATTTGAGAATTCTCGTCGCTATTCTACTCCCTCCGTTTTACAATATAAAATGTTTTAGCATTTTTTGATCTATATTTAAATATTGCATTAAAACATATCAAGATACTTGTAAGTTAAAAAATGTTAAGACATCTTACATTGTGGTACGGTGGAAGTAGTTATAGCCTGATCGCAGTAGGGATCAAACCATAGGTCAACACTCAGACCGTCAGACCCGACCTGCTTTGTACGTGAACTGTTTATCTCCTCGGTCGCTTCACATACACGCGCGCACACTCACCACTATGAACGTACACACGCACACCCTACCCCTATGAGCACCTCCGAAATCCTGAGCCGGCGGATCTGAGTCTTGAGATTGACGAAGTCACCACGGACGCCTCGCTGTCGACGGGAACGTCGCCTCCCACTGAAAGAATATTCCGCCTAAATGCAACACACAGACGTCAAACCTGTGGTTTGAACTCTAGTGGGCTGAGCGTACAACCACCCTGCTAACCATCCAACCACAGGTTGGTTTGCGTTTCAGAACGACCTTAGCGCTGCAGACGGCGTTCAGCCACCCTCGCGCACCAAAAAATTGGCATTGCGGCTTTGCACGGTATGTCCATGTATCCGCCCAATTGCCGACGTTCTCGGTGCAGCCCAATTTTTCACGAAAATGCAAAAGTTTTACGCTTTCATTCATTCATTGATAGAAAAGAGAGTTTAGTACAAATCCAAGAAAGAACCACACCCCACCATACAACACACCCGCTAACTAGTTAGACTAGGGGAGGGTTTGGCGAAAATCCCGGGCTCCCGCGCTCACCCACTCACGCGTCTCGGTCTTGATCGTGTCAAGCAAGGCAGCGACAGACGGACGCGCACACTGTCGAAGACCGCCGCGTTACGATGCTTCCAGATTCTCTACACCGATAACATGATCAGCGACGAGGTGCCCTTGCGTAGCAGATGGGGGGTGGCGCGCAGCGTTCACGACCACCAATCCGTGAAGTCATCGTCACCCGAGGGGGGTGTCGCCGTGGATTGAATCCAAGATAGGAGCTCATGCCAGATTGTCAGCCCAATTAACAGCACATTCTCCATTTCTTCGTGGGGAGGATACTGGTACTCATACTGGTACTCGCTTCGTTCTAAATTAGATGGCTTCTAGTTATATAAAATGGATATATTTAGACATGTTATATGTCTAGATACAACTATTTTTTAATAAATAAAAGTCATCTAACATAAAACAAAGGGAGTACAATGTATACTTCCGAATCCCAGTGGCAAGTTTAAAAACACATCCATGTTGAGATAAACAACGCTCCAAATATGGCTGGAATTAAAACTTGAAACCCGCCAACTAAATGAGTAACTTGTGGTGACTTGACTCAGCTCAGCTTGAATTTGATGTCTCACCAGCCAACTTGAGTTTTGGATTTCAACTTGTGTTCAACGCATTCTAATTATTCGAACTACAATACTGATGGTCATTCTAAAATTTCACATCTTTAGCTAAAGGGTCGATTAATACTGAAAGATATAACCTTTACACGATTATTATCAGTTTAAAACATATTGAAAATTTGACACTAATATATGAAAAAAATCCATCTTTCGTATTTAAGCGAGTTAACGAGCTATTCATGAGTTTAGCACCGAGTTAAGTGAAATTTCATTTATGTACTCGTTTGCTGAACTAGTCTAGTCGAGCTAAAAGTGAGTTTAATCAAGAAGACGAGCCGAGCTCGAATTTCAGGCCTAACTCTAATTGGTAGCAGTAGACAGATATTTCGATCAGCGACAGCTCGTGAGCTTGATTCCAAAAATGGGAAGAGAAAGATAAAAAAATACTCCTACTATAGATCCACGTGAAATATTCTGCACGTCAAGCTCCGTTCAAAGTAAACGCTCACCGCGTTCGTTATTCTCCCACTCCCACATGCATGCCAAAACACGCACGTGACGTGAGTCGCCGACGTACGCTTGCTTTGTTCGGACAAAAACTGCCTTTATTACCACGCGGGAAAAAGAAAGAAGGAATAATCCGAGGCGGCCAAATGGCATGGCCGTAAATAACTGCTGCCTCCGGCCTGACCCTTTCCGTTCCGTTTCCGTGCACATCCCACTACGCGCAGTCGCGCCTCACGTCGTCGCCGTCTCCTTCACGCCTCCACCCCTCACCTCACCTCACTCCCCACCACCGCTGCCCAACCGAGCTCCATTAATGGCGCCTCCCCTGATTTAGCCACCGTACCATACAATCCCGACATCAAGTAAGCTGTACTCTGAACCCAGCGCCAGCAGTTTAGTTTCAAGGTCATAGGAGAGAGTCGGACGACCGCTCCCTCCCTGGAGCGAGCTCCACACGCCACATGGGCTACCAACCCAAGCACGGCGGCGGCGCCGCGGGCGGGGGCGGTGGAGGCGGTGAAAACCTACCGCGCCTGCACAGCCCCCGCGTCGGCGTCGGCGGCTCCATGACCACCCGCCGCGCCAACTCCTTCAAGCGCTGCCCCGGCGGCGAGATCGAGCTCCAGATCAGCAGCTCCCCGCGCTCGCCAAGGACCGACGGCCTCGGGACCCCGCCGTCCGACGCCGCGGAGCCGTCCTCTTCCTCTTCCTCCTCCGCCGCCTACGCCTCCGGCTCCGCCATCGGTGGCGGCCTCCATCACCAGCAGCAGCAGCTGCGGTTCCGCCTCTTCAAGCGGCCGGGCTCCGGCGGTGGCGTCGGCGACGTCGTGCTGGGGCTGGGGGTCAGGGAGAGGAGGAAGCTCGGGAACCTGCTCTTCTTCGCCTTCTGCGGCGTTTGCCTGCTCCTCGGCGTCTGCAAGATCTGGGCCGGCGGCCGGTCCGCCCTACCAGCTGCCGATGACTTGCAGGTATATATGGAAGCTAGATATTGCATTCCAGTTTAGACTTATGCCAGCTGCCATTTCATGATGTTTCGAGTCTTCCAAGGACTGGATTAATGGAAAGCGATAAACTCTCTGAATTCAGTTGCCATTCTGGCGTATATTTGCGTAGTAACTTCGACGATCATTGTTTTTTTAGAAAGTAGGGTGTGGATCCCGGCCTCTGCATCAAAATGATGCACACAACCAACGTAACCAGTGTGTAACAAATCCAATTACATCTCAAGGATCACTCAATGTTGATACAAAAATGAGCCACTCAAAAAAACTTTTATCCATCTATCCTCTTATGATGTAGCCACCCACCCCGGCAGAAGATAGCCCCTACGACCATCGTCATTCGAGTACATCCGGAATCCATAAGTCCACGACGTTCCGCAGGCAGAATATAAGACCACATATGGATCCAGTAGGTGGCTTTGTTGGCTTTGTTGATAACCTGCAAGTAATGAGAACAATTTGTTTTGTTAAACATAATATCATTTCGACAGTTCCAAATAGCCCATAGGGTTGCAATGACACCAATCCTAATGAGCTCTTTCGACTTCTTATCAATCCCATTTAACCAAGATCCAAAAAGGTTTGCTATACTTGAAGGAGGCTTAATATTGAATGTAAACTGTATAAATCGCCAAACATCCCGCGCAAAAGGACAAGAAATAAATAGATGCTCCACCGATTCATCTGTGTCACAGAACACACACTTCTTACATCCAATCCAATTTCTTTTCGCTAGATTATCTTTTGTTAGAAGTTCTTTATGATGCATGAACCACAAAAATATTCTTATTTTTAGAGGTTCTTTTAACTTCCAGGTATACTTTTTAAGGTAAGGGGTATGACCATTAATCAATTTGGCATACAAGGATTTTACCGTAAAAACCCCTGTACTGGTTAACCCCCAAACAAAACGATCGTCATCCTCAGTGAGCTGAACCCGCATCAGCCGCTCCACTAAATGAAACCATAAGTCCCTATTAACGCCTACCAAATTCCTCCTAAAATGAATATTTAGTGGAACCCCGTCAAAGACATTCGCAACTGTCATATTTTTGTTCGTAGCTATACTATACAGCGTCGGGTACTCATTTGCTAACGACATGTCTCCTAACCAAGTATCCTCCCAGAAACGAATATTCTGGCCATCACCAATGGAAAAGGAGCCATGTTTGAAGAACTCTTCCTTAACCCCCATAATCCCTTTCCAGAATGGAGAGTCAGTCGGTTTTACTTGAATTTGTGACAACATTTTGTCACCTAAATTTTTTTTTGTTAACAATTCTTGCCAAACTCCTTGTTCATTCAACATTTTATACAACCATTTATTCAAAAGGCACTTATTTTTAGTAAGGCGATATTTCTTCGACGATCATTGTAGCCTTGCAATTTGTCCATCCCTGCAGTTTTCTACCACATGTTTAACGTTCTGGACAAGTCAAAGAGAGTGGAAAGAAAGATCTGATGGAAATTGGAATCTGGTTCTCATTGTCGATATTGAAAAAGTAGTAAGAAGCTGGACAGGTTTTAGCATAATGTAATGCAATGCTGTAGCCATTGGTCTGGTTGAAGAGCTGCTAAGTTGGCTTATTGTATTCTGCTGCTGGAGAATAATGTCTGGCCATCTTCGTTTCAGCTTGAGCTTTCGACTGAATTAGTCGAAGCATGTATACATATGCTAGGCTTTATAGCTCTCTTTGGAATGCCATGAGTATGGATGTTTTAGCCGACACGCAGCATTTCCTCACTTGTTGTAGGTTTGGAGTCCTTCGCCAGTCGGTTTACTATTAAAACACGTGTTGCTTTGGTGCTTTAGCTGTTGGCAGTTGATTGTTGTAGTGTTTAATATCTTGTGGTAGGAAGTACGCTTTACTGTCTTCTTCCTTGGAATATAGTATTGTACTAGTAGGTGTGCTAGTTCGGATCACCGGTTCCAAATTTTATTTAGATCAAATATCAAATGTAGTTCAGAACTTTATTGATAAATAATCCACCGGTTCCAAAATTTCGTTAGCTCTGGCTCTAGATAGTGCTTGGACAGTGCAAATTTTATGAAAACTAGTTTCATATGGTGCCGTTTAGTGTGCCTATCCAAGCTAGATGCCTCAACGAAGTTAGCTGCTCATATGTGATATAGCATCTACTCATAGTGCAGATATACTGCATGTATGAGTATGCTGTCACAATATTAACTGGCAGTATTAATCAAGATAAAATTATGATTGAAACTAAAAATAATAGCATGATAGTGTGCACATCCACAACTGGGCAATTTTTAATCGGCAGAATCAAGCAATATCGAGTTGAAAATTGTATCAGGTTTCATAACAATTTAATTTTCTCATTCAGGGCCCTGACCAACCAGAACTAGATGGAGAGATAATTCCTCAGTTGCTCGTAGAAAAACATTGTACAGCTGATATTATATACCCATTCCTCTTTTGGCAATGGTCCACCTTTATGTTAAAAGTTGGCAATTGTCACCTATCCTTGATTACGTTCATATTAGTACCTGAGTTATTGGAATCTGATGACGAATTCATGTTGTGCACAGATTACAAGTATGGGTTATATACTTTCACTTGGCTTTACGGTAGTCCAAAATCTACATCATAGTTATTCTGTTCCCAGTTATATTATCAATATGATGAGCTATTGAGCTTATTTGATTATTTCGACATCACATGAACTTTATATGACTGGACGTAACTGTTTGTTATTCCAAGTTATGGACTCAATCTAGAACTCTACATCATAACATTTAGGAATGAAAAGCTTTGGTACTAAAGTGTAACCTAACCATCATTTGTACATCTTTCTAGGATCTCTCCACCTCCTTCAGTGATAAAGGGCACCACCACTTCGATTACATGGGAGGGAAAGAGAGTGACAGGATGTTGATGACAGTGGAGTCTAGCATTGGTGAAGGACAAGGCAGTGTGGCTGAGGCTAGTAATATATCTCTGCTAGATCTGTCCTTTTTCGACACAACATTTAGTGAAAGTAACATTTTTCTCTTTTTGTATGCTTCATATAGGCCTCTGATGTCTGGTCCCAACCAAGCAGTGCAAACTTCAGACAATGTATTGTTTCAAACTCTCATAAAAGTAGGTTGGTTTCTATCTCATAGATCCGTTTGTTCATCATTCTTTTACACTTTTTTTAACATGGCATGGTCGCCTTAATTATATAGAGCAAGAGTCTCCCACGAATGGCTACATTCTCATAAACGCAAATGGAGGCTTAAATCAAATGAGATTTGGGGTGTGATTACTATCCTATATATTCATTTTGTGTAGCCACTATAATTCTTTGGCTTGATATCTGATTCCTTTTCCCGTCTCAGATATGTGATATGGTTGCTGTTGCTAAGATTTTGAAGGCAACACTGGTTTTACCTTCACTTGATCATACATCCTACTGGGCAGATGACAGGTTAGCCCCTTTGACCTTAATTAACTCTTGATCCCTATAGGTTATTAATTATTTAGTCAGCTCATTCTAACTATTGTGCTCCTCAATTTTTTAGTGAATTTAAGGATCTGTTCAATTGGAGACACTTCATTGAGTCGCTGAAAGAAGACATTGATATTGTTGAAACACTACCTCCTGCATACAAGCATATCGAGCCTATGGCTAAAGCTCCAATTTCCTGGTCAAAGGTTAAAAAACAGACAATTTTTATTTATATAGTTTTACATCGATATATGGTGGAGACACTCACTTGGTGTTTTTCCTTGGCAGGTGAACTATTATAGGGATGAAATACTCCCTCTCTTGAAAAAACACAAAGTCATTTACTTCACACATACAGATTCTCGCTTAGCAAATAATGAGCTTCCTAGTTATATTCAGAAACTAAGATGCCGAGTTAACTATAGATCTTTAAAGTATTCGCATACAATTGAAGATCTTGGTGCTACCTTAGTTTCGAGGATGCACCAGGATGGAAACCCATATCTTGCTCTTCATCTAAGGCAAGTTCTGTGCTCCTACATTCATGTCAGGATGCTTCTGTTGGCACTATTTTTTCATTTTGTATACTTACCGACGTTCTTCTCTTAGCAAATATTTTCTCATCCTAATTATCACAATTTGTATTAGCTGAAGCTTTTATATTCCATCATACCAAGGAACGAAATATCGGATTACTTGTCTCCACTCTCCAGAATATACATGCAAGTAGAATAGGCTTTAATTTTAGTTTGTCTGCACATTATGCAAATTTTTCTGTCTATGCTAGCTGCTAGCACAAATTAATCAATTAGGGCCTGTCTGATGATCTCTTCAGTAAAGATAGGTGATTTTGTGGAACTTGATCTTCATTGTATCTCACATATCTATGTTTTATTGATAAAATAGGCTTCCTATGTAAATCACTGCTGAATGATGTTAGGCATGCTACTTGAGAGACATCTCACAAAATCATCTCGAACAAAGTTCTGGAAATGCTAGCGTTGTGAAGTTCTACTGTTAAGTTCTTGGAAATATAGCAGCGAACCATATGACATAGCCATGGTGCTAAAAGTCCATAAGTTTTTTAGCTATGTTGTAGCTCTAGTAAAGCAGACTCTTGCACGAAATAAGATGGCTATATTGTGGCATTTCCTTGCACGAAAATAAGACGGGCTAATAGTTGTAGCTTTAGTTATTCCTTATTTACTTGAAACATGAGGAGATATTTTAAATTAACAATATTACCTTCTGCAGGTATGAGAAGGATATGCTAGCATTTACTGGCTGCAGCCATGGCTTGACATCAGATGAGGAAGAGGAGCTACGTAAGATGCGTTATGAAGTCAGTCACTGGAAAGAGAAAGAAATTAACGGAACCGAGAAAAGAAGCATTGGTGGCTGTCCTCTCACTCCAAGGGAAACTTCACTTTTGTTGAAAGGATTGGGCTTTACACGAAGTACCAGAATTTATTTAGTCGCGGGTGAAGCTTTTGGCAATGGAAGCATGCAAGCACTGCTGGACGATTTTCCCAATATATATTCTCATTCTACCCTTGCAACAGAAGAGGAACTTGAGCCCTTCAAAAATCATCAAAACATGCTTGCTGGTCTTGACTATAGTGTAGCTCTCCAGAGTGATGTCTTTATGTACACGTACGATGGAAATATGGCAAAAGCTGTACAAGGCCATAGGCGTTTCGAGGACTTCAGGAAGACGATTAACCCAGACAGGTAACACCTTTCCCTTGTTATAAGTATACTATATGCGTATGGTCATTTCCTTCTACAACCAACGACCCAACAGGCAACAATCCAATTTTATTTGTTCCATTTTTTCCTTGACAAAAAGTACTATACTCCCTCCGATTCACAATTATCCTATGTTATGGATTTAGTCAAAGTCAAACTTTGTAAAATTTGACCAAATATATAGGAAAAAATATCAACACCTACAGTATAAACTTAATATTATTAGAATTATCATAAAATATATCATATTACATTGATATTATAGACGTTGATAGTTTTTCTAACTTGACTTTGACAAAACCCGGAACACCGGGTAAATAAAAACAGAGGGAGTATGTTATGGTTGGTTTTCCTTTTTTTTAAATGTGTAAAGTTCTGTCACAGGATGGATTTTGTGAACCTGGTAGATGAATTTGATGAAGGAAGGATCCGTTGGGAGGAATTCAGTTCAGAAGTGAAAAGGTTGCACAAAGATAGAACAGGAGCCCCATATTTTAGGGAGCCTGGAGAATTCCCAAAGCTTGAGGAGTCTTTCTTCGCAAACCCCATGCCGGGCTGTATATGTGAGAAACACAGTGAACAGTGAACAAGTAATCCAGCCCAGTCAATGATTTTTTGACAAGCTGCGTGGAGGCCCAGCTGCAGCATGCACAGTTCCTTCATCCCTGATCAGTCATAGTTGAAAGTTGAGACACGTGCATTTGCTCCTCCATTTCGAGGGCACCTCGTGAAGCTCAATGCAAGAAATTTGACAGTCCCATACGACTAGAGCACGTGAAGAATGAAGATGCAGCGATATGAAATGTTAGTATATAAAGTAGATATTATTGGTATTTTTTTTATTTCTTCTCGCTTAGATTGTACCGTTACATTAGACATACGCAGATGTACATATGGGGGTTGCCTTGTGCCCTTGTGTGTACACCTGAAAATTTTGTCGCCTATATTTTTTTCAGATATAAACAGAATTATACGATTTAGACCATGGAGGGGGACTCAAGGTAGCAAACTGGAAGTACAAAAACATGGCAATTGCGTGACCTTACTTGTACTGGAAACATTTCAGCAGCTCCCGAGAGTTATGTGCAGAATGCAGAGGCTTTGTACCCAGAATTACCCAAAGGATGGTAATAACGAAAGTTAGTGGAGCCCATATGTTGTGGTTACTCAACTACAGAGCATCTTTCATCGCTGCAATCTCATTTGTGAAACTCTTGCAAACGATTTGGTAACAAATTTAAGCTAATGTACCAATTGCAGCACCTAAAAGTTCTCATTGAAAATTCGAAACAGCACATAACAAGGAGACTTGAAGGTCGTTCACTCAATACAAGAATACTTATGACCAAAACAGAGCATTTTAGTAGTTGAAGCTCCTGCTAGTAGCCATTTCCTTCAGGATGCATATCTAACCTCCAAGGCAACGCAGTTAGAGAAGGTAAGAAGAGGGGTACACCATCTTATGCAAGGAGCCACCTAATGCACTCATTCCCAGCAAGACGCAAAAGACACGTCTACATTTAACAATTTATCTGCAAAAAGATAGGGGTCAACTATGCGACCATTAAAAGATATTAAAGAGATGATACAAATATCAGAGCATCACTGCAAATCCATACAATGGGAGACATGTAAAAATATATATACAGGAATACACGGATCTGCAATGCATTGACTGAAGCATGAAGCTCAAATTTGACATTCCTGCTGCAGTCAACAAGGTGTTGGATAATTACTCCCTTCGTCCCAGTGTATAAGTTCTGCACGTATCCCTAGGTCATGCAATTTGACCAATATAAAATAAATTTTATAACACAAAAATTCTATTATTAGAAAATAGAACATCTGAATTTTCAAATGATACAGTTTTTATAATATATTTATCCTACTATTTTTGTCAAATTCACGGCTTCAGGATGCGTGCAGGACTTAAAACCGGGACGGAGGGAGTACAAATTTTGCCCGGTAAGATACATCAACATGACCTAGCACAATGCTATTACTGTGCATCCCATTGCGATGTATTCTAGATCTATGTCAACTGTCAAGGCGCAAAGCTCGATTATCCCTTAATTGTTTCCTCAGTGGCCGATGTTAAAGCATGCACTTCTGTCTTGTTTTAATTTTCCTTTTGTTAAGACCAAAGTTAGCATTAGACCACAACTAAGCTTAAGACAGACACTGCCAAAAATGTTCTTTTTATGTGATGATAATGGAATCCAACTACAAGGCAGTCGTGGGAAAAGAATATCAACAGGTCCAGTTATTTTGTAAAGAAACGAGCAAGTCATGGTCTTGTAAAGAAAACTTGGATAGATCCGATCTCCTCTTTGCGATCACATTTGATTTCTGTTGACATGACACACGATTCTTGTATTACCATCCATCCCTTCCCCCTAAGCATCAATATCATTCTCTCAGGTATAGATAATAGTAGTAGCAGTTGTGGTAATCCAAGGACTAATTTAGAATGAGAAATTAGTAAGATACTCCATATTGTTCAAAAGGAAATAGATGGTATGGATAAATGAATAAAGATTAAGGGTTCTTTACCGTTAAAGAAGACCTGAGCATGAGGTGAAACCCTTCTATATGTCATTAATTCACACAGTGCATCCTCGTTAGACTTTGAGCACTTGTAGTAACCAAGTTCAAGATGCATTGTGAGAAGAACCATTGCTTTAGATAAAACAAGCTCGATAAAATACATTTCATTTGGCAACCAGCTAATACCATCTATTGTCACAACATGAAGACTGGCACAGAAGGCATCAGTCAATTGTGTGTTTTGATACACTGCATTTGCTTCAGTTTCATCCACATCACGATAGATCTGGAAACAACAAAATGTCAAGCACCAAAAAATAGCAGTGATCACCTCCAAGCACATAAAATATGACAGTTTGGAAGGGGGTGCTTTTAGTTCATACCGTGATGTCAAGTTCTTCTAGATTAGGAGCATTCATTAGTAAGCAAAAGGTTGACACAACGGTGGGCCCCTTACAGAAGTGTGTCCGGAGGATTAAACACTTTAAGTTGTTAAAGGTACACGGAAGTGTTTCCATTAAATGACCATTGGTTAACTGCAAAATAAAAACAAACATTGTGAATCTTAATGCAAAGATGGGTTAGGAGACCTATTGCACAATTGGCATTAGTTGCTTCGCTAAAAAGGTTACTGTCATACTACTAAAACTATCAGAGCATTATTTTAAAGCACGTGTAGGCACTGAGTATATCATCTTTAGAACAAAGGAACAAATATGCACCTACTTTTAGAACAACGAAACCCACTCATAAAAAGAATTTCACAGGTTACAAGTAGAAATGTTCCAATGCCTTGGAACTGAAGATCAATTCAACTAATAACCAAAAAAGAAGCACCAAACATTTTGTTTCCATTCCGATCATCTTTGATCAGAAAATAGACCGTAGCATCAGTTAATTAGAACACTAATTGCAACAGAAAGCAAAATAAAACTTTGGCAGGAGCAACAAAAAGCACTGAAATTATTACATATGTTTAAAGACACTGAACATGGATTTACAAGCTCAACTCCGTGTTACTTGAGTATAATTCAGTTATATTAGTGGACTTACTGATTAACCGCAATTACCAACGAGCAACATAAGAGGCAAGGACGAAATGTACCGGTGGCAGTGGGTCCTGCATATTGAGATTGAGCTTCCTAACTTGAGCAAACCTGGCAATGAATCCTTCGAAATCACCACTCACATAGTTTGGCAAATCGATGGTGACTTCATCGAGGCATGGCATATCCGCGATTCGCCAGCCATAGGAAGCAACACAAATTATTGTAAGGCTCCGTAGGTTAGGTCCCCCAATCACCCACTCGTCTGAGCCGTCGCCGCGTATATCCACAAAGGAAAGACTCAAGGTATTAAGCAAGGGTGACGCACCAAGAATCGCTTCCAGCTGGCTCTCCCCATTCTCGGGGAATATGGCAGCGTTGAGTTTTAGCTCCTCGAGCACAGGGAAGCCAGTGAAGCCCGCAGGAAGAGGCGGTATGTTGCAGTAGTGCAGTTGCAGATACACGAGTTGGGTGCAGAAGAAGACGGAGGAGTGAAGAGAGTACGGCGGCCCGGCAAAGACAGAGCCGTGGAGGTCGATGGACTCGACGCCGCGGTTGCAGAGGGCGATGAGCCAGTCAGCGACGCGGTCGATGGAATGCTTGTCGAGTTGGAAGGAGAAGCGCGAGATGCGTCCGGGGTAGCGAAGGAGAACGCTGTCACCAGGTCCGCCGCCGGGTCGCTCAGCTGCGCGTGGCGGCGCGGGGACGCCATATCTAGGGTTACAATTTCCTCTCTGAAGTTCACACTCCGCAGCATGTTCCATTTAAGCAGCACTCACTCCTTTTTTGTCTTTGACCAAAAAATTGAGCAACGATATCTTAGTTAGATGGTACAGTACAAAATTAATTTCGTTGAATTCGTATTGACAAACATTCTAATTATCGCTTGGGTCATAGAGAATATGGTGTTTGCGAGTGCGTTTACGAGTGTTTGCGTTTTTACTATGTTTTTTAATGATCTTCTATACTTGCAATCACTATTGATCAAACTTAAGTTTTGAAAACTATGTGCGGCTTATTCATAGGAGCGACAGGAGTAGTCTGCTGGCACGATGGTTGTGCATTGCTCGAAAGTCATAAAAGAACAAAGAGTTAGATGAGAGATCGTTGAATAGACTCGTTTGTGTCCTAACGACTATCAGATGATCATGCTAAGATTGAAAATAATTTCGAATTGTGAAACACAAGAGGTTGGACATTTGGGAGGAGAGGGCAACAAATGAGATAGGAGCGCAAGGTTGATATGGACTTGGGTGCCGCGTTTACATAGAGCAATGAGCCAGCCAGCAACGTGTCGGATGGATTTCTCGTCGAAGTGGAAAGAGAAGTTTGATGGTTCATTTCCATCTGAAGTTTATGAAGAGTTTTGTCTTCACACGATGGTTAATTTCCTCCTAAAGTTCATAAAGAACATTTGTCTCGGCTATGCATAACGTGTGAAAACAGTCTCCGAATATAAAGATAAGCACCCAAGATCAAGCAAATCGGCTTAAAAACAAACCAATGACAAATTAATTGCTATACACGGCAAGTTCTGTAATTTCAGTGGAACCAAATATAACATTGGCAAAATTGAACATTTGGATTACATACAACGCTACCAAGGATCAAAAACTAGTCCAACAACTGATGTCCGGACCATATGCATTCAACTCACTGAACAAATGGTCACCTTCCAAGACGAGGTGGAAATCACGAAATCTTATTTGGTGTCCGTAGTAGACACTGTGCTGCTTAGTTGTCGGCTTGCCGTCACGTCTTTTATCAGAATAGGAAAGTGTAGCAACAAGGTAACGATACATGTAAACATCATCAAAACAAGCGAAGCCAAGCCTGCAAAGTTTTCATTTCTCAAAAGATCAATCCTGCAAGGTCGCATTGGATTTCTCCACAGTCCACACCAGGAAAAGTACCAACAAGACAAGTACAGAGCAACTATTACAAATTTGTGTCAAACGACTAAATGCACCAGATTTCTTTGAGAACACATAACTACGTAGCCCCTTCAGAAGGCGATTTTCTGGATGTGGCGTATCTGATCTTCAAAAGACTACATTGGTCATTACCGGGTACTTTCCATCCCAGTGAAAAATCGTTACACATCTTAAGGCTTCAACAGTGAAAACAATCTAGTAATCTTCCGCCTTGCCTGCACAATGAGAATGGACTGTTTACACAGATCATCCCGACAGGCATAAAGTGGATGAAACAAAAAAAAATGATGAGCGCATTTAGTAAGTCTAGCTTAAACCTATTAGGAGAAGAAAAGATGAAGCAGGAGCATGGACAAACTCCCAGTTGCCCCGAATCTTGTTCTCTTCCTGCCAACTCCTAAGCACAGACGTGAAGCGCTCTCCTCTAATCAAATAATTAACTTATAATACTGTGTGACCGAATAGCAAAGTTGTAATTAGGCATTGTTACTCTGGCTCTTGCTATGATGAATCATTGTGGTATGCATGGTGCCAAACTTCTCAAACTATGTCTATCTAGTTGAAAACAGTGATAGAATCTTCACCAAGAGTGCTACCAAAACAGTTTATGGTTTACATTTTTATCAGAAGGTCTACAAATATCTGCCAAAATTGCATATCGATGATCTTGAAATTAGCAATGTCATCTAATATCTAGAAGCTGACGGAAAACATGAATAATACATAAGTGGATTGGGAGACAACACTCAAATTTCTATTTTAACCACAAAAAAGTGTGTCATCTTGCATTAAGTACTTGCACGAGTGTCTGACTATATAGCAGCACCAGTTCTAACATAGAAGCCACATAAAACCTCATGACGGGACATTAAGCTAGCCTAACTCATAACATAGAGAAAAGTAAAATCTGATGTGAAACACACAGGAACTTATGAAAACGTAAAATGGAACAGAATTCTCAAACCCTTAGCTTGGAATGTAAAGATGATACGAAAGAAATTTGCAAGTAAGGAGTCTTTACCTTTAAATAAAATCTGAGCATGAGTTGAAGCTTTTTTGTAGTTCAGTAACTTCTTCACAGCAACCTTGTTAGACATTGAGCATTTCTCACCATGACTAATGGATAATGTGCGAAGAAGCCTTGCTTTAGACAGAATAAGCTCTATGAAGAACATTTCGTTTGAATGCCAGTGAATACCGGTCATCTTCACAAACTGAAGGTTGGCACACGTACCATCAGTGCACTGTGTACTTTGAAACTCTCCATTTGCCTCAAATTTCTGCTCCTCGCCATCAAAGATCTTCGCGAATATAAGTAAGAAATCATTAGTAAACAAAAGGTTGACAAAATGGGAGGAAGAAATCACGGAATTCAAAAAATGATGAAAATATAAATGATTTTTGATGTAGCAATCAGCAGTACCAGTATTTTGAGTTTTTCAAGGTTTGGAGCATTCCTTAGTAAGCAAAAGGTTGACAGAATGCAAGAAAGTTCACAGAAGTGTGTAAAAAGTGTCATGCTCTTCAACTTGTTAAAGGTGCATGAAAGTGTCTCCAGTGGATTAGCCCCATTTAACTGAAACACATAAAAGACATAAATGTCAGAAATTTGAAACTCAACACATATCCAGAACTGTTGAGGAAAATTTCCACTCTTTATTCAAATAAGCAAAGACACATCCACAGCTCAGAAATGCATGGGCTAAAGAGATATATGCGATTATAGCATGTTGCAATTTATAAAGGCTCTAAACACCCTACCAACAAAAAGGTTAGTTCAAGTAGTAAGATAGCCATTTCTAGAAAATTAGTGCATGATTATAAATGTATAAAACTCCACAAGTAATGCATCAGTAGGAAGTAATTTCAAAGTTCTATTCCAAACAAGATGGTTTCTCATTAGTTGGGAGTTGGCCCAACAACACTTTAAATTTAGATCCCGACTATCCCTAACGGTTAAGTACTTGACAACAATCATGTTATTGCACAATATAAGGCTTTAACAAACAAAAGAGATCAACATGCTCCACCGAGAGGATGATCATCCACTAGAAAAAATGAGCAGAACAAAGTAAGAACGTGGCCTAGTCCTCTATGTTGTCTGCAAGGAAATTTAACTAAATTATGGGCCTCAAATATTGAGCCTAAGTACCCATTTGTAAGATAGAGAGCATCCCGATTTACCGTTGAATGAAAAGTCCATATCACAAGCTTAGTAATGCTCGCGAAGCTGGTGAGAAATTTGGAGAAATCACGGTCCTCTAAATAATCCCATACATCAATGATTGCAGAATCCAGACGTGGAAGCTCCCCAAAGTTCCATCCATAATCTTTTTCTTTTTTTTTGACGTATAACCGGCAGGAGCTCTGCCATTTCATTAAAGAAGAGGGAACAATACAAGAATTGTGAAACTGTGCAAGCGCCATCCCAAGAAGAGGGACAGCAAAGAAAGAGAAAAACAACTACTCCCAACACGCCGCTCCAAAGAGGGCAAGGTCGTCTCTAAAAAGTTGAAGAACTCCAGAGGGCGGAAGCGACAGATTTTGGAACGTCCTTCTGTTCCGCTCGTTCCAGAGGTGCCAAGCAGCGTACGCGGCGATGCCAGCGTCTTTAGCCCTGGCCTTCTTTGAGTTTCCCGCCCTTGAGATCTTCCACCAAGTGCTGATAGAGGCTGTCGAAAGGGCAGCCGCAGCAAGCCGAGGAAAATCACCAGAAAGCAAGAACCAAAACTCCTTAGCAAAGGTGCATTGGAGTAGAAGATGAGGGGCCGTTTCCAAGACTTGATCGCAGAAACAACAAGCCGCGGAATGCGGCCAACCCCTCGCCGCCAACCTGTCTGAAGTCCAGTTTCTGTTTTGAAGCAAGAGCCACAAATAGAACTTCAGTTGGTACCGGAGATTGGGCCGAACAAATTTTGAGGTGCCGGAGATTGGGCGCCTGAACCACCCACTGTGTGAGTTCGCCCGGGATATCCACATCCCAGAGTGTCAGTTCCTCGAGCGATGGCGATGTCGCAATGATCTCCTCCAGTTGGTACTCCCCGTTCTCCTGCAACCTGACGTTGACAAGAGTAAATTTCCTCAGCTCCGGGAAACCCTGGAAGCCCGGTGGTAGGAGCGGGATGACGCAGGCAAAGAGATCGAGGGAGGTGAGCCGGCTGCAGGAGAAGATGGAGGAGGGGAGGGCCGGGAAGCAGTCGATGAAGCTGAGGTCGAGGGTGTCAACGCCGCGGCGGGAGAGGACGAGGAACCAGTCGTACAAGCGGCCTGCGTGGAGCTCGTCCAGGAAGACGTAGAAGCGCCGGACGCGGCCGGGGCAGCGGAGGAGGATGCCGTCGATGGCGCCCAGCCCCTTCGGCGCGCCCTCGTCCTTTTCTAGACGGGGGAAGTAGAGGTCCAGGGACGGGAGGGACTCCCATCGGTATCGCCAGCCGCGGGAGAGCGCCGACGTGCGGACGGCGTCGCGGAGGCCGGCGCGGGTGAGGATGTCGTCGAGGACGTCCGTGGGCAGGGAGATAAGGACATCCGCATCCGCCACAGCGGCCTCAGTCACCCGGCGCTTCGTATAAGGGAGGCGCGGGCTCGACATTTCGCGCGGCGGCGTGGGTCTAGGGTTTTTACTAGGCGGAGCGCCGCTTCGGCATTGGTTTGGAAATGCTGCTGCTCTCTTTGGTCGAGCTGATGATTTGGTCGTCAAATCACCAATGTGGCACTTCAGAAGCAAAATCTATCAAATTCAACCAAACAAAATTCTTTAAAAGACACCAAATATCATTTGATATAAAATTTCAAATAAATACACGTCAACAACTATAAACGCACATACCTAGATCTTACTTCCTTTGGGCTAACATTAGAAAGTGTTTTGCCATACTAATACTGCTCCAGCCATATGAGTTTTGTACAGCACAGTATAATTAAGATATTATTGCTCAACTTTTTTACAAAGACAAATCTTGAAAATAGTGCTATGTTCATTAACAGGGTGCGCTTAAACTAAGGAAACGTCTTGTCTTCCGGGCAAGACGAAACATGTATAACGTTTAACCAACAAGCATTGTTAAACACTAAGTTATTTCTTGTTTTATACGAACACCAAAAACAACTGGAGAAATATAATTTAACGTGGCATTCTTATTCTTAGAAATCCAGAATCTAGCTAAAGATTCAGAGTTTTGGCCTAACTGAATAGCAAAGAATTCGTTCAACAGGTTCCAAGTGTTTATAGCAACTATAGAGTCACACATGAGGTGGTGTATTGATTCATGCTCTACGCAAAACACATAATCATCAGGTTTACTAATCCGTCCCTTCTTCAGGTTGTCTCTAGTCACAATTTTATTGTGGGACACTAACCAGAGAGATTTTTTTTCATGGGATCCCAAAGAGCAGGGATGAAAATAGGGAGCACCCCAAACTTACATGACAGATGGAATTTCTAACTGCCAAATTAGAGAATCTATGTTACTCCCTCCGATCCAAATTTATTGTCGTCAGCCCTATACAAGTTTTTACTGTCGTAGCTCATTTTTCAAGCCAATCATTTCGGATCCGAGGGAGTATCCGTTAAGGATATGCTGCCAGCAATTTGCTCAATTCATACCACATTTCCATCATTCGCCTAGTGAAATTCCTTCCAAAGGAGAGTTTTTATTCTATCCCATCCCAGATTTCAGAGATTGTGGCAGATTTCTCATTGCAATGATGTAAATGTCCTAGTACTGAACAACCAAAGGGATACCAAACCAAATATCTTCACAGAATATAATATTTTTTCATCAGCGTATCTGATCTCCAACAGATTACATGGGGTACAAGTAGGGTTGTTTAGCGGCGCCTGAATCCGGCCCACTTCGTGTCAGCTAGGTAGAAAATCTGTTCAAGCTGATTAAAACGATTCAGTACAGTTGAACTGGCAGAGCAATTTTGCGGGTCTTTCGCACCTCCGCGCTGCAACCCTGGGTACAAGAGTGATCCGACTACCCACATCTACCGCAGTGCAGAAAACCTAGTATTTCTTCGCTTTGCCTGCACCTGGAAAAAAAGACTGTTTATGCGGCTCATCCAACATGTCTAAAGCAGATGGCACAAATATACAGTGCAAACTGAGCCCTAAGTAGCATTTAGCTTAGCCCTGTATAAACAAAAGATGAAGCACAAGCACGCACAAATGTGCAGTTGTATAGACAGTAAATGTATGTTTCTATGATGAAATAGTGGGTAGAAACTTCTCACACTTCATCAGATGAAATAACAGAGATAGATTCTTCACTGAGAATACTTGAAAAAATGATTTACATTTTATTTCAAACACTATGAAAATAAAAGTTGCATATTGAACACCTGGAATGGGGAAAGGAGTAACATAAACTAGAATGGGAGAGGGCATGCAAACCAAGTGTGTGAATGTATAGCAGCCAAGTTTTGGATGTTTCATATTAGGCTTCCTCATTGTAGCACAACATGGCAACTATAAGTTCAACTTATAGGTAACACAGGCAAAAGTAAAATCTAATGTGAAACAAACAAGGAGGTTCTGCAAAACCAGACATGAACTCAAATCGAAACATCCATAGGTTACAAAAAATATATAATACTCCCTCAAATCGAAACAAGGAGTAGAAATTTTCTAACTACTGTGAAGATGCTTTACCTTCATATAGAACCTCTGCATGACATGAAGCTCTTGTGTAGTTTACTATCTTGTGCACTGCGCCCTCGTTAGAGACTGAGTATCTCTCACCATCACTAAAAGATAATATGTGAAGAAGCCTTGCCTTAGAGAGAACAAGCTCTATAAAAGACAATTCATTTGAAAGCCAATGAAGACCAGTTATCTGCACAAACTGAAGGTTGGCACACATGCCATCAGTCCACTGTGTATTTTGAAACTCTCCATTTGCCTCGTATTTTTGCTTTGCACCATCAACGATCTTCATGAACATAAGTAAGAAGTCATTCACCCGAAGAAATAATTACAATTTTCAAATGATGTAAATATAAATTACGCGACATCAGTATTCGACATTACCTGTATTTTGAGTCTTTCAAGATTTGGAGCATTCCTCAATAAGCAAAAGGTTGACAAAATGGAGGGAAGTTCACAGAATTGTGTATGGAAGTGTCTCTAGTATACTAGCCCCATTAAACTGAAAAGGATAAAAGACATAATGTAAGAAGTTTAAACATCAACACAAATTTAGAACCTGAGCAAATATTTGCATTCTTTATTCATATACAAGCAAAGCCATTCTATTATGCTGGAGCTATAAGACGACTTGAGGCACATCCACAACCCGCAAAGTTATCATGAACACCAGTTTGAAAGAACTATATATATATGAGTTTAGTATGTTACAATTTACAAAGGCACTCAAGTCTCAGGACCCTAGAAACGAAATGCTTAGTTCAAATATTTTAAGAAATGTGAAAAATAGCTCCATGCAGACATGCAGTATCAGCGGAAGCAACCAGCACTGTCTAAAAATGTACTCCCTCCATTTCAAATTAGATGACTTCCATTTGTCGAAATATGGATGTATCTAGACATGTTACATGTATAGACAAATGAAAGACATCTAATTTTGAACGGAGAGAGTATATGTAAATCCATATTAATTAAATATATATGTGCAATAATATTTTTGCAACATCTTAAATAAAAAATCTAGCAAATCACGACAGGATTTTAAAATATATGCAAGTCTGTGACTACACAAGTACTATAGCCAGGAAGTAATTTTGAAGTTGCATCGAATACAATTTTCACATTAAGTTGGGGGATTGGAGCCCAGCACCACTTTTGATGGACACAGCAATGATGAATATGCTAGGAAGGTAAGGCATAGCAATTTTTTTTTTGGAAATTAACCTTTCGGTGGCCGAGTTCATGATGTTTGCATCCAAGGAAATTCAGTTACATAAATGATTCTAAATTGAGCTTATTAACAATTATGAGGATGGGCTAAACTGAGAGCATTGGGGGCGTACCGGTGAATAATGAGTACGTATCTCAAGCTTGCTGATACTTGCAAATCTGGTGAGGAATTTGGCGAAATCTCGACCCCCTAAATAATCCCCGATATCAATTTTGGCAGAATACAGGGAGGGAAGCTCCCCGATGTTCCAGCCTAAATCTCCAGCTGATTTGATGTCTAGGTGCCGGAGATTGGGAGCCTGGATCACCCACTCCGTGAAGTCGCCCGCTGCTATTTGCACATCCCAGAGCAACAGCTTCTCGAGCGACGGCGACATGGCGATGATCTCCTCCAGCTGATACTGCCCGTTCTCCTGGAGCCGGACGTTGATGAGAGCAAGATTCCTCAGCTCCGGGAAACCGTCGAAGCCCGCGGGTGGTAGGAGCGGGATGGCGCAGCGGCATAGACGGAGGACGGTGAGTCGGCCGCAGGAGAAGACGGAGGAGGGGAGGGCGATGAAGCCGTCGACGGAGATGAGGTTGAAGACCTCGATGCTCCGGCGGGAGAGGACGATGAGCCAGTCGTCGATGCGGCCCGCGTGGAGCTTGTCGAGGTAGGCGTAGAAGCGCCGGACTCGGCCGGGGCAGCGGAGGAGGACGCTGTCGACGGCCCTCAGCCCCTTGGAGGCGCCCTTGTTGTCGCCTTTGGGGCGGGGAAAGTCGAGGTCGAGGGACGGGAGGGCCTCCCATCGGCGTCGCCACGCGCGGGAGAGCGCCGACGTGCGGACCAGGATGTCGTCGAGGACAGTGGTTGGCAGGGAGATCAGGGCGTCCGCCTCCGTCGTGGCAGTGACCTCAGCCACCCGACGGGGCATGCAGGGGCGCCGCGGCGCCGACATTTCTCCGTGACGGCGCCGCGTGACCTGCGTCTGCGTAGCGCGGTTCGATGGTTTTGAGGAACGCCTGTTTTGGGGTCTCGGATTGTAGGCCCATTCAGTTAATTGACAAAATGAGAAAAAAGTGGAAAAATATAGTACTAGTATTTTTTTGTGAAACCTAGTACAAACGCACCATGCATTGACAAACTCACGGTGTCTCGTTGGCGACGAAAACGTTATTTTTCACGATACAGTTGTTTGGTGTTTCAATCTGGTTCTATACACCTCGTAAACCGAGAAAGGTTGAAACTGCTAGGCGCTACAGATTTAAAATCATATTTTCTCTTCACAGTTTCTCATGAAGGGGTCAAATTTTGCAAACTATATGTTTGTTTTGTCAACTACAAGATGGACTCACCAGTAGCCTTTACACCGCCATTTGGTGAGCATTATGATTATTTGTTTTTTGGTTTTCTTATTATAGAGCTTTATTAGCGTCAATACATTGACCATTTTAATTAAGACTTGTATATTAAACATGAAAAATCCAGAGTTGCAACATGTAGATATATCAAGGGCATCATATAAAATTATGCATTTTTTATGTATAGGTGAGGCTTAAATAGCTACGTTAGTTTGGTAGTTCAAGAAAATATATGCTACTAACATGCATACAAACAACAAACAACACAATTATGAGTTGATTTTAATCAGCACAGTGATAAATCAAGAAAACCAAAAGGTGAATGCATGTATATGAACCCCATATAGGGAATATATTACACACTGTAAGGATAATGAATGGATAAATGTCAATGTGCTACATGTGCAAGCGAGTAATGAAGAAAGTAAAATAACTTGTGACAATAACATGAGAGCTTAAAAATAACACATCATAAAATGTACTCCCTCCGTTCCAAATTAGATGACTTTCATTTGTCAAAAAAGTGAATGTATCTAGAGTTATAACATGTCTAGATACATCTACTTTTGCACAAATGTAAGTCATCTAATTTGAAACGGAGGGAGTATGTAATGAGAAATTAATTTTAAAAAAATCATTGACACTATAAAATAAGAGGTATAACGAGAACCCGATAAAATAAGAGGTAGAAAGAGAACCGGTGATAAATGTCGAGTGTGTAGGGAAACATCTGGATGTATGCCGTTACATTCATCAAATAATTCAACTATTGAGCCATGAATACTTACGTTTTGATTTTGGGCCAATATTCCACCAAAATAATGTAAGGATCTTGTTGGTTTATTTTTTGCCTCTGTTGCCTGTCGACAGTGAAGTGTGTAGGGAATACGATGCTAGAAAGGATACCTAGATAGAAAACAATAAAATCATTGATTTCCAAATAAAGTCACTCTTAACCCAAGGTTCCAATCTTACTCAAGGCTCTTAATAACTGACATAATATGACTACTGATAAGGCGAGTGTTGGAAGTGAAAACTACATGTGAGACATGTATATTATGCTTTTCTTGAGAAAAAAAAGGAAATTTCTGGAAATTAGACACAAATGAATGGGATGGAATAGCCACGAAGAAAGTAAAAAAATCAAGATAAAATTATTTTTTCATGTTGGGCCACATACTAAAACGGCCTTCGATTTTCATTTATTGGCGACCAAAATCAATAGGAACGAGTAAATGCACATAATGAATAAATTTTTCATAACTTCGACCTGCTTGGCATGTCTATTTGGATATAATTTGGATATATGATTTCCATATACTCAGGCACGGAGGAAGGGGGACGAGCAGGGGCTAAGTCACCCCATGAATCTGATTTTCTTCTTAATCATAATAGTACTAATCACACTTGTACTTCGTGATTCTAAACTATTTCGCCCCCTTCAAGCATTGTGGTTGGCTCCGTCCCTGCATATACTTCAATGATACATCAAAGATAATACAATGGACAATTTAATCGGATAATTGTTGGACAATATGAGACTGCAAAAACTAAGAGGCCGCTTGATAGTAAATAGACAGCGTCATCCTACAATGCTTGCAATCAAACTTTTACACCTTTTGCGTACATATTTCTATAAATAAACAGCGGAGATTTCTTTGTCGATTATGTACTACTCCTACAATGCTTGCAATCAAACTTTTACGCCTTTGCGTACATATTTCTATAAATAAACAACGGAGATTTTTTTGTCGATTATTTACTACTCCCTCTGATCCGATATAAGTCGCTGGAATACAATTCATAGGTGCAACTCGCAACAAACTTTTCAGATCAGAGAGAGTATCATTTATACATAGGTAATTTTACGTCAGCATAATGATGGAAATAATGTGCATTGTTGTGTACCATTGCTCTGATCTGATCTGTTTTTTTTTGCTGCTTGCAATCAAACTTTTACACCTTTGCGTACATATTTCTATAAATAAACAGCGGATATTTCTTTGTCGATTATTTACTACTCCCTCTGATCCGATATAAGTCGCTGGAATACAATTCATAGGTGCAACTCGCAACAAACTTTTCAGATCAGAGAGAGTATCATTTATACATAGGTAATTTTACGTCAGCATAATGATGGAAATAATGTGCATTGTTGTGTACCGTTGCTCTGATCTGATCTTTTTTTTTTGCAGGTTCTTAGCTCCTTAAGTATTGTTCGTTTTTATATAAAAAAAAGTATTGTTCGTTTGGCCATCGTCAACAATAACGGCCGCAAAGCCCAGATAAGCCTGAGAGGCTGAGACTTTATATAATGGACAGCCACATGCAACTTTTTTTTCGTCCACAAACAGCAAGAGGATAACATGTATACGTTTTTTACATAGCAAAAGATAAAATCCCCTCGGTCTCTCCATCAACCCAACATCGACTGTTCAGTTTCGAAGTTCATCTTACCGCCAGTGGCGAAGCTAGGATTTTTAGATTGGGTATGCGGAGTTCAAAATTCTTTCTATATTTGTCCATTTTTCCTAGATTTACATGTAAATAGATTGCCATGTACAAAATTATTGGGTATGCATTGCATACCCTTGAACCTACTCTAGCTACGCCCCTGCTTACCGCAACAGTGCTGGACAGATAGTGCACTAGACTTCATCGCTGACTCTGACCAAAGCATCAATGGCATCCCAATTTCTTCCAGAAACAGGGCGCGGAGTGCTAGTAGTTCCATCAAGAAGCCATTCTTTGCATCTCTTTTCTAATCCAGAATACTGACTCGTGTGGACGCCTCCCGCAATGCCCAGAAATTGACGAGTGACCTAATAGTACGGTTCAGCTTTACCTGCGTGACAAACAAAACACTCTTTATGCAGGTTTCTTGTCACATAACACACAAAAATATTGCATGCTGTTGCATACTACATACGAAGTGATTACCATTTAAAAGAAACTGGGTTACAATCTAGCAGACATGCGTATCCGGAGGAAAATATCACACGCATTACGTGAAAGGCCGTGCATTTCATTCGAGCACCTAGTTTTTGGTTCTAACGAAACAAAGTCCAGGATCCAATGGTTTAAAGATGCTTGCAGTGTAGGTATGCCTGTTGCAGTGTAGAGATTCTGCGATTGCTAAAAAAACAGAATTGCCATGGCAAAGCACGCACGGAAAATGAAATAAATCCACTTGTACAGCCTACGAGGCACTGACCGAATAAACCGAAAGGGGGAACTAGCAGTAGCACAATGCCAATTTTGTACATACCAAAAGCACAATGCCGCGAGAGTGAGCGTTGAGTTTAGCCGTGGGATTTTTACCCATGGCATGAGATGTAGAACTTCTAAAAACTTATCCCTTATTTAATGAAAATGAAAAATCTTTTGCCTCGATTAAAAAAAGTATGGATGATATGAACATAGTACAACTGAATCCAAGTTAAACACTCCCTTTTGGCGTGTTATTATTTTGTCCCTGTTCATGTCATGATTCTTGAACCTAGGGTGATTCAGTCACATCTGATATTATATAAAACTTCATATCTAATGGTAAAAAAGTGAAATAAAATTGGAACCGAAAGGGAATGGTCATTTTTTAGCACTTTGTATAGTATATATGATATCTAGAGACAGACCGCGGATGTCTGATTATACATAAGGCCCAGAATTAAACAGGATGCACAAAGAACTTCAGCAAAGTGTGACAGCCTAGCTATAAGGAAATGTGAAATGCACCAATAAGGGGTAATTTTAAAATTATTAATGCCATGCATTTAATGCATTGTTTGAAGTAGACAAAGACAATGCAATAGATGAAATGTACTGTCTGAAATCAAGATTGTTTACCTTTAAAAAGAACCCAAGCTTCAGCTGAAGCTCTTCTGTATCTTAGTAATTCATTGAGAGCATCCTCACTAGACATCACAATTTTCTCGCCATGACTAATAGATAATGTTTGAAGAAGCTTGCTTTAGAGAGAATAAGCTCTACAATGGACATTTCATTTGGACACAAATTAATACCAGTCATCCGCACACAAGGTGTTCGACGAAAGGAACAAAGGCTTCCTTACCTCCGAAAAATCTCCCAAACAATTACCACAGGGTATATTGGGTATAGGGAGGGTGTCTAATTTGATCTCATTTGGGGTAGTAGAAAAGGTTTTTGCGAATGTATCCTCTAAGTCGCGTACCGGCATCGATTTTGGATTAACAAAGGAGGTAGGTCAAAACTCGCTCAAATGGTTTCGGGTTCAACAGAAGAAGTGTAGGAATGCAAAAATATGCATCCTCCTAAATTATGAGAATTTTCCGAGACTCGTAAGTCGACCGAAAATAATGATCAGAGCCGACATTTAACAGTTAACTTCTAAACTGGAAATCTTGTATTGGAGTATGCAATATTTTTGGTGGATCATCTGGGTATGGGTAGGGGAGTCTTCCGGCATTTTAAGAGAGGGCAAACCCGAAATAAAATTGTCACAAAAGATTTATGAAACATTTATTAAATATAAAAATATTTTTAGGCGTCCAAAAATAAAATTAAAATTCAACCTAAATTTTCAGGGTGTTACAAGATTCCTATTCACTATAGAAAGCTTTTAAATAAGGAATGGAATCCAGTAGAAACCCAGTGCGAGAAGAAACTTGGGTTGTTGGCAAGGCAAGCTAATCTCATATGGAGATAGGATAGTCCTCATAAATTATATTCTTATGAGTCTACCTATGTCTATGTTGTCCTTTTTAGAAATACTATTAAAAAGGTTAGATTTCTATAGAGGATCTCGTTTCTTTTTTTAAAAGTGATCAACAAAAACAGAAAATATAGACTCACAAAGTAAAATATTATTTGTAGACCTAAGGAACAAGGCGGTTTAGGGGTTGAGGTTCTTGATATTAAGTATAAGTGCTTGTTAAGTAAGTGGTTGTTCAAACTTTTTAATGAGGAGGGAGTCTGGTAGAAGTTACCACAAAATAAATATTTAGAAAATAAAACATTGTCACAAGTGATAGCTAAACCCACAGACTCTCAGTTTTGGAAAGGACTGATGAACGTAAAGGATGTTTTCCTTAGCAGAGGTAAACTTGTTGTAGGAAATGTTTTCCTTAGCAGAGGTAAACTTGTTGTAGGAAATGGTCAAGCAACCCGCTTCTGGGAGAATATCCCTTATTATATAACGTGGATCGCCATAAAAACGTTTTGGTGGTCGACGCCTTAACAAATTCTTCTTTGCACATAGAGTTTAGGCGAAACTTAGTTGGAAACAAATGGGACACTTCGCTTCATGTACTTCAACAAATTATGACCACTAACCTAACAAACGAGGATGATAAATTTGTTTGGAAACTCACTTCTTCAAGATCTTTTATGGTTAAATCCATGTATGAAGATCTTTTGGATGGTCATATTTTTGACCTGCACAATTTATTTGAAAATTAAAGGTCCCAGTAAATATTAAGATCTTTATGTGGTTCCTTTTTAACAGTCACTCTGACAAAAGACAATCTTGCCAAACATAATTGGAATGGGTATAAAAAATGTGTGTTCTCTGATTCAAAGGAGTCTATAGATAATTTGTTTTCTACATGTCCTTTTGTGCATTTTTATGGACTGTGGTGCAATATGCCTTTACTATATCCCCACCGGTTAGTAGTACGAATATGTTCGGAAACCGGCTAAACGGGGTTGAAAAGAATCTAAAAGCACAAATTCGGGTGGAAACTTGTGCTTTGTTATGGTCTTTTTGGGAGGTGCGGGAATGATGTCATTTTTAATAAAAGTACCTATACTAATTTTCTACAGGTAATACGCAAGGCATCTCATTGGATCCACGAGTGTTCTTTCCTGATCCTGGAGGCGCAACATGCGCTTATCAACTCTGGATGCACCTGGCTGGAGGCGTCCGCTTCGGTTATCTATTCCCGGGATACCCGGCGGCTATCTAAAAGACTACATGGCGCATAAGATGACTACAAGACGCTTACAAAGCTTCTTTCTTTTTGTCTTCTTCGCTCTTTGTTTTTATATTTACTATGCTGAATTCGTCTGAGATGTAAACTCTAAACTACTGAAACGCTGAATCGCCGAAATAAAAGCTGGGTTTAGAGGTTGGGGCTTTCCCCTTTTCTGAAATAAAACCTCCCATTACATCCAATCTGTCAGCTGTGTGCCCAACATCTGGTATCTGCTCAGGGTTATAGTCGGGGTGCTCTTTCCCTGCCTCGGTGTATACATGTACTCGTTCCAGTTGTCCGTCTTCCCTTGTGTTCTCGAACCCAGTCTTGTTCAAACTTTCAAGTATCTATGAGGAAGAAGAATTATATTCATGTAAAGTGCAAAAAGAAAATTGTATTTTCACCTCTTGCGGAGCAACGCTTTTGGCATGAGTGAATTACCTGAGCAGCTGATGTACTAGTCACAGCTGTTGCAATAGACCCGTAGGCAATTTGCACCTCCTCAAGCCTATCCATTACATTCCGTGGATCCGGTCTCTTATGTGGATTGTACTCATTGCACTCTGCTGCGATCTCAGCGCAAACTCGTAATTGTTCCAGTTGTTTTTGCCCCTCTGATTTGTCCAACCTATTTCTCCAATTTTCAAGTACCTACGAAAATACAAATGAGTTATGAAAGGGGACTAATTTCATACTAGATGGAAATCGTGAAAACTCATGATATTGTTTTTCGCATAATGTAGAAGATCAAACTACAGCTTATCTCCCCCTAGAGAAAAAGTGAGCCCCATTTCCTAATCAAATCTAAATAAAAATTCACTCTGACGTTTGAAAATATTTTTCTGTAAGGAATATATTTTAGCATAATGGAGTATGTTTCAATACTTTCTTTAAAGACGAGGCAAAAGCTTTTCCCCGTCTTCCATTGATTAAGAAGTATGTTTCAATACATTATGACTTTCCTTCCCTGTATCCCATGTTGGTTTCCTTTGTTACTTTAGAGCATATGCATACTGTCACTTTTTTCCGCCTGGCTCTTCTAGAGCAGTATTGAGTTGTAATCACAACACATTCTCTTAAAACATAGTCAATGTCTTTTTACCATAACGTAATTAAATTGTTCTTACATTCTCGACTTTGGTGTACCCCTTCTCTCCAGTAAGCATTTCTGTGATTATGGCACCCAGACTATACATGTCCGATTTCATCGTGATTTTTCCTCCAAAGAATTCAGGTGCCATATATCCACTGTATTGATTAGTGGGACAAGGGAATGCCAAGTGATCCATAGTCAACAAAAATGAATCTAGCCTTAGCCAGCTTAGAGTGATCCAACTACTGCTGTGATAGTGGTCTGGAGTTGGTTTTCACCAAAGCACCTCGAGAGACCGAAGTCAGCAATTTTCAGCACCTTATTTTCATTAAGCAGCACGTTGGCGGGTTTAAGATCTAAATGGAGAATGTTGTTCTGGTGAAGGTAATGTAAACCTTCGGTGATCCCTTTTATAATTTCATAACGCATTCTCCATTCTAGTCCCCGAGATGCATCTGTAAAGGAAAGAGAGAGAATAAACAAAATTTAGTATTCCAGATACTTGAATAAGATTTGGCCATGAATGCAATATGCAGCTTGGAGATTTCTCTCTTAAAATAGAAAACATATATACCTGCATATTCACAAAAAATATTAACCAACCCTACTCATGGATTGTTGAATGAATTGCGCCCCTGGGATTCGATTCTGTGTAACCGAAGCGGCATGTTAAATTTCTTGAAGGTTCTAAACAATTGTGTGCATTGACACAATATACATCTATCATGTTATGAAGTTTAGTTATAGATACAGCTCGCAACTCGAGAGAAAAATGTAGATATTCGAAGCAATATACATCTATCATGTTATGAACCTACCGGTGATGTGATCATAAAGACTCCCATTAGGTAGATATTCGAAGCAAAGTAATCTTTGTTGTACGTCCGCCATGACAAAATGTCCATCGAACATTTCCGCGCTACCTTGTGTGTCTGCACAGTACCCAAGAAAACGCACTATATTTTTGTGCTTTATCTTCATCAAACATTGAACCTCTCGATGAAATTCCTTCTCCTGCAAATGCGATCGCGATAGTCTCTCTTGATGGCGATCGTCATATTCCCTAACATTCCCTGTAGTTCAAAATGTATGGTCAGTATCATCAACTTCAGGTACATCGTCACATGGTACGATGGCATGGTTTGAGATCAACTGCTCCCTCTGTTCTAAAATAAGTGTCTTAACTTTGACAAAAAATAGATGAATGTAGATATGCTTCATGTCTACATATATCCATTTTTTATCAAATTTGAAACAGTTATTTTAAGATGGATGGAGTACAATCAATAGTAGTATTACCTTATAAACCACCGCAAACCCGCCTCGGCCAATTTCGCAGTCATCAGCGAAGTTATTTGTCACGTCTTCTAATACTGATAAAGGTCGGGCCTTCTGCTCTTCGTTTTCTCCTGAGTGCATGCGCTCAATGTAATTTCGTGTGACAGCTTGGCGATCCATTTGCAGTTATAGACAACAGAAGCCTTGAACGAAGAACAAGCAGCGTTATTTAATCACTGAAGAGACTTATTACGACTACTAGATTTAACTCCCCAGGTCATGCATGCTGCATGTGGATAAAAATCTAGACTGAATTACACAACAAAAATTACTCGCTAGCTAGTTCTGCACCTAAAAAAAATGCTTCGATACCACTAGTCCCTGCATCCGACTAATCACCGTCTTATCTCAAACTGCTTGCGTATTACCGACTCCACAGAATAAAAACTAACACAGATAGAAAATGAATGGTGATGGCCTGTAAACAAGCAGCAGCGATGATGAAACCGGCATAATGAAGAAGCAGGTTCCCGCTAAAGCTAGAGACCGTATGAGATTTGGAACAACTCCAAACTTGCTGTTCTAGAGAAGATCTTCCAACAAAAGTATGGTATATTACCTGCAGAAGCCCTGATTCGAAGGCCGGACGGCTTTCAAGATGTTACAGAGCTCCACAGCAGGACGACCGATGGTTTCTGAAGTCAATGAAGAGACGAGACGGGATGTGATGCCAGGAGCAGGAGGTACACACGTTCTAGTAGATGTGGTTATTTCCTGCTCCAGCTGGAGGGCGGATCCGGGGGGGGCCATGCTTTGGCAATGGAAATCAAGGCTTCCCTTTGCAAAGGAACCTACCATTGTTCTAATCGTGACAAGTGTCAACTTTTCCTCACATGTTCTTATTTTGGTTGTATGGCCAAGTGTCACAATTAAATTAAAAGTGGGGAAATATGAGAGAGAAAGGGAGCATACATGTACGGTGGGCATGCCATTTGTCCTTTTATTTTTCAAATCCGAATATTTAAAACGAAATATCTTGAGAACCGTTTATCCAAATTATGAACCGTTTTCATTTTTGAGCTCCTTGCGTCGGGATCTTTAGAACTAGATCCCATCTTGATAGATTTCGACGAACTTTTTTTTCTGTACTCCGGATTGTGTATAGCTGTACAATTGGGTACGTGTAGCTGTACAATCTGTGTCTGTACATTATGTGTATGTGTAGTTGTACAACATGTGTCTGTCTTGTTGTACAACATGTGGTCGTACAACATGTGTCTACGCAGTTGTACAAGTTATGTCTGTATAGCATGTTTCTGTGTAGTTGTACAACATGTGTCTGCGTAGTTGTATAATATGTACATGTACAACCTGTGTGTATGTATAGTTGTACAACATATGTCTGTGTAGTCGTACAACAGTGTATGTACTTTTATACTTTATGTTGTGTTTAATTTTATATCTTTTTCTATGGTTTGTACACCGTTGTTTACATACTATGTACTCTCAATTATAATAATATGTATACCGTGCATTTGAGGAAATATACGACAGGTTCGTACAGGAACGTACCACCACGCTCGCGTGGGGAGCTACGTACACCAGCATCTAGAGAGGCTGGATTGATTCGTTGGTACGCACGTACGTCGCGAACAATCCTGACGCGCGGAGAGGCTTGTATGTAGTACTCTTCTAGGCATCCATACTGGCCACCACGTGGCAGGCCCAGCATCACGCGGACGCGCGGGTCGCCCTTCGCGAAGGCTTCCCTTCGCATAGTCACACCCCGCGGCAATTAGCCTAAAAGTAAGATCTTCCAGACCAACGCGGCAATCGTGCTCACTTTAATGGGCCTAGCCCAAAAGCCACTATGTACAGGTACCATTGGACCGCACGATCTCAATGTAGTGCTAGATCTAGATCGTATACTCTGTCTCCGCCACAACCGCATAGGGCGTAGCGTTTCGTGATTAGATCGCCGCCGCCAAGACCTTCCGCCGTCGCCGCCCGTACACGTCCATACGGAGTCCAGCATATGATTAAGAAAACTGTAACAGTTCCCACGTCTTCGAATCTTCGTCGATCATCGGCGACGATGGCTACAATGCCTCCGCCCAATTCCTAGCTTGGCCGCTTGAAGGTATTGTTTTATACTCCCTCTGATCCGTATTATCTGTGGCTAGAAAAGAACCGGGACACTACATTTAGGTAGTATAAATGGCGAAAATCTTTTTCAGAGGGAATATATGTTTTGCAGTTGGCACGTACTAGCTTGCTTACGAATTCAATAATTTTTGCTTGCTAGTTTGATCTGCTAGTTATAATAGTTAATTGATTGTTTTATGGTAGTCGAGATGTTTGACATGAAGACTGAAGAAGAAGATACAATTAATTAGTAATTTTTTAACCTGATTGGTTCAACCTCAAGTCTACGGCTGAAAATACAATTCAACCGAGAAGATAGAGATCAGAAAACAATTTACCGTACATCATGTTTTTCAATCCTATTCCGCTTGATATGCAAACTTCCAATCAAAATATTCAGCCATCGGTCGTAATTTAAAAACAAGCTAGAGTCGGAAGCGCGACATGTATGAGAAAACCATAAACGTCAATAGATTTGAGATTTCCCTATTGATAAGCAAGTGGAAACACGTCAATTCTATGTTTCCGAGGGAACATACTAGCCATACATGGGAGTATCCATATATAATACTAATGCACAACATCGCCGTCGGTTCTAGTTTAGCTAGTTCGATCAATTTGCTTGGCTAGAGTATTCACATCGCCGTCGGTTACAATTTTATACCATGCGCTATACTTATAAGAATTTTATGTTGTATCTTTTCTATGGTCAATGTCGTTGTTCGCCCCCCCTATACTCAAATCCTGGATCCGCCCCTGAGCTGGACCATTTGGAAGTAATATCGTTGACTGGATGAGAGACATCCATGCGGGTGGACAGAATTGGACCACAGCCCCACCATGGGTTTCTTCATCGGCCCGGATGCTATACCAATGGAAGAAAAAGAAAAAAAAATACTACTCCCTCTGTCCACGAAATGTTGTCCTTCTATTTGCCGCTTATAGCGTGCACTATGGAGTCGTTGCTAACAAAACCACGTAAAGTGGGCTGACCCATTTAGCGTAGAATTGTGACGCCTGGCTTCAACGAAGAAATAGATAAGCCCACGGCATTTCCTTGTCAACGGCATCTACCCAAGGTGGAGAACATTTGTGAAGCCGGTCAATAAGCCAAAAAGCAAGAGAGAAGTCGGTTCTCATAATGCACAAGCGGCGGCAAGGAAAGATATGGAGAGAACATTTTAGATTTTGCAAGCCTAATTTGCTATTATGCGTGGACCGGCTAGATTTTGGGATCAAGAGATCCTTTGGTATATCATGATGGCTTGTGTGATCATGCATAACATGATCATAGAGTATGAGCGTGGAGAAAAAGAACACGACTACACCTATGAATTGATGGGACAGCCGGTGCAAGTTCGAAGGAAAGAAGAGAAGATCGCCCGGTTCATTGCCTCCTACCACGACATTCGAACCAATGAGGTGCATGATGAGCTCCAAAAGGATGTCATGGCGGAGTGGCGGGCTTGAAATGGAGCAAAATGATGTTCTTGTTGTATGATTGTTGTATGTTGTATGATACATTTGTTGTATGCTTGTTGTATGTGTTGATGTTGTATTTATTATTGCTATTTGAACTATTTATTTGTGTTGTAAGAATAATTGAGCTATTTATTATTGATTTAGTGTGTGTGTGTTTGAGCTTTGTTGCTCATATTTGTGTATAGATGTTGTTTGTTCAGCATGCGCGCTGCAAATTTAGCGCGCCTGAAAAACCAAAAAAAACACATGCACGCGGTATATTAATATTTAGCGCGTCTGTCTTTTGCGAACCGCGACCGCGCGCGCAAAACCTCATACAACGCGCGCTAAACAAATTATATAGCGCCAAATGACAGCGCAACTGCTGGAGATGCTCTAACTGAGCAGGTTCCACTTGCCCAAAAAAAAGTATGGCTTCTGATGGTAGCCCTCAATAATGGTTGTAGTGATCAAGGTTTTAGTTACCGGTAGAAATTTTTCCCGAGTGGGTTGGGATATCCGGTTACCGGAAAATCCGGTCCGGTTACTGGACGAATTTGAAAACCGAAATTTGAAAATTCAATTTTTTAAATTCATAATATGACCCATTTACTGAGAGTTTTCTTCAAAATTCAAAAAAATCGAGATTTTTAATCCGGTATGACCATTTCTCGGGGGTGCTCGGATTTCCCGACCGGAAAACACCTGTGTGCGGCATATTAATATTTAGCGCGTCTGTCTTTTACGAACCGCGGCCGCGCGTGAAACGTCATACAACGCGCGCTAAACAAATTATATAGCGTGGCTGCTGGAGATGCTCTAACTGAGCAGGTTCCACTTGCCCCAAAAAAAAGTATGGCTTCTGATGGTAGCGCTCAATAATGGTTGTGGTGATCAAGGTTTTGGTTACTGGTACAAATTTTTATACCTTTGCGTACATATTTATATAAATAAATAATTCAGATTTGTTTTTCCATTATTTACTACTCCCTCTGTTTTAAATATAAGATGATTTATCCTGTTTCCAAATTTACATATATCTATATGTATCTAGACATGTTTTAATATCTATGTTCACTCATTTTAATACATATCTGAACAATATGTGTAATATCTAAAACATCTTACATTAAAAAAACGGAGGGATAACTTTTACACCATCACCTCAGCATATTAAACAAATAATGTGCATTGTTGTGTACCGTTGCCTTCTCTGATCTGATTTTTTTTCCTGCAGGTCCTTAGCTCCTTAAGTATAGGTTGTTTGGCCATCATCAGCAATAACGACCGCAAAGTTCAGATAAGTATATGAGACTTTACATAATGGACAGCCACATGCAAAACTTATTTTTTCGTCCACAAACAGCAACACGATAACATGTATACGTCTATGTCAAAAAAACATGCATACGTTTTTTACATAGCAAAAGATAAAATCTCCTCGGTCTCTCCACCAGCCTAACATCGACGGTTCAGTTAAGGCGCAATTCTTGGGAAGCTCCTCCTCCGATATGAAGCGCCTTGTTTGGAAGATTTGGGCTCCACCGAAAACCAAATTCTTCGCTTGGCTCGCCCTCCAAAACCGTATTTGGACGGCGGATCGTTTGGCGCGGAGGGGTTGGCCTAATTGTGGCCTTTGCCCGCTTTGCCATAGGGCTCCCGAAACCACCGCCCACCTCCTTTTGCATTGCCGCTTCACGACAAGGATTTGGAACTCCTTGAAGGAATGGACCGGCCTCCACGACCTCGACACATCTGCATGGCCAACCCTTTCGCTCCCGGATTGGTGGGCTCGCATGACGAGCCGCAAAGCTTTGGCCTCCCTTCTCCTTCTCACCTCTTGGGAGATTTGGAATGAGAGGAATGCTCGGGTCTTCAAGAATAAGCACTCCTCGCCCCTTACCATCCTCGCCAAGATAAAGAATGAAGCGAAGCTTTGGGTGCTTGCGGGGGCGAGGCGACTAGGAGAATTAGTGCCGGGAGAGTAATCAGTTTTTTTCTCGTTGTTGTTGATTACCTTGTTCTCAATTTTCTTGTACCAACTCTCTCTTAATTAATATAAGGGGCAAAGCTTTTGCCCCACAGTTCGAAAAAAAAAAGTTCATCTTATCACTACAGTTATACTAGCAATTAACTAGAGTGCTGTACAAGATGATGCACTAGACTTCATCGCTGACTCTGACCAAAGCACCAATGGCATGCCAATTTCTTCCAGAAACAAGGCGCGGAGTGCTAGTAGTTCCATCGAGAAGCCATTCTTTGCATGCTGTGTTTCTAATCAAAAATACTGAATCGGACGACACAAGTGACTCGTTTGGACGCCTCCTGCAATGCCCAGAAATTGACGACTGACCTAATAATACGCTTCAGCTTTGCCTGCGTGACAAAGAAAACACTCTTTATGCAGGTTGCTTGTCTCATAACACACAAAAAATATTGCACGCTGTTGCATACTGCATACGAAGTGATCACCATTTAACAGAAATTGGGTTACAAACTTACAGAACTTAGCAGAGACGTGCATATCCGGAGGAAAATATCAGATGCATTATGTGAAAGGCTGCCGCATGTCATTCGAGCACCTAGTTTTTGGTTCTAACGAAACAAAGTCCAAGATCCAATGGTTTAAGCTCCTTGCAGTGTTGGTATATATGCCTATTAAATTTCAGTCGTTGAGGTGCCTCCCCCATCTCTGGTTGGTGTTTGTATTATCTTATCTCATTAATTATTACAGCAGAGATTCAGCGATTGATAAAAAAACAGAATTGCCCTGGCAAAGCACGCATGGAAAATGAAATCAATCCACTTGCACAGCCTATGAGGCACTGACCGAATAAACCAAAAGGGGGAACTAGCAGTAGCACAACGGCAATTTTGTACATACCAAAAGTATGGATGATATGAACAAATTACAACTGAATCCAAGTTAAACACTCCCTTTTGGCGTGTTATTATTTTGTCCCTGTTCATGTCATGATTCTTGAACCTAGGGTGATTCAGTCACATCTGATATTATATAAAACATCATATTGAATGGTAAACACCTTGGACGGCAGCAGCAGGGCATGCCATTCTCGCGGCGTGAAGCGTCTCCCTGGCCGGCGCTGCATGCTCGCGGCGCGGCACTGGACGCCGGGACGGCGGTCCCGGGCGGCGGACCTGGTGGCGGCCAACTCGTCGGCGCGACGGGGAGGCCGAGCGCGGCTGGCCTTGGGGCGGCGCGCAAGGGATTCGGCCTTGGGCCGGATCTGACGGTGCGGGGTGGCTGGCTTCGGCAGCGGCCGGCGCGGCGGTGGGTGCTCCCGTAGCACCCGGATTCGGGGCGGCGGCCCCTCTTGCGGTGACTCGAGTTACGGGGTGGCTCGTCAAGCAGGCGACCTGTGCCCAGGCGTCTGGCTTCGGTTGGGCGTTTGGACTAGGCAGGCTGCCGGTGTGCGGAGTGGCGTTGGGTTCGGGTGGCCAGCCGACCTCGGGATCGGAACAGAGCAGCCGCCGGCGAAAGCATGACTCGACCTTGGTCGGCCGATGACGGTGTCGCCTGTGGGCGTCATCACCTTCCTGAAGGCGTCGTCGAGGGTGGTCTCGTGTTCTTCTCGATTGCTCCAGGGGAAACCCTCGATCCGGTTCTACCGGATCCGGCGGTGGCGGCACTCTGTGCCGTGCTCCCTCTTGAGGGCACCCCTTTGGAGCTGGTTTCGGCTGTGGGACCTGTGGCTGTGGTGGTGGTGTTTCCTCTACTTGCTCTCCTCTCGGTGTCGTCTCCCCATGGCCACGATGCTCGAGCTTCTACGGAGGGGCTAGAGTCTCTCTCCTCTGATGCCGGTTAACGGCCGGGCTAGTGCCGGTGAAGTTTCTCGGGTGTCGACTCGGCTGCGCGAGGCCCTTCGATTATGCTGTTGGCTGTTGTGTAAAGCCTCGGCGACACATGGCCCTTCGTCCGGTGTGGACTCGGCAATGTGCTGCCCTTCGGCGGCTCCAACACCACCGTGGCTGATCTCGGCGGAGTGAAGCTTTTCGTCTACGGCGGTGAAGTTTCTGGTGCACTGGCGTCCAACGGTAACCGGAAGAAGAAGAGAGTTGAAGGCCTTCCCTGCGGGGTTTGCTGCTTAGTGTCATGTTGTTCTTCTCCCTTATTGTAGCTCTTGCTTTCCTTTTCTTGTTTCTGTCTGTGACTCCCTGTAATCCAAACCGGCATTTGTCCCGGATTCCTCTTAATATATTGAAACCGCGCTGGCGGGCTTCCGTCAAAAAATAAAAGTGGAACTGAAAGGGAATGGTCAAAATTTCAATTTTGAGCACTTTGTATAGTATATATGATATCTAGAGACAAACCGCGGATGTCTGATTATACAGAAGGCCCAGAATTAAACAGATTGCACAAAGAACTTTAGCAAAGTGTGACAACATAGCTATAAGGAAAATGTGAAATTCACCAATAAGGGGTAATTTTAAAATTATTAATGTCATGCATTTAATGCATAGTTTGAAGTAGACAAACACAAACCAATAGATGAAATGTACTGTCTGAAATCAAGATTGTTTACCTTTAAATAGAACCCGAGCTTCAACTGAAGTTCTTCTGTATCTTAGTAATTCATTGAGAGCATCCTCACTAGACATCACAATTTTCTCGCCATGACTAATAGATAATGTTTGAAGAAGCCTTGCTTTAGAAAGAATAAGCTCTATAAAGGACATTTCATTTGGACGTAAATTAATACCGGTCATCTGCACAACCTGAAGGTTGGCACACATGCCATCAGTCCATAATGTATTTTGAAATTCTCCATTTGCCTCAAATTTCTGCTCCTCCTCATCATAGATCTTCACAGATAAAAAATAAAATAAGATAATTAACTGGAAGCAGCAAAATGACCTTCAAATGATGTATATATGAACATTTGTATGACACACAAATATTCATCATTACCTCTATTTTGAGTTTTTCAAGATTGGGGGCGCTCTTTAGTAAGCAAAAAATTAACATAATTTGGGGCTGTTCACAAAAGTGCACATGCAACTTCAGGGTCTTCAAGTTGTGAAAGGTGCACAGAAGTATCTCCGGTATCGTAGCTCTTGGCTGAAAAATAGGATCATGAAATTAGAAAAGGATAATGTCAGGAATTAAACTGAATACACCACTAGAACAAAGGAGAAATGCAAAAAAAAATGATGAACCATGTTTTTATATAAGTACAAGGAAAATTTTAATCTTAAAAGGCTCAGCAAACCAAACCACACAGGAAAAAAAAGTAACAAAAGGAAAGGAAAAGAATATAATAGTCCTATTCACAAAGTCGTGGTGTAACTTAAAAGTTAAAACACAAGATGAAAATGTAGAATATATGCAAATGAATATTTACCATGTCCATGGGACAATGCATTTACAATTTTTTAGAACATATATAGTACAGAAATTATGTACAAACAGTAATAAAACAAGTACAAACAACCAGTAACTCTCATGGTACATTACAGAAATGATCTTATTGGGGAAATTTATTTCTAGGTGAAAATCGAAAAAAAAAGATGACATAACCCAAGAAAAATTAATGAGTCGATTGGTCGGAGCTAGGCTGAAAGAAGCCGAGCCCAGCGGTAGGAAAAGAAATCCTTCGACAAAATAGAGGCCGGCCTAGACATGTTTTTTTTAATAGAACTCGGGTCTTTATTGATTACTTAACATCATTACAAAGTACCTCCCGTATGCAAACATGGACAACATCAACTGAAATATTACAAACTGAAGACACCGAACTACGAGCTAAAATATGGGCAGCAACATTAATCTTGCGTCCATAGTGCTTGAACTGACAGGAGATGAAACCTGTCGCCAAAGATTTGATGTCGGAGACCACAGCTCCAACTCCAGAACGATCCACCACCGGGGACCAGATGCGTTGTAGCATAGACAAACAATCAGACGCTAGGACTATGTCATTAAATCCATTGTCCAGCGAGAGCTTTAGCGCACTTCTGATGGCCAATGCCTCGGCCAACTCTGGGGAGGTGATGCCGATGATACCTTCAGAACAAGCAAGCTTAAAACCTCCAGTATGATCCCTTATCACAGCACCCCAACCCATCCAACTATCATCAGGGAACACCGCTGCGTCCACGTTAACACAAACCTGTCCAGCCGGCGGCGGAATCCCGAGGAGTCACAGAGGATTCACACCTATTAGCTGTCTTGGCCTTGTAGCAGTGTAGCATGAAGTTCTCCACATAAGCCTTGACTTTTGCGGCTGCACGATCAGGGTGCAGAAACCCCTTGTCATTCCTGGCATCATTACGTGCTTCCCAGATTTGCCAACACATGTTGGCTCATCTCGGAAAAACAAACCCTAAGTTTTTCGAAATTGGGGTACCTCAATGTGTCACGGTTTTTTTACCACATCCAAGAACATATGGCCCCCTTGTTGTACTATGTTTTGTAAGTAATCAACCTTGTTGTAGAGTCTAATATTGTTGCCTAAAAAAATCAGCAAAATATGCTCCCTAACTTGAACAAGGTTTCAATCGATTCACAAAACTAGAGACTAGGGAGATAAAATTAACAGGGAGGAACATAATCTTTTACCAGTGAATTGCATGAGACGACTAGAAGCTTCCTAACTTGAACAAGCCCTGACATAAACTTCACGAAATCCCGGTGAAGAACAAAATCATGCAAATCAATGAGGGCGGAACGCAAGGATCTCAACTCCCTGAGGATCCAGCCATAATTGTTTTCCGAACAAATCGTGAAGTGACTGAGATTGGGCGCCCGAATCACCCATTTTCTGATGTATTCCCCGCGGATGAAAACATCAATAAACACTAGATACTCAAGCAACGGGGATGTGTCAATGATCTCCTCCAGTTGGTACTCTCCGTAGTCCTGTAAACGGACGTTCATGAGAGTAAATTTCCTCAGCTCCAGGAAGCCCGCGAAGCCTGGCGGTAGGAGCGGGATGGCGCAGCCGAACAGAGTGAGGGAGGTGAGCCGGCCGCAGGAGAAGACGGAAGTGGGGAGGGCGGGGAAGCCGCGGTTGTTGAAGCTGAGGTCGAGGACCTCAACGCCTCGGCGGGAGACGACGGAGAGCCATTCGTAGATCCGGCTTGCGTACGGATCCTCAATCTCCGCGTACGTTTCCGTCGACGCGACCGGGGCAGCGGAGGAGGATGCCGTCGACGGCCCGCAGCCCCTTCGGCGCACCCTCGTCGTCGTCCTCGAGGGGGTGAAAGGAGAGGTCGAGGGACAGGAGAGCCTCCCATCGGCGTCGCCAGGCCCGGGAGAGCGCGGACGTGCGGACGGCGTCGAGTATGCCGACTCGGGTGAGGATTTCGTCGAGGACGTCCGTGGGCAGGGAGATCAGGGCGTCCGCCTCCGCCTCAGCGGCCTCGGTCGCCCGGGTCGCCCCGGCACCTCTTGCGAGAGCGGCTCGGTGGTGGCGGCATTTCCCCGGTGACCGCGCGGCGGCGCGGTTCTAGGGTTTTGAGGTGGGGCGGGCGCTGTTTCGGCGATGGTTTGGAAATTTGGCGCGCGGACGAGTGAGAAAATCGCAAGAGAAAGAACAAAAAAGGGAACAGCTTAAAAAGAAAAGAAAAACAAGATCTAAGGTAAGCAACTTAACACATGGGCCGCAAGAAGATTCCGTAAAAGGAGAACTTACATATGGTAAGATTGTTAGGAGGGTTGTTGCACCTCCAGCCCATTATAGTTCAAACCCAAGGTTTGATGTTGGTTTTTCCGGAATATTGGAATATTGTTTAGTGGGATGCGACGTTTCCGTCGACAGCGAGACGCTTGTGGTGACTTTGTCAATCTCAAAACCTGACATGTCGGTTCAGTCTCTCAGAGGTGCTCATAGGGGTAGGATGTGCGTGTGTGCATTCCTAGGGCTGGGTGTATGCGCGTATATACGAGCACTTGCGTTGTATTGTGTTTTCGCCAAAAAACAGATTTCGTCAAAGCAACGCCTTTGCATGATTATGAGTTTTCACCGTAAGTGCGGAACTGAGCAAATTTCGTGCATTATTTTAGCAAGATAATGATGTCGAAACATCTTTATTGCCATGTATGACCGACGAATGCTACAACAACCATGTCCGTGTGCTAAAATCAATCTGCTGGCTGGGACACCATGGGGCCGTGATATCTCCATCGGATTGGAGCACAACCATACTGCGAGTCCATAGCTTTTTTCACCATCACACATACAAAGGCGACCACCCTGATAGCCATAGTAACCATGACACCACCATGCTTCTCCAGGCCCACCGCCCAGCCGAAGGTCCTTCATGCTTCCAGCTAGGGATGAAAATGGAGCGGAATCTTTCCAACTTTTCCGTGGAAAAACGGAAACGGAGAAGAAAAACGGAGACGGAAACGGAAATATGCGGAACGGAAACGAAAACGGAAAAATTGGAGCGGAAACGGAAACAAATGTGGCAAGGCGTGTTCCGGCGGAACAGCCACGAAAACGGAAATTCCGTGTCCGCTGAATGCGGAATTTCCGCTTTTGGTATGCGAATCGACCACCAGTCCACATCTCTGAGTCAACAAAAGAAAACGAAGCGACCACGTCCCCTAATCACTCCTCCTCTTTAATAGGACCTCTTATCTCTCATCGCTCCTCCTCTTGTCCTCTTCCTCTGATCCTCTCTCGCGGGCGACCTAAATCTGCTGGCGGCGGCGGCGCAGCAGCCAGCAGGTATCGGCCTTCCGCCGCACTTCTTCTCCGGCTAGTGTTGATCCGACCGGTCCTCTCCTCTCCCATCTTCCCTCAGTCCTCACTCCCGTCTCACCATTTGCAGGGACAGATTGATTGGACAGCTGCGGCGGCCGGCCCTTGTAATTCCGGAGCTGCGGCCGCGCTGGTGACTTGGTGAGGTATGGATCGATTGCATCACTCTCCCCTCGTTGCTGTGTACAAGGATTACCTTGCTGGCCTGCTGTGCTCTGAATATTTTTTGGATGATCTGTTTGGAGTAGCAGCTCATGAAATACTGAAAATTCGAAGTGTTGATGTATATTAATCGTTCATGCATTTCTGAACTGTTGTAGACTTGTAGCCCGTTCTTAAATTAGGTTATGTTGTTTTACATTGCTGAAATCCTGTTCTGAACTTAGGTGATGTTGTTTTACAGGTACCACAGAGTACAGTCCTATACTCCTATTCCTATGGATATTTTTCAAAGTGCAAGTAGCACTGCTAGTGTGAGCGTTAGTGCCACATCTCCTGCTCCTGGTTTGGTTGATTCATCAATGCAGTCTGCCAGTGGTACTAAAAATCCATTAGCAATTGAAAATCAAAGTGATGATTTGACAAATGAAACTGAAGACACAGACCCTTCTGCAAAGAGAAGTAAGAAGCTGACCTCTGATGTTTGGGATCATTACATCAAATATGAAGTCACAAAGGAAGATAAGGATGGTAACAAGGTTGTAGAGAAATGGGCCAGATGCAAGAGCAGCGGATGTACTTACAAAGGTAGACGTTCAACTCAAAAAGGCAATCGAGGCACTACTGTTTTCAGAACTCACTTGCTCCAACAGCAAAAAATTGGGAAATGGCATCAAAGATATGTAGTTGTTTGAAGTTATTTGATGATGCTACTAAGCTCTTCTCTGGGAATAAATATCCAACCGCAAATCTATTCTTTATCTCTTTTTGTAAGATCAAGATTGCAATTTCTGAGTGGTGTGCAAGCTCTGATCCAATCATCAAGTTTATGGCATTTTCTATGAAACTGAAATATGAGAAGTATTGGGACAAATCCAACATGGCACTTGCTGTAGCATGCTTCTTTGATCCCAGATACAAGAGAAATGTGATAGAATATTATGCACCAAGGATTTACCCCACCACCTATGCGGAAGAGATTGAAAAGTTCACAAGGGTTGTTGACCAATTGTTTGAAGCATATGTCTTGGTTTCAAAGAAGACAACACCCAGCAGTGGTAATAATATGTGTCAAAACTCTTCTCATAATGCTTTTGTTGTGGATGATGGTCTAGATTCATTCTTGAATAGTAAAAGGAAAATTTCAGTTCGCGGTATCAAAACTGAGTTGGAACTATACATGGAACAAGATCTGGTTCCTAGAACAGAGAATGGTTTTAACATTTTGTCATGGTGGAAGGACAATCAAGTTGAGTATCCTATTCTATCCAAGCTTGTTAGAGATATATTATCTATTCAAGTGTCGACGGTTGCTTCAGAGTCGGCATTCAGTGCCGGCGGACGTGTTGTTGACCCATTTCGGAGTCGCCTTGGTCCTGAGACTGTGCAAGCTTTAATTTGTACTAAAGATTGGATTGCAGCATTAGAAGGTAACTATATCATATGCATAATCTGAGATCAAAACTCTAGAAGCTAACTTGTTTTATCATTTAGGTGGTGACATCAAATCTGTCCTCAAAGATCTGGACATGGAGAGCTTGGAACGACGGTTTGCAACGATGGTGCACATGGTTGGTATTTTACTATCTGTCGTCAACTACTCATAGATGTATCATTACAATTTTGTTTTCGTGATTGTAGCTAGAGGAGCAACCAGATGATGATTCTGATGACTGGGAGGATTTGATGAATGTTGAAGAGGAGGAGTGAATCCTGCCAATCTGCCATGCTGGGATTGAACAATTATTTACCGACTATATGTATCTTGCTCTTTTCTTGTGGATCTTTTTCAAGTGTGAACTATGTGTGAGACCTGATCGTTGTGACTTGAGCTAAATTTCTATATGTTTGCTCAGCTACAAGTTTAAAATAGATGCTTGTTGGTTGTCATATCTTAATCAAATATTGCTTTATTCGAATCAGTGTGTACTTTATTATTATACTTTATTGACTTGTTGCTTATGTGCTTGGTTAGTTGCTTGAATTTTTCTACATGTTTCAAGGGGCCTCTTTGTTCCGTCAAACATCCGCTTTCCGTTCCGTGTTCGTGTCGTATTCGGTCTGTGTTTGTTTCCGACAATATTTGTTTTCGTATTTGTTTCCGGGGTTTCCGTATCCGTTTCTGTTTCCGTAACAAAATATGGAAACAAATGTGGCACTACTCAGTTCCGTTCGTATTCGCTCCGTTCGTATCCACATCCTACTTCCAGCCATAGTTACCAATTGTCTTCCACTAACGCGACGGGATGGATGGAGAAGAGGGTAGGGAGCGGTGAGGAGAGCGAGCGAAAATTTAAAATAATGAAATAGTAAATCTAAGATCACAGTTATATTAATATGTGGATACGAAATATTGACAAGGGTGAATGCACCAGCCATGACGACAGTGGTCAAGGTGTTGCCAGATGGTCTCGGCGGGTTTTGTGGTCAGTTTACTATGTTGACTTAATACACTAGTAATCGTGCACGTGCATGCACGTATTTTATGCGCTGTTTGCTAACATTCAAGCAACATACAAACTTGTTTGATAACATTGACAATGTTGTATTTCCTTAGCAACATGGTTTTCATTTCAGAACATGAATGGGCCATTGGAATTCTTAGTAATACATTAAATAATTACATAGATGCATGGGTCAATCAGAACACCAAAGGGCTTTAATATCGTAGGCTAAACCGAACACCAAAATGGTTACATTATTCCATTCCCCAAGATAAAAACGTTTGTCAACCATGGCATTGAAATCAAGATAAGAAAATTATTTACCAGAATTAGTACTCTGCATAATGGAGTACTGGAAGCAAACATGCCAAGAAATGATGCCTTACTGGTGACGTACTTAATACATTGATGTAATTATCCTAAAATTTGGGGTCTGTTCTAATCCAGATAATTACCTGAAAAATGTTGACAAGTAGTAGCGAAATATGGTCTCCTTAAAAACAATATCCTACAAAACTGGTAAGAAAACATTACAAGATGTCGTCATATGTAAAAACTGTTATACACATTACATGAAAAAATTGCACATCCAGATAGGAAATCAATATACAAGATATGAATCAAAAATGAAAAAGGTACCATATCTCCTGTGATTTTTTTAGCACAAGCTTGGTATTTTAAGAGGACATACTGATTGTAATGGCAGGGAATGACACATCTATAGAGAAAATCTTGATTTTCCTTTTGTAGCAACATCTATAGGAATAGCTAGAAAAGGTATCATATTATTGTTCAAGTAGAATTAAGCTTCCGGCAATAAGTAACCAGTCTTTGAACATGACTAAAATTTGACGGTGGGTTTGGTGAACATTATCTCTTGAACTGTGGGGCAAAAGCTTTGCCCAACTATTTATTAAGAAGAAGGTGCCCGGTTTATTAGTGGAAAAAACCGGGTGAAAACCATACAACAAACACCAACAACACAGATGGAGCCAACACAACCACAACAAGGAACACCTAAAACAAGCAGCACCCAAAGCGACAACCCCAAACTACCTAAGATATCACGAACTCACGACTACTCTAGGACCATGCAGCTGTCGAATCTTTTCTTGCTAATCTTCTTTTTCTTCTTTTACCCCTAATAACAGTAACTGTACTGAGAGATGCCCCCACCTTTTTGATTACATTCTCCGAAGCCTTCCCTGCCAAGACACAAGCAATGTGTTTGCCATAACCAGGACTAGCCGCCTCTAAACAGGCGATCAAGACGCAAAGCTCTTTAGCAAAAAGGGCGTCAGAGTTAGGAGCCAACACTCCTCCACTGCCCACAGAGGGCGTTGAGGCCACCGCCGAAGGCTCAGACGAGGCCAACTCACATAGCTCTTTAGCAAAAGAAGCCTCAGAGCTAGGTGCCAACACTTTTCCACTATCCCCAGAGCGCATTGAGGCCACCGTCAGCGCCTCTAACGAGCCCAGCCCCATCGGAAGCACCACCGGTGAATCCTCACAAGACTCCTGAAACTCTGATGTGATCTGCAGGACCGGACTCAAAATCCCACATGTGTCCTCACCCTTATAGGGAGTCGTCGCAACAAACTGCGGCAATGGGCTAGGACTGCTGAAGGAGCATTTTCCCTCATGTGTGGTTTTGGTAATTAAATGACAATCTCTATGGACTAATGTTTGCATTGAGATATCTTATAGATCGTGTCCATGAGAATAGTAGAGTTCATGTGTTGGACTCTTGAAGCTTATTTGATGACCAAGGTTCCATTCAACGGTGTATATTATGGATGGTCATGTGTTGAGTGGAGCATTTGCAAGTATGTCTTGAAGGAGTCAAGACATCATATTAGCAAAGAAAGATTGGAAGATAAAAGGTTGATCAAGTTGTTGATCAACACACAAAGCTACAAGATGTCCCAAGTGGGATCATGTATCTATTGGGATGGTAATCACTTGTCCATATAGCTTTGTGAACTAACCCATGATATGTGTGTATGGTATCTTTATGTGGGGTTAGGTATCTTCCCATGGGCTTGCATCAAATGAAGATTTCATATAGCTCGTGGAGGATGACGTCATGTGGTGAACGTCATCAAGGATAAGATGCGCAAGACCAAGAGAAGCTTTCTCGAAGAGATCCTATGCTTGGAGCTTGCTATGGATGCATGAAGACGAAGCTAAGCGAGACTCTCCCATAATGGAGTATGGGGGAGTATTTGGAGATGTCTTCATCAAGCATGTGCTAGCAAGCGCAATCAAGAAAGGTGATCCACTTGAAGAGATCAAGATAGTCATCATCTAACTCAAGTGGAATGCTCAAGGCAAAGGTATGATCTTGATAGGGCTATAGGATAGATAGGCGTACTATCAAGAGGGGCTCTCGAGTGAGTAACTTGATCGCATCTTTGTGGAGAGCTCAAACCTTTGCATACTTGGCATATCATATTTCCTGGTTCTTATTTGGCTCTTATCCATGTGAGGAATTAGAGCTTGGTTCATCTTCATGCCAAGCGCTAGCTCATCCAATTCGGGATTTCATTCGTTCATCTTGTTGTGTTTTGGATGTTGGGTTTTGGTGCTTGTCGTGTTCCTCATGACAAGCCCAAGTGCTTCGAAAACGGTTTTACTTTGGCAAACTTCTTGCGTTTTCGGTGGCGGAAATATTGCCGGTTCGACCATGAGGAAAGTCCCACACCTTGCCATGTGTGGTGACTTTGCTCTATTTATGGGATGCAATATTTCCACTTTTTATACCCTGTGCTCGTCGCTATCTTTCCAACAAAGTTGGTTTCACCTCATTCGGAGTTCATTTGCAAAAGTTATAGCGGTTTTAGTTTGGCTGTTCTGAACCGGATTATTGGGGCCGGATATTTCGTTCCACCGGAATTTCCGGTTCCCCAACTCGTCCAAGAAATCGGCTAAGGAAAGAAGGAAAAGAGGTGCTGGACTCAACCGGAAATTGTGGTCGGATATTTTGATGACCCGGAATTTCCGAGTTGCCCTCAAAGAGCCTCGCGAAAACGGCTAAGGAATGTTTGGTTTTGGTTCTGACTCCAGCCGGAATTTCAGCTCGGAAATTTCATGGACTCGGAATTTCCGGTTGACCGGAATTTCCGAGTCTCACTTATACCGGAATTTCCGAGTTTCGAAACAGCCAACGGCTATATTTCCTGGAGAGCTATAAATAGCCCTCCCCTTCTTCTTCCTTGAGACATCCAAGGCAGCACGTTTTCCCTCTCTCTCCTACTCCATTGTTGACCTTGGAAAGCTCACTTCCCTCTCAATCCCTCCATAGATTCTTGCATATTCTTTAGGGAAAGTTGAGAGGAGATCTAGATCTACAATCCTACCAATCCATCTCTCCTCTAAGTGAGGGGAACCTAGTGGATCTAGATCTTGGAGTTCCTTTGTGGTTCTTCTCTTTGTTCTTCCTCTCTTCTCCCCCCATAAGCATTAGTTGCTTTTGGTGGGATTTGGGAGTGAAGGATTTGACTCCTTTGTGGTTTCTTGTGTTCTTCCTCTCTTATTCCCCCATAAGCATTTGTTGCTTTGTTGGAATTTGAGAGTGAAGGACTTGAGCACTTCGTGTGCTCTTGCCATTGCATTTGCATCGGTTTGAGCCCTCCACGAGGATTCGTGGTTGTGATACTTGTGAGCTTGTTACTCTTGGGTCATTGGACCCTAGACGCCTTTTGTGGCCGGCCTTTTGTGGCCAAGACCTTTTGTGGTCAAGACCTTTTGTGGTCACTTGAGAGCCCCCAATTAAGTTGTGAGTGTGTGCCTCAAGACTTGGGAGCCCCCAATTAAGTTGTGGGTGTGTGCCTCAAGATTGTTGTAAGGGATTCGATCTCCGCCCAAAAGGGGATCAATAGTGGAAGGTGAACTCGCAACCTTTTGTGGTTGAGTTCATCAGGAGAAGAAGGTGAGCCTTGGTGGCGTTGCGGCTAACCTGTTGTGGTTGCGCACACCTCTCCAACGAGACGTACACCCTTTGGGTGGAACTCGGGAATACATCCTCGTCTCCACGTGCCTCGGTTATTTCTATACCCGAGCTCTTTACTTATGCACTTTACATTGTGATAGCCTTCGTGCTTGAAGTCATATATATATCTTGCTATCACCTTGTTACTTGTATTGCTTAGCATAAGTTGTTGGTGCACATAGGTGAACCTAGTATATTTAGGTTGTATGCTTGCTAAAGTAAAACACTAGTTTTATTCCGCCTTTATCAAGCATACCGGAATTTCCGGTCCATCTAGGCTCGGAAATTCCGGCTCTCCGGAAAAAGTTTTAAATCGCCTATTCACCCCCCCCCCCCCCCCCCTCCTCTAGGCGACATCTGTCCGTTCAACTGCCACGAGGAGAGAAACAACCAAAGAGAAGTGCTTCCTCGACCAAAGACGACTTCTGCTCAGTGGAGTCGAGCGAAAACGACACCTGCAAAGGGGCGAGTCCCAAGCCATCAGAAGCACATGCCTTTGTCTGCTGCATAGGACCACCAACGCCTGCCAACAACAACTTGAGAGTTGCCACCTCTTCACGAAGGGGGCGAGACGCCTCCTCAACACGGTCCGCAACCAGCTGACAGAGCTCCAAACGAAGCAAGGCAAAGTGGCACTGAAAGACAGAGTCATTGAACTATAACTATAACTTTCAGTAGCTGAAAGAGGCTATAACTATAACTTTCAGTGTACAAGAAACTGAACTTTGAGGGAACAATCTCGCTCTAACCACCGGGTTAACAATGTCAGCCTATTAAAAAAATCTCCACTAAAAGTATGCAGGATTATTAGGAAATCTTCACAAAGTACACAAGATGCAGCTGATCTTCACTACCTTGTGGCTTATAACCTGTAGTAGAAATGAATGGTTTACATCGATCTGTGATTAATTTAAATAGTTAAGATCTAAATCTCGAAAAGGCAACACATGACAAAGACTTCACTACATGCAAGGAATAACAGAGTGAAATAGGGGAAGTAAATTATATTGATGGCATATGAATCAACATCTGTTAAATTAGTAAATCTGAAACGCAGCCATATTAGAGAGAGAGAATGAATCTCAAATGAACTTTCAGATCAGGTAACAATAAGTACATTCGGTTTAAAAATCTTGAGAAACAACAACTGCATCATGAAAGCACACTTCTTACACGATCAGAATTCAGATACCGATGTATAAATTAATCAGAAGTGATGACAAACTGTATTCGCCCACCCACTTGGAGCAGCATGAACCTTCGAAGCCTAGACATAGCCAAATTCAGTAAGTTGATTCTGATGCTTGTCCCGGTCAGGGGTGCACTTTGGCCCCCGGAACCTTGATACACATACAGGAGTTGGATCTGATTTCTCAAAATCAGAAGTGACGGCAAAATAAATGATTGAACAAATGTCAGTACCTAGTTGCGGGCTTGCGGCCTGCGGTCTTCACTCAAGAATTGATTCACTAAAACTTGCGGTGGAGGCGGGTGGGACGACGTCGGGCAGGTCGACTGGCGGCGCATCGGTGGCGGGCATGAGCTGGCGAGGACCGTGGTGAAGGCTCGTGAGCAGGCGGAGAACTGTAGTGCAGCGCTGGATGCTGGTGGGAAGATGGCGGACGGGTCCACGCGCGGGAGGCCGCCGCAGCGTATTGATGGAGTAGGCGACCTGGCAGGGCGCCGTAGAGCCAGGGGACGGGCGTGCAGGCGGGGCGGCGGCGCCGTGCCTGCAGGGCGAGTGCGGACCGTCGGCGGACTGTGCTTAGCGTCGGGCATGCGGGTGGCAGCGACGGATTGCTTCCCCAGGGGTTGACTGCTGGATTCGTGCAGGGAGTCGGGCTGGCATGCGGGCGGCGACGGTTTGTGGCAGGGTGCTGCGTTGCTTCCCCGAGAAGAACTTCAAGTCGGCATTTCGTCAAAAGTTTTTTACTACTTGTTTTGGACGGACGGGTTAACTGGCCGTAGTCCGTCCGGGTGTGTTTTTTTTTTAAACGAAGGCAAAAGCTTTGCCTTATATTTATTAAGAAGAAGGTGCCCGGTTTATTAGTGGAAGAAACCGGACGAAAACCATACAACGAACATCAACACCATGTACCCACACAAACACAAACACAAAGACCAACACGACCGCTCACAAACTTGCCCAACATATCCCAACCACGAAACGATTACCTGACTACCTCAAAAGGTCTCAACAATCCATGACCGAGTAGCATCCATTAAACAGCCGCAGACGTCTTGCCAATGGCGCCACTCTTCTTGCCTATGCTCATAAGAGCCTTCTTCACCTTCTTGATCTTGTCAGCAGGAGCCTCCTCTGCTAGGAGGCAAACAATCGCCTTGCCAGAGCCAGGGCTAGCTGCCTCCAAGTAAGCGAGCAAACCACCAAGTTTTTTCACGAAGACCGCCTCATCAATACGTGCCAACATACCATCACAATCAAAGAAGGGTGACCGGATGGACTTCAACGCCTCAGAATTAGGTGCCAAAGCAGCTACCTCATCAACCTCATCCTCCATAGACGCCACCTGGCCAACAACCATGGGTGAGGGAGCAACACCCACACAGAGCGTCGAGGCCATCGTCAAATCCTCCACCGATTTGAACTCCGTCGGAGACATAATAGATGAATCCTCACACGACTCCTGAAGCACTGGAGCCTAGATCTCGCTTATGTCCTCGCCCTCAGGGGCGTGGCAACAAGCTGCGGCGACGGGCAAGGACTAGCACAAGGAGAGAAACAACCAAAGTGAAGTGTTTCCTCAACCACAGACGACTGCATAGTGGAGTCAAGTGGAACCGAAGCCTGCACAAGGGCGAACCCTAGGCCACCAGAGGTACACTCCATCGGCTCCAAAGAATCACCATCGCGTGCCAACAACAGTTTGAGAGTTGCAATCTCTTCACGAAGGGGGCGAGACGTCTCTTCAACACGGTCAGCTACCAGCTGACGAAGCTCCATACGCTGCAAGGCAAAGTGCGACTGAAAAACAGAGTCATCGAACTCCTCGCAACACCTAAGAGAGGGCCTTGGCTCCACCGGAGCACATCGCTGGCAAGGAGCACGAGTGTCTGGTGAACGAGACCGAGCATCCGGAGAGCAAGAACGAGCAGCGGGAGAGCGTGCATGGCAGAAACGCTCCCGATGACCAGGACGACGACATCGGATACATCTGAAGGGCCCCCGACAAGCGCTGACCTGGTGGCCACGTTCAAGGCACCGAAAACATCTCCCTCGTGCCCAACGCTTGCAGTCTCCCTCGTGCCCAACGCTTGAAGGCGAGGCTACGCTCGAGACCATCCTTCTGAAGCGAAGCCGTTCGAGCGCAGCCGGGACGGCCGCCCCGACCCACCTGGACCCAGCCTTCCTCATCACCAAGAACTGTAGCAGCAGTAGAGAGGCCGTCGCAGGGCTCAGCTCGTTGTGGAGACGATGGCGTGCGGTCGGGACAACGTCCCCGACCAACCTGCACCGAGCCTTCTTCCTCACCAAGAGCGGCAGCAGCAGATAGGACGCTGCAGGGCTCTGATGGTGCCTCCGCATATGCCCAGCTGCCCGAGGTAGACAGCGGAAGCGACAATGACCCGAGTCCCTCAATCATCACGGCAGGGTCGGACCGAAGCTCCCCATCCGACGGGCCATGGCCAGACGACGGCGGCGCTTCTACTGGCAGGGACGCAGCTTCTGCCGGCGAGAGCAAGGCGGACGCAGCCTCTGTCGACGGGAGCAAGGCGGCCGTTGACGCAGCAGGTCCGAGCTGGGAGCATGTCAGCAGCGGGCCTGAGGATACACCGGCGGCGAGGGGAACAGGGGCGGCGAGCGGCGGAGCCGAAGGACCCGCCGTCGTGACCTTGGGTGAGCGCTTGAACAGCATCCGCCCACGAAAGGCGAGGTCGGACTTGCGGGAGGCGAGGACGGCCGCCGCGAGCTCGGCGGCATGCGCAGGGGCGGAGGACGAAGAGCCCAGACACGCGTGAAGAGCCATTGCCGCTACATGTTGTGCTCCAGCTCCGTCAACTCCAGGCCACGGCCGACGGGGATGTCGGTCACCGTGCTTGACCTCGGGCTGGAGGGAGAGAGGGCGCGGAGGGGAGTCCGGATCTGCAGGCGGCGGTGGGAGAGGAGGTCGGGGGAGGGAGATCAAGCCGGCGGCGGCAGCAGCTCACCGTGCGTCGCCATGGTCGCCCGAGACGTCCGCTCGTTTCGCTCGGATGCCCGCCAAGAGTTGACCCTGCAGAAATATCTTTTGCGGGTGTGTTTTAGTACCCTACAGACCATCCGATTTTTTGGTTGTTTTATATTAGTGGAGATGGAGATGAAGATCAGGCCTGTAGTCATGCTGCAATTACTCGTCCTTGCATGAATCCACATACGCATCAAATTTCTGTCAGAGAATGAGAGTGGTTAACGACCGTGCTCTGTTAATCTTGTAAATTTAACGCGCTCCGTCACACGCTCCCGGACCAGAGTTCAGCTTGTGTTTTTAGTGGAGACAACAAATTAATTATTTTCATGAAATTTTGACACATACTCTATATAATGTGTTTCTTAGCAAGGGCAATTCCAGCAAATACATACCCTATTTTGATGAGTAGCTTGTTTCTTCCAATCCGAGCAAACAATTAGCTAGCACCATTGTTCTGATCTGATCCTTACCTCCTTAATGGTTGGCTGCTTGGCCGTCGTCAGCAATAAAAGCACATATGAGCCTCAGAACATAGTAAGAACGTCCACAAGAAAAGAAAAAAAAATCGTCCACAAATAGCAACAGAAAAATGTGCAAGTTTTTTACATAATGGAAGATACAATTCCCTTGCTCTCCATCACCCTGACATGTATGCTTCATTTTCACAGTTCATCTTCTCACTACAGTAATACTAGAATTTAACTAGAGTGCTGGACAAGATAGTGCACCAAACTTCAGTGCTGACTCTGGCCAAAGCACCAATGGCAAGTGAATTTCTTCCAAAACAGATCATAACGCAAAATGCTATAATAGTTCCTTTGTGAAGCCATTCTCTGCATGCTCCATTTCTAATCCAAAATACTGAATCAAATAATAGAACTGACTCATGGGGATCTCTCCCTCCGTGACCAGAAGGCCTGACCTAATAATACGCTTCAGCTTTACCTGCATGACAACGAGAACACACACTTTATGCAACTTGCGAATGTCACAATGTGCAGAAAGAAGATGCGACCAAAATATATTGCACACTGCTGCATACTACACACGAACTGATAACATTTAGCAGAAACTGTCTTACAATTTAGCAGAGATATGCATGGTCCGGAGGAAATTATCAGATGCATTGCGCAAAAGGCCGCACATTTAATTCGAGCACCTAGTTTTTGGTTCTAACGAAACTAAGTCCAGGATCAATGGTTTAAGGTGCTTGCAGTGTTGTTATGCCTTTTAAGTTTTCAGTTGTTGAAGTGTCTCACCCATTTCTGCTTGGTGTTTGTATTACCTTATCTTTATTAATGAAATTCAGCAGGGATTCTGCGCTTGTAAAATTAACAGAATAGCTATGTCAAAACATGTATGGAAAATGAAGTCATCCACTTGTACCACTTATGAGGTACTGACCGATTAGACCAAAAGGGGGAACTAACAGTAGCACAACGCCAATTTTGTAAATAATAACTAAACAAGAAATCTATGAATGATATGAACAGAGTTGAATTTAATCCACATAAAACACTTCCTTTTGGCGTGCCATTATTTTCTCCTGCTCATGTCATGATGCTTGAACCTAGGGTAATCCCACCCTCTCTAATATTAGATAGAAATATCATATTTAATGTAAAGGAATGAAATAAATATGCAATGGAAGGGGAATCCTCAAAATTTCAATTTTATCGCTTTGGATAATGAATGATATATGGGGGCAGGCCACGTATATGTGACTATAAAGCAGGTCCAGATCTTTTTCGAGAAACACACAAGGTTTGCGTCTCGTTCCATTGAAAAGTAAGGAGAATTTTTACAAGCCTAGAGAGGCTGAGTACAAAGGGTTTTAATGAATGTAATTAGTGCACGTCTCATGTGTTTGGCAGCAGGACCCTAAGACCTTAACAGACACCACAAAGAACTACAGCAAAGTATGACATCATAACTTGAAATCCAACACACACTAAAGTAAAGTAAAATATAATGTGAAATGCACCAATCAGGTGGTACTTTTAAAAATAAAAAATGGCATCCATCTATCTGTAGCTTCAAATAGACAACGAGAGTGCATAAGATGTAACTGTGTGAAATTAAGTTTCTCTACCTTTAAATAGGACCTGCGCTTCACTTGAAGCTCTTTTGTATCCTAGTAATTTATTTAGAGCATATTCACTAGACATCACAATTTTCTCACCATGACTAACAGATAATGTATGAAGAAGCTTTGCTTTAGAGAGAATGATCTCCATAAAAGATATTTCATTTGGATGCCATTTAATACCGATCATCTGCACAACCTGAAGGTTGGCACACATGCCATCAGTCCATAATGCATTTTGAAACTCAACATTTGCCTCGAATTCCTGCTCCTCCCCACCAAAGATCTTCACATATAAAAGTACAAATGGGCAATTAACTAGAAGCAGCAAAATGACCTTCAAACGATGTGAATATGTATACATGTATGGGAACATTCATCATTACTAACCTGTATTTTGAGTTTTTCAAGATTTGGGGCACTCTTTAGTAAGCAAAAAGCTAACATAATAGGTGGCTGTTCACAAAAGTTCATATACAACTTCAAGCTCTTCATGTTGTTAAAGGTGCACAGAAGTATCTCCGGTATCTTTACACCTGCCTGGAACATTGGAGGAAGAAAGAGAGATGACAATATCAGGACTTAAACTAAATGCATCTCTAGAACCAAGGAGCAATGCAAACAAAGGGACGAAACCTGTTTCTATATAAACACAAGGAGATTATAGATGTTAAAAAGGCTCAGCACACCATAAAACCACACAAATTAATATATGTAGCAAATGGAAAGGGGGAAAATATATTGGCCCCATTTACAAAGTCGGGGTATAAGTATAACTTAAACACAGGGATACAAGATAATATATGCAATTTAATATTTAGCATGTCAAAGGGAAGATGCATTCACAAATTTCCTGGACATGGTACATAATGCACAACTCTATTAGAACCAACAAACACAAGCAACACAAACTTACTGTAACTTTCATGGTATATAGCACACATGGTCTTATTGGGGAAATTGCTAGGTGAAAGAATGGCAAAAGGCATAATATAACCCAAAATAAATTAAGAACTCAATTGGTCGGAGCTAGGCTGAAAGAAGCCGAGCCCAAGGGTAGAACAAGAAATCCTTGGAAAATATAGACCTAGATATGTGGGCACATTTCGAAGAAAAATAAAACCTACACATTTCTGAAATGGGGTGCCTCGATGAGTCGCATGTATTTTTTGCCGCAACCAAGAGCATATACCCTTGTGATCATGATTAAGCTATTTTTTCCTTTGTTTTTACTTTATCTTTTGTTCTCTAATATTGATTCCTAATAGAAACATGCTTTCGGAACCAAAAAAAACTCCTAGTTTTCGGATGCAAGGCACTTTGTTAACTTGCTTTCAATTGTTTCAGCCAAACTAGAGGCTCCAAAGAAAGCAAGGATCAAGGGACATAAACATTTACCGAAGCATAGTGTGTGACGAGCAGAAGCTTCCTAACTTGAACAACCCCTGAAAGAAACTTGGCGAATTTGTTCTCAGCAACGAGGTCCCACAAATCCCACAAATCGATGACGGCAGAGCCCAGGGATGTCAGTTCCTCAAGGACCCAGCCATAGTAGATTTCAGAACAGATCGTTAAGTGCCTGAGATTGGGTGCCTGAATCACCCATTCTCTGACGTAGTCGCCACCAAAGTGAACATCGGTAAGTACTAGAAAATCGAGCAACGGGGATGTATCAATGATCTTCTCAAGTTGGTACTCCCCGTAGTCTTGTAACCGGACGTTTTCTAGGATTAGTTTCCTTAGCTCCGGGAAGGCCGCGAAACCTGGGGGTAGGAGCGGGATGGCGCAGCCGAACAGAGTGAGGGAGGTGAGCCGGACGCAGGAGAAGACGGACGTGGGGAGGGCGCCGCTGAAGCTGAGGTCGAGGGACTCAACACCCCGGCGGGAGAGAACGCAGAGCCAGTCGTGGACGCGGCCTGCGTAGGGCTCGACGAGGCTGGCGTGGAAGAGCCGGACGCGGCCGGGGCAGCGGAGGAGGATGCCGTCGACGGCCCCTAGCCCCTTCGGCGCGCCCTTGCCGTCCTCGAGGGTTCGGCGAAAGGAGAGGTCGATGGACGGGAGGGCCTCCCATCGCCGTCGCCAGGCCCGGGAGAGGGCCGACGTGCGGACGGCGTCGCGGATGCCGAGGCGGGTGAGGATTTCGTCGAGGACGTCCGTGGGTAGGGAGATCAGGGCGTCCGCCTCCGCCGCAGCGGCCTCGGTCGCCCGGCCGCCCCGGCGCCTCTTGCGAAAGTGAATCGTTGACGGCATTTCTCCGGTGAGCGCGCGGCGGCGCGGTTCTAGGGTTTTGAGGTGGGCGGGCGCTGCTTCAGCGGTGTTTGGAATTTTGGCGCGCGACGAAGTGATGTCGGGTTGGAGAAAATCGCGGGAAAAAGGAACAGAAGGCGGTACTTCTCATTGTCAGGCGAGGACTGAGGAGATTTTACCTTGCCACCTGACGGTGAGGAAAAAAATCTTCTTCTTGTTATTAACACGGAAACAAACCTTGATCATGAGTACGTACACACAAGAATCAGCTTAACTTAAACAAAAGGGTGTTTAATTCATATATGTAAAATCTGCATATATGTATACTGAATCGTGAGAAAATAAAATGGAAGAGCAAAACCTCTAAGTATGCAAGGTTGCAGCAACTGAATTCCGTGTTCTTGTTTGCGTGAGAAACACCAAGGCAATATCGTGTGACTACTCCACCAGCAAGATCACGAGAAAGGTTTCTAGAGAGCCACGAATGAGGAGCGAATGAAAACCAACTTATATGTGATTAACGCACTTGGTATATCAAACAGATTGTCCCATTACAATAAATATTTATATACATAGTTGTTTCTTCCATTGCAACGCAGTGCTCCAACAGGGAGATAGATCCGCGGCAACAAGTGGGCACCAAGCAAGTAAACCTAAATCAATCAACAATTTGTAGTATGCTATGTTTGGATGTTTGTATTGGAATGCTTGGAATTGAATTGAGACCAATTCCAAATCGGTGGATGTATTGAAACGAGCCTTCAATTTCAAACTTATGTTTAGTTGTACAAGATATTGATATATGGAATAAAAAAGAGCACTCAATTTCAATTCTCTGTTTGGATATTTGATGGTTGAATTTGGCCATCCCATGAGAAAGAGCCAATTTCTCCTAATTCATAGGGGATGACACTCTGAATTGGATAATGCATCTTTTAGTTGTAGTTCAATTCCATGAATTTCGGCTGCACCGTTTTCAATTCTAAACACAACCAAACAGCAGAATTCAAAAAACCCTATTCCAATTCCCAATTCTATTCTATGTTGAATATAGACATCCAAACGGAGCAGTAGCACGAATTTTCGAGTACTACTGTTTTGATACAGGATCACGAAAGGGTGTATGTGGGTGATAGACTTCCCTTTAAGTAGGCTGCTATCTTGACCTGATCTAAAATAGTCAAGCTATCCATAGATGTTCGTGCTAAAATTTGTACATGGAGTTCATGGGAATACAGGTCACGACTACTCAGTTGCTCAGAAGATCATTACCACTAGAAATTCCTTGCAAGCATCAAGTCAATATCACAAATCTGGTAGGCGAAGGGATTACTTAGACATACAGATCGATTACATTCCATCACATAAGATACATGTCCTGCCATATGCTGATGTTACCAGGATCATCGGAACAGGTTAAACATCATGATATTCTGAAACTTTCATCTACAGAACTTAGCCCCTCGCAGTTGACATAAGTTGTTGCAAGCAGATAGCATACTGAACTGCGCTGTGCTGGAAAGAATAGTGATCCGAAAGACCCCACTCTGCAAAATTAGACTCTACATGGATGAAACGACCAGGGAGCGACTTCTTTGCAAGTGTTTCCTGCCATATGTCAAAGAAGTCCACCATGATTGCCCTGGACTTCTCAACGGAAGATAGGGGATAATACTCTACCTGCATCAAAAGCAACAACAAAGTTAATGTCAGCATCGCAGGCATGGGAATGATCTCAGACAAGAAAAAATCCTCAAAAATGGATTTCTTTGTGGGTTCTCAAATTTGTATGAACCGGTAGAAACTTTTGAAAATAAAATTAGGGGATATTATAAGTATCCACAATATACATGCCACAGAAAGGCTCATCTGCTTTGGTGGGAAGTTTGCACGTTATGGTGCACCAAAAAAAAGGCAAACCATTTTTTTCCTGGTCAAAGTATCAGATTAGAAAATTTCAAATATGCCAAAATTCCTTGTTCCCCGAAATATTCGAGAGACCACAAAATTTTATTACCGTTATTCTTTTCCCTGCTAACTTGAGTAACAGTGGCAAAAGGCTGATGGTCACAAACGGAACAGTTACACACAGGTAAATACAACATACATGTTAGATTTCATCTAGTTTTTCCTTCCTCCAATTAAAAATTTGAGCTAATTACAGAAACAAAGGTGTAGACCATAACACATTTTACAAGTTAATGCATATGTCCACATAATGAGATGGCATTTGAACTATTGACAAAAAAGATGTCAAGAGCCTGAAAAAAATTCAAACTCAGAAGGTGTTCTTTAAAATTAAATCATGCTGGTGATCAAGGAAAATCATCTGCATCTGCTAAAGTTCAACAAGCTCAACATAGTTAAACTGTATTTGACTCGCAATAAAGTACTAAAAAGAAGCAGGTCGCAGATTTTTACTTATCAATAGAGGGAATTCAAGACTACTTGGACCTATATAAATCAAGAAAACAGGAATTAGTTTGAAAAATCTAAGCATCAAAACTCCCAAAGTTCCACTAATAGTACATGAACCTAAATCAGACAATACTTTCACTCCATTTGGTTTGACTCTCATCTTTTACTAAGAGAAGTCAGATAATCAACTAGTCAATCATACAATTAAGGCCAGCAGGGTATGAGCAGAAAAGAAAACATGGAAAAAAGATCAATAACAGTACCTCCATCGTGATTCCTCTCAGTGTTTCAGAATTGTTAGGAACACATTTTCCTATCCTCAAGCGAAAATCACCCAGTTGATACTGAAACCCCTATAGATGGAAACCGATAAATAATTAGCGTGTGGATCTACTGAACTTTCATATGAGGAAATGCAACAAGCACAATATAATAGCATAAGCACAATATAAATAAAATAGGAGATGAAACGTATGACTAAATATCTAGGAAAAAATGAAGGGCTAAAAGAGGACCCAAAAGATAAATACAAGAACATCTAAGTAGCTTCACTTTTAGAGTCAATGATCGATTATATGCAAACTGTCGCTGATCACTACTTACTGAAGGACACCCACTCCCTGAAATTATAAGTACAACTCATTTTGTCACTGTTGTTCACCAGAAATAAGTAAAACCATGTAACTTGCACCTGCTTTTAGCCCTGTAGGAGAATGATGTACTCCCTCCGTTCTAAATTAATTGACTCATATTTAGTTCAAGTTGTACTAAATCTGAGTCAATTAATTCAGAACGGAGGGAGTACTTTCTAATAGAGTTGAGGACGATAGATACAAATAAGTCCATATCTTCTGAGAAGCAATTGCGTTTTTTTTTTGCAGAAATTAGCAAGAGTTATGCCGATTAAATTCGGAAGAAGATAGTTACATGTGCAAGATCACAGAGGGTAAACCGGCATTTTTTTTACTTTTATGACCTGATATTTGAAAGAATTCGGTAGGTGTCTTTATTAATTTATTTTTTATCCTAGACAGATTCATCGCTGTAGCTGCATTCCTCATGGTGGTTGTCCACTTAGCAAATCTCCCAAAAGAAGTTGAAGTTATTTGACAAAAATTAAGTTCATTTCCAATTTTAGTAGAAAAAACAACACATATTCATTTTTCTGAACTTGCTACGGGAAATTGAGCAATTTAGCCGCAAGTGGTTCGATAAGATAAAAAAATCAAGGAAGAAACTAAAAAGGGGAGGGGAAAGGAGCAAGGTGACCTCGAAGTTGAGGGTGACGCGGGCCTTGTAGGACTGGAGCTTCTCCATGACCTGGGGGAAGGCGGCATCAGCCTGTAGGACGAGGTGCTGCGCCCGGAGGATGGAGAAGTAGAGGCCGGGCCGCTCGTGGAGGGCAACGCCGAGGAGGTCGCGGGGCACGTCGGGGGCCTGCTGCTGCTGCTGCGCCCCACTCGCGGACGTCTCCCTCGCTATCGCGCGGTAGAAGATGATTGCGGTCTTCCAGCGGCCGTCCTTTGTGCCGCCGAGGGACTCCGCGCAGCCGCAGGCCTCCGCCAGGATCTGGCTGTTGAGCGTCGCTCCAGGGTTCGGGTGCCAGTGCATCAGCCTGCGCAGCGGAAACTTAGGTAGAGACGGGGTGAGCCGGCGGCGGGGCGGCGGGGGGAGGGAGAGAGGCGAGAGTACGGTACCACTTTGCGGGGGGCATGGCGGCGGGTCGGTCGAACGCCGGCGAGGTAGGGGGCGGCGGCTGTTCTCTTGGCAAGATCGTGGGAAGAGATTCCTTGTTACACGTGCGCTATGTTTAATGTATGTGGGCTGAAACTTCTGAAACAGGCCTACTGGGTTGGGCTTTTAACTTTTTCTTTCTGGCTGTGACGACCTTTACAGTTTTAGCATTAGTTTGGGAATCCTATGAGACTGGGTCTATCCACCCATCCATGTCGACCAACTAAATAGTCTGAAACCGACCTCAAACCACAATAACCTCTTCTTTTCATAAACCATCTCGCCACAAACCAACAACCTGTAACCGACCTTGGCCAAGACATCGAAAAAGCAACAAGGCAGAGCAAGTGTATCCGCTTTTACAAAGCCATAATGGTATGCATTTCACCAGAGCCAAGCATAGGACAGGACTATTGATTCCAGATGCCTCCTCTTCTTATTTGATCATCTTGTAGTACCTTGTTGTGAAATCTCCTTCTTTACATTGTGCATCCTCTACTTCCCGACCGCACTTATCACATAGTTGGATGAACGTGGTCATGTGAGATTGCTATATATCATGAAGATAGCCTGCCAATACAAATAGTACGATTCTAAGACGTACTGAAATTATAACTCTATGTTAAAGCAATAGAGCAACCGTGGGGTTGTTGGTGTAAAGCTGCAAGTAAGGCACGTGTACGACCTTAGCCGTGTGTGACTTTCTTAATGGCTGTGAGTGACCATATACTGGTATTGCCACAGACACACATAATGACTAAGTATTTTTGCTCATTATGTAATGCATGTTTTCAAGACTCCCAATACAATGTCCCATATATTTGTAGTTCCAGGCATTTTTTAGATAGCAAATCTGGAAAACACATGCTCACACGCGAGACCCCTCACACTTACGCACACCCGCATGGATGTCCTTACCGAACTACATGGTCTACCACGAACAAACACATGTGTGTGAGCTTATTCTTGTGCGTAGGTGCCCTAAACGGGTGAGTACTGTAATTTCACACAACCTTACTATCGTGCATGACTCACCTCACCTTTTGTAATTTGAGTATGATTTAAAAAATCATCATATCAACCAGTTGATCAAACATCACGTGCACCAACAACAACACCAAAACACAAGCAAAAACTCCTCAGCCATGTAGTCATGTTCATTTATAAATAACTATACAATGTGAAGGGATACAAAATGAAGTTCAAGTGAATGGGCTACACTACCTTGTTTTGTGGTACAATTGCAATCATAATGCTAGCTTTGGTTTCGGTATCACTCAAGTTGATAATATTTCTTGAAGTGTTAATGTAAATGATGTCCTCCTCAAGGGCTTCATGTATCCCGTTACAATGTGTGTCATTTTCTCTAGGTTTGCCATTGATTTTTACTAGCTACTCCCAACACAACATATTAATAAAGAACAAGAATATAGATCAACAACAAATAAGATCAACAAAAGGCCCACTGGTTAATAAATATATGTTAATGCAACCTAATTTTTTTAGTCCCATATCTCTTGTCCCTAGACACTAGTTCACTTGGCATGTTATCAAAGCATTACATGTCGCATTTCTGAGTGTACAACTCATGTCAAACAACCTAATGTGTCATGTACAGGCAGGTCCCTAACTCGATAAGCAATCAAAGAAAAGTAATTTGGTACATAGAAAGTCGATCACTTACCAGTTTTGTCCTTATTGTAAAAATATTTAAATAAAAAAATATCTGTGAGATCTATTGATTAAGAAGAAAGTTCTAATTTTCTTGGACAAGTCCTATAGGCTATAGCTTTATACATTATTGTAACATTTTAAATACCATGAACGCATTTTATGCATGAGCGCAAGTTTCAACAAACCGAACACACATTTTGAGAAATGGTAACATGTATACATAACAACATCATTTAAGTGGTCAAACACCCACTCCTCACAAAGTATGTCATGTAACTATGGCCCGTGAGAAGCAATAGCCGAGAAATAGAAAACTTCAAGCCTTAGCAGCGATTTCCCGCACATGCCTACAATTTTGCCGTACTCGACTTTTGCGTTGTGCAATTCACTAAAATCGGACCACCAACAAGCTAGTCAAACGATTCCAGATGCCTCTTCTTTCTATGTGATCATCATATAGCTTGACGTGAAACCTTCCCCTTTACACTAAGTTTCCTTTACTAACTAGTTGCACTTCAGATATAGACATACAGTTTTTTTTTTTTGATAAAGGGCTTTAAGATATAGACATACAGTTAGGTGACGAACATGGTTCCTGCTTGCAATATGAAGATAGCTATATAGGGAGATGGCTACCACTATTATTAAGATCATAATGATACCGTGGTGTACTAGATGATAACTAGTTATATAAGTAATCCACCAACTATTTGTTGGCTGGAGTTATTTTGCAAGTATGGATCATAGTCCAAACTAGGAGCTACCTAGACCTGAAAAAACGTAGCCAGATTGTGCAACAGGTAAGATTAAGACCTCTGCTCGCGGCGCTTTGCAACAGGTAAGAATCCACCGGCCACCGATATCAGCAAACTTACCCATGTCCGTCTGAAGACAATTGTGCAAGTAATGGACGGAATGGAAAAGTCTGAAGTTTAGCGGTGTCAACCATATTCAATTTCTCTCTCGCGCGACTCACTGTTGGTTCAGCTACAATTAGAACATGCTTCTTTTGTTCTCGCTATCACACCAGCTGTTCTTTTATTTCTCGAAGCGACGAAGCGATAGTGGCAAACGAAGGCCTCCTCGAGGGCTCCGCGTCCAATGTTGTGCAGATGAGATCCACCATGCCGATACAATGTGCGTCGTTTTCGGGGAGTTTTGGCCTCAGTTTTCCATCCGCTACCTCCAACGCAATCTGTCAAAAAAACAACAGCTAAGATCAACAAAGAACTCACACTGGTTAGTAGCTCGATGGAATCAGGGAACTGTTAACCTAACGAACCTTGCTTGGCCCATAGCTGGTATCTATGTACGGATGCTCTCCGGTGACAAGCTCGTTCAGTATGACGCCGAAGCTGTACACGTCGCATTTCTCGGTGTACGGCTCACACCGGATAACTTCAGGAGCCATATACACATAGGTTCCTAAAGCCAAGACAGTCGGAACTTGAATGAGAAATTACATGTAAGTTGCCTCGTGGTCGTGTACATGGACAGTGGATCTCTTACCGGTTTCGCCGGTGAGCGCCTCGGTGCCGTCGGGCAAGAACCTGGCGTGTCCGAAGTCGGCGACCCGCACGCGTGAATCGCCGTCCAGCATCACGTTGCTCGGCTTCAGGTCCCGGTGCAGCACCCTCGGCGTCTGCTCGTGTAGGTACCGCATCGCCAGCGCGATCTCCAGCGCCCTGCTCACTCGCTCTGCCAGCGGCGGCAGCGGCGTCGACCCCGCCGGCCGCTCCCTCCGCCGCTCCTTGCTCCCGTGCAGCCACTCTCCTAGAGTGGCACCGCTCAGGAGCTCCGTCACGAGGAAGCAGCTGTCCGGCGGGCGCAGGCACGCGGCCATCAGCCGCAGCACGTGCGGGTGCCGCTGCCGCGACAGAACGTCCAGCTCCTGCGCGAAGAAGGCCTCGGAGCTCGGGTTGGACACGAACAGCTCCGGCCTCATCCACTTCACTGCCACGTCGAGCCCCCTCCACGTCGCCCGGTGTATGTCCGCCGTCGTCCCTCTGCCGATCATCTCGTGCAGCTCGATCTGTTTCACACTCCCGGAATACCAGTCAGAGTTCAGAAAACCGAGTGCATATTTTTAGATAAAGATAAAGCCGAGTGCATATGTAGAGTATGAGTTTTACTGTCGCGTGATCATGACTCTTCTTTATTCGTTACCTCGTCCGGTGCGACGGACCAGCCGTGCTGCACGGCGAGGTCTCTCGTGGCGGCCAGGTACGGGTCGCATGGCGGCGCTTCTATTAATTCTGGTTCGCCTTCGTCGTCGTCGTCTGACGCCGTTGTGGCTTCCGCTTCGTCGGCGCGGCGAGGCGACTGCTTGTCGTCGTTGGAGGTGGACATGAGGTGCAAGAAGCCGTGCTGCTGGGCGACCTCGAGGCAGAACCTGAGATACCCCTGCGCCTTCTCCAGCCTTGCCTTGTACGTCTCCTTCAGCTCGCTCTGCTTCTGCAGCTGCTCCCTAAGCTTAGCGACCTTCACAATACACGGCACGCAGCAGAACACGGAGACAGAGCTAGAATCAATCACTGCAAACCTCGGATCATTTCTTCAAGTTGTAGGCGGGTGTACCTGTTCGGAGCACTGCTGTTCGGGCATGGGCGAGGAGAAGATGCCGGCAAGACGGCTGCGGAGCCCGCGGTGCTCGGGCCGCGTGCGCTGCACGTTGCCCGCCGGCGTGCTCTCCATGGCCGGCGGAGGTTTCGATCCAAACCGTCTTGTTCAACATCGGTAATTGAATGGCGAATAGGCGGAGGAGTTCGGAAATTGTAAGGAGTTGCCGTAGCAGACAAGAAGTTGCGATTCATCTTATGCAATGTACAGGAGTTTTGGAGTTTTCCTAGTCCAAGCATGAATGGTGGCATGCCATATGGCCGTGTCACATGATCTCATTCCGTTCCAGATTCCTGACTGAAGGTGCACCTGAGGATCGATGTTTAAGCTACGGTTTCGTCGGGTCCTTGTACAAGTTTCATCGGTTACTATGTTAGCATCTCTGTCACGCCTCAATTTCTACTAGTTCCACCCAGAGGATATGTTCGATAGGTAGAGGTGTACAAGCAAGCAAATAGATATCTGAGAACCTGTCTTGTGTGTAAGATTTATGAATTTCAAGCCAAATGATTAAGGTTATGGACATATCTATGACTAACATTTTGATATGATGACCAAACTCAGCGTAAATGTTTTGACATTGTAAACAATGTGCCAAAGCACGATTCCAAGAACTTTTAAGGTTTTTAGTGCCAAAATCCTCATTTTTTAAGTAGGTAAAGATTGCAAATTGGCATTTCATAGTTTTCATACAAATTATATAATACTGGAGGCATAATCCCTAATTATTTTGAATTTTGAGTTTTTTTAAATTTATTTCACTCATTAAATGAGTCTAATAGCTTTTACCAATGAAAAATGTAATTTGAACTTCCGAGTGTGTTATAGTTTGGCACCAAAATTATATAAAAAAAATCATCCAAAAGTAGCCTACCTTATTCTACGCACCTGCACAGAAAAATTAGAAAAAAAAATACCCCTTAGCTATGAATGGTCACATGGACAACTTTGGCTATGTTTTGCAAAATCACATAAATGGAGATTTTTTTTTTCAAAATATGGAAACCCTAGGGGAATTCTTCCTTTTTAGTGTCAGGAAAATTCATAGACTTGCAATACCATATGTTTATAAAACAAGTTTTTACAAAATGGACAAACTTGTGTGAAGATTTATGACTTTCAAGTCAAATGACCAATATCATGGCCATATCCATGTCTAGCTTTTTGCTATGATGATCAAACTCGGCACAAGTAGGTGTTTTGAAGTTCTATATAAATTTCACCAACTACTATCATACCTCTAGATTTAATTAAACAAGTAAGTGTTAAATATTCCATAGAATTGAGTGGACAAACAAATCTAAGTAAAATAGGAGGTGAGGCTGATCGAGTTGTGAACAAGAATGTTGGAAGGGGTGTATGGGTGGATGTACCTGATCCAATCTAACTCGGCCTAGAGACTTTGTTGTGATACTGCACTCTCAGTCTCGATTCCATCATGATCACCGACTCACCATGTCGATCTGCTCATGTGTGTCATCCAGATTGGTCATTCAGAGCCACTCAATCCCGAAACATTGCATCCGTTCGGCAGCCATGCAGTTGTATTACCTGTCATGAGTGGCAACGGCGGGGATGCTGCCACGCTTCTCCCCCTCCCCCCACCAGAAGTGCTCCGGTGCTTTCCGGAAAAACATGTTGCACGGATTTTAAAGCGTATCGACGGCTGTGATTAGGTGATCTAAAAGGAGTACTAACCATGTGGGATTAGCACCCTTAATCTCCACCTTCTAATCACAACCATCAATTTGCTTTAAAATTCGTGTAACATGTTTTTTCGAAAAGTGCCGGAGCATTTCTCATTAGGATAATTGCATATGTCTGTGAGATCAACCAGTTTTGCAAGAATAATGCAGTAGGGAAAATGTACAAAGCACTTTTAAATACGTCATCATATAACAATAGACATGCATGAATTGTTCCTAGACATATTTGGAGTATTTGCACGGGTTAGCAAGAAGAGATTATTAAATGTCAACACGTTCTAAATTCTGTGATATTAGTGACAATTTTGCGTGGCCAACTACATAACAGGTCAATATGACCACGAGCCAAATTAGTTAGGACTGGTATGTAATGATACTTACAAAAACAGTACTGTATGATTTTTTGTGGCATCCTCTGTAGAGGCTGAAGGTCCATGGCGTGAGTGACGTCATCAGCGATGCAAATCATAGAATTGGAGAAATAATCAGCCAGGTTCACCGTGTCATTTATGAAGGATAGCGAAGAGGCATGAATGTATGCGGCTGCGGTGTCACGCCACCGCAGGGCCGTGCACATGACCTACAACCGTGGGTCATCAGCGACGGGATCTGGTACTGTACATCGGAAGTTCGGAACATTGAGCTTCTAGTTTAGCGGCTCGTCGACCGAGGAGCTTCGGGCGGACGAGGGTGCCAGCAGAGGAGGTCTCAAGGAGTGGCCATCGTACAGATCGGGGAGGGAGAATCTCAAGCGAAGAGAGGAGGCGGGCGTCATAGGCCCATATATCGGCGCCAAGATGAAACAAGTGTGACGAAAAAGGAGAGATACGATAGTAGGCCCGAAAGAGTGAGGCCCGCTTTTGCTCAAAATTCAATGCGCGGGAATCAGGAATCGTAGTAGCCTTAATGGGCCGCACCTTGGTCTGTCTGCCCGCAGCGAGCTGGGTCTATAGGCCGTGTCGAATACTTACGATCGGGTGGAAGTAGGTCTCGCACTCTCGCGTCGCGTACAAAACTCTAGGGAGGGATTCGAGTACTCTACTACCTAGAGCTGAAGCATCCTCGGTCGCCGCCGCCCCCCGCCCCCCGAATCTCGTCCGTCATGGGGGCCTCCGTCGTAGGAGATCCATGGCAGGGCGAAACCGAGGCCGCCGACGCCGAGGAGGTCTCCGTCCCAGCGGAGAACCCATGCCTGACGCGGCTTCGTCACAGGAGACTGCTCGCTTTCCTCCGGGGCCAGCGCTACGACGGCGCTTTCAACGCGTAAGTAAACGCACTGTGACGCAATTCCTTGAGACAAAGCACGCTGACTTGACTCGACTCTGGTTTATCACCACCGATCCATCCATGTACTGTACTACCGCACGCAGGCTGCTACATCAGGCGCGCGAGCAGTTCAGCCTGGAGCATATGCAGCAGCTCGTCACCAACGAACGGCCTCTGGGAGGACGCAGCTGGGTACCTCGACGGCTTCCTGCCGGCCGGCCCGAGGAGCTTAGATTTTTTGTCGCAGTTGTGTTAATGACAGAGAGGAGCGAGAGAAAAAAAATATTGTTTGCTTGCAGTTCCGTCATGATCAAAGTTCTAGCGAATTCGTATGCGGAAGTTGTGTTACCTGTATACGGCGAGTTGTCTTGCTGCTGGACCAGTGGAATTGCCGCAAGATCGTACGTCCGATCTTGTGCAAAGGTTAGTTTTGGCGATTTCATGTACGGAAAGATGTGTTGCGCGCACATGATGAGTTGTGTTGTCGCTGAACATGAAGCCTTGTTCGGTAAGATGTGTACTCGACAATAAACACGTATCTGTTTTGCGGTCTTGTTCTCCATATATGTAGTACTATAGTTGTGTACTCTTATTTGTATATATGTGTATATGAATTACCCTAACCCATTGCGTTGTGCCATTCGTAGTTGGTTGGATGTTCAAATCAAATTATTTTGGTATACCGATTTATCTCCAGAAATTCATTTTATACCCCGGGTGCATATACTCACGCATATACATTTCAAAACATAAATAATGCGGGCTAACGTGGTGTCTCTATTTTATTTTCTTATATTATTTTTAGTATATAATAAAGAGAAATGTACTATAATATTATTTTTAGTATATAATAGATAGATAAATAACAATCCTATTATTGATGCTCGGCTGGCTGACTTGACTCTCGTCAGCCCAACCAGCCAAGGTCGGGCCCTGTGCAACTTGTGAGGCCAAGACAAACAATCGGGCAAGCTGGCCGGCCTCGCCTGGGTGAGGGGTCGCCGTAGAGCGGCGGGCCACTCCACTCATTTCTACTCCAAGTTTTGGCGGCTCTGCGAATGGCGGAAACGCAGCATGGGAGGAAGCTGATAATTCCCCGAGCTGGTGGGCGGTGGCGATGGAGTGACATGCCACCGCTGCAGCGCCACCACTCCCCGGCACGCCCGCACGCACCAACCTTATATAAATCCTTACCACGCACGTCTCGCCCTCATCGATCCCACTCCCACCTTCCGCTCCCGCCGGCACATTTCCCTTCACCTAGCGCGCGGCGCGATCAGTGCGTGTCCGATCGTCGTCACTTTCTGTGGCGGCATGGAGAAGGGCCGCAGCCACGGCAAGCAGCCGAACCCGCCCCTGCTCTCGCCGCCGCGCCGGGCGCGCGGCGACCGCGACCGTGCGTCCGGCGCGTCCTTCTCGGCCTCGCTCCTCGACGCGATCTACCACTCGCTCGACGAGGGCAGCGACGCCGACGCCACCACGACGCGTCGCTCCGAGGAGGAGAAGGCGCTGGCGCCGGCGCCGGCGCAGTTCTGGTGGGCGCCCGGCAAGCCCAAGCAGGCGGACAGGGACAGCAGGCGCCGGCGCGACACGGGGCCGGCGGCGGCTCGCCCCAGGCACTCGGGGTACGCGTCGTCCGCCACCTCGTCCTCGGAGTCCACCTCCAGCTACAGCTTCTCCTGCTCCTCTGCGTCGACCACCGACGCCGAGTCCACGCGCCGCCGTCGCAGCCCGCCTCCGCCGCGGCGCCAGCCGGACGAGTTCGTCGCCGCCGTGCTCCCACCCGGTGGCGACAAGGCGAAGAAGAAGGGCAGGCCGTGTTTCCCTGTGGCGAGGCTAAGGACAAGAGACGCCGCGCCGTCGTCGCCCGGACCGGCGATGCCGTCGTCACCGGCCACGTTCGCGTGTGCCCTCAAGGCTCTGTTCACCTCAGCCCGCCTTCCGAGGAAGCCCAAGACTACGACACGCGTCCCACCTTCGTACGTACTGCCGGAGCTGCCGCAGCCAGCGTGCGCAGCGGTGACGACAGACGCGAACACGGTGGAAAGGAGGTGCGTGAGGTTCTGCTCCGACGCCGAGGCGTCGGTGGTGCGGCGCAGGGTCGAGGAGCTGGTGCGGAGCCTCGGGGAGCTGGAAGAGGACGACGAGGGGAGCGACTCCAGCTCCGATCTCTTCGAGCTGGAGAGCATTGCCGGAGCGAACGGCGACGAGCTGCCCGTGTACGGAACCACCAGCCTCGTGGCCAATCGCGCCATCGCGCACGGGTCGGTTTTTTAGTTCATTCCAAGCTAAAAAGGAAAGAAATGGAAAAGGCTGTAACAATCCCGAGAAAGGGCTGAAGAAATTATATGCTGTTCTTTTGCGTTTCTTCTGGTTCGTTATGTGTTTATTTTGTAATATTTGGTCGTTTATTTAATGTCTGTTTTCCGAAAATGACTGTTAAATTATCATGCAGAAAGAAAAATGTACAAAGGAAAATAAAATGTTAATATTGGGAGACGTTGTTATTTCCTTTGGCTAGATAATAATCCTACAATGTTATTATTTCTCATGCGGCTGAAAAAATAATATTATTAAATAGATGATAAACACTCAAAACGGGGTTATTTTTCTTTGGCAGGATTGAGCATCAATCTTGTCAATGTTTCCTAGTTCTGCTATTGTTCGAAGGAGCGGTTTTGAAGTAAATGTTTTTACTAGTTTATTAGCTAGTAAACACTTGGAGTAAACGTGATTCGGTTAAAATGATGCATAGACAGGATGATTTAAACATGTTCTCATATGCATCCTTGTCAACTGCGCCTCTCCGAGATGCATTGCTCTCAACTACATCAATGTCAACTGCATCCTTATCAACTATACAAAATGCACAACTGGTTCAGACAACTGTAGTCTGTAGGGGAAGAATGCCGCTGGTTCACTTGAAAAATGCAGTAAAAAGAACCATTTACTAAATACAAAGACATTATGAGATCTCCATGGATGTGAATCTCGCTCAGTCAAATTCTATGGATTGCTCACCGAACAAAAAGAAATAAGGTACTGATGCTCTGTACCAGCCGTTGTGAGAACCCCAGCTAATTGGCCAACGCATCAGAGAGTAGATAAGGCTCCACACCGAGCACCGACCAATATTCCATGAGTTCTTGTGAAGAAATAATATTCTTCCGTGAGCATCTCAATTGCTAACAATCTTTTTCATGAAACTTTAAACTGCAAATGTATATAAGCACTTGTCTTTGTCTAGCTTGCACCCGAAGCATTTCCTTTTCATGATTGAAACGATGTCGATGATGGATCACGTATATATATATATGTGTGCCAGATGCAGATGGAGATTAAGTGCGAAACGTGTGCTGGGACAGGACATGTTTTCGACCGCGATATCGATGCCATATCTGATCACGCCCTCGTGCTTATTAATGAACGATAGCACCCACTAATCATAGGTGCCGTTATGCATAAACTTCCCAGTGACACAAAGCATGTATACATTTTGTATGTGTATAATAATGTGCAGTTTCATCGAAGGTGCAAGCTCTGCCAGCTCGCGATCGCATCCTTCAACTCTGACACCGAATAGTATCCCATCAGAGCTCGAATAATCAGCATCTCATCAGAGATTCAGAGCTCGAATAATCTTCAGCTTGTACAGTACGGCCTGACATGCAAATGCACAAGACAATTTTGATGAAACTGAAGATGGATCTCACCTTAGCGGCGCCCGGCGGGCGGCATGGGGCAAACCGTTCGTGTCTACCCGTGGCGACGCATGTCTTAGCAACACAGCCTGTGCGATTTTTTTTAAGCCGAACACGACTGGGCACGAACGTCCCGTCGTGGGACTAGGATGCGCCGCATGATTCTGAGCTTCAGAGCTGGATATTCCTATCCTGAAATGAAGATGTCGATTTGGATATCTCTATACGTACGTATATATAATTCTGTAGCATATGAGTGTACGTGCTGGTTGCATGAAATTGCAGTGGAAGGCTCCAAGTAGAGACCTGTAGCGGGCGACCGCGACGGCGACGGATGATCTGTATGTTGGCACAGGGTTTAGACCGGGTGGTGGCGCGTAGTGTGCTGGTTGTACCTACCTGTATCGCGCACCGTTTTTTTGAAAACCCCGAAAGCACCAGTTTGCAGGCGAAGCAGCAACGTCAATGGTGACCGGCCGGTTCTTGTACGGCCGGCGAAGGGCAACCGCCAATCGGCCGGCGGGCCGGCCCGGACGGCAATAAACCGCGACCTCCCCAGCGGAGGGCGACGCGGACGGGCAGCCAAAGGAGCACGAGCAGGGGATGCCGGGTTGTACTGGAATTCGTGAGTCGTTAAAACTCAGTCAAACGGGTATGGAATTGAAACTCGGCGTGACTCGTAAAAATTCGTGAGTTTACTCGTCTAAATCATTTAACTCGATAAAAATCTTTACATAAATTATACTAGTAGATTTTATATATAATAATTGTTTTTTAATTACTAGCATGGTGGCCGTCCCAACACGTGGCCGAGAAATAAATCTATTTTGTTCCACGCATAGTGAGATAAGATGAGACGAAATGATATGGTTCTATAGACATTTTAAGTTTATCTATTCTACCTAGAGTATCAAAATATCACATATGGTCGATTATGTCATTTACAAATCAACCATCATTGGCCATATGTGTTGATTTGTACATGGTATTAAAGACCGTGTTAAATTGTAATTTGTCAATTGCTATATTGGATGTGAAGTTAGAAAAGACATTTGTTGCAGTCCAAATCACATTAGAGCATGGCTAATAGTATAGCCAACTGCTTTACAGCCAACTATAAAATCACTTATATTATAAGGTAGGCTATAAGTTTGGTTATAAGATTAGTAGTACTTTATATACCTTTACAAATATCTATCTTGTATTTATTACTTTTACCTAGAAGCACGTGTAAAGGTTGGTCTTGCATGAGATCCCACTCCTCCAACTTTTTCATGCCTCTCTCCTCCACACAGGGAAAATGTCATGTAGGTGGGCTATAAGAGCATCTTCCGCAGCTCATCTAAATTTGATCATCTATTTCCATATATAAGTTCATCTAAAAAGATTTCTTTTTAGATGTTCCCAGTTTTCCAGTAAAACATCTAAATATGATATCTATTCTCTCTCATATATTTTAATATTATCTTATAACTATCATTGAACAATTTTATTTCCACCTACTCGAATCCGGCCAATCAAAACGTGCAGTTGTGTTTGGATGATCACCCAAGCGTTCCCCACATATGGATGACGGATAGCAGGGTTGGGGGATCATCTATCGATAGATGACGTGATAGATGAGCTGTTGTGGACGCTTTTTGCGCCTAGGTCATCTATATTTGCTTTGGATGTCCGTTTAGATGAGCTAAGCCTCTTATTATACTTGCTCTCATGCTTCACCTGAGTAGTACATCTAAAAGATATATTTAGATGGTCTTTAATGGAGCAGTATAACAACTTCGCTAAGTTTAAAAAAACACCCTTAGTTTTATAAAAGAGCGAGTATCATTTCTCGTCGTTGAAATGTTAGCCGTTTAAATAGTCAAAAAAAAACTTTAATATTTTCCTTCTAATTTACTTATTTGTTCTGAAATATTAGACGTTTCCTTCTCTTCGTGACATTTTAGACACGTGTCGACATTATCCAAGGTGCAACTTATACCATTATTTGTATACAAATATATAACTAAATTTAGTTAAGAGTACTAAATTATTATTTTAACAATTTGTCTTTTGTACTCTTAAATTATATAGTTGTACATCGACACTCAATATTCAAGACTTTGTAAGTTTTCTTGAAAAAATTAATTTCGAAACGGAGGTACTATTATCATTACAAATATTTTTAATCTAACTCATATATCTTTATCAATCGGCTTTAGTGCTACTCCTATATTCTAACATTCTGATCTACTTGTTGCACATGAATTAAACATGAGTTATACATGAATTAAACATGAGTTGCATATGTAACTGGATGACGTCATCTAAGTAAGAATTAACTTAATTCTCGCTCGAGTGAGCCCTTAGTGACTCCCATCTTGTATAGGGATGAATACTGTTGGGATATTGGTAAATCTCCTAACCAAGTACTGTTGGGATATTGGTGATTGTACTTTTATGACGATCCAACTTAGAAAGTGTACCAACATTTAGGGCACTAAATTGATATCACTAGATTCGTCTTGAAATAAAGTTTCAAAATATACCAATTTGATGTCATAGATATTGCTAATTTTTTCTATAAAATTGGTCAAGTTTATAGAATTTTGAGTTAGTACAAGATCTAGATGTACACTCTTTCAAGAACGGAGAGACTATCTCCTAAGAATCAAAAACTTACTCCACATCCCAATTGAAAATAAGATGCATGATATCATCACAACGTGGACTATAGTTACTTTTTCTCTAGCATTAGTATATAAGATGCATGATATCATCATAACGTGATCTTGAAAAATATAAGTTATTTGGTAGAAGTAGTAATATGGAAGATTTGGGTCTTCATCTCGCGAGAGAGCATGGAACAAGTATAGGAGTACACATTTGTGCATGCATGTTATCATTATGTACAATGCATTAACTCAACTGATTCAACATTGTTCAATATACTCACACCAAGCCATTGCTATACTATAGAAGCTATTACCTGTCGTCATAATTATTTTTTGCAAATATATATCTACTCCTGTGTTCTATTCTTCTCACATTTATCCTTCCTACAGTCTACATTGGCTTATCCTTGCAACTAGTGTTATCATCCGTATGTTGAATGGAGTCTAGGAGTTACCCAAGACAGAAATAACAAAACTAGAGAAGTGTGTGGGTATGAGAATAGGAAGCATCAGAAATGTTCCAATAACATTACTTTGCTGTTGTTCTTGGAACACCCTTGATTAGAGCACCTCCAACAGGATTGGGAGAAGTCCGCAGACAGCAACCGGTACACAAATGTCTCCTTGTGCAACCACACCGCCCACTTATAAACCTCAAATCAATGCAAATTACATGCATTTACGTAGATCATACTATGTCCTTTAAGTTATTTAGAGTTACAAATAAATACTTTGTCCTTTCAATTTCAATCTGCATCCTTGGTCAGTATTTTGTTCCGATTTAACCAACATTCAATAGTAGGAAATAATACTAGCTAGCCATCTCCACCTTGGTAATTAAGGGAACTCGATACTAGAAATCTCCTTATTTTTTACGGTGTTAATTAATATCCGTTGGTCTGTTGACTGTTATGATAATAACCGACAATAGCTCTAAGGGTTGATGATTATCGGAAAACTTTCGAGTATGGCTACCAGTAACTGACAGTACAATCAATTATGTGATGGGGAATAACCATGTCTCTGCTGTCCAACCAAATGGCTGGTTTGTACTAATATCCAACTGTTTTACTTTCGCTGACGGGGATTAGTTTTTCTAGCCGACTGCCATATTGCAACTCTTGGCTACATGTTGCAATGGCCGACGGTCCTACGGCAACTCTCGGCTATGTGGCGCAATGGACGCAAATCAACTTAATAGTCCACGTTCATATCACAAATCTCGGTTGTGCGGTAATGGTGTCAGTCAAAGTTATTTACTAACAAGCGAGTCTAGCACGGATCCGGCCGGCGAGCATGGGAATAAGTATCGAAATTTGAGTACAAGGAGAGCAGATGATTATATAATTGGGTCTTTAGTTCCAAAGAAAATTGGGTCTTCATTCTCGCGAGCAAGCATCAGACAACTATCAACTTTACGTGTGTGTATGTTATCAGAATCATATCAACTGGATCTTGCATGTATTTAACATTGTTCAGTAGATATACACGTTCTATTCTTTGTCACAATCAGTTCAACTATCAACGTACGTGTGTGTATTTGTTTGCACATATATATCTACTCTCTTGTGTTATATTCTTCTCATGTAGTTTTCATGCTAAAAACAAGGAAATGGAAAAGAAAATGTAAGAATCCCCAAAAAGGAGATGAAGGAATGTATGATGTTGTTTGTATTTCTTTTGGTTCATTATGTCTGTATTTTGTACTATTATATTCTTTTATTTAATGTATGGTTTGTGTAGAATTATCACGCTGAATGGAAAAATGTACAAAGGAAAAATAATATTGGGATAAATTGGAGCAGAACGTTAATATTTGCTTCCGTGAAGTGATCGTGCCAATAATCCTACGACTTTACTGTTTATCATGCAACTGAGAAAATACTTTTTAAAGTCGATGCTAAAAACTAAAAACGTGGTTATTATTCTTTGGTTGGACAGAGCATCAATCGTGCCAATATTTCTATAATTTCTAATAAGGACGATTTTGAAGTATGTTTTTGCTAGTTTCTTAGCTAGTAAACACCTTCGAATAGACGTGATTAGATTAAACTGGTGCAAATGAGACACGCCGTGAAGTTGAAACATGTTATAGGATGCATCCTGATCCACTATGTCTCTCTTAGGTACACCGTTGTCAACTACATCACTGTCAACAGCACCGTTCTCAACTGCATCTTTATCAACTGGTTCAGAGTTCATACAACTACAGTTAGTAAGGAAAAAGCAGCTGGTTCACATGAAAAATGCAGTAAACAGTACCGTTGATTAGATTTTTATGGGTACTATATGCACAAGGTGCTGATTCTCTATACCAACCGTACGTTGTGAGAGCCGCAGCTAACTGGCCAACGCATCAGAGCAGATATGGCTCCACCGACCAATATTCCATGAGTTCTTCTAAAGAAACCGTATTCTCTTCATGAAACTTTAAACTGCAAATGTACATTGCAAGCTAGTCCAAATCTGTGGATAGCTCGTACTAATGCACTTGTCTAGCTAGCTTCTACCTGAAGCATTTCCTTTTCACGATTGAAACGATGTCGGAAATTAATTAAGCGCGAAACGTGTGCTGGGACAGGAAGTGCTATCGACCGATATGGACGCCATATCTGATCACGCCCTCGTGCTAATTAATGAAAGCGCCCGCAAATCATAAGTTCCGTTATACATAAACTTCCCAGTGATAGAATCATACAAAGCATGTATACACAACACATTCTGTATGTACGTATATATAATATATAACATGCAGTTTCGTCGAAGGTGCAAGCTCTGCCAGCTCGCGATCGTATCTTGAACTCTGACGACGAACAGTATCTCATCAGACAGAGCTGGAACAGTAATCTTCAGTCAGTATCGAGGAACTGAAGATCAATCTCAGCCCTAGCGGCGGGCGGGCGGCATGGGGCAAACCGTTCATGTCTACCCGTGGCGACGCATGTCTTAGCGACACAGCCTGTGCGATTTGTTTAAGCCGAGCACGAGTGCACGACTGGGCACGAACGTCCCGTCGTGGGGACTACGATGAGCCACACTTCTGAGCTGGATATTCCTATCCTGAATTCAAGATGTCGATGTGGATATCTCTACGTACGTACGTACATGCATAATTCTACATCATGTATTGGACGTGGTTGCAGTTGCATGGAAATGCAGCGGAAGCTAGGCTCCAAGTAGAGACATGTAGCGGGCGACGGCGACGCCCGATCTGTATGTTAGCCTCGTTCGCGAGCCATTAATGGAGTCTTGCAGTTGCAGGCGAGGCAGCAGCGTCAATGGTGACACGGACAACCGCCGGTTTGTGTCCGGCCGGCGAAGGGCATGCAACCGCCAGCCGGCCGGCCGACCGGCCAGACGACCCCGACGGCAATGAACCGCGATCTCCCCGGCGCCACAGGAGACGCGGACGGGGCAGCCAGAGGGAGGAGATGCCGGGAGCCGGGTGCTTTTCTTTCGGATCCGGCGGGCCCAGTCTGGCCGCACGTTGAAGGTGCACGGCGGTTCGTGCATGAATGCGAGCGCGGACCACCGCCGGAGCGAGTCGGTGGTGGGTTGCGCGCCGCTTTCGGGGGCAACAACAGGCTTACCGTGTTTCCTCTTCGGGCTGGAATACAACTAGGTCGACTGCTAGGGTAAATTCACCTCGGCCTCTAATGTCTGTTTTAGTCCGTTTAGAGGGTGTCAGTGTGTCACAGCCTTCTAGCCTGTCAGGGCTAATTCACCCAACATCGTTTCTATTTGGTCTGGTTTGTCCTTCTTCTTTTTGCCTATTTTCACAATTTTGGACTAATAGATATATGATGTACATCAAAATTACACGACAATTTTAAACAAAAATAGTCCACACAATCAAATAAAACATAAAGTTGTCGGTTTTCTCGGGGAATCCACGTATGTTCAACCAAATCATTTTGAAGTTGGATATGAGTTGGCTGATTACGGATTGACGACGCACATGGAGAAACTATTGGAACGTTCTAGGTCTGCATTTGGGTTCGATCAACCCGTCATTAAAGTCCCGTTCTTGGTCACACTTTTTTCATCATGATCATCCTCCACAATCATGTTGTGCATGAATGCATGATCACACAATATGCCATTACCTCCCACATTGTGTCCACCTCACAGGTTTTATCTTGGTGTCGAACAATAGCCCAACAAGAATGTAGCACATCAAATACTCTATCCACATCCTTCCTGTTACTATTTTGTTCCTTAGCAAAGGTATATCTTTTGTTAGCTTGAAAAGAGGGGATTGTTCTCACAAATGTAGACCATTCAGTATATATATACCAAAAGCTAGATAATATCCATTGTTATATTGCTGATCACTGATCACATAGTTGACCTCAGGAAAATTGTCCGCGAGCTTCAGAACACATGAGAGCGTCGAACCACTGTTTAGTCGTTGAATCGGATGGGGTAGTACGTACATGCCATCGTTTTCTTGAGTCGCATAGGATGTGAACTTTTTGAGAGTTCGATATTCCTTTTGAACCAAGCAGAAGTTTTATGATGACAAGTAAATGTTCTCGACGATGTGGATGCGACGAGTGGACTTTCTTCAAAATGGTACTCCCTCTGTTCCAATTCAGATAACTTCCATTTGTCTCAAAGTGGATGTATCTAGATTTGTAACATGTCGAGTTATATATATTTTTATACAAATACAAGTCATCTAATATAGAACGGTGGGAGTAAAAGTGTTAGTTTTCGCATGCTATCTCCTCGAGGCAAGTGCCTCTGAAAACCAAAAATTTCTGAATCCTTGCAAGTAGTGAGCAGCAAGATGTTACGATGACACAAGTAGTTGTGGCCTTGTGGGGATGAGCATGTTAATCTTTCAGCGCGTGTTTGGGCTGCTAGAGTTGGCGGAGGCGGGAGGAACTCCACTTTATGTTCAGCTTTCACATATTGAGGGCTTGTTTGATTCATAGGATAGGAAAAATGTAGGAATAGGAAATCCATAGGATTGGAATGTCATGTCTAGTTGAATCCTTTAGGAAGAGTAGTTGTGTTTGATGGAGCAAAGGAATTGTAAAAGGAGGTTCAAGTGAATGTTAGAATTCCTATGGGATGTAGTTCAACGATTCCTATGGGAAAAATTCCTATAGGAATCAATCCTATGAATCAAATGACCAATGTAGGAAAAAATCCTATAGGATAAATTCCTTTACAAATCCTATGAAATTCCTATGAATCAAATGAGCCCAAGTCGGAAACACACGCTCAGATCGTTGTATAACGAAGTTCTTTCCTCAGAAGTTCTCACATGCTTGAGAACTATTTCGGTGGTCAGTGATGTGCCACAGCATAAGCGACTTTCATCTGTAGCGATCAAATCAAATTCGAGAGTTTCTACTCGAGAAACAAAAAGCTGCCTTAATAAACAGATGAATGTTATGACTGATCAGCATGCAAATGAACTGCACAATAATTCTTCACAACATCACAAGGGAACCTACAAAAAAGTACCAAGACTTGCATCTATACATTTTTCCATATACGCCAGCTCACAATATCGCAATAAGGCGAGAGAAAAATCATCACATCATCAATCAAAATTCATAGAATTTAACCAGAGAATAAAATCTGCGTCCTCATAAGAGAGAACATCATTTCCTACTAACTTCGTGTAGATGTTATAACTTCAGCTTGATCTTCTCTGACCATTTGAATATATCAGAAAACACCTGATCACCAGAAAGTTCCTCACCAGTTGCCCCAGCAGCAATCCTGATGACATCCTCCATTAAAGCAAAGTTCCCCATAATATCAACGTGAGCACCGCTCTGTGTGCCCCTGCCTTCGAGGAGAGTTGAGGGTGGAGAATGGCTATACTCTCTCACGTAAGTCTTGCTACCAGAAGGGTTGAACCGAGTTTTTCCACGCCATGCTTTGGCACACATATAACCCGCGCTCAGAACTGGAACAGTCTCATCGCCATTAGACAAGTAAACACCGCCTTTCAAGCAGCTGTTCTCATCCCCACCCTCTGCTGAGGCGTCTATCTGAAAGGGTATATTGCACTCTGCCTGTGGGGATAACTTGTAGACATATGCTCTTTCGGTAGGAATGCCTACTCCATACATTGAAAATATTTCCATTTCAGGTGCATTTGGTAGTCTGCAAAGCAAAATGCCGTGAGACGGCATATATAAACCAAAGAGAAAATACACAGGATATGCAGGGTTTCTTTGTATGCATGATTGATGTGCAGAAGATTCATTTATTTTCAGGCAAAGTATGTTTTCTTAAATATGAGCAAAGTATGTTTTCTTAAATATGTCTAACATAGGGAACTGAACTAAAATGAGAATGGTAGCAAATGGTTCTTACTTTGTCTCCAAGGGGTTTGACCAATACTTGTAGTGCTTGTATTTTGGATCATCCAAGTTATCAGCAATTCCATATGAGAAATGAACACTACCACGCTGCATCATCCTTGGAGCAACAAAGTGAAAAAGATCTATAATAGAGCTTGCGGTGTAAACTTTGTAATCTGCAACTGCCTTTATTCCACCCCACCCCAATTCGTGATACTCTGTCCACACATCTCGGCATGAATTATTTGAAGGGGCCAGATTACTACCTTTGACAGCATCCTGAAACGAGAATAATAAGGTCTTTCTTCAACATCAAGATCACACTACAAACTTCTCACGGCCCAATTCCCAGAAAATTAGAAGCCCAAACAATATGTGTTGAAGAAAATAGCTCATTATACATACAGTAATATACTATAACAAAATAATACTCCCTCCGTTCTTTAATATAAGATGTTTTAGCCTTTTGCCACATGCACATGTCCAAACTTGTATCTAGACATGTTTTAGTGTTCACATTCACTCATTTTGGTGTGTATCTAGACAACATGTGCAATAGCTAAAACATCTTATATTAAAAAACGGAGGGAGTATATCACTATGACTCTCACAAAAAGCAAATAAAGTACGATCATCATGTGAAACTTATATAACTAGTGGTGAACTGGAAGGCTCAAACTCAAAGGATAATGCAAACTGTTAAAGACACTGACAAGTAGCGAAAGACAATGCCACAGACCTAGGAAAACATTGATTTGCATACAAGATGGTCATAAGTACGTAAGTGAAGCTAGTATGCTATTATGCTTCAGAACACTTACGCGGAATTCTATCTGCTCAATATCTGAAGCCGGAACTTCTGCTACATCTTTTCCAAAAGATACCATTCTTCCATAGTTCACAGGCTCTGGATTAACTTCGACAGGTTCCCCATTAACATCCTTAGAAACCTCAGAATCATTGGTTTTTTTCTTCTTAGATTTACACTCGACACCATCTTCCGGAGACCAATCCAAACCTCCCCAAATAGTTTCGCCACCTTTAGGGATCATTGACATTGTTGAATCCCATGTACGGGTCATACGCATCAAGTGCCGCAAGGTCTGAAGTCCAAGAAAATCAGAGTCCAACACTTCTGGTGCAATAGCTCTGTAAATGAACATAGTAATGTTAGAAGAGGGGTAAATTTATATTCAACAAATATAGAAGTGTTGCCTACAGTATACCACACACAGCAACAAAGTTAATGTTTCAAGTGAAATCAGAAAAGTACATACTTCGTTTACCTTACATGGTGCATCTATCGAAGTAGAATAACCCAGTGAGGTTACGTAAGTTTGGAACTTGTATTATGTTTGCAACAAAATAACTAATACATGATACGGCCCTAAGGTAGCATATCCATAGACCATAGTTAGGATCATGGCCATTAGATTGGCGTAGCAATGAACAACATACATACAATCTACACTTGGATATCAGCATTAATATGTTTGTATAGAACATGACAAGAATTTCGCAAATACAAAACCTGACATGTGTTCCAGACTATTTTAATTTGTATTTCAGACGATAAGGATACAAACAACACACATAATTGCTTAAACTGTGTTTCCAATTATTTTAACGTGGGCGCAATCTTGTGTTTCGAAGTTATAAAGTACCCTCAGAACAATGGAAACGACCAATGCCAGTTATTTCTCTGTTCCGAGAAAAATAAGTCTGAACGCTCACGGTTTATACTTTCATCATGTAGTGAAGAATAATTGTGCCATTCATACATGACCAAAAATAGTATGCTTTCTGAAATTTACCTCAACAGAGCTACCAAGGGAACCACTGGTATGATATCAGATAGTACTTAATGATTTCATGGGATGCAACTTCAGACTCTAAACTAGAAAGTACTTCCTGGCCCCACTATCTTTATCACAGAGCACAGCTTAAACACTATGGTCCTACCATACTAATGGTGTAACCATGCAGTCAGAACTTTAACAGTGACTTTATGATCATTTATTCCCACAGTTACAAATTAGCTATGCATGACAGCATGAGTAAGACATGAGACGGAAATTTTTCTGCATGTGCCACAGGTCAGCACTACTGTTATGAACGGACTGTAGCACAGCCGGAAGAGGCCCAATAGTGGGCCAGTTTAGGGCTTGGCCCAAGTTATCTAGGGTTTTGAGTAGCTAGCCTATTATATAAACACATGTAATGCCTACGTTTTGAGTACGCAATAAAACATATTTGTTGCTGTCTCCCTCAGGAGACGGGATATCTAAACCCTAGCCGCCGCCCCAGCCGAGCCGCCGCCTCCCTCCCTCCTCGCGGCCACGGCGCCAAGTCGCCGGCAGCCACGCCTCCAGCCTCGCCGACCTCACTTCCACCCATACAATCTACGTGCTAGACCTGGTAGGATCTCGGTTCCTTCCAATTTGGTATCAGATTGCTCTTGTTAGATCATGTCTTCATCAGCCACCACCTCCACCTCGATGCCCACCGTCGTCACCTCCACTGCGGCCGTCGCCACCACGCCGGCTTCCTCCCCCGCGGTGGTCGCCGCCGCCTACACCCCTGCGGAGATGACGGCCGTCCTCAACGACCTTGTCACCGCGGTTCATGGGATTCGCCAGTTCTTGGTCGGGCCCTACGGGCCCCCGCAACCGCCGCCGTCAACCCCCATCACCGGGCCGCCGGTCCTGCCGTGGTCCTCGCCGTTTCCGGCGACCGCCGCGGTCTTCCCAGGGCTGCAGCTGCAACCGCCGCCCACGGCCTCCCTGCCGTGGCAGCCGCCACTCAGCGCCGAGCCGGTGCCGCCCACCCCCGGAAGCGTCCCCATCCACCAAGTCTGGTTCCCTCCGTCGCCCTCGCCGCTGCCGGCTTGGCTGACCGCATCGTCGCCCTCGCCGGTCTACACTACAGCCGGAGACCCGCCGGCGCCCACCCTCATGTCCGGCGCCACGTCGAGCTTTGCCGGATCCCATGCGGCCCGCATCGAGCAACCCGGCCATGGCGGCCCTACACAGCCGCCCCCGCGGTTCGCCAAGATCGACTTCGCCACCTACGACGGTATGGAGGACCCCCTCAACTGGCTCAACCAGTGCGAGCAGTTCTTTCGCGGGCAGCGTACCCTCGCGTCGGACCGCACCTGGCTTGCCTCGTATCATCTCCGGGGCGCCGCACAGACGTGGTACTACGCCCTCGAGCAGGACGAGCGCGGCATGCCCCCCTGGGAGCGCTTCCACGAGCTATGCTTACTGCGTTTCGGGCCACCGATCCACGGGAGCCGACTGGCCGAGCTCGGCCGCCTTCCCTTCAACTCCACGGTACAAGACTTCGCCGACCGTTTCCAGGCCCTCGCATGCCATGCGCCCGGTGTGACAGGACAGCAGCGGGCCGAGCTCTTCGTTGGTGGCCTTCCGGATCACATCCGGGTGGACGTCGAGCTCCAAGGCCCCCAGGACCTCCAAACGGCCATGCACTACGCCCGCGCATACGAGCGTCGCGCCCAGGCGTTGCAGCAGGCGCCACCGGGAGAGCAGCGGGCGCTGGCCATGCAGCAGGCCTTTCCGGTCAGCGGCGTGCGACCGCTCTCCCGCCCTCCACCGACACCATCAGGCCAGGCGCTCACGGCCCTGACTCCTGCGGGGCCCTCCGATCCAGCAGCGACGCAGCCGTTCCGTCGGCTGACCACGGCCGAACAGCTCGAGCGCCGTCGTAAAGGGATGTGCTTCAACTGCGACGAACCCTACGTCCCGGGCCACGTTTGCCCACGGCTGTTCTACTTGGAGACCATAGACGACGTTGCGGTGGAGGTCGTCGCAGCTGGGCTGGCCGACGCGGCCGTCTCCAAGGCCGACGCCGTTCCGGGGTGAGCCGCCAGTAGTTCCCAGAATTGCAGCTCGAGGACGAGCTGTTTGCGCAGGCGGGGAGAAATGTTATAAACGGACTGTAGCACAGCCGGAAGAGGCCCAATAGTGGGCCAGTTTAGGGCTTGGCCCAAGTTATCTAGGGTTTTGAGTAGCTAGCCTATTATATAAACACATGTAATCCCTACGTTTTGAGTACGCAATAAAACATATTTGTTGCCGTCTCACTCAGGAGACGGGATATCTAAACCCTAGCCGCCGCCCCAGCCGAGCCGCCGCCTTCCTCCCTCCTCGCGGCCACGGCGCCAAGTCGCCGGCAGCCGCGCCTCCAGCCGAGCCGCCCTCAGTTCCACCCATACAATCTACGTGCTAGACCTGGTAGGATCTCGGTTCCTTCCAACTACACATTAAAGTGGAAGCACAGTATCCTGTGAACAATTGATAGACAAGCAGAACTGAAAATGGTCGGAAGTAAACCTTAAAGAGAACTGCCGTTACTCAAAATAACTTTAAAGCTATCAGGAGCCATATGTTACTTTGAACTATAATAGCACTATAAACAACTGCATTATAAAATAATACGATTTCAACAGGTCCATTAAACATCAGCTACCAAATTTCAACTTTAATTACCTAGCAACAGCAACATCTTTGGCTTCGGACGAGAAAAGCCCAGCAACAGCCTTCGGAACTCCTAAGAAAGGTCCACCAATATTTGTTACAGCTTTGATGTGCTTCGCGCACCAATTGGGACCACCTCCACCCCCCATGGGAGCAGGTGCTTCTACCCACTTCATAAAATGAAGAAAATAGAGAACTCCCATGGAATGTGGGATCACCACCACCCTATTTCCACCATTAGTCGCTACCAAGGATTCAATGTTACTCTTTATTCTGCTCAATGTTTGATCACGGACCTGCAAATGGAGATTTACATCATAAACATGACAGACCATCATATATGACTAGCACTTACAAAATGAGGAAAGTACAGCCAATGACCCGGAACTCTGTCATTCTTCACATTGTACAAGTGCATCTAAAAGTTACCTCAGTGTTCTGGAAAGATAACCTCCAATCATATGCAGCCATGTACATGTTCTTTTCTTCATATCCAATACGCGCTAAATTGGCAATCAAGACTGCCCAAACAAAATATCCAGGAACAAAATAGTCTGCTGCGACAAGGCCTGTGACCGGCCTAACCCTGATTCCTGGTTTATCTAATCCAGTTTCATTGTCCAACGACATATGTTCAATCCAGCATAAAGGCCTGAAATGTTCCAAGAGGATTCATGAGAAGAGACAATCACTCTACAGGTCTGTAATAGTGCACAACTATACCGAAGACAATGATCTACCAAAGGAAGAAGAATAGGAAGATATACCAACTTCTAGACTAAGTAACAAAGCTTTGAGAACTGCAGGCACCATAAAGAGCACCATTTCTAGGGAAAGCTTTTCCAGTACAATGAATCCGTAAACATAAACTAAAATAAGTAACAACCTTCACCCTTGAAAGTGTAATTTTATCAGTGGTGACTTAATACAACATCAAATGAAGAAACAACACATCTACAACATGATACGCAATTTCTTTGATCCTGTAGTAGTATCTAACCATCGTGCATACAGCTAAACCATCAGCATAAACATCAAAATGAATAACTTGTCACGAAAAAGTAACATTAACTCTGAAGATAATCCATGTTAAGGAGTCTCTTTTAAAAAAATATTACTACTAGCGTCTATCTTTGTGTGGACCCTTGCTTGCTTCTAGTTGCAAAATTTCACTCCTCAGTAACAAGGGTAGGGATATTAAATTATCTAAACTGTCACAGTTTAGCGCAGGTATTTATGAAAAAGTACATACAACACCTAATATCGTGTAACAATTAATCCCACAAGGAATTGCCAGAAATGTTGAACTCTTGATGTCATATATAGCACGGCAGTCCCTTGAACGAGATTGATAATTCCAAAAGGGGATGCATGAAATCGAATTGTACTAAGAGGCAAAATACCAAAGTATTGCCGAAGAGAACAGCAAGATTACCGCCATTACCAAAACGCGAACATAAATAAAGAAAATTATTGCAATGCAAGGGTAGTGATAACTTTTCCTACATATGGATAGCTCCACCAACACAAATCTTAGAAGGAATAGCACATATGCTGCTCAGGAATACATTGTCACTCTGGCAGAAAGTAGGCAGCATGATAAACGATAGAAAAGTGAGAGGAAGCCGAGATTTCTCTGTAAAAATCTACACTGCATCCCGTGACCACACCCAAAAACTTCTTTCAATGCAAATCGCAATTTCTTCTAAAGGACCAGAAAGTATATAATCTACATGAATTGTCCTATATCATGTCCCCTCATTCTCCGCGGGAGACATTTGGAAAAAATCGCCAAGAAATAAAAAATGGTTAGAGAAACTGGATAGTGAAATAATGCAATGTTGTCTTATTAACAACATTTGCACTCCACACTGCTCTAAAGGGACTTCTTGCACACTCAAATCTGTCGTCCCTGATAGCAACAAATATAACAACCTTCCGAGGCAACTGAAGTGATTGTCACCCCAACATTTCCAATATCCTAAGTAGTACACTACTAAACCGTAAAGTACTAGCATACCAAACAAAGACCGAGTTCATATCTACCAAGGAAATTATAATCCTTCCACAGGAACAAAACAACCATAGAGAGAAGTAACAAATACTGCCAAATCTGGAGCCCCATAGAGCACCCACATCCCAGATGTTGATCGAGCACCTTGCCAAAATCTTACTCCAACCTAACTCGGACTTGAGACGATCAATCTGTCGTCTTACAGCGCTCAGGTACATTATGGTCTACGAATTCTACAAAAGGGGCGCCAGAGATCAAAAGGGATTGCCGACTACCTATGGAATCAAACTAGTTCCTAAAGTCTGACTAGTAAGACAATTCTACAAAGCTGAATAAACGATCCTAGCATCGATTTCTAAAGCAAGGCTAAATGACCGAACAGTGTAGAAACGTAAGGAGCACACGGGGCGGAAGAAGCAACATCCACCCAAAAAAACAGATAAGGAGGAAAGCGACCTCTTGTAGACGTCGCCGAAGGTGCCGCCCCAGAGGCGCTTCCGGAAGAGCCCCTCGGCGCACTGGTGTCCCTCCCACAGCTCCAGCCCGCCGGTGACGATCCCGGGCACGAATACGACGGGGTGCTTGGCGTGCAGCCCTTCCTTCTGCAGCTTGACCCCGGGCGGGTCCGGGAGCGGGCCCGTGATGGCCTCCGTGACGTACTGCGGGAAGGAGGCCGGCATGGCGTTGTAGAGGAAGAGCAGCAGCCACCAGGCGGAGCAGACGCAGCCGACGAGCCAGCAGCAGCTGTCGACGCACGACCACTTGGCCTTGGCCCGCTTGGGCGGCGGGCAGGAGGGGGCGGAGGAGGTGGAGGGCGCCTGCGCCGGCTTCTTCCCCTTGTCGTCGTGGTCGGAGCCATTGCTGTCGTCGCCCGGCGAGGGCGGCGGCGGCTGCTGCTGCTTGCGCCTCCGGAGGAGCGACATGGCGCGCGCGGGGAGGAAATGGGATCGGCGCGGGCGGGCGGGCTACCGGCGCGGGAGCGGTCGCATCGCCGGCGGGGCGGGGGGGGCTCGAAACCCTAGGCGGCGGCGGGGCCCGGGGCGGGGAGGCGGAGGGAGCGAGGTCGGGAGGAGGACCGGGGAGGGGCGGGGCTTGCGTTTGTGAGGTCGGGAGGAGAGAGGAGGCTTGCGGCCGAGAGCTGGAGGCTGCGGCCACGCACCGCGCCGGAGCGATCGATGTTTCCCGTGCACCGGCCTTACGTGCGCCGAGCCGTTCACGGGAGGCTGGCTACGTGGGACCCTGAGGCACGGGATAGGTCTGTGGTTCGTGAAGACTCGGTGCAGGGAAGATGGGATGGTTGCGATGTGTGTGGGGTCAGGGTCGGGGTCAAAGACGGTGAACTGGGGCCGGCGTTGTTTGCTGGACGATCATGGCGATTCAACCCGAGCTGAACCTCTCCAGAACGAGATCCTTCTGACCTTCTTCTTTTCTTGAAACTGTATTGTTTTTTTTATCTCATGGTCTCGGTCTGCCAACCGTCAAGTTTTAAAATTGATGAAATTATCAGTTACTCCCTCCGTCCAACAAAAGATGTCACACTTTTTATCAAATTTGGATATATCTATACACTAAATCATGTATAGATACATCCAATTTTTTATCAAATTGAGAGATCCTTTATTGGACGGAGGGAGTACTATGACACTATGGAGTAACTTGCTATCGACGGGAACGTCTCTCGCTAAAAGATAATACGCATTTAATGAGAAATACTAGTGTGAACCCTGGAATTTCAAGTCTCATGGGATTGGAATACAATCACCTTTCTAACAATATAGTACTACGGGTAGTTCCACCGTCTAGCTGAAATAAAATGTTGGTTCTCAAGTACGAGTCGAGCATTTCTTTCGATGAGAAAAACACTTCGCACCTGCCTCTCGCGTCACCCGCCGAGCGGGCGACCGAGAGGACCTAACCTAGCGCCGCCACTCGGCAAGCTCCTCCGCTCCTCTTCCCCGCCGTCGCCGGCGAGCGCCGTTGGGATAGGCCCGCGCGGAGCCGGCGGCGGCGGGATCTCTTCCTCCTCCTCTCACGGCGGCTAGGGCGTGGGATCTGGCGGCCGGGACATGCGACGACCTCGACGAGCGGTGCGCCGGCACAGCCCTCCGGCGGCGTGGGGTAGCTCGGCGAGGACCTCCACCGGGCGGGTGGTCTTCTAGGAGGCGGTGCAGCAGCTCTCCGGCCGGCGGCGCGACGACTCGGGCCCGATCTGGGCCTGCCACGGGCCAGGTGGGCCTGTGGTGGCAGTAGCAGGCTTGACGAGGAGGCCGCCTCTGGAGCAGTGGGCAATTGGTGCTTGCCATGATGTGGTGAAGGTGAGGCGGTCTGAACAGGGGCAGCGGCGGCGATGACTCTCTTGCTGCAGTGTGGCGGCGGGGACTTCACGGGGCTGATGTGGCCCGGCCAGGCTGGTGTGCCCCTGCTACTGCGTCTGGTCGACAACTACCTACGGTGGTGGTGGAGGACGGTCTCGTACGGATGGTCGTGCTGCTGCCGCCCTATGATCTATACCGGTCCTACTCTTCCCGCCTCGCAGGTCACACGAGGAGCCTCGCTACACGGGCGCAGGTCCGAGGATGCCGGGGCGGCGTGGCGGTGGTGATGGCCCATCTCTTTGAGCCATGTGGGTGGCAAGGAGTGGTCGTTTGGGTCTCCTGGTGTTAGCAGCGTCAGCTTTGTCAGTACCCAGATCATGTATGGAAGCTCAGCTTGGGGACTGTCGGTGGTTTGAGGTACCAGGTGTGGGGAGGGTTTCTCTGGGCGAAAGTTCAGCGCTCCGGCGCCAACGACGGCGACGCCTGAGGGTGTCGTTACCCTCTTGAGGGCGTCGTTGTGGCTACTCTCCACATTAGGACTCCGGGTGAAAACCCTAGACCTCCGGGTCTCGATGTCAGCGGCGTTGCGTGCGTCGTTACCCCTTGGGGGCGGCGTCGTGGAGCTCTGGTTTCCTCCATCTCGACGGCGTCTTCGGTGGCAAGCTTGGTGCTTTCTAGTTTTTTTTCTTGTTTATCTTTGATCTGCTTGTAAGAGGTTTCCCTCTTCACCTTGTATCGTTTCGGCCGTCGAGATTTATTTATAAAGCGGGGCGAAAGCCTGTTTCGAGGAGGAGGTTCTCGGGTACTATAATAGTTGGATTGTGTGAAAGTCAAACCATATGACACTATGGGTAGTTGTACCGTCTAGTTGAAATATATTATGTTGAGACACCGAATATTTATCTACCATTTGCGGTTATTTTCCATTTGCTAGTGTGCTTGTTTAGACCCATATTCCAGTATGCTACTTAGAGCATCCACAACGTGGTGTTTAAAGCTTAATAGGGGGGTAGGAAATAAAGCTTGGCCGTCTAGTTGTAACATATAGTGAGTGGTAATAGGCGCTAGTTGTACCATCTAGTGGTAATACTGATTGCATGAAAGGAAATAAGGAAAAATCTTTGATTCACATAATTCCAAAGAAGCCTGAATGAAAACGACACGGGATTGAAATGCGTCTCCATCTGAATCCTACAAGATTTGTGTGTATTCCATCAATCAGATGCAAAGTTTGAGATGTAGTGTCATGCCCTCATTATATAACAGAAAATAAAATTTACGAGATTCAGTCCTACTAATCAAATAATCAACATACGAAGAATTCTAACAATTATATCCCCATTAATAAAACATCTGAATCAAAGAGATTCTAAGAACGGCGAATTCAAAAGTGTAAAACCCATCGAATCTCCTGCCTTTCCCACAGGGGAAAGATGTTGGATGTCGCATTCCAGCCGAGTAGGAGTCGGCAGTGCGCCCTTGTAGAACTGATCCTAGTCCTGGCAGGATTAGGAGAGATACCCTGTAATATTTTTAAGAGCGACTGACACAACTGTCTTTGTCTGTCTAGAATCAATTTGTCATGGGTGAGCTGATTGATGGCAGCTGCATCTGGACAATGGAAAGAGTGTATTTTTGCTCCACTTGTACATCGATAGAAGGTGCTTTGTGTTCAATGTTCAGAGAGGTTTTATAACAAATACTGTACTATTCGATCAGGATCTCATCCAGCCTGCCTGTCGTGCATCTCTCTCCAAGCCGCTGCACTGATCCAGCACATGCTTGCAGATCCACTGAAAATGTCAAACTGAATCTCCAGACAAAAGGAAAATCCAACATTTCTTTCTGAGTAATTAAAAGAAGAGTATATATGTGCCTCTCTCGTCAGCTGTCCATGAGCTCAACTCGAAAAGCAGGACAAGTTAAGGCCCGCTATCGGCCAATGCTGGTACCGCTGTCTGGCCCATGTCTCGGTCGAAGCCAGAGAGAAATTTTGGCCTAGCACTAGTATTTTTTTTCTTCGGAGCTTGTAGTCCGCGACGACGGCAGTATCCCCGCGTGCTCTCCAGTCTCCACAGTCGAAGTAAAACCAACAACAAAACATCACCTAAAAAAACCTTCTCCTTTTGGCTGATCAACCATAATGTATGCTTATAAGCTCTAATCACGCCCGCATGGCTAGTTGCTTTTTGACGACATGTACTACAGGTCAACCTTGCACCATAAGGGCATTTGATTCAATCCAATAACAAGACTAACAGGTTATTTTATGCCCGAATTAAATTTCCGCAGCTGAGCACAATCCCTCATTAATTTTGTTCCAAAGTGAATTCTTCTGCTTCCATGACCCAGGGTATCTGGATGGCTTTCCAACCATGTGGTGGCAAGTCTTGCACACGGGCTTATTATACAAAGTATATCTTCTTGAGATTCACGGCGACTTCCATGACATTTCTGATAAAACTAATGAACTTTACTTCTGTTTGGAACCCAAAGATACTGAGCACATACAGGTTGTGGTGCGTGAAAACAGATGCAGATGTGTCCCATTCTAATCCTTCGTCTTTCTTCTCCTTGCTAAACGCGAATTTCTCCCTCTCCCCCTCATCGCAAACAATTTCACATAAATGATCCCACACCTGCACTCGATCATACAAAAAATACATAATGAGTGGATAAGATGAAACATGTTTTGTGATTACTTACTTTAATCAAGTCCAGAAAGTTTTAAAATGGGACTGTGCACTTTAACCTAGCAGGAGCCTACGTAGTATATATACCATGCAACCAGAACAAGTTCAAAGACCTTACCTTGATACATAGCTCCTTAAGGTAAGGTGCACCTTGTAGAATGAACATTATCCAAGCCAGATCACAATCTTCAGAAATGTTAATCAACTCAACAATCTGTAGTTTTTGGAACACCCACCATATTTCTCTTGGACCTTCAGGTAGAATCCAAATCTGCAAAAAAAATGAAACAATTTAAACATTAGATGATCACATTGATACAGCGAGGCAAGTTCCGTACATAATCAGCAAGAATATCACCTTCACTAACCTTTTCGCTTTTGAAGTTCAGGTGCAGATTGTTTATAGTGGACTGGCCAAGCAACTGACTTAACTTGAGCATCTTGTGCCAAGAAAGACCAATGTTTGAGATGTTTACACCCTGAAGCAGTGGGACGTGACCAAAAGACAACGGATCATGCTGACCCAACCAGAAAATGTCAGAAGTGTGAGCTTTGGTAGCCACTTCAGATCAACAATCTCAAAAGAGCAGTCAACAATTTCAAGTTCGCCGAGTTTTGGATGTTTCAATTCAAGGGAAGACAGCATTCCCATGTCGCAGTACTCCAAGCGGAGGGACTCCAATTGCCTGCATATACCAAATATTTTGGGGAAATCTGATTCAGCGAGCCTCAAATTCTGTAGCTTGAGGCTTGCAAGGCCACTGAATGTGTTTGGACAAGTATAAACAAATGACACGAGCTGCCTCCCGTAGTTGAGGAGATCTTCATCGGAGCATATTGTGCCTCTCTTCCTTGTCATTATTACAAACTCAGCAAAATTGACATTCTGTGTTGCCATGGTATTTGCAACTGTCTCGCCAATGGAAATGGAGTCATCTCCCAAGTAGAATTTCATGCGCAGGAGTTGAATTGTGTAAAGATTTGGATTCCTCCTACCCAGTATGCTCCTGGTTGTTTCAATCATGGTGGCATTGAGCTGAACTGCATCATAGTATGGTAACTTTTTATTTGACCCTGGCACATGTGCTCAAATAAATCAACCGTTATAACAATTTTGGAGAGCATGGCAGGGATCTGCTTCCAGCGTCTAGAGAGGATGCTCATTCGTGCGACATCAACAACATCAAGTCTTTCCATAATGGTGAGAAGAATATCGTCGGGCAACTTGCTTAGCCAATCATCTCCATTTGCCTGCATTTAGCATGGAAATAAATGAGAGTCCATCTCTTATTACAGCCGAGCAATAATGATGCTTTCCACAAACAACGACAGACTCCTAAGAGCAAGTATAATAGAACTCAGCAGGCTATAAGGTTTACCACATCGCTAAAATCCTAGGTGGAGGAGAGAGATAAAAGGAGAGAGAATGAAGCGAGCGCTTCATCTATCGCCCGGCGCTACGCTCGTTACGAGGAATAAAAGCTCTCTTGTACCACGCGCATGAGCTAGGTCTTGCTTTTCTCTCCCGTGAGTGGTCAGCTGTCTGTGCGCATGCAACTTTTAATTGCTTAAATATTCAATGCTGTAAGCTAATAGCTAACCAAAACCTACTATACGAGCGACGGCGCTAGATGCTACTCCCTCCGTTCCATATTAGATGACTTCATTTTGTTAAAAAGTGGATGTATCCTGACTTATAGCATATCTAGATACATCCACTTTTGTTCAAATAGAATTCATCTAATTTGGAACGGAGAGTAGATGACATGGCAGTCGTCTACAGCCAGCAGCCGGCTGTAGCTATTGCTCTTGCTCTAAGAGTATATGTGTGAGGTGGAGGAATGGGGGCAGTCGGGCAGATGACCATTATGTGTGAGGTGGAGGAATGCTGGGCCAAGGCCCAACTGAGCTGCAGAGGCCAGAGAGCTTTCCCTAAAAAATGTGGTGCGCCGTAAGAGCATCGGGCCCTAAACCAAGGCGCTAGGAAAGAAATTCTACAAATCTCGGTTGTTTTATTTGCATCGACGCAAAAATAGGCGTCTACTGCTTAGGAAACAAGCAGGAAATTTAGTCTCTTAGCGCCAGATGCTTCAGTATGATGGTATTTGGTATTTTAAGCGCCGCGCTCTTGCAGCTCTAAGATGCTCTAAGAGTATGTACAGTGCTAGCAGTAGTCTGCACGAGGCCCACGACAACAGTATCCCCGCGTGCTCTCCACTCTCCACAGCCGAACCAAAACCAACAACAAAACATCTCCTAACAAAAACCTTCTCCTTTTGGCTAATCGATCGATAATGTATGCTTCTAAGCTCTAATCACGCCGCATGGCTCGTTGCCTTTTGACGACACGCACTGGTAAGAACTATCAGTGCACCCGTAGCTGCAGACAAGGGGGCATAAAGTAAAATTTAAGTAAGACGAGAAAGATATTCAACTAGTGTGTACTCCTAGTTAAGTTGGAGCAGCTTCGCCGCCGCCGGCCGACAGTGCAGTGGAGCAGCTCGGCACTAGCAACCCCACCCAAGAAAAGAACGGCTTAACTACTGGCTAAGCGCCGGCAATCAGTGGCGGCGTATTGATTTGTCACCACCGGAGGAGAGCCAAGAGCAAAGCCTGGTTAGTTGGGGGACAGCCTGAGTCCCCACGACGGCGAGCGCGCATGTGCTGCTGCCGCCGACGACCACCGGCGTACGTACGTCCCGCTTTGGAACAAAAGAAGCCAGAGGCATTGACAACCACCGCGCGGCTGGCGGCCGGCGACGGCGTGGCCGGATTATTGCTGGTTTCGAGGCTGGCGTGGCCTGTACCGGAAATGCCAGGTGCCATGATGGCGCGTTGAGTGGTCGTGATGGACGCGGAAGCGGCATGGATAGGCGCCCGGCTTCCTGGCCGATCGATAGTGATCGGCGGTGCCGCGGTGGGGTGCTTACTCAATAGGTGGTGCAAAAACTCTCAATGGGATAGGAGGTGCACGCATAATTTGGGTCTTCATTCTAGGTAGCGAGTATATATGGAACAAGTATGAGCAGCTCACATGTGTGTATGCATGTTATCATCCATATGTATCGTAAATTTAACTCGGGTGCTTTAACTTTGTTCATTAGACTCACACCAACCATTTTTATTATAGAAGCGCGTACCTGATCTCGACTTGATTACTTCTTGCACATATATACCTACTCTATTCTGTTCTATTCTTCTCACATCTCTCCTACGTGCAAACTACATGGGCTTATCTATGTAACTAGTGGTATCCTCCATGTGTCTGAAATTTTTTAGCGGGTCATATGTTTGTTGGCGTATGATACTTACGCACGATAGCGATAAACCTAAGTGAAAAAGGGTGGGTGTTAGAATAGGAAGCATCAGGAATGTTTCAGGAGCTTTATTTTGAGGATGTTCTTCGATCTTCCTTATTTAGTCTATGAAATATAACTCCCGGCGAAGCGAAACCATGGATTGCAGCATCGATTAAAATCAATCTTTAGGTGAAACGACTAGATCAAGTAGATGGTTAGTTGTCTATGGAATGTGCATGCCAAATTGATCCAAAGGCCGTTCATAGGATGTTCAAATTAGCTCCGCACCATGCATTCACTTGTAGGTCAATTTTCCATCTTTCTCCGGTTCTTCTTTGATTTTCCCAATACTATGATTATAACTACTCTACTTTGCACAATGATGCTTGCACTACTTAATCCCACAAGACTACGACTATGTATACTGAAACTACTCATAAAACTTCATGTTTTGAAGTTGTTTTCAACACTCCTTTCACCTACTATTTGATTGTTTTAAGCGGCGGTAAAAGCTTGCCTCAATTTATTAATTGAAGAAGATTATTATATAAAAATAGTTCTTTACAAATCTGGATCTTAATTATGCCATCAGTAGAAAAATAAATAGCATACCCCATTTGTTTCGACCGACGTTTACCCTACTACGTCGCTTCCTACGTAACCTTACATACATGAAGACAAGACCTCGAGTAGGGGCTTTTGAACGCTTATGCATTGCGTTTGTTCCAAAATTCCTACAAAACAAACATAGGAGTGGAAGGTATACCCTTATAACAAGCTCTCCCCTTTGTGCAGGTAGTGGACCACCAATTCTTAACAGTGCTTGCCTCTTTCTAGATATAAATATGAATGCTTGTAGATCAAACCCATCGTTGATCGTACCCCAAATCCTAAGAGACTTCTGAGAATGGGGAAAAAGAGTGTGCCACCGATTCTGGCTCTCTCTTGCAGAGTTTCCATAAATATGTTCTAGAGAATATGTTGGGCCAAGAATTTACATTTAGGCAGATCCAATGCTTCCAAACAAGCATAACCATGGGATAAGTCACATACCCTCAAACTGACCCAGTATAGGCAGATAATGCATTATACAATTGAATTTTGTGTATCTTTTTTACGTGATGTATGGTGAAACACAAAACATTCTAGAATTTTGAGTATTTTATTACAAGATTTTGTATATGATAGTTTAAAAAAGTCTAAATATATTTATACTGTCCAACCTGGTCGTAGTTACTTTATCTTGAGCATTAATACATAGATGCATGATATCATCAAAATATGTCTTGAAAAGAGAAGTTATATAATAGATAGAGGGAAGACGAATAATTTGGATCTTCATTCCAGCAAGTAAGCATGGAACGACAAGTATAAAAACTCACATGTGTTTATGCATGTTATCATAATTAGTCGAAATGCATCTTGAATTAACTGGGTTACTGGAACATTGTTCAATACAGTCACACCAACCATTTTTAATAGAAGCACGTCGTCTTGTTTATTTCTTGCACATATATACCTACTACTCTCTTGTGTTATATTCTTCTCACCTATCTCCTTCCTGAATTCTACACGGCTTATCCATGTAACTAGTGTTATCATCCATATGTTAGAAATTTTTGGCAGGTCACATATTTGATTGGAGTCTGATGATTACGCACAATAGCGATAAACCCAACTAGAGAAATGTGGGTCTTAGAATAGGAAGCATCGGGAATGTTCCAATAGCTTTGTTTTAACGACTTGCTTGTGTTTGTTGTTTATAGCATATGCATGCTAAATTGATCAAAGGGTCATCCAGAGGATGTTCAAATTAGCTCCACACCACGCATTCACTTGTAGGTCAATTGAAAAAATAATTTTCCATGTTTCTTCGCAAACCTTTCTTTTCAGTATTCCTCAGATTTGTTCCTATACTATGATTGTAACTACTCTAGTTTGCACAACGATGCTAGCACTATTTACTCCCATAAGACTGCAACTATGTATGTCGGAGCCGGTCATAAACCTTCATGTTTTGAAGTTGCTTTCATCACACTTTACTTGTTAATTGATTTTTCCAACCAGAGGCAAAATGTTTGCCTCGATCTATTAATTTAAGAAGATAATTACAAAGCAAACAAGTCTTTAGAAACCTGGATCTTTATGCCATCAAAAGAAAAATCAAACTCTCCTAGCATGGGAGGCCCTTTATCCCAATACACTGCTTCCTACGTAATCTTACAGACAACAAAAGAAGACACCGAGTAGGAACTTTTGAACGCTCATGCATTCCGCTTGTTCCAAAATTCCCACAAAACAAGCATAGGAGTGGACCATTTTCCTTATAACAAGCTCTCTATTTTGTGGACTTGGTGGACCACTAATCCACCCACGGTGGCCTCATTCCATCAATCCTTAAGCATAAGAGTCTTCTCCATTTTTTGTATGTCCATTTGCTTCTGACCGTTGAAATGCCATTGGGGTCGTTTGGAACTGTCAGCTGCTAATTTCCCGCAGAGTCTTGTCATCCGAACAAGCATTTGAAGAACCCTGCTTCATAGAAATCTTCTCTTGTGCCGCTTGGAATATATGGAAAACCAGAATCAATCTTATTTTAAAGACCAAGTCGTTTCCTTTGGTGGCTGGCGGTGAAAACTCAAGATCTACGATTGGGCGACGACAACGCTTATGCACTGTTTTCTTTTTAAAGGTGTTGCTTTTGGAAAAATTGGATTTTAGTTGTTGTCTTGGTGGTGGTTGTGTTGCTGATGTGAGGACTAGAAGTGTGTAACGGGATTTATTTTTTCTTCCTTTTCCGGTTGTGTGCATCCATAATGTCATTGAAGGAGATATGCCCTAGAGGCACTTAATAAATATAGTTTATTCGTCATATCTCAATTGTTCATTATATATTTTATACCATGCTATAACTGTATTAAGCGGAAACATTAATACACGTGCGGTAGATAAACAACCAGGTCCCTAGTAGCCTCTATCTAACTAGTTCATTGGGCAATTGATGATCGAGGTTTCCCGATCATGTGACATTTATGTCAGTTGACAATGGAGTCATGTCATTGGGAGAATGACGTGATGGACATACCCAATATTTGTAGGACGTAGTCATTACGCCTTTGACCGTGAGATCTACTCTTATTGCTATTCCTGGAAGACACTTTGATTGCATCAAACGTCATATCTTACATAGTGTGACAATAAAGGTGTCCCTCTCGGGTGTCGGAAAGGAGTATGTTGAGACGGGGGGTCAAGAGCGGGATTTGCCAGTCCGCATAGCAGGATAGATACTCTAGGGCCCACTCGGTGAGATTATGTCAAACGAGTTTGCAAGCGTGTGACTAGGTCACCAGGACATAATATCATGGACGAGTAGAAGTTAGCAGTGTCGGTAACGAGATCAAGCTAGGTATGGAGATATCTATGAACGAGTCTCGGACGCGCTAAGTATCGCATGGCAAAAGGTTTAAGACTCTGACGTCTAGGTTCGACGGTAAAGTATTCGTTATCTCGCAGAGATTAATTCTGGGTATCCAAGGTCCACGAATTAGTCATTGATCGGAGAGGAGTCTCGATCATGTCTGGTGAGATAATCGAACCGCTAGGGTAACACACTTAAGGGGAGTCGACATTTTACCGGAAGAGAAAAATAGGAAAAGAGAGCACCGGGAACGTCCCGGGAAAGTTCCGATGGAGATCGGGTAGCGACGAAATAGTTTTCGGAGCCGGAATAAATTATGTAATATGTATTTAATATTAATTAATGTAATTAATAGTTAAATATATTTTTATTTAATTTTTTCTGAATTTTTTAAGGCAATTTACCCTAAATGGGCCTCCCCAGGCAAAGAGGCCCATGAGGGGGGGGGGGGGGGGGGGGAAGAGTCCTCCCAAGGGAGGAGGCTTGGTTCGGCCGGCCCTAGGTGGGCCACATAGGGCCCACCTAGGCCGGCGCACCAGCCATGGCCGGCTGGGGTGTGGGATTAGTCCCACACCGCCAGCCTGGCAGGTTGGGCAGCCCCTGCCCTCCTATATATATGGGGGTACCCATGGCCTTTGAATTACACCTAATTCTTGAAAGTGCATGGTTGCCCCCATGCGTGGTTTTGGTAATTAATGACAATCTTTATGGACTAATGTTTACATTGAGATATTCTTATAGATCTTGTCCATGGGAATTATAGGAGTTCATGTGTTGGACTCTTCAAGATGACATAATGACCAATGCTCTATTCAAGGGTTTATATGAAGAACGGTCATGTATAGAGTTGAGCTCATTGCAAGTATGGCTTGGAATAGAAGATTGGGTGAACAATCATGTTTACCCCCAAGCCATCATACATATCAAGAGAAGAAGATGAAGTGCAAGTTCAATAAGATGCATCTCGGAAGATATCTTTTGATTGAATCTTGCAAAGGAGACATGAAGACGAAGCTTAGCGAGTCCCTCCCATAATGGAGTATGGGGGAGCATTTGGAGAAGTCTTCATCAAGCATGTGCTAGCAAGCGCAATCAAGAAAGGTGGTCCACTTGGAGAGTCAAGATCATCATCATCTAACTCAAGTGGAATACTCAAGACAAAGGTATGATCTTGATAGGGCTATAGGATAGATAGGCGTACTATCAAGAGGGGCTCTCAAGTGAGTAACTTGATCGCATCGTTGTGGAGAGCTCAAACCTTTGCATGCTTGGCATATCATCTTTCTTGGTTCTTATTTGGCTTTTTACCTTGTTGGGTTTTGGTGCTTGTCGTGATCTTCATGACAAGACCAAGTTCTTCGAAAACGATTTTAGTATGGAAAACTTGTTGCGTTTTCGGTGTGGAAATATTGCCGGTTCGACGTTGAGGAAAGCCCCAAACCTTCACATGTATGGTGACTTTGCTCTATTTATGGGTTGCAATATTTTCACTTTTTGTAGCCCTGTGCTTGTCGCTACCTTTCTAACGGAGTTGGTCTCACCTCATTCGGAGTTCATTTGCAAAAGATATTTCAGTTCTGGTGTTTCTGCAGTTTTCAGAGGTCCGGAAATTTCCGGACCCCAGTCCGGAGATTTCCGACCTGGAGAATTTTTCGCCAAGTCTTAAAGATTTTCTGCACTGCACTCAACTGGCCCTCAGTCGGATTTCCTACCGGAAATTTCCGGGGTCCGGAAATTTCCGGTCCCGGTTCGGAAATTTCCGAACGATCAAGTTAAAGATTTTCGCCAAGTCTTATTTGATATCAGCACTGGTCGCTTTCATCTCTCAGTCGGATTTCCTACCGGAGATTTCCGGGGTTCGGAAATTTCCGGACTTAGGTCCGGAAATTTCCGGCCGTCAGCCCGGAAATTTCCGAACCGAGTTCGGAAATTTCCGAGCTAACGGTTCCCAACGGCTAGAAAACTGGGAGGGCTATAAATACCCCTCCCCTTCTTCTTCCTTGGGTTGCTGGTTTTTCCCCTCTCTCTCCTGCCATTGTTGACCTTGGAAAAGCTTGCCCCCTCTCAATTCCTCCCATGATTCTTGCATATCTTTGAGGGAAAAGTGAGAGGAGATCTAGATCTACATTTCCACCAATCCATCTCTCCTCTAAGTGAGGGGAACCTAGTAGATCTTGATCTTGGAGTTCTTGGTGCATCTCCTCTTTGTTCTTCCTCTCTTATTCTCCCATAAGCATTTGTTGCTTTGTTGGAATTCGAGAGTGAAGGATTTGAGCACTTGTGCTCTTGCCTTTTGCATTTGGTGCATCGGTGTGCTCTCCACGAGGATTCGTGGAAGTTGAAAGCTTGTGAACTTGTTACTCTTGAGTCCTTGGACCCTAGACGCCTTTGTGGTGGTTGGACCCTTGTGTGGTCACTTGAAGCCGTTCGGGAGCCCCCAATCCCATTGTGGGTTGTGCCCCGGATTGTTGTTGGAGGCCGTTCGGGAGCCCCCAATCCCATTGTGGGTTGTGCCCCGGATTGTTGTTGAAAGGCTCCGGATTCCGCCTCGAAGGAATTCCGATAGTGGAAGGTGAACCAAGCCTTTGTGGTGCGGTTCATCGGAGAAGAAGGTGAAACCTTTGTGGTTGTTGAACCGTTGTGTCGGTTCACACCTCTCCAACGAGACGTACTCCCTTAACAAGGAGGAACTCGGGAATACATCCTCGTCTCCGCGTGCCTCGGTTATTTCTATACCCGAGCTTTTACTTATGCACTTTACATTGTGATAGCCTTCGTGCTTGAAGTATTCTATTCCTATCACCTTGTTGTTTATCTTGCTTAGCATAAGTTGTTGGTGCACATAGGTGAGCCTAGTTTATTTAGGTTGTCGGCTTGTTAATTTAAACACCTAGTTTTATTCCGCAATTATCAAGCCTAAACCGGAAAAGTTTTAAACCGCCTATTCACCCCCCCCTCTAGGCGACATCATTGTCCTTTCAATTCTCTCTCTCTCTCTCCTTGGATCCCGTGACTCCCTTGTTTGGAGTTGCGCCGAGGATAAGTTTTCTCCACCATACGCACGCCGCCGTGCTGCTGGTCTTCCGGTCCCAGTCTTCCGCTGCTTCGTCCCTGGATCGGAGCCCGGAGTTCGTCGGCTTCACCGTACGTGTGTAACGCCCTGCGAGGTGCCACGCTAGTGGTGCTGGAGGTCTGCTTCCTCTACACGGCCTCGAGGTCGTCGTCGGTTTCATCGACATCGCCGTGTCATCGTCTTCTTCGTCGCGCCAAGTTCTCCGCGACCTTGAGGTCGGCTACGACGTCTACGTCAGCAACGCTTGTGCGGGAGCGTAATCCCCGTTTTTCGGTCTACAAGGGTATGTATACCGATCTCCTCCGTATTACTATATCTGCATAGTATAGATCCTGGCTAGTTTAAGGTTATCGCTGTTAGGAAATTTTTTGTTTTTTGCCTGCGATCCCCTTCAGTGGTATCAGAGCCGATCTATGTGTAGATATAGCTGTACGCTAGCTGCACCCGTGTTTATCACGGGGACATCGTTCTTATTATTTGCTACCCTCTCGCGTGTACTTGCACTGCCGGCGGCATTGAGTTGATGAAGCGGCCCGGACCGACCTTACGCGTACGCTTACGCGAGACTGGTTCCACTACTGACATACGGCTGATACCGTATATGTGGCTGGCGGGTGTCTGTCTCTCTCTTTTTAGTTGGCTTTGCATTTTCAATGGAGGGCCCGAAAGGGATGAATAAATATGCAATTATTTGATCGTTGTTGTGGTCATAGGTTCGTAGGTATGAAGCGGTTCTATTTACGACAGCCCCAAACCACGTAAAATATGCAAAAGATAAAGTAGAGGCGTCTAACTTTATTTTGCAGGGGCAATGTGATATGGTCAAAGTAGGTTTATTAAATTGTTTATGAACTGTTGGCGTGAAGGAGACCATCGGCGCAAGGACCATGTCACGTCGCATTACATTTTGATATTTTGTGTGCATCTTATATTGTATGTATATATATAGTATATATTAGTTACACGGCGGTAGTTATATAAGATGATCCCTCCAAAATACCATTTGTGTTCTCCCTTCGACGTGCACCACCGAGAAAGTTCTACATTATGATGCAGGCCGTGACGATCGGGTGTCAGACATATCGTCGTTCGCATACAGTGGGTGTAAGCCATGTTGCACGCGCGTTTACGTTGAAGATTATTATGGCGAGCCTAGCATGTACAGACATGGCCTCGGAACAAGGTGACCGAAAGGTTAAGCATGAGTCACAAAGTTGTTGTGATTGACATGTCGATGTCTACCTTTGAATTTATGTTGCCGGCTCTGACGATGAGGGGTTGCATAATGGATGAGGATCATGTAATCACTAAAACGATTAGAGGGATACTCGTTTTGAGTGGGAGTTCTGGTAGTTTTATTTTATTAAAACTTGAACCCTATTTTTATAATGAACAAAGTATTTATGTTTTGCAAAACCTTTTTGTAGATATTAACCAGTGTAATAGCCTTCTTTGAAAATTAGGCGCAATCCTGCGATTGAGAAACTTAAAAGGTTGGGTCCAAACTTCATAGTTTTATACTTTAGTTTGAGGATACTCCTTGTTTAGACCATTAGCTTTTTATGATACAATACCCGCTAGGAGATAAACTCGGAGATTCAGCTAACAAAAGGATAATTTGGATTATCAAGTTTTTGTGCGGATAATATCATCATAGTCCAGTGTATGCTGTGATCTCTGCCATAGAGCATTGACGGTGGGTACGAGTTGTTAGATCGCGAACATATGGGATGATCGCTCAACTCGGGATACACCTAAAGTTTGGTTGATGAAGTTTAACAGTATGTTGACTGTTTTTCTTCTCAACCAAGATGGAAGAGAATATACACATTAAAGGAGCACGTGGCAGTCATACTTGATGACACTGGTCATACTCGATGACATTGGTCATACTTGATGACATTGAGACGCCTCGCTCAGCTCAATCACTGGATGACAGACAACGTTGGCAGATGCAAATGTTTTGTCATAGACTATGTCATGCAAGGGGAATCGTTCACCTTCATGGTTCTTGATTGCGTTGGAAGAATCAAGAAGATGAAACAGATCTCCGGGAAGTCATCAATGATGACGGTGTATATATGATATACACGTTATGAATGTTTTACCTAAGCAAGTACTCGCAGTAGTGACTAAGTTTTTGATACTAGTCATGTTTTATGAAAACCAGATTTACTACGTGAGTAGCTTGGAAGGATGAGGTGACAATGTGTGTTGATGATGGCAGACAAAATGTTGTGATGGCCATAGACACTCTCACTCTAGATCTACCATTTGAATAAATTCTTTTATGATCGTCTGTTAGTATGATCGTTATAAGTGTGTCTTCTCTAGCAAGACAATTGTTCATATATGTTAGTGACAAAATCGTTGTCCTATATTTATGAAGTAATGATCATAAGCCGATTTGAATTTAGATGGTAGAAGCTCCCACATTCATAATATTAATGCCAAATAAAGACACCACATTCGTGTGTCACTACCGTTTAAGTCATGTCAATGTTATAGTCAATGAACAAGCTCCATACGGATGGATCTACAAGTCTTTATATTTGATCTTTTGACACTTGCAAGATAACTAAGACACCGTTTTCGGAAAGCGGTCATATGACTTATTGATAATCATGCATATAGATGTATGTGGATCAATTAACGCGTAGGGGAGACCTTTATTTCGTAAACTTCACTGAACGTTTTGAGTATAACTTGTTGAGAATCATGCATATGGGTGTATGTGAATCAATGAAGTACTTTAACGTATAGTGGAAGTCTTTATTTCATAGACTTCATGAATATTCCGAGTAGATATATGGATATCCACTTAGAGAATGTTAATCTGGAAATTTTGATTCGATCAAACAAGTTCAGAATGAAGTAGGAAAATAAATTTAACAAGAAAATCAAATTCCTGCGATACAGATCGAGGAAATAAAGATTTGAGTTATAATGTTGGCATATCATTGGAAGACTTGTGAGAAGAGTTCCACAAATTACGTCGCATGGAACACCATAGTGTTATGGTATGTTAGGACGTCGTAATCGCACCCTATCGGATAGTGTGTGGTAAATAAATCTCTTATCGAATTATTGTGATCATTGGAGTCATATGGTAGAAACATAACATTCACGTTAGATAATAGGGAAACCATTTAAATCCATGGAGACAATACCATATGAGTGATGGCATGGCTTTTAGCCTAGATTGTCGTTTCAGCAATTTAGTGTTTCGATGTGATCAAACCTAAAATGGATAAATCTTTGTAGTGTACCGTACCTAAAGAATTAGTTGGGTACATGTCTCACGACATAGGCAAAAACGTTGCCGGAATATACCTTGCAAAAGAAATAGTTTCTTGTCCAAGGGTATAAGTGGGAAAGAAAGTAGAGCAAGACGAAGTTAATGAACTTTCTCTCCAGACATCAGAGTGGCGCAACGGAAAGTGTTTCCGGTGTCATGCTTCTCAACTGGAAAGAAGCTAATGATAAAGATCATGATGCTCTGAGCTCATACTAAGAACGTAGGCGTACGAGGTTATGTTCCACACTGTGTGGTACGACAATCTTGTTATGAAGTTCATGTTAATGGAATATGACAGACCTACGAACTACGAAGAAGAGATGGTAGACCTAAGTCCGAGAAATGGCTATGAGTCATATATGATCCAAGATAAAATCCATATACGATTACCAGGTAATGACTTGGGAGATCTTCTTGATGGCATCTAGGCTGTTAATGGAATATGGAATTTTATGAAAGAATAGACGCTGATAAGGATCGATTTGTCGTGAAACAGTTCCGACAAATTCAAAAGTTGACCACAACGAGATTTTGTCTCAAGTGGCGAAGCCTAAATCTATTCGGGGTCGTTTAGCAATTACTATAATTTCAAATTGAGAAATTGATAGATGGATAAGGAAACCATGTTTCTTAATGGTATCATTAAGAAAGAGTTGTAATTAGTACAATGAAATGGTTTGGTGATCCTGAGTATGCTAAACATGTATGCAAACTTCAGCTGTCCATTCATGGGCTGAAGCAAGCATATCGGAGCTGAAATCTTCACTTTGATGATGTGATCAAAGGATTTTGGAGTTGTCCAAAATAGTTGAAGAAACTTGCATTTGCAAAGAAGTGAGTGGGAGCTAAGTAGCTTTTCTTGATCTTATATGTGAATGGCATATTTGAGTGGGAGCTAAAAGAAATTCCCTGGTCTTATATACGGATGGCGTATTTAAGTGGGAGCTAAGTGTCATTCCTGATTTTATATGTGACGACATATTGAAAATGATACAGATCCTCTAGTAAGGTATAAAGGATTATTTAAGTGATTAAATTTCCTATGAATGAAGTTAGGAGTATTAGGCATCCGATCTGTAATTGTATAGATCAAAAAGGGGCTTAATAACATTAGGTCGGAAATTTTTTCCTAAGTTAAGATTCTGAAGTGTTTCAGAATAGAACAAGGGAAGAAAAGGTTCTTACTTGTATGACTAGGTAAAATATTAAGTTTATCTTGGCATTTTCAGTGATAGAAAATGATGTTCGACATTCTCTATGCCTCAGACATAGATTCTATCAGACTGAAAGCTCGACTTGATATGACCCAAGTTCTTGGTTGAAGAACGGGTTCTAGAGTGATCCTTGTGTGGATCAATGAACAAACGTTAAGTATATTTTTCAGTGTTTGTGAAAACTGAAGATATGTTTTCTGGTAAAGGGTAAGAGTGGAAAGACAACTTGCCGTAAAACGGTTACGATGATGCAAGTTATGACACTGACCCATACGATTAGAAATCTCATATAGGAGATGTCCTTTGTCTTGAAGAAAGACATGGTTAGCTTGCGAAGTTGCATATGGATGCACTGTCGCATAATCTACATAATAGGTATAGAAATATATGGCAACTTCAGAAGTAGCAAGTGTGATTGGACTGAGCGGTTTTCCGAGCATATGTGGTTCCCTTAATAGATCTCTTAGACTTTTAAGGCCCATGTTACGCGAAGGTTCGAGTCTCACTCCATCGACTAAGATATATTTCGCCGTCATCGTAAGATGCGGGATGATGTCAAACTAGGTGACATAGAAGTGTTGCAAAGCACATATAGGTCTCAATGTGTGAGATCTGTTGACTGTATTCCTCTTCCACGAGACAAGCATGCACCAAGTTGCTATGGGTGTTGAGCTTTTACCAAGTTGTAAACTAGATTAAGTGTTACTCTAGTGCAAGTGGGAGACTGAAGGAGATATGCCCTAGAGGCACTTAATAAATATAGTTTATTCGTCATATCTCAATTGTTCATTATATGTTTTATACCATGCTATAACTGTATTAAGCGGAAACATTAATACACGTGTGGTAGATAAACAACCAGGTCCCTAGTAGCCTCTATCTAACTAGTTCATTGGGCAATTGATGATCGAGGTTTCCCGATCATGTGACATTTATGTCAGTTGACAATGGAGTGTCATTGGGAGAATGACGTGATGGACATACCCAATATTTGTAGGACGTAGTCATTACGCCTTTGACCGTGAGATCTACTCTTATTGCTATTCCTGGAAGACACTTTGATTGCATCAAACGTCATATCTTACATAGTGTGACAATAAAGGTGTCCCTCTCGGGTGTCGGAAAGGAGTATGTTGAGACGGGGGGTCAAGAGCGGGATTTGCCAGTCCGCATAGCAGGATAGATACTCTAGGGCCCACTCGGTGAGATTATGTCAAACGAGTTTGCAAGCGTGTGACTAGGTCACCAGGACATAATATCATGGACGAGTAGAAGTTAGCAGTGTCGGTAACGAGATCAAGCTAGGTATGGAGATATCTATGAACGAGTCTCGGACGCGCTAAGTATCGCATGGCAAAAGGTTTAAGACTCAGACGTCTAGGTTCAACGGTAAAGTATTCGTTATCTCGCAGAGATTAATTCTGGGTATCCAAGGTCCACGAATTAGTCATTGATCGGAGAGGAGTCTCGATCATGTCTGGTGAGATAATCGAACCGCTAGGGTAACACACTTAAGGGGAGTCGACATTTTACCGGAAGAGAAAAATAGGAAAAGAGAGCACCGGGAACGTCCCGGGAAAGTTCCGATGGAGATCGGGCAGCGACGAAATAGTTTTCGGAGCCGGAATAAATTATGTAATATGTATTTAATATTAATTAATGTAATTAATAGTTAAATATATTTTTATTTAATTTTTTCTGAATTTTTTAAGGCAATTTACCCTAAATGGGCCTCCCCAGTCAAAGAGGCCCATGAGGGGGGGGGGGGGGGGGGGAGTCCTCCCAAGGGAGGAGGCTTGGTTCGGCCGGCCCTAGGTGGGCCACATGGGGCCCACCTAGGCCGGCGCACCAGCCATGGCCGGCTGGGGTGTGGGATTAGTCCCACACCGCCAGCCTGGCAGGTTGGGCAGCCCCTGTCCTCCTATATATATGGGGGTACCCATGGCCTTTGAATTACACCTAACTCTCTCTCTCTCCTTGGATCCCGTGACTCCCTTGTTTGGAGTTGCGCCGAGGATAAGTTTTCTCCACCATACGCACGCCGCCGTGCTGCTGGTCTTCCGGTCCCAGTCTTCCGCTGCTTCGTCCCTGGATCGGAGCCCGGAGTTCGTCGGCTTCACCGTACGTGTGTAACGCCCTGCGAGGTGCCACGCTAGTGGTGCTGGAGGTCTGCTTCCTCTACACGGCCTCGAGGTCGTCGTCGGTTTCATCGACATCGCCGCGTCATCGTCTTCTTCGTCGCGCCAAGTTCTCCGCGACCTTGAGGTCGGCTACGACGTCTACGTCAGCAACGCTTGTGCGGGAGCGTAATCCCCGTTTTTCGATCTACAAGGGTATGTATACCGATCTCCTCCGTATTACTATATCTGCATAGTATAGATCCTGGCTAGTTTAAGGTTATCGCTGTTAGGAAAAATTTTGTTTTCTGTCTGCGATCACCTTCATAGATCCCATATTTCGATCCACCGCACCGCCATGGACTTGAGGGAACGAATGAGCGGGGAACCTATAAATTGATCTCGATTTAGATGGATCCGAGTTTGCCCTTTGATTTTTGAACTGATGTCACAAACCGTTTTTCACCACCCTTGTTGAGAAGAAACACACGACAAAGGATAAAAACTTCAGATCAAGAGTCACAACGCATAGGGCAAAGCACCTCATTATTGGACATACTACATCTCTTATCGGACCACCAGGGACGACCAAGCCGCTTCCTTTGAATGCGCCTAGCTTCATTCAACGATTAGAGATGGTGGAAAATGTGAGCATAGTACTCATACTTAAAGACTCATAAGAATTTAAGGGTATTATGTTGTCGCGATAAAAAAAAGTACCATTATGGTAGAGTGAGATTTGAGTAAAGCCATCGAGTAAGCAAATGGGTAGGCTTCAGAACATACTATGTTGCTGCGCATCATATATTAACACAAAGTGGCACTGCACCGACATTTATAAACAAGGTTTGGTCATGAGACTTTTATGACTTGAGAGGAGAAGGATGTAAATTCTTTTTACGGCGTGTGACATCCAACATGGTCGCTATGAGGGAGCCGTTTGCAATGCATATTCTGTCTGCGAACAATTTCTCCCTTGCGCCGGCACGAAGTCAAATATATTCTCTATGTAAATTAAACTGTAGAGTGTGCACCGGCACGGCCACCTAAGACTAGTCACAATGGGGAGTAATATGAGAGTAACATAAGTGCCACATAGGTAAAAATGATGATGTGTCATGCAATTAAAGAAGAGAGAGACAAATGAAGTAGTAACTAGCTATGTTACCATAACATCACATATTTTAAGATAATATGGCGTATCTACAGCCTAATTAATAATGGACGGGACTACACGGCGGCGCCGCATTTTTTCTCCTCCGTGCGGCGGCTCCTTTCCATACATGCATGCAGTGACGTCACCCATGACATCGTGTAGATTCCCTTTATTGTTTAGATTAAAAGTGATTTATCTTTCAAATGATTAATCTGATTTAAAATCCGTTTTCACCGTTGGCTTAGTCGTGATAAAATTTTCAAAACTAAATCCCATGTTGCCATGTTTTGAGAACTTTTTTTTTCTTCAGTAATTACCATATTATTATAACTAACTTATCACATTATAATAACTTGGCTATCAGGTTTCTGTACGCCATTCAATATCAATATAAGACCGAAATGATACTACTTTATGTGAAACACTATTATTGTTTGGATTTTGAAAACACTGAAACTCATACTCACTAGCTGTATATATCATTTCAAGGTGTAAAAACATCTACAAAATTATATGATAACCATGTATAATTATCATGATAACTATGCAATATAAATCTGATAAATATAGTGTTTGATAACTGATGTGACGGGAAAAGTTCGTCACACCCGATTGTAGATGTGTCACAGGTGTTGAAAAACATTTAAAAAATCATCTATACTTATCTTGATAACTGTTTGTGTTAATGTGATAGCCATAGCACCGCAATCTAGTAACTGGTGCAGAATTTTTATTTTCATCTAAACATATTAACAATGGATTTAGTTTTGAAGATATTGTCGAGACAAATCTAACGGTACAAACGGATGTTTAATCGGAATAACGGTTTAGAAGATAAATCATTTTAAATTTTCGAATTTGGTAATTAATATGATGATGTCACACACACTACTACATGCATGCATGTGCTCTCCCTATAAAGGAAAAGCTACACAAATCACCCGCCGCATGCGCAAGCTCGGGTGCGGCGCCTCATGCTAGCTTTTCCCATTAATAATACTTTGCATGACACCACACATATGTTACTACCCACTAAGACTCGTAAAGCGTGTATATTACTAGTCTATGTTACTCATCTTTTTCTAATTCTGCGATTGCCCTTTTGGAGAATCCAATAAAGTATCACTGCGGAAAGCAATGAAAGTAATTGAATCGATCATCTGTAAGACTAGTCACAATGGGGAGTATCATATAGTAGTATCATAATATAAGACTACATTTATTAGGTGCTAGACTCATCTTTTATTGGAATCTGTTATGTTACGGTATCTACCTATGATACCACTATCACATCTCTCTTCATTAATTGCAGTGACACGTCAGTTTTTTGCCAACATGACATGTATGATACCACCTATGATACTCCCACTGTGGCTAGTCTAACACGAGAAAAAGAACTGAAGCTGGTGCCTACGAAATAAGACTAAAGTAAGAGTATTTGAATCGGACTGGCACTCTTCTCCTCTCTAGAACTGAAACCCGGTAATAACAAATAACTTGTAGGATTCCACTATATTTTTCTAAAGGAGCCAGGAAGCGGGCCGGATGGCTTTTAAACCGAGAGTCAATTCGTATTCGTTTTCCTTTGCGCCTGCAGGTATTGAATCCAGTTCCGAATAAACTGATAGCGTTTACCTAAAGCATATCGTCGTCAAAGGTCAAACAATGCTCCGAAAACCAGGCGCCGAAGAGGGAAGAGATTCTTCATACAGTAGCAGAAAACCAGGCGCCGAATCTGAACGTCAGAGAAACTTGGCCAAAATCTCGCTATACTGCACATGAATCTCGAAGAAAAATTTACACAAGTCACGACCCCCATATGTGAACCTTTCACTCCGCCTTTTCACCCACCAACCCAGCATTCCCCATCGAGGCCAGACGAGAGAAAAAAAAACAATTCACTACCGATTCTCTGCTGGCAACCTGCCAGTGCTACTACTGCCGCGTGGTACTGCCCACACGGCCGCAGCAGAGATGTATGTGTGTCAGGAAAACTTTACATTGATGGCCTGCTCGGCCGCTCGATCGCGGTGGGGGCACAGGAGCAGCCACTGCCGCCGCGCCGCTCCATAAATCAAATCCCACTTGGCTCGTGCCGTTGTGTGTGCGGCTCCTGCCATCAAGCGCATTATACTAATCCGCCATTAATGCCCCTTTAACTCGAGCTCGAGATCGGAGAGGAGCCAGCCGAGGAGGCGTGCGTGCGTGTGCGCGTGTACGTACGTCGCCACGTCGTGGCCCGTGCCGCCCCCGGTTTAAGGCTGCGCGCCGCCGCCCTCCCGGTCTCGCTTTCTTTCCCGGTAGTGTCTGTCGCTGCGTCTGTCCGCGGGTAGGGCGTGCGCCGTCTGTGCGAGCTCGCCGGAGGAGGAAGGGAGGGGGCGGGATGCTCGCGTGCGTCGCCTGCTCCAGGCAGCTCGGCGGCGGCGGCGGTGGCCTGCCGCCGCTGCACGAGCCGCCGGAGGACGTGGACGTCGTCGACGGGGCCGGCGGCGTGGGCGGCGCGGCGACGCCCGGCACGCGCCAGGCCATCAAGGCGCTCACCGCGCAGGTGGGTTCTCGCCGCTCTGCCTGCTTCAAATGTCGACCTTTTTTTTAATTTCCGTCGAAATCTGCCTGGAAAGCTGCAGCCTTTTAGGTCTCGGAATCTCGTTTCGAGGTCGTAATCATCAGATCGGGTCGTGGGAGTTCGAATTGACGGGGGATTTGGTTTCTTGGGGTTTGTTGCAGATCAAGGACATGGCGCTGAAGGCGTCGGGTGCGTACCGGCACTGCAAGCCCTGCGCCGGCTCCTCGTCCGCGGCCTCGGGGCGGCACCACCCGTACCACCACCGCGGCGGCGGCGGCGGCTTCCGGGACTCGGACGCCGCCTCGGGCTCCGGCCGCTTCCACTACGCGTACCGGCGCGCCGCGGGCGGCGGCGGCTCGAGCGGGGACGCCACGCCGTCCATGAGCGCGCGCACCGACTTCCTCGCGGGCGACGAGGAGGAGCCGGAGGAGGAGGACGACGAGATGCTGTCCGGCGACGGCGGTGGCGGCAAGGAGGACAACGCCAAGGAGTGGGTGGCGCAGGTGGAGCCCGGCGTCCTCATCACGTTCGTCTCGCTGCCGCAGGGTGGCAACGACCTCAAGCGCATCCGATTCAGGTGCGTGCTCTCACGCCATTGCGCATTTTCGCCTACTTCAGCTAATATCTGCATTTTCTGTGTGTGCAACTGTGCATTACTCGGTTTCGCGATTGGAGAGATTTTATTGCCTTCGTTTACATTTTGAGCAGACGTGATTGAAATTTTGAGACGTCCTGCATATGAATAGAACAATGCCTTCATAATTTGATAAAGAAATTGCACATAGATGAGACACAGTGTGTGGCGAATACTCTTAGCGGATTGAAACTCCAAATCTTTATTTTTTATACTCGTCAGTACACATAATTACTGCAAGTTCGATAAGATAGCATACGAGAGTTCACTTATTAAGCCCAAATATGGCTTTAGTTATTGGAAAGGCAAGTTTGATATGAGCTAGCAACTATCCATGGGATGGATTGTTTTTAATAATCTTGTGAGATGACTAGATGCCTCCATGTTCCCACTTAGATGTCATCCACTATACCTTTGGAATGGTAACACAGAGATGCCATTTTGTAAAAATAGGAGTACTAAAATATATTACTCTACATATCGGCTAGAATTTTTATTCACTCCTATATGCTCTACAGATAGTAAATCCTTTGTTATTTTAGATTTTACCAACTGGATGGCTCTAACGGGAACAAGCGGGTGCATTGTAAATAGCAGTGACTTTAGAATATGACACTACTTCCGTTGTCAACCCTATGATTAAGACCCTCATTTAACCCCTCACGTGCTCCAGCCAGGTCGAACTCTAGATGTGTCAGGATGCATGTTATAGAGTCGGTAGATTTAAAATGTTAAGCCATAGATTATAGAGTTAATGGTATCATGTCAGTCCCCCACGCTACAAGTACATAGCAGCTGGGTTTATCAATTTGCTATGAATTTTGAACTTACAGTACTATGTGGGCCAAATCCAGCTTGCACATTTGTACTTTAGGTTATCAAAATCATACCTTTGCTGTGCTGGCGATAATGCTTCTTCTCCAGGAAGACATGAGAGGCCCACAAGCTACACCTCAATAATGGAAAGAGAAGCGTTGGAACGAAAAAGCTACTCCCTCTTTTTTGGCCATTAGCTTGCCGTCTTGTGCTCTTATTGATATGTAGTTAGGTCCCTCCACACCGGGTTATCAGGAGAGCCATCCAACATGGACCTTTACTTGACAACATTTGTGCTGATATGTAGAGTTCTAGTTCCAACAACACCATAGTTATAATCAAATCTTATGAACCACTTTTGTAAACTTAGTCTTGATACTATAAATTAAAATTGTGCATGTGAAAATATGTTCATTATAATTTGTAGTGTTCGGATTGAGTTTTTAATAGTCGTTGTAAGATTTGTTCATAAGCATAGCAGCACCGTTAAAATAAGATTCTTGTGACGAATCCCTCATGGCCAGCTATTTTGATTTGGTCCCACTAGCATTATTAGGTATAAATAAAATATTGTTTTATGGCTGCAACATTAGCTGGACCTTAAGGTGGGTGCAGATGTTTTTTTGTTTAGTTCATTGGTTCTAGATCTAAGGCAAGTAGGGACAATTTACAATTTGGTAGCTTATAGAGTAACATTGGTTTAACTGCCAACGTGTCACGGGATACACTAGCTGTCATTCCATTGAGCGTGTGGATCAGTTGGCTAATGTGCTTTAGATCTACTCCCTCCGTTACAAATTAGATGACTTCTACTTAGACAAAAGTGAATGTATCTAGATATGCTATAAGTCTAGATACATCCACTTTTTGACAAAAAGAAGTCATCTAATATGGAACGGAGGGAGTACCAACGTGTGGCATAATCACTTGTGCTGCGCAGCAGTTGTGGCTTTCTTTTGCCACTATGTGTTGAATGAGGCATGGGCTACACAGTAAATTGATTGAGGTAGGCCATCTCAGATGCGTCATCTCTCTCTCTCTCTCTCTCTCGTCCCTTCAGCTATCAGATATATCAATGGAATGAAATACCTCACAGCCTCTTGCTATACAGGCGATTTCTAATCTTATATTAGAAATACATTTTAGCTATCTGGGCTTTACTTTTTAAATGGTGTGCCATATTTTGGGAGTGTATTTTATCTTCATGTGTTTTGTACTTAGATTGCCTCGTGAAAAATTGGTTGTTTGTTCACTGTATCACTTGAACCGGCGTTTTCAACTTGTTGATATACATGTCATATGTGAAACCATAACTCTGCCATTCAAGGTGCAAGTGGAACTAAAATAGCTATATGCTACTATCAGCCATCCTTCATCCATAACCACTGTATTGAGAACACTTGCATATGTCATGAGTTATGAGAAGAAAACAATGCATAGGATTTGCATATATTTGGGCCTATAAAGTTCTGAAATGAAAACTTTCCTAGCCTGATATGCTTAATCATCGAGTAACGAAGCAAACACTCCTTTATTCCGAAATGAGGCACAAAAAAACAATGCATAGGAATTGCATATGTTTGGGCCTATAAAGCTCTGAAATGAAAACTTTACTGTCTGATCTGCGAAATCATCGAGTAACGAAGCAAACACTCAAGAGGACCGCATGTAAATCTTTGCTGCCATGATCGATATCTCTTAGCTGCATGCGTGCCGACTTAATTCTGTTGCATTTGTCAAGTCTCCGCAGTTTCATGTTTATTGATTATGTAGATTACTAGTAAGTTATAGCCGTGCGGCTTATCAATTCCCTACTCATTCTATGATTATGTTCATGAAAGACAGTTTGGTTCTTCTTTACGTGCGATTTGATAATGCAGTGCTTTGCACAAGATACCACCTAAACATATACAAATTAAACAAGGCAATATCAGAAAAGGAAATGCACAGAAGATGACAAGAATATGCATGCTTGCTTACTGTTTTTCTGTGATAATACTGCATCTGTAATTCATCATGATGTGTGTTCCTTTTTTGCATGGAATGATGTACGGCAGCCGTGAGATGTTCAACAAATGGCAAGCACAAAGGTGGTGGGCTGAAAATTATGACAAAGTTATGGAACTTTACAACGTGCAGAGGTTTAACCATCAAAGTGTCCCTCTCCCCACTACTCCGAAGTCTGAAGATGAGGTGAGATGTGCTCAATTATCGTTAGCTGTTCCAATCACCAAAGGTCTTTCTTCAAGTGTAGCCCTTACATTGTTCCATGGCCTTCGTTTCCTGCAGAGCTCCAAGGAGGACAGCCCAGTAACACCACCGCTTGACAAGGAGCGATTGCCTCGTTCTTTACAGAGACCAACATCGGGTGGCGGAGCAATGGGCTACTCTTCATCCGATTCTCTTGAGCACCATTGTAACGGCCTCCACCATCACCATGGACAGCAGTGTTATGACTCAGTGGGGCTAGCGTCGACACCGAAGCTGTCAAGCATAAGCGGAGCGAAGACAGAGACCTCGTCGATGGATGCGTCGATGAGGACGAGCTCATCTCCAGAAGACGCCGACAGATCTGGCGAGCTCTCGGTGTCCATCAGCAACGTCAGTGATCAGGAGAGGGAGTGGGTAGAGGAAGACCAGCCTGGTGTATATATTACCATCCGTGCTCTGCCCGGCGGCATCAGAGAACTACGTCGCGTTCGATTCAGGTGCGTCTTCCTTCCTCACCTTGTTAGTCTTCTTTGTGATTGAGAGGCTTGCTTATCCGATGATGACTCTTGTTGTGCTTGCATTGCAGTCGAGAAAAGTTCAGTGAGATGCATGCGAGGCTGTGGTGGGAAGAGAACCGAGCTAGGATACACGAGCAGTACCTCTGAGATAGGAGAAGCATGAAAACAGAACGGTCGTTGTTGACATGAGCTAGCTGTTGATCCATGTTTGTACATTTTACGGTTGGAGCTAACACTACCCCCTCTCTGGGCAGCTGCAGTAGTCAGTGTACTGATATGCTTGGCTCTGATAATTTGACCACCCACATGTTTTCCAACACTGGTTTTGGCTTTTGATTGGGCAGCAAGTTTGTGCTGAGTAGCTCGAAAGGTGTGTACTGTGTAGCCTAGAAGTACCATATGTCCTTTGAACTGTAGCTTCCCAAAACCGATTCTCTGCCTGTAAATTTGTGAATTCGGAACGATTTTGTTTCGAGTTTCGTCCGTTCTACAAATCCCAGCGGTTGCTTCCATAACACCCATCCTTGTCGATGTGATAGGAAGGACAATAGATAAGAACTCCGCCTCCAATTTCTTGTCTGGATGATATGTTCATACTATGTTTGGATAAGTACCCTGCTACTATGTTCATACTAGTATATGTCTGATTCAGAACCAGGCTTTTGTGGGTGTCATCCTTGCGCAGGGGCCATGCTAATCTTCTCTGTATCGTTTCAATTTTATCGGATGTCCCCGAAGGGACGAACTAGGCTTTTGTGGATGCACTAGTCCTGCCTACTTCTAAGGAGCTTTCACCATCAGAGATTGGCCAGACAGCTGCCTACTTCTAAGGAGCTTTCACCATCAGAGATTGGCCAGACAGCTGCCTAATACCATAATTACTAGCACCATCGCATTACCTTCTGGTCAACTTAAACAAACATATTATAGGTCACTCGCTGAAGCAAACCATCTTTGTTGACGTGGTATGTCTATCTTGTATGGCTGCCAGCCAGCCAGAGTGACCACCTAATAAGGTAGAGCTTGGGGCTGTCTAAATTACAGTCAGCTGTATTTCATTTCGCGCACAGTCATTTTTTCGACCAGTACCAATCTGCCACGTGTGTCTCTGTTGTCACGTAACAGAAAAAAAAAACGTGTGTGACATAAACGAAACACAGCCGGAAATAAAACCGCGCCGAAAAAGTTTTGTACGCGCCCGAGCTGCAAACGGCCCACCAATCTGGATATGGGTTTGGCCAAGAAAAACCCAATATGGTCTTTGAGGTTGGGCTTCTTACAAACGAAAAAAGCAAAATGTGCTTTCTCTTTTTTGCCACTAGCTCCAAAAGAAGAAAAAAAAACCACAACAGGTGAGATACCTTCTTCACATAAAACAATAGCAGTGCATCGGTGGTGCCAAAGAAGAGAAGCACATAGAGACGGAAGAAAAAAACTCTACATATATCTCCATCGTGTGTTGAGTTGCTGAAGGATGTCAACGGCAAAGAAAGCGCCATAGTGGAAGAAGATCCCAGAAAAAAGTGTCGAAAAAGCCAAGTGATGAACTCACCAAGGACCCTGTAATGAAAAGAAAGAGAAGGAAAAAATTCATCAAGAAATATATTGTAAAAAGCCATGATAATGATGTGTACTAGGGTTGAATATTTATTACTCAAGAAACACAAAGTTTTGAGAAATTTATTTTTTCCCTATTAAACTGTATATTTATCCGTGTACTATATATTTTTCTTGCTTAAAAAGAGAGAAAAAAACCATCGAAATATCCAGTCATAAAGTGATGATATAACGTGATCCTCCTCCTTTTTTCGGGCTTGGAACCACCGGCAGCCCAACTCAAGAATGTAGCGGGCGGAGTTACCCACAAAAAAAAACCTTTCCAAATGATCAAATATGAGAAGCAAAACTCAGACTAGAAGACGAAATTCAGAGATGCAAACATAAAAAATACATATTTGAAGACACACGAATAAGATACAAATAAAGAAAATTCAGACAAGAAGACACATGAATAAGACAACAAGAGGCATCTAAAGAAGATTGGCAAATTTAGAGATGACCACATAAACACAAATACACATTAATGAAGACTGGCTGAAAGGGATGCAACGTAGAGGCAAATAAATATGAAATACAGAAAGAGATGCAAAGACACAATTCATATGACAAAATTTCAGAGAAAAAATAAAATAAAAAGGATGAATATGAAGATGCAAGACTAAGAGAGCCAAATAAAAGAAGAATAAAAAGAGGCAAGACAAAGAAATACAAATAAAGTTGAACGACCACAAAATTAAGACAACACATTTAAGATGATCAGACGGTTCATTTAAGAACAACAAATTCAGGTGACACATTTCAGATGACACAATTCAGAAATTAAACATTTAAGATGATTAGATGACACATTTCAAAACGAAAAATTTAGGTGACACATTTCAGATGACACATTTCGTTTTCGTCTTTCTCTTTGTCTTTTTGCACAGAAAGAAACACATCAAAATCAACAAGCAATAGCAGAGAAAAATAAAATTAATTGACGGAAGGGAAAGACAAAGAAAAAGAGAAAGATGAAAACACTCATTTCAGAGACAAACGAAAGATAAATAAAAATCTAAATAAAAGAAAAAGAGGGAGACAAAGAAATGATCAATTGATGAGAGAAGCAAAATTCAGATAAAGAAACAAAATTCAGAGATGCAAACGGAAGCACAAATCAGAGAAAATAAATGATCAATAGATGAGATAAGCAAAATTTAGCGAAAGAAAAAATTCAGAGATGCAAATGGAGAAAAGACAAATAATGAAATAGGAAAGAAAAAGAAATTACACGTCTAAGATGATCAGATGACACATTTCAAAATGAAAAATTTAGGTGACACATTTCAGAAAGACACAATTAAGATGATCAGATGACACATTCCTTAAAAAGATAAAGTTGACACATTTCAGATGACAAAATTCAGAAAAGACACATTGAAGATGATTAGATGACACATTTCTAAAAGAAAAAATTAGCTGACAAAATTCAAAAAACACAATTAAGATGATCAGATGACACAATTCAAAAAACAAAATTCAGGCGGTTCATTTCATAATTTAGAAACAAAGTTCGGACGGATACATTTCAGAGAACAAAACGAAGATGATCATATGACACAATGCAGAATACACGATTAAGAAAACAATTCAGAATACACAATTCAAAACTAAAGATGTCTTCCAAGTTTCCATATGCCTTCCAAGTTTCCATTTCGAATAGCACTGCTTCAAACCTGAACAAAATAAATAATTGAATATTATTAACAACAGGAGCAGATGCTGAAGGAAACAGTTGCACACACAGTTACAAACATTTGCTCACCATGCAACCCCTGTGTGCTGCATTCAACCAACCACGAAAAAAATCACACATAACAACACCTGGCATAATGAGCATAACAACCACCATAATGACAAACAACAACATCCCCTACCTGCACCAACTAAAGCTTGGTTTACTCGTTTGTAAGCCATCCAGAAAATGCTGCTACTGAACACTTGATGGAGTGCAACAAAAAGGGGAACACACATTCTAAGCGACCTGACATAATGAGCAAAACCACCACCATATACTGACCAACAACAGCATCCCTCTCTCGGAAATGGATTTGAGTACACCTGAAATGACTCTATACACATTATCCATCAAAAACTACTGCCCAACATAGAAGTGAGAACACAAATCACTACCTACCACAAGAGATCGCATTCACCCCACATGAAAAAAGCGCATCCTGCCTATCGATTTGCTCATGAACTAAAAAAAAATGACATGCAAAATGAACAGATTGGGTCACGGGCACAAAAATAACGGTCAGGAATCGCTACTCACCACCTATGGCGGCCTAAAAAAGCTCGCCAACAACTAGAAAATACGATAGAGTAGAGCGCATCCTTCAACATCATTTTGCTCATGAAAACATCTAAACGACCTCTCCAATATGGGGATAGAGTAGGTAACGGGGACAATAGAACGCCGCCTCCGGCTACCTGAAGCTCGCCTCCGTCCGCAAATCAGAACGAACAGAGGCAGAGGGGAAACAAATTTGCTCGCGCAAAACACAAAAAGGGCAGAGAGTACAAGCCACCGAGGTAGAGCTGCGTGGATGGATACCTCGGTCGTCGGCGACCTCTCCTCTCGCAAACGCTGGTTCTCGCCATGACCGGCCGTCGTGGATTCAAACACCGACACGCCGCTCCCTCTATGCATTGCTGCCTCCGCCTGCAAGCTTCCGTCCTCTGTCCTCCACCGAAACAAAGAGACACGTGGCTGAAAATAACACCTGCCCCCGACGGGCCCACACACATACTGGATAACAAAAAAGAATTTAAAAAATGGGTCAAGAAAAAAAGACACGGGCCATATCCAAAAGAAACCCACAAAAAAGCCCGTGATCCACCGTACATGGGCCGAGCTATCACTTTCCATCACGCGTCGTAGAGACAGCAAACATAAGGACACAAGCACAACGCATGCGTGACGAGCCACGCAAATCACAAAGATGAATGAACGGATGAAAGAACGAGTGTGACCGAAATGAGACACAGCTAGCTGTGATTTAGCAGATTCCTAGAGCTTTGGGTCAGAAGGCAAATCACACGTACGATCGAGCCAGCAGAGTTCACCAGAAAAGCAGGGCTATTCTTCCAAGGAAGTCACTATAAGTCATTCCTTTGCCAATAACCACGTATTCGAAAATCAGCAGATAAGAGGTGTTTTAGGTCAGGATATCTTGATTCAGGGTTAGTACTCCTCTATGGAGGCGGCTCCAGGAGTTCAGCAGTGAGTAGTACACGGAAGAAATCGTAGCTGGAATACACTGATTGCATGTTGCTACTCTAGTGATTCGACAGAATAGAAGTTCATCTAATATTTGTTAATACATGTTGATGTTCGGGAGCTTGCTTGCTGTTACAGAAGGAAAACATATCGTATTACTACTCAAGTTCACCTATCATCTCAGTCTCAACAGGTCCAGCATTCCAACTCCATTTTGTTTCCTCTCAATGAACTTAGGCTATGGGTAATAATAGGTCAGAAATACAATTAACAATGATATTTGCGCCCGAGCAAACCAAGAAAAAGAGCGGTTAAGAAAAGTACTATAAGACAATGCATAACACTAAGAAAGAAACATAGCAATGGGAAGAAAGCTACTTAATTTTTAGCTAATCCAGCGGATAATGATAGCATAAACAATGAATAAATACACATCTAGACATCGTAAACAAAAGAGGCTAATCATTATCAATATGAGAGATTATCATGTGATCTGTAACCAATGTAGTGCCATCATCAAAATCTTGTACTCCCTCCGTCCAATAAAGGATGTCTCAACTTGATTAAAAATTGGATGTATCTAGACATGATTTAGTGTATAGATACATTCAAATTTGATAGAAAGTGTGACATCTTTTGTTGGACAGAGGGAGTAGTACTTGTTTATTACTCCCTCCGTTCCATATTAGATGACTTTCTTTTATCAAAAAGTCGATGTATCTAGACTTATAGCATATCTAGATACATCCACTTTTATCCAAATAGAAGTCATCTAATTTGGAACGGAGGGAGTACAGGAGAAGGCTCTTAGGCCTCCCACTTTCCCAATGAGAAAAGTCATAGAAGTTCTGAAGGAAAAAACTGACAAAAAGGGTAAGCAGATCTTCCGTTTTCCCAGGATCGTATTATATCAGGCTACTGCAGCCGTGCCCAGTTGTGTATGAGAGCACCTGTACAGCGTAACTGTGCATACATGAAGTGTACCTATCGCTCATGACCATGTGTGGAATGGAGCAAGTTGGGAAGGCATTACATGAGTGAAAGCTACAGTCTCTGTGTCACTTGACGTCTTCAGATTCCTGATGTGCCATGCAGTTCATCATCAGAATCAGAAATCAGAACAGATACAGACGGATAGAGATGACATGAAACCTGCTTCTTGCCGGAGTGGAAAGGAGTGGTGAGCTGATTACCATGTTTGGTTGAAGCGGGGAGTAAACGGCAGAAATGAGCTGCAGATCTGGAGTAGTTTGTCAGTCGTCCATATAACATCTACCCAGAGCAGAGTAACATCTACCCAGATCAATTAACTAAAAAAAAGGAAAGAAAAGAATCAGTTGATTCCATGGAATGTCCTTTCTAGAGACTTGCAAATGCTACGTGAAGATGGAAAGAATCGTTGTTAGTGAGTACATCAGTTCGATCACCATTTCCAAATCATCTGGGTTTTTGTAGACAGAGCACCATAAACAAAGTGGATTGCATTGATTGATTTGTGGTTACAAACAAAGACACTATCTACAAACACTTGATCACCATTCTCTTTTCGATACCTGAAAGATAAGATAAGCTGTGGAAAGGAACGAAACAAACCAAGCAAAAAAAAACACCTAATTTGCACTATCTATACTTGCCATCAGAAGTCAGGGAACGCCGCCACTGTCCTGGGACTTCTTCGCTGAGAGGCGCTTGAGGAACTCGTACGTGGTGATCATGGTGGTGGCGGACAAGGACATGGACGCCCACCTCGGGCCGAGCCCCCTGTAACATGCGCCCCACCCGCCTTCCTTGATCAGCATCCGCACCGTCCGGCCAACGGTGATCGGCTCGCCGTGGCCGTCCATGACCTGCATCCTGGTCTTGATCGTGTCCAGCGGCATCGTCACGACCGCCGCCGCGCCGCCGGCTGCAGCCGCACTGGCTCCCTGCACCACCATGAGCGTCCTGCAGCTGGGCTCGAACGAAGCGCCGTCGTCGATCTCTTGCACCCCGACACCGTACTGGCACAGGTAGCAGCCGATCCCGCTCCAGATGGTCTTCTGCGACAGCGAATAGGTCGCCCACCAGACGGCATTGGAGGGGGCGTAGGTGAGGATGGACATGCCGAAGCCGCGGTAGAGGCCGCGGAGGCCGTCGGAGGCGACGATCTTGCGGAAGGCGTCGAGGCCGCCGCGGTAGCGGGAGTGCTGCACCATGAGGCGCTGGCTGATGACGTCGACGGGGGTCCACACGACCTGCGCGGCGACGGCGGCGGTGAGGCCCGCGGCGGCGCCCGCGACCGCGGACGCGGCGGGCTCCGGCGCGCCGAGGCCGAGCATGGCGGGCCCGACGGCGGCGCGCGTGGCCTCGAGCGCGCCCATGTAGAGCGCGCGGGCCGGGACGGTGCCGGCGAGGGAGGTGGCGAAGCCGCGGTAGAAGGCGAGGGGCCCCTCCCGGCGCAGGATGGTGGTGGCCGCGGCGGTTGCGGAGGGCGGGCGCGAGGCGGAGGCTGAGGCGGCGTGCGCCGGGGGCGGCTCCGGCGCGACCTGCAGGCGCGTCTTGAGGACGACGGCGGGGTAGAGCGCGGCGGAGACGGCGGAGAAGAGGCCCGCGCCGAGGACGAAGAAGCGGGACTTGTCGAGGCGGTCCCAGTCGATGTCCGCCGGGAGCTGCAGCTCCGCCGCCGCGGCGTCCGGCGGCGGCGGAGGCGCCTCGCGGCGATCTATGGCCTCTCCTCCATGGCGGCTCGCCGGGGGGCAGCGGTAGGCCACCGAGGCTATGAGCGCTGGAGGAATCCGAGTTCCGTCGGCAAACGGCAGCGGCGGCGGCTAGGGTTTTGGGCGGAGGAAGGATGAAGCGTGAGCAGAGCAGAGCAGGCGGTGGGAAGTGTGGGGAATGGCGTCGGACGTGGCGTGATGGGATTAATGGCTTCACTTCGGGATTTTCAGAATTCGGGAAGAGACTGCTGCTACGGTTCGTGGTCGGACGCGAGCGTGACGGCCTGTGGCTCATGCGGTTGCGGCGCGTGGCACATAGCAGCGGGTTGGATAATTCTTCGCCCAAACGGAGGATATCCCTCGGTATCGGTATCGCCCGAGCGATTCCGTGCAGCCATTTCGCTCGCGTGAGCGTCTGAAAGGGCCGGCCCATTTGGCTTCATCAGAGCGTATACCAGCACTAGACGGATTAGCGCGCTCCACCGCGCCGGGCTAATTTTGTTAAAATATTATTTATTTTAATAGAAATTCGGAGAATATTGCGCGACAGGAGAAATTTTCAGAAATAATACACCCTCGGTTTCCACGTGGCCGAGCAGCACTCGTCGGCCACCGCGGGGCCGAGCAGCCTGTGGGTCACAGCGCAGGCCTGGCCGATCAACTCGCCGGACACGGCGTGGCCGATGAGTGCCAGCAGCACGCCCGCGCGCAGCACGCAGGCCCGGCTCGCGCTGCATGCAAGCTTCGGCCTCGCGCAGCCCCGGCCGTCTCGCGCATGCCCAGCTGCAGCAGCACGCGCGCATGCCCAGCTCGCCCCGGCCGCCTCGCGCATGCCCAGCTGCTCGCGCTGCACAAGCACATGCCCAGCTTGCCTGCATGCCCAGCTCGCCCCGGCCGCTTCGGCCTCGCACATGCCCAGCTGCGGCAGCACGCGGGCATGCCCAGCTTCGGACGACACGCGCGCCCAGCTCACCTGCGTACGCGTCCAGCTCCGGCCTCGCGTCCGCGCCCAGCTCGTTGCGCCTAGCTCGCCTGCGTCCGCGCACAGCTCGCCCCGGCCGCTCCGGCCTCGCGTCCTCACGCTCACGTCCATGCTCCGCTGCCACGCCCAGCTGCGGCAGCACGAGCGCCCAGCTCGGACGACACAACTTGCCCTCGCGCGGTCGCGCCAAGCTCGCATGCGTCCATCCGGCCTCGCGTCCGCGTCGCGCCTAGCACGCTCCTCGCGCTGCATGCCCTGCATGCACTCGTCGGTCACACCGTGGCCGACCAGGGCTGGTCGGCTCCGCCGTGGCCGAGCAGCTCCAGCCTGGTCCCAACAGATGAGCAGCCGTCAGCCGACAGGCCTATCGGCCACGCCGTGGCCGACGAGTGCTGGTCGGCCACGTCGAAGCCCGAGGGTGTATTATTTTCGAAAATTCCTGCAATCGCACAATATTCTCCGAATTTCTGTTAAAAAAAATAATATTTAAAAAAAAGGGCTGCAGTCATGTTATTGCATGACGTAGCCAGCAAGATGAATATGCCTATGTTTTGCTCTGTTTCTAACAAATTATTAATGGTTTGGTCTGATGGTTCAAAGAACACAAGATAGTATGGATGATACAGATACTGAATCAGAAAAAAACACTAGTCGCATAAACATACTATATTTTACATGAAAGAAAACTGTTCTAAAATCCCCTTAAAAATATTATGAGCAAGCAAACTGCGTCCATGAAAGTTCAAACATATTCAGAATTGGACAGCCTGATCCAACACTACAGCCTCCCGGTGGCCATCAGCTCCACCCACTTCTGACCCACCACATAATATGGTCTTGAATCCAACCATCGTCTTGCTCAAAGGGTGATGATGCTCCTCACACCTCCATGCCCGCCAGCTCGCGACGACTGGCATTGCTCTGATCCATGCCATCCCCAAAACAAAATCAATTACCAAACTGGAAAAAGGGGAAGGTGAAATGAGAAGGGGAGGGTCACCCGCCTGGTATGCCTCTTCACCGGTAGCGAAAGTCTATCCCAAACAGTGGCGGCCATGGTGCACCACAGTCACGCTGTGCCCTCCATGGCTTATACAACTGCTCACCAGATCTAGTCTTCGTATTTGCTCTCACTCTGAAAACCAAGACATGTAAGAATGTGTATGTATCAGCACAAAAAAAATCACGGCAAAAGGCTCAGGTAACGGGGTAAAAGCAAAATAGAATCACATATTATCTTACCTATGTTCTAAACAGGGTATTAAAATTTCTAAATAAACCAACTAAGAAAGAAATCTTGTTAAATTAAGATCTTAAATTTACAGATCGTCTTTTTCTATAAAATCCTCAGGTTCTCATAGAAAAAATAGATTTAAGGTCTTATTCACAAGATAATGTGCATCTAAACAAATTTTCTGGTCGTACTTACAATTTCTAGCTGTGAAGAAAAGAGTATATCAGCACCGGCGATGTGTGGGAGGGAGTCACCTCTCGGAGACCAGCAGGGCGCCATAACGGACAGTGCACATTTCAGAACCCTCGGCAACTTGATCTCTGTCAGCTATGTAAAATGACCTCCTTGCTCGTCGCTGACAACCTGAGTTATTATAACTATCATCAGAAGGATAAATAAATTAGGTAAACTTCAATTACAATAACCTCCAATGATCTTTAGAAAAATTTAATTGCCACCATCACGGTGATTACCGACTGATGCTCAAGCCTCCAAAGGAGCTAAATGCTTTACAATTACTACGAGCCTATAGAGTAAATATGATATACTTATTGTTAGAATTGGGCCCATTTGAGAGCAGCCCAATTAGCAATTTCTGAAATCTCAAAGCCCATGGAAAAATGGCAGCTCACATGTGAGTGGTGTGTGGTGTGGGAGCTAAAGTTTAGTCCCACATTGCTAGTTTGAGAGGAGTGGCACCACCTTATATAGTGGAGTGTTGTGCTACTTGGTAAGCTTGTGAGAACATGAGTCTCTCTCACGCGCTACTCCTCCTCCGCCGCACGCACCGCCCGTCCGCCCGCCCGCCCGCCCGTCACGACGAGGTTTTGCCAAACTCGTGCCTTGCGCCGCCACCGTAGTCTACTCCATCCCGAGCGGGACAGCAGGTTTCCGGAACCGCTCGCCCTTGTGATCTGCTCTCAAGTTCTTCATCACGGCTCGACTTCCTGGACTATCTCCGGATCCGCGGGCGACTCGTCTTGAACGTCGTCTTCTTCGAGCTGCTGCCGTCGTTGCTCCGACAACTACTACAACGACTACGACTACAACTACTTCATCTACAGTCGTTCGCCACGTTCCGATGTGCTGTTTTATTATGGCTGTGTTCGTAGATGTCATGCTGTTGTTCATGTTAATTAATACGTCTAGTATTTTCGAGGTTAACATGTTAGTAGCGTTTGCGATCATATTTTATATACTGGAATTAATCATGAAAATTATGCCTAATAATCCAACACTTGTGAGAGGCATACACATATGCTACCTTGCGAAGGTCCATATCGGTGGTAACCATGTTGATTCCCCATCATGGCATTCCTCCATGTGTACCATCTCTCCAAATTATCCTACAGCAAGAAACAAACGAAATAAGGATATTCAGCACTTCCATCCATAGATAATTGATTTATATTCAATTGTCTTTGTTAAGGACAATTTATATTCAGTTTGTAGCTTTAAAATATAATATAATACATCACACATGGTTTAAAATGTTAACTTCCCTGTATGATATAAGAAAATTGATCTCGTTCTTGCAAATAAATAGGTATAGGTCCGTACTAAAAAACTCAACAACTCAAAATATGTACAAATAATCAGACAAAGTTCTCATTTTCTAGAATATATCAATAACATAGTCAGAACCTGGAATATAAACTGTGCCACCATACAGAATTGACAAGATAAATCTATTTAAGTCTAAAAAATGATCTCACAAAGATTTAGTCAGGCCTGAGCTCTAAACTGATCTCAGAAAGAAGTATGAACTGAAACCAACATTGGCTTTAGGTTTGTACAAAATAAAGAAGAGAAACAGTATTTGAGAAACAAATATATGTGTCCAAGAATCATTCATATACTGTACCAACTATTGCTTTAACAGACAAGTCGCATAACTGAGAGAGGCATAATATTGCATCATCCAACAATAAATCGGCTGCTGATCTAAGCTTTCACAACCAACAAACTATGTTTAGAAAGCCCAAAAGTGAGTGGAATAAAACTCGAAGACTAATCTTCTCTAGAAAAGGATATTTACCAAGGACAATTGAAAATATGAACCTGTCCAACTTCCAGAAATACAATGTTGGTGCTTTATTTTTTATTGTCCAAAATGAACTAACAGTAGAACCAAAAATATTTACACAGAAGATAACTATAAACTATATAGATAGTGTCATGAATACAAAACAACTAACATCACAATGAACAATTTGGCTAAGGATTTTCTAGGTATGAACCAGTAGGTTGTGAGATATTAAATCTTGCCTAAAATAAGATGATTTCCGTGGACCTATTTTTGATCTTATGATGCAATGCACTACGGCAACTAAAACCAGAAAACTATATACTCTAACTTTCCCGGTGATCCTCTTAGTCATAAAATGCATGCATACTTAATTAAAATCTGTGCACAAATGATCAAAACCATTGGTTAAAAATCAGTAAAGTAGAAGTTTCTATATTGAGTACTTCCACAGGGATATTACCTGTTTAACACAAACATAGGGAAGCCCCTTGCGTTTAATCTTCCTTTCATCTCAAGAATCACATCTCAATTTATGTCTTCTCCTAGCAAAATCACTTGTAGTTTTTCTGAAATATTCAGGTCCTGCAAACCAGAGGTGTCAAATTAGCAATAAAAGATTGTATGATACTCAAGAAAGGAGATATAGGAGAGAGTGAAGGCACAAGGCAACAAAGCATAGAATATGACCTCACAAGTGGCGGCAAAAGAGAAAGTTTATCTGACTAATAGCCTAAAGTAGTTAAAATAGCTTCTATGAAGTTCATGACGAACAACTAAAATGGCAAATCTTTAAATGCAATTAAGGAATCGAAGCTACATTTTGAAGAAAAAAATGTTCATTCGATAGATACTAAGAACATATTATAGATTGTTGGGCTCGGATACCTTCATGTAATAGTTCATGCATGTGAATCCATTCCCTATGAACACGATATACATGTAATATATTGCACCTTGTCAGTTCCAAGGTCCACCTACACTGAAATACATTACAACAGATAAGGAATGAATAAGTAGTACAGTAAACAAATATTCTAGCTGATGTATTTATCTTTGAAGGAAGTACATCAGAGAAAAGAACAATTTAGAATCTGTCTCAAATATATACTGGTTACAGAGCCTTTCACCATCTCCACCGGATATTGGCATTTCTCTTTACCAGATCTTTTAATTCCACTAATGTCCCTTTTTCTTCAAAACCATCAGCAATGCTATTTCCGAAAAACCTCCAATAGTTGATAGCAAGCAGCACTTATGAGCAAAATATAAGGGGAAAAGGAACCTTAGCGGTGGTCGTCATCGACGGTCAGGACGGGATGGTGATGGATGCGCTAGGGCTTGGTCGCGCCGGCGAGGGCCACGACGAAAAACAGCCTATGGGTGACCGGGGAGGGATGGTGATGGATGCGCTAGGGCTTGGGACTGTTTGTCTCAGATGTCGCGCGGCGCCCCATCTCCTCCTCGACCTCCTCCATGGAGGCGGTGGGGTTGCCGTGCCGGCGGATGCGGACCCCCTTGCAGGCCGCGGCGTCGTTGACCGACTTGGCGTCCTCCCACTGCGCCGGCTCCGCCGCGCTCATCGTCCTCCCGCGCCAGCGCCTGGACGGTGCTCTGGAAACATACAGTAGAGGAGAAAAATGCTTCTTGAATAAGAGAACAGCAGATCCCAGCAGGCGAGCAGTGCGGAGCAGATAGGTGAGAGAAACAAAGCAGGGCAGGGCAGAACAGAGGAGAGCGGCCGCACCTTGGGGACGGAGCGGAGAGGGCGTCGCACGCGGGCGGCGGCATGGGAGAGGACGAGGACCCGCGACGGCAGAGGGGACCGGGCGGCGGCGAGGTGGGGAGAGAGAAAGGGGATCGAGAGGAGGCGGCGACGAGAGAAGAAAGGAGGCTTTTGGCTTTTAGACTACAGGAGAAGAAACCATACACGGCACCCTAAGGCTGCCCGGACCCACAGAACAGCGTCAGCGAGCCTGACACCAGACACGCAAATGGCCTGAAATTGCTCCCTGCTAGCCGGACGTAAGGTTTGAAGGAATGTCCTGAGTGTCACTAGTTAGACTAGTCACAATGGGGAGTATCATATACTCCCTCCGTCCAATAAAGGATGTCTCAACTTGATTAAAAATTGGATGTATCTAGACATGATTTAGTGTATAGATACATCCAAATTTGATAAAAAGTGTGACATCTTTTGTTGGACAGAGGGAGTACTAGTATCATGCATATGATACTAATACATGTTACTACTCCACAGTGCATGGTAACATATACTCCCTCCGTTCTAAATTAGATGACTTCTATTTGGACAAAAGTGGATGTATCTAGATATGTTATAAGTCTAGATACATCCACGTTTTGACAAAAGGAAGTCATGGAACGGAGGGAGTATGTAGTATCATATATGATTACATTTATTACGTTATAGACTCATCTTGCATTGGAATCCGTTATGTTACGGTATCTACCTATGATACCACTATCACCTCTTTCTTCATTAATTTTTTTTAGATAAGGAGTCTCAAAAGAGACTCCCAGTTTCATTAACAAATGAAACCAGGATTATGAGGCTACAGGGACCAGTTCCCACAAGTCATCCATCGCGCTGCAATCTAACAACAACGATCGGCAGCGTCAGGAAACCAGAGAGAGGCATACCTCTTCCCTGCCTACACCCCCTATGAGCAGAAAAAAAAGCGTTTAAACAAGAGACATCTACAAAAACTAATCCAGTTTTCTCTCCCACTTCAACCGGTAGCAAAAATACATCATGATCTCTGGGCAAGCTGAGATGGCGTAGAATTTTGCAGTCTACCGACCATAGGGTTCCATCCATGCTTCCACCCGAAGATCTCATGCGCCACTTTCGCTAACAAATCATCTCCCCGCCGAAGAACTCTTCCCAAGTTTTTTCTCTGCATTTTTGCCCAATCATGTAAGTGATGGCAGGCAAGTAAAATTATCTCTGTAGGATCTTTAACTCTAACACCTTTGAAATACGACTTGTTCCGTGATTTCCACAACGCCCAACAAATTGCAACAGCCCCTATCATTACTACTTTCCTTTCAACTCCAAGGAAAGTAGCCTCACATTGCTGATACAATTCATCTAGGGAGGAAGGCATACTATTTAAGTTTAAAGCTACAGCCACCACATTCCAGATATATTTGGCAATTGGGCATGAAAAGAACAAGTGGTCATGTGTTTCAATTGAATCACAAAATTCACATGCCACATCCCCTCTCCAGCCCGTTTTCCTTAAGTTCTCTCTAGTTAAAATTTTATTCTTAACTACTAGCCAACAGAAAACCTTAAATCGAAGCGGCAACTTCAGCTTCCATATCATCTTGTATGGGAACCTAAAAGTTTTGGCACATAAGTATAAATATAAATACTTAACAGAAAAGACTCCATTTCTTGTTAGCAGCCATCTAACACCTTAAACCACATCTGTAACGTTTCATCTCTAAGACACCGTCTGAACCTCACTTGGTCCAAACCACCAGCAAAAACATCATAAACAGTAACGTTATGCTTGCAAACAATATTATACAGTCTAGGATAAAGCTGAGAAAAATATTTCTGATCTAACCAACAATCCTCCTGATGCACCGGGTGGTGGTGTTGTTGGGAAACCCCAAGAGGAAGGTGTGAAGTAGTGCAGCAGCAAATTTCCCTCAGCGATGAAATCAAGGTTATCGAACCAGTAGGAGATGAAGAACACGTCTGAAGTTTGTTGGTGGCGCCGTTTACGATCACCAACGTGGAACCTGCACAACACAATCAAACTACCTTGCCCCAACGAAACAGTCAGGTTGTCAATCTCACTGACTTGTTGTAACAAAGGATTAAACGTATGTGTGGAGGATGATGTTTGCAGAGAATCAAAGTAACAATTTGTAGTTGGTTGTATTATCAGTTTAAAGAAAAGGACCGGGGTCCACAGTTCACTAGTGGTGTCTCTCCATAAATAATAATAATAGCATACATGCGGGTAAACAAATTACAGCTGGGCAATTGACAGAATAAAGAGCTGCATAATGATGCATAAACTAATGACATGATGTCTAGTGTGAGATTCATTTGGGCATTATAACAATATACATAGACCGTTCCAACCGCATCTATGACTAATAATCCACCTTCCGGTTAGCGTCCGCACCCCTTTCAGTATTAAGTTGCAAGCAACAGATTATTGCATTAGGCAAAGTGTGTAATGTAAGTAATAACATTATCCTTAGATAAAGTACTACTGTTTTATCCCTAGTAGCAACAGTACATCTACAATCTTAGAGCTTGCTGTCACTACCCCAGATTAAATAGAGACATGAACCCACTATCGAGCATAAATACCCCCTCTTGGAGTCACAAGCATCTACTTGGCCAGAGCATCTACTAGCAACGGAGAGCATGCAAGATCATAAACAACACACAACATGATATATTATGAAGCAAATGACATAGTATTCAATATCCATCGGATCTCAGCAAACACAACATGTAGCATTACATAAAGATGATCTTGATCATGATAGGCAGCTCACAAGATCTAAACATGATGGCACAATAGGAGAATACAACCATCTAGCTACTGCTATGGACCCGTAGTCCAAGGATGAACTACTCACGCATCAGTCCGGAGGCGGGCATGGTGATGTAGAGCCCTCCGGTGATGATTCCCCTCTCCGGCAGGGTGCCGGGAAGAGCTTCTGAACCCTCCCGAACTAGGGTTGACGACGGCGGCGGCTCCGTAAGGTTTTTGGGAAAAGTGTTCGGGTGTCTGGTCTTAGGTTTTCGGGGGGTTTAAGTTGGCGAAAGGGCGAAGGCGGTGGAGGCTCGAGGGCCCACCCTCAGGTGCTGGCGCGGCAGAGGGGGGAGCCGCGCCACCACCTGATGGCGGCGCCTCGGTGCCCTTCTTCGTCTCTTCTTCGGACTTCTGGAACGTGTCGGGAAAAATAAGGTCTTCGGTATAAAAATTGTCCAATTCCGAGAATATTTCCTTAAGTGGATTTCTGAAACCAAGAACAGCAGAAAACAGGGAACTGGCACTGTGGCATCTTGTTAATAGGTTAGTCCCAGAAAATGCATAAAACAACACAAAGTGTATATAAAACATGTAGCAATTGGTATAATATAAGCATGGAACATAAGAAATTATAGATACGTTTGAGACGTATCAAGCATCCCCAAGCTTAGTTCTACTCGTGCTCGAGTAGGTAAAATGATAACAAGAATAATTTCTGAAGTGACATGCTTTCACACAATCTTGATCATATAATAATGTAATGCATGTAAACTGAGATCAAATGAATAAAAGCTGTAGTTTGTATTGATATCAAATGAGTAATGAGTAAACAAGTAGGAAGAACAAAGTAAACCTTTCAATGAATTAGTACTAGAGAACAATCAACCGTGCAAAGTAGATATTAAAGATGATTTAAGCTTCCAGAACAACAATATAATCATCTAATGAATCAAACACTCATGACAACTTTGTGAAAGGATCAAGTCAAGCAATAACAATATGCACGTAGAAAATCATCTCTCTATTTGTTCACTCAAAGACAAGCAAGTGTTCAGCGTTAGTTCCTGGCACCAGGATGTTGTGGCTAAAAGAATAATAATGGGGGTTTGGAAGGCCAACGGAAGAAAGTCTCACACAGCTGAAAGTGATCATTAGACAAGAGGAAGTCTTATAATCGAAGCTATGCAAGGAGTAGTGATTGCCACACAACGGATGCACATAGAGCTATAAGTGTATGAAAGCTCTCCAATGGAACTAGTGGGGGTGCATCTAACTTGCTTGCTCATGAAGACCTAGAGCACTTTTGAGGAGGCTCATCATTGGAATATACAAGCCAAGTTCTATATTATAAAGTTCCCCACATAGTTATATAAGTAGAACATGAAAACTCTCACATATGGAGTAAAGGTGCTAAACATGAGCACAAATGATGACTATGTTGCTATAACATGAGCACAAGTGTGGATAAAGAGTAGTAATGCTGCCCCTTTTTTATTCTTTCTTTATTTTATTTTTATTTTTTATTTTTCTGTTTCTCTTTTCGATGGCCTCCATGGCTCTTTTCACTTTTAGGGGCAAACATTCTAATATGACAAAACACTTTTGATACAAGGATCTCATAATGGATAAAACATGGTGTATGAAACGGTGCCTCTGCCAGTGTAGCAGGATATGCAATGATCTAGCGTAACATGGGTAAAACCACACATCAGCTATATAGAATCATGCAAAGCAATATATAAATGATAAATGACAACAAGTCATGTAATGTAAGATGAAAGTTGCATGGCAATATATCTCGGAACAGCTATGGAAATGCTGTAGTAGGTAGGTATGGTGGATGTTTTGAGGAAGATATTTGGCTTATGTGTAGGCGAACATGATGAAGATCTCCCACGAGTTTTGGATGTACCCGCGAAGTATGCACCAACTCTCAATGTGAGAAAGGGCAATGCAAAGTACTGAAGAGGCTAGCAAATATGGTGGTGGAAGTGCCATGAAAACCGCAGCTTAGAACTCACAAGCAAAAAGATTCCAACTAGAAATATGATCTTACAAGGCATAATGAAAATCACTCCATGAGGGACTGTGGCAAATGAACAAGTCACTGTTGGGACCCCGACCGTAGCGCATAACACAAAGTCATTACGGTTGCTTTTAACATTAGAAGTCATATATCATTATGCTATCAACTGGATATTTAAGTGTGGCACAGCTTCAAGTTTTCTAGACCAACCATTAATCATTCCACTTTACTAAACCATCATGTTTTACCATTAAGCATATTAATATCTCAAAACAACATCAATGATTCAAGTGACACATTTTAATGATCTACAAGATCATGTATCATTTAGTTATACCATCTACTACACTTAACATTTTCTGTTCTTAACCAAACACCAATCAACTTATTTAAAACATAAACTCTCCAAGTATTTAACAATGAAGCAAGAGAGTATAACATATGAGAACTAACAGCTCTGAAAAAGAGGTGCATGAAAAATAAGAGCTGAAAGTATTGCAGTAGCTATAGAAGAATACTCAACAAATATAAGCGAAGAATAGGAGTATTCAAATGAAAAAGCGGAGCGTGTCTCTCTCCCACACAAGAATGCTAGGATCCATTTTATTCAGAGAACAAGAATAACAAAAGCAAAAATAAAAACAAACAGACGCTCCAAGTAAAGCACATAAGATGTGGCGGAATTAAAATATAGTTTCACTAGAGATAACCTGATAAGTTGTTGATGAAGAAGGGGATGCCTTGGGCATCTCCAAGCTTTGACGCTTGAGTCTTCTTGAAATATGCTTGGGTGACCCACGGGGGCATCCCCAAGCTTAGGCTCTTTCATCTTCTTGATCACATCATATCATCCTCTCTCTTGATTCTTGAAAACTTTCTCCACACCAAACTCAAAGTAAACTTCATTAGAGGGTTAGTGCGTAATCAAAAATTCTCATATTCTGCATGTAGACAATCATTATCATGGTACTGGACATTAGCTACAGCCACTGGAATTTTATGGAACAAAAAGATCCATTCAAAAACACCAAAAGAACCAATGCAAAATAAATGGCAGAATCTGTCAAAAACAGAACAGTCCGTAAAGACGAATTTTTTCGAGGCACTTAACTTGCTCAAATCAGAAAAATCAAAACTAATGAAAGTTGCGTACATATCTGAGGATCACGCACAAAAAATCTCAGGTCATTTTGATTTTTCTGTGAATTCTAACGAATTAAACGGTGGACAGCAGAAAAACTGTTCCTGCGCAGAAATCCAATTCTAGCATCAACTTTCTACTAGAGACTTAACTTGGCACAACTATGCAATAAAGTAAAGATACAAAGGAATTGCTACGGAGGTAGGCATGTTCCTTGACTCAAGAAAATAAAATAACAGAAATAAAAAAGTGGGTTGTCTCCCATAAGCGCTTTTGTTTAACGCTTTGAGCTAGGCACATAAAGCAAAACTCAAGTATTTCCAAGAGAAGAAGCATCCAAATCAATGCAAGAAATCCTCTCAACTGTGCATTGTTCCAGAGGTCCCTTTTTCATCACTCTTAGGTTTACTACATTCATCAAGGGGGTTTGCAGGGACAATCCAATCAAAATTTTCTTCCAAAGCTTCATGCATAGCTACAAGTTTAATAGGTATTGGTACTTTGATTACGTCTCCCTTTTAGGTTCGGTTTGTCCCAATTTTTTTAGTGTATTGATGACCTATACACATGAACCTAGCATATTAAAGCGATCAAAAACTTTCCTAGCTTCTTTAGCAACATCACCAAATTCTTTAAGCAGGGTTTCTAGAATAAAGTCTTTCTTTTCAGCATTTTCAACATTATGAAGATTAAGAAACATTTGTTGAATTATGGGATGGAGGTTAACAAACCTAGCCTCTAGCATATGAACCAAGAAAGCTGCAACAATTTCATAATTTGGAGCAAGTTCTGCTATGGATCTATCCTCAAAATCATCATGCATACTAACACGGTTAAAGAATTCTTCAATATTATCTTTTCCAATTATAGAACCACTTCCTACTGGCAGGTCTTCCAGGGTGTACTTAGGGAGCAACATTTTAACAGAAATAAAGCTAAAACCGAAATACAAAAATTAATGCAAGTAACTAATTTTTTTGTGTTTTTGATAATAAGTATCAAACAAGATAATAACAAAGTAAATAAAATGCAAGTAACTAATTTTTTTGTGTTTTTGATATTTAATAGCAAACAAAACAGGAAATAAAGTTTAACTAAGCAAGACAAAAACAAAGTAACGAGATTGGGAAGTGAGAGACTCCCCTTGCAGATGTGCTTCAGCTCCCCGGCAACGGCGCCAGAAAAATTGGTTGATGCACCGGGTGGTGGTGTTGTTGGGAAACCCCAAGAGGAAGGTGTGAAGTAGTGCGGCAGCAAATTTCACTCAGTGATGAAACCAAGGTTATCGAACCAGTAGGAGATGAAGAACACGTCTGAAGGTTGTTGGTGGCGCCGTTTACGATCACCAACGTGGAACCTGCACAACACAATCAAATTACCTTGCCCCAACGAAACAGTGAGGTTGTCAATCTCACTGGCTTGCTGTAAGAAAGGATTAAACGTATGTGTGGAGGATGATGTTTGCAGAGAATCAAAGTAACAGTTTGCAGTTGGTTGTATTATCAGTTTAAAGAAAAGGACCGAGGTCCACAGTTCACTAGTGGTGTCTCTCCATAAATAATAATAATAGCATACATGCGGGTAAACAAATTACAGCTGGGCAATTGACAGAATAAAGAGTTGCATAATGATGCATAAACTAATGACATGATGTCTAGTGTGAGATTCATTTGGGCATTACAACAATATACATAGACCGTTCCAACCGCATCTATGACTAATAATCCACCTTACGGTTAGCGTCCGCACCCCTTTCAGTATTAAGTTGCAAGCAACAGATTATTGCATTAGGCAAAGTGTGTAATGTAAGTAATAACATTATCCTTAGACAAAGTACTACTGTTTTATCCCTAGTAGCAACAGTACATCTACAATCTTAGAGCTTGCTGTCACTACCCCAGATTAAATAGAGACATGAACCCACTATCGAGCATAAATACCCCTCTTGGAGTCACAAGCATCTACTTGGCCAGAGCATCTACTAGCAACGGAGAGCATGCAAGATCATAAACAACACACAACATGATATATTATAAAGCAAATGACATAGTATTCAATATCCATTGGATCCCAGCAAACACAACATGTAGCATTACATAAAGATGATCTTGATCATGATAGGCAGCTCACAAGATCTAAACATGATGACACAATAGGAGAAGACAACCATCTAGCTACTGCTATGGACCCGTAGTCCAAGGATGAACTACTCACGCATCAGTCCGGATGCAGGCATGGTGATGTAGAGCCCTCCGGTGATGATTCCCCTCTCCGGCAGGGTGCCGGGAAGAGCTTCTGAACCCTCCCGAACTAGGGTTGACGACGGCGGCGGCTCCGTAAGGTTTTTGGGAAAAGTGTTCGGGTGTCTGGTCTTAGGTTTTCGGGGGGTTTAAGTAGGCGAAAGGGAGAAGCGGTGGAGGCTCGAGGGCCCACCCTCAGGTGCTGGCGCGGCAGAGGGGGAGCCGCGCCACCACCTGATGGCGGCGCCTCGGTGCCCTTCTTCGTCTCTTATTCGGACTTCTGGAACGTGTCGGGAAAAATAAGGTCTTCGGTATAAAAATTGTCCAATTCTGAGAATATTTCCTTAAGTGGATTTCTGAAACCAAAAACAGCAGAAAACAGGTAACTGGCACTGTGGCATCTTGTTAATTGGTTAGTCCCAGAAAATGCATAAAACAACACAAAGTGTATATAAAACATGTAGCAATTGGTATAATATAAGCATGGAACATAAGAAATTATAGATACGTTTGAGACGTATCACCTCCCAAAATCTAGTCCCCTTACCATCCCCTAAAACTCGAGCACAACAGCTATAAAAAAGATTTTTAACCGACATAAGCCCTGCCCAAAAATGCGAGTCAGTGGGCTTATGAACACATTGTGTAAGAGTCCCTTTCTTCACATACTTGGCCCTAATCAATCTTTGTCAAATACCATGTTCGTTTTCCAATCTCCAAAGCCACTTACATAGTAGACTAGAATTCTTAAACTCTAAATTAGTTACTCCCAAACCCCCTAGATCTTTTGGCTGGCAAACATCTGCCCATCGAACCAGGTGGTATTTCTTCACCCCCTATTTCTCCTTCCAAAGCATCCTACTTCTAAAAAAATTGCATCTCTTCATTACTCCTTTAGGCATAACAAAAATAGAAAGCATGTAACTAGGAACATTGCGAAGTGCAGTTTCAATTAAAATCAATCTAGTACCAATGGAATTCAAACAACCTTTCCAAGTTGCTGTTTTCTTCTCAATCTTTTCCTCAACATCCTTTCAATCACTATTCGCTAGTTTCTTAAAATGCATTGGTACCCCTAGATACTTAAAAGGAAAATCTCCAATCTTACAGGTGAAAATTTGCGCATATAAATCTTTTTTTTCTGTAGCTTTTCCAAAAAAAGAAACCTCACTTTTACCAAAATTAATCTTAAGCCCTGTAAGTTGTTCAAACACACACAAAATAATTTTAAGGTTGCGAGCACTCTCCAAATCATCCTCAAACATGAAAATTGTGTCACCCGCATACTGGATTATTGCTATTCCTTCATCTAAAATATCTGAAGCCAAACCTTTGATAAAACCTTGTTCTTGAGCCCTTCTAATTAGAACTGCAAGAACATCGGCTGCAATATCAAAAAGAAGTGGGGAGAAAGGGTCTCCTTGCCGAAGACCTTTCCTAGTTTGAAAATAGCTACCCAAAACATCATTAATCATAACACACACTTTGCCTTCAGAAACCACTGCTTTGGTCCACTGAACAAACTTATCAGGGAACCCTTTCTTCTCCAAAACAGAGAACATAAAATCCCAATTAATTTTGTCATACGCTTTTTCGAAATCTACTTTAAACAGCACCCCGGGCTTCTTACCTCTATGCATATAATGAATAGTTTCATGCAGGAGCACCACACTATCCACAATGAAACGACCTTTAATAAAAGCTGATTGAATGGGATCTACTATTTTTTCTGCTAAACCCATAGTTCTATTATTTTTAACTTTTGTAAAAATCTTAAACATTACATTAAGCAAGCAAATGGGTCTAAACAAATTAATTCTATCAGCCCCTGTCCTTTCGGTATTAAATTAATCACACCATAATTAAAACGCCTAATATCCAGCTTTCCTCTATAAAACTCCTGAAATAAAGTAAAGAGGTTCGGAGAAACAAGGTTCCAGAATTTTTGAAAGAACTCGATTGGAAATCCATCCGGTCCAGGGGCTTTATTATGTTCCATGGAAAAAACAGCAACCTTAATTTCCTCCAAGGTAAAAGGAGTAATTAGCTTTGCCCTATCATCCTCATCAAGGGCTAACGGCACAGGATCAGAAAGAGAAACTGGAAGTAAATTTACATGTCCAAACAAAGTTTTAAAATAAGAAGTAGCATGCTCAAGAAGTTTATCCGTTCCTTCTATACAAACCTCACCATCAAATAATCTAAATATTTTACAGCGCCTCTTCCTACCACTAGCCTTAATCCTAAGATACTTAGTATTCCTATCCCCCTCCAACAAATCTTTCTCCTTTGCTCTTTGAAACCACTTGGTTTCTTCTTATTTTAAAATAACATTCAACCTATTCTGTAAAGAACACCTCCTTTCATAGTCCTCTAGCTTCAGACCATGCTTTTCACTATCCTTATCAATTAAATCTAATTGCTTAGCTATATAATCTCTATCTCTTTTATACTGTCCCTCAATATTATTGTTCCAACCCTTCAACATACTACGCATTTTAACAAAACAATTATGCCATTTATCCAAACAGTTCCTACCTTTGAAAGTAGTATTCCATACCTTAACAACTACATCCACTAGATCTTCCCTTAAAAACCAACTAAGCTCAAATTTAAAGGGTCTAACATTAATCTGAGCAACATTTCCAGAATCTACTAAAAGTGCAGCATGGTCAGAAACTCCTCTAACAAGAGTCCTAACCGTCGCCAACGGATAATTAACTTCCCACTCCGGACAAACAGGCACTCTATCTAATAAAACAAAAAGAGGATCAGCTTGATTATTCGACCAGGTAAAAGAACGTCCAGAAAGCTCTATTTCTTTTAAACCCCAGTGCTCAATAATTGAATTAAACAGCATGGACCATTTAGACAATTTTCTAAATTTATTTCTATCTGATGTTCTTCTAATCAAATTAAAATCACCTCCTACCACAAAGGGTAAACTACTACTGTTTAACACATGAACCAACTCAATAAGAAAATCCGGCTTATCAATGGCATTAGCTGCGCCATACACATTGACTAAATTCCACTTAAATTTAGTCACTTTATCCACAACAACCATTCTAGTAAAAAAATTATTAGCCATACAAGTTCCAACATCAAACTTCTCCTCATTAATTCCCATGAGGAGCCCACCAGAAGCACCCCTGGATGGTTCCCAAAGCCAAATAAAAGTAAGTCTACCACTAAAACTATTAAGCCAAGCTTCGGGAAAATCCTATCTCTTTGTTTCTTGGATGCAAATATAATCTAACTTATGATCAGCTATAGCATCTTTAATAAACGTCTCTTATGTGCTTCCCCCAAACCCCTGGGGTTCCAGAATAAACCTGACATAAAATAAATAAAACACCAACATTACACTACACTCCTAACCCTAACTTTGGGCTTCACACTACATGCAGCAACAGAAGCCCTATATCTCCTAGGTCTATATATAGAAGCCATCTGCATAATACAATCATTAAGCTCTTTATCCTCTTCATGTACACTATCATCCTCAGAAAACAGTTCCTCTACCTCTTTGGGATCAAAGCTGTCCAGTTTTGATTCCTTCACATTACCAGCATTACTCTTGTTCCTTTGTTCAGCTAGGAATAAACTACTTCTAGCTGCTTCTAAATCCTTAATAACAGAAATAGATCTATCTACTTCAGCATCATTAGCACCAAGGCTAACACCAATACTAGAAGTAATATGAGAAATGAAACTAATAGACGAGTTCAAAACTGAAGGAAGGTTTTCCTCACCTGGCACTGCTTCCATATTCTTCTTTTTCGCCATATCCTCGCACTTTTCCAGCGAATGAACCTCCTCTGTTTTCTTGTTTCTTGAGCTTCTCCTCTGAACTGCTTCATCCATCTCCGCCTTGGCTTTTGCTTTCCTGGTCCTCTCCTGGGCTTCCAACTGCGCTTGCTTTTTTGCTATCTCAGGGTCCATCTCCTTCAGTGTGTTACTATTGTCCTCGCTCACATATCCAGAACTAGTTTTGTTCCCAGCAAACAGGTTCTCAACTGGTACTTCATTCTCCTTATCTTTCTCTGCCTCAACTAACTCATTTATTTCTTGAATTCTCTGAGTGGAAAGTCCCACTTTCCTTGCAAAATCATCAGGGTCTTGAGTTAGGAACTGCTCATCATCTGAATCAATCCCTTCCAAACCATTGTTTTCTGCCATGCTAACATCCTGTTCACTACCACATCCACTACTCTCATCAGCCACCTCCATGTTCTGTTTTGCTTCAGCAGCAACCCTTTGTTTCTTTTCCAGTTCTTCTCTAAGAATTTTCTCCAGTACATACTGACTGGATTCCACCTCTCTTTCAGCATCATCACCATTTTTTCCATCACTGGTCCTATGAGTTTTTCTTCATTAATTACAGTGACACTCATTTTTTTAACAACATGACATCTATGATACCACCTATGATACTCCCATTGTGGCTAGTCTTAAAGGTTTCCCTTCCCAAAGGGAACCAACTAGCGCTAGTAGCACCACGTGGCTGTCACATATGCGCGGAAGTACGCGAAGACAGAAAATGTCCAGCCCCGCCCGCCCGCGTACAAGCCCGTGCGCCAACGCAGTACATGCACACGAGATTGTACAACACACGATTGGCTGATTGATCGCTCTTGTACGGCTCTTAGCGCGCGCGAGAAAGGACTAGTCCCCTGTGGCGAATGGCGTAATGCCGCTCTCCCCTCCTCTCTGTCTCCCCCACTCCTAGATCCCTTCAAGGCTTCAACCATGAATCCTAACACTCAACCAACCCACTCACCACCAAATCTCACTCAACCCACCACTCTAAACCCAGATCTCATCCCTCTGCCATCTCGTGTCACCCAGATGAAAGAAGGCGAGACTCTTATGCAGGGCCATCATCAGGCGCTTTTGGCGCCGCCACATCCTCCCACAATCTCAACTACGGGAGCTCCACCTCGTTCGCCAAGCCCTCCGGCTATACAGCTGCCAGAGATTCCGTCGTTAGAAATCAGCCTACAGTCCATGAGCTTAGCAGGAACTCCAGGAATGAGGGAAGGGCAAGGACCCCAAGACCAGTTTGCCATCTATATGAAGCTTGCGTGTACAGCAGGTATGCCCAGAGTAGTTTCTCTCAATACAGTTCAAGAAGCACTTAAGAAAGCATGGAGAGGGAACTACTTTGCTGTGGATCAGGTGAATCAGTTTATATTCAAAGCAGTGTTTCAATCTTTTGATGCTATGATGTGGGTCTACAAAAGGCAGCCTTGGCAGATTGGAACAGATACTATTTTGCTTGAACTAGCTGATCATGAAGGCGAAGGTTATCAACGAGACCAAGACAAGTCAGTGCTCCAGAGAGGTACGTTAAGGTATCAGTTCAGACACATCTATGTCACTGTTAGAGTCTATGGTATTCCATGGAGGCAAAGATCTTTCAAAGTACTAGATGATATTCTCAGTCTAGTTGGATCAGTCTCGCAGTTTCATGAGCCTACAGATAATATGCTTCATGCCCACTCGGAATATATGTGGGCAAAGGTTAAAATGGATGTGCCTACCCCTGTTTTTGATAAAATAGATGTCCAACTTGGGCCAGCTATGAAATCAACAGTTTATCTGCATTATGAGAAAATTGGTAGAATCTGCTTGTTCTATGGGCTTATGTTTCACATTGTGGGGAATTGTCACTTGAGGCAAAGCATAATCACGGATAGACTGAGAGCCAGCCAAGATCCAGAGAGAGTTCCGTTTCAGAGATATGGTCAGTGGATCATTAATGCAGAAAAGATGCCTGGTTTCCTTATGGAGCAATCAGCTCAATTTGCAACTCATCTTTTGTATGATCAGACTTTTCCAGATAACTTTAGTACAAGTTCTTCAAGAGACGGAAGGGGAAGAAGACTCAATGAACAGAGATCGAGAGACATTCTGTTGCAAATGGAGAATAGCAGAGGAGTTCACCGTCATCAGCACCTACAGAGTGCAGCAATGGAGATCCAAAGGCAAGTTGACGAAGCCACTGTTCCAAGAGCCACTGTTCATGCTGCCTCAATTGTCCAACGCGGCCAGCTGCAACACGGCGATGACTCACCCATGGACGCCATGCAAACAGGACACGTTGCTACTCACGAAGCCATGCGAAGTCTCGAGAGGCCTCCAATACAGAAGAGCACCGACGGTCAGTTGATGCAAGAGGTCAACCATTCACATAGCCATTCTGTTGACACTGGGTGAGAAGCTGCTATCCCTGCGGCAGCCACTGGAATTGTTCGTGAAATTACTGGAGAATCACTTGATGTTTTTCCCTACTCACTCACTGAGGAAAAGGCCATATTGAGCCAGCAAGGCCAGCAAAGGCCCAGCTATGCAGAAAAAGGGAAAGCAGCACAAACTCAACAGACTCCAGCCCAATATTCAGTGCAGGGAAATTTGCAGTTTGCCTCTTCGTCTTCATCCCCAGCTGGTCTCCAACAAAACTCCCCGTTGCAGGTCAGTCTGCCGCAGGCCACCATTCCCCAAAACTTGCAGAACCAACTCCCCATCTCCCTGCTGCAATCAATACCTCTACCAGCACATATGCCTGCAATGGAATCACCTGCCAGTATCCATGTACCGAGTGCTCCGCCACACCTGGCAGATCCCCAGACACTCCACTTGCCGCGCCACCAAGCTGACCTCCCTTCTCGAGCAAATCAGGCCAATGTGAAGAGGCCGGCTATTTCCTCCGTTTCCCCCCCGCTCAAGAAGCGCACTGCGACCTCCTCCGAATTATTCCCTTTCCAGACTCAGAGTCATGGAGGTCCGGCGCGTGCATTCTCTCCCGGACCTGCAGTCTCGCAGACTGGAGAGATGGGGAGCCCTGCTCCGCCGGCTGTCGGCGCCATCGCGACTGCGGACGTGGTGGAGGGAGAGGGAGGAGGAAGAAGAGGAGAGGCGGGAGGAGCAGAGGGCGAGCCCAATCGGGAGGTCAACTCCATCGCGCCAGTCGCCGACCGCATCCGAGAGGAACCAGCAGAGCAGCGCGCCGGGTTCGCTGTAGCAAACCAGGACCGGATCAGCCAGCTCCCGCCGCCGACTAGAGCGGAGCTTAGGTCAGCCTTTGCAGCGTCTGGGAGCCGCCATCGACGGTCTCGGTGGGAACCTGAGCCATTGGATCATGCTCGAGGTAACTACGGATATCCTATGGTCGCTGATTTCAATCGCCATCGTTGTCCCTCTTGGCGCCGTCCGAGAGAATCCTCTCCACTGGGCGCGGGCGGCCCTATGCGCCACAACAGTAGCCGCAGTCTGGGACATCGCTTGCAGCCCTACTCTGCATCTCCTCGCAGATCAGCTTCGCCCTCTGCCTCGGCCGGAATCTCGGACGACATCCCGCTTCTATCGCGCACGGAGCAGAATTCTGAGGACTCTAGGAGAGGTGCCTTCTCTCCTCCTCAGATGGTTAGCGAATTCTACGTGGCTGGGGATGCTAGTGCTGCTTATCCTGGCACCCTCAACCTTGGAGATGATAGAGCCGAAGTTGAATTTACAGCTGATTGTGGAAGTGACATGCTGGTTAATCAAGAAGCAGTTGATCTTAATCAGGCTTGGGCGCCGGCCGAACTGGCGCCACGGGCGCCATGAGGACCCTCGGATGGAACTGCCAAGGCATTGGCAAGACCTTGGGCAGTTCTAAGATGTGTCATCTTGCCAATATGATCATATCCACGCAGGCACAGGTAATCTTTATCTCCGAGGTAAAATCTTCCAAGTTTTCTTCTTCTGATATAGCTGCTCGGTTTAATATTCCTAATGCTTTTGTAGTGCCTTCTCGGAAGAGTTCGGGAGGGCTTTGGCTATTGTGGACTGACGATGTTTATCTCGATGTTTATATGTCCTCGTTTCACCTAATCATAGCTACCGTAGTAGACAAAACTAGGAATCTGAAGTTTGGCTTAGTCTGTGTCTATGGTGACCCTTACCATCGCCAGACTACGGCAATCTGCAGCCAGGTTGCCAATTTTGTGTATGATAACTACAATCTGCCCATCCTATGTATAGGTGATCTTAATGATCTTTTGTATGATACCGACAAAAGTTCCCCTAATATTAATCGTACTCGTATGAATGTCTTTAAGTCTTTAATTAAGAGCTGTGGGTTGTTTGATCTTGGTTTCAGTGGACCTGCGTTTACCTGGACTAACCGTCGATTCTCTTCACAACCTCTATTTCAAAGACTTGACAGATGCTTAGCCAACGCGGATTGGTGTGCGGTTTACCCAAATACCAATGTTTACAATATGCCGCTTCTACATTGTTTTAGCGATCATGCTCCAATTCTATGCTCCACAAATGGTAATGCAAGAAAAACAAAAAATTATTTTAAGTTCGAGAATTGGTGGCTAAAAGAAGCTGACTTTCAGGATTATGCTAAACAATGCTGGAACAAATCTCACAACATGGTTTTTCATAACAGAACTAACAAGCTTGGCAAAGAACTGAAAGTATGGTGCAGGAAAAAGAAACCGCTGCAGGATGAAATACAGGAGCTGGATCAACAAATCAAAGAAATTCAATCCAAGTCGCCAGAAACTCGAGACTACATCCAGGAGGAGCGCCTGATCCAAAGGTATGAGCAAACTATCACTAAACTAAATGACTTCCAAATGCAGCGTGCGAAGAAGAATTGGATCAGGAATGGTGACAGGAACACAGCCTTTTTTCACCAAGCTATAGCAAAGCGGCGTAGAAGAAATACAATTCTCTCCGTCAAGGATGAAAACAATGTTATTCAATTCATGCCTGATCAGATAGCTAACACCTTTGTGACGTATTTTAAATCGATCTTCTCATCCTCTGCAAGTCAGCGAAATAGTTACAACTTTTCTGACACTGCCTCTACGCCGAATGACCCAACCTACGATATACCCACGAAGCAAGAACTTTTAGAAATTCTTAAGGAAATGAAAAGAAACGCCTCTCCCGGGCCAGATGGTTTTAACGTAGAATTTTACTTAGCAACCTGGGATTGGATAGGAGAAGATGTCACCTGCCTCATCTACAACTTTTTTAAAACTGGGATTCTTCCTGCTCACGTCAATGACACTCATATAGCTCTTATCCCTAAAAAACTAGCAGCCACTGTTCCGACTGATTATCGTCCCATTAGTCCTTGTAATGTTATTTACAAGCTCATTGCTAAATGCCTAGCAAACAGACTAAAGCCTCATTTACCTGACTACATTCATCCTTCTCAGCAAGCTTTCATAGAGGGACGAAGAATAAGTAATAACATAATAATTGCTCAAGAAATTACTCACTCGTCCCAACTTTCTTCCTGGAAGGACAAGGCTTTTCTTTTAAAAATTGATTTAGCCAAAGCCTTTGATAGATTGGAATGGGACTTTGTTCTTAAGGCTCTCGCATGTAAAGGGCTGCATGGTCATTTCATCAAACTTATCCACTCATGCATCTCCTCGCCCACCTTTTCTGTAATTATTAATGGTCAACCGTTTGCGAAATTCGTTTCAGACAGAGGTATACGACAAGGATGTCCTTTATCACCTTATCTTTTTGTCCTCGCTATCAATGAACTGTCTCTGCAGCTTCAGGAAGCCCTTTCGGCTAGCAATCTTCATGGAATTATCCTTGGTCCTGCCTGCCCCCCAATCCACTCCCTTTTATTTGCAGATGATCTAATAATTTGTGGTGCAGCTAACCCTCAAGAAGCCCAAGTGATGAAACAAATCTTGAGCATCTTCTGCCAAGCTTCAGGACAGTTACCCAACTGGAATAAATCGGGGATCCTTTTTAGTAAGTTTGTTTCAGCGGCGAGCAAGGAAGAAATCTTGAGAATTTTTCCTGTCCCCCTCATAAATGAGGCCTTTATCCATTTGGGGCACCCCCTGGTCCTTCCTTCCAAGAACAGGTCAGAAGCTTACAACTTTGTGCTAGACAAATTTAGAGCCAAACTTGGAACTTATAAAGCAAATACACTCTCGCATGCAGCCAGGCTAGAACTAATTAATTCAGTATTTGCCTCTATCCCTGTTTATTATATGTCTAACATAATTTTTTCCAAAAAGTTCATATCTAAAATAACCTCTATTATGAGAACTTTTTGGTGGACGGGGGTGAACTCAAACCCAGAATCCAAGCCGCTTTGTTTGAAAGCATGGAAAGATATTTGCGCGCCAAAAATAGAAGGTGGGCTTGGTGTTCGAAATTTGCAGGCCGTCAACTACAGCCTTATCCTCTCGGCCCTGTGGAGAGTTGCTGCTGAGCCCAACAGCCACCTTCACTGTGTGTTAAAATCAAAATACTTCCATGACTCTTCTATCTGGAGACCCAAATCGAATGTTCCCAAGTCCGCTTTCTGGTCCGCTGCACTTAAAGTCATTCCTTTGCTTCAGAACAATGCTTTTTATCAAGTCTCTGCAGGTAACTCCTCTATCTGGAATACGCCCTGGTGTACAGCTTGGAAGGATATTCATGCTGAACTCATTATTCAGCCTCCTCACTACTCCTATCCTGCCACTGTGAGTCAGTTAATGATACCGAACCAGCATACATGGAATAATGATTTAATCAGCCAACTGTTTAATGACTCTACTGCTGAGATAATTAAGTCCACACCAATTATCCAGTCCCCTGACAATGACATTCTATGCTGGAAGCTCACACCGAATGGTAAATATAACTCGAAATCTGGATATCGTTTGTGCTTAAAATTTCTGCAGGATGCAGGGGCACCGTCTCCAACTAAACCGGACGGATTAACGCTTCAATTACTCAACTCTGTATGGAAATGTAAAGATATGATCCCCAGGGTGAAAACCTTTGCTTGGAGACTGCTACGGCGAGCCCTTCCATCAGGTAAAAGAGCGGCATCCAGATCAAAACACATATCACCTCTTTGCTGCAGGTGTGGAATACAGGAAGACGACGTGCATATCCTTTTTCAGTGCCCCTTTGCGAAGGTGGCTTGGTTCCAGCGGCCCTGGTTTCTTAGAACTTCAGTTCTGTCTCAAGACTGCAGCTCTACTTCTCAAATCATTAGCAATCTCCTACATAATAACCACCCTCATGCTTCTATAACCACGGTCTTTACATTCCTTTGGTGCTTGTGGAAAGCTCGGAATGATCACCTTTTTGATAGAAAGAGATCACACCCATATCAAATTGCAATTGCTGCTAATGCTCTCTTGCAGGATCACGAGATGGAAAACAATATCAAGGCTATCCAAAAGAGGCAACAACCCCTAGCTCTCTCTGGTCGAGACAATGACTTTGATTTCCTTTCAGCACCTCGCTTTTATGTCGACGCGGCTTGGAAGAGAACGAGTGATGCGCCTTCAGCTACTGCAGGAATAGGAGTATTTGCAACTTGGCCTCATCAACATGGCAGGAATGATGTTTTCATTCTGGCTAAAGCACCAAATGTCTGCTCTGCACCTATGGCGGAATCCATTGCTCTTCTTTTGGCTGCAGATATGGTGGCAAAACTTCAATTTACTGGAGCAGGCCTCTTCACGGATTGCAGCAACATTGCAGCCTCAGTGTCAGCACCTACAACTGATCACCCCTCGGTACAATGGGAGACTAGGGCGAACACTACTCTAATCAGGAATCTGATCCAGCCTATACAAGCAACAGTGCGCCACATTTCCAGGAACACAAATATGATAGCACACAATTGCGCTCATCAGGCGTTGCGTTCTCTGAACTCGATGCCTACTAGTTCTTGCAGGAACAATGCTCATAGCAGTACATGTTGCCCTGTTTTACAATATGTTCAAAATCTGAATGTTCAGGGCATTGTAATCATTTCTGTATTATGCTTTTGAGCTAATGAAATTGGGCACTTCTGTGCCCTCCCCCTTGTTCAAAAAAGATCGCTCTTGTACACCTGCTAGCTTGAAGCTCCCTGGGTGGTGTATGATCGTTGTACGGAATTATAAAAATACCGTTGTACAAACTACATAAGTATAAAGTATACGGATCTAGTTAGTATAGGTACACAGATTAGATTGTACATACAACTATATTCAAGTTGTATGTACAACTACTCAGATTGGGTTGTACGTATAACTACGAGTGTGTTTGTTTGGTTTTTGGGGGCTTTTCACGAAAAAAAGCAGCTCCAACGAAACAAACGCCCCGACTGCGCGGTAGGCTTCGACCGAAGCACCTCCGTTTCCTTCATACTGAAAAAAGCATCAGAGGGAGGTGCTTCCCGAGCTTCCTAGAGACGAGGCGAACCGTTGCGCACGCAAATTACGACTAGTATGCCACCCGAGGCCACTCGGCCCCTCGTAGCGAACAAGGACTCTCATCCGGAAAATAAAAAGGAAATCCCCAGCCCCGTCTCGAACAGAACGGCTCATCCTATCGCGAGAAGAGGCAATCGAACCCTACCTGCGCCGCCGCCCCGCATCCGTTTCTTCCCGTCGGCGATCGTCCCCGAGGGCCGCTGCCGGTCACCGTCCCATCCTCCCGTCAGGTGAGCTGCCGCCGTGTGATGTCCCGAAGTGGAAGGGATCGATCACAGAGTTAGGGCAGAGATCTCATAGAGAATTGGAGGTGAGAAGGGACGAACAGGAGATGAGGAACAGACGAAATTAGGGGAGTAGTTTCAGAACTCAATTCACACATGACTGTCTTCTATCACGCCTGGGTATGTATACCCGATACTCCACTTACAAGTGGCCCTGAGGTCCACCTTGCCAGCTCACAGAGCTCCCTACACAACATTCTATTGCTGGGCCAATCTTAGCTCACCAGCTCAGCCTGGTGACTGGTTGTCCACCGCCACGGAAGTAGAAGGTGTGACAGTTGCCTCCCCTTGAGAATGCACCCCTTGAGCTTGGACTTGATCCTCTTCCCACAATGAAGCATCAGGATAGCGAGACTTGAGCACGTAATAATCTTCCCATGTAGCCATGTCGTCGGGCAAATGTGCCCATTTGATCAACACTTGTGGTGCCGCTGCATTTCCTTTGCGCACTAGTCGCCGCTGTAAGATAGCAACTGGAACTGGCTTTGCTGCTGATAAATCTGAAACCACTGGAAGATCAGAGAACACTGGAGAATAATTTGCAGTGAACGGTTTGAGCTGTGAGACATGGAAAACAGGGTGAACTTTAGCTTCCACGGGCAATGCCAGTTTGTATGCTACTTCACCAACTCGCTCCAGAACTGAGTAAGGACCGAAATATTTGTATGAGAGCTTAGGGTATGGACGATTAACCACAGATTGTTGAGCATATGGTTGGAGCTTCAACAACACTTGATCTCCAACATGAAACTGACGCTCGACTCTGTTTTTGTCAGCATAGGTTTTCATTCTTTGTTGAGCACGAATGAGTTGCGCTCGTAATAACTCTGTTTGAGCCTGATACTCCAAAGCTGCATCCCCAGCGACCGAATCATCAGAGACAGTCAGATTGGGCATCCCACCAAAATTGGGTTCAATTCTGTACAAAGCTTTAAAAGGCGAGCAGCCAAGAGCCGTATGAAAACTAGAATTGTACCAGAATTCCGCTAAACTCAGCCATTTCTTCCAATGCTTTGGATTGTCTTGTACTGCACAGCGTAAATACTGCTCCAGACATTGGTTTACTCGCTCGCTCTGACCGTCTGTTTGCGGGTGATATGATGTGCTGTAATTGAGTTTGATTCCAAGTGATTTTATCAGATCTTTCCAAAAATGACTAGTAAAGATTTTGTCACGGTCAGAGATAATTGACACAGGAACTCCATGTAGCTTAACGATGTTATCCACAAACACTTTAGAAACTGAAGCTGCTGTATAAGGATGCTTTAAGGGTAGAAAGTGAGAGTACTTTGTGAGGCGATCAACAACGACCAAAATGCTGTTGGCGCCATCCGAAATAGGAAGACCTTCGATGAAATCCATGGTGATTTCTATCCAAGGTGCTGTAGGAGGTGGCAAAGGTTGGAGCAACCCCGCAGGTTTTTGGTGAGTGTGCTTAGCCTGTTGACACACAAGGCACTGTTTCACATAATTTTCCACTGCCAGTTTCAAACCTGACCAATAGTATAATTGTTTGATTCGTTGATAAGAAGCTTGAATACCAGAATGACCTCCCACAGCGCTATCATGCAGTGATGCTATCAACTTTGTTTGGAGAGCCAGATTATCACCAATCACCAATCTGCCCTTGTACTTAATGACTCCTTTGTCCAAAGAAAAACCCTTGGCATTTGGCGAGTGAATAGCTAATTCTTGCAGCAATATGGAAATTGCACTGATACCAGATTGTGATGTCCCGAAGTGGAAGGGATCGATCACAGAGTTAGGGCAGAGATCTCATAGAGAATTGGAGGTGAGAAGGGACGAACAGGAGATGAGGAACAGACGAAATTAGGGGAGTAGTTTCAGAACTCAATTCACACATGACTGTCTTCTATCACGCCTGGGTATGTATACCCGATACTCCACTTACAAGTGGCCCTGAGGTCCACCTTGCCAGCTCACAGAGCTCCCTACACAACATTCTATTGCTGGGCCAATCTTAGCTCACCAGCTCAGCCTGGTGACTGGTTGTCCACCGCCACGGAAGTAGAAGGTGTGACACGCCGCTCCTCGTTTCCTTTCGGTGCGGCCGCTGATTACTGTTGGGTGAGTTGCCGCTGATTCTTGTTTCCGTACTGCTCCCGTCGAGTGAGCGGCCGCTGATTGTTCTTGTCCGTGCGGCCGTACCTCATATATTCCTTTCAATGCTTGTTTCCTTGCAGCGATTGATTTTATTTTAATGCCTACCGATGCTGTACTAATGCATAGATGGTACTGTACCAATTGATTTTATTTTCCTATACACTGATGCTTGTACTGATGCATAGATGCTGCTGTATTGATTGATTTTATTTCGCTGCTGGACCAATTGATTTTATTTTGTTGTATACCGATGTATAGATTGTAGTGTACTGCTAGTTTCCAATGAGTGGCTGCTCTTTGATTCTAATTTTCTTTCACTGACGCTTGTATATCCATGTATATTATTATTGAAATAAAATGCTGAATGTAGTAATTGTGTAGTCTTTTTGATTAAGTTTGTTATTAATTAGCAATGGAGAAGGCTGTTTGGGATGCATAGAACACTCGAATTTTTTGTGACCTATGCACGGAAGAGGTCATTGCAAACAATAGGGATGGAGGTTGTTTGAGCAAAAGGGGTATAAGAATCTTGGTGATAAATTTGCCGAGAAAACGGGAAAAAGGCTAACAAAGAAGCAATTTAAAAACAAATGGGATGCGTTGAAAAAGGATTATACCGGTTGGATGGAGTTGCAAAATGCAACCGGGCTAGGATGGGATCCAGAAACAAAAACTATGGATGCCGATGATGATTGGTGGAAGACTCATCTAGCTGTAAGTTATATTTTTATGCCTTGTTTAATTTTTTTGTCTATTGTGTTCATAATAATTTATCTAATTTCTCTATTGTGTCTCTATTGCAGTACCGTCCAGATCATGCAAAGTTTAGAATTGGACCGCCGGCCAACTTGACACAATTAGATGTCATGTTTAGGAAGGCTCATGTCACTGGAGAATCATCGTCCATTCCGGGAGAAGAAACAGGAGAGGACAAGGAAGGTGCAATATTGTTGGATGACGAAGGTGATGGCACGAAGAAAACAGCATTGGGGAAGCGCAACGTGGGTGGTGGACTGAAGGAAAAAGAGAGTCCCTTTTTCAAAGTTTACAACAATGCAATGAACTCTCTAGTCTCAAGGGCCGCAGAAGTTGGAGGTTCTAGTGACAAGGATGACTCCATCCCAAATATGAAGGAATTTTTAGCGATGGTTTGGCAGTCTGGGGTTAAGGAAGGAACAAGTCTTATGTTCACAGCATGCAAGATTGCCGTGAAAAGGGAGCATCGAGAGTTGTTTGCTGCCTTGGAAACATCTGAAGGGAGGCTTCACTATCTCCAGATGATGCACGATGAGATGAGCAAGTAGATATGTGTTCCAACATGTCTACTGTTTATTTGTTATTCCATGTAGAATTTTTTTGGATCAATTTAGAACCTGTGAACCATTATGTGTGTTATTTCTGATGATTTGCTACAGTCGTGAATCAGTATGTGTGATTTTTTTGGATCATCTTGTGTGTCATGTTCAAGTTATTGATATGTTCTTATATAAAATTTGTAGGATGGATGGTGGTGGTGACAATGGAAGTGATGAAAAAAAAGGATTCGACACCTTCTTGGGGTGGCGCATGACATGGCTGTGTTGGGCTACATTGGTAATCTTTATCATGAGAAGTATTTGAATAAGGCACTTAGGAGGATTCCACAACAAACAGGGCTAGAATGGGTGAATGAACAACTAGTTGATAGAAAAAGATGCTACAAAATGTTTAGAATGTACCCGGATGTATTTGAAAGGTTGCACAACGTTCTAGTTTCTAGCTATGGGTTAGAATCAACTAGAGACATGGGATCGGTTGAATGTCTAGCTATGTTTCTATGGATGGTTGGAGGACCACAATCATTTAGACAAGCTGAGAACAAATTTAGTCGGTCTCTTGAAACAATTCATAGAAAGTTCCAGATGGTGTTGAACAGTTTGTATAGATTGGGTAGTGACAACATAAAACCTGTGGATCGAAACTTCAAGGATGTGCACCCAAGACTTCAAGATACACGCTTTTGTCCTCATTTCAAAGGTGCCATTGGCGCCATAGATGGCTCACACATTCCCGTTGAAGTTCCTGATGAAGAAAAGGTTAACCATACCGGAAGACAAGGTTACACATCACAGAATCTGCTAGCGATATGTGATTTTGATCTTAGATTCACATTTGTTGTTGCTGGATGGCCTGGTTCGGCACATGATAACCGCATTCTCCTACGCAGTATTGAGAAGTATCCACTTCTGTTCCCAACCCCGCCTGATGGTAATATCTATTTGCATTGTTCACATGTGTAATATATGCATCATTATTGTTTTCATTTTTAATATTTTTTCACGCGTGCGCAGGTACATACTATCTTGTTGATTCCGGTTATCTATCTTGTTGATTCCGGTTATCCAAATAGAAAGGGGTTTCTAGCTCCTTATAAAAACAACACGTACCATTTACCGGATTTCCGTCGAGAAGGCGTACCAACAAAGAAGGAAGAAATCTTCAACCATGCACACTCATCACTTTGGAATTGCATCGAGCGTATTTTTGGAGTCTTGAAAAATAAGTGGCGCATTTTGAAGAGCATCCCACCTTATGGCTTGGTTGTACAGAAGAAAATTATCCTTGCTTGCATCGCGCTTCATAATTTCATTAGAGACTCCAACTTACGTGATAAGCAGTTTGACCGATGTGATTCAGATGAGAATTACATTTCTAAGGTCCAAAGGCAAGCAATTACCTTGCCCGGTGATGTTCTTCTGGGGGCACTACACACGAGGAGCATGAACACAACACGGGACGACATTGCCGACGCGTTATTCAACGCAAGACAACGTTAGAACTATATGAGTTGCTAGTGAAAATGTATTTTCGGACTATTTGATTTTTCTCGAGTGATGTGACGAAATTGTTTTTTGAATTCATATATATTTACGATGGATATATTCTTTATTACAGGTAAATCGGTAACAATATCCGTTTTCAGAACTCTAAGGGTGTTTCAGACAATTACACAGATTACAGCCAGACAGCCAGCTAGTTGCCAGACAGTGACACTCAGAACAACGGCTTTTTCTACACAACAGCTTTTCACAGACAGCACCACAGCCAGCCACAGACAGCCCAAACAAACACACCCATACAACTACACTTATGTTGTACGTACAACTACACGGACCAGATTGTACGTACAACTACACTCAGGTTGTACGTACAACTACACATACCAAGTTGTACGTACAACTACACATACCAGGTTGTACACTCAGATTACGTACAACTACACATACCAGATTGTCTATACACATTCAGAAGTACAGAACAAAATTTCGTCGAAACCTATCAATGTGGGATTTAGTTTTGAAGATCTCGACACGAGGAGTTCAGAAGTGAAATCGGTTCGTAATTCAGATAAACGGTTGTCAAGATATTTCATTTTTTAAAAACGAATCTCAAAATAAATCCACATAAAACCCTCTGCACCAAGAAGCAGAAATACCACCAAAATTCTCTCATGCTGCCACCTGTCACATATTTAAGCACCTCACGGGGACCGCGAGAAGGGAGAAACTGATACTTGTCATCACGTCACAGTTTGCTGGGTTCCTTTGCGAAGGGAAGCATTTTTCTAATGATTTCCGCATGTCCTACTTTGTTTCCTTCCTCTATTTCACGTGCGATGAAGAGAAAATGTACTCCGTATGAAACAGAGGGAGCAGTTTCGTTTGTTGGCTACCTTCGCTTCTTTCCTTTTGTTCCTTCATGTCTTTCGTTTCACGTATGTTTCTATTTTTCCTTTTTTTTCTTGATATTTTTCTTTATCTTTTTAATCAGGTTAATATTTTTGAATGATTTTTCTTTTTTCCATTTGTTCTAATTGCAAGAAGAGATTTGTTTCTTAGTGCTAAATCTTGCCTCACCCGTAGATGTTGCAATAATTTGTTCCTCGTACACTAAAATTTGTTTTTATCAGTTTACAATTTGATCCTATATTATGACATGATTTTTTCTATAAGTAATCTAATTTGTTCCTCTTGTAGAAGAGTATTGTTCCTCAGCACTAGAGGTTTGTTCCTCATGCGTTAATTTTTTTTCCTACTTGTCTGCAATTTGCTCATATTTTTCTATATATGATTTGTTCCACATGTACTAAATTGTGTTCTCCTATAGATAAGTATTGTTCCTAAGTCAGTAGAGTTATGTTCCTCGTGCGTTCAAACTTTATTCCGATTCATTTTTAATGTTCCTATTTATGACATGATTTGTTTCCATGTGTACTAAATTTTGTTCGTCCTATATATGAGTATTGTTCCTCGGCCACTAGTTATGATGTGATTTGTTCCACGTGTACTACATTTTGTTCCTCATGTGGATGAGTATTGTTCCTCAGGCACTAGAGTTATGTTCCTCGTGCCTTAAAACTTTGTATGACGAGATGTTTCGACCAATATAATATTGTTCCTATTTGTGACATGAATGGTTCCACATGTACAAAATTTTGTTCCTCCTATAAACAAGTATTGTTCCTCGGCCACAAATGTTTTGTTCCTCATGTCCTAAAATTTTGTTTCCATGTAGCTTTTTTATTGCTAAATCTATGAATCCATCATTATTGTTCCTAAATTAATGGAGATTTTTGTTCCTCCATTTAGAGTAGAGTTTTGTATGCTCCTCTCTCTTAGAATTTTGTTGCTCTTTTTTTAGTGTTTTGTTCCCTAAATAGGAGTTTCATTTCTCTCAAGAAAAGTTTTTCTCCTTTGTATAGAGTTTTTTTGTTCCACTTAATAGAGAAACGTTTCTCTCTCTTAGAGTTTTGTTCCCGTATCCTAACTCCATAATTCCATAACTATTGTTTTTAAATTAATGGAGATTTGTCCTCTTTTTACAGTTCCGTTCCTTTAAGTAGGACTTTTTGTTCCTCTTTATAGAGTTTTTGTTCAATTTAATAGAGGTATGTTCCTCTCTCTTAGAATTTTGTTCCCTTATAACTTTTTCTATTCCTAAATCAATGGAGATGTGTTCCTCTTGGAATTTTGTTCCTCTGTAGAGTTTATTCGTCTCTCAAGTGTCGGTGTTCCATTTATTAGAGTAATGTTTCTCACTTTTAAAGATTTGTTCCTCTATAGCTTTTTTTATTCCTAATTCTATGAATCCATAAATATTGTTCCTAAAATCTATGGAGATTTGTTTCATCTAATAGTGGTATGTTCCTCTCTCATATAGTTTTGTTCCAAAAAGTGTGCAACACACGGATCAGAAATAGTTTAGTTCCTCCGAGTTCCCGAATAAATAGTCTTGTTCCTCCAAGTTCTCGAACAAGGAGTCTTGTTCCTTGTGTTCCCGCTTATTTGTTCCCCAGAAGTGTGGAGCAAACTGATTAAAGCCTCACGAAACAGGCGTGTTCCTCTGCATTCGCGAACAAGCAGACTTGTTCCTTCGTGTTCCCGCTATTTTGTTCCTGAGTGTGTCATCACAACGCGCACATCGCGTATCAGGTGCCTTTATTAGTTCCACCTCGGAAGTTTAATAACATCAGCACTAGTTTAAATAGCTCGGTCTGCCCATCCGTGTACAAGCAAAACGTAGTCACATAATACCATCTTGGCAAACAATAAAGGAACCAACTGAACTAAAAGGAACAAAAAATATATAAGCAAAGGAACAATTAAGGGACGAACTGGGCCGGCCCAGTCAGGCGAAACGAGAGCTGGGGGTCGCTCGAGCGTGAGGGAGGGGGACCCCAAACGGATGCGGTATTTTGCTTCTGCGCGAGGACCGGCCCAATGACAATTAAATGGGCCAGCGTAGCGCGGATTTTTCCTTCGCCTGTTCGGGACCATTTTCAGGCTTTGGACTTTGGAAAATCTAAATAGTGGCATGCCACATGGGCCGGCACGGCTCGTTCATTGGCGTGTCGTCTTGGGTTAGAAATCCGTTATTAGAGAGACAAAAAAATAACTCATTATACATCATGTTTTACTATCGTATATCGATATTACGTGACATGCTTAACATGAAACATCAATGTGTAGGCATGCGCGCAGAAATATGAGCCAAATGATTGACCTACCTTAAACCCATTTTTGAATTAGAAACGAAGCTGGCCTCGAATTTTCTGACAAAATGGGTTCACCATCAAAATAATGACCATGACGAGGCCTCAACTTGTTCACTGCCCCTCGGAGCAATCTGTCTCCATCACCAACCTCTAAACTTCCTAAAGACGGCATCGTCTCACAACGCCGAAACTTATGTGAAAGAAAGATCGATCGGTAGCCTATGGATAGGATTTCCCCAACCTCCTAAGGATATGGAAGCCACGAATTTGTCATTTTTCTCCTTTGGTCTCGGTATAAATCTGACTCTAATCTCCATTCACCCTCCTATTTTCGCACTGGGATATGTCTGACGTAATGATGTTCAATAATGTTGAGACTAGTCTCGAAATAGTGTTGAGACATGGTAGATGAAAGAATTGAGAAGATCTATTGTTTTTATCGTAGCTTGTTCATCCTATTTAATTTGCTCTAATTTTTTTTGTAACCAAAGGCAAAAACTTTGCCTCTTTATTAATTAAGAAGAAAGTGTAGCGAAAATCATACAATGAATATCAACGCTACATGGAGGAGCCCACTCAACCATAAAGAGCAACACCAAAAGCAAACAACATTCAAAACAACAACCTCCCTTTACCTATTACAACCGCGAACCGACGACATTTCTAGGACAATCAGCTGCCAAATATTTCCTTGCTATTCCTTTCTTTTTTCTTTTGCTCCTGATAGAAACTTTCATGAGTGATTTCTCCACCTTCCTGATTACGTCCTTTGAAGCCTTTTCCAGAGCTAGTCGTTTCTAAACAGGTGAGTAAGCCGAAAAGCTTTTTAGCAAAAAGGACCTCATAACTAGGAGCCAACACTCCTCCACTACCCAAAGAGGGCGTTGCGCCAAGCCACGGCCAAAGCCTCCAACAGCCCCAACTCCATCGAAAGCACCACAAATTAATCCCCACACGACTTCTGAAGCTCTTGTGCGATCCGTAGGACCGGAGACAAGATCTCACCTATGCTCTCGCACTCAGAGTCAGCCGTCGCAACAAGCTGAGGCGATAGACATGGACTGTCATGAGGAGAGAAACAACCAAAGTAAAATGCTTCCTCAATCACGGACGACTTCTACTGCTCAACGGAGTCAAGCGGACACAAAGCCTACACAAGGACGAGCTCCAGACCACCAGAAGTACATGCTTCCGTCGGCTGCAAAGAATCACCAGCTAGTGCAAACAACAAGTTGAGAGTTGCCACCTCTTCACGAAGGGGGCGAGGCACCTCCTCAGCGACCAACTAAGGGAGCTCAATGCACAACAACAAAAATGGGACTAAAAAACAAATTCATTGGACTCCTGCTTAATTTATAAGCTAAACATGCATCCAGCGAGAATGAGAACCCTTGTGTTCTGAAGTGCTCAGGCTTTATTGAATGGGAAATGATACGGGAACCTCCGGAGGATCCGTCGTTGCGCATCCTCCTCCTTCCGCGTGCGCCACGCGTCCCCCGGGCCCACGCCAACCTTATCATCTTCTCCACCTCCTTCGTTCTCTTCCCCACGCGATAGGAAACGCTCAAAAAAAGAAAGCGCCGCGCCGCACTGCCTTCCCCCGCCGCCGTTGTTGACGTAGCGCTGCCGGATTTGCTCCTCCGCCGGCGCGAGCCCGTCCCTATGCTTCTCCTCCGCCGGCGCGCCCCGTCCCCATGCTGCTCCTCCGCCGGCGCGCCCTGTCCCTTCGCTGCCTTCTGCTCCATCCCGCAGGCGAGCTCGGCCGCCGCCCCGCCATGGCCGGCTCCGCGCGGGGCGCCCCCGGACCTGCTCCAACTCGCCATCCCCGCGCCGCCCCGTGCTGCTCCTCCGCCGGCGCGAGCCCATCCCCGTGCTTCTCCTCCGTCGGAGCGCCCCACCCCGGCCCCGTGCTGCTCCTCCGCCGGCGCGCCCCGTCCCCTTCGCTGCCTTCTGCTCCATCCTTCCGGCGATCTCGGCCGCCGCCCTGCTATGGTCGTCTCCGCGCGGGGGCGACCCCGGGGTTATCCCCTTCATCGGCCGCATCGCGCCCTCCGACACCTACCCATGTAGGCACACCATGCCGGAAAGCACATAGGCGACGCCGTGCTGCTCCTTCTCATAGCCTTGCTCCGTAGATGCTGCAGTAACACGACAATGCTCCAATGGTAGGGCGGCAATGCTGTCGAAGAAGGACGTCTTTTGCTCTCATGGGAGCACGGCGGTGCTGCCGACGACTGAAAGTGGTGTTTTATGGAGAAGGACAACTTTTGCTCTCATGGGAGCATGACGTTGCTGCCGACGACTGGAAGTGGTGCTGCCGAAGAAGCGTCACTTTGCTCTCATGGGAGCACGTGGCGGTGTTACCGCAAAAGGGCGACTTTGTTGCAATATAACAAATTTTTTGCTATTATACTTATGTGGTGTTGTTATAATAGTACAATGATTTTGCTACATAAGTTTTCGAATTTAATATTGCTACATCAGCATATTTTTTGCTACGTAAGATGCTACAATAGCAAAAAAAATGCTACATCAAAAAAATTGCTACAACAGCACAATTTTGCCACTGAGAATGTTTCAATAGAAAAAAATAGCACAAATCTTGCTACGTGCTCCGAAATTAATATTCTACAGTAGCACAATTTTATCACGTGAGATGCTACAATAGCACAAATTTTTGGTATGTTGGATGCTACAATAGCAAAATAAATTGCTATTAAACTTTTTCCTCCATAGAACTTTTTGCTACAATAGCAAAAAAAAGTGCTAAAACAAAAAAAATTGCTACAATATTTTTTTGCTACAAACAAAACTTTTGTTTTTCTCCATTTAACCATTTTGCTACGAGCAGCACAAATTTTTTGCTGCAAATAAACTTTTTTTTTTGCTCCGTAGAAACATTTTGTGAGATTTGAGAGGAAATTGGACTTTTCCTGCAATAGTACAAAAATTTTATCAGAAACAACCCGTTTTTTTGCTTCATAGAAACATTCACGTGATTTTTGGTGGAAAATAATTTTTTGCTGCAATAGTACAAAATTGTTATTTCGATCGAACCGTTTTGCTGCATCGGAAGCAAAAGCGGGATCTGGTGGGATTTGGTGAAAAGGAAGGGGGACACGTGTCAGCCGGGTGACCAGGAGGATTTTCGCCCCGGATCCCCCGGTGACGCTCAGCGCTGTCCTTATTGAATTTAAAGAAAAAGAAGAAATAACAAAAAAAAAAAGCAACAGAAATCCACCACCAGCTCCTCAATGGCACCCGACGTCGTCCTTATCCAGGGCGCATGTGAGGCGGGGCGTGGGAACGGCGTAGAGCCTGGTGGCGCGCGGCGCGGTGAGGCCGAGCACGTCGCCCATGTAGAGCTCTGACGACTTCATCCCGTCGGGCAGCGCCCAGTTGAACGCGTGCGCGAGCTGCGCCACGGCGAGCTCCAGCGTGTAGAGGCCGAGCGCCATGCCAGGGCACGAGCGGCGGCCAGACCCGAAGGGTAAGAACTCGAAGCATCCTCCCTTCAAGTCGAGCCCGGCGGCCTCCCCTTCCCCCGGCATGAACCGGGACGGACGGAACGTGTCGGCGTCCTTCCACGCCTTGCAGTCGCGGCCGATGGCGAAGACGTTGATCATGACGTGTGAACCCCGGGGCACGGAGTAGCCGCCTACGACGCAGTCCACGGCCGTCTCGTGGTGGAGCAGCGGGATGGGTGGGTGCAGCCGGAGCGTCTCCTTGACGACACACTTGAGGAAGGGGAGCCTGTCCATGTCCGACTCGTCCACGTTCCGGTCGAGCCCCACCGTGGCGACGAGCTCCTGCTGCAGCCGACGGAGGTCGTCCGGGCTGTGCATCATCTCTGCCATCGCCCACTCGATCGCCGACGCTGCCGTCTCCGTCCCGCCAAACATCACGTCCTGTAGGGCAGCCACGTCAGAAGGTTACTTTATATTTTGCTAAAAAAGAAGGACATTCTATCGTTTGGAGGAGGCCTAATGTGCAGAATGTGAAAAAGGAGGCCGAGCTAATTTGCTAAAAAAATATGGAATATGTACTTTGTGTTTCAACAAATTAGGAAAAAAAATCTGGATGTAGATAGAGTTGCGAGCTACCACACCGTGTAAATTTTCAAGTCAAAATTCGTTGTATTTCGATGGCGGTGGCGCTATTTGCGTCGTCTCACCTTCTTAGGGTCGTTGTCGTGGAGGCTCGGTGTCTCCCGATCTCGCATCCGGGTCTTTGATGGCAAGTCCGGCTTGTTTATCTTTGAATAAACTACTTTGTAAGAGAGTTTTCCTTCACTTTATGTCGGTTTTGTTGTTGTGACTTTGTCTTACGGCCTATTTAGAGTGTATGGCGGATAATCTGAAGATGGCGGCAAGACGTTTCCAGCTGATGCTTCCACGGCGTAGAATGGGATATATAGTGGCGGTTGCTGGCTGTTTTTTTTTGGAAACACTATGTTGTGTTTTCTTTTCTTTTGCGTTTTGTAAAAGGGCACGTGGTGTGCTTGCTTTCTACGGAGTATACTGTATATAAAAGGGCACGTTGGGTCATTTTGGCCTTTCCTCTAAAAAAAAGCACGTACCACCATGACGGCCTTGATGTTATCGCGGGTGAGGCTGAGCGTGTTCTGCAGGTCGTCCCCGCCATCGCCGGCGGCACCCTTCTCTGACTTCGCCTCCGGGAGGAACGCGAGCATGCTGTCCACCATGTCAGCGTCGGCGTCGTCGGGGCTCCTGCCCCTCTCCATGTGCTCGTCGATGATCTTGTCGATTAACTCGTCCAGGGCAGCGCGCGCGGCGCGGAGGCGCCCAGTAATGCCCTGTGGACCCGCCCATCTCAGCCTGCACGGAATGAAGTCGCCGATGTCGAAGGCGCCGAAGAGCTTGGAGAAACCCTGGAGGATGGCAATGAAATTGTCCTGCTTCCCTCGGTCGCTGTCGCCGGTCGCGCCGGCGCTGAATGCGGCACGGAAGATGGCATTCTTGGTGAGGTTGGAGATGAGCTCGCCGAGGTTGACGGCCTCGCCGCTCCGCCGGGCCACGGCGCGGACGAGCGCCGCGGACTCGTCGCGTACCGCGATCCACGTCTGCGGGCGGCGCCGGCTGAAGAGTTTCATCACACACAGCTTGCGCATCTGGCGCCAGTAGGGCCCGTAGTGCGCGAACGCCATGTCGGCTCGGTCGTATGTGAGGTAGGCGATGGCGATGGTCGCGGGACGGTTCGAGAAGGCGCCGTCCTGCACCTGCAGCACCTCCCGGGCATATTCCGGCGTCGACACAGCGAATGCATGGAGCTTGCCGAGCCGGAGGTGGAGCAGACCGCCGTACTGCATCGCCAGCGCCGCCAGGCCACGGTGGGTAAGCTGGTTTATCATCGACATGTTTCCGACAATGGGTAGAGGTTTCGGACCCGGGGGAAAAGGCGCCGCCTTGCCCCGCCACCCCCGCTGCAGAAACACAAAGACCACCAGGGCGACGAACAGCCAGCTCAGTGGATCTTGGAGCCACTCCATGGCGATCCTAGCCAAGCCCGCCATGAATGAATTGATGAAACTGTAATGTGTTTCTTTTCTCCTGTGGTGTAAGTGTTCGACCGGCTGGGTTTAGGTTGATATGTTATAACGCTCTTGGAGAGCTGAGGACAAAGGTGGAGGGAGCAGGTCTATGATGTAGGATTGGGATATTTTCAGATTAGGTAGACCTGTATACAGTGATACCCACCACATTTTCCATTTTAATCCTTTCCTTGATCATGAGAAATGAGAAAGAAAGATACTCCACTACTACTAGCTAGTACTGTAAAACTTTGAGGAGATCTGGAGGCAGGCAAATTTTTGGGCGGCAGAGTGCAAACAGCACATTCAGAAGGTGTAGAGGAAAGTAAGATCGATGATGTACAAGCAGTTCAGCACTGGTCACCTCCTACTGATGGGGGTGCTTAAAATAAATATTGTTGGGGCATTTTCTATGTTAACAGAAGAAGGAGGATGGGGTTTTGTCGCCAGAGATGAAGCTGGAGATGTTGGAGCTTCGGAAGCCGGACGAATTATGTATGCTGCCTGTGCACTGCAAACTGAAGCGATGGCTTGTCTTGAGGCCATTGGGGCAGCTGCAGATTGGGGTATGGGACAGATCCATGTGGATACCGATTGTCTGAACCTTGTTAGTGCGATCCGGAGTCAGGAGTACGACCTTGCACCAGAAGGCAGAAGGCATCCTCTTTCGGAAGATTGTATCATTTGCCGGGTTAAACTTCCTTTCCTTCCATATTTCCCACTGTCCCAGGACTTGTAATAATTGGGGCATGCCCTAGCTGCACTTGGTGCGAGCTAGACCTTTGTTAGGCCTAGGTGGTTGGACATTGTTCTGGATGATGTTCATGTTCTGGTGGCCACAAGGTTTGGTGAGCCAGTTTAATGGAATGCTTGGGATTCCAGTAAAAAAACAATAATAATACAGTTTCTTGAAACATACTTTCGTCCACATTATAGCAGGACCCTGCACCTAGGGTTCGACTCCCATCGGAGCGAATTTCTGGTGCCTCACCTGGGTAGGTTTCTTCTAGATAAAAAATTCATTGGGTGCTAGTGCCCATGAATTTTAAAAAAGAAATCATAGCAGGAACAAGGAAAATTTGTTTATACTGTAGTATAAAGAAGATGATTTCAATAAATTTGGTTTTAAACTAGGTATACCTCTGTTCGGCTATGTAAGGACATCAAACTAAACTGTTTGGCCCATGGAAGTTAAATATCCCTTATTAATTACCGCATGCCATTAAAATTGGAAGAAGAAACCACATGCATGGAATGAAATAGAGAAAAGATGACACATTAGAAATACTAAAGGGCACCCCGCACGTTGTTGCGAATAAAATAAACAAATAAATAGAAGTAAATGTATGAAACACAAGAAAAATTGCTAAAGTACTTCTAATAATTTCCACAATGTCTTAAAAAATATTTTAACACTGTAAAAAAAGGAATAACTAACAATTTGAATATGTTTCATTACACAAGTGTGTGAAAAAAGAAGGCCGCCATTGCAATCTAGAAAAGAAAGCGCTTACTATCTCTCAATTCACATATAGATGATCCGTATGGGCAATGACCAACGATAGGCACACCAATGTATGGCCAAGTAAAGGTACATGCTAGGCTCAAACACACGATACATATAAGCATGTTTGTTCCCTACTAAAATCAGCATGTTAGTGCGACAATCCTTTATTTTTTTTCCGTATTTCTCTTGCAAGTTTAGTCAAAGGGGATAAAAAATGACAATTATTAGAGTTCTATTAAGGATTTCAAATTTCCAAAAAAATTACGACTAAATTTGACAACAGGGAAAATGTGAACATACCTAGACTTGACCAATAATACATTCTTGATTGTTTATGTAGATTCTGTTGTTCGTCTCCAGCTCAACAAAGCTAGTCCACTATGAAGCATCAATGTAAATGTTGCATTAGTAGACTAAAAGTGAATGAAAAAAAAAGACATTGTGCATCTATTCATATGATTGATAGCAATCCGTAATGAACAAGGCAAGTCAGTAGGCAAGACAAAAATGTTGTACAAACGAAAAGAAAATCTTAAAGCAAATACCATTTACGTGGCTAGCTGTAGTGGGGGCATCATATAGTATCATGCAATTATACTATTCTCTGTTACTAAATTCATAGTGGATAGTAACGTATGTGTAATAATGTAATATATCATTGATTAAGTTTGTTGACTCATCTTGTCTTGAAATACATCATGGTATCTACTTATGATACCACTATATAATCCACTTTCTCATCATTGATTGCAGTGAAACGTCAACTTTTTCCGTACGCATACTCCCACTATGATGTATGATTTTAAGAAACTAATGATAAGCCGGGGATGACATGGATTAATGGTTAAGTTGTAGGTCTTGCATGTTATCCTGGACCAATTAGAAGCTTCATGGGTTGTGTATTCCATGATGAGAAAAAACACTTAGGCCTTGTTTACCATGTGTGTATTTTCGTTCCACGAGAATTGAGGATATGGGAGGGCATTTGGTGAAATTCTTGCTTTGACCCAATTCCCAAAAATCTCTACAAATATTTTCTCCACACAATACACTAGTATGGTATAGAGTTTTTAATCTAGACAAAAGTGAGGTGGTTACTGGTTAGTGGGGGCTATATAGGGATTATCCCTTCTAAAACGGATTAGTAAATAGACTATTGTAAATTTAATCCTCTCTAATCGATCTCTTAAATATATTAGAACTAAACAAGACCTTAATAGCATGATGCTATTTCCCTCTATGGAAAGACTAATTCATTCAGATTGGATCATAGTTACTCCCTCCAATCCGTTTGACGTGTCGCTGAAAAAGACTGAGCTAGTATAATCGGTAGTATAGTTGCCAACATTTTTTGAAACAAAGGGAGTATAATAGATGAACATATCAGGCTTATTTTAAAGGAGGACGAACATAATAGGGAAGGGAAAGAATTAATAGCGATCAAGTTTTATTTTCTCATCGCTAACCCAAGGGCACGCGCATCACAGCAGACCATACATCATAGCAAAACGTAGCTACATCTAAAATTCACATGAACAATTCTGTATCGGCCTCTACTTTGGCCCAAAATCTCCTTGGGTCTGTTAATCGAAACCACATGGCTGTTGGAAATATGCCCTAGAGACAAATAATAATGAGTATTATTCACATATTTCTGATAGTTCATAATTAGTTTTATATCCTGCTATAATTGTATTAAAAGAAAACGTTAATACACGTGCGGTATATAAACAAAGAGAGACCCTAGCTAGTAGCCTATATATTATATGTCCATCTGTTGGTTGTTGATTGAGGTTTTCCGATCAAGTGTCATCGTACGACAGTCGACAATTAATGGAGTCCTATCACTGTAGAATGATATGTTGACCCAAATAAAGTATTGCAACACGATCGGTCACGTTGTTTAATGTTACGATAATTTATCAAACGTAGTGACTTATTTCTTAGACCGTAAGATCTTACGTAATCACTATCTCCAAAGAATGCTTTGAATGTTTCAATAGTCACCCAATAACTTGGTGACTGAAAAGATATCTATCAGGCATCCCAAAGAGATGTGTAGAGGATTACTGAATCAAGAGCGGGATTTGTTCAGCCAGTGACGGGTAGAAACTTCTGGCGCCATTCGGTGATGTTACATCCAACCTAGCATGTTACTAGGTCACAAAATGATGGGATATTGCGGGAACGAATAAGTAGCAATATCGGTAACGAGATTGAACTAGGTATGGTGATACCAACGATCAAATATCAGATATTGTAAGTATCAAGAAACAAAGAGAAATGTCGTACAATTTATGGTTCCACGAGATATTTAAGAAAAGATATTTCGTAGAATGCACATGGGTCACTATGGCTGTCCAGAGCCTGCTACTGACCATTGATCGTAGAAGTGTTTCTCGATCATGTCTAGAGTATTTCCGAACCCGTGGGTAACACTTAAGGGTGCGATGACACTTGGAGATGTTTTTAGAATCATCAGGATCACCGGAGTATGGAAGAGAAACATCGGAAAGGTTTCAGGCAATAATGGAAAAGGTTTCGGGGGTACCGGAAAGGTTTCGGATGATATCAGAATTGTTCTGGTATAAAGGAAATATATATAGGAGTTAATTAATATGTTTTAGTATTTAATTAATGTAATTAGATATTAAAAATTGATTAAAAAGGGTATAAACACCTAATGGGCCAAGTTGTGGCCCATTAGGAGGTGGAGCACCAAAACCCTAGTAGGGATGGGCCAACCGAGCGCATGAAGGGGGCCGGCGGCCCCTAGAGCCGGCGCACCCACCGAGGGAGGCGCACCTGGTGGAGGTGCTGCCTCCCCCTCTCCTATATAAGGAGGACCCCGTCCTCCCCCCTTTTCCCACAAATTCACTTGAGTTCTCTCCCAAATTTTGGAGTGAGCTCTCCTCCTCTCCTCTCCTCTCCTCTGCCCGGTGGGTAGTCTGCAATTGGAACTTGTCCACAGGATTGATTTGGAGAGATCTGCACCTTACGACATGTTGTTGTGCTGCTGGATCCAGTCCAGAACATCTACTTATGCAACTCTGCTAGGCCGGAGGAATCGGGAGTTGTCATTGTACACCGTCTGTGTGCGACTCCCTCGGAGGGGCTGCATGTGCGGCCTCGGACTCACGTTCGGATTCGTGTGTAGGTTAATAAGGCTGTTAGGTCGGCTACACGCAATGTTCAAGGGAGGAGTCCCCTTGGAACTTCGCCAAGATTGTCGCGACCTTGAGGTCGGGTACGAACGTCTACATCATCCACGTTTGTGCTGAAACGTTATCCCGTGTCAGGTCTACGAGGGTATGTTTACTTATTATATCCATTACCGTATTACTCCTTAGATAGACCTGGGCAAAAGTGAAGCGTTAGCTGGGTACATTTTTGTTATCGGCTACGAACCCCAAGAATGACACCATCAAGTATGTCGTCAGCCATGGGCTTAACAAAGGAAAGAGCAGACGACCCTGATGTTCGGGTACTTCCACATGTACTGCTCCACGCACAGCCCGCCACATCAGCCCTGGTCGCAGATGCGCCGTTGTGTGTCGGCCGCGGACGGCTATGCCGCTGCCATATGTAGGATGTGCAAACGGGACATGTATATCCTACTTTTTTTGTGCATGTGTAGTTTAATTTTTTTGTACTACACATGCATAAAAGTGGGAAACAGTGGGGTAAACAGATCCGTTTTCGCATCCATAGCCGCACGGGAACCTGCACCTGCAATAGGATGACCTCACAGAGGCATCCGGCCCGCGGCTGCTCCACCAAGGTTCCTATGAGAGACTGCATGAGGCACCTAGAGGGTATATATCATTGAAAGTGATGCACACGGTGGGTGTGTTGTTGGGAGACCCCAAGAGGAAGGTATGAAGTAGTGCAGCAGCAAGTTTCTCTCAGTTGTGAAACCAAGGTTATCGAACCAGTAGGAAATAATGAATTCCCCCGAGGTGTCAACGGCGCCAGAAAAATCTGCGATGTAAGGGCGCCAGAAAATGTTTCCTGGGACGTAGGTGACGTGAAACCTGCACACATAACAATCAAGATACTTTGCCCCAACTTAACGGTGAGGTTGTCAATCTCACCGGCTTGCTGTAACAAAGGATTAAACGTATGTGTGGAAGAAAGATGTTTGTTTGCAGAAAGTAACAGGTTTGCAGTTTGTGGTTTATCAGATTAAAGAGAACGACCGGGGTCCACAGTTCACTAGTGGTGTCTCTCCATAAATAATAACATTCATGCGGGTAAACAAATTACAGCTGGGCAATTAATAGAATAATGATGAGCAAACCAATGCATATACCAATGTTATGATGTCTAGTGTGAGATTCATTCGGGCATTACAACAATATACATAGACTGTTCCAACCGCATCTATGACTAATAATCCACCTTCCGGTTAGCGTCCGCACCCCTTTCAGTATTAAGTTGCATGCAACAGATTATCGCCTTAAGCACTGTGTGTAAAGTAAGTAAGTAACATCATCCTTAGACAAAGTACCACTGTTTTATCCCTAGTAGCAACAGTACATCTACAACCTTAGAGCTAGCTGTCACCACCCCAGATTTAATAGAGACATGAACCTACTATCGAGCATAAATACCCCCTCTTGGAGTCACAAGCATCTACTTGGCCAGAGCATACACAAGTAACGGAGAGCATGCAAGATCATTAAATAGCACACACATGATATATTATGAAGCAATAACTTTAGTACTCAATATTCATCGGATCCCAGCAAACACAACATGAAGTATTACATAACGGTGATCTTGATCATGATAGGCAGCTCACAAGATCTAAACATGATAGCACAAGAGGAGAAGACAACCATCTAGCTACTGCTATGGACCCGTAGTCCAAGGGTAGACTACTCACGCATCAGTCCGGAGGCGGTCATGGCGACGTAGAGGCCTCCGGTGACGATTCCCCCTCCCGGCAGGGTGCCGGGAGAAGTTCTGATCTCTCCCGAATTGGTGTTGACGACGGCGGCGGCTCGGGACCCGTGGAGGAAAATATGAACACCGTGCTAGGGTTTTTAGTCTGGGGGGTATTTGTAGGCGAAAGGGCGAAGTCGGTGGCGCCCCGAGGGGCCCACACCTTGTCCTCGCGCGGCCAGGGGTGCTGCCGCGCGAGCACGTGGTGGCGCCGCCTCGGTGGCCCACTTCGTCTCGTGTTCGGCTTTCTGGAACGTTCCCGATGAAAAACTGACTTCAGAAAAGAAATCGTCCAATTCCGAGAATATTTCCTTAAGTACTTTTCTGAAACCAAAAACAGCAGAAAACAGGGAACTGGCACTGTGGCATCTTGTTAATAGGTTAGTCCCAGAAAATGCATAAAACTTATATAAAATGCATATAAAACATGTAATAACTTGGTATAATATAGCATGGAACATAAGAAATTATAGATACATTGGAGACGTATCAGAAAGCAATCGAAAAGAGTCAGAAATATGTTAACCATTACGTGTGTAATGTGCTTGAGATTTGAGAGAGACATAGAGGAGGGGACGCCACCAAACTAGGCAGAGCGCGAGGAGACTGCAGATTGCAAGGGACACTGCTCTGTCTAGGGATGCAAAAACGGGATCGTTTATCTTTTTTTTTCATTTTGTATATGTGTAATACAAATTTTTTGACAAAATTCTCTACTACACATACACACAATAGAGAAAAAGTGGGGCAAACGAGTCCTATTTTTTTTTTCGAGAATTGCCGGGGGGAGAGCTTCCCCACCGTTTTTTATAATACTCGAAGAACCACCCATACAATTTTACAGAGAACAAGGTAGGAGGGAGATGACAGTAGCAGGAGACCACGCATGGTCAAGTACTCGAACACAAGGAAGAGCACGGAGGGAGGTTACAGGAGAGAGCAAGCTAATACAAACTACAATGCAGAAGGAGCCCGCGTAGGTCAGCCGCCCGCGGCCGCATGGGTCCCGGGAGGCGATGGCTCCAGAAGGAGAGGTCGTCGGCCGCCCGGCGCAGCACCGTCGTTGGCGTAGTAGACGTGCCGTTGAAGGTGCGGTCGTTCCGGGCTTTCCAGATGTTCCATAGGACAGCCGCCGAGCAGAGCTCCCAGGCGTAGTCCTTGTCGCCAAGGGGGGGTGGATGTCCCAAATCGAGGGGCATAATGACGTGACGCAGCCCAGGCGGTGCCACACCTCTGCCGCGGCAGCACACTCGAAGAGGATATGCGGCGTAGTCTCGGAAGCACCGCAGGAAGCACAGTCGGGAGAGGGAGCACACCCCTTCATGTGGAGGGTCCGCCGCGTGCTCAACCGATCGGCATCGGCGAGAAGGCAGAAGATCTTGATCTTCGAGGGGAGGCGCGACCCCCAAGAGATCGTAGCAGAGACGTCGAGGGTACCAACGGGAGTGGTAGCCGCGTAGGCCCCTCGGGAAGAGAACGGGGCGCTAGTGCCCCAGGCAAACAAGCGGGTGTCCTCGGCGCCGTCGAGGGGCGTGCGAGCCACAATGTCCAGGACGGCGGGGAGCTGGCTCTGAGCGACAGAGGAGAGGCGAGGGCGGAACTGAAGCAGGCCGGCGCAGGCGTCGGCGACAGAGATATTCGGTCGAAGGCAGTGGGAGAAGATGGCAGGGAATTTGGTGGAGAGTTGTGTGCCGTCCAGCCAGCGGTCCATCCAGAATGCGGTGTGGACGCCGTCGTGGACGGTGCAAGTGGTGATGGAGCGGTAGGTGGCAAGGCCAAGGTGGAGAATTTTTTCGAGGTAGGAGGGGGAAGAGGAAACGTCGCCAAGGTACCGGTTATAGGACCGCCGGAACCAGTCCTTCCATGGGAGGGCTTCCCGGCAGTGAAGCTTGTGCAAGAAGTTCATGAGGAGGACCAAGTTTTGTCGCTGGAGATCCCGCATACCGAAACCACCGACCTGTTTATACAAACAAACCTTATCCCAAGCCATTAGACAACGAGCCCCAGAACAACGGTCCTTGCCAGTCCAAAAAAAGGCACAACGCCTCTTATCAATCGCTTCAACCACACCACGGGGTAAAAGAAAAGAACACATAAAATAAGTAGCAAGATTGTTTAAAATAGCATTACACAAAACGAGACGCCCCCCCGAGGAGAGGAGCATCGCACTCCACCCGGACAACCTACGGTCGAAAGAAGAAATAAGAGGCGCAAAGGCAGAAGCAGGGAGTTTGGTAGGGGAAAGAGGCAGGCCAAGATAGGGCTGGGGGAAGCCGGAGATGGGGCATCCGAGGATGTTGGCAATATCCAGCGAGGTGTCGGGGGGAATGTGCATAGGGATGAAGCATGATTTGTGGAAGTTGATGGCGAGACCGGTGGTAGCGGCAAAATCGTCGAGAATTTGTTTGAGCCTATGCGCAGAGGGGAGGTCCGCGCGACAGATAATGAGGGTGTCGTCAGCATATTGGAGGACGGGACATGCCTGACCAAGGGAGATGGGGTGGCGCAGACCGTCGGGGGCGAAAGCATTCCGGATCAATTTTTGGAGAACGTCGGCAACAATAATGAAGAGATAGGGAGAGAGGGCATCGCCCTGTCGTAAACCGTTACGGCAGTGGATCCACGGCCCCGGCACGCCATTGAGGAGGATTGAGGTGTGCCCGGAGGAGAGAATGTCCTCCATGCATCTGCACCAAGTTTCACTAAACCCACGCGCGCGCAGAATAGTGAGAAAACTCCTCCAGTTAACAGAGTAAAAAGCCTTCCGAAAATCAATTTTGAACACCATGGTCGGCGCCTTCCGCAGGTGACAACTTCTAACAATGTCGGCGGCGTAGACAATGTTTTCCGAGATACGCCGACCGGAAAGGAACCCAATCTGGTCGGGATCCACGAGAGCGTGGATGAAGACTGGAGACGGGAGGTGAGACATTTAGTGATGATTTTAGCGAGACAGTTTTGGAGGGAGATCGGGCGGAAATCGGAGGGGGTGCACGCAGCCTCGTGCTTTGGGATGAGGACCAGGAAGGCCCTGTTGATACGCGTAAGGTCCATTTTGTGACAATGGAAGTCTGAGAAGGCGGCGACAACATCGGGGACGATGTCTTGCCAGAAGGTAGCAAAGAACCTTGGTCCGAACCCGTCAGGTCCAGGACGGGAATCTTTGTACATGCGAGAGAGGGCGACGACAATTTCGCTCGAAGAGAACGGGTCCGTGAGAGACGAGGGGAGGTCGTTGTGGTTAGGGTAGAGGTCGCAAAGAGAGAAGTTCCAATGGCAGTCCGAGGTGGACCCGAGGAGGTTCTTGAAAAAGTCGTGGAGAATTGCGGCTTTGTCTGAGTGATCCGAGAAGGTCGTGCCCCCGTGGTCGAGGACGGGGATATCGTTCCTACGTTTACGGCAGGAGGCGAGGGCGTGGAAGAAGCTCGTGTTTTCATCCCCCTCAATAGCGTAACGGACCTTAGCCCAATTTTTCCAGTAGATCCAGCGCTCCTTGATACAAAGGTGCAGAGCCTCAGCAGTAAGGGTGCGAAGATGGCCCTCGAAGAGGGAGAGGGGGCGGTCTTCCTCAATGAGGTCAAGGAGGTTGATGAGGATACGGGCGTCATTTTCACGTTGACGGAAGGGAGGACAGTGCTTGACCCAGTCCCTGCATGCGCCCCTGCAGCGGCTAAGGCGTGCAACGATACGGGCAATGGCGTCGGGGCGGTACACAGCCCCCCAGGCGTTCTTGATGGAAACCTTAAAAGGGGGGTGGAGGGCCCAGGACGGTTGTAGCAGAAGATAGACGAGCGGGGAATGGAGGAGGATACGGTGGCAACAATGGGGACATGGTCTGAAGTGTCGCGGGGGATCGAAGAGAGGGAAGAGGACGGGAAGAGGGCGTTAGCAGCGGTGTTGAAGAAGAATCTATCAAGCCTAATAAGGGTGGGGTTAGCGCGACGGTTGGACCAGGTGTATTTACGGTCACGAAGAGGAAGCTCGATGAGGGCGAGGTCGTGGATGCAGTCGTTAAACAGATTTGTCTCAGAAACATTAAGGTTGTCATTGTTCCGGTCCGCGGCAAAGCGACAAAGGTTAAAATCCCCACAGAGGATCCAAGGGGCGTCGTTGTCGGGCTCGCGGGACCTAAGCTCAACCAGAAAGGCTTCTTTGTCGGCGCGCCCGCAGGGTGCATAGACATTGGTAAAACGGAACGAGGAGTTGTCAGACAGGACCGCGAAGTCGATGGAGAGGGTGTGGGCGCCAGAGTCCAACGACAAGAGGGAAAACATAGAGTCGTTCCATGCGGTCAGGATACCGCCAGCCGAACCGATAGCATCGATAGTTCTAAAATTCCTAAGGGAAGGGGGGAGAAAAGTCGCAGCTTTGGAGGTAGACACGTCATCCAGCTTACTTTCTTGGATAGCAAGAATGTGGGGAAGGAAGGCAGAAATATCAGCCTGCACGACAGTACATTTATCTAGATCACCCAGGCCCCTGGTGTTCCAAGGGTAGTACCACCGATTACAGCAAGGTTACAGAGGGGCGAATAGTTGCCGCGCGGCCTAATGCCATAACACGGCGACCGGCATCCGACAGCAAAAAGGGACTGGGCTCCAGCCTGAGAGGCACACGGAAGGGAGCCCGTGGAATGCAAAATCCAAAAGCCGGTGCAGAGGCGAACAGGGACTCCGACAGCCTCAGCTAACATGAGAGGCGCACAGACAGGAGCCCCGAAGCGGATGGGCGGAATCATGGCGCCGCGGCGGGCACCGAGGCAGCCGCTGTGAGAGCAGCGGGGTCGACGCCGCAAGGGGCGCCGAGCTCCTGAAGAAGAGCCAGCGGGATCGCTGCAGGAACACCGTCGTCGAGACGAAGCGCGGCAACAGCAGCCCGCAGCCTCGGAGACCCTTTCCCGGCGTGGAACTTGGAGGCCTTCGTTGTCTTCGCGCGCGTCAGCATGTCCACGAACAGGGCCGGTTCCTTCTCGGCGAGCCGAGAGCTACGCCTAGCCTTGAACGCCGAGTCCGCTTCCCTTTTGCGGCGGACCTGCTGCTTACGAGCAGCGTCCTCGTGCTCATCCGAGCCACCGAGGAAGGAAGGAGGAGCGTCCGGCTCCCGGGAGCGCGCGCCAGCGCCAGAGGGAGAGGAAGGCACGGGAGCCGCAGCCAGCATGGCGTCCGCAGCAGCCACCGGATGGGAGGGAGGCGCCAGGGTGTCATTCCACTGAAGGAGGGGAACGATAGGGACGGCGTCAGAAACAGAGGAGAAAACAATAGGGCGAGGGCTCGAAGGAGCATAGAGAGCTACCTGGTCAGCGTCGAGGCCCGTCTCAGGGAATTGATCCGCAAGACGGCGGGCCAGGATGTGGTCCCAGATCAGCATCGAGGCAGCGCCCGAAACAGGCCCGCCAGCGGCCTGCCCATCGGCGTAGGAGGAGGAGTTGGCCAGGCCGCTAGCGCGCCGAGCCACAACCCTGCTCTAGAGGTCCAAGGCGGAGGAGCCGGTCGCCGCAGTGATGGGGTGGGCCGCAACCTCCTCAGGTTCGTCGCTGGAGGAGGTGAGGTCGATGACCTCGATGGCGCCCACGGAGCCCTCGTCAATGTCGTCGAGCCCACCAGAGGGCGGCGCGCCACCGCGGACACCGCGAGGGGAGCCATCCCCACCGGCGTAGTAGTGGCCGATGTGGGAGAACGAGGACGGGGAGGACTCCCACACGCGGACAACTTCAAGCTTGACCACGGAGGTGGATTTGCCCTCAAAGTCGCGAAGAAGCAGAGAGTAGGGAACGACACGCTCGTGCTTGATGTGCAAAACCAAACGGACAATAGAGAAATCCGAATCATTGAGACAGGAGGGGTCAATGCAGCAGACGCTACCAATCGACCGGAAGGCAGTGCGGATGCCCCCTTCGTTCCAATGTTCAAGCGGAAAACCAAAGGCAGAAAGCTGGGAAAAGTGCGAGTAACTCCAGCCAACACGGTTCTCGGCCACCTCAGGGCGCTCAAGAGAAATCCGGTGGCCAAGGTACGGGAGGGGAAAAAGCGGAAAAATTCGCTCACGCACATCAACGGAGGGGAAAATCACCATCATGGCACTGTAATGTGAAGCAGCGAGACGAACCGTGGGGTTTCCGCCCACCTCCTCGAACGCGCGGCGCAGCAGGTACCCCGGGCTAGCCGAGGGCGGGTCGATGACGGCGAAGGCGAAGCGGTGGCACTCCGAGATGTCGACCACCAGCGGCATGAAGCACTCCGCCGAGTGGGGGCCTACCCGTGGAGGCGACCGGAGCAGGGGACGGGGAGGCCGACCAAGGAGACACCGGCCCGTGTGGGTAAGGAGTGGGCGGGCGGAAGATGGGCGGGCCGCGGCGGCGGGAGGCCGGCACATCCCTCCAGCGAGGTAGCCACGCCGCCCTGGGCTCCATCCCGTCAGCGGGCACGGTGGGCGGAGGAGGCGAGGACGAGCGGGACCTCACGGAGCGCAGCGCATCGGACAACCTAGGAGAAGAAGGGGCTGAGTAAGAGATGGGAAGGATAAAGGAGGCACGGGAGGGGAAGAATCGGAGAGGGGGGAACTTACATGTCTTGCTCCGGTGACCGAACCTCCCACAAAAACAGCGGACGGGATCACGACACTCTCTCACCCGATGGCACGAGCACAAGCAACGGTAACAGTGGTGGCGACTGCGGTCGGTGTGGAAAACGCGAGCTCTGCTCTTGTGAAGGTGAGGAGGGGAGGGAGTGAGGAGCACCTCTATATAGGACTGAGCCATCGTGGGCTCGCCGTCCGCCGGACGGCGCGGTGACAGGGCGTGCGGTAGCTCGGCGCTAGGGGTGGATGGGACTGGAGCGGCGCAGTCAGGGGAGGGGGCGGCGAAACCGGCGCGGCGGAGCGCAGAGGTGTGAGGGGAAAGGGAGCGGTCAGAGAGACGTCTATGTCACAGGCATCACGCGCAGTGGAAGAGGAGCTTGGACGCTGACAGGTGGGGGCCGACGAGGGGATAGGGTCGTGCGTGGAGGGGAGGCTGGGGCTCGAGCAGGGCCCACCTGGGTCGGGGGCAGGGTCTGATACGTTCAAAACGTATCTATAATTTTTGATTGTTTCATGCCATTTTTATGCTTTTAGTACTTGTTTTTATATTAAGTTTATTATTTATTTGGACTAACCTACTAATGGTTGCAAAAGTGCACAATGTTCTTGTTTTACTCTTTGATGTGTAGAAATTATCAAGAATACAAGAGGAAACCTTATTGGAGTCGAATTGGGACTTTCCAGAAATCTATCTGAAAACTATTTTCGAAGATTGTCACGTTTGGACCTGAAGATGACGTCAAATGGAAATCAAAATTGTTACAAAGTTGTAGGAAATTTTCTGCTAATAATCCTGGACTTAAAATTCGGCCCAATCCGAGTCCGGATGCTTCAGATATGCTCGTTTTCATGGGGCCCAAGAGGGGTTGACGGAAATCCGAGAGTCTATATAAAGAAGGAAACCCTAGGTCGTGAAGTACTCCTCCACCCACGAATTCCAGCCACCAAAAGCCACGTTTTTGCCTCCCCCATGGATCCCATCTCCATGGGGGAGGTCTCCCAAGAAGCCATGAAGAAAGGGGGCTAAGGGGCGGCGTTCCCCCTTGTTGCTGGTGGCGGGGGAGGAGCTCCCCGCGCCACCGCCGGCGGCGCCGCCGCCCTGCACCTCTCGCTGCCCCCTTCACCGACTTCACCGCCATCTTCATCACCAACTCCTCCTTGTATTCAATGGTTCATCCTCCCACAAAACTCTGTACCGTCCTATGTAAACATGGTGTTTGATGCTATAATATTTATCCTATGATCTATGTCATGTTTCCATAGTTTATTTGTCTTTTGATTGCTTTGTTGAATGCATGAGGCTCATTAGAGTTGTATGTTGATATGGTACTGTCCTTTGGTGTCCATTATATTTGTGCGCGCATGGATCAACACCCTAGGGGTAGTAGTATGTGCAAAGGAAGGGGGTAGTTCTGCCGGAGTGACAGAAACCTGAGGACTCGAACCGGTTAGTTGCACGTATGGGAGTAACAGGACCATGAACTTAAGGCTATGGTTGGGGAAACCTTAATGCATTGTTAGTACGGATGTTTGCTAACAATCCAATCATATAGTACTTGTAATCCCAAGTAGTGGAGTGCATGTATATTTAGCCTCTCCCACATAGAAAACTGCATCGAAGACAATGAAACCGATATCTTCACTAATTAATCTTAGACAAAGCCACCACAATTACCACCACTTTTCCACACTCATGGTACTGTTAGTTTATGGTTACTTAGTATATCTTATTGCTGCAGCACTAACATTTACTTTCTTGTATTTATTATCTTGCAAAGTTATCTCTCATACCTGTATTATTCCTCTAGTTTTATTTCCTAGATAATGCAAACGTTTGGTGTGCGTAGAGTTGTATCAGTGGTTGATAGAACTTGAGAGCACATTCATCCTACCTTTAGCTCCTTGTTGGGTTCGACACTCTTACTTATCGAAAAGGCTACACACGATCCCCTATACTTGTGGGATATCAAGACCTTTTCTGGCGCCGTTGCCGGGAAGCAATAGCGTGTGTGTGAATATTCTTGTGTGCACTTGTTTGTTTTATCTCTAAGTAGTTTTTACTTTCAGTTTTAAGTTGTTCTCTATCTTAGTGTGGATAGGGAATGCGAATTACAAAAAAAATTAGTTGTACTTGTTATCTAAAAACGTTTTCAAAAAGGAAATTGATTGGAAAGATGAGTAATGGTTAAGTGGGGGTCGAGCTTGAACACTTGTGTTCATGCCTATGAAATCAAAACAATTCTTTTCATGGAAGCTTTTCAGTTAAAAACTTGTAAATATTGTGTATATATTGTACATATTTCTATGTACCGATAACTTCTAGTTTGTTTATGATGCAAGTTTGCCACTTTGCTGCCTAGAAACACATTTCAGTGTTTCACTGTATAAAATGTTTAAAATCACCAGAACGTGATATTGATCTGAAATTTCTTGAGTGCAAAGTACTGCTTATTACCTTACTTGCATTAGTTTTGACTTTTCTGATTTGAGGTACGTAGATAGATCTAACAATTCGATCTTTACTGATTGTTTCAGTTTAGACAGTTTCCTGTGCTTCACTGTAAAAAATCGTTATAAATCTCAAAATAGTATTTTGACCTGAATTTTTTTTTGCATAAACCTGAGATTATGGTCTGTCTTTCATTAGTTTTGAGTTTTTCGATTTGAGCTACCTAACTATCTCGTTGAGTGTCATCTTTACAGACTGTTCAGTTTTGGCGGATTATCATGCTTATTTGGTATTGTGCTTATACTCAATGTTTATAATCTTTATTTGATCGATTAATGTTATGAATTGGTTAGTATACAGTAGGTAATATTAAATTAAACTTGTCAAATCTTGAACATGAGTGGATTTTATTTAATGAGTACTAACCCTACTAATGAGTTTTCTAAAGTTTTATGTGGATGTAGCTAATAAGTTCTAATCAATATGGTGATATGAGATGAACAAGAAGACGCAAGAGCTCAAGCTTTGGGATGTCTAGGTGCATTCCAAGAACATATTCAAGAAGATATAATCATCTAAGCTTGGGGATGCCCGAGTCATCCCCCTATTCATCAACTAACATGAGGTTATCTCGTTCATACTCTATATTACCCGTCCACATGATATGTCTTAACTTGTATTATAGTTACTTTTATATGTCTTGGTTTTATCTTTATTAGGCTCTTTATTTCATTTTTATTGCTTTACTTTCGCTTATAAATTGAAAACAACAAAAATAGTTTCTTTTGTTTTGTTTCTTTATTTGGTTCTCTATTTTGATTTTATTTGGTTTTTACTTTTGATTTTTATTTAGAGTTTTCCTTGCTGTAGCTAGAATTTTTAAGTATTTCTTAGCCTCTGGTCTCTTAGTTTAACAAAAATAAAATACCAAGTTTTACCCATTTAGCTTAGTTGATACATATGGTGCTTAGCTGAAAGGCGTTAAAGAAAAGCGCTTATGGGAGACAACCCATGTTTTATTTCTGTAATTTTTCTTTTATTTGAGTCAAGGAGCATGCTTACCTCTGTAACAACTCCTTTGTATCTTTATTTTATTGCATTGTTGTGCCAAGTAAAGTTTCTAATAGAAAGTTGATACTAGATTTGGATTTCTGCACAGTAACAATTTTCTGCTGTCCACCGTTTAATTCATAACCAATCACAGAAAAATCGAAATGACCTGATATTTTTTGTGCGTGATCCTCAGATATGTACGCAAATTTTATTAGTTTTGAGTTTTCTGATCTGAGCAAGTTAAGGGTCTCGAAAAAATTCGTCTTTACGGACTGTTCTGTTTTTGACAGATTCTGCCATTTATTTTGCATTGCTTCTTTTACTGTTTTTGAGTGGATCTTTTTGCTCCACAAAATACCAGTGGCTGTAGCTAATGTCCAGTAGCATGTGTGATGATTTTGTCCATGCAGAATATGAGAATTTTTGATTGTGCAGTAACCCTTTAATGAAGTTTATTTTGAGTTTGGTGTGGAGCAAGTTTTCAAAGCATTAAGAGAGAGGATGATATGATGTGATCAAGAAGATGAAAAAGCCTAAGCTTGGGGATGCCCCCGTGGGTCACCCAAGCATATTTCAAGAAGACTCAAGGGTCTAAGCTTGGGGATGCCTTGGGCATCCCCTTCTTCATCAACAACTCATCAGGTCATCTCTAGTGAAACTATATTTTAATTCATTCACATTTTATGTGCTTTACTTGGAGCGTCTTTGTTCTTTTATTTTTGCTTTGTTATTTTCATTCTCTGAATAAAATGGATCCTAGCATTCTTTTGTGCGAGAGAGACACGCTCCGCTTTTTCTTATGAATACTCGTATTCTTCACTTATATTCGTTGAGTATTCTTTTTGCTTTTAGCTCCTGTTTTTCATGCATCTATTGTTTAGAGCTGTTAATTCTTATATGATATACTATCTTGTTTTATTGTTAAATATTTGGAGGGTTTATGTTAAAATAATTTGATCGTCACATGTTTTATTTATCTCCTGTTTGAAGAGGTGGTTCAAAGTTTGGTAAACTTAAAAATGATGTGTAAATGATATTGTTTAGTAGTTTATGTTTTCTTATGGTTAGTTTCAACTAGCTAATAGTGTATATTATGTCATTTTGATCTTAACATGCATTGTTCTGTTCATAGAAGAGTATGACATTGTGGTATCCTCCTCTGAATGATTTACTTGAATCGACTTGGCACATGCTCACACATGTTTATGACTCAAGCAAAAGTCAATCAAAGCCTCGATGATTTATTTTGTCTCAGAGTTCTTGTATCATTTTTATGCCTCCGTTAATTTTATTTTGTCGCAAGCATGATTATGACGGTTATTGCTCTCTTGAATTGTCGCTTCCCCGTCTATTGCTAGCCTCCACTTGTACTAAGCTATAAATGCTTGTGCTTCCAAATCCCTGAAAAACCAAGTTATCCCAAAGAGTCCATCGTAGATACCTATGTATGGCATTTCAAACCATTCAAGTAAATTTGCATGTGCTATCTTTAAAACCTTCAAACAACTCCTCATTTTGTGACACTGTTTTAGCTCATGAGGAAGTAGTAGTTGGGCTTGTTATCTTTCATGCTAATTAAGTAACCATCGACTTGCATGCTTCATCTGCTCGTCATTAATATTGCAAAAGAGCTGGTTAGACCACTATAATATTCCAAAAGATTTGAAAAGAAAAAAAATAGACACTCCTCCATGGTATGTTATTATTGGTGGGCACCCGAGGATTCGGTTAGCCATGGTTCGTGAAAAGGAAAGGTTGGGAGGAGTGTCAAATTATATAAATAAGGTGCATATTATAAATGCTTGTTTTTAAATAAATCGGAACCACTCTCAACTTGCTTAGTATGGAACATAACAGGAACTCTATTGCCATTCGTTGACAAATCAATCACCACTCAAAAACAATTTTGCCTCTGTTTTCAAAACAATGAAAAGCTCTAGCACATGTTGTTGGGGATATACCAACCAGGGGTATCTCCATTATGGATCAATCCGGCTAGTCCAGGGTGGCCCAAGGGTGGTTAAGGCTGATGCCTACCGGGCGGCCCAGATAGCTGACGTACAAGGAAGTAGGCGGACGGTCCAAGTAAGGCGAAAGGTCGAAGCCCATCAAGCCACCAAGCCCAAGACGGAAGGCGGCAACCAAGCCGGCTAGGTCTAGAACTCTGTTTACTTGCCGGACAAGTACTTACCTTGTATCCCGGGGTCTGGCCGCCTATATAAGCCGGCCACCGGGAAGCCTTTAGGGCACGCTTCAATACGCTCGAGACAATCTCATACACCATTGTAACATGTTCACGGCTATTGCCTTATAGTGAATTATAGCAGCACGTAGGGTCTCGCCACCGCTGTGAGATCCGAAGCTGGGTAAACTCGCCGTGTTCAATCCCGACCTTGACGACTCCAGCCTTCTTCCCCACAATCCATCCCCAGGCTAGAGGACCCCCGTCTCCTATCTACAATGCCGATACTACGACAGTTGGCGCCCACCGTGGGGCATATGGTTCCTGGCGTCACGTTCAAGGCGGGAGCACTTGGCGGCGTGGGCGAGCAGATCGCCGTCGGCCGCGTTACGCGCTGCGGCAACTACAGCTACATCAACTCGGACGAGTCCTGGCACCCGGCTGACGACTACCTCATCGGGTGCGAAATCGTGCCGATCGGAGGGATCGACGTCTTCATCGGGTACACGCCGGAGATGTACGGCTTACCGCGTTTTTACACGCCCACCCACCAACCCTTCGACCTAGCTGTCGGCCGGCAAGATGGATCTGAATCCGCCTTCTCTCAGGAGTCGGCCGATCATGACTTCCACTTCATCGGAGTTGTCGGACTGGGATCCGACTCCCAGCCGGAAAACAACGATCCCGAATCGATCCTCCCTGCACTCCAGGACGATACGATGTCGGATGCCGGATCCAGATCTAACGTTCAAGTCAACGTAGATTCTGACTCTGATGATTCCGTCAGTCTTTTCGAAGAAAGAGTCAAAAGCTGCTTCACTAGTGCTCATCCAGCGCCTTCCGAGGCCACAACGGATACAGACATGCCTAACAAGCAAGCTATGATGGTCGTAGTCGGCAACGAAACGACCCCAGACAGTTCCAACGCACAAATCAAGGCGGCCGAGGAAGCCGGCAACACTAATGTCGGCCAAATCATCAAAGGCTCCGACAAACCAAAGGCGAAGAACAAGTCTGGTCTCGAGAAAGGCGAAACTAGCAAACCCGACAAGGATTTGCTGACAAGTATCGCCGAGATTGACGAATTAATGGCGACTCCGGTCACTAAGGATACCCCGCTTGAAGAAGTGGAGGGATTTCGACAGAGCATGCTCTTACACTCTGATTTCCTGCGCAAAAGGGAGGAGTACGTTGAAGGCCTTGCGAAGAAAGTCCAAGAGGAGCAGGAGAAGTTGTCTCTTAAGACAACAAAAAGGCTCTTTGAAGACAAGAAGTCATCTAAACACCACCGGGAAAAGGAACCTCAAGTGCATAAGCAAACAGCAGCTCAGCTGCTGGGTTTCGATTGGCGCACTGCACCGCAGCGTGAGGACAAGCGAGGTGATATCGTCCTTTGCACTCCTATCCTCAACGCAGCCGCAGCACTAGATACCCTTGAGGACAAAGCTACCACGGCGGAAGAAAAGATAGTCAATGCCATACACTATGTGTATAAGGCCCTTGAACAGCAAGCGCGTGCCGATTCCTATGGCCACATGGCGGATGCCCGGGGGGGGGGGGGGGGGGGGATCTGGTTTCCAAGTCGGAAAAATGCAGAGTGGCACCCGATGCCGACCCCGAGGGCCCGTCCAGCTCCAGTAGCCATGGCGACAAAAGGAAAAAGTCGCCACCTCCCAAGAAGACGCCACCGCCTAAGCAAAGACGGGACGAGCACTCGCGTACAGGAAACAAAGACGACCTGCCACCGCCAAGGCGCAGCGAGGGCGGGAGTCGGAACAATGGCCAGCCGTCTCGTAAAGATGGCGTCAACGACCCTCACAGGAGAGGCCGGGACCGGAGTTCGTCACCACCCCGCAGCACCGACCATAAGAGAAAGGAGGCGGCAGAAGAGCCTAGGCACAGCAAAGGCCGGGCTGCGCAGGATGAGCCAAACGCCAACAGAGGCGGACAACAGCTCTCTCCAGAAGACGCACGACACCGCCTAGAAGACATAAAAAGAGGGAAGCAGCCGCTATATTCTGGTCCAAAGTGTTTCTGTGATGCCGTCCGTAGAGAGCCTTTTCCTAAGGACATGACATCAGTGTCAAAAACTGTCCTAGGTACAATGGCCTCGTAAAGCCGGACTCGTGGTTAGCCGATTACGCCATGGCCATAGAAATTGCCGGCGGCAGCAATCTCATCGCTGTCCGCTACCTCCCCCTTATGTTGGAAGGCACGGCAAGAGCTTGGATTGACAACCTTCCAGAGAAGTCTATCCACTGTTGGTACGACATGGAAAAGGTGTTCTCCCAGCACTTCCAAGGAACATACAAGCGTCCAAACACCTATACGGATTTGCAACGCTGTGTTCAGAAAGCAGATGAAACCATGACAGACTTTGTCGGCCGTTAGATCGCTACAAAGGCCAACTGCCATGGTGTTTCAGACGCTTAGGCAATCCACGCCTTCTACACAGGCCTGCAAAAGAAGTCCTTACTCCGTCATAGACTTGTCTGCGAACAGGTCACGGATCTTGGCGAGATGCTCAAGCTTGCCGCCGCATACGCAGCAGCGGACGATGATGCACGGGACGATGACCCAGTTGTCAGCATCGCGCCAAAGCTGAACAACAAACGCAAACAAGGGGCTGATGATAAAGTCGGACCATCTAATGAGGTTGCCGTCACTTTCCCAGGAAATGCCGGCAAAAAGAAGTGGAAAAATAAGAACCGTGACGCAGGCTCAGGCCCTAAGTCGGCACGCATAACTTACGAGCAGGCAAAGGTCCTACCTTGCCCGATCCACGCCTTACTTGGAAAGGTCAACCACACGTTTAGCGAATGCCGCTTCATTGACGACTTGAAGAAGGATCCTAGTGTTGGCTGGAAAGCAAAGAAGTCGAAGAAGCCCGACAAGAAAGACAGCAAGGACGACGAGGATGATGATGCAATGTCAACATCAAGCGACGACGACGCCTCCGCCAAGAAAAAGAAGCCTTACCCGAAGGTCAGAGAGTCACTCGTGTGCTTTGTCGGCACACCCTCGGCTAAGGCAGAAAAGGCGGAGATGCGGGAGCTTAACGCGACGATGCGAGACGTCCCTCAGTATTTGAACTGGTCAGAGGCAGCTATAACCTGGGATCGGTCCAACCACCCTGATCATATCCCTCACCCAGACAAGTACGCCCTTGTTGTCGATCCTATTGTCGACAACTTCAGACTCACCAAGGTACTCATGGATGGCGGCAGCAGCCTCAACATCCTGTACTACGATACACTTTGCCGCATGAACTTGACTGAGGATCAGCTGGACCACAGCAGCCTCACCTTCCACGGCATAGTACCCGACAAACAAGCAAGGTCCATGGGAAGCATTAGGCTGAAGGTAACTTTCAGACCGCCAGAGAACTACCGCTCAGAGTTTCTCCGGTTCGAGGTTGTCCCCTTCAGAAGCGCCTATCATGCAATCTTCGGACGTCCGGCTTTCGCCAAGTTCATGGCAAGGCCGTGCTACATCTATAGCAAGCTTAAAATGCCGGGGGAAAACGGAATCATCACGATTTCCGGCAACTTCAAGAAAGCTAAGGAGTGCGAGCGTGGTGTGGCCGCCTTTGCAGAAGCTGTCATCCACAAAGAAGAGCTCGAGCAACTTAGGGCGGACTCAGACAACTCCATGTCCAAGCCAAAGACTGACGTCAAGAAAACCTTTGAAGCCGTAGAAGACACAAAAAAGGCGGACCTCACACCAGGTGACAAATCCAAGCAGGTTGTCATCGGGGCCGGCCTGGAAAGCAAATAGGAAGGCGCGCTCGTCGAGTTCCTCCGTGAGAATCGTGACATCTTTGCATGGTCGCCATTCGACATGCCTGGTGTCCCGAGGGAACTCGCCGAGCACTCACTCAATATCATCAAAGGATCCAAGCCGGTCAAGCAAGCAACAAGGCGCTTTGGTGATGAGAAACGCAAGGCTATAGGCAAGGAGATAAATAGGCTAAGAGATGCTAATTTCATTAAAGAAGTTGTACACACCGATTGGGTGGCAAATCCTGTACTTGTTCCAAAAAAGAATAAAGAGCTGAGGATGTGTATCGACTATACCAGTGTTAACAAGTGTTGCCCAAAGGACCCCTTTGCGCTGCCTAGAATTGACCAAGTCGTAGACTCCACAGCAGGCTCCGAGCTACTTTGTTTTTTGGACGCCTACTCAGGATACCACCAAATCAAGATGAGGAAGTCTGATCAGCTGAAGACATCTTTCACTACTCCATACGGAATGTCCTGCTACATTACGATGCCTTTTGGCCTGAAGAATGCCGGCGCAACATACCAGCGTTGTATGCAAAATTGCCTGCATGAACAGATCGACCACAATGTTCACGTCTATGTCGACGACATTGCGGTGATGTCGAAAAAGAAGGCGGATCTCCTGAAGGACCTGGAAGAAATCTTCCAAAATCTCCGGAAATACCAGATGAAGCTCAATCCCGCCAAGTACGTTTTCGGTGTTCCAGCCGGTAAACTCCTTGGTTTTATCGTCTCTGAACGAGGGATTGAAGTAAATCCGGAGAAGATCAAGGCTATCCAGAACATATCCAGACCAACTTGTCTGAAGGACGTGCAGCGCCTAGCCGGCCCTGCAGCTGCCGTCAGTCGCTTCATAAGCCGCCTTGGCGAAAAGGCAATGCCTCTCTACCGGCTATTGAAGAAATCCGACAACTTCGAGTGGACGGTTGAGGCGGACGCCGCCTTGCGGCAACTTAAGTATGCACTCACGTCTGCTCCCATATTGGCAGCACCTCGACCGCAGGAACCAATGCTGCTTTACATCGCGGCAACCGGAACAGTTGTCAGCGTTGTCCTGGCTGTGGAAAGAAAGGAAAGCGAAGCCGAGACGTCTGAGCAGCGTCCGGTCTACTTCATCAGTGAAGTCTTCTCCGCCTCCAAGCAAAGGTATCCACATTACCAGAAGCTGGCTTACGGCGTATTCTTCGCCGCCAGAAAGCTTAGGCACTATTTCCAGGAGTACTCAGTGACTGTAGTCAGTAAAGCGCCTTTGGGAGACATAATCAATAACACAGAGGCAACAGGCCGTGTCGCCAAGTGGGGCATCGAGCTTGCCGCCTTCGATATAGTCTACAAACCAAGGACCGCTATTAAGACTCAAGCACTTGCAGATTTTGTTGCCGACTGGACAGAGGCCATGGAGGAAACAATGCTACCCGAGTCAGAATATTGGGTCATGCACTTTGACGGCTCAAAGATGCTCAAGGGCTCGGGGGCTGGGGTCGTTTTGCGCACGCCAAAAGGCGATAAGCTCAGCTACGTGTTGCAAATTCATTTCAAAGCAACCAACAATGTAGCAGAATATGAAGCACTGCTTCATGGGCTACATGTGGCAAAGGATCCCGGTGTCAACAGAATCCTCTGTTATGGTGACTCAGACTTGGTCGCGCAACAAGTAAGCGGCACATGGGACGCGAAAAGCGCTACAATGGCGGCATATAGAGCCAAAGTTGACGATTTCGCTAAATGTTTCATGGGCTACGAAGTCCGGCATGTTCCAAGAGCTGAAAACGAAGCGGCAGATACCCTCGCCAGGCTCGGGTCTGAACGTAAGAAAGTGCCAAAGAAATTTTCCTGGAACAGTTGCACAAGCCGTCCATTAAGGGCGCCGACTTGCTGGACCCCGATGCAGAAGAACCAGTAGAGGCAGCTAGTTTCGCCGTCTACCTGGCTCAGCCGGATTGGACAGTCCCCTATCTCGATTTCTTAATCGATAAGAAGTTGCCGGAGGACGATGAAGTGTTGAAAAGGCAAATCATAAGGCGAGCCAAAGCATTCACGGTCATTAAAGGCGAGCTGTACAAGCGAAGTACGTGCGGCATCTATCAGCGGTGTATATTACCAGACAAAGGCCGGGAAATTTTGAAGGACATACATATTGGTACCTGTGGACATCAGGCTTCCGCCAGGTCCATTGCATCCAAGGCTTTCCGACAAGGTTTTTACTGGTTGACCGCCAAAGAAGATGCCGAGCACATCGTGAAAACTTGCAAAGGCTGCCAATTATATGCCCGCCAACCTCACATGCCGGCACAGGAACTCAGGACAATTCCAATCACCTGGCCGCTCGCGGTCTGGGGCTTAGACATGGTTGGTCCCTTCAAGAAGGCACCAGGTGGATACACCCACCTGTTGGTCGCTGTGGAGAAGTTCACTAAATGGGTCGAAGTCAAGCCGATCAGCAAACTTGACGCACGCACACCCGCCAATTTCCTCTGGGGAATAATCTCTCGGTTTGGAGTTCCACACAGCATTGTCAAAGATAATGGAAGCAATCTGTCACAAGGCGACATTGAAGAATACTGCAATGATCTAGGCATCCGGCTTGATTTGGCATCCGTGTCACACCCTCAATCCAATGGACATGTAGAGCGCACCAATGGTCTCGTCCTTTGAGGACTTAAGCCTCGTCTCGAAGCTCCTTTGCATAGGGCAGCCGGCGCCTGGGCAGATGAGTTACAATCAGTTCTCTGGAGTTTACGTACAACGCCTAACAGATCAACAGGTTACACTCCTTTCTTCTTAGTATATGGCGCCGAAGCAGTGCTACCCACCGATATGATACATGATTCCCCAAGAGTTCAAGCCTACATCGAGCAAGACGTAGAAGATGCAAGACATGACAGCCTGGACTTGTTGGATGAAGAAAGAGACGTCGCTCTCCATTGTTCTGCCTTGTATCAGCAACAACTCCGTCGCTATCATAGCCGGAGAGTGCGGAAACAAAGCTTCAGAACAGGTGAACTGGTTCTCCGCCTAATTCAAGACAGAAAAGGCTTGCATAAGTTATCCCCGCCGTGGGAAGGACCTTTTATAGTCACCAAGGCGTTGCTCAATGGTTCCTACTACCTGGCCGACATTCGAGACGTAGAAGAAAAGAAACGACGCAAGAAGCAGAAAACCAGGAGGGGAACCAAGAGAAAGAAAGGCATCGATGATCCGTTCGAGCAAACAAGACGGCCTTGGAACATTGAGCAGCTACGTCCTTACTGCACTTAGCAATTTTTAATTGTAATAAGTAATATATGATTATGAAATAAAAGTCTATGGTTACTCATCTGTGTTGAGAAGCATGCCATCTTTTGTCTTTTCTTACAATCATATACCTTTATGTATCTAAGTTATCTATATTTTAGCTCCGTGCAAAGGTTCCAACTGGTAGATACTTGCAGCTTTCGAGCCAAACTAAGCAAAATTACCTTTTTGCACCGCCTAATTCCTTTGTCCTGATTACTTATATGTGGGTTGCCTATTAGTATGCCTTTGGCTCCAATATGTCGGCTTTGGTTTCTGATTCTAAACAAATGGTACTAGCCCTGGTTGTCTCAGCTAAAGTTTCCGGCTGAGGTTCTGCCAACATACAAAAAGTCAAGCATATAAGTCAAGATAAAATTAAGGCGGGCCATATAATAAAGACTACTCTGTAGCAAAATAAGTTAGCCGGCTTCCGCCTAGCATTACATCTCAAGAGTTATTTACAACAAATCATACAAGTTGAGATTGAATGTTTCAGGGACAGGGGCAGGCTGGCCGCCAAGGAGCGCAAGGAGGTCGCGCCGACAAGATCACGCATCGGCTCGGGGGCTGCCAACATCGGCATGGGGGCTGGCAGCACCAGCCCCGGAGCTATCACTCCCCTCCGCCTCTGCGGTAGCGGCAACTTCATCTCTCTCCGCGGGGCACGGCACAGGATGGCGCTTGTAGAAGACGGACGTATCCACCATGTCGGCAACTCGCGTGGCATAGCCGGCAACGCTGTTCAGCACAGCTGCCGGCTCTACCTCGCTGCCATCTTCGTAAGTTGACGGCATGCCTTCGGTGACGATGTCGATCTCCGCCGCGGGGTAGTGCGCCATGAACAGGCCAAGTGCAGTCTTTGCGCCTCCCCTTGCCGCCGACTTCAGTGCGTTTCTGTGTAGCTTTGTAGCTTGCTCCAGCATGCTGGGCACATCGCCGAAGTCGGCCGGCTCCTGGTTGTCTGTGGAGGTGAAGAACTTGGCGACAAACCGTTTGGACGTTGCCAAAGTCTCGGTGATCAGCTCGCCCAGACGCGCAATGCAGTCCATGCGGGGGCTGACAACCTTGTCATCGCCTAAGCCGGCAGCAACTAGATACAACCAAAAAGCATTACAATTAGCTTCAGTCAAATAAAGACAGCTATGTAATATGAAGAATGAGGAAAACTTACCAAGGACCGAGTCATGGAAGGCCGACAGCTCAGCCAAGTGAGTTGACAGCGCGTCCTCTGCGGTTTGAGCGCGAGAAGACTGCTTGGATATTTCTTCCGCAGCCGTCTTCTCCGCCTCCTCCAACTTTTTGCGCAGGCTATCCAGCTCGCCAGTCAGCTGGTGATGACCCACAAGTATAGGGGGTGTATCGCAGTACTTTCGATAAATAAGAGTGTCGAACTCAACGAGGAGCAGAAGGTGTTGACAAGTGGTTTTGATGAGGGTTTCACTGTAAACACTAGCAGACAAGTTTTCAGTAGACTTTGATATGACAGATAAATAAAGTGCGAGTAAATAGAGCGCGGCAATTATAATTGCAGCGAGTGGCCCAATCCTTTTTAGAGCAAAGGACAAGCCGGTTTGTTTACTTATGATGACCAAACGTTCTTGAGGACACACGGGAATTCTGTCTAGTGCTTTCGCTTCATATTGATGATTAATCTTTAGTGTTTGGATAAGTGTCGTGTGGGTGAACCTATGCTAATGCACCGCCCTTCCTAGGACTAATACATACTTATGATTATACCCCTTGCAAGCATCCGCAAATACAAGAAAGTAATTAAGATAAATCTAACCATAGCTTTAAACTCTGAGAACCTGCTATCCCTCATGCATCGGAATATCAACGGGGGTTTAGGTTTCTGTCACTCCGGCAACCCCACAATTAATAACCGAGTACACGATGCATTCCCCTAGGCCCATAAAGGTGAAGTGTCATGTAGTCGACGTTCACATGACACCACTAGAAGAATGGCACCACAACTTAAATATCAAAACATTAAATAGTACTCAACATAGTTCACTACTAACATCTAGACTTCTCCCATGTCCTCAAGAACTTAACGAACTACTCACAACACATCATATGGTACATGATCAGAGATGATATAATGATGGATAACAATCTGAACATAAACCCTAATTCAACGGTTTCACTCAATAGCATCAATAACAAGAGTAATCAACACCGGGAGAGTTTCCCCTATCAAATACACAAGGTTTAGCCCTAGATGTTACAGCGGGAACGGAGTGGGCCGATGGAGATGACGGCGTCGGCGGTGGAGATGGTGGTGTTTGCGATGGTGATGGAGTGCAGCTCGATGACGGTGACGATGGCGACGATTTCCCCCTCCGGGAGGGAATTTCCCCGGCGGCAACGCAGCCTGCCGGAGAACTTTTCTCTCTCTGTCTTCTCCGCCTCGTGGTGGCGGCGAAGAGGATTTCTGAACACCCCCCAGGTCTTAGGTTTTCGGGGGGATGAAGTACGCGAAAGGGCACGCCAGGTGGTGGGCCAGGGCGGCCCCACCACATGCTCGCGCGTCCAGCCTCCCTGCCGCGCCTGGGCATGGTGTGGGCCCCCTGGGCCCCACCTCAGACTCCCCTTTTGGCCTCCTTCGTGATCTGGTGAGAAAATAATTCCCAGGTGTTTCGTTTGATCTTCTGAGCTTCGCAAATATTGTATCTCGATGACGCTTTTTCCAGCAGAATTCAGACTCCGGAGTTCCATCCCCCAATGATCATCAATCATGCAAAATAGATGAAATAACATAAGTATCATCTCCAAATACGAAATATATCAATGAATAGCAGTAAATTATGATATAAAATAGTGATGCAAAATGGACGTATCAACGCCCCCCAAGCTTAGACCTCGCTTGTCCCCAAGCGAAAGCTGAACTCGGTAAACATGACCACAGGTTTATGGAGTGAAGTGTCGATATAAAATATACGGACAAGAAGCATCACATGTATAAATGCACAAGTCATCCTAGATATCAACTCCGTTCATATAAATCAACTTGTAACAAGTAGAGGAAAACCACAATAAGGTACATAGAGAAAACCTTAGTTGGTGTTGGCAAACTTAGTCCTTGGTCAGAGGACAATGAACATATTGAGCTTAGTTTATAAAACAGCCCTTTGATAACTCCAAAAATCAAATTCATTAGATGCCAACAATGTGCTAAGCAAGAAAGAATAAAAGACATGATCAGCAATACTAACGTATAACTGGTTGAATCACAATCAACTCAAATGCTTGCTTAAGATAGAAGGAGATAGGTTTACTGACTCAACATAAAGTAAAAGATAGGCCCTTCGCAGAGGGAAGCAGAGATACAAGCATGTGCTAGATCTTTTGGTTTTATAGGTTTTCGAAATCATATAGAGAGCATAAAAGTAAGTTTTTGAGCGGTGTTTGTTGTTGTCAACGAATGGTAATAGAGTTCTTGTCATCTTCCATACTAAGCAAGTTAAGGGTGGTTCCGATTTATTTTTAAAAACAAGCCTTTATGATATTCATCTTCTTTTTCCTTTACTTTCACAGCCTTGACACTCCTCCCCACCTTTCTAACACAACCATGGCTAACCGAATCCTCGGGTGCCCACCAATCAATCTCAAACCATGGAGGAGTGCCTATATTTTAAAATCTCAACCTTTGATATTATAGTGGTCTGACCACCCCTTTGCAATATTAATGACGAGCAGATGTAGCATGCAAGTCAAGGGTTACTTAATTAGTATGGAAGATAACAAACCCAACTATTATTTCCTCATGAGCTAGTGAACATTGACACAAATAAGGGATAATAATTTTGAATAAAGATAGCACAAGAAGTATTTACTTGGAGTGGCGCAAAATACCACATAGTAGGTAGATATGGTGGACACAAATGGCAGGGGTTTCGGTTCATGGTTTGGATGTATGAGAAGCATTCCCTCTCGATACAGGTCTTTGGCTAGCAAGGTTGGGTAGCAAGCATAAGAGTTGATGGATACAAACAAACATACATGTAGTAAAGACAATCATGCAATTCTTACTTGAAGGCACACACAATTTTAAGTTTGTGAATACTAAGCTTATAATCTACAAGTGAGAAAGATTAATGAATTCTATATTCTACATGTAATTCCTTTTTCCACGTAAGTCTCAAAGTATTGTAGCTACTGACCAATGCTAAGTTTGCCAAAGCAAAAAGATTTACTATATGCTCCCAAAGTGATTACCAACACTAATGACAAGATCAATCATACATGATAAAAGTTGCAAACTAAAATAAAGTGTGCAGAAAATAAATGATAACACTTCTCATTAATATTCCATAACGGCAACTCACACCAAGGGATACATAGACAGCCAACTAAAAGAGAGATACTTCCACACTGCAAACCATCATATAAGATAACTTCCCTACTCATGATATGACTCTACTAAAAGGTAAAAGATGAAAGATAATGGTGATACCGCGGCACTCCCCCCAAGCTTGGAACAAGCTAAGAGAGATGCCAATACCGATGATGAATTACTCCTTCGGTGGCGATGGTGATGAGTCCTCTTGATCAAGCTTCCAAGGTAAGGGCTCTCCATCAACAAATGACGACTGGGTCTCGATAATCCTGAAACTCGCAGCAGCACTTATGCGTTTAAACCTGATTTCATACTCACAGTTCTGGTTCTGAACATCATAGAGTTGCGCCTGAAGAGTGTTGGTAGTCTTGTGGAGTGAGAGGATGTCCTCCCAGAGCTTTGAAGTCTCTTCTTTATGCTTAGCCATAAGTTCAGAGACGATCCGGTGAACAATGTCCACCTCACGCTCCGCCATCTTCTTGTATTGAAAACTTCTTGCTCCAGACTCTTCATCCTATCCTCTATGCTTCCTTCTCCTTGGGGGCCTTGAACATCTTCAACTTGTACCTTCCCTTGCTTGAGAGACAACTCTTTGGGATGCATCTTCAACTCGTTCATGTACGGGTTGACGACGTTCGCAAAGAAACTGTCCTTGGAGGGCTCGGATGAAGACATGATGGCTCTAGATCCATGGCTAAAATCTGGCAGAAACAGCTCGAAACAAGAACACGTCGAAAACACGATATACGGACCTCGGGGTATCCGGGTGAATATATAGCAAAAAATTACGAAATAAAAGGAAGGCAACAAGGCGAAACCGAGTAGGAGAGGAGCTCCGAGGCTCCCCCACCTGGTGCTCGCGCGGCCAGCAAGGGCCCCGCGCCACCACGTGGTGTGGGCGCCTCGGACTTCGTGTCCTGCTCGTTTTCGTCTCGTATTTTTCCATATTTTCCAAAAATAAATAATAGGTAGCTCAAAATTAAATTCGCGAACTTTTTCTTACCGAAACTGCACCTTTTCGAAATCAGGTTCTGCAGACTCAGAAATATTTTCCTTAATATAATCTTCCGGAGTAATTGCTTGAATAATATCAACATCTTCATTATAAGAATCTCCAGAAATATAATGCTTGAGTCTTTGTCCATTTACCACTTGTGTAGAGTCATCCTTGAGCGAAGCAATTTTTATCGCACCCGAACGAAACACCTCCACAATGACATATGGTCCTTCCCACTTGGAGAGCAATTTTCCTGCAAAGAATCTAAGACGAGAGCTATACAATAGAACTTTCTCACCAACATGAAACTCTCTCTTAAGGATTCTCCTGTCATGCCATCTCTTAACTTTCTCTTTAAATAGTTTAGCATTTTCATAAGCTTCACTTCTCCATTCATCTAAAGAACTTAAATTAAGTAATCTTTTCTCACCAGCAAGTTTAAAATCTCTATTTAGTTCTCTCACTGCCCAATAAGCTTTGTGTTCTAATTCTAAAGGCAAGTGACAAGCTTTTCCATAAACCATTGTATAAGGAGACATACCCATGGGATTTTTATAAGCAGTTCTATAAGCCCACAATGCATCATTTAATTTACTAGCCCAATTCTTCCTCGTCCTATTAACAGTCTTTTGCAAGATAGATTTAATTTCTCTATTTGATAGTTCTACTTGCCCACTAGTTTGAGGACGATAAGCTGAAGCAATTCTATGATTAACACCATATTTAGCAAGAACTATTCTAAACCCACCATGAATAAAATGAGAACCTCCATCAGTCATAAGATATCTAGGAACACCAAACCTAGGGAAAATAATATCTCGAAGCATTTTTAATGATGTCTCACCATCAGCACTTTTAGTAGGTATAGCTTCTACCCATTTAGTAACATAATCAACAGCAACAAGTATATGAGTATTACCTTCTGAAGAAGGGAAAGGACCCATAAAGTCAAATCCCCAACAATCAAACGGTTCAATAACAAGAGAATAATTCATAGGCATTTCATTACGTCTAGAGATATTACCAACTCTTTGACATTCATCACAAGATAAAATAAACTTTCTTGCATCTTTAAAAAGAGTAGGCCAATAAAAACCTGATTGTAAAACCTTTTGTGCGGTTCTATCTCTAGCGTGATGTCCTCCATAAGCACTACTATGGCACTTTCTCAATATCTCTTTTTGTTCATACTCCGGAATACATCTTCGCATAATACCATCAACTCCTTCTTTATACAAGTGTGGGTCATCCCAGAAATAATGCCTTAAGTCATAAAAGAATTTTCTTCTTTGTTGAGCTGAAAAGGTTGGAGGCAAATACTTCGAAACAATAAAGTTAGCATAATCTGCATACCAAGGACTATCTCGTGAACTCACCCTTATTGCAGCCAATTGTTCATTTGGAAAACTATCATTAACAGGTATAGGATCATAAGCAATGTTTTCCAATCTAGACAAATTATCAGCAACAGGATTTTCAGCACCCTTCCTATCCACAATATGCAAATCGAATTCTTGCAAAAGTAACACCCATCTGATAAGCCTAGGCTTTGCATCTTTCTTTTCCATAAGGTATCTAATTGCAGCATGATCAGTGTGAATAATAACTTTAGAATCAACAATGTATTGTCTAAATTTATCACAAGCAAAGACAACAGCTAGAAATTCTTTTTCAGTTGTAGCATAATTCTTTTGAGCAGCATCAAGAGTCTTACTAGCATATAATGAATAACATTTAACTTTTTATCCACTCTTTGCCCAAGGATAGCACCAACAGCAAAATCACTAGCATCACACATAATTTCAAATGGTAAATTCCAATCAGGTGGTTGAACAATAGGAGCAGTTATTAAAGCTTTCTTAAGAGTTTCAAAAGCTTCCTTACAATCATCATTAAAAACAAATGGTATATCTTTTTGCAAGAGATTAGTAAGAGGCTTTGATACCTTAGCAAAGTCTTTGATAAACCTTCTATAGAAACCAGCATGACCAAGAATACTACGAATACCTTTAACATCTCTAGGGCAAGGCATTTTCTCAATTGCTTCCACTTTGGCTCTATCAACTTCAATACCTCTTTCAGAAATTTTATGTCCAAGAACAATCCCTTCATTAACCATAAAGTGGCATTTCTCCCAATTAAGAACAAGATTAGTTTCTTCACATCTCTGCAAAACTTTATCAAGATTGTGCAAGCAATTATCAAAGGAAGTGCCATAGACGGAGAAATCGTCCATGAACACCTCCACAATTTCCTCACAAAAACCATGAAAGATAGCAGACATACATCTTTGAAAAGTAGCAGGAGCATTACATAAACCAAAAGGCATACGTCTATAAGCATAAGTACCATAAGGACAGGTAAATGTGGTTTTCTCTTGATCTTGAGTTTTAACAGCAATTTGAGAGAAACCAGAATAACCATCAAGAAAGCAAAAATGAGTTTTATTGGCTAATCTCTCCAACATTTGATCAATAAAAGGTAATGGATAATGATCTTTCTTAGTAACTTTATTAACCTTCCTAAAATCAATGCACATTCTATAACCAACAACTACTCTTTGAGGAATAAGCTCATCATGATCATTAGGTACAACAGTAATTCCACCTTTCTTAGGGACACAGTGCACAGGACTAACCCATCTACTATCAGCAATAGGATAAATAATACCAGCATCAAGAAGTTTTAATACCTCATTTCTTACCACTTCCTTCATCTTAGGTATTAAACGGCGTTGATGTTCAACAACTGGCTTTGCATCGGGCTCCATATTAATAGAATGTTGACATATAGTAGGAGAAATCCCTTTCAAATCATCCAAAGTATAACCCATAGCTCCACGGTGTTTCTTCAATATTTCCAACAATCTTTCTTCTTCTTTACCTGAAAGGTTAGCACTAATAATAATAGGATATATTTTCTTATCATCAAGATGAGCATACTTAAGATTATCAGGCAAAGGTTTTAAATCAAAGACAGGATCCTCTTTAGGTGGAAGTGTTTTACCCAAGTCTTCCACCTTTAAATTATGTTTAAGAATAGGTTGACGAAGGAATATGTCCTCAAGTTCATTCCTTTGTTCCATAAAATCTTCACTCTCATGATCTTCCATAAATTGCTGAATATAATTACTAGGCGCAAGAGCAATAGAAGAAAGTTGTTCTACTCTAAAATCCTCATTAGGCAATTCGGTTTCATAAGGAGCTTTAGCAAATTTCGAAAAATTGAATTCATATGAATCACCAGCAAATTTAGTAAGGATTTTCTCTTTCTTACAATCTATAACAGCACCACAAGTATTTAGAAAAGGTCTACCAAAAATGATAGGACAAGTCTTACTAGCAGCAGAACCAAGTACGAGGAAATCAGCAGGATATTTAGTCTTACCACATAGAACTTCAACATCTCTGACAATACCAATGGGAGAGATAGTTTCTCTATTGGCAAGTTGAATAACCACATCAATCTCTTCAAGTTCACTAGGACCAATCTCATGCATAATTTCTTTATAAAGAACATAAGGAATAGCACTTGAACTTGCACCAATATCACATAAACCATAATAGCAATGATCACCAATTTTAACAGATAACACAGGAACACTAGCCTTCCTTGGCTTTGCAGGATGAGAAACAACATTAGAAGCATCATCACAAAATATAATATACTCTTCTCCCACATTTTTAGAAACAAGCTCTTTAACTATAGCCACAGAAGGTTCAACTTTAATTTGTTCATCAGGTTCCTTAGCTTTCTTATCACTTTTATTAACCACACTAGCCATAATAGAATGTTCTTTCACTTTAACAGGAAAAGGAATTTTATCAATATAAGGCTCAGGAATGATATGATCAACAATATTAACTTCAATGCTTTTAGCTAAAGGAGCAATAGGTTTATCTTTATAAGGTTCATGATATTTTTCAAACCCCTTCTTGGGCAAACCGAAATAGACAGCAAAGGATTTATAATAATTTGCAACAACTTGAGAGTCAAGACCATAAGCACTATTAATATTTCGAAATGCATCAGTATTCATGAAAGTCTTAATGCATTCAAAGTCATATTTTATACCTGGCTCCCTACCTTTGTCGTTCTCCCATGCTTCAGTATTTTCTTCAATACGATCAAGAAGATCCCATTTAAACTCCTTCTTATTACGAGTGTATGATCCAGCACAAGAAGTATCCAATAATGTTTTATCTTCAAAGGAGAGTCTTGCATAGAAGTTATCAACAATAATATTACCAGGAAGCTCATGAATGGGGCATTTGAGCATTAATGTCTTCAATCTCCCCCAAGCTTGGGCAATACTTTCTCCATCATGAGGCCAGAAATTATATATAGAATTCCGATCTTGGTGAATTTTACTTGGAGGATAAAATTTAGAATAAAAGAGAGGTACAATTTCCTCCCATCCAAGAGAATCCCCGTTCTTCAGCAGTTTATACCAATGCGCAGCTCTCCCACCGAGTGATATGGAGAATAATTTCTTCCTGACTTCGTCCATTGTAATACCTGCACACTTGAACAACTCGCATAATTCATGTAAATACAGTAAATGATCACCGGGGTGGACAGTTCCATCTCCAACATAGCGGTTATTCATAACACGTTCAATAATTTTCATAGGTATTTTAAATGGCACAATATCATCAGATGGCGCCTCATGTTCTACCTCAGCAGCGGTAGAAGACTTCCCAAACAGGAAAGCAACATTTCCTCTCTCCATTATTAAGCAAATAAGGAGACAGAAATAAAAACAGCACTTACAGCTAAAGTTTTCCTTACCAATTCCACTTACCAATAGCGCTTCACTCCCCGGCAACGGCGCCAGAAAATAGTCTTGATGACCCACAAGTATAGGGGGTGTATCGCAGTACTTTCGATAAATAAGAGTGTCGAACCCAACGAGGAGCAGAAGGTGTTGACAAGTGGTTTTGATGAGGGTTTCACTGTAAACACTAGCAGACAAGTTTTCAGTAGACTTTGATATGACAGATAAATAAAGTGCGAGTAAATAGAGCGCGGCAATTATAATTGCAGCGAGTGGCCCAATCCTTTTTAGAGCAAATGACAAGCCGGTTTGTTTACTTATGATGACCAAACGTTCTTGAGGACACACGGGAATTCTGTCTAGTGCTTTCGCTTCATATTGATGATTAATCTTTAGTGTTTGGATAAGTGTCGTGTGGGTGAACCTATGCTAATGCACCGCCCTTCCTAGGACTAATACATACTTATGATTATACCCCTTGCAAGCATCCGCAAATACAAGAAAGTAATTAAGATAAATCTAACCATAGCTTTAAACTCTGAGATCCTGCTATCCCTCATGCATCGGAATATCAACGGGGGTTTAGGTTTCTGTCACTCCGGCAACCCCACAATTAATAACCGAGTACACGATGCATTCCCCTAGGCCCATAAAGGTGAAGTGTCATGTAGTCGACGTTCACATGACACCACTAGAAGAATGGCGCCACAACTTAAATATCAGAACATTAAATATTACTCAACATAGTTCACTACTAACATCTAGACTTCTCCCATGTCCTCAAGAACTTAACGAACTACTCACAACACATCATATGGTACATGATCAGAGATGATATAATGATGGATAACAATCTGAACATAAACCCTAATTCAACGGTTTCACTCAATAGCATCAATAACAAGAGTAATCAACACCGGGAGAGTTTCCCCTATCAAATACACAAGGTTTAGCCCTAGATGTTACAGCGGGAACGGACTGGACTGATACGTCTCCAACGTATCTATAATTTCTTATGTTCCATGCTATATTATACCAAGTTATTACATGTTTTATATGCATTTTATATAGTTTTATGCATTTTCTGGGACTAACCTATTAACAAGATGCCACAGTGCCAGTTCCCTGTTTTCTGCTGTTTTTGGTTTCAGAAAAGTACTTAAGGAAATATTCTCGGAATTGGACGATTTCTTTTCTGAAGTCAGTTTTTCATCGGGAACGTTCCAGAAAGCCGAACACGAGACGAAGTGGGCCACCGAGGCGGCGCCACCACGTGCTCGCGCGGCAGCACCCCTGGCCGCGCGAGGACCAGGTGTGGGCCCCTCGGGGCGCCACCGACTTCGCCCTTTCGCCTACAAATACCCCCCAGACTAAAAACCCTAGCACGGTGTTCATATTTTCCTCCACGGGTCCCGAGCCGCCGCCGTCGTCAACACCAATCCGGGAGAGATCAGAACTTCTCCCCGGCACCCTGCCGGGAGGGGGAATCGTCACCGGAGGCCTCTACGTCGCCATGACCGTCTCCGGACTGATGCGTGAGTAGTCTACCCTTGGACTACGGGTCCATAGCAGTAGCTAGATGGTTGTCTTCTCCTCTTGTGCTATCATGTTTAGATCTTGTGAGCTGCCTATCATGATCAAGATCACCGTTATGTAATACTTCATGTTGTGTTTGCTGGGATCCGATGAATATTGAGTACTAAAGTTATTGCTTCATAATATATCATGTGTGTGCTATTTAATGATCTTGCATGCTCTCCGTTACTTGTGTATGCTCTGGCCAAGTAGATGCTTGTGACTCCAAGAGGGGGTATTTATGCTCGATAGTAGGTTCATGTCTCTATTAAATCTGGGGTGGTGACAGCTAGCTCTAAGGTTGTAGATGTACTGTTGCTACTAGGGATAAAACAGTAGTACTTTGTCTAAGGATGATGTTACTTACTTACTTTACACACAGTGCTTAAGGCGATAATCTGTTGCATGCAACTTAATACTGAAAGGGGTGCGGACGCTAACCGGAAGGTGGATTATTAGTCATAGATGCGGTTGGAACGGTCTATGTATATTGTTGTAATGCCCGAATGAATCTCACACTAGACATCATAACGTTGGTATATGCATTGGTTTGCTCATCATTATTCTATCAATTGCCCAGCTGTAATTTGTTTACCCGCATGAATGTTATTATTATTTATGGAGAGACACCACTAGTGAACTGTGGACCCCGGTCCTTCTCTTTAATCTGATAAACCACAAACTGCAAACCTGTTACTTTCTGCAAACAAACATCTTTCTTCCACACATACGTTTAATCCTTTGTTACAGCAAGCCGGTGAGATTGACAACCTCAGCGTTAAGTTGGGGCAAAGTATCTTGATTGTGTTGTGTGCAGGTTCCACGTCACCTACGTCCCAGGAAGCATATTCTGGCTCCCTTACGTCGCAGATTTTTCTGGCGCCGTTGACACCTCGGGGGAATTCATTATTTCCTACTGGTTCGATAACCTTGGTTTCACAACTGAGGGAAACTTGCTGCTGCACTACTTCATACCTTCCTCTTGGGGTCTCCCAACAACACACCCACTGTGTGCATCAAGCAATTTTTCTGGCGCCGTTGCCGGGGAAATAAGAATTCCTTTGAAGACCTTCACACTCCTCCGTCAACTTCGTTGCCGGTGATTTGAAGATTCTTCTATGAGGGGAGTTTTCGCACTTCCAATCTTTTTATTTTGTTATTGTCTTGCTTAGTTTATTTTTATTACTGTCTTGTTTGCTTAATATCAAAAATACAAAAAAATTAGTTACTTGCATTACTTTGTTTATTTCGGTTTGCTATTTTATTTTCAGTTTTTGTTATTTTGGTTATTTCGGTTTGTTAATTAATTTGCTAAAATGAGTACTGCTGAGAATACTAAGTTGTGTGACTTTACTAGCACCAACACCAATGATTTTATATGCACACCTATTGCTCCACCTGCATCTAAAGCTGAATTCTTTGAAATTAAACCTGCTTTGTTGAACCTTGTTATGAGAGAGCAATTTTCTGGTTTTAGTTCTGATGATGCTGCTGCCCATCTAAATAATTTTGTTGAACTATGTGAAATCCAAAAATATAAGGATATAGATGGTGATATTATAAAACTGAAATTATTTCCTTTCTCCTTGAGAGGAAGAGCTAAAGAATGGTTGCTTTCATTGCCTAGGAATAGTATTGATTCATGGATTAAATGTAAAGATGCTTTTATTGGAAAATACTATCCTCCTGCTAAGATTATTTCTCTAAGAAGTAGCATCATGAATTTTAAACAACTTGATAATGAACATGTTGCTCAAGCTTGGGAAAGAATGAAATCTTTGATAAAGAATTGCCCAACCCATGGACTGACTGCTTGGATGATCATCCAAACCTTTTATGCAGGACTGAATTTTTCTTCAAGAAACTTATTGGATTCGGCTGCTGGAGGTACTTTTATGTCCATCACCTTGGGGGCTGCAACAAAACTCTTGGATAATATGATGGTGAATTATTCTGAATGGCATACTGAAAGGACACCTCAAGGTAAGAAGGTAAATTCTGTTGAAGAAACCTCCTCCTTGAGTGAAAAGATTGATATTATTATGTCTATGCTTGCAAATGGTAAATCCCATGTTGATCCAAATAATGTTCCCTTAGCTTCTTTAGTTGCACAAGAAGAGCATGTTGATGTGAACTTTATTAAAAACAACAATTTCAACAACAATGCCTATAGGAACAATTATGGTAATAACAACTATAAGCCCTATCCTCCTAATAATGGGAACTCTTATGGGAACTCTTATGGTAATTCTTATGTTAATTCTTATAACAATAATAGGACTACCACCTCTGAACTTGAGACCATGTTAAAAGATTTTATCACTACACAAACTCTGTTTAATAAATCTGTTGAGAAAAAGCTTGGGAAAATTGATATACTTGCCTCTAAAGTTGATAGTCTTGTCCTTGATGTTGATCTTTTAAAATCTAAAATCATGCCTACTGAAACTAAAGAGAGTAATCCCTTTGCTAAAATTAATGCCATCCAAGTTCAAATAGATGAAAATGTTAGGATGATGGCCCAATTACGTGCTAGATGGGAAAGAGAGAAAGAACTAGATAAAGAGGCTAATATTGTTAAAGTTTTTACTATTACTACCTCTGAAAATAATGGTGTTTCACATGCTAGTAAGCCTCCTATTATCAATGGTAACATAGTTGGTGTTGGAAATGTCTCCTCTACTTCTTCCAAAAATTTAAAATTGCCCAAAACTGCTGAAACTAGTGTTGATAAAAGTGCTGAAATTTTTAAGAACATGGGAGAATGTGGTTCGGTTTGCTTTGATGATAATAATTTTGATTTTGATAATTGTAATATCTCTGAAGTTATTAAGTTCTTGCAAAAGTTGGCCACAAGTCCTAATGCTAGCTCTCTTAATTTGGCTTTTACTACTCATATTACAAATGCTCAAATTAAAGCTAGGGAAGATAAATTAAGACTTGAAGCTTCTATCCCTAAGAAGTTAGAAGATGGTTGGGAGCCCATCATTAAAATGAAAGTAGATAAATTTGATTGCAATGCTTTGTGTGACCTTGGTGCAAATATTTCTGTTATGCCTAAAAAGCTTTGTGATATGTTTGATTTGCCACCATTGGAACATTGCTATTTGGATGTTTTTCTTGCTGATAATGCTTTGAAGAAACCTTTGGGGAGAGTTAATGATGTTCCCATTATGGTTAATAATAACCTGGTCCCCGTTGATTTCATTGTCTTGGATATTGAATGCAATCCATCTTGTCCAATTGTGTTGGGAAGGCCTTTTCTTAGAACTGTGGGTGCTATTATTGATATGAAAGAAGGTACCATCAAGTACCAATTCCCACTCAAGAAAGGTATGGAACACTTCCCTAGGAAGAGAATGAAGCTACCTTTTGATTCTATTGTTCGTTCAAATTATGGTGTTGATGCTTCATCCCTTGATAATACTTGAGTTTTGCTTTCTGTGCCTAGCTGAAAGGCGTTAAACAAAAACGCTTATGAAAGACAACCCACTTTTATTTCCTGTTATTGTATTTTGTTTGTGTCAAGGACTTGTCCTACCTCTGTAGCAATTCCTTTGTATCTTTATTTTATTGCATTGTTGTGTCAAGATAAGCCTCTAGTTGAAAGTTCATGCTAAATTTGGATTCCTGCGCAGAAACAGTTTTCTGCTGTCTACCGTTTAATTCGTAACTCCTCACAGAAAAATACAAATAATCTGCCCTTTTTTGTGCGTAATCCTCAGATATATATGCAACTTTCATTAGTTTTGAGTTTTCTGATCTGAGCAAGTTAAGTGCCTCGAAAAAATTCGTCTTTACGGACTGTTCTGTTTTTGACAGATTCTGCCATTTATTTTGCAATGCCTCTTTTGCTATTTTGATTGGATCTTTTTATCCTATGAAGTATCAGTGGCTGTAGCTAATGTCCAGTAGCATTGGTAGGAATTGTGTTCCTACAGAATATCATAATTTTTCGTGCACTAACCCTCTAATGAAGTTTACTCTAAGTTTGGTGTGGAGGAAGTTTTCAAGGATCAAGAGAGAAGGATGATATGATGTGATCAAGAGGATAGTAAAGCCAAAGCTTGGGGATGCCCCGGTGGTTCATCCCCAACATATTTCAAGAAGACTCAAGCGTCAAAGCTTGGGGATGCCCAAGGCATCCCCTTCTTCATCAACAAACTATCAGGTCCTTTCTAGTGAAATTATATTTTAATTCCGCCACTTCTTATGTGCTTTTCTTGAAGCGTCGGTTTGTTTTTGTTTTTGTTATTTTCATTCTCTGAATAAAATGGATCCTAGCATTCCTTTGTGGGAGAGAGACACGCTCCGCTTTTTCTTATGAATACTCGTATTCTTCACTTATATTTGTTGAGTATTCTTCTATGTTACTTCAATGCTTTCTAGCTCTTGTTTTTCATGCATCTCTTGCTAGAGCTGTTAGGTTTATTATATCATACTCTCATATCTCATTGTTTAATTACTTGGAGAGTTTATCTTTTAAATAAGTTGATTGGTGTTTGGTTGAGAACAGAAAATGCTAAATGTGGTAGATGGTATAAAGAAAGATATACATGCTCTTATGGATTGTTATCTTGCATGTTGTGGTGCTTGGCAATTGTTTTGAGCTCTCAAGTAGATCATGTTTAAGCTTTTACATCATGTAGTTAAAACCTATTAGTGAGGAACTACCGTAAAACTTGCTAAAATTTGGTTTGCATGTTTGGTATCTCTAAGGTCTAGATATTTTCTAGTTAAAGTGTTTGAACAACAAGGAAGACAATGTAGAGTTTTATAATGCTTGCAATATGTTTTTATATACGTCTTGTTGTCATAGTTTATACTTGTGTTTGTTTCAAACAACCTTGCTAGCCAAAGCCTTGTACTGAGATGGAATGCTTCTCGTGCATCCATAATCCTTGAGCCAAAACCTATGCCATTTGTGTCCACCATACCTACCTACTACATGGTATTTCCTGCCATTCCGAGTAAATACTTCATGTGCTACCTTTTATTCAAAACATATTATCTCTTATTTGTGTCAATTTTTATTAGCTCATGAGGAAGTATGTGGTGTTACGGATATCAACCTTGTCATTTGCTTTTAGACAGACTTTCACCAACCGGACTAGTGGCATATACACCGCTTATCCATTAACTTTGCAAAAAGAGCTGACAAATGGGGTGCCCAGTCCCAATTAATTACAACTTTAACCGTTGCATTCTCTTCACATTTTTGCCCTGATCTAATCAGCCAAGCAATGATACTAGTTCTAAACTACATGTGTAAACAAAAGAGAAAAGAGGGATGATCTGCCCTTGGGTAGAAATAACGTCCTTCATGGGAGCCGCTCTTAAGAAAGTCTGGTTGACAAGGGGGGTAGAGTGCCCATTACCATTCGTTGACAACGACAAACACCGCTCAAAACTTACTTTTATGCTCTCTATATGATTTCAAAAACCTATAAAACTAAGAAGCTCTAGCACATGCTTGTATCCCTGCTTCCCTCTGCGAAGGGCCTTTCTTTTACTTTATGTTGAGTCAGTTTACCTACTTCTTTCTGTCTTTGAAGCAAACACTTGTGTCAACTGTGTGCAACAATTCTTATATGCTTACTTATTGCACTTGTTATATTCCTTTGTGTTGACAACTATCTATATGATATACATGTTACAAGTTGAAAGCCAATGCTTAAACTTATATCTTCCTTTGTGTTGTTTCAATGCTCTTTTACTTAGAGAATATTGCTTTATGAGTTAACTCTTATGCAAATCTTTTTGATGCTTGTTTGAAAGTACTATTCATGAAAAGTTTTACTTATATGATGTAGTTGTTTACTCCTTGTCTATTTGTTAGCAAACTATAGATCATTGCCTTGAGTCACTTCAGTCATAACATGAGCCTTACATTATATTATGATCAAGATTGTGTTTAAGCATGTCACTTCAGAAATTATTCTTCTTTTATCGTTCTTGCCTACTCGGGACGAGTAGAACTAAGCTTGGGGATGTTGATACGTCTCCAACGTATCTATAATTTCTTATGTTCCATGCTATATTATACCAAGTTATTACATGTTTTATATGCATTTTATATAGTTTTATGCATTTTCTGGGACTAACCTATTAACAAGATGCCACAGTGCCAGTTCCCTGTTTTCTGCTGTTTTTGGTTTCAGAAAAGTCCTTAAGGAAATATTCTCGGAATTGGACGATTTCTTTTCTGAAGTCAGTTTTTCATCGGGAACGTTCCAGAAAGCCGAACACGAGACGAAGTGGGCCACCGAGGCGGCGCCACCACGTGCTCGCGCGGCAAAACCCCTGGCCGCGCGAGGACCAGGTGTGGGCCCCTCGGGGCGCCACCGACTTCGCCCTTTCGCCTACAAATACCCCCCAGACTAAAAACCCTAGCACGGTGTTCATATTTTCCTCCACGGGTCCCGAGCCGCCGCCGTCGTCAACACCAATTCGGGAGAGATCAGAACTTCTCCCCGGCACCCTGCCGGGAGGGGGAATCGTCACCGGAGGCCTCTACGTCGCCATGACCGCCTCCGGACTGATGCGTGAGTAGTCTACCCTTGGACTACGGGTCCATAGCAGTAGCTAGATGGTTGTCTTCTCCTCTTGTGCTATCATGTTTAGATCTTGTGAGCTGCCTATCATGATCAAGATCACCGTTATGTAATACTTCATGTTGTGTTTGCTGGGATCCGATGAATATTGAGTACTAAAGTTATTGCTTCATAATATATCATGTGTATGCTATTTAATGATCTTGCATGCTCTCCGTTACTTGTGTATGCTCTGGCCAAGTAGATGCTTGTGACTCCAAGAGGGGGTATTTATGCTCGATAGTAGGTTCATGTCTCTATTAAATCTGGGGTGGTGACAGCTAGCTCTAAGGTTGTAGATCTACTGTTGCTACTAGGGATAAAACAGTAGTACTTTGTCTAAGGATGATGTTACTTACTTACTTTACACACAGTGCTTAAGGCGATAATCTGTTGCATGCAACTTAATACTGAAAGGGGTGCAGACGCTAACCGGAAGGTGGATTATTAGTCATAGATGCGGTTGGAACGGTCTATGTATATTGTTGTAATGCCCGAATGAATCTCACACTAGACATCATAACGTTGGTATATGCATTGGTTTGCTCATCATTATTCTATCAATTGCCCAGCTGTAATTTGTTTACCCGCATGAATGTTATTATTATTTATGGAGAGATACCACTAGTGAACTGTGGACCCCGGTCCTTCTCTTTAATCTGATAAGCCACAAACTGCAAACCTGTTACTTTCTGCAAACAAACATCTTTCTTCCACACATACGTTTAATCCTTTGTTACAGCAAGCCGGTGAGATTGACAACCTCACCGTTAAGTTGGGGCAAAGTATCTTGATTGTGTTGTGTGCAGGTTCCACGTCACCTACGTCCCAGGAAGCATATTCTGGCGCCCTTACGTCGCAGATTTTTCTGGCGCCGTTGACACCTCGGGGGAATTCATTATTTCCTACTGGTTCGATAACCTTGGTTTCACAACTGAGGGAAACTTGCTGCTGCACTACTTCATACCTTCCTCTTGGGGTCTCCCAACAACACACCCACCGTGTGCATCATGGACCGATGGAGATGACGGCGTCGGTGGTGGAGATGGTGGTGTTGGCGATGGTGATGGAGTGCAGCTCGATGACGGTGACGATGGCGACGATTTCCCCCTTCCGGGAGGGAATTTCCCCGGCGGCAACGCAGCCTGCCGGAGAGCTTTTCTCTCTCTGTCTTCTCCGCCTCGTGGTGGCGGCGAAGAGGATTTCTGAACACCCCCCAGGTCTTAGGTTTTCGGGGGGATGAAGTACGCGAAAGGGCACGCCAGGTGGTGGGCCAGGGCGGCCCCACCACATGCTCGCGCGGCCAGCCTCCCTGCCGCGCCTGGGCATGGTGTGGGCCCCCTGGGCCCCACCTCAGGCTCCCCTTTTGGCCTCCTTCGTGATCTGGTGAGAAAATAATTCCCAGGTGTTTCGTTTCATCTTCTGAGCTTCGCAAATATTGTATCTCGATGACGCTTTTTCCAGCAGAATTCAGACTCCGGAGTTCCATCCCCCAATGATCATCAATCATGCAAAATAGATGAAATAACATAAGTATCATCTCCAAATACGAAATATATCAATGAATAGCAGTAAATTATGATATAAAATAGTGATGCAAAATGGACGTATCAGCTGGCTAGTCTCCTGCGCATATTTATGTTGCTGGGCCTCCATCTCCTTCTGATGCTCCTCCTTCATCGCCAAGTTGACGGCCGCCAAATCCGAAGCTTCATTCATAATAGCTTGCATGTCAGTAGATGCCGCCAAGATTTCTTGGGCGTGATCTAACATTTCTACAAGTATGAATGTCGAGGCTGAAAACATTGGCGGACAACACTACAACAAGGCGGAAAGTAAAAAAGTAACATTTTTTACCTTCGTTTTTCTTCTGGATCGCTTCCAGTTCGGCAATGCTCCGGTTCTTCACCTTGTTATCCTCCTTCAGAGCGCGATGTCTCTTATTCATATCCGCCTTGGCGGTCATAAGCTCCACGTTGGCCTGAAGGATGCCCTGCAAAAAAGCATTGCATGTATATATAGAAAAGTCATAAACGACTCAGTCGGCTAAAAATAAATCTTTCTAGCCATCTAAGTGCTTGGGGGGGGGGGGGGGGGGATGACTATATATATGTATACATGGACAAGTCAACAACTTACCGCCACATCCCCTTCCAAAGAGGCGAAGGCATTGCCGACAAACTCGGCAAAGGACAGCGCGCATTCCTTGGCATGCTTCAACGAAGCCCAAGGATCACGGACGTTCCCCGCGTCGGAAGCCGGAGCCGCCCGAGATTGCTCGCCGGCCACCTCCTCTACTTGTTCCTCCTTAGCCGCAGCTTCAGTCATCTGGGAGGAGGGATTGGTGGTGCGTCCAGAAGAGGCCGCCCTGGTTTGCGGCGGGCTGGCAGCCGGGGCTTGGGGCTGGGGCCGTGATACGTCTCAAACGTATCTATAATTTCTTATGTTCCATGCTTATATTATACCAATTGCTACATATTTTATATACACTTTGTGTTGTTTTATGCATTTTCTGGGACTAACCTATTAACAAGATGCCATAGTGCCAGTTCCCTGTTTTCTGCTGTTTTTGGTTTCAGAAAACCACTTAAGGAAATATTCTCGGAATTGGACAATTTTTATACCGAAGTCCCTATTTTCCCCGGAACAATCCAGAACATCGAAGACGAGACAGAGTCGGGCACCGAGGCGCCCAGATGATGTTGGGGCGCGGCCCCACCCCCAGCCGCGCTAGCACCTCATCACGGGGCCTCGGGCCTCCACCGTCTTCGCCCTTTCGCCTACAAATACCCCCCGACAATACAAGACCTAACACCCGAACACTTTTCCACAAAACCTTACGGAGCCGCCGCCGTCGTCAACCCTAGATCGGGAGGGTTCATAAGCTCTTCCCGGCACCCTGCCGGAGAGGGGAATCATCACCGGAGGGCTCTACATCACCATGCCCGCCTCCGGACTGATGCGTGAGTAGTTCATCCTTGGACTACGGGTCCATAGCAGTAGCTAGATGGTTGTCTTCTCCTATTGTGCCATCATGTTTAGATCTTGTGAGCTGCCTATCATGATCAAGATCATCTTTATGTAATGCTACATGTTGTGTTTGCTGGGATCCGATGGATATTGAATACTAAGTCATTTGCTTCATAATATATCATGTTGTGTGTTGTTTATGATCTTGCATGCTCTCCGTTGCTAGTAGATGCTCTGGCCAAGTAGATGCTTGTGACTCCAAGAGGGGGTATTTATGCTCGATAGTGGGTTCATGTCTCTATTTAATCTGGGGGAGTGACAGCAACCTCTAAGATTGTAGATGTACTGTTGCTATTAGGGATAAAACAGTAGTACTTTGTCTAATGATAATGTTATTACTTACATTACACACTTTGCCTAATGCAATAATCTGTTGCTTGCAACTTAATACTGAAAGGGGTGCGGACGCTAACCGGAAGGTGGATTATTAGTCATAGATGCGGTTGGAACGGTCTATGTATATTGTTGTAATGCCCAAATGAATCTCACACTAGACATCATGACATTAGTATATGCATCATTATGCAGCTCTTTATTCTGTCAATTGCCCAGCTGTAATTTGTTTACCCGCATGTATGCTATTATTATTATTTATGGAGAGACACCACTAGTGAATTGTGGACCCTGGTCCTTTTCTTTAAACTGATAATACAACCAACCACAAATTGTTACTTTGATTCTCTGCAAACATCATCCTCCACACATATGTTTAATCCTTTGTTATAGCAAGCCGGTGAGATTGACAACCTCACTGTTGAGTTGGGGCAAAGTATCTTGATTGTGTTGTGCAGGTTCCACCTCCCTCGTCAACTACACGCCACCAAGCAATTTCTAGCGCCATTGCAAAGGGGAGACCTTCAGACGTGTTCTTCATCTCCTACTGGTTCGATAACCTTGGTTTCACAACTGAGGGAAATTTGCTGCTGCACTACTTCACACCTTCCTCTTGGGGTTTTCCAACTACACGCCCGTGAGTGCATCAAGAATTTCTGGCGCCGTTGCCGGGGAGCTGAAGCACATCTGCAAGGGGAGTCTCTCACTTCCCAATCTCTTTACTTTGTTTTTGTCTTGCTTAGTTAAATTTTATTTTCTGTTTTGTTTGCTATTAAATATCAAAAACACAAAAAAATTAGTTACCTGCATTTTATTTACTTTGTTATTATCTTGTTTGCTTCTTATTATCAAAAACACAAAAAAATTAGTTACTTGCATTTATTTTTGTATTTCGGTTTGTTATTATGTCTAGTTATTTATTTGCTATCAATGTCTACTCTCTTTGAAACAAAATCTTATTGTCTAAGTGGGTTCACGGAGGAACAGAAAAATTATTATGAGGAATATCGCTTGTCTCAAAAAGGGAAATATTTATGGGAACAAATAAGTAGGTTGAATTATTTTGCTAAGAACTTGTGTTCTACATATGATGAATCCTACTGTTTTAATGAACCTTTTTGTGGTAGAAGGCATAAACACCTCCCATTCCAATGTGATTATAATGATAATGAAACCTTGGCTGCTTATGCCAAAGGAAACTATGACTTTGGTAATCTTGAACAAATTGAAGAATTTGTTGTTCTTAAGGGTGCCTATGAAATTGCTGGTTATATTCAAAATGATGATGCCCCTTGTAAAACTGAGAATTATGCTATACTTGGTTATTGCCTTGAATATTATAATGCTAATCCTTATATCATTGAATTTCTTGAGAAAACTTATTCTCCAGAACAACTTGCTACCTTTCAGGAACCTGTGGGAGAAGAAACTGTTGAAACTGAAAGCTCATTGGATGAAAAAGAGGAAGAGAGTGATGAACAAAAGGAGGATTTACCTCCTAATGATAGTAACTCTTTAACTCTTACATTATTTGATTACCTTCCATGCCTACCTAAGGAGGAAGAGCGCTATATTGTTGAATGTCATGATTCTATTGAAATATCTACTTTTGATAAATTTGAAGTGGCATGTTCCTTGACTCAAGAAGAGGAAATAACAGAAATAAAACAATGTCTCCCTAATGATATATATGATAATTCGCTTGATGATGGTCCTATGCTTATTGATAATCCTCTATGTTTAGAAGTTATTACTTATTTATGTGAGAATAAAAATGATATAATTGCTGCTTGTGATGGTACTCTTACTCATGAGAGTCCTACTTTGTTCTTGAATTCTCCTAATTACACCATGGAGGAGAAATTTGCTTATGTTGAGAAATACATATATGGTTTGCAATTGTCTCTAGTTCCAAATCTTTGTTGCAACCATGATCTTAAACTTGATATTGATCTTAGTAACTATTTTGAAAGAGGAAAGCATGCTAATGAATTCCAAAATAAATTTAATAATCCTCTTTATGTGCCTATATTATCTAAGTTGAATGATTCTTGTGGTTATATGGTTGAATTTATTTCTACTACTGAAAATTATTATGAGAGAGGAGAATATGGTTGTAGAACTTTTCATGGTACTAAAACACCTCTCTATATGCTAAAAGTTTTGAAGTTACTCTTGTTTTATCTTCCTATGCTTGTCACTTTGTTCTTTGTGAATTTATTTGTGTACAAGATTACTATGCATAGGAAGTGGGTTAGACTTAAATGTGTTTTGAATTTGCTTCTTGATGCTCCTTTTGCTTCATTTTCTATCTTCATGAGAGCATCATTAGAACTATCAAGCCTAGCTAAAAGGCATTAAAGAAAGCGCTTTTGGGAGGCAACCCATTATCTTTTATTTTCAGCTTTAGTCAAGGAACATGCCTACCTCTGTAGCAATTCCTTTGTATCTTTACTTTATTGCATAAGTTGTGCCAACTTAAGTCTCTAGTAGAAAGTTGATGATAGAATTGGATCTCTGCGCAGGAACAGTTTTCTGCTGTCCACCGTTTAATTCATTAGAATTCACAGAAAAATAAAAATGACCTGGGATTTTTTGTGCGTGATCCTCAGATATGTACGCAACTTTCATTAGTTTTGAGTTTTCTGATTTGAGCAAGTTAAGTGCCTCGAAATAATTCGTCTTTACGGACTGTTCTGTTTTTGACAGATTCTGCCATTTATTTTGCATTGGTTCTTTTGCTGTTTTTGAATGGATCTTTTTGTTCCATAAAATTCCAGTGGCTGTAGCTAATGTCCAGTACCATGATAATGATTGTCTCCATGCAGAATATGAGAATTTTTGATTATGCACTAACCCTCTAATGAAGTTTACTTTGAGTTTGGTGTGGAGTAAGTTTTCAAGGATCAAGAGAGAGGATGATATGATGTGATCAAGAAGATGAAAGAGCCTAAGCTTGTGGATGCCCCCGTGGGTCACCCAAGCATATTTCAAGAAGACTCAAGCGTCAAAGCTTGGGGATGCCCAAGGCATCCCCTTCTTCATCAACAACTTATCAGGTTATCTCTAGTGAAACTATATTTTAATTCCGCCACATCTTATGTGCTTTACTTGGAGCGTCTGTTTGTTTTTATTTTTGCTTTTGTTATTTTCATTCTCTGAATAAAATGGATCCTAGCATTCTTGTGTGGGAGAGAGACACGCTCCGCTTTTTCATTTGAATACTCCTATTCTTCACTTATACTTATTGAGTATTCTTCTATAGCTACTGCAATACTTTCAGCTCTTATTTTTCATGCACCTCTTGTTCAGAGCTGTTAGTTCTCATATGTTATACTCTCTTGCTTCATTGTTAAATACTTGGAGAGTTTATGTTTTAAATAAGTTGATTGGTGTTTGGTTAAAAACATAAAATGTTAAATATGGTAGATGGTATAACTAAATGATACATAATCTTGTAGATCATTAAATTGTGTCACTTGAATCATTGATGTTGTTTTGAGATATTAATATGCTTAATAGTAAACATGATGGTTTAGTAAAGTGGAATGATTAATGGTTAGTCTAGAAAACTTGAAGCTGTGCCACACTTAAATATCCAGTTGATAGCATAATGGTATATGACTTCTAATGTTAAAAACAACCGTAATGACTTTGTGTTATGCGCTGCGGTCGGGGTCCCAACAGTGACTTGTTCATTTGCCACAGTCCCTCATGTAGTGATTTTCATTATGCCTTGTAAGATCATATTTCTAGTTGGAATCTTTTTGCTTTTGAGTTCTAAAGCTGCGGTTTTCATGGCACTTCCACCACCATATTTGCTAGCCTCTTCGGTACTTTGCATTGCCCTTTCTCACATTGAGAGTTGGTGCATACTTCGCGGGTACATCCAAAACTCGTGGGAGATCTTCATCATGTTCTACTACACATAAGCCAAATATCTTCCTCAAAACATCCACCATACCTACCTACTACAGCATTTCCATAGCTGTTCCGAGATATATTGCCATGCAACTTTCATCTTACATTACATGACTTGTTGTCATTTATCATTTATATATTGCTTTGCATGATTCTATATAGCTGATGTGTGGTTTTACCCATGTTACGCTAGATCATTGCATATCCTGCTACACTGGCAGAGGCACCGTTTCATACACCATGTTTTATCCATTATGAGATCCTTGTATCTAAAGTGTGTTGTCATGTTAGAATGTTTACCCCTAAAAGTGAAAAGAGCCAAGGAGGCCATCGAAAAGAGAAACAGAAAAATACAAAAAAATGGAAAAATAGAAAAAAAAGAAAGAAAGAAAGAAAGAATAAAAAGGGGGCAACATTACTACTCTTTATCCACACTTGTGCTCATGTTATAGCACCTGTAATATTCATAGTCATCATTTGTGCTCATGTTTAGCACCTTTACTCAATATGTGAGAGTTTTCGTGATCTACTTGTATAACTATGTGGGGAACTTTACATTATAGAACTTGGCTTGTATATTCCAATGATGAGCCTCCTCAAAAGTGCTCTAGGTCTTCATGAGCAAGCAAGTTAGATGCACCCCCACTAGTTCCATTGGAGAGCTTTCATACACTTATAACTCTATGTGCATCCGTTGTGTGGCAATCACTACTCCTTGCATAGCTTCGATTATAAGACTTCCTCTTGTCTAATGATCACTTTCAGCTGTGTGAGACTTTCTTCCGTTGGCCTTCCAAACCCACATTATTATTCTTTTAGCCACAACATCCTGGTGCCAGGAACCAACGCTGAACACTTGCTTGTTTTTGAGTGAACAAATAGAGAGATGATCTTCTACGTGCATATTGTTATTGCTTGACTTGATCCTTTCACGAAGTTGTCATGAGTGTTTGATTCATTAGATGATTATATTGTTGTTCTTGAAGCTTAAATCATTTTTAATATCTACTTTGCACGGTTGATTGTTCTCTAGTACTAATTCATTGAAAGTTTTGCTTTGTTCTTCCTACTTGTTTGTTCATTACTCATTTGATATCAATATAAACTACAGTTTTTATTCATTTGATCTCAGTTTACATGCATTACATTATTATATGATCAAGATTGTGTGAAAGCATGTCACTTCAGAAATTATTGTTGTTATCGTTTTACCTACTCGAGGACGAGTAGAACTAAGCTTGGGGATGCTTGATACGTCTCAAACGTATCTATAATTTCTTATGTTCCATGCTTATATTATACCAATTGCTACATGTTTTATATACACCTTGTGTTGTTTTATGCATTTTCTGGGACTAACCTATTAACAAGATGCCACAGTGCCAGTTCCCTGTTTTCTGCTGTTTTTGGTTTCAGAAAACCACTTAAGGAAATATTCTCGGAATTGGACAATTTTTATACCGAAGTCCCTATTTTCCCCGGAACAATCCAGAACATCGAAGACGAGACGGAGTCGGGCACCGAGGCGCCCAGATGATGTGGGGGCGCGGCCCCACCCCCAGCCGCGCCAGCACCTCATCACGGGGCCTCGGGCCTCCACCGCCTTCGCCCTTTCGCCTACAAATACCCCCCGACAATACAAGACCTAACACCCGAACACTTTTCCACAAAACCTTACGGAGCCGCCGCCGTCGTCAACCCTAGTTCGGGAGGGTTCAGAAGCTCTTCCCGGCACCCTGCCGGAGAGGGGAATCATCACCGGAGGGCTCTACATCACCATGCCCGCCTCCGGACTGATGCGTGAGTAGTTCATCCTTGGACTACGGGTCCATAGCAGTAGCTAGATGGTTGTCTTCTCCTATTGTGCCATCATGTTTAGATCTTGTGAGCTGCCTATCATGATCAAGATCATCTTTATGTAATGCTACATGTTGTGTTTGCTGGGATCCGATGGATATTGAATACTAAGGCCCTGTTTGTTTGGGCTTCCGCTTCAGCTTTTACGGGCCAAAAGCAGAAGCCGAAACAAACACCTACAAATAGGAAAGCACTTGCGGGAAGCGCGGTCGGAAAATGCACTACGCGCGCGAGAGCGAAGGAAAGCTACCCGAGAGCTGCTTCCCGAGCTTTCTCAGCTTCCCGAGTGGCATCGGACCGAGTTGCCCTCAATGGTTCGTACTATTTACAAAGAAACTGCCACAGCTATATAACTTGAATCCTCCTGTGCAAAACGGTTGAACTTGACGCCCCCGAGACATTTTCCTCTTTCTCCAGTCCTGGACATGGCGACCTAGGGTTAGGTCTTCCGCCGCCGCCGCCGCCCTCCCCCACCGCCCTACCCTCGCCGCCGCAGTTCCCCGACAGCCCTCGCCCCTCATCCTCGTTCCCGGCTTTGGGCCTCCAGCAGCTCGCGCCTGCCGTCCTCGTTCCACTCTCCGGGTCGACCTTGTTCCCGTCGGCCGCCGGAGACAGGAGTCCGTCGAGCTGCCGCCTCGCCCTGTCTCGTTCCCGTCCGCCGCTGCCGTTCACTTCCACCGCCGCCTCGCCCTATCTCTTTCCCGTCCGCCGTTGCAGTTCACTTCCGCCGTTGCCGCCGGCGTTCACCGCCGCTGATGCGCCCTGGAGCTTCTCTCCCACACTAGAACCGAGCTGGAACAACACTCCGGTGGTCTGGCGCAGCGCGAGCTAGCCGCTGCTACGTACAAGCGAAGACTATGGAGTGCTGGATTGTGGTCGCGCGAAACTAGTTGTTCTTGTCCTGTGTGGAGCAGCAGCCCCATCCCAGATCTAGCTGTTCGTCAGTCCGTTTTTTATGCAGGTTACCTGTACGTAGGGACCTATCTACTCTCATGTGTGATCGATGATTCGATGGATACTACTGCATGTGTAATTGACGGATGTAAACTTGTTTGATGTATGGACTTATGTATTACAGAGCTTAACGTTTAAAGAAGTCCGATAAATAAGTGTAGTCTTGTGATATATACGTATGGAATATTGGCTTAACAATATTTTATCAAAATTCTTGTAATATTAATTATCACAACATTCTAATATTATCTTGTGAATATTTTCCAATCCAAAACACTCCAAAAAATTATTTCCCATAGAAGCGTGTTAGAATGTGATAATCCAGCTTCTAAAACATTCGGAAACTACTAATTCCAGACATTTCGGTTCAAATCAGCACTTGTATAACATCTTCAGTATTCAGGGGCATTCCAGACATTTTAGCCAGAAAATCAACAGCAACAGCTGCTAACAGCAGTTTTACCAAACATCCAATCTCTGCTTCCAACAGCTGCTTCTCACAGCTGCTTTCTCACAGCTCAACAGCTACAGCTGCTTTTCAAAAGCTGCAGCCCAAACAAACAGACCCTAAGTCATTTGCTTCATAATATATCATGTTGTGTGTTGTTTATGATCTTGCATGCTCTCCGTTGCTAGTAGATGCTCTGGCCAAGTAGATGCTTGTGACTCCAAGAGGGGGTATTTATGCTCGATAGTGGGTTCATGTCTCTATTTAATCTGGGGGAGTGACAGGAACCTCTAAGATTGTAGATGTACTGTTGCTACTAGGGATAAAACAGTAGTACTTTGTCTAATGATAATGTTATTACTTACATTACACACTTTGCCTAATGCAATAATCTGTTGCTTGCAACTTAATACTGAAAGGGGTGCGGACGCTAACCGGAAGGTGGATTATTAGTCATAGATGCGGTTGGAACGGTCTATGTATATTGTTGTAATGCCCAAATGAATCTCACACTAGACATCATGACATTAGTATATGCATCATTATGCAGCTCTTTATTCTGTCAATTGCCCAGCTGTAATTTGTTGACCCACATGTATGCTATTATTATTATTTATGGAGAGACACCACTAGTGAACCGTAGACCCCGGTCCTTTTCTTTAAACTGATAATACAACCAACTGCAAACTGTTACTTTCATTCTCTGCAAACATCATCCTCCACACATACGTTTCATCCTTTGTTACAGCAAGCCGGTGAGATTGACAACCTCACTGCTGATTTGGGGCAAAGTATCTTGATTGTGTTGTGCAGGTTCCACCTCCCTCGTCAACTACACGCCACCAAGCAATTTCTGGCGCCATTGCAAAGGGGAGACCTTCAGACGTGTTCTTCATCTCCTACTGGTTCGATAACCTTGGTTTCATAACTGAGGGAAATTTGCTGCTGCACTACTTCACACCTTCCTCTTGGGGTTTTCCAACTACACGCCCGTGAGTGCATCAGGCCGCACGCGTGCGTCCCTCATAAAGCCTCCGACTTGGGGCTGAGGAGTTGGCGGCAGGGTGGCAGGCGAGGTGCCAAGGGGCCGCTTACCCCTGACGGATAAGGCCTTGGCCGGCAACTCTGAGGTCGCGACTCTGAGGTTCCTGATTGTCAGCCAAATACTTAGGTAAACCAGGAAAGTCCAGCGGTGAATCAAACTGACAATATCAAAGCTGATAGACAAACTTACTTTTGGGGGATCCTTATCCCCGCGTTCTCGTCGTCGTCGACGGGCGCCGATGCAGCCGGCGTGGCTCTTTTCTTCCTCTCAGCATTGGCGGTAGAGGAAGGAGCGCCGGACGCCTTGCGCTTTTTGGTTTTCCCAGCCCCCGACTCGTAGAAGGCGGGAGCCGGGTCACTCTCCGTCAAGGCGGAGAGCTGCACAAAGCAACAGTGAAAAGAGTTAAAGTAGTCTAGCAAGTTAGCAGCAATACCGTCATCAAAGGGCAAAAGTGAATACTTACTTCAAGTGGAGGGTTGTTGTGGGTGTGCATCGGCACACCTTCCACCGTCTTCACAAACCCCGCCTTGACGAGGCTGCGAAGTCGGGCTGCCAATTCAGCAGCTGGCAACTCCCCTTCGCTCACGCGAAGAGAAGCCGTGTCAGTAGGCGAATACTGACACACCATGTGCGGGCTGTACCGCAGCGGCAATATTTGCCGGGACAGCCAGCACAGCACGGTGTCCACCCCGTCCAGCAGCTGGGCGTCCATTGTCTTGGTGAGGAACTCTATCCGCCTCATATAAAGGCGGAGCTCCTCCGTCAACTTCGGGACCGCCTCGTCCCAGCATGGCTTGGGCGTTGGCGGCGCGTTGACGAACTCTGGAATGCCAAAGCTGTGCTTCGGCGCTGCCATGTCTTGGCAGTAGAAGAACGTGGAGGTCCAACCTTTGACGGACTCAATGTAAGGTATCTTAGGATACCATTGACGTCCTTGGCGGCAGTTGAAAGTGATACTGCCGCAGGTTGCGAGGCTCCCGTCCGGCACAGTTTGGCGCCGGCAACGAAAGCAGTATCTGAAGAAGTCTAAGCTAGGCCTAACACCTAGGTAGCCTTCAAACAGAGCAGTGAAACCGGCCAGAACCAGGATGCTATTGGGCGCTATGTTGTGGGGCTGGAGCCCATAGTGGTCTAACACCTCACTAAAGAAGGTGGAAGGCGGTAGCGCCATTCCCCTAACTAAGTGAGAGGTGAGGATTACCCGTTCCCCGGCTGTCGGAGCCGGGATGATGTCGCCCATAGCGGGCCGCCAATTGCAGTCCTCTTGGGTCGGCAAGTAGCCGGCCTCCACCAGCTCCTTGAGGACGCCGTCGTCCACCGCGGAAGGCAGCCAGTAGCGGGACCCTAGGTCCGCTGGCTCGTCTTCTTCATCGGCGGCCGCGCCGCCGGGCGCCGCCGGAGCGGTCATGGTCGAGGGCGCCGCAGTCGCCGCTGCGCAGGAGCGCGCGGCCGGAGTAGAGGAAGGGACGGTAAATGGCGCGGTTGATGTGGAGCCCGCAAGGGACGCAACGGAATGCGAGCCCGCGCCGCCCATCGCCGCCGCCGATGCGAGCTCGGCCTCGGAGTCCTTCGCCGCCGCCGCCGCAGCTGATGATTTCGGATCAGAGGCCATCCCCGTGCGCGTGGTCGCCGGAGTCGGGAAGGTCGCCGGAGTTTTCGCTCGGGAGTGGTTGATGCTCACGGGTGTGAGGAGTTGGAAAACCCCAAGAGGAAGGTGTGATGAGCGTAGTAGCAAGTTTCCCTCAGTTATGAAACCAAGGTTATCGAACCAGTAGGAGATGAAGAACACAACGAAGGTCTCCCCGGCGCCAGAAAAGTGCTTGCGCGTGGTTGACGAGGGAGGTGGAATCTGCACAACACAATCAAGAAACTTTGCTCCAACTCAACAGTGAGGTTGTCAATCTCACCGGCTTGCTGTAACAAGGATTAAACATATGGTGTGGAAGATGATGTTTGCAGAGAATGAAAGAAAGCAGTTTGCAGTTGGTTGTTTTATCAGTTTAAAGAAAAGGACCGGGGTCCACAGTTCACTAGTGGTGTCTCTCCATAGATAATAATAATAGCATACATGCGGGCAAATTACAGCTGGGCAATTGACAGAATAAAGAGCTGCATAATGATGCATATACTAATGTCATGATGTCTAGTGTGAGATTCATTTGGGCATTACAACAATATACATAGACCGTTCCAACCGCATCTATGACTAATAATCCACCTTCCGGTTAGCGTCCGCACCCCTTTCAGTATTAAGTTGCAAGCAACAGATTATTGCATTAGGCAAAGTGTGTAATGTAAGTAATACAATTATCTTTAGACAAAGCACTACTGTTTTATCCCTAGTAGCAACAGTACATCTACAATCTTAGAGCTTGCTGTCACTACCCCAGATTAAATAGAGACATGAACCCACTATCGAGCATAAATACCCCCTCTTGGAGTCACAAGCATCTACTTGGCCAGAGCATCTACTAGCAACGGAGAGCATGCAAGATCATAAACAACACACAACATGATATATTATGAAGCAAATGACATTGTATTCAATATCCATCAGATCCCAGCAAACACAACATGTAGCATTACATAAAGATGATCTTGATCATGATAGGCAGCTCACAAGATCTAAACATGATGGCACAATAGGAGAAGACAGCCATCTAGCTACTGCTATGGACCCGTAGTCCAAGGATGAACTACTCACGCATCAGTCCGGAGGCGGGCATGGTGATGTAGAGCCCTCCGGTGATGATTCCCCTCTCCGGCAGGGTGCCGGGAAGAGCTTCTGAACCCTCCCGAACTAGGGTTGACGACGGCGGCGGCTCCGTAAAGTTTTGTGGAAAAGTGTTCGGGTCCTAGGACTTGTATTGTCGGGGGTTATTTGTAGGCGAAAGGGCGAAGGCGGTGGAGGCCCGAGGCCACGTCCTCAGGTGCTGGCGCGGCAGGGGGGGGGGGAGCCGCACCCCCACCTGATGACGGCGCCTCAGTGCCCTTCTTCGTTTCCTATTCGGACTTCTGGAACGTGTCGGGAAAAATAGGGACTTCGGCATAAAAATCGTCCAATTCCGAGAATATTTCCTTAAGTGGTTTTCTGAAACCAAAAACAGCAGAAAACAGGGAACTGGCACTGTGGCATCTTGTTAATAGGTTAGTCCCAGAAAATGCATAAAACAACACAAAGTGTATATAAAACATGTAGCAATTGGTATAATATAAGCATGGAACATAAGAAATTATAGATATGTTTGAGACATATCAAGCATCCCCAAGCTTAGTTCTACTCATCCTCGAGTAGGTAAAACGATAACAAGAATAATTTCTGAAGTGACATGCTTTCACACAATCTTGATCATATAATAATGTAATGCATGTAAACTGAGATCAAATGAATAAAACTTGTAGTTTATATTGATATCAAATGAGTAATGAACAAACAAGTAGGAAGAACAAAGCAAAACTTTCAATGAATTAGTACTAGAGAACAATCAACCGTGCAAAGTAGATATTAAAGATGATTTAAGCTTCAAGAACAACAATATAATCATCTAATGAATCAAACACTCATGACAACTTTGTGAAAGGATCAAGTCAAGCAATAACAATATGCACGTAGAAGATCATCTCTCTATTTGTTCACTCAAAGACAAGCAAGTGTTCAGCGTTGGTTCCTGGCACCAGGATGTTGTGGCTAAAAGAATAATAAGGGGGGTTTGGAAGGCCAACGGAAGAAAGTCTCACACAGCTGAAAGTGATCATTAGACAAGAGGAAGTCTTATAATCGAAGCTATGCAAGGAGTAGTGATTGCCACACAACGGATGCACATAGAGCTATAAGTGTATGAAAGCTCTCCAATGGAACTATTGGGGGTGCATCTAACTTGCTTGCTCATGAAGACCTAGAGCACTTTTGAGGAGGCTCATCATTGGAATATACAAGCCAAGTTCTATATTGTAAAGTTCCCCACATAGTTATGCAAGTAAAACATGAAAACTCTCACATATGGAGTAAAGGTGCTAAACATGAGCACAAATGATGACTATGAATATTACAGGTGCTATAACATGAGCACAAGTGTGTAGAAAGAGTAGTAATGTTGCCCCCTTTTTATTCTTTCTTTTTTTCTTCTTCTTCTATTTTTCCATTTTTTTGTATTTTTCTGTTTCTCTTTTCGATGGCCTCCATGGCTCTTTTCGCTTTTAGGGGCAAACATTCTAATATGACAATACACTTTTGATACAAGGATATCATAAGGGATAAAACATGGTGTATGAAACGGTGCATCTGCCAGTGTAGCAGGATATGCAATGATCTAGCGTAACATGGGTAAAACCACACATCAGCTATATAGAATCATGCAAAGCAATATATAAATGATAAATAACAACAACTCATGTAATGTAAAATGAAAGTTGCATGGCAATATATCTCGGAGTAGCTATGGAAATGCTGTAGTAGGTAGGTATGGTGGATGTTTTGAGGAAGATATTTGGCTTATGTGTAGGAGAACATGATGAAGATCTCCCACGAGTTTTGGATGTACCCGCGAAGTATGCACCAACTCTCAATGTGAGAAAGGGCAATGCAAAGTACCGAAGAGGCTAGCAAATATGGTGGTGGAAGTGCCACGAAAACCGCAGCTTTAGAACTCACAAGCAAAAAGATTCCAACTAGAAATATGATCTTACAAGGCATAATGAAAATCACTCCATGAGGGACTGTGTCAAATGAACAAGTCACTGTTGGGACCCCGACCGTAGCGCATAACACAAAGTCATTACGGTTGTTTTTAACATTAGAAGTCATATATCATTATGCTATCAACTGGATATTTAAGTGTGGCACAGCTTCAAGTTTTCTAGACCAACCATTAATCATTCCACTTTACTAAACCATCATGTTTTACCATTAAGCATATTAATATCTCAAAACAACATCAATGATTTAAGTGACACAATTTAATGATCTACAAGATTATGTATCATTTAGTTATACCATCTACCACATTTAACATTTTCTGTTCTTAACGAAACACCAATCAACTTATTTAAAAATAAACTCTCCAAGTATTTAACAATGAGATGTGAAAGTATAACATATGAGAACTAACAGCTCTGAACAAGAGGTGCATGAAAAATAAGATCTGAAAGTATTGCAGTAGCTATAGAAGAATACTCAACAAATATAAGTGAAGAATAGGAGTATTCAAATGAAAAAGCGGAGCGTGTCTCTCTCCCACACAAGAATGCTAGGATCCGTTTTATTCAGAGAATGAAAATAACAAAAGCAAAAATAAAAACAAACATACGCTCCAAGTAAAGCACATAAGATGTGGCGGAATTAAAATATAGTTTCACTAGAGATAACCTGATAAGTTGTTGATAAAGAAGGGGATGCCTTGGGCATCCACAAGCTTTGACGCTTGAGTCTTCTTGAAATATGCTTGGGTGACCCACGGGGGCATCCCCAAGCTTAGGCTCTTTCATCTTCTTGATCACATCATATCATCCTCTCTCTTGATCCTTGAAAACTTACTCCACACCAAACTCAAAGTAAACTTCATTAGAGGGTTAGTGCATAATCAAAAATTCTCATATTCTGCATGGAGACAATCATTATCATGGTACTGGACATTAGCTACATCCACTGGAATTTTATGGAACAAAAAGATCCATTCAAAAACAGCAAAAGAACCAATGCAAAATAAATGGCATAATCTGTCAAAAACAGAACAGTCCGTAAAGACGAATTTTTTCGAGGCACTTAACTTGCTCAAATCAGAAAACTCAAAACTAATGAAAGTTGCGTACATATCTGAGGATCACGCTCAAAAAATATCAGGTCATTTCAACGTTTCTGTAAAGAGTTATGAATTTAACGGTGAACAGCAGAAAAACTGTTCCTGCGCAGAAATCCAAATCTAGCATCAACTTTCTAATAGAGACTTAACTTGGCACAACTATGCAATAAAATAAAGATACAAAGAAATTGCTACAGAGGTAGGCATGTTCCTTGACTCAAGAAAATAAAATAACAGGAATAAAAAGTGGGTTGTCTCCCATAAGCGCTTTTGTTTAACGCCTTTGAGCTAGGCACAGAAAACAAAACTCAAGTATTTCGAAGAGAAGAAGCATCAACATTATAGTTTGTACGAATAATAGAATCAAAAGGTAGCTTCATCTTCTTCCTAGGGAAGTGTTCCATACCTTTCTTAAGTGGGAAGTTGTACCTTATATTTCCTTATTTCATATCAATAATAGCACCAACCGTGCGGAGAAAAGGTCTTCCCAAAATAATAGGACAAGAGGGGTTGCACTCAATATCCAAGACAATAAAATCAACGGGGACAAGGTTATTATTAACCATGACATGAACATCATTAACTCTCCCCAAAGGTTACTTCAAAGCATTATCAGCAAGAAAAACATCCAAATAGCAATGTTCAAAAGGTGGCAAGTCAAACATATCATAAAGTTTCTTAGGCATAACAGAAATACTTGCACCAAGATCACACAAAGCATTGCAATCAAATTCATTCACTTTTATCTTAATGATGGGCTCCCAACCATCTTCTAACTTCTTAGTGATAGAAGTTTCAAGTTTTAATTTCTCTTCCCTAGCTTTAATGAGATCATTTGTAATATGTGTAGTAAAAGCCATATTTAAAGTACTAGCATTAGGACTTGTGGCTAACTTTTGCAAGAACTTAATAACTTCAGAGATGTTACAATTATCAAAATCAAAATCATTATCATCAAAGCAAACCGAACCATTATCTCCTATGTTCTTAAAAATTTCAGCACTTTTATCAAGCATAGTTTCAGCAGTTTTAGGCAATTTTAATTTTTTTTAAGAAGTAGAGTAAACATTGCCAACACCAATTATGTTACCATTAATAGTAGGAGGCTTACTAGCATGTGAAGTAACATTATTTTCAGTAGTAGTGATAGCATAAACTCTAGCAATATTATCCTTTTTAGCTAATTCTTCCTCTCTTTCCCATCTAGCACGCAATTGAGCCATCATCCTAACATTTTCATCAATTCGAACTTGGATAGTATTAATTTTAGCAAGGGTATTACTCTCATTAGTATCACTAGGCATGACTTTAGATTTTAAAAGATCAACATCAATAACAAGACTATCAACTTTAGAGGCAAGAATATCAATTTTCCCAAACTTTTCCTCAACAGTTTTATTAAAGGAAGTTTGTGTAGTGATAAAATCTTTTAACATGGTTTCAAGTTCAGAGGAGGTATTTCTATTATTGCTATAAGAAATACCATAAGAATTACCATAAGAATTACCATTATTAGGAGGATAGGGCTTATAGTTGTTATTACCATAATTGTTCCTATAGGCATTTTTGTTGAAATTATTATTTTTAATGAAGTTCACATCAACATGCTCTTCTTGTGCAACTAGAGAAGCTAAGGGAACATTATTAGGATCCATATGAGATTTACCATTCACAAGGATAGACATGATCATATCAATCTTTTCACTCAAAGAGGAGGTTTCCTCAAAAGAATTTACCTTCTTACCTTGAGGAGTCCTTTCGGTATGCCACTCAGAATAATTAGCCATCATATTGTCCAGAAGTTTTGTTGCAGCCCCCAAAGTGATGGACATAAAAGTACCTCCAGCAGCCGAATCCAATAAATTTCTTGAAGAAAAATTTAGTCCTGCATAGAAGGTTTGAATGATCATCCAAGCAGTCAGTCCATGGGTTGGGCAATTCTTAACCAGAGATTTCATTCTTTCCCAAGCTTTAGCAACATGTTCATTATCAAATTGCTTAAAGTTCATAATGCTACTCCTTAGGGAAATAATCTTAGCAGGAGGATAGTATTTTCCAATAAAGGCATCTTTGCATTTAATCCAAGAATCAATACTATTCCTAGGTAATGAAAGTAACCATTCTTTAGCTCTTCCTCTCAAGGAGAAAGGAAATAATTTCAGTTTTATAATGTCACCATCTATATCTTTATATTTTTGCATTTCACAAAGTTCAACAAAATTATTTAGATGGGCAGCAGCATCATCAGAACTAACACCAGAAAATTGCTCTTTTATGACAAGATTTAACAAAGCAGGTTTAATTTCAAAGAATTCTGCTTTGGAAGCAGGTGGAGCAATAGGTGTGCATATAAAATCATTATTGTTGGTGCTAGTAAAGTCACACAACTTAGTATTCTCAGCAGTAGTCATTTTAGCAAAATTTAAAAGCAAACCGAAATATAAATATTAATGCAAGTAGCTAATTTTTTTGTGTTTTTGATATTTAATAGCAAACTAAACAGGAAATAAAATTTAACTAAGCAAGACAAAAACAAAGTAAAGAGATTGGGAAGTGAGAGACTCCCCTTGCAGATGTGTCTTGATCTCCCCGGCAACGGCGCCAGAAAAGTGCTTGACGCTCACGGGTGTGAGGAGTTGGAAAGCCCCAAGAGGAAGGTGTGATGAGCGTAGTAGCAAGTTTCACTCAGTTATGAAACCAAGGTTGTCGAACCAGTAGGAGATGAAGAACGCAACGAAGGTCTCCCCGGCGCCAGAAAAGTGCTTGCGCGTGGTTGACGAGGGAGGTGGAATCTGCACAACACAATCAAGAAACTTTGCTCCAACTCAACAGTGAGGTTGTCAATCTCACCGGCTTGCTGTAACAAGGATTAAACGTATGGTGTGGAAGATGATGTTTGCAGAGAATGAAAGAAAGCAGTTTGCAGTTGGTTGTTTTATCAGTTTAAAGAAAAGGACCGGGGTCCACAGTTCACTAGTGGTGTCTCTCCATAGATAATAATAATAGCATACATGCGGGTAAACAAATTACAGCTGGGCAATTGACAGAATAAAGAGCTGCATAATGATGCATATACTAATGTCATGATGTCTAGTGTGAGATTCATTTGGGCATTACAACAATATACATAGACCGTTCCAACCGCATCTATGACTAATAATCCACCTTTCGGTTAGCGTCCGCACCCCTTTAAGTATTAAGTTGCAAGCAACAGATTATTCCATTAGGCAAAGTTGTTAATGTAAGTAATACAATTATCCTTAGACAAAGCACTACTGTTTTATCCCTAGTAGCAATAGTACATCTACAATCTTAGAGCTCGCTGTCACTACCCCAGATTAAATAGAGACATGAACCCACTATCGAGCATAAATACCCCCTCTTGGAGTCACAAGCATCTACTTGGCCAGATCATCTACTAGCAACGGAGAGCATGCAAGATCATAAACAACACACAACATGATATATTATGAAGCAAATGACATAGTATTCAATATCCATCGGATCCCAGCAAACACAACATGTAGCATTACATAAAGATGATCTTGATCATGATAGGCAGCTCACAAGATCTAAACATGATGGCACAATAGGAGAAGACAACCATCTAGCTACTGCTATGGACCCGTAGTCCAAGGATGAACTACTCACGCATCAGTCCGGAGGCGGGCATGGTGATGTAGAGCCCCCCGGTGATGATTCCCCTCTCCGGCAGGGTGCCGGGAAGAGCTTCTGAACCCTCCCGAAGTAGGGTTGACGACGGCGGCGGCTCCGTAAGGTTTTGTCGAAAAGTGTTCGGGTCCTAGGTCTTGTATTGTCGGGGGGTATTTGTAGGCGAAAGGGCGTAGGCGGTGGAGGCCCGAGGCCACGTCCTCAGGTGCTGGCGCGGCAGGGGGGGGGAGCCGCGCCCCCACCTGATGACGGCGCCTTAGTGCCCTTCTTCGTTTCCTCTTCGGACTTCTGGAACGTGTCGGAAAAAATAGGGACTTCGGCATAAAAATCGTCCAATTCCGAGAATATTTCCTTAAGTGGTTTTTTGAAACCAAAAACAGCAGAAAACAGGGAACTGGCACTGTGGCATCTTGTTAATAGGTTAGTCCCAGAAAATGCATAAAACAACACAAAGTGTATATAAAACATGTAGCAATTGGTATAATATAAGCATGGAACGTAAGAAATTATAGATACGTTTGAGACGTATCAAGCATCCCCAAGCTTAGTTCTACTCATCCTCGAGTAGGTAAAACGATAACAAGAATAATTTCTGAAGTGACATGCTTTCACACAATCTTGATCATATAATAATGTAATGCATGTAAACTGAGATCAAATGAATAAAAGTTGTAGTTTATATTGATATCAAATGAGTAATGAACAAACAAGTAGGAAGAACAAAGCAAAACTTTCAATGAATTAGTACTAGAGAACAATCAACCGTGCAAAGTAGATATTAAAGATGATTTAAGCTTCAAGAACAACAATATAATCATCTAATGAATCAAACACTCATGACAACTTTGTGAAAGGACACTAGTAGAAAACAGGCTAACAGTCCTGGTTGGTAAGGGCCTTCAGTCCCGGTTTAGCAACCGGGACTACGGAATCGGGACTAAACACCCCAACCTATAGTCGCGGTAGGATCTGCAACCGGGACAAAAAGGTATCCACGTGGGCGCGCAGGCGAGCTGCTCGGCGATGACCTTTTGTCCCGGTTTGTATTACAAACCGGGACTAATAAGTTCGAGGGGTTTTAGGTTTTAGCATTTTTATTTTGTTTTCTGTTTTCTGTTTTATTTATGATTTAAACTATTGTTTGTAAGCTACAATTACACACATCGATGCATATATTATATCGATGCATATATTATATGAAGTGTCTAACGAGAATTGATCCATACCAACGAGACTCGTATCAAGTTAAACATGTATCATATACATAAGTGTCGTCCCAACACGATCATTATTACATCAAAATCATTATTTACGGTTTATATTGTATTCTCCTGTTGGGGCTATGACCTCGTCAAGCAGAAATCCACAAATTTCCTCTTGAATTCCTCTAGAGCGTTGATATGGAGTGAGATGCGCTCGTTGATTCATTTGCTGGATATATCAAGAGAAGACGGTCAATATAAATGCATCAAGAGTTAAATTGTGAATTGATATGTAAATGCTTTACGTACCACCATATCCATCCGCTCACTGACATACATGCGCATATACTCGCAAACGTAATATCCACACAGATTTGTCGCCGGTGGCTGTCTCTCGCACTTTACGAAAATAGAGTTCATATCAAGTAATAATCAAACATGACAATCCGATATTGAAACTAGAACTAAATAGAGTAATCTACTTACGTTGATTAGCTGAAAGGTCAGCTCTGGTTTAAATTGACCTTCTCCGGCACGTTTTATGAACCGCTTCCATACCCTGCCCCGGCAAAGAAAATGAATAAAGAATATATTCATAACTGGAACTTAGGAAATGAAGAAAAGAGGTCAATATAGTACCTCTGGAGCGTTTCAATAATGTTCCAGTAATCCGTCATGGGTCGATGTAATGAGTCCTCGATCTGAACTTGGCCCAAGTCAATTTCAATGTTGAAGAGAATCCAGTGGTGGCTGCACATACACATCAGCACATAGAAGAGAATTCAGTAAATATTAAGTCTCTAGCTAACTCATCAAAATCGAGTACGAGGAAAAATGAACGTGTAACACTCTAACCTGAAGTTGTACGGAAATAATATGTTCTTCTTGAAATGTTGTTTCTCCAAAAAATTGAGCAAGTTGTTCTCCGTTTCCCCCGGTTTTATTTTTAAGGTATGTATATGAACTCGATCAGGGTCAACGAACCCAACTTGATAAATCTGGTTCCTCCTACACTCAAGAATCTTCATTCTGCATAGTAGCGTACAAAAGAATGTAGTGAGGACAGCTATATTATAAGAAAATGATACGAGATTAGCTTTAATTAATCACTTACAAACAATAGCAGCTGATGATAGATTTGTCGAGGGCCTTCTGGTTGAATAACTGAAAGAGTTCGTCAAAGTCAATATGAATCGTCTGTTCTCCCATGAAGTAATGCTCATCTCTAAGTTTAACAGATAGTATCTCGTCCCCGTCTGCTGAGGCATCCTTGTACCATTTATGTAATGCTTGCTTTCTTGTAGGTAGGTTGGCCCAGTCCTCCTTCGTGACCAGATCCTTCCCAAGGCGATATTGTAATGCCTCGGGAGCAATGTCGGCCTCTATCAAATCCACCATTTCTTCGTAGGTCATACCAGGAATCTCATACCCTTCTGGTATCACAATCTTGGATGCCAACTTCAGCGGAGCAACGTCGCGTCTCTTCTGCTTTGTTTTCTCAAGCCCCTCATTATATGCCTTGTCAATACAACGATCATAGTCCGATAGTAAGTTTAAAACATATTGGGGTGGTTGAAAACAATGTTTCAGGAAGTACTATATTTTTTTCGGATCAATTGATACGTCTGGCATGTTTTCCACGGGGGGCTTATAAGGGTAAGGAAACTTTGGAGGACTCTTGGGGACCTTTGGAAGCGGCGACAATTTCGCCTTAGTAGGCGGAGGCGGGCACTTAGTCAAGTTACCCCACTTGACCTGGCTGATCTTCCGCTTTCCCGCCCTGTACTCAGCCGAAGAAGGTTCGGGCGAAGAAGGTTCAGGCTGCTGACGCGGCGGCGAAGATCGAGGTGTAGTCATGTAGGTGTCGTCGTCGTCCCTATCGAAGTTCAATGGACTTGGAGGTGGTGGAGGTGAGAGAGACCGTGGCCTCTGCGTCGAGCCTGGAAATATGATGTATTTCTTTTTCCATAAAATGATTCCATGCCTGACTTCTTCCAGGGTCGCCTCCCCTTCAGGGCCAGGGTGGTCAATCTCCAATGTCTCGCATCCAGGTACAATTTCCTCCACCCCGACACGAGCATACCCAGCTGGAACCTCGCGGCAATGCCAACGCACTTCAGGATCAACTTTTAAAGCAAAGCCGACGGCCACCTTCACAGATATGTTCTTCATTGGCTGGTGCAGCTCACATTCAGTCTTATCTTCGATATTATCCATGGGGTAGCGATCCATCGGTGACGCATCAACTTCTCCATCATCGTCATGCAACCCCGTGGAAGCCACACTGCTCCTCCGGTTAGATGGGCCATCAGCTGCAGGATCTATGTAAATCTGATCGGCCTCTGGACGGCTTGAAAATTTCTCCTGCATCTTCGTATACATCGCAAAGAGCAGCTCGTTCCTTTCTTCCACCTTGTTAAGCCGGTCTGCCGCCTGCTGCTCCCTCCTCTTCGTTGCTCTGGCTCGGCTTCTATAAGTATGATAGTCCTCATGAAACCCCATCTTCCAAGGAACACCTCCATAGCCTCGTGTTCGTCCTCCCTTCTCAGGATTTCCGAGTGCCTTTGTCAGCTCGTCGTTCTCTCTATCCGGAATGAACGTTCCCGCCTCCACCTCGGCTACTGCTTTTTTAAGATCATCGAAGGGAGTCAACACTGCTTTCTTCGTCGGATCACGAAGAACCAACTCCCCTGTTTCCTTCTCCAACGTCATACCATGCGCCATTAGGAAGTTTCCTGCTCTCTCGGGCACTTTCTCCGTCTCTGGAGTTAGACCTTTTGCCTTAATTTCAGCCTTAAGTTTATCCCACTTAGGCATGGCAGTCTTGTAGCCACCTGGCCCCAAATTATGATGGAGAACCTTTTTCTTGGCATTATCCACATTCTTTTTGGACCTCTCAAGAGCTTCTTCCGATTCCTTGTACGTCACGAAATCATCCCAGTGATCACGTAACCTCTCGTCTGTTCCCTTAAACTCCGGAGTAATTTTCCCACTCTTGACATACTTCGCCCACGTTCTTTTTTTGTGGTTTTGGAATTGTTTGGCCATCTTCTTCAGGATCCACACCTTGACTTTGGCCTTCAAGGCTGTTGTTTGCTCCTCGGTGTCCATCGTCGGCAGAGTGAAATGTGATATCAGCTTGTCCCAAATAGAATTTTTCAATTCGTTAGAGACAAAACTTATTCCATCAGCTCTTGGCTTCTTCCATTCTCGACAGGTGATCGGGATCATGTCCCTAACAAGAACTCCTGCTTGATTAGTAAATGCAGTCACGCTGTTTATGGGCTCCAAAGGTTCCCCATCGGCACTGACTATGTCAATAATCATATGTGTCTTCTCGTTCCACTTTTTGGTCGGGCCCCGTAACCTTGAAGTGGAGGACTAAAAAAACATTCATTAAATATATGCTCAATGTGGAGGTCTATATATATAATTAGCAGAGACTTAAATATTTACATCAGAGGACTTCGTTGAGGGTCCAACGCTAGCATCGATATCAATACTTGGTTCCGGGTTGCCTATGTTTTGTTCTTCTAACTGATCATCCGACAACCCAGCATCACCATCTTCATTCAGATACTGTGAGCCGTCATCTACCTCATTATCTTTTTGGCCTTCCCGATCATCTCTACCGTCATGGTCCATAGCTTCACTATAAAGAATAAAGATTAAAAGCAGTACTAAATAGAATAAAGAATAAAGAATATATACTAGCAATACTAAACTATAAAGAATAAAGAATAAAGACTAAACTTCACTAAATTTCACTAAGTCCTAAAACACTAAAGCTATACTAGCAATACTAAAACAATATTTAGTACAATAACAACAGAAGAGCAAGATTGAAAATAGTAAAACAATATTTATACTAAAGCTATATACTAGCAATACTAAACAATATTTATAGTAAGCAATACCAAAACAATATTTATACTAATGCTATACTAGCAATACTAGCAATATAACACTAAACTATACTATAATATTTATGATAAAGCTATACTATACAAATACTAAATACTAAACTTAATTGGGACTAAATTGAAAAAAATAGTCCTAATTGCTAAATTTACCACCTTTCCTAACACATCACTATGTCCATTTAATTAAAATTCAACCTAAAGCAACTAATTCAACATAATCAACTAAAATTCAACCTAATTAAACAACTAAAATTTAACCTAATCAACTAAAATTCAACCTAATGAACTAAAATTCAACCTAACAACTAACAGGAGGAAGAGCGGGGCGCGGCGGGGGGGGGGGGGGGGGGGGGGCTCACCGTGGGGGGCTCGGTGTTCGCCGGTGAGAGGGAGCTATGTTGAGCGGCGACCTCGGTGGCGGCGGTGAGGGGAGAGGAAGAGCGGGGCGCGGCGGCGGTGAGGGAGAGGAAGAGCGGGCGCGGCGGCCTACTCCACAACGGGGAGGAAGAGCGGGGCGCGGCAGCGCCAGCGGCTCGTCGTGTGGCAGCGGACGGCGAAGGGGGCAGACGGCGGCGAGCTCGGCAACGGCGGCGCGAGAATCCGGCAGCCTGGCGGCGTAGACAGTTTCCTTAGCGCTAGGTCCCGGTTGGTGGCTCCAACCGGGATCTGAATCTTGGTATTTATACCCCACATCCTTTAGTCGCGGTTCGTGGCTCGCACCGGGACTAAAGGGGGGCCTTTAGTCGCGGTTGGAGCCACGAACCGCGACCCAGTGAGTGTTTCGACTGGGCGCGCGCGCAACCCCTTTAGTCGCGGTTCGTTGCACGAACCGCGACCCAGTGAGTCTGATTTTTTTTCCAGTTTGCACTTTCAAAAGAGTTTGAATATACATTTTTAATAACTTTTGTATATTTTGGAATTTTACAAAACTTTCTATATGAAATGTGTTTGAATTTGACTAACTAATATAAAACTATTTTATGTTTTCTATAATAATTATTTTAACTTTGGATATGAATTTGAAGAACTTTTGTATAATTTGGAATTTGACAAAACTTGCAATATGAAATGTGTTTGAATTTGACTAACTAATATAAAAACAGTTTCTTTTGTATAAATATGTTTGAATCAGGGGTGTGTTTCTTTTGAGGGCTTGTGAGCTGTTGGATCAACAGTTTCACTTCCGAACCGGGACTAAATTAAGAAGCACACGGATCGTGTGTTTCTGTTCTATCTACAAAGTACTTCAGTTCATCGACTGAATACAAATCTCCAGGAGCCACGGTTGGGCTGTATGCAGGAGCCTCCAACCGCGACCCAGTGAGTTTTTCGACCGCACGCAGTGCTACCCCTTTAGTGAGTCTGAATTTTTGTTCAGTTTGCACTTTCAAAAGAGTTTGAATATTTATTTTTAATATGAAATGTGTTTGAATTTGACTAACTGATATAAAACTATTTTAAAAATAGTTTGGAGCTGTTGGATCAGCACTATCACTTTCAAACCGGGACTAGAGAAGCACACGGATCGTGTGTTTCTTTAGAGCACTTCTGAGCCATTAGATCAGGGGTGTGTTTCGTTTTAGGGCTTGTGAGTTGTTGGATCAACGCTATCACTTCCGAACCGGGACTAAAGAAGCACACGGATCGTGTGTTTCTTTCAAGCACTTGTGAGCCGTTGGATCAGGCTACAAAGAGATATCCAGTGAATTCTTCGACTGCGGGAGGTGTACAGTCTGCACATTTAGTCCCGGTTCGATACACGAACCGCGACTAAAACGCCTTTAGTCGCGGTTGGATGGCAAAGGTCTGGATGCCCTTTCGTGGGTGACAGTGGCCAAGATGCCTCCCCTGGTGATGCTATAAATAGACGCCCAGACCTTACGTTCAATCCAGGCAAAGGCAGAGGACTCCTCTAGGCACCAGCTTCTCGAAGATGTCCTTGTGAGCATACTAAGGACATCTTCGAGAGGCTGGGCTTAGAAGCATTCTCTCTTGTGAGGTAGAGGAGGAAGCAAGCATGTCGAAGCTATGTCCCGGGGTGGACCGAGGTGATCCAGGCAAAGGCAGAGGACTCCTCTAGGCACCAGCTTCTCGAAGATGTCCTTGTGAGCATACTAAGGACATCTTCAAGAGGCTGGGCTTAGAAGCATTCTCTATGTCGACTAAGCTATGTCCCGGGGTGGAGGTGATCTGAGACCGACATATGCCTATGTCGGGAGGAACTAACACATATGCCTATGTCTTTGTGATCTGTTTTTCTCTGGTGTGCAGGGGAGTACCTACCGAGGATAATCCGGCATAGGTCGCTTGGCAAGATCTAGAGAAGAAGAGAAGAGAGAAGAGAGAGTGTTCATCTCGTGAATTCATATCCTCACTACCTCGTGAGTTCATCTCCATATATAGGAGATTCACACAGCTCAAAAATGAGCATCTTGTAACACTTGTGGTATACATCTAGAGAGAGACACAATTAAGCAGGAGTAGGGGTTTTACCTCCTCACGAGGGCCTCGAACCTGGGTAGATCGAGGTATTGGTTTTGTGTTCTTGGTGTTCTTGTGTTCTTCTATATGTCAGAACCATGGAGCATCTTCTTCATCTGACACATGTCTGTCTTGTCCTCCACTCCCACGATGTTTCTTTTTGCGCCAAAACTCTTTTTTTTCATTTTGCACTTTCAGACATCTGCCGTGCTTAATTTTTCATTTTGTAATTTCAAAAGAGTTTGAATCTACATTTGAATAACTTCTGAATATATATTTGGATTCTGACAATACTTTCAACATGAAAATTATTTGAATTTGAATAACTAATCTAAATCGTTCATTCTCTTTTTATAAAAATAAAGGGGTGTTTTTATTTCAACTAATCAACTCATTTGAATAACTAATCAACTCATTTTATTTCAACATTAAAATCGGATGGAAAATAAAATCCATATAATCATATTAATCTTATTGTTTCATTAAATCGGATGGAAAATAAAATACATATAATCCATATAATCATATTAACCTTATTGTTTCATAAAACCGGATGGAAAATAAAATACATATAACCCATATAATCATATTAACCTTATTGTTTCATAAAATCGGATGGAAAATAAAATACATATAATCCATATAATCATATTAATCCATAAAACCGAAGGGCTCAAAACAGAAGGGATGTTTTCTACTAGTGACATAATCCATAAAATTGGATGAAAAATCATATATTAATCTTTGAATATGGAAATATTCAAATCTTTCAACCGGTAACCGAAATTACTTAGAAATGGAAATATTTATATTAATAAACCGGTAACCGATATATAAGAATCCAAGCATTTCCAATACATGCATGAGATAGCTAAGACACACAACGGTCAACTAATCATATCAATCTAAATACCACTTCCGTGCAATCTCGTAGGCAAGGCGAGCGTCCAGAGCAGCATATACGACTCTCTCGTAGCTCAATGGAACCGCGGCCCAATATCTCGTTAGGTCTTCTCCTTCTTCGTCGTCGGCCCGTTTCTTGTCGTCCTTCTTCTTCTTTTTCTTCATCTCTAGATTTGTCCCAACGACAGCATTGGAGAGAGCATACAGGCTCGGGGTAGGATTGTCGGTTGGGTTCCGGCAATTCCTCTGGAGGTCGACCGCTGACGGAATTGTAATTCCGTAGTATCGCAGCATCCGCACGTCATTCTAGACTGCGACGCCGTAAAAGTTGACAGTCTTGTCACCTAAGAAATCGATGAGTAGCTTCGGCACCCGATCAGCCCTGCAAATGTGGAAAATAAGAGTCTCGGTCGCCACCGAGAGTTGAATGACGGCGGCGCGCTGCTTCTGCTCCTCTGGAAGATCCTTCTGGCGACGACCCGGGAGTGCGTCGGTGAACTCGCAGTCGAGTCCAACCCCCTTGATCGGTGCGGCGTCGAGATACTCCTTCTTCACGTGTCGGATCCACCACTCCACGCGTGACGCACGGAGGGTGACCCATACCTTGAAGTCCATGCCTTCCTTGGAGAAGAAGAATAACCGAGACGCCGTGATGTGTCCGAGTGACTCCATTGGAATGGAAGAGAGCAAGGATGGAGAGGGAGATTTTGTGTGTGATTAGGCATTTTTGTACTGTTCCTTTTATAGGGCGGAGAGGGAGGCCGACGGTCACCGAGCAGGTGGCAGGAGGCCGGCGGGCGGCGGCGCGGCGCTGCTTCGCGTTCCACACGGCGCGTTCATATTAATTTCGTGTGTATCATCTTCCAAAGCGCGGCTGATCGATCATCTTCCAAAGCGCGGCGGGCTGATCAATTTCCAAACCGCTGCGAATTCCACAGATCATTAGTACCGGTTTGAAACACGAACCGGGACAAATACCTTTAGTCGCGGTTTGTATTAGAAACCGGGACTAAATGTTCCTATGGAACCGGGACTAAAGGTTTCCGTGCCCGTGATGCCGTCCTAACCGTTCGAACCGCGACTATTGATGTCATTAGTCGCGGTTCCAGGCCTGACCGGGACTAAATGTGCTCCGACCTCAAAACCGAAGCCCCATTTTCTACTAGTGGGATCAAGTCAAGCAATAACAATATGCACGTAGAAGATCATCTCTCTATTTGTTCACTCAAAGACAAGCAAGTGTTCAGCGTTGGTTCCTGGCACCAGGATGTTGTGGCTAAAAGAATAATAAGGGGGGTTTGGAAGGCCAACGGAAGAAAGTCTCACACAGCTGAAAGTGATCATTAGACAAGAGGAAGTCTTATAATCGAAGCTATGCAAGGAGTAGTGATTGCCACACAACGGATGCACATAGAGCTATAAGTGTATGAAAGCTCTCCAATGGAACTAGTGGGGGTGCATCTAACTTGCTTGCTCATGAAGACCTAGAGCACTTTTGAGGAGGCTCATCATTGGAATATACAAGCCAAGTTCTATATTGTAAAGTTCCCCACATAGTTATGCAAGTAAAACATGAAAACTCTCACATATGGAGTAAAGGTGCTAAACATGAGCACAAATGATGACTATGAATATTAAAGGTGCTATAACATGAGCACAAGTGTGGATGAAGAGTAGTAATGTTGCCCCCTTTTTATTATTTCTTTCTTTCTTTTTCTTTCTATTTTTCCATTTTTTTGTATTTTTCTGTTTCTCTTTTCGATGGCCTCCATGGCTCTTTTCACTTTTAGGGGCAAACATTCTAATATGACAATACACTTTTGATACAAGGATATCATAAGGGATAAAACATGGTGTATGAAACGGTGCCTCTGCCAGTGTAGCAGGATATGCAATGACCTAGCGTAACATGGGTAAAACCACACATCAGCTATATAGAATCATGCAAAGCAATATATAAATGATAAATGACAACAACTCATGTAATGTAAAATGAAAGTTGCATGGCAATATATCTCGGAGTAGCTATGGAAATGCTGTAGTAGGTAGGTATGGTGGATGTTTTGAGGAAGATATTTGGCTTATGTGTAGGAGAACATGATGAAGATCTCCCACGAGTTTTGGATGTACCCGCGAAGTATGCACCAACTCTCAATGTGAGAAAGGGCAATGCAAAGTACCGAAGAGGCTAGAAAATATGGTGGTGGAAGTGCCACAAAAACCGCAGCTTTAGAACTCACAAGCAAAAAGATTCCAACTAGAAATATGATCTTACAAGGCATAATGAAAATCACTCCATGAGGGACTGTGGCAAATGAACAAGTCACTGTTGGGACCCCGACCGTAGCGCATAACACAGAGTCATTACGGTTGTTTTCAACATTAGAAGTCATATATCATTATTGTTGGGGGGATCATAACCCGGTAGTCCCACCGACCTAAAAGATACACCGGCTTGGTAGAGACTTGGGCCGGATCAAGCATCAAGCGATGGGCCGGGTCCCACATAAGCCGGAGGCGACGTGTGCCTTGGCCCTCAAGCTAAGAAGGATCCAGAAGACTAGAGACCTGGTAGAAGACGGAGTCTTGATAAGTAAGGCGAAGACTTAGAGAACTTAGAGCAGAGTCCGGGTACGATTGTAACCCGGGTTCCCGCTTGTACATCCAGCGAGACCCACCGCCTATATAAGGGGGTCTCCTGGTTCTTATAGAGATAAGTCGAAAGCCCCAGCAATACCTAGTGACAGAGATTGTAATCGAGACCCAGAAGCTAAGGCGCCGAGTCCTCGAAACCCCATATCAATAAAGCAAAGCAGGAGTAGGTCTTTACCTCGAGGAGAGGGGCCGAACCTGGATAAACCCTTGTTTCCCCACGCCACGCTAGACAAGCTCCCGATGTCAGAAGTCGCTATGTCCCAACACTCAAGTTTCCACCCGGAAACATCTGTCGTGACAATCCCACGACAGTTGGCGCCCACCGTGGGGCCTGCGGCCAAGAACATCATGATTTCTGGAGAAGCGCGGCGCGGTATGGAAAACCTAGCTATCGGCCAGATCTACACGCTCCCAGGAGGGAGCGGATCGTGGACGACTTTGGTTGGAAGAAAGAAGCAGATCAGCTGGAAACCGGATCTATGATCATCTTTGGTCAGATCAACGTTTTCGTCGGCGTGATCCAGACCACAGGAGCCGGCTCAGATCAGTATGAGCCGGAATACGAGTCAGAGTCCGGGTCAACTACCATGGCCCAGACAGATGGAGAGGAGTCTGTTGGATCGCCAGAGTGCGAAGTCATGACCACAGAGGAAGAGGCGGCAATTCAAGCTCTGCAGGATTCCATTGAAGCACCAACAAACGTGTCAGATCTGGACACTGATACCGAGTCAATCTTGCCACTGTTTGAAGACCGTTAGGGATATGGACTTGAGGAAGAAGATCACCCGGTGTCTCCAGGACCCGCGCGACATATGACAGTTCACGTTGTAACAACGGCTCAGCCGACTGATGGGATGGAAACTTCCGTTAGTAGCGAGACAAGTGCAGAAAGAACCGCCAGACAAGATAGAGAAATCTGGGAGCGGGGTCAGCTGGGCATGCCACCCGCGACGTACGCACCACCCAATCCCAATGCCGGACTAGTTTTACCGACTTTCAGCGCGGCGATACAGACACATGCACCAGCGCCTGGGACGACGTCACGAACCCGATCTTGGCAATTACTTCCGCTACACCACCAAACCCGAGAAACCAAGTACAGCCGACTGCGGCGAACGATCAGACGAGAGCCGGTGCATCAGGAAACCTGGCGCAGAACTTGGGAGAAGTAACAAACACCAATTCAGCCATACAGAGAGAACTTGAAGATCTAAGGCGGGTCGTAGCAAGGGCGAACCAAGATCGCGCGGATGAAACCCGGCGCGTAGCAGAAAAAGAGCGGTCTTTGGCCCAGCAGGAGCAGAGGTTACGAGATGAAAGGGACGCTCTCCAAAGGAGGAGGGACGAGTTCACTGCAGTGCAGAACAGAAGGCGCGGAAGCCGTTTACCCCTGCCGACTGGAGTAAACACCATAGTACCTCAAGTCCTCGAGTATCAGACGACACCAACCAACGCACCCATAGCGGCGGCCAACCCTGTGATGGGAGCCGGCACGCCGCAGGCCGGGTTACATGGAGCGCAAGCCGGAGGAGGCGCGGGAAGCCCGGCTGGAGGAGCCAGAGCCGGGGAAGCAGTCGTAGAACAACTACCTCCACCACCTCCCAGGTTTAACACTCCCCCGGGTCATTACAATAATCCAGTTGACAATGTTTTTGCAGCTGCACATTCCCTAGAGCAGATCCCGTTCGATAATTCACCAGCCGGTATTGAGGCGCGGAGAGCCGTCGATTTATTGCGTACCGCGGTGGTCCAGCAGAACAACAACCCACGCGGCTCGCAAGCTTTCAACTCAGAACCACAGCGAAGTCGTACCAGAACCCGGCATGGAGAGCCGGCGGCAGCAAGATCAATCCAGAACCGGCTCGGGCCGGTAAACCAGCAAGTTCAGCAACAAAATCAACAAGTGACACAGCAACAACAGCCGGCGGCTGCACCTCAGAGGGTGGTCGCACCGGCTATGTCTGCGGCACAGTCGATAGTCAATAGCTCAAGAGCAAGACGCGCAGCCGCGGCGGTAGCGCCCCCAGCAGCCGGAGCCGGAGGAGCCGGAGTTGGAGTAATGATTCCCGCTAGACCCGTCGCATCTTCGCCTGCGCCGAGTCACGGAGGGGGTACTTCTTCGAACTTACAGGACCCAAGTGTTTATCAGACGCCATAAGGGCGGAGCCGTTTCTAGAAAAATTCAAAGAGCCAACCAAAGTAAGCAATTATGAGCCAAACATGAACCCAGAGACGTGGTTGAGTAGCTACGGCATGGCCATGGACATGAAGAATGCAACACCGAATCTATGTGCGCGTTACCTGTATCTCATGATGGCGAAAGGAGCACCCAAGATATGGTTAGACCGGCTTACACCACACAGCATCAATTCTTGGGAGGAGCTAAAGGCGGCATTCATCAAGAACTTTGCCGGGACTTGCAAGAAGCAGTACACCGAAGCAGATTTAGATCGTTGTGTCATGAGAAAAACTGAGTCGGCAAGGCAATGGATGGCCAGAGTCACAGAGATCTTGCAATCATCCCTCAACATTTCAGCACATACAGCTATAACATACATGGAGAAAAACTGTGGTTTTGATCCTTTGACGCACAAGCTAGGACGTATGAAGGAAGACCCGGCTTGCAGGGAGATCTCGATAGGAGAAGTGATGACAACAGCAAACAAGTATGCAGCCACAGATAAAAGGCCGGGTGAGACAGAAGAGCAACAGAGGAACAACCGGGTCAGCGGAGGCCGTAACCCAAATCCGAGTCAGAACAATGGCAATCAGAACGGGAATAACAAGCGCCCTTATGAGGGCGGAAATTCAGAATTCGTGGGGACAACCCAGACGACGGGTTACAGAGGGCCGAGACCCGGTGGCAACTTTCGAGGAGGTCCACCGAGAAATACAAACTTCAATGAGATGTACAGCATGCCGTGCCCGAAACACAGCAAGAACGGGAGACCATCAAATCACTCGTTAGCCCAATGCGCCGATATAAGAGCTTGGATGAGACACGAACAAGAGACACAGAGGAGTCAGGGAAACTTCGGAAACAACGGCAACTTCAGTAACAATGGAAACAACGGTCACCCCGCGGGAACGGACCACCAAACAATAACGCCGGGTCTAATCAGCAGCAGAATCAAGTCACGACTGGGTATCAGCAGAACCCGAAGGAGCTCCATAGTCAAGGCCAGTATCACGTCTTCACCACAAGCACATCCAGGAGGGAAAAGAAGCTAAAAGCGCGAGCCGTCAACGCAGTGGCATCAGCCGTTCCAAGGTTCTTGAAGTGGTCAGAACAAACTATTACTTGGAGCAGGGAAGATCACCCGCCAGCAGTGGAACATCCGGGTCTCCTGGCTCTCGTTGTGGCACCACAAGTTGACGGGTTCTCTCTGAACAAGGTCTTGATAGACGGAGGCAGCAGTATCAATATCCTGTATTTCGACACATTCAAAAGGATGGGCCTAACCGAAAATCGTCTGACTCCAACATCGACAATCTTTCATGGCATAGTTCCAGTGAAGTCGGCACACCCAATTGGCCAGATCAGTCTAGAGGTGGCATTTGGAGTGAGCAAGGAGCAGTTCTGGTCCGAGTTCTTGACTTTCGAGGTTGTTGATTTAAAAAGTCCGTATCATGCTCTGTTCGGGAGGCCGTCTTATGCCAAGTTCATGGCTCGGCCGTGTTACGTATATCTCAAATTGAAGATGCCAGGACCTCAGGGGATAATCACAGTCGAAGGAAGCAAGACTATGGCCATAGAGTGTGACAGTGGAGACGCTATTATGGCATAGCAGGCTTGTTCAGAAGAAGAACTCAAGTACTACAAGTCTCAAGTAGACCCAGCAGACAAGCGTGTGCTGGAAAAGCCGGCTCACGAGGAAGAGAAGAAAAAATTTAAGTCGGCTCAAGATACAAAGATGATTGATTTCGTGGAAGGGGACTCCTCCAAGCAGTTTTCGATAGGAGCCCACATGGACCCGAAATAGTAAAGCGAGCTCATCAAGTTCATCCGTGAGAATCGGGATATCTTTGCATGGTCTCCTTCAGACATGCCGGGTGTACCGAGTGAACTTGCTGAGCACAGCTTACATGTTGATCCCAAAGCAAAGCCGGTTAAACAAGGACTACGTTGTTTCAATGCAGAGAGGAAAAAGATCATCGGAGAAGAGATTGCCCGTCTGCTCGCAGCCGGGTTTATCATGGAGGTTTACCACCCCAAGTGGCTGGCAAACCCGGTCTTAGTCTTGAAGAAAAACGGGGAGTGGCGTATGTGCGTGGATTACACCAGCTTGAATAAGGTTTGTCCAAAAGACCCCTTTGCATTGCCTCGTATAGATCAGATTATCGATGCCACAGCCGGCAGCGAGTTGTTATGTTTCCTGGACGCATATTCCGGGTATCATCAGATCAAGCTCAATGTGGACGACCAGGAGAAGACCTCGTTCATCACACCCTTTGGTGCCTTCTGTTACAAAACCATGTCGTTTGGTCTCAAGAATGCAGGTGCCACTTATCAAAGATGCATCCAGAATTGTTTTTAGAATCAGATCGGCCGCAACGTGCACGCTTATGTTGACGACGTCGTGATCAAGTCACAGAAAGCCGGGTCACTACTTGATGACCTGACAGAGACCTTCACCAATCTTCGCAAGTACCAGATGAAGTTAAACCCAACCAAGTGCGTGTTTGGAGTACCAGCAGGCATGTTGCTGGGTTTCATAGTCTCAGAGAGAGGGATAGAAGCAAACCCGGCTAAGATCAAGGCCATCATGAACTTGAAGAAGCCGGAATGCATCAATGATGTCCAGAAGCTGACGGGTTGCGTCACAGCCCTAAGCCAGTTCATTGCGAGGATGGGAGAGAAAGCACTCCCACTTTACAAGTTGCTGAAGAAGTCAGACAAGTTTGTTTGGTGTCAGGAAGCAGATGACGCCTTTGAAGATTTGAAGAAGACGTTGTCAACAGCACCAGTTCTAGCAGCTCCCACGAGCAAGGAGCCGATGTTACTATACGTCTCTGCAAACTCACGAGCCGTCAGTGTCGTGGTCGTAATGGAGCGCAAGGAAGAAGGAAAGGAATACCCAATTCAAAGGCCGGTTTATTATGTGAGCGAAGCTTTGACAGAGTCAAAACAGAGATATCCGCAGTGGCAGAAGCTAGTCTATGGCGTTTTCATGGCAAGCCGGAAGATGCCCCACTACTTCCAGGAGCATCCCATCACGGTGGTGAGTTCTGCTCCTTTGGCAGAAATAATCAGAAACAGAGAAGCCACAGGCAGAATCGCAAAGTGGGCCATCGAGATGGGACCTTACCATATCAACTACGAGCCAAGGACAGCAATCAAGTCACAAGCCCTGGTGAATTTTGTCAATGACTGGACAGAGTTTGACCCTCTGCCACCGGCACCAAGCACAAAACACTGGGTTATGCACTTCGACGGGTCAAAGCAGTTCGAAGGATCGGGAGCCGGCGTCGTCTTAACCTCGCCAAAAGGAGACAAGTTAAGCTACGTATTGCAGATACACTTCGAGCCATGCACCAATAACATCGCAGAGTATGAGGCTCTGTTACATGGTCTGAAAGTCGCCAGAGAGATGAACATCAAGAGGATCATGTGTTATGGAGATTCCGACCTTGTTGCTCAGCAAGTATCAGGAACCTGGGACAGGAAAGACGCCAACATGGCGGCTTACAGGAGAGAAGTAGACCGAGTAGCCGGCTTCTTCTCCGGCTATCAAGTTGAGCATATCGACAGACGAAAGAACGAGGCAGCGGACGCCTTATCAAGACTCGGCTCTAGGAGAGAGCCGGTGCCTCCAAACGTATTCCTCGCCGAGTTACATCATCCCTCAGTCAAGCTTCCAACGGAAGAAGAGTTAGCACATCCTGATGACCCGGATTCACAGTTAGTCGCCGCCTTACATCAGATTCCATCGTGGACAGAGCCGTATCTGGCTTACTTGCTGAGAGAAGAGCTACCACAAGACGAGGTACCGGCGCGGCAGATCGTGCGCTGGGCTAAAGGTTATGTCATCATCAACGGCGAGTTATACAAGAGGAGCACGTCTGGAGTGTTTCTACGATGCGTCTCACCAGAGGAAGGCCGGAAAATTCTTCAGGAGATCCACTCAGGGGACTGCGGACATCATGCATCCACAAGATCAATGGTGGCCAAAGCTTACAGACACGGATTCTTTTGGTTGACGGCTTTGGCAGATGCAGAAAACATAACCCGGGTTTGTGATGGATGCCAGCGATATGCAAGGCAGATTAACGTTCCGGCTCAGGATTTGAAGACCATCCCAATAACATGGCCCTTTGCAGTCTGGGGCATGGATATGGTGGGACCTTTCCAGACTTCACCCAATAAGAAGACTCACCTCTTAGTCGCAGTGGACAAGTTCACAAAGTGGGTCGAGGTTCAAGCAGTCAACAGTTGCACAGCAGCAACAGCAGTCAAGTTCCTGAAAAAGATCATATATCGCTTCGGATATCCTCACAACATCATCACTGATAACGGGACAAACTTTTCACTTGGAGAGATGCAGATATTTTGCAAAGAGAACGGCATCCGGCTTGACCTCGCTTCAGTTTCACATCCTCAGTCAAACGGACAGGTGGAGAGGACAAATCAAGAGCTGTTAAGAGGCATCAAGCCAAGACTCCGGGTTCCATTAATCAGAGCCGCCGGATGTTGGGAAGAAGAGCTACCATCAGTCGTCTGGAGCATAAACACAACCCCAAATAGATCAACAGACTTCACTCCTTTCTTCATGGTCTACGGGGCAGAAGCCGTGTTACCCAGCGATATTCTCCATGATTCTCCAAGAGTTGCAAATTACGTTGAGACAGAGAACGAGCAAGCCCGGCAAGATTCAGTTGATATGCTTGAGGAGGCAAGAGAGTTAGCTCTGGAAAGATCAGCCATATACCAGCAGGACCTGAGGCGTTATCATAGCCGCCGGGTTAGATCAAGAACTTTTCACGAAGGAGACCTAGTCTTACGGCTAGCCCAGAACAAGACCGGCTTTCACAAGCTGAGTCCCCCATGGGAAGGTCCCTTCGTGGTAAGCCGGAACTTGCACAACGGGTCTTATTACTTGGTGGATGTTAGAGAGCAAGCTACAACAACAGGAAACAATACAGACCATACAAGATATCCGATGACAGAGAACGACAGGCCCTGGAACATAGCAGAGCTCAGGCCATACTACACTTAGGTTTTGTGAGCTCCCAGATGAGACGAGCTCCACCTTTTTGTATCTTTTCAGTTTAAAGGCAGCAGGTTTTAGACGCGCTCTTTTCCTTACCAGGGTACCTAAGGGGACTGGAAGGTTTTTAATGAGGCGGCTTGCTAGCTATGTACATATTATATGATCAATGAAATAAGGGGGACACCTCGAAAAGAAAGAGTTTTGTCTTTATAGTTCCTTATCTTACATATGATCAGGGTCTTGGGGGCTTACTAACTCAGAAAGTTGTAAGTTTTAGACTCAAGACTCGGCAAAGACGCCACATCTATTCTTGGTTATACTTCCCTGCTAGCTTGATGTTATTCTCACACAATTTATTACCAGATGCTAAAATCCGGCTTTCAATCTGACTACGAAGCCCATGGGGACTTAGCAGACCCTGATTACTCAGGAATTTTACACGCAGAAGTCAAGAGAAAACCGGCTTTGCAGATAGCTAAAGAAACCAAAAGGGTCATCGAAACCAACAAGACTTGCAGAATTCACAAAAGATGAATTTTTATAGATAAGCAAGGTCTTCAGAAGCACACGAAGGTGCACCAAAACAGTTATAGCTAATAAAAGTTTAAGCTAACCTATTACACGCCATATAGGCCAAAAGAATATTATGTTGCAGGATATCATAAAAGTATTTCAGGATACTACAACCGGATTACACTGCCGGGCCAGCCTCGGATGGAACAGCTGGGGTCTTGGGTGCCTATGTAGATGAGCCGGAGGCCGAGGACTTCTTCTTCGAGGACTTCTTGGAGACTCCCTCAGCATCCTCCCAGCAAATCTGGAATAAGCTCGGCAGTTGTTCATCTTCAGCAGCCGGCCGCGCAGAAGCCAGTACACTTGTAGACCCCGCAGCCGGGTCGTCAACAGGAAGGGGTGCCCGATAGCTGGGATCCATCTTCGTGACAGCCGGATCCTTCGGGTAAAGCTTTTTCCCGTCTGCACTAAAACCGGGCTGGAAGGAGCTCAAACTCATCTTCTCAGTAAGCTGGGTACAGTGATGCCGGATCGAGTCATCGATAGCCGCCAAGTCTTCCTTGGTAAAGGGAGACCCGTCACTCTTCAAAGAAGGCCATCCCCGGATAAGCACTCCAGTGTCCAGAGCCGGGTAATATGACTTGGCCAAGGCAAGCACGCACATGGCAGAGCGACGAGCAGCAGATCTTTTCCAACTTTCAATCCAACCCGGCAACATATTCAGAGCTTCCAGGAACTTGAGCTGAGTAGTTGGGGGCTTCTCCCACCCGTGACACGCCATCATCGCCTTGCCTGCGCTATAATACAGCTGCTACACGAGTGTGTAGGCGGCTTTGAGCTTCATTTTCAGCTCAAGCTGACAGATCGGGTTCCAGGCTCCTGATGAAGAAAGCAAAAATAAGGTTAAGACAGACATTCTGGAGAAAGAAAAGAAACGTTAGCCGGCAATAAGTTTACTTACCAAAGAGGGAGGTCACCATTTCAGTGATGAATGCAACGAGCTTATCAAACTTGGCAGTAGAAGCTTTCAGATCCTCCTGTAGCTTCGCCCGCTCTTCGGTCCAGAGGGCCTCGTGTTCTTCCCTATCTTGTTGCAGCTGCGTATTCTCCTCGACGGCCTGGCCGAGCTTCTGCTGAAGCTCGGCAATTTTTGCTTCAAGCTGGGCACGTTTGCCGGCCTCAGCTTTGAGCTCCTCCTTCATCACCTCGAGGGCGTGATCATGGTGACGAGCTTGGTCCTGAAGTACGATAAGAGATGCAAAAGTTAGTGATGATTACAAAGAAGTAGGCAGATAAGCTCAAATTGTTATAAGTCCCAGGTTGCTGCAGGCTAAAACCCGGCACTTGGGGGCTACTCAATTTGAGACCAGAAAGACAGTCAAGTGAAACATAAGACCCGGAACATTGCAAGCAATCATTCCGACTTTTGGGGACTACTCAGTTGAAGTTTTTTATCAATTTAAGCGGAGTTCAACAAAAGACCCGGAATATTGCAAGCAATCATTCCGACTCTTGGGGACTACTCATCAAAGTTATTCTTGTATACAGAAGCAAAAAGACATATTTTAAGAAGTCCCGTGTCACCGCAGGCTGGTAACTCGGCACTTGGGGACTAGGAAAGGAGTATTCCCATACCTGGAATTTGTCGTGGAGCTCAGCGATCACGCTGTCCTCCGCCTTTCGGTGCTCGCTGATGCGCCGCTCAAATTCTTCGAAGAGAGAAGAAAAGTCCAAGTCTTTATAAGACTGGAAGCCGGAACTAGGCATCGGAGCTTTGCCCGCAGAGGATTTCGCCGGCGTTGTCTCTGGCTCGGTGGCCCTGGCGATGCGAGAGCCGGCAGGTTTCTCCCCCTGCTTGGAGCCAATTACTTCCACTTCAGGCGGATCACCGGCCTCGCCATCTTGAGATGAAAGGGAAACAAGAGGCGACTCCGGCTTGTCGACGTCCTCTTCGTCCTGCGTAGCAAATTTATCAACCGACCCAGGAGGAGTCGGGACGGAGGCCGGCGCAGCACGAGCTCTGAGAAAGGCAAAGATGTTAGCCAGAAAGAAACAAGTCAAGTATCACAAAAGCATGAAGGAAAAGCAGGCTTACCCCTCATTGACGGCGAAGTCACCGAAGGGGTCGGAGCTCGAATCTGAGGAATCTGAGAGAGACTGGGACTTAGCCTTCCGTTGAGTCCCGGCTAAAGGATAAAGAGTCGAAGGGCGCCTTTGAGGACACTTAACCCGGCGAGGAGGCAGGTTATTAGGAATACCTTCGTTCAATGGCTCGTCGGAGTCAGAGGACCGGAGCCGGCGGCGTTGACGACGGAGTTCTATTTGTTCCTGAAAACAAGAAGAGGTTAGCAAAGTGTCAAAAGAAAGATCACAGATAAAAGAAGTATTGCGGTTATTACCTTCGCAGCATCCGACCTAAGTTTCCTCTTCGGCGCTGGGGGAGCCGGGTCAGAAGAGGGGACGGTTGTATCTGGGAGGAGCGAGTCTGGGTTAACAGTTAGCTAATTTTCGTGAAGATCAGCGTTTAGCAGGCCGAGGAAAAGTCGGGCGATGTAATCAAGCTCACCTTCTTCTTCTTCTACACTGGCATCAGGACCAGCGCCTTCGACATCAGCCTCCGGCTGATCCTCTTCCGACTCGTCGCCTGAGCCGGGTGAAGCCGACAAAGTGGCGGCCCACCAGGGGTCGCTAGTCTAAAGTTCACAGAATCAGGATACTGAGAAAGACTACCTCACAGTAAAAGCGATAAAAGAGCTGTAAGTACCGGTTTCAAAGGGTTGGCGGAGGAGAAAGGGGCGAGGCCGTTCTTCGAGAGGTCGTCCGGAGATTCGTTGACGATCTTCCGGATCGCCTTTATCAGGGCCGCCTCAGTATCATGCTCCTTGTTGAAGCGCATGGGGTCTTCAACTGACCCGGAATACTGGCACATCAAGCCCGGACGTATGGCGAGTGGCTGGATGTGCCACCCCATCCAGCATTTGATGAGGTCGGCACCTGTCAGGCCGTGGGCAAGTAGGGCGCAGACCCGGCCAACCAAGGGCTCGAGGGCTTTCCGGTCTTTGGTGGCGGCGAATGAATTCATGTTGTCGTTCATAATAAGCCGGTCCACGCCGAAATCCGGAAGGGCTGGTTCACCCGGAGGAGCGGCTGCCTTGCAGTAGAACCAGGTCTTCTGCCAATCCTTCGGGTGAGAGTGCAGGTTGACACCCGGAAAGATGATGTTCCTTCGGCGCTGGATGGTTACTCCGCCGCAGGCAACCAAAGGACCTTCGCTGTTTTCCCTTTGGGGTTTGCAGTAGTAAAACTCAAGAAACAAAGGAAGAGAGGGTTCTATGCCGAGATAGGCCTCGCATAGAACAACGAATTGACTGATGTTGAGCACCGAGTTAGGCGCGATGTCTTGTGGACGGATTCTGAAGTATTGAAGAATTTGGCGGAAGAAAAGGGAACCCGGGGGGCGGAATCCCCGGTTGACATGGTCAGCAAAGACAACGACCTCACCCTGCGCGGGTTGAGGTTGAGTGTCGTCATCATCCGGAGCACGCCAGGAGATCTCCGACTTACCTGGGAGCAAGCCAAGGTCGGCAAGCTCCTGCAGCCGGAGCTCGGATACTGTAGATTTGCTCCAGTTGCACGTAATCTTCCGCTTCGCCTTCTCAGGGGCGGCTGCCATGGAAGAGCCGGCGCCGGATGACTTCTTAACTTTCTTCGGAATGCGATGAGCGGCCGACTTCAACCCCATCATAAAGATTGAAAGCCGGAAGGATCTGCAAAAACACCAAGATAGAGCGAGAGGAAATCAGTACAGATCTGGAACTGAGAAGGAAAATGAGAAGTAAAGAGCGCTGCCCAGTTCATCGGAGAGTTCCCGAGAAGAAGAAATGAAGAGATTTGCAGAACGAAGACAGCAAAAAGATTACCAAAGCGCGAGGAGTGCGGATAAGTTACCCGAGGAAGAACACGGGGATCATTCACGAGATTGTTCGGAGAAAACAGATCTAAGGAGTTTTTGGAAAATCAAGAAGAAAGAAGAAATAGGAAGAACATGATGAACACGATCTCATCCGAGGGAGAGTTCTCAGGTTGGAAATGCAAAAGGGATAAAGGCACTTACAGATCAAAGAGGGAAGGAGAAGGACGAGCCGATGCGTGCGGACGAGGCGTGTGGAGCTGTTCTTCGTGCGGATCCAGCCGACGAGCAGTTCGAGAGATTCTTGAGCTCGGGGAGATGAACTGGCGCGCGTGAAGGGGCTCTCGAGGAGGAAGACGAAGTGAGCGTGCGGGGGGGGGGGGGGGGGGGGAGGAGTGATTCATTTCCACCCCGGCACCTTATTTATAGCCTCTAGGGTTTGACCTAGGGGCAAAAGGGGAAAGGATAAGAAGATAATGATTATCTCGGGAGACAAGATCTAATCTGCAGAAGATGTTCCTGACAGGATCTTTTACTTCCCCGAGGTGGTTATTATCTCCTCGATTCCCGCGAGGGGATATGCATTAAAAATGCCGTTGACCAGGAAGGTTGACCGACGGCGGAGAAAAAGATTAAAGAAAGAAAAGAAAGTCACGGTCTTAAAGAAGGAAAAATCAGACAAGTGATGGCCGGGTTATGAACGGGCCGCCAGCAAGAGCCGGCCAAACTGACGCCCGAGAGCCTGCTTGATTAATGAGTTGTTTATTGTTTTTCAGATGATAACCCGGACAAAAAGAAATGACGGCTTCCCCAAGATTATGCCCAAGAGCGCGAAGGAGAAGCAAGTCAATTCTGGTGTCCGAGTTATCCTGGGGGCTACTGTTGGGGGGATCATAACCCGGTAGGCCCACAGACCTAGAAGATAAGCCGGCCTGGTAGAGACTTGGGCCGGATCAAGCATAAAGCGATGGGCCGGGTCCCACGTAAGCCGGAGGCGACGTGTGCCTTGGCCCTCAAGCTAAGAAGGATCCAGAAGACTAGAGACCTGGTACAAGACGGAGTCCTGATAAGGAAGGCGAAGACTTAGAGGACTTAGAGTAGAGTCCGGGTACGATTGTAACCCGGGTTCCCGCTTGTACATCCAGCGAGACCCACCGCCTATATAAGGGGGTCTCCTGGTTCTTAGAGAGATAAGTCGAAAGCCCCAGCAATACCTAGTGACAGAGATTGCAATCGAGACCCGGAAGCTAAGGTGCCGAGTCCTCGAAACCCCATATCAATAAAGCAAAGCAGGAGTAGGTCTTTACCTCGAGGAGAGGGGCCGAACCTGGGTAAACCCTTGTTTCCCCACGACACGCTAGACAAGCTCCCGATGTCATAAGTCGCTATGTCCCAACACTCAAGTTTCCACCCGAAAACATCTGTCGTGACAATCCCACGACAATTATGCTATCAACTGGATATTTAAGTGTGGCACAGCTTCAAGTTTTCTAGACCATCCATTAATCATTCCACTTTACTAAACCATCATGTTTTACCATTAAGCATATTAATATCTCAAAACAACATCAATGATTCAAGTGACACAATTTAATGATCTACAAGATTATGTATCATTTAGTTATACCATCTACCACATTTAACATTTTCTGTTCTTAACCAAACACCAATCAACTTATTTAAAAATAAACTCTCCAAGTATTTAACAATGAGATGTGAGAGTATAACATATGAGAACTAACAGCTCTGAACAAGAGGTGCATAAAAAATAAGAGCTGAAAGTATTGCAGTAGCTATAGAATAATACTCAACAAATACAAGTGAAGAATAGGAGTATTCAAATGAAAAAGCGGAGCGTGTCTCTCTCCCACAAAAGAATCCTAGGATCCATTTTATTCAGAGAATGAAAATAACAAAAGCAAAAATAAAAACAAACAGACGCTCCAAGTAAAGCACATAAGATGCGGCGGAATTAAAATATAGTTTCACTAGAGATAACCTGATAAGTTGTTGATGAAGAAGGGGATGCCTTGGGCATCCCCAAGCTTTGACGCTTGAGTCTTCTTGAAATATGCTTGGGTGACCCACGGGGGCATCCCCAAGCTTAGGCTCTTTCATCTTCTTGATCACATCATATCATCCTCTCTCTTGATCCTTGAAAACTTTCTCCACACCAAACTCAAAGTAAACTTCATTAGAGGGTTAGTGCATAATAAAAAATTCTCATATTCTGCATGGAGACAATTATTATCATGGTACTGGACATTAGCTACAGCCACTGGAATTTTATGGAACAAAAAGATCCATTCAAAAACAGCAAAAGAACCAATGCAAAATAAATGGCAGAATCTGTCAAAAACAGAACAGTCCGTAAAGACGAATTTTTTCGAGGCACTTAACTTACTCAAATCAGAAAATTCAAAACTAATTAAAGTTGCGTACATATCTGAGGATCACGCTCAAAAAATATCAGGTCATTCCGACGTTTCTGTAAAGAGTTATGAATTTAACGGTGAACAGCAGAAAAACTGTTCCTGCGCAGAAATCCAAATCTAGTATCAACTTTCTACTAGAGACTTAACTTGGCACAACTATGCAATAAAATAAAGATACAAAGGAATTGCTACAGAGGTAGGCATGTTCCTTGACTCAAGAAAATAAAATAACAGGAATAAAAAGTGGGTTGTCTCCCATAAGCGCTTTTGTTTAACGCCTTTGAGCTAGGCATAGAAAACAAAACTCAATTATTTCCAAGAGGAGAAGCATCAACATTATAGTTGGTACGAATAATAGAATCAAAAGGTAGCTTCATCTTCTTCCTAGGGAAGTGTTCCATACCTTTCTTAAGTGGGAAGTGGTACCTTATATTTCCTTCTTTCATATCAATAATAGCACCAACCGTGCGGAGGAAAGGTCTTCCCAAAACAATAGGACAAGAGGGGTTGCACTCAATATCCAAGACAATAAAATCAACGGGGACAAGGCTATTATTAACCATGACATGAACATCATTAACTCTCCCCAAAGGTTTCTTCAAAGCATTATCAGCAAGAAAAACATCCAAATAGCAATGTTCAAAAGGTGGCAAGTCAAACATATCATAAAGTTTCTTATACATAACAGAAATACTTGCACCAAGATCACACAAAGCATTGCAATCAAATTCATTCACTTTTATCTTAATGATGGGCTCCCAACCATCTTCTAACTTCTTAGGGATAGAAGCTTCAAGTTTTAATTTCTCTTCACTAGCTTTAATGAGAGCATTTGTAATATGTGTAGTAAAAGCCATATTTAAAGTACTAGCATTAGGACTTGTGGCTAACTTTTGCAAGAACTTAATAACTTCAGAGATGTTACAATTATCAAAATCAAAATCATTATCATCAAAGCAAACCGAACCATTATCTCCTATGTTCTTAAAAATTTCAGCACTTTTATCAAGCATAGTTTCAGCAGTTTTAGGCAATTTTAATTTTTTTGAAGAAGTAGAGAAAACATTGCCAACACCAATTATGTTACCATTAATAGTAGGAGGCTTACTAGCATGTGAAGTAACATTATTTTCAGTAGTAGTGATAGTATAAACTCTAGCAAGATTATCCTTTTTAGCTAATTCTTCCTCTCTTTCCCATCTAGCACGCAATTGAGCCATCATCCCAACATTTTCATCAATTCGAACTTGGATAGTATTAATTTTAGCAAGGGTCTTACTTTCATTAGTATCATTAGGCATGACTTTAGATTTTAAAAGATCAACATCAATAACAAGACTATCAGATTTAGAGGCAAGAATATCAATTTTCCCAAGCTTTTCCTCAATAGTTTTATTAGAGGAAGTTTGGGTAGTGATAAAATCTTTTAACATGGTTTCAAGTTCAGAGGAGGTATTTCTATTATTGCTATAAGAATTACCATAAGAATTACCATTATTAGGAGGATAGGGCTTATAGTTGTTATTACCATAATTGTTCCTATAGGCAATGTTGTTGAAATTATTATTTTTAATAAAGTTCACATCAACATGCTCTTCTTGTGCAACTAGAGAAGCTAAGGGAACATTATTAGGATCCATATGAGATTTACCATTCACAAGCATAGACATGATCATATCAATCTTTTCACTCAAAGAGGAGGTTTCTTCAACAGAATTTACCTTCTTACCTTGAGGAGTCCTTTCAGTATGCCACTCAGAATAATTAACCATCATATTGTCCAGAAGTTTTGTTGCAGCCCCCAAAGTGATGGACATAAAAGTACCTCCAGCAGCCGAATCCAATAAATTTGTTGAAGAAAAATTTAGTCCTGCATAGAAGGTTTGAATGATCATCCAAGCAGTCAGTCCATGGGTTGGGCAATTCTTAACCAGAGATTTCATTCTTTCCCAAGCTTGAGAAACATGTTCATTATCAAATTGCTTAAAGTTCATAATGCTACTCCTTAGGGAAATAATCTTAGCAGGAGGATAGTATTTTCCAATAAAAGCATCTTTGCATTTAATCCAAGAATCAATACTATTCCTAGGTAATGAAAGTAACCATTCTTTAGCTCTTCCTCTCAAGGAGAAAGGAAATAATTTCAGTTTTATAATGTCACCATCTATATCTTTATATTTTTGCATTCCACAAAGTTCAACAAAATTATTTAGATGGGCAACAGCATCATCAGAACTAACACCAGAAAATTGCTCTTTCATGACAAGATTTAACAAAGCAGGTTTAATTTCAAAGAATTCTGCTTTGGAAGCAGGTGGAGCAATAGGTGTGCATATAAAATCATTATTGTTGGTGCTAGTAAAGTCACACAACTTTGTATTCTCAGCAGTAGTCATTTTAGCAAAATTTAAAAGCAAACCGAAATATAAATATTAATGCAAGTAGCTAATTTTTTTGTGTTTTTGATATTTAATAGCAAACTAAACAGGAAATAAAATTTAACTAAGCAAGACAAAAACAAAGTAAAGAGATTGGGAAGTGAGAGACTCCCCTTGCAAATGTGTCTTGATCTCCCCGGCAACGGCGCCAGAAAAGTGCTTGATGCTCATGGGTGTGAGGAGTTGGAAAGCCCCAAGAGGAAGGTGTGATGAGCGTAGTAGCAAGTTTCACTCAGTTATGAAACCAAGGTTATCGAACCAGTAGGAGATGAAGAACGCAACGAAGGTCTCCCCGGCGCCAGAAAAGTGCTTGCGCGTGGTTGACGAGGGAGGTGGAATCTGCACAACACAATCAAGAAACTTTGCTCCAACTCAACAGTGAGGTTGTCAATCTCACCGGCTTGCTGTAACAAGGATTAAACGTATGGTGTGGAAGATGATGTTTGCAGAGAATGAAAGAAAGCAGTTTGCAGTTGGTTGTTTTATCAGTTTAAAGAAAAGGACCGGGGTCCACAGTTCACTAGTGGTGTCTCTCCATAGATAATAATAATAGCATACATGCGGGTAAACAAATTACAGCTGGGCAATTGACAGAATAAAGAGCTGCATAATGATGCATATACTAATGTCATGATGTCTAGTGTGAGATTCATTTGGGCATTACAACAATATACATAGACCGTTCCAACCGCATCTATGACTAATAATCCACCTTCCGGTTAGCGTCCGCACCCCTTTCAGTATTAAGTTGCAAGCAACAGATTATTCCATTAGGCAAAGTTGTTAATGTAAGTAATACAATTATCCTTAGACAAAGCACTACTGTTTTATCCCTAGTAGCAACAGTACATCTACAATCTTAGAGCTTGCTGTCACTACCCCAGATTAAATAGAGACATGAACCCACTATCGAGCATAAATACCCCCTCTTGGAGTCACAAGCATCTACTTGGCCAGATCATCTACTAGCAACGGAGAGCATGCAAGATCATAAACAACACACAACATGATATATTATGAAGCAAATGACATAGTATTCAATATCCATCGGATCCCAGCAAACACAACATGTAGCATTACATAAAGATGATCTTGATCATGATAGGCAGCTCACAAGATCTAAACATGATGGCACAATAGGAGAAGACAACCATCTAGCTACTGCTATAGACCCGTAGTCCAAGGATGAACTACTCACGCATCAGTCCGGAGGCGGGCATGGTGATGTAGAGCCCCCCGGTGATGATTCCCCTCTCCGGCAGGGTGCCGGGAAGAGCTTCTGAACCCTCCCGAAGTAGGGTTGACGACGGCGGCGGCTCCGTAAGGTTTTGTCGAAAAGTGTTCGGGTCCTAGGTCTTGTATTGTCGGGGGGTATTTGTAGGCGAAAGGGCGTAGGCGGTGGAGGCCCGAGGCCACGTCCTCAGGTGCTGGCGCGACAGGGGGGGGGGGGGGAGCCGCGCCCCCACCTGATGACGGCGCCTCGGTGCCCTTCTTCGTTTCCTCTTCGGACTTCTGGAACGTGTCGGGAAAAATAGGGACTTCGGCATAAAAATCGTCCAATTCCGAGAATATTTCCTTAAGTGGTTTTCTGAAACCAAAATAGCAGAAAACAGGGAACTGGCACTGTGGCATCTTGTTAATAGGTTAGTCCCAGAAAATGCATAAAACAACACAAAGTGTATATAAAACATGTAGCAATTGGTATAATATAAGCATGGAACATAAGAAATTATAGATACATTTGAGACGTATCAGTGGTGAAGAGCTCGAGGAGGGCAAGAGGCAAGGGCAGGAGAGAGAATGAGTGCGGGTGAAGGAGATGAACGTTTCGGTACCCTATTTATAGGGCCGGCGTTAAGATCCGTGCAGTTGCTAAAAAGGCGGCCACGTGGCACGCATCCGGGCGAAGGCGAAACGGCCCACGATCTCACGTTCGCCATAACTCCTCTTTTCCCGTGATTTGCAATCATGGCACGATTTCGTTCCGTTTGGATTCAAACTGTCGTGGACCAAATGACGTCATCTGCCAGTTATAAGTTTGACTTGTCAGTAAGGATAAGGCTTCCCCGAGAAGTCATCCGGCAAGTTAAGCTAGCCGTCTTTCCCATGCAGGATAAAGGTGGCCGCGTGCTGGCAATCAAGCCGGCACGTGTTCCTTTTCCATTCAGAATGGTTCAAGCCCTGCAGCCGCCAACATTCAAGTTGAAGATCATGAAGACGAGGAAGCCGGCGACTGGATAACTTCAACCTTTCTAGGGGCTAATGTTGGGGATATACCAACCAGGGGTATCTCCAGCATGGATCAATCCGGCTAGTCCAGGGTGGCCCAAGGGTGGTTAAGGCTGATGCCTACCGGGCGGCCCAGATAGCTGACGTACAAGGAAGTAGGCGGACGATCCAAGGAAGGCGTAAGGTCGAAGCCCATCAAGCCACCAAGCCCAAGACGGAAGGCGGCAACCAAGCCGGCTAGGTCTAGAACTCTGTTTACTTGCCGGACAAGTACTTACCTTGTATCCCGGGGTTTGGCCGCCTATATAAGCCGGCCACCGGGAAGCCTTTAGGGCCCGCTTCAATACGCTCGAGACAATCTCATACACCATTGTAACCTGTTCACGGCTATTGCCTTATAGTGAATTATAGCAGCACGTAGGGTCTCGCCACCGCTGTGAGATCCGAAGGTGGGTAAACTCGCCGTGTTCAATCCCGCCCTTGATGACTCCAGCCTTCTTCCCCACAATCCATCCCCAGGCTAGAGGACCCCCGTCTCCTATATACAATGCCAATACTACGACACATGTTAAATCCCTGCTTCCCTCCATGGAGGGTCTATCTTTTACGTAATTGTTGAGTCACCATCCTTCTTTGAGCACCTTCTCAAGAGCATAATTGTCATTCTTAGTATAATGTGCTTGTCCCAGAATACGATTAACCGTGACACAGCTTGATGCTTTTATCTCTGATATCTTTATATCTAGTCTTCATTTAAAACTTCAGAGGTGCCCGGGCATTTATGTTTTGCTGTACAAATTCAGGCAAGCGAGATACCACTCTACCATGCTTTATTACGATCATTACAATCTTGTTAATGTTTATAAATTTCATGTTATGAGCTCTTGGTTGGTTGATACTCTTCATTGGGTAACATGATTGCTAAGTTTTACTATCCATACATCATGCAATTGTTAAAAACCTGATCATAGCATTTAAAATCAAAAATTATTTTGTTTTCATTTACCTACTCGAGGACGAGCAGGAATTAAGCTTGGGGATGTTGATACGTCCAAAACGTATCTATAATTTTTGATTGTTTCATGCCATTTTTATGCTTTTAGTACTTGTTTTTATATTAAGTTTATTATTTATTTGGACTAACCTACTAATGGTTGCAAAAGTGCACAATGTTCTTGTTTTACTCTTTGATGTGTAGAAATTATCAAGAATACAAGAGGAAACCTTGTTGGAGTCGAATTTGGACTTTCCAGAAATCTGTCTGAAAACTATTTTCGAAGATTGTCACGTCTGGGCCTGAAGACGATGTCAAATGGAAATCAAAATTGTTACAAAGTTGTAGGAAATTTTCTGCTAATAATCCTGGACTTAAAATTCGGCCCAATCCGAGTCCGGATGCTCCAGATATGCTCGTTTTCATGGGGCCCAAGAGGGGTTGACGGAAATGCGAGAGTCTATATAAAGAAGGAAACCCTAGGTCGTGAAGGACTCCTCCACCCACGAATTCCAGCCACCAAAAGCCACGTTTTTGCCTCCCCCATGGATCCCATCTCCATGGGGGAGGTCTCCCAAGAAGCCATGAAGAAAGGGGGCTAAGGGGCGGCATTCCCCCTTGTTGCCGGCGGCGTTAGAGGAGCTCCCCGCGCCACCGCCGGCGGCGCCGCCGCCCTGCGCCTCTCGCTGCCCCCTTCACCGACTTCACCGCCATCTCCATCACCAACTCCTCCTTGTATTCAGTGGTTCATCCTCCCACAAACCTCTGTACCGTCCTATATAAACATGGTGTTTGATGCTATAATATTTATCCTATGATCTATGTCATGTTTCCGTAGTTTATTTGTCTTTTGATTGCTTTGTTGAATGCATGAGGTTCATTAGAGTTGTATGTTGATATGGTACTGTCCTTTGGTGTCCATTATATTTGTGCGCGCATGTATCAACACCCTAGGGTTAGTAGTATGTGCAAAGTAAGGGGGGGTAGTTCTGCCGGAGTGACAGAAACCTGAGGACTCGAACCGGTTAGTTGCACGTATGGGAGTAAGAGGACCATGAACTTAAGGCTATGGTTGGGGAAACCTTAATGCATTGTTAGTATTTACGGATGTTCGCTAACAATCCAATCATATAGTACTTGTAATCCTAAGTAGTGGAGTGCATGTATATTTAGCCTCTCTCACATAGAAAACTGCATCGAAGACAATGAAACCGATATCTTCACTAATTAATCTTGGACAAAGCCACCACAATTACCACCACTTTTCCACACTCATGGTACTGTTAGTTTATGGTTACTTAGTATATCTTATTGCTGCAGCACTAACATTTACTTTCTTGTATTTATTATCTTGCAAAGTTATCTCTCATACCCGTATTATTGCTCTAGTTTTATTTCCTAGATAATGTAAACGTTTGGTGTGCGTAGAGTTGTATCAGTGGTTGATAGAACTTGAGAGAACATTCATCCTACCTTTAGCTACTCGTTGGATTCGACACTCTTACTTATCGAAAAGGCTACACACGATCCCCTATACTTGTGAGATATCAGGGTCCTGGTCAACGGTGAGGGAGGACGTGGCGTGGCCAGCCGCGGAGCCGCTGCCAGCGGAACCCACAGGGGGGGCGGCAGAGGCGGGAGAGGTGGTGCCCGTGTTCTCCTCCGGGAGGACGCTGACAGAGGGCCCGCCCGAGAACAGAGGCGGCATCTCGGAGATCGCAGCCATGGCGGCTTCGCGCGAGGCATGCAGACGAAAAGAGGATGCACCGAGCTTGAAGGATCCATGCTTAACGATCAACCCGGCGACGGTGGGCGAAGCGGCGAGGGAGGTGAAGACCAGGGGAAGGATTTGGTATACGGAGAAGGAGTCCGGGGCGGAGGTAAAGCAAAAAATTCAAGGCGTTTTTAACTCTAAAACCATTGCAAGCACTGTCGATCTGCTCTGGAGTAATCCAGAAGCGTCCCGGGCAGTGAAATTTGTTTAAAATTGGAGAATAGGCAACCGTGGTGCGGTATTGGCGAAGGATAGAGAGGAAGAACATCGAACCTTTAGAGGGACGGAGCGTGCCGGGGCGACGAGGTCGCCGGCGGTGCCGAGGTTTGGCCACGATGTCGCAGGCGGAGGAATCGGTCGTTGCGGCGGCAGGGACGGCGGTAGCGTCGCAGGAGTCCAGACGGACGCCACGAGGCTCCACCCCATGAACCGCAGCAGCCACAGCATCCACCGGGAGGGAGGTTGGGCACGGCGGCAGCGCAGCACCGACCTGCAAGAGGGGCGAGGCGGGGGCAGGAAAGGTTAGAGGAAGCTGGAGGAGGGTGGCTGGGCGGAGGAGGGGCATGGGGACGGCGCCAAGGAGGCTTGGGCGCGGCGGCGAGCAGGCCGGCGACGAGGGGCGCGTGGGCGACGGGCTGTCGCCCGGTGCGTCGCCAGAGCCCTCACTCATCTCTGACCTGATCCGTCCATGCATCATTGTGAGCTCGACTAGCGTTTCCTCAAAAAACAATGAACCTTTCTAGGAATCAAGGTGTTCCATCTCAAAAGAAAACGGGAAATCTAATTAGCAGGCGCCTTATATTTGGCATAACCGCACGCACGCGGGTGAGAAAGAAATGAGCTTCTTTTGCATGCATGCACTAAATATCAAAATTGCTGATGTCATCCCGATGTAAATGCAAATTCAAAAATTCAAAATGATTTGTAGGCCAAACCGTTTATCCGATTTAGAATCCGTTTTCACCGCTGAGTTAGTCGCGACGAGATCTTCGAAACTAGATCCCATATTGACATATTCCGACAACTTTTTTTCGGACCCAAAAGTTACCCACCCCGTAGCATATAAGTTACCCAGGTTGTACTATGTAAGTTACCGACCATATTAACGATTAGTTTTCGGGTTGAAATAGAACCATTTTTATTGTTCTTTTTTATTTTTTTGATTTTTGAAGTCACCACACCTAGTTATTCATAAGTGAATATCACGTTAGGATGGTAAATGTATCATGCAACACTCGTTCAACTTCATAAGTATTAGAATGATAATTCTCTATTTTCATAATAACAATTACACCATAAAAAAGACTCTATTGGTAATAATTACCCACCTATTACTGATAAAGTTACCAATCTAGTACTGATAACATTACCCACCCAGTACTGATGGAGTTACCCGCCTAATACTGATAAAGTTACCCCCGATATTAATAAAGTTACACATGTAGTTATCATACTCTCTCGGCAATACTTATCACCCAAATACTGATAAAGTTACCCCCATTAGTAATAAAGTTACCCATGTGTTTTTATGTGTAGTTATCCACCGCAAAATCGTTATATTTACCCTACTCTCGATAATAGTTATAACCCAGTACTGATAAAGTTATCTCATGTGTTTTCATGTGTAGTTATCCACCACAATATTGTTATAGTTACCCGAAATTGATATAATTACCATGTCCTCTAAATAATAGTTACGAACACAATGTTCATCTTTTTATGTGTAGTTTCATTATGAAATTGACATTTATCGTCCTAATACTTATGCATGCATGAAAAATTTATCATCTCAAAATAATGTGGTAACTTAAAAGCTCGTAAAGATCTAAAAGAACAAGAAAAATGGTTCTATTTCGACCCAAAAACTAATCGCTAATATGGTGGGTAACTTACGTATGCAAGACTGAATAACTTATATGTTACGGGGTGGTAACTTCTGGGCGAAAAAAAAACTTGTCGGAACATATCAACATGGGATCTAGTTTTGAAGATCTCGTCGTGACTAGTCTAACGGTGAAAACGGATTCTCAATCGGATAAACGGTTTGTTCTACGAAATTTTTTGAATTTTGGATTTTCGCATTTAATGTGGGATGACATCAGCTTGTTTGTCTGTTTGTGCATGCATGCAAAAGGAGCATTTCTCTTTGCGTACACATAAACTAACCAGCATGCGCCTGCCAATTAGTTCCGTCCAAAAGAAAAAGAAAAACCTCACCGAGTCCTATTTTTGCATCCCTAGCTCTGGCCGTCATACACGTACCTACAATCATACTTGCGCGATTCATCGATTCGAGGTTTCTAGATTAGTTCTACTATGTTTGTGTTCGCTTTGGGTGCATCCCAATCTGTTTTGTTTTAAGGATCTCAATCTGGTTTCTTTATGAGCGGCCGATTGAAGGGGCTCATATTGTTAAGCTAATCAATCATGGTAAGTGGTTAATCGCCATTTATATCGTTTTGTACCCAAACCTTTTAAGACCGTGTTCAATATTTTGCTATGATTGTTAGAATATAGTACGGGATCTTTGAATTTTCCATTGGAATGATTATATGATATATAATTGATATTCACGAGATGATGAACCTTGAAAAAACTTTGTTTTCGATGCATTGTCCTTTTTATGCACCCGAGAGCATCTTGGTATGAAGTTTGTGATATAGCCATTGATCCATCAAATGTAGTGCTCCCATATCCTTGGGAGCCATGCACGTGTGTTTTGCGAGATATGCTCTAATTTCGGTTGCAGAAAGTATTCCCACAAATGATTGGATTTGGAAGATGATCCATATCTAAGGTTTTGGATACCGGTTCCCAAAAAAATCTCGGAGGGGGCTGGGATTTCCGGTTACCGTGGTTACCGGTCAAAAATTTCAAACAAATTTTGAAATTTGAACTTAAAACATCAAAAATAATTTGAAAAATGATTTTAAAGGACGAAATCGGTCCAAATTCAAATGCTCCGAGATTTTTTGTCCAGTAAACACATTTACCGGGGGGGGGGGGGGGGGGGGGGGGGGGGGGGGACTGAGAAATCCGGTTACCGGCCGGTTACCGCGGTATTTCAACTGGTAACCAAATCCCTGTCCATATCTAAACATGAAATCTTCAATTAGTTAAAATGCATTGAAATTTCAATGAAAACACATGTTATTATAAGTTAAGGTATGTACTATTTCATGTTGATCTGAACCGTTGGCGCCTCGCGTTGTTTGTATGGGAACCTTATGTTGTTGCTCTTTTTGGAGCCTATGCTGTCACTATCTAGTGTGTCTGGACTTTATATCTGACTCGCGATGTCGCCTTAATGGCTTAATATAAAGCCGGTCTCTGCTCCAAGCTTACGTCTAATTTTTTTTTACTACAGTACCAACGTGTAACCTTTTCTTAGAAGACATTTCCGATAATTTCTATTTGAAAAAATAGAGGAGGTCTAGCTTGCCCGATAACCAGGAGTCGAGGACACACCGAAACACTTGTACTGACTTACAAGCAACTCCTTCGCAGTTGCATATTTATCACTTACCCAAGGAAAGGACGAGCTCCCTTTTATACCTAACCAATGTCGCGAGCGGCTTAAGGGGAAGAACAGTAGTCGATCGGACGATCGATCAAAGCAGGTAACGGCCATGGGTGGCACGCCGCGCAGCAGCATCGGCCACATCCTGCCCGGAGCCGGCTTTTTCGCCGTCGGCCTGTGGCACCTGTTCAGCCACGTTCGGCTCTTCTCCCTGCGCCCGGACTCGTACGTCGCGCCGGTCTGGTTCCCTGTGACGGGCGCGCGGTACCTCGAGCCCGCCCTCGTCATCGCCGGCAGCGCCGTGGAGTTCGTCATGGAGATGTTCGTGGACCACTCCACCTTCCTGCCGTTCGACGCGGACGGCTCCATCCCGTCCGACCGGCTCCACAACCACGAGCACGCCATCATCTGCCTCGCGCTCATCGTCTACGCGGGCGCCGCCGTCCACCTCGACCGCGCCCGCGCCCCGGGCCGCCGCGCGCTCTGCCTCCTCCTCGTGGCCGTCGTCTTCGCGCAGGAGCTCCTCGTCTTCCACTTCCACTCCACGACCCACGCCGGCGTCGAGGGGCAGTTCCACTGGATCCTCGAGGTGGTCGTCGCCACCTGCCTCGGCACCGCGCTCCTCGGCGTCGCCTTCCCGCGGAGCTTCGCGGTGAGCCTGGCCCGGTCGGCGTGCATCATGTTCCACGGGGTGTGGCTGGCCGTCATCGGCGCCATGGTGTGGGTGCCGAGCATGGTGCCCAAGGGGTGCTCGCTGGTGCGGGAGGACGGCCGCGACACCGTGCGCTGCCACGACAAGGCCAGCCTCCACCGCGCCAGGGCGCTCGTGAACCTGCAGTTCGGCTGGTACCTGTCCTTCATGACGGTGTTCGTCCTCGCCATCTACCTCTACGTGTGCAGCAAATACCCTGCCGAGCAGCAAGCGTACGCACGGCTTCTCACGAAAGCCGGCAACGAGGAAGAGGAGGCGCACAAGTGCGGGGTGCCGCGCGATGCCAGCGGCGAGGTGCATGTACACGGCTTCGCGCCATTGGAGATTGAATTGTAAATGTGTCAAACTGGAGATTGATCAGGAGTACTAACGTTAACATATATACACAGTTACAAACCTAGCTAGCTAGGGTCCTGCAGACGTGTTGTACAGTATTCGTTTGAGCACTATATATCTACTCTCCGTTCATAAAATGATGTCTCTCAACTTTATTTATATTTACATGTATCTAGATATTCTTTAGTGTGTGTAGATACATAAAAATCCAGACAAAGTTAAGACATTCATTTATGAATGGAGGGAGAGTTTGAAATATCCATGGATCGATCGTTTCGTGCGTGCCTATTTCCCTTTGATTCAAGACCAAACATGTTTACCAAAAGCCAAAACGTAGCTTAGCTATAGTATTATTGATTGAAGAAAAAGGCAAATGAGTTGATAGCCAGTTGCCACTTGCCAGCATATGATCAAATTCGGTGAAGGAAGACCTTACTCCGAAGGTAAGTTTTGGTGTTGTGGAGGTGTATATTGATCCATGTAAAATATAGGAAACTATCGTTTTTTTTTAACTCGGGGAGCAAAAAACGCAGATGGCAGTTTTTCAAACAGCAGATGTTTTTTCCGGCTTGCATTCACTACGGGAGTAACAGCCTAGACCGACGGCATTTGCCGTCGGGCTCACGCTGCAAACCCTCGGCGTACACGTAGCCCGACGGTGGCCGTCGGGCTAAGGCCGTCGGCGTGTAATCCATCGGGCTCACGCTGTTGCCGTCGGCGTCGCAAATGCCGTCTGCCGTCGGGCTCATAGATCTACCAAATATTTTTGAAAACCAATTTTTCAAAGAAAATATTTTTTTCGAATTTTTTTTCAACTTTTTTTATTATTATTTCAACTCCAATTTAGTCATATATTTAATCTCATATCACACACTTAATCATAATCTTAAGTCAAACTATCCACCATTAGTCAAACTTCCCAGACAGTCACCCATACTCAGATTGCTCCAGGCCAAGCACGCTTAACTATTGAGTTCTATTCAAATGAGATTCCAGTTGAGATGTCATACCTTGCTGCTATTAGTATGATAGCAATCATATTAACCCTCATTTGAGATATTATACTTTTTAATCTTTAAAATTTCAAAAATAAGATTTGAATGAACAAAATAACTATGTTTAATAATACTTGAATAATAATAATAATAATCAATTATTTTATTTTAGTTTTGTCTTTTCCATTTAATAAGAAATAATTCATATCTTCATATTTGTATATCAGAATTTACTAAATAAAATGTCTATGTCGATCATAAAAATGAGAGGAATCCAAATATGACATTCATGTCATCATTTTAATAATGAATGATGTCTTTTAAAACAAACAAGAACCAACATAAATCAGCATAAAGTCAATTAAAGAGGCGAATTAAGATAGAAAGCAAGGAAAATCCTCATATTCAGGTATTATCCATCAAATATGTACTACTCTTTGCGAAAATTAAATTGGTGTCATTTTGGATCATATTTTATGTACTTGCTTCACAAAAAAAGTCATTTTTGGCACTTAAAAAATGGAAAATGATATTTCCAAAAAGAATTTTGAAAATCGCTTCGGCGACGTTGTTTCCCATACCATGACACACATATGTGCTGAATATGAGCACTTTATCACAAACTATGACATGATGATGGTCATACATTGGTCATTTTATTTTGAAAAGTTTGCCCAAAATCAAGTTTATCATTTTTCCTATAAACTAGTACACGTAAAAGGACTCCATGCCAAAGGGTTTCTTTTTTTTGAGTATTGTTTCATATTTTTTCATTTCTTTCAAAAAACGGTCAAAATGGAGAGCATGTCTATTCATCAAAAGTGGTCGAATTTTTCAAAACTATTGACGGTTCTATGTTGTAACCACTACTTGTGTACCTTAAAATTATTTTTGTAAGCATTTTAGAGCAAACTATCACACAGTTGTAGTTCAAATTTGAATTACTTCCGAAAAATTGACATAAAGTCAATTAAAGAGGCGAATTTAGATAGAAATCAAGGAAAATTCTCATATTAAGGTATTATCCATCAAATATGTACTACTCTTTTTGAAAAGTAAATGGGTGTCATTTTGGACCATATTTCATGTACTTGCTTCACAAAAAAAATCATTTTTTGCACTTAAAAAATGGAAAATGATATTTCCAAAAAGAATTTTGAAAATCGCTTCGGCGACGTTGTTTCCCATACCATGACACACATATGTGCTGAATATGAGCACTTTATCACAAACTATGACATGATGATGGTCATACATTGGTCATTTGTCTTGAAACTTATGCATGTTTATAGATGATTCACATTTTTGTGAAGTTTTATTTTGAAAAGTTTGCCCAAAATCAAGTTTATCATTTTTCCTATAAACTAGTACACGTAAAAGGACTCCATGCCAAAGGGTTTCTTTTTTTGAGTATTGTTTCATATTTTTTCATTTCTTTCAAAAAACGGTCAAAATGGAGAGCATGTCTATTCATCAAAAGTGGTCGAATTTTTCAAAACTATTGACGGTTCTATGTTGTAACCACTACTTGTGTACCTTAAAATTATTTTTGTAAGCATTTCAGAGCAAACTATCCCACAGTTGTAGTTCAAATTTGAATTACTTCCGGAAAATTGACATAAAGTCAATTAAAGAGGCGAATTTAGATAGAAAGTAAGGAAAATTCTCATATTCAGGTATTATCCATCAAATATGTACTACTCTTTTTGAAAAGTAAATGAGTGTCATTTTGGACCATATTTTATGTACTTGCTTCACAAAAAAGTCATTTTTGGCACTTAAAAAATGGAAAATGATATTTCTAAAAATAATTTTGAAAATCGCTTCAGCGACGTTGTTTCCCATACCATGACACACATATGTGCTGAATATGAGCACTTTATCACAAACACATGATAATTGTCACACATATGTGTTGAAACTTATGCATGTTTGTATATGATTGATATTTTTGTAAAGTTTTGTTTTCAAAAGTTGCCAAAACTCAAGTTTATCATTTTTCTAAAAACTAGTACACGTCAAAAGACTGCATGTCAAAGGGTTTCTTTTTTTTTTAGTACTTTTTCATATTTTTTTTGAATGTAATCTAATTTTTTAAGAAAAACTGAAAAACTGTATAGTGAGCCCGACGGTAATGCCGTCGGGCTCACAATGGGATTAAATGGACACTGGCACTGTGAGCCCGACGGTGGCCGTCGGGCTCATTGAAGGTACGCTGACGGCACTGTGAGCCCGACGGTGGCCGTCGGGCTCACAACTAGGACGCCGACAGCAAAACGACGCCGACGGTTTTTCTCGGTTCGTCGGTCTTACGTTGTGACGCCGACGGCCCCGACAAATTGCCGTCGGCGTTGAAAATACCGTCGGGCTGCGCTGTGACTCCCGTAGTGATTGTCCACCTGTGTTCACGATTCATGAACTTCACCGTGTTGATGGTATCAACATTATTATGGACCGATAAAGCTCTCTCTTGCCCTAAAAAGAATGTTTAGATGCTAATCCTAAGACTTGGGAATGTGACTGAAACTTACCAAAAATCAGGCAACTCCTAAACATTTGATCAAAATATCGGTTTTGCTAGTTCTAAATCGCCTGAGAACTCACTAGTTCTCAGTCATCTCGGTCACGGTTGGATCATGTGTCAAGATTCGCACAATTTGCATTTTTTTGTTGTTGTCTAGGAGGCCATGCGGAGCTTCTATACGCGTAGAAGGAGGCTGGCCTGCTACTGTTCTGATGCGTAGTGTGGGCTACTGCAGCGCGTGTTCTCTTGGGCTTTTTTGTGGGACACTGATTTTTGCCTTTTTTTTTACTGCATTCCTCTCGGTGGGGAGTAAATTAGTAGATACTACAGGAAGGATGCGTTTCAGATTTTTTTAGTCGCGACTCGGCCACAACTCATATCCAATTGCAATTGAAAGTGGGTTGTAAGTTGTACTCCCTCTGTCCAACAAAAGATGTCACACTTTCTATCAAATTTGTATGTATCTATACACTAAGTCATATCTAGATACATTTAATTTTTGATCAAGTTGAGACATCCTTTTTTGGACGGAGGGAGTAGTTTAATTTTTTCAGTTGTAAGTGTGTTGTAACTGGGCTAACTGGGCTTTTTACAGTTGGAAGTCGCTTGCAACTGTGTTTTTATACATTGCAATTAATTTTTTGTCCAGTTACAAGTTGGTTGTAACTGAACTTTTTTTTGTTCAGTTGCAAGTGGGTTGCAACAGTTTCTTTTTGCAATTGTAAGTCGGCTGGAAATGGATTTTTATCCAGTTATATTGTATTGTAACAAGGATTTTCAGTTGCAAGTCGGTTGCAACAGATTTTTTGTCAAGTGGGTTGTAAACCGGTTTGAATTTTTTTGTCCAGTTACAAGTGGATTGCAACTGTTTTTTTTACAGTTGCATGTGTAGTTGCACGTGGGTTGCAATTGTGTTTTATTCAATGACAGTATGTTGCAACTAAAACTTTCCACTTAACATATGGGTTGTAACTCATATTTGAATCGTTTTTTGTCTGAGTCGTAATTGTGCTCCAACTGAGGTTTCCTAACTGCAATTTGGTTAAGCTTTTTTCAGTTGCAGCTCGGTTGCAACTAACTTTTTATCCGGTTACAATTGGGTTGTAACCGAGTTTGAATATTTTGTGTCCAGTTTCAAGTGGGTTGCAACCGAGTTTTTGGTAAGGAATATTTTTATATATATGTGAACCTTTTTCATTTTCGGAATGAATTGTTTTCATAATTACTAAAATGGTGATATAATATCTTTATTAAATAATTCAAATTTTCGTAATAAAAACTAGTGTTAGTAGCCGGACCAGCAAGCTAGCAAAAGGAAGGAAGCATTGGTCCATTTCTGAAATGAGCCGATGTCTAGGAGCATTCGACTGGGAGCTAGCAAATCGTGTAAGCGAGACGGGAAAGTAATCGATCGACTCGTTGAACAGAGCAAAAATAACACAGCTTGGGCTTTCGGCCGATCGATTTAGAAACAACAAAAAGCAGCACAAAACGTGAACTAACCTCAGATGACTGAGATCTCACGAGATCTCAGGCAACTGAGCTCCAGTCACGCCCTCAAAATATAGGCATCCTCATCTCCGGATAATGTCGAAGAGGAAGCACAAGGAAAACTTGCGACCGAAGAGGGAGTAAACCTGTCAAAAGGAGTGGTTATCGAAGAAATTGTAGAAGAAGATAATTTCCAGCCCTCATCTCCGGATAATGTCGCGAAGAACGGTGATGAAATTGAAAGCGATCAAAGGATGGAACACCCGTCGCTCAGTTTTCTACCTTGTGCACCAGATATGCAACACGTCATGAGAAATTCCAGGCAAGACACCCTGCATCCATGATGGAAAACATGAGCAGGAAGTCTGTAACGAAACCGTCGAAGGAGGATGTTGCCAAAGCCATACAAGATATGTCTTCATTACCTCTAGAGGATTTAGACATGATTATGAAATGGATGGACAGAGCACAACGAGGGGTAGAGGTCGGAAAGAAGACAAAGAATTGGATAATAGGCAGGAAAGGCTTGATCGTCGCCTTTTTCATGCTGATCATGGCCTTCATCCTCCAATGATTTGGATTCATCGGTAGTTGATGGCCTAAACCGATCACGCCAAAAAATTCTACGAAAACAAGCATGTTGTTGGGAACGGCCGAGAAATAGTCTGCGGCCTTTCTTGTAGCATTGTTTATTCTTTTGTCATACTCCCTCCATTTTTGAATAAAAGGTGTATAGTTTTTTGCACGGATATTAAATATGGGTATTTGACATATGTTGGACTCAATTACTTTCATGTGAAATCAGAAAATATGAGTCCCTAATAGCCACAAGTTTGTAATAATCCCCTCCATTATAGATTGGGAGTTTGTGGATGTGAAAACTTGTCCATAAATCGTATTAAGCCTCATATTTTGGATTTTTTTTATCAAAAACTATACACTTTACAGCAAGGAGCGGAGGAGATGTTTATGGATTGTAACAAAGTAAAATGTTTAGGGAAGAAGGAACAATTCCTTATATTGCATTTGGACAATAGGCTATTGCCCATTTTATAATGATGGTGTGGAATAAACGGGATTGACTTGAAAGCTAATGCCCATTTCGTTTGACAGCAGCAGGCTTGGGCCTGAATATGGATAGTAAGCCCGCCTCTGTTTCTTTGCTCAGTGGGCATTCCGTGGAGAAATAACTTATTATTATTGGGTTCCATTTCCACTAACTTTAGGGAACAAACTGATAACAAAATATAACAGAGAGCCAACAGTACTAATGATTACAAATCATATAGCAATATTTTTATTCATAGCTAATTTGGTACTGTGAAATTTATATGAGAAATTTGATGTACTAAGTTAATGTTTCGAAATACTTACTTCTAATGATGATTATGTATTGTAGTGGATACCCTCAAGGTGTATTTTAATTCATACAAAAATATTTGATTAGCAAGCATATTTAATACTCCCGCTGTCCAATAAAAGATGTCTCATTTTTTTTAATCAAATTTAGATGTATCTGTACACTAAATCATGTCTAAATATATCCAATTTTGATCAAGTTGAGACATCTTTTATTGGACGGAAGGAGTATAAGTTATGTAACATTAAATTGATACTGAAAAGTACTTATTGTTGCAATTTTATATTACGCAAGCCACATTTGAATCGAGTACATTTGTGACACACTGTCTTTGAAGAATTTAAATATGACCTACATATATGATACATGAAGTATATATACTAGTCAACCAGCTGTTGAAAAAAACATACTCCATCTTGTGTAATTTGTAAGCAGCAACTTGCAAATCTCTTTGTCACGCTGTCGTTCAATGCTTACTGAAGAGCCCCGAAGGCTCTACCCTAGATCACTAATACTACTTGTTGGTCTTTGATTGGACTTTCAGTGAACGTGTGATCATCTTAAACTCCCCAAAATATGGCTGGCGTTAGCGGAAACTATGTGCTAGTCATCACAATCCAAACATGTGGCTTTGGTCCACTCATTCGCTTACGCTTTACATATGTCTTCTCACTTAAGCATCATGTAAATGTTTCCGTCCTAGTAGTCGTCTTTTGCTATGTGGAGCAGTCAGCATATGGCTGCCTGTTGAAGCTACCTGAATTGACTTGAGAGCGCTGGCCCAAACAAAAGCATACACGAGGCAGAGGGGGCTTGATTATCTTAGATGTTTTTGGCCCACACAAGCAAAGTAACCAAGGGCGTGTTTGGTAACATGCAGCTAATTTTCCCGTTCGAAAACAACGTAGTTGTTGCATCTAGAGCACCTGCCCCGTTTGAAACGGTGCAAAAAACGTAGTTGTCAGTTTGTTTGGTTGCCCACAACAAAAGAAATCGTCTTGTCGAAAACGAGGAGACCAAGTTTCATGTGCTGTTTGGTTGTGGCTGCGTTGAGCATCTTTGTGAGGCTGACACGCAATGTGGGCACTGAAAACAAGGGCATCTTTCTCTCCTCTCATCTCCCGTTGGCCTGTCCCGGTGGAAACGCTCAATCGAGCGTACCAGTGTGACCTGACCCAGATCCCTTTTGGATGCTTTGAGGTTCGTGTTGTGCAGCGATTTGGACCCTTATTGTTTGGTTACCCACAAAAAAAAAGAATCTTCCTGTCGGAAATAAGGAGACCAGATTTCATGCGAGCAACCAAACGCGCCTCAAATGTTTATCAGCAATACTATCTATGGGAGAAAAACTGGAAACGTTTGTCGTCCCCGTGCTCCTCGCTTCCCCTGTTTGACGATAAATCAATTCGATGATTGGCCCTCCCACCGGCTTGATCTTTGTGTAAATGAACATTGTTGGCGAATCAATGCTGATAGCAATAAGATGTGCTGATGCCGGATATATAACACCACGAGAAGATGAACACGCTTAAGGCGAGAGAAAATTATTTCGCGCCTTGTACTCGAGCTTCAAGACGAGAGGGCGCCCAAGACCGCGACGCGAGCCACCTACGCCGCCATCTGTTCCCCCTACCCCATAGCCGCCTTTCTGAATCGATTTCATTTTGTAACTAAAAGTTTGGGCTCTCTGAATTCAAGGAACAATATCGATGATTCGATGAACACTAAGTTAGAGTCTCTAGGCAGTGCTATTTTTATACTACACATCACGGTGTTTTTTGCGAGCTGATTGCTTAACCCACATGGCACAAAAGTCATTTTTATGAAGAAAAACAAAATAAACCAGCCACACATAAAACAGGAAAACTTTTAATGACACTTCTTAATAGAGAATATACTTTTTCCATAGACCTAATATTTGTATATTGTTTAGTTTTCCTTAAAACTATATTGGTTCATATATTATGTTTTCGGATAGGGAGGATTTTACGGTGCATCGGACTACACAAATGATTGTCTAGTATATGACCTCATCCGACGGCGGCGGTTAATTGGACCAATAATGGGCCACGAAATTCGCAAAAAATAATTAAGGGTATTATCGGTAGATCACTTAATTTACAACGGCTATATACTACGTGATTAAACGTGTAGACCAGGTAGTACATTTAACCTAATTTCGATCACAGATGCTAATTACTTAGTTACCCTGTGATGAACAATAGAACATGTTTCTGCGCCACCGTCGTCACTTACATCCCGCGCGGCCGCCCTCACTCACAGCCCGACTGCGCCTTCACCCTTCACTCGCCGCTACCCTTCACTCGCGGCCCTCCTTCACTCGCCAATTAACATGCGCCGCCATCATTCATTCCCCGCCCAACTGCGCCGCCAACCTTAACTCGCCGCCCGACTACGCGTCGAGCCCCGATCCCACGAGGGTTTGTGGACAAACTATGTAATCTTTATTCGACAATTCTCATCCGATCAAGTATCTACAACCACCAGGCCCCAGGGTTTCGAAATTTTCCTTATGTGGTCGAGTTTTTCAGTGTCGTTGAGACCTTTTCGGAGACAATTCGAAGCAAGATACGGTGTCCAACCAATCGTCACCAAAACATTAATTGGCGACAATAAAGACATGGTAAATGAAATTCATTGAAAGTTGTTGTTCCCTCAGCCGGCTGTTAAAATCGCTCGAGGTTGTAATTCGAGCATAGGAAAAAGAGGGTTAATTTGAAAGCTAATGCCCATTTATTCGATGGGTCGTCCGTCGGCATCGCTCAGACTGAGATATCGATAGGATATGCATGCCTTTCTTATTTCCCGTAGTGGGCACTCCTTCAAGAAGTAATTGTTTTTATTGGGTTCCACCATTCACATTTATTTCCATTTTATTTGTGCATCTTTTATGTCCGTTGAACATAAGTTCACTACTTTTCTCAATTCACTATTATAATTTTTTTATTTTAATATGTATTAGATACGGATCAAAATGGATACACCGAAACTCGTCTACATCCATGTATTTTTCAAAATAGTTTAAAAACATCTTTTAATAGTGATCGGAGGGAGTACAAACCAAACAAGTGGAGTTTGGTCCACTCATTCGCGTAGACTTGACATGTCTTCTCACGTAAGGATCATGTAGATGTTTCCATCCTAGTAGCCGTCTTTGGCTATGTGTAGCAGGTTGCAGCCTTCTCAAGTCACCTGAATTGACTAGCGGCGTTGGCCCAAACAAAAGGAGACGAGACAGAGGTGCTTGATTAGCTTAGGAGTTTGTTGGTGCAAACAAGCAAAGTAACCAAATGTTTATCAGTGATCTTGACAGTATTATCTATGGAAAAAACGAAATGTTTATCGTCCTCGTGCTCCTTGCTTCCCTTTACTTTGGCAATAAATCGATTTGACGTGGGCCCTACTGTTTACGTGCAGAATGAACATAGCTGGTCAATCAAAGGGAATTTTCAGAGTTTAGACAAGCCGCTGAGGAAAAGCAATCTTCGTGCTTATCCGTTGATTAACATTCACCGACGAAACAAGGGAGTCGTACATCAAAATTCACTTATACAGGTCACTCACCAGACCCAACGAAACCAATCCGTCAAACTAAAAGAACTGTACAATTTACAGTACACCAACCTAATGTGTATCCATCGTAATGTACAACCATGCATGCACCTTAGCCGGACGTCAATTTCATCGATCCTTTGATGCAGTACTGTTTTATGGTTCCACTTATCTCTCTACCTCCATCTCCATGGGCTTTGTTCCGCTGACCACGTGTCCGTACCTTAGCTTCACGGCCTCGAGGTCGTCCTCGTCGTCATCCTCCTCGTCATCGTCTCCGATGCTGAACCGGCCGTTGGCGTGCCTTTCCTTGACCAGCGGCAAGTACTGCGTCTCCTCCGGGTACATCCTGCTGACCTGGAGGTAAAACATGACGACGAACACCACGGTGGCCGTCAGGTACCAGCTGAACTGCAGGTTGACGAGCGACTTGGCGCGGTCGAGCGCCTCGTCGGTGCGGCACCGGACCACCTCGTGGCCATCCTCGAAGTTGAGGAAGCATCCCTTGGGTATCAGCCCCGGCGTCCAGAGCATGACGCCCATGACGACGAACCAGACGCCCTGGAACACGAGGCTGGCCGACCGCACCAGGCTCACCGCGAAGCTCCGTGGGCAGGGGATCCCCAGCAAGGTGGTGGCCAGCGTGACGGCGATGACGGCCTGCAGCAGCCGGTGGAACTGCCCCTCCACGCCCATGTGGTCCGCGGAGTGGAGGCCGAAGATGAGCAGCTGCTGCGCAAACGCCGCGGCGGCGACCAGCTGCGACACGGTGTCCCGCATGGGCGCCCGGACCCTGTCCATGTGGATGGTGACCGCGCCGAAGGCGAGCAGCGCGAGCGAGATGGACGCGTGCTCGAAGTTGTGCAGGTGGTCTGAGGGGATGGTGCCGTCGTCGTCGAACGGCTGGTGCTTCGCCGGGCCGATGACGAGCTCCATCAGGATGGACGCCGCCGAGCCGACGACGACGACGATGAGCTCGAGGTGGCGGACTCGCCGCACGGGGAACCAGACCGGCGCCGCGTAGGAGCTGGGCCGCAGCGCGAACAGCCGGATGTGGTTGAACAGCTGCCACAGGCCGATGAGGAGGAAGCCGGCGCCCGGCACAACATGGCCGACGAACGTGCCCATGGCTACCGGCTACGGCGAGGGTATATGGTATCGGAGGAGCGAAATGTTTGTTGGTGGAGTCGTGCGGGGGAAAGGTGGTGATCGGGGCTTTTGAAATTTGAAACGTGATATAGCCATATAGGTATCCAGGGGTTTAAGAAGATTGGATGGTCGTCGACTCTCTGGAGAGTTCCAGTTTTGGTTGGAAGGTTTGAAAAGATTTCCTTTTGTATAGACTTACAATGGATTTGGACGAGGTTGTTGCGATCAGCAGTGATGTGTTGAAAGTTCTGGGTAGTTAGTTCTCATTTTGTTTTGCTTACTTGGTTGACCTTCCGAATAGATTAGTCATAAGCATCTTATTTGTAAATATTATGCGGTTTAAATTATTAATCGTCAGGAGATTATAAATATTATCTACAAGATGGCTTTGTGCACAAAAAGATGTAAGAAGATTATGGTGCGATTTTCAGGTCACTGAACTTGATTTTCATTTCATAGTACTTGTTGGAAGAAGATTTTATCTATCTGAAGAAGCTTAACTTGCTTGCATGTCTCGATCAAGCTCTAGTTTAATTACTTTGATATTCCAGATAAATTAAAGCAGCCGACTCCTATGTAAGGGCGTATGTCACTTCATATAGCCGTACAAGACCGGTGGCGTCTGGATGAGGTCATTGCATATGGTTTGGGTGTTCTTCTTCTCGTCCAAGGTTCAGACAAGTCCTGCCAGTTATGACTGTTAAGTCCTTCTCGAAGTGGCCATATTTAACGTAGTAAGCTAGCTGAGGCAATCCATCGTTCAGACCTCTTCAGAGCATGCACGTACAGTCGTACATACGATAGGACACTGCTTCAAGGGCGCCTACAAGAGAACCCATCTTCCAGCAACGCATTTATCTGTATCTAAATATCTAAATATGCGTTGCTAGCATTTATATCAACTGATTATAATGCGTTGTCTTATCGGGGGTTGCTAGGGTACAATGCAACGCATATCAACCCGTTGGTAACGAGGACGTTGCTAGGTAGCAACGTGTAGAGGTAGAGGTTGACAACACTTACATGCGTTGGTGTTTGTACAACATGGCTTATTTAATAATCAGACCAAAATTAAATCTGCGTTTGGGGGATTTGAACCCTGGTCGTTGCCGTTGAAGCGCTCGAGGTCAAGGTCCAGGTCGTTCTTCCCCGCCGCCGGCGCAGGACTTTGGTTGGACAATTTGACCTACCCGCCGAGCGCCGGCGACAGAACTGCCGCGGCGCAGACATGTGCCATTCCTTGGTCTGTGGATGTATTGTGTTTTTTGGTCGGGTCGTCACTTTATGTTGTGCAACCTTTATTCTCCTTGTCGGTTTCGGGTGTTTGGGCAAAATGATAGGAAAAAGGTGCGAGAGGTGCTGAAATTTTTATACGCAAACGAAAAATAATAATGTTTTTAAGTCCCTTTATAAAACTCAATATTTCACATCGAGATGATACATATAAGATCACACCTGGCGTCTACACAACATGGTGCACACAAACATAACCACATGGAAAAATATAATCCGATAAAAGAACTAAAGAAGTGGAAAGCCATATACATAGGTGGATCCTGATGAACTCGCCGCATAGAACTATAAAGAGCCGATCTGTAGACTATCTCGCCCCGCAAGATGTGTTGGCAACCATGTTTGTGATGTTAAATTTACATGTCTAAGGTGGTGGCGGACGGATCCAAAGACCGTGTCGCCACCCATGCAGGGTAGAACATTCTCGGGCCACATGCTCCAAACATCCGTAAAAAAGGCTGCGGTGCGCCGGTTCTGAAGAGTAGACCACGTCCGGATACCGGATACCGTGTACACATTGAAAAATAATCTGTAGCGGAAGATGAATATTTAGTGTAGAAAACCATATCATTTCTACATATCATGTTAGATATTAAGTGATCAATCATATAGTATATGTTGATACGCTTGTAATTGTAATACCCTGATCTTAGGGTGTGAGGTTGTAGTTTTGCCTCCCTAGCCTTTGCTAATAGAAATAGAGATCGAATCCTAGAGAATTATTACGGTAAAATAGTATGTTTGACTTATCACAGCAACCATATATTAAGGCAACCGCTTCCACAGTTCCACCCGTATAGAATTTTAACCTACTTCTCTTGTTATAAAAAATTCTAGTTGATGATGGATACGCGGCAAAGCACACTTTGTTCTGCTTATTTATTTTTTGTGAGAAGTAGTACCTGCTAAACTAAATGGGCCAAGCCCAGTAAAACGCAGGAATGGCTGTGCGTGGCCATCTTAGCGCACACAAATAGCGGTGAATAAGATTCGCGCGTATGGGCTCATTCACCGTGTATCTGCTCAGATACTAGTGGGAAATTGGTGGCGTACGGGAACCTAAACTACAGTAGCTGATGGGCTTAACGAAGCCCCCTAACCAAAAGAACCTTAAACCCAACGGTACCGCGTCCAGGCCCGCAGTTCTCGCGGCCGTATGCCCCGCGCCGTCCGGCGTGCCGCGCGCGGCGCCCGTCCGCGCCATGCACCGCGGCCGGCCCTCGCTGCCGGGCGACACGTCGCGGACGGCACGAGCAGCAGCCTGAGCCTGATCCTGACGAGGGCTAGCTAGGCGCGTAGCCAGCACTGCACGTACCACACGTCAGACATGTAAGCAGCTCGTACAGCTACGACACTAGCTGCACTGTAACCATACCGGCGCATGGCATGGCCGGATTGATTCCGGACGCACGCACGCACGACGCCACCAGAGAGCTCCGGCCGGCCGGTCGTCCGGCCTGGCACGCACTCCAACGCGCCGCATCCCTCATCTCGTCGATGGCTGGCCACCGGCGGTGATGACAATGATGATCATATACACACACGACACACCTATGGTCCCGGCGGTGCATGGCAGGGCGCCAGTCCGGCCAGCCATCGACTGCGATCGCTGAACTAAGCTTCTGCTGCGCGCTCGCTGCGGCATCATTCGGCGCGCGCGGTGCTGATCAGCGTCGTGCAAAGTTCAGGGATCCACACGCACGCATGAGGGCTGGTGTATTTAGCTAGGGGAGCTGATCCGTGCATCGATCTCCAGAGATGAGGTAGTCCCCTGCTGCGCGCTGCATGCATGAACATGTCTTGGCCGCGCCCAGTTCAGTGTTCAGTGTTCAGAAATCAGAAACCACCACCATCATCGTCGTCGTCTATCCCTGCGTGCATGCATTCAGGCTCAGGCTCATCGTCTTTAATGATGCAGGGGTGCGTGCACCGATGGATGGTGTGTGTATATGTGGTCCTTGATCTCCTCGGCCCAAAGAGGAGAGGAACAAGTATTCATGCATGCATGTATGTACTCACGGGAGAAAATAGTGCCGACTGAATTTTTTCTTAATTTGTTGCACTATATATATATATCCATCTAGACGTACGCGAGACACATATAATACCATAGTACAGTACCAAAATTCAGTCGCCTGATAAGATTACGGCCATAAGTTGACAAGGCCCCATGCTTTCATAGATCGATCTGGTTAATCTTAGCTCGTTTCGCTTTCCCATCAATCAACACAAACCAATGCCGGACAGGACACCCACACAACTCGTACGGGTTATTACTAAATCAACAAACTCCACCAGAACTGGAGAACAAATTGAAACCAAAACCAGCGCGGCACACATGCATATTTCAGCGCGCCCACCGCTCGCCGATCGCCGTCCGGCGAACCCCAGGAGAGACAGCACAACCGCACCACGGCACTGATCCGGGCTACCTGCACCTCAAGTCCGAGGCAGCCGAGTGTAGCTGACGGCGACGTCCTCCTGCCAACCAATGGATAGTTCGTGCAACACAACACACCAGTTCGACGGGTCGCCGTCGACGATGTAATGGCAAACGCGCACAAACCACAAGTAGCTCAATTGCTACGTCAACTCGCACACTTGACGCGTCGATCCATCGACCTGCAACCATCGAGCAAGCGATCGATCTATAGTCCATCGCGCACTCCTTCGGATTGAAATTGAATGGCGTGGTTGGGGCGTAGCCTTCCGAGGGAGACCGGACGGAAGGGAAGCACACATGTGTTCTTGGTCTCGCTAATGGCGCCCTTGACGGAGCAATGAATGGCGATCGAGCGACAGCCTTGTGGAGAAGAAAGCCACGGACAGCTTGCTACCATCTGCCACCGGTGACCTGCCTGCCAGACCGAGCCCCTCGCATGCATGCATGCAACCTGCTTGAGAGTTAACCTAGCTAGCTTGGTCCTGCGACGTACACATGCATGTTCTCATCAGTTTTGCCACTTCGGTAAAGCCGAATGAAACGGCGCAGGTACGTACTTGGACCGCTCATCGTTTTCTCCACCGCACTGGCCGGGGCTGCTTCGCGGTTCAGGGCCGGACCCCTAGCCAGCCGAGCTCAGACGCACAGCACAGTGGCATGCATGCGAAGCTGATACGGAAACGATGGGGAGCAGCGCCCGTACACCGTCAGTGCGTGTTTGGGAATGCGATGCAAGCGGCGAAAGGGAAGTTCTTCCCAGCACTATGGACTTTTCTCACGTCCCCCAGGCCCTAGCTTTGCTCCGTCCGTCTAGCCGGGATCCATGGAGGCTGGGACCAGCTGTACTGCATCTGTACTAGCTCATGGACGCCGTGATGCGCGCCGGGGAAGCAACAAAGTCCGGCGGTCGCTGTCCCCCGGCCCGTGCCGTGCCCGTGGGGGCGACGACGACGACGAGGAGGAGGAGGCAAGTAGGAGGGGCTCGTCCGCTCGTGGACAGGTGCTGAGCAGCCATCGCTTTTAATGCAGACAGAGGCAGGGTGTGGTTTGCTGCCTCCATCCGATCAACGTCGTCTACCTGAGTGAGTGAGCTTGCTACAAATGGTGAGGTGCATGGTGGCGTGCCTGCGGCAGGTCGCGTAGCCGTCTGCAGGTAAACGGTGGGATCTCGCAGTTGTGCGTGTCCACCTCCCAGCACCTGTCGGCCTCTAAGCTTTTGGCAATCGATGCGCATATATGACTAGCTAGTTAGTGTCTCCTTCGACTTTCTTGGGAGTATGTATAAATGTTGCTTCTTATGTTCCCAAAATTGTTTATGTTTTCTCTCTGGTGTTGAGTTGTTTCCGTCTCTCTGATGCTGACTAGTGGAGACTAATTTCTTCTAGTATAAGATTAATGTAACGGGGGCCAAGTTTTGTCTCTCTTAAAAAAACAAGTACCACGCGTATCTAATTAAACGATTGTCACGGGAACAATGTGGAAGGAGTTATTAGCATAAAACAGTCGCTTTCCACTCAAATTTCTCAAGTGGCACCACTTTACGTTTTTCGTACAAGAAACCACAAGAGAGTTGCAAGTTTTGTTGTTGCAAAAAACGCTAAAAGCAAAATGAACATGAATTGACACCGAATTTTACAGGGGACCCACCTTGAACGATGACACCAATCGACACTGGTATCCTGTTCTACAGAGGATGGAGAATTCTATGGATCGCAGGGCGTTGTGATTAAGCAGTGAGAAAGCTCGAGGTGTGTTTCGATTGAGGAGATGAGGCTCTAAGAGGTGTGTCTCAGGAGATCCATGGGATCATAGAGAGGCTCTAAAAGATACGTCAAGCTTTAGAGCAGTCATGGCACGTGGTAGATGCGCTAACAACAACTGTTCGGAGGTTACCACATCTTCCTTGGCGGGGGATACACAACCGAGAGCCCCGGAATCGCATAAGCCCGAGCTTCGATGCCTAGAGAGAGGCGTCTTTGATGGTGGCGCAAGACTTTCTTGCATAAGGCCCAGGGACGGAGCCAGAAAATGACCATGAGGGGGGCGATGTTAGACTAATCAGTGTGTGTGAGTGTATGAGGGGGGCAAAACAAGCCACACTAGCATAAACATGGAGCAATCATGGCTAGTATTACTAAGAAAACCATGGGCATAGGGGGGGGGGGGGGGGGGGGTAGCCCCTGCTCGTCCCCCCTTGTCTCCGTCCCTGATAAGGCCAATTTAGCTACGCATGATCACATGAATTTAAAAGTTTGAAAGGACAATGTGTATTTTTCTACTCCGTAGACACCTTTGTGGTTGGGAAAGTTCACAAATACACCTTATTTCACACCGTGCTTCACCTTGTCCTTGTATTTTGCACCACGGGCATTCCTTTTCATCCTCATCGGCTCACAGCGATGCGGAAATAACCCTGTATATTGGAGGATGCCAACTACAGATCATGGTCACGAGACATGTATACTGTGATTTAACGTCTCAGTCATAGCCGAGTCAGCTTGACATGGATGTAGGCATGACCAGACAAGGCAGGGACAAAACCTTAAATCTGCTTGAAAGTGAAAGTATGATGCTTGGATCCGGTTCAGTGTGAAAATTTAATTTCACTCAAACTACAAATGAGCGACATGAATCTAGTTTCGAGTGGAATTTGCAAAAAAAAAAAAAATCGATCAAAGGGGCCACACGGCCCCCAATTTCATTACTAAAATCTAGAGATCATTACATCCAAACAATTTCATTACTGAATTTGCTATTAGAGCCAAACAACTTAATTAAATCAAGCCCCAACCAATAGGACACCCAACATTTACGCCAATTATAGTAGAACACCCCTGTTCAAGCACTTTTACCACTTCAAGTCTATAACCCGCCATATATGCATGCCGGTGTCGTGCCTAGATGACGTAGTGTACGGGACAATATCTATTTTTTGCTCCGTAGAAACCTTTGTTGTTGGGGAATGGGAAATTATCTACTGATCTGTTCACAACTACCCCTTATAAATTTTGCACCTTGGTCCACCTTGTCCTTGTATTTTGCGCCATGGGCATTCCTTGTTTGTCCTCATCGACTTGATGCGGAAATAACCATGCTTATTAGAGGATGCCAACTACAAGTCATTGTCACCGAGACATGTATAATTTTATTTGGCGTCTGAGTCATCGCTGCTAGGGGTGTGCAAAACTGAAACCGGTCAAATATTTGTACTACCAGACCTTTTTTGACAGGTCCAATGAAGAAAAATGAACTAGCTTTTCTAAACTGGTTTTATCCGGTTTAACTCAAACCGTTTTTTCCCACCGCTAGTCATCGTGTTGAGTCAGCTTGACATGCATGTGGGCATGACCAGACAGCGCAGGGACAAAACTTTAAACCTGCTTGAAAGTGAAAATATGATGCTTGGATCCGGTTCAGTGTGAAAATATAATTTCACACAAACTACCAGTGATCAACATCTATCTTGTTTGAAGTGAATTTGCTCCTAGGTCCAAACAACCTAATTAAATCAAGCCCCAGCGAGTGGGTCGCCGAACATTTACGCCAAATCTAGTAGAACACCCTCGTTCAAGCACATTTGCCACTTCAAGTATTTAACCCCGCCATGCATGCCGGTGTCCTTAAACATTTTAAGTAATAAAGCGCCCTTTATCGAAAAAATGCATGCCGGTGTCGTGCCTAGACGACGTACGTACGGGACCATGCATATTTCATCGATCTACAAACGAGAAGCAGAGTTATGGCGGCAACGACGCTCTTGTGAATCCTCAGGACTTATTTCAGCTACCACAGTTATACTGGTCGCGTACGTACGTACGTACGTGTGCTCGATCGATGGATCGCTGATCCGATCTGCCAATGGGCGCGTTGTTGGTCCTAACTGGTGTGGATAGATCGCCCACCTGAATCGATCTGATGGTTGCGGCCATTAAGACCTCGATCGTCACAGTTGTCCGCGCCATCGATTTGCGAAACATGAAGAAACTGTCCGGTAGGTAGTACAAGCATGTAATATTATGATTGATGGTTTCCGGAACAGATCGATCCAGATGACCAGATCAGTGTCGTAAGCTGATTTAAGCCTGATAAATGAGACGCAGCGCAGAGCGCACACCTCCTGGAATCCTGGATTATTCTCGCTAAGAACATGCATCTCCAACTACTGCAGCTGAAACGGATTAGCTGAGGATCTTATGTATGGTTAGCGTTGCATTGGCCCCCGTTTGCTCCAACTACTGCAGCTGCATATATGCGGCTCGCGCAATTGACAGTTCAGACCACTTGCCCTGACAATCGATCTAGCTACTTCACCTGCATCTAGCTGAGCCCAGGATCCAGACAGCGGCGTTATATTCCGACATACGTGCGTACGTCCTTGTCCACAGCTAGCTGTTGACGGCATCTACTGTTTTATTACTGTGGATGGACAACTCTCGTCTGTGCGCGCGAAGCCAACTCAAACTGTCGATCTCGCCGGGAAAGATCTATCGAGCGGAGAGGCCAGCGCACGGCCACGTCTGGTAAGTGGTCGCAGCAGCCAGCGCCTGCTACCTGGCTCTATACTTTCAAGTGCCGAGTTTTGACAGTTACAACTTACCATCGAGGCATGGACACCGGCCGTGGCCGTGGCGTCGCCGTCGAGCGGGATCGAGTGCATCCTCGGCGATGGCGAGGGGATCCGGGAGTCGGCCTCCCGGAGAGCGACGGGGGTTGGACGCGCGCACCCACTTCTGTGGGTAGGGCAGGACGTCGATCGGCATCCGATGCCCGGCCGGCCGGGCCTAGCACCTGCATGCAGAGCCTGCCCCTTTAACCACCCATCTCTCCCCGGATCGGTCGATCGTGCGAACCATACCACTTTTAGGAGCTGCGCCGGAGGCAGCGGCTTGTCCGGTTGTCCCCCCGCTTGCCCATGTACCCTTCCTGCCTGCCCGTTTACGCTGCTTAAATTGTTTCGCCTAGGTTTCATGCCGCCTCAAACAGTAGCTTAGGAGGAGTGCCGTAGGAGAACTCAGGTGAACAGTGCTAAGCGTCTCAGCCTCAGCTCGTGGTAGCACATATCTTTTTCTCGGAAGAAGGTTGTAGCAGAATTGCCTTGTTCTATATATGATTTTTTATAAACTTTTTTCTTGACATAATCATGCTCCCATATATAACAAAAAATATTTTTTCTAATGTAAAATCAAAAGAAATTTACACAAATACATCCGCTTACTTGTACAAAAAAATATTGGAAAAGGATATCATTGCTTATGCGGAAAAAAACTTAGTGCCTCAATATTTTAATTATTGATTTTTTTCCTAGGAAATACTACCTATGTTTTGTAAAAGAGAGGGCATATACATTTTATCCAAAGTCATACAATGTAAAATTTGACACAACTTTTAGATAAATTATCAACCTCTACAATGTCAAATGAATCTCACTAGATAAAACAATAGTTATATTTTCGTATTATATCCATATAGTATTATAATTATTGATAGTTTCCTATAAACATGGTCAAAATATACATTGTTTGACTTCAGAACAAAATTTTATGCCTTGTTTTGAGATACAAGGGGAGTAACCTTTGTATTTTCTCCGAGCTGAGTAGCATGTCTTACATAGACGTCAGATGTAAATATTTTTATCCACATAAATTTAGTCTTATGTCAGAAGTCAAGAAGAACATAGCAAATATAGACATGAGCTGCAGATTTATTTACACGACTTCACAAAAATACGGTGTAAACTACTTATATTTATGATATTTTTGTGACTTTATATTGCTTTGAACCATATCTTGTGTTTCTTATACCAAATGTTTCATAATGTGTCATCATGAACGTACCTCTTTGTGTACATAACATAAATGTTTGATGTCACGACATGAAAAAAACGTGGGTGTAAAATAATATTTTTGAACCTAGGTCATGTATATATATTATTAAGAATTTTTCATGTTAAAATTTACTGTTCATTTAGAGAGCATATGTTTCTCGTAACCAGAATGTGAATACCACCTTTTTATTTTTATCATTTTTAGAATTGATTAACTTTTAACATTCTAACGTATTTTATTCTTAAAAGAGGCGAAAACTTTGTCTACTAAATTGGTTAAGAAGAAGAGAATTGCCCTGTTATTTAAAAGGAACCAGGGCAAACACCGATACAACCGATGCCAAGCCTACACACGAACACCGGCACAACGAGAACCAAGCCGAAATACCATTCTACCAAGACCATACATCGTCCAACTATTTCGGAGAGAATATGTCGTGACTCTGACATTGGATAATCTAACTTAGAGGAAAATTTTAACACTCTAAGAGAGTTGCGCTTGCGCCAACGTGACATCAACGACCAGCATCGAGGATAACCTTGCCGTCCACACGACCTATTATACTGTTGACCCTCAAGAGAATCCGGGGCCAAAAACATTGCCCTAATTTGTTTAAAATATTACGATAGATTATGCGTTTCTTATGTAACCTAATTTTCTATTTCGTGGCTTTCTATCAACATCAAGTTTAGATTAGCAAGGGGAACTGATCATTGTGTGTGGCTTGATAATCTCCCTGTGCCTATTATACCTCTGATTCTTGAGGTTGTAACCTAAATTTTCAATGAATAAATAGGTAGCATACGCCCTTGTGCCGACTTGAATATCCCCAAGCAATGTGTGGGATTTAATTCGTGAGTCCTTTCAGTTTAGACACACAGACGCAGGTGCACACGCAGCTTGTTAGTGAAATTTGTGTGTGTTATGTACACAGTTTGCTCTGAACTACAATTCAACAGTTCACCATAGCGGCCACCGGCCAGTAACTTCCAATCAACTATTTATGACGAATACAGTTCGTATCGGTGTAGGGTCTGCATCCTGCTGCCGCTATTAGAGACCTATATATGGACGCCAGTATTTAGTACGTTAGTTGACGGTCGTTGGAGTAGCTACATATCCGTTCACCCTGCAGTTCCCGCTGACAATTTGCAGCAGCCGCATGATAACTACGCATAACAAGGTTTTAGATAGCACAATTTATTATACGGCATGCATAATGTACCCTTAACACATGCACAACTGATCTATGTCAGCTTTCAATAGAAGTCTTGTGGAGTCGGCCACAAGCGCACGAGGCGACGACACAATAACACGCAGACGAGTTGAAGCTTTCTTGCGTGTCCTAGGACACCTCATAATGAGCAATTATGGGCTGTTTTGGGGGAGAAACGACTATCTTGACAAATGGGAAAACTACCCTCTTTGTCTCCCTTGGTATGAAAAGGAAGCCGATTCTCCTCTTCCAACGCAACCTGCAAGGAGTAGATTTCAATATGTGAGGAATGATAAATATTGCTAGACAAGATAGATATATATGTAGCAGGATTGGAAGATATATACAAATAGCATCAATAGCATATACTCCCTAGCGACACAAATGATGTTTTAAATATAAAGAAACTTAAGAAATATGCAGAGAATATCAGGAGCAAAAACCCTACTGTAGATTCGAGAGGGAGAGACAACTGAGTTCAATTCCTCTTATAACGGAATCAAAGCTTTTGTGACATAACTACGACTATATTCATCCATGTTTCTTTCAAGGAAAGATACACACGTACTATTCGTCCCTTAGATATTTTTCGAGTGGACAACTTGATTGGATAAATCTAACCATCAACTCTCATATCAAGTAAAATGATGTGATGTACATTTTGAAAGTGGTTCTAAATAAAAGTAGGTTTTATTTATGTTTATCTTGTTATTGTTACGAAGAAGAGAAAGGTCCAGATAAAAAGAACCCTTTTCAACTTCGTAGTCGAATCTACCCGTTCTTAAAACGACAAATTGACGTGTAACTTTGCACAGAAATGTTGGAGTCGATGAAGGTTCCAAAGAAGACCTTGGATGTCATCGCAGTCAACCGTAGTCAAAATAGCAATGCCAGTACACCACTGACCCTGATGGTTCAACGCAAAAATAAGACAAAAGGTTTTGGCATTCTAAAAGGGTAAGATGGGGGTTAAAAACTTTTGTGTTATTGTCAGATTTGTCGCTCCGTCTCTTTTTTACGTCGGAATGTTGTTGCAATATCACTTGTGATGTATCATATTCAGTTACTTTCAGGGTTAGTGTTGGATATGAATGTGCACACACAATCTTATCAGTAGTGAAAATGACAATAAATATTTATTCAAATATATAGCATGAATACGAGTTGTGATGTATCATATTCAGTTACTTTCGGGGTTGTGTTGGATATGAATGCACACACCAATCTTATCAGTCATGAAAATGACACTAAATATTTATTCAAATATGGCATGAAAATAGACACACATTACAAAATAAGATGCACACAGCATCGATCAACCAATAGCATATTTCCAATCTGACCAAACACAACAACATTAAACAGTTTCGTTGTCAACCCTACCTCCAAGCTGGTCCCGTTCCACCCCACGCGAGGTTAACCTCTCCTACGAGCTGGCCCATACATCATCGCAGCTAGCTACAAGCTCTCGAGCTCCATCCCGGCCAACATATTACCATCGCACAACAGTATAGGAAGACCAAGAGAAGAATCCTCTGTAGCTCCAGCTAACCTAGCACACGACACGGCAAGCTAAACTGCTTACCCTAGCTAGGAGCTTGCGCTCTTCGACGGACGGCTATGAGCGAGCAAGACGCGACGCACAGCCTTCCCGGCGAGACGGCGAATGGTGCCCCGGACATCCACTCCTTCTCGCAGCTCCCCTTCGTGCGGCCCAAGCCGCCGCAGGCGTCGGAGGCAGGTGGGTCGAGCCCCACGTCGTCCATCCGTCTCTTCGGCTTCGAGTTCCCGCCCGACGGGGCGGCGTCCTCCCTCACCAACGGCGATGTCGCTGCCGTCAGCGACACTTCTCCCGGCCAGACGGCAGCGGTGGCGTCGGCCGGTGCAAGTGGCGGCGGCAGCCGCAAGTTCGAGTGCCACTACTGCTGCCGGAACTTCCCCACCTCGCAGGCGCTGGGGGGCCACCAGAACGCCCACAAGAGGGAGCGGCAGCATGCGAAGCGCGCGCAGTTCCAGAGCGCCATGGCCATGCAGGGCCACTACCCGGCCCATGCGTACCCGGCCTTTGGCAGCGGCTATCACCATCACCACCGCTTCCTCGCTGCACCGGCGCACATGGCTCGGTACGAGCCGCCGCCGCACTACCCTTCTTGGTCCAACCACCACATCGCGCCCACCGGGCCGCCCACCGTGCCCAGGTACTACGGCAGCGGTCCCGGCTCCGTGTCCCAGCCGATCAACGGCAGCCCGGTGCCGGCGTCCGCGCTCTGGCGGGTTCCGGGCGCGAGCGTGACGGCACCAGCGACGCGGCAAGAACGGCCAACGCCCTTGACTCTTGCCCGACGTGATGAGATGGCGGTGGCGTGGGAAAGAAGAGGACAAGCTGCCTCGGCGTCATCGGCGTCATCAGCGTCGTCTTCTTCGCAGCATGAAGCAGCAGTACGCCACGGGGGAGGAGACGCCGCCGAGAACAGGGCAAACGTGAGCCTGGATCTCACCTTGTAATTCTCGAACAACAACGGGGTGGTACGTACGCGCGGTTAATTAGTGGGTTCATGCAGAGATTAAGATCCAAGTTTATTTTTTTTCTCTAGTTCGTGATGAAATTGTTTAGCTCGATCAGTGGAGGGATTCTTTTTTCTTTGGTGCCCATTTTTGCAGTGTTTTTCTAATCGTGCAGCAGCAGTACTCATTCGTCTTCTCGCATCGCTTTAGACTGCTTTGTAAGAAAAAAGAAGGGGAAATAAAATGGAACAAACCTTGGGGGAACAGGCATTATGAAAGGGAGAATTGAGTGATGTCGTTTTAATCCTTCCAAGTATATTTTCCAGCCATTCCTAATCTTCTTCTAATTTCATATTGATTGGTACGGACTGATGCTTATGCCTGTCCTAGCACTAATTTCTGTTCTGTCTGTCTGTCTATTCAAACGAAAAGCTTTCTCTTTTATCTTTCTGGAGTTGTCTCCATCCTCGAAATGCTGCCCAGTTTTTTGCTACTTTAGCTGACAGTTATCCTTATCAGTTATCACTCGCTTTGGTTGTAGTCGCAGCAGCTACTGCAGCTGCTGTTGCTGACAACATTTACTCCGAGGATTTGCCCAAAGATGCAAGGCTAAAACGAATGCAATGCATGTCTCCGTGTAGGGCAACCCCACAGTCCCACACGCGCATCGAGTATGTGTCCACGGACAATTGCACGATGCACTCAACAACACCCTGATTCTTCCCTGAAAGGACACGGACATGTTCGTTTTGGTCAGTGTCAATGACGATTTAATTTGGACTCGCGCGCATGACATACATTCTAATTTCTTATTTTCTCAAATCAATATATCACACAGCTGCAACAACAATTTGCTCTGAAACCACATGCTATTCTAAATCACACTCAAATCCTATTGATCAAATTACAATTCATGGAAATGGAAGAGGGATGTCCCAATCTTATTTGCAAGGCTACTTTTTCTATGAAAATGATACATCTTTTTATGGTGTATTATTTTACTCATTTATATTCATATATCAATTTTGGTTGATATCCTATGTTTATGCAACTGCGAATAACCTATGAAAATATAAAATATAAGAAGTGTATATATTTGTCGAATTTATGTAGAGTTTGTCCTATTTTACTTCTAATTTATAGTTTTGCATAAGGAACCCCATAAAAATGGTATAAGTGAACATTTACACATGCCGTTGAGTGTTCTTAATCTAATTCATCTTCATCTTCTGGAAATCATTCTTCTCGTATGTGGATTTCCAAACTATCTAGATATAACGTATTTGAAATGTAGATAACCATAATATGATATGGTGTTATTTGGTTAGGACTACCACGTAACTAATTCATAATCCCTCCGTTTTTCAATATAAGATGTTTTAGAAGTTACACATGTTGTCTAGATACATATTAAAATGAATGAACATAGAAATTAAAACATGTCTAGATGTATTTGTGTACATGTGAATGTGGATAAAAGCTAAAACATCTTATATTTAAAAACATAGGGAGTACAAGGTAGTATAAGATTTTCTATATGGTGCACGTCTCTCCCATACCCCCTTCTAAAATAGTATGTAACTTTCTTTAGACAAAAGAGTTTCACTACCATATTTCACTATAGAAGTCAGCATATACATTGTCCACCTCACACCAAAGCATGCCCAAATTTCCACCAAAGAAAGCAAAAAAGCCGTTTAGAAAAAGAAGATCGAAGCAGTAGTGAAAATGACATAAATCCCCGAATTCTATTAGAGGTTGTTTTGTACCCATCATTTCGAGCTGGGATTATACAATTCATTTGTAATTTCATACTCAACCTGTAAGGCCATCATGGAATTGGACATGTCATTTCATCTGGAATTCCAGCAAATACCTACTATCTGTTATGCCAATTCATATCTCTAACCCTGTCATTTCACTTTTCAGATGAAATGAAATGAGCTCTTACAGTTTAGTTTGGTAGAAAAATACTCTTCATGCTCTGAACCACGGCGTCCAGCTTCTACTAGCGTTGAACACGTTAGTCCGGATCCGCTCCAGTAGTTTTATGCACCACTTGGGACGTTCTCTTGCGCCCCTTGTTTCACATGTAAACAACACTAGCCTTCAATCTGATAATTACTGAATATTGCAAATATATAGACTCAGCCGACCACTAGTTTTGATAACACGTTCCTCATTTTTTGAATCTCGCAGTTTATTGCTGCAACTTGTACTGAAAAAAATCCTTGTTTTTTAACTTCTTTCTCCAAACATTGATACATATGTCAACATTAGGAGAATCACTTGAAAAAATTCCAAACATATCTTGCCATCAAACATAAGAATAAAGGGACAATTGCTTCTGTGCCCCGGTTCTCTCTAGTTTATCCGTCTGTGCCATACCCGCGTAAATTCTCTCTTCTGTGCCCCGTTTGGCTCGGAAATCGGCCAAACGCTCCGTTACCCTCTAGTCAACCGTCACTTGGCCTGACTGGTGGGGTCGGCCTGGCGCGGCTCGGTTGGGATTTCCTGGGGTCGGCTTGTGTGCGGCTCGGTTGGGATTTCCTGGGGTCGGCGTGGGGTCGGAGCGTGGGGTCGGCGTGGGGCCGGGGCACTTGTTTAATCCTTCGCTACCGCCGATGGGGCCCAGGTGATCTTTCTCCCTGCCTCACTGCTGCCGCCGAGAGAACCCCCGAGGAACCCCCAAGAACAGAGCAATAAAAATTGGATTGAGTGCGGAGAGCAGGGTGATTGAAGGCGCAAAGGACCTCCATCGCCATCGCCATTGTCGTCGCCCGCCCGTCTCCCGTGGACCGTCGAGAAGGAGGGACAAGCAAGAAGCTCCATCGTCATCGCCATTGTACGGCCGCCTTCGCTGTTTGGGGTTTTTTGGTCGCCGGCGGTTCCAGCTGCAGTCCATCAACCCCATTTCGATGGTCAGTGCTATCTTCTCTACATGTTTCATTTTCTTGTTTGGTGCATTATATGTGAGTAGATTTGATTTTCTTTTTGGCTTGCGGAATGGGGAAAACCCAGGTTTCGCCTGTTTATCTGATTTTAAATTTCATTTGTTAAAATAGGATTCCTATAGCGATAGCGATGGCGTCGATTACTGTGCTATGTGCCTTTACGAAGCAACTTTCTGTCGCACACTAACTCGTCGTTCCAATACTTTCAAAGTCCCGATGAAACACGGTTACAAAAGGGCCGTTGTAAGTATTGCCTTTCAAATTTGAGGGAATGTCATTTGTTTTTCCTTAAATGAGTGTCTTCATAGTTTCTCTGGTTTTGTATTACATGTAGATTCTACCATGCCCTTTAAGATATCTTCTAGAGAGCCAGCCAATTGGCCCTCATAAGAACTGGATGGAGGCTAGGTGTCCGAACGGAGACCAGTACTTCTTCTACCTGGACATGGTTTACATCGAGTTCACGGAGAACTGGGATCTATTCTGGGAGCAACTGCCGATTCGCTTTGGTGATCTCTACGTTATCAAGGTGATTTTCAAGGAGGAGTACATCGAGCTGACATTTGAGAAGGTCAGCGAAGACGTCGAGCAGTCGGACGAAGAGATCAGCGACCCCGACGAAGACATCGAGCAGTCGGACGAAGAGATCAGCGACCCCGACGAAGAGATCGAGCAATGGGCTGACGAGATGATGTCCGGCTTTGAAGACGTCAAAGAAGAGACTGATTAATATTACTATTAGTTGTATTTTGGGTCGGATGTAGTTTGGTCGAACACCTTATGGGCGTGCTCTGGACATGAACTGGCGCGCTCTGGGCGTGCTCTGGGCATGAACTGGCGCGCTCTGGGCGTGTTCTGTGCGCGCTCTGTGCGTCACCGTAATTATATTATGATGGATAAGCTTGCCTCCGGTCATTTATTTCAACCTTTTATGTTGCAAGTCCAAAACCTTAGATCTCATCGTTTTTCATTTTTTCGATAATTTTTGAATTTATTATGCTTATTTCAAATTCGGTCAAACCTAAGTTTGACCAACATTTAAACAAGTTTTTGACATGAAAATTGAAAACTAAGCATGGATCCTTCTTAGTCACTCAAAAATGAAACTTTTGTGAGGTTTTTGAAAATTTCATGTTGCAATTCCAAAACCACTTCTCTTGAACCTTAGACCTAATCGTTTGAGTTTTGTGATATCACATGAGATCCATACCCTTCTCATTTTGAATGTATGTAGACCTTGTTTATCAACTTGAGTCGTTAGTATATGACATATGAAGACTATGTGCGTCGGTTTTTCATTTTTTCGATAATTTTTGAATTTATTATGCTTATTTCAAATTTGGTCAAACCTAAGTTTGACCAACATTTAAACATGTTTTTGACATGAAAATTGAAAACTAAGCATGGATGCTTCTTAGTCACTCCAAAATGAAGCTTTTGTGAGGTTTTTGAAAATTTCATGATGCAATTCCAAAACCACTTCTATTCAACCTTAGACCTCATCGTTTGAGTTTTGTGATATCACATGAGATCCATACCCTTCTCATTTTGAATGTATGTAGACCTTGTTTATCAACTTGAGTCGTTAGTATATGACATATGAAGACTATGTGCGTCGGTTTTTCATTTTTTCGATAATTTTTGAATTTATTATGCTTATTTCAAATTCGGTCAAACCTAAGTTTGACCAACATTTAAACAAGTTTTTGACATGAAAATTGAAAACTAAGCATCGATCCTTCTTAGTCACTCCAAAATGAAACTTGGACACTATCAAACTTTTCAAAACCCCGTTGAGTGCCTCCAAACCCCATTTGAACAATGACCGTCGATTCAACCCTAGCGCTGAACTGCAGCCGTTTGATCGTCCTCTAGAAGGAATCTGGCAGACTCGGTGCGATCCGCGAGAGGCTCATTCTGCGATCTGATTGGCTGTAACCCGTGTGAGAAGCTCATTCTGCACAACCCGTTCGATGTGTTTCAAATGAGCTCCAAAGGTAGGGTAAACGGCCCCATTTCTAAGCAAAAAGGGTTGGTGGACTCGCACCGCCGCATGTGACAGTTACACGCTCACCGCGGACCCACCATTTGCCTCCTCTTCACAGACAGAGCATCCATCCTCTTTGGACGATCTTCTTCTTCCTCCTCCTTCCTCTTCCTTCCTCTTCTTCCTCTCCGGCGATGAAGGGCAGCAGCAATGGCGAGCTCCTCCAGTTCAACCCTTCGCCCCGTTTGGCCAAGGCAGCCCGAGGTGCCGTTGCCGTCATGTCCTAAATGCTCACGCACGGATGCACTGGAACGTTTGACTAGTAAGAAGGAGAATGCCAACAAGGGGCGCAAGTATTTGAAATGCTGGAGCCTGCCACATAACGTAAAGATCTTTCGCTCACATCCTTTTGCTTTGATTTCTTCAGTGTTTTCAATTTCTTGCTCAGATCTGGGATTTAGGGTTCAGGTTGACTTTTTCAGGAGTTGGAACCATGCGGCCATTTTCAGTGGTTGGATGTATACGTTATGCAGGTTAGACGGGATGGAAGGTTGCGCGACCTTCCTCTGCCGTCTGATATGGAGATTGCGCCCTCTGCTCCGCCGATGGGCATCGTTGCTCCGCCGATGGGGTCTGACATGGTTGCTCCTCCGATGGGGCTTGAGGAAGTGAGAGGCGAACTGAAGAAGTTGAACAAGAACTTAAGGCAGATGAATGATCTGAAGAAGCAGGCTAATCTGATAGCTACAGGATTTTATCTCTGTATAGTTGCTCTAGGATTTGTTTATCTGCTGATTGTCAGTCGTAGTTAATTAATGCGATGTAAGCATAATTAATGGAATGTATCTGCTGATCGTTCCATTTGGACCAACCGCTTATTACTAATCATCTCTACCGAAACTATCTACAGTTTTAGGGGCAGATCTATACACCAACACGTATTTTACGCTAAAAATTGCTTATATTTTTGGGACAAATGACTAATCATACATACCGAAAATATCTACTATTTTAAGGGCAGATCTATAAACCAACACGTATTTTATATCAGAAATTGCTTATATTTTTTGGGACAAATGACTAATCATCCGTATCAAAACTATCTACTATTTTAAGTGCAGATCTATAAACCAACACGTATTTTACACCAGAAATTGCTTATATTTTTTTGGGACAAATGACTAATCATCCGTACCAAAACTATCTACAATTTTAGGGGCGGATCTATACAGCAACACGTATTTTACACCAGAAATTGCTTATATTTGTTGGGACAAATGACTAATCATCCGTAAAAGCATTGAAAGAAGAGGGTCCGGACCCGGTTAAACCCTGCTCATTTCAATGCTTTACAATAGCCTTGGAATGTTGTGATATATAAAGAGGTCGCGCACACAGCCAACTAGCGACGTGGGACTAAAAAACAACTCAACAACACAGCGGTAGACGTGATAAGTTTGAGCCGCGCCGCACACAAGCCGACCCCAGGAAATCCCAAACGAGCCGCGCCAGGCTGACCCCACCAGTCAAGCCACGTGACGGTTGATTAGAGTGCAACGGAGCGTGTGGCCGATTTCCGAGCCAAACGGGGCACAGACGAGAGAAACTACGCGGGTATGGCACAGACGGATAAACTAGAGCCAACCAGGGCACAGAATCAATTGTCCCAAGAATAAAATATGACTAATTGGTTATTCGCTATCGTCGAAAATGTGTTACCATGTATTTCATTAATTAAAAATCAAGTTATATGAAGCAACGCACATGGAAAATAAAAGACAAACCGGGATCAACTGATTATCCTAAATTTACGGATAAAATCCTAAAAGATCAACAAATACAAAACAATCTCTAGGGTTTACTGCAGCCAGCGGGCGCTGCCCAAATCCAGCGCCGCCGAGACGAGTGTCGGAAGAGAAGCCCAACCTCCACCATAGCAAGATCCAAAAAAGGTACCGCCGCCAACGAGACTTTGTGAGTTGATTAACCACGCAGTGAGGCACATGTCGTTGTAGCACGTCGAACTGGGACGTCCCCGTTCTGTCTTGGACTAAGATTTGTCGCCTCCCATCGACAAATTCGGAGAAGAGCGGCAGATCCACCACCTCCAGACCAACGTCCGTGATCTAGAAGAACCACCTCGCCCGGGGACCCGGCGCCGCGGTTGAAAACGACACAAGCCGGTGACACATCGAGAAACTAATCTCGCCAGATCTGAAGAACGACGAGAAAACGAAGTTGTTGATCTGAAGGACCGACAAGCAAACATTGCCATCAACTCTGAGGCGTTGCTGTGAAGGCCACAGCTGATGTGGGAGTAGAGGTGAGACAGATTTCTTTGCCAGGACGCCGCTCCACCACCCCAACGGCGCACCGCAAACCCTAACCCTAACCACTATGTGGAGAAAGACGATCCCCCTCTCTCCTGCCACCAAAGCGGAAATTGGAGGGAGAGGGAACCAGAGCCCTCACCGATTGAGATCTGGAGGGAGAGAGTTCATATTTTTGACATTTGGTAACACATCCATGCATGGAGTAAGGACGGAGCTTCCGAGGATTAAACCGGGAAATTGTCCACCAAACCCAGAAGCATACAACTTATGAGGGTGTGTTTGGCCGCCAGGCTTATTTTTGTCTTATTCACTAGTAGAAAAAGGACTTTACGTCCAGACATCTAGTCTCGGCCGGGTTTGCGGCCGGTACTATTGTGGTATTAGTACCGGTCCGAATGGCCAGATGGGAGGGGGGCAGCAGTACCGGTTCAGTTGGAACCTTTAGTACCGGTTGGGGACACCAACCGGTACTAAAAGGGTTGGCGGCTAGCGCAGCACTGGGGGGCCCGCGGCGAGAACATTTAGTACCGGTTTGTAATACAAACCGGTACTAAATGTCTTCACTGTATTTAGCATCTCCCACCCCGAGCCACATCTTCATTTTTTCAGCTCGAGCACACACTCCATTTTTGCTCTCTTTCCTCTCCCAAGAGCTCGAGTTCACCACATTTTTCTCCAACATTTGTCTAGGTTGGTAGCATCTATCTATACAAGGGTTAGCACCTTCATCTACTCTTCCGGCATTTGAAGTTTAGCTCATTTGTTTGCTAGTTTGAGCTCATTTGATTTTTGTAGTGCTAGCAAGGTGTTTGATGAAATGCCTAACTTAGAGATTTCATTTGTTTTATATGCATTTTAAGTTCAAACTAAAATATGATTTATGGTTTTTTGTAGTGTCGTCCAGTCCCCTTCCTCACCGACGTCGATCTCCCGCGTCGTCCCGTCGCCGGCACCACCTCGGTGAGCCTCTTGTTTTTATCTTTTATTTTAATAAATCTTGGTTATAGAATTATTACTTGTATAAATTTCTTATTTGTGTAACTTTTTGTTATATATAGTGTCATGGTTTTGACATCTGTCCACACCGGCTCTCGCCCGCTCTATTATTCGGATGTGGTACGATTGTTTGTTATAAGTATATGTTTGTTTAATTTCGTGTTTATAAAAATTATACCGACCAACTTAACGTAGATATATTTTTATCTAGGAGGTAGTTGAACCGGAAAATGAGTCCGACCCTATTGTCGAGTTTTTAGTAGAAGAAAACAATGATTTGAAAGCTAAATTGAAAAGAAGTGAAGATCTTCGTCTCGAAGAGAAGATAAAATGGGAGTTGAAGATTGCCGACGTCGTCGATGATAACGAGATCAAGATGGAGGCAATGCGCTTGGATCACGAGATCAAGATGAATGCAATGCGCTTGAAGATTAAAAAGTTTAGAAAATATGTCATTAGTCAAGAGACTTGGTATCATTATGCTGTTGGTTCAATAATTACCTTAATTGCGATTTTGATCGCATTTGTCGTTGGATTTAAATTCTTTAGCTAGTTCTATGTTAGTTTCAATTAATGAATGTTTATGAGAACTATGTATTAGATTTGTTTAAATATGGTGAACTTGTATTAATGAATTGGTCACGTATCTATCTATTCATGATAGATATATATATATAGCTATTGTGTAATGGTTTTGTATATATTTACATAATGCAGATGAATCGACAATGGATGTACGTTGACCGACGCACTCCGGAGTTCATGACCGGCGTGCTGGATTTTATCCGTGTTGCTGAGGCAAATAAGCGGGATGGTTTTATGTATTGTCCATGTTGTGCTTGTAAAAATATCAGGGGTTACTCCAAATCAAATACCATTCACAAACACGGAGAAACAGGGGTCATAATGGAAGATAATGAAGAAGAAGAGGACGATGACAACTATCCTGAGTTTCCTGAATACGACGGTACTACAATGGGGAAACTGGAGAAGACGCGCCTGACGAAGAGGCGCCGGATGAGCCCGCTGATGATCTTGCTCGGGCCATTGCTGATGCACAGAGAAACAGCGTAAATCAGAGGGAGTGGCTCAAGTTGGAGCGCATGTTAGAGGATCACAAAAAAAAATTGTACCCAGGTGTCAAAGATGACCAGAAAAAGCTGGGTACGACGCTGGATTTGCTGCAATGAAAGGCTGAGAATGGTGTATCGGATAAGGGGTTTGAAAAGTTGTTAAAAAAGATAAAGAAGATGCTTCCAAAGGATAACGAATTGCCCGACAGTACGTACGAGGCAAAGAAGACCGTCTGTCCTCTAGGATTAGAGCTGCAAAAGATACATGCATGCATTAATGACTGCATACTCTACCGCGGTGAGGAGTACGAGAATCTGAATGCATGCCCGGTATGCGGTGCATTGCGGTATAAGATCAGGCGAGATGACCCTGGTGAAGTTGAGGGCGAGCGCCCCAGAAAGAGGGTTCCTGCCAAGGTGATGTGGTATGCTCCTATAATACCACGGTTGAAACGTTTGTTCAGCAACAGAGAGCATGTCAAGATTGTTGCGATGGCACAAAGAGGACCGGAAGAAAGACGCGATGTTCAGACACCCCGCTGATGGGTCGCAGTGGAGAAAAATCGAGAGAGAGTTCCCGGACTTTGCAGATGACGCAAGAAACTTAAGGTTTGGTCTAAGTACGGACGGCTTCAATCCTTTTGGGGAGCAGAGCAGCAGTCACAGCACCTGGCCTGTGAATCTATGTATTTACAATCTTCCGACTTGGTTGTGGATGAAGCGAACGTTCATCATGATGCCAGTGCTCATCCAAGGCCCGAAACAACCCGGCAGCGAGATTGATGTGTACCTCAGGCCATTAGTTGACGAACTTTTAGAGTTGTGGCGGGAAGAAGGTGTCCGTGTGTGGGATGAGCACAAACAGGAGGATTTTGACCTTCGAGGGTTGCTTTTCGTAACGATCAATGATTGGCCTGCTCTTAGTAACATCTCAGGACAGACAACTAAGGGATACCATGTATGCACACATTGTTTGGATGATACTGAATGTATATACTTGGATAATTGTAAGAAATGTGTGTACCTGGGGCATCGTCGATTTCTTCCGGTCGGGCATAACGTCCGGAAGAAAGGCAAGCATTTCAAAGGTGAGGCAGATCACCGTAGGAGGCCTATGCACCGTACCGGTGAACAAATATTTGATATGGTCAAGGATCTAAAAGTAATCTTTGAAAAGGGTCTTGGATGACTACAGGTTCCGAATGACGCTAACGGGCACTCACCCATGTGGAACAAGAAATCTATATTTTGGGAGCAACCATATTGGAAAGTCCTAGAGGTCCGATCTGCAATCGACGTGATGCACGTGACGAAGAATATTTGCGTGAACCTGCTAGGCCACTTGGGCGTGTATGGGAAGAAAAAAAACACAGAGGCAGCACGGGAGGACCAGAAACGTTTGAAAGAACGAGACGGCCTGCTTCCAGAACACTATGAAGGTCCTGCCAGCTATGCTCTAACCAAACAAGAGAAAGTGATATTTTTTGAATGTCTGAGCAGTATCAAGGTACCGTCTGGCTTCTCGTCGAATATAAAGGGAATAATAAATGTGGCACAGCAAAAATTTCAAAACCTAAAGTCTCATGACTGCCATGTGATTATGACGCAATTGCTTCCGATTACATTGAGGGGGCTTCTACCGGAAAATGTTCGAGTACCCATTGTGAAGCTTTGTGCATTCCTCAATGCAATATCTCAGAAGGTAATCGATCCAATGATCCTACCAAGGTTACAGAATGATGTGGTCCAGTGTCTTGTCAGTTTTGAGTTGGTATTCCCCCCATCCTTCTTCGATGTTATGACGCATGTCTTGGTTCACCTAGTCGAAGAGATTCAAATTCTCGGTCCCGTATTTCTACACAATATGTTCCCATTTGAGAGGTTCATGGGAGTCTTAAAGAAATATGTTCATAACCGTGCTAGGCCAGAAGGAAGCATCTCCAAGGGCTATGGAACCGAGGAGGTCATTAAGTTCTGTGTTGACTTTATTCCTGACATTAATCCGATTGGTGTTCCACAGTCGCGACATGAGGGGAGACTGAGTGGAAAAGGCACTCTAGGGAAAAAAATATTTGTATGTAGGGACGGAACTTCTTTCAGTCAAGCGCACTACACAGTTCTACAAAATTCCTCGTTGGCAGCTCCGTATATCGAGGAACACATGAATATTTTACGATCTGAGAACCCAGTGGAGGATGAGTTCTGGATTAAAGATCAACACAAGGCGAAATTCAGCGGTTGGTTGCAAACACATCTCATGAATAACACCGAAGTTGATGTTCAGCTGTACTTGTTGGCCAGGACACCATCTTCGACTATAGTCAGTTTCGAAGGGTACGAGATAAATGGGAATACATTTTACACGATCACTCAAGATAAAAAGAGCACCAACCAAAACAGTGGTGTCCGCTTTGACGCAACAAACAGCAATGGGCAAAAGGACACATATTATGGTTACATAGAGGAGATATGGGAACTTGAGTATGGACCTTCTTTTAAGGTCCCTTTGTTTCGGTGCAAATGGGTCAAGCTGAATGCAGACGGGGTAAAGGTAGACCCGATGTACGGAATGACAACGGTGGATCTGAACAATCTTGATTACAAAGACGAACCGTTCGTCCTAGCAAATGATGTAGCTCAAGTTTTCTACGTGAAAGACATGTCTACCAAACCGAAGAAAAGAAAAACATGGAAGCGAATACATCAGACGAGGCAAAACGCCACATAGTTCTTTCAGGGAAGAGAAACATCGTGGGAGTGGAGGACAAGACAAACATGTCAGAAGATTATGATAAGTTTGATGAAATTCCGCCCTTCAAAGTCAACACTGACCCAAGCATCACGTTAAGTAATGAAGATTCTCCATGGTTCCGGCGCAAAGTTAAGCAATCGAAGAAAAGGAGGAATAATACAACAGATGGGAATATTGGTGATGTGTAATCCAGGAATGATATTTATGAAATATGAGGTCTTTATCACAAACTATGTTGTTTAAATATGAGGTCTTTATCACAAACTATGTTGTTGAAATGACCATAACTTGGTCATTTGTCTTGAAACTTCTAGATGTTCATACATGATAGACCTTTTTGTGAATACTTTTTTTTGCAAATTTTGTCAGAAATCAAGTTTATCATTTTTCATAGCAACTAGTACACATATAAGGTCCCCATGCCAAAGGATTTCCTTTTATTTTTATCAATTCCTTTTATTTTTATCAATTCCTTTTATTTTTATCAATTTCCTTTATTTTAAATGTTACATTTTTTAATATCTAATTTTTGTAATTTGTTGAAAACATGTTTGTTCTTGAATATAGACATGATTTTTAGTAATTATTAAAAACTAATTAAACAATTACATCAGTTGATATAAAAAAACAGAAAAGAGAAATAAAATGAAAAAGATCTTTAGTACCGGTTGCTGGTTGCAACCGGTACTAAAGGTTTTCGTTTGGCGCCAGTTTTCTGGGCGCCCAAACGACAGACCTTTAGTACCGGGCCGTGCTACCAGCCGGTACTGAAGGACATTTAATACCGGTCCGTGCTAGCGACCGGTACTAAAAGTCTATGCATTAAATGCCCTCGCCCAGATCGGGCAGTTCTCATTCTCTTACACAGACGCGAGTCCCCGACGACGATGAAGAGGAGACGCCGCGCCGCCATCACCGGAGACGCCCTATACGCCATCGCCGGAGAAGCCGTGCCGCCCCCGACGTTGTCCTCGTCTCTCCCGACTCCGGCCGTCGCTCCGCCGGTGCTAGGTGAGCCGTCTCCTCCTCCCTCCTTCTCGCCACCGGTGCTAGGGCTTAGAGAATCGCCGCCGACAGCGGAGCGCCGCCACCATTCTAGGACAGCGCCGCCACCATTTGGTCGCGCATGCCGGTGCGCGACTCGCCGTGTGCGCGGCTCCTCCCTCCTTCTCGCCACCGGTGCTAGGGCTTAGAGAATCGTCGCCGACAGCGGAGCGCCGCCACCATTCTAGGACAGCGCCGCCACCATTTGGTCGCGCATGCTGGTGCGCGACTCGCCGTGTGTGCGGCTCCTCCCTCTGGCGCGCAATCGAGGGACGCAAGAAGCAGAAGGGGACGAGAGCTCCATTGCTAACGTCATGCTGACATCAGCGGTTTTTTTTCTTTTACAGATTTTGCACGATTTTGCCATGTTAGGATTTTGCAATATATTTATGTTATTGTTAGGATTTTGCAGGAAATTCATAACTTGTGAATGCTATTGTTCGGATTTTGTAGGAAATATTTATATGAATGCTATTGTTAGGATTTAAAGTGTAATAGTGTTAGCAATAATATATTTATGTGAATGCTAGTGTTAGCAATAATATATTTATGTGAATGCTAGTGTTAGAATTTAAAGTGTAATAGTGTTAAAATATTTATGTGAATGCTATTGTTAGATTTTTAGGATTTTTAGTATTGTTTTACGGTTTGTAGGATTTGTGCAATTTTTTGATTTGTCGATGTGACAAAGTGAATTGTTCTTTATAATGCTACAATTGTTCTAAAGTGTTATTTATATGCTATTGTTAGAATTTAAAGTGTTATTTATATGAATGCTATTGTTAGATTTTGAAGTGTTATTTATATGAATTTAAAGTACTTATGCAATTTTATTTGATACAAATAACTTGTGTAATTTTATAAGTGTGGATTAATAGTTTGTAATGGTACTTTTTTTTAAATTGCTATAGGAAATGCTACTGTTTTAGATGAATTGCTAGGAAATGCTATTGTTTTTTATGAAAGTTTGTAAATGTTAAGTGAATTGCTACTGTTTTGCAATGTTAGGAAGTTTATAAATTTTGGCCGATGATTAGATAGTTGCACGTTGCATCTTCAGGGAGGTGTGAGTGAACCATGTTGTCTGAACATATATGCAATGTTCATTCCACGTTGTTCGCTGACACCATCCCTGAAGCAATTCTATATGAGGCCTTGCTGTCTGTTTTGCAATGTTAGGAAGTTTGTAAAATTGGATTAATAATGTGGATGCAAATTAGTTGTGCAAAGTACTTGTGTAATTTAGGTTAATTTTATGGATGCTACTATGTAATTTTATTTGATGCAAAGATTATAATGCTACAATGTAATAAATAGTGTGGATGCAAGTGTTGAAATTTGTGAATGAAAGTGTTAGAATTTCCGAAATAGTATCGTAAAAATGCAACCACAATTTCCCGCGGCAACGCGCGGGGAATGCAATCACAATTTCCCTAATGCAAAGTACTTTATTTCGTCAATCCCTCGCCTCACCGTTATAATTTGACATCATATAGGAATCTCGCCGTCTATCCCTCACCTCACTGTCGTTCCCGTGCATCCCCTCATGCCCTCCCCCGCGGTGAGCCTATACCGCGCACGTGTTATTTCTTTCCAATAATTCCGTCGCCCGATTTGGCACTAAATTGTTCTCTCTTTTTTTGTATTAGTTAAGCTATGGACGGCAGAGCAAATGAACAGGCATTGTTCGACATCATAAATTCGCCCAATCACAACGATGGTGAAGATGATGGATCGCAATATCTTAACATGTCCGGTGATGAAATGGAGGAGGAGGAGATTTATAACTTAGAAGTTCCTCCATCCGCCTCGAACAATAATGCCGATGAGAATGTAGCGCAGAATACCGACGAGGTATACATAGCTTCTGGTGATAAATTAATGATTTGATATGTGTACATATACATGTTTTAACATAATATTTCTTCTTTTAGCCCTCCGGATCGGGATCGAGCAAGTCTGGTACAAGAAAACGAGGCCCGGCAAAAAAGTTAAAAGATGAAAGATTTGATATCGAAGAAATCTCTGAAATTGGCGAACCGATTGCTCCGAAAGAGCACGCACGTAAATTTGTGAGTCAGTGCGGAGTTATTGTTCGGGACAACATTCCGATCACCATCCGAGAATGGCACAAGCCGAAGGGTGGAGGAGAGAGTTTTGTGTCAGATATTTGCAAGAAGGAACTTCTGAAGTCCCTTTTCCACAATTTTGCCCTACCGACAGGCCTCAGAGATGCCGAGAAAAAGAAAGTCTTCCAGTGGACTCTAAAGAAAATGGCCGAACAATTCATGAACTATAAGAAAAGGTTATACCACCAATTCATCAAGATAAAGAAAACCCCTAATTTTGAAAACGTACAGTATAGGAGGATAAGAGATCAGTGGCAAGAATTCAAGGACTACAAGGAATCAGAAAAAGCTCTGGAAAAGTCGAAGAAAAATAAGTTGAATGCCGACAAAAAGCAATATTTCCAACGTTTGGGGCCAGGTGGCTATAAGACCGCCATTCCTAAGTGGGAAGAAAGGGACGCCAAGTTAATTGCTGCCGGGGTCACTCCAAGGACATCAAGCTATCCCGCAAGGGCGAGGCATTGGGCGTACAGCGTCGGGCTGGAGCCCGACTCACAGACAGGGATTCTTGTGTTGAAGGAAAAGGTTAAACCAGGCACCGAGGGAGAGCCCGAAAGAGAAAAAATTCGGAAGAAAGTCAAAGAACTTGATGATGCAGTAGTTGCCGCTCGGGAGGGAAGGTTCGCGCCCAATAGAGAGAACGACGAGCTGTCACTCGCCCTCGGGAATCCTGAACACACTGGGCGAGTACGAGGCGTGGGCGTCGTCCCTTGGAAGGTTGGGTTCCCCGAGCATAGGGACACTTACAGGAGCCGCGACAGGAAGAAGAAACAGGAGGCAGAGAAATATCAGCGGTTGGAAAACATGATATTAGACCTGCAACATGAAATGAGGCAGAAAAGGGCATCTGAGCCGCAGGAGGACCAACTTGATATGGCATCTCAGCGGAAAAGCAGCGTGGCTTCCACACAAAATGTCCAGCCTGATGACGCAACATACCCCGTGGATCAGATTTAGGGGCAAACAAACTGTGAGCTGCACATCAAGATGAGGAACCTATCCATAAAGGTGGCGGTCGGCTTTGCTTTAGAGAATATACCCGGAGCAACCCTTCATGGCGGTCAGATTCCAGCTGGCTACGCGCGAGTCGGGGTGGACGAAATTATGAAGGGATTCAAGGACCTAGAGCTTGACTTTTCTGGAGCTGAAGGGGAGACGACACTGGGAGAAGTGTTTCGCGGAGTCATTCTATGGAGAAAGGAACACATCGTGTTTCCAGGAGAATCGACGCGTAGGCCACCAACCCCTCCGAGTAGCAATCAACCTCCAAGTCCACCCCACATTGAAAATATGGACACCGAGAGGGAACCCAGCGCGACTCCATCTCCCCGGTGCGCGAGTCCAACCCAGCGGGAGTCCACCCCGGAGCGTGCAAAGAGTACACTCCAGCGGGAGTCCACCCCGGAGCTTGCAAAGAGTCCGCCCACCGGCAATAGGACCTTCTCAATGAGGCAGAAGATGCTTGCCGGTGCGTCGAGTGGTGCTCCAAAGGACACCTACAAGTACGGGCCGTCGTTGAAGGATCTTCCGGTGTTAACTTACCACCGGACCGTTGAGGAGAATGCTCCCTTGGTCAAAGCTCACAATGCCGCACACTTTGCGAAGAAAGTGCCCGAGCCAAAACAGGTACTAAACCCTAAGGGTGTTAAACACTTTTTAGACATCGTCTGTGATCCTCACCGTAGAACTTTGCCTGATAACTATGACCGCTCTATCTCGAAGAGTTTTGACACGCAAGAGGAGAATAAAAAGAAAAGGGTCGCTGCACAGAAGAAGAAGAAGGCGAAACAGGTTCCCCAGCTCGGAGAACAGAAAGTACAGTCGATCGCCCCGCTGAAGGTTCAGACAGACAAGAGTACCAACGTTGGGACAAATCTTCCTGCTAATGACTGAAGGGGATCGCAGGCAGAAAACAAAATTTTTCTAACAACGATAACCTTAAAACAGCCAGGATCTATACTATGCAGATATAGTAATACGGAGGAGATCGATATACATACCCTTGTAGACCGAAACGCGGGGATTACGCTCCCGCACAAGCGTTGTCGATGAAGCCGACGAAGACGACCTCCGAGCACCACTAGCGTGGCACCTCGCAGGGATTCACACACGTACGGTGAAGACGACGACTTCCAGGCTCCGATCCAGGGATGAGCAGCGGAAGACTTGGACCGGAAGACCAGCAGCACGGTGGTGTGCGTATGGTGGAGAGAACTTCACCCTTGGCGCAACTCCAATAGAGGAATCACGTTATTCAAGGAGAAGAAGAGAGAGATTGGTTGTCTACTTTAAAGGCCAAGGGGGCACCTCTATATATAGGTGGAGGGGGGCTGCCAGCCTTGCAGGCTGGGCGGTGTGGGACTAATCCCACACCAGCCCGCCCCAAGGGGGGTGCGCCGGCCTAGGTGGGCCCTATTCGACCCACCTAGGGAAGCCCCCTCCCTCCATGCGCACCAAGGGGGAATCCCCCCCCCCCCCCCCCTTTATGGGCCTTCTCTCCCATGGGAAGGCCCATTTAAGGTGGGCTGCCTTTAAAAATCCGAAAATCATTAAATAAAAATGTATTTAACTATTAATTACACTAATTAATATTAAACACACATTATCTAATTTATTCCGGCTCCGAAAACTATTTCGTCGCTCTCCGATCTCCATCGGATCTTTCCCGGGACGTTCCCGCTGCTCTCTTCTAATTTCTCTTCCGGTAAACTTGTCGACTCCCCTTAAGTGTGTTACCCTAGCGGTTCGAGATCTCGCCAGACATGATCGAGACACCTCTCCGATCAATGACTAATTCGTGGACCTTGGATACCCAGAATTAATCCCTGTGAGATAACGAATAACTTTGTCGTTCGAACCTGGACGTCGAGTCTTAAACCTTTTGCCATGGCGATACTTAGTGTGTCCGAGACTCGTTCATAGATATCGCCATACCTAGCTTGATCTCGTTACCGACAACACTATCTTCTACTCGTCCATGATATTATGTCCTGGTGACCTAGTCACATGCTTGCAAGCTCATTTGACATAATCTCACCGAGTGGGTCCTAGAGTATCTATCCTGCTATGCGGACTGGCAAATCCCGCTCTTGATCCCTCGTCTCAACATACTCCCTTCCGATACCCGAGAGGAACACCTTTATTGTCATACTATTAAGACATGACGTTTGATGCAATCAAAGTATCTTTCAGGAATAGCAATAAGAGTTGATCTCACGGTCAAAGGCGTAATGACTACGTCCTACAAATATTGGGTATGTCCATCACATCGTTCTACCAACGATATGACTCCATTGTCAACTGACACCATGTCACATGATCGGGAAACCTCGATCATCAATTGCACAATGAACTAATCAAGTAGAGGCTACTAGGGACCTGGTTGTCTTACGTATCACACGTGTATTAATGTTTACGCTTAATACAGTTATAGCATGACACAAAGACGTATTATGGACAATTGAGATATGATAAATAAAACACTTTATTAATTGCCTCTAGGGCATATCTCCTTCACTGACTACATGGACGATGCTACATTTGACGCACTTTTCCCCAAGTCGACTGAGATAGCACGGACGTTTGTCTACGGGAAAGATCTTCTTCCTACTGATGAGATTGTGCGTCTAGCTTTTCAAATGCGGAGATTGCATGACTGGTACATGAAGGTTGCAAAGGACAAGCAACTCGTGTTTTACGTGACATACCGAGAAGACCAATTCTTCGTCAACCACGAGATATGTGTCGAATTTGAATAATTATGGCAGTTATACAACCGGCGTGCTCTCGACGCAACTATCATGAGTTGCTATGTTCTGTAAGTGATTTTTTCTAAGTGTCTAGCTGAGCATGTAATTATCCTCACTAATTGAGCCTGTAATTATCCTCACTATATTCTTTCGTATGCTATTATATATGCAGGTGGATGCTTATCGAGTGCAAAAGGAAAATACTCTGTGAAGTTGGGTTAATTGACCCAACTGCAAAAACTTAGAGCGGAAGCCCGAGGACTGCGAGTAGACATTGTTGAGGTCGCTATTGAGGCAAACACAGGCGGCAGATATACTTCTTCCTTACAACTTCAAGTGAGGGTGACTGTCTTGAACACATTTCTATATTGCTAATTACTAGATGTTAAGTTTAATTGATGAGTTATATGCATGCCTCACTATATAAACGTGTGCAGCTACCATTGGATTCTACTGGACATTATCATTGACAAGGGATTAGTTGAAGTCTTTGACTCATTACGCAAACCAGAATCATACTACCAGGACTTGATTGACATGCTTTAAAGGTAATTTCAACCATTAACCCCATTTCATTTCATGATATCAAGTAATCATAACTCATTTATTCATTTGCTTTTGCGAGTAGGGTTTGAAAAATATTCATTAAGAGATAGAGGGGTGAATGGAAATCAGAGCTGACTATTAAACATATTGATGTAAGTGTGCTACTATTAAACATAGTCTCTTTAATTCATCATCATTTTGAATTATTATTTAATTAATTTATATTCTCGTAAAGACCTTGAAGCAGCCCCGGGAAATGAATTATGTGGATTCTACGTCTGCGAGTTCATTAGGACCTTGAGCGTTGAGCAGGCGTCGCGTGAAAAAAGAATGGATGTGAGTGTGACTGTCTTGTACTATATTTTAATCTTATTATGATTTGATATATATATATATACACACACAACTAATATATTCATATTGATCTCGTTTAAAGCTTAACGACAAGCGGAACGCCATCCTATCACATCAGCGCGTAGAAGCAATTCAAGAGGAGATAGCGGGATTTATCCTTGAGTAGGTCATGCATCCAAAGGGAGAATATCATAATCCTAAATATAGCTATGTCACATGAAAGAGGAGGATGTATGACATTATTGCGATCTCTATACACCGGATTGTATATATGTATATATGTATGTAATAGCGTAGTATGAATATGTCCTATATCTAAATTATATTATATATCAACGTTTACCGTATGTAGTAGCGTAGAATACATATACGAAAATATTACGTATGCATCAACGTGTACCGTGTATATATATAATACCGTATGAATGTAAAACAATAGATGAAAAAGAAAACATAAAATAAAATTGCAGTGAAGAAAAGAAAACAGATAAAAGAAAAAAAGAAAAAAAAGGAAACGAAAAATAAATTGCAAAACCCTTAAAACTTAAACCCTTCCGACCGGTACTAAAGGTTCTCCGCACGAGCCCGTGCCCCGCGCCCACGTGGAGGCCTTTTAGTACCGGACGATGCACAACCGGTAGTGATACTCGGGGGGCATCAGTCCCGATTGCGCGGGAAACCGGTACTGATACCCCTCCCCGACCGGTACTGGATGTGCGTTTTCCACCAGTGATTGGACTTGGGTTTATAAACTGAAAACTCATCTAATTAGGCTCTTTTGCATTTGGAAATAGACTTTTAGCTAGATAATGTTGCATTCTGAGCCAAAATTAAAAAATACCTATTTAAATGATTTTGTGGGTTTCAAGCCAAGGTCCAAAAGCCGTAAATAATTCTAATGAAATAAAAATTTATACATTGTGAAGCTCAGTCCACCAGCAGTCCACTTATAATTTTAAACCTACTCTCTTCAACCTGCCCATCGAACAAACATGTTTGTAGCTTCACCACGGCCATGGAGACGAGTACGTTGCATCGGTGATCAAGTTTATCATTCTTAATGTTTTTTTTTTTTGAGAAATTCTTAATGTTGATGATATGTGAATCTTTCGTGGGGTCAGTCTGTGCCTAAGGGTATGTCTCCGTACAATTTACCACATGTTTTTTTACACGGAACACTCGTCCATTAAGACATGGCATAATCGCCGGTCACCGCACGGTCTACATCAGTATTTTTTTATAAAAGATTTACATCGGTATGGAAGTTCTTTGTCCATATAGCATGGTCTCCGTGAGCCCCACCTGCACTTCTGTCATTTCTTTTACCACGTGTTGAATGGCTAGCAGGGTGGTTGTACCCTCGGCCATCAGAGTTCAAATCCGAGTTTTGACATCTGCGTGTTGTATTTAGGCGGAATATTCTTTCAGTGGGACGGCGTCTTTCCCGTCGATAGCTAGGCGCCCGTGGTGACTTCGTCAATCTCAAGACTCGATCCGCCGGCTCAGTTTTCGGAGGTGCTCATAGGGGTAGCATGTGTGTGTGCGCGTTCATAGGGGTGAGTGTGCGCGCGTGTACGTGAGCGTCTGTGTTTGTACTGTGTTTCTCAAAAAAAAACAAGAGTAGCAAAGTTTGAGAAAGTTTTTAGACCTCAACTCAAGCAGTGATTTTTATTTCAGTAATGCTACACCTACGGACGCGAAGCCTACGGAAAACGCTACGGGCTGACGTGTCTCCAGACGTGGTGCTTGCGTGGAAGAGAAAATTGAAACCGCTCGGTCAAAGGAAAAGAATCAAGAATTCCCCAATCTTGATCGCACAGGCGAACGGAACGCTGCTTGTCGGCGGCCGCGGCGGCGGCGCCGCCGGGCCAACCCATGGTCGCAGGCACCATCGGCCCTAGATGTTGGCTGCGCAGAACGGTCGAGGCTAGTTGTTGATCGTAGGCGTCAACGTCGCGGCAAGCTGTTGGTCGGAGACGACGATGGCGCGGCGAGCTGCTGGACGGCAAGCGGAGGCCGCGGTGGGCTGCTAGACGGAAGGAGGCAGCGAGCGAGCTGTTGGACGGCAGGAGGCGCCACGAAGCTCTTGGTCCAGGGCGGCACATGGCTGGCTTGGTTTCATGCTTTTTGCAGTCTTCGTGCTGTTTACAATTTCTGGCTACTACAAGGCTTTTGGCTAAGGTTAATGCTGATGAATTTGACATTGACATCGGATATGCATGATTGCAGGTCTACTGATTTTTTTTTTTGAACTTAATTATATTATTTTTTTGAACTTAACAGGTCTACTGATGAAGTCAATGCATGTCTTTCAAGGTTGAAGCGTGCTGTGAAGCACCTTCACACCTAAAAGAAGCCAACAATTCTGGAGTAGATTGAAAACTACTGTTGCATTTGAACTATGTTGTGATACTGATTCACGAACTGCCTGAGCATCACCAGTTCCAACTGTATTTGTTCAATATAAAGCTTGCTCAATTCTGCAAAATTCTAAGGAGTGTAAAGGTGTGAATGATGTATATGAACTGAATATTCAGTTAAACTGAACCGAAGGAAATCACTAATTAGTACACTAGCGTCATAAAGCTAATGAAATCACTAATCCATCAAAGTTTAATTGTATAGAACTGGTGGTTGGCTGAACTTGAAACAACATGCTTGTACAAGTATGAGCTATTACATTACAGTAAAGCCTAAGAGATAATCAAAACTATTACATGATAGTTGTGAAGTGCGTCATTCATGTATCTTCAAATTACACAAATCATTTCTAAGTCTGATCCATGGCATCGTTGAGCCCTCCAATAACATCAAATCCTCTAAAGCTGATCCATAGTATCACCGAGCCTTCCAATTCCATTAAAGTGTAATTCCTCAGAGTTGGACAGAGAAGCAGAGCTTTGCTGAACTTGAAGTAACATACTTGTATATGTTCCTAAAACTGGAGGCATAACCATTGCCGATGAACTTCCAGATGGTAATGATGTTGGATTTATGTTGCTAATGCCAAAGTCGAAAGAATCCTGTACAAAAGAAATTTGTAAGGTGACTTGGATGTCAAACTAATACAAATAGGAGATGAAAAACAAAGATACCTGAATTGCTCCATATGGTACTGCACCTATCATGGCTGGTTTCATGTGGCGGGTACTAATGCCCAGGTTAAATGGTCCCTGAGCCAAACAATTCATAAAATGAATGTATGTTAAAGTACTTATTAGAAGGAGATAGATTACAAAAACAGACATACTTGGACTGTTCCATATGGTGTTGCAGCTTGTCCATCCAAATAAAGAGTTCGTTGACTCTGTTTTAGAAAACATAATCATTAACTTAGAAATATGTATGTAAATCAACCAATGCAAAGTTATGCTTCGCGACTCTGTACTCATATTCCAATTTTTATTTTGGAAAAGAAACAAAAATAGCTACCTCATGTTCCATCTCATCTTGATGTAGATTTTCATTCTCTGATGATTTTCTCTTCGTACTGGATCTTTTATTTTTCATGTTAGCGGAACGAACCTGAAATAAATAGAAAATTAGTGAACTTACAAGACTAAGAGGTTCTAAACAAAACAATATACCTTTTGTTCAGTTTGCTTCTTCTCCTTTTGTGCAGCTTTCTTCTTCTCCCTTTAGTTCTCCACTAGAAGGTTTGGGCGCGCTTTGCCGCGCCCCTTGATGTTGCCCGCGTTACTGTACTCAATAAAATGAAAAATTATGATTTTAATTTTTTTTAAACAAGCTCCATGTAGCTCCGGTTCCAAAACACCACTCTTTAGCCATGCGATTCTATTTAATCTATAAAGCAACCTTAGTTCAGTAAATAAATATAAGACCATCCAATTGTCATCTACAAACTTGGATGTCTTTTGGGATAGCATTAGGAGTTCATATTGAGTCTTGTTTACTTACAATGTATATAGAATCTTCTTCAAATGTAGTATATAACATCCAAAGAATTATGAGTCTAATTTTTTTTAAAATGTTTACTTACAAGTTTCAGCATGTAGCATTCAAATTATTATGACTTGCTATTCATAGTCTTTTTACTTATAATGTATACATCATTCTTCCCTTGCCTCATGTCTCTTTGCACCAAAATATAGATCTAAGTTTGATCAAGTCCAAACAAACCAAATATTAAGAAGACAGTTGCATGCACACACACACAGAGGTAAGGTGGTTTAAGCATTAAGTCAGGGAAGATAAGGTGGTTCAATGATACAGCAATGCAAATTGATCACCTCATGAGGTAACCTCCTCTATTAAATGTCACCGAGCGCAAAAAATTCGGTCACTCTGATATTATCTGCTTCAGCAATTCACAAAAATGGCGAACGCAATTGTTTAGAGAAATTGCGGGGCATCGGTCTATATGTGAATAAAAATGAATTATTTGCAAGGCATGGAAGGAAGCCAGGAGCAAGAAGAAGGCAGCTATGGTGTATTCACATGGCTTAATAACACCCATTTTTCATCTTGATTTGAATTGAATATCAATTCTTTTGGCACTATTGGATATATCCTCAATTGTAGTCTTCCGTTGCCAGACACGCTGATGTGCACTCTCAAACACAAACACCTTTTTTGGCTGTAAGAGAACTAAGGCTTGTTAATGAGGATCAAGTGGACCTTCTTATTTGATAGTTTATTACCAAAACCTGGCATAGCAACAATGTCAGTTTATAAATGACATGCAGATGGATTTCGTTGCTGCAAAATCGAGGTTGATCGCCATAACTAAACTTACAGAAACAAGATCCAATTGCCAGGAATATTTTTCACAGTAGTAGCACCCTAGATTAATGTAAATATTAGACATTGACAGTACAAATTATATGGTTTAGAGCATTGCAACCCAAAAGAAGCTGGTGATAGGCTTATAAAGAAAGTTCAATAGGCACTATGCAATGCTTACCTATCACAAAATCACCTGCACTGCCAGTTCCTGCCAGGTGTATTAATTGTCCCAACATCATGGTTTGTTCTATTTAGGGTAAACCCTTCATCGGGATATAAATAGATGTTCTTGGTTTGGTCTATGTAAATACATCACAAAACCATTACCGGGATATAAATAAATGCTTCCAACAGATAAATGGCACAAAAGGCTAATCCCTTGGTTGTATCTTAGTAATACTAAACAACTGGAGAACCGAGAGAGATTAAACAATAAAGCACATGGGGAAAGACAACTTGCGTACCATTTCTCAGCTAGACCATATCACTCACAAACCTGGCTTCCTCTTGAATACACTATCCAGCAAAAAAAGTAGCACAAAACTCTTCAAAATCTCTCTAGCACAATCTTCACCGTCTCTCTCACTTGACTCTCATCAATAAAAACAAACAACATGTATATCGATCTCTCACACTTCCTCTCGGCGACAAGCAGTACCAAGCAAAGCAGTAGCCTCGTCTCAACAGCTCTCAGCTATTAGCGATACAACACACACAACGCCACTCGGCTCATCTGCAATAAAACTTTGGCAAGAAGTCAGTGGCCAAGCAAGGACGGTGCCCTCTTACCAGCTCTACCCATCCCATCCCATCCCATCCCATCAGCTCCCTCTCCCCCGCGTCAGAACAATAGGTCATTCACTCCTCCCCATGACTCGCCACATTGTGGCTGAGATGCAGCCCGATGTGTTCTGTCTGCCACCAGGTGAGCTCTATCTCTCCCAAATTTCCATCTATAGAGTTCGATTTGATAGTGAAACGGAGCATGGGGACAAACCTATTCGAGACTGAGGCTGGTGCGTACCTCGGTAGCTTGGAATCGAGTGGTTCCCGAGGTCATCGGGACGGCGAGGGCACAATCTCTACTCTTTTCTCTTCGAGTGGTTCTTGCCCTCCTCCGCATCGGCGCGGATGTCATACCTTCCGCTGTCGGCAGTTCTCCACCCTCTTGGCCGCGGCAGGGGCGAAGCTAGAAAAAAAGGTCGCCGGGGTCAAAATGTACGAGCGGGAAGAATGTGTGTCTAGAAAATGCACCTCTGGGCCGCGGCCGGCACGACAACCTCCCTCTTCTCCACTTCTTCCCGTCTGCAGCCGCCCATCCTCTCCTTCCTCCATGACATGAACCAGTTGAGAGAGGGAGACTGGATAAGGGAGAAGAGATGGTTGAGCGGACATTGTGATGTTTGTTCGTTGACTCGCTCCCATACAAACCAACCGACCCAAACAAACCGACTCAAACATCCATCGGTAAAGCACAAAATTCATGTGCGACTGACCTGTGGGCCCACGTTGTGGACGCACCACAGGCCGTGAATCCCCGAGAGTTTGCCAAGTGGACGCCTCCACAAATCAACAATCCCCGTCGGTTTAGTTCTTTTAAAGGATTATCATCTCTGTTTGAGCTTCTTCTCGTCACACCAAACCCTTTTGCTTTAGCATAATGTTTATAGTACTCTCACACATCATTCTCTGTATCAAATGTCATTCCCAGTTCAGGATCTTTAGGCAACACATCTGCTTGAGCTTCACCATGGTCCTCCTTGGCCCGTAACTCGAATTCTAACTATAAACAGACAAAGATTGTGATTTACGGCGCACAACCTAGCTGTTCACGACGCCATGGAGGGAGCTGTAAAGATTGATCTGAAAAAGGACAAACCTGCATGTAGTGGTGCAGCTCGGTCGTCGTGAGTCTGAGTATATTCACGTACGGGTCGGTCCACGACGAGCAGGCGAGCAGCTCGGCGGCGGCACCACGACTTCCGTCAACGACGACCAGGCGAGCAGCTCGGCATCGGCACCACGGCGTCCGTCCACGACGAGCAGGCGAGCAGCTCGGCGTCAACAGGGAGCAGGCGAGCAGCTCGACGGCGGCAGAGCGGTGACCGGTGCGGCCCTGGTGGTTCAAGATCTAAACCATCAGCAAAACCTAAGTGAATGGTTGCATAATTAGCGGGATTGTTAGCAGCATGTCCTCCTATTTTTTGCTGGCCACGTCAGATTCTATCCTTATCAGCCCGTAAAACGTCCGTAGGCCTCCGTAGGTGTAGCATTATTGTTTTTATTTTCCCCTCGGGTTGTATCAGGCCGGCCCATTAGCTCACAGAGGCCTGTAGCGAAATACTGTGGGCTTTGGTGTTCTCACACGCTGCGGGAAGTAGGCGTGAATCAGTGATCTTCGGCTCGATCTGATCAGGCCCGAGCAAAGAGAAGCGTAGTGAGACGAGACGAGATGACATGCCACTATGCCACACGTGATTACATAGGGACTACTGTAGATGGCAGAGGCGCGGTCTTCACGTACGCTCGAAATTTGACCTCGGCCGAGCCGGCTCGTCTCAACTCGTTAAAATACGGTCTACTAACCAATCAGGTCGAATCGATCGGCTCCTAAAACTTACTAGTTCGCTCGGTTTATCTCAATAAAAAGTTGTTAGCATTCATTAATTATAGCTTTTGTATATGATTGTTTTTAATTATTTTAAGACTCAAGGATGTGACGCAAACAGACATCGGTCTGTTTTCTGTCCGCCGCGACCCATCTCGGTCTCAAATTTAGGCCTGCTTTGCGTCGACTACGGACACGAGCGGACCGTCTGAATGTCCTCATCTTGTCCGCCCCTAGTCAACGCAGCAGAGACACTTTTCACTCATGTCTTTCCTCTCTCAAAAGCCCCACTCCCCTTCTGCCCTACCCAAAACCGACACACTCTAAACTTAAAATTCGGCTCGACTCGTTTTTAACAACTCCTAATTCGAGTTCCAGTTCCAGCCCTATCTCCATCCGTACGTACGTTCTGCCCATACCATTATACTGGCACTGTTGTTCCTGCCCTAGATCTTGTAATCTTTTGCCTGCCGCGTGGTCTCCACTTAACAACGGGTTTGCTTAACCTTGAACGCCGCAGATCTTGCCCGACCTGAAGGGAACATCAGCTCAGATAAAAATGCATCAGATCCAGTGGACACCTGACAGCGCGCACCGGCCAGCACACCGCCGGGCCCGCAGCGCACGGCCCTCCCCCGCTCTCCGTCCTGCCACGCCACTGACCTGTGGTCCCTTTACTTAACCACGACGCGCCGGCCGGCCGGAGCTCGATCGGGCTAAGCAAAGCGTTCGTTGGTTCCTTCGCGTCCTGCTTCTTCCTCCCCTCGCGGAGCCGGCCCCATGTGCGACGCCGACATGCCATGTCTATCGTGCTCCATGCTGGGGCGGCTGCTCTCATTGGCCGAGACGCTCGCCACCTGTCGCTCCGGTTCATCTACAAATAAGCCCACTCCTCTGCTCTCCAGCTCGCCATCCATTGCGGTAGTACCTTCAAACCCCCCACCATTTCCGCTTCTCTTCAAACCTAGCTCAAAAACCACCTGCAAATCGATCGATCCGCGGCGTCCGCCCTCCTAGTTCCATCGATCAAGAAACACAGCAGTAGGCGAGGCGAGTGACCGATATGGGGAACTCGTACAGCAACAGCGGCGGCGCGTCGTCGACGTCGGGCGGGCACCTGCAGGCGCCGGAGCTGCCGCTGCACCTCTGCTTCTTCCTGCTGGTGCTGCTCGTCTTCCTGGCCTTCTCCTGGTACATGAGCTACGAGTCCGTCGTGGAGACCTTCGCCGACCAGGGCCGCCTGCTGCTCATGGTGTCCCCGCTCGCGCTGCTCCTGGCCGTGCGCCTGCTGTCGGGCGGCGACGGCGACGGGCACGAGCGGCAGGTGGCCGGCAGTCTGCTGGCCATGTCGATGCCCGAGAGGGACTCCATCCACCGCGCCGGCGGGTCGCCCTGGGGAGTCGGGCTCCTGCTCGTGCTGCTCCTCGTCATGGTCTCCTACCAGTCCAACTTCCGGGAGAAGTGGTTCGCGCTCTAGTCACCAGCTGATGGATCCATCCATCGGAATCACAGATCGATGTGTCGTGTCGAAGAGCATGCCTACACGTATGCAACCCGATATGTAATATGTCCAGCGCTCGAGAACCGTGTAAAGATTTCACGATTGTAATGGAATGCAAACTCTTCATGATCCATCTCGATCGGTAACGAACACGGAGAATGACCCTAACTGTCAATGCGACGAGCCAACAAACCACAAAGTGTTCCTTAGATAAACTCCCACACTCTGCATGAAGGTTGTGAATCAGATACTCCCTCTGGTTGTTAATATAAGATATTTTAGATTATGTCCACATTCATATGTACATAAATGTATCTAAACATGTATTAATGTGTATGTTCACTCATTTTAGTATGCATATAGACAACATGTGTAACGTATAAAATGTCTTATATTTAAAAATGAAGAGAGTAACTTCAAATCAACCGAGCCGTTTGTTCCACTACACTGAGACTAACTATATATTTCTTCAAAAAAAAAGTATCATTATTTTCAAATGGAGGTTCAAATCCTGGCCTCAACATCAAAATGATGCACACAACTTTACTAATTATATTATTCAATAATCTCTTACAAAACCACCTTACTAACTGCCTCAGCTCCCCAACTTGAGTCTGCATTGAAGGAGACACCGTTGATTTGCTCAACTTGGCCGATGACGAGATACTTGATCCTCCAAAGCGAACCAACCTAAAATATGACACCTTTGTCGCAAGCCCATGGTGGGCACCAACTGTCGTGCAGTCTTCACGGCAAATGTCATCATAGGGTGACTTGTCAAAGGATCGAGCTAGGCGACTTAAGATGTTTCAATTTGGGATTTAGGGCACCAAGAAAATGAGTTACCCAAGTTCGGCCCCTAACGCTGGAGGTAAAGACCTGCTCCAAGATTGATATTAACGATCTTGATATTTTTCATTATAAGGAAGTGATTCCGATATTTTGATATGGCGCACTTGAGACTTCTTTTCTCTAAAAAAACTAAGACCCAGAGCCAACCTCATATACACGACGGGTCTAGGGTTTACAAGGTAACTCTCACGTCGGTTCAGGAGCTAGAGTCCTACTTGGATACCACTAAGACTTCCTACTTGCCAATTTGATTCTCCACCCTATACTGGGAATCATGCTTTGAATCGTGATGATCTTGAGCCGGCCCAGCCTTGAATGTGTATAAGCCTACCGTGAGCCACCTTGGTCTTGTGGGTTCAGGCCCGGGCCCATGGGAGTGCAACCTGTGCGGCCGCACAGGGCCCACAAATTTGAGGGGCCCAAAATTTTGATATAGGCCCATATACAAGTATATGCTGTTCAGGTCGAAATCTGAAGAAAAATGCAAAATTAAACTGAATCTGCGTGATGGGCCGCATCCTACCGCCACGCACCGCGCATGCTGGCGTCCGCTCGGTCGTCCTGGTGCCTTGTGGGCTTCGATCGATCGGTAGAACTAAGCCAGGCAACCATCGTTCGCAAAGGAGTTGGTGCACTAGGTTTCCAGGGTATAAGGTGATCAACGGTGATCCACGGCACTCAGATCACCGTCCTCTTATCATTGATACACATGGAGTAGAGAAAGCGCAAAGGAGCCCAGCTCGGAGCTTATCACCAAAATTTGAGGCGAGGTGGCTGGAAGAAGAAGAGTATAAGGGCATAGTGGAGAATGCTTGGGATATGGAAGTTAACATGAAAAATCAGGGGGTGAGAGGGGCGATAAAGGGGGTGCTTGGAGATTTAGTTGACTGGAGTAAGAACAGGTTTGGGGGACTTAGAGAAGAGTATTAGTAAACTGAAGAAGGAGCTTGAGTTGTGGAGACGGAAAGGGATTGGACCGGAACAAGTGAGAAGGGAGGGACTGATCCGGTTTAAATTGAGTCGGTTGGAAGAGCAAAAAGAAACATATTGGAGACAAAGAGCTCATGTACATTGGATGAAAAATGGAGACAAAAATACGAAGTACTTTCACACAGTGGCATCAGAGCGAAGGAGGATGAATAAAATTTAAAAACTAAAAAAGGAGGATGGAGGTGTCGTGGAGGAGGGGGCCATGAAAGAGGTGGTGACTGACTACTTTATGAATCTCTTCTCATCCAATGCAGAAACTCGTGTGGAGGAGCTTCTAAATCAACTTGAACCAAGAATTACCCCAGCCATGAACGAGATGCTTTGCAAGGAGTTCAATGGACGTGAGGTAAAAGAGGCTCTTGATAGCATTGGTGACTTGAAGGCTCCTGGTGTTGATGGTATGCCCTCTGTCTTTTACAAAAAAAGCTAGGAAGTTGTAGGAGAGAAGGTTACAAATGAAGTACTAAATGTACTTAATGGAGGACCAATGCCAGAGGGATGGAATGACACTTGTGTAGTGCTTATTCCGAAGGTCAAAAATCCTGAATGTATGAAAGACCTTTGTCCAATCAGTCTATGCAATGTGGTTTACAAGTTAGTATCCAAGGTGCTTGCAAATAGGCTGAAACAAGTGCTGCCAGAAATCATATCTCCAATTCAGAGTGCATTTGTAGCGGGAAGACTAATTACAGATAATATTTTACTTGCTTATGAGTGCACACATCATTTGAAGAACAAAAGGAGTGGCAAAGATGGATATGCTGCAGTCAAGTTGGATATGAGCAAGGCATACGATCGTGTAGAATGGGCATTCTTGGAGAAGATGATGAATAAGTTGGGCTTTGAGAGACGCCGGATTGAAAGGATTATGCTTTGTGTTACTTCGGTCACATATCAATTTCGAGTGAATGGAAGTTGCACGGATATGATTATTCCGCAGCGAGGGCTGCGCCAGGGAGACCCTCTCTCGCCATATCTATTTCTCATATGTGCAGAGGGTTTTTCTACACTGTTGAACAAAGCAGAGGAGACGGGAGTTCTACCTGGAGTGCGGATATGTACTGCTGCCCCAAGTATCAACCACCTTTTATTTGCAGACGACTCATTGGTACTAATGAAAGCATCACGAGATAGTGCCAGATCTCTGCAAAATATTCTACAACTTTATGAGTGTTGTTCGGGTCAGACAATCAACTTTGATAAGTCCTCTGTCTTATTTAGTAGAAACACGAATGAAAGATGCAAGAATGAAGTGTTGACGGAATTAAACATAAGGGCAGAAGCTCGTACTGAGAAATATCTTGGGCTCCCGGTTTATGTGAGCGGGTCTAGAACACAGACGTTTGAATACCTGAAGGAGAGGATTTGGAAAAAAATCCAAGGATGGAAGGAGAGATTTTTATCAAAGGCGGGGAAGGACATTCTTATTAAAGCATGTGCACAGGCCATTCCCACATTTGCTATGTCATGCTTTGATCTCACGAGAACTTTATGTGAAGAGATTAGCACAATGATTTGCAGGTTTTGGTGGGCGCAAAATGATAAGGACAATAAAGTACATTGGCTTAGCTGGGAAAAACTCACAAGATCGAAGCGTGATGGTGGGCTGGGATTTAGAGACTTGTATGGTTTTAATCTCTCTATGCTTGCAAAGCAGGCCTGGCGCCTCCTAATTGATCCGGACTCCCTCTGTGCGAAAGTTTTGAAAGCCAAATACTTCCCCAACTCCTCTATATTGGAAGCACAACCAGTACAGGGAATGTCGTATTCTTTCCGAAGTATCCTTAGGGGTGCCGAGCTGCTGAAGGATGAACTTATTTGGAGGATTGGAGATGGGTCTTCTACGAACATCTGGTCGGATCCTTGGATTGTGAGAGATGGAGCACTGAAACCAATAACACCTCGTGGGCAATGTGTTTACACTAAAGTCTCTGAGCTGATTAACCCAACTACAGGACAGTGGGATGATGAGTTAGTAAGAGATATTTTCATGAAGATAGATGCTGATATCATACTAGCTACGCCGATACGCGAGGACTTTGAAGATTTCCCGGCATGGCACTATGAAAGCAAAGGAAACTTCACAGTTAAATCTGCATACAAGCTTTATGTGCAACAAAGAGACGAGCCAACACAGTCTTCATCAAATCAGGAAACAGAAGGTCTCAAGTGGGAAAGCATCTGGAAGTTGGCATGCCCTCCTAAGATCAAACAATTTATGTGGCGTTTTGCCCATAATAGCCTACCGCTGAAACTGAATATCAAGAGAAAAGGGATAAAGTGTGACACACTTTGTGTGTGTTGTTCCCGTTTAGATGAGGACGGAGCTCATCTTTTCTTCAAATGCAAAGAAGTTAATAAAATCTGGCGGGAGCTGAACTTAGATGAGGAAAGACAGAATCTGTCTGAATGCCCAAATGCCCGTGTAGTCATAAAAAAAGTGCTTGATCTTGACACTGGAAAAAGAGCTCTCATTGCCTGTCTCCTGTGGCGATGGTGGACAAGGCGAAACAAGATAAATGCCAAGGACACCCGCGGGATCAACGACAACCTTGTATCGCAAATCAGGTATTGGGCGGGAGAATGTGCCCAGTACTACAGAAAAGAGATAGTGGTTAAGAACCAGTTTCAGAATGTACAGGAAGTGTGGCAAAAGCCCAAGGAAAATTGGCTGAAAATAAATATCGATGGGGCTTTCTTTGAGGAGACAAATTCTGGAGGCTGGGGGTTTGTTATTTGTGATAGCCACGGACATATAAGGGGATCGGGTGCCGGCGTCATTCCAAATGCTCTGAGTGCAGCACATGCAGAGATTCAGGCATGCGATGAAGCAGCGCGAGCTGCGTCAGATTGGGGCATGACTCAAGTCCAAATAGAATCAGATTCCCAGAACCTGGTACAGGCCATGCAGAGCAAAGATTCAGACCGAGCAGCTGAAGGAATAATCTACAGAGATCTCCGTCTCTTAGTGATGTTGTCTTTCAACTCCTTTGAGTTTATCCATACTCCTAGAGCCTGCAACAAAGTAGCTCATGTTTTAGCAGCCTACGGTGCAAAACGGCAAGACACTAAACTACTTTGGCCGGATTTGCTACCGAATGATGTAAGTGTGTTGGTGGCCAGCGCTATGGTTGTGCCTCGTATCTAATGGAATCAAGTGTTTCAGTTCAAAAAAAAATCAATCTGCGATCCACCCCTTCGGCTCTTCTTCTCTCTTGGTCACCCACGGAACTGGTGACGGAAAATCGATCTGCACTGTTAGCAACGGAACAGGTGACAATCCCCTTCAGCCCTGCTTCTGTTGATCGTTTGGTGAGTTCGACTTTTATTCCCCAACTATGAGTTAGTCAGTTTCATCTAATTAGCAAACATATTAGTAAATTTGTTAATCTCCAATTGATAGGTGTCTCGTGTTTCAACAGTATAGGGATCATGGGGAAATCTAAATATGGTGCCTAGAAACGTAAGAGAAAAGAAATGAAAAAATAATTAACTAAATCTCAAAAAGGTGTTATGGATAAATTTATTAGAAAATAACCATCGTAAGGTGCTATGAGGTTCAAATAAACATTATGCAACTGGACTTTCAATCAATGTATCTAATTTTATGTAAAACAGTATGTTGCATACATTAGAATTGTTCATTAGTTCATTTTTTTGTGTGAGATAGGGCCCGTTTTAGAGTTTCGCACAGGGCCTGGATTTTGTCGGCACGGCCCTGTGTGGATTACCTCGCTTCGCGGACCTACCCATTAGGTATCCCTTGACAAATAACACTTTATACCATAACCGGAGAGCCCACGTTAAATTTTAGCATTTTTCTCCATATGGCGCTATATACAAAATAGCATGCTATGTCACGCTAAAACGTAATAGCGTTAGCGCGCTTTTTTTTAGAGGAAAAGGCCCATGCCCCAGTTCCATTCATAGAACGAAACCACGCCACGTACAAAGTTTTGATATTATCTTATTATTACAGGCTCGTGGGATCAGCAGACTCGCACACCCCAACAGATGCAAAAGAGCATCAACAGTTAGCGCACTATTTTTCCCAGCATATTGGCCCCAAAGTCCGAGTTTTTATCCCTTAAAAAGAAGAAGTTGCTTCCTATTTATCATGGTGATGATCTGTAATGTGTCGTTTCCTCTTTTGAGTCGAAAAAAAATGACATCGCTAATATTGATGATTATGTATAAGTAAGTTATTCTATATTCTTGCCTAGTTAGATGTTAATGTTAGTCTTCTAAACAACTGGATAACTAATTGTATGTGGTTACGCATGTATTGTTCTAACATATTTGGATTGCATGTTTTATTATTGAAAAATCCTTTATTCTTGAGATATACCTAGCATTGTTTTAAATCACATTTCAAATATAGTACGTCAATGTGTATAGCATGGAGGAGGTCGCCGCAATTTTTTTACCATGCATTTTAAAAATTGATCTGGTACGACGTATAGATAGATATTATACGACTGTAGACTCCATACTGATTACGAGTCATACGGTACTTCTTGATCTCCAAGTCATACAGGATACACCACACGTACGTATTCGAGAGTTCTGTAATTTAAACAGGTGTTGCGCGTTTGTGTTTGATTTCACGGCGGCTCGCATCTATCAGTTATTCAGTTGCATGGCGGCCTGCGCTTGCTTGCTTGCTATGATGCTTCCATGTCGTCGTGGCCACGCAGCCGCGTGCCTCCTGCTAATCGTGACGCTCCTGCAGGTGATCCTCTCGTCCGCCCACCCTGCCGCTGCTCGCTGCGGCGTCGAGGACGACCACGGCGTGCCCGTCTCTCCAGATGATGACGGCGGCGCGGTCGGCCGGTTCACGTTGCTCAAGACCAAGCCGAGGTGGACGAGGCGATTGCACCCGATCGTGATCACGTACGCCGCGTCGCCGACGGCCACCGTCAGCTACCTGCTGCCCGACGACGTGCGAGCCGCGTTCCGGCGAGCGTTCGAGCGGTGGGCGCTCGTGATCCCCGTGTCGTTCGTGGAGACGGACGACTATCACGCTGCTGACATCAAGCTGGGGTTCTACAACAACGTGCCGCGCGGTGAACTCGGCAACGCCTCCCCCTGGAACGGCCGGATCCATCTCAACGCTTCCGTGTACTGGGCTTTGTTGGAATTCACCCACCACGGAAAGGAAACATCATCGTCAGTAGCCTTCGACCTGGAGTCCGTTATGACGCACGAGATTGGTCATATCCTTGGGCTTGGGCACTCAACATTGCCCAAGGCGGTCATGTACCATACCATCATGAAGTGGCAGAAGAAGGCAGAGCTCACCGTCGACGACGTTCAAGGAGTGCAGCTTCTCTACGGATCCAAACCGGGATTCAGGCTTTGCTCCATACACGACACCTCCATGTCACCAGAGAGGAGCGGTTGGGTCACTTCCTCTGCTAGCTTACTAGTTGCCGGCGCAGTCTCCTTGGTCATACACTACCTGTGACGCACTTTAGATAGGCAAGCAGGGACATGGTTTTATAGGCAAAAGGATAGATGAAGAAAAAACTTCTATTTTTAATTGTATAGACAAAGTCAAAGGACAGCATGATGTAACTCTACATAATATACTATTCCTCAGAAAGTGTAACTATACTCTTTGCTGCTTAATGACAGTGAAAACCTTTGGCTACAGAGAACTACCAATGCATCACATTTCTACTGTGTCACTTCAGTCAAAACGCTTTCAACTCCAGCTCCTTTTGCATTAGCAGTTCTCTCCGTAACAACCTTTGGCATCACAAACATTTTGTTGACAGTATATTTTAAACATCTCTTGTGTTCCTGCATAGAACTCGTGGAAGTGATCTCTCAGCTCTATGTTGACAGATTTCTTTTGTATATTTCTGCATGAAGTCGAGGCGGAGAAGCAGATGGTTGGGAGCCTTCAGATTGTGTATCTCCCAATGGAGAAATTCTGGAGTTCAATCTATCTATCACCAGTGGCGGAGCTTGACAGAAATTAATGGTTGCGGCGGCGAATGACCCAACAAAATTTGAACAATTGCAACAAACTAGAATTTGTAGACTTGATCATGTTTATATATTGATATTAGCACATAGTTTGCCAAATACATGTATGACGAGATCCATATATATACTAGGCTATTTTATAATAGAAGAAAATACAAAACTATACCAGAATATACCAATCAGGCCTTGAAACTTGAAAGAGTGAGAACAGGGCTGTAACACAGTGGTTAGGGTCTTAGTGGCAAACCTAGTGACCAGAGTTGAACTCTCGTCGGGAGAGGAATTTCTGAAATTCTTGCAAGGGTGGGCTTCTATCTGTTAAAATACCACCAAGGGCTGGTTGGGTTCATTTTAAAAAAAAACTTGAAAGAGTCATAGTAGATCATGGAGGCATTATAGATTAGCTTTTCGATCTGTCTTGCTCTTATATTTTGTCAAAAAAAATTGAAAGGACATGCGGTAGGGAAAACCCCTACAACATTTTGTTTTAGAATAATAAGAATTCAAATTTACGTCTATGAGAACTTAAACCTATGTCGCTGGGTTGTACGTCTACTTACCTACCAAGTGAGCTCTCAGCAATTTCATTGGCAAGATTCTCATATTCCATCTTTTTACGCCCACACTAGATGGGCTATATGGCTGGGTGGAGGGAGGGGACTGCTCTCATTGGGCCAATTTGTAGCTCCACCATTGTCCTTGATAAAAAAAAAAAGCTCCACCATTGTCTATCACGATAGAGTTACAGAAAAAACTGTTATGTAAACCCACCAATGAGCTACAGACACGAAATCAGGACTAATAGTATTTTCAGCAATGACTCCAGCAATAATATTTTCAGAAACTGTATGCAGCAATAGTATCTTCAGAAATGACTTGTATGTTGTTCCTAGGACTAACGAAACTGAGACATGGATCTCACAAAATCAAATTACACACATTGTTCTACCATTACGTGTTTTTCTTGTACCGGGTAAGTGCTCAAATTGGATGGGAGCATGTTGAGCTATGCTATTACTGAACTGAATTTCATCAGTTTAAATGTTGGATGAGATCATGTACCTCCTGCCTCATGTGAAAGATTCGGCTGAGGCTATGCAGCACAATGGGCTCGACTGCCGGTCTGGGAAAGAGTCGAAGCGGAGGAACCAGGCGGTGGCGGGCGTGGAACTAGAGGCGAGGTGTCCGCATCGAGGCGGCAGTGGCGACGGAGTTCTCGGATGCGTGTACGTGAAGGACGATCCGGTGGGGGAACGAGATCTCTTTAAAAGTCTGAATATGCTAGATGTACAGATATTTACTATTTAATGATGCCCACAAAAGAAAATACAGAGCTTCAGTTCATATAAACTACAGAGCTTCAGTTCATATCATGTTTATCGTATAATAACATTTTAAAAATAAAAAGAGATAATATCTGCTAGTGACCACTAACCGCTCCATCGTCGTCTAAGTCAGATAAGTCATAAGTTGCCTTCACCACATGTCGATGATCCGTGACTCCTTCGCGGTGTTAGTATGTGCGTAAGGGTCCATCTATATACCTTTCACCACATGTTTCCGGGATTACCTTGTTTCTACGTATTTGTTCGGCGGTTCGGCCGTATGGATTTATTTATAAAGCGGGACGAAATCTTGGTTCGAGAGATGATGTATTCTACCAACATGTATATCGAAACACCTTATATTTTTTTAGCCACACAAAAAAAACTGATAAATTTTGGAGGTTCAAATTTGTGTACATCACTACTCCAGATGTGCACTTTGTCATCTTTACGGCCCTAGCATACAATGTATTTTGTGTCAAAAATTTGCACAATAATAGAATACATCATTGGCTACATCTAAATTTTTCTTTAGATATATTATGTTAAAACTACGGGAAATCTATACAACAGGCGCCTTTCACCGGGCATACATCCACGCACTGATCTCAGCCTTCCAACGCCTTGCATGCATGCTCATCCAGCTCAGCCCACGTGCCCCTGCATGTCTATGCGCGTGACAACCGAGATGATGTCATCTCGCATTAATCGCAAAATTCGGAAATTTAAAATGTTTTGTAGACCAACCCGTTTGTCCGAATTAAAATCCGTTTTCACCGCTGAGCTAGTCGCGACGAGATCTTCGAAACTAAATCCCATGTTGGCATATTCTGAGAACATTTTTTTTGGCCCAAAAGTTACCACGTCCGTAACACATAAGTTACCATACTATTTCAGTAATATTTACCATACTTTTTCGATAATATTTACTTTACCAAACCAATACGGATGAACTTATCACTCGGTACACAAAATCAATATATTTACCATACTATTTCGATTTTTTACAATACTGATAAACTTACCACCCGGTACCTATGAATTTATCTATCCATGTGTTTGTTATGTACTGATAAAGTTACCATCCAGTACAGATAAAGTAATCTCATGTGTTTTCATATGTAGTTATTCATCACAAAATTGTTATAATTCCTACTCTCAGTAATAGTTACCATCCAATATTGATGGATTTACCCATACGATACTGATAAAGTTGCCCACTCAGTACTTATTAAGTTATCCATGTGCTCATAATGTAGTTATCCATCACGAAATTGATATAGTTACCATGTCCTTTAAATAATAGGTATGATCATAATGTCCATCTTTTTTATGTGTAGTTTCACTATGAAATCGATAGTTATCATCATAATACTTATGCATGCATGATAACTCTACCATCTCAAAGTAATGTGGTAACTTTAAGCTCGTAAAAATTTAAAAGAACACGAAAAATGGTTTTATTTCAACCCAAAAACTAATCGTCAATATAGTGGGTAACTTACGTATATAATACTGGGTAACTTATTTGTTATGGGGTGGTAACTTCTAGGCAAAAAAAAAAAGTTGTCGGAACATATCGACATGGGATTTAGTTTTGAAGATCTCGTCGCGACTAGTCTAACTATGAAAACGGATTCTCGATCGGATAAACGGATTGGGCTACGAAACATTTTGAATTTTCAAATTTTACATTTAATGCGTGATGATGTCAGCAATTTCGGAATTGTAGTGCATGCATGCAAACACTTCGGACATGCGCAGGTGCTGTGCGTGGACTTTTGCCTGCTAGCAGGCGCCTGCTACGTAGTCAGGTCCTAAAACTAACGTTGTTTTCAAAAAAAAAATACATATAGCTGGGCTACAAAATGCCGCACTGGTGATGCTTGTTACTATTCTAAGAAACGATGTTTGTTGCTTGCAAACATTTAGCGTCCCTCTACAGATAAAGCAATTATCATTGTCTCAGAATAGTGTGCAATCAATACATTGAATTGTCAACCTGTAAAAAAACATAGTATATTCGGCTAAAGTTGCCATAACTCACTTCAAATAAAGGGAAGGAAAAGTTTGCACGAAAGACGCAATACAAAAGCTAGCTGCCCAGATAAAGAAGACACCTCGCACGCTCAGAAAAGTAAGGTATTTTGGGGACTCAAAATCAGATCCTCAGCCATGTCTATAGATAATACTGGGCGTAGATGCCGAACCGAATGCACGCAGGAAAATTCCTTGGAAGTAAAGTACCATGTGTTTTCCAAAGAAAGATGGCACAAAAAGTTAGAGAGACAAAACAAAGGTGTCCTACGGCTTGTATTCTAGCTACACGACTGGAACCTATCGCTACTAAAGAAATCATCCAAGATTTATCTGAAATTCATCTGCTATTCTGCATCTTGATTACCAGGATCGATGCATTTCCGCTTGTTTCGCACATACCTTGACTTATACTCCCTCCGTTCTGAATTAATTGACTCAGATTTAGTGCAATTGCACTAAATCTGGGTCAATTAATTCAGAACGAAGGGAGTAGTTTGCAATCGGACCTGTCAATTTCAACAGAAACATCGGCGACACAAACAAAGCGAGAAATACAGGAAAAATGGTGAGGAGATAACAACAGTTTTTTAATTAGGGGTTGAGATAGTGCAGATATTTCCCCCGCAAAAAAAAGAGATAGTGCAGATATTTGGGTTTTACTTTTTCTTTTCTTGATAGAGTTACCCGGGTAAGGGTAAAGCTTCTGTTTGACATGGCTGCAATTTTCGGCCCATGTTGCGAAAGAGAGAAAGGTAGGCCGCACGCACTTGCATGCGCGAGAAAAGGCCCGTCCCGCAATGATGGGTTTTCGTTTTGGCATATATTCCCATATTCCCTCTCAAACTCCGGGCAAAAGGCACCGAACACTCCGTCAGCTCACCTCAGCTATACAAAAGACAGTTAGCGCCTTTAATCCCAGCCTTTGGTAAAATCCTAAACTAATCTGCCATGGCTGCTTTGGCTTTAGAGGAGGAATGCCATGAGCTCCTAATAACAAACTTGACCTTTTATTTTTCTTCTTTTGTTTGGGCGGGAGCATCCGATGACGTTTCGTGTAAGGTGTTTTTTTCATCTCAAAACGGATGCTTCGGGTGAGATTGATTCCCATGTGGCATCCACACGTATAAAGTGCTTGCATTGCAGATTGCAGGTCATCTCCAACTCCACAGTTCTACTCCTCAAGTGTAGTGTAGTGGACTTGGAGTATACATACTGCAACTGCAAGTGCAGATAAATGTTAGGGAAATAAAATGCAGCAATGCATATGAATTACATTAGCAAGTGGGGGATATACTCCCCGTCCTTGCATCATGAGTAGCTTAGACTCGCCTCGTCAAGTTCAGTTAGACAAACGAGACTGCCGAGAGTAACCAGTACTACCAGTGACACTGGTTCAGTGACCAGGAACAATCAGTCGTGTGGTGTCAGCATTGGAAGAGAACGTTCTATGCAGTAGCTCGTCCCGGCCGGCCGGCCTCCTCCGTTTGCCCTACCCTGCCCTTTTCTTCCGAGCAGCACGGCTGGCTGGTCCGGCACTCCGGCAGCGCCACCACGCCGTCCTTCCCGGCTCCCGAGACGCCCGCCATCATCCTTCTCCCTAAAGATGACAAAGGAACAAAAGAACGTGTGGAAAAGAGGAGTTGCACCTTACCCTGCTGCCTCTCTCCCTCTGATCCTCATGCTTTCTAAAGCTCTTTTGTCTGGTCCTTTCTCCCGCACCTGCAGACGGGCCACGGCCCAAATATTCTTCTATTCTTTTTTCTATATGTTGCATCACTCTTTTCATTGTTTCAGACCACTGAACAACCTACCGCTGCTTAGTGTGTCGGGTGCCAGACATGTGTCCGACATAATGTGGGATGATGTCGAGCAACACCCAAAACGTTTTATTTGAATTTCACGAATATTCACATTTTTTGAGAAATACAGCAGATTTTAATTGAAACTTGACTAATTACAACGAAATCTAAAAAACCTAAACTAAAAGTTAACTACAGCTAAACTATACGCCGGGAGGAGGTGGCTCACTAGGGCCAGCCTTGTCGTAGTTCACCGCCGAGGGTTAAGTCCGGGTGGGATGGACAAAAATGCTAGAATGGGATGCACGCGACAAGGCGAAAATAATTTGCCGATTCCATATGGTTAGTCATCCAAGTATAGGTTTAAAGTTGTACCTGCCATGTAGTATTGCAAATATATTTGTCAATTGGCTACATGTTATCGACAACAAGTTGAGAGTTCTTCTCACATTGGGAGCGTCTGCCGTAATATGGCCGGTTTGGCTATGTAGAAATTACAAGATTTTTAATGATAAAAATTTCCCTCTTACGCAGGTCATCTACCGTTGTACACATTGCTTCGTTCATGGTTGTATCTACAACACGTGAAGTTTCGCAACCTGTTTATGGAGATGTCTGCTCGGTTGGAAGGTCAAAGGTGAACGTTATTTTTATCTCATGTGGGTGGCAGCGTAATCTTTGCATTGGTCCACCATCTTCATAGGCGATCTACGGGCTATTTCATTAGTTTTCGTACTTCGCGTTGGTTACATTTGATTTATGTTTGGATTGTTTTGGCTGTGTGCATTAGTGTTATGCAGAGATCGGATGTAATACTTGTATCTTCATGACACCATGAGTAATAAATTGTACTATTTCCAAAAAAAAGTTGTATTTATATTAATTCAAAATTTAGAGTGCAACATGATTAGCAATCAACAATGCAGTGAGCAAATTTAGCATCGGATATAGACATACTTTCATATGTACATTCTGTTTCGTGGAGCCTTAACTACTTAGGTGCACATAATCCAAGGCCTCGCACCACCGGCTGGCCCCTGAAGGATCAGATAGTAAAAAATATTCCAAGTATTTGCCTCCTGTACTTATTGAGGGAAGACTCATTTTATTCTGACTATATCATCTCCGAGGATGACAAGAAATAGTTTACTCGGTGTAGAAGATAAAGATTCTACCGTCTAAAACTCAAAACTGATCACCTAGATAAAAATGGCTCATTTTCCATGACGACACAATAAAGTATATGGCTACGCCTATGTCTATGCTTCCACCTGGCGAGGATACGTCCAGACAAAAGGGCGACAATAGTCAGTCCAAAATTATTTTGGATCTCGGCCGAGTTAAACTAAATATAATTTATAATAAAATTTTATACTTATTGATGACTTTTCAAATTATTTCATAGTATTAATGATTATAATTTTCCTATTAACAAGTTTGCATAGATATCAACTTTTGTATGTTGCAAATAGTAATTACTTCCTCCGATTAAAATAAGTGTCATGGTTTTGAACTAACCCAGATCAAGATGCAGCACTTATTTTGGATCGGAGGGAGTTTTAGTCTTCTTTGTTACACACTTGTGCTATGCAGAGAGATTTGTGTTGTGCTAAATAATCATAATGTTGTGAAACTCCTTGGCTTATGTTTTATTAAAACGAGAAGGATACCTAGCGCATTTCAGCGAGAATCTCCTAAAGAACTTGTTGTTTAAATGAAAAGGTATAAGAACCATGAAACGTCAAGTTGTCTCATGAAATATGCAAGATTTAAGTATTTATAATAGTTGAGAAGCTAAATTTAATCTACCTGAAATTGTTTGCTTATTTGATGTGTAAAATTTGTTAATGTGCATACATTGATAATTTAAAGAATGGATGATGTGGAGCTTGCAGGCATATATGGACTATCATTAATGAATATTAGTGGGATGACATGGATAGTTGGATGGCTAAAAGGATGGATGATGTAGATAGCTTGCATCTCTAGATAGACTATCATTAATAGATGTTAGTGGGATTCCGTAAGATATAGAGATCTCATACATTGTATAGTATATATGTATATATTGTAAGTATATGTATGTGTGTGCGTGTGTTCGTATATGTATTAATGTCCTTATATATAATAATAGATATTTCTCTAGCCTACCGTCTATCAAATATTCTAATACTGGTTTCTGGTGTATGATTCAGAGAGTTTTTCTATATAGAAACTTTAATAACATAAACTGAACCGCGAGTAAATATGTCTTGCAAGTTAGATTACATTATAGGTTAAAAATATACGCATTGCTCTGTTGTGGGTATTAAAATAGTAGCAATTGTCATTCTCATAGTTGAATCTAATTAGCATATATACATTTTGATTGTTGTTTTTATATATTCACCTACAAGGCGCTTCTAGTTTGAAGATAGTGCTATAAAGAGAGGACATAGAATAAGTACCTTGATTGTGTCATGTATATTGTTATCAAACCTATCCATGAGATGCATATTTCCTTTTAGTTTATCTTGGGTAATTGTTGTGTGAGGACAAAGGGATTGTTATTGTTAGATTCGGAGAAAGACTAGGATCATCCAAAATATAGTTTGTGTGATGAATGTTTCAAAAAACAGTCATGGCGACGGTCTAGAGGTTATGTCCCTTACTCGTGCGAGGATCCAAGCTGGCTCAAAATTCTTCTTACCTAGCCTAGTGGATTTTTTGTAAATATCTTGGAGGTTCCGAGTTGCACGGATCTTTACCAACAGGAAGATTCCGGGAGTCCCCTATTTATACCCACTTCTTCTCCGTCGTTAAGGAGGATTTGAACTTCAAAGATCCTCCCTCAAAGTTATAGTCTCCTATCTAAGTGAGAAAAAAGAAGCTCATGGATCTATGACTCAATTTTGACTTCCTCCATTGCTTCAGTCATATCTATTAACTCATCTTCGTGAGTTACATCTTGGGATATTTGAGTTTGAGAGAGAGAGAGAGAGGGGATAAGAAAAATATTTGAGTATAAATTGATTGTTCACATGTGCATTTCTTCTGAATGTCTGAGGTATGCACGTCGATTGGTTTGAGTTAGAGGCTTAAATTTTATGCTACTCTTGGAGGCCACCGCTTCTAGATGTTTTGGTGGTTTTGTGGCTTGATCTCTTCGTGAAGCTTCTGAAGAGGACTAGGTTCGCCCCCTTTTACTTCCATACTCCATAAATGGTAATAATGATATATCTTGTGTAGAGTCTAAATTGAATGTGTGTTATTAATATTACAAATCTTGTGTAGTCTTAAGTTGTTGGTCCACTTAAATATCCTAGCTTATTTAAGATCGTGCTTGAAAATAATCGAATTAAGAGAATAATTAATTGTTCTAAAATTCCTCTCTCTATCTCTCTCCCTCCTCTCTCACTCTCTCTCTAGGTGACATCTAATTCCTTCTGTTAGATCTACTGGGTCGCTGACGCGAGTAGACAACTGTTTGGCATGGGTCGACATGGGCTCCAATGTTAGTTGTTACGAGGGCTTCGTTGGTTATCATGTTTGGAGTTGTTGTTGTCTTGAGGAGTAGTGATGAAGATGACGCTTGAGGGTAATCTTTATGGTGGTCTTTCTTCTCGGTTGTATGTGTGGGTTTCATGTGGACATCCAGTTCAAGCTAGCGGTTGCGGGTGTTTGTGACAAGGTTCAACCCATTTTTGCTATCAACTTGCATTATATTTATTTTAATTACTGTTACGAGAAAAAACTTGCCTCGTTAAAAACAAAGTAGATTGGCTCAAGAACTAACTTCACAAAAGACATCCATTGCCACCTTGATTCGGATATTTTTTAAGGAATTATGGACAATTTCACACTTTTCTACGAGTTCTTAAGATTCTTATGCTAGAAATCCATATTTTTTCTAGTGGATCATTTGCATTATATTTCTAGTATTTTTTTCGTAAACTAATTGCAGCATGTTTGCTAAAGGTGGTGACTTTAGGTCAATCCATCAAAGGTGATGGGTGATATAATTTCTCTTTTCCTAACAACCTGAAATACATAATAGGTAGTATTCTTGAATCCCCAAGTTCTCTAGTGTGGTTGTCAATCACATTGGTTTCTTAATTTGGCAAGCTAATGTAAGATATAAATAAGGAAAATATTGTGTTTCTTATTTACTAATTATATGGCATTGCTAGGTGATAATCCTCCTAGATGACCAAATTAATTGTACTTGTGATAAATTAATTAACATAGGATTGCATTAACGTAAGGTGACATGATGTTAAGAATTATTTTTCATAAAATATATCCCATTTTACCATTAGTAAAGTGACCCAAGAAAGCACCAATTGGCACAATTTTTTGGACGTTTATTGTCACTGGGATAACCACACCACATGTTTCACTTTTATCTAACACGCAATGTTTCCACTATTGCTCTATCAACATATATTAGCTAGGTCTACTGTCAAGAATGGAGATATAATATGTAATTATAACATCAAAACATATGACAATGCATTGAATAAGAGAATACTCCACCATCAAATTACATAAAGATGACAATAATCACTCATTACACCTTCTAGGATCTAGACATGTTAGCGCAAAGACAGAGACTGCTATATAGCTACTACAACAAACCCATAATCCAGGAGATGGACTACTCGCTATTCATCATAGGAGCAACATGTGAAGGGCATTGCTTCTAAGAGATCTTCGCACTTGGTTTCCCTCTGTGGTGCCATCGATAAATCAAGAAATAAATAGATGAAGCGCTTTAGTCTTGGGAAGAGCATTGGGAGAGAAGCGACGCTCGTGCATGGCTCCCGTGTGCATGGATGGTGCTTGTGGGCCTAGATGACTAGGCGTGTTCCGCGTGTGTCGGCCCTATTGCCTCCCACAAGGAGCCCTTAGACGAGCTTCGTGATCTTATTGAAGCTCCTAGGTATACTTTTGGTTTATTTTTTCCGTCTACGAAATACTTGAATCTGACATAATAATAGGTGGCAAACTGGCTTCCGACATTTATTAATAGGTTAGTCCCAAAAGAGTAAAAATAGGTAAATAACACGAAAATATGAAACTAAACTTGTCAAGGGATGGGTAGATATATGACGTATCATTGACCTGTTGGCTGTCTATGTGTTCACAACAATGCGACAAAACAATCTATGGGAATAAATTGTATGGTATTTAACCATATTTAATACCGTTGGATGTATATCATCATTTAGATATGCTATGTGGTATTTCGGAGTTTGGGCTGTGAAATTATTGGTTGGCTATGTTTGCTAGTGTGTCGTATTTTTCTTTTTTGCTTTATTACATGTCTTATCGCAAGGGCAACTTAGGTAGGATCTCTCTTTAGGTAGCATATGTGAGATTTATTTATAAAAATACAAAACATGTTAAACAAGTTCTTAAAGATATTGATAGCACAGATCCATGTTATATATACAACAGAAAAAATATAGTTTCGAATTCGACTTACAATTAGAGAATTAAAAAAGTAGCCGTGAATATTGTGAAGTACTATGGCTAAAAGCTGGCACTATTCACAATCGAATTTATGTTTTTTGTGTGCTAAGTGCAAATCAAAATTTTGAGTTAAAAAAAACTGAACTTTGTAGATTTAGCATGTTGGTACATTTGTAAACAAAATCAGATATTTTCTCTAAACTTAATTTTGTAGCTTGACTATGCGATCTTACCTATAATGATAAGATCCTACCAAGTATTCCGTATCTAATCACTTTGTTCTATGTTAGATATCTCTCACAGAACTAGAAATTGAGGCTAACTGTGTCATAAGAAGATTGTGGCGAAGTATATATATATGAAAATTATGTTAACCGGAACCAACCCAAAATTGCAAAACATATAGGAACAAACCTCAATCCAAAACCATGGAACAATCATCCCTAAACCATTTTACTTGAGTCCATTCTTGGTTATTAATTTTGTATTTCTAGGGTAAAATAACATTTTTTCAGCAAAGAAAAGTACAATAACATATTTTTCAAAATGATTTTATATTATCTCACATTCATAATCAAATTGCTTAAAGAACATACTAGAACATGATTATGCTGATACAAAATTAGGAGTACAATTTTAGTGACTAGTGTTCATTTTTTTATGACGCCAAGAACCGTGGGGAAGGCCCCCACTACGTCATTTTCTCATATATATAGAATTTAATATTAATAAACAGTGCATGGAAGTTTATGAAAGAAATTACATCAGGTCTAGCCAAACTTGTAAGCCATCTCTGAGACACTAGTGTTCTCATTGATACTGTTGTGATTGTCAAATACTAGTAGTTTTCATTTCTTCTATCTACCTTTTGGTGCATCCATACGTGCTGTCATTCAGGCTAAAAAACAGTTTTTGTAACAGTGCACACGTTCTTTTGATCTTTTCCATCGTCCTCTCCTCTGAGTCTGATCCTCTCTTTATATCTGACGCTCCCTTCACCTTGGCTTCATACAACTGCAAGACAAGCTAAACCCCAGGTTCCACACTTCCTCTACACTGTTATCCCAAAACCCAAGGTAGCAGCAAGCAGCTGAGCAGAGCAAGAGCAAAGCTGAGCTGAAAGCTCCATTATCACATCAATGGAGTTCTTGTCGCAGATGTGGTCGCTCCTCGGCCTCCTCACCATCCTGCAGAACGTCCTACCCACGCAGCTCCTCACCCTACTCCATTCGCTCTGGCAGTCGCTCCAGGACTCGCTTACTCCCTATTCTTACTTCGACGTGCCGGAGTTCCTCGGCTCCGCTGCCGTCGAGCCCAACGCGCTCTACCGCCACGTCCAACTCTACCTTCACCGCTCGCTATTGCTGTCATCCCCGTCGCCTCCCCGTCTCACGCTGTCTCTGCCGCGCTCCGTAGTCGGCCACGGCGCCACGGCCGCTGCGCCGCCGTCTGTGTCGCTCTCCCCGAACCACTCGGTGCCTGACGCCTTCAACGGGCACCGCGCCGTCTGGACACACCACGCCGACACGCTCCAAGACTCGCTCGAGGAGCGGCGCTCCTTCTCGCTGCGCCTCCCCAAGAGGCACGCCGCGGCGGTGCTCCCGGCGTACCTGGCGCACCTCGCGGCCGCAGCGGACAACCTGGAGCGTTCGTCGCGGGCGCGGAGGCTGCACACCAACGCCGCGTCCCCGCGCGGCTCGGCGTCATGGTCGTCGGTGCCTTTCTGCCACCCGTCCACGTTCGAGACGCTCGCGCTGGACCCCGACCTCAAGTCGCGCCTCCTGGCCGACCTCACGGCGTTCGCCGACGGCAGGGAGTTCTACCGCCGGACTGGAAGGCCCTGGAAGCGCGGGTACCTCCTCCACGGCCCGCCCGGCTCCGGCAAGTCTTCACTCATCGCCGCCATGGCGAACCACCTACGGTACGACGTGTTCGACCTCGAGCTCACCCGCGTCACCACCAACGCCGACCTCCGCGCGCTCCTCATCCAGACCACCAACCGCTCGCTCATTGTCATCGAGGACATCGACTGTTCCCTCCACCTCACCGGCGACCGCGGCCTCGCTTCCATGAGACGGCACAAGAGACGCCGCGCCGCCGCGGCCGCCTCCGACGACTCGTCCGACTCGGACGACGGCTGCGGCGACGTCATCGGCACCGACAGCCACCGCGGGAAGGTGACGCTCTCCGGTCTCCTCAACTTCACCGACGGCCTGTGGTCGTGCTGCGGAGAGGAGCGCATCATCGTTTTCACAACGAACCACGTGGATGGCATCGACCAGGCGCTGCTACGGCCGGGGAGGATGGACGTGCACGTCCGCCTGGGCCCGTGCGGCGCGCACGCCATGCGGGAGCTGGTGGAGCGGTACGTCGGCGTCGGCGACAGCGAGATGCTCGACGCGGCGGAGGGCTGCATAAGGGACGGCGCGGAGATGACGCCGGCCGAGGTGGGCGAAGTGCTGCTGAGAAACAGAGACGAGCCGGAGACGGCGGTGACAGAGCTGGCATCGGAGCTGAAGGCGAGGGTGAACGCGGCCGACGAGCTCCAGTGGGAGGACTCAGCGGCGGAGCTCTCCGACGAGTCACCGACGAAGAAAGGGAGGAAGGGGTTCGCCGGGTGGGAGGGCAAGGTCAGGATCTTGGGGAGGCTTCGGAGCCTCACCAAGTCGGAGTCCGGCCGGCGAGGCGTGTAGCTTGACTTGCATTCTAGGACAGGTTTCTTCGTCAGATGATTACAGTAGTTTAAAATCGAGCGCATCTTCAAAAGTTTAATGTATCGGTTTGATGTTTCCTTGTAAGCCATAGCCATGATTTGATCGTGTTGTGTTGGTGTTGCTGCTTGAGTGACGGCATCTCGGATCATCGCCGAATAATATTCGAACTCGGCACGTACGGTACCTGACATAATCCGTGTCCGAATAAGAACTCGCCTCCCTTCCAAAGTATACTTAAACCTCTCCTATGTTCCTTCTCAGCCCACATCCACCGCCTGTTGCAATTCCGCCGCCGTATCGAGCTATGGCCACAGCTGCTGCCGCCGGTTGCACCATGACCGACGATGAGCTCGAGGTGTGTCCAGGGCAAGAATCCAGCGGGGTTCGCTACTTCCAAAACTTCAGAATTCTTCGGATTTTCGTCCAATTATCATTGGCAATACTGGTGCTCTTCAGAAACCTGCGCTCCCGGTTGGCAGAACGACTGAAGCTGATGCTTCCATCTGCCGGAGCCGCCGCGGGTACGACGGCCATGACGGCCTCACGAATCGCTGCCATCATCGCCACGATTGACGAGCACACCATCGCCGGGACAATGAGCACCGACCATGTCGCCGCATTCTGCGGCATGATCAACGCTCACTGCCAGGACGACGACGGCACAGAAATATCTCGTGACGTCGTCGGCAGCACCCGTGGCTACAAGATGATGCGCAGGCTCGGGAAGGGCAGCTGCGGCCGCGTCTTCATGGCGCAGCGCCGTAGCACCGGCCAGACCGTCGCCATCAAGACCATTCACGCGCGCCGCCGCAGCAGCGGCGGGAGGAGGCGCCCCGACATCGGCGAGCTGCTGAAGGAGGCCTGCTTCCTGGCGGCATGCCGCGGGCACCCCTGCCTCGTCGGCCTCCAGGGCATTGTGCGAGACCCACGCTCCAAGGAGTACTGTCTCGTCATGGACTACGTCGGGCCGAAGAGCCTGAACGACGCTCTCAACAGGCAGGTGGAAGAGCACGGCCGCGGGTTCCCGGAGGCTCAAGTGCGCGGACTCATGCGGCAGCTCTTGACAGGCGCCGCGGCGATGCATGACCGCGGCATCATTCACAGGGACATCAAGCCTACAAACGTGCTCGTCACAGGCAATCACAAGGTCGTGAAGCTCTGCGACTATGGGTGCACAATGCCCATCGCCAAGGCGGCGCCCCCGTACGGGCAGGCTGGGACGGTCCCGTACATGGCGCCCGAGATGCTGCTGGAGAAGCCGGACTACGATGAGCGCGTCGACTTGTGGTCGCTGGGGTGTGTCATGGCAGAGCTGCTCTCCGGCGAGGCGCCCTTTGATTCTGTTAAGACAACTGACACTCTCAAGAAGATATTCGACGCGCTCGGTGTGCCGGGGAAGAAAACATGGAAGGGCTTCAAATCCACGCTCCTAGCCGATTTTGAAGTGCAGCAATGGCGAGCACGGCAACAAGCAGCGCACCGCAAAGACCGACTGCGAGAGATGTTTCCGGAGGAGCTGCTGTCTTCGGAAGGATTCCATGTCCTGAAGGGCCTCCTTACTTGCAACCCCACAAAGAGGCTGACGGTGGCCGCTGCGCTGCGGTGTCCCTGGTTCAAAGTCGACGCTCCTGATCAAAATCGATGATGCTCCTGGTTTCAGAGTCCGGTGACACGGAGTTGGCCTGGCATACAGCACTGTCACTAGCTGGGTGCTGATCAGTGCTTGGGCAGGGTTCTTCAGACATGTAGCCTTGTCATTAGCTCGGTTGGCACAGGAAAAAGGCATTGCCCAAGCACATTGTAATGTGAATTGCTGATCAGTGTTCATATAGTACATATTCTGTGATTGTGACCAGGTAGCAATCAATCTGCACAAATAAGAAAACAAGAAAACCACCCAACTGTAAAAACCTGGTCAAGAACAAACAGAAATGCATACCCTGATTCCGCTGGAGCCAATTGTGCAATGTATAGGCTATTGATTTAACATAAGTGTGACAAAACAACCAAACAGAAATTGTTCCACTATTTTGTAAGAGCATATCTAACAGCTGCCCTATTTTAGCCTCCGTGCCCTAAAAACCGTTTTTTAGGGCACGAGAGGGCAAAAATCGCTCTCCAACAGCTGCACGTGCCCTATTTTGGGGCAGCCCCAAATTTTGCTCCTATTTGGGGCAGAGAGGACCTCTCCCGCGCGTGCCCTATCCTTTCCCTTTTCACCCGCGCGAGACCAACCGCCAGCTAAATCGTCTTCACCCCCGACCCGCCTCTTCGATCCTCCGCCGCCGCCGCCAATTCCAGCAGCCCGCCGCCGCCCCCAACCGCCAGGCGAGTGCCTCGACGGCCAGCTCCATCCCCGCACCGGCCTCTCGCCGTCGCACCGCCACCAACACACCACCACGCCGCCGCAGATCTGCTCCTCCACCCCGCTTCGCCGCACGAACTCGCCTCAATCCCCATCTCGCAGCCGCCCTCGCCCACCGCGTCCCCGCTCCTCCGCCCGGAGTCCACCGACGCCGATGAAGACGGCGAATCCATCTCCCCCTCGGTAGCCCCCTCCGCCCACTCCCCTGCCGCTGGTGCCGGCGAGGAAGACGATGCGGCCCCCGCGCCTGCCCCGGCCACGATGGAGGTGAAGTCCGCCACGGGCGCGGACGAGCAGCCGCAGGCGATGGACGCGGCGCGAGGGGATGGGCGGCGGTGGTGGCCTGGATTTGAGGATGGATGCGCGGGCTACGGCGCTGAGCCATTCCGGCTTCCTCCTGGCCGGGGATTCGTCTGTTGTTTTTCCTTGACGGATTAGATTTTTCATCATTCCTAGTATCACATATGGGAATTTCATCGATTCTAGTCAGAGTGTGTAGGATTGGAGTCGGTTCGACGGAGTCTGTAGGATTGGAGTCCGTAGGATTAGCATCGACTAGATTGTGATGTTCAAAATGTGGTTCGTAGTTTAAATTATGTTCAAAATATGGTTCGTAGTTCAAATTGTGTTTGAATGTTCATGAAATATGTCTAAAATAGGGCATGTGATAGGGCAGCTGTTGCAGAGGTAGTGCCCTAAAATAGGGCTGCTGGAAAAGTGGAAAACTGTTCGGTGCCCTATATGTGTTAAAACAGGTGCCCTATATGTGCTAAAACACCATATAGGATAGGGCAGCTGTTAGAGATGCTCTAATGATGGAACAACCAAGATGGTCTCACCAATCACTTCACATCTGAAAATGTTATGCGCGGTTCTATGCTCCAACATAGGAATTCTGAAAGCTTTATTAGTGACGACACCATTTGTGGTTCTATGAACCAACATAGGAATTGTAAGAGTCTTAGTTGGTGTAGAAATATTATTACCCTTCTTATTAGGAAGAAACCAGATTTGTCACATGACTCATTGCAGACCGACCGACTGTAGATCTGTAATCTGCTCTATTAATACCAATCCTAATTAAATTTCATGTTGCCACAGTTGTCGGTTTTCCACTACCATACAGACTCATAGATAGAAATAGCATCGTCGTGGAAAAGCTAATAACGACACATATGAAATCTTAGCTGTTTCTACAAGTGATATTCTTGATTTCCTGTCCACCCTCTCAAACTGCTAATGAACAGTATGAAGTAATGAACTCATTGAGTAAAGTATTATAGAGTTTTCTGTGTATTTGAGCAAAGTGATCTATACATATGATGATATGAAGCAAGAAATTATAGGGATTGCATTTATGTTAGTATCAATACCAAGTAGAACCTGACAAAATCTTCTCTAAACCCTTGAGAGTATCACTATAGAATGAATGGCCTTATGATAAATTCCCACCAGCCTTCCATGGTTTAATCTATCCTCTTTTAGCACGGGATAGATCAACATAAGAACACTCGTGCATCACTAATTTGTGAAGGGTTTCAATTTATGAAGGGTTTAATCTCTAGCCGTGCATCACTAATTTCTGAAGGGTTTCAATTTTCAACTTCAACCTATTGTTAGCTATAGATTTCACATCTTCCAATAAACATTACCTGCTTCCGAATTTGAATATTTCCTTCAGTATAATGTAACATCATTAACAATTCACAGCACTAGAATCAAGATCAGAGAAGCATGTACTCCCTCCGTTCCATATTAGATGACTTCCTTTTGTCAAAAAGTGGATGTATCTAGACTTATAGCATATCTAGATACATCCACTTTTGTCCAAATAGAAGTCATCTAATTTAGAACGGAGGGAGTAGATGTCAAAAAGTAGATGAAACGGAGAGCTACCTACATATGAACTTCTAACTTCGAACAAACCGAGTATACTACATACAGAACTAAGCATTTCTTTGACAGTGCAAACTGCGAAGGACATATTGCAAGGATGCAAAACAATTGCTTCCACAACCAGGTGTAATATTCAGAGAACAAAATATAGCACTGTCGGATTTGCTTACCATCGAGGGGAGCATCCGCATCATGGCCAGTTTGTCTCCATTGGCTCTTGTATCTGCAGTATCTCTAATAATTTTGCAGTATGAAAACACTCAGGAATAAATCTCGAAAAAAGAACACCCGTAAATAGACAAGTAAATCAATCTGGTAAGCTGATGGTATCTCCATTGTTGACCACATTTGTAGCTGAAATAATTTAGCCTGTATTTATATCTGAATGATAACATACAACAGTACAATGAAAAACATGTGTGCCTCATAAGGAACTAGCAGAAAGCTAACATCATACTAGCACAATGAGGCACACTGCCACTTTCAGCAAAACTTATAGAACAGGATTCAGGTATCACCGTATCAGTATATCCAAAGTTCCAACTATATACCCTGTCAGGTAAATTCAAGTTTGAACAATTCCTAACTCACGGAATACCACTAGACTCTGAAGAAGGGGGCGCAGCAAAATTAGCGGGCCTGGACATCATCACCTTGTGCTTGTACATCCGCCACCAGTTCTCCGTCGCCTCGTCGACGGTCCGGTAGGTCCAGATGTGCGGCCTGGCCTTCTCCCGCGCGACGAGGATCTCCTCCACATCCGCCTTCCGCTTCGTCTTGAGGGAGAGGCAGTCGACGAGATCCCCCCACTTGCCGAAGCAGTCGTCGAAGTCACCGCGGCGGTAGTACCTCTGCATCTGGTGGAACGGCGAGTAGCAGAACCACAGATCGTCGAAGCACTTTATGCAGTCCAGCCGCGGCGGCGGGGGCGGCGAGCCGCCGGCCCCGGAGCTGGTCGTCTGGGGCTTCTCTACGGGCTCTGTACTGATAACTCCGCCGCCGCCGGCGGCGCTGGTCGTCTCAGGCTCCTCTACGGGCTCCATTCTTGTATGCCGTTTGCCGCGTCGGCTTGGGCCTAGGCAAAAATTACACATCTTGAATCTTGATTCATGAATTACATTGCATAAAGAGTAAAATACACCGGAGGCTATTTACCTTGTCCGTATAAATCACTTAGGTCACTGTATTCATAGAACTTGCAATTACGGTAACTAAAGACGCGCAGCTGTGCAGCGTACGGTCACCGCCGACGTCGGACGTACGTATCGGCTGACGTGGCGCGGCTGGTCCCACGTGACAGCCGTGGAGCAGCTCAGCCGGTGCAAATCTTACCGAAAGGCACCTGCACTTATTGCTATTTGCTCATTAGAATAGCCTCCACTAACTCGTCTCTTTTGTCGGCTGCGTCGGAGTGCTCGAGGTAGAACCAGAAGTAGAGGGGGAGAGGAAGGGACGCCGTCGAGGAAGGGGAGCAGCGGCGGCGACACCATCTACGGCGAAATCTTGCGACGGTCGGGTTGAGCGGAGGCGGCGCAGGCCAGTTCCGGCGGCAGGAGGCGCCCAAGATGCCTCCTTCCCGTCGGCCGGACGGAGCCCCACCCCCTGATTACGGTGAGTTCATCCTCCCGAAGAAATCTCTGCAATTTCTGTTGGATTGTGGCGTTGGATCATCGCAGAAGGCTTAATTTTTCGGATTGTGGTCGTTTAGCCTGTACGTAGGATAGGTTTTTGCTATGATTTGGGTAGGGTTTCGGTAGGGGTTTGGGTAGGGTTTTACAACTAATTGCTCTGCACTGATTTGGGTACGGCTGTGTAGTGATTTGGGTAGGATTTATATTTGATTTACGGTGGATTTTCGTAGAGTCCATACTGATAAATGTTATGCATGCACCAGGACCGCAAAGTGACCTGTTTTCAGTTGAGTTTCATCATGGTGGGTATTTTCTTGGTACTGGAAGCAACAGGGCATATGTGAATGGCTCTACAATTTGCTACGATCATATCCCCAAGGATACCTGGTCACCAGAAGAAATTGAGAACCTTGTGGAAGAAATTGGATATGAGATGGGAGGAAGGATAAGGCTGCATTACTGTGTTCCAATTCTTACACTTGACAGAAATGGTTTAAGGGAGATAAGGGACTCAGCTGATACAGAGACAATGATCAAGTTTGTGTCTTTGGGTCATCACTTTCTGCAGGTATACCTAGATCATGATGAAAGCTTGATCAACATGGACAGAGATGATGTTGTGCATTACCCAGTAGCTCAGCTTCCACCTGTTGTCAGTCCTATGAAGGCTAGAAGCACTGTTGTTAATGGACCAGAAGAAGCAATTGAGGATCCAGAAGAAGCAATTGAGGAGCCAGTACCAATTGTGATTGTGCCACCTGAAGAAGCACTACAGAAGCCAGTACCAGTACATAGGAAGAATCCAAGGAGAGTGCAAGTTATTGCTGAAGATGATTCAGAGGGTAATTCAGATGAGGATTCAGACTTCAATGCAGCAGACATACTGGACAGTGACAATGATATCAGTGATGGAGATGATGATTTAGTTGAAGATGACCTTCCAGATGTGAAAGGCAAAGGGAAGCAAGCAACTGAGGGTGGCAAAGGCAAATCTGAAGCTGATGAGATATCTGAAGATGAAGATCTATGGGGCCCTGATTCAGATGATGACAAAGTGAAGTTGAGGTTCAAATCTTTCAGAAAAGAAGATTTGCATGCTCCCTCTTTCCATGCAGGCCAAGTATTTGAAAATGTTCAGTTGTTAAGGAAGGCAATAGCAGAGTACATCTGTCAGAACAGGAGAGCAATCACATATGGAGTGAATGACAAATCTAGGGTGTCTGCAAAATGCAAAGATCCTTGCCCTTGGTACTTATGGGCATCTAAAGACAGTAGAACACAGTGTTTCATGATCAAGAGGTTTACTGGAGAGCATACATGTGAGAAAACATGGAAACCAAAGGCATTTACTTCAGTTTTCATAGCTGAGAAATATGTTGAGAGTTTCAGGGCAGATGAGAATATGAATATGAAGAACTTCTCTAGGATAGTTCAGAAAGATTGGAATATGCAACCAAGCAGGCCTAAATTACAGAGGGCTAGAAGGATAGCTCATAAAGTGATATATGGAGATGAAGTTGGTCAGTACAAGCTCTTATGGGACTATGCAAATGAAATTAGAAGGAGTAACCCTGGTAGTACATTCTATCTGTCAGTAGATGAGCAGTCTAGGTTTAAGCAATGCTATGTTAGCTTGGATGCATGTAAGAGGGGTTTTCTACAGGGGTGCAGGCCAGTATTGTTTCTGGATGGTTGTCATATAAAAACAAGGTATAGAGGTCAGATCCTCACTGTTGTAGGAATGGACCCCAATGACTGCATCTTTCCAATTGCTTTTGCAGTAGTTGAGGCTGAAGACACACAGTCATGGAGATGGTTTCTTGAGACAGTGAAACAGGATTTGGGTATTGAGAACACATATCCATGGACAGTGATTTCAGACAAGCAAAAAGGTCTAATCAAAGCTGTACAAGAACTTTTCCCCAACTCTGAGCATAGATTTTGTGTGAGACACATGTGGCAAAATTTTCAGCAAACATTCAAAGGTGATGTGCTTAAGAATCAGTTGTGGAAAATTGCCAGAAGCAGCACTGTCAGCAAGTGGGAAGCCAACATGGAGTACATGAAAGCACTTCATCCAGAAGCTCATGCATGGCTATCTGAATTGCCACCTAACACTTGGGTTAGGGCTTTCCAAAGTGAGCTACCCAAGTGTGATGTACTGCTTAATAACAATTCAGAGGTCTTTAACAAGTAAGCAACTGCTCCTAACTGTCTTTCTGAACTTTTCTGAACTTTTGTGCACACTGTCTTAACTGAATCTTCTGTCACTGTATTGGCAGGTACATTTTGGAGGCCAGAGAGCTACCAGTGCTTTCAATGATTGATAGGATCAAGAGTCAACTGATGACAAGGCATTACACTAAACAGAAGGAGAGTGACAAATGGCAGGGCCCAATTTGCCCAAAAATAAGAAAGAAGGTTCAGAAAAATATAGAATATGCAGCTAACATATTTGCATCAGGAGCTGGGGAAGGCATCTTTGCAATAGATGATAATGGCACAGACATTATTGTTGACATTTTAAAGAAATCATGTTCTTGCAGAAGATGGGATATCAGTGGAATTCCATGCTCTCATGCTTGTGCTGTAGCCAGAGGTGAAGATATGGATCCATACCAATTGGTGGACAAGTGCTACACCGTGGAGATGTTCAAGAGAGCCTATGGCAATATAATCATGCCCTGCGAGGATAAAACAGAATGGGAGAAGGTACCTGGCCCTGAGATTAAGCCACCTTTCTATGTGAAGAAAGTGGGTAGACCAACTAAGAACAGAAGGAAAGCACCACATGAAATTGATCACAGGGGTGGAGGAAAAATTATGTCTAGGCATGGAGTTATCATCCACTGCAGCTACTGTGGTGAGCCAGATCACAACAAGGGAGGTTGCAAGTACCTAAAAGCTGGCTTGCCACCACCTAATGCACCACAACCAACTGCATCAGCTCAGTCATCTGAAGCACCTGAAGCAAGTCAACCTACTGAGGGAGGACAGCCAACTGGTCCTAACTATGAGGGCTTCCTAGTGGATTCACTGCTCCAGCAGGTAAACTAACAACATCACTCTTCTGTTGCTTTGTTTGTACTAACAACATCAATTTGCTTTTAAAAATCCTAACAACATCCCTCTTATCTGACAGAGGCCAGCAGCAAGGGTGAGCAGGCCAATGCCTTTGCCAGAGCCATCTTTTATCAGTGATGCACAAAGAATTGCCACTGCTGGACCTAGCAGCTCAACTCTAAGGCAAGGAGAGCTAGCAAGACAACTAGAGGCAATGAAACAAGCAAGAGCACTGGAAAATGAAGACAGGAAAACAGCAATTCTTGAAGCTAGATATGAAGCCCAGCTAAAGAAGCCCCAGGAGGCTGAAGCTAGGAAGCTACAGATGGAGGAGAGGAGGGCAATAGAAGCACTAGCAAAGAAAGCAGAAGCAGCTGAAAAAAGGGCCAGCAGGAAAGCAGAGCAAGAACTCATCAAGCAAGCTCAAGCAGAGACTAGAAAGTTCATCTCTGATGTCAAGAAAGAGCTTAATGCAAAGAAGAGGGCTCAGGCACAACTGAAGAAAGATGAAGAAAAAGCAATGACACAGGCACTGAAGGAGCAGAAGAGAAAGGAAGATGCAGAAGAGAAGAAGAAGAAGAAGGAAGATGAGGCAAAGAAGAAGAAGGAAGATGAGGGCAAGAAGAGAGAGGCTGTCAAAAGGCTCATGCCACAGCAACCTGAATCATCATCTGGTGTGCACTTGAAGAAGGCCAAGAAAGTCAGCATGTTTGATGAATTAAGAGAGTATATTTGAACCTGCAAACTGGTGTGTTTTGTAATATGTATCTCTGATCCTGGAGTGCTATCTAGTACCTGAACCTGGTGTATTTTGGAAACTGCTGTGTTCTGGACCTGAACCTGCTAATATGTAGCTCTGAACCTGCTGTATTTTGGAAACTGCTGTGTTATGGACCTGCTACTATGTGTTATCTATGTAACTGAATGGTTGTGTGTGCTCTGAAACTGAATTTGGGCATTTGCTATCACATACATTGCACAGAACACATTGCACATTCACATTGCACATTCACAACACATTGCACATTCAGCTTAGGTCATCTTACAACAAAATACACACGGCTTAGCAGCTCAGTTCTTCAGGTCAGACTGCAACAACAGACACAACTAAGCACATAACTGCTGCTTAAACACATTACAGCACTACTAAACTAACAAGTAGACACCACTTCTTCTTCTTCACTTCTTCAAGATGAAAGCACAGCAGATCGCAGCAAGGGAGCACATCATAGCCATGCCCATCTTCAGAAGCAGCGGTTGCTGCCTCCCCATGAGCACCAGCTCATTCAGATTCTGGAGCAGCACGTCGTCAGTTGCAGGGGCTGGTGCAATGCTCGTGCTGCAGCTGCCTTTTCCCCACTCCTCCGCGAACTTCCTCCTCCCCATCTGAGTCTCCAGCTTGTCCCTGCGATCTTCTGACCATCCGACGGCGTCCACAGCAGCATCCCCAGTGAGCACGCCGGTCTCAACAAGATAGACCACATACTCACGCTCCCAATGCCAAAAGTCGCAAGTTTTCTGGCATACAAAACAGGCGAATCAAGAACAACACCATTTCGCCACAAAATCGACTAAATCCAATCAAATGCAGCTCACACACACAGCGATTTCGGCACAGATACTTACCCCATGGTCCACGCATCTGTAGAAGATCCAGCCTAGGTGGTCGTTCGTGCTGGAAACCCAACTCTTCACCCTACGGCTACGGTCAGGACAGCGCACCAGTGGAATGACGGGAGCGGGAGCTGGACCGCGGCGACGGGAAGACATGGATGAGCTGCTGCAGGACATGCTTGACGCGACAATGGCGGGAGCGCGGCGACGACAATGGCGGGAGCGCGCGGCCATGACCAGCTCGAGACAGAGTGGGGAATTGAGGATTTGGCTAGGGATTTCGGTCACAGGAATTGGCGATTTATGTAGTGCTGGCTTTTTTGCAATCAAACCCCTCCTATACGTGGGTCCTCACTTAAGCGTCCGAGCGACACGCGCGCCAACCGCGCCACGTCAGCCGATACGTACGTCCGACGTCGGCGGTGACCGTACGCTGCACAGCTGCGCGTCTTTAGTTACCGTAATTGCAAGTTCTATGAATACAGTGACCTATGTGATTTATACGGACAAGTTAAATAGCCTCCGGTGTATTTTACTCTTGCTTAAATAAAGGGGCCACAATGCCACATGCTCCAGCGTCCAGGAAAGCCCACGAGCTCCTATTTCAGGTTTGTAGAGAACCGTTCCATTACATAAACAAATCGAAATGTTCTAAAAAAAAATATTTTGAGAAAGCTACACACCATGAGTTACATTTTGACACGAGCATTCGAGGTGGAACCTCAAGAGCCTATCATGTATCACTACCCCCACTCATTAAGGACTATGTCGCGACAAACTAGCAATCGATTGAGGATGCACGAGGCGGCGGCAGCAGAGCACAATAGGGTCACCGCTTTATTCGGGGCACCCTACTGCCGCCGTCGTCCACCAACGGCTCCTTCTTCGGCAACATGGAACAACGACTAAGAGAGGGTGTAGCGTCGGGACAAGCATCAGGTCACGCTGTCGAGACCGCCCCTAAAACCGTAGCCACGTCGCTGAGATATGGGTAGCAACATCAATCTCAACGCCCATCTCAACAACGCCAAGAGGACTAAGCCGCCGTCGACCATCGGCGAGCGTAGCCCGACGACCATTGCCACAGGCGGCGAGAGGGAGGAGATTGAGGGGGTGACGACGGCTGTTGTTAGGGCTGCTGTCCGACCCGACCCTGAGTGAAGCCACACAGGACCTGGAAAAAAGGAACCATCATGTTGTGCTTTTCTTGAAACCTGATTTAAACCTCAATGTTTTTTTTTAGAACCTCCATGTTGGTAATACTGTCTCCGTATCTTTCGTGGACCATACCGCAACCAATTCCATAGTCATAGCCATTTCCAAACTCTCGGACCCACTCGCAGAGACACACATCATAAGACCTTCTACACTCATTTTTCAAAAAGATTCATCGCCGCGCCTAAAATATTGAAACTCGCCCGCAACGCATATCCAAACCCCCAAAAAATACAAAACAAAGCAAAGAGAGAGAAACCACCCCCCGCAAAATTCCCAAACCCCCCACCCAACTCAGCCGCTCTCGGCTCGAACCCTAGCACCCAATCCCCCCGGCGATGGAGGACCACCAAACCCAGGATCTCGTCAAGGAGCTCGTCCTCCGCCTCGTCTCCGCCGAATCCGGCGGCGGCGGGGGGCGCGACGCGGGCGGCGCGCTGCGGTTCGCGCACCGGCTGCTCTCCAGCCGCCTCGCGCCGGCCGTCCTCCCCGACGAGCACGCGCTCGCCGAGTCCATCAAGCGCCGCCTCGCCGCCTCCGGCCGCCCCGACGACGCCCTCGCCTTCGCCGACCTCCACTCCAAGCTCTCCGTCCGGTCCCGCCCGTCCTCCCTCTGGCCGCTCCTCTACCTGCTCGACTCGCTCTCCTCCCACCGCCGCGGGGCCGCCGCCTCCTCCTGCCTCCCCAACCTCCCCACGGCCGCGGGGCCGCCGCGAGGCCCGCCCACGACCGGGGGAAAACCGGGCTCGAGGGTGCCCGGCGCGCCGCCCGGCGGCGTGGTGCTGGTCTCCAAAGATCCAGACAACATCCGCGAGATCGCGCTGCGGGAGTACACCGAGCTGGTGCTCGACGAGACGGAGGTGTCGGAGGCCGCCCTAGTGCGCGACGTGCTGTACGCCTGCCAGGGCATCGACGGCCGGTATGTTCGGTACGACAAGGGCAGCGACACCTACGACCTCCCTGACGCCGTCCGCGTGCCGCGCTCCACCCGCACCCTGGTGCGCAAGCTGTGTGAGGTCGGGTGGCTGTTCCGCAAGGTGCGAGGCTTCATCTCCGACAATGTCAGCCGGCTGCCCTCTGATGCTGCCACCGAGGTCGGCACTGTGGCTCAGGCCTTCTGCTCGGCTCTGCAGGAGGAGCTATCTGATTACTACAAGCTGCTTGCCGTTCTAGAATCGTACTCGCTGAATCCGATTCCAACTCCTGGATCTGATTCGGGCGTCTCGGGCAATTACCTCTCACTGCGGCGTCTTGTTGTGTGGCTTGCTGAGCCTGCTGTGAGGATGCGCTTGATGGCTGTCTTGGTGGATGGATGCCATGGTTTGAGAGGTGGTGGAATGGCTGGTGCGATCCATGGGCATGCACAGCATGGGGACCCAATGTTTCAGGATTTTATGGGTCGCTTGCTGCGGCGGGTCTGCTCACCACTGTTTGAAATGGTCCGGAGCTGGGTGCTTGAAGGGGAACTGGAGGATGTGTTCAGCGAGTTCTTCATCGTTGGGCAGCCAGTCAAGGCTGAATCTTTGTGGCGCGAAGGCTACCTTATTCAGTCTGACATGCTACCGACTTTCATTTCTCCGGTGCTAGCACAAAGGATTCTTAGAACAGGAAAGTCAATCAACTTTCTTAGAGTTTGCTGCGATGATAATGGTTGGGCTGAGGCCGCCACCGAGGCTGCAGCCTATGTTGGCACCACAACAAGCCGAGGAGGGCTTGGTTATGGGCAGATTGATGCTCTGGAGGCGTTGGTGGTAGAAGCAGCCAAGAGGATTGATCAACGTTTGATGGATGTGATCCATAAGAGATATCAATTTAAAGAGCATTGTCTTGCTATCAAGAGATATTTGCTTCTCGGGCAGGGTGATTTTGTTCAGTATCTGATGGATGTTGTTGGTCCTGAGTTGTCAGAACCAGCCAATAGAATTAGCCCCTTCCACCTTGCTGGCTTGCTGGAGACTGCGATACGTGCATCTGACGCACAATATGATGACCGTGACATCTTGGACAGGATAAAAGTAAAAATGATGGATCATGGAGATGGTGATCGTGGCTGGGACGTCTTCTCCTTGGAGTATGATGCTAGGGTCCCTCTGGATACAGTGTTCACAGCTTCAGTCATGAAGATGTACCTCAAGATATTCAACTTCCTGTGGAAGCTTAAGCGTGTTGACCATTCCTTGACTGGAGTCTGGAAGACAATGAAGCCTAATTGCATTGTTTCGTCCCCATTTTACAAGGAAGGAACAAGCATCAAGGCCCAGTTTGTTTCAGTTCTTCGGAAATGCCAAGTTCTGTTTAATGAAATGAACCATTTTGTTACCAACTTCCAGTACTACATTATGTTTGAGGTTCTGGAGATTTCCTGGGCTCGTTTCTCAGAAGAAATGGACGCTGCAAAAGATTTAGACGATCTTCTCATGGGACATGATAAGTATCTCAATGCAATTGTGGAGAAGTCTCTCCTCGGTGAGCGTTCCCTGGGAATTTTGAGAAATCTTTTTGCACTGTTTGATATCATATTACAGTTCCGCAGCCATGCTGATAGGTGGTTTGAACGGATATATGAGTTGCAGCTAAGGTTAGATTATTGCAGAAATATCTAATGCCATATTTTCCTTTTTATTACACGTACTGTTAGATTTACTTTTGAGTTTTTCTTCGTCCTGCAGGGGAAAATGTAAATCAAAAACAAAATCCAAGGAAACAGGTTCATGGCTCGATGGTGGTAGAAAAGCCATGATTCAACTCGCCGGGGAACTTTTTCGGAAAATGGGTGAAGACTTGGATAGCATCGCAAAAGATTATACAGCTTCTCTAGATTCATTTATCTCCCAGTTGCCTCTTCAGCAGCATGTTGATTTAAAATTCCTTCTCTTCCGTTTAGACTTCACAGAGTACTACAGCCGTGTGTCGTCCAACAAATGAGTGTGTGTTCCTAATGTTGAAGAAATAGGAGTTAGATTTATCTTTTGATTGGGATTTGCGAGGCATTTTTTGTACACCTTAGCCCCTTGTTGATGTTTTGTTAATTGAAAGGCATGGGCACATTCATCTTTCTGGGACTTGCTGTTGAAGGTAATTTCTAACCAGGGCTAACATGGATATTCCCAAGTTATGCATGATTGCCAGTATGAGAAATTTCATTCATGACCTTATCACTGTTCTGGTGCAGATGCTTATCCACCCATGCCATGAAGTCGGATCCTGCATCACAAGCAACATTAGTGTACAGGGTTGATGTAAGTGTAGTTTGATTTGACTTTCGTTTTGGGTGTATTGCTACACATTTCATGTATCCGCTTTTGTGTTTTTTCATTCATTTTAGTTATATTGCACGAAGGTTTATCCTTACTAGATTGTATGTTTTAGTTGGAAAGATGGTTCTCAAAATAGTTACCAAATTATCATAGGATTCATGTGCTATTTATAAGGAGATCAACTTTTGGTCACCATAATGCTCTATGTCTAGACATTCTGATTTCCTTCGGAGATACAAGTCTTGAGCAATGCCTGGCCCTTGGTTACCAACATATCATACTAGTAATGTTATGAGTGAAATATCTGCAAACGATCATATTCATTATCAATTAGTATAAGATAATTTGAACAGTTGATTCCATGCTTAAAAATAACTGAAAACGTTTGTACGTGATGTGCAGAAGTTTAATATGATACGTGCAGCAGGGATACCACGTCCAATGGTATCTTCTGTTAATAGAGTAGGTCTACATTTCTACGCAAACATTAATTAGTTGATCTGCTCTATTTTTTGTACATTTCTGAGTTCAGTTACACAAGTATCTATCATATTCAGCAGTTTAAGTTAATGGAGCCATTCTTGTAATAGCTACAATCTGCTAATGTTGGATGTTATGGATACACTTTGTGTAACTTTTTTTAAAAAAATTGGCATGCCAATTGGAATGACACCCACCATCAAAAGGCAGTCTACTTGGGTTTCTACTGTGATTGTGCATCTATTTGATGTTCTATTTATGTAACACCATCTACAAATTGCTCTTCTATTTCCCATAGTTCTTTTTACCTGGTAGTAGGTGCAGACAGTGATGTTCTTGTCTCAGTTGCTGTTTTTGCACCATACTATTATATGATGTTTTGCACTGGCTTTTTCCATCAAACATACCCTGTCTCTCTTGCCCGGGAAACTTATCCATAGCCATGCTTTGCTTTCATCATATCCACTGTTGGACTGCTTCTCCAGAATGAAATGGTTAATAAGTGAAAGTGAATAAACTGTTATGGAGGCTGAGTTTTGAATCAAGTATGTTGTCCATTTCAATATAGATTAATAGGACATCAACTCTGTTAGCCATTTCTGTATGATCTCTGTGACACAACTACAAAAACCATACCTCTGTGGTAGTCATAGCCCTGCCATTGGAAGACGACCTGCACATTGTGTTATAGTCGAAAACTTGTTGGCATACAAATTTGCGCCATTTCTCAGAGGATAACTTGCACTGGGAACCACAAAGTCACAAGGTACATCACAACCCACTGAACATGTATTGTACTAATTCAGTCTTTTGATTGGGATGTGCCTTGTGACGTCTTGGTGGCATTCAGTAACAAATGGCATGCATCTATTGCAGCTACCTGCGTTTGTGAGTCGGTCAAACTTTTGAAAGCACCAAGCAAAGTAGCTCCATAGTGCTCTCACTTTTCCTAGGCGGCCCTTGAAAAAACTACAGGCTCAAAAGACAATAGGTGTTACTGGACTTACAGTGTTGTCTCCGTCTGCTTGAAGTCTTTTTATTTCATTCGAAACTAATCTATAGAAGGCTTTGGTACTTGCTACATTATGTATGAGCCGTTGAACTTACATCATTATTAGTTCTAGCAGCGAGCGGTGCTTTGGACAGTTTGGGAAATTTGCAAATGATGTACGGTTTTGGAAAATTATCTGGGTTTGGCTTCCAGGATCTTTGGGGCCGACTGCAGGATTGTAAACCAGCGTCTGTCTTCTGTATCCGTGCGTCCGAAGGATCGTCCGTCTGAGAAAGATGTACCGCGCGGGCTGTGGAAATCAAATCAAAGAAACTCTGGTCTCTTGTTGCGGAATGAATCGAAGGAGCCTTAAAATTTGCGACAATGATCTGTTAATAGTACGACTTGATGCATAGATTCGATTTTTTTATTTTTTTTAGAAACACAGTACAACGCAAGCGCTTGGACTATATCTGGGGTGCGTCAGCATCCACGTAATGTAATCAGCAAAGTGGCAACAAACGGATATAAATTAAACCATTTAACCTTGGACGCCAAGTTCCTAGTACTGTAGTATTCTCCATGTCACCGTCACCATAGCGTGGAAAGCCATCTTAAGGACGAAATCAAAAAGAAAACGCGGCCAGCACAGCAGTCAGTCAACCTCCACCAACTCACTCAGCTTCGCAACCGTCGTCTCCATCGGCGATATAGATAACAGGGGATGTAGACAGGCCGCCGGAGCACCGGAAGACCACGGCACGCCATGTCCACTTCCGCCATGGCCTCCGCCGAGACCGTGCGCTTCTACTGCCACACCTGCAGCGCGGGGTTCTCGCTCCCCGCCCCGCCCTCGCCGTTCCACTTCACCCTCTGCCCCCGTTGCGGCCAGGACTACCTCGATGACTCCCCGACGCCCCACCACCAAGCGCCCCAGCCGTTCTTGCCGCCTCCGCCACCCCCGTGTGCCTGGCCGTTGCCGTTGCCGTTGCCGCGGCCTCCGGCGATCCAGTCTTTGTCGGCGCGTTCTTCAACGACGTCGACCTCGTACTCGTCCACCGCCGCCGGGACCATGCTGACGTCGCGGGATCTGGTTCCTCCTCCGCTTCCGCCTTGGCTGCTCCAGGCGTCCGCGTCCGACGATACATGGAATTGCTTCTTCAAACGCTCCGATTGCCCGCCTCCGCCAATTCTGGACGTTTCGTCGTCGTCGTCGTCATCTTCTTCTTCCACGACGGCCCGGCGGACTCTGGCGTCCAAGTGCACGCGACCCTCCAGTTCCTCCACAGGGCCGCCGTCGAACCAAGGTACATGGGATTACTTCTTGGGTCCCTCCGACTCAGTCGTTGCCCCGGCCAAGGAGGGGCCGCCGTTGAACACGTCTGTCCTCCAGGTATGTCGCGAATTCAGAGTTCTTTGCTCCCAGGAAGAGCAACGGCGCAGTTCCTCCCCTGCCGTCTCTCCCCTATCGCCGGCATACTCCTCCGCCTGCTCCTCCCCTCTGTTGGCGTCACCGCCACTCCGCCGACGAAACCAAGGCGAGCTGGAGCTGCCGCCCGAGTCGTCTCCTCTGGCCTCCTCGTCCACAACAACCGGGGAGACCATGTCGACGTCTCAGGGGGACGTGCTTCCGCCACCGCCGCTGCCCCTGCCACCGCCTTGGGATTCTCCGCTCCACGGTCCATGGGATGATGAATACATCTTCACCCCCGTGGACTCCGACTACGAGAGCCCGCCCCGTCCGCCGCCGCCGCCGCTGCGTGTGCCCGCCTACAGCGCCAGCGCCACGTTTGAGACGCCGCTCCCACGCCGCGGATCGCCACCTCCTGTTTCTGCCTACGACGTCACCTATTTCGACATGCCGATCCGAGGGCGACTAGCGGCGCCGGCGGAGTCCATCGCCGCCCTGCCCACCGTCACCGTCACCGACGCCGCGCTGGTCTGCGCCGTCTGCACCGACGCCCTGGTGGCCTCGGCGCCCGCGCGCCTGCTCCCCTGCGGCCACCAGTACCACTCGGACTGCATCGTCACCTGGCTGTCGCTGCGCAACTCCTGCCCGGTCTGCCGCGGCAGGATCCCGATGTCCCACTCCACCGCCGCGGCCTCGCCGTCGCCGTCGCACCGGAGACGATCTCTACCTGGAGGCCGCCGGATCAGAAGAATCTGCAGCAGGTTGCTCAGACGCGATCGTCAGACAAACAGCAGCCACGATCGCCAAACAGATGGCACCGGCGATGTGCATGTCTGATGTACTAACATTGTTGCACACCCATAAATCGTTAGTGCCCGAAGCTTATTGCACCGATATACTCTAGTAATCTTTCCATGTACAGTACATGATCATTGAGTGCGTGTGTCCATTGATACCTGAATGTGTTATCTGAAATCACCAAGTCTACCAATGGCTACAGTATGTCATGCCGCGGCAATGTCCCATAGTCTACCAACGCCTGGACTTCTGCATTACCACAACCTAAACCTCAGATGCAGGCAACCAATATTGGGGTTGCGAAACTTCTCTCAGCCTGTCCTAGCCTAGGCTATCTGCCTTGGGACAAGGGCGCACCTTGATGCAGATGCAGAACAACCAAACACAACAAACAAATGACCTACTCCCTCCAATCCGTTAAAAGTTATGGGAAAAATGAGCATAGGATGCATAAATCCATAGCTATTTAGGATCCGATGGAGTATTCAACTAGCAGTGTTACAATCGTTCAAGGGTCAAATTCCATCTAATAAGAGTCTTGTACGCATCAGAATAGTTAAGAAATGATGGACACAGATTAATCTAAATACGAATGTATGTAAACGTATTTTAATATGTAGATACATCTGTATTTCGACAAATCTGTATTAACCATTTTCAATCGCAGGAATACCATCCTAATTCTCTCGCCACACCAAATTGGAAGCATTAATTAATAGATAAGGACGATACATGCACGCCAACACGAGAGAATTTGGATCTACCTGTGGCTGCTGAACTGTAATACCCCTCTAAATGAAGGGGATCGCAGGCAGAAAATAAAAAATTTCCTAACAGCGATAGCCTTAAACTAGCCAGGATCTATACTATGCAGATATAGTAATACGGAGGAGATCGATATACATACCCTTGTAGACCGAAAGCGGGGATTACGCTCCCGCACAAGCGTTGTCGATGAAGCCGACGAAGACGACCTCGGGGTCGTGTAGAGGAAGAAGACCTCCAAGCACCACTAGCGTGGCACCTCGCAGGGATTCACACACGTACGGTGAAGACGACGGCTTCCGGGCTCCGATCCAAAGACAAGTAGCGGAATACTGGGACCGGGAGACCAGCAACGCGGCGGCGTGCGTATGGTGTAGAGAACTCCTCCTTGGCGCAACTCCAACAAGGGAATCACGTTATTCAAGGAGGAAAAGATAGAGAGAAATTGGTATGTTTAAAAGGCCAGGGGTGCATCTCTATATAAAGGGAGAAGGGAGCAGCCAACCTTGCCAGCCGGGCGGTGTGGGACTAATCCCACACCAGCCCTGGCCGGCCAACATGGTGCGCCGGCCTAGGTGGGCCCCATGTGGCCCACCTAGGGCCGGCCGAACTCCCCTCCCTCTCTTGGGGGGAACCTCCCCCCCCTCATGGGCCTTCTTTCCACCAGAAGGCCCATTTAGAGTATTTTGCCTTTAAAAATTCAGGAAAAATTAAATAAAAATATATTTAACTATTAATTACATTAATTAATATTAAATACATATTACATAATTTATTCCGGCTCCGAAAACTATTTCGTCGCTGCCCGATCTCCATCGGATCTTTCCCGGGACGTTCCCGGTGCTCTCTTTTCCTAATTTCTCTTCCGGTAAATATGTCGACTCCCCTTAAGTGTGTTACCCTAGCGGTTCGAGATCTCGCCAGACATGATCGAGACACTTCTTCGATCAATGACTAATTCGTGGACCTTGGATACCCAGAATTAATCCCTGTGAGATAACGAATAACTTTGTCGTTCGAACCTAGACGTCGAGTCTTAAACCTTTTGCCATGGCGATACTTAGCGTGTCCGAGACTCGTCCATAGATATCATGATACCTAGCTTGATCTCGTTACTGACACCGCTATCTTCTACTCGTCCGTGATATTATGTCCTGGTGACCTAGTCACACGCTTGCAAGCTCATTTGACATAATCTCACCGAGTGGGCCCTAGAGTATCTATCCTGCTATGCGGACTGGCAAATCCCGCTCTTGATCCCTCGTCTCAACATACTCCCTTCCGATACCCGAGAGGGACACCTTTATTGTCATACTATTAAGACATGACGTTTGATGCAATCAAAGTATCTTTCAGGAATAGCAATAAGAGTTGATCTCACGGTCAAAGGCGTAATGACTACGTCCTACAAATATTGGGTATGTCCATCACATCGTTCTACCAACGATATGACTCCATTGTCAACTGACACCATGTCACATGATCGGGAAACCTCGATCATCAATTGCACAATGAACTAGTCAAGTAGAGGCTACTAGGGACCTGGTTGTCTTACGTATCACACGTGTATTAATGTTTCCGCTTAATACAGTTATAGCATGACACAAAGACGTATTATGAACAATTGAGATATGATAAATAAAATACTTTATTAATTGCCTCTAGGGCATATCTCATTCAGTCTCCCACTTGCACTAGAGTACAATTTATTCTAGATTACAACTTGGTAAAAGCCTAACACCCATAGCATTTTGGTGTTTTACATGCTTGTCAAGTAGGAGAAGTTTTGTCAGAGGATCTGCCACATTCAGATCCGTATGCACTTTGCAAATCTTCACATCGCCTTCCTGTACATACTGTCGTATCACATGGAAGCGTCGGAGAATGTGTTTGGCAGTTGAGTGAGACCTTGGTTCCTTCGCGTTAGCAATAGCACCCGTGTTGTCGCAGTAGAGGGTCACAGGGTCTTGCGCGCTAGGGAACACTCCATGTTCCGTCACCGGACACTGAGCCTTACTCAATGTTTTATTCTTGATAACCGGCAGAGAACCTTTCTTTGCCATCTCCATACCGAACCGTTTCAGTATTTTATCAAGATAAGTACTCTGACTCAACGCTAATAGACGTCTTGATCTATCACGATAGATTTTAATGCCTAAGACGTATGCAGCATCTCCTAAGTCCTTCATAGAAAATTTACTACTTAAATACTTCTTCACGCTATTCAGAAGATCCACATTATCCCCTATTAGTAATATGTCATCAACATATAGTACTAGGAACACAACTGAGCTCCCACTCATTTTCTTGTAAATGCATGTCTCTTCCATATTTTGGACAAATCCAAAACCTTTGATCACCTCATCAAAGCGAAGATTCCAGCTCCGAGATGCTTGCTTCAGTCCATAAATGGAACGCTGAAGCTTGCAAACCTTGCTAGCATTTTCTGGATCGACAAAACCTTCAGGTTGTACCATATACAACTCTTCCTCAATGTTACCATTCAGGAACGCTTGTTTGACATCCATCTGCCATATTTCATAATCGTAATATGCAGCGAGTGCTAGCAAAACCCGAATAGACTTTATCATCGCTACCGGTGAAAAAGTTTCATCGTAGTCAATCCCATGAACTTGTCGGAAACCCTTTGCGACAAGCCGAGCTTTATAGACGGTCACATTACCATCAGCATCAGTATTCTTCTTAAAAATCCATTTATTCTCGACGGCCTTGCGCCCTTCGGGAATCTCCATCAAAGTCCATACTTTGTTGTAATACATGGATTCTATTTCGGATTTCATGGCTCTAAGCCATTTCTCGGAATCAGGGCTTGTCATAGCCTCTTTGTAGTTCGTAGGTTCGTCTTGTTCAATTAACATGACGGTGCAAACCATGTTACCGTACCACTCAGGAGCGGTACGAGATCTCCCAGACCTACGAAGTAAAATAGTATTCTCGACATCTTCTCCCACTCCATCTGTGGAGTACGTTTCCGGAACAGTTTCCGTTGCGCCACTCGTAATTTCGAGTTCAGGATCAACGATCTCGTGGAGGTCTATTTTCCTCCCACTTACTCCTTTGGCGATAAACTCCTTCTCGAGAAAGGTGCCGTTCTTCGCGACAAACGTTTTGCCCTCGGCTTGGTTGTAGAAGGTGTATCCTATGGTTTCCCGCGGATACCCTACAAAGACGACTTTCTCCGATTTCGGTTCGAGTTTGTCGGGCTGTAGTTTCTTAACATACGCCTCACAACCCCAGACCTTCAGGAACGACAACTTAGGTTTCTTGCCATACCATATCTCATACGGTGTCGTTGCTACGGATTTGGACGGAGCCCTATTTAAAATGAATGCGGCTGTTTCTAATGCATACCCCCAAAAAGATACGGGCAAGTCAGTAAGAGACATCATAGACCGGACGCTATCTAATAGAGTACGATTACGTCGCTCGGACACACCGTTGCGTTGCGATGTTCCAGCTGGCGTAAGTTGCGGCACGATGCCACATGCCTTCAGATGTGTGCCAAACTCAAAACTCAAATATTCGCCACCATGATCGGATCGAAGGTTCTTGATTTTCTTGTTGAGTTGATTTTCAACTTCACTTTGAAATTCTTTGAACTTTTCAAATGTTTCAGACTTGTGTTTCATCAAATAGATATATCCATATCTACTCAAGTCATCAGTGAAGGTGACAAAATAACGATAACCATTGCGTGTCGACACGCTCATTGGTCCACACACATCTGTATGTATGACTCCCAATAAGTCCGACGCCCGTTCCATGAAACCATTGAACGGTGTCTTGGTCATCTTGCCCATGAGGCATGGTTCGCATGTGTCGAGGGATCCAAAATCCAACGAGTCTAAAAGTCCATCGGAATGGAGTTTCTTCATGCGCTTTATACCAATATGACCGAGACGGCAATGCCACATATACATGGCGGTATCGTTACTAAGTTTAATCCTCTTGGCATCAATGTTATGGATGTGAGTACTACGATCGAGATTCAACAAGAATAAACCATTACTCTCGAGAGCATCAACATAAAAGATATCATTCATTGAAATAGCACAACCACTTGATACTGAATTGAATGAATATCCGTCTTGCAACAAGCAAGAACCACTTATAATGTTTACACTCAAACTTGGTACAAAATAACACTTATTTAAAACCAAAACTAATCCCGATGGTAGATGCAGAGGGAGTGTGCCGACAGCCACCACTTCAACTCTTGAGCTGTTGCCGACGCGCATCGTCACCTCATACTTCGCCAGGCGCCGTTTATTCCGCAACTCCTCCTGAGAGTTACAAATATGAGCAACAGAACCGGTATCAAATACCCAGGTGTTACTACGGGCGCTTGTAAGGTACACATCAATAACATGTATATCAAATATACCTTTCTCTTTTTCGACAATCTTGCCGGCCTTCTTATCTTCCAGATACTTGGGGCAGTTGCGCTTCCAGTGATCATTGCCTCCGCAAGACCAGCATTTGCGTGTCTTTGGTTTGATGGTCACTACCATCTTGTCCATCTTGAATTCCAATTCGGCCATGCCGAGCATCATTAGAATTTCTGACAGGGATTTTGACGTTCCCATCATGTCGTAGTTCATGATAGCGTCGTTATATCTAGGGGGCAGTGACAACAGCACCCTATCAATAACCAGCTCTTCTGGAATCACATATCCCAGATCATTCAGGAGCTAAACGCTGCCAAACATATTGGCTAAGTGCTCGCTTATGTCGCCGTGCTCTTCCATCTGGGCTGAGAAGAAAAGCTTGGTAGCTTCAAACCTCTCATCCATGACTTGTGGTGCAAAAACAACCATGAGTTCCGTGATTATCTCATAAGCACTCTTGTTCTCAAAATGGTTTTGCAGGTCAGACTCCATGGCAAAGAGCATGTCACTCTGGACAAAAGAGGAAATCTCCGCCTTAGACTGGTAGACGTTCCTAACATCTTCCGAGGCGGTGTTTGCTGGCTGATCACCTAAGGGGGCTTCAAGAATGTAAGCCACCTTATGGGTAATTAGAACGGACTTCAAATCGCGGAACCAGGACACGAAGTTCGACCCATTGGTCTTAAGCTTTTCTTTCTCAAGGAACAGGCCTAGGTTAAAGGTGGGGCGAGACATCTACAATGGAATTTGCAAAACATAAGACTTTGTCCATAATATTTTGAGTTCTAGTTTTAGAAAATAACTATAAGAACTCCCACTCAAAACGAATATCCATTGTGTAACCCCTCATCGTCAGAGCCGGCAACACAACTTCAAAGGTAGACATCGAAATGTCAATCACAACAACTTTTGTGACTCATGCTCGACCTTTCGGTCTCCGTATTCCGAGGCCATGTCTGTACATGCTAGGCTCGCCATAATAACCTTCAACGTATACGCTTGTGCAAACATCTCTTACACCCACTGTATGCGAACGATGATATGTATGACACCCGATCGTCACGGTCTGCCTCATAACGTATAACTTTCTTGGTGGTGCACGTCGAAGGGAGAACACCAATGGTATTTTGGAGGGATCATCTTATATTACCACCGCCGTGTAACTAATATATAAATATATATATATACACACAATATAAGATGCACTCAAAACATCAATATGTAATGCGACGTGACATGGTCCTTGCGCCGATGGTCTCCTTCGCGCCCACAGTTTATAAACAATTTAATAAACCTACCTTGACCATATCACATTGCCCCTGCAAAATAAAGTTAGACGCGTTCTACTTTATCTTTTGCATATTTTACGTGGCTTGGGGCTGTCGTAGATAGAACCGCTTCATACCTACGAACCTATGACCACAACAACGATCAAATAATTGCATATTTATTTATCCCTCTTGGGCCCTCCATTGAAAATGCAAAGCCAACTAAAGAGAGAGACGGACACCCGCCAGCCACATATACGGTACAAGCCGTATGTTAGTTGTGGAACCAGTCTCGCGTAAGCGTACGCGTAAAGTCGGTCCGGTCCGCTTTATCAACTCAATGCCGCAGGCAATGCAAGTGCACGCGAGAGGGTAGCAAATAAAAGAACGATGTCCACGGGTTCTAAAAGCGTACAGCTATATCTACGCATAGATCGGCTCTGATACCACTGAAGGGGATCGCAGGCAGAAAACAAAAAAATTCCTAACAGCGAAAGCAGGGATTACGCTCCCGCACAAGCGTTGTCGATGAAGCCGACGAAGACGACCTCGGGGTCGTGTAGAGGAAGAAGACCTCCAAGCACCACTAGCGTGGCACCTCGCAGGGATTCACACACGTACGGTGAAGACGACGACTTCCGGGCTCCGATCCAAAGACAAGCAGCGGAAGACTGGGACCGGGAGACCAGCAACGCGGCGGCGTGCGTATGGTGTAGAGAACTCCTCCTTTGCGCAACTCCAACAAGGGAATCACGTTATTCAAGAAGGAAAAGAGAGAGAGAAATTGGTGTGTTTAAAAGGCCAGGGGTGCATCTCTATATAAAGGGAGAAGGGAGCAGCCAACCTTGCCAGCCGGGCGGTGTGGGACTAATCCCACACCAGCCCTGGCCGGCCAACATGGTGCGCCGGCCTAGGTGGGCCCCATGTGGCCCACCTAGGGCCGGCCGAACTCCCCTCCCTCTCTTGGGGGGAACCTTCCCCCCCTCATGGGCCTTCTTTCCACCAGAAGGCCCATTTAGAGTATTTTGCCTTTAAAAATTCAGGAAAAATTAAATAAAAATATATTTAACTATTAATTACATTAATTAATATTAAATACATATTACATAATTTATTCCGGCTCCGAAAACTATTTCGTCGCTGCCCGATCTCCATCGGATCTTTCCCGGGACGTTCCCGGTGCTCTCTTTTCCTAATTTCTCTTCCGGTAAATATGTCGACTCCCCTTAAGTGTGTTACCCTAGCGGTTCGAGATCTCGCCAGACATGATCGAGACACTTCTCCGATCAATGACTAATTCGTGGACCTTGGATACCCAGAATTAATCCCTGTGAGATAACGAATAACTTTGTCGTTCGAACCTAGACGTCGAGTCTTAAACCTTTTGCCATGGCGATACTTAGCGTGTCCGAGAGTCGTTCATAGATATCATGATACCTAGCTTGATCTCGTTACTGACACCGCTATCTTCTACTCGTCCGTGATATTATGTCCTGGTGACCTAGTCACACGCTTGCAAGCTCATTTGACATAATCTCACCGAGTGGGCCCTAGAGTATCTATCCTGCTATGCGGACTGGCAAATCCCGCTCTTGATCCCTCGTCTCAACATACTCCCTTCCGATACCCGAGAGGGACACCTTTATTGTCATACTATTAAGACATGACGTTTGATGCAATCAAAGTATCTTTCAGGAATAGCAATAAGAGTTGATCTCACGGTCAAAGGCGTAATGACTACGTCCTACAAATATTGGGTATGTCCATCACATCGTTCTACCAACGATATGACTCCATTGTCAACTGACACCATGTCACATGATCGGGAAAACTCGATCATCAATTGCACAATGAACTAGTCAAGTAGAGGCTACTAGGGACCTGGTTGTCTTACGTATCACACGTGTATTAATGTTTCCGCTTAATACAGTTATAGCATGACACAAAGACGTATTATGGACAATTGAGATATGATAAATAAAATACTTTATTAATTGCCTCTAGGGCATATCTCCTTCACTAAACTCATTCATTTTTTAACAATATGCACAGAATCTGTCGACCTTCTCCCTATTGCACAACGACCAAGCTCAAGGAATATCGCGGGCACACACAAATCACTAGAAATATGTCGGGAAGCACAACGGTGATGGCAAGGCCGCGGAGCTCAGCCTCACTGTCCGTGCAGAGCCTGACCCACACTTCGTGTTCGAGTCCGACGATGATCTATCGGGGTCCCGCGTTCCCGGCCTCGTCGGGTGCATGCTTCATTCTCTTGTCCGTGGGCGATGCCGCGTGCGAGCGAGGTGGCTGCCTCTCGCACGAAAGGGGGACAGATCTCTTCGACCTCCTCTCTCCCCGTGGTGGACTTCTACCTGGTTTGGGCAGAGTGCCACGTCGGTAAAACCGGTCAGTAGAATTGCCCATCCGAATATAGGGGGTCAATTTGGTTTAGGTAGTTTGAGGTGGGCTAATTGTGTTATTTTGGGGTGTTGCGTCCAAATCGCAATAGTTCCGGGGGTATGTAAACTTCTTTCTTCAAACGTGGGGAGTAGTAAGTTCCTGTAACGCAATATTACGCGAACTCGAACACAAAATGTGATCCAATTGGTGCTATGTTGTTTTATATGTTAAAGCAACACACAACCTTCTTTTTTATTTCACTGGTGGGCAATGTGCCTGACAATCTTTCACGGAATGAAAACACGGTACGCCCGGTACCGATGGCACCCGCACCCGTTGGGTATGGGTAGAGCTTAACCAAACCCGCACCCGCGTACTCGTATTTTAACCACACCCATACCCATACCCGCGTCTGGGCACAAATTTTCTACCATACCCGCACCCACGTGGGTATTAAAAACCCGTGGGTAAACCCAACAAAAAGTCATTCATCTAAAATATATAAGAAAAACCGTCGACATGTATGCTCATTCATCCATTGATTCGGCAAGCAACCCCAATACATGATTTTTTCTAATGGAAAAACACAATATATATGCAAATGAATAACGAAACAACTCATTTATCCACTCAGTCTGCATCGCGAGCGACCATAGTATGACTGAGCCGACTACTGTATCCAAAGTAGTGTTATCGGAGAGTATGAGATGACAGACTAGCGGAGGCCGACGGCTGCCAGTTTGGGAGAAGGGCAGGGTGGTGATGAGGAGCCGTCAGTAAGATGTCCATATCGATCTAAAGTAGCGTATACGAGAGAGCAAACGTGACCGTGTGTATGGGAAACAAACGAGAAGTACATAGCTAACAAATATTTCCAGACTCTTCCCCAGAATAATTCAATGTACCATGAACCTACATGTCAAAAACAAAAATAGTTGGGTATGCGGGTATACGGGTATGGGTACTAGTTTACCGTACCCGCACCCGCAATACCCATTGGGTACACAATTTTTACCATTTAGTTACCCATGGGTAAAATTCTTTTACCAAACCCGTACCCTAATGGGTAAATACCCAGTGGGTATGCGGGTAATGGGTACCCATTGCCATCGGTAACGCCCGGGAGAGTGAGGCAACATATGCATTGTCTGGTCCATGGATCACCTTTGGTCTTGCAGTCTCTAGGGGTGCAAAATTTCAAGTGAATTTTGCTCTCATCTAGCAATATTTCTACCGTAGTCGTGTTGGCACGACCGTCTTGGTAGCTCCTTCGGGTTTCCAGACGACCTACATATTCAATATTCTATGGCTTTCAGTCCACAATATGCAAGTATATATGTCACACATATACGTGGGGGAATGGATTCCGTATAAGATAGTGGACTAGCTGCAAGCATAAGGCCTATATTTTTTTACAAAAGTCAAGCCAAGTAAAGTTTGACCGAACTTTTAGAAAAATCTATCAGCAAATATGATATTATATAGATATCATATGAAAATATAGTTCATGATGTTTCTAATGACATTAGTTTTATATTTTGCATTTTAATATTTTTTCATAAAAACTTGGTCAAACTTTACGTGGGTTGACTTTTCTAAAATAGTATAATCCTTATTCATTGGAACGGAGGTAGTAGGATAATCCAGAGACGATATGCTTACAATGTCCACTAACAAGAAGGTATGCCATGAACAAGAGAGCAATCACGTACACCGCGCTGCCATTCTTCATAGGAAGTATTTTTTGGTTTCGATGAACTGGAGGATGGCAATGTCTCCAGGACGGCCTCTCAGTTCAGTTTATATACAGAGCGAGGAGAGGGTAGGATCCTACTTAACTACGAGATCAATACGTACGCTAATTGATGGCACATTACATTCATAACGAAAGACCTGAGATATGATATGCTTGCGATATGATTTGCAGATTGAACAATTATAGGTCGTAGTACATTGGTATGCTCGTGGTTAGAATGCGAACTATCAGCAGGATTTTTTTCTCCAGGCGAAACAATCAGCAGGCACTTAAGTAGAATCTCCGAGATTAGTTATTACCATATACGCATCCTAATCTGATGTGCGAGATTAGGTGGGATATGGTATTAAATAATAAGATGCCTAATTGTATGGTAAGCCGCATGGTATTGGTATCATGTAGTACAGTATACTACTTAAGTAATTGCTTCTTCTTATACAGTTATAAACAGAAGAGTTACGTAGGTTCCCAAGTTTCCACACAAAGAGAGAGATCCGGAGAGTAAAACCGTGCTTTTACTTTTTTTTTTAACGAAGGTAAAAGTTTTGCCTTTTATATTGATATAGGAGAAGCAAACATAAACCGTGCTTTTACACTTTGTGACCACTGACCACTCGCCGTGTCATCGGCCTTAGCTGATTAGTGTTTGGATTGGTTTCTCGTCGTTTGAAGACAAAACTTGGATCAAATTGTAATAATTCGAGATGCAGGACCGATTCTAACCGTCGGCCGCGTTTGACCGGCAGCAGCACGAAACATCCAGTGATTTTACGCAGGCAGCAACGATAGATAGCAACATCCAGTGATTTTATATGCGTGCACACGTGAGCGGTGAGCGCCCAGCAGGTGGAGCTGTGCAACTTGACGTCGCCTTTCGCGGCTTCGCCGAACCACCCGAACCTCCAGACGCGAAGATGGCGACCCTGTCTCAGGCGGCGGTCAAACCGGCGTCTCTCCGGCCGTTACATATAAGCGCGCACCCCACATCTTCCGGCATCACAAACACAACAAGCAACTTCATACTCTCGATCAATCTCACGAAGTTCTTTCTTACTCGATCGATTCGCTCCTCACTCGTGTCGATCGTGTGAACAAAGCTCGGGAGCTAGCTAGCGGCAATGGAGTTCGAGATGTTGGCGACCCAGCACGGGGCGCTGCTGAAGGTCGGGCTGTTCGTGCTGGTGCAGGCACTGGTGTACCTCATCCTCGCACAGTCATCCTCCGTCTTCTCCACCACCAAGACCCTCGGCCTCCGCCCGTCGCGGTCCCTCAGCGCTCGCCGCATGGTCGCGCTGCTCTCCGACCTGCCGCTCGGCGGGGAGCCCTCCCCCCGCGCCGTCTCCGAGGAGCCGTCATCGCCGGTGCCCGTTCTCCAGAAGAAGGATTAGTTAACCAAGCGCGATATGCGACGAGACGGACACGGGCCGAGCTGGGAGAGACAGCGCTCGTTCCGAGTAGGAGATTGTTAGCAATTCACCATTCTTTGATTAATCAGTTTGTTTCTTTCGGGATTGTATACGCAAACTACGGCCTCAGTTATTCTCGGTCTGGCTTGTGCAGAAATGGTTTGAACGTCACAAAGTGCTAAACAATACTGTACAACACAAAAAGGATGTCACTGTTAGTTCATACCGTTCAATCTCCTACTCACATGTGATCTATAACCTCACTCACATGTATATGTTGTTTGCAGTCACGTGACTACGACGATTTTAGATTGCTCATAATTTTTAAAAATACTTCCAGCAATTTAATTACTACATATTCCGGCATAATCTATCACAACTATTTCGGAGGACAAATCAAATTCTTCTCAACATATCATCAACACTCCTCGGTAGCGTCATAATTACCGGTCAATTATTTTACTCACCTATCTAAAAGTGAAAATTTCAAAGAAAACTTAAGAAACATTGCTTGTAATTATACAAGTGCGTCCATTGAAATCTTAATTAAACAAAGATTTGAAATATTACACGTAAAGAAAATTTTAAACATATGTTTATGTGTGATCCATAAAAATCATATTCAAAATTTATCCAATGCAGTGAACATTCTCAATGGAAAAAAACCCTAGGAAATAATATTTTTCAAAATCCTTTTGAAATTACTTTCAGCGTGAAGCGAATAGACATACATTGTACACACCAAGTTGACACCTTGCGGACGAGTTGTTATCAAATCTATCGGATAGGTTGACATTGATACTTCTACAGTAGCAACATTGTTCTCTCTAATTGTGAATCCTAACCTCTATGGACATCTCGTGCTGGATTTCGGCCATAAAAAATTGCCGTAAATTGGCTTCCCTTTCAGGTGAATTTCTTTAACATTTTTTATGACTCAAAACAACAGAAAACTATAACTCTTTTTATACGCACGCATATAGAGTCCTATGGAGATACGTGCCTTAAATGATTAAATGCTTTAAGAACAATGCATAACAGATTGATGGATCGGTTTAGTTTCTTACCTGGTAGTTTTCCTTTCATCTGCAACATACAGATCGTACCAAATTAGTTACACAGATATATATATTATGACTATTATCTCTTGTAAAATGCTAGGCATAAATTTTAGATCTAACACTTAAATATTACTTGAATGATGTGGCCTAACATGGTGCCTTTATTATAACCCCCATATATTGCTAAAATCCAGGCTGTTTATATTAGATCTGATTTTCACGATAATTTGGATGACATGGATCAACATAGTGCCACTATTTTAGAGATGCATTGTGTCGAACCGGTTACGTGACTAATATTTCTTGTAAAATCAAACCCGTTTATTTTAGATCTAACTATCACGATAATTTGGATGATGTCGATCAACGTGGTACCTCTATTTTGGACCAACGTATGATATAAGGTATGCTTTGATGATTTTATAGTCATTGGAGTTTGTAAGGACGCTATTTTTCTTATGTTTGGGTGGAACTTTTACGCTTTTCTCTCATAAAAAGAAGATGCACGGAGAAATCAATTTCCCATTAAGAATGCTAGCCATCTGCTTGACTCCAGAATTCTATCGCCGTGCTCGTGAACCTCCTCTCTTTCCTTTTACCTTTTCACTGAGGGAGGCACTAATCGATCTCTGAAGTGTAGTTTATGTATGTTGTGGCGGAGCTTGCCATAAATTGTCGAGGGGACGAGAGACATTATATTAGTGTTTAAGGAGGTGGGCGGGGGTGGGGGGCAAAATACTAAAGCCCTTCTGAGAAAATTTCTTCTAAACTTAGTGTAAAGCTGACTACGTGGCTAACTCCATATAGTAATAATGACCATATGATGACAAATATAGCATAGAACGAACTTAAAAGGTACCGTACGTTCTTTAAAAGTATGCGTTCCCATGTAGCCCTTCACAAAATGCCCTACACAAAATGTGAAACTTTTTAATAAATTACCAAATAAAAGATAATCACTGATTTGCAATAAGTACTCGGCCCATGTCGGTAGAGATCAATCTAAGGGTCTCTCTTGGCGCGGAGGGAAGAGGTTGATTACAGATTTTCCGGGTGCTCCTTTTTAACGACCTGTGCGTGCACTAATCGGCTCCGCACACCCCGACCAGCGCGCAAGTTAAATGGGCCGGCCCAACAAACCGCTTCTCCTTTTCGTTTTTGTTTTTTCAATGTAGTTTTTACAGAAATAAATATGATAAAAAAGAAAAAAACAATTTGAATATGAACAAATTTCGAATGTGAACAATTTTTTAATTTGAACATTTTAAAATTTGAAGAAATTTTGAATGTGAACAATTTTCGAATTTGAATAAATTTTGACTGTGAACAATTTTCGAATATGAACATTTTTGAAAGCTGAAACATTTTTAAATTTGAACAATTCAAAATACGAACACAATTTTGAATTTCAAAAAAGATCTAAAAATCCGAACATCTTTCAAAAATTGAAAAGGTTGAAAAAAATAAAAAAACAGAAAAGAAAACGAACAGAAAAAAAGAAACCAGCTAAAAAGGCCAAAAACTGGAGGTCAGATTTTAATGGGCCGGCCCACGAAGGGGTGTGCGTGCACTATTAGTGCACAACCTGGTCGTCGAATAGGAATTGCCGATTTTTCCTTGCGTCACATTATCGTGGTGATCCTTTCGTGGATTGGATCGATTGAAATAACCGATTTTGATCCTCTGGTAGAATCTGTGCAATCCAAGCCTTCTGGGACATCATCCACCTGCAACCCCGGTGCTGCCTGAAGGAAAGCAAGAAGCATGCGAACACAATCTTGATCTTCCACCGCTCGGCTCAAGATAAAGAGCGATCCAGGGGGATCTCTACCCGGAGGATGAAACATCTGCACGGAAGGAAGTCATGCAAAATTGTGAATATGCCACTAGTGGAAAACACACATACAGTACCGGTCGGGGAGGGGCATCAGTACCGGTTTCGCAACCGGTACTGCGCAATCGGGACTGATGCCCCCCCAACAACAGTACCGGTTGCTTATAGACCAGTACTAAAACGCCTCCACGTTGCTTATAGGGTTTTGCAATTTATTTTTCGTTTCCTGTTTTTTTTCATTTTATTTTCTGTTATCTGTTTTCTTTTCTTCACTTCAATTTAGGGTACTGCAATTTTATTTTATGTTTTCTTTTTCATCTACTGTTTTACATACATACGGTATTATATATATACACGGTACACGTTGATGCATACGTAATATATTTTTGTATATGTATTCTACGCTATTACATACGGTACACGTTGATATATAATATAATTTAGATATAGAACATATTCATACTACGCTATTACATACATATATATACATATATACAATCCGGTATATAGAGATCGCAATAATGTCGTACATCCTCCTCATTACGTCGTGAGTTTCTTTCATGTGGCATAGCTATATTTTGGATTATGGTATTCTCCCTTTGGATGCATGACCTCCTCAAGAATAAATCCCGCAATCTACTCTTGAATTGCTTCTACGCGCTGATGTGGTAGAATGGCGCCCCGCTTGTCGTTAAGTTTTAAAGGAGATCAATATGAATATATTAGTTGTGTGTGTATATATATATATATATATATATATATATATATATATATATATATATATATATATATATATATATATATATATATATATATATATATATATATCAAATCATAATAAGATTTAAATATAGTGCAAGACAGTCACACTCACATCCATTATTTTATCACGCGATGCCTGCTCAACGCTCAAGATTCTCATGAACTCGCAGACGTAGAATCCACATAATTCATTTCCCGGGTTGCTTCAAGGTCTTTACGAGAATATAAACTAATTAAATAATAATTCAAAATGATTATGAATTAAAAAGACTATGTTTAATAGTAGTACACTTACATCAATATGTTGAGCTCTTTTACGGTGCTTGTTGAAACTACCTGGGTAGTTTTTGGTAATTTCCGTTCTAAAAAAAATCAACCGTTGATTTGATCTCCTTCATCTCTAAATTATACTAACCGTTCAAGCACCGATTTTTTTTCCCAAGAAGTTAGGGCCTGGAAACGAACCCCAGCAGCGTCTCCTCGGTCTCGTCGGCGTACTGTACGCACCACGTCGCCGCCGTGCCCGCCCATGGGGAGCGACACTGACCCGTCGTAGTTCCGCTTGTAGGACACCTTCTTCCCGCTGCCCTTCTTTCCCTTGCTCTTGTCGACCCTGCCGCCGCCGCCGCGGGATTTCGGATGGAGGGGCCGGGCGGCATGTTGAGGACGGCGCCGTGCCGCCGTCGCCCGCGCGCACGCTGACGAGTGCGTGGTCGAAGTACTTGTGCGCCTCCTTGGCCAGCGCCTACGGCGCCGGGCCCGCGCTCGAGGCCTCCTTGGCCCTGGTTGCCGCCCGGCACGCGACCGCGATCGGCCTAGGCTTCCTGCTCGCGGCGCCGCGCGGGGCCCCGCCGAGGAGGTCCTGTGGGAGTAAGCCATGTCGACGTCGACCAGCGCGTGTGTGCGTGGGTGTCGAGCTGTTGGCGTAGGTAGATGTGGCCGTTGTGATCAGTTGGAGCTGACCGCGTCGTGGGCGCGCTGTGTGCGTGGCCGGGCTGAGCTGATCATGGGCAAGCGGATGCATGCGCGTAGTGGCTGTTAGTGCGTGCGTGTGCTAGGTAGTGTGTGTATGCAGCTGTCTATAAAGCCTACCCATCTGCTGCTGAGTACTGCGAACTAAACGTGAAAGATAGTCGGGCGTCAGAGCGCCCGCGGCGGCGCCATTGGCGTCGGCCGGAGAAATCCTTCCGTGTCCCAGCTCCAATTTGTGTCTCCCACCTCCTGTTCTTGTGAGAGCGAGTGGTGAGGTCCAAGAGGAGAGGTTGCAGCTTCGTCTGCAACAACAGGTCCGTCGGGGCGAGAGGGTGGCGCGAGCCGCCGGGAAAGATGGCGCGGCAGTGCGCCACGCTGGCGACTTGCACCTGGTGCAGAAACTTGCGTTGTTGTCCACGCTCGTCTTCCCCACTTCGACCGACGCCGACACCTGAAATCCATGTCGACCGGCCGGCCAATGGAGAGACTGCAGCGCTGCGTCTTTGGGGAAGAGGGCAAAGGAGCAGCGGATGCATCATGCTCCATTGATGGCCACAGACCGAGGGGAGATGCCGGGAAGGGACCAGCAACATCAGGGGCGGGAGGTCGTCCAGCCGTCGCGGCTGCAGAACGGAGCCCCGCCGTCGCCTGCCGCTGACCAGAGCGTCTCCGTCGCCTGCCGAAGACGACCGGGAGAGAGTGAGACTGAGCATGCCCTTTGACATAAAATTTCCAACATGTCCTTTTGTTTTACATTAAAATAATTCTTTTTGGCAGTTTCAGGTAGTTTTAATCAAATAGTTTCAGGTAGTTCTAATTTTTCTACCGTTTGATTAGAGTGGATGGACGGTGGGTAAAATTACCAAGTATGGTAAAACTTGTACAATATGTTTAATAGTCAGCTCTGGTTTCATTCACCCCTCTCTCTTGATGAATATTTTTCAAACCCTACTCGCAAAAGCAAATGAATAAATGAGTTATGATTACTTGATATCATGAAATGGATTAATGGTTGAAATTACCTCTGAAGCATGTCAATCAAGTCCTGGTAGTATGATTCTGGTTTGCGTAATGAGTCAAAGACTTCAACTACTCCCTTGTCAATGATAATGTCCAGTAGAATCCAACGGTAGCTGCACACGTTTATATAGTGAGGCATGCATATAACTCATCAATTAAACTTAACATCTAGTAATTAGCAATATAGAAATGTGTTCAAGACAGTCACACTCACTTGAAGTTGTAAGGAAGAAGTATATCTGCCGCCTGTGTTTGCCTCAATAGCGACCTCAACAATGCCTCCTCGCAGTACTCGGGCTTTCGCTATAAGTTTTTGCAGTTAACGATAGATGGGTCAATGAACCCAACTTCCCAGAGTCTTTTCCTTTTGCACTCGATAAGCATCCACCTGCATCTATAATAGCATACGAAAGAATATAATGAGGATAATTACAGGCTCAATTAGTGAGGATAATTACATGCTCAGCTAGACACTTAGAAAAAATCACTTACAGAACATAGCAACTCATGATAGTTACGTTGAGAGCACGCCGGTTGTATAACTGCCATAATTCTTCAAATTCGACACATATCTCGTTGTCGATGAAGAATTGGTCTTCTCGGTATGTCACGTAAAACACGAGTTGCTTGTCCTTTGCAACCTTCATGTAGCAGTCATGCAATCTCCGCATTTGAAAAGCTAGATGGACCATCTCATCAGGAGGGAGAAGATCTTTCCCGTAGACAAACTTCCGTGCTATCTCAGTCGTCTTGGGGAAAAGTGCGTCAAATGCATCATCGTCCATGTAGTCTGAAGCAGGAATATTTGTCCCAACGTTGGGACGCTTGTCTGTCTAAACCTTCAGCGGGGCGACCGACTGTACTTTCTGTTCTCCGAGCTGGGGAACTTGTTTCGCCTTCTTCTTCTTCTGTGCAGCGAACCTTTTCTTTTTATTCTCCTCTTGCGTGTCAAAACTATTCGAGATAGAGCGTTCATAGTTATCAGGCAAAGTTCTACGGTCAGGATCACAGACGATGTCTAAAAAGTGTTTAACACCCTTAGGGTTTTGTACCTGTTTTGGCTCGGGCACTTTCTTCGCAAAGTGTGCGTCATTGTGAGCTTTGACCAAGGGAGCATTCTCCTCAACGGTCCGGTGGTAAGTTAACACCGGAAGATCTTTCAACGAAGGCCCGTACTTGTAGGTGTCCTTTGGAGCACCACTCGACGCACCGGCAAGCATCTTCTGCCTCATTGAGAAGGTCATGTTGCCGGTGGGCGGACTCTTTGCAAGCTCCGGGGTGGACTCCCGCTGGAGTGGACTCTTTGCACGCTTCGGGGTGGACTCCCGCAGGGGTGGACTCGCGCACCGGGGAGATGGAGTCGCGCTGGGTTCCCTCTCGATGTCAAAATTATCAATGTGGCGTGGACTTGGAGATTTATTGCTACTCGGAGGGGTTGGTGGCCTTCGCGTCGATTCTGGAAACACGATGTGTTCCTTTCGCCATAGAATGACTGCACGCAACACTTCTCCCAGTGTCCTCTCCCCTTCAGCTCCAGCAAAGTCAAGCTCTAGCTCCTCGAATCCCGGCATAATTTCATCCACCGCGACTCGAGCGTAGCCAGCTGGAATCTGACCGCCATGAAGGGTTGCTCCGGGTGCATTCTCTAAAGCAAAGCCGACCGCCACCTTCATGGATAGGTTCTTCAGTTTGGTGTGCAGCTCACAATTTGTGCTCACCTTAATCTGATCCACGGGGTATGTTGCGTCATCAGGCTGGACATTTTGCGTGGAAGCCACGCCGCTTTTCCGCTGAGATGCCATATCAAGTTGGTCCTCTTGCGGCTCAGATGCCCTTTCCTGCCTCATTGCATGTTGCTGCTGCTGCAGGTCTAATATCATGTTTTCTAATCGCTGATATCTCTCTACCTCCTGTTTCTTCTTCCTGTCACGGCTCCTGTAAGTGTCCCTATTCTCGGCGAACCCAACCTTCCAAGGGACGCCGCCCACGCCTCGTACTCGTCCAGTGTGTTCGGGATTCCCGAGGGCGAGTGACAGCTCGTCGTTCTCTCTATCGGGCGCGAACCTTCCCTCCCGAGCGGCAACTACTGCATCATCAAGTTCTTGGACTTTCTTCAGAATTTTGGCTCTTTCGGGCTGTCCCTCGGGGCTTGGTTTAACTTTTTCCTTCAACACAAGACTCCCTGTCTGTGAGTCGGGCTCCATCCCGACGCCGTACAACCAATGCTTCGCCCTTCTGGGATAGCTCGATGTACTTGGAGTGACCCCGGCAGCAATTAACTTGGCGTCTCTTTCTTCCCACAGAGGAACGGCGGTCTTGTAGCCACCTGGCCCCAAACGTTGGTGATATTGCTTTTTGTCGGCATTCTCCATATTTTTCTTCGACTTTTCCAGAGCTTCTTCTGATTCCTTGTAGTCCTTGAATTTTTGCCACTGATCTCTTATCCTCCTGTACTGTACGTCTTCAAAATTGGGGGTTTTGCCTATCTTGATGAAGTTGAGGTATAACCTTTTCTTGTAGTTCATGAATTGTTGGGCCATTTTCTTAAGAGTCCACCGGAAGACTTTCTTTTTCTCGGCATCTCTGAGGCCTGTCGGTAGGACGAAATTGTGGAAAAGGGACTTCAGAAGTTCCTTCTTGCAAATATTTGACACAAAACTCACTCCTCCACCCTTCGGCTTGTGCCATTCTCGGATGGTGATCGGAATGTTGTCCCGAACAATAACTTCGCACTGACTCACAAATTTACGTGCGTGCTCTTTGGGAGCAATCGGTTCGCCAATTTCAGAGATTTCTTCGATATCAAATCTTTCATCTTTTAACTTTTTGGCCGGGCCTCGTTTTCTTTTACCACACTTGCTCGATCCCGATCCGGAGGGCTAAAAGAAGAAATATTATATTAAAACATGAATATGTATACATATCAAATCATTTATCACCAGAGGCTATGTATACCTCGTCGGTATTCTTCACTACATTCTCATCGGCATTATTGTTTGATCCGGAGGGAGGAGCTTCTAAGTTATAAATCTCCTTGTCCTGCATTCCATCACCGGACATGTTAAGATATTCCGAGCAATCATCTTCACCATCGTTGTGATCGGGCGAAGCTATGATGTCGAACAATTCCTGTTCATTTGCTCTGCCGTCCATAGCTTAACTAATACAAAAAAAAAGAACAATTTAGTGCCAAATCGGGCGGCGGCATTATTGGAAAGAAATAACATGTGCACGGTAGAGGCTCACCGCGGGGGAGAGCACGAGGGGATGCGCGGGAACGATGGTGAGGCGAGGGATCGACGACGAGATTCCTACATTGATGTCAAGTTATCACGGTGAGGCGAGGGATCGATGGAAATAAGTCATATTATATTGTCACATTATCGCATTCCCCACGCGTTGCTGCAGCAGGAATTATGGTTGCGCGTGTTGCTGCGACAATTGCATTCACATAGATGAATAAAAACAAATCACCGTGACAATTATTCATACAAGTCCTACAAACCGTAAAACAATACGAAAAATTGTTACAGAACATACAGGTGTAGCGCACAATATATACAACTTTTTATTAAGTACAAATGATTGTTATTACACAAGTACTTTGCATAAAAACAATTACTTTGCATAAAAACAAGTATTTTTGTTAACACTTCATTTTTTTTGCTAACACTAGCATTCACATAAATATTCTAACACTATTACACTATTACACTTTAAATTCTAACACTAGCATTCACATAAATATATTATTGCTAACACTAGCATTCACGTAAATATATTGTTGCTAACACTATTACACTTTAAATCCTAACAATAGCATTCATATAAATATTTCCTACAAAATCCGAACAATAGCATTCACAAGTTATTAATTTCCTGCAAAATCCTAACAATAGCATAAATATATTGCAAAATCCTAACATGGCAAAATCGTACAAAATCTGTAAAACAAAAAAATCGCTGCCGTCAGCATGACGTCAGCAATGGAGCTCTCGTCCCCTGCTGCTTCTTGCGTCCCTCGATTGCGCGCCAGAGGGAGGAGCCGCGCACACGGCGAGTCGCGCACCGGCATGCGCAACCAAATGGTGGCGGCGCTCCCCTGTCGGCGGCGATTCTCTAAGCCGTAGCACCGGTGGCGAGAAGGAGGGAGGAGGTGACGGCTCACCTAGCACCGGCGGAGCGACGGCCGGAGTCGGGAGAGACGAGGACGACGTCGGGGGCGGCAAGGCTTCTCCGGCGGCGGCGTCTCCTCTTCGTCGTCGTCGGGGACTCGCGTCTGTGTGAGAGAATGAGAACTGCCCGGTCCGGGCGAGGGCATTTAATGCATAGACCTTTAGTACCGGTTGCTGGTTGCAACCGGTACTAAAGGTTTGTCGATTCGGCGTCCAGAAAACTGGCGCGAAACGAAAACCTTTAGTACCGGTTGCAGGTTCTATTTCTTTTTTTTTTCTCTTTTCTCTTTTCTGATTTTTCATATCTATAGATTTAATTGTTCAAACCAAGTAAAATTAGTTTCTAATAATTTTTAAAAAACACATCTATATTCAAGAACATGTTTTCAACAAATTACAAAAAAATTAGATAATTAAAAAATGTAACATTTAAATAAAGGGAATTGATAAAAATAAAAGGTATTGATAAAAATAAAAGGTATTCCACAAATAGGTGCATCAAAATAAAAGGTATTGATAAACAAAGTACAAAAATCATTTTTGTGAACATTTTCCACAAATAGGTGCATAAAAGATATTCATAAATATCATTTTCCATTTTTTTAAGTGCCAAAAATGACTTTTTTGTGAACAAAGTACAAAAAATATGATGCAAAATGGCACCCATCTAATTTTCACAAAGAGTAGTCCACATATGATGGATAATCCCCAAGTATTAGGTTTTTCTTTGATTTCTACCTAATTTCCCCTTGTTAAATGAGTTTATGCCGATTTTTCGAAAGTAATTCAAATTTGAACTACAACTGTTTGATAGTTTGGTCTGAAATTTTTGGAAAAATCATTTTAAGATACACAACTAGTGCTTATATCACAGAAACATTCATAGTTCAAGAAAATATTACCTCTTTTGATGAATAGTCATCGCGACCGTTTTGATCGTTTTTACGAAAAAATGAAATAAAGTGATAAACACCTCAAAAAAGGATATCCTTTGGTATGGGGACCTTATATGTGTACTAGTTGTTATGAAAAATGATAAACTTGATTTTTGACAAAATATCCAAAAAAAAGTCTCACGGTGCATCTATAAAATAGTTCAGTTCATCGACCGAATACAAAGCATTCGAATTCACTGCATACGCCTCACGGTGCATTTGATATGCGGGCACTCACGAGCCACCGTGGGCCTGTATGCAGGTGATACCGTGTGTTTTGTTCTATCTAGAAAATACTTCAGTTCATCGACCGAATACAAATCATTCAGATTCCCTGCATATGCCCCACCGTGACATAAAAAAATCAGTGTTTAGAGTTTTCTTCTGAGTTTTACACATCACCAATATTCCCATCTATTGTTTTACAGTTTTACACAAATAGGTGCATATTGGTACAAGTTACATAAAAGGTTTAATACAGTATTACACATCACCAATATTCCCATCTACTGTTGTATTATTCCTCCTTTTATTCGATTGCTTAACTTTGCGCCGGAACCATGGGGAATCTTCATTATTTAACGTGATGCTTGGGTCAGTATTGACTTTGAAGGGCGGAATTTCATCAAACTTATCATAATCTTCTGACATGTCTGTCTTGTCCTCCACTCCCACGATGTTTCTTTTCCCTGAAAGAACTATGTGGCGTTTTGGCTCTTCTGATGTATTCGCTTCCATGTTTTTTCTTTTTTTCGGTTTTGTAGACATGTCTTTCACGTAGAAAACTTGAGCTACATCATTTGCTAGGACGAACGGTTCGTCTTTGTAATCAAGATTGTTCAGATCCACCGTTGTCATTCCGTAAATCGGGTCTACCTTTATCCCACCTGCATTCAGCTTGACCCATTTGCACCGAAACAAATGGACCTTAAAAGAAGGTCCATACTCAAGTTCACATATCTCCTCTATGTAACCATAATATGTGTCATTTTGCCCATTGCTGTTTGTTGCGTCAAAGCGGACACCACTGTTTTGATTGGTGCTCTTTTTATCTTGAGCGATCGTGTAAAATGTATTCCCATTTATCTCGTACCCTTCGAAAGTGACTATAGTCGAAGATGGTGTCCTGGCCAACAAGTACAGCTGAACTCCAACTTTGGTGTTACTCATGAGATGTGTTTGCAACCAACCGTTGAATTTCTCCTTGTGTTGATCTTTAATCCAGAACTCATCCTCCACCGGGTTCTCGGATCGTAAAATTTGCATGTGTTCCTCGATATACGGAGCTGCCAACGAGGAATTTTGTATAACTGTGTAGTGTGCTTGACTGAAAGAAGGTCCGTCCCTACATACTAATATTTTTTTTCCTAGAGTGCCTTTTCCACTCAGTCTCCCCTCATGTCGCGACTGAGGAACACCAATCAGATTAATGTCAGGAATAAAGTCAACACAAAACTCAATGACCTCCTCGGTTCCATAGCCCTTGGAGATGCTTCCTTCTTGCTGATACGTCTCAAATGTATCTATAATTTCTTATGTTCGATGCTTATATTATACCAATTGCTACATGTTTTATATACACTTTGCAATTTTTTATGCATTTTCTGGGACTAACCTATTAACAAGATGCCACAGTGCCAGTTCCCTGTTTTCTGCTGTTTTTGGTTTCAGAAAACCACTTAAGGAAATATTCTCGGAATTGGACGAATTTAATACCAAAATCCCTATTATTCACGGGAGGTTCCAGAACACCGAAGACCTGACGGAGAGGGGCCACGGGGCCCCCAGATGAGGTCCCGGCGCGGCCCCACTTCTGGCCGCGCCAGCACCTGATGACGGGGCCTCGGCCCTCCACCGCCTTCGCCCTTTCGCCCATATAAACCCCCCGACGTGAAAACCCTAAAACAATAAGCCTTTTCCCGAGAAGAGTTCCGCTGCGCCGCCGCCATCGAAGACAAGATTCGGGGGACAGAAGTCTCTGTTCCGGCACCCTGTCGGGACGGGGAATTGCCCCCGGAGTCATCTCCATCGACTCCACCGCCATCTCCATCGCCGTTGCTGACTCCTATGATGAGGAGGGAGTAGTTCTCCCCCGAGGCTGCGGGCTCTACCGGTAGCTATGTGGTTTGTCTCTCTCGCCCATGGTGTGATCTTTATGTGATCATGAGCTTTGTAATCTAGCTGAATATGTGATGCTACTCTTTATCTATTATGCACTCTAGAGGTTACTTTAATATGAACTCTGGGGTTATTCATGGTTGTAAAGGTGATAGTATGTGCACCGTGTGTGATTCCTTTATGACGATGTGGTGTTAGTTTACTCTGACTTTGGGGGTGCTCTTGTAGCCCTACACAGTGAATTGTGTTTATCATCCAACATGAGAGTGTTTGAGAGTAGTATTTATTATTCAGCTTTGATGTCATTGTTGAGAATGTCCACTAGTGAAAGTATGATGCCTAGGCCTTATTTCTAAGCATTGAAACACCGTTTACAACCAGTTCTGCTACATGTTTGCTTGCTGCCATTTTTATTTCAGATTGCAATTAATACTTATAATCATCCATATTACTTGTATTTCACTATCTCTTCGCCGAACTATTGGACCTATACATCTGACAAGTGTATTGGGTGTGTTGGGGACACAAGAGACTTCTTATATCTTAATTGCAGGGTTGCTTGAGAGGGATATCTTTTACCTCTACCTCCCTGAGTTCGATAAACCTTGGGTGATTCACTTAAGGGAAACTTGCTACTGTTCTACAAATCTCTGCTCTTGGAGGCCCAACACTGTCTACAAGAATAGAAGCGTGCGTAGACATCAAGCTATTTTCTGGCGCCGTTGCCGGGGAGGTAAGCGTTGGAAGGTATCTCCTTTAGATTCTGCAGTTATTACTTTTTGTTTCTTGTTTTTATTTCACTAGTAAGGCTAAATGGAAAACAACAAAAAAATTAGAGATCTCTATGAAATTTATATTGCATTAGGACATGATACTTTTGAATAGAAAATTTAAAAACCTATGGAAGTTTGTTTGCATAATAATGGTAGTAATGTTATTAGTATAAATTCTTTGGACACCATTATTGCTAAGGCTATGGAAAAGCCTAAGCTTGGGGAAGCTAGTTTAAATAAAAATAATCTTTTTTGCTCCTCAGCTTTGGAGGAATTATTTTGCCTTGATAATGCTTTGCCTCCAATATGTGATAATTCTAATGATGCTTGTGATATTCTAAAGCCACCTGAAGAAATAGTGCCATTTAAAATACCTATGAAAATTATTGATCGTGTTATGGATAACCGCTATGTAGGGGATGGAACTGTCCATCCTGGTGGTGATCATTTGCTATTCTTACATGAATTATGCGAGTTGTTCAAGTGTGCAGGTATTTCAATGGACAAAGTTAAGAAGAAATTATTTTCTATGTCACTTGGTGGAAGAGCCGCGCATTGGTATAAATTGTTGAAGAATAGGCACTCTTTTGGATGGGAGGAAATTGTATCTCTCTTTTATTCTAAATTTTATCCTTCAAGTGAGATTTATAAAGATCAGAATTCTATATATAATTTCTGGCCTCATGAAGGAGAAAGCATTGCTCAAGCCTGGGGAAGGCTGAAAATATTAATACTCAAATGTCCTAACCATGAGCTTACTGATAAAATAATTGTTAATAATTTTTATACAAGACTTTCAGGACATTGCAAGGATTATCTAGATACCTGTTCAGAGGGCTCTTTCACAAGTAAGAAGGTTGAAGCTAGATGGGATCTTCTTGAAACAATTCGAAACAATGCTGAAGATTGGGAGAATGACAAAGGTAAAGAATCAGGTATAAACTATGAATATGATTGCATTAAGTCTTTCGTTGAAACTGCTGGTTTTCAAGAGCTTAGTGCTAAATATGGTCTTGATTCTCATATTATTGTTGATTGTTCTAGAACCTTTGCTTCTCATATTAATGTTCCTAAAGAAAATTGGGACGTGTATCATGAACCTTTCAAAGACACTTGCATGGAAAATGAAATTGTTGTTAATGATTGCAATAAACATGCTCAAACTTCTGAAAATACTATTTCTTATAAGCATGTTAATTTTTGTGGAATACATAGACCTTGTGGAATTAATCAAATCGAAGATGAATATTGTATCCATCATAGGAATGAAAATACTAGAGCTTGGTATAATGTTCTAAGAGATCTTGGTGAAAAAGTTTGTGCCACCTATCCTTTTATTTGTGAACTTTGCTATGAAGAGGGTCATTTCGAATTTCAATGCTCAGGTTCTAATAAGGATATTGCAGGAGACTTTTGTGATAACATGATCATTCCTAATCAACATGATGAACTTACATTATTTTTGGGGTGTGAAGAGTTATCAAGAAAAACTTCTTTGTTAAATATGAGTGATATTGATATGAATGATTTGTTGCATGGATGTTATCTCTATTGTCTTAATAATTGCCATGCTAACACTTACATACAAAATATTATAAAGGATGAGACTTTACCAAATTATGACAGGACTAATATGTGTTTTCATCTTATTAATGAAAGAGGGGAATTCCCCCAAGTTTCTTCCATTGTCTCTAATACTAAACCAGGTTATGTGGAGAAGCTTCCTTTCAAGCCTCTCCCTCCTAAAGAGGAAAAGAAGAAGAAAAAGGGGAAAAGGAAGAAGAAGAAGAAGAAGAAGAAGAAGAAGAAGAAGAAGAAGAAGAAGAGGAGGAGTAAAAGGAGAGAGTAAACGGTATCTTCTCCCAAACTTGTTGCTCCTGTTACAATTGATACTTATAATTCTGAATTTGATGATTCTGAACTTGATGATGAACCTATGCCTGTTATTTATATTAGTGATCATGATTGGGAAAAGCACACTTCTTTTGATATTGAAAATCTCTGGGACACTAATTCTGAAAATGATGATGTTAATAATTGCTATACTATTAGTACTATCCATGTTTCTTCCCATGATGATATAGAAAGCTCTGAGCTTATGCATGAGGTGTTTGAAAATCCTTTTGCTACTAATGATTATATATTAGATGCCTCTCCTTCTAGTAAAAATGATGATACGTTTACAAATAAACACACTTTGGAGGATAATTATTCTATTGCTTATGATGATACTATGCCTCCAGTCTTTGATAATTATAAAGAATACTATGACATGGGTTATAATTACAATTGTCCTTTTGAAACTTGTCATAATTATAGAGAAATTACTCAAACCAATCCTTTTAATATACAACTTGTCTATCATGTTCAAGTTCTTTATGATGATCCTGCTCCCCTTATTATTAATGAGAAGAACTTTTCTTATGAGGGAAATAATGATACTTTTATGCATATGGATCATGATAAGAATGTTTCATGTGATAGTTATACTGTAGATTTTATCAATGATGCTACTGAAAGTTATTATGAGAGAGGAAAATACGGTTGTAAAAGTTTTCAAGTTACTAAAACACCTCTCTTTATGTTGGAAGTTTTGAAGTTGCATTTGTTTCATCTTTCTATGATAGTTGCTTTATGTTTCAATAATTTATCCTACTACAAGATCCCTTTGCATAGGAAGTGGGTTAGACTTAAATGTGTTTGATGTTCGCCTCTTGATGCTCTCTTTTGTTTTTCAACTCTCATTTTTATGAGAGCATCATAAAAATCTACTTGGCTAACTAAAAGGCTTTAAAGAAAAGCGCTTATGGGAGACAACCCACTATTTTATTTCTGTTATTTTTATTTTATTTGAGTCAAGGAGCATGCTTACCTCTGTAACAACTCATTTGTATCTTTATTTTATTGCATAGTTGTGCCAAGTTAAGTCTCTAGTAGAAAGTTGATGCTAGATTTGGATTTCTGCGCAGTAACAGTTTTTCTGCTGTTCACCGTTAAATTCATAACTCTTTACAGAAACGTCGGAATGATCTGGGATTTTTTGTGCGTGATCCTCATATATGTACGCAACTTTCATTAGTTTTGAGTTTTCTGATTTGAGCAAGTTAAGTGCCTCGAAAAAATTCGTCTTTACGTACTGTTCTGTTTTTGACAGATTCTGTCATTTATTTTGGATTGGTTCTTTTGCTGATTTTGAGTGGATCTTTTTGTTCCATAAAATTCCAGTGGCTGTAGCTAATGTCCAGTACCATGATAATGATTGTCTCCATACAGAATATGAGAATTTTTTATTAACCCTCTAATGAAGTTTACTTTGAGTTTTGTGTGGAGAAAGTTTTTAAGGATCAAGAGAGTGGATGATATGATGTGATCAAGAAGATGAAAGAGCCTAAGCTTGGGGATGACCCCGTGGGTCACCCAAGCATATTTCAAGAAGACTCAAGCGTCTGGGCATCCCCTTCTTCATCAACAAACTATCAGGTCCTCCCCTGTGAAACTATATTTTAATTCTGACACATCTTATGTGCTTTACTTGAAGCGTCTATTTGTTTTTATTTTTGCTTTGTTATTTTCTTTCTCTGAATAAAATGGATCCTAGCATTCTTGTGTGGGAGATAGACACGCTCGCTTTTTCATTTAAATACTCCTATTCTTCACTTATATTTTTTGAGTATTCTTCTATAGTTACTTCAATGCTTTCAGCTCTTGTTTTTCATGCATCTCTTGTTTAGAGTTGTTAGTTCTCTTATGTTATACTCTCTTGTCTCATTGATAAATACTTAGAGAGTTTATGTTTAAATAAGTTGATTGGTGTTTGGTTGGAAACAAAAATGCTAAATGTGATAGATGGTATAATGAAAAGATATACATGCTCTTATGAATTGTTATCTTGCATGTTGTGGTACTTGGCAATTGTTTTGAGCTCTCAAGTAGATCATGTTTAAGCTTTTACATCATGTAGTTAAAACCTATTAGTGAAGAACTACCGTAAAGCTTGTTGAAATTTGGTTTGCATGTTTGGTATCTCTAAGGTCTAGATATTTTCTAGTTAAAGTGTTTGAACAACAAGGGAGACAATGTAGAGTTTTATAATGCTTGCAATATGTTTTTATATACGTCTTGTTGTCATAATTTATACTTGTGTTTGCTTCAAACAACCTTGCTAGCCAAAGCCTTGTACTGAGAGGGATTGCTTCTCGTGCATCCAAAATCCTTGAGCCAAAACCCATGCCATTTGTGTCCACCATACCTACCTACTACATGGTATTTTCTGCCATTCCAAGTAAATACTTCGTGTGCTATCTTTATTCAAAATTATTATCCCTTATTTGTGTCACTGTTTATTAGCTCATGAGGAAGTATGTGGGTTACTCTATGTTTAACTTGTTAGATAGACTTTCAAATGAGCTGGCAAATGGGGTGCCCAGTCCCAAGTTTAATTGTTCAATTCTCTTCACATGGTTTTTCAATGAGTTATCAAAAAGAAAGTTCCAAAGTGTTATGTTATTAAAAAAATAAGCACTCCTCCAAGGTTTGAGATGGATTGGAAGGCACCCGAGGATTCGGTTAGCCATGGATTGTGTAAGCAATGGTGGGCAGGAGTGCCAAACCAATTTATAAAAAGTGTGCATGTGTAAACAAAAGAGAAGAGGGATGATCTACCCTTGGGTAGAAATAACGTCCTTCAATGGGAGCCGCTCTTGAAAGTCTAGATAATATGGTAAATATAGTTTTCATTCACTATCATTTGTTGACAACGACAAACACCACTCAAAAACTTACTTTTATGCTCTCTATATGATTTCAAAAACCTAAAAAACCAAGAAGCTCTAGCACATGCTTGTATCCCTGCTTCACTCTGCGAAGGGCCTATCTTTTACTTTATGTTGAGTCAGTTTACCTACTTCTTTCTGTCCCCGAAGCAAACACTTGTGTCAATTATGTGGAACAACTCTTATATGCTTACTTATTGCACTTGTTATATTTATTTTTGTTGACAACTATCTATATGATATACATGTTCAAAGTTGAAAACCAATGCTGAAACTTATATCTTCCTTTGTGTTGCTTCAATGCTCTTTTACTTAGAGAATATTGCTTTATGAGTTAACTCTTATGTAAATCTTTTTGATGCTTGTTTGAAAGTATTATTTATGAAAAGTTTTTACTTAGATGATGTACTTGTTTACTCCTTGTCTATTTGTTAGCAAACTATAGATCATTGCTTTGAGTCACTTCATTCATAACATGAGCCTTACAATATTATATGATCAAGATTATGTGAAAGCATGTCACTTCAGAAATTATTTGTTGTTATCATTTTACCTACTCGAGGACGAGTAGAACTAAGCTTGGGGATGTTTGATACGTCTCAAACGTATCTATAATTTGTTATGTTCCATGCTTATATTATACCAATTGCTACATGTTTTATATACACTTTGCATTGTTTTATGCATTTTCTGGGACTAACCTATTAACAAGATGCCACAGTGCCAGTTCCCTGTTTTCTGCTGTTTTTTGTTTCAGAAAACCACTTAAGGAAATATTCTCGGAATTGGACGAATTTAATACCAAAGTCCCTATTTTTCACGGGAGGTTTCAGAACATCGAAGACCTGACGGAGAGGGGCCACGAGGCTCCCAGATGAGGTCCCGGCGCGGCCCCACTTCTGGCCGCGCCAGCACCTGATGATGGGGCCTCGGCCCTCCACCGCCTTCGCCCTTTCGCCCATATAAACCCCCCGACGTGAAAACCCTAAAACAATAAGCCTTTTCCCGAGAAGAGTTCCGCTGCGCCGCCGCCATCGAAGACAAGATTCGGGGGACAGAAATCTCTTTTCCGGCACCCTGTCGGGACGGGGAATTGCCCCCGGAGTCATCTCCATCGACTCCATCGCCGTTGCTGACTCCTATGATGAGGAGGGAGTAGTTCTCCCCCGAGGCTGCGGGCTCTACAGGTAGCTATGTGGTTTATCTCTCTCTCCCATGGTGTGATCTTTATGTGATCATGAGCTTTGTAATCTAGCTGAATATGTGATGCTACTATTTATCTATTATGCACTCTAGAGGTTACTTTAATATGAACTTCGGGGTTATTCATGGTTGTAAAGGTGACAGTATGTGCACCGTGTGTGATTCCTTTATGACGTTGTGGTGTTAGTTTACTCTGACTTTGGGGGTGCTCTTGTAGCCCTACACAGTGAATGGTGTTTATCATCCAACATGAGAGTGTTTGAGAGTAGTATTTATTATTCAGTTTTGATGTCATTGTTGAGAATGTCCACTAGTAAAAGTATGATCCCTAGGCCTTGTTTCTAAGCATTGAAACACCGTTTACAACCAGTTCTGCTACATGTTTGCTTGCTGCCATTTTTATTTCAGATTGCAATTAATATTTATAATCATCCATATTACTTGTATTTCACTATCTCTTCGCCGAACTAGTGCACCTATACATCTGACAAGTGTATTGGGTGTGTTGGGGACACAAGAGACTTCTTGTATCTTAATTGCAGGGTTGTTTGAGAGGGATAACTTTGACCTCTACCTCCCTGAGTTCGATAAACCTTGGGTGATTCACTTAAGGGAAACTTGCTGTTGTTCTACAAAACTCTGCTCTTGGAGACCCAACACTGTTTACAAGAATAGAAGCGTGCGTAGACATTACTGGCCTAGCACGGTTGTGAACATATTTCTTTAAGACTCTCATGAACTTCTCAAATGGAAACATATTATGTAGAAATACGGGACCGAGAATTTGAATCTCTTCGACTAGGTGAACCAAGACATGCGTCATTACATCGAAGAAGGATGTGGGGAACACCAACTCAAAGCTGACAAGACACTGGACCACATCATTCTGTAACCTTGGTAGGATCATTGGATCGATTACCTTCTGAGATATTGCATTGAGTAATGCACAAAGCTTCACAATGGGTACTCGAACATTTTCTGGTAGAAGCCCCCTCAATGCAATCGGAAGCAATTGCGTCATAATCACGTGGATGTCATGAGACTAGGTTTTGAAATTTTTGCGGTGCCACATTTATTATTCCCTTTATATTCGACGAGAAGCCAGACGGGATCTTGATACTGCTAAGACATTCAAAAAATATTGCTTTCTCTTGTTTGGTTAGAGCATAGCTGGCAGGACCTTCATAGTGTTCTAGAAGCAGGTCGTCTCGTTCTTTCAAACATTTCTGGTCCTCCCGTGCTGTCGCTGTGTTTTTTTCTTCCCATACACGCCCAAGTAGCCTAGCAGGTTCACGCAAATATTCTTCGTCACGTGCATCACGTCGATTGCAGATCGGACCTGTAGGACTTTCCAATATGGTAGCTCCCAAAATATAGATTTCTTCTTCCACATGGGTGCATGCCCGTTAGCGTCATACGGAACCTGTAGTCATCCAGTACCCTTTCCAAAGATTACTTATAAATCCTTTACCATATCAAATATTTGTTCACCAGTACGGTCCATAGGCCTCCTACGGTGATCTGCCTCACCTTTGAAATGCTTGCCTTTCTTCCGTACGTTATGCCTGACCGGAAGAAATCGACGATGCCCCAGGTACACACACTTCTTATATTTATCCAAGTATATACATTCAGTATCATCCAAACAGTGTGTGCATGCATGGTATCCCTTAGTTGTCTGTCCTGAGATGTTACTAAGAGCAGGCCAATCATTGATCGTTACGAAAAGCAACCCTCGAAGGTCAAAATCCTCCTGTTTGTGCTCATCCCACACACGTACATCTTCTTCCCGCCACAACTCTAAAAGTTCGTCAACTAATGGCCTGAGGTACACATCAAGCTCGCTGCCGGGTTGCTTCGGTCCTTGAATGAGCACTGGCATCATAATGAACTTCCGCTTCATGCACAACCAAGGCGGAAGGTTGTAAATACATAGAGTCACAGGCCAGGTGCTATGACTGCTGCTCTGCTCCCCAAAAGGATTGAAGCCGTCCGTACTTAGACCAAACCTTAAGTTTCTTGCGTCATCTGCAAAGTCCGGGAACTCTCTCTCGATTTTTCTCCACTGCGACCAATCAACGGGGTGTCTGAACATCGCGTATTTCTTACGGTCCTCTTTGTGCCATCGCAACATCTTGGCATGCTCTCTGTTACTGAACAAACGTTTCAACCGTGGTATTATAGGAGCATACCACATCAACTTGGCAGGAACCCTCTTTCTGGGGCGCTCGCCCTCAACTTCACCAGGGTCATCTCGCCTGATCTTATACCGCAATGCACCGCTTACCAGGCATGCATTCAGATTCTCGTACTACTCACCGCGGTAGAGTATGCAGTTATTAATGCATGCATGTATCTTTTGCACCTCTAATCCTAGAGGACAGACGATCTTCTTTGCCTCGTACGTACTGCCGGGCAATTCGTTATCCTTTGTAAGCATCTTCTTTATCTTTTTCAGCAATTTTTCAAACCCCTTGTCTGATACACCATTCACAGCCTTACATTGCAGCAAATCCAGCGTGTTACCCAGCTTTTTCTGGTCATCTTCGACACCTGGGTACAATTTTTTTTATGATCCTCTAACATGCGCTGCAACTTCAACCACTCCCTCTGACTTACGTTATTTCTCTGTGCATCAGCAATGGCCCGAGCAAGATCATCAGCGGGCACATCCGGCGCCTCTTCGTCAGGCGCGTCTTCTCCAGGTTCTCTCATTGTAGTACCGTCGTATTCAGGAAACTCGGGATAGTTGTCATCGTCCTCTTCTTCTTCATTGTCTTCCATTATGACCCCTGTTTCTCCGTGTTTGGTCCAACAATTATAGCCGGACATGAAACCGGACTCAAACAGGTGGATGTGAATGGTTTTTGATTTGGAGTAACCCTTGATATTCTTACAAGCACAACATGGACAGTACATAAAACCATCCCGCTTATTTGCCTCAGCAACACGGATAAAATCCAGCACGCCGGTCATGAACTCCGGAGAGCGTCGGTCAACGTACATCCATTGTCGATTCATCTGCATTATGTAAATATATCCAAAACCATTACACAATAGCTATATATATATCATGAATAGAGAGATACGTGACCAATTCATTAATACAAGTTCACCATATTTAAACAAATCTAATACATAGTTCTCATAAACATTCATTAATTGAAACTAACATAGAACTAGCTAAATAATTTAAATCCAACGACAAATGCGATCAAAATCGCAACTAAGTTAATTATTGAACCAACAACATAATGATACCAAGCCTCTTGACTGATGACATATTTTCTAAACTTTTTAATCTTCAAGCGCATTGCATTCATCTTGATCTCGTGATCCAAGGGCATTGCCTCCATCTTGATCTTGTTATAATCGACAACGTCGGCAATCTTCAACTCCCATTTCATCTTCTCTTCGAGACGAACATCTTCACTTCTTTTCAATTTAGCTTTCAAATCATTGTTTTCTTTTACTAAAAACTCGAAAATATGGTCGGGCTCATTTTCCGGTTCAACGACCTCCTAGATAAAAATATATTTACGTCAAGTTGGTCGGTATAATTTTTATAAACACGAAATTAAACAAACATATACTTATAACAAACAATCGTACCACATCCGAATAATAGAGCGGGCGAGAGCCGGTGTGGACAGATGTCAAAACCATGACACTATATATAACAAAAAGTTACACAAATAAGAAAATTATACAAGTAATAATTATATAACTAAGATTTTTTAAAATAAAAGATAAAAACAAGAGGCTCACCGAGGTGGTGTCGGCGACAGGGCGACGCGGGAGATCGACGGCGGTGAGGAAGGGGACTGGACGACACTACAAAAAAACCACAAATCATACTTTAGTTTGAACTTAAAATACATATAAAACAAATGAAATCTCTAACTTAGTCATTTCATCAAACACCTTGCTAGCACTACAAAAATCAAATGAGCTCAAACTACCAAAAGAATGAGCTAAACTTAAAATGCCGGAATAGTAGATGAAGGTGCTAACCCTTTTATAGGTAGGTGCCACCAATCTAGACAAATGTTGCAGAAAAATGTGAACTAGAACTCTTAGGATAGAAAAGAGCGAAAAATGGAGTGTGGCTCGAGCTGAAAAAATGGTGCTGTGGCTCGGGGTGGGAGATGCTAAATAAAGTGAAATGTTTAGTACTGATTGGTATTACCAACCGGTACTAGGACCGCTACACCCAGACCCTTTAGTACCGGTTGGTGACTAATGAACCGGTACTGATTCCCCCTCCCCTCTGTCCGTTCGGACCGGTACAAATACCAGATTAGTACCGGCCGTAAGCCCGGCCGGGATCTGGTCACTTACTCGAGCAGAAGCTCTCATCTTATCGGCAGGACCGATTCTAACCGGTGGGTTTGACATGAGGAACATGCATTCGAGCATTGCAAACTTTGGCCACTTACTCAAGCAGAATCTCTCATCTTTTAGGCAGGACCAATTCTAACCGCTGAGTATGACAGGCAGCAACGCGACAGAGCAGGAAACATCCTTTTGGTCTATGCAGGCCCTCCGGGACAGCAACTCAAGCAATATCTATATTCGTGCAGACGTGAGAGGTGAGCGCCGAGCAGGTGGAACGGCTTCCATCCAACCCCGTGGAACTGGCGTTGCCTTTCGCCGAACCACCCGATCGAAGTTGGCGACCGAGGACGAAGCATCTTTGCATTTCACTGCACCCTGCCGCCGGCCGGCAGCGGTCAAACCGGCGTCTTGCCGTTATATAAGCGCGCGCACCTCACCTCCTGGACTCACAAGACACAACAACAACCAACTCGCTCACTATCAATCTCGCGGAAGCTCTTGCTCAATCGATCGATTCTTCGCTCGTGTGCGCTGAAGCTCGGGAGCTAGCTAGCGGCAATGGAGTTCGAGATGTTGGCGAGCCAGCACGGGGCGCTGCTCAAGGTCGGCCTCTTCGTGCTGGTGCAGGCGCTGGTGTACCTCATCCTCGCCCAGTCATCCTCCGTCTTCTCCAGCACCAAGACCCTCGGCCTCCGGCCGTCGAGGTCACTCAGCGCCCGCCGCATGGTCGAGCTGCTCTCCGATCTGCCGCTCGGCGGGGAGCTCTCCCCCTGCGCCGTCCCGGAGGAGCCGTCGTCGCCAGTGCCGGCTCACCAGAAGAAGGATTAGCTAACCAAGCACGATTTGCAGCACGGACACGAACCTGGCCCTAGCCGGGACCCGAGCTAGCTTAAGTACAACTATGCTGGTTCCGAGCTAGGTAATGGTTGGTGCCTGGTGTAGCCTGTAGGAGTTCGTTAGCTATTCACACCATTCTTTGATCGATTGGTTTGTTATATGCAAATTACGTGCCGTTTCGACTTGTACGCACGCACATTTGAGATTATCTACAGCACATTCGTGTGTCTGTGTTATGAGGAGACACTTGTAAAAATTGTGATGATTGATGAACAACAGAGAGTAGTTGTTCACCATGAGTTTCCTTACCCTGTAAATGGGCCCACTACATTCGTAACTGAACCTAATGCTTGGGAAAATTTCTGATTAACGCCATAGCGATCAAGCGATTGGTGGTGAGTTAAATGCATAAAACTACGACTTTGTGTACTAAATTCCGGAAAACTACCATTTTACGACGAAATCGCATAAAACTATCACTATACGGTCGATTTGTTACAATGTGCACAGAATACGAATTAAACATGAATTGACACTCGTGCTGACAAGAGGGACCCACCAGTCAGGGCTGAGGTGGCAGCACCCGTAGACTGTTTGCTGAGGTGGCAGCACATGTGGACATGGTCCCACCTGTCAGAACAATAAAAAAAAAATATCTCAAAAAATACAAAATTTATATTATTTTAGCTGACTTGGAGGGTGGGTCCCACCTGTCAGTGACACAATTCACTAATAGAAAACATGCAATAGAGTCCAGGCGAAATACCCCATTTGTCCCGGTCGCATTACAAACCGGGACAAATGGGGCCTCCCAGCCTCCAGTTTCTCCAGATAGGGAACTACTGTCCCGGTTCCAGCCACGAACCGGGACAAAAGGTCCGTGGCTCACCGCAGCACCCTTTTTGTCCCGGTTCGTGGATGGAACCGGGACAAACAGGTGCATGCCCATATATATCTGCAGCCTCTCCCTCTCTCCAAGACCATTGAAGGCATTTTTTTCTACTATGGTAGGAGGGTGTGTGCTAGTTTATTTTTTTTAAGTATGCACGCAAGGTGTTCGATGAAATGTCGGAGAGAGTTCACAAAATGATTTGATGCACACTTAAGTTTTATCCTTCTTTTCGATCGAGGTTAATTTTTGTCTCCTTTCATTTCTCATTGATACAATGCATGTTCAGTGGTTATTTCTCGATGTTCTGTAATGGTTCTTGATATAGTTAATTATATAATGTAGATGGACCGACAATGGATGTACGGTGACCGACGCACTGCCGAGTACATGAAGGGCTTGAAGAAATTTCTCGAGATAGCCAAGGCTCACAGTACCAATGGTTTCATGTGTTGTCCATGTGTGGACTGTCAGAATAACACCGATTACCCAGAGGCGAGAACCATTCAATGCCACCTTATTCAGCACGGTTTCATGCCCAGCTATAATTGTTGGACCAAGCACGGAGAAGAAGGGGTTATGATGGAAGATAATGAAGAAAAAGATGATGACAACTATCCTATGTTCCCGGATTACGGTGATACTGCAACGGGGGAAGCTGAAGATGAAGAGGCACCATATGAGCCCGCGGACGATCTTGGTCGGGCCATTGCTGATGCAAAGAGAGAGTGCGGAATTGAAAAGGAAAGGTTGAAGTTCGAGCAGATGTTAGAGGATCACAAGAAATTGTTGTATCCAAGTTGCGAAGATGGTCAGAAAAAGCTGGGTACCACACTGGAATTGCTGCATTGGAAGGCAGAGTGTGGTGTGACTGACAAGGGATTTGGAAAGTTGCTGCAGATAATTAGGAAGATGCTTCCAAAGGTCAACGAGTTGCCCGACAGTACGTACGAAGCAAAAAAGGTTTTGTGCCCTCTAGGATTAGAAGTGCAGAAGATACATGCCTGTCCTAATGACTGCATCCTCTACCGCGGTGAGTTCGAGAATTTGGATGCATGCCCGGTATGCACTGGATTGCGGTATAAGATCAGACGAGATGACCCTGGTGAAATTGAGGGCGAGCGTCCCCGGAAGAGGGTTCCTGCCAAGGTGATGTGGTATGCTCCTATAATACCACGGTTGAAACGTCTGTTCGCAAACAGAGAGCATGCCAAGTTGTTGCGATGGCACAAAGAGGACCGTAAGAAAGACGCGATGTGCAGACACCCCGCTGATGGGTCGCAGTGGAGAAAAATTGAGAGAGAGTTCCCGGACTTTGCAGATGACGCAAGGAACTTAAGGTTTGGTCTAAGTACAGACGGCTTCAATCCTTTTGGGGAGCAGAGCAGCAGTCATAGCACCTGGCCTGTGACTGTGTGTATTTATAACATTCCTCCTTGGTTGTGCATGAAGCGAAAGTTTATTATGATGCCATTGCTCATCCAAGGCCCGAAGCAACCTGGTAACGAGCTTGATGTGTACCTCAGGCCATTAGTTGAAGAACTTTTACAGTTGTGACGGGAAGAAGGTGTATGTGTGTGGGATGAGCACAAACAGGAGGAATTTGACCTACGAGCTTTGCTTTTTGTAACGATCAACGATTGGCCGGCTCTTGCGAACCTCTCAGGCCAGACAACCAAGGGGTACAATGCATGCACACACTGTTTAGGTGAGACTGAATGTATATATTTGGATAAATGTAAGAAGTGTGTTTATCTGGGGCATCGTCGATTTCTTCCGATCAAGCATCCCGTAAGGAAGAAAGGCAAGCATTTTAAAGGTGAGGCTGATCACAGTAGGAGGCCTGTCGACCGTACTGGTGAAAAAATATTTGATATGGTCAAGGATTTAAAAGTAATCTTTGGAAAGGGTCCTGGAGGACTAGAGGTTCCGAAAGACGCTAACGGGCACGCACCCATGTGGAAAAAAAATCTATATTTTGGGAGCTACCATATTGGAAGGTCCTAGAGGTCCGATCTGCAATCGACGTGATGCACGTGACGAAGAATATTTGCGTGAACCTGCTAGGCCACTTGGGCGTGTACGGGAAGAAAAAAGAAATATGTTCATGGCAGTTTTAAAAAAATATGTTCATAACCGTGCTAGGCCAGAAAGAAGCATCTCCAACGGCTATGGTACAGAGAAGGTCATTGAGCTCTGTGTTGACTTTATTGCTGATCTTAAGCCGATTGGTGTTCCACAATCACGGCGTGAGGGGAGACTGAGTGGAAAAGGCGCACTAGGAAAGAAATCAATAATTTGTATGGATGGACATTCTTTCACTGAAGCACACTACACAGTCCTACAAAGTTCTACCTTGGTGGCCCCGTATATCGATGAACACAAGAATATTGTACGCTCCCTACAGGCGGGGCAGTTTGAGAACTGGATTATACGTAAACACATGGCGACTTTCGGCGGTTGGTTGCGAACACATATCCGGAATAAAGTAGATGTTCAAGAACAGTTATACTTGTTGGCCAGGGCACCATCTACGACTGTATCTACTTTCCAAGGGTACGAGATAAATGGGAATACATTTTACACGACATTCCAAGATAAAAAGAGCACTAACCAAAACAGTGGTGTTCGCGTTGATGCAACAAACAACAATGGGCAGAAGAACACATATTATGGTTGCATACAGGAGATATGGGAACTTGACTATGGACCTTCTTTTAAGCTCCCTTTGTTTCGGTGCAAATGGGTCAATCTGAAAGGCGGGGTTCAGCTAGACAAGCTGTACGGAATGACAACAGTGGATCTAAACAATCTTGGTTACAGAGACGAACCATTCGTCCTAGCCAATGATGTGGCTCAGGTTTTCTATGTGAAGGACATGTCTAGCAGACCGAAAAAAAGAACAAATATGAAAACGAATACATCATACGATGAGCCGAAGCGTCACATAGTTCTTTCAGGAAAAAGAAACATCGGGGGAGTGGAGGACAAGACAGACATGTCAAATGATTATAACAACTTTGATGAAATCCCGCCCTTCGTAGTGACCATTGACCCAATCATCAAGTTGAATGAAGAAGATGATCCATGGTTCCGACCCTGAAGAACTGGCGGCGTTTTTTATATGAACCACCTTGTGTGACAGAGATGTTGGTGCGATGTGTAATAATGTATTAAACATTTTATGTGAAGAAGATGCTTTTTTTACCTGCATATCAAATGGATCCGCCGACGGTGGCTCGTGAGTGCCAAACGGTGGCTTTGTATATCAAATGAACTACACTAAGTGTTGACATAGCTTAGACATGTATGCTTCCTCCTCCTACCTCACAAGAGAATGCTTCTAAGCCCAGCCTCTCGAAGATGTCCTAAGTATGCTCACAAGGACATCTTCGAGAAGCTGGTTCCTAGAGGAGTCCTCTGCCTTTGCCTGGATTATACAGAAGGTCTGGGCACCTATTTATAGCATCACCAGGGGGAGGCATCTTTAGTCCCGGTTGGTGGCTCAAGCCGGGACAAAAGAAACACACCCCTGATCTAACGGCTCACAAGTGCTTGAAAGAAACACACCCCTGATCTAACGGCTCACAAGTGCTTGAAAGAAACACACCCCTGATCTAACGGCTCACAAGTGCTTGAAAGAAACACACGATCCGTGTGCTTCTTTAGTCCCGGTTTGGAAGTGATATTGTTGATCCAACAGCTCACAAGTGCTCAACATGAAAACTTTCAGCATTAGGGAATGACAACAATCTTGGGTACATAGACGAACCATTTGTGGCTCAGGTTAGTCATACTCCTGCCTAGGCCTATAATACTCGTCCTCGTAGTCGTCGTAGTCGCCGCCGTCGTCATCGCTATCGTCGGGCGGCGCTCGCCTGGACTGGAATTGAGGGTAGCGCAGCCGGGCGTTATCGCCGGCCGTGATGTAGTCCATGACGCTCCGGAGTGTCCGGCCGCCCCACCACAGCCGACGGCCGGCCTCGTTGAAGTTCGAAGGAGGCGGGCCGTCCCCCTCGTACCTGGCGAGCGCCCTCTCACGCCGATTGATGAAGAAGGCGAGCCAAGTCGGGCGGTAGTCGGGATTCCAGGGGGGATCCATCCGCTGCTCCGGAGTGAGCTCGAAGTAGTGGTGGTTCGTGATGGCCACCCGGCGCGCCAAACCTTGAGGGACCGGAGGGACCGGCACGCCTCCGGTGCTCAGCCTCCAGCCGGCGGGGACGGCGTAGCCGGGCGGGCAGGGGTAGTTCGAGGCGTAAAGCTCCTCCGCCTCCGAGTAGGTTAGAGTGGGTACGGTGGAAGCCATGGGAGAGTGATGAGGTTGCAGATATGAGTTTAGATGTGCTATGCCAATGGAGGCCATGACTACATATATATAGTGACAAATGGCGGGAAGACGGAGGGCGGGAAGCGGTAGAAAGCGCGGGAAGAAATAAGGCGGGAAGAAACAGACCTTTAGTCCCCGTTCGAGCCACCAACCGTGACTAAAGGGGCTTAAAGAGACCGGGACTAAAGAGAATCCCACCAATAAGGAAGAAGCACACGGATCGTGTGTTTCTTTGGATCACTTGTGAGCCGTTGGATCAGGGGTGTGTCAAATTCAAACACTTTTCATATTGAAAGTTTTGTCAAATTACAAAATCTACAAAATTTATTCAAATTCATATTCAAATTATTTAAAAATAGTTAATAATTATTATAGAAAACAGAAAATAATTTTGTGTTAGTTAGTCAAATTCAAACACTTTTCATATTGAAAGTTTTGTCAAATTACAAAATCTACAAAATTTCTTCATATTCAAATTATTTAAAAATAGTTAATAATTATTATAGAAAACAGAAAATAATTTTGTGTTAGTTAGTCAAATTCAAACACTTTTCATATTCAAAGTTTTGTCAAATTACAAAATCTACAAAATTTCTTCAAATTCATATTCAAATTATTTAAAAATAGTTAATAATTATTATAGAAAACAGAAAATTATTTTGTGTTAGTTAGTCAAATTCAAACACTTTTTATATTGAAAGTTTTGTCAAATTACAAAATCTACAAAAGCTACTCAAAATCAGATTCAAATTATTTGGAAAATTAAAATGGAAAAGAAAAACTGAAAACCCCCCTTTTGTCCCGGTTCCAGCCACAAACCGGGACAAAAGGGGGGCGCAAAGGCGCGAAGCCGAGGCGGCCGAAAATGCGCATTTGTCCCGGTTGGTGGCTCAACCCGGGACAAAAGACCCCCTTTTGTCCCGGTTCCAGCCACAAACCGGGACAATAGGAGGGGTTGCTATATAAGCAACACTTTGCCCCGGGGAGAGCCACAACCCGGAGCAATTTCAGATCGACGCCGTCAGGCTGCCCAAATTTCCCGTCGAGCGTCGCCGCCTCCGTCCTCGACTCCGGCCGTGCCGCGCTCCATCCTCGACTCCGGCGACTAGGTGAGCCTCACCGCCACTCTTCCCTCCCTCTGCTAGCTCTCTCCGGCCACCGCCCTAACCCTAGCTTCCCGTCCGCTGCCGGCCGCCGCCGTACGCCGTCGTGCGCATGTCCCTCGGCCACCGCGCGTACGCCGTCGTGCGCATGTCCCTTGGCCGCCGCCGTACGCCGTCGTGCGCATGCCCGTGCCCAGTTCAATTCGTAAGGGCAGGAGGACATCGTCGATCTAGTTCTTCTCCGGCCGTGGAGATGAACTCCATTGCTGACGTCAGTTGTGACGTCAGCGGTCATTTTTTTTTGTATTTTTAGTATTTGTATGTGTTCTATGCAAAAAACATATTATTATGTGTAGTATGCAAAAAACTTATGCATGCAAATTAGATATTAATAAAGTTCTATGACAAAATTAGCTAATCTTTTCATTAGAACAATATCATTGCAAATGTGATATTATTCCAATGTGTTGGAATATTATTGCAATTATTCAGAGTGACATATTTTTGTTGCGTGCAGGTACTCGAATTGGTCACCGCGTCGTAGCCGCCGCCCTCTCGAAGCCGCCACTCTCTCGGAGCCCCGACATTGTTCGACTAGTGCGCCACTGTCAGAGACGAGCAAGAAAATGTAAATGGATTATTCGAGATGTATTATTGTTGCTTTAAATGGATTATTCGACTATATTCGAGATGTATTTAATCGATATTTAACTATGGAAATAGCATTGTTTGACTACTCCGCCACCTTCATGGTTAATAATATATATGATACTTTAATCGATATGCAAATAGAAATGAAGATGCGAATTTGTCTTAATAAATTGCAGAAACTATGGAGCCCGGTAGAGACCATGAACAAGAAGAGGACATGATGAACATCATCCGCGAAGTTCCTGTAGAGGGACAGGAGAACGACTCAGACGATTTCACCGCACAGTTCCTGAACGAGTCCGGTGATGGATTGGAGGGGCCTTCCGACGAAATAGACGTCTCCAACGAAGGTGTTGGAAAGTCGTCCGCCGAGGTATATATTAGCCCTCCGGTGTTCGTCTATGTTGAATAGATGCGTTAATTGATTTGTGTATATACATATATTAACTACCACTTATTTCTTGTTTTAGCCCTCCGGATCGAGCAAAAAAACATCCGCCAAGTCAAATGTTACGAAACGAGGCGGGCCACATAGCGGGACAAAAAAGCTGACCGAAAAGTACCAAATTGAATTAATCGATGCAAAAGGCAAACCGATTGCTCCCGTCAAGCACGCAAAAAAAATTGTACGTCAGTGCGGAGCCATTGTTAGGGACAGAATCCCCATCACGACACATGAATGGAATAAGCCAAAGGTGCCAAGAGAGGGGGTTACTTATGTCCCCAAGGAAGACAAAGAACGCCTTTGGACCGAGCTCATGAAGAATTTCACTTTACCAGCAGAGGAGGATGAAGATGACCCTGTTATACAGAACCGATGGAAGGCCTGGGCTTTGATGGAGATGGGAGAACTGTTCGGCAGCTGGAAGAAAAGGCTAAACAAGTTGGTAACTGAAGGTACGACTACAGAATTCGTCGGGATCTTTAAAAACATAAAAGATGAGTGGGACGATTTTAAGGCGTACAAGCTATCGACTGAAGCTAAGAAAAGGTCAGAGATAAATAAGAAAAATGCAGCAAAGAAAAAATATCACCATGTTATGGGGTCAGGTGGCTATCAGACGGCCAAGGCTAAGTGGGAGAAAATGGAGGATGAGCTAGCGGCTAAAGATATAGACTTCGAGACATTGGATTGGCCCGAACGACTTAAGGCTTGGTTCTATGGTATTGGTGCAAAGTTGCACCCAGAAACAGGGGAATGTATTTTTACCAAGGACCACGGACGAGACCCTCTCAAACAAATCAGAGACGTAATGAAGGAGGTGGAGGAAGGCACGTTCCATCCAAACAGAGAGAATGACGAGCTATCGCGAGCCCTTGGGAATGCTGAACACAGTGGACGAACACGAGGAACTGTCGGCTCCGTTCCGTGTAAGATTGGGTTTCCCTTAGATGTCGAGACTTACAGAAGCCGAGCGAGAAAGAAGAACATCCAGAAAGACCGGATGCAGAAGCTAGAAGATAAATTAGCAGCGCACGAGAAGGAGATAGCAAAGCTCAAGGCTGAGAGGCGGCGTACACGGAATTCCTGCGAATCTGAGACGCACGAAGATCCTTCTCCTGGTCCAAAATCTATGCAGAGAAGCAGTGTGGCTTCCACGGAGCTCGTTCGCCTAGGTTCCCCCCCGGGCCCTTGTCAACCCGTGGATTGTATCAGTCAGCAGGAACTGTGCGAGCTACATGTGCCATGCTTGAACATAACCGTGAAGGTGGCGGACGGTTTTGCCGTACCGCATAAACCAGATGGAACTTATCATTGTCGCCCGATTCCAGATGGCTATGCTGTTGTCGGGGTTGATGAGGTTATGAAGGGATATGAGGGAATAAAGCTGGACTACCCTACGGGAGAAGACGAGATTGAATTGAGATATGACTGCAAGACTACCTGCTTATGGAAAAAGGAATACATCGTGTTCCCACACTTGTTGCAAAAGCAAATTTGCACTAGAAGCAATCCCCCTCCCAGTACACATGACAGTCCGGACCTCCCCGACAACGACAACGACGACCAAGGCGCCAGTCCATCTCCATCTCCGCCGGCGCGACTCCGCCGCGTCAGCCAACTCCGCCGCCGCGTCAGCCGACTCCGCCGCCGCAAAATAAGCGGAAGTCCACCGCAGCGTCGACTAGTACTCTGAAGAGCGGTTCGGGTAAGAAAGCGAGGAAGATGACACCGCCGCCTCCTCCGCCGCCTCCTACCCAGTTATCCTTGACACGGAAGAAGTCTACGCCAAAGCCGGTATATTCTCCGGAAGCGATACAGTGGGCCTATGAATTTCTTACGCAGTCATCGCAGTATCAGATGAATATGGACGATGTCTATGTCCGCGTTCTGGTGCGTACATCTAGAAGAGTGCGGGAAGAACGAAGAAAACGGGCTGCGGGTGCAAACAAGAATAGAGACGTTCCCCAGCTCGGAATGCAGGCGGTACAATCGGTCACCGCGCTCAGAGTGCTGCCCAGTGGTGTAGAGGAGACAGAAATTGAGAAGCAAGATAGAGAATTAGGTATGTCTGTTTCATACCTTCGCGCCTTACAAACGGGCGAAACTGTCGAGTTTGCGGAAATGGCGCGGCAATATGTTAGAGGGCAGCCTCTGATCGAGCCTTCTCACCTGCGCTACCTATCAGGAAGAATGCACCAATTACATGACTGGCATGTCTTACACGGCCCATAATGATGGAGACTATATCTATGCGAAAATTCAAAAGTCTCATTATGGCCCAGGTGATGATGAGCTTCATATTGAGCTCCCAGAATTATTCCAGTTATTCAATTTTGACGCCCTCGACAAATCTATCATGAGTGCATATTGTCTGTAAGTGATTAAATTATGCCTGTCATTAATTTTCTAGCTTAGCTTGTTTTTCATTGCCTGTAATTATCCTTTTCTACTATGTTATTATGCAGACTGAAGATTATAGAACCTCGGAAGCTTGGAGCTAGTCCTGGCCATGTCTCGGGCCGGGCCGGGCTTCGGGTCGGGCCTGGAAAAGCCCGACACAGAAAACCCAGGCCCAGGCCCGGCCCGGCCCGGTAAAAAAGCCCGAAAGCCCGACGGGCTTCGGGCCGCGGGCCGGGCTTCTTCCTAATTTGTGCAAAAAACAAAGCCCAGGCCCGGCCCAGCCCGACCGTCGGGCCTAATTTGAAGGCCCAAGCCCGGGTTTTTCGGGCCGGGCCGGGCCGGGCTTGTCGGGCCGGGTTAAACATGGCCAGGACTACTTGGAGCTGATAATAACGTTGGGTTCGTTGACCCAAATCGAGTTCACCATTATGGTATATTAAATTGGCCAGAGAATACGGAGGAGCTTTTGCTCTCATACTTAATGCCGCAATATTACAAAACCTACATATTATTTCCTTACAACTTCGAGTGAGTTATTTACTGTCTTGTACATATTCACTAATTTGCTTACTCGATATTAAGTGTAATTGATGAGTTATTAACGTATATAAACATGCACAGATATTACTGGATACTGCATTGAGGTTGAACGGGTAAACGTATGCATATACGACCAATTAAGCAAACCGCTTGAGAAGTTAATCGACTTTCAACTAATGCTTCAGAGGTAATTTCAATCATTACCGTAGTCGGCCTGCTCCGTTCTAATATAGGGAAATTAATAACTTATTTAATCATTTTCTATACCGTGCAGGGTTTGGGACAAGTTCACCGGATTCCACAAGGGTGTACGTAAGGATCTAAATTTTAAACTAGAAGAGGTAAGTAGTCATAGCTAGGTCCGCGCATCTTTTTAATTCTTTAATTCTAGTTCCCAATACCATTTTTAGTACCTTATATTATTATTTAATTGAATCCTATCGTATTCTCTCTTAAAGTGTGCGAAGCAGCAACAAGGCACTAATTTATGTGGATTCTATGTCTGCGAGTTCATGCGTTCACACATCAATGAGCAGCGGAATGGATGTCAAGTTGTACGTAAAGAATATATTCAAACTTGTTCTTTCAATTTTGTTCACTTTTCAAATGGAATTATTTTTATAATGATTGATATATTAATGTTGTTGCTCTCTCCTTTACAGTTTGAAAACATCCGGAACCGGCTAGATGCAAAGGACCGCCTACTCCCAATTGCGGAGGAGGTGTCAGGCTTTCTGATGGACTATGTGCTTTAGAGGGGGGCGGAATGCAGTACTCAAACGGCTCCAAAGAGTAAGGTCGAATGCAGTACTAAAGCAGCTCGAAAGTAGGCTATAGTGCCTCTATGTCATCGATCTAATGATCTCCCCGGCCGGTTGTAAATATTAGATTCGGAGTACTTCATGTAATAATGACAATGTTTCTATATAGCAAGTACCATATAGTAGCGTATAATATGTTTACGAAACTTGTTTGAGATGAAATAGGAATATCGACAACAAAACACAAAAGAAAGGGTAAAACAGAAAACACAAAAGAAAAAGAAAATAAGAAAACAGGAAATGAAATAGGAAAAGAAACAGAAAACAGGAAACAAAAAAACAAAAACAAAAAATATATGGTCCCGGTTCGTAATACGAACCGGGACAAAAGGTAGCCGGGCAGTCGCTCGCTGCCGCGGCCACGTGGATCCCCATTTGGCCCCGGGTCGTGGCGTGCCCGGGACAAAAGGCCACCCCCTTTTGTCCCGAACACGTTGTCCCGGGCGCGCGACCGGGACAACGAGCCCTTACGGCCCGGGACAGATAGCTTGTTCTGCACTAGTGATTATTTTCTTCTTTTTCCTTTTGGAGCGGCAAGGCCGGAGCTTCTTCCTCCTTAAGCTCTCCGCGCGCCGGCGAGGCGACGACCACCGAGCTGGACCAAGAACCGGAGGCGCGGCTGAGGGTGGAGGCGCGGCGAGCAGGGCTGCCGCGGGAGGCGGCGCAGCGAGCAAGGAGGGCGCGGCGAGCAGGGGCTGCTGCGGGATCCGCTCGACTGTGCACCGCCTTTCCCAGGCATGATGGTCGCGGCAGCGCAGCCCGGGCAGCCGGACCTGGGCGGCCTAGTGGACGAGCTCTGCGCCGAGCCGCACTACCGCGTCGCGCTCCTCTTCTCCTCTTCATCCCCGTCGCGCCTCCTCCATGCGTCCACCGCGAATCCAATTCAATCCCCTCCCAGCTCCCCTCACCTCCGTCCTCGCGAATCCAATCCAATCCAGCCCCAATCGAATCTTGAGCGAGGTGAGGAGGCGGAGGATCCGGCGGAGCTGCTCGAGCGCTCGCGGAGGTGCTGCAGATCCCCGCCGAGCAGGCCGCACAAGGACTCGCCCTTCGTCGGCGGCGTCTGGCCCTTCACCTCCGCCTTCGACGGCTACCTCTTCGTGCTCTCCCCGATCCAGGCGGCGACTGACCCTCGCCGCCGTGCTGACCCTCGGCCACGGCGCGCGGAGGAGGCGGCTGACCCTCCCCGTGTTGACCCCGCCGTCGTCCTGCTCGTCGCGCTGCGCCGCCCGCGGCCATCTGCTCTACTCGTGCGGCCGCCTTCTCGTCGTGCCGTGCAGCCCGCAGCCGCGTCCGCGAGCTCCAGCTGAGCCAGGTTCGATTTCAGCACTCGCCAGCTTCGATTTCAGCACAGCCAGCTTCGCTTTCAGCCACGGTGATCCAGCACTCGCTGCAAGCTCTGGTGTGGGGCCAGTTGCTGAGGAAGCAGGGCCAAGGCCACGCTCCGGTGCATGTAGGCTCTCCTCGCGGCGCAGTCGCAGCAGCAGGCCGGCTCGGCGCCGCGGCAGCAGCAGCAACTAGCCGCGGGTCAACGACAGAGAGAAAGAAGGGGAAACAAGAAAATGTGTCACCGACAACTGGGACCCACCCTCCAAGTCAGTCAAAAGATTTTTTATTTTTTATTTTTGAAGATATTTAATTTTTTTATTGTTCTGACAGGTGGGCCCATGTCCACATGTGCTGCCACCTCAGCAAACAGTCCACGTGTGCTGCCACCTCAGTCCTGACCGGTGGGTCCATTCTGTCAGATTCGCTGTCAATCCGTCTAAAAATCCAGATTTGCGCACATTGCAAAGAACGGACCGTATAGTGGTAGTTTTATGCGATTTCGTCGTAAAGTGGTAGTTTTCCGGAATTTTGTACACAAAGTCATAGTTCTATGCAATTAACTCATTGGTGGTAGGAAATCCCTATGGATTAATCTCAGAAGTACATTTCCATAGATGCTTTACTATCAACTCCATTCTCCGTTTTCTACTCATATACCCATTGGACCAAGGATTCTATCTTACATACTGTACTGCTGCAATAATTTTGGTTTCACAACATACATGACAAAATTAATAACATGTTCAATCTTACGGTCCAAACATACCAAAATTCCAAATCTCATAGTGAAATAGGAGTTCTTAATAATTACAATCATATGAAATCACGTTGTCGTGGTGAAATATTAGGAGTTCGAGGGAGTATCCTTCTAGTGTCATGCATCGGTTAAGTAAAATAGCGTGCTAAAGGACTGAGTTGTTGAGCATTGAAAACTTACATCAGTCAGTAGGAGAACATCGTAATCTAGTGAGGTCGATCATGATTGTGTAACTCTTGATCGTGCCTACGAAAGAACCATTACTACTTTAACAAACTTGCTCGTACGAACAATAGGAGGCACAAGCCCACAAGACTTTAGAGAGCCTCCGGTATATATATGGATCACCTAATGGTTTTATCTCTTATATAAGTTGTAATAGAGGTACATTCGGGGGAGATCCCGATAGACTAACCCCGCGTAACAGGCCTACTATGTTGATTGTGACGTCTCAGAATTGAGTAAAGATATTCAAATTTAAAGCTTGACCAAATATTTAGAGAAAAATAGATTATCTAAAATGCCAAATTAATGTCAATAGGTTCAATATAATATTTACTTTCATAGTTTTACCAAATGTTGTTTGTGTTGATATTTTCTTCTCTGCATTCTGTCAAATTGATAAGCTGTTGAATTATTTTTAAATTTAGAAGCCACATATTTGCGGACATAACACAATTATCTAGCATGGGAGTACATTTTGGCTACGTTTTGCATTACAGTGGATTATGCTTGTCTAGGTTATCTAACTAGGGCTTACATAATTCAGTGTTTGTTCAACTTACTCGTTTATATTTATGCAACTATTTCTCGTGGCGGATAGGCCTTGAAGGCAGGGAGGCGAGACCAATATGAAAACAAGATAAAGAAGCATTTGGCGCTCTCCTCGTACATCACCTCAACACCTAAACTCGACACATATAACCAACAAGTCAAGATGTGGAGTAGGGATCATGTTGCTCATTGAAATAAACATTTTGAATATCTAACTTTTAAAACCTGAAACATTTTTAAAAATCATATAATTAAAGTAAAACAGAACAAAAGAAAAAAGAAAACGAAAATTAAAAAAACAGCATATGGGACGGCCCGCTGCAGCCACAGGGGCTGCGCCGGACCATCCTGGGCCCTCTACAATCGAAAAATAACAGAAAAATAGTGCATGTTTCTGTTATGGCCCACCAATTCGTACGTGGTTTCAGGGCCATATCCCTCATGTGGCCCATTATCAAACATTCGGCCCGGTCTTATTTGTGGTTGATGTTCCGTCGTGCCGCCACTGACAGAGATAGTAAAAGGTCACTGTTATCTCGTGCAACTAAATTTAAGACAAATCTAGTCAACTTTTTTTCATCGGAACAAAAGTCCATTACTTTCCAGAAAGAGGGAAAGAGCAAGCAAACAGCAGAAAAGTGCAAAACGAGCCTTTTTTTTTCTTTCCCTCAGAGCCCCTTTAAAGAACGGAATATCTAAACAGCAGGCGCCTTACGCCTGGCACAACTCGACGCACCTACGCGAGCCGTCGATTCACGGACGAACGGATGGATTTCGTATGTAACAAGACGGTTGCCTCGCATCGCCCACCTCGCACACGTCGTCCGCTTTGGATAAGGTCGCCTTCCTCCTCACCGTCCGTGCGCTTGATGGGAAAAGCGACCATGGCTGCGACGGCCGACGGAGAACGGCGCCCCACCGTCCCCTTGATATCCCTCTGCCGGCTAGCTCCGGCTAGATTCAGAGTCACCTCGGCGACCTCTCTCCGTCTCTCTCCAAGTCCGGCGCTACCGTCGCCGGGTCGCGGCGCGCGTGTGCCAAGCTCTGCTGAGCTTCTTCTCCCAGCCCATGCCCGCAACAGCCACGAGCTCCCCTGCGTCCAGTCCCCGGTCAATGCTCTCATCTGCCACTTCGCCTCCTATGCTCCATGTACGTGGCTCTCTATCCAGCAACTTGTCTCTCCCGTCCCGCATCGATCAAATTCGGCGGCCATGGAGTTCGGGCGTGCCGCCATGGAGCTCGGGCGCTCGGTGGTGCATCATCGCAAGGAGTCGGAGTCGACGCATAGTCCGGCTGCGTGGACGAGCTGGACCGGACGGATAACCTGCCCTCTCCTGTTGTCGTGGTATCTGAGCCCGACGGCTAGCAGCGGCGCAAGCACCTCCCCGCACCACGGCCTTCTTGGACACCTCCTGCCTTTACGTAAGGAGTTTGTCAGACATGATCGTGTGGTTAAAATCAGTAGTTTAGTTCAGGTCAGTTTAAATTCCTATTAATTCCTCTTTCCGTTTCCCCATCCTTGCAGCTTGCTCGAGTGCTTCCATCAGCAGACACAACAGTCCATCTTCCTTTTGTTGTAAAATCAGGGAAGAGCGCTTCATGTCATCATGTGGTTTCTTCTTGGTCAGAATCAAGTGTCAAGCAGTCAGTAAATGGTGCGTGTCGGCTGTCAAATGTTGTCTTATGTCTTGCTTGCTTCAGTGGTGTGCTGTTAATTTCAAGGAAGAACAATACAGAAAGCTTTTCCGTCTACCGTCTTGCTTGGATAATCCACCTATGCAAATGGCCACAAATCAATCTTCATGTGTTTTGTAGTCACTAAAAAGTTATCCACCCAATACTGATAAACTTACCACCCAATAGTGATAAACTTACCATCCAGTACCTGTGCAATTATTCACCATGAAATCAATATAGTTACCATACTCTTTTGATAATATTTACCCACCCAATACTGATAAACTTACCACCCAGTACTTATGAAGTTATCTGCCACAAAATCAATGTGGTTATCATACTCTTTCGGTAATATTTTACCCACTCAATACTGATGAATTTACCACTGGTACTTATGAAGTTATCCACGAAATCAATATAGTTATCGTACTCTTTCGATAATATTTTACCCAATACTTATGAACTTACCATCCAAAACCCAGTACTGATAAAGTTACCATGTGTTTTCTAGTTTAGTTATCCATCACAAAATCAATGTAGTTACCTAATACTCTCTCGGTAATAGTTATCACCCTAATACTGATAGAGTTACCCATAGTATTAATAAAGTTATCCATGTGTTTTTATGTGTAGTTATCCACCACAAAATCGTTATATTTACCCTACTCTCTCGATAATAATTACCACCCAGTACTTATAAAGTTATCCCATATGTTTTCATGTGTAGTTATCCACCACAAATTTGTTATAGTTACCCTACTCTCTCTATAATAGTTACCATCCAATACTGATGGATTTACCCACACAGTACTGTTAAAGTTACCCATGGGTTTTCATGTGTGAAGTTACCATACTCTTTATTACACATACTCTCTATGTAATAGTAAACCACCCAATAATGATGGAGTTAGCCACTCAGTACTTATAATGTTATCCATGTGTTTATGATGTAGTTATCCACCATGAAATTGATATAGTTACCATGTCATCTAAATAATAGTTACGAACACAATGTCCATCTTTTTTATGTGTAGTTTCACTATGAAACGACAGTTATCATCCTAATACTTATGCATGCACGATAAAATTACCATTTCAAAGTAATGAGGTAACTTTAAACCTCGTAAAAATCTAAAAGAACAAGAAAAAATGGTTCTATTTCAATCCAAAAACTAATCGCTAATATGTTGTGTAACTTACGTACACAAGACTGGGTAATTTATATGTTACGGGGATGGTAACTTCTGGGTGAAAAAAAAAGTTGTCGGAACATATCGATATGGGATCTAGTTTTGAAGATCTCGTCGCGACTAGTCTAACGGTGAAAACGGATTCTCAATCGGATAAATGATTTGGGCTACGAAACGTTTTGAATTTTGGAGTTTCGCATTTAATGCGGATGACATCAGCCCGGTAACTCACGTGTTAATGGGTGGTAACTTTGGGTCGTAAAAAAATATTGTCAAAACATATCGACATGGGATCTAGTTTCGAAGATCTCGTCGCGACTAGTCCAACGGTGAAAACAGATCATAAATCCGATAAACGGTTTGAGTTACAAAACATTTTAAATTTTGCCATTTAATACACGATGATGTCAGCAATTTCGGATTTTAGTGCATGCATGCAAAACATGGCTGTTTCTCTCACACGCACGAGGCGACCGCTGCGCATGATGGGCTCCTTGCCCGCTCTGCTTTCAGCTTTGCGTCGATTTATGCCTGATAGCAGGCGCCTGCCAGCTAGTTGCGTCCTTAAAGAACCTTATAATTTTGCCTCACATGGATGTCTGTACAACTACCAGTGCACATAACCAACCCCAGTACACCTACACTGCTGATGTGCTGAGTTGATGCAGGCCCAACCCACATCTTTCCACCGCGAACGAACTGGAAGGTAACGATGCAGTGCCAGTGCGTACGTTGTGCGTTGCTCGGTCCACTTGACGGACGCGAATCAAGCACGAGCAAACAGGAAGTCTTTTCCCGCTTCCGTAACTCTCTCTTCCGAGCTTTTTCTTTGCCGAAATCCAGATGATTGCTGCGCTTCACGTACGCACGCACGCCTGCCTAATCCCCGTCTGTTTGACTTTCGTGGTAACCATCTCTGCTTGTCTTCTCCTTTGATTAACTTAGTTTCCACTAGTGGAAAACGAGCCTTTGGTTCACCCCTTTAGCCCGGATTTAAAACCGAACCGAGACTAAAGGGGTGATAGCCACGGCGCCGGATTTGCGAGGGACCTTTAGTCCCGGTTCGTGTTACGAACCGGGACTAAACGTCCACCACATGCGGCAGCAGAAGCGGGGCCCAGCGCCAGAGACTTTTAGTCCCGGTTCCTAACACGAACCGGGACTAAAGGTCCACCTATATCAGCTTCTTCCACCCCCGGCCGACTCCATTTCTCTCAGCCGAGCTCGAGCTCAACATTTCCCTCTCCATTTCTCCTCCATTTCCTCTCCCCAAGGCTAAATAATACACAATATTTTACACCATTTGGAAAGATTGAGTACACCCCACGGTTAGCACCTTCATCCTCTTTCCGGCATTGGTTTTTTAGCTCATTTTGCTCATTTCAAATTTTTTGTGCAAGCAAGGTGTTCGATGGAATGCCTAAGTTATGATCTCATTTGTTTGTATGTGCAATTTGTGCTCAAACTAATTTATGATTTATGTGTTTTAGCGTCGTCCCCGTCCTTACCGCCGTCGATCGCCCGCGCCGTCCCGTCACCGGCACCATCTCGGTGAGCCTCGTGTTTTTATTTGATTTTTAAAAACATAGCTTTATTGTTTTAGATGCATAGTTATTACTTCTATAATTTTCTAACTTGTATTATATGTATAGAGTCATGGTTCTGATATCCGTTCCCGTCGGTCCTCGTCCGGTCTATGATTCGGATGTGGTATATTTTCAAAACTATTTATTTCATTTTGTGTTTCTGACAATTATGGCGACCAACTTGACATAGATTTATTTTTATCTAGGAGGTAGTTGAACCGGAAATTGAACCTGACCCTATTGTCGAGTTTTTGGATAAAGAAAACAATGATTTGAAAGCAAAATTGAAAAGAAGTGAAGATCTTTATCTTCAATGTTTAGAAGATAAGATGAAATTAGAGCTCAAACTTGCCGACGTGGTCGATGGTAACGAGATCAAGATGGATGCAATGCGCTTGAAGATAAAAAGGATTAGAAAATATGCCATTAATCGGGAGGCTTGGTATCATTATGCTGTGGGTTCAGTATTTACCTTAGTTGCGATTTTGATCGCATTTGTTGTTGGATTTAAATTCTTTAGATAATTTTTATATTTGTTTCAGTTAATGTATGTTTTATGAGAACTATGTATTACCAGTTGTCACTACTTTACTCTTATTTTAATGGATGACCTTGTATTAATTAATTTGCTCTTACATATTATTCATGACAGTAGTGTAATAATGGGGTTCGATATACTTTTATGTAATACAGATGAACCGACAATGGATGTACGGTGACCGATGTTGTCCTGAGTTCATTGATGGCATGCATAATTTTCTCCATGTGGCTGAGGCAAACAAGCCGAAGAATGGTTTTATTCGTTGTCCATGTAGTGCCTGCAAGAATATGAGTGATCACTCTACCTCAAAAGTCATTCACTCCCACCTCTTGCATAATGGTTTTATGCCTGGTTATTATTGTTGGACCAAGCACGGAGAAACAGGGGTTATCATGGAAGAAAATGAAGAAGAGGAGGATAATGACAAGTATCCTTGGTTCAGTGATACTACAATGGGAGAAGACGAAACTGAAGAAGATCCCATTATTGATGAGCCCGACGATGATCTTCGTCGGGCCATTCGTGATGCACAAATGGACTGTGGAAGTGAAAACGAAAGGTTGAAGTTGGAGCGTATGTTAGCTGATCACGCCAAATTGTTGTACCCAACTTGTCAAAATGACCAGAAAAAGCTGGGTACCACACTTGAATTGCTGCAATGGAAGGTAGAGAATGGTACTTCTGACAAGGGATTTGAAAATTTGTTGAAAATAGTTAAGAAGATGCTTCCAAAGGATAACGAATTGCCCTCTAGTACGTACGAAGCAAAGAAGGTGGTATGCCCTCTAGGATTAGAGGTGCATAAGATACACGCATGCATTAATGACTGCATTCTCTACCGCGGTGAGCACGAAAAATTGAATGCATGTCCTGTATGCGGTGCTTTGCGGTATAAGATCGGGCGAGATGACCCTGGTGATGTTGAGGGCGAGCCGCGCCCCAGGAAGAGGATTCCTGCAAAGGTGATGTGGTATGCTCATATAATACCACGGTTGAAACGTTTGTTCAGCAACAGAGAGCATGCCAAGTTGTTGCGATGGCACAAAGAAGATCGTAAAAAAGACTTGATGTTGAGACACCCCGCGGATGGGTCCTAGTGGAGAAAAATTGACAGAGAGTTCCCGACATTTTCAGATGACGCAAGGAACTTAAGATTTGGTCTAAGTACAGATGTCTTTAATCCTTTTGGAGAGCAGAGCTCCAGTCACAGCACTTGGCCTGTGACTCTATGTATCTATAACCTTCCTCCTTGGTTGTGCATGAAGCGGAAGTACATTATGATGCCAGTGCTCATTCAAGGCCCGAAGCAACCTGGCAACGACATTGATGTGTACCTCAGGCCATTAGTTGAAGAACTTTTGCAGTTGTGGCGTGAAGAAGGTGTACATGTGTGGGATGAGCACAAACTGGAGGAATTTGATCTACGAGCTTTGCTTTTTGTAACCATCAATGATTGGCCTGCTCTTGGCAACATTTCAGGACAGTCAAACAAGGGATACAATGCATGCACGCACTGTTTAGCTGAGACTGATAGTATACATTTAGGTAACAAGAATGTGTACCTGGGTCATCGTCGGTTTCTTGTACCCAAGCATCCGTTAAGGAAGAAAGGCAAGCATTACAAATGTGAGGCAGATCATCGGCCGAGGCCTACCCGCCCTTCTAGTTCTGTTATACATGATATGGTCAAGGATTTAAATGTAATCTTTGGAAAGGGTCCTGGCGGACTCACTGTTCCGAATGACGCAAACAACCACGTACCCATGTGGAAGAAGAAATCTATATTTTGGGAGCTGCCCTATTGGATCATGCTAGAGATTCACTCTGCAATCGACGTGATGCACGTGACAAAGAACATTTGCTGCAACCTGCTAAACTTCTTGGGCGTGTATGGGAAGTCAAAAGATGGGAAGTCAAAAAAAGGTACACCGAAAGGAAGGCAGGCCCATCAACGTATGAGCGAAGAGATGCATCGAGACGATACTCATTCAGAGAATCAGCCAGGTCCTGCAAGCTACGCTCTTACTAAAGAAGAGAAGAAAATATTTTTTGAGTGCCTTCGCAGTATGAAGGTTCCATCTGGCTTCTCATCAAATATAAAGGGAATAATAAACATGGCAGAGCAAAAAATTCAGAACCTAAAGTCTCATGACTGTCACGTGATTATGACACAATTACTTCCGGTTGCATTGAGAGGGCTTCTACCGGAAAATGTTCGAGAACCCATTGTGAAGCTATGTGCATTTCTCAATGCAATTTCTCAGAAGGTCATCAATCCACTAACTCTAAAAAATTTAGAGAAGGATGTGGTCCAATGTCTTGTCAGCTTCGAGTTGGTGTTCCCACCAACCTTCTTCAATATTATGACGCACCTTGTAGTCCACCTAGTCGAAGAGATTTCTGTTCTCGGTCCTGTATTTCTACACAACATGTTCCCCTTTGAGAGGTTCATGGGAGTCTTAAAAAAATATGTGCATAACCGGGCTAGGCCAGAAGGAAGCATCGTCAAGGGTTATGGAACAGAGGAGGTCATTGAGTTTTGTGTAGATTTTATTCCTGATCTGAAGCCGATCGGTGTTCCTGAATCACGTCATGAGGGGAGACTGCATGGAAAAGGCACCCTAGGAAAGAAAGCAACAATATGTCAAGACGGGGATTCTTTCACTCAAGCACACGACACCGTTCTACATAATTCCAGTTTGGTGGGTCCGTATGTCGAGGAACACAAGAATGTTTTACGCTCCAAATACCCGGAGAAAACTGAAGATTGTATTGATGGAGAACACATGAAGACTTTCAGCAGTTGGTTAAAAAGACGTCTCATTAATGACACCAATGTTGAAGAACAGCTATACTTGTTGGCCACATCACCAGTTTCAACTATATTGACTTTTCAAGGGTACGAGATAAATGGAAATATATTTTACACAGCCAACCAAGATAAAAAGAGCACCAACCAAAACAGTGGAGTCCGCTTTGATGCAACAAACTGCAACGGGACAAAGGACACATATTATGGTTACATAGAGGAGATATGGGAACTTGACTATGGACCTACTTTTAAGGTCCCTTTGTTCAAGTGCAAATGGTTCAACCTACGAGGCGGGGTAGAGGTAGACCCACGATACGGAATGACTACAGTGGATCTCAAGAATCTTTCGTACGAGAACGAACCATTCGTCCTAGCCAGTGAAGTGGCTCAGGTTTTCTATGTGAAGGACATGTCTACCCTACCGAAAAAAAGAAAAGATAAGCAAGCGAGTACATCACACGATGAGCCAAAGCGCCACATAGTTCTTTCAGGGAAAAGAGTCATTGTGGGAGTGGAGGACAAGACAGACATGTCAGAAGATTACGATAAGTTTCATGACATTCCGCCCTTCAAAGTGAACACTGATCCAAGTATCAAGTTAAATGAAGAAGATTGTCCGTGGTTACGGCGCAATCAGAAGAACAAGTAAACACTAGATAGGGATATTATTGTTGATGTGTAATATCCGAATGCTTTGTATCAGAAGAACAAGTGAACTGAAGTATTTTGTAGATGCATGGAACAAAACACACGATTTCACCTGCATACAGCCCAACGGTGGCTCGTGAGTGCCTGCATATCAAATGCACCGTTGGGCGTATGCAGGGAATCCGAATGCTTTGTATTCGGTCGATGAACTGAAGTATTATGTAGATAGAACCGTCCGGTGGCAAGACATCTCTGATGATCTACAACCGTCCGGCAAGACATCTCTGATGATCTGCAACCGTTTGGAACGGTCGCAGATCATCAGAGACGTCTTGCCGCTGGTTGCCCAAAGATGCCTCCGCCGAGGGGAGGGTTCACCTTCAGCCTTCACTGAGTGCTCTCTGCTACCCGTGTGCTGCCAAAATGAACTACAATGAGTAGACACTGAGTGCTGAACATGTCCGGGAGGGGGGCTATATATAGGGTACGTGTGCTTCTTTAGTCCCGGTTGGTAACAACAACCGGGATCTAACGGCTCACAAGTGCTTGAAAGAAACACACTCCTGATCTAACGGCTCACAAGTGCTTGAAAGAAACACACGATCCGTGTGCTTCTTTAGTCCCGGTTGGTGGCTCAACCCATGCCAAAGGATTTCATTTTTTGAGATGTTTATCAATTTATTTCATTTTTTTCTTAAAAGCGATCAAAACGGTCGCTATGACTAATCATCGGAAGAGGTGATATTTTCTAGAACTATCAATGTTTCTGTGATATAACTACTAGTTGTGTACCTTAAAATGATTTTTCCAAAAGTTTCAGACCAAACTATCAAACAGTTGTAGTTCAAATTTGAATTACTTTCGATAAATCAACATAAACTCAATTAACTAGGGGAAATTAGTTAGAATTCAAAGAAAAAACTCATACCTGGGGATCATCCATCATATGTGCACCACTCTTAGTGAAAATTAGTTGGGTGCCATTTGGAGTCATATTTTCTGTACTTCCTTCACAAAAAACCTCATTTTTTCCACTTAAAAAAAGGAAAATGATATTTATGAAAATAATTTGAAGAATCCCTTTGGCAAGATTGTTTAATATACCAATATGCACCTATGTGTGGAGTATGAGATCTTTATCACAAACTATGTCGTTGAAATGACCATAACTTGGTCATTCGGCTTGAAACTTCTAGATGTTCATACATGATAGACCTTTTTGTGAAGACTTTTTTTGCAAAAGTTGGCAAAAATCAAGTTTATCATTTTTCATAGCAACTAGTACACATATAAGGATCCCATGCCAAAGGATTTGATTTTTTGAGGTGTTTATCACTTTATTACATTTTTTCTTAAAAACGATCAAAACGGTCGCTATGACTAATCATCGGAAGAGGTGATATTTTCTAGAACTATCAATGTTTCTGTGATATAACCACTAGTTGTGTACCTTAAAATGATTTTTCCAAAAATTTCAGACCAAACTATCAAACAGTTGTAGTTCAAATTTGAATTACTTTCGATAAATCAACATAAACTCAATTAACTAGGGGAAATTAGTTAGAATTCAAAGAAAAAACTCATACCTGGGGATCATCCATCATATGTGCACCACTCTTAGTGAAAATTAGTTGGGTGCCATTTGGAATCATATTTTCTGTACTTCCTTCACAAAAAACCTCATTTTTTCCACTTAAAAAAAGGAAAATGATATTTATGAAAATAATTTGAAGAATCCCTTTGGCAAGATTGTTTAATATACCAATATGCACCTATGTGTGGAGTATGAGATCTTTATCACAAACTATGTCGTCGAAATGACCATAACTTGGTCATTCGGCTTGAAACTTCTAGATGTTCATACATGATAGACCTTTTTGTGAAGACTTTTTTTGCAAAAGTTGGCAAAAATCAAGTTTATCATTTTTCATAGCAACTAGTACACATATAAGGATCCCATGCCAAAGGATTTGATTTTTTGAGGTGTTTATCACTTTATTACATTTTTTCTTAAAAACGATCAAAACGGTCGCTATGACTAATCATCGGAAGAGGTGATATTTTCTAGAACTATCAATGTTTCTGTGATATAACCACTAGTTGTGTACCTTAAAATGATTTTTCCAAAAGTTTCAGACCAAACTATCAAACAGTTGTAGTTCAAATTTGAATTACTTTCGATAAATCAACATAAACTCAATTAACTAGGGGAAATTAGTTAGAATTCAAAGAAAAAACTCATACCTGGGGATCATCCATCATATGTGCACCACTCTTAGTGAAAATTAGTTGGGTGCCATTTGGAGTCATATTTTCTGTACTTCCTTCACAAAAAACCTCATTTTTTCCACTTAAAAAAAGGAAAATGATATTTATGAAAATAATTTGAAGAATCCCTTTGGCAAGATTGTTTAATATACCAATATGCACCTATGTGTGGAGTATGAGATCTTTATCACAAACTATGTCGTCGAAATGACCATAACTTGGTCATTCGGCTTGAAACTTCTAGATGTTCATACATGATAGACCTTTTTGTGAAGACTTTTTTTGCAAAAGTTGGCAAAAATCAAGTTTATCATTTTTCATAGCAACTAGTACACATATAAGGATCCCATGCCAAAGGATTTGATTTTTTGAGGTGTTTATCACTTTATTACATTTTTTCTTAAAAACGATCAAAACGGTCGCTATGACTAATCATCGGAAGAGGTGATATTTTCTAGAACTATCAATGTTTCTGTGATATAACCACTAGTTGTGTACCTTAAAATGATTTTTCCAAAAGTTTCAGACCAAACTATCAAACAGTTGTAGTTCAAATTTGAATTACTTTCGATAAATCAACATAAACTCAATTAACTAGGGGAAATTAGTTAGAATTCAAAGAAAAAACTCATACCTGGGGATCATCCATCATATGTGCACCACTCTTAGTGAAAATTAGTTGGGTGCCATTTGGAATCATATTTTCTGTACTTCCTTCACAAAAAACCTTAAAACATAGAAAATGATATTTATGATATAATTTGAAGAAATCACCTTGGCATCTTAAAATGTTAGAAAATATAAAACAAAACAGAAAAATAAACTAGAAACCAAAACAATTCAAAAAATAAGTAAACCAAAATAAGAAACAGAAAAGTAAACAATTCAAACAATTTAAAAGAAAACAAAAACAAAAATCAGTAAAAAGAAACAAGGAAAAAAAAGGTATTTGTCTAAAGGGCCACTGGCGGCCCATTCAGACCTTTAGTCCCGGTTGGTGTTACCAACCGCGACTAAAGACCCTTTAGTCTCGGTTCGTAACACGAACCGGGACTAAAGGTCTGTGCCAAGCGTTTAGGTGCTGTTCGCGTCAAAAAATTTCATTCTCCCCCAATTTTCATTCTCCACTGCCGCCTCCGACGCCCCCGACGCCGCCGCGCCGTCCCCTTCCTCTCCGCACCGACGAGGAGGCCGCCCCGCCCACGGCCCCGCCACCCGCTCAACCCCGGTGAGCGTCTCCTCCCCTCCGATCCCTCCCTCTCGGCCTCCTCTTTAGCTAGGGTTAGGGTGTGCCGGATTTGGTCAAGCTAGGGTTAGGGTTGTTCCCGAGCTCAGCCGCCGCCATGCCCCACCCCGGCCGTCCGCCGCCACGCCCCGCCGTACTCCTGCGCCCCTCTCACCGCCCGGCCGCCACGCCCCGCGCCTGCGCATCCTTGCCCGTCAGCCGCCGCCGCCACGCCCCGGCCCGGCCCGGCCGGCCGCGCACAGGCAGGCAGCACACAGGCAAGCAGCGCCCTGGCCGACAGCGCACAGGCACGCACGCTTTGCCCCGCTGCGTCCCACTGTTGCCCGGCCAGCAGCGCACAGGCAGGCAGCCTGCAGCCACGCTGAAGCTCAGGAAGAAGAACAACAGTTTTTGTTTTTGCGAATAGAAGAACAGCAGGTTGATTTCCCTTTTGTTTCAGATTTTGGTTTGATTTTTATGTCTACTTTGTCTAGTAACTAGTAGTGTGTAGAATATTGTTGAAAGATTGATTTCAATTTTAATGTTGTAGGAAAAATGAACAAGCAAATGTTTCTGACATTTTGATTTAGCAAATGTTGTTGCCGATCCTGAAGTTCGAAGACCAATTAATGAATATGGTACCCCTGAAACCAGAGATAAAATGAGATGGGCATATTTGTCGAGAGGCCGTAATCATTTAATTGGTTATACTTTTCCCAAAATAAAATTTGGTCTAGATTGACGGGTCATTTCTAAATGCATGGTATACCAAATAACCGTAAAGGTCATCTTCCTCGACAATTTTGACTTGCCAATATGGATTCAACTTAACGATGTGATACTATCTTATCAAAATGTAGTTCTATTTTTTATGTTCTTGTTCTTTATAGTTATTTTATACCTGTACAAATACATGTGAAGCCTCCAGAGGAGTGTACACATGTACTGAACATCCTTTTTATGCTTTCTTGTGTTGGAGTTGGTCCTTATTGGACTCATTTGAAATTTCCAGAAACCGACTGTCAAGACGTTTGCAAGACATTCTCTACTGTTTTTTGCTAGAGCTGATATACAATTCATTATACAATTGTTTTGATTGATATACAATTCATTATACAACTTGCAGGAGGTCTTGCTGCTCGGGTGTGTCCACGGCTTGCAGGAGGTCTTGCTTCTCGCTGCCAAGACGAACCTTGTATGATGAAATTGCCATTTGTTCTCACTCTTGGCTAGATTGCTTGCTACATTCCTGATGTTTCAGTCCATGTCTAGTGGCTATCTTTGTTTTGTAAATTGAGATGATTGTAAATGTGTTAGATATGAAATTGTAATATATGATCCATATATTATGTTGTGTTAGATATGCAAATTGAGATGATTTTGTGTTAGATATGCAAAATTCTAAAATATGATCCATATATAGTTTTGTGTTAGATATGCAAGATGAGCACACACTGTTTTTCTTCGCTGCCACCTTGTTGTGCTATATGATCTATACTCGTTGCAATTATTGTACTTGTATATGTTTTTCAGATGAATAAATGTAAACTTGATTATAATGCCCGAGCTATGGATTGCAGGTACATTTGAGCTATGGAGCACTTGCGAGACGAGCAGATAGAAGAAGCACAATTTCAACGAGACGAGGAGATGGAAGACCAAATGGAACAACTTATTTTTAACGATGCCCGAGCTGGAGGAGATGTAGATGATTATGATTTCGAACAATTTTTGAACGACTTTGGTGATGGAATGGAGTCACGAGATGTGGTGATAACAAACTCCGGCGGAGAGGTGTATATGTGTTTATAATAAATATGGCGATATGTTGTTGTTAACTACATGCATGAATTGATTTGTGTTGCATTTATTAACGACTCATTTTTCTTTTAGCCATCCGGATCGAGCAAATCTGCCAAAAAGCAGCCACCATGTGCTCCTCGAGGCAAGGCAAAAAGAATGACGAGCGAGGATCCAAAGTTACCGATTGAGGAAATTGCTGATTCCGGCGAACCGCTCGAACCAAAACAGAACCGCAGCAAATTTATAAGTCAAGCTGGAGTTATTGTTAGGGACATGATCCCAATCAGCATACGCGAATGGAATAAGCCGGCGGCCGCAGATGTGGAGGACCCATGTTATGTCCACCAAGTTCTTAAGGATTTGGTCTACAACACGCTGTTGTCACATTTCACCCTCCCGCCAGATCTCTCTAAAGTGAAGAAGGACAACCTCAAGAAGTGGACTCTTATTAAGATGGCGGAACAATTCCGGAACTGGAAGAAAAAGTTATGGAATCAATATGAACAAACAAAAGAAGAGCCAGATTTCAGTGGAGCACAAGGGAAGAAGTTAGAATCTGAATGGGCGGCGTTTAAGGCGTATAGGGAATCACCTATGGCTGTGGCCCGATCGGAGATAAATAAGTTGAATGCTGGGCTGAAGGTACACCACCATACATTGGGGACAGGTGGCTACAAGAGCGCCATTCCTAAGTGGTTAGCCTATGAAGAAAAACTGGTTCGATCGGGGGTCCGTCCAAAGACACTTGACTGGCCCGAGAGGTCAAAATTCTGGTTGTTCGCGCATGGGGCAGTGTTGGACCCAGTAACCGGAGATATTGTTGGAAAAGGAAAATGGAAGGATCTCGTTGACAGAATCAAAAAGAAGCTTGAAGATGCAATTAATGATGTTCGCAATGGTGTGTTCAAACCCGATAGAGAGGATGACGAGCTGACACGGGCCCTGGGGAATCCTGAACATGTTGGACGAGCTCGAGGCTTTCCTGGCGGTGCTACGTTTAAGACTGCGTGGCCGGAATCCGCTCACACTTATAGAAGCCGTAGCAGAGGTAAGAAGAAGGAGGCCGACCGGATATCAGCATTGGAACGTGGCCTGAAGGAGACACAGGCGGAACTGAAAGCATTGAAGGAGCAAAGAACGGAACCTCAGGAGCGGGACCAATTAGATCATGAAGCAGATGCCGCCCCATCTCAGCGTAGAAGCAGCGTTGGTTCCACGCGTCAAGTCGATGGTCCCTACCCAGTGGATGACATCACAGAGCCTACAGGTTGTGAGCTACATATAGCAATGAGAAACATAACTTTGAAGGTGGCGGTGGGGCAAGCTTTAGTAATTCAACCTGGAGAACTCTACCATTGTGGTCAAATTCCAGATGGCTACGCTCGTGTCGGGGTGGACGAAGTTATGGCGGGATTTGAAACCTTGGAACTTGAGTTTCCTGGAGGTGACGAGGAGAAGACATTGGCAGACGTCAAGCATGGCTTCGCCCTATGGCCCAAGAAATACATCGTCCTTCCAGAACAAGCAAAGTCCACTCCTCGTTCTAGGAGTCCAGCTCACCAGCAAAGTCCACTCTTCCTCGAGAGGGATCAAAGACGGAGTCCATCTCCACCTCATCAGCAAAGCCCACACCTCCCCGATAGGGACCCCAGCCCGAGTCCATCTCCAGCTCAACAGCAAAGCCAACCGCCCCCCGAGAGGGTCCCCAGCGCGAGGCCATCGCAGTCTGTGCCAGTCCGCCAGAATGTTAAGTCGCTCTCGAGTAGGCGCCAGTCTGGTTCTCCTGTTAGGAAGAAACCTAGAAAGCAGAAAACACCGTCGCCTACTCCAAAGTTACCTTGGGAGAGAACCGTCGAGGAAAACAATATCGCCTGGAAAGAACATACGGATGCCTGGCTTGCTGGCGTGAAACAGAAAGTGTTAGCGAAACAATTGCCTCCTGCAAAATTTACTGCCGGAATTCCTCAGGAGAAAATTGACCGTTGCATCGATGCCCTATACAACCCCCCACCATCGCCGCCAACAGACTATGATCGCAACATTAGTAAGTCATATGACGAAGAGATGGATCGATCGAAAAAAGGGAAACAAGTTGCCCAACTCGGAGAACAAGACGCACAGTCGGCCCCCCCGCTCAAGGTGCTTGATGACAGAGTTCTCAAAAACATCAATGTGCGGGAGCTGGTATATTCGGGAGATGATATCCCCTTCGCGGATGTTGTTCGTACTTATGTTCACGGGGAGAATTTCGTCGACGACGACTTACCCACAAGAATGCGTCAATTTCAAGCCTGGTACAAGAATACCGTAAAGGAGACGAATAAAGACGCTCTCATGTTGGCAGTTAAGGAAGAGCATTATTTCCAATCATACTCCATTGTCATTTACTTCGCCGAAATCTTTCAGTTATACAATCTCCGGGCCCTCGACAAAGCTATCTTGAGTTCCTATTGTCTGTAAGTGATATCTATTCCTGTAATTTAATGTTTTAATTAGCTCTACTCGTTCATTGTGTGTGATAATCCTCTCTATAATATTTTGTGTGCTTTATTACGCAGAATGAAGATGCTCGAATGCAAGAAGCAGAAAATCAACCACATTGGGTTCATTGACCCCTCTATAATGCATGAAGAAAACATAATTGATCCAAGAGTTAACAAGGATACACCGGGGAATTTGCTAATGTTTTTCAAGCGACAAGCTTACAAAAAATATATATTATGGCCTTACAACTTCAAGTGAGTGTTACTGCTTATTACACATTCTATTTTTCTCACCCGATGTTAAGTTTAATTGATGAGTTATGCACGACTATTTATAAACGTGCGCAGCTTCCACTACATTCTTATCGTTATTGACTTGCGGAAAGGAGAAATTGTTGTCCTTGACTCGTTAAGAAGATGCCCTAAACAATACAAGACCTGTTTTGATTTGGTGACAAGGTACTTTCATTTCTACTCGCCTCTTTCGTTCATTTCCTAATATCAAAGAATTTATGACTCATTCATTCATTTTCTTGTCATGCAGCGTTTGGAAAATGTTCCTCGCGGAACATCCGAACAGTGGATGGCCAGAGAAGCTGCTATGGCGTACTAACCAAGTAAGTAGTACTATAACTAGGCCCATGCACCATTATCATACTTTATTATTATTTGATTAAATTCTATTCTTCTATAGACTTGCCTTAAACAGCCAATAGGGACTGATCTATGTGGATTCTACGTTTGCGAGTACATGCACACTGTGGTCAACGAGAGTTTGAAGAGCAAAAGAAGTATTGAAGTACGTAAAGCTCTAGTCACAACATTATTTTTGTACCATCAATCGTGATGAGTTTTATTCATTTCATATCTCATGTATTCATTGTGATATCATTTTTTTTACAGTTGGCAAGAAAGCGCAACGAGTTACCAATAAAGACCCGCTTCAGGGCACTTGCAGAGGAGTTGACGGGATTTTACCTCGCCCATGTCATACCGGAGACCGGAGAGTACCACCATTTTGACTAGTGCGGACATGTAATAGTGATCTCCATGTAACAAAGTACTTCTAAGTATCTGGAACCGGGAAACGTGATCTTCATGTACCACGCGTACTTAATTGTGTATGTGTTATCAACACATGATCTTCATGTAATTGTATATATGCATGATGCAACTTCATCTAGCTTCGTATAATAATTTATACGTGTTTTTCGCGCATCGAAGCCGTAGCATCCGAAACCCCTACCCCGACGCATCGACGTGGTACCATCCGAAACCCCCTACCATCACGCATCGACTATAGCATCGACGTGGTACCATCCGAAACCCCCTACCATCACGCATCGACGTGGTACCATCCGAAACCCCTACCCAGAAAACCGGTCGAAATAAAAAAAAGCAAAACCCTGAAATGAAAAAAAAAACAAAACCCTGAAATGTAAAAACAAAACAAAACCCTAGTCCCGGTTCGTAACACGAACCGGGACTAAAGGGTTCGCCCCCGCGCGCCCTGCCGCGGCCACGTGCGTAGCGCTCATTGGGGGGGGGGGGGGGGGGGGGGGCTCCGGTCCCGGTTTGTGCTGAGCCGAGACCAAAGGGTGGGGGGCTCTAGTCCCGCCTTGATAGTCCCGGTTGCTACACCGGGACTACAGCCCCTCTGGAACCGGGACTAGAGCCCCGATTTCCACCAGTGTTCAGACCAGAGTGTGTTTCTGCGATGCCACCAACAAGCTAGTCGTCGTAGTACTAGCAGCTGACGTTCGGAATGGTGTACTGTTTTCTTCTCAAGGTAGGTAGCCATCGTACGCCGCGGGCGTCGCCGATCTGGACATGCATGCATGCCCTCCCTGATCCTTCATGGCGCCTTGGGCCGGCGTGATGACGACCATGATTGAGCATACCGGGAGAGCTCGTGATTCATTCACCCCGCGACCTTCAGAAAACCACCGGTGAGGGTGAGTGAGTACAACCCGCACAGCACATGCCATGGATCGGCACCGGTGCGCGCGGCAAGGATCAAGATAGATAGAAGGAGTGATGATTCCGCATTGGAATTTATTGCCAAGGCACGGGTGTCACTGCTCATTCCTCCGTCGGATCGGCGGTGGCTTTGTCGGTCATGGGCAAACTGTTCCTGGCTTGTGGAGGTCGTCCCCATACGGCAATGTCGTCATACGTTCATATACCAATACTGTTAGTATATATTTTACGGACAGATTTGAACTACTCCGTGTTAAAAAATTGTCTGATTGTTAGGGGCGACGCAACATTAGATGCACAAGAGGCGAGCGTGGATGAGGATAAACATGAAAAGTGTCCATACATGATCCATCGCACGAGCAATAATTCCATCCGACCAGGGCATGCCGCCATGTTAACCGCGAGAGAGAAAGAGTGATGATGATGAGACGATGGCGCATGGATGGAGCGATGACGAGGGCCATCATCAACGGGCTCACCGCTGGTCCTGCCGGCGTGCCGCGTGACCCGGGTCCGTCATCACGCTAGCACGGGCGCTAAACGGGTTACAGGGCCACGCGTTGACCCGACCCGGCCCGTGAAGGAGGCAAAGCAATCACGGGAAAATAATTGGGTGCGGGCCCGCGCGCGAGATCACTCGATCGAGAGGAGACCGACCGTACTAATGATTGCGCCTGGCGTGCTGTCGGCACGAGGCCGACTGGCGGGCCCAGCCACACATGATTGTGGGTGGATTATCCGCTGGTGGGGCCAACGGCGTGGCGGGCCTAGCGGGTCACATGGCCGCGACGTGGGTTTCATCTGGGCTAGTTGGGCTTTACGTAGAGTAAAAAACATGATTTTTTTAACTAAAAAAATGGATTCGCCTTCACGAAATTCTGTTCAGGTCTTCCTCCAGTGCTACCGCTACTGACTACTGTGTCGAGTAAGTGAAGGTGTAGCCATCAGGTCACCTACGCTAGGACCCGGCCAGGCCATGATAAATTCCCGGCAGCGGCAGGGCAGATCTTTGAAGATCTTCACCGTGCGCTTCCTTGGCGTTTGCCATAACTTCCCACCACCAAACGGTGCTGACCCAGGATGAAGAGGCCAGTGATGGACAGTTATAGCGGCACCGCATATTGCACACTCCATATTCGCCATTACTCACTCCTGTGCCCTGTGCTCACCCATTGACTAATCGAGCCCGTGCGTGCCGACTGCCAGTACGTGCACGCAAAGATCGTAGGGCGGGATACCAAGCCGGTACCGCCGTAATCACGGGCAGGCAAGGACACGTACTGCATCGAGCATGCACCTCCAAGAGCATCCCACGACGGCGTCCCAATCCCCCAACCCAAATTCTCGCTCATCATTTTTCGATAATGAAATAAGTGTGCATTTCTTTATAATATAATTTGATCAAATTACATAAAATTAACAAATTCGTATTTTAAAATCTAAACGAAATTTAACAAACTAAATTTAACGTAGAGCAAGAGAGGAGGCCTGACCCGAAACCAGCGAATCCTACAACGTCTCGCCAACTACTCAATAGTGAAGAACATGCCTATCTCGATGCCAACATCATGAAAAAACAAGCATGCCTCAATGATCGGGCGCCATAAGTGTCATCTGCCATTGCCAACGGCGACCTTGAGTAATGGCTATAGCCTCGGTTGATACTTCTGATTTCACCGCAGATCCGTGGTGGGGTGTGAGATTTTGCCTCGATGGCGCTGAACAACATGCATGCCTCAATGGTCACCTGCATGTCCTCTCCAGCTTCATCGTGCACCCCCTTCTCCGGTACCGGTGACGCTGCTAGGGCAATTTCATGTCTCGGCGCTTGCGCCAGTGGAAAGGGAAGGTCAAGTAGCTCGGTGTCCTCATCGTTATAGCGGGCACGCTCATCGTTCTATACGAACCACTCCGGTGGTTGCTTCTGTATCCGGCAGGGAAGAAGAATATGTCGCATTGTGCCTCGTACTCCCTGTCCATCTCGACGTGCCAGCACGGTCCAGAGATGGAGTAATTGGCGTCGATATGCTTCTCCCACGACATCTCCCTCCACCGTTGCTTGATATAGTGGATGTAAATCCGAGATTTCTCGAGTGTCAGCAGATGTGGAGGGCGAGTTGACTGCCTCCTCGCGCCAAATCTCGTGGTGCCAGACCGCGACCATCTACTTCTTCTCGTTGCAGCGACGTTGCTCCAGTTGCTCGATGTGTTGACTGTCATCGCTGCTATCGGCAGATGTGGAGGCGTGTTGCTTGCCTCTTCGTGCACCATCTCGCGGTGCGACACCGCGCCATTTGCTTCTCCTCGTTGCGACGGTGTTGCTTCAGTTGCTCATTGTGTTGCCCGTTGCGGCTCTCGTTACGCGCGCACGTTCCGTGGAGAGGAAGTCGTTGCGAAGGTGAAACTCACGTTCCTCCGGCTACTCGTGACAGCCCACCATGCTGGGCGGTGGATCTACTGACAGCGAGAAGGACTTGGGAGAGGTAGAGGAGATGGAAGCTGTACGGGGAAAGGAGAGGCGTGTTGCATTGTGTTTTAAAGACGACCAGTGCAGTGGGTTTGGGTGGCACACATTAATAGCAAGCACTGGTTCGTCGTGTGTTCAGGCACCGTTGGGGAGGTTCGCCGCGTGTTCAAACACCGTTGTGAACGACGCGACACGACACGTCGATTCGTTCTACGCTCCGCCAGGGAAATAGATGCGACGCTTGCGTTGCGCGTATATGACAAGCGGACTAATCCTGTCAAAAGTCATGTGCGGACAATATCCGACACCCTGATGAGGCCCTTAAATTTCATGACTCTTTGAGGTGCCGGACAGGAAACTGATTAGCCCAAATATTTGAAGGCGTCCATATAATCATTTATAGAGACATTTGAAGGGTAAATTGGTGGCGCAGGTCGGTCACTACGCGTGCTGCCTGCCTCCGTCCAGGCAGGGGTTCTCCCTACTGCCCAACGGGCCGATGGCTGCACGTACCTGTGGATGCGGCTGCTCTGTACTTTACTTACTCCCTGTGCACACATCAATCTGCCGTTATACATCAATCATGTCAAAGCTGAGTGCAGCCGCAGGCTCGCTCTGTGTTCGCATTCATTTGGCTTTACTCTACCGGTATGGTACAGCTAGCACACCGAGCACAAGATGGCCAAATCGACCGAAATGACCTTGAGGCAAAACTTCTGCTGAAAATAAACCTAGTTTGATTCTTTAGCTAAATCTAACCTATTTTGCTACCGCTCAACGTGTAGGCGGTAAAATCAGCCATGCTACCGCCTATATCTCTCACGGTAGCCATTCCGATACGTAAAACTTGACCATGCTGACATGGCGCAGCGTACCGCCGAAATTTCAGACGGTAGCTCGAACACTACGCGCAGTCAGAAGAGCTGGCTGGAGTCTAGAGCGCGTGCATCGCTTCAGACGATACGGTGCTCCGTGCAGTTTGCTAACGTGCGATGTGTTGGGGCAACCTGGCTGCCTAACAACTTGTTAGCTAGTTTTAATTTTTCTCATTTCTTACAAAGAAAACCATATGCATATATGACGCGCCAGCAGTAGAATATATTCGTGGCCACTGAGTATGGACGAAGCTACTTCGCGTGTCATCAAACTATATCAGATTACATACACTAGTAAAAAAAAAGGGTCAACAGTCCAACAGTCCCGGTTGGTAAGAGTCTTTAGTCCCGGTTTGCCAACCGGGACTGCAGAATCGGGACTAAATGCTTCAACCTTTAGTCACGGTTCAGTTAAACCGGGACTAAAGCCCGCGCGGTCGGAAAGAAGCTGCGGCTAGGCCGGGGTTCGTATATTTTTCTGGAATTTTTGGGAGGCCGGCGGGTGGGCGGCGCTGCATCTCCGAATTCCACACAGTGATTAATTTCGTGTGTATCGACGCCGGCTGATCATCTTTCAAAGCGCACTCAAAACGTCGGCGGGCTGATCAACTTTCAAAACGCGATCGATGGGTTTCACATTAGTCCCGGTTTTAGACACGATCCGGGACAAATGCTTTTAGTCGCGGTTGGTATTTCAAACCGGGACTAAAGGTGCCTCTGAAACCGGGACAGAAAGTTCCGTGCCCGCGATGTCGTCTTAACCGTTGGAACCGCGACTATTGCTGTTATTAGTCGCGGTTCCAGTCAAAAACGGGACTAAAGGTGCCCATAGTTCTGAACGAAGGCATAGATATATGAGTAAACGGGATTTCAGTAATTCCTTTCCAGAGCTTCAAGATCAACCTTGTCCTCGGCACGTGCCAATAGTCTAGATGACCTTCTGTTGATGCTAGCATCATCCGAATAAGGAAGGACATGCTGCCACCACCGGAGGCCAAGTTGTCGAATTGCGTCAAGGAGATGATCCATGAGTACTTCACGGAGTTCATCACCGACAAGGCCTCGGAGCGACTTTTTTATAATATTTTTTAGAGGTAAATTATATTATGGTTCGTTGCTTTTGCATGTGTCTCGCCAAGACATTTTTCATATAATAAATGTTTAGGCAATCCACTAATCTAACAATCTATTTTGATGATAATATTTTCTTGCAAAAGTTTAGCACATGTCATCGATAATTATTTTTTTAAGTGGTCATCATTCAAGAGAATTTTCGTAACAGGTCATTTGTAGAACTTTCATTGACAAAAAAAAAATCATACTCCCTCCGTTCCGGTTTATAAGTCCTCTACGTATCTCTAGGTCGTAAATTTGAGCAACGTAATATGACATATATATTATACAAAATATATCATTAAAAAATTCAGACTTTATATTTTCTAATGGTATAACTTTTATATTTTAAATGTTATATTATATTAGTTAAATTCATGACCTATTTTTTATTTTATTTTATTTTTTAAAATTCACGACCTAGGGATACATAGACTTATAAACCGGGACGGAGAGAGTATTATCTAATCTATTTATCCAATACTCATATGCACATAGATCATTCATTATTAATAGTTCAAATACATCGATCAATAAGTCTAGACTTTTATAAAATGATTGTCACAACCGATGTCATCGTCCCCGCCGCATCAGCTTCATGTTGATGTCGTCGCCGTCGCCGCAGTTTCATGTTGATGTCGTCGCCATTCGATGACATTGTCGCTTCCGCAACTTTATATGGAAAATACGTTTAATTTTTATTTCAGAAACATGTTATACTAAGAATTATACATATTTTTGGTTTGCTTGATTTTACGCACTTTTTCTTGGTTATTACTCTTTTTTGAAACATGGTTTGGCAATTGGCATTTTATAAGATTTAGTCTATTTCCTCTTTTATACATACGTATAATTTCTTGGTAAGGAAAGCGGCAATTGAAACTAGCTAGCAAGTTGCTAGCCAGCTTGCTGGCTGCTCTAAGGGCATCTCCAGCCGTCCCCCCAGGAGGCCTTTTTAGCGCCGGTACAAGCAAAAATCCACCAGCCGCCCCCCAGGAGCCGATTTAGCGCCGGTTGGCGCCGTTTTTTCGCGCCGGCGAACCCAGGCAGGCCAAACCCAGCGCTCTGGGTTCCGCTTGGGGGGGCAAAAAGGCGTGCGCGGGCCAGACCTGTCGGCGAGAGAAGGCGATTTCCCTCCATACTTTGATCTTTCCCCCATTTCTCCCCACATATATCTCTCCCTTCCCGCCCGATCCCGACATTTCTCACAGTTCTGGCCGCCATGGCTCCCGCCAAATTCACAGGACCCCGAGCCGCCGCCGTCGTCCCCGCGACCTCCGCCACCGCCTCCATGCCCGGCAAGAAGAAGCGCAAGTCGAGAGCGCCGAAGGAGAAGCCGCCGGGCATGAGCAACAAAGATTAGATCGTCGAGCAGATGCGTCTGAAGGCGGAGAATCTCCAGCGCCGGGAGAGGGAGACCAAGCAGCGGCAAAGGGAGCTGGCCGCGCAGCTGGCGGAGGCCGCGGGCGAAGCCGTGGCCGAGGAAGAAGAAGAGGGAGAGGAACCTGGAGGACGCCGCGCCCGTCGTCGACCTCGGGGCCGCCGAGGATGTCACTCCAAGATCGGCGCCAGCTCCGACCACCGCGCCCATCTTCGACGTCGACTCTGACGCCGCGCCGGCCTCTGCCTGATCTGCCGAATGTGGTCGTGATCGCCCAACTGTGACGTTTTTTTGTATGATTTCCCAACTGTGGCCGCGTTGATCGCCGAACTCGGGCTGTTTTTTGGGGGCGGGAAGAAGAACTTTTAAATTTATATTCCATGTGTTTTTCTTGGGGCGCCGAACGGCTGGTGAAATCCCCCCCCCCCCCCAGGTTTTGGTCCGGGCCGGCGTTAACCCTAAAAAGCGCCGATTCGAAACCTGGGGGGGCCGAACGACTGGAGATGCCCTGACACACGCGCACTAAGCACACTAGCAAGATGCACGAACAATTCCATTGCTTGCATCAATGAGCCAGACGCACTAGCCAGCTCATATCCTGACCCGTATAGGTTTTAAACTACTGTTAGGCGCAAGCGGTAGCATATGTTATACATATGGTACCGCCACTTTCCTTGGCGGTTGGCTTCAAGAGGTACAGCTAGAAGTTTCAGCGGTAAGATGCTCACGTCAGCATGGTCAACTCTTACCTGACCATCGCTGACCAGATCGGCTACCGTCAGCCACGCCGGCGGTATCAAGTCTGAGCTTACCGTTGCCATGTTGAGCGGTAGCAAAATAGGTCAGATCTAGCTAAAGAATCATACTAGGTTTATTTTGGGCTTAAGTTTTGTCTAGAGGTCAGTTTAGTGGGTTTTGCCGCACAAGATGGTGCATGCACTGCACGGTCCTAGTACTCCTGGTTTCACGCGAGGTATGTGATTAATTTCGATGGCTGAAATGTTACGGATATGATTGCCGTGCCATCCATCACCTCATCTGGTCAGAAGTTCAGAATGTGCCTGCCGCTGGAGGAGGGGTAGGGTTCTCTTCGTTTAGTGGAAATCAATCGAGTGGTTAACTTTCTACTGCGTTTATGTTATGTAGGTATGTTGTAGCAGCGCCAAAAAGACCTGATTAAACTTCAATTGCGTCACGTGGTTGGAAGTTATTTGTGTATGTTCCTTTAATTTGTATGATGGGTAAAGTGTATGACTATCAATTTCATAGGATTATGATGACATGTCCAACTGAATTTTATGGAATAGGAAGTTTGTTTTGCCTGCTGGTGAAGGATTTTTTCGGGAAGATAGACATCATGTTGTATTTATATGAAATTTGCACTACAAGATTCCTATTGTAAATGATCCTATTAATCGAACATCTTCAAAGGAAAACTTGTCGTAGGATTCCAATCCGACGCAAATCTCTTGACAATCTTATGAATCAGAGGAGCCAAGGATTATGCCCTTTGAGAAAACATCTTGCCACTTCCACAAATATCAACCGGGACAGTATTTCCATAAACTAAGAGCATCCCCACTCGTCCCCCCCCCCCCCCCCCCCCCCCCCCCCCCAAAGCCAAAATGGGGGCGAGGAGTGAGAAAATCGGCCTACGTTTTTGCGTCGGAGAGAGAAACTCCTATATCCGGCGCCCCCGGTCCAAACCCCTCCCATAGGGAGGCAAGCGGGAGCGCCGGCGGTCCTCCAAATTGCCCCAGCTCTGCCGCGTGTCTTTCTCCTCCTGCACAAATCCTATCTCATAGGGAGGCAAGCGAGGAGCCCGTGCGGTACGAGCTCAACAGGGCGAGGCCGCGGCAGGCGCCGGGGAGGGGATGCGGTAGGGCCTGGCCGCCATGGTGCGTCCGTGGTTGAGGGTGTCCTGGAGCACCTTGTTGGCTCGCGCGGCGACGGCGGCCTGCACCTCCTGTAGTGCCGCCACGAACGCCATCAGCTCCTCCTCGCCCAAGTCACGGACGTCGGCCTACAGCCACGCCGCCACGGGGCTCTCCGCCGCGTGCTCATTGGCCATGGCCGCCTCCACGCCCTCCTTTCGCACCTTCTCCGCCACCTGCCCGTTGCCCTCTCCGGCGCCGGCACCTCCTCCGGCCGCCGCCCCCAGCCCAGCCGGGGCGAAGCAGTCTATGATGGCCTCTACGGACGGGTGGCCGAAGGAGAAGGCCTTGTCGGAGGGGGAGAAGACGATGGCGGCCACCTCGACGCCGCATAGGGTCGCCAGCTCGCTGGCCTTCTTGAACAGCCCGGTGTGGCGCTTGGAGAAGCACACCTGGCGCGGCCGGAGATGTCCTGGGTCGCCGCCAAGGTCTCCAAGCTCTTCCTGGAGGCGCAGGACTGGGCCGACAAGTTCCGTGTCCCCACCGACATCTCCGTCTCCCTGGCTCCCAGGTGAATTGCTAAATTGCTCGCCGGAGGGGTGATTCTAGCTCCTCACTGTCCTGGTATTCGTCGTCTTCGACGGCGTCGTCCATGTCGCGGACGGCCGCAGCAGGCCCCGCGCCTCCTCCCGGTGCTCCGCACCACCGAACTCGGCGCCGTCCTTGCTGCTGGACATGGAGCCGCCTCTGACGGCGAGCGCGACGAACGCCCTGCCTCTTCCGCGCCACCCTCGTGCTCGCCGCCGCTGCTTGCCACCCACGCCCGCGAGGTGTTTGTTAAAATGTCTCGGGCAGCTAATTTTTTTTGATATGGGGGCTGTGACTGGAAATTCACTCTCCCGTATAAATTTTTTTTAGCCGGCGCCTCACTACACGAGAAACGCCGGAGGTCGTATGGGGGTTCACGACTGGGATGCTCTAACTACTTTTTTTTTTGAGAAACACAATACAACGCAAGCGCTCATATACATGCGCACACACTCACCCCTATGAACGCACGCACGCACATCCTACCCTATGAGCACCTCCGAGAGACTGAGTCGGCGGACCAGGTCTTGAGATTGACGAAGTCACCACAGGCGCCTCGCTGTCGACGGGAACATCGCCTCCCACTGAAGAATATTCCGCCTAAATGAGAAACACCAGCGTCAAATCTGCGATTTGAACTCTGATGGGTTAGGGGTACAACCACCCTGCTAACCATCTTGCCACAGGCAAGTTCTCGGGATGCTCTAACTACTGTGCCTTGTCTCGGCCAATTGGTAATAAAAGGGGCCGCGACAACATGTCGATGGTCCATCCCATATCGCAACAATTTTTCTTCTCCGCGCGCGAGACTCATGTATGTATCAGTGACGTATAGTCGGATAGTATCATTATCAAGACCCCCGCAGGATGACTGGGTTATTGTCCTAGAAACGAGACGATGCCGGGTCAACATGGCAAAGTGGCAATGGCATGGACAGGTCGGTTCCGACCCGACGGATGATTGGAACGAATCGCGGCCGAAAGATCTTCTACCCAATAAAAGCAGCTGCGACGGGACGGCCCAGAAGCCACCGGGGGCGAGACGAGCTGCATGCCGCGCCGAAGGCCGAAGCCAGCGGCGGGCGCCAATCGCACGGGCACGGCATGCCGCAACAGTGGCAGCAGCTAGCCGGCGCCGGCCTCTCTCTGCTGTCACCTCGCCCTGCCTGCACCGCGCCGCCCGTCCGATGGAACCGGCCGACGATGACACGCCGCACGCTAAGCTGCTTGCCTGGGCCCGCGTGTGCGTCACCTGTCGTAGGGTAGCTACGTAGTACTGTGCTGTACATCGCCCGTTGGGTATTGCGACCTGGCTGCGTCCGTGTCCATCGGCAGGAGCGCGTGATTGCTTCATGGCGAACAATAATTGAGGTTGCCCCCACTGGCGTGACAGGCCTGACCCGCCGCGCGCGGCCGTATAGGGCCCATGCATTGCATTGCATGCATGCTCACTGTTCACTCTGCTTACAATGCAAACATGTCTCTCTGCCAAGGCAGATTGACTTGTGCCTGCTCGATGCGAGCAGCCTAGCTAGGTGAATCTGGCAGTACGTGATGCTACCTCTCTATCTGCACATAAAATGTTTTACCATTTGTCCACGTCCACATTTTACCCTTATTGCTTAGACTTCAAATTTGTGGGAAAAACTTGAATTTTATGTGCTATGAGATTTATGTCTTGTCTGATTTCAGATTGAAACAAAGTTATTGGGAGGACCAACTGGCACCACAAGTGGAGAGACGTGACCCCAATAGCCCACGGTGTGTATAATAACCGCGCATCCATGAAGGGGTGGTACGTACGTACGTGGAGTGAACAGGTGCCGGAGGGAGGCGGGCCATGCATGCATGCAGTATACTCCAACGTGGGGAGGGAGGGAGGGACAGGGGGCAAAATAGAGGGAAGCAGCACGCTGGTACTGGTAGGCATACAGCAGCAGCGGCAGTACCAGCAGCACCCATCCATAATAACAAGCTGGCCCTTGGTTTGCTTTGCTTCTTCGCTTGGCTTGCTCAGTGCGCGGCAGCACAGCAATGGTACGTACTAGCTGCGAGCGAGCAGAAGGCCGAGGAGGGGGGCCCTGCGACCTGTGTCTGAGCATGCACCGCCGCGCGCGTGACTTGCCGTGGTTAATGCCAATGGCGCGGACGGCCACGGCGGCTCGGCGAGCACAGGCAGGGGAGCCCGCGGCATTTACCGCGCCGCGGCGGGGCACGTGACGGCGTCCTGTAGCGGCCGGTGTGGGTGGTGGTCGCGGCAGGGGGGAGGAGAGGAGTTCAGGATGCATCGGGCTTTGGCTTTGCTTCACTGATGATTTGGCAGCGTCCCACATGTATCCGCGGCTTCGCAGCCGGTGCCACTGTGTGCCGGTCTAGGGGAGGAGCCATGCACGTATGGTCTACTCGCTACGAGTAGTAGAGTTTCCCTTGGTGTGGAGGCAGAGTGAATGGAAGGTCGAAAGCACCCAGGAGACCAGACTATCACCGTGTTAGATGAAATGGAATGGATGGATCCATCTTCTCTTTTGACAAAATATATCCACTCCAAACTTAGAGCATCTCCACTCACGGCGTTTAAATGACGTCTAGATGGATGCCATGGACGTCTTCCGTACCAGCTGCCGGCTATGGGGGCGTGTCAGCTCCCTACTCGCGGCGTTCAAATCGACCTTCAAAAAGTCTTCCTAATTCAAATATTTTGACAGACACAAGTCAAGAATGTTTCATTGTTTTCAATGCATAAAATAAAGTTTACAACAATAAATAATAATAAAATTACTGATACAACTAAAAAATGTTGCCCTTTCAGGGTTGCGGTCGTCATTTCCCGGCGCTCCCACAAATGCTCGACTATATCATTTTGAATCTGATGATGAACATTTCATCACGAATCTCTAAATGCATAGCGAAAAGTCAATAAAATCTGTCGGCACGTCGTGATCAACATCGGTAGAGGACCCTTAAAATAGAATGGAATAAGATCGTGAACCACATGCGCACGCTCACTCTCGATTATCATGTTCTCCACAATCACACACACATTCATCACCTACCACATGTTTTGTAAATTTCTAAACTTTGGATCCATATGTAATTCAATCATTTTTCTAATATGAATAAAAGTCACCAAAAGAATTTTAACTTGTGTTTTGTATCGATTCGTGCTATTCTCTGAGATAATGCAAAATGTTCTCGTTAGCACGAGGCACGATACAATAATTACTTAAGATAACAAGAGAATGGTATGACTTCTCGTTGGGCCGCATGAATCGATCGACACAAAGATATATAGATCTAAAGAGAATGATATTGCACTCCTTGCATCCTTTTTTTATACATGGCAAACAGTCTAAGTTACTCATGGCCTTTTGATGCAAGAATTAACAAGATGGAACTCATTGTTGAAGAATATCATGATTGTCGGCCACAAGTGTCGATGTGTGGTTCCCACGGAACAGGGATAACCACTCTCGGGGGAGAAGTTCGTGCGGGGGACTGAACACGTTGGTCAACAGCCTTCAACCGGCCCGGCGACGATGCTCGTCGTGCCTGTAGAGGGTCAGCACGACAGTGATGGACACAGGCCCGTACCCAGGTTCACGGCCCTCTGGAGGAGGTAAAACCGCTACTCCTGCTTGTCTGTATTGCTCTGTAGGGGGTACAGCACAATGAGCTTGCCAAGGGCTCGGTTGCGGCAGCGCAGAGCTCAAAGAGGGAAGCCAAGGTCTTCTTTCTCCTCGAGTCTGCTAAGCTAGGCTAAGCTATGGTGCCAGTAGACGAGTGATTTGTCGATCGGCCGTCCTCTCGCTACGGAGGTGCTCCCCCTCCTTATATAGGCGCCCCGGGCCTCATCCCTGCGTGCTGCGCAGTGGAAGGGTTCCCACATGGCGCCGAAACGGTGGAGCGGGGTGCACCGCAGCGGGGTTGTCCATGGACTCGGTCCATGGTCGTAAAGTCTGCCTTCGTGACTGAAAAGCCGCCGCCTTCCCTGGACGGCCAGCTGGTACTGCTGGGATCGTGGGGGTGCCCACGGTGACGTCGTCCTTGGAGCGTAGCGCCGGCCAACTGCTTTATCACCAAAGAGGAAACCCTCGTAAGCCGGCGCAGGGGACACAGCTTTGTTGACTCCTTTAATCACCAAAACGGCAACTGCGGCGCCGTCGTCATCGCGCGCAGACGCGCGCGTCACTCTGCGGCGCGGCAGTGGCCATGTGCGCCTTGCAGTGGTTCCTTCGGAGCGAAGTATCTCCACAGGGCTGGGGCGGCCTGTGGAGGGATTGGTGTTGACCCCTCTCCAGGGGAGAGGGCCCTGTAGAGGAGCTGCCTCGGGAGGGGCCTCGCCAGGCCTTCGCTGCCCTCTTCAGCCCTCTCGAGGGATTTTCCTCTCGAGGGTCTCTCCAAGCGTTTTGCCCGGTCCTTAGCCGTTTCATCGACTCTGTCGCGTGTGAGGGCTGTGGAGAGTGGGCTCTGCACACCCTGGATCTCACTGGGCCGACAGTAGCCCCCGGGCCCATGACGGGCACGGCGAGGCCCATCGGGTCCAGACGAAGCGTCGTGGGTCCAATATGTCCGGCCGGCCCGTGACACGCGTCGCTCGGAGATGAGTTTGCGGCGACTCGGTTCCTCCGGTAGAAACGTGCGTCGTGGGGGGTCCCACCACGACCACCACGACCGCGCCTTGGTAACTGTCCAAATGCGGTATAAAGCTGCGCGCCGGTCCGAACCGCAGTCATTACTCACTTCTGCGCTCCAGTCTTCCAACTCTCGACCTCCTAGCTTTCCTTCTCCGGCGAACTCCTTCCTTCTCCGGCGAACTCCTTCCTGCATCCTCCTCGACAATGGGCGGACCCAAAGGCAAGGCGGCGATGTCCACGCTCCCCTCCGATGCGCAGGGCGAAGAAGCGCTTGGCCCCGCCCTGATCGGGGTGCGCGTCGATGCGGTGGCGCTGGACAAGATCCAGCACCTGGTCGCCGGGAGGACCAATGAGCACGGCGCCAGCGCCATCCAGGCCGCGAGGCACGGACGCCTTCCGGCGGGGTTTTTCCCCATCTTCCTCCACACTCTCTTCGCCGGATTGGTGCCTCCGTATTCGCCTCTCCTCGAGGCCGTCCTGGAGTTCTACCAGATCCACCTTCTCCACCTGCACCCCAACGCCATCCTCATCCTCTACATCTTCGCCTACCTGTGCGAGGCGTATCTGGGGGTGCAGCCCTCGGTGGCCCTCTTCCGGAGCTTCTACGCGCTCCGGAACACCGCGAAGGCCGAGCGGACGGGGTGCGTGTCCTTCCGCATTGCGGACGGCATGGGGGACGTCTACATCCCCATGTCGTGGAGCGACGACAAACCCGTCACGGCGGTGTCGAAGAAGGTGGACGACTTCAGGAAGAAGTGGTTCCTCATCGGCGTCAAGTCGCAGAGCTCCTTCCTCGAGGTCCTGGAGGCGCCGCCCGTGAAGAACACCCATTGGGGGAAGCAGGCCTTCCAGAGCCCGAAGATAGGAAGCCTCGTGGCGCGCATGAGGACGCTTCGGAAGAACGGCCTCACCGGCCAGATGATCGCGGAGGACTTCGTGCGCCGCCGCATCGCTCCTCTACAGGCGCACAAGAAGCCGATGTGGATGTACTCGGGCCCCTCCGACCCGATGCGTCTCCATCCCTGCGACCACCGCCCCGCCGTCGTCGAGACCATCATGGGCGGCCTCTTCATCAATCCCGACGTGTCCGTGGCGATTGCGGCGGAGCTGAGGCCTCTCCATCAGATGAACCTGGCTACGCGCCTGGCGATTCTGGAGCGGATGCCCTCCTTCACCCCGCTAGGCCTGGCGGGGGAAGAGGAAGAAGACGGGCCCATGCCCGTGGCGAGTGGACAGGACGCCGCGGAGTCGCCGTACGCGTCTGACGCCGAGCAGGGCGACGATGCGGCTAAGGTCGTTCCCTCTGCAGGCGGGGCGAGCTCGTCAAGGGCCTCGCCCCCTCCTGAGGAGGTCTTCGAGCTCTCCTCCAGCGACGATGAGGAGGCCGAGGCGGGGCGACAGGAGCCCCGAACCAAGGCGGCCCACGACAAGCCTGCCGGGGAGCCCCCAAGCGCCTCCCTCAAGAGGTAAGCTGAGGCGACTCCTGAGGGATCCGGAGTCCGGGCCGCGCCTTCTTGGCGTTCGTCCGGCATGGCGTGGGTTGACACCCGCGCCAAGAAGTCAGGGTAAGTGTTTCTGGTTTTGCTTTTCTCCTTCGGTGCTTGCTTGTTTGCCTCCTCTGACAGGTCTTCTTGTTCTCGGCCAGCGACCCGGCGCCTGCGAAGCGCCTCAGGCTCCGCAAGGTGGCAGACGTGAAGAGGGCTGCCCCGGAGGCCGCGGCAGAGGCCGCAGCAGAAGAGGCCTCGAGGCCTGCGGAGGAAATCCCTGCAGGCCCTCACGGGGAGGCTCCTCAGGCTGAGGCGACCGCGCCGCCCCTGGAGGAGGAGCACCCCGAGGAGCGTGCGGAGAAGGCGCCCACTCCGCCGCGCGCTGCGACTCCGCCAGTGCCGCAGGAGGCCGCGGCAGGCACCACATCGGCCCCGCTCTCGCCAAAAGCCGATGAGACGGTGGGAGCAGATCTCCCGCCGCCCCCGCCAAGCCCCACGGCGGAGGAGGAGGCAGCGGCTACGGGGCAGACCTCTCCTGCCCCGGGAACCCAGGACGAGGCGCCGCCTGAGGGGGCCAGCGCTGGCGCGCAGGACGCGGGCGCCGAAGCGGAGGACACGCCTCCGAGCCCCCAAGCCCGCGCAGAGACTCCCCGCTCCAAGCTTGACGCGGGCGCAGGGCCCTCCGCTCCGAGCGAGACCTCCCGGACCCTTGTCCTCGGAAGCTGGGACTGGAGTAGGGGGCGACGCGACGTCGCCTTCCGCTTGGTGCGGGAGTCCCTGGAGGGGCTAGAGGCCCACCTTGCCCAGGAGGACCGGGAGCTTGCCCGGCAGCGAGACGAGCTCGCAGAGGCTTGGGCCGCGTTCCACGGAGGCTCGCCGACGGAGCGACCAGGCCTTGCAGGCGGAGCGCGAGGAGGCGCTGCGCTTCGCCGAGGAGGTCCGCGATGGCGCCATGCGCGACGCCGAGGAGCTTCTGCAGCCCCTGAAGGCCGAGCGCCGGGCAGCAGCGGAAGACCTGGCCGCGGCCAGGGCGGAGCGGGAGGCTGTGGAGCACTCCCTGGCGGCCAAGCACCACGAGCTTGTCGAGCTTGAGGCTAAAATCCTCGCCGACTCTGAGACCGTGCGGACCGCCCTGGAGGGGGTCCGCGCGAGCTTGGACGCCAGGGGGCGGGGCCTGAGCGAGCGCGAGGAGGACGTGCGCCGCCGCGACGAACAGCTGGCGCTGAGGGAGCAGGAGCTGTCGGGGCAGCGCGCCGCCCTCGAGGCACACGAGGAGAGCTTGGCTGCGGCTCTCGCCAGGTACGAACGCGAGGTGGCTACCCACAAGGGGCATGTGGAGCGCTTCAACAAGAGGTTCACCGAGCAGAAGAAAGAGGCTGAGGAGGAGTTCCAAGCCCGGGAGAAGGCGTACCGCGCCGCTGTCTCCCGTGACTACGCCGAGAAGTTCACCAAGCAGGAGGGCCGCTTCAAGAAGAGGCTCGGCGAGAGCGGCGCCCGGATTCACCAGCTCGAGAACTTGAACGCTACCCTCGTCGCCAAGGTGAAGCGCGAAGCGGATCGCCGCCGCGTCGCTGAGGAGGCCCGCAAGCGCACGGAGCAGGACCTCGCCTCCCTCATGGCCGACATGGAGGAGATGAACGAGCAGGTGGGCCCTGCTGTGGAGAAGGCGGTGGAGGCGGCCGAGAGCGCCAAGGCGGCACAGGTGCTGTCGCAGCAGCGGGAGCGCATGTTCCAGTCCTTGGTGGGCCGGGGCCGCGAGCTCGCCGCGAACCTGGGAGTGGATGCGCCAGCCGTTCCCCTTCAAGGCAACTCTGACGCCGCCACCTACCTCATGTACTTCGAGCAGCTCTTCTCAGCGCTCGAGGGCCCTGCCGCCGAGCTCCGCGACGTCGTCGATGAGGAGTGCCGCCAGCTCCTGGCGGTGGCGGTTGACCGCATCTTCACCAACCTCCAGAACCTCCAGCCTGGCTTCGACTTCACCACGGTGACCGAGCCTCTCGAGGGGGAGAAGGAGTGGAAGATCTCCAACTCCATCCGCGACCAGGTCGACGACTTCTGCAGCCGCTTCAAGCGGGCTGCAGCGGATGACGCTGGCGGCGAGGAGGGCGACGATGAGGAGGGCGAGCCAGAAGGAGAAGAGTCCGGGGAGGACGACGGCGATGCCTCTGCTTGATCTCTTTCCTGAAATGCCATCCGCTTGTAGCGCTGTAGGGATGTTTGCTTTAAAGACTTTTGCTTTGCAGTTTGTAATATACTTCACATTTTTAAGCATGTGCTGCTAAGTCTGTGTGTGTGCCCCTCGAGGGCCTTTTGCTTTACTTCCATGTCTTTTTCGCTCTGCGTCGCTTGGACCCTTCTCCTCGCGCTATGACTCCGCCGCTGCGGTATGCTCGAGCAATGACTCGGCAAGGCCGGGGGGAGTTTAAGGCTTAGAGAGGTAAGAGCCCTCGAGTCGCGATGCTCAGGGCTCCCCTTTGACGCGCAAGCATCCCATGGAGAGTGAAGGAAAGAAACGCTCGAGGGACGCAGAGTGCTCGTGAGAGAGACGCAGAGATTCTCCTGGTGTGAGCAGGGAACTTAGCTTCGCGAGGCTTTTCGCCCTGTGTAGGACTCCTCAGGTGATGCCTTTCCCTTCAGGGGCCGAGTTTTTCCTCCACAGGCCTGGAGAGACTCTCGTTCCCTGTGGATGTTAGAGAGGCGAACCAAAACGCTAGAGCATGGTAGTAAGGACTCATGCGCGCTTATAGGTTTCCTCATGGGTGCCTCGCGAGGAGAGAGAGTACCAAGGTCCTTTGGAGAGGTGGCGTGTATCCGGGAGCATGCCCTTTAGCCAGAGCTCAGGGTCCCTTGGATTTTGCAGTGCTGCTGGGGTGCTCTTGGGCACAGGCACCGTACTCAGCCCCCGCTCGCGAGGTGCGCATGGGAAGAATATAAGCGCACATGTGAAAGTAAATGACGAAGGTAAAACTTGCCATCGAAATATTACACAGCGGCGCCTTAGCGCTGAGTTCACTTAGGAACGAAATGGCGCCATAGCGCATAGTTCACTTGGAACGAAAATGGCGCCGGAGCGCAAAGTTCACATGGAACGAAAGTGGCGCCGGAGCGCAATGTTCACTTGGGAACGAATTCGGTTCATTACACTTGGGTTTGCCAAGCTAACGTTCCTTCCATGTCGAGGCATGGGGACCACCCATTAGTGGTAGAGGTTCACTGCGGCCTGCGGGGGCTCATTTGCAGGAGAGCTCGGAGGGCTGACCCTCGGGGGAAGCTTGGAGGTGAAGCCGTGAGCTTCCCTCTAGAGACAAAAAATGCCTGGCGTGACAATGATCACGGGTAGAACTTGCGTAGGTGTGCGATGTTCCACGGGTTCTTGACGGGGATGCCGTCTTCCGTCTCGAGGCGTACCGCGCCAGGCCTGGCGATGTGGCGCCGGCGTTCTTCAGGCCAAAGGGCATGCAAGTGTAGCAATACACACCACAAGGGGTGAGGAATGCTGTCTTCTCCTCATCCTCTGTAGCCATTTTGATCTGGTGATAACCAGAGAAGGCGTCCAGAAAACAGAGGAGGTCGCAGCCGGCGGTGGAGTCCACGATCTGGTCTATCCTCGGCATGGGGTATGGGTCCTTGGGGCAGGCTTTATTGACATCTGTGTAGTCGATGCAGAGTCGGCCTCCTCCAGCGGGTTTAGGGACAACCACGCCGTTGGAGAGCCAAGTGGGATGCGCGACTTCGCGGACGACATTTGCCGCTTTTAGCTTCTCTACTTCCTTGACGATGAATGCTTGCTTCTCGGGGGCTTGCTTGCGTGCTTTTTGCTTGACGGGGCGTGCGTCTGGGCATACGGCTAGGTGGTGCTCGATCACCTCCCTCGGTACACCGGACATATCTGACAGAGTCCATGCGAACATGTCAGAGTTTGCCCGAAGGGAGGCGACGAGCGCGCTTTCATATTTGGGAGGCAAGGCAGCGCCTATGGTGACGCTGGCCCCCGTCTCCTCAGCCCCCGAGCCACTGGTGCCCAGCGACACCCTCTTCGTGGCAGCACGCTCCTGAGAGAACATCTGCTTCTTCTTCTGAGGCCTCTCGAGAGGTTCCATGTCCTCGTCAGCCGGAAACGCCATGGCCGCTGCCTTGTAGGCGCTCTCGACAGCGCGCGTGGCATCCAGGATGTGACCATGGATGGCGATGGTGCCAGCACTGCCGGGGATCTTGACCATGTTGTAGGCGTGATGCGTGACGGCCATGAACTTCGCGAGGGCGGGGTAGCAGAGGATGGCGTTGTACGGCAGGCCAATGTGTGCGACGTCGAAGTCGATCAGCTCGGTGCGGTAGTTCTTCTGCGTGCCGAAGGTGACGGCCAGCCGGACCTGCCCCAGAGGTTCGATTGAACCGCTGGTGACCCCTGTGAATGGCCTGGAGGGCATGAGCCACTCGTAAGGCACCTGGAGAGTCTCGAAGGTCTCGACAGAGATGACGTTCAGGCCTGCTCCCCCATCGATGAGCGTCTTGGAGACGGTGATGTTGTTGATGGTGGGGGAGCAGACCAGGGGGAGGGTTCCAACAGTCTTGGTCGACTTGGGGTGGTCCTTGGCGTCGAAGGCGATGGTGTACTGGGACCACTTGAGGGGCCTGGAGGTCTCGGTGCTCGGGAGCGCAGCATTGAGCTCGCGGGCGAACTGCTTGAACTGGTTGTTCGACTTGGGCGCCTGAGCCCCGCCGAGAATGCAGGCCATAGCCCCCCTTGGGGCCTGGTAGCCTCCATCTTCCTCGTCAGGGAGGTTGTTGTTCTTCTCGGCGGCGTTGGCTTGAGTGCCTGGCGGCTTCTGATAGCCGCCACCGCGTCCGCCTCTGCCGTCCCTATGGTAGCCACGGCCTCTGCCGCGGCTCCCGTTGCCTTCTTCGCGCCCGCGCTCTTGGCTCAACCTCTTGAGGTCGTAGCAGTCGTCTGTGGCGTGGCCGCGCCTGTTGTGGTAGACGCAGAACGGGCGGTTGTCCGCTTCCTTGTCGCTAGGCTCAGGAGAGCCTCTACGGGCGCCTTTGGCGGCTGGCTCTGCTGCCAGGACAGCGGTGGTCTTGCGCTTGGTCTCCTCACGCTTCTTGTGGCTCTTGGATCCCTCAGCCAGGTCGTCCGTCCGCTGGCTCATCTTGACGAAGAGGAGCCCCTCTTCAGCCTTGGCGCACTTGTCAGCGAGGTCGAACAGCTTCACCACAGAGGTGAGCTTGTCGTGAATGCCCAGCTTCTCGAGCATTCGGCGATTTGTGACGCCCTCTCTGAAGGCGGCGATGACCTGCGTGTCGGGGATGTTGGGGATCTTGTTGCGCACTTGGCTGAAGCGCTGGATGTACTTGCGGAGAGTCTCATCCTTCTTCTGCACCACAGCGCGCAGGTCGTTGTGGGTGAGCGCGCGCTCGTAGGTGCCCTTGAAGTTTGCAACGAATTGCCTGCAGAGCTCCTCCCACGAGTCGATGGAGTCCTCAGGCAAGTTGAGGAGCCACGACAGCGCGGAGTCCCTGAGGGCGTGGGAGAACCAGTTGGCCATAACTTTGTCGTCTCCTCCTGCAGCCTGGATGGAGGTGGTGTAGAGCTGCAGGAACTCGATGGGGTTGCTTGACCCGTCGTAGCCCTTGGGGAGGGCTGGCCTGAACTTCTGCGGCCATACCACGCGGCGCAGGGCGCGGGTGAAGGCCATGCAGCCGGTGGCGTATGTGGCGGTGCCGCCCTGGAGAGCCCTGCGGTTTTGCTGCCCCGCCTGGCCGATCTCCTCGACAAGGCGATTCTGGAGGTCTCTCCGGCGTTCCATCCCCACTCGCGCGTCTGGCGCGGTGCGCTGCACGATTTGGCAATCTCGCGGCGAGGAGGCATGAGATGGAGCCCTCTGGGCTGCGGCCGGAGGTGGTCCTGGCGGCGGCGGAGGCGCATCCGGCGCGGCTGTTCCAGCGCGGGAGTGGTGGACGAGGGAGCGAGACGGAGCGGGGCGCGTAGTCGCGACATCGACGAGGTGGTGGAGGCGGTCCAGCCACTGGTCGTGAGCCTCTGCACTTGGCCGGTAGCGGAGGAGCTCCTGGGCCAAGAGCAACGCGGTGTGCGGCGTGGGTTCTGGGCGTCCCTGAGAAGACGCGCCCTGGCGCCGAGACGGATGCGAAGACTCAGCATCGTCGTCGTGCTCAGGGGAGGCGTCCCTGTCGCCGCGGTGGTCGCTGCCGCGGTGCTCCTCGCTCTCAGGTTCCTCCACGTGCGGGCCGGTGTTGGCACGCTCCGTCATGCGAGGACGGCCGCGACGGCCGCGGGTGGCGGCGGTGCCGGGCTCGGTGTGAGCCCTGTCAGCTGCGCGCCTGTTGGCGCGCGTCGCGCGGGTGTCCGTCATGGCGCGGAGGCCGGCTGGAGGTTGAAGACGCGCCTCAGTCCCCTACCTGGCGCGCCAAATGTCGATGTGTGGTTCCCACGGAACAGGGATAACCACTCTCGGGGGAGAAGTTCGTGCGGGGGACTGAACACGTTGGTCAACAGCCTTCAACCGGCCCGGCGACGATGCTCGTCGTGCCTGTAGAGGGTCAGCACGACAGTGATGGACACAGGCCCGTACCCAGGTTCACGGCCCTCTGGAGGAGGTAAAACCGCTACTCCTGCTTGTCTGTATTGCTCTGTAGGGGGTACAGCACAATGAGCTTGCCGAGGGCTCGGTTGCGGCAGTGCAGAGCTCAAAGAGGGAAGCCAAGGTCTTCTTTCTCCTCGAGTCTGCTAAGCTAGGCTAAGCTATGGTGCCAGTAGACGAGTGATTTGTCGATCGGCCGTCCTCTCGCTACGGAGGTGCTCCCCCTCCTTATATAGGCGCCCCGGGCCTCATCCCTGCGTGCTGCGCAGTGGAAGGGTTCCCACATGGCGCCGAAACAGTGGAGCGGGGTGCACCGCAGCGGGGTTGTCCATGGACTCGGTCCATGGTCGTAAAGTCTGCCTTCGTGACAGAAAAGCCGCCGCCTTCGCTGGGCGGCCAGCTGGTACTGCTGGGATCGTGGGGGTGCCCACGGTGACGTCGTCCTTGGAGCGTAGCGCCGGCCAACTGCTTTATCACCAAAGAGGAAACCCTCGTAAGCCGGCGCAGGGGACACAGCTTTGTTGACTCCTTTAATCACCAAAACGGCAACTGCGGCGCCGTCGTCATCGCGCGCAGACGCGCGCGTCACTCTGCGGCGCGGCAGTGGCCATGTGCGCCTTGCAGTGGTTCCTTCGGAGCGAAGTATCTCCACAGGGCTGGGGCGGCCTGTGGAGGGATTGGTGTTGACCCCTCTCCAGGGGAGAGGGCCCTGTAGAGGAGCTGCCTCGGGAGGGGCCTCGTCAGGCCTTCGCTGCCCTCTTCAGCCCTCTCGAGGGATTTTCCTCTCGAGTGTCTCTCCAAGCGTTTTGCTCGGTCCTTAATCGTTTCATCGACTCTGTCGCGTGTGAGGGCTGTGGAGAGTGGGCTCTGCACACCCTGGATCTCACTGGGCCGACAACAAGGCCACAAGACAGCAACATTAGGGTCATGCACTTGTTGCAACAAACATGTCATCAATTTCCCCACACTCGACAGTGAACCAAATATAGTTTGCACCTCTAAACAGACTATCCAAAGGAAACCAAACAATCAGGTTTCACTTCGAGAATGTCCTTTAACAGAAATACGGAGGCAACTGAGAAGACGAAAATGGGAAAACCAACACTCCACATCCGCGTTCAATGAAGGAAAGCACTTCGAGCTACCAAATCCTTACGCACGATGAGCTTATTGGTGCCATTACCCAAAAAGTTGCGAGTGAACATGTATGAACTCTAAGGATGATACGTTAGATTCCCAGCATTTCATGAACAAACAGCTTCAAATTACACACTTTTTCACGCCATCATTTTTGGCTTCTGAATGTTTCCGACGACTAATTGTAGCAATAACCCATCATCGAAATCAATCAGCACACATAACAAAAAATATATCCTTCCTCTTGGAAGTACTCCACATCTAAGAATTAGCTGCGGGAATAAGAATTCTCATAAATTTCCATCCCAAAGTGCAATATGACCGCATGGAAACTGTGACAAGTACTCCTTTCATTTTTGTCAGTGAATCACACGCGCGCGCGGGAAAGAGGGGTGAGATAGATTAGTGCTGCTGCCCATCCCTTTTGACCTTTTGGTGGCCATGCACGCATGATTCACCCTTTGCACACTTGTAGAAAACCGGAGGGGTTGCTTTTGCGGAGAAAGGAACCGCCGGGTACCATTGCGTCGTACTGTAGAAACAAGCATGATTGCATCCTTATGCACTCTCCAGCCATGGATCCATCTATCACACATCACCCAACCGCAGGCCAGGCCACCGGCACCATCCATGATGATCATCGCCATCGTAGGACAGGAGTACTCGCCTGCAGCCTGCTCGATCGATTGGCCACAAGGTGAGCTTCTCTGCTAGTAGTAGCTTGCTTGGCCGGCCGGCAGTAGGGATGATGCCCCATGATTGCGGCGAGCCAACGACCCCATCGGCCTGTCCCTGATGTACACATCAGCGTGATTGCTTAATATCACGCAGGTTGCTAGGCTGCTACCACATGATGATGCATGGCGCTGGATGAGGAATTGATGGATGCGATCATGCCTGCATGCATGCAGAGAAAGAACTCATGCATACATTTCCGCCATTGATCGATCGATCGAGCTCCTCCGGCGCAGCTCCTGGCCGGCCATGAGTAGACTAGATCACATTCCATTCCATGCAATTATAGGGTCTAATTACTATCATGAACTTCCATGCAGGCCAAGGAGAAGAGATATCACTACTAGATAGAAGAGCTAAATACACGGGAAGTACTACAACTTGCACGCGATGTGCAAACTCGTCCTACAATTTGCGGAAGGTGAAGCCGCGGTCCATTAACTTGTAATGCGGATTGGTTAACCTTAACTCAGCCTCTGGAAGTGACGCGTGTACGCACGGTGGCGACATTTTGCAGAGAACCCCCCGGAGCTAATAACTGACGATTCCCCAATTCCTCTGCCTCAATTCCTCTTCCCGCAGTCCCGCATTTCCTAACCCTAGACGGCGACCACCATGGCGGCAAGGTCGACGGCGACCTCGGAGCTCTGAGATAGACGGCGACCTCGGGCGACATTACCAGGTGAGATAGACGGCGACCTCGGCGATCTGAGCTGCGGTGGCTTGCGATGGCTTCAGAGGGTGCGAATCGAAGCGCGGTGGGTGGAAGCGTGGCCGCAAGTGGCGGCGGCGGCAGCTCTGCTGAAGGAGGGGATTGGGCGAAGGTGACAGGGGTCGTGTACTGGGACCAGGCGATTGAGGCGAAGGCCACGGGTAGGCGCCATTACCAGGTGATTTCGCTGCCTGGTCGTTGCTCTGTTTCACCGTCCTCTTCTTCGTTCCTCTTCTTGGTTGCTCTGTTGTCTGGCAGTTCTAAAATGCAAGCTAAGTTCTAAATTTCGCAGGACAATGTGGGAATGCCAGTTGCTGATCCATGCCATTACCAGTACCAGAACACTAGAAGAAGGAGTGTGACAGATTTAGAGGAAGCGAACTTCAATCTTTCTTGCAAGATCGATGCACTGGAATTGGAGATAAAAACTGTGAAGGCAAAGAAGAAAATCATGAAGAAAAGACATTTGGAGGAGATGAAAAATAGAGATAGGAAAGATGTAGCATTTGTGGTAATTGTAGCTAGCTGTGTGGTGATGTATTTCTTTTTTGCTTTGATGATCAGAGGGTTTGTGTGAGTGAGATGTAGCTGCAGTTTGTGTGTTGTAATTGTATGGAAATGGAATGAATAAAAGTGGATGCACTGAATTTAGCTGCAGTTTGTGTAGCTGCAGTTTGTACTGAATTTAGCTGAATTTGCCAAGTTTCCATAGTTTCCACACTGATCTAAAAGTGGATACACACAAAGCATTTGCACACTGATTGCTGAGTGCATATAACCATAGTTTCCACACTGATTCATATAATATGTACATTGAGATAGTAGCAAAATAGTAGGCCTGACTAACAATAGTTCTGGCAGGAGATAATTAAGGCCTACCCAGCAGTAGGTCCTGGAAGTGCATTGCACATTACAACTTGTAGCAAAATATAAGGCCTAACTAGCATTAGGTCCTGGAAGTGCACACATTACAACTTGTAGCAGCATATAAGGCCTAAATAGCAGTAGGTCCTGGAAGTGCATTGCACATCACAGCATGTACATTTCATCAGGTGTTGCATTAAGATCTAGGACTGCTCCAGTTGGCTGCTGTCCATTGTTAGGAATTGCTTCAGTTTGCTGTTGTCCAGTGGCTGTTTGTTCACTACCGAAAAGCAAGTGGTAAAATGAGCCAGGGCCTGTGCGGTATGGAACCGTTGTTGAACCTGTAGCTTCATCATTTGCAGTTTCAGTAGTCGCTTCTGCTGCTGTCCTCTTCCTTCCTTGTCCCCTGCCTCTTGTTGAGTGTGTTGCAGCTTGTTGTGGTTCAGTAGGTTGTTGTCGTGGTTGCCTAGCTGCAGCTGCCCTTCCCCTTCCCCTTGTCGAACCTCTTGCTCGAGTTGATGCAGTAGTGACCCTGGTACGTGCTTGTGGCATGCTATCTCTAGCAGATGTGACAAATGCACTTTCTGGTAACGGGCCACGATACCTATCGACTGGCACTTGGACTCGATCCTGGTGGCAAGTAAGGCAAGAATTAAGTGAAACAACTGGATAATAGTAGAGCTCTCATAATAGTAGTACAATGTCAATGGAAAGTCGAAGTTAATTAAACCTCTTGGCCAAGGCTGTAAACCATGCTGTCCCTTATGTGTGTAGGATCCAAACGAGGCTCTTGTCGATGTGGGATCATATTCTGGACAGAATCATGCTGTAAGATACAAATAATTATCAAGGAAAACAATAGCATGGTAATAGTAAGAATATGAACCTGCAGAATCTCAGGAGTATCCATCTCTTCATTTCCTTGTTGCTGATGTTCTTCAACATTTCCTTGTTGCTGCTGTTCTTCTAGGCTTTGTACATACTTTGCATGACCTTTTTTATTGTGATCAGCTACCCCACATATGGAACAATGGATGGTTACACCAGCTTTGGTTAAAGTTTTAACTCCATTCTTCATTTTCTCCTCTGGTGCCTTTTTCCTGTTCTTTTTTGGCCTCCCCATGACTTTTGTGAATAAAGGTGGATGAACATCTACACCATTCATCTTCTCCCAGTACACCTTGCCTCTTAGTGGAACTAAATTGTAATTATAGGCTTTCATATATGTCTCTATTGTGTAGCAGCTATGCACAAGTGACTCTGGGTCAATATTATCTTCTCTACAACAAGCAATCACATGATGACAGGGTATACCTGTTAGCTGCCACCTCTTGCAGTCACAAGTTTTTGCCTTGAGGTCAACAGTGTAGAACTGCTCAACCTCATGTGAACCCACAGAATATAGTTCATTTCCTGCAGGCTTCACAAAACATTGAGGACTCCATTCAGTGAACTTGTCTAGTTTCTTCCTAATCTTGGGGCAAATCCTTCCTGTCCATTTTTCATACTCTCTCTGCTTTGTGTGTATCCTTTGCATCATCTTGTAGAATATAGTCTCTAGCATTGATAAGAAGGGCATTTCTCTGGCTGCCAATATGTAACTGTGTGCACAAGGAAAATAAAATTGATAAGACAAAGACATAAGCATAGGACATGTTAAATAAAACAAGCTCAGTACATAATTACCTGTTAAAGACCTCTGAATGATTATTCAGCAATACATCACACTTGGGGAATTCATTGAAGAAGGCCTTTATCCATGTGTTAGGCACCTGGCTCTCAAGCCAATCAAATGCAGCTTCACTATCAGCTTTCAGTTTCTGCATGTTTTTCTCCCATTTTGGTAAGCTGGTTGACCTGGCAATGGCCCACATGTCATTCTTCAGAGTCTCTCCCCTATGACCTGCCTTCTGGAAGTTTTGGAGTAGGTGCCTAACACAGAACCTGTGTTCTGCATCTGGCCACACCTTCTGAACAGCAATGATGAGCCCCTGCACATGGTAAAACCATATGACATGATGTTGTCGACTAGTCGACACCACATTGCTAAAAAGGGCAAAACAAGATGGATAGATATTACCTTTTGTCTGTCACTCATTATAGTCCAGGGTGAGGTGTTGGTTATGTTCAAATCATCCCTCAGATTTGTGAGAAACCATTCCCATGAGCTTTTACACTCAACCTCAACATAGCCCATTGCAATGGGGAAAATGCAGTCATTGGGATCTATTCCTACAGCAGACAAGAGCTGTCCTTTGTACCTTGTTTTCACATGACATCCATCAATGAATATAACAGGTCTGCATCCTTCCAAAAAGCCTCTTTTGCAAGCATCATAAGACCAGTACAGGCTGGACAAGTGTTGCTTGATTCCACCCTCAGGTTGGTTCACTTTGTTAGTTGACATGAAAAATTTTGAACCAGGATTAGCCCTCCTGAGCTCCTGTCCATAATCCCATAGCTGCATAAACTGAGCTTCCTCATCTCCATGTATGTGCTGCAAAGCTGCTCTTCTTGCTCTACCAAGTTTCCATCTATCAGGGCACATGTTAAATTCCCTCTGCACCTTGGCAGCAAAGGTTGACAAGTCCATCTTCGGATTATCTCTAAATTCATCCATGAATTTTTGTGCCAGAAATTTAGAAGTCAAACATCTCATTTGCCAATTTTTTTTGCAGGTGCGCTTGCCTTCATAAGCTGTAACAATAAATCCACCTGACCTTGTATCCTTCCCAGCTTTGAACATCCAGGGGCAGCTAGCTTTCGGGCACACTGCTTCCACTCTTATGTTATCATTCTTTAACCTTATGATGCCATGTCTCTGTCTAACAGAATAAGCTTCAAGTGCTAACCTAACCTCTTTCACATCACTAAACACCATCCCAACTTTCAGCACAGGGTTATCCATGTCAATCTCTGGATCAAATGCTCTGAACTTATGTTTCAACTTATCAGCTTCAGTTGCCGGCAAATTCAGCTCATCATCTTCAAGCACAGCATCATCTTCATGCTCATCAATTGGTACCTTCTCATTGTTATCATCCACATCTATGTCAACATTGTCTCTAAATAAGTCATCATCACCTTCTTCTGCATTGAAATCGCTATCATAAAAATCACTGTCACCTTCACTTTCACTATCAAAGATACTCTCTTGTTCAAAGTCAATATCATTAGGCTCTGACACACAAACCAGTGTTGAACATGAAGCTTCTCTCTGACCTGGTACAGCTGGACTGGTTATTTTCATTGGAGATAAATACACAGCAGGTAAGCTTGGACCTCCATTGATGATCACATCATCTCTCAGCCTCCGCAGAAAATTAGTGTGATCAATAAGCAGCGACAATGTCTTCTGATCCCTCACATAACCTACCATTTTAGCAGTGTCTAAATCAGTGACAATAGGTACCAAACCATCTGCAAGTGTGTCACCTGGCTTGGACCAGTAAATATGCATCCTCTCATCTCTTTCATAGTCCATCAACCTCACAATTTCATCAACCACCTTAATGGACCAAGTTTTGCTGCTGCAATAGTCAATTACTCCCACTGTCCCATCCACATATTCCAAGTTTTCATGTAACCCATAGAAAAAACCATTATGAGCCACTTCAACAGAAAATAGATCATCACTGACTCCTGCATCAAAAACTGTTGCAATGCATGTACTGTATTATGCTACATCACACCCACAATGTTGCAAACAAACAATAAAAGCATAACTACAAACAGAGCATGTGTCTCCTAAATTTCAGCTACAGACCAGTACACGAAAAATTGGAAACTGCAATCCTACACATGAACTCCTAAATTTCAACAAAATAATACTTCGATCTTCGCACATAGCACACGTACTAAAGATGTAACCACAAAAGTTAACACCTTTCAGCTAAAGAACAGCCACACTACTGCAAAATCTGAACTTCTAAGAACAGTACACATACGGCCTGACCACGGAATTAATCCGCGATTTTCCTGCGAATAAACGCTGTACCAGTGGTAGAATAACCAAATAACACCGCAATCCTACTCATTCCCTCTCAGAAAATCACCAAATCTGCCCAGGATCATCCCCTCCACCACCGAACCCTACCTAAACCCCACCGCAATGAAACAGAGGAGAAGGTCAGGGGTATCGCGGCGGAGGCATACCGTAGTCTGGAGGGTCGTCGTTCCACAAGCGGTAGCGCAGGTCAGGGGGCATCGCGGCGGAGGCGCAGCCACAGCCGGAGAAGCTGCCGTCGTTCAGCTCGAACGAGGCTTTCCGGTCGCCTCGAGGCAGAGAGGGAGACGAACAGATAGGGAAAGGGCGCAATTTCTGTGTCTCCGGGTGGCCATCATGACATTTAAGGCTCAGAAGGACCGCGCGTGCGAATTCCTGCTTGTCAGATGGACTAAACTGCAAAGTGCCCGTCCCGACAACTTCCACCCTGGCTTAATTCGGACTAAAACGATTGGTTCGTAACAGCCAATCAAGTTAATGGACCGCGGCTTCACCTTCCGCAAATTGTAGGACGGGTTTGCACATCGCGTGCAAGTTGTAGGACTTCCCGTGTATTTAGCTCTAGATAGAAACACACGGGATTCTATCTACGTACTGTACTGCTGCAGGTTCAATCATTTCATCACCTGTTTGCAACACTACTTGGGTTTTCTTTTTTTTCGCTCTTGGGATGATGATGAAGACGACATTTTTCTTCTGGAAATCATGTCATCCATCCATCATACTGTCTTGTGACCATATATATACAAATATGCATTTATACATATATACATTTAACCTACCCCTCGATCTACCTCTAGAATCACACTTGTCTGTCCCCCCACTCCAAAATTACGGGTAACATACATACACCTGCATGCTGCAGAAGATACACAAATTTCTTTTGGCAGACGATACACATGCAGTACGTACGTACCCCTAGCTAGTCCTACACGACCCTACACTGTGAGGGCATCTCCAACGGCCCTTCGCATATGAGCAGTCAAAGCGGACCAATTCTGTCCGCTTTGGGCTGTCCGCGGACAGATTTTGGGACTCTGTCCGCTATGCGATGGAGGTGACTCTAACGGCCCAGCGCAAAAATATAAAAGAGGACATACTAATTAAAATATATTACATATATATATAGTTAGATAGTGCCCACTGGCCAGTGAGACAGAGAGAAAAAAACTCGGGGATGGGCGGCGCCGGCGTCGTCGGAGTGCAAAATGGGCGGTGGCGGCGGCGTCGTAGGGTCGTTGCGCCGGCGTCCTACTCGTCCTCGTCGGAGGAGTCGAGGATGACGTACGGTGGCGGCGCGTAGAGGTGGGCCGGTGGCGCCGTGGGTGGTGGTGTAGGCGTGGCGGGCGCCTCGGGGGCCATGCCGGTGGGGGCACGTACTCCCTGGGGCTCTGGCCACGGTGACCATGGCACCTGCCAGCGCGCCCGCTCGTCGTCCCGGCGCGCCCGCTCGTCGTCCCGGCGCGCCTGCTCGGCCGCGGCCTCCATGGCGAACGCACGGAGCGTCGCCGCCAGATCGGGCCAGCGCCCGAGCTCGTCCAGCTCGGACTGCTCCATGGCCGCCTTCATCTGGGCGTCGTCCTCGTCCATGTCCTCCGGCTCGGCCTTCACGTCGTGGCCGTCCATCTGAGCGTCGCCGTCGCCGACCTCGCCCTCGGACCACTCCGAGTCCTCGTCAGGCTCAAGGCCGACGAGGGCCACCTCGTCCTCGTCCTCCTCCGGCTCGGCGTAGTCCAGTGGCAGCGTCGCCGCGAAGGCGAGCCGGCGCCGGTGGTTGTGCTCCAACTCGAACCACCCGTCCCATAGGGACGAATTGAGCGCGTAGGCGGGGTCGTGGAGGAGGTCGGGGGGCAGCAGGGCCCGCCGGCGGCGGATCTCCTCCGTGCGCTCACGGCCGGCCACCCACCCACCCCCATTTAATACGACCAGGCTAAGCGGGCGGTCTCGCTGGCGCGTGGGCTAGGGCGGACAAGGGGAGGACACACGCTTTGTCCACGGCTCCCCAAACTTGAACCAAACTTGAGCCAGGTTTGGTCCAGTTTGGCTGTTCGCGTGGACAATTATCTCTTTGCGCCGGCCCGTTGGAGGCACAATTCTGTCCGTTCGGACAGTTTCAGTCGGGCCAGGGATAGATGCGGAGGTCCATTGGAAGTGCCCGATATAAATTCCACCGTAAAGAATGTGTGGAAGCCGGCTGGAGCCGGAGCCGGAGCCGGAGAAGACGCATGCAGGCGCAGGAGTAGCAGCAGCAGCTGCGTCGCCAGCTTTCTGAAAAAGATCGCGGGTGCTGTTTATAAAAGGGAAAGATACGCGCGAATAATGATTAACGTAATTATTACCGCCTGCCTGCCATCAAGGCTCTCCCGGCCCTCTGCCTTTTGCCACAAAGCACCCCGGCGAACGCGCGAATCGCACCGATCGACTGACCTCTCCGGCCTTTTTCTCCGGGTCACGTGCGTCGTCAACCGGTCAAACTCGCCATTATAGCTCACACGCCGGAGTAGAGAGAGGGGGGAGCTCCCGTCCCTGTCCCCGCTCCTATAAAACCTCGGAATCCTTGCGCATTTACACGGCCCCATACCATCATCATCTTGTTGGTGTAGTAGGCGGCTCTGATCCATCTGGGTTGGGTTGGTGACATGGAGCTGGGGTTGAGCTTGGGGGACACCATGGCGGACGCCGGAAGGGAGCTGGTTCTCGGGCTTGGGGTCGGAGCGGGGGCCAGGAGGGAGGAGCGGGTTGGGAGGGGGAGGAGGGACCAAGAGGTCGCCGCCGCCGCGATGAGGTGCGGGTCTTCGCCGGAGCCAGTGACGATGCGGCTCGCGCTCCTGCCCGTGGCGCCCAGCCTCGGCTTCCCGTGGCCGTCCGAGAGCAGTCAGTGCTGCACTGCATGCGGTTTTTCTCTTCTTCTCGTTGGATCTTTTGTTGCATGTCTGTCTAAAATGGGGCGATCCGTTCTGTTTCCGCGCGCGTACAGGGCATTCTGAGGCGTCCACGCGGGGCTTCGACGTGAACCGGGCGCCGTCGTCCGGTGCGTCGGCGTGGGGCGCCTACGCGGCGGCGTCCGCGGCGGACGATGAGCAGCAGGAGGACAACGCCGCGGTGGCGGGGGCGGCCGTGTCGTCGTCCTCGCCCAACGACAGCGGTGGCTCCTTCCCGATGGACTTTTGCGCGCCCGGCGACCGCGACGCCGCTCCGTCCCGCGGCAGCGACGAGGACGACGGCGGGTCGGCGCGCAAGAAGCTGCGCCTCTCCAAGGAGCAGGCCGCGTTCCTGGAGGAGAGCTTCAAGGAGCACAGCACCCTTAACCCGGTACGTACGCTACGCTCGCAGAGAAATCTACCCGTTCGGACAGAGTGATACGTTATTGTTTCGTCTCTCGTGCTTGACGACGTTCCATGGCTTACAGAGGCAGAAGGTGGCGCTGGCGAAGGAGCTCAACCTCCGGCCTCGCCAAGTGGAGGTGTGGTTTCAGAACCGGCGAGCCAGGTAGGTGCTCCATGAAAGATTTCCTTTTTCTCTTTCTCAGACAAGAATCTTAATCAGTCAAGTAATAAAAGGCGTCTCTGCTTTTGCAGGACGAAGCTGAAGCAGACGGAGGTGGACTGCGAGTACCTGAAGCGGTGCTGCGAGACGCTGACGGAGGAGAACCGGCGGCTGCACAAGGAGCTGGCCGAGCTGCGCGCGCTCAAGACGGTGCACCCCTTCTACATGAACCTCCCGGCCACCACCCTCTCCATGTGCCCCTCCTGCGAGCGCGTCGCCTCCAACTCCGCGCCGGCGGCGGCGGCCTCAGCCGCGGCGACGCCCACCGTCACCACTGTTGGAGGCATTGCGGCGGCCGCCGCGCCGGAGCGCAGGCCGTCTTCGTTCGCCGCGCTGTTCTCGTCGGCCCGCAGCTTCCCGCCAACGCAAGCACCGTCGAGCTAGTGATTTCGCCAGGTCTTCTTTCTTCGCCGCCGGCGATGAAAGGACCCGTTTGTAAATACGCTCACCCTTCCGTGATCCGTCCCAATCGTTCTGCCCGGGATTTTTTGTGCGGCAAGGGGTTTGTGAAAAATGAAAACCCCAAACCACCGGTGCCCCGCGTCTGTCGTCGGATAGGACTCCGACCGGGATGCGCAAATGTTGCAGTAGAGCTTGTTAACCTTAATTATAATCTTGGTACTAGCTTTTCGCCCTACTTCGTTTTAGTTAAGACTGGGCCTCAGCTGAAAAGAAAGAAAAATGGAAGTGCTCCGGTTTTCGCCTCGTTTTACTTCGGTTTCAGCACGGCGGCGATGCTGGTGGTGGCCGCTGATTTGCGAAATCATGGCTCTCCTTGTACTGTACTGGTGGAGCTTACTGCTGACAGTTACTCTTCCTTCTTTTCTTCCTTTTGAGAGGCCGGGATAGAGATGTCATGTCCCAGTCCGAGCAGCAGTACCAAATCGGTTTGCGAGGGGGTTACTACAGTATACGGTAGTACGATACGCATTTTGTGCTGCTAACGACGATGGCGTACGTACGGACTGAAACAGTGTACCTAGCACCGATCGAGAGAGTTGTTTGTATTGTACTGTACTATGTACAGTATGTATGTATAGAGCCCATCATGGTTATAGCAGGTCTGCCAAAGGAATACCACTATACGTCCACGTTGTACGTACGTACAGCCGAGGTGGTCCTCGTATGATGTGATGTCGCCCCGGCTTCGCACACCACAAGCAAGACCCATAATCTGCTCGCGATACCACCACCACCATACGTTCATACCCGATCTCGTCGAGCACAGATCAGTCTTGCCTCTCAACACAAGAGAAACCTCGGATCGAGTCACGCGTGACAAAGAGGTGAACGTATGAATGCAGAGTTCGTTTCACGAGTCACGAGCTGGAGTCCACCGTGAGACGAGGCCAAGCAAAGCAAGTTCTGTATGATCTTTGATCTCCCCGGATCACGGCCGCCGCCGCCACGCTTCACCGTCAGTCAATCAATGCCCGTTGGAAACGCCCCCGGGGCCTGGGCTCTGAGTCTCTGACCAGTGACCGACCAGCAGCAAATTACGGTGACCTGCCGCTCAGTCAAAGAGCCCGAGACTCCGTTGATCCCCAGGATGACTTATTCTTGCTCACCGCGCGCCGAGGGAGGGAAGAAAAACTAGACCCCACGGCCACGTACGTAGCGAGTCAATCTTCTTCCGCGAGTTCTTCTAATCTTCTTCATGGAACTCTGACTTCCGGGAACGGAAGGTTCAGCGGCAAGCAATGATATATGCCGATCCGTCGGTGCTCCGGTCGTGCTCCGGCCGGCCGGGGAGACGTTCCGTTCTGGCGATGATAGCAACGCCTGTCCTACTTGTACTCCTACAGGAGTAGCTGCGACCTCGGTGTCGTCTCGTGATGTTGGTCATCAAGGCAGTCATGAGCTTCGTTAATCCTAGGAAGGAATTTGCATGCAAAACGCTTCAAACTCACTCATCAACAAGTTGTCAATCTGACAGAAGGTAGCCTGCAACCATACCATCTTCATCTTCGGATTCCGGAATCTCTCTTTCTCCCACACGTACAAGAGACGTCGTGCCAATAATAAGCTCCAAAATCGGCCGCGCAGATCGCCAGGCCACTAACCAACAGGACGCGATCGAGCTAGCTAGGCGACATGGAGCGGCAGCGATCACTCTACAGAGAAGCGCACGATCGATAGAGCAGATTAGAGGAGGGCCCCGGGCCTCCCCTCGACATCGTGCAGAAGCTGATTGGGAAGTTGCATCGTGTCTCTCTGCGATGTTCCCTGCTTCCGCCTCATGTCAATCTCGATCGGCAGGACGATGACCGCCCACTTGCCGCTGCCTCCTGCCGGCCGCTATTTGGGCGCCAGCACCAGCACCAGCACCAGCACCAGCAGCATGGTGCATGAGACGAGCCCCCCGGCGCACGTCGGGGTTGTTGTCATGTACTGTACCTAGCGAGTCTAGTGAGTGAGTGATGTCTCCATATAGCTCTGATGTTTGGGTGTGCCGGTGTGGGGCTGGCAAACGGTCTGGTCTAGGGTTAATTAGCGAAGATTGTTTAGAAATGTAATTTGGATGAGCTACTCAAACTATTACTTTGTTTAATAAATGGATGCGTGTATGACTTGATGCAGAGGTCGGAATTACCCTTTTTGAAGAAAAAAATTAGCGAGGATTGTGAGTGGCTTGATGTGATGCGATTTGAGTGCAAAAATGGGTGGAAGTTGAAATTTGACATTAGAAATTTGACAGGTTTGTCATTTCTGTGTAGGCTAAAAAAATATGAATGTCGGAAATAAAAATTTAAGCAGATATGGGACATTTTCCGGCATTGATGCACGTTTTATACGCTTGGCTGCATGTTGTTCGTAAGCTAACGCTGCATATTGGCCGTTAATATTCACAAACATAAAATTAGGCGAGATAAACCACCGTCTCACATTTAGTTCAGAGATCCGATGGCTGGCAACTCATTGTGCTGCACGTCCAAAATTCTGACGTCACGCCATATAAATTTTGATACGGCCACTACATTCTAACCCGTGTGAAATCCAGATTTCGCTGATCTTTCTTGGACTAAAATAGTAGTACGAGTATCTATATGTTTAACATGATTTTGGTTCACGGCCTCTTTTATTCGCAAGATTTCATATGCATAAAAATAGGGGAAGACATGATTGTAATGGCATGCCCACTCTAATTCTAGAAAATTTCCTATGTATACAAATTTATTTGATTCCATCACAGTATAAGTGAAAGGATCATGAAAAGAGATTTGAGTGGATGTTAGATTTCCGATTACTTAATTTTTTTATGGAATTCAATCCTGGAAATAAAACAAGTAGTATAGGAAAAATTCCTAATTATTTAATCTTAGAAAGTTACTAATCAAATCCTTTGAACTAAAGAGCCCTCAGCGTATTCCACTACTACTCCAGTAGTATCAGTCCTCCGGATTGTGCAGTCATGGAAATTCATTTTAAGGCCAAACATTTGGTCGAAAAAACAGACAAATACTTGGATATTTGGTCCAATATCTACGAGCTCCATCTATCAAGATTTTGCCAAGACTTCTTCAAAATGTCAAACTTTGCAACTAGTAACTACTTTCATAACCATATGAATCCATTTATCCGGGAAGCCCTTCGTCTCCCAATTTGAACCAAGCAAGGCCATCTAATTTTAATCAAAGGTTTTATGAAAATCAATTTTAAATAGCACCCCTGGGTCTTTTGGGTTTCTGTGTAGATCATAGAGAACGTCATGTAACGCTAGACACAAACTCCTTCTATTATACCCCCTCGCGTTTAAATTATAACATGTTTTAATATTTAAATATAGATTAAATGTTGACTAAAATAACTGAATATACATTAAAAATTACATATACACCCGAATCAGAAAAATAAAACATCTTATATTTTAGAACTGTTCCATTTCAGAAAGGCAGTTTGAATAGGTCTGACCACACCCTTAATATCTATCGTAAGCCTATTGGCAATCATTTTTTGTCAATATTTTCAGGATAACAGGTAGACTGGTCTATATTTTGGATTTTACTAGCAGTGTATTCTACTACTAGTCCGGTCGCATCAGATCTTCCTGATTGTGCAGTCACGGTTCATGTTAGGTCGTTTTTTCCTGGCCTGTTTGAAGACTTGTCACTGCGCCGGCCGAGGTCAAGTCCTGCATTCAGCTTTACCACATATGTTCTGTTCTCTTTTCTGAAGCGAATCTTCACTTCTTCTAGAACTACTATAATCACGGGGCACACAGTACATCTGATGAAGTGCACGTGCGGGACTTTAGCTTTGGTTCGACAGTGAGAGCTGAAGAAAAGAAAACCCATGTTTTGTCAACGAAAAAATATTCATAAAATCGTCTAGTACAATTGCTACAACACAAGTCAGTGAGTCTCGCCGTGACGTGGGTCGTATTCTCACGCGCGTGAAACGGAACGTTCTGATAGATTGTACTCCGTACGTATACTAGAAATAGAAATAGAAAAAGAAAAGTTGGTTCTGCCACTAGCAACAAAAAAAAAACTCTCATGCTTCCACTCATGGGCATACACAGAAAAACCCCGACCATGAGCAAAGCTTTTGGCCCATCTCGTACCCGGCCGGCAGCACACACACAAACACCATTATGGTAGGTCCCAAGGATCCTCATCACATCACATCCGAGCAATGATCTGGACACATGAGGTGTCGAACGTCGGTACTGTTTGACAGTGTAGCCCGCTCTCGTTCTTGCAAGTACCGTGCCGTACCAGCAGTGCTAATGCGTATAATAATACTAGTATAATACTTGGTAGCCGTTCGTGTGCGTGAAAAACTGAAAAATACACAAATCTGACCCTTTCCTTAAAACTTCAACACCAACCGAACGCATTTGCTGTGCGTACGACGGACTGCGTCCGATCCCTGTCCGCCGGTTCATTTGAACCGTGACATGATGAAAGTATGGCGCCCTAGCCCGCGTCGTGCAATGTACCACAGGCGCAGCGCTAGCCCGAGGCCCATGCAAAAAAGTGCCATATGGTGAAATTTTGACAGATTGGGTTCATATTGTGCACAAGTGTTAGAAAAGAAGTATTTTCGTCAAATTTACCATCCTTTGAAACCTCAGTGTTAATATCAAAACACTTTTGCTCCCTGAGTTACAGTGTTCTCTCTACTTAAAAAGATTCAAAAAAAATATTTATACGTTTCTAAATATTTTGGAAAAAATCCTGCATATTACCAATGATGTATCTCGTAATTGTGAAAATCTCAATTTAAAATATTTTATATTCTAAGCCACACAAAAATGACAAATGTTCATCCGAGTTGAAAGCATTTTAAATCGATAGTTTGCATGTTTGTGAGATATATCGTTGACAACATGCAGGGTTCTATTTTCGGATTTTTTTTGTTGAAACTTATATAACTATGATTGTTAATCTTGTTTAAATAGAGTGAGCATGGGGGTAATAAATCTCTACTCGTGCGCGTCTACACTTCTGTGCACGGGGAGTAGATTCAATTTCCGTCCGCGTCCGGACTCCGGAGGGAACGTCTCCACATAACTGAACGGAGCCTCGGTTCTTCTGACCAAGTCCCTGCACCTGTAACCACTAACAATTTCGTTGCGTTTGACCAGTGATGAAGTGACCCTTTGCGTGGGTCTCTGCCGCTGTGAAACAGGCATTCCGTGTGTGTCCATGACAGCGAGCTGGTGTCGTTCCAGGAAACAGAGGCGTTTTGATGGAGCCACGTCCATGTCGACGAACCGGCCGTCGCCCTACCACTGAGGTTCTTGACTCTTGACGAGTTCCAGATGTATCTGTTTGTGGCTCCCGTGCGATGTTAATTTGGTCTTTATCTCATGCTTTTTAGAGCAAGTTCCTTTTTATACTGAACTTGCATGAACAGAGCGGCCCATCACGACATTTTGGTGACGCGGCCCCTCAGTGTGGATCAATGCAAAGAACTTTCAGAACATTTGCTGGCCACAAGAACTAAATCAGTAATAACAGAACCAGGAAAGTACGCTAAGAAAGCTGAAACACCAAACACAGAGCACAGGAACATGGTACAAGCAACAACATATGGTTCCACAAAATTTACAGCCATCAAGCTACTGAAATGCACTACCACAATCGCAGGAAGCCGATGAGGCCCCATTTATTTATTCGGCTTTCAGGAATGTCCCCAAAACTGTAACTGCACAAAGTTAATTTCGCAGCACCACAGGTAGAGACAACAAATGACGCTGCCAAAAGCTCATGACAGACCCATGACTTTCCCGGTGGCTGTGTCGATGTCGATCTCATAGAAGCAGGGCCTTGTAGGAAGACCGGGCATTGTGCTCATCGTACCGACCAGTGGGTAGATGAAACCCGCTCCAATGCTTGCCCGCACATCCCTTATCGGCAGCACAAAGCCAGACGGCGCCCCCTTCATGGATGGAACGTGAGAAAACGAGTACTGAGTTTTCGCCATGCATATCGGGAGGTTGGAGAAGCCTTGCTTGGTGTACATCTCGATCTGCTTCTCGGACTACAGGGAACAGAAAGAGTCAGCAGAGTAGAGTAAAATCATGACTCGGGAACTGTGCATGTACTATCTGTTTAATGTTATTTCTTGCACATCTTTCATATTTCTGAGAGAATGAACCTGAAATCCTATTCGCAACATGCAAAAACACGGGACAAGAATTTAAGAGTTTTTTTTAACACTTTTGCAGGTTAGACATCTTATGAATATATACCAACCGATCCTCTTCATAACGAGAACAAAATCTCACAACAATTAATCACAACAAAAGATTGTAAGGAAGTACCTGTTCTGAGTATTCAACACCACTAGCACCATAGAAATTAGCTATTGACTCAATCTTCTCCTTTATGCTAGATTCTAAGGGATATAAAAACTTCAGGGGCTCTGCCTGGCTTTCACATCCTCGTTGAACTGCAAGTCCAAGATCAACCTGAATACAAGTTAAATGGAATGATATAATTAGGCAACTGGTTAATTCAGTAAATTTTAGGCTTCACAATGTTCAGAAAAATAAAGCATGTTTCTTGGGGAAAATAAGTTGCTAGGCAATAATGTAGAAGTGAAATAAAAGGACACATGTGCATAGCATGTAAAACCTGCTTGGTGCACTGAGCACTTTGGTACTATGTAGACTAGTACAGAAACATAAAAGTTAGAGAAACCTAACAAGAGGCAACAAAATTAATTAGTTAATTAGCCTGATTCATGTTGGACATAAAGGAACTGTCGTTAAGAAACATCATTCATGATACCGTCAGCATTATTAGAAGAAAATACATGAAATGTACAATAGATACACGGTTAATATTTCCTCATAAAGAGATTTCATGTACCGAATTTCTGAACTAACGATCAATTCAAGGGAAGAGAACTAACCGCTCCTTTACCACCATGTGCATGGTGGGAGCAGACGACAGCATCAAAAGCACCAGCTGCCATAGCCGCATTTTTCACCGCTTCCATTTCAGCATCAGTATCTGATGCAAATTTGTTGATTGCAACTACAACATTGACTCCATAACTCTTTGTGTTTGAGATGTGCTTAGCAAGATTGACACATCCAGCTTCAACAAGACCCACATTTTCACTCACATATGCATGATCTAAAGGCTTCCCAGCCACAACATCTGGCCCTCCTCCATGCATTTTAAGAGCCCTAATTGTGGCCACAATAATAGCACACTGTGGCGCAAATCCACTATACCTACACTTTATGTCCATGAATTTCTCAGTTCCAATATCAGCACCAAAACCAGCTTCTGTAACAACAAAGCCACCCTTCCCGACCAACTTCAAGGCAATCTTATCAGCAACTATGGAAGAGTTCCCATGAGCAATATTAGCAAAAGGTCCAGCATGCACTAACACCGGAGTGCCTTCAAGTGTTTGCATAAGGGTGGGATGAATAGCGTCTTTCATTAGGACAGTCAAAGCACCTCCAAGACCAAGATCATCAGCAGTAACCGGCTCACCCGCCTCGCTGTTCCCTATCACCATTCTTCCAAGCCTTTCCCTCATGTCAGCAAGTGAAGTTGTAAGAGCTAATACAGCCATTATCTCACTTGCCACCGATATATCAAAGCCTGTTTCTCTCACCATACCTTTTTCTTCAGGGCCTTGTCCAACGGTAATTTTCCTCAGGAAGCGATCATTAACATCCATTACCCGTCTCCAAGTAATGGACGCAGGGTCAATATCAAGCCTTGCAAAACGCCTAACTTCTTCCGGTGTAAGCTCATCGGGGTCTGTCTTTGAGATGCCAAGCTTTATCAGGCGTCTGAGCATTACATCAGCAAAGCGCCTCTTCCCTTCTTTGTTTGGTGGACACAATCTATTGAACAGACCTTTGTCTGATTGAGAATTTTCATGAAAAATCCTTGTATCAATAGCAGCAGCAAGAAGATTGTTCGCAGCTGTAATTGCATGGATATCTCCGGTCATATGGAGGTTGAACTCATCCATGGGTATAACTTGACTGTAGCCACCTCCAGCAGCACCTCCCTTGATTCCAAAGGTAGGCCCTTGTGATGGTTGACGGACACAAGTGACAACCTATAGCAACAACAAAAGCATATCAATAACATAATACATGCAGCTATATATGACAATAGGTTCCATATGTTCCTGACTGTATAGTTTATTTTCAAAGGCATGAACTGACTATATTATCATCAGTTGAAACTTCTTTGATAGTTAAAATAGTATAACCACAAAGATGGTTGTCAGAAGAAAGAAGCGGTCTCCCAAGAAAAAGGAAAAAGAAGAAGAAAGAAGCAATCTACCAGACTATCACGGTATCAGGAATTCAGGATTATGAAAACCTAAGCCAGTCTACATCACTGTACTATGTTTACTACACAAAATGGTAACTGAATTAAAAGATTTTACTTTCTCAAGCACAGATAGTCATAAAGATGTACTTCTATCATAAGCTCCGATACCTCTACAGCTCTACATGGAGTTCATGACAACACAATTCATTACTAATGAAACAAATTGTTACATAGACCATGATAGCCAGTATAGATATGTTACTAACAAAATAACAAGCAACAAAAGACTGAAGCCTGCAGTCCAGCACAATCTGCATCAAACAATTTCCAAACCAAAAAAATAACAGAAAGAAGCTGTCCATCACAGCACAAAGAATTCAGGATTATGAAAAACAAATAAGCCAGTCAGCATCATTGTACTATGGTTTCTACATAAGATGGTAAATGAAAAAAACTACTCTGCTTTCTCAAACACGAATAGTCATAAAATGTAGTTCTACAATAAGCTCTGATAGTTCTACAGCTCTACATCGAGTTCATGGCAACACAATTTCGAAACTAATCAAACAAACTGATACACAAACAGTGAATGCCATGATCACCAGTATAAATATGTTACTAACCAAACGACAGGGCAACAAAAGTCTGAACCCTACAGACTACAGTGTAGCACAAGTTGGCATCAAACAATTTCCAGTCCTTCCAATGTTCTGCCAAGCAAGGCTAATTGTTTACCTCAATGCCAAAATTTGTCAACCCAAACCAACATTTTTACAGGAAATCACAAATTGCCGGCTTTGTTCTAACCAAGAACCACCTATCAATTCGGTGCAGATCATCTAGGGTACAAACAAAAAAAGAATCCCAAAATCTCACCTTTTTATCAAGAAACGCCCCGAGTGCCTGGCACAGCCCGACGGTAGTCGTCGACTTGCCCTCCCCGAGCGGCGTCGGCGTGATGCCGCCGACCACCACGTAGTACCCGTCCTGCTGCCCCTGCAGCTGGTCAAGAACCGACAGGAGCACCTGCACACCAGGAGACAGCCGCACAAAATCGAATCAGATCGCCATCGCATGATCGCACCACGCGACGCCTGTGGTTTTTCCTTCTCCGGGAACCAATCAAGAACCGCATATTCACCTTGGCCTTGTACTTGCCGTAGAGATCGTAGTGCTCCGGTGGGATGCCGAGCTCGGCGGCGATGTCGGCGATGTGGAGCGGCTCGACGGCGTTGGCGATGTCGATGTCCGCCGGCACCGGCGAGGCCACGTCGAGCCTCCGGATGGTCGGGTTGGGCGTCGTCATCGGCGGCGGCACCAGCGGTGGCGCGGCGACGGAGCTGGATCTCGCGACAACGGATCGCGCGCGTCCGTGCGGGTCGGGCCGAAGCAGCGGCAGCAGCGAGTGGTGGCGAGGGAGTGGTGGAGGCGAGACGAGTCGCTGCTGGGTCGCGGAGCACTTGTTTATTCTCGGCGTCGCCTCGTCAGGACGACGGCGGCGTAAGATAATGGAGGATAAAGTTTTCGGATATTTGGTTGGTGGGGCAGGCAGATCCATGGCACAGCACAGCTCCCAATAATGGACTCCCCTGGTATCTTCACTGCAAGAAACTATTTTTTTGACTACGACTCTGCTCTAAATCCTTCTCCTTGGCAATGTACACTACAATTCATCGTACGAACAGAAGCATTGGGTTCTTGATTTTGGGAGGGGGTTTGGGGGCGTCTTATCTCGAATTGAATGGATGGATGGATGGAAGACGGACTGCAATCCGATCGGGGGGAGAAGATAAGGGGTTCTCGGGGAGCTGTGGATGTGGACGATGCTGCTGCAAACCTGCAAATGGTGGTATCTGAATTGGGGTTTGGAGATGGCATCGGCCAAACGTCTGCGGTTTTGTAGGCGGCACCGCTTGGATTTCTTGGAATCAGTTCATGAGCACGGTGTGTGCGGAAACCTTTTTCTGTTTAGCTTTGCCCGAGCATCGCTGCAAACGAGCTTCGGAATCGTGCACTTATCCATGTCATCGTTGAGATGTAGGCACACGCACACATTTCTTCATGGTTTTACTCTGTTTTTTTTTGTGAAACCAGACCGAAGCCCAGTTCATTAGAGAAAACCGGGCACGATGAACCCACCGGTCGACGAGGGGACGGAAACAAAAAAAAAAGACAATCGTCACACACAACACACAACCACAATCATCGATGAAAGGGAGAGAAGCCGTACTTTTGGGGGACCGATGGTGGAGCAGGGTGCCAGAAGAAGCTCGCGATGTCTACAGTGGCTGACACGTCGACGACCGTTCTCAAACCCTAGGCCGCCACCCCCGCATCCAGGGCTTCCGCCCCGACATTCTCCGCACGCATGCGAGCCGCAACGCCTCATGTACCCGGACAAACCGTAGCCCCGACCACGCCGTAAAAGTCGCTTGCAGACCAAGACCGTCGCGCCAAACCCGGGATCACCAACTCGACGTACAAGCAGAAACAAGTCACAAGGGCTACCCATGGCGAGCCGACATCCATGCCACCCTAGAAGGACATGGATGCTTCCCACACCGTGCCGAGCCGCAACTCCACCTCAAGGAGCCACTGTCGCCAACGTAGTTGGGGCTGCCGCCCCAACATGCAACAAACCAAGCTCAAGGCCGCCGCCTCGACGTCCACCGCACGCGCCGATGCGACAAACCACCACACACAATGAACCTAAAACAAACGAGGGACAACATCTCCAAAGCGATGCCTCCAAGGAGGAAGCGATGAAGACGACGTTGTCGCCTGCTACAACGAAAGCTGAAGCTGGCACTACCCCAGAAAAGGCTAGAGGTGAAACACCCATCTGTGACGCACCAGCCATTCGTGTGCCACAGCTATTTTACCTGTGGCGCACGCATTATGGTGTGCCACAATTTACGCCCGTATCTGTGGCGCATCAGAAAAGGGTGCGCCACAGGTAAGGCATGCCGGGGGCCAGACCCACACCCCATTCTTATCTGTGGCGCATGGTTGTCTGGTCGCCACAGATACTAAGCTTAACTGTGGCACACGAATCCGCGCTGCGCCACAAATATGGATGGGGCCCACTGTGTTAAACGTGCAAATTTTATCTGTGGCGCACGCCTGTTTGGTGCGCCACAGACAAGCACCGTATGCGTGGCGCACCGTGTCTGGTGCGCCACAGATAAGCGCTGCTTCGACTTAAAGCGCGGGCGCAACACCCACCCCTGAATTGCATTCAATGCTCACTCCACTTCCCTCTCTCCCATTTCAAATCTGACCGATCGATTTGCTCCTCTTTTTTACCCCATTTTCTTCATGATTTCACCCAATTTCGCTTGTTAGACTTGGTTTGGATGATATTTATGTGAGGGAAAAGGTCTCACATAGGGTGGGAACACTTTGTACCGGACTATCTTCGCGCTTTATCGGTCGATCTCGTCTCCACAAGCGATCTTTCAAGGTGAGCCTCTCATGTGTGTTGGAGGAGTGCATTTAATGCTTGTGTATGTTATTGTTGTATGTGAATCATGTTGTGCGTCGGTTGTGCGCCGTATGTGAGCGTGGTGTATGTGTGTGTGCATGCATATGCATATTTCTTGCGTATGTGAAGGTGCATGCGTGTGGCGCCGTTTGTGAGTGTCGGATGATATATATGATAAATTGTATGGTGTGTATCTCTCTTATTTGATGTTGTGGAAATGAGTTGTCAAAGATTTGCCGAAATGTTGATTCATTTCCGTTTCGGTAAACTTTTGGCACTCGCGAGGTCCATTTAACAAGAAAGGTCATGCCGAAATTTTCCGTCGATTCTTTTCATGCATCCAATTAATTGGTGTGGTTTTAAATCTCTTTCCTCTCTATTTTACCTTGTGTAGGCATCGACAATGGTTCTCATAGTTAGCGAAAGCATGGTTCATAGGTTTTTGGAATCCGCCAAGGCCAACATGGTATGAAAAAAAATGAGAAGGATAAGATGTCCGTGTCGAAAATGCAAGCTAGGATTCTCTTTTGACCCTGATCTCGGAGAATTAGAGACGCATCTGCTCGTTCATGGTTTTATGGATGGGCACGCTTATTATAAAAATAGTGATGATTGCGAGTTCAATGAGGCGGCGCCAGAAAATGATCAAGAAATTGAAGATGTCGGGAATGACCTTGAATTTGAAGATGTCGGACATGATGATCATGAAGTTGAAGATGTACACGAACATGGTGATCATGATGTTGAGGATGAAGACGCCGGATCATCAAATGGAACACCGTCGGACAGCTGGGTGCGGAACCCTCATGTTCAAGCGTTGCTTACGAAGGAGACGAGTACCGACATAGGTGCCGCTAGAGAGAAAGCCAAGCTGGAGCAGCTGGAGATAGATGCCGATACTCCATTGTTTGAAGGATGCAGGCCTGAGGATACACGTTTGAAAGTAACGCTCCTTGCTCTGGAGATGAAGTCAAAACACAAGTGGACCGACGCAAGTTTCGACGAGAACATGGCCTTCTGGCAGGAACGTCTTCCCAAGGGTAACACGTGTCCAAAAAGTATCAAGGAGGCTAAGAAAATTGTGTGCCCTCTCGATTTACCGCACGAGAGATACCATGTGTGCTTGAATGATTGCATCATCTATCGGGGCGAGCACGCGGATGCCACGATATGTCCGAAGTGCGACGTTTCTCGATACAAGAAAGGTACTAAGAAAGCTCCTCGAAAGGTGGTATGGTACCTTCCGATAGTTCCTCGACTTAAGCGGTATTTCGTGGATCATAAGGAAGCAAAACTGATGCGCTGGCACGCGGAAAGGGATAGACCACCGCCAAAAGACGAAGAAGATGACGAGGACAGGATGTTGAGTCACCCTTCGGATGCCTCCCAGTGGAAGACACTGGACATGGAATACCCACACTTCGGCAATGATCCACGGAACATCAGGCTGGGAATTAGCACCGATGGAATGAATCCGTTTGGCAGCCAGAGCAGCAACCATAGCACCTGGCCCATGTTTGTGTGCATATACAACCTCCCCCCTTGGTTGTGCATGAAGCGAAAGTATATACACATGAGTATGTTGATTCAAGGCCCAAAGCAGCCGGGTGACAACATCCACCTTTATCTTAGTCTGCTGAAAGAGGAGCTAGCCACGTTATGGGCCGCGCCAGCCTTGACGTGGGACGCCGCTGCAGGAGATTATTTCCCTATGAGAGCCGCGTTGATAACGACGGTGCAGGACTATCTCGGATGCGGATATATCTCGGGGCAGACGGTCCACGGATTCAATGCATGCGTTAGATGCGCCGATGACACGACGTCTCGCCAGCTACCTGATGACCCACAAGTATATGGGGTGTATCGTAGTACTTTCGATAAATAAGAGTGTCGAACCCAATGGGGAGCAGAAGGTGCTGACAAGCAGTTTTGATGAGGATTTCACTGTAAACACTAGCAGACAAGTTTTTAGGAGTTTTTGATAATGCAGATAAATAAAGTGCGAGTAAATAGAGCGCGGCAATAATAATTGCAGCGAGTGGCCCAATCCTTTTTAGAGCAAAGGACAAGCCGGTTTGTTTACTTATGATGACCAAACGTTCCTGAGGACACACGGGATTTATGTCTAGTGCTTTCGCTTCATATAGATGATTAATCTTTAGTGTTTCGATAAGTGTTGTGTGGGTGAACCTATGCTAATGCACCGCCCTTCCTAGGACTAATACATACTTGTGATTATACCCCTTGCAAGCATCCGCAAATATAAGAAAGTAATTAAGATAAATCTAACCACAGCCTTAAACTCCGAGATCCTACCATCCCTCATGCATCGAGATACCAACGGGGGTTTAGGTTTCTGTCACTCCGGCAACCCCACAATTAATATTCGAATACACAATGCATTCCCCTAGGCCCATAAAGGTGAAGTGTCATGTAGTCGACGTTCACATGACACCACTAGAAGAATAGCACCACAACTTAAATATCAAACCATTAAATATTACTCAACATAGTTCACTACTAACATCTAGACTTCTCCCATGTCCTCAAGAACTAAACGAACTACTCACAACACATCATGTGGATCATGATCAGAGATGATATAATGATGGGTAACAATCTGAACATAAACCTTAATTCAACGGTTCCACCCAATAGCATCAATAACAATAGTAATCAACACCGGGCGAGTTTCCCCTATCAAATGCACAAGATTCAGACCTAGATGTTACAGCGGGAACGGAGTGGAACGATGGAGATGACGGTGTCGGCGGTGGAGATGATGGTGATCATGATCCCGATGAAGTGCAGCTCGATGACGGTGACGATGGCGACGATTTCCCCCCTCCGGGAAGGGATTTCCCCGGCAGCTTTTCAGCCCGCCGGAGAGCTTTTCTCTCTCGGTGGTTTCCGCCTCGTGGAGGTGGCGGCTCTGTTTCTCCGTAATCCCCCTGATCTTAGGTTTTCGGGGGCTTCAAGTACGCGAAAGGGCATTGCCAGAGGTGGGCCAGGGCGGCGCCATCAGGTGCTGGCGTGGCAGCATTGGGAGCCGCGCCAGTACCTGAGGTGGGCCCCCTGTGGCCCATCTGGTCCCCCCTTTTGGCTCCCTTCGTCATCTGGAAAAATAGGACCTTGGGTATTCTTCATTTTGTTTTCTGAGCTTTGCAAATAATGTATCTTGACGGTGCTTTTTCCAGCAGAATTCAGACTCCGGTGATTCATCCTCCAATAATCATCAAACATGCAAAATAGATGAAATAACATAAGTATCATCTCCAAATATGAAATATATCAATGAATAACAGTAAATTATGATATAAAATAGTGATGCAAAATGGACGTATCAACTCCCCCCAAGCTTAGACCTCGCTTGTCCCCAAGCGAAAGCTGAACTCAGTAAACATGACCACAGGTTTATGGAGTGAAGTGTCGATAAACAATATACGGACAAGAAGCATCACATCTATTAATACACAAGTCATCTTAGATAATAACTTCATTCATATAACTCAACTTGTAACAAGTAAAGGCAAATCACAGTAAGGTACATAGAGAAAACCATAGTTGGTGTTGGCAAACTTCGTTCTTGGTCAGAGAACAATGAACATATTGAGCTTACTCTACAAAACAGCCCTTTTAAGTACTTGCTAACTCCCAAGGTCATATTTACTAGATAACAACAATGTGTTAAACAAGGAAGAATAAAAGACATGATTAACAATACAAATGTATAAATGGTCGAATCACAATCAACTCAAATGCTTGCTTAAGCTAGAAGGAGATAAGTTTACTGACTCAACATAAAGTAAAAGATAGGCCCTTCGCAGAGGGAAGTAGAGATACAAGCATGTGCTAGAGCTTTTAGTTTTATAGGTTTTGAAATCATATAGAGAGCATCAAAGTAAGTTTTTGAGCAGTGTTTGTCGTTGTCAACGAATGGTAATAGAGTTCTTGTTATCTTCCATACTAAGCAAGTTGAGAGCGGTTCCGATTATTTAGTAACAAGCATTTATAATATGCACTTATATAACTTGACACTCCTCCCAACCTTTGCTTTCACAAGCCATGGCTAACCGAATCCTCGGGTGCCCACCAATCAAGCTCAATCCATGGAGGAGTGTCTATTTTTAACTTTCTCAACCTTTTTGATATTATAGTGGTCTAACCAGCTCTTTGCAATATTAGTGACGAGCAGATGGAGCATGCAAGTCAAGGGTTACTTAATTAGCATGGAAGATAACAAACTCAACTATTATTTCCTCATGAGCTAATAAACATTGACACAAATAAAGGATAGTAGTTTTGAATAAAGGTAGCACAAGAAGTATTTACTTGGAGTGGCGCAAAATACCACATAATAGGTAGGTATGGTGGACACAAGTGACAAGGGTTTTGGCTGAAGGTTTGGATGTATGAGAAACATTTCCTCTCGATACGAGTCTTTGGCTAGAAAGGTTGGGTAGCAAGCATAAGAGTTGAAGGATACAAACAAACATACATGTAGTAAAGAACAATCATGCAATTCTTACTTGGAAGCACAAGCAATTTTAAATTGTGAATACTAAACTTATTAGCTACAAGTGAGAAAGATCATTGAATACTATGTCTACATGTAGTTCCTTTTTCTCCCAAGTCTCAACGTATTGTAGCTACTGACCAATGCTAAGTTTGCCAAAGCCAAAAGATTTACTAAATGTTCCCAAAGTGATGCAAATACTAATAACAAGGTCAATCATATATGATAGAAGTTGCAAACTAAAATAAGGTGTGCATAAAGTAAATGATAACACTTCTCATTAATATTCCATAATGGCAACTCACACCAAGGGATACATAGATAGATAACCAACTAAAAGAGAGATACTTCCACATTGCAAACCATCATATAAGATAACTTCCCTACTCATGATATGACACTACTAAAAGGTAAAAGATAAAAGATAATGGTGTGATACCGCGGCACTCCCTCCCAAGCTTGGAACAAGCCAAGGGAGATGCCAATATCGATGACGAATTACTCCTTCGGTGGTGATGGTGGATGATCCTTAATAAGCTTAATAACCAACTCTTTCAATTCATCCATACTGTGGGTGAGGTTGCGAATCATCTCGGTGTTGCTTTCAATGCGGTTCATGAATATGTCAACTTGTGAATCCCAGCTTTTCGAGTTGTTTCCCCATCCTTCATCAGACTTGGGACTCTCTTTCCCTGCATTGTTAGAACGATGCATATTCCAAGGGTTTGGCCGCTTCACCTCAGGAAGTCTTTCAATTTGATCCAAATAGATTAAGTTATGGAAAGGGTTGTTGGTACTCGAGGAAGATGTCCTTGGAGCTAGAAGACGGCGTGGAATTCTCCCTCCGGTGCTCATCCGCGCGTTCATCCTGCGGTTGGAGGGGTTTGCCACCACTCCAATGCTTGCAACGGTGGCGCGAGGGTTTCCACGCGGGTCTTCCTCCACTTCTTCTCCATCTTCACCCTTTATCTCCCCTTCAAGCTTGGGACCTTGGAGATCGTCCTCCGAAAGCTTCTTGTCCTTGTCGTTGGCGGAGACCATGGTGCCTCTAAAACTCAAGGTATTCTCTGGACAGAAACAGCTCGAAACAAAAACACGTCGAAAACACGATATAAGGACCTCGGGGGTCTCGGGAGATTATATAGGAAAAATATGTGCAACAAAAGGAAGGCAAGAGGGCGAAATCGAGTAGGAGACGGACTCCGAGGCTCCGTCCTCATGTGCTGGCGCGGCCAGGATGGGGCCCGCGCCAGCACCTGATGGCGGTGCCTCGGGCACCGTCTCGTGCTCGTTTTGGTCTTGTATTTTTCCATATTTTCTAAAAACCAATATTCTATATTCCAAAATTAAATTCGCGAACTTTTTCTTACCGAAACTGTACCTTTTCGAATTCAGCTTCTGCAGACTCAGAAATATGTTCTTTAATAAAAACTTCCGGAGTAATTACTTGAATAATATCAACATCTTCATTATAAGAATCTCCAGAAATATAATGCTTGAATCTTTGTCCATTTACCACTTGTGTAGAGTCATCTTTAAGTGAAGCAATTTTTATTGCTCCCGAACGAAACACTTCCACGATAACATATGGTCCTTCCCACTTTGAGAGTAATTTCCCTGCAAAGAATCTAAGACGAGAGCTATACAATAGAACTTTCTCACCAACATGAAACTCTCTCTTAAGGATTCTCCTATCATGCTATTTCTTAACTTTTTCTTTAAAGAGTTTAGCATTTTCATAAGCCTCACTTCTCCATTCATCTAAAGAACTCAAATCAAGCAATCTTTTCTCACCGGCAAGTTTAAAATCTCTATTTAGTTCTCTCACTGCCCAATAAGCTTTGTGTTCTAATTCTAAAGGCAAGTGACAAGCTTTTCCATAGACCATTTTATAAGGAGACATACCCATAGGATTTTTATAAGCAGTTCTATAAGCCCATAATGCATCATTTAATTTACTAGCCCAATTCTTCCTCGTTCTATTAACAGTCTTTTGCAAGATAGATTTAATTCCTCTATTTGATAATTCTACTTGCCCACTAGTTTGAGGATGATAAGCTGAAGCAATTCTATGGTTAACACCATATTTAGCAAGAACTTTTCTAAAACCACCATGAATAAAATGAGAACCTCCATCAATCATGAGATATCTAGGAACACCAAACCTAGGGAAAATAATATCTTGAAGCATTTTTAATGATGTCTCACCATCAGCACTTTTAGTAGGTATAGCTTCTACCCATTTAGTAACATAATCAACAGCAACAAGTATATGAGTATTACCTTCTGAAGGAGGGAAAGGACCCATAAAGTCAAATCCCCAACAATCAAATGGTTCAATAACAAGAGAATAATTCATAGGCATTTCATTACGTCTATAGATATTACCAACTCTTTGACATTCATCACAAGATAAAATAAACTTTCTTGCATCTTTAAAGAGAGTAGGCCAATAAAAACCTGATTGTAGAACCTTTTGTGCAGTTCTATCTCCAGCGTGATGTCCTCCATAAGCACTACTATGGCATTTTCTCAATATCTCTTTTTGTTTATACTCCGGAACACATCTTCGCATAATACCATCCACTCCTTCTTTATATAAGTGTGGGTCATCCCAAAAATAATGCCTCAAGTCATAAAAGAATTTTCTTCTTTGTTGAGCTGAAAAGGTTGGAGGCAAATACTTCGAAATAATAAAGTTAGCATAATCAGCATACCAAGGACTGTCTCGTGAACTCACCCTTATTGCCGCCAATTGTTCATTTGGAAAACTATCGTCAATAGGAATAGGATCATATGCAATATTTTCCAATCTAGACAGATTATCAGCAACAGGATTTTCAGCACCTTTCCTATCTACAATATGCAAATCAAATTCTTGCAAAAGTAATACCCATCTAATAAGCCTAGGCTTTGCATCTTTCTTTTCCATAAGGTATCTATTTGCAGCATGATCAGTATGAATAATAACTTTAGAATCAACAATATATTGTCTAAATTTATCACAAGCAAAAACAACAGCTAGAAATTCTTTTTCAGTTGTAGCATAATTCTTTTGAGCAGAATCAAGAGTCTTACTAGCATAATGAATAACAATTAATTTCTTATCTATTCTTTGTCCAAGAACAGCTCCAACAGCAAAATCACTAGTATCACACATAATTTCAAATGGTAAATTCCAATCAGGTGGTTGAACAATAGGAGCACTTATTAAAGCTTTCTTAAGAGTTTCAAAAGCTTCCTTACAATCATCATAAAAAACAAATGGTACATCTTTTTGCAAGAGATTAGTAAGAGGCTTTGATACCTTAGCAAAATCTTTAATAAACCTTCTATAGAAACCAGCATGACCAAGAATACTACGAATACCTTTAACATCTCTGGGGCAAGGCATTTTCTCAATTGCCTCCACTTTGGCTCTATCAACTTCAATACCTCTTTCAGAAATTTTATGTCCAAGAACAATTCCTTCATTAACCATAAAGTGACATTTCTCCCAATTAAGAACAAGGTTAGTTTCTTCACATCTCTGCAAAACTTTATCAAGATTGTGCAAGCAATTATCAAAAGAAGTACCATAGACGGAGAAATCGTCCATGAACACCTCCACAATTTCCTCACTGAAAGAGCATTTCCCCTCATGTGTGGTTTTGGTAATTAAATGACAATCTCTGTGGACTAATGTTTGCGTTGAGATATCATTATAGATCTTGTCCATGGAAATAGTGGAGTTCATGTGTTGGACTCTTGAAGCTTATTTGATGACCAAGGTTCCATTTAAAGGTGTATATGATGGATGGTCATGTGTTGGGTTGAGCATATTGCAAGTATGTCTTGAAGGAGTCAAGACATCATATTAGCAAAGAAAGATTGGAAGATAAAAGGTTGATCAAGTTGTTGATCAACACACAAAGCTACAAGATGTCCCAAGTGGGATCATGTATCTCTTGGGATGGTAATCACTTGTCCATATAGCTTTGTGAACTAACCCATGATATGTGTGTGTGGTATCTTTATGTGGGGTTAGGTATCTTCCCATGGGCTTGCGTCAAATGAAGATTTCATATAGCTCATGGAGGATGACGTCATGTGGTGATCGTCATCAAGGATAAGATGTGCAAGACCAAGAGAAGCTTTTGGAAGAGATCCTATGCTTGGAGCTTGCAATGGATACATGAAGACGGAGCTAAGCGAAACTCTCCCATAATGGAGTATGGGGGAGTATTTGGAGATGTCTTCATCAAGCATGTGCTAACAAGCACAATCAAGAAAGGTGATCCACTTGAAGAGATCAAGATAGTCATCATCTAACTCAAGTGGAATGCTCAAGGCAAAGGTATGATCTTGATAGGGCTATAGGATAGATAGGCGTACTATCAAGAGGGGCTCTCAAGTGAGTAACTTGATCGCTTCGTTGTGGAGAGCTCAAACCTTTGCATACTTGGCATATCATATTTCTTGGTTCTTATTTGGCTTTTATGGTGGTAAGGAACTAGAGCTTGGTTCATCTCCATGTCAAGCTCTTGTTCATCGAAAACGGTTTTACTTTGGAAAACTTGTTGGGTTTTCGGTGGCGGAAATATTGCCGGTTCAACCGTGAGGAAAGTCCCACACCTTGCCATGTGTGGTGATTTTACTCTATTTATGGGATGCAATATTTTCACTTTTTGTTGGGTGCTTATCGTCGCTATCTTTCCAACAAAATTGGTCTCACCTCATTCGGAGTTCATTTGCAAAAGTTATAGTTGTTTTCGTTTCGGTGTTCTGCTGAATCGGATTATTGGGGCCGGATATTTCGCTCTACCGGAATATCCGGTTGCCCAGCTCGTCCAAGAAAACGGCTAAGGAAAGAAGGAAAAGAGGTGCTGGACTCAACCGGAAATTGTGGTCGGATATTTTGATGACCCGGAATTTCCGAGTTGCCCTCAAAGAGCCTCGCGAAAACGGCTAAGGAAAGAATTGTTTTCGGCACTGACTCCTACCGGAAATTCAGCTCGGAGATTTTCTTTGACCGGATATTCCGGGTGACCGGAATTTCCGAGTCTCACTTATACCGGAATTTCCGAGTGTCGACTCAGCCAACGGCTATTTTTCCTGGAGGGGTATAAATACCCCTCCCCTTCTTCTTCCTTGCCACATCCAAGGCAGCACGTTTTCCCTCTCTCTCCTACTCCATTGTTGACGTTGGAAAGCTCACTTCCCTCTCAATCCCTCCATAGATTCTTGCATATTCTTTAGGGAAAGTTGAGAGGAGATCTAGATCTACAATCCTACCAATCCATCTCTCCTCTAAGTGAGGGGAACCTAGTGGATCTAGATCTTGGAGTTCCTTTGTGGTTCTTCTCTTTGTTCTTCCTCTCTTCTCCCCCCATAAGCATTAGTTGCTTTTGGTGGGATTTGGGAGTGAAGGATTTGACTCCTTTGTGGTTTCTTGTGTTCTTCCTCTCTTATTCCCCCATAAGCATTTGTTGCTTTGTTGGAATTTGAGAGTGAAGGACTTGAGCACTTCGTGTGCTCTTGCCATTGCATTTGCATCGGTTTGAGCCCTCCACGAGGATTCGTGGTGGTGATACTTGTGAGCTTGTTACTCTTGGGTCATTGGACCCTAGACGCCTTTTGTGGCCAAGACCTTTTGTGGTCAAGACCTTTTGTGGTCACTTGAGAGCCCCCAATTAAGTTGTGGGTGTGTGCCTCAAGACTTGGGAGCCCCCAATTAAGTTGTGGGTGTGTGCCTCAAGATTGTTGTAAGGGATTCGATCTCCGCCCAAAAGGGGATCAATAGTGGAAGGTGAACTCGCAACCTTTTGTGGTTGAGTTCATCAGGAGAAGAAGGTGAGCCTTGGTGGCGTTGCGGCTAACCTGTTGTGGTTGCGCACACCTCTCCAAACGAGACGTACACCCTTTGGGTGGAACTCGGGAATACATCCTCGTCTCCGCGTGCCTCGGTTATTTCTATACCCGAGCTCTTTACTTATGCACTTTACATTGTGATAGCCTTCGTGCTTGAAGTCATATATATATCTTGCTATCACCTTGTTACTTGTATTTCTTAGCATAAGTTCTTGGTGCACATAGGTGAACCTAGTATATTTAGGTTGTATGCTTGCTAAAGTAAAACACTAGTTTTATTCCGCCTTTATCAAGCCTACCGGAATTTCCGGTCCATCTTGGCTCGGAAATTCCGGCTCCCCGGAAAAAGTTTTAAATCGCCTATTCACCCCCCCCCCCCTCTAGGTGACATCTGTCCGTTCACTCACAAAAACCATGAAAGATAGCAGACATGCATCTTTGAAAAGTAGCAGGAGCATTACATAAACCAAAAGGCATACGTCTATAAGCATAAGTACCATAAGGACAAGTAAATGTGGTTTTCTCTTGATCTTGAGTTTTAACAACAATTTGAGAGAAACCAGAATAACCATCAAGAAAGCAAAAGTGGGTTTTATTGGCTAATCTCTCTAACATTTGATCTATAAAGGGTAATGGATAATGATCCTTCTTAGTAACTTTATTAACCTTTCTAAAATCAATGCACATTCTATAACCAACAACTACTCTTTGCGGAATAAGTTCATCATTTTCATTAGGCACAACAGTAATTCCACCTTTCTTAGGGACACAGTGCACAGGACTAACCCATCTACTATCAGCAATAGGATAAATAATACCAGCGTCAAGAAGCTTTAATACCTCATTTCTTACCACTTCCTTCATCTTGGGTATTAAACGGCGTTGATGTTCAACAACTGGCTTTGCATCGGGCTCCATATTAATAGAATGTTGACATATAGTAGGAGAAATCCCTTTTAAATCATCCAAAGTATAACCCATAGCTCCACGGTGTTTCTTCAATACTTCCAATAATCTTTCCTCTTCTTTACCTGAAAGGTTAGCACTAATAATAACAGGATATATTTTCTTATCATCAATATGAGCATACTTAAGGTTATCAGGCAAAGGTTTTAAATCAAAGACATGATCCTCTTTAGGTGGAAGTGTTTTACCCAAGTCTTCCACCTTTAAATTGTGTTTCAAGATGGGTTGATGAAGAAATATTTCATCCAGCTCATCCCTTTCCTCTCTAAAGACTTCACTTTCATGATCTTCCATAAATTGCTGCAGAACATTGTTAGGAGCAAGAGCAATAGAGGCAAGTTGTTCTACTCTAAAATCCTCATTGGGTAATTCGGTTTCATAAGGGGTCTTAGCAAATTTCGAAAAATTGAATTCATACGAATCACCAACAAACTTAGTAAAGATTTTCTCTTTCTTACAATCTATAACAGCACCACAAGTATTTAGAAAAGGTCTACCAAAAATGATAGGACAAGTCTTACTAGCAGCTGCACCAAGTACGAGAAAATCAACAGGATATTTAGTCTTACCACATAAAACTTCAACATCTCTAACAATACCAACCGGAGAGATAGTTTCTCTATTAGCAAGTTGAATAACCACATCAATTTCTTCAAGTTCACAAGAACCAATCTCATGCATAATTTCTCTATAAAGCTCATAATGAATAGCACTTGAACTTGCACCAATATCACATAAACCATAATAGCAATGATCACCAATTTTAACAGATAATACGGGAACACTAGTTTTCCTTGAACTTTTAGGACGAGAAACAACATTAGAAGCATCTTCACAAAATATAATATACTCATCCCCAACATTTTTAGTAACAGGGTCTTTAACTATTGCCACAGGAGTTTCAATTTTAATTTGTTCATCAGGTTCTATAGCTTTCTTTGCACTTTTGTTAACAACACTAGCCATAACAGAATGTTCCTTCATTTTAACAGGAAAAGGAATTTTTTCAATATAAGGCTCAGGAATAATATGATCAACAGTATTAACTTCAATACTTTTAGTTATAGGAGCAATAGATTTATCTTTATAAGGTTCATGATATTTTTCAAACCCCTCCTTGGGCAAACCGAAATATGCAACAAAGGATTTATAATAATTTGCAACAACTTGAGAGTCAAGACCATAAGCATTATTAATATTTCGAAATGCATCAGTATTCATGAAAGTTTTAATGCATTCGAAGTCATATTTTATACCTGACTCCCTACCTTTGTCGTTCTCCCATGCTTCAGTATTCTCTTCAATACGATCAAGAAGTATTGATCCAGCACAAGAAGTATCCAATAATGTTTTATCTTCAAAAGAGAGTCTTGCATAGAAGTTATCAACAATAATATTACTAGGAAGCTCATGAATGGGGCATTTGAGCATTAGTGACTTCAATCTCCCCCAAGCTTGGGCAATACTTTCTCCATCATGAGGCCAGAAATTATATATAGAATTCCGATCTTGGTGAATCTCACTTGGAGGATAAAATTTAGAGTAAAAGAGAGGTACAATTTCCTCCCATCCAAGAGAACTCCTGTTCTTCAACAATTTATACCAATGCGCAGCTCTCCCAGTAAGTGATATGGAGAATAATTTCTTCCTAACTTTGTTCATTGTAATACCTGCACACTTGAACAACTCGCATAATTCATGTAAAAACAGTAAATGATCACCGGGGTGGACAGTTCCATCCCCTTCATAGCGGTTATCCATAACACGATCAATAATTTTCATAGGTATTTTAAATGGCACTATTTCATCAGGTGGCGCCTCATTTTTCTACCTCAGCAGTGGTAGATGCCTTTCCAAACAGGAAAGCAATAGATCCTCTCTCCATAATTAAGCAAATTAGGAGACAGAAATAAAAACAGCACTTACAGCTAAAGTTTTCCTTACCAATTCCACTTACCAATAGCGCTAAGCTCCCCGGCAACGGAGCCAGAAAATAGTCTTGATGACCCACAAGTATAGGGGGTGTATCATAGTAATTTTGATAAATAAGAGTGTTGAACCCAACGAGGAGCAGAAGGTGCTGACAAGCAGTTTTGATGAGGATTTCACTGTAAACACTACCAGACAAGTTTTTAGGAGTTTTTGATAATGCAGATAAATAAAGTGCGAGTAAATAGAGAGCGGCAATAATAATTGCAGCGAGTGGCCCAGTCCTTTTTAGAGCAAAGGACAAGCCGGTTTGTTTACTTATGATGACCAAACGTTCCCGAGGACACACGGGATTTATGTCTAGTGCTTTCGTTTCATATAGATGATTAATCTTTAGTGTTTCGATAAGTGTTGTGTGGGTGAACCTATGCTAATGCACCGCCCTTCCTAGGACTAATACATACTTGTGATTATACCCCTTGCAAGCATCCAAAAATACAAGAAAGTAATTAAGATAAATCTAACCACAGCCTTAAACTCCGAGATCCTACCATCCCTCATGCATCGAGATACCAACGGGGGTTTAGGTTTCTGTCACTCCGGCAACCCCACAATTAATATTCGAATACACAATGCATTCCCCTAGGCCCATAAAGGTGAAGTGTCATGTAGTCGACGTTCACATGACACCACTAGAAGAATAGCACCACAACTTAAATATCAAACCCTTAAATATTACTCAACATAGTTCACTACTAACATCTAGACTTCTCCCATGTCCTCAAGAACTAAACGAACTACTCACAACACATCATGTGGATCATGATCAGAGATGATATAATGATGGGTAACAATCTGAACATAAGCCTTAATTCAACGGTTCCACCCAATAGCATCAATAACAATAGTAATCAACACCGGGAGAGTTTCCCCTATCAAATGCACAAGATTCAGCCCTAGATGTTACAACGGGAACGGAGTGAAACGATGGAGATGACGGTGTCGGCGGTGGAGATTATGGTGATGATGATCCCGATGAAGTGCAGCTCGATGACGGTGACGATGGCGACGATTTCCCCCCTCCGGGAAGGGATTTCCCCGGCAACTTATCAGCCTGCCGGAGAGCTTTTCTCTCTCGGTGGTTTCCGCCTCGTGGAGGCGGCGGCTTTGTTTCTCCGTAATCCCCCTGATCTTAGGTTTTCGGGGGCTTCAAGTACGCGAAAGGGCATAGCCAGAGGTGGGCCAGGGCGGCGCCATCAGGTGCTGGCGCGGCAGCATTGGGAGCCGCGCCAGGACCTGAGGTGGCCCCCCTGTGGCCCATCTGGTCCCCTCCTTTTGGCTCCCTTCGTCATCTGGAAAAATAGGACCTTGGGTATTCTTCATTTTGTTTTCTGAGCTTTGCAAATAATGTATCTTGACGGTGCTTTTTCCAGCAGAATTCAGACTCCGGTGATTCATCCTCCAATAATCATCAAACATGCAAATAACATAAGTATCATCTCCAAATATGAAATATATCAATGAATAACAGTAAATTATGATATAAAATAGTGATGCAAAATGGACGTATCACTACCACAGGCGCCCGGGTCTTCAAAAACCGTGTTCATGGGGCATCGGAGGTGGCTTCGCAAAAATGACCCGTGGAGAAAGCGTGGAGACCTTTTCGACAGTCAAGAAGAGACACGAAAACCCCCACGTAAGAGGACCGGTGAGGAAATCGACGAGCTGTTGAACAACTGGAATGAGTGTCCTGCGCCCGGAAAAAAGAAGGGAAAGGCGCCAAAAAAGCTCCTGGAAGTATGGAATATGAGGCCGGTTTTCTATGATTTGGAATACTGGAAGATTCTTGACACGCCTCATAGCCTTGATCTCATGCATATCTTGAAGAACGTGACAGAGAGTTTGCTTGGCACCATGCTCCACATGGCGGAAAGGACAAAAGATGGGCCGAAAGCAAGAAATGACTTGAGAATACTCGATATCAGGGGTGACCATGTGGGAGGCCGCCGCCGTGGTGACGACGATGACGACGACGAAGCTCGTCCGAAGGGAAAAAAGGCCAAGAAGCAAGACTATTATTGTCCCCCTTCGTGCTTCACCTTAAGTCAAAAGGAGATCGATCAATTTTTAAAGTGCCTCCTAGGAGTCAAAGTTCCTAACGGTTACTCGGGGAAGTGATAACCCACAAGTATAGGGGATCGCAACAGTCTTCGAGGGAAGTAAAACCCAAATTTATTGATTCGACACAAGGGGAGACAAAGAATACTTATAAGCCTTAATAGCGGAGTTGTCAATTCAGCTGCACCTGGAAAAGCACTAGTAACAGGGGTGATGTGAAAGCAGCAGTAATATGAGAGCAATAGTAACAGTAACACATCAGCAGTAGTAGTAACACAGAGGCAATGGCACCAGAAAATATTCAAGTGCGTAGTTGACTTTAGAGCAATGATGATGACAGAAGGACCGGGGTTCCCAGCTATCTACACTAGTGGTAACTCTCAAAGAACAAGTGTTGGGTGAACAAATTACAGTTGGGCAATTGACAAGATTGAAATAGCATTAAGATAGAACATCAGTTTATTAATCATGTAGGCATGTTTTCCATATATAGTCATACGTGCTCGCAATGAGAAACTTGTATAACATCTTTTGTCCTACCAGCCCGTTTGCAGCGGGGCCTCAAGGGAATCTACTGGTAATTAAGGCACTCCTTTTAATAGAGCACCGGAGCAAAGCATTAGCACTTAGTGAAAACATGTGATCCTCAGATCTAAACCATCCCCTCCAGTTATCCCAGTTGCTGTCACTCTGGGGCCTCGGGTTCCGGACAGAGACATGTGCAAACAATTTGTAGATGCAATCTAAGCAATAATTATAGAGCTTAAATCTAAGATCATGCCACTCGTGCACTAGTGACAAGCATTAAACACAACAAGATTGCAGCAACAATAACTTCACAAACTTATAGATAGACTGATCATAATGTAACAATTCATCGGATCCCAACAAACACAACACCGATTACATCATATGGATCCCAATCATGTAAGGCAGCTCATGAGATCATTGTATTGAAGTACATGGGAGAGAGAGTACCAACTAGCTACAGCCAAGAACCGTAGTCCATGGGGGAACTACTCACAAACCATCATGGAGTCGAAGTGGAGGCGGTAGAGTCGATGGAGATGGCTCCGGGGGTCAATCCCCGTCCCGGCAGGGTGTCGGAACAGGAACTTCTGACCCCTGAAACTTGTCTTCGATGGCGGCGGCGCTGCGGAACTCTTCTCGGGAAAAGGCTCGCGTCCTAGGTCTTAGAAATCTGGGGGGTATAAGTAGGCGAAAGGGCGAAGGCGGTGGAGGCCCAAGGGCCCCATACCCTGTCCTCGCGCGACAGAAGGGGGGGCCGCGCCGGGAGGGGGTGTGGGCCCCTCGGGGCTCCCCTCCGTGTACTCTTCGGTGTTCTGGAACCTCCCGGAAAAAATAGGGACTTTGACGTTTCGTTTGTCCAATTCCGAGAATATTTCCTTAACAACTTTTCTGAAACCAAAAACAGCAGAAAACAGGGAACTGGCACTGTGGCATCTTGTTAATAGGTTAGTCCCAGAAAATGCATAAAATGATATAAAAGTGTATATAAAACATGTAGCAAGTGACATAATATAAGCATGGAACATAAGAAATTATAGATACGTTTGAGACGTATCAGGAAGATAAGCAGATACCTGGACCTGGCGAAGCAGAAGTTCAGCGGGATGAAATCTCACGACTGTCACGTGTTGATGACGCATATACTTCCGGTGGCAATACGAGGGATAATGGACGAGCACGTACGTGAAACGCTATTTGGCTATTTGGCCTGTGCAACTTTTTTGATGTCATCTCCCAAAATTCGATTGGCGTGAAGCGACTTAGAAAGCTACAGGAAGAGATTGTGGTGATACTATGCGAGCTCGAGATGTACTTCCCGCCCGCATTTTTCGACGTTATGGTGCATCTGCTGGTCCATATCGTGGAGGATATCATCCAACTTGGTCCGAACTTCCTACACTACATGGTGCCGTTCGAAAGGTTGAATGGGGTTATCAAAGGATATGTTCGCAACAGGTCCCATCCGGATGCATGCATCGTCCAGGGGTGGCTGACCGAAGAGTGCATCTCTTTCTGTCATAATTATCTTGACGTCGCGAACCCTTTTGGCCTGCCCGTCAACAAGCACCTCGGCAAGCTCACCGGATGGGGTCACAACAAGGGTCGTCAGATCATCAATGTCGACTTCGATGGTCGGCACGCCGACTTTCAAAGAGCTAACCTGGTCGCGCTACAACACATCGAAGTGGTCGATTCTTGGGTGATACAGCATAAAAGCTTCATTGCGATGCAACTAAGTGCCCGGGGTTCTCGCACACCGACTGATAAAGAAATAATCAAAGAGCACAACTCCAAGTTTACACAATGGTTCAAGGAAAGGGTTCTGACTACTTCCATGAGCGAGGATTTGTCCGCGGAAGAACGTCTCATTCTCGCTCTGTCACAAGGCCCCGCGCACAACATGACGACCTACCAGGCGTATGATATCAACGGTTACACATTCTACACGGAGGAAAAGGACAGCAAATGTGACTATCAGAACTCAGGGGTAACGATGGAATCTTACACCGGCGACGTCAAGAAAAGATACTACGGAAGGATCGAGGAGATCTGGGAACTCGACTACTGTGGCGAGAAGGTCCCGATGTTCCATGTCAGATGGGCCAAAAACGTGGACAAAGAAAGCCGATATTTAACCACAATGATAATACCAGAAGTCAAACCGTCAAAAGTTGCCGGCGCAAACGTCACGGCGAAAAATGAGCCATGGGTACTCGCTAGCCAAGTGGATCAATGTTGGTTCATCACCGACCCCGTAAGGCCCAGTCGCGTCATCGTCAGAAGAGGCAAAAGGGGCATAATCGGAATGGACGGAGTCGCACACGAGCAAGACTTCGATAAATACGGCGACCCGAAGTTGGAAGATGACGACGGCGACGACGATGATGAAGCAAGATATACCACCCGAAGAAGCAGAACAACGCTACCAAGAAAGGGCCCCGCCGCGTACAAGAGAAGAAGTGGTGATGTTCCGGGGCTAAACTATTCAACAGCGACCAAGAAGGGCAAAAAGATTGTGAAACGCTAGGAAAAAGATATTCGATGAAACGAACTTATTTATCTTACGAATTATGTCAACTTATTTGGATGGTAGATCAAATTAAATATTTATATTAACCAAACCATTTGATTATCTTGCAGTTGCATAATAGGCTCTGCGCCCGTGCGAGTCGCGACCACACACACAAACCCTATCAATTCCCCTCCCCGGCATTACCCTCCCCCGTGCCCTAGCCGCCGTCGCCGCCACCGCCACCGCCAGAAAGTGCCCTCCCCCGTGCCCTAGCCGCCATCCGCGTGCCCGTGCCCTCACCCTCTCCGCCTCCACCGCCAGCGCCGTCCACTCCACCTCGTCGACACCCTCTCCGCCTCCACCGCCACCGCCGCCCCCGAGCCCATCCCCTTCTCCCTTGCCGCCGACGCTGACCCCGTCCTAGGCTCCGCGCTCAACCTGCCCGCGGACACCTCCTCCTTCGTCCTCGCCTTCTCCACCTCCCACGACGCCTCGGCGCTGCAGTGGCTCTCCACGAGCACGCCGTGCCCGTGCCCTAGCTGCCGCCCGCCCCGTCTTCTTCCTCTACCTCTACCTCGTCGCCGCCGTCCCCGCAAGATTGCCGAAGGAACCGACCTCGGCCACCGCAGCTCCGACCCGATCTCCTCGTCCCTGCTGCGCCTCTCCGCCGTGAAGCTTCTCCTCCGCCAGCGCAGGTAACACTCTGCTCTCAAGCTTCTGGCTGCTGGCTGCTGCTTGCTGTCTAACCCCGACCTCCTCTTTTTTTTTATGCAGACAAGGTGACAGAGCTCCTGCTGCCCGGCGACTGCCTTCTCGAGCTGCACACTGAGGTCCCTCTCCCCATCTAGATAAATGTTAGATAGATAATGGTGTTGTTTAGCTAGATAAAAGTTAGATACATAATGGTGTTGCTTGCTGCTGCTATTTGCTTGCTGCTATAATATTGCTTGCTTGTTGCTGCTATTTGCTTGCTGGCCGGTGTGTTGGCCGGTGTGAGATGGCTATTTGCTTGCTGCTATAATATTGCTTGCTTGCTGCTGCTATATAATCCCATGCTTGCTTGCTGCTGCTATTTGCTTGCTGCTATTTGCTGCTATAATATTGCTTGCTTGCTGCTGCTATTTGCTGGTATATGCATGGTAGAGTTATATAGATAAAAGCTAGATAATATTTGCTTGCTAATATTTGTTATTTTTGTTCTTGTAGCTCTTTAAATTGGAGGAAGAACTTGTAGAGTTTGGAGAACAAGAAAAGGGAGCGAAACAGAGAAAAAGAAAGGTATTATGGTGTTGTTTTGAACCTTGGGTGTTGCATATGTTGCTGTTTATGATGTTTATGGTGTTGATTATGGCCTGTTTATGGTGTTGTTCATGATATTGTGGTGATGGTACATGCATAGTGGTGTTTATGGTGTTGCATATGGTGCTGTTTTTGATGTTTATGGTGTTGATTATGGGCTTTTTATGGTGCTGTTTATGGTATTGTGGTGATGGTATAGGCATGGTGCTGTTTATGGTGTTGCATATGGTGTTGTTTATGCTGTTTATGGTGTTGTTTATGTTAATTGATCGAGTATTTAATGCCGATGATTAAAATGTTGTGACACCGTGTGTTTCAGGGGTGGGGCGAGTGAGCCTTGTAATATGCATGAGTGCACAGATCTTGTGCATCCTACTTGGCTCGCTAGCTCCATCCCTGAAGCATGTTTCACTTCTAAGTATGAGGCATCATTCTTTTAAGTTTATTTATTTCTGACTACTTTTGGCCGATGATTAAATCATTGCATCTTCAGGGAGGTGTGAGTGAACCATGTTGGCTGAACATATATGCAGTGTTCATTTCATATTGTTCGCTGACCCGTCTCTGAAGTTCATTTGTGTGATCAATTCCATGAGGCCTTGCTTGTTTTTGTTGAGTGCTGTTGGTGTTGCTCATTTTCTTCATTAATTGCTCTTGTGTGGTTTTGTTGATGTTTTTGATCAATTGCTCGTGTTGTAATTTGCAGGTCAAGATGCCGCGCGCCGACGCGGGGCTTCCGGCTACCGCGGCGTCCGGGCGCGGCCCAACGGCACCTTCTACGCCGAAATCCGGGTCGGCGGATTTCGGCAGACGCTCGGGACGTACGCCACGCCGGAGGAGGCAGCGCGCGCGTACGACGCGGTCGCGTGGCGTTTCCGGCGCCCGCGGAGCGAGCTAAACTTCCCGGACTGCCCGGACATCGTGGAGGCGGAGTTCCTCGCGCCACGGCCAGCGCTCCTCACCAGCGAGGATCGTTACCGCCACCGCCAGGTGCAGCGCCGGATCACCATCGCCGAGCGCGACGAGTAGCTGATGCGCTGGTGGAGGGAGGAATTCCCGGGTGACGTCGCCGACGAGAAGGCCTTCTTCAAAAACAGAAGGGAGGAAAGAAGGGCAGACCGGCGCCGCCGTCGCGAGGCCGCCCGGAGGTCTACCGGCTCGGACTGGGACACCTCTGACTTCTTCTATGAGACCAGCTCCGACGACTCCGAACGATGAGTAGTAATCGTGCAACATGTTCTAGTTTAGGTTCTAGTTTCATTAGATTCTAGCTAAGGTTCTTGTAATAATAAGACATCTCGAATTGAAACTCTTCTTATTATAACTGCAGTATTTCTTATATCTTTTTTCTGTCCGGTTATAAATTCTGTACATATACTGTAGAGTATACTGTACATATATGTATATACCTGTATAAATACACATTTTTTAAAACAAATAAAAAAACAAAACTATGGCGCACCAAAAGTTACAACAGTGGCGCAGCCTACTGCGCCACAGTTAAGACTTACCAGAGGCGCATTTGCTGGTGCATCACAGTTAAACACATATCTGTGGCGCATCAACGCGTGCGCCACGGATATGTGTTTAACTGTGGCGCACCCGTAGGTGCGCTACAGATATGATCTAATCTGTGGCGTGCTACCCGTGGCGCATCACTATGCGTCACAGATGCGTTTTTCGGTGCGCCACAACATCCCTTTTCTGGGTAGTGTGGGTTTTCACCCGGAGAGCCTAGGGACATGGGGAGGTATAGGGGCCTGCTGTTCCCCAGCGATGCCTCAAAAAGGTATAACGACGTCGTCATCACCGGCCCGATCGAGGTCCAAGCTAGGTTCACTCGGAACAAGTCAAATCCCCAAACAATCGACACCGAATCCAAACCCATGGCATTGACCAGGAGTTGTTGGGTCGGCTGCCATCGTCGTCATCCACCAAGGCCACCACCAACACGGCCAGCAGCAGGACGACACCACACATCACCGTGCTGCCACCGTAGTACCTCGGGGAACCTCCACCCCGTTCGCCAAGAGCAACGTCGCCGCGTCGCCATGCATGCTACGTCGTTGCCTCCTCCGTGCCCCCGAGAACCACACCATCCCAGTGCCCCCGTCACTGCTTCCACGCTAGATCCGGACGTCCCGCCACCGATATGCCGGCGCAGCCCAAGTCACCGCCGGACAGGGACGAGGAGGGGCCGGAGCAGCCGCCCGGCACCCACCAACACGCGCGATGCGAGGACAGGTCCGCCACCGCCAAAGGCCGCACTGGCTTTACCTGGTAGCGCACGCACCAACGAGGCAACCCGGTAGCGATTTCGGGTTGATACACACTCTTCTTAAATAAATGGGAGAGGTTTCTTCCCTGTCCGGTGTCTTTTTTAACTGAACCAAAATTAACCTTGTGGAAGGAGTTTATCTTTAGATGTTCGAACCTGCTTTGGTCCATGGCGCCACTACAAAATGTCACCATTTCTCTACTATATAATACGAGTAAGGGTCACCGGTCGTACGTCGCGGCCTTTTTGCTATTTAGTCCATCAGGATTTTCAAAAACAACCCGAAGCCCCTTTCTGGTTGCTATTCACTTTGCAAAAAAAAAAAAAAAAACCTTTTTCCCCGCCGTCATCTTCCCCACGCTCCACCGCATCCCAGATCGGCGGCGTCCTGCCCTCCCCTACATCCGCGTGGTCCGGCGGCAGGTCAGGGGGCCTCGACTTACTCCACGGACGCCGGCAGCGAGGAGATGGATCTCGGGTGGGCCGCCGCCGCCCGACGCCGGCACCCGCAGAGATGGAGCTAAGCGGGGCGCCACCGCGTCCCCGCTTGTCTACGCCATGACCTCCACACTCCGGCCGGCTGCCCCCGTTTTTCCCCGCGCGCCCAGGCACGTCGCCCCTGATCCTACCCCACCGACTGCTCCACTCCTTCCCCGCGGAATCCAGACCATGCCCCTTCTCAAGTCCCATGGTTACCATGGACGACAATCTGTTTCTTCCCAGCGGGTGGCGCACAAGGCTGATGATGGTATCTCAGACTCTCAGTCTCGGCGATCTCACTTCGCGGCTCGCAAGGCGGTGGCGGTGGTAGAGGAGGGGAGATATGGCACCGCCGCGACGGGTATGCGTGACCGGCGGTGGCGGGTTCATCGCCTCGTGGCTCGTCAAGCTGCTCCTCTCCCGCGGCTATGCCGTCCACGCCACCCTCCGCGACCCATGTACGGACGCAGACATGCCTGACTGTTCCTCACGCCAGCGCAACTGTGACCCCTTTCAATCCATTCAGAGTTCCGCGTAGAGTTGTGCTTTGCTCTGCGATCCTAGATGTACCTGATCCGATGAGCTCCACTTGTACAAAAACAAGAGTTCAATCGATCCAGGAGAAAGGTGAGTCGCCGAGCGGTGGGAGCGGTTGCCTGAAGCTTGTTGGCAAAGATGTTTGAACATTCAGCACCTGCCGAGGTGCCCTCAGTGATACTCTCCGTGCAGATTGCACACCCAAAAGGATGTGAGTCTCTAGCCTGAAACCATCAACTTGGACATTGTCACGTGCAGACTATGATGAACATGGGGAAGCTGGTCTGAAGGGTTCAGGCATGGGAACATGACTAAGGCCCAGTTCTTTTGGCGGCTTCTCCGAGAAGCTGCCCCTCCCCCAGCTTCCCCGGGAAGCCGCCCCAAAAATTTGATAGGGCTTCCAGTTCCCAAAAGAACTGGGCCTAAGTGTTCCTGCAATAGCTGTCCAGTTCACAAGTTTTATCAACAATACATTTTGATATTTTAGACTAACAATTATATAAACATTCTGGCCCTGCAGAATTACTCAAACCCATTTGATCTCTTCTGGTGACTTTTCGAAGGGTTTGGTGGAATAGGTGGAACGGGCGGTGCTGGTAACAGACCAATGCAAGGTGATGATGAGCGATACAATCTGGTATTTAATTTCAAGGAAGCAGTGTTTGATGTAGAGAAAGAAATTGAGATAACAAGGCTGGAAGGCTGTAATACTTCTGATGGAAGTGGTGCCAAACCTTGCACAAAGCTTTATCAACTTTGAGTACACTTGTTGATTGTTTCTAACTCAGTATTCTTGCATGCATCATCCGTTGGAAAAAAACACAGCTCTCAAACTCACCATCCGGGTCAAAGTACGATTATTTGAAGAGCCATTTGAGTGTCTGAATGCCAACTAACTTTGTATCTGGTGTGGGACATGGGCATGCAACAGAGCAATAGAAGGACCTGGTTTGTTCATGTTATACGAGAGTGCACTACCGGTTTGTTGTGGTCTGATTGCGTTACCGGTGATCTTGGTTACAGGTTCAGTCCTGGAGGATTAGCTCGATGGCTGTTTTTATCTATTTGTGGTTGTTTTCTTCTGTTGTAAATTAGTTGGAGTATCATTTACATGCTAATTATATAATAGATGGATCTAATTAAATGTAGTACATTATGTTTTATCAAGACCTTTGAGTGTGAATACGTGCTTTATGATTTTGGGTCCTAAATGCAGTAAGGGTTTGAGCCGAGCCGGGGATGAATTGTGTCTTATCATGTTTTGTATGGGAAGTTATAGATCTTTGTGTTTTGCCTTTGTGTGGTCCTTCTATTTTCTGCTCTCTTATAAATTGTACTTGTAAGTTTTGCGGCTGCACGAATGAATAAAAAGAAATGAAAAGACGCAGTACACTATAGAGAAGAAGATGTATTTGTTCGTGTCCGATGCATTCAAAAGCTTAAACCATGTGAATGTTATGCTAAAATAAAAACTAAGATATCAGAGAATTTGATCAACCCGTAGCAACGCACGGGCATTTTGCTAGTATAAGTTAATATGTATTGGTTGCATATCTATATTATGTTGTCCCAACAATGTTCTCAGGGAATATCACGAATTACCTTTTAGTTGGACTAATGGACCACATACATCATTGAGTTGGACACTCTTTGGTCTTGAAGGACACACACTAAGTTTGAACTTGTAGGAATACAAGTAGGCTATACTAGAGCAAAGAATGATTGTTGTAGTTAAAGATCTTAGATTACGACTAGACGCGCAGGTGCAAAACTCTATAAAGCACTTTGGGTCACGGTAGTCGTACATCCTCCTCATCCATATCGCTCCCTCGAACATATCCCTCTCGTGCGGCTCATCCAAGAATTACAGTTGCAACGCCTCTAAGATATCCACACCGTACTGCAAGGTTCACACGGACTGCTAGGGTGGTAGAAGTGGTCGTTGCAACGAAGGTGCATCCTCTGAGTAACCCTAAAATGCATGTCGACTTGTCCTTTATATTGACCTCCTAGACAGGTCTCTACCTTAGAGGCACATTAGAACTATATGCCCAAATCCAATTTAGATCCACTCCGAAGTAGGCTTGCAACGCCTTAAATGTGTGATCCTATATATTCACGCACGTTTAGAGATGATGCGAATATAATTAATTGGTCAATAGTTTGTGAAAAATTCTAGCAAGACGTGTCAACTCCCAAACACATATAAAATCATATTGGATGAACAATCACAACGTTAAATATTTCCATTTCCTCTGCCTCACGTTAATTGGTCAAGCTCCAAACGTACCACTCTTTATCGATCATGTGATTCAGAATAGCTTAATAGGTCAAACTCTTAATATTATTTAGCACGGCCATGTATTTATGGATCAGATCGCTCAAGAGCCCAGAGATATATATCTCTCATGTAGAGAGGGGCAAATCACATCTTGAATGACCACGTCTCTAGTATTCTTATTGAAAACCGAAAGCAACCTTTCTTAAAATGTAGCGTTTGGTAGCCTAAGGCCACATACAATGCAAGGTGTTTAGAAAAATAAACCAAACGTTTCATAAACACCAATATTTTTTATGTAGGTTAGTTGTCTAGTTAAGCATTACTCTTATATAAACTACCCCTAATGTTTAGTAAAATCCGATTTATGTTTCTCAGAACCCCTATAAACACTTTGCATTGTACATGCCCTAATAATTTTGATTCACATCTTGATTACATGCGATGACATTAAATCTAAGGACAAAGTGTACATGTTGTGTAGAGAGAGAATCGTTCCTATGTCTTCAGTTGGCTTAGTCCAACCTCATGTTTATAACATGCATGTGTCATATAATTAGTTTGACATCTTTATGTCTAAAAAGGAAAAAAAATAGGCATCAACTAATACATATACTAGTCTAATATTCATGTGTGTCCTCACATTGTCTCACTAGACATATCTAGAAAATAACTATACAAGAGTTTCACAAATAACTCTGACTAGAAACATCAGGTACTTTCCAATCAACATAAAAGCATTATTCAGGAAACATATAATTAATCATGGATACAACAAAATATCATCATATCTATTATGCACCTTGGGCATATTTCTAATCATAGATACAACAAAATATCATCATATCTATGACTGCACCTTGGGCATATTTCTAACGGAACTAACAACCAATTATTATCACTACAACATTATTATTGGTATATCTAGATGACTAATGGTATATGCTATAAAATAATGATTATGGACTATAATATAAATGTTGATGCTGACAACACATGATCTCATAATTAAGAGGGAATATGTTAGGTCAAAACCCTTCCTCTTCACATCTCGTGGAAGTTATCCCATCTGCTCAGGGTATCTGACAATAGTGTTTGGTTAGGCTACTTAGAGCATCTCTAGCAGACACCGCATTCCGCTAGCCCGCAAAACCGCGATGCAGGGCGCGGAAAACGGGTTTGCGGATCGCGATGTCTGTTCTGCCGCAGACAAAAATGGACCCGCAAACCGCAATGTTTTGGTAGTAAAATCTCAGCAAATTGTAATGTCTGTAATAAAATTATTATAGAAATATAAACTAACATTCTACATTACAAGAATGGTTCAAATGAAAGAATAAACTTACAAGAATTCTTCAAATGAAAGAATAAAATTACAAGAATAGTCCGGAATGGAAAGAATGGTGCGAGTGGGGGGAGGAGGTGGCGAATCCCACCTGAGATTTTGCCAAGGCGACGCGGTGGGGGCCGGTCCCGACCGGCGGCGTAGCGGTGGCGGATCCCCTTTCACCGGGGCGGGCTCGATCTTGGGCCGCGGAGACAAAGAGCTAGCTCCGTCGTCGGGGCATCGGTGGCGGAGGGCTTGCGGTGACGTGAGGCGGCGGCGGGGCGGGGAAATAGCTGTTCCGGCGGCCGGAATCTTGGGCGGCGGCGGGCTGGGCGGTCGTGGCGGCTGGAAGGGGAAATGGGAAATGTCCCTCCCGCCAAGTCCTCTCGCGCAATACAGGGCACCGCCGGGTCGACCGCGCAAACGGGATTTTCACAGTTTCAGGGGGAAAAATCCCGCGCCCCTAAAAAAATTTACAGGCCGGTCACTTTTGCGGGGTCTGGTCTGCCCGCGTTTTCGGTCCGAAACGGCAAAACGGCGGTTATTTTACAGTTCGTACGCAGATGTTGTGTCTGCTAGAGATGCTCTTAGAATGTTTGGGGAATATCGGAATGACATGGTTATAACTTTGGTGTCTAGGTAGATATCAAAATTTTCACCCTCTAACATGCATCAAAAGTACATCATTTACAACATTCCTATGATTCTAACATAGTTGGTGACTGGGACATCAAATCGAACACTTATACTAATGTAATTAAAAAAAAAGAAAACTAATGCTGGTGAGCGTGTCTTTTTAGATAAAGACTGTATATCAATATCGCAGAGATATAAATTACACCCAGCATCTGTAACAACGCAATAGCCGAAGCCATTACGGATGCACCAGCCAAAAGACAATAAGAAAAAGAAATAAAAAGAAAAATCCCGCTACAGAGTTACAATCCTTGTAGCAGCCGCACAACCACCACCAAGACACCACCTGATGTCCAAATCTTCAAAAGCAACGCCTTCAAGAACAATGCCAGGCACAACCAATAAAGACCAGACCTTGGGTTTTCACCCTGAAGATAATAGTCCCCGCTCTCAAAACAATGTCTTCAGCAAGAGCATTGCCAGGCACAACCAATTAAGGCCGACTTTGAACTTCACATGTGATGATGTCCCAACTAACATGCCGCTGCTCCGCCTCCTGCAACTCCAAGCAAGTTCCTCATCGCCCCAGAGCCTCCAATCGCCATGTGCTAGTCCTTTAATCTCAGCTTTCAGGACATTCCCCGCATCTGACTACACCATGGATTTGCCCATGATGACACAGAAGCATAGCTTCACACCGCTCCCTCCGGCGCGATCGAATCCCTCCGCTCCAGCAATCTCTAGGCATTAGCCCATGAAAGATCACCGGCGGAGCCTTCCGAGACTCGACACTCTTGCAGATCAAGGTACCGGTGTCGAGCAGATCTTCGTCTTCTCGCGATTCGGAACCCTAGGACCACCACCTTTATTCTTATTCCAGCCTAGCTAGTAGCCCCTCGCCACCCGCCGGCACCCTGTTGGATCCGCCGTTCCGACCCCACCGGCAAATGCCAGCATTGGGGAAGAGGATTGCAGAACAGGGGCGATCTTCCACCGGTTCCGGCCGAACCGCGTAGCAAGAGGAGTCCGCCGCGGTAGACCTCCGCCACACCGCCAGCCACTTTGCCATCTCTCCATAGGCCCGCCCAAGCCCATCTAGGAGTGATGTCGCAGCAGCCATGGAGTCCCAATCCAAGGTCGCCGGATCCCAGCCTCCCTCGTCAGCGCCATGATCCATGGCCGATCTGTTGAAGACGATCGAGATCTGCCGGCTCTTGGATGGGGAAAATCCTCACCACCGCCTTGGAAAGAGATCCATGCCGTCTCCGCACGGGCTGCGCCCGGCGTTGACCGCCGGCGGCGGCGGGGGGAGGGAACGGAGAAGGGTAGGTGCTGGCCTGCGGTTTAACGGGAGCGCCCGAGTCGCCTGGGCGGAGGCGACGCGGGGCGGAGTCAGGGGATAATCGCGTTGAATCTCCAATCCTCAAAAACCTGAATGATCTCATCTGAAACCTGGGCAAAAACTATTCAGATGAGGACGACCGAGGTCGTGTGTTTTTTTTTTTTTTGACATAAACCACACACTTTATTGATCACATAACATCAATACAAAGAGTTTTCCGGATTGACATCGGGGCAACAGAAGAAATAAAACCTAGAGTAGATACATCACAATTTCGAGCTAAAATATGAGCCGCCTCATTGAGGTTCCGCTTAACATGTACGAAGGTTGAAGAAGCAAAGCTCGCCGCCAACCTTCTAATCTCCGAGACCACCACGCCCACCATTGATCTGTCAGGTGAGGATGATCTAATCCGTTGAATCAGTGATAAACAATCAGAAGCGAATATCACCTTCACAAAACCGCGTTCGTGCGCGACTGTCATCGCCCTCCGGAGAGCCATCGCCTCCGCCAACTCGGGCGCGGGGAAACCTGGTAGGGGTTCGCTCAAAGCGAGGAGGCAGGCGCCACGATTGTCTCTGAACACAGCTCCCACTGCAGCACGACACTGTTCCGAGAAGAGAGCAGCATCAACATTAATCAGGATTTCACCAATCGCCGGCGGTGTCCATCTCTGGGGCATACTGGACTCACACCTAGTGACCGGTTTGATCTTGAAACAGTGCTGCACTATCATCGCCACATAAGCCATGATCTTGAGGCTCGTCTGCTGCGGGTTAGGGATCGCTCGGTTGTTGCGGACATCATTCCGTGCGTCCCAGATATACCAACAGCCGAGGTCGTGTGTTGGGCTGGATATGGATCAGGGTTGCACGGGGTGGGTAGAAGTGAGTAGCTAGTTTACGTTTCTAAGTTAGCATCGTAGTTCTAGCTATGTCGTTCTAACTAGTAGCCGGTCAGAACTCAGAATCGTAGGAAGGTGTTAAGCAGAGTAAAATTTGATAGAATCTAACGCCAGTATGTCTAAATGAAACAAGAAAATAAAATGGGATAAACACAGTCACAAATTAACAAACACAGAGTAAAGATAGAATTTGCTCTAAATTATTATATTCGGCCCAGTACGCTACGCATGGGTTAGGTATCATCACATTCATGTACACTACCGAAAAATGGTTCTACCACACGGCAAAAAACTGTCGTGGGTAGCATGAAAAACGATGAGAAAATTTGAAAGCCACCATTTTCATGATGGAACTGTATGGCCTTCAAGAAATTCGAAGAGAACATGACCTTATGGTAGTAACACTTCTTAAATCCAAATGATGAATGGCTTTGTACAAGCATGCATCAAGAAATTACCATGTTAATTTGCTTATCCCTTCGTGTGTACGTGTCTAAATTAGTGAAACCAAGTTTGCATTGAGTTGCGAATTAGGTAAGAAACGCAAGCCAGTCCTCACCATTTATGACATGACCGTTCTATTGTTGTACGTCTGCCTCCCAGAGTCTCACCACCCCCGTAGATATGTCCACCCCATAGGAGGCACCCCATACACCACCCCGCTCCCCTTTCGTCCTTTTTCTTCTCAACAATGAGCCACCGAAAATGGACCCGTCTTACCCGACCACGTCGCCGGCCACCAAGCAAGACCAACCCTTGCCTACACAGCCTGCTGAAGCCAAAGTGGCAATGTTGTTGTTTGCCTGTTTCTGTTAAGGGAAGCCGCTAGTCCCGAGAGGGAGACCGCGCTCAAGGAGAAATTTAATCTGGACAAGGAATACAATCCTTTCCCAGATGAATCTACCTTCGAGGTACACAATAAACTTGCAACGGATATTCGCCCTAGTGAAACTCCCTTCTGCCGATGAGAGATTCGGGCTAGGATTTGGGCCCCCTCTTGTCTTAATATGCCCACGGTTCTTTTATTCCCAGTGTTGCAAGAAAAATATATGCAAAAGACACATTTCTGTTAATGGCACGCTTGTACAGCCGTGTGCATTTTACATTTCTTGAATGATAATTGATCGTTGATCCCTCCCTTGTATAGTTATTACTTGTGGAACTAACATTCGACTTTTTGTTAATGGCATGCCTTTTCAGGCATGTGTCTTTCACCTTTTTTTGTACTAGCAGTGTCCGTTAGCTTGGTTCCAATTGAAAACATTGTGAGTGTTTTTCTATGCATATATGGAGGATTCTATTTCAGGGATGCCGGTAGACTCTGAGATGCCGTGGCACATTTAAAGCAGAAATGGAGATTCATTCAGCATACATGATCATCGGTTCTAATATTCAAACAAAGGATCATCTATATTTTTTAAGGAAACCACATCAGATGTTTGCATTTTATTTCAATGAAAACCAAAGGTTCATCAATTGGAATTATGAATTCTTAATTTGGCATAGAAATGAAAGTCACTAATAAAATAATCTGTGTAGCTTGTGGCGACGACATAAACAACGTGTGCTCGTACATATCTGACACTACATATATATATATTGCTCTAGCTTGGTAATGGAATCTCGATTAATCTCAATTATACATTTTCTATTATTGTTTGGGATTCTTTTTTGCATCTCGGCACTAATGTTTCCCGGGGTTCTAAATCTGTTGTGCACTTTGTGCTTGATATACTAGTGCCGAGGAAGAGTTGGACAAGGACGAAAAGAATGAAGGGCGCAAGAAGGAGATAATGATGGTGATGACGATGATGAGGACGACGACGATGATGATGATGAAAATGATGATGATGAAGTAGAGGAATAGGATTACCCCGCAAGGGTGATCACGGAATCGTAACGATGGTGCATGGGTGGACCGGCCACGAGCTGGCACATTAACCAGGAGTTTCCATGTGCTTGCAAACACATTACCAGCCGCCTTGAAACCTACAAAGATTTCAGTCAAGAAGCTGCAAGGTAGTACTAGTCGGTCTGAGGCCACTGTCAATCCCAAGATAGTAGACGCAACGACGTCGACGATAGGAGACGAGGAGGAGGAAGTTGGCCCATTTTTTCCTTGGAACCTTGCCCTTACCAAGCCAAGCAAGGCGTGTGATTCAACCGCGCGAGATGATGAAGACACTTTGTCCATTGTCTTCGATATCCAACAATAGTGAGATCAACACTTTGATTGATCTTTAGAGTTTAGAAGTATGAGAGGACACTAATCCTCCCTTTGAGCTAGGCAGAATGGCCCCATTTTTATGCTTCTTCCTGTCTGTTCATTATGAACAACCATTACGTTGCAAAATTGCTAGACACCATGTTATTGTTATTCATTTATGTTATTAGTGTATGTGGGATATTATCCATGTTTGCTATCGATGGAATCAATATGATTAATATAAGATGTTTTATCATTTCTCCACATTCACATGTATACATATCTTAAGATTAATTTGAGTACTTTCATCTGGGCAATGAGAGGTCGGGTTAGCAACAATTGAGGAGAAATTCCTTAAATAAAAGCAATCGAGAAGAATCTGATGGTTTTGTTTTTTACCGGATGGAGAATCTGATAGTTGTACATTTTTTCAATAATGGTAGTGGTACCTAGTCGTTAGTAAATAACCTAATTACTTCTTAGGCCTAAGACTAGTCACAATGTAGAGTATCATATACTAGTATCATGCATATGATACTAGTACATGTTAGTACCTCCACGATGCATGGTAACATATATGTAGTACTATCATATATGATTGCATTTATTAGGTTGTAAACTCATCTTACATTGGAATCCGTTATGTTACGGTATCTACCTATGATACCACTATCACCTCTCTCTTCATTAATTACAGTGACACGTCATCTTTTTGCCAACATGGCATCTATGATACCACCTATGATACTCCCATTGTGGCTAGTCTAAATGAGTAGTTGCTGGCACCGATTACCAGAAGGCAGCAGCCCATTTCCTGACGGCCCGTGTTTCCCCTAAAAAAGGAAACAAACTTCACTTGCTTAGGGCACATCCTATTTGCCGACTAGGTCAGAACCTATTTGCTCCCGCACACCCTCCTAGGCGACGTGGGTCGGCCTAATAACTCTCACCTGGATTTTTTTTCTATTTCCTTTTTTACATGTTTGAGCTTTTTTATATTTTTGTTTCTTTGCATGTGTATTTTTAAAAAGTTATTCATAAATAAAAATTGTTTAGTTCTAAAAAATGGTCGAAATTAAAATTGTTTAGTTTGAAAGAATCTAATTTGAAAAATGTTCAGTTTTAAAAATATTAAAATTATGGGAAATATTCAGATTTGTTTTTGAATTTAAAATTGTTCGGTTTTCTTTAAATGTTCAAATTTGAAAGTTGTTCACCTGCAAAAATTGTCCAAATTTGAAATTATTCAAATTCGAAAGTTGTTCACATTCATAAATTGTTCAAATTTAAAATGTTCAGTTTTAAAAATGTTACATTCAAAATTTGTTCACAACAAAAACTGTTTAAATTTAAAGATCATTCAGTTTTTTTAAAACATTCAAAATTGAAAATGTTCATATTATGGAAAATGTTTATTTTTATAAAAAAGTAAAGGACAAAACTAATACCTGTTATTGGGCCGCGGTTGGAGCGGCCCATGAATGAGCAGCCTAAGTGGGTCAAGCCCACTAGCGTGCAGAGGGATGTGCAGAGCATTCTTTCCTCCACATAGGTCGGAGCAAAGGAGCTCCCCACGTTGGCCATCGACCATGCAAACCAATTGATCTCCCACATTGGCTTGTTCGATTGCCTCAAATCAGATCGATCTCGCCTGCCGCCAGTTGCCGCTCCGGCTCACAACCGTCGAAGATTACTTCTGCAGGTTGGACAGCCGAGGTTTGCGGCGAATACGGTTGCTGCCATCAATCAGCGTTTGCTGCTAGTCGCACATCCACACCCCATAAAATTCAGATGCAGTCAGTCTTGGCAGTAGATTATAAAATGTATGTTTGTTGGCAGGGTTCCTACATTAACCGCTTCAACAAAGAGATTTTGATATGACTAAAAACAATCCCCTCCAACAAAGAGACGTTCCCAGGTCGCAAATGTGCATGTGAGAATTATTCTTACGCATTACTATTAACCGTTAAAGGACGAGGACAAAAATGTCAAGACCTTTTTTTTTTAGAAAATAGGGTGCGGCTCCCGGGCCTCTGCATAAAAAATGTCAAGACCTATCATCCTGAACGTCAAAACGACCATAGACATATCATCCGGGTAAAAAAAAGTCATTAAACCCATCATACGAGGTTCATATGGAGTAAGGAAACGCCATGACATGTCAAGAATGTTGGCCGCCATTAAAGGCAATTGTCGAGGACTTATCGAAAATAAGTGGGTTTAAACCATACAGATCTGCATGACGTTCAAAGATTCCACGAGCGGGCAACCCTAGGTATCTTACCATGGAGTTTGAATACGACTAGTTTTACAGATTTGGTAAGTCTATAGTCGGTACGACTTCTCTTTCTTGAGTCGCACTCCATCTTGTACGGGCCGCCATATGCCTTCCTTGTAGCCTTGCTTATTGGGCCACCAGGTGGGTCTTCCGGTAGACTAGGCTTTATTATAGTCGAGTGGGTATACCCGTTACGTATAACCACGTCAACTGTGGTAAATGTCTCGTTCTTGTGGGCTACAGTCCAGAAACATTGGGAGAAACTAAATTGTTTTGGCTTCAAAATAAATAGATCTGAGACACGATCTAGGATTTTAAACAGTTGGAAGCCACAAATCTACCCTCCTCAAAAAATCTCACTCGATTGAGACGATGGATGCAAGCGCAACCGTCTCTCGAACTCTAGCCAGTGGCAGTCGAAGAAAAGGAACTACCCAAAACATCCGGGAATATTTCTTCTTCAATTCACTCGTCTGCCCCCTTGCGCGTGGTCCATCGACTCATCACCACATCCAACATTAATGGCTTGTGGGTTGAGGATATTGCTGTGTGTCGTGCAGCGAGTTGATTCGAGGGCTTCAGTGTGCTATCTCCCGTTCGAGGGAGGTGAGTGCAACTATGGTTAGAACCTAGAAGGTAGCAGGCGAGGAGAAGGCACAACTTAAAGCATCCATAAGTAGTCCTCGTCTTCCCATCGCGCTGGGCCCCGCATGTCATCAGTGCATCCGCCATTGACGGCCTGACCGGTAAGGATATTGCGAAGGTGTCACGCAGCTGAGTTGATTCGAGGTTGACTTTGTGCACCACCCCTCTTTAGTTTTTTTTTTAAATGGAGGATGATCCCTCGATCAATCGGAAGCCATAGGCTACACCTACAAATTTGATGAACATGTGGACCGGTCGGAGCCAAGTACCCTGACATCACATACCAACACACATCATCTAAATCCAGAATATTTAACCAAGCCACCCAATAGCGAGCAGGGTGCTCAAACCGGTCCGGTGGATCTTGAGCGCACAACAAAAAAGTGAACTAGCTAGTCGGTTGGGTCGAGGATGTGACACACGATGGGGAAGTGTGTTCTTGCTAGAGTGGGCGACTGGTGATGAGGTGTGATCTTGAGAGCTCATTTGTGAGGATCTCAATATTCTAATTTTGTTTAGTTACATAGTGGTAAATTATCACCACTTTTCTAGTTGTGGCTTCTAAACAATCATTATAATTTAACACTATGTCACTGCCTACATATTTTCTTAACACAATCCGAAATCCATAGCCGCACAAACACTGCTGGGGTTGCGTGCGTAAGAAATGATCAATGAAGACATCAACGTATCACTGGAACAATGGCACAGGCACAGCCTTGAGCGGTGTCACCATTTTGAGAGACGTGGCAAACCGATCCCTAACATCCACGTCGCACGGCTGCATCCCTTCCGGCAGCCTCCACTCGAACGCGTGCAGTACAGACGCGAGGATCAGTGTCACCACCCTCGTCGCCATCGGCGTCCCAGGGCACGCCCTCCTCCCCGCCCCGAACGGCATGAACTCCACCTGGTCCTTGCTCCTGAAATCCACGTCTGCCCCTAGGAACCTCTCCGGCACGAATTCCTCGGGCTGTGTCCACGACGCCGGGTCGCGCATAATGGCCCAGAGGTTGACGATCACTTTGGTTCCCTTGGCCACGGCGAAGCCGCCGACCTCCGCACCGTCAGCCATGGCCTCGTGCGGCATCATCAGTGGGCTCGCCGGGTGCAACCGCATCGTTTCCATCACCACGGCCCGGAGGTATGGCATCTTGACGATGTCAGACTCGTCCGGGTGCCTCTTTGAGCCGAGAGCTTCCCGCAACTCGTCGCGGACCTTCGACATCACGGCAGGTTGCCGGAGTAGCTCGGCCATCGTCCACTCCACCGTGATAGAGTTCGTCTCTGCCCCTGAAATAAAGAGGTCCTGGTGACACACAAACGTTTCTGGTTAGTTTAGATCCCGTCGACTGGGAAGTGTGAACTGATAATGTTTTATACATATTGGAGTCTGAACTAGGACCAGATCATGGGCATCTAATAAAAAAATTGGCATCGGGGTGCAGTACACGTACGTGAAAAACACTTTCTTGCAGCACTAGAAACAAAAAGGTTGTAGTACGTAAGCTCAATCTGGACAACGTGTTATCAGCTGTACATCAGGGTGGGCAAAAACAGTTTGACTGCAAGTGCAAACCGGCCAACAGATCCAAACAAGCTCTATTTTTTCTTGAGATGTAAAGAAACAACAGTGAACAAGCTTCTCTCGGCCGGTTGTAGCCGGTTTCCTCCAAACTGCTTTCGCTCAAACCCTTATATATATATATATATATATATATATATATATATAGGACATATTCATACTACTCCCGGGTGTAACTACACCCACGTGTGTTTCACACATGTATGGAGTATCTATCATACCGAGAGGTATGTAACATGTAGTATGGAGTATATAATGCTATTTTAGTACTATAGATACTTCTTTTTATGTAGTATGTAGAAAATTTCTACATACTTCTATTTTATATGCACATATATCGATATTTTGAGTATATAGTGTAAAATATTAGGACAGTTGCAACTTTTTTATGAAACTTGTTTTGGAGTATCTTAGATATAGTATATGAACATACTCAAACCAATAAAGTATGAAAAATACTTCCGTATGGTGGTATATGAGACGTGGGTGTAGTTACACCCGGGAGTAGAAAGCATTTAACCTATATATATATATATATATATATATATATATATATATATATATATATATTTGTTGGAAAAGGGGCAGCTACCCCAGCCTCTGCATCAAGATGATGCATATGGCTATCGTTGCTTTTTTATTAAACAAGTATCAAAAGTTTTACATTTTATTAAATTTCGATTTGAAATGAACTTTTTCTGGACATATTTTTATAGCTCGTTTGTCTTCCCTCCCTAGTGGCAATCGTATGTTAGCCTAGATATCTCGTGTCGACATATATCTGTTTCGAACTTTCGATAACATAATATACATGAGTACGTTTGTATCATGCATGAATGATTAGTCAATGATGCCGGGTCAAATGATCGACTTGGGCCTGAATGGCTGATAGCGGATGCTATATCCATCTGAAGACCAGGGAAATGTGGGGAATAGTGGATTGTCTAGTCAACATATCTACTGCTCCTCCGTCCCATAATTAATAGTATGAGACATTTTGGCAACCTGTTTTAGTTTGGCAAAACATTTTATATGGTGCAACAGAGGGAATGTACTACATAGTACATATTCCAAATTAGATTGACATCTTGTAGCAGTAGCCTGCACTAGCGCACTCCAAAGATGAACGGTATAACTTTTGTGGGAAGGTGGACGCCGCACCATGTAAAGCGCTTGGTAACTAATCGGAGTATATATTGAGGAATTTTAATATGCTCCCAAACGCTTAGTACCACGGATTCATTCCTTTTGACCCGAGGTTCTAGATTGAACACGATGACCTGTTATATATACCTAGGTTACCAAAAAAAATATGCAGGTAGCTTTCTATATTTGGAAAGTACCAATTGATAATATGAATGCCCAGAGGTTGAATCAAAAAAAATTACGTGATTAAATATTAATGTACCAAATTTTATTTTTCTTGTTGGGGACTATCAGTAACATCTTAGCGTAATATTAAATGGTTTTCAAGGCCCAAGTCATAATCCAAAAATATCGCATATCAATGTATAATAAATTTTGAACGTGTATGCACGTTCTTATGTTTGATACAATGATTTCATATCTCATCGGAATCATTAACGATCAAGCGTCAGCTAATAATTAATTAATGTTTGAATATAATTTTCCATGTTGATTAGTACGTGATTCACACACTTTTTCTCCAATGCACAGATTTTCACATGCTAACGTGAATTATAAAGTTAAAAAAACAAACAAATTATCATGGTATATAGGCAACCTAATAAATGACATATAGGTTGATTATGGGCAGCATTATTTATTCTTTAAAACCAAATCAATGTATTTATTTCTGTCTTTAGATAATACCCTTTTTGTCTGTTCTAAAACTACCTACAATTAACACAGCGAGTCAAAGCTTTTGTATGTATTTAGAATATTATTGACTAATAAATTTTGTATATATTCCTGGTATAAAGTTATACAAATGTTGTTTAATATGTTCTTATAAAAGATAGTACATTGATGTCATTTCTACCTCCAGGCCTACAATATTTAAATTTGAATTATAAAAATAACAGATGTTTGACCACATGCATTTCTCGTAGACATGCGTAAACAAAGTGGGTATATTTTCAAAGCAAGGAATTGAACATACGGCTCTTTTGCCGACATCCTCATCAAGTCAATGAACGAGCAAAATTTGTCAACAAAAACTGGTTCAGATGCACGGATATCTATGGTGCAAAGTGCAAGTCTGCCTCAAAAACATGATGAGCTATGTACGGACTGTAGTACGTACTTTTATAGTGCTAGCATATACCTGTACTAGCTAGCGGGTATGAAAATGACTCACTTACCGAAAGAAAGCAATTGAGAGCATCAAGGCTGAGCTGATCCTCCGAGTGAAGCTGGAGTAGCACGTCCAAGAAATCCTGTTTCCTTTCACCTCCGGCGGCTTTCATACGGCGGCCGACGATCCTGTCGAAGAAGTCACTGAACCTCTTGATGTGCTGGGCGCTGCGCCGGCGGCGGCCCTGCAAGTCGAGCGCGGAGAGCACGGGGAAGAGGTCTGAGAGGTTGGGCTTGGTGAACTCCTCCACCATGCCCTTGATCAGCATCTCAAGCTCCTGCGCCCCGTCTGAGCTCATGTCGGCCACGTCCTCGGAGAAGAGCACGTTGGACACAAGGTTGAGCACCCCCGAGAACACAACTCGCCCGACGTTGACCGTCTCGCCGGCGTGACTGCGGAGGCAGCCGACCAGCTCCCTCACCTTCTCCTCCCGCACGGCCCGGGTCGCGTCGAGGCCGCGCGGAGAGAAGAGATGGTTGGTGCACACGGCGCGGAGGCGCTTCCACAGAGGGCTCGTGCAGGGGAGCCACACGATGGAGCGCTCGTGGTTACCCAGGGCGCGGCCGGCGTCGGTGATGCAGCGCGCCGCCAGCAGGTGATCGTGCTTATGCAGCACGTCGCGGGCGCCGGAAGCGGAGGAGGCGACGATGGCGGTGGTGGTGCCGAACTTGAGGGACATGACGGGGCCGTGCACCCTGGCGAGCCTGGCCAGGGCGTGGTGCGGCTCCCCTTGCAGCTGGAAGATGTTGCCGATGAGAGGGATAGGTGCCGGACCCGGCGGCCGCCGCGCATTGCCGGAGGAGCTCGTCTTTGGGCTCTTTCTCACGGAGAGGAAGACTTTGTAGAGGACGCAGGAGGCGGCCGAGATGTAGAGGAGACATAGTACGGTCGAAGCTTCCATTTTCGATTCTTAGGAGGTTTTAGGACGCTACTAGCTAGGTCAGTTAGTGGAATCGATTGAGCAGTATGGTTGGTCATATATAGTGGCGCCCGAGCATTTTTGTTTGTGATACACTACGGAAAAAAATACTAGCTAGTTGATCACCAATCTTCAACGTCATTCTACTTTTCAATATATAAACGCAGGTCAACACAGATTTTTTGTTCCTAGTTGCAGCACCAACAAAGGAGAGACATGATGGAATTATGGACAGGTTGAGATAGACTATACGTGCTCTGATTCTCCGGATCCATGCAAATATTAGACTGCCACTTGAAAATTAGGTGCAGATGGCGTCCATGTTACCTGTCCAAAAATCACCAGTGTTTGATTACTGACATGCCTCTGACTTTGTGAGCATACGAACATGTTCCCCGACCGCCCATCCAACCGCCCATCAGAGGATTCCCGGGAGTGATTGGGCGGTATAAGATCGTCGTCGCAGGTAAACTTCAAAACTTGCCAACAGCTTATCCTCTGACTCTAGCGCTATCAAACGAATCGTATGTCTCCTTTTAAACCGTTAACTGAAAGAACACGATCTCTCAATACAATACAGGAGCATGCCCACCGCCCAGAAGGTGGCTGAGCGGCGCTGTGTTTTCCAAAAAAAAAACTATATATATATATCGATCGTTGCCACTATCCCGGAGTCAAATCTTGGCTAAAACAATCTCGGAGTTGTACGTGTATCCGGCTGGGTGATTGAGCGGACGGGGACGGCAGTCGTGTCGCGTCGTTGCGGAGGCCGACATATAGCAACCTGCAGTAAGCAACCGGCGTCGGTCGGCGGCGACATATCTATCTCCTCGGACTCTGACGGCGACGGTAAACTTCGTGGGAGAGTGACGGTAAAATCAGAAGAAGATTAGCATGATAGGTGTGCGAGCGTGACCTCACAAGATAAACCACTTGTCCCAGTTGGGTTTTTTTCTATTCCAACTGTACCACTCGAAATCAGCCCAGTTGCAAACCCGCAATCAGAAAACATGGTCAACTCGGAATTGTATATGTATCTCTCTGTAAAACAATGGTATAGGGAAGGAAAAGTCCTACCTAGGCACGAGGATGTGTAGTACTATGCGCAATTCATCTCAATCACAAATGTACCCTTCCAACCAGAATTTGTTGTTTTATGTTGATCTAAATTCGTATATACTGATAGAGGATAAAGATCTGCTTGTGACGTATGAGAGCGCAGCGTCCCGAAGGGTAGTCGGGCCGGACTGCAACCGACCTAGGGTTATGTCACCATATATACCTCTTGTAAACCGCCGGTTGGGATAAGCGTTTGTAACCTCACCCGATCATAGTGAAATATTGCTGGTTGGCGTCTATGGTTTTTTCTCCTCCTTTGTTTGGAGGGGTTTTCCACGTTAAATCTCATGTCCCCGTTGGTTTGATCTTTCCGCACTTCATCGTTTTCGTGCTATCTTTCGTAACAGAATTGCATATATTGTCCAATTGGAATTAAAACCATATATATTGGACAATTTCTGTATCAACTTGGATTACGTGATATGTGTCCAACTGGATTCTGAAAACAAAAGTATGCATTACTGTCGTCCACTTACACGAGGATGAGTGTCAGCACGGTAGGTCCAATACATTATTAGCGCCAAAGTGCATCAACTTGGCGCTATTTAATCACGCACTTCTCGCTAAACAAGCAGGCATGGCGTCTAATTCACGCCCTAGTTAACCGCCTATGTCACGTATGCTTAAAGTATTCTCACAACGAGAGCTTACTGCGCACCATTTTCTACGGGAAATGCCTCGCCTGTGTACAAGCAATAGCATTGAAGAAAGGCACGAAAGGTCTGGAGAATTCTGGAATTGTCTTATAGACCACGTTAGCAGCTCTTCGTCCAATAACCTAAAGACGACGGTGCCGACCTAAGTAGGTGTCGGAATTCTTGGGCACGCATGCTGCAATATGCATGGAATACTACTCTCTCATATACACTGTCTGAATGTATGTTGTTTGTCAAGTGCCTGTCAAAAAACACTCACATAGAGCGATTACTAGATACACGAGGTCCAAACACTCGTCTCACGGCAAATGCGCCATACTCGGCGAACCACGGGCCACGTGTCCCTAGTCACCACGTTCGACGACGGCTCGGTGTCATTGGCGATTAGCCTATTGTTTTATATATTTCTTATTTAGATCTCTAAGGCCTTGTTTGGCAGACAAGCTTCAATAGGTTTTTGGTGTATATTCCCGGGCTAGACTAAAACACCAAAATACACTAGCCATTTGGCAGCCAGGTCTTGGCCGGACTCAAATTCAGAAAACACTTCAATACTCGTCGGGTCGTCGTGTATCACAAACGTTTGTATCCCCTCATGTTTTGACGTTGGCTTGTGCAGGGGCGAAGCTAGAGCAAAAAATCATTAGGTTCAGCTCTTTACATGGTAGTGTAATATTCCACCAATTAGCAACATCATAGATTAACTTAACAAAGCTTTAATGAATTTTGTTGGGTTCATGTGGAGCCAACGACTCTATACCATCTCCGCCACTGTGGATGTGCACGACACTCGCAGTGACGCCCACGCAGTTCTATCCTCGCGTGCGATGCCCCACGGTGCCCGCGGATTTACAGGTGGCTAACATAATCCAGCTACAACAGTTGGGTGTACTTCTCTTTGTGATTAAAGTTATCGGTAGCAGGCGTTGGCGTCACACGAGCACAAGGCACCCTCGCAGCTAGCTAAATATGATCTGTATTTTGTACCTGGTAAAGCATTGCTGATACAATGTTGTACATAGTGTAGCAACTATATTTTCGTTGATGATATAATTTGAATCACATGTATTGTTGAAACATTGACGTGCTATGAAAAAAATCAAGTTTTTTGTTGCTAAGACACTTGTATGCTAGCCCTATATGCCAAACAATGTGAGAGTTTAACCACCAAATTCGGGATGGGTTGGTGTGGTTCCTCTACGCCTAGGACATCAGAATATCGAACCATGAACGCGGAGAGGCATGAGATAAATATTGGCTAGTAATTGTGAAGCCCCATTTCTTGACTTAGTGAATTTCTCAGGACGGGAATTGAAAGAGGGAAGAGTATTGGTTGAGCTAAGTGTTGTCATCAAAACCCAACGTATAATACCCACCAAAACACTAGGAAACACTGCTGCCAAACAAGGCCTTAAAGGTTTGACAAGTGGCATTTGGCTGAATACTAGCAAATAGTTCTGTTTTTTTCTTGTCATCTATTTTGACGCCATTTTCCATTCCATTTATTTCCCACTACTCTTTTCCTGCCGCCACTCTTTCCTCGTCCTTTCTCTCCCACCATCTATCTATTTCCCGACTTCCTTTCGCTGATATTTCTTCTGCCATTTTTATCATCACTACCGCCATTCTGTTTTTCTACGGTAAATATGTCGGAGAGGTCATGCTCGGAGATCAAGATGGTAGGACACGAAAGACAAAGATTTAAACAGCTCGGGTCCTGGCAAACAACGTTCGGTATAGGCTCTACTCCTGTGCATGGTGGTTTCAAATTATCTATGCTATGGCGATCTCCAGATAAAGCTCGATCTCACCTATGGTGGGTGAGGGATGATTATAACACCCCAAGATATCCCACTTTTTGATTTTTTTTTTTTTGTATTTCATATGAATTATTTGATTCGTGGCCTAGAAGTATTTCTTGGATTTTATTCTCAGTTTCAAATCCATAGAAGTTGGTTAGAAAGTTGATGATGCCCTTCATATTAAACCCTTGGTTGGTTTAAAACCCAATTTACCAAAAATACCCCTAGACTTTATTAAGAAATCTTCTTTATTTCTATGTAAGAAATCGTATTGAAATCACCACAGTCAACCCTATTTATTATATTTTCGAAAATATGTAAAAATAGGAAATCACAATCTCAATCATTTTAGGGCCTAAATATGCAAAACAATATGCCTCTTTATATTTTACATATTTATTACTCCCTCCGTTTCATAATGTAAGGCGTATAGTTTTTTGAGAAAAATTCCAAAATATAGGGTGTTTTGCGATTCTTGGACAATTTTACACCTCTAAAAATAAGTTTTAATTTATAATTGAGGGGTTTAAAGTATTGTTTTCAATTTGTGATTGTTAGGAACTCCTCTCTTCCAAAAACAATTCATAGGAAAATGAGTCCACCATATGCAAAACTGACTCGTATTAATATTCGTGCAAAAAACTATACGCCTTATATTCAGAAACGGAGGGAGTATCTTATATGTCAAAATAAACACTAAAAGAGCTAAAAAGAGACGAGCAAATGTTCAAGATCTTTATTCATTTATTTTTTGATGCACACTTTTGTATTTTTCTAAAAACAGCCGTAGAACAGTCATAAAGATATCAAACGGTAGAGCTGTAAATACTACGAAAGTTGTCTCATATTTTAATTCCAATCCGTATACAAACATGCATACATTAAATTAATTAATTAACCAAAATTGATAGGAGTAGAAAAACAAACAAACAACTTGATCGACGTCGTCGAAAGATCGAATCACCGTTATCGAGGACTTACTACCGGGCTCTCCTTGGTTCCCAGTGCTGGGCCGCCCCCTCCTTGCCCAGTACTAGGACCGGGCCTCGCTCAAAGCTTGTCGGCCGTTGTTTCAATCGGCACGGCCCAGAGAGGATTAGCTAGCTCCAGCGCGGCGCCGAAACGGTCGCTCAGGTCAACATCACCGGGAACCATCCCGTCCGGCAGCCTCCACTCGAACTCGTGGAGCAGCGACGCCAACACCATGGGCACGACCGCCACGGCCAGCGGCATCCCGGGGCACGCCCTCCTCCCCGTCCCGAACGGCATGAACTCGAACGAGCTCCCCCGGAAATCCACCTCTCTCTCCAAGAACCTCTCCGGCGCGAACGCCTCCGGGTCGGGCCACACCTCGGGGTTCCTCCCTATGGCCCAGACGTTGACGAAGACGCGTACGCCCTTGGGCACGGAGAAGCCGCCGAGCGTCACGCCCGACTCCGACACCTCGTGCGGCAGCAGCAGGGGCCCCGGCGGGTGCAGTCGCATCGTCTCCTTCACCACCGCCTGGAGGTATGGCAGGTTGGCGAGGTCGCCTTCCTCTGCGTTGCCGGATCCAATGACTTCCTTCAGCTCGGCGCGAGCCTTCGCCATCTTGCTCGGGTTGCGGAGCAGCTGCGCCATCGCCCACTCCACCGTCGTCGTCGTCGTGTGGCTCCCAGCGATGAACAGATCCTGGTTATGACAGCAAGATTAGAGTCATTAGAAGAGAATTAGTACGCCTTCAAATTCCTGAACAATCAATCTCATAGAGGGTGAGTACTGTGAGGTACCGTTAGAAGAGCACGGATCACCGGTAGCTCGAGCTGGGACTTGGCGTGGAGCTCGAGCAGCGAATCCAGCAGGTCGCCGTGTTCCTCGCCGACGCTCTTCAGCCGACGGTCAATGATGGCGTCGAAGAACTTGTAGAATCTATCGAGATTCGCCGTGACCGCGCGGCGGCGGCGGCTGAGATCAAGGCCACTGAGGAAAGGGAAGAAGTCGGAGATGTTGGGCTTGGCCGTCTCCGCGACGGAATCTGCGATGAGCTCCTTGAAATCTTGCCCTGTCACCGATCCCAGCTCGACCACATCCTCCGAGAACAAGACGCCGGACGTCATGTTGAGCACGGCGCTGAACACGGGGAGCGCGACGCGCACCGGACGCCCCGAGCTCGCGCGGAAGTGGTCCACCAGCTCCCGGGCCTTGCGCTCCCGGATGGCGCGGCTGGCGCCGAGACGCCGGGACGTGAAGAGCAGGGTGCTCGCCACGGTGCGAAGCTGCTTCCACAGCGGGCTGGAGCTCGGGAGCCACACCATGGAGATGCCGCTGTGGCCCATGACGCTAGCGCTGTCGGGGACCCACCGGTTGGCGACGGCGCCGTCCTTCTTGTGGAGCGCCTCGTGCGCCGTGGCAGGGGAGGACAGCACGACGGTGGTCGCCATGCCGAGGCGCAAAGACATTACGGGGCCGTAGGACGCCGACAGGCGAGCGAGCGCGCGATGCAGCTCGCCGCCACGGAGCAGGTCGGGGATGTTGCCGATGACCGGGAACGGCGTTGGGCCCGGCGGTGCAGGCGCACCGGCGGGGGGCTTGGTTGACTTTTTCCATAGGAGGCACAGCAGTGGGATACAGAGCAGGGAGATGCACACAGACAAAGGCGTTAGCTCCATGACTGATGATACCACAAAGATCTACTCCAACAATGTGCTCTTGACTTGTAAGGTTTCCTTCCCAAGATAGCGAGTCATGCATTTTTTGCACATTTTAGTGACATTAAAAAGTTGCATATAACTTGTTTCACAAGGTTTGTTGCAAGAAAAATACTGTAACCTGTTCCACGAGGTTCAAACGTCCAACGAGTACTATATATTTTCAGAAGTTGCAAGTTGCAAAGACGCAATTGTTTTGATCAAGTTGGGAGAGAGTGGATGACTCGGTGATGCAGTTTTCTATTGTTTTGAACAAAAATTTATTATATCCATATAAAACCTAGTCGTGAAGGCAAGTTGAGCAACTATGACAGTTTTCTATGTTCCAACTTGGATTTTAATTTGAAGAAATCAGAGATGAGTCATGTGGCTAGATCGAACTGAAAGTAAATAGTAATACATCACAGGGTTTTACCAGTTCAGTAAGGGATACTACATCTGTTAGCATTGAACTGAATTCCGCTATCAGCACTGACCTATCCTCCCAAAGTTATTACATGTTGGTCTGCTAGTACATGTTTAACTCAATAGCAGGACACCGTTGCAATTTTAGTAGATTTTAGATCGGTTGGCACAACTAAATTCCACTATTGGCACTGACCTACTCCCAACAGTTGTTATAGGTTGGTAAACGTTCTGGATTCCACTGTTAGTACATGTTTAACTCCGTAGCAGGAACATCGTTTGGGAATTTGCATATTTTTCTAAGTTGTTGTTGTACTATTGGTTTCGTTCAGGTTTTTTTCAGATTCTTTTTTTTTTGTCATTGTTTTACAATATTATGTTTTTTTTGTTTTTTTTACAATATTATGTTACTTTTCTTATCTTTCTTTCTCCCTTTTCTCCATTATGTCTCATTTCGTCGTTTTCCGTATTTTCCCCCCTTTTATGTCTTGCTTTTTCCCCACATTTCCTTTTCGTTCTCCTTTTTTATTATGATTTTTCTTCTTTTTTCATCATCTTTACTTTTCATTTTATCCTTTTTATTTTTATTTTTTTATAAAAAAATTATGACCATTTTGTCAAGAGATGTGAACATATATATTCATAAAAGATGTTTATATTTTACATATATTCCCATAGTAAGACAAATGTTCATGGTTTAAAAAAATGTACACATATTCTGAAAGAGTATGGTACTGGAAAATGTTCATGGGTGTGAAAAATAGTATGTTCACGAATTCAAGGATGTTCATGGGTTACAAAAAGTATGTTTACTGATTAAAAATGTTTACGGGGTCTAAAATAATATATGTTCACAATTTTTCAAGAAAAAACATGGGCTCAAAAAATGTTCACTGGTTTGAATAAAATTTGTTCACAGATTGGAGGAGGTTGCACACGTATGTAGGAAAAAAGCACGTTCTTGGATTAAGAAAAGGTTTACAGGTTTCAAAAATAGTATGTTCACATATTCAAAAAAGATGTTCATGTGTTTCACAAACGTACCTTTTGAGACTAAAAAGAAACAAAGCTTCTAAAAATGTATGTTAATGGAGTCATACATTATTCAGGGTTCAACAAATTACGTACACTAATTCAAAAATTGTACATGTATCACGAATTCAAAAGGATATTCACGGGTTCAAAAAAGTAAGTGCTGATTCGAAAATGTTTTATGGAGCTCTGAAAATATATGTTCACATATATTGAATTTTTTGCTGGTTCAAAACATGTTCACGAGCGAGGAGAAAAGTTCACAAGTTCATAAATTACGTCCACAGGTTTTTAAAAAGTGACTTTGTAAATTTTTAAAAATGTTCCCTCTTAGGGAAAATGTACTTTTACGGATTCTAAAAAATTCAGATATTCAAAAATAAATACGTTCGTGGGTTAGACAAAAGTAAGTTCAAGTGTATTATTAAAAAATCAGACTAAAGTAAGGTTTTTTCTGTTTTCTTTTTTATTTTGTGTTTTCTAATTTTTATATTAAACAAAACAGTATATGGTGGGAAAAGAATGTTCTTACTGAAAAATCGTTTAGATAACAAAGATGTTCGTATTGAAAAACCGTTCAAATAAGATAAATGTTCTTATTTGAAAATTAATTTAAATGAGAAAATGTTCTGATAGTAAAACAATTCAAAAAAGATACGTTCTACTTTTTAAATACTAACAAATAAATAATGTTCTTGTTTGAAAAACATTTGAATTAGATTAATGTTCTTATAGAACAATCGTTCACATAAGATAAAAGTTTTTATTTTGAAATCCGTTCAACATGGATATTATTATTTGGAAACTGTTCAAATGAGATAAATGTTCTTATTGAAAAACAGTTTAAATAAGATAAACATTTGTATTATAAAATCCGTGCAAATAAGATAAATGTTTCTGATTGAAAAGATTTTAAAATAAGATAATGATCTATTGTTTCTTAAATCCGTTCAAATGAAGTAATGTTTTACAATGTCCAAAAAGCAACATGCATTTGGTTCATATTTTCAGGTTTTTCTCCTAAATACCGCATCAATTTTCAGCAACGTGTGCTTGAAGAATTTATGTGCTCCCTCCGTCTCGAAAAGAAGTGTATGGATTTGCCTAAATACAAATGTATCTAGACATGAAATACATCTCAATACATTTATATATATACAAATCAAAGACACTTATTTTGTAACGGAGGAGTATTTCTTTCGGCGAGGCTCAACGTCCAAAACTCTGAAACTACATTCAGAATACATACAAATCTGAGAAATGCCAACCGAAACATAATGTACCACAGAACGTACAGAAATGAGCGAGAGGACCGGGGCCAGAAGAGAATATAAGGGCATGTATAATAGGGTGATGTCAGCCTTCTCTTAGCGTTAATACGTAAAATAATTGTTTAAGTGGAGAAGAGAGAACGAATAAAGAGAAGGCAATCTTCCCTTATCTAAGATATGATCTCTTACGAAATAAGAGAATGCTAATTTCACCATTGTACCATTTGTCTTCCTTTAAGAATTTAATTTTCTACTAAAATATAATTAATTCTTATTAATTGTTAGGGATGACAATAAGAAATAATGCATTGTACAACTTATAAAATTTGTTTTCTCTAAATGATGTGGATGGTTAAGAGAAGGCACATTTTCTGTACCATTTTATATGCCGTAAGGAAATGGGCCGTGACCATATACGCTGGGTGTAGGCGGAGCATCAGTTGCGTGTGCAGAACAGAACGCGGCAAATAGGCGCTACCGCCGCCGCCGCCCCTCCCGAATCCTCTCTTACATCTTTAACGAATCCGCTTCCACCCCGGCCGGTCTCTTCCTGCCTACCGGAGGTAAGCTTTGATCCGGTATGCTAGCCTACCGTATGTATACATTTTGTGGATTGAAGTGGAAGGGGTTTCTACGATTCATCTTTTGTTATCTCGTTCGATCACCAAGACGAAGTGGGGACTAATATATAATCAATCTTGTGTTGTGTTTTTTTTCTGTATGCAATGCATGATTCAGCTGAAGGCCATGTTCTCCCGGCGGCGGTACATCAACCTGGTGATGAAGGATTTCCGGCTCGGCGGCTCGTATTGGCTCGGCGGCTCCTACCGCTTGAAGCCCGAGGAGAACCTCTTCTACCCCTCCGCGGCGGAGGCAATAACGGCACGGGCACAAACCAAGAAGGAGACACGGAAGTTCGTGCTGCCGTTTGGGAGCACCCTGGACCTCACCCCGCCGGATGTTAGATTCAAAGCATCCCACATCCGGATGGCACCCGCCGGGTTCGGGTGCGGGTATGGCACCCCCATACCCGCACCCGCACCTCTACCCGCTCCCTGTTACCCGTACCCATACCCGCCGTCGGGTATAAAATTTCCCCATACCCGACACCCGCCGGGTACCCGACAAATATAGGCTCCCCTCCAGATCGACAGGCTCCATGTGGAGCAGCTGCCCGGGGAGAGGCGGCGCGGGGAGGGGCGGCGCGGGGAGGGTGCGGGGAGAGGCGGCGCGGGGAGGGTGCGGCGCTGGGGAGAGGCGGCGCTAGGGGCCTGGGGAGGGAGGGTCGAGAGAGAAGAAACGCGTGCAGGGCTGGGCTGGGGCGCTGGGCCGGGTGGGTGAGGATTGAGGAAAAGAGCTAGGGTTTCATTTACACTGACATGTGGGGTCAGTCGGGTATGCGGGTAAACGGGTATGGGTTTGGCACCCTCATACCCGTACCCGCTTTACCCGATGGGTATTGAATTTTCCTGTTAACCGTACCCATGGGAATTTTTTTATACCATACTCTCCCCGTTTAAGCTGGGTACCCGTCGGATTTGCGGGTATCGGGTACCCATTGCCATCCGGAATCCCACAAGGCCTGCTTGACGCTGGACTTTATGCCTTTCTATGGACGACGCGGCGGCGAAGGCAAGATCGTCGCCGTCGACTTGGCTGGGCAAAACGTCATGTATGACGCCGACGATGGCTCCATTGAGATGTTGCCCCGCCTCGTCGGTTCCGATTGGCGGAGTCCCATATCTCTGTGCGTCAGCAAGGCCAACGCCAACGATGCACCCCAGGACTCCACTCGCTCCAACGCCCTCTACGCCATCAACACGTCCTACTCCGGCGAATTTAGGGCTCTTGTCTATCACGACCCATATGGGTTTGGGAGGAGCGACAAAGAGGCTTGGCAGTGGCTTCAGCTCTCGCCGCCGCCCTACCTCGACCATCCGGCCTGCGAAGACACCGTAGAGATGGAACTAAAAAGAACTATCGACTATAACCCGAAAAGAACCAGATTTCGCAAACAACATCGAGGAAGAATGAAAGGAAAATCCTGCCGAGGCAATCGTATTTGTTTTGGTAGATATGCTCTTCAAGCACTGGAACCTGCTTGGATCATGGCGAGACAGATAGAAGCAGGACGAAGAGCAATAACACGATATGCACGTCGTGGTGGAAAAATATGGGTACGTATATTTCCCGACAAACCGGTTACACTAAGACCCACGGAAACACATATGGGCTCAGGAAAGGGGTCCCCCGAATATTGGGTAGCCGTTGTTAAACCAGTCGTATACTTTATGAAATGGGGGGAATATCCAAAACTGTAGCTAGAGCAGCTATCTCCATAGCTGCCAGTAAAATGCCAATACGAAGTCAATTTATTCGATTAGAAATATAGAACCCTCTAAAACTAAAACGGGTATTGAAGATAAAAAAAAGTCTAGTTTTTCTTTCTGAAAAGACATTCTTTCATCCTTTTGCATTGAAATAACAAATTGAAATCTCCAGTCATACATGCTGCTCGACGACGGCAAGACCATCTGCTTCTCGTCGGTCCGTGACGAAGGTGGCTTTGGCACCTACTGCTTCGACACGTCCAACCACCAGTGGGCCAAGGCAGGCGGCTGGGTGCTGCCCTTCCATGGTCGCGCTCTGCAGGTCCCGGAGCTCCATGGTCTCTGGTTTGGCATCGGCGACAACCAGCACGAGCTCTGCGCCGTCGACCTGTCGTCTCTAGACAGGGCTCCCAAGGTGCTGCACCGGTGGCGAGGCTCCGACCCTCCCGACCACTGGCTGTTGATCGATAGCAGCATGGTGTACCTCGGAGCCAACAGGTTTTGCATCGCCAAAAACTTTGGCGTTTATTTTGAACCCCGGAAGCATATTGAACAGCTCGCTAAGACAGCCGCTATCCTCACTGGTGTGGAGATTTTGAACGGAGAAGGAAAGAAACGCAAGATGCGGATGGTCGAGCACAAGAGCAGAACTTACATCTTTGAACGATGTGGCATTGAGTCTGTGCTCTAACCGTCCATCATTTGTTTAGTTTCAACACTCAGGTTGTTTACAGCTAGCCCCCAATATATCTGAATCATTCCTATGTTATCCTGATATTCAGGTTTAAGTCTTACCTTCATCAAATGTAATATGAAACTTTCTTTTTCTAGTATTTGTCATGAGTGTCTTTCCCATCTTCATAAATGTGAGATATATTAGTCTTCTCTTATTTATGGGCGCTTGTGCTGATCTAATATGATGTTAGCATGATTTTTGTGCTGGGCGCTGAACTTGACGATTTTGCAGAGAGTCTGTCCACCATGTATTATCATAGCTCAGCTAACTATTATACTCCCTCCCCCTCCGATCCAGAATAATTGTCGCTAGTACAGCTAACAATTTGTACTAGACCAGTTCATTTCCCACGCCACTTTTAGTGGACCGGAGGGAGTATATTTTGTTATAAAGAATAAGTTTTGAGTAATTCTTGTGGTACATAGCTTTGCCTCTGGCCAGATTGAACTTACCTCAGCCATCTTTCCGATCAAGGACTAAGAATGCAAGCATCATATCCGAGGCTTGTGCTATCCAGTTCACTCGGACTTCATTGTTTTTCTAGGTTTTCTTATCATGTAATTCACTTATAACCATAACTTCTTTTTATCAGTCGATCCTCTTCACTTCACTGCTGACTTGTTAGTCTGCTTTTTGTATCCGAAAGTTCTGAATCTAATCTTCAGGCACATTTCTGTCTCCAAATTAAGAGTGTACGGGCTGTGTTTATCTCGGAAGTATGGTTTCACTCTTCATAAGTTTAAAGATATTATTAGCTTTCTAAATACATTTTGTGTTCTACCTTGTTATGTCAGTTTTGGCTGCATTTCTGACCTCAGAAGGCTTTTTGTACAACATGCAGTAGTTCTTCTGGACAGTCTAGACTAGAATGCTGTTTTATTGTATTGCATAAGTTTTTATTTGTATTAGATTTATTCTGTTGTCGAATTTGCAATTTCTTGATCTATACCTATATGTTTTGGGCATCGAGATTTAGCCTTTTATGGTGGTCGTATGTGGTGATTTTGGTAAAATGGGAAGCTAATGTTGTTGTGATGATGTTGCAGAGGTACACGTAGCTGCATACCGAGGTGGAGCTCTAGGCCCTCGGCATGGGTAAGCTCCCACGCCCTTTAGGATGCTTTCAAATGTTTTTGGTACTAGGCTACTAGAAATTAGTAATTTCTGCAATGAAGCGCTCGTGTTTGTTGACTTGATCTTAGAATCGATTATATAGACCTGCCTCGTCATGATTTACTCTACTCAGATTTTTTTACTGTAATACCCATTGATTGTTTGCGATGTCATGTTTGGTACTCCCTCCGACACTTATTTTGAGACGGAGGGAGTACCTTTATGTAGTTTGCTGGCATTCCTGTTGGTTGTACCAGGCTCCTATGGTTGTCTCATAATTCCTTATGAAGTAGGGTCAGCAGTAGAGCGTACAATTTTTATAATTAGTGACTTCGAAAATAATAAGATTGGACAGTCATGTACCTTATGTATTGTCTTACTAATTGTGTCTTTCAAATCTGGTTTCCTTACATTTGAGATGGCATGTTATTATATTTAATTATTCGTATTGACATGCTGTGAATTGCCATCGTAAAAAATGTACAAGATTCTCTGTGTTGCTTTGGGCCTTTGGCTGCTGTTAATTATCTTGTATTGCCAATCCGAATTTTAGAAATTTGTGTGTTCTCACAATTAAGCTGCTTATCTGGTTTAATGTTAAATCCTCTTAACGAGTGGCTCGTTTGTGCATGCCCTTCATTCTGCTTCAGCTCTGACCATTGGTTCTTTGTTATGGGGCGTGTGAACTGATGATACTCTTGTTTATCATTTCAGCTATTGCCACTGTGGTCTGAAATTCTGAAAAATAATGGACGTGCTTTCAAGAAGAAAAATAGCCTGAAATACCTGTTGCCTTGTTTGTAATTTCTTCATTGCAAGTTCCTTCTAATTATTCAATCAAAATGGCTTGCAGAGATCATGACATGTAATGCCAATGACGAATCCAGGGGCCGCCCAATGCGGAAGGCCAAGGTACTGAGCTCCATGCCTCCATTGAGCTGGAGCTTGATTTTTGAACAAAAATATAAAGAGACGGTAGTTTGAAGTTCAAAAAAATCCCAAAAACAATTCAGTGAATATGTATATGTGCTATTTATACTTACGCAAAGTTTCTCGTAAAAAATGCCTTCTATTTTAGGCTAGAGAAAAATAGCCTGAAATTTATCTTTGTGTAGACCAAAACACAGTGTATGTTTCAAGGAAACTTGTGGCTGTACTCTATGTGTATGTGGTTGTATTTTTTTCAGTAGTTTTTTTTTTGAAACTTTTTTCAGTAGTTTTTAGATATGCAGAAATACTATTTTCTAATTTTGAAAAAAAAACAAGATGACGTACTCATGTGCAAGTGCAACCAACACTTTCTGTAAAACGGCCGTATTGTTTGTTTGCTGAACCTGAAGCTGTTACCATGCCAGATTAAAATTTGAAATAGTCCTGGGCACGATAGAGAACTTTGATGAACTGCAGGGTGGGGAACGGAGCTAAATAAATTAATCCCTCCACTTCTAATTAAGTGTTTTGAATTTAGTACAACTTTGTACCAAATCTACAACACTTAATTTGAAATGGAGAGTATTTGAAGCCGCTGTTGTAACTTAATTTGAAACAGTACTTGCTGCTAGGTTGTGCGGTTTGCTCTTTGCCAGCTCTGCTTATTCATAGATAGTAGAACGTTATCTTTTTTCTTGATATTTCACTTATATCTCATGTTTTGCGCAAGGTTACACTCGGTTTATAGGGTGGAGCAGATCACGGTTCAAATACTGAAGAATCATCGCAACCCAAAGATGGCGTTTCTGAATTCTGGAAAATCAATACTCTCTTGTTTCTGAATTCAGAACCTAAGATGTATCCAACTGCAATGACACGAAATCCTGCCACCAGATTAACTTACTTCTACTGATCGACTCTGCAGCATACTGGCAATTTCTAGGATGATTGCATGCTATGCTTGGGAGGCAACATTAACCAGGCTTGTTTTGGTCATAAAAGCATAACAGAACCGTTAGAGAAGCAAAGTATGACAAAACTGCTTCCGCTAGTCAGAATTATGTTTATGGATTTCAACTCAAAACACAACTAATGGAAGCCAAAACTTCGTCTAAGAGATATCTCAAATATCTTGGACCTAAATTTCTAACGAGTCGATCATCCAATTTCTTCTTAACTGAAAGAAAGAAGACTTAATCCCCCCATCCCCGCCTCTTCTTAAGAACTTACCCCTTTCTTCAAGCGCACAGACTTCTCTCTACTCCTCAGCTTCAACCAGTATCTTCTTGCAGGCCTCGTAGCACATGAACGAGATCCCCGCCGCAGGCATAAGCTTGATGCAGCTAGGTCCAAGCCCCTTGTAAAGACCACCGACCCCATCCTTCTCCATTATGCAGTAGAGAGCATGGAACACGTTCTTGTAGATCTGCCTCCCACCCACTGCGCCGGCCTGCATTTGCTTGCGAGCTACCTCAAGGGGGAAGGTGGCGGTGCTCGAGATGGCACCTGCAGCTGAACCGATTAGGAGAGTTGCAATGTTGCTGATTTCCTCCTGCTTGAATGTCTTCCTGTACAGCTTCCTCAGGGTGTCGTACGCATAGTAATTGGTCGCTGCGTATGGCACCACTCCTATCAGACTCGGTGTCAGACCACGGTAAAGCTCTGAGGGGCCTTCCTCTTGTACAATCTTGACAAGACAATGGAGAAAGTTGTTGTAGACATCTTTCTGCAGAAGCAAGTACAAGCGAGGTGAGGTACACAAAGAAACATCACTTACACACGTTCTTGACAGAGTTCTACTCACCTCTATAGTCAAACGGGTTTTGATCAATTCCAAAGGATATGTGCACAATGTTGAGCTGACTCCTGCAAGTGCTCCAGCGACAAGTGATGGAGGGAAGGGGGTCCTAGGGGACTCATCAGCCTTTGGAGTCAGGAATTTTTTGGCTGTATCAAAAGCAAATAGCTGCATTTCGATGCAAAGAGATCGATCAAATTACGATATTGTTATCTCCATAGAAGCCAACCACAATGTGTTTGATCACTTATTACAAATATTTGATTTGTCTAAAATACTGAAATTCATAAGCAGGAACTGTCTAAAATAGAAGAAATTCATAAGCAGAATATAAAATTGGGCATGAAATCTCACAACCAATGTTAGTGTACTCCCTTCGTCCCCAAATAGGCGGCTAATAAATTTAGTAAAAAAGCCAATTGATTCTAAGATGGACTAAATATATAGAAAGAAATATCAACAAATACAATATTGAATACAAAAATATATCTTATGGTGTATCTTGGGATATATATTTGGTATTCTGAGTCATCATATATACTTGGTCAAACTTAGAAAGCAATGACTTTTTGGCTCAATTTACACACCACCTATTTGGGGACGGACACTAAACATATTTCGTGCAATAGTAAGACCATAAGATAAATATTGATCAGAGAACTAAAGGAACTACTTTACAAGTATATTTCGAAGAACACTCAATAGTTATCAAGCCAAGCTTGTACAGTAAAATCCCATTCATGTTTTGTCATCTGAGACTGAGAGGGTGTCTAGTGAAGCCTACAAGACACTTGTGAATAGAGAGAGTGATTGCATAATATCAGATGGCAAAATATAAGGAAGTAAAACTAAACATCGGGATTTAAACAGAAACTAAAAGTGTTCACAGTTTGACTTTGCTAGAATCTCAGGACCGCCAGATGCTACCAGACGGCAGATCCTTGATCATATCAACGATGAAACTCATCACAACCAAATGTAAGAAAACATCAACACACCAGCTAGGTGAACCCAATATAATTCCAGAAAGTGTGTGTACGAATTACATATATCATTATATCTACTTCATTAATAGCAGCCTGGGTGTTGCATAACATTTGACTACAAAGTGGTGCTGTCCCAGTAACTGTTACAACCCTCCTTCCATATGAAAATTTGCCGTGTCTATCAGCAAACTGAAAGTTGTTGCAAGATATTAGCTAGCATAACTCATGTTATTCTAAGTGTGCCCCACAATTACTAACATACTGAAGCATAGAAAACGGCAACAATGTGATAACAATTGGTAGTAAAAGTTAACTAGTAAATCGTTTAATCAGCAAAGAACCTCAATAACAGCAGGCATTGGTTGTATACATGATACATTTTAGAAACAGAATCTCCTAGGAATTGTGAAGTAACATAAACCGAAGGCATTACTTACCTCAATCGCCTTGCTTGGAGCAACACGAATAACATTCACGAAATTTCCACGGAACAGCCCTGTCCACCCCTCTGTCTTCATGATTGACTGGAAAACTTCTGTCATTGAGTCCCCATTGCTCCCAACCATGAGGTGCGTCCTAATTGTCTCCAGTGGAGCCACACAAGTCCTTGAGACAGCCCCCGCAATAGCTCCACTAACCAGCCGCCTCAGATGTGGGTTCCCAATCTTAATTTTGAGCTTCAGCCCGCGCTTATTGGCCTTCTTCTTAGCCTTGCCATCCACCAGCTCCTCCCCGGCAGGCTCAGCCACAGAAGCAACCACTGGAAAGCCGACTGCCGAGGAGACATACTTGATGCAGTGATCAGCAAAAGGGATCTTGAATTCCTGCTCCACCGGAGTGGTCGCCACTGCTGGAGCAGGCGTTGAGACCTTAAGACCAACACTAGCAAACAGCCCACCAGCAGGGGAGGCAGAGGCATGCAAGCTCAAAGAGCAACTCTGGTCTTGGTGCAGATCCCAGGGGAACCTGAGCTCCGGGAGCGGCGGAATAGCCCACCCGTTTTTCTTCTCGGAGGACAGCGCGCAGTTCTTGCTCTTGGCCATCATCGCCACCATTGTCGCCGCCATGGGTTGGACCACGGTTTCGCCTCAGACCTCAGACGCAGAATGGATGTGGATGGCCGCCCGCACTGCATCGACAGTCACAGCAATGAGCATGTTTTCAGACACTAGGGGCATCTACAACGCGGCGCTAGCGTGTGGGCGCTAGGAATAAAATCCTAGTAGTTTATGGCTGTGCCAGCGTGATTCCTTGCCATTCCCCTAGCGACAGGCGCATAAACTGGCATCGGACGCTTAAACAACAGGTGTAAATAAAAGTTCTGCGGCGGCGGGCAGGCGCGGCGCTTGCTGGATTATGAGACTGACTCGACCCAAAGGACTTTAAGCACCTACGCATTGGTGACGCCCTAATACATTCCACCATCTCCACTCCACTACCAGTTATCAGATGCGAAGCGGTCAAAAAATTGCAGTTTTTGATGGACTAATTAACATTTTCGACTTCTTGACGACAGTCGGTCAACAAGGGTGGACAGATACAGTGAGGGTGGGCGGACTTAAACTAGTGGCGTGACAGGGTTCTTCAGTTGAACCCCCGAAAATTTCTCTGTCTGAAGATATTCTGCCACTAGAAATAGACAAAAAGAAAAGAGAGGCACCCGCACCTTCGGGAGGGAGACGCGGTCTCCTGGTTGGATCTCAATCGATTTAGCACGGAAAATACTGTAGAAGCGTAGAACAGAACGAACGGCTAGGGCTTCCTTACCGACGAGTGGAACCGCGTCTCCGGCAGCAGCGGCGGCGGAAGAGGAGGGGGCGCCCGTCCCCCTCAAGAAAGCGGCGGCGCTCCGGCGGGAAGGGGTCTCGACGGCGAGGGGAGGGGGCGGGCCGGAGGAGCGGAGAGGGGGGCGGAGGCTCTCCTTGTCCGGCCGCCTCTTTGTGAGGTAGAAGGCAATCCCTTCTGGGATTCCCAGGGCTTTTTTTTGGCTCGTCTGGTTCGTTTACCGTACTGCCCCTGCCTCGGCAGCGGAGGTTCCGAGGGTAGTTCCGTCAGATCGAGCCGCATTGAGCCATTGACGTAGGTCGTGTGGGTGGCCGACCGGCCCCCCCCCCCCTCCTTTTTTTTTCATTTTTAGAGGACGGGAATTTTCATTGTCTTGGGCCGCGAGATTCGGGGTTTATGGTGCGCCGCCTCAGCCGTTCGTTCATTTTTATTTGGAAAAAGTTCAAAACAAACCTTGAACTTGTAGCCAAAAACTAAATCGAACCCTGAACTCGCGATCCCCGAATTCGGCACTCTGAACTCTGTAATCCCGATCATTTTGAACCCTATGCCTGTTTGGCAGACCGGGAAAACAATAATCCTGACCGGGATTACAGGTTAGTGTCACTTACAGGTGGGACCCACATGTCATAATTTAAAAAACTTTTTTTCTCTAAATCCATCAGGGCATTGGAGGGAGCTCCGGCATGGGCGCCTCGTCTCCGTGATGCCGGGAGAGAGGGGACGGGCGAGACGGATGCCACCACGGTCGTGCGTCGTCGCCACACCGCCTCGCCCCTGACTGTCCGCGTCGGCCGCCGTTCTGCCGCCCACCATCCGCCCTCCGTTCTGCCCCCCCCCCCCCCCCCCCCGTCCATGACCGTCCGCGTCGGGTCGCTGCTCCGGCGATGCACCGCCGCGCCGCACCCGCCCTCGCCTCTGACGTGCGCCGCCTCGCTCGCCATGCCGTCCGCGTCGGGCCGCCACGCTCCGGTGATGCACCGCCGCTCTGCCGCCCCGCTCAGGTGACACACTGCTGCGCCCCGCCTGGCCGGCGCAAGCCATGGGCACGGGCGGCCATGGCGCAGAAGCGCTCTGGCCAGACGCGGGCGCAAACGAGCTCTGGCCATGGGTACGGGCTCCGACCACGGGCGGCCATGGCGCGGGCGTGCTCCGGCCAGCACGGGCGTTGACCTTTTTTTTAGCTGCGTATTATTGAATCTATGATTTTTGTTTTTTTACGAGTCACCCGGGTCTAGGGTTCAAAATGATCGGGATTACAGAGTTCAGAATGCCGATTTCGGGGATCGCAAGTTCAGGGTTCGATTTAGCTTTTGGCTACAAGTTCGAGGTTTGTTTTGGACTTTTTCCTTTTTATTTTATTTTGCGATGACGTTATTTCCTCACGTCCGTGCAAGCCGAAACAATTACACATATAACACCACGTTTGTTGTCAAAATTACATAAATCACCACGTCAAAAAAAAGTTGCATAAATCACAGAAACTAAACATATTTTGACATGTGGACCGTTACCATTGTACCGTATTTTTATACCGGAAACCATAATTATATAACAATTTGAAAAAATGAACATTTTTTAAATATGAATCATTTTTTTAAATGAACAAATTTTCTTCAGAACTGAATATTTTATAACAATGAAAATATTCATGAATTTGAGTAATTAAAAAAGAAAAGAAAAATAACTAAAACGTAAAACGACAAAAAAATCAAAAAACCAGTAAATTAGAAGAAAATATGAATCGGAATGTTCTAGAATCTTCCCAAAACCGAAAGGAAATATGGGCCAGCCCCGTTACGGCGTTAGTGAAAGTGCGTTGTACATGACGGGTACGTGTTGCATCGTTTGATCGAAGTGACAAACGTCAGTTAGGGCTTGTTGCGGGTGCGCCTACGAAAGGGCCTCCATTCCTAAAGGGCACCCGACGGATGAGTACGCTCCACGTGGCGGCAAAAGGAAGCGCGCGATGTACAGGAAGCTCAGTCGCGCGATTCATTTCGTGAAGCCAGGAAAACAAAAGCTCTGCGCGATGTACGCAAAACGAATCCCTGTAACCCATCCGTTTTCGGTGTCGCACTGCCCCAACACGTATGTAGGAAGGAGCAAATAACATATAAACTGAGATGTACACACAGAAAATAATGTAGACTATAATTGAGAGTACATAATATATATAGTACGATGTACAAATTACCCAGAACAGAGAGTACAAACTAAATACAACACAAAGTACGAAATTATGTACACATGCACTGATAGTATAATTACAGAAAATAATGTACATATTATCACAAACTGGAGTACGAAATATTGTTATACAACTACACCGAACATGATGTACAAACTAAACAAAATATGAAGTACAAAAGTGCCCACATGTAGTACAACTACACAGAAAAATAATGTACATACTATCAGGAACTGAGAGTACATGCTAACAGAAACTGAGAGTACAGCAAACCAACCTGTGGTTGGATGGTTAGCAGGATGGTTGTATCCTCAGCCCACCAGAGTTCAAACCATAGGTTTGACGTTTGTGTGTTGTATTTAGGCAGAATATTCTTTTAGTGGGATGCGATGTTCCCGTCGACAGCGAGACGCCCGTGGTGACTTCGTCAATCTCAAGAGTCGATCTGTCGGCTCAGTATTTCGGAGGTGCTCATAGGGGTTAGTGTGCGTGTGTGCGTTCATGAGTGTGCGCGTGTATGTGAGCATCTGCGTTTGTACTGTGTTTTAAAAAAAATCTTAGAGTACAGAATATTGTTATACAAACTACACAGAACATGAAGTATAAACGTACACAAAACCCGGTAGTACAACTACACAGAGAAAAGTGGGAGTATAAAAATATATGTAACAGGATGTACTCCCTCCGTTCCATATTAGATGACTTCATTTTGTCAAAAAGTGGATGTATCTGGACTTATAGCATATCTAGATACATCCACTTTTGTCCAAATAGAAGTCATCTAATTTGGAACGGAGGGAGTACAACATAACCTGGAGTACGGAAAAAAAGTTCGTCAAAACTTATTAACATTGAATCTAGTTTTAAAGATTTTGACGCGAGGAGTTAAAAAATGAAAACGGTTCGTAATTTGGACAAACGGTTCTCAAAATATTTCGTTTAAAAAATTATTTAAAAAAAGAAAGAGAAAAACCGTCCTCCCACCTCTCCCGGATCCCTTTTCTCACTCATCCTCATTTCCGCTTTTATTCTGATAGCGACACTTAACGGATATGCAAATAATTATGTGGGACCAAAACAAGTATAAGGTGACACTTGTCACGACAAGAGCGGGATAAAGTTTATATTTTAAAGGGAAGATTTTTTTTCGGTTGCCGCGCTTCGTCGCAATGATGCAGGAGCTCAGATCTGGTGCACACGTAGGTGTAGTCCACTACACTAGGCCCATCCGGCCCATCTGATGCAAGCCGTAGCAAACGAGCAATATTCTTGGGCCAAATTTGCACAGATTTATTGTTTTTCCCTTTTAAAAAATGCTTATGTACTGTTTTGACGAAAATCACAACAGAAATCACTTAGTAAACAACTTTTACAACTATTGATCGTTTTTCCCTGTGTTTTGTGTTTTGTATGCTTCTCATTTAGACGGAATATTTTTTAGTGCAAGGTGACGTTCTGGTTGACAACGAGGCGTCTATGGTGAATTCGTCAATCTCAAAACTTGATCCGCCGGTTCAGTCTCACAAAGGTACTCATAGGGGTAGGGTGTGCGTGTGTGCGTTCAGATGTGTGGGTGTATGCGTGTGTGCGTTGTATTGTGTTTCCCCAAAAAAAGATTATAATTTTTTGTCATATTTATTTTCCTTCCTAGTGGGATTGGTGAGATATTGTAGACCAATATTTGGGGGGTTTAAAATTCAAAATAAAATGTTCTTAGAACCTTCCGTTATTGACTGTTTTTAGGATTGGGTTTCTCGCATTGCAATATTCAGAACTTAAAAATTACGTTTATAGGTGTTGACTTCTCTTTTTTTTTCAAAATAATACACTACATGTGCTTTGAAGTGTCCGCATGTTATACTTGAAAGTACACGTGAAGCATTGAAAATTGTCGTGTCTCGCTTTACGGATACCGGGAGTAAAGGATACCTTCAAGAGGATTCACACGAACGGATCAGAGACAAACAACATTAAGACTAGTCATAGTGGGGAGTATTAGAGTGATATCATGCATACGATACTAGTCTATGTTACTATCTCAATAGTGGGGAGTATCATAGGAATAGTATCATATAATCATGCATTTATTAGGCTATGTACTCATCTTGTCTCGAAATCCGTTATGTTGCGGTATCTACCTATGATATCACCATCACCTGTATGTTCATTAAATACTCGCCACATCATCATTTTTTGCTACGTGACATTTATGTTACTACATATGTTACTCCCATTATGAATAATCTAACTAGGTTCAAACCGTCCGTAGACTAACAACCCTATTCCTATGTATCTGAATTGATAAATTGACCATGATTTTGATTCCAGGTGAGCTACCTGGCAGGTGGATGGCGTACGGACGGCAGTGTTAAAATCTGGCACCCTTATGCTGCAGGTGTTAGCAACTTCTTGACACTATTAATTGTCGGGATGTAATCCCCGGTACCCCAAGATTATGGTGTTATTATGCTTACATTAGAGAAAAAACAGAAGTTAAACGAGTGAGGGGGTGAAAGATAACGTGATAGGCAAAGAAATGCAACTCGGGCCGACATGGCGGCACTCCCGGCTACCCCGACCTCGGCCTCACCCCGGCTTCCCCGACATGGCGTCACCCCGGCTTCCCCGACATGGCGTCACCCCGGCTTCCCCGACATGGCATCACCCCGGCTTCCCCGACATGGCGGCACTCACGGCTTCCCCGACATGGCGTCACCCCGGCTTCCCCGAAATGGCGGCACTCCCGGCTACCCCGACCTCGGCCTCACCCCGGCTTCCCCAATATGGCATCACCCCGGCTTCCCCGACATGGCGGCACTCACGGCTTCCCCGACATGGCGTCACCCTGGCTTCCCCGAAATGGCGGCACTCCCGGCTACCCCGACCTCGGCCTCACCCCGGCTTCCCCGACATGGCGTCACCCCGGCTTCCCCGACATGACGTCTCCCCGGCTTCCCCGACATGGCGGCACTCCCGGCTTCCCCAATATGGCGTCACCCCGGCTTCCCCGACATGGCGGCACTCCCGGTTTCCCCAACATGGCATCACCCCGGCTTCTCCGACATGGCGGCACTCCCGGCTTCCCCGACATGGCGTCACCCCCGACTTCCCCGACCAGTACGGATGATTCTGAAGACAGGCACAAGGAGACAAGACAAGGACGCGCGCCGCACGGCTCGTGTCTGTCTAGGAGGTGACCAGGCATGGCTACAGTGCCGATGATGTGACTAGAGTACACTGCGTGATGCAGTGAACAGTGCGGACAAGACCCCGGTAGTCATGTCAGCTACAGTACCAGAATAGTGTCACGTGGGCCACCTCTTGTCCCCTGGGCTCCTCCTATATAAGGGGCACCAGGGGGAAGGCCAAAGAAAAAACCACAGACGGCCGGCCACGGGCACGGCTCCCCTTTCCTCTCTTTCTCCCCCAAGACCTCTTAGAGGCAACTCGGTTCGGCTCATGGAGCGGTTGTAATGTTCATATGCGGAGAGAAGAAATACACAGAGTAGGCTAGATGCTGCAGTAGGGGTTTTATCTCCTCACGAGAGTCCCGAAGCAGGGTAAATCCTTGTGTTCATCTGTTTATCCGTGTGCGATCACTTCGCGCTATCCCTCCCCGAATCCTCTAGCGTCCATCCGGCCCCACAAATTAGCCTACCCGTAGGCATCTGTTGTTCACCACGACGACAGTTGGTGCCCACCGTGGGGCTGACAGTGGCGCTTGCTGGACTAAATTCGGACGGGACCTTCTTCATCAACTCGGGGACTCGACATCGCCATTGTCCTCGCACTCCAACTCGCCGCCGCAAGCGGAGGCCGGCGCAGCCGGTATCAGCGCTCGTCTTCGACAGATCCCGGGTAACGCCCCGACAGTTGCTCGGGTTGTGTCGATTCGTTCGGTCCGCGCAACACCAGCCAGGCTCCGTGAGTATTCTTTCCGGTACCGCATGCAGTTAGCTAATTTCAAATATTACTCGGGGACTGCCCCTTCGTGCCTAGCTTATTTGTTAACCCCGGAACGAAATGTCGTAACCCGGGGACTGTCCTGTTGTGTTGTCCGTGTATTTTTCCCCGGGGCAAGATGTCTTGACCCGGGGACTGACTCACCGGTCAGATATGCTTTTCATCTTAAGTCGGTAGAGCAACTCGGGAATTAATTTATCTATATGCTTGCGGTTTATGTCTGTCTGTCCGAGTTACTTATATGTCGGCACTCCGAGGTGAACTCGGGGATTGCCCTGTTATTTATATGCATGCCTGCTGTTTGTATCGTTTGTACGTCGGCAATCCGAGATAAACTCGGGGACTGCCTTGCCTATCTGCATGTATGTTGTTGTTTAGGTTGTCCATATACCGAATAGCTTTCAACCTTGTTTCAAAGTTCAAGTAATGTATGCTATCCGAGATGATCTTGTGACTCGACTGACGAACGCCTAGAATGGTAGTCAAGAGCAGAGGTTGTGGAGTGTAGTAAACATGAATACATACTCGGGAGCTCGGTCTAAAAAGTAATTCGGCATATGTTGTATGTGTGTTTTCCCCGGAGCAAGATGTCTTGACCCGGGGACTAGCCCGCCAGTGCATTCTGTTTTTTCTGCTATATTTCTAAAATTAACTCGGGGACTCGATGAAAACCGAGTCATCATCATAGTGCATAGCTTTGCGACTCATTGTAATTTCTGTATTGTGCTAGACTTGGTTTGATCAGTTAAATAGAGTCATTACTCTTGTTAAATATATATATATATATATATGTGCCTGAACTAACATTGAAAGGTGATGTCGGTTTTACCGAGAGAATATTCATGTCGAAGGTCTTAATTATATCGGTTATTATGTCGGTCATCTCGGATCCATCTTATATTTGTTATGGCCTGAAAGTATATCCCGGACTATCTTTGATGTCGGTTTGCCGAGTTATAAATGGCCCGATACACCGTATTGTCGCTTATGTCGGTAAGATTTAATTTGATCGGATAATTAGAATTGTCGCTCCTGTTGAATATTCATTAAACATGTATGCCTGAACTAACATTGAAAGGTGATGTCGGTCTTACCAAGAGAGTGCTCAGGTCAAAAGTATTGGTTATGTCGGTTATCTCGGATCCATCTTATAGTTATTATCATCTCAGTGTATATCACGGATAGTCTTTGGTATTGGCTTGCCGAGTTATAATGGCATATTATACCAAGTTGTTGCTTATGTCGGTTCGCTACTGTATCACGGCATCTTTCCATATCTCCAGATCACCGTTTACGTCGGTTCGCCAATGTATCACGGCATCATGCAATATCTCCAGATCGCTGTTTGTTTCGGTTTGCCAAAGTTCGCCAAAGACAACCCGAGATACCTTTATGTCAAACCAGCAGTGGCTGGAGACATCCATGTCGGTAAGTGCCCAGAGTGGCTACCGGGCATCCGAGACACCCGAGATACCATTATGTCAAACCAGCAGTGGCTGGAGACATCCATGTCGGTAAGTGCCCAGAGTGGCTACCGGACATCCGAGACACCCGAGGTACCCTTATGTCAAATCAGCAGTGGCTAGAGACATCTATGTCGGTAAGTGTCCAGAGTGGCTACCGGACATCCGAGACACCCGAGTTACCCTTACGTCAAACCAGCAGTGGCTGAAGACATCTATGTCGGTAAAACGCCCAGAGTGGCTAAAGAACCGGCATATGATTATATTTTTGCAGGTACAAGGCGGAATATGTGAAGATGGTGATGTTGTTATTTTTTCTAAGTCTGCGCGCGACTCTGCGAGTCCCCCGCAGCCTCGGAGACTAGTGTCGGGGATGTAATCCCCGGTACCCCAAGATTATGGTGTTATTATGCTTACCTTAGAGGAAAAAGAGAAGTTAAATGAGTGAGGGGGTCAAAGATAACGTGATAGGCAAAGAAATGCAACTCGGGCCGACATGGCAGCACTCCCGGCTACCCCGACCTCGGCCTCACCCCGGCTTCCCCGACATGGCGTCACCCCGGCTTCCTCGAAATGGCGGCACTCCCGGCTACCCCGACCTCGGCCTCACCACGGCTTCCCCGACATGGCCTCACCCCGGCTTTCCCCACATGGCGTCACCCCGGCTTCCCCGATATGTGAAGGGGATCGCAGGCAGAAAACAATAAATTTTCTAACAACGATAACCTTAAACTAGGCAGGACCTATACTATGCAGATATAGTAATACGGAGGAGATCGATATACATACCCTTGTAGACCGAAACGCGGGGATTACGCTCCCGCACAAGCGTTGTCGGTGAAGCCGACGAAGACGACCTCGAGGTCGTGTAGAGGAAGAAGACCTCCGAGCACCACTAGCGTGGCACCTCGCAGGGATCCACACACGTACGGTGAAGACGACGACCTCCGGGCTCCGATCCAGGGACGAGCAGCGGAAGACTTGGACCGGAAGACCAGCAGCACGGCGGTGTGCGTATGGTGGAGAGAACTTCACCTTGGCGCAACTCCAATGGAGGAATCACGTTTTCAAGGAGAAGAAGAGAGAGAGAGAGATTGGGTTGTACTTTAAAAGCCAAGGGGGCACCTCTATATATAGGTGGAGGGGGGCTGCCAGCCTTGCTGGCTGGGTGGTGTGGGACTATTCCCACACCAGCCCGCCCCCAAAGGGTGCGCCGGCCCTAGGTGGGCCCCATTTGGCCCACCTAGGGCAGCCCCCTTCCTCATGCGCACCTAGGGGGGAAATTCCCCTCTATGGGCCTTCTCTCCCATGGGAAGGCCCATTTAAGGTGGGCTGCCTTTTAAATTCCAAAAATCATTAAATAAAAATGTATTTAACTATTAATTACACTAATTAATATTAAACACACATTATCTAATTTATTCCGGCTCCGAAAACTATTTCGTCGCTCTCCGATCTTCATCGGATCTTTCCCGGGACGCTCCCGGTGCTCTCTTCTAATTTCTCTTCCGGTAAACTTGTCGACTCCCCTTAAGTGTGTTACCCTAGCGGTTCGAGATCTCGCCAGACATGATCGAGACACGCTCTCCGATCAATGACTAATTCGTGGACCTTGTATACCCAGAATTAATCCCTATGAGATAACGAATAACTTTGTCGTTCGAACCTAGACGTCGAGTCTTAAACCTTTTGCCATGGCGATACTTAGCGTGTCCGAGACTCGTCCATAGATATCGCGATACCTAGCTTGATCTCGTTACCGACAACACTAACTTCTACTCGTCCATGATATTATGTCCTGGTGACCTAGTCACATGCTTGCAGGCTTATTTGACATAATCTCACCGAGTGGGCCCTAGAGTATCTATCCTGCTATGCGGACTGGCAAATCCCGCTCTTGATCTCTCGTCTCAACATACTCCCTTCCGATACCCGAGAGGGACACCTTTATTGTCATACTATTAAGACATGACGTTTGATGCAATCAAAGTATCTTTCAGGAATAGCAATAAGAGTTGATCTCACGGTCAAAGGCGTAATGACTACGTCCTACAAATATTGGGTATGTCCATCACATCGTTCTACCAACGATGTGACTCCATTGTCAACTGACACCATGTCACATGATCGGGAAACCTCGATCATCGATTGCACAATGAACTAGTCACGTAGAGGCTACTAGGGACCTGGTTGTCTTACGTATCACACGTGTATTAATGTTTCCGCTTAATACAGTTATAGCATGACACAAAAACGTATTATGAACAAATGAGATATGATAAATAAAACACTTTATTAATTGCCTCTAGGGCATATCTCCTTCAATATGGCCTCACCCCGGCTTCCCCGACATGGCGGCACTCCCGGCTTCCCCAATATGGCGTCACCCTGGCTTCCCCGACATGGCGGCACTCACGGCTTCCCCGACATGGCGTCACCCCGGCTTCCCCGAAATGGCGGCACTCCCGGCTACCCCGACCTCGGCCTCACCCCGGCTTCCCCGACATGGCGTCACCCCGGCTTCCCCGACATGGCGTCACCCCCCGACATGGCGGCACTCCCGGCTTCCCCAACATGGCGTCACCCCGGCTTCCCCGACATGGCGGCACTCCCGGTTTCCCCAACATGGCGTCACCCCGGCTTCTCCGACATGGCGGCACTCCCGGCTTCCCCGACATGGCGTCACCCCCGACTTCCCCGACCAGTACGGATGATTCTGAAGACAGGCACAAGGAGACAAGACAAGGACGCGCGCCGCACGGGTCGTGTCTGTCCAGGAGGTGACCAGGCATGGCTACAGTGCCGATGATGTGACTAGATTACACTGCGTGATGCAGTGAACAGTGCGGACAAGACCCCAGTAGTCATGTCAGCTACAGTATCAGAATAGTGTCACGTGGGCCACCTCTTGTCCCCTGGGCTCCTCCTATATAAGGGGCACCAGGGGGAAGGCCAAAGAAAAAACCACAGACGGCCGGCCACGGGCACGGCTCCCCTTTCCTCTCTTTCTCCCCCAAGACCTTTTAGAGGCAACTCGGTTCGGCTCATGGAGCGGTTGTAATGTTCATATGCGGAGAGAAGAAATACACAGAGTATGCTAGATGCTGCAGTAGGGGTTTTATCTCCTCGCGAGAGTCCCGAAGCAGGGTAAATCCTTGTGTTCATCTGTTTATCCGTGTGCGATCCCTTCGCGTTATCCCTCTCCGAATCCTTTAGCGTCCATCCGGCCCCACAAATTAGTCTACCCGTAGCCATCTGTTGTTCGCCACGACGATATTAATCAACAAAATTTAGAGTATGTCTGGTTCCTGCCATTGTCATAAACTTCCAGCGCAACGGAGAATCTGCATTGTTTTTCTTGAAGTGCACCCATTAGTTCACGGATCTTTAGAACAAAAATATATTTATGTCGGATGTACTAATTACAGGTAATGCATAATTCATCAGAGTTGATTTGCACTAGTTCAAGCCGAACGTTCCCGGCGCAATATACATAGACCAACCAACAGCTATAAGTGCCACATCCCTACAGAAATATTACTCTCTACATAAATATTATTCTCTCCGGTCCATAAAAATTATTACTGGATGCACCATCAAATTATACGTGATTAGTTGTTTTGGAGCTACATTTATTCCGGACCGGAGGTAGTATGTTAGACTACAGTGATGTTCGCATGCATGTAAGACTGAAACAAATGTGGCCTAAATTTAGATCGGTCGCAACGGAAAGAAAACGGAAAATGATATGTTTACATCGTCGATCGTCCACCCAAACTTACCCAAGAGTGATAATTGCCTTGGATTGTTTGTCTATGATCAGGCGTATTGAGGAGCCGCTTCTGGATCGCTCCATATGTGGCCCGGTGATTGAAGATGTAAAGACTACGGCAAAAAAAATTGAGAGGCGTTCTTTCCCATCATGTTTATCGTACTCTTAATGTGGTTGTGCATAACTTAGCCAGAAAGTGTGAGGTTTCTGTAAATGTCGAGTGGTATGGTGTTCCTCCGGATTGCATCCGCGAGGCTATTTGTAATGACATTATGATTATTGATCAATAAAGCATGTGGTTATATAAAAAAAGCACTCATCCTAGTTTTAGACATTTGTGCGTACACAACGTAACTATAAGAGGAGAACTCATTCCATCTAAAAAAAATCAAACTAATAGAAGAAGAAATCTCTCCCTTATAAGCTGAAAGTGGCATTCTCCCATAATCGAGGTGTGACTAAACATGAGGACTTGACCCGGCAGGCCTAACACGTTAAGGTTTGTTTTTCGCTTGCGCGAAAATGAATAGACACAGGTGGACTCAGTGTGGACCCAATGGGCCGGGCCGTTGTAGTTGTCCTTCCATCGACCGTATCACCATACGCTGATAGAGCTGCGCAACCGCTGCATGCCTCAATTTGCAAACTGTATGCTGTTCTTTCCCCCTTGACACCGACTCGTTTTTGTCACCTTGCATTGCAGTGGGCAGATTTGATTTCTCTTTTGTTTTGTCTACCGGGGTGCCGTTGGAAAGTGGGATCTGTTATCACGCAATAGTGTATGACATATCACCTAAGCCAGCCCAAGTTATTTGTCATTTTTCCTTTGAGGGAAAGGCTGTTTGTTGCAAGTCCTTTAACTCTTTAAGAGCAAGAGAGAAGTCGGGGTGTTGATTACGAGTGATTCTGTTGATAATGTCACAATGTATTCGGATCGTTAGCAAAAGGATCCTTCCGACCTTCCAGAAGGTCAGTTGGCCTATCCGACCATGTACCCTCTCCGTTAATAAAAATATCTCCACGTTACTTAAATTTATATATATCTACACACGAAAATATGTTTAGATCTATATAAATTAAAACATCAACGAAAGGGGTAGTAGGTATAATACGCGTCGCTAACTTCACACGAGTGTTTTGTGAAGGACCGAGGTACGCGTGAGCTGAGAGCAACTCTCGTACCTCTGTATCAAAAAACAATTCACATAGGAGTACTTCTCTCTCTAATCTTGGCTCGTCTTTTTCTGTTTCATTCATACACACGAGTGAGCAGCAAACTGCATAAACAGGCTTACATCCAATTCCGGTCGTCACTTGTGTGTGTGAGCTTTATAGGCTAATAATTTGCACTAGTCATAGAAAATACAGAAGTGCAATGTACGTATAGAAACATGGTATACAAGTGTATAGAAAAACGGAGTACATTTATAGATATACATACACAGTAGGAGTACAAGTTACACAGAAAGAGTATAAAGTATATAGACATGCATAGTACATGTACACAAACACACATAGTACAAGTACACAGATGACAGAGTACAAAGAACACATAACATGGAGTAAAAATACAAAACATGTCGGGGATGTAATCCCCGGTACCCCTATGTTACTGATGTTATTGATTGAGTTATTGGGAGAGATAACAAAGAAATAGTTAAAAGATAAAAGAGGAAGGCATTGACTTAGCCCGGACCGAAATACTACTTCGGCCCGACATTGCGTATGCCTGTCGGGCTGGCCTGTTCGCTTCAACTGGGCAGAGGCAGGGTATCTCGGTGGGCCGAGTTGCCTCAGCCTCGGTGGGCCGGCCCACCTCGCTCCGACATGTGCATCACCTCGCACCAGGCCGACTCATCCTCAACCTCCTCCCCGAGCGCAGCGCCGCCCCGACATCACTCACCATCGACCTCACCACCGAGCATCCGGCACCTGCAGCGCCGCTCCGACCTCGGCCGCCCTGGCATCGCCGCGTCCCCGCCTCGGCCCTGTCGTCCCCGACCTCTCCTCCTCGCCTCCGACATCACCGACTCGCCCCCGACGCCGGCACATCTCGCGTGCATCCCCGCCCGACTTCGCCTGTGCCCCGGCCTCGGCCCCGAGCTCGCCCGCACCACGCCTTCGTCCCGGCGCGTTCCCGACCTCGGCTGCGACCCCGCCTCGGTCGTCCTCTCTCCGGAGTGCCCCAGCCTCGCCCCCCCCTCCCCCCCGCACCAACACGGCCGCGCCGCCCGACATCTGCACCACCCGACATCAACACCCCGGCCATGGCCGACACCCTCTACTCCTCGCCTCGGCTCCTCCGACATCGCCAGGTCGCCCGCGAGCCCACGCCGCCTCGGCCCCGCCTCTGCAGCTCCTCCAACCTCGGCAGCAACCGCGCCGCTCCGCCCGAGCTCGCTCCTGCCCGGCATCGCCTCGGCCGAATTGACCTCGGGCTCCTCCGCCTCCTCGCTCCGGCATCGAGCTCGCACGCGCCTCGGGTGGCTTCGCCCGCGCCTCGGCTAGCCTCGCTCGCATCTCGGATGGGCCGAGGTTCCCACTGCGCCCCGGTGGACTGAATTCGTCACCTCGGACGGGCCGGATACGCTGCGTCGGCGCAGGCCGAGATGTCCACCTCGGAGCAGGCTGAACGCCTCAACTCGGAGCAGGCCGGGATATTTTCCAATCTCGGTGGGCCCACTCCAGCTGCACCCCGATGATGCACTCACGGGTGTGTAGTTGGAAAACCCCAAGAGGAAGGTGTGAAGTAGTGCAGCAGCAAATTTCTCTCAGTTATGAAACCAAGGTTATCGAACAAGTAGGACATGAAGAACACGTCTGAAGGTCTCCCCTTTTGCAATGGCGCCAAAAATTGCTTGGTGGCGTGTAGTTGACGAGGGAGGTGGAACCTGCACAACACAATCAAGAAACTTTGCCCCAACTCAACAGTGAGTTTGTCAATCTCACCGGCTTGCTGTAATAAAGGATTAAACGTATGTGTGGAGGATGATGTTTGCAGAGAATGAAAGTAACAGTTTGCAGTTGGTTGTATTATCAGTTTAAAGAAAAGGACCGGGGTCCACAGTTCACTAGTGGTGTCTCTCCATAAATAATAATAATAGCATACATGCGGGTAAACAAATTACAGCTAGGCAATTGACAGAATAAAGAGCTGCATAATGATGCATATACTAATGTCATGATGTCTAGTGTGAGATTCATTTGGGCATTACAACAATATACATAGACCGTTCCAACCGCATCTATGACTAATAATCCACCTTCCGGTTAGCGTCTGTACCCATTTCAGTATTAAGTTGCAAGCAACAGATTATTGTATTAGGCAAAGTGTGTAATGTAAGTAATACAATTATCCTTAGACAAAGTACTACTGTTTTATCCCTAATAGCAACAGTACATCTACAATCTTAGAGCTTGCTGTCACTACCCCAGATTAAATAGAGACATGAACCCACTATCGAGCATAAATACCCACTCTTGGAGTCACAAGCATCTACTTGGCCAGAGCATCTACTAGCAACGAAGAGCATGCCAGATCATAAACAACACACAACATGATATATTATGAAGCAAATGACATAGTATTCAATATCTATCGGATCCCAGCCAACACATGTAGCATTACATAAAGATGATCTTGATCATGATAGGAAGCTCACAAGATCTAAACATGATGGCACAATAGGAGAAGACAACCATCTAGCTACTGCTATGAACCCGTAGTCCAAGGATGAACTACTCACGCATCAGTCCGGAGGCGGGCATGGTGATGTAGAGCCCTCCGGTGATGATTCCCCTCTCCGGCAGGGTGCCGGGAAGAGCTTCTGAACCCTCCCGAACTAGGGTTGACGACGGCGGCGGCACCGTAAGGTTTTGTGGAAAAGTGTTCGTGTCTTAGGTTTTCGGGGGGTTTAATTAGGCGAAAGGGCGAAGGCGGTGGAGGCCCGAGGGCCCACCCTCAGGTGCTGGCGCGGCAGAGGGGGGGGGGGGGGCGCCACCACCTGATGGCGGCGCCTCGGTGCCCTTATTCGTCTCTTCTTCGGACTTCTGGAACATGTCGGGAAAAATAAGGTCTTCGGTATAAAAATTGTCCAATTCCGAGAATATTTTCTAAAGTGGATTTCTGAAATAAAAAACAGCAGAAAACAGGGAACTGGCACTGTGCCATCTTGTTAATAGGTTAGTCGCAAAAAATACATAAAACTATATAAAATGTATATAAAACATGTAGGCAATTGGTATAATATAAGCATGGAACATAAAAAATTATAGATACGTTTGGGACGTATCAAGCATCCCCAAGCTTAGTTCTACTCGTCCTCGAGTAGGTAAAACGATAACAAGAATAATTTCTGAAGTGACATGCTTTCACACAATCTTGATCAAATAATAATGTAATGCATGTAAGTTGAGATCAAATGAATAAAAGCCGTAGTTTATATTGATATCAAATGAGTAATGAACAAACAAGTAGGAAGAACAAATCAAAACTTTCAATGAATTAGTACTAGAGAAGAATCAACCGTGCAAAGTAGGTATTAAAGATGATTTAAGTTTCAAGAACAACAATATAATCATCTAATGAATCAAACACTTATGACAACTTTGTGAAAGGATCAAGTCAAGCAATAACAATATGCACGTAGAAGATCATCTCTCTATTTGTTCACTCAAAAACTAGCAAGTGTTCAGCGTTAGTTCCTGGCACCAGGATGTTGTGGCTAAAAGAATAATAATGAGGGTTTGGAAGGCCAACGGAAGAAAATCTCACACTGCTAAAAGTGATCATTAGATAAGAGAAAGTCTTATAATCGAAGCTATGCAAGGAGTAGTGATTGCCACACAACGGATCCACATAGAGCTATAAGTGTATAAAAGCTCTCCAATGAAACTAGTGGGGGTGCATCTAACTTGCTTGCTAATGAAGACCTAGAACACTTTTGAGTAGGCTCATCATTGGAATATACAAGCCAAGTTCTATATTGTAAAGTTCCCCACATAGTTATGCAAGTAAAACATGAAAACTCTCACATATGGAGTAAAGGTGCTAAACATGAGCACAAATGATGACTATGAATATTACAGGTGCTACATGAGCACATGTGTGGATAAAGAGTAGTAATGATGCCCCCTTTTTATTCTTTTTTTCTTTTTTTTCTTCTTTTTTTTCATTTTTTTGTATTTTTCTGTTTCTCTTTTCGATGGCCTCCATGGCTCTTTTCACTTTTAGGGGCAAACATTCTAATATGACAGCACACTTTTGATACAAGGATCTAATAAGTGATAAAACATTGTGTATGAAACGGTGCCTCTGCCAGTGTAGCAGGATATGCAATGATCTAGCGTAATGATGCACCGGTGAGGTGTAAACCCCAAGAGTAAGGTATGAAATAGTGCAGCAGCAAATTTATCTCAGTTGTGAAACCAAGATTATCGAACCAGTAGAAAACTAAGAATCTTCTCAAGATGCCAACGGCGCCAGAAAAGATCTTGCGTCGAATTTGACGTGAAACCTGCACACAACACAAGGATACTTTGCCCCAACTTAAAAGTGAGGTTGTCAATCTCACTGGCTTGCTGTAACACCCCCAAAATTTAGACCGAATTTTAAATTAGTTTCGGACGCCGAAAAACTTTTCTAGTTTTAAATAAACGTTTTCTAAAAATCTTTCGAGGCGATTCGATTTAGTTTTTGCTCTCTCGTTAAATACCGGAGTACTCGCCTACCTAATTCTAGATGACCCGCTCGAAAAATATTTCATACTCCAGTACCAAATTTCCGTTTCCGACGTAGACCGTTAAATGTCGGTCTCGATCCCAAATTCTTCGGCCAACTTAGGAGTCTCGGAAAATTCTCATATTTTAGCGAGTTGCATATTTCTGCATTTCCTACACTTCTTCGGTCGAACCCAAATCCATTTGAGCAATTTTTGACCTACTTCCTTTGTAAGCCAAACACCGATGTCGGTACGCGGCTTAGCGGCTATTTTGCAAAACCCTTCTCCACACCTCCAAATGAGCTAAAACTACATATACACCCTCCATACACCCAGCATACACTGTGGTATTTATTTGAGATTTTTCTGAGTTCAGAAAAACCAGTGTCCTTCTGTCGAACACCTTCTGTGCGTGTCGTTTTTGAAAAACTTTGTTTTACCAAGTGTATCGTTCGAGCATGAGACTTGTTCAGTGGCGTAGACCTTCTCCTTAGCAATCCGTAGGTACCCTCCGTTTTGCATTTGGTGCTCCGAGCCTCCGGGAATCCTCCAATGTCGCTCGCATTCCAACGGAGCGTTCGGGACGCACGCATTGACATGACCCAAAACCTACTTAGCACAAAAAACTGCCTAACCCCTCACCCCTGTGCAGCCCTTTGCCCTCCCTGTTCATTTAGCACCGCAGCCTCATCCTCTCCTCCCCCTTATCTCCTCCTTGTAGGGAAGAAATGTCATGGATGACCTAGGTGGCCACCAACAAGTATTCAATGCTATTAACCCTCCTCTAACAGTACACCCTCGTGCGGAAATTCACACCCAGATATTTACCCCTACCCAGCCTCGTTCCTATCCTCTCCGTTCAAGTTTTGGATGCAAGGAGTTGCACCAAGAAGCCTTCAATGGCCATAAACTTACATCTCCTCCCTCCGGCTATATAAAGACACCCCAAGCAGCCCCGATTCGTCCACAGACACTCCACAACTTTCCCTCTCCCTATGAACCTCTCGTTCGATGCTCACGGGCGAGAGAAACTCCACACAAAATTTTGCCCACCATGGCCACCATGGCCGGAGCTTGGACGAGCTCGTGGGAGGCCACCCCCTCGCCCGGTCTCGCCCTTGCCCACCATGGGAAGCCGCCTCATGCCCGTCCCCGCCACCGGATAGCCTCTTGCCGAGCTCCTCGGCCATCCCCGGCCGGCCGTCCCTCGGTCCAGTACGTGGGCAGAGGTTGAAGAAGACCTTCGTTGCTTTCTTTTTTTCGTTCCATCGATCGGTTCGATCCGAACCGTTTTCTGGCCTGCCAGCAGCCTGCCGGCAACAGCCCGGGCGGCCAACCAGCGGCCTGCCTCGCGCTGGCGCTGGCGCGCGCGCGTGCGGCGCGCAGTGCGCGACCGCGGCCCATTTCCGGCCCAGCCGCGCGGCCAGAGCAGCCCAATCTGTTTTTCCGTCGTTCTGTTTTTCGTTCCGGTGGACAAACTTTGAAAACTCGTAACTTTTGAACCGTAGCTCCGTTTTTTACGATTCAAATTTCTAAATCTTCGTCTCGACGAGATCTACACGTTGGTACTGGTTTTGTTGTGTTTCAAAAACTTTTATTTCACTATTGTTTTTCAAACGCGTTGTTTATCGTTCCGCGGTTTAGCCGTTTTTCGTTTTTCCGACTTTATTTACTTCTTGTTATGTTATTTATATTTATCTTGTTATTGATATGTGATATATATATTGTGATAATCATGTGGAACTTTGCTTGCTATCACCCTGACATTGTTTTGATTGACGCATCTGGAAACTTTGGTTTTGCATTCATTGTTGTGTAAACATCTTTTGGAAAGATCTTGATAAACTTGACTAAGAACTTAATAACCTCACTCTACTAGATTGAGTCAGCGGTGCCATTCATCAAACATTATCGCGCAGTCACGCGTCGTCTGTATGGGCGGACCTAGCTTAGTAGCATTATCGGGATCCCCTTTGATGTCACCCCTTGGCAAGTCTAGTCGGTTACCTGTGTGGTCGGGGCTAGTCTTATGATAGTCCGGAGCTAGGCGTCGCTTATAGGTTGGGGACGTGCCGGGAAGTAATTCAGCATAAGACAAGGCCCGTAGGGCATGTCGGTGACTATACATGGGGCGTCTTGGTTTTGTGTACCGTTGGGGAGTGTGGAGTTATACTTGCCGCCAGGAATGGTTTAGTACTTCGGTACCGGCGGGATTTCTTTACACTCCAGCGTGTGCGTTGTTGCAACCTCTCGAGAGTGTATCTAGATACTAGCCTAGTCCCCAGGTCACGGGACAAGTTTGGGTCGAGTCACACTTAGAGTCAGTCTTGTCACGGGGAAAACTTTACAAATGAACTTGAAACAGGTTGTTGAAACAGGCTGTGAGACTCGTGGAGTCTAAGTGTTGCGCCAGAGTTGGCGAGGGGCCGGAGTGCCCGGAATTGTGAACTTACCCGTGTGAACTATGCATTTTGGACACCGCTACTCGGTGTCGAGATTTAAGTCCAACCGTTAAGATTGGACTCGTTCTTGCCATGACACTTTCTGAACATATGCCATGCTATATTCTGAATTTATGCCATGCTTGATTGTTGATACCCATTGATTGTTCATGCCATGTTGTTTGCAATGCCATGCTACTGTTATGTTGTTCCGCTTAGTTTAGACTCTTGCCATGTCGTAGGATATTTTATTTACGAATAACTTGTCGCATGTTTGCTTGCTGCATGATTGTTGGATTGTTTGTACTGAGGGACTACCTCTTGCTGAGTACATACGTAATGTACTCACGGGCCTTGTGATTGTGGCCAGATGTCGGCGAGGATTCATCTTCTACCTCAGCGTGGAGATGGAGCAAGAGCGTGCGTGCTAGGAATCCGTAGTCCAGCCAGATGCCCGTGGGAATGGAGTCGCTCCAAGCCGTTGCCTCAATTCTTCTTCCGCTGCCAGTTAAAACTCTGACATGTGCCATGCTTGGCTCGATATTCTGTCGTGCCTCGAAGGCCTTGTAAACCCTTTTGTAGCACTTATGTGCCTGATTGTGTAATGATTTCACATATGTTACACTGTCGCGACGTGCGGCCAGATATCTTGGGCTGGCGCACGGGACGACCGCCTCGCTGGCAAGTTGTGCCAGGGAGGGGTGTTACAGAGTGGTATCAGAGCCCAGGCTGGCTGTAGACTACCCTAGCATGGAAAGCCCCGCCTTACTGTGCCCGGCAATGAGCCGGACGGATTTAACCCGCCCCGCCTAACCGGCATGGCTCGTGTCGGTCCACAGTAAGGTATAGTAGGATTGGTCCCCTTTCATGTGTGAGACCAGCGGGTTTTTCCATGAGAAGGAATCGACACAACCCAGTCTATAAGGAACCCAGTCCTACCTGCCCTTTACCCCCACCCTCGCTTGCTAACCTTGGCAACCCAATTCTCTCGAATAGATCCCGCTGAGAAATCTTGCCCTCATGTCTTGTTCTAGTCCCAAAGCCCCGAGTGAACCGCTTCCCTCTTTCCTCCTAGAAACCACTGCCGATGAACACCTTGGCTTTCCACTGATCCTTAGAAGAGTTTGTAACCTTCTCGGTTGCCCTGCTCGCCCTCGGTATGTTGTGTTCAAAAGTTCAGTCCCGTTTCCTGGGGGTGAATTTCGAGCAAACGTACACATCAGCCCATGCCCTTCTGGCCCGAAGCAGCCCTATGTGATCCGTGGTAGGAACATGCCTACTCTGAGCCAAGCCATCCAGAAAGCAGCCTGGGAAGGCCTCGCTCGTCTCCGGCACTCGGAACCGGCGATGGCGCAAAGTCGAGCTTTCCGCTTTTTCCCAGCAAGGCATCAGCCTGGTGCGGAGTTAATCCAAACCTCAACCGACACAGAAGCCGACCCCACCTTAATCAGCATCGTCGCCTACGGAGTTGCAATGTCGACGCTCTGCGATTCCCTGTTGGAGGAACTCGTGGGCACTAGGCGCACCCTTAGCCACGTTAGCCTACAGCTCGCGGAATCAAGAAACCCATCCTCCCTCATAGAAGATCCGAGTCAGGAGCTCCCAATCCCAAGTGCGCCAGGACACAATCTCCATGCCGCCCCGACAGATGCAGCGTCCACAGTTTGCCAGTTCTTCGAAGCACGAGGCGCGATACTCGAAGGCGTTCCTGTGATTCCCCACCCCCGCAGAAGATGGAGGCCGCACTACACCAACTGCAAGGGACCGTCAAGCAGAGTAAGACCCGCGTTTAGTTAGTCAGAGTGGCGCTTGTATGTCGATAGGTGAGAATCAGCGAGGTTGCTCGTTTCCTCTTGTGTGGCTTGTGTGAATCAAGTTGTTGTCTTCTTTTAGTTATGGTTTAATTAGCCAGGGTAAAACTTTTATTCTAATCCTTTTTCTAGTGGGTATGGTTGAAATGATTATGCCATACTTCTAAAAATATTTTGAGATATCCTTGTCTCACAGTATGTGCAAGCCAATTATTGGTGACACAAATATCTTCTTCTAAAAGGAAAACTATGTTATTTTTCAAAACCCGGGTATGTATGAAAAATAAATATGCCACCTTTCTAAAATAAAGACCCTGAACTTGGAATATAATTAGTGTATTTCTAAGCTTATGATTTTCCAAAACTATGGTAAATGTTTGCCCATGATAGATCATTGGTTGTTGGTTGATAGTCTGCTTGTAGATCTTGTTTGATTTTACCGTGTTGTGTTCATGACCAAAACCTTAGATTTAATTTTATAAACATGCAAGTAGATCCTATACTGATTGATTGTGTGAGCCCCTGCCGGTTTTAAATGCATTCAGTGCGGTAAAAATATCCCGTTTGAGCGATACCTATTTTGATAAAAATCTTTTGAGTATAAATATTTCGGGTACTAAAATTTTATTATTTTTGTAGAAAAGTTTTGACTTGAGCGTGTTCGATGATTTAAAATTCTAACCTGTAAAACCTTCTTAATCTCGAGGACGAGATTCTTTTTAATGGGGGAGTTTTGTAACACCCCGAAAATTTAGACCGAATTTTAAATTAGTTTCAGACGCCGAAAAACTTTTCTAGTTTTAAATAAACGTTTTCTAAAAATCTTTCGAGACGATTCGATTTAGTTTTTGCTCTCTCGTTAAATACCGGAGTACTCGCCTACCTAATTCTAGATGACCCGCTCGAAAAATATTTCATACTCCAGTACCAAATTTCCGTTTCCAGCGTAGACTGTTAAATGTCGGTCCCGATCCCAAATTCTTCGGCCAACTTAGGAGTCTCGAAAAATTCTCATATTTTAGCGAGTTGCATATTTCTGCATTTCCTACACTTCTTCGGTTGAACCCAAATCCATTTGAGCAATTTTTGACCTACTTCCTTTGTAAGCCAAACACCGATATCAGTACGCGGCTTAGCGGCTATTTTGCAAAACCCTTCTCCACACCTCCAAATGAGCTCAAACTCCATAGACACCCTCCATACACCCAGCATACACTGTGGTATTTATTTGAGATTTTTCTGAGTTCAGAAAAACCCGTATCCTTCTGTCGAACACCTTCTGTGCGTGTTGTTTTTGAAAAACTTTGTTTTACCAAGTGTATCGTTCGAGCATGAGACTTGTTCAGTGGCGTAGAACTTCTCCTTAGCAATCCGTAGGTACCCTCAGTTTTGCATTTGGTGCTCCGAGCCTCCGGGAATCCTCCAATGTCGCTCGTGTTCCACCGGAGCGTTCGGGACGCACGCATTGACATGACCCAAAACCTACTTAGCACAAAAAACTGCCTAACCCCTCACCCCTGTGCAGTCCTTTGCCCTCCCTGTGCATCCAGCACCGCAGCCTCATCCTCTCCTCCCCCTTATCTCCTCCTTGTAGGGAAGAAATGTCATGGATGACCTAGGTGGCCACCAACAAGTTTTCAATGCTATTAACCCTCCTCTAACAGTACACCCTCGTGCGGAAATTTACACCCAGATATTTACCCCTACCCAGCCTCGTTCCTATCCTCTCCATTCAAGTTTTGGATGCAAGGAGTTGCACCAAGAAGCCTTCAATGGCCATAAACCTACATCTCCTCCCTCCGGCTATATAAAGACACCCAAGCAGCCCCCGATTCGTCCACAGCCACTCCACAACTTTCCCTCTCCCTCTGAACCTCTCGTTCGATGCTCACGGGCAAGAGAAACTCCACACAAAATTTTGCCCACCATGGCCACCATGGCCGGAGCTTGGACGAGCTCGTGGGAGGCCACCCCCTCGCCCGGTCTCGCCCTTGCCCACCATGGGAAGCCGCCCCATGCCCGTCCCCGCCACCGGATAGCCTCTTGGCGAGCTCCTCGGCCATCCCCGGCCGGCCGTCCCTCGGTCCAGTACGTGGGCAGAGGTTGAAGAAGACCTTCGTTGCTTTCTTTTTTTCGTTCCATCGATCGGTTCGATCCGAACCGTTTTCTGGCCTGCCAGCAGCCTGCCGGCAACAGCCCGGGCGGCCCACCAGCGGCCTGCCTCGCGCTGGCGCTGGCGCGCGCGCGTGCGGCGCGCAGTGCGCGACCGCGGCCGATTTCCGGCCCAGCCGCGCAGCCAGAGCAGCCCGATCTGTTTTTCCGTCGTTCTGTTTTTCGTTCTGGTGTACAAACTTTGAAAACTCGTAACTTTTGAACCGTAGCTCCGTTTTTGACGATTCAAATTTCTAAATCTTCGTCTCGACGAGATCTACACGTTGGTACTGGTTTTGTTGTGTTTCAAAAACTTTTATTTCACTGTTGTTTTTCAAACGCCGAAACTTTCCGGAGCATTTGGAACCCATCTTCGAAGGCAAGCTAACCCCTTGCTATAACCTGTCCCGCAACGGTTTGGTTGTTTATTTGCTATTGTCATGTGGTGTGTTTATATTTGTCTGTGTACTGTTAGATTTATACATGCATGTTTATTGTTTGTGCTTAATATGATACTTGTAATATTATTCATTTTACGTTGCACATCATAGATCTAACCCGCTGACTTATTTAACTCGCTAACTTATTTAACTCGCTAACTTATTTAAATTGTGTTATTTATTATGTGCTAACACCACCATTCTTGAGACATTGGACTGGGGGTACCGCCGCCGTCGATGGAATAGTGGATATTAACAACCAACTAAAAACGACACGAGGTGATTCCGGCACCCCCGCCGCGAATGCCCGGTCGGTTTAATCGGACCTTGTTTGTTTCTATTGTATGATATATTGTGCCTGTTAATAACCAACTAAAGACGACACGAGGTAATTCCGGCACCCCCGCCGCGAATGCCCGGTCGGTTTAACTTGACTTTATTTACTTCTTGTTATGTTATTTATATTTATCTTGTTATTGATATGTGATATATATATTGTGATAATCATGTGGAACTTTGCTTGCTATCACCCTGACATTGTTTTGATTGACGCATCTGGAAACTTTGGTTTTGCATTCATTGTTGTGGAAACATCTTTTGGAAAGATCTTAATAAACTTGACTAAGAACTTAATAACCTCCTTCGACTAGATTGAGTCAGCGGTGCCATTCACCAAACATTATCGCTCAGTCACGCGTCGTCTATATGGGCGGACCTAGCTTAGTAGCATTATCAGGATCCCCTTTGATGTCACCCCTTGGCATGTCTAGTCGGTTACCTGTGTGGTCGGGGCTAGTCTTGTGATAGTCCGGAGCTAGGCGTCGCTCATAGGTTGGGGACGTACCGGGAAGTAGTTCAGCCTAAGATAAGACCCGTAGGGCATGTGGAGTTATACTACACAGGGGGCGTCTTGGTTTTATGGACCGTTGGGGAGTGTGGAGTTATACTTGCCGTCAGGAATGGTTTAGTACTTCGGTACCGGCGGGATTTCTTTACACTCCAGCGTGTGTGTTGTTACAACCTCTCGAGAGTGTATCTAGATACTAGCCTAGTCCCCAGGTCACGGGACAAGTTTGGGTCGAGTCACACTTAGAGTCAGTCTTGTCACGGGGAAAACTTTACAAATGAACTTGAAACAGGTTGTTGAAACAGGTTGTGAGACTCGTGGAGTCTAAGTGTTGCGCCAGAGTTGGCGAGGGGCCGGAGTGCCCGGAATTGTGAACTTACCCGTGTGAACTATGCATTTTGGACACCGCTCCTCGGTGTCGAGATTTATGTCCAACCGTTAAGATTGGACTCGTTCTTGCCATGACACTTTCTGAACATATGACATGCTATATTCTGAATTTATGCCATGCTATATTCTGAATTTATGCCATGCTTGATTGTTGATACCCATTGATTGTTCATGCCATGTTGTTTGCAATGCCATGCTACTGTTATGTTGTTCCGCTTAGCTTAGACTCTTGCCATGTCGTAGGATATTTTATTTACGAATAACTTGTCGCATGTTTGCTTGCTGCATGATTGTTGGATTGTTTGTAGTGAGGGACTACCTCTTGCTGAGCACATACGTAATGTACTCACGGGGCTTGTGATTGTGGCCAGATGTCGGCGAGGATTCATCTTCTACCTCAGCGTGGAGATGGAGCAAGAGCGTGCGTGCTAGGAATCCGTAGTCCAGCCAGATGCCCGTGGGAATGGAGTCGCTCCAAGCCGTTGCCTCAATTCTTATTCCGCTGCCAGTTAAAACTCTGACATGTGCCATGCTTGGCTCGATATTCTGTCGTGCCTCGAAGGCCTTATAAACCCTTTTGTAGCACTTATGTGCCTGATTGTGTAATGATATCACATATGTTACACTGTCGCGACGTGCGGCCAGATATCTTGGGCTGGCGCACGGGACGACCGCCTCGCTGGCAAGTTGTGCCAGGGAGGGGTGTTACACTTGCTGTAACAAAGGATTAAACGTATGTGTGGAAAATGATGTTTGTTTGCAGAGAATGAAAATAACAGGATTGCAGTAGGATTGTTTATCAATTTGAGGAAAAAGGACCGGGGTCCACAGTTCACTAGTGGTGTCTCTCAATAAATAATAATAGCATACATGCGGGTAAACAAATTACAGCTGGGTAATTGACAGAATAAAGAAGTACATAATGATGCATATACTATAGTTATGATGGCTAGTGTGATATTCATTTGGGCATTATAACAATATAAATAGACCGTTCCAACCGCATCTATGACTAATAATCCACCTTCCGGCTAGCGTCCGCACCCCTTTCAGTATTAAGTTGCAAGCAACAGATAATTGCATTAGGCAATGTGTGTAATATAAGTAATACAAATACCATTAGATAAAGTACTACTGTTTTATCCCTAGTAGCAACAGTACATTTACATTCTTAGAGCTTGCTGTCACTACCCCAGATTAAATAGAGACATAAACCTACTATCGAGCATAAATACCCCCTCTTGGAGTCAAAAGCATCTACTTGGCCAGAGCATCTACTAGCAACGGAGAGCATGCAAGATCATAAACAACGCACTCACAAGATATATTATGAAGCAATAACATAGTACTCAATATTCATCGGATCCCAGCAAACACAACATGTAGCATTACATAAAGATTATCTTGATCATGATAGGCAGCTCACAAGATCTAAACATGGTAGCACAAGAGGAGAAGACAACCATCTAGCTACTGCTATGGACCCGTAGTCCAAGGATGAACTAATCACGCATCAGTCCGGAGGCGGGCATGGTGATGTAGAGCCCTCCGGTGATGATTCCCCTCTCCGACAGGGTGCCGGGAGGAGCTTCTGAACCCTCCCGATATAGGGTTGACGACGGCGGCGGCTCTGGACTTCGTGGAGGAAAAAGGTGCGCGTTCTAGGTCTTGTAATTCTGGGGGGTATAAGTAGGCGAAAGGGCGAAGGCGGCGGGGCCTCGAGGGCCCCACACCCTGTGCTCGCGCGGCCAGGGAGGCTGCCGCGCCACCTGGGGGTGTGGGCCCCTCGGGGTCCCGCTCCGTGTCGTCTACGGTGTTCTGGAACCTCCCGGGGAAAATAAGCACTTTGATGTTTCGTTTGTCCAATTCCGAAAATATTTCCTTAACAACTTTTCTGAAACCAAAAATAGCAGAAAACAGGCAACTGGCACTGTGGCATCTTGTTAATAGGTTAGTGCCAGAAAATGCATAAAATGATATAAAAGTGTATATAAAATATGTAGCAATTGGCATAATATAAGCATGGAACATAAGAAATTATAGATACGTTTGAGACGTATCAAGCATCCCCAAGCTTAGTTCTACTCGTCCCGAGTAGGTAAAACGATAACAAGAATAATTTCTAAAGTGACATGCTTCACACAATCTTGATCATATAATAATGTAAGGCTCATGTTATGAATGAAGTGATTCAAAGCAATGATTTATAGTTTGCTAACAAATAGACAAGGAGTAAACAACTACATCATATAAGCAAAAACTTTTCATGGATAGTACTTTCAAACAAGCATCAAAATGATTCACATGAAAGTTAACTCATAAAGCAATAGTCTCTAATTAAAAGAGCATTGAAGCAACACAAAGTAAGATATAAGTTTAAGCATTGGCTTTCAACTTGTAACATGTATATCATATAGATAGTTGTCAACACAAAGGAATATAACAAGTGCAATAAGTAAGCATATAAGAATTGTTGCACACAGCTGACACAAGTGTTTGCTTCTAAGACAGAAAGAAGTAGGTAAACTGACTCAACATAAAGTAAAAGAAAGTCCCTTCGCAGAGGGAAGCAGGGATACAAACATGTGCTAGAGCTTTTTAGTTTTATAGGTTTTTGAAATCATATAGAGAGCATAAAAGTAAGTTTTGAGAGGTGTTTGTTTTTGTCAACGAATGGTAATGGGCACTCTACCCCCCCTTGTCAACCAGACTTTCAAGAGCGGCTCCCATGAAGGACGTTATTTCTACCAGCAAGGTAGATCATCCCTCTTATCTCTTTTGTTTACACATATAGTTAAAAACTGTTGTCATTGCTTGACTGATTAGATCAGGGCAAAAATGTGAAGAGATTGAAGCGGTTAAAATTGTAATTAATTGGTACTGGGCACCCTATTTGACAGCTATTTTTGCAAAGTTAATGGATAAGCGGATGTATATGCCACTAGTCCGGTTGTGAAAGTCTGTCTAAAAGCAAATGACAAGTTTGATATCCGTAACACCACATACTTCCTCATGAGCTAATAAACATTGACACAAATAAGAGACAATATGTTTTGAATAATAAATGGTAGCACACGAAGTATTTGCTTGGAATGGCAGGAAATACCATATAGTAGTTAGGTATGGTGGACACATATGGCATGGGTTTTGACTCAAGGTTTTGGATGCACGAGAAGCATTCCCTCTCAGTACAAGGCTTTGGCTAGCAAGGTTATTTGAAGCAAACATAAGTATAAACTATGACAACAAGGCGTATATAAAAACATATTGCAAGCATTATAAAACTCTACATTGTCTTCCTTGTTGTTCAAACACCTTTACTAGAAAATATCTAGACTTTAGAGATACGAAACATGCAAACCAAATTTCAACAAGCTTTACGGTAGTTCTTCATTAATAGGTTTTAACTACATGATGTAAAAGCTTAAACATGATCTACTTGAGAGCTCAAAACAATTGCCAAGCACCACAACATACAAGATAACAATCCATAAGAGCATGTATATCTTTTTCATTATACCATCTACCACATTTAGCATTTTCTATTTCCAACCAAACACCAATCAACTTATTTAAAGATAAACTCTCCAATTATATAACAATGAGATATGAGAGTATAACATAAGAAAAACTAATAGCTCCAACAAGAGATGCATGAAAAACAAGAGCTGAAAGTATTGCAGTAGCTATAGAAGAATACTCAACAAATATAAGTGAAGAATACGAGTATTCATAAGAAAAAGCGGAGCGTGTCTCTCTCCCACAAAGGAATGCTAGGATCCATTTTATTCAGAAAATGAAAAAAACAAAAACAAACAGACGCTTCAAGTAAAGCACATAAGATGTGTCGGAATTAAAATATAGTTTCACTAGAGATGACCTGATAGTTTGTTGATAAAGAAGGGGATGCCTTGGGCATCACCAAGCTTTGACGCTTGAGTCTTCTTGAAATATGCTTGGGTGACCCACGGGGGCATCCCCAAGCTTTGGCTCTTTCATCTTCTTGATCACATCACATCATCCTTCTCTCTTGATCCTTGAAAACTTCCTCCACACCAAACTCAAAGTAAACTTCTAGAGGGTTAGTGCACAAAAAATTCTTATATTCTGCACGAACTCAATTGCTACCAATGCTACTGGACATTAGCTACAGCCACTGATACTTTATGGAACAAAAAGATCCATTCAAAATAGTAAAAGAGGCATTGCAAAATAAATGGCAGAATCTGTCAAAAACAGAATAGTCCCTAAAGACGAATTTTTTCGAAGCACTTAACTTGCTCAAATCAGAAAACTCAAAACTAATGAAAGTTTCATATATATCTGAGGATTACGCACAAAAAATCCCAGGTCCATACGATTTTTCTGTAAAGAGTTATGAATTTAACGGTGGACAGCAGAAAACAGTTTCAGCACAGCAATCCAAATCTAGCATCAACTTTCTACTAGATGCTTAACTTGACACAACAATGCAATAAAGTAAAGATACAAAGGAATTGCTACAGATGTATACATCTTCCTTGACTCAATAAAATAAAATAACAGAAACAAAAAGTGGGTTGTCTCCCATAAGCGTTTTTCTTTAACGCCTTTCAGCTAGGCACAGAAAGTGATATTCAAGTATTTCCAAGAGATGAAGCATCAACATCATAATTTGTACGAATGATAGAATCAAAAGCTAGCTTCATTCTTTTTCTAGGGAAGTGTTCCATACCTTTCTTAAGTGGGAATTGGTATCTAATATTTCCTTTTTTCATATCAATAATAGCACCCACAGTTCTAATAAAAGGTATTCCCAACACAATTGGACAAGATGGGTTGCATTCAATATCCAAGACAATAAAATCAACGGGGACAAGGTTATTGTTAACCATAATAAGAACATCATTGACTCTCCCCACAGGTTTCTTCATATCATTATCAACAAGAAAAATATCCAAATAACAATGTTCCAAAGGTGGCAAATCAAACATATCATAAAGCTTTTTAGGCATAACAGAGATACTTGCACCAATGTCACATAAAGCACTGCAATCAAATTTATCCACTTTTATTTTAATGATGGGCTCCCAACCATCTTCTAACTTCTTAGGGATAGAAGCTTTAAGTTTTAATTTCTCTTCCCTAGCTTTAATGAGAGCATTTGTAATATGAGTTGTAAATGCCAAGCTCATGGCACTAGCAGTAGGACATGTGGCTAACTTTTGCAAGAACTTAATAACTTCAGTGATATTACAATTATCAAAATCAAAATTATTATCATCAAAGCAAACCGAACCACCTTCTCCTATGTTCTTAAAAATTTCAGCACTTTTATCAAGAACAGTTTCAGCAGTTTTAGGTAATTTTAACTTTTTGGAAGAAGTAGAAGAAATATTTCCAACACCAACTATGTTACCATTAATAGTAGAAGGCTTACTAGCATGTGAAGTAACATTATTTTCAGTAGTGGTAATAGTAAAAACTTTAACAATATTATCTTACTTAGCTAGTTCTTTCTCTCTTTCCCATCTAGCATGCAATTGGGTCATCATCCTAACATTTTCATCAATTCTAACTTGGATGGCATTAATTTTAGCAAAGGCCTTACTCTCTTTAGTATCATTAGGCATGACTTTAGATTTTAAAAGATCAACAACAAGGGTAAGACTATCAACTTTAGAGGCAAGATTATCAATTTTACCAAGCTTTTCCTCAACAGTTTTATTAAAAGAAGTTTGTGTAGTGATAAAATCTTTTAGCATGGTTTCAAGTTCAGTGGAGGTATTCCTATTATTGCTATAAGAATTACCATAAGAATTAACATAATCATTACCATTATTAGAAGGATATGGCTTATAGTTATTATTACCATAATTGTTTCTATAGGCATTGTTGTTGAAATTGTTATTTTTAATGAAGTTCACATCAACATGCTCTTCTTGTGCAACTAAAGAAGCTAAGGGAACATTATTTGGATCAACATGAGATTTACCATTCACAAGCATAGACATAATAATATCAATCTTTTCACTCAAAGAGGAGGTTTCTTCAACAGAATTTACCTTCTTACCTTGAGTTGTCCTTTCAGTATGCCACTCAGAATAATTCACCATCATATCATCCAAGAGTTTTGTTGCAGCCCCCAAAGTGATGGACATAAAGGTAACTCCAGCAGCCGAATCAAGAAGGTTTCTTGAAGAAAAATTCAGTTCTGCATAAAAGGTTTGGATGATCATCCAAGTACTCAGTCCATGGGTAGGGCAATTTTTAACCAAATATTTCATTCTTTCCCAAGCTTGAGCAACATGTTCATTATCAAATTGTTTAAAATTCATAATGCTACTTCTTAGACAAATAATCTTAGCAGGAGGATAGTATTTTCCAATAAAAGCATCTTTGCATTTAGTCCATGAATCAATACTATTCCTAGGCAATGAAAACAACCATTCTTTAGCTCTTCCTCTCAAAGAGAAAGGAAACAATTTCAGTTTTATAATATCACCATCTACATCTTTTTGCTTTTGCATTTCACAAAGTTCAACAAAATTATTTAGATGGGCAGCAGCATCATCAGTACTAACACCAGAAAATTACTCTCTCATAACAAGGTTTAACAAAGCAGGTTTTATTTCAAAGAATTCTGCTTTAGAAGCAGGTGGAGCAATAGGAGTGCATATAAAATAATTATTATGGGTGCTAGTGAAGTCACACAACTTAGTATTCTCAGCAGTACTCATTTTAGCAAATAAAAATGCAAACCGAAATAAAAATAGTAATGCAAGTAACTAATTTTTTTGTATTTTTGATATTAAGCAAACAAGACAATAATAAAAATAAACTAAGCAAGACAATAACAAAATAAAAAAGATTGGATGTGAGAGACTCCCCTCGTAGAAGAGCTTCGCTTCCCCGGCAACGGCGCCAGAAAAGAGCTTGATGCACCAGTGAGGTGTTGTTGGGAAACCCCAAGAGGAAGGTATGAAGTAGTGCAGCAGCAAATTTCCCTCAGTTGTGAAACCAAGGTTATCGAACCAGTAGGAAACTAAGAATCTTCTCAAGGTGGCAACGGCGCCAGAAAAGATCTTGCGTCGAAGTTGACGTGGAACCTGCACACAACACAACCAAGGTACTTTGCCGCAACTTAACAGTGAGGTTGTCAATCTCACTGGCTTGCTGTAACAAAGGATTAAACGTATGTGTGGAAAATGATGTTTGTTTGCAGAGAATGAAAGTAACAGGATTGTAGTAGGATTGTTTATCAGTTTGAGGAAAAAGAACCGGGGTCCACAGTTCACTATTGGTGTCTCTCCATAAATAATAATAGCATACATGCGGGTAAACAAATTACAGCTGGGCAATTGATAGAATAAAGAAGTGCATAATGATGCATATACTATAGTTATGATGCCTAGTGTGATATTCATTTGGGCATTACAACAATATACATAGACCGTTCCAACCGCATCTATGACTAATAATCCACCTTCCGGTTAGCGTCCGCACCCCTTTCAGTATTAAGTTGCAAGCAACAGATAATTGCATTAGGCAATGTGTGTAATGTAAGTAATACAAATACCCTTAGATAAAGTACTACTGTTTTATCCCTAGTAGCAACAGTACATCTACAATCTTAGAGCTTGCTGTCACTACCCCAGATTAAATAGAGACATGAACCTACTATCGAGCATAAATACCCCCTCTTGGAGTCACAAGCATCTACTTGGCCAGAGCATCTACTAGCAACGAAGAGCATGCAAGATCATAAACAACGCACTCACAAGATATATTATGAAGCAATAACATAGTACTCAATATATATCGGATCCCAGCAAACACAACATGTAGCATTACATAAAGATGATCTTGATCATGATAGGCAGCTCACAAGATCTAAACATGGTAGCACAAGAGGAGAAGACAACCATCTAGCTACTGCTATGGACCCGTAGTCCAAGGATGAACTACTCACGCATCAGTCCGGAGGCGGGCATGGTGATGTAGAGCCCTCCGGTGATGATTCCCCTCTCCGGCAGGGTGCCGGGAGGAGCTTATGAACCCTCCCGATCTAGGGTTGACGACGGCGGCGGCTCTGGACTTCGTGGAGGAAAAAGGTGCGCGTTCTAGGTCTTGTAATTCTGGGGGTATAAGTAGGCGAAAGGGCGAAGGCGGCGGGGCCTCGAGGGCCCCACACCCTGTGCTCGCGCGGCCAGGGAGGCTGCCGCGCCACCTGGGGGTGTGGGCCCCTCGGGGTCCCCCTCCGTGTCGTCTTCGGTGTTCTGGAACCTCCCGGGGGAAATAAGCACTTTGACGTTTCGTTTGTCCAATTCCGAGAATATTTCCTTAACAACTTTTCTGAAACCAAAAATAGCAGAAAACAGGCAACTGGCACTGTGGCATCTTGTTAATAGGTTAGTCCCAGAAAATGCATAAAATGATATAAAAGTGTATATAAAATATGTAGCAATTGACATAATATAAGCAGGGAACATAAGAAATTATAGATACGTTTGAGACGTATCACGTAACATGGGTAAAACCACACATCAGCTATATAGAATCATGCAAAGCAATATATAAATGATAAATGACAACAAGTCATGTAATGTAAGATGAAAGTTGCATGGCAATATATCTCGGAACAGCTATGGAAATGCTGTAGTAGGTAGGTATGGTGTATGTTTTGAGGAAGATATTTGACTTATGTGTAGGAGAACATGATGAAGTTCTCCCACGAGTTTTGGATGTACCCGCGAAGTATGCACCAACTCTCAATGTGAGAAAGGGCAATGCAAAGTACCGAAGAGGCTAGCAAATATGGTGGTGGAAGTGCCATGAAAACCGCAGCTTTAGAACTCACAAGCAAAAAGATTCCAACTAGAAATATGATCTTACAAGGCATAATGAAAATCACTACACGAGGGACTGTGGCAAATGAACAAGTCACTGTTGGGACCCCGACCGTAGCGCATAAAACAAAGTCATTACGGTTGTTTTTAACATTAGAAGTCATATATCATTATGTTATCAACTGGATAATTAAGTGTGGCACAGCTTCAAGTTTTCTAGACCAACCATTAATCATTCCACTTTATTAAACCATCATGTTTTACCATTAAGCATATTAATATCTCAAAACAACATCAATGATTCAAGTGACACAATTTAATGATCTACAAGATTATGTATCATTTAGTTATACCATCTACCACATTTAACATTTTCTGTTCTTAACCAAACACCAATCAACTTATTTAAAACATAAACTCTCCAAGTATTTAACAATGAGATGTGAGAGTATAACATATGAGAACTAACAGCTCTGAACAAGAGGTGCATGAAAAATAAGAGCTGAAAGTATTGCAGTAGCTATAGAAGAATACTCAACAAATATAAGTGAAGAATAGGAGTATTCAAATGAAAAAGCGGAGCGTGTCTCTCTCCCACACAAGAATGCTAGGATCCATTTTATTCAGAGAATGAAAATAACAAAAGCAAAAATAAAAACAAACAGACACTCCAAGTAAAGCACATAAGATGTGGCAGAATTAGAATATAGCTTCACTAGAGATAACCTGATAAGTTGTTGATGAAGAAGGGGATGCCTTGGGCATCCCCAAGCTTTGACGCTTGAGTCTTCTCGAAGTATGCTTGGGTGACCCACGGGGGCAACCCCAAGCTTAGGCTCTTTCATCTTCTTGATCACATCATATCATCCTCTCTCTTGATCCTTGAAAACTTCCTCCACACCAAACTCAAAGTAAACTTCATTAGAGGGTTAGTGCATAATCAAAAATTCTCATATTCTGCATGGAGACAATCATTATCATGGTACTGGACATTAGCTACAGCCACTGGAATTTTATGGAACAAAAAGATCCATTCAAAAACAGCAAAAGAACCAATGCAAAATAAATGACAAAATCTGTCAAAAACAGAACAGTCCGTAAAGACGAATTTTTTCGAGGCCCTTAACTTAATCAAATCAGAAAACTAAAACTAATGAAAGTTGCGTACATATCTGAGGATCATGCTCAAAAAATATCAGGTCATTCCGACGTTTCTGTAAAGAGTTATGAATTTAACGGTGAACAGAAGAAAAACTGTTCCTGCGCAGAAATCCAAATCTAGCATCAACTTTCTACTAGAGACTTAACTTGGCACAACTATGCAATAAAATAAAGATACAAAGGAATTGCTACAGAGGTAGGCATGTTCCTTGACTAAAGCTGAAAATAAAAGATAATGGGTTGCCTCCCAAAAGCGCTTTTTTTAATGCCTTTTAGCTAGGCTTGATAGTTCTAATGATGCTCTCATGAAGATAGAAAATGAAGCAAAAGGAGCATCAAGAAGAAAATTCAAAACACATTTAAGTCTAACCCACTTCCTATGCATAGTAATCTTGTACACAAATAAATCCACAAAGAACAAAGTGACAAGCATAGGAAGATAAAACAAGAGTAAATTCAAAACTTTTAGCATATAGAGAGATGTTTTAGTACCATGAAAACTTCTATAATCATATTCTCCTCTCTCATAATAATTTTCAGTAGTAGAAATAAATTCAACCATATAACCACAAGAATCATTCAACTTAGATAATATAGGCACATAAAGAGGATCATTAAATTTATTTTGGAATTCATTAGCATGCTTTACTCTTTCAAAATAGTTACTAAGATCAATATCAAGTTTAAGATCATGGTTGCAACAAAGATTTGAAACTAGAGACAATTGCAAACCACATAAGTATCTCTCAACATAAGCAAATTTCTCCTCCATGGAGTAATTAGGAGAATTCAAGAACAAAGTAGGACTCTCATGAGTAAGAGTACCATCACAAGCAGCAATTATATCATATATAACATTAGGGACCACATTTTTAATTTCTGTTAATTCCATTTTATTTGAGTCAAGGAACATGCTTTTTTCAAATTTATCAAAAGTAGATATTTCAATAGATTCATGACATTCAACAATATAGCACACTTCCTCCTTAGACACGCATGGAGGGCAATCAAATAATATAAGAGTTAAAGAGTTACTATCTTTAGTAGGTAGATCCTCCTTTTGTTTTTCACCCTCCTCCTCTTATTCATCTAATGAGCTTTCAGATTCAGCAATTTCTTCTTCTATAGGTTCCTGTAAGACAACGGTTTCTTCTGTATGAGGAAAAATCCTCTTGACATGTTCAGTAATATAAGAGTTTTCATTCTTATAGTTATCAAAACAATATTTAAGTATAGCAAGACTTTCAGATTTATAAGGTGCATCAATCTTATGCTCAAGGTAAGAACTAATTTCAAGTGCACCCTTAAAGATAATAAATTCTTCCATCCTTTCTACCTCATAAGTATTATAGTAACCTTTAACATAAGAAGCTAATGTTTCATTTTCATTACAAGCACATTGGAAAGGAAAGTGTTTAGACTTCCTATGACAATCAGATTCATTAAAGCAAAAAGTTTTGCGAAATAGATAGCATAAATTTCTAGCATATTCCTCTAGTTGATTTAACAATTTCCATAAGTACATCCCTTTTTGTGACAAACGGTAATTCCTATAATATCTTCGTTCATTTTCCGTGGAGCAACCTTGCCAACAAGATCTAGTTTCATAGAGATAAGACATTGATAGCAAGTAACCAACTAGACATAATAACAAACCGAGATAACAAATGCATACAAAATGCAAAACTGAAAATAAAATATGCAAACCGAAATAAATAATAACTAAACCGAAATAAAAATAACAATGCAAGTAACTAATTTTTTTGTATTTTTGATATTTAAGCAAACAAGACAATAATAAAAACAAACTAAGCAAGACAATAACAAAGTAAAGAGATTGGGAAGTGAGAGACTCCCCTTGCAGATGTGTCTTGATCTCCCCGGCAACGGCGCCAGAAATTCTTGATGCACTCACGGGTGTGTAGTTGGAAAACCCCAAGAGGAAGGTGTGAAGTAGTGCAGCAGCAAATTTCCCTCAGTTATGAAACCAAGGTTATCGAACCAGTAGGAGATGAAGAACACGTCTGAAGGTCTCCCCTTTTGCAATGGCGCCAGAAATTGCTTGATGGCGTGTAGTTGACGAGGGAGGTGGAACCTGCACAACACAATCAAGAAACTTTGCCCCAACTCAACAGTGAGGTTGTCAATCTCACCGGCTTGCTGTAACAAAGGATTAAACGTATGTGTGGAGGATGATGTTTGCAGAGAATGAAAGTAACAGTTTGTAGTTGGTTGTATTATCAGTTTAAAGAAAAGGACCGGGGTCCACAGTTCACTAGTGGTGTCTCTCCATAAATAATAATAATAATAGCATACATGCGGGTAAACAAATTACAGCTGGGCAATTGACAGAATAAAGAGCTGCATAATGATGCATATACTAATGTCATGATGTCTAGTGTGAGATTCATTTGGGCATTACAACAATATACATACACCGTTCCAACCGCATCTATGACTAATAATCCACCTTCCGGTTAGCGTCCGCACCCCTTTCAGTATTAAGTTGCAAGCAACAGATTATTGCATTAGGCAAAGTGTGTAATGTAAGTAATACAATTATTCTTAGACAAAGTACTACTGTTTTATCCCTAGTAGCAACAGTACATCTACAATCTTAGAGCTTGCTGTCACTACCCCAGATTAAATAGAGACATGAACCCACTATCGAGCATAAATACTCTCTCTTGGAGTCACAAGCATCTACTTGGCCAGAGCATCTACTAGCAACGGAGAGCATGCAAGATCATAAACAACACACAACATGATATATTATGAAGCAAATGACATAGTATTCAATATCCATCGGATCCCAGCAAACACAACATGTAGCATTACATAAAGATGATCTTGATCATGATAGGCAGCTCACAAGATCTAAACATGATGGCACAATAGGAGAAGACAACCATCTAGCTACTGCTATGTACCCGTAGTCCAAGGATGAACTACTCACGCATCAGTCCGGAGGCGGGCATGGTGATGTAGAGCCCTCCGGTGATGATTCCCCTCTCCGGCAGGGTGCCAGGAAGAGCTTCTGAACCCTTCCGAACTAGGGTTGACGACGGCGGCGGCTCCGTAAGGTTTTGTGGAAAAGTGTTCGGGTCTTATGTCTTAGGTTTTCGGGGGGTTTAAGTAGGCGAAAGGGCGAAGGCGGTGGAGGCCCGAGGGCCCACCCTTAGGTGCTGGCGCGGCAGAGGGGGGGGGGGGGGCGCCACCACTGATGGCGGCGCCTCGGTGCCCTTCTTCGTCTCTTCTTCGGACTTCTGGAACGTGTTGGGAAAAATAAGTTTTTCGGTATAAAAATTGTCCAATTCCGAGAATATTTCCTTAAGTGGATTTCTGAAACAAAAAACAGCAGAAAACAGGGAACTGGCACTGTGGCATCTTGTTAATAGGTTAGTCCCAGAAAATGCATAAAACTATATAAAATGTATATAAAACATGTAGGCAATTGGTATAATATAAGCATGGAACATAAGAAATTATAGATACGTTTGGTACGTATCACCCGACCGAGACCCCTGACAGAGATACGATGCCCACCCTCTGGATAGTTTCATCCGAGGTCACTAATACCTCGGTCTTCATTCTAGCAGCAACCCAAGATACAGACAGGTACTGGGACGCTTCCAGCTCGTACCAGTCAGTAGACCAAGCGGGAACAAGACAGAGACGGAGTGATGCACACGGTGGTGTTGTTGGGAAAACCCCAAGAGGAAGGTATGATGAGTGCAGCGGCAAGTCTTCCCTCAGTTGTGAAACCAAGGTTATCGAACCAGTAGGAGATGAAGAACACATCTGAAAATCTCCCTGGCAATGACGCCAGAAAACAACTTGTTGGAAATGGAGGTGGAACCTGCACAACACAATCAAACTACTTTGCCCCAACGAAACAGTGAGGTTGTCAATCTCACTGGCTTGCTGTGACAAAGGATTAAACGTATGTGTGGAGGATGATGTTTGCAGAGAATGAAAGTAACAGTTTGCAGTTGGTTGTATTATCAGTTTAAAGAAAAGGACCGGGGTCCACAGTTCACTAGTGGTGTCTCTCCATAAATAATAATAATAATAGCATACATGTGGGTAAACAAATTACAGCTGGGCAATTGACAGAATAAAGAGCTGCATAATGATGCATATACTAATGTCATGCTGTCTAGTATGAGATTCATTTGGGCATTACAACAATATACATAGACCGTTCCAACCGCATCTATGACTAATAATCCACCTTCCGGTTAGCGTCCGCACCCCTTTCAGTATTAAGTTGCAAGCAACAGATTATTGCATTAGGCAAAGTGTGTAATGTAAGTAATACAATTATCCTTAGACAAAGTACTACTGTTTTATCCCTAGTAGCAATAATACATCTACAATCTTAGAGGTTGCTGTCACTCACCCAGATTAAATAGAGACATGAACCCACTATCGAGCATAAATACCCCCTCTTGGAGTCACAAGCATCTACTTGGCCAGAGCATCTACTAGCAACGGAGAGCATGCAAGATCATAAACAACACACAACATGATATATTATGAAGCAAATGACATAGTATTCAATATCCATCGGATCCCAGCAAACACAACATGTAGCATTACATAAAGATGATCTTGATCATGATAGGCAGCTCACAAGATCTAAACATGATGGCACAATAGGAGAAGACAACCATCTAGCTACTGATATGGACCCGTAGTTCAAGGATGAACTACTCACGCATCAGTACGGAGGCGGGCATGGTGATGTAGAGCCCTCCGGTGATGATTCCCCTCTCCGGCAGGGTGCCGGGAAGAGCTTCTGAACCCTCCCGAACTAGGGTTGACGACGGCGGCGGCTCCGTAATGTTTTGTGCAAAAGTGTTCGGGCCCTAGGTCTTGTATTGTCGGGGGGTATTTGTAGGCGAAAGGGCGAAGGCGGTGTAGGCCTGAGGCCACGTCATCAGGTGCTGGCGCGGCAGGGGGGGAAGCCGCGCCCCCACCTGATGACGGCGCCTCGGTGCCCTTCTTCGTTTCATCTTCGGACTTCTGGAACGTGTCGGGAAAAATAGGGACTTTGGCATAAAAATCATCCAATTCCGAGAATATTTCCTTAAGTGGTTTTCTGAAACCAAAAACAGCAGAAAACAGGGAACTGGCACTGTGGCATCTTGTTAATAGGTTAGTCCCAGAAAATGCATAAAACAACACAAAGTGTATATAAAACATGTGGCAATTGGTATAATATAAGCATGGAACATAAGAAATTATAGATACGTTTGAGACGTATCAAGCATCCCCAAGCTTAGTTCTACTCGTCCTCGAGTAGGTAAAACGATAACAACAATAATTTCTGAAGTGACATGCTTTCACACAATCTTGATCATAAAATAATGTAATGCATGTAAACTGAGATCAAATGAATAAAAGCTGTAGTTTATATTGATATCAAATGAGTAATGAATAAACAAGTAGGAAGAACAAAGCAAAACTTTCAATGAATTAGTACTAGAGAACAATCAACCGTGCAAAGTAGATATTAAAGATGATTTAAACTTGAAGAACAACAATATAATCATCTAATGAATCAAACACTCATGACAACTTTGTGAAAGGATCAAGTCAAGCAATAACAATATGCACGTATAAGATCATCTCTCTATTTGTTCACTCAAAAACAAGCAAGTGTTCAGCGTTGGTTCCTGGCACCAGGATGTTGTGGCTAAAAGAATAATAAGGGGAGTTTGGAAGGCCAACGGAAGAAAGTCTCACACAGCTGAAAGTGATCATTAGACAAGAGGAAGTCTTACAATCGAAGCTATGCAAGGAGTAGTGATTGCCACACAACGGATGCACATATAGCTATAAGTGTATGAAAGCTCTACAATGGAACTAGTGGGGGTGCATCTAACTTGCTTGCTCATGAAGACCTAGAGCACTTTTGAGTAGGCTCATCATTGGAATATACAAGCCAAGTTCTATATTGTAAAGTTCCCCACATAGTTATGCAAGTAAAACATGAAAACTCTCACATATGGAGTAAAGGTGCTAAACATGAGCACAAATGATAACTATGAATATTAAAGGTGCTATAACATGAGCACAAGTGTGGATAAAGAGTAGTAATGTTGACCCCTTTTTATTCTTTTTTTCTTTCCATTTTTCCATTTTTTTGTATTTTTCTGTTTCTCTTTTCGATGGCCTCCATGGCTCTTTTCACTTTTAGGGGCAAACATTCTAATATGACAACACACTTTTGATACAAGGATATCATAAGGGATAAAACATGGTGTATGAAACGGTGCCTCTGCCAGTGTAGCAGGATATGCAATGATCTAGCGTAACATGGGTAAAACCACACATCACTCATATAGAATCATGCAAAGCAATATATAAATGATAAATGACAACAAGTCATGTAATGTAAGATGAAAGTTGCATGGCAATATATCTCGGAACAGCTATGGAAATGCTGTAGTAGGTAGGTATGGTGGATGTTTTGAGGAAGATATTTGGCTTATGTGTAGGAGAACATGATGAAGATCTCCCACGAGTTTTGGATGTACCCGCGAAGTATGCACCAACTCTCAATGTGAGAAAGGGCAATGCAAAGTACCGAAGAGTCTAGTAAATATGGTGGTGGAAGTGCCATGAAAACCGCATCTTTATAACTCACAAGCAAAAAGATTCCAACTAGAAATATGATCTTACAAGGCATAATGAAAATCACTCCATGAGGGACTGTGGCAAATGAACAAGTCACTGTTGGGACCCCGACCATAGCGCATAACACAAAGTCATTACGGTTGTTTTTAACATTAGAAGTCATATATCATTATGCTATCAACCGGATATTTAAGTGTGGCACAGCTTCAAGTTTTCTAGACCAACCATTAATCATTCCACTTTACTAAAACATCATGTTTCACCATTAAGCATATTAATATCTCAAAACAACATCAATGATTCAAGTGACACAATTTAATGATCTACAAGATTATGTATCATTTAGTTATACCATCTACTACACTCAACATTTTCTGTTCTTAACCAAACACCAATCAACTTATTTAAAACATAAACTCTTCAAGTATTTAGCAATGAAGCAAGAGAGTATAACATATGAGAACTAACAGCTCTGAACAAGAGGTGCATGCAAAATAAGAGCTGAAAGTATTGCAGTAGCTATAGAAGAATACTAAACAAATATAAGTAAAGAATAGGAGTATTCAAATGAAAAAGCGGAGCGTGTCTCTCTCCCACACAAGAATGCTAAGATCCATTTTATTCAGAGAATGAAAATAACAAAAGCAAAAATAAAAACAAACAGACGCTCCAAGTAAAGCACATAAGATGTGACGGAATTAAAATATAGTTTCACTAGAGATAGATAACCTGATAAGTTATTGATGAAGAAGGGAATGCCTTGGGCATCCCCAAGCTTTGACGCTTGAGTCTTCTTGAAATATGCTTGGGTGACCCACGGGGGCATCCCCAAGCTTAGGCTCTTTCATCTTCTTGATCACATCATATCATCCTCTCTCTTGATCCATGAAAACTTCCTCCACACCAAACTCAAAGTAAACTTCATTAGAGGGTTAGTGCATAATCAAAAATTCTCATATTATGCATGGAGACAATCATTATCATGATACTGGACATTAGCTACAGCCACTGGAATTTTATGTAACAAAAAGATCCATTAAAAAACAGCAAAAGAACAATGCAAAATAAATGGCAGAATCTGTCAAAAACAGAACAGTCCGTAAAGACGAATTATTTCGAGGCACTTAACTTGCTCAAATCAGAAAACTCAAAACTAATGAAAGTTGCGTACATATCTGAGGATCACGCACAAAAAATCCCAGGTCATTTTGATTTTTCTGCGAAGAGTTATGAATTTAACGGTGGACAGCAGAAAAACCGTTCCTGCGCAGAAATCCAAATCTAGCATCAACTTTCTTCTAGAGGATTAACTTGGCACAACTATGCAATAAAATAAAGATACAAAGGAATTGCTACAGAGGTAGGTATGTTCCTTGACTCAAGAAAATAAAATAACAGGAATAAAAAGTGGGTTGTGTCCCATAAGCGCTTTTCTTTAACGGCTTTGAGCTAGGCACAGAAAGCAAAACTCAAGTATTTCCAATAGAAGAAGCATCAACATTGTAGTTTATACGAATAATAGAATCAAAAGGTAGCTTCATCTTCTTCATAGGAAAGTGTTCCATACCTTTCTTAAGTGGGAATTGGTACCTTATATTTCCTTCTTTCATATCAATAATAGCACCAACCGTGCGGAGGAAAGGTCATCCCAAAACAATAGGACAAGAGGGGTTGCACTCAATATCCAAGACAATAAAATCAACGGGGACAAGGTTATTGTTAACCATGACATGAACATCATTAACTCTCCACAAAGGTTTCTTCAAAGCATTATCAGCAAGAAAAGCATCCAAATAGCAATGTTCAAAAGGTGGCAAGTCAAACATATCATAAAGTTTCCTAGGCATAACAGAAATACTTGCACCAAGATCACACAAAGCATTGCAATCAAATTCATTCACTTTTATCTTAATGATGGGCTCCCAACCATCTTCTAACTTCTTAGGGATAAAAGCTTCAAGTTTTAATTTCTCTTACCTAGCTTTAATGAGAGCATTTGTAATATGTGTAGTAAAAGCCATATTTAAAGTACTAGCATTAGAACTTGTGGCTAACTTTTGTAAGAACTTAATAACTTCAGAGATATTACAATTATCAAAATCAAAATCATTATCATCAAAGCAAACCAAACCATTATCTCCTATGTTTTTAAAAATTTCAGCACTTTTATCAAGAGCAGTTTCAGCAGTTTTAGGAAATTTTAATTTTTTGGAAGTAGTAGAAGAAACATTGCCAACACCAATTATGTTACCATTAATAGTAGGAAGTTTACTAGCATGTGAAGTAACATTATTTTCAGTAGTAGTGATGGTATAAACTCTAGCAATATTGTCCTTTTTAGCTAGTTCCTCTCTCTTTCCCATCTAGCACGTAATTCAGCCATCATCCTAACATTATCATCAATTTGAACTTGGACAGCACTAATTTTAGCAAGGGTCTTACTCTCATTAGTATCATTAGGCATGACTTTAGATTTTAAAAGATCAACATCAATAACAAGACTATCAACTTTAGAGGCAAGAATATCAAATTTCCCAAGCTTTTCCTCAACAGTTTTATTAAAGGAAGTTTGTGTAGTGATAAAATCTTTTAACATGGTTTCAAGTTCAGAGTAGGTATTCCTATTATTGCTATAAGAATTACCATTATTAGGAGGATAGGGCTTATAGTTGTTATTACCATAATTGTTCCTATAGGCATTGTTGTTGAAATTGTTATTTTTAATGAAGTTCATATCAACATGCTCTTCTTGTGCAACTAAAGAAGCTAAGGGAACATTATTAGGATCCATATGAGATTTACCATTCACAAGCATAGACATGATCATATCAATCTTTTCACTCAAAGAGGAGGTTTCTTCAACATAATTTACCTTATTACCTTGAGGAGTCCTTTCAGTATGCCACTCAGAATAATTAACCATCATATTGTCCAGAAGTTTTGTTACAGCCCCCAAAGTGATGGACATAAAAGTACCTCCAGCAGCCGAATCCAATAAATTTCTTGAAGAAAAATTTAGTCCTGCATAGAAGGTTTGGATGATCATCCAAGCAGTCAGTCCATGGGTTGGGCAATTCTTAACCAGAGATTTCATTCTTTCCCAAGATTGAGCAGCATGTTCATTATCAAATTGCTTAAAGTTCATAGTGCTACTCCTTAGGGAAATAATCTTAGCAGGAGGATAGTATTTTCCAATAAAAGCATCTTTGCATTCAATCCAAGAATCGATACTATTCCTAGGCAATGAAAGTAACCATTCTTTAGCTCTTCCTCTCAAGGAGAAAGGGAATAATTTCAGTTTTATAATTTCACCATCTATATCCTTATATTTTTGCATTTCACAAAGTTCAACAAAATTATTTAGTTGGGCAGCAGCATCATCAGAACTAACACCAGAAAATTGCTCTTTCATGACAAGATTTAACAAAGCAGGTTTAATTTCAAAGAATTCTGCTTTGGAAGCAGGTGGAGCAATTGGTGTGCATATAAAATCATTATTGTTGGTGCTAGTGAAGTCACACAACTTAGTATTCTCAGCAGTAGTCATTTTAGCAAAATTTAAAAGCAAACCGAAATATAAATATTAATGCAAGTAACTAATTTTTTGTGTGTTTTTGATATTTAATAGCAAACAAAACAGGAAATAAAACTAAGCAAGACAAAAACAAAGTAAAGAGATTGGGAAGTGAGAGACTCCCCTTGCAGATGTGCTTCAGCTCCCCGGCAACGGCGCCAGAAAACTTGCTTGATGCACACGGTGGTGTTGTTGGGAAAACCCCAAGAGGAAGGTATGATGAGTGCAGCGGCAAGTCTTTCCTCAGTTGTGAAACCAAGGTTATCGAACCAGTAGTAGATGAAGAACACGTCTTAAGGTCTCCCTGGCAATGACCCCAGAAAACAGCTTGTTGGAAAGGGAGGTGGAACCTGCACAACACAATCAAACTACTTTGCCCCAACGAAACAGTGAGGTTGTCAATCTCACTGGCTTGCTGTAACAAAGGATTAAACGTATGTGTGGAGGATGATGTTTGCAGAGAATAAAAGTAACAGTTTGCAGTTGGTTGTATTATCAGTTTAAAGAAAAGGACCGGGGTCCACAGTTCACTAGTGGTGTCTCTCCATAAATAATAATAATAGCATACATGTGGGAAAACAAATTACAGCTGGGCAATTGACAGAATAAAGAGCTGCATAATGATGCATATACTAATGTCATGATGTCTAGTATGAGATTCATTTGGGCATTACAACAATATACATAGACCGTTCCAACCGCATCTATAACTAATAATCCACCTTCCGGTTAGCGTCCGCACCCCTTTCAGTATTAAGTTGCAAGCAACAGATTATTGCATTAGGCAAAGGGTGTAATGTAAGTAATACAATTATCATTAGACAAAGTACTACTGTTTTATCCCTAGTAGCAACAGTACATCTACAATCTTAGAGGTTGTTGTCACTCCCCCAGATTAAATAGAGACATGAACCCACTATCGAGCATAAATACCCCCTCTTGGAGTCACAAGCATCTACTTGGCCAGAGCATCTACTAGCAACGGAGAGCATGCAAGATCATAAACAACACACAACATGATATATTATGAAGCAAATGACATAGTATTCAATATCCATCGGATCCCAGCAAACACAACATGTAGCATTACATAAAGATGATCTTGATCATGATAGGCAGCTCACAAGATCTAAACATGATGGCACAATAGGAGAAGACAACCATCTAGCTACTGCTATGGACCCGTAGTCCAAGGATGAACTACTCACGCATCAGTCCGGAGGCGGGCATGGTGATGTAGAGCCCTCCGGTGATGATTCCCCTCTCCGGCAGGGTGCCGGGAAGAGCTTTTGAACCCTCCCGAACTAGGGTTGACGACGGCGGCGGCTCCGTAATGTTTTGTGGAAAAGTGTTTGGGCCCTAGGTCTTGTATTGTCGGGGGGTATTTGTAGGCGAAAGGGCGAAGGCGGTGGAGGCCCGAGGCCACGTCATCAGGTGCTGGCGCGGCAGGGGGGGAAGCCGCGCCCCCACCTGATGACGGCGCCCCGGTGCCCTTCTTTGTTTCATCTTCGGATTTCTAGAACGTGTCGGAAAAAATAGGGACTTTGGCATAAAAATCATCCAATTCCGAGAATATTTCCTTAAATGGTTTTCTGAAACCAAAAACAGCAGAAAACAGGGAACTGGCACTGTGGCATCTTGTTAATAGGTTAGTCCCAGAAAATGCATAAAACAACACAAAGTGTATATAAAACATGTAGCAATTGGTATAATATAAGCATGGAACATAAGAAATTATAAATACGTTTGAGACGTATCACGGAGTCATGGCTACAGTGCCAGTGAGGTGACAAGAGTACACCCGCGTGATGCGTGCATAGTGTGACGCAAGCCTAGTGGTCATATCAGCAATAGTGCATAGTTGTCTTTGTCTCCTTGTCCCCTCGTTTGTCCCCTGGGCACCTATATAAAAGGCACCAGGGGGAGAGGTGAAAGGGAGCCAACTCACGGCCACGCACGGGCTCACGAGCCCCTTGTGCTCTCATTTCTCCCCCAAGTCCTCTTAGAGGCTTTTTCTACTCAGCTCATGGAGCATTTGTATCGCGCATATACAGAGAGGAGAAATACATCAGATAGGCTAGATGCTGCAGTAGGGGTTTTATCTCCTCGCGAGAGCCCCGAAGCAGGGTAAATCCCCGTGTTCGTGTGTTTATTTGTGTGTGCTTATTAGCGCGCTATCCCTCCCCGAATCCTCTAGCGTCTATCGGCTCCAAAGATTAGCCTACCCGTAGGCATCTGTTTGTCCACACGACGACAGTTGGCGCCCACCGTGGGGCAGACAGTGGCGCTTGCTGGGTAAAATTCGGACGGGCCCTTCTTCATCAACGCGGGGACTCGACATCATCATTGTCTCCGCGCTCCGGCTTGCTGCCGTAGGCAGAGGCCAGGGTGGTCGACACCAGCGGTCATAATCGACAGATCCTGGGTAACTTCCCGTCATCTGCCCGGGTCGTGTCGGTTCTGTCGATCCAGTCTACACCAACAGTGCTATGTGAGTATTTTCCTTGGTACCGCGCGCAGTTAGTTAAGCTAAAAAGTCACTCGGGGACTACCCCGCGCTTAATATGTTTTCCCCCGGAATCAAGTATTTCGACCCGGGGACTGTCCATTTATTGCGGAGCTTATCTTTTCACGGTTAGCTAGCTTCAAGTGTTACTCGGGGACTGCCCTTTCGTACCTAATTTAATTGTTTTCCCGGGAACGAAATGTCGTAACCCGGGGACTGGCTCACCGGTCAGTTATGCTTTTCATCCTAAGTCGGTAGAACAACTCGGGAATTAATTTATCTGTAGGCATGTGTTTTATGTCTGTTTGTTCCGAGTTATTTGAGTGTCGGCACTCCGAGATAAATCTCGGGGACTGCCTTGTCCGTATGCATGTGGTCTTTGTCGTTTGTATGCCGAATAGCTTTCAACCTTGTTTCAAAGTTCAAGTAATGTATGCTATCCGAGATGATTTTGTGACTCGAGTGACGAGCGCGTAAATGGTAGTCAAGAGCAGAGGTTGTGGAATATAGTGAACACGAAAACAAACTCGGGGACTCGGTCTAAAAAACAATTCGGCATAGGTTGTCTGTGTGTTTCCCCGGGAGCAAGATGTCTTGACTCACGGAGTGGCCCACCAGTACCTTCTGTTCTTTGTGCTAGATCTCTAAAATAACTCGGGGACTCGGTAAAAACCGAGTCAGCATCATAGTGCATAGATTTGCGGATCATTGCAGTTTCTGTCTCGTGCTAAACTTGATTTGATCAGTTAAGTAGAATCATTGTTCTTGTTAAATATATATATGCCTGAACTAACATTGATAGGTGATATCGGTTTTACCGAGAGAATATTCATGTCAAAGGTTTCGATTATGTCGGTTATTATGCCGGTTATCTCGAATCCATCTTATATTTGCTATTGCCTCATGTGTATCACGGATAGTCTTTGGTATCGGCTTGCCGAGTTAAAAATGGCATATCATACCGAGTTGTTGCTTATGTCGGTTCGCCAATGTATCACGGCATCATTCCTTATCCCAGATCACCGTTTATATCGGTTTGCCACAGTATCACGGCATCCTCCCATATCCCAGATCGCCGTTTATTTCGGTTTGTCACAGTATCACGACATCTTCCCATATCTCAGATCGTTGTTTGTTCAGTTCGCCAACATATCATGGCACCATCCTGTAATCCCCGATCATTATTTGTGTTGGTTTGCCAAGGGCAACCTGTGTGATATGCTCAGAGTGGCCGACGTACCGAGACATGTGTGATATGCCCAGAGTGGCCGAGATACCGAGACAGGTGTGATAAGCCCGGAGTGGCCGAGATACCGAGACATGTGTGACATGCCCAGAGTGGCCGAGGTACCGAGACATGTGTGATATGCCCAGAAATGGCTACCGGATATCCGAAACACCCGAGGTACCCTACGTCAAACCAGCAATGGCTGAAGACATCTATGTCGGTAAAACGCCCAGAGTGGCTAAGGCACCGACATATGATGGTATTTTGCAGGTACAAGGTGCAGTGCGTGAAGCTTTTTATATGGTTATTGGTTTTTCTAAGTCTGCGCGCGACTCTACGAGTCCCCCGCAGCCTCGGGGACTAGTGTCGGGGATGTAATCCCCGGTACCCCTATGTTACTGATGTTATTGATTGAGTTATTGGGAGAGATAACAAAGAAATAGTTAAAAGATAAAAGAGGAAGGCATTGACTTAGCCTGGACCGAAATACTACTTCGGCCCGACATTGCGTATGCCTGTCGGGCTGGCCTGTTCGCTTCAGCTGGGCAGAGGCAGGGTATCTCGGTGGGCCGAGTTGCCTTAGCCTCGGTGGGCCGGCCCACCTCGCTCCGACATGTGCATCACCTCGCACCAGGCCGACTCATCCTCAACCTCCTCCCAGAGCGTAGCGCCGCCCCGACATCACTCACCATCGACCTCACCACCGAGCATCCGGCACCTGCAGCGCCGCTCCGACTTCGGCCGCCCCGGCATTGCCGCGTCCCCGCCTCGGCCCTGTCGTCCCCGACCTCTCCTCCTCGCCTCCGACATCACCGACTCACCCCCGACGCCGGCACATCTCGCCCGCATCCCCGCCCGACTTTGCCTGTGCCCCGGCCTCGGCCTCGAGCTCGCCCGCACCACGCCTTCGTCCCGGTGCGTTCCCGACCTCGGCTGCGACCCCGCCTCGGCCGTCCTCTCTCCGGAGTGCCCCAGCCTCCCCCCCCCCCCCCCCCCCCCGCACCAACACGGCCGCGCCGCCCGACATCCGCACCACCCGACATCAACACCCCGGCCATGGCCGACACCCTCTCCTCCTCGCCTTGGCTCCTCCGACATCGCCAGGTCGCCCGCGAGCCCACGCCGCCTTGGCCCCGCCTCTGCAGCTCCTCCAACCTCGGCAGCAACCGCGCCGCTCCGCTCTAGCTCGCCCCTGCCCGGCGTCGCCTCGGCCGAATTGACCTCGGGCTCCTCCGCCTCCTCGCTCCGGCATCGAGCTCGCACGCGCCTCGGGTGGCTTCGCCCGCGCCTCGGCTAGCCTCGCTCGCATCTCGGATGGGCCGAGGTTCCCACTGTGCCCCGGTGGACTGAATTCGTCACCTCGGACGGGCCGGATACGCTGCGTCGGCGCAGGCTGAGATGTCCACCTCGGAGCAGGCTGAACGCCTCAACTCGGAGCAGGCCGGGATATTTTCCAATCTCGGTGGGCCCACTCCAGCTGCACCCCGACCGAGACCCCCGACAAAGATACGATGCCCACCCTCTGGACAGTTTCATCCGAGGTCACTAATACCTCGGTCTTCATTCTAGCAGCAGCCCAAGATACAGACAGGTACTGGGACGCTTCCAGCTCGTACCAGTCAGTAGACCAAGCGGGAACAAGACAGAGACGGAGGCATGGCTACAGTGCCAGTGAGGTGACAAGAGTACACCCGCGTGATGCGTGCATAGTGTGACGCAACCCCAGTGGTCATATCAACAATAGTGCATAGTTGTCTTTGTCTCCTTTTCCCTCATTTGTCCCCTGGGCACCTATATAAAGGGCACCAGGGGAGAGGTGAAAGGGAGCCAACTCACGGCCACGCACGGGCTCACGAGCCCCTTGTGCTCTCATTTCTCCCCCAAGTCCTGTTAGAGGCGTTTTCTAATCAGCTCATGGAGCATTTGTATCGCGCATATACAGAGAGGAGAAATACATCAGATAGGCTAGATGCTGCAGTAGGGGTTTTATCTCCTCACGAGAGCCCCGAAGCAGGGTAAATCCCCGTGTTCGTGTGTTTATTTGTATGTGCTTATTAGCGCGCTATCCCTCCCCGAATCCTATAGCGTCCATCGGCCCCAAAGATTAGCCTACCCGTAAGCGTCTGTTTGTCCACACGACGACAAAACACACAGACAATGCTTGGAGATGCTCTTAGAGAAGGTAACGGCAAAGGCAGCGCTGCAAATAGGCCGTCACATAGGTCTGTGAAGTTAGGGAACTTTTATGAGGAGGTTTCTCCAAGTTATTTATGCAAGGTGAAGTTGCTTCCCATCCCTCCTATCTTCCACCAGCATCTGGACAAAATCAACATGGATGTAAATGGAAAGTGATGCTCACTTATCACAATGGAACTGGTGTCACACAGCAAAGACTGGCCCGAATTGACCTTCCCTCACCGGATTATGATCTGTTACCTCTTGCCCTTGAAACTCTTGAATATGGATGTCTACAAGGTAATCATCTTCTACTAAACCTGTGATGATCATCCGATAGCCATGATGTCGATCAATGATGAGTGAGCTTGATGATCCATGATATCTAAACTCTATATCAGTGTGTTCATTATCTAAACTATGCCTTAACTCCGACAGTGTGCCGGTCATGTCTTAACTCTTTTGTGTCGGTCGAATCTGATAAACACTTATAACGATTATCTTTGTGTGGTATCACCGTGTAGTCTTAATATGCTTCTACTATTTGTGTTTAGTCTGCTTGTATTAAATATCGCCGATGTTAGTAACCTCACGAGTCGATAAAGCAATGAGAGTACATGTATGTGCACACATAACAAATAACTAGAGCTTTGCATATAAAAAATTATACATATATAGATGACTAAACACTTGTGCTTGTTTCCTCATGAAGCCTCTATCGTCTGTGCATAGAGTGCGGGCAACCAAATAAGACTTCGCGTTCTTGCCCAACCAAGGTCTGGCGAGGCACATATTTAAGAAGGACAAAATCTATATGACTAACCAAACACGTCGTAAGTGTTAGGCTGCTTCCAATGATCAGTGTGTTGCATCTGTTAAGAATTGAACCGTAGCGGATCTGCACTTAGAAAATGGCAAGTGCCTGTATATAGTGCAAATCACTGGATCGATTCGTTTGCACACACAGTTTATGATGCAATATCACAACAAAGTATCAAATTTATTATATCGATAATTCAGACTTAGAAAATATTCGATACAACTTGCATAGCATAAAGCTAGCTTGGAAAGAGTAAACAGCGGAAAACATAGAAGTGAGTCTCCATCATCTTCATATTGCCACAGGCGAAACATGTTGTTTGCAGACTCGAAACCCTTAACGAAATTCTCACTCGTCATCTGAGCAATCTGCAATAAGAAAAATACTACAAGAACGTGGGTCAGAACCATTTAAAATGGAACTGGCAAGTGACACTATGGTGGACACTTAGAGTAAAAACTCTAATAACCTATATGCATATTTGGCTGGTGGAGTTCAAGTCTAATTTGCATAAAGCCAATTTTTCCTAACTCTTTGGAAAACTATTTTACCTAGTTGAGACAAGTATGCCATGAAAACCATAGTCTCAAACTACACTTGTTCACCCATCAAGTTTCAACTTAGAAGTTGGAATGATGGGATCCTCCGTTGACGTCCTTGATCAGCTGCTCAAATTGTCTGTACCGGGTACACGGCTAAGTACTTAGATTTGACACTCTGCAGAGGTTGTGCACGTTCACCATTGTACCCATTCAGCCCAAACTATCCTCTACACTTTGTAAGTGATTAGTAAAAGGAGAACAATGAGACGAGATCTTTTAGAGGCATTTTCCCTCACCATATGGCTTGACCCGTTCCACCTAACACCCTCTACATCTGCTTGTCAAACCGAGGCGAGTCCACGCAACTTAGTTGATCAAGCCAGAGCCCATAATGGCAATGGCTGCACTGGAAACAATCTTCACTTGGAGTTTTTCAGATCCCTTTGTTCCTGGGTGGCCATCCACAAGTGAATATCCCTCAGGTAAAACCCATAGGGACAACACTCAACTCAAACATCCTCTTATCAACCAACTCCACCCAGGTGTTTCATTTTAACTTAGTAGAAATTAGCTTTTTCATGAAAACATCTTTTGCATAGCATCAATATTTGTACTAAGTATTATATAGGTACCTAGACACAGGAATAGGGAAATCTAAACATGGCTTGCATAGCAATACTATCCTACACATGCTTATAGAAAAATACTCTACTCATGCATAGAAAAATACTAGGAAGTTTATGCGTGTGCCACTTGCCTTTTGATGATGTAGTTGCTCACACACTCTTCAACGTAACTCGGAGCTCTCCGTTCAATCTAAACATGGAAATCATATAACAATAAACACACGACACAAAGCATACAAAAGCAAGAACACAAAACAAAGTCTTCACAATAATTAGTCAAGGTTTATCACATAATTCAATATGCAAAAAGAATTGATGTGATGATTAATAGGTTTTAATGGGTTGGTCTTAAATCAAACATTTATCACCTATGAAATGGGTCATAAATATTTAATACAAACTATTTACTAATATTATCTGCTATTATTATGTCCATGAAAGCAATGGTAAATTTTTAATTAGTTTGGATTAAATCAAAACACCATTAAGACACTTTAAAGGCATTAACACCAGATTTAAATGTTTTCTATAATTAAACTTTTATAAAAAACTAAAAATTAATACTACTAGATAAAGATAAAATTTGTGACATTTTGCAAAAAGAAAACATATCAAAATCATTTGTAGGATTTAAACTATAACAAAAATATTCTAATTAAGCCTCTGATTTTTAAATCATTAAAATAATGCACACAAATATTTTATAACAGAGGCATAATTTTACACATATTCTAAGGTTTCAAAAACTATGTTATTTACAAAATTTGGACTTATGGATTTAAAGTTATGACAAATATACTCAAATCCTCTATTTGAATTTGAATAATTTAAACTATGTCAAAACAGAAAACAAACAGTGCTAAAATATTCCACAAGTAAAGGGCTTTCCAAAAATATTTTATTCACAAATTTTGAACTTATAGAATTAAACTATTTCTAAAATAATGTTTTACATGATTGTGTAAATAACAAGTTAGTGCATGACTAAATATATGTTTTTATTATACCTATGTATTCTACGCATTCATACGAATCCATGGACTACAAAAACATCGAAAACGGAGTTACGGTTGATTTGATATGAATTTTGGAAGTTTCGGCCTAAATTTAAACATAAAAACGAAAAATGGATATTAGATGGACACATGGCAGGATTCTACTGGCTTGTACCTTTCATCCCGGGAGTCAGATTATCAGGAAGAATTCATGCGCAGCGGCGACGGTACTGTCGACGATGATGTCGTCGCTCCAGGGTTTCTCGTGGCTGGAAAAGGGAACTCTCGTGTGAGGCGCAGTGCGGGGGTCTCGGGTGTGTCCTTGTACGGCTCCTGTTGGCGGCGGTGATCGGCGTCTTGAACGGCAATGCCTCGGGTGTCGATCGGCCGGTCGCGTCCGAGGTTCCCGGCTTCCGATGACGACGGCGGAGTGCTGTACGACGCGGCGGAGGCGATGGGCTCGGTGGCGGCGTCGATTTATTCTCGGAGAGGCGTGGAGGCGTGGCCGAAGGTGCTCGGGCGCCGGCGAGCTTCGGGCGTGGACCAATTTGCTGTTCCGGCGATGAACTCGACTAGTGGAGGCGACGTAGAGGTGCGGCGCGACGCGGAGAGGACGATGAATCTGGCGGCGTCGTCGAATGCTTCCCAGAGCTGCGTGGGTGCGTGGCCGGAGCGTCGTTGTCGCCGGCGACCTTCGGTTTGTGTGTGCCCGCACGATTGGCAGCAGGGGAGACGCGGGGAAGGCATCCGCGTGTGAGAACGGACAGAGGGAAGCAGGTTAAGGGGCTCACGTGCTCAGTCTTGCACTCTCCTCGCCGGAATGGAAGAAAAACACGGCGGCGACCGTGCGGCTCCGGCGAGTAAATTAGGCGGCCTGGGGGCGTTTCGGAGAGGGATTTTCGGGGGGAATGAAGGAGGAGGTCGTGGGCTTTTAGTAGGAGGAAACGGCGTGTTAATTGGAGCTGTAAATCGACCGGAATCAATTCGGGAAGAAACGGCAACGTATGAGCTCCCGCTCGTTGCTCCCGCTCCCGTGTCGTCCCCCAGGGCGACACCGGGGCGAACCCTAGCGCCGCCAGCAGCTCGCCCCCGACCCGCCCTCCCTGCCGCCGCTGCCGCCGGCGAGGACAGCGGTGGCGGCGGCCCCGACGCCAAAGGTGCTGGGGCTGGTTGGCTCGCGGCAGACGCGCGCGCTCGCTGTGCTGGGGCGGTGGCGGTCGTGCTCGCCTGCGCGCGGGGCCGGGGCGGCGCCCCCGGCCGTGCGGCGGTGGTTTCCTCCCCTTCGCCGTTCCCACGCGGCGGAGCTCCGTCCTCGGCGGTGGGTGGAGGGTGCTTCCGTGGATCTGGGATCCCGTCCAGATCCGCTGCCTGCTCGGCTTCGGCCGCCGGCGGCGTGGTGGGGGCGCAGAGCTGCTAGGGCTGGCGCCTGGTGGAGGTGGTGGTGCGGGGGTGGAGGTGGTTGGGTGTCCCTCGGCCTGGAGGGCCGGCGCTGCCGCTGCTCACGGTGGTGGCCGTGGCGCGGCCTGCTCAGGAGGTGAGGGAAGCTTCGGTGGGCCAGCTGACGGTGGGGTGTGAGCTGCAGTGCCGAGCGAAGGCTTGGTCCTGCCTTGGCCGGAGCCGGCAGCGACGGCGCCCGTGGGTGTCGTCTCCTTCCTGAAGGCGTTGCCGTGGTACTGTGCTTGCTCCCACCATGTCCACGCTCCAGGGGAAACCCTCGATCCGGTTGTTCCGGACCGGACATTGTTGGCGGCTTGCCGTCATTTCCCTCTTGAGGGCATTGTCCGTGGAGTTGGACCCAGCTGGAGGGACCAGTGGGGGTTTGTGGTGGTGTTGTTTGGCCACGAAGCTCGGACCTCTACGGTGGACGGGAGACCTCCTCTGAAGACGGCTAATGGCCGGGCTAGTGTCCGGGATGCTTTCCGGGTGTTAGACTCGGCTTCGTGATGCTCTTCGGTTGTGTTGTTGGCTGCTGTGTGAAGCCTCGGCGGTGCAGGGCCCTTCGTCCGGAGTGGACTCGGCAATGTGTTGCCCTTCGGCTGCTCCAGCACCATCGTGGCTAACCTCAGTGGATTGAAGCTCTTCGTCTACGGCGGTGCTCCTGGTGCGCTAGCGTCCAACGCTAGTCGGAAGACGATGGAGGTTGAAGGCCCTCCTGCTGGGTTGTTTGCTTAGTGTGCCGTTCTTAGTCTTTGTTCTTGTTGTGTTGTTGTTGTTGTTGTTGTTCTAGCTCTCTCTTTGTCTTCCTCTGTAACTTCGCCGGCATTTGTTCCGGTTCCCTCTTAATGGAAATGAAGCAGCGCTCGCTGTCTTCCGTCAAAAATGAGCTGTTCGTGCGTGCGTTCCGTCCGTCTGGACGTTGAAGACGATGATGTCAGCGATGACGTCACATGTATTTTTTCCTTTATCTGTTTTCTATTTTCTTTATATCTTTTGTTTTAAACGTCCAAATTAAGTCAAATAAATTTCTAAAATTCATATCTATCTCCTAAAACATTTGTGGGAAAGTTTTGAACACTTTAAATTTTTTTTTTGAAATATTGATTAAATACAAATTTGACAATTTATGTCCAATTTGAAATTAGGACTTAAACAAATTTATTTGTGGATAAATAAAAATTATAAAATACCGCAATTACATGTGTTTGAAACTAACTTATTTGAAACTTCTTTTTCAAATCAAATGTAATTTTTTGTCTTTAGTAAAATAGTAAGTAACATAACACAAATATTTGAAATGAAATAGGAATTATAATGGACTTATTTTGAAACCAAAATACTTTGTGCAATATTAATTTTTAAGATTTGATAAGTTATTTGAAACTCTCTAAAATACATTTGGGAAGATATTTTATCTTTATTTCATTTGTTGTGTTGACTTTCTTCATGAAAACCATTTTAGTAAATACGGTATGTTTTAAATAGTTTTAAAACATTTGTAAATATAGTTTTAGGGTTTTGTAAATAGCAAGACTAAGTGTTTAAACTTAAATACTTAGAAACAAAACATTATTTTAAAGTAAGATGGCTTTGAAAGTTTTTAAACAAATTACCAAATTATAAAATGAGGTTTAAGAAATACTCTAGACAAAATAATTTTAAACTTAATTCCATTTTTTTTAGTTTAGATTACTTTGAAATAAAGTATTAAACTTTTTGAAGACGCCAAATGTCTTGTATATTTGGTTTCAATTATAATTTTAATATTTTTCTTTTAATAAAAACAAAAGTTTCAAATTTTAGTGATTTTTAACCATTCGAAGATATTGGGATGTTACATGAACTTCGTATGGAAAGTGCCACAGGGAAAGTGAGCAGAAAAGACAAAGTCTCTGATGTCAACTTTTGCCACGAGCCCCACAAATTTCCACATCATAATAATGGATTCAAGCATGTTTTTTAAGCCAATAACACAAATATATTCACAAAAGATTTTACAAAGCATACGCCTAGATGTGAAACTGTTGCCCTATATTTGCAAACCGAATAGGGGAAAAACTTAAAAATAAATCAAAACACACAAAAAGTCGTCTGTCATTTGTGTTGTACTATCATGGTTTGACTCATTAACTAACTGTGCAGGGTCTTCCACTCCTGCTATTCAACGCTTTTAATAAGCATTACCGAATGCATCTCCGACTGAAGATAATTGTCTATGGGCCGGCCCATCCTATGCTCCTGCGCCACTTTGGTGCTCCTCCCTGCTAGAGCCGCCGCTACCGGTCCACCGCCACCCCGACTTCCCTATAAACCCTCCTTGGCCCCATACCCACCTTCTTGGTCGCCATCCCCCGCACATGCACCCCTACCTGTTAAGTCTCTTTCTCACCTCCACCTATGTTGTCGTCAGGTATGGTGAGGTCCCTTCCTCGCCTCGCCGGTGACGTCACCGGCTACAGTAGCGACGCTGGCCACAGGTGGTGGGAGACAACAGTTAGGCTGCCGGCAGCGGGTGGGAAGAAAGTGAGCCACAAACTGAATTTATTTTCTTCTTCTTGCTCGGTTTGGATGTTTGTGTTGGAGGGCTTGGAATTGAATTGGGGCCAAGTCCAAATCAGTAAATATATAAAAATGAGCTGTCACTTCCAAATTAATGTTTGACCGTGCAAGATATTGGTACTTGGAATAAAAATAGCACTCACGAATTCTCTGTTTCGATGTTTATCTATGTTTATCTGTTGAATTTGCGCATCCACATAAGAAAGAGGCAATTCCATCCAATTTAGAGAGGGGATACTCTGAATTAAAGAAGACATTTTTAGTTGTAGTTTAATACCATATAGAGCCTCTTTGGATCACAGGTTTGAAAAACACAAGAATAGGAAAAACATAAAAATCCCACAAGTTTACCAGTGCGAAACAGAGGATGGTAAAACGTTGGAAAATTACAGGAGTAGTCATCCAATCCTACGCACTTGAGTCTAAAAGTAGGTTGGAGTGAATGTTTAAATTCCTATAAAATTGAGGCATATGAATCCAATCCAAACGATTTTGGTAGCACTATTCGTTTGAATCAAATGCAATCCATAGGATTTTTTTTGAAGGAATCCTATTAAAACCTTTTGAAATTCCTACATGACAAAGAGCCCCTAAAATTTGACTGCCAATTTCAGGTTTTAATTCTAAACACAATCTGACGGTAGAATTTGAGAAACTTGATTCGTAATTTATGTTGGAACACGAATCCAAACAGAGTTTTACTATGATCCGTGGGCGACCGACTAGTTGTCTTCCAGATGGGCTGGCCCAGTAGATCCTTTGAGTCCACCTCGATAGGCGCATACAGAAAAAGCTCCCGACATGTCCGCATTGATCGAATCGAGCCCGTGCACCCGTTAGCATACTCGTGATCGGAGCAGGCAAAGGCCGGCCCACGGTCGCCGGCGCAGCCACGGCACCACGCGTGGCCACTGCTCGGTGCTCGCCGGCGGAGGGGACGCCACCGCAATACCGCATCGCTATTATAAAACCCCGTCTCGCGCGCCTCGACAACCTCCGCTTCCCCTCCGTCGCCCCTTCACCAATGTCCCACCTGGATCTCGAGGCGGCGGGGCCTCCCCGGCTCCCTGGCGGCGGCCCGGCGGCCACCCCACCACCGGCCAACAGAGAGAACAACGTGAGTGTGCAGGGGAAACCCTTGTTCTACAATACTGTTTCTTTTTTTTTTTTCTCTCTTTGCTTGTCCCCTTACTTATATACTCCAGATGGTAGTTCGTTGTAGCGCTCGTCTCGTACTATAATTGGTGCATTCACTCTGTTCTTTTCGGCTGGTCATTGCATGAGGGAACATGAATCTCTTACTGTATTACTATTATCCCCTTCAAGACTAATTCGGTGGCCCAAGTGGTGGCGACTCGTAGTGTAGCTTTTCACAATGGAAATCGGGGTCTTGTCTAATTTATTAATATCACAGAGGGAAAACAAAAGCGATGGAGGGTGAGTGCAGTCCTAGTCGTGGAGTTCGTGTGTTTGTTTGATTCTTGGGCCAAATTATCAGCTCATAGCGCTGCGCAAGTGCGCATGCTCGATGCCTCAGTTTGCAAACTCTGTACTGTTGCTCTTTCTTCGCCGGTGAGACTTCACCTCGAGTCGAATCACCTTTGTCGCCATGCAGCGGGCAGCTTTGATTTCTCTTTTGTTTTTTCTACTTCGCGGTGCCGCTAGTCAGTGGGATTTGTGATCGGGCAATAGTTTAAGCTTCGGCAGCCCAAGATATTTCTTTCTTTATTCATTCTTGGGTGGGTGGGTGGGGTGTCTTTTCATATATATATGGAATTCTGACATTCCATTAACAGTTAACGGCAGAAACGCGGTACAAAGCCTTGGTTACATTGCTTGGAAAATTATCTAGCCAGACTTGATTGTAACCCATAGGCTCAGCAGCCCCTTTTGCTGCAAGCACATGAGCAGGGTAGTTGCTCTTCCTTCTTTCAAACACCACACAGGCTTCAGTAAAGTTCAGGCGGAATTTGATCTCTATGAACAGAAATCTGAGAGGCGCTGCACAATATGCCGACGAGGTGACAGCGTTTTGCAAAACTTAGCAGTCAGTGACAAACACAGCTCGCCCCACTCCTAGGTCCTCGGCGATTCTGGCAGACTCAAGGAGCGCATGAGCTTCAGTAAAGTTCAGGCGGAATTTGATCTCTATGAACAGAACTCTGAGAGGCGCTGCACAATATGCCGACGAGGTGACAGCGTTTTGCAAAACTTAGCAGTCAGTGACAAACACAGCTCGGCCCACTCCTAGGTCCTCGGTGATTCTGACAGACTCAAGGAGCGCATGAGCTTCAGTTTCTAAGGCTGTCCCTGCGTTGGATATGGAGCCGGCACCTGCGATTTTTTTTGCTGTCATGATCACGGGCAACGCATCCCCATCCCCCTCGCCCTGTACCAGCTTGGTAAGCAACATCCAGATTGGTTTTTATCCAGTTTCTGTGTGGGGGTATCCATTGTGCGTCAGGTTTCCCGGGATTCGGAGATTTCTTTGCTGAAAAAACTGTACCCATTCAGAGGTATGTCTTGCAATCACACCACACAATTCAGCAGATGAAAAACGCCGCTCGCCATGGTTAGCCTTGTTCCGCTCAGTCCACCAACACCATAGCATTGCCACTGTACGCATCTTCTGCTCGTACGGGCAGTTGCAGGAGGGGCGTTTGTCTTTGTCTTTGTCTGGGGCAACATGGAATCAGGGGAACATTTTCCTTTCTCGATTTCGCTACTTGCGGATGATGTCTAACATGAAATTAATGTATAATGTATTAGTGAGAGTTATTACGTTCTTCATTCGTGTGCATCCTGTCTCTTAGTTACCAGTTTCTATCTTTCAGTTAGATGAGTTCACCATCTCTGACTAACAAGTATTGCTGAAAAAATGATAGCTGAGGTGGATGCCTAGGTGCTCAAGAGCAACTTGATAAGAATATCAGTTTGCATTGAAGTAGACGCAACAACTGACCAGATTCCCTCTTTATTTGATTTGCAATGTACCTTGTCATTTTCCATCAGTTAATTTTAGAGGGGACATTTCCATCATTTTGTTCGCAAGAAACTGTTTAATTTCTAGAGCTATACGTTAATGTAAGAGTAAGAGAAAAGTCGGTGTGTTGATTCGGGGTCATTTTCTTGATGGTGTCATCATGGATTACATCACAGGGCCTCAAGTTCCATATTGCTCTAGTCTCTGAAAGTGCCACCAGAAAAGTCGACTAAAAGAAACAAGTCCTTGATGTTCACATTTGTCGTAGCCCCACAAAAATCCCACATGGCCAACGTATCGAGAATGGGGACCCATGAGATTCTCACAATAATTGATTTCAAGCATTAATACTGTTACTACTCTGGACTTTGGTTGACTCCATTGACTAACTATGTATATATAAGTGACCGACTGCTTCGTATGATCAGTGTGGTGCATCTCTGACTCTCTTCATTAGAATACTGAATTTCGTCTGGGTATTTCTTACAAAATGCCTTCCCTCAACTGTGAGCAGGTTGGCAATGTTCGCAAAAATATATTTCTTGCATACAAGACTCTTGGTGTTGTTTTCGGTGGCCTCGTTACATCTCCCCTCTATGTTTATCCCTCGATGAACTTGTCATCTCCCACAGAAGCAGACTACCTGGGAATATACAGCATAATGTTTTGGACTCTTACTTTAATCGGTGTGGTCAAGTATGTAGGCATAGCTCTCAATGCTGATGATCATGGTGAAGGTAACTAACCCCTTGCAGCTTCCTCCTTTCCTTTTCATTGAAAAATTATTGCTACCTTTCTAGATGACTGTTGGAATTTATAATGGGTTGGACAATATTAGTTAATGATTTGATGTTAAAACTTGAAACCAACAAAAATTCAATACAAAAAGATGATCAAATATCTGGATAGTGTTATTGCCAATACTATTTAGTGTTGATGCTATTTAGTGTTCAAATGATAGAGGTGGAAATTACCTATACATATTATTAAATACAAGCTTTATTTTCTTGGTAGATCAAATGTTTTACTTTACTATGTTATCTACATGCACTCCACACTAGCTAGCCCAAGGAGGTTGTGTTGTATGGGTGGTGTCTGCTGTTTCTGGAGCATGTAAAACTCTTCTTTGCTATCAATGCATCCAAACGCAAAGCTTTTGCGTTTTCGTGAAAAAATTATGTTATCTGCATGGCCGTTGCTTACTCTACATTTTGCAGGTGGTACATTTGCCATGTATTCTTTGTTGTGTAGGCATGCCGATATAGGCATCCTTCCTTCCAAGAGAGTATATTCAGAAGAAGAAGCACTTCTTCATGATCAGTCAACAATGGGTAGAAGGCCTAGTAAACTGGGAAAGTTCTTTGAGCGAAGCTTAACTGCCAGAAGGGTATTGTTATTCATGGCCATTCTTGGGATGTGTATGCTCATTGGGGACGGCATACTAACTCCTGCCATTTCAGGTTTGCTGTTTGTAGATGACATATCTAACCTAGTCATTTTTGTGACCATATAGATAACTGATGTTCCTCTCTTTTCAGTCTTATCGGCAATTGATGGACTAAGAGGGCCATTTCCTAGTGTTAGTAGACGTAAGTAGCTCAATAAGTGCTGTATATAATGAGCAATAAAAGAGCCTCTCTGATAATGCCTTTTGATGACATTAATCATTGTTTGAATTATTCAGCTGTTGTGGAAGCCCTGTCTGCAGCAATTCTTATTGGCTTATTCTTGCTGCAAAAATATGGGACTTCAAAAGTTAGCTTTCTGTTTTCTCCAATCATGGCAGCATGGACTTTCACCACTCCAATTATCGGAATATACAGCATTATTCATTACTACCCTGGAATCTTCAAAGCCATTTCGCCCTATTATATTGTTCATTTCTTCCTTAGAAATAAAAAACAAGGGTGGCAGCTGCTTGGTGGGACTGTTCTATGTATCACAGGTATACCTCATTTACATGCTATCAGGTTGTGCCCTTTTTTTCTGACAGTGATCACGCAACCTAAAGTTCAATCTCCTGCCTGCAGGTGCGGAAGCTATGTTTGCAGATCTTGGCCACTTCAGCAAAAAGGCTATTCAGGTTATTATCATTCAGAATTAACAGCATGAATTATTCTTATCCATTTTTTTTATATTTCATTGTTAGTTACACTTTTTTTTTCAGATAGCATTTCTATCCGGCATATATCCATCTCTGGTCCTCACTTATGCCGGGCAAACAGCATACCTCATTAAAAATGTCAATGACTTCAGTGATGGGTTCTTCAAATTTGTCCCTCGCCCAGTTTACTGGCCCATGTTTGTCATTGCAACACTAGCATCAATTGTTGCTAGTCAATCCTTAATATCTGCAACCTTTTCTGTTATAAAACAGTCGGTTGTCCTGGACTACTTTCCCCGTGTCAAGGTGGTGCACACATCGCAACAAAAGGAAGGGGAGGTTTACTCCCCAGAAATTAATTACATTCTGATGGTACTATGTGTTGGTGTTATACTTGGCTTTGGTGGTGGAAAAGAGATAGGAAACGCTTTCGGTAAGCAAATTCTGCACACAAATGCTCCAATTGTTAATATATAATCCTACTTTTTTGCCTAAAGACTCAATGCGTAATTGTTTACGGCAGGTGTTGTTGTCATCATGGTAATGCTCATAACAACCATCATGCTCACTCTTGTGATGATCATCATTTGGAGAACGCCGCCTGTTCTTGTCGGCCTGTATGCAGTTCCGTTCATCATCATGGAAGGGTCCTATGTCAGTGCCGTTTTCACCAAGATCCTTGAAGGAGGCTGGCTTCCTTTTGCAGTTTCCATGATCCTTGCTTTGATCATGTTCGTCTGGTACTATGGTAGGCAAAGGAAAGCAGAGTATGAAATGGTGAACAAGGTAACCGTGGAACGCCTTGGTGAGCTCTTGGCAAAGCCTGAGGTTCAGAGGGTCCCGGGCTTGTGCTTCTTTTACAGCAACATACAGGATGGTCTAACTCCGATACTTGGCCATTACATCAAGAACATGAGCTCACTGCATACAGTCACCATCTTTGTGACCCTGAGGTACCTGCTGGTTTCCAAAGTTGATGAACGGGAAAGGATCCTGGTCAAGAGGCTTGGCCTGGACGGAGTGTACCAGTGCACCATCCAGTATGGATATGCCGACAACCTGAGCCTCAAAGGCGGGGACGACCTTGTGGCGCAGGTCACACGATGCCTACAACGGCACATCGAGACGAGCAAAAACCGACAGTCTCCTGTTTCCACCGAGGAAGAGGTTGCAAACCTGGAGGCCGCAAGGTCGGCGGGGGTGGTGCATGTCCGGGGCAAGATGAGGTTCTACGTGGGTGACGACGTCGGCTGTTTTGACAAGGTCATGCTCCAATTCTACGAGTTCTTGCATGGTATCTGCAGGTCGGCGCTGCCGGCTCTCGGACTGCCTCTGCAGCAGCGAGTTGAGATCGGAATGCTGTACAAAGTTGGACACACTATAGGTGGTTAGGTTACTTCTTGTCTGTCAGATTCCTTGGTGTGATCGTATGGTCATTCTTAGGTTGTTATTGTTCATTGCTGAAATTGGGCCTCAGTTGTGAGAAATACAAGGTCAGGGACACTTGGTGCGTGAGTGTGCTAGTATGGTCATTCTTAGCTTTAAGCCTTCGTGTTCCTGTCCCCTGCTTTCTGATTTATCAGAGCTTTGCATTTTTTTTCCTCGAAAAAATGTGGCAAGTATGGTGATCAGCAGAACCACCAAGATACACAGGGATGGTGAAACTGAGATGACACAACGAAAAAGGATAATGAGAATGCTGTGACTTTATCCTGTAGTCTCAGTTTACTACATGTTCCTGCATTCGGTGATGTGGAATAGGCTCTTTTTACTGGTACGGATCCATGCTTCTTTCCTATTTTGCAGCAGTTCTTTCTGGATTCAAACCATATAAAACAGTCGAGTGCAAAAGGTAGCCATCTGTTCCGTGTCATGAGGACAATTCACACCCCATCAGCTATGCAGCCCATACTGGGGGTGGTTGTAATTGTAAGCTACCCCGACCTAGAGCCCTAGGCTGACCCTTCCGCCGTCTAATTGCAGTAACAGAATTTCAAAATATAAATATCCAAAAGTTGCATGAAGTTTTGAAATCGGCTAGACTTCTGTGGACATCGAAGTGCCTGGAATGAACGGCCAAATCCGGATCATGAAGTTCAAAGAAACGTCGCAAGCATATTATATATGCAAGATGGCAATTCACTGAATTCAGTGCAAATTATCAGTAGTTCAAACATGCATAAATCGTGTGCAGAGCATGCACAATGCACTAGAATTATTGAGACGACCATCTCTTCCTGGTAGACTGATGGAGAAGACAGTACTAGTTACAGTAGCGACACTAAAGCTTCCATGGCGTGATTGGTGGGAAAACACGGCTCCAAAAGCGGCGGTAAAAGCGAGAAAAGTGGGAGATACTGTCTGCGATTTACGCGTCCTTTTGCCTTGTTGCGACATTAATTTCTGTAGCGCTTTTTTTCGGAGGAAGAAATAACAATAGAAAAAGGAACCACTACTGTAGTCGTAGTTCACTCACTGATTAGCTGCTGGGTAGATGGTCGATGCAGATTTTAGCAGACTGATCACTGATCAGACGTACCGTGGTCCATGGTTCCTAACCGGGGACGTTAGCGTAGTGTAGTTCCAGAACCTCGCAGAGTCTCAGGTCAAGACAACTGCAGTCCAGAAGATGAGCCCACCCAAGACAGTGGTAGCTGTTAGCCTGTTAGTACACTTTTTTTTCGTGTTGTTTTCTTCTTGTTCTTCAATTGATTGACTAATGGCCTGTGTAGCAATAACATTTTTGTAGCTGCTCTGATCCAAAACAGAGATCACAGGCTTCCACTAACAAAACAGGAATTTTTTTCCTGAAAACAAGATGAAATATTTGCTCTTTTCATTAATCGAGGAGTTTGAGTAACAGAAATTGCATAAGGTCTTTGGCAGTACCATTACCCAGTTCGGCGCCTCCTAGACAAGCTTTACGATGATCGATGCCAAAGTAGAGTTGTGATAAAATGCACAGTCATTTCAGTGTTCAACAATCTATATTTGGAGGGCCACGGGTAGGAGAGCTCCCACAAATAGTGTCATCCCCTTGCATTAATATGATCGCTAGTCGCTAGGATGAAAAATTCTCTTTTAAAGACATGTCTCATATTCAGTATTACAGTATATATGTTTAGCTTTAGAGCATCTCCACCGGGGGCCTTTAAAGGACCCCAAAGGTCCTTTGGGGGGCCCGACACGAAAATCGCCCACCAGCGGCACCCCCAAAGTCTCACCCCGAGCGATTTTATGTCCGGCATCCCCATAGGGCCTCCAAGTTTGGAGGCCCCAGTGCCGGACATGGCCTCCGACAGGTGCACCCCACCCGTCATAGACATAGGGCGCGAGGAGCTGCTGTAAATTGCACTATGCAGGAAGCCGTTCCGCCCGCGTTAATGGCGACACGTTTCTGCAAGTGACGAAGCGACGGGACGGCGAGGCGTCTGCGGCACGCCTCGCAATTACGCCGGCGCTCAGGCTTTCCCGGCTTCCCAAGAGTCGGCGTGGCCGAATCGCGTCGCCGCCACATAACTTCGACTCGACGCGTGCTCACCCACCCGCCGCTTCCCGCCCAGCGCCACCGCTTGCCGCCCCTCCCCGCCTATATAACACTCCGCCGTGCCCGCAGCCTCACCACAAAAACACTCCTCCGCCGTGCCCGCAGCCTCGCCGCCTCCAAACCACCTCGCCCCAAGCCTCGCCGCCTACAAAGGAACCATGCCTCGCCGCCTCCAAACCACCTGGTCCACCATCACCCAGGCAGCGCGCCGTGCTCACCCTCTGGGGCAGGAGGAGCAGCCGGAGCAGGCGCTCCAGCCTGTCGTCGACGAGGAGCCCGTCGACTGGGCGAACGTCGACGACATCGACGTGGAGGAGGAGCAGCCGGAGCAGGCGCAGGAGCAGGAGCCAGCGCTGGAGCAGGAGCCGCCGCCGCCGATGTGGCCCGACCAGGTGGTCGCCGTCAACTCCTTCGACACCTGGCGCTCCGAGCAGGCGGCCTACCAGTTCAGGCTAGGCTACGAGGCGATTGGCGACGCCGTCGAGGCCGCCATCCTGAAGGCCTCACTCGAGACCGCGGAGCGAGACGCCCGCTGCCGCGCCTTCATGGCCGCTGAGCGCGCGGCGTACGCGGACCTCAACGCCGTGGCCGCGGGGCGGAGAATCCGGCCGCGTTGGAGGCCGCCCAGCAGGCGGTTCACGAGGAGCCGAACCGGGCGCGCGAGGCAACTGCAAGGGCTGCCAGGGATGATATGCGCCGGGCGGCGAGCGCGCTCCGGCAGGAGAGGCGTGTCCGCTCGTGTCTAGCCCAGGAGAGCCAGAAGGCCTCCCTGGCAGGACAACCGACCCTGGACGGCGACGAGGCAGGCCAGGGCGGAGTTTAGATTAGGGTTTAGGCTACTAGGGTTTAAATTTCAATCTTAAGTTTAATTTCAATGTTAAATCTCGTTTGAATGAAGTTTAAATCATTCGTGTTGTTCGTGCGGCGGCGACCACGACATGCGGTTCGTGCGCCCGCTAGGTTTGCCGGCGGCGGTTCGTGCGCCCGTAAGGTGTTCGACCATTTGGACGCGTTTAAGGGGTGGGCCTTTGGGAGTGCCGCTGTGGGCGGCCTCTAAATGTTGACCGGACACATGTCCGACACCCCCCAAAGGAGGCCCAATAGGGGGGTTCCGGACACCGATTTAGAGGCCCCCGGTCGAGATGCTCTTAGAAACCGTTTCCTTTTCTAGTATGCGAATTATAAATAAACTCGATCTTCGATCCACGCAAAAAAAACACTCAATCTTTAGAGGGCGACACATTGTAATTTCCAGAAATAGAAAGCGTACAGAAAATAGAGATACATAAGGCACCCACGGCATGATAGCATGTGTGCATATGGTATAGCTATAAGCTATCCTCCTACACAAATTATTACAGAGAATCTTTTCTTCTTCGTTGACCCGATCACTTTGGGGCCGGAAGCTAGGTAACTTGCTTTTGGTTGGTTGGGTTCTAGGCGCCCAAAATTTGGAGTGGCACGTCCTTGATTTTATTATGTGGAGCCCTTTTCCTTGGATTTGTCTCACCTAGCTTAGTCACATGATCAGCTGCAATAATTTAGCCCACCCCCTAAAAAAGTAACAGTGAGCAAGTAGACAATTAACCTGTTCCCGTAGCTTTTCATACCGAGTAACTTTGCCGGGGGTGCTTTAGAAAAAAGGAATCGCTTCTGTGGTGTGAAGAAGAGAAATACAAGTACCGGAATCAAAAGTGTGGTCCTGTTTGAGTGTGAGGGGTTTTGGGTTACATGGCACTTGAATGTGGGCTTACATTTTTGCAAACCCAGATGGAAGTGGAACTGAAAAGAGCATGTGTACGTTTCAAAAAAAAAACATGTGTATAATATATTTGCATTTGCACGAATAAAGTCACAAATTTTAATTTTTAGCTTCTGGTGTTTCATATTAAGATAATATATAGCTTGCACATTTTATTCGTGATAGTTGTTACAAAACTTAGTGCGTGTTCTTGACTGTTGTTGTTCCACCATCACACAGTTACACCTTGCCATACAAATTTTGTAGCCAAACCTTTCTACAGTTTCGTCAAGCAATTGTTTGGGTACGGTTTTATGGCTTTCCCTACAGCCTTACTTAAGAAGAAAAATGTGGTTAGTTCTTTTATGAACGAAGCATGCTCTTAGTTTCCATTCCACATCAAACCCATATTTTTTGTGTGGATGATGAGGTTGAGGAGCCAACTAGTCTTGTACATATGTACGTGTTGTCAACAGCCAACACTCTTGTTTCTTCCTAATAAAGAGGCACATTGAACTTATGCATGTTCTTGGGGAAAAAATGGATGTTTTGTACATAAATGATGTAAACTTTGGTTATTCACGTTTCTTCTTAACAAAGAGGCACCTAGAACGTATGCGTGTTCTCATAAAAAAATCTTGTCTTGTACATAATTATTGTAAAGTTAGATTGATGTTGTCTCGTATTAATAAAGAGGTACCTTGAACTTGCGAGCATTCTCGAAAAACAATTGTCATTTGTATATAAATGTTATTATAAATCTTTTGTAATTGCTTCTTCTTAATAAAAAGACACCCTGAAGTTATGCACACTCTTAGAAAATAGTTGTTTGCCTTGTACATAAGCGTTATAATTTTGTTCCAAGGAAGTTTGAGCTTATATATGGCCATTCTCTGGAAACAAAATGTTAAGAAAACTTATGTCACTTAGTTTGGACTGTAGTATGATTATTGTGTCTTTGACGTCTCTTTGAACTTCCTCGATTCCAAAACAAGCCTGGAAACGTTGATGTGTAACGCCAAGTCATTTGTAAAGCGTTATGTCGTGGATGGTCCTCCAAGTTGTGCTATATTCATGTAAATGTCTCTCAGTTATTACAAGGTGCTAAAAAAGATTATATCATATATTTTACCTATACCTTATGATAGATTTTGTCTTTAAAAAGGCACATTTTAACTCTTAGTAGTAACCTATTTAAATTTTCCTTGGACCGATAATTTGACAAGTTGAACCTACTTACTTATCTGGTTCATGTGTTAGATGATGGACAAATAACTCAGGTGAATTGTTTACAAAATAGGATGACGCCAGCCTTTCCATCGGTTGATGCATACAGCCACATTTATTGCAAAATTGTTCACATTACATAAAAGTAAAGCATCAACTCACAACAACCAAAACACACTAGGATGAAACCAAATATCCTATGAGGTCGTCAACAGTGAAAGGTGATTGAGAGAGATGCTCATAAAAATAAACTGGTTGAAAATAAAAACCAGTTCAGTGTAAACACCACTTCAGCCACCTTCCATTTTGAATGCCCCTCTAATCCCCAAAACATTGTTCAGGTCTCTCTGTTCCCTATCGAATGTAACTTTCGTAATTGTGGTTCCACATACTCCAACGAACAATATAAGATCTTTAATGAGCATACAAAACTTATCTATGAGGTCCACATATAGTTTCCACTCCTAATTGATTTTCCACCAACAATTTTGGCGAAAATCACAAGAGAAAAATAAGGGGATCATTATCTCATTAGTGGCCTCATAAAACAATACACAATTGGGTCCCAGCAGATAAAAATTCATCCTTGCCATCCGGCCTTTAGTACTTCAATTGTCATGAACGATTAATAAAAATAGGTTATGCTTTAGGAGAGAAACAAGATTTTTAAATGCATTAAAAGGCGAAATCTATATCCTTCCAAAATTCCAATGGAATGACCAACTTTCAAGTGCAATTGATTTATTATGTACGAGGGCCTAGAGGTCATTGTATCGTTGGGCATCAATATTTGACAAGCTAGGTGGAACATATATATATAGTTAAAATCATTAGAAGTATATGTGTGTCTTGGCCTCGTATGAATGATCAATTCATTCTTTGCAGAGGAGTGAAGTTGATGAAAATAATGTTCAAGTGTGTTAAGATGCCACTTTTCGAATATGCATGAATGTGTACTTTTCATATAAAACCTATAGAAATCAATCTCCACTTCACCACATATATGTTGATTGCGGACATATTTGCATATAGACTCTACTATTTTACGGAATTTATGAGACTATGCACACATTTTTGTAGCTTCATGAAATCATCTATAAAACAAAAAAACAAAAACGTGCAATATACGGTTTATATATGTTCCACACATGTTTCACTTTTGGTGAAACCCCCATGAGCTAGAAAAATGTTGATTTCTATAAAAAGAAGGGCCGATATGAAAATATGTCAGCAATCAACAGACTTGAGATGGATTGTGTTGAGCAAAATAGAAGGTCCTGGAAGTGTAAATTGTATAGAGTTTAAGTTTTTTTTTGAAAATACATGAATTTCCTTTATTGATGAGCGGGTGGTAGGCTGGGGATCGATCTCAACATACCATGCTGGATCCTCCATGAGCTAGAGCGAATGTTGATTTGTTGAAGGGGGATTATTGAAAAAAACACATGAATCTCTAACATCTAGGCTCTCTTTGGGTGGATTCCAATTCAAAGGAGTTTTTCCTAAGGAATCCCTTTGTATCAAAATCAAATGAATGACACCTTCAAAATTCCTATGGATTGCATTCCTGTGTTTTTACTGTGTATCATCCAAATGTCCATTCATGTAGTTTTTCTCTGTTTTGCACCTGCAATCCGATCAAATTCCTATGTTTTTCTAATCCCTCTATTTTCTAATCTTGTGATTCAAAGAAGCCTTAAACGCGGTAGATAGGCTTGGGGATCTCAAATTCTCAACATGCCTCTGGGGGAGTCGCAAGCAGACGTCAAAGATAGCTAGGGAGCAGTACTATCGTTTCCCGTTGCAAGTATTTCTCGGTCTCGTGTCTTCCTCATCTCCAAGAGAGCAGGGCTAGGTGATGCACACTGGTTGTTGTTGCCCTCTGACCAGTGATATCACTAAGACAGACAGCAGCTACCCGCATAGCTTTGAACTCCTACGTAGCGCGTAACAGACGCAGAATGTCAGCTAGGAAATGCATGCAGTCTTCCAGTTTGACATCATTCATAGTAATAAACTGATATGTCTGTTAATATGCTGCACTTTAAACCAAAAAAAAATACTCGAGTAAACACGTGATAAAGGATCGAGGAAAGGCGTTAAAGCCGAAGGAAGAGTGAACGAGAAGCCGCACGTACATACGTAAGCGTTTCTGAAGCTCGGCGGCCGGGCCGGCCGACAGATTTCGAATTGCCGCAAGCTGCGGGCGATATTCCCAGGAACAAACCGATCGTATCAGCGCGAAAAACAAAAGCAGGTGAGGATCATGGAAAGAAAGCGAAAGAGAAGGCTACAAGAGGAGGAAGACGAAGAGAGAAGCTTAAAGAAAGCAGATCGAGGAAGCAAGTAAGGAAGAAGGCCAAAGCTAGCAGCAGCGGGGGCACGTCGAACGAAGAACGCGAGAAGGAAAAAAAAAAGGGTCGAGCTCCCCGCAGGCACTGTCAGCCAGGCCAACCACCCCTATCTTTTGCTTTCGTTGCTTCGTTTGGACTTTGGTACTCACTCTCATGTCATCATCTTAAAACTGACTTTGGCCGCCACCAATTGAATTTGACCCCAACAAAGAAAATTACACCACACAGCTGACGCAACTGAATTTTATTACGGGTAGCGTTGGACTTGGCATGCCACGCTGCACGCTTTGCCTTTCTTTCGAGCACAGTTCGTTTCGAAAAAGCCGTCCTATATTAAGCACGCCGCGCCGGTCGACCTCACAGTCGCTCACACACACTCGCTCGCTCGTTCTCAGAGTGTCACACTGGCACGGCCAGCACGGGCTCATCATCATCAGCTTCGCCATGGAGACAGCCCAGGAAAGAGAGCTGCTGCAGCTGCAGCTGCAGGGCTGGCCTTTCCACGCCATGCCGCCTACCACCTACTTCGACGCCGGCAGCGCCTACACCTACAGCGGCGCTAGCAGCATCAGCAGCGACGGCTTCCTGTTCGGATGGGAGCCGCCGCTCGGCTGCTTCGGGGTCGTCCCCGCCGCCGACCTCGCGCACCTCCACGACCTCCTCCCCCTCTGTACGTGCCAATTTCCCCTGCTCTGTTCTCCTTCAGCTCCGGCCTGGCCGGCCAGGACGCAATCAGTCTGACGTTTCCTTGAAAAAATGCAGGCATGGAGTCGCTGCAGCAGCCGGCCTCACCGGCCGCGCCGTCGACCCTCCCGCCGGAGCCGCCTGGCGCGGCGTCAATGCCCAACGGGGAGCTCGGCGACCTCCTGCTGGTAACCAAACCTATCCTCATCTTCCGCGCACCGAATTAACTACGGCGTCAGTTTACAGTTTCTTGCGAAATTTCCTCGATCGCGTTAAAAACCGTCGCTTTCTCCCATTTTTCTCCTCGCTCGCAGCAGAATTTCTGGGGCGCCTACGACGAGCAGCCGGTCGCCATCAATTCCAGCTGCGTCGTGGTGCAGCAGCAGCAGCACGAGAAGAGCAGCGCTGCCACAGCCATCGACACCTCTTTCCTCTGTAAGATAACAAGTCCCTCTGATATCTGAATCGATCGATTCATTGAACTCGGTTCGGCTTTCTGCTTGCTAGGTCTGCGTTTTTTTAGGTACCCTCCTGTCCGTCAGTCACCAAGGAGGCAAGGACAAAACACAAAGTCGTAGAGTTCGCATTTAACTAACAAAAGAGGCTTGTCAATGCCATGTGTGCTCTCGTTCAAAAATGCCATGTGGGCGTCTGTGGGGGGCCCGGCGAGGATTAGCGGCACCTAATCGTCATGGCCCTATGATTTGTGCATGATCAATTAGTAGTAGGAGGATTGCAGTGTCAGTACGTATAATATTTGTGGTGTGGTGTGCAGACGGGCGCTTCTTTCCAAGTAAAGACAGATCTAGGTGTTACATGCTTAGATGGTAGCGCTAGTACCGCGTAGATTCTACTAATCTTCTGCGGTGCTGCTGCTGCTCCTGTCAAAGTCGCACCTTTTACGTGATTAGCTCATTATTTTAAGGCTCATCAAGTGTGTAATTAAATCATTAATCAATTGACAATTGATCATTGCTGAATGCAGTTGATGATGATGACGACGATCCTTTGGGCTCGATTTTCTCCAAGAGGCCCACCTTGCCAACGGAGCCCGTGCTCCAGGCCCCAGCCGCCGCGGCGGAGGAGCCCCTCCTCAGCTCCTCCTCCTCCAGCAGCCACGCGGACCCACATGCCAGCGACGCCACGCAGGACACGGCCACCGCCACCGACGACAAGCCAAGTAGCGACCGGGCCCCGCCCCTCTCCTCGTCGTCGTTGAAACGCGCGACACCAGAAGGTGCTTTGCCGTTGCCGTCTCCTCCCTGCAGACCTCGACGCGACGCGCCTCACTCACAGTCGCGTCCACCCAGTACTCGACCAACAGCAGTCTCTGCTGCTCCGTAAATAATCATCAAGTAATTAACTTTTTGTTTGATCCGCGACGTGTGTTACAGTGTCGGAGTCGACGGAGGCGGAGTGCAGCCAGAGCGGCGGCAAGCGGCGGAAGGACTCGCCGTCGCCACCGACGCGGCGCGTGGTGTGCCCGTTCGCGGTGCTCAAGCCCGACGGGCTCGACGGCGGCTCGACGCTGGCGGACATCAACGCGCGCAACCTCATGCGGCCGGCGCGGCCCGTGCGGCACCCCGTCGGCGAGTTCGCGTGCAGGCCGCGCGTGCTGTCCGTCGACGTGCCGGGCATCTCCGGCAGGGCCGTCTCGGGGTTCACGAGGCTGCACACCCCCGGCCGTGGCACCATTACCATCATGAGGACGCGGGGATGATAGCTAATGCATATGCATGCATGCATCATTGCTTGGCTCTGTATCGTATCGTACCCATGGATGGATGATGATGAGGATTATGTAGATTAGCCCAGCGAAGAATGTGGTTAGCTAGATGCTCTCTAGCTCAAGCTCCAATGCCATGTAATTATATGCTCGAATAACATAAGGAATGAATAAAATTCTTCCTTTCGTAGCTCCAGATTTCATCAGTGGTCTTGTGCTCAAGAACGGAGAACTTTTCCCTTGGATCATCGGCCGGTTGCCGGAGCAGAGCACAAAGCCGGCTTGTGCCCCCTGTTCTTGTGCTCCTAGTAGACAGGCAAGTTTGTGTTTACAACTCCAAAAAGGTGAAAGCAACTACCAACTAGCTAGCTTTCCTTTTGTCTGCATAGCGTGAACCTACTGCTTAATTCGAGCTGCCTCTCTCTTTGGCTAATGGCTCCTGCATGGAAAGTTTAAGAAATAATTTGGCTTCGCTAGATGACTTCGACCATTCACTATTTGAAAAAATCTGAATGTGCATTTCTTTTCTTTTTGGTAAAAAGTGGAACCTGAATGTGCATTGTTGAAATGCAGATCAGACGTTTCGATGTTTGGAACATGATTGCTGCAAAGTCTTCCTCTGGAAATGGAATGGTTCTTTTTTGTTTAGAACTAGACAGGTGGCCCTCGCAATTGCGAGGGCATAGCCCTAACTACGTCGAAATTGTATGCAACTAAACATGTGATTTGATAATATTTACAGTGTATCGAGGATACAGTTTTCATCAATGTTTTTGTATCGCAACAATATGTAATCAACTTTACTTTTCGTATATGATAATTGTGGCATTTACAACAAAAACACCGTAACGTGCTTATATATCTACTCCAGCATGTTAATACTAAGGTTAACCGGAACGTAAAAATTTCAATATCTATTGTTTATAGGGTCTACTTGTGAGATTTTATGTGAGATCTTTAGCTCGCCTTTCTATTTTCTGGTTGATCGTATATTTTTCCAGTATAGAGCAAATATGCTGTGCTATGAATATATATGACAGGAACATATGCACTATGAGAATTCCACAATTGAAAACACACAACAATATGTGTACATATTTTTGGTGCTTGGAGAACCATTTGAATATTCTGGTGATATTATTAATGGACTTACAAAACTATTTGCTTAAATGAAGTAGTTGAAAAAAGTGTTCCTACTTGACGGATAGGCCAATCATAATAGTGTTTTATTATTATTTTGTAGCTGTTTTTTTTCTTTCTCTTTTTACTACCCTAATTATAAAATCCATAGTGTTCTCTCTATGCTAAAATATTTCATGTTCTATAGAGCAACAGCTCATAAATTCAATCCTTGTTTTAATTTCCTTTGATATTTCATGCCCTCTCTCGCTTCTCTTCATCTTTCTTACACATTGCATTGACATGTTCTAAATCTATGTAGGAAACATATGTATTGCACTTATGTTAAAAGAATCCATAACTATTTTACAAATTAATCGTCGGACCATTGAATTGTTAGCCAAAGTAAGCTCTAAATTAGTAGGTAAACCAATCACCCAGTTAGTGTGAATATTAACTTTTGATTATCTGTTGCTCTCGAAAACGAACTGATGCTTGAAAATCAAAATTAGTTTGAATCTAATACACAATTGATCTATTATTATGCAAGATCGTAAACAAATGTTAGGTGGCTATAAAATGAGATTGCCCACATATTTGTAAGACTTTTCTATAATATGAACCCCTTGTCGAAGTGGATAAGGAAAGAGGAGACATCGCGCATCCACATCGTGAGTTGGGAGCTCGGAGCTGAGAGAACCTATAGCTCTGTTTTCACGAAAACGCTTCTCGTAGTCTGGCTTCCAGGGACCTCATCGAGCTTCTTGATGTCCAGGTGCAAGATAGGGTTTGCAAGGTTGAGGTGATTGATCGTAAGGATGTATCTCGTGAGGACGGTGCGAACAGAGAAACTACTCTCGGCGAAAATTAGTCATGTGTGGTAACGAAAATAGACTCACGTGACGCCGAAATTTAGAACTGATCTAAACCGTGGCAATGCATTGATATACATATTTTATGTACTAACTCCACATGGTGGACGTAACACATATTTTTTGTGTGATGGACTTGGTTTCCACGACTTTCACGAGTGCATCATATATACACATCAATTGTAGACCAGGCGGTCAAAATAACTCTAATGATGTGGATCAACGTGGTACAATCTTACAAGCTTTTTTTGGATGGCCAAGTGTGTAAACATATTATGTCCTACCTGTTGGCCTTGGCACGCTCTGTTATGTTTATTTTTTCATCAAGATCGTATTTGTAGTTTTTTCTTTCTTACCGGAAGGCCACACGTAATTGATGTTTGCACGTACATGATATGATCTGGTCTATTGGAGTTGTTTTTTTTGTTGCATCTACTCGATCTGGTCGTACGTACAGTACATGATATGATCTGGTCTGCTGGACTTTTTTTTTGCATGTAGTCGATCTGGTTTTGTAGGCGCGTACGCGACTGGTCAGCTGGGCTGTTTTTTTCTTTTCTTAGGCGTGACAAATTTGTTTCGTACATGTTATTTTTTTCTCTTTTGGTTGTACTCGTGTCGAGAACATATGTTTGTACCTGATTAATGTTGTACGTAACTTTTCTATCTTTTAATCTCAACCGTCACACCTAAAATCAACGGATTATGTATTTCTAACTATGTGGCTTAACGTGGTGTCTCGAAAAAACTAACTCATTTTGCTTTTAGTATATAATAGATACTGCCCGGCAAAGAGAATAAACGTAGGGACAAAGACGGTATAGAGCAGGACAGGATTAAAAAAAACACCAAAGTGAGACGGGCATGCAGAGTAAAAAGGATTAAAAAGAGTAAAAGGATTAATAAAAAAATAAAGAAGGAGGAGATGATTTGATTTGAGGAGATGAAAGCAGAGACGGGAGCACAGGAAGCAGCTAAAGCCAAAGCGCAAATGGCCGCATCATTGTGGTCACGCAAAAGCAGGGCAAAGCATGGCCGTTGGACACTGTAGCGTACTCCCTATACGGCAAAATCAGAGCATGTTTCAAAAGAGAAAATGTTCCGTTCAGTTCAGTCATTTCAAATATACAGATCGAGTGCAGTGCAGTGCCGGTAAGCAAAAAAAAAGTCAGGCTGGCACGAGGATCCGGGACTGATGATGCATGCAGCAAGTCAACACCACGCTAGAGATAATGTGGGTGTGTGTCACTTTGTTCATGGGGATTTGTAGGGCACCTGGTGGGATTTCGGCAAATTTAGGACGTCAGGTGCGTGATGAGTGTCGCCGTGGCTCATGATCGGAGCTCTGGTCAAAGCTGTTTCGTGGATTCCAAATTCATGACATCAATCAGACGGCGTGGAGGCTGGACCTGGTGTATCTTGTGAATGTGCGTGCGTGGGACAGTTGTTACCAGAGTTAGGTCAGCGCTGCACCAACTTGAATTAATGGGTTCAGACCATTGTCGAAACAAAGTATATTGGACGTCTTAGTTTCAAAATCTGGAATAATCCGGTTAAAGAATTTAGTGAACGTTCAACAACTGAAAGTAAGTTCAGTGTCAAGTATACATGTAACCCAGAGCATTCTGTTTCTAAATGAAAATATACCAGATTCAGTGCATCTACGGTTTGTTACCCGAGCCACATGCCGATTTAGCTATTTAAAATTCAAAACATTCTAGTACTTGGCATTTCATTTTTTCTTTAGTCCAACGGAGAACACAAGGAAAATTATTTTTTAGGGCTTATGGAAAATTCCTGACCGTTTATCCCTGTCAAGAAATGTCCAACTTCATGTAGTATTCTCATTTCTAGTCATAGAGCTTATCATGTACCTGCTTTTTTTCCTTGCCTTTTAAGATACTCTGGTGCTCTTCATGCGTACGGTTATTGTGTGTTATCTAAATGTAATGTAACATGACAAACTAAAATTCATGACATCTTTCATTTGACGATCCTTGTGAAAGACAGATCTATCATTAATCAAAATTTCAAGACCAAATTCAATCCATGGATAGAGAAACAAAAAATAAAGTAAAATCAGACTGTGCATAGTACACATTTTAAATTTGATGTGAAGTATACACATCTATGAATGACTCATAGTCTGGATTTCCCTTTTTATTTCTTGAGATATAGATTGAGTTTTGTAATAATTCCTTTTGTCATACTAGGATGTATCATGTATCGATGTTTTAAATAATTCTAATTCTTATAACATGTTTAGCACAAAAGCACGATATGGAGATGATGCGCAAAATTTCTTCTCGATGTTATCTCTCTTCCTTTTTCCTAATCTTGTCTCCCTCGTCATTGCGTCAGTATCTCCCTCTCGCTAACCCCCACCCCACCACACCACATCGTGTACCCGACATATCACACACCACTTCCTCACACATTGCTTCGTCTCTCGCCTCGAGAGAGACAGTTCGTTACCTCTTGACAAGTTCATCCAAGGTAGACACCAAATGTTCATTTTTTTCCTTATAAGCAATATCAAATTTATTTGTAAAGTATATTGCAACACTATTAGTAACTGGAGTATCCCAGTGCGCCCAAAGCCGACAAGAAAATAGGGTAAACTGAGGTTTTCCTGCCGGCTAACCGTCAGGGTTATTGGCTGACAGGCATAGCTCGACAGGGTAAACAAAATATTGTTAACTAACTGTGAGAGTTTTCCTGACGGTATTTACTGGCTAACAGATGAATGTTCACGTCAGTCGTCGGGCTTGGCAACTAGGAACAGATACGCCCTTATCATGACATAACCGTTAGGAGAAAAAAGAATACATGACAAAAAAAGGTAATAGCTATCCAGATAATTATCCCAACGCTCGGCACATCAGAACATGCGCACATCAAAACCAATAGCTTACATCACAAATAGGGTTAATAATTAACATTTCTTTATATACAATTCCACAAAATTTTAATACATAAATCAAAGGTTAAATTATTTTAGAGTCGGATAGTTGCGGGACCGACAGGAAAATATCCGGACGCACCAAAATATATCGGATTTTCGTACTACTGTTTGTCCATGGAGATCATGCATGCCATATTTTTCCTTGGACTTGGACCTACCAACATCTACCACCCATTTGATGCATGGGCCATTCCTTGCTGATCGAGACCCCTCTCGTGTTATAATTAACACCTTCCAGCGAAACGATTTTAAAGGGGCTCGTGACCTAGCGTTGAAGAAGTCGAACATGATCACGAGCCGTATGATTCGATCGGTCCAAGCTTGGCAGAGCGTGTATGTAGTTACTATGTTGCGCGGGACGTGCTGCTCAAACCAGTGCAAAATACCTCTCTGCTGAAGTTGTGAGCTGGAAGTTTATGACAGGGCAGGCCCGACATATAGACGACGAAGGAAAAGTCGAGGTGCATGATCGTCTCGCTGACAGCTTAATAGTGTCAAGAAGCCGCTAACCTATGCACCAAAACTTTAGCACCTCCGTACGTACGCCTGGCGATAATGCAACGTACAATCCTCCCAAATCAGTCAGTGATTCCTTCCACCACTAGGCTGGCTCTGCCGGCCGGTATGTTCCCTCTTTAACTTAGAAGTCAAACCTCAACTCTCTGATTACCTTTTGATGGCCGGGGATGTTTGAAACACGGTACGTGCGGTACTGCGGTGTGCCGATCATCGCGGGTATGTATTAAACCCACGTTCAAATTTCATGTTCAAGTTTGGTGCTGGTGTTTCTTATTTAGGAATAATATTTTTTAGTAAAAGGAGACGTCCTCATCGACATCAAGACGTCTATGATAATTTTGTCAATCTCAAGATTGGATTCATCAACTCAGTTTTTTCTAGGGTGCTCATCATAGAGGTGAATGTATATTTGTATAGATATGATAATGTGAGTGTTTCGAAAAGCTAATAAAGGTCATCGCACACAAACAGCAATGCTAGCTAGCTTTAGTAGGGCAAGCAGATCAACAAGGATTAGTAGATGAAAAAAAATGACAAACAGAGTTTTATAGCATAAAACTACCACTTTAAAGAGGTCAATTACGTGATAGCACCACATTGTGTTTGAATTTCACAGAATTACCGGATTTTTTGCTAATTTTCATAATATGTCCAAAACAAGCTCGGAGAGCGAATTGACACCGGTTCTGACCGGTTGGGACCACATGTAAGTATGACGTGGCCAGGTCAGACAAATTAACACATAAACTGACAGTGGGGTCACTTGTTGGTCTACTAAAAGAATAAAAAAAGTCTGAAAATCTGAGATATTCTGGAAAAAAAAAATGAATGAATGCACCTGTAGTGCAAGGAGTAGTAGATGGAAAAAAAATCACAAACACTAAGCCAAAATTGGCAGAGAATGTGTAGTCAATCGCGTCGCGTTGCATGCAGCAGCGAGAACCAGGCCACGCGCGTGGATCGGTTGGGTCGGTACACTTCACGCGTGGTATGAATGCGATGCGTGGCTGGCCGTACTACTAGGGATCTTCCAGATGCGTAGGAGATTTCGGATACGGTGGTCAATCATACGGGCAGCCTCTGTCCCAATTTGACCCGACGTCGAGCGGCCGTCGACCGCTCGCATATTTACTTCTCGTGACAACATTGAGCGTGGCGGCCTACTCATGAGATGAGAGGTTGGTGGCGGAACTGCCTGATGCTTAATCTCTTGCTGCCGCTTCACTTAAAACACGCCAGCACACGGCCCCGTCTCAGATCCGAATGCATGGCGGGCTCCGGGCTACATCTGTATGCATGCATGGACGGACATCACACTGACCGTCCTCAACGTTAGCCATGCGCCCATGCATGCTAACTTGGAAAAAAAATATTTTTGACCGGACATTTTTTGCTATGTTTTTGGAGAGGAGAAGAAACTGTACTTATATTTGAGCAGTAAACATGCACGGCGAAAAGCTATCCTGCGCTGAAAACTGTGGTACGTTTGTTTTGTGCCAGTGTATAGTGTCGCAACTAGCTAGAGCTTTACCTTGCTTCAGCCGCTAGCTAGGTCGACATCACCTAGTGGAGTAGTCGTGTTTCGTAAGAACAAGTATTTTGTTTGGTCTACGGACTACGTACACGGTGCTGGGTCGAGCTAGCTGTTGCAGCGAGGCAGATAATTACTTTGCTCACGCTGCTGGATCGTCTGTCCGAGCGACTAAGACTAGTCATAGTAGAAAGTATCATAGTATCATGCATATGATACTATCTTATGATACTATGACAATAGTGGGTGGTAACATATGATTAGTATCATATAGTCTTGCCTTTATTATGCTATAGACTCATTTTGTCTCAAAATCCGTCCATCACCTCTCTCCTCATTAATTACCTGCCACATCATTATTTTTACCTACATGACATCTATGTTACTAGCTACTGTACTCCCACTATGACTAGTCTAAGAATCCAGGAATTCTTGCATTATCACTCACGACGGAAATACTGGAAATAATCCAGCTAGCTCCTTGTGGATAGGTTTTCCGGGCTACATCAATCGGGGGCGGAGATTAGTTGGGGTGAAGAGTAGAAACATTGTTGTTGAAGACTAACTTTTTTGGTTATACGCATATAGCTATGCCATCATGTGTAATTATTTCTAATCAAGTCAATATAAGTCAACACGGAAACATCTGTTATCTTCCACCCACTAACTGGTTCAAAAGATCTTGATTGGGAATGTTAGATGCAAAGAGTACCAATTCGTACTATGCAAAATAGTAATATATTTGTCGCATCATATGTTTACATATTTATTTATAAATGTAGTGGTCATGATGTATACTGGAGATTGTAGTATTGTGCATTTTTTTTAATAAAGATGACATCTAATGTCGAAACAAGCAAATGTAGAACAACTAAAAGTGATTTGGTAAGTACTTGTCGGAACTTTCAGTGATTCTTATGTCTTACATTGTACGTTTTGTTTCTGAGAAATATGGGAGGACACTAGGCATCATCCGGACGATACGATCTTCCATCGTCCACCTTTCCACCCTCGGATGCTGGTAAGACAAAAGTCTTTGGTGAGTCAGAATTGTAACCAAAAAACATTGCATCATTTCAAAATACTGATGCAAAAAAAAAAAAAAAGAGAATGCAGCAAAATCCTGGCTGGTTGTAGCAAATCTATCTCTCATAGATGATGTCCCAAAAAAGCCAACACGCTTATGCAGCTACAATTTTAGTGTATGCTACAATGTAGCATATAATAAATTGTTACGCCATCTCATTTGTGTGTTTGCAGCAAATGCATGTGAGTTTGCAACATTTTTAAAAAACTAGGCAACATCAAATCTGCCATGACTAACCTTGGGATACATCACTGAATTAACTGAATTGGAAAATCCACGACGAAACCGGCATGTTAGAGCCATATCGGTGCCAGATCTGGTCAAGATGTACACATTTTGGCTTTGCACAAAAAATTGAGCTTCAATTTTTTGAGCTCACATTCACCCATATTTTCAAGAAAAAGGAGAAAGGCGGGGGAATGAAGATGGTAGAGGTGCCACTCGCAGGCCCGGCCCTGGAGGAGGGCTAGTGGGCGGCCGCCCCAGCCCTAGAAAAACATGGGGGCAAGTATGTGGTATATGCACACATCAGCTATTAGTAAAAAAAGTTCGGCTGAAGAAAGACAAATATCATAGTGTAATAGGGCACAGAAGGAGGATAAAGACCCGATGATTCCGTATCTAGGTCTTTAGGTAGACAATCATGCAATGCACACGACATGATATGACCCACACGTAAGATCCGATCGAGGAGATTGCTCTTTTCCTAACAAAAGAAAACCTCCTCGATTATCTCGGTATGTAATACGCTAACATCGATGCTGCATCGATCGACCTTCCTGACTTCTTTTTAAACAAAATCTCTAAGAAATCACTTGATGCCTAGATGCCGACATTGGATCTGAATTTACAAGCAAAACACCGAGGGCTGGGAAGATTGACCACCAATGTATATATGTCTCTAAACTCTATTGCCCACTTATATATAGGTAATCATTATTGTATGGTATGACCTAATGTTGTACAATGGTTGGTTGATGAAAATTATAAATCATGATTAATATAATGTCTTGATTGTAGCAATACGCAATAGATAGATGATTAATTGATCATTTTGGCAATGTATTTTTCTGTTTATGTGAGTTATGAGTTGGACATAATAACTTTGTCACCTTTGAACCTATTTTCAATTAGCAGTTAATTTGGAAACTAGAACCGTCATCTCATCCATAAAATGTGCATCCAATATTAACAAAATGTAGGTTTTTAAGTTAACGGGCGGTGGCCCCCTCCCTCTGACTTGCAGCAACCTCCGCAAAATTCGGGTTCTAATTTTACCCCAGCCACTCGGTCTGTCATAGGTCCCATTGGCGTGTGTCGATCTGGTGGAGGCGGTGCTTGGCACTGGAGCATGCGCGATGTGTCGCGTCCCGTTGAAATGTTTTACCACACCAGTTCATACATGTACCTGAACTAATTTGGCCTAAAGTGTAGCTTGTATTGACGTAGATAATAGAGTACATAGAGTTTTCTTGCTGGAGAAGATGGAGAGGAGAGATACACATAGACAGTTCATTCATCTTTCTTTTTTCCCTCTTGTTTGATGAATTATTAGTATAAAAATTATGTTATTTGAAAATTAAATGGACTCTAATATTAATACGAGAATTGATATTATTGAATCAAACTTGTTGAAAAATATAGAGGTTGAACGATAGTTGAATTGGATAAGAAACAACTAAAACTAGAACGACATCCCTCTTAAAAACCTAATAAAAACAAAAAAAAATTAAACCAGACTAAAAAACACAAAAATTGAAGCAGACTAATAAACACAAAAATTTTGAAGCACACTATAGAAACTTGATTGAAGAACTATTTTTTTGGTGACAAACTAATTTTGGTGTATCCCTAACACATGATTTAATATGGATAATAAGTAATAAATTTTAGTGGGATGATGTGGTAATTGGTTGGCTAATAGAGAAAATAACATGAGGTATCAGATGCAGTTCTCTTTTCTTTTGGAATTAAGGGTCATCCATGTGTTTTGGCGAGGGCTCTAGCAGCAGCGACCACCACCTCCGTCTTCACCATAGATTGGCCCCCCTCCTCTAACCGGCCTCACCGTTGTCGGGAGGGGTGGGGAACCCAATCTACGGATAAAAGTATTATTTTCCAATAGATTGGGTTAGGGTTTTGCTAGCCATCTTCTTTGTCAATGGAGTTGACATTATCTAAAATAAGCAATCTTCGGTCCTTCCTTTGGTGGCGGGATCTTTTTCCCGACATTAATGGTGGCGTTGTAAGATTTAATTTGTCTACGTATGGTTCTTCAGATGTTGCTTCCCCTGATCGATTTTAGATTATCTTTTTCTCGTGGTTGCCGCGAGGATTGGCCTCACAATATTTGGAAAAAAGATTAACAGAGGCCTGGACCTGACTGATCGAGACTCGAGAGGGAGCACTACGGGAGTGGCAGCTCAGCCCGACGGTTATTCTAACGCCGACGGCCAAATGTCGGGGCCGTCGGCGTCAAAATATGACACCGACGGCTCGCATAATACCGTCGGGGTCAAAGTGCCGTCGGCGTCCCACGATGAGCCCGACGGCCACCGTCGGCGTAGGAACATCGTCGGAGTACTGGCCCTGTGTGGACGTCTGGGCGCAGCGAGCTGACGGTGCCGTAACCACCCACTCTGACACCGACGGCAACACCGTCGGGCTCAAAACACTCTCTTCCAGTTTTTCTTCCCCCGTCTCCCCCGCGTGGGCGTCCTGGACGAAGCGACCTGATCACATTGTAAGCCCGACGGTATAACCGTCGGCCTCACTATACAGTTTTTCAGTTTTTCTCAAAAAATTAGATTACATTAAAAAATATATGAAAAAATACTAAAAAAAGGAAACCCTTTGGCATGAAGGCTTTTGACGTGTACTAGTTTTTAGAAAAATGATAAATTTGAGTTTTGGCAACTTTTTAAAACAAAACTTTACAAAAAATATCAATCATATACAAATATGCAATAGTTTTAACACATATGTGTGACCATTATCATGTCATAGTTTGTGATAAAGTGCTCATAATCAGCACATATGTGTGTCATGGTATGTAAAACAACGTCGTCGAAGCGATTTTCAAAATTCTTTTTAGAAATATCATTTTCCATTTTTTAAGTGTGAAAAATGACTTTTTTTATGAAGCAAGTACATAAAATATGGTTCAAAATGACACCCATTTAATTTTCATAAAGAGTAGAACAAATTTTATGGATAATATCTTAATATGAGGATTTTCCTTGCTTTCTATCTAAATTCGCCTCTTTAATTGACTTTATGTCAATTTTCCGGAAGTAATTCAAATTTGAACTACAACTGTTTGATAGTTTGCTCTGAAGTTCTTACAAAAATAATTTTAAGGTACACAAGTAGTGGTTACAACATAGAACCGTCAATAGTTTTGAAAAATTCGACCACTTTTGATGAATAGCCATGCTCTCCATTTTGACCGTTTTTTTGAAAGAAATGGAAAAATATGAAAAAGTACTCAAAAAAAGAAACCCTTTGGCATGAAGTCCTTTTACGTGTACTAGTTAATAGGAAAAATGATAAACTTGGTTTTTGGCAAACTTTTCAAAACGAAACTTCACAAAAATGTCAAACATCTATAAACATGCATAGGTTTCAAGACAAATGACCAATGTATGACCATTATCATGTCATAGTTTGTGATAAAGTGCCCATATTCAGCACATATGTGTGTCATGGTATGGGAAACAACGTCACCGAAGCGATTTTCAAAATTCTTTTTAGAAATATCATTTTCTATTTTTTAAGTGTCAGAAATGACTTTTTTTGTGAAGCAAGTACATAAAATATGGTCCAAAATGACACCCATTTAATTTTCACAAAGAGTAGAACATATTTTATGGATAATATCTTAATATGAGGATTTTCCTTGCTTTCTATCTAAATTCGCCTCTTTAATTGACTTTATGTCAATTTTCCGGAAGTAATTCAAATTTGAACTACAACTGTGTGATAGTTTGCTCTGAAGTTCTTACAAAAATAATTTTAAGGTACACAAGTAGTGGTTACAACATAGAACCGTCAATAGTTTTGAAAAATTGGACCACTTTTGATGAATAGCCATGCTCTCCATTTTGACCGTTTTTTGAAAGAAATGGAAAAATATGAAAAAGTACTCAAAAAAAGAAACCCTTTGGCATGAAGTCCTTTTACGTGTACTAGTTAATAGGAAAAATGATAAACTTGATTTTTGGCAAACTTTTCAAAACGAAACTTCACAAAAATGTCAAACATCTATAAACATGCATAGGTTTCAAGACAAATGACCAATGTATGACCATTATCATGTCATAGTTTGTGATAAAGTGCCCATATTCAGCACATATGTGTGTCATGGTATGGGAAACAACGTCGTCGAAGCGATTTTCAAAATTCTTTTTAGAAATATCATTTTCCATTTTTTAAGTGTGAAAAATGACTTTTTTTGTGAAGCAAGTACATAAAATATGGTCCAAAATGACACCCATTTAATTTTCACAAAGAGTAGAACATATTTTATGGATAATAACTTAATATGAGGATTTTCCTTACTTTCTATCTAAATTTGTCTCTTTAATTGATTTTATGTCAATTTTCCGGAAGTAATTCAAATTTGAACTACAACTGTGTGATAGTTTGCTCTGAAGTTCTTACAAAAATAATTTTAAGGTACACAAGTAGTGGTTACAACATAGAACCGTCAATAGTTTTGAAAAATTGGACCACTTTTGATGAATAGCCATGCTCTCCATTTTGACCGTTTTTTGAAAGAAATGGACAAATATGAAAAAGTAATCAAAAAAAGAAACCATTTGGCATGAAGTCCTTTTACGTGTACTAGTTAATAGGAAAAATGATAAACTTGATTTTTGGCAAACTTTTCAAAACGAAACTTCACAAAAATGTCAAACATCTATAAACATGCATAGGTTTCAAGACAAATGACCAATGTATGACCATTATCATGTCATAGTTTGTGATAAAGTGTCCATATTCAGCACATATGTGTGTCATGGTATGGGAAACAACGTCGTCGAAGCGATTTTCAAAATTCTTTTTAGAAATATCATTTTCCATTTTTTAAGTGTCAGAAATGACTTTTTTTATGAAGCAAGTACATAAAATATGGTCCAAAATGACACCCATTTAATTTTCACAAAGAGTAGAACATATTTGGATGTCATATTTGGATTCCTCTCATTTTTATGATCGATATAGACATTTTATTTATTAAATTCTGATATATCAATATGAAGATATGAATTATTTCTTATTAAATGGAAAAGACAAAACAAAAATAAAATAATTGATTATTATTATTATTCAAGTATTATTAAACATAATTATTTTGTTTATTCAAATCTTATTTTTGAAATTTTAAAGATTAAAAATTATAATATCTGAGATGAGGGTTAATATGATTGCTATCATACTAATAGCAACAAGGTATGACATCTCAACTGGAATCTCATTTGAATAGAACTCAATAGTTAAGCGTGCTTGGCCTGGAGCAGTATAAAGATGGGTGACCGTCTGGGAAGTTTGACTAAGGGTGAATAGTTTGAGTTAAGATTATGATTAAGTGTGTGAGTGGATAGTTTGAGCTAAGATTATGATTAAGTGTGTGATATGAGATTAAATATATGACTAAATTGGAGTTAAAATAATAATAAAAAAGTTGAAAAAAAATAATTTTTAAAAAAATTTGGTAGAGCCATCGATGAGCCCGACGGCATTGCTGACTAAATTGGTAGTTATAAGGCCGACGGTTATACCGTCGGGCTCACTATGAGCCCGACGGTATTTGCGACGCCGACGGCCACGGCGTGAGCCCGATGGATCACAGCCCGACGGCCTTAGGCCGACGGTGGCCGTCAGGCTCACTTAGGCCGAGGGTTTCTGTGATGAGCCCGACGGCAAATGCCGTCGGGCTGGGCTGTTACTCCTGTAGTGGAGTGCCACGACAAGCATAGGCTGATCGATGGGGTAAACCGGTGGCAGCTGCATTTTCCGTAGGTACGTACGTGCACGATGATACGTGGGTGCGCAGGCTGCATACGCGGATAGGTCGTGTCGGCCGGAGCGCGTCATGGCCGGACCGACGTGATGTGACGGCACACGGCGGTCGACCGATCTTGGTTGCTCGCCGGGGCGGCCGTGCATGATTGCGCCCTGCATGCACAGCAGCGCGATCAACCGGCGCTGACTCCGAGGCGTCCGCCCGTCCGGCCACCTCTCCCCTGCGAGCCTAGCTGCCGGTGTGTCGTGTGGCTCGTTCTTTCCCCGGACCGGCGGGGGGACCCAGCGCGTGTCGCCGGCGACAGATGATCGATGATTTCTCCCTTCTGGGAAGACCCCGTCTTCTTCTGTTTAGCCCATGCATGCCATGCGCACATCGTAGCCCGTAGCCGTACCCGCCGGCGAATGATGCATCTGCGCACGCCGTCGGTCACGATTGGTCCGGCCATGACCACCATGCACGTACGGCCGACGGGACACCGCTGGTCATGGCCTCGGCTGGAGGTTTCAAACGATTGAATTGTTGCATGCAGAGCGACATATGCGAGAGCAGCGTGTACGTCGTCCCGGCCAGTGCAAACCGACCGATACTCACGATCGAGGGAAGGCCAGTGCAGCCTGCAGCCTGCAGCCTTCAGAGAGCGATAAGCCTGCAGCCTGCCTCCTTCCTCGCCGAGCCCCTGTCTATCACGATCGCTTTCAGTCCGTCTCCGTCGAACCGATCCAGCTCAACGACGGCGAGGAGACCATAGATACATGGTTTTGCTGGTACAATGATTGACGATTTCGCTCGGCTTGGTGCTGCTGCTGCTGCGGAACTGTAGGAGCGGACTGCCGTCGAGGGCGGCACTGCGACGTCGACGAAGATCTCTGCTCTCGCTGGCTACCCTGAGACTGAGAGAGTCATAAAACTGTAGCATCTAGGTTTCTGCCGCGTGCATCTTGTACGCATGTAGGTTTTCTGTCTCTGCTGCTGCAACTTTTTGCGGTGCTGCAAAGCTGGCTGGTTGATTGTCAGAACTCACAAGTCGGACCGTGCTGGAGGCCTGATCGAGAATGCCGGTATCTTTCTTCTCAGCAAAGAATCTCCAAGCCTGGCTTCCACCTCCTGTAAAATTTGCATGTACTTCACAGTCTACCGATCCCAGATTAAAAAAAAAGTTAAGCTGTGCGAGGACAATGATTGTAGAGATTATACTCATAGTTTCTTTTAATATAAGTTGGATGTTCCATTTTGTAAAGACCATTAATTGTCATGTACTTAAGTTCATCGAGGAAAAAGTCAGGACCATTTGGAGGAGATGCGTGGCAAGATGCCTACAACTTCTGAAAATTCACTACTGATCTTTGGTGAGTAGCATTCGACTGGTTTGTTGGGCACGAGCTCCATCAAAATTCAAATAGTATTTGAACTCGACATGATAGTATCCCGTGAGTCTACCATGTTTGTGTCTGACTCAGCCAAGTGTCAGATTTTTAATTTAGTGCCCGGTGGTGCAATATGAATGTAAGCCTATTCATGATTGATCGATAGTAAAAAAATGTTTGCTTCCCTCAAAAAATTGAAGTAAAAAAGAGTTTGCTTGCTGGGATAGAACAATCAGTCGGGCTAGAATTACTGGGCTAGGCCCATCGCTGAAACTGAGACCAGACAAGCCTAACAATTGGCACCAGCCGGACAAGCTCAGCCCAAGTAAATTCGCAGAAGAAAAAAACAACTAAGCCCTAGTAAATCCATGAATATCAGATATGATTCCATGCTAATTCTCAAAAAAAAAAATGATTCCATGCTGGATGACACGAATGTTATTTAGTGGTGTTTTGTCCTAATTGATCTATATCTATACTAGTCTATATCTATACTAGTATTAAACAAGCAAACTTCATCTTTCGTACAGCCACCCCACGTGGTGTACACAGCGCAACCTAAACTGTTGGATTACCTGATCCGATCAGATCTAACGGACCGAATTAATCAAATCTGTGTCTCGGGTGCGCTTAGCAATTAGTTTGGTGAAACGCCACCGAGCGGACGAAATTTCTAGCGCTCGGTAGCGCGTCGGAAGGAAAGCCCCCTCGCCTCGCCTCACCTCCCGCACCCTCCCGATCCCCTTCCCGTCCGCCCCGCCGCAGCGTCGGCGCTCCTTCGTCCCCGTCGCCGCCGCCGTTTGTCTGCAGGGCGAGCCCACGAGGTGGAGGATGCCGCCATGGAGTCGGCACCGTCCTGGGCGGCGGGGGCCGTGAGCCCACCGGCCTCGCGCCCTACGGGCTCTCCGTCTCGCCCTTTTCCACATCTCCTGCCTCCACCTTGGCGCTCGCGTGGGGTCGACGACGCCGGACCTGTTGGCCCAGAGGAGTTGCGTCACTTGCGTGGGGCTGACGACGGCGGGGATGTGGGCGCCGTTGGCCACGAGCAGGCAGGACAGCTCGGCGGAGCTCCCGTGGGCGGCGCCGCCTAGGACGGTGACGTGGGCGAGGAACTCGTGGGCCAGGCTACCAGCGAGGAGCATGTTGATGACGGCCGCCTTGGAGAGCCCCGCCCCAGCCGCGGCGAGCGCCTCCGCCTTGACCTCCACCTTGCCGCTGCGCTAAGCCCGACGCCGCTTGTCACCATCAGGTCGGGCCACCGCACATCTACCCCCGCCTAGACATGGTACGGGGTGCCGCGCGACGCCGCCCGAGCGTTTGAGGACGTCGTGCGCGTGCACGGATACGGCGGGGATGTCAACGCCTTTGGTGAGTGAGGCCGCCGCGGCTGTTTTTCCTTTCTGTACAACAACTTCCCCCTGTCCTCTGATTTGCTGGTTGATTACCAAGTGAACTTATGGAATTGTGGGTGCAGAGACCTTCGCGACGTTGGGGCAGAAGACAACCGTGATGTCCCCTAAGGTGTTTGTGGGGTTGGGAGTACCCTGCTGCAGGTTGGTGCATAGTGCAGCGGTCATATCACAGCGGGTTTAGTCATGGTGATTACCTAACCCATCCGCTTCTAATTTCTCTTCCTCTACTTTTATCTCTCTCATGTGTACTCCGGCCGTCAACGGTAATAGCAATTGGTTTGGTAGCATGAAGAGGACGGTGACCAACATCGTCATGTGCTTCTGGCTACATGCCTGCACCTCTTTGCGTGAGCTCCATCAGTTTATTTTCAGGTTTGTTCTTGCAGAAGTGCAGAATGATGGTTGGTCCCCTGGTGCATGATGGACATCTATGAAGGCCACATATATAACCTCAAGACTTAGTTCCTTTGTATATATTTATAACATTTTATATCTCCTACATGCTTCCTCTTTCTTTGCAGCTGCTGCATCGCATTGTTCCTTTGTTGCAACCGGGTGGCTGCCCTAGCAACCTTAAACATGGTCGATTTCAAAGGCAATAAGTGTATTCAATTTACAAATGGTGAGTAGATATTGGGAAAATACTGACAAACATTTCTTAGAGGGATTCTAAATCTTTCTTTTTCAACAAAATCTCGGTCATACACATAGCGAGATAGTAGTACCTTAGCCAAGAGTTTATAGCTCTCACACCTTGCATATTTTTTTGATGCAATCTTTCTGTGTTTTTTTCATTTTAATCTGACCGTGCAATGAAAAGTGGACTCAAGAGTGCATTGCACAATGAGGTGAATCAGTTTGGTCTATATACCTCATGACCCACTGGTAGAATTATCTGAACACCCTAAGATTGTTCATACTATTAGATTTTCTTGGATCCATAGTTGACTCCCAGCAAGTGTTCTCATTTTTTTTTTAAACAAGCACTTTTTATGCAACTCTGGCCTCTTTTTTGTTGGGTGTACCTGAAGCAGTCTTAGGGTCAAGTTATGTGGACCTGAGCATGTTAGAACAGAAAAGGTTTTCAGATCCAACTGAAAAGTAACTATGAGGACAGATCACGTGTTGCGATTACTTTCAGTTTTATCCTTTTGGGCTCACCGGCTGAGCTGAACTTTTGCGGAAAATTGGCTCCCATTGAGTAATTAGAATTAATGTCGCTAAGCATTTGCTCTCAAAGGGCTTTGCTGAGTTATGGACACACCGTGACTACGAGGAAAGATCACATTATTTTGATGATCTATTAGCTGCCCATTCACGTGCTCTGAAAGCAAAGAAAGGAATTCATTCTGAGAAAGTTCCTCCTGTGATGCATATAACAGATTTTTCTGAAGAAACATGCTTACCAGCTCATGCTAAATCAAGGTAATCTTTCTGATGTACTCAAGGATAAATTCCTCTCCCTGATTTTGGATGGGGGCATCGTAGCAGGTGGATGTGGTGGTTCAGGATGGGGGCATCGTAGCATCGTGCAGGAGCTTGCGATGTACACGGCGGAGTCCAGCGTCCGCAGCCTTGAAGGATCCGTTTCATCGAGATGGGTCAGTAAGTAATAGAAACGTGTGTGTTCATTACACCTCAAGTTCAGTATCATAGCCTATTTATGATTCATGGCTATCTATTTTGATTGCTGCATAGAAACGAGTTCTCATATTTTTTGTATCAAATGTGATTGATGCATTAATAATTGATACAATTCGAATTTGTCTGATGTGTTCTAGACAGTACGATGAAGCCCTTTGAACATGAGAAATAGGTACTTCATAGGGCTGACTTCAAACAGTTGGATGTGCTTGTTGCACGATGCATTCTCCTGAACATGATAAATAAATAATTTTGACTGAAACTTCTGCTTGATGCATTGAAACAACAACACATTCTATGTTTTTTCACTTGGTTCTTCCTAATAATGGAACCTACAAGGCTTCTCTAAGCCTAAAGAAAATGTATGGTAGAGATATTCTTGGTCTGATAGAGAACATGTGTGTTTACGCAATGGGAAGTTGGAGTCATACGATCTGGTTTTAATATCCCTTCTTCCAGTATGAGCAGCCGTAGTTACCCTCTACCCTGAAGATTTGTTGCAAATTGTCCAACACTATAGTGGATTGATACGTCTCCAACGTATCTATAATTTCTTATGTTCCATGCTTATATTATACCAATTGCTACATGTTTTATATACACTTTATATGGTTTTTATGCATTTTCTGGAACTAACCTATTAACAAGATGCCACAGTGCCAGTTCCTTGTTTTCTACTGTTTTTGGTTTCAGAAAAGCTGTTAAGCAAATATTCTCGGAATTGCACGAAACAAAAGCCAATACCCCTATTTTCACCGGGAGCATCCAGAACACCGAAGAGGATACGAAGGAGGGCCACGAGGCGGCCACACCTGTTGGTGGCGCGGCTCCCTCCTTGGCCGCGCCACCACGTGGTGTGGGCCCCTCGGGGCCCCACCTCCTTCGCCATTTCGCGTACTTAAACCCCCCGACGGGAAAACCCTAGACACCTGAACACTTTTCCAGAAAACATTACGGAGCCGCTGCCATCGTCAACCCTAGTTCGGGAGGGTTCAGAAGCTCTTCCCGGCACCCTGCCGGAGAGGGGAATCATCACCGGAGGGCTCTACATCACCATGCCCGCCTCCGGACTGATGCGTGAGTAGTTCATACTTGGACTACGGGTCCATAGCAGTAGGTAGATGGTTGTCTTCTCCTATTGTGCCATCATGTTTAGATCTTCTGAGCTGCCTATCATGATCAAGATCGTCTTATTGTAATGCTACATGTTGTGTTTGCTGGGATCCGATGAATAATTGAGTACTATGTCATTTGCTTCATAATATATCTTGTGAGTGCGTTATTTATGATCTTGCATGCTCTCCGTTACTAGTAGATGCTCTGGCCAAGTAGATGCTTGTGACTCCAAGAGGGGGTATTTATGCTCGATAGTGGGTTCATGTCTCTATTTAATCTAGGGGAGTGACAGCAACCTCTAAGATTGTAGATGTACTGTTGCTACTAGGGATAAAACAGTAGTTCTTTATCTAAGGATATTTGTGCTACTTACATTACACACTTTACTTAATACAATAATATGTTGCTTGCAACTTAATACTGAATGGTGTTGCGGATGCTATACTGAAGGTGGATTATTAGTCATAGATGCAGTTGGATGACGGTATATGTATCATGTTGTAATGCCTAAATGAATCTCACACTAGACATCATGACTTGTATATGCATTGTTATGCAGTTCTTTATTCTGTCAATTGCCCAGTTGTAATTTGTTTACCCTCATGTAAGCTATTATTATTTATAGAGAGACACCACTAGTGAACTGTGGACCCGGTCTTTTTTCCTTAAACTGATAAAACAACCTACTGCGATTCTGTTACTTTCATTCTCTGCAAACAAACATCATTTCCCACACATACGTTTAATCCTTTGTTACAGCAAGCCAGTGAGATTGACAACCTCACTGTTAAGTTGGGGCAAAGTATATTGGTTGTGTTGTGTGCAGGTTCCACGTTCGTGGTTGACACCGGTAGTGCGCCCTGCCAAGGTCAACCGCAGCAACCTTCGGAAGAATTCTAGTTTCCTACTGGATTGATAACCTTGGTTTCACAACTGAGAGAAATTTGCTGCTGCACTACTTCATACCTTCCTCTTGGGGTTTCCCAATAACACCTCACCGGTGCATCAAGCTAATTTCTGGCGCCGTTGCCGGGGAAACTAAGCTCTTCTGCGAGGGGAGTGTCTCACACCCAATCTTTTTATTTTTGTTATTGTCTTGCTTAGTTTATTTTTATTACTGTCTTTTTTGCTTAATATCAAAAATACAAAAAAAATAGTTACTTGCATTAATATTTTTATTTCGGTTTTGTTATTTATTTATTTCGGTTTAGTATTTATTTATTTCGGTTTGTCTTTTATTTTGCTAAAATGAGTACTGCTGAGAATACTAAGTTGTGTGACTTCACTAGCACAAATAATAATGATTTCATATGCACTTCTATTGTTCCACCTGCTTCTAAAACAGAATTCTTTGAAATCAAACCTGCTTTGTTAAACCTTGTTATGAGAGAACAATTTTCTGGTGTTAGTACTGATGATGCTGCTGCCCATCTTAATAAATTTATTGAACTTTGTGAAATGCAAAAGTATAAAGATATAGATGGTGATATTATAAAACTGAAATTATTTCCTTTCTCCTTGAGAGGAAAGGCTAAATAATGGTTGCTTTCATTGCCTAGGAATAGTATTGATTCATGGATTAAATGCAAAGATGCTTTCATTGGAAAATACTATCCTCCTGCTAAGATCATTTCCTTAAGAACTAGCATTATGAACTTTAAACAATATGATAATGAACATGTTGCTCAAGCTTGGAAAAGAATGAAATCTTTGGTTAAAAATTGCCCTACCCATGTACTGACTGCTTGGATGATCATCAAAACCTTTTATGCAGGACTGAATTTTTCCTCAAGAAACCTGATTAGGCTGCTGGAGGTACATATATGTCCATCACTTTGGGGGCTGCAACAAAACTTCTAGATGATATGATGGTTAATTATTCTGAGTGGCATACTGAAAGAGCTCCTCAAGTTAAGATGGTAAATTCTGTTGAAGAAACCTCTTCTTTGAGTGAAAAGATTGATGTTATTATGGCTATGCTTGTGAATGGTAAATCTCATATTGATCCAAATAATGTTCCCTTAGCTTCTTTAGTTGCACAAGAAGAGCATGTTGATGTGAACTTCATTAAAAACAATAATTTTAACAACAACGCCTATAGGAACAATTATGGTAATAATAACTACAAGCCCTATCCCCCTAATAATGGCAACAGCTATGGTAATTCTTATGGTAATAATAGGAATACCTCCTCTGAACTTGAAACCATGCTTAAGGATTTTATCACTACACAAACAACTTTTAATAAAACTGTTGAGGAAAAGCTTGGTAAAATTGATACTCTTGCTTCTAAAGTTGATAGTCTTGCTCTTGATGTTGATCTTTTGAAATCTAAAGCTATGCCTAATGATGCTAAAGAGAATAATCCCTTTGCTAAAATTAATGCCATCCAAGTTCGAATTGATGATAATGTTAGGATGATGGCTGAATTACGTGCTACATGGGAAAGAGAAGAACTAGCTAAAAAGAATAATATTGCTATAGTTTATACTATTAGTACTACTGAAAATAAAGTTACCTCACATGCCAGTAAACCTCCTACTACTAATGGTAACATAATTGGTGTTGGCAATGTTTCCTCTACTTCTTTCAAAAAATTAAAATTGCCTAAAACTGCTGAAACTGTTCTTGATAAAAGTGCTGAAATTTTTAAGAACATAGAAAATAATGGTTCGGTTTGCTTTGATGATAATGATTTTGATTTTGATAATTGTAATATCTCTGAAGTTATTAAGTTCTTGCAAAAGTTAGTCACAAGTCCTAATGCTAGTGCCATGAACATGGCATTTACAACTCATATTACAAATGCTCTCATTAAAGTTAGGGAAGAGAAATTAAAACTTGAAACTTCTATCCCTAGGAAGTTAGAAGATGGTTGGGAGCCCATCATTAAAATAAAAGTGGATGAATTTGATTGCAATGCTTTATGTGACCTTGGTGCAAGTATCCCTGTTATGCCTAAAAAGCTCTATGATATGTTTGACTTGCCACCTTTGGAACATTGCTATTTGGATGTTTTTCTTGTTGATAATGCTATGAAGAAACCTTTGGGGAGAGTTAATGATGTTCTTATTATGGTTAACAATAACCTTGTCCCCGTTGATTTTATTGTCTTGCATATTGAATGCAACCCATCTTGTCCACTTGTGTTGGGAAGAACTTTTCTTAGAACTGTAGGTGCTATTATTGATATGAAAGAAGGAAATATTAGATACCAATTCCCACTCAAGAAAGGTATGGAACACTTTCCTAGAAAAAGAATGAAGCTACCTTTTGATTATATCATTCGTACAAATTATGATGTTGATGCTTCATCTCTTGGAAACACTTGAATATCACTTTTTTTGCCTATCTGAAAGGCGTTAAAGAAAAGCGCTTATGGGAGACAACCCACTTTTTATTTCTGTTATTTTATTTTATTGAGTCAAGGAACATATCTACCTCTGTAGCAATTTATTTGTATTTTTACTTTATTGCATTGTTGTGTCAAGTTAAGCCTCTAGTAGAAAGTTGATGCTAGATTTGGATTCCTGCGCAGGAACAGTTTTCTGCTGCCCACCGTTTAGTTCGTAAGAATTCACAGAAAAATCAAAATGACCTGGAATTTTTTGTGTGTGATCCTCAGATATGTATGCAACTTTCATTAGTTTTGAGTTTTCTGATTTGAGCAAGTTAAGTGCCTCGAAAAAATTCGTCTTTTCGGACTGTTCTGTTTTTGACAGATTCTGTCATTTATTTTGCATTGCTCGTTTTGCTGTTTTTGAGTGGATCTTTTTGTTCCATAAAATACCAATGGCTGTAGCTAATGTCCAGTAGCGTGTGTAATGATTTTGTCCATGCAGAATATGAGAATTTTTGATTATGCACTAAACCTCTAATGAAGTTTACTTTGAGTTTGGTGTGGAGTAAGTTTTCAAGGATCAAAAGAGAAGGATGATGTGATGTGATCAAGAAGATGAAAGAGCCTAAGCTTGGGAATGCCCCTGTGGGTCACCCAAGCATATTTCAATAAGACTCAAGCGTCTAAGCTTGGGGATGCCCAAGGCATCCCCGTCTTCATCAACAAACTATCAGGTCCTCTCTAGTGAAACTATATTTTAATTCCGACACATCTTATGTGCTTTACTTGAAATGTCTGTTTGTTTTTGTTATTTTCATTCTCTGAATAAAATGGATCCTAGCATTCATGGGAGAGACACCGGCGGATCCAGCGCCCCTGTTACCCGGCGCTTGCCCGGGCTTCACTGACGCGCGCGCCTGCGTCCGACGGCATGCAGCCAGGAATTAGTAACTAATCGTTGGGCAAAGTCTCGTTGTTGTTTAGCCTTCTCTTTTGTGCGATCGTGATGTATTTTGCTATGGGTACACAATTTTTTTAGGGGATGCTATGCGTACACCACCCACGTCCAGTTAGACCTTTGTTGTACCGATTGAAGCCTTGTCCATGGAAGCCCATCAACCCTGTCAGGCAGCTCCTGCTCCTGCTCCTGCTCCTGTACCGATATACAGACTCTTATATGTATGATATATACATGTGCGCTAAGTCATGCACGACACACCTTAAAAGCATCTCTAAAAGATTAAGCCGGTGAATCAAGTCTTGACATTAACTAAATCACCGCATCCGCCTTGCTATCTGCAAGCATGTTCGTCCTGATATCGGCTAAAGTCGAAATCGAGGATGCTTGGCGAGAAAGAGATCAACGTGCGTCGTCAAGAGCGATCACTAGTTAACTTCCACCAATTTGCATTGCATATGTGCCCTTCGCCTCTAAAAACAAAATTTCCTCCACATTTTACGTAGGTGTTGATACTAAATTACGGGTCATAATATAATTAGGAGAATTTTCTACTCATACTTACAAAATATAGCTGGAATTCATTGGTGTCATTTGACACAATCCGTGTATGTTAGCTTCGTCTCTAGATGTCGTGCCCCCTCATCGGCCCATGTCGCCACCTTCGTCGATCAGTCACCAGCCCCCAATCCCCGCTCCTCCCTCTAAACCTTCCGCATCTCCATCAAGGCCCCTAAACCCTCAACCCTAACCTTGTCGGTCACCGGAAAAATAAGAAACTCACCACCGCACCCACCCCGCCCTAAGTGTATTCCTCGCCTCTACAACGGGTCGATGCGTCAGCCGTCTCTGACAAGGTCCATCTGATGCTTTATTGTGCGCAAAAAAAATAATTAGTTGCATTTGCCTTGTGGCGCGCCCATGCTTCGACAAATTTCTGGGTCTGCCACTGGGGAGAGAGACACGCTCCGCTTTTTCTTATGAATACTCGTATTCTTCACTATTATTTGTTGAGTATTCTTCTATGTTACTTCAATACTATTAGCTCTCGTTTTTCATGCATCTCTTGTTAGAGCTGTTAGTTTTTTTATATTATACTCTCATATCTCATTGTTAAATACTTGGAGAGTTTATTTTTAGATAAGTTGATTGGTGTTTGGTTAAGAACAGAAAATGTTAAATGTGGTAGATGGTAGGATGAAATGATACATAATCTTGTAGATCATTGAATTGTGTCACTTGAATCATTGATGTTGTTTTGAGATATTAATATGCTTAATGGTAAAACATGATGGTTTAGTAAAGTGGAATGATTAATGGTTGGTATAGAAAACTTGAAACTGTGCCACACTTAAATATCCAGTTCATAGCATAATGATATATGACTTCTAATGTTAAAAGCAACCGTAATGACTTTGTGTTATGCACTACGGTCGGGGTCCCAACAGTGACTTGTTCATTTGCCACAGTCCCTCATGGAGTGATTTTCATAATGCCTTGTAAGATCATATTTCTAGTTGGAATCTTTTTGCTTGCGAGTTCTAAGCTGCGGTTTTCATGGCACTTCCACCACCATATTTGCTAGCCTCTTCGGTACTTTGCATTGTCCTTTCTCACATTGAGAGTTGGTGCATACTTCGCGGGTACATCCAAAACTCGTGGGAGATCTTCATCATGTTCTTCTACACATAAGCCAAATATCTTACTCAAAACATCCACCATACCTACCTACTACAACATTTCCATAGCTGTTCCGAGATATATCGCCATGCAACTTTCATCTTACATTACATGACTTGTTGTCATTTATCATCTATATATTTCCTTGCATGATTCTTTACATCTGATGTGTGGTTTTACCCATGTTACGCTAGATCATTGCATATCCTGCTACACTGGCAGAGACACCGTTTCATATACTATGTTTTATACCTTATGAGGTCCTTGTATTAAAAGTATGTTGTCATATTAGAATGTTTGCCCCTAAAATTGAAAAGATCCATGGAGGCCATCGAAAAGAGAAACAGGAAAAAAAAATGGAAAATAGAAAAAAGAAAAAAAAGAAAGAAATAAAAATAAAAAGGGGGCAACATTACCACTCTTTATCTACACTTGTGCTCATGTTATAGCACCTGTAGTATTCATAGTCATCATTTGTGCTCATGTTTAGTGATACGTCTCCAACGTATCTATAATTTCTTATGTTCCATGCTATATTATACCAAGTTATTACATGTTTTATATGCATTTTATATAGTTTTATGCATTTTCTGGGACTAACCTATTAACAAGATGCCATAGTGCCAGTTCCCTGTTTTCTGTTGTTTTTGGTTTCAGAAAAGTACTTAAGGAAATATTCTCGGAATTGGACGATTTCTTTTCTGAAATCAGTTTTTCATCGGGAACGTTCCAGAAAGCCGAACACGAGACGAAGTGGGCCACCGAGGCGGCGCCACCACGTGCTCGCGCGGCAGCACCCCTGGCCGCGCGAGGACCAGGTGTGGGCCCCTCGGGGCGCCACCGACTTCGCCCTTTCGCCTACAAATACCCCCCAGACTAAAAACCCTAACACGGTGTTCATATTTTCCTCCACGGGTCCCGAGCCGCCGCCGTCGTCAACACCAATTCGGGAGAGATCAGAACTTCTCCCCGGCACCCTGCCAGGAGGGGGAATCGTCACCGGAGGCCTCTACGTCGCCATGACCGCCTCCGGACTGATGCGTGAGTAGTCTACCCTTGGACTACGGGTCCATAGCAGTAGCTAGATGGTTGTCTTCTCCTCTTGTGCTATCATGTTTAGATCTTGTGAGCTGCCTATCATGATCAAGATCACCGTTATGTAATACTTCATTTTGTGTTTGCTGGGATCCGATGAATATTGAGTACTAAAGTTATTGCTTCATAATATATCATGTGTGTGCTATTTAATGATCTTGCATGCTCTCCGTTACTTGTGTATGCTCTGGCCAAGTAGATGCTTGTGACTCCAAGAGGGGGTATTTATGCTCGATAGTAGGTGCATGTCTCTATTAAATCTGGGGTGGTGACAGCTAGCTCTAAGGTTGTAGATGTACTGTTGCTACTAGGGATAAAACAGTAGTACTTTGTCTAAGGATGATGTTACTTACTTACTTTACACACAGTGCTTAAGGCGATAATCTGTTGTATGCAACTTAATACTGAAAGGGGTGCGGACGCTATCCGGAAGGTGGATTATTAGTCATAGATGCGGTTGGAACGGTCTATGTATATTGTTGTAATGCCCGAATGAATCTCACACTAGACATCATAACATTGGTATATGCATTGGTTTGCTCATCATTATTCTATCAATTGCCCAGCTGTAATTTGTTTACCCGCATGAATGTTATTATTATTTATGGAGAGATACCACTAGTGAACTGTGGACCCCGGTCCTTCTCTTTAATCTGATAAACCACAAACTGCAAACCTGTTACTTTCTGCAAACAAACATCTTTCTTCCACACATACGTTTAATCCTTTGTTACAGCAAGCCGGTGAGATTGACAACCTCACCGTTAAGTTGGGGCAAAGTATCTTGATTGTGTTGTGTGCAGGTTCCACGTCACCTACGTCCCAGGAAGCATTTTCTGGCACCTTTACGTCGCAGATTTTTCTGGCGCCGTTGACACCTCGGGGGAATTCATTATTTCCTACTGGTTCGATAACCTTGGTTTCACAACTGAGGGAAACTTGCTGCTGCACTACTTCATACCTTCCTCTTGGGGTCTCCCAACAACACACCCACCGTGTGCATCAAGCATTTTTCTGGCGCCGTTGCCGGGGAAATAAGAATTCCTTTGAAGACCTTCACACTCCTCCGTCAACTTCGTTGCCGGTGATTTGAAGATTCTTCTACGAGGGGAGTTTTCGCACTTCCAATCTTTTTATTTTGTTATTGTCTTGCTTAGTTTATTTTTATTACTGTCTTGTTTCCTTAATATAAAAAATACAAAAAAATTAGTTACTTGCATTACTTTGTTTATTTCGGTTTGCTATTTTATTTTCAGTTTTTGTTATTTTGGTTATTTCGGTTTGATATTTAAGTTGCTGAAAATGGGTAGTCCTGAAGTTGAAGTTCGTTCGTTTAAACAACAAGGAGGAGAAAGTTTAAAAGATGCTTGGTATAGGATAAATGATGCTCATCAAAAATACACTAAAAAGCACTCTACTTTAATCCTCCTTAGGAATTTTTATGTTGGTATCTCTAGTTGGTATAGGTATGTTCTTGATACTCTTACGGGGGGTAACTTTCTTGGTACACCTGCTCGGCCTGGAGGGGCTCCAGGAGTTCCTCGGCTTCGCGCACGGCGCCCTGATACGTCTCCAACGTATCTATAATTTCTTATGTTTCATGCTATATTATACCAACTTATTACATGTTTTATATGCATTTTATATAGTTTTATGCATTTTCTGCGACTAACCTATTAACAAGATGCCACAGTGCCAGTTCCCTGTTTTCTGCTATTTTTGGTTTCAGAAAAGTACTTAAGGAAATATTCTCGGAATTGGACGATTTCTTTTCAGAAGTCAGTTTTTATTTGGGAACGTTCCAGAAAACCGAAGACGAGACGAAGTGGGCGACCGAGGCGGCCACACCACCTCGTGGCGCGGCAGGAGCCTAGGCCGCGCCAGCAGGTGATGTGGGCCCCTCGGGGCGTCACCGACCTCGCCCTTTCGCCTACATATACCCCCAGACTAAAAACCCTAGGAGGGTGTTCGATATTTCCTCCACGGGTCCAGAGCGCCGCCGCCATCGAAGACAAGATTCGGGGGACATAAGTCTCTGTTCCGGCACCCTGCCGGGACGGGGAATTGCCCCCGGAGCCATCTCCATCGACTCCACCGCCATCTCCATCGCCGTTGCTGACTCCTACGATGAGGAGTGAGTAGTTCTCCCCCGGGGCTGCGGGATCTACGGTAGCTATGTGGTCTATCTCTCTCTCCCATGATGTGATCTTTTATGTGATCATGAGCTTTGTAATCTAGTTGAATATGTGATGCTACTCTTTATGTATTATGCACTCTAGAGGTTACTTTAATATGAACTCCGGGGTTATTCACGGTTGTAACGGTGACAGTGTGTGCACCGTGTGTGATTCCTTTATGACGTTGTTGGTGTTAGTTTATTCTGACTTTGAGGGTGCTCTTGTAGCCCTACACAATGAATGGTGTTTGTTATCCAACATGAGAGTGTTTGAGAGTAGTGTTTATTTATTTAACTTTGATGTCATTGTTGAGAATGTCCACTGGTGAAAGTAGGATCCCTAGGCCTTGTTTCTAAGCATTGAAACACCGTTTCCAACAAGTTCTGCTACATGTTTGCTTGCTGCCATTTTTATTACAGATTGCAATTACTACTTATAATCATCCATATTACTTGTATTTCACTATCTCTTCGCATAACTAGTGCACCTATACATCTGACAAGTGTATTGGGTGTGTTGGGGACACAAGAGACTTTTTGTATCTTAACTGCAGGGTTGCTTGAGAGGGTTATCTTTGACCTGTACCTCCCTGAGTTCGATATACCTTGGGTGATTCACTTAAGGGAAACTTGCTGCTGTTCTACAAACCTCTGCTCTTGGAGGCCCAACACTGTCTACGAGAATAGAAGCGTGCGTAGACATCAAGCTATTTTCTGGCGCCGTTGCCGGGGAGGTAAGCGTTGGAAGGTATCTCCTTTAGATTCTGCAGTTATTACTTTTTGTCTCTTGTTTTTATTTTCACTAGTTAGGCTTAATGGAAAACAAAAAAAAAATTAGAGAGCTCTATGAAATTTATCTTGAGTTAGGACATGAAGTGTTTGAAGAGAAAATTAAAAAACCTATGGAAGTTTGTTTGCATAATAATGGTAGTAATGTTATTAGTATGAATTCTTTGAACACCATTATTGCTAATGCTATGGAAAAGTCTAAGCTTGGGGAAGCCGTTGTTGATGAATGTGTTATTTTTAGTCCCCCATGTTTTGAGGAGAAAAATTTCTTTGATGATACTTTGCGTCCAATATATGATGATTATAATCATTGTGATATTTTCAGTCCACCTACTATTGAGGATATGGTTTATGTTGATTATGATATGCCTCCTATATATGACGTTTACAATGATGAATATGATATTTTCAGTCCACCTACTATTGAGGAGAAAATTAATTATGATTACAATATGCCTCCTATGTTTGATGATTATGGTGATGAGAATAATAATGATAGCTATTTTGTTGAATTTGCTCCCACTACAATTAATAAGAATGACTATGCTTATGTGGAGAGTATTAATTCTTTCATGCACGTGGCTCATGATAAGAATGTTTTATGTGATAGTTATGTTGTAAATTTTATTCATGATGCTACTTGTGAACTTATAGATGATAATGATGAGTGTTGCTTAAATATACTATATGATAATGCTTTAGATGATGGTTCTATGCTTATTGATAATCCTCTATGTTTAGAAGTTGACGATAAAAATGATATAATTGCTGCTTGTGATGGTACTCTTACTCATGAGAGTCCTACTTTGTTCTTGAATTCTCCTAATTACACCATGGAGGAGAAATTTGCTTATGTTGAGAAATACTTATGTGGTTTGCAATTGTCTCTAGTTCCAAATCTTTGTTGCAACCATGATCTTAAACTTGATATTGATCTTAATAACTATTTTGAAAGAGGGAAGCATGCTAATGAATTCCAAAATAAATTTAATGATCCTCTTTATGTGCCTATGTTATGTAAGTTGAATGATTCTTGTGGTTATATGGTTGAATTTATTTCTACTACTGAAAGTTATTATGAGAGAGGGAAACATGGTTTTATGTATCTCAACAATATTAAGTTTCCCCTCTTTATGTTGAAATTTTTAAAGTTGCACTTGTTTTGCTCTTTTGTTGCTTTGTGCTTTCATGACTTGTTTCTTTACAAGATTATTTTTCATAGGAAGAGGGTTAGACTTAAATGTGTTTGATATTTGCCTCTTGATGCTCTCTTCGGTTTTCAACTCTCATTTTATGAGAGCATCATAAAAATCACTATGCCTATCTTAATGGCTATAAAGAAAGAGCTTTTGGGAGACAACCCAATATTTTATTTCTGTTATTTTCTTTTATATTGAGTCAAGGAACATGCCTACCTCTGTAGCAATTCCTTTGTATCTTTATTTTATTGCATTGTTGTGTCAAGTTAAGCCTCTAGTTGAAAGTTGATGCTAAATTGGGATTCCTGCAGGAACAGTTTTTCTGCTGATCACCGTTAAATTCATAACTCTTCACAGAAAAATCCAAATAATCTGCCCTTTTTTGTGCGTAATCCTCAGATATATATGCAACTTTCATTAGTTTTGAGTTTTCTGATCTGAGCAAGTTAAGTGCCTCGAAAAAATTCGTCTTTACGGACTGTTCTGTTTTTGACAGATTCTGCCATTTATTTTGCAATGCCTCTTTTGCTATTTTGATTGGATCTTTTTATCCTATGAAGTATCAGTGGCTGTAGCTAATGTCCAGTAGCATTGGTAGCAATTGTGTTCCTACAGAATATCATAATTTTTCGTGCACTAACCCTCTAATGAAGTTTACTCTAAGTTTGGTGTGGAGGAAGTTTTCAAGGATCAAGAGAGAAGGATGATATGATGTGATCAAGAGGATAGTAAAGCCAAAGCTTGGGGATGCCCCGGTGGGTCACCCCCAACATATTTCAAGAAGACTCAAGCGTCAAAGCTTGGGGATGCCCAAGGCATCCCCTTCTTCATCAACAAACTATCAGGTCCTTTCTAGTGAAACTATATTTTAATTCCGCCACATCTTATGTGCTTGCTTGAAGCGTCTGTTTGCTTTTTGTTTTTGTTTTTGTTATTTTCATTCTCTGAATAAAATGGACCCTAGCATTCCTTTGTGGGAGAGAGACACGCTCCGCTTTTTCTTATGAATACTCGTATTCTTCACTTATATTTGTTGAGTATTCTTCTATGTTACTTCAATGCTTTCTAGCTCTTGTTTTTCATGCATCTCTTGCTAGAGCTGTTAGCTTTATTATATCATACTCTCATATCTCATTGTTTAATTACTTGGAGAGTTTATCTTTTAAATAAGTTGATTGGTGTTTGGTTGAGAACAGAAAATGTAATGTGGTAGATGGTATAACTAAATGATACATAATCTTGTAGATCATTAAATTGTGTCACTTGAATCATTGATGTTGTTTTGAGATATTAATTTGCTTAATGGTAAACATGATGGTTTAGTAAAGTGGAATGATTAATGGTTGGTCTAGAAAAACTTGAAGCTGTGCCACACTTAAATTTCCAGTTGATAGCATAATGATATATGACTTCTATTTGCTAATGGCAACCGTAATGACTTTGTGTTATGCGCTACGGTTGGGTCCCCAACAGTGACTTGTTCATTTGCCACATCACCTCTTGGAGTGATTTTGATTATGCCTTGTAAGATCATATTTTTATTTGGAATCTTTTTACTTGTGAGTTCTAAAGCTGCGGTTTTCATGGCACTTCCACCACCATATTGCTAGCCTCTTCGGTACTTTGCATTGCCCTTTCTCACATTGAGAGTTGGTGCATATTTCGCGGGTACATCCAAACTCGTGGGAGATCTTCATCTTGTTCTCCTACACATAAGCCAAATATCTTTCTCAAAACATCCACCATACCTACCTACTACAGCATTTCCATAGCTGTTCCGAGATATATTGCCATGCAACATCCATCTTACATTACATGACTTGTTGTCATTCATTACTCATATATTGCTTTGCATGATTCTATAAAGCTGATGTGTGGTTTTACCCATGTTACGCTAGATCATTGCATAACCTGCTACACTGGCAGAGGCACCGTTGTCATATACATATTATGTCTCATTCATATTAGCTACTTGTATCATCAGTATGTTGTCATATCATCATTAGTGTGTTGTCATATCATCATATTAGGATGCTTGCCCCTAAAAGTGAAAAGAGGCATGGAGGCCATCGAAAAGAGAAACAGAAAAAGGAAAAAAAAAAGAAAAAAAAAAGGGGCAACATTACTACTTTTTATCCACACTTGTGCTCATGTTATAGCACCCATATTATTCATAGTCATCATTTGTGCTCATGTTTAGCACCTTTACTCCATATGAGAGAGTTTTCATGTTTTACTTGCATAACTATGTGGGGAACTTTACATTATAGAACTTGACTTGTATATTCCAATGATGAGCCTACTCAAAATTGCTCTAGGTCTTCATGAGCAAGCAAGTTGGATGCACCCCCACTAGTTCCATTGGAGAGCTTTCATATACTTATAGCTCCATGTGCATCCGTTGTGTGGCAGTCACTACTCCTTGCATAGCTTCGATTATAAGACTTCCTCTTGTCTAATGATCACTTGCAGCTTTGTGAGACTTTCTTCCGTTGGCCTTCCAAACCCCCCCTTAACATTCTCTTAGCCAAAACATCCTGGTGCCAGGAACCAACGTTGAATGCTTGCTTGTTTCTTTTGAACAAATAAAGAGTTGATCTTCTACGTGCATATTGATATTGCTTGACTTGATCCTTTCACAAAGTTGTCATGTTTGTTGGAAGCATTAGATGATTATATTGTTGTGCTTGAATCTTAAATCATCTCTAATATCTACTTTGCACAGTTGATTGCTATCTAGTACTATATCATTGAAAGCTTTACTTTGCTTTGCCTACTTGTTTATTTATTACTCATTTGATATCAATATAAACTACATCCCTTATTCATTTTATCTCAGTTTACATGCCTTACATTATTATATGATCAAGATTGTGTGAAAGCATGTCACTTCAGAAATTATTCTTCTTTTATCGTTCTTGCCTACTCGGGACGAGTAGAACTAAGCTTGGGGATGTTGATACGTCTCCAACGTATCTATAATTTCTTATGTTCCATGCTATATTATACCAACTTATTACATGTTTTATATGCATTTTATATAGTTTTATGCATTTTCTGGGACTAACCTATTAACAAGATGCCACAGTGCCAGTTCCCTGTTTTCTGCTGTTTTTGGTTTCAGAAAAGTACTTAAGGAAATATTCTCGGAATTGGACGATTTCTTTTCAGAAGTCAGTTTTTATTTGGGAACGTTCCAGAAAACCGAAGACGAGACGAAGTGGGCGACCGAGGCGGCCACACCACCTCGTGGCGCGGCAGGAGCCTGGGCCGCGCCAGCAGGTGATGTGGGCCCCTCGGGGCGCCACCGACCTCGCCCTTTCGCCTACATATACCCCCCAGACTAAAAACCCTAGTAGGTTGTTCGATATTTCCTCCACGGGTCCAGAGCGCCGCCGCCATCGAAGACAAGATTCGGGGGACAGAAGTCTCTGTTCCGGCACCCTGCCGGGACGGGGAATTGCCCCCGGATCCATCTCCATCGACTCCACCGCCATCTCCATCGCCGTTGCTGACTCCTACGATGAGGAGTGAGTAGTTCTCCCCCGGGGCTGCGGGATCTACGGTAGCTATGTGGTCTATCTCTCTCTCCCATGATGTGATCTTTTATGTGATCATGAGCTTTGTAATCTAGTTGAATATGTGATGCTACTCTTTATCTATTATGCACTCTAGAGGTTACTTTAATATGAACTCCGGGGTTATTCACGGTTGTAACGGTGACAGTGTGTGCACCGTGTGTGATTCCTTTATGACGTTGTTGGTGTTAGTTTACTCTGACTTTGAGGGTGCTCTTGTAGCCCTACACAATGAATGGTGTTTGTTATCCAACATGAGAGTGTTTGAGAGTAGTGTTTATTTATTTAACTTTGATGTCATTGTTGAGAATGTCCACTGGTGAAAGTAGGATCCCTAGGCCTTGTTTCTAAGCATTGAAACACCGTTTCCAACAAGTTCTGCTACATGTTTGCTTGCTGCCATTTTTATTACAGATTGCAATTACTACTTATAATCATCCATATTACTTGTATTTCACTATCTCTTCGCATAACTAGTGCACCTATACATCTGACAAGTGTATTGGGTGTGTTGGGGACACAAGAGACTTTTTGTATCTTAACTGTAGGGTTGCTTGAGAGGGTTATCTTTGACCTGTACCTCCCTGAGTTCGATATACCTTGGGTGATTCACTTAAGAGAAACTTGCTGCTGTTCTACAAACCTCTGCTCTTGGAGGCCCAACACTGTCTACGAGAATAGAAGCGTGCGTAGACATCACGCCCTCACGGACCTCCTTGGCAAAGCGCAGCGCCTCCTCGCGCTCCGCCTGCAGAGCCAGGTCGCTCTGCCGGCGAACCTCCACGGCCGCGTGAAAGGCAGCCCAGGCCTCCGCAAGCTCGTCCTGCCGCCGGGTGATCTCCGCGTCCTCGAGGGCGAGGTGCGCCTCCAACCCGTCCAGGGACTCCCGCACCAGGCGGAAGGCGACGCCGCGGCGTCCTCTGCTCCAGTCCCAGCCGCTCAGGACCAGGTCTTGTGAAGCCCCACGCGGCACGGAGGTCCCAGCACCTGCGTCGAGCTTGACGAAGGGGGCCTCTGCGCAGGGCCCTGCAGCGCCGCGGGCCGGGGGGCTTGGCGGCGAGTTCTCCCCTTCAGCACCTGCGCTCCGCGCGCCGGTGTCGCCGCCCTCAAGCGGCACCTCATCATGGGCCTCAGGGGCAGGAGAGGCCTGCCCCGTAGCCGCCGACTCCGTCTCCGCTGCAGGGCTTGGCGGGGGCGGCGGAGGAGCTTCCCCCTCCGTTTCGTCGGCCCTTGGCGGGCTCCGGATTGGTGTTGTGTCCGCCTCGGCCTCCTGTTGCGCCGGAGGAGTGGCGGCGCGAGGCGGAGTAGGTGCCCTCTCCGCTTGCTCCTCAGGGCGCCTCCCCTCGGGAGGCGGCGCAGTCGCCTCAGCCTGAGGCGCGTCCTTGGCAGGGCCTGCGGTATCCACCACCACAGGCCTCGAGGCCTCGTCCGCCGCGGCCTCAGGCGCGGCTCTCTTCACCTCAGCAGCCTTGCGAAGCTTTCGGCGCTTCGCAGGCACCAGGTCGCTGGCAAGGAGGAAGAAAACCCGTTAGAAGAGAACGGGCAAGCAGAGATTGAGTAAGAGAAACCTAGATCAAGATACCTACCCAGATTTCTTGGCGTGGGTATCAACCCACGCCATGCCAGGCGAGCGCCATGAAGGCGTGGTCCTGGCTCCAGACCCCTCGGGAGGCGCCTCGGCTTTCCTCTTGAGGGGAGCGTCCATTGGCTCCCCAGCCGGCCTGTCGTGAGCCGCCTTGGACCGGGGCTCTCGTCGCCCCGCCGCGGACTCATCGTTGTCGGTGCCTTCCCCCTCCGTAACAGGGCGCGAAGGGGCCTCCCTGGAGGGCTCGTCGTCGCCAGACGAGACCTCGAAGATTTCCTCGGCAGGGGGCGCAACCCTTGACGAGCTCGCCCCGCCGGTCGAGGGTTCGCCCTTGCCGCCGCGCCGCCAAGCTCGACGTCCGATGCGGAGGGCGACTCCGCGGCTCCTGGCACCTTCGCCACAGGCATGGCCATCTCGTCCTCCTCCTCCCCCGCTAAGCCGAGCAGGGTGAATGTCGGCATCCTCTCCAGAATCGCCAGGCGCGTGTTCATGGAGAGTTGGTGGAGAGGCCTCAGCACCTCAGCAACCGCCACAGGCATGTCCGGGTTGATGAAGAGGACGCCCATGATGGTGGAGACGGCTTCGGGGCGGTGGTCGCAGCAGTGGAGCCGCATCGGGTCTGTGAGGCCCGAGTACATCCACATCGGCTTCTTGTGCGTCTGAAGCGGAGCGATGCGGCGCCTCACGAAGTCCTCCGCGATCATCTGCCCGGTGAGGCCGTTCTCCCGAAGAAGCTTCATGCGGCCCACCAGGTCCGCGATCTGCGGGCTCCGGAAGGCCAGCTTGCCCCAGTGGGTGTTCTTCATGGGCGGCGCCTCCGGGACGTCGAGGAAGGAGCTCAGCGACTTGACGCCGATAAGGAGCCACTTCTGCCGGAAGTCGTCCACCTTCTTCACCACCGCCGTGATAGGCTTCTCGCCGTTCCACGACATGGGGATATAGACATCCCCCATGCCGTCCACGATGCGGAAGGAGACGCACCCCGTCCGCTCGAGGTTCGCGGAGCTCCGGAGCGCGTAGAAGCTCCGGAAGAGGGCCACCGAAGGCTGCACCCCCAGATAAGCCTCGCAAAGGTAGGCGAAGATGGAGAGGATCAGGATGGAGTTGGGGTGCAGATGGAGAAGGTGGATCTGGTAGAACTCCAGAATCGCCTCTAGGAAGGGCGAGTAGGGAGGCACCAGCCCGACGTAGATGGTGTGGAGGAAGATGGGGAAAAACCCCTTCGGGAGCCGGCCGAGCTTCGCGGCCTGGAGAGCACTGGCGCCATGCTCATTAAAGCGCTCCCCGACCAGGGCGGGGCCAAGCGCCCCTTCCCCCTGCGCGCTCGCAGAGGGCTTCGCCATCGCCGCCTTGCCCTTCGCTGGACTCATCGTCGGGAAAGGAAGAGGTGCGGAAGAGCGCGGAAGAAAACGGAGATCGCCGGTGTAAGGAAGCTCAGAGGGGGAGATCGGAAAGTCCTGCGCGCAGAATGGAAGCAGTAACGGCTGCTCGAGCCGGCGCGCAGGCTTTAACTCCCGTCTGGGCAGTTACCGGGGCGTGGTGGGACCCCCACGACGCACGCCCCGCCGAAGAGATCGTGCCGTCGCAGATGCGCAACTGATCGACGTGTGTCTCGGGCCGGCCGGACACTTTGGGCCCACGACGCTTCGTCTACGCCAGGTGGGCTTCGCCGTGCCCGTCATGGGCCCGGGGGCTACTGTCGGCCCAGTGGAATCCAGGGTGTGCAGGCCCCACTCTCCACAGCCCTCGACACGCGACGGTATCGAGAAATGACTAGGACCAAGCCAAACGCTTGGAGAGACTCTCGAGGGGAAAAGTCCTCGAGAGGGCTTAAAGGGGCAGCGGAGGCCTGAAGAGACTCCCCCCGCGACTGCCCCTCTACAAGGCTCTCTCCCCTGTAGAGGAGTCAACGCAAATCCCTCCACAAGGCCGCTCAGGCCCTGTAGAGATACTTCGCTATGAAGCAACCGCCGCAGAGCGCACATGGCCTCTGCCGCGGCCGCAGAGTGACGCGCGCGCCTACGCGCGGTGACGACGACGCCGCAGTTGCCATTCTGGTGATTAAAGGAGTCAACAAAGCTGTGCCCCCCCGCGCCGGAATACGAAGCTTTCCCCTTTGGTGATAAAGCGGATGGCCGGCGCTACGCTCCAACGACGACATCACCGTGGGCACCCCCACGATCTCTGCGGCACCAACTGGCCGTCCTGTGCGGACGGTGGCTTTCCTTTCTCAAGGGCAGGCTTTACGACCATGGACCGAGTCCATGGACAACCCAGCTGCGGTGCACCCCGCCCCTCCACTTCGTCGCCATGTGGTAACCCTTCCGCTGCGCAGGGCGCAAGGATGAGGCCCGGGGCGCCTATAAAAGGAGAGGGAGCACCTCCGTAGCAAGGGATGGATCATTCAGACCGTGAGCACTCTACCGTAGCATAGCCTAGCCAAGCTCGCTCGAGGAGGAAGAAGACCTTAGCGTTCCCTCCTTGAGCTCCACACTGCCATAAGAGAGTACTCGGCAAGCTCATTGTACTGTACCCTCTACAGCGCAATACAGACAAGCAGGAGTAGCGGTGTTACCTCCTCCAGAGGGCCATGAACCTGGGTACGGGCTGGTGTTCATCTCTGTCGTGATGTCCCTACTCAGGCTCGACGAGCACCGTCGCCGTGCCGGTTGAGGGTTGTTTGACCTCCGCGTTCAGCCCCTTCGAACATACTCTTCAGAGTGTGACCACCCCTGTCTCGTGGGAGTCACTCTCCGACAGAAGTCATACACAATTTAGTAAAAATAAAACTAGATTTATATAGTTAATTATCTGCATCGATTTTATTAAAAAAGGTAAGGACACTTGTTTAGAGTTGATGATGCCAAGTGCATTGCATGCGAGTCTATCAAATAATCAAATTGTATGTATGTAAAAAGTATAATACATAAGTATTTTTGTTTGTTATTGATTACTCTTAGTGATTCTTTTAACTTATATAACTCACAAAACACATTTGACATTGAAAAAACTAACAAAAATCTTAGTGACAATTCAACTTATACTGGAAGTTTCTACATGTATACTCCCTCCGTTTCAAATTAATTGACACAATTTTAGTACAACTTTGTACTAAAACTGCGTCAAGTTGTACTAAAATTGCGTCAATTAATTTGGAACGGATGGAGTATATATATGATTAACTACACATATACTAAAACAGTTTTAACCTATTTTGTAGAACATTTGATTTAGAGATCTCCGTCGTAAATATGTCTAATAATATAGTGTACACAATCTTATAATTAATTCTATATTGAAAACAATATTACAAAACCACTCTTTAAATATAGAGCAATGCAAGTGTATGTTTCATCGATATACATTACAACTGTATAATAAACAACACTACATGACTAATATTTAGAAAAAAATATTCCGTGTTTAACCAAGTCAAATAAGTAACGGAAAATTAAACTCAATATGACCCATATTATGCTACAAATTAGTTTGAAGTATAAAAGTTCAGTGTAAAAGACTACAATTAGTCTAGATTCTACTTTTCTAGTGGACTAGTATCCATGCGACTCTCAGTAGCTACAATTGCTCTAGGGCCATCATCTTCATGCGATTCCCAACAACTCGCTTCTTGTTCTCTCGAGCAGCAGCAAGTTATTGTTCAGAAGCTTTGAGTGAACATCTTTGCAGAGAATGTGACATGGTTTCAAATTTGCTATCACTTTTCTCCAGACCATCCCCATGCCTAGCCAGTTTTTTTCGTGAAAAAAAATTCGTGACGAACAAACCAAATAGACCATAGGACAAGTGAGCTAAAGAGATTAAGCACATAGGTTTTGTTGTTGATGATCCACCATCTGTTCAACCGATCAACATCAATTTGAACATTGAAATCAGCAGACATAATAGACAAATCTGCAAAGAAACAAAACATCCAAAGAATAATGATCTGTTGTTTCAAGTTCAACACTAAACAAGTATGTTCTATCCTCCACATGGCGGCGTTTGTGCAACTTATCTCTGGTCAAATTTTGTTATTAGACAAAAGCCACATGAACATGGATCCTGGGAGCCGGATTAAATTATTGACATAAAACCACCACTTTTCGAGTCAAATTCAGCAAATTACACCACTATGTTTTCGTGATAGAAAAAATACTAATTTTTTTTCAAAAAAATCGCGAGAACGATAGATCGCGAATTAAACATGAATTGACACTGAAACTCATAGAGGGCTCACTAGTCAGGATGACGCTGCATGGGTAAAATTGTTGAGGTGGATCCCACCTGTCAGTGTCACGTCTTCATTTCCCCCTCTCTCGTTGTCCGAACTGAACACGAATTCGACCACACAGGATGGGGTGGATGGGGAAGCAGCTTCCCCATTTTTTGTAACAACATGCTCATATGCAGTTTTTGGAAACAAATATTAGAGATACTCTAGAGTTGCTCTAACTCTTTTGACCGGAAGAGTTGCTCTAACTTAGGAAACCTCAAACCCCTCATTATTAGGTAAGCACTAAAATGAGCTGTAAGATCACTTTTGCTTTCAACTCGGGACAGAGTTTGTTGATAGTACTGATTTTTTTTTAAAATTTGAAGTACTGTCCAGCTTGATGTTGGCATGCCAAAAAAAAATTGATGGCCACCCAGATATATTTCTTTGTTATGGTAAGACACGATTCAAGAACAAGGTAAAACATATTGTAAAAGGAACTCTTTTAATTTCAATTGTCGTACGAAATGTAATTACGATAGGTTTGTCAAAGATGAAAATAGCAGAAAAATAGCAGGGAATTATGGAAACTGGAAGGTCTACACGAATTTCCCGTACGACCGTATCTATTACCCGTATATCCTGCTCCACAAAACTTCGTCGCAGCTCCGGAGTCTGGACTCTGGACCATCCACCGGCCACCGCGCCGTCCGCCGGTGATAGCATCCTCCCGACAATGGCCACCGCCGCGACCGTCAAAATCCTCCCGTTCCTCACCGCCGCCACTATTCAGTCCTCGCTTCGCTGCCAACCCACAGCACGGAGGGCCTCAACCTTCCCACCTTCCGCCGACCTCCGCGCTACCGCCGTCGCGTCCTCTCCTCGCCTTGGCAGAACCCGCAGGACTCAGGCCCCACAGGCCGTTCTCCCACCCCGCGCGGCCGCTACTTACTCTGCGGCAACCGCTGCAGAAGGTACGACGCCTAGTCAAATTGGGGCTGTGTTGCGAACTTGATTTGCTCCCTCGTAATTGTTACTCCACTGCTCTGCTTTTGAAGGCATGTGTGACCCGGAGCTGAGGCTGGTGCTCGAGCTCGCCACCGACGAGGAGCTGCTGGAATTCGAGGAAATCCTCTATGGTACCAGGTGTGGTCTTGCTGGTTGGTCCGATTCTTACCCCATTGTGTCAAACTGTCAATAAGCTCTATGTAATGCCGCACAGTGGGCCAAATATATCTAGCTGCTTTTAGATATGGTACAGGATTACAAATTAGTAGCACTGCTTAAGGCATTTAAAATATGAGCCAAAGAGGACCAGATTTGTGAATTTATGCAGGAAAAATTACTCCATCTGCTCCTAAATATAAGATATTAAGATGTTTTAGGTATTTCACCTGTGGTTTAGATACGGTACAAAATGGGTGAACATACACATTGAAACGTGTCTAGATACATGTGAATCTCGCAAAAGCTTAAACATCTTATATTTACGAAAAAGCTATTACTTTCCCTTCTGTTTCTTCTTCCATGTTTTAGTTTGAAACCATTGAGGTTTTTTATTGACTTTTATTTGGAGTAAAGTCTATTTAAATCTTGTACTAATATCGGTTGTCTGAATTGCACCCCGAACTGTCAATCCCTAAAATCAGCACCTTGAACATTTCAATCCCGACCAATCCTGGTGGCTAGACTCCAAAATCTCATTTGGGTTTTGAGATTGCTGTTGTCGCAGGAGTTGATCCAGGGTTTATAACGTGGCCAGGAGCGAGGGCTAAATAAATCCGATGTCTGATGTTTTTTATGAACTGAGAAACAAAGAAACGTAGAAATTCAGGGTGCTGATTTCTGCGATCGAGGGATTAGAATCTGATTCAGACTACCAATACAAATTTAAGGTTTAATATAGACTTTATTGTTTTATTTACTGTGCTCACTGATTCAGTTAGACCTGATCACTTTTCTGAGTTTGCAACGGGACTGCCATGAAAATTTGTGGAACAATATCTACGTCTACTGTTCCAATGTTTCACATTGTCAGCATAATAAACTTCGGTTTGTTGTTTCCTTAATTTGTAGCTATTTCAGCCCAGTGATAAAATCAATTGCAAAAAGGCCGAATTCTGTTTCCGTTGTTGCTTTGGATGATATCGAGGAGAGAGATGTTTTCATCTCAAAATTAGAGTCGAGGTTCTTGTATCTTGCTGCCGATGCCCGCTCAATTATAAGGTCAGTGAAGTAGGCTCTTATTTGTGAATAAAATGTAGCCCTAATAAATTAATTACCATGTGTAAGTGGACCTGATATAATTCGACACCTCTTTTAATATTTTGCACTTGTATGATCATTCTTCATAGAGGATGGAGGCCATCATACAGGAACGTCTTACTTGAAGTAAGAAGAAAACTTTGTGTTCAGTGCTCTAGTAAGTTATGTACTGCGGACCTGGAGGCAGAAATATTTCTACACCTCCTGGATGAATATGCAAGGTATTCATAGTTAAGGATAAAGTATAAGGATGACCAAACATTTTTTTTGGAATTTATGAAAAATGACCTTAAATTATGTATGCAATATGTTTTCCTTTTAATCGAATATACAGTGCAATTTGCTATGCTGGATTGCTAATCACCATCGGCTCATCGCTTATTACGACTCCATGTTTACTGATTTCCTTTGTGTATGAAAACTTTGAAGACATTTTTCTATCTCTCTCTGAATCTTTCTTACAGTCTGCTATTCTACTCTCTTTGCTACATTAGCGGTCATGAATACTAACTTTTTAGGTCTCTGCGTTTAGCCGTCAGAAAGGATCATTTTCATTTCCATGGGATAAACAGAAATCTCCAAAAGAAAACCCTAACATTAAAGTAAATAACTGGAAGGTGCTTACGGATGCTGCTTGGAGGATTGGATCAAAGGGACTAGAAAGTACATTTTTGAAGGTTATTTGCGATTATTGTTAATTTTTCCTTTTCCCTCGACCCTTCAATTGTTTGACTAATTTCATTTTTTTCTTGTTATGGAAGGGTGGAAGTGCATTGACTGTGAAAACAATCTATGAATCGGTATGAGATATAATTTACTATTGGAAGATTGAATTTAGTTACTTCTTACTGCACTGTTCCTTTATTGTATTACTTACCTTTATGGCAGTTAGCCAAGAGACTATCTGGAAAGCTGCTGATGGAGACAGCTAATTATGAGATCAAGAAAGAACTTCTTAAGCAGGTAGACCTAACTAATTCGGTTTGATTTAGTGTTCCTGAATTTTAAGTGGTCATCAACAGAGCAATAAATATAAATCCACACTCATATATCCACAACTTTGTGTTTCCTCTAATATAAGCTCTCGTTTCCTTTCATATCCGGAAAATGCATTTGCAAAGCTTGACATTTAGACTAACTATATTTGCATGTTGCAACCTATATTCGTATCTGTTGTAATAGAATATCCTCCAGAAATAATGAAGTTTGGCATTTCCAGGGTGGTCGATTAGCTGCTGTTAACCTTGAATCTAGAATTGGCTTGCTTGCAGCTAAGCAGGTAATACAATATTTTCATAGCAGTTCATGCTTGCATTACGTTTTTGTTGAAGATTTTGTTGGAGTCCTTGTTTGTAAAATTAGAAGTGTTTAGGACTAAACTGTAACCTAGCCATGTATTTATCAGATACGGCAGAGAATGAAATGGCAAGAGAGATTCCAGAAAATTCCCCAAAATACCACATGGTATCAGAGCGGGCGATTCTGGCCGGCTGCCGGCGGTGAATCGGCGGCAAGTGCTGCAGCTGTGGCTTGCGCTGATTGGGAGTCGTAGCAGGAGGGAGGCGGACGTGGCCGGCGAGCTGCAGAAATCCTCGTTGCGGAGGAGGCCGCGGCCGGTGGCTAGAGGAACGGCAGTGTTCGTAGTTGTGGTGGAGGTCCTGGTTGTGGAGGTGAGTTGTTAGGAGGAATTGCAGGCTAGCTGCTGAGAGGAAGAGCAGGGAAGGGGAGCAGGTTGAGCTGGATTGTGGAGGCCTGCTTCGGTGATTCGGTGGCCAGTGGAGCGAGTGCGCGTGAGCTATTGGTGTAAGCAGCAATAGGAGACGGAGGTGGGCTGCTTGATTGCTTGAATCGGTGGCTTCGTCTACTGCGGGCAGCTGGAAAAGCTTGGCTGCTAGCTTCTGGAAAGGAGACTGAGGATCTGAGGTGAGAAGACATCAGAGAGGATGGCTGGAAGAGTTAATGTCACATCTACTAACAGAGGAATCATACAGGTGGTGAATGTGGAGATGACTGTAGAAGATTTTGTGAAATGGCAGCAATTCAAGAGGATGAACTCAAATAAGAAATCTTCAATGGAGGCACCCACCATATTAGCTTCTGCCGCCTCTACTAATTCTTGTGGTAATGTTTCTAAATTCGTGAGGAACGACCAGAGTGTTGTGCCATGGTTAATTGACTCTGGTGCATCAAGACATATGGTGGGGTCTTACAAGGAATTCTCAGAGTATGCTCCTACTGTGGAAGGACAGGGTGTGAAGTTAGCAGATGGTTCTACCCAACCTGTTATGGGGACAGGGGTGGTTATGTGTGGATCTGATATGTCTTTAACATCTGTTCTGCATGTTCCATCGTTCCCAATAAATCTATTATCCATTAGTTGCATAACGAAAGAGCTCAATTGTGCTGCTATTTTTTACCCCACATGGTGCTTATTTCTGGAAATGGGGACTGGAAGAGAACTTGGGAGGGGGAGCATGCATGATGGACTGTATTATCTTGACAAAGATATATCTCCTATGGTGGCAGCTGCTCTATCCTATTCTCCATTAGGAGAAATTATGCTCCTACACCACCGACTCGGGCACATTCCCTTCAGTACTATGGTTCAACTTCATCCTAGCCTCTTTAATAAGATTAATAAGGAGAAGCTGGTGTGTGATGCTTGCCAATATGGCAAACAAACTCGAAGTTCGTATGTGCTGTCCAATAATCGCAGCAGTGTGCCCCTCGAGACTATTCACTCGGATGTGTGGGGTCCTAGTGGAGTTTCATCTCTAAATGGTTATCGCTCATTCGTGACATTTATTGATTGTTGTACAAGGGTCACTTGGGTTTATGTGTTGAGGAACAAGAATGATGTGTTTGAATGCTTTGTTGATTTTCATAATATGATTAGGACACAATATAATGCATGTATGAAAATATTTCGCACTGACAATGGCACAGAGTATGTGAACAAGGAATTTGATCAGTACTTGTCCAGGTTTGGGATTATTCATCAAACAACTTGTCCAGGTACGTCGGAGCAGAATGGCTTGGCCGAAAGGAAGAACAGACATCTTTTGGAGGTAACTCGCTGCCTAATGATAGCTATGAATGTACCTAAATTTCTATGGAGTGAGGCAGTAATGACGGCTGCCTATCTAATTAATAGAATGCCATCAAGGATGCTGAATAGTAAAACACCCATAGAATGCTTGAGTGGAAAAAATTCTTATATAGTTCCACCAAAGGTTTTTGGATGTGTCTGTTTTGTGAAAGACTACAGGCCATCTATTGGGAAGTTAGATCCTAGAGCTTTGAAATGCATATTTGTTGGGTATTCAGGGAAACAAAAGGGATATAAATGTTGGTGTCCTGCTGAAAAGAGGATGTTTGTCAGTATGGATGTGGTATTCAAGGAACATGAATCATTTTACGGTGAGCCAACTGACCTCGCTGATGTGTTTCCTGAATTGTTTAATCATGACGCTCCAGATACAGGTTGTGAAACAGGGGGAGATAAAGTACAGCAGGACAATGGTGCAACAATGAAGGATATGATAGTTGGAGCAATTCCAGTAGGTGGGTCTCATGATCATGGAAACCGTGGTATGCTAGATACAGAACAAGAGCAAGGGGAGTCACAACGTGCACCCGATGAAGCAGTACGGTGGTCTAGGCCTAATGAGGAACAGCAATTACAAGTATATACACGGAGACATAGAGCCGGGAAGGAACAAGTGCAGGGGGAGGAAATCAATTCGGAAGGACATGTCACTGAAGCCCAAGAGCGACAAGCATTAGACAATGAGCAAGAAGCAGCAGTTGCACCTGATGCAGTTCCAGAATTGGCTCAACAACAAATATCAAGTCCAGTCTCTTCAATTAATGATATGCATTCACCCATTTATGATGATCTTGATCTCCCAATTTCTCAGAGGAAACCTACCCGGTCCACTGCTGGGAAATTGCCTTCTAAACTTGCTCTATATGATGTTTCCAACTACGTTTCTTATACTTCAATTGGCTCACAGTATAAATCTTTTATAGCTGCTCTTGATTCTGCAGTCCCTATTCCTCATGACTGGCAAGAGGCGAAACAACATCCGGTCTGGAGAACAGCCATGCTAGAGGAGATGGCGGCACTTGATAAAAACAATACTTGGGTAGTTACTTCTCTCCCTCCAAATAAGAAAGTGGTTGGGTGCAAATGGGTATTTACGCTAAAACAAAGTTCAGATGGTAAGATAGAGAGGTACAAGGCCAGGTTAGTGGCCAAAGGATATTGTCAAACTTATGGGGTAGATTATGGTGAGACTTTTGCACCCGTGGCTAAAATGAATACAATTCGAACCTTAGTCTCAATAGCTGCTAATTACAATTGGAAATTGCTCCAGTTTGATGTTAAAAATGCATTTCTTCATGGAGACCTTCAGGAGGAGGTATATATGGAAATCCCTCCAGGTTTTAATAGTAAAGAAACAGAGGGGAAGGTATGCAGACTAAGGAAGTCACTTTATGGACTCAAACAGTCACCAAGGGCTTGGTTTGGGAGATTTCAGAAGGAGATTTGTTCAATGGGTTACAAACAGAGCAATGCTGATCATACGCTTTTCTTTAAACATTTTCATGGAAAAATGACGCTACTGGTTGTCTATGTTGATGATATAGTCATTACAGGCAATGATCAGGAAGAGATGTTAAGTCTTAAGAAGGCGTTGTCAAGATCATTTGAGGTCAAGGATTTGGGAAACCTTCATTACTTTCTGGGAATTGAAGTTGCCTATAGTGCTCAAGGTATTTATCTATCGCAACGAAAGTATGTGCTTGATTTACTTGCAGAAACAGGGATGCTAGATTGTAGACCTGCATCCACACCCATAGATCAAAATCATCGCACTTTAGCGAAATCTGGTGACCCGGTAGATAAATATAAATATCAAAGGCTTGTGGGACGTCTGATATACTTGTCACACACTAGACCGGACATTGCATATTCTGTAAGTGTTGTCAGCCAATATATGCATGATCCTCGTACCAGCCATCTAGATGCCGTGAATCGAATCCTAAGATATCTTAAGAGTTGTCCTGGAAAGGGGATTCTATTCTCTAGAAATGGACATTTGAATATAGAAGGGTATACAGATGCAGACTGGGCTGGTTGTTTAGACGACCGAAGATCTACATCAGGTTATTGTATGTTTGTGGGTGGCAATCTTGTTAGCTGGAGGAGTAAGAAACAAAGTGTTGTGGCAAGATCAACTGCAGAGGCCGAATTTAGGTCCATGGCATCGGGTTTATGTGAAATGATGTGGCTAAGGATATTGCTCATGGAGCTTAAATTGTTTAATAATTCTCCTCTTCGGTTATATTGTGACAATCAAGCCACAATCAACATTGTGAACAATCCTGTTCATCATGATAGAACTAAGCACATCGAGATTGACCGACACTTCATCAAGGAAAAATTAGATGAAGGAGTAATTCAAGTGTGTTATGTTAAATCTAGAGACCAACTTGCTGATGTGTTAACAAAAGGGCTTTGTAATGTTGTCTTTATGGAAATCTGTAGCAAGATAGGGCTTATAGATATTTTCGCCCCATCTTGAGGGGGAGTGTTGGAGTCCTTGTTTGTAAAATTAGAAGTGTTTAGGACTAAACTGTAACCTAGCCATGTATTTATCAGATACGGCAGAGAATGAAATGGCAAGAGAGATTCCAGAAAATTCCCCAAAATACCACAGATTTCAATTTAGATATCATGTTTGAACACTCTTGAATGTATGCAGGGTTTGGCTCGCGCAGCGTCAAGATATGTTGGTCTTAGGAGTTTCATGACTTTACTTGGACCAATGTAAGTTTATCCTAATACTTCAGAGTTTTCCTGGCTACTTCGGCCTTAAATCTACAGTTCTTGAATTTTGCTGGCTGTCGATATGTATCTTACACCATGATTTTATCAAATTCAAATTCCCCTTTGCGCATGGACTACTTTGTGTTGTAGTAGAGCAAACTTAGCTACTAACTACTTAATACTACATTACTAATACTTAACTGTTACACAGAATGTGGGGCACACTCTTGGCTGATATTGTGATTCAAATGCTCGGCACAGATTATGCTAGGATCGTGCAGGCAATCTATGCTTTTGCTCAGGTGAGGGTCGTTCAATCTCATTGTTCTTTGGTAGTTTGGTCTCAGTAGCTGCATTGATTCATGCATCACCCTCCTTGTAGATTCGTCTCACTCGGTCATGTTACATGGAATCCCGTGACGAATGACGAATCACAGTCATTACTGGACAAACCTAACTGGGCATTAATTCTGATATTCTACATCATTACTGCTCCATAGTGTACAGTATTGACCATGCAGATCAAATTCTTGTTAGTGCATAGATGACAGAGCATTTAGCAGGTGCTAGATAGCAAGTACAGAGAAGAAGAACAGCAGTACATTGGTTCACTCCTTTCAGTTTCCAAAGGCTTGTGTATGCGAGATTGTGGGGTGTTGGCATTGAAATGGTGCAGTGGTACTTAAGAAATAGCTCACGATGGCCATTTGGGTCACCTACTCTCAGAAGGCGGTAGTTGTGGATGAATATACACCCGCTTCACACTTCCACGGGGTGCCGAAGTTGTAGACCATGCGTTCCAGTCTGTTCTAGCTAAACAAATGTAAAAAAACAGTTTCCCTGATCTTAAACTACTGCACCCTACCATTCAGTTAGGCAAGGCATACTTCGTTGGCATTACTTCATGCTTATATACCAGTCACCAGTATCTTATGTAGATATCCTCGCGCAGCATTTGCATATGGCACCCCTCCTGTTTCCCATATCTAAATTGTATCCACTGATCAATGGTTCTGCCGCTGTGAGCTGTGTGTTGATTGTCAGAGTCTGAGTGAGTATTACTACGTACTGTTTTAGCTTCAGTTTTGTTAAAGAAAAAAGTTGTCTGCAATATATCTGCCACATTCTTCAGTTGCAGTGGTAATTTTTGCAAATGAAAGATGGTCGTGCATGCACTGGGACTGGGAGTATACAGGGAAAAGAAAACATGAGGTTCTGCGTGCAAAGTTTGGAACATCAGAGATGAGCATGTCTGTCTAGTCTAGAAGGATTCATGGTCCATTTGTTTATGGAGCTCATCTCCTCACCAGACCGCCGAAGCTTTCTAAATCCCGGGCACTTACCGCGTGAGATGAAGCCGAAGGAACCGCTGCCGCTGCCGCTGCCGCTACTAGATGATCTATCCATCCTCGCACCATAAAGTGCGGCGCGCGCGGTCCGGTCCACGCCAACGTCTTCTTCTTCTTCTAGGCGCACGTACATGGCGAAGACGACGTCGACGGTGATCAGCCTGGGGAGCTCGCGGCGGAGGAAGCGCGGGGAGGTGCTGTTCCGGTTCGACTCCTTCTGCCAGCCCGGCTACCCGGCGCAGCTCGCCGGCGCGTTCCGGGACAACGTCAGGACCCTGCTCGGCCTCGCGCACCTCGAGGCCGGCGTCCAGGGGGAGACCCGGTGCTGGTCGTTCCAGCTCGAGCTGCACCGCCACCCGCCGACCGTCGTCAGGCTCTTCGTCGTCGAGGAGGAGGTCGCCGCCTCGCCGTGCCGCCAGTGCCACCTCTGCCGTGTCGTCGGTAAACGCCTCACATAACCATTCCGCATTGGACGCGATGATCGAGTCTGATCGACGTCGCCGCCGTAATCTCGGGAGATGATCGTCAATCGGGATGTGTCGTACGTGTCGCAGGTTGGGGTCACCACCTGATATGCAGCAAGAGGTTTCACTTCGTGCTTCCCAAGAGGGAATCCTCGGTGGAAACTGATGGACTCTGCTACGGCTACGGGATCAGCCGCGGCACCGAGAAAGCGTCGAAAGGGACGGCGACCTCGAGGGGTCACCTGCTGCATGGCATCGTGCACCTCAACGGCTACGGCCACCTCGTCGGCCTCCACGGCTTCGAGGGCGGCTCCGACTTCGTCTCCGGCCACCAGATCATGGACCTCTGGGACCGCATATGCTCAGCCTTACACGTAAGGTATACAAACATTCTGTGCACTCGATCGACCGACGTATATATATGCTGCGCATGCATGGGCGACGAGTTCTCACGCTGTGCACTCGAACCGTTGTGTGTTGCTAGGAAGGTTAGCCTCGTCGACACGGCGAGGAAAGGTCACATGGCGCTGAGGCTGCTGCACGGCGTGGCGTACGGCAACACATGGTTCGGCCGGTGGGGCTACAGGTACGGACGGCCGAGCTACGGCGTGGCGCTGCAGTCCTACCAGCATTCGCTCCACGCGCTCCACTCCATACCGCTCTGCGTGCTCGTGCCGCACCTCTCCTGCTTCAGCCAGGAGCTCCCGTTGGTGGTCACCAAGTACCAGGCCATCGGCGGCCACAAGCTGCTCAACCTCGGCGACCTCCTCCGCTTCATGCTCGACCTGCGGACGCGCCTTCCCGCGACCTCCGTCACGGCGATGGACTACCGCGGCATCATGTCCGACGCGTCGTGCCGCTGGTCGGCCAAGCGCGTCGACCTGGCGGCCCGCGCCGTCGTGGACGCGCTCCGCCGGTCCGAGGCGCCCGCCGCGCGCTGGGTCACGCGCCAGGAGGTGCGCGACGCGGCGCGCGCCTACATCGGCGACACGGGCCTCCTCGACTTCGTGCTCAAGTCCCTCGGCAACCACATCGTCGGCAACTACGTGGTGCGGCGAGCCATGAACCCCGTCACCAAGGTGCTCGAGTACTGCCTGGAGGACGTGTCCAGCGTGCTGCCGGCGGCGGCGGGCTCCCCTCCGGGCCAAGGCAAGATGAGGGTGCGCTTCCATCTGACGAGGGCGCAGCTCATGAAGGACCTCGTGCACCTGTACCGGCACGTGCTCAAGGAGCCGAGCCAGTCGCTCACCACCGGCCCGTTTGGCGCCATCCCGGTGGCGGTGAGGATGGTCTTGGACATCAAACACTTCGTCAAGGACTACCACGAAGGGGTGGCCGCCGCGACCAATAACGGCGGAATCGGGCATGTCTACGTCAACCTCTGCTGCACCTTGGTCGTGAGGAACGGGAGCCCGGAGCTGGTTCCGCCGTACGAGACGGTGATCGTGCCGGCGCACGCGACGGTGGGGGAGCTCAAGCGGGAGGTGCACAGGCTGTTCAGGGACATGTACCTCGGTCTCAGGACCTTCACGGCAGAGTCCGTCGTGGGGATCGGCGCAGGCCAGGAGGCCAGCCCAGTGCTCGGGCTGATCGGCGTCGGAACCAGCGTCGTCGTGGTCCAAGGGGTGGTCGACGAGCAGGCCGAAGACGGTGACCTGAAAAAGGAACTGCCGGCCGTCTGCGAGGGGAGCGGAGACGTCGGAGAGAGGGTCGTCGACTGCGTGTGCGGCGCAGACGACGACGACGGCGAGCGCATGGCCTGCTGCGACATCTGCGAGGCGTGGCAGCACACGCGGTGCGCCGGGATCGCGGACGCCGAGGACGTCCCGCACGTCTTCCTCTGCAGCCGCTGCGACAACGACGTGGTCTCCTTCCCGGCCTTAAACTGCTAGCTAGAAACTGCTTGCTCCACGCATGCATGGACTGATGGACATCAACGTTGCCACTGTACAATCTAGCGTGCTGTTGCTGTCAATCTACATGAATCCATAACTAAGGGCCTCTTTGATTCGGCAGGATTTGAGAGGCGCGGGAGTAGGAACGTTGAAGCAATATAATGTAATGACACTTGAAATACTACTTAAACCAAAACGAAGGAATCGGTACTAGGTGTTGTTTGGTTGCACGGTAGGAAAAATGCAGGATTTTGTACTCCCTCCGATTGTTAATGATCGTCGTGAGTTCAGTATCCATTTGATGATCGTCGTGAGTTCAGTATCCATTTGTACTAGCTTAGTAGTATTTCCACGCCAATTATGTCCGGCCGGAGGTACTATTGAGATTTAGTGTATGTCATAGTTGTCATAAATATAAAGGATTTTTTTTCAAAAGTTCTCACCTCTTGAAAAAGCACAAAGGAAGGGGCATAGCACAAAGGAAGGGGCATAGCTTCAATAGAAGGAGGTTAAAGCATCTCCACCGGGGGCCTCTAAATGTGTGTCCGGCACCCCCCAATTGGGCCTCCTTTAGGGGTGCCGGACATGTATCCGGACAACATTTGGAGGCCGCCCACAGCGGCACTCCCCAAAGGCCCACCCCTCAAACGGTCCAAATTTTGAGCAAACTGTCGAACACCTTGCTGGCGCACGAACCGCCGCGTTGCTCCGCGTTACGGCAACCGCCGCCGGTTCATGTGGGCGTGCAACCGCCGCCGCTTGGCAGCAATATCTAAGAAGAAGAAGAAGAAGAAGAAGAAGAAGAAGAAGAAGAAGAAGGATGCATAGACCCTAGACTAGGCGGAGAGAAGTACGGCGCATGTATTTGTAATTTTCATTTATTCAAACTTCATTCAAACGAAATTTAACAAACTTAAAATTTCGAATTTAAACGAGATTTAGCAAACTAAACCTAGACTAGGGGTGAGAGAGAAGGCCTATGCAGCTTCTCGCCAACCACTACACGTGCCGGCAAGGAGAAGATATGACGCTTCATGGCCGGCCGAAGGAGAAGAAGATGCGAACCAAACAAAAGGATCATCAAGAGACTTGCATGACTTGATGATCCGGCGGCGCGGGATTGCATCTTCCGTTCCCATCGGCTACGGCCTTTAGAAACGGTCCCATAGCCTCGGCTGAGCCCTGGAGGCTTCTGGCTTTGCCGGCGCGTCGTTTTCGATTCACCGCCGTGACATGCGGCTGGACGTTTGATGGGAAGCCTCTTCGGCTTGCGCCGCCCCTTTCTTCGGTGACAGCGACGCTGCTGCCCAAGATGCAGCCGGTTGTAGAGGCAGATCGGGCAGCTCGGGGTCGTCGTCGTTGTCGTCGCCGTCCTCGCCGTAACGGTCGTCGTCCGTTGAGGACAACTCCGGCGTTGGCTCTCGTCGACCGCTACGATGCGCCTCGTACTCCTTGTTCACCACGACGTGCCAGTAGGGCGCCGAGATGGAGTATTTGGGGTCGAGCTTTTGCTCGAACGGCATTTCCGTCCAGTTGCGCTTGAGGAACTCGACGCGGTCCTGCCCGCTGAGCCGCGGCGCCCCCGGAATGTTGGCGGCGCTCCTCACCCACCCGTCTGGAAAGGTGGCGTCGTCATCCACCGGCAGTTGGTGGCGGCTGCTCAGCCGCACGGTCTCCAGCGAGAGCACGTAGGGAGGCGCGTTGTCGGCCTCCTCGCGCCACATGCCTCGCTGGAACGCCTTGGCCATCTACGCCTCCTGTTGCGACGCCGGAGTTCCTCCAGCTGCTCATGGCGTTGCTGCCCGTCGGGGCTGCCCGCCATGGCGGCCTATGTTCGTGGGGGACGGGAGAGAGAGGGAGAAGTGTTGGTGTGAGGAGAGGAGGGCTGCACTGCGTTGGGTTTTAAAAGCGGCCGGAGGAGCGGGGTTGGGTGGCCTGCATTAACGCGGCCACCGCTTCACCTGGCCGCACATTGACACCGACGAAGCGTCTGCAGGGAGCCGCTGCGGCCAGGCGCTGCGACTCCAGCACGCGTCGCTTCCGTCTGCGCCATTGGAAGCGGCGCGGCGTTATTGCGACGTGTCGCTTCGGACTGCGCCCGCTAGGGGAACGGGCGCGGCGTTATTGCGGCGCGTGATGGCAGGCGTGGCGCCTTCTCGTCGCCTCGACATTAAACGCAGCAGAACGACCTCCTGCACAGCCTTCATTAACACGAGACGGACGGGTTGTGTGAATGACAGACGGGCCAGCGCTGTCAGGGCCATGGCCGAGGCGATGTCCGGCACCCCAGGAGGGCCTCCAAGTTTGGAGGCCCTATTGGGGTTGCCGGACACAAAATCGCTCGGGACGAGGCTTTGGGGGGTGCCGCTGGTGGGCGTTTTTCGTGTTGGCCCCCCAAAGGCCCTTTGGGGGGTCCTTTAGAGGCCCCCGGTGGAGATGCTCTTAGCACGGAAACGTTGGAATGTTTGTCCGGTCCGGTAGGGAAAAACTCTTGTTTTGCGCTCGATGGGTTTCTATGTTCGTAAGATACGTGGAGAGAGAAGTTCACGATGTGGGCAGTGTTGGATGTATGCTCCAAAGACATGTTTCTATGCTATAACTGTTGTGGCTCTTGAATATGTGACTGGGAAGAAAGCCCACACGCATGTGTAGTAAGCATGAACAAGTATTATGCCCTAGCCTCGTAATAGGAATAATTTGTTGAATACTTGATGAATGTACTTTCTTTGTCATGGACATGATTATGTCAGCATCAACAAAACAAATGGCATATTGTTGGACAACAATATGGCTGGGTAGACCCAAGTTGTTGATAAGCTTAGAATCCATTAACGTGTCTTTTATCCTTAGTATCATATCATAGAAGATTGTTGTATGACTTGTCCTTACACCATGATATTATTGAGGTTGCGAACTGTTGTTTTGGTGTTGCCAACCGTCACAGCCTTAAATGGGTGATCATAACGTCAGTTATGCGCGGTGGCGGATCCAGAATCCAACCAAACCCCAGGCTAATCTTGAATTTCAGTGTAATAATTAGGCTAAGTGCTAGAAAATCACCAATCTCACTAATACATAGCTTCAAAATATTTCTGCACCCCAGGCCATGGCCCCTGCTGCCCGGGGTGTGGATCCGCCCCTGGTTCTGGGTAACACCTAGTGTGTGTGCATAATCTTCATTGTTCTAAGATAGGAAATTACTCCTCCGTTAAAAGAGAGATACAACATGTTCCCACTCGGTATTCATGAGATCAATTATGTTCTGCAGACAATGCATGATGAAGTTACATCATGTATGATATCATAATACTGTAATGAGTAAAGGGGACTTGTCGGTTTAGTGAGATAAGAAAATACGTAATGAATCGAGGATTTGATTCATAGGAACATATCAATGGATCTCTATCTTGGGTGGTGGAGTGGGACGTCACAGGGAACCCGAAACTCTAGTTTTGTCGCTCGATGGGTTTCTATGTTCGTGAGATACATGGAGAGAAGTTCAAGAGCTGGGAAGATAAATGCCATCGAGGGGCAAAGTGATGTTTAACATGTAAATAAGCAACAAAACAAAGATGATAGGGACATACACCACTTCATTTTTATGTTATAAATATGCGGGAAGTACGTACGTGGGCTTTGGAGTACCTGATAGCATGTGAGGACAGAAACGCCACATGCCCTTAATTTGTAAGTTAAGAATATGCGGGAAGCATTCGGTTGATGGACTAAACCCATCAATTTTTTTGCCTTTTCTACTTTACTTTAGCCGATTTTGTTATGTCATATATTCTTTCTTCTTGACTTGAATTTTTTTTCTTCTTTTTACTTGATTTATTTTATTATTTATTTATTTTTCTCCTTTCCACCTTTTATATCTATCAAATATCCGAACAGTGTTTTGGTAATTCTTGAACATTTTATTCTATTTGATGGCATTAATTTTGATAAACATGTACATGTATTTCATATTTGTAATATTATTGTCAATTAATTAATTGTTGTTGCTCTTACAAATATCTGTTTCTGTTACAAACGTCAAAATATCTCATGAGATTTAAGAATTATTTTTGAAAGCAGTAAACATCTTTTATAGCATACTTATATTTTATTTATTTGAAATATTTATTTACACCCTTATCTTATGATAAATTCATAGACGTTTTCCATGAAACAGGTAAATATTTATGTTGGTAGTCATGAACATTTGCCCTGAAATACAAAAATATTCTTGATAGCCATAAGTACTATTTTGAATTATATGAATAATACATACTCGTAACATAATTTTTTTACTATTAAAGTACATTGACCATCTTGTAATATATAGTATAAAATATTTTTGTGTAGCCACAATAGTTTGTTGTGATTCTACAAAAACACACTCCATGAATAGTATGTAGTTTTTATATGATATTATGAATATATTAATCTCCAAGTACCTATGGGCACAAGTTAAAATATAAATAAATAATTAACACTTAAAGTAAATAAACTCGAAATAATCTGAAGGAAATGAAATTACAAAAAGAAGAAGTGGATTAAGAATTAAAAAAAGAAATATAAAACACTGGAAACAATTTTGGTCGGCCCAACTAGAACACGAGCACTCGGTCCCAAATTGGGCCATGATAACGTGTTTTGTAAAATGGGCTAGAGTTGGTGCTGTTTTGGAAATCCATGATGGGCTGGGCTTTGATGTAATGTTTTCTGGCTGTGGAGAACCGCTTCAAAATTGGAGAAGAGCCAGATAAAGATTTGCATTTGCTCAAAAAAAAAAAGATAAAGATTTGCATCATCGAAAAAAACATTGGCTTCGCCCTAAAAAAGAAGGAGAAGGAGAAACGCAGACTTCGGAAGCATTACTTTTCACTTAAAAGGCATTCCTACAAGAGAAAAATATGCATACACTTTTTTTTTTTAGAAAAGGGGAGAAACCCCAGCCTCTGCATCGAGCGATGCACACAGCTTTTTATTGCATAGTTTGAGAGTAATTCAACGTTTACAAATCAAGGATCACATAAGGTTGAAACAAAAATCAACCATCGAATAATAGACGCCATCAGATTCCTATGCTCGTAGACGTCTAGTATGCTGCCACATAGCCCGGGAGAAGAAATCCTGTGCGACCGTCAGGATTCGGACAGACCCAGTAACCATAAGTTCGCGTTGGTCCTGGGGCAGGGGATACGCCCACAGCTGAATCCAATGTGCTGTCATGTGTATAACCTGCATAATATGAAAATTCGAACATCTATTAAAAACAAGGTTGTTTCGACAATTCCATATAGACCAACAAATAGCTGAGACGCCAATACGAATTCGAGCCTTGGTCTTTTTATCAATACCATTCAACCAATTTCCAAACATATTTTTGATATTAGTTGGAGGTGGGATATTATATGTGGTAAAAACAACCCGCCAAATCAACCTAGCAAATGGACATGAAATAAAGAGATGTTCAATTGTCTCTTCCGTCCCACAAAAGGGACATTTTGTGCAACCCTTCCATTTTCTTTTAGCTAGATTATCCTTAGTAAGCAAGACCTTTTTATTCATAAACCACATAAATATTTTTATTTTCAAGGGGATTTTCAATTTCCATAGGTATTTGTGAAGGTATACTGTATGTCCATTCATCAAGTCTTCGTACATCGACTTAACCGTAAACTTGCCATTTGTAGTTAGTTTCCACAGAAAACTATCATCTTGATCTGTCAAACTTACATCCATCAATCGGAGGCATAAATGGGACCAAGCATCCCATTTCTCCCCAATTAAAGCTCTCCTAAAACTCATATTAAGAGGAGGTGCAGCAGCCATAACGCTATGTACAGAAACATTTTTCCGTAATGTTATAGTGTATAATGATGGATATTGATATTTAAGAGGAGTATCCCCTAACCAAGTGTCTTCCCAAAACCTGATAGACAATCCATTTCCAATTTTAAATGAACCTCTATTGAAGAACTCCTCTTTGACCCGCATGAGGCCTTTCCAAAATGGTGAATCAGTCGGGTTAATCTCAACTTGAGCTAGTGTCTTACTATGAAGGTATTTGTTATGCAGCAGCTCCTGCCACATTCCCTCCTCGTTTAACAATTTAAACAGCCATTTGCTTAGTAAACACTTGTTTTTTAGATCAAGAACTTCGATCCCAAGACCCCCTTGGTCTTTCGGTCTACAAATTATATTCCATTTTGTTAGTCTATATTTACGTTTATGTTCATCGCTTTGCCAAAAAAAGCGTGATCTATAATAGTCCATTCTTTTCTGTACCCCTTTAGGTACTTCAAAAAAGGACAACATAAACATAGGTAAACTGGTTAATACTGAATTAATCAAAACAAGTCTGTCTCCATATGAGAGCAGCTTCCCTTTCCAACACCCAAGTTTGCCCGCAAAACGACATTCTACTGGGTACCATTCAGTATTACGTAGTTTCCTATAATGGATAGGTACACCTAAGTACTTAAACGGTAAGACCCCCGACTCGCATCCAAAGATTTGTCGATATTGGTCTTCCACGTCTTTTGCCTTTCCAAAACAGAATATTTCACTCTTGTGGAAATTGATCTTAAGTCCCGATAGTTGTTCGAATAAGCATAGAATTAGTTTCATGTTGACGGCTTTATCTAAATCATGTTCCATAAATAAAATAGTGTCATCCGCATATTGCAAAATAGAGACTCCGCCCTCAACAAGATGGGGGATCAGACTCCCTACTTGTCCATCCTCCTTTGCACGAGCAATAAGGATGGCCAACATATCTGCAACAATATTAAAAAGCAGTGGCGACATCGGATCCCCCTGCCTTAGGCCTTTTTTAGTTTGAAAATAATGACCAATGTCATCATTTACTCTAATTCCAACACTCCCCCCTTGGATACATTGCATTATCGAATCACACCACTGTTGTGCAAAACCTTTCATACGCAACGCTTGTTGGAGAAAAGGCCATTTAACTTTGTCATATGCCTTCTCAAAATCGATTTTGAAAAGAACACCATCCATTTTTTTCCGTTGAAGCTCATGGATTGTTTCATGGAGTACAACTACTCCTTCTAGTATGTGCCTTCCAGGCATGAAAGCCGTTTGAGTAGGTCTAATAACTTTGTGGGCAATTCCCGTTATTCTATTAGTTCCTACTTTAGTGAAGATTTTGAAACTCACGTTGAGAAGACATATTGGTCTATATTGTTGAATCTGGACTACATTTTCTTTTTTTGGCAATAAAGTAATGACCCCGAAGTTCAATTTATACAGGGGCAAATTCCCTTGTCGAAATTGAAAAAACAAAGCCATTAGATCATCTTTGATTACTTTCCAAAAAGTCTGATAGAACTCAGCAGGGAACCCGTCCGGTCCCGGAGCTTTGTTCAATTCCATTTGGGAGATAGCTTCGAACACTTCTTTTACTGAAAAATCAGCAGTAAGAATGCTATTCTCCTCAGCCGAGAGTTGTGGGATATCTTGATTTAAATTCTCATCTAACGAAAAATTATTCGAGTCCGGCTCCCCAAACAGCCGCTTATAATATTCTGTAATATACACTTTCAGATTTTCGTCCCCCACAATTGTTCCTTCATCTTGCTCTAATTGGAAAATTTTCTTTTTTCTATGTTTTCCATTTGCAATCATATGGAAGTACCTTGTATTATTTCCACCTTCTTGAACATGTTTCACTTTAGCTCTTTGTGCCCATTTTGTCTCCTCATCCCGACGGAGGGAGCAAATACGATCTTGAGCATTTCTCAATGTCTCCCGTTCGGTGACACTAAGTGGTATAGTTTCAGCCTTAATATCTAGATCATTAATGATTCGTAACAACCTCTCCTTTTCTACTTTGTATCTCCCACTTAAGTTCTTAGCCCACCCTTTTAAAAAACGCCGCAAATGTCTTATTTTATTTTGCCAAACCTCAATAGGTGAAGCACCTGTAGAGACTGCAGCCCATTCGGCAGCTATCATCTCATAAAAACCATCTGTCCTAAGCCAAGACAGCTCAAATGAGAATCTCGCCACGTTACCCAAATGAGCTTGTACCCCCGCATCAATTAGCAAAGGGGTATGATCCGAACCCGTTCGCGTCAAAGCCCGAACAGTCGCAAGCGGAAATTTTTGTTCCAAAGAAACACTCAGAAGAATCCTATCCAACTTCTCAAAAGTTGGGTTTTCTCGTCTACTCACCCATGTGTATTGTCTTCCTGAGAGTTCTATTTCTTTTAAACCCAAGCTCTCAATAATTGCATTAAACATAAATGACCATCGCGGATTAAAATTATCATTGTTTTTTTCTTCAGGTTTTCGAATGACATTAAAATCACCCCCCACCATCATGGGCAGTGGTTCGTTTTCACAAATCCGAGCTAGCTCGGCTAAGAAAGCTGGCTTTTGTGCATCTTGTGCCGCTCCATAGACCGACACCAATACCCACTCGAAACCGTCCCCCTTAGATCTTATGGTCAGCTTGACACAAAAGTCACCTGCCTCCATATTTTTAACCTGAAGAGTTGCTGAGTTGATACCAATCAACATACCACCGGACCTCCCATGAGGCGGCAGGCAGAACCAAATAAAATCCAAACCCGCAGCTAGATGATTTAGAAAGGGTTGAGAGAAATGTGACCTTCCTGTCTCCGACAAGGCAATAAAGTCCAATTTCAAATCCCTAACACTCTCTTGAATTAAAAAATGTTTACCCGGGTCTCCTAGACCCTCACTATTCCAGAAAAATCCTCTTAGACCTTGCATTTTAAATTTCGTTTTGTTTTTTCAGCCGAGCACTCCTTCGTCGAAACGAAGTGGCCACCTGTTTTTTACCACGTTTTGTATTTTTCTTCATTGGCTTTGGCAGAAGATCCAAGTGATCTCCATTTTCCTCAGCCAACTCCTCATCTTCCATGTCCTCCGAAAGACAAGAGACTCTACTTAGCACTAAGCTAGTTGGATCCCCATTTTCGTTAACATTAGTATTTATGTTTTTTTGCAAGATATGTAACATTCTTTTGGCCTCTGACTCCTCAATTTGGCCAAACCAACCTACGGGCTACAGATTCCATATCGACGAGGCACTCACATGGCCTGTTCGTGCGTTGGGGCCACCTGGTGGTCTCATGAGAAGACCTTTGCTGCACCTTGTTGGTACCCCCTGCTCTCATTTTGCACGATCGAGATGGAGTAGCTAGCCTACCCGGTTGGAAGGATCCAACTAACGACCTGAATGATTAACTTTGATGGGAAGAAACATGCATTAGCCCACCATTGCAAAAGTTGACTGAACCACTGTGGAGATCATGCATGCATGTATTGTTCTAGATACTACACGAAACAGGCTTTTGTCCCGCTTTATAAATAAAGCCACAACGGCCGAACGATACAAGGTAGTGAGGCAACCCTCTTACAAAGAAGATCCTAAGAAAACCTGAAAGCGTAGCAACACGACTACGCAGACGGACAAGCACACCACCTCTACGCTTAGTCCTAACTCGCCCGAGCTCCACGACGACGTCCCCAAGAGGGAGACGGCGCAAAACGTCGCCGCCGCCGAGTCCAGAAGGACTAGGGTTTTCACCCGGAACCCTGACACGAGGGAGAACACCAAGACGACGTCCTCAAGAGGAGAGCGGCACCCGTGGGCGTCGCCATCGTCAATGCCAAAGCACAGAGCTTTCGCTCGGTCACTCCCCCGTGGCACAAAGAGGGTCGCAGGACGCAAGCATAGGGAACTCCAGATCCAGGCACCGCCGGAACGCGCCCGCACCCACCGCTGCACTCATCACTGTACACACAACCAGACGATGCAGCCACCACCGTCACCATGGTGCTCGCCGGAAAGCAACCCATGTGACCCGCCACCCAGGGCCGCCGCCCCGGCATCCGCGCACTCTACCCTAGGACAGGGACAAACACACCGCAGGATCGACAGATCTGAGAGGGAGACCTAGCGCGCATTAGCCCACTGGAGGGACCTCCCTCCACCGGAGCCGACCGGACACGGTAGCTGGATTAGCTCAGACCCGCCTGGCCCGTTCCAATCCCACCGCCATGCTGCAGCTCGCAGGCCACCGCAGAGTCTCCACCACGCCACCACCACTCGCCACGTGAGCACGTCACCGGCCACTGAGAGAAGCACGCCAAACCCGGATCGATGAAGAGGCTGCGGGGGGAGGACGCGCGAAGGGTCGCGGTCCCAGCCGCAGCCGCGCACCATCCACCGCCACCGGCCAAAGGCAGCAGCGCTGCAACGCAGGCCGCCGCCCCGGCCTCCAGACTCTTACCAGCAACCGGCAGCAACCACCCGCAGCATGGGCAAAGGGCGACGGCGACAGAAACGCGGGCAAGAGCAAGCCAAACCGGCACGCGGTGGCTGCCATCCGAGGCCCGCCTGGCCCCGAAATGGCCTCAGGTCGCATGGGCCCAGATCGGGCCCAGATCTAGCCCGCCTGGCTCAGATCTGGCCCGTGCAGCCCGAGAGCTCCGCCGGCGACACCGGAGGCCGCCGTCGACCCCAGCTTGCACCACGCCCTTCGCCACCACCGCTGCCAGGCCACCCACGCCGCCGGAAGTTGGATCGATCCCGCGCCGCCCAAAGAACAGCCGCCGCCGCCGCAAGCTGCTGCACGTTGAAGGACGCCCCAGCCGCTCCGCAGAGGCCACCATGCCGTCGGAGCACCGACCGCGCCGCCGCGCCCCTCGCCAAGCGCGCCGCCCTCGACGGCCACCACGGCCCGTGCCGTTTCTCCGCGCGAGGGGGAAGGGAGGGCCCCGCCGCCGCCAACGCCCGGGCTTTGCCCGGCGACGCCGTCCAGCGGCGGCGAGGGGGAGGAGGAAGGGGAAGGGGGGGCTGGGGCGAGCTAGACTAGGGTTCCTCCCTGTCGCCCACGGGGGCGACGAGGGAGGGCACGAGAGCGAGAGGGGAAAGGAAATTCTGAACTTATTCATTGTTCTAGATACTTGAAGCCCCTTCCTTCCATTCTTTTCCATTTTCAAGAAATAGCCCTTGATCCCAGTTTGACATTTGTTAAGTGCATCCTAAGAGCTGAATGCATGTGTTGAATTTCCCATTTTGTCATGTAAAATTCCTTCTTACCTGATTTTTCAATGCAAAAAAGGTGACAAGGCCAACCGAAGCAAAATTACAAGGAGAGAAACATAGATAAGATTGAGGGTGGGGTTACGCAGCACCTAGTATGGGCGCAATAACGGAAAAGGCCTTATCATTGGTTCGTGAGTACATTATTTCTCCCCAACTAATGAAACTAATGGAGTGCATCACACTCTTGTTCATACACACAAATGCCAAACATATAGCACTCACACGGTCACATGCTAGCCTGAAACTTGAAGTGGCGCAGTTTAACCATAGCCATATATAGTTACTCTGAAAACAAAAAAAAATGACAAGTTTTGAAGAAAACATGGCAACAAACAAGTGACTTATCATTGAAGCAAACAAAAAGATAGAAAGTTGTGGTGCTTTTCCCTCGCTGCCATCAGAGGGGCTCCATTCGTCCTGCGTCCCTAGTGAGACAACCCAGCTAGCCTTTCTTTTCCTGCCTTTTGTGTTGTTTTGCGTCGCAATAAGGACCTTGGTAGGGCACTTTCACCCTGAGATCGAGATGCCCCTTCCCTTTCCCTTCCCCATCACCATCTTTTCCCTGCTCTCTCTTTTTGTTTCATTAATCTGTCGATCCCTGACAATGGTGCGGTGATCCACCACTATGGAGTGAGGGCGATGGGGGCACATGGTGTGGTGCTGGCTCGGCTGAAAAGGGACTCATCAGCTGAAAGCAAGGGGCAAGTAGCTAGCAGCAACTGATAGCAACGAGAAATGAGAGCTGCAAGTGGGAACTAGCAACTAATTACCATCCAGGGAACAACACAACTCTCGTTCTCCATAAGATGAAATTCGTATGGGCTTATGATTGGATAATGTAGTGCCCACATGTTCTACTAGGAGACGTTGCTCATATGAGTATGGTCATCATGCCCGAGCGATGGGCTCTTCGCCTGCTATACCTTCATCATGCGAGTGCAGCCTGACGTCGTAGCGATCTTCGACCTTTTCATTTCTACAATTACCATGGTGTTGATGGAGGATCATGGCGGTCGTCTTTGAAGAAGGTCATATTGGTTCTGGAGGTTCCATCTTGCCGCCTGCTCCTCTCGAGTCGAGAAGATCACATGGAGTACTCGTAACGCATCCGAAGAAGTCTGTGTGTCGAACGAACGATGTTTTGCAACAGTGTCCTCGTCATGTGGGCCGGTGACCATGGCAGACTTCGTTCTCGGCGACGCTCTTGGAGCTCCGTGTCTTAGTTTCCGAGGTGAAAACATAGGCCCCGTTTGGAACACAGGAAGTAAAAACGTAGGAATAGGAAAAACGCAGGAATTGAGATGTCATGTTTGCTGAATTCTTACAGGAATCAAAACCACAGGAAAATTTTCAAGGTGTCGTTTGGATGTCACGCAGAAAAAACACAGAAATTGTAGACATAGGAAGATTAAAACATGAGGTGAGACCTCATGTTTGTTTTCCTCCAAAATTCCTATGGAATAGCCTATCCCATAGGAATTTCATAGGAAACCGAGTTTCCTATTCCTTTGTTCCAAACGGTACCATAGGAAATTTTCCTGTAAAATTCCTATCCTTCAAAATTTCTACAGTTTTCCTTTGTTCCAAACGGGGCCTAAGTCTGGTCTTAACTCTTAAGTGGTTATACCTGCGAATGGTGCCTTCCTAGTCATTTCCTTGTTGGATGCACTGTCTGGATCTTGGATCTTCCCAGGGCTAAAACTCGAGATCTGACCATACTAGTTAGACCGGATGATGGTGATGTTACCTTCCTCTTGGCGTAGTTTTTGAAGAATCTTTTTCGAAACAGAAGTGTTCACGCGATAAGTGGCACTATTACTGTTGCGAGTCTCTTATTATTCCGACCGGGTTTTAGTTTTCTTATTTATTCTTTTTTTTGTTTTTTCAGCTGTATGCATCTTGATGTCTGGACTTGTCCTAGTAATTATGTTGTGGCGGAAGCTAGTTGTATTTATATCTTCTTGATAGTAATAATTTTCTTTATCAAAGAAAATGCATTACTCCCTCCGTCCGGAAAAGGGTGTCACTAAAATGGATGTATCTATCACTAATGTAGTCTAGCTACATCCATTTTTGTGACATCATTTTCGGACAGTGGGAGTACCATAAGTGTTATTTTGATTTGATCCAAATTTATATTAAGATAGAACTAAGTTTGGACGGAGCGAGTACCATAAGTGTTATTTTGATGTGATTCAAATAAATATCAAGATAGAGCTAAGTTCGGACGAAACAAAGGAAGGCCCGTCACCGGTAGGCTTAGCCGCCGGTCTGGGATAAGTGAAAATTTGTAGAATCCATGACGTTTGTAACCTCATGACGGGAGGTCGTGTACGTGTTGGCGAGTGTGTGCGTACCAGACTAGGTAGCAGCAGTAAAGCACCAACAATGTTTTGTGCCAGCCACCGGGTCTCCTCGTCGTGTTATGCCCTGAAGAATATCATGCGAGCTGGTGCGGCTCAGATGTGATGCAGGGTTTCAGTGGGCATGGTAGAGCTATCACCACGTACTACGTCCAGAGTCCACTATCCACCACCACTAGTCCACTAGCTAGCCAGGTCCATGCATACCCAGCCTGCATGCATGGGGTATCTCCAACTAAGGCCCTGTTTGGTTGGGCTGTGGCTTATCTAAAAGCAGCTGTGGGGATGCGGCTGTGAAAAAGCAGCTGTGAGCTGTGTGCTGTGAGAAAGGTGTAAAGCCATTTGGCAACTAGCTGTCTAAACTGTGGCTGTAAGAATAAAGGTCTGAAATACCCTTAAAAATTTAAGATAATTTTAACATAGTAAGTAACGATTAAAAACTCTCATTAGAGGTTGATTTACCTTTTAACATACTAAGTAATTTAGCTTATCATGTCATAACTAATTGCATATATTATCTAGTAAATAATTTGATGGAATATGGACTAATTGAGACATTCTGATAGTTAATTTGATCAAATCTTCCAGTTGATTAAGTGACACACATTGGTTAGTTAATTGCATATATAATATATATAATATTGGTTGATCACTTTGGATAAAATGGACTCATCGTACAGGTGGCTAGCCGAGCACACTAATAAAAAGTTACTATTCGATGCTGGCTCATTTATTAACTTTGGATAAAATGGATTGGTGCAGTAATTAACTTTGGACAAAATGGATTGGTGCAGTAATTAACTTTGGCACATTTAGTACTACTATGTAGATACAAAGGAAATAGCGTGACGTCACAGCCCAGCGAAGAACAGGTGCAAGAAATAATCCTATCGTGCAACGATTTGTTTACACGGATGGCAAGATGGGGGTAAATACGCGTAACTTTAGTGGTATATTGGGAAGGGCAGACAGCCAAAGCTACAAAAGCACGTCCCAGGCTGCTTTCACCGCTACGCAGATTTCTCGGTGGCTTTTGCTATAAGCCGTTCAGCAGTTTTACCGTTTGGTTGGGCTTTTGGCTTACCACTGCCTCACCAATTCCACGTAGACAAAATTGGACGAGGCCACCCGTCTGGAGCATATGCCCCCAATGGAAGCCATCGCATGTGATGTCATTCTCCTTTTTTAATCTGACTACCTTTTCAACCACACTGCAACCTCTCATTTCACCATTTCAACAATACAACCATATGTTTAAAATGAATTCATTCATAGAAAGCAAAATGCCAAATGAGGCTCATTTCAACAGTACAACCATATGTTTGAAATGAATTCATCCATAGAAAGTAAAATGCCAAATGAGGTCTCAAATTTTGCCCAAAACATCCCCAGATTACACATAAAACATAACACTAACAAAATGAAATCATAGCTGAGACCACACCATTTGTTGTGAATACAAGTCATCAAAATCATGTGGCCGCATCTTCTATGTTTCCTTGCACATGAACCCTGTTGAAGCAAACACAAAATGTATGAAGCTAGAAATAACATGGCATTTGTGATTACAAAGAACTTAAACATGACATGACATGGATGCTACTGGTTTCAACTTGCAAGAGAAACATGATAAGCATACACTATACAGAATAGGCACTAAAAATTAAGAACAAGCTGTAGCATATATATACCTCCTATTCCTCCTTGAAGAGCTGGTCTCCTAACTTTGTGACAGCCCTTATATGCATCTCTCTTGCCCATGACTCCATTCTTGTAGTGTCAGCATTCAGCATCTCAGTGAACTTGTCAAATAACTTTGTTCTTTCCTCGGCTAGCTTAGCCGCCTTCCTCTCCTTTGCTGCCTCGTACGCAAGTCGATTAGCTTCTAGCTTCTCAACAGACAGCCTGCTCTGCAATTCCATCATCTGTCCAGTTTGCACCTTTGCCTCAGCTTGTGCTTGTAGAAATGCCCCAATTTGTTCTTTCATTCCATTTATCTCAGCAGGGGCTTCCTTATCTTTTCCTTTTGTTCTCTTGGCAGCCTTGCAACCCATAGGACGTTGAGTGTTCTCAGTTGGTCCTGGTGATGTCCTCTTTGTTCCATCTCCCTCAGTGTAGACGTGAATCTTCCACTTTTGGCTATCCTTCACAGCTTCCCACCAGTGCACATACAAGAACTGGTGTCCATTGCGGCTGTGGTATAGCTCTAGAGCTTGTTGCATGAGTTGTTTATCACAACGACCACTTGCATAGGTGTCTCTCATCTGGTTGTAGCAGCCATTGAACGATGTTACCTTCTTGTTTGTTTTGTACCAGTGGTTCTTGAGGTGCTTAATGTCCCTCTTCCGGTCACTCTCAGTTGTACTGTTGTACGCATCTACAACCTCCTTCCAGTAGTATTCTCCTTTCTTTGCATTACCCTCGATAGGATTCACAGAGTTGCTCAGCCAAGCACTCACCTGTACAAATAAAGCAAGCACAATGTTACATTGGATAACCAAGTGAAACATAAAACTTGCTCAGATCATATAGCAACAATATAGCACAAAGGGGGCTTACCAATCTGATGTCCTCCTCCTTTGTATAATATAACCTTTGCTTCTCTTCATCATTTGCTTCCAGATCAATAGTGACTCGTTTTCGCTTGCCAGATGGTGGAGCTGGGGTCTTAGGCTCAGATGTTGATGAGGAGGGATGGTGACACCTTGAACGAACCCCTCAAGACACTCGAGTGACGTGCTTGCACCAATCCGTATATATTCATCTGTTCCATCAGCTGGCATGCCATAAGCCAACATACGAATGGCTGCAGTACACTTCTGATAAGGTGATAGACCTGGACGTCCTAGGGCATCTGTCCTTTGCGTGAAAGAGGGAGACCACTCGCCAAGGGCGTCCACGATCTGTACAAAGAGTGTTCTTCGCATGCGGAACCTTATACGAAAGTAGTAATCGGGAAAGGTAGGATTATCGGAGAAGTAATCATCCATGAGACGTGCGTTGTAGAATTCTCTATTCCTTTCAATATGTATCCTAGGGCCTGACCGACGCCTAGTAACTGGAGCTCCTAGTGCATCATGAATGTTGGTGGCTATTTGGATAGCAAAGTTGTTGAGATTATTTTGTTGTGCAAGGTAATCTTGTAAAGAATACACTTCAGTTGGGTCAATGGTGTCATCATCAAACTCATCATCACTGAGATGTGACATACCGCAAATTGAGCTACAATTTAAACACCAAGTAATAAGATTTATGTACACAATTACTCATCTGCAAGTTGTATATGCTATGAACTAGGTAAACATATGGATATAAATTCCCATGAATATATGCTATGAACTACAGTTGATTATCAGGTTTGAATCCTGTGACAAAGAACAGACCAAACTGTGCTGGACATGATATATAATCTAAAAATTATCAAATCCAGGGCAAGCATCACATCCGTAATTTTAACCCATGTGAAGGTGCGGATGCCTTGTTCTAAAGAAATTTTCCATCGGGCTATCAAAAAAAGAGATGGGTAATCAGGGGTTTCTGCACAAGCAAGCAGCGTAACAAAATTGAAGAAATCAAACATAAATCGCTGCACACATGAACTGATTATCATCTTGTAAGGGAGTCGATTTGCCAAATAGGCCTAAAAAATCCTCTTTGTGAAAAAATCGGTCAAACCCTAGGCCAGATTACTCAACCAAATCAACTTCCGTGAACTCAGAGGGATGCAGGTGAGAAGTAATCTCGTACCTTGCCGGAGGAGCTGGAAGTCGGCGCGGCGGGCTTGGCAGGAAGACCAGGGTGCGCCGTCGTCTCCGCGTGCTCGCGCCTCCCTCCAGTTCGCGCGTTTCTGCCTCCGCCTGCTCACGCCTCCCCTGGTTCGCGCCTTTATCCGACTCGCGCCTTCCAGTTCCCGCGAGAATTTGGTGGGCGGCGTGGTCCCGAATCCGTGATCGGGCGGGGCAGCTGCTTTTCCCCATCGCGACGCCTGAGCTATCGCCTCGTCGCTTTTGTCAGGGGAGCGGCGAGATCTTCTGCAGGAGACCGCTCGGCTCTGCAGGCGACAGGATAAGCCGAGTTGGCGTTTTGGAAACGACGTGGCGGCGTGAAGCAGTAGTCCAGAGTGGAGCGTTGTACGTGCCCTAAGCCCGGAAAGCCACAGCCAAAGCTGAACCAAACAGGCCCTAAACGCTCTTGGACACAACAGGTGGGGCTATAGGTGGTACACCCGCCACGTGTAAACCATGTCGTTTTGTCCCGTTGTAGTTGTAGCCCAGACGGGACAAACCCGGTCCAACCGTCCAAGGCTACCTGCAAAGTGCAAACACGATGAGGCAACGCACGAATGATCAATGTCACCATGTACAGTATCAATGAGTGTACGGTGTACTGTATACCTTGTTGTCGTTGGAGGTTCGTATCCAACCAATATAATCCATCTGTCCCAAATCACCTTGCATTCTTGTTTAGTCAAACTCAACCTTCATAAACATTGACTAAGCATATAATATAAATATTTATAATACAAAATAAATGGTATTAGAATTACCATAAAATATATAATCATATTATATCAACTTCGTATTGTAGATGTTGATATTTGTGTCTATATGTTTGGTCAAACTACAAAGACCTTGACCAAACTCAGAATGCAGGGTAATTATATGTTTGGTCAAACTACTTTGCCCGCCCGGTGTTAGGATAGCCAGGCGTTCACAACCTTCTACACCCAGTGAACAAAATTAACGTAAACGTCATGACATCCGATTTTCGCATGTCAGTACACCGCCATAGATCGTATTGTGGCTCAAAAGATATAAAGCAGAGGTATACTACACATCATTACCGGTATTAGATTTGTACAAATTACTACTCCCTCCGTTCTAAATTAATTGACTCAGATTTAGTTCAAGTTGTACTAAATCCGAGTCAATTAATTCAGAACGGAGGGAGTACTCTATAATGTTACATTAAACATTTTTCTTGATTTTTTCTATTAGATCAATAGTATTAAGTAGTTAGATACTTTCGTCTATTTTGAGTTGCACGAGGCAAAGGCTAATATCAATAAAAAAAACAGTCTCAATTTTAAATAATCAAATACACAATGGTTATAATACACAAAAATTAAGTATACATCACAATGATGGCTTTAGTCTGTTTGTGGAGCGTCCGTTCGAATGTATGCATGGTTCGGAGTTTGAAACTACATTTTAAATTTATTTTGCTAAATAAGTTTAAGCGTCGGAGTTTGAATCTGGTCGAAAGATTTGATGTTTTGTTAATTTCGGAAAATTTGCGAATCTCGTCCAATGGAGAAAAAAGCTGAAAAACGAAAATTTAAACCCTGCCTACTTGAAGTTAGGTGCTTGAGTGTCTAACTCTATTCTTAAAGTGCGAAAATGAAATTGTCGCGGATAAGATGGAGCAACCCATTAGATGTAATAACTTTGATCTCAGTTGAGATTATGTCTAAACTATTGATTAAAATACTTAATAATATGGAACGACTAGAAATTTCACAATAAGCTTTGAACAAAATATAATACCATATGGTATATTCCTCGTGTTATTTTACTCTCCCTTGTCGTTGTATAGTCATAGTTTATGCTTTGAGCCAAGCACGCTTAACATATGAGTTCTTTCGAGATAACCTTGCAGAAACGAAGTTGCAACTTGTTGATATACTTCTATTAAGATATAGGCCAGGATCGGAGAGCAATTCGCCGAATGAGGAAGGCCTCCCCATGAGCCGGATGTGAAATAAATTTTATTCAAAATCAAATATAAAAGTCGGATCGGTTACTCTTTTGTATTGGAAATCACACATTTCATGGTCCATCGACCATGGAAAAACGGAGGGAAAAAGCAAGATGGAAGGTCCAGGGCACAATGGTTCCTACTAGGCGCATCGCCGGCCACCCGTCTGTTCAGTCGGTAGGATCAACGCGAGGAGCAACATGCACTTGTCAATTATCGATCGTTTGTCACTGTCAGACCGTGTGTTGCGCGGGCCGGCCGTTTGGTAATCACAGTCGATCGTTTGTGCCTTTGTTGGCATCGATCGGCAGTCAGCACTGCGGCTCACCAGCCCATCGCCGATCAGTGACCACTTATCGATATATCGATCGTCGACGGCCGCTCGCCATGTCCAGTCCAGAGTTGCATGCGGTTCTTGCTGAAAACCTCAGACCTGGACCATGATATCAGAAACCAAACGAACATATATTTTCGCAGCATCAGCCATCGGCGGACTTTCGCAATCAAACTGTGAACGATCGAGTGCATAAATAAAGAGCAATCAGCCCGCCGGAGACTGCTGCTCTAGATGGTTGTTCAAATGCAGAGCTATATTTCCACATGCAGCCACTAGCCAGTAGTGCTAAGAAAGAGATTCTGTAACTGTAAGCAGTGACCATCCTCCTGCGTTTATCACTATCGATGAGGATAAACTCTGCGGTAACCCACGCGATCGACAACGATGCTGTTTCCGCCAATCGGTCGCCGTCAGGTCAGGCCTTAATTAATTTGCATGCGAGAGGTAATCAGTGTGTAGCGGCTCGATCGATCGCTTTGGTCGTCGCCGGAATCCGATGGCACGTGCGGACGAACAGGGCACCGATCGATCGAGACGAAGCCAAGATTTGGCATCAGTTGAAAGCTGCGGTCGCTTCAAATTTCTGTTTCTGCAGCTGTCGCGGCTTCACGTGATCGTGTACTTACTACAAGCGGGCGGTGAATGATAGGAGCATCATTTTCAGAGAGGTGAAGGACAGCGTTAAAGCGAACAAAACGACGGTACGCTTTAGCTTTACACGGCTGCCTGTCTCTCTTCCTCTCAGTATGAGTGAGGGCAAAAGGATCAGGGCCTTTTTGGATTGATAAGCACAGTGTTGGGGGATCATAACCCGGTAGGCCCACCGACATAGAAGACCAGCCGGCCTGGCGTGAAGCCTGGGCCGGATCAAACATAAAGTAGAGGGCCCGGGTTCCCCGTAAGCCGGCGTGCGACGTGTGACTTGGCGAGCAAGTTAGGAGGGATCTAGAAGACTAGAGACCAAGTACCAGACGGAGTCCTGATAAGGAAAGTAAAGACTTAGAGGACTTAGAGTAGAGTCCGGGTACGATTGTAATCCGGATGACCGTTTGTGCGACCAGCGAAACTCGCCGCCTATATAAGGGAGTCTCCTGATTCCTAGAAAGCGAAGCTTTACCAGATCGCAAGTACCACCATTGTAATCTCGAGACCCGGAAGTTAAGGCGCCGAGTCCTCGAAACCCATATCAATAAAGCAGTAGCAGGAAGTAGGTCTTTACCTCGAGACGAGGGGCCCAACCTGGGTAAACCCTTGTTTCCCCACGCCGTGCTAGACAAGCTCCCGATGTCAGAAGTCGCTATGTCCCCATACTCAAGTTTCCACCCGGAAACATCTGCCGTGACAATCCCACGACAGTTGGCGCCCACCGTGGGGCATGCGGCCAAGAACATCATGATTTATGGAGAAGCGCGGCGCGGTATGGAAAACCTAGCTATCGGCCAGATCCACACGCTTCCAGGAGGGGAGGGGATCGTGGACGACTTTGGTTGGAAAGAAGAAGCAGATCAGCTGGAAACCGGGTCTATGATCGCCTTCGGTCAGATCAACGTCTTCGTCGGCGTGATCCAGACCACAGGAGCCGGCTCAGATCAGTATGAGCCGGAGTACGAGTCAGAATCCGGGTCAGCTACCATGGCTCAGTCGGATGGAGAAGAATCTGTTGGATCGCCAGAGTGCGAAGTCATGTCTATCGAGGAAGAGGCGGCAATTCAAGCACTACAGGATTCCGTCGGAATACCAACAAACGTGTCCGATCTGGATACAGATACCGAGTCAATTCTGCCGCTGTTTGAAGATCGGTGGGGATTTGGGCTCGAAGAAGAGGATCACCCGGTGTCCCCGGGACCCGCGCGACACATGACGGTTCACGTGGTAACGGCGGCTCAGCAAACCGATGGGGTGGAAGCATCCGTAAGTAGTGAAACGAGCGCGGAAAGAACCGCCAGACGGGATCGAGAAATTTGGGAACAGAGCAACCTTGGCATGCCACCAGCGGCGTACCCTCCACCACACCCCAATACCGGACCCGTTTTACCAACTTTTGGCCCGGGAGTACAGACACACACGCCAGCACCCGGGACAGCGTTCACAAACCCGATCCTGACCGCGGTGAACAATCAGGCGAGAGCCGGTGCATCGGGAATCCCGGCTCAGAACCCGGGAGAAGTAACAAACACCAACTCAGCTATACAGAGGGAGTTGGAAGATTTAAGGCGAGCCATGGCTAGGGCGAACCAAGAGCGTGTGGATGAAGCCCGGCGCGTAGCGGAGAAGGAACGATCTTTGGCCCAGCAGGAGCAGAGGCTACAAGACGAAAGAAACGCCCTCCAGAGGAGAAGGGACGAGTTAACTGCGGTGCAGAGCAGAAGGCGCGGAAGCCGGCTACCCTTGCCGACTGGAGTCAACACCATAGTGCCTCAAGTCTTGGAGTATCAGATGACGCCAGCCAATGCGCCCATAGCAGCGCTTAATCCGGTGATGGGAGCCGGCGCACCACAGGCCGAGTTACGAGGAGCAGGAAGCCCAGTGGGAGGAGCCGGAGCCGGGGAAGCAGCCGCAGAACAACTACCTCCGCCACCTCCCAGGTTCACTACTCCCCCGGGTCATTATAATAATCCGGTTGACAATGTTTTTGCAGCTGCACACGCGCTACAGCAGATCCCGTTCGACAATTCGCCAGCCGGTATTGAGGCACGGAGAGCCGTGGATTTGCTGCGCACCGCTGTGGTCCAACAGAACAATAATCCGCGCGGGTCGCAAGCATTCAACTCAGAACCACAAAGGAGTCGTACCAGAAGCCGGCACGGAGAGCCACCAGCAGCAAGATCCATCCAGAACCGGCTAGGGCCGGTAAACCAGCAAGTCCAGCAGCAAAATCAACAAGTTATCCAGTCGCCACAGCCGGCCGTGTCCGCGGCTCAGTCAATAGTCAATAGTTCAAGAGCAAGACGTGCAGCCGCGGCGGCAGCACCACCGGCAGCTGGAGCCGGAGCAGCCGGAGTACCAGGAGTCGGAATAGTGACTCTCGCAGCACCTTCCCCCGCGCCGGGTCACACAGGGGGCTCGACTTCAAACTTGACGGGACCAAAGTGTTTGTCAGATGCCATCAGAGCGGAGCCGTTCCCAGAAAAATTCAAAGAGCCGACAAAAGTATGCAATTATGAGCCGAACATGAATCCAGAGACATGGTTGAGCAGTTACGGCATGGCCATGGACATGAAGAACGCTTCACCGAATCTGTGTGCACGCTACATGTATCTTATGTTAGCAGAAGGAGCACCTAAAATTTGGCTAGACCGACTCCCGCCAGGCAGTATCAACTCGTGGGAGGAACTGAAGGCGGCATTCATCAAGAACTTCGCTGGAACTTGCAAGAAACAGTACACTGAGGCCGACCTGGATCGATGTGTCATGAGGAAAACTGAATCAGCCAGACAATGGATGGGCCGGGTTACAGAAATCTTGCAGTCATCCCTCAACATCTCGGCGCACACAGCTATATCATACATGGAAAAGAACTGCGGCTTTGAGCCGCTGACACACAAACTTGGACGTATGAGGGAAGACCCGGCCTGCAACAACATCTCAATAGGGGAAGTGGTGACAACAGCGAATAAATATGCAGCCACGGATAAGAAGCCGGGTGAAACAGAGGAACAACAGAGGAACAATCGGATCAGCGGAGGTCGTAACCCAAACCCGAGCCAGAGTAATAGCAATCAAAACGGAAATAACAAGCGTCCATATGAGGGCGGAAATTCAGAGTTCGTAGGCACAACCCAGACGACGGGTTACAGGGGACCAAGACCCGGTGGTAGCTTTAGAGGAGGACCTCCGAGAGGCTCGAACTTCAGCGAGATGTATAGCATGCCGTGTCCAAAACACAGCAAGAACGGGAGACCATCCAATCACTCGCTAGCTCAGGGCGCGGACATCAGAGCCTGGATGAGACATGAGCAGGAAGGCCAGAGGAGTCAGGGGAACTTCGGAGGTAGCAGCGGTTTCAATGGAAACAACGGCGACTCAATGGGACCCGGACAGGGTGCTGGATCGAGCGGACCGCCAAACAATAATGCCGGGTCCAGTCAACAACAGAATCAAGTCACAACCGGGTATCAGCAAAACCCGAAAGAGCTTCATAGTCAAGGACAGTATCACGTCTTCACCACAAGCACGTCCAGGAGAGACAGAAAATTAAAAGCAAGAGCCGTCAATGCAGTGGCATCAGCTGTTCCAAGATTCTTGAAGTGGTCAGAGCAAACTATAACTTGGAGTAGAGAGGATCACCCGCCAGCAGTAGAACATCCGGGTCTCCTGGCTCTCGTCGTGGCACCACAGGTGGACGGGTTCTCCTTGAATAAAGTTCTGATGGACGGAGGCAGCAGCATCAATATCTTGTACCTCGATACATTCAGAAGGATGGGTTTAACCCAAGATCGTCTTAACCCAACCTCGACAATCTTCCACGGCATAGTTCCAGGGAAGTCGGCACATCCGATTGGCCAGATCAGCCTAGAGGTGGCATTCGGAGTGAGCAAAGAGCAATTCAGGTCGGAGTTCCTGACGTTTGAGGTTGTTGATCTAAAAAGTCCGTATCATGCTCTATTCGGGAGGCCGGCTTACGCCAAATTCATGGCTCGGCCCTGTTATGTGTACCTCAAACTTAAGATGCCAGGACCCCAGGGAATAATCACAGTAGAAGGAAGCAAAACCATGGCTGCAGAGTGTGACAACGGGGATGCCATCATGGCAGAGCAGGCTTGCTCAGAGGAGGAGCTCAAGTTCTACAAGTCCCAAGTAGACCCGACAGATAAGCGTGTGCTGGAAAAGCCGGCTCACGAGGAAGAGAAGAAAAAATTCAAGTCGGCTCAAGATACAAAAATGGTTGATTTTGAAGAAGGGGACTCTTCCAAGCAGTTCTCGGTGGGGACCCACTTGGACCCGAAATAGGAAAGCGAGCTCATCAAGTTCATCCGTGAGAATCGGGACATTTTTGCATGGTCTCCTTCAGACATGCCGGGTGTCCCGAGTGAACTTGCTGAGCACAGCTTACATGTTGATCCAAAGGCAAAACCGGTAAAGCAAGGACTACGTCGACTCAACGCAGAGAGGAAAAAGATCGTCGGAGAGGAGGTAGCTCGTTTGCTTGCAGCCGGGTTTATCATGGAAGTCTACCATCCCAAGTGGCTGGCTAACCCGGTCCTAGTTCTGAAGAAAAACGGAGAGTGGCGCATGTGCATCGACTACACCAGCTTGAACAAAGTCTGCCCGAAAGACCCCTTTGCATTGGCTCGTATAGATCAGATCATCGACGCCACAGCCGGTAGTGAGCTGTTATGTTTCCTGGATGCATATTCCGGGTATCATCAGATCAAGCTCAATGTTGACGACCAGGAGAAGACATCGTTCATCACCCCTTTCGGTGCTTTCTGTTACAAAAACATGACCTTTGGCCTCAAGAATGCAGGTGCCACCTACCAAAGGTGCATCCAGAATTGTTTCCAGAACCAAATTGGTCGCAACGTGCATGCCTATGTCGACGATGTCGTGATCAAGTCACAGAAAGCCGGGTCACTCCTGGATGACCTAAAGGAGACCTTCGCCAACCTGCGCAAGTATCAGATGAAGATAAACCCGACTAAGTGCGTGTTCGGAGTTCCGGCTGGCATGTTGCTGGGTTTCATAGTCTCAGAGAGAGGGATAGAATCTAACCCGGCTAAAATTAAGGCCATCATGAACCTTAAGAAGCCGGAGTGCGTTAATGATGTCCAGAAGCCGACAGGGTGCGTCACAGCCCTGAGCCGGTTCATTGCAAGGATGGGAGAGAAAGCTCTTCCGTTGAAGAAGTCAGATAAGTTTGTTTGGGGCCAGGAGGCCGACGACGCCTTTGAAGACCTAAAGAATACATTGTCCACAGCTCCAGTGTTAGCGGCTCCCACGAGCAAGGAGCCGATGTTGTTGTACGTTTCCGCAAATTCCAGAGCCGTTAGTGCGGTGGTCGTGGTGGAACGCAAGGAAGAAGGAAAGGAGTACCCAATTCAAAGGCCGGTCTACTATGTTAGTGAAGCTCTCACAGAGTCCAAGCAGAGGTACCCGCAGTGGCAGAAATTGGTCTACGGCGTGTTTATGGCAAGCCGGAAGATGCCACACTATTTTCAGGAGCACCCCATCACTGTGGTGAGTTCTGCTCCCTTAGCGGAAATCATCAGAAACAGAGAAGCTACAGGCAGGATTGCAAAGTGGGCCATTGAGATGGGACCTTATCATATCAACTACGAGCCAAGAACAGCAATCAAGTCACAGGCCTTAGTGGATTTCGTCAATGATTGGACAGAGTTTGACCCCCTACCTCCGCCTCCAAGCCCCAAACATTGGATTATGCACTTTGACGGGTCAAAACAGTTGGAAGGATCGGGAGCCGGCGTCGTTCTAACTTCGCCAAAAGGAGACAAGCTGAGTTACGTCCTTCAGATACATTTTGAACCATGCACCAATAACGTCGCAGAGTATGAGGCCCTGTTACATGGTTTGAAAGTCGCCAGAGAGATGAACATCAAAAGAATCATGTGCTACGGAGACTCCGACCTTGTGGCTCAGCAAGTTTCAGGAAACTGGGATAGAAAAGACGCCAACATGGCGGCTTACAGGAGAGAGGTAGACCGTGTTGCCGGTTTCTTCTCCGGCTACGAAGTTGACCACATCGACAGACGAAAAAATGAGGCGGCCGACGCCTTATCAAGACTCGGCTCTAGCAGAGAGCCGGTGCCTCCAAATGTATTCCTTGCCGAGTTACATCATCCCTCAGTCAAGTTGCCAACAGAAGAAGAGTTAGCAAACCCTGATGACCCGGAGTCACAGCTAGTCGCAGTCGTACATAAAACACCGTCCTGGACAGAGCCGTATCTGGCTTACCTGCAGAGAGAAGAGTTACCGCAAGACGAAGTACTGGCGCGACAGATTGTGCGCCGGGCTAAGGGATACGTCATCATCAATGGCGAGTTGCACAAGAGGAGCACGGCTGGAGTATTCTTGCGATGTGTCTCACCAGAGGAAGGCCGGAAAATTCTCCAGGAGATTCACGCAGGGGACTGCGGACATCACGCGTCCACAAGATCGATGGTGGCCAAAGCATACAGGCACGGATTCTTTTGGCTGACGGCTCTGGCTGACGCAGAAAATATAGCCCGGGTTTGCGATGGTTGCCAGCGGTATGCAAGGCAGATTCATATTCCGGCTCAAGACCTGAAGACCATCCCAATAACATGGCCATTCGCAGTTTGGGGCATGGATATGGTAGGACCCTTCCAAACTTCACCTAACAAGAAGACTCACCTACTGGTCGCAGTGGACAAATTTACGAAGTGGCTGGAGGTTCAAGCCGTCAATAGTTGCACAGCAGCAACAACAGTCAAGTTTCTAAAGAAAATCATATATCGTTTCGGGTATCCTCACAGCATCATCACTGATAACGGGACAAATTTTTCACTCGGAGAGATGCAGATATTTTGCAAAGAGAACGGCATCCGGCTCGACCTTGCTTCAGTTTCACATCCTCAGTCGAACGGCCAAGTTGAGAGGACAAACCAGGAGCTGCTAAGAGGCATCAAGCCAAGGCTCCGGGTTCCATTAATCAGAGCCGCCGGGTGCTGGGAAGAGGAGCTCCCATCAGTCGTCTGGAGCATAAACACAACCCCAAATAGATCAACAGACTTCACTCCCTTCTTCATGGTCTATGGGGCGGAAGCCGTGTTACCCAGCGACATTATCCATGATTCTCCGAGAGTGGCAAACTATGTCGAAACTGAGAACGAGCAAGCCCGGCAAAATTCAGTTGATATGTTAGAGGAAGCAAGAGAGCTAGCCCTGGAAAGATCAGCCATATACCAGCAAGACCTGAGGCGTTATCACAGCCGCCGGGTTAAATCAAGGACTTTCCAGGAAGGAGACTTAGTCCTGAGGCTAGCCCAGAACAAGACCGGCTTCCACAAGCTAACTCCCCCATGGGAAGGCCCCTTTGTTGTAAGCCGGAACTTGCACAACGGGTCTTATTACCTGGTGGATGCTAGAGAGCAAGCTACAAGGACAGGAAACAATACAGACCATACAAGGAACCCGTTGACAGAGAACGACAGGCCTTGGAATATAGCAGAACTTCGACCATACTACACTTAGGTTTTGTGAGCCCCCGGATGAGACGGGCTCCACCTTTTTGTATCTCTTTTGTTTAAAGGCAGCAGGTTTCAGACGCGCTCTTTTCCTTACCAGGGTACCTAAGGGGACTGGAAGGTTTTTAATGAGGCGGCTTGCTAGCTATGTCCATATTATATGATCAATAAAATGAGGAAGGCGCCTCTGAGAAGAAAAGAGTATTGTGTTTTCAGTTCCTTATTCTTTATATGATCAGGGTCTTGGGGGCTTACCAACTAAGAAAGTTGTAAGTTGCAAACTCATGACCCGGCAAAAAAGGCACAATTATTCTTGGTTTCTTGCCTGCTAGCTTGATGTTATTCACACCTTATATATGACCAGATGCTAAAATCCGGCTTTCAATCTAGCTATGAAGCCCATGGGGACTTAGCAGACCCTGATTGTGCGGGAATTTTATGCACAGAAAGTCAAGAGAAAGCCGGCTATGCAGAGAGCTAAAGAAATCAAAAGGGTCATCTAAACCAATAAAGACTTGCATAAAATTCCAAAAGGTGGTTTAAACAGAGTACTCAGAGGCACACGAAGGTGCCCCAGAACAGGTATAGCCAATGATAGTGTAAAGCTAACCTATTACATGCCGTATAGGCCAAAAGTATTATTGTTTGTAGGGTATCACAAAGTATTGCCAGATTACAAGTCGGGTTATACTGCCGGGCCAGTCTCAGTCGGAACGGCAGGGGTCTTGGGAGCCGGAGCGTTGGAGCTGGAAGAGCCGGACTTCTTCTTTAATGACTTCTTGGACAGTCCCTCGGCATCTTCCCAGCAGATCTGGAATAAGCTCGGTAATTGCTCGTCTTCCCTAGCCGGCCCGCTCGAAGAACTCTTAGCCGGCTCATCGCCAAAGGGAGGCGCCCGGTAGCTGGGGTCCATCCTTGTGACAGCCGGGTCCTTCGGATAAAGCTTTTTACCTTCAGCGCTAAAGGATGGCTGGAAGGAGCCCAGGCTCATCTTATCGGTCAGAATGGTGCAGTGGTGCCGGATTGAGTCGTCAATAGCTGCCAGGTCGTCCTTGGTAAAGGGAGACCCGTCACTCTTCAATGAAGGCCACCCTCTGATAAGCACTGCAGTGTCCAGTGCCGGGTAATAAGACTTGGCCAAAGCAAGTACGCGCATAGCAGAGCGACGAGCAGAAGACCTTTTCCAAATTTCAATCCAACTTGGCAGCACGTTCAGGGCTTCCAGGAACTTGAGCTGTGTAGTTGGGTGCTTTTCCCACCCGTGGCACGCCATCATTGCCTTTCCTGCGCCATAGTACAGCTGCTGCACGAGTGTGCAAACGGCTCTGAGTTTCGTCTCCGGCTCAAGGTTGCAAATGGGGCTCCAGCTACCTGAAAGATTCACAAAGGGATTAAGATTAACGTTCTGAAGAAAGAAAAGAAAGGATAGCCGGAAATAAAAAATACTTACCAAACAGGGAAGTCACCATTTCAGTGACAAAGACTGCAAGCTTTTCAAACTTTGCGTTAGAGGCTTTCAGATCCTCTTGCAGCTTGTCCCGCGCGTCCGCCCAGGCGCTCTCATGTTCTTCAATTTCTTGACGAAGCCCGGCATTTTCGTCAGCGGCCCTGTCAAGATTCTTCTCCAGTTCAGCAATTTTCTTTTCAAGCTCGGCACGGCGGCCGGCTTCAGTCTTCAGTTCTTCCTTTGCAACTTGGAGGGCATGGTCGTGCTGTTCAGCTTGTTCCTGGAAAAGTCAAACGAGCAAGGAGTTAACAAAGATAACAAGAAAGCAATAAACTATTCAAATTGTTATAAGTCCCAAGTTGCTGCCAGCAGAAACTCGGCACTTGGGGGCTACTCAATTTGAATTCAGTAAAGGTGAAGGGTCCAATAAGAAGACCCGGTACATTGCAAGCAATCATTCCGACTCTTGGGGAATACTTATCAGTTATTTTTGCATACAAGAACAAAGAGACAAATTTCAAAGAAGTCCCGAGTCACTGCAGGCTTGTAACTCGGCACTTGGGGACTAGGAAATGAATATTCCCATACCTGGAACTTATCTTGGAGCTCGGCGATCACGCTATCTTCTGCCTTGCGGTGCTCAATGATGTGCCGCCCAAACTCCCCAAAAAGGGAAGTAACATCCAAGTCCTTGTAAGACCGGAAGTCATAGCCGGGCATGGGTGCTTTGCCAGCTGTTCTCGTTGATGTAGAATCCGGCTTGGCGGTTGTGGCAAGGCGAGAGCCAGCAGCTTTCTCCCCCTGCTTAGTTCCACTAACCTCCACATCCGGCGAATCAACGTTCTGATCACCCTGAGTGGAGAGAGAAGCGTGAGGTGATGCCGGCTTTGCAGCGTCTTCCGAGGCATGGGCAGCAGATTTGTTATCCGACTCAGGTGGGGTCAAGACGGATGTAGGTGCAGCACGAGCTCTGAAAAAAGCAAAGAAGTTAAGGAAAAAGAAACAAGTCAAGTATTTTAACAAAGTGAAAGAAAGGCGGGCTTACCCCTCGTTGATGGCAAAGTCTCCAAAGGGGTCCGAGCTCGAGTCTGAGGAATCTGAGAGAGACTGGGACTTAGCCTTCCGTTGAGTCCCGGCTAAAGGATAAAGAACTGAAGGACGTCTTTGAAGATTCTTAACCCGGCGAGGAGGCGGGTTATTAGGAATACCTTCGTTGAGAGGCTCGTCCGAGTCCGAAGATCGAAGCCGGCGGCGTTGGCGGCGGAGCTCAGATTGTTCCTGAGGATAACAAGGGTGTAAGCGTGTGTTAAAAGAAAGGGCATGGATGACAGGAGTGTTGTGGTGATTACCTTTGCAGCGTCCGACCTAAGCTTCCTTTTTGGAGCCGGAGGAACCGGGTTTAAAGAGGGAAGGGTCGTATCTGAGAGATGTGATTCCTTATTAAGAGAAGACTGGTTTTCCTGGAGATCGGCGTCTAATAACTTGTGGAAGACCCGGGTGATGAAGTCTAACTCACCTTCTTCTCCTTCTTCATCTACGCCAGCTTCAGGGCCTATGTCTTCGTCATCAGTGACGGGCTCATCGCCATCCGACTCAACCTCCGCGTCGGGTGAAGCAGTTAGTGTAGCGGCCCACCAGGGGTCGTTGGCCTAGAAAAGAGGCGAGTCAATGAACAGCTAAAACAGTATCAAAAGAAAGGGAGAGAAGTGTGCAAGTACCGGCTTTGGTGGGTTGGAGGCCGAGAAAGGTGATAAGCCGTCTTGGGCGAGACTTTCCGGGGTCTCGTTGACGATCTTCCGGATGGCCTTAATTAAAACAGCAGAGGTATGCCGTTTATCGTTGAAGCGCATCGGGTCATCTAAAGACCCGGAGTACTGGCACATCAATCCCGGACGGACGCCGAGTGGCATTATGTGCCACTCCATCCAGCACTTGACGAGGTCGGCACCGGTCAGGCCGTGCGCGAGAAGGGCGCAAACCCGGCCCACCAGGGGCTCGATGGCTTTCCGGTCGGCGGGAGGAGCGAAAGAGTTCATATTCTCATTCATTGTGAGCCTCTCGACACGGAAGCCCGGGAGAGTTGGTTCACCAGGGGGAGTGGCAGCCTTACAGTAAAACCAGGTCTTCTGCCAGTCCTTGGGATGCGAATGGGGGATGACGCCCGGAAAGACGAGGTTTCGGCGGCGCTGGATTGTAACCCCGCCGCAGGCGACCAAGGGCCCGTCGCTGTTCTCCCTTTGTGGTTTGCAGTAGTAGAACTCGAGGAAGAGTGGGAGACTTGGAGCTATGCAAAGGTATGCTTCGCAAAGAACGACGAAGTGGGTGATGTTGAGTATGGAGTTGGGCGCGATATCTTGGGGCCGGATCTTGAAGTATTCCAAGACCTGCCGAAAGAAAAGAGAACCCGGGGGGCGAAAACCCCGGGTGATGTGATCGGCGAAGACGACAACTTCACCCTGACCGGGCTGAGGCGAAGTCTCGTCTTCGTCTGGAGCCCGGCAGTGGATCTCCGGTTGCGCGGGGAGCATTCCGAGATCGGCCAGTTCTTCTAGTCGGCTTTCGCGGATGCAGGACTTGGTCCAGTTGCAGGTGACCTTGCGCTTGGCCTTTTCTGTGGCAGTTGCCATGGAAGACCCGGCGCCGGCTGTCTTCTTAATCTTCTTTGGAGGGCGTTGAGCAGCCGACTTATGACCCATGGTGAAGGGTAGGTCTACGGATCTACAAACAGCAAATGGAAGATATAAGACGACAGTATGGATCTAAGAAGTACAAAGAAACAGAGAGAGAAGAACAGAGCAAGGGTCACAATTCGTGTTCATCCGAAGGGCCACGAAAAAAGGATGCCTAGATGCAAAGGGGCAAACAGCGAAGCAGTGAAGAGTATACGGCAAATGGAAGATCTAGGAAATCAGAGAAGACGAAAGAAAAAAAAAAGAGGGAGAAGGTAAAGGGCACGGTCCAGTTTATCTGCAAGATCCTAAGAAGATAAAAATATCTTGATGCAAGGAAATAAACAGGCGGAGCCATGAACAGTGTAAAGCAAAACAGATCTAAAGAGTCTCTGAAAATCGGAATAAAGGGAGAGAAATCAAGAACACCTCGGGTTCATCCGAAGAAAACGGAGCGAGATTGGAAAATGCGGGAGGCAGAAAGGCTTACCGATCGAGGAGAAGGACGAGATGACGCCCGTGCTCGAGGTGCGTGGAGATCTTCCTCGGTTTGATCTCGGTGGCGGCTCCTTTGGTTTCTTGAGCTCGGGGAGGACGAACGGCTCGAGAGGAATGGAGGCGTTGAGCTCGAGGAAGGAGATGAAGTGGAGCGTGCGGGGGGAAGTGAATTATTTTTTACCCCGGCCCCCTACTTATAGCTTCGGGATTTGACTTGGGGGCAAAGAAGGAAAGATAAAAAGATAATCATTATCTTTAGGAACAGAATCTGGCATGCAGGCGATATTCCTGGCAAGATCTTTGCTTCCCCGAGGTGGTTATGATTTCCTCGATTCCCGCGAGGAGATATGCGTTAAATATGTCGTTGACCGAGGAGGTTGACCGGCGGAAGAGAAAAAGATTAAAGAAAGAAAAGAAAGTCAATGTTTCAGAGAAATGAAAGTCAACCAGTGGTGGCCGGGTTATGAACGGGCCGCCAGCAAGAGCCGGCCAAACAGACACCCGCGTGCCCGCTTGTTTAATAAGTTGTTTATTGTTTTTCAGATGATAACCCGGACAAACGGAATGACGACTTCCCCAAAGTTTGAGCCCAAGAGCGTAAAGGTGAAGTGAGTCCATTCCGATGTCCAAGTTATCCTGGGGGCTACTGTTGGGGGGATCATAACCCGGTAGGCCCACCGACATAGAAGACCAGCCGGCCTGGCGTGAAGCCTGGGCCGGATCAAGCATAAAGTAGAGGGGCCGGGTTCCACGTAAGCCGGCGTGCGACGTGTGACTTGGCGAGCAAGTCAGGAGGGATCTAGAAGACTAGAGACCAAGTACCAGACGGAGTCCTGATAAGGAAAGTAAAGACTTAGAGGACTTAGAGTAGAGTCCGGGTACGATTGTAACCCGGATGACCGTTTGTGCGACCAGCGAAACTCGCCGCCTATATAAGGGAGTCTCCTGGTTCCTAGAAAGCGAAGCTTTACCAGATCGCAAGTACCACCATTGTAATCTCGAGACCCGGAAGCTAAGGCGCCGAGTCCTCGAAACCCATATCAATAATGCAGTAGCAGGAAGTAGGTTTTTACCTCGAGACGAGGGGCCGAACCTGGGTAAACCCTTGTTTCCCCACGCCGTGCTAGACAAGCTCCCGATGTCAGAAGTCGCTATGTCCCCATACTCAAGTTTCCACCCGGAAACATCTGCCGTGACAATCCCACGACACACAGTAATAGGAAAAACATAATAATCTCAGCCAGGGTAAAACAGAGTATTGTAAAATGCAGAAAAACTACATGATAGTGTAAAAAAGAGGTTGGAGTGAATGTTTCAGTTCCATAGGAATTGAGGCATAGAAATTCATTCCATAGGATTTTGATATCACCGTTCTTTTAAACCAAAGGCAATTCATAGAAAAAAATTCTAAGCATTGGAATCCTTTGAAATTCCTACAATACAAAGAGGCCCTTAGCAGGGCCGAGGCAGTCAAGAGCTACCAGAGTAAGTACTTGCCAACACTACAGATAAGCCAATACAACCGACGATTAAGTTAGCGCTTTGTACACGGTTAATTGAACCGTCTCTACATGTGGGTGGGCGATGAGATGCACTATCGCACACCCTTAGAAATCGTGTGTGTTGTGGTTGTCCATCACACAGTTTTCATAATTTCATATACTAATTAATCACTAGTAGAAAACGGACCTTTGGTCCAGACTTTTAGTCCCGCACCAATTTGCGGCCGGTACTAATATAACATTAGTACCGGTCCCAGCGGCCGGACAGGCGAACGGCAGCAGTACCAGTCGGTAAGCAACCTTCAGTACCGGTTGGTGTAACCAACCGGAACTAAAGGATTTGGGGCTGGCGCTGCAGCGGCGGGTCCCACGGCGAGAACCTTTAGTACCGGTCTGTGTTACAAACCGGTACTAAAGATGGACATGTAGTACCGGTTTGTGTTACAAACCGGTACTAAAACATTTCGCTATAAATTCCATCTACTTCCTCCAGCCCGAGCTCACTTCACTCTCTGCCTCCTCATTTATTTCTCTCTGTTGTTGCTCGAGCTCGGTGGCGATCCGGCGATTTGTCCAATTTGGTGGCACCATTTTTGGTCAAAAAGGTTAGAAACTTGTTTCTCTTACATTTAATTGGAAACTTCAGTTCATTTAGTGCTAGTTTGAGCTCATTTAGTGTTAGTTTGACCTAGATAGAAAAATGTAGGAAAATCTAGAAATGTATTGTTAGTTTGACCTAGATAGAAAAATTTAGAAAAATCTACAAATGTAGCTTATTTAGTGCTAGTTTCATCATTTACTTTGTGCTAGTTTAGCTAATTTTGTCCTAGTTTAGCTCATTTAGTCCTAGTTTAGCTCATTTTATGCTATAATTACGTAATTAATTGTTTATAGAATTATTACTTGTATAATTTTCTTATTTGTGTAACTTTTTGTTATATATAGTGTCATGGTTTTGACATCTGTCCACACTGGCTCTCGCCCGCTCTATTATTCGGATGTGGTACGATTGTTTGTTATAAGTATATGTTTGTTTAATTTCGTGTTTACAAAAATTATACCGACCAACTTAACGTAGATATATTTTTATCTAGGAGGTAGTTGAACCGGAAAATGAGCCCGACCCTATTTTCGAGTTTTTAGTCGAAGAAAACAATGATTTGAAAGCTAAATTGAAAAGAAGTGAAGATCTTCGTCTCGAAGAGAAGATGAAATGGGAGTTGAAGATTGCCGACGTCGTCGATGATAACGAGATCAAGATGGAGGCAATGCGCTTGGATCACAAGATCAAGATGAATGCAATGCGCTTGAAGCTTAAAATTTTTAGAAAATATGTCATTAGTCAAGAGGCTTGGTATCATTATGCTGTTGGTTCAATAATTACCTTAGTTGCGATTTTGATCGCATTTGTCGTTGGATTTAAATTCTTTAGCTAGTTCTATGTTAGTTTCAATTAATGAATGTTTTATGAGAACTATGTATTAGATTTGTTTAAATATGGTGAACTTGTATTAATGAATTGGTCACGTATCTATCTATTCATGGTAGATATATATATATATAACTATTGTGTAATGGTTTTGTATATATTTACATAATGCAGATGAATCGACAATGGATGTACGTTGACCGACGCACTCCGGAGTTCATGACCGGCGTGCTGGATTTTATCCGTGTTGCTGAGGCAAATAAGCGGGATGGTTTTATGTATTGTCCATGTTGTGCTTGTAAGAATATCAGAAGTTACTCCAACTCAAAAACCATTCACATCCACCTGTTTCAGTCCGGTTTCATGTCCGGCTATAATTGTTGGACCAAACACGCGGAAACATGGGTCATAATGGAAGACAATGAAGAAGAAGAGGACGATGACAACTATCCTGAGTTTCCTGAATACGACGGTACTACAATGGGGGAAACTGGAGAAGACGCGCCTGACGAAGAGGCGCCGGATGAGCCCGCTGATGATCTTTCTCGGGCCATTGCTAATGCACAGAGAAACAGCGTAAATCAGAGGGAGTGGCTCAAGTTGGAGCGCATGTTAGAGGATCACAAAAAAAAAAATTACCCAGGTGTCGAAGATGACCAGAAAAAGCTGGGTACGACGCTGGATTTGCTGCAATGGAAGGCTGAGAATGGTGTATCGGACAAGGGGTTTGAAAAGTTGTTGAAAAAGATAAACAAGATGCTTCCAAAGGATAACGAATTGCCCGACAGTACGTACGAGGCAAAGAAGATCGTCTGTCCTCTAGGATTAGAGGTGCAAAAGATACATGCATGCATTAATGACTGCATACTCTACCGCGGTGAGGAGTACGAGAATCTGAATGCATGCCCGGTATGCGGTGCATTGCGGTATAAGATCAGGCGAGATGACCCTGGTGAAGTTGAGGGCGAGCGCCCCAGAAAGAGGGTTCCTGCCAAGGTGATGTGGTATGCTCCTATAATACCACGGTTGAAACGTTTGTTCAGCAACAGAGAGCATGCCAAGATGTTGCGATGGCACAAAGAGGACCGGAAGAAAGACGCGATGTTCAGACACCCCGCTGATGGATCCCAGTGGAGAAAAATCGAGAGAGAGTTCCCGGACTTTGCAGATGACGCAAGAAACTTAAGATTTGGTCTAAGTACGGACGGCTTCAATCCTTTTGGAGAGCAAAGCAGCAGTCATAGCACCTGGCCTGTTACTCTATGTATTTACAACCTTCCTCCTTGGTTGTGCATGAAGCGAAAGTTCATTATGATGCCAGTGCTCATCCAAGGACCGAAGCAACCAGGGAGCGAGCTTGATGTGTACCTCAGGCCATTAGTTGACGAACTTTTAGAGTTGTGGCGGGAAGAAGGTGTACGTGTGTGGGATGAGCACAAACAGGAGGATTTTGACCTTCGAGGGTTGCTTTTCGTAACTATCAATGATTGGCCTGCTCTTAGTAACATCTCAGGACAGACAACTAAGGGATACCATGCATGCACACACTGTTTGGATGATACTGAATGTATATACTTGGATAATTGTAAGAAGTGTGTGTACCTGGGGCATCGTCGATTTCTTCCGGTCAGGCATAACGTCCGGAAGCAAGGAAAGCATTTCAAAGGTGAGGCAGATCACCGTAGGAGGCCTATGGACCGTACTGGTGAACAAATATTTGATATGGTCATGGATCTAAAAGTAATCTTTGGAAAGGGTCCTGGAGGACTAAAGGTTCCGGATGACGCAAACGGGCACGCACCCATGTGGAAGAAGAAATCTATATTTTGGGAGCTATCATATTGGAAAGTCCTAGAGGTCCGATCTGCAATCGACGTGATGCACGTGACGAAGAATATTTGTGTGAACCTGCTAGGCCATTTGGGCGTGTATGGGAAGAAAAAAAACACAACGGCAGCACGGGAGGACCAGAAACGTTTGAAAGAACGAGACGGCCTGCTTCCAGAACATTATGACGGTCCTGCCAGCTATGCTCTAACCAAACAAGAGAAAGTGATATTTTTTGAACGTCTGAGCAGTATCAAGGTCCCGTCTGGCTTCTCGTCGAATATAAAGGGAATAATAAATGTGGCACAACAAAAATTTCAAAACCTAAAGTCTCATGACTGCCATGTGATTATGACGCAATTGCTTCCGATTGCATTGAGGGGGCTTCTACCGGAAAATGTTCGAGTACCCATTGTGAAGCTTTGTGCATTTCTCAATGCAATATCTCAGAAGGTAATCGATCCAATGATCCTACCAAGACTATAGAATGATGTGGTCCAGTGTCTTGTCAGCTTTGAGTTGGTGTTCCCCCCATCCTTTTTCGATGTTATGACGCATGTCTTGGTTCACCTAGTCGAAGAGATTCAAATTCTCGGTCCCGTATTTCTACACAATATGTTCCCATTTGAGAGGTTCATGGGAGTCTTAAAGAAATATGTTCATAACCGTGCTAGGCCAGAAGGAAGCATCTCCAAGGGCTATGGAACCGAGGAGGTCATTGAGTTCTGTGTTGACTTTATTCCTGACATTAATCCGATTGGTGTTCCACAGTCGCGACATGAGGGGAGACTGAGTGGAAAAGGCACTCTAGGGAAAAAAGTATTTGTATGTAGGGACGGACCTTCTTTCAGTCAAGCGCACTACACAGTTCTACAAAATTCCTCATTGGCAGCTCCGTATATCGAGGAACACATGAATATTTTACGATCTGAGAACCCGGTGGAGGATGAGTTCTGGATTAAAGATCAACACACGGCGAAATTCAGCGGTTGGTTGCAAACACATCTCATGAGTAACACCGAAGTTGATGTTGAGCTGTACTTGTTGGCCAGGACACCATCTTCGACTATAGTCACTTTCGAAGGGTACGAGATAAATGGGAATACATTTTACACGATCGCTCAAGATAAAAAGAGCACCAACCAAAACAGTGGTGTCCGCTTTGACGCAACAAACAACAATGGGCAAAAGGACACATATTATGGTTACGTAGAGGAGATATGGGAACTTGAGTATGGACCTTCTTTTAAGGTCCCTTTGTTTCGATGCAAATGGGTCAGCTGAATGCAGGCGGGGTAAAGGTAGACCCGATGTACGGAATGACAACGGTGGATCTGAACAATCTTGATTACAAAGACGAACCGTTCATCGTAGCAAATGATGTAGCTCAAGTTTTCTACGTGAAAGACATGTCTACCAAACCGAAGAAAAGAAAAAATATGGAAGCGAATACATCAGACGAGGCAAAACGCCACATAGTTCTTTCAGGGAAAAGAAACATCGTGGGAGTGGAGGACAAGACAGACATGTCAGAAGATTATGATAAGTTTGATGAAATTCCGCCCTTCAAAGTCAACACTGACCCAAGCATCACGTTAAGTAATGAAGATTCTCCATGGTTCCGGCGCAAAGTTAAGCAATCGAAGAAAAGGAGGAATAATACAACAGATGGGAATATTGGTGATGTGTAATCCAGGAATGATATTTATGAAATATGAGGTCTTTATCACAAACTATGTTGTGGAATATGAGGTCTTTATCACAAACTATGTTGTTGAAATGACCATAACTTGGTCATTTGTCTTGAAACTTCTAGATGTTCATACATGATACACCTTTTTTGTTAAGACTTTTTTTTGCAAATTTTGTCAGAAATCAAGTTTCTAGAACTATCAATGTTTCTGTGATATAACCACTAGTTGTGTACCTTAAAATGATTTTTCCAAAAACTTAAGACCAAACTATCAAATAGTTGTAGTTCAAAGTTGTATTACTTTCGAAAAATCGACATAAACTCAATTAACTAGGGAAAATTAGGTAGAAATCAAAGAAAAACCTACTACTTGGGGATTATCCATCATATGTGGACTAGTTTCCATGAAAATTAAATGGGTGCCATTTTGCATCATATTTTTGGTACTTTGTTCACAAAAAAAGTCATGATTTAAAATGGGGATTATCAATTCCCTTTATTTTAAATGTTACATTTTTTAATATCTAATTTTTGTAATTTATTGAAAACATGTTCTTCAATATAGACATGATTTTTAGTAATTATTACAAACTAATTAAACAATTACATCAGTAGATATAAAAAAACAGAAAGGAGAAAAGAGAAAAGAGAAATAAAATGAAAAAGATCTTTAGTACCGGGCCGTTCTAACAGCCGGTACTAAAGGTTTTCGTTTCGCGCCAGTTTTCTGGGCGCCCAAACGACAGACCTTTAGTACCGGGTCGTGCTACCAGCCGGTACTGAAGGAGCTTTAGTACCGGTCCGTGCCACAGACCGGTACTAAAGGTGTGTGCCTTAAATGCAAGACTTGCCCAGATCGGGCAGTTCATCTCCCACACACAGACGTACCCCGAACCCTCGACGACGAAGACGACGCAGCGCCGCCGTGCCACCCTGACGCCGTGCGGCTCCTCGACGAATCGACGCGCCGCTCCTCGACGAATCGAAGCGCCGCTCCCCGACGTCGCTCCCCGATGCCGCGCCGCCGTGCCACGCCGCCCATTGTCTCTGTCTTCTCCCTCGAGTCCGCCGTGGCGCCTCCATTGATTCCGGCCATCTCCGACCTCGCCGAGCGTCCCCGACCCCTCCGGCATATTCAGGTGAGCACACTGGTCCTCCTGGACCCCCTCCTTTCTCCTCCTCTTGGTGTAGTTGGTCGGGCCGCGGTGTTCCCCTCTTAGGCCGTTGCCCGAGATCGTCGCCGGAGATGTTGCGCGTCCATTTCAGGGCGGCGCCGCTACGGTTTGGTCGCGGGCGACCATGAGCAGCTCCTCACCGAAGCCGTGGTCGCCGGAGCCGTGCGCGCGACACCGGCCGTGGTGTGGTGGCCGTGACGACGTGGTGACGTCATCGTTAGATAGTTAGGCTATTTTTCGAGTTAGGAGAAAAAATTAGGTATTCTTTGAATTAGGGTTCAAATGCTACTGTTTAGATTCATTGAAATTAGTTCAAATCCTACTATTTTCTAATTCCTAGTTCAAATATCAATTAAGTTGCTAGGAATGTAAATGAGAAGATGTTTAAATGTGAATTTGTTTAGTTAATCATTTTAGAATTGCTAGGAATTGGTAGGAAATTGATATAAATGCTACTGTTTTTTAAATTGCTATAGGAAATGCTACTGTTTTAGATGAATTGCTACTGCTTTAGTACTATTTAGTTGATTAATATTTGTGCAATGTGTTGATTAATATTTGTGAAATGTGCAAAGGGTAGTGTAATAGTTTTAGAATTCAAGTGTTAGCACTAATATACTTGTGAATTCAAAGAGCAATTTTATTTGATGCAAAGAACTTATGCAATTTTATTTGATGCAAAGTACTTATGCAATTTTATTTGATGCAAAGTACTTGCAATTTTTGCTACTGTTTTAGGAAGTTTCTAAATTTTGGCCGATGATTAGATGGTTGCACGTTGCATCTTCAGGAAGGTGTGAGTGAACCATGTTGTCTGAACATATATGTAATGTTCATTCCACGTTGTTCGCTGACACCATCCCTGAAGCAATTCTATATGAGGCCTTGCTGTCTGTTTTGCAATGTTAGGAAGTTTGTAAATTTCGATTAATAGAGTGGATGCAAAGTAGTTGTGCAAAGTACTTGTGTAATTTAGGGTAATTTTATGGATGCTACTATGTAATTTTATTTGATGCAAAGATTAAAATGCTACAATGTAAGTGTTAGAATTTGTGAAATAGTATTGTGAAAATGCAACCACAATTTTCCGCGGCAACGCGCGAGGAATGCAACCACAATTTCCCCAATGCAAAGTACTTGATTTCGTCGATCCCTCGCCTCACCGTTATAACTTGACATCATGTAGGAATCTCGCCGTCTATCCCTCGCCTCACCGTCGCCCTGTCTGTGACCTTCCCGAGTCTCGTTGATCCCGCGCCTCACCGTCGTTCCCGAGCATCCCCTCGTGCCCTCCCCCGCGGTGAGCCTCTACCGTGCGCACATGTTATTTCTTTACAATAATGCCGCCGCCCGATTTGGCACTAAATTGTTCTATCTTTTTTTTTGTATTAGTTAAGCTATTGACGGCAGAGCAGGGGAAGATCAATTGTTCGACATCATCAGAGATGGTGAAGATGATGGATCGCAATATCCTTAACATGTCCGGTGGTGAAATGGAGGACGAGGAGATTTATAACTTAGAAGCTCCTCCATCCGCCTCGAACAATAATGCCGATGAGAATGTAGCGCAGAATACCGACGAGGTATACATAGCTTCTGGTGATAAATTAATGATTTGATATGTGTACATATACATATTTTAACATAATATTTCTTCTTTTAGCCCTCCGGATCGGGATCGAGCAAGTCTGTTAAAAGAAAACGAGGCCCGGCCAAAAAGTTAAAAGAAGAAAGATTTGATATCGAAGAAATCTCTGAAATTGGCGAACCGATTGCTCCGAAAGAGCACGCACGTAAATTTGTGAGTCAGTGCGGAGTTATTGTTCGGGACAACATTCCGATCACCATCCGAGAATGGCACAAGCCGAAGGGTGGAGGAGAGAGTTTTGTGTCAGATATTTGCAAGAGGGAACTTCTGAAGTCCGTTTTCCACAATTTCGCCCTACCGACAGGCCTCGGAGATGCCGAGAAAAACAAAGTCTTCCAGTGGACTCTAAAGAAAATGGCCGAACAATTCATGAACTACAAGAAAAAGGTTATACCACCAATTCATCAAGATAAAGAAAACCCCTAATTTTGAAGACGTACAGTACAGGAGGATAAGAGATCAGTGGCAAGAATTCAAGGACTACAAGGAATCAGAAGAAGCTCTGGAAAAGTCGGCGAAAAATAAGTTGAATGCCGACAAAAAGCAATATTTCCAACGTTTGGGGCCAGGTGGCTATAAGACCGCCATTCCTAAGTGGCAAGAAAGGGACGCCAAGTTAATTGCTGCCGGGGTCACTCCAAGTACATCAAGCTATCCCGCAAGGGCGAGACATTGGGCGTACAGCGTCGGGCTGGAGCCCGACCCACAGACAGGGAATCTTGTGTTGAAGGAAAAGGTTAAACCAGGCCCCGAGGGAGAGCCCGAAAGAGAAAAAATTCGGAATAAAGTCAAAGAACTTGATGATGCAGTAGTTGCCGCTCGGGAGGGAAGGTTCGCGCCCAATAGAGAGAAGGACGAGCTGTCACTCGCCCTCGGGAATCCTGAACACACTGGGCGAGTACGAGGCGTGGGCGTCGTCCCTTGGAAGGTTGGGTTCCCCGAGCATAGGGACACTTACAGGAGCCGCGACAGGAAGAAGAAACAGGAGGCAGAGAAATATCAGCGGTTGGAAGACATGATAATAGACCTGCGACATGAAATGAGGCAGAAAAAGGCATCTGAGCCGCAGGAGGACCAACTTGATATGGCATCTCAGCGGAAAAGCAGCGTGGCTTCCACACAAAATGTCCAGCCTGACGACGCAACATACCCCGTGGATCAGATTCAGGGGCGAACAAACTGTGAGCTGCACATCAAGATGAGGAACCTATCCATAAAGGTGGCGGTCGGCTTTGCTTTAGAGAATATACCCGGAGCAACCCTTCATGGCGGTCAGATTCCAGATGGCTACGCGCGAGTCGGGGTGGACGAAATTATGAACGGATTCGAGGACCTAGAGCTTGACTTTCCTGGAGCTGAAGGGGAGACGACACTGGGAGAAGTGTTGCGCGGAGTCATTCTATGGAGAAAGGAACACATCGTGTTTCCAGGAGAATCGACGCGTAGGCCACCAACCCCTCCGAGTAGCAATCAACCTCCAAGTCCACCCCGCATTGAAAATATGGACACCGAGAGGGAACCCAGCGCGACTCCATCTCCCCGGTGCGCGAGTCCAACCCAGCGGGAGTCCACCCCGGAGCGTGCAAAGAGTCCACTCCAGCGGGAGTCCACCCCGGAGCGTGCAAAGAGTCCACTCCAGCGGGAGTCCACCCCGGAGCTTGCAAAGAGTCCACTCCAGCGGGAGTCCACCCCGGAGCTTGCAAAGAGTCCGCCCACCGGCAATAGGACCTTCTCAATGAGGCAGAAGATGCTTGCCGGTGCGTCGAGTGGTGCTCCAAAGGACACCTACAAGTACGGGCCGTCGTTGAAGGATCTTCCGGTGTTAACTTACCACCGGACCGTTGAGGAGAATGCTCCCTTGGTCAAAGCTCACAATGCCGCACACTTTGCGAAGAAAGTGCCCGAGCCAAAACAGGTACTAAACCCTAAGGGTGTTAAACACTTTTTAGACATCGTCTGTGATCCTGACCGTAGAACTTTGCCTGATAACTATGAACGCTCTATCTCGAAGAGTTTTGACACGCAAGAGGAGAATAAAAAGAAAAGGGTCGTTGCACAGAAGAAGAAGGCGAAACAGGTTCCCCAGCTCGGAAAACAGAAAGTACAGTCGGTCGCCCCGCTGAAGGTTCAGACAGACAAGAGTCCCAACGTTGGGACAGCTTGACGCACTTTTCCCCAAGGCGACTGAGATAGCACGGAAGTTTGTCTATGGGAAAGATCTTCTCCCTCCTGATGAGATGGTGCGTCTATCTTTTCAAATGCGGAGATTGCATGACTGGTACATGAAGGTTGCAAAGGACAAGCAACTCGTGTTTTACGTGACATACCGAGAAGACCAATTCTTCGTCAACCACGAGATATGTATCGAATTTGATGAATTATGGCAGTTATACAACCGGCGTGCTCTCGACGCAACTATCATGAGTTGCTATGTTCTGTAAGTGTTTTTTCTAAATGTCCAGCTGAGCATGTAATTATCCTCACTAATTGAGCCTGTAATTATCTTCACTATATTCTGTCGTATGCTATTATATATGCAGGTGGATGCTTATCGAGTGCAAAAGGAAAAGACTCTGGGAAGTTGGGTTCATTGACCCATCTATCGTTAACTGCAAAAACTTAGAGCGGAAGCCCGGGGACTGCGAGGAGGCATTGTTGAGGTCGCTATTGAGCCAAACACATGCGGCAGATATACTTCTTCCTTACAACTTCAAGTGAGTGTGACTGTCTTAAACACATTTCTATATTGCTAATTACTAGATGTTAAGTTTAATTGATGAGTTATATTCATGCCTCACTATATAAACGTGTGCAGCTTCCATTGGATTCTACTGGACATTATCATTGACAAGGGATTAGTTGAAGTATTTGACTCATTACGCAAACCACAATCATACTACCAGGACTTGATTGACATGCTTCAGAGGTAATTTCAACCATTAACCCCATTTCATGATATCAAGTAATCATAACTCATTTATTCATTTGCTTTTGTGAGTAGGGTTTGGAAAATATTCATCAAGAGAGAGAGGGGTGAATGGAAACCAGAGCTGACTATTAAACATATTGATGTAAGTGTACTACTATTAAACATAGTCTCTTTAATTCATCATCATTTTGAATTATTATTTAATTAAGTTATATTCTCGTAAAGACCATGAAGCAGCCTCCGGGAAATGAATTATGTGGACTCTACGTCTGCGAGTTCATGAGGACCTTGAGCGTTGAGCAGGCGTCGCGTGAAAAAAGAATGGATGTGAGTGTGACTGTCTTGTACTATATTTCAATCTTATTATGATTTGATATATATATATACACACACAACTAATATATTCATATTGATCTCGTTTAAAGCTTAACGACAAGCGGAACGCCATCCTACCACATCAGCGCGTAGAAGCAATTCAAGAGGAGATAGCGGGATTTATCCTTGAGGAGGTCATGCATCCAAAGGGAGAATACCATAATCCTAAATATAGCTATGCCATATGAAAGAGGAGGATGTATGACATTATTGCGATCTCTATACACCGGATTGTATATATGTATATATGTATGTAATAACGTAGTATGAATATGTCCTATATCTAAATTATATTATATATCAACGTTTACCGTATGTAGTAGCGTAGAATACATATACGAAAGTATATTACGTATGCATCAACGTGTACCGTGTATATATATAATACCGTATGAATGTAAAACAGTAGATGAAAAAGAAAACATAAAATAAAATTGCAGTGAAGAAAAGAAAACAGATAACAGAAAAAAAAAAGGAAACAAAAAATAAATTGCAAAATCCTTAAAACCTAAACCCTTTAGTACCAGCCGGTGTTACCGACCGGTACTAAAAGTTCTCCGCACGAGCCCGTGCCCCACGCCCACGTGGGGGCCTTTTTAGTACCGGACGATAAGAAACCGGTACTGATGCTGGGGGGGCATCAGTCCCGATTGCGCAGTACCGGTTGCGAAACCGGTACTGATGCCCCTCCCCGACCGGTACTAAAGAGCCGTTTTCCACTAGTGAATCTTCTTTTTTCTAGAATACAGTTTTCATATACTATTCATGTGCAATATTTGAGGACATTGCCTACAATTTCCGCACACTTAATGAACTTTTTAGGCTTTTGCAGTGTATTTTTTGGAAAATAATTGCACACGGTTAGATGTACTAAATTGTACGTCAGTGGCTTATGATGCTATTTTTTGGCGAAACTGCCATGAAAATGTGCTTATGTAAGCCGATGTCATGTGTGCAGTCGGCAAGTCCGGGCTGGGTGCAGAATCCATCCATGGCGTGTGTTTTAAGCGAATTCCGCACATGATTAATCAAACTTGACTGTCTGGAGCCGGTGTGTCACGGGTGAATTGCAAATGGAAGCTGCACCTATTAATTGACATTACGTGTGGAACCATGCTAATAGGTTCCAAAGGATATAGTTTCCATTATACTCCCAGACAGAGGTGGCTGCCCGGGCTAAGTTGTTGAACTATCTTGTAATACTACACTTAGAAGGTAGATTATAGAAAGAATTTGCATGGGCAAAGTATGATTAATAGAACAGCTGGTAGACATTGCCCAGGCTTTGACGAATGGCTGGCTCCGCCACTGCTCCCGGAGTATGGAAGCTGCACCTATTCCAAAGGACAAAAAAAACTTATGTAATGCACCAAAATTTATGACAAAAATATTTTTTTTTGTTAGGAGTAGCTCTGTTCAGTTAACTATTTTCAGCACATTCGTGGTATTTTGGCAATACTGTACAAATTACACTCTTAACTACAAAAAACTTACGTAATGCACCAAAATATCACAATGCGAAAAACAAGCATTCCTACTTTGGAGAGTTTTAACTCAAATAAAGAAATTTCATGGAAGATCCCATAAAAGTATTAAACCAATGGTGTAAACTCATTGTATAATGCAAACAAATGAGATATTAACACAATAAACTATGAAGTTTAAGTTTCACGGACACATATCTGACGCCCCAAACGGGATAGATCCAAAGCCAAAACAGACACTATTTGAGGCTGTTGGAGTTGCCCTACAGGAGGAAAGAGCTCTCCGCCCACCTAACATTCTGCCAAAGCTTCAACAACGGACAATATGACATTATGGTCGGTCTCACTGGCAATCCGGTCAAATTAACCCAGCTGAACGCAGGTGACTGCGTCTCATTTGAGCACCTGAATGTGAAACTATACGCCACTAGTACGTAGTCTGTCCGGTGCAGTAGTTGTCCTTACCCAATACCAACGGGAGATGTAGTACGTGCATGGCGTAAATGCAGTCTGTGCATCTTCGATCTCCCGCTACGGCTCTCGCCTCTCGCTAGCTAGCTGCCCACACGTTTACAACGGCAGACACGGCACAGTGCATTGCCTGCCGCTGCATCCCTGCACGCGCACAGAAACTGACTTGATACTAGTTAACCTAGCTATAGTAGCAAATTAAGTCAGGCAGCAGAGAAGCAACGTGCAGCCGGCGGCCCACGCGGCGGCGCAGCCGGCGGTGCTCGTCAGCGCGCGGCACCCATATGGATCGTCTCGCGCGCGGCGATAGCGACGGAGGGATCGATCGACGACCGGCGGTACGAACGCCGGGCTGTTCCGGGCGGCACGGTGCGGTGCCAGGCGGACAAGAAACGCGTTGGGAATTGGAGTGGCCGGCGTGCCGGCCGTCGCTGGACGAATGTTTCGCTGCGCCGATCCAGTCGGTTCGTGCTCGCTGCAGACAGGCCGGAGCTGTTCCAGTCCAGCACAGTGCGTCGCGGAGCGCGCTCTGCCATGGGCTTTGGCACCAGGTGCCACCATGTGGAACAGAAACGAGACTAGAGCACAGCTTAATTAAGCATGCTCATTGCAAAGAGCAGGGAGACTAATAATTTATGCACAAGGAGGGTCCTCGACCAACTAACAAATTGCTAGGATGACACAAGCTATCTCGATTCAGCTAGGTAACGTGGGTAATAGAAAAAAGTGCTATACACCCATGGGAGGGAGCTCAGATCCGGTGGAGGAGCCAGAGTTCAAACAATGGGGTCTTAAAGCTCCAAATATTAGTTAAATATTCTCAATTATAGGTGTAGCGTTATGCATGCAGTATATGATTATTATACGTCGGTAAAAAAAAATCCCCAACATAATTGGAACTAGAGAGTGACATACTAGAGTGTGCTGACATCGGATTTTTTGTTTCTGAAAAGGGAAACATAGCCTCGGCTTCAGCATCAATAGATGCACACAACCTTTTATTGCAAAGACTAGTATTCGCCTCTTACAACTCATGGATCACAAAGCGTAGAAATAAAATCAGCCATCTAACAAAGATAAAGAGCCCACGAGTGTGATGAGAGCCAATGCGTTATATTATTAAGTGCTTTGAGCAAGCATTTGTACTAGGTAGTGTCTCGCTGAAGTGTTCATGTAGTTTCTCCTTCGAATTCCTCTTGCGGCAGTACATGATACAGTCACGAGATGACGCGTTCAAGAGAGGGTGCAGTCCACTTTGAGAGGCAAAGTTAACACCAATACATGTACAACTTCCCCTCAAGCGTAAAACAATGAGCAATACTCTTGGACCATGTTAGACCCACATACTTGGTGGTAATTAGAACACATAAAATTGTAACCTTATTTGATTCTACACAATAGAGATCAGTATCTATTTTGTTCTTGTTGATATTTAACATAGTCTAATGTTGACGATTCACAGTTGAAAGAGCATGCTAGCTCTTAATCCGTTGTGGAGTTTCATAACAACACATCCACTGGACTAATCGCGTCATTAAGATATCGCAGGAGTTTTATTGTCAACACGTGAAGAAGCTCAAATGGTGAAGAGAGAGGGGCTCGAAAATAACCTAGGCAGAATCTCTGCCAGCGGTAGTACCGCCAGCCACCAGTGGTAGTACCGCTCCCTCTGGAGCTGTACTACCACAGGAGGTGGGTACCTTGCCCAGAGAGATAGTACCGTAGCAAGTATCGTGCCTTTCAGGCAGCGGTACTACCGCTCCAGGTACCGGTAACAGAGATTTCGCCTCTGTTGTCCCTGCGGTACCTTACCGGTACCAGCCACGTACTACCCTGGTTTCATTCATCTTGTATTAATTAAATCAGCGGTACTACCGGCGGTACTGCTGGCTGGATGCTACGGTAGTACCTCGTGGTACTACCTCTTCATCTGGCAGCTGGTACCACTGTGATACCGCGGGTACGGCAGCAGCGGTAGTACCGCTGGTACCGCTATGCACATTTTCTATGCATAACGGTTGGATTTTCAGAGCCCCTATTTAAAGCCCCCCTTCTTCCCCGAGGAGGGGTTGCGGCTCACACACTCTCTCCTCCATCAATGCGAAGCTGCCACCTACTAGATCTCCCACTCCAACCACCTGATCGTCTTGATACTTTGAGGAGTGAAGGAGGTCTAGATCTACATCTCCACCGAAGGAATTTCGAATCCCTCCATGTTTCGCCACCGATTTGTGTTTCCTCTTGGGTTGCTTGTAACCCTAGGAGGCTTGTTGGGTCTTGGAGCTTCATCTTGGTGTAAGGAGCTCCGACGTAGACGTACTTCCCTTTGAGAAGGAACTACGGGAAACATCTCCTCGTGTCCATCTTGCGGTTACTTCTATCCTTTATTTACTTGCTTCCGTTGCTATATATCTATTGTGTGCTTGTACTTGTATCACTTAGGTTGCTCTCACCTAGTTGCACATCTAGTCAACCGTGTTATATCTTGCAAAGCCACAATTAAAAGGGGAAAAGATAAAATTTGGTAGTCGCCTATTCACCCCCCTCTAACCGACTCTGTTTGCTCTTTCAACAGTGTTTACGCAAATAATCTAATATAAAGAAATGGGACGATAGTTTGACTAGAAATCGACACAAGGTGACGAATCTTATGAGTATGAGCACTCATTAGAGCTTGCTCGGACTACTAAAGAGGTTCAAGTTGGTCGCTGAAATACGTCAATGGTGTTGTGGCAGCCTGTATGCCCTATGAGATATAATTAGGAACGTAAGGTTGGGCATGTGGTGAATCTAACCTATAACTATGTCTGATGTCACATATTTGTTCTAACAATATACATTGTTCCGACTATGATTTTATATCACATAAATAGCATATTAACAGATTATTTGCACCAAGGTCTTGTCTACAAAGGAGCTACAATCGTAGATTCAACATTTACTGAAGATCACTAAAATCCTCTTGGGGGCATTTCTTGCATTGGAAACCCTAGTCTTTTTCTGGGCATTCTAATCGTCTGATCCAAATCCAATGTAAGAGGGGATGGATGATAAAATGCAGGGGACAGTCCAACATTTTTTTTGGCTTGGGGCGAATCAAAAGGAATACAATTTATACTGAACTTTAATATCCTGTATTTAGCATGTTATTGTATTAAAATTATTAGTTTTTGTTTGTTTGCATAGTTTAACAGAATAAATAGATATACCCGATCGATAAAGACTCGATATTGGTATTTTTCATTAGATACTAGTTGCATATTTTTATTGTTTGTAGTTAATTCGTTAAGTTATACTAAGCTGTATTTTGTAATGAAGTCTTTTTTGGATCTGTGCTTTCTACAATGCACAATCTATATAATTTATAATATTTTTCTTAAGATACATAAAGAGTACGATCTAACAATGTCTAAGTATCAGTTTCTAGTATATATTAAGTAAACATCTTTATAGAAACTTGTGGAGTATATATAAACTGAATTAATGTCGGTAAATCTGCAAAACTCACCGGAAGTGTGTACCATGGTAACTAAACATGATGTCACTGTTCACACCGGTTGGTTCGTACATCCCTAGAGACCCGTGGGGTGTATTTGCTTCCGCAAATTAACCACATATTCAGCTAAGATTTTCTTTGTTCAAAAATGTAAGGCGCGCGTGATTTTTGTTCTTACTTAATTCATCTCTTTCACCACTAATAATATTATACCTTTTACATATGTTTTTATAATATTTCACAAACATATTGTAAGTGAAAATCATAGTCAACGTGTTCGTTGTTGAGCAGAAAAAGTGATTTGTGATTTTATTTTCTACAAGGGAGTAATGAATAATAGCATAGTAATTAATATGTATTTCACCATTTTTAGTCTTTTTATTATTGGGGCCCTTGATGGTCACGCTTCTTATTACCCGACCTATGGGTCGACACTCTGGTAACATGAGGTGGTTGGAAGATAATGGGGGAGACCCTGTTTGCTACCCCACATTGGGGGTGGGGTAGGGGGAATAGGATGGGGATAAGTTGTCCGAAAATGGGTAGGAGATGGATGAGGGCACGGTTGAGTGAGTTCTTCTACAGAGAAACAACTAACGGATAGTTGAGAACCAAATTATAGACCACGCGTTGTTGTGTTCGCTTCACGGAAAAGAAAGGCGGCGGCTAGGGTTTCAACCCTAGTCGTCGCCGTCGGCGTCATCTGCAACTCCATCGTCGCCTTCGTCTAAGAATTCACGGGTCCTCACCTCCTCTAGGTGCCGCTCTGGCACTAGGAGGGGTGGGGACCTCGGACCTGCGCAGGGCGCTATACAAGGGTCCTTAATGTTAGAGCTTGGTTTTGATTGTTGTCTTCATTGTCAATGGAGATGGCATCGTTTGCAATAAGTGATCTTCCGCGCTTCGGTCGTCTGCGAGATCTCCTTCTCGACGTCAATGGTGGCTTTGGAAGATTAAATTTGTCTAGGTATGGTTCTTCAGATCTTATTTCGCCAGATCAATCTTGGATTGTTTCTCATGGTTGATGCGAGGAGGTTTGTCCTCGTGTTATCTATCCCGGCTACTACGTCTTCGACAATGGTGATTCGTTCTCTCGGCTCCCAACGTCATCGACAAAGTGGCTCGGTTATTTGTCCCTGAAATATCAGTGGTGGTGCTCTTCCGATGTTGCTTGATTAATTTAGTGGCTGCATGCGTGCACAAAGCCTTGGCATTGCGGCTCAAAATTAAAAAGGGAGAACCTTCGGTTGTATTCACAGGTGTGTGGTTTGCTGGTTTTGGCGTTGTTCTACGGCTGCCTTCAGAAAAGTACAAGATTGTGTCATGGATGAAGAAAGGGCTTGAAGATCTCATAGATTTGCTAATCTATTTTAGCTTTGTTTTTATAATCGATGTGATCGTGTACTCTTTGTTGGTTTAATATATGTGAAAAATTCAAAAAAAAAACTAATGGATAGTTGAGAGGATGGGGGCAAGGTTGAAGTTACTAGTGTTGCATTTCTTCTAAAAGATGGCTGCAACTAACAACGTCTAAGATTTCAATTTGTTACCTTTGATAAAGGTACATTGTTAGGAGGGTCTAAGATTTGTTTTAATAAATACTCGGTAAACCTACTGCATTTTAGATTTAACTAGGGATGGCATGACACTAGTGGAAAAAGAACTTTACGTCCAGCCTATTAGTCCCGGCCGGGTTTGCGGCCGGTACTAATATAACACTAGTACCGGTCCAAACGGCCGGACAGGCGGAGGGCAACAGGACCGGTCAATAAGAGACCTTTAGTACCGGTTGCTTACACCATGGGTACTAAAGAGTTTGGGGGCAGGGGCTGCGTTGGTGAGCCCCACGGCGAGGACCTTTAGTACCGGTTGGTATTACCAACCGGTACTAAAGTTTTCCCTGTATTTAGCATCTCCCACCCCGAGCCACACCACCATTTTTCCAGCTCGAGCCACACTCCATTTTCTCTCTCTTTTCTCTTCTAAGAGCTCTAGTTCACCACATTTTTCTCCAACATTTGTCTAGATTGGTGGCACCTACCTATATAAGGGTTAGCACCTTCATCTACTATTCCGGCATTTCAAGTTTAGCTCATGCTTTTGCTAGTTTGAGCTCATTTGATTTTTGTAGTGCTAGCAAGGTGTTTGATGAAATGTCTAAGTTAGGGATTTTATTTGTTTTATATGAATTTTAAGTTCAAACTAAAGTATGATTTGTGGTTTTTTGTAGTGCCGTCCAGTCCCCTTCCTCACCGCCGTCGATCTCCCGCGTCGCCCTGTCGCCGACACCACCTCGGTGAGCCTCTTCTTTTTATCTTTTATTTTAAAAAATCTTAGTTATATAATTATTACTTGTATAATTTTCTTATTTGTGTAACTTTTTGTTATATATAATGTCATGGTTTTGACATCTGTCCACACCGGCTCTCGCCCGCTCTATTATTCGGATGTGGTACGATTGTTTGTTATAAGTATATGTTTGTTTAATTTCGTGTTTATAAAAATTATACTGACCAACTTGACGTAAATATATTTTTATCTAGGAGGTAGTTGAACCGGAAAATGAGCCCGACCCTATTTTCGAGTTTTTAGTAAAAGAGAACAATGATTTGAAACCTAAATTGAAAAGAAGTCAAGATCTTCGTCTCGAAGAGAAGATGAAATGGGAGTTGAAAATTGCCGACGTCGTCGATGATAACGAGATCAAGATGGAGGCAATGCGCTTGGATCACGAGATCATGATGAATACAATGCGCTTGAAGCTTAAAAAGTTTAGAAAATATGTCATTAGTCAAGAGGCTTAGTATCATTATGTTGTTGGTTCAATAATTACCTTAGTTGCGATTTTGATCGCATTTGTCGTTGGATTTAAATTCTTTAGCTAGTTCTATGTTAGTTTCAATTAATGAATGTTTATGAGAACTATGTATTAGATTTGTTTAAATATGGTGAACTTGTATTAATGAATTGGTCACGTATCTCTCTATTCATGATATATATATAGCTATTGTGTAATGGTTTTGGATATATTTACATAATGCAGATGAATCGACAATGGATGTATGTTGACTGACGCTCTCCGGAGTTCATGACCGGCGTGCTGGATTTTATCCGTGTTGCTGATGCAAATAAGTGGGATGGTTTTATGTACTGTCCATGTTGTGCTTGTAAGAATATCAAGGGTTACTCCAAATCAAAAACCATTCACATCCACCTGTTTGAGTCCGGTTTCATGTCCGGCTATAATTGTTGGACCAAACACGGAGAAACAGGGGTCATAGCGGAACAGAATGAAGAAGAAGAGGACGATGACAACTATCCTGAGTTTCCTGAATACGACGGTACTACAATGGGGGAACCTGGAGAAGACGCGCCTGACGAAGAGACGCCGGATGTGCCCGCTGATGATCTTGCTCGGGCCATTGCTGATGCACAGAGAAATAGCGTAAGTCAGAGGGAGTGGTTGAAGTTGGAGCGCATGTTAGAGGATCACAAAAAAAAATTGTACTCAGGTGTCGAAGATGACCAGAAAAAGCTGGGTACCACGCTGGATTTGTTGCAATGGAAGGCTGAGAATGGTGTATCGGACAAGGGGTTTGAAAAATTGCTGAAAAAGATAAAGAAGATGCTTCCAAAGGATAACGAATTGCCCGACAGTACGTACGAGGCAAAGAAGATCGTCTGTCCTCTAGGATTAGAGGTGCAAAAGATACATGCATGCATTAATGACTGCATACTCTACCGCGGTGAGTAGTACGAGAATCTGAATGCATGCCCGGTATGCGGTGCATTACGATATAAGATCAGGCGAGATGACCCTGGTGAAGTTGAGGGCGAGCGCCCCAGAAAGAGGGTTCCTGCCAAGGTGATGTGGTATGCTCCTATAATACCACGGTTGAAACGTTTGTTCAGCAACAGAGAGCATGCCAAGATGTTGCGATGGCACAAAGAGGACCGTAAGAAAGACCGATGTTTAGACACCCCGCTGATGGGTCGCAGTAAAGAAAAATCGAGAGAGAGTTCCCGGACTTTGCAGATGACACAAGAAACTTAAGGTTTGGTCTAAGTACGGACGGCTTCAATCCTTTTGGGGAGCAGAGCAGCAGTCATAGCACCTGGCCTGTGACTCTATGTATTTACAACCTTCCGCCTTGGTTGTGCATGAAGCGAAAGTTCATTATGATGCCAGTCCTCATCCAAGGACCGAAGCAACCCGGCAGCGAGCTTGATGTGTACCTCAGGCCATTAGCTGACGAACTTTTAGAGTTGTGGCGGGTGATACGTCTCAAACGTATCTATAATTTCTTATGTTCCATGCTTATATTATACCAATTGCTACATGTTTTATATACACTTTGTGTTGTTTTATGCATTTTCTGGGACTAACCTATTAACAAGGTGCCACAGTGCCAGTTCCCTGTTTTCTGCTGTTTTTGGTTTCAGAAAACCACTTAAGGAAATATTCTCGGAATTGGACGATTTTTATGTCAAAGTTCCTATTTTTTCCGACACGTTCCAGAAGTCCGAAGAGGAAACGAAGGAGGGCACCGAGGCGCCGTCATGAGGTGGGGGCGCGGCTCCCCCCCCCCCCCGCCGCGCCAGCACCACGTGACGTGGCCTCGGGACTCCACCGCCTTCGCCCTTTCGACTACAAATACCCCCCGACAATACAAGACCAAATACCCGAACACTTTTCCAGAAACCCTTACGGAGCCGCCGCCGTCGTCAACCCTAGTTCGGTAGGGTTCAGAAGCTCTTCCCGGCACCCTGCCGGAGAGGGGAATCATCACCTGAGGGCTCTACATCACCATGCCCGCCTCCGGACTGATGCGTGAGTAGTTCATCCTTGAACTACGGGTCCATAGCAGTAGCTAGATGGTTGTCTTCTCCTATTGTGCCATCATGTTTAGATCTTGTGAGCTGCCTATCATGATCAAGATCATCTTTATGTAATGCTACGTGTTGTGTTTGCTGGGATCCGATGGATATTGAATACTATGTCATTTGCTTCATAATATATCATGATGTGTGTTGTTTTATGATCTTGCATGCTCTCCGTTGCTAGTAGATGCTCTGGCCAAGCAGATGCTTGTGACTCCAAGAGGGGGTATTTATGCTCGATATTAGGTTCATGTCTCTATTTAATCTGGGGAAGTGACAGCAAGCTCTAAGATTGTAGATGTACTGTTGCTACTAGGGATAAAACAGTAGTACTTTGTCTAAGGATAATGTTATTACTTACATTACACACTTTGCCTAATACAATAATCTGTTGCTTGCAACTTAATACTGAAAGGGGTGCGGACGCTAACCGGAAGGTGGATTATTAGTCATAGATGCGGTTGGAACGGTCTATGTATATTGTTGTAATGCCCAAATGAATCTCACACTAGACATCATGACATTAGTATATGCATCATTATGCAGCTCTTTATTCTGTCAATTACCCAGCTATAATTTGTTTACCCACATGTATGCTATTATTATTATTTATGGAGAGACACCACTAGTGAACTGTGGATTCCGGTCCTTTTCTTTAAACTGATAATACAACCAACTGCAAACTATTACTTTCATTCTCCGCAAACATCATCCTCCACACATACGTTTAATCCTTTGTTACAGGAAGCCAGTGAGATTGACAACCTCACTGTTTCGTTGGGGCAAAGTAGTTTGATTGTGTTGTGCAGGTTCCACCTCCCCTTCGACGCCTGTTTTCTGGCGCCGTTGTCGGGGAGACCTTCAGACGTGTTCTTCTTCTCCTACTGGTTCGATAACCTCGGTTTCATAACTGAGGGAAGACTTGCTGCTGCACTCATCATACCTTCCTCTTGGGGTTTCCCAACAACACCACCGTGTGTATCAAGCTGTTTTCTGGCGCCGTTGCCGGGGAGCTACAGCACATCTGCAAGGGGAGTCTCTCACTTCCCAATCTCTTTACTTTGTTTTTGTCTTGCTTAGTTAAATTTTATTTCCTGTTTAGTTTGCTATTAAATATCGAAAACACAAAAAAATATAGTTACTTGCATTTTATTTACTTTGTTATTATCTTGTTTGCTTCTTATTATCAAAAACACAAAAAAATTAGCTACTTGCATTAATATTTATATTTCGGTTTTGCCTTAATATTGCTAAAATGGGAAGTCCTGAAGTTGAAGTACGTTCGTTTAGGCAACAAGGAGGAGAGAATTTGAAAGATGCTTGGTATAGGATAAATGATACTCATCATAGGTGCATTAAGAAATATTCCACCTTAATCCTTTTAAGGAATTTTTATGTTGGTATCACTAGTTGGTATAGGTACGTTCTTAACACTCTTACAGGAGGTAACTTTCTGGTTACTCCTGCTTTGAAAGCTTGCAATTTAATTGAAAGTTTGGTAGTATCACCATCACCTACTAAAGAAATTAAAACTGAGATCACTCTGTAAGATGTTATTAAAAGGTTGGATTCTATGGAGAATTTTTTTATTGATAATGCTAGCAAGAGTAATGGGTCAATAGAGGATATTAATGAAAGAACCACTGCTTTAGAAACTAGTAACACCCTTGATACTCATAATCATAGAATTGATGGATTAGAAGAGGCTATGGAAACTTTAAGTTCAACTTTTTCCTCTATTAAAACTAAGAAAGAGAAAGCTTTTGTGGGGAGGGAGCAAAAGTTCATCTACATTCCCAAACCGAAACCCCCTAGTATGCCTAAAAATGATGGTAGTGATTTACTTAATATGACAACTTCATGGATACCTAAAGCACCTATTACAACAAACCATGTCTTGGATGAAATTATTGATGTTGATGCTTCTTCTCTTGGAAATACTTGAGTTTTGTTTTCTGTGCCTAGCTGAAAGGCGTTAAAGAAAAGCGCTTATGGGAGACAATCCACTTTTTATTTCTGTTATTTTATTTTCTTGAGTCAAGGAACATGCCTACCTCTGTAGCAATTCCTTTGTATCTTTACTTTATTGCATAAGTTGTGCCAAGTTAAGTCTCTAGTAGAAAGTCGATGCTAGATTTGGATTCCTGCGCAGAAACATTTTTCTGCTGTCCACCGTTTAATTCGTCAGAATTCACAAAAAAATCAAAATGACCTGGGATTGTTTGTGCGTGATCCTCATATATGTACGAAACTTTCATTAGTTTTGAGTTTTCTGATTTGAGCAAGTTAAGTGCCTCGAAAAAATTCGTTTTTACGGACTGTTCTGTTTTTGACAGATTCTGCCATTTATTTTGCATTGGTTCTTTTGCTGTTTTTGAATGGATCTTTTTGTTCCATAAAATTCCAGTGGCTGTAGCTAATGTCGAGTACCATGATAATGATTGTCTCCATGCAGAATATGAGAATTTTTGATTATGCACTAACCCTCTAATGAAGTTTACTTTGAGTTTGGTGTGGAGGAAGTTTTCAAGGATCAAGAGAGAGGATGATATTATGTGATCAAGAAGATGAAAGAGCCTAAGCTTGGGGATGCCCCCGTGGGTCACCCAAGCATATTTCAAAAAGACTCAAGCGTCAAAGTTTGGGGATGCCCAAGGCATCCACTTCTTTATCAACAACTTATCAGGTTATCTCTAGTGAAACTATATTTTAATTCCGCCACATCTTATGTGCTTTACTTGGAGCGTCTGTTTGTTTTTATTTTTGCTTTTGTTATTTTCATTTTCTGAATAAAATGGATCCTAGCATTCTTGTGTGGGAGAGAGACACGCTCCGCTTTTTCATTTGAATACTCCTATTCTTCACTTATATTTGTTGAGTATTCTTCTATAGCTACTGCAATACTTTCAGCTCTTATTTTTTATGCACCTCTTGTTCAGAGCTGTTAGTTCTCATATGTTATACTCTCTTACTTCATTGTTAAATACTTGGAGAGTTTAAGTTTTAAATAAGTTGATTGGTGTTTGGTTAAGAACAGAAAATGTTAAATGTGGTAGATGGTATAACTAAATGATACATAATCTTGTAGATCATTAATTGTGTCACTTGAATCATTGATGTTGTTTTGAGATATTAATATGCTTAATGGTAAAACATGATGGTTTAGTAAAGTGGAATGATAAATGGTTGGTCTAGAAAACTTGAAGCTGTGCCACACTTAAATATCCAGTTGATAGCATAATGGTATGTGACTTCTAATGTTAAAAACAACTGTAATGACTTTGTGTTATGCGCTACGGTCGGTGTCCCAACAGTGACTTGTTCATTTGCCACAGTCCCTCATGGAGTGATTTTCATTATGCCTTGTAAGATCATATTTCTAGTTGGAATCTTTTTGCTTGTGAGTTCTAAAGCTGCGATTTTCATGGCATTTCCACCACCATATTTGCTAGCCTCTTCGGTACTTTGCATTGCCCTTTCTCACATTGAGAGTTGGTGCATACTTCGCGGGTACATCCAAAACTCGTGGGAGATCTTCATTGTGTTCTCCTACACATAAGCCAAATATCTTCCTCAAAACATCCACCATACCTACCTACTACAGCATTTCCATAACTGTTCCGAGATATATTGCCATGCAACTTTCATCTTACATTACATGACTTGTTGTCATTTATCATTTTTATATTGCTTTGCATGATTCTATATAGCTGATGTGTGGTTTTACCCATGTTACGCTAGATCATTGCATATCCTGCTACACTGGCAGAGGCACCGTTTCATACACCATGTTTTATCCCTTATGAGATCCTTGTATCAAAAGTGTGTTGTCATATTAGAATGTTGGGTCATTTAATGGATTGCCCCTAGCAGCCTTCTCAGACTCAGTTTTGCCCCTAGTTGCGAATCATCCTCAGTTTTGCCCCTAGTTCATTCGCAGATACTATGGTTTGCCCTAAACGGCAAGTTTGAAGTCTATTCCGTGTGATGGCGTTACTGACAGTGGGTCCGCAACTTAGAGGTGAGACCGACTGGGTGCAGTTCTTACAGGTGGGCCCGCCCAACCTCCTGATCCCCAATCTGTTCGTGCGCGCCGGCGTTCTGTGCTTCGCCGCCACAGATTTAATAATTTCAGGAAAATGTTTGAATTTTCAAATTTCGAATCTAAGATTCGAATGGTGCAAATTCGAATTTCAAGTTTGAAAAATTCAAAAATGTGAAAAAAATTCCAGGTTTTGCTAATGATATAGGAAACAACTTTGCCAAAGCAATTTTCCAAATTCTTGTGTCGTTTGGCCTGTGTAAAAAAGACAAATTTCTAAATCTGACATCCAGATCGGAGATCCGTGCAAAATTCGAAAAAAGTCAACTTTCGAATTTAAATGTGAAAAAAATCTCCGATATTGCCAATGATATAGGAAACAATTTTGCCAACGCGATTTTCTAAATTCTTGTGTCGTTTGGGCTGTGTAAAAAAGACAAATTTCTAGATCTGACATCTAGATCTGGAACAGTGCAGAATTCGAAAAAAGTCAACTTTCGAATTTAAATGTCAAAAAAATCTCCCATGTTGCCAATGATATAGTTAACAACTTTGCCAAAGCGATTTTCCAAATTCTTTTGTCGTTTGGCCTGTGTAAAAAAGACAAATTTCTAGATCGCAGATCTAGATATAGAACCGTGCAAAATTCGAAAAAAGTCAAATTTTGAATTTAAATATGAAAAAATTCTCCGATGTTGCCAATGATATAGTAAACAACTTTGCCAAAGCGATTTTCCAAATTCTTGTGTCGTTTGGCCTGTGTAAAATGAAACAAATCGTAAAACATTATGCTATACGTGAGTTGATGGGTCGCTGCTAGCTCGTATACGTGAACGCCGCAGTGCTCGATTCACCTGCGTCCGACATCACTTTCCATTCTATCGTGCTCAGGATGAACCGAGCGTCCTAATGGGCAAGGTTCTACGCGAGAGAGAGGGTTTCTCCACGATCACAAGCGGGCGGCGCCGTTGGACTATCGTCGAACACCTTGAGTGCGCGATCTGAGCATGCCAATGTTGGCATCAGCATGTTCCCACCGATTCCCAACTAATTGGGAAGCAATCTTTATATGTTTGTGTGTAGAACTGGATTTCCTACAACTTTCCAGTTATACGTATTTGTTAGTTTTGAATTTACTCTATCGTGTTTTCGTGAAAAATTGATCTAGTCCGACCTCCCAGTCATAGTTTGTGATAAAGTTCCCATATTCAGCACATATGCGTGCCATGGTATGGAAAACAACGTCGCCGAAGCAATTTTCCAAATTCTTTTTACAAATATCATTTTCCACTTTTTAAGTGCTAAAAATGACTTTTTTGTTAAGCAAGTACATAAAATATGGTCCAAAATGACACCCATTTAATTTTTACAAATAGTAGTACATATTTTATGGATAATCCCTAAATATGAGAATTTTCCTTGCTTTCTATCTAAATTCCCTTCTTTAATTGACTTTATGTCAATTTTTCGAAAGTAATTCAAATTTGAACTACAACTGTGTGATAGTTTGCTCTGAAATTGTTACAAAAATAATTTTAAGGTACACAAGTAGTGGTTATAACATAGAACCATCGATAGTTTTTGAAAATTCGACCACCTTAGATGAATAGCCATGCTCTCCATTTTGAACATTTTTTGAAAGAAATGAGAAAAAGTGAAAAACACTCAAAAAAAAGAAACCCTTTGGCATGGAGTCCTTTTATGTGTACTAGTTTCTAGGAAAAATTATAAACTTGAGTTTTGACAAACTTTTCAAAACAATACTTCACAAAAATGTCAATCATCTACAAACATGTATAAGTTTCAAGCCAAATGACCAATGTATGGCCATTATCGTGTCATAGTTTGTGATAAAGTTCCCATATTCAGCACATATGTGTGCCATGATATGGGAAACAACGTCGTCGAAGCGATTTTCAAAATTATTTTTAGAAATATCATTTTCCATTTTTTAGGTGCTAAAAATGACTTTTTTTGTGAAGCAAGTACATAAAATATGGTCCAAAATGACACCCATTTAATTTTCACAAAGAGTAGTACATATTTGATGGATAATCCCTAAATATGAGAATTTTCCTTCCTTTCTATCTAAATTCCCTTCTTTAATTGACTTTATGTCAATTTTCCGAAAGTAATTCAAATTTGAACTACAACTGTGTGATAGTTTGATCTGAAATTGTTACAAAAATAATTTTAAGGTACACAAGTAGTAGTTATAACATAGAACCATCGATAGTTTTTCAAAATTCGACCACCTTAGAAGAATAGCCATGCTCTCCATTTTGACCATTTTTCGAAAGAAATGAGAAAAAGTGAAAAAACACTAAAAAAAGAAACCCTTTGGCATGGAGTCCTTTTATGTGTACTAGTTTCTAGGAAAAATTATAAACTTGAGTTTTGACAAACTTTTCAAAACAATACTTCACAAAAATGTCAATCATCTACAAACATGTATAAGTTTCAAGCCAAATGACCAATGTATGGCCATTATCGTGTCATAGTTTGTGATAAAGTTCCCATATTCAGCACATATGTGTGCCATGGTATGGGAAACAACGTCGTCGAAGCGATTTTCAAAATTATTTTTAGAAATATCATTTTCCATTTTTTAGGTGCTAAAAATGACTTTTTTTGTGAAGCAAGTACATAAAATATGGTCCAAAATGACACCCATTTAATTTTCACAAAGAGTAGTACATATTTGATGGATAATCCCTAAATATGAGAATTTTCCTTCCTTTCTATCTAAATTCCCCTCTTTAATTGACTTTATGTCAATTTTCTGAAAGTAATTCAAATTTGAACTACAACTGTGTGATAGTTTGATCTGAAATTGTTACAAAAATAATTTTAAGGTACACAAGTAATGGTTACAACATAGAACCGTCGATAGTTTTTGAAAATTCGACCACTTTTGATGAATAGCCATGCTCTCCATTTTGACATAAAGTCAATTAAAGAGGGGAATTTAGATACAAAGTAAGGAAAATTCTCATATTTACGGATTATCCATCAAATATGTACTACTCTTTGTGAAAATTAAATGGGTGTCATTTTGAACCATATATTTTATGTACTTGCTTCACAAAATATGTCATTTTTAGCACTTAAAAAGTAGAAAATGATATTTGTAAAAATAATTTGGAAAATTGCTTCGGCGACGTTGTTTCCCATACCATGGCACACATATGTGCTGAATATGAGAACTTTATCACAAACTATGACACGATAATGGCCATACTGATGCCGACATGACCATGTCAAGATCGCGCCCTCAAGGAGTTTGACAGTAGTTTGACGGCTCCCCTCGCTCGTGGTAGTCGAAGAAACCCTTTCTCGTGCGTCAAAACATACCCATTAGGACGCTCGGCTCACACTGAGCACGATAAAGTGGACTGGGAGGTCGGACTAGATCAGTTTTTCACGAAAACACGATAGAGTAAGTTCAAAACTAGCAAATACGTATAACTGGAAAGTTGTAGGAAATCCAGTTCTACACACAAACATATAAAGATTGCTTCCCAATTAGTTGGGAATCGGTGGGAACATGCTGATGCCAACATTGGCAAGCTCAGATCGCGCACTCAAGGTGTTCGACGATAGTCCAACGGCGCCGCCCGCTTGTGATCGTGGAGAAACCATCTCTCTCGCGTAACACCTTGCCCATTAGGACGCTCGGTTCATCCTGAGCACGATAGAGTGGAAAGTGATGTCGGACGCAGGTGAATCGAGCACTGCGGCGTTCACGTATACGAGCTAGCCAGCGACCCATCAACTCACGTATAGCACAATGTTTTACGATTTTTTTCATTTTACACAGGCCAAACGACACAAGAATTTGGAAAATCGCTTTGGCAAAGTTGTTTACTATATCATTGGCAACATCGGAGATTTTTTTCATATTTAAATTCGAAATTTGACTTTTTCCGAATTCTGCACGGTTCTATATCTAGATCTCCGATCTAGAAATTTGTCTTTTTTACACAGGCCAAACGACACAAGAATTTGGAAAATCGCTTTGGCAAAGTTGTTTCCTATATCATTGGCAACATCGAAGATTTTTTTCACATTTAAATTCGAAAGTTGACTTTTTTCGACTTCTGCACTGTTCTACATCTAGATTTCCGATCTAGAAGTCAGATCTAGAAATTTGTCTTTTTTACACAGGCCAAACGACACAAGAATTTGGAAAATCGCTTTGGCAAAGTTGTTTCCTATATCGTTAGCAACACCTGGAAAAAATTTCACATTTTCGAATTTTTCAAACTTGAAATTCGAATTTGCACCGTTCGAATCTTAGATTCGAAATTCGAAAATCCAAACTTTTGGCCTGTGTAAAAAAGTCAACAACTAGGTCCCACAAGACGGGCCAACGGATCTCTTCTGGGTCCCACAACCAACGGTTGTCTTCTGGGTCCCACATGTGAGGAAGGCTAACGCCTAACGGAGACGGCTGGAGTCACGGAATGAATCCTTGTGCACAGAGTAGGGCCAAAACTGAGCACGATTTGAGACTGAGGGCAAAACTGAGGTCTGTGACACAACTGAGGGCAGCCTGATAAATAACCCTAGAATGTTTGCCCCTAAAAGTGAAAAGAGCCATGGAGGCCATCGAAAAGAGAAACAGAAAAATGCAAAAAAAAAAAAAAGAATAAAAGGGGGGCAACATTACTACTCTTTATCCACACTTGTGCTCATGTTATAGCACCTGTAATATTCATAGTCATCATTTGTGCTCATGTTTAGCACCTTTACTCCATATGTGAGAGTTTTCATGTTCTACTTGTATAATTATGTGGGGAACTTTACATTATAGAACTTGGCTTGTATATTCCAATGATGAGCCTCCCCAAAAGTTTCTCTAGGTCTTCATGAGCAAGCAAGTTATTAGATGCACCCCCACTAGTTCCATTGGAGAGCTTTCATACACTTATAGCTCTATGTGCATCCGTTGTGTGGCAATCACTACTCCTTGCATAGCTTCGATTATAAGACTTCCTCTTGTCTAATGATCACTTTCAGCTGTGTGAGACTTTCTTCCGTTGGCCTTCCAAACCCCCATTATCATTCTTTTAGCCACAACATCCTGGTGCCAGGAACCAACGCTGAACACTTGCTTGTTTTTGAGTGAACAAATAGAGAGATGATCTTCTACGTGCATATTGTTATTGCTTGACTTGATCCTTTCACAAAATTGTCATGAGTGTTTGATTCATTAGATGATTATATTGTTGTTCTTGAAGCTTAAATCATCTTTAATATCTACTTTGCACGGTTGATTGTTCTCTAGTACTAATTCATTGAAAGTTTTGCTTTGTTCTTCCTACTTGTTTATTCATTACTCATTTGATATCAATATAAACTACAGCTTTTATTCATTTGATCTCAGTTTATATGCATTACATTATTATATGATCAAGTTTGTGTGAAAGCATGTCACTTCAGAAATTATTCTTGTTATCGTTTTACCTACTCGAGGACGAGTAAAACTAAGCTTCGGGATGCTTGATACGTCTCAAACGTATCTATAATTTCTTATGTTCCATGCTTATATTATACCAATTGCTACATGTTTTATATACACTTTGTGTTGTTTTATGCATTTTCTGGGACTAACCTATTAACAAGATGCCACAATGCCAGTTCCCTGTTTTCTGCTGTTTTTGGTTTCAGAAAACCACTTAAGGAAATATTCTCGGAATTGGACGATTTTTATGCCAAAGTTCCTATTTTTTCCGACACGTTCCAAGCGTCCGAAGAGGAAACGAAGGAGGGCACCGAGGCGCCGTCATGAGGTGGGGGCGCGGCTCCCCCGCCCCCCACCCCCCCCCCCCCCCCCCTGCCGCGCCAGCACCACGTGACGTGGCCTCGGGACTCCACCGCCTTCGCCCTTTCGCCTACAAATACCCCCCGACAATACAAGACCAAATACCCGAACACTTTTCCAGAAACCCTTACGGAGCCCGCCGCCGTTGTCAACCCTAGTTCGGGAGGGTTCAGAAGCTCTTCCCGGCACCCTGCCGGAGAGGGGAATCACCACCGGAGGGCTCTACATCACCATGCCCGCCTCCGGACTGATGCATGAGTAGTTCATCCTTGGACTACGGGTCCATAGCAGTAGCTAGATGGTTGTCTTCTCCTATTGTGCCACCATGTTTAGATTTTGTGAGCTGCCTATCATGATCAAGATCATCTTTATGTAATGCTACGTGTTGTGTTTGCTGGGATCCGATGGATATTGAATACTATGTCATTTGCTTCATAATATATCATGTTGTGTGTTGTTTATGATCTTGCATGCTCTCCGTTGCTAGTAGATGCTCTGGCCAAGTAGATGCTTGTGACTCCAAGAGGGGGTATTTATGCTCGATAGTAGGTTCATGTCTCTATTTAATCTGGGGTAGTGACAGCAAGCTCTAAGATTGTAGATGTACTGTTGCTAGTAGGGATAAAACAGTAGTACTTTGTCTAAGGATAATGTTATTACTTACATTAAACACTTTGCCTAATGCAATAATCTGTTGCTTGCAACTTAATACTGAAACGGGTGCGGACGCTAACCGGAAGGTGGATTATTAGTCATAGATGCGGTTGGAACGGTCTATGTATATTGTTGTAATGCCCAAATGAATCTCATACTAGACATCATGACATTAGTATATGCATCATTATGCAGCTCTTTATTCTGTTAATTGCCCAGCTGTAATTTGTTTACCCACATGTATGCTATTATTATTATTGTTGTTGTTGTTTATGGAGAGACACCACTAGTTAACTGTGGATCCCGGTCCTTTTCTTTAAACTGATAATACAACCAACTGCAAACTGTTACTTTCATTCTCTGCAAACATCATCCTCCACACATACGTTTAATCCTTTGCTACAGCAAGCCAGTGAGATTGACAACCTCACTGTTTCGTTGGGGCAAAGTAGTTTGATTGTGTTGTGCAGGTTCCACCTCCCCTTCGACGCCTGTTTTCTGGCGCCGTTGCCGGGGAGACCTTCAGATGTGTTCTTCATCTCCTACTGGTTCGATAATCTTGGTTTCATAACTAAGGGAAGACTTGCTGCTGCACTCATCATACCTTCCTCTTGGGGTTTCCCAACAACACCACCGTGTGCATCAAGGAGTTTTCTGGCGCCGTTGCCGGGGAGCTGAAGCACATCTGCAAGGTGAGTCTCTCACTTCCCAATCTCTTTACTTTGTTATTGTCTTGCTTAGTTAAATTTTATTTCCTGTTTAGTTTGCTATTAAATAACAAAAACACAAAAAAACTAGTTACTTGCATTTTATTTACTTTGTTATTATCTTGTTTGCTTCTTATTATCAAAAACACAAAAAAATTAGTTACTTGCATTAATTTTTGTATTTCGGTTTTAGCGTTATTTCTGTTAAAATGTTGCTCCCTAAGTACACCCTGGAAGACCTACCAGTAGGAAGTGGTTCTATAATTGGAAAAGATAATATTGAAGAATTCTTTGACCATGTTAGTATGCATGATGATTTTGAGGATAGATCCATAGCAGAACTTGCTCCAAATTATGAAATTGCTGCAGCTTCCTTGGTTCACATGCTAGAGGCTAGGTTTGTTAACCTCCACCCCATAATTCAACAAATGTTTCTTAATCTTCATAATGTTGAAAATGCTGAAAAGAAAGACTTTATTCTAGAAACACTGCTTAAAGAATTTGGTGATGTTGCTAAAGAAGTTAGGAAAGTTTTTGATCGCTTTAATATGCTAGGCTCATGTGTAGATGTCATCAATACACTAGAAAAATTGGGGCAAGCCGAACCTAAAAAGGGAGACGTAATCAAAGTACCAATACCTATTAAACTTGTAGCTATGCATGAAGCTTTGGAAGAAAATTTTGATTGGATTGTCCCTGCAAACCCCTTTGATGAATGTAGTAAACCTAAGAGTGATGAAAAAGGGACCTCTAAAACTCATATAGATAAAATACAATGCATAGTTGAGAGGATTTCTTGCATTGATTTGGATGCTTCTTCTCTTGGAAATACTTGAGTTTTGCTTTTTGTGCCTACCTCAAAGGCGTTAAAGAAAAGCGCTTATGTGAGACAACCCACTTTTTATTCCTGTTATTTTATTTTCTTGAGTCAAGGAACATGCCTACCTCTGTAGCAATTCCTTTGTATCTTTACTTTCTTGCATAGTTGTGCCAAGTTAAGTCTCTAGTAGAAAGTTGATGCTAGAATTGGATCTCTGCGCAGGAACAGTTTTTCTGCTGTCCACCGTTAAATTCATAACTCTTCGCAGAAAAATCAAAATGACCTGGGATTTTTTGTGCGTGATCCTCAGATATGTATGCAACTTTCATTAGTTCTGAGTTTTCTGATTTGAGCAAGTTAAGTGCCTCGAAAAAATTCGTCTTTACGGACTGTTCCGTTTTTGACAGATTCTGACATTTATTTTGCATTGGTTCTTTTGCTGTTTTTGAATGGATCTTTTTGTTCCATAAAATTCCAGTGGCTGTAGCTAATGTCCAGTACCATGATAATGATTGTCTCCATGCAGAATATGAGAATTTTTGATTATGCACTAACCCTCTAATGAAGTTTACTTTGAGTTTGGTGTGGAGAAAGTTTTCAAGGATCAAAAGAGAAGGATGATATGATGTGATAAAGAAGATGAAAGAGCCTAAGCTTGGGGATGCCCCCGTGGGTCACCCAAGCATATGGGCATCCCCTTCTTCATCAACAACTTATCAGGTCATCTCTAGTGAAACTATATTTTAATTCCGCCACATCTTATGTGCTTTACTTGGAGCGTCTGTTTGTTTTAATTTTTGCTTTTGTTATTCTTATTCTCTGAATAAAATGAATCCTAGCATTCTTGTGTGGGAGAGAGACACGCTCCGCTTTTTTATTCGAATATTCCTATTCTTCACTTATATTTGTTGAGTATTCTTTTCTACCTACTGCAATACTTTCAGCTCTTATTTTTCATGCACCTCTTGTTAGAGCTGTTAGTTTTCTTACGTTATACTCTCTTGCTTCATTGTTAAATACTTGGAGAGTTTACGTTTTAAATAAGTTGATTGGTGTTTGGTTAAGAACAGAAAATGTTAAATGTGGTAGATGGTATAATTAAATGATACATAATCTTGTAGATCATTAAATTGTGTCACTTGAATCATTGATGTTGTTTTGAGATATTAATATGCGTAATGGTAAAACATGATGGTTTAGTAAAGTGTAATGATTAATGGTTGGTCTAGAAAACTTGAAGCTGTGCCATACTTAAATATCCAGTTGATAGCATAATGATATATGGATTCTAATGTTAAAAACAACCGTAATGACTTTGTGTTATGCGCTACGGTCGGGGTCCCAACAGTGACCATGGAGTGATTTTCATTATGCCTTGTAAGATCATATTTCTAGTTGGAATCTTTTTGCTTGTGAGTTCTAAAGCTGCGGTTTTCATGGCACTTCCACCACCATATATGCTAGCCTCTTCGGTACTTTGCATTTCCCTTTCTCACATTGAGAGTTGGTACATACTTCGCGGGTATATCCAAAACTCGTGGGAGATCTTCATCATGTTCTCCTACACATAAGCCAAATATCTTACTCAAAACATCCACCATACCTACCTACTACAGCATTTCCATAGCTGTTCCGAGATATATTGCCATGCAACTTTTATCTTACATTACATGACTTGTTGTCATTTATCATTTTTATATTGCTTTGCATGATTCTATATAGCTGATGTGTGGTTTTACCCATGTTACGCTAGATCATTGCATATCCTGCTACGCTGGCAGAGGCACCGTTTCATACACCATGTTTTATCCCTTATGAGATCCTTGTATCAAAAGTGTGTTGTCATATTAGAATGTTTGCCCCTAAAAGTGAAAAGAGCCATGGAGGCCATCGAAAAGAGAAACAGAAAAATGTAAAAAAATAGAAGGAAAAAAAAGAATAAAAAGGGGGCAACATTACTACTCTTTATCCACACTTGTGCTCATGTTATAGCACCTGTAATATTCATAGTCATCATTTGTGCTCATGTTTAGCACCTTTACTCCATATGTGAGAGTTTTCATGATCTATTTGTATAACTATGTGGGGAACTTTACATTATAGAACTTGGCTTGTATATTCCAATGATGAGCCTCCTCAAAAGTGCTCTAGGTCTTCATGAGCAAGCAAGTTAGATGCACCCCCACTAGTTCCATTGGAGAGCTTTCATACACTTATAGCTCTATGTGCATCCGTTGTGTGGCAATCACTACTCCTTGCATAGCTTCGATTATAAGACTTACTCTTGTCTAATGATCACTTTCAGCTTTGTGAGACTTTCTTCCATTGGCCTTCCAAACCCCCCTTATTATTCTTTTAGCCACAACATCCTGGTGCCAGGAACCAACGCTGAACACTTGCTTGTTTTTGAGTGAACAAATAGAGAGATGATCTTCTACGTGCATATTGTTATTGCTTGACTTGATCCTTTCACAAAGTTGTCATGAGTGTTTGATTCATTAGATGATTATATTATTGTTCTTGAAGCTTAAATCATCTTTAATATCTACTTTGCACGGTTGATTGTTCTCTAGTACTAATTCATTGAAAGTTTTGCTTTGTTCTTCCTACTTGTTTATTCATTACTCATTTGATATCAATATAAACTACAGCATTTATTCATTTGATCTCAGTTTACATGCATTACATTATTATATGATCAAGATTGTGTGAAAGCATGTCACTTCAGAAATTATTCTTGTTATCGTTTTACCTACTCGAGGACGAGTAGAACTAAGCTTGGGGATGCTTGATACGTCTCAAACTTATCTATAATTTCTTATGTTCCATGCTTATTATACCAATTGCTACATGTTTTATATACACTTTGTGTTGTTTTATGCATTTTCTGGGACTAACCTATTAACAAGATGCCACAGTGCCAGTTCCCTGTTTTCTGCTGTTTTTTGTTTCAGAAAACCACTTAAGGAAATATTCTCGGAATTGGACGATTTTTATGCCAAAGTTCTTATTTTTTCCGACACGTTCCAGAAGTGCGAAGAGGAAACGAAGGAGGGCACCGAGGCGCCGTCATGAGGTGGGGCGCGGCTCCCCCCCCCCCCCCCCCCTGCCGCGCCAACACCACGTGACGTGGCCTCGGGCCTCCACCGCCTTCGCCCTTTCGCTTACAAATACCCCCCGACAATACAAGACCTAAGACCCGAACACTTTTCCCCGAAACATTACGGAGCCGCCGCCGTCGTCAACCCTAGTTCGGGAGGGTTCAAAAGCTCTTCCCGGCACCCTGCCGGAGAGGGGAATCATCACCGGAGGGCTCTACATCACCATGCCCGCCTCCGGACTGATGCGTGAGTAGTTCATCCTTGGACTACGGGTCCATAGCAGTAGCTAGATGGTTGTCTTCTCCTATTGTGCCATCATGTTTAGATCTTGTGAGCTGCCTATCATGATCAAGATCATCTTTATGTAATGCTACATGTTGTGTTTGCTGGGATCCGATGGATATTGAATACTATGTCATTTGCTTCATAATATATCATGTTGTGTGTTGTTTATGATCTTGCATGCTCTCCGTTGCTAGTAGATGCTCTGGCCAAGTAGATGCTTGTGACTACAAGAGGGGGTATTTATGCTCGATAGTGGGTTCATGTCTCTATTTAATCTGGGGGAGTGACAGCAACCTCTAAGATTGTAGATGTACTGTTTCTACTAGGGATAAAACAGTAGTACTTTGTCTAAAGATAATGTTATTACTTACATTACACACTTTGCCTAATGCAATAATCTGTTGCTTGCAACTTAATACTGAAAGGGGTGCGGACGCTAACCGGAAGGTGGATTATTAGTCATAGATGCGGTTGGAACGGTCTATGTATATTGTTGTAATGCCCAAATGAATCTCACACTAGACATCATGACATTAGTATATGCATCATTATGCAGCTCTTTATTCTGTCAATTGCCCAGCTGTAATTTGTTTACCCACATGTATGCTATTATTATTATTTATGGAGAGACACCGCTAGTGAACTGTGGACCCCGGTCCTTTTCTTTAAACTGATAATACAAGCAACTGCAAACTGTTACTTTCATTCTCTGCAAACATCATCCTCCACACATACGTTTAATCCTTTGTTACAGCAAGTCAGTGAGATTGACACCCTCACTGTTTTGTTGGGGCAAAGTAGTTTGATTGTGTTGTGCAGGTTCCACCTCCCTTTCCAACAAGCTGTTTTCTGGCACCGATAACCTTGGTTTCATAACTGAGGGAAGACTTGCTGCTGCACTCATCATACCTTCTTGTTGGGGTTTCCCAACAACACCACCGTGTGCATCAGCGAGAAGAAGGTGTACGTGTGTGGGATGAGCACAAACAGTAGGATTTTGACCTTCGAGGGTTGCTTTTCGTGCCGATCAATGATTGGCCTGCTCTTAGTAACATCTCAGGACAGACAACTAAGGGATACCATGCATGCACACACTGTTTGGATGATACTAAATGTATATACTTGGATAAATGTAAGAACTGTGTGTACCTGGGGCATCATCGATTTCTTCCGGTCAGGCATAACGTACGGAAGAAAGGCAAGCATTTCAAAGGTGAGGCAGATCACCGTAGGAGGCCTATGGACCGTACTGGTGAACAAATATTTGATATGGTCAAGGATTTAAAAGTAATTTTTGGAAAGGGTCCTGGAGGACTACAGGTTCCGTATGACGCTAACGGGCACGCACCCATGTGGAAGAAGAAATCTATATTTTGGGAGCTACCATATTGGAAAGTCTTAAAGGTCCGATCTGCAATCGACGTGATGCACGTGACGAAGAATATTTGCGTGAACCTGCTAGGCCACTTGGGCGTGTATGGGAAGAAAAAAACATAGAGGCAGCACGGGAGGACCAGAAACGTTTGAAAGAACGAGACGGCCTGCTTCCAGAACACTATAAAGGTCCTGCCAGCTATGCTCTAACCAAAAAAGAGAAAGCAATATTTTTTGAATGTCTTAGCAGTATCAAGGTCCCGTCTGGCTTCTCGTCGAATATAAAGGGAATAATAAATGTGGCACAGCAAAAATTTCAAAACCTAAAGTCTCATGACTGCCACGTGATTATGACGCAATTGCTTCCGATTGCATTGAGGGGGCTTCTACCGGAAAATGTTCGAGTACCCATTGTGAAGCTTTGTGCATTGCTCAATGCAATATCTCAGAAGGTAATCGATCCAATGATCCTACCAAGGTTACAGAATGATGTGGTCCAGTGTCTTGTCAGCTTTGAGTTGGTGTTCCCCCCATCCTTCTTCGATGTAATGACGCATGTCTTGGTTCACCTAGTCGAAGAGATTCAAATTCTCGGTCCCATATTTCTACACAATATGTTCCCATTTGAGAGGTTCATGGGAGTCTTAAAGAAATATATTCACAACCGTGCTAGGCCAGAAGGAAGCATCTCCAAGGGCTATGGAACCGATGAGGTCATTGAGTTTTGTGTTGACTTTATTCCTGACATTAATCCGATTGGTGTTCCTCAGTCGCGACATGAGGGGAGACTGAGTGGAAAAGGCACTCTAGGAAAAAAAGTATTAGTATGTAGGGACGAACCTTCTTTCAGTCAAGCACACTACACAGTTCTACAAAATTCTTCGTTGGCAGCTCCATATATCGAGGAACACATGCAAATTTCACGATCCGAGTTCTGGATTAAAGATCAACACAAGGCGAAATTCAGCGGTTAGTTGCAAACACATCTCATGAGTAACACCAAGGTTGAAGTTCAGCTGTACTTGTTGGCCAGGACACCATCTTCGACTATAGTCACTTTCGAAGGGTACGAGATAAATGGGAATACATTTTACACGATCGCTCAAGTTAAAAAGAGCACCAATCAAAACAGTGGTGTCCGCTTTGACGCAACAAACAGCAATGGGCAAAAGGACACATATTATGGTTACATAGAGGAGATATGGGAACTTGAGTATGGACCTTCTTTTAAGGTCCCTTTGTTTCGGTGCAAATGTGTCAAGCTGAATGCAGGTGGGGTAAAGGTAGACCCGATGTACGGAATGACAACGGTGGATCTGAACAATCTTGATTACAAAGACGAACCGTTCGTCCTAGCAAATGATGTAGCTCAAGTTTTCTACGTGAAAGACATGTCTACAAAACCGAAAAAAAGAAAAAACATGGAAACAAATACATCAGAAGAGCCAAAACGCCACATAGTTCTTTTAGGGAAAAGAAACATCGTGGGAGTGGAGGACAAGACAGACATGTCAGAAGATCATGATAAGTTTGATGAAATTCCGCCCTTCAAAGTCAACACTGACCCAAGCATCATGTTAAATAATGAAGATTCCCCATGGTTCCGGCGCAAAGTTAAGCAATCGAAGAAAAGGAGGAATAATACAACAGTAGAAGGCAATATTGGTGATGTGTAATACTGTATTAAACCTTTGATATAACTTGTACCAATATGCACCTATTTGTGGAATATGAGATCTTTTGGCTTGAAACTTCTAGATGTTTATAGATGATAGACATTTTTGTGAAGACTTTTTTTGGGTATTTTGTCAAAAATCAAGTTTATCATTTTTCATAGCAACTAGTACACATATAAGGTTCCCATCCCAAAGGATTTCCTTTTTTGAGGTGTTTATCACTTTATTTCATTTTTTCGTAAAAACGATCAAAACGGTCGCGATGACTATTCATCAAAAGAGGTAATATTTTCTTGAACTATGAATGTTTCTGTGATATAAGTACTAGTTGTGTACCTTAAAATGATTTTTTCAAAAATTTCAGACCAAACAGTTGTAGTTCAAATTTGAATTACTTTCAAAAAATCGACATAAACTCATTTAACTAGGAGAAATTAGGTAGAAATCAAAGAAAAACCTAATACTTGGGGATTATCCATCATATGTGGACTACTCTTTGTGAAAATTAGATGGGTGCCATTTTGCATCATATTTTTTGTACTTTGTTCACAAAAAAAGTCATTTTTGGCACTTAAAAATGGAAAATGATATTTATGAAAATAATTTCAAGATTTCCCTTGGCATGATTGTTTATCAATACCTTTTATTTTTATGCACCTATTTGTGTAATAACTTTTATTTTTATCAATACCTTTTATTTTTATCAATTCCCTTTATTTTAAATGTTACATTTTTTAATTATCTAATTTTTTATAATTTGTTGAAAACATGTTCTTGAATATAGACATGATTTTTACTAATTATTACAAACTAATTTTACTAGGTTTAGACAATTACATCAGTAGATATAAAAAAACAGAAAAGAGAAAAGAGAAATAAAATGAAAAAGAACTTTAGTACCGGTTGCTGGTTGCAACCGGTACTAAAGGTTTTCGTTTCGCGCCAGAAAACTGTGCGGCGAATCGACAAACCTTTAGTACCGGTTGCAGTCACCAACCGGTACTAAAGGACCTTTAGTCCCGGTCCGAGGCAACGACCGGTACTAAAGGCATGTGCCTTAAATTCTCTCGCCCCGATCAGGCAGTTCTCATTCTCCACACACAGACGCGCAGAGACGAGACGCAGAAGAGCCCGACGGCGACGAGGTGCTGCCCGACCCCGACGAGGTGCTGCCCAACGGAGACGAGGTGCTTCCCGGCGGCTCCCCGACTCCGGCTTTGCGCTCACCTACTCCGGCTGCTCCCCGACTCCGGCGCGCCCCCACGGTGAGCTCTCTCTCGCCGCCGCCGGAAACCCTAGCTAGGTACATTAATCGCCCGCCGCCGGTAGAAATCGCCGGTAGAGGCCGAGGGGAGGCGCTGCCGCGCAGGCCGAGGCGGAGCGCGGAGGCCGGGGGGAGGCATTGTGCGGAGGCGCCGGCGGAGCGCGGAGGCCGAGGCGGAGGCGCCGCCGGTAGAAATCGCCGAGGCGGAGGCCGCTCCCCAACTCCGGCGGAGGCGGAGGCCGAGGCGGAGGCGCCGTCGGGTTGCTTGCGCGCGGGAATCGAGGGCGCAAGAAGGCAGGGAGGGAGAGCTCCTCCATTGCTGACGTCATGCTGACGTCAACGTTTGGGGCCAGGTGGCTACAAGACCGCCGTTCCTCTGTGGGAAGAAAGAGACGCCAAGTTAATTGCTGCCGGGGTCACTCCTAGTACATCGAGCTATCCCACAAGGGCGAAGCATTGGTTGTACGGCATCGGGATGGAGCCCGACTCACAGACATGGATTCTTGTGTTGAAGGAAAAGGTTAAACCAGGCCCCGAGGGACAGCCCGAAAGAGCCAAAATTCTGAAGAAAGTCAACGAACTTGATGATGCAGTAGTTGCCGCTCGGGAGGGAAGGTTCGCGCCTGATAGAGAGAACGACGAGCTGTCACTCGCCCTCGGGAATCCTGAACACACTGGACGAGTACGAGGCGTGGGCGTCGTCCCTTGGAAGGTTGGGTTCGCCGAGAATAGGGACACTTACAGGAGCCGCGACAGGAAGAAGAAACAGGAGGTAGAGAGATATCAGCGGTTGGAAAACATGATATTAGACCTGCAGCAGAAGCAACATGCAATGAGGCAGGAAAGGGCATCTGAGCCGCAGGAGGACCAACTTGATATGGCATCTGAGCGGAAAAGCAGCGTGGCTTCCACGCAAAATGTCCAGCCTGATGACGCAACATACCCCGTGGATTAGATTAAGGTGAGCACAAATTGTGAGCTGCACACCAAACTGAAGAACCTATCCATGAAGGTGGCGATTGGCTTTGCTTTAGAGAATGCACCCGGAGCAACCCTTCATGGCGGTCAGATTCCAGCTGGCTACGCTCGAGTCGCGGTGGATGAAATTATGCCGCGATTCGAGGAGCTAGAGCTTGACTTTGCTGGAGCTGAAGGGGAGAGGACACTGGGAGAAGTGTTGCGTGCAGTCATTCTATGGAGAAAGGAACACATCGTGTTTCCAGAATCGACGCGAAGGCCACCAACCCCTCCGAGTAGCAATAAATCTCCAAGTCCACGCCGCATTGATAATTTTGACATCCAGAGGGAGCCCAGCGCGACTCCATCTCCCCGGTGCGTGAGTCCACTCCAGCGGGAGTCCACCCCGGAGCTTGCAAAGAGTCCGCCCACCAGCAATAGGACCTTCTCAATGAGGCAGAAGATGCTTGCCGGTGCGCCGAGTGGTGCTCCAAAGGACACCTACAATTACGGGCCTTCGTTGAAGGATCTTCCGGTGTTAACTTACCACCGGACCGTTGAGGAGAATGCTCCCTTGGTCAAAGCTCACAATGACGCACACTTTGCGAAGAAAGTGCCCGAGCCAAAACAGGTACTAAACCCGAAGGGTGTTAAACACTTTTTAGACATCGTCTGTGATCCTGACCGTAGAATTTTGCCTGATAACTATGAACGCTCTATCTCGAAGAGTTTTGACACGCAAGAGGAGAATAAAAAGAAAAGGGTCGCTGCACAGAAGAAGAAGAAGGCGAAACAGGTTCCCCAGCTCGGAGAACAGAAAGTACAGTCGGTCGACCCGCTGAAGGTTCAGACAGACAAGCGTCCCAACGTTGGGACAAATATTCCTGCTTCAGACTACATGGACGATGATGCATTTGACGCACTTTTCCCCAAGTCGACTGAGATAGCACGGAAGTTTGTCTACGGGAAAGATCTTCTACCTCCTGATGAGATGGTGCGTCTAGCTTTTCAAATGCGGAGATTGCATGACCGGTACATGAAGGTTGCAAAGGACAAGCAACTCGTGTTTTACGTGACATACCGAGAAGACCAATTCTTCGTCGACTACGAGATATGTGTCGAATTTGAAGAATTACGGCACTTATACAACCGGCGTGCTCTCAACGCAACTATCATGAGTTGCTACGTTCTGTAAGTGATTTTTTCTAAGTCTCTAGCTGAGCATATAATTATCCTCACTAATTGAGCCTGTAATTATCCTCACTATATTCTTTCGTATGCTATTATATATGCAGGTGGATGCTTATTGAGTGCAAAAGGAAAAGACTCTAGGAAGTTGGGTTCATTGACCCATCTATCGTTAACTGCAAAAACTTAGAGCGGAAGCCCGAGGACTGCGAGGAGGCATTGTTGAGGTCGCTATTGAGGCAAACACAGGCGGCAGATATACTTCTTCATTACAACTTCAAGTGAGTGTGACTGTCTTGAACACATTTCTATATTGCTAATTACTAGATGTTAAGTTTAATTGATGAGTTATATGCATGCCTCACTATATAAACGTGTGCAGCTACCATTGGATTCTACTGGACATTATCATTGACAAGGGAGTAGTTCAAGTCTTTGACTCATTACGCAAAACAGAATCATACTACCAGGACTTGATTGACATGCTTAAGAGGTAATTTCAACCATTAATCCATTTCACGATATCAAGTAATCATAACTCATTTATTCATTCGCTTTTGCGAGTAGGGTTTGGAAAATATTCATCAAGAGAGAGAGGGGTGAATGGAAACCAGAGCTGACTATTAAACATATTGATGTAAGTGTTCTACTATTAAACATAGTCTCTTTAATTCATCACCATTTTGAATTATTATTTAATTAATTTATATTCTCGTAAAGACCTTGAAGCAACCCCCGGGAAATGAATTATGTGGATTCTACGTCTACGAGTTTATGAGGACCTTGAGCGTTGAGCAGGCGTCGCGTGATAAAAGAATGGATGTGAGTGTGACTGTCTTGCACTATATTTCAATCTTATTATGATTTGATATATATATATACACACAACTAATATATTCATATTGATCTCCTTTAAAGCTTAACGACAAGCGGAGCGCCATCCTACCACATCAGCGCGTAGAAGCAATTCAAGAGGAGATTGCGGGATTTATCCTTGAGGAGGTCATGCATCCAAAGTGAGAATACCATAATCCTAAATATAGCTATGCCACCTGAAAGAAACTCACGACGTAATGAGGAGGATGTATGACATTATTGCGATCTCTATATACCGGATTGTATATATGTATATATGTATGTAATAACGTAGTATGAATATGTCCTATATCTAAATTATATTATATATCAACGTGTACCGTATGTAGTAGCGTAGAATACATATACGAAAGTATATTACGTATGCATCAATGTCTACCGTGTATATATATAATACCGTATGTATGTAAAACAGTAGATGAAAAAGAAAACATAAAATAAAATTGCAGTGAAGAAAAGAAAACAGATAACAGAAAAAAAAATGAAAAAAAAACAGGAAACGGAAAATAAATTGCAAAACACTAAAACCCTCAACCCGCACGATCCCGTGCCCCGCGCCCACGTGGAGGCCTTTTAGTACCGGACTATGCACAACCGGTACTGATGCTGGGGGGCATCAGTACCGATTGCGCAGTACCGGTTGCGAAACCGGTACTGATGCCCCTCCCCGACCGGTATTATATGTGTGTTTTCCACTAGTGTGACATTTTCTGGAGGGGTAAACCAGAAATAACTGACCTGTTACGATGCTATTTTCGGATCTATTCACCTATCTTTCCGTGCCCTGATTATTCAACTTTGTACTACCCCACAACTTTGTGGTCCTCCGTGTGGGAGTATCATAAGAAAGAAGCCATAGGGGATGGATCATTCTTGTCTGTCTGCATTGCATCAAGTTGGCTCCGGCCCCTCATAGAGTTTGTAGGCCCATGTTTGGTGCACAAAAGCCTGATGTGCTACCACCGACCTAGCCAAAAGCAAACCGAACCCAACGTGCAGGCGCTACAAGAACAAAATCATCACACAGATTTGCTGATGCATATGTCCATACAAGTGGTTGCTACTTCTCCATAAATAGGAATAGCTAGGACGACGGTATTCATCATTTGGGAACCGAAGTATTCAAACTCATTGGTAAATGAAATGACAACCAGAAGAAGCATGGGAGAAAGGGACAGAATGTAGGAAACCCATGCACATGATTTTTTGTTTAGCCAAGTACTAATTTGTTCGGAACATATATATATCCAACGAAACTATATCCATGGGGCAATGATTCCATGCCAAGCCATGCATATGGGACAGTTTCTCTTCCTGTTGTTTTGTAGCTACTAGCATGCACTATATAACACGAACACTCCAAGCTACGTGCCACACATGCATATGTGTGTATTGTAATAGTGAACCAGCTAGGACAAAGGGTGAACAACTAGAGATCATGGGCAGGCACACTAAACCGGCAGGACCACAGGCTTACATGTGCCAAAGCTAGCACTGCACTTTGTTGCTTCATCGACACCCCTCCCTGCATAGTTGTCAAGGCATATGCATGCCATCATCCTTGACATGTTCATCTATGCATTGCTAAGGCAACTAGCTAGTGTGTTACTTTTTTCGATGAACGGGATATATTAATATCAACAAAATGCCCGCACACCAAAGATGCACACAACAACAACAACAAAAAACCACTCCACCGCCGTGCTCAACCACTCACAAGAGCACTCTAATTACTAACAAAGACATCACTCGGATTGCAAAACATGCTTCCTCTCTCCCAGTGTCGCCGCCGCTGCCCTCTCTCCTCCCCCATACCTTCTTCTCCCTCCCAGGTCGCCCAGCGCAGGGCGGCTCTGGAGGCCCCGCCTCCCCTCCAAATTCAAGTTTGTATGCCGCAAATATCTTCCCCACAACCATTGCGGCCCCCTGCGTCGGCGGTGGCAGCCACACCCAACATGCCCTACACGGGGGCTGAAGGCGAGTGTGCTTCGATGGCCTCCTATGAAAGACGGCCCTAAGCGGCACATGTGGAAAGTCCAGGTGTCGTGGGGACGGTCGGCCTTGTGTCGCCGACCTTCTTAAGGCAAAACAACGGAGACGGAGTGGAGGCAGCTCCCTTCCCCGCGCGTTAGCTCCTTCGGGTCTACATCGGGGTGGATCCCAACGGATATGCGGGGCGAGGTTCCGTTAGGTTGGGGTTGATGATGGCGGCGTTCGCGGACGTCATAACTTTGTGGAAGGCGTCATTGTTGCGATCTCCTGCACCCACCAAGATATTCCGGGGGAACAACACTCATATGTCGTTATCCCTCTTGTGGGCATCGTTTTGGAACAAGTTTTGCGTGGAGGGGTCTAGTCGTGGTGCGTGTTGCTTCTATTGCGTTGGCGGTGGCGGCGAGTCTCGGTGACGTGGCACCAGTGGGGTCTCGGTGGTGGACGAGCGCAGCGTGGTGGAGCGGTCTGACATCGTAGCAACATCGATGCCAGGCCTGACAAGTCTAATCTTTGATCCATGTCCTAAAGATGAAGATGAGTTAGAGGAAGACAGTGGTGGCGACTTCTGTTGCGTGTGCATCGGTGCCACTAAGGGTTTGCTAGAGCGGTCGTGCCCCTTGCTCGCTAACGGGCGGCTTGGTTTGGCCTTCGGTCTTTTGATGATGTGCGTTAGGGTGTTGTCAGGGAACATAGCCCTGTTCTTGCCACCCTCTTAATCAGTTTTTCAGTTTTGTAGGTGTAGCGAACTGTCGTTAGTATGGTGGCTTCGTTTCGGGTTGATCTTTATATTACTCTTGTAAGGTTTTTACTTAATAATCTAATGAAAACGGTTGTTTACATCATTTGTATGTAGGGGCTATCGGGTACACCCTTCATTCAAGAAAAAAACTAATGCTCAATGCCTCAATCTTTAAGCATATGGAACAAAATCTCATAGGGCTAAGACAGAATCTCTCGGGAATAAAGGCATTTGGTTACCGGCGGTGTGTGACTGTGAGAGTCTGCGCCTACGACGACGTCTTCGATCCATCGGCTCGAATGATGATTAGGATTCGGGCGGGCGCGCATGGAGGAATCATGGTCGCCGATGGAATTGGCCTTTTTCTACAACTGAGGCTCGCATGTGTGTGATACGTACTGTGATCTCGATCGATCGAGCCATCTCGTTCTCTTTCTCCTCCGGCCATCACCGCCCCATTCCCTGGCCATTCCATTAAACAATGCCGGCGGGGCGCGTACGGACGCCCGCGGTGGCCGTGCCGCCATGATCGAACCATGCATGCACATGCCAAGCCAAAGCTTCTCGCTGAATCTAAACGCTTTTTAGTAGAGAGATAGGTGTTGTTTAGGGAGAGCATGCGAACGATTTGTGCCTGCTTTTTGTGTGTATATATTCTTCGTCGATCCACTTGCTGGACTTTTGTGATCATAAAAAGCGAGCAGAGGCGACATGGGCACCAGGTACGTACTGACTACTGAGGTACGTTCGAGGATTCGAGCCAGGGGATCGAATCGATGTAAGTTAGGCTTCAATATTAGGCGCTGACGATATGCATGCCACGACGCAAATGGCACTACAAAAACGAAGCCACGTACGACATAATTTCATGCATGCATGTGAGTGTTAGGACCCACAGTCCAACACACAGATTGTTTTCAGTCCTAAACTTCAGGTAACGACTGTTCCTTACGTTTTGCTCCATGTCCATATGCATATAGCCTTATTCAAAGCCTGCACGTACGTATACATGTGGACATACCCATGTAGCTTTGTACGTATATGCATACGCCCATTCTCCCGTCAAAAGGAAAACAAAACGCCCATTCTGCAGTGATCTGTATTCTCTTCAGCGTGCACGGCTCGTCGGCAATTTGGCACGATCGAAACTTGCCGAGATCGATCGAGCAGCTTGATGTGGCTTCCCATCATGCATTTACATGATCCATGAGCCAGAATAGATCGAGCGGGTCAGGACACAGTGTTACAATCGGTCCAAACCGTAGCACGGCCCTGCGTGCGCAGCAATTCAGTTTTTCTCTAGAAAAAAATCTGATCATTACCGGCACCGATTAAGAAGCCTGCGATCAGGCTAAGTAGCAAGGTCTCGTTTTGCTCAAGACGGTAGCAAAATTGGTTAGTTTTTTAACTAAAGTCTAAGGATGAAAAAGGGAAGCAAAAGCAAATCAACTCGCTTGTCATTTGTTTTTCCTAGCTATCGAACAGACATATGACACTTCAGACCACCAGACCTTGAACTATGTCACGGTGATAACGGCGAAGACCTACTTTGGACGCGCGTAGCGAGGCCCGTCGCCGGTAGGATTGCACGGGATACGTTGCATCTGTGAAATCCCCGACGTTGTGTAAGCTCTACCCGATAGTGAAGTTCTTGCTGCTGGCGTCCGTGGTTTTTTCCGCAAGAGTTTTCCACGTTAAATCTGTTTCCCCTTTACTTTATGTTGCTAGCTCGATCTTCGTTATTGCATGTCGTGTGTAACAAAAACTATAGGGTTAATCTAAAGAAGTAGTTTAGCCTTGATTAGTACAAATTCATTGGGTTCAACCCCATCATTACATGTTGTCTCCGCCACTGTCAAGTCCTGAGGTTTGTTGATGTTGCGTAGACTTAGCTCCAAATAGCTCAAATCTCACCTAGACATTTAGGAAAATAAATCTTAGTTCTGAAACTTAAATTGTAGCATTTTCATTTTCTCATTATCAATGAAAAGCATACCAAGTAATCATAATAATTAACGGAAATTTAAATGGGTAAGATTCAACTCAATCTCGGCGTGATAAATTTTTCCCATGGTTTTACAAATGTATGTTTTGTTGTTATGATCTAGCAATTTGCACTGAAACCATATCCCCAAAGAGGATTGGATTGCCCAAATCACAAACAAGTCCGCCATTGAGAGTGTAAGTCCGGAAGTTCCCAGGACCATATCAGCAAAAGAAGCGGTTTTCGACTACCGCTCTGGAGGAATTACACAGAATCAGTATGGCAAAAGCACCATGATGAGCATGAAAGCCAAGAATTAGCACTAACGAAACCCCATTTAACCTTGATCGTGGCGTGCTTCCTTGGGTTTTAAGCTACCTAAGCTAGGTCTACCTCGTGCCTTTATGCATGTGTGCAACAGTAGTTGTGGGAGAATAATTGCGTTGGTTCTTCTCCCCGGCTGGGGGTGGGTCCTCACATTCCTTTCGGCATTACCAAACGCAACACAGTGTCGGTCTCCACGTCTGTCGGATCGATGATCCATCCATTCGATTAAGATGAGGGCTCCCCGGCCCGGACCCCTTCCATTAACGCCCTTCGTCTCTGAGCATATTCGCCCCTTGCTCCATCTATCGATCACTGCCAAACTACGGTGGAGCTGGATCGGTGTAGATGGCAGTAGATGTGTGTGGTTGCACCTTCTGCAGTGGATTGTTCGATACGATCCCTGTAAATGACCAGCATGGACATGGTTTAGTTTCAGCTGATTCGGAGGAGCTAGGGCAAAGCCTCTATTTATTTACAGTAAGTAAAGTATATCATAATTTATATCCGGAGAAACTCCAAGTCTAGTATAACGCAGAAGAGATCTCGCTAGAGGCTTCAGATCTCGCCGGCCACTCTCAATTGGTTTCTGAACTTTTGTTTTTAGTTCGTGGTACTAGATAGCCGGACTTGTCCTGGATGTGGGTGGCCAGCCACTTGCTGTGTCCCTTTGTTTCATCGCCTCTCAGACCTAGCAGCGCAGCAGGATGAGATCATGCATGATTCCATCCGGCCTTCGTCTTGTTCTCTCTGCCTTGTATTGACCTGATCTTCTTCCAAGTGAGAACTGTATACGGTCTCAGAGATGAGAACCCCATACAGTCGGAAAGATAAACGGACGAACATTTCAACATCGTTCTGCATTTCCACAGCTCCGCGCGCACATGCGCCTAGCAGCGTACAGGCGCTGGGGCCAGCTATCTTGGATTGTGATTTGCTGCCATTTTGCTGATCATGGTTATGTTTGTTCAAGCTTCCTATCGATCGTGATGTATATACCTGTTCATCCATCTAGGCCTAGCTCCATTTTTCATTCGGAGCTCTTCAAACTACTTGGTTCAGAGATGGATGATTCGATGTGCATGGTATGGTCAAGCTCGAGATCAGGTGCCGCAGGAGGCGGCAGTCAAACTTGTCTGTCTTTTGCCAACTTCTCACTACGAAGCATGCATGGCACGGAAAACATTGCATATGCACGATTGGTCTAGCTCTTTCTTTTTATCGAGACATTCGGTGTACTAGCTCTCTTTCGCTTTTATTTTTGGCCCCCGTCTCCTTTCTGTTCGTCATGATGCAGCCTTAAAGTGTACTAACAGTACCAGTACCAATCATTACAGTGCACTGCACTGCTTACCTTGTAAAAATGGTTTAGATCAAATGCGTTTATTCTGAAGATGAAGCATGTACAGTATAAATGGTTAGCAGTGCATATTGAAGATGAAGGGAGTTGTTCTTGTACGTTCCAGCCAATCAAGCTTACTTTCAATTAGTACGAAACAAAATGTTGTGAGATTATGTCGCATCCTGAGGTATACAACTGTGTACGCTAGCCGGCTGTTCAACAACCTCATAATTGTTGGTCATCTTAATAGCTATTGTCTGTAGCGGCGTAGCGATGTTCCGACAGGAGTTAATGTGTTTTTAACATCGAATCAAATCGTTGCGCGAGAGTGTTTTCTTTTTTGAAACGAGCTCGTTGTGCAGTAGTAGATCACGCAGGTAGTATAGCAGCAACCATCCATTCTACCTCAACATATGTTGTATCAACACAGGAGAATTATATACTACTCCTTGAATCTTGTATATACTACAACACTTGGGGTTCAACACTAGTACTAGGGTTGAACTACAAGTGTTATACTTAAGTGGTGCGTCCCGGAGGCGACGAAGATGTATTGCTTCTGAAATTTGTGTTGCGGTGGGAGAGAACATCTTTCTATGTTCATAGATATTTGTTTTATGTAAAATCCAAGAACTGCGTTGTATTTTTCATTTCGTTTTGGGGTCCTTTGTAAATGTATATCCACAACTTTAATACAAGCAACTTCAGGTCCATCAACATCCCTCCCCCTTCGTTCAAAACAAGTATATCCGGACCAAAGGGCTAATTTATTATCTGCTTTGGTTGTTATTTGCAGAGAAGAAGAAACAAAAAATATTTACGATAACATTTGAACAGAAAGCCTAGCTAGGCTCACATGAAGTAGTACACCTAGGGAAAAAGGGCTACATCGGTCGCCAGCCATCAGTACTCTTACAACATTTGATTTAGTCATCACAAGATCATGAAGTTGTTGCAGAAATTTGGACTCATTACACAGATGGAGATATGCAGATAACGAAGACACAATCAAACAACTTTTCTATCGTCTTAAAATCTTCAGGAACACAACAAACCCACATAACTATATAGCTTTTAATTTATTTCAAGGAGGAGAAAATATATACAATTATTATTAACATCGAGAAAAACTGTACAAATATATCACAAACACAAATATACACACCCCTATGAACGCAACAGAAGCCGGGGTTTGTTTCCCTTTTCATGAAAAAAAGTAGCGCGTGCATATTTAGGTCCTACCATATGAGCACTTTCAAAAAAGACGCGGCCGGTAGAATTTAGAGCTGACAAGGTCACCATTAGCTAGCCTCTCACTGTTGATGGATATCACCTACAGCCGAAAGAATGTCGCCAATTAAAACCTACAATAAAACATATAAATATGAGTACTCATGCCAAATATTGAAATTGAACCTCTCAGTTCATTATTATTCAAACCACCGTTAGATCCACCAAAGAAAATGCCATTTTGACAGAGAACACACAAACTCGGAGCAAACGGATTAAGAAGTCCAATTATATTACATGGATGCCAGATAGACCAAGAAAAACAAAGACATCATATACTAGATGGCCTCGAGCCCCAAGAAAATCTCCATTTGGAGCTTGGCGGCAACGTACTTAACTGGCACACGGATTATAATATCTTTTGGTAGTTATCAAACAATCTAAACTAACTAATCAATCGCATAAGCTTCCAAATCAATCATTCCTAGCTACGAGGCTCGGATCCTTTTCTGGAGAATGACAAAGATATAGTGATCTAAGGTGCTAATGACGACATTGAGTACAGTGTAATTTAATCATGCAAGAACACAAACATGTATTCTAATTTGCTTACACGCCATGTTCTGGGATTCAGGGTACAAACAAGAATGGTAAAATATACGGCCGGCTGTACAGTCCCTTTGTGTGCCTGCGCACGAGAGGCAAGAGGTCAACACCACTTACCTTGAAAAATAAAGAGGCTAAGGTATGCGGGACAGCATGTACAGATCAGTAACCTTTTAAATAGAGTTTGTTGCATAACAAGGGAGCTAGCAACAGAGATTCCGACTTCTCAGGTCCATTGATATATTTACTTAAAAGTATAAAAAATTATATCTACATGTTCTTAAAAATATGGAATAATATCTTGCATATTGTCAATGATGTATGACAATAACGTGCGAAATCTCAGTTAAAAGTACTTTATATTCAGAGCTACATTAAGAACAAACAAATGTGTGGATCTGATTTTATACACTATCAAATCTGCAAAAAATATAACATTCTGTCTTTATTGTGTAGCTTAAAATATAAATAATTTTGCACTGTGATTTTTCATACTTGCATCATTGACTACATCCATTTTAGTTCTTCTGGTTGAGCGTTAGAGCTACACAACAAGTTATAAACATATCAAAATTTTCACCCCTGGGATCAAAAAAGAAAGATAAATGTACTAAAATGGTATGTGTGCAAATTTCGATTGTGTTGTATATGTTTAAATGTTATTGGATAAAAAAAAAATTCTACATATTAAAAAAAGAGAAACTCGTGAACCATGAAGCCTATTCGTTGCTACTTTTACAAACTTAAAGCATTGTTACGAAAATTTACAAGTCTACAAAGTTCCTACAAATATTTTGAAAAAGCCTAAAAAGAGATAAAATGGCCCTTTCTGGAAACGAGTCTTCCCATAAAAGGTAGCTATTAAAGTCAAACTGATATTACTCACTACTTCCATAAAAAACAAAAAGGGTGTGTTAAGGTAATTCAGTCTCACGAATGTTGTCGATATTTTTGTGGATATGCTTGCTATCCTTACTAAACAATATAAAGTTGGTAGTCAAATATCTTGGTTCATGCCACGTCTTAATGATAATAGTTTCTTGTTCTACAATACACGGGTAACAGTATTCTTTTGTGGATCACAATTTAGAAAAGTCCAAGAACCTCCAATTGTCACCATGTGCTTTTAGGGGCTTTATGAGGCTAAGGTTGATACAATAAGAATTTTGGTTATGAGAGACGCGAGTTTCCATTTTGTTATTCTAGGATACCGATTTTGTGTTAGACTCGCTATAGCTGAATGGGAATTAGTGACGGAAATGGCACAAAAATGACTCTGTGAGGCTGAAGTTAATCAACCTTGTGATTACCGGTATGATTTTTTTGTTATTTTCCTTCTTCCTTTTTTCCAAAAGGTATCTTGCAAAGATTGGATTATAACTAGTGTAGGTTCTATGGACAAAGAGATCAAGAAAAGAAAAAGGTGCAATCTAGCAGATGGTGTATTCTAGGTGGTCCAAAGGACCAAGGTAGTGTAGGAATCCAAGATTTGACACTAAAAATACGGTCTTACAAAGTAAATGATTGATTAAACTTCTTATTGAGGATGGGGTGAACATGGTATGCTGCGGATAAGTATAGATTTAAAGGCTATATCCGAAAGTCCAGTTTAAATAGGGGATTCCCATTTCTAGTCCAGTTTAATGAAAGCAAAGTAATCATTTCTTAGGTTTGGGACCTATGGTCCTCGAGTACAACTCTTGCAGGATACCTGGCTGGGAATTGATGTGAATAAATTCTTTAGGGTCATACCTTTCAGTTCTCTATACACATGACAAATTAATATTATTAGAAACAACTGTTACAGTTAAGAAGGTATTAGGATCATACCCTCTAGATATCTTGCTTATGTGTGACCTAATTGAAAATATATTGATTACTTGGAATGAATTATTAAAGTATCTTTGCAACGCATGGACATCACTTGTTCTGATGAAATTTTCATGAGAATTACACTTTTTTGTCAAATCAATGTACCACACATTAGTCTAGGTAGATGCATCAGTTAATAAAAAACAATATGTAGATGAAGGTCCCATGAAAGATTAGTATTTTCCCTTGTATATAGAGAAGGCATGCATTTTAACCAAGAAAAATATTGTGAAACAAAATGAACATGGTAGTAACCACATTTTTTTCATGATGATAACACTATAATATATTTGTTTGCCGAATGCAATTACACCGATGCAGTTTGGTCTATTATTAAGGTGGCATCAAATTTATTTCAACTGTGTTCAGTTGTAAATATGTTTGAGAACTAGCTGAGGAGAAATACCATAAAAAACCAGATCCTTTCTTATAGGTGCATCCTTATGTTGGTTCTTCTGGATTTTGCAGAAACGATGTTCTATTTGATAAAATTAAAATCAGCTCTCCCCTGTAGGTCATCTACTCATGCATGCATCGGGCACTTGGTGGCATTTGAATCAACTAGAACACAAGATGATTTTGAAGTCGCATATATTCAAATGGAGCCGGCAATCAATGAGGTATCTAGCCCTTCGTCATCTTATGACGCTTTCTTCTTTTGTCGCATTTCAAGAGTATAGTCAAACTTTATTTACTTTCTTGTTGGTGGGTTGTGTTCATCTTGTTATGTAGAGGCGGGGTGATGATTCCCTTCCTTGTATGCCCTAGATGCGACTACTCCCTTTATATAAAAAATACACGCTAACCTGCCTCTAAGTATTGGTATATAATATATTATAGTATCTATTATGGACATAAAAGTTAGGAGTTATCCCGCCTTTCAGAAAAAGTTACGATTTTAAATTACTGTAGCACAAAGGGACCCAGTGGCTATACAAAAGAAGGCTAGTTCTTTGATTTGAGGTGTAGCAAATAAAAACAGCACCAGCTTAATAGGTATGTATTCTGGAACTTGATTACAGGTTCAGCTAGCTATAAACTAAGCATTGATTTTCCTCATGGACTTTGCGGAATCCATTGATCCGGTCACTTACCTATTTGATGATTTCGCTCAAGAAAATCTTCATCCCTCGGTCATGAAATACATGACGTATATATTTAGCCAAAGGCAAAACTTACTGAGTACTGATGGCTCTTACTAAGACAAATATATAGGAATAACATCAATAGCTACAATATTGAATCCATTGTAAAAAACTTTCTGCGGGTATATTGATATTTTTGTAGATATACTTGGTTATATTTATGAAACATTGATTTTCAGCTAAAATTTATATGATATATACCTCTCGGGAACGGGTGAGTACTGCTTAAAAGCAAAGTTCCGTAGTCAATGACGCAAGGCTTTGCAACCCAAATAATAGAAGTGGAAAGGAAAATAGAACCTCGCCATTTACAATTTTGATTCGAGACAGTACTCATATCGTTTTTTCTCTCTCACACAGGTATTTGTTCTCTAGTGCATAGCTCGCTAGAGAACAATGGCAAGCGACCTCAAAACATATCTCCATCCATCTGTGCGAGCTCCCTTAATTTATTGAGTTGCCAGCCAGCTAGCTCGCCACGCCATGCATCTTCTTCCTCACTCCTCCTCCTCTCTACTCCTCCTGTCCTTAGCTGCAACGCTGAGGACAATTAAGGCACAAACCCCAGAAGGCTGAAGTACTTACCAACTCCAGCTCTCCCCTTCCTCTTCTCTCTCCCCCCATATAATCCCAAAGAAAGCTGCAAAGACCTAAAGCCGGTGGAAAGCTGCGTGCCTCCTCACTCTCTCCTCCTTTGGTGTTGTCTCTGGAGCAGCCCACAAAAGCCAACTCCAAGACCCTTTCTTCCCTCCTCCTCCCCTCCTTTCCATCCATCTCCTTTAATTCATTCCGAGCTCCGGATGTTGTTGTAGATCATGTCTACTTCTTCTCATAACTCATAAGTAGTGCCCCATCCGGCTGATCTCTCCTCCGTCCGCCTCCCACTGCTGCACTGCACTATATAGGCATGCATAGCAAACTCTCTTGATCAGGCGAGAGAGAGAGAGGGAAGGTGAAGGAGGAATTCGTGTTCTCTCTCTACTTCCAAGCTGGTGTAGCAGGCAGGAAGTATCAAGAAGAGAGGAGTGTGGGGCGAAGCCATGTTGGGCTCTTGCGCGCCGAAGGCCGGGCCGCCAATGGAGGAGGAGACGCTGGAGCCGCCGTTCGGGTCCCTGCAGATCAACACCACCTCCGCCGCCACAAAGAGGAAGCGCCGGCCAGCCGGGACTCCAGGTAATCAATCTAGAGGTCACGGTGATAGATAACGGACGCAAATGTATATATCCAATTGCATGGTAGGAGTAGCTACTACGAGGTACGAAGTAGAGTAGATTTTTCGGCAGCAATGTCAATGTTGCTAACATGCATATATCATATATGGCCGATGGGTTGGGCCGGGGTGTGCAGACCCGGACGCGGAGGTGGTGTCCCTGTCGCCGCGGACGCTGCTGGAGTCGGACCGTTACGTGTGCGAGATCTGCAACCAGGGGTTCCAGCGCGACCAGAACCTGCAGATGCACCGGCGGCGGCACAAGGTGCCGTGGAAGCTGCTGAAGCGGGAGGCCGGCGAGGCGGCGCGGAAGCGCGTGTTCGTGTGCCCGGAGCCGAGCTGCCTGCACCACGACCCCGGCCACGCCCTGGGCGACCTGGTGGGGATCAAGAAGCACTTCCGGCGCAAGCACAGCGGCAACCGGCAGTGGGCGTGCACGCGCTGCTCCAAGGCCTACGCCGTCCACTCCGACTACAAGGCGCACCTCAAGACCTGCGGCACCCGCGGCCACTCCTGCGACTGCGGCCGCGTCTTCTCCCGGTAACTTACTACGGACTACACTCGCTAATTCATTCATCAATTAGCAGTGAAGCATTACTCTTCTCTCCCCCATTTTTTGTTCTTTGTTTATACGTACGTTTGTCGATCCGATCCGCCGGCCGGGACAGAAAGGTCGATGTTTTTCCCCCCATTGCTTTCTCCAAAGGATTTCTATGATCTCTGCAGCACGGCACGGCACGGCTGGGCTAAGATGGGGCTCAGAGAGGGAGAGAGAGACCAGCTAGCTCTTTTTCTTTCTTTATCGGAGGGTGCGGATCAGGGCACAATTTCCGAGGGGGGAGTCGCAGGCCCTTTCCCTGTGTCTGCGTGCGCACATTTCCGTTGGTTTCTTGCTCGCGAGCTCGCTCGAGGCCGGCCATGGCGCACTGCATGCGACAGCGGCAGAGAGAGCGGGTGGTGAGCCATTTAATTTGCACACGCTAGCGCCTGACTGACTAGCCCGCCCGCCCGGGGCCAAAAATCCCATACTACCTGACAATTGCTGCCTACGACCGACGCCGGCCTGGATCGCAATATAATAATTAGTAATGCCGCTGGCTCACAAGTCACAACAATGGCAAAGGAGGACGCCAGCATTTGCGTTCTCTTCCATGTAGATCCAAAATCCTTGGACCCCCGCCCGCGCACAGCAGCATCAATTCCTCTCAGCACATACAATAAAGTCTCTTTCCCGCTACCTTTGGTTTTAGCAGTTCATCTACGTCCTCGATCTTGACCATGCCAGTGATGTCGTAAATGTGGTGGTGCAGGGTGGAGAGCTTCATCGAGCACCAGGACACGTGCACCGCCGGCTGCCCACACGCCGGGCCGGACATGTCCGCACCGGCGGCGTCTGGAGCGGCGGCCGACGCGTCTTCACAGCAAATGCAGCAGCAGAAGCAGGCCCCGGCGCAGGCGGGCTCTCTGTCCCTGTCCCGGACCGCGTCGAGCACCAGCCCGTCCAGCGACGTCGTCATCAGCCCCGTGGCCTGGCCCGGCGGCACGGCAATGCGGACCCCGACGGCCGCCGCGTTCCACCGGTTCGACCAGCAGGTGCCGTCGCCGAGGACGCCGGCCTCCGACGGCCGTCACGGCGGGTGCAGCCTCGAGCTACAGCTCATGCCGCCGTCCAACGGCAGCGGTGCGCCTTCAGGAGCGGCACCGTCGTGCTACACGGCGCCCGCGCCACACTCCCCGCCGGCGCTCATCTCGCAGCGGAACGACGCCGCCATGCAGCTGCAGCTTTCCATAGGCTTCTCCAGCGGCGACAACCGTGGTGAGCACAGGCCCTTGCCCTTCTGGGCCGACCCAGCCGGCGGTGAGGCATCGGCCGCGTCCAGGGCGACGCAGGAGGCGCGGGAGGAGCTGCGGCAGTCGATGGCGGAGAAGGCGGCGGCGGACGAGGCGCGCGCGCAAGCGAAGCGGCTGGGGGAGCTGGCCGAGCAGGAGCTCGCCAGCGCCAAGCGCATGCGGCACCAGGCGCAGGTGGAGCTCAGCCGCGCCCACGCGATCCGCGAGCACGCCGTCCGGCAGGTCAACGCCACGCTGCTCCAGATCACCTGCTTCAGCTGCCGAAACAAGTTCCGGGCGGTGAGGTCGCCCGCTATGGCCATGCCGTCCTCCGAGGTGGCCTGCAGCTACGTGTCCTCCGTCCTCACCGAGGGCGACAACAACGAGGTCGGCAATGTCGCCGAGCCCCTCATCACCGACGGCATGCGGAGGCGCTAACACTGTGTAGCATGCTAGCCGTCTAGCTTTGGTCGTCTACCTCTGAGTTGCTTTTTGTTTTTACCGGCGAGCCGGCGGGGGCCGGGGATGGCCCCGTGGTGAGGTGAGGTGTAATTAGGATCTGCTGGTTTATTGAGTCTTGTGATCGAGCTGCATGAAAGCTAAGCAGTGCTGGTAGCCATCTCTACTAATTGTGACGTGCATGGAATCTTTCGCTTGTTTGCTTCTCCTTGGATTTTCTTGAAATATCATTACCGAGGATGGGAGGAGTTGATGATGCCACTCGTAAAGGCCCAGGAGGTGTACTCACCGATCAAGATGGATGCGTGCCACCTTTGTGGCAGGTCGGGTCGTTGCATGCAAACTGCAAATATTTACTCTAATATTCAAACGAAATAGACTATATATAAGCATCAGGTGGTAGCTTTTATTGTCAGAATCGATATGTTAACTCATTAGCAAGTTGGCGAGCTAATTGCTTGCAAAGGCTCACAGGCTGGTCCGATCGAGACTGAGGATGATCAGCCACACCCACGATGAAGATACGGCCCAGAGACCACCCATAGTACCGCACTCTCTCGGGAATTTGCGGTGTAGAGGTGGTACTCGATCGCCAAAAAGAGTCGTTTTTATGCAAATGAGACGATAATGCATGGTATCTCAGTAATAAGTAAATAAAAACAAATAAAGTTGGGTCAAAGGTCCTAAATACTTAACAACATCTAGGAGCATATCTATGCTACCGACAATGTGCCTACCCTTGTGGAATAATATCCGCTATGGATGTGTTTGGGCTTATGACCGCCCCTATGGGGACGGCTACCCCAGCGGCGCCCCTAAATGGTCGAGCCTATTGTTTCTTTGGTTATATCCCACATCAATATGTTTTTCCTATCGAAATGAGATACAATGGTATTACTGACAAATAATTTAGTTCAACAGTTTAAATATAGAAATAATTTACTTAATACAAATATTTCACAACAACTATTGGTTTCCTTTGAGCGCCCCAAAGTGCTCAGCAAGATAGTTGGACATGAACATATTCATCACGATTCACGAATTTCGCTCATGCATGGCGATAAATTCAGCAAAGTCGGACAGGACGTTCTGATATGGCTTGACAAGAGCGCCTTGTTAGTCGAAACTAGCATGGCGACCCTCGCAAATGCGAGGGAAATATATTTATTATCTTTTTCCAGGGGATGTCACATTTGGTGTGTTCAAACGGATCGATAAATACATTTATGAATCCACACTTTATGCGTAAAAAATAATGTAATTTATGGCCGTATCATCTGTGTAAAGAACATCTTTAATCACCTTTAATATATACGTGAATTTATTAGTCTATTTTCAAAAACTGAACATTAATGATGTGTAGGATATTTGTGAGACTGTGAGTTTATACTCCCTCCCTATCATTATATAAGATGGTTTAGCTATTATAATACAGATTACACACGGAGCAAAAGGACCGAATGTACACTCTACAAATTATGTCTATATTCACATGTATGTTATCCGCATGGGAATACCAAAAATATAATTATTTTATGATGTGCAGGGAGTTGTTATTATATGATGTTATATCAAAATGCATTGTTTACATAAAAATTGTCCGGCAATTAGGACTTATTTGAGCAATGACCTTATGTTGTTCAGACCGAAGGAGAAAAAATTCTTAATAATTTTAATAAAAAATGAAGTCATCTTTCGTTACTATATGTGTTTGCTGAACAATTAGAACTTTAATTTACTTTAATTTGATATTTCTACCTCTCTTTTTCTTCATATGTTCTGAAAAGTACGTGGCAATAAAATATAGTTATGAATTTTTTTTTACGTCTACAATATAGAACTTCTATGATTATTTACTATCCAGATATGTAACCTAAAACATCAGTTGCTATTTTAAATAAAATTTACAGATCTTGCGTTCTTTTAACTTGTTACAGTAATATTTATCTATATATAACCCATGTTATAGAACGTTGACTAAGGTTTTTAGAATATCATTTCGTTTACCTAGATGCAATATAATATTTAACTCCTTTTTAACTAACTCCTGCTAACCCCACTTTTCAAGCTATCCATTGTACACTGTCACACACTTGTATATATTGGCATGTACAGTAATATGACTACCCTCATTGGAGGCTGTAAAAATGTTTTTTCTTTAGTGTTGAAACTTATCTCCTTTTAGCTCCCATGAATTAGATATAGTGTTGAATAAATTATCCATGAAGGATCCTAGCCATCTCTTTTGACCCATGAATCCACTTCAGCAGTTCACCTTGGACCTCCTATGTGCCCTTTCTTTTTAATTGAAACGAACCGGTTTCAATTACGTCTTGTTTCGTTCACCTTCATCAAGTGATAAAGGTTTTGAGAAGTGAGCGGGGCACTAAAAAATCTCCGCAATGAACTTCGGCTATCTTATTTATTAGTGTGTTCTTCGTGACAATGTCAAGGTGATTGAGATGGTGTTGTATAGAATAGAAGATAATTGGTTATGTCCGATTAATTTGGAGCTAGCTTGCCACACGTAACGATCAACTGTAGTTTTTTTTTGACACACGTGTTGATCGTAACCAAACGATCAGCCATACAAACTTTTTATATATACATATGCAGCTAGACGTCGGAAGTTGCGCGTACGTACGGCTATAGGACCCGGTGGTAACCAATGGTGATTGCACCGCTAGAAGTCCAGTAAATATTGATAAATCGAACTATACAACAATCTGGTTGTAAGTGTTATTATGATGCCCTAACTAACACGTATTTGCCAGTGCTATCTAGCCACCACGTTGAAGCCTAGCTTGTTGCATTTTCCCTTCTTTTTCTAACGGATCGATATGGAGTCCAATGAAGATACGTCTCTTAAGGATAAAGTGATTTAAACAATGCACACCACAGCTCTATGGATCTGTCCTTCACCACATCGTTCCAGCAAGTTTTTTTCTTGAACCATCACGTTCCAGTCAAGATAGTTAATCTCGTACACGGATGAATTTTTAAATGGACATGCGGAAGTACGTATTAACACTTATTGCCGAATTAACTTGAATCGTGTCAAACGGACCTCTATACTGTTACGTAATAATTAATCTCTTATTAAATCCTAACCACTCGTTTTAGATCTAACCATCATAATAATTCAGATGATGTGGACTAATGTGGTGTCTCTATTTTAAACCCCGTATTGTGCTTTTAGTATATAATAGATAGATGTTGGTCAAACAACATACCCGCATCACGCTTGAACTCCACGGTCATGTTGTGCTTGATAACACGAAAAAAAAATTACCTCTCGTATTTTCGTACCTTTAGGGTTGCGGATTGTCACGAATAGATGCCACCGGCTAGGTGAATGAACAACCCTTGCCAAGTGAATGAACAACTCCATTCCTACGGCATGCAACCGATTGTTCAAAAAATCTAGAAAATACTCTCGCTGCACCTTGTGCCATGAGCTGAGCTATGTCAGCTTTATTCGGTACTCTAAAATAGGCCGGTCCAAATACCTTCACCAGCGCTGCACGAAACCCAAGTATGGTGAAGGAGAGTATGTTATAAATTGGTCCCAACTCCTCTCACTTTTCATCCCTCTCGTAAACATTTCTCAGGACATGCAACCCACTAATGGGACTTCAAGATTTTTGTTAATTTATTGTTAAATGGGCCGAACGGACAAAATTTATAACAACGTATAATCATATCACGCGCAAGAAATTTTTGATGGTCCTATTTTTGATAAAATAGACGCAAATTACACCTGACCTCTACGACAACTAAATGTCAACACCTAATTGAGACATAAAAATGAACATAGGTAAAAAATCGCATAAAATAAAAGAGAAAAAGTATAATTACTAATAAAATGACCAACAATTCACAACAAAATTACCACCCCCATTGCCTACAACCATGTACTGAGATATATTGTTAACAACAGTGCCTCCAAGAAGAAAAATACACAACGTTGTCATTGCTCGATTTAACCAACAAAGTAAGTTAATAGGTTTTCATTGCGAAAAAAGTCAGAGATATCTCGACGATGCCATCAATGAGGAACACCACTAATAGACGATGGTCGCATGATGTTAAACTAACATACAAATTATATGGTCCATCCGGAGACAAAATTTCAGTGGATTGTTCATTCCCAAAAAAACTCGGTTAACCTCTACAAAGTTGGATTTTTGATCGAAGATAATGTGCAAAGTATAAAGAGAAAGAGTGAGCATCCTCCCCTCGATGCAGTGTGGGTGTGGCAATGGTTGGAGGGGGTGGGAAGGAGGAGGAACACACGTAAACCAGGGAGGGCACGGTATCGAAAGCGGGGAACCGAAAGGAAGAATCCGAGGGGAGACAGTGAACTGCTGGGCACGGAAACAAGCGGAGATAGAATTTCAAAAGATCCAAAACAACACGCACACACACAGGCATCCGGCATCCCCCCCTTCTCGCTCTACCTGCATCATGTCGACGTCTCAGGGAGTGAAATGATGAAACGATTCTGTACACAGAGAGAGAGAGAGAGAGAGAGAGTAAATGTAGGGCATGGAAGCAGATGAGGACGCTCGCATTGTTTTCAGTGCCGCCATGGCCGGGTCTAGCTCCCCTTGTCTGTCTTGGCTTGCCGCTGGGCTAGCTAGATCATCAAGTAGCCCAGCCTCTGCCTGTCTGATCCGTAGCACTGAAAGCTATGCAGAAAGTTACATTTATCACTGCTCAGTCTGCACCGCATGAATGCGCGCGCTCTACAACACAGAGAGGAGAGAGAGAGAGAGAGAGAGAATGGAGAGACAAAACCCTGATCGAGGATGAATGGCACATTCAGGGCAGAAACGAGGCAGCAGCCTTCCTAGCTTGCAAAGCCTACATACATGTCGCGTGTGACCTGTGATGCATGCGCACGGAGCAGAAGCTAGCTAGGGAAGCTATCGGGAGGAGGGGTCGAAGAAATATCGTGGGGGCGTGCATGGAGGCTAGCACGAATGCTGCATGTGGAGCAGCATATACTACTGTACTACGAATGTAATGTCTATACATTAGTTTAGGCTTTGTGAATCTTAGTCAGGCACACGTACTGGCCCTGACTGAGTATACCTGGCCATCCGGGCCGTGCTTAACGGGCCGGCCCGAGGCACGGCCATTTTGGCCCGGCACGCCTCTTAACGTGCCGTGCCGCGGCCCGGCCCGTTGCGGGCCCGTGCCCAAGTTCGAGTCGAGGCACGCGGGCCGGCCCGGCACGGCACGGTTAACATTTTTTTTATTTTTTTTATTTTTTTACCTATTTATACATAATTTTTTAAAAAATTATAGCTATTTATACATATTTTTAATTTTTTTATTGTTTATTTACCGTGCCTAACGGGCCGTGCCGGGCCGCCGGGCTCAATTCGTGCCGAGCGTGGCGTGCCGGAGGCCGCGCTCAGGCACGCGGGCCGGCCCGGGCACGGCCCGTTAGCTTAACGGGTCTAGCGTGCCGTGCCGCTAACGTGCCGTGCCGGGCGGGCTTCGTGCCGTGCCGTGCCGGGCCGGCCCGATGGCCAGCTATATGACTGAGGCACCTAGAGGACCGAGCTACAGTCGTAAAATATTTGATGATCGATCGGTGCCCTAGCTTCTTGTTCTACACTACTCCGTATATATTGTGCAACAGAGGCAGAAAACTGAGCATGGGAAGATCGGTTAAAAAGATGCACCATGCCGTTTGTCACTGTAGCCGTGCTCCGCTCCGATGGCGATGGATCGGCGGTGCCGGGACGCCACCGCGGCTAGCTAGCGAGCTCCCGTGCGGGCTTGGTCTTGCCGGGTGGCTGTACCGGGCGGGCGCCGCAGAAGTGGCAATGAATTCAGGGCTCGTGGGGGTGGCAGGCGAGGCAGCAGAGCATTGGTTTCAGGGCAGGGGCCTTTCGATCAGACGCGGCCTTGTCTCTACTCTATGTCGCCTGTACGTCCCCGCCTTTTGGACGTACGTACTACTCCTACGTCTTTCTTTCAGTCAAGCCCATTCATGGATGATGATGCGTGCGTGCATGCGTGGCCGGGCCACTGCATCAAATTCTGAATGTGTTTCTACCTAGCCGTCGCATGTTGGGTGGAGAGTTTTGCAACGACGGCGACGATTAAGTCCGGCACCACCGCCGGTGGCGGTTCAATTGTCACTGGACAGTAGTACCACTTCAATTTACTGGCGATCATTTACTTGTCTTGTCGGTCCTCTCGGCTTGCCTGCGCTCCTCCTTAGCTAAAATTTATGAGCGGGCATGCATGTGTAATTCGGGCTGGTTGGTATCGCAGATGATCAATAGGAGCTACAGTTAGTCAGTGGTGATCACTAGTAACATACATACGGGTTCCATCGTGGATCCGAGGTTAATTACTGAATACATTACACCCGAAAAAGAAAAAAAAACTGAATACGTTGTGTCATCAAAATTAACAGCGGAGGTCGCCTGGTTACATTTGGTTTTTGCCGATGGTACTACCTGCTGTGTAGTAGTATCAGATACTGTATTTAACTTGCCATGACTGAATATTTTTTCCAGTGATGTGAGTAGTGAGCTTGGTGGTGTCTCTGTGCACATCCCAGCGGCTCCCAAATATGGCCCGGCACCACCCAAAGCAGACACTCTTGGTGCCAGCAGCACTCCTATCTTCTTTTTTCTTAATATGAATGAATTTTTATCTAGTTTATAGAAAAATGAATGCATAGTTTAATAAATAGTACAGACATAGGAAAATTAAAGTTATACAACCATTCAAATTCAAATCCAAATTTAATAAAAAAATAAAGTTCTTCATGGAGCAGCATGCTCGGGTTCAACAGGCTGGTGTGCTCGACGTGCCCATGCACATAGTGCGCGACTAGACCCCTTTGTAGTTGATCATGAGCAATTTCATCTCGAATCTCATGATGTGTATCGAGCAATTGAGTAAACCCGGACGCCGACCCCGGATGTGCCTCGGCAAGGGGGACCTGGAATTCATACGGCTCATTCATGATCAAGTTGACATCTCGCTTACTCTAGATGATCATAATATGCATGATGACACAAGCGTTCATGATCTCCCACATCTTCTCTATAGACTTGAAGCACATTAAATGCTCACTCCACATCTTTGTGGACACTTTCTTGCTTCCCCGTTTGCCTCACCATTAGGGTTGTGGATTGTTTTGACAAACGTGCACCAACGAGGATAGCCATCTGCTAGGTAATATCCCTTGTCATAGTCATGCCTGTTGATCACGTAATTGCACTCGGGATCTTGGCCGGCAGCAAGTCTTGCAAACACCAGAGAGCGTTACAGCATGTTGATGTTATTGTGAGAACCGGTCATGCCAAAGAATGCATGCAACATCCAAAGATTATAATCCGCCAAGCACAACACTCCACGCTCCAACATGTCCTCCCTTGTACATTCCCTGCCAAGCGAATGAACAATTCTTCCATCTCCAGCGCATGTAGTCGATGCTCCCAAGCATCCCAGAAATCCTCTTGCTTCACCCTTGTGCCATTAGTCGAGTCGTTACTTCTGCCTTTGCTTCTCTCAGATACTTCTCTCTGAACACCACATTCACCGTCTTACAAAACCTCTAGGTTGCTTCAACAGACGTGGATTCAGACATACATAGGTAATCGTCCACATAATCTGTTGAACATCCATAAGCAAGACACCGTATAGCTGCCGTGCATTTCTGAATGGATGAGAACCCAAGTATGCAAGTGCAATCTTTCTTCAACTCGGAGTAATCATAATCTCGAACACCATGCACAAAGTCCATGAACACATTCCGGCTCATCCTAAAGCGCCGGCGAAAGCCATATGCATGCAAAGTAGTCACCGTAAAGCATCACATGACCTCTTGTTCCGCAGTGGTTCTTATTGGTCCTCTTCCCTTTCACCATCTTCATCATCAAAGAGAGTCTCCTCTTCCATCATTTGGAAAAAAACATTATGTCATCGTCTCTATCCATTGCCTATTGACCCAATGAATAATCGAGCTATAAAGGAAAAAAAAAACTTGGCAAACAGCCGAACACCTTGCGTGCAGGTGAGAGCGGGTGGCGCTCACAAGTTGAGATGTGGCATCGCTGAAATTCGAAACACGGTAGCGACTAGCGACAACCGACGGTGTCTCGGGGAGGCACGACGGGCCGGTGTCGGGGGGGGGGGGGGGGGGGGTACGGAATTTTGATCGGGCCGAACCGTTGAGGGCGGACGAATTTCGTGTCCGGCACCCCAATGGAACTTTGGGTGCTTTGGGGGCCGCCAGTGAGAGATAACACTCGACTTTGTATCCATTTTTTGCTGTTTTAAACATCCGTATTCAGTTTTTTTAAGGCATACATATTCAGTTCAGACGATGAAAATTCTGGACGCACATTCGTACGTCTACAATTGGGCCGACTTGGTTTTTGACAGCCTACTATTGGACCGAGTTATAGTACTGCTAAGAATCGACAGGCTTCCCCGGAAGATGTAGACGGGCCGTTGTGTGACATTCACGAGGGTCATGTTGCCCCAAGTCGAAATTCACGGAGAAGACTCCCGACGCTTTGGTTCGTTTCCAGCACACGGACGGTCCGGTCCGGCAGACCACACAGCCGCCCTGCCGCCGTCTCCCCAGCGCGGCAGGACGCCGGGGAACCTCACAGCGCCGAGCAGGAACCGCACCGTGGGCCGCCGCTTGTCTCGGTGGGGGTTCATCGCCCAGAGCCGGAAGCGCGCGCGTGCCGCGGACACCGCGGCGGAGGCTTAGCTCCACCCCAACCGGCTCTATCTTCTCCCCAGACGCCACGCCGTCGAGAAATTCAGGGAGAATGGCCGGACTATCCTTGAGAGCGCCGCCTCTCGCCTTAGGTCCCAACCGCTCGCCGCGACTTGTAACATCCTCTTCCCCTGATTTTCCCATCCTTATCGTCACCTCACCCTCCTCCTCCCCCCGATTTCGCTTCGTTTCCAGGCTCGCCCCCGCTTCGGTTGCGCAATCCGGCTCCCCGCTGCGGCGCAACGAGACCTACGCTACTCGAGGTCGTAATTTCCCTCCCATCCACTTGTCGTTGCTCTTCTTTGTGGTGGCCGGCTACTAATGCTAGTGCTATATGTACATTCCCTTCGGCTACAGGTTGCCAAACCGCAGTCCTTCACTCTTCGCCGATTCGCTCCGGCCAGCCGCCGACAATATACGGCTGCGTCGGCCGATGGGCGTCAGGATCTTCAGACGAGCCAGTACCAGTTTGAGGACGACGAGCCTCTCTGGCTTGCGGTGGTCAGAGAATTTGCTGCGTGAGTGCAGATCCTGCTCCTCCTGCTTTCTCTCTTCAGAGATGAGACTGAATTTGAAATTCCTTCTTCTGTTATAGGGGTTTGAGGAGCTTCGTGGCCTTCCTGGCTGATCAGCCGAGACAGTTGAAGCACCTGGAGTGGCCGGGCTTTCGGAACACGGTATGCCACTTGCATTTAAAGTTTCTTTCTATCTAGGTTGGTGTGGTTCAGGTTTTGGCTTGATACATTCTTAACAATACATTGTAGTACCAGTAAATGACTCTGGGCTTGTGAGGATGTGTTGAACTTTCTATATGCGTCGGCATGCGCCCTAATGTACGCTTCAGTGTTGCGTTAGATTGATTATAGCATTGTAGTGTTCATATTCCATAGTCTTCACAAGTTTACAATACAAAAGGAACAATCAAACTCTGAACCTTATATCCTTCAATTCAGTAAAGGACTAAGTTATGTCCTTATCCTGATTGCCATGTTTTCTAGATTTTGTCATTATCCATTTCTCTATGGATCTTCAAGTATATCATATTTTGGTGACGATTTAAAGTTCTTTCTTAAAGTATACATTGCGATGATTTTCTGTCGTTGGTCAGTTTTTGTTAAACACCATATTATAGTGATGATTTTGCTGCTTGAGGACGCCAAGATGTATCAGATCTTCAAGTACATCATCTACGTCATGTTTTCCCATGCCTATGTTTAATCAAACCATTTTGATTGGCAGTTGAGGACGGCTACACTCACTCTCATACTTGTTGCGGTGTTCATTGTTGCTTTGTCTTCTGTGGATGCCGCTCTTTCATACATCTTGTCCTGGCTACTCCGGAAATCTGCATAGTTTACTGGTATGCTACTTGCTTCCTAACATCATGTAATCTTCATGTTATTCAATTATGATCGCATGCACATTCTTTTACAAATACACAATGTCTGATGCTGAAACGAAATACTTTGGAAGGACCACATAGTTCAATTAATTGAAGTGTTATCCATTTGTCATGCTGTTGAGGGTTGTTGAGTAGGTCCATCAGTTCATGTTTGAGGGTTGACTGATCGATCAGCAGGGCGTATCTGTTTATTACGTAACTCTGAATCTCTTGTTGTTGCTTGTATACTGTGCAGTGTAGACCTGGTAAGCTGTGAAGGAGTAAATGATGCTTATACAGTTTGGAACTAGTGAGTAGGTGGTGGTTGTCCCAGTATACCATGTTATCCTGAGTTCCTGACAAGGTTGAGAGAATGAAAACGAATGCTCTGCAAGTGAGATTCATTTGTTTCAAATGTATAATGTATTTATGTAGTTGCTTACTATGTATGGGAGCTGAATACTGACTATTTGATTAAGAAAGCAAAGAAGATGCATTTGTCCTTAACTCTGTCTAGTGACTGAGTTCTGGTTAAATTTGCTTCATCGGTGGGATTCTGAACTTGTTACTTTGGGCAGAGCTTTATCCTCTTGTAAACACAATTGTCCATCTGCGAGGCTCTGAATTTTTTGCACTTCTCAGATACTGAAATGGAACAAAGTTATATGTACTGTTGTGATTGCACCTTTTTCTCAAACATGAACTGATGGACCTAAATGTATGTCATTTTGTATTAAAAGACTGATCGCACCCTGATTAATTGTTCTAATATCGGCTTGATTCATTGTAGACCTCAGGTAAGCATTTTCGAAGTGTACAGGTACATATATAAAATGTTTGGCTGGTGGGAAGCAACTATCCGATGACTTATCAGTATGAAGCATCTGATTTAGACTTTCTGTGTTATGGATATGAAACTATCTAACTATACCCCTTACCATTCTGTAGACCTTGAAGTTACTCTGCACGTCGAACCGGAGACGAAATGGCCAGGGAATCATCGGAGGAAGCAGACGGTGTTCATCTTCCTCCAGGTTCTCTCCCATGATTACATTTTTGGTGACGTCATATCAGTTGGGTTGCCTTTGAATCAAAAGCCGCACGTGATAAAAATGCACTTATTTTGATGATCATTTTGAAATTCTCGTCTCCATTCATTTGCTTCCCCTCATCTCATCCGGAAGATAATATTCTTCAGTGTCTAGGGTCACACGCACGATTTTTCTATATTTATCCAAGCAGAACTGAGAATTCACAGTAGGGACAAGCACACATGCATTTTAGGAAATTGACTCTAGCTTTTCTGTTCATAAAATAAGGGTTCCAAATACATATTACACAACAGGAAGACAGAAGCTGAAACTACTGCAGAAGTAAGATTTGTATATAGGTTTCAAACTATGTTTGCAAGGTTGCAACACACAATCCAATCACATAAATTATGCTATGGTACAAGTGACTACCTCCGACCACTCTCTACATCTTTCACCTAATCGCCAATCTAGTTGGGCCATCATCTTGGAACATCAACTGCAAACCCAAACCAAGTCAACCAATCTTACTACCACTAGTCAACGATACTAGCTAAATACACGGCATCAGTAATGTACAGACAAATACAAGAATCTCGTAGTAGTTCCATTTACAATTCTAATTACTTGACAATCGGCTCAATAGATTGACCTGCCAAAATAATTAACATAAACACATGGTTTAACCACCAGCGGTAAAATAAATCTTGAAGATTTTTAAATGGAATGCATCATGAGATGTGATTGTACCAGGAGTACTGGAATTATCCCATAGAAGGGGATTCTGGTTCAGAACCACTAACGGATGTAAATGTTGATAGTGAATCATCGCCGAAATTCAGTTGTGATACTGATAGTCGCCTTGAATCACCAAAGTATCTATTATAGCGACTGGAATATGATCTGGGTGTTGCAAGCTCAGGGGTTGCACTTCCAAGGGATGATCGCCGAGGAGTTGGAGTCATTAGTCCATTACTGCTTCCATATGAGCGGTACCCATTTGTCTTTCTGGTCATGCTTGTTGTTCTCTTTGGGCTTGGTTTAGAGCCAAAAATCGCTTCTTTTTCTGCAAGAAGGATGCTCTCCAATTTTTTCTGGTCCTGCAACAATTAGGAAAAGTTATGATAAGGTGAGAATATGCCATATTATTTTTCAGTCGATAAGGGGGATTTGGCAAACAATCACAAACAGTCGTTACCCGGTATCGCCGTTTTTCCTGTTCTTTTTGTTCTCTGTTAAGTCTGTAGTCTTCTAGAACAGATACCAGCCGTCCCTGTCAAAAGCATATATAAGCCAAATAAATATATGTCAATCAATCAACACAACTAAAGATAAGTCTCTACACTGCTGATCAGCTTGTATACATACCCCGTCATAGAGGAAGGGCTTGTTTCTTGCATTTTCCCAAGCGAAGGTCCGGTTTATCAGGTTGTCCATCATAGCTGAGAAAGATACGCCATGCATTGAAATAAGTGAATCTATGAATAGTTATCTAGCACAGGAATTAAAACCTACCTGGAATTTTGGTGACCAAAATCCGTGCCTTTTCTGCCCTTCTAAGGTTAACATGAGCACCCCTTCCAGAACTGTACCTCTTTGAGTCCTGCAGTAGACTTTTTGTGTCACTTTCCATGATCTAGATAACAGCAGGATTATCTGGAACAATTAAACGAACATTCACACCACCTATCTGTGATGCTTTCAGCTGTACTGAATCAGGTAGTTTGAGCAACAGTAAAGATGCATGCTAAGAATTTGAGCACTGTAATTCCAAAGAAAATATGCTTGAATATACCTGGTTATATTCTTCAAGCCATTCCTCTTCATCGCAAGCAGCAATCCATTTATTTATCCTTTCCATAATATCTTTTCGACTTAGTGACTCTTCTTTTGCTTTCAATATTTGTGATTCGATTTTTGCCAGAAGCTCGGAAGGGTCAATAGTGCCTGAATGGAACATGGCAAGAGAGTCGCAGTTTGTAAGAAAATAGCCACAAATGAAGACTGTACTTGAGCATGATGCATAAAATACTACCAGAATCAATCAGAGCGTTAGTTTGCTCAGGGGCTGTGCTGAGATCAGGTTCTATGTGTGCATTCTTGCATATATCTTCTAATTCTGTCCTTCTTTTCATCATAATTTCTTTCAGTCTACTGGTTTTAAGTTCAGTTAACCTCTCAACCTCAGCTTCCATCTGAATAAGAAATTAACATCCCAATTTGTAGAGAAAAAAAAATTAGGTATAGGCAACAGACAATGTATTAAAGAGAAAAAAGGTGAGCTGGTAAAACCTTCTGGATTGTTTCCTGAGAGAGAACACCAGATGATATGATTCCTTCTTCTGGTGTTATGAGAATGCTCATTACTCTGCTGAACTGTCTCTTCTCCTCTTCAGAAGAGTCCATTATCTTCCAGAGCTGACATAATGATTCCATTGTGTCTCTCATCTGTAAGGAAATGATTGTTTTAGAATATGTTATGCTGAATTAATGATAGCAAAATCAAGAGAACCTTGAGAATACCTTATCGATTCTAGATTTTCTCTCTGCTCTTAGGTTTGATATTGTGCTAGCCAGGCCTTCCAGTGTGCTATTGCTGATGTTTCTGGACTGTTCAACACCATTCTGATGTAAACTTGGGTGAACTCCATTTACGGTCTTTCCGAAATCAATTCCAAGGACCCCACATAAAGAATGCACTTCATTTACATACTCCAGGACTCTATGAAGTCTATCAGACTGAAAATGTTGCATACAAGAGTCAGAAAAGGTACACGATGATTTATTAATAATGAATATATGTTCCCAGTCAACACCCAATGCCAAAAGAACTTAAAGTTGATGAAATGTAGCCGTAGACAGTTAGCATGCACAACATGTCAGTGGCTATGATAGTAAATTAATCATCTTATTGGCTGCTTTACAAGTAGAGAACCACAAAATCTCAGGAGGCACAATTTTTTGTGAACGAGAATGAATAGCAAGCATTCTCTAGAAGCTGCCATAAATGTACTTCTTTGCAAGTACTGCAACAAACAAAATATTTTGAAAACAGCCAAAGAGTTCAGATTAGCTAGCATATCCAGGATTGTTTGTTTTACCTTGTCTTTCTTAAGAGCACGAAGTTCTGCTTGGTAGCTATTAAGCTTCCTTGTTGACAAATCATGTTCTTCAGCAGCAGGACTATTTGCATTATCACCCTGGTCACTGGGCTCACTCAACTCCGAGCGTATCGTCTCAATCTGTGACTGAATATCGTGATACTGCTTGATCCTTTCTTCTTTCTTGCATTTCAGGTTGTCCAGTACAGGCGATACAGCAGCAAGTTGTTCCCTGAGAGATACGTAGCTCTTGTCTTTCTGCTTAAGTTTTGCAAAATTAGCATCATAGTCCTAGGGAAAAGATTAAATTCAAGAAATGTACTTTGCCACAAGCCCATGAGTTTCACAGCAAAATTAGTTACAGTTGTTTAACTTGAAAGAATGGGAGCAGTTAATTTATCAATTAAGAGTTTAGATGAACTACATAAAAGAACTTGTTTAAGTGCGTATAGAATAAAATACAACCGTAAAGTTATAGAAAAAAACATGTTCTCAGGTTTTACTCCAATTGAGGAGGGTTTGACTGAGGCATGACTAGTTGCCTACATTAAGGTGGTTTTGCCGAGAGGGTTTTCTATAAGTCCCTAGCTACTTCAACAAGAAGCAGCAACCATCCCGCACTCCTATTTAATAAATCCATAACTTGAACCATGCATGTTATCAGCAACAGCCAGATTCCATCATCTCAAGGGAACTAAGAAAGCCAACAGGCAACCAACCCAATTAATTCATCATCATCGTCATCATTACTATGCATACCTTGAGATACAGCTTGTGCTCCCCTAGAGTAGCCATTAACAATGCAACTTCAGCTTCTTTGGTGGCCACAGACTGGTGCAGCTGGACCCTGGTCCGATTGGCATCGTCCACCTTCCTGCGGTACACCTCCAGGCATTCTCTTTCTATCTCTGACAAGACCTTGCTCTTCTCATCCTCACCTTCCCCTACCTCCGTCCAGATTTGCTGAGTGCCAGAAACAACAGGGCGTGAGTTATGACTTGTGGTTAATCCATTAATGATACAGGTGCTTCAACAATTATGGCCAAACAAATAAATAGAAACCTACTCCCTCCGTTTTTAAATCTAAGATGTTTTAGGTGTTCCACATATTGTCTAAACGCATACTAAAATGAGTGCACATACACCATAAAACGTGTCTAGATACATTTGTATACATGTGAATGTGGATAAATGCTAAAAATCTTATATTTAAAACCAGAGGGAGTAACATTTTATATAGTTAATGCAGTAGATGAAATTAAGAGAAAATTCCCTTTATTAAAAACTAGAGGAAATATAGAGCACTAGAAGATGATCATATGTCCCCGATCATCTTGGTTTGCAAAGATGTACAGTTAAGTCAACATAACCAACTAGTGAGGTTACTGGTGAAAACAGAGTTTGTAATGACTGAAGTCTGATAAAGCAGTAAAAGGCTGCATGCATCGAGCCTCCCTTTTCAAAAAAAGAAGAAGTGAAAACAGAGCATTACTACTTGACAAAGAGATAAATTTGTCCCATCTTAACCACCTTGCGCACTATGCTGAATAGAATCAAGGGATTGCTTTTCGAGGTGCTGAAGAACCAGAAAGGTGAAAGAAAGAGAGAAGCTTCCACAATAAAAGCCACTGCGCTGAGGCAAGCAGTTCACCTGCCGAGCAGCTCACCACCAAGAAAAAGGAAGACAACAACTACACAGGCAATACTGGTTACACATAACTCAAATAAAATTTTCTGACTTTTACGCAACTTGTATACCCCTAAGAACACTCGGCTCTCCAGTCTCAAACCATAGAGGAAGCTTAACTCGTTCACAGGGGACACTAATGAAAACTAATTCCTGCTGTATGTTTTTGCACATGGCAGACAAGATTCACAACGAAAAGGCTCGAAGGAACCTCGAAGCAGGAAGACAGCAGCAACAACATGACAAAGAAGTCCGGAAAAACTGCTACGGTGCAAACTTTAAACAAAACTCCAATTCACTCGATGGCGCAAGCAAAGGGGTCAGCACGTACCTGGAGCTCTCTGAGCAAAGCGCCACAGCCAGTAGCCTCCATGCTGACCATGGAACCAAGCAGAGGAAGCGCAACCAAAGGAGCGGCTCAAAGAAGAGAAGAGAGTGGACAAGAACGAAGAGAGGTAGCAGAGTCTCAGGCTTCTCCACCCCTTATAGCCAAAGCAGCGTATGTGCTCTTTGCATCATCTCCTTGGGATTAGAGAAAGAAGAGCACGCAGGGCAACCCACGGATCAAAGGAGCTCTTTCCCTGGTGTGATTTTTCGGAAGCTTTGAGCTGCTATCTTTGTTGCTTTTCTGCTGCTGGAATGGAGGGAAGGAAGGAGCGGGAGTGGAGGAGAATGGCGAGACTGGATGAGAATTTGGGAAACTTTGCTTGGGTTTGGCTGGGTTTTTGCTGTTTCGGGAGGTTCTTTGCTGCTTTTGTTTGGCGAGGGGAGGAGGTTGCGATGGTGGAGGGAAGAGGCAACGGAGGGTGGCCTTTGTCTTTCCTCTTTATTTAATGGTGTGGTAAAGGTGTGTGGCTGTGCACGGAAGATTCCCTCGGAATTTTGTAAAACCTGAATGATTTGGTCCAGCTGGTGCTCAAAGTACTCTTAAACAAAGAAAAAGAAAAAGATGTTACTGCACTGTCTCAATTGCTACAGGTAATCCCCAATGGACACAAACTTCCCACCTGGGATATGCTATCACCCTCTAGTCTCTAGTCCTCTATTCATGAGTCCATGCTATGTTTTGTTACGTTGAGTCCATGATATGTTTGTACTTTGTATTGACACCATGTTATCTATCTTAATTGAACGCGCTAAAGCTGATGGCCAAATTGAAGGAGTAATTTCACATCTTGTTGATGGTGGTTTATCGATTCTTCAATATGCCGACGATACAATCATTTTTATGGAACATGACATCGAAAAAGCTCGTAACCTTAAGCTGATTTTGACAGCATTCGAGCAACTTTCGGGTCTTAAGATTAATTTCCATAAGAGTGAATTGTTTTGTTTTGGTGAGGCCATAGATAACACCGCCTTGTATGCTGAAATTTTTGGCTGTGAGCAAGGTCAATTTCCTATCAACTATTTGGGTATTCCGATTCATTATCGAAAACTTACAAATGCTGAATGGAAAAAGGTGGAGGAAAGACTTCAACTTCGGTTAAATAGCTGGAAAGGCAAACTCTTATCCTTGGGTGGAAGATTGGTTCTCATAAACTCGGTACTAACTAACATGGTACTGTATATGATTTCATTCTTCCAGTTGCCCAAAGGAGTCTTAAAACGGTTGGATTATTTCCGGTCGAGATTCTTTTGGCAAGGGGATAGTGAGAAGAAAAAATATCATCTGACTAAATGGAGTGTGGTTTGTTGTCCCAAAAACCAAGGAGGGCTCGGAATTCATGACCTCGAGGTCAAGAATAGAGCACTGCTAGGTAAATGGCTCTTCAGACTTCTTTCGGAAGATGGAATCTGGCAAACCCTCCTTAGGAGAAAGTATGTGGGAGATCAAGCTGTCTCTCAGGTTCTTTGGAAACCTGGTGATTCACACTTCTGGGCTGGCCTCATGGCTACAAAGAAGTTTTTTTCCCTCTCGGCTCTTTCTCAATCAAGGATGGATCGGAAATTCGCTTCTGGGAGGATAAATGGCTAGGCCAATTTACCCTCAGGGAGCAATATCCAGCTCTGTACTCTATTATACGAAACAAAGGCGACACAATCGCTAAGGTGTTGGGTTCTTCCCCACCAAATGTTTCATTCAGAAGAAGTTTACTTGGAACGAGACAAGCATCCTGGAATGCTTTGCTTCTTCGACTGGATTCAGTCCAATTGTCGGAAGGTTCAGATAGATTTCAATGGAATCTTACAAAGAATGGTAAATTCTCGGTTGATTCCATGTATAGAGCACTTATTCTACCCGAAGTTCCAGTCGATATTAAGGACAATAATAAAATTTGGAAGATGAAAATACCGCTAAAAACTAAAGTGTTTGCGTAGTATCTTCGTCGTGGTGTAATTCTTACAAAAGATAACCTTGCCAAGCGTAATTGGCACGGAAGTAAAATGTGTGTTTTCTGTCATCATGACGAGACCATTACACATTTATTCTTTCAGTGCGAATTCGCTAGGTCTATATGGTCAGCCATCCAGATAGGTTCTTCCTTACATCCACCGCGTACGGTTGCTAATATTTTTGGCAACTGGTTAAATGTCGTGGATCCTAGGTTTAAACTATTCAGTAGGATGGGCGCGATTGCCGTTATTTGGTCGCTGTGGCTATGTAGAAATGACAAGGTTTTTAATGATAAAAATGATTCTGTTATGCAGGTTATCTATCGGTGCACAGCTACGCTACGAGTTTGGTCGACCTTGCAGCTTGTGGAGCACCGAGGGTTATTTTTGGAGGTGGCGTCGAGACTGGAGGCTGCGGCCAGGGAGTTACTGTCCCGACATGGTTGGCAGCATAGACTCCGAATAGACCTACCAGTTTCTTAGGCGGATCTACAATTTCTCATGATGATATGTAATTCGCCTTTTATTTTCGATTCCAAATTGTTTTGGTGAACTGGAGAACTGGGTGCTGTGTACATCTTTGTTATGCAGAGGCAGGGTGAAACACCAGAAATTACTAGCAGGGTTTTTAACCATTTTACCGCTGGCTAGGAGCTTCCCCGTACACTTGTCGTGAACTGTGAAGAGGAGTGGAGAGACCATGAAGATGCAAAGGGAGTTCACCGAATCCACCTGAGTACGTACAAGAACTGAACATCCCCCCTGATATACACCCTCGCGCCATTAACTGCACCCTCCGCTTTTATGCTGCAAAGGGCGATATCATGTGATGCCGTTCGTTCTTGGTCCGGATCAAGCCAGATTGCCATCTTTGGGGCGTGCAAAGTGGCCAGTCCGAAAGGTCTTCACCATCCACCTAACAGAAGGTACGTAGAACTAGCCAAACCAGCACGTCCACATGTCTTGCACTGTTTACTACGACATTCTCGCGGAAATGGTGGATCGTCGAGACCATCCTTGTTGAACGTGTGCATACAAGTATAGAACTTTCTTTTTCTGAAATGTACTTAGCTTGCTTAGAACTTGCAGCCTGTTTCTTCACAGAAAAAAAGGTCACTGTCCTACGGACTGATGAATCCTCAGGAGTCAAAGAACTTGCCGATTAATGGTGTCACCACGAGCGTGTTAACTCTGTCGTTGGACTCCAGCAGCAAACTGAAGTCAACACGTACGCTGAACCTTCTCAACGCTTGCACCCGCTGGATTAGGTAAGAGGAGTGTACTCAACTGTTGTTTAATTAGCCGAAGCATTTGCATCTCTCGGTGGACGCTTGCGCCTGATAATTAGGTCTAGTTAATCATTCACGCGGTCTCCGTCGGCGTAAATGATTGGGCCCGCCCGACGTAGGAATCGACTAGACATTCTCTAGAGATGAGACTGGGAGCAAGGGAGGATGTTGAGGTTGACGCACGACCCAACTCCACGGTGACCCGATCGAGATCAGCTTAATCGATCATGGCCCCTCGCGCTCGTCCTCTACTGCATGCCCCGTAACGCGATGTGTGCCGATGACGTGTAGTATTATCTATAATTTTCAACAAAAGGATATTTGTGCATCCTTTCCTTCCTACCCCAAGTTTCTTTTCTGTCCTATCGGTAATCATCAAGGGCATTTGCATTATGTGCACCGAAACAGAGATCGATAGTACAACCACTCACCGTTGATTTGTGCTTATAATTTCTTGGAAACCATCAAGAATAATGTGAAGTTAGCACAAATGAATATACAAGTCGAAACTAGCTAGGCTTGGCGCTCCAACGTGGCCTGCTTGTTGTCCACGTCCGGATTGTGAGCTAATCTGCACTTAGCAAGACAATTATGTTAAATCTCTAACATAAAGTAAGGAGACGCTACTAAACAAAACCCAAATACTTAGTCAAAATTAGGATGCATGAGGGCATGACTAAAGGCCAGACACGTCCTAATTTGGGACCAACAGGACGCCCTACGTATATCTACACCTCGCGCGAATTCAGGGGAGCCGACCGTGATCCGAACAAAAGAAGGGTGTCTCATGTCCCCAGCGAGAGATATACTGGCATGCATGTCCGTACTACATATGCACTTTGTGAACCGTGGCTCTGTCTGCCCTGCGATCGATCGAGCTTATCTGCAAACACATCATTGCCTGCCTGGTGATACCTACCGTCCGTGGATCAAATTTGCACACGAGTGAGTGAGGGCCAAATGATTGCGTTATCTCTATGGACCATGTCCAACACTTATCTAGATGTATGGGATTCTCTGTACTGCAGTTGCTACATACTCTATCCGTTCCACAATGTAAGATGTTTTATGTGTAACACATATTATTTAGATTCGGACTAAAATAAGTATACATGAATTGTAAAACATATGTATGTACATATAAGCGTGAAAAATGGCTAAAACATCTTGTATTGTGAAACGGATGGAGTATAAGTATCAAGTATATCTACCAGCTAGTCAGCTACAAGACACCGGAAGAAGATCATGGCATGCGTTGAGCCACACCGGCACCCTCTAATGTCCAACACTTTTCAAATTGTGTCCACATTACTTCCCACACCGGCACCCCTAAACATCAAAACTCAAATTTATTTGACCGACTTTTACAAACTATAAACAAAATACATGATTTAATTGAAATTTGATGTGTTACAAAATTTAAATTAATACTTAAACTACACCTAACCTAGACTTAAATTTAGACGCCAGGAGCAAGGCCAACGTCGTCTTCGTCCATCGTCATGTGAGGGGCCGGCCTCGTCGTCGTTCGCCCCGTTCTCGGCGAACTAGGCCCGTCAGGATGGATCATGATGATCATTTCATCAGCATACTGATGGTCGAAAACCCCGCCCTTAACCAGATGAGAAACCACATCCACAATGTGATTCGATCTCCTCGCGACATCAAGGATAGCTGTGAGGGCTTCAACCGCATAGTCGAAGATGAGCGGGGAGAGGGGGTCATGAAGAAGTTCCCTACTTCTAATTGAAAACCCTTCTTGAGAAATTTTCGTCTAGGCCCTCGAGATCAGCTTGCGCGCTCTATGGATCAAAACCCTTCTTGAGAAGCACTTCTCGTAGGATTTGCCACTCGACATGGTCATAGGCTTTATCGAAATCCAGCATAAGGAAAGTGCATGTCTATATAGTGTAGTTCGCGTATGAGCACCACTACAGAGAGTGTGCCGGTGACCAACATAGTAGCATTCAGCAACCAAACATGTGCTAGTTTATACTCCCTTTGTTTCAAATTTGATTACTTCCATTTTACATATGTATGTATCCTGGTGAGTTAATAGAAAATCAAAACTTGCAGTGGGGGTTCTCCCTCACTGTTCAGCCTCAAAAATATGTATGATCTATATGTGTAACATGATACATCCACATGGTGACAAATGGAAGTCGTCTATTTGGAATGGAGGCAGTACTATATGCGAATAACAATGGTGAGCAACCAAAAAACTTACTAGTTTGCATACAAAACACACATACACAACCAAATGTTCGGCAACTGTTACCTCATACACAGTCTTTATCGGAGCTGAATGTTGTTGCAAACCAACGTAGTGCACAAGATGGCCAGACCGTGGTTATTTCTTCCGACAAATCGGTTGAGATAACCAAACATGCATGTCACAATTTGCATGAAGTAGCGAGTCGATCCATCACGCGTCTAGTTTTCATTTTTGATCGAAGGGAGACCGTGCGTGCTAATCGAAAGAGAGTACGAGTCTACGAGCCTGTAAGTATTCCCTCTGTATTAAAATATAAAAGATGTTTTATGTTTTCTAGATTGTAGAAGCGTTTCAGTATGTAGACTCATATATACATCTTACACTAAAACAAGTACAGATATAGATATGTTCAGTCCAATGAAGGGGAAAACTTTTATATTCTTCCAAGTAAAGATGTTCAAGAGAAAACTTCCAACTAATGATCTTTTTTTTTGTAGGGAGCAAAGGCTACCTTTAGACACAAAGTGATGCTTCCATGATTATGTCGAACTACCAAATAGCAGGGATTCTCTCGTCTCCTGTCGTAGTGGTGTATCTTATTCAGTGCTATCGGTTTTAAAGAAACTCATTGCAATCATCCGGAAGGGAATCCTTTCGTCAAAGGATATGGTCAGCCGGCTCGCCCCGCCTAGGGCGCGTTTGGTTGTGCGCGAGTGAGACGAGAGCACCTGCGCGTTGCAAACGCGCAGTGGGCCAAAAATGCCCTGTCGTTTGATAGCTCACGAAAAATGTCAGTGTATGAGCTGAGATGAAAATGTCTGTTTGTTTGGGTCCCTGCAGCCTCACCTTTTGGCCCATGTGGTGACATCACCTCTCACCACTAGCATTACCTCTCACCCCTCAGCACTACCGCCACCGTTCACGCCGGGCACCACCATGTCGCCGCCTTTCACACCGGCAAACCATGACGGCGTGCTTTATTATCACACCATGATCTTGTTGTACATCACCAAGTCGCCGCCGTTCAGCCGGCAAGACACGACGGCGCGTGTAATTATCTTATCGTGACCGCCTTATCTATCACCACGACGACGTATTCAAGCCGTGCGATGCCGTGGCTCGTCCTGTCGAGCGAGAACCCGGCGACGACCGCGCTCTTCCCCGTCGCCGACCGCTGCACCGTCACCGTGCGCGTCTCGTACCCCGCACTACGCGTCCACGTCGTCCTCAGCTCAGCCCGCTGCTGGCTCGCCACGGCAGCCAACCGGGGCCAGATTTACGTCCTCAACCCTGCCACCACGAGCAGAGCGCGCTCCCGGACATCACCACCATGGGGGACACCTGCTGGTACCATCGTCCTCTCGCCGTCCACGAAGCCGTTCATGACGCCATACCACGACGGTGAATCTAAATACCACCACGATGTTGTCTTCCATGCTGGAATACCACGCCGGCGCACACAAATATCATTGTACAGTCGCTGGCGAGGATGGCCTCACCATGGATTGTGAGGTACGTACCTACAAATTGCAGTGTATTAGCGAGTAATTTATTTCTCCATATACGTTCATCAAAACGAAAAACTTACAACGTGAAAGTTGTGAGGAACGTTGAGGTGAAGCTACTCGTCAAAGGAAATTTCAAACGCTCAATCGTGTGCGAAGAATTTGACAAAATTCGGTCAAAAACGCTCTAAACATGAACACGAAATTTACGAACGGCGGCAAACGATTCTCGGAACCGACCCTTGAAATGGATTCACTGCACCTGGGGAGAGGAAAGAGGAAAGGAGATGGGAACGTGCATGCATCGCTGAAAACGGTCGAACCGGGCGTTCCTCTAGCCCCAGGATGTTTTAAGATCGGCGCTATGCAACAACGGCGGCCGAACCATGCCGCCAAATGCCTCCAGTCTACCAAACGCGCCCCTAAAGTCTCAACGCGTGCCGTCCATGCTGCCGTCGACGTCGACCGTCGAGGTGAAGAGAGAAACCAGGTCAGTTTACCGACGCCTCCTGTTAACCATGCATGACGCTTCCACCAGGCCAACCAGCCTATTTTTCATTAAAAATGGCCTCTTGACGAAACTAATGATGTATATGGCCCTTTTGTGAACCTATTTTCAAATCTGGCCTCTCGGCGCCAAAGAGGTCGGCGCCGACCTTGTACATGTCGGTGCCAAAGAGGTTGGCGCCGACATGTATAAGGTCGGCGCCAACCTCTTTGGCGCCGACCTCGAAATGCCAGATTTGAAAATTGTTTTACGAAACAGACATATGCGTCATTAGTTTCACTAAGAGCATCTCCAGCAGCGTCGTTATAATTTGGCGCTGTAAAATGACTTTCGCGCACGCTGGAATCGCTCTTTACCGCGCGGCCGCATTTCGCAAAAGACAGCGGCGTGAAATATAGCGCACGGAAAAACGCGTTTGACAGACGCGGTAATTTTAGAGCGCGCGCATAGTTATTTCATACTAAAATAGAAATATAAAACATAGTTCATAAAATATAAAACATAATTTCATACTAAACTAAACTAAACACTACTCGTCACTCTCGTCGCTGGTGTCTTCGGAGGTGATCTCCCAGTAGTCGGCGTTCAGAGGGTGCCTGTCCTCGAGCACGTCCTCGCCGGCGTCCAGCAGCGCCTCGGCGGCGCGCTTCCTCGCGTTCTTCAGCCGCTGAGCGTTCCGCCGCACGCTCGGCGAAGAACGCCAGCTCGTCGACGACATCCTGCGGGAAGCGCCCGCGCCACTGTTCCATGGCGCGCTCGTCGTGCGCGGCGATGTCGAGGCGGCGCTGCCGCTGCGCGTGACGGCGGCGGTCCTCGGCGGAGACGAGCTGCGGCGGAGGCGCCAGGTCCGCGGCCTGCTGCGCGTTGCGCGCGTCGTTGAAGTTCATCGTCCGCGGGTTGCGGCCGACGCGTCACGCCGCGGCGTCGTACGCGCGGGTGGCCTCGTGCGCCGTCTCGAACGTGCCGAGGCTGAGCCGCTGTCCGCCGGCGCGCAGCTCGGCGGAGTATTTTCCGTTCGGGTGCTCGCGGACGCCGACGTAGCCGGAGTTCCCACGGCGGCGCGGCGGCATCTTGGCGGCGCGCTGGTGAGGTGGCGGCGGCGGAAGAGGAGCGGAGGGGACACGCGGCGGGGAGAGGAAAGGTTCAGTGGGAGCGCGCGCCGAAGCGGTGGCGGTTTGGAAGCGAGCGTGGCCGCGGCTTTTTTAGCGCACGCGGGCGAGCGTTCCACCATGTTCCCGCGCGGCTAAATTTTCCCCGCGCCGCATGTTTTGGCGCCGCTGCTGGAGATGCTTTAACAGGCCATATTTAGAAAAAAAAAATAATACCCAGCCAGCCTGGATAGAGTGATCCCGACGAGCCGGAGGCGGGCCGTGTCGCCGTGCGGCGGCGGGCACGGGGAAGCCGGCTACTACAGCTGCCTCCCACTGCCGCCGCACGGGAATAATCAGCGGCATGCCGCAGCAGGTACTGCGTACGTGCGTGCCGTGTCGTCCGTAGCGTACTGTAGTCCGTAGCTGGCAGTAGCCAATCGCAGCTACTAGGGCAGAGTGCGTAGCGGCTGTCGTCGTCGCCCATCTCCCAGATGTGACCGCCCAACCGTACGTGCGGTCTGTTCACATCTATTCCTACGTACACTACACCATCTCGTCGACGGACGGCAACTTAATTAGCGCATGATTGGCCGGTCATCGTCATGGCCTTAATTTCGACTCTACTACTACACTATACGTACCACTACCATGTCCAGTACGTTTGGAGGCAGCGTACGTGCGGTCTATCTATCCGGAGCGTCCAAGGTGCGCTTGAGCGACCTTGTTTCCAAAAACAGGGAAAAGATCGAAAATCCAAAGGACCAGGTTCATCACGCGCGCGCCGCTGCCTCGCTCACTGTATATGTATAGACCTGAGTAGTGTAGGAGTACTGTAGTGAACTGCTGATGAGTGATCTACTTCGTACCTACCGGCTGACCGGCGGCTGTTACATCTTTATCCACACACCAAGAAACAGCCATAAACCTTCATCGGTGCCCTCAAGCTGCCACTGATTGGATAATAGTGTCCCTCCATCTCAGTTTACTCCGCACGCTTCAGCTATGCCTTGGACGTAGGTGATTACCGATTGGTCATGAGTAGTTTTGTTTGTTCAGGACTGAAAAATAGCATCTCGGTGGTAATACCCCGGCGCCTAGTTAATTACGAAATTAACGCGCGTTATTCCTCCGGTCAATTGTATATGATTCCTCCAGTTTTCTCCGGAAAGTACTCCCTGCAGAAAGATAAGTAAACGGCAGAAAGTTGTATGGTATTATTTTTTCGCCGTGCTAGTTTTTGCTCATTTTGCTTTTACCACTCTATATTCGACATGTTTCTTTTGCGCTACCAGTCCCCGGTAATACACCACTTTTGCTATCTATGGGGTAAAATAACATGAAAATGGTGATTTTTTTTATTTTTTCCATACTGTTGTTGTTTTGGTTTTTGTGTTGCCCCTTAATAGGGCAATAGCAAAATGTCAGAATTTAGAGTGACATAAGAAAAATGGTAAAAACTAGTCTAGCAAAATAAAAAATAAAAAATCTAGAGTTGTATTGCAAAATTTTAATAAACCACACTAAAGACTAGAAGAAGAAAAATACAACATGGAGTGGAGACCCATGGGACTTGTATGTGGAAAACTTTAGAATATTCCAGCTAGCTAGAAGTATATGAGTACTTAAAAAAATGGTACCTATAGTATGAAAGCAAATCTGAGAAACTTTGTGATGATCTAGTATAACACATTTGTGCACAAATTTGCCTTCAGACCCAAAATTCTTCCAAAAGTATGAAGAATGCTTTGGTGGCAATCATATCCTCCTTGATTGAGTTAAAGTAGGGTCACATCATCTATGTAAAACCGACTCTAAATTTTATGGATCTTAACTACAAAGTAGATAACAATCTCACTTCATTAGGCTTAAAAAGTACCTTCCACATAGACTCCACCATGAGGATAAACTACAACAGGGAGGGGGGGGGGGGGGGGGGTCTCCCTGCCTCAGTCATCTCCTGTGTAGCAACAGATTTCCCGCGGCGCCATTAAGTAACCCGTGAATGTATTTGTTTAAGCCGCAACTTTGCAAACTTGCTTTTTAACCCGAGACACATTATTCTATGCCACGAATGTATTCTTTGTAACCAATGATTTTTTTTTGTATATCTATTATATCTTTAAAGCTCGTGAACATTTTTTTCAAACGGCCTGAATTTATTTTAAATTATGTAAATAATGTTTTCAACCACATAAACATTTCTAGAACCTTATCAACATTTTAAAAATGTGTTAACGCATTTTTAACCCATGATTTATTCCGAGCCCTCATGAAAAGGACAAGAAAAATAAAAACAACAAAGAAGGATGAAAAGAACAAAAAAAAAACTGGATCTAAATTTTGCAGATGTTAGCTCTAAACTAGACGGCAGTCCAACTTTAGTAGCCTAAAGAAGTATCTTCTGAGGAGGCTCCATAATTAGGATAAGGGAACGCCTGGGTCTCGGTCGACCGAGAATTTACTACGTCTCAGTCGACGAACCCCCTGTACGCTAATCCTATCGTTTTTCATATTGTTTTCTTTTTTCGTTGTGCAGGACGCCTGAACTAGCCCAATTTTTTTGTGCTTGAGTCGCGTGAGGGAACTGGGTTGAACAACCCATTGGGCTGGGCTGGCTTCATGTGTTCATTGCTAGGCTGAATAAGATATGGGCCTTGTACAGTTTGTTTTTGTCAACTATCCATGTATGTATACGTAGAATAGGACTATTCTACCAGATACACACACTTTCTTTTTGTAAATTTTTTTTTCCATGTGCTTGTGCCTATGGTATTGTCATCCAAGTCAAAGAATAGGACAAAAAATCAAAGAAAATATGGAAAAATGTGCAAGTTGCACATTTCTTGGGAATAAAGTGCAACTCGAATTAGGTCGATTGGATTGCATATTTATTAAGAAAATGCGCAACTCGTATTGAAGGTTGATTGTAGTTTCATATTTTCTTGAGATAACAGTGCAACTCATATCGAAAATCGGTTAGAGTTGCACATTTGTAGAGGAAAATGCAACTTGTATCTGAATTCGGTCGCAGTTGCACATTTCTCGTGAAAAGTGTAACTCATATCGAATATTCCTTTTTAGTTGCATATTTCTCGACAAAACTGCAACTCATATATAAAACCTACTAATTTCACATTTCTTGTGAAAAGTGCAACTTGTATCCGAAGTCGCTGTTGCACATTTCTTGTAAAAAGTGTCACTCATATCGAATATTCGTTGTTAGTTGCACATTTCTTGACAAAAAATGCAACTCATATTTTTTTTTAAATGCAACTCATATATAAAACCTACTAATTGCACATTTCTTGTGAAAAGTGCAACTTGTATCCGAAGTCGCAGTTGCACATTTCTTGTAAAAAGTGTAACTCATATCGAATATTCGTTGTTAGTTGCACATTTCTGGACAAAAAATGCAACTCATATATAAAACCTACTAATTGCACATTTCTTGTGAAAAGTGCAACTTGTATCCAAGTCGGTTGCAGTTGCACATTTCTTCTAAAAAGTGTAACTCATATCGAATATTCGATCCACATTTGTTGGTAATAATGAAGTAGAAAATATGTGAGTGATAAGAAAGTGCAACCATAAAATCAAATAAAGAAAAGATATGCCGACAAATACCACCACTTATTTATTATTGAATGAAAATAAATTAACATGACAAAAAACAAGGGAACAAATTGCAACTCGCAGGAGAAATAACATAAATGATGGCGATAATAAAGGAAAGACGGAATGAAACACAACAAGCATGATGGGTGAGAGTAAACAATAAAAAACAAAAAAACAAGAAAGAAATAGAAAATGAAAAATAGAAAGCGCAGAAGATAACGATTCCATAACAAATCCATGAAACGATAGATATACATGTTTGGACAGGATGAAGACGTCCATCTCCTATGGCCGGGTTGGTTTGGCCCTTTGTCGGGCAACGAGACGGCGCCGGTTCGAGTGACCGTTCCGGCATAATTGTTTTTCTATCCGTCGTTGTATTAAACAACTAGTTCGGCACGAATCTTGACGCCTAATCGGACGGCCTGCAGGTCGACTGAGACATAAACAAATCTCAGGCACCTGAGAAATAGCAAATCCGTTAGGATAAACAACATCAGGGCGAACTACTCACGCTTACGTTTTCACTGCACTAGAATTTGGGACTTCAGAGCACAAATGAAAAGAGAAAAGGCGGGGAATGAAAATCCAAAAGGAGTTGTTCCGTCTTGAGTTGATGGGCTATTTTGTGGCAGATCGCACTGCGGCCCACACAGTTCTCCGAGCCGACAGCTGAGCCTGTGTAAAATCGCAAAGGCTCATAGGGCCAGGCCACAAACACGAATCTGTCAAGCAGCCACGGCCAGGAGGACAGTACCAGAGAAGATTTTTTTTTGTTTTGAGAAATCAGTTTTGACTCATATGTGTGTCGATGCATCCACTATTTAATTTTTTTAATGTCAAAAAATCTCGAAAGCAAATTTAGGTGTATATCTAAACACTCTACACACCAAAACTGTCCATCAACGATCACTATAACCAGATAATTGTGGAAAGTGATTGTAGATCTCACGTACTCCGTACAAGCTTTTGATCCACCAGGTGATGATCGTTCAGACATCAGAATCTTCCAGAAGGAAACTGTCAAGATAGAGTACAGAAGCAGAGAAGCAAATGTTCTACTCCCTCCGACCTGTTATAAGTGTCGTAAAAAACAACATAGCATGACAACTTACATGTATGTCTTGCGATACTTTTTGTGGGTAGGAGGGAGTAGCTCATTAGATTGTAAAGTGTGCAATAGAGAGTTATGTAATGGGGAGTTATCTGGTCAAGTTCCGACTTGCTTGTCGGAACTGGCTGATTGTGATTGTGTGAATGTTATTACCAGCTAATCAATACACAACACTTTTACAAAACTTTTGTGATAAAAAGAGTTTTTTGTGTCTCGTATATAAATGATAGGTGCTACAACATGAATATTTTACTAGGTATTATTTATCTTTTTATATGGTACATAAAATATCGTTTGTTTGCGAAATTGTGCATACATAGAATGTTCGGGTGTACACCCGGAGTTTTTGTTAAGTTTTTCTATAAACAATTAAGTGCATTTAATATATTGTCCAATATGTACATCTAGACTTACGAGTCAAAAATACTGTGTCCAAGATTGTTGTCCTTTTATAAGAATTGACTAACTTCCAAACCTGGTCACTGACTAAAATTTCACACAATTCACAAGAACATCATAATGAAAACTTAACACAAAGTGTTGAAAAAATACAAAATAGAAAATGAATGAAACTTAAAAAAACAGGATCCTAGTTCTAACGAAAAAATACTCCCGCCGTTTGTTGACATAAGCTATCTAAGTTTTTGATATACTTTTTAAAATATAGGATGTATTGCGATTTATGGATAATTTTGCCCATCGACAAATGAGTCATGGTCTAGAACGTAGGATTTTGAAAATTTGATTTCAATTTCCAGCTATTAGGGACTTCTCTCTCTTGATTTTTTCCAGAAAAAAATGATATCACCGCATGAAAAATACCAACGTCTTATTATTCGTGCCAAAACCATATATACCTCACGTCAAGAAACAGAGGTAGTATAACATTAGATACGTATTTAATCTTGCAGGTTTCTTTGCATCCTTGTATTTCTCTTTTTGGAGCCAGCTTTCCATATAAAAAGGACAATCTCTTAAAAATCTAACAACATACATTAAGGAAAAATCTAATCGGAGTTTAATTAACCAAAAATCAACATCAAAGATGCACTAATAAATCTAAACAGATACAAGAAATTAGATATATATCAAATCCGTATATGGGTCAAATACTAGTGTACACCAAGAGAAAATTAGCAAATACTTGTTGACTGCTACAGCGTTCTCATTGTCGCCCATATTAATGAAGGAGAAGTTAGTGATGTAGTCGTGCGCCGACATAAAAAGTAGTCCAACGGTTGCACGGATATATCGAAGGGAATCGTTTCGAAACGCTCCACAATTTATTTTATCGCCCATCTCCCGGTGCAGAATCTGAAGGGACAGATTTTCAGAGTCACATCTCTTTTCAACAGTCATGCACGTGGTCACTCGTATGATAAATTCAAGCAACATAACAATAGAAGTTTCCCACTGCCGAGACCGAGAGTGAATTGTGTGTCATGAATTTATTTATTTATGTTCTCTCCATCATAGTCTAGGGACAAGCAGGGCGGAGCAGCGGCCGGTGCTACCGCCTTACCGGTCCAGCGGTGTTAGCTCCAGGAGGCATATGTTTATGTGACATGCTTAATTGCATGATGAATGCCAGCGATAAATGAACCGGCAGCTGGTTTCATAAGTTTAGCACCACGCTATGTCCCTTACTGGCTCCACCACTGGGACAGGCATAAGCGCCTCGCCACCAGACATATATACTGATGCACCAAAGAAAATATGTTCCAATTTATATTCGATTTGTGCGAGATTTGAGGCGGACGACAGAGGAGGAGTGTACATAATTTTTCCTATCCTTACTCACTTTGTGGAGTCACTAGAGTTGCTCTTATAAACGGGTACTCCCTCTGTTTTTTAATATAAGATGTTTGTGACTTTTTCACATTCACATGTATCTAGATATATTTTAGTGTCCACATTCACTTATTTAGTCCGTATCTAGACAACATGTGTAATATCTAAATCATCTTATATTTAAAAACAGAGGGAGTACAACTCTATTCCCACTACTCAGGGCTCAATGTAAGACTTTTCAGCAAGTTATAAACTAGATAGATAAAAAGGTTTATATTGTGAAATAGTGGTAGTATAAAATTATGTTTATTTCCCACTTTTTATACGTACCATGCATGCTGCCAATCTGAATTTTGAGATGTTCTGGATTTGTTAGATTAAATGAGCGACTCTCATAAAACCAAACACAATAGCGAGCCATTGCGTTGATTTTAGATTTTGATGAGAATCAGCCGGCCGGCTTGCGTTCATGAAAAGGCGCATCACGTGCAGGCGCAACGTGTTCCCGAGCCCGAGAAGGAAGCAGCCACGCGATGCGATTCGAGCCCGATTGATCTGGTCTGCCCATGGCCCGACCTAGCAGCCTTGGACGCCACGCCCAAGCCAAGCACCCGATGCCATCTCTCTTGCTTGCATTGCATAGTGGCTGCCGCGACGGTATAAACAGACAGACAGACGCTGGCCTTCAACTGAATCCCATCACAAGCTGTATATTTTCATCAGGATTGTGGTTAGTTCCGGGATGGGCAAGACATGGGCTCTCATCAGCCACCTCCACGCTATTGCAGGGTAAGTACATGATGCATGGCAGAGCTCACGACTGAATCTTTCCGGTTTGGTCAGTTATCATTTGGCTAATTAATCTGATGGATCATGTCCTTTGCAGGCCCAGCCTGACCCTGATATACCCGCTGTAAGTGGAACACCTGCAAACCGCTGGTCACTGTTGAAGTGTTGAGTTGTAGCATGTCAGCATATGGTCGTCATGGGTATGCTGTATCGTCAAAAAATGCTGGTCGGATGTGTATGTCTAAGCTGTTGGTTTGGGTCAGGTACGCGTCGATCTGCGCGATGGAGAGCACGTCCAAGCTGGATGACGGGCAATGGCTGGCCTACTGGATCATCTACTCCTTCATCGCCCTCTTTGAGATGGCGGCCGAGCGAGTCTTGTACTGGTAATTCAGACTAGCTACTGGTACCTGTAAACTACTCTGTTCGGTCCTCAAAATTGATCCATAGACATACACCCGTCACCCGTGTTATGATTACGGGGTTTCCGAAGATTTTTGCAGAACGTATATAACTACGTCTTGTTGTTGCAGGATACCGATATGGTACCCGGCGAAGCTGCTGTTCGTGGCGTGGCTTGTGCTGCCGCAGTTCAGGGGCGCCTCCTTCATCTACGAGAAGTTCGTCAGGGAGCAGATCAGGAAGCACGGGGTGAGGCTGCATCACGGCCATGGCCATGATCACGATGCCGGCCATGGATCGCACATCCACATCTTGAAGGGTAATGGCTTCGATCTTAACACCGGGGCTGTCTGTCTTCTCACGGCGACATCGCCATGTTGCTTAATTGTTTTGCTGAACGTGCAGGCTGAGCATGGCGTGCACTGAGGAGCAAAGGGAGAATGCTGGATGGATCGTCCGTGAAGCTAACAAAAGCGGCGAGGATTCACTTTCTCCGTGGAGCAGCAACGCATGGTTTGCTAATTTGTGTATGTTGCGCAACGCAAGATCGAGGAGTTTGCGTGATGCTTATGTATGTCGTCAGGACTCACGAGACGTGCTCGCATGATGAAACCAAACAATGTACAGTTCATGAGTAATTCCACATGCTCCGTTGTTGTCAATTGGCCGGCGGATTCGATCATGTTCGTCGCAATTGTTTTTTCTTTCGAGTAAAGAGCTTATATAGCTCCTGATAATTAACGGAACAATCAGCCACGTGGATCGGCTACTCCAAAATGAGGAAAATCTCGGGGAACTACACAAACAAACCTCAAAACAACCCTACAAACTCGATGTACCTAGTGGCAACAGAAAATCTAAAACTGCGAAGGCAGGGCTGCAGTTTAATGTTCTTCAAACGGAAAAGAACCACAACCTCGAGACATATCAATACCATCGCCAATCTCTCGGACTGCTACGGCCTACGGCAGTAATCACTGGGTGATAGTAAAAGCCCATTCACCACCTTTACGAGAGAAGGCGCCAAACTTCAGGACTCTATGTCTCTATCAGTGGCCGAACTGGAGGTTTATCCCAAAATTCCAGCGTTTTTTTACAGGAATTCCAGCATTTGTTGCAATAGATAGACTTCACAATCCTGACGCTCGACGGGTGGAACTATGTTGAAGCCGTAGTGGGAAGTGGCCCGCTTTCCCATCTTAAAACTGCGAAGAGTGACAGATAAATTAGCCCACTAAAGAAAAAGAAATGTGGCCTTCTTTGAGCTGGCCGCCCAAAAGTATGGTTGTAGCTCCAACAGTGGCAACAACTTCTCCGATAAATCCTATACTAGAAGGATTTGGCACGCTTTGTCGCGCCCGTTTGTGTAAAAGCCAATGTTTGTTCTTTTAAATTTGGGTGGTTGCATAAGACAGAGCGATGCCTAAGCAATTAGTTACAACCATCGATCATACTTCATATCGTATAAAACTGGAGCAAACTCGCCATGCTAGAAATAGATGACAACTATTTTTGGTTTTCAGGATTTACTAATTTCGGGATTTAGTTTCGATGTGATGTATCCAATTATGTTGCAAAACTATGGACATAGAATTCAGAACCTTCAAAGTGGCCATGATCCAGCTGATCTAAGGAGCGAGAAATGAACAAAAATGACACAATAATAATCGATTTCATCCGAGATAGATCTCTCTATTCTTCCAATATACATATTATCCTCTATGCTTGGTTATGTTGGGAGCATAGAGGAAAAGTTACTTTAGTACCTAGTTAATTTCATCAATGATAGATCGATATATTAAAAAATATACATCGAAAATGAAAGTTACAGCTTTTAGATATATCTCAACCAGAAACTCTACCCTATTCACCTAATCTTGAATGTAACCTAACAGGACTATTGACAATCTATGAAATTAGTTTTTTCCATGTGAAATATGACCGTGAAACAAGCCTGTGGAGTAAAATAACTTTTCAACTTTTCCACAAACTGGACCTGTGTAATTAGTCAATGCATGTTATTGGTCCGTGCAGTGCAGTACGTACCACATAATCTTGCCATCTCTAAGACATGATTGATCATGCCTGCTGAATGCACACCATTCCCTTTCACGAACAAAATCTTCATGAACCTGAGGTGCGTCCACAGATTATCCTCCACCTTTAGACTATATCTCTGGAAGCACAAGACAAAGTGTTGCTCTCATAGGTATTCCATCGACAACCTGACGAACAAATAAAAACAATTTTCAGAGTGAGAAACTGTTCTAAACCTGAAAAATATGGATAGCCAATCTAGGACAAAGTTTTGCATTATTGTTTCCTTCCATAATGTGGTACTGGGAATCTAATGATCATTGACCAATCATCATGTATATTGTTGTACAACAACATTGTGGAGCCTAACATGTAGCATTGGGCATGCAGACTATTAACTTTATTTCCTTTTGCTCTGCATGAACCTGCACTCTATTAACTTTATTTCCACAGTTAGCTGGTACTTCAGTTCAGAATAAAATGTTAGCATGCGTTTACAGAAAAACGATACACCTTATCAAGGAACGGAGGGAATATAATAGAGTGGCTACGGATCAGAAGTATGAAACAACAACTTTTACTCATGCTACAGGGGAGAGAGTCTTACATAATTGCCATTTTCAGTGATTGCTGCAACTGGAAACATGCACACATAATTCAGATAAAATATAATATCGGCATTATCCAAATGTGCATATAGCCATATAGGCACCGGTTAAGATAAACTTTACCTTTATGTGAAGTCTCATAAACAGCACCTGATCAACGATTTCGTAGTATCACCTGATAAAAGAAGAAAAAAGTCTAGCTTCAAGAAGTTAATTACAATCGTGATTATATTACTTACATGATGGTATGAACAACCCATCTCCAATCAAAGTGAGAGCCGCTGCTTTCTGCATAGTCTAGCCGGTTGCCGTGCGGCATGTTTTTTATTTCCTTTCTGCTGCACATGAGAAAACTGGATATTAGGCAAACTAAAGCCGTCACTCTCCAATATCAAAAGTACATCTAACCATTGACAATAAAATGTATCGGTATATGTACTAATAGAAACGTAACTTCCACGGTTCCACCGCTCTCCAATATCACTCTCCAATTTGTCAGGTGCATAGATACGTGAAGTGAGTAAAGAAACAAACACAATTGCTAACCAAGGGCCAGCTTTGCCTTCATAGTTCAAATTTCGCATGCATTCATGGCAGCAAATTTAATAACTAACCTTTAAATCACTCAAATACTTGTGAGAAAAGAACTTGTCTAAAGGAATTCTTCATATAAATTCCTTTGTAATCTGGCTGCCTACATTTGAAAAGCAATGCAATGAATACATGGTGCAGCACCGTATCTAGACTGTACGTGCATATTCCAATGAAATAAACAGCGGAGAAAAATTAGCAAGACGTAACCTGTCTGTCCCTTTTGTCAGAGGCGACCAATCAGCAGCCTTGTCGTTGCGGCGGAGCAACAGGTCCTGGTCCTTCTCCCAAGGCCTGTTTCTCCGGCAGCAACAGGTCGGGCAGGTGAGGAGGCCCGCGCTGCTCCATGGCCGAGCTCGATTTGCTGCAGGAGACCAAATCCCAATCGGAAAAAAATGAGCAAGGCTGCTAGTATTGAACGCTACAGCAAGATCTTTTGGTAAGCGATTTCTACCCTTTATTATTCCAACGAAGCAGATAACCAAGAAACAAAAAAACAGCCAGGTTCTATCTAGGTTGAAACACACACGATCTGTAACGCCCGCTCCTCTTTCTCTAGCAAAGAAGGGATTTTGATTCAAGTGGAGGGGGCGGAGGGTGGGGTACTTTGAGTGTGGAGTCGGGCACCGGGCAGAGCGCACTGCTAGGGTTCGCGTATGTCTGCAAGCAGGCCGGCCGGGACGGAGCCCAGGCGCTGCTTCCCCGTGGAGGAGGGTCGTCAGCGGCGACCGGCCGCGGGGAAGAGGACCCCGTACTGCGCCCTCAGGGCATCCCGGCACGTGCGCCACGTCGAGGAGGAGAAGGGCAGCGGGGCGGAGGTCGCGGCGCCGCGTCCGCTAACCGCGCACGCCTGGTGCGGTGTCGTGCTCGCGTCGCATCCATGACTCTGGCAGCCGCCGTGCCAGTGGGGAGAGATATGACAGAGAGGAGAAACGGAGGGGCGAGATGAGGCATGGGGAGAAGGAAGGGGATCTGGGGGAGGAGACGGGGCGGCGCAGGAGGTTGGGAGGCGAGGGCCTACCGGCGGCGCGCAGGAGGTGGTGAGGTAGGGCCTGCCAGCAGCGCGCAAGAGGTCAGGGGAGCTGCCTGTGGCGGCTAACCCTAGCGCGGGTGGGGAAAATGAGGGAGAGTGTGGACGCAGAGATAGGGGTTGTTGTTTATATACGTGAACCGACTCGTAATTTTCGGAAAGCGCAGGGACTTTTTTGCAAAATAGTCACGGGGACCGTCAAGGGACGACGCGGAATGAAAACGCTGAAGCAGACCGCAAAAGGGCAAAAAAAAAAGGTCGTTGATTTGCGGGCTCAATCCCCAAATCAACCACAGCGCAGTGATTCTAGCGAGCTTAGATATCTTAGGGATGACGCCTATTAGGGCTGCCTGAACGAGACCACCTATTGGGCCTGCCAATTTTGACAAAAAAATTCTTTTCTTTGTTTCTTTTTCATCTTTGTTTCCTTTTACTGTTTCTTTTCGTCTGTTTTCAAAAAAAATTGATTTTGAAGTTGTTCCATTTGTTTTTTTTCAAAGTTGAAATATGTTCGAATTTTCAAAACTTTCAGCTTTAAAATTTGTTACAATTCAAAATATGTTCAAACTAAAAGGTTCATATTTTGAAAAAAATAAATTTGAAACTAGTTCGAATAGAAATCGTTTAAATTTTGAAAAATATTTGAATTTCAAATTTGTACAAATATTTGCTCAAATTTTTATAAGTTTAGATATGTTTTTTTCATTAAAACATTGTTCAGATTGAATAAAATGATCGAATAAAAAACCTTTCCGGATTGAAATTTGTTCTAATTCAAAAATCGATCATATTTTAAAAAATGGTCGAATTCAAATTTTGTTCAAATTTAAAAAACTTTCAGATTTGTAGTTTGTTCTTATTCAGAAATTGTTCAGATTTAATGTTTGAATTCAAAATTAATCCAAATGTGAAAATTGTTCAAATAAAATTCATGAATTTGCATCTTTTCAGATTATGTAAAAAGAGGGTGAAATGTGCTTCTTTTATTGGGCTACTCCAACGAGGACAATAAAGTGATTCTTTCAGGCGGTTGTGGCAAAATTGCACCGCCTACAAGCGCCACATAGGAGCTCCCGGGAGCTCCTATATGCTGCCAGCAGGAACGCGACAAGAACATGCGCGCACTTGTAGTATTCTGTTGGGCCGACCGAGTAGTTATTTCTCTGTTTCCTCTTTAATTTTTATCGATTTTTGTTCCTTTTTTATAGTCCTAGTTTGTTTTGTATCGCCAATTTATATATTAATATTTGGTCTTGTTTTAAACCTTTCTAAAAAAACTAATTTTATTCTTTGAAAACGTGAACATTTTTAAGAAATGAGAAAAATAAGAAGGTTTTTCATCGCTGATCCATTAGTCGGTGAAGCTAAGCAAGTTCACCTCGCCTAAGGGAATAAGCCAAACTCTAAATTAGGTTATTATTTTATCTTAGATTTGTTTGTAGTTCCGTTTATTTTGTTAGATTTGTTTGTTAGTTCTAATTATTTGTTTGCTAGTTTTTGTTTAGTAGTTGCTTTTTTATATAAAAAAGGTAAAAGCTTTGCCTTTTATATCGATAAAGCAGAAGCAAACATTGGGTTGCCTAGCCAAAAAGAAAAAAGATCACAAGTTGTCGGGATTAAGAGTCAATCTTAGCTAAATGCTTAGCGCCAGCGAGAATCCAGTTCCTTCCCTCGCCCTTAATCTTCTAAAACAGTATCGATGGCATGGACAACTTGTTGTTGAAGACCCTATGTTCCTTTCCTCCGGATTTCCCAAGTAATCCGAGTAATGGCTGATCGAAACCTCTTGGGGTGGTTTGTGGGAGCCTTGGTAATAGCATGTCGGTATTACTGCCCAAGTCATTTAGCAATGAAGAATATTACTCTCTAGGGATTAAATTTCCTAAATATTTAACGCCCGCAAGGCACCACGCTCTCGCCTCTTCTATGATTCTTGAGATGATCACGGTCGCCGGGGAGGCCACATGTTGAAATACTCTCGCGTTTCACTCAGTTCCAAATTTCCGATGAGATCAACATTATTAAAGTGGACATAGCCTTTCTTGCAAAACATTGGCCAAGGGTGAGCTTCGACAACCAAGCTTCTACGTATGTCAATCCTACCGAAATGTCTGATAGCTAGTTTCTAAAACACAATTTGCTTAACCGTGTCTCGGTTCGAGATAAAATATATATGAATTACATGTATATCGATGCGTAGGTTCCATTCCCGTGATCGGTTTCAAATTTGATCGCCTCTAACTTATTAATTTTGAATCGCAATTCGTACAATTATTCGGTAAAATTTTGTCAAATTTGTCGCACTCGGTTCACCGTTTGAAATTTCCTTTTACGAGTACAAATACCTCACCCTTCTCCACAACTTTTATGTTGCAACTTTTTTTTTCAACACGTGTATTTATGTTTTCTCTCAAATACATTTTTTTCTACAACGTAATAGTTGTGGAGAAGGGTGAGGTATATGTACTCGTGAAAGGAAATTTAAAATGGTCAAACGAGTGCGACGAATTTGACAAAAATCGTCAAATAATTATACAAATTGTGATTCAAACTTAAGAAGTTAGAGGCGATCAAACTTGAAACCGATCACGGGAATGAAACCTACTCATCGATCCGCATATATTTCATATATATTTCATCTCAAACCGAGACACGGTTAACCTAATTTTGTATTAATCAAAAGAAATTAGAACTAAAAATGGAGCGCTCGATCACCTTTCGGATGGGTGGTATCTAAACTCATTTTTAAGGCATGGGTCATGTAGAAACTCACCTTTTGGCATGGGTCTTGCCGACAGCGCGCTATATTCCGAATTTCTGAATCCTGCGTGTTATTAGTCGAATTTCGTATTAAAAATCGCAATATTTTTTAAAAAACTCTTTGGGAGTAGCCCAAGCACGTCAAATCGTAGCATTTAGAGAGGTGGCAGCGATGCCTTCGAATTGCTTCCTACAAGCCGACTTAACTTAACTTAACTTATCAAGAGCTAAGTTAGAGAAGCTCGTTCGGCTCGTGTCTCCAGCCCGTCGGCGATGGAGACGCCGTGATTGAATCGGGTATGGGTTCGCCATACGGAACGGAGCATGCCTTCTGCCGCCGACGTTCGCAAAAATGGTTGGACGGCCCATGTCGGTCTAGCTGGCCGGCCGGCCATCCCACTCGAGATCGGGACAGCGGCATGGCGCCGCCGCCGCTCATCTGCACAGCACAAAGAACCTCGTTCTTTTGGTTGGTCAGCACAGGACGGCACGGCACACTCTCGCAAAGAATGTACCATCTCCAACTTGCTAGGCGACCAAAAATGTCCCTCCAGGAATACTGTTGGTTGGCTGGACACTGCTCATGAAGCACATAAATCAATTTAAGTTGTTGAGAGTATCGGGCTAGCCTACATGACTTGTCTGTTGCCCTACCTGATGTGGGTTCTCTGTGTATTAGTAATTGCCCACAGCGCATTATGAAATCCTAAAATCGAATTTTATGATCTCAAACGGGGATAACAGGATTGACCGCTTGACTTTCAGCTCGTTGTTCTCCATGTATGCAGTATGCACCCACCCGCCTATCCGCTCCTACTGACAGGCCAATCTCATGAGATATGGAGTAATAAGCTAGCATAGTGTTAAGGAATGTCTGTGGATTAATTTTACTCACATCGCATTCAGTAGTGTGGCTCTTGTCAGCAGATTCAGTGGTCGACAAATTAACACAAGAGTCTGACCTTGTTAGTAACTTGTAGCTAATTAACTTTTTGTAACTTTCTATTAGGTTTCTTTCCACATCCAAGCTTCTTCTGCAAAAGTTGAGGCCGGCGCACAAAGTCTTCTTCTTTTTTTGTTGCGGGGGGAGGCAGTGGTAAACGCTGTTAAGAGACTGAATACGGTTTGAAGCCTATGGAACAAAAACAAACTACTGTATCGTGGATAAGACTGAGCTATTTCAAAGCTAACTCAGCAGCCTGCAAGAATATCGAAAATAGAGGAGCGAATAACTTTTTTGTCATCGAAGAGATGCTTAAGCGCTTATCTGCAAAGCATGATTCTGCTACTTTCTGAAGAAGCTGAACATGCGATTGTACAGCTAACACTTGCTCTGGAACTCTCAAGTGGTTGCAGTGCAGTTGTACTATCAAAAAAATGATTCCTACAGGGGAGGGGCCCTGTGGCATTTTAGTAGAAGAGAGATGCAACAGCACCGATGTGCGAGCAAGAGCGCTCGAACTCGGGTGGGTGGGAAGGCATCAGTGCAGTTGTACTATCAAATTGAGGATTTTAGCGGTGTCTGCCCTTTTGCCCAACATGCCTATGGGACTAGTCCTTCCGGTGCAACATGAGTGCTGGAGAGTCTGATCCTATGTCCAACCATGTCGGTCGCAAACATTAGTGGGCATATTACGCAGAGCATAGCGCAATTAGAAGGAGTAAAGTATGACAAGGACAGAAGAAAAAAAGGAGGCATGGGGAGCAACTGGGAATAGCAAGTGTATCTTTCTTACATACTCTGAAAGCCACACAGAGCTCTTGTCAAGAATTAGCATGGCCGTGTAGAGCTAACTGTTCAGAGATTATCCACTAGAAAGTCTTGTGCTGTCGCCGTCATTTTGGTGAGAATAAATTACATTCTATTATGAAGCATCTATTAAAATATATATGAGGGCAAGTTGCCCACCTAAACAAAAATTTCAAACTTTACAAGATCATGCTTGTGACAACTCTTTTGGGAGCAACTGATCAGAATACACTATCGGAATCAGCCATGTCGTTGAGTGCCACGGAGTTTGCCAAGTGCAATTATAGGGCACTCGACGCATAAGAAAAAAACACTCGGTAAAACGGCACACTCTGCAACTAAAGGAGAATCCCGGTTTTTACCACGTAACACTCGCAAAAAAGTGATAATGTGAATATACTTCGCACAAAGGTGCATGTCTCCATAAAAAACAATAATGGCGAAGGAGTTTCCCACTTTTATTTACAATTTTTTGAGTGTTAAAAATGGGTTTTTATGTGAAGCCAATCCAAGGATTATGGTGCAACTTGACACATCTCAATTTTCATGCAAAGTAGACGATGTTCGATGAACAACTATCTAGTATTAAGAATTTATCAATTTCTAGCTATTTTCGTCCATTTAAATAAATTTATGATGGTTTCTCGAAAATATGTCAGTATTTTAATTAGACGTGCTGTTCTAGTTTGGTCGGAAAAGATACCAAAAATCATTTTAAGATATCCAAGTAGAAATATATGCAATGCCATAGAGGGTAGTGAAATATTCACACCCTAGCTATGAATAGTTTTGCCGGCAATGTTGATCCTGATTTAGCACACAAAAAACAGGCGAAAAGAAGTTAACGTAAAAAAAAGTGTAGTCCTTTGGCATATAGTTCGTTGTGTATACTAGTTGTTAGAAAAAAAGATAAATATGAAATTTGACATCTTTTGTAAAAAAATCCTCACAAATCGGAGCTTACGATCCAACTGACCAAGATCTCATGGACATATCCACGACATAATTCCTCATGATATTGCCATATTTGGCAGCAAGGTGCATCTTTACATTACAAACAATAGAGTAAAAAAATTCAAATTTTATTTACAAAAAATGATTTCCGTTTGTTTAGTGCTAAACATGGGTTTTTTTGTCAAGCAAGTGCAAAAACTAAGGTGCAAAATAGAACATATCCAACTTTTAAAGTAGACATATTGGATGAACCATTCCGGAGTACTAAATTTTCTTAATTTCTAGCTACTTTCACCAATTCAAATAAAATTCAGACGACCTCCTGATAGTAATCCTAATTCTACATGTGTGTGTTCTTGTTTGTTCATGACAATTATAAGACCGTAATAATGTGAACATATTTGGCAAAAGAAAAGGTGCATATTCCTGAACTAGGACCGTGCATGTGTACTCCGAACAGCGAACTGGAGTAGTACTGACGCTGAAACCGGGACATCGTGTCCTTATAGCCTCATAGAGCAGATAATGTGTGGAACTGTTTTTGTGTGACACGTTGCGTTGAAAGTAACCATACAGCCAGCTACTCCCTCCGTTCCAAATTAGATGACTTCTATTTAAACAAAAGTGGATGTATCTAGATATGCTATAAGTCTAGATACATCCATTTTTTTGATAAAAGGAAATCATCTAATATGGAACGGAGGGAGTAGCTAGCTGATGGGGAGTACGTACCCAAGACATCTCCCGGAGTTTGGGAATCTCTGATCAGCTGCCACCGGTGGCGAGTGTAACATCTACTCTCTCCGTTCCATCTTAGATGATTTCCTTTTATCAAAAAGTGGATGTATCTAAACTTATAGCATATCTAGATACATCCACTTTTGTCTAAATAGAAGTCATCTAATTTGGAACGGAGGGAGTAACATGCTGCATGCCCGATCCATGGCACCCAGTTAGCGTGATCTTGACCGTGACATTGTCTAAGTTGTCCTAGTCTTGGTGTCCTAACCGCCGAGTGGTGATCCGTTCGGCGATGCATGATACTAGTTGACACTGTAACACAATAAGGGCAGTTCTAACAAACGCCCACTTGCAACACCAATCGAGAGAGAGAAAGAGAGAGAGAGCAGTTCGTCTACACCTTGCCTCTAATAGCACGTCCGACATGCATGTGTGCGCACTTAAAGCAACAACAACACGACTAGTCGATCTACCTACAGTAGCAGCAGCACTGTACCCATGTTGCTACGTGGAGAAACGAAGAATGTTGCCGGCAGCGTGGACGGACCATGACAATAATCAATGGAGTTTGAACTGGTCAAAGAGGCCATGGCATCAGCCCAATCGACCAACCATGGATTCCTCGTGACGGGCGGCGGTTGGTTGGAGCTTGGAGGACCAATCATGGGCGCCATCCATCGCTCGGGCGTCGTCGTCGTCGGCCGGCCCCGATCTCCCCGGTGCCCGCCGCGTCCTCCAGTCCACGGCTGGTCACATCCACATGGGCGTCAGGTGCACGCACGCGCACGCTGCGCGGCGTGGCATGGCACGGGCCAAGCGGCGCGCATGGGCATGGCATTGGACGCGCGCCACGCCACCACCACGTTGCGGAGACACAGCGCCGCTCGCTCGCTCGGCCGGACCACCACGGCCACGCGCACGGGATCGCTGTACTACTCTACCACTGCCAGCCAGTACATAGTTACAGTACGTGCTACAGAAGCAGGTGCATGCGGGCCAGGCCAGGTGGGGGAGGACGGGGACCCGAGATTCTCTGCCATGCATTGATATGCGCGGAGATGTGTTCGTGCCCGGCGCCGGGACACTCGCCGGCGCGCACGGGAGACGCCGGTAGCTTCAGGCGTGCTGTTACGCGAGTCTTTTTCTGCACACTATACTAGATCGTCGATCGCCAGGCCGGGTCCTGGTCAGACTATGTTGTGGTACTGCAGGGTGATTCGTTCGTCCGAACATACGACACATTTGCTGCATGTTACGGCTAAGTGGGAGTTAAGGGCCTTGATCGATGTTGCTTGCACATGCATATATGCATTACTCCCCCTCTCCCATGTTATTATGTCTATTAGTTTTTTTTTATCGAAGTCGAACTCTATAGAAAATCTATGAGAAAATTGCAAAAAACCACCACAATTGTGCCTAGAGTTTCAAGAACCAGCATGTTTTCAATTTTTATCAAAAACACAACTTTCGAGTAACAGCCGCACAAAAAACACTGATCCGTTGCTTGACACGCTTTTAAACTAGTTTCTGACCGGTGGGTCCCAGTGTCATGCCCATGTGGCAAGGAGAAGTGCTCAACGGGTACACTGAGTTTTTATTAAACTTATAAGGTCTTTTATGTAAAAGTTATGCTTTCTATCCAAGGGAATCCCACCGCCGCCGGCTCACACTCATCCCCACCGCGGCCGCCGCCTCAACTGGTTCTACTCCATCAACGACGTCGCCGCCGAGTTCCGCCGCGTCGCCGACGCGCGCTCTTCCGCGGACTCGGCCGCCGCATACTCCGAGGACGAGGCCGCGTCCACGGTGATCCACGAGCCCATGGACGAGCTCGTCACCGCCGAGCCAACCTGTGCCCGAGCACGTGCACGAGCGGATGCGTGGGGTGTAGTCGAGGACGGCGGAAGCGGCGAGCGTGTGGAGCCGGTGCAGAGGTCGAGGAAGCTGGACTTCTGGAGGGGGCGCGACAATGTCGACTTCGTGCCTGGAGGCGGCGCCGGAGTTGGAGAAGAAGAACGCGATTTGCTCGGCTCCAGGCGTTCCAGCACGGGTCGAGGCAGACGCCGGTGCGGAGCTTCTGGTGTGCTCGGTTTGGTCTGGGGTGGCTGGTCCTTGTCGAGACGCATGGAGCCGCAGCCGACCTTGCTCTGGCTGGCCGGAGGCGGAGAAGGGGACTCGCGGGTAGAACTCCGGGGAGCGGAGAGCACTTCGAGGAGCACAGAGCACTCCGAGGAGATTCGTGCGGCGGAGAGCATCACCGACGGCCGGACCTTCGTGCGGGTTGGATCCTCGCCGGCGGCCAGCTGAGTTCGCGCCCAACGGCAACCTGCACGAAAAACTCCACGGCGACAACGGAAAGGTCGCGGTGGCGCTGCAGGTGGCCCGCGCGCTGGAGTACCTCCACGACCAGTGCGAGCCAGCACGGCGACGTGAAGGCCTCCAACGTGCTCCTCGACGCCGCCATGCACGCCAGGCTCTGCGACTTCGGGTCGGCGCGTGCGGGGTTCTCGGCGACCGTGCGCTGGAGTACCTCCACGGCCGGAGCAGCGCGCTGGCTCTGCAGGTGGCCCGCGCGCTGGAGTACCTCCACGTCCGGAGCAGCGCGTGCGCGGGGAGCAGCAGGCCGACATGGCCGCCGACGGCGGCGGCCATGAAGCAGAGCAAGGAGGCAAGCCGGGCACGGGCGACGCGGCGAGGGCGAGCCGGCGCGGCGGCGAGCAGGCGTTGGGGATGGCCGGCACGCGCAACGCGGTGAGGGCGAGCCGGCGCGGCGCAGCGAGGACAGCTAGCCTCGGCCGCCGATGGCGGCGTGATTCCATGAAGCAGAGCAAGGAGAGGACAAGAAGAAGCAGAGCAAGGAGGCAAGCCGGGCACGGGGAGGATGCGTGGATTTTTCCCAGAGATTGGGTCAACGTTGTGTAAATAGAAAAAGAAAAATTGTGAAGGACTTTTTGGCAAAATAAACCTGTCATGTCGGCCTGACAAAATGTATCCACCGGTCAGAAAGAGACTTAACAGGCGTAAAATAGATAATCAGTGTTTTTTGCTCCACTGTTACGCAATATCGGTGTTTTTTTATAAAAATTGAAAACATGGTGGTTTTTTGAAACCCTAGGCACAATTGTGGTGGTTTTTTGCAATTTTCTCGAAAATCTATATATACTTTATTTTGCAAAATTGAGTTTGAACTGCGGAAATCTTGTATCGTCGTGGTAAGTTTTTGCCAGCTTGGCAATCTTCTATTCAAGTGTAAGTTTTCCAATAGTGCTTGTAATTAAATTGAGCAATGGCTTATCTTGGTACATTATTTTGTTTTCTCTCTTCGGACATGTCCACCTTTTGGGGGTGGCGGGTGTAAAGCATTGCTCAGTTTTCTCCTTCTTAATCAATGAAAAGGCAGAGCTCCTGCCCCCGTTTCAAAAGTAAAGCATTTGAGCTCTACAATGCAATGAGCGTAGGCTTTTGTTTGTAACGTTCCGCTTGGCAAATTTGCATTTCTAAACTTTTATTATTTGATCAGATGAGACAAAAAAAATGTCTCTGCTATTAAAAATTATGATAGTTACACAATTATAATGTTGCTTGACACAATTGAGTCTTGTCTAGACCAGACATAGGAGTTTTTTTTTTACATTTTGAGAAGATCGGTTTGCATGCAAAATGATTAGTAGAGGAGGTCCTTATGTAGCATGTCAACCAATGCGAAAGCTTGTCCAAGTTGATGGAATGATCCATTAAGTAGGCGATTTTCTTGCCTTGCTTTGCTTTGCACCTTGGAGCTCTTCATTTGTAGGGTATAGGGATCTTACGACAAAAATGATGATGAATAGGTAACGCGGGAGGTGTCACATTGGTATAGGCTTGTTATAAGAGAAAAAGGAACCTACCTTTCCACAGTTCAAAATAAGATATGTTGTCATTGATCCAGTTCAAGGAGACACTCTTCGAAGGTGGTATTGCAAATTTGAATGATATAGTAAATCAATGAACAATATGCATGTGAAACTCCTACGGCTTCCAGAACTCAAGTTTAATGATAAGGGTTGAGACCTACGAGAGGTTACATCCTTGTGGCTTGAGTTTTTTTAGTTTACTATTGCATGTTTTCAATGGAAATGTGTGACTCATCTCAAATCTCTAGGTTGCAAGTTTCGAGAAAGTATCTAGTGCTCCTACCCATGTTATAGAGTTTGTAATCTAAGTAAATCTTGTTAGACCCTTAGGATCCACTAGTCTAGTATTACCACGGTAGAACCTTTTAGGATTTCGGTATGAGAGGGAGAACAGAGAGAGAGAGGGAGGAATCGGAGGCGATACCTTCGCTGTGGCTCGACGAACTCGAGCCTGAGGTCATGGTGGTCGAAAGTGACGGTGGCGGAGCGGTGGCGGAGGCAGTGGTGCTTCCCGTCGGCTCGCGCTAACCCTAGATCGGTAGGGGATGTCGGTGCGGGTGGCGGCGCACGTTCAACCTCGTGAGGCGTGTAGCCCCCCCCCCCCCCACCCTTTATATAGCGCGGCGACAGGGGCCCACCGTCCATAATGGATCGGGCGCCCCTGATCAGGGCGCGGTCAAGGGGATCGTGGAGCCGTTGGGCTCGTACGACCAGGAGATCAATCTAACATTCTCCCCCTTGATCTCAACTTTTACTTTTACCTTTTACTTTACTCGTTTCATCACTGATTAGTACATAGAGCATGTTTCATCATCACAGCTCAATTGCCGATAGAATCAGACAGCCACTATATACTTTTCTGTTTTAAAACAATCCTGTTACTTTTGGGCCTCTGTAATCCAGGAATCATAGGCTTTCCATTAAACCCATGCCGGTTGTGTGTTCCTTGAACACACTGGGTGGTAAACCTTTCGTTAGCGGATCCGCAAGCATATCCTTTATCTTTATATGCTCGAGACTTATAGTTTGATCCTGAATTTTATCTTTCACAACATAATACTTTATATCTATTGCCTTTTTAGCATTACTCGACTTGTTGTTGTGAGCATAGAATACTGCGGGCTGGTTGTCACAGTACATCTTTAGTGGTTTGTCAATGCAATCTACCACTTTCAAGTCGGATATAAATTTCTTTAACCATACCGCCTGCCCCGTGGCCTCATAACATGCTATAAATTCAGCATACATCGTGGACGATGCAACTAATGACTGTTTGGAGCTTTTCCACGAAATAGCCCCTCCTGCGAGAGTGAACACGTACCCTGACGTGGACTTTCTATCATCTTTGTCTCCCGCAAAATCTGCGTCTGAATATCCTCTTATCTCTAGGGAATCAGATCCTCTATATGTTAGCATGAGGTCTTTTGCGCCTTGCACATAACGCAAAGCTTTCTTTACCATATTCCAGTGCTCTTGGCCTGGATTCTCTTGATATCTACCGAGTACCCCGGTGATAAAAGCTAAGTCAGGGCGAGTGCACACTTGTGCATTGTGCATACTGTAAGCTTCCAACAGCCGAAGCATATGGTACTGCTTTCATTCGATCGATCTCATATTGGTTTTTGGGACATTGAAATTTCCCAAAACTGTCGGCCTTGACTATAGGAGCAGGTGAGGTACTACTTTTATGCATGTTGTACTTCCTTAGAACCTCTTCTAAATATGCCTTTTGCGATAGTCCTAACACTCCATTCTTTCTATCTCGGTGAATTTCTATGCCCAAAACATATGAATCTTCACCAAGATCTTTCATATCAAAGTTTGAGGATAAAAACTTCTTTGTTTCTAGTAGTAGACTAATATCACTGCTAGCAAGCAGGATATCATCCACATACAGAATTAGGAAAATATATTTCTCACTTTTAAACTTTGCATAAATGCAGTTGTCCTCAACATTTTCTCTAAATCCAAAACTTTTAATTGTATTATTGAACTTTAAATACCACTGTCTAGAGGCTTGATTTAACCCATAAATGGATATCTTTAGGCGGCATCCCATATGTTCCTTCCCCTCCATGAAAAAACCCGTGGGTTGTTTCATGTAAACATTCTCTTCTAAATCTCCATTTAGAAATGCCGTCTTTACATCCATTTGATGCAACTCTAAATCAAAATGCACAACTAGTGCCATGATGATTCTGAAGGAATCCTTACATGAGACCGGAGAAAATGTCTCATTGTAATCTACCCCTTCTCTTTGCGTAAAGCCTTTTGCCACAAGTCTTGCTTTATACTTTTCTACGTTTCCATTGGAGTCATACTTAGTTTTGTAGACCCATTTGCAGCCTACTGTTTTGGCTCCTTTAGGAATTTCCTCTAAGTCCCAAACATTGTTAGAACTCATCGATTTCATCTCATCTTCCATGGCCTCTAGCCACTTCGAAGAGTGAACGCTTCTCATGGCTTCTTCATATGAAGTGGGATCTTCTTCCATATGAACTGTTTCTGTATTATAAACTTTATAGTCACTAGAAATAGCTGATTTCCTAGCTCTTTTAGACCTTATGAGAGTCTCATTCTCTGGCACATCATGTGTCTCAACGTGCGACTCTTCTTCTAAATGAGGTTGTTGCCGCTCCCTTTCATGCTCAACAACGGGTTGAGTCGGCTCCTGACGGACAGGTTCCGAATCTTGCCTCGTTGTGGTCACGGGTAGAGTTACAACAGGTGCTTGCACCACAACCTCAGGGATTGTCGGTGCAGGTACAACAGGTAGGGCGAAAAATGGCTCATGGATCATCGGAAAAGGTGCACACACCCTCTTCTCCAAAAGATCAATTTTCCGGCCTACCATGCACCCCCTCATCATTTCGTCCTCCAAGAAGACCGCATGTCTCGTTTCTACAAACTTTGTGTGTCTGTCTGGACAGTAGAAACGATAACCTTTTGATCTATCAGGATAGCCAATGAAGTGGCAAGTTACTGTTTTGGGGTCTAACTTTGCAATATTTGGATTAAAAACTTTTGCCTCAGCTGGGCTCCCCCAGACTTTCAAGCGGCGTAGAGAAGGAACTCTCCCTGTCCACAACTCGTACGGTGTTTGTGGCACCGACTTACTTGGTACTCTATTGAGAATGTGAATGGCGGTTTTTAACGCCTCCATCCATAATCCCAATGGCAGTGTGGAATAACTCATCATACCGCGCACCATATCCATAAGAGTACGGTTACGCCTTTCAGCTACTCCATTTTGTTGAGGTTCGCCCAACATAGTGATACACTTATTAAGTTTCTGTGAAGTAAAGCAATACCCACACAAGCATCATATCCATTTTGTTGAGGTTCGCACCATATCCATAAGAGCAAGGATAACAAATAAAGCTCATCGTGAAGTAAAGCAATACCCACACAAGCATCTTTAAACCATATGGCACACTTGCCATGACCGAAATAACATTCATAACTGTCTTTATCCAAACGTGATACACTTATTAAGTTTCTGTGAATCGAAGGAACAAATAAAACATCTCTAAGCATGATATTGAAACCATTAGCTAGCTCCAAGGAGATGTCGCCAACAGCCTCAACTTCTGCTTGAACTCCATTTGGGACTTCAATATTTCTTTCGCTTCTTTGCAAAGTTCTTGTCGAATGGAATCCCTGTAAAGAATTTGCAACATGAACAGTTGCACCTGAGTCAATCCACCAAGTAGACTTTGAAAACTGTGTATACAGGGATTCATTTACAAAAGAAACTGAATCTTTACCTTTCTTTGCCATTATGCTCTTGAGCCAATCTGGGCAATCATGCTTGAAATGCCCTTTCTTCTTGCAGTAGAGGCATGTGTCTTTGTCCACTGGAAGCTGTTGCTCATACTGTTGGGGACCTTTGCCATATGGCTTGTACTGGTGGGGACCTTTGCCATATGGCTTTGAAGGGGAACCATTGTAGTTCCTGTTCTTGTTGTCCCTCACGTAGTTCAAGGAGACCCCATGATACGTCTCAAACGTATCTATAATTTCTTATGTTCCATGCTTATATTATACCAATTGCTACATGTTTTATATACACTTTGTGTTGTTTTATGCATTTTCTGGGACTAACCTATTAACAAGATGCCACAGTGCCAGTTCCCTGTTTTCTGCTGTTTTTGGTTTCAGAAAACCACTTAAGGAAATATTCTCGGAATTGGACAATTTTTATACCAAAGTCCCTATTTTTCCCGACACGTTCCAGAAGTCCGAAGAGGAGACGAAGGAGGGCACCGAGGCGCTGATACGTCCAAAACGTATCTACTTTCCCGAACACTTTTGCTATTGTTTTGCCTCTATTTTGTGTGTTTTGAAAGCAACTAACACGGACTAACGCTGTTTTCAGCAGAATTGCCATGGTGTCTCGTTTTTGTGCAGGAAATCAGCTTTATGGAAAAACTCCAGAAATAATGCAAAAAGCCTTAAATTGCCCGAAGACTCCAGGAACCAGAAGCCCTGACAGAGGGGGGCCAGGGGGCCACCACCTCATGTGGTGGCGCGGCAGAGGGCTGGCCGCGCCAGCACCTGAGGGGGGCGAGTCCCTCTCCCCCTCGGACTCCCCTCGCGCATATAACCCCCCTCTGACCTAAAAAACCCGAGGGGTTAGACGCTTTTCTAGAAAACAGACCCGAGCGCCGCCGCCACCTCGAAACTCAATTCGGGGACCAGAAGTCTCTGTTCCGGCACTCCGCCGGGACGGGGAATCGAAGGGGATCATCGCCATCGTCATCACCAACGCCTCTCCATCAACCATCATCGTCCCCCCCATCCATGTGTGAGTAATTCCCCGCTGTAGCCTTGAGGGGATGGTAGGGATTGAATGAGATCGTCCATGTAATGTTTGTAATATCGTTAGGGCATGGTGCCTAGTATCCGTTATCGGTGTTTTACGTCATTGTTGCAACTTGTTATGCTTAATGCTTGACACTAGGGCCCGAGTGCCATGATTTCAGATCTGAACATGTTATTGAATCATGATGATAATTATTGTTTTGGATCATATCTATGAGTTGTATACACATGTCATTGTCCGGAACCCTAGGCCCCAAAGTGACAATAATTGGGACAGCCTCGGGGAAAGGCTGTGATGTGAGGATCACGTGTGTTCACGGAGTGTTAATGCTTTGCTCCGGTACTTTATTAAAAGGAGTACGTTAATTACCAGTAGATTCCCTTGAGGCCCCGCTGCAAACGGGCTGGTAGGACAAAAGATGATGTGCAAGTTTCTCATTGCGAGCACGCACAACTAAATTGGAACACATGCCTATGGTTAATAAATACTTGGATGCTTTATCTTATTTATCTGCAAATGCCTATGTCTTGATATTACATGAATTATCTTATCCATGCAACGCCCGTACATCCGTCCCCATGCCTACAGTATTTTAACTCTGCTGTCTACTATAATCACTGTTGCTGTCATTATTTCACTGTCGCTGTTATTTCACTACTGTCACTACTATAAAACTGTTGCCACTGATAATCTGTCTCGAGCAAGTCTATTCACAGGTGCAGCTGAACTGACAATTCATCTGTTAAGGCTTATATTTATTCTTTGACTCCCCTTGTGTTGAATCAATAAATTTGGGTTTTACTTCCCTCGAAGACTGTTGCGATCCCCTATACTTGTGGGTCATCAGGCACCGTCACAAGGTGGGGGCGCGGCTCCCCCCCTGTCGCGCCAACACCGCGTGACGGGCCCTCGGGCCTCCACCGCCTTCGCCCTTTCGCCCATATAAACCCCCCGACGTGAAAACCCTAAAACAAGAGGCCATCTTCCACGAAAAGTTCCGCAGCGCCGCCGCCATCGAAAACAAGTTTCGGGGGTCAGAAGTTCCTGTTCCGGCACCCTGCCGGGACGGGGATTGACCCCCGGAGCCATCTCCATCGACTCCACCGTCTCCACTTCGACTCCATGATGGTTTGTGAGTAGTTCCCCCATGGACTACGGATTCTTGGCTGTAGCTAGTTGGTACTCTCTCTCCCATGTACTTCAATACAATGATCTCATGAGCTGCCTTACATGATTGAGATCCATATGATGTAATCGGTGTTTCGTTTGTTGGGATCCGATGAATTGTTACATTATGATCAGTCTATCTATAAGTTTGTGAAGTTATTGTTGCTGCAATCTTGTTGTGTTTAATGCTTGTCACTAGTGCACGAGTGGCATGATCTTAGATTTAAGCTCTATAATTATTTGTTAGATTGTATCTACAAGTTGTTTGCACATGTCTCTGTCCGGAACCCGAGGCCCCAGAGTGACAGCAACTGGGATAACTGGAGGGGATGGTTTAGATATGAGGATCACATGTTTTCACCAAGTGTTAATGCTTTGCTCCGGTGCTCTATTAAAAGGAGTACCTTAATTACCAGTAGTTTCCCTTGAAGCCCCGCTGCAAACGGGCTGGTAGGACAAAAGATGTTATGCAAGTTTCTCATTGCGAGCACGTATGACTATATGTGGAAAACATGCCTACATGATTAATAAACTGATGTTCTGTCTTAATGCTATTTCAATCTTGTCAATTGCCCAACTGTAATTTGTTCACCCAACACATGTTATTTGCTTGGAGAGTTACCACTAGTGTAGATAGCTGGGAACCCCGGTCCTTCTGTCATCATCATTGCTCTACAGTCAACTGCGCACTGGAATACTTTCCGGTGCCATCACCTCTGTGTTACTCCTACTGCTGTGTTACTATTACTATTGCTCTCATATTACTGCTGCTTTCACACCACCCCTGTTACTAGTGCTTTTTCAGATGCAGCTGAATTGACAACTCCGCTGTTAAGGCTTATAAGTATTCTTTGTCTCCCCTTGTGTCGAATCAATAAATTTGGGTTTTACTTCCCTCGAAAACTGTTGCGATCCCCTATACTTGTGGGTTATCACCCCATTCTGGGACTTCAGCCTTTCCTCTTCTTGCGACAACATGGCAATGGTCTTTTCAATGTCCCATTTTTCAGGTGACACATTGTAATTGACAACAAAGTTGTCAAACTGTTGTGGCAGTGAAGCCATCACCAAGTGAACTATAAGTGCAGGCTTGAGCTCCAGATCAGCCTCCATGGACTTAAGCTTAGCAGCCATGTTGCTCATTCTGAGAATGTGCTCCCTTATGCCATGTGCACCTCCATGATACTTTTCTGTCACCAGCTGTTTTAGCAGCTGGGTATCATATGTCTTTGAAGAACCAGTAAACTGGCTCTTTATCTTTTGGAGATACTCTCCCACACAGGCACACTCTTCAATTGAGCCCACAATGGCGTTCTCAACTGTGTTCTTTATAAATGCCATGCACTTTTTATCGGTGTTCACCCACTTTTGGTTCTGTAGGGTGTAGGACATCTCCACTGGAGCATAGTCCCTTAACTTTTTCTGCCAAGCAGATTCATCATCAGTTGTCTCTTTTACTGGCTCTGCTGGCTTGACTGGCTGTGGAGCATTCACAACCCAGTCAACTTCAGCACAGACAAAGGCCAGTTCAACTTTCTTCCACCACTCAGCGTAGTTGTCACCCCTGAGTGTCGGAATGTCCTTGAGGCAACTCATCAGGTGGAAACTTCCTGAAACCACAAGGATGTGAGATAACAAAAAACAATTGCATACATTTAATCCAACGTTGGTATAAATTAAAGCATACAACTGTTGTGGAATTAAACTATATCACCGTTGGGTAATAAAAGAAATAAATGCACCTTTTAATCACATAATAAACAAATCATGATAATGCTATTAACAACGTCGGTCATTTAATAACAAAATCATAATCACTTTAATCATGCTTTTAATTCTCACTTTAAATCATGATAATGCTATTAACAACGTTGGTCATTTAATAACAGAATCATAATCATCATTAATATCACTTTATTGCTTTTAAGCAATTACTTTTAACTATTTGCAGCGGAAATTATGAATAAAAATTCATAAACTTTATACTTTTCAGAAGCATTTCTGTATACTTTTGTATTTCCTAAAACAAATTTTCGTTGGAATAATTTGAATAGGAAAAATCTGGGCAATATTTAAACAAAATCGGCAAAACTGTGCTGAAATGATGCTTCTGTAAACAAAAAACTGTGGGAAAAAAATAAATTGGCCCACGGCCTATCTACCGCGCGCGCTCCGCTCTAGGCGGTCGATTGCGGTCTGCTGGACGCGGCCCACGGCCGCCAGCCCTGTGCTTTCGGCCCAAGTGGCTCACCAGGCGCTCGGGTTTGCATCCTGGCCGTCCGTGGCGATCCGACGGTCGCGCGCGATTTTCGGCAGAAGAAAACGACCGGCCGAACCGGTGCCCTAACCCTAGCCGTCATTCTCTCCTTTCCCCATCCCGTGCTTTTCTCTCCACCGAAAAAAAAACGGCGGCGCTCGGCCCCGTGTCCGGCGGTGCTCCGGCGACGGTGAGGAGCGAGCGTCCGTGCGGCACACAGGCCGTGACGGGCTCCTCCCCTTTTCTTTCTTTTCTCTTTCCCCGAGCCAAAGCTACGCCTGGCGGCGCGCCGCGACGGCGAGGAGTAGCGGAGAGCAGCGTAGCGTGAAGGCCACGACTAGCTCACCCCTTCCCTTTCTTTTCTCTCACCGTCGCCATCCCCTTCGCCGGTCGCGCGTTCCCCTCACGGTGAGCGCGCTGCCGTCGAACGGTTTGGCCGCGGTGGCTTTCTTTTACCACTGCCGGAGCTGGGGCTTGTGTTCTTCGTCCGATGCCCCAAATGGTGCGCATCGGATCGAGAGGAACGGCGCGGCCGAAACGGCGGCGCTCTTTTCCGGCGAGCCCGAGGGCGTCTCCGGTAAGTTTTCTTTTTCTTTTCCCCTTTTCTTTTTGCATCGGGGTTCAAACAGGAGGCAGGATGGTTCCTTTTTTCTTTTAATGCATCTACAAAACAATTGAGCTCGATTTTCTTTCTCTACACGAGTAAAACTAGATACTAGTATTGCTCTGATACCAATGTTAGACCCTTAGGATCCACTAGTCTAGTATTACCACGGTAGAACCTTTTAGGATTTCGGTATGAGAGGGAGAACAGAGAGAGAGAGGGAGGAATCGGAGGCGATACCTTCGCTGTGGCTCGACGAACTCGAGCCTGAGGCCATGGTGGTCGAAAGTGACGGTGGCGGAGGCAGTGGTGCTTCCCGTCGGCTCGCGCTAACCCTAGATCGGTAGGGGATGTCGGTGGGGGTGGCGGCGCACGTTCAACCTCGTGAGGCGTGCAGGCCGGCCCCCCCACCCTTTATATAGCGCGGCGACGGGGGCCCACCGTCCATAAAGGATCGGGCGCCCCCGATCAGGGCGCGGTCAAGGGGATCGTGTGGCCGTTGGGCTCGTACGACCAGGAGATCAATCTAACAAATCTAAAAAGGATTAATTATATGGTAAATCCAAAATAAATCTAAAGTAGTAGCGTAGTTTACTATTCAGCTCAATTTTTAATTAGGTACTACTCACGATTAGATTTGTCCTTCTTTTGCTTGATGTTGTCACTTTTTAGTAGATCATTCATTCTAAATATATTTTTTGTAGATTCTTTTGAGCTTCTGGAGGTGGTAGCATTTTAGGAGGTGGTAGCACTAGATATTTTTTTCGAGAGACACTCATTTTTCTCACAATGATTAAATGGCAACAACGATACGATGTGCGTCAACATGCCCTAAAGGGATATATTAATATCAGAAAGATATCAATTAAACCTAACCTCTGCAATTGTAACGTTAAGAACTAGTCAATACACTAAAAATGCACACAACCAGAAGAAAAAAGAAATAAAAAACATGGCCACGCCAAAGTGATCATTGCTCCGCATAGGAATCAAACAACATCCACCATTAGCAACTCCTACTGTCAACATGGGCGGATCTAGCACCCCTCAAGCTCGGGCGGCCGCCTGGGCTGAATACACAACATGCTAATCTTGTTCGCCTAGGCTTCTGAAAGCTTTAGGTACGCCACTAACTGTAATAGTGGTTCTTAACAGCGACGCCTCTATTAAGGGAACATTGTATGAGCGCCATCTGACCATAATAGGCAAAACATAGGTTTTCACCTAAAAAAAGGTCTGGTCAATCTTCAAACAATGCCTTTAACAAAGGAACCGATAGAAGTCCGCCATTGAAGGGTACAACCAGTGAAGTAAGGTAAGACCTAAACTTTTCACCCAAAAAATCATAACTTGCTTCCGAATGTGTCGAGAACACAATTACAAAGTGCCGATCACTAGGCTCACAATCTTCACACTACCCTGAATCGAGCGGCGCCGGCGGCGGGTGGGATCTAGAGGAGGGCCCAACGGCGATACGGCGCGTCCAAATGATTATCCGAAACGTCGTCGCTGGATTATTGGCTTGCGCGGGGAGGGCAAATAATTTCATGGCCGACGACAGATCCACGATCCAGCACGCGCATATCCCACATGGCCTGGTCTCCGGCAGGTCAACCACCGGAGTTAATCCCAAACATTGGTCCGCCGTTGAGGTTACACAGTCACGGCCGGCGGGAATCAATTACGTACACCGTGGGCGGCTGCAGCACCTTTCGATTGGCGCGCGCGAGTCTATAAATTCGCCCCCGACCCTGCTGCCTTTTCACTCACAAGCTCACACAGCAAGCTCCCTAGCTAACACCAGACGCCAGCAGCACACACTACAAGTGGCTGGCTCGTAGAGTTTGAGAGCTAGAGATGGCACCTGCTTCGTCGTTCCCGATCATCGACATGGGGCTGCTCGGCGGGGAGACGCGGCCGGCGGCGATGGACATGCTGCATGACGCGTGCGAGAACTGGGGATTCTTCCAGGTGAATATGTAACACAACACGATATGACATACGACATCAGCCAAGCTATGTACAGTAGTAAAATATTTCGTAGTGCTCATCTTGTTGAGTTCTACGTTGATTGTGCTTAGGTTCTGGACCACGGCATCTCGACGGAGCTGATGGACGAGGTGGAGAGGATGACCAAGGGGCACTACAAGAGGGCGCGCGAGCAGAGGTTCCTCGAGTTCGCCAGCAGGACGCTGCAGGAGAACGGCGGCAGGGCGGCGGAGAACCTGGACTGGGAGAGCACCTTCTTCGTGCGCCACCTCCCGGACCCCAACATCGCCGACATCCCGGACCTCGACGACGACTACCGGCGCGTGATGAAGCGGTTCGCGGCGGAGCTGGAGAAGCTGGCGGAGCGGCTGCTGGACCTGCTCGGCGAGAACCTCGGCCTGGACAGCGGCTACCTCGCGCGGGCCTTCCGCGGCGGCGGCTCCAAGGGCGTGCCCACCTTCGGCACCAAGGTCAGCAGCTACCCGCCGTGCCCGCGGCCCGACCTCGTGAAGGGCCTGCGCGCGCACACCGACGCCGGAGGCATCATCCTGCTCTTCCAGGACGACCGCGTCGGGGGCCTGCAGCTGCTCAAGGACGGGGAGTGGGTGGACGTGCCGCCCACGCGCCACTCCATCGTCGTCAACCTCGGCGACCAGCTGGAGGTCATCACCAACGGCAGGTACAAGAGCGTGCTCCACCGGGTGGTCGCCCAGACGGACGGCAACCGGATGTCCATCGCGTCCTTCTACAACCCGGCCAGCGACGCCGTCATCTTCCCGGCGCCGGCGCTGGTGGAGGAGGCCAGCAGCGGCGGGACGTACCCCAGGTTCGTGTTCGAGGACTACATGAAGCTGTACGTGCGCCACAAGTTCGAGGACAAGGAGCCCAGGTTCGAGGCGTTCAAGTCCATGGAGGCCGACAGCTCCAAGCTCATCGCCATCGCTTAACAACAACGTTGCTATATATGCTTCTGCTTCCGTAGTACGTGGCTTCAGTTAATGGTCGAGGACGATGAGACATAGGATGCTTCAGAGTTCGTTTCGTACGTACTACGAGACCACTGGCTACGTACTGTTCGGTGTTTGAATAATCGAGCCTGCAACATGCGCTCGCCGTAGCTAGGATTGTGTTCGTCATTTTCCGCTGTGTTGTGCTGCTTCCGACCAGCATGAGAGCTGTACTGTACCGTATCTGTTCTTATTTCCACAAACATCGTATCGAATGTCTATATTAATATACGTCTTCTCTCGTTCTGTAGTGGTTTTTTTTCAGTGCGCTGGTTGATACTCGACAGGGTGTGTTGATGCGGGAACCGAATCCCTCCTTGCCGTTTCACGTTACAGACATTGGAGATCTGACACAAGCTAGCCATCATTTTTTTAATGAAATCCACACCGGTACATTGTCAATATTTTCTGCATCACTTTTGCCCGACAAGTCGACAACACACTACATGCATTCGATATAGGAGTAACTCTATGGTGTGCACGTAGACCGTAGTGTCATAAAAGGTGATTTGATCTCTATGTTGTCATTATCGACCTTTTTCGTGTAAAGCGGTGAGCATAACCGGAAATATAAATTGACATGTATAGCATAATATGTAGATAGAAAGATATAGATTTGACTTACCTAGAGAACCTTAAAATTAAGAATACAACACAGAGAATCAGGTACTAGCCTAGTGGTAATGGTCGTTGTTGTGGCGCATCCTTGGGACCTGTGTTCAACCCCTGTCGACAAGGACGGAGCCAGCTCGCAACCTTGAGGGGGGCTGACTGAACAAGCTTAGTGTTACAAACTTGTTGAGGGGGCAGATTTCACTAAATCACTAAGAAATCAGGGCTCAAATGGCTACTGTTCTCCAATAAATCTAAAGCATGGGGGTGGCCTAGCCCCCCTTACCCCTTTGTCTCCGTGCCTGCCTGTCGGGGGTAGAATTTTAGAAATCCTCGCGAAGGTGGATTTCTACTATATCATATCAATGCCACCAAGGGCTAGTCCTGGTCGGCATTCATAGGCTCTTACATTTTTAGAGTAACGATTTTGTCCCCGTACACCCGGAGAGTGGAAGGATCCAGGATTTTTTTTTTTGGAATATAGGATCCAGGATTTGGATGCATTGGTGGTCCATCTTTGTATAGTTTGTTTATAACAGAAATCACACATGGCAAATACTATTATTAAACTGAACATCAACACTATGGTCTTGCAAACATATTGCAAATATAAGTTTGAAGTTTTCCTACATACCTTCAAAACTCCAAGGAAGCCAATTTATCAGGCTTAATCCTTATCATGGCCATGAAATTATGAACAGTAAACGAACCGGGTATCCAAGCCCATCATCAGGCCCATCTGCGTGGCACTAAGACATCGCGCAGGCCGCGCGTACGGATAAACCCAGCGCGTCCGGACAACGGTGCACCCAGTCCACCAACTGTACATGCACCACCAATCCCGTCACGCCAAGCAAGCTGAGCCCGTCCTACGTGGCGGAACGCCAGACGTGGAAGCTCTCCATTGGTCCGCACACGCGTTCGTCTCCTCCTCGCCTGCAAACTTAAATCCGCACCACCACCGGTCAGCAGCCGATCGTCACCGTCTACCACCCCGCCGGCTAGCTACTAGAACCTTCCCGACTCCGCCATGCGTCCGGCCCTCCTCGCCGCCGTCCTCCTCCTCGTCTCCGCCGCCGCGGCCTCCCCGGCCGCCGCACTATACTCCGCCGGCTCCCCGGTCCTCCAGCTCACCCCCAACAACTTCAAGAAGGTCTCGCATCTCCTCCTCCCCCTCCAGATCGGCTGTACTCTCATTCGAGGCTCTCTGTCTGAGGGGGCGTGTCGCCATTCTCTTGTGCGCAGGTGTTGAACGCGAACGGGGTGGTGCTGGTGGAGTTCTACGCGCCGTGGTGCGGCCACTGCAAGCAGCTGACGCCGATTTGGGAGAAGGCCGCCGGCGTCCTCAAGGGCGTCGCCACAATCGCCGCGCTCGACGCCGACGCGCACAAGGAGCTCGCGCAGGTGAGCATGGCCTCTCTTTCACTTCTGATCTGCTTAGACTCCAGATGTGTGTCCTGATCTGCTTGATTCCTCGTGTGGTCTCGGCATCACTTGTAGCGAACTAGCGAACTAGGGGAACTGATTTTTAGTTTTTTACTGGTGCGTCGGCCGTACAAGTTTGTTGGATAGAAACTGGGAGGCATTAACAAGTTCAATACCAAAACAGTGCACTGTAAATTTCAGTAAGGTTCTTCGATGCTTTTCTGCATAGTGATGAGATTATAATTCTTCTGAAGAAAGACACGATTTAGCAAGGGCTTCTCAGGAAACAGGACTCTTCTTTTGCTAATACTGTTCTGGGACCCTCCAAGCTGATTATAAATTTATAATTGATACTCCCTCGATTTAAAATGAGAGAAATGCTCCGGTGCTTTCCGAGAAAACATGTCGCATGAATTTTAAAGCAAATCGATGGCTGTGATTAGGGGTGGGATTAAGGGTGCTAATCCCACATGGTTAGTACTCCTCTTAAATCACTTTGTGAACCTAATCATGGCCGTCGATGCGCTTTAAAATTCATGCAACATGTTTTTCCGGAAAGCACTGGAGCACTTCTCTTAAAATGATTGTCACATATTTGTCTAAATACGGATGTATCTAGACATATTTTAGTGGGTAGATATATCCGTATTTGAGCAAATCTGTGTCAACCGTTTCCGATCGGAGGGAGTATGATGTTGGTTTTCCATGTTGAATTGGACAACTGATCAAGTAAGAAATGGATAAGTTGCACAATTCATTGGCTTTAAGCAAGCCAATTAATTGTGCAACTTTAAGGCAATCTGATGGCATTCTGGCGGGTAGTAGCTAGCTGATCTTCTGTTTCACTCCTTAAGCAGTTTATAGGTGTATTATTGAAATCAACACAATGTAAGGGACTTCCATAATGAGTCTGTAAGAGTAATTTTCTGGAATGTTACTAATACCTTTATGACGCTTTGCTACTTTGTGCAGCAATATGGGATACAGGGATTTCCAACTATTAAAGTATTTCTCCCTGGTAAGCCACCAGTGGATTATAATGGAGGCAGAGATGTGAAGGCAATTGTAAATTTTGCTCTGTCGCAGGTTAGTTGCAGCAAACCCTACTTGTCTTTCAAATTCATTTTCTTCCATTAGTTTGCCTAATGTATTATCAATTGCATTTGCCCATGCTGCACAAATCAATTTTATTCGTTTAAAGTGTGCTTTCCTATGCTACTCCACAAGTATATAAATCTATTTTCTGTATATGATCTTCAGGATGTAGTACTAGGAACAACAAGTGCCATCTTTCTATTGGCTGAAAATGGTTTTTTGAGTAGCCACTCTATATTGAGGCAGCCACACCTTTTTGAGGCAGACACACCTTTTGCTACTTACCAACTTATGGCAAACGTTGCCACTTCCTTTATTTGAAAAAAAGGGGTCTAGAACTACAGTGATCTGATACCTTCTTCCCTTTTCTCCTAAAGACTGAATAGCTTAGAATGCAATGATGCTTCTTAGTTTTCACCCTGCTATGAAATATCAGTTATTACTCTTATACAGTTATACTAATGTAGCTGACTTGCATTTCTTATAAAAGAGCTCTGACCTCAACATGCTCCAAATGGGTTATGTGTTATAATTTAATTGTTCATCAGTCTCACTTTTGTCTTGTATTATTTTGTATGGATTTCTCAGTTATTTTGTGAAAGACGTGAGCTTCCACTCTTAATACAAGGGAAAATATCTCTTTGTCTTGTGATATGCAGGTCAAGGCTCTTCTCAGAGATAGGTTGGATGGTAAGACTAGTTCAAGTGGCAAAACCTCCGGTGGTTCAAGTGAGAAGAAAACTGAAACAAATGAATCAGTTGAATTGAATTCAAGTAACTTTGATGAACTTGTCATCAAAAGCAAGGATCTTTGGATTGTGGAGTTCTTCGCACCGTGGTATGTAGCTCAATACTCCTTAATGTTACTTGATTCTTTACTTCTTAATGGATGTAGCATTTTTTTCAAATTAAGGAGAGTCATACACATAATTGTTCATCTCTTATTTCTAGTATTCTAGCATATTCTTGATAAATTATAGGGCTTTTCGGAACTTTGAATTATAACGAAACTACAAAAGATTTGGGTTCGTGATGTTGGTTGACATATTTGAGGCCCACCTTTAACTAGACCACGTGAGCTTACATGATATTAGAAGTAAATGTGATGCATCCCCTTTTATTTTGCCAATCGAGATACACATTTTCCATGGATCTTTCTTGATTTGGTTCCGATGTTAAAGCCTCTGTCCTCTGTTCCAGTTGAAAGGCATATAAATTAAGTCAAAACTCAACGTTTTCTAAGTTTGACCTATGATGCAAAATCAACATCAATAGATCGACCATAAAATATATTTTCATAGTGTACAATATTGTAAATGTTGATATTTTCTTGTGGATATTTGGTCAAACTTACTAAGCTTTGACTTTTAACTAAATTTATACGCCTTATATTATTGAACTGAGGCAGTATCTTCTAGTGTTCTTATATGTGTTATCCAGAATTTCAAAGTTAATTCATTTGTTTGGTGACGTATTACACTTTTGGTATCCCATATTCTGCTACTTGTGTATTGAGAATTTGAGATGTAAATCCTGTTACCTGAATACACTTTTTTGGCTCATCAACTGTATTGTTTTTCTACCAAGGTGTGGACACTGCAAGAAATTGGCTCCTGAATGGAAGAGGGCTGCTAAGAACTTAAAGGGCCAAGTGAAACTAGGCCATGTTGATTGTGACTCTGATAAGGTACGCCCATGGGATTATATCCTCATTTAGCATTTTTATCTTCTATTATTACTTGGTGATCTGTATGTATCCCTTACATTAGGCCTTTTAGGAATATTGGAGGTTAAATTTCACAATGCATTGGCCACACTGATCAATCTGTACCCTGATTGTACTGAACATGAATATTCGTTTACGGAATTGCTCACAATAGAAAATTGTCGCTGCTAGTAATTCTCCTTCAGCCATGTATACAAGGCATCTCTCATGAATCTCGGGCACCAAGGCGAAGAGAAAACGAAGATTGTGATCAAGTAGTTTCTGACACTAATTAGATTACATAACAATCTTGGATACCAGCACATATGGTCCATGCAACATACGCATTACAATTAGCGGGGGTGGGGGGCAACCAATTTTGGATACGGGTCTTTCAATAAGATGGCTGAAGTATTTAGTTTGAAATTCCTGCAGCGTTCTTGGCTTTCTTGTGATCACCGGGGCTGGAATGAAGGATCTTTTATTACATTTTTATAATAAAAGTTAATAATGCATTATCACTCTGGGGTCACATATGTAAATTTGCTTATCGCGCAAATTCCGGAGTCTGCCCTAGCACATAAACTATGATTCTGTTGGCAGTTTTACTGAGAAATGCTTCAGTGAGATAACTTATCCATGATCCATTTGATTGAGATATCGGCTACATTTTGTTTGAGGTGCCACTTTAACATGACAATATGATAGACAATACTGTCAATTTTTAATTGTTTAATCAGAAAATTATAGTTAATGAGTAACTTTAACTTTGAATGAATTTTCAAGATGTTCCAGGCAGTGTATCAGCATTGTTGGAGTTGAAACTTGACATTTTGAAAGCATGCATGCAAGTGTCACTAGTAGATCGTTGGGCCAACAATGGCGCTTTAAGCTTCTCGCAAGTACATATGCAAATAAATTTTTGTTTAATTTCTGAATTTTGCAGTCCCTGATGAGCAAGTACAAGGTTGAAGGCTTTCCAACTATTTTGGTATTTGGTGCTGATAAGGAGAGCCCTCTCCCCTACCAGGGGGCTAGAGTTGCATCTGCCATTGAGTCTTTCGCTTTGGAGCAGTTGGAAGCCAACTCTGCACCACCTGAAGTTTCTGAGTTGACTAACGCAGTAAGCCTTCATGATTTAACAATATTTGTTCAGATAATATAACAAATGATTGATGTTCTGATGTGGGGTTGGCTTTCTTTAGGATGTGATGGAAGAGAAGTGTGCTTCTGCTGCCATTTGCTTTGTGTCTTTCCTGCCAGACATCCTGGACTCAAAGGCAGAAGGGAGAAACAAGTATCTTGAGCTACTACTATCTGTTGCCGAGAAATATAAGAAGAGTCCATACAGGCAAGTGTCCTGAACCAATTGCTTGAATTTTTCTGCTACTGTTTTCCTCAAGTCTTATTCAGAAAAAGCACACAGTTTATAATTAATAGATCTCATTTTGGTGAACTGATGGAAAAATGTTCTAGCATATCTGCGTTTAGGGAGAACAAGTAACAAATTTTCAACGTTCATTTGTTCTTGACATGGACCTTCCTGAGCGGGGATAGCATTGCCTTGCAGTTTTGTCTGGGCAGGTGCTGGCAAGCAAGCTGATCTGGAGAAGCAGGTTGGCGTTGGTGGTTATGGCTATCCAGCCATGGTTGCTCTCACCGTGAAGAAAGGAAAATACGCTCCACTTCGTAGCGCCTTCCAGCTTGCCGAAATTACGTAAGCCCACTGTGCTTAATCCATATGATCGTTTCATTCAGTTCTTTAGGCAGACGACGATTGACAAAAACGCTGTCAACAACCTGCAGCGCATTTGTGAAGGAGGCAGGGGAAGGCGGAAGGGGGATTCTGCCTCTCGATGGTGCCCCCACGGTTGTCCAGACCGAACCATGGGATGGCAAAGACGGAGAGATCATTGAAGAGGATGAGTTCTCACTTGACGAGCTCATGGGTGATGACTCTCCACCGAACGACGAGTTGTAATCCTGATAATGGTTCTGAGACGATCTTAGCATCGAGTAGTCAGACTGTAAATCTGAGGAACACTAATACTTCACTTGTTCTGATGTTACCACTGTACAATTTGGACGGGATACCTTTTTGGGATGTTTTCCTCCATACTAGAACCATCATTCAACAACATCCTTATATGTACCCAGCCACCATCAAAGACCTTTGGAATCAAAATCACAAGTCTTGGAATCAAAACCTTCTAAATTCTTTATTTCCATCTAATGTGGCCTCTCAAATAATGCAAACGCCTATTATTGATACTACAGGCCAAGACTCTTTGGTATGGAAACTTACTCCTGCAGGTACATTCTCAACTAAAAGTGCATACAAACATTGTTTCTCCAATTTGCAGCTGCCCCAAAACCAGCAACCAAGGCTGGTTTCCCAACAGGTCATCTCTTTGCTCAATCAGGTTTGGTCAGAGAAAGGTATGATACTTAGAGTACAAACTTTTGCTTGGAGGCTCTTAAGAAAGGCTTTAGCAACAGGTAAAAGAGCAGGACGTTTCTCGAATCGTATAAATTCAAATTGCTCTAGATGTGGAGTAGAAGAGGATGAAATGCATTTGTTTTTCCTCTGTCCTTTTGCAAAAGAAGCTTGGTATTCTGAACCCTGGTTTATCAAAACGGAACTCCTCTTTAATGACCATCATATGTTACCTGATATGCTACATTTCCTATTATCTTCAAATCATCCATGCATGTCGGTCAAAGCTCTATATACCTTTCTATGGTGCCTTTGAAAAAGTAGAAGTGATTTTCTTTTCAATAAGAAAAAAATGCATCCGAAAAGAATTTTTTCTATGGCATCTGCTTTGTTGCAGGATAGTGCGGCTTATACACAACAGCTAAGTCCAGATGTGCAACCTGAACAAGTACATGATCAACGACTTCAACTACCTCAACGGGACTTCAATGATCTTCGGGAAGGGGGACATGTTCTTTTTTCTGATGCAGCTTGGTCCCCATCTCCTGCTCATGTGCCCCGAAAAGCCGGTCTTGGTGTTTTTGTTAAACTGCAGGGTCATCATGCGACGAGCATCTACATCTCTGCTACGTCGCCTCCGGTGTCATCGCGAATTGAAGCTGAAGCTTTTGGGCTGCTTCTGGCTGTCAAAATAGCAGACTGCCTACATCTCCATGATCCCCTCTTCAAGACAGATTCTTCAGTTTTGGTGCAGGCAATCACGCAGAACTTCTCCTAGCTTTGACACAACAAGGATAGCTCATATTTCTAGGGCTTTCAATTTGAAAGCACATCACCAGGCTCAGCTTGCTCTACGTGTGCATGCTACAAACAACAGAGTTTTTGCTACATGTTTATCAGGTCAAACTGGACTGTGTCCAGTCTGTTTGGACATTTCAGCTGAGAGTGTGTTTCCTCTCCAGTTGTCTCTTGTAAAATGTGCTTAATGCCATATCAATAAATAACAGTAGTTCTTTCAAAAAAAAAAGTTTGTAGGAAACTTTGATGTACGTGGTGTTTTTGTCCCTGAAATAAAATCAATTCTGGGCTAGGTGCTTGTCCATTATTGTTTACGTTCCAGATGACACAGGATTTACTGGGTACGGTTCAAATCATTGGCGTTTGTCCTGCTGCGGATATGATTGGCACGTATAAATGGGCGTTCTGTCAGGCGTCAGTCTTGCCAGCCGAAGCATGCGTTCTTGTCCAAAGCAGCGTCTTTCTTGTCTGGTTTCCACGTGCTTTTTACATCACTGACGTGATCGCTCGAAATTTATTGAGAACTTTTCTATGCAAGCCTCGGTCCGTTGTACTACTACTTATACTGATGTGGTGGGTAAATCATCTTGTCACTGAAGACTCGTGCCGTTGGGGAAAGTGACTAGTCAGTTAGTAGTTCCTCCGTTCTAAATCGGATGACTTTTATGCGTGTATGAATTGATGTATCTATATATACATCCACTTTCAAATAAAGAAAATCATCTACTCCTTCTGTCCAATAAAAGATGTCTCACTTTTGATCAAATTTGGATGTATCTATACACTAAGTTATGTCTAGATACATCCAATTTTTGATCAAACTGAGACATCCTTTATTGGACGGAGGGAGTATTTAAAATGAAAAGAGTACCTCTGTTTAAAAAATGTACGCCCACGTATCCTATTTAAGTGTCGTATGAATTATGAAAATAACTATTGACCTACACTTCCTAGAAGAACTAGCGACAGATATTTTGGATTAGAGAGAGTAAGACTTTTTAGCAAGTTAAACTAGTGAGCTAAATAAACAAATACATCGATAGCCCCAACCTCGTTTACTTTTACATTTGCCATGCCTGATGTCTAGGTAGATGTCGGAACATAACCAAATACGGTAAAACTACATAAAATGACAGAATTACACTAAGAACTAAAAAATCCTCAGAAAATCGAATTGCTTCTCCTATCATCATAGCATCCCTACTGGTACCCTCGAAGTATGTCTGCCATCTCGAAGAGCGAATGCTCAAAAACCTTTACCCGCTGATTAAATGGTTAACTTGGGGCTCATTCCCAAACTAGTAAGATCTTGTCTGATTTAAAGGGTGGTGCCCTGAGCGACACTCTCAAACTGACCGAATTATAAGATTGTCTATGAAAACTTTTTTTGTAACTGATGAATATGACACAATGCGTGTACTTTCCAAGCCACGTGAATGGATAGCTTAAGGATAGGATGCCATTCGATCTATACACCCGCGTGTAGTGCTGCCACTGAAAATTCACCGAGTAGATTGCTCGTCCACCTCACCGCATATATTGTGCGTGACATGTGTGATCGACGTATCGTCCGACACCCCTATAAAGCACCCCAATCTCGCGTCGGAGCCCATCTGTGCTTTGGGGGTCGTTTGAGGTAGCGGTGGAGGGGGGAGGCTATTCGACTACGGTGGGGTGGTAAGACGACCGTGGATTGCTGAGGCAGACGGTTAGGCCGATGGCAGCGCGGGGTGGGCGTCGACCATGACGGCGATCGAAAACCTAGCCACGCCCCTCTCGCACCACCTTTCTTGTTTACGTGCCACGTCAAAACCCTTTTGGTTAGGAATTGGGACTCTGCTGCCGCCTGGCCTGTCGGTCCTGGCGCTGGCATTGGCACGGCACGCACGGAACGCCGGCACGGGTCGGCATCGGCACCCACCCACCACCACCACGCCGCTTGCCAATCAAGCGCGCACCGAACGCCAACGACTCGCACCGCGCCGCGCCGCGCCCTGCCATAAAAAAATATCGCCGAGACAGATTGCCAGCCAAGAGCCGCCGCGTTAGCAGCGCACCACAGCAGCAGCAGCAGCGCATCCCAGACCAGACCTTGCCCCCCCGCCGCTCCCCATGGCACCCAAGCGCCCGGCTCTGGCGGCGGCCTCGGGATCCGCGTCCGACGCCTCCGACGCCGAGGGGGACGCGGGCCGCCACCACCACCCCTCCGACACAGACCCCTCCAAGACGCCGCCGCCGCCGAACCCTAACCCTAAGTCCGCCGCCGCCGCCGCCGCCGCGCCTTCCTCCACGCCCTCCGCGCCGGCCGACTCCGCCGCCGCCAGATCCGACTCCGGGGCCTCCTACTCCGACTCCGACGCCGACGCGCGCCGCCGCCCCGCCCCGAAGCCCGCCGCCGCGTCGTCGTCCCCCAGGCCCCTCGCCAAGCGCTCCCCCGGCATCAACTCCGACTCGGACGACTCCCGCGTGCAGGCGCGGGGCTTCGACGCCGACCTCGACCCTGCCGCCGGCGGCTACTCCGACTCCGAGTCCTCCGACGACGGGAACAACAACGCCTCGCCGCCCCGCCCCGCGCGCCACAACCCCCGCGCCGAGGCCGCCATCGTCAAGCCCATCAGCTCCCGCCCCATGGACCCGCCGCGCCGCGCGCCCGCCTCCGAGCCGCGCGCCAAGCGCCCCCGCACCGCCGCCGTGCCCGCGCCCTCCGAACTCAAGCGCCCCGCGCGCCTCTGGAGCCCCGACGACGAGCTCGTCATCCTGCGCGGCCTCGCCAGCTACCGCGCTAAGAGCGGCGTTCTCCCCGGCTCCACCAACAACATCGGTAAGCTCCACCGCCACATCCGCGGCCAGCTCAGCGTCAAAGTCTCCACCACGCAGCTTAGCGATAAGGTCCGCCGCCTCAAGCAGAAGTACCAGATGCTCGCCACCCGTGCCAAGAACGGCCGGGATCAGGAGCTGCACACCCCGCATGACCGCAGCATCCATGAGCACGCCAAGAAGGTCTGGGGGACGTTGGGCGGTGATGGAGGAGGCAGTGGGTATGACAATGCTGGTGATGCTGATAGTGGTGAGGAGTTGCCGTATAGTGGAGATAGCGATGATGATGATATGGACAGTGGGCGGGATGACCGGTACCGCATCAAGAGCCGGAAGCTGCGGCCTGTTACCATGACAAACGGGAACGGGCTTAGGCTTGGGTCTGTTAGTGCCAATGGCAGGGGGAAAACTGAGTTTGAGAAGGGGAAGGATGCGTATCCCTACCTGTGGGAGACTGTTGAGGAGCTGTCCAAGGAGCATCCCAGTGGTGCGGCATTCAAGAAGGCATTTGACGTGCTCGAAGGATCAAAAGCACATGTGATGGAGGAAAAGCTCAGGAGGTTTAGGTTGACGGAGATCAGACAGCAGCTGCGTCGGATGGACCTGATGAAGGATACGGTGAGGATGGTGCTCGATGCCCTTGAGAGCGCTGACTGAGCAATTGCTGATCCATGGTGAGCACTACACTGTTGAAAGGGGAAATCAGTCTCTTTTTCTTTCTAGATAGAGTTTATGTGGTTAATTACTTACATCTGTGGACAAGGTATTGAAATTAGGCATAGAGCAAGGAGTAATGGTCTTCTCCTTGTTATTTTCCATGGACCGTTGTATTTTGTGATTCTTAGATGCTAACTTGTGCTTTATATACTATATTGATCGTGTCTATTTTAAATCAGGGTTCATGCATCTTCATTGTAAATGATGTGTTCACATATTTTGGTTTCTTGTGCTGGATCTTTTCATCATATCACCAAGCTGGTCAAGACCAGGTGCTGCAGTCTTAGTGCACTGTTTGCAACATAGAGTACACTTATAATTTTGTGAACATGCTAGAGCAGGTTATTTGGCTTAATTGGAGTCAATATGCATTTTCTCTTTTCTTTTTTAGGTGTCTTGGTTGGCATACTTCACTAACTGATTTTGTAACAGAAGTTGAGGAATGGAGTACTTAAAAATGCGAAACTTCCCCTCTTATTGTTAGTTATTGATCAGTTCAAGGATACTTCAAATTAGAAGTTATGTAGTGAATAAATGTGAGTCATTAACTGAACTTTGGTGCTAATGCAAGTACTAACACATATGGGAGCAAAGAACAACTCTTGTTGAACGCCACTCTACTGTGTTCTAGAAACAGATTGTTTAGCCAGTTGTGTTTATTTTAGCATGTCCCACAGTTTAGGACATTAAGCTTTAGAACACACTTGATTTTCATGATATTCAGGCTGCATCGTTCAGGACCCTCTTAGGTTTGCTCTTACTATCCATTCTTGAAAGCCTGCAAGTTTGGCTGTAATCGATTAAGATTACCTTTAGCAAGATTTGCTAGGGCTTTCATATCAGAGAGCAATTCTTGGAGAGGGATACTGTATGAGAAGTCTGAAATATACCTGATGGAAACTTTTGTTGATTGTGATATGTGTACATGTTTCTGTCTGTGTCCGCGTGTTTATGTTGCTGATTCTTGTCTTCCTGTTGCGTACTAGAACTGTGTGTGATCAACTGATCATGTTCTTCTGTATTTACCTTCCCGTTTCTTCTGAACTTCTTTGCATTTGTCATAATAGGGTCGTGATGTGGCGACTCAACGTGCCTTAATTCCTTTTATAATGTTTTGAGTGGTTTTTGCCGGTTCCCGTAATTAACCGTGCATTGTATGGGTTTGGGTCCGGTTTCCCTTCTAAACTGGATCAATTATTTCTTCTAATAATGCAATGGCAGAGCTCCTGCCGGTTACAGTAAAAAAACATGCTTTATGCGGTAAACCATGATATGTGTAGGCCAACCCTGAAAAAATTATCCGGCTTAGTCCAGATTCCAGCGATGCTCCTGATCGTATTAACTGTAAACTGTATTACTATTGAATTACTATTTGCTGCTCAGTTGAAGTTTTTTTTTGCTGAGAGTTCGTTGTTTTGCTGGATACCAAGCTGGGGCGAAAGTTCAGTTAGAACTGAGCTGGAGAATCTGTGAGCAAAGTGGTAACACATCTTTGGCGAAATCATACACTAGCTTTCAGCTTGTATGAGTCTCCAGTGGGCATAGAAAATGGTGCATGACAAGGACCAACGGAATGGTCTCAACTTCTTAACATAGAGCCTTTCGAAAAAAAAAAACTTCTTAACATAGAGATGCTGGGACCAGGCCGTTCAGAGATTACAAGGAACTGTGTGTTCGTCAGTTATAATCAGCTACAACTCCCGTACAAAAATGCATCATCCATGGGCGCTCCCTGAGCTCTTGAAAAAATGGTGGAACTAAGAGCATCATTAGCAGTGCCCTCAAACTGGTCAAACCCTCAAAATAACTGTTTTTTTGAGGGTTGGGGCCGAAACGAGGCGCGGAACAGAACCCTCAGACCCTTTAACCCTCAAAAAAATTTGAAGGCCGAACCCTCATTTCCCCACTCAACCTGTACTGGTGCAGGTACAGAGGCAAAAAATGAAGGGCCCTTCAATCTGGTCAACGCAGCTCGCGGGAATGAAATTTCCCCCAACCTCCCCTTCCTCCTCCTCGCGTCCTCCTCCTCTGGTCGCCTCTCCCGCCGCCGCCGCCCCGATTCGTCCTCCGCCCCGCCGCCCCGACTTGTTGCCGACCCCTGCTGCCTCGCCCTCCGCCCCGATTCGTCTCACTCCACCGCCGATAAGCCCGCCCCGCCTCTGCCTCTCCCGCCCCGAGCTCGCCACACCTCCCGTACGCCTTCGCCTCTGTCGTCCCGAGGTTGCCCGACAACGCCGAGGCCGTCCTCCTTCGACCCCGCCGCCTTTGACCGCGCCGCCTTCGACCCCGTCCGCCTCTTTCGCTCCGAGCTCGCCCCGCCCCGCCTCCCGTCCGCCTCTACCTCTCCCGCCCCGAGCCCGTCCTCCTCCAACCCCTCCGCGCCGCCGACGAGCCCGCCCGCGCCGAGCTCGCCCCGGCCTCCAACCCCGCCCGCGACGAGCTCGAAATCCTGTTTTGAGGGTTTGAAGGCCGGGGCGCAGATCATATTCTGTTTTGAGGGTTGGTTTGAGGGCACTGATCTGCGCCGGCCATTTTGGGCCTTCAAATTCGCGTTTTCTCGACCCTCAAACTGGTTTTGAGGATTACCGGTTTGAGGACACTGCTAGTGATGCTCTAACTGAACTGGATTTCGATTTCACTTTGCCGTTCAGTCATATGCTCAAACTAATTCGACAAAAGGGCTTACGATTGTACTTGCACAGGGCGTTGATCTGTTAGGCTTAGGAGTACAGAACGCCGATGGAAACTATCATATTTGCAACTAAGACGAAGATGAAGAATACAGCGCTAACCTCAACGTGCAAGGACCAGCATCCATTTTTCTTTGCTCAAAAGTGTCAGAGGTTTACCTTAAATATGGGAGAGATAAACGCACGCACCATTGGCCACTGAACTAATTTGAGATGACTAGTGGTCACTAAACTCATGAGATGTTGCCCGATGGTCACCGAACTCCCAATTGATGACTATATCGGTCAAACATCTCACGAGTTTAGTGATCAAACTACTCATTCAAAAAAATGTTCACTCACCAGACACAATATTTAGTTTATCGCAGGCTTGATCCAATCAATCCAGAAAGAAAACAAACGATTGAATGAGAAAATAAGTTGGGACCTTCTAGCCCGGTTCCTTCCGAAATTGTAAGATCATTGGCGCAAGAAGAACTGCCCTTACTGCGATGATCTTACAATTTCGGGATCACATCTTACACATCAATTATAATTCAATAAGGGTATTTTTCCCTAAACAATCCAAAGGCTGGATTCCATTAGCAACGATAACCAAATAACAGCGTTAAGTATCCATGTGCAGCCAAAACAAAAAGGTTCTAAGCTGACAAGGGATCACCGGCTAGCCTTACTGCGACCCTACTTGTTTTAAGAGCGCCACAAACTGCAGCTTTGCGAATAACCGAGAGTGCAAAAAGGACTGTCAGAACTGGATCAACATGATCCAGCATCAAAGCATTTTAATCCTCATTCCCATCCTGTCTCCTGGTTGTCGGCTGATCATCAGATTTATTCGTTAGGAGTAGAAGAGGCATCCCACAACATCAAATGAAGTTCTACATATCTAATTGAAGTTCCTACATGAAAAAGCATCTCCTGTAACTCCATATTATCCCAAATATTGGCCCTATCAGCCTTCCCATATACATGAAAACCCTTTTTTTTACAACAATAAGGTGAATCAGAATCATAAGGTGCTATATATCAATCAATCCTACCAAATGATATTTAGAAGCATGGTTCAGAGAGCCATCGAATTTACTAGTAAGATGGTCCCAACCTTTGTTTTTCAGTATTTTATCAAGTAACTTATTCTATGTCAAGTGAAATATAACAATAAAAGTAAAGTCCTACGGGTATTTTCTTCAGGAAAGTAGAAAATCTAGATCAAGTTGAATTGCATATTTCAGAAAAAACTGTCATGTCATACAATGGAACAGGGATGCATAAGAGCAGTGCATCACGCAATACAGAATGAACTGATATGAACATCTAACAATCTTCAGGCCATCTCACACTTTTCAAGGACTGTAAAATCTCTCAGAATCTTCTATGTTTCTTTTGACAAATACTTCCTGAGAACAGGTCCAAGCCTCAACTTCGATATCTGCAGGGATCAAGCCATGTATTCCGGTAAGAGTCAATTAACAATAACAGCACGATCAATTCTCACATTTCAGCAAGCGACTGAGAGATTACAGACGAGCAAAGTCCATATTGACCATTTACACTGAACTTTCGTTGCTAGCACCATCTCCACGCCAAATAGATGACATGAGCTCCTCAATCCGCAACATGGCAGACAATATCCCTCTGATGGTTGAAGAATCGGTCGCGCAGATCATATCTTGCATCGCAGTTCTGAATTCGAGTCGCCTCCATCTGTAAGTATGTAGAGGGTCTGCAGCCCGAGGCTTCGCCGAAGGATGCTTCTTCCGTGCATGATTGCAGAGTTGCCTGTATGTACCGATGTATGAGCAGTCATCTTGCATGCAGCTCCTCCTGTTGCTGTTCAGCTGCTCCCTGGCAGGCTCAACAAGTGTATATCCCTTAACCTCACCACGGCAAAGCGGGCATGTGAGTTCTACTGAGCCTGGATCATCACAGCTTCCTGGGATTCTGCATGACTCCATAAGCTGCTCAAGACAGTTTGAGTGAAGGAAGTCGGTTCCACATACATAAGGACGACATCCTTTGTCATGAGATGAACAGAGTAGAAGGACAGCATCATGCGGGCATTCAATGCAAACTGGGCAGATCGCATCTTTCCACGCACATTTCTCTGCTGCTGCTAATGTTGGCACCTGGCTAGCAACTCTCTTGAAACTACACTGGCTGAAGGGCTTCAAATAACGTGCTGATCGGAGCTCACGAGACGAATATTTCATGTTCCTCGATTTTTTTGTCATCTTGAAGCCTGCAAGATAAAGATGCTCAACGTATTTAAGTCTTGCAAAGTCTAATAGAAGGAAATCCACATTGTCCATTGCACAAAGAAAAAAGTAAAGGAACCTGCTGACTGTCGGTTTTTCGAAAGGGTATTTCTAAAGGTACGGATTTTCTTCACTCTTATAAATAAATGAACTAGAGAACGATATAAAAAGATCAACTAGAGACCTGCTTGATGGTTGCAGTTTGGAAGGGCAACCTAAAATTCTTTGAAAAAATTAAATAGCTAGTGCCACCCATTTTTGTTATTATCCCTGATATTTTTTGTGGACATGTATACGGAACTATACAGTCTTTTCTAGCTGATTCACCTATCACATTCTGAACTTACCAAAAAGCTCAAACTTTACAACAGGTTGAACAGCAAATGTTGATCACAATTCAAATGAACAAGCTGCTGCTAAAATTTGAATCATTTTTTTTTTTTGGAACGGGATGAATCATTTGTTTTAGTCGGCCAAGTTCCACTGGACATTGTATTCTAAGGATAAGATAGAGCAGAGAATTAAACATAGTACCAGATATGCCTGATCTCTTTATAACAGAGATTATAACTGTTTTAACCACACATAGATAAAAAAATGGCAGCTTTGACATTCCTAGTAGGCTAGTAGTCCAGAAAAAAGATAACTATGGCAGATCCGCAGATGTGAAATTCTAACCAGACCAAATATGCCCTCACACCTTGCCTCAGTTGTGTGTGTCCAAACATTGGGTGTCTACTCGAATGTGCGATGAGACTTGTAGTAATGCAAACCTAAAAGATGTATTATACCACATGACTAACAATATCAGGAACACAGTGCCAAAAATTCCTAAAACCTGGTAATTTACAACTTGCAGAACACGGGATGTTTACAGTTCAAAATCTTAGCATGCTGTTGGCTAGTGGGGGATAAAACAGGATCCAAAATCTGAACTTGAGGAAACCTCACATGCGCATCTGCAAGAAACACTGCGCGCTCGTTTGAAAAAAATAATAAACACGAAACGCAAGTTCCCTTAGTTCGGCCGAAGCACGTCGATTGGCGACGTCGTCGAGAGGACGGTCACCAGATCAAGGGATCTCATCTATACCCGGAGACAAGGTTACCAAGAAAAAGGGGCAAACTTTGCCGGTACATGTGAAGGCGGTGGGCAGCAGGGGACACAAAAGGGCCGATTCGAGCCTGAGAGATTCGAAAACTCACCACCACCCGTTCCTCGATTCCTCGAGGCGGAGAGCAAGAGGCTCCTCGGCGGCGGCGGAAACGGAAGCGGCGGCGAGGGGGCGTCGCCTCCGGAGAGGAGGCTGGAGACGGAGCGGCTGCGAGTTTGGTTGGGTCTACGGCGCGCGGTGGTGGCGCTTTTTGAGCCGGTTGGCTGTGTAGAGGTCGGCTGCGCTGCGATGTGGTGGCTAGGGCCTTGGTGGTGGAGGTGGTGGCTTTGACCGCTAGAGCGACGTGGGAGGCGAGATGGGCTCTCGTTAGAACCTCACTACAGCCCAAGGCCTAGTATCCTGGCACGGGCCGAAAAGACCTGTGATAGGGTAGGCCGCACCCTCTCCGGGGCCGAGATCCAGTAACTCATTTTCGGATCCAGTAGCAAAATTGTGCTTCCTGTTGCAGGATTTATGTACCGTGCCGTGCGTAACTCCATGTACAGAAGTCATGGGGCACTCCGATTTCCATCCAACGGGTAAGATTTATCTAAAATTTGAACTCTAAAAAAATGAAAAAAAATCTAGCAGGATGTATATGGTCTGCAGCGTATTCTGTGAAAGTTCCGGTTCATTTGAATATTTGTTTAGCGTTAAATAGTTTTTCATATTTTGAGACAAAAAAGTCATTAAATAATTATCCATGGGTCCAAATGAAATGAAAATTTCTCAGAATACACAAGAAATCACATACATTTTACTGGAAAATTTCAATTTTTATTGGAAGAGTTTGAATTTTGAGTTCAAATTTGAGATGAATCTCCTCCGTTAGATGGGGATCAGAGGGCAGAAAGGTGTCTAAAGTTACCCCGTGACTTCTGAAAGAAGTGCTCACAAGAGAAAAATGATACATATACACATACACACACGGAACGGACTCCTCTAACTTTCCAATCCTAACTTCCCCTAACTTTGTGTCATTTACATGTGAGACCCACCACACATGGGACCTATCTGTCAATGACTCAAAGTCGGTGAAAGTCAGGAAACACAAAGTAGGATCCGGCTCCTACACACACATACACTCAACCCATTTGAACGGACATACACTCTACCATATTAATAACTCCAAGAGACTCATCCGGTGGAACTTAAATTGGGATCTTGGGTGGGTAAGATGCTTTCATACGGATATCGCCTTATCCTGATAAATTCTTTTTACAAGTTTAATAATATATTTTTTATCTTTCTTTAGAACACCCGAGGGGGTATGGAAATATTAGACTATTGACGCTCTCATTTCTTTTGACAAGGTGATAATACGAAGAAAAAGTATCGTCTCGCAAAGCGGAATATTATATGTCATCCGAAAGACCGGGGGGTTGGGGCATTGAGGTTGTCGACACTAAAAAAACTAGAAATTACCCCGCGCGTTGCCGCGGGACTTTTTGCATTTTATCAGTGCTGAAGAATTATGTATATTAAAAGGGAGAAAATAAAGTTTGAACTAACTAAAGATAGTATTTGATAGAATGAATGAGCAATAATTTCAGAAATATAATTCCAATCCTATGGAGGAAGCCACTAACTCCTTCGGCTGCAGCCGTGGAGGCACGGGAGAGTATTCCCTTGAGCCATTTTTGTCTTGGAGCTGACACAGATGTATGTGAAGCAGTCATCCTCCTGTTCAGGTCATGCAACATACTTAACACACATTTATAGGACGATAGGTTAGATAATCATGGAATCTCAAGAGGAAATATGTCTTGATGGTGTGGTATGACTAATTAATTTGCAGTTGAAGAATCAAATTATGCGGTCACATAGCACTTAGCACTTAGCAGTTACTTGAAAAGAACCTACTGTAGTTGTATCAAAAAAAAACTTAAAAAGAACCTGAAAGAATGGAGATACAGAGGAGAACGTGTGAAGCTTCTCAAGACAATTGTGATGGTCGTATGTAGCAGAATTGATATAGAGCTCCAAGGACAAAACCACCATGTTTGTACCTGTAGCCTGTACGTAAGAGAAAAAGGGCAATGCAATTAGCCTATGTCTAAATGGAAAACAACATAAAATTTAACTATCCCTTGTAGTCTTTTATTCGTAGATCACTATATCATATGTTAATTAGATGTCTTATGTCTACCCGTGAAGGAACGTGAGCGAGTTGGACTTCATCAAGCGCTTAGCAAGCAAATACTAAAGACAGGAGGAGATGAGAAGGGAAGGCAGATCGGGAGATCAACATACAGGAACTCAAATAACACCGCTGCCGCACAGGAGGAGATAAGAAGGGAAGGCAGATCGGGAGATCAACATACAGGAACTCAAATAACACCTCCGGCCGGCGGCGATGTGTGTGGTGGAGGGAGGGGAATGGAAGTGGAGCAATATTCATAAGGGCACAACGATCCATTCGAATTCTTCCGTGGCTGCTTGGTGCCTAATTTATTATGCGCTTAGTGGAGATTTATTGTGTGCTTAGTGGAGGAGAGTAAGGGAGCGAGACAATGTCAAGAAATAAATCTTAAAGAAGACGAACAGAGCAACCGTGTGAGTTGCATGCTGAGAGAAATGGCAGGCACCCGCAAAAAAAAAAAAAGAGAGAGAGAAATGGCAGGCGCTGCGGCCGAAAAAATGAGATGGTAAGATGACATGGCAAAGCTGGTAGTGGGATGATATGATGAAGTGGACCAATTAGATGATTGCTGATGTGTACACCTTGCATGTTGAGAGAAATATTCTTAGTTGGTTGCTCCTATTTAGAAACTATAGATGCTTGCTTGCCAAATGGTTATATGATTTAATAAATGAGGAAGGTGTTTGTCATAAGTTGATATGCAACAAATACCTACGTGGTAAATCGTTGTCTCAAGTACAATCAAAACCAACATACTCACCTTTTTGGAAAGGAATAATGGCTGCTACTCCCTCCGTTTTTCAATATAAGATGGTTTAGCATTTTTCCACATGTATCTAGATATGTTTGAGGGTCTATATGCACTCATTCTAGTCCGTATCGAAACAACATGTGCAATAGTCAAAACATTTTATATCTAAAAACGGAGAGAGTAGGAATTATTTATTTTTTTCACTCAGGGATCCTTTATCGTTGGTAAAGCCCAACAAACAAGGTTTTGGGTAGACTCGTGGCTGGGTGGGAATACATTAGCAATGCATATCCAACTATCTACAATATAGCTCGTCATAAAACAAGTTCTTTTAACTAACAATAATCTTGCAAAAAGGCGATGGCCATGATGTAAAAAATATGTCTTATGCAATAAGGATGAGTCTGTAGAACATATTTATTAATCTTGTTTGCTGGAAATATTTGGCGTTTGATCCATTTTACTTTAATATCCAACCTCCTAGAAGCATTGCACATATGTTTGGCAGTTGACTTAATTGTCTTGATAAAGTGGACACTCCTCACTTTTTGCCGGTTTACCAACTGAGCTATGTATTGGATCCATGAGTGGTCCATTCTTCATCCAGCCGACGTCACATGGATTCTGGATGTACCCGGCTATCCCTTTCATACGGGCTATTTTCAACCGAGGTGGATGGTGGCACACTAAAAGGATTGATGCTTAGTGTTGTCATTTATGGTTGGCTGGTTTTCATTTACACTTTATGTGATCCTTGACCTTGAGTTGTGAACGTTGAATATTGATACTTTCTACCTATTTGAACTTATGTAATAAAAGGTTGTGTGCATCATTTTGATGCAGAACCGTGTTCTCGCCATTTCTAAATAAAATACCCAAGTTGATTTCCTGAACAATAAAATACCCAAGTTGATTTCCTGAACATATACATGCATGATAGTTCCAATTTGAAGGAAAAAATATGCCCATATTCTACGTCTTAGCGGGAACTTTAGAGCAAACGCCTACACTTATCTCTCCCAAACGGCCAAACCGCAACAAATCAATCCATGAATATTGATACTTTCTACCTATTTGAACTTATGTAATAAAAGGTTATGTGCATCATTTTGATGCAGAACCGTGTTCTCGCCATTTCTAAATAAAATACCCAAGTTGATTTCCTGAACATATACATGATAGTTCCAATTTGAAGGAAAAAATATGCCCATATTCTACGTCTTAGCGGGAACTTTAGAGCAAACGCCTACGCTTATCTCTCCCAAACGGCCAAACTGCAACAAATCAGTCCATTGAAGGGTCATTGTTGGTATATTAACTTCTTTTTTTCAAGTTGCCTCCCGAGTTGTTTCCCTAAAAGTAACATGTTTCTATTTCTATAAAAGAAATAACACCTTCTGCCTCGATTATTTGGTGTTTATAAAAACAGCTTCTGCCCTCCAAGCTTTATAGTTTTGTGTATCATTATGCTTGTTTTCAGTTGTGTCGTGTTTGCATATTTCTAAATTATTCACCACTATACATTATTCAGGTAATATCTTCAATTCTATTATTTTAGGATAAATGTTCAACATATATGCGAGTACATGCTTTCTATGACGAGTAGTAATAAATTTGTAGAGAAATAGTGGTTATAATTCGGTAATAATTCATAAAGGAAAAGTTTGGAAATAATAATTAAAATTAAACTTGTACACACCGATGCACAAAAAGAGTTAATCCCATACAAAGTTATGCCCTATGTACTAATGAATAGAAAACTCCGCTTTTCACCCCCCCCCCCCCTCTCCCTATTTGACGGTTAACTTTCATAGTTTCTGGTACTTATGCATCCTAAAATTAGTATACCATGTTTGCTTGTCCACCTGAAATGGGTGCAAGATAACCATAAAAAGTTAGAAAAACATTCATAGAAGAATGTTATTATGTAGAACTCATTATCATCTGCAAAATTACCACACAATAATGGTTTTGTCTACAAGAACTTCGTTTTGGTCGCTAAGACCACATTTAATAGAACATGATTTATAGCAACATCAACGTGGATGTTTGGATGGAAACTTAATCGTGATAGCTGTGCAAAACTCTACATTTATGCCCTGGTCATGGCGCACTCACAATCACTGAAGAGATAAAGAACCCGAATGGTGTTGAGTCAAGGAGGAAACAACTGCCAATCGAAATGAGGGAATAAAAAAAAAGGCTCACAAGAAGTGTTGGCCGCGAGAAGGGAAGACCTACAAATAAAGTCACGAGAGGCAGCAACAACACCACCCACGAATCTAGCAGCAAATAGGGATGTACGCATTGTTTTTGAAAGAGTATGCATGACTAGTTTTCAAAGAACGTGTGTTCTCTGATCTTGTGTTTCTCTTATCAAACCCAAACCACAATACCTTTGTTGGGTCATGCCAATTCTGTATAAATCCTCACCCAAATCCCATTGTCTTAACCTCTGGTTAGCCTCAACTACGTCCCATCGGGAATTTCTTACGAAATATGAGAGTGGTGCCATTTTTCTTGAAACGGGCAAAAGCTTTGTTTTTTCATTAATAGAGAAGAAGGTTAAAAGGTTTAAGATTACACATAGGCTGGTCAAAGGCCAAAAGGAAGCAACTACTCTTGCGGCATTACAAGACCCAGAAAACGAGCACCGGGCAAAACGCAACGGGATGCCTCTTTTTTATTTTAGAGAACACCGCAAGCAAGGTGGCGTGGTGGTGGCGGAAGACTCTTGCATTACGCTTATTCTAAAGCTCCGAAAAGACGACCAACCCATCTTTGAGGTTAATGAGGCCGATCCAGGCGTGGTGTAGGAGGGCTTGCTGCACCATGATGTTCTTCAAGAAGTTGAAGACTAGGGGGCGCCACCTTCTTGGGCCTCCTCCCCTTCAACCAATCAGAGTGGTTTGACTGACTTCCAAGCTAATGATTACATGGTTCCTTTTGCTTTGGACTTCTTTCGAGAAGCTGACGAGTTATCTTTCCCAATGTCTCTCATCTCTAAGTATAACCGTACAATCGTACAAGGACATCAACTTTAATGTCTATCGATCAAAGATGTCAAGCTTCGGTGAATTGACACAATATGACAAAATTATACTCCGAATTGACACAAGATGACAAGCTTGGGAGTAGTATATAACTGTGTTTGCTTCACTTCGTGGGATGATTATATAGTATGCATAGAAATAAGAAAATGCTCCCACGCCAGTAGGTGTGGCCTTACACACAACATCAATGGTTTTAATGTTCCAAGTACAATGGTGGTAAACAGAAGTAGCTTCATTGTATAGATAGTACCATGTGGATTGACACAACCACTGATAATCTTACACTCACGTAACAATTCCTACCATGAAAAAAATCACTATATACTCCCTCCGTTCCTAATGAGATACCTTTTATTGGTATAAAAGTGGATGTATCTACAATTGTAACATGTCCAGATACATCCACTTTTGGACAAATGGAAGTCATCTAATTTAGAACGGAGGGAGTAGAAGTTATTATTCTTCTGAAATTTTAACAAAATAAAATACAAACACTAAGAACTTTATGTGCTGGATCATGTACAAAATTTGAAAAATTGAACAATATTTTAAAATGTATTTGCTAAACAAATATTTTGGGAAGGAGAGGTAGGTGGCCAATTACATATTGAAGTACAGATATTGTGTTTAGTAAACAAATATTTTTTATTTTTTTATAAATCTTTTGTTATAAATATCAATTTATGATGATTTTTTTCTATATTTCAAATAAAGTATTATTATCATATATATAGATAGTCTCGACCGGTCAGAATATTTTAGCAAAGATTTTTTTTTGCATGGAGTAAATAATGCATACAAAATGAACAGAAATTGTTGAATTTAATGAGAAAGCAATAGAGGGACATGTAATTGTTGAATGAACAAAAAAGAAGATATGTTGAGTAAATGATGCATACAAAATGGTTGAAATATAATATGAACCATTAACCATGCATGCAGTAAGTTGTTTTCAAAACGGAGGCAACTTCGCCACTTCTCATTAATTAGGGTTTACATCTAGGGCGAGAAGGCCGAAAAGAGACAGTGCAAGACTGACTATTCTCGCATCATGATTGACATTTGCCGCCTCAACTTTGATTTTTGCCACAACAGCGGTCAGCATAGAACTAATGTGTCGGAAAATCCAGGCATTGCGCTCCAAACCTCCCAAGAAACAAGTATACCACGATTGAAGCCATAGCTCTTCTTCTCTCGCCATGAGCATTAGTTAGTGATAGAGAACCAGAAAGTTGAGACCCAACGGTGTTTATCTTGTTGTATCGTTTGTAAACTAGAAAACAAGTGAAATTGATTCATTTGGAAACAGATGCACTTGATCCATACATCATATCGTCCCTGCACGTTTGCATGCTCCACCACCAATGGCAAAAAGAGCACCAGACATGACATTTGTTCTCCAGGTCGGACTGTTTTTGAGCTACCACTAACGAGTGTTAGCTGCATTTTTGCCCAGGATTTCTATTTTAAGCCTCCAAACTCATATGCCTCGCTGGTTTGCTTCCTAAGTAGCACCACGATTTTACTCTTTCATTCTAAAAAAAACCAGTTTTACTTTATCTGTTTTCTTTCATGTTAATTAGTACACGCATGCAGTGATGGAGTATCACTGTAATAGCTCCTACTGTCTGCAGCACACTTGTGCCGTGTGGTTCTGTTTCTGTACGGCATTCACTCAGTCTCTCAGTTGATGTGTAGCAGTATAACTAGCATGGTACTGTTCGCCAGTGAAGACCACATACCTGACTCGAGACTTAAAATTGGTTTGAGGGTCATGTCAGTCCCAGCGGCGACATGATTTTATTTTGCTGTCAGAATTGTACTATAGATCGTCAAACGGTAGGTAACTTGTCTTAACTCATTAGATTCTTCTTTATTTTATTTCATTTTAGTTTTTGCGAGTGAATTCAGGGCTTTCTGAAAATTTCAAATTCATCTGCGCAGAACAGGAACATTGCAGGTTTCGCTGGCTCGGTCATGCCGTAGCAGACATATATAAATTGTTAGGAATAGATTATAAGTGCTGCATGGCAGTTACTGTTTGCCCAAAGCGCCGTACGGACGCATGTGTCCGAACGGACGCATCCCTTTCTTTTCATGTAGTTACCGACATTGTGAAGAGTCGCAACTCTTGCGAACAGTCGCAACTCTTGTATCTCCGTGTATAAATAGCCTCTTGGCCCGATCAATAAAGCAAGGATTTCAGTCTCTCGGAGGTGCTCATAGGGGTAGGGTTTGCGTGTGTGCGGTCATAGGGGTGTCTGTACGTGCGTGTGTGAGCGTCTGCGTCTGTACTGTGTTTAAAAAAAAAAAAAAAGCAAGGATTTCATTCCATTCACAACATAAATTACCCACACGTTAAAGGAGAGCTGTTTTTTACTAAAATATCAAGCGATTATTTGGGTTTGAGAAACAGGCCACGGTTACCTCTACATCAAGGTGCACGAGCTGGTAGATGCACCGTTGCTGGGTGAAAAACAAACGAGACCCCATACCGGAGTTAACTCGTCTTGAATGGCTTGTCATGGGGAGTGGGGATCTTCTGCGTTGCCCGAGGAATCAGCTTTTCCAGTGGCTCGCCTCTCCTCCGCCAGGCGTCGTCGCCACCGGCCTCAATCACAGCGGCATCATGACCTCATAACTGCTGCCAACCTGGGCACTGGCTACCAACGAATGGGATCCTGCCACGTCGTCCAGTTAACACTACAGTACTACCTCCATTCAGTAAAAAGAAGTTGCAAATTTTGTCAAAAGTCAAACCATGTATAATTTGATCAAATCTTAGGAAAATCATCAACCTCCACAATGTCTAATCAATCTTATAACATGCTTCATTAAATATTTTCACAGTATATGTACATAATGTTATATTTTTTTATAATTTATCAATAAATTTAGTCAAAACTTTACATTGTTTAGATAAAACTTATACTCTTTGTTTTCAGAAAGGGAGGTAATACTATGCTGTAAGGGAAAAAATACGCCTCTAAGAAAAACTACTCCTAAGTACTTGCGGATGAGTGTAAAAAGCTACACATCTCGGGCTAAGCTTTTCATAGAAATCTCAGATAATTTTAGTCCTCATGAATTTTTTTGTGAAAAAACTATCTAGTTATAGATTAAGCTTGTCATGTTTCTATGAACTCCATATCGATGACCTCGGTTACAAAGAAATCAGATGGGCTTAAACCTCATCATATTATTTTTTATCGAGTTCAATGCAATTTCATATCATGTTTTTTTTTAATATTAATCATTGTGTTATTCTTGTTCACCATCCAAAGCAGTCCCTGCAAGACTTGTTTTGAAATCTGGTAGAAATCAATAGTACATGACACCTTAATCTTGTGTTTCATTACAATGTTTTCAAGTTGTTGGGGGCCTTTTAAGGCATTAGCCTACAAAGCAAGTCGGGGTGGGAAAACATAAATTGTGACTTGTTACCTTGATGGATGTTGTTCTGCTCTAAACCTTATTGGTTATGGTCGTCCGTGTACACATATAACAACATGCATTCAAATTTACCACCTTAGATCCGTCTGTATAGGAGCTATATGTATACCACTCCATATCATAAATATACATTTTTATTTTAAACTTTTATAACTATGAGTTAAATATTGTTTTACATATTTTGACCAAGAACTTGTAAATCGTCTATTAAGATTTCTCTCGAAAACATATCTCCTAATATAATATCTTTCTTGTGTTGCATACATGTAATTCGGTATAGTTAGTGCTCAAAAGTAAATCTTGAGAACCGTGCACACATGTCCAAATCACAATATTTTTTTGATATGGACAAGCATGGTGTCAGATTCTATCATAAGATTTGTGCATATATTGTCATGCCATACTATAATTGCTACCAATGTTTTCACAATCCGTTTAAAACAACGGTTTGTTTTTGTCTAGATATATGTTGTGTATGGTGCATGCCGATTACAACATGATGTCCAAGCTCATGTTTGATTTATGTGACAATATGAGAGACTTCCTACAAAAAGTAATTGTGTAATAGCTAAAAACTAATTAGGATATGCATCGTATATGTTATATATTCCTATTATAGAGCACGGGCCAAGTTTAAACCTTAATAACAAAGAGTAAACATGAAGTAAGTTTGATGAGTACTTTAATCCTTCAAGATTTTTTTAATAAACTATAGTATTATTCGATGGGCAAGATGCGTGCATGCAAAGTTACAAGTTTATAAATACAATTTTAAATTAGTACTTTTTTTGTCAATCACGAATTATTTGAAAATCTTTCTAGTTTACATGGATGAAAGAATAATAACTATATTTTAACGTTACTTAGTTGACGCAAGTTTCTAGATTAAAAATTACTACTCATGAGAACTCTTCGGTGGGCACCTAGAGCATTTTGGATATCCAACTTCCGTATCACCTAGAGTGGACGACAAAGTAACATGACTAATATATTGTACTTATGCTTATTCTACACCAAGAGTTATATTCCCCTTCTTGCAACTTGGTGACTCATTTTACCATATTTAACAACTTTTCAGATTATGATAGGACTGGCCCACAACTATTAATTTGGCTGCAGTGGAGATCAAATGGGACGGCAACTACGACGAGTAAACTAGTTAAGTGTGTCCTTCCTACCCGTGTAACCCGACCAGCAACTAGTTCTAGCTCGTTGTGCAAATCTAGCAATCACCGCCAGTGATCCACAACAATGTTCCAGGTGAAGCTCTTTGTTCTTCTCTCGCCTCGTGGGCTTCACGGGAAGAAGTAGCTGGTTTGGATTGACCAAACCACTGAACACGTGTGTCAAGTGAGCTGGGGTGGGTTGTGGGTTCAATCAGGGGCAAGCGAGTCAGACCGACCGGGGAAGATGGTCTTGTCATGCGAGTAAGGAAAATATACCAACCGGTTTACGATTTTGAGTTGGTATCCTACAATGGCCACATAGACCTAATAAGTGGGCCCAACAACTAACAATAAAATGAAATTGTTAAATAGGGTAAAATGTGACACAATATACTAATAATTTTGAATTAAAATGTTCCAATCAAACTAAATGAGGTAAAAATTGTCTCAAATTTACAAACGAGTGGTAGGAAGTGGAATTGACTCTACAATAGTAGAAAGACAATGAGGTTGATTCTCTGTACGATTCATTCTTTTATAGTTAGACTACTTACGAGCAATAAGAGTTTAATTCTCTTTTCTTATCCTCTCTCATCCACATGAGTAAATTAGCTTAGGTGGGAGAGAAGCGAGTCAACCTATTCTTTAATTTTATTGTAGTTGACTACTCTTGGATTAACTCCATACCAATTTTCTAGGCATTTGACTAAAATTTGGATGTGTATGTGGTTCTTAATTGGCCCAATGGTTCGAGATTTTGACTTTGTACTGCACTTAATAGCTACTCGTCAACTGAGATAAATGACTGAATAGAAAGCAAAAGTCAGGTTCGAAGTTAAACATAGACGACTTGCCAAATAATCACAACTAAAAACGAGGAAATGCTAGTCAACTAAACCAAAACAATGACCAGGAAAAGGTGAAACCTGAAAACTACTCCAACTGAAGTAATACTACGGGCCGGGTAGCGCTCTACTGAAAATGTCTCCAGCCCACACTTAGCAGTGCTGCACACAGAGACGCTGTAGGCTGTACCACAAGCAATGAAGTCTGTTTGCAGTGTCTATCAGTGCACAGCTCGTGTATGTCCTGTGGCAGGCCTCTCAATAAATGGCAATTCAGTGACCCATCATCCACACCAGTTCCATTGCCCCTTCCCTCCCAGGCCCCCAGCCTCTCTCCTCTACAAAACGCCATGCCCTAGCTCCCCCTCTCGATCTCTTCATCAGTAGCCAGCTCTTCTTCTCTCTTCTTTGGCTATATCTTGCCATCTTCTTCTGCTAGCTTTCTTACCTCCCATGCTCCCATCCATGGTGAAGAGTAGCTTCATCTTTTGTTGAGTCTGTTTGTACTGTAAGCTTTTGGAGTTAGGACTGCTGTCCAGCCGGTTGAAGTTAGGTTAAGGGGGTTGTTGTCTGGTTCAAGGTCTCCACATACATCATACACATGGATGCATAATATGCTTCCATCTTGTGTATCTATTGAATGTATCATTTGGTGATCTCGGACCAGGCTTCAATCCCTTTAACCAGCATCTGCGCACAGTAGGCACATCATCAGGCATATGACAATTCCAGCAGCTGAGGTTTGGTTTCTGGAGTAGGTATATGCATGGTATGCTCGAGCCTTCCATCTAATATATGCATATGGTATGTCATCTACAGTTCCAGCTCCTCCTCGTGTTCAACTGTTCATCTGACTATAAGAGATGTGCAAATTCGTTTCTTCCATATCTATTTGCCATTCATTAGCAGGCTGTATTTTGCTTATAGGAAATGCATAGTTTTAAAGATAAGAGTAGATTTCCATCCCTGATATGTTTTCCAAACAAGAATGCATGGCTAGGAGCATGGAAGATGCATGAAACTGGTAGTAGTACATAAGTGGATTAATTCAGAATCGGTGAGATGTACTTCACACCACACGTCCACACAGTTCATCTTACAACATGCAGCCTCATTCCAGCAGTGAAAATGTTCTTCCATAAAACCACTCCATAAAAAATACATGCAAAATATCTTACTATAACAAGAAGCTATATGGGGATTCCATTAGTCGGGGACAAGAACTGACCAAGCATTTAAGCAGGAATGGCGCGGCACTCATGTATGACAAAGGAATGGCTGGCCAGGCTAGCTAGCTCATTACTTGGCTCACGTGGCTGTTGTGAAAGAGAGATGCCATGCGCATTACTGCTACACATGTTGCATCTGAACGGCGTGCGATCGATTGATCCCATCCACTGCCTGTTCTCTCTGGGAGTTTTGTTCCTTCCTTCTGAAAATCACAGAACTACGTAGAGTACATGCTGGGGGCCTTTCTGCATTAATTTTCATATGGCTCAAAGCTGCAGGCTGAAGCGCCTCTCGTGACACAGTCATAAGAGTAGATTTGTTATGTTAGTGCTTCTTTTGTTTTTTGACGGAAAACAGCGAGCGCTGGTTCTATTCATTAAGAGGAGATCCGGCTCTCTCAATCATTTTTCCGTTTTCCTTCAAATCTGTGGTTGTCCAAAATATACAACCAATGGTGCAAAAACAGTTGATAATGCACTTTGTAGTACCAAAATGATTTAACTGATATGCATTTCTTTTGATGTGAGAAATACCGGGAACGAAATATTCGGTCGCACACCACCCTATGCCCACACACACACTGTCTGCTAAAGACTAGTGTATATGATGCAACTTCAGAAAGAATAATCCTGGTTCTCCAATTAATGGATCCAACTTTCCAGTGTAACTAGCTCAAACACATGCATGTTCAGTCTATGGAGCGCGAGTGTGGAGTTGTTTTCAGACATTTGTTAGCATATATTAATCTTGTATATGTTGTATAGCATAACCAGCTGGTAGTTGAGTACTGTCTTGGATGGTGAGATGATACTGTATACTCCAGTTGCACAGCTAGCGTCCACCGTTCATGCCAATAATGAAAAATAATTGATGTCTACAGTATATGGCTTGGATCAAGCGACGACAGTTCATGCATGACACCGACAAGCACATGCGTTGACATTGATCGTTTAGAACTTGTCAAGGCCAAATCTGAATGGCCCCAATCAAGCAGAATCATCAAATTAACGTGCAAACAGATATGGTACTATCATTGCTCCATCCAATTCCACCGCATCAATAAGTAATTAGTACGTACTTCTGGTCTTCTACCACCTACACTATAGTTCGCACAAGAAGATATTTCCACGCAATTTTTTTATGTATTTCTGCAACGCCGGCCGGCTATATATTTCTTGCCTAATTCAGATGTATAGGAGCTAGGCAAATATTTTGCCCTACAGTTTCTAAAAGAAAAGATGTATAGGAGCTAGTTATACGCAGGTCCAATTGTTAGCGAGTAGAACTTTGACTCAGTTGCCCTCTGCACGACAGTACGAGTAGGTTGCCAGCATGCATGGGCATGGAGCCATGGAGGAGCTGATCAGCTACTCCCTAAGAAGATGCTTTTGGAAAGTGAAGCATGTTGAAGAAGACAAACACGTACTGCAGCTACATCCCTGTGGACGTACTCGTCTACATGGCTCTCCTCCAAGATCCTCGGCAAATTCGACAAATTTGACTCTTTTTTTAATTCATTTCACAAAATGAAAAAAAAATAAAAAATTGCGAAACTAACCCTTTTGCACGGCGCCCGCCCCCAGGGCGCCGTGTTCTACTATACGACGCCGTAGTCCAAGGCGTCGTGGACCTCGACACGTCGGTCAGACAGGTCTCACGGGTCGTGACCATAGCGTTCCGGGTCAAAGCGTTGTGCTAGTGACCACGGCGCCCTAGTCTAGGGCGTTGTGCTACCGACGCCAACCTTAACAATTGTTTATCTAGTCCAAGTAGTACACGAAGTATGTTGCACCCCAGTGGTCTGTGGTTAGCTCTACTTGCCACTAGGTTTTGTTTTCAAATCCAAGTTTTTGCATCATTTTTTCCCTGATTTTTTTTCTTGTTTTTACTTTTGCAATCAATCAACATATACAGTATGTATACAGAATATAAAAATATATTTTTTATTTTCTGCTTTTTACATAAGAAGGCAACGTTGCAAATTTTGTACCCCTTAGTAACTTGATAAGACAAGCTAGTCCAGAAACTGCACTAAGCAAGCTCTACCCTAGTTGTCCGTGGTGTGCTTTATGTTATACAAAACTTAAAATTTATTTCTTTCTGTTTTTCATCTAAGTAGTCAGCTTGCAAATTTTGCAATATGTTATACAGAATATAATTTTTTTTTTTTGTTGACTTCTGCCTTTCACATAAGTGAACAACGTTACAAATGCTTATATATAAGCACACGTACGATAAGTGGTTTCTTATAACATATGTATATGGTGGTTGAGTGAAAAAAATCGGGATATATTTTTATGCAAAATATGGACTCACGACCTGACAAATTAAATAACACACCTCAGACCACTTTGGTAGTGCAGAATATGTGTAATGATTCTAAACCAGGACCTCCTTTGTACTCTTCTGGCCTTTACACAATGAGCCTAAAAAGTAAAACAAATATTATATTACACATTACAAAATTTGCAACGTTGCCTACTTATGTGACAAACAAAAAAGAAAAAAATATGTTCTGTATACCATACTGTATATGTTGGTTGACAGCAAAAGAAAAAACAACAAAAAAATCAGAAAAAAAATGATGCAAAACTTGGACTTGAACTCAAGACCTGATGGCAAATAGAACTAACCATAGACCACTAGGGTGCAACATGCTTCATGTACTACTTGGACCAGATAAATAATTGTTAAGATTGGCGTCAGTAGCACAACGCTCTAGACTAGGGTGCCGTGGTCACTAGCACAACGCCTTGACCCGGTACGCCATGGTCACGACCCGTGAGACCTGTCGGACTGACGTGTCGAGGTCCACGACGCTTTGGACTGCGGCGGCGTCGTATAGTAGAACACGACGCCCTGGGAGCGGGCGCCGTGCAAAAGGGTTAGATTCGTAATTTTTTGAAAATTTGGTCCATTTTATGCAATGAATTTAAAAAATGGTCAAATTTGTCAAAATTGCCTCGATCGTCCGAAGCTAGCTAGTGTGCATCTGCCATTATCGACCTGCTTGTGTCTACCGTGATGATGATGAGCCGAGCCACATTTGGCCATGGCACAGAAAAGCGACGCCAGAGCCGATCATGTGAATGGTTTGTGCAAATTTGCAATAGTTCAATGGTAGTGGCGGACTGGCGATCCGTGTGCAGTGTGCTCCAGCTCCACCCGTCGGCTGGGGTGGACTGAAGAATTCAAAAAATTCACGACGAGTGAAAATTGAACTAGTTTTCGGGGGATCTTCATCAGACTTCAGAGAGGTCCGCGCGCGCAGTTCGCACAAATAAAATCGCTGAAAGAAGAAGGAAAATGAGTAGGAAAGGGTAGTGTAGGCGGACACGATCTTCACAGCAAGCGGGGCACCCGTATTAGCGTACTGTTGTCGTATCCTGGGCCTGGGCTTTCCTCAGTTGGGATTCCAACATTAATCCTGTTGACTGGCCCAATGGTGATACTGAACTAGGATGATGTAAACGGCTCGGATAATCCGCATCCTCCATTTTCTAAAGATATGGTATGTAATTATAGAAATTTGAAAGATACTGATAGGTCAATCGGATATCCGATGTATACAAAGGCGGATATATTGCTATTACACTTCGGAGTCGGATTATCCGCTTTTTTAACGGATTATCCGAGGCTTTTAATTTGGATAATCCCATTAAATTAGCCCAACCGTTCGGTTTAGATACCCAATTAATCCATTAGCCAAAAGATTGCTTTAAATAGTAAATCCCTAGCGTGATCATATCTACACGACCTCCTCGTTGGACACCGCTAGGGATCGGATGTCAATGTTTAGCATGTCATCGGACTACTCTGTTGTCGTGCCATGGAGACTATATGTAGCGTCCAATTGATAGCACCAGAACATGTGCCAACCTAGTAATAATTAGTTTCTGTCGGGGGGCTACCCCGGGTAGGGTAAAGATATGGTAAAATCTATCCAAGACGGAACCGACATACTTGCTGACCGACACATGCCCGGGTCGGAAGGGACCGGGATATGATATTGGTGCAGCCCGACATACTCTAACCAACTTAACCATATTTTACCCGACATATCTATGTCGGTATGCATTGTGTTATTCTTATGTGCAGGAAGAACGATTTATGAAGGGTAATCCGGCATAACCATGCCGGGTCTCGGGAGAAGAATATTATCCGGCATACCCACGCCGGGTTGAGAGGTGGAATCCGGCATATCCATGCCGGGTTGCCCAGGAGAGGAGTCGCCAAGTTATCCGGCATATCCATGCCGGGTTATGCGGAGAAGATGCCATGCCAAGCGATACAGGACAAAGGACAGACAAGACATGCCAAGCCCATCCCTTGATGTGACGAGAGTACAACTGCATGACATAGTGAATAGTGCTGACAAGACCCCAGTAGTCACATCATGAATAGTGTGTGTGCTGTGTCATGCGGGCCACCCCTTGTCCACTGGGCTCCCTCTATATAAAGAGCACCAGGGGGAGAGCTCAAGCCACGGCCACCACGGGCTCCTCATTTCCCCCTTTCCATTTGCTCACCAAGACCTCTTAGAGGCACGTCTAGCTCGGCTCATGGAGCATTTGTATCGCGCGGGTACCAGTGAGAAATATACCAAATAGGATAGATGCTGCAGTAGGGGTTTTATCTCCTCACGAGAGCCCCGAAGCAGGGTAAATCCTTGTGTCCCCGTGTCGGTTGTGTTTATTTGTGTGTGCTACTTAGCGCGCTATCCCTCCCCGAATTCTCTAGCGTCCATCCGGCCCCACAAATTAGCCTACCCGTAGGCATCTGTCTGTTCACCACGACGACAGTTTCCTTTATTTGCTTCCTAATAATTGATCACACACCTAATTTTTTCCTGTGAAAATCTATTCAACAAAATGTTTGCTTCCAGTAGGGCTAAAATTTGCTTCGATTTCATATCAAAATTGCTTCCACGTATTTTTTTCCACAAATTTGCTTTGATTTTTTACACAAACACAAATTATAACTCTAAGCTTTAGGTTCAATTTATATTTCCTTCGGCGCCTCTAAGCAACAAAAATGGGATTGTGTGGATCAAAAAGAAGCTTCTAGTGCTACGAGCGGTGTTGTAATGTGCTTCCATATGAAGAAATTTTCTTTCAATCTTGTTGACATTGCTTCCATAGAAATTGAATTTTATTTCATGAAAAGAATGTGTGTTGATACAACAGTTTAGAATGGAGAATCTACTCACTTGGCAATTGAAAATTATTTCAGTCTATAAATAGAAAGTACTATGTGATACTTCATCCATTCATATAAGCTAGGTGTTTCAGACATCATACATATTTGCTTAGTTCGAGTCACCAACATTATACTAGTTTATATTAACATACCACATGCTTTCCATGGATTACAAATTTGTTTCCTTGCTCCTCATCTATATGCAGCATGGTGTGACATGGACTAGCTTGACTATGCTGAGATCGTAAATTTCCCGAGCAAAGAGTGATGACGAGCATGACAAAGAGCGAAGGTCACGACTGGCTCAACTGATGTCTATGTAGCCTCCATGTGGCAAAAGTATGCGATAGAGAAGACACTACATACACATGCGGTGTTGGTAGCTCTGACTAGATCATCTGGTCTACAATAGAAGCATGGCAGCCTTGTATGAAGCTTATACAAGTGTCAACATACGCTATTTAAAATTACAAGAAAATAGCATCGATCAGATGATACATATAGTGCTTTTCCCACCATGGAAACACTTTTATGCTCTTCACGGAGGCATCAACGAGACATCGAAGCAAACAACGGTTGTGTTTGAAATAATAAATTGCAAGAAAAATAACTGCAGTAAAATAAGCAAAATTGGCCATGGTTGAAGCACAAAATATTGACTAAAGCAGAATGTTGATACAATGAAATCAGGCTGCGATTAATGGGATAGATTTGAGAACGAGTTGTTTCACGGTAATTATGGGGAGGTGCATTGTTATGGGGAATGTTTTTTTGTGTGGGAAATACGTGTGGGCCACACGAATAGAATGAGAGTTTGATGGTTTGATTTTCATCAGATTGAGATAGGTAGTATTTATCTTTAATCAACGCGTGCATGCGCCTGTGTCAAAGGCGAGCTCCAGTCTTACATTGTTCGTTTTTTATCTCACTCTAGCCTATGTTTTATTGACGCTGGTCGGCTGGTGAGCTTTCACTCATGTTTTTGTTTCCTGAGGGAAGAGCCTTCACTCATGTTAGCCGGGCGAGGTGATCGTTGTGTTGTTTGCCACCACCAGGATACTTGCTTTGATGGGCCATGCTAACCTACAAGACTTTACTGGGCTGCGGTGTAGACAACGAACATATTGTGAACTAGACGTGCACGCACGCTTCGCCGCGCCTCCTGTTGGGCGTTGGTGAATGTTCGGCATGGACAACGTCCTGCCTCGTGATTTATGGCCTGGCATTTGGGCTTAACTATAATGCTTTGGTATCAGTTTAACCACACGTATCAGGAAGTAAGTACCCTCGGGATCGACCAAAGTAACAAAATCCTTTGACGGCTGACCGTCTATATAGATTGCTTTGGCAGGTCCAACCTACCAATACTATAAGTGGAAATGAGAATGCCTCATACTCTCATCATAACATGCCCCAGCATCGTAAAAACACGGGACACATCAGAGTCCATAAAAAACAAAAATAGACTATCAAAATCTAATTAAGCATCATCGATTATAAGCAGGATGGCAGCAAACTGCTAGGAAAGTTCTGAGAAAAGAATAGCTTCCAGTAGAGATTCAGAAATTACTTCACCAGGAATATTAGTTTAAAAACCAACAGATAAAGCATTCAGGACTAAAGGAAACACGGATATGTCTCTAGACATACGGCTAGCTGCATACAATACAGATATGCAGCCAAAAACATGCCGGATAGCACATGACAAACAACTGCTACAGCTACAACACCTGGAATTAAAGCATAGTGCTTGGTATCAAAACACTTCACTTAGATCATGTTCTAATACAGAGATGTTCACGGTGCCTGCAAAGAAAAATAGCCAACTGTTTGTATCAGCAAACATCGGCCGCTCCATGCATACAACACCGCATGTCTCAGACCGCAACACGTAGCACCGACAACTCTGCAAACATACCACTGTGACAGTTAATATATCAAGCATCGAAAAAACCGTAAACAAGCATAAGACTGAATCAGATTTTTCATGTATACATAAACACATATTTGTGAAAATATCAGATTATTACAAGATGGAAGTCAAGAGTGTAGGTAATGCAATACTCAGCCTAGAGAGAAATTGACAGGGAAATTGATTGAAAATAAAATAAAAAAAGGAAGAAACCTGCATGCTTTGATAGGAATAATATGGGCATTCAATCTTGACAGAACAAAGTGAAGCATTCCCACTTAATTTCTAATTTATGTTGAACTCTAATCACAACAACATATTAAAGAATTTTCAAATAAAGTCTAACTGGTTTCATATTTAACTCATAGGGTGAGGACTTTCCCATCATCAAGAACTTGAGGAGCAGTGCTGAATTACGCTGAATTACGACAACTTCAACACGACACAAAATAAATCAAACCTATGAATAAATCAAAAAAACATGAAATGTCTGAGCAAAAGTGTAATAAAGGAAAGGTAGGTAGAATGTGAAGATGGCAACATGAAAGGAAGGAAACATAGTAACTCATACTACATAAAACATTATTAATCCATAAATGAAACATTTCTATCTTGATGGCTTAGCAGCCTACTTCCTACAGGGTTACAGAAGATCACATTATGGATTTAAAAATATTCGATGGTGACATGCTAACCTGCATCGAGCATATAATAAATGACCCCTTGACACCATATATAACTAAGAGACATGGAAAGAATATCAGGCTACTGGAGTACTGTCACATTCCAGTATCAGTTCTTGTAACCAAGTTTCCGACAGATAATCAATGTAAGGCAAAGGCTAGCAATTTTTACTGACATCGAAAATATTGGTATTGAAAAGAATGAAAAATATAAACTCTAGTATATAATGACAATGCGGAAGAAGAAAATCTAAAAGACACCATCAGTTTTACAAAGAGCAAATCTTTTACTCGCATATGTCGACACCGCTAAACATCTTCAACATTCATACTTAGTTCAACATTCATACTTAGTGAGTGCAACCCATCCTTCATGGTTAAAGAGAGAATGCATATTTGGTCGACGGCAAATTTGTGAAGATTTAATTATAAGGAAACAGATAAGTGTCAAGAGTGCATTAGAAGGTGCAGATCCAGAAATACCATATCATCTTTGATGCCACTGGTTGTTGTGGACAACCCCACAATTCGATGTGCAGCGCCACCACTCGACGTGCAACCTCTCAACTTAAATGCCGAGGTTGCTATGCTTTCCGTCGTCATGAATAGTGAGTCTCGCTTTTATTCCTTGGTACACCACCGCTAACCAGCCATGCTGCCTGGTTGCTTACCACATATCCCTGGCTCAACATCTCAGATAGCATTCAAAGTACATAAATTGAATTCGTAATATAAGCATTAGTATGTGCAAGCAAATGGCATGGTCGATAATACATTTTTCTTAGCTTACTAACTAATCAGATACTTATAATCATTAATAGAAAACTTTTATTAAGCAAATGTCATTGTCAATCTCACATGTTAATTAAATCGATCAAGACAAGTGCTCCAGACCATTTGATTTCATCTACTTTGGAGGTAATATTCTATAGCTGGTGATATGATCAAACATGTTTTTTTCTTGGATAACCTGATGCACAAATCAATAATAAACAAAGCACACATCGGCAGCAACATGGAATACATGATCAGGAGGCGAGCCTACCCTCTCCACTCTAAGTATATCTTGTTAGAGAGGGACGGATTGTACCTTGGAAAGGCTGGCCTAGAGAGAGGGCGGGAGACAGGGACGCCGGTAGGTGATACTCCAGGTCAAGGTTGACGAAGGGGGCCAGATGTCTTCAGAATCATCCTTGCGATGAACAGAAACCGGCAGATGCGCCGGCGTGATGGCTCTGTCTCCTTCCCCATCGGCAACACCAATTCATCCGGCGACCTGTGGGAGGGGGTGGGCAGAGAGGAAGCTCGAGGGTAGCTCCCGGATATGGGCGGGGCGGGCAACAGAAGGTAAAGGAGGTGTGGTGGGGAGGCAGTAGCAACGCAACCACCAGCTTCTCGCTGTTCTGCGCCGCCATCGCTTGCCGTTCCCCAAAGCCACTAACCTTCACGTTGCCGCCGCCTCCATCCGATCTTTGCTGCCGCTGCGCCTCCAGCGACCAGGGGACAGAGAGAAGAGGACGCCCTGACTTTTCCCCTCACCTGCGCGTCGCTGCCGCCTCCACGTGATGCTCCGCCACCGCTGCCGCTGGAAGTGAGAAACATGCCCTCAGGTGGGGAGACTCGTTCAACATCAGTGGAGAAAGGGGATCGGAGGCGACGGAGCAACGGTGACGCCCCACCGCCACTGCGCGCCGTCCGCTCGCCAGCACACTCGTAGAGGACGAGTGGCGGCTGAGGATCTGAGCCGCGGGGAGACGGCAACCAGCGCTGGGTGCGGGCGTGGCGGCGGCCGGAGGCGACCATCTTGGATTTCATGGCCACATGGAAGAGAGGGCTAGGGAGGAGTAGGGTAACGCCACACGATAGGGGACGCGTGGAGACGACTGGAAGTGCCGAGCAGCGTGCGGGGTGCTCGTCTGCCACGCGGGGCTCTGGAAGTTGCCAGACCCAGCGACACGTCAAGGGGAAAAAGTAGGGCCCACAGGCCAGAGGCAGAAACGGGGCAAGTGCCTCCGAACTTATATCCTTAGTTAATTTGTGATAAGTCTTACGTACATGACTGATAAAAAAATCTGTGCATGGCCACCAACGGCTAGGATATTTCCACCACAAACGAGCTAGACTGCCTCAATGAAAAAAACGTGCTAGAAAACATGCTATCAATACGTAATTAAGCTCTAAAGCTCACGAGCTTTAAACCATGCTTGATCTTGGCTTGTTAAGTCCTCGAGTCGAGCCTCTAACGAGTCAAGCTAATCTGTTTTTGAGGGTCAGTGTGAAATCCGTAGATCTCCGAAGGAATGCCAAAAGCGAAGGCAGCTCTCTGGGTCCCTACCGACGCTGGGGTGCGAAAGCATGGGGAGCGAACATGATTAGACACCCTGATAGTCCATGTCGTAAACGATGAGTGTTCGCCCTTGGTCTACGCGGATCAGATCAGGTACGGGCTACAAATTCTCGGCTTGTCCTGTCTCTTAAAAGTGAAGGTCAGCTCCACGTGACAATACCTACAAGAACAAAGGCTGCAAAATCAATATAAATATGGGCAGCAGATACATCAACCTCCTAGAGTTTATTTGTCAATATTTTAAGGGGTCAGGTCTTGGATACAAAAGTGTCAATCTCAAGTGACATCCCTACATGCGATGTAAATAAAACATTGATCAGCTTCTCCAACCAGCAGAGTCGCGTGAGTTGTATATCGGCGGCCCATGCACACATGTCATTTCACAAGAGGCAGTCATGGCCCACGGGCTTCTGAGCAAGACCTCATTCGGAGGAGTTAAATTGGTAAGTCCACACAATGGTGATTCTGGACTTCAGGCTCTCAGTGACACATATTTCATATCAATCCACTGATTTCAGTGAGTTGATGAAAACTTATCATAGCATCTATGAATTCAATAAATATCGAAATATTCATTTTTAATGAATTTGAGAGACAGTTTCGGTCCTTTGCTCGAAATGAAAAATCTGTATCACCGATATTGTGTAGTGGACGAAATATTTTTGAAACCGAATCATACTCACGAGAAACCTGTTTATAAACACGCCTGAGCTAATCATCACATACATTTTGCAAGGAAAGACGAAGGCAGGCAGCCCATGTCATGTTTGACCTGCTCATGACATCTCATCTGGACAAATTCTCGAAAATGTCCACAGAAATGGATTAGTTCTTGAAAAGGACTTGCACACAGCACACATATGCATGGTACAAATTACATGAGATGATTATTAATATGCATTGTGCGTGAGGATAATGGGAGAACCATACATCAATCGAAACATCGCAGATACAGATCCGTCATCAACCTACAGTTAATTAAAATGCCCGCCAATAGTAACTACGAAAGCAGAAATGAAAATGGTGGAATTATGCATGAACGTACTCAATAGAAAATGAAGGAGCTAAACGTGCTGCGACTAGATCAGATCAGATCAGATTGCAGGGCGCGGGGACGAAGGACAACAGGCTGTTCTCGTTGTCGTAGAGCACGTGGAAGTTGCTGTGCTGGAAGCTGCCGATGATGGAGCCGTCGTCCGACGGCGCCATCGCCAGGCAGAGGTTCCCCGTGCTGCCGTCGATCAGCATGTAGTTCTCCAGCGGCAGCTCCATGTCGGCGCCTTCGAAGTGGAACACGAGCTCCGGCATGGTCACCAACTTCCGCGGCGGCGGCGGCCACTTGAAGCACGTGTCCAGGTCGTCCGGCGACGTGGCGTTCACCAGGGGCAGCCCGACCAGCGCCACGAACGCGTCGTGCACCATGTCGTACGCGGGCTGCGCCAGGTACGTGATCGTGGCGCCCGAGTCGATGATGACCCCGCCCGTGCCGTCGGTGTCGTTGATGGCGAACACCCACGGATCGACGGGCAGCAGGTCACCGCCGACGCTGATGCCCGTCATGTTGAGGTAGTACATGGTCGGCAGCGCCGGGTTGACGATGAAAGGCGTGGACTGTACCGGGCCGGAGTCGATCGTGTTGGTGCTGTTGAGCGTGGCGTAGGCGCCAAAGTAGAGACGGCTGGGCACGGTCGCCATGAAGGAGGTGAGGCAGTAGGAGAACCTGGGCGCCCCGAGCTGGCTTACCAGGGACAGCGGCCCCCGGCCGAAGCCCACCATGCCGGAGCCGTTGTAGAGGGAGCCTGCGTTGAGGTTCCCGCAGCCGAAGGCGATCTTTGGCACGGTGACCCGGGTGCCGTTGGTGCCGAACGTGAAGGTCTCGTTGGCGAGCACGCCGGCGGTGCTGGCGCTGTCGCCGTAGAAGTACTGGTAGACGCATGTGTTCTTGTAGCAGGACGGGTAGTAGAGGGCCTCGCACATCGGCGACGAGCAGGGCAGCTTCTTGTACGTGGGGGACTTGGTCGGGTCGAAGAAGGGCGTGGGCTGGTCCACGCAGAGCATGCACGGAGAGCACTGCGTCCAGATGAGGTCGCTGCCGGTGTCGAGGATGGCCGAGTAGTCCCGCGGCGGCGTGCCGATGGCCATGTTCATCAGGTACTCGCCCTGGCTGGCCAGCACCAGGATGCGAGCCGTGGTGATCGCGTCCGCGGCCGCCACCGCCAGGGACTGCAGCGCGGCCACGCGCGATCTGCTCCGGCGCACGGCGCGGGAGAGCAGCTGCGCGTTCGTGTACCCCGCGCCGGCGTCGATGTGGGTGAGCGTGGCCTGGAAGCCGAAGCCGCCGTCGGGATGCGCCGCGGCGGCGAGCGAGGAGAGGAGCAACGGGAGCAGGACTAGCAAGAACACGGCGATGTTGTCCATTCTAGAGCGTTGGCGAGCGTGGCACGCCACAACTGTGAAGTGTGAAGTGGATGATGTAGTGAGCATGAAGTCTTCTTGACTTGTGTTTTATACCGTGTCGGTGGCGGTGCACATGCGTGTGTGTATGAGCAACTCGACACTGATCCGGAGGAATTTAGGGTTTTGGTTGTACTTGGGCATAGTCCTGCCAATTAACAAAGCTAACGTAGAGCCGTGAACTATGGTGTGCTGGCCATGGAGAAGAAAATTCGGGCATTGGGACGAGAGAATTAAGTTTGGAGCTGCAATGATGCGTTTTGTGCTAAGATATTCAGGCTCCCCATTCCGTTGAATCGACGCTAGCTAGCGTATAGAGAATTAGAGATAGATTATGTGATTGTGTGCATAACTGCATAGATGACTTATGTCGGTGCAATTGCCGCATTCACTTACATAACTGCAATGGCCTGGAAGCAGATCGTGCGGCGGGCAGCTCACCATTTTAGAATTAACTTAGCGCTCAGTTAAGTCCTACATAGTTGAATTTGCATCGCTGCACTTAGCTCAGGGGTTGGAGTGTTGAGATTTTATGATGATATTGGTCATTATTTTCAGACTTCAAAGGGTTTAAGGCAGGATGATCCATTAATTTGTCCCGTTTCTTTTTAATATAGTTTAGATATGGTGATTGTTCTCATTGCATGAGTAAAGAGAAGAGTGAGGTAGGTGATCTTATACCCTATCTGGTTCAAGGAGGCTATCAAATATAAAATATGATGATGATGTGATTCTGTTTTTTTAGCAACTACCCGGTCTTAAGATAAACTTCCATAAGAGCGAGACTTTTTTTTTACAAGGAAAATGATATGCAGAGTGGGTACCGACATATTTTTGGGTGTGAGGCAGGCACTTTGCCTTTAAAGTATTTAGACATTCCTAAGTTGCTAAACAAGGAATATAAACCTATTGAGGACCAATTGTGAAGAAACTAGGGTCCTGGGCTAGGAAGATTATATCATGTGGAGCGTCTTATCCTAATTAATTGTGTTCTTTCTAACTTGTCAATGTTTCTCTTAACTTTTTTTGAGATCCCAAAGGGGATGAGGCAAAGAATAGTTTTACCGCTCTCATTTTTTTTGGCAAAGTGATCAACTTAAGAGAAAGTAACATTTAACGATTTCTTCATAAGGATCAAGGGGTTGGGTATTGTGTTACTTGACATCAATAATATTTTTCTATTGAACAAGTGGTTGTTTAAATTACTAACGAAGAAGGGGTATGCAGGAGCTGCTGTACAATATGTATTTATGTAGTAAAACTTTATCTCAAGTCAAATCACATAGTTTTAAACATTAGGTCAGTCTATAGCTCAAGAAACAAACATAAAAAGGACAGTCCAACGAGTAAAATATGTGGATTCACATCTAAAATTTAATTGGCGCTATTCGAACTGGCCTTCTATTGTTTCGCACCTTTGTAGATCCATGCTTTCAATTTCGCCAAGTTTTGTTACATGGTGAATGTTAGTTGTGTTTATTTCACCAAAGTTAAGGAAAATTCTCATGACGTTCCAGGATAATAGGTTTTGGTGGAGGTCCCATGCACTGGGGTACTTTATCCAGATACACCCTGCCCAACAGGGAGATACCCTACCTCTTTCTCGCCCAGGCCAATGCCAAGCTGCAATACAGAATTCGAAACAGAAGGTGCGTCGATCTAACGGTGAAAGTAATTGGGATCTGCCGAGGAGGGAGGCCCCCCATATGCATGCCATGTGCAGCTGCCAACGAAACGGCTGCTTTACCATTGGAGTCACCAACGGCGCACGCAGTAATTTGAACGTCGAGTCGCGTTTACGTCACCGATTGCTGGCTTGCTGCGCGGAATTCGATTTCTGCTCCTCGGATCCTGGAGCCCTAGCTAGAGTGATGGGCACGGCAGGTTCCAACTTGGCTTATTTGGAGATGCCACATTCGTGCTGGATGGAGGCAGGAGCAGTTTAGAATGTGGCCACAGAAGTACAGACCAAGTTATACAGGTGTTTGGCTCCGAAACTTATGCTTATACCTAGAGTTTGAATGGTGTGTTTGGACCACGTACGGTAATATCAGATGAGCGAGTACACTAATCAAGATTGAAGCGTCTCTGCTGTAAGCCTGTAGCTCCTGCGGGAGCCAAGTTGATCCGCAATTTGTATTCAACCCTTAGTGTGGCACAGCCTTCCGAGCAACGATCCTAAAGAGTAAAGATTCACAATGATCGAATTGAGGATTTGACTCGAGAGCCGAATAGCTAGGGCAAGTCGGCGACAATAGTGCAAATGTCAAATGTGGAACGTTTGAGCCTCAGCCCTCAGGCTGAAAACACTCACTATGTTCTTGGCCGGATGGACCTCACAAGGACGAGCATTGACTCCTTGAAGGTGTTTGCATTTGAAGCAATGACACATGTTCTCCATATCGTAGAAACCCTCGATACATCTTTCTTCGAATGGATCTGAAATATATGAATTACATAGCTTGTATTTGAGAAATGTCCTCTATATGTTGTTATACTGTCATTCAGACGTCCAGTAGTCATCAAAGTAGCATGCCGACACGTTTTGTCTATTTTCTCTCAGATGTCGGCCACGAATTAATACTAATTGTTATTTTTCCACAGATATCTGCGGGGGAAAATATGGGTGTTTAGGACTTGTACGACACGTACATTTGTTATCTCTCTCCTCTTATGCTGGTACGTGACCCAGTATTGTTTTGTAGTGACAACTTTTACGTAACATATTTTGGTTTTAAATCTCAGCCATTAAAATTAAGATCGATAAAACATATCTTTTTAGTTTATGCGGCTTAACGTGGTGTCTTTATTTAAACATCCGTATATTGCTTTTAGTATATAATAGATACGCCTTGATCGGAATAGCAACTTGCATAGAGACTGAGTTCCTAGGTGTATGCCACTTTGTTTATTCTGTTTAGTTATTCTGCAAAAAATAAAAGGATTTATCCAAAAAATAATCAATTTGACGTCCGTGTCCTGGTCCAACACGTATGACATTGGGTGTTTAGGACTTGTACGACCAGTGTTGGATTAGGCGGCGCCTAGGCAGCGCTTAAGCACGCTTAGGCACTAGGCGATGGACAAACGCCACGCCTTGGTCATAAGCAGAACTCTAGGCAACACAATTAAGAAATTATCTTCTCTAGCAAGAAATACATTCCTTATTGGAGTTACAAATCAGATGAACCATAATCCAATGGTAATTGTTGTTAGTTTACTCTTTATGTGCGCTAAATTAGTATGTGTATATATAGAATAACCCAAATATACGCCCGATGGCAAAAACTATATACCGCCTAGGTCACGTCTGGTGCGCTTAAGCATCGCCTAGGCGCTAGGCGAGTGCCAACCGCCTCGCTTACGCCTAGCGCTTTTTCCAACCTTGTGTACGACAGGTACATTTGTTATCTCTCTCCTCTTATGCTGGTACGTGACCCAGTATTATTTTGTACGTGACAACTTTTACGTAACATATTTTGGTTTTAAATATCAGCCATTAAAATTAAAATCGATAAAGCATATCTTTTTAGTATATGTGGGTGTCTTTATTTAAACATCCGTATATTGCTTTTAGTAAATAATAGAATGTTATTTTCCCACAAATTTCGGTACTGAAGCTTTGGACATCATATACACTGAGATCTTGCAAAGCTTCGGTACCGAAATCTGCGGAGAAAAATATAATGCAAAGCTAGGAACTAGGGTGGTGATCATTCCATTACTAAAAAGTTTCACGTAGAAAACTATTATCGTGCTCTAATCAGGGTAATATCATTTTAGGACTGAAGAGTCAAGACTTGATCTCTTGTTGGACTTTTAAAATTTTATTACAATTCTTCTAGTATAATTTTCCTGCATTTCAACAATCAGGTTCCTCGTTCCATCCATTGCCTTCAAGTCTTCGAGGTGTCTTCTTCACAGTGGTAATAGGATCAATAATATATAAGTTTTTTTTGTAATTCTATTTTATAAGGGGCCTCTGTGTGTATGTGTATCCTTTTATCTTTTTCCTACGGATATCATATAAACTAGCCAATAAATCTATCGATGTAGATGCCGGAAGCTAAGCCTCATTTTTAGGAACAAAATAATAATTTCTATACCACGTGTTTTATCTCTTCTATTCGATGGTAGTACACTTGTTCATCTACTGTACTCTGATGGGACGGACGAATTAGGCTCACACTCGCATGTAGTCTTGCGGTGATCTTGCCTCAGATCGTGCATAGAAAACTCAGCAAGCGCGTATTTTACAGGGGAACAACAAATTTCTGCACAACACAGCCCCAGCAAAAACAGGCGGCTGCTCCTGTACAGAGAGAATCACTCGAAGGTTAACTTCTCAAGAACAAATCCCATCATCCAACAGGCGTCGTCCATAGTCCATTTCCTTCTGAGCTGCTCTATTAATTGGTCCGTTCTTAGTTACTTACCACAACATATTGGCAACAAGGCAGAGCGAGAGTAGTACCCCGACAACGCGGCCCAAGTGCCGCCCCGTCGTTGGTGCACCGGAGACAGCGTCCGGGCTGCCGGTCGGTGCCATCCCAGACATCTTCTTCCGATCAGTTCCTCCTTGCGACGACATTGGCGCCGGCGAAGCGCCGAGGTACGTCTGGAAGAAGGACGACGTCGGCGGCGGGATCAGTGGCGGGAACTGGTGCTGGCCTGGGCACAGGGGCTTGAGTCCCGTGGTTAACCTGAAAAGATGCAAAGATCGTCGTCAGATAGTAAAACCGAGAACTTCAAAACGAGATGTACATCATTGGGGTGATGTAGAATTACGCGGTGAGGATTGTGCCGTTGGCGTAGCCGCCGTAGGTGCAGGAGGTGACGCTGCAGCCGGCGCCGGTCATCACCAGCGTGTGGTCGCCGAGCATCATGCTGCTGTTGCTGCACTGCATGGTGGAGCACGTCGCGTCCGCCAGTGGCGCCGGCACGCAGAACAGGCTAGAATTAACCAGGCAGGAACTACTGTGTTAGAAAGCTCAAGCAGAGTAATCGACTGATGAGTGAAATCTGACGAAGATTGAAGGCAGGTCGGCCGTGGGTGCCTACTCCATGTTGGCCGGACCACAGCTGCACTGGACACACCGGTCGGCCGTAACGGCGTAGGTCCCGTTTGGCACGGTCAGCCCGTAATCCGACGCCGACGTTGGGAACGACGAGGTGCATGCTGGACAGGGCGAACAGGATGTCAGTGAATAAGCAAATGAAGATGAAAGAGTAAAATCGTAACCGAGATCCATGCAAACGGACGTCCGCGGTCTGTTTCTGTCCTTTTTGACCGGGGTCGGGAAAAACCCAGCCTAACGGCACGACGCATTTTGTCCGAGCCGTTCGCGCCAACGCAAATGCGGTCCAAATTTGGGCTTGGTTTGCGTCGCCACGGACGGTCCGCTGTGTCCGCGCCCCCTTTGACCTGGCCCCGCGCGTCAGCAACCGTTGCCTTCGCTTCGTCTCCCGAGGCGTCCATGACTCGGGCGAAAGGCTGGCGCGCCGTCGCTTCAGCGTCTCGCCGTCATCAATGGCGACGCCTCCACTGCCCACCGCCCTCGGTCGCCATTAATGGCATGGAAGACCGCGTCCTCGGCCGCCGTTAAAAGGCCGCCGCGGCCACCTCCCACGACCCACACCATTCTCCGAACTTCCTCTCCCTATCCACTGCCACCATGACGGGGCTGTGGCCGTTCAAGAAGGTGAAGAAGGAGTCTGGCGGTTCGTCCTCGTCACGCTGGTCATCGCCACCACCAAAGAAGCCCAGGGACCGCCCTTATGTGGGCGTCGATCTGGCGCATGCTCTCTACCGGAGCAACCAGCCGGTGCCGGTGGACGACGTGCACATGTCGAACGACTAGCACCTCAAGTCGAGGCGGGTGCCAGTCCCGCCGGTGCCAAGAGCCGGCGAGGCGCAGATGATGGAGATCCGCCGCCGCCGCCTCCTCCTCCCCGCCGACCTCCGGGAGGACGACGCGTTTGGCTGCGATTCCCGGTGGTGGGATCGGCCAGGGACGCGCCGGCCTTCTCGGCGACCGCGACTACGACTACGGCGGCGTCAACGTCTGGGTACCTCCACCGCCGCCGGACTGGGAGCTGGAGGAGGACGAACCGGAGCAGGCGGAGGAAGAAGACGAGCTCCCATTAGCGGAGTTCCAGCCGCCGGGTCTCACGGAGGAGGAGGCCCTCCGTGAGGCCATGATCGAGAGCGAGCGGATTGAGCTCGGGCGCTGGCCCGGCCTCGGCTCAATGCTGAGGGCATCCGCGTTGGAGAGCGGCGGCGCAGCCAGCAGCCGCGGCCCGCCGCTGCTGCCGCCGAAACAGGAGTGGGAGGAGCACGCGCCCCCGCGCTCTCCCAATCAGTGGGCGACTTGGCCGGAGGCGTCCTCCTCCTCTGCACCAGCGCCGCCACCTCCTCCGCCACCTCTAGCTCCGGTCCCCGCGGCGGCGTGGTCCTTCCCCTGGGATCCGCCGCCGTTCTATGACCTCATCGGCGACAGCAACGAGAAGTAGACGCCGGAGCCGAGGAAGCCCTAGTTAGGTTTTTTTATATTTTTGTTTTTAATTTCTGTCCCTATATGTAATATATATCTATTAATATTAAGAATATATCTATTAATATTAAGAAGTTTTAAAAAAATGCGTCGAGCCGCTGAGCTGGGGCGCGACGTAAAAGGACATTGGGGCGGACATAGCCCATTTTCTGTTCGTGGCCCGACGCAAACGGATCAAACCGGACACGATTTGATCCAAAATGAGTGGGGTGGAGATCTATAAGATTTAATGAAAATTTATTTATCCCAGACCGAAGCTGAAAGGAACTTTATCACCCGCCCTTAGTGACGAGGAGGAAGGAGCAACTGAATAATTGAGTCCGTCGACATCCTGAACTGACAGAGCATCTGGGCATGGCGATGAATGCAATTTTGTCCTTGTTTTCTTCAGACAAGACAGTGTGTGATTCTTATGTACGGTTTTGTTAGTCCATAGTACCCCGTAATTTTAATAATCGCCACTCGGGCAAAGTGATGAAGAAAATGAATGAAAATCTGACAGTCTGGAGCACTGCTACTAGTATGAATGAATGGTACAAAATGTCATAGTAGGCTTGTTCTATGGTCAGCGAAAGACAAAACCACCGGCGCTAAATGCAAAGTAAGTTGGGAGTTGGTTTGTCGCCCAAAGGAGCTCGGAGGGCTTGGAATTCTCCACTTGGGGAAGTTTGCGACCGCTTTGCGTTTGCGTTGGCCATGGTTAGAATGGAAGGACCCCGGAAAAATTTGGGTGGGGTATGGTAACCCTTGCTCAAATGAGGACATGGACATCTTCTACGCCGCAACTACGATTTCCGTTGGAAATGGGCTCAAGACCCCCTTTTGGCATGCGCCATGGTTGGAGGGTAGGAAGCCAAAAGATATTGCACCTCTCATTTTTGAGTGCTCTAGTATGAAGAATTGTTCTGTTGGGAAGGCCATAGTTGGGGCTGGTTGGGTGGGCAAAGTGCGCCTGGATGAGAACTTCACGGCAGCCCACTTCTCACAATTTGTGGATCTTTGGAGTCTCACCACAAATATCCAGCTAAACCATGATGTTTGTGATGAGATCAGTTGGAAGCTCACGGCAAATGGAGAGTATTCGGCGAAGTCGGCTTACAAGATGCAATTCATGGGCACCATATCATCCTCCATGGCCAAGTCGGTTTGGAGGCCGTGGGCTCCGCCTAAGACGAAGTTCTTTGCTTGGCTTGCAAATCAAAACAGAGTTTGGACAGCCGACCGCCTCGCCAAGAGGGGATGGACAAACTGCGGTCTTTGCCCTTTTTGCAAGCAAACTACAGAGCCTCTCGTCCATCTCCTTGTGCATTGTCGTTTCACAAGAAGAGTTTGGGATCTTACAAAAGATTGGCTTGGTCTCCACAACGTCAACACCGGAGCTTGGTTAAACCTCAACTTTAATGAGTGGTGGCTTTTGATGACCAACGGTTCTCCAAACCGCAAGGCCGTCGCCTCTCTCACCTTGCTCATCACTTGGGAAGTATGGAACGAGCGCAATGCTAGGGTGTTTCATAACAAGTGCACGCCGCCGTTCATTCTCTTAGACAAAGTAAAAAATGAGGCCCGCTTGTGGGTTCTCGCGGGTGCCAAATGTTTGGACAACTTGATGTCGCGAGAGTAACCTCGTTGTAATTCGATCTCAAAACTTGCTTTCTTGCATTTCTCCTCTTAATTAATAGGATGGAACTAATTGGCAGGCGCATGCTGGTTAGCGTATGCTCCTTTTACATGCATGCACAAACAGACAAACAAGCTGATGTCATCCCGCATTAAATGTGAAAATCCAAAATTCAAAAAGTTTCGTAGAACAAACCGTCTATCCGATTGAGAATCCGTTTTCACCGTTAGACTAGTCACGACGAGATCTTCAAAACTAGATCCCATGTTGATATGTTCCGACAACTCTCTTTTTTCGCCTAGAAGTTACCACCCTGTAACATATAAGTTATCCAGTCTTGCATACGTAAGTTACCCACCATATTAGTGATTAGTTTTTGGGTCGAAATAGAACCATTTTTCTTGTTCTTTTAGATCTTTACGAGCTTTTAAGTTACCACATTACTTTGAGATGGTAAATTTTTCATGCATGCATAAGTATTAGGACGATAAATGTCAATTTCATAGTGAAACTACGCATAAAAAGATGAACATTGTGTTTGTAACTATTATTTTGAGGACATGGTAATTATATCAATTTCGGGTAACTATAACAATTTTGTGGTGGATAAGTACACATGAAAACACATGAGATAACTTTATCATTACTGGGTGATAACTATTATCGAGAGAGTAGGGTAAATATAACGATTTTGCGGTGGATAACTACACATAAAAACACATGGGTAACTTTATTACTAATGGGGGTAACATTATCAGTATTTGAGTGATAAGTATTACCGAGAGAGTATGATAACTACATGGGTAACTTTATTAATATCGGGGTAACTTTATCAATATTAGGCGGGTAACTCCATCAGTACTAGGTGGGTAATGTTATCAGTACTAGGTTGGTAACTTTATCAGTAATAGGCAGGTAATTATTACCAATAGAGTCTTTTTTATGGTGTAATTGTCATTATGGAAAATAGAGAATTATCATTCTAATACTTATGAAGTTGAATGAGTGTTTTAGTGTATAGTTATCAACTTATGCATGATACATTTACCATCCTAACGTGATATTCATTTATAAATAACTAGGTGTGGTGACTTCAAAAATCAAAAAAATCAAAAAGAACAATAAAAATGGTTCTATTTCAATCCGAAAACTAATCTTTAATATGGTCGGTAACTTACATAGTACAACCTGGGTAACTTATATGCTACGGGGTGGGTAACTTTTGGGTCCGAAAAAAAAGTTGTCGGAATATGTCAATATGTGATCTAGTTTCGAAGATCTCGTCGCGACTAACTCAGCGGTGAAAACGGATTCTAAATCGGATAAACGGTTTGACCTACAAATCATTTTGAATTTTCGAATTTGCATTTACTGCGGGATGACATAAACAATTTTGGTATTTAGTGCATGCATGCAAAAGAAGCTCATTTCTTTCTCACCCCGTGCGGTTATGCCAAATGTAAGGCGTCTGCTAATTAGATTTCCCCTAATTAATATAAGGGGCAAAGCTTTTGCCCCCCGTTTCTAAAAAAAAATAGTAGGCTTGTTCCTGTCTTCCTCGACAAACTTCAGGAATTCAAGTAGCTCATCGACCATTATTCAGCCTCAGGGACAATGTTAGGGTCATCTTTAAGCTAGTGCTATGTTAGTACAGTGCTAAAAATGGACGGCATTTCAATCAAAGGTTTGTGCCAGAATTGCATATGTGTCAACTAGAGCGCGTGAATGAATTAATGATAAATGTTCACCGACCAAATTTGTCAGCAAGCATCCGACCAAAACCAACCACGCAGCTACTACGCACGACGGCACGGGCACGTACAGTAATTAAGCTCACGATCGAGATCCATGAAGAGACAAGACAAGCGCGCGCGCGGCTCACCTGGGAGCGGGAGGACGATGATGTCCCCGGCGGCGACGTCGGCGGTGGCCAAGTCGTTGACGCTCATCACGTCGGTGGCCGTGGTCCGGTACCTCGTCGCGATGGCGGGCACGGTGTCCCCCTTCGCCACCACGTACGTGAGGTACACGGCGGGCACCCCGTTGTTGTCGACCCCGCCGAAGCACGCGCAGTGCAGGGGCACGGACAGCGTGGCCCCGGCGTCCACCGCGTCGTCGGCGCCGGCCTCGAGCACGCCGGTGGACTCCCGGATCCAGTCCGGGGCGGTGAGCCCGCCGTAGACGTGCGAGGCGATGGAGGCGAGCGTGTCCCCCTGCCGGGCGACGTAGCTGACGGAGGTGGCCTTGCGGATGCCGTTGGAGCAGGCGCAGGGGACGGGCACGCGCAGCGCGAGGCCCGCCGGGAGGATGCGGTCGGCGGCGTCGTGGACGGCGAAGTCGATGGCGTTGGCGGCGAGGATGGCGAGCGGGTCGGCGGCGAAGAGCGCGGCCAGCTCGGCGAGCTTGAGGTCGGCGTGGAGGGTGTAGGAGAGCAGCGCGGGGCAGGCCGTGGTGGAGGCGCAGGGCTCGAGCGTGGACTTGGACGCGACGCCTGGCAGCCGCGTGGAGGCGACGGCGGCGAGGCAGAGTAGGAGAAGGTGTAGTGGGGTGGACGGGAATGGCATGACGAAGCCTATGGAAGGGAACGGAGACGGACCGGAAAACATGCCGCGCTTCGGATCCTGGCGTTCGTCGTTGGACGCAGAAATAGTACGTGTACGCTCGGCTCGGGTGTGCTATGCAGCCTATGCTAGCTTTCGTCTTCGTACGTGGTAGCTGATGTAGATTTGAGCTTGACTCTGTAGGAATAAATGACTATAATATTTTCCAACTATAATATAATCCACTTGAATATCACAGTTTATTCACAACAATGGTGCTGGCTTGTACAAAGCACCGCCCAGTCGCGACACCGGCCCTCGCACCGCCACCGGCCCCACCCCCTCCTCGCCTCTCTCGTCGTTGTCATCGCCGGCCTCCACACCGTGGCGGTGTCGGCCTCCCCGTTGCCCGATAATCAGGTGGTCGTGGTGTCCCTCCACTCCCTGGCAGCGGTGCCAGACCCGGCTGGGCGGCAATGAAGGCTCGCCGGCGTAGCAGGCCGGAGCGGCGGCTCCGGGACCCGTGGTTCTACGGGGGCGGCGGATCCGGGGCCCTCGTGCCTGGATCTGGTGGGGCGGCCTGGACCTGGCCGTGAGGGCGGTAGGTCGTCGACGTCGCGGGCTCGCGCTCAGTCGGCCGCGACGGATCCTGCGGCGGCAAGGGACGTGGCAGCTGGGCCCGTGCGGACCCATTTGGGTTGTGCGGGCAGGCGATTGGTGCGGCGATCGCGTGGGCGTCCATGATGTTGGTCCCCTGGCTTCGGCCACCTTCCAGTAAGCAGGGCATGCATGGATAATAGAATCCCACCACGAGTTGGCATTATCAAAGGCGTGGAGGAAAAAGACTCTGTAACGGTTGGGCGATAGTAAAAAGTCATAGCAAAACCAGTAGCGACTTGTACTAGAAAACAAGTAAGTGTAATTCCCCCTAAAGAATAAAATATGTTGACATGGGGAGGAACATATTTACTAGTTATATCATCTGCAATTGCCTGAATCTCAAGTCGTTCCTCAAACCAATCATATACTTTATTGAGATAGGTAACTAACCCAAGTCCCCCTCTAAGAGCCGTATATGAAAATTTCATCTCGTACGGCTCAAGCAGAAACACACAAATTTTCTTTGAAGTCGGCAAATCCAAGTCAATCTTTGATCATCCCAAATGCTGGTAGAGTATAGCGGTAAGTGAAAACAAGCTGACCCACTGTCTCATTTTACCGGTGGCAAAAGGGGTAAAGTCTACGCCCGTCGTCCACAGATGATTTTGAATGATGAGCCACGAGAACAATTTGCATTTTGGAGGAGACCAAAATTTTCACACCAAAGAGTCCATTTTGTGAGTAATAGAGCCGACGAATTTAGACTTGTAGGCCAAAGAGCAAGAATAGGCACCGGAGGTAGTATGCTTTGAATGAATCGAGTTCGTCATGTTATCAAGCTAGCAAAACAAGTTGCGATGTGAAGTCACAAAGTCTTCTGAATTCCTCAATTTGTGTGGACACCGACGGAGGTGTCGATTTAAAGATTCCAAGAATCATCGGTAAGAGCTTTGCTAACAGACCAAACTTTCCTCATGGTGATGACATAGATGGAAGGTGCAATGCATTGGGGGCTAATGATCTACCCACGGGGCATTCCAAAAGCAAGCTTTATTACAATCGCCAATGATAGAAGGATGATAGAAGGGCGGATTAATATTGAAGGGTTATTTATCAGGCCTCAGTTGTGTCATAGACCTCAGTTTTGCCCTCAGTCTCAAATCGTGCTCAGTTTTGCCCCTACTCTGTGCACAAGGATTCATTCCGTGACTCCAACCGTCTCCGTTAGCCTTCCTTACATGTGGGACCCAGAAGACAACCGTTGGTTGTGGGACCCAGAAGAGAACCGTTGGCGCGTCTTGTGTGAGCCAGTCGTTGACCGTTCGCTGGCGGCGGCGTGTGCTGTAAAAGCGGCGGAGCGCGTCCCCGGAGCTCGCAGCGGTGAGCACAAATCAGCCAGCGGGTTTGGAATTGGAGGCGGGCACGCACTGAGGTTGGCGGGGACCCCTCTTGGTAGTAAGCAGCTGGGCGCGGGCGACCGATTGGGCGGCGTCGACGGGGAGCGCCGCCGACGGGAAGATCACCGTGGAGGGCGCGGCCGTCTGCTACAACCATAGGGGCCGTGCGCGTAGGCTTTGAGATCCTCTTCGGCTCCGTCCGGTCGCGAATCGAGGTCGATGTCTACCTCTAGCTCTCGCGCCACGTCGCGGATCGAGATTCCGGCGCACATGGAGATGCCGATCTTCCTCTGTCCACGGTGCCGGGCGGACGTTGTTCGGAGGATTTCGCGCACAAGGAAGAACAGTAATCATCCGTTCTACGTGTGCAGGCATAATGGGGTAAGAATCGGAGCAATTTCACAAATTTAGTGCATCTAGAATGGGGTGAATCGGAGCAATTTTACTAAATTGATCTGTTTGACATTATTGTAGATGACTTGTTTCTTTCTTTGGGTCGATGCTCTGGCCAAGACGCTGACGGATGAACTGCTAGGCGAGCATGAAGAATGGTTGCCCATCATGCCACAGAGGGCAGCGGCCGTAGCGCGAGCTCCGGGAGAAGATACGGAGGGTGGAACACGCATTGTTGCTGTTGAGCTTAGGAGGTTGAACCAGAAGATTAAGAAGCTCGAAGAACAAGCACAAATTACCCTTTGCAATTACATTTGGGCATTTGTAGGTGTGCTAATCGCACTAGGTGAAATGTTGAAATTGTATGGAAAGACATGAATTTGGGGGGAATTTGTAAGTTTGAAATTGTATGAGAAGTTTGAAATTCAGAACATTTATCAATGAAATGCATCTCTGAAAAATACTGATAATCCTTAAAAAACAAAAGAAATCGGATTCTGTTAAAAAAAGTGAGAATGCACGAATGGGGGCCAAATGGGATTCTCTTTAAAAAAGGGGGAGAAGGGTCCAAAATGAACAAAAAAATGGTGCGGCAGTGACTCGAACCCAGGACCGCGTTGTATGGTTGTCTATATGGCCGCGCTGGTAACCGGGAGGAGAATGAGGAGATGTTGATAGATGGAGGGAAGGAAGGTATCTATAGTTACTGCATGACTTTGTTTATAAATTTGAAAATGCATTTTTTAACTGATTTTGTTTGTGACGTTGCTTAACCACTTAGAGCATCTCCAGTGGCTAGTGTATATGAACGTGTATGCTAAATATACACCACGTGTATGCTAAAAATTAGAAAGGTGTATATGGAGGTGTATATGGAGATATACACCTCTAAATTTACACTAGCCACTGGAGATGCTTTTATGCAGTTATATCTTTGGGCACACATAAATTTTATATGTGGGCACGTTTTTTTGCACTGATTTTTTTCACGTTCATTAACCACTTGTGCATGACTTGGTTCAAAAATAATTCAAACACGAGCAAACACTATTTTATATTAGCACGGAGGGGCATATATACCCAAACACAAACATTGGCCCCACTTTACATATAGAGGAGCCCTACCCACATTACATATATTAAACTAAAAAAAGAAAAATTACATTTCATATAGGGCCCTAAACCCTAACTGCTGGCGCCCCTTCGTCTGCGGGCGCCCTTCCGTCTGCCGGCCAGCCGCCGGGGGTTGGCCTACTCCTTCATTCCGCCGGCCTCCTCGCCGTCCACTCCGCCGCCATGTCCGCCCTCTCGCGTTCGTCACGGGCCCGGGCATTGACCTCCCGCATCTTGTCATGCTCCCTTTCCCGGGACTTCCTTATGCGGCGCCACACCCTCTTCTCCTTCCTCTTCTCCTCCCTCTTCTACTTCTTGTCCAAGGCGGCGAGGAGGCGCTCGGTCTCCTTGTTGGAGCGGCTGGCGATCCTCGCGACCTCGTCGGGGTCAGGGTTGTGGAAGAGGCCTCCCACCACGGGCGATCCTCGCGATCTCTTCGGAGGTTTCTCGTCGTCGCTGACCGGCTTCTCCGGCGCCTCCCACCACGGGCGAGGGGCTGGGTGGTTGTCCTCGTTGCTGACGGACTCGGGGCTGGAAGGGATATAGTAGGTCGACATGGTGGTAGAGGGAGGAGGAGGCAAAGGGGATGGAGAGGGATGAGAAGAAGGGAAGATGGCTTGGCACTATTTAACGACCCGATGAGGAGTGTGAATTAAATGGGGTAGATGAAGAAGCAACGGGCGCAACTGTGTGAAAGCGTAGGATTGGGCTTAGTAGTACGTGCGCGGCCGCGCGTAGGCAGCCGCAGCTGCGTTGCGGTCAATGCAGCCGTGCATTAACGCACCCTTAACGCAAAGAGGTGAAAGCAAGTCCAAAGTCTCACGCACACGCCTGCAGAAACCCTGCGTTAACTAGCTGTCCAGCAGAACGGAGACCGACTGAGGAAACCAGTCCAAAGTCTCCCTTAATTCAAACTACGGCGGCGACGAGCGCTGGTTCTCGCGCATGCATGTAGACACGCTAGCCTGGAAACGCTAAGACGAGCGCCGGTTCCCGCCCATCGGTCCATGTAGCGTCTCCACTGTTTTTTCGGAAAAAATATTCCAGCCAATCAGATTGCACAATGCGACAGCTCGCGGATCGCGGTTTCGATCGGACGTCTTTAGTAGGCTTAGATGGGATCGAACGGTTCCCGCAGACGCCTTCTAGAAGGATTGACCAAGGTTTGAACTGAGCATAAAATAATTGTAAAAATGAAAAAACCTGCGCACATAGTCTCCTTATGACATATACTAACGTATAAAATTTATAAACAAGGTGTACATACATTCAAACTTCAAAAATGCAGGATGAAGTGTGATTCAAAGTATGAAGTCCAAGTGCTTTTGGATTTGGAACATGAAATTTTGAACAAACTCTCCAAAGCTTCAGTTTGGAGTGACCAAGAAAGATCCGGGCTTATTTTTTCATTTTCATGTTTTAAACTTGTTTAAATGTTGGTCAAACTTGGGTTTGACCAATTTTAAAATATTCATCACATATTCAAAATAACTCAAAAAAATTAAAAACCTGCGCACATAGTCTTCATATGTCATATACTGACGACTCTAGTTGATAAACATGGTCTACATACATTCAAACGATCTATACATGAATGTGGTGTCATTCGTCAAACCTCAAACTATGAAGTCCAAATTTGAGTACAAGTGGTTTTAGATTTGGAACATGAAATTTTGAACAAACTCTCCAAAGCTTCAGTTTGGAGTGACTAAGAAGGATCCGAGCTTATTTTTTCATTTTCATGTTTTGAACTTGTTTAAATGTTGGTCAAACTTGGGTTTGACCAATTTTAAAATATTCATAACATATTCAAAATAACTCAAAAAAATGAAAAACCTGCGCACATAGTCTCCATATGTCATATATTGACGACTCTAGTTGATAAACATGGTCTAAATACATTCAAACGATCTATACATGAATGTGGTGTCATTCGTCAAATCTCAAACTATGAAATCTAATTTTGAAGGGAAGTGGCTTTGCATTTGCAACATATTTTAAAAAAAAACTCACCAAAGGTCATATTGGATTGAATAAGAATAATGCATGCTTCATTTTTCATTTTCATGGTTTGAACTTGTTTAAATGTTTAAAATCTCACCAATTTAAAAATAATCTTAACAAATTAAAAAAAAATCAAAAAAAAAAGAAAAACCAGCGCACATAGTCTTCATATATAGAATAGATGTTTAGGTAAGTTATTTGGCTGATTTAGAGAAGGTCGAAAAAAATCTTGCTTACAAAATATGCCGTTTACCCTACCTTCCGAGCTCTTTTCTAGCACATTTTTCATGAAGGTCTCGGATTTTGACATTATTCAACAGAAATATAACAAAAATAGTTCTAACATACATGCCACATCATTCAACACAAATACAACACAAATAGTAAGGGTTGTTTCATAGAAATACAACATGATTGATAATGTTTCATAGAATCTTGGTGCTTTGTGGCACTACTTTGCTCCTTGTGATTCTTGTGGTACTTGCTACCATTTTGCTCCTTGTGCTCCTTGTGATCACTGTGCTCACTGCTTCTTCTCTTCTCCTCTTGTGTGTCGGCACCTTAACTGTCTTCTTCGAACAGACCACAGAGCTAAACAAAAAGTGAGCAGAAGGTTTACATAAAGTGATAAATGTACAACAAATTCGAAAAAATCATATTGGAAGATTTACATACCTAGGAGAACTCAGAACCACAGATGGTTGGTCAACATCAGTTGGAGCATCAGTTTCAGCATCTTTTGGCTCAACATTTGCAACATCATCAAAATAACTATTTCGAGCATCATCATCAAAATAATTATTTGCAGCATGATAATCAAACTCATCATTATTTGCAGCATGATAATCAAACTCATCATTATTTGGAGCATCATCATCTGAATCATCATTTGGAGCAACATTTTCATCTTCTGTTGCATCCGGCCGCTGATCAGGATTTTCATCTTCTCCGAACGCTGGATCTACAGCATCATCACAATACTTACCGAAATGACCAGACCCACCACACCTTTTGCACTTACGCTGCCTTGCTCCAAGTCCAGCTCCTTCGCTGCGACGCCTGAACCGACTCTTCCTCGGTCTACCTGCTGCTCTCTTCAGAACTGGAGCGCAAAGTCTGAATCCAGGGTCCACTCTGTCCCACTGTTGTTTTCCCTCCAAAGCAGGCAAGGCATGTGCATATGTGGCTCTGAACCTTGCAACAGAGTAGTACTCATGAACATACTGTTGTATGTTCCCTGCTGGACCTGAGAGAGAAGTGATGAAAAACAACGCATGAATGCATGGCAACCCAGTTATCTGCCATTGCCTACAACTGCAAGTTCTAGCTTCTATATCCACTGGATATCTCCAGTTTCTCTTCTCTTTATCCATTACTGATACCTCTGTTGTGCTATCTGACAATAGAATCATGTTCATTACCAAGCCTACTGTTTTCCGCTTCAGTTCAGTCATCATCGAAGGGATAATAGTGTGGCCCATGAATTTAGCCTCAGCTATTGCATCACGAACATGAAACTTCTGCGCGTATTCTATCCTTATCTTGTCAAGCAAATCCACCAAATAAAGATCCTTAAATTTCCGGATGGCTGCGTTGAAAGACTCTGCAATATTATTGTGCACATAATCAACTTTGCTCAGTTCACTAAATTGGCTTCTGGCCCATAACTTGGAGTGGTGTGTTTCCAAGTATTCCTTTATTTTGGCATTGGTGTATAACTGCCTCATGTGATAGTTGTGCTTCCTCACACTGCAAGTCAAAGATGCTGGCCATAAATTGTCTGTATATGTCTTTCCTTTGAATTTCTTCACAAAATTTGCAGCAAGGTGACGAAAGCACTCCCTATGCTCTACTCCTGGGAACACATTGTCCACGGCCACTTCTAAACCTTTGTAGGCATCTGTATGAATTACCAAGCCATTGGGATGTGCAATAGCCCGGCGCAGATTCTGCAAAAACCAAGTCCAGCTCTCCTCAGACTCTGTCTCCAGCACACCGTATGCAACTGGAAATACAAAATTGTGTGCATCTACTGCACAAGCTGCTACTAATTGTCCTTTAAACCTGCCTGTGAGGAAAGTAGCATCAATAGACAAATATGGCCTGTAGCCTGCCAAAAAACCCAGTTTACAAGCCTCAAAGCACACAAAAACCCTTCTAAAGCATTCCTTGGTCCTTGTCACTCCCTTCAATGTGTACTCCACTGAGTGGTGATCAATTTCAACAATACTATCTAGGCTTGTCCTCTCCACTTCAGCTTTGAATGAATACAAAAATTCAAAACTTTCATACCAGTTACCATAGATAGATTCCATAGCTTTTTGTTTACCATTGAAGACCCTGGTAAATCTATCTTGAACTTGGCTTTGATGTTTTTCTGCAATTCATTTGTACCCACTTGATGGTATTCTGTCACCCACTTCTTTACTGCTTCTGCCACCCATTTTGACTTGGCTCTACTGATTGTTTCCTTCCTGAGAGTTGATTCTTCGCATGTGTGGCTAAAAGGGTACACTTTGACCTAAATATTTAAGCTTTTCCGCATTTTAGATGCGTGCATCCTCCATGGACAACCCTCAATCACACAATGCACTGTGTAACGACGTTTATCGCTCTTGTCAACGATGAACGCACGTTCTGCCTTGATGCAGTACGATACAAGTGCATTTCTACACTCACTCATGGATGTAAAAATTATACCTTCTGCCATATGAGGATTTTTAGGGTCCCACTCAACAGCTGGAAGGTCTTCCTCCTCATCTTCATCATCATCATCTTGCTCATTGTCAGCCTCATCTGGGATTTCAACAGCACGAGATGCCCGTCGTAAATTCTGAACAACATCAGAGTATAGCCTCTCTTCTTCATCCCCAAATATGTCAGCATCAGCCTCCACTTCAATTTCAACAGGTACCCTTCTCTCGTTGCCCACGCTTGTCGAGCCACCACGTCGCTTTGGATGAACTGAACTATTCTGGCTAGAATTGGCTTTACGACGAGATGGTTCTGTCCGAGAAGATGAACCCGTCACCCTAGCATTACTCCTAACTTCCGGCACAACCACATCTACTTGCAGCCTCACATTGAATTGATCTTTCTCCTTAAGCTTAGCAAACATGGTAGCGAGTTCTGCATCATTGCTAACTTTCACCCAATTCATCCCCCCATCGTAGTATTTGAATTCCACTTCGTCATGCAAACCCCAAGGATATGGGCTGCAGATGACCTCCCCAAATTGCCTGAAATTCCAATTGCAATCCATTGGCACTGGATAATCGAAACCTCCCTGGAATTTCTTCTTGCTGTCTTCATCCATGATGTATCGTTCCCTTCTAAAGCTCACCAAGAAAGCAAACCGCAACTCCATCCTAACCCACGAAAAACAGAGACGCAACTGCAGAATTAAACTCTAATGCACAAGCAAGCTATGTCCAATTGAAGAAATAAATAGCGTCCTATGTCGATCGACTTTTCAAATGCACGAACAAGCACAAATTGGAAGCCTTACCGCTCGGGAGCCCAGTCATGGACGCGGCGGGTCTCCGGCCCGACGCTTGAATCGCCAGCTACTCCGGGGTCGCTGCCGCTCGCCATTTCGCCGCCAACGTCCTGGTGGGATGCACTAGCCTCTCACCTATCAGCGCTCCGGCCGGGCGCACGAAAGGAGCCCCGCCGCAAGTCGAGCAGGTGGTGGCCGCAGTGGCGGAACGAGCGTCCCACCCGTGTAGTCGCAGGACGGTGGCGGCGGATCTGCTGGTGGTGCTAGATCTGGTGGCCACGCGGGACGTCCGCGGCGGCGCAGGTGGTGGATTGGCCGTGGCGGCGAAGCACAGAACGCCGGTCGGGAGCAGGCGCGCACGGACAGATTGGGGAATCAGGCGGTTGGGCGGTCCCACCTGTAAGCACTGCACCCCAGGCGGTCCCACCTTTAAGTTGCGGACCCACTGTCAGTAACGCCATCACACGGAATAGACTTCAAACTTGCCGTTTAGGGCAAATCATAGTACCTGCGAACGAATAAGGGGCAAAACTGAGGACGATTCGCAACTAGGGGCAAAAATGAGTCTAAGAAGGCTGCTAGGGGCAATCCATTAAATGACCCAATATTGAATGGCTGGCATGGTCTCCCCCCGGATAGAGATGAAGGTTACCTGGTAGATGACTTGAGAGGTGAGAACCGACTTCACAAGGGCCTTGCAACCAAGAATGTTGAAGCATTTTCTAGCCCAAATTGCACGAGCTTTGTCGTCGCTTTCTCTTGAAGATATTGGAAGTGAGCTATTTTAAGGTTTCTCACCGCAAAAAGGGGAACGAAGGTATCTCATAGAGAAGCAAGTAGATGTAGTCGGGAGGTCATGGCGATGTGAGAAAAATAGATGACATCGCAATGGATAAGGGAACTAAGTTTTTTTCTTCGAAGTTGGTCATGGGGGTTGTGGCCCGTAGTGTTCCGAGGTCTGTAAGAATTTGAGTAATGACTGAGATATTCTCTCAAAATGAAGCCAACAAAATTGGTACAAAACCTTTACTCCCTTCCTAGGAAGGCGGCGAAGAAGCCTCGAGTCGGTGGTGACTTGGAGAATGCATTGAAGAGGTTCAATGGCGATGTTAAGGAGGGGGAGAACGGGTCCCCTTGTCAAAACCCATGCCCATGTCTATAGGGTCGCCCAGGTTGGATGTGTGTTTCTCATGAAAGGCAATAATGTATTGGTGTAGTTGCTAAAATGGCCAACACGGGTTCTCCGTCCAAGTGCCGTGAGTCCATATCTGCGCATCGGGTTGCACAGGGCTTTGTGTTTAGTTCGTTTCCTGACCAGGCACATACGATAAATGTCGCCTGATTTCCGATTCAATAGATTCCTCGTACTTGCTTTTTTTTCTTCACACGATTACTCCTACTTGCATGGTGCCCTTTTCATGGAGTGTTGTTTTGGTTTGTCCATTTCGTCTAGGGATTGAGTAGCGAAAAAATGTGATGCCTAACAAGAGCACCTGGAAAGTTCGAAGGCAAAATCGATTACTGTTGAATACGAAGTTCTATCATGCATGCCATACTATCGGTAGAATCGCATACCCGTCTAGGCGTCTAGATAGTTGAAGGTGCGCAAATTAGGTCCAATCCGCTGCTCTCTCAAATTTATTTATTTTGGAAAAATTTACAGTACTTTCGTACTGCATAATTTATTGATTTTCCAAAAAATTGGTGTCGGTACAAGAGAGTTATACCAACAAAAACGGGCAAAGTAACTCTCTCTCAAATTTATCAACTTGTACTTAAGAAATGAGTACCGTGTGTAGGACAATGCATGCGCGTGGCTTGTGTTCCTAACGGGAGTAGCACAAGAGGATGTATAGGCTAGCTAGATCAAAATACAATGTAGTGGGTAAGCTCGTTTAAAGTTTTAGCATTTTCGTAACTTTTGGCATAAGTAATTTCAGTTTTTTGAAAAAAAAAATAGTAATTGAAAAACATATATATAGTAAACCGGGATACTTTCAAATTCTTCTTTGTAGCCGATTGGAATATTTCATAAGTTTTGGCCAAAATTCAAACAAAGTTCTAAAATTTTCAAATGAATTGCAATTTTTACATTAGCTTAAACAAAATTCAATGATGAAGAGACTACTACTGGATTTTTCATATTTTAAGTAAATTTTGAATGTCAAACTATTGTTTGTCGAAAGTTATAAAATGTTAAAACTTGCAAACGGTTCGGTCTAAGTTTGGTCTGATCTTCCGAAAATCCCGGAGTGAAATCGGATAAACTTTTCACGTCGACGAGACTAGTGAGAGCGGACCGTCGAGAACATGCGATTTCGGTTCTTCAAAACCACGTTCCTAATAGTTGTGATTTTCTTATGTTTTTTATGAAACCCTATAGCCCGCTATTTCTCTCTCTCTCTTTTGATATTTGCTCATGTTCTAAAAAAACGAAAGTCGGGGACTTAAAGACCATCAATCATTTGCGATAAGATTTTTTTTTATGGCGACAATATGAAAGATGATAGTGCACCTTTCGCGCAGAGAACAAAACAACCGGGTATCCAAGCTTTGTGATACCATATCAACTAGGATTAGGAATCCGATCGTCTCTCAGTTAGTCGAAGGAGCCTTCGGATCCCACGAGTGACAGTTTTTGGTCCTGATCAACGCCGCATGGTCTTTCAGAAAAGCTGGGGGATAATTCAACCAGTTGCACGATGTCACATCAGTGCACGATTGCTTTCATACCTCCTTTTTATTCCATTCTATTATGTTTTTGTCAAACTTCAAACTCCTCAAAAGCACAGGTTCGACTCCATTCCCTCAGCTTCAACTCCATTTTGCTGTATCGTTCTTTTCCAAACCTGATGCTGTAACTCCTTTTTATTCCATTCTATTCCTTCTTATTCCACTAGCAAGGTGGCCCTCGCAAATGCGAGGGCATCATCTTTAGTGTATTAAATAGGTTTTTGGTTTTTTATGATATTAGAGATACTAAAGTATGATATTCTTAATACGGACACAGAAACCATGATGATAAGTGAAATAATATATGTGAATAATACTTGGAGCCAATTTAATTTTTGACCAAATATTCATGGGATTTTTTTTAAAAAATGGCATGCACGGTTTTCTAATAATGTAGGTAGTGTTATTTTGATCTATTTTCACTCCTTTCATATCATTCCTTACTCTTCAGTCTAGCTGATATACAGTCCTACTTTGATATAATTGTCATGCATTGTTTTGAAATATTTTCAAAATTTAAATTAGTTAAACGTTTACTACATGTGCGGCACCAAGAAATCATGCCCATCTTGTCATCAACACTCTGTGTTAACTATCAATAGTATCAGTATGCCCCGCTACCTTAGGTCAATATTTGACAACTTAAACCAAATATGATAAAAAAATGGTAATGTATGTCCACTGAAATCTTAATGTTTTAAGTAATAGCCGAGGAAAGTGTTTTTTTTTCAAAATAGGAAAGGCAAAGAGAATTTTAATCACGGTTTCTTTGTGATCAATAAAGAACCATTCTTAAGACCTATAACAATGCAAATAACATTGTCAATAAAAACGAATCATAGGATCAAACATTTTCTAAAATTTTATTTCACGTTTTTAATTCAGAACTTAGTGTAGCCTAATTTTCAAAGGAGCATACACAACTTTATTTTGCTGCCTACGTTTTATACACACTCTTATACAAATGGTATGCCAATCGACATTTATGTGCGGACATTTTCTGCACAATGTCATGCATGCCCGTATCTACGTAATTTATATATATAGTCTTTGATTCTTGTCACTCTACCACGTTTTTATAGTGATCAAGAACTTCAGCGGTGTATACCGATCCTCATTTATGTTTTACTTTGGCACATCGCCATGTGTGCTTCTACAATAGAGCCACGTCCTTTTTTATATCTAAGCAATCCATGCAACATTAGAACATTACAACAATATGCATTGGAATCAAATTTCTAAAAACGACCAAACGGTCAGATGGTTAGCGGAGGTCGTTGTACTTCCAGTTAATCGGAGGTAATTACGTGGTCAGCCTCCTATATACCTCAGCAAGACATATTAAGCTTTTGCTTTTGGTGGAATAAGCTTTGCACTCAGCATGTGTTTTCTAACTATATATGTGGGGGTAGGCATATATATTGCATTTGTTCAGAAAAATAATCAATTGTTGAATAAATATTTGTTTATTTTAACTATCTATTGTGTTAGGTGCATCATCAATTAATTAATAGGCATCAAATTTTATGTTGTTTCATGAAACTGGAACACTTTCATTGAGTTTTTATGGGGACATTGATTATAGTTCTTAAATCAAGTCGAGTATATTTTGCATGTGTTCCATTTGTTACACAGTAGTTGGTGTAATAATTTTTAAGTGATAAATCTTCATTATCCGAAGAAAAATATGAGCATAGTATTCAAAATTTTACATTGAACTATTCCTCCGACGTTGTACATGTTGCGGCGAAATCTTTCATTGGTTGTAGAATCAAGCAAACTATTTTTTTTGTGTTTTTAGCTCGTGTAAACCTATATTCATTGGAGGATGCTTCATGGTTGATGTGTTTTTGGCCAACCGCGTTAATGTTTTTGAGCTGGTCGCTAGGATTAATAATTCTTGAAGGTGAATCCCATACACATCTGCATGTTTGTCTCATGCCTTAAGTGATATGATTTGGGATTCTAAATGTCTATTTATCATTTATTATCCGGTGACCATGAGGACAATTTTTTCAGTTTTGATTTTCCTTTTGTTACGATAACTGGGAATGTTTTCCTTTCCTTTTAAGATGCCACAGTCTGAATTTTTTTTATCGCGGTTGATAAAACAAAAAATTGTTACCGAACATATTTAAATTGAACGTATTTTTTTTCGAGGAGCAGTTATACGTTCCTTAGTAGTACACGCTAGTGACATGGATTCGAGAAAGCAGTAGTCACGTAGTCAATCAGCAGAGATCAACATGATCAAACTTGATGGAAGAAACACACCAGTTAAAAATAAACAATTGCTTTAGTGCACCAAAGAAGGAAGAAATAGTTTTCAGTCAGATTTGAAAGTTGTCTATACTATCGTGGGAATGGTCCCGAAGGCATGGTAGCTTTGCATTAGAAGTTAAAAAGATATGGTGTTGGACAATATTAGTTGGATTACTGCCGCGGATGAGGCGCTCATGTTGCCTACATGTGTGTGCATTGAGTTTTTTTCTTTCTAAAACCTATACTTGTCGGATCCAAGTTAGTGTATGTATTGTCTCCGTTCACTAATTTAAGTCACTCTAACATTTTATGATTCATATGTATTTAGACATAGTTTGTACACATTCACTTATTTAAATATCTATGTAGCTAATGTTGAAATATCTAAATAATTAACGGAGTATATAGATCTTATTATTTTGATTTAAATTCCTTACTATTGATTTAGAATATGTATGTAGAAAATCCTAACTATTTATTTAGATCTAACTATCCAAATATCTTTGATTTTGTTATCTAACGTCTTTAATTTAATCCATTGATTTTAGAATGTTTAAACACCACAGAAAATCAATATTATGTACCGCAACGACCGATCGGTTTCGCAAATGGCAATGGCCGGTCGGCCGGCCGGTTCGTATATACAGTTTATCGTTTTCTTTTTAAGGCTGCATAGATTACGTGACTATGGGGCTATGGTCGGATGGTTTCTATACGCAGTTTTTTTGTTTTTTTTTTCAACTATGCATAGGTTACTTGACTATGTGTCTTTGTATTTTTTTTTGTGATGAACGTCCGGGCCTAGAAAAACTCCTTTTAACCTGATGTTCTACGTAAGCCTATTTAACGTGTGGATCGTGTCAAAAGGATAATATAGTTACGTTAATAATATTCTCTAGTTAAATCCTAACCATAGATTTTAGATCTAACCATTAATATAAATTCTAATGATGTGGCTTAACGTGGAGTCTCTGTTACACATCCTTATATTGCTTTTAGTATATAATAGATAGATTCTATTATGCAGAAGCTTGACCTTGCCAATGAAGCTGCACAAGACTGCACACTGGACTAACTTTGTAGAAGAGATTGCAGTAGGTATAATCTGCCGAGTCCAAGTTCATGAAAATTAAGGCTCATCCACAGCAAAAGTAATATAAATAGATATATGCCATAAAAACCGATGCATGGTGCTTTTCTGTCTCACGGCTGAAAAAGATCTAGATTTGTGCTTGCATTGTTCAGTATAACTGGGACTAGAAAGTCATTTGAACAAGTTACCGGAAACGATAGGGATCAGTTTACATTGTGAAAATTTTGCTTGCTAAATAGTTGTGTAATATTAGTCATAGATTGTATGTGAAGTGCGATTTTTTTAATTAATGAGCAACTAGATCTCTGATTATGCAGACAATAATAGCATCATTAGCTGCATTAAGATTTATATCTTTAAAATTGTTGCGTACTTCATCAGTATTAATGTTTTCAGTTGATGATGATGAGCTCAGGGACGGAGCCAGGGGGGTGCGAGCTGGGGCCATGGCCCCCCCTGTGCTGGAAATTTTTAGGAAAACACCCCTATATAATCTATGTTTTGACCCCTAAATTTATGAGAAATTAGCAATATGGCCCCCTCCAACTAGTTTAGTCTTCATTTGGCCCCCTCTGTTTGCCAATCCTGGCTCCGTCCCTGGATGAGCTCTTACCATCTTTTATATCCATATTATTCTCTAGAATTTTGAAATTGACAATTGCAACTCAGCTCTAATTTTTTATCCTTTTGGTTGCAGTTCATATTGAGTACTTTGTACACCATCGAGGATTAAAAACAACTAATTTTTTTTTTCCGAGACTCTAGGCAGCATGTCATATTTCTCAACTACCAGCATCTCATCTTTCTTAGAAAATACATGTATTAGTGCTCAATGGAGGCACATGACGACCGCTAGGGAATACATGTAATAATATTACATGTGTTAATATTACACGTGCGTGCATGTGCATTTCTACTAGTGTAATTGAAACTCTGGAACATATTTCCCCGCAAAAAAAAAACTCTAGAACATATTATCCACTATCGAGTCATGTCACATCAACATCAGACCAGCCAACATTCCATTCTGCAAAGAAAGGCATATAATTCATTCCGTGTCGAGCTGATTGTACCAGGGGATCGACGGCGCCCTGCACTACCCGTGCCGGCACATATATGCTTTGTTTAGTGCCTCAAGTTCAGTAGGCTGCAGGCCACTCATACGTACTCCCTCCGTTCCGAAATGTATGATGTTAAAGGACTCATTCCGACCAGGTGAAAATGCCACGTAATGACTTTTTTGCCCATCCCTAATCACTGAAATTACAATTTATGCCCCCGCAGTGGAAAACGCTTCGCCCAGCGACAGACCAGATTTGAATCGAGCGTCTTCCTCCTCGCCTCGCCCAGGGTGCAGCACCTCGCCTCGCCAGATCTCCTCGCCCAGGGTCAGCTAAGCTCGTGTCCATGTTCTGGTACTGAAGATCGCCGGAGGGGAACTAGGCAGCGGCGCAGCGCCCAGGTGCAGATCCCCACCATCCTTCTAGGGCCTCGCCAGCTCCTCCCAGCAGCAGCTCGCTGCTCGCTCCCAGGTCCATCACAACCTGCAAGCAAGCGCCCAGGTGCAGATCAGCACCCTCCTCCCCGGGCCTCGCCGGCTCCTCCCCAGCGGCACATCGCTCTCAGGTTCGGTGCAGACCAGCCCCTCCTCCCCGGGCCTCGCCAGCTCCTCCCCAGCGGCAGCTCGTCCTCAGGTTCGCTCTCAGGTCGCTCCAACCTGCAGTTCGCTCATCAGAAACTCAGAACATGGCACATAGCATAGCATCGAGTTAAACATCAGAAACTCATCAACCTACCAGGTTCATCACAAGAGGGTCCGAGACTTCGCCCAGTGGCGCTGCCAGGAGAACATGGTTCTCCCAGACTTGAACTTCACCCCACCTGCAGAAGGAGACGAAATGGATCAAGATGAAATTGATCCTGGAGTTGATCATCATGCAGAACCTGAAATAGATGAAGGAGACGAAATGGATCAAGATGAAATTGATCCTGGAGTTGATCATCATGCTTAACCTGAAATAGATCAAGATGATATTGATCCTGGAGTTGATCATCATGCAGAACCTGAAATTGATCAAGATGAAAATGCAGGTACATGTTGCACAAGTTAGTGCTGAGCATATTCCTTTAAAATTGAAGCAAGACAAGTTAAACTTAAGTTTCCTAGCAAGTTTTCCTGTTTCAATAGTAACAGTAGCACATTTGATCAACATGTTGGTGAGAAGCATTACTCATAGTCCCTGCTAAAAATGGCAGAAATATTTGAATTGGAGTAAAATTCAAATCAAGCATTAGGAGTAGAATTGCAGTTATGTGTGCTAAAACTTCTTGTTGTGAGAACTTGTATGTCAAGAAATGCAAGCAATACTTTTACTGCACAAGCAAGCGGTAGCAAGCAAAAGAGAGAGGAGAAGGACAAGCAAACAATCATTTTCAACAAGTTTCCAGTCTCAGCAATGTAATATTTTTTGTTTTCTTTCTTGTTGTAGGTGTGCAGCAAGCTAAGAGGACAAGAAAGTTACTTACTGACGAACAGAAATATGCTGCCTATGTGGCAATGCATTTTCTTTGCATGAGCAATGGTGGGAAGTTTAAGAGAAATGACAAGAAAAAGGTTGCTGAATTTTTTGAAGCAGATATACAGGCTATCCAACGGATTTGGAAGACTGCCATGCGACAAATAGCAAATGGTTTGGAGGTGGATGTCTCAAACAAAAGAAAAGGCAGGTGCGGAAGGAAGCCAGCTGATATTAATCTAGCTCTAATCCCAACTATCCCACTGAACAACAGATCTACTGTAAGGGCATTGTCTTGGCAGCTAGGATGCAGCCCCACTACATTGTTCCGGAAGATCCCCATGCAGGAAATAAAAAGGGTCACGAATACCGTGAAGCCAACTCTAACAGAAAAGCATAAGAAGACGAGAGTGGAATTTTGCTTCTCGATGATCGATGAGGAAACAAGATCAAATGAAAGACCAAAGTTCACCAACATGCACAGGATTGTGCATATTGATGAAAAATTCTTTAACATGACAAAAGTAAACAGAAACTATTATCTCATAGCCGACGAAGAAGAGCCTACAAGACAGATTAAAAACAAAAACAACATCGGGAAGGTTATGTGTGTGTTATGTGTATGGCTACTGCAAAAAAATTATTGTGTTGCGTGTATGTAAACAGTACAAGCAATGGATACTCCAAATTTGTGTTGATATGTGTGTTTATTGTAGCTAGCTGTAGCTTTGTGCTACAGCTTTTCTGCTACAGCAAGTGCTAGTTTAGGTTCAGGTAAGAACTGCAAGCAATACTTGCAAGCTTTATCTGCTGCAAGAAAGAACAAATATTACAGGCCAAGAATTTCAAACAAGCAAGCACAAATAACAAGGAATTGCTATTTGTACTCCATCACCTCAACTTACATAAAAATGCAGCACAAGTAAAAATAGCAGTTTAAAATAGAAGCAGCAGTTAACAACACGCAGCAGTTAACATACAGAGAGATGGGAAAACATAATCAAGCAAGCAAGCTCACTGGCTATTACTCCATCACCTCAAATTTAGAGTATCGCAGGAAGAACCTCACTAACATACAGAGAGAGCACTACATCACCTCAACACGCTGTCGTCGCCGGAGAAGGAGCAGCCGAACACGCTGTCGCTGGACTCGTCCGTCTCTGGAATGTTGGAGCTGGAAGCAGCAGCCCTGTGGCTCTGGGGCGACGAAGGCTTCTTGTTTTTGAGGGCTCTGCCAGGGTGGAAGGAGGGCAGGAGCGGAGGACGAAGGTCGGGGACGCCGCCGCGACGTGCGACGACTCCTCGCACGAGTCGTAGGAGGTGGCGTTGGAGGACGAGCCGTTCTTGGACCCTGCGGCCGCCGCCGGCGCCCGCGGGAGGCGCTTGGCAACCTCGGCGGAGACCTCCATGTTGTCCCCGTCCTCGGACTGCTGGAAGTTGATGGTGGCGTCGGGGCCACGCAGCTTGATGGTGTACTTGCCCCACGGCCGGCGACGGACGCCGCGGAACCGCGGCTCGCCGGCGACGTCGGAGCCGGCCTTCCTCTTCCTCACGGGGATCGACGAAAGGCGGGGCTTGGACCCCATCGCCGAAGAGGAGGCCTTGGTCGCCTGGAGGACGAACTCCTCCTTCACCGACTTCGCCCAGATTCGGGTGCTGCTCCACATCCAACGCCTCCACCTCCCAGATTCAGCGCTGGGGAACGCAGATCCAGAGCCTCCGTCGCCCAGAAGCATGTCGCCGACGCTAAAAATGCAATCTTGACCAGCAGATTCATGGTGCACGCGGGGCTCGAGGTGTGCGAGAGAAAACAATGTGGTTGGGAGAAGGGGAGTGGCGGGGAGCGGTGGGGGGTGGCGGTGGGGAGCAGTGGGGGGTGGCGGTGGCGATCCGAGGAGGGCATCAACGGCGAGCAGGACGACGACGGCGGGGAGCGAGAGAGAGCGGGCCGGTGGGGAGCGAGAACGATGGAGAGCTGTCTGCGCGAATGGTCCCGAGTGCAGGAGGGTATTTCGGGAAACGAAGAAAATTTCGTAGCGTGACGAAGTTTGTACACGGAATCGTTTAACGTCATACATTTCGGAACGGAGGGAGTAGTTCAGTAACCTGAAGATTTCACCTGGAGACTTGCAAACCGAGTGCATCCCCGTACACTCGATGACACCATCCTGTGATGGATTGCTTACATCACGCATGCTGGATCGAGTTCCCTTCTTAGTAATTACCTATCGTGTTCGTGAAAAGCTTGTGGTTAGGTTCGAATTAGATCCGGACATCGATTCTATGCATCTTCAGAATATTTGATCTCTTGCCGGAATCCGGCGGCGCCCGTTGCCATGAGCGCCCGAGCTTTTCTCACCGGCAATAATTTCTCTGCAGAATCCCCTCTAAACTCGGCGGTCACATCAAGAATTTTAGCCGCGACGTAGTGGCCGGTGTCGCTGCTTGGTGAGGTACAGGTCGCCAAACTCTGGGCTCCTCCGCACCGATGCTCCAAGAGCATTCCCCTACTTTGGTGCTCGATCCACCATTGAGAATGGGAGAAGAGAATTTTCTAAAGTCGCCATGCATGGACCATCGTCTTGGCCATGGCGGTTGCTTTCGTGCGCTGCAGCTCGCGTTCGATGCGTGTTTGCATCCGAACGGTGCAAGAATATATATGGGACACCTTGCCGCGCAAACTAGATAGTAGTATTCGATCATCGGGAGCAAGCCATAGCTAGCTTAACTGTAAGCATGAAGCAAGCATTGGTAGCGCTAGCGGTGCCGCTGCTCCTCGCGGCGTCGCTCTACGCTTCGGAGCCGTCGGACAGTGCCACGGCCTTCGCCGGAGACATCCGCGTCGACCTCACGCACGTGGACGCCGGGAAGCAGATGTCCAGGCGCGAGCTCGTCAGGCGCGCCATGCAGCGCAGCAAGGCCAGGGCGGCGGCGCTTTCCGTGGCGAGGAGCCGTAACAGCGGGCGCCACCCGGGCAAGAGCGAGGAGGAGCAGCAGCAGCCTGGCGTGGCCGTTCGCCCGTCCGGCGACCTCGAGTACCTCGTCGACCTCGCCATCGGCACGCCGCCGCAGCTCGTCTCGGCGCTGCTGGACACCGGCAGCGACCTCATCTGGACGCAGTGCGCGCCGTGCGCGAGCTGCCTCCCGCAGCCGGACCCGCTGTTCGCGCCTGGCGCGTCGTCGTCGTACGAGCCCATGAGGTGCTCGGGCCAGCTCTGCGGCGAGATACTGCACCACGCCTGCCAGAGGCCGGACACCTGCACCTACCGTTACAACTATGGTGACGGGACGACCACGCTGGGCGTCTACGCCATGGAGCGGTTCACCTTCACGTCGTCTTCCGGCGAGAGGGTGAGCGCCCCGCTCGGGTTCGGCTGCGGCAACATGAACGTCGGCAGCCTGAACAACGGCTCCGGCATCGTCGGCTTCGGCCGGAACCCGCTCTCGCTCGTGTCCCAGATGTCCATCCGCCGCTTCTCCTACTGCCTCACGCCCTACACCAGCGCCAGGAAGAGCACCCTCCTTTTCGGCTCTCTCGCCGCCGGCGTCTACGACGACGCCACCGGACCCGTCCAGACCACGAGGCTCCTGCAGAGCCGCCAGAACCCGACCTTCTATTACGTCCCGTTCACCGGCGTGACGGTAGGCGCGAGACGGCTCCGGATACCGGTGTCGGCGTTCGCCCTTAATACCGACGGCTCCGGCGGGGTGATCGTCGACTCCGGCACGGCGCTCACGCTGTTCCCGGCGGCGGTGCTGGCCGAGGTGGTGAGGGCGTTCCGAGCGCAGCTGAGGCTACCGTTCGCGAACAGCAGCGGCCCGGACGATGGCGTGTGCTTCGCGACGGCGCCCATGGGGAGGAGTGCGTCGGCGGTGCCGGTGCCGAGGATGGTGTTCCATTTCGAGGGCACCGACCTCGACCTGCCGCGCCGGAACTACATCCTGGACGATCAACGGAGAGGGAGCTTGTGCCTCCTCCTAGCCGACTCCGGCGACTCTGGCTCCACCATCGGCAACTTCGTGCAGCAGGACATGCGGGTGCTCTACGATCTGGAGGCGGAGACCATGTCGTTCGCTCCGGCGCAATGTTGACGCGACCATGCAAGTGTGTGTCCAGTGTCCTCTGCAGGCACATGCACCCAAGGAGAGCATGCGCATCAACAATTCAACACAACACACAGGCGTAAATAAGTATACGATTTAATTAGCGACGGTAGTTTTTTGATTTTCACAGTTTTCACTAGATATATACTTCGCCGTAATAAGTTGTAAATGTTTTTGTTACAGATTCCATATATAATGTCCAATCTCGGCTGAATGAACTGAGTTGCGCGCCTGTCGGTTGTAACAAAACCGACAGGAGCTCATAAAAGTTTGACCGCTCAATTTTAAAGTGAACTTTCAATCGTTTTAAATTTCTCTCCAAGGAGGCCAAGGATCCTAAGATAAGGTATGGCAAAAATGCACTTTTGTCCCTTCAATTAATAAGTCGAAGTATGAAATCACAACCCACTCAATTCTGTCCCTAATTATTTTTTAAGAAATCATTCAATAACATAATTATTTATTTTTTCAAAAAAAAATCATAAAGCTTCTAACATACTCCAATTGGATATTATATTCAAAACTCATGGAGTTTTTAGATTTTACAACTCATGGAGTATTGCCAATTGGATATTATATTCAAAACTCATGGAGTTTTTAGATTTTACAACAGGCAACCGTTTGTGGCGCCGGTGGATCAACTCTTTCTATTTAAATATATAGACACGTCAACGTTTTGCTTGTTCTCAAAAGAAAAGAAAAACATGACATGTTTATTATAAGCGATCCGACATAAACGAGCCCTCAGTTCAGTATAATCTGTCATTCTTATTAGCTTCTCACATCTTCATGGACCAGTGATATGCTTACAACTCAGAATGAGAATGTATTGTATTAGGTGTTCGCTTTTTGCGAGGGAAAATGGGATTTTTTGTTTGTTTGGATCCGATAATAGGTGATTGATATTTTTGCAGTCGGTTCACGTGGAATGGACGAAAATGTACACTTTCAAAACAAATAGCGTTCTATGATGGTGATTGTCTGTTCAGCCCATCAAAGAGATTAATTCCACGATTCAAGTCATTCATTGACAAGATTACTATATACACCCATATTGATTTAATATCGGTGTATAGTTTTGTGTGGTGTGTACTCGATGTTAAGAAAAATACAATAGTTGCACTTTGAAATGTGCGTAATTTGAACCATACTATTATACTTCTATTTATTTGATATTTTTAGCAATTGGGTTAATATTTTAAAATCAATATAACATATATTTTTTAGATAAGAAATTTGTTATTTTAAGCACTACACCTAACCTCTGCATAACTAAGATGTGCTCAACATAAATAAATGATACATCATCGCCAAATACTATATAAAAAAAATTGTTACACGGTCTAAGGTTCATGTTACCTCAGAGACGTGATTATAGATCTCCGAAAAATTGATCAATGAGCCCGCCGATGTAACTTAACTAATAATCTTGAGAGATTTTCTTTTGATACAACAACCCGAGGACATATTAGAGTGTCATGATATCTCGAATAATAGAGGATTGAAAATGTGTTGATTGTACATAGGCATATAAAGTAGGATCATTTAAGAGTATATAGTTGACTGTTATTCCTACTAAATCTAGTAATCAAGTGACTAGTATATTTCTTTCGACATTTATACCGGATCGAGGAGGGAGTATAATTAATCCTATGAAAAATAGACACCTGATTTTTTTCTAAAAATTGGAATCCAATAAAAATTATTTACGCCCCATGAGAGCTGGGTCACGACTCACTAGAGTCTCGGTGAAGTATAGTTTTGCAATGTCTCCTCGAGTGAGAATTAAGTTAGAGCTTACTCAACTCTAATCCCATTAAGTTTGCATCGGGATTCGTATGGGATATGAGTTACACATGATTGTATATGAGTTATAACTGAAGGTTACACATGAGTTGAAGTAAAAAAAATCAGTTACATATGAATTACACATAAGTTATATATGCAACTAGATAACGTTATCTGAGTGAGAACTAACTTAATTCTCACTCGAGCGAGTTGTTCAGCCCACGGGAAAAGAAAGAGCAACCGACTCCGAATAGCACACCTGGTCACCCGCTGGCAACACCGGGTTCATCCAACCCTCTAGCCGGCCCGCGGCGGAGCACTCTTCTCTTCCTCCGGACCTCTTTCCAGTGAAGCCCGGCCTCGAAGGAACTCCTCCTCTTCCTCCTCCGCTCTGGTGCACTGGCTTGGATGGAGTAGAGGATAATCCGGCATCGATCGGGGCTTGGATTGATCCCTCTTTTTGGTGAGGAACCCTAACTTCGCTTGGATTGTCCGTGGGGTATTTTCTTTGCTGTGAACAGTCCAATACAAATGTATATCCGGGATGGATACTCCAATCAGTCATCCAGTGTAGTTTCCAACTGATTTCGGGAGTTTAGTGGATGCCCCCCATGCCAGATAGGCAGCCGGAAGTAGCTTTCGAGTGCACCTCATCGTATATTCGTTTTGTCACTTTGATTCTTGTAATCATTCCAATTCAAATTCGCTGCTGCATATCCTAAGGCTGTACCCTACATTTCAGCGGGACAATTTGTTTACACCAGTCCCCCAAAATTTTCTTTGCAAGCTTCTGTTCTCTAGGAAATTGATTGTCGGTCAAAAAAATTATCACCTTTGTTTTACTGTGACATCTGCAACTGTTCTGACACTTTTCAAGGCACTGACCAGTTCTGCTTTATCTTGCTGGTCTAGGAACCAAAGACTGAGGAGAAGCCTGATAACACAATGAAAACTGGTCTTGTTGCAACCCTGCAGAAAATTCTACGCAAATGCATCATAACTGTACTCTCATGTGGCCCGATGCCCGAACACATTGCGTTTATAATGGATGGTAACCGTAGATACGCTAAAGTCAGAAGTATGAAGGATGGCGCTGGTCACAGGATGGGCTTCTCTGCTCTAACTGCAAGTCTGCTGTATTGCTATGAAATGGGTGTGAAGTATATCACGGTGTATGCATTTAGCATCGACAACTTTAAGCGAGACCCAAGTGAGGTGCGGTCCTTGATGGAGCTGATGGAGGAAAAGATCAATGAGCTGTTGGATAGCAGAGGTGTCATCAACAGGGTTAACTGTAAGATCAATTTCTGGGGGAACTTGGAAATGTTGAGCGAACCGGTGAAGTTGGCAGCTCAAAAGTTGATGGCGACCACCGCTGGAAATACCGGATTGGTGTTCTCTGTCTGCATGCCATACAACTCGACTTCAGAGATTGTGAATGCTGTTAACAAGCTGTGTGCAGAACGGAGGGATATTGCGCTAAAAGAGCACTCAGCCAACTGCAATGGTCATGATGCAAATAATGGTGCGCATTCAGATATTTCAGTAGCCGATTTGGATCGCCATATGTACAGCAATGGATGCCCAGATCCTGACATTGTGATCCGGACTTCAGGGGAGGCTCGACTGAGCAATTTCCTTCTGTGGCAAACCACCTTTAGTCATTTGCAGAATCCAGAACCGCTATGGCCTGAGTTTTCTCTGAGGCACCTTGCTTGGGCTATATTGCAGTACCAGAGAGTTTATCCCTATGTAGAGCAAAAGAAAAAACTGGCAAAGAAACAGTTGTGATCTCATGTCATGTGGAAGGAGGTCACGAAAATATCAAGAAATCTTTGAACTTGCTCTGCCTTGCCACATTGATGATCGAAGCTTTGATTATCGCGTTCATTCCTCAGCATCCACCAAGCCACATTGATGGTCGAAGATTTGATTATCACATTCATTCCTCAGTATCCACCAAACAAGAGTGACAAGAGTGTTCTAAACTTCTGCTCAAATTCTCCATGGTTTTAGTTGGCACAAGGTGTAGAAGTCGGATCATATATATATCAACAGAGCATACACCTAGATCCCTTTGAAGTTCAGACTTGTAACTGGTTCGACGATGATTTTTGTTGGTGTAAGTTCTAGAACTCAGATCATGTATTAGCAGAGCATATATATACACTGAGCTATTTCTGAACTCCCAACTGATTTGATGATAATCTCATACTGGAATAAATTAATTGAATGCATTTATGTTTATGTACGGAGAAATACAACATGATCACCCCCAAACAAGCCCCTGCATCATCTCTATCTCAACAAGATACAAAAGCAGATGAAAAAAGAAAAAAGAAAAAAGAAAAAGGAAAAAGAAGTGAGTCCAGCGGGTATTCTCCTCCTGACATGTCAAAGTCTTCTCTTCTACCCATTGTGGTCTGATCTCGCACTCGGAGAGCCTTCCTGAAGGAAGCTATGGCCTGTATTGTTTACGTTCATACCCGGGCAGAAAACCTCATAAATCATACTTCCTCGCTAACAAGCCTGTGAAAACTTGTTAGCATGTCATCAGAATGAGGTGCTCCAGATTGCCTCGTCTCCTTCACCGCACCTCGAGTGCACATCCTTCAGCCTCTCGACTGGGTTGCAGACCCCGCTGCATCTCCAGTCGAACGATGCGACACAAGCGTTCCCTGCTTGTGCCTTCCACTCGCAGTCTGAGATAGAAACCATTTCAGAAAGGAAATCTTAGTGTCACGGTCATCATCTTCACAGATGGCGCATGGTGCGCAGAATAATTGAAGGAACTGACCTGTTTCTGATCCACAGCACATTTCCCTGTTGTCAATGTGCTCCACATCTAGCCCGATAAACCACGCTCCAAGTGATACATCTTCGTTTGCAAATTTGTGCAGTAGTGGCCTGGTTGATAAGATGGACACAGATAGCATCAGTAGCAACTCATAAAATGGAATACTGCCTGAATGAGCATGAATGTTCTCTGGTCTTTACTGGTTGACTGAGATGTAGGTTGCAAGGTCCTTTGATATGGCATATATCTGCCCGGTAGCATGGCGGAAGTACTTGTTTCCGTCCTCTCCAAACTTCCAGAACTCAGGCTCGTGGTACTTAGAAGTTCTGATAAGGTCAGTGCAGCAAAGTTTTAGTATTTGTAAGAAATGACAATACAATGCGACATTTCTACTACAACTACATGGTGTTTTCAGCAGGATTACTTGTCGGAAAGAACTGGTCCTGACTTCATGCATCCAATATAGACCCGTGGCTTCAGTTTATGATGACCAAGAGTCGTGATGAGCATACCTGCACCACATGAATCGGTTAGTTTTCTCCAAGATTATTGATATTCCAGAAGGTATACTTGTACACAAACATCATACCTAGGTTGACATGAACATCATCATCCACCTTGACATAGAAGTCAGCATCCCATGAGGCCACAGCAGTAGAGAAGAATGTCTTGGTTTTTGCAGATAGCTTGTGGTACCCTTCAACATGGTCCTGCACACATGTACGGTTCGACCATAATTAGCTTCAGTATGGACACCTCAAATCAGTGATGGCAAGAAGATTTGGTTGATTGTGGTTTAATAGAAAGGGGAAAGGAATAATGCAATTCAAAGCTTTGATATCATCATCGTACCAGCCTAAGAAAGTCATGATGAATAGCATCCTCCGCATCTATAGCCTTATCAAGGGCACTGTCTGATGTTGGACTGCAAAGCATAAACATGAATTACTATTTCAGTCGCCATATTTAAATCCTTGGCAGGAGTTGTAAATCATAGTATCACCATTATGATACATCTCATGGGCATTTTTTAAAAAAATTGGAGGATTTAATGGTGAGTATGCTGCTTCTTTACCAAAGGTTAATTAGTTCTGAACTACTAGCAATAGATTATATTGAAAGATTTAGTGAGATCTATCTTCTAGAGTTTAAACAAAATGAATAACTGCATAAATCTTTTAAATGTTATCATAACAAGAATGGGAGGCTTTATGGAGCCCTTTTTGTGACTAAAATATGGAACCTTTAAATAAAATATTTGCTTCTTGGTTATGACTTCTTTTCACCAAACAAGTAAACAAATATTGAGGCATACTGCCAGTAACCTTACCTATGTCCGATCATAAATCGGATGACGATTCCCTTCTCCTGTTCCAGTTTCTTGAGTTTCTCACCTGGTAAATATCAACGGAAGATATGTACTGAGTATTATACATGCTACAAGTACATCAGGCACAACAGAGTAGGAACAACCAGCAGACAACATAAATCCATCCGACTTTTAGCAGAAACTATGCAGGTTAAAAATAGTATGACCGGGTCAGCTCTAATGATAAACAATCCTACTCGGTCAATTATATTTTCTGCAGCTAACCGTAATTACTATGATGATATATAACCCCGTTTGATTAATTCTGTGCATATTACTCTGCATCGGTTGTAACTAAGAATATGAAATGCAGCATGGAACAGCTAAGCCAGCAGGCCCAGCACAAGGAAACAATCGGGTGGCATTGGAAAACATGAACCTTGAGACATCCAGGTCGCCCTCACAGAATCGCGGCGCTTCTTGCTGCTGAAGGCGGTATTGATCCCGATCACCACAAAAGCTTTCTTCCTTTCCTGTCTTACGCCGACTGCGCCTCTGAGCAGCTCCTGCGTGCTGCGCCTCGCTGCCAGCTCCATCTGTAGCGTGGCAATTGACTTGTCCAAGTACCTAGACACAAAACAATATCCCAGTTAGTCTCCTGATGGACGATGCAAAAAAAAATGTTAACAGGTTCAGAAAAAAATTGAGGATTCATGTGAACTTACTGTATGGCCTCATGAGTCTTTGTAACTTCTCTCATCACGTCCCTGTCGTCAGATGGTTTCTGAAATCAAAGAAATGGTGTTGGAAGATTTACATCTCAAAGGCAAAACTGAAGAATTTCGGAATTGTCTTATTTTAGCAACTCGATCTATCCTGTGGTGAAAATCATGTTTATTATCTTCCTAATAGAAACACTATGAAGCAGGCTGCAGGCGGCATAACAGGTGCTACCAAGGGGCGCTTACCGTTGTTTCTTACAAAGTTTTACGAACATGTAATGCATATTTTAGAAACAATAAAAATATATAATCTGTATATAAATGCAACTATATGAAACATACAGCAATATCTGAGACAGCAAGATGAGCATAAGTTTCATCAATCAAAACAAACAAAGGGGGAGGAGGCTAAAGTTCAGCACAGACCGTCTTGGCGACAAAACCTTCCGACTTGATCTGAAGCTCCCCTTCCTGCGGCCGCCGCTGCACCACGACCGGGCTCTTCAAATCCGGCGTCGCTCCAAACCTACCAATCGATCGCCACGGGAAATATTTCAGCTACGCCGAGCATTGCACCGCGTGACCGATGGATCCAAGATAGCGGGCAGGGCCACAGGACACAGGGTGAACCGGCAGTGGCCAAGGTAAAACTAATCTAGGATGAGAACTTACTGGTCGGTGAAAAGCATGCCGAGTCCGAAGCTGCAGACGCAGAGGAGCAGTATTGTCCTCGACACCACCGGCCTCCTCTCCCCGGCGACGGCGGCGCCGTTCTTGACCTTCATCTCTTCTGCTCAGCCGTCGGCGTCGCCGTCGCTCTCTCTCTCTCTCTCTCTCTCTCTCTCTCTCTGTATCGCCCGGTGCTGGGTTGGGAAACTCGGTGCGTGTGCAGGAACCAGAAGGTGAGGACGGCTTTTATGAAGCTACGAAGTAACCGAAGCTGAGGAGGGAAACAACAACGACAACAAGGGAGAAGAAGAAGAAGACGACTATTTTAATGGGTCAAGGAAAATAAAATGCTACCTTCACAATGCAAGGCTGTGAACAGAGGCTGACTGTTTTTTTTAGAGAGGGACAAGAGAAGATGACTGTTACGTTCATTTGGGGAGGAAGACGACAGGAGCAGCTGCACCATATCGAGCAGATTAACTCAGTAGAGTTGTTTTTTTCCCAAATCTTTTATTAGATTCACATGTACAGATAACTACCCGTATATATTAGAGATACACGGGTGTATTAATTTTTCAAGATTTCCAATAATATTCTCAATTAAGTAGTACTACAAGATATATATTTCTCTTAATAATCTACATTAATCTGTCCAACTCAAATTTTGTCTGTTAATATGCTGAAGTAAATAGCACATGCACATTACTATGGCCTTTTTGTTCTATTGAGCAGCGGTGGCTCTACTTGTCAAAAAAAAAAACTCTTCTCCACATATGCACATTGGACCTTTCATTTCGTCGAGCATGTCATGGCTCTACACACAATTTTGAGAATAACCACACTGATAGCTTTTGAGAATAAATTACGCCAGCATGGGGTGAAAACATTATTGATAGAGAAAATCACACAGAGCTTAGTTAGACTGCTTAGTCAAGATCGGCAGCCCGGTAGAAAACTAAACGCACAGCCCGGCGCCGGTGCGGTCGAGTCGACTCCACTCGCTGTGTGGACATGGCGGCGATTCATCCGTGGGTGCACGGCGCACGCCGCGTTACGTTGGCAGCTTAGCGTCACGTCGCCGGCGCCTTTCCTGCCCGGTTCCGTAATCCGTATCACGTTCGATTTCCGCGTGTCAACGCGCCGCCGCTCGATTGCGCGCGTCTCCCATCGGCAAAGCACCGCGTCTCCCCGTCAGATCATCAAACTAGCTAGAGCGCACATTCCATATCTGATCTCACCGCCGGCGCAACGTGGTCTTCCTCTCTCGGGCTGCTCATCATTAATTAGCTGTAGCTGATATTCTGAAAGTATCCATTATTTTTCTCACAGCAAAGAGGATGGATTTGGATCACCTGTCCGATGTTCCAGGTCGCTTTCGATTCGATGGAGCCTCTTCTTTCTTTCTTTCTTTCTTTCTTTCTTTCTTTCTTTCTTTCTTTCTTTCTTTCTTTCTTTCTTTCTTTCTTTCTTGGTGATTGGAGTCGTTACATACAAACACTGATGGTCTCGGCACTTCCAACGCAAGACAGCAGCGTCCCTTCCCGGTCCTGGCTGCTATATCTACTCTGGGCTTTGGGGAAAGCGACGAAGCTGGATCATACCAGGGATACCGGCACTGGTTACAGATCGGCCCGAGCAAGAAAACGTGACGCATCGAGGTGATGTAACAAGTACTGTACATTAAGGCCTCGAAATAATTGACACAATATTCTGAATAATGATGTATCTATACACTAAAACATGTGTACATACACCGTCTTTAGAGAATTCCATGTCAAGTTATTCCAGAAAGAGGGAGTGACATTGTTATACAGGCACCAAGAAAGAATCAGCATGCAACAGCATCTGGATTTAAGGAGCCGATGCACACTCCCCCAAGAACCCAGTGACTTTACGATCACCAAGAGAGAATCTGCGAGCAACCGCCCATCTGGTTTAATGGAGTCAACTGAATTTCGACAATAGTAGTAGGAGAGGTTTCATAATAAGGACTTGCTGCAGTCAGCTCACGATCCAATTTATAATACGTACTAACTTCAAAGCAAGCAATCACAAGATTACGGTCATAACTCATAAGTAGTTCTATATGGATCATTTCATGAAGCAGACAGCTGCCTATATGCACAGATCGAACATCCAGTCTTCCCGCCACCAAATGAGTATAATTTACACAAGACCACACACTGGTAAGAGAAGACATCTTCACGAGATTTGAATAACTTCCCAAGTCTGCTCAGCACATTTTGACCCTTAACCCACATAGATTTTGACCACCGCTCCAAGTCTTGTCAGAGCGTTTTGACGCTTATTCCTCACTGTGGCACGTCCAGTAAGTCAACCCACTGCAAACATGATGTGACATCAGTTATACTGGCCAAGTGAATGTAGGAGAGAACGAGAGAAGTTGATGAAGCATGCAGACATACCTTATTAGCACGAAAACACATTGCAGAACGCCAGCGACGCCAGTCCACACAGAAGGCCCCTTGTCTGTCAAAGCATCTTGCACCAACAGACCCACTGATCCAGCTAGGCAGACGAAAGAAACAACATACGCGACAAAAAGCCAAAGCTTCGCCCTGCACATTAAAAAAAACTGTTAGAATAATTCAGTGTAGTGCCTCAGGAGATAATCCTTATTGGTACCCCCATCTTTGATGTACTATACTCTTATATGAAAGACATAAAGAAGGAGAATTGATGTAACGGTGTATTCACATTGCACAATACTAGCAACTACACTGTTCTTTTGGTCCAGAAGTAATTCATCAGTTCGAGGCTATGAATCCTAAATGAAGTTTGAGATCTGCACAACATGCATGAATGAATGATCCAGAAAATGAAAGCCATTAACCCTGCACTTGTACGCAGAGAAACAAATATTCAACATTGGGCTTGCCTAGACTGAGCCCTCAGTTTAAGATTTGCTTTGTTGCAATACTTTCCTGTGGCGTGTTCCAATCTTGGAAGCAATTTTAGCTGATCCTTACATTTGTTTTGAGAGGCATGGCCTCAAACAAGGTTACAATTTGTGCACAAATGAGGCACATTGGTCCAGGCAAATTAAACACAGTCCTTTGTCTTTGTCTCCCAACATCTAAAACATTGTATGACGAGCCTTCCTTTATTTTCGGTTTTAAGATCTTTACCATTTATAGTAACAAAATAATAATAATCAAGCATTGACACTCTGATCTTGGTCAGACTGTCACTATATGCATGTACTCCATAATTCTGATATTTCCTGTGACTAATTGAGTACTACTCCCACTATGTAAGATGTTTTAGTGTAACACATGTTGTCTAGGTTCACACTAAAATGAGTGTACATGTACATTAAAACATGTCTAGATACATGTGTGTACATATGAATGTCAAAAATTGCTAACACAATTGTGGAACGGAGGGAGTACTAACATATAACTATGTAAGAACCTAACCAAAAAAAATCAGCATCCTCGCTCAGACAGCGGATTTTTTTCCGAACCCATGCAGGACAATATTCTTTAAGCCCGAAAAGAGTTCTAAAACGTCATAAGCACCTAAGTAGCCAGCAAAAAAGCGGACAAAGAAATTCAGCAATACAGCCATATATTCAGAAATAAGTTAGTCCAATAAGCATGTACAGAGTATATTGGTTGTGATAACATCTTATATTATGAGACGGAGGGAGTACAAAATAGTTTTTCCCAACATACAATCAGGTTAATTTGAAACCCACTGGTATAAAAATTGGCAAATGGATTTTCGTGAGAAAAAAGGGCCCTTCTGACATAAATACATATTCTATTCACTATCAAGAAAAACAAGGATATGCAAGTAACAAAGTGATGCACAAATGCTGATTTAGGACCCTTCTAACATAAATACACATTCTATACACTATCAAGAAAAACAGGGATATGCAAGTAAAAAAATGATGTATAGATGCTGATTTGGGAGCAATGCTTATAGGGAACCATGACAAACACTGGTCATATGGAAGCCGATGCTACCCTCATGAGAGATATTAACTGATTTAGCTGTTAAAACCATCAAAATAGGTGTTCAACTTGTTGACTTACTGTGGTCAAAGAAGCACTAACATGGATTTTCTGAACTACTTAAACTCATATCAGATCAGTGAACCCTTCAACGCACGCTGATCCGCTCAGGTCACGGATGACTTAGAAACCTAACCAAGATCAAAGGTATAACAAAAAAAATCTCTCTTTTGGTATAAGAAGAGCCAAAGGTACCGAATTGGGAAGATTAGCTGTCCCGAATAAGTCATCTGGATCCTAATCTAACAGCTGTGGGAATTGTGTCCGAAGCTCCACATCACTAATGCAACTATCTAGTCTCCGGGTAACGTGTATATATATTCCGGTTCAATTCAATCAATCATCTAATTTCAGTAACCTATTTGGTGAACAGCACGCAGTAACCTAAATTCACGGATCAATTCGACATATCACTGCCTAATAGTGGAGAAATAACCTGACCTCCACTCGTTATCATCACCGTAGGAGGAGTAGTAGTCGTTCCCGATGTCATCCTTGCTGACGCAATTGAACATGAGCGCGGCCAGCGACGCGAAGATCCCTGCAAATCCCCGCCACAAAAAACCCCATCAATCCCCGACCTCGAATCCAAGGGCGGCTACACCAGAAAAAAAAAAAACGGGCGAAGCGGAAGAGGGGGGATCTCGTTGTGTGTGTGGTTCTCACCGGGCAGGTAGTGGATGAAGGAGACCTGGACGGCGCTGCAGACGACGGCGTCGACCCAGAACCACCAGCCAGCGCCGAAGAGCGCGCCGGCCACGCCCGGCCCGATGATCCCCCACAGCATCGCCAGGTTCTCCATGGAGCAAACCCTCCTCCTCCAACTACTCCACCTTCCTTCCGCCGAATCCCCTCGGTTCGTTGCTTCCTTCTCGCTTTTCTGCCGAATTTTTTTTTCCGCAGTGGAAGACAACGGAGGGGGTATGGGCTTGACTAGGAACTGGTCCCCGTAATCTGATCCAACTCGAATTGCGTTCGGCCCGCCGAATCGGGCCCGATTCGGCCTTATAGATACACATGGGCCTAATGGGCCACCCAGAGATGGAGTGAGTCACTCACTCGGAGTCGGTGGTCGTGGTGAATCTGGGACTCGGAGAACTCGGAGCAACAGGAAGACGTACTGGAAGAGGCGGACGATGGCGCGAGGTGGTGCGTGGGCGGCGTCGGCGACGGCGGTGCTGTGGTGGATGTCGGCGGGAGCGGGCGCGGTGTGGCTGGAGATCCCGCCGTCGGGGACCAAGTGCGTGGCGGAGGAGATCAGGAACAACGTCGTCGTCATCGGCGACTACTCCGTCCTGTACGAGCACCACCAGGTCCACCCCACCGTCTCCGTCAAGGTAATGCCTTTGTACTCCGCCCGAACGATCAGTGCGCTGTCAACGAATCACCCATCGCATTGGAGTCGGATTGGCATTTTCGTTCAGTTTGTTTATTGGGAAACATTGCAGGGGAGCAAATGAGTATTGTGCACGGCACAATGAGAAGGTAAATGGAAATGCATTTTTAGTTGGGTTTATATTTTCCTACTAGTAATTCCATCGTAAAAGGTGAATGGAAATGCATTGTACGCGGCAGCGTGAGTATTGCTCTTGTGCGCGGTTGATCCGGTATGATGAGGATCCTTGTGCAAATTAAGTGGTAGAATGCAAATGTCATGGAGAATATTGTTAGTCGAATAAATACAGGATAGAAACAACTGGTGGAAACGTCAGGAAATTATATGTGCCGTCCCAGAATGATCTTTGCTTGCTTTTACTTTTAGCCGTGTAGTTTTGAAGAATGGGAGCCGAATGGATTCATAAGTACTACTACTACAGTCTACAGTAATAATTACTCGAGAGTCATCAGGCATTGTATTGAAAATCCACCTTCTGCTATAATAGTAGCTGCAACTTCAGTGTGGTAACTGCATCACATGATATTATTGCATATAAATGTATAATGCTGATGCTTGTAGGATTCCTTACACGTTTTCTTATTTGTTTTCCGTTTTGACAGTTATTCATTTTGCCATTTCGTTACTTGGAATTGAGTGGTAAACAATTTGTACATTCTATGTTACTTGTTCTGTCAACTCTTTCGTATCCGTTCTGATTTGTATTGTTCTTGCAGGTTACATCCCCTTTTGGGTATACCATACATGAGAAAGAAAAGGTTTCAGTGGACCAGTTTGCATTCACCACAACAGAAGCAGGAAACCATTTAGCTTGCTTCTCAGCTGACGGCGATAGCAAGGGTTTAGTGGTGAAACTAAATCTTGACTGGAAAATTGGTATTGCGGCAAAAGATTGGGATTCTGTTGCTAAAAGAGAAAAGCTTGAGGTGAAATACATGAACTTGTGATGTTATACTCTTCATTCTGAATATGTTTTTTTTCTCATTTGGATACCAGTGACTTTCTTGAACAGGGAGTTGAACTAGAGTTATTTAAGCTTGATGCAGCTGTCCAATCAATACACCAAAACCTGCTCTTGCTGAGAACCAAGTAAGTCAATGCGCTTCTTAGATCAATATCTTATGGAAGAATTTTGCTATTTGTTTACATCGCCAATATTATCAGTACCAGTATACCACATGGCATAATCGTTCCGTTCAATAATATTGTGCAGAGAATCAGACATGAGAGATGTCAGTGAGAAGACGAATGCTAGGATCTCATGGTTGAGTATGATGTCGCTCAGTGTTTGCATTTTAGTTTCAGTCTTGCAGCTGCTGCATCTAAAACAGTACTTCCGAAAGAAGAAGCTCATCTGAAAATATACACTCCTCTGCAACAATCGTAAATTCTACTCTAGAATTTTTTTTAGTAGATGAGATCTAATAAATTTACCACTACCGATGTCAAACAATTATGTAATCAGACTGGTAGCATTTTATAACATAATTCCTAGTTCAGATAGCATGGTACTGCTGCTTTTCATGTTCAACTTAGTCTTACAAAATTTAAGTTCGCATAAACCCGTGGAACGAGTCAATGATTCCCCCGAGTCCGATTCCATGAGGTCACTGGCCCCCTTGCCACATCCAAAGAAAGTCTCTGTAATCACTCTGAGGCCAGCTTTCATGGATGAAATCCTCAAGGTTCCTGCCAAAGTTACTCTTGAATGCCAACTTTATCTCGTCCATACCGACATCATCGCTGCCCAAGATGGCCCTTGTAACCAATCTTTTGTTGGTCCTTGGCTGTTGCATACTTCTCTGCAGTAACTGACAATGCCAAGAGGAAGAATTATGTGAGGGACCAGGGATGGGTACAAATTAAGTACGAAACTGCTTTCCTTCTGTTATCACCTTGCAGTAATACTTGGAAGGACTGTAGATGCACTTGACAACAACTCTCAGGGACTCTTCAAACTCACCAGACAAATTCTTCTTCAGTGCCTGCATACACAATTCATGATTTCCCAATATTCAAAAGGATCCTCTCAGGTGGATGTCATCGGGACACCGAGTTTGCTTATTACCTTGGTGAAGTCATGCCCATATATGTGCTTGTAACTGCAGAATGCCAGCCTGAGCTGTGGGATGCTCCTCTTGCTGAACACCTCGAGGACAGTGGCCTCATCGATGGATCCCGCACCGCCGTTCTTTGCATCATACAACCGCCTGGCATCACATTTCGCGATGTGCCGGCTGGGTTCATCGTGGTGCGACTTGTGGGATGTCGCGAGAGCTACCAATAGCTGCTCGAATCATGAAACGGAGACACTACAAGGAGTGAGTTTTGCAATTTTGCATAGCTAGAACAATAAAAGAAAAAAATACTAAAACTGCAAGGAGAAGGAGCTTAGACGTACCCGCTGGTAAGGGTGCGAAGGCTCTGTGAGCATGTCCTGCTCCAGGTTCTTCTTGAACCTGGCCAGGTACGCCTGCTTGGTGAAAAAGAGCTGCTCCTGCTTCCGCCGCGTAAATATCTCGACAAGGACCCGGTAGTCGGTCACGGCGCTCTCGATTGCGTCCCTCGCCATGATCGCGTCCCGCTCAGCCGGGTCGAGCATCCACCGGTACAGCAGATTGCAGAGCTGGAGAGGATAGGCTCATGCTGACACTGAAAGCAACGTTGAGACGCTCTACCTACGTATGATTCTTATCTTACCTCGTTGTCCTGATCGGCAGGAGGGATTTTCTGCAGTCGAGCGGCAAGGTCTTCGCCGAACATTGCGCGGTAAGTCGCCTTGATCTGTTTCCTCTCCGATGGGCTCCGGCGAGCCAGGAGGCGGCTCAGACGGCGCGGCTCGTCGCACGCGCCATGGATCTCTCTGCAGTCGCTTTCGAAGCCTGTAGTGGCAGGAGGATGAGAGGCCATGTTGACGAAATGAACTCGTTAATCAACTGGGCTGGCTAGCTAGGGCCGCCGGTGCAGAGGTTTATAAGAGGCGGCCGTTGGGTCTTGGTTTCCTTTTCCTGAAGGAAGGAGAAGGAAGAAGCAATCTCGAACTGGCCAAATAAGGAAGCAATGAAAAGGAAACAGGAGGTAAGTCTGCGTCCCGCTCAGCATTGGTTTTGAGGGCCGGCAGGAGCAGGATTTTCAGCGATGAATGATGATGGGGATCTTGACTTTTGAAGGCCTTTTTAGCTTCTATGGAATGTGAACAGTTAAATTAATGCCATATCCTATCCTATAATATTCCCTCCGTATCAAAATGTAACATGTTCTGGCCACTTTTAATCATTATGTATCTAGACATATTTTAGTGCAAGGTTCAAATAAATCTTGTATTTAAACATGTCTAGATACGTAATGATGAAAAATGGCCACAACATCTTACATTTTGATACGGAGGGAGTAGGTTTCTGGAATTAAGCAGCAAGGACGGCAGCAAAGTAAGTGGTTGACAGCAGAAAAGATCCTACGTGCCAAATACTAGAATGGCAGACGTCGTTGCCTTGCTTGCTGCTGAACATAACTCAACAACAGCTTTTGCGGCCGATCGAGGCGATGGTGGTATGTCCAGTGGCACCCATTCCGTTCGTGGACTCTCGGTTGGCTCTGACTCGAACCCCTCTTCTGCCTTTTGTTTCTCGGCCGAATTTTCCTGTCCTTCTCGCCGGCGGGTCATGCCTTTTCAGGTCGGTCGAGGTCGGTGCGTTCTGGTGTTTTGGTCTTGGGAAAGCACGATCCGGTCACCTAGGAGGCTAGGATCTCTCTCACCTTTCTTCGTGCTAGCATTGGTCGTAGATGCTGATCTGTTGCCCATTGGCCATGCATGGCCACCGTCGGCTGGAGATCGAGCACTGGTGCCGTCTCATGGTCAGCCATCTCTGCCTACAGTGGATTCGCGGTGAACCAGGACGCGCCGTAGACGCTGCGGCTTCCTAGCTAGTGCTGCCGCCGGCGGATGAAGATGAACGGCAGTGTGGCGCACGCCGTTGCAATGCTGAAATTGTCAGTGCAGTCCAAAGGCGAGGTCGGATGGGGACGGTGAATTGACAGTGAGTGCGCGCTTTTGCTTGGACGATACTTGCGGCTTTGGCGGTGTGCTTGTTTGTGCAAACATGCGTGTGTGTATGACAGTATGAGTATCAAGCAAATCTTCCCGGCCAGGCGGCCACTCAACCGCCTCCCGCGACGGCTCGATCTTCTGCAGAATAGCGAAACAGAAACGGCACAAAAAGAGTGTAAAGGTTGTCGACAAGAAAGAAAAGGATTTGCTATAACGTAGGCGTTCGATGGTGTTTTGGTCTTTGCGCGGAATTTAAGTCAAATCTATAGGAGGTATTTGACACTTTGTGTGGATCTTAAGTCATTTTGCTTATCCTTTTTCTTTCAATTAGTTGTAATTGCACAGTTTGCATACGCTTTCGTATTTTTATAGTATTTGTTTTCTTGTTACAATTGCAAATTTTGTTGTGGTGCAATTAATTTATTTTTGTGTGAACTGTTTGTGCGACTTCACTTTAATAGTGGGATATAAAAGCGACTAAAGCATTAAAAATTTCTCAGTCACTTACCCTAGACACTATCAAGAATAAAAGTACAACGCACTTGTGATACAGCCTAGCATGAGATCAGGGCATCCAAGTGCAAGGATCACTTTCCCTAGCGAGGTACACAAGTAGGGAAACCAAAGAGAAACAAAAAAAAAATCTATATTGGAGAGCTGTCTCTCCAAAATATTGAGAGGCACATGTTTGAAGTTGGCATGTACAGACAGTAGGGGCGTGTTTGGTTAGTCGCATCAGTTTTGGGCCTCCCGTCTTCATGGTTCTGCTGGGTCCGACAAAACGTGGCCTCGACCATGTTGTGCAACCCATTTGGTTACCTGTCTATCTTTTTTTTCTTCTTTTTTCTATTTATTTCGCACTTTCGTATTTGGTTGTTTGGAAACTTTTGTTTAGGTTGTTTACATGCAGCACACACATGTTTGGTTGCATGCTGGTTTTAGTGATGTTCTCACCATTTTTGAAAATGGCGACCTTACCACCTCTAAGACACATGAATACAAGCACAATTAGAGCTAAGAGTAGTGCTACTACTTAACTAGCTTCCTTCTCACCATGTAGGAACACAAAACCGGTTTGCATTGTGGGAGTAGCAAACATTGATATAACAAATCATATTAATGCCCATATTTCTCTAAAACTTAAAGAGTAGGCCAAACTCATTTGTGCCTCGGAGATAATGAAATTATATATTCTTAACTTTTGCCCAGCTAGAAAATTCATTGCAACTGCAATATCAGGCCTCATGCAATTTGAAAGATACCATGAGCACTCTAACAACACTGAGATGTGGAATCTTAAATCCCAGTATATCTTCTCTTTCATCACAGGTTCTCTACGTCTAGAGATGAAACAAACCATGGGAGTTTTAGATGGATATGATTTATCCATGTTGGTTTCTTTAATATGTTTGGATTTTTTTTTTGAGAAACACAGTACAACGCAAGCGCTCATATACATGCGCACACACTCACCCCTATGAACGCACGCACGCACACGCTACCCCTATGAGCACCTCCGAGAGACTGAGCCGGCGGGTCAGGTCTTGAGATTGACGAAGTCACCACAGGCGTCTCGCCGTCGACGGGAACGTCGCCTCCCACTGAATAATATTCCGCCTAAATGAGAAACACCAGCGTCAAACCTAGGGTTTGAACTCTGGTGGGCTGGGGGTACAACCACCCTCCTAACCATCTTGCCACAGGCAAGTTCTCTAATATGTTTGGATATTGGCGGTTTGATGAACCAAAATACAAAAATAACACTAGGAGATGCTCTTAGCCAAGGGTTTAATGGGGGGGGGGGGGGGGGGGGAGGGGGGGTAAGTCGCTCGCAACCTGTGTGTAACCGTCTTGTGACTACTTTGGCATACCCTAAAAAAAAGTCGGATAGCAGGGACCATACTTCAAAATTTTCTTTTTTAAAACGAGGCAAAAGGGGTTAGGAAACAATCAAGGGGTTGAATATCCTCTTCAAGCTGAACTTGCCGTCCATGACAACAATGGATGAAGCTTTAATTGGGCTTGCTGGCCAGGGGGAAGCGAGTTCCCGCCAACGGCGGCGTTGGACGTCCTCGCCTGATCTGCTTCCTAGTCTCTAGATCGTGCCACATAGTCGTATTTTGAAGTAATGATGATCTACCTCTCTGCGAGATTGGATGGCGTAGGGTGATGTGGACCCTGGCGGGGCTACTTTTCTTTCGTTTAGCATGCCCTTACTTCACTTTTTCTTTTGACCTCGGCCATATCATGTTTGCTTCTCCTATATCTATATCTATATACCTAGTAATAAAAGCAGGAGCGTTTCTCTCTTCGTCCGTTGCTATACGTCTTCGTCCGTCATCGCTATACGTCTTCGTCCGTCGTCTGGGAGCTTTTCCTTCGATTCGTTCGTCCAATTTTTTCGCACTCCCACGTCACCGTGATTAGTCGAGGTGGTACTAATTTTGTCCAACTTATCACCAACGCCGTGCTCGTTCTATTTGTCATGTGGGCCTCTGCCTTTTTTTCCTGGTCCAAACGATCTCCGTGGTTGCATATGGGCTATTATTTCTACCCAAAAGCTTTCTTTCGCGCCCGCGTTATTTGAAGGAAGCTAACGGCCGCGCAACGCGACAAAATAAGCGCCCCGATCCACTTCCTACCGAGCCCTGCTCCTCGCGAGCGCCCGCGGCTCACCAAAACAGAAAAAAGCCCCCACCCTAGGTCGCCTTCCTCATTTCCAAATCCTCTCCCACCGCAAGCTCCGCTTCGGCGACGAGCACCAACCTCTGCTGACCACGAGCGCTAACCCTGCCGCACCGCCCGGCTACCCGCACTGGCCACCCACCGCACGCCGCTCTCCAAACTAGGCGGCAAGGACGCGTCCTCGGGCTGTCCTGTGCGTCCGCAGAGACAGCTTGCCTCGCGGGGGTGGGGGCTGGGGACGATGGTGAGGCCTGTAGGGCTTGAACAGAGCCACTCGATCCCCATTTATGTTGGTCGTACTAGCTTTTCTACGAACCAGAGTACTTCACGGGGAGAGAAAATTGCACATAACACCAAGTTTTGGTGTTTTTGTTGCACAAAACACAGAATCAAAGCACCTGTTGCACCAAACCCCATGTTTTTGTCTAATCCGTTGCAACCAGCCCAAATATTGGTTTTAGATACCTTAATAGGTATCTAACAGGATTTGTATACCGTACAACAAAATTATACTACTAATTTATACCATATACCAAATATTATGCGGCAATTAAAAAAACAAGAAATAAAATTGAAAATTTGGCAGCATAACAATACAAAATATTTAGATTATACACATTAAAATATTTCAGGATCGATAACGGCATATATATATATCATACAAAGCATCAACTAGTTCCAATATAATAGCATGTATATCACGGCACTTCACAAATTCAAATTAAAGTGTCTCGGAAAACATTCAAAATATAGAGTCTTTAGATTTTGCAAGCATTACATGGCTACCAGGTCTCTAGAACCTATATTTGGGCTGCACTTGGCCTTCTCTTTTTCTTTTTTCTCCCAGGTCTGGTCGGAAAGGGAGGAGGCTCTGTGTCCACCGTATCTGTTTTGACCCAATCGTTTTGACCCATTGCTTTGTATGATATATATATGTTGTTATCCATCCTGAAATATTTTAATGTGTATAGTCTAAATATTTTGTATTGTTATGCTGCCAAATTTTCAAAAAAAAATGTCGTATAATATTTGATATACGGTATAAATTAGTAGTATAATTTTGTTCTACGGTATACAAATCCTGTTAGATACCTATTAAGGTCTCTAAAACCTATATTTGGGCTGGTTGCAACAGATTAGACAAAAATATGGGGCTTGATGCAACAAGTGTTTTGATTTTGTGTTTTGTGCAACAAAGACACCAAAGATTGGTGTTATGTGCAATTTTCTCTCACGGGGAGGAAGGTTGGACAGAATCTTATCTCTTTCGCCATTTTGCATTTCAATCCTTCCAGTTCTCGTTATATACACAACTGACCTATGGTGCCCATGGGCTTTTTCCCAGAACGTTGGCCTCTTGTGCATGTTGGGGAAGAAAGATATTGGGAGAAAGGAAAGGAAAGAGAGAAGAGAAGAAAGGGGTGAAAAAGGAAAATAAATAATTAAAACACAATCCCTCAAACCTACCAATTTGTTGCCTACCTTCATATATTACTTGTTTAATTCTACCAATTTATTGCCTAAAATATTCTAATAGTTGATAATTCTACGAATTCATTTATGAGGTCACTCATAGATTAATTGCTTAACTCTAACAATTTTGTTGCCTAACTGCGTATATTAGTTGCTTTGACCATAATTGTTTTTAAACTGTCGTAGAGTTTGCTTATCGTAGTTGTGAAATTGTCTCTTCGCACACTCAAATTGCTTACTACGATAAGCAACGGGATGTGGGCGGTTGGCTTTTTTTTTTGTCAAGAGTGAGCGTTCGGGACAACCGTTGTCTAGACGTGTCCTTCTTTCTATGGGCCGCTGGCTCTTTTTCCTAGTCCAAACCTACTCTATCTCCTTATCGATCTGTCTACGGATAGGTCGCATGATCAACCATGTACGACAATTGTTTTATCCGTCAGCCTGCACCTAAGCCATGATCAGTGACGATACATACTCCTCGGGAGAAGAAAATCATATCAGAATTTTGGAAGGTCAAGAAACGTAGTCCGTCACCGTGCACTATATGTCACCGTCGTCGCAAAGTGGAGGCCCCGTAGCATTTTCGATAGCGATCTCAAGTCATGGTAGAACTATCCAGGCAGCCTCCATGGTAGAACTATCTTCAGAAGTGCATTGCATGCGTCGGTAATTCTAGACAACTATCTAACATTGCTCATGTTTAATTATTTCTTCACATTGACATATACATTATGCTCTTATTTGCACACCGCAAAAGAACAATTCCCACACAACACCGTATACTGCACAAGGCGATGCACGGGCGCCATGTTAAATCTTTGTTTGTAGACAAAAAAAAATCATCTGATCCAGCGGAGCATAACATGGACATGTTAAATAATTTGTATCTAGACAAGATATACTTTTAAATTGGAAATACTGAACTTCGTGCCAATCATAATAAGCTAATCTCAATATTAGTTTCATTTATACTATGCAACCTCTCATGCAAGCAAGCATTTTCGATGTGATCTCAAGTCATGGATATCAAGGAACAAATAAGGAAAAGAGATAGAGAATCACAAATGACCGATGAAAAAAGAAGGAAAAACTAAAAAAACATCGTGAAGCTTATAAGCAAAACAAACAAATTAGAAAGGCGAAGAAATATGCCGATTTAGAGCTGAAACAAAGGACAATGCAATGCGCACAAAAGAAGCAGAACCACAAGAAGTCAGTATATCTACCTTCAATGTGTACCAAGATGTCAAATGATGTAAATATATCAAGTTATCACACCGTGATAGAATGTATCAACAAATACTTTGACCTTTAGAGCAATTTTTGTGTTAGAAAACTAAGACTATTCTATGCGGGTCAATTAACTTTGGTTTAAAATTTGAGAGTTGCCAACGTTTTATCCAATTCTTTTTAACTCCCGGTGCAACGCACGGGCATCTTTACTAATCAATATAAAAGGCAAAACTTTTGCCTAGTTTCAAAAAAAAAAGACACTTCCATGTTAGCATGAGCAGCATTCTTAGGATGAATGAGAAAGTTTCTTGTGCGGCAAATAATGGGACTATGTGAAGGAAAACTGAAACTAAATCACGCAGGCATTGATCTTTCATATCAAACCGACCAACACAAAATTTTATAGGTAGGAACAATTCAGACTTAAGTACTTTCATGAACCACGCTAGTAGCATAGTATCGACAATAAGCAAATATAGCTGCTTCAGTAAATAGAAAAATCATTCCTCACAGAGGCTGCTGCATTCATCATTTTCTTAATGATAATATACCGTTCCTTACAAATTGTGAAGCCAACATGTACATCTCCCAGCAAACTTGCTGGAACTGGAAGCCGAACAAATCGTCCAGCTCTGAAGCAAATGGATGCTTCTTCATAACAAAATCGTCCACCCTGAAGCAAATAAATGCTCCTTCAGCAGCTGTTCACTACATATACAAGGGTCCTTTTTTTTAAAGATTTTCTGTGTTCTAAACACCTGCCAGTAGGCAGTGAAAGCAAAGGGATGAACTGAAGGAATTTCACAGTTCTACAGGCAAGCACTCTGAAGAACTTGCATTCTGAGAAACAAGGAAACTGGAGCTCGGGCCATCCGGGGGAGCTCCGCCCTGTAAAATGGAGATGCAGATCGGTTTGCCCGGCATCGCCGGGGCGACTGCTTGTCACGACAACCCCACCGCGCAGAGCGTCGCATCAGGTTGGTATATCGTATCTGTTATCTTCGACGGTGGCCAGTACCGGAAGATGGACCTCCCAAGAATGTTCCTCACGGGAAGCGGGCCCCTGAAATATCACAGATCACAAACAAATTAGACCTGAATTTTACATAGTGGAAGCTTTGGATGCAAATGGAGTTTGGTTCAGACTTTGGAGCATACCAGTTATGAGAATCGTAGCTGTTGTTACGGTTGTCTCCCAGCACAAACACATACCCTTCAGGTACAAGCTGCAAGAATAATAACAGCAATTTAGTTCACGAATCTCAGTAGGGCTGAAATCCCAATAGACACTCTTATGTATACTATGCAAGGAATACACGATGCTCAGGGGTTTCTCTGATACTAAGTGGGCGGTTATGTAGCCTAATTGATGCCATATTCATTCTTAAATTTCAGGTTTGCCTTGAGCCCGATTAAAAAAAATTGCCTTGAGCAGAATAAAACATTTCAATTGAATCTGCTCAGCTAAGGCTCCTTTAGACAGAGCGGTATTTCATAAGCAATATCTATTTATATTTTGTGTGTATGTATAGCAATAGGTTAGAAAGATCTCTTCTTTAGACATAAAAGATTTTATTTTACTTGCATAAGTAAAGATTCTCCTAACCAATTGATCCAAAGTTCAACTCAGTTTAGTACGGCAATCACAATTTTTATAGAAATGGAAGATTGCATACCCCTGAAGTTATACAGCAACTGCAGTCTAGGCCTAAATACTAAAAGATCGATCAATTGCATACATTAGAGACAGAAGATGACATACCATTGGCTCCATCTCATAGTTGTGTGGCTCCAACACAAAATCTTCTTCCTGAAGGACCCCATTAACAAGTAGCTTGCCATCACGCACCTATCAAAGAACCAAAGCGAACCACGGTTATTATAGCTCAATCAAAAGAATGAACTTTATGGAGCACTTCTATAAATTAGTACTGTACTTAGTAACAACACAAAGAAACGAACACAGGCACTGCCATTGGGAGAAACGCTTACTTCGACGTAGTCCCCTCCCTTGGCCACAACTCTCTTGATGAACACATCGCCCGAGCTGTAGCCCACAGCCTGCCATAGGATTGCATTCAAACATCAGATTTGCTATGAAGTATGAGCAAAGTAAACATGAGATGAGACAGGAAATCATCCATCATCATACCTGGAGAGCTGGGGGAGCACGGAAGATGACGATGTCCAAGATTTCCGGTTCCCGGAACACGTACGACACCTGGAGATCACATTATGACAGCAATTAGTATGAGAAACCAAGTAAGTAGGAGTAGTAACGAACAGCTAAAGTAATCATCGACAATCCTCCCAGAATGTTTCACTATATACCTTCTCGGCGAGAATCCTGTCACCAACATCGAAGGTGGGGTACATGGACCTGGACGGGATGGACCTCGGCTCGGCGAGGGAGGAGCTGTAGAGCAGCGGCACGGTGACAGCGGCGAGGGCCGTCTTGGCGTCGTCGGAGCAGGAGCTAACCCACCTGGACAGCCAGTTGCTCCTGCTCATGGCGCCCATGCTCCTCGCAATTCCAGCAGAAGCGGGAGCGGGAGCAGCAGAAGCACCGATCAACGCCTTCTTGGAGGGACGGATCGAAGGCATCGGCGGCGCGGGAGGAGGGGAAGACGAGGAGGGCGGCGCAAGGTCGCTGCAGGGGAGCCACCTCGCGGTCTGCAGGAACGGGAGGAGGTGCGCGGGGTTGAACAGCCCGATCGAAATCGACGAAGAGCCGTACAGAGAAGCGGCGACGGGGATGACGGCCGTGGACGACCCCGCCGTCGTGCCCTGGGCGAGCACCGAGAGTAACCCCACGGCGACTCGCGGTGGTGGGGGCTTCGACGAAGCAGGGTACGAACGCGATGGGAAAAGGGAGTGGCTTCCGGCGGTGGCGGCGAGGGCCAGGGGCTTGGGGTGGTTGTGGTCGTCGGCGGCGTCATGGCGGTCGCCGCCGCCTTTCCCGAGGTGCTCGGGCTGGCGGGAGGAGGTGAAGATGCAGAAGGGGCGCCAGGAGCCTTCCTGGAGGAACCGGCAGCCGGCGGAGGAGGCCGAGGGTCCGCAGCGGAGGCCGAGCGACGTGGCGAGGTTCTGCGCCACGTAGCCGGAGTAGGACACGGTGATGCGAATCGCCATGACGAGCAGGCAGAGGATCCGTCGTAGGGAGTGCGAGAGGAGCTGGATGGGGCTGTCGGGGTGAAAAGAGAGGCGCGATATGCGGTCGGCTACTGACTGGAAACCATTCCGGCGGGGCTCGAGTGGAGGGGCGGCGGCGCGGGGGATGGCGAGGTGGCGGCGGACCGGAGGAGACCGATGGACCGGGCGGCGCTAGCTCGGGAGGGATACGGACGGGTCGACCGGTGGCGGTGGGGCTGGTTTCCGGCGGCGAGTCGGCCTCGCCGCAAGGCGAGGTCAACGGTGGCTGTCAACGGGGAAGGCGGCGAAGTGGTATGGTGGGGGAGAGAAGGCCGGAGGGGGAGGCTACGGGTGTTGTATATAGACGCGTGGGGGTTTCACTGTTTGATGGTGAGGTGGAGCGCCACTGGCCCCAGCATTTTGGAGACTTTTCCCCGGTAAAATATGCCACATATAATACAAATAAGCAGTATTACAAAAATATCAAAGCACCACTGCAAAAACATGTTGGCAACATGAAAACAACCCTTCACAATAGAAGCAAACTATTTGAAAAGGAGCACAAACGACTCGTGCACCAAACAGACAATATATGTGTTTCGTAGTGTGTCGAAACATTCTACACAATATTGAAATCTCAAACTACTAATTGATGGTTCAAGCTCAGCGACATTGAATTCAACTAGTTGGTGTCGAATCGAGCGAGACAGTTGACTCATTACAAGCGATCCCAACGTCTTCTACATCTCAGTGGCTTGAACTGGCATATGCAAGGCGCCCAAGAGGAGAAAGTGCGAAGGAGTTGCGATGTAGGCTGTGGAGGTGTTCGAGAAGAGGAAGTGACGCTATAACCAGAATAATAATAAGGCGTAAGCATTGTGAGAAAATATTCGTGAGGAGAAGAGAGGAGGTCAAGCAGCGATGCCCCCCGGGTGGAACGGACCAATTAATCGGTCATCCGATATCGATCATGGGAATGAATCCTTTGGCTGAGGTGTTCTCGTCTTCGAGGTGCTCATATGGTAGAGTGCATGTGTGTGTGCATGCGGTTATAGAAGTCAGCGCTTTTATGTTTATAAGCGTGCACATTTACTATGTTTTTTAAATATAAAACATTGAAAGACAATTTTAAATGCTTTTCATAAATCTGCATTGAGCTTTACCACTACCATTTCTTTTAAAATATAATCATCCATTCATGCATGGTTGAATGTTAGGCGCAGTTTGAAGCTCCAAGAAGCATACTTACAACAAGAACAAAAAACTCGCGGCTGCACTGTAAAGGCGACAACGACTTGAAAAGCCAACGGAGCCATCCACCGAGAAGACAGTAGTTCAATGTTCACGTTTCCACACCACGTGACCGATTAGCGATTAGCTCCGTTGCTTCTTCGCAGCTTCCGCCGTCCCAATCGAGCTCGCTTGTCGATCGGGGACCCAAACATGGGTTGCAATCAGATTCAGATTTCAGACCTACGGTGGAGAATTTCATGTGGGAGATTCATCCCGCAGATCTGGACCGGGATGGAGTATTATTCTATGGTATCCTTGGTGGGATAATTTGGGTCAGGAAAACAGATCATCCCGTTCACATCATTAAGGCATAGTAATAATATTCTGCATGAAAAGTATACACGCGTTCATCGCAGAAAAAATAAGACAAGTGTTATTTCTTACTGTATTTATTTGCGGTCTGAAGTTACCCTGTTGAATTGAATATGGTTGACAATGCAGAGAAGACCCAACGAGATCACTTGATAAATTTTTTACTGCTGTACATGCATCGGGATAATATAGAAAGAGAGGATAGGCCGCCACGTCGACCGTCAAACAGCAGAACATGCGATAGCATCAAAAGAACACAATGACAGGCAGAGCCGTAGAAGAGTCACAGCGAGGTTAAGATAACCGAATAACCGGTCAAACCCAGACAAAAGTATTCGAGCAAGGTCAACAAAACACATTCGATAGGCTCCTCCATACCTACCAGCTAACCGAAAATGAAGTGCTAGCAACAAACAATATCCATTTTACTTACAGTTTTGGGGCGCTGATGCTTGGGCAGTCGTAAGCGCTGACGCCAGGTTCCTACTGTATGAGCCATCACAATCAGACGAGGAAGACGATGGTTCGTAGACAGCTTCAGAACTTCAGATAGTGCCAAATCGAGGCAACAAGCATGAACGGGTGATCCTGGGACGAAAATGTCCAGAACTTACACGGAAAGAACTGACCTTTTTTTCTAAATTTGTTCAGTCCTACGTATGTGACTCTACCGCACAGTGCGGCTCAGCCTCAACCTCAACCGTGTGTGTTTTGGGAAGGGGTGACATGGACAGTGCCTGACTGGACATAGTCTAAGGAAACAGAATGAACGAACTTCAGTGATCATGTCATGGTCGGAAGAAGAAGAAACGAACAGAGAATGGAAGCTGGCCCATTCCTTCCTTCGACCAGAAGGAGCCTTGAGACCTCAGAGTCGCTGCCATGGCGTGCGTGCATTTTGCCAGCACATCGACACGCGGGGATTGGAGGAAGCTCCATGCAGTCGTACGAACGACTTCCTTTATGTCACTCAAATCGTTGATCTCATTTCCCAAATTGAGACAACGAAAAAGAAGGGGCGAGAATTATAAATAAATGATTATGACTTGGAAAATTATGTAACGGAGAACACCAAGGTTTCGTAGTTGGTAAAATCGTACCCCGATCAAAGTAGTCTACTTAGAGCATCTCTACCGAGTACCGACATCGCTTGAAATTCTTCCAGAACCTACCAAATTTCGTTTTGGCTGCCGGAAATTTGTCCAGCCCTCCAAAAGACCGACCATGTCTAATGAATTTCTATCTAAAACATAGTAAAATAAATGCATGTTCCAATAGTAAATTAGATACATGAAATTTTATTTATCGCAACAATTCAAATTATAATTTGTTAAGTTTGAAAAAACAATATGCTCGGTGTATTCACCATCTTGTTTTGGCTTCAACAGATTTGGATCGGATAATTGTCTAAAAATCCGAGGTAGTTGTCTAAAAATCCGTAGATCGTCCATATAGCGGCAATGCATTTTTGAATGGGCTAGAATCCAACAAGACCGGTGTAGATTTTTTCAATTCGAAGTAGTCAGAACATCATGCACAATGTTCATGAATACTCTCCTCTACATTTTAAAGTGCCGGTGAAACTAAAGATCATTATTTACCGAGATCAGCAAACAATAAATCATTAAAATGCAGCATGATTGAATCTCATCTTTCCTCTTCTTGGCCCTCTGAATTTGGGAGTGTCATCCACCTCTGTCCGCACGTAGAACGGTGAGAATTACTACCTCCGTTTCGCAATATAATATCCTATATCTGTTATATATATTATTTAGATTCAACTAAAATAAGTGCACGCATACACTAAAATGTGTGCATATAAATGTGAAAAAAGCTAAAACTTCATCATCATCATCCTCCTCCTTATTATTTGTTGAAACACTATTTCATTATCGCTATTCATAGTCTGTTAAAAAATAATAGAGTTACGTATTACATACAACCAAACACTTCGGGTCTCTTTTGATTACAGGGTTGAAAAATGCAGAAATAGGAAAAATATAGGAATTACACGGGTTTGGAAGTGCAAAACAGAGGATTGTAAAACGTAGGAAAACTACAGGAATAGTCGTTTGGATGAAACACAGGAAAAACACAGGAAACGTGCCTCGATCCTATACACTTGTGTCTAAAAAAGAGGTTGGAGTGGATGTTTGAATTCCTATGAAATTAAGGTATAGGAATTCAATTCATAGGATCTTAGTAGACAATTCCTTTGAACCAAAGCAGGGCCGCGAGAGGGAGTGGCGCCGGCAGGTTGACCTGTGGTGGCGCACGACCAGTGACGGCGGCGAGCGGCGAGGACTAGGAGGGGCGGAGATGGCGGCGACGGCACGGTGGTTGGAAAATGACAAGGGCAAGTGGCGGCGGCACTGCCACGAATCGTCCCACTGAATCGTCTTTCTCACTCGGCTCACCACCCCTCCTCTTTCTCTCTACCTCTCTCGATCCGCCTAGCAATTCCTCTCCCCCCAATGGAACCCCAGTGCAGATCGACGGCACCATGGCCGACGCGTGCCCTGTCCCTTCCCTCCGTCTGCTCTCCTCCGTCTGCATCTTCACCTGCCCGCGGTGGGTTCCCCCAACTCTCCATCAGCTACCGTTCAGCTTCCCCCAAGTGCATCTGGAAAGGCCAAGGAACCAAGCTGAAGGAATCCCTCTTCGTTCATTGTCGTCTGCTGCCTGGTTAGTCTGAACTTATCGTGCAATGGCCATTTTGGTTTCCCAAATGGTGCTCTTCTGTTCAAATTTGTGATTCACTGTTCGTCATTATACAGTATATGAATTAGCATTGGCCAACGAATAAGAACGACTTAGTAGGAAAGTTGATTTGATTGTGCCTCTTTATCTTCAATATTGCTAAGGTCTTCAGATGTGCACTGTTATGCTATACTTAAATTTTGGTTAGCCGTACGATTTAGACTTGTGTTGATATTGGATAAAAGATTGTTTTTTTATGAATGTTGTTCACTTGTTTGATTAACCACATGTTGCATTACCCCTAAGTGTATGCAAAAGAGAGGAAATCATGCATCATAAAATTCTCAACGCAGGTGAATCTGTTTATAAAAATCTAAAAGCCTGCTAGTAAACTTCAGACTCGAGGAGAAGCATTGATGTCTGTCCACAATATAACTGAGAAATGGTACCTCTGCATAATTAAATATGGTACAAAAAAGAAAATATAGATATCTTATCATAAACAATAAGAACAATATTTATGGTGCGTAGATCTTCGCCCATTCGGGCGGGTTCCATAGGACTGCCCACATACCAAGTAGCGTGAAGGTGCGACCAGCAATTTGTCTATAGAGATTCACAGTTTTTTGAACCAATTCATCATCAGCTTGGCCGTTACGGTACTGATTGCTAATAGTGTGCCACATGCTATTGAACTGACGAATTTTGACACTCACCTTATTCCATTTGTCCTTGCATTGCCTTGGCTGTCTTATTCGATCATTCGGAGAAATTGCATTGTACTCTTACGGCCGCGACTTGATTCCAGAAAACTTAGAATACCAAAATTTCCATCTTTCAAATCCATGGAGTCATTAAAACAAACATTTTCCTACATAGAAAACTTGGATCATCCGGACTAGTTGCATTTTAATTCAAATGAAACACTATGAAATATCAATCAATAAATTGGAAGGATGTTGACAGGAACACTTTGCCGGCCGTGAAAGTTCCTCTTCTGTCCAAAGCATGTGCGTATTTTAGTTGCCCAAATCCATCTTGGTCTGTGTGCAAGTGCAAGATCAATAAATAACTGGAATTTGTGTTAGCGCAGCAGGAACTGTACATAGGAATGAGTTGGTGTAGTACTACAGTTTATAGAACAGTTGGGGTGGAGATCTATTGCATGTGTGGGATTGGGTGGCTCTTACTAGTTCATTTGACTATAACTAGAAGGATCAGGCGCGCTTTGCTGCGCCCATTTTTTATTTGCATCGACGTGTTTTAAATTATGTATATAGGTTGATTCTAGACTTTCTGTTTTCTACATCCATCTTGGCAGATTGGGTGTGTTAATTAGTACTACTAAAATAATCACTTATTCTGTCAATCCCATCCATCTGCAATAGAAGCAAAAGAAAAGAAAATTCCTATTCAGAGGTAAATCACACAAAATCGTGGACATTAAAAGAATGCACATTGCAACTAAAAGACTAATTTTTATTTAGTGTAGCGCTCTAAATTTTGCAACATCTATACAGGCTAGGTAAAGTAAAATCATATTGCAGAGTTGTTATTCGATAACAACATCATGTGTCTTTTCATCCTTCCAAGCACTCAGCATCGGTGTAACATAGACCTGACAAAGTTATCTGCATGCTTTTTCTTAATCCGGAACAAATAAATAGTGCAGTTCCTACATTTGGTTGAAATGACAAAAACTTACCAGATCCAGATTTACAAATAAGCAGTAAAGAAGGTATCATAATTCATATGTCAGCTGTGTATGGTCATTTTCGAGTTGCAATCATATGTTATTTTGTGAAAGCTTATAAATAATCGAGAAAATGGTGAAGAAATAAAGCCAAACCCGTGTTCTCCAGCTCTAACAAATTTGATATGGTTAGGTCTAGATGAGAAAAAGAAGATAGCCCAAAGGGCACAATCATTTTGTATATTAACAAGGAAAACAAAAGGCTGTTTTTGCTTAGAAAGAAGCACTAATATAGTGACAGAATTAGTAAAACTCTCACAAAACGGACATACTGAGGTGTTCTTTCTTATGAATCATAAAAGACAGCAAGAGATGGCAAATAGATAAGGAATGTAAAGAAATAGAAAATCTAAAGAGTTCATGTGAAGCAGATATGTGCAAATGCATCCTACTGGACAGTTCACTGGGCAATTACACTGCTCATTGGAATTCTGTAGCTACTAATGATAGTTATGGAAATCTAATTTTGAACATCGTTGTCCAAAAGCAGTGAACTTAAACTGAACCATTCAGTTTGTATAGGTTCTAGAGTGCACACTGGATGCATATTTAGTCATACTACAAAATTCTAATGGTAACATAATGGGACTACTAAGTCGATCATTTAAACAGTGGTTTGATGAACTCAGTTATGTTGTCGAAATCTGAGTACATGCTACAGTATGCTTTTACCCTTGCATGTCACAAAAACTGGTTACACGTCTCGTTTGTGAACTCATGGGGCAGCATAATGGAATTTAATCGAAGTTCATTCCATCTTTTTCTAGTTGAGAGTCCAAGGAATTTAACTTGTGAACAAGCTAAAAGAGCAAGCAAGCAAGCTCCATTATCTGAATTTGGCCTTGACCACAATCAGAGCCTCCCCATCCCATCCACCAACTACTGAAATGTAGCTTCCCGTCCTCCCGCATCCATGGTGCACCTCCATTGCAAAGCAAAGAGCAGTCAGCAAAAGGGTTATTTTTAACTTAAAATCATATACAGTTAGGTAGAGGTTAAGAAATTACATTATCATGTTCCTTTAAGAAAGTTGAGTTAACATTTTAGCAAGAAAATAGAGTTCATGATAAGAAGTAAAACTATTGCAAAGTCACTAATAGTATGAATGTGCAGCATATACATATTGTCAATAAGAATGTCTACAGCCCAGGAGCAGTTTTTTAGTTGAGCTGATTATATATTAAATAAATGATCCAACTGAGTTGTTGTTTAAAATTTAATCAGGATATGGCGGTAAACATAAAATTAATGCAGTATGGCTGCCCATTTATTAACGTACTATATGTTGCTGGTAATATAAGCAAGCCTTTAACTTTCAAGCTACTGACATACATAAAAAAATGCTGCAAAATGCATCAAGGAAATAAGAACATAAGCATTTCCACAACAATGAACCATCTGAACAATATTAGATAAGAGTGTCCATCAGCTTATCTTTTATATATGCTCTGGAGCACAAAAAGAATCCATCCCGTCAGGTGGTTCTGCAGATGGAAACGATGATGAGATAAGGGTCTTGTGTCCCTAGAGTGTCACCGGCTTGACCGCACGGCCGAGAACCATGTCCTATAATAATCTCCCCTTGATGAACGCTCCTGTCATGGCCGCCACCAAGGCAACATAGCTAGCAACTGTAGCAGCTCGAGCTGCATTACTCTGAACCAGGAGAGCGCCATGCCACAACTTGTTCAGGAAATGTGGAAGAGAGACCTGCAAAAAAATTCATAGATGCAAAAATGATGGAGATCAATAAACATATTAATTAGCAAAAAGAACATCTGAGCAGATGTACAATGATGGAAAACCGAAATCCGTCTTGTTACATATGATCGTATTAGTCTAGCACACAATCCTCCATGCCCTTGTTTTTTATGAGAGGCATAGAGCAGATTTAATAGCCAACTCCTCTGTAACTATAGAAACTTCAGAAAACAGAGGATGAAAATTAAGGATTGCCCAGCAGGTGGACATAATGAACTACAACTTAGCTTCTACAGGCAACAATTCCCAGTGACCTCCTTTCCACCAATTATCTGCAAAGTATCAGTTAAAGTTCAGAATGGCCATTATAAATTTTCAGGGTTATTGATCATGAACCAAAAAATTCTTGACACAGAAGGCAATTGGTTAGGCATGAGAGCAATGACCTCAACCACGCAGCCACCACGGTTCTTTAGTGGTAAAAAGCCCATTAAACAATAGCACACTCTAGCAGTAAAGCAACCAGATCATAGTAACCTCGGAAAGGCAGCAATACCTCTAGGTAAGTACCAAACCATGCTAGGCTAGGGAGCCACACATTTGGCTCGTCAAGCTTGATCTTGTTGTCCAACATGACGTCCCTCAAGGGCTTCTGGCGAATTGCCAATGATAATCGCCGCCTGGTCCAACCGATGACCAGCGTTGCCCATCAGCCCCACCTTCGGCAACACACCATCCAAACAAATAACCTACATATATAATTTAATTTCCTAAGAGAATGTGAAATAGTTGCAAACCTTACTGTCTACCAAGCATCGACAAAATTAGTGCAGCAGGATTAACATGTTATAGATGACATCTCTACAACCTAACAGTACCCGCATGCTCTCTTCTTCACTGGAGCTCACGGCGGACCAGATTCACCATACCCGAGCTGTGGTAGCCCTAGGTTGAGGGCAGAGTAGGCCTACTCTCGAATTTAGTTTCCTTTTAGAGAAAAATTAAACACCAAAATCTTTGTTTATGGCAATGAACTTCTCTTTTCAATTTGGAAAAACAGAAATAATAATCCTCATGACAAATGAAGGCAACCTGAAATGAAAAATGAATGCTTTATAAGTGAACGAAATATTAGTATGAACATGCAACAATTATGAGACCAGCAGGTTACAATTATCAGGGTACAACTATAGACCAACCAGAAACAAAAACAGAAATTGTGAAAAGTGAAGTACATATTCTGAAAACAAACCTTGATTTTCAGCCGTTGCAACATAGGCAGAGGAAAGAGACGTTGCCGCCGAGTTGGAAACGGCCGGCTGCCGGACGCAGGGGGCGTCCAGCAGTGCAGTGCGATGGCGGCGGGTCAGCATGGTGCGGAGCCGGCATCCATCCGCGGGACGGCACCCACTGGTGCAGTGCGGTGGCGGCGGATCGGCATAATGCGGAGGCGGCGTCCATCGGCGGGCAGTGCAGCGTCGACGGATCGGCGTCGTGCGGAGGCGTCCTCCGCACCACCGACCTCCTTCCAAGACTCCTGCAGCTTCTCCGGCGACCCGCCACAGATCCGCCCGGTAGTTGCGCAGGGAGTGGAGCTCGTCGATACACCGCCTACGCCACTGCTCCTTCTCCACGAGCACCTCCGGGCTGGAGCAGAGGTGAGGGTGCAGTGCTGGGGCGAGAGGGGAGGAGAGAGGCGACCAGGAGGAGGATGAGAGGGGGTTGGAGGAGAGGAGAGACCTGCAAGCAATTGGAGCAAGGATTTGACCGGGGCGTTGGTTTCGTGTCGATCTGGTGCAGCCAAATTGATCTGCAATAGACGAGTAGCAGCGCACAGACCCACAAAGAGGCAGACACATGGACCCAACCAAAAGAAACATCAAAAGCCTACGCGAAACACCCCAGCGAGCATGACAGGCGGGCCCAGCACAACGACGCACCACAGGCCTCCATATCCAGGGAGCTTAGGTTTGGGAAGGGATTAGCATAAGTGATAAGTCACATTCATTTGACAGATCTAGTGAACACATGCAAGTACTATGAATAGCTTCTGCTTGAACCATACATATCCAGTGCATGCATGTGGGATTCTTATTACTCTGTTTCCATTTCAGAATTGGATATTTAAAGAGCTTTGAGGCTTTCGGTTAGTGGGTTCACACCTACTGCTCTGACTTGGCTGATCAAGGTATATGAGCCTCCTTTTTTGTTACAAACAATGCTATATGTGCACTGCAGTACAGTTTAGACTTGTGTTGATAGAAATCATAGAATATGTTTGTGGGGTGCCTAAAAGACAGCGACATTGAAAATGGGAGATAAAAATACATTGAAATCTTACTCTTATTACAATATACTAAAAATAAGCTTAACAGTACTATAAAATGAGCTAATTGTTCTGAATCCGGCTTTTAGGCAATTATTACATTCACACTTTAGCAAGATGGATTCAGAGCACACAATTGGTACGGCCAACAAAATCCAGAGATTTTCCCGCCACCGAACCATCCTGTGCACTTGTCTTCCTCATGATCAGGGAACCTCTGCAACCGAGTTCATCTTCACTGATCCACTTTTTCAGGACGCCACCTTCCTCCTACTAGCTAGCACCCCCCGCCTTCTCCTCGCGGACCACCCAAAATTCTCCTGACCCAGCAACCTCCAACATTCTCGATCGACTCCCCTTCCTCCCCCCAGCCTCCCAGTCGGACCACGCATGCCATGAGCGAGCCACTCGCGAGATGACTCTGACACCACCGCCGTCGCCACCGTCGCCAGCAATCAGCAACAACAACAGCAGGCGGCGCTTGAGACATTGGATGACGCGGACCAGCTGTCAAAGCTGCAGCAGATCTTCCGGTCCTTCGAATTCTCCTTAGGCCCCGCTTGGGAGCCGGGTATTTTAAGCGAATCCGGCCGGAAATTTCACGGACCGTCGGAGGCCCGTGTAAAAACACATTGCAGCTCCGGAAATAATACGGCTCCGTAAACTGAAACAACGAACCAAGCGGGGCCTTAGTAATGTTGAACACAGAGCACTTCATCTTTGTGACCATCGAGCAAGACAAGATGTAGGACGATCAATAGACATGGACACACTAATCAACGAACAGGCGGATGATGTTGCATGGATAATTCCTCCCTAAACTGATCTTGCCATTGACATGTTGTTGGTTTGTTTAATCAGTTTGTTATTCACAACACACAACAGCTCATCTCACCTACACACCTGAAGCCTAAAAATTATCTGATCACTAACCTCCCCCGGAGAAGAACAGATTTGATCAAGAAATCAACAGAGCGCAATCGAGCAGGCGATCAATGATCCATGAGAGCGAACCAAGGCATGGATGGATGGGTCTCAGGAGCCAGGACCCGGTCAGGATAAGACGTTGTCGAAGGCGGCTGCAGTGATGGCGCGGGAGAACTCCCGGAAGTCGATCCGGCCATCGCCGTCGGTGTCGGCCTCCTCGATCATCCCGGTGAGCTCCTTAGCGGTGAGCGCGTGGCCGAGATTGGCCATGGAGTGCGCGAGCTCGGCGGCAGTGATGAACCCGTTGCCGTCGCGGTCGAAGATCTCGAAGAGCTTGCGGAGCTGGTCCTCGGAGTAAGGGGAGCGGTCATCGATGATCTCAGGGGCGACGAGGGCGACAAACTCTGAGAACTCGACAAGGCCGTTGGAGTTGGTGTCGACGCGCTGGATGAGGGCGTCGAGCTCGTCTGTGCTGGGCTTGAGGCTGAGGGAGCGGAGGAGGGAGCCCAGCTCCAGCTGCGTCAGGCTGCCGTCCTTGTTGCGGTCGAAGGACTCGAAGATCTGTTGCAGCTCCGACAGCTGTTCCACGTCGTCCAGCGTCTCAGGCGCCGCGTGATGCTGTTGTTGCTGATTGCTGGCGGCGGCAGTGGCGTCAGGGTCTTCTCCGGCAGTCGCAGGTGGCTCGCTCATAGCGCGCGTGGTGCAAGCAGGAGGCTGGGAGGAGGAAGAGGAGGCGATCGAGAGCGTTGCAGGTTGCTGGGCGGGAGAATTTTGTGTGGTGCGCGTGGAGCAGACGGGGGTTCTAGCTAGGAGGAAGTTGGCTTTCCAAAAAGGAGGATTGGCGAAGACGAACTTAGAGGATCTCCCTGATCATGAGGAAGACAAATGCACAGAATAGTTTGGTGGTGGGAACGTCTCTGGATTTTGTTTGATGTACCAATTCGTTTGCTCTGAATCCATCTTGCTAAAGTGTGAATGCAATTGCAGAAATGCTATAAATTACCTGTTTGTGCATTAGGAAGTCTGGTGAGATGCCACTAGGATTATATATAGCACTAGGAATTTCTATAAATAGCACCTCTGATCCACTGCATGCTTCGCACGTCTAAAATTAGTGGTCAATATCTTACTGTTGGATGCCGAAGGATATGGTCATACATGTATTCGTTTGACCTTCCTCCTGTCCACACATTCGCATTGTACTCATATTCTCTTAATCAAGCTGAAAGGCCTTTGGTAATATTTTTTATATTCGTATACAATTTTATTAATTTGTTCTCGCACTTAAGTTAGCCAATCGTGATTTTTAATTTCTATAAATAGCACCTCTGATCCATTAAATGCTTGCCACTTCTAAAATTAGTGGTCAATATATTACGGGACTCTCTATTGCTCAGCTGACTGAGAAATAAGTTATTTCTCAGTCAGCTGACGTCATTCACGTGGTCGGTCGTTTTCTTTGGACCATTGTATCGAGATGCTCAGCTTCGCCTTCTGCCGCGCGTGAGCGAGTTCCTTTACCGCGCGCATCGCTGCTTGCCGGCCGGGCGCCTGAGTGAGCGAGCTGCCTGCTGCGCATGCCCATGCAGAGAGTAGTTGCGTGTAATAGATACGTTGTTTAAATTCTGCCTGCTGCTTTGATCTCGTGGGCAGCGTTTCTTGATTTGGATGGGTATATCCTCGGGCCACCTTTAAAGAAATAAAAACAAAAAAATAGTTACAACTTACTACTTCATCTGTTAAGATTTAATCTACATCCTATAAAATATTAGACAAACTAGCGAAAATAGACTTTTGATCCCTGTGTGTATCTGCACATTCTATGTACTCACATGTGGTTACACGAAAAATCGATATGTTTTATGGGCGGCGTAAAAAGACAAAAACATGTCTCGTGGAGAGCCTTATTTTAGCAACTGACTCACCTCGAAAAAAAACTATCCAAAGAATTCCAATTGCGTGTTTAGTTGCAACTACATCCTTTTTACACTCAGGTAGCCAGTTGCGACTGACTACAGAGGAGGGCATGTGAGTTTCGTGTCAAGTTGCGACTGACTACAAACTAGAATTATAGATGGGCGTCAGTTGCAAGTAAGGGTGCAAAAAGCGGGGGATGTCGGTTGCAAGTCGAGTTGCAACTGGCTACAGAGGAGGGCATGTGAGTTTCGTGTCAAGTTGCGACTGACTACAAACTACAATTATAGCTAGGCGTCAGTTGCAAGTAAGGGTGCAAAAAGCGGGGGATGTCGGTTGCAAGTCGAGTTGCAACTGGCTACAGAGGGGGGCATGTGAGTTTCGTGTCAAGTTGCGACTGACTACAAACTACAATTATAGATGGGCGTCAGTTGCAAGTAAGGGTGCAAAAAGCGGGGGCTGTCGGTTGCAAGTCGAGTTGCAACTGGCTACAGATTGGGCTGTGTGAGTTTCGTGTCAAGTTGCGACTGACTACAAACTACAAATATAGATGGGTGTCAATTGCAATTAAGGGTGCAAAAAGCGGGGGATGTCAGTTGCAAGTCGAGTTGCAACTGGCTACAGAGGGGGGCATGTGAGTTTCGTGTCAAGTTGCGACTGACTACAAACTACAATTATAGATGGGCGTCAGTTGCAAGTCCAATTGCAAGTCGAGTTGCAACTGGCTACCGAATGTGAGTTGCGTGTCAAGTTGCGACTGAGTACAACTACAATTATAGCGGGGCGTCAGTTGCAAGTCAGGGTGCAACTAACTAAAAAGCGGGGGGCATCAGTTGCAAGTCGGGGTGCAGCTACAGAGAGGGATGTGAGCTCTGTGTCAAGTAGCGACCGACTACAACTGCAATTATAGCGGCCGCATCAAATGCAAGTCAGGGTGCAAACTGACTAAAACAGCGTTGTAGCGGTTTGTTTTGCATGCAACGAGAATATAGCGCCTGGTTTAGCACTCGCCATTGCGGACCAATGACGCTAGCCATATAGTTCAATTTAATTTCTATTTTATTTTTCATTTAAGCTTTCCTACTGTGGGTGCTAAAAAAAGATAAGAAAGATACATAATTTTTTTAAAAATACAACAGAAAAAAACAAAATGCAAAAAACGATGTACGAGGTCACGCAGCATCAAACTGCAAGTCAAGTCGCATACGACGTAAGAGGCATCACATGCACAAAAAACGTTAAAAAAAAGAAAAAAACGAAATATTCAGAAAATGCTAAAAAAACAAAAAATAAAGCAAAAAAACCTAGAAGAATATATCCCTATATCGCATGGACAAAAATAAAAAACAGGAATGAAAACGTACCCCTCGCCACTACACCCCTCCACCACCCCCCACCCCCCGTGCAGCACAAAAAAGAAAAAAGAAACAGTAAAAAATGCAAATATTTTCTGGACCTAAATGAAAAAAACAAAGTTCAACTAACCAACCGGGACCTGCTCAAAAAAGTGGCCCAAACAGAAAAAAAACCGGCGCGAAGAAGAAACTTCCCAGAAAAAGGGCCCAAGCAAGCAACACATCAAGACCCCCCAGAAAAAAAAAAGAACAAAACGGCCCGGTACAACCAAAACGGCCCAGAACCAAGACAAAACGGGCCAAACGAAGCAGCTCGCCCCGCGCGGATCTTGGCGCGCGTGGGAATCGGACGGCCGGTAAGTTAGCTGTGCTATAGCGATTTTCTCAGCTAGCTGAGAAATAGCAATTCCCATATATTACTGTTGGAACCGGAAGGACATGGCCATACAGGTATTATTTGACCTTCCTCATGTCCACACGTTTTCGTGATTTTTAATTAGTTGAGCTGCAGTTTAAATTAAAATATCTCTCTGTATATAATTATTCTTCTCATGGCAGAACTATCTACATGTACTTGTTCTTGGGAGATGCTATATATACGTTTCATTTCTTTGTATTTCCCCATCGATACATGTACTCCCTCCGTTCCAGTCCAATACGTTTCCTGCTCGATCAGCTCATCTGTCCATGAAGTTGAGTTTTTTTTTTCTCAGTCCAATACGTTTTCTGATCAATCAGCTCATCTGTCCATGAAGTTCAACAAGATGTTCACATCAGCATACAAAAAAGTAGTCAACAGGCTTTCTATGCAATTGTCATTGACAAAAATCCATTATGTTGTTGCGGTTCAGCGACCCTGTTGGTAATTTTTCAATGATGTGTAATCCCTCCGCTCCTAAATATAAGATTTTTTAGCCTTTTTTCAAATTCATATGTATGTAGATGTATCTAGACACGTTTTAGTATAAAGATTCACATGTATGTAGATGTATCTAGTCAACATGTGTAACACCAACAACATCTTATATTTTAAAATGGAGGGAGTACGTTTCAGCAAGCAGATGGATATATGCTACTTACACTTCAGCTGACATATGCAAATGCATCATGTCATGGTCTGTTTGTAACACAGGCCGGAGCTTTTACGAGCTGGAGTATTGAGTTGCATCCTGTGAAGAAAAAACTTCATGGATTTTTTTACGGGTGTCTCTAATGAGCAGCTAGCTGGGATATTAGCCTTTTCCCAGTCGTCTAACGTCAGCCCGTGGTATTGGTCCAAGATCAGTGGCTTCTTCCCCGCGACTTGTTCTTGGCCATTTTTTTGTCTTTTGTTTGCTTAGTTCCTTTGTATGGGCCGTTTTCTTGTCTGTTGTTCGTTTCGTTCATGTTTTTGGGCTGTTTTTTTGCCAGGCCGTTGTTTAGTCATCTTTTCCATGCAACAAAACCTGCCAAGAACATAATTTCGTTTTTTTCATGCAACAGCGTGGTGACGGACGAAAAAAGAGGATCAGGAGCGATCAATCGGTTCGTTTGTCGGTCTTGTGTTGGAAACTTGGAATTGCCGCACCTGCATTGCAGTGTACATGAATCAGATCAATTATTAGAGCGTCCTTGCTCCGAGAGGTCTCCGGCCTAACTCTGTCGGCCACCCGACGAACCTGATATTCAGCTCCATGACTTTTTCTCTCTAGTAATAACGTACTCCGGGTACTAGCTTGGCCAGAGAGAGGGAAAAGCCCACGACTCACCTCGATAATCGATGGCTAATGCCAGTTGCGTGTTGAGTTGCAACCGACTCCGTCTACCATCATTGAGGGGGGGGGGGGGGGGGGGGGATGTCAGTTGCGTGTCCAGTTGCAACTTATTCCCTCTACAGTCTTGCGGAGAATATCAGTTGCGTGTCGAGTTGCAACTTAAGACAAAAAAAAGACGACGACCATGGAAAACAATCCTCAGTTACAACCCTAACTGCAACTGACTCCCTATACAAATCGATGCAAAATTGCCAGTTATGTGTTGAGTTGCAACTGATTCACTCTATAGTCAGGGGGGATGTCAGTTGCGTGTCCACTTGCGCAACGACACCGGAAAGGCATCACATACACCACCATTACGCCGGTGTTGGATATTGACGTGCGACCGCATCCAACACTTGATCGTGCGTCGGCGGCGTCGGCGTCGCTGGCTGCGGATCATGGACGAGGCCTCATGGTGGAACTCGAGGAGTGGGACCTCCAGCAGGATGTCGAGGTCGTCCTCCCGGTCTAGGTTGGGAAAAACATGCTAAAAAAAGACACCGACCATGGAACATGATCCTTAGTTGCAGCCCTAATTACAACTGCCTCACCTCGATAATCGATGCAAAATGCCAGTTGCGTGTTGAGTTGCAATTGACTCCCTCTACAGTCGGGGGGAGGGGATGTCAGTTGCGTGTCGAGTTGCAATTGAAGACAAAAAAAACAAAGACCATGGAACACGATCCTCATTTACAACCCTAGTTGCAACAGACTCCCTCTATAGTTGGGGGGTGGGGAAATGTCAGTTGCGTGTCGAGTTGCAACTCAAGACAAAAAACCGGCAACGACCCATGGAACATGATCCTCATTTGCAACCCTAATTGCAGCTGACTCCCTATGATAATCGACACAATGTCAGTTGCGTGTTGAGTTGCAACTGACTCTCTCTACAGTCGGAGGGGGGGAGGGGATGTTTGTTGCATGTCAAGTTGCAACTGAAGACAAAAAGAGGACGACCATGGAACACAATCCCTAGTTACAACCCTAGTTGCAACTGACTCCATCTACAATTTGGAGGTTCCTTGGAAATGGCAGCTGCGTGTCGAGTTGCAACTCAAGACAAAAAATGACAACGACTCTTGGAACATGATCCTCATTTGCAACCCTAACTGCAACTTACTCACCTCGATAATCGATGCAAAATGCCAGTTGCGTATTGAGTTGTAACTGACTACCTCTGTAGTCTTGGGGGGGTGTCAGTTGCGTGTCGAGTTGCAACTTACTCCCTCTACAGTCTTGCGGAGAATGGCAGTTGTGTGTCGTGTTGCAACTTAAGACAGAGGGATGTCAGTTACGAGTCGACTTGCACAACGGCGCGAGAAAGGCGTCACATACAACACCATTACGCTAGTGTTGGATATCGACATACGAACGCATCCACGATTTGACCGTGCGGCAGCTTCGCCGGCTGCGGACGTGGATGAGGCCTCATGGTGAAACTCGAGTAGTGGTACCTCCAGCACGATGTCGAGGCCGTCCTCCCGGTCTACGTTGGAGAATAAATGCTAAAACAAAAAAATAGCCAAAATAATAAAAAGAATGAAAAAGAATGAAAAAATTCAAATAAATGATAAAGAAATAATCTAGAAAATACAAAATCGGAAAACAACGTCGGTAGATGCAAACGCCTCTCCTACACTGACAAAAAGAAACGGACCAAAAAACCCAGCTCACCACCCCCGTCACTCACAAAAAAGAAAAAAAAATAGAAAATACAATTATTTCTGGATCCAAATGAATAAGATCTACTCGTACAATACTATAAAACCAATCTCACCCCCGACCTCCAAAAAAAAAGCGGCCCAGAAATAAAATTCCGCATCGCAAATAACAAACAGGCTGAAAATATGGATAGAAACAGCTCGCTAAGACAACACGCGGGCTAGAAAAGATAGCAAGACCCATCCTGGGCCGAAATCAAGAAAAACTACAGGTCGGCACGGATCTTAACGGGGCCTGATCGAACGGTTTTGTAGTTAGCTGGGTTATAGCTTATTTCCCAGCTAGCTGGGAAATAGCAATTCCCTTTTTTTACTGACAAAACAAGGTTCGCTTGTCACGTCAAAAGAAAATGTTAGTAGTTAATCTGGATTTCTTTTGACCGTCTGTTAGTTCAGATCTGTTTGAATGGATAAGTTTGTTAGTTCGTTCGGCAGCTGGCAGCTGATCTGAGCTAACAAAATTGCTATATTGTCCTGGCATACAGAGGTTCCTAGCGCCTGGGCGCCTCCAGTTGGGGCCTAAGCGCCGCGTTGTGGATACTCTTAGTGGAATTGTACCTTTGAGTGTAAAGTTTCCTAGGCTTTATTTTAACTTTCAGTTCTGGTATAACAGTAGCTCCAGGGTTTTACTGCTGGGTGGTCTAGTAGTAGATTCAGGTGCACTTTGTCCAGGGAAACTCTTGCTATGTGGGGACAGTTACACAACCTGTGTGCTGGAGTGAATCTCGCTGATGATAGAGATAGAGGATGTAAATGCTTGTTAAGCAAATATGCTAGTTTTACAGTAAAGTCTTTGTACACTACTCTCAAAATGAATCAGAGTACTAGTCCATTAAAAAAATGTGGTTTGTTAAGGTGCCTGCAAAAATAAAAAAAATCTTATGGCTTAGGTTTAAGAAAAGTATCCTAACTAGAGATGTACTTAAATAAAGAGGGTGGGTGGGAGAAACTAAATGACTTTTTTGCAGTAGTGATGAAAGAATTGATCATTGGTTAAATTTGTTGGTAGTGGAGGAGGAAGCCCGGCTCCAGCTGTGTGATAGAAGAGCTGCTCGTTGGTTAAATTTTTGGGCTAATATACAGATACGAAGTTGTCGAGAGCTACAACGCAGAGGAGCAAAGGGGTTATTGCGGGTGGCAGCTGAAATTTTCAGCAGATCCTGCGAATCGAGGAATGATGGTTGCAGATGAACAAACTGAAGTTAGTAGCTGGTAGAGTTTGTTTTCTGGGTTGTAACTTGTAATGAAGTCTGGAGTATGTTTTCTGGGCTGTTTGTGGTCGACTGGATTCCCTGTGTCGGTGATAATCCCAGGTTTCCTGTTTCTGCGTGATGAGGTTTTGCAGAGGCTGGTGTCTGCTCTGCCTGATGATAGGCTGAGTGTGGGTACTTGAACTGTTTGACCTGGATCTTGTTTTATGGGTTCCATTTTATGAATGAAATCTGGAGCGAGAAGCTCCTCCAGCCGAAATAAATAAATAGACCCTACTGCATAATTGCATATTATTGCATTGTTTAGGACAGATTGCAGCAGATCAGTAGCCTGGACAAAAAGGACCTTGCAAGGTTCACTTAATTAGCAAGCGCGATTTTAATCGTCGTTGTTGTTCCCCGTGGGAAACCTGTTTCTGAAATGGTGTAGCTCCACCCCGGCCTCTGCCGCCGTTCTGGCCTCGCCATCGATGGCCATTTCGGCAAGGATCGTCCCCACCGCTGGCCCCATCTTGAAGCCGTGGCCAGAGAAGCCGGCCCCGAGCACCACGTCCCGGCCGAACTCCCCGCCGAGGAAGTCGATGACGAAGTCTTTGTCCGGAGTCATGGAGTACATGCACGACTGCCGGACGACCGGCCCACCGGCGGTCTCCAGGTGTCCCGGCATGAACTCCTCGATCCACCGCGCGACCCGCGCGGCGGCGTCGCCGACGCCGGCGCCCCAGTCCCGCCTGTCCGGGTCGCACGGCGGCCCGCTGTCGTAGTTGATCTTGATCAGGCCCGGGAGCTCCAGCGAGGGCGTGCCGTACACGTGGGGGTCGCCGTGGCTCTGGAAGGTCGGGAACCCAGCCTCCGCCGTTAGCTCCTGCTCGTGGCCCGGCTTGATCTTCCAGTACAGCGAGTACATGTGCAGCGGCTGGACGGGTAGCTCCAGGCCGGCGACGGACTTGACCAGCTTGCTCGTCCAGGCGCCGACCGTCACGACGCACTTGGCGCCGCGGAACTCCTCGCCTGTGCTCGTCACCACCCGGACACCGCCATTTTCTCCTCCGGCTTCCTTGACGATGCCCACGACCTCCGTGTTGTCCCTGACGACGGCGCCCTTCCTGACGGCGAGCGCCTGGAACATGGCGACGGCCTTGGTGGCGTTGAGCACGCCGCCGCCGAGCTCGCTGACCGCCGTGACCCACCCGTCCGGGACGCGGAGCACGCCTGGCCACCTCTCGTCCACGTCCACCTCCGCGCCGCCCCCGTTCTCGACGGAGGCGAGGAGCGAGGCGTCGCTGCGTGGGCCGATGGAGAGGTGCGGCGACGGGGTGAGCACGCGGTAGCCGGCGTCCGCCTCGGCGTCGGCCCAGAGGCGGCGGGCGAGGCGGACCATGGGCGGGTAGTGCGCCTTGGGGTACGCGTCGCGGATGGTGCGCGACTGCCCGTTGGAGGAGCCGAGGTGGTGGAGCAGGTCGAAGCGCTCGAGGAGCAGGACGGTGGCGCCGCGTGACGCCGCCGCGTGCGCCGCGCAGCTGCCCATGATGCCCGCGCCCAGCACGATCACGTCGAAGCTGGACTCCGCGGCCATGGCGCCGACACTAGCTCGTTTTGCTCGCGCTGGGATGTTGCTTTCCGGTGCACGATCGATATGCCAGTGATCGAGCAGATGAGTGTGCTCTACTCCGTACTTAAAAGGAGTGACAAATGCAATGTTGGATGAGTGCGCTGGCGGCTGCGATTTTCTCTCCCTCCGAGTCCCTGGTCGTAGCCAATCAACGATTCAACGCCACACTATCCTCTTCCACCGTCCCTCCAAGCTCCAGGTCCAGTATACAAATCTGACAACAGTTAACTGCAATGCTGATGTCGGGGCAGTCGTAAGCGCTGACGCTACGTTTCTAGGAGCCGTCACAATCAGATGACGTAGCATTAACCTGCTGCAATATAACGATCTTAACTATACTGGGTAGGATGACAGACAGGCTCAGATAAGATCGAATAGACGCAACGAATCATCCTAGTCAGAGTCAAAATGCTCAATAATCATGTCCTAGTCAAAACAAGAAACGAAACAAAAATGTGGAGGTCAGCTCATTCCTTCGACCAGAAGGAGCCTTCAGACTTCAGAGCTGATCTTAGCGACCAGGTTTTTCCCAAAATGAGACGGCTAACAAGAACCGACGAGAATTTCATTTTTTTTACCACAACTCAGTAGTCAAAGAATGCAATCAGAAAAGAATACTGAAGAATTGTGGTAAGAATAGAATAAAGCAGACAGGTTTCGTAACCAAGGCTTGAAACTGCTTGAGGTCAATGAAAATTTGGTAGTACAATCACAAGTATACATCCTGAACGAATCTCTTGATAGAAATGCTTAAGTTACAAGTGAGTACTGTTAACACTGAGGAGGTTCACCGACTGAAACAACCTAATAGCAGCTGTTAGAAAAATGGGTCTCTGATACCAAGCACTTGACAAGATGATCACTCAAACTTCAATACAAGTGCCAGCCAATCTAATTACAAGTTTTGTTTCCATAATGCAGGAGATACATGAGGCGCCCACATTTCACGGTTGATCGGGAAGTTACATCTAGCGCCGGCCCCGGGCCTTTGGCCTCCCTTTCTGCACCATATACAAAACAAAGGGTGTCAGGAGATGACAAAGAAAAATGTATGTGACAAAAAAGTAGCTTGCGATTGACATTGTCATAATTTTTAGAGTGCGAATATTTAGCCAAATACTGCTGAAGAAGAAAGACTGCTGCATAAAGTGGTGGAAATTTTACTTACAGATGTGCCACCAAAGCTGGACCCTGAAGCTGTGGCTCCACCTGTAGGTAGATACAAGTGGAATGTCAAACAAGTCACAAAAATGACTTAAGGGAAAACATTTCCTAATTCACACTAAGAATAGAAAGAATAAAATAGCAGGTGAATCTCAGCATGTGCAGTAAAGATACTAACAAATGAAAGCTGAAAACATCATAGTAAAATAAACCAGGATATGTTCAGATACTAATGTGTAACTCAAGTATACTGGTGCTGTCACTAACAAAATGAAGTAAGGTGTAACATTCAGATAGCACAATTAATTCCATTGCAGCTACAAACTGCCATAAAGAAAGCAAAATGCAAGATATGCCAACATTGCTGGGAGTCATCATAGGAATGCAGTGCATGCAGCTGGTCACAGCTCACATCAGATAACAGAATTAGCGGTTTTCCATCATGTATTTGTGTATGACTTTTGAAGATCCCATCTACTTAAATTTAGAAAACTAATGCAGTTGTAGCTACAAAATGCCAAGAAGAAAGCAAATTGCATGTACCAACTTATAAATACTACAAACTATCAAGATCTGGGAAACATCGAAGTAATGCAGTGCAACACATAACAAGCTTATGAGTTATACTGTGTGCATGGGATATTTCGCGTACAACATTTTGCCCTTCGTGGCCAGAGATCATTTTAAATTAGTACTGAGCAACATACATCACAGAAAAGTTTGAGTACCTCCAAATGGCGTAGAGAATAGTGAAGTTCCAGCTATAGCAGGCGTTGAAGGAAAAGATGGGGTGATACTCCCAAATCCAGACGGAGCTGGTGTTGATGCAATTGTCGGGGTGGAGGATGTCCCAAATGGTGTGGACAGCTGGGCTGACCCAGTTGTACCAAAAAGGTTGGTCGTGAGACTTGGAGTTGTCAGTGTTGAAAAGAGACTCGAAGTGGATGGAGCAGAAGCCGGCATGCTAAAAGCTGCAAAGGGACTCGACGAGGTTGCTGCAGAAGGGAGCAAAGATTGTTGGGGCTGGCTTGTTACTGGTGCAGAAATTTGTGCTGTGGGCTGTACAGGAGCAGGCAAATGCAATGTTGGATGCACCCTTTTGGCAGCTGCTTCTTGTTTGGCAGTTTCTCTTCTATTTGCCTCCAGAAATGGATCAGTTGCATTACCCAGACGGCGCTGACCATGTAGATATTCAGTTTTCATAGACACGACATACTGATGAAGATTTTCCACCTGTAAAAAAAGTAATATCAGAAAATCATTGGTCTCAGGGCATGACTACAACGAAAACACAATCTATCTCTTACTTTGTCCACATAATATTGATGGTACAAGAATACTGACAAGTTCACCGCTTTACATATAGGCACTAAAAATCAATAGAAAATGACAGATATCATGGGTGCAACTTTAAAAAAAATGAATAACTTGAAGAGTTCATGTTAGACTTTTGTATGAACAAAGTGTCGCCATAGAAGCAACATACAAAAAATGACAAGGTGTTACCTTTGAAGCAACATAGATAAAATAGTCATGCACATTGGACATAACTTTCGGTAGAGATTGGACAGAAGAAGATGATCTTTTACTGTTCTCAATTTGAACCAGCTGTTCTAGCTCAACAATCCACTTGCAGCACTCATCAAGATACTTCTCAAACTTGTTGACAGTTTGTACCATAAAAAGGGAAGGCCTCTTTGGGATGCCACTATAGAAATCATTGGTTAGTGTCATTGCCACTGGCTGATTAGACAGAGCTCCAGCAGGTCCAGAAGGATTTGTAGAACCACTGACAGATTTAATGAACCTTTGTCTCAACATCATATATGAGCGAATAGCAAATTCTGTGTTCCACATCATTTCATTGACAACGGTCATCAACTCTTGAACGGATGCCTTCTCTCTCTCAATTACAGTGGCAGTCCCTGCAAGTTCCTGTTGAGCAAACGGATAATTACCCATGAATTCAAGGAGGGATATCTATGAATATGTAGCATGTGCTTTACGAATAGATGTATTAGCCTATTAGGAATCGATACCATGTGCTCACAAAATCCTCCTAGTACTCAATAACATCCCCTACCTCAGATACTCCTAACAAGGTCATGAACTACTCAAAAAAGCTATACCATTATGGATATATGTAGAGTTGAATTTTCAAAACTTTGACTTCCAATAGCTTCTGAAACATTAAGATTAGATAATAGAAAACCATATGGCTAAATTTGTCAAGAAAAAGCACATACATAATATGTAATTGTGTGGGTTTTACAACTACATTATGATAAAAATTAGTGGTCAAAGTTGCATTTTGGAGACCATGCCGATGTCCAAGAGGAAAGATTTATAAAAAAACAAAGGGGATATAAGGACCATAATTACTTCAAAATAAAATGATCAGCATGGGATATAAACTACAAAAGCCCTCTTCTTTGATTATTAGATTTTGCAAAACTCCAAAAAATACAACTGCTGGTCCCATCTAAAGGTAAAACCCTAAGCCTGTATTGTTTCACAAACCATAATGTTATAAACACTTCTGTGCTGATATATTAATTTAGCTATCCAAACATTCTTTTTTTTTAAAGATCTTGATATCCCAGGCAACAAAACATGTTATGGTACAAGGCAACATTTTATTGTGAACTAAGCATTCTCATATAGTGATTCAATTGCAGGCCAGACTAATATTGTTTCACGAGAAAATTCCATTACAGCATACTCCACTGTACTAAGATGCTACAATTTTCCCATCAGTCAAGAAACTACGAAATAATATATCATTTAGGCTAATGTTTTCTACTTATCTTCTTGGGTCAAGTTTGTGATGTCAAGGATGCATACTTATATTTTGTTTCCATTTGAGTGCTGAAGGCCAAATGGCCAGTACTGTTTGTCCATCAAGTAAATGGATGTGTGTGGAATTTCATTGTTTGCACTGCAGAGATTGTGATAACATACTAAAATCTAATTTCTGAACAGATTGTGTTATCCTTTTAAACTGTCAACGGACAATGCGAGATTAATAGTGTTTCATCTTTTTGGAGTGGAACAAGACCAAAACAAAGATACATACACTGTGCAATGAAAAACATGAGCAAAGGAATATAGCCCAACCTGAGCAATGCGACTTGCATCCAGCTCAAAGTTGATATTCGAGATTGAGGAGTCGTGAAGACGACTGCACTGATCCAACCGCTCACTCTCGTCCTTGTACTCGCGTATTTTATCCCTGCAAAATTGAATGTTAGCCAACCATATTCTAGATTTTCGAGCATAAAATATTCCACGTAATTTAGAGTGTAGATTGCTCCAATATAACACCAATTCCTAAACAGATAATGAAAGAATATAAATTGATATCTCGATGCCAATTGAGGTGAATAAGATCATAGAACATCAAAAGCATTTGTCTTTCGCCAGAAATCTCAAGCGAGCTATGAAAACTACTAAACCAACTCGAACGGAAAGCCTCAAAACCAGTACAAGTGTACAACTTTTCAGTAAATAAAGAAAATTGGTCTTGGAGAATTCCAAAGACACAATCTTATCACAAATCTTAACTGAAATTGCACACGGCACATAAAAAGTCGCTTCTTTCACCCAACCTAACGACAGCACATTACACTAATCTGACCTAGTAGGCTAGTATACAGTTTGAGACAAGGGGTAACTTTGACCAATCAGTAGGAGCAAACCTACAGATTAACCAGAAAAAATCTCACGCAATGACGGGCCAACTCATCACACAGACAGAAAGATAAGTTCACCAGAAAATAGAGAGGAAAGTCAGGGAAGCCCTACTCGATCTGAAGAAGAGCCTTCTGCGATTCGGCGTGAAGCTCCTCCCACTTCGTGTTGTACCCGGCGGGCTTCCCCTCCGTTGTATACAGCATCAGCAGCTGCTGCTGCTGCTGCTGCTGCTGAGGCTGCGCCGTCGACGCGGCCAGTTGCTGCTGCTGTTGTTGTTGTTGCTGCTGTTGCTGCTGCTGCTGTTGTTGTTGTTGCTGCTGCTGCTGGGGTTGCTGGAAGTTGAACTGAAACGGCGAAGGCGACGGGGACGGCGTCTGCGTCTGCGCCGGCGTTTGGAAAGGGTTCTGCGGCGCTGGGGTCTGGAAGGGATTTTGTGGCGCCGGAGTCTGGAAGGGATTTTGTGGCGCTGAGGTCTGGAATGGGTTCTGCTGCGCGGGCGAGGAGAAGGAGAACGCCATTGCTGCGTGCAGCGGAGGGACTCCTCTCCTCTCCTCTCCGGCGAGGGCGAGGGCGGCGCGTGGATACAGGGGCAAGGGGATCGAGGCGGAGCTATTAATGGGCTCTGGGCCGCGCTGGGTGGGCTCGGCGGGTTCTTAAAACCCTAGGAAACCGAAAAGGTTCGGGATCGGAGTAGACAACTTAACGGTTTTGTCCCCCCGGTAGAGGATTCAAATTTCAAAAGCGAGTTGTTGTCGGTTTGGAATTAGGCCTTTCTGGATTTTAGGATTTCTTTGTAGGGATTTGTGTAGGTTTCTATCAGTAGGGCTGTTTCCTTGAAAAACTTGTCTGAATTCTACGTCGATTGGTTTTTATGCCTCGGTTCTCTGGGTTGGAGTTAGGCATTTCTGGATCTTAGGGTTTCTTTGTTGGGATTTTTGTAGGATTTTATCGGTAGGGCTGTTTTCTTGAAAAAATCGTTCGAATTCTATATGAGTTGGGTTTTTTATGCCTCGGTTTTATAGGGATTCGAACATCCACTTCAGTATATAGATTTCATGGTCATTTGTGTACTATGAAGGAAAATTTCATGTTTTTCCATGTATCGCATCTAAACAACTTAGTTTCCATGTGTTGTTGTAGTATGATGTATCCTTGCAAACCTATAAGACTCCTATGTTTTTCCTACTCTTGTATTTCACAATCTTGTGAACCACTGAGGCGGCTCTATTTGAGACAAAGGAAAAAATACAAATTTTGGAGGATATTAAGTTTTTCTTTATTATGTTGGGAGAGATGAATAGGTATATGTGTTTTTTGAAGTAATAAAATGGGTTTGTTACATTTAATTTTTTAAATTCATCAAATCCAAAAATAGATATGAAAAGATAAAACAAGATTGCAATGTCAGCGCCCGGATGATGATAGCATAATATGAAGAAAATAATATTTTAGAGAGGTATGCAAAAAAATGTTAGTGGATTTTATAGATATTGTTAGAAAAATCATATAAAACTCAATCATATGAATCAGTAACCAATGTGTCCATGCCGCCGAGTATCTTTGTGTCCCCGATAAATACCACCACACTCTCAACGAGCTTCCTGACATTACCGAGCTCCCCCCGCCCCTCTCCATCAATGATTCGTTCTTTTGGTCATATCAGGTGGAGTCGATGGTGCGGGGCAATCTTTGGGTCAAATCCAATAGGAAAACATAGTGAATGGTATTGGGAGGTGAGCAGAGAGACGTGAGGAAAAAAAGGAAAAGAGGTACTAACATGCACACACGTCTACTATGTCATAAGAAAAGGGTTCTACTGGATCGGTGTACCGATCATCTCACTGAGGCAGGAGTTGGTTTGTATTCTTGATTCAAGTCTACACCTTGATCTTCTAGTTATCCTTTAATTTTTACTGTTTACTTTGTTCTCTTTCGCTTGTTTCCTCGTGTTCATCACCACCTCTCTATTCAACCCGTGAACATCGATACAAATATCGGAGAAGGAGGTGAGAGAGAAGTTTGACGACGTAGTCCGGACACCGAAGTTAGAAGGGGAGGTCGGCGGGAGGGACAACGGTGCACGTGTGAATTTTCCAGGTGGGTCGTTGGGCCTTCCCACATGCGTTTTAGAGTGTTTAGGTAGTGGGCCGGGGGAGGGGGGGGGGGGGTAACCATATTTGGGTCCCTGGGTGTGAAATATGGGTACATACCCAAATTGTTAGGCATAACCACTTATGGGTATGCTTTTAGAGCAGATTTTTGAGTCAAACTCAAAATTCAGTTTTGGGATACCCAATCCTATTATGGGGTTTCTGTTGGTTTTCTGCGAAAGAGGTTGTTGTTAGTTCATTCAAGTTTCTAATTTCATGTTTACGAATCAATTTCAAAAAACATGCCTGACTTGATAGAGGCTAGCTATTAAGTAATCATTTTGGTGAAACCTTAGTCGATTCCTGTGTTTTTTTCCTTTTGACAAGGCACCCAGCGCCATCTTACATATGATATTTATTGAGGAAACAAAGTCCAATACAAAGGAGGTACAACTTGACTCAACACAACTAGTACAAAACAAAAATACACCAAAACCCATAGTGGTCGCCTTCTTCATTCCATTGTTCGATGAATGCGAGACTTTGAAACATGCAATGAACAGCAGACCAACCAAGGATATGAAGACAACAATAGCCACTCCCCATGAACAATAAGATCGAATAACCGCCGAAGGAATATCGGTTGGGGGCCTGTGGACTACACACCCCAGCAACACTGGGTTACAACCCTCATCACCAATTCAGAGGGTTGTAAAAGCATGACCTTACCGTAGACCCAAAAAAAAACGAAGAAATCCTCCGATGATGATGACAATGATGAAGCGCAACTAATAGATCTCACGTTTGTTTTCTGTTGGTTGAAGAGCAAAATGCGTTACCCAGTCGTCGAGGTTACATAGAGGGGAATTGTCAGTTAATAGTCGAAAGGGGTTTTCAATCATGTTATGTTATACAATGACTATTTCAACCCCACAAATCCAACTTTTGGTCCGAAAATGTTTTGGCGGCGCTTCAAGGTGTCAAGGGTTTGTTAATGTGTCTTGTGCAAGGATGATGAATACTTCATACTGAATATAGATTGCACTGGTAAGCTTGGGTTCTCTTGTATTTAAAAATGCAAGGCTACATTGGGTGTTTTGCATATGGAGTTCCCAAATATTTTGTTGACAAGTACCTTCCAAGGCGGAGTACACAAGTTTTAGTGACAGTGAAGATGTTTGGACCTGAATACATGAGAGAACCAAATGCAGTAGACATAACTCGGTGGCAATTGGTGCAACAAGATCTTTTCTTGCGATGCTTGCGTACATTAATGGCATGCATTAGAAACAAAAAAATGTCCATTTCGTTGTCATGGGCAATACAGAGGTCCCGTTAGAGCGTGCACTATCACACTTGAAACTGTAGCATAGTATGACCTATAGGTTTAGCATTATTTATTCGGCATGGCAAGATACATGATACGATAATAACATCATCTTGCTGGAACGCTCCCGGACTCCGGAGTGCAACTATGAATACACCAAGGGTACTACCTAACCATGGCATGTATTATAGAGGCAAACAACCATGATATTTGTTTGCAACGCAGCAAGAAGGTTGTAGGAAGGACATGGAGCGGTCATTTCGTGTGCTCTAAACTCGTTCGGCTATTGTCCGCCACCTTGCTAGAAGATGGTCATTAGATCAAATGTGAGAGGTGATTTGTGTCATCATGCACAACATGATCGTGAAGAGGAAGTGTGGCGATCAACAAATGTTTGATCGGGAGTGGGACTTCATGGACCCTCTTGCCAAGCCAAATTCTGGCGTCTGGTCCGAGTTTGTAGCTTTCTCGCTATGCATCCAAAATTTGTGACAAAGTTGTTCGTCAACCACTACAAAATATCTAGTTGAGCATATGTGGACACTCTAAGAAAACCAATATTTTGATTATCATGCGTGATAATGGATTAAACTTTCTATTTTTCAAACTTCTGAAATATTTAATTTCAATTTGAATTATGTATTAAATCATATTATTTTAATCTTGGAATTGTTTTATATTTAAATGATGGGAAAGTTACCATTCACTAGGGTTGTATCCTACAAATGAAGAAACCGGCAAAAATAGACAAAATAGAGCGGCCGATCCGTTTGGGTGCCATTAGGGGCACCCGCCCCATCCGCCTGGACGCCCTCAAACGGATATTTATTACAATTATAATATGTTTTAGATATTGTAAGATGAACTATAATTGAATATACACTTAAACACGTCGCCCAACCTCTATGCATGCAAATTTTATTACTTGATTAAAAATCAGTTATTACAAAAGAAAGATACCTCATGGATCGCACCAAGTTTTAAGATGAACCAACCATCTAAATAAAAGAAATGACATGGAGTGCCTCTGCATTAGCATATTATCCTAAAATTAGAACGTCAGCTGCACTAAGTATATAGATTTGACACGACCAATTTCAGTCGGCTGCACCCAAAATCCATGATCCATTGAATAGCCATCGGGATAACCTGCATAAAATAAGTTTGCTTCGCTCTGTTTGAAAAATATAGTCATTACGTATGTACCAAATGACCCAAAGCAAGGCACAAACTCTAACTCGGATTTGAACCTTCTCCAATTTTGAAACTCCCCTTAACCAATTACCAAAAAAAATTGTTATGACATTTGGGGGCTGAATATTAAATGCCATATGAACAATACGTCAAACCATTTTTGCAAATGGACAAGATACGAATAAATGTTGAATTGTTTCATATTGATTACAGAAACAACATTTTTACACCCGTTCCCGTTACGCCTAGATGCATATGAAAGAAAACTAAGAAAAACTAAACATCTTATATTTAGAAACAGAACGATATTTAGAAACAGAACGATTAATAAGGAAGTGTCGGGACGCTGCTGGTTATGATCTTAGGTTCCACGGTTTGCATCTGACACAGGAAACAATATTCTTCCACACACAAGCTCTCTATCCAGATTAAAACTGCCACTTCCATTTACACAAGTTAAGAAAGCAAAGAACAGCAAGTTGGTACCTGATTTTCTGATTTCTATACACCCTTTTGAACATATCAAATTTGATAAAAGGGAGCAATACTCCTGTTGCAATTGGTAACTATTCCAAGTCAATAGTGACAATGGTACCAGAAGGAGAGACTATACACTTCGGTGGGCGTTGACCTTATCACAAGGTACTATACGGACTGCCAGAAAACAGCAAGGAAAGGAAGTAGGAGTAATATCATTCACATCACAGCCTCAGACGTTTTATCCTGATCTGGATGGGTACTGAACGAACAAATGGAGTTTGCCATCCGACTTGCAAGGTCTTGAAAGAGCAATGTGGACGACCATAAATAATCCATAATGCTAGCCATGGTTAATCCAAACTGCACGAAATGGAAGTTCTGTTTATACAGCAGTATGATCACCAGTGCAAATAAGCTACAAAAATGTAAACCAGAAGACTGGATAGATACTCATCGTTCCAGAGGATGAAATCTCTCTCCAGCAAAATCTTCAATGTACAGTACTTCATGCCTGTGACATTTTTCCATAAGTTTCCATGTCGATAGAAACATAAGGTATACATGGTCATCATTTATCAAACTGTTCCACCCTCCTTGATTATTACACCACGTTCACTTTTGTTCATTCCTTATTTGCTACAGGCATTTATAAGCTGTGAGAATTTCAGTGGTAGGATGAATGAATGAATGATTTGGAGCTTCTGCTTCTAAGACATCTTTGCCTGGCCTAACTGTTAGAGTGCACATCTACTATGCATCAGCAGTATATATCTCCAAGGACATGGATAATCGAGTTCATACTACCGAGAATCCAGTTCACCAGTATCCGCTCTTTCATATACAATATGAGTATCTTGGTATAATTCACTTGAGGTGCCAATGAGTGATGACGGCATGTTTCACGTCTACTTCATGAGATATGATGTCAATTCCTTGATTGAAAAGGGGAAGATAACAGAACTTGCTTCACTGATAATTGAGATGTTCCAGCTGTAACATCATACAATTGGTAGCACCATAACAGACTAGGTCGGTGATGACAGGAGACCGGGGCATTTAGGGATAGCTTGAGTGGGCAGCTATCTCATATAGTGTAGGAATATGCGCTTAAGATTTTCCTAGGACATACAGAAATAAACGATGATAAATCTATCTGCAAACAATGTGCCTTGAATTTGGAAGAGAAGTTACTTCTAGTCGGTAAAGAGGTATAATAGGAGTATGTTACCTCGTGTAAGCTCCAACTGATGGACTAGTCTATTAATCTTTCAGATCTCGTTGAGGACTGGCGACATAGCACACACCTCGCATCACTTTGTTTAAGCAGCAAGTTTGGAAGCCAAAAGACAAAGCATGCTGTTCAGGTATTGTTCACCATTTTTATTAGAAAAGCAGTCTCCGTTGCTAATTCCTTGGTTTCCAAATACTTGCTTTCTTCAACAACATCTGTTGTCAAGTTCAGAATTACAGGCCGCTCTGGATCATATAGAGTAAGTTCGCGGACTTTTGCAACCCATTTAGCTGCTTCCCATACACCAAACCTATTATTTCCAGAAGGTCAAAAATACAGTAACTAGAAGATCAAGGTAGAATACTCCATATGCAGATAGTTTGGAATATAAACTCTAGAGGTAGAATACTCCAAATGCAGATAATTTACGGTGTAATCTCTAGAATGTAAAATAATGCGTATGTAAAATACTTCACAAAATGGAATTAAGTGTGGTGCGTCGAAAGGTTTTGGCCTAGGAGTAAGGTGAAGACACAGACTATAATGCTGGAACAAGTAATAAGGACTAGCATGTTTGGCCCAGTACACTGCAGATATTAATGGTCCAGGGAGAGGGGATAATAACTCCGTACTGAGGTGATGCATACCTTGTATTAAATGATGAAGTGACAAACACAGCTGGGTAAGGAACATCCTTCTGGATGTTATCATAAGGAGAATACTTCTTGATTGCAAGGAACTCTTCATGGTCCACAGGAAATCCGAACTCCTCATAATCAATGGCTGTAAGAGGTAGAATAGGATGGAGAAGAGTATTGCAAACATCCAAGAAAGGTACCTGGAGGGAAAAAAATGGAATCTGAATCATCAGTAGGAATACAAATAGATATGGTACTAATAGCACATCTTGGAGATCGCCAAGAATGGATGACTAACATGGCCATTCCAACCTCTGCAAAGAATTCAAGAAACTAATTTTCCCGTAGGCGATCTATTACTCAAAATGGTCTTTAGGCTTTTACCTGTCACATTTTAGTGACAGAAAAATGGTAATAAAGGACTTACATGAAATTCACTAGGTTATTCTGCATACAAGTTTGAAATACGTGGACTGCATGATATCTGATTGGCAGACCTTTAGCTTAAGCATGAACTATCATCCTACAAAAGCCTGTACATGTCTTTGCCATTTTGTGCTCAACAGAACTGGCATGTAGTAAAATACAATGATTTCGAGGGATATGGAGTAAGATACTGATTGCTACACATAAATCATGTATACCTTTAAAACAGCAGCACGGAACAAATCTGGACGAGCATTGATTGCCGAAGCCACCAGGAGTCCTCCAGCACTATATCCCCATCCAGCAAGCTTGTTTTCTTTTATGATACCTTTTTCAAGAAGAAATTCACCACACGAGACAAAATCATATATAGAGTTCATTTTGTTGGTGCGTGCACCATCTCGGTGCCACTCCTTGCCATAACCTCCACCACCCCTGAAACAATATGGTTTTAAGTAAAAATAAATGTGACCTGTAAAAACTCAAAAGGCAAAAGCAGCATGTAGTTCTTTCAGGAGGCAAGGACGGCTTATTTTACGAAGCGACTATACATACCTAACATCAGCATATGCAATCACCCAACCACGATCGAGTAGGCTCTTTAACTCACTGCGCCAACGTTTATCCAGAATCTCACCATAGGCACCATGCCCATGAAGCAATCCTGGGTTCCCCTCTTGCTTGTGCTTTCGTGAATATACCAAGGTAAGTGGAATCAAAACACCATCCTTAGATGGAACATCATAGTACTCACAAGCATAGTAGTCAGAGAGCTCATTCCAGTCACAATCTCCCAAATCTTGACTTGGCAAATCAGCTCCATCTGAAGATAGCTTGCCCATACTAGAGGCAAAGGCATTCCCATATAGTACCTTTGTTCTCTCATGAAGCATGTTCTGTTGTTGCACTATTTGCCACTTTCCATTCAGTAAGTTGTAGTCAACAACTGCATCTGGCATCTAAGTTGAAAGATTACCAAGTTACTGCTGAGAACTAAAATGTTGTGAATGGCAAGGAATGTCCCCTGATTACAAAGCGTAATGAAAATGGTAAACATGCTCTTCAAAGGTTTCCTTTATTGGACACGGGGCTATAGTACACAGAAACTGTAGGACCGCATGTCTACACTACTGTAAAGACAGTTTTTAGAAGCTCTGAACTATTTTACCTACGGCATGATCTTAGGATGAAGAGAAACATAATTAACAACTCTAATGGGCATAATTTTCGAGCCATCATGCAACCATCCAGCCTATGGCTATAGGTGCCTCCTCTATGGTCATGATGGGCATCTGCAACCGTCTTGCGCGACCACCTCTATAGCTGTTACGTGCCCCTACAATTATAATCCAGCCACCTCTACAATACGTTGGGGTCTGGTAGCGTCACCGCCAGGAGCCCCCTACAGTCACGCGGGTCTAGCCCTATCATCCTGGGGAATTTCCGCAGCCGTCCCGTCGGTAGACTCTCATCCTGGGAATTCCCTTGAGGGATTCGTTTCCGAACCGGGGTACCATAAATTCACTCTATGGGCTTTACTCGCCGACAATAAGTAAAATCATTCATCTACTTCATAACTGAAGACTGGAAGGAACCTTCAGTGACAATAGAACCCTAGGATATCTAGGGCCAATACATATATTTTTATGTAAAAAAAATGTATTCAAGAAATAGCAAACTCAACACATTTTGTATACTATTGCATGAACTATGAGTCATGACGACCAGTTATCTCAACGAACAATGGGAGTCAGAAATCCATACTTGCATAGATAAGAAAGATGGTGTCACTGCAAAAAAAAAGTACAGATAATTTATTCTGCACTGTTGTGCAAAGCGAAAGCTAACTGTCCGAGTGTGGATGGTGCAGAAGAATAAAAGCATGAGCTAAGCCAGACAGGAAACAACTACACTTACCACTGGTGATGATATTGTGAAACGCATTGTTGAGGAGTAATAGTCATAGTTTGGGCCAGATAAAATCTGACACACATGATTGGGAAGAGGCAATTCAAATGGGTGAAAATCTGATATATCAGCAGGTACCTGAGAAGCAAAATGGATAGGGAGGTATAAGTCATAATTACATAGCGATACCCACTTTAATACAATTATGGTTGCAGCGATAGACGAGAACTAGAAGTGTTGTTAAGAAATATGGGAAATTTACTACTCCCATCCGATCCGGATTAAGTGTCGTCGGAAAAGACCTGCTCACGTATAACCAAAAGGCTAGAAGCGACACTTCTCGGATCGGAGGTAGTATAGAAGATACAATAGGTCATATTACCATGGACTCAGTAGATTCAATGACCAGCATAGATTTGCAATGTTGTCACTCAACAACAGAGTACAAGACTTTGTGGGAGACCAGCACAAATAACAGAAATAAGCTGCATAATTTCTCAGCTTAGAATACTGTAGATAAGATCACAAGAAAAGAGAATTGACTTACATGAATATTTTTAGGTAGAGGCAGATTAACTGAACAAAGTCTGAGTTTTCTGCCTTGTTTCACAATCAGCACCATATGAGTACTACAGAAGTCAATATCTTCAAGAATAGTGCCTGGTTCCTCAAGGAAAACATTCTGACTCAAACATCAAAAGTTAGGTCATAGAAAGAGCACAAAGTCACTAGAAGCTAAATAAACTCAGAGCAGAACTTTTTTCATAACAGCAGTTACAACGAGGTAGTAGTTACCATAACCCTACTTTAGATAGAAAATACTTCTGATGGATTTGCCAAACTAATGAAAAAAACTGCTATTTTCAAAGGACTAATTGTGTATTTTATGACAAGAATGTGAGCATATCTAGAGAACAAGTGCATTCAGACAAGACAGGTTTGATATGACATATTATTGATAGTGGATACGTAACACGAACCTTCCAACTCTTTGGCCCAGGAGATTCCACATCCGACTGCATTAGGTAATGTGAATTAACACGGACACCTTCTCTTGCAGCATCCGTAAATAAATACAGACGTCCATTATGATGTTCCACAATGCAATGAACTTGGGATTCACCTTCCCATACCAGTGTCATTCTGGACAAGGGATCAGAAGCCTTTATTAAATATACCTGGAAAAGGATAATCTTGCATGAGCAGCGAAAAACCGACAAACTAAAAACAATACAGATAATGTGTACAAAAAGCAGAACCTTTGAGTGTATGTCTGAAAAGACGTTTAACGTTATAAATCGAAAATCCTTGGTATGCCTGATATTCAAATAAATGTTCTCACCAGGTTCTTCCAATATGAGAATATCATCCTTGTTAGATCCAATAATGCTGCAAAACAGCCTAACCAAACAAAACACTTAAGTTGCAGTGCACTACAGCACAGCATAGAAGAGTAGACGCAATAAAATTAAATCCACCAACCGATATGGTCTTCTGTCCTCGTTTGTAACAACATAAACCAGTGCTTTCCCATCCATAGCCCATGAAATATTTGAGACCCGGTCGGCACGAGGTTTATCACAAAGCGTTCCTGTCACCAGATCCCTGACCATTAAAGTGAAGGAGTCCTTATCTTTGTCATACATGGTGTATGCAATGAAGCGGTGATCTGGAGAAACTTCAGACAGCTCCTCATATGAGTATCCTGCATAGCAAGGATAAGCTGCAGCTTTAATAATCTGTATAATCATGAGAAAAAAATGACTAAATGCCATCGACCACCCACATAAGGATTAAAAGAATGTAGCAATTGGCTACCTCCAAACATGTAGTATTGCACATCTGTACTCCCTAGTGCAGAGTGTGCAAAGAACATAAAGCGTCTTCAAACAGGCGGGCAGGAAAAATGGAATGGTGTGGATGCACCAAATTATGCTCTCTAACCTCTGATTCCGGTATTCAGTAAATCTAATGTAAAATATCTGTACTAATGTTGAACATGCAGCAAGACCATTGCATAAAAATCTAAATGAAAATCCAACACCATGATTTGGGAAAATAATAATTTACGACACATCAACAATGAAAACAGTAGCTACAAACTTCTGGTAACTTGTAATAAGGTCTTTAAGGTAAGACGCCGTAGACGGTGAAAATGGTAACAAGAGTAACAAGTAAAAAATGATTTTCACATTCACCAAATGACAATATCAAAATTAAATCTAAACACTAAAGCCCTCGAGACTGGGCTGGAACGATAGCAATGCCAAAATTGATTTCGGTGTTAGTACCTCCGAATCGCTCCGCCTCCTTATTATAGTCCACCAGTTTTTGCTCGATGCGCTTCCCAGCGGTGAAGTCGAACCCGGCAGAGGGGTCGCTGTACGAGATGAACTCCCCGTGGAGAGCGGCGGAGCGGCGGCAGAGCACGGGGTACTGCTTGCCCTCGTCCGCGCGGCGGTAGTAGAGCCAGGGGCCCCATCGGGACGGCGGCGTGCAGGCGTCGGAGGCGAGGCGGGAGGCCATCTCGAGCTGGAGCTTGCGTGCGAGCCGGTCCGCGCCCGCGGCGGCGAGGCAGGCCTCGGCGTAGTTCTCCTCGGCCTCCATGTGGACGTCCATGTGGCGCATGGCGGCGGCGTCGGAGAGCGAGCCCATCCAGGCGTAGCTGTCGTGCCACGTCTCGCCGTGGATGGTGACGGGCTCGGGCTTCTGGGGCGGGCGCGGCGGGTTGGGCGGCGGGGGCGGGGCGGGCGACGCGGGCTTGGAGCGGCGGTGGATGTGGCGGCGGAGGAGGAGCAGGCGGGGGAGGAGGTCGAGGTGGCGGCGCATGGTCGGAGTCGCCGGCGGTGGCGGAGGTTTTAGGTGGGGGTTTTTGGTTCGCCGGATTTGGGGGAGGCGAATGATTTGGGGGAATCAAAATGGGCTTCTACTGTCCTTTTGGGCTTTATTATCTGGCAAAGAAGGGAAAATGTAAGCAACCCAACAGGCCTTCTGGGTCTGGGCCTTCACATGGCCGAGCGGGCGGCCCGTTCTGATTCACTCAGCGAAAACCTGTCCAGATTCAATGGCACAAGAGACAACGTTTGCTCCTCCACACTTGGTTCACTCGCCGACGAGGCATCTCCTCTCCCATCCAGACGACCAAACTGAGTACTGTATAACTTTTACGCATGCTGACGCGTGGGCCGGGCATACGGTCGGGCCCACCCGTCATCCACGCTCGCCCGCACAGATTCCGACCGCGCAGCCTCGCCGTGACCGGCTCGCCTACGACAGCCAGTGGCGGCGCGACGCACGCACGCCCGCACCGCACTTGGAGCGGCCTCATGAATCTGGCCACCTCCACGACCACGACCACCCCTCGCCATGGACTCATGCCATTAAACCCCTCCTCCCCCGCGGCCTCCTCCCTCCGCCGCTCCCTCTTCGCCTCCCTCCGGAAGATCTCGCCGCTGACCCCGATGGCATCCTCCGCGGCCCTCTCCACCGCCGCCGGCGACAACGGCGCCGCGAAGCCGGCGGAAAAGCAGTCTCTGCAGGTCGGTACCCCCACCCCGATTTTGCTGCCTTCTCGCTATCCGAGGTTCTGCGGCTGTGGTTTCAGCTTGCATTCCGTGCGGCTCTGTGTGGCTGCTGACACTCGAGAATATCATACTAGCTCTGAGTCTGAAGCGTACTGCGAATCCTTTTACTTGTTAGTTCAGCAGAAGATGCTGCGCATACCGTGTGAACTGAGTTTAGGAGTAGCTCCGCTGTTGGAAGTATTTTATCACAGCCAGCTGCGTTGCTAGGAAAACAAAGTAACCTTAAGGATAGTTGCAACTTTAGGTTGATGCCACCACGTTTGGTGATGTGAATGGTTTGCTCAGCTGTACGCAGATGAGAAACATTTGTTGAATCCATACCGTCGCAGACAGTGGTCCGATTTTAGCTTATTTGTTTTGGTGTGATTGTTCATGTCAGTAATTAGTAGAACTATGACACTGGGTTATAGGCAGATCAGATAGGAAGTTTAGTTGTTATTGGGCTGGCCTACGGCACGGCCAGTTCCTGCACTCGACGTCTCGACCGGCACCACCCATCAAGATGACAAGCGCACGGCCGAGTTGAAGCCATCGGATGGCGCAGCAGGGGTTGCATTAGCTATTTTCCTCTGGATATCTAGCATTAGCTATTTTCTTAGTATATTGTTCAGAAGACATAACATCAACCTAGTGCAAGAATGTTCATGGCTTACAGTGCAGAGGTTAACGGCTTGTGTTTTTTCCGGAATTTAAAAACATCATAAAGGCAACAAAAATATCTTTTTGAGAGAAGCACGGCAACATTGTAAATTTGTACTAATACATATCGACTCTGTAGGCTATAGTTTTCACTATTTGTTACTATAAACTTATTACGAACCCCTTATGCTATGCAATCATCCAAGAGGAGAAGTAACTGCATAAACTATCCGAGATATCTCAAATTCCTGTAACATCCTAACCCATATTTCTTATCAATTACTCTGTACCTGTTTACGTTAAAAAAGCAGATGGAAACTATGTGCCTTATAAAAAGAATTAGAGTACTTCTTACGTTCTGTCCATACCTGCTGTCATGCCGTATTGTCCATGTGTTAGACTGCCGCTACTTTCCACAGCTATGGGCCAGCAACCCACCTGAAGAATATCAATGATGAACCAGGGGCCACTAGTCTTGTTGATCGAGAACTGGACATCACCCGGTTGGCTAGCAGTGCGAGTGTGAACGCTGCTCGTAAGCTTTTGTGGCCTAGCCTCCGCAGGGTGCCTCAGGTTTTCTTCTTTCTATAGAGGGCCACCAGGTCCAGGGAATAGTCCCTGGTTGATCTCATTTTCTGTATTAGTCTTGCTGATCCATTGTTTTCCATATTGGAAAAAATGTGCATACAATATCACCCCAACATTGCCAAATTTACATTCTCTGGTTTAACAAGAATACAAATCCTTATAAGGTAATTACTGTCAGAATAACTAAGAATTATTATATTTGGCCGCTCGTGTGAAGTGAACTATGCACATTTGTCTTCAAGCTATTTGCGAGATGTGTATGTTGAGTTCCTATCCGATTCTACAAAAGAGCCATTACAAAATGTTGTGGTCTAGGCGTACAGATCCAATCCAGCTTATCTGTCTATCAAGGTGTTTCTTTTTGTTTTTTCCATTGCATTGCAAGTCATAAATCTATGAACTTTTCGTTGGTAGATTGTTGATTTCCTAGCCCATTCTTGACAACTCTTTATCATACTGTTACAAGGTTCTCCTTTTAAGTCATGCTAGATTGCCATTGAGCGAAATCATGTCAGTTAGAGAAAATCACACAACTTTCTGAAACCCAAATACAGAGTTTGGAGTTGTTTCGTATTTTGACAACATACACTTTCATGACGCGTGCATACAGTGTTAGGATGCTCCATCTTTTAAGACTTACTTCAATTTAACACCTCAAAAGAGATGAAATAAGTAGGTTGAACACATAATTATGAATCAAAACATTCCTTGGTTCAGCCTCTTTGCGACAGTTCGTTATGTTGAATCAACACTCAAATGTTATTCAGAACCTATTATGTTAAATCTCAACTGACATAGATAGATAATGTATCAAAATCGAGTTATTCTTGTATTTATTATAGCTTGGTTCTGAATGATGCACAATTTTCTCATTTTTGTGTTCATTCTATCTTTAGTTGAATTGCATTTCTTTTACATAGTACACCCTCTGGTCCTCAAAAAGTTGATGCTTTGGATATTGACACGGTCTCCAAACAAAACTTTGACCATTAGTATTTACCACAATATAATGGTGAACCAAATAATATTGTTATACGATGGAAAGCATGTTCCAACATGGATATGTACATTTGATCTTAAGACATCCAATCTAAGTATTTTGCAATATTAGTTTCCAAGTTTTAGAAGTTTTACCAAAGCTATGTCTCAAACATCATTTTTCTTACTGGAGGGAGTATACAAACTTGAGCTTGTGACCTTGTGACTTGATTCCATAGTAAAAAAAAATTCTATCCCATGCTTGAGAAATCACATATAATAAATGATATCTGCAATCGCCAATTAGACAAGGTAATGTTGGTTGGAGAACATAAAGCATCATTTCCAAACCCCTATGGAGTCCACTAGTCAGGGTGCCTAAAAGAGATGACAGAAGATAGGTTGAACACAGAAAAAAATGTCAACTAAGCATTGCTTGGGGCCTTGGATTTTTGCCAAGGAATGACAGTTTGGAATGTTGAATTAACAGCTAAAATATAAACAAGTCAAATTACAAACCTATTATGTGTACAACACGATGCATAACTTTCATGTTCAGTATTGAGATGTTAAAGGTCAACTGACATGAACCAGATGATTAATAATATGATGAAACATATTTTTTGCTCTTCTTTATTGCAGGTCGCAAAGCGATTGGAGAAGTTCAAGACAACAATCTTTACACAGATGAGCATGCTTGCGATCAAGCATGGAGCAATAAACCTTGGCCAGGGCTTTCCCAATTTTGATGGCCCTGACTTTGTCAAAGAGGCAGCTATCAAGGCCATCAATGCTGGAAAGAATCAGTATGCAAGAGGATATGGTGTGCCTGAACTGAATTCAGCTGTCGCTGAAAGATTTCTGAAGGACAGCGGATTGCAAGTCGATCCTGATAAGGAGGTTACTGTTACATCTGGGTGCACAGAAGCAATAGCAGCAACGATACTGGGTCTGATCAACCCAGGAGATGAAGTGATATTGTTTGCTCCATTCTACGATTCGTACGAGGCTACACTCTGCATGGCTGGTGCAAATGTCAAAGCCATTACACTCCGCCCTCCAGATTTTGCAGTTCCTCTCGAAGAGCTAAAGGCTGCAGTCTCAAAGGATACCAGAGCAATAATGATAAACACACCTCACAATCCTACTGGGAAAATGTTTACAAGGGAAGAACTCGAATTCATTGCTGATCTCTGCAAGGAAAATGATGTGTTGCTTTTTGCTGATGAGGTCTATGACAAGTTAGCATTTGAGGCAGATCACATATCAATGGCTTCCATTCCTGGCATGTATGAGAGGACTGTCACATTGAACTCTCTGGGGAAAACATTCTCCTTGACCGGATGGAAGATTGGTTGGGCGATAGCACCTCCCCACCTGACATGGGGCGTGAGGCAGGCGCACTCATTCCTCACATTCGCCACCTCCACACCGATGCAGTCAGCCGCAGCCGCGGCTCTGAGGGCACCGGACAGCTACTTTGAGGAACTGAAGAGGGACTATGGTGCAAAGAAAGCGCTGCTAGTTGACGGGCTCAAGGCTGCGGGCTTCATCGTCTACCCTTCAAGCGGAACGTACTTTGTCATGGTGGATCACACCCCATTTGGTTTCGACAACGATGTCGAGTTCTGCGAGTATCTGATCCGTGAGGTCGGCGTCGTCGCCATCCCGCCAAGCGTGTTTTATCTGAACCCTGAGGAAGGGAAGAACCTGGTGAGGTTCACCTTCTGCAAGGACGATGACACGCTCAGAGCTGCGGTTGACAGGATGAAGGCCAAGCTCAGGAAGAAGTAAATGATGATTGATTGAGGCAGTTCCATGTAGTAGCTGCTGATTGTTGAATAAAAACCTGCTTGATCTGAACTGCACTCCGGTGAATGTACGTTTTTCTTGCAGTATCATGTCTGTCTGTGACTTCATCTCTTGCGTCGTTGCTATTTTGTCTGTGTTAGCTGATGCTGATGGATCAGGGTGGCTGACGGTACAAAACTTGTGGCAGAGCAGCCTACCTACGGCCGCTATTTGCTCGAGCTTTTTCACCTGTCCTGTCATCAGTCCATCAAGTGATGAAAGCAACGCCTTTTATATTCAAGAGAAAAAAATGTACTTCGTCAGTTCTAGCCAACGAAAAAAAATAGCGTGTATTTGAAGAGGCTACGCTATATTTGGTCTAAACTTGACGCTACGAAGCTAATGGCGTTATTAGCGGGCTAAATCGCGCTAAATCATGTTAGCTTATAGCGCGCTAAAAATATTCTGAAAATAGCGTGAGGCCAAAAGAAGCCCAAAGCGGTAAAGCCCAAAACAAAGCCCAACACGTCCCAAACAATTCAATCCACCGATCAATTGCTTCCGCCGAAACGCACACAGCTAGCTGATCTATTGCTTTGAACTACTTGCTCAACGTACTGATCGTAATGGAAGTTTTAGCCAGAGGCTCATATCGAGCCTTGCTCTTTGCTTTATTGATTTGTCTTACGGTCTGATTACAGAGTACCCCGATGGTCTACCTTTATTCACGCTCAAACAAGAAACTAAATGCACCGATGGTAATACTGTTGTTTGTTGCTTCCTGTTTTAGTTCGCGACGATGAGATGCAATCTGGTGATTCTTCTAGTGAATCTGAAGCGGATGCCTGCGATTATGATTAGAAGTTTAAAACAGTTTGTCTTTTAGAGTTTGTTGATCTGTTCATGGATTTATGTCTCATGTTTATGTTTGTGCCATGGATTTGAACGTGACATTTGTATCTGGTCAAGTGGTTATGCATGTATTGCTTCTTGACAAATATTTAGTGCTGAAATTCTTAATATTTGAGATATATCTTATATTTTTTTCATCACGCTATTTTGAACGTAGCTTCGCTATAGCACGCTATAACTTGTATAACTTTTGAAGGAGGGCCACGCTATTTTTGATAGCACGCTATTTTTTTCCTTTCTAGCATAGCTACAGGTGACGATCAAGTGATGAAAGCAACGCCTTTGTAAGAGACAAAAAAAAATGTATTTGGACAGTTCTAGCATAGTTCTACAGATGACGATCCAAATAACAGGGCAGGCATTTTCGTTGCCAAGTTGCTTGAGAGCCCATAACTGCGACAAGCCGATTCCTTTTACCGTGTCAACACTGTGCTTTCTTGATGTCTTTATCAAATCTATACGTGATATGTCCAGACATAGAACTGTTGTCCACAAACACAACCCCTGGGGACATGGGAAACTCGTAGCCGTGAACACCCCTCCGTGAACGACGTCGCACCACGGGACACCGGTCAGTTCACCCCATACGAGCCACACGTTCCGGTGAAAAAGATAACTTCGCCACTACATCACCATTATCCATTTTGTAACCATCGACTGATAGGATTATACTGCCATGCAATTACATCATTAAATCATGAGGAATAAAAAATTATAAGTATTTTTTTAGAAACACAGTACAAACGCAGACGCTCACAACACGCGCGCACACTCACCCCTATGAACGCATACACGCACACCCTACCCCTATGATCACCTCCGAAATACTGAGCCAACAGATCGAGTCTTGAGATTGACGAAGTCACACCACGGGCGCCTCGCTGTCGACGGGAACGTCGCCTCCTTCGATTGTGTTGGGCCTCTATTAGTCTTGCAATTAGTTGTGACATAGATAAGATGATCATTCTGGTAGGAAATTTATTACAGTTTTATTTTATCCTAATGTTATCTCGATTTATCAATATGTTATGAATTATGATATCATAATCTTTTGAAAAGCATCTGACCTTATTTAAAATCACATGTTAGCCATCAGTGAATGACTATCAAACTTCTGTCTGACAACATAAAATGGGTACGACGTCAAAGTTGTTGCGTCTGGATCAACATTGCTTCTGAATCTAGATCAACATTACTTCAACTGACAAGTTTGATTCATTATAAGATGAAGGTGTTGCATCGGGATCAACATTGCTTCATCTGACAAGTTTGATTCATTATAAGATTACATGGTGTTGATGTACAATACTCGTATTTTGTGAATTTGGATGATATGTCAGTGTTACTGTAACATCCCTGGATTTTGTGTCCAGAAATATAGAGGACACAGGAGTGTGCATTGCATTCATGCATCAGAAAATCCGAATAATTTTCGCGCATTTAATTTTCAAAACACTAAGTGATTGAAGTTTCACTTGAGTTGGTGGAATTAAAGTAGATCATCAACTTGAGCGCTATAAACTTTGAGATGATCTTGGCTTACACCTTATTTTGGGGTAGAGAGCTAAACCCTAATGAAATAAAACTTGTTACATCAAATCATTACTCTAGGAGTTAATGATCAACCCAACTATTCTTAGTATTCTCTGAGCATCTATTCTTATCAATTGTGCTAGACATATCTAGTACATAGGAATCATGATAGTTTTGAAGACCAAGCTGAATTACCTAAATATTAACCTAGATCTTCTTACTTTATCTAGACATCATATTTTCTTATCTCCCAATCTTCTCGAAGGCATCCACAAGAGAACATGACCAGAAAGGAGGAAATACAACAAGAAGGCTTAGAAGAAGATTCCCTAGAAGGGCATAGAAGTGTTATGTCAATCTATCATGAGGAATGGGAACTTCTCATATCAGAATCCATTCTTAATAATATCTCTAGAAAGAGTGTGATATTCAAAGGTTTGGGTTATATAGAAGTAGTTTGATAACAAGCTTCGAAACCTTGTTAACAACTCACTTTTGTATGCACAAAACAATTGAGTGTCATATGCAAATAAGAAGAAGGTAAGATCATCCAGTACATTAAATACCTCAACCAATTGAGTATAAGTAGTAGTTTGAAGGCAAGACTAGCTATCTTGTTTACAAATTCTTCTTATATCCATGAGGTAATGTGAGGACATTAAACACATCAACATTCATTATAACCAATCAGGAGAGCTTCTTGCTTGGAGTAAAAGAAGTGCATTCACCACAAGAGTGAGACAAGTGATGTAGGAACTCTTATAGAGGACAAGGAGCACTTGTCCTAAAATTCAAATTATGGATTATGGGAAATCATTGCCATAGTAGAGGCCACATTATAGCATGGACCTAATGAATCCACTAGATTCAATGAAACCATCAATAGGATAGTTAACCATGATTCATACCAAAGAAAGATCAAAAGTAGAATAATAAACCACATTATAACCCAGGCATTATAATCAAGACCTAAACAAGAAAGACCCATGTAGACTATTGGTGTTTCTCCAAAGGAATCATAACCTAGGAGAAAGTAAAGCCAAATCCTAAGTCCATGTAATCAATATCCACAGATAGGAATCACATGAAACAACTCTCAAGGACATGTGAATGAGGAAGTTATTGATGCACTCGGTGGTGTTGTTGGGAACCCCAAGAGGAAGGTGTGAAGTAGTGCAGTAGCAAATTTCCCTCGGTGATGAAACCAAGGTTATCGAACCAGTAGGAGACGAAGAACATGTCTGGAGGTCTCCCTGGCAATGGAGCCAGAAATTACTTGATGGAAAGGGAGATGGAGCCTGCACAACACAATCAAACTACTTTGCCCCAACGAAACAGTGAGGTTGTCAATCTCACTGGCTTGCTGTAACAAAGGATTAAACGTATGTGTGGAAGATGTTTGCAGAGAATGAAAGTAACAGTTTGTAGTTGGTTGTATTATCAGTTTAAAGAAAAAGGACCGGGGTCCACAGTTCACTAGTGGTGTCTCTCCATAAATAATAATAGCATACATGCGGGTAAACAAATTACAGCTGGGCAATTGACAGAATGAAGAACTGCATAATGATGCATATACTATAGTCATGATATCTAGTGTGAGATTCATTTGGGCATTACAACAATATACATAGACCGTTCCAACCGCATCTATGACTAATAATCCACCTTTCGGTTAGCGTCCGCACCCCTTTCAGTATTAAGTTGCAAGCAACAGATTATTGCATTAGTCAAAGTGTGTAATGTAAGTAATACAATTATCCTTAGACAATGCACTACTGTTTTATCCCTAGTAGCAACAGTACATCTACAATCTTAGATGTTGCTGTCACTCCCCCAGATTAAATATAGACATGAACCCACTATCGAGCATAAATACCCCCTCTTGGAAACACAAGCATCTACTTGGCCAGAGCATCTACTAGCAACGGAGAGCATGCAAGATCATAAACAACACACAACATGATATATTATGAAGCAAATGACATAGTATTCAATATCCATCGGATCCTAGCAAACACAACATGTAGCATTACATAAAGATGATCTTGATCATGATAGGCAGCTCACAAGATCTAAACATGATGGCACAAAAGGAGAAGACAACCATCTAGCTACTGCTATGAACCCGTAGTCCAAGGATGAACTACTCACGCATCAGTCCGGAGGTGGGCATGGTGATGTAGAGCCCTCCGGTGATGATTCCCCTCTCCGGCAGGGTGCCAGGAAGAGGTTCTGAACCCTCCCGAACGGGTTGACGACGGCGGCGGCTCCGTAAGGGTTTCTGGAAAAGTGTTCGGGTGCTTTAGGTTTTCACGTCGGGGGGTATTTGTAGGAGAAAGGGCGAAGGCGGTGGAGGCCCGAGGGCCCCACACCAAGTGCTCGCGCGGCAACGGGGGGAGCCGCGCCGGCCTATGGTGTGGGTGCCTCGCGGCCCCACTCCGTCTCGTCTTCGGTGTTCTGGAACCTCCCGAGCAAAACAGGCACTTTGGCTTTTGTTTCGTCCAATTCCGAGAATATTTCCTTAACAGGTTTCTGAAACCAAAAAGAGCAGAAAACAGGGAACTGGCACTGTGGCATCTTGTTAATATGTTAGTCCCAGAAAATGCATAAAACCATATAAAATGTATACAAAACATGTAGACAATTGGTATAATATAAGCATGGAACATAAGAAATTATACATACGTTTGAGACGTATCAAGCATCCCCAAGCTTAGTTCTACTCAACAATAATTTCTGGAGTGACATGCTTTCACATAATCTTGATCATATAATATTGTAAGGCTCATGTCATGAATGAAGTGACTCAAAGCAATGATCTATAGTTTGCTAACAAATAGACAAGTAGTAAACAACTACATCATATAAGTAAAAACTTTTCATGAATAGTACTTTCAAACAAGCATAAAAAAGATTTACATAAGAGTTAACTCATAAAGCAATATTCTCTAAGTAAAAGAGCATTGAAGCAACACAAAGGAAGATATAAGTTCCAGCATTGGCTTTCAACTTCACTAGTAGAAAAACCCTTATCAGTGGCGCACCTTTTTGAATTCTGTGGCGCACCAATTGGGCATGGTCGGTGCGCCACAGAATTCTCGGCACTAAAATATATTTCTATGGCGCACCCGCCCGGTGCGCCACAAAAACATTTCTGTGGCGCACCCCACCACCATGCGCCACAGAAACATGTCTGTGGCGCACCCGCACTTAGGTGCGCCACTAATTTTTTTTTTTTGAATTTAAAAAAAATGGCGGCCAGATCCAAATCTGGATCTCGCGCCGCCCGTTTTTCGCTGGAATTTCGTCGGAGCCCGTGGTCGGAGGAGGAGGAGGTCCTCGTAAGTGCGTGTAGGAGGGGGTCGCCGGAGGTGGGTGGAGGAGGAGGAGCTTGCCGGAGGAGGAGGAGCAGGTCACCGGAGGAGGAGGAGGTGGTCGCCGGAGGTGGGTGGAGGAGGAGGAGCTTGCCGGAGGAGGTCACCGGAGGAGGAGGTCGCCAGAGGAGGTCGCCGGAGGAGGAGGAGGAGGTCACCGAAGGAGGAGGTGGTCGCCGGAGAAGGAGGAGGAGGTCGCCGTCGAAGTCGCCGGAGGTGGTCGCCGGTGTAGGAGGAGGAGGTCGAAGTCGTCTCTCTTCGCCGGAGTTGGTGGAGTGGAGGAGAAGGGGCGTGGAGGGGAGGTGGAGGAGAAGGGAAGTGGAGGAGAGGAGAAGGGGAGAGGAGAAGGAGAAGTGGAGGAAAGGAGAAGGAAATGAGAGGATAAGGTGAGAAGGGGAGAGGATAAGGGAGCCAGCCTCCCATTTCAAATTTCGGATCCCGCCCGAACTTTCTGTGGCGCACCCCCTCCCGGTGCGCCACAGATTTTTTTTTCTTTTTTTTTGATTTTGCTGAAAAAAACAATCTTTTTGAAATAACTTTTTTTCCTTTTCGAATTTGGAGAATCTGAAAAATCCTAACCGGGCAAAAGTTATGGCTGTTTCTACTTTCTTTACAGTAAACGCATTTTTTGTCCTAATCTGAAGAATCTGAAAAATCCTAATCTGAATTTTTGTCTAGTTTTTTTAAGGTATTAAACGCATTTTTTCGACGTCGTATGCAAAAGTTATGGCTGTTTCTACTTTCTTTACAGTGATTTTGCATAAAAGGTCAAAACTCATATTTCAAATATGCTACATGAAGTAGACACTAATACCTAACCATATTTCAAAGGATGGAATTTTTTGAACATTTTTTCATTTTCTTGTTTTTGCCGCAAGATTGAAAAGGCGATCCACGAGGGGGGGGGGGGGGGGGGGATCTGTGTGCAGATATTCTGTGGCGCATGGGACCCCATGCGCCACAGAAAGTGCAGACATTTTGTGGCGCACCCCACCTGATGCGCCACAGAATGTTCAATTTCTGTGGCGCACCCCACCTGATGCGCCACAGAATGTCGACTTTCTGTGGCGCATCCAAGCCCATGCGCCACAGAAAGTCATATTTCTGTGGCGCACCCATGCGCCACAGAAATATGACTTTCTGTGGCGCATGCAAAAGGATGCGCCACAAAAATGCTTTTCTGTGGCGCATGCAGTTTGGTGCGCCACAAAAAGCCCTCCACCTATAAGCCTTTTTCTACTAGTGCTTTTTGAACATGTATATCATATAGATAGTTGTCAACACAAAGGAATATAACAAGTGCAATAAGTAAGCATATAAGAGTTGTTGCACACAGTTGACACAAGCGTTTGCTTCGGGGACAGAAAGAAATAGGTAAACTGACTCAACATAAAGTAAAAAATAGGCCCTTCGCAGAGGGAAGCAGGGATACAAGCATGTGCTAGAGCTTCTTGGTTTTATAGGTTTTTGAAATCATATAGAGAGCGTAAAAGTAAGTTTTTGAGTGGTGTTTGTCGTTGTCAACGAATGGTAATGGGCACTCTACCCCCCTTGTCAACCAGACTTTCAAGAGCGGCTCCCATTGAAGGACGTTATTTCTACCAGCAAGGTAGATCATCCCTCTTATCTCTTTTGTTTACACATGTAGTTAAAAACTAGTATCATTGCTTGGCTGATTAGATCAGGGCAAAAATCTGAAGAGATTGCAGCGGTTAAAGTTGTAATTAATTGGGACTGGGCACCCCATTTGCCAGCTCTTTTTGCAAAATTAATGGATAAGCGGTGTATATGCCACTAGTCCGGTTGGTGAAAGTCTGTCTAAAAGCAAATGACAAGGTTGATATCCGTAACACCACATACTTCCTCATGAGCTAATAAATATTGACACAAATAAGGGATAATAAGTTTTGAATTAAAGGTAGCACATGAAGTATTTACTTGGAATGACAGAAAATACCATGTAGTAGGTAGGTATGGTGGACACAAGTGGCATGGGTTTTGGCTCAAGGATTTTGGATGCACGAGAAGCATTCCCTCTCAGTACAAGGCTTTGGCTAGCAAGGTTGTTTGAAGCAAACACAAGTATAAACTATGACAACAAGAAGTATATAAAAACATATTGCCAGTATTATAAAACTCTACGTTGTCTTCCTTGTTGGTCAAACATTTTTACTAGAAAATATCTAGACCTTAGAGATACCAAACATGCAAACCAAATTTCAACAAGCTCTACGGTAGTTCTCCATTAATGGGTTTTAACTACATGATGTAAAAGCTTAAACATGATCTTCTTGAGAGCTCAAAACAATTGCCAAGTACCACAACATACAAGATAACAATTCATAAGAGCATGTTTCTTTTCTTTATACCATTTACCACATTTAGCATTTTCTGTTTCCAACCAAACAACTTATTTAAACATAAACTCTCCAAGTATTTAACAATGAGGCAAGAGAGTATAACATATGGAAACTAACAACTCTGAACAAGAGGTGCATGAAAAATAAGAGCTGAAAATATTGCAGTAGCTATAGAAGAATACTCAACAAATATAAGTGAAGAATAGGAGTATTCAAATGAAAAAGCGGAGCGTGTCTCCCTCCCACACAAGAATGCTAGGATCCATTTTATTCAGAAAACAAAAATAACAAAGCAAAAATAAAAACAGACTGACGCTCCAAGTAAAGCACATAAGATGTGACGGAATTAAAATATAGTTTCACTAGAGATAACCTGATAAGTTGTTGATGAAGAAGGGGATGCCTTGGGGGCATCCCCAAGCTTTGACGCTTGAGTCTTCTTAAAATATGCTTGGGTGACCCACGGGGGCATCCCCAAGCTTAGGCTCTTTTCATCTTCTTGATCACATCATATCCTCCACTCTCTTGATCCTTGAAAACTTCCTCCACACCAAACTCAAAGTAAACTTCATTAGAGGGTTAGTGCATAATAAAAAATTCTCATATTCTGCATGGAGACAATCATTACATATGCTACTGGACATTAGCTACAGCCACTGGAATTTTGTGGAGCAAAAAGATCCATTCAAAAACAGCAAAAGAACCAATGCAAAATAAATGGCAGAATCTGTCAAAAACAGAACAGTCCGTAAAGACAAAAAAATTCGAGGCACTTAACTTGCTCAAATCAGAAAACTCAAAACTAATGAAAGTTGCATAAATATCAGAGGATCACGCACAAAAAATCCCAGGTCATTTTGTTTTTTTCTGTGAATTCTTACGAACTAAACGGTGGACAGCAGAAAACTGTTCCTGCGCAGGAATCCAAATCTAGCATCAACTTTCTACTAGAGGCTTAACTTGACACAACTTTGCAATAAAATAAAGATACAAAGGAATTGCTACAGAGGTAGACATGTTCCTTGACTAAAGCTGAAAATAAAATATAATGGGTTGCCTCCCAAAAGCGCTTTCTTTAATGCCATTTAGCTAGGCTTGATAGTTCTAATGATGCTCTCATGAAGATAGAAAATGAAGCAAAAGGAGCATCAAGAAGCAAATTCAAAACACATTTAAGTCTAACCCACTTCCTATGCATAGGGATCTTGTACACAAATAAATTCACAAAGAACAAAGTGACAAGCATAGGAAGATAAAACAAGAGTAAATTCAAAACTTTTAGCATATAGAGAGGTGTTTTATTACCATGAAAACTTCTACAACCATATTCTCCTCTCTCATAATAATTTTCAGTAGTAGAATTGAATTCAACCATATAACCACAAGAATCATTCAACTTAGATAATATAGACACATAAAGAGGATCATTACATTTATTTTGGAATTCATTAACATGCTTCCCTATTTCAAAATAGTTACTAAGATCAATATCAAGTTTAAGATCATGGTTGCAACAAAGACTTGGAACTGGAGACAATTGCAAACCACATAAGTATCTCTCAACATAAGCAAATTTCTCCTCCATGGTGTAATTAGGAGAATTCAAGAACAAAGTAGGACTCTCATGAGTAAGAGTACCATTACAAGCAACAATTATATCATTTTTATCCTCACATAAATAAGTAATAACTTCTAAACATAGAGGATTATTGATAAGCATAGGACCATCATCTAAAGCATTATCATATATAACATTAGGGACCGCATTTTTACTTTCTGTTATTTCCATTTTATTTGAGTCAAGGAACATGATTTTTTCAAATTTATCAAAAGTAGATATTTCAATAGATTCATGACATTCAACAATATGGCACACTTCCTCCTTAGACACGCATGGAGGGCAATCAAATAATGTAAGAGTTAAAGAGTTACTATCTTTAGGAGGTAGATCCTCCTTTTGTTCTTCACTCTCCTCCTCTTTTTCATCTAATGAGCTTTCAGGTTCAGCAATTTCTTCTTCTACAGGTTCCTGCAAGACAACGGTTTCTCCTATTTGAGGATGTATTTTCTCAAGAAATTCAGCAATATAAGGATTATCATTATAATACTCAAGGCAATAACCAAGTATAGCATAATTCTCAGTTTTACAAGGGGCATCATCATTTTGAATATAACCAGCAATTTCATAGGCACCCTTAAAAACAACAAATTCTTCAATTTGTTCAAGATTACCAAAGTCATAGTTTCGTTTAGCATAAGCAGCCAAGGTTTCATTATCATTATAATCACATTGGAAAGGTAGGTGTTTATGCCTTCTACCACAAAAAGATTCATTAATGCAGTAGGATTCATCATATGTAGAACACAAGTTCTTAGCAAAATAATTCAACCTACTTATTTGTTCCCATAAATATTTCCCTTTTTGAGACAAGCGATATTCCTCATAATAATTTTTCTGTTTCTCCGTAACCCACTTAGACAATAAGATTTTGTTTCAAAGAGAGTAGACATTGATAGCAAATAAATAACTAGACATAATAACAAACCGAAATACAAAAATAAATGCAAGAAACTAATTTTTTTTGTGTTTTTGATAATAAGAAGCAAACAAGATAATAACAAAGTAAATAAAATGCAAGTAACTAATTTTTTTGTGTTTTTGATATTTAAAAGCAAACAAAACAGGAAATAAAATTTAACTAAGCAAGACAAAAACAAAGTAAAGAGATTGGGAAGTGAGAGACTCCCCTCGCAGAAGAGCTTCAATCTCCCCGGCAACGGCGACAGAAATTAGCTTGATGCACTCGGTGGTGTTGTTGGGAACCCCAAGAGGAAGGTGTGAAGTAGTGCAGTAGCAAATTTCCCTCGGTGATGAAACCAAGGTTATCGAACCAGTAGGAGATGAAGAACGCGTCTGGAGGTCTCCCTGGCAATGGAGCCAGAAATTACTTGATGGAAAGGGAGATGGAGCCTGCACAACACAATCAAACTACTTTGCCCCAACGAAACAGTGAGGTTGTCAATCTCACTGGCTTGCTGTAACAAAGGATTAAACGTATGTGTGGAAGATGTTTGCAGAGAATGAAAGTAACAGTTTGTAGTTGGTTGTATTATCAGTTTAAAGAAAAAAGACCGGGGTCCACAGTTCACTAGTGGTGTCTCTCCATAAATAATAAAAGCATACATGCGGGTAAACAAATTACAGCTGGGCAATTGACAGAATGAAGAACTGCATAATGATGCATATACTATAGTCATGATGTCTAGTGTGAGATTCATTTGGGCATTACAACAATATACATAGACCGTTCCAACCGCATCTATGACTAATAATCCACCTTCCAGTTAGCGTCCGCACCCCTTTCAGTATTAAGGTGCAAGCAACAGATTATTGCATTAGGCAAAGTGTGTAATGTAAGTAATACAATTATCCTTAGACAAAGCACTACTGTTTTATCCCTAGTAGCAACAGTACATCTACAATCTTAGAGGTTGCTGTCACTCCCCCAGATTAAATACAGACATGAACCCACTATCGAGCATAAATACCCCTTCTTGGAGTCACAAGCATCTACTTGGCCAGAGCATCTACTAGCAACGGAGAGCATGCAAGATCATAAACAACACACAACATGATATATTATGAAGCAAATGACATAGTATTCAATATCCATCGGATCCCAGCAAACACAACATGTAGCATTACATAAAAATGATCTTGATCATGATAGACAGCTCACAAGATCTAAACATGATGGCACAAAAGGAGAAGACAACCATCTAGCTACTGCTATGGACCCGTAGTCCAAGGATGAACTACTCACGCATCAGTCCGGAGGTGGGCATGGTGATGTAGAGCCCTCCGGTGATGATTCCCCTCTCCGGCAGGGTGCCAGGAAGAGGTTCTGAACCCTCCCGAACTAGGGTTGACGACGGCGGCGGCTCCGTAAGGGTTTCTGGAAAAGTGTTCGGGTGCTTTAGGTTTTCACGTCGGGGGGTATTTGTAGGCGAAAGGGCGAAGGCGGTGGAGGCCCGAGGGCCCCACACCACGTGCTCGCGCGGCATGGGGGGGAGCCGCGCCGGCCTATTGTGTGGGCGCCTCGCGGCCCCACTCCGTCTCGTCTTCGGTGTTCTGGAACCTCCCGAGAAAAATAGGCACTTTGGCTTTTGCTTCGTCCAATTCCGAGAATATTTCCTTAACAGGTTTTCTGAAACCAAAAACAGCAGAAAACAGGGAACTGGCACTGTGGCATCTTGTTAATATGTTAGTCCCAGAAAATGCATAAAACCATATAAAATGTATACAAAACATGTAGGCAATTGGTATAATATAAGCATGGAACATAAGAAATTATAGATACGTTTGAGACGTATAAGTTATACAAGAAAGGATCCACAAGTTCATCAATAGACAATGATCTATTGATGGAATCAAGAATTCATTCTCAATAAAAGGTAAACTTAGACATATAGAAATACCATTGAAAAGAGGTTCAAGCAAATTGTTCATAAACTCAAATACACCTATTTCCAAGACATATGTCTCAAGATCATCAAATCCTATCAGGACGGATGCATCAACCTTTGAATCATAACTATGAGTGATGTAATAAAACAAGATTACATTCTCATCATTTCATCTAATCATCCAGCCAAAAAACCTGATCAAGGGCAGGTTATCTATACCTTGTGCTTCCAGTGATATTTGATCATGTTTACCCAATTTAGTTGTGAGGTATCACAAATCTGGGTTACAAAGGCAATGTTCCATCTTTAATAAGATTCAATTCATTCATGGTGGATGTTGTTCATAGGTACCACACTACACATTTGAAACCAACATTGGACCTCAAATTGGAAATATCAGGAAGTTATAATACATCCCAAAACAAGTTTAATAATTTAGATCTATCTTAAGTGTTGGAGTCATTAGTAAGAAAAGTACCAAACAAACATTTTCACAAACAAAAATATAATTTCCAATAATCATATCTATCTACCTTGGAGTAAGGCAATAAATCATATTTAAAACTTAAACATATCAAATCTCCACAACAAGTAATGGTAATTCAAATATTTACAAATAAACAAATAGCCATGTGTTTCATATTGCTAAAATGCATCACTTAACCTAAGAGGTGAATACCTCATTTCTTAAAAAGAAACAAATCAAGAATGCCAAAATCATTTCATATGTTCAATGAACTCAAAGTTATACAAGGAAATTAAATTATAAAGATGAATAATTAAACCTATTTGCATTTTGGAATACCACCTCAAATCACTTCAGAATTTAAAGATATCAAAACACCACATGTAATTATGGGCATAGAAAAATATTCTGATTATCACTTTATTACACAATAAAAAGAAAGAAGTAAAAGCCACACATTTTATTAAAATGAATAAGTCTAAATGTGCCTAAAATCACTTTATGTGATAAAAGTATTCAAAATACAAAAAGTATACAAATTCCAAAGTGAAATAAACCTCCTAATCAAAATATACACATTACAGGACTTCCCTGTGATTTCCTAATCAAGAATAGGTCCAAAACAATAAACCAGGGGCCTGTTTGAACTAGTTCTGTAGTTTCCTGGAAAGTCAGGGGGCTTTTCGCAAAACTCTTTTAAATCCCTTTCTTCTTCCTTCAGCCAGAAGGACGGCAGCGCCGTGTCCGCGCCTCCCAGCTCGCGTGCTGCCTCCTCTCGCCTCTCCTACGAGGATAAGGTCGCGGAGAACCCGTTCGCATCTCTCACCCCTCCCACTCGCGCCCTCTCTTCTTCTCTCTCAACTCCTCTCAAATCCCTAACCCTAGCTCTCGGGCCGCCGCCGTGCGCCGGCGTTCTCCGTCGATTCCGACCACCTCCTCCCGTTCTGAGTAGCTGGGAATATTCGTGGTGGCTTGGGGAACCTCCTCGTCGAGCATCTCGTGCAGAGGACCTAGGCGAACCGAGGATTTCATCGTCTCCTTCAACTCCGGTCGCCGCCGTTCTCTGAAGCACGCCGCCATATTCGACCTCCTCCCTCCTATCCAAGCATACCGACGTGATCGTGGTGAGCTCCGCTCCCTCCCCATACACTCCGTTCATCTCAATTTGTACGGGATTCACATGTCGTCGCGAACCGTCTTCGGCCGCCGCCAAACCTCGTCGCCGGCCACATTCCGGTGACCAGAAACGAGCGGCGCTGCCACCATTCAGTTCGCCTTGGTCTTCTGTTTCTGCTGCTTGCAGCAATTCGACTAAATTCGTTTGGATTCGCCGAATTCGTGATCGACGGAGGGAAAATTCCGTTGATGACGTCACTGTGACGTCATAAGGCCAATTTCAGAAAATCATTTATTCTTTTCATTTTATTCTTTTCGAAATAGTTAAGTATATGACAGGTAGGACCCCATGTCATATTTTTATTCATTTCCTAGATTAGTTTCTGTAAATATTAAAATTATGACAGGTGGGCCCAACTCTATTTAATAAATTCCAGAAATTGATTTAAATTGAGTTAAACTTTGTAAATTCATAACTAAATCATTTTAAATCATAAAATACAAACTTTATACCGAAATGTTCAGAAAAATAAAATCTACAATGTTGTATCATTACAATTTGTGTTTGATAAAATTGAAACATGATAAAATTTGAAATATAAATCACATAATCTTTTAAAATATGAAGTTAATCTGAAATGCTATTTTGGATGCATTTCAAACTTCATTTAAAATGTCTCACATGCATAACTTTAACTTTAGAAATGTGTTTTTATTATAATATGAAATATTTTTAATCAATAAATCTATTTTAAAATGATATTCTATTTTAAAATAATAATTAATAAGTATTATTCCATAATTGTGAAAATGAAGTTCTAAGCTTATAAAAGCTATTCCATTACTATTTAGCAACCACTTATAATAAATAGTACACATATTACATTTATTACTTAATTCTTTTGCTTATAGTTTGGTTAAGTGAAGAACATTAAGAAACAACCTAAAAGGTTAACAACATTAAAGTAGTTATATAACTTGTTATATTCCAAGAACAAACTACTCATTCTTAAGAAACAAAGTTAAGTTAAGAAGTAAATGCTTGATTGAAACAAAATAAAGATCTCATTGCAAGGTCTTGGGTAAAACACACAAATGAGAATAATTATATAACCCTCTCTTAACCACTTCATATGATACCAACAATTTTTTACATTATTTCTGTTCTTCAAAAGTTATTCTTTTTGCCATCATGAAATATAACACTACACTAGCTCTCTACTTAAATAAAGTTAATACATGTTTTCTACCAACAAAAGATGAACACAACCTAAAACAACCATTGAATGTTATATGTTGTTTCACTTTACTCATATGCTTAAATTGATGTTATTTATCTAAGGCTAAAGAATCCATTTCTCTTATGAAGTAAACTTGAACATAAGACAACCCTAAATGAAATCACCCAACTCAAACAACACACAATCATTGAGAGTGAGTGATACGTCTCCAACGTATCTATAATTTCTTATGTTCCATGCTATATTATACCAAGTTATTACATGTTTTATATGCATTTTATATAGTTTTATGCATTTTCTAGGACTAACCTATTAACAAGATGCCACAGTGCCAGTTCCCTGTTTTATGCTGTTTTTGGTTTCAGAAAAGTACTTAAGGAAATATTCTCGGAATTGGACGATTTCTTTTCTGAAGTCAGTTTTTCATCAGGAACGTTCCAGAAAGCCGAACACGAGACGAAGTGGGCCACCGAGGCGGCGCCACCACGTGCTCGCGCGACAGCACCCCTGGCCGCGCGAGGACCAGGTGTGGGCCCCTCGGGGCGCCACCGACTTCGTCCTTTCGCCTACAAATACCCCCCAGACTAAAAACCCTAACACGGTGTTCATATTTTCCTCCACGGGTCCCGAGCCGCCGCCGTCGTCAACACCAATTCGGGAGAGATCAGAACTTCTCCCCGGCACCCTGCCGGGAGGGGGAATCGTCACCGGAGGCCTCTACGTCGCCATGACCACCTCCGGACTGATGCGTGAGTAGTCTACCCTTGGACTACGGGTCCATATCAGTAGCTAGATGGTTGTCTTCTCCTCTTGTGCCATCATGTTTAGATCTTGTGAGCTGCCTATCATGATCAAGATCACCGTTATGTAATACTTCATGTTGTGTTTGCTGGGATCCGATGAATATTGAGTACTAAAGTTATTGCTTCATAATATATCATGTGTGTGCTATTTAATGATCTTGCATGCTCTCCGTTACTTGTGTATGCTCTGGCGAAGTAGATGCTTGTGACTCCAAGAGGGGGTATTTATGCTCGATAGTAGGTTCATGTCTCTATTAAATCTGGGGTGGTGACAGCTAGCTCTAAGGTTGTAGATGTACTGTTGCTACTAGGGATAAAACAGTAGTACTTTGTCTAAGGATGATGTTACTTACTTACTTTACACACAGTGCTTAAGGCGATAATCTGTTGCATGCAACTTAATACTGAAAGGGGTGCGGACGCTAACCGGAAGGTGGATTATTAGTCATAGATGCGGTTGGAACGGTCTATGTATATTGTTGTAATGCCCGAATGAATCTCACACTAGACATCATAACGTTGGTATATGCATTGGTTTGCTCATCATTATTCTATCAATTGCTCAGCTGTAATTTGTTTACCCGCATGAATGTTATTATTATTTATGGAACTGTGGACCCCGGTCCTTCTCTTTAATTTGATAAACCACAAACTGCAAACCTGTTAATTTCTGCAAACAAACATCTTTCTTCCACACATACGTTTAATCCTTTGTTACAGCAAGCCGGTGAGATTGACAACCTCACCGTTAAGTTGGGGCAAAGTATCTTGATTGTGTTGTGTGCAGGTTCCACGTCACCTACGTCCAGGAAGCATTTTCTGGCGCCGTTGACACCTCGGGGGAATTCATTATTTCCTACTGGTTCAATAACCTTGGTTTCACAACTGAGGGAAACTTGTTGCTGCACTACTTCATACCTTCCTCTTGGGGTCTCCCAACAACACACCCACCGTGTGCATCAGTGAGTTACGGGGTACTATACGATGCATCTCATACTTATGCATTAAGCATGTTGCTTCTTTAAACATTAGTCCTTACCGGACCAATGATGTTGTTTTCAGATTTCTCGGAGTTTATATTATATCGAAGACCTTGGCTGCATAATCTTGCAGTCAAAAAGGCAAGTTCATCCCTTTTCATGTCCTTTGAGATATTTCTTATGAAACTATTTGCAAAGGGTGCTATTATCACATGCATTACAAAAAGGACAGAAAACTTATTTTATAATAATATGACTATGGTTACCGACCAGAGTGGTGGTAATCTCATATGACTGGCAGATGGGACCACGGTAAGAATGTTGTGGTGGAGGTCCCATTTGCACGGGAAAGTATCACCTAGGACTTAACCACAAATGTCGCCAGTGATTCTTGTGCCGTATATAACGTGCAAGCATCAGATCTGAAATGGGACGGAGAAGTCAGCTGTGTCCTTTTCCTCTCGTACACCAACGGATGGCTAGATCAAAGCCGGGCGGTGTGTAAATCCGCTGAGCTTGAGGTGGCCAAGATAATAACCTCACCTTCGGGTTGTGGCTTCTAGCATCTATGAAGGTTGGCTTCAGAACCAGTTTGAGACGAGTTCCAAATGGTTAGCAGGTTGGAAGTTGGGCTTTCCCGCCACCTGCAACTGAAGTAATGGGGGGTGTGCGGGGTTGTTGGAAAGGCGCAGTGATTGGCTTGGATCACCGACCGGGCCCCACACAAAAGAAGTGTGGACAGGAAAGTACGCCTGGCTGTGCAACAAGGCATGGTAAAGCGCACCTCTGCAGAGTGTATAAATGTGACATGTTACTCCACGTTCCAGGATGGAACGACGAACGCAGCAGGAAAGGAGGGTCCTCAAAGCCCTAGCCCTGTGACTCCTGACGGACATAGTTCTTTGGAATAAAAGCAACCTTTTGAAGAAATGCTTTCGAAAACTTGCACTAGCCTATGACAATCCTTTGTCTGTGGCTATATTTATGCATCAAACTTCCTACCTTACATAATGAACTTGCTGGGTAACGCTGTTACTCACCCTTGCCTCTTAAAGCTCTGCTTAGACATGAAGAACCGAGAAGGCAACACTCTAGGCTATGAAGACTCCGTGGGAGGATAAACTCAAGATACCATAGAAGGCAACTACAACGAGTTGAAGCAATCCAGAGAAGATGGAGGACAAGTGAAGGCGTAGTATAGTAGGGGACAGATCCCTAGTCAGTAGAACCTACTTCTTTAGGCGATGCTATGGTAGCAGTCGCAAGCCTAGCAGTATTAGCAGTAGGCGTATTATAGGTTAGTTCTCCGAGATTTTCCATTTGATCTTCTTTTATTAGGGCCTTCTCTCATTTTATCGAGGAGGTTCTAAAGATCTATTGTTCTGGATCTTCTGTTTGTAATCTATAGTCATGCCTTGGACCTGCGATGTTTCTGTTGTACCACTCTGATGGATGTAACACTGGTGGACGGTGATCCATTGGTGCTATGTCAACAACTATAGCATACTACACCATGCAGTGGTATGATGGGTCACCACAGCTGGTATCAAAGCAAACGCTTTGACCCTAGGATTAAAACCCTCTAAAGGAGACCTGTAGGTTGGGTAGTGACTATAGGTAGCCATCTTATCTAAACCAAATCTTCTTTAGACTTGTGATGGATATTAACTTGAGAATAGCCTTATCACAATAGAGTAAAATCTTCCTTCACACCTTTTTGGAATAAGTATATCCTATCTCTTCTGAGATAAAGTTATGTATCTATTCTTTTAATGAATACGTACATATCTCATTCTTAGTAGGTATGACTTAGGAAAGCTTATCCTATAACCACCGGTGTTAATGAAAGGAAATATGACCATTCTAGTATAATCTACATGTATTGATGGTGGTATCTTTTAAAGAGAAGCCGTCTGAGATAGTATAACCACAACTACTTACCACGTGAGAGTCACTTGTGATTCTTTGCGTGATGGTGTAGAGCCCTTAGTGAGTCGATATTATTACGCCATAAGATAAGAGGTTTGATGATAGTAGTCTAATAAGAGAAAACCTCATGGTGAGTTTAGCTCCTAAACCATGATAGGAAAGTTAATTGTGACAATCTTCTAGTAATTAACTTTGATAAAAGGAAGGATGTATGATGTAGGATAATGACGGAAGCCATAAATATCACTGGGGTTGGATAATGATATGGTATTAGATAATGTTGTAATCATGTCTAGCAATCTTGAGAGATTATGTGAGATTAGTCTTTACTGGAACACAATTCGTAGCATCCATAATAAGTAAGTTAGATCACGTTTGGTGCTAGATAACTATTACTTGCGATCACTCTGTTGTAGCTTATCCTGTTGCAAGTGGTCAACTGGGGTAATTAGTGAGGCATAGAGTAGATTGAGCTATACACTTTACGATACAACGGTAGAGACCTATATACTATAATATTTGTGCATCATACTATAATACTTTATCTAAGCTTTAGTACGAGAGATGTTCTACTCAAAGTACTATGTTATGGGCTTAACTTATGCATGTATGCATATCATTTGGATTTCTTGGATTTTATTGATTCTTTGTGTGACTAGATCTATTCATGAAGTTTGGCTTGGTGTTCAAATGCATGTTGCATCATCAAGTCATGGCTTAATGTCATAGACCTAGATAGAACAGGAATCCGTGTAAGGAAGAGACGAGTTCCAAGGACAAAGATGAAGACTTGCATGAAGATGAGGGTTATGGTTCTTGGGCTCTTTGTTATGCAGTTTTGGCTATGCCCATGTTATGGCGCAGCTGAGGGGTTGAGTGCCGATGATCCATTCCGAGCACGCCTACCGATGAGCATCGGTCTGGGACTGGTAAACCCAGGGACCCTTGGTTACGTAGCATGACCAGTGACACATAGCATTGCTATATAATTCAGAGGTCGAGTCCGACAACTTGACAAGATTCGGGGATTCTTGTTATGCATTCTTGGTTAGTGATACGTCTCAAACGTATCTATAATTTCTTATGTTCCATGCTTATATTATACCAATTGCTACATGTTTTATATACACTTTGTGTTGTTTTATGCATTTTCTGGGACTAACCTATTAACAAGATGCCACAGTGCCAGTTCCCTAATTTCTGCTGTTTTTTGTTTCAGAAAACCACTTAAGGAAATATTCTCGGAATTGGATGATTTTTATGCCAAAGTTCCTATTTTTCCCGACACGTTCCAGAAGTCCGAAGAGGAAACGAAGGAGGGCACCGAGGCGCCGTCATGAGGTGGGGGCGCGGCTCCCCCCCCCCCCCTGCCGCGCCAACACCACGTGACGTGGCCTCGGGCCTCCACCGCCTTCGCCCTTTCGCCTACAAATACCCCCCGACAATACAAGACCTAGCACCCGAACACTTTTCCACGAAACATTACGGAGCCGCCGCCGTCGTCAACCCTAGTTCGGGAGGGTTCAGAAACTCTTCCCGGCACCCTGCCGGAGAGGGGAATCATCACCGGAGGGCTCTACATCACCATGCCCGCCTCCGGACTGATGCGTGAGTAGTTCATCCTTGGATTACGGGTCCATAGCAGTAGCTAGATGGTTGTCTTCTCCTATTGTGCCATCATGTTTAGATCTTGTGAGCTGCCTATCATGATCAAGATCATCTTTATGTAATGCTACATGTTGTGTTTGCTGGGATCCGATGGATATTGAATACTATGTCATTTGCTTCATAATATATCATGTTGTGTGTTGTTTATGATCTTGCATGCTCTCCGTTGCTAGTAAATGCTCTGGCCAAGTAGATGCTTGTGACTCCAAGAGGGGGTATTTATGCTCGATAGTGGGTTCATGTCTCTATTTAATCTGGGGGAGTGACAACAACCTCTAAGATTGTAGATGTACTGTTGCTACTAGGGATAAAACAGTAGTACTTTGTCTAAGGATAATTGTATTACTTACATTACACACTTTGCCTAATGCAATAATCTGTTGCTTGCAACTTAATACTGAAAGTGGTGCGGACGCTAACCGGAAGGTGGATTATTAGTCATAGATGCGGTTGGAACGGTCTATGTATATTGTTGTAATGCCCAAATGAATCTCACACTAGACATCATGACATTAGTATATGCATCATTATGCAGCTCTTTATTCTGTCAATTGCCCAGCTGTAATTTGTTTACCCACATGTATGCTATTATTATTATTTATGGAGAGACACCACTAATGAACTGTGGACCCCGGTCCTTTTCTTTTAACTGATAATACAACCAACTTCAAACTGCTTTCTTTCATTCTCTGCAAACATCATCTTCCACACCATACATTTAATCCTTGTTACAGCAAGCCGGTGAGATTGACAACCTCACTGTTGAGTTGGAGCAAAGTTTCTTGATTGTGTTGTGCAGATTCCACCTCCCTGCAGCAGCACTTTTCTGGCGCCGGGGAGACCTTCGTTGTGTTCTTCATCTCCTACTGGTTCGATAACCTTGGTTTCATAACTGAGGGAAACTTGCTACTACGCTCATGACACCTTCCTCTTGGGGTTTTCCAACTCCTCACACCCGTGAGCATCAAGCAATTTTCTGGCGCCGTTGCCGGGGAGCTGAAGCACATCTGCAAGGGGAGTCTCTCACTTCCCAATCTCTTTACTTTGTTTTTGTCTTGCTTAGTTAAATTTTATTTCCTGTTTAGTTTGCTATTAAATATCAAAAACACAAAAAAATTAGTTACTTGCATTTTATTTACTTTGCTATTATCTTATTTGCTTCTTATTATCAAAAACACAAAAAAATTAGTTACTTGCATTAATTTTTGTATTTCGGTTTTAGCTTTATTTCTGTTAAAATGTTGCTCCCTAAATACATCCTGAAGACCTGCCAGTAGGAAGTGGTTCTATAATTGGGAAAGATAATATTGAAGAATTCTTTGACCATGTTAGTATGCATGATAATTTTGAGGATAGATCCATAGCAGAACTTGCTCCAAATTATGAAATTGCTGCAGCTTCATTGGTTCACATGCTAGAGGCTAGGTTTGTTAACCTCCATCCCATAATTCAACAAATGTTTCTTAATCTTCATAATGTTGAAAATGCCGAAAAGAAAGACTTTATTCTAGAAACCCTGCTTAAAGAATTTGGTGATGTTGCTAAAGAAGATAGGAAAGTTTTTTATCGCTTTAATATGCTAGGCTCATGTGTAGAGGTCATCAATACACTAGAAAAATTGGGGCAAACCAAACCTAAAAAGGGAGAAGTAATCAAAATACCAATACCTATTAAACTTGTAGCTATGCATGAAGCTTTGGAAGAAAATTTTGATTAGGTTGTCCCTGCGAATCCCTTTGATGAATGTAGTAAACCTAAGAGTAATGAAAAAGGGATCTCTGAAACTCATATAGATAAAATACAATGCATAGTAGAGAGGATTTCTTGCATTGATTTGGATGCTTCTTCTCTTGGAAATGCTTGAGTTTTGCTTTCTGTGCCTAGCTCAAAGGCGTTAAAGAAAAGCGCTTATGGGAGACAACCCACTTTTTATTCCTGTTATTTTATTTTCTTGAGTCAAGGAACATGCCTACCTCTGTAGCAATTCCTTTTTATCTTTACTTTATTGCATAAGTTGTGCCAAGTTAAGTCTCTAGTAGAAAGTTGATGCTAGATTTGGATTTCTGCGCAGGAACAGTTTTTCTGCTGTCCACCGTTAAATTCATAACTCTTCTCAGAAAAATCAACATGACCTGGGATTTTTTGTGCGTGATCCTCAGATATGTACGCAACTTTCATTAGTTTTGAGTTTTCTGATTTGAGCAAGTTAAGTGCCTCGAAAAAATTCGTCTTTACGGACTGTTCTGTTTTTGACAGATTCTGCCATTTATTTTGCATTGGTTATTTTGCTGTTTTTGAATGGATCTTTTTGTTCCATAAAATTCCAGTGGCTGTAGCTAATGTCCAGTACCATGAAAATGATTGTCTCCACGCAGAATACGAGAATTTTTTATTATGCACTAACCCTCTAATAAAGTTTACTTTGAGTTTGGTGTGGAGGAAGTTTTCATGGATCAAGAGAGAGGATGATATGATGTGATCAAGAAGATGAAAGAGCCTAAGCTTGGGGATGCCCCCGTGGGTCACCCAAGCATATTTCAAGAAGACTCAAGCGTCAAAGCTTGGGGATGCCCAAGGCATCCCCTTCTTCATCAACAACTTATCAGGTCATCTCTAGTGAAACTATATTTTAATTCCGCCACATCTTATGTGCTTTACTTGGAGCGTCTGTTTGTTTTTATTTTTGCTTTTGTTATTCTTGTTCTCTGAATAAAATGGATCCTAGCATTCTTGTGTGGGAGAGAGACACGCTCCGCTTTTTCATTTGAATACTCCTATTCTTCGCTTATATTTGTTGAGTATTCTCCTATAGCTACTGTAATACTTTCAGCTCTTATTTTTCATGCACCTCTTGTTCAGAGTTGTTAGTTCTCATATGTTATACTCTCTTTCTTCATTGTTAAATACTTGGAGAGTTTATGTTTCAAAAAAGTTGATTGGTGTTTGGTTAAGAACAGAAAATGTTAAATGTGGTAGATGGTATAACTAAATGATACATAATCTTGTAGATCATTAAATTGTGTCACTTGAATCATTGATGTTGTTTTGAGATATTAATATGCTTAATGGTAAAACATGATGGTTTAGTAAAGTGGAATGATTAATGGTTGGTCTAGAAAACTTGAAGTTGTGCCACACTTAAATATCCAGTTGATAGCATAATGATATATGACTTCTAATGTTAAAAACAACCGTAATGACTTTGTGTTATGCGCTACGGTCGGGGTCCCAACAGTGACTTGTTCATTTGCCACAGTCCCTCATGGAGTGATTTTCATTATGCCTTGAAAGATCATATTTCTAGTTGGAATCTTTTTGCTTGTGAGTTCTAAAGCTGCGGTTTTCATGGCACTTCCACCACCATATTTGCTAGCCTCTTCGGTACTTTGCATTGCCCTTTCTCACATTGAGAGTTGGTGCATACTTCGCGGGTACATCCAAAACTCGTGGGAGATCTTCATCATGTTCTCCTACACATAAGCCAAATATCTTCCTCAAAACATCCACCATACCTACCTACTATAGCATTTCCATAGTTGTTCCGAGATATATTGCCATGCAACTTTCATCTTATATTACATGACTTGTTGTCATTTATCATTTATATATTGCTTTGCATGATTCTATATAGCTGTTGTGTGGTTTTACCCATGTTACGCTGGATCATTGCATATCCTGCTACACTGGCAAAGGCACCGTTTCATACACCATGTTTTATCCCTTATGAGATCCTTGTATCAAAAGTGTGTTGTCATATTAGAATGTTTGCCCCTAAAAGTGAAAAGAGCCATGGAGGCCATCGAAAAGAGAAACAGAAAAATACAAAAAAAATGGAAAAATAGAAAAAAAGAAAGAAAGAAAGAATAAAAAGGGGGCAACATTACTACTCTTTATCCACACTTGTGCTCATGTTATAGCACCTGTAATATTCATAGTCATCATTTGTGCTCATGTTTAGCACCTTTACTCCATATGTGAGAGTTTTCATGTCTTACTTGTATAACTATGTGGGGAACTTTACATTATAGAACTTGGCTTGTATATTCCAATGATGAGCCTCCTCAAAAGTGCTCTAGGTCTTCATGAGCAAGCAAGTTAGATGCACCCCCACTAGTTCTATTGGAGAGCTTTCATACACTTATAGCTCTATGTGCATCCGTTGTGTGGCAATCACTACTCCTTGCATGGCTTCGATTATAAGACTTCCTCTTGTCTAATGATCACTTTCAGCTGTGTGAGACTTTCTTCCGTTGGCCTTCCAAACCCCCATTATTATTCTCTTAGCCACAACATCCTGGTGCCAGGAACCAACGCTGAACACTTGCTTGTTTTTTAGTGAACAAATAGAGAGATGATCTTCTACGTGCATATTGTTATTGCTTGACTTGATCCTTTCACAAAGTTGTCATGAGTGTTTGATTCATTAGATGGTTATATTGTTGTTCTTGAAGCTTAAATCATCTTTAATATCTACTTTGCACGGTTGATTGTTCTCTAGTACTAATTCATTGAAAGTTTTGCTTTGTTCTTCCTACTTGTTTATTCATTACTCATTTGATATCAATATAAACTACAGCTTTTATTCATTTGATCTCAATTTACATGCATTACATTATTATATGATCAAGATTGTGTGAAAGCATGTCACTTCAGAAATTATTGTTGCTATCGTTTTACCTACTCGAGGACGAGTAGAACTAAGCTTGGGGATGCTTGATACGTCTCAAACGTATCTATAATTTCTTATGTTCCATGCTTATATTATACCAATTGCTACATGTTTTATATACACTTTGTGTTGTTTTATGCATTTTCTGGGAATAACCTATTAACAAGATGACACAGTGTCAGTTCCCTGTTTTCTGCTGTTTTTGGTTTCAGAAAACCACTTAAGGAAATATTCTCGGAATTGGACGATTTTTATGCCAAAGTTCCTATTTTTCCAGACACGTTCCAGAAGTCCGAAGAGGAAACGAAGGAGGGCACCGAGGCGCCGTCATGAGGTGGGGGCGCGGCTCCCCCCCCCCCCCCCCTGCCGCGCCAACACCACGTGACGTGGCCTCGGGCCTCCACCACCTTCGCCCTTTCGCCTACAAATACCCCCCGACAATACAAGACCTAGCACCCGAACACTTTTCCACGAAACATTACGGAGCCGCCGCCGTCGTCAACCCTAGTTCCGGAGGGTTCAGAAACTCTTCCCGGCACCCTGCCGGAGAGGGGAATCATCACCGGAGGGCTCTACATCACCATGCCCGCCTCCGGACTGATGCGTGAGTAGTTCATCCTTGGACTACGGGTCCATAGCAGTAGCTAGATGGTTGTCTTCTCCTATTGTGCCATCATGTTTAGATCTTGTGAGCTGCCTATCATGATCAAGATCATCTTTATGTAATGCTACATGTTGTGTTTGCTGGGATCCGATGGATATTGAATACTATGTCATTTGCTTCATAATATATCATGTTGTGTGTTGTTTATGATCTTGCATGCTCTCCGTTGCTAGTAGATGCTCTGGCCAAGTAGATGCTTTGTGACTCCAAGAGGGGGTATTTATGCTCGATAGTGGGTTCATGTCTCTATTTAATCTGGGGGAGTGACAGCAACCTCTAAGATTGTAGATGTACTGTTGCTACTAGGGATAAAACAGTAGTACTTTGTCTAAGGATAATTGTATTACTTACATTACACACTTTGCCTAATGCAATAATCTGTTTATTCTGATATGATCTTCCTCCCCACCTCCCACCTCCCCACCGGCGCCCAGCCCTCCACCACCACCACCATCTCCGGCGACCATGAAGCCCGCTGAGTGCAGACATGGAGGCCCTCCTTCACTGGGATTTCTCCCCAGGAATTGCTCTCGCTAATCAGGTGCGTCGAAGATTTGGCTCCCAAGTCCACTTCCTGCCTTCCCCCTTGGCTAAGGAATTCTTCCTTGTCGCGTCCTTCTCCTATGCCTCTTTCCCCCTCTCTGAGGATTCTGTTGCCTTGGCACTCCAATGTTGTCTGGGTGGTTCGTCTGCTGGATTTCATGTGACCCTACTTAGTGCTCGGCGTTTTCGGTTCTCCCTGGCTTCAAATTTAGTGGGTCATTTTATCTATCAGTTGCGTGAACGTATTTGGCCAGATTTCATCTGCCATTTTTCCCTCTATCGAGATGATGTTTCTAGCCTTGTGAACCTTACTGCTGATGCCTGGCTTTCGGCCAATGATTCGTTAGTTTCCAGCCCTGTGAAAAACATTGCCATTCAACCGAATCTGGATTTTCTCAAAGCTTCATCATCTGCTGATCACGGCGGCCCTACGGGCTCGCCTGCCAGTGCCCAGGTCAATCATATCCCTGCCCCAGTTTCCGATTCTCTAACTCCGCCAGAATGTTCGATTCAATTTGGTTCATTCGCTATCCAGACTGTTTCGTGCCCTGCTTCTCCACCACTGCGGCATATTTCGCTGGGCCAGTTTGAATTTGAAATTCTAGAAATCCGGGATCCCACTGATTCCGTGATTAAATTTGTGGGCAGTAATTATTGGAAGGGTTGCCTGAATTATGCGGTTACTTCGGATCATGATTGGCTCAATCATATGCTGGATTTGCGTGGTGCGGGGTACAAAGATCCTGAGATATCTGCGGCCATTAATTGTTTTGGTCTGCCCCCCACTGATTTGGCTAGAATTATCTTGGGATATTGCCCGTTATGCAACTTTAAATGTGCCTCAGCTGATTGCGTTTGCGCTGCCCCCAATCCTTCTCAGACTCAGCCAGATCAGCAACCCCCTCTGCCGGATCCGCAACCCTCTCGGACTTCCATTGACCCTGTGCAATATTGTTATAACTGTTTGGGCCTTGGCCATTTTCAGCGTGGCTGTACTAGGGAGGTAATTTGCATTAGTTGTTATGGGCCGGGGCATAAGGCCAGGAACTGCCCCATTAACCCACTATGTGCTTACTGTCATTTGCTGGGCCATGCCCTGGACTCCTGCCCAAAATTGAGATGCCGCTCCTGCAACTTACATGGGCATACGTCGAGGGCTTGCATGGGAAAGAAATCCTGGCGAATTAAATTACCAATTGCTAATTCTGATTCATTGCCGTTGGCCGCCTCGTCTCCTGGTTGCCTACCTTTGGTGGAATTATCCCCTGCCTCGAGTACTCCTCCTACACCAGAGACTCCCCCCTCCTCTGTTTTACTGGATTTGTCAGGAACCCTACCCTCTCCTCCGACTCCTTCTTCGGCGGTGATGGCGAACTTCCCTGTGCGGCCTTTTGACTTCATCTCCGACAATGGGGCAGTGGAGCAAGGTCCTGATGACCGCCTTCAGCGCAGCATTCTGGTGGTAAGCGGCCCCCCTCTGTCTCATGAAGAATGTGCTATTGTTACCATCGATCCGCCGGTAGCAGACTTTGAGAAACGCCAGTATTTGGAGCGCATTGTTGCTGTTGTTGAGGATGACTTTGAGGTGACGGTTAGAAGGGCCGAAATTTCTGCTTTGGGAGTGGGATTAGTTACCTTTACCTCGGCTCTGATTCGAGACCAGATGGTGCGAGAGAGTCCACATGTATTTGAGGAATCTGAAGAGGTCACTTTCACCTTTGTTCGTCACGATGAAGCTCTGAACAGGCGTTCCCCAATTTTTCAGCTTGAAGCATGGGTCCTGTTCCTAGCTTTCCCACTTGACTATTAGACGGAATACTATATCAACAAAGCGGTGTCGCTGTTTGGTCGCTTGGTTCTGTGGCACCGACCCAATGAATCCCAGTCTAGGGTTCTTGCCAGAGTTTTGCTTAAGGAGATTCGTATTGTTCCCAGGAGCCTTGTAGTCACTCGCGCGGCCAGCCTCCCTGGAATTGGAATATCTTGGTCCATTCTGGTTTATGTTCTCAATGCCAGGAACCTGTTCCCTGCTTTGGTCAGTACTGAAGATGAAGCCCCTCCGATGAATGCATCCCCACACCCGTACCACCTGCCCTACCTCACTGCCATGCAGGAGCACCACCTCAATCTTCAGATGTTCAACCAACAACATGCTAATGCGGCCTGGGATCATGATGTTAATATTGTGATTGATAATCAGGATGGGTGGGGCAATTGGCCAGCCGTTCCTCTGCCTTTTGTCGGTATCAGTATGCGGCACCTACTTGGTTATGAGGGGCCATCTATGATGGATGGTGTGGAAGTATCTGATGTGGATTCTGATGATGCTTTGGACCCAATGGATGCTTGGAATGATTCTGATGATTCAATAGAGGATTGGAATGCTCACATTTCAGAGGTGGAATTTGCTGCTGACAACTTGATCGCTGGTAACCCGCAGCTGGGCCCCACTTTCATTAGGGCAGGTGGTCTGACCCGAACCCTATTGGTCCCAGCTTTCTCCTGCTACTGGTCATTTCTGGGCTGGATCATGAAGCAAGTCTACACTAGGCAAATTCTGTATGAAGCTTCGTCTGCTGACTCTCTTGGTCAGGCTACTCCTATGCTGTTGGATATGATCCACTCTATTTTGTCTGCTTTGGCCGCTCGCCGGCTTATGTGGCCCACCAGATCTTGGACACTCAAACGCTCCTGGACACTGGCTTTTGGCCCTACTCTGAATATGAGCACATTTCTGCTGGAGCTTGGACTGTCTACTGCCGATACTGAAGTCACCGAGATCACTGCTGTCATTGAGCCCTTCGCTATTGATGGACCTGGAGATGACGCTGGGTCCACATACGCTTTGGAGGCCCCTTCTTCTGGTGAGCCCACTCATACTCTGAACTTCTCTGCATTGCCTTTGTCGGATGAGCTACAGGACCTGGGTTTTGTTTCTGATTTATATCCCTCTACTGAGGTTTCAGCTGTGTATTCTGGGGAGGAACCATCTATCACCATACCCACTGCCCCACTGCCGCCTATCCGTGCTCGGACACGTAAGCCTACCACACCCTTTGTAAACACTGTTGTCCGTCGTTCTCCTAGACTGGCTAACAATGGATTCATGCATTCTGTTGTATCAGACACAACTCCTCGTCGTAAAGCATCTATGATCCCGAAAGCTAATCCACCCCGCGTACTTCAGATCGAAGAGATGCAGCGCTTAGGTGTGGAAGAGTGTCATATTGACCCGCTGGAACTTACGGACGCACGCCTGCGCCAAGCCAGGAAGCATGATGCTTGAGTCTTCGAGTCACGTCGTCTACTGTACCCGAGTACACTGTTATCAGTCTGTGTCAGTTGAACCGTTTGTCTGCTTCAGTATGCTGAACTATTTGTGTTGCTATGGTTGTAATTTGGATTGCTGCTATATCTGTCAATGTTGCCCGGTTGATACGGGCCTAGACTGGACACATTTTATTTCTCTTCCATGGATCTATTAAATCGTCTTTGGCGTATCCTCTGTTGGAATATCCGTGGTCTTAATTCGTCGGAAAAGTGGCCCTTAATCTACAACAAGATTGATGAGAGTTTAGCTTCAATTGTCTGTTTTCAGGAATCTAAAAAGATGACTTTAATCTGGCTTTTATTCGTAAATTTGCGCCTAAGAGATTAGATAAGTTTGCTTTTGTTCCATCTGAGGGTGCTTCAGGTGGTTTACTTGTGCTCTGGGCAGGCAATGATTTTTCAGGGACCGTTATCCAGCAAGAGAGCTTTGGCATTGTTATTAAATTTGATTCAACCGTTTCTGGTGACTCTTTCTTCCTGGTCAATGTGTATGGCCCGTGTGAGGGCACTGCACGTGAAAACTTCATTGCTTGGCTTTTCAGTCTACCAGTTGAAGATGATGAACTCTGGTTGTTCATGGGCGACTTCAACTTTTATCGGTATGCTGACAGCAGAAACCGAACAGGCGCAAACTTCTCTGACATAGCCACTTTTAATGAGGTGATTAGCTATCTTGGGCTGATCGAGCTCCCGATCAAAGGAAGATCATTTACATGGAGTAACATGCAACACGATCCACTTCTGGAGCAACTCGACTGGTTTTTCACCTCCTCTCGTTGGACACTGACATTTCCAAATACTCTTGTTCATCCGTTGGCCCGTCCTACCTCAGATCATGTGCCTTGTGTTGTTGCCATTAGCACCACTATTCCAAAAGCCAAGGTCTTTCGATTTGAGAATCATTGGACCAAGATGCCAGGGTTTTTGGATGTTGTCAAACGAATTTGGGATATTCACTGCCACGGGGATGCTGCGAAATGTCTATCGTCCAAACTGAAATTGTTACGCAAGGGGCTGAAGCAGTGGAGCACGAGTATCTCTGTGCTCAATAATCTGGTGGAAAACTGTAACAAAATCATACTGCTCCTTGATAATATTGAGGAAGCTCGGCAACTGGATCTGACTGAATGGAATTTCAGGAACATTGTAAAGAAACATTTGAGCTACCTGCTTAATTGCAAGCTAGAATATTGGCGGAAGCGTTGCACAGCACGGTGGGCAAAATTTGGCAGTGAAAACACTTCGTTCTTTCACTCCATGGCAACTATTCGGTACAGAAAAAATACCATCTCCTCTTTGACCCGAGAAGATGGTTCTCTTGCTATGGAACATCACGAAAAAGCTGGTATTCTGAGAACCGCTTTTAATGACAGACTAGGAATCGTCATTCCCATTGATAGCAGTTTCAATTTCTCAGACTACATTAACCATGCTGATGGTTTGGAGTCTCTCTCTGTCCCTTTCACTCGAGCTGAGATTGATGGCACTGTGGATGAAATGCATTCGGATAAAGCCCCTGGCCCGGATGGTTTCAGTGGCCTCTTTCTCAAAGTATGTTGGCCGATAATAAAATTCGATTTCTATCGATTGCTGGATGATTTTTGGGAGAAAAAGCTCAACCTCCAGAGTATAAATGATGCTTACATCACGCTGATCCCGAAGATTAATGATCCTATGAGCCCCAATGATTACCGCCCAATTTCATTGTTAAACACATGTTTCAAGCTGATTACTAAGTTGCTTGCCAATCGCCTTCAACGGAAAATTCTGAGCCTTGTTCATGCCAACCAATACGGTTTTCTCAAGTCTAGAAATATTCAAGACTGCATCGCCTGGGCTTACGAGTATATTCATCAATGTGCCCACTCGGGTGCGGAAGTCGTAATTGTCAAACTGGATTTCGCCAAGGCTTTTGACACTATTAGTCATCAATCACTACTCAATATTCTTCGCTGCAAAGGTTATGATGAGAGATGGTTATTCTGGATTAATTCCATTTTCACCACAGGTTTTTCCTCTGTTCTTCTTAATGGTGTGCCCGGTAGGAAATTCCCTTGTCGTCGTGGTGTGCGACAAGGGGATCCCCTCTCTCCGATTCTATTTGTTGAAGGGGCCGATTTACTGCAGTCGATGGTGAACAAACTCGCTCTTCAAGGTGTTTTCACAGCCCCAATTCAGATCCAGCATTTGGACTTCCCCATTGTCCAATACGCCGATGATACGCTGGTTATCATGCAGGCATGTCCGACTCAATTGACTGCCCTCAAAAATACTTTACATCGGTTTGAATCAGCAACCGGATTGAAGGTGAATTATAACAAAACATGTATGATGCCGATCAATATCACGCCTGCACGGTTGGATCAGTTGGCATCTATATTTGGCTGCTCTGTTGGCACTATGCCCTTCCCCTACCTGGGGCTTCCTCTCGGCACGACTAGGCCCACAGTTGAAGATCTGAGCCCAATCACTGATCAACTGGAGCGGAAACTGAATGCGAGTGCTAGGTTCCTGGATTATGGTGGGAGAGTTGAGTTGGTAAATTCGGTTCTATCATCTCTGCCTGCTCATTATCTTTCATCACTGAAAGTGCATAAAACAGTTATTAAACTGTTTGATCGTGGTCGCCGTCACTGCCTATGGGCGAAAGAAGAGGAATCCAACTCCACACATTCTCTTGCAGCCTGGTCTTTAGTCTGTCGACCTAAAAAGCATGGTGGACTTGGCATCAAAAACCTTGAAGTCCAAAACACGGCTCTCTTGCTCAAACAGCTTCACAAATTCTTTTGCAAGACTGATACTCCTTGGGTTAAACTGGTTTGGTCTTTATATGGTGACACCCCCCCTCAAGCCCAGTCCCCTCGCGGATCGTTCTGGTGGAGGGATATTTTCAGTCTGATCAATATTTACCGTAGCATCACCACATCTCAGGTGGGTGATGGCTGCCTTACCCTGGCGTGGAAAGATTATTGGCACAATAACACACTCCTCTGTGATTCTCTTCCCCACCTGTACTCATTTGTTCTGAATGAAGACATCTCTGTGGCTGCACTTAAGGACTCCACGGATATATCTCAGATGTATGCTCTCCCTCTGTCTGCTCAAGCGGCACAGGAGCATGATATGCTACAGCAGTTTTTCCAGCAGTCCACGGATGTTGCTCAGGGATTGGATATACGGAAATTTGCTTGGGGCTCTACTGCCTATACCCCAGCTAGATACTATAAATTCCTCTTTGCTCAATCCCCTTCAGATCCTGCCTTGAATGCTATATGGAAGTCCAAATGCCTGCCTAAACTTCGAGTGTTCCTTTGGCTGCTCATGCTAGATAGATTAAACACAAAAGATCTGATGAACCGTAAGCATTGGCACATCGAGGAAGGGTATGACTGTGTATTGTGCAATGATCGTGTCCTAGAGACCAGAGATCATCTATTCTTCAGCTGCCCGTTTGCGCATACCTGCTGGGATTTCGTGGACATCGACTGGAACAGTGCCCTTCCTATCTCTCAGCGTGTCTTGTTGGCCAAGCAAATGTTCCCGGACGTATGTTTTATGGAGATCTTTGCTTGTGTGGCATGGAATATCTGGAAGTTACGTAACGATCTCATTTTTAATAACCTGACAAAATCTTTTGATGGATGGAGAGTTCGATGCCAGAAGGACCTTCTGCTTCATCAACACAGAGTTCGGAGTGCTCTAGTAGCGCCACTTCTTACTTGGACTAGGTCTACTTTTTCTTAATAATGTTGTACTCTCCCTTTTTTGACCCCCCCTGAACTTTCTTTGTAATATCTTGCTAAAAAGTCACCTCTTTGGTGTCTTCATAGCACTTTATAATTGAAAATCAACCGTAGGGATTTTTCCCTACGGTAACAGGTGTAAAAAAAATGCAATAATCTGTTGCTTGCAACTTAATACTGAAAGGGGTGCGGACGCTAACCGGAAGGTGGATTATTAGTCATAGATGCGGTTGGAACGGTCTATGTATATTGTTGTAATGCCCAAATGAATCTCACACTAGACATCATGACATTAGTATATGCATCATTATGCAGCTCTTTATTCTGTCAATTGCCCAGCTGTAATTTGTTTACCCACATGTATGCTATTATTATTATTTATGGAGAGACACCACTAGTGAACTGTGGACCCCGGTCCTTTTCTTTAAACTGATAATACAACCAACTGCAAACTGCTTTCTTTCATTCTCTGCAAACATCATCTTCCACACCATACGTTTAATCCTTGTTACAGCAAGCCGGTGAGATTGACAACCTCACTGTTGAGTTGGAGCAAAGTTTCTTGATTGTGTTGTGCAGATTCCACCTCCCTGCAACAGCGCTTTTCTGGCGCTGGGGAGACCTCCGTTGTGTTCTTCATCTCCTACTGGTTCGATAACCTTGGTTTCATAACTGAGTGAAACTTGCTACTACGCTCATCACACCTTCCTCTTGGGGTTTTCCAACTCCTCACACCCGTGAGCATCAGTTATGATTAGCGTGATAGTCTTCCGAGAGGTTTGTGTGACCGGTGTTCCCGGCACGCCTGCAGTGCAATTCTGCCTGGGAGTGGTACCCCAGTAATTCTCGACTATCATGTCTAAGAGCACCTAACAGTGTGTATAACTCTGGATTCCGGGATTCGCCGCAAGTTTTGGTATCAGAAGACATAAAGGACCTTTATGACTGAAGAGTTGTTTGAAGAATTTACCTCGGATATCCACAATTGTGTGGGTAAACCGCAAATTTCCTTTGTGAGATCATATAAAGGTAAATGAAAGGTGTGCCAAGACCAATATCCAACCATAAGACCAATGTTGGTACATACAAAGTATAGAGACTATTACAACACTCTAAGGAGGGGAGTGGTTAACGGAGTAGAAGTGTTGAGATATAGTGAGGAGAAGTATTGAAACCTGATCAATTGGAGTAAAAGATGAGGAGAAACCCAAGATTTGGTGTGGTTGTGCCTTATTCTCATAAGGTTAGCTGTAATCAAGATAAATATAGAAACCTTGGGAGAATCCCAAGCCAGGAGTTGAGGTTCTAACTGAAATGAAGTAATGATTAAACTGTAAGTGGAGATTGACAAAACCAAGTTGTTGAACTACTTTTGTCAATAAAGGATCATCCCTTGGTTCTAACCAAGAGTATGACGGAAGAATGGTGTTGGAGAAATCATCTAGTAATAGGGATCACCTTGCATCACTAGGATGAGTGTATTATGAAGATTCCAGATGACACGAGAAAAAGGAAACCCAATTTAGTAAGTCTTAAGAAGTAAATCATCACGACCAATCCTATTAGGGTGGACTAGGTATAGTACCATTACTAAGGTTGGCTAAAGGAGAAGTAAAGTGTACCTTAGTAAGACTCCCTAAACCCTAAGTACTTTCCAAATAGTAGGTCGGGTATTAAGTGAAGGAGTTATTCTAGAGATACTAATAGAACTAACAAGCATGAGATGGAGTCCAGATTCATGAGTTTTCAAGAAGATAGACCTAGAAGTGGAATATTCCAAAAAGGTATCACAAGAATCAAGGGAATTGACAATTAGCAATTGCTAAGTCAAAAGAGGATTCAAGGAAAAATATGGAATTGGGGATACACCAATTATCTCCATTAAGGATCAACACGGAGTTCGAGAACGACCATCTTATATACCAGTCAGATCTACAATCCGAAACGTAAGAGAGTACGAACTTCGGGGACGAAGTTTAGTTTAAGGAGGGGAGACTGTAACATCCCTGGATTTTGTGTCCAGAAATATAGAGGACACGGGAGTGTGCATTGCATTCATGCATCAGAAAATCCGAATAATTTTCGCGCATTTAATTTTCAAAACACTAAGTGATTGAAGTTTCACTTGAGTTGGTGGAATTGAAGTAGATCATCAACTTGAGCGCTATAAACTTTGAGACGATCTTGGCTTACACCTTATTTTGGGGTAGAGAGATATACGATGAGTAGCTAAACCCTAATGAAATAAAACTTGTTACATCAAATCATTACTCTAGGAGTTAATGATCAACCCAACTATTCTTAGTATTCTCTGAGCATCTATTCTTATCAATTGTGCTAGACATATCTAGTACATAGGAATCATGATAGTTTTGAAGACCAAGCTGAATTACCTAAATATTAACCTAGATCTTCTTACTTTATCTAGACATCATATTTTCTTATCTCCCAATCTTCTCGAAGGCATCCACAAGAGAAGATGACCAAAAAGGAGGAAATACAACAAGAAGGCTTAGAAGAAGATTCCCTAGAAGGGCATAGAAGTGTTATGTCAATCTATCATGAAGAATGGGAACTTCTCATATCAGAATCCATTCTTAATAATATCTCTATAAAGAGTGTGATATTCAAAGGTTTGGGTTATATAGAAGTAGTTTGATAACAAGCTTCGAAACCTTGTTAACAACTCACTTTTGTATGCACAAAACAATTGAATGTCATATGCAAATAAGAAGAAGGTAAGATCATCCAGTACATTAAATACCTCAACCAATTGAGTATAAGTAGTAGTTTGAAGGCAAGAGTAGCTATCTTGTTTACAAATTCTTCTTATATCCATGAGGTAATGTGAGGACATTAAACACATCAACATTCATTATAACCAATCAGGAGAGCTTCTTGCTTGGAGTAAAAGAAGTGCATTCACCACAAGGGTGAGACAAGTGATGTAGGAACTCTTATAGAGGACAAGGAGCACTTGTCCTAAAATTCTAATTATGGATTAGGGGAAATCATTGCCATAGTAGAGGCCACATTATAGCATGGACCTAATGAATCCACTAGATTCAATGAAACCATCAATAGGATAGTTAACCACGATTCATACCAAAGAAAGATCAAAAGTAGAATAATAAACCACATTATAACCCAGGCATTATAATCAAGACCTAAACAAGAAAGACCCATGTAGACTTTTGGTGTTTCTCCAAAGGAATCATAACCTAGGAGAAAGTAAAGCCAAATCCTAAGTCCATGTAATCAATACCCACAGATAGGAATCACATGAAACAACTCTCAAGGACATGTGAATGAGGAAGTTATACAAGAAAGGATCCACAAGTTCATCAATAGACAATGATCTATTGATGGAATCAAGAATTCATTCTCAATAAAAGGTAAACTTAGACATATAGAAATACCATTGAAAAGAGGTTCAAGCAAATTGTTCATAAACTCAAATACACCTATTTCCAAGACATATGTCTCAAGATCATCAAATCCTATCAGGACGGATGCATCAACCTTTGAATCATAACTATGAGTGATGTAATAAAACAAGATTACATTCTCATCATTTCATCTAATCATCCAGCCAAAAAACCTGATCAAGGGCAGGTTATCTATACCTTGTGCTTCCAGTGATATTTGATCATGTTTACCCAATTTAGTTGTGAGGTATCACAAATCTGGGTTACAAAGGCAATGTTCCATCTTTAATAAGATTCAATTCATTCATGGTGGATGTTGTTCATAGGTACCACACTACACATTTGAAACCAACATTGGACCTCAAATTGGAAATATCAGGAAGTTATAATACATCCCAAAACAAGTTTAATAATTTAGATCTATCTTAAGTGTTGGAGTCATTAGTAAGAAAAGTACCAAACAAACATTTTCACAAACAAAAATATAATTTCCAATAATCATATCTATCTACCTTGGAGTAAGGCAATAAATCATATTTAAAACTTAAACATATCAAATCTCCACAACAAGTAATGGTAATTCAAATATTTACAAATAAACAAATAGCCATGTGTTTCATATTGCTAAAATGCATCACTTAACCTAAGAGGTGAATACCTCATTTCTTAAAAAGAAACAAATCAAGAATGCCAAAATCATTTCATATGTTCAATGAACTCAAAGTTATACAAGGAAATTAAATTATAAAGATGAATAATTAAACCTATTTGCATTTTGGAATACCACCTCAAATCACTTCAGAATTTAAAGATATCAAAACACCACATGTAATTATGGGCATAGAAAAATATTCTGATTATCACTTTATTACACAATAAAAAGAAAGAAGTAAAAGCCACACATTTTATTAAAATGAATAAGTCTAAATGTGCCTAAAATCACTTTATGTGATAAAAGTATTCAAAATACAAAAAGTATACAAATTCCAAAGTGAAATAAACCTCCTAATCAAAATATACACATTACAGGACTTCCCTGTGATTTCCTAATCAAGAATAGGTCCAAAACAATAAACCAGGGGCCTGTTTGAACTAGTTCTGTAGTTTCCTGGAAAGTCAGGGGGCTTTTCGCAAAACTCTTTTAAATCCCTTTCTTCTTCCTTCAGCCAGAAGGACGGCAGCGCCGTGTCCGCGCCTCCCAGCTCGCGTGCTGCCTCCTCTCGCCTCTCCTACGAGGATAAGGTCGCGGAGAACCCGTTCGCATCTCTCACCCCTCCCACTCGCGCCCTCTCTTCTTCTCTCTCAACTCCTCTCAAATCCCTAACCCTAGCTCTCGGGCCGCCGCCGTGCGCCGGCGTTCTCCGTCGATTCCGACCACCTCCTCCCGTTCTGAGTAGCTGGGAATATTCGTGGTGGCTTGGGGAACCTCCTCGTCGAGCATCTCGTGCAGAGGACCTAGGCGAACCGAGGATTTCATCGTCTCCTTCAACTCTGGTCGCCGCCATTCTCTGAAGCTCGCCGCCATATTCGACCTCCTCCCGCGTATCAAAGCATACCGACGTGATCGTGGTGAGCTCCGCTCCCTCCCCATACACTCCGTTCATCTCAATTTATACGAGATTCACATGTCGTCGCGAACCGTCTTCGGCCACCGCCAAACCTCGTCGCCGGCCACATTCCGGTGACCAGAAACGAGCGGCGCTGCCACCATTCAGTTCGCCTTGGTCTTCTGTTTCTGCTGCTTGCAGCAATTCGACTGAATTCATTTGGATTCGCCAAATTCGTGATCGACAGAGGGAAAATTCCGTTGATGACGTCACTGTGACGTCATAAGGCCAATTTCAGAAAATCGTTTATTCTTTTCATTTTATTATTTTCGAAATAGTTAAGTATATGACAGGTAGGACCCCATGTCATATTTTTATTCATTTCCTAGATTAGTTTCGGTAAATATTAAAATTATGACAGGTGGGCCCAACTCTATTTAATAAATTCCAGAAATTGATTTAAATTGAGTTAAACTTTGTAAATTCATAACTAAATCATTTTAAATCATAAAATACAAAATTTATACCAAAATATTCAGAAAAATAAAATCTACAGTGTTGTATCATTACAATTTGTGTTTGAATAAAATTGAAACATGATAAAATTTGAAATATAAATCACATAATCTTTTAAAATATGAAGTTAATCTGAAATGCTATTTTGGATGCATTTCAAACTTCATTTAAAATGTCTCATATGCATAACTTTAACTTTAGAAATGTGTTTTTATTATAATATGAAATATTTTTAATCAATAAATCTATTTTAAAATGATATTCTATTTTAAAATAATAATTAATAAGAATTATTCCATAATTGTGAAAATGAAGTTCTAAGCTTATAAAAGCTATTCCATTACTATTTAGCAACCACTTATAATAAATAGTACACATATTACATTTATTACTTAATTCTTTTGCTTATAGTTTGGTTAAGTGAAGAACATTAAGAAACAACCTAAAAGGTTAACAACATTAAAGTAGTTATATAACTTGTTATATTCCAAGAACAAACTACTCATTCTTAAGAAACAAAGTTAAGTTAAGAAGTAAGCTTGATTGAAACAAAATAAAGATCTCATTGCAAGGTCTTGGGTAAAACACACAAATGAGAATAATTATATAACCCTCTCTTAACCACTTCATATGATACCAACAATCGTTTACATTATTTCTGTTCTTCAAAAGTTATTCTTTTTGCCATCATGAAATATAACACTACACTAGCTCTCTACTTAAATAAAGTTAATACATGTTTTCTACCAACAAAAGATGAACACAACCTAAAACAACCATTGAATGTTATATGTTGTTTCACTTTACTCATATGCTTAAATTGATGTTATTTATCTAAGGCCAAAGAATCCATTTCTCTTATGAAGTAAACTTGAACATAAGACAACCCTAAATGAAATCACCCAACTCAAACAACACACAATCATTGAGAGTGAGTTACGGGGTACTATACGATGCATCTCATACTTATGCATTAAGCATGTTGCTTCTTTAAACATTAGTCCTTACCGGACCAATGATGTTGTTTTCAGATTTCTCGGAGTTTATATTATATCGAAGACCTTGGCTGCATAATCTTGCAGTCAAAAAGGCAAGTTCATCCCTTTTCATGTCCTTTGAGATATTTCTTATGAAACTATTTGCAAAGGGAGCTATTATCACATGCATTACAAAAAGGACAGAAAACTTATTTTATAATAATATGACTATGGTTACCGACCAGTGTGGTGGTAATCTCATATGACTGGCAGATGGGACCACGGTAAGAATGTTGTGGTGGAGGTCCCATTTGCACGGGAAAGTATCACCTAGGACTTAACCACAAATGTCGCCAGTGATTCTTGCGCCGTATATAACGTGCAACCATCAGATCTGAAATGGGACGGAGAAGTTAGCTGTGTCCTTTTCCTCTCGTACACCAACGGATGGCTAGATCAAAGCCGGGCGGTGTGTAAATCCGCTGAGCTTGAGGTGGCCAAGATAATAACCTCACCTTCGGGTTGTGGCTTCTAGCATCTATGAAGGTTGGCTTCAGAACCAGTTTGAGACGAGTTCCAAATGGTTAGCAGGTTGGAAGTTGGGCTTTCCCGCCACCTGCAACTGAAGTAATGGGGGGTGTGCGGGGTTGTTGGAAAGGCGCAGTGATTGGCTTGGATCACCGACCGGGCCCCACACAAAAGAAGTGTGGACAGGAAAGTACGCCTGGCTGTGCAACAAGGCGTGGATCTCTTATGGGTAAAGCTGCGCACCTCTGCAGAGTGTATGAATGTGACATGTTACTCCACGTTCCAGGATGGAACGACGAACGCAGCAGGAAAGGAGGGTCCTCAAAGCCCTAGCCCTGTGACTCCTGACGGACATAGTTCTTTGGAATAAAAGCAACCTTTTGAAGAAATGCTTTCGAAAACTTGCACTAGCCTATGACAATCCTTTGTCTGTGGCTATATTTATGCATCAAACTTCCCACCTTACATAATGAACTTGCTGGGTAACGATGTTACTCACCCTTGCCTCTTAAACCTCTGCTTAGACATGAAGAACCGAGAAGGCAACACTCTAGGCTATGAAGACTCCGTGGGAGGATAAACTCAAGATACCATAGAAGTCAACTACAACGAGTTGAAGCAATCCAGAGAAGATGGAGGACAAGTGAAGGCGTAGTATAGTAGGGGACAGATCCCTAGTCAGTAGAACCTACTTCTTTAGGCGATGCTATGGTAGCAGTCGCAAGCTAGCAGTATTAGCAGTAGGCGTGTTATAGGTTAGTTCTCCGAGATTTTCCATTTGATCTTCTTTTATTAGGGCCTTCTCTCATTGTATCGAGGAGGTTCTAAAGATCTGTTGTTCTGGATCTTCTGTTTGTAATCTATAGTCATGCCTTGGACCTGCGATATTTCTGTTGTACCACTCTGATGGATGTAACACTGGTGGACGGTGATCCATTGGTGCTATGTCAACAACTATAGCATACTACACCATGCAGTGGTATGCTGGGTCACCACAGTTACTGAACATGAACGGAGTGTAAAGTTGTACAATCCTAATATTCGTTGTTGTATTGATGTCATGCCCTAGGGATATGTATAGTCGTACAAGTAGGTAAATAGGCTTGGAGTATAGGAAGGCATAGGAGTCATAATTTATCTCAAATTCTTACTCCTACATGTACATATAGTCTAACATTTGCCTTCAGTCGTAGCGGGAGTGAAAGGAATGATCGCGACTGGATTTAAAGTCTTACGCTTACTTCCTATTCTCCTCTTCGTCATCATCAACCACGTCTTTGCTTGTCTCTCATCTATTCCCTCGCACAGTCACATCAGGAGTGGTGTGGACGCAAGTGACGACACGGAGGTCGTTGACTAGAGTTGTTGCTGATGAATTGTTGTAGACATTGCCTGTGATATCGATGTCATGGTAGCCTATAATTATGTAGACGTGGTCAAGATAGTTGTCGTGTATGTTGTATCGTCGTAATCGGTGTAACCCAATGTCGGAGGCGCACAAAATTGCGCGATGTGTATAACGGAGTTGCAGCTATGGTTTTGTATGACATTTTAAACCTTATCGAGTTCACAAGGCACTATCAGAGTCGACGTTTTGCACCTTGAGACAGGGGCGGAGCTGCATGTCTTTACCCTGATGCACATGCATCAGGGTCCAAAAAAAATTATAGCCTAACATATTGTATAAAATGGACTTTTGCATCAGGTTAAGCTAGTATATGTGCATCAGGCATCATGGTTATCTTTGCTCCAGCTCCGCCCCTGCCTTGAGAGGTATCGTCGGGTGCGTCTTTCGAATATCAGAGGACACAGTCGTAGGTGGATCCACTAGTTCTGCAAAGACTATAGGAAACTCAGCAAACACACAACAGTTTTGTCAAAACCGTGTGCGCGTTTGTATGAGATTTCACAATAGTGATGCCAGTTTTTTATGCAGTCTTAAACGTGGAACACGGTCAATTCAGTCGTCATTGTCGTGCGCGTCTTGCAGTAGTAGTGTCAAAATACGCGTGTCCATCCTTGTGGAGGAGGTAGTAGCGGCGGTGGCGGTGTGTTGACGAGGTTGTAGATGAACATCGCCACATTGAGGTAGATCTTGGCGATGATGTGTCAGCGATATAGCAGCGGGTATGAAGTAGTATGTCGTTTGAAGGCGTTCCTTGTGGTGACGTGTGTTGATGCCATATTGTTGGAGAAGTCGAGGATAGATTACATCTCTTTCCACTCCGGCCTGACATGTGGATGGTGCATGTCGATGTTGTTTCTTGTTGATTTAGGTTATTAGAGGGAGAGTTTGATATTACTTACATTCATGAAAGTAGTGGGGAAGGAAGAGGACATGTCGAATAAGAGTATGGAGAAGGGTTGCCGCCGCCGACCACCATCGTTGACCGGAGGAAGAGATGACGCCGCTTACTTACTCCTTGATGAAGATGACTGTCAGGGGAGAGGGGGAGGAAAGAGAGCTCGAAAGGGGAGAAACCGTGGCGGGAGTTTTGCCGGTGAGCCGTACGGGGTAAAATCGGTGGAGCGAATGGCAGGTGGTGACAAATATCTTCACGCTCTAAAAAGACGACACATTTCGGGCAGAGGTGAAACCCCTTACCCATGACGACGGCACATTTTGGACAATCAAATGAGCCGCGGAACAAGTAGGCCAAAATTAATGCTAGTAGTAACCAAACACGCTCCAAGTTGCTCGAGAGCCAGATAACTGCGAAAAGCCGGTTTCTATCACTCGGTCAACAATTCGGTTTTCCTCATATCATTATCAAATCTATACGTGATATGTCCGGTCACAAAACTGTCGTCCACCCACACATACAAGCCCCTGGAGACATGGGAAACTCGTAGCCGGGAAACTTCTCCGTGCACGACGTCGCACCACCGGTCAGTTCGCCCCGTCCACGGTTACACGCATCGCAGCGCTCTGCACCTCGGCGTTACTATCTTACCCAGCACCACACACTTGACCAAGCGGGTACAGTTGGGGCAGAAGAGAATCCCGGAGACGATAAGAACACGATGATCAATCAATCACACACCAAACGTGCCCCTATTCTCCCGATCGATGCCGATCCTGCTCCGGGTTCACACTCCACGCCGCCGCCACGGCCCCATGTTTGCTTGCTCGATTGTTCGACGGCGACAGACAGCGACGGATGCAGTGAACCAGAAAACATTATCGCTCGCTCGATCGCCTTTGTGCCATCAGCATGTCGCGGCACGAATTGAAAACGCACAGGCACAGAGAGAGGATAAACAATGGCGTGGCGCTCGTCAACGGCGTTTTGGCGCCGTCTGATTAAACCCTCATACATCATGACCGGTGCTCTTGCTAGTGGACAAGATCGATCGCCATCCTAGAATAAACCCGGGCTGTCGTGGGTGTTGCATATGGCTGTACCATGCGAGCCCTGTCTGTCCTGTTGGAACTATGATACTTACTCCATATGATGGTTGATCGGTGCGTCTGCGTGCGTGGTTTGCCGTTGCCGACCTCGACCGCCAACCTAAAAGAAAGGGGGTAGCTTCCAAGATCTTGTTTTCCTCCCATGGCGATTGGCGAGTGCGTGCCGTTCCCGAGAGGGTGTCTGCATCGAGATGCAATTGCCATGCAATGACCGACCATCCTGAGGGTATCATTGGCCTTGAATCTGCACGCCAATGGGTGCCACTGTTTATGGTTGAGACTACTTTCCAGTACGTAGCTTCTTTTATTTTATTTTTGAAGGTTCGTCGAGATGCAAATGGGGTGACCGGCCATCTGGGGGTATGATTGGGCTTGAATCTGTACGATAAGGGCATCTCCAGCCGTCTCGCCCCCCAGGCACAAAACGCCGCTATTTTGGGGCCGCGGCGGCGCCAAACGGCGCTATTCAGGAACCTTGGGGTGCGTTTTAATTTCCACTCGTTACCCAGCCCAAGTCTCGGCCCATAAAATTCAAAAAAACGGCGGGGCAGAGAATAGCAATACGAAGACGATTTCATTCAGATAGGACGCAAACTCGCCGAGTTTTTACATAGTTGAAATTTAAACTAAAATTAAAAACAGCGATCCTAGATGCCCAGGCTATTGCGGATCGCCTGGCCGTAGTCCTCGTCGCCGTCGTCGTCGTCGGAGTCGTCATCGCCGCCAGGCGCCTTGCTCGGGCCTTCGCCGTCGCCGGGGGCGTTCCACTTGCTCATGAGCAAGGTCCGCCTGAGCTCGCCGTCGTCGTCGCTGTCGGAGTCGAGTATATAGTACTCGATCTCCCGCGCCACCGGAGGAGGAGGAACGCGGCGGCGGGCCGCATTGGCGGCGGCTTGCTGGCGCTCCTCCTCGCGCTTGCGCTTCGCCTCGTCGAGGAGCCGGCGCTGGACTTCGAGCTCCTTCGCCGTGAACTCGCCGAGGCTCCATTCCTCGGCGAATCCGTCCGCCGCCGGTTGGACGGTGTTGAAGGAGGCCTCCTCTGCCTCCTTCAGACCGGGCCACTCCTCATCCTGCTCCTCCTCCGCCGGCTCCGTCTTCGGCTTGACGACACGACGGAAAAGACTCGACGGAGGAGACACCGCGCGTCGTTGGCGCGGCTCGCCGATGCGGAGCACGCCGCTGCGCGTGGGGGCACGCCGGCCGGAGTTGAGGACGGGAGGGGTGAGGGATTGGGGGCGCCGAGCGCATACCTGGACGGGAGGGGTGGGGGCTCGTTGCCGGCGGCGATGTAGTCGAGCACCCACTGGAGGGTGCGGTGCTCGCCACCCCACCAACGCTTGCGGCCAAGCGTGTTGCAACGGCCCTCCACCGGGCCGTTGTTGCCGCGGTCGGCGACGTCGAGTGGGTGCGGTGCTCGCCACCCCACCAACGCTTGCGGCCAAGCGTGTTGCAACGGCCCTCCACCGGGCCGTTGTTGCCGCGGTCGGCGACGTCCTCGTCGTGGCGGCGCTGGAAGTACGCCGTCCAGAAGGCGGCGTTGCCTTCTGGCCTCCAGCGCGGCCTGCTCCGGCGTCAGGCCAGCGCGGACCTCCGCAATGGCGTAGTCGGACTGCTCGCCGGCAGGGACGGGGGCACGGGATGCCGCCCGTGCTCAGCTGCCACGGTCCCTGGCCGGCGGAGGCGCCGGGGACGCGCATGTCCGGCGGGCACGGGTAGCCCGCCTGGTACAGCGCCCACGCCTCCTGCTTGCGGAGGTGGCGGCGGCGGCGTCGTAGGCCATGGCGGAGGCGGAGACAGGCTAGAAGAGGACGACGGCAAGAGAGAGGGAGGCGGCGGGAGAGAGGAGAGGCGAGTGTGGGGGAGGACGGCGAGGGCACGGTGGATTATATAGCGGGGCGCGGCCAGACGAAGGGGCGGTGGTCGCTGGCCATTACTGCGCCGCGTGCCCCTCGAAGCGACGGCTCGCCGGCCACGCCATCACTCCGGCAGCCTTTAACTGGGCGCGTGCACTAGCCGCCCGCCACGCCATTTACTCCGGCAGCCTTTAACCGACGCGTGAGCCGAGAAAACGAGCACGCGGATTCACGGGCGGTTTCTGTTCCGCGCCATTTTCTCCCGCGTCGCGTTTCCCGCCTCCCCACCCCCCCCCCCCCCCCCCCCCCCCCCAAGCCGAAGTGGGATGTGTTTCGTCTGTGTGCGCCAGCGCAAAATAACGCTGAAACGGCGCTAATTGGGTTTATTGGGGGCGGCTGGTAGAAAAACGGCGATTTTTACTTGCGCCGGCACCAGAAGGGCCTCCTGCGGGGGGTCTAGGGGGCGGCTGGAGATGCCTTAAAGAGTAGCTTATTAGCGTTGTTTATGGTTAGGGATCGAGTACTTTCATGAAACTTTTTGGAAGTTTATTCTGTGCTATTGGCCCATTGCACCCAGTGACCCGGACTAACATGAGACTGTTACTACTCCATAGTCAGAGAAGTACAAATGAATACAGGAAGAAAAATACTCTCCAACAAACAAAACTACAAAAGGATACACCAAGGAAAATACTCTCCAGTCTCCAACGATAAACTGAAGTATGAGTAGTTCGCTGTACGACAACTCAAGTGTGAGTAGCAAAAACAGAATTGCACTCACTGCATACAACACAGCGTACATGCTTAGACAAATACAGCGTGTATGTGTTGACATGCAGTAGTAATTCAAATGCCAGCGTCTTAGAGCCGAAGTCATTGTCATTGAATCTTGAACCGATATGAATCTCCTAACACCAAACAGGCAACACACATAGTCAAATCAAAATCCACGACTCCAAGGGAGCGGCACTAGACCTCCCCACCCTCCTCAACGCCACCAGCAAGATCAGCAACAGGATGGACGAGAGACATAACACCTTTATTCTTGTTCTGCACACAGCGCCGTCATAGCCACCATAAGTAACTATCGGCTACACAAACTCTAACTTTAGGAACCTAAGTATAGCACCGATCGTAGGTCCGATGTCCCCCGCCCCCTCCCGATGTCAGTGTGGCAAGCAGAAGAGGCGGTGGATCGTCAATTGTCGGGCGGAAATGGAGATAATGGGCGGTGGCTAGGGTTTCTTCTTTTCTTTTCTTTTCTTTTTTGAAAAACAGTACAACACAAGCGCTCATATACGCGCGCGTACACTCACCCCTATGAACGCACGCACACCCTACCCCTATGAGCACCTCTGAATGACTGATCCGACGGATCAAGTCTTGAGATTGACGAAGTCACTACAGGCGCCTCGTTGTCGACGGGAACGTCGCCTCCCACTAAATAATATTCCGCCTAAATGAGAAAAACCAGCGTCCAACCTGAGATTTGAACTCTGGTGGGATAGGGGTACAACCACCCACCTAGCGATCTTGCCACAGGCAAGTTCTCAGGATTTCTTCTTTTCTAGTTGCACGTCTATTCTTCTGAAGTACATTTGGAATCAAAGAATGATGCTGCCCAAATGTATGGATTGGACTCCTACAACTTTATCTGACAAATTTCACTCTGACTTCTTTTCAAAACTCGGCCACATAGGATCAAGACTTTTTTCATGTGTTTCTTTGCGCAATATATGGTATTCCTGCAGTTTCAGTTGTTTGAAATGCTCTGTTTTGAATATCAAACATTTCATATTCTAGTTATGTATTTCTATTCTTACGTTTGTCAAACTCTTATCCAAAGAGACCATTATCCTATGTTATTGGTCTATTGCAGAAAGACTAACATGGCAGTACAAATTTTTTTTGAAATTTAAACCAACATTACAGTACAATTAGTTCACCCTCTGACACCCGTAGTACGAGTTATTCAAATGCTTCACAACATGCCCAATAGTAAACGGTCAGCGGATCCTCCAGCTGTATTCATGTGGTTTAACTTGGGAAGCATGCATGAAAGGCCTATGACTTCATCAAACTCCCATGGCCGTCAAACCCCCAACAAATCGCTCAAATCCGGCCAATCCCGTCCCTCCCTCCATTGTTGTCAACAGTCAAAACGTCGTCCCCATTCCCCCAAAGAATTCGGATGTGAGCGCAGGTCTGGTCACATGCGGATTCATCTCCTCACCGCCATTTTTCAACTCGCCCGTGTTACCTGGCTCCATGATCCGCCACCCACCAACACCACCACCACCCCACCTACCCGACGCGACCCATCCACCCAGGGTGCTCTGCTATGCTACGCTGAACCAATGCACCAGTGCACCACCAAGAAACTGGAAAAAAAATTAGGTTCAGAGTCTTCGGGGAGTATGAAACGGCATGATGCCGGCCGGTCCAACCGTCACCGTCACAACATTGACATGAACAAACCATGAGTTTCGGAGGAACCACGATAGAGCACACGACCAAACCCATCGGTTTTTCTGAAACATGGCCAAATCCATCGTCCTGGGTTTTCAGCTTGTTTTCTCACATGCTTTGGGAAAAATACATGCTTTAACGTGGCGATTTCGCCTTGACCATCGATCGATCGATCGATCACCTGCTCCGTATGATACGAGACGTGTGTGTGATGCACAAGGCATGCAGAAGCTGCACGCTCCGGCTTGCTTTCTTCTTCGTGGGAGAAGGAAGAAAGGAAACAAAGATTTGCAGAAAAGAAAATTTGGTCGTTCTGTGACGTTATTTTCCTGCATAGTGGTTGAACGCTGGGCGACAGGCGCAAGCTACAAGCCTGGCGATCCTTTCCACGGCCGGCTACCGTAGCGCCACTAGCTAGCGCTGTTTACTATTTGTCGGAGCGGCGTCTTCTTCCTCCTCATTTTTCTAATGGCCGGCATCGCTGCATAGTAGCTCATGACTGATGCGTCATGGACATACATATATATCTGTGATGTGTACCTGACCCAGCTGATGGCTACGGGAAGCAATGTTTACTAGGAGCGACGCATTCTTTGAAACTACGGAGAGATGTTTATTGGCCGGTAGATATATGTTAAGAAAGAAAAGGGAAAAATTAGAAATGGTCCATATGCCGCTGCCTTGTGATTGTGATCTCGCTTATCACGCAAGCGAACATCATGGGATCAACAGGCCGGGTGAGTACAAGTTGACTTCTCACACACATGAAGGCGGCCCCATTAGTTTGGATGAATGTGTCTCTCAGATAATAACACTTCAATTCCTTTCTTTATTAGTGAGAAAATTCAACTTCGATTCTCGCGGAAGTAAGGGGGAGCAATTCCGTGTTCAGAAACAGGCGAACAACTCACAGAGAAAATGAATCCAGTAATCAAATGAGACAACAACCATGTCATGGCCAGATGCTCCCCTTAGGCATCTCATCTCACTATGATTGAAGCCATGAACCTAGAGATTATTTGCCAAAAAAGAAGTGCTAAGCAGATTATAATTAATTGTGTTAGGCTCAAACCGGGTTCGAAGTTGGCTTCTGCGTGAGCCAAACAATCATGCCTATAGACCCCTGTTGCATCTGTAGAAAAGGAGAGAAGACGATAGCATGAAAAGCGCAAGTTGGCTCCTGCTTTTCATCCAAACAGGAGAAGCTGCCTGGGTCGCGAAACCGGCGGCCGCTTCTTCTTCTTCCCGCCCATGTTTTCGCTTGGAGAAGAACAGAACCTCCTGCAAGTGCCATGCATGGTCACACAGTGGATGGAAGTAGTCAGTGGGAGCTGAGAAGAACAGTGGAAGGCAGGCCACCTTGAGATGAGCAATCCCAGCATTGGGTTCCTCAAGAACATTGCCGGATTAAGATAATCATGCTACTCCTACCTAAGGAGCAGGTTTTTTGTCTGGATCAATGTAGGGGCGATTTAAGTATCACAAGCTCCGAGATCGACTCTGTATGGTCTGTACTCGAGGCCACCATCAGACTGCGAAATGTTTCTAGGGCCATGTTTATACGCCCAATGTTTCTGCGATCGGCGTCATGGAGGTCAAACAACATCAACAGCGTTCCTTGCTCCCCGAGGGAGTATTAACAGGAGGCGAAGATAAGACGACCGCAAAACATTCAGCATTATTGGGAATTTTCTGACATAACAGAATGATCTTATCTTATCCAAAAATAATAATGTACTAGTTGAATCATTGGTTGGTATGATTGTCCTGATGCAGGGATATACATAGCAACGGCAGCTCGCAGCATACAGCAATGCACTTGTGACAGCTTAACGCTCCCATAATTCTTGCCCTGCATTCATGTTTCTGGTGGGAAAATCTGGAGCAGCAAGGCGGACCCAGAGCTATGAATTGCTCCCAGTTTTGAATCAACACTGTGGGCTCTGATGCAGGGAATGGATAGGCAGCAAAAGGATACTAGAAATACAAAATGTTATCATGGGGGAGCAACATAACAGCTACTGGCTACTACAAGTTGCAGGACAAGAAGAAAATTTACAATCCCCCATGTGCACCGCCAGGGTACCATTGCGAAATGGGGAATCACTGCACATGGAGTCCAGCTCGAGCAGTCAAGATTTATTAGAATTGAGCAATGAAACGTAGTAGGTGAAAGCATGATCGTCTGTATGTATGTGCAAGTGCAATGCACATAGGAGTAGAGAACTTGGGATATGCAGTTTCTGGCAAGAAGGGGAATGAAGAAAAGCTCACTCTTCCATTGATACACTTGGATGATCTATGTACAATTTACAGCTTACAGGAAGAATGGGGGGAAAAGGGACCACCGAACGATCGCGCGATTGCGATACCGCGGAAATCTGAGCTGCTTTTGAAACGCAAAACTGTCAGCTTCCGGCTCCTCGGAGGCTCCCGTTTGTTGCTGATCTCTCTCTCTCTGACTCGGAGCAAGCGGTTGTGCCGCCCCGGTCGTCTTCACCGATTAGTTATTGTCCTTGGCTACCCTAATGTACAGTTAGAAGAAACGGGCATGGTTTCTTGAACACACAAAGCTTCAATTCAGACGTAGGTGTCGCAGAACTTGCCGTCCATCCTGTTCTGGACTGCCTTGATCGCCGCCACCCGAGCAGCGGTGGCGGCCCTGTTCGCGGCCATCACCACCTTGTGCACCTGCTCATCTACTCTCGGTAGCTGAAAGGCATTCTCGGAGGCACGCTGTGCAGCCTGGCAGTAGAATTGAACCATTAGAATTGAATTCCACAAGGAAATGCATACTCCTAGTCCTAGGGAGCAATGTGTGGAAGCAAATGGATGTAGTATTTATATACCTGCACGGCACGCTCAACAGAGGGATCGGTCGAAGGCAGGGGGTTCTTCAGGGTGCCAAAGTCCCAGTCCCCTGATCGCTTGTCGCCGTTCCGAAATGTGTACATCCCAAGCCCCTGCTTCTTGCCTTCATGCCAGGAGCCCGCGTAGCAATGGCCATTGGCAAAGCTGTAGACGCCAAAGCCATGGATCTTGTCCCCGAAGTACTCCCCGGAGTACCGATCACCATTTCTGAAACAAATTGCAACGGAAAGTTAGAAATTGCTAGCAACCAACCAATGCACGAATTTCTCGCCCGATTTGATGTTGCTTGAATTGTTGTCATGGAACATGATGGTATAAGGTGTTTGGTTGGAGTTGGAGCTACTGAGGCAGGCAGGCAATCGAACAGTTGCCGCTGCCTCGGAATGGAACAGAACAGTGTGTGTGACGAAATCGAAGCAGGGGATTGATTTCTCTAGTAGATGCTTACCGGAAATGGTAGCTGCCGTGGCCGTGCTTGACGCCGCACTTGAACTCCCCGACGTAGGAGCTCCCGTCCGAGCAGGTCTGTGCCCCGATTCCGTGGCTCTGTCCGCCGGCCCACTCGCCGGCGTAGCAGTCCCCGCTGTAGAAGCGGTAGACGCCGTGTCCGTGGCGGAGGCCCTGCCTGTACTGTCCCCGGTATCGGCTGCCGCGCGCCCAGCTCTCGATGCCGTAGCCGTCGTACTTGCCGTCCACCCAGTCGCCCTCGTACTTGCCCTTTCCGAAGAAGTTGTAGACGCCGCCGCCGTTGCAGCGGCCCTTGTGGAACTCCCCCTCGTAGCAGTCCCCGTTGCTGTAGAACTCGACGCCCTCGCGCACGACCGCGGCGGCGGCGGCCTTGCGCGGGTTGTGGTGGTGGTGGTGCTGCGGGTCGTCGTCGCCGATGAACCACTGCACGGAGCCGGAGGGGGATGAGGAGCGGCGGCGCATCCGATGAAGGCGGCGGAGGCGCGCTGCGGAGAAGGCGAGCGCGGCGGCGACGGCGAGGAGGAGGAGCGGGAGGGCGAGGTGGCGGCGGTCGTCGCGGCGGAGGAGGAGGATGAGGAGGAGCAGGAGGAGGAGCAGGGCGAGCGGGACGGCGAGGAGGGCGAGGAGCGGGTGGTGGGCCCTTCCCGGGTGGTGGCGCGGGCGGAGCAGGGCCTGCGCCTGCGACTTCTTGTCGTCGGGCTCCGGGTCCTCGACGAGGACGGCGGTCTGGAAGGAGGAGCAGTTGCGCACCGTCGGGGAGCGGAGCAGCGAGGACGGCGTCCGCGTGAGCTTGCCGCCGCCGGGCCCATGGCCGTGGGCGCCGTCCATTCCGCGCCGCCGCTGCCCGCCGTCCCTCTCCTCGATTTCTGTCAGATCTTCTTCTTCTTCGTGTTCCCGCCGGTCGAAGGAAGGAACGCAGATCGGGTCGAGGGTGGAGCAGGGGAAGAGAGGGGAGCAGAGGCGAGAGGGAGTGGGTGGAGAGGAGAGAAGAGAGGAGGGAGGGCGGGCTGAGAGGTCTCTTATAACTACCGGCGGGACGGGGAGGTGAGCAGCTCGGCTCGGGCGGGCGCCGCCGCGCCGGGCCGGTGCGAGTGCGATGGTGGTGGGGTGGGGGTTCCCCTGGCTCACTGCCATGTGGGGCTCCACCCGGGGTCAGTGGGATGTTGACGGATCCCGCGCGGGGTCGAGACCCGTGTGTTTCGCGGCACAGAGGTGTGTGTTTGATTGGTCCGGGCGGGGGGCAGGATGGTGCGCGCAGAGGATTGGAACTCCAACCGTCTAGGATGGCCAAAAAAAAAAGTTCATTTCATCAAACCTTGCTAAACTCGTAAAAATCGGGTGTATCGAATTCTGGGAAAAATATATCTATATTTCGACATGGAGCTGACTATAATTGGCCCACATGTCATACTCATCTTCTTCCTGGGGAACTCGTCGCGTGCCGCCTGTAGATCACGTGTGAGGTCGAGCATAGTCGGACGCCCTCGCGGACTTTGTCGCGAGGAAGGCATCCATGGAGCCCTGGAAACCCGACGCGCAGATGATGAGGGTGCACAGAGAGAAATAAGCGTGCGAAGAAAATGGCAAGGAGTCGGGGACCTCGACAACGAAAAACAGGGAGGTCGTCGGGGGGGGGGGGGGGGGGGTGGGTGGGGGTGGATGGGGAGGGAGGCTTGTTAGTGGTGGAGGTCGTCGAGGGTGTCACTGGATGTATACACGCGAGGTGGAGGTTGTGTGGTCGCTGGCGCAAGTGCGCTCAATGGAGGGCATGTTGTCGGCTTGTAGGTAGGTTGACGCCAAATGAGAAGATTGCACGTAACACCAATGTCTTGTGTCTATGTGGCACAAAACACATAATGAAAACAACTCTTGCAGTGTACCCCAATTTTGATGTAAAACGTTGCGACTAGCCCAAATAAAGAATTTAGAACCTTAACAACACACGGTGGAGGCAAGCTTGTAGCGTGCGTGCGTGCCAGAGGTAGGGCGGCAGCCGACCGGCGTGGGTTTGGAGGCAAGCTTGCGTCACAGAGACCGGTGTGGCCAGAGGCGCTTTCATTTTGTAGGCGAGGAGAACGGGGGTGAGGCGGAGCTACGGAGCATGGTGACAGGTCGGTCATCATCGGGAGTGAACGCGCACGCCTATTGACGTTCTTTTAGACAGGGGAGAGATGGACCGGGATATAGCAGATAAATATGAAATGCGGCTCCATCTGGTCAGTGAGACAATGGGTGTTTTTTTGGGCGGGTTGTTATAATTTTCAATGCGTCAAACAAGTTTAGGATTTAATTCAAATCAGAATTTAGTACTACATTATGATGAACGATAAGAATTTTGACTCAGAAGGTGAATCCGTGTGACGTCTACGAGATTATTAAGTTTCAAAATGCAGTTATTCCGGTTAGGATCGATCGAACCAGGAAGAACCTCTCTGTGTGTGGTGTGGGTCCATATGTCCGGAAGGTGGGGCCCACCAGTTTCGGATCTGAATCCTTGGGGGAAAAAAGGAGGGAGAGTGGTGAAGGTGAGTGCGTCCAAGCTTTGGCATGTGCAGCTTTCGGTTGGAGGAGGGAAGGAGGACGGACGGTGATCGAGCCGCGCCGCGGCGTCGGGCGAAACGACCGAGCTTGGATTGGTTTGGCGCGTGCGCCGCACAGGTTAACAGGTACGGTCGTGTGCGGGCGGGACGGCTCGTGCAGCTTGGGAACAGCTGCGGCCTGCGGGGTTCCTGTTCCCGGCACCGCGTGCCAGGCGCACTGGCCTTTTTGACCGGTGGGCTTCGGGTTAAACAAACCATCACGGTCTGGGAAGCCTTTTTCACTTTTTTTTCAACGGGGCGCTTTTTCCTTTTTTTTTTTTGCGGGAAACCACTGATCTTTCGAGTTGTACACAGCTTAATATAGTATTCTGTTTACTTCCTCATACTATCTCCGTTCTATGAAATTTGGGAAAAATTGACAAATGTTGTTCGGAAAAACTTGGTCAAACTTTTTGTTTTCAGGACCGGATGTAGTAGTACAATATAGACGGATGGCGGTGATGTGTAGAAAGCGCTCGACAACGATCGACTCCACTTCTTTGTGTCACAACACCTTCTTGGACCAGTTGTTCGGAAAAGCAGAATACATATCTCAGAATCGAACAAATTGCGACGACGCCTAAGTGTTCAAATCCCAAGTACAAGCTCCAAAATGTTAAGATTATATTTCTTTGGAGAAGAAACATTTATTGCATCATACAATACAATGACGGACAGAAAAAATGTAAATAAACTCGCAAGTAGGTCTGTTAGGGAGTCAAGCCGAGCGAACACGACAAGCCGCTTGTACCCCCTTTCGTCTTGAGCTCAGCAAGGTGTTTGTTGCCGATACTCTACAATTTAGTCCCTAGCATGCCATGTGTTGGGTTTAAGGGTTGTGAATCTTAATGTCTGACAAGCGTTGTTTGAGGCAGCCAGGTAGAGCAAACACCGCAAGCTGCTCGCAATGCCTTGTATGGTCGTGTTATTTGTAAAAGGGTTGTGATTCGTGACCAATATTTTCAACATCCATTCAAATATGTTGATGTCGTAATCTAACATGAATATGTGGAAGAATTATGTATTTGTAAATTCATCTTTAAAGTTTACCAAAATTAAATAGGTTCAAAAGTAATTATTGTCCTAAGACTGTATATTCTCATTGTTTAACCTTCTCGAGAGTGAAAACAAAGTTTCGGATTAGGCCGGTTAGACCTACGATGGCTTTTCTGCACATTTGTTTTCTGGAGGCGTCATTTTGGAGATTTTTTTTTTTAATCTAGATGTCGCCGCCACTTTTGGTGCTCGAGTATCTGTTTGTTTCTGCGTGGTTTTTTGTTTCCTTTCTTATTTTTTTGTCTTGTTTTTGGTTGTGTGCGTCCTTAATGACTATACTTGATCTAAACATTTTGTAGTTGTACAAACTGGGTGTACTTCTATATGGTATCATCTTATGCACTTTATAGTAAATGCTATCATGTGTCACACTAAATGTTAGGCCGACACAATAGAAAGACTAAAGTATATCCTTAATTAAGAACGAAGAGCAATTTTCTCGTTAAATGAACAAAAAGATTCAATAGTAGATGAAGAATCTCAAGAACGATTGTAGTCAACCATAGCTAGCAGATATGATCAATTGTCATCGTCAGCAGCAGTGGCGGAGCCAGAATTTTTGTGTTGGGTATGCGAAGTTACTAAAAAGAAAATTACAACACGACAATATAAGATACCAATGTCCACACTAAAATTAATGAAACAAGAAGTTATTCATAGTCGTAATAATGTATCCAATTATTTAGTATTGCAAGTAAAAAATAGATATTATTTATCTTTTCGTTTTTCACATCTAAAATTGACAATTTATAATAAAAAATTCATGCTGAAATTCACATTGAAGATTATACCATGCCCAGTGCCTGGCGTCAGGAGCAAGCAGGGAAGAAATGACAAAAAGGAACATTGTTGGGTACTTGGGCTGGCCTTTTGGTGAAATGAATTCTTGAGAGGTAATTGAAAAAATGGCCCACTATAGAGTTAGACCCAAGTAGAGAGGTTTGGACGTGGGAGCACTGGCGTGGTGTGCATGTTTCAGTTTTTGCTGCCTTCTATACCTAAAAAAGCTACCAATACATATATACATGTGTATATGAGGATATATATTGATTTTTTTTGCAAAAAATATTGGGTATTCATTGCATACCCATGAATAAGGCTAGCTACGCCCCTGGTCAGCAGTATGTTGGCTTGTACATTAACTTTGATGCCAAGCCAAAATAGATATGATCAAACATACATACTCCAATGGTACACCTCGAAGTATTATGAACGGTACTTTTAGCAGCTGGATTATACTCGTATATATATAATGAACAAATTCCACGGTTTTCAAAATTGATTTAAGAACGGGAAAGAGTCTAATAATTAATCTACTTGCACCGCTGAATCATGCTCGTTATAGTACAGTATGATGGATTCCTAACTAAGCATCGGCAATTCGTGATTGGATTACCGTGTGTAGTCAGTTAGCCGTACACGGTACACCTATTATATAATCACTGCTAGCTAGTGCGACTGTTTCAAGTACTCCATGGCAAAACTTGGTCGCTGAGCTTTCCGCTGACGTCGTAAAACCTACTAGTACTAGAGAGAGTCAGAGAGACAGAGCTTGGCCTAGAGGTCACCGACGGCTCCTTTGCCCTCACTCGACACCTTGTTGATCGCCAAGCTAGGGCGGCCTCTCTCTCTCAAAAGCCAATTCAAACTCCAGCTAGCGTAGCGTAGCGTACGGACGCGCAAGACGGACGGGCAGTACGGACGCGAGGAGTAGCACGTCGACGCGACACGCACCGATGATTCCCATGTTCCTGCGGGTGGGACGCCAGCAGGGGGCACGACGCGACTGGGTCCCGTCCCCAAAACCGGGGCGCGTACGTACGTACGACTTTCTATGATGGAACGGGTAGACCACATTTTAAAACTTAAACTTTTCACTTAGTACAATTTAGGTATAATCAGTTTATCCCGGCCTCTCTTTTAATTTTCATATGTGTTGCTTCTATTAACTTAATATTCGATTGATGAAATAGAAGGTTGCTCTATAAAAAGGTCAAACTTGTACCGGCCGGTGGATCCCCAAACAAGTAAATCCCCTATAAATTGCGTAATTTAGACGGGTATTTTGTTTAATTTTTATTTGTTTGGGTCACCAAATGGATAGGCGTCTGACTAATATCAACCCATTTCCGGTCATCGCCCCTGACTGATCGACGCATCGAATCTGCCCGATCGGGGTTTTGATCATTTTGATAAGCCTTTTATTATATTTCAAAGACTTCAGCATTGAGCCAGGCCGTCCGCCAGCATCGAATAGCCGACGAGCTTACATTTCTAGTGCCACATTGACTACGGAACTAGGCACAAAAATGCAACAAAAATTAACAACCGAGGAACATGCTCCTTTGGCGGCCTCCTTGGCGGGGAGTATGACATCAATCGGAGCCTCCTGCTCCTTTGGCGGACGCCTTGGCCATCTCACCGTCGCATTGCCGTTTGCGCCGAGATGCGCGCGCTCCGGACTCCGCCCTCATGTGCGCATCGTACGTCTCGGCTTCCATCACATCGTCGGCCCAGGTGCGCGTGACACACAAGTAGCTAGCCGCCCGCCCCCAGGGCGTTCAGTTCCATATGGGACGCCTGCATCGTGTCCTCCACGGAGGCGTGGACGACTTGGACAGCTTCCTCTAACCTGCCGCCTCCAAAACCCCCCAACACCGACGGAGACTACACCTCGTCGTGGTCGACGACGTCGGAGTATGCGGCCTCTACGACCCTCCTTTCCTCCTCTGACACCTAACGTCGCGGTGACTGCGATATCATGCAAGTCAATGGTGGGCTGGTCACCATCCAGCGGGAGAAGTTGTCGCGATAGCGGTCGTACGCACCCGCTCGACCTGGTCTACTAGATCGTGCGGTGGCGCGGATCCATGCGGCCGAGACTCGATCTACAAGGGGATGTGGTGGCGCCGTGATATGCTCTAGGGCTTGACCGGTTGGTGCCTTGAAAAACTCCAACACCCACGGTTAATGGGGGTAGGTAGCCGTTCGAGCCAATGACATGCGGGGCAAGAGAGGACACGTGGCGGATGCAAAGAGGTCTGCGCGTGAGGGGCCGACACAAACTCTGCCAAATTTGGGTTGAGAAGGGGTCGTTGGCGGACAAAAAACGACCCATTGTACGTCATCCCGTTGGACTTTTATTTTGACTCAAGCGAATAAGGACGGACATGGACGTACTTGATACGTCGGCCCGTTAGAGTGCAGTAGTCGCGGTCTTGGTAGGTTCAAATTCGGGCTGGCGGGGTGGGTAGGGGGTGGGGGGCAGCTAGGCGGGTGGAGGGGCGGCACGTCGAGGAAGATCCATCTCCATGGTCGACTCATAATCCGCTGCTTTGGGGGCGTGCTTGCTTGTTGTAGGTAGGCTGCACTCTAGCTACTCCTGCTCCTCCTACAGTAGACTTTGGAGCGTCTGTGTCTCTAGATGCGCTACGTAGTCGTGCGTAGCTGCTACTCTAGGTGCGTGTCTACACTTTGGAGTATTGCTACTGTTCCTTTTTCCCTTTCTCGGTTCGCGGCATGGGTGACGCATATCTTGGACACCGCTGTGCTTGAGATAGTACTTTCTCCGTTCTGAATTAATTGACTCAGATTTAGTACAAAGTTAGAGCCGTACGTAGCCACCTCTTTCGCTGAGATCGCACGCAGCGCCAATTATTCATCCAAAAGGCCTACGCATCGAATTGCAATTGCAACCTGGGCGTGAGAGTGGGACGAATGAAATGCACGTCTTGTTTTGCAAACCGGAAATGGTTTCGACGGTCGAATCGTCTGATCGAGCGCGAGCCAGCCAGCCACTTGCTCGCGTGCATCACGGAGAGATCCAAGCCATGGATGGTTGCACATCAAGTAGTACGTACCTCTCCCGTTGGTCCAGATCATATACCTGGCTGGGTCCTTGGACCTCCACTCAAAGGAAAAAGGCAGCGTGTGATCATCTTTTTACATGCTTGTGCAAAACTAGATCGATGGCCTTTTCCCTCTCTCCATGGACCATCTATCAAATCGATCCATCGGTGGCGCCCGCCCATCACGCACATGCATTGCTCCTACGGCCAACCAAGAATATATATACATATATAGTATATCTGAGATGCATGCGTCTTGTTCCTCGGAAAAGTTTCGGGGCGGAATAGAAACGCAAACGTGGGTGCTGCAGTGCCACTAGCTAGCTGCATATCTCTACTGCATAGAGAAAATTGCAGTAAGATTTGAAATGATTGACTGCTGAATATTCTGGAATGCTGAGATCGGATCATCCGAATCGATCTCTAGCAGCTCCACTGAAGCTGAAGCAGAGCGGAACGGCACAGCGCATGGGGCATATGAGGAGAGAGCAGCAGACCAGACCGTCACTACAGTAGACAGTTACAGGTAACTCTGAATCACTCGTCGGCGTACGTTCGTACTTAGCAGAGTTGAAAAACTAGCGCCGCGCCTAGCTTTCGGTTCGCCACGATCGCGACGTACGTAGGCGCGTAAGAAAGAACTCCTGGTGGTGTTGCCATGGGATTGATTGAAGGGACGCACGAGACTGGGAGCTGATCCTCACACGGTGAGAAATTGGCCAGAATATACAGTAAACTCCGTGATCTCCTTCACCTTCTTAATTCGCTTCTGAAACAGAAAAAAACATCCAAGTACAATGGAAAAGAAGAACATATCCAACCTCGTGTGGTCTCGTGGATGCATGCATGCTTGGCGTTTACGAGAATTTTGGCGTCAGGCAGGGAGCACGGCATGGCATTGGCATGCAATGCAACATGCATGCGGCCGGTGGATGCAGCCGGCCACAATGATTCATCCATTCGCGGCGCCGTCTTTGTCACTCTCAGGTCAGGTACGTATCATCCGTAGGTTACACAGAGCTTTCGGGTGTGGATCAGGCCATGCAGCAGTCCGTGGCCAAACGCCCCGGTACGTGCCGCTGCCCAAGTATAACAAAAAAAAAAATGGAGGACCTTACCTGCTCAACCAATCATTGTCTTTTTCCCTAGCTCTGTTTGGATGCTCCTATGCCGACATAGAATTGAGTTTCTCGAATTATGTTGTTTGATTGTGTTTAGCATTGAAATTAGAATTACCAGTCAAATTTTATAGAATTGAATTATAACTAAAGATGCCTTCTCCAATTCAGAGTCTCACCCCTCTGAACTGGGTGAAATTGCCTCTTTCTCATGTGGATGCCCAAATTCAATATATAAACATCTAAACAGAGAATTGGAATTGAGTGCTCTTTTTTATTCTATCTACCAATATCGTACACAACCAAATATAAACTTGGAATTGACAACTCATTTCAATACATCCATTGATTTGGAATTGGGCTCCAGTTCAATTCAAAACCTCATTTCAATTCCAAACCCTCCAATACGAACATCGAAACAGAGCAAGAGTACCTTCATAGGCGCTACCAATGAGGCTATTGGACACGCCGGCATAATATTTGTCTACAGCGGCAAGGCCAATAGTGCAAGAGTTACCGGCGCGTCCCCATACAACGTCCGGCAACTTCGCTTAACAACAACTACCGCTCAATCAATCACTATTTTCCCCAAGATCATCTCCGTATCACACTGCCCACAGCCTAGTGAGTCATACGACCAGAAGAGTAAAACAAAGAGTGAATGTGGAAAAACCCAGCTATGGACGAGCAAGTCAAGCCACGCCCTCCGGACAAAACCTCACCAATCTATCCATCTAGATTCTAGCAGCAGCCTGGCACTGGCGGATCAGACGGACGGGTTGATGGATCGGATGCAACACAACAACACGATGGACGTACGGGACCAACCGCAGCAGAAACTGGGGCGATTTGCTGCGGTTTCTAGATAAGCTGCAGCTCGTGCTGGCTGGGCTCTCTCTTCCGAATCGAATTATTGCCAGTAGGTGAGCAGCGTTTTCCCCGACGGAATCATGAGACTGCCCCTACATCTGATTCTGAATTCTCATCCGAGACAAAGCTAATTAACCTCGGGTGGAAGGAAAAATGGGAGCAAAAGGGCAGGGGAGAATTGACTATGCACTGCAAGCTCTCGTTCGGGGGAAAAATGGGCGCAAAAGGGCGCGGCCGGGAAGGAATCGTCGCAGCGGCGGCACGGCCTTTCGCGGGGAAGAAAAAGGTGAATCCTCCGCTGCCGTGTGCGTGCCGTAGGCTCTCGATCGTCTCGATCGAGAAGGGTAGACCGGTGACCTCACCGCCGGTGGTCAAGCCTCACGGGCCGGCCAGGAAAACGGTTGTGCTTGGCGCGTGTTTTGATTCCAACGCTGATCGAGCGTTCTGACCGAGAGAGAGCCTCTTCTGTTTCAGCTGGCCCGTACTCTTGGACGACAGGCACTACTGCACTTTCTGTTGCCCGTGCTGTTGAATTGACAAGTCCAGCTACCTCGATCGCCCGCACTTCCTTTCCAGATTCATTCACCTACCTCCGTTCCATGCATCATGCATGGCATGGAGCGGCGACACGATCGAGCACGTACTGTGTAGCACGATCCGCGATCTGTATTCCGCACAGTTGCACTCACGCACCCTGCAAGTAAACCCACAGCGCCGCCGTGCAACTTTGTTGGGCTGTCAGCCGCGTTTGTCCCACGACAAGACGAGAATCGCCAGACCGACTGACGGTAGTGGTAGTAAGATCCATCGAGCTGCTGTACCATTCCGTCTCTCTTTTCCGTATCTAGTCTAGCAGGAATATCGCCTCGCCCGCCGCCTATATGTTTGTCCCGATGGTTTGGTTTGGCCAGACATTTCGTTCATGCTTTCTCGTCTCCGTCGTCCCTTTAGCTTCCATTTGTCCCTACGTGTCTCGGTCGCTTTTGTTTCCTTCACGAATTTATTCATGGCCATCGAACATGCATGCCAACTTTGAGGGAGGCATGGTCGTTGACGTAATAACTTGAAACACAAATGTTAGACCGTAAATTCAGAAGGGTGCCCAGGACCAGGAGGATACGATGACGTCTACAAAAAAAAAGGGCTTTGCACATGTAAATAAAGATTATCTGAAAATTTTACCACGTGAACATGGTGAAAGTTTTGTCTGAAAATGGTGAAAGTTTTTTCACAGAATCCCTACTCTTTCAACTTACCAGGTTCGCAGTCTAATAGTCAGACACTGGAAACTTTCGAAATAATAGCTGAACTCTGAACTTGCCATATCCCTAAAATACTAAGGCCAGCCAGATTGATTCGAAAATACATTCACAAAATATTAGGAATGTGGGCCTCTTAGGTAGCTCTACCTACCAGTTCTACACAGTATGAAATTCAAAAAACAAATCTACACAGTATGACTTTCAAGAGGCCCATTAGCCCGTATGGCCCATCTTAGTACGGGTCCGATGCCACTTCCCCAAGCAAGCAAGGCGAGAGGAAAGCTCTGAAAATCGAAAGGGCTCAACGGGGTCCACGACGCAGGCTGTGGTGCTCTGCTCCCTCCCATGGCGCCGTGGCTGCTGCTCCCCTCATTTCCATGGCCTCCCCCTCCCCCTCCAGGCTCCTCGTCCGGCCGCGGCGGCGGCGGAGGCGGCGACGGAGATGGCGGAGATTGGAAGCCGAACGTCGTCGCAGCCGTCGCCGGCGTCCACCTCGGCCGGTCCCTCCGCCGTCGCCTCGCCGGCCTCCTCCTCCGCTCGCCGGTACTGGCACTTGCTTCGCCTTCGTTTCACTTTCGTATGTCGCGGCGCCAACTGCTGGATTTCTACTAACCAAGTGTAAGACGAGACGACTATGTTTAGTTATTACATTTTAGGTATTCTCATGAGTTATGACCGGTGAACTGTGATATCCTTCAATTCTTAGGTATACAGATGTTAGGTGTTATCATGATAGCATATGTGTTGCCTTTGATATCTTCACTTTCCATGTTAGATATTGTTCTAAGAGTCCCTGCACCCTGCGCATAACTTAATCTGAACTGAATTGTGCAATCCTTAGGAGGTGCGGCATCTTGAGGTCTTGCCAAGAATAGGCGACATTTGGTTTGGGGGATCACAGCTACTTGACGCGCAGCAGGTTCTTGGGGCGCTGGGAAATGTGCTATCCGCATCATTTGTTGGCAGTTCCGCTATGTTCGGTGGAAGCAGATCAGGTCGGAGATACATCGGTAACGGAAATTTGCAGCCAAGACGGCCCCGTGGAATCGTTTCGAAGAAGAGGCTGTGGACTAATGTTCTTCTTGTTGTTAATATTCTGTAAGTCCGCATTTTTATGAGATACACCGGTAATAACTCCCTTCTGTTTGATAGTAGCTTCTGATTAACACCGTTTACTTTCACCCAAGGGCTTATATTGCTCAGATAGCATCACAAGGAAAGCTTCTTATGTTGGGAGCAAAGGTTGGTAGGTGTTGAATTTTTCACTTCTATTCTGGTTATTTCTTGTCTGATGCGAGTGAAACAATATTTACAATGGAAGGTCAACAGCCTGATTAATAGAGGGGAATTCTGGCGTTTGGCTACATCATCTCTTCTTCATGGAAATCTTACTCATCTTGCTGTATGTATTCATGTTCCTATTCTTTATTAGAATTGTACTCTACACAATAACCATCGCTGACTTTCCTTACTATCATTATCATGATGCAGTTCAACTGTTTTTCTTTGAATTCGATTGGCCCTACAGTGGAACTCGTTACTGGTCCAACAAGATTTCTAGCTGTTTACTTCACTTCTGCGGTGGCAGGTGTTTGTTTGTCCCTGTTACCTGTTTTGGAAATCCATGTGGTGGTGATTGTCGTATTGATCTTATGTTCATTCTTGATCCATAATCATTTCTTCATGTTTGAAACTGTAACAGGTTCGCTAATGAGCTACTTTTATTGCCAATCACCTTCTGTTGGTGCGTCAGGGGCCATTTTTGGATTGGTATGTCTAATTCATTACTAAATAGTAAATACAGTTAGAGAAATTTTTGTGTGATGTCAAAATCATGGCTGAGTAACTCTATTGTGTGGCATAATTCAGTAGCAATATGAAATTTCGAAATGCCACTGATAGATCAGAACCTAGATCATATGTTGCTATGTGTCCAGATTGTTTCAACCACAATTCCTTCTATTCTAAGACCTCAAAGTTGAAACTTTTGTTATCACCAGTTATATGCACTACATTGGTATATCTTTGATTGCACATCTTGCTGAACAAGACCATTAATGTGGTTCATTTAAATTGTTATGCTTCTGCAATAAAAAAAACTTACTTACGATTACCACCAATATTGTTTGCACTCCCAAGGAACTGTAGGCCTAGTCTCATTTACTCAATAAATATATGATAAATTCTCTTTACATCATTTCATCAACTTATATGTATCATCAGGTTGGTGCCTATGCTGTTTATACGTGGAGGCACAGAAAGCTTTTGGGACGTGGAAAGGAAAGTTTAGAGCAAATCGCACGCGTGGTTGTCTTAAATATGGTATTGATTTGCATTTCCACTTATTTCATTTTTCTATGTTATACTATTTGCTTTATTCCATATGCAAAGCTCATATGTTTGATTTGGTAGGGTATGGGTCTCCTTTCAAGGGGCATCGACAACTGGGGTCATGTAAGTCTCCTAAACTTATACATAGTTCATTCCACACTGTAATAAAATATTCAGCTCACCAGCTACTTAAATAACGACAGTTGGGAGGATTGCTTGGGGGAGTGGCCACGGCATGGTTTCTTGGTCCAGATTGGCAATATCAGTATGTAGCAAAGGACGGAAGAGTGGTATTCAAAGACAGGGCGCCCTTTCCCCAGCTATTAAACAGTAAAAGATCCCAGTAGCAGCTTGTAAATAAGGTGTTCCTTATTGTCCTGTGCATAAATAGCTTAAAAATGTGGGAACATGAAAGTCAGAAAGAAAATGCAGCAGGCCAAGGGAGTGGCTGCAAACCATGAGGGATACCTAGTATTGGAAGAAGAAATCATCAACCACATACGGTTTCTTGTTTTCTGGAGGCTCCAGTGCCTCTGACTTCACTTGGAGATAATCGCTGTTTTTGGATGACTTGCAAGTTTCAACTGTTAAACCTGTAACATATTTATGGTCAGTCGATAATCGATAGCCACAGACAGTTGTACTAGTATTTAACATTATATCAGGAATTACTAGTGCTTGATTGACATGCATTTTATGTAAATGAATTCATGATCGATACGTCTAACCATAGGCCTGAGTAATTGCTGCCCTGATAAATGATTATTCTTGTACCAATGTTTCCTTTCTGCGCCTGCATCCGAAGAGATGGCCACGAGTAACATTTATCTGACTATGCTTCACTGCAAATTTTTACAATCTGTTACGGTATGTTAACATATACTTGGCACCAGCAAAATTTGCTGACTTGCATGTCAAAGTCGCTTGGTTCTTGACTTGTGCAGCTATTTTATACATAGGCTTTAGCTTTGTTAAGCTGAACATGAAGTCACAGTTCTCGCTTGTGTTCAGAAGTTAAGGTCCACCGACAATGCTCGATTGGATGACGAATTTGCCACATTTCAGCTGACACTCTTCAACCTATATAGTTCAATACAAAACATGAGGTTTATTCAGCTTGTACCTAAACGAAACACATGAAAGCCAAGCATAACTCTGAAGCATTTGTTACCAATTTTTGATATTTCAAAAACACTATAACCGTGTGGCAGAGTACATGTGCCACATTAACTCTCAGTGGCACGACCACGAAGCCACATCAAAGATGTGCGTTGTATTATGCTCAATATGTTACAGGTAAGAGTGGTAATACATTCTTCTCTACCATAAGCCCCCAACCTTCGGCGAGACCTTACAATTTGGTAAAGGAGTAGGGCAGCCACCTTCGTGACATAAAGCCCTGTAAACTAGCATCCTATAGACCTATATCTAAAGTTATATTCCGCCACCGATGGTTCGGGATTCATCGTGCAGTTAAAAGTTACAAAAAAAAAAAAACCCAACTTCGCAGTACCACATTCCCATTCCTGGTTCAGGAAGATCCAAGCAGCAAAATTGCAACCACAGTGACCTCATGTTAAGGACAACTTTGCAGACAATACAGGAGAAACATTTGAAGCAATCCGAGCATCACTTCAGGAATGGAGGAGAACTGCAATAATACAGAAGAAGATTATTCTCCTCATAAATTACACAATGACAGTGGATTCAAAAGAAAAGTGAAGTAGCACAGATGTGAATGAAGCAGACTTCAACTGATAGTACTTGTGGGTTTGCAAAAGCAGAGTTCAATTAATGCAATGACATGTTATAAACGGCACACAATACTGGAACAAATTTCCATTAGACCTGATTGCATATTAATCCATAAAGATAGCGGTGTACCAGTAGCACGGTCATAAATAAGCACCCAATGAAACACAAAATAATAGGTATATTCAAAATAACGAACATTTTTCTCAGTGTTATAAAGGAAAAGAACCCCAATGGTCTATCTACTAATTTGATACAAATAGCAAATACTGCAGAAGATTCATCAATCGTCTCAATTCAAGTCATTGGTACAATTAAAACAACTGAAATCAACTAGCCAAATACTAATCATTAAACGAGAGTTGTAACCATACATGCTACAGAGATAAAGCGACCATATACTTACAATATGGAGATGGAGCAATCGGAGGAGACTTGGTTGTTCTGCTACTTCGTTTCTTCCGTGGAGGCATCGAATGTCGAAAATTAGGCACTTGGGGTGAATGTATTGGCATCATATGATAAGCTGGTTCAGGGACTGCATTTGGCACATGATCAGGAGATGGTAAGGGGCGGGGAGGATCTACACGGCCAGGAATTGGTGGAAACGCTGGAGGAAGGTATGGTTTATGAACTGAAGGGGGTGGAACAACAGATGGCTGTGGTGAGTGTACAAATGGAGGCAGCTTAGGGTCTCTACCAAAGCAGGGTGGTTTTAACTTTGGCCCACCAGCTGGAGGAAATGGGTTACAATGAGTACAGGGAAAACATGGGGGCGTGTTTGGTAAAGGGGGAGAAGCCATAGGAGGGAGACTAAAAGTTGGGGGTGTAGGGTAGGGGACACTCCCAGATGGAGGCAAAGATACTGGTACACTTATAGAAGGTGATGGAGAGGGGGATGGAGAGGGGGATGGAGATGGAGATGGTGAAGGAGATGGACTAGGAGACAAATCTGAGATCGAGTGCTGTAGGTAAGATGACAGCTGAACTCCTTTTACTATACCAAATACAGAGTGATTAAGCCCAAGGTTCCCCGCGTCGGGTTCTTTGATTAGTTGAGCTAGTTGTTTCAATCTATATGGCAAGAGAGTCCCATCTAACATCAATGCCTCAATAACTGCTGGGGCTTCAACTGAAGAACCGATCTCATTCCTGAACTGCAGATATATTCTCTGCACATTTATGACAGACGGTGAGCTTAAATTGAAAACTAGAAAGGCGGTAAAATTCATAATACTTTGTTGGAAGCGGTTAATAGGTAATACCTCGTAGGAGTTCAAGTTCAATCCAAGTTCTAGTTGATTCTTTAGCTCTGTAAGATTGCCCAAGATCTGATAAACTGAGTTGTTCAGCACAAAGTTGAATAGTGGGACTGTGCCCGTCCATGTAGAACCACTCTGCACAGGAACAACAGTAATTCCTCCGGGGAATCTCAACAGCTCAATGGAAGATGGATGCCCAAAAAGTGATGGTGTCAAGGACAGGTTCAGCTGCTGCATCATCATCCCAACTAAGGATGATCTCAGTACACTAAGGGCTGGCAAACTTATTGAAGCATCTTTTGGATAAGGAAGAACACCAAAAACCACATATGTAGAGTATTTAGAAGTTAAGGAGCGCATCGAAACAACGGAAACCTGTTTAACAAAATATTTGAATTAACCAATGGTGGAGGCAGAAGAATTAAGTGGGTAATGATAATAATAATAATCGTCACCTTGCTATTGGGTACACCGATCTCTTCAAATATATCACTCCCTAATCTGTCCATGTGAGCAGTGAGGAATGACAAAGGCTTCTCCAACGTGAAACCAACCTTGATTTGAGCTGAAACAGGGAAAACAGTTGTCTTAATCAATATTCATACAAACAGCTATAGGAAAATTATCGTCAAGTTAAAAAAATGAATGAAACAATGTGGTTCAGCTCTGTTGAGTATTGGGACTGTTAAGTACTACCTCTGTTCCAAAATATAAGACGTTTAGGATTATTAGTTTATGATGCAAGTGTATGAAAAAACTGACGCAACATAACAAAAATAACTTCCATATTGATGCACGAGCATTTTTCTAGTAATGATAAAGAGAATGGGTTGAAGTAACGAGCCTCGAGCAGTCAACAAAGAATCACCGAGGTACTTCCACGGATGGGAAGAAATTATGGTATGAAAAGCTTGGGGTCAAATCAAGGATTAAGAGTCGCCCGATTAGTCTATGAGACTGTTAGTGTTCCAACCGAAAACATGGACTAGTCATGACTAGTCCATGAGTTGGAAACTTAGAGGCTCCGTTTCGATCCTTGAGTCAAAATGTCAAATACACTTGACTTAACTGTGCCAACAAAAGCAATGGACTGGATCCCTAGTTAACGTAGCCACCATTATCGGTAGCAATAGAAAGGCGTCCAATATAGAATTACTCTGGTACACTAGCATGGAAAATTGATCTTAATCGGGAAGAGAAAATATGCATATAGCGGGAGCAGGTGATGCAGGTTTCACTTTCACGGAGAGCACTGCCATATATAAGTATTCTATATCAGGTATTAGACCGAGTACCTTAATTACATGGCAAGATTAGATTGGCCTGCAAACATTTGAAACATTTACATTGAGGGCCTTACATTCTACTTAAATCCATAGAATTTACTCCCTCCATTTTTAATATAAGATGTTTTAGGTGTTTCACATATTGTCTAGATGCACACCAAAGTAAGTGAACATATACATTAAAAAGTGATGAAAAATTGAGCATGTGGGATTGCTCCGGCCATTTCAAACAGGTTCAATATAAAAGTGGTTAAATATTTGATATCTAGGCAAGAACAATTACCATCTTTTGCGCTTAAGAATATGTTTCTCCCAAAACTACACCCTCCCTAAATCCCCTTCAATTTGGAGCTAGTCTAACATAAGAAGAGGAAATAATAACTACAGTCCTTCATTGAACAAGTGAATACTCAATAGATAGGCAACATATAAACAACGAAACCTTCATAGCATAACACCGTAACAGTGAAAATAATAATTGTATGTTGCATCAATCCTCAAACTTAGCTTTTACTGTACTTTCAAACCGCAGAACATAATAACAGATAAAAATCATAGTACAAATATTAATTAAAAAATAAAAAACTAGTTACAGCACATATAACTAATCATGAGTTGAATCCAAATTTTAAAACTAGTTACAACAGATAACTAGTCATTCACCAATCACAGACATTCGAACATTTCAGGGCACCAACCGGCAAAATTGACTAGTGAAATCACGCAAAATCCTAGATCCAGCCAGACGGGGATCGAAGTAGCGAACACCGGCCAGAGATCGCGAACTCCCATCTCGTCGATCCGCCTCCGGAATCCTCACTCACTGTACCCAAAATTACCGAACTACCGCAGCCAGGAGGACAATTTTAACCGGTGGGAGACGGGAGAGCTCACCAGCGAGCACGTCGGGGTCGTCGGAGACGTACCCCTTGGGGCGGGAGGGCAGGAGGAGGGCCAGCGCCGGGACGAGGACCCCGACGGCGAGCGCGAGCACGAACACGCACCGGAACGAGACGGACCTGCCGATCGCGCCGGCGACGCCGCACACCCCTCCCGCGCCTCCTCCTCCGCCGCCGCCGGCGATCGCGACGCCGCTAGCGCCCTGCTCGACATCGAGGGGCTTCCCCATTCCGAGCGCATCTGACTTGGCCCCCGCGATCCCCAGCTCACCCGCCCGCCGCGAACCGTACGGGCCGGCCGGGGGACGCGCTCGCCGCTGAGCAGTAAGTCCCTCCCGCCGGCGAGGCTGTCGGCTCAGTAGGGTTTTCTTTCTCTCTCTCTCTCGAGCTCCCACCTCGTTCCCCTCTTGGATTTATCCCCTTGTTTTCTGCTCAGTGGTCAGTGCTCAGACCAAGTGCTAAAAAAAGTGTTTTAATATTATTCGTGCTAACTGGTAGGAATATTACTGCTGCTGCTGCTCGTCGTATAATTCCGTTTGGGCATCGCCGTCAGTGACGCCGCGAGGCCAAATCCCAGCTTGCTTTCCCGACCAACCGCCGGCGCATGAGAGGACATGTGGCGGCATAGCTCACTTGCAATTCTTTTTCTTTCTTCCGCGTGTGTGTGTGTTTTTAAAAAAAAATATAATCATCTTTATCATTCACATGTCACTTGCCAACTGGGGCGGCAGCAATGCACTTGTGAGCACCTAGCTCTGCCTTTTTCTTTTCTTTTCTTTGCTGGCTGATGTGTGCTCTCTGTTGGGTTTGAGTAGGTGGCCTAGATAGATTGGCTCTGGCTGGCCCAATCAGTTCGGTTTGAGTGCGATGGGAGGAAGAGGGCACGAGAAAATCCCCACTTCTTGTTTTGTTTTATTTTACACGTGTGTTGTTGCTGTGTGATGTGGCGTCAACTGTATGATTTGCTTGGTAAACAATAGTTCTGTTTTATGACGACGGTGTATGTTGCAAACAATACCATAAAAGGTATCGTCGATCGGGGTCACGAGGCATCTATCATGCAATTGCAAATGTTTGTCAACCTAGCTAGTAGAAATATAGCTGGCCAACCGGGCCGTGCTTAACGGGCCAGCCCGGGGCACGGTCTTTTCGGCCCGGCCCGAGCACGGCCCGGCACGCGTCTTACCGTGCCGTGCCACGGCCCGGCACGTCACGGGCCCGTGCCCAACACCGAGGCCAGGCACGCGGGCCGGCCCGGCACGACACGGCAGCTTTCGTGCCGGCCCGTGGCCCGTCAGGCACGGCACGGCCCGACGGCACGGGAGCGGGCACGCGGGCTGGAGCGGACACGGCGGCGCGGGAGCGGGCACGCGGGCACGCGGGCACGGCGGGCTGGAGCGGGCACGCGAGCCGTAACGGGCCGCTGTCGGGCTGCCGGGCCGTTGTCGGGCGTGCCGGCGCGGAAACGGCACGCCGCGAGCGGCCCGTTTGGCACGGTAGCGACCCGCCGGCCCGTTTACGGCACGTTGGCACGTTTTTTTTTTTTTCAAATTTTGAACTTCAAACAGCTCTATTTTTTGCTATAAAAAGGGCCTCACACCCCCTACATTCAGCACACTCAACCCACACAGCCACACTTCTCTTCAAGTTATCATACATTGCCACACTTCTCATCCCATGGAGCCTCCCCCTCCCCCGCCCCCGCCGTACAACCCAAACCCCCCGGGTCATCACCCTGTGCCGATGATCGACTTCACAATAGACCAATTCGGTCTTCATGTGGAAGATTACAACATCATAAGCCCCAATCCCCCCCCCCCCCCCACCTATACTCAGCCTCAGCCTCACTCTCAGCCGATGCCTTCGAGTGGTAGTACCGGCGGCAGTTCAAGCACCTCCACCGGCACGAAGAGGCGGCGACGAACCTCCTGGGTGTGGAAGGATGGCCATTTCGAGGACCGTATGACGGTTCTCGAAGATGGCACCAGGCAATGGGACGCGGTGTGCATGTGGCCGGATTGCGGCAAGATCCTCACCGGCAACTCCTCCATGGGAACCGGCCACTTGGAGAGGCACGTGAAGTCACACAGGATCAAGAGGGGCGAGGAGCTGGCGAGAAGACAAGGCGACCTTCCCTTCCAACCCGACGGGCAGGTAATGAACTGGAACTATGATGCTGACATATCTCGTCGAGGTCTATGTGGTGTGATAGCTTCGCATGATTTACCGCTTGGATTTGGGGCGTATCCCGCTGTTGTCGATTGGATTAAAACTTGTCACAATCCACGCTATGAACCTGTTTCTAGGCAAACTACATCTAGGGATATGAAAAAACTAGCTAAAGAACTAGCTAATGATCTAAAAGATGAATTTGCAAAGTGTGTATTTTCAGTTTCATTAACATCTGATATATGGAGTGGTAGAGCTAAGCAAGATTATCTAAGTGTTGTTGCTCATTATGTGGACAGTAATACTTGGGAACTTAAAAAAGCTTTGCTTGGATTTGAATTAATTGATGTTAGCCATACTGGTCCCGCCATAGCCGCCAAAATCTTGCAAGTCGTGGAAGAATTTGGCCTCGAGTCTAAGGTGTTTGCAATAACTTTAGATAATGCTTCAAACAATGCTAGGGCAATGACTGATCTCATACCCAAACTTTCTGCTTATTCTGCACCATACCTTTTCCATCAACGTTGTGCATGCCATATTATTAATCTTATTGCTAAAAGTGCTTTAAAGCTAATGAAAGCACCCATTGAGAAAATAAGAAGTGGCATAACTTATCTGAGTGTTTCTAATCCACGACTAGCTGAGTATAAGCGGTGGTGTGACGCGGCTTCAAATGCCTGTCATGTCTACAATGTTGATATGGATATTAGATGGAACTCCACATACATAATGATTAGAGATTTGATCCGTGATAAAGAACAATTTACCTGCTTTGTTAATTCAACAAGCGGTGGAGCAATCTATATCACGGATCAAGACTGGGTTATGGCACAAATGATAATGGACTTTCTAGAAGTTCTTTACGATGCAACTAACATTTTATCAGGGGTTTATTATCCCACATCTCCTCTGCTAGTGCATCAGATTGTATTGATTGCTAATCACTTGAAGGAGTATGAACATGATGAAATTTTAAGAGATGCTGTTAAAAAATGAAAGAAAAGTTTTTAAAATATTGGAAAGAAATCCCTGATTTGTATGCATTTGCATTCATTTTGGACCCAAGGGCTAAACTTGAGGGATTAGGCTATGCTCTTTCTTTATTAACATCCGCCTTAGAGGTAGACTATGCTTCGTATCAATACAATGTTAAGGGCAAACTCACTGATCTGTACTTGAAGTACGAGAATAAGTATGCAGCGACAGTTCGTCCGCCCCGTCCTCCATCAGCTACACAACCCGGAAAGAAGAAAACAATCTTCAAGCTCTTCAGCAGCAACTCCGGCTCAAGTGCAAGCACCGCTGCTCCTCGACGCAGCAAGTTAGGTATTTACCTCAATGACCAGGTGCTCCCCCACGACGACGAAGAAGAAGAGTTCAACATCTTGCAATGGTGGTTTGATCATAGAAGTACCTATCCGGTGCTTTCCATACTTGCACGGGATGTGTTAACTGTCCCCGTATCAACCACATCGTCGGAGGGAACTTTTAGTCTAAGTGGAAGAGTACTCGAGCCAAGAAGAGCAAGTCTCCACCCTTCAATGGTCAAGAGTTTAATGACGGTGAAAGATCGCGAGCGGGCGAAGCGGAGATCCCAACACATGCCGGAGGACCCCGAGTTGTTGGCTGCGATGGAGAGCTTTCATATCCAAGGCAATGAAGAAGAATAGTTTTTTTATCCTCTTTGTAGTTTTCTTTTTATTCTTGTAATTTGAACTCGGTCTGTAATATGGAACAATTAAGTAGGAGAGCAGCAAGTTTCAGACGCACTCTTTCCTTACCAGGGTACCTGAGGGAACTGGAAGGTTTTAATGAGGCGGCTTGCTAGCTAAATAAAATTATTACGATCATATCAAACTTTGTCTTGTATCTTTATACTATAAGAAAGATAAAACATCATAAATAACATAAAACATCATAAAACAACATAAAACATCATAAAACAGGATAAAAACAACATAAAACAACATAAAACATCATAAAACAGGATTAAAACAACATAAAACAGAATAAAAACAGAGTAAAAATCGAAAAATGGAAAAAACATGCCTACCGTGCCCAGCGGGCCGTGCCGGGCCGCCGTGCTCCAACCGTGCCGCCCGTGCCGTGCCGGAAGGCGAGGCGAGGCACGCGGGCCGGCCCGAGCACGGCCCGTTAGCCTAACGTGCCTGGCGTGCCGGGCCTCTATCGGGCCGTGCCTCAGGCGAGGCGTGCCGTGCCGTGCCGGGCCGGCCCGATGGCCAGGTATAAGTAGAAAGCACCAAGAGGCGATGCGAGAGCACAGCACGATGTCGACATGTCTTGGCATCGACGAATAAGGAGTCGACCGACTCCGGTCCTTATCCTCCTCTAATTTTTTTGTTCTGTTCCCCGTCTTCTTCTCCGCTCGTGTCACCGAGATCAGAGAGACCACCACGTGGAACTCCTCTGTGCATGTCGTCGCCTACACCCTTTGATGTGTCGTGATCACGCATGTTGTTGACATTATCGCCCGCTCCATTCCTATTTTCTAATCCCACGATGTGTTCTCTATGTCTCCTACCTCTGGCCAACAATGAGCTCTGCACCACAATTGTGTTGGTGCTGCTACGAAGGGATGTCTACGGCACTACGAACTGGCAAGCAACAATGCTAAAACCAGCGTTGCAACCTGACACCACGATAGAACGAGCGCCGGTGTGGCGGCGCGGTGCTACGATGCAATGCTAGCGAGATTCGGCGCTGTTATAAGAAGTGGGAGGCTGTTGCGAAGGATTTTCGGCGGTGTGGTGGAGGATCCCAAGCGCTGCCGCGAGGGAGGTCCAACAGTACTACTAGTAGGAATCCAGATGCTTCAACCGGGAGGGTGGTAGTACAAAGCCTTCAGGCGGCGCGTTGTTGGTGCTTATCCGTGCGGGTCATGGGAGGGGATTTTTTTGTGTGGCATCGGCACATGCATGTGTGGCTATGGATGGTGGACCCACTCTTTAAATTCAACGAATCACCCACCATTGATTTGTGTGTAAGAATATTAATATGGACAATGCTAAGTATAGAGTAATTTTAATTAATACGATGGTTGCCGGGAATTATAGATTAGAATCTTGTTTTCAATTCCCTCTTTTTTCTCTAATTAATTTTACAAATACTATTGAGGCCCCAATAGCAGGATATTTTTGGGGTGCCAAACACGTTATCTTGGTGCGTCGTTGGAGATGTTGTAAGTCAGCTGGCTAGCTTTGTGCATACACATCACATCTACACACTACTATTTGTAAATCAATTAGAGAAAAAAAGAGGCGATTATAATAAAGATTCTAATCTATTTCCTAGCAACCATCATACTAGAGCACTTAATTAAAATTACTCTATACTAGCATGGTCCCCATCTTATACATACGGATAATACAATAATTATATAATGAGAATATGCTGCACACGATTTATGAATACTAGAAAAGATGCCCCGAGCGTTGTAGCGAGAACCTTAGAAAATATTACAGTATAAAATAAAGATATTTGATGCATGAAATGGAAAAAAAATTATCTTAAATATAGAGGATCTGATTAGCCACAATAGTAAAAAATCTAAATTTAGTCAATACAAAATGTTAGTATATTCAACCGCTAAAAATTGATGATGTGCAAAATTGGCTAAAGGAATTTATAATGTGAATAGCTTGCATGTATATATATAGATGAATATCATTAGTAAATATATAATAACATGGATAAATGAATGTCTCAGATAGTGGATGCCAGTGTTGGAGCTAGAGCAAAACTAATCAGGGTGCACTACTCCTGATTAATCTAGAATTGTAGACAAAATTAAGTCACACATGTACACTAATCAATGTCTAGAGGGGTGCACATACTGATTTTTAGGTTAATTACAGTGTTAAAAAATCTCTACCCGGATGCATTATACGTCTCAAACGTATCTATAATTTCTTATGTTCCATGCTTATATTATGCCAATTGCTACATGTTTTATATACACTTTATACCATTTTATGCATTTTCTGGGACTAACCTATTAACAAGATGCCATAGTGCCAGTTGCCTGTTTTCTGCTGTTTTTGGTTTCAGAAAAGCTGTTAAGGAAATATTCTCGGAATTGGACAAACGAAACGTCAAAGATCTTATTTTTCCTGGGAGGTTACAGAACACCGAAAACGACACGGAGGAGGACCCCGAGGGGCCCACACCCCCAGGTGGCGCGGCACCCCCCTTGGCCGCGCGAGCAAGGGGTGTAGGGCCCTCGGGCCTCCACCACCTTCGCCCTTTCGCGTACAAATACCCCCCAGATTTCTAAGACCTAACACGCGAGCCTTTTCCCGAGAAGAGTTCCTAATACGTCCATTTTGCATCACTATTTTATATCATAATTTACTGCTATTCATTGATATATTTCGTATTTGGAGATGATACTTATGTTATTTCATCTATTTTGCATGATTGATGATCATTGGGGGATGGAACTCCGGAGTCTGAATTCTGCTGGAAAAAGCGTCATCGAGATACAATATTTGCGAAGCTCAGAAGATCAAACGAAACACCTGGGAATTATTTTCTCACCAGATCACGAAGGAGGCCAAAAGGGGAGCCTGAGGTGGGGCCCAGGGGGCCCACACCATGCCCAGGCGCGGCAGGGAGGCTGGCCGCGCGAGCATGTGGTGGGGCCGCCCTGGCCCACCACCGAGCGTGCCCTTTCGCGTACTTCATCCCCCGAAAACCTAAGACCTGGAGGGTGTTCAAAAATCCTCTTCGCCGCCACCACGAGGCGGAGAAGACAGAGAGAGAAAAGCTCTCCGGCAGGCTGCGTTGCCGCCGGGGAAATTCCCTCCCGGAGGGGGAAAATCGTCGCCATCGTCACCGTCATCGAGCTGCACTCCATCACCATCGCCAACACCACCATCTCCACCGCCGACGCCGTCATCTCCATCGGTCCACTCCGTTCCCGCTGTAACATCTAGGGCTAAACCTTGTGTATTTGATAGGGGAAACTCTCCCGGTGTTGATTACTCTTGTTATTGATGCTATTGCGTGAAACCGTTGAATTAGGGTTTATGTTCAGATTGTTATCCATCATTATATCATCTCTGATCATGTACCATATGATGTGTTGTGAGTAGTTCGTTAAGTTCTTGAGGACATGGGAGAAGTCTAGATGTTAGTAGTGAACTACGTTGAGTAATATTTAATGTTTTGATATTTAAGTTGTGGTGTCATTCTTCTAGTGGAGTCATGTGAACGTCGACTACATGACACTTCACCTTTATGGGCCTAGGGGAATGCATCGTGTACTCGGTTATTAATTGTGGGGTTGCCGGAGTGACAGAAACCTAAACCCCCGTTGATATTCCGATGCATGAGGGATAGCAGGATCTCAGAGTTTAAAGCTATGGTTAGATTTATCTTAATTACTTTCTTGTATTTGCGGATGCTTGCAAGGGGTATAATCATAAGTATGTATTAGTCCTAGGAAGGGCGGTGCATTAGCATAGGTTCACCCACACGACACTTATCCAAACACTAAATATTAATCATCAATATGAAGCGAAAGCACTAGACAGAATTCCCGTGTGTCCTCGAGAACGTTTGGTCATCATAAGTAAACAAACCGGCCTGTCCTTTGCTCTAAAAAGGATTGGGCCACTCACTGCAATTATAATTGCCGCGCTCTATTTACTCGCACTTTATTTATCTGTCATATCAAAGTCTACTGAAAACTTGTCTGCTAGTGTTTACAGTGAAACCCTCATCAAAACCACTTGTCAACACCTTCTGCTCCTCGTTGGGTTCGACACTCTTATTTATCGAAAGTACTGCGATACACCCCCTATACTTGTGGGTCATCAGTTCCGCAGCGCCGCCGCCATCGAAGACAAGTTTCGGGGGTCAGAAGTTCCTGTTCCGGCACCCTGCCGGGACGGGGATTGACCCCCGGAGCCATCTCCATCGACTCCACCGCCTCCACTTCGACTCCATGATGGTTTGTGAGTAGTTCCCCCATGGACTACGGTTCTTGGCTGTAGCTAGTTGGTACTCTCTCTCCCATGTACTTCAATACAATGTTCTCATGAGCTGCCTTACATGATTGAGATCCATATGATGTAATCGGTGTTGTGTTTGTTGGGATCCGATGAATTGTTACATTATGACCAGTCTATCTATAAGTTTGTGAAGTTATTGTTGCTGCAATCTTGTTGTGTTTAATGCTTGTCACTAGTGCACGAGTGGCATGATCTTAGATTTAATCTCTATAATTATTGCTTAGATTGTATCTACAAGTTGTTTGCACATGTCTCTGTCTGGAACCCGAGGCCCCAAAGTGACAGAAATTGGGATAACTGGAGGGGATGGCTTAGATATGAGGATCACATGTTTTCACTAAGTGCTAATGCTTTGCTCCGGTGCTCTATTAAAATGAGTAACTTAATTAACAATAGTTTCCCTTGAGGCCCCGCTGCAAACGGGCTGGTAGGACAAAAGATGTTATGCAAGTTTCTCATTGTGAGCACGTATGAGTATATATGGAAAACATGCCTACATAATTAATAAACTGGATGTTCTGTCTTAATGTTATTTTAATACTGTCAATTGCCCAACTGTAATTTGTTCACCCAACACTTGTTCTTTGAGAGTTACCACTAGTGTAGATAGCTGGGAACCCCGGTCCTTCTGTCATCATCATTGCTCTAAAGTCAACTACGCACTTGAATATTTTCTGGTGCCATTGCCTCTGTGTTACTACTACTGCTGCTGTGTTAATGTTACTATTGCTCTCATATTACTGCTGCTTTCACATCACCCCTGTTACTAGTGCTTTTCCAGGTGCAGCTGAATTGACAACTCCGCTGTTAAGACTTATAAGTATTCTTTTTCTCCCCTTGTGTCGAATCAATAAATTTGGGTTTTACTTCCCTCGAATACTGTTGCGATCCCCTATACTTGTGGGTTATCAAGACTATTTTCTGGCGCCGTTGCCGGGGAGCATAGCTCTACTCATAAGTTCACCTGGGGAGTACACTCTAACTCTCTCTCTGTTTTTATTTTATTTTGTCTTGCCTAGTTTATTTGTGCTTAGTTTATTTCTGTTTAGTTGTATTTTGTTTAGTTTACTTTTGTCTAGTTTATTTTTTTCTTGTTTTATTTTTCTTATATACCTAAAAATCCATAAAAAAAATTAAAACCCGAAAATCTAAAAACCTGTTGTTATGGAAGAACATGCTAGAACCTCTATGGAATTATTTATGGAGTATAGAGAATCATATAAAGAGAAAGTCATGAGAGGCGTGTTAGAAAAGTTGAATACAATTGCTAAAATTTTGCTTAAACGCCATGATATAAATTGTTGCTCTGAACAGGATACTAAACATCTTAAATTCCAATGTGGCTTTAGTAAACAAGCTTTAATTGTGAACTATCATTGGAAAAACTATATTCATCTTGGATTTGAATAAGTAGAACAATTTGTTTTATTTATGGGAGCTTCTGAAATAGAATCCTTCATGTCTGAAAATTATGAAACCTGTGTTGCTTGTAATAACCTTAAAGATTATGTCTCTTCTGTACTTGATTATTGCATAGAAAATTTCAGCAATAATTGTTATATCATTGATTATAAAGAGAGACTCAGTAATGCACAAGAATGTATCCAAAATTTGCAGGAACCTGTGGAAGAAGAAATTGCTGAACCTGAAAGCTCATTAGATGAAAAAGAAAAGGAGAGTGATGAACAAAAGGAGGAAGAATGGATTAGCTACCCATGCCTACCTTATAATGAGAGTAACTCTTCATCTCTTACACTATTTGATTGTCCCCCATGCTTATCAAAGGAGGATGAATGTTATGTTCCTGTGGATTCTCTTGAAATATTCCTTATAAGTAAAACTTGTGAGAATAATCATGCTACTGTTATAGATGATAATCCATGCTATTTTGATAAATCTTATGAAAATCCTTTATTTGTGCCTAATTTCGAAATGCATGGTACTAAAGAAGTTTGTTTAGAAAATGTTTATGATAAAGCTCTAGATGATGGTCCTATGTTACTTGATAATATTAATTGTACTACTATTGAAAATGGGATTGGAGAGGTCTTGACTTTATCTTGGAGCCCCATATCTCTTGAGAATGATCAATCATCTTGTTATAAAATTGTTAAAAGTGGGTTTGAAAGTATTAATCCTACTATTTTGGAGCTTGATAAAAATTATGTGTTTGTAAATCATGAAAATCATGCTTTATGTGATAGTTATATTGTTGAGTTTATTCATGATGCTACTGAAAATTATTATGAGAGAGGAAAATATGGTTGTAGAAGTTTTCATAGTACTAAAACACCTCTCTATATGCTAAAAGTTTTGAAGTTATTCTTGTTTTATCTTCCTATGCTTGTCACTTTGTTCTTTGAGAATTTATCTGTGTATAAGATTCCTATGCATAGGAAGTGGGTTAGACTTAAATGTGTTTTGAATTTGCTTCTTGATGCTCCTTTTGCTTCATTTTCTATTTTTCATGAGAGCATCATTAAAACTATCAAGACTAGCTAAAAGGCATTAAAGAAAAGCGCTCTTGGGAGACAACCCATGTTTTATTTCTGTAATTTTTCTTTTATTTGAGTCAAGGAGCATGCTTACCTCTGTAACAACTCCTTTGTATCTTTACTTTATTGTATTGTTGTGACAAGTTAAGCCTCTAGTAGTAAGTTGATACTAGATTTGGATTTCTGCGCAGAAACAGTTTTGTTTTGTCCACCGGTTAATTCATAACTCCCTACAGAAAAATCTAAAAAATCTGATATTTTCTGTGCGTGATCCTCAGATATGTATGCAACTTTCATTAGTTGTGAGTTTTCTGATTTGAGCAAGTTAAGTGCCTCGAAAAAATTCATCTTTACTGGCTGTTCTGTTTTGGCAGATTCTGTCTCTGTTTTTTACATTGTCTCTTGTGCACTTTAAGCAAGGTTCTCTATCATGGAGGGCTGTAGCTAATGTTTTATTGAGTTATTGGAATGTGTCACAACAGAACCAAAGTGGATTAATGTTTTTGAGTACTAACCCCTCTAATGAAGTTTATGAGAAGTTTGGTGTGAAGAAAGTTTTCAAGTATCAAGAGAGAGGATGATATGATGTGATCAAGAAGATGAAAAAGCCTAAGCTTGGGGATGACACAAGCGTCAAAGCTTGGGGATGCCCAAGGCATCCCCCTCTTCATCAACAAACTATCAGGTCATCTCTAGTGAAACTATATTTTAATTCCGACACATCTTATGTGCTTTACTTGAAGCGTCTGTTTGTTTTTGTTTTTGTTTTTGTTATTTTCATTCTCTGAATAAAATGGATCCTAGCATTCTTTTGTGGGAGAGAGACACGCTCCGCTTTTTCTTATGAATACTCGTATTCTTCACTTATATTTGTTGAGTATTCCTCTATGTTACTTCGATACTTTCAGCTCTTTTTTTCATGCATCTCTTGTTTAGAGTTGTTAGTTCTCTTATGTTATACTCTCTTGTTTCATTGTTAAATACTTGGAGAGTTTATCTTTAAATAAGTTGATTGGTGTTTGGTTGGAAACAGAAAATGCTAAATGTGGTAGATGGTATAATGAAAAGATATACATGCTCTTATGGATTGTTATCTTGTATGTTGTGGTGCTTAGCAATTGTTTTGAGCTCTCAAGTAGATCATGTTTAAGCTTTTACATCATGTAGTTAAAACCTATTAGTGAAGAACTACCGTAAAGCTTGTTGAAATTTGGTTTGCATGTTTGGTATCTCTAAGGTCTAGATATTTTCTAGTAAATGTGTTTGAACAACAAGGAAGACAATGTAGAGTTTTATAATGCTTGCAATATGTTTTTATATACGTCTTGTTGTCATAGTTTATAGTTGTGTTTGCTTCAAATAACCTTGCTAGCCAAAGCCTTGTACTGAGAGGTAATGCTTCTCGTGCATCCAAAATCTTGAGCCAAAACCCATGCCATATGTGTCCACCATACCTACCTACTACATGGTATTTCCTGCCATTCCAAGCAAATACTTCGTGTGCTACCTTTTATTCAAAACCTATTATCTCTTATTTGTGTCAATGTTTATTAGCTCATGAGAAAGTATGTGGTGTTACGGATATCAACCTTGTCATTTGCTTTTAGACAGACTTTCACAACCGGACTAGTGGCATATACATCCGCTTATCCATTAACTTTGCAAAAAGAGCTGGCAAATGGGGTGCCCAGTCCCAATTAATTACAACTTTCATCATCATTCTCTTCACATGGTTTTGCAAAAATTTATTATGCTTCAAAGTGTTATACAATTTAATATAGACACTCCTCCATGGTATGTGATTGTTGGAAGGCACCCGAGGATTCGGTTAGCCATAGATTGTGTATGCATTGGTGGGGAGGAGTGTCAAACCAGTTTTTAAAATATACATGTGTAAACAAAGGAGAATAAGAGGGATGATCTACTCTTGGGTAGAAATAACGTCCTTCATGAGAGCCGCTCTTGAAAGTCTGGTTGACAAGGGGGGTAGAGTGTCCATTACCATTCGTTGACAACGACAAACACCACTCAAAAACTTATTTTTATGCTCTCTATATGATTTCAAAAACCTATAAAAACTAAGAAGCTCTAGCACATGTTGTATCCCTGCTTCCCTCTGCGAAGGGCCTATCTTTTACTTTATGTTGAGTCAGTTTACCTACTTCTTTCTGTCCCCGAAGCAAACACTTGTGTCAACTGTGTGAACCAATTCTTATATGCTTACTTATTGCACTTGTTATATTCCTTTGTGTTGACAACTATCTATATGATATACATGTTACAAGTTGAAAGCCAATGCTTAAACTTATATCTTCCTTTGTGTTGCTTCAATGCTCTTTTACTTAGAGACTATTGCTTTATGAGTTAACTCTTATGCAAATCATTTTGATGCTTGTTTGAAAGTACTATCCATGAAAAGTTTTTACTTATATGATGTAGTTGTTTACTCCTTATCTATTTGTTAGCAAACTATAGATCATTACCTTGAGTCACTTCATTCATAACATGAGTTACAATATTATATGATCAAGATTATGTGAAAGCATGTCACTCCAGAAATTATTGGTTGTTATCATTTTACCTACTCGGGACGAGTAGAACTAAGCTTGGGGATGCTTGATATGTCTCAAACGTATCTATAAATTCTTACGTTCCATGCTTATATTATGCCAATTGCTACATGTTTTATATACACTTTATACCATTTTATGCATTTTCTGGGACTAACCTATTAACAAGATGCCATAGTGACAGTTGCATGTTTTCTGCTGTTTTTGGTTTCAGAAAAGTTGTTAAGGAAATATTCTCGGAATTGGACAAACGAAATGTCAAAGATCTTATTTTTCCTGGGAGGTTCCAGAACACCGAAGACGACACGGAGGAGGACCCCGAGGGGCCCACACCCCCAGGTGGCGCGGCACCCCCCTTGGCCGCGCGAGCAAGGGGTGTGGGGCCCTCGGGCCTCCACCGCCTTCGTCCTTTCGCCTAGAAATACCCCCCAGATTTGTAAGACCTAACACGCGAGCCTTTTCCCGAGAAGAGCTCCGCAGCGCCGCCGCCATCGAAGACAAGTTTCGGGGGTCAGAAGTTCCTGTTCCGGCACCCTGCCGGGACAGGGATTGACCCCCGGAGCCATCTCCATCGACTACACCGCCTCCACTTCGACTCCATGATGGTTTGTGAGTAGTTCCCCCATGTACTACGGTTCTTGGCTGTAGTTAGTTGGTACTCTCTCTCCCATGTACTTCAATACAATGTTCTCATGAGCTGCCTTAAATGATTGAGATCCATATGATGTAATCGGTGTTGTGTTTGTTGGGATCCGATGAATTGTTACATTATGACCAGTCTATCTATAAGTTTGTGAAGTTATTGTTGCTGCAATCTTGTTGTGTTTAATGCTTGTCACTAGTGCACGAGTGGCATGATCTTAGATTTAAGCTCTATAATTATTGCTTAGATTGTATCTACAAGTTGTTTGCACATGTCTCGATCCGGAACCCGATGCCCCAAAGTGACAGAAATTGGGATAACTGGAGGGGATGGCTTAGATATGAGGATCACATGTTTTCACTAAGTGCTAATGCTTTGCTCCGGTGCTCTATTAAAAGGAGTACCTTAATTACCAGTAGTTTCCCTTGAGGCCCCGCTGCAAACGGGCTGGTAGGACAAAAGATGTTATGCAAGTTTCTCATTGTGAGCACGTATGAGTATATATGGAAAACATGCCTACATAATTAATAAACTGCATGTTCTGTTTTAATGTTATTTCAATACTGTCAATTGCCCAACTGTAATTTGTTCACCCAACACTTGTTCTTTGAGAGTTACCACTAGTGTAGATAGCTGGGAACGCCGGTCCTTCTGTCATCATCATTGCTCTAAAGTCAACTACGCACTTGAATATTTTCTGGTGCCATTGCCTCTGTGTTACTACTGCTGCTGTGTTAATGTTACTATTGCTATCATATTACTGCTGCTTTCACATCACCCCTGTTACTAGTGCTTTTCCAGGTGCAGCTGAATTGACAACTCCGCTGTTAAGACTTATAAGTATTCTTTGTCTCCCCTTTTGTCGAATTAATAAATTTGGGTTTTACTTCACTCGAAGACTGTTGCGATCTCTATACTTGTGGGTTATCAATGCACCCAGCTAGCATCAAGTAGCTCCGCCATTGGTGAATGTTGTGGTGATGACATGGAAAAATAAATGGCTCAAATAGTGGATGATGTGGACACCTTACATGTAGATACCGGCTAATTTAATGCATCTTAGTGTGATTTTTGTCTTATATAAAGTATAGATCTCTACCATCGTCTATGAAGAAACTTCTATCCTAAAAAAATCACGATTTTAAGATTTACTTCAACCTCTTGTTTATTTATATGGATCCGGAGGACCATATTATGTCGTACCTTTATTTTCTCACAAAAGTAAGGTCCAATTGGATGGCCCCATTAAGTACTGATTTATCTCACCGTCACTCCATTTCCTTGTATGTATTAGCCTAAACTTTTGGAGTAACGCTTTGATGTATCTCAATAGACCACTTGGTTTTGGGACTAAGAGAAGGCACGTCTTTTCTAACATTGTACATGCCTAAGAGAGAAGTTAAGAGGGAAATAAAGAGATAATAAGTCCATTTCCATCGATTGTTTTCCACCGGTTTTTCCGCAACGGATTTACTTATCCATTTTTCTATATGGTCATAGGATGGGTTAGGACGGAGTAAACTGAGAAGAACGGGAACCTTACGGGGGAAGATAATTAACACTGGCCATCTTATGGGGGCGGATATCCCCCTCCCCACACACACATAGTAATTTTTAACAGAGTCGAACACTCATAAATTTAAATAAACGTCTCAAATTTCATTCAAACTTAGCCATATTACAACCAACTTTAACAATATAATGCTAAATAATTAAACCTAATACAGTATAGGTCGAGGGCGGGAAAAGGCTAGCTGAGGACAACACCACCATTGTTCGCTGATGGTTGGTGTTCTTTGCGCGCCTCCCTCCGTCTCACTGTCCTTGTCGCCGCTTCTTCACACGTGCCGCAATGATTGTATAACAAAATAGGGGTTTCCTAATTTTCATCATTAGACACCTAAAAGTGGGATCTCGTTTAAAATCCTATAACTCATTAAAAAGAACGGATACAATGACATAATAAACCGAAGTACATGGATATAGTTTTCAATGTATCATTCTGCCAAATGGATTACTACTCCTATTGTTAATTAAAGAAATCAAAGTAAAGTCAAGAAGCACATATAAGTACTTCATTGATAGGAAAACTTTGAACGCATCCTCTATAGATAACCTACGACTTTTCTTGACAAGAGATGTGCTAGAGGCTTACATTGAGAGGAAGAGCTCACAACACCACACTTGAGATGGAATATCCATTCATCAAAGTGATATGATTACAAATGAAACATTTGCAGAGACAGAAGACGATTCCTCCACATATTTTAGCTTTACTCAATCCGGTGAGTAAGGAGAAACAAATGGTGCTACATGTTCGAACTTTTTCTTAAGACTTCTCTAGAATGCACTCCATATAGGTAAAACTTTATTATGGAAACAATCTAATAATATTAGCGAAACATGCTTTAGGCGTGGTAAACATGAGGATGAAATGTGTATCTTCTTTCTTTTCCCTTTTCCGAAAACAGCCTGGTATTGCTTTCCTTGGTTTATCAAGGCTGAATTTTTTGTCCAATACAATAGATCAGTTTCTCACATGGCGTAGGGCCTACTTGATTCTCATCACCCAAAAATGAGCATAAACTCACTACACTTTTATGTGGTGTACTTAGAAAGCTTTTGTTTTTTGGTGCATGATTTTATCGAGCCGAGAACTTGGGAAATGCCATATGAAAATACGCGATGAAAAAATGAGCAACAAGATACGGTCGGTGTTTTTATCATATTGGTTTTAGTATGAAGCTACTTTAAAGATGATTGTAGACTAATTCTCATATTGTTAATGTTCAGTTCAAAACTTTTTGGATCAACGTCCAAAGGTGATATCTGGAAGTGCAAAGGGAGAGGACAGGGAAAATGGAAACCGAATGTCTACTTATGTGTATGGTTATCATTCATAGTGTGTAGTGGCATTTGCAAAAAATTGTAACACTTCAACAAAGGCAACGCAACTGGGCTTCATTGGTCTGGCGATGATGGTGGGAGTCTCCTCGATGCAGGTGTCCAAGTGATGACTAGCCTTCTCTAGACCTCATTGTTGTGTATTTGTTGCTGTGTGTGGACAATCTCCCCTGGTATATGGGCGACCAGAGTCTTAGATTTGGAATGTATTGTGGTTAGTAACATGTTATGGCATGTATTTTTAGTCGAGTTTACCAGGTTTGTAATATTGTGGATTTATATATCCTTAGTTGGCATGAAGATAAGATAAAACTTCGAGAATATCTACGTTTTATGGTTATAGCTACATATGATTACCAAATTTTCTGCATGGAGGCGACACATGACCATAATGCTTCATGAACATTATTCCGGCCCGCCATGATCGAATATCTTCTTGTCCAACTACTTTTTCATATATGTATTCTTTTTTTTAATTTACATGCATGGCTAACTAAATTACATAATTTTAGAAAATGCACCGAGTTTTCCATAAAACCTGTTGACTTGTTGTTCACGTTTTCGAGATAGCTAGTGTGCATGTAACAATTGGTATGGCACAACTAGGTGTGAATACTTTCCTAAAATAATTAATCATAGACACGTGCATAACATAGCAACTTGTTAAGACACTATAATATCCAATGCAAAAAATATTGAGTACCATTTTCTACGTGAAATCATAAAGTCACAATACCAGCATATAGCGGAAAAGATAACATGTGTTCGGTCACACCACCATTGGCCCAACTTCGTTTCATTGCTCGGTCACCTTTGCGCCTTTCCATCTTCCTCACGTGGTGGTCCTCCCTCCTTATTTCTCATCCCATCGTCTTCTCACCCCACTCCCCACTTCTTCATTTTGTAGACCGATCACCGCAGAGGCGGCCTTTTCTCCTATCAGCTTTACATAATATTTAAAAATGTACGTTTTTTTCATAAAACTTGTTATCCACGTTTTTGAATTAGTGTGCAGGTAAAAATTGGTAGGGCACAACTAGGCGTGAATACTTCCCTAAAATAACAGCCGCATACACATGCATAACGTAGCAATTCGTTAAACACATCACAAAATATCCAATACATAATATATTGAATACCAATTTCTATGTGAAACCACAAATCCAAAAGACCAATATGTAGTGGAAAAGATATAAGGTTGTGTTCTTTCACGACACCATTGGTCCAACTCCGCTTCACTGCTCGGCCATCTTTTGCGGCATTCCATTTTTCCCATATCCCTCACATGGCCACCCTCCCTCCTTATTTCTCGACCCCTCGTCTTTCCGCCCCACCTCCCATGTCCGCTTGTCGTAGATCTGTCACCGTTAACGGCATGGGGTCAACTAATCTCCCTAGTCGGTGCTTTTATCACCCTGCCTAGTCTTGAGGTGGGTCGGCGTTGAGCATCTGGTTGTTCGGTCGCCGTCGAGGTTAGCCGGCCATCCACACTCTCCTTGTTCTCCCTTCCTCCCCTCGGACACACAGACCTACACCAGCGGAACTTTCACAGGGCAAGAACTTTTCATGAGACATATCTTCACGAAGTAGTATCATTTTTTCTAGTTCTATATCATTCGGCAGAGCTATTTTTTTTCTGGAAAGAAGAAGGATACGGCCGGTCCAGGCCCATGCAATGGCCCAGCCTCACGAATCAAGACGCGGCATGGCCAGTCCCGAGCTGAAAATCCTACCGCAAAAACCTAGAAATTCCTGCACGCCTCGCCGCCGGCCGCCGCCATCAAAACCCTTGCCCCGGATTCAAATCTCTCGAATCCGAGCGAACGGTGCACGAAAGTTTTCGAAAACGAGCGGCCGGGCGGGCTCCTCCTCATTCCTCCTCACGCACGCCCCACTTCCGCCCCGGTTTAAATTTCAAACGCCCCCCTCCAAACGCTCCCCCACACTCGCCTCCTGATCTGGCCGCCTGTCCGATCCACCGCCCATCCATCGCGCGATGGACTGCGACGACTGGGGCGGCGGCGACGGCGGCGGCATGAACTCCGTCCCGGAGGGCGTCGTGCAGCACATCCTGTCCATGCTCAGCAACGTCCGCGACGTGGCGGCCTGCGCCGGCGTCTGCCGCCGCTGGCGCGACTGCGTCCCCTACCTCCCGGCGCTCTTCTTCCCGCGGAACGCCTTCGACGCCGCCGCCGTCGGCGGGGGCGCCGCCGACGAGGCCATCGGCCGGATGGTCGCCGCCGTCGCGCGCCTCAGGGAGCTCGTCATCTACTGCCCCTTCTCCCTCGCCCGCCTCCCCGCCTGGCTCGCCATGCGCAGCGCCTCGCTCCGGGTGCTCGAGCTGCGCCTCGACGCCGCCGCCGACAAGGAGGCCGCCGACGCGGGGTACCTCGACTGCGTCGCCCTCGCCACGGGCCTCGAGGAGCTCAGGCTCTGGGGCGTGCTGCTCACCAAAAGCGCGCCCGCGTGGGGCCCGCTGCAGCGGCTCCGCGTCCTGGAGATCGTCGGCGCGCCGCTGCGGGACACCGCCGTCACGCAGGCCGTCGCCGCCTGCCCCGGCCTCACCGACCTCTCGCTGCTCGGCTGCGACTGCTCCGGAGAGGTGTCCTTCCACCTCGCCATGCTCCAGCGGTGCCGCCTCGACTTCCTCGGCGGCGGGACCTGCTGCCTCCTGCTCTCCGCGCCCCGCCTCGACTCGCTCGAGGCCCAGGGCTTCACCTGGATCATTCTGCGGGGCGGCCACAGCCTCCGCCGCCTCTCGATCGCCAAGAGCACAGGTGTGCTTTCAGAGCATGCCTTGATTTTCGTTACCCACATTGGCACCCATAGCTCCGAAGTTTACTCTGTGTTGTCAATTGTGAATTTGTGATGCAGGGAGGGTGTATAAGGTGGACACCGGGAAGCTCCCAGATCTGGACTACCTCTCGCTGCGCGGCGTCCAGTGGAGCTGGGCTGCCGTCAGCTCGGTGCTGCAGTGTGCCAGCCAGGTGAAGCACCTAGTGATGAAAATTGAGTTCTGTGGTGAGTTTGACGTGCTCCAGCCTTTCCCTGAGGTCGATTTGGTCGACTTCTTCAACGCCCACCCCAAGCTCAGAAAGTTTGAGATCCATGGGGCTATGTTCGCCGCTCTCTGCCAGAAAAACAGCCTGAAAAACGTGAGTGCCATGCCACTCCTGTCTATTGTTCCATTGCAACATCGTACCAAAGATTTGTATGATACTATGTGTGACCATGGCTAATTCCTGTAATTTGCCTATGCAGTTGGATTCAAGGTTCTCCATCCCTTGCTTGGAAGAACTTTTGATCACCGTGCGCTCACCTCTCAATGCTGAACAGAAGCTGAATACTCTTGAGTCCCTTGTGAATTACAGTGTCAATCTGCAGTCAATGGTCATCAGAATCTCTCAAATGAAGAATTGCCATGATGCTGCTGACGAATTCTTTGAGGAGATATGTAAGTTCAAGTACACAAACTACAAGAAAGTGCGGATTGAATAAACAGAGAGGCCGTGTGATTTATTCTTCAATTAATTTGATTGAGGACTTCATTTTTTATACCATATTCCCTGATTTTAGTGTTTGTCATTATTGGGGGATTGCCTTATAATCCTCATGAGTAAGTTATGAAGTTATGTTGTTTACTTAATATTCATCTAGCCGATTTGACGACTAGAGCTTGTTGTTGAAACAATTTTGATTGAATAATTCAGAACTATATTTTTTTCATCGTAAACCCTGATTTGAGTTGTCATTGTTGATGATGTATGCATGTTTAGTGGACTTCCATAATTTGCTATGTTATGTTGCGTGCTTAATTGTTGACCAGAGCTCGCTGCTCGGATTATTTTGCTCAATAATGTGCTTGGAAGCTCCTTGAACCTCTATATGTTGCCTTAAACAATTTGTTTTTGGACATTTTTATGCCTGAACATTAATGTGCTGTGACGATTTGTTGGCATCATTGGTCATTCACTGATTTAGGATGAATAACTTGGACTAGTGAGATGTCCTGTACTTTCTATGGCTGTCTTATATAGACCGAGCTTAATTATATGTCAATTTAGTATGTTTATTTCAGAATAGTTTCTCCCTGCCCCCCTATGAGTAAGTGTTTTGGTAGCTATCTCTTTGGAGTACAAAAAGAGTAAGATGTATATTCTACCTAGGGGTTACAAAGCCAATTAAAGAAAGCTAATAGTTTCGCGGTCTGTTTGAATGTTTTTTTTGCCATTTATTATTCGCGCCGTAACCGATCGGATACTGCCAAAAAAGACGTGAATTCAATTTTTATTTTGAATGCTGCAACTGGATTACACCGGTCACCCAGATTTGAACTATATTTTCAAAATCTCTGTTAAGCATATTAAAATTTCTTTGAACCATCTATAGCTATCAAATTATCTTTGTCATCATTCTACTACTACTATTGTCTAAATACCACGGAAGCCTTTCCACTCCATCCTACAGGGAAATGGCCACATAGTTGATTATGCAATTTCCCCAAAAAAAATCTGGTCAAATTGTTTTACATCTCCCAAGCAATCATACAAGGTGCAGGAACTGAATTTTCATTCTTCACTTGCTGATGGCCCATACTAAGAAAAAATACTTCTCATTTTTCTGCCACTCATTTGTAACATAGCAGCAACCATTTAGACGAAAAGAATCCATGATGTCCTGTGTTGGACCTGCTGGTATAATGACAAGTTGTAGCGTTAGAAATGAGGCAGATGAAAAAACTGACCTACCAGCTTGTGGGTGTAATTCTTACCAAACTCTCCCTTGAACCATCCATATTCCAACTGTATTTTCAAAATGTCTGTTAAGCATATTAATATTTCTGAAAACAATCCTTAGTCATCGAAATTGTCTTTTTACCACTCACTGCCTCTACTACTGTCTAATGACCTGGTGTGCCTTCCGACTCCATCCAACAGGAAGTGCTCACATAACTCTTCCTCTCAGTTTTGTGGTCATAACTCTTTTACATCTCCCAAGAAATCTACACGATGCAAGATCCAAACTTGTGTTCTTCGTTTATATATGGTCCAGACTAAGAAAAAAATACTTCTCAATTTTCTGCCATCCCTTTGCAACATAGCAGCGACGATAGATGAAAAGAATCCATGATATCCTCTGTTGGGTCTGCTGGTATGACCATAAGTTGCGGACTTAGCTATGAAGCCTAGCCGAAGGAATAAGTGACATGTTGGCTGGAAGTACCAGGTAACTTGAATAGTTTTTCCCCAGTCCCCTATGTTTATGCCCTATGGTAGCGATCTGTTTCGAGTACCAAAAGAGCAATACGTATGCTTTACCCAAGGAAGCCAACACCACAAACAAAAACATATTAAAAAACTAATTTAGGAAAGATAACAGTTCTATACTTGGTTCAGAGATTTGGTTTTGTCAGTTGTTGTTGGTAACCCGCTAACATATGTTGCCTCGAAAATGTATTAAATTTTGCTTTTGAATTCTGGAACTTGATTAACGAATCACAAACTGAAAGCTGAGCCATCGAGATTCCAACATTATTTTTTGTTGAGCATATGAAATTTCTGAAAACCATTGCTAACCATCAAATTATCCATTTCATCACTCGCCAGCACTTTGTACTGAGTATCGCCTACACACTGAATACTATCTGAAACGATGATGAAATTTCCATGAAAATTTCCATGTCATAAAATTGTTTAGAACGCTAGAAAATCATAAAAGATGCAAGATCCAAACTTTCTCTCTTCATAGTAATATGGACCACATTAAGAACATTGTGCATCTCAAACTTTTCCCATCTCCTTATCAACATAGGAGCAACATATGAAGGAAATTCAAAATGTCCTTTCTTGTGTCCGCCGGTAAAACTACAAGCCAGCATTAGCTATTAAGCAGATGCAAAACTGAGCTATATTCCGTATTATTAGCTTTCACAAGGTATCCTGGATTTTTATTTTTCACACATCATCAACTATTCAGTATGTATTTATAGTTAGTCTCGGCTCAGATCTCCGAGCTGAATTAGGGGGGAGCCGGGGAGGGGTGGGCAAAGCCACAACTCCACGGTCCTGGAGAGCATTACCCTACTATGATTTTTTCTCCTTCCCACTCGCTGATCCATCTTTAGATTCGCCTTTGTAGTAGCGAACGACTCGATCATTGATCTTCTGAGCGGGGCGATCATTTTCTTCCGGTTTCTGCGTTAGAGAATAAGCGAAAACCGTCAAGTATTCTCCAATGCAAATGCTCATATTCCGATGCTGTGTGATCAAGTCAAGTGAGCCAGCATTTTTTTGCGACTACCAGCGTATGGGTTTTGTTCAGGTGCATGCTCACGCCAACCTACGTACCTCAGAGACTGCCTCAAGGAGCTTTAGCTGCTCCGGCGTTACGTGTTTTACCTGGAAGACATAGTCAGTAAAATACTCTCATATTCAATTTTTAACCCCATAGTGCGCAGTCAAATAAACAAATAACAATCATTGCATCTACTTATACATACCTTGCTCATGATGGTCCAAAGAACACCTTCGGTGCAAGGCGGCGTAGTGAGGGAGCCCTCATATCTGTAGTAGCCTGAATCCTTGTCTACCCAGGGGGATGGATCGATGGGATCCTTCACTTCTTCATCCTCGTTATCCTTACCGGCAAGCCTCTTGAAGTATGGCCCCAGCTGCACACATCCATACCAGCAAAAACTCGCCTTACTTTTTTTTTCGGATAAAGCACACCTCATTTCCTTATCCATGAGTTTGTGCAGCATGGAGTGAAACATCAGAGCTATGACAATGGTGTGCGCCCCAAAGTACCTACACTGGTCAACGTTTTGCTGGGGTGGCCGGCTTGTTTGGTGGAGAAGAGCACGGAGATGACGGCGCGGGCCTTGTTGGAGTCCTCATGAACCATGTGCATCTCCATGTCAAACCTGTCACGATACCGCTGCCTACTAAGACTGAATGATGTGTTGCTAGCTAGGTATGACTACCAGATTAAAGGCACTCGTTAATTTGTTCTTTGCACCATCTTGTATCTTTCGTATCTGAATTTCCATTTAGACTTCAATCTTGCACTAGGAAGGAGGGGCCGGGGTTCCTTGTTATTGTTAGCTTAGGGCTTAGGCTATCGTTCATCTCTAACCATATGGCAGGGATGCGAACCTGGTGCCATTGACGGTGTGCTCGGAGGGGACGTGCCAGTGCACCTGCTGGAGCGTGAAATCCTTCTTCTCCACCGTCAACTTGCCATTCGCATCCTTCCATTTCAGCTACACGATCGACGACGACGACACCACCGCCATAGCAACAAATGTACGTCAAGTAGAAGATCACAATTTTGAAACTGGTGATAGATCTTTGGTTGTCGGAATAAGGCATTACCACGAAGTCGTGGCCTCGGTTCTCCATGGTGCAGGCGCCGGCAGTATAGGAATGTTCCAGGGGTTCCATGTCCTTCTCAGCTTGCACCTTGCAGATGTCGATCGGGGACTGCTCTTTGCCGTCGCGACATATCGCCCAGTCCATATTTAGATCAGCCCATTCGTCCGGCCCGGTCGCGGTTTTCTCCTCGTAGCCGAACAGAGAGTCTGCAATAACACCAAAATAAACTTACGAGTTAGTGATCGATTTCGAATCGCTCCCTCCAAGAAGGAAATCAAGTCAGAGGGAAATCGCAAGTGCTTGATATCAAACATGCAAATTGCGTTGTCTTCTGGGGAAAAATTTCCATGTCTAACTTTTATTTACGAACACATTAGCCATTTAGCATGATCTTAAACTGCCGCCGAAATCCCAGAAGAGAGCATAAGCAGTTTCATGGTGGAAGCACCAATCCGTGCATACTGACGCTGCTTGCAGCAGTGCATGCACTTACGAGCAGCTACCGTCGGCGCAGGTGCTACCGCTGGCGCCGCCGGCGCTGCAATTGCCGCGGATGAGAAGGCGAAGATGGTAAGAATGGCACACGTGAAGGCGGGGCTCGGCCGGGCGGCAGCGCGAGGGTGTCTCCGGCGGGCCGTCTCCATTGACCGATCGATCGAAGCTAACCAAACTTGAGTTGGAAGCGATCTCTGGAATGCAAGAGAGAACTAGAGAAAGCAAGGCCGTACATCGCGCGCGAGCGGGGGACCTTCAAAGTAGGACGCGGGTGACTAGAGGACCTCACATAGTTTTGTGGGGTTGTTTCTGTATGTAGATCGAGGTGAAGCTCGATCATTGATTTCCTTTCTTCCTTAGTTACCACCGACATTAAAAAAAAAACTTTTTACTAGGGCAATTTCAGTTTAGACAAAGTATTTGAAACGAGACTATAATTTCTCCGGAGTCCCCTCTGTTATGGCCTTCGGTTTTCGAGTACGAAAAGAGCAATATGTATGCTTTACTCAAGCATCACGAAGCCAATTTAGGAAAGATAAAAGTTCTATACTCAGTTTTTTTCCATTTTTTCTATCAATTATTGGTGGTAACTGGTCGGATAACGCTAACAGACGCTGCTGCCAAAACTTATTCAATTTTGAATTTGAATTCCAAAACTGGATTAAACCAATCACACATTGAATGTTGAAATCTCAGATTCCAACTTTATTTTTATCATCTTAAATTTCTGAAAATCGTCGGTAACGATTAAATCATCACTCGCATGCACTTTGTACTAAGAGTGCGTGACACATGTCCATACACTAAAGTGGGAGGAATAAACAATCTTTTCTATCTAAATGGGAGAACCCTACTATAAAGAATTCTCTCAACATGTAAGGTATACACATCATCAAGTTTCTAATTGGTCCAATTTGAGAACTCTACTACAAAGAATTCTCTCAACATGTAAGGTATACACGTCATCAAGTCTCTCAAAATATGGAGAATAAATATATTTTGATGATATACCCTTTCTCATATAATTCCGTAGCAACACGCGGGGAATCATCTAGTTAAATAGTTTTGTCCTGTTTCCGATTGAGCCAGCGGCAACGTAGATCGGGAGTCGGAAGGAGCACGGCTCGGCGTCTAATTGGTGCCGCGGCCGGATGAAGCGTCTTTTAATGGTACATACCCAAATTTCCCAATCATTTAGTATTAAGAAAGAAGATATTTTGGATAAAGTGGTGCACACCCCAACATGCATGCAACTACAAATCATCTATAGTCTATATACGGTATACCCAAAAAACCTTAGCTGGAAGAATTAAGTAACCGAAAGAGTAAAATGCATTGCGTGTCCTAAAACTATTTGATAGGTGCCAAGCTAGTCCCAATTCTATGAAAACACACATCTGAGTCTTGTAAGTTTTTAAATATGTCATCCGAGGTTATATCCTCGCCATGTCAGTTTACTTGTACGCGTGGCAGTTTTCAACCGCCGAGTGGCAATAATTCGCATAAAAATCTTTAGAAAGTCGTGTCCACGGGATCCAATTTTTCAGTGCATAATATGAAAATATGGAAGGGATGACAAAATCAGAAGAGATGATTTAGCAAGGATTTTTATGTAAATTATTGTCATTTGGTGGTGTTCAACTTGCCACGCATACAAGTCAAAACTGATCGTGACATGGATAGGACCTCATGTGACACACTTAACAAACTTATAGGACTCAAATGCGCATTTTCATAGAGTTGGGACTAACTTGACACCCCTCAAATAGTTTTAGGAGTTCTTATGCATTTTACTCTAACCAAAATTCTAAATGATCAAGTATCAAGTAGATATATGCACTTACAGATATGAGAGAAGTAAGTGTAGTTGGATGGATATGTCTGAGATTAACAGGAACATGCGAGCCCCAGAGAACTAAATCATTAGATCTATTAATTTCCAACTAGGATTTAGTCACTATAGTAGGAACAACTATAAACGTGAAACGACACCGAGACATAAATCTACAAACAACATATGGTATCTTGTTTCACACGTTATTTTCTAAAATTAATAACAAAATGAACAGTTTCGTAAATTTTGTACGGGCATGCATGGCTTCATTCATATATTTTGTAAGGAACTTCGTGACATAAAAGATTAACAACAACCGGAGCAAGATAGTAAATACTTCAAAATATCCCCGTTGTTAAAACCAACACTAAAACAAAAGATCAGAGTCCATCTCACAGTTATCAGTGGAAAATAAGCTCAAATTTCTTTTTAGTTGAAATGTGGTTGGCTGAAGATCAAATGAGAGCACGTTGCTGACATTTGTGTAGTGGTATCATTCAGGCCAAGAGAAAGTGTGGTGAATGATAGAATGACGTCTTTGGAATTCTATTGTCGATGTCGGCACCCATCCGTTTCATTGTTATCGGTGTCATTGTGTAGTGGTATCATTCAGGGCAAGCCAAATTTCGGGGAAGAGGCGTTGTCGGGGCAAGGTCATAAGGACGTTGTCGAAAATAATGGAAATTGTTCACCAGCATCATCACATCAATACATGGTCGCTTTTTTTACGTTGAGTTCTTATAGTACCGCGACTTCTAAGATTAAGGCTGGTTTATGTTACATGGGTTCAAAGCAAATTATTTATATTAAAAATTTATACTTCTTATAATTCATTTATCACCATACTTCCGTAACTAGTATATTGTTTGGTTGCTTAAAATGGCTAACCACATAAAAGTACGTTTCAAGATATGGTTGTCCACATAAAAGTTTGATTTAACATACACTTATAATACATTTAAATAGCACCGGTAGATTTTTTTTTTTCCTTTTTCGAGTTGTCACCACTAAAAAAATCATTTACTCCATCCGAATCCCTTAGATGAGAAACAAAATATAATTAAAAAGCCATGTTTCCATATATTTATTTGGGACACTTGCTTTTATGGGTGAGTGGGTGGATGTGTATATTTTAACATCTTTGTAGAGATCTTTAGAGCTTACGGTCTAACAATTTCTTCTAGTAGTTGATACTAGTATGACACGTATTGTGACACCTACGACCATTCTTGTTGTTGGCTATTTTTTTTTTACGAAACATTGTATAATGCATATGCTCATAAATACATGCATACATTCATCTCGTATAAACGAACGCGCGCACACTCTCCCTATGAGCATCTCCGAGACTAAGCCGGCAAATCAGTTCTTGCGATTGACGAAGTCATCACGGATATCTCGCTATCGACGGGAACGTGACATTCCACTGAAAAATATTTCACCTAAATAAGAAGCACGAACATCAAACTTAAGTTTTGAACTCTGATGTGCTGAGAATACATGTACCTGCTAACCATCCTACCACATACATGTTCTTCGCATTCCTTGCGGTAGGCAGCGGAGAAAAGTTTACAAGGACTTCCATGCCGTTTATGTCTGGAAGAAATAGCATCTGAAATAGTAGGAGTACGTTGACTTGTTGTTTGCCAGGGTTGAATAAGTTTCTATGTCCACCACCAGCACGAGGAAAAAGCAACTACCGCATGGTCAAAGCACGTACGTATATTCGATTCAACGTGGCAGATTCTACGTTTCTAGAGAGTTTTACCAATCTCCCTCCGGTGCAACGGACGGGACAGCATCATAGGACTCCCGTTCCTGGAAGAACCCAATTCACGATCGAGACGCAGTTCCGCACGCCTCTCCCGTTCCACTTCCACGATCTTGCTTCCCAAGCCGACGAACAGTCAAGTCTCGCATTCGCACGTCTGCGCCCACTCACTGCCGATTCCTCCGTATATAAGATGGCGGCCGCGCGCGGGCAGCTCAGCTCCACCCTCCAGGCAACCGGGAAGCCACAGAGCAAGCTGTGGGCGAGATACTGATCGAGAAGCAATCCACGAGCTGATCGTGACATTCCAGTTTCCACCCGCCGGCGATCGAGGGAGGGTAGCCGACCGAACGATCTATCGATGGCGCCGCGCCAGTCGCTGCTCCCGAGCTTCCTCTACTCGCCGTCCAGCGGCGCTGCCGGTGCCGGCATGCCGGACGCGCGGCCGAGGGGCGCCGCGGGCGTCGTCGCGGCGTCGCCGAGCGAGCCGCCGTTCGGGAAGATCGAGATGTTCTCGCCGGCGTACTACGCGGCTTGCGGCTTCGGGGGCGCCGCCGCGTGCGGGCTCACGCACGCCGCCGTCACGCCGCTCGATGTCATCAAGTGCAACATCCAGGTACGTACGTTACCAACGTGAGCTACCCTCTCCTGTCGTGATGGTTCCACGAGAAATGTTTCTCGTCTCTCTGAAACTAAACTAAATCTCCAACACAACGGTGGCTGCTCCTACGCCCTCGGGCGCCGGTAGATTCTTACATGAACTTTTACGAGTCGGATTGCGCGTTGCAAACTCCCCCGTTGATTCTTGGTTCGACCACGGGAGGACTTCTCTTTTGGACCTAAATTATTGGTGCTTTCGTTGTCAAAAAGAAGCTGCCTGGCTCCCGCCAAAGTTGGAACTTGAGTCTGACCTGTCGACTGGGCACATCACTCGTGACGTCTCCGCACTAAGACCTTGTTTACTTCTAGTTTATTTTAGATGATTGGAAGGTAAAAGATGTTTTAGTACAAGGTATGTCGAACCTTGTATTAAGATATGTTTACATGTACGTGGACATATCTTACGCTAGAACATCATATATTTTGATACGGAGGGAGTGGCATTTTACTTCTGATATATTTTAGAAGATTAAAGGGGATAATATCTAGATATCCCCCACCAATCATCTCAATTTTGTCTAGAACAAAAACTCTAGTCCATGCTAGTGTATTATAGAAAGAATATTTGTGGGGATTAGGTGTTTACCAAATCCCCTCACATCTCCATTCCTCTCATTTCCTAAAAAAATCCTAAAAAAACGTTCGAGTAAATAAGGCCTAACAGTTTTTGATTGCATATGGATAGGAAAAAACAAAGAATTAAAGTGTCATGTACTTCAATTTCTATAGAATTTCAAAACGTAGAATTTTTGCTAACGATGCCACTTTGGATGGTGCACAGGAAACAAGTATAATAACTTTACAAGAATGAGGAGAGAGTAAAAAGAGATAGAGTGCAAGTGCATCGAACTTTACGAAAAACAATGAGTTTGAGCTAAAGTTGAGATTCTTATGGAAGCATATGAATGGATTCCTCAAATTTTTGGTGGGCCCAATCCTATAATCTAAAGACACTCCATAGAAAAAATCCTATAAATTTAAATCCTAAAATTCTTATGATTTTTTTAATCCAAAGAGGTTCTGAATTTCTTCAATGCAAAGAGGCCCTAAAGAGAGAAAAAAACAACGAAGTCATCGGACGGGTTGACAGTTCAAAACTGCGCATGGCAAAATTTCTGTGTAGCAAAGGAGCTCTACCAAAATACTCACCATTAAATTTCTGCAACGAACCATGATCGCAGATCGACCCGGCCAAGTACAAGAGCATCTCGTCCTCCTTCGGCATCGTGCTCAAGGAGCAGGGCGTCCGCGGCTTCTACCGTGGCTGGGCGCCCACCTTCCTGGGCTACAGCGCGCAGGGCGCCTTCAAGTACGGCCTCTACGAGGTGTTCAAGAAGGAGTACAGCGACTTGGTCGGGCCGGAGTACGCCGCCAAGTACAAGACCCTCGTCTACCTCGCCGGCTCCGCCACCGCCGAGGTCGTCGCCGACGTCGCGCTCTGCCCCATGGAGGCCGTCAAGGTCAGGGTGCAGACGCAGCCAGGCTACGCCAAGGGGCTGCGCGACGGCTTCCCCAAGATCGTCAGGGCCGAAGGCTATGCAGGGTACGTGCAATGCGACGACTGTCAGTGTCGTCAGCTCAGCCTGTCTTTGTTATGAACATGATATATTTTTAAAAAATTCAATTGGTCGAATAATAAGGTGTTAAAACTGGTGTTTTTCTTGCGAATTGCAGGCTGTACAGAGGAATGGTTCCTCTTTGGGGGCGACAGATTCCATGTAAGCACGCCTTCTTATGCTACAAACTGATTTTTCAAAAATGCGCGACCTTTCCAAACTGAATTTCCCCCAACATCTGTTGCAGACACCATGATGAAGTTCGCAACGTACGAGAACATCGTGGAGATGGCGTACAAGCACCTCATCCCGACCCCAAAGGACCAGACCAGCAAGCCTGTTCAGCTCGGCGTGAGCTTCGGGAGCGGCTACGTCGCCGGAGTCTTCTGCGCCGCCATCTCGCACCCTGCCGACAACCTCGTCTCGTTCCTCAACAACGCCAAAGGCGCCACCGTTGCAGATGTAAGCACCACTACATCTGCTGTACCATGTTCAACCTTAACGTCGCTGCTCGATCTTGTGAGAAAATGTGTGTAATCACCGACTCACCGTGTGTTTTTCTGCTGATTTCCATCAGGCTGTCAAGAACCTTGGCGTCATGGGCCTCTTCACGCGCGGTCTTCCGCTTCGCATCCTCATGATCGGCACCCTGACTGGTACTCAGTGGGTGATCTACGATGCATTCAAAGTCATGGCTGGATTGTGAGTACATTCTCATTTTTAGAAGTTTTTTTGTTTTCTAAGGCCGTCTTTCTTCGGGAGAATTCTGAAACAATTGGTGATTTTGCAGCCCAACAACCGGTGGAGCTCCTGCTGCTGTGCCAACGGAAGAACTGACAGAAGTGCAAGCTTCTGCTTAATCTTCTGGAATTTCGAGAAAAAATATCTTTATTCTGTTGATACCGTATAATCCGTAGTAGATTGGTGGTTGTAACATTTGTTTTCCCTCAGTCTTTCAACAACATACCGGTTGGTGAATCTTTCATTAGGTTAGTGAGTTAAAGATCTCCTCTTCGAAATAATACACCTGCAGAAAGGCTATGTTACTTGACAACAAAAATGAGCATATCATACTCAATGCAACAATTCCAAATTTGTACCCACTTGATGTTATTTTCGGTGGTTATTTTCTCATGATGTATTCTGTATTGATTTTTTTCCGAATGATAAGTAGTAGCGTTGTTCATTCTATTACAAGGAGGATACATGGGAAAACTGGTTCGACCAGACTAACCCTTAGTGGAGATTAGCACACTCTTAACGTGATATGAAAATACGGAGTGAAATAAGATGTAAATTACAGCACCAATAATGTACTAACTCACGGATCGTTGCTTGTGGCTGGAGTGTGCCTCTGATGCCGATAGGTTATGGGCCTCCCTTATCTTCTCTCTTGCCACAGTCCGACGCAAGTACTCCTTCATGACATGAATGTCGGTGGAGATCGGAGGGGGAATACGCTACTAGAATCACCTCCGGTGGGCTCCATCCCACTCCGGCGTGTCATATCTCTATGTCTATATTTGAGTAGTGATCTGTTTATGACACTTGTGAAATAGTTCGTTGTTGGTTGCATACAAGTTTCTTATCTTCTATAATGGTCTTATTCCGCACATATGTGAAATAGTTCGTTGTTGGTTGCATGTTGCTAGGAAGAGGGATGGCAAGAGATCGACAAGAACCATGTCCCAGGTCTTAAATATGTGTGTAACGGGGGGTTATAATTATGGGAACCTTGAAACTTACAGCAGTTGTTGGACTTTGTGTCTTAATAACTCCCTTACTCACATGAAAACGGCCTTGGAATCAATCACCAAGAGTGTAATTGCGCATGTCCATGAATGTACCTATTTATGGCTCCTCTCCAGAAGAAACGTAACCCTTTATTTTATGTTTATAGTTAGGCTTGTGTTTGACCATGTCACGAGATGTTTGAAAGCAGTGTAGGTAGATGGGAGAGGTCAACCCAACTATTCCTCTTTCCTCCAGACATGTGAAGTCGCATTCTTAACCCATCTAACTCTGCGAAGCGAGCCTAGCTCAACTGGTTTGGTTCCTTGTGGTGGAACCAGCCCACCCAGGTTCAAGTCCCAGACTTGACATGGGTGCTCGTATTTTCCTGTATTTTACAGGATTTAACCGGCGCTATGCTTTCAGTGGTAGGTGACGTGCCCGTCAACAGCGAGGCGCCCGTGGTGACTTCGTCAACCTCAAGATTTGCCGGACCAGTCTCTCGGAGGTGCTCATAGGGGTAGGGTTTGCGTGTGTGCGGTCACAGGGGTGTCTGTATGTGCGTGTGTGAGCGTCTGCGTCTGTAGCGTGTTTATCGAAAAAAACCATCTAACTCTGAAACGAGAGCTAAGGCCCATACAGCACTTGATCGAACAAGCCAACTAAGGTCCAGCCAGGATCGACATATATGATACAACCGTTCACTGTTCGAATCAGATTTTCCGTGTTCCCGGCCGGTCTCATCACATGGTTGTTGTCAGATTTTCCAACGGCTACACCGGCTGATTGGTGTCCAAAAATCTCAACTCAAGAAATGTGTTTCCATTTTTTTCAATTATGGCTTAAAGCCTTAGAATTATGTGTTTTCTTATCAATGTCATGCCAACATACATGGTTTTTGCCATGTTTATCTAGCTTGCCGGATTATTAATCATTGACTTGATTTTTTCCGTTAAGTCGAATATTTTCTACATCCTCCGAATTAAGTATATATACATATTCTACATCACTACTAGATACATCGTTTCCGACGACAACTAATTTCAGATGAAATGAGTATGTATCATCACGAGGTGCTTTTCTGAAAGTTATAAACCCTTCCGTTTTGGATGGGTCTTGCTCCAATATTGGCTCCGCCACTGTGCGGATGCATATAACTTAAAGAACTCATGCATATGGCTATGCAGGATTTGTGTTTCACTAATTGTGACAACCAAACGAATGAAATAACAACATGCCGTAACAATTACTCCCTTAATCCCTTTCACTTTACTTGTTTTTACTTTACTAGCATTAGTTTACTTTCTTTACTTTTAACATTTTACCGTTTTCTAGTTAGAAATAAAAGTACCTTACACACTCAGATTCATTGCTTTAAACGAAAAGCCATATAAGGGATTATAGGGCTTTATAGAATACATATTTTACCTTCAGCTACCCGTGGTTTGACACTAAAATACTTATCGAATTGTGCTACAGTGATCCCTAATCTTGCGGATATCGGACGGTGGCAACAGCTTCTCTCGCGACGTCTCGCCCTGTGGTATCAGCTTCTCCTCCCGCGACCAGTCCTCCCAGCGGCTCCCCGACCTTCCACCGCCGACACGACACGTGTTAACGGCCGTGGGGGACGTGGGTAGCGGAGATCACCAACCTCGAAATCCACATTTTTTTGGGGTCGTCTCTTTCCACTCGGCGGCGCCAGCTACTCGCGCCCCTGACATCACGTTAGTGAGCCTCGACGGACCGGAGGCGTGTCTAACTTCCCCTTCGACAGCCTCAACCTATCGGATTTGGGCCCAGTAGATCCCCGAGTGGCCTTCGCACGCAAGGTATAGGAGGACCGGTATACCCGTGAGCGTCTCGACTCTCGAGGCAGAGTGTGGCGATGAGGAGTACACGGAGGAACTCCACCGTTATTATCCATAATAAGTCGAGGCGGAGCGTCGGGCGTATGGGGCGTACAAGTCGAGGAAGACCGAGGCAGAGCAAGGCCGTCCAATTAACCACTAGTGATAGCGATTAGTTAGTTTATGTACTTTTAGTTTTCCGTTGAAGTTATGTAAATTTTTATGAATGCGCGTGTTCAAATGCATAAATGCGTGTTCAAATTTGCATGAATTTGTGTCAACTTGTTTAAGGAGTTAACTTTAGGGATCAGCTAGAAACGGTCATTTTCTACAAGTGTAAATTTGACAAAATAAAATAAAATAACAGTCTATATGTGTGTCTAAATTTTAAATAATTGGTTAGAGATGAGCTAAGAGTGTCTTCGGGTCTCGTAGGTGGCTGGTTACTCTTAAAGTTCGTCGTTGACTAAGTAGTACTTGATGACAATATCATTGCTTTTTTAGATAAAGAGTATATATTAATATCGCGAACTATCAATTACACTCAGCCTCTCCAACAACACAATAACTAAAGGTATTACGACTGCACACAGCCGAAAGGCAATAAGCAGAAGAAATAAAAGAAAAAAGTCCTGCAACAGCAATACATCCACCACCAAGACAACACATGATGTCCAAATTCTCCAAAAGCGACGCCTTCAAGAAGAAAACAGTGCACATGCGCCGTCGTCGTCCGATCGAAAATCTTGGATTTTCACCCTGGAGAGTCCCCGCTCGTAAAACAATGTCTTTAACAAAGTCATTGCCAGGCACAACCAATTATGGCTAGACCTTGGATTTTCATCCTTAAAGGTAAGACTTTGAACTTCAACTGCGTTGTCGCCCCCGCTTTCATACCGCTGGTACGGTTCCTGAAATTCCAAGCTAGATCCTTATCGACGCAAAGAGTCCAATCACCATTACTTGCAACATCCCAGGATTTAGAGTCCAGAAATATAGAGGACACATGAGTGTGCATTGCATTCATGCATCAGAAAATCCGAATAATTTTCGCGCATTTAATTTTCAAAACACTAAGTGATTGAAGTTTCACTTGAGTTGGTGGAATTGAAGTAGATCATCAACTTAAGAGTTATAAACTTTGAGATGATCTTGGCTTACACCTTATTTTGGGGTAGAGAGATATACGCTAAGTAGCTAAACCCAAATGAAATAAAACTTGTTACATCAAATCAATACTTAGGAGTTAAAGATCAACCTAGCTATTCTTAGCTATCCTCTGAGCATCTATTCTTATCAAATGTGCTAGACATATCTCTAGTACATAGAAATCATGATAGTCCCGAAGACAAATTTGAAATACCTAAATCTTAATCTAGATCTTTTTACTTTATCTAGACATCTTATTTTCTTATCTCCTAATCTTCTCGAAGGCATCAACAAGAGAAGCTAATTAGGAAGGAGGAAACAAAGCAAGAAGGCTTAGAGAAGTATTCAGGAGATGGGCATAGAAGTGTTATGTCAATCTATCATGGAGAATTGGAAACTCTTATATCATCACTCATATTTATTAATCTTTCTAGAAAAGGTGTGATATTCAAAGGTTTGGGTTATATAGAATTAGTTTGATAACAAGCCTTATAACCTTGTTAACAAATCACTTTTGTATTCACAAAACAATTGAGTGTCATATGCAAATAAACAAAAGGTCAGATAATCCAGTTCATCAAATCATCAGCCACTTGGATATAAAAAGTATTTAGGGACAAGCTTTGCAACCTTGTTCACCAAATCTTTTTATATGCATAAGGTCATTTGATGCCATAAAATACACCTGCATTCATCTATTTCCAAAATATCTATATCATACATCTATTTCTTTCAAGAAGGAGTGCTTAAACCTTTGTTCATCAGTATGAGTAGAGGAGTAAAGCAAGAACTCTATTCTCATCATTTTATCTTCCATAAGACCTTCATTAGGCAGGACATCCTTACTTTGTGTATCCAGAGACATCTGATCATGTTTCCACATGATTTAGATGTGAGGTATCACAAGTTAATCCTATTTGGTAATGTATCATTCTGGGCATGGAATTGAATTATAACATAATGCATACTCTTTGTAGTTACCACATTAAGCAAATCCTACAAATAGTTCTGGACATCCATTTGGTGATGTTCTGAATTTCAGAAAATTCAAAATACAAATTCCAATTGTTATATCTATATTTTGGAGCAATCCTCAAATCATCTTTAGAAGTGGTGGATAATAAACAATCACAAATAAGTAGTGTTGCCTAGGGATTTTAAAAGGACCAAATCATAAGTGTGAATAATTCTATTTATCTTTACCTTGGAGTAAATCCTCAAATCACATTTACAACTCAAACATATTAAACATTCAAAACTCCACAAATAAATAATGGCAACTCAAATGTTTACAAATAAATCATTAGCAATATGTTTTCATATTGTTAAAATGCATCACTAAACCTATATATGTTCTGGAGTAACCTCAAAACATTTTACCATTTGAAGATATCAAAACACCACATAGAAATAAGGACATAGAAAAATATTCTCATGTTATTAAAATGCATTACAAAAATAAAGAAGTAAGTAGGCCCAAATTTATTCACAAGAAATAAATCCAAACGTGCCTAATATCACTTTACATGTTAAAAGAGTTTCAATGTACAAATTAATGGTAATACAAAGTTTAAATAAACATATAATGCAATCCTAAAGTTTCCTGGACCAATCTGTAACTTTAATAGTCAGGAACAAGTCCAAAACTATAGGCAAGGGCCTGTTTAAACTGTTTTTGCTATTTCCTAGAAATTCAGGGGGTTTTCTGCAATTTCGCGTTTCTTTTCCTTTCTTCTTCCTTCAGCCAGAAGGACAGAGCGCCGTGGCCGTGCCTCCGAGCTCCCGTGCGACCTCAGCTCTCCTCTCACGCGGATAAGGAGGCCATGGAGGAGCCGTCCGCATCTCGCCTCTCCCTCGCGCTCTCTTCTTCCTCTCTCAATCCCTCTCTCAAATCCCTAACCCTAGCTCTCTCGGCCGCCGCCGTGCGCCGGCGTTTTCCGATGATTCCGGCCACCCCTTCCCGTGCCGAGCATCTAGGAAGCTTCGCCTCTCCGTCCTCTACATTCCCATCGAGTAGCGTGTGCCGCGGAGTCCGGGAGGAGGAGTATTTCCCCGTCGTCCTCGCCTACGGCCGCCGACGCAGCGGAAGCTCCCGTCGCCGTCCGACCTCCATCCACTGCTCCGAGCCTTCCTTCGCAATCTAGGTGAGCTCATGAACATCCCTACATTCTCCGCCTGTTCCAGTTCGTGTTGAGTTGCCTCCGCGCCGTGAGACGACTCCGGCCGCCGTCGAACCTCGTCGCCGGCGAGGTTACGGTGACCATATGGGGGCGGCTCTACCACCAACATGTCCGCCTCAAGGTCCTCTACCCAGTACACACTTCAATTCGAGTTTACCTGCTCCGTGGTATCGAATTGATCCACGGATTTGAATCCAGTTCATCGCTGACGTCAGCATGACGTCAGCATACCAATTTAATCATTTCCAGAAATGGTTTAAATTGAAATTATACCCTAAAAATTCATAACTAATTCATATTCAATCATAAAAATATAATCTTTATATCAAAATGATCCGAAAAATAAAATATATAAGAATTTTTCTTTATAATTTATATTTGTATAAAATTAAAATATGATAAAATTTGAAATACAAATTACTTAATGTGTTAAATCTGAAGTTATTGGAAATGATATTTTGGATGCATTTCAAACTTGATTTAAAATGTCTCACATGCATAACATTAAATTTAGAAATGTGTTTTCATTATAACATGTAATATTCTTATTACAATAATTGCTATTTTTAAAAAATGATATTCTATTTAAGAAAATATTTAATAAGTACTATTTCCATATTTTTTAAATAAAACTATAAGCTTATGAAAGCTATTCTACTACCATTTATTAATCATTTAAAATAAATAAAAATGTAAGAACACTTTGAACCAATTTTTTTCATTTGAATGAATGATCCACCGATTTCATTTATTACTTAATTCCTTCTACTTACAATTAGGTTAAATGATGAGCATTAAAAACAACTAAAAAGTAAATAACACTATGGTAGTTAGGTAATTTGTTATATTCCAAAAGCAATCATTCATTCGCAAGAACAAAGCTAAGTTTAAGTTGTAAGTTCCTAGTTAATTTACAATAAAGTTCATAACGCAAAGTTTTGGGTAAAACACACAAAATAATAATAATGACAAAACTTCTCTCTTAACCACTTTATATGATACCAAGAATTGTATATATGATTTATGTTCTTCAAAAGTTATTCTTTTTGTCTCAATAAAACATAATACTATACCATAACTCTAGTTCATTTAAATAAATACATGCTCTTTACAAACAAAAAGATGAACACCAACCCTAAAACAACCATTGAGTGGTTAGATGGTGTTTTACTTTACTCTTGTGCTTTACATGATACCTGAATAATAATAATGATGAATAACTTATCTTTCTTGTGAAGTAAACTTGAAGACAAAACAATCAATATGAAATCATCAGACTCAAACAACACTCAATCATCGAGAGTTTGTTACGGGGTACTTTACGATGCATCTCATACTTATGCATTAAGCATGTTGCTTCTTTAAACATTAGTCCTTACCGGACCAATGATGCTGCTTTCAGATTTCTCGGAGTTTATATTATATCGAAGATCTTGGCTACATAATCTTGCAGTCAAAAAGGCAAGTCCATCCCTTGTTCATGTCCTTTGAGATATTTCTTATGAAACTATTTGCAAAGTGTGTGCTATTATCATGTGCATTACAAAAAGGTCAGAAAACTTATTTTTTAATAATATGACTATGGTTACCGACCAGTGTGGTGATAATCTCATATGGCTGGCAGATGGGACCACGGTAAGAATGTTGTGGTGGAGGTCCCATTTGCACGGGAAAGTATCATCTAGGACTTAACAACAAATGTCGCCAGTGATTCTTGCGCCGTATATTACGCGCTACCATAAGACTTGGAATGGGCCAGGAAAGTCATATGTGATCTTCTTCCGTTCGCATATCAACGGGCAGCCAGTTCCGTACGCTGTATGTCTTGCGGGACTACATGCACATGGGTGGGATCCCTTAATGCCCACGGCCACTGGTGTCTAGGATGGTCTGCAAGGGGAAGCCTAGGTAGTTCTACCTTGCGGGGTGGAATATCAGGGGTTGTCCTGCTATGCATGAAGGGGGTGGGCATGCGGGGTGGTGGAGAAGCACGGTGAATGGTTTGGATCAATTGACTGGGCCCCACACCAAAGAGAGTGTGGACGGGAAAGATTCGCCCGGTTGTGCAACAAGGCTTTGATCTCTTATGGGTAAAGCAGCGCACCTCTGCAGAGTGTAAAAATGTGACATGTTACTCCACGTTCCAGGAAGGAACGATGAACGCTGCAGGAAAGGAGGCTCCTCAAAGCCCTAACACCTGTGACTCCTGACGGACATAGTTCTTCATAATAAAAGCAACCTTTTGAAGAAATGTTTTGGAAAACTTGCATTAGCCTATGACAATCCTTTGTCTGTGGCTATACTTATGCATCAAACTTCCCACCTTACATAATGAACTTGCTGGGTAACGCTGTTACTCACCCTTGCCTCTTGAACCCCTTCTTAGACATGAAGAACCACGAGAAGGCAACACTGGAGGATAAAACTCAAGATACCACAGAAGGCAACTACAACGAGATGAAACATTCCAGAGAGGATGGAGGTCAAGTGAAGGCGTAGTATAGCAGAGGACAGGTCCCTAGTCAGTAGAACCTATTTCTTTAGGCGATGTTATAGCAGCAGTCGCAAGCCTAGCAGTATTAGCAGTAGGCTTAGTATAGGTTAGTTCTTCGAGATTTCCATTTGATCTTCTTTTATTAGGGCCTTCCCTCATTGTATCGAGAAGGTTCTAAAGATCTGTTGTTCTGGATCTTCTGTTTGTAATCTATAGTCATGCCTTGGACCTGCGATGTTTCTGTTGTACCACTCCGATGATGTAACACTGGTGGGCGGTGATCCATTGGTGCTATGTCAACGACTATAGCATACTACACCATGCAGTGGTATGCTGGGTCATCACATTACTTGTCCTCCAACCTCAGCTGTCATGACATTCCACGCTTATAACTTCACCCTGGATTTGCCCATGACGAAAACAAAAGCAGAGCTTCACGCCGCTCCCTCCGACGCGACCGAATCCCATCCGAGCCAGCAATTCGCCGGCGGATCCTTCCGGAACCCGTCACTCCAGCCAGATCAAGAAGGACATGTGTCAGGCGGATCTTCGTCTTGACGCGAGAAGAACCCTAGGACCACCGCCAATATTCTCAAGAGTCGCAGGCCCCCACGCCGCCAGTCATCTCCCAACATGAACGACACCACACAAGAGGGCAAAGGCCGCACCAGCGGCGCGCCACCGCCTCCTTATTGCTAGTCCGTCGCAGATCCTTGGGCACCGGCCATCCCGGCCGTGCCTCCTGGCCGACTTCCGCCACAACCACGCAAACACACAGTAGGGGGTAGCTGCCACCGCCGCACCGCCGGCCACTTCACTGCCGCTCCCTAGGCCCGCCCCCATTCCGGAGGCATAGAGTCCCAGACGCGGAGTATCGGCCCCCGTCCTCGCCGCGCCACGCCCAGATCGACCTCCGCTGCCGAAGAACATGATTTGCTGCTGCCACGATGAGGATAGTCCTTGCCGCCGCTATGGAAGGGGATCCCCGCTGTCCCCGTACGCGCAACCGACCGCTGGCGGCGGCAGGGGAGAGGTCGATGAAGGGAGAGCGCTTGCGGCGGCTCGGGGATGCCTCCGGAGTCGCCCAGTGGGGGGCAACCCGGGAGGGTTACAAGTTGTTAGATTGATCTCACGTAGATCTCACGTACGAGCCCAACGGCTCGAACGAACCCCCCTGACTGCGCCCTGATCGGGGGCGTCCGTTTCTGTTATGGACGGTGGGCCCCTGTCGCAGCGCTATATAAAGGGTGGGGGGCCGGCCAGCACGGATAACGAGGTTGAACGTGCGTAGCCAAACCCCACCGACATCCCCTACCGATCTAGGGTTAGCGCGAGCCGACGGGAAGCACCACCGCGCCGCCACCACTCCGTCACCGACGCCGTCGACCACCATGGCCTCCGGCTCGAGCTCCTCGAGCCACAGCGAAGGTATCCCTCCGTTTCCCCCTCTCTCTCTCTGTTTCTCACTGCAATCTATATGAACTCGATGCCTATGCGAATCTACCGAAAGAAGCTAGTATAACAATGGTATCAGAGCGAATTAGATCCTAGATCTTTTTCGGTAGAAATTGAAAAAGCAAAGAAAAGGACACCGGAAGCCCTCGGGCTCACCGGCAAAGTGCGCCGCCGATCTCGGCCGCGCCCGTTCCTCTCGATCCGATGCGCACCGCAAGGGGCATCAGACGAAGAACACAACCCCTCGGGGGCAAAGAACAGAGAACTCTAGTTCATCTCGAAAAAGAAACCCTAACCGTAAAAGAGAATGAAAAGAGAAAGGACTCACCGGCCGGTCGTCGGCAAAGGGTGCCACCTCTGAGCCGCTTGACAGCAGTGCGCACACCCTCAAGTGCACGCAGTGCCGGCAAGAGGGCCAGGGAGGCACCGTGTCTTCTCCGGCCGATTTTGCCTTCGGGCTGTTTATTGGTGGAGTAGAAAAAGGGAAAAGAAAGAGGTGGGGAGGAGCTCGTCGTGGCCGCGCCGCGCGGCCGCCCCGCTCCTCGCCGTTGCCGGCGAGCTGCCGGCCACGGGCCACCACGCCGCCGCTCTCTACGGGAAAGAGGTAGAGACGGGGAAGGGAAAAGAAAAGAATGGGGCTAGGGTTTTCGGGGTCGGCCGGCGCAGCTGGTTTTGATCCAGCGGAAAAGGTGCTGGACCGTCGGATTCCATCCGACGGCCAGGATGCGATGCTGGCAAAACCTAGCGCGCTAGCAGGCTGTGGGCCGAAAGTTGCAATAGGCCGCAGGCCGTTGGCCTTCTCCCGCAACGCGTGCGCGACAGATAGCGAGCCGTGGGCTGGGCCGTAGGCCGTGGGCCAGATGGCTGTCTCGGCCATTTTGTGATGATTTTTGCACAAATAGTTTTGGCACTGTCTTGGCATTTTTTGTTCAAATTTAGTGCTGACTTTTGCATAGTTTTTCCTATTCAAATTATTCCAACGAAAATTTGTTTAGGAAATATAAAAGTATACAGAAAGCTTCTGAAAAGTATAAAGTTTTATGAATTTTATTCATAATTTTCCGCTGCAAATAGTTAAAAGTATTGATTAAAAGTATGATTAAAGTGATATTAAAAATGATTATGATTTTGTTATTAAATGACCAACGTTGTTAATAGCATTATCATGATTTGTTTATTATGTGTTAAAAGGTGCATTTATTTCTTTTATTGCCCAACGGTGATATAGTTTTAATTGCACAACAGTTGTATGCTTTAATTTATACCAACGTTGGATTAAACGTATGCAATTGTTTTTGTTATCTCACATCCTTGTGGTTTCAGGAAGTTTTCACCTGATGAGTTGCCTCAAGGACATTCCTACGCTCAGGGGTGATAACTACGCTGAGTGGTGGAAGAAAGTTGAACTGGCCTTTGTCTGTGCTGAGGTTGACTGGGTTCTGACTACTCCACAACCAGTCAGGCCAGCAGAGCCAGTAAAAGAGACAACTGATGATGAATCTGCTTAGCAGAAAAAGTTGCTGGACCATGGTCCAGTAGAGATGGCATACACCCTACAGAATCAAAAGTGGGTGAATACCAATAAAAAGTGCATGGCCTTTCTAAAGAACACAGTTGAGAACGCCATTGTGGGCTCAATTGAAGAGTGTGCCTCTGTGGGAGAGTATCTCCAAAAGATAAAGAGCCAGTTTACTGGTTCTTCAAAGACATATGCAACCCAGCTGCTAAAACAGCTGGTGACAGAAAAGTATCACGGAGGCACACATGGCATAAGGGAGCACATTCTCAGAATGAGCAACATGGCTGCTAAGCTTAAGTCCATGGAGGCTGATCTGGAGCTCAAGCCTGCACTTATAGTTCACTTGGTGATGGCTTCACTGCCACAACAGTTTGACAACTTTGTTGTCAATTACAATGTGTCACCTGAAAAATGGGACATTGAAAAGACCATCGCCATGTTGTCTCAAGAGGAGGAAAGGCTCAAGTCTCAGAATGGGGGCTCCTTGAACTATGTGAAGGACAACAAGAACAGGAACTACAATGGTTCCCCTTCAAAGCCATATGGCAAAGGTCCCCATCAGTACAAGCCACATGGCAAAGGTCCCCAACAGTATGAGCAACAGCTTCCAGTGGACAAAGACACATGTCTCTACTGCAAGAAGAAAGGGCATTTCAAGCATGATTGCCCAAATTGGCTCAAGAGCATAATGGCAAAGAATGGTAAAGACTCAGTTTCTTTTGTAAATGAATCCCTGTATACACAGTTTTCAAAGTCTACTTGGTGGATTGACTCAGGTGCAACTGTTCATGTTGCAAATTCTTTACAGGGATTCCATTCGACAAGGACTTTGCAAAGAAGCGAAAGAAGTATTGAAGTCGCAAATGGAGTTCAAGCAGAAGTTGAGGCTGTTGGCGACGTCTCCTTGGAGCTAGCTGATGGTTTCAATATTATGCTTAGAGATGTTCTATTTGTTCCTTCCATTCACAGAAATTTAATAAGTGTATCGTGCTTGGATAAAGACAGTTATGAATGTTATTTCGGTCATGGCAAGTGTGCCATATGGTTTAAAGATGCTTGTGTGGGTATTGCTTTACTTCATGATAAGCTTTATTTATTATCCTTGCGTGAAAAAGTGCATTATGTGTGCGATGTGAATGAACAAATTCCCTTGTCAAACAAAGAACAAAAGAAAAGAAAGCGAACTCATGACTCGTCGAAATTATGGCACTGTCGATTAGGCCATATTTCGAGGGGAAGAATAGAAAGCCTCGTTAAAAATGATATTCTTCCTCCGTTAGAGTTCTCAGATATCGAACAATGCATAGATTGCATAAAAGGAAAGTACGTAAAGCAAATTAAAAAGGGTGCAAACCGTAGCACAGCAACACTAGAAATTATTCACACTGATATTTGTGGACCATTTCCGGTGAAAAGTGTGGATGGCTATGACTCGTTCATAACATTCACAGATGATTACTCCCGATATGGTTATATTTATCCAATTAAAGAAAGATCTGAGGCATTGGATAAATTTAAGATATTCAAAGCTGAAGTTGAAAATCAACATGATAAAAGAATTAAAATAGTCAGGTCCGACCGTGGGGGGGAGTACTACGGTCGGCACACTCCATATGGTCAAGTACCTGGACCTTTTGCAAGGTTTTTACAGGAAAATGGAATAGTCGCCCAGTATTCTATGCCGGGCGAACCGCAACAAAATGGAGTAGCTGAAAGGCGTAACCGTACTCTCATGGATATGGTGCGCAGTATGATGAGTTATTCCACACTGCCATTGGGATTATGGATGGAGGCGTTAAAAACCGCCATTCATATTCTCAACAGAGTACCAAGTAAGTCGGTGCCCAAAACACCGTACGAGTTGTGGACAGGGAGAGTTCCTTCTCTAAGCCACTTGAAAGTCTGGGGGAGCCCAGCTGAGGCAAAAGTTTTTAATCCACATATTGCAAAGTTAGACCCCAAAACAGTAACTTGCCACTTCATTGGCTATCCTGATAGATCAAAAGGTTATCGTTTCTACTGTCCAGACAGACACACAAAGTTTGTAGAAACGAGACACGCGGTCTTCTTGGAGGACGAAATGATGAGGGGGAGCTTGGTAGCTCGGAAAATTGATCTTGAAGAGAAGAGGGTGTGTGCACCTTTTCCGATGATTCAAGAGCCATTTTTCGCACTACCTATTGTAGCTGCACCGACAATCCCCGAGGTTGTGGTGCAAGCACCTGTTGTAACTCCACCCGTGACCACAACGAGGTCAGATTCGGAACCTGTCCGTCAGGAGTCGACTCAACCCGTTGTTGAGCATGAAAGGGAGCAGCGACAGCCAAATTTAGAAGAAGAGTCACACGTTGAAACACATGATGTGCCAGAGAATGAGACTCTTAGAAGGTCTACAAGAGCTAGGAAATCAGCTATTTCTAGTGATTATAAAGTTTATAACACAGAAACAATTCATATGGAAGGAGATCCCACTTCATATGAAGAAGCCATGAGTAGCGTTCACTCTTCGAAATGGCTAGAGGCCATGGAAGACGAGATGAAATCAATGAGTTCTAACAATGTTTGGGACTTAGAGGAAATTCCTAAAGGAGCCAAAACAGTAGGCTGTAAATGGGTCTACAAAATAAAGTATGACTCCAATGGGAAAGTAGAAAAGTATAAAGCAAGACTTGTGGCAAAAGGCTTTACGCAAAGAGAAGGGGTAGACTACAATGAGACATTTTCTCCGGTCTCATGTAAGGATTCTTTCAGAATCATCATGGCACTAGTTGCACATTTTGATTTAGAGCTGCATCAAATGGATGTAAAGACGGCATTTCTAAATGGAGATTTAGAAGAGAATGTTTACATGAAACAACCCAAGGGTTTTTTCATGGAGGGGAAGGAACATATGGGATGCCGCCTAAAGAAATCCATTTATGGGTTAAAGCAATCCTCTAGACAGTGGTATTTAAAGTTCAACGAAACAGTTAAAAGTTTTGGATTCAAAGAAAATATTGAGGACAACTGCATTTATGCAAAGTTTAAAAGTGGGAAATATATTTTCCTAATTCTGTATGTGGATGATATCCTGCTTGCTAGCAGTGATATTAGTCTACTACTAGAAACAAAGAAGTTTTTATCCTCCAATTTTGATATGAAAGATCTTGGTGAAGCTTCATATGTTTTGGGCATAGAAATTCACCGAGATAGAAAGAATGGAGTGTTAGGACTATCACAAAAGGCATATTTAGAAAAGGTTCTAAAGAAGTATAATATGCATAAAAGTAGTACTTCACCTGCTCCTATAGTCAAGGGCGACAGTTTTGGGAAATTTCAATGTCCCAAGAACCAATATGAGATCGATCGAATGAAAGCAGTACCATATGCTTCGGCTGTTGGAAGCTTACAGTATGCACAAGTGTGCACTCGCCCTGACTTAGCTTTTATCACCGGGGTACTCGGTAGATATCAAGAAAATCCAGGCCAAGAACACTGGAATATGGTAAAGAAAGCTTTGCGTTATGTGCAAGGCGCAAAAGAGCTCATGCTAACATATAGAAGATCTGATTCCCTAGAGATAAGAGGGTATTCAGACGCAGATTTTGCGGGAGACAAAGATGATAGAAAGTCCACGTCAGGATACGTGTTCACTCTCGCAGGAGGGGCTATTTCGTGGAAAAGCTCCAAACAGTCATTAGTTGCATCGTCCACGATGTATGCAGAGTTTATAGCATGTTATGAGGCCACGGGGCAGGCAGTATGGTTAAAGAAATTTATACCCGACTTGAAAGTGGTAGATTGCATTGACAAGCCACTAAAGATGTACTGTGACAACCAGCCCGCAGTATTCTATGCTCACAACAACAAGTCGAGTAATGCTACAAAGGCAATAGATATAAAGTATTATGTTGTGAAAGATAAAATCCAGGATCAAACTATAAGTCTCGAGCATATAAAGACAAAAGATATGCTTGCGGATCCGCTAACGAAAGGCTTACCACCCAGTGTGTTCAAGGAACACACAGCCGGCATGGGTTTAATGGAAAGCCTATGATTTCTGGATTACAGAGGCCCAAAAGAAACAGGATTTGTTTTCAACACAGAAAAGTATATAGTGGCTGTCTGATTCTATCGGCAATTGAGCTGTGACGATGAAACATGCTCTATGTATTAATCCGTGCTGAAACGAGTAAAGTAAAAGGTAAAAGTAAAAGTTGAGATCAAGGGGGAGAATGTTAGATTGATCTCACGTAGATCTCACGTACGAGCCCAACGGCTCGAACGAACCCCCCTGACTGCGCCCTGATCGGGGGCGTCCGTTTCTGTTATGGACGGTGGGCCCCTGTCGCAGCGCTATATAAAGGGTGGGGGGCCGGCCAGCACGGATAACGAGGTTGAACGTGCGTAGCCAAACCCCACCGACATCCCCTACCGATCTAGGGTTAGCGCGAGCCGACGGGAAGCACCACCGCGCCGCCACCACTCCGTCACCGACGCCGTCGACCACCATGGCCTCCGGCTCGAGCTCCTCGAGCCACAGCGAAGGTATCCCTCCGTTTCCCCCTCTCTCTCTCTGTTTCTCACTGCAATCTATATGAACTCGATGCCTATGCGAATCTACCGAAAGAAGCTAGTATAACACAAGTCTCTTCTGTTTTGTAACTTATAAAAACCTAACGTAGGCTCAGACAATCATTGCTGGTTAGTGTGATACGTGTAAACAGAGTGCCTGATACTGCTGGTAGTCAAATTAATTAAGACACAGCTGGCGTTATCTCGTGAGTATCGGCCAAACCAAGAGAACGAAAAAAGCGTCAAAAAGTCTAAATTGGTCAAAACACTAAGCCTACCAATCCTTTATTTATGATTGTTCAGTCCTCCACGTTAGTGGCTTTGTCCAGCCCATCTTATTTTATCATCCAAGGTGTTACAATATGAGATGAGATACAGCTGCACAGCTCACCATAACTAAAACCAAATGCGACTTGTTTATCGTCGTCGGGCGACTAGTATTCTTCTGTGCTTCTCTACCTACTACTCCACCTGCCATGTCATTCTCATCAAGCCTTGCCCTTGACCAGACTGCTACGTCGTCAAGAGCAAATTGCAAAAACCCACCATAATTAAGAAAATGTTTTTTTCGAGGAAAAAACAACACTTTTGATGTATTTTGGTAGATCCTTGTCGACATTTCACCAATTATAGTAGGTTTTTGTATTTTTTTCAGGGCGCCAATGCCATGATGCAGAGCTATCTTGCCAGTGACGTGTCCTTCAGTGAATCGTTGAGCTGGAGCCGGCGGTGGTCGACGCCGCGGACCATCCAGCGGAACCCGACGTGGCGTGGGCCGCTGGCATGGGCATGGCGTGGCCTCTCCCGTAGAGCCGCAGGAAGCCGAGCGCGCCGACGTGGGGCTCCGGCGGCGGCGCGCTGCCTTCCAGCACGCGCACCACCGCGTCCATGCTGGGCCGCTGCGCGGGGTCCTGGTGCAGGCAGCACAGTGCGAGGCGCACGACGCGCGCCGCCTCGTCCTCGCTCACACGCCCCTCCACTCTCGGATCCACGAGGTCCAGGTATCTCCCCTGCTCGTGGAGCTCCAGCGCCACCATCGGGAAGTAATCGTCGCCTCCTGCGCCGGCCCCGCCGACGCTCGCCGTCGAGGACGTCATGGCGCTGCTATATCCGGACGGGGACGGGAAGGCCGAGTGCTCGCCGCTGCCATCGCCGACAACGGCGCCGCCCTGCTCTTGCTCGCCACGGTTCTTCCTCCCGCGCACCAGCTCGAGCAGCACCATGCCGAAGCTGTACACGTCTGCGCGGTCCGAGATGGCCGCGTTGCTGAGCCACTCGGGCGCGAGGTACCCGCGGGTGCCGCGCATGGTGGTGAAGATCGCCGAGTGCTCCGACGACATCAGCTTCGCAAGCCCGAAGTCGGACACCTTCACCTGCCCGCCGTGCGCCAGCAGGATGTTCTCCGGCTTCACGTCGCAGTGCACGATCTTCTGGTCGCACCCGGTGTGCAGGTACGCGAGCCCGCGCGCCGCGCCGACCGCCACCTCCATGCGCTCCCCCCACTCCAACGCCGGCCCGACCCCGCCGAACAGCGACCGGTCCAGCGAGCCGCGGTCCATGTACTCGTACACGAGCAGCCGCCGCGAGCCCTCGGCGCAGAAGCCGCGGAGGCGGACGAGGTTGATGTGTCGGATGCTGCCGATGACGGCGATCTCCGTGCAGAATTCCCGCTTCGCCTGCACGCCCACGGCCTCCAGCTTCTTCACCGCCACGAGCTCCTCGCTGCCTGGAAGTTCCCCTCTGTAAACGGACCCAAACCCGCCGGAGCCGATCTTCGTCTCGAAGTTTGCGGTCATCGACGCGATCTCCGCGTAGCTGAACCGCGCCGGCATGCCCGGGATGACGATGTCGCCGTCGTCATCCGGATCTTCGTTGTGGCTGGTGTCCCTCGATCGCTGATTCTGATGAGGCAGATGATTCAATTGATTCCGAGGGGAGTTCTTGGACTTCACTTTCTTCCCGTTCTTGCTCGCCTGCTTCAACCTCCGCCGAAACAAGTACCATGCCACCATGACGATGAGTAGGAACACGGCTACGGACGGCAGTATGATGGGCAAAGAGCGTTTCACCGACGACGAGTTGCCTTTGTCTTTTGAATCCCTGGTCGCCGAATTGAACGCCTTGATGTATCCCAACGCCCCTGTAGCACGGGTGCTCCAATGGAGCGAACCGAGCTGTCTTCCTCCGAGCACGTAGCAACTCATGGAGGAGTTGTCGTGATAGTAGCCGAGGCATGTGCAGTTGGCGGTGCAGCGGGCGCGACACGCGGTGCTGTTGACGCCGGTCGTCGTCGGGGCGTCGAAGGTGGTGGCGAAGTAGGCGATCTTCGCCGCGAGAGGGAGGTACTTAACGGAGGTCGACGCGCTACCGTTGCTCCCGCACGAGGCCGGCGACGCGAGCAAGGAGCCATCCCCCGGCGTGCACGTGTAGCCACCGGAGTCCGTCACGGGCGCAGCGAAGAGCGGCGGGCACGTGCAGCTCGAACTGTTTCCAGCCTGCGCGCAGAGCCCAAGGGACGAGCACAGCAGCGGGAGGTCGCAGTCGCTGCCGGGCGCCACGAAATCGCCGACGACGGGCGCCGTGGAGTTCAACAGCGCGTAGCTCCTGATGCTCAGCCGCCCGTCGTTCCCCAGCTTGAGCACGCGGAATTCGGCCGTCGGGAGGACCACGCGGAACACCAGCGCGCCGTCGGCGGCGAGCACGAAGAGCCCCGACGCGTTGAACGACATGGACGCCGCGGCGACGTTGCGGTCCTTGAACGACCGGCCGTCGTTCGACAGCCGCCAGTACGTGGACCCCAGCCACGTGAGCGCCACGTCCGACGCGGCCACGGCGAGCCGGTAGTCTCCCTGGCCGAAGTCGTTGGGGCTCCTCGCCGACGTCAGATACGAGCCGGCGCGCAGCGGCTGCCCCGGGAGCAGAGAGTCGGTGGCGGCATCGAACGACTGCCACAGCGTGGCGTTCCGGGCGTCCAGCAGCTGCAGGTTCCCGTCGTCCCGTAGGCGGAGCGCGGCCACGGTCGCCCGCGGCGTCGCCGACCAGAGCACCGTCGCTCCGTCGGCGTCCGTCACGGCGAGCCCGCGCGCGGTGAGATGGACCTGGCCCGACGAACCCGTCGGCGCGTCACGGTTGGCGGACCAGACCGGCGTGCCGGTCGGCGCGTGCAGCACGGCGAGGTAGAAGCTCGCCTGCTGCTTCGCGGGGTTGTGCAGCGCCGCCAGGAACGCGCCGTTGGTGGACTCGAGGAACGCGCCGCCGTTGTTGTCGATGTGGTCGTAGCTGGAGGCGGTGAAGTCCGGGTACAGGAACTCTTTCTTCAGCGGCCCCGCGTCGGCCGGCCGCGTGGGCGCTGAGAGGAAGATGAGGAGGAGGAGCAGGCACGCCGGCGCGAGGAGAGAGCGCGGCGCGGAGGGAGGTGGAAGCCGAGGCATCTGCGCCCACCATGAAACGTGGGAACGCGAGGCGCGGGAGGGGGGAGGTGGAGTAGGCGATCGGGGACGTTGACCTGGGTTGGCATGGAGGAGGTGGGCAGGAAACCGCCGGCGGCATCTGTCTCGGCGCGGGAAATGGGGTTCGGTTGCGGCGCGGCGTTAGTTGTTTTTTTTGACTTTCTTGGATTTGTTTGCCGCTACCTAGATTGGGGCTGTAAAATGCGACTGGCGGACATGGAACATGTCAAACAAGATCGGCTCAATCAATCAGCATGTGCTGGCCGCTGCTGTAGAAGTCAACGACTAGGCAAGTGCATGGCGCTGGAAGTCAACCGACTGATCTTTTACTGTGCTACAGCACAAGCAGGTACTGATCAAGAGTACTAGGTCGACCTGCAAGAACATGTAGCAGCAAAGACATGGTGGAGTTTTCCAACTAATTCCGTTGGATGTACTCCATACGGAAATACTTGAAAAGCATTTGTTTAAATATGGATATATTTAGATATGTTTTAGTGTGTAGATACATCTCTATTTAGATAAATTCGGATCAACTATTTTCGGAGAGAGAGTAGGAGATATGTACGGCCCCATTGGATGTCAGCAAAAATGATAAATATGTCAAAAATCCAAGTTTTACAAAATATAAATGGAGCCCGACTTCCATGTAGCCCTTTTTTCAAGATTTATAATTGGCATTTTAGTTTCATAATTTTGAAAACAAAAGTCTTGGTGTAGATAATATCGTACTCCACAAGTATGCAAGAGTTTAAAAAAACATCTTGCTTTAGGCTACAAAACATGACAAATCTGGAAAAAAAATAGATTTTAAAATGTGTAATGTTCACCTATCCATATCACCTCATTTTTTTCATTTTTGTCTTGTCCAAAATATATCGAAATTTTGAATTGTTTTCTACACACTTGTAGACCTTTTTTTTTCTTGATCGCACCAGAACCTTTTTCATGTGTCAATAGACTCGAGACTCCCTCTGCACAGAGTAAGAACATATACGACGATAGCGGGTCCCCTTGTCGTAAAAGCCGTGTAGGTACCAATCTTTCCATCTCATCAGAGTTAAACCATACTCTATAATTCACCGATATCTCACAACCCATAATATTTACGCAACCTTCATAGTCATATATCTAAAAACACTCAACTCGGCAATAGGCATGGTGGAAAACAGACACATGTCGATCTTTCCATGTAGGGGGCGCGGGTGTCGATCCCCCGAGGGCAGTGCCATTTCACTTTTCCTTGCCCGTCTCCAACTATGAAGTATGCAGTAGCTTTGCTCAGAAAAATTCGATATAGTTACCATCATGTTATGACTGCCAGTTTCCCGTGGTAAAAACACAATGGAATTCAGCAGGCTACTGTGTACACATAACTTGGCGTTCTAGCTTGCACATTGCAACTAACTCATGATATTATCCTATGAGTCGCACCTGTACATTTTTTTGTGTTGAAATATTTTTGCTATCTTGCACCCAGTAGTCTGATACCACAACAGGTGTAAAAAATCCACAGAAGGAAAAACTGCCACTTGGCATTGAGGCAGGATTTAGGCAACAAAAAAGAAGAGTCCATACTTGTCACTTAGATTTATTTGGTTTGTTATCTTCTAAGAAGATTTCTCTTTCTTGAGCTCTCTACATAATTCTAGAAGAGCAAGACGATGTGTATACTCTATAAGAAATCAAACAAGCCATAAAAGAGTTTCTTTTGGTCCTGTACTATTACAAAATCCAACTTCATGTCGTATTTGACCCATGACAGCTTCTCCTCTGCCTAGGGCACAATTGACCAACAAAGTTTTGAGGTAATATCGTGAGACATTATTGTTCATCACATCAAATATATGGCATGCCTGCCTTTAAATTCAGAATAAACTGCACTCAGGAGCTGAAGGCAACAAAACAGAAGTGTCCATACCAGCTGTCCTTCCTCCTCCTGCATGCCTGACGATACAGAAGAGCAAGAGATCTATGTGTACTCCATTAGAAACAAATTAACCAGCCAGAAAAAAGCTTCTTCGTGTCCTGTTTGAGCCATGTCATCTTGCTGCTTCTCCATTAGCTCAGCCTAGGGCACAATCAACCAACACGGAACTGCGATGTGTAGCATCAATGGCATGACTACCTTCAAATTACCATGCCTAACAGAACATGATAACTCCTCAATATGGGTAGACGATAAACCAATATCGATCATGGCAAAAGTCTTAACACGATACGAATTCCACGAAAACTAAGAACCAAACAAAAGTTTCCAAAGTGTTATCCCACATAATCTTCAGAGATAACACGGATGAATTGTCCATGAACTTTAGTCGAGACGAATGACACCACCTGGCCCGCCTGCTCCACCAGCCCCTCCCTTGCCTGTAATGCTTAGGTTGAACAGCCCCTCTGCAAATATGCGAAAACAATAAAATATGATTAAGCAACAGTAACAGTTCAGTGCAACAACCAATCTGATAAAACCTTATGATATATGATAAAGCTCACGGTTTGTTTTATGTGATATCACCGCAGTCATGAATTTGCAAAATAGTCTCTTCGCAAAAAAGGAAAAATCCATATATCTTCTATGACCTCCTGCAATCATCAAATCAAAATCCATATGTCTTGGAGACATCATGCTAGCCAATGCCTGCCGAGCCACTCGGTAATGCAAAGGTCCAATACTCCAGTGTGGACAAAGCCTTTTCTTTCATTTGAACTGGTGGGCAAAGCCTTGGCAACTGGTGGCCAGAACAAATTCAAACCACTAAGCAAATAGAATTGTAGAATAACCTATGGTAGTGAAACTACCCGCAGCGTAGTTTATTCAAAATTGTTCTTGTAGAACTCTAAAATAAATTATAGTACTCACTCATTATATTTCTTGACAGAAATTCATTGATACCAGTCTACTATGGATTTTGATCTCACATCGATTTTGATCTCACATCAAACACAATATATACCACTTATGATTTCATAGTGTTTATCTAGATGTATTAATATAAAATTTTCTGTTGTCAAAACACTTTCGGGAAAAAACTAAATACTGTTGCGCTACATGAGTCAGTAATTGGCAATTTCATTTGTTGTACTTCAAAAAAATGTATTCTACCTTGGAATCAAGGAACAAACGAGAGCAGCAGCTTAAAAGAGATGAGTGCTCCCAACGCCAGCTAGAAGGCACGGATGGCAGAGAAGGGCACCATTGCTGTGTTGTAGATAAGCGTATATGACAAAGACACGCAAGACCAACCAGTGAGCCTCCCCTCATTATCAATCACATCCAGATCCAATAGGTCTAGGTCATACATGCCGACGAATTTGGCCTGAGTGTGGCGAGCTCCTAGCAGACGAGGTCACAGGTGGCGACGCCAGCACGAGTCCCGAATAGCCTTGCATGCTCTCTCCTACACGAATGCATCAGCCGCCGCTTCCATGAACAACAAGGCAGCAGAATACTCAGGCACCAGCAACGTTGTCATACGACTTGCCGGCGAGTAGTCCGGCCTTGCGCTACATCTTCTCGGCACAATTGGTTGTGTTATTTCTTCCTGGTGGCCATGCGCCGGCCGGAACAGAGCGGAGCGTCGATTCAAGATTCTATGTAACATGATGCTTTATTTCTTTATCTTGAATTAAATATCTCTGCGGGATACAATTCGAATCCATCATATGTGTTTATATAGTATCGGTACAGTTCATGCATTTCTTACAGAGCTGGTGTTCATGCATTTCTAGAATTTCAAATCCAACTGGCAAGCAAACAAGTGCGAAAAATCAATACCAACTAAAGATGAAACAGAGAAGAGCAAGGAATTCAGAACCTTTCCCATCCTCAGCGATTGACCTCTGGCGGCAGGGGACGGTTGAAACCACCACGGCGGTTCATGTACTGCCGTGGCTGCCGCTTGGTGACGGCCCGCACGCCGCTGACATCGGCACCCGGAACATACTTCCCCTTGGTGGAGTCGAAGCCGACGGGGATGCCCATCATCTTCATCATCTCGATTTCCTCCGAGTCGACGTCCCCGTCACCTGCCGCCATGGGCGCCTCCTGGATGATACTGGGAGCAGACGGAGGATCGGACTTCTTGTCGTCCTTTTGGTCAGTGACGGGCGACACGTCCCGGCGGCGCTTGTGGCGGCTGGTGTCCGGAGAGCGGGATCGGTCGGAGTGGGAGCGGGAGCGGCGTTGGCGGCGGCGGGAGCGCTCAGCTGAGGGCGAGCGGGAGCGCTTCCGGTCGCTGTGGTGGTTCCGGTCGCGCTCGTGCGCGCGGTCGCGGTCCCTTTCCTTATCCCGGCCACGGTCCCGGTCGCGGTGGCGGTCGGCCACGCGGTCCCTTTCACGCTCACGCTCCCGCTGCCGGTCGTGGCCGCGATCGCGAGGCTTCTCCTCGAGCCGGTCCCGGTCGCGGCGGCGGTCTGACATTCTCGGCGAGGAGGAGATGAGCTAGGGTTTCGCCCCTTGCGTGGGGGAGACGAGGCGAGAAGAAATTTCTACGTTCCATGGGCTTTGTTCCTAGGCCCATATACCCGATCGTAGAAGCGGAACGAGAGCGCTAGGGTCCGATCCTCCCCTTTCAGATAAACAAAGGGTCCATTGGTCTCAAAAAAAAGTCCATGTTCTCAAAAAAAAAGTCCGGTCCTGCTTCCCATCGGACCAGTGTTTAGACGTGATTTCAAATCGTTTAAATATAGTTTATGTTCAAATATTTTTGTTCAATTTTTCAACCCTATTTTTTAATTTTTTTAATATAATTTATGTTCACATTTATTTATTTTTTGTCCCCTGAATTAAAAATGTTGTAACATAGTTTTTATTCAAAACGCTCAAATATAATTTAAGTTTATCGTTAATGTTTTGCACTCATGACACCTTGTCAGCGTTATCTCTCTTCAAACTTGTCCGTTCTCTGACATTTCTTTGTTGTTGAGTTTGTGTTCATGTTTTTTCGAGATGAACCATTTTAAAGAATGCTAGCATCTGCTCTAAGCCAACTTCAGGTTCTAAAATATCAGTGCATTAATTATCTTGGTCGCTTTTAGTTTCATCTTCGAAGTCACCTTCACTTTTCTCACTGTCATCTACCTCCTCCTCACCATGGTACTCCACAAAAACTTCTGTCACCCCACAATCAGCTGTGCTATCTGACATTTTATTGCAACCGAGATCGCCACTCAGAAACAACATACAATTAGCCAGTTCATTACCGGGAAACAATAAATAGTACTTCATTGATGCCTTTACATTCACATGTCCACTCAGTGTGTTGTCAAGGCTTCAACTCTAGCAGAGATAAACTAGAGCACTCAATTTCTCACAAAGCCTCAGCTCCCCCGAGGTACTGTACCTCGAAAACCCAGTTCGGACGAACTCACCAACGAAGTGAAAACACACATTCAAACTGTCACACGGAATCCATGGTTACCTTCGTAGAAAAATTACCTACATGACACTGGACATCACATTCATGCCAATGCAAGAGAGTAGTAAAAACAACATATACCAAGACGGACGTGAGTGGTTACGGCCAAAACGGATGCCAGCGAGATGCGAGATGTCGCCGCCGCTCACAAACCATGGACGGGGAATAGTTGTGAAACCTTCCAAAGAAGTCGACGGCGAAGGTATTGAGCTCGCGATGATGTGTTGTGCATTGATCTTCTTCCCGCGGCCGTGATCACCTGGTGGAACAACCCAATGTGCACAAACGAGACTTGGAGAGAAAACATGCATGAAGATCGGGAATAGGAGAGATCATGATTAAAAAATCAGGGATTTTAACGTGAGGGTTCGTTTGAGACTTCGATCAAAAAATCAATGTTTGTTTCAAACTTCTGGTGTTTATTTTTTGTTCTCACTACGGTTCATCCAAAATTTCTCCTTTTCCTTTTACTTTTTATATTTTAAATGTTAAGATTTAAAAATTGACTGAATTTAAATTTTCTTTTTCTAGAAAAATATTCCGTTTCATACAATGTTTAAACTTAAAAAGTTTTCAAATTTTAAAAATGATCCGATCTGAATTTTTCCATTATTTATAATGGCCCGGATTTTTAAAATGTCACATTTTTAAAATATTCCAATTTAAAGATGTTTTTTACTATTATTATTTTTAAAAATTGACCAGATTTTGAAAGTGGTTCAAAGAAAAAATTGTATAATGTGAAATATACGAATTTATTTGTATTTTTTACTTTAAAAAGAAAAGTTATAATAAAATAACAAAAAATATAACACGTGTTGTTATTGGGTCGCATTCGTTGAGGCCCAGCAAGAGGACTCTGCAGACGGGAGTGAATCCCTCCCGCCTAGTGCGCTCTACTACTAGTGAACGGTACGGTACTCAGACGAACCGGGCCTTGGAGTCATACGCTACAAGACCCACTGGGCCGTGGAATCGCGATCCTCCTTCGAGCCACGAGCCGAAACAGAAGAAGAAAAAAACCGAGCCGAAGCAGTCTCGAGTACGTACAGCTCGAGCAGGTTCTCAGAAAACAAAATGAAATAGAGTACTGAGTACGGCTGGAGCAAATCACGCATTCATTCTAGCAACATGCACACGTGGCCATGTTAAGACACAACAGCCGTCTACCGCTATCGATCAATCTCATCGTCGCCGGTCAGTTTGGCCGCCGCAAGCAGTCGTGCTGCTGCATGATGGTGCACCTGCTGTTCCATGCGCTCCGGTTAGCTTTGCTACAGCGACGTCGTTGTTCTTCTAGGACTAGGAATTCTTATCTCGGCGAGCTGCCGGAGACCCTCAATCTGGCCTGTCCATATCATCAGCTTATAGGGAAAAAAAAATTACAAACGGCGGGAAGGGATATTCGCCGGTTTCGAAGAAAGCAGTTGGTTTTGTTTTGTTTTCTGTGAAACGGGAAAGGAGCCGATTGGATTTCTCTTTTGAATGGTTGACTATCTAGTACTCTGATTTTTCCTTACGTACTGTACACTACTCGAAAGTGTGGATCAGTGTAGCAGGGCCCCTCGTCAATTTCCTACGCCAAAGGACTAAATTTGCAGCCATTGCTTTACTTTCCGCTCAGCTTTGATTGACTTTTTTTCATTTCTATAGCAACCTTCTCCAGTAACTTTCACCTTCAAAATTTGTAAACTCTCTCTCGCACACACACATTGGGAAAAGAGGAAAGAAGCAGGGCTCAAAAGACTCAAAAGGCACGCAGCAATGCACGAGGAGGAGAAGGGCCTGACACGTACGGGGGCGGCACTTTGACAGCAGCAGTCAAACGCTAATGAATTATTCCATGCAGCTGCTTTTAACCCCGTGAATCGATCCAAGTGTGCAATCGGGTAAAGTGGTTTTTGGTCACTGCCGGATGGGATTTGGCCAAAGATATTGTCCCTTGTCAAAGCGGACCAGCTGCTGCACTGCAAGCTGCATCTGCATTCCGGAGGAAAAGCAATGCACCCCCCGTCTGGATTATATATTGCTAAGCACAATCCATGATGCTACACACTCACCTATACATTGTTGTTCCGTACTCCCTCCGTTCTAAATTAATTGACTCAGATTTAGTGCAAGTTGTACTAAATCTGAGTCAATTAATTTAAAACGGAGTGAGTAACAGATAATGCGGTATTTTGACAGGCTTGTCCGAATTAAGCATTGTCTAGGTGTAATGAATGCTGGTAAGAAATGATATCGCGTCATGTCGGAATAATTGGGAAGACAAATTGAGAATTGAAGGGTTTTTGGACGATCCGGAAGAGTAAAACTGAAATGTATGGGAAGCTGTAAACAGACAAACAAACCTACATCAACCTCGCCAACGGTCACCCATCAATCAAGAATGAAGGGCGAGAGAAAGGAAAAAAATATATTACTACACCTTTAGGCCCCGTTTGGAACAAAGGAAAACCGTAGAAATTTTGAATGATAGGAATTTTACAGGAAAATTTCCTATGGTGCCGTTTGGAACAAAGAAATAGAAAACTTGGATTCATTTGAAATTCCTATGGGATAGGCTATTCCATAGGAATTTTGGAGGAAACTAAACATGAGGTCTCACCTCATGTTTTAATCTTCCTATGTCTACAATTCCTATGCTTTTCCTGCGTGACATCCAAACGACAATTTGGAAAATTTCCTGTGATTTTGATTCCTGTAGGAATTCAGAAAACATAACACCTCAATTCCCGCGTTATTCCTATTCCTGCGTTTTTACTTCCTGTGTTCCAAACGGGGCCTTAGAATTTACACTCTCATGGTTTTCGGTCAATTTCCCCTATAAACTTCTAAACTCTTTTCGCCTTCATCAATCAAATACATTGTTAAAATTCGAAAAAGAATTTAGAGTCTAGGCAGTAACCGTGTGAGAGAGGGCCCTCTTAAAGGTACCAATTCCATTACTTCCGATTATTATTTCCATTTTGTATGTAATACCAAGTGGGAGTTCGCTTCTAGTAGTTCAATGTTCGGGTCTCATAGGCAAGCGTAGGAAGCAACAGTGCAACACAGTTGATGGTAATATACATCTCATTACTATCAACAACGATATGTCTAATCATGAATAACAACCATCAATTGCATTTAAACATGTGCTCCATCGCAAATACATTTTACTTCTAGGTAAGAGCAGGTACACTCACGATGTTAATAGGCCCACCAATAACTCTATTGGACGCGTCGGACGTAATTTCTCGCCCACTCGTGAAGACAACAGCGACATTACGCCCGGCAAGTCTAGACCACGCCGTCCATGTTGAGAGTCGTTTGGACACACCGGACGGAACTTTTGGGAGGCTCTATTGGCGCCACGAGTGGGGAGCGGCACACCCGATAATCCGCGGCACGTCCGAACTCCGCTAATGGCATCCGTCTGACGCTGCTGTTGGACACGATTTCGACGTGACAAGTGGAGATTAACTAAAGTAACCAAAAACCACACAAAAATCGCTAACCAAAAACCATGCTCAAAAAGACTTCTAGGTATCTATTAGTCTTGAGCCGTTGTGGTACCTTCTACGCTACGCCCTGGTCAGAAAAGGGAAGGCAATAGTCCTGTCCATACCCCGACACGGCGATCCCCGTAGATCAAACAGCTACAGTCTATACAAGTTTTTAGCCAGCTCCGCAGCTGTCCTCGCTCGATCCGCAGCTTTACATGGGCTGATCATCTTGGTTCAGAAAAGCCTGGTCCGATCCATATCCAGCCCGTAGACTGCGCCACAGTACGCCGTCCGTCACTGTGCATATGCATTCAGCGACGATGCAGCAGCCAGATTCGCATACACAGAGAAGAGAAGACTGGGCGGTCAAAGATCGATTAGCCTGCCGCCCCTACACCATCGAACGCTGCAAGCTACGCACTCCATGATCGCTACACCATCAAGCAACTAATAAATCAAAACAAAGATGGGAAGATCCTTCGATCAGAAAGGAACAAGAAATAGTTATGTGGGAGTATTTCAATGGATCAAGATGAACTAAAGGATAATCATCATACAGAAGCAGGAAGAAAAATGATGAGCGAAGTTAGCAGTACAGTTGAGAGCAGCAAAAGAAACAGTCTGAGCCAGCCTCGGGAGTCGTGCACTCATGCAATTTATTATTCGTAGTTGTTGCTGGTCTAGTCAGTGGTAGGCCTATAATGAGATCTCTCTCACACACTTTTTCTCATTTTCTTCTGCTGATTCTTGTCCATGGTAACGGCCTTGGAATCGCGGCCGTTGATTGTACCGTCCTCTCCAGCTTCTCAGAACCGGGCCCGCCACCAGCTCACCCGTGGCAAGGGCATTTTCTGCAGGACAGGCTGACTGGCGGGGCCCGGGACAATTCTGGGGCCACTTGGACTCAGAACAGATTTGTCCATGTATTAAATAATTTTGTCTTGGACTGCTGTCTCCGGGCAGGGTCCCTGGAGATGGAACAAGGAATTGGTGCATGCACCATATACGAAGCTACACAAAAACTCTACACTGGTATCGTACTATTTCAAGAGTCCCTGAAACGAACAGTGGAAAACATTGGCAAAGGTAAATACGTACGTTGTTCAAACTTCAGAGAAAGCCCACTGTTTAACCAATCACGCAATATAGGATTCATACAGAAGGTAGCAACCACTATTGTCTATTGATTTGTGTTTCTACTGAAAGTAGAAATCTAGTACTCTGTGGTATACTCTGTATTGGTTTTCCCTAAATAAAAATTACACATCACGTATTACACATTTACAATTATCAATATATTATATACTAAAAGCAATATACGGATGTAAAATAGAGACACCATGTTAAGTCACATCATTTTAATTAATTTGGATAGTTAGATCTAAAATATACGGTTAAGATTTAATGAAAGGTACGAAGCAATATACGGATGTAAAATAGAGACACCATGTTAAGCCACATCATTTTAATTAATTTGGATAGTTAGATCTAAAATATACGGTTAAGATTTAATGAAAGGTGCGTAATCGCACCATAACCTTTTAATTATCAACACGAGTGTTGTCACGTCCATGGAAAAAACTGTTGTCACGTATTACGCAAAACAGCTAACCCATGACGTACGTATAAAAACCAAGTACGCAGATGCTAGCAACCCATAGGAAGAAAAAAAAAAGCAAGGCCCACGATCGATTGATGGATCGATGTACTCCGCTCAATCGTGTCAATGCTCTCTCTACGCTCATAGAAAATTGTACACCCCATTTTTTAATGTGTGATAACAGTTTACTCTACGGTTTCACAAATTTATCTAAATATGGATGTATCTACACACTAAAATTGTCTAGATATATCAGTATTTAGACAAATTTGTGTCAATCATTTTCGATGTGTCAATCATTTTCGATGTGTCAATCATTTTTGACATGTTAATCATTTTTCGATCATAGATATTACTATATTCATATTTAGATAAATCTGTGTAAACTATTTTCGGACAAAGAGATTATATATAACTATTTATCCATGATTGGGTAGACTACATCATATGGATATACTTGTAATACACCGTCCCTTGAAAAAAAAACCACCATTATTGACTCAGTGTCAACAAAAATAACGACTGATAATCGAGAATATAATGATTGATAATTATACAGATATGCCTCAAATACCGATGTTAGATTACTAAAATAAAAAGACAAGGCACGAGAACAAAAACAAGTCGTACCCGACCACTGTCCGATGATCATTAACCACTTGAAAACACCAGAATCAAAAGATCCAAAGATCAGTATGAGTACTACATCCATATGTGGGCAAATTTGTGTTAACTATTTCTGGATGGAGAGAGTATATAAACATGTGCATGATTGAGAAGACTTAATAATAATTAGATACATACAATTTTTAGAAACATTGAGTATGATATCGGTATATTCGTACCATATGTGTGGACATACCTAGAATACACCGCCGTTGAAGAAGTTACCACTATTGACTCACTATCGACAGAAATAACAATGCTTAATCGAGAATGCAATTGTCTATAGTTATATAAATATGGCTAATAGGGCGATGTTTGATTATAAAAGTAAAATAAAAAGACAAACCACAGGACCATTGTCAGATGAGCGTTGGTCTATTTAAAAACACTAAGGATTAGACGGATTCAATAGGATTTTATTCTGTATAACACCTTCTCAACCCGATGACATGTTCATGAAAGAACACAACACCATGACATACCTAAAATATACGTGCATGATTGATAAGGGGTACTACATCCATATTTACACAAATTTGTGTTAACTATTTCCGGACAGAGTATACATGCATGATTGAGAAGACTTAATAATCACAAGATGAATACATTTTTTAGAAACACTGAGTATGATGTAGGTATATTCGTGAGCACACGGCGACCATATGTATGGACATATCTATAATACACCGTCCGTTGAAAAAACTACCACTATTGGCTCGCCATCGACAGAAACAACGATGCATAATCGAGAATGTAATTGTCTACGGTTATGTAGATATGGCTAAAAGGGTGAGGTTTGATTATAAAAATAGATAAAAGGACAAGCCACGAGAATAATTGGTACCGGACCATTATCTGATGAGCGTTGATCTATTTGGAAACATTAAGGATTAGACGGATCCAATAGGATTTTGTTCGATATGACATCATCTCAATTCAATGACATGTTCATGAAGAGCATAACAACATAACATACCTAAATTATACTTAGGAGAACGGAGCTTGATAGAAATTGAAACAATCTTATTTTCATGAAAAAGAACTTTAGAGATGAGATTCGAGGCAAAGGAAATTCTGAAGTTAAACAAAAACGGAAAAGAACAATTTCTACTTTACTAGACGTCATCATTATTTTAACTATTCATATCCCAAAATATACTTTAATAAAATATGATAGGTAAGCACAATATGGTAGAGAAATATTCAGAAGTTTTTAGAAAAACTAAACATCCGGTCATCATTCTAACACCCTCTATTTATTTTTAGATCATACACAAAATATGTTCATAATTAAATAAGATGAAACAAACATGTCATCATAATTGTGTCGGCAAAAGTCACAAGTTTATGGATTTTCATAGTTAGTTTGAGAAAAATCACGATTAATATGGCATGGTAATTATACCGTCTAGCAGATCTTCCTAAAATGTATAAACTAAATAATATAACTTAATATCTTCATAACCAAAAGTTTCCATGTGCTTACTTCAACCTCATATGGTTTTCCTATGGTGTGATTAAATACTTTTATGTCAGTCCCAATGTTTTGCGAGAAACATTAATAGGAGATATCATTGCAGTTTGCTAATTAAGTTGTAGAAAAAAATATGACTAAGGAAGAAGCCAGAACACCGTTTTTCATAACAACGTAGTGATGTTTCAGGACACGATCTATGCAAGTGAGCGTCATAGTACAACCACTAGGTTAAAGAGTGAGTTTGACAGGGAGAGAGTTAAATCATGTAAATCAAATAAATGACCAAAAGTATTGGTTATTATGAGGATACGGCAAAGAGTTATAATAACGTGATGGTTAGAGTTTGTGGTACAACTAAAACATTATTTGTGAGATGACTTACAGTAATTTGATGAGTGCCTATGTACCATCCGGTTATCTTTTTTAAATAATATAATACGTAACATGAAACTATGAGCCATGTTAGACCATATAGTCATTTTTATGCAAGAAAAAAAACTTAGCACGAATAGACAAAATATGTATTAAAGTAGCACTACTTCCGTTTAAATGTAACCAAGATTATAGAACGTGTGGCATGGATTTGTTTAAAAAAATATTAGAACACCTACTTCTATAAATTCAAAGATTCCCTGTGTGTGATTTTCTCTTCAATAATTTCCGACAATCATTTGATACTCTTATTTAGATTTCGGTATTTTCCACTATCTATAGATGCTCAAATTAAACATATTCGTTACATCAAAGATGATGCCCTCGCATTTGCGAGGGCCACCTTGCTAGTTTATATAAAACACAATATAATTTTTTTAAGAAAAGCGGTAGAGGAAGCCTCATGGCGAGTTTATTTTTTTAATAATAAGTGCCCAAACTTGCGCCCTTAAGGACATGAACTTAGATGGTTAGATTGTACATCCACTCCACTAACCAAATGAGTTAGACTCACTTCTTAAAAAACACCTTATCTTAGTAGAATCATAGTGGATTCACCACACCCTAAGCTACACACAAGCTTATTCCGATATTTTACATTCAAGTGTCTACAAAATGAACAATACAAATTGGCACGGGATAAATGTTGCTCAAAGGGATAGCAGGTAGCATCCACCCCAATGAGGTTAAATGAAACATTGGTACAAAAATAAACTTGATACACATAAATTTTGTCGACCCTTTGCTACCATTTTGTTTTCCCTTGAAGATACATTATTTTTGCTACCATTTTGTTTTCCCTTGAAGATATATGTCGAAAGATTTCAAGCTTTAAGGATTGCAATAACATGCCCGTTCAATTTAACTCAATAGTGTTTGCCAAATAGTTGTTTTGATTGCACTATCCAAATGTTCCAACAGAATGCAGTGTAAATGAATCATTATAGAAAACGTTTGTATGATTCAATCATATGCATACCACATATGATTTTTTTACTGATGACAATCCACTAAAGTGGCCCTGAATTATCGCACATAGTAGATACACCGATCCCAAAGTTTGCAAGTAGATGATATTTTGGGAATAGACACGCCGTAATAGGCGCTTTTTATAACTTGTCTTTTAGATATTATTCTTGGTTGCTATAATAGCAGTACTAATTTATGGTACTACCTCCAACTCATTTTATTTATACATCCAACGGAAATCAGGTTATGCCATTCGTAGGCCACGATTAGTATTTAGTTCCCTAAGTTACTTAGCCTGCATGTGTGGGATTTGAGAACTTGATTTGCTGCATGTCTGAAAGAATTAATTGTGATGAAAATGATTGGGTGAAAAATCGAAGACTCAAATCTTTCATGCCCACTTACATTCTACCTTGGTCATAGTGCTTAACCTTGTGCGCCCTATAAACCGAGATGGAGGAAGTATTAAAATTCCATATAGGGAGTCAAACTTAAATATGTTTATCTATGATGCACTTTTACCGTCATCACTATTCTTAAGTGATATTTACCACATAATGCTCAGTTTGGCATCAAAAAAACATCTATAAGAAAAGTATATGAAAACCACTGTATTTCTATATCCAGCAAATATATCATTCAGTTTTGTAAAAAGAGATCTAACTCTATTTTTCATATACTTCAAAATTATTCTAGTTTCCTCAATATTGAAGTATATAAAAACTATAATTTTTGGTACTGCCACACATGTCAAAGTAATTTTTTTTAAAAAAATTGTGCATGCCACAGGGCGTGCTATAACGTGGCTATTAACCGAGACATTGTACATTGATCTGTTTAGCTACACAATTCTGAGCACGCTATTGTTTTTCATTGATTAAAACCAAGTTATTTATGAAAACCGCGATTTTCATTGAATATTCGAAGAATGCTTGGCTTTTCAAACGCACCCAGAGCTAGTTTTTTGTTTGCCAAACACAACATAACACAAACGCTCACATACATGCGCATACACTCACTTGTATGAACACACACGCACAACCTACCCCTACTAGTACCTCTGAGAGACTGCGTCGGCGGATCGTGTCTCGAGTTTGATGAAGTCACCACGGGCGTCTCGCTATCGGCGGAAACATCGTCTCCTACCGAAGAATATTCCGTCTAAATGAGAAACATCATCATCAAACCAGAAGTTTAAACTCTGTTGGGTTACGGGCGGGCCTAGAACGAAAATAACCCGGTGTCACAGTTTGAGACTCACACGTTTTTAACATGAAATTAGGGATGTCACGCACTGCAAATGCGTAGAATATATGACACAAATCCAATTTTACCCGATTTCCTATGACCCTTGATCCTATAATGTGGGTACGCCCGTGGTGGTTAGGGATACAACCATCCTTGTAATAACCATCTTATAATAGACAGGTTCTCCCCTGAGCTGTTTCGCCTACCTTTTTGTTCTGCCCTTATTTGTCCATGAGTTTAAGTGCAAAGCTGCATGGAAAGATGGCTTTTTTTTGGCATTGTTAGTGTTTTCCTTATACTCACCGACATTTTCACTTAATATACGCTTTATGAAGTTATGTAATGATCAAATGACATTTTTGGTGGTTGCATGAAAATGGAACCAGGGGGCAACCCTTTTTATCTAAAAAAAATGACAATTTGCCCGACGTAGTATTTGTTTCGGAAAGCTATGAATCATGTATCGTACAATTCGAGTCAAAGTTGATGATTGACTTGAGGCAGTACGACGTCAAGTGTCTATGAACCGAAAGCCAGTATTATTATTTTACGGTATGTATTCACTCGTTGAGAAAGCGCAGCCACATCTTTGTTCAAAGGAGAAAGCCATGAACAGGACCAGCTGGGCGTACATCCAAAAGGCTTTTTCCATGCCGCAGGCATGCGTGTGAGCTCGCTCGTACGTGTACGTAGCAGTAGCAGCAGCAGCAGTAAAAGAAAGTAAGTACTAGTACTAATATAGAAAAGGGCTCTACTATACGCGCGTGTGGGCCCGGCCGGCAGCGTGGGGAATCTGGCAGAACTATCACGTTCGTTCCGAAGGCAGCAGTCAGGGGTCCTTTTGGGTTCTCTTCTCTCGGAATATCGTGGGAACCCCGCCCGCCCGCCTTGGCAGCCAACGGCAGAAGCGAGTCGAAGAAGAAACAGAACAGAACCCGATGCAACGCAAGCCCCCACGAGGCCACGACACAGAAACATGATCGATGCAAGGAACGAGGAGGAGGAGGAAGATCTCTTGCCCGGCCTCCACGCTTCCGGCTGTGGATTAGACTTGCCGAGATCTTCCTCCTCCAGGCGCCCAGCTAGTACTGTATATCTGCTCTCAAATCATGACGACGCTGCCGCCGCTTCCCGGGTTTCCCGAAGCCATGCAGGATGCAGCAATGCAGCATAGCCTATGTAAATGTACTGCACATCTCTCTCTATCTTCGCCTGCCTAGCTAGCTAGCTCGCAGGAGCCTAGGGCTACAACTAGCTTAGCTGGGAGGAGTACGTAGTACTAGAACAACCTACGTACGCAGCAGGCAGGCTCTCGGAAGCAAGCAAGACTCGCTCGCCACGGTGACTTCTTGTGAGCTCGAGCCTGCCATGGCTGCAGCTGCCTTTCCCGTCTTTGACCCGTCGAGCGCAACGCAAAAGGCAACCGAGTGAGAGCTCGGAAAGCGGTTTTAAATCGGGGAACTGACTCTCTGCACTTTCCCGGACGAGACTTGCCGTGCAAACAAAAGATCTGTTCCACTCTTTGAACAATCACCAGCCCAGCTCAGCTTCAGCTTCAGCAGCTGCTGCTACATTGGACTGGACAGGAATTTCGAGCGCTACCACAACTGTACGTGAAACACCTGATTTGCCTTCGATTAGTTCGGCGCATGATTGATTGCACAAAGTGCTGAGCAGAGCACGGTCGAGCGATTCGTTCGTAGTACGGTACAGCGATTAGAGTTCAGAGTATAGAGGTCCCTAGCTAACTAAGCACTTGCTAACTGAAGTCTGAAGGAATGGAACGAGCTAACTAAGCACCTGCCTGCCTGGTCTAACTGCAGGAAACACCAACACAGCAAAATGGTCGTCGCGCCGGTCTTAGGATGCATGCATGCATGCTATCCTGCTACTGGGTGGGTGAGTGAGACGATGACTGGCTAGCTAAGCTAAGCTAAGCTAACTCCTCGCTGGAGACGACGAGGCGGCGGATGGCGGCTGCGACGGCGGCGCGACCGACAGGCTCAGGCCGTCCTGCAGCCGCGCCTTCGTGGCGGGGGACGTGGACGGCAGCTCCTCGTCTTCGGGCGAAGGCGGTCTCTTGCTGCCCGCGCCGCGCGGGGCGGCGTCGAGGTGCACGCCGAAGAGCTTGGTGGGCGCGGACCGGGCCGCGCTGCTGCTGCCGGCCTCCCCGGCGCCGCTCTTCTCCGCCGCGAAGTGGTTCGGCGGAGGGGAGAGCTCGTCGGCGATGGTGAGCGAGCTGCTCGACGTCGTGCTGGTGCCGCCAGAGGTGTTGTTGATACCGGCGACCTTGCGCGCGGGCTGCTGCATGCCGAGGCCCTGCAGGAAGGTGGCCGCGGCCGGGCTGGGCGCCACGGGGCGCACGTGGTTCTGCACGAAGTAGATGATGTCGTTGTAGAGCTTGCGCATGTGGGCCAGCTCCTGCAGCAGGGCCGAGTTGCTGCGCCGCAGCCGCTCGTTCTCGTCCATCAGCACCGCCGCGCGGCCCTCCGGCATGGGCGGCGACGTCGTTCCAGCGGGGCCGCCCAGCGCCAGCAGCCGCGGCGCGCCGCCCTGCTCCCGCCAATGCGGCTGCTGCTGCTGCATGAACGGCACGCCGCCCATGCCGGCGGCGTGCGCCGCCGCCGCCATCGCCCCTGCGTCGTCGCCCACGAACTGCTGGTGGTGGTGGTGGTTGTGGTGAGCCACCGAGACGCCCGGGTGGAACAGGGGGAAGTGCGGGGCCCCGAAGAAGGGCGGTGGCGAGGACGACGTCGTGGACCCAGACGTCTTTCGGCGGTGGATCTCGCAGAGCAGCTGCTTCTCCCCTTTCCGGAAGAACTCGTTGGCGAACTCCCACCTCTCCGGCACCACCTTCCGGAACCCCTGCATTGCCACTCAATCGTCAGCATATCCATGAAACACATGCACGTACTGTACGTATGTACAGTAGTAACAGCGACGCGACGGCGGCGGGCGCTTACGTAGGTGTTGAGCTGGCGGACGAAGGAGGAGAAGTTGTTGTGCTTGAAGTAGTTGGGGAGGATGTCGCGGGCGAACTCCGGCGGGCGCCACACGACGAAGGTGGACACCCGGTCGTCCCCCCAGGAGACGATGTGGTCGGTGGCCGGGTCGTCCACGAGCTGGTACGTCTTGGTGAGGAACGGCGCCGGCACCGCCTTCTGCGCGGCCGCCTGCGCCGCCGCGTCGGACTCCGACCAGCTCCCGCACCTCTCCATCACTGCGCAATAGTGGACTAGAAGATCTACGGTCTAAGGACGAAGTGGAACAGTTAGAGGAAGAGTCGGCGGGTGCGCGGAGGGAGGTTTCTAAACAAGAAGCTAGCTAGCCGAAGCTCGGGGTTTTAACTGGAGGTGTCGAGTTTGAGGTGGTGGCTCTGGTTCCGTTTTAACCACTACGACGACGACCAGGGGGGTGGGGTGGTGAATACGGAGGAGATCGACGGGGAGCAGAGCAGTGGATGAGGATTGTGGAGAAGGAGGTGGCTGTGCATCGGGGAGCGTGCTTGGTGGGCGGTGGGGGTGGTGTGAGAGGGAATATGTGTCGTCCTCGTCGTCGCTGCCTCTGTCTGTCTGGGTGTTTTGGAGGCCAAGTTTTTTGAGATTCAACTTTCAAGGTCGACCCGTGACGCTTGCGCCATCTCTCTGAACTGCAGCCTCTCTGTTAATTTTCTCGGCTTTCTCAAGGATCTTTTGAGGCTCCTTTCTTTCTTCCGATCTCCGGTTTTTTTCGTTTTCTCTTCCCTTTATCTCAGAGCCTTCGATGTTTAGGCCCTCCGTACGTCGTGTATTTCGGGAGAGGTCCCTGCCGGCCGTACCACGGTGTTGGAATATGGAAGCATCTCAAAATCCGATCTCTCCCTCCTGTTTTCTTTTTCTCGTCGCAGAGAAAGAAGAGGAGGAGCACCGGCTGCCAATTCCTATTGGCCGGTCAATGCTACACAGGCGTGCAGAAAAAATGAATAAGAATTGCGTTATTGTTTCCGCTGTCTGTCGCACGTGACCCTCTGCTCGCAGTTGCAGGGTACTACGAAGGAGCATCGGTGAATAGACTGGTTTCAGTCGGATCAGATCGCTGTTCCATGTCCATGTCCATGTCCATGTGGGCTAAACGGTGCACATCACGTGCTGTCGCTCGTCGGAAGCTGCGGGTTTTTCTCTCGGCGATTTTATACGTTTGCCACTAGGTAGTTGGTACGTATTTTATACGTCTGCAACTCAGTTATCTGTGTCCGCAGCTGACAGGATCCATTGCAAAGATAAGGAGTTTTAGCAATGTTACTCTCGGTCGTTTGAGCAAAAACAGGAGGAAGACAGAAATATGAATACCAAAGAAAGATGCACATAGCCTACCATTACAAATCCACTACAAATCAAAAGTGTGTTTGACGGTTTCGTAGATGCCTTCTGCAATCACTTCGACGGCGGTTTTCTTTTTTTTTGAAGCGAGTCAAAAACTTTACCTTTTATATGATGGTTCTCTCTTCAAGCTCTTCTCATTTCAATCTCTTCTCATTGGTGATTTATGTTTATGTGTTGTCACAATAGTGCAAAATAAATAGGCATGAAAGAGTGTTGTAAGAGTCCGTTGAAAAAAGACGGTAGTGGACGTGTCTTGTGGGTCCACACCCTTAAGGCGTAGCAACGTCGACCTTGTGGTTGTCACCACGGTAAACGCCTTTCTCAAATCTCATTTTTTACTCCAAACTCCTATATTTTGAGATGAACAATGGACATTTGCCCCAACTAGTTCGGCTAGAATTCAAGGTTGTGAATCATCCCAATTCTTGACCAAACACCAAACCCTGATATTCGGCCTTCTATGTACTACGTTCTTTCGACATTTGAGGTTAACTTGTTCCACTAACTTTCATTAGGATCTGTGGGTTAGGGTATGCTTATTGTGTGTGAACTTTGACTTGATCAAATCATTTCCTTCCTCCAACAATCCCCAACAACCCCGTCTTAATTGTGTGGGATCCGAATTACTCAGTAAAATAAACAATCTACGCAATCAAGCCTACACGAAAACCCCCCTCGTTTCATTTTTTTAAACCGTTGTCGATCATCAACACTCATTTCACATGGGATAAAAACATGCTCACACTTTGCGGCCTCATTGGTCCATATAATCCATCGTCGTCAATACCAAAATGTACTTACGGGCAAATTGCACTCCTAACATCTCTGATGTGGCAAACAGGGTGCATCTTAGATTGGTAGGACTGAACTCAGGGATTGTAATGATATCCTAAGTAATCATGCAAGTGCAAAATTCGCTTGATACACACGATGTGCAATAAGAACCTAATAATCTATCCAAGTGACCTCACATATTCATTGAATTGGCCCTTTCATGAGGCAAAATTAAGTGCAAAGGAGGGAGCTGGGTGCAAATATTTTAGACTCACAAGTCATCACTTTCCTTACGAACGTGATCACCCTACACAAAGCTTGACCTAGACCGCGCCTTGTCTCCCAGGGGAACCCATGGAATTTGTTTGGTTATGTCGGGCGAATGAATCTAGAGCTAGGTCATATTGGACTAAATGACTTGTGTGTCCAATGCCATGTAGGAGACAAAGCTTTTAAGTGAATGCATAATGTAACCAACATATTAGTATTGGGTGTCTACCAATACAAATGTAACACATTGCTTCCCAAATACCATTTTCGCACATATCAGCCGATAAAGATCACATATAAACCTATATGACCGATATTTGACCTGATATGTCCACAAGAGTATATATCAATCCGTAGACGGCAGGAAAATATGTTGGTAAAAATTTATGTATTTACAACTAAAATCAAGTTATCGAAGTTTTTCCTATTATTGTGTAGATATAAATTTACAACGCATTTTTTTACGGTAGAATAAGTTAAATAACTTCAAAATTATATGTTTGTTATAAATCGATACAAACTTGATATCCCATGCGCATTTTTATGCTTTTCTAGTGGGCTGGTGCCACCCTTGTCACTGAATCACTGTTGTCAGAGCATCCCTAGTGGAACGTGGAAACGGACGTGCAAAGGAAATATACACGCCCACGACCGAAAAATAGCCTCCAGCGGATCGTGGATACAGTCGTGCATCGTTTCCACGCCCACCCACGACGGTACGAGGCGTGGATACTTCCACGACGCATCCACCTCCGGAAAAGCAAGGCGCGAAGGAAATCCTCTCCGCTGCTCGTTCCCGCGCCAAGAAGGCATCGCCGCCGCCGCCTCCAAGCTCGCCTCCGAGCTCGCCGGCTCCGACCCCTCCGACACAGGTACAGTTCCGCACCTTTTCCCCCGGATCGAATCAGAGAAGAGAGAGGGCCGCCGCATCCGAGCTCGTTGTCGCCGCCCCCTCCAAGCTCGCCTCGGAGGTCGCCGCCGCCGCATCCGAGCTCGCCGTCTTGGAGGAGAGGAGGGGCTAGGCGGCCGCCGCAGAATCGAGCAGGGGATGGGGATGGGGAAAATGAGATGTGATGGGGAGCTCGGATGCAGATAGGGCTGGAGATTGATGGGGATGGGGAAGGAGAGAGCAGGGCAGCGCGGCGCTGAGCGGAGCTGGCGGCGGGGCCGCGCTTGGCTGGGCAGGGCGAGACGCAGCTGGGCGGCGGGGCAGCGCGGCGCTGGAATTGATTTACATGACGGGAGTAAGCTGCAGCAGCTGGAAGGAGCGCTGGCTGAATTGATTTACAAGGCCAGCTGCTGGGTCACGATTTGGCATGACAGATCGGTGGTGCTGGAATTGGTTTACTCAATTTTGTCTTGCCGCTTCTTCATAAGTAGCATTTTGTACTCAATTTTTATGCTAGTAATATGAAGAATTTGGTAGCTAAATTTGTGTCTGCACTCGAAGGGGGAGGATGGTATGTAGTACTAATTGCCATTTGTGTCTGTACTATTTGTAGATGGGAGGAAAATCAGAGCTTTCTGACTATTGGTTTTAGTTGTTCACAATTTCCAGAAGAAAGTCCAGTGATGGAGGAAGTGTTGCCGCTGACACAACAACCTTCCGCGTCCGTGAAAGGAAAATCCAATAAAGAGAAAAAATGGTCTAGACCAAAGAAAATGAATTACATCACTCATTGCATAAATGTAAACTAGATGAAAGAAAATTTGACCCGTTGAAAATATAGTCGTTTGAAATTTGATCGTTGTAAATATAGCTGTTGTAAATATACACGTCCTAATATACACGTTCCACTAAAAAACTGGACGTGTAAAATTTGAGAAGGTGTATATGGACATGTATATAGAAATATACACATCCAACTTTACACCATCCACTAGAGATGAGGAGGAGACACAAAGTGGAATTTACTTGCTAAACACGAGTGCGTTGATCAACGACTAACGACATGAACAGTGGGTGCTCACATGCAAGCTGGTGCAAACATGAGGAGCACACAGTCAAGGACTCAAGCCAGGTTCAGCACCAGAGCTTCGCACGTACTCGCGGCCGAACCCGTCCGCGCGGGATCGGGTCGCGGCCGGACCGGCACGGGGTGCACGGGCCGCACGGACCATGCGGGCTAGAAGCCGAGAACGTACTCATGCCGCTGCCGACCGGCACGGGTGCACGGGCGCAATAAGCACGCTACCGGAACGGCGCGGCGCCGGCGCAGACGTAGCCGGCCGGCCGCCGGCGGTGCGAGATTTCGAGCGAGCCAGCCAGCCAGTAGCTATCCCTGCCACGAGCCTGGGCACTAAGCACACACACACTAGCTAGCAGAAGTGCCATAAATAAGGGTTTCCGTTTGGGGACGCCTACGGCGACCCTTTCAGCCGCGACATGCCGTGACCTGCGCCGCTCACCCGCGGCCGCGCTCGCACGCCTGGATATCTGCATGGATATGGATGTCAATGTGATCTTTGGCTTGCGCGAGCGGCCATGGATGCCAGCCACCGCCAGCGCCCAGCGTGCAGGCTGACCGCGCGCGGCGTTATGGCTGCCACCGTCTCGTGTGTGATTCAGTGGCCGCGGCAGGGGATGTCCTTTTCCTTCTCCCTGCGGCCGGTGCAGCGTTTCGAAAATCGGTAGGCGATACTACGTACATGGATTGGATTGGATCGGTCCACACATCCTCTGGATGCCCATGCATGCGACTCGACTGTTCGACAGAGCCAGAAGAACATTGACAAAATATGTATGGGAGTGAGAAATCAACATCGATCTCCCTTTGATGAGAAAGTTTGAATCAGTTTCTTAGTCCAACCACCATTTCATTGACCACTCATGTGAGGCAGCCAGCCACACTACAATTTAAGGACGACAAGAAAACTACTCCGTATTAGGGCTCCACGGCACTACGTCACTCCAAGGGGCCGGCCGCTGTGTAAAATTTATTGGACATTTATCGAATGGACTGGATTGTGAATGACGCCTGTTCCATCTCTTCCTACTGGGCGGGCTACAGCGAACACTGAGGGCTGACAAGGCACATTAACATCTGAACCCGATAATTATAAGCTCGACGACGACGTCTAGAACCCCGCGCTCGCTCGCTCGCTCGCTCGTTCATCCTGCATGCATGCAGCCGCCCCTGCAACATCGCTCTTCTCCGTGAATATCCTCAGGGACGTTAATGTGTCCGTCCACGGTCCACCAGTTCGTATCAGATTCAGACAGGCAATCAAAATAGCTAAATATTAACCGATAATCTTACGGAAAAACCTTTCCGTCCTAGAGTATAGTATAGTAGTGGGTGGTGGAAGGAAGAAGCATCTGCAGTAGATCGCACATGCAAACCCTAGCTAGCGCTAGGGTTAGGGTACAAGAAGATGGTAGCAAGCAGTACAAAAGGCGACGGTAAACGTGCCGCGGAGTCGAATCTTGGGGTTCTTTTCTGGTCTAGCAACCGGAGTGAGGAATATGGCCATCGAACCCCGGAGTTTTTTTTTTAAATAATACGATTTTTTAATTCAAATTCGGATTTTAGCGCGTGGAATCAGGAAATTTGAAAACTAGGGCGCGGTCGGCCTGACCCGTGCCGATCGGCACGGACAGTGCCGAAAAGCTTCGGTCGGCGGGACCCGCACCGACGGATGCATGCGGCAGACGCTCGCAGGCCGGGCCCCCACCTTTCGGCGTTACCCGTGCCGATCGGCACGGCTCGTGCCGATCTGGGCCGAGTTATCCCTCCGCGCCGGCTCCCTTTCCTTTCTCCCTTCTTCTTCTTCCTCCCATCGACCCAAGAGCTGTGAGCTCAGTTCTTCCTCCCCCCACGAATACTCTGCCAAATCTTGCCCAAATAATTAGTGTGAGCAGGTTAGATTGCTAGGAAACAAGAGAGGAGGACTAGGGCATCAAGGATCACTCCATGCAGTAATTTTTGGTGGGTTCGTTTTAAGGAGAGGAGGTGAAGGATTGGAAGCAATGGAGGCCAACAATGGTGGATAGCAGTGGTGGGAGCTCGTGTTGGAGGAGGAGGTGTGGTGGTGGAGCAGTGGTGGCGGTAGATTGAGGCCGGTAACGGAAGAAACGGGCTTTCCACGCGTCAAGGGTAAACCCTAAGTAATCACTAGATGAATCTTGTTTATATTTTTTAGTGCATTTATTTCTTATGTATGTGTTAGTTGTTAAATATTTGTGTCGGTGGATGTGATAGGTGTACCGTACAATTTATTTGTCTGTGGTTTATGATTATTCTGTTAATATTGTTGTATAAATAAATTTGGCCGAACAATGCGTTAGTTATATTATATATATATTTATATGTAAATTTAGTCGGTGGATATATACCGGATGGATGCGTTAGTGGGTGGCGGGTGGTTTTTGTGGCGGTCGATATTAATGGGTGTATGTTGGTTCTTTGTTATTATTTGAGGACTATTAGTAATATTGGTAATATTTTCGGTGGTCGCAATATTTTGTAGCGTATTATTTGACGGAATTAATTTGTTTAGGTAATGGAAGTCGTTGATTTTGTTGTGCACTTCGGCGCCGGTAATGTCCGTGTTACGGAGACTGGGGTTGATCTTAGTGAATATAATAATATGGTGATGCAGTTGCCAGACCCAGAGAGAGCTAGAATAGCTGCAGTGCAGGAGTATTTCACTGGTAATTTTGGGTATGATCCTAATATATTTACGGTTAAGATCCAGTCAGTATGGTCCAAATCCCGTACAAATATTTTTCGGGAGTTGTTACCGCTGGATCGAACAGGTCAGTGGATAACTTGGCTAGCATCATGCAAACGTCGAGGTACCCAACCAGAAATCCTGCTGATATTTTATCCGAAGCAGAACAATGTAGAACAAGGTGGCAGAGGACGACGTCAGTCACGGCGCATCAGGAATGATATGGACGAGGCAGAAGCAGGTGGTTCAACTCGTCAGTGCTTGTTATGCAATTTGTTCGGCCACAAAGAGAAACATTGTCCAAAATTCCCCCAAGGAGGCGAACCTGTACGTGGCCGAGGAACAAGAGGTGGCCGAGGAGGTAGAGGCCGAGCAACTCGTGGCTAGTATTATGCTTTAATTCGTATTTGTAATAATTCGTATTCGATACGTTGGACTTAATAATTCGTATTCGGTACGTTGGACTTAATAATTTTATATATTGTTTAGACTGTCAACGGTTTTATTAACGGACTTCTAACAAAAGTTCTTTTAACTATTTGCAGGTTGACTTGGGCAGGTCTTTTACCGCTTGCACGTCTAGTTGAGAGCATCCCCGCAGGATGGGTTCAACTTCAACCCGATGAGGTCCACGGCGAGCCGAGGCAGATGCACCAGATTGGCACTAGTAAGATCACGATGGACAGGTCACTGCTTAGCTGCTTAGTGGACCGTTGGAGGCCGGAGACCCACACTTTTCACTTCCCGTGGGGGGAGATGGCACCGACTCTTCAGGATGTGTCATATTTGTTGGGACTCCCTTTGGCTGGCGCAGTGCTTGGACCTGCAGATCCTCCGCCCGATTGGCATGACGCCATGCAGGCACGCTTCGCAGGCGTGCATCCTGGGAACCCCATGTTGCCTGAGCACAAGCATGGTGTACAGCTGAACTGGCTTAACAAGTGGCAGGTAAATGTTAATTATGTAGTGAGTTTACTTTCTCCGTGTATACTCCATGACTAACTTATTTAGTTTGCGGTTTGCAGCTACGGGCATACGGCATCCCGGTGGAGCACCTGACTCAGGAGCAGGTTACGCGGAGCCTCGAGGCGTATCTACTGTGGCTATTTGGCAAGGTGATGTTCACTGAGACTCATCACGACACTATTACTGCTCGTTGGGTACCTATAGCACTAGAGATTGCAGCGGCACAGAACCAAGAAGACATAGAGCAGCGGAGTTGGGGGTCTGCACTATTAGCTGCTACATACAGGGCTCTGTGCACCGTGTGCACGAAGAACTCGGATAGCTCTTCGATAGTAGGATGTCCTCTATTTCTGCAGCTCTGGTCTTGGGAGAGGTTCCCTGTCGGTAGACCCGACGTGGACGCGACCAGGCCCTGGGACTACAGACTGATAGATCACAACGCAGTTGATCTTCCCACATTTGGCAGTATGTGGGCATATAGAGAGGTACCCATTCGATACTACATTACTTTGAAATTAGGTTCTTTCAAATTTTAATGTTCAATTATTCATTAATAATTATAAATGTTTGCAGAGACGATTCCAGGGTGATCAAGTGAGAAACTGCTACGTGATGTTCACTGAGTGGTTCGATCAACTGCCACATCACCAGGTTATATGGGAGCCATATCACGAGTCGCGGATACAGGCACGATACCCCGGCGGGATTTCTTCTTTGTGCACCTCAGCAGAGTCCTTGCACGATCCACGCCCACGCCCACGTTTTACACCTCAGCAGAGTCCTTGCACACGCCCCACAGACCACACATTTGCGTCTACCTCTCGCCAGCCGGACGCTATCGACCCTGGTCCATCCCAGCCACCTCTTTCACAGATTCCAGTGTATGTGTCGGGTCCTTCACAGCCGACTATGTTTATGCCGGCAACTTCACAGTCGCCATTGTTTATGTCGGGTCCTGCACAGCCTCCACTCTTTATGCCGGGTAGTTCATCCTGGCAGGCACACGCACCACCGTACACCAGGATGCCATATTCGTACGGTTATGGGGGCGGACCACAGTTCGTTGGAGCATCACACCAGCCGCAGATGGCCAATCTTATGGGCCAGTACTCTCAGCAACTAATGCACGGAGGTTAGAATTTTTTATTTCTCGTAGATATATAATTTATATCCAGACAGCTCACACTAACGTATTATCTTGTGCAGGTGCAGATCAGGTGTACAACTCTCCCCAGTACGACTTGGACACCACTCAGGCATACGCGCCTTCGCCACCGATGCCCACTCAGCAGACACCACCTCCGGAGACAGCCCAGCCAGACGACGAGCATGACGATGCGCCGTTGCAAGGCCGCGGAATGCGGCAACACCAGGCTCCCACGCGTTTGTCACCTTCCGGCCCTCGGCGTAGGAGGACGCGGTACCGTCGTCAGGTTGACGAGGACTGATGCTTTTACCTATGTACTATTCGATATTATGTACTAGACATATTTATATGTAAGAGACATCTGTGTGTTCCGTTCGACCGTACTAGACATATTCGTATCTGCGAGACATTTCCGTAACGATTTGATTACGTAAACATACTCGGTAGAACATAACATATGAAGATAATAAATATAAGGTACAACACAAGGCGAGTACATACTGATCACAACATACGAGAAAAGAAATTACATAACTCAATTTAAGACTCTACCTATCTCCCATCGATGCAACCTGCACCATCCGCCGATTTAGCTCCCTTGCCCTTGCTCGATGCTTCAGCCTTCTTCTCCTTGCCCTTGCTCGATGCTTCAGCCTTCTTCTCCTTGCCCTTCCTCGATGCTTCAGCCTTCTTCTCCTTCCCCTTCCTCGATGCTTCAGCCTTCTTCTCCTTCCCCTTCCTCGATGCTTCATCCCTCCTTTCCTTTGACGTCGGCATGAAATCGTCGTCATCATCGCTGGAGACTACCCAAAGAAAGGACTCACCGTAAAAATAGCGGTCATCTTCGGTCCGCAGATACGGACCATTGGTAACCTTCCTATCATACTTATCTACAAGCCTCAGCATTTCTGCATGGATTTGTTGCGGGGTCCTATACGGAAACCCGTCTCGAACTTGTCTCGCCCCGAGCAAAGCGAGATGTCTCTCACTAGCAATAATTTCTGAGATGGGAACTACCCTACCATCTACCTTCAAATCGGTGGAAATCATAGCGAGATGCTTCGAGGCGGCATCGTGAAACCCGGACACACACTTCTCACAGGGAACAATACACACCATCGTTGCGCTCAAGTGACTCACATGGCTACCTTCGAATGGGTTTTATAGGAAAACTGGAGTACAAGTAGGAGGGAAGCGCTGGCGGGAGAATTCTGGCGGGAAACGGTGGCGGGAGAAATAGGCGGGAAACGGTGGCGGGAGAATTCTCGCGGGAAACGGTGGCGGGAGATTTCTCGTGGGAAACGGTGGCGGGGATGGCGGGAACAAATTCTGTATGAAACTTTGTCCTCCACCTCTCTGAGCACATTTCGGCACGGCCCATGCCGATCGGCACGGCTTGTGCCGAAACGTGTTGCCGCACGGGAACTCACGCGAAAGCCATGCAGCCGTCGGCATGGCTAGTGCCGACCGAAGCTTTTCGGCACTGTCCGTGCCGATCGGCACGGGTTAGGCCGACCGCGCCCTATTTTTGAAATTTTCCGATTCCGCGCGCTAGAATCCGAATTTGTAGTAAAAAATCGTATTATTTAAAAAAAAAACTCTCGAACCCCGCGCGCGACCGCGTTCGACAAAGCATGGACGCATATAAAACTGCATGGAAAGCTTCGCTAAGACCGAGAAGAAACAAAAAGAATGCGGGAAACTTCTGCAAAGCGCCGATTATTCTACTATCCTATGCGGAGAGAGATGGGCACGACGGATCGAGGAGGAGAAAGCGTAAACAAAGTCGCCGAGATGGATCCGGTGGCGACCTGGTGGGGGCTGGCCGCCGTGTGTGTGTGCGTGCAGAGGTGCAAAGGAGGCGACGACGACGAAGGGGAAGGAGGAAAAGGGCCTGTTGGCATCGGAGCCGACGGAGAAGACGACGGGGGCGCGGAATCCCACCAAAAGCGGCAGCGCCGGCTCGCTAGCTCGTCGGCACGCCGGCGGACGCATCCGAGGCCGCCGGCCAGGGCCAGTGTGCTGCTCGCTGCTGTGTGCATGGCTACAAGATTTTAGCTGCATGCAAGCAGACGCAGGGCCCTCCCCCCCTTGTTCAAAGGTTCCTTGCCTTGTCCACATCCTCCACCACCCTCCCTGCCACCCACCACGCACCCTCTTCCCCGTTCCCGAGAATGGATCCAGAAGCTAGCTCAAGCACGTACGCACAACACAACAGTACCCCGTATCGGAATCGTATCTGTACGTGGTGAGCCCCGCGTGTATACGAGACCGAGACACGAGCGTATCAGTGGTGGCCGGGGCCGGCGTCACGTGGCATAGTTTGGCGCGGACCACCGTCGTCCGGCGATGGCGCGCTCGCCTGCCTGCCTGCCTCCTGCGGCGGTGCTAGCCCGTCGCTGTGCGCCGTGGACCGGGGTCTGGTCGGATCTGGCCGCATACCCACACACCATCTGCTGGCGGTGTGGGCGTCGATCCGGCAGGGAAAATGTGATATCGCTACCAGTCAGATTGGGTCTGACACCAACATTTTGGTCGCAAGCTAGGCTAGGCTGGCTGGCTATATCCCGAGTTAATTCTATCATGATTTTACGTGTACGTTTTACTGAGACGATGATAGGTTTCTACTGTACGAGGGATGCTCATTGAGCCGAGGGCAGCATCTCCAACGGCCCGACGCATTTTTGGACCAAATCCTGTCCGATTTGGTCCGTTTGCGTCGGGCCGCGGACAGAAAATGGGCTCTGTCCGCTCAAATGTCCGTTTGGGTCGCCACCCCTCCCAGCGGCCCGACCCAATTTTTTCAAACTTCCTTAGGATGCAAAATAAGTGGAGAAATATAAAACATAATTTAAAAAAAGAAACCCTAACTAGGGCTTTCTCGACCGCCACCGGGGCGACTACTCCTCGTCGCTGTCCTCGCCGGTGAGGTCGTAGAACGCCGGCGGGTCCCAGGGGAAGGACCACGCCGCGGCGGGCACTGGTGCAGGAGGCGGTGGAGGCGGCGGTGCAGCACTGGAGGAGGAGGAGGAGGAAGCGGCAGGCCACGGAGACCACGGCTCCGGTGGCTGCTCCGGTCCCCGCTCCTGCTTCACTGGCAGCAGTGGCGGGCCGCGGCTGCTGGACGCGCCGTCGCGCTCGAGCGCGGAGGCCCTCAGCATTGTGCTGAGGCCAGGCCAGTGCCCGAGCTCCTCCCGCTCGCTCTCGATCATGGCGGCGTGGAGGGCCTCCTCCTCCGTGAGCCCCGGTGGCTGGAATTCAGCCAGTGGGAGCTCCTCCTCCTCCTCCATGGCGGCCGGCGCGTCCTCCTCCTCCTCCATGGCGGCCGACGCGTCCTCCTCCGGCTCCTCTTCCTCGGGCTCCCACTCCGGCGGTGGCGGAGGCACCCAGACGACGGCGGCGTGGTAGTCGAAGTCGCGATCGCCGAGGAGGCCGGCGCGCCTCCTGTCGTCGCGTTCGAACCCCGGCCGATCCCACCACCGGGAATTGGGGTGGAACTGGTCGTCGTTCCGGAGGTCGGCGGGGAGGAGGTTGCGGCGGCGGCGGATCTCCATCATCCGCTCCTCACCGGCCCTTGGCACCGGCGGGACTGGCACCCTCCTCGAGCTGAGTTGCCAGTCGTTGGGGAGGTGCATGTCGCCGACGGGCACCGGAAGGTTGGGGCGGAAGAGCGCGTGCGCCAGGTCGACGCCCACGTATGGGCGGTCCCTGGGCTTCTTCGGTGGCGGCGACCGGCGCGACGAGGACGCGCCGGTGGAGGGCTCCTTCTTCGGCTTCTTGAATGGCCACGACCCCGTCATGGTGCCGGAGATGGGAGGTACTGTGTCGAGGGAGGTGGCCGTGGTGCCCCTTTTAACGGCGGCCGAGGACGCGTTCTATATTAATGTCGACGGGATCGGGGGAGGCGGTGGGCAGTGGAGGCGTCGCCATTGATGGCGGCACAGACGCTGAGGAGGCGGCGCGGCAGCCTTTCCTCGAGTCGTCGCGGCCTCGGGAGACGAAGCCAGCGTCGCGTACGCTGACGCGCGGGGCCCGGTCAAAGGGGCACGGACACGCGCGGACAGCGCGGACCTTTTGCAGCGACGCAAACCGAGCCCAAATTTGGGCCGCGATTGCGTCTCCGCGGACGGTTCGGGCAAAATGCGTCGCCCCGTTGGGCTGTGTTTTGCCCGGCCCTGGTCAAAAACGGACAGAAACGGACCACGGACATCCGTTTACGTCGGGCCGTTGGAGATGCCCTGAATGCTTGCTCCCTGGTCGACGGATGGTATGGTTTCCCTTGCCGAAAAGATGAATGGTACGAGTAGTTTACATATTCGCTAGCTTCTCATATATACTTAGTTTTTTCATAACTCTAGCTAGATCTTTGCATTGAAGCTAAGCCTATAGTGTGAAACGAACCCTTTCGAATTTATAAGTGCATTTTCACCGTCAGCGAGCATGGGATCAAAACTCTTAAGTTTTTTCTTTCAAACATGGCAAAAGATTTATCTTTTTCATTAATTAAGAAGAGATTTAGAAGTGTTACAAGCCACAAACCGGTGAGACTCGGTCCTTTCGCAACGAGGTTCTTTAGAAGTGTTACAAGCCACAAACCGGTTTCCCTGATGTGGATACCTAATGCGTCGTACTCTTGGAAGTTTTAATACGTGAGCTTTCGCAAGGAGGCCACTTTCGCGCGACTGAGAGGTATAACCTTACTAAGAACATCTCCACCGGGGGCCTCTAAAGTACCCCCTAAAGCCCTTAGGGGGGCGGACACGAAAAACCGTCACCAGCGGCACCCCCCAAAGGCTCGTCCCGAGCGATTTTATGTCCGGCACCCCAGGAGGCCCTCCTGGGGTGCCGGACATCGACTCGCGCATGGTCCTGACAGCGCTGGCCCGCCCGTCATACACACACGCGCCTCTCTCCGTGTTAACGAAAGCTGTGCAGGAGGCCGTTGCGCCGCGTTTAATGTCGAGGCGACTAGATGGCGCCACGTCTGTCATCACGCGCCGCAGACCGAAGCGACGCCTCGCAATAACGCGGCGTCGCTTCCAACGCCGCAGACGGAAGCGACGCGTGCTGGAGTCGCAGCGGCGGCGTCCCGCAGACGCTTCGTCGGCGTCAATGCGCGGCCAGGCAAAGCGGGGGCCGCGTTAATGCAGGCCACCCAACCCCGCTCCTCCGGCCGCTTTAAAACCCGAGGCAGCGCCGCCCTCGTCTCCACACAAACACTTCTCCCTCTCTCCCTCTCCCCCAAGAACATAGGCCACCATGTCGGGCAGCCCCGGCGGGCAGCATCGCCACGAGCAGCTAGAGGAACTCCGGCGTCGCAACGAGGAGACGGAGATGGCCAAGGCGTTCCAGCGAGTCTTGTGGCGCGAGGAGGCCGAGAACGCGCCTCCGTACGTGCTCTCGCTGGAGACTGCGCGGCTGAGCAGCCGCCACCAGCTGCCGGTGTCCGACAACGACACCCTTCCGGACGGCTGGGTGAGGAGCGCCGCCAACATTCCGGTGGCGCCGCGGCTCAGCGGCCAGTACCGCGTCGAGTTCGTCAGCCGCAAGTGGACGGAGATGCCGTACGAGCAAAAGCTCGACGCCAAGTACTCCATCTCAACGCCCTACTGGCACGCCGTGGTGGATAAGGAGTACGAGGCGCGTTGTAGCGGTCGACGAGAGCTGCCCGATCTGCCTCTACAAACGACGACGCCATCAGCAGCGTCGCCGTCACCGAAGAAAGGCGCCAGCGACGAGCTGCTAGCATCTTGGTCAGCAGCGTCGCCGTCACCGAAGAAAGGGGCGCCGAAAGCCGAAGAGGCTTCCCATCAAATGCCCCGCCGCATGTCACGGCGGTGAATCGAACACGGCGCCCGCGAGGCCAGAAGCCTCGGCCGGCTCAGCCGAGGCTACGGGACTGTTTCTAAAGGCTGTAGCCGATGGAAACGGTGATGAGCAATGGCCAGAAGTGAAGCGTCGTTACTTCCCTGGCTTGGTTCGCATCTTCTCCCCCTCGCCAGCCACGAAGCGGCATCTCTTCTCCTCGCCGGCGCGTGTAGCACAGCATAGGCCTTCTCTCTCGCACCTTCTAGGTCTAGTTTGTTAAATCTCGTTTAGATTCGAAATTGTAAGTTTGTTAAATCTCGTTTAAATGATGTTTGTGTTGTTCATCGCCATTTGTGTTCATCGTTTGTGTTGTTCGTCGGCGGCGGTTCGTGCGCCCGCAAGGTGTTCGACAGTTTACTCGCGTTTGGGGGTGGGTCTTTGGGGAGTGCCGCTGTGACCGGACTCTAAATGTTGACCGGACATATGTCCGGCACCCCTCAAAGGAGGCCCAATTGGGGGTGCCGGACACACGTTTAGAGGCCCCGGTAGAGAAGCTCTGAGAGAGTCAGGGGACATCATCGACGGTATAATCACATTACCTGCACGTCGACAGTGTATCTTGGTATGGTTTGTGCATAATAAATCTTTGTTTTCCGTAGCTCATTTTGCAACAGATTTTCCAAAGAGTTCCTGAACTTGTCAAACAAGAATTTCCTTTCCAACACGTGATGTTTGCCAACAAAATTGGTGTAGCCGGAGTGGACCCCATTGACCAACACGTATGGCCTGTATACGGTATGATGAATCTAAATATTCTAACGACAAACCAAGACATACGAGTTACAACACTCAAAATAGGATACATCACAATGATGATGACACTAATACCAAAACTAAGCGAGCATATAAACCATAAACTCTTTGTAGGAAAATCTAGAATTTGGATAATTTTTTTGTGCATTACCGAACAGAGAGCAGTGCACATATTGTCAACTATTAACTCAAGTCAACTTATGAGACACATTTGGATTGATTCATTTACACTCTTACTTATTCCATAATTATACCTACCGAATAACATAATAGAACCACTACTAAGTGATCCCTCTATTAACGTTGATGATGGCGCCAGAAATATCTTGCTGAGCGCTAAGCACCTGCGTCAGAAAAATGTGAGTTAGGTTGAGACTCCAAATGTAGAGTGTATAGTATGGGAAGACCGTTTTCTCCACGAGGGTGACTCGAGGGTAATATCAAACTCTCGAGGAACTGTGCGTAGATGATTTTATCTTCTTGTCCTTCTCTTATAACCTGAAAAACAAGTTAAGTTGCTTTGTGGCCTTAATCTCACCAAGTGGTTGTCAAGCACAAGGTGTGTGTAAATGTGATAAAAAATGCAATGTAAGAAAAAAAAATGCAATGATGATGAAAACAGTAAAGGATAATGTTTTTGTGTTTTAGTTTGTGAATGCAATGAATAAAAGTGTTTTTGTATTTTTCGGATTTTTTTATGGCTGAGAATGAAAAGTGATATAAATGTGTTGGAAAGTGTTTTCTTATGATTAAAAATTGACTGGGTTCATGGATTCACTAATGCACTCTCTCTATAAATTTTGGTGCACAACGGAACAATATATATAGTTGACATATTTTATTGCAACATGTTTATGTAAAGAAGATAATCATATGAGCATCATATTCTAACATAGAGATGTTTTGGTTATTCATTTCAAACACCATAGTATTAAGAAATAAATCAGAGTATAGCCTTAAGTTCAATAACATGAAGTTAAAATAAGAACATGCTAGATAAAGTAATGGAGAAGTGGCAAGGTCACACAAAATCCCGGGTAGCATGGTATTTTCTTTATCCCTGGTAAAAAAGTAAGGTAAAACACCCTAGTGGATCACGAGATTAAGTTGTCAGTTTCCCATACTAGACACCCCCCGTTACTCCAACTAATGCACACGTTCCCCCTCACGCGCTCTCATGAATATGCTTGATTAAAACAATTAAACAAGAACGGGGTACATAATATGAATCTACTCATATAACTGAATCTCAAAACAATTGCAATCTCATATATTAACTCATAAAAAGATCCACCACGAAGGTAATACAAATATGATCGTAATCATGTTAGGCAGATCACACAGTGCTTATACAATGGAGTTCAAGAGAGAAGAGATACATAAGCTAGTTCCACAAACCCATGTCCAGAGGTGGACTACCCCCCCCCCCCCCCCCTCATCATGGTGATGATGGTGGAGTCGTTGGATAAGACGGAGACCACGCCGGCAGCGCCTCGCCGGAGTTTTCCCCTTACAATATTAAGCTCCAGGTCTCTATTTCGTGATTTCTGTGTTTCTGCGACGCTCTCTTCCAAAAGCTGTCGGGGGACTATTTTTATAGTCGTTTTTAGGTCAAGTAGGAGGCACATTGACGAAGATCGACAACATCGGAGCCATGAGGGGGGATGATTCCCTGGCCGCGTGGGCATGCTTGTTTCCTCCTCGGACTTCCTTTTCTGCTTTTCCTTGGCTCGTACGCTTCCTTCCTTCCAAATATTGAGCCCCATGAAATATTAGGTCATTTGGACGTCGTTGGATCCCTAAAATGTAAAAATGTAAAAAACTAGGGTTTCTGACTGTGCAAGGTTAATTCCAGAAAAATAGAGAAATTGTGAGAATTACTCCCATAATCAATATGAAACATAAATATAACTCATATATGATTCAAATATGATGAAATAACAAGTAATAAAGTGTAAAGTTCATGCATGCATTTTACATGCATCACTAAGATATTTGTTCAAGTGTACGTCTTAGAAATCTTTCTGAAACGTATATAAACAATATTAAATTAAAGACATCAAAATTACCAGAAATATTTTGGGTGCAACAATCTAAATTAGAAAAAGGAGAATCTCAGAACATACAATGTAAAATTTGCACAAGCAAACTTGTAAGTGATATGTAGTTAAACTAGATAAACGGATCACCATAACTAATTCTTAGAAACTTGACTTTCTGATTAACAATGAGATATAAGTAATATATGATTGTACTTCTTAATAACCATACTAAAATAACATTAAGTTTAAAATAAGTATAATAGTTCAGTATAAAAAATATGCATTTCCATTCATGTAGGTCCTTATTTTTCTTTCGCTTTGACATGTGCAGAGAATAAGGTTAATAGCAAAATATGGGTTATCGCGGACTCGGCTTGGTGGAATGTGTTCCGAGTACGGTATGCAACTTACTTCTGCTATGGTGTTGGTGGATATGCAACAAGTCCTTTGGTTGGGCAGTCTTTGGCAAGATTGTCCATGCCTTTAGGAGATTGTCCATCGTAGGAAACAGATAAATTCATGTCCCTGATCGCAATTGCATTGTGCTTACAATCCAGAGAGAACCGGGCGATCGAGACGTATTTCGGGGACCACCACAATTCCTTCTACAACCGCAAGCTCTCAGCGAAGCTAGGGTTCAATATGGCTCGTATGGCCCGAATTTAAAGAACCTTCGGTACTGTCCATGCATGAAATGTATTAGTAGCTAATTACTGAACTCCATGTAAAATTAAACTATACTGTATCTGGAAAGTTGGTTTTAAATGCATGAAAAAAATGCTTGAAGCACAAATGATGCACACACCCATAATTTTGTTCAAGTACATAGTTAAACACCAAACTTAGTGCTCTAACCATGGCCCAAATTTTTATTTGGTCCAAGACCATACACAGCCTCAAAAATATAAATAATCCCAACAATACGACTAGAACCACAGCTAGGATAACCATTGCACTGGTAGCATATTGTAAACATATTCTTTTCGATAGCATATGTTTTGATCTTCATCGTCCTAGATGAATCGGTGATCTTGAACTGGTAGGAAACAACCTGTAGCCTGTAGGAACCAGCTACCAGTGGCGTGTAACGTTGGCACATACCACTTATAGGCCCCCTTCTTTTCAGCTTCTCCGGCAGATTTTGGGAGAAGCTACTCCTCACCAGTTTCTCCCAGAATCTCAGATAAAAAAAAAGTTCCATAATCTGGAAGAAGGTTTAGTATCTAAATCCAGATTGTGGGACATTTTTTTTGTTCGAGATTCTGGAAAAAGCTGGTGGGGAGCAGCTTCTCCTAGAATCTGCCGGAGAAGCTGAAAAGAAGGGGGCCATATTACCATTGGTGTTTCTCTTTCTGACATGTCACCAACATATTACTGTTAGTTGTGTGCCTCAGAGTGGACACGACAGTGGTAGGTGTGCCCAGTTTGTTCTGCACTTACAAAACTACCTGTGGCGTTTCTAACTGCAACACGCCGCTAATATCCAGTTACTAGTGACGGGTGGCTATTACACACACAAGTGGTAGTATCGGACGTAAATGGATCTAGTCTTAATTTTATGGACTTGCACTACTCATAGGTCAAAACGTTTAAATACTCCCCAAACGGCGAACCACTTATAGAAAGTTCTCCATCGACTTAGACCTGTCAAAATGCACCAAGGTTTTTAAAAGATTACCTCGCTACTGACTACATTGAAAAAAAGCTACGAAATGAAAACTTCAAATACAAGGCAGAAGGAAACACTAAATGTACAAGACTCGAACATCTACAAAGGGAATAAAATATCAAAGAAGCCCACTAAGACATCCCACGCTCAATTCACACTGAAGTTTCGTCATTAACATCCCATTGTTTACATTGTCTTAAGAAAAGATCCAAAATGAATCCTGAACATATAGGCTAAAGCTAAATCGAACCACAAACTCCTGATCCCTGAAATTAGCACTCTGAACCTGTGAATATCGGTCAAACTTAATCCTGGAACTGTTTGGTGCACTAGGAATTGGAAAATCCCGACCGGACTACAGAATTGCCTCACTGGTAGTAGGGCCCACGTGTCATATCATCATCTTCCCTAAATCTCTTTCTCTTGCTCGCGTTGACCAACATAATGGCATGATGCTGATCTTGTCGAGGGCCGCAAAGGCTGATGCCACTCGTGACGTGGACACGAGCAGGCACGACATATCCTTGACGTGGACCGCGTGTCGGAGATCCTCATAGGCAGGCTCGCCTTGAGAAGAACAACCGATGTCCCCGTCCACGGGCGGTGAAGACATGACATGCTCGAGGGTAGGCGCCTACATCGTTGTGGTAGGAAACTCCTGCACAACAAAGATGTGCTCGTCCCAGCCATGGCAGATGTGAAGATGGCCCGCCCGCCTGACAGTGCACGACTGTCGGACATCGCGTTACCCTCGCCGGTGGATCAACCCGTGAGGAGTGGGCGAGATATATTTTGGCATACGCGTGCATGAGTGACCATGGCTCACTTGAGCAGGTCGGGACAATGCGGACATGTGTACGAATGCGACTAGGCGCGGTGTGCTTGTGGCGTGAGGTGTGGCGCGAGGTGGAAGTGCGCATGAAGGTGGGGAAGGAGAGAAGGAGTATCAGCCCGAGCCTGTGCGGGAGCTCGGTCATGGCAGTCGCGCTGACCAGCCGGAATGGAATTGCGCATCCAGGACATAATCAAGTGCAAGAAGATAGGGAAATGAAACCGAAGGTCACCATAGGCTCGTTTGTGAAGCGATTGTGCTCGGGGACGATGGTGTTGATGAGGAGAGGAGCACAAATACAGGAAGATGAATTGGTGATAAGAGATGAACATGACAAGTGGGTCCGTGCTTTCACCTAGAATATCAATTTAAGTTGTTATTTTTTACCATGAAAACCAGCTAGAGGGTTTAGAATAGACCAGAAATGACAAGTTCGGTGTGCCAATTTTTGAGATTATGAGTTTGAGATTCGATTAGCTTTTGCTTATATGTTTAACGTCTTTTTTTTAAACAAGGCAAAAGAATTGCCATTTTCACGAATTAACAAGAAGTTGGAATTGACATGGAAAAACGGCCTAAAACCAGTACAAACACCCGCGCCGACCGTCATGGAACACGAACGCCGCGAGGGCACACATGGCCATCCAGGCCACCAAAAGTAGATGGCATACACACCGCTAAAGATGGAGGTCATCTTTGAGGTTGCCCACCACCGTCATCGTCATCACTCCACTCAAAGCAACTCCGACTTCACCAAGGAGACGACCACCTAAGAAGACCTTTACCGCAACAGCCTCGTGAATCCTACACCGAGCTATGCCAAACAGATGACCCCTCACACCAGGGCTGTCAGCTCCGATTATGAAGAGAAGCTCCGAAGTGGAGATGGACTGGGTCCGCGCCGACGAAGGTCACCACAACCTGACCGGCCCACGCATGTCTTCGTCTCCACAGACACACCCAGCGCAGGCGGGGGAGGCGGGTGAGCGCAGACGTGAGGGGAAGTTTTCTCTGCTGGTCGATATTAACGTTTTGGGGCTTTTTCCTAGTATTTTTTTTGAACTGTGGGCAAAAGCTTTGCCCCAACCATTTATTAAGAAGAAGGTGCCCGGTTTATTAGTGGAAGAAATCGGGCAAAAACCATGCAACAAACACCGAGGAGCCAACACAACCACAATGGGCAACACCTGAAACAAGCAACACCCAAAACGACAACCTCATTCTACCCAACAACAACCCCGGCGAAGAACATGCCCAACCTACGACAACCACGAACTAACAACACAACATCTGTAAAGGGCCCACCAATCAAGTAAAGCGAAAGCGAAAGGTTTCCGCACGATGCTTATTTCTTCTCCTACAAAGAGACTTCTCCACCTTCATGATAACATCCTCCGAAGCCTCTCCCGTCAAGACAGAAGCAATATCCTTGCCATAGCCAGGACAAACCGCCTCCAAATCGACGAGTGATGACCCACAAGTATAGGGGATCGCAACAGTCTTCGAGGGAAGTAAAACCCAAATTTATTGATTCGACACAATGGGAGCCAAAGAATATTTATAAGCCTTAACAGATGAATTGTCAGTTCAGCTGCACCTGTGAATAGACTTGCTCGAGACAGATTATCAGTAGCAACAGTTTTATAGTAGTGACAGTAGTGAAATAACAGCGAAAGTGAAATAAAGACAGCAGCTGTGATTATAGTAGACACCAGGATTAAAATACTGTAGGCACAGGGACGGATGAACGGGCGTTGCATGGATAAGATAATTCATGTAATATCAAGACATAGGCATTTGCAGATAAATAAGATAAAGCATCCAAGTATTTATTAACCATAGGCATGTGTTCCAATTTAGTTGTGCGTGCTCGCAATGAGAAACTTGCACACCATCTTTTGTCCTACCAGCCCGTTTGCAGCGGGGCCTCAAGGGAATCTACTGGTAATTGATGCACTCGGTGTGGTGTTGTTGGGAAACCCCAAGAGAAAGGTATGAAATAGTGCAGCAGCACGTTTTCCCTCAGTTGTGAAACCAAGGTTTATCGAACCAGTAGGAAACTAGAGATCTTCCGGAGGTTGTTGAAGATGACTTTGGCAGGGCGCACTACCGGTGTCAGCAACGAACGTGGAACCTGCACACAACACAACCAAGATACTTTGCCCCAACTTAACAGTGAGGTTGTCAATCTCACTGGCTTGCTGTAACAAAGGATTAAACGTATGTGTGGAAGATGATGTTTGTTTGCAGAGAATGAAAGTAACAGGATTGCAGTAGATTGTTTATCAGTTTGACGAAAAAGGACCGGGGTCCACAGTTCACCAGTGGTGTCTCTCCATAAATAATAATAGCATGCATGCGTGTAAACAAATTACAGCTGGGCAATTGACAGAATAAAGAAGTGCATAATGATGCATATACTATAGTTATGATGGCTAGTGTGATATTCATTTGGCCATTACAACAATATACATAGACCGTTCCAACCGCATCTATGACTAATAATCCACCTTCCGGTTAGCGTCCGCACCCCTTTCAGTATTAAGTTGCAAGCAACAGATAATTGCATTAGGCAATGTGTGTAATGTAAGTAATACAAATACCCTTAGATAAAGTACCATTGTTTTATCCCTAGTAGCAACAGTACATCTACAACCTTAGAGCTAGCTGTCACCACCCCAGATTAAATAGAGACATAAACCTACTATCGAGCATAAATACCCCCTCTTGGAGTCACAAGCATCTACTTGGCCAGAGCATCTACTAGCAACGGAGAGCATGCAAGATCATAAACAACGCACTCACAAGATATATTATGAAGCAATAACATAGTACTCAATATTCATCGGATCCCAGCAAACACAACATGTAGCATTACATAAAGATGATCTTGATCATGTTAGGCAGCTCACAAGATCTAAACATGGTAGCACAAGAGGAGAAGACAACCATCTACCTACTGCTATGGACCCGTAGTCCAAGGATGAACTACTCACGCATCAATCCGGAGGCGGGCATGGTGATGTAGAGCCCTCCGGTGATGATTCCCCTCCCCGGCAGGGTGCCGGGAGGAGCTTCTGAACCCTCCCGACCTAGGGTTGACGACGGCGGCGGCTCTGGACTTCGTGGAGGAAAAAGGTGCGTGTCTTAGGTCTTAGATATCCGAGGGGTATAAGTAGGCGAAAGGGCGAAGGCGGTGGAGGCTCGAGGGCCCTACACCCTGTGCTCGCGCGGCCAAGGGGGGAGCCGCGCCGGGAGGGGGTGTGGGCCCCTCAGGGTCCACCTCCGTGTCCTCTTCGGTGTTCTGGAACCTCCCGGGGAAAATAAGCACTTTGACGTTTCGTTTGTCCAATTCCGAGAATATTTCCTTAACAACTTTTCTGAAACCAAAAACAGCAGAAAACAGGCAACTGGCACTGTGGCATCTTGTTAATAGGTTAGTCCCAGAAAATGCATAAAATGATATAAAAGTGTATATAAAACATGTAGCAATTGGCATAATATAAGCATGGAACATAAGAAATTATAGATACGTTTGAGACGTATCAAGCATCCCCAAGCTTAGTTCTACTCGTCCCGAGTAGGTAAAACGATAACAAGAATAATTTCTGAAGTGACATGCTTCACACAATCTTGATCATATAATAATGTAAGGCTCATGTTATGAATGAAGTGATTCAAAGCAATGGTTTAAAGTTTGCTAACAAATAGACAAAGAGTAAACAACTACATCATATAAGCAAAAACTTTTCATGGATAGTACTTTCAAGCAAGAATCAAAATGATTCACATGAAAGTTAACTCATAAAGCAATAGTCTCTAAGTAAAAGAGCATTGAAGCAACACAAAGGAAGATATAAGTTTAAGCATTGGCTTTCAACTTGTAACATGTATATCATATAGATAGTTGTCAACACAAAGGAATATAACAAGTGCAATAAGTAAGCATATAAGAATTGTTGCACACAGTTGACACAAGTGTTTGCTTCTAAGACAGAAAGAAGTAGGTAAACTGACTCAACATAAAGTAAAAGAAAGGCCCTTCGCAGAGGGAAGCAGGGATATAAACATGTGCTAGAGCTTTTTAGTTTTATAGGTTTTTGAAATCATATAGAGAGCATAAAAATAAGTTTTGGGAGGTGTTTGTTGTTGTCAACGAATGGTAATGGGCACTCTACCCCCCTTGTCAACCAGACTTTCAAGAGCGGCTCCCATTGAAGGACGTTATTTCTACCAGCAAGGTAGATCATCCCTCTTATCTCTTTTGTTTACACATATAGTTAAAAATTGTTGTCATTGCTTGACTGATTAGATCATGGCAAAAATGTGAAGAGATTGAAGCGGTTAATGTTGTAATTAATTGGGACTGGGCACCCCATTTGCCAGCTCTTTTTGCAAAGTTAATTGATAAGCGGATGTATATGCCACTAGTCCGGTTGTGAAAGTCTGTCTAAAAGCAAATGACAAGGTTGATATCCGTAACACCACATACTTCCTCATGAGCTAATAAACATTGACACAAATAAGAGATAATATGTTTTGAATAATAAAAGATAGCACACGAAGTATTTGCTTGGAATGGCAGGAAATAACATGTAGTAGGTAGGTATGGTGCACACAAATGGCATGGGTTTTGGCTCAAGGTTTTGGATGCACGAGAAGCATTCCCTCTCAGTACAAAGTTTTGGCTAGCAAGGTTATTTGAAGCAAACACAAGTATAAACTATGACAACAAGACGTATATAAATACATATTGCAAGCATTATAAAACTCTACATTGTCTTCCTTGTTGTTCAAACACCTTTACTAGAAAATATCTAGACCTTAGAGATACCAAACATGCAAACCAAATTTCGACAAGCTTTACGGTAGTACCTCATTAATAGGTTTTAACTACATGATGTAAAAGCTTAAACATGATCTACTTGAGAGCTCAAAACAATTGCCAAGCACCACAACATACAAGATAACAATCCATAAGAGCATGTATATCTTTTTCATTATACCATCTACCACATTTAGCATTTTCTGTTTCCAACCAAACACCAATCAACTTATTTAAAGATAAACTCTCCAAGTATATAACAATGAGATATGAGAGTAACATGCAAACCAAATTTCGACAAGCTTTACGGTAGTACCTCATTAATAGGTTTTAACTACATGATGTAAAAGCTTAAACATGATCTACTTGAGAGCTCAAAACAATTGCCAAGCACCACAACATACAAGATAACAATCCATAAGAGCATGTATATCTTTTTCATTATACCATCTACCACATTTAGCATTTTCTGTTTCCAACCAAACACCAATCAACTTATTTAAAGATAAACTCTCCAAGTATATAACAATGAGATATGAGAGTATAACATAATAAAAACTAACAGCTCCAACAAGAGATGCATGAAAAACAAGAGCTAATAGTATTGAAATAACATAGAATAGAGAACTTGCCTGTGGCAAGATGGTTAGGAGGGTGGTTGTGCCCCCAGCCCACCAGAGTTCAAATCCCAGATTTGACGCTGGTGTTTCTCATTTAGGCGGAATATTCTTCAGTGGGAGGCGACGTTCCCGTCGACAGCGAGGCGCCTGTGGTGACTTCGTCAATCTCAAGACCTGATCCGCCGGCTCAGTCTCTCGGAGGTGCTCATAGGGGTAGGGTGTGCGTGCGTGCGTTCATAGGGGTGAGTGTGTGCGCGTGTATATGAGCGCTTGCGTTGTACTGTGTTTCTCAAAAAAAAAAAGAAATAACATAGAATAATACTCAACAAATATAAGTGAAGAATACGAGTATTCCTATGAAAAAGCGGAGCGTGTCTCTCTCGCACAAAGGAATGCTAGGATCCATTTTATTCAGAGAATGAAAATAACAAAAACAAAAACAAAAACAAACAGACGCTTCAAGTAAGGCACATAAGATGTGGCCGAATTAAAATATAGTTTCACTAGAGATGACCTGATAGTTTGTTGATGAAGAAGGGGATGCCTTGGGCATCCCCAAGCTTTGACGCTTGAGTCTTCTTGAAATATGCTTGGGTGACCCACGGGGGCATCCCCAAGCTTTGGCTCTTTCATCTTCTTGATCACATCATATCATCCTTCTCTCTTAATCCTTGAAAACTTACTTCACACCAAACTCAAAGTAAACTTCATTAGAGGGTTAGTGCACAAAAAATTCTTATATTCTGCATGAACACAATTGCTACCAATGCTACTGGACATTAGCTACAGCCACGGATACTTTATGGAACAAAAAGATCCATTCAAAATATTAAAAGAGACATTGCAAAATAAATGGCAGAATCTGTCAAAAACAGAACAGTCCCTAAAGACGAATTTTTTCGAGGCACTTAAATTGCTCAAATCAGAAAACTCAAAACTAATGAAAGTTGCATATATATCTGAGGATTACGCACAAAAAATCTCAGGTCCATCCGATTTTTCTGTAAAGAGTTATGAATTTAACGGTGGACAGCAGAAAACAGTTTCAGCACAGCAATCCAAATCTAGCATCAACTTTCTACTAGAGACTTAACTTGACACAACAATGCAATAAAGTAAAGATACAAAGGAATTGCTACAGAGGTAGACATCTTCCTTGACTCAACAAAATAAAATAACAGAAATAAAAAGTGGGTTATCTCCCATAAGCGCTTTTCTTTAACGCTTTTCAGCTAGGCACAGAAAATGATATTCAAGTGTTTCCAAGAGATGGAGCATCAACATCACGGGTACGAGTTGCACTAAGTTTATTTATCTTACCAATTTTCTTACCTTTGCTCGTAGGGAACGTTTGCCAGCATCCTCGAGAGGAGGTGAAGCTCATAGTATCTTTTCCCACATCAATTACTGCTCCCATGAGTTTTAGCAAAGATCTTCCAAGCGTGATTTGTCCTGTCCCTACACATTCAATAACAAGGTAATCAGTGGATACAGTTCTTCCCAGGAATGTTGTAAACACTCCCTCAGCTACTCCAATGGGTTGTATAGTAGTATTATCTGTAAGGGTTATTTCTTCTCCCCCTTCAGTAAGTTCCCAAAGGTTTAAAGATGCATGAATATATTTGGGCATAAGACAAAACTCAGACATAATATCACAACGGGCAAGAAAGATTTCATCACTGATAGTAATTTTCAAGGTAGGGAGCCACATGGATGGTTCAGAGTTTATTAGAACATAATCATAATACTCACGAATTTTATTATACCCATCTTTTAAGCAAGATATGTGTGTCTCTAGGGTATTTAATCTAGTATGAATGTCACTAATGCTTGTATCACATTTATTAGCTGAAGAAGAAGACATAATTAATTTCTTTATTGCATTAAAAGCTTGATCTCCATCACATTGAAGGAAATCTCCTCCCAATACAGCATCTAAAGCATACCTATAGCAAAGAACAAGTCCAAAATAGAAGCTACTAAGGAGCATGCTTAGAGTCATTTTGGGTTTGGTTTCACCATATGTTTCAAAAATTCTAGACCAAGCTTCTCCAAAAGTTTCCTCATTCCCTTGTTTAAAAGTGAAGATTAATTCCTCGGGTGACACAGTAACAGGGAATATACTAGACATGATGATATATTAGCTAAACGAATATATTTTTTTTTTTTTGATGATAGTGAGAATGCAAGTAAAAGGACAAACCGAAATAAACAATAATAAAAACTGAAAATAAAAATTGACTAAACCGAAATAATAAATAACAAACCGAAATAAAAATAGTAATGCAAGTAACTAATTTTTTTGTATTTTTGATATTAAGCAAACAAGACAATAATATAAAGTAAATAAATTGCAAGTAACTAATTTTTTTGTATTTTTTGATATTAAGAAAATAAGACAATAATAAAAACAAACTAAGCAGGACAATAACAAAATAAAAAGATTGGATGTGAGAGACTCCCCTCACAGAGGAACTCCAATTTCCCCGGCAACAGCGCCAGAAAAATCCTTGATGCACTCGGTGTGGTGTTGTTGGGAAACCCCAAGAGGAAGGTATGAAATAGTGCAGCAACACGTTTTCCCTCAGTTGTGAAACCAAGGTTTATCGAACCAGTAGGAAACTAGAGATCTTCCGGAGGTTGTTGAAGATGACTTTGGCAGGGCGCACTACCGGTGTCAGCAATGAACGTGGAACCTGCACACAACACAACCAAGATACTTTGCCCCAACTTAACAGTGAGGTTGTCAATCTCACTGGCTTGCTGTAACAAAGGATTAAACGTATGTGTGGAAGATGATGTTTGTTTGCAGAGAATGAAAGTAACAGGATTGCAGTAAGATTGTTTATCAGTTTGACGAAAAAGGACCGGGGTCCACAGTTCACTAGTGGTGTCTCTCCATAAATAATAATAGCATGCATGCGGGTAAACAAATTACAGCTGGGCAATTGACAGAATAAAGAAGTGCATAATGATGCATATACTATAGTTATGATGGCTAGTGTGATATTCATTTGGGCATTACAACAATATACATAGACCGTTCCAACCGCATCTATGACTAATAATCCACCTTCCGGTTAGCGTCCGCACCCCTTTCAGTATTAAGTTGCAAGCAACAGATAATTGCATTAGGCAATGTGTGTAATGTAAGTAATACAAATACCCTTAGATAAATTACCATTGTTTTATCCCTAGTAGCAACAGTACATCTACAACCTTAGAGCTAGCTGTCACCACCCCAGATTAAATAGAGATATAAACCTACTATCGAGCATAAATACCCCCTCTTGGAGGCACAAGTATATACTTGGCCAGAGCATCTACAAGCAACGGAGAGCATGCAAGATCATAAACAACGCACTCACAAGATATATTATGAAGCAATAACATAGTACTCAATATTCATCGGATCCCAGCAAACACAACATGTAGCATTACATAAAGATGATCTTGATCATGTTAGGCAGCTCACAAGATCTAAACATGGTAGCACAAGAGGAGAAGATAACCATCTAGCTACTGCTATGGACCCGTAGTCCAAGGATGAACTACTCACGCATCAGTCCGGAGGCGGGCATGGTGATGTAGAGCCCTCCGGTGATGATTCCCCTCCCCGGCAGGGTGCCGGGAGGAGCTTCTGAACCCTCCCGATCTAGGGTTGACGACGGCGGAGGCTCTGGACTTCGTGGAGGAAAAAGGTGCGTGTCTTAGGTCTTAGATATCCGAGGGGTATAAGTAGGCGAAAGGGCGAAGGCGGTGGAGGATCGAGGGCCCCACACCCTGTGCTCGCGCGGCCAAGGGGGGAGCCGCGCCGGGAGGGGGTGTGGGCCCCTCGGGGTCCACCTCCGTGTCCTCTTCGGTGTTCTGGAACCTCCCGGGGAAAATAAGCACTTTGACGTTTCGTTTGTCCAATTTCGAGAATATTTCCTTAACAAATTTTCTGAAACCAAAAATAGCAGAAAACAGGCAACTAGCACTGTGGCATCTTGTTAATAGGTTAGTCCCAGAAAATGCATAAAATGATATAAAAGTGTATATAAAACATGTAGCAATTGGCATAATATAAGCATGGAACATAAGAAATTATAGATACGTTTGAGACGTATCAGTAATTAAGGTACTCCTTTTAATAAAGTACCGGAGCAAAGCATTAACACTCCGTGAACACATGTGATCCTCACATTACAGCCTTTCCCCGAGGCTATCCCAATTATTGTCACTTTGGGACCTAGGGTTCCGGACAATGACATGTGTAATACAACTTGCAGATATGATCCAAAACAATAATTATCTTCATGATACAATAACATGTTCAGATCTGAAATCACGGCACTCGGGCCCTAGTGTCAAGCATTAAGCATAACAAGTTGCAACAATGACGTAAAATACCGATAACGGATACTAGGCACCATGCCCTAATAATATTACAACTATTACATGAACGATCTCATCCAATCCCTACCATCCCCTCATGCCTACAGCGGGGAATTACTCACACATGGATGGGGGGAACGATGATGGTTGATGGAGAGGCGTTGGTGATGACGATGGCGATGATCCCCTTCGATTCCCCGTCCCGGCGGAGTGCCGGAACAGAGACTTCTGGTCCCCGAATTGAGTTTCGAGGTGGCGGCGGCGCTCGGGTCTGTTTTCTTAAAAAGTGTCTAACCCCCTGGCGTTTTTAGGTCAGAGGGGGGTTATATCCGCGAGGGGAGCCCGAGGAGGAGAGGGACTCGCCCCCCTCATGTGCTGGCGCGGCCAGGCCCTTGCCGCGCCACCACCTGAGGTGGAGGCCCCCTGGCCCCCCTCTGTCAGGGCTTCTGGCTCCGCGAGTCTTCGGGCAAAATAAGGACTTCTGCATTATTTCTGGTGTTTTTCCATAAAGTCGAATTTCTGCATAAAAATAAGACACCAGGACAATTCTGCTGAAAACATCGTTAGTCCGTGTTAGTTGCATTCAAAACACACAAGTTAGAGGCAAAACAATAGCAAAAGTGTTCGGGAAAGTAGATACGTTTTGGACGTATCAACTCCCCCAAGCTTAGCTTATTGCTTATCCTCTAGCAATTCAGTTAACAACTGAGTGCGATAAAAGAACTTTCACGAACACATTTGCTTCATATGATGTAAATATTCTCACTATCTGGCAAATGCTTAGGCTATTCATGATAAGATATATGTAAATGGTGTCACCTAATTAGTTATGTAAACTATGAAGAGATGCCAATCATACCAATAGTAAATAACATAAAACATATCAATTCGCAAGATTGCAAAACTCATAAGAAAGTATGATAAAGTGGTATCTCGCTTGCCCGAATGTGTACAGCAAAACATAAATGCCCAGGCACCTCTGAGATTCAAGAGTAGACTAGAGATAAATATGTCAAAGATAAAAGCATCAGAGTTACACCGCGGTTAACAGTATTCTGGGACAAGAACATTACACTAAGAATGACAACTATGCTCTGAAGACGGTACTCAAAGAAGGATGGTGACTCAACAGTAAGTAAAAGATATGCCCTTCATTGAGGGAAGCAGGGATTTAACATGTGCTAGAGCTTTTCATTATTTTGAAAACAGAGGTAAAATTGTTTTTGAGTGGTGGTTGTTCCGTCAACGAATGGCAATAGAGTTCTTGTTATCTTCCATACTAAGCAAGTTGAGAGTGGTTCCGAATTATTTTAAAATCAAGCATTTATAATATGCATCTTTATACTTTATCTTTTTGATATTTTGACACTCCTCCCAACCTTTGCTTTTCACAAACCATGGCTAACCGAATTCTCGGGTGCCCACCAGCAATCACATACCATGTAGGAGTGTCTATTTTTCACTTTTTAAAACTTTTGATATTATAGTGGTCTAATCAGCTCTTTACAATATTAGTGACAAGCAGATGAAGCATGCAAGTCGGTTACTTAATTAGTATGGAAGATAACAAACCCAACTACTACTTCCTCATGAGCTCGAAACAGTGGCACAAATTGAGAAGTGTTTGAAGGTTTTAAAGATAGCACATGCAAATTTACTTGAATGGTTTGAAATGCCATACATAGGTATTTATGGTGGACTCTTTGGAATAACTTGGTTTTCGGGGATTTGGAAGCACAAACAATATTGCTTAGTACAAGTGGAGGCTAGCAATAGACAGGGAAGCGACAATTCAAGAGAGCAATAACCGTCATAATCATGCTTGCGACAAAATAAAATTAACTGAGGCATAAAAGTGATACTAGAACTCTGAGGCAAAATAAATCATCGAGACTTAATTGACTCTTTGTTTTCAGTCATATACATGTGTGAGCATGTGCCAAGTCGATACAAATGAATTTACTCAGAGGAGGATACCACAATGTCATACCCTTTTATGAACAAAACAATGCAAGCAATCATCCATAGAAACATGTCATCTACTATTAATAAATTGGAATTGATCATAAGAGAACATAAACAACTAAGCATCCACCAATCGACATATATCTTATGCGACCATCTAAGCATGCTCACATGAATGAGTATATGTACAAAAATGAAAAACAAATAGAGTTCATTACCAGCCTCTTTCCCAACTCGAATTGTCATATATCGTCATTATTACTCTTTCACTTGTGTGGCTTGAATAATATGAAATGAAAACCACTCTCCACGGAGTAATGGATGGCATTGAGCTCTGAAACAAACTATACAAAACCAAAAGAAACAACAAATATTTTTGTGATTTTCGGATTTAGAAACTAAAAACAGAACAGCCTGTGAAGACGAATTTTTTCGAGGACCTTAACATGCTCAGATCAGAAAATTCAAAACTAATGAGAGTTGCGTACATATCTGAGGATCATGCACAAGAAATTTCAGGTCATTTGGATTTTTCGACAGGAAGTTATGATTTAAACGGTGTACAGCAGAAATCTGTCCCTACGCGAAACAGCAAACAATAAAGCAAAATATTTTTGTGTTTTTGCATATTGAACTGAATTAAATACTAAGCATACTAATAGTAGATACTAAAGCAAACCAGCAAGAGAAATAACAAAAATCTTTTTGGTATTTTTGAGTTTTGGAAAGTAAAGCAAAACATGAACAAATAAAAGAAAGAAAGAAAACTAAAACGAAACATGGATATACAAAGTACCGAAGTAATAATATGTAGGTGAGTGTGCTATCGGTATACCTCCCCCCAAGCTTAGGCTTTTGGCCTAAGTGGGAATCAGCTCCATGGTGCCCAGTTCTGGGCTTCGTCGTGGTATGTCGAAGACCCTTCCCCATAATACGAGCTCGAAGACGCGCCGACGTAGTGCGCGGTGTAGTCCTCCTCAGGTGCTTCCTCGCCGTGCTGCTCGTGGAAGCCCCGCACGCTCAGCTGCTCGTCCAACTCAACTGCCGAGTACGCCCACGTCCTCCTGTCAATACTGAACAAACTGGGCTGTGGTAAAGGGATCTCCCTTTCGCTACCGTTAGCGAAGATGAGCCTAAATACAATGTTATCCAAAGTGGATCTAGTAGCAACAAATTGATGACCCTTCATTGCAGCAAGGTCAAGATAGCAAGGAGCAAGTAATGTATCATTAGGATCAATAGGCATCCTCAAATGTGCAGCAACACGTGAGGCAATAATCCCACCATAAATGGGTCCCTTAGCAGCTAAGCGGCGAGCAATCAAGGTACCAAGGTTAAACGGGAATTCACCCTTAAGTGCAGCAAGCAAGAATGCAAGATGATAATTAGAGATATTACTAGTGTTATCCCTACCAAGCACACTAGTGGCAATGTAGTAAGCAAAATACTTAATAGCTGGGAACTGAATGTTCCTTATCTTGCCACGTTGTGCGGAGCGGGTGTCATCATTTGTCACCTGCTGGTAAATTTGTCCCAAATCCTTCGGGTCCTTCTGAATCTTCTTCGATGTCCCCGTGTCCGATGTACCTATGATATCACAAAAAGCACGCAGCGGCAGGGTAACATGCATATCATAAATCTTAAAGGGAACATAAGAGCCAAATATTTTGTTGTTGAGAGCAAAACTCTCAGCAAAAATCTTGTTAAGCCTGACATATTGGGGACTCTCATCCAACATGTAAGAAGTCAGGCCCACCCTTTCCACAAGGGTTTGGAAATCCTCAAGTAAACCTGCAGCACTAAGAAAGTCATTACATGGGCGGGATGCTGAGTTTGGGCAACCATCATCCCGCTCATCTCCAATGCTTGGTGCTAGGATTTCCTCGTTGTAGGATTGCCTAACGCGAGTAGCAGCTCTCGTGGGGCTTGCCCTCCTTGGTGTATCCCTCTCAAACATGTCTCCATAGGTATGGTTATGCATCTTCCTTTTCTGAAATTTTTAGCAAATATCATAAAAAATGATTCTTAGCCAACTAAATGAGGGGAAACCCTTATAGCGACTTGCTAGAGGCTTAAGCATGCATCAAAACTAGTTATCCTAACTTAGAACAAGCATTTAAACTCACTAAACATAACACCTACAGCAACAAAATATTCAATATATAATCCACTAAACAAAATTCTACTTGGATAATCGGATGAGTCACATACCGGAGAGTGAATATGAAAGAGCATATCTTATATTCCCTCAGTTTTGTGTGTTAGGCAACAACACTAGAATATATTCATCTAATGTTTAATAAGTGATGTAGGAAATAAAGGAAATAATCCATATGGCATCAACCATTTTGTTAAGTGCTGAAATCTGCTCTGGCCGGAGTCTCCGGTCCAAATGGGCTCAGGGGCCGGAGTCTCCGGTCCTCCTGCCTTCGAGAAAATGGAGCCAGAAGACGGCACTCCTTGGTGGGGGGTCCGGAGTGACCCCGGAGTGACACCGGAGTCTCCGCCCGTGGATGCCGGAGTCTCCGGTCTCAGGGCCCGGAGTCTCCGGTCAGGCCGGAGTCTCCGGCCTTCCAGGACCGGAGTCTCCGGTGCAAGTGGACTGCAACGGTTACATTTCTGGGAGGGGTATAAATACCCCTCCCCCTTCCTCCAGCCAAGCTGCTCGACCAGATCAAGAAAAACACCATTGTTGCAAGCCCAAGAATCACTAGATCTCCTAATCCCTCCGTCCAAACTCGTTGATCTTTGGAGGATTGAAGGAGAAGGCTTTGATCTACATCTTCACCGAGCCGTTCTTTATTTCCCCCTCATTTACTTGAGGGACCATTAGCTAGGGTTTCCACTAGGAAAACCTAGCCCATTGTTGTACTTACCTATTGTCTTTGTGACAGATTGTAGCTGTTCGGGAGCCCCCAAGCCCTTTGTGGGTCGTGCCCCGAATCGTTGTTGTAAAGGCTCCGGTTTCCGCCTCGAAGGATTCCGATAGTGGAAAGTGAACCAAACCTTTGTGGTGCGGTTCACCGGAGATTTGGGTGAGGCCTTTGTGGCCGTTGAACCATTGTGTTGGTTCACACCTCTCCAACGAGACGTACTCCAATTGAAGGGAGGAACTCGGGAATACATCATTGTCGTCTCGTTCTTTCACTTCGGTTATCTCTATCCTTGTTTACCGCCTTTACCTTGTATCTTGCTTAGTTGATAGCTTGTCATATAGGTAAATTCACCGTAGTTGCATATCTAGAGAATTTACCTTTCGTGTCAACCCTTAATTTGAAAAAGAACTAAAATTTGAATTAGCACCTATTCACCCCCCCTCTAGGTGTCATACTGATCCTTTCAGAATACCCCAAATCTCAGCAACAAAGATCGGCTGAGCAAAGAGATCGAAAATCCGAGGCAAAAACAGGAAGAACACGAGATTTTTCGATTTGGCTGTGTTTGGTCGGGAGAGAGAAAGAGTGGGGAGGAAGATGACTAAGTGGAGGGCCCAGGTGGGTCCCCCTCATGTGCTGGCGCGGCCAGCTCCTTGCCGCGCCACCACCTGAGGTGGGGCCATGGTGGGTCCCCCTGGCCACCTCTTGGTATTCCCAGAACCTCCTCAGAAAAATAAAAAATTTGGTATAAAAAATTTTAATTTCTCAGAATATTTTTTTTCATTTTCTGGTATTTTGCATTAATAATATTAATATTGAAAAAAATTGTTTTCTTACACCAAATGCAACTAAACTTTGCAAACTAAATGATATTACAGTAGGTAAAACAAAGAGGAGAAGAAAAATGTTGTTTACCTCTTCCATGCATTTAAAATGCACTTGTTAACAAGGTTGATCAAGTCTTGTCACCAAATGAATTTTATATGACATAAAAGATTTAAATTTCACGAGATACTCATGTTACCTTGTATCGTATTGGTATGGATCCAATCATAAGGGTTTTGTATTCTTCTATATAAGGGCAATCAATACTTCCCACTTTGATGGACCTCACATTAGTAATTGTATTAACTCCAGGCATTTTATCCATTTTCTTGGGGAAATAGACAGTATGTTCTTTGTCATTCACATTGAAAGTTACTTTTCCTTTATTGCAATCAATAACAGCCCCTGCAGTGTTTAGAAAAGGTCTCCCAAGAATAATAGACATATTATCATCTTCAGGCATTTCAAGCACAACAAAGTCAGTCATAATCAAGCAATTAGTAGCTACTTGAACAGGAACGTCCTCACAAATGCCAACAGGAATATCAGTTGATTTATCAGCCATTTGCAAAGATATATCAGTAGGTATCAATTTATCAAGGTAAAGTCTCTTGTAAAGAGAGAAAGGCATAACACTAACTCCTGCTCCCAAGTCACATAGAGCAGTTCTAACATAATTATTTTTGATAGAGCAAGGAATGGTTGGTATACCTGGATCACCCACTTCTTTGGAACCTTGCCATTGAAAGAGTAATTAGCAAGCACAGTAGATATTTCCTCATTAGGAATTTTCCTTTTGTTAGAAACAATATCTTTCACATATTTAGAATAAGGAGGCAACTTAATAGCATCAGTCAAAGGAATTTGCAAGAACAAAGGTTTCATCCAATCACAAAATTTATTATAGTGTTCTTCTTCTTTGGTTTTAAGTTTCCTAGCAGGAAAAGGCATTTGTTTTTGGACCCAAGGTTCTCTTTCATTACCATGTTTCTTAGCAATAAAATCTTCCTTAGTGTACTTTTTATTTTTAGTGTGTTTTTCAGGTTCCTCTTCTATTTCTTCCTTATCCGAATTATCATTTTTATCATTATCATTGGCATTGTTATTATCATTGTTAAGTTCATTACCACTTTCAGTTTCAGCATCAGAAACAGATATACTATTAGGATTGTTAACAGGTTCAGAGGGTTCTACAACAGTTTTATGTTTAATTTCTTCTTATTTTTCTTAGAAGGGGCACTAGGTTCATTAATTTGTTGAGAATCTTGTTCAATTCTTTTAGCATGTCCCTCAGGATATAAAGGATCTTGAGTAGATTTACCACCTCTAGTTGTTAATTCACAAACATGTTTTTCTTTATCTATAGAGGCATTCATTAACATTTCTTTTTGCACTTTAGAAAGTTGATCAATTTGAGTTTGAACCATATGAAAATGTTTAATAAGTATTTTAACATCATTGGAGGTTCTATCAACAATATCACACAAGTTACTAATAGCGCGAGAATTTTCTATTAAATGATTCTCAATTCTCATATTAAAATAACCTTGCTTAGCAATAAAAGTATCAAATTCATCTAAGCATTGATCAGGAGGTTTAGAGTAAGGAATATCTCTGTCATCAAACCTTTGGAGAGAGTGTACCTCAATTACGGGTGAAGGAGGAATTGGCTCACATAATTCTTCTATAGGAGGTAAAATCTTCACATCTTCAGATTTAATACCCCTCTCTTTAAGAGATTTTTTTGGCTTCCTTCATCACTTCATCATTTAATTCAATCATACCTCTCTTCCTTGGTGTTGGTGCAGGTGTTGGAGTAGGTTCAGAAATATTCCAATCATCATAATTCTGGCTTCTCTTAGCCATTAATTCCTCAGCTTCTTCTGGAGTTCGTTTCCTGAAAACACAACTAGCAAAATAATGTCTACGCACGCTTCTATTCTCGTAGACAGTGTTGGGCCTCCAAGAGCAGAGGTTTGTATGACAGCTGCAAGTTTCCCTTAAGTGAATCACCCAAGGTTTATCGAACTCAGGGAGGTAGAGGTCAAAGATATCCCTCTCAAGCAACCCTGCAATTAAGATACAAGAAGTCTCTTGTGTCCCCAACACACCCAATACACTTGTCAGATGTATGGGTGCACTAGTTATGCGAAGAGATAGTGAAATACAAGTAATATGGATGATTATAAGTAGTAATTGCAATCTGAAATAAAAATGGCAGCAAGCAAACATGTAGCAGAACTTGTTGAAAACGGTGTTTCAATGCTTAGAAACAAGGCCTAGGGATCATACTTTCACTAGTGGACATTCTCAACAATGACATCAAAGCTGAATAATAAATACTACTCTCAAACACTCTCTCGTTGGATGACAAACACCATTCATTGTGTAGGGCTACAAGAGCACCCTCAAAGTCAGAGTAAACTAACAACAACAATGTCATAAAGGAATCACACACGGTGCACACACTGTCACCGTTACAATCGTGAATAACCCCGGAGTTCATATTAAAGTAACCTCTAGAGTGCATAATAGATAAAGAGTAGCATCACATATTCAACTAGATTACAAAGCTCATGATCACATAAAGATCACATGGGAGAGAGAGATAAACCACATAGCTACGGTAGAGCCCGCAGCCTCGGGGGAGAACTACTCACTCCTCATCATAGGAGTCAGCAACGGCGATGGAGATGGCGATGGAGTTGATGGAGATGGCTCCGGGGGCAATTCCCCGTCCCGGCAGGGTGCCGGAACAAAGACTTATGTCCCCCGAATTAGGGTTTTTGGTGGCGGCGGCGCAGCGGAGCTCTTCTCTGGAAAAGGATTCCGTATTAGGTCTTAGAAATCTGGGGGGTATAAGTAGGCGAAAGGGCGAAGGCGGTGGAGGCTCGAGGGCCCCACACCCTGTCCTCGCGCGGCAGAAGGGGGGGGGGGGGGGCGCCGGGAGGGGGTGTGGGCCCCTCAGGGTCCTCCTCCGTGTCCTCTTCGGTGTTCTGGAACCTCCTGGGAAAAATAAGCAATTTGACGTTTCGTTTGTCCGATTCCGAGAATATTTCCTTAACAACTTTTCTGAAACCAAAAACAGCAGAAAACAGGCAACTGGCACTGTGGCATCTTGTTAATAGGTTAGTCCGAGAAAATGCATAAAATGATATAAAAGTGTATATAAAACATGTAGCAAGTGGTATAATATAAGCATGGAACATAAGAAATTATAGATACGTTTGAGACGTATCAAACATCCCCAAGCTTAGTTCTACTCGTCCCGAGTAGGTAAAACGATAACAAATAATTTCTGGAGTGACATGCTTTCACACAATGTTGATCAAATAATATTGTAATGCATGTAAACTGAGATCAAATGAATAAAAGCTGTAGTTTATATTGATATCAAATGAGTAATGAATAAACAAGTAGGCATAACAAAGCAAAACTTTCAATGAATCAGTAATAGAGAACAATAAACCGTGCAAAGTAGATATTAAAGATGATTTAAGCTTCAAGCACAACAATATAATCATGTAATGAATCAAACAATCATGACAACTTTGTGAAAGGATCAAGTCAAGTGATAGCAATATGCACATAGAAAATCATTTCTCTATTTGTTCACACAAAAACAAGCAAGTGTTCAGCGTTGGTTCCTGGCACCAGGATGTTGTGGCTAAAAGAATAATAATGGGGGTTTGGAAGGCCAACGGAAGAAAGTCTCACAAAGCTAAAAGTGATCATTAGACAAGAGGAATTCTTATAATCGAAGCTATGCAAGGAGTAGTGATTGCCACACAACGGATGCACATAGAGCTATAAGTGTATGAAAGCTCTCCAATGGAACTAGTGGGGGTGCATCTAACTTGCTTGCTCATGAAGACCTAGAGCACTTTTGAGGAGGCTCATCATTGGAATATACAAGCCAAGTTCTATAGTGTAAAGTTCCCCACATAGTTATGCAAGTAAAACATGAAAAGTCTCTCATATGGAGTATAGGTGCTAATCATGAGCACAAATGATGACTATGAATAATATGGGTGCTATAACATGAGCACAAGTGTGGATAAAGAGTAGTAATGTTGCCCCCTTTTTTTATTCTTTCTTTCTTTTTTCTCTTTTTCTCTTTTTTCTATTTTTTTTTTGTATTTTTCTGTTTCTCTTTTCGATGGCCTCCATGGCTCTTTTCACTTTAAGGGGCAAACATCCTAATATGATAATATGACAACACACTTTTTGGTACAAATATCTCATGATGAATAAAACATAATGTATGATGAAAGACAACAAGTCATGTAGTGTAAGATGAAAGTTGCATGGCAATATATCTCGGAACAGCTATGGAAATGCTGTAGTAGGTAGGTATGGTGGATGTTTTGAGGAAGATATTTGGCTTATGTGTAGGAGAACATGATGAAGATCTCCCACGAGTTTTGGATGTACCCGCGAAGTATGCACCAACTCTCAATGTGAGAAAAGGGCAATGCAAAGTACCGAAGAGGCTAGCAAATATGGAGGTGGACGTGCCATGAAAACCGCAGCTTTAGAACTCACAAGAAAAAGGATTCCAAATAGAAATGTGATCTTACAAGGCATAATGAAAATCGCTCCACGAGGGACTGTGGCAAATGAATAAGTCACTATTGGGACCCCGACCGTAGTGCATAACACAAAGTCATTACGGTTGCTTTTAACATTAGGAGTCATATACCATTATGATCAACCGGAAATTTAAGTGTGGCACAGCTTCAAGTTTTCTAGACCAACCATTAATCATTCCACCTTACTAAACCATCATGTTTACCATTAAGCATATTAATATCTCAAAACAACATCAATGATTCAAGTGACACAATTTAATGATCTACAAGATTATGTATCATTTAGTTATACCATCTACCACATTTAACATTTTCTGTTCCTAGCCAAACACCAATCAACTTATTTAAAGATAAACTCTCCAAGTATATAACAATGAGATATGAGAGTATAACATAAGAAAACTAACAGCTCTCACAAGAGGTGCATGAAAAACAAGAGCTGAAAGTATTGCAGTAGCTATACAAGAATACTCAACAAGTATAAGTGAAGAATAGGAGTATTCAAATGAAAAAGCGGAGCGTGTCTCTCTCCCACTCAAGAATGCTAGGATCCATTTTATTCAGAGAATGAAAATAACAAAAACAAACAAACGCTTCAAGTAAAGCACATAAGATGTGTCGGAATTAAAATATAGTTTGTTGATGAAGAAGGCAAGGCATCCCCAAGTTTTGACGCTTGAGTCTTCTTGAAATATGCTGGGGTGACCCACGGGGGCATCCCCAAGTTTTGACTCTTTCATCTTCTTGATCACATCACATCATCCTTCTCTCTTGATCCTTGAAAACATCCTCCACACCAAACTCAAAATAAACTTCATTAGAGGGTTAGTGCACAAAAAATTCTTATATTATGCATGAACACAATTGCTACCAATGCTACTGGACATTAGCTACAGCCACTGATACTTTATGGAACAAAAAGATCCATTCAAAATAGTAAAAGAGGCATTGCAAAATAAATGGCAGAATCTGTCAAAAACAGAACAGCCCCTAAAGACGAATTTTTTCGAGACACTTAACTTGCTCAAATCAGAAAACTCAAAACTAATGAAAGTTGCATATATATCTGAGGATTACGCACAAAAAATCTCAGGTCCATCCGATTTTTCTGTAAACAGTTATGAATTTAACGGTGGACAGCAGAAAACTGTTTCAGCACAGCAATCCAAATCTAGCATCAACTTTCTATTAGAGACTTAACTTGGCACAACAATGCGATAAAATAAAGATACAAAGGATTTGTTACCGAGGTAAGCATGCTCCTTGACTCAAATAAAAGAAAACAACAGAAATAAAATAGTGGGCTGTCTCCCATAAGCACTTTTCTTTAAAGCCTTTTAGCTAGGCAAGGAGATTTTTATGATGCTCACATAAAGATGAGAGTTGAAAAACAAAAGAGAGCATCAAGAGGTAAAACATCAAACACATTTAAGCCTAACCCACTTCCTATGCAAAGGAATCTTGTAAAGAAACAAGTCATGAAAGCACAAAGCAACAATCATAGGAAAGCAAAACAAGTGCAACTTCCAAAATTTCAACATAAAGAGAGGTGTTTTAGTATCATGAAAACTTCTACAACCATATTCTCCTCTCTCATATTAGTTGCAAGTAGTAGAAATAAATTCAACCATATAACCACAAGAATCATTCAACTTAGATAATATAGGCATATAAAGAGGATCATTAAATTTATTTTGGAATTCATTAGCATGCTTCCCTCTTTCAAAATAGTTATTAAGATCAATATCAAGTTTAAGATCATGGTTGCAACAAAGATTTGGAACTAGAGACAATTGCAAACTACATAAGTATTTCTCAACATAAGCAAATTTCTCCTCCATGGTGTAATTAGGAGAATTCAAGAACAAAGCAGTACTCTCATGAGTAAGAGTACACCATCACAAGCAGCAGTTATATCATTTTTATCCTCACATAAATAAGTAATAACTTCTGAACATAGAGGATTGTCGATAAGCATAGGACCATCATCTAAAGCATTATCATATAGCATATTTACGCAATACTCATCATTATCATCAATAAGTTCACTTGTAGCATCATGAATAAAATTTACAACATAACTATCACATAAAACATTCTTGTTATGAGCCACGTGCATAAAAGAATTAATACTCTCCACATAAGCATAGTCATTCTTATTAACTGTAGTGGGAGCAAATTCAAAAAAATAGCTATCATTATTATTCTCATCACCATAATCATCAAATATAGGAGGCATATTGTAATCATAATTAATTTTCTCCAAAATAGTAGGTGGACTGAAAATATCATATTCATCATTGTAATCATCATATATTGGAGGTATAGTATCGTCAAAGTAAATTTTCTCCTCCATGCTTGGGGCACTAAAAATATCATGGTCATCAAAACCAGCTTCCCCAAGCGTAGAATTTTCCATAGCATTAGCAATAATGGTGTTCAAAGAATTCATACTAATGACATTACTACCACTATTATGTAAACAAACTTCCATAGGTTTTTTTAATTTTCTCTTCAAAAGCATCATGTCCTAATTCAAGATAAATTTCATAAAGATCTCTAATTTTGTTGTTGTTTTCCATTAAGCCTAACTAGTGAAAATAAAAACAAGGGACAAAAAGTAATAACTGCAGGATCTAAAGGAAATAACTTCGAGCACTCACACAACAGCAACGGTGCTAGGAAATAGCTTAGTAGCCAGAGGATGTGAGTACCTTTTACCTTACCTCCCCGGCAACGGCGCCAGAAAATAGCTTGATGTCTACGCACGCTTCTATTCTCGTAGACAGTGTTGGTCCTCCAAGAGCAGAGGTTTGTAGGACAGCAGCAAGTTTCCCTTAAGTGAATCACCCAAGGTTTATCGAACTCAGCGAGGTAGAGGTCAAAGATATCCCTCTCAATCAACCCTGCAATTAAGATACAAGAAGTCTCTTGTGTCCCCAACACACCCAATACACTTGTCAGATGTATGGGTGCACTAGTTATGCGAAGAGATAGTGAAATACAAGTAATCTGGATGATTATAAATAGTAATTGCAATCTGAAATAAAAATGGCAGCAAGCAAACATGTAGCAGAACTTGTTGGAAACGGTGTTTCAATGCTTAGAAACAAGGCCTGTGGATCATACTTTCACTAGTGGACATTCTCAACAATGACATCAAAGCTGAATAATAAATACTACTCTCAAACACTCTCTCGTTGGATGACAAACACCATTCATTGTGTAGGGCTACAAAAGCACCCTCAAAGTTAGAGTAAACTAACACCAACAATGTCATAAAGGAATCACACACGGTGCACACACTGTCACCGTTACAACCGTGAATAACCCCGGAGTTCATATTAAAGTAACCTCTAGAGTGCATAATAGATAAAGAGTAGCATCACATATTCAACTAGATTACAAAGCTCATGATCACATAAAGATCACATGGGAGAGAGAGATAAACCACATAGCTACGGTAGAGCCCGCAGCCTCGGGGGAGAACTACTCACTCCTCATCATAGGAGTCAGCAACGGCGATGGAGATGGCGATGAAGTTGATGGAGATGGCTCCGGGGGCAATTCCCCGTCCCGGCAGGGTGCCGGAACAGAGACTTCTGTCCCCCGAATTAGGGTTTTTGGTGGCGGCGGCGCAGCGGAACTCTTCTCTGGAAAAGGACTCCGTATTAGGTCTTAGAAATCTGGGGGGTATAAGTAGGCGAAAGGGCGAAGGCGGTGGAGGCTCGAGGGCCCCACACCCTGTCCTCGCGCGGCAGAAGGGGGGCCGCGCCGGGAGGGGGTGTGGGCCCCTCGGGGTCCTCCTCCGTGTCCTCTTCGGTGTTCTGGAACCTCCTGGGAAAAATAAGCACTTTGACGTTTCGTTTGTCCAATTCCGAGAATATTTCCTTAACAACTTTTCTGAAACCAAAAACAACAGAAAACAGGCAACTGTCACTGTGGCATCTTGTTAATAGGTTAGTCCCAGAAAATGCATAAAATGATATAAAAGTGTATATAAAACATGTAGCAAGTGGTATAATATAAGCATGGAACATAAAAAATTATAGATACGTTTGAGACGTATCACACAACTATCCAAATATGTCCTAGATGCATCTGTTAGTCCACTGTAAAATATATCAGGAAGATCATTTTTCTCTAATTCATGGTTCGGCTGGCCTCTTATTAGAGAGCAAAACCGTGTCCAAGCATCAGGCAAGTTCTCATCCTCTTCTTGATTAAAATTATAAATCCTTAGCAAAGCATCACGTTGAGCACTAGCAGGAAAATATTTCCGAAAGAAAGTATCAAGCAAACCAATAGGACTAGTAATAGAACCAGGAGACAAATTATTATACCAAGTTTTAGCTTCTCCTTTTAATGAGAAAGAAAATATTTTAGTGACAAAATAAGTGCGCATTTTTATGTTCTCAGAAAATATACCACTCAAATTAGAGAGTTCATTCATGTGTTTTACAGCACTTTCATTTTCAGTTCCACAAAAAGGTTCTCTTTCAACAATAGCTATGTGAGCCAAATCAATAGAGAAATCATAATCTTTATCTTTAATGTTTATGGGAGATGTAGCAAATTTAGCATCAGGAGATAATTTGTATCTAACAGCATGTTTTTCAAGAAGGCTTTTCATAGCAGTAGCATCTTTAGTAGCATTAATCTAATCAACGAAATCATCATCAAGTTCCACATAAGTTTCATCGGGATCATCAGAAAAATACTCTCTAGACTCAGGTGAACTAGCAGAAGTATTAGAATTTTCAGCATTTTCAGTTTATTTAGATTTATCAATTATAGCATCTAGAAAAGGTCCTAAGGAACCATTTTCATCAAGAAGAAGCATCATCATAATTTTCAGAAGCATTTTCAGATTCAGCAGAAGTAATAGTACGAGTAGCATGCAGCGGTGAAATAAGCTTACTCATCACAGTCGGAGAATCAAGTGCAGCAGCGGAACTCAGAGTTGTACCTTTTCTTGTAGTGGATGGCAGTATGGGAAACTTCTTATCACCAGGTTTTCCCATGATGGATGAATTGCAGAAAGCAATATCAATCTTAGGTGAACTTATAAATAAAGCTATGCTCCCCGGCAACGGCGCCCGAAAATAGTCTTGATGACCCACAAGTATAGGGGATCGCAACAGTCTTCGAGGGAAGTAAAACCCAAATTTATTGATTCGACACAAGGGGAGCCAAAGAATATTTATAAGCCTTAACAGATGAATTGTCAGTTCAGCTGCACCTGTGAATAGACTTGCTCGAGACAGATTATCAGTAGCAACAATTTTATAGTAGTGACTGTATTGAAATAACAACGACGGTGAAATAAAGACAGCAGCAGTGATTATAGTAGACAACAGGATTAAAATACTGTAGGCACAGGGACGGATGAACGGGCGTTGCATGGATAAGATAATTCATGTAATATCAATACATAGGCATTTACAGATAAATAAGATAAATCATCCAAGTATTTATTAACCATAGGCATGTGTTCCAATTTAGTTGTGCGTGCTCGCAATGAGAAACTTGCACATCATGTTTTGTCCTACCAGCCCGTTTGCAGCGGGGCCTCAAGGGAATCTACTGGTAATTAAGGTACTCCTTTTAATAAAGTACCGGAGCAAAGCATTAACACTCCGTGAACACATGTGATCCTCACATCACAGCCTTTCCCCGAGGCTATCCCAATTATTGTCACTTTGGGACCTAGGGTTCCGGACAATGACATGTGTAATACAACTTGCAGATATGATCCAAAACAATAATTATCTTCATGATACAATAACATGTTCAGATCTGAAATCATGGCACTCGGGCCCTAGTGTCAAGCATTAAGCATAACAAGTTGCAACAATGACGTAAAACACCGATAACGGATACTAGGCACCATGCCCTAATGATATTACAGCTATTACATGAACGATCTCATCCAATCCCTACCATCCCCTCAAGCCTACAGCGGGGAATTACTCACACATGGATGGGGGGAACGATGATGGTTGATGGAGAGGCGTTGGTGATGACGATGGCGATGATCCCCTTCGATTCCCCGTGCCGGCGGAGTGCCGGAACAGAGACTTCTGGTCCCCGAATTGAGTTTCGAGGTGGCGGCGGTGCTCGGGTCTGTTTTCTGGAAAAGTGTCTAACCCCCTGGCGTTTTTAGGTCGGAGGGGGGTTATATCCGCGAGGGGATCCCGAGGAGGAGAGGGACTCGCCCCCCTCATGTGCTGGCGCGGTCAGGCCCTTGCCGCGCCACCACCTGAGGTGGAGGCCCCCTGGCCCCCCTCTGTCAGGGCTTCTGGCTCCACGCGTCTTCGGGCAAAATAAGGACTTCTGCATTACTTCTGGTGTTTTTCCATAAAGTCGAATTTCTGCATAAAAATAAGACACCAGGGCAATAAGTTAGAGGCAAAACAATAGCAAAAGTGTTCGGGAAAGTAGATACGTTTTGGACGTATCAACGAGCAAGTCGCAAAGCTCTTTACCAAAGAGTGCCTCGGAGTTAGACGTCATCACAACTGTCTCATCAACCTGATCACTTAGAGACGAGAGAGTGACAGAAGCAACCAATGCTCCACTATCCATACAGGCGGGCGGCTGACAGGACTCGGACAGAGGTGAAGATGGCCCTATGTCCATCGCCAAGGACTCCAAAGTGCCAAGCTCCATCGGAAGCACCGTAGCTGACTTGGCACAAGGCTCATGCAGCTCAGCCAAAAGCTGTCCAACCGGAGCCACAACCTTCTAAAGATCAGATGGCGTTGCATGTGGAGCACGAGGAGAAAATTCTCCGAAGAAACAACCAGGCTCCTCATCAATGGAACCAATCTCGGACTCAGGTGGGAGAGGTACAACCGTCATAACCTGAAGCTTAGCTAGAACATCGTGAAGCTCAAATCGAAGCAGCTCAAACTTCTGAAGAAACTCCAAACGCAGCAGTGCAAACTGGGACTCGAAAGTAGAGACCAAAGAGGCGCTGGAATTGCAATCCTTGCAACACCCACGTGGGCACACATCCCCAACCCCACTCTGAGGCGACGAGGGGCGATGAGTCTGAGAGGACGGAGAAACGCTCTGGCTCAAAGCGAAGCAGCTCAAACTTCTGAAGAAACTCCAAACGCAGCAGTGCAAACTGGGACTCGAAAGTAGAGACCAAAGAGGCGCTGGAATTGGAATCCTTGCAACACCCACGTGGGCACACATCCCCAACCCCACTCTGAGGCGACGAGGCGCGATGAGTCTGAGAGGAGGCTTGCGATCACTCTCCGGCAGCTCCGGATGCTCGGGCTCATTTTGAAGATGCGCATGCTCCTTGCGCATCTTCAAAATGAGCCCGAGCATCCGGAGCTGCCGGAGAGTGATCGCAAGCAACCGGAGAGCGAGCATGACAGAACCTCTCCCGATGCCCAGGGCGACGACAACGAATGCATCTGAAAGGCCCACGACAAGCACTGACTTGATGGCCACGGTCGAGGCAACGGAAACACCTTCCTTGAGCCCAACGCTTGAAGGCAAGGCAACACTCACGACCTTCCCGTGACTCGGGGGGAGGGCCTCGGCCGCTGCTGCGGCCCCGACCCACGTACACCCAATCCTTGTCGTTGACATGTGCCGCGCTTGAACTCTGACTCGCAGGAGACGGCGGCGGCAAAGTACAAGCTGCTGCAAAAGCAGCAGCCCCCAGCGACCGGGCTGGAGTTGACATCGACGCCACGGGGCCAAGGGCGCAGCGAGGACGAGCCAAACGACCCCCAACAACCGGGTCAGCCTTGCGTGATGCCAGGATGGCCGTGGCCAGAGCAGCCGCAGAGGCGGTCGACGGAGCTGGCGCGACCGGCAGGGGCTGGGTCATCACCACCTCAACGGAGCAGAGGACGGACGAGCAGTGCGAAGCCACAGCTGCAGCCTTGACGGGGTGCGGCGGTGCCGCAAAAGTTGGATAGCGGGGCATCCCAAAGCCCCAATCCACCGACGCGGATGGCACATCAGCTCCAGAGAAGGTCTTGGTGGATAGGTCCTCTTCGTCGTCTTCTTCATCATCCACGCTAGGAGCTGGCAGAGCCGGAGCAACGATGCGGCCTAGAGTTGGCTGCGGCTGCGGAGACAGTAGATCTTCAACTTGGACGGAGGGAGCAGTGGAGGCCTCCACCTCCCCGTCTCCCATGCTAGAGTCCAGGCACGAGAAACGCGAACCAGACAACGAGGAAGCGCAGCTCGGCGGAGAGGCGTTGATGGTCGGCGCTTGAGCCAACTGTTGCTTACTCAAGGCGTTGAAGGCCGGCGGCGCAAGCGTCAGCCGTCGCAGGCCAGACCTGCGGCGGGCGAGGGGAACCGCGACAAGCCCGTCGGCGTGGATGCGGGCGGCTGGTGGTGGAGTCGACGAGGATGCCGCCTCGGGCTCCGAAGGACGCGTAGAACGGGCATCAGCAGGAGGCCGCAGTTGGTCGACTTCCAACTCTGCGAAGGAGCTCGCGGGAGCCATGGAGCTGACGGGAAGGAAGCTTGAGGAGAGAGAGCATGCAGTGGAGAACCCGGATCTGATCGAAGCAGCAGCAGCGGTGGCGGACCGGAGGAGATCAAGGCGGCGGCGGCGCGCACCCACCGCGGGCGAGCTCGCGAGAGCGCTTTTTCCCGACCCTACGGGGGTCTTATTATAATACCTCGGTCTTTTTCCTAGTCTTAAACCCTATGAACATCCAAACTCTACGACCGAGCGCATCTATAAGTTCACCAAGATTAAACGTTGAACTGACCTTGTAGCCTCTCTATGAATAAAGCCGTTTACATCGTTAACAACTCATACATGTTGGCCGCATCACATTACGAACAAATAAACTCCCTTCTGTTACTGGGAAGTGAGATTGCCATGGGATATACTGTACTCGACCTATTTTCGTCGTGGAGCAACTTTCACAACGCCTGTGTAGAATAAATGAATAATGCTCTGCAATTTCGTATATGGTGTCGTAGTGCTAGTTACCAGGCCAGCATTGTAGTCTATACACTGTCGCCTTCCATTTGTGCAACTCTTAAATTTGGTCGACATGAGGCCCTGCCAAGTGATACCTGTCAAAAATGCAACGGTAGATGAACGGAGTCCACATCTCCTGCAATCAACAGTGCTATATGCATGGTACACGCCATGTTCTTCACTTTCCCAAGCCCCAGCAGACGAACAGGCGACCGAATTCAAATATCCATGGTCGAGATGTTAGTGTGGACCTCACGACTGCTTTCTATCATGATTCGGTACAATTTAAGTTTCCTCTGGGTTTCAGCAGAAGTACCACTGTACTAGTCACAGCTCAGAAACGCTGATATATACACAGACGCAGGACCCAGTTTTACCGAGTCACCTGTGCTGGCTGGCTGGGGCTGCCTGCCTCAGGTTCAGAGGACATATGTTCACCATGAATGGATTGAAAGTAATGAGCTGCAACTGCTCTACAGGGGAACAAATCTACCCTTAGCAACAAGCTCTGAATCACTCATCTCAGAGTCATCAAGCATTCTGCAGGGACCAATCACTGGCGATGGAGAAGAGAACAGTCCTACACTACCTCCAGGCTTCACACTCGCATCTGACGCAAGATTCCCTGTGGCATCGCAAATGCAAGTGGTCACTCACTCACTCACTGGCCAGTGACTGAATAATTACTCCAAGCCAAGGCTACTGGCTACTAACTTCCAATTAACCTTGCCGGCTTGTTAGCACAGATCTCGAGGACATGGGTTCATGCCCTGGAATGCACAAGCGGCTGGAAAAGAAAGGGCCCTGGATAAGGCCTTTGCTTTGCCTTTGCTTTTGCCCTCAATTAGAAGTCAGCATGCTATAAAGCGCTACGCACGCATGAAAAAGGATGAGGAGCCTAGTCTTTTCTTCTAATCTGTCCCTCGCTCGCCGCAGCTCCTGGGGTGCTTTTTGCCCGCGAAACAAAATGGGGGGGAAATGATAGGGGAATTGACTTGCTTTCGTGTTCGAAAAAAGCAGCGCCTTTTCACCATGTGGCCTTCTCCTTGCTTTGGTCTCCACAAAAGTGGTGAGATAAACGTACTGTAAAGATGGTTGAGATCTTATGCTGGGAGCCTAGGTCCCCCAAGTAAACAGAAACTTCCTCACTTTTTTTACCTTTACTGTTAGTGACCCTTTCATCGCTTTGGAGGAGCACATTTTATCAGTAAACATGCCTTAGAGTTATTCTCCACCACATGCATTTTATTGTAGTTTCTGAATGTTCACTCATTTACTCAGATCATCTGTAACCATTATCTCCAGATGGTATACACTGAGTGATGATATCAACGATAGTTTCCAAGTATGATCATCCGATCTCTACTGAGACCTGTTATTTTATCCCATGCATCGTATAACCAACAGGGAAGAAGACGACAGACAAGAATACCTATTCCTTCAGAATAAAACTGTCCTGACACGAGTCCAAATATTCTTTGTCGCACAAGATCGAGCACCAAATCAGGGATCCTAGCTAGAACCGGTAGCCGAGAACAAGACTTTGAGCTCCTTCCTTTGTTGTTTTAGGTAGAAAGCAAGCGCAACTTCTTCTGTTCCGAAAGAAAGGCGAGATCGCATGCACTCGTTTTGGCTGTCTCCCCATACCAATGAGTTTTTCAGCTCACAATTCACTTGTATGGATGGAACGTGTGCTTGCCAATACCATCAAATACTTCTGTTACAATACATGTACATGTACGAGGGCGGCCAAGGGACGCCTTCAAGCGACGCGCTATTTCACTCCTGCTACTACATCGACACCACATTATCGCCAAGGTCTACATCAAAGGGGTCTTCATCAACATAGTCGTCAACACACTCACGCTGCCGCTACAAACTCGTCCACAAGGATGGACATGCGTCCTCTAACAGTACTTCAAAACATGACACAATGTCGACGACAACATTGATTACGTCCCATGGGTAAGACTGCATCGAGAAAAAACTCGGCATCACTATTGTGAATGCCCATACAACCACACACATGGTTCTGGCAAAATCGTTGTGTGCTCGGTGGGTTTCCTCCAATCTTGGCAACTTGTGGACTCACCTACGACTCCCTCTTCTGACATCCAAATGGCGCCCTTGACGGTACCTCTTAAGGTGCAAAATGTCGTCTCCGACGGTACCCCCAAGGATGCAAAATGTCATAAAACCACAAGAGCAGCTCCGTCATACACACCACACAAGTTTTATGTGCCTCCGGCATTGTGACTACACCGACTACGATGAGTACTGCATCGACCTCTTCTACGACTCCATCATGACCAGTTACCTCGACATCGACATCAAGGGTGTGTCAGCTAGACCACATCGGTAACATCTCCGGTCACAAGCTAGCGACTGACTTGTCACTTGCGTGTAGGCCTCTCCCACTGTGACTACGCGGGGGGGGGGGGGGGGGGGGGGGGGGGGGGGGAAGAGAGGAGAGATCATCAGAATCAGAGACATAGTTGATGACGAAGAGGAGGAAGTGATGGAAGCGCAAGATTACAAATCTAGTCGCAATAGTCCGCTACGACCGAGTAGAAATTTTAGAATACATTTACACGCACGAGTCGGATATAGATTAGGACCCCTAATCCTTCTTGTAGTCCAAGTCTTCCTACCTCCTTGCAGCACTACAGGGCCGGATCAATTCAATAATAAATATTAGGGTTCTATAATTTCTATGATTTGTACTTAGTAGGGTTCTAACTCGAGTGGCAAACCGATCACCCTCACGCTGCAAACAAAATGAGTGCCAACTGATCAGCACGAATGAAATGAGTAGGAGTTGATGAACGAACTCACTTTACCTCCCCTCCTCCTCCGCCGCTGCAGTAACCGCAGTCTGCAGATAGATCGTGGTCGATTCTCCTATCATTCCCTGCCGCGGCAGCATTTCGGCAAAGTGGCCGGCCGGCCCGGCCGGTGGCCTGCAACTGCAATAGCATAATCAGGGTCAGCGAGAATGTAACTTTGAACCCGTTATTCTACGTTACGACCCTCTTTCTTCCATCTTCTTCAGCTTGCACAGACATCATCTCCTTCAACGTACGCGAGCAAAAGCTGTTTCCCATCACATGCCACTCACTCGCTAGCCTAGCCCGATCCACGGATGGATGGATGCATGCTTGTACTGCCTCGCAGGCTTTCTTTTGTTGGCTTCTCTTCTTTTCATTCTGCTCCATCAAAAGAAGCTCTCTCTTTTACCAGCAAAAGCCTGCGGGCTGCGGCCGGCCGGATTCCAATCAACGCCGGGGCAAAGCGACGCGATCTCACCCCCTGCCATCATGCTCCTATGCTGCTTACACGTGAGTGAGCGCCCGTACGTGCTGCTGCTGCACGCGAGACTTGCAACTGGACGAGAAAGCCGTGATCCGAGCAGATAAACTTGGAACTCTGGTTCACATCCAATGATCCAAGTACTTCTTTGTTTTTCTGGTCCTATCTATCCTCAAGATCATATGCTTGTAGCGACAGTTCGAGGATAATGAACATGAATAAGGGAAACCGGCATATGGTTCAGGGTAAACTGCATCGTGCTGGACTTCTCGTCTCTAGCCTTGTTCTGAACTTCCAGTTGTCTATTGGCTGGCCTAAACACACTGAGCATATATATGTTCTCTCGGATTCTCTTGAGAGAAAATATCAGCATCGTGCTGGACTGCATCGTCTCTATGTGCTTTCATCTCATATTAATTGTCATGTTCTAAACTTCCGACTATCTATTAACGCCCCTAAACACTGAACAGTATGTCAATGTTCTCTCGATAGAGGAAAGGGGAGCAAGCTAACATGGGCCCACTCGGCGACTGTTCCTTGGAAACTGGACGGGCTTTATGATGGCTTCTCCCGGCCTACCCAGAACATGCAATTCGGCCTAGTTATTTTTTTCTTTCGAGAATTGCGGGGGGAAGTGAATTCCCCACCGTTTTTGGCATTAATTCGAAAATAGCCTGGCGGGCCATGTATGGAGAAATTTACAGGGGGTTACAAGGGAGAGAGAACAACGAAAATAAAAAAAAGAAGATAACTAGAAAAGAACAGCAAGAGCCACCATGAGAGACACCAGCGGTGGGGGTGTAGTCGGGGTTCACAATGCCAAGACTTGGCAAACTGCCTAGCGCACCACACCGGCGTGCGACTCGCCCCCCAGGCACAACTCAGGAGCACCGCCATCATCATCGGCGAGTGTCAAGCCTAGCACCTAGCACGAAAACCTAGACAGGGAGCTCCGCCACGAAGGTCGAGACGATTAGCAAGTAGGTTGCATCAGTTGAGTCGTCATTGAACAAAGATGAGCCGAGACGTCACCAAGAGCCCGAAGCTCTCCACACCACAGCGGCAACCAAGGGAGACTCTCGGGCAGGCACATCAGCGTGACCGAGACCACGCGAAGGCCAGCCGAGGAGAGAAAAACACACTGCCGTCAGCCCCAAGTCTGGCCGCACCAACACCACCAACGTAGCGCCGCCACAGACTGTCCCGCCATTAGCAACCCGGACGCTCGAGCACCACCCTTGCGATCCCACAGCAGCGCCTCCATGGAGGGAAACGACACCGCAGCGTCGCCGCTGCCCAAGCAGGGACCGGGTTTTCACTCAGCAAGGGGGTGGGTGATGGGGTTGGAATTTCAACGAAGCCTCCAAGGAGGGACGCGGCGCCGGAGCGTCGTCGACGTTGCGGCCGTCGCCAGCCAAGGGTTTCCCCCAATGCCAAGCACCACACCACCATCCCATCGAAGGAGCCGCCGAGAAGCTCCAGGGACAGGGGAGAGCTCCAACACAAGCAGGGGATGCGAACCCGAGGGCAACGCAGGCAGGTCTTCCACCAGGCGCCGCCGCACCATGCGACCGCACCATCGGAGGAGAGGTGCATCACCATGATGCACCAATCCAAGGCCACTGCGCCGCCAGGGTCCGCCGCCACAACAGGAAGGCGCGCCGCCGGAGGGAGGCCGCGCCGCCACGGTACCCGCCACCGCGCGCGCGAGAGAGCCTTGGCCGGCACCATCCACTGCGCGGGAAGGTCCGGCAGCATCGAGCGGCGCTGGCGAAGGAGGATGGCGCCATAGGAGGGGCGGGCCGCCTCCGCCGCACCGGAGAAAGCAGAGGGCGCGGCCGGACCGCCGCCGCCGGCGAGGGACCTCCAGGGGAGCAGCCTTGCCTCCATACTGCATCCAGACGGCCAGAGCGCAGATCCCCGCCGCCCCCTTCACGGGCGCCGCCCGGCCTAGTCCGGCGGCCGCCTCTGGGGACGACGAGGGAAGGGAGGTTGGAGGAGGGGGTGGTGGCGCGGCTAGGGTTAGGGTTTCCCCTCGGTCGCCTGTGGCCTAGTTATTAGACGGCCTTTTCTCTCCTAGTTATTAGACAATGCATTCTAGCCCAATAAGTTTCTCATGGTTTACTACGGGCTAGATTGTTTTGTCAATCTGTGATGGGCCTCAGAATTAAGGATGGACCAGATTTCTGTGATGGCTACGCTTGGAATATATAGAATTCGTCGACTCGTGAAAGCAGAAGAGAAAAAGAAACGTTTGGTTTGGTCCTGTAGAAAAACTGGGGAGTGATTAGGCACCCTGGCCCCTCTAGCAAAATAAGAAAACGAAGTGGCACTGCCAAGGAAGAATTGAAAATGAAAGGTTAAATTCATGCATGCACCTGTTCGGCCAAAAAGAAACTTTTTCAGTGAAAGCTCGCTATACGCGGAAATGCACTTAGACTGTTTCAGTGGCACACATACTACTACTCTATCTCTTTCACAATATAAGATGTTTGAGACAGTTATTTTGGGACGGAGCGGGTACATACACATTACAAATTGTCTACATACACGTATATATATGTAAATCTAGGTAAATGCTAAAACATGCTATATTAAGAAACGGAGGGAATGTATATTTCATCGACTCGTGCTAAGTAGAAGAAAAAAACGTCTTCCCCAATAAAGAAAGAAAAAACATTCGATTGATGCTCTCAACAGAAGAGAATGGAATGAAGACAAGGGTGACTTTGTCAAGGAAACGAAGACGAAAGGTTACATGCATGCTCCTGTTTGGAGGAAAAAAACTCCAGAACAACGTTTTGCACTACACGCGGAAACGCACCTATAGACTCTTTCAGTGGCACACACACCTTAATAGCACTAGAGCTCAGGACATACCACTTCGTATTGCGCCTTTCTAAGACCTTATTGCGCCTGATGTCGGACTGATTTTGCTAGGGCAAAGATGACGACAATATCCCGATTCCTACGTAGAATTCATTCATGAAGCAAAAACTTATTGAATGATGAGTATTATCAAACACTCACTTAGAGCTCAGGACATACCACTTCGTATGAGCGACTCAAGGGAACATAGGGGACAAGGGTTTTTTCTGTCTCCTACCGACGCCACCGCTGATCCATCTCGCGCCTCTTTGGCCTTAGGGCCATGATGACGCGGTGGATCCATGTCCTTGCCGCCGGAAGGCTCCGTTCTCATATGTTTTTGTGTTTGGTTAGGTTTTGTGTCCTATTTAGGGAGATGAAGCGGTGGCGGCTCCCTGGAAATGGAATAAGAACCTTCCCGTCTAGCCCCCGTTCCGGCAACGCGAAAAGAATGGGCTCCATACCTAAACACTTTAGAGCAAGTATAATAATGCCTACTCAGCAGGCTATAAGGTTTGCCATGTCATCAAAATCATACGTGGAGGAGAGAAGAAGGAGGAGTGAGAGTGCAGCGGGCGCTTCACATATCGCCGGGCTGTAGCACATTTAGCGAGGAACAACAGCTAGCTTGCAGCCCGTATACCTAGCTATAGGTTTGCGTTTAGCTTTTCCTTCCAATCACGGGTGCCCCAGCATGCAAGATACTGACTCAATTAAATAGTTAAATGGTTAATGAAACCAACCTAATGGAGTAGCTATCTTATAGCCAGCCCATTGTACGACCCAGGCTTTAAGATGACTACACGTGACGTGGCATGGACATACAGCCAGCAGCCGGCTCCTCTATTATCCTTGCTCTTATGAGAGTGGATGACGGGTCATGAATAAAGCAGCTACTCTTTGTATCTTATTATTATACATGTTGGCTGTAAAGCTGATTATTGATGACATGACACTATCTTAGAACCAACACATGACTATACTATTGAACTTGCTTTAAGAAATAGAATAAAGCAACGAAAAGAGCTCCAGTTAATACAACCACCACTCGTAGGAATTACAAGGATAACTAGAGGCATTGTTGCTGCTTGCAGCCATGACACCAACGTTACAAGGGATTCGTTTGGCTGGTCCCAGCCGACGCTTGTTGCTACTAGCCTGCTGGCTGTTGAGATAGAATCGCGAAAATGGCAACGCCATGGACCTACTCGTATGCTCGGCCAGAGGAGAGTTCTTCTTTCGTAGGAGGCCATCGAGGCAAGTTGTGAACGGGGAAGCCAACAGGCTGGACATGCGGTGGCTTGTCCTCACCGTAGAAGGCAGATGCGGTTCTGGAAACATGCCTCGCTCGAGAAATGAAAGTCAAGGGAGATGCCGATTAGGTAAGTAAAGTAACGGGTAACCCTCGATAAAACATAATCCAACCGAAAAAACTATTTAGATTAGGTTAAACTAACCATCGGATATATGAGAACCGAGTGACTTAGCTAATTTGTGCTAATGCTAGGATAATACTCCCAACCCACTATGACCGACTTAGCTAATTTGTGCATGCGTCGGTAGATAAATCGGCCCGGACATTATGAACACGCGTGGGGCCGGAGGCAATTGGACGGAGCATGCTTGTACTCCCATGGATCATCGCCACGTGGGGTGCTAGGCGCGGTCGGATCGTGATCGGCAAAAGCCCAAGGCGGGTCCGTGTCATTTATAGGAGAGTACCAAACGCCAACCGACCAACTGACCAGTGCCCTGGGAGCTCCGTTGACCGTGTTTGGAGCCGATGGCAACTCGCCATGTACGCTCGCTTTTACTTCACGGCCGTTTGTTCCGTACCCCATCTCACAATCCACCGTACCCTGATGGTAATAATTAATTAGAATATGTCGACGGTTAAAAGATCAAAACACACTAGATTAATTTATTTACTACTCCCTCCATTCCGATGAATAAGCCCTATATTTTTTTGTAAAAGTAAACTTTGACCAAATTTTTAGAAAAATATATCAATAAATATGATATTATATAGATATCATATGAAAATATAGTTCATGGTGTTTCTAATGACATTAGTTTCATATTTTGCATATTAATGTTTTTTCATGAAAACTTGGTCAAACTTTATAAGGGTTGACTTTTCTAAAATAATATACTCCCTCCGATCTGAATTGTTTGTCGCCAGCCTGTAGAAAATTTGTACTACCCTAGTAGCTTTTCTGCGACATTTAATTCCGACCGGAGGTAGTAAGACTTATTCATTGGCACAGAAGTAGTAGTTACTAGCTATGTTGGCTGGTAGTTCGTAATTTTGATCTATCACACATACTCACCTTCATCAATCTGACGTGGATGCTATGTCCCGGTGCACATCCCTTTTCGAAGCCAGTATTAGAGCATGGTTAATAGTATAGCTGGTTACTGGCTATAAGACATTGCCACGTCATTTATTGTTAGATTATAGCCATCATGTATAATAATGGGTTATATGAATATACTAATTTATCAATATATGCCTCACCTTACACTCTCACATAATGCATAGAAGCACGTGTTGTAGCTGGCTCTTGCATGAGAGTACGTTTCACTTCTCTCTTCTCTTCTCTCTTCAACATGGCGGAGACAGGGGGACCAGTAGGGGCCCTGTCCCCCCCCCCCCCTAAGATTTGATATTTCAATGTAGATCCCTGCATCTCTATACATAAGTCTATGCATTTTTTCATTATACCCCCCTTGTAGCTATATTCTGCCCCCTGGTCCCCCTTATAATTTTTTTCTAGCTCCGCCCCTGCTCTTCAATGTAAGTACAAATATATTATTTAAATTCTTATAGCCTTAGTCTTACGGTGCTCCACTGCCGATACGTGGACAGCAACATCGGAAAAAGTAATCTTCCACGTGTCAGGCAGCGGTGAACTGACCGACCCTGGCCACTAGCCCAATCAGAGGAGAGGAGTTTAATTTGATGGCCAAAGCAGCAGTCGGCAATTCTTAATTAATCTAGCTGATTACGGCTGATCCGCGTTCGCTGAGACATTTCATGGAGACGTCGTTCTCACGGAAAACGGAAGAAAGCGAAAGTTTATCTGAACATCTCGGCGCTAGCTGTGTAATTCCTTCCAGGAAGGAGCAGAAAGGCGGAAGAAGGACGTACAGAAAATTAATTAAAAGAAAGAAAAATATATAATAATTGAAGAGAAAGTAATAGCTGCTGCTAGTGTGTGCTGATGCTACAGAGGAAGCAGCACAGTCCACTCCAAATCCAACGGCCCTACGGTCCCGGCTTCTTCTTCCTATAAATAGGCGTGTCCACTTGCGTTTCGACAACAGCACAGCCAAAAATACCTTCCTCAAACAGCAGCCACTAGCTAGCTAGCAAGCTCAAACTCGATCGGAGCAGTGGCTCCAATCCTTTGCAGCTACAACACACACCTCCTACTCTTAGCTCGATCGATTGAAACCCTAGCTAGGTAAGTCATGGACTTTGACTTGCTGATGAGCTCCAGCCCGGAGGCGCAGCTCGCGCTGATGAACACCATGCTTCAGCTGGAGCAGGCGCTCAACGACCAGTCGCTGATGATGATGGCGGACGCGTCGCCGCCGATATCGCCCGTTCAAACCCCTGGCAACAGCCTCTCTCCCCCGCCGCACGTGTCTAACTGCACCGCCGTCGACGTCGACACGGCCGGTTATTACTACCAACAGGACTACCTGCACTCCCCTGTCGCCGCGTACGGCGCCGCCAGCGCCGGCGCCGGGTCCGGAGGGCACCAGGAGCAGTTCGTGATGTCTCCCGGCGCCGTCATCGTCGACGGCCCCGGCGGCGCGCCGCAGCAAGGGTACTCGTCGGCGTCCTCGTCGGACGCGATGCGGGAGATGATCTTCCACATCGCGGCGCTGCAGCCGGTGGAGATCGACGACGTGGAGGTGGTCCGCCCCGCGAAGCGCCGCAACGTGCGGACCTCCAAGGACCCGCAGAGCGTGGCGGCGCGGCTGAGGCGGGAGCGCATCAGCGAGCGCATCCGCGTCCTCCAGCGCCTCGTCCCGGGCGGCACCAAGATGGACACCGCCTCCATGCTCGACGAGGCCATCCACTACGTCAAGTTCCTCAAGTCGCAGGTGCAGTCGCTCGAGCTCGCCGCGGCTGCCACCGCCGCACACCACCGTGCCGCCGCGTTCGGCGCCGGCGCCTACCCTGCCCCGCTGCAGCACGCGCCGTGGTAGCTCATCGACGCTACCTTCAACTACCACGGTGATGCAATGATCGTTTCGTTCGTTATCGTCGTCCGCGCCCGCACCAGCTCGATCTCGTCGTCCTCGATGGCTTTTGGAGTTCCTCGGATGATTTCTGTAGCTCTGTGCTTCTGTCTGTGTGTGCATGGTCACATGCATGTGTAAAGATGTACTGTAGGAACCTTCTAGTTACATTTATCGTCGTCGTTGTTACCGCATGCTATATAGCTAGCTAGCCCGTACGTGGTTTGCTCTCCAAGCTTTTTTTTGGACTCGCAGCCCGTGCATGCGCATTGCCTACGTAGGATCCTTTGTAAACTCTATCTTTTACCTTATCAATGGAGTAATTTTTCATGCATGCACAGAGCACAGTGTGATCATCCTTAAATTTCGTTCGCATGCATGCACCTGAATGCATGAACAAGAACCATCGTCCTTTTGCTCGCTTCGCTCATTTAGCAGTACCACGTACGTACGGCAGATCGAGGCGATCGACCTGACTACTCTAGAAAGTTGACCGTTCATCAATGGCGCAGCACGTCTGGTCGGGTAAGGTTCGTCTACCTCAAAACATGTCAGTAGATCGCCGTGGCTTTATTGCTTCCATGTCGCGCCTCGCCGTCCGCCGCATCTGCTCACCATTCGCACGCCGGAAAGAGAGCAATAACTACTGCTTGGCCGATGCTCCGTGGAGCTGCCGGCCGAGGAGGACGCCGACACGGCCGGCGACGTGATTCATCCACGAAGCAAGCGGAAGCTAACGCATGCAAGTTAACTTGGGATAGCCGCAACGGTAAACGAGTGAGCCAATCTTGTCGCCGGCAGGGTCAGGTGTGTGCAGCAACCGTTTCTGCCGTCGCGTGCTCTCCGCGCATGTGGCAGTGTCTCTACTTACGTCCACCGGCCTTGAATACCAACAGTTTAGGGGGGCCTCATCCTCATCGATGGATCCATCGATGTAGAAGTAGTTGCTGTTGTTTCGAAACCGTTGGCGAGTTATGGCCGTGGATGGTCCAGCAGCCGGCCGCCATGGATCTATCATATCGATCGGTAGTGTTCGGTTCGGTATCGATCGTTGCATGCAACTTGTATGTCAGTGCTGTGGTCCGCCGTGCATTGCATTGCATTGCATGGACCGGTGGTGTTCCTAGAAGCATCACATGGTTGGAACATGGAATATATGAGCATTAAGATATCTGTCGTTGATATCGTGTAACTTTGTGGGGTTTCTGTCTTTGTGATGCATCATCAATAATTGATCTTCTCTGTTTGTATACTCTGCACTAAACTATTACTCCAAAGTCCTAACTAATTAAGGACATAGAAAGTTTCAGCTCGGCCTTGTAAAATTAGTCGCACTTTTGATCGAGGTCTAGCTAACGAGGTAAGCTCACTTGTTCATCGAAGTTACTAGCTATTACCACTCTTAATTACTTTCCCTAAAAGACAGTCTTAATTACTACTAGGGTAGTAGGTATCCTTAACATAGCTGCCACGGATCCGTCAACGACGCTGGATAACTCCATTGAACAGTGTATTCCGAGATGATCATCCCCCTCCCCCTCTCTTCTCTCTCCTGTTAGATTGATCTCTGTCGTGCGAGCCCAACGGCTCCACGATCCCCTTGACTGCGCCCTGATCGGGGGCACCCGTTTCACTTAATGGACGGTGGGCCCCTATGACCTGCGCTATATAAAGAGGTGGGGGGGCACACGGTACGAGGTTCACCGTGCCGCCAGTCACCCCACCGACATCCCCTCCGATCTAGGGTTAGCGCAGTGCTCACGGGAAGCACCACTACCCCGCAGCCACCACCGTCGACCACCATGGCCGGCTCCTCGAGCTCCTCGAGCCAAACCCAAGGTTTGCCTCTCCGATTCTCCTCTCCGATCTCTCTGTTCTCTCTCATATACCCGAGTTGGACTCGATGCATAGTTGTGCTACCGCATAAGATCTATTCCTAGTGGTTTATAGGATCTAACAATGGTATCAGAGCATGTTTAGATCCTAGTTTTATTTTTCGGTAGCAATGGAAAAGAAAAAGAAATCACCGGAAGCCCTCGGGCTCACCGGCAAAGTGCGCCACCGATCTTGGCCGCGCCGGTTCCTCTCGATCCAATGCGCACCATATGGGGCATCGGACGAAGAACATACCCCTCGGGGGCAATGAACAGAAAACCCTAGCCAAACCCTAACCCTAAACACAGAAAAAAGAAGAGGGGAAAGGGAAAAGAATCTCACCGGAAATCGCCGGCAAAGGGCGCCGCCACTTGGCCGCTTGACGGAGGTGCGCCCACCAGTGGGTGCGCGCAGCTCCGGCAAGAGGGCCAGGGAGGCGCCGCTCCTCTCGAGATTGCCTTCAGGCCGTTTCGGTGGAGGGAAAAGGAAAAGAAAAGGAAGGGGAAGGAGCTTGTCGAGGCCGCAGCGCCGCGCCGCAGCATCCCTCGCCGTCGCCGGCGTGCTGCCGGCCACGGGCACTCCGCCGCCGCCGTTTTTCGGTCGGGAGAGAGAGAAGCACGGGAGGAGGAAGGAGAGAAATGAGCTAGGGTTAGGGCAACTGACCGGTTCGGTCGTATTGACCCGAGCGAAGAAAGCGCTCGACCGTCCGATTGATCGGACGGCCAGGAGCGACTGCCGCTGCGCGTAGAGCGGGCCGTGGGCCGATTTGCGTAGTAGAGCGGCTGTGGGCCGAGCGCACGCGGGAGTTTTCGGCCGCGTGGGTGACAGAGTGTCTGCGTGCGCGAGAGACGGAGCGCAAGCCGTGGGCTGGGCCGTAGGCCGTGGGCCAGATTATTTTTTCCCACACTTTTTTGTTTATAGAAGCATTATTTAGCACAGTTTTTGGCGATTTTGGTCAATTGTTTGTCAAATTTCGCACAGTTTTTTTTCCTTTTCAAATTATTCCAACGAAAATTTGTTTAGGAAATACAAAAGAGTACAGAAATGCCTCTGAAAAGTATAAAGTTTATGAATTTTATTTAAAGTTTCCGCTGCAATAGTTGAAAAGTGTTTTTGAATTCTAAATAGAATTAAAGTGAGAATTAAAAGCATGATTAAAGTGATATTAAAGATGATTATGATTTTGTTATTAAATGACCAACGTTGTTAATAGCATTATCATGATTTGTTTATTACGTGTTAAATGGTGCATTTATTTCTTTTATTGCCCAACGGTGATATAGTTTTAATTGCACAACAGTTGTATGCTTTAATTTATACCAACGTTGGATTAAATGTATGCAATTGTTTTTGTTATCTCACATCCTTGTTGTTTCAGTAAGTTTTCACCTGATGAGTTGCCTCAAGGACATTCCGACACTCAGGGGTGACAACTACGCTGATTGGTGGAAGAAAGTTGAACTGGCCTTTGTCTGTGCTGAATTTGACTGGGTTGTGAATGCTCCACAGCCAGTCAAGCCAGCAGAGCCAGTAAAAGAGACAACTGATGATGAATCTGCTTGGCAGAAAAAGTTAAGCGACTATGCTCCAGTGGAGATGTCCTACACCCTACAGAACCAAAAGTGGGTGAACACCAATAAAAAGTGCATGGCATTTATAAAGAACACAGTTGAGAACGCCATTGTGAGCTCAATTGAAGAGTGTGCCTCTGTGGGAGAGTATCTCCAAAAGATAAAGAGCCAGTTTACTGGTTCTTCAAAGACATATGCTACCCAGCTGCTAAAACAGCTGGTGACAGAAAAGTATCATGGAGGTGCACATGGCATAAGGGAGCACATTCTCAGAATGAGCAACATGGCTGCTAAGCTTAAATCCATGTAGGCTGATCTGGAGCTCAAGCCTGCACTTCTAGTTCACTTGGTGATGGCTTCACTACCACAACAGTTTGACAACTTTGTTGTCAATTATAATGTGTCATCTGAAAAATGGGACATTGAAAAGACCATTGCCATGTTGTCGCAAGAAGAGGAAAGGCTGAAGTCCTAGAATGGGGCTCCTTGAACTACGTGAAGGACAACAAGAACAGGAACTAAAATGGTTCCCCTTCAAAGCCATATGAGCAACAGCTTCCAGTGGACAAACACACATGCCTCTAATGCAAGAAGAAAGGGCATTTCAAGCATGATTGCCCAGATTGGCTCAAGAGCATAATGGCAAAGAAAGGTAAAGACTCAGTTTCTTTTGTAAATGAATCCCTGTATACACAGTTTTCAAAGTCTACTTGGTGGATTGACTCAGGTGCAACTGTTCATGTTGCAAATTCTTTACAGGGATTTCATTCGACAAGGACTTTGCAAAGAAGCGAAAGAAATATTGAAGTCTTAAATGGAGTTCAAGCAGAAGTTGAGGCTGTTGGCGACATCTCCTTGGAGCTAGCTAATGGTTTCAATATTATGCTTAGAGATGTTTTATTTTTTCCTTCGATTCACAGAAACTTAATAAGTGTATCACGTTTGGATAAAGACAGTTACGAATGTTATTTCGGTCATGGCAAGTGTGCCATATGGTTTAAAGATGCTTGTGTGGGTATTGCTTTACTTCACGATGAGCTTTATTTGTTATCTTTGCGTGAAAAAGTACATTCTGTGAGTAATGTGAATGAACAAATTCCCTTGTCGAACAAAGAACAAAAGAAAAGAAAGCGAACTCATGACTCGTCGAAGTTATGGCATTGTCGATTAGGCCATATTTCAAGGGGAAGAATAGAAAACCTCGTTAAAAATGATATTATTCCTCCGTTAGAGTTCTCAGATATCGAACAATGCATAGATTGCATAAAAGGAAAGTATGTAAAGCAAATTTAAAAGGGTGCAAATAGAAGCACAACGACACTAGAAATCATTCACACTGATATTTGTGGACCATTTCTGGTGAAAAGTGTTGATGGTTATGACTCGTTCATAACGTTCACAGATGATTACTCCCGATATGGTTATATTTATCCAATTAAAAGAAAGATCTGAAGCATTGGATAAATTTAAGATATTCAAAGCTGAAGTTGAAAATCAACATGATAAAAGAATTAAAATAGTCAGGTCCGACCGTGGGTGGGGGGGAGTACTACGGTCGGCACACTCCATATGGTCAAGTACCTGGACGTTTTGCAAGGTTTTTACAGGAAAATGGAATAGTCGCCCAGTATTCTATGCCGGGCGAACCTCAGCAAAATGGAGTAGCTGAAAGGCGTAACCGTACTCTTATGGATATGGTGCGCAATATGATGAGTTATTCCACACTGCCATTGGGATTATGGATGGAGGCGTTAAAAACCGCCATTCATATTCTCAATAGAGTACCAAGTAAGTCGGTGCCCAAAACACCGTACGAGTTGTGGACAGGGAGAGTTCCTTCTCTACGCCACTTGAAAGTCTGGGGGAGCCCAGCTGAGGCAAAAGTTTTTAATCCAGATATTGCAAAGTTAGACCCCAAAACAGTAACTTGCCACTTCATTGGCTATCCTGATAGATCAAAAGGTTATCGTTTCTACTGTCCATACAGACACACAAAGTTTGTAGAAACGAGACATGCGGTCTTGTTGGAGGACGAAATGATGAGGGGGAGCATGGTAGGCCGGAAAATTGATCTTGAGGAGAAGAGGGTGTGTGCACCCTTTCCGATGATTCATGAGCCATTTTTCGCCCTACCTGTTGTACCTGCACCGACAATCCCTGAGGTTGTGGTGCAAGCACCTGTTGTAACTCCACCCGTGACCACAACGAGGCAAGATTCGGAACCTGTCCGTCAGGAGCTGACTCAACCCGTTGTTGAGCATGAAAGGGAGCGGCAACAGCCACATTTAGAAGAAGAGTCGCATGTTGAGACACAGGATGTGCCAGAGAATGAGACTCTCAGAAGGTCTAAAAGAGCTAGAAAATCAGCTATTTCTAGTGATTATAAAGTTTATAATACAGAAACAGTTCATATGGAAGAAGATCCCACTTCATATGAAGAAGCCATGAGAAGCGTTCACTCTTCGAAGTGGCTAGAGGCCATGGAAGATGAGATGAAATCGATGAGTTCTAACAATGTTTGGGACTTAGAGGAAATTCCTAAAGGAGCCAAAACAGTAGGCTGCAAATGGGTCTACAAAACTAAGTATGACTCCAATGGAAACGTAAAAAAGTATAAAGCAAGACTTGTGGCAAAAGGCTTTACGCAAAGAGGAGGGGTAGATTACAATGAAACATTTTCTCCGGTCGCATGTAAGGATTCCTTCAGAATCATCATGGCACTAGTTGCGCATTTTGATTTAGAGTTTCATCAAATGGATGTAAAGACGGCATTTCTAAATGGAGATTTAGAAGAGAATGTTTACATGAAACAACCCACGGGTTTTTTCATGGAGGGGAAGGAACATATGGGATGCCGCCTAAAGAAATCCATTTATGGATTAAAGCAAGCCTCTAGACAGTGGTATTTAAAGTTCAATAATACAATTAAAAGTTTTGGATTTAAAGAAAATGTTGAGGACAACTGCATTTATGCAAAGTTTAAAAGTGGGGAATATATTTTCCTAATTCTGTATGTGGATGATATCCTGCTTGCTAACAGTGATATTAGTCTACTACTAGAAACAAAGAAGTTTTTATCCTCAAACTTTGATATGAAAGATCTTGGTGAAGCTTCATATGTTTTGGGCATAGAAATTCATCGAGATAGAAAGAATGGAGTGTTAGGACTATCGCAAAAGGCATATTTAGAAAGGGTTCTAAGGAAGTACAATATGCATAAAAGTAGTACCTCACCTGCTCCCATAGTCAAGGGCGACAGTTTTGGGAAATTTCAATGTCCCAAGAACCAATATGAGATCGATTGAATGAAAGCAGTACCATATGTTTCGGCTGTTGGAAGCTTACAGTATGCACATGTGTGCACTCGCCCTGACTTAGCTTTTATCACCGGGGTACTCGGTAGATATCAAGAGAATCCAGGCCAAGAGCACTGGAATATGGTAAAGAAATCTTTGCGTTATGTGCAAGGCGCAAAAGACCTCATGCTAACATATAGAAGATCTGATTCCCTAGAGATAAGAGGGTATTCAGACGCAGATTTTGCGGGAGACAAAGATGATAGAAAGTCCACGTCAGGATACGTGTTCACTCTCTCAGGAGGGGCTATTTCGTGGAAAAGCTCCAAACAGTCATTAGTTGCATCGTCCACGATGTATGCAGAGTTTATAGCATGTTATGAGGCCACGGGGCAGGCGGTATGGTTAAAGAAATTTATACCCGACTTGAAAGTGGTAGATTGCATTGACAAACCACTAAAGATGTACTGTGACAACCAGCCCGGAGTATTCTATGCTCACAACAACAAGTCGAGTAATGCTACAAAGGCAATAGATATAAAGTATTATGTTGTGAAAGATAAAATCCAGGATCAAACTATAAGTCTCGAGCATATAAAGACAAAGGATATGCTTGCGGATCCGCTAATGAAAGGCTTACCACCCAGTGTGTTCAAGGAACACACAGCCGGCATGGGTTTAATGGAAATCCTATGATTCATGGATTACAGAGGCCCAAAAGTAACAGGATTTGTTTCAAAACAGAAAAGTATATAGTGGCTGTCTGATTCTATCGGCAATTGAGCTGTGACGATGAAACATGCTCTATGTACTAATCGGTGATGAAACGAGTAAAGTAAAAGGTAAAAGTAAAAGTTGAGATCAAGGGGGAGAATGTTAGATTGATCTCTGTCGTGCGAGCCCAACGGCTCCACGATCCCCTTGACCGCGCCCTGATCGGGGGCGCCCGTTTCACTTAATGGACGGTGGGCCCCTGTGACCTGCGCTATATAAAGAGGTGGGAGGGGGGGCCGGGGCACACGGTACGAGGTTCACCGTGCCGCCAGTCACCCCACCGACATCCCCTCCGATCTAGGGTTAGCGCAGTGCTCATGGGAAGCACCACTGCCCCGCAGCCACCACCATCGACCACCATGGCCGACTCCTCGAGCTCCTCGAGCCAGACCCAAGGTTTGCCTCTCCGATTCTCCTCTCCGATCTCTCTGTTCTCTGTCATATACCCGAGTTGGACTCGATGCATAGTTGTGCTACCGCATAAGATCTATTCCTAGTGGTTTATAGGATCTAACATCTTCTCCTTCACTCCCTTTGAGTGTCGCATGTGGTGCTTCGGGCCCTCTCCCGTCTCGCCCCGACGGCTCGGCCGGCCGGAGTAGAGGGTGGAGAGGTTGCTCGACCCTCTTGTGCACAGTAGCTGTAGGAGTTGCCTTATGCATGTGTGGCGGTTGGACGCTTCGTCGTCTTAGAGCTACTGACTCACCAACACGCGGTGAGTTGAGGGGGCTGGATCCTGTTGCCTTCCTGTGGTGGGGTTGGACGCTGATATCCCACAAGTATAGGGGATCATGTGTAGCCTTTTCGATAAGTAAGAGTGTCGAACCCAACGAGGAGCTAAACGTAGGATGAATGTTCTCTTAAGTTCTATCAACCACTGATACAACTCTACGCACACCAAACGTTTGAATTATCTAGGAAATAAAACTAGAGCAATAATACGGGTATGAGAGATAGCTTTGCAAGATAATAAATACAAGAAAGTAAATGTTAGTGCTGCAGCAATAAAATATACTAAGTAACCATAAACTAACAGTACCATGAGTGTGGAAAAGTGGTGGTAATTGTGGTGGCTTTGTACAAGATTAATTAGTGAAGATATTGGTTTCATTGTCTTCGATGCAGTTTTCTATGTGGGAGAGGCTAAATATACATGCACTCCACTACTTGGGATTACAAGTACTATATGATTGGATTGTTAGCAAACATCCGTAAATACTAACAATGCATTAAGGTTTCCCCAACCATAGCCTTAAGTTCATGGTCCTCTTACTCCCATACGTGCAACTAACCGGTTCGAGTCCTCAGGTTTCTGTCACTCCGGCAGAACTACCCCCTTCCTTTGCACATACTACTAACCCTAGGGTGTTGATCCATGCGCGCATAAATATAATGGACACCAAAGGACAGTACCATATAGACATATAACTCTAATTAAACTCATGCATTCAACAAAGCAATCAAAAGACAAATAAACTACGGAAACATGACATAGATCATAGGATAAATATTATAGCATCAAACACCATGTTTTACATAGGACGGTACAGAGATTTGTGGGAGGATGAACCACTGAATACAAGGAGGAGTTGGTGATGGAGATGGCGGTGACGACGGTGAAGGGGGCAGCGAGAGGCGCAGGGCGGCGGCGGCGGCGCCGGCGGTGGCGCGGGGAGGTGCTTCCCCGCCGCCGGCATCATGGGGTAGCGCCGCCCCTTAGCCCCCTTCCTTCATGGCTTCTTGGGAGCCCTCCCCCATGGAGATGGGATCCATGGGGGAGGCAAAAACGTGGCTTTTGGTGGCTGGAATTCGTGGTTGGAGGAGTCCTTCACGACCTAGGGTTTCCTTCTTTATATAGACTCTCGGATTTCCGTCAACCCCTCTTGGGCCCCACGAAAACGGGCATATCTGCAGCATCCGGACTCGGATTGGGCCGAATTTTAAGTCCAGGATTATTAGCAGAAAATTTCCTACAACTTTGTAACAATTTTGATTTCCATTTGACGCGTCGTCTTCAGGCCCAAACGTGACAATCTTCGAAAATAGTTTTCAGACAGATTTCTGAAAAGTCCCAATTCGACTCCAACAAGGTTTCCTCTTATATTCTTGATAATTTCTACACATCAAAGAGTAAAACAAGAACATTGTGCACTTTTGCAACCATTAGTAGGTTAGTCCAAATAAATAATAAACTTAATATAAAAACAAGTACTAAAAGCATAAAAATGGCATGAAACAATCAAAAATTATAGATACGTTTTGGACGTATCAGACGCTGGTGGTCAGATCTGGCGAGGCTCCCTTCAGTAAGCACGTTAGGATCCAGATTGGGACGTTTCCCGCATGTCCGAGCTGCCATGGTGGTGGCATGAGGCGTGGGAGGCCTGGATCTGCTCTCGCGCTTGGGCGCTGCGTCAAGCAGACGGTCGGAGGCTCGGAAACCCCGCTCCTGTGGCGGGAGGATGAAGATGACGAGCTCCTAGTCAACTCCTTCAATAAGTGTTGTCTTCCCATGTGCTCCAGCTCGATTCAAGCAGCAATTTCCCTCTCGGTCGGTCGGGTGACGAGGGAGAGGTGATGTGATGCTCTTTGTCGACTGATATGCAGGGTTGGTGTCGGGAGACCTTGGAGTCCGCGTCACCTTCGACGGCTCCCCAGCGTCGCCGCTATCCTAGGTCATAAGGCTGGGCCCTCCGTGCTCGACAATTGGTCTTCTCGAGCTTCTTCCTCCTTCAGAGTATCTTCACTTGCTTATGCGCGACACCGAACGCCCATGTTCCGCCAAGTGGTTTCGTCCCCGGTGTTGTTCAGTGGCGATCTTAGTTAGCGTGCTTTCTGCACTTTCTAGGGACCCTGTTTTAATTACTTGTTTCTTTAGGGTCCTGTCTGTAATTGTAAATATTGTGCCGACTTAATGCAGACTCTCCATGTCCTTCAATGCCTTTTCTCGTTAAAAAACAGTGTATTCTATGTATACATGTAGATTTGTGGGTTCAACCAACAGTAATCCTTGCTCAATGAACCACCGGATCTGTAATCTCCGTCATCAATCCTCTGCCTAGCGCGTTAGAACATATAGTCACCTTTCACGTCGTTTGCATTGCACGGTACTTGACTACTTGTTCTATCCACGCGACCGAGAGCAGAATGCAAAGGGATATTACACTGTATATCTTCTCTATTCCCTACATGGGTATGCATGGCAAAGGAAGAGCGCGCACCAGTGGCGGAGCCAGCACACAATGATTGGGTTCAGATGAACCCAATAAATTATGATAATTCCTTTGTAATTACTATGAATTTGCTTCAAATAACATAATCATCTCTAGCTGTATAGTGTAATGAACCCAATGAATTTTTTTGGAGCTTCGCCACTGGCGCGCACGATAAATATCTAATAGATCTCCCCTAATTAACTGACGGTGAAAGCAGAGAAATTAACGTACAGTGGTTATAACTAGATAATAATACTTGAAAGCAGTGATCAACTGATCATGCAAAAAAAGGTCCAAATATAAAGCAGATTTGGTTGACGTACGATGAGATGCAGCACAAGGTGCTATCACTCCACTTCACTCAGCTCACTGATTAGCCAAAAGAGAGACCGATGCTAGAAAATCTAGAATATATCCACGTCTCTTTAGAAAGCCACGTGGTAATGAGCTAGTCGATAGTGAAGTTGCTGCTCTTGTGTGACCCACAACTAGGACGGCGCCGTAAAAAGTTTTCTCGCGGTTTGAATGTTTCCAAATCCTAGAACCTGTCGGCGATCGACGACAGCAATGCAGCAACAGCTCGATCGATCCCGGCCGCTCTCAGGCTCCTGGCTGACCGAGAAGGCTCGGAATAGAGCTAGATGCGATTGATCGAGCTCGGATCAGCTGGAGCTATCAACATTTCACACAACACTCGCCGGATCGCTGCCACGTTAGGACAATCAGCGCGGCGGTCGCCGGATCCTCACCAAGTGTCAGTCGCCGGGGAAGGCCGGTCCGGCAGGTCGCCGTCGGGGTGGACACGCGTCGCGCGGCGAGGTGCTATGGCCCCGCGCGGGGTCAAGCTCGGAGTAGAGATCTGCGGGCGATCTTGGACGACGACTCAGGTGCGTCCCCCTTGGAGGCAGGTGTTGGATCATATGAAAATTTAGGAGCGTACGTCAGGTACCACCAACGCCGGCGCCGTATCTCCTCCCCTATCAAGTCTCAACCAACCTGATCTCGAATCTCTCCGGCCGGTCTTCGTTTCCTTCCTTGCAATGCTCGATATATGGCCAATCTTTCGACGCATCTTTTCCATATTTTTTTTGCTTAATTTTTCAAGAACTTTTCAGTCACAGTCACTGCAGCTTTGAGAATTAATGAGATACACTCTGTAGGACTAATCAGGCCGTGACGCGTGTGTGATCTTCTGGCCTTGCCCGTCTGTTTTATGTCCCCCGGTCTCTCCGTACGTCTTCGTCAATACCCATCTTCTCCTCCATGAAATGTAGACCTCTCCCTGTAACATCAGCAGAGAGCCTTATGTATGTTGGTGTGATGTATGTAGGAGTCGTTGAAGGTTCACGTAGATAGGAACATGTCATAGAGGGGAACAAAGAAGGCGTCGCATCGGTCCCGGCCGTGAAGTGCTTGTGATGGACGGTTGTCTGGTTCGGAACACTGATCAGTACGTACCTTACTTTGTTGGATGATGATAATCAACATGTGAGGAATTGTGTTTATAGTTAGCTCAGGAGCATGCATGCACCGATAGTTTTCTCATCATCCAAATAATGCCTTGCTTTAGGCTCCCTATCCGATTTTGTGGGGGCCGGTGCTGATTTTGGGCCCGCGCACCAAACCTCATCGGAAATGTTTTGGGGGCGGAGGAAGGCGGGTGGATGCTGCCCCCGATCGAGAAAAGAGCGTATGTTGGGCAGGATGCATGCACCTTAACCACCCATGGAAGTGGACTAGCTAAGATTCTAGCAAGGTACTGTATTCATCTCTTCTCCGAGCCAATAAATAATGCAGAAACTATGAAATATGTGATTAACAACCAAAGAAGAGCGTACTTTGTGGCACCGTGTTAGTTGTCTACTATGCCATGACGTGTATTAAGATTCCTGTCAATCTTCTCTGGATGCTGTGTGTGATATCCATGTAAACTAGGTTGATGAGATTTAAAGTGGCAATTGTGCAGGATTTACGGGACCCAACAAAATTATTAGAACTATGGAAATTGAGGAATTTTCGGAGAGAATCTATTTTTTGAAAAAATTCATGTTTAATTATAAGTATTACACATCTTCATATTTTTCATGTTTATAAAGATGCATAATATTGAACCATTATCAACATATTTGTCGAAAGAATAATGTACTTATGAAACATTGTAGGCGTTTATATTTTCTATATTTAGACAAACTTAGAAAATATTATTGTTTTACTCAATTTGCTTTGCTCATACTAAAAAAATTCCGAGCTCAGACTGAGCCGTGTTAAAAGCCGAGCCGCAAAAAGTGGTTCATACTCATCTTGTAATTTTCTCGACTCGATCTCGAGCTAGTTTTAAGCTAAGAGAAAACAAAGAAAATTCCTATATTTGGAGACAAATTAGTCATCCAGTTTAGGCCATATATAGCAACTCATAACAAACACACATAAATATTGTTCCGATTGAAACAAAGACAATAACAAGTCTTCAAAGTAGGTTGCTTTCTCTCTCTCTCGGTTAGACTATTTTAGCCAAAAACAATAGTAGGATGAAAGAAATTAAAATTTTGCCAGGGAAAGACCACTTGTCATTTTAATGTCTAAATTTGCTCTTCACTTGGTTACATATTGAAGGAAGAAAAACATATCATCCACGAGTTATAATATAAATTTTCCTATTTCCTTTTAATATATATCATATTACTTAACCTAACTGTAATATATGGACTTGAGCTAGCGTTCGCTCAAGATTAGCTCGTCTTCCCATATAAGACACTCGTACTCAGGTCATTTCTTTTGAATTGATATAGAGTAAAGATGAAAAACGAGTCAATCTTGAGCCGCTCAAGAGTGTCAAACTATGGTTGCAATCCTACTCAAGCATAACATCCTAGGACTTTGCACCCGATGCATCGAATGTCACTCATTGTCTCGTACAAGCGGGATTTTGGTTTGGGGATAGAACATGGCCAAATAAAAAAATGACCTACCAAGAATCAGAAATATTGTTGATATTTGTCGAATTTTCGTCGTATTGTTCGTGTTATGTAAATATGTAGAGAGAATCATCAATTTATTGAGGGTTCATTCATCGCAAAGAAAATAGTGGTGCGGTCGTATTAAAACCCCGTGAGTACTAATTTACCACCGAATTAGTTTTTCTGTGGAAGACGACATTCCACTCATAGCGAAGCGTGTGTCTTTGTAACTCTTGGCGCGACACGACCTTTATCTTCGGTACGTTGTGTTAGTGTTTGTGTGGAATGATGTAGAGCCGCTAGTGGTAATAAGTTATGCTCAAAATTAAGGAAAAAATAATTAGTCTTCATATTTCTCTGAGCATATCTTGTTCAGCATTAGGCAACAAAATATTGGCCCACCTCATTTCGGATGCGTTACATACATTGAATACCGAATACACTGCTTTAACGCTGCATCAAATCTGAACATAATCCATCCCTGCAGCCCGCCTGGCCATGTAGTATGCACTTGACAATCCGGGACTCGGAGCCTCGCAGGAATTCACAAAGTTGTTGATCGGTCACTCGATCATTACTGCCGCCGCCCGCCGATGAGGCGGTGATAGATCAAAGCGGATTCCTTCTTCAGTCTACATCTATCTAAGTCTCCTAAAATTTTACAAATAGCCTCCTGTTCTCTTCCTCGCCCCGCCCATCACGATCGCAGTAGGGTGGTAGACAGACTACGACCACAAGGTTAGGACCAGAGCAGGGCAGCCGCCCAAGTCCCGGCCCCTCGCCATTAGATGCGGGTTAGCGCGTACAAGCTATAGTACCACCCCCACCCCAACCGCCGGGTACCCGTCGTCACCAGCAAAGTGATCTTCGCCCGGCGGCCGGCACCACGCATGTCTGCCGTACGTAGCCATTGAATGCCGCACCTAAAATTCTAGCGGCCGGCCGATCGATGGAAGACGGAGAAGCACGCGGCCAGCCGGCCAGCCCTCGTTGCATGTCTCTCGGCGGGGCAGCTGCCCAAGACCTGAACCGGCCCATGTGGCCCCCCTTGGCTTTGTCGGACGGCGACGGCGACACTGCTCCATCGGCTTGTAGGCTGTAGCCCGTCTGAGCAGTCGAGCACTGTACCGGATCAGTGGAGCTTGATGCTGACACGAAAGAGCTTGTTTCTTTTGGGTATCAGTGTACGTATACACTATTGATAATGAATTGCTTCGGGTGCTGTCTTACTGGTTATGAACTTATGAGATATTACACCATTCGCAAAAAAAATGAACTTATGATTAGAGGGTCTGGTTCTAGCTAGTAGGAATCCTCGGGAATTTAGGTCTAACCTGATAGAGAACACACTTTGTGCATCGGGGTTTTGTGGTGGATTGGTGTATCCAATCTCGGTAGACAATTGTGATTTTCCCGGGGATGTAGACACAATATATAACTGTCCATTTAAATTTAAGCAAAGCATGAGAAAAAGAAACCTGAATCGCCTATCAATAGGAGCCAACTTAAATTGGCATGTGTATCTAGCTCTAGCCCATCATAAATATCTTATGGTTTATGTTGAGCCCATTTCGCATGTTGGATCTAAATTTTTGTAGCACGCTACATGCATGATACAAGTTGTGCATATGATCACAGATTCAAAACTTGCAACACTTCAAGATAAGGCAGCTGAAGTTGGGTACCATATACCCTAATGCACCATTACCCTCTCGGTGCAACCTAAGTAACTTCGGAACGGAGGCTTTGTGGTTCCTTACACATTCCAGTCACTTTAGGATTGTATCAAGGGCGGAGATGGGGAGACCAATAGGAGCCATGGCTATTCCCTTGATCTTCTATGCTTGTCGTGGGATTGTCACGACAGATGTTTCCGGGTGAAAACTTGAGTATTGGGACATAGCGACTTCTGACATCGGGAGCTTGTCTAGCGTTGCGTGGGGAAACAAGGGTTTACCCAGGTTCGGCCCCTCTTCTTGAGGTAAAGACCTACTCCTGCTTTGCTTTATGGATATCGGGTTTCGAGGACTCGGCGCCTTAGCTTCCGGGTCTCGATTACAATCTCTGGAACTAGGTATTGCTGGGGCTTTTGACTTATCTCTCTATTAATCAGGAGACCCCTTATATAGGCGGCGGGTCTCGCTGGATGTACAAGCGGGGATCCGGGTTACAATCGTACCCGGACTCTACTCTAAGTCCTCTAAATATTCGCCTTCCTTATCAGGACTCCGTCTTGTACTTGGTCTCCAGTCTTCTGGATCCTTCTTAACTTGCGGGCCAAGACACACGTCGCACACCGGCTTACGTGGGACCCGGCCCATATCTTTATGCTTGATCCGGCCCAGGTTTCTACCAGGCCGGCTTGTCTTCTAGGTCGGTGGGCCTACCGGGTTATGATCCCCCCAACAGTAGCCCACAGGATAACTTGGACACCAGAATTGACTTGCTTCGCCTTTGCGCTCTTGGGCATAATCTTGGGGAAGCCGTCATTTCTTTTGTCTAGGTTATCATCTGAAAAACAATAAACAACTCATTAATCAAGCAGGCTCTCGGGTCTCAGTTTGGCCGGCTCTTGCTGGCAGCCCGTTCATAACCCGGCCATCACTTGTTGACTTTCATTTCTCTAAGACTTTGACTCCTTTTATTTTCTTTCTTTAATCTTTTCGTCCGCCGTCGGTCAACCTTGCTGGTCAACGACATATTTAATGTCTATCTTCTCACGGGAATCGAGGAGACAATAACCACCTCGGGGAAGCAAAGATCTTGTCAGGAATATCTTCTATAAACCAGATCTTGTCCCCTGGGATAATGATTATCTCTTTATCTTCTTTCCCCCTTTGCCCCTAGGTCAAAACCTATAGGCTATAAATAAGGTGCCAGGGTGGAAATGAATCACTTTCCCCCTCGCACGCCCGCTTCGTCTTCCTCCTCGAGAGCTCCTGCGCCAGTTCATCTTCCCGAGCCCAAGCATCTCGAGCTACTCGTCTTCTGGATCTGGATCAAGAGCTCAACCGCACGGATCAACTGCACACGCGACCCAGATCCTCTTCTACTTCTTCTCTTGCTCGGTAAGCAACCAATCTCGCACGCATTGCATCTCTTTAATGCTTCTCCTCACTGTTTCTTCGGACGAACTTGTGGTGTTCTTCGTGTTCTTGATATTCTTCTTTTATTTTGATTTTCGGAAACTCCATGGATCTGTTTTGACGCGCGCTGTTCTTCCATTTCACTGTTTTTCCCTTGGCTCCTATCATTTCCTCTTCTTCTTCTTCTCGGGATCTCTCCGATAAACTGGGCCGCACTCTTCATTTCTCTCTTTCTTCTCTATCTCTGATATTCTTCAGATCTCTTCGGGCCTCATTTCCCCTCTGTTTTCCCACTGCTTTTCCGAGATTTCTTAGATTTATATTGATCCTTACTTCTCTCCGATTTGCTGTTTGTAGATCCCTGCGTTCCTTGTCATCCATGATGGGAACGAAGCACGCCGCTCAGCGCGTCCCGAAGAAGGGCAAGAAGTCAGCCGACGCCGGCTCATCCACGGTGACGGTCACTGAGAAGACCAAACGGAAGATCGCCTGCAACTGGAGCAAATCCGGTATCCGTCAGAGCCGGCTTGAAGAGCTTGAAGAACTCGGCCTTCTCCCGGCTAAGTCGGAGATTTTCTGGCGAGCTCCGGACGAGGACGAGACTCAGCCTCAGCCTGATCAAGGTGAGGTCGTCGTCTTCGCCGATCACATCACCCGGGGGTTCCGCCCTCCGGGTTCTCTCTTTTTCCGCCAGGTTCTTGTGTACTTCAAGATCCGGCCCCAAGACATCGCGCCTAACTCGGTGCTCAACATTTCTCACTTTGTGGTTCTATGCGAGGCTTATCTCGGCATAGAACCCAGTCTTCCACTTTTTCTTGAATTCTTCTACCGCAAACCCCAAAGGGAGAACAGCGACGGCCCCTTAGTCGTCTGCGGCGGGGTCACCATCCAGCGCCGGAGAAATATCATCTTTCTGGGTGTCGTCTTGCACTCCCACCCCAAGGACTGGCAGAAGACTTGGTTCTACTGCAAGGTGGCTACTCCTCCGGGTGAACCAACGCTTCCGGGCTTCAGCGTAGACCGGCTAACCATGAACTTTAACATGAATTCCTTCGCCGCCCGAAAAGATCAGAAGGCCCTGGAGCCTTTGGTTGGCCGAGTCTGCGCCCTCCTCGCTCATGGTCTGACGGGTACCGACCTCGTCAAGTGCTGGATGGGGTGGCATATCCAGCCACTCGTTGTGCGCCCGGGTCTAATGTACCAATACTCCGGGTTACTTGAGGATCCTATGCGCTTCAACAAGCAGCAACACACCGACGCGGTCTTGATAAAGGCCATCCGGAAAATCGTCAACGAGTCTCCGGATGATCTTGCGAAAGATGGCCTTCCGCCTTTCTTCACCTTAAATCCGCTGAAGCCGGTACTGATAATACCTTTTATAACTTTTGCTTTGATGTATATTGTCTTGTCTATATTCTGACTTGGTGTATTTCAGGCTAGCGACCCCTGGTGGGCCGCCACTTTGTCGACTGCGCCTGACTCGGGCGAGGAGTCAGAAGATGATCAGCCGGAGGCTGACGTCGAAGGCGCGGGCACTGAAGCCGGCGCCGAAGAAGAAGAAGAAGATGGTGAGCTTAATTCCAGCACCCGGCTTTTCCTTGAACTGTTAAACGCCGACCTTCTCCAGGAAAACCGGTCGATTCTTAATCCAGACTCACATCTATCAGATACAATCCTCCCTTCCACAGACCCGGCTCCTCCGGCTGCGAAGAGGAAGCTTAGGTCGGATGCCGCGAAGGTAACACCAGTGATACTTCTCTTGTCTTGATCTTTCCTCGATATGTGCTAACTTCTTTTAATTCTTTAGGAACAAACTGAAGCCCGCCGCTAGCGCCGCCGGCTTCGGTCCTCTGACTCCGACGAGCCACTGAACGAAAGTATTCCTAACTGCCCGACTCCTCGCCGGGTTAAGTGTCCACAAAGACGTCCTTCAGTTCTTTATCCTTTAGCCGGGACTCAACGGAAGGCTAAGTCCCGGTCTCTCTCAGATTCTTCAGATTCCAGCTCCGACCCCTTCGACGACTTTGCCATCAATGAGGGGTAAGTTCTCTTTACCTTTATGCATCCATGATACTGGACTTGTTTCTCTCTGTCTAACACCCTTGTCTTTCTCAGAGCTCGCGCCGGCCCAGCTTCCGTCCCGACTCCTCCGGGGTCAGCTGATAAATCTCCCATGCATGACGAAGGAAACGTTGATAAGCCGGAGTCGCGCCCTACTTCTCCTCCGCCTCAGTATAACCAGGCCACTGCGTCGCCTGAGGTGGAGGTAACCGGCTCCCAGCAGGGTGAGAAGCCTGCGAGCTCCCGCTTGACGAAGGCCACCGAGCCGGAGACTACGTCGGCTAAGCCCTCTGCTGGCAAAGCTCCTATGCCTCGCTCCGGCTTCCAGTCTTATAGGGACTTGGACTTCACTGCTCTCTTCGGAGAATTTCAGCGTCGCATTGGCGAGCACCGGAGGAAGGCGGAGGATAGCGTGATCGCTGAGCTCCAAGATAAATTCGAGGTATGTTGATACTCCTCTCCCAGTCCCCAAGTGTCGAGTTATCAGCTTGCGATGGCTCGGGACTTCTTATAATTTTTCTTTCCTCTTCTGTATATGAAATTGACTTCGATGAGTAGTCCCCAGGAGTCGGAACTGTATCTTGCTACGTTCCGAGTCTTCCTCGAAGTTAATTCTGCTTATTTGTTTTTCAACTGAGTAGTCCCCAAGAGTCGGATCAATTGCTTCCAATGTTCCGGGTCTTCTTGTTGAACTCCTTTGCTTAAACTGAGTAGTCCCCAAGAGCCGGAACTGCAGCTTGCCGTGTTCCGGGTTTTCATTGAGAATTATTTTTATCTTGTTAACCTCAAATTGAGTAGCCCCCAAGTGCCGGGTTTCAGCCTGAATCAACCTGGGACTTATAACAATTTGAGGTGTTTGTCTATTTTTCTGTAATCTCTTTCATTTTTTGACTGTCTTGTTGTCTTTTTCAGGATCAAGCTCAACAGCACGATCACGCTATCGAGGTGGTGAAGGAGGAGCTCAAGGCTGAAGCCGGCAGGCGTGCCGAGTTTGAGAATAAGATTGTTCAGCTTGAGAAGAAACTCGGCCAGGCCGCCGAAGAGAATTCCCAATTGCGCCAAGAAATTGAAGAGCATGAGGCGAGCTGGGCCGACCAACGTGAAAAGCTGCAGGAGTATCTGAAGGCCTCCCATGACAAGTTTGACAAGCTTGTCTCGTTTATTACTGAGACGGTGACTTCTCTCTTCGGTAAGTGTAAAACCTGCCTGTCTTCATTGCTTGTTCGTGTAATCCTGAAGTTCTCCGGCTAATGTTTCTGTCTTCTCATTCCTTTAGGCTCCTGGAGCCCGATCTGCAAGCTTGAGCCGGAGGTGAAACTCAAGGCGACCTACACCCTTGTGCAGCAGCTGTACTAGGGTGCTGGTCGGGCGATGTTGGCTTGTCATTCTTGGGAGAAGCCCCCGACCACTCAACTTAAGTTTCTGCATGCCCTCAATGTGTTGCCGGCTTGGATTGAGAGCTGGAGAAGATCTGCTGCTCGTCGCTCTGCCATGCGCGTTCTTGCCTTGGCGAAGTCCTATTACCCGGCACTGGACACTGAGGTGCTTACCCGGGGATGGCCTTCTCTGAAGAGTGACGGATCCCCTTTTACCAAGGAAGACTTGGCGGCGATTGATGACTCCATCCGGCACCATTGTACCCAATTAACTGAGAAGATGAACTTGAGTTCCTTCCAACCCGGGTTTAGTGCAGACGGGAAAAGCTTTTCCCGAAAGATCCGGTTGTCACGAAGATGGACCCCAGCTATCGGGCGCCTCTTCCTGCTGACCCGGCTTCAGGAACTGCAGATATGCCGGCTCCTGCGCATCCAGGAGGCGAACAATTGCCAAGTCTGTTCCAGATTTGCTGGGAGGAAGCTGAGGGATCTACCAAGAAGTCCTCAAAGAAGAAATCTTCGGGCTCCGGCTCATCGACGCTAGCCCCCAAGACTCCAGCTGTTCCTACCGAGACTGGCCCGGCAGTATAATCCGGCTTGTAATATTCTGAGCTACTTTGTGATGTCCTGCAACAGTATTCTTTTGGCCTAGATGGCATGTAATAGGTTAGCTGAAACTTTAATTAGCTATACCTGTTCTGGTGCACCTTCGTATGCTCTGAAGACTTTGCTTATTTATGAAATTCACCTTTTGTGAAATCTGCAAGTCTTGTTGGTTTCGATGACCCTTTTGGTTTCTTTAGCTCTCTGCAAGGCCGGTTTTCTCGTGACATATGTGCATAAAATTCCTGAGCAATCAGGGTCTGCTAAGTCCCCATGGGCTTCATAGTCAGATTGAAAGCCGGATTTTAGCATCTGGTCATGTATCATGTGAGAATAACATCAAACTTAGCAGACAAGTATAACCAAGAATAATTGTGGCGTCTTTGCCGGGTCTTGAGTTTGTAACTTAAAACTTTCTTAGTTAGTAAGCCCCCAAGACCCTGATCACATGTAAAATAAGGAACTGAAAAGACAAAACTCTTTCTTTTAGAGGTGCCTCTCCTCATTTCATTGATCATATAATATGTACATAGCTAGCAAGCCGCCTCATTAAAAACCTTCCAGCCCCCTTAGGTACCCTGGTAAGGAAAAGAGCGCGTCTGAAACCTGCTGCTTTTAAACTGGAAAGATACAACAAGGTGGAGCTCGTCTCATCCGGGAGCTCACAAAACCTAAGTGTAGTAAGGCCTGAGCTCTGCTATGTTCCAGGGCCTATCGTTCTCTGTCATTGGGTATCTTGTATGATCTGTATTGTTTCCTGTCACTGTGGCTTCTTCTCTGATATCCACCAAGTAGTAAGACCCATTGTGTAGGTTCCGGCTGACCACGAAGGGACCTTCCCATGGGGGAGTCAACTTGTGAAAGCCGGTCTTGTTTTGGGCTAGTCGTAAGACTAAGTCTCCTTCCTGGAAAGTTCTTGATCTAACCCGGCGGCTGTGATAACGCCTCAGGTCTTGCTGTCTCTCCAGAGCTAACTCTCGTGCCTCCTCAAGCATATCAACTGAGTTTTGCCGGGCTTGCTCGTTTTCTGTCCCCACGTAGTTTGCAACTCTTGGAGAATCATGAATGATGTCGTTGGGTAACACGGCTTCTGCCCCATAGACCATGAAGAAAGGAGTGAAGTCTGTTGATCTATTTGGGGTTGTGTTTATGCTCCAGACGACTGATGGCAGTTCTTCTTCCCAGCACCCGGCTGCCCGGATCAACGGAACCCGGAGTCTTGGCTTTATACCTCTGAGCAGCTCCTGGTTTGTCCTCTCTACTTGTCCGTTTGACTGGGGATGTGAAACTGAAGCAAGGTCGAGCCGGATGCCGTTCTCTTTGCAAAATATCTGCATCTCTCCAAGTGAAAAGTTTGTCCCGTTGTCTGTGATGATGCTGTGAGGATATCCAAAGCGATATATGATCTTCTTCAGGAACTTGACTGCTGTTGCTGCTGTGCAACTGTTGACAGCTTGCACTTCAACCCACTTTGTGAACTTGTCCACTGCAACTAAGAGGTGAGTTTTCTTGCCGGGTGACGTCTGGAAAGGTCCCACCATATCCATGCCCCAGACTGCAAAGGGCCATGTTATTGGGATGGTCTTCAAATCTTGAGCCGGAACGAGAATCTGCTTTACGTATCGCTGACATCCATCGCAAACCCGGGCTATGTTCTCCGCGTATGCCAAAGCCGTTAGCCAAAAGAATCCGTGTCTGTAAGCTTTGGCTACCATTGATCTTGTGGATGCATGATGTCCGCAGTCCCCTGAGTGGATCTCCTGAAGAATTTTCCGGCCTTCCTCTGGTGAGACACATCGTAAGAACACTCCAGACGCGCTTCTCTTGTACAACTCTCCGTTGATGATGACGTATCCCTTATCCCGGCGCACGATCTGTCGTGCCAGTACTTCGTCTTGTGGTAGTTCTTCTCTCGACAGGTAAGCCAGATACGGCTCTGTCCACGATGGAGTCTGATGTAAGGCGGCAACTAACTGTGAATCCGGGTCATCAGGATTTGCTAATTCCTCTTCTGTTGGAAGCTTGACTGAAGGATGATGTAACTCGGCGAGGAACACATTTGGAGGCACCGGCTCTCTCCTAGAGCCGAGTCTTGATAAGGCGTCAGCTGCCTCGTTCTTTCGTCTGTCGATATGCTCAACTTGATAGCCTGAGAAGAAGCCGGCTACTCGATCTACCTCTCTCCTGTAAGCCGCCATGTTGGCGTCTTTCCTGTCCCAAGTTCCTGATACTTGTTGAGCAACAAGGTCGGAGTCTCCATAGCACATGATCCTCTTGATGTTCATCTCTTTAGCAACTTTCAAACCGTGTAACAGAGCCTCATACTCTGCGATGTTATTGGTGCATGGCTCGAAGTGTATCTGTAAGACATAGCTTAGCTTGTCTCCCTTTGGCGAAGTTAAAACGACGTCGGCTCCCGATCCTTCAAACTGCTTTGACCCGTCGAAATGCATAACCCAATGCTTCGCGCTTGGAGCAGGTGGTAACGGGTCAAACTCTGTCCAGTCATTGACAAAATCAACTAGGGCTTGTGACCTGATTGCTGTCCTTGGCTCGTAGTTGATGTGATAAGGCCCCATCTCGATGGCCCATTTTGCAATTCTGCCTGTAGCTTCTCTGTTTCTGATGGTTTCTGCCAAAGGAGCAGAACTCACCACCGTGATGGGATGCTCTTGGAAGTAGTGCGGCATTTTCCGGCTTGCCATGAAGACGCCGTAGACTAACTTCTGCCACTGCGGATACCTCTGTTTTGACTCTGTCAAAGGTTCGCTAACATAGTGAACCGGCCTTTGAATTGGGTACTCTTTTCCGTTTGCAGAGACATATAGTAACATCGGCTCCTTGCTCGTGGGAGCCGCTAGAACTGGTGCTGATGATAATGTTTTCTTCAAATCTTCAAAGGCGTCATCCGCTTCTTAACCCCAAACAAACTTGTCTGACTTCTTCAGCAGCTTGTAAAGTGGAAGTACTTTCTCTCCCATTCTCGCAATGAACCGGCTTAGGGCTGTGACGCAACCCGTAAGCTTCTGGACATCGTTTATGCACTCCGGCTTCTTCAAGTTCATGACGGCCTTGATCTTAGCCGGGTTTGCTTCTATTCCTCTTTCTGAGACTATGAAACCCAGCAACATGCCTGCTAGTACCCCAAACACGCACTTGGTTGGGTTCAACTTCATCTGGTACTTGCGGAGGTTGGTGAAGGTCTCTGACAGATCATCAAGTAATGACCCGGCTTTCTGCAACTTGATCACGACTAAGATCAACATAAGCGTGCACGTTGCGACCAATCTGATTCTGAAAACAATTCTGGATGCATCTCTGGTAAGTGGCACCTGCATTCTTGAGACGAAACGACATGGTTTTGTAACAAAAAGCACCAAAGGGGGTGATGAACGAAGTCTTCTCCTGATCGTCCACATTGAGCTTGATCTGATGATACCCGGAATATGCGTCCAGGAAACATAATAACTCGCTGCCGGCTGTGGCATCGATAATCTGATCTATCCGAGGCAATGCAAAGGGATCTTTTGGACAAACCTTGTTCAAGCTGGTGTAATCCACGCACATGCGCCCCTCTCCGTTTTTTTTCAAGACTAGGACCGGGTTAGCCAGCCACTTAGGGTGATAAACTTCCATGATAAACCCGGATGCGAGCAGACGGGCAATCTCCTCTCCGATGATCTTTTTCCTCTCCGCATTGAAACGACGTAGTCCTTGTTTAACCGGCTTTGCTTTGGGATCAACATGTAAGCTATGCTCAGCAAGTTCACTCGGTACACCCGGCATGTCTGAAGGAGACCATGCAAAGATATCCCGATTCTCACAAATGAACTTGATGAGCGCGCTTTCCTATTTTTCTTCCATGTGGGCTCCTATCGAGAACTGCTTGGAGGAGTCCCCTTCTACGAAGTCAATCATCTTGGTATCTTGAGCAGACTTGAATTTCTTCTTTTCTTCATCGTGAGCCGGCTTTTCCAGCACACGTTTGTCGGCCGGGTCTACTTAGTACTTGAGCTCTTCTTCTGAACAAGCCTGTTCTGCCATAATAGCGTCTCCGTTGTCGCACTCTATAGCCATATCTTTGCTTCCTTCGATTGTGATTATTCCCTGAGGTCTTGGTATCTTCAGCTTGAGATAAACGTAACACGGCCTGGCCATGAACTTGGCGTAAGCCGGCCTGCCGAACAGAGCATGGTACGGACTTTTTAAATCAACAACCTCAAACTTCAAGAACTCTGATCTGAACTCCTCCTTGCTCACTCCAAATGCCACCTCTAGACTTATCTGGCCAATTGGGTGTGCCGACTTCCCTGGGACTATGCCATGAAAGATTGTTGAAGTTGGAGTTAGACGATCTTCTTTAAACCCATCCTTTTGAACGTATCTAGATACAAAATGTTGATGCTGCTTACTCCGTCCATCAGGACCTTGTTTAAAGAAAACCCATCAACCTGTGGTGCCACGACAAGAGCCAAGAGACCCGGGTGCTCCACTGCTGGCAGATGATCTTCCTGGCTCCAAGTAACTGTCTGCTCGGACCACTTTAGGAACCTTGGGACGGCTGATGCCACCGCGTTAACGGCTCGTGCTTGTAATTTCTTTTCCCTCCTAGATGTACTGGTGGTGAAAACGTGATACTGGCCCTGGTTGTGAAGCTCCTTCGGGTTCTGCTGATACCCGGTCATGACTTGGTTCTGCTGCTGACTAGACCCGGCGTTATTGTTTGGCGGTCCGTTTGAACCAGCCCCCTGTTCGGGTCCCGCCGGGTGACCATTGTTCCCGTTGTTTCCATTATTTCTGAAGTTACCATTGTTTCTGAAGTTTCCCTGACTCCTCTGCATCTCTTGTTCGTGCCTCATCCAGGCTCTTATATCGGCGCACTGAGCTAGCGAGTGATTTGACGGTCTTCCGTTCTTGCTGTGTTTCGGTCACGGCATGTTGTACATCTCGCTAAAGTTTGGTCCTCTTGAAGGACCTCCCCTGAAATCGCCACCGGGTCTTGGCCCTCCGTAACTCGTCGTCTGAGTTGCTCCTACAAACTCTGAATTTCCGCCCTCATATGGGCGCTTGTTGTTCCCATTCTGATTGCCATTGCTCTGATTTTGATTTGGGTTACGGCCTCCACTGACCCGGTTGTTTTTCTGTTGCTCCTCCGTCTCACCCGGCCTTTTGTCCGTGGCTGCGTATTTATTGGCTATTGTTACCACTTCTCCTATCGTGATATCCTTATAAGTCGGGTCTTCTTTCATACGTCCAAGCTTCTGTGTCAAGGAATCAAAACAACAATTTTTCTCCATATATAATATGGTTGTATGTGGTGAGATGTTGACTGATGAATGCAGGATCTCTGTAACTCTGGACATCCATTGATTTGCTGACTCGGTTTTCCTCATGACACAGCGATCTAAATCCGCCTCGGTGTACTGTTTCTTGCATGTTCCAGCGAAATTCATGATGAACGCCGCCTTCAATTCTTCCCAAGAGTTGATACTGCGTGGTGGAAGCCGGTCTAACCATATCTTGGGTGCTCCTTCCGCCATCATGAGATACATGTAACGGGCACATAGGTTTGGTGTTGCGTTCTTCATGTCCATGGCCATGCCGTAACTGCTCAACCACGTCTCTGGGTTCATGTTCGGCTCATAGTTGACGATCTTGGTTGGTTCTTTGAATTATTCTGGAAACGGCTCTGATCTGATCGCATCTGATAAACACTTTGGTCCTGTCAAGTTTGATGACGTACCTCCTCCGTGACCCGGCGCAGGCGAAGATACGGCGGGTCTATCGGGGATCACCACTCTGGCTCCGGCTTCTGGAGGCGCTGCCGCCGCAGCTGTGCGTCTTGCTCTTGAGCTGTTGACTATCGACTGTGCGGCGGACATAGCCGGCGCGACCACCCTCTGAGGTGCGGCCGCCGGTTGCTGTTGCTGCATCACTTGTTGGTTGTGTTGCTGAACTTGCTGGTTTACCGGCCCAAGCCGGTTCTGGACTGATCTTGCTGCCGCCGGCTCTCCATGCCTGGTTCTTGTACGACTCCTTTGTGGTTCTAAGTTGAACGCTTGCGAGCCGCGTGGGTTATTGTTCTGCTGGACCACGGCGGTACGCAATAAGTCTACGGCTCGCCGTGCTTCAATGCCGCCGGTGAATTATCGAACGGGATCTGCTCCAGGGCATGTGCAGCTGCAAAAACATTGTTAACTGGATTATTGTAATGACCCGGGGGAGTGTTAAACCTGGGTGGTGGTGGTGGTAGTTGTTCTGCGACCGCATCCCCGGCTCTGGCTCCTCCAGCCGGGCTTCTCGCGTTTCCTCTAGCTTGTACTCCTTGTAACCCGGCCTGTGGTGCGCCGGCTCCCACTACAGGGTTAGCCGCCGCCACGGGTGCGGGTACGTTGTTGGGTGTTGTCCGTTACTCGAGGACTTGAGGTACTATGACGTTTGTTCCAGTTGGCAGATGCAGCCAGCTTCCGCGCCTCCTGTCCTCTACTGCGGTGAATGCGTCCCTCCTTCTCTGGAGAGCGTTTCTCTCGTCTTGTAACCTCTGTTCCTGTTGAGCCAAAAGCCGCTCTTTCTCCGCTACGCGCCGGGTTTCATCCGCGCGCTCCTGGTTTGCTCTTGCGATGGCCTGCCTTAGGTCTTCTAGTTCCCTCTGAATCGCCGAGTTATTATTTGTCACTTCTCACAAATGCTGCACCGGGTTTCCTGAAGCACCGGCAAGCGTTTGATCGTTCCCCGCAAGTGGCGGGACTTGATTTCGTGGGTTTGGCGGCGGAACAGGGGTATTCACCAGGATCGGACTTGTGAAAGCCGTTCCAGGTGCTGGGGGATGTTGATAACCCACAAGTATAGGGGATCGCAACAGTCTTCGAGGGAAGTAAAACCCAAATTTATTGATTCGACACAAGGGGAGACAAAGAATACTTATAAGCCTTAACAGCGGAGTTGTCAATTCAGCTGCACCTGGAAAAGCACTAGTAACAGGGGTGATGTGAAAGCAGCAGTAATATGAGAGCAATAGTAACAGTAACACATCAGCAGTAGCAGTAACACAGAGGCAATGGCACCAGAAAATATTCAAGTGCCTAGTTGACTGTAGAGCAATGATGATGACAGAAGGACCGGGGTTCCCAGCTATCTACACTAGTGGTAACTCTCAAAGAACAAGTGTTGGGTGAACAAATTACAGTTGGGCAATTGACAATTGTAAGGGCATTCATGCTAAGATAGAATATCCAGTCTATTAATCATGTAGGCATGTTTTCCATATATAGTCATACGTGCTCGCAATGAGAAACTTGCATAACATCTTTTGTCCTACCAGCCCGTTTGCAGCGGGGCCTCAAGGGAAACTACTGGTAATTAAGGTACTGCTTTTAATAGAGTACCGGAGCAAAGTATTAACACTTGGTGAAAACATGTGATCCTCATATCAAAGCCATCCCCTCCGGTTATCCCAGTTGTTGTCACTCTGGGGCCTCGGGTTCCGGACAGAGACACGTGCAAACAACTTGTAGATACAATCTAAGCAATAATTATAGAGCTTAAATCTAAGATCATGCCACTCGTGCACTAGTGAGAAGCATTAAACACAACAAGATTGCAGCAACAATAACTTCACAAACTTATAGATAGACTGATCATAATGTAACAATTCATCGGATCCCAACAAACACAACACCGATTACATCATTTGGATCTCAATCATGTAAGGCAGCTCATGAGATCATTGTATTGAAATACATGGGAGAGAGAGTACCAACTAGCTACAGCTAGAACCCGTATTCCATGGGGGAACTACTCACAAACAATCATGGAGTCGAAGTGGAGGTGGTGGAGTCGATGGAGATGGCTCTGGGGGTCAATCCCCGTCCCGGCAGGGTGCCAGAACAGGAACATCTGACCCCCGAAACTTGTCTTCAATGGCGGTGGCGCTGCGGAACTTTTCGTGGATTTCTGATCTCGTGTAGGGTTTTATTTCGTCGGGGGGTATTTGTAGGCGAAAGGGCGAAGGCGGTGGAGGCCCGAGGGCCCCACACCACGTGGCCGCGCGGCCAGGGGGGACCCGCGCCGGGACCAGGTGTGGGCGCCTCGTGGCCCCACTCCGTCTCGTCTTCGGTGTTCTGGAAGCTCCCGAGAAAAATAGGGACTTTGACGTTTCGTTTGTCCATTTCCGAGAATATTTCCTTAACAGTTTTTCTGAAACCAAAAACAGCAGAAAACAGGGAACTGGCACTGTGGCATCTTGTTAATAGGTTAGTCACAGAAAATGCATAAAATGATATAAAAGTGTATATAAAACATGTAGCAATTGGCATAATATAAGCATGGAACATAAGAAATTATAGATACGTTGGATACGTATCAAGCATCCCCAAGCTTAGTTCTACTCGTTCCGAGTAGGTAAAACGATAACAACAAATAATTTCTGGAGTGACATGCTTTCACATAATCTTGATCATATAATATTGTAAGGCTCATGTTATGAATGAAGTGACTCAACGCAATGATCTATAGTTGGCTAACAAATAGACAAGGAGTAAACAACTACATCATATAAGTAAAAACTTTTCATGAATAGTACTTTCAAACAAGCATCAAAAAGATTTGCATAAGAGTTAACTCATAAAGCAATATTCTCTAAGTAAAAGAGCATTGAAGCAACACAAAGGAAGATATAAGTTTCAGTATTGGCTTTCAACTTTTGAACATGTATATCATATAGATAGTTGTCAACACAAAGAAATATAACAAGTGCAATAAGTAAGCATATAAGAATTGTTGCACACAGTTGACACAAGTGTTTCCTTCAGGAATAGAGAGAAGTAGGTAAACTGACTCAACATAAAGTAAAAGATAGGCCCTTCGCAGAGGGAAGCAGGGATACAAACATGTGCTAGAGCTTTTTAGTTTTTATAGGTTTTTGAAATCATATAGAGAGCATAAAACTAAGTTTTTGAGTGGTGTTTGTCGTTGTCAACGAATGGTAATGGGCACTCCACCCCCCTTGTCAACCAGACTTTCTAAGAGCGGCTCCCATGAAGGACGTTATTTCTACCAGCAAGGCAGATCATCCCTCTTACCTCTTTTGTTTACACATGTAGTTAAAAACTAGTATCATTGCTTGCTGATTAGATCAGGGCAAAAATGTGAAGAGATTGCAGCGATTAAAGTTGTAATTAATTGGGACTGGGCACCCCATTTGCCAGCTCTTCTTGCAAAATTAATGGATAAGCGGTGTATATGCCACTAGTCCGGTTGGTGAAAGTCTGTCTAAAAGCAAATGACAAAGTTGATATCCGTAACACCACATACTTACTCATGAGCTAATAAACATTGACACAAATAAGGGATAATAAGTTTTGAATAAAAGGTAGCACACGAAGTATTTGCTTGGAATGACAGGAAATACCATGTAGTAGGTAGGTATGGTGGACACAAATGGCATGGGTTTTGGCTCAAGGTTTTGGATGCACGAGAAGTATTCCCTCTCAGTACAGGGCTTTGGCTAGCAAGGTTGTTTGAAGCAAACACAAGTATAAACAATGACAACAAGACGTATATAAAAACATATTGCAAGCATTATAAAACTCTACATTGTCTTTCTTGTTGTTCAAACACTTTAACTAGAAAATATCTAGACCTTAGAGATACCAAACATGCAAACCAAATTTCAACAAGTTTTACGGTAGTTCTTCACTAATGGGTTTTAACTACATGATGTAAAAGCTTAAACATGATCTACTTGAGAGCTCAAAACAATTGCAAGCACCACAACATGCAAGATAACAATCCATAAGAGCATGTATATCTTTCGTTATACCATCTACCACATGTAGCATTTTCTGTTTCCAACCAAACACCAATCAACTTATTTAAACATAAACTCTCCAAGTATTTAACAATGAAGCAAGAGAGTATATCATTCAACAACTAACAGCTCTAAACAAGAGATGCATGAAAACAGGAGCTGAAAGCAAAAAGAATACTCAACAAATATAAGTGAAGAATACGAGTATTCATAAGAAAAAGCGGAGCGTGTCTCTCTCCCACAAAAGAATGCTAGGATCCATTTTATTCAGAGAATGAAAATAACAAAGCAAAAATAAAAACAAACAGACGCTCCAATTAAAGAACATAAGATGTGACGGAATTAAAATATAGTTTCACTAGAGATGACCTGATAAGTTGTTGATGAAGAAGGGGATGCCTTGGGGATGGGCATCCCAAGCTTTGACGCTTGAGTCTTCTTGAAATATGCTTGGGTGACCCCCGGGGGCATCCCCAAGCTTAGGCTTTTCACTCTTCTTGATCACATCATATCATCCTCTCTCTTGATCCTTGAAAACTTCCTTCACACCAAACTTCTCATAAACTTCATTAGAGGGGTTAGTACTCAAAAACATTAATCCACTTTGGTTCTGTTGTGACACATTGCAAGAACTCAATAAAACATTAGCTACAGCCCTCCATGATAGAGAAACTTGCTTAAAGTCCACAAGAGACAATGCAAAAAAACAGAGACATAATCTGTCAAAACAGAACAGCCAGTAAAGATGAATTTTTTGAAGGTACTTAACTTGCTCAGATCAGAAAACTCAAAACAAATGCAAGTTGCGTACATATCTGAGGATCACGCACAAAAAATCTCTGGTCATTTCGATTTTTCTTTGAATTCTTACGAATTAAACGCTGGACAGCAGAAATCTGTTCCTGTGCAGAAATCCAAATCTAGTATCAACTTCCTACTACAGACTTTACTTGGCACAACTATGCAATAAAATAAAGATACAAAGGAGTTGTTACAGAGGTAAGCATGCTCCTTGACTTAAATAAAAGAAAAAAATTACAGAAATAAAACATGGGTTGTCTCTCAAAAGCGCTTTTCTTTAATGCCTTTTAGCTAGGCTTGATAGTTTTAATGATGCTCTCATGAAAATAGAAAATGAAGCCGAAGGAGCATCAAGAAGCAAATTCAAAACACATTTAAGTCTAACCCACTTCCTATGCATGGGAATCTTGTACACAAATAAATTCAAAAAGAACAAAGTGACAAGCATAGGAAGATAAAACAAGAGTAACTTCAAAACTTTCAGCATACAGAGAGTTGTTTTAGTACCATGAAAACTTCTACAACCATATTTTCCTCTCTCATAATAATTTCCAGTAGCTTCATGAATAAACTCAACAATATAACTATCACATAAAGCATGGTTTTCATGATCTATAAACACATAATTTTTATCAAGCTCCAAAATAGTAGGATTAAAACTTTCAAACCCACTTTTAACAATTTTATAACAAGATGATTGATCATTCTCAAGAGATATGGGATTCCTAAATAAAGTCAAGACCTCTCCAATACCATTTTCATTAGTAATACAATTAATATTATCAAGTAACATAGGACCATCATCTAGAGCTTTATCATAAACATTTTCTAAGCAAACTTTCTCATTACCATGCATTTTGAAATTAGGCACAAATAAAGGATTATCATAGATAACAGTAGCATAATTATTCTCACAAGTTTTACTCATAGGAAATATTTCAAGAGAATCCACATGAACATAACATTCATCCTACTTTGTTAAGCATGGGGGACAATCAAATAGTGTAAGAGATGAAGAGTTACTCTCATTAGAAGGTAGGCATGGGTAGCTAATCCATTCTTCCTCCTTTTGTTCATCACTCTCCTCCTCTTTTTCATCTAATGAGCTTTCAGGTTCAGTAATTTCTTCTTCCACAGGTTCCTGCAAATTGTGGACACATTCTTGTGCATTACTGAGTCTCTCTTTATAATCAATGATATAACAATTATTGCTGAAATTTTCTATGCAATAATCAAGTATAGAAGTGACATAATCTTTAAGGTTATTACAAGCAACACAGGTTTCATAATTTTTAGACATGAACTATTCTATTTCAGAAGCTCCCATAAATAAAACAAATTGTTCTACTTCTTCAAATCCAAGATGAATATAGTTATTCCAATGATAGTTCACAATTAAAGCTTCTTTACTAAAGCCACATTGTAATTTAAGATTTTTAGTATCCTGTTCAGAGCAACAAATTATATCATGGCGTTTAAGCAAAATTTCAGCAATTGTATTCAACTTTTCTAGCACGCCTCTCATAACTTTCCACTTATATGATTCTCTATAATTCATATATAATTCCATAGAGGTTCTAGCATGTTCTTCCATAATGACAGTTTTTTTTAATTAATTTTCGGTTTTTCAAAATTTTATGGATTTTCGGTATATAAGAAAAATAAAACAACACAAAAATAAACTAGACAAAAGTAAACTAAATAAAATACAACTAAACAGAAATAAACTAAGCACAAATAAACTAGACGAGACAAAATAAAATAAAAACAGAGAGATAGGTAGAGTGTACTCCCCAGGTGAACTTATGAGTAGAGCTATGCTCCCCGGCAACGGCGCCAGAAAATAGTCTTGATAACCCAAAAGTATAGGGGATCGCAACAGTCTTCGAGGGAAGTAAAATCCAAATTTTGTTGATTCGACACAAGGGGAGACAAAGAATACTTATAAGCCTTAACAGCGGAGTTGTCAATTCAGCTGCACCTGGAAAAGCACTAGTAACAGGGGTGATGTGAAAGCAGCAGTAATATGAGAGCAATAGCAACAGTAACACATCAGCAGTAGCAGTAACACAGAGGCAATGGCACCAGAAAATATTCAAGTGCCTAGTTGACTGTAGAGCAATGATGATGACAGAAGGACCGGGGTTCCCAGCTATCTACACTAGTGGTAACTCTCAAAGAACAAGTGTTGGGTGAACAAATTACAGTTGGGCAATTGACAATTGTAAGGGCATGACAATGCATGCTAAGATAGAATATCCAGTCTATTAATCATGTAGGCATGTTTTCCATATATAGTCATACGTGCTCGCAATGAGAAACTTACATAACATCTTTTGTCCTACCAGCCCGTTTGCAGCGGGGCCTCAAGGGAAACTACTGGTAATTAAGGTACTCCTTTTAATAGAGCAGCGGAGCAAAGCATTAACACTTGGTGAAAACATGTGATTCTCATATCAAAGTCATCCCCTCCGGTTATCCCAGTTGCTGTCACTCTGGGGCCTCGGGTTCCGGACAGAGACACGTGCAAACAACTTGTAGATACAATCTAAGCAATAATTATAGAGCTTAAATCTAAGATCATGCCACTCGTGCACTAGTGAGAAGCATTAAACACAACAAGATTGCAGCAACAATAACTTCACAAACTTATAGATAGACTGATCATAATGTAACAATTCATCGGATCCCAACAAACACAACACCGATTACATCATTTGGATCTCAATCATGTAAGGCAGCTCATGAGATCATTGTATTGAAGTACATGGGAGAGAGAGTACCAACTAGCTACAGCTAGAACCCGTAGTCCATGGGGGAACTACTCACAAACCATCATGGAGTCGAAGTGGAGGTGGCGGAGTCGAAGTGGAGGTGGTGGAGTCGATGGAGATGGCTCCGGGGGTCAATCCCCGTCCCGGCAGGGTGCCGGAACAGGAACTTCTGACCCCCGAAACTTGTCTTCGATGGCGGCGGCGCTGCGGAACTTTTCGTGGATTTCTGATCTCGTGTAGGGTTTTATTTCGTCGGGGGGTATTTGTAGGCGAAAGGGCGAAGGCGGTGGAGGCCCGAGGGCCCCACACCACGTGGCCGCGCGGCCAGGGGGACCCGCGCCGGGACCAGGTGTGGGCGCCTCGTGGCCCCACTCCGTCTCGTCTTCGGTGTTCTGGAAGCTCCCGAGAAAAACAGGGATTTTGACGTTTCGTTTGTCCAATTCCGAGAATATTTCCTTAACAGTTTTTCTGAAACCAAAAACAGCAGAAAACAGGGAACTGACACTGTGGCATCTTGTTAATAGGTTAGTCCCAGAAAATGCATAAAATGATATAAAAGTGTATATAAAACATGTAGCAATTGGCATAATATAAGCATGGAACATAAGAAATTATAGATACGTTGGAGACGTATCAGATGTGTCTGAATTGCTGCGCTGAAAGTCGGTAAAACTGCTCCGGTATTGGTGTTGGATGGTGCATATGCCGCAGGTGGCATGCCAAGCTGACCCTGGTCCCAAGCTTCTCTACTCTGTCTGGCGGTTCTCTCGGCGCTTGTCTCGTCACTAACGGAGGCTGTTCCTCCATCAGTCGGCTGAGCCGCGGTTACGACGTGGACCGTCATATGACGTACGGGTCCTGGTGACGCCGGGTGATCTTCTTTCTCAAGTCCATATCCCCAACGATCTTCAAACAGCGGTAAGATTGACTCGGTATCTGTGTCCAGGTCTGACATGTTCGTTGGTGCGGCGGTAGAATCCTGCAAAGCTTGGATCGCCACCTCTTCCTCTTCGGTCATGACTTCGCACTCTGGTGATCCAACAGACTCTTCTCCGTCCGTCTGGGCCATAGTAGTTGACCCGGACTCTGACTCGTACTCCGGCTCATACTGATTTGAGCCGGCTCCGGTGGACCGGATTACGCCGACGAAAACATCGATCTGACCAAAGATGATCATAGATCCGATTTCCAGCTGATCTGCTTCTTCTTTCCAACCAAAGTCGTCCACGATCTGCTCCCCTCCTGGGAGCGTGTAGATCTGGCCGATAGCTAGGTTTTCCATACCGCGCCGCGCTTCTCCAACAAAACTGATGTTCTTGGCCGCAGGCCCCACGGTGGGCGCCAACTGTCGTGGGATTGTCACGACAGATGTTTCCGGGTGGAAACTTGAGTATTGGGACATAGCGACTTCTGACTTCGGGAGCTTGTCTAGCGTGGCGTGGGGAAACAAGGGTTTACCCAGGTTCGGCCCCTCTTCTTGAGGTAAAGACCTACTCCTGCTTTGCTTTATTGATATCGGGTTCGGAGGACTCGACGCCTTAGCTTCCGGGTCTCGATTACAATCTCTGGAACTAGGTATTGCTGGGGCTTTCGACTTATCTCTCTAGGAACCAGGAGACCCCCTTATATAGGCGGCGGGTCTCGCTGGATGTACAAGCGGGGATCCGGGTTACAATCGTACCCGGACTCTACTCTAAGTCCTCTAAGTCTTCGCCTTCCTTATCAGGACTCCATCTTGTACTTGGTCTCCAGTCTTCTGGATCCTTCTTAACTTGCGGGCCAAGGCACACGTCGCACACCGGCTTACGTGGGACCCGACCCATATCTTTATGCTTGATCCGGTCCAGGTTTCTACCTAGCCGGCTTGTCTTCTAGGTCGGTGGGCCTACCGGGTTATGATCCCCCCAACAATGCTCTTGTATATGTCATGAAAATTCCCTATGTTTCACATAAAAAATGTCCGTAAGTGTGTCCCTGTTACAATCGAGTAATATTGCATTGTTTGTCTCCTTTACCCTCCTCAATAATCCTATCGCCATATCTCCGCACCTAGTTGTATCAACTAAGACAACCATACCAAGGTAAACAAAGTGGCACACGACTTGCAAACCCTCTTTCAAACATAAATGCAACAGTTCGTAATGCTGATCATCTCCAATGATGCTTCTATCATGTCAAGAAAAAAAATCATATTCATATTAAGAAAATAAATAAATTACTCTCTTCAATTTGCCTTCCCCTCAATTTGCGGGCCTAGCTTGCTCTCCATTTTGTAGTGGCTTATCGTGCTCTTTTTTTTTTTGAGGAATCACCGGGGGAGGCACACAAGGCCTCCACCCGAATTTTCCATTTTTCCATTTAAATGAAGGGGTGAACCCCCAAAGCAGCTTTGTTACAGGGGGAGGACGACGCACACCCAACGCAAAGGGGGTGTGCGACAATAACGCAACGCACAATTACATCAACAAAAGGAGATGTCTAATATCGAACAGGGAGGAGATACGTCAGCCAGACGTCGACATCGACGCGTTGGGTCAGAGGCAACCTGCCACGCCAGAGGACGGCGTCGTCACGGCAGCACTTGCGAATCAGAGGGAGCGATGGGGGGAGCTCGTTGAAGACGACACCGTTTCTGTGTTTCCAAAGATGCCACAGGCAGAGGAGCCTGAAGGTCGGGGCAGACGTGGCGGGGATATCTGGAGGCAGGGGACATGTCGCCGCGTCCTCGACGAGCAGCGATGCCGGTCAGTCCACACCCAGCGAGCGCCAGAACCGCTGCGCGAAGGCGCAGCCAAACATGATGTGGCTAGCAGTTTCGAGAGGGGCGTCGCAAATGGGGCAGCCACTCTCCTCCGGCGTAAGGATGGTTTTGCGGAGCAAAGCAGCCCGAGCCTGAATGCAATCCTGGGCGAGCAGCCAGGCGAACACTTTGACCTTGGATGGAGCCCTGTTGCTCCACACGAAGTCGGCGAAGGAGGCGTCCACACCACCCAAGGTACAGAGCTTGTAGAGGGCGGAGCAGCTTAGCCGGCCGCGCGGACCACGGCATCTCGTCAGAACGCGCGTGTCCGCAGCGGCGGAGAGGCGAACGGCAGCGAGGCAGGGTAGGAGCGCGGCACGTTGGCGTGACGCAGAGGCAGAGAGGCGGGGAACCAGCCAGGAGTCGAGCCCGGTGTCGAGCACCTCGCGGACCGAGACATGCTGGCTCGTCGCGTGCGAGAAGAGTTCGGGCGTCACGGCGGCCAGGCGCCCGTGGGGGAACCAAGCATCAAGCCAAAACGCGGATCGGCGCCCGTCGCCAATCTCGCACGCCGAGATGCTGCGGTAGAGAGGGAGCAGGTCTTGCAGCGATTTCCAGTGGCTCCCAGCGAGGGCACCCGAGCTTCCGGCCGCGTCGATGGGGGATGAACCAAGGCATGCCCAGACCCACCGGGGCCACGATTCGTCCGCAGCAGTGAAGAGGCGGTGGAGGAGCTTGATCCGCAGGCAGTTGTTCTGGACGACAAGAGCGCGAACGCCCAGCCCGCCTTCGGCCTTGGAGCGGCAGACAAGATCCCAGGCAACGAGGCATTGAGCGCCGCACACTTTGTCAGTGGCAGCCCAGAGAAAGGCGTGGCGGAGGCGGTCAAGGGCAGCGATCACCCCAGCAGGGAGGGCGAGGGCTCCCATGGCGAAGGCGGGCAGCGCGTCGAGGACAGCGTTGATGATGACGAGGCGGCCGCCATACGACAGCAGCAGCGCGCGCCACCCCGACAAGTACTTGCCCACCCTGGCGATGGGGGGCGAGAACGCAGCGTTGCGCAGCTTCTCCGCGGAGAGAGGGAGGCCGAGGTATGTCTGCGGGAATCCCTCGACCCGACAGCCGAGGATGCCCTGAATTTCGTCGAGGACGGCAGGCTCGACGTGCATGGGGGCGGCAGTACTTTTGGAGTAGTTGATGCAGAGGCCGGTGGCGTGCTTGAAGCTGTGGAGGAGTTGGCGAAGACGCCTTGCCGACGGCACATCCGTGCGGAGGATGATGAGCGTGTCGTCGGCGTACTGCAACACGGGGCAGGGAGCGCCGTCGACGAGGGGGTGTTGGACCACGTCGTCGGCGCGCACCAGCCGCTGGAGCACATCCGCCGTGATGAGGAATAAGTACGGCGACAGAGGGTCACCCTGCCGGAGACCACGCAAGCAGGTGATCCATTTGCCCGAAACACCATTGAGCAGCACGGCGGAGCGGGACGACGTGAAGATCATGTCCATCCAGTCGCACCAGAGCACGGGGAATCCGCGAGCGAGCATGATCGTCCGTAGACTTGCCCGGCTCACAGAATCAAAGGCTTTCGCAAAGTCCACCTTCAGCACAACACAGGGGGCTCGACGTCGGTAGCAGGTATGAACCAATTCAGTTGCATACACGAAATTCTCGGAGATGCTGCGGCCGGCGAGGAACCCAGTTTGATCCACGTCAATGATACCCCCAATCTGGTGTTGGAGCCTTGTGGTGAGAGCTTTGCAAATCACTTTGATAGAGCAGTTCTGGAGGGAGATCGGTCGGAATGAGCTCGGCTCAAGAATCCCTTCTTTCTTCGGCAAGAGAACCACATGAGCACGATTGATCCGGGCCAAGTCCACAGAGCAGGAGTGAAAATTGCGAAACAGTCGGAGCAGATCCGTTTGCACCGTGGCCCATGCAGCGCAGTAGAAACTTGGGCCCAGCCCATCAGGACCAGGCGCACTTGATCTATCCATCCCTTCGATAGCCTTTTTAATCTCATGGGCTTCAAAGGGGCCAGTTAGCGCATCACAGTCAATCTTGGGCTGGTTCGCGTAGAGGGCCTCCAAGTCAAAATCCCAGTGCACGGGCGTCGCAGAGCCGAGCAGTTGCCGGTAGTAGTGGTGGAGCGCCGCAGCCTTGCCGGCGTGGGAGACGATGACCTCGCCGCCCACCTCGAGCGCGCGGATGGAGTTGCGGCGCAGCCGTTGGGAGGCCCGCGCATGGAAAAAGCGGCAGTTTTCGTCCCCTTCACCCACGGCACGGAACTTGCCTCTTTGCTTCCAGCGAGCCGCGCGCTCCAGGATCAGGTGCTCGAGCTTCGATCTGCAGGAGGCACGCAGAGAAAATTCGGGGGGTGACAGCACACGTGTTTCTTCAAAAAAATCTAGGAGGTCAATAATGAATGAGCAATTTTTTTCTAGCTGTGGATTGAACCTGTGCTTACGTTTCCAAACCTTTGCAGCGGAGCGGAAGGCTTTCAGGCGGGCGACGAGCTCGCCAGCAGCATCAAGGGAGGGGGGGGGGGGGGGACAGGCGGGGAGAGTGGTGGCGAGGAACATTGGGTGGAGAAGCCAGGAGTTTTCAAACCGAAAGCAAGGCGAGCGGGGAACGGTGGTGGAGGCGGTGACGAGCAAAGGCGTGTGGTCGGAGGTTGGGCGAGGGAGGGAGGACAGAGCGGAGTCGGGGAAGGCCAGGTTCCAGTCCTGATTAAACAGGGCACGATCGAGGCGAGCAAGAACAGGATTTTCCCTCTTGTTCGTCCAAGTGAACCGGCGGTCCAGAAGAGGCAGCTAGAACAGGGCGAGGTTGCGGATGGAATCTTTGAAACTTGCGGCGAGGGCGGCGTCGAAGTTGTCGTTGTTTTTATCGGCGGGCGAGCGGATCAGGTTGAAGTCGCCGATCAGAAGCCAAGGTCCAGAGACCTGCGGTCCGAGGGCTTCCATTTCAATGAGAAAAGCTGGGGTGAGAGCATGGTCGGCGGGGGCGTAGACGTTAGTGATCGTAATGGACAGGTCGGAGACTGTGGACTCAAGCGAGGTTGTGAGGGTGAAAACGCCGCTAGAGGAGGAGGTGAGGGCAAACTCAGCAGGGTTCCAGGCAGTAAGGATCCCACCCGAGCTGCCAATGGCGTCAACCGTGGCGAAAGCAGAGAGGTTGGAGGGGAGGAAGGAGCGGGCGGTGTAAGCGTCGACAGAACTGAGTTTGGTCTCTTGAAGACACACAATCGAGAGCGCAGCGTCAGAGATAGCGTCGCGCACGATCGGGCGCTTTTTCAGGTCACCAACACCTCTCAGATTCCACGACGAGAGACGAACAACACGAACAGCACTAATCATAAAACCAGACATACACCAGGTTACAACGACAGAGGGAGCGAGACACCGAGTACAGGGCGGAACGGGGGGGAACTACGAGGGCACACGGGTTGACAACAGTATAGCTAAGGACCACACAATGGCGAGGCAAGGGGTGTCTCGCCGGCCACCGCAGCAGCGGGGGACAACTAATCATCAGCAGCAGCGGGCGCCGATGGGGATGAGACGCAGACGGAGGCGGCCAGAGCCGCGACAGCGCGCCGGTGGAGGGGGCGGTCGCTGGCGTCCAAGATCTTATGCTTGGCGACCTGCTTCTGCAGCACAGCAGTGCAGCTACGGAGGGAGTCCTTCAGGCAACGACGCTGGACAGCACGCTCTTCCATGCTCATGTGAAACTGCGGCTCCTTGCTCGCAAGGCGACCGCTACATCTTTCAGCACCATTATCCACGGCCACGGACGACGGCGCGACAGGGGGAGTCTCGTCGAGCTCAGTGATGACCACGTTGCTACGGAGGGCGGCCGCAATGGGTGGCCCAGAGCTGAGGGTGCGGGAGCTGGAGCTGGCACCCGAGCCCCAAGAGATGGTGACCGTGGAGACCGAGGACTCCGACGACGAGGAGGATAGGCTGCCGCGCGGAGAGCTGGCAACGCTGTCCAGGAGAGCGAGCAGCGCGTCATGCGCGAGGCCTGCGTCATCGAGGGCATCGAGGCCAGCGTCACCACGGGAACCATCATCCGAGGGCGGGCCCGGGGGGAGCGCGGGGGGCAGCGCACCGAGGTTGAAGTGGTGGCGTCGAAAGGACGGCGGCGGCGGAGCGGCGAAGTACTTGATGTAGCGGCCATGTCGGTCGTACGACTCCTCCTTGGGCCACACACGGATGCGTCGCACTTTCACGAGGCGCGACCCCCATGGTGCGCGGGAGACAACAATGTCGCGGGGCACGTGCTGGGCGCGCTTCAGGAGAACCACCGCGCGCACCGAGGAGAGGTCGCTGCCGTCCACCGAGATCGGATCCACCACGAGGGTAAGGCCGAAGCAGCCGAAGGCGGAGGAGACCCCAGCGGGTTCACGTGCTCAGCAGGGAAGCGGGAGGCGAGGACGACGGCGACGAAACGGTTGTCGGGCGGGATGCAGTCAGCATCTTCTTCGCGCACCAGGCGGATGGTGCCGCCCTGGAAGACGAACGGCTGGTTGCGCATGGCGATTTCACGATCAGCCACCGACGCGAACCGCACGTACATGTCGCCGATCGACGACGGCACGACCACCACCTGGAGCCGGGGCAGTTCGCTGAAGATGGCACGAGTGACAGCGTAGGAGGGGGAGGCGAACACCGCGGGAGGGTCGATGTAGACCACGGCGAGGCGCATGGCAGCAGCGACGTCTCCGGGCGGCATGAAGATCTCGGGGAAGCGATCTTTTACAAGAACCGATCTTTTATTTTAGCTGTTTTACAAGAACCTAGTATCATTGTCTGCTGATAAATTCTGGCCTAACAACTAATTTCGGCCCAATACTATAATCAAATAGCCCACATTAGATCATCCGTGAAACGAAACATGCGATAAGTTTTGGCAATAAGGCCTTTCCTATCAAGAGGCCCAAAGCTGCACACGCGGACTAAAACCAGCCAAACCGACATCGAGAAGCCTTTCCTCATCGCGGCCTCGCCTTCTCCTCCGATTCCCCATCGCAAATTTTCAATCTCCTCTCCAAATCGGCGATCCGTCGCCATGTCCCGCACGGGGAGCCGCCTCGCGTCCGCCGTCGTGCGCCTGCCCGGCCGCTCCAGCAGGGTCTCCGCCTCGCCCTCCCCTCGCCGCCGCTCCCTCTCCCCGTCGCCCTCCCGCGACCGCCGCCAACGCCGCCGCGACCGGTCCCCCGTCCCCTCCCGCGACCGCCGCGGCGACCGGTCCCCGGTCCCCTATCGCGACCGCCGCCGGGACAGGTCCCCCAGCCCCTACCGCGAGCGGCGCCGCGACCGCGACCGCTCCCCAAGCCCCTTCCGTGACCGCCGCCGCCAGTGGTCGCCCTACCACAATGACCGCGGCCGGGACATGGATCGGGACCGGGAACCCCCCGTGCGCCGCGGCGGCGGCGGAGGCGGCGAGTGGTCCGCCTCCGACGACGACGACGAGGAGCTCAAGGGGCTCAGCTACTTCGAGTACCGCTGCGCCAAGCGCCAGAAGCTTCGCAAAAATCAGAAGCGGTGCATCTGGAAGATTACGCCCAGCCCCCCTCGACGCGACGACGAGGCCGACGAGTACCGTTACAGCGACGAGGAAGAAGAGAAGGAGAAGGAGAAGAAGGAATCGCCGAAGAAGAACTCATCTGATAAGAGCGACGGCGAGGAGGAGAAGAAGGATTCGTCCGAATCTGAGTCTGGTGAGTCCGATAGCTCATCCGATTCCAGCGAATCGGATTATGCTAGGAAGAAAAAGAAAGGGCGTAAGAGCAGACATCGCAGCAGCAAAAAGCATAGCCGTCGTGCCCATCGTCGCCGCCGTTCATCTGATATAGGAAGTGAAAGCGACGGAAATGTTGATGAGGATTCTGAGGGTTCTTCTGATTCGGAGGACTCTAGGGATAGGAGGAGGAGGAAGCGATCACGGAAGCACAGGAAGTCTAAGAGGAGGGGACGGAGCTCCAGGAGGAAGAAGAGTAAGAGTCTGGATATACCCTCTGATGGAAGCTCTGAGGAGGTGGAGGTCTCAGGCTCTAGCCCTATCTCGATGGACAGTAAGAAGTCGGACAAGAGCTCAAGGAAGAAGAGGAGCAAGGAGTCTGATTCTGAAGATTCCATCCCTGCTGATGCTGTTGCCATTGCTGATGATACTGAAGTTGAAAACGCAGATGTGCAAGAGATTGACCCAGAGGCAATTAAGTTCAAGGAAATGCTCGAGGCTCAGAAGATGGCTGCTCTGGAGAATGAGATGCCGGTTGGACCAATGCCACTGCCTCGTGCAGATGGTCATATTAGCTATGGTGGTGCACTGAGACCCGGTGAAGGTGATGCTATTGCACAGTATGTACAGCAGGGGAAGCGTATCCCACGACGTGGTGAGGTTGGTCTGTCTGCAGATGAGATTCAGAAGTTTGAAGATTTGGGCTATGTGATGAGTGGGAGTAGGCACCAGAGGATGAATGCTATCCGTATAAGGAAGGAAAACCAGGTTTATAGTGCAGAGGATAAGAGGGCTCTCGCCATGTTTAACTACGAGGAGAAGTCAAAGAGAGAGCACAAAGTTATGGCTGATTTGCAGCGCTTGGTTTCGAGAACCATTGGCGAGGAGACAGGGCCTTCACATGATCCATTTGCTGCTACAGATGACTGAGTAATTATTTCTAGCTACTTTACAAAGAAATGGTTGCCAATATTATGTACGCATGTTTTTCCTGTTGTTCCTATAGTACCAGTGATATCGAATTTGTGTTTTTGTAACTTCTGTTTTGTATCGACCGTACCTAGCTTACAATGCTTATTATCCTACATGTTGCATCTGTGTTCATGATATCTGCTATGTGTGTCAAGTTGACTGATTTACCATACCATGATTTGTCCAAGATTTATCCCGTTGATAAGATAGAATGGGCATAAGAATTTGGCATTTGTGTGTGTTAAAAGACATAACAGATATGCATAAGTTAGTATCGCTGGGATCAGTAAATATGCTTGCAACATGCAAGGTGCTTTGGGAATTCTCCGCAGTAATGATTTGAAAATATTTTCTCTCTATCCAAACAAACTATTGTATGTCTACATTGAAGGTTATTTGTCTCGTGATATCAAAGTGTATATGCGGGTCATGTGGACATGATTTTTCTGTATTTCATATGGGTTTGTAGTAAAACAACCATCGACAACAAGATTAAAAACTGTTGAAAGTAAAAATTGTCCTCCCATGTAGGCTAGATAAATTGAAGGTATTAACACATAGTTTGAGAACAGTGAGTAAAAACTGTCCACCCATGATTTTTCTTTATTTCATATGGGTTTGTAGTAAAACAACCATCGACTACACGATTCAAAACTGTTGAAAGTAAACACTGTCCTTCCATGTAGGCTAGATAAATTGAAGGTATTAACACATAGTTTAAACAGTGAGCAATGTGCTATAGGGTATATTGCTTTATTTAGGATGTTACTTCAGTAACGTGATTGACTTCACCAGATAAATGATTCTGTTCATACAGATATTATTCATCTGGCTATAGGTTGGCAATTTCACGATGCGAATTGGATGCATGCACCTTCTTTTTGTATAGAGCTTATTTATAAATTGCGCAAGTAGACTTGGGAACTCATTTATGTGCTTTGCCACCCTGCTAGCATTGATTCATCAGAAGTTGCTGACTGTTGTGAATTGATGCTTCGTATGAACATACATCATATTCAGTATGATAAATTGATTATGGATAGCAGTTCCATCTTTGCACGATCAACAGTTGATCTACGCAGCACTTCACTTCGAAAACAGTAGAAACGATAGCTGTTTCCCATCGCCAGCCATTGTGGGAAATTTAAGTTCATCATCGAACCAAAGCGCTGATGCATTTAGCTATACATGTTAGTCATTTTTTAGGAGTCTGCCATCTGGAGTATGGATCACAGGGTGAGCTGACTGACTCACAGCACGAAAAAGAACAACACATGGCCGAAGCATCTAGTGTCACAAGACCATTTTTATCTAGTTGATGTTATCTTGCTGTAGTAGGCCTGACCACCGTGGCATTTTGCGAAGCGTTTGGACCGAGTGTGTTATGTTGTGTAATGGTCTCTTCCGAAAATGTTCTATGATGATGGATTCTCTTTTGGATGCCCAGAAGTTCCTCTAAACCATTAATTTCTATCAATAAACCTGCTAAAGCACCAAACCATAGAGAATGTCCGACTACTGTTCTTAACCCAAATCAAAGAAAACAACAGAAATACTCGACCTGGAGAGGAGACCACTGACCAATCTCCGTCCATTTTCCCCTGCCTTTCCTATCTTATTTTTTATTATTTTTGTATTCAAGTCGAAGAAGTACGGAAGTAGAGTCAACATTCTGATGGCGTTCGTCGGCGACGTGGATAGCAGTAAACCAGGAAACGGGCTGAATCCTACCAACTTTTATATATATGTACTATTACTTACCTGCATGATTGCTGACAAGCTTGAACTAAATTTTATTGCGCATAACTGAATTACTCCCTCTATACATGTGGACATATCTTATCCTAGAACTTCTTATATTTTGATACGGATAGGGTATAAGATAACGGTTAATCTACCAAGGGAACATGCCCAACATTTTTCATACGACGCGCATAAGCGACGGACCAACTCATGCATGCAGCGAATCTTTTGGCAATCGAAAATTCAAAATAAATTATCTCTTAAACCGGTAATCCAATTGACGATCCGTTTACACTGCTGGCTTCGTCTCAACAACTACTTTAAAATAAGATCCCATCTTAATATGTTTTGACGAACTTTTTTTTCCGTTGTCAGTTGCCAGGTTATAGTACTGCAGTTACCACATTGGTAGTTAACAGTTGTCACCCAAATAATGCATAGTTACACAGTAATTTTTACATGTTTCATGATGATTTGATCACTCTAAACACGTTAAATTTAAAACTAACGTCACCAATGGGTTATGTTGGGAGTAGAGAATTTTTAAACACTCTGGCAACCATTTGATTTTAATCTGGTAACCAACTTATCAATATCTGGTGACAAAGTGAATATAATCTGGTAACTAGGGCCGGGAAAAAAGTTGATCAAAACGTATCAAAAATGAGATCTAGTTTTAAAGTTCTCGTCATAACAAAGCCAACCATGAAAACGAATTTGAGTTTCGACTTATGGTTTAAGAGATAAAATATTTTAAAGTTTCGAAACAAAAATGAATCTACGTCATGCATGCATGCAAAGTGAGATCGGTGGGCTAAGTTGAGCCGCCGTATAGAACTCTAATCTGGGGCACGTTTCCTAGATATGAAAGTCCATAAGATAATGCTTGTAAACGATGGACAATTTACACAACTGATATAAATAGTTGAGTAGTTTCTACTAATGGCCAGCTATGAAACCAACCACTCGCTCCATGAGCGCCACGGCCTCTGGTTCGCCGTGGTCCTCGACGAAGAAGCCGTGGCCTTTGCCTTCCGACTCGAACCACTCCAAGTGCCCGTGCCACCCGCTGGACTTCACGGCCTCGTAGTACGCCCGCTCCCTCGGCAGCCTCGGGTCCTCCGACGCAGCGCAGACCAGCATCCTCTCGCACGGCAGCGTCCTCAGGCTCGGCGCACCGGCGGCCAGCGGGTTCATCCTCGGATCGTCCAGCCCACCGCTCGCGCCCGGGAAGATGACCGTCCACCTTTTCTTGACACTCGCCCTGTATTCCTCTTCCTCCGTGGCCAATTTCACTTCGCCGCTGAACGAAGGGTGGAGCAAGATGGCGCCCTCGATGCGCGCCTGCGACGCCGTGGAGGTATGCAGACCAGTCATACCGGCGGCGATGGCCATGTTGTGGGCTATGTTGCCGCCGGCGCTGCAGCCGGCCAGGAAGACGCGGCCGAGATCGCCGTGCTCGGACAGCCACGGATCGGCGCCGGACAGCGCCCAGTTGACCGCGGCCCAGGAGTCGTCGTAGGCCGCCGGGAGCGGGTGCTCGGGAGCGAGACGGTAGTCTACGGAGACGACGATGGCGCTCGCGTCGCCGGCTAGCGAGTTCACGTACCGGTGGTGGCCAGGACAGCCGGCAGACCCGACCATGAAGTAGCCGCCGTGGAAGAAGACGACTATAGGGAGCTTCGTCGTGACTACTGTGGCGGTGGTGGTATCGTCGGGTTCAGCAACCGCGATGTCTGGCAGGTAGATGCGGACGGAGACGCCGGTGGCGGCGTCGATCACGACGTCTTTGGAGGTGACGCCGGTGGCGGCGTCGTAGCCGGCGGGCACGGTGTCCATCCCGCTCAGGCGGACAACGTGTCCGTCCTTGTATAGTCGGAAGCAGCCGGTCTCAAGAAGGATCTCTCTGCTCCCGGACTCCATTGTCCTGCGCTTGCCAAGCTCTCGATCGGCGCAAGCCGCAGAGCTGAGCGGCGGTTGTGAGCAGGACCAGGCTAGCAGGGGCCGATCAGGACTTGTGAGGCCAAGAGGATTCAGTTTATCCTATGTGTGCATTGGTATTGGGATGACGCATGTCGGGAAGTAGAGTTCAGTTGATTGCATCGGTGGTTGGTGAGTTCATTGGCTTTTAGCCAGCACACGCAAGCTCCTATGGTTCAGATGGACACGTCCTTCTCCAAGGCCAGTTTTTTTTTTTTTTTGAATTTTCTCCAAGGCCAGATGTTAGCTACGTCAGGCCAGGCGTCCACGTTTCCCTGTTGTTTTTTACTCTGACTTTTGTGCAGACGGGGAGGCTATTTACGAATGTGACTGCGCAATCTACGTTAGATGGAACATGAAACTCTTTGTGATGTTTGGTGAAGTTCAACGTATCCCCTTCATGAGAGTTGGGTTTTGAGTTAATGTACTTGGTCTACGGTTTTCTACCTTGTCTTACGTTATCAAATCTCTGCATATATTTCATATTAGAAGCGCTTCTAATAACGTTACATATGTAGGAATGAGATTGAGGCAGATCGCATCGGAATGCGTATAATGGCTGCTACTGGTTTTGATCCACACATAACCCCTATGGCCGTTGAGAAGCTAATAGGGAATGGCATATATCATCCTTCGGGGAAGAAAAGAGCAGTTAACTTTTATCTAGAGCATAAATCATGGATGAGGCGCTGGATATATGTAGAAGTTTATGCAAGCCAAGGAAGGGTCTAGAGGTTAACCCAAGTTTATAGATGTTATGTTTTAGCAGTAGTTGTTGTAAGTATGAATGGGGCCTGCCAGTCAAAGAAGGTGTTTAGTTGCTTCACTTGTGATTTAATATTTAATAGAAATATGATCCATTTCTCTTAATTCCTATTTGTTTGAGAGCAGCTTCTTGATCCTTCGTTGCTTTGGAGGATCATACTGATGCTTAGTTTTTGTCATCAACTATCTAGTAATCAACTAGGAGTACTGATGACTAACTCAGTCATATCTGATTAATCTCGGGAGCTTAATTAGTGTTGGCTTGCTTCTATACTTCGCGTTCATGTCAAAAAATGTATGATGCAGTCGACCCCATCTAGATTTGTTTTGTGTACCTGAAATTGCACAACAGTCATACATGACATTTTTTTATTACTCCATAGGGATTACAAGACGGTCGTGGTCGAGCACCTGAAGCCCCTTGAATCGCCAGGTTGAGCTAACTGGGTCTCAAAATGAAGATACAAAAAAGGCGAGTGTATAATAAACAAAAATACAAAACTGCTGTACCTCGGCGCAGTATCCGAATCAAAATAAGTACTAAGAAACAATGAAAGGTTGTTTTTGGAATAGTGGTGGCTTTAGAGACCCAGCTAAGCATTCAGTAGTTGCAGAGAGCATTAGAGACTATCGCCTTTGATTTGTTTGCAATAATTGAAACTGGGCGAGATAACTTTTCGAATCCGTTCCTCAACAATTTGGCCGGAGGGTTAAATTTTGTTTGGTTATGCTTACCACCTCAAGGGAGATCGGGTGGCATTCTAGTAGGGAGAACAATCTTGTGGTTAAGAATATTGAACCAGGAGAAAGATGCGTTAAGTTTCACCTACAATCCAAAATAGATAGTTTTGAATGGTCGTTGGTTGTAGTTTATGGTGCAGCTCAAGATGCCCAGAAGGGGGAATTCTTAGGCTGAACTTGTGCGCATTTGTGAGAATGAGCAAGGATCGTTGTTGGTAGGAGACGACTTTAATATTATACAGCGTCAAAAAGAAAGAACAATAATTTTGAGGCTAGACGGCCTTTTATTTTTAATGCCATAGTTGAGAATCTTGATCTTCGAGAGCTTGATCTCTCGAGTAGGAAATATACTTGGGCTAACAGAAGAGCTAACCCGACTTATGAGAAGTTGGATAGGATACTTACGAGTGTGTATTGGGAACGGAAATTCCCACTAGTGAGCGTAAAGGCGTTAACTAGAGAAGAATCGGATCATAATCCTTTGCTTATTTAGTCAGGGAACAAGCCTTTATATGTAATAAGATATATGCAAAATAGTGGGGTACCATGGGGGGTAGCGGTGCACCCACTTTCCACCGTTGGATGTGATATAGAGAGCAAAAGTTTGATAACAAGGGAAAACGGAAGTTCTAACTGCCGTCATACTGAGAGCACAAGAAATGCAAGGTATGCTAGTCTATCTCCCACGTCTTTCCAGATACTCAAAGTTTTAGGAATTCCATACCCCATATAAAATTCCATACCACACGTGGAGAATTGTAATTTTGTGTGGTAGAGACATTTTTGCATGGTTGTTGGACCATGTAGCACCGTTATGGATTTCATCTCTTTCGAAAATGTGTAATGGATGTGAACAATTATCAGCTAGCACATGCAAAAGGAGTGAGAGAACTCAAGAATTCCACTTTCTGGAGAATTATCTCCTACGTTTTTTTGCGGGATGAGAAGTTGAGCACGGCTACAGATTGCCCATGCCTCATGTCTTTTCACATCTCGTTCAGTTTTGTGCTAATTCCAAGCAGCAGCCTTTTAATTTCGTTCAGAGTCGTTGTGTTGATTCACCTTACCTTTCAATCCATGTAGTTCTGTGTAGCAGATGATGTGCTAATTAATTTTAACGGAGTTTATTATGTTGTCAAGTTCTCTGTGCAGTCCAATGTATTTTTTCTGGAAGACTACTTTTTTTCTTTTAGAAGTCGACTTTTACGTACCAAAAAAGTTTAATTTGTACCAATGAATGGAGGAGACGGTGACTTTTTTTAGTTAATTAGGTCATGATTAGGTCAGACAATAATACAATTGGGTTCACAAAAAACACAATAAACTACTTCATTTACCGAGCTAATAGAAAACAAATTTTCATTTGCATAGAATTTCCCAACTTTTTGACAAAAAAAAACGAACCATCGCCATATTATCTTGCACATGAATTGTTTTTAGTCCCAAAAATTTCGGCTAGTTAGAAAACAAGAAGAAAAACAACCATCACCGCTACTTTTTTCACATGAAATGTTGTGTGGCTATATATGGTGTTTGGGACCAAAGAAACCATCCACCACCGCTATGGATTTCACCTCTTTTGAAAATGCCCAATGGGGTGTTGCCTACTAGCACATGCAAAATAAGTCAGAGGACTCAAGAATTCGACCTCTGGAATTGTCTAATGGACATGGAGAATTCTCTTAAGCACGTGGAGAATTCTAATGGACGTGGAGAATTCTCTAATGAGCGTGAAGAATTTCCCACACGTGAGCGGAGTGACAAGCTAACGGAGAAACACCTCCGTCACATGCATCTTCCTCAGGTTTTCATCGAGGGAGCAGATAGGATGCAAATCCAACGACCTATACCCTATGCACCGCTACCCCCCATGGCACCAAATCCGCGTCGTAAGATTTATTTCTCTTTTGAGTTGGCTTGGCTAAGAAAAGAAGGATTTTTTAGATGATGACTAAAGAGTGGTCGTCCATTTCTTTGGGGAGTAGTCCAATGGAAATATGGCAGAACAAGATCCGCCATCTCCGATCCTATTTGAGAGGATGGGCTAAAGACCAAAGTAGTATTTATAAGAAAGAAAAACACGCTTATTACAGATTATAGAAAAGTTAAAGCTGAATCTTTCTTGTCCCTTCGGGGACATCCGATAAAGCTGAATCTTTCTCTCTTAGTACTTCCGAGAGAGAAGAAATAAGGGAAGCAACGGATAAAGTTGCGAATATGAGGAGGGACAAAGAGTCCAAGTGGGATCAAAGAGCAAAAGTAAAACATGTTCAGGAAGGGGGCAACAACACGAAATAGTTCCACCTTATTGCGAATGGAAAACATAGACGAAAAATGATTTTCCAATTAGGACATGATGAAGGAATTATTACTGGCCATGAAAATATTAAAAATTATATCACCGAGTTTTATAAGAAGTTGTTTGGTGTATTGGCTCAAAACAACTTTTCTCTTGTGGAATCTGAAATTTGGATATACCACAAATCTCGCCCGAGGAGAATAAAATACTTGTTTCGGATTTCACTGAGAAAGAAGTCCATGAAGCAATATTGCAAATGAAAAAGAGCAAGGCACCGAGATCAGACGGGTTTCTAGCGGAGTTCTATCAGATGTTTTGGTCAGTCATAAAACAAGATTTAATGAATATGTGTGAGAGTTTTCAAAGGGGGGAACTACCTTCGTTCCAATTAAACTTTGCAACTATTATTTTACTTCCAAATAAGGAGAACGTTGTACATATACAGCAATACTGTCCTATATGCCTCTTTAACGTTAGCTTCAAGATTTTTACCAAAATAGGTACTAATAGGGTAACGACAGTGGCACAAAAGGTGATACGCCCAACCCAAACGGCATAGATACATCAGTACCGTCCTATATGCCTCCTTAATGTTAGCTTCAATATTTTTACCAAAGTAGGTACTAATAGGGTAATGGCAGTGGCACAAAAGGGGATACGCCCAGCAAAGACGACATTCCTGTCGGGCAGAAATATTCTTGAAGGGGTGCTAATATTACATGAAACTATTCGTGAACTTCATAGGAAGAAAGTGAATGGTGTAATCCTTCAAATTGACTTCGAAAAAGCGTACGACAAGGTGCAATGGCCTTTCCTCCAACAAGTATTACGCATGAAAGACAAGTATTACGCATGAAAGGATTTGATGAGAAGTGGTGCCATTGGGTTCAGGAGTTTGTGAGTCGTGGTAATGTAGGTATTAGGGTAAATGTTGACTTAGGTCATTGTTTCCAAACAAGAAGGGTCTATGGTAAGGAGACCCGTTATCCCCCATTTTGTTTAACATTGTCTCTGATATGCTTGCCATTATAATTACTCGGGCAAAATAGGATAGCCAGGTAGAATGACTTATTCCTCATTTAGTAGAGGGTGGGGTGTCCATTCTACAGTATGCAGATGATACCATCTTGTTTATGTCCCATCATATGGAGAAGGCTTTAAATATGAAACTCATCTTGTATATGTTTAAGCAATTATCGGTATTAAAAATAAACTTTCATAAGAGTGAACTTTTTTGTTTTGGCAAGGCTAAAGCGATGGAAGATCAATATAGACTTCTTTTTCGGTGCGCATTTGGTACCTTTCCTTTTAAATACTTGGGTATCCCCATACACTTCGGGGTTGTTTGGATACGGGAGTTTAGGAGAACTGTTTTTCTGTAAGCTGAGATAACCGTCTAACAAACTAAAACATTGTTTGGGTGGGGTAAACAAAACGTTGATAAGGAAAACGGGATTTCCAGAAACTCAGGAAAGCGCATTTTGACAAAAACAGGTATTACTCGTTTTTCAGAAAACTCAATTACGCAAAACGCGATTGCAACAACTTTTCCACTTCGTCCTCAACAAACTCAGCCCGCCACTTCTTTTTCCCGGCCACTCAGCGCGCCATTTTTTTGATCGCGCCTATATATTACGGATGCTGGTACACCATATCAACAAACATATATTGAAAGCCAGATCCATGGCTGACGGTTGACGCTGGCTGGGATCATCAATTCGCTGCCCATTGACGACGGCTGCTACCACTGTTTCGCTGGCTCGAGGAGAAGAGCTCTCTTCTCGACCCGATTGTTGACAGAAGACAAGGGCTCTCTTCCTCGATCTGGTTGTTGACGGAAGATCTACAGGTATGATCCAATTCGCTTTAGGAAATCTGAGCAACATATGCAATCCTGTGGTGAGAGTATTCATAGTTTTAGTGAAAGAACGCAACTGTAAAATAGAAACTGCATATTGTAGCATATTTGTAGCACTCATGTGTTTACTTGAGTGATGAATAGACAATCCTTTTCTATAGTTCATTATATTTTTAGGCTTCAGTGCTGCAGTGATAACCTGTAGTAGTCATCAGGGAACTAGATTGCTAATATGCTCATACACTTCATCTATAACTTTGCATAACTTGGTTTGCAGTACAAATCTGATACTAGTAATTATTGTGTCGCTTTCTTTCGTTGTAGAAAAATATGGATGATCAGGTTAAAAAGATTAAGAAGGAAAACACTGATAAGCAACCCACAAAGCGTCACATATGAAAATCTTCGGAGGACAAAATATTGCTCAATATACTAAAAGAGCAAACCTTAAATGGAGGGAAGGACGGAACAGGTTACACAAAAAAAGCATGGCGTGAAATCCAAGAACAGATGAACAACTCAAAGGTAGACAAACTAGAGTTGCAACAAATAAAAAATCGTCATAAGTACTACAGGAGTTACTATGCTACCATGGACAGACTTCTAAAACTCACTGGGTTTGGCTGGGATGATGAGGACAAAATGATCAAAGCAGAAGATGAAATTTGGGAGGATCTCATTTCAGTAAGTTTAGCTCATAATTTTTTTATAGACCATTGCAACGTTCTTATCGTTAACCAATAGACTAACAATATACTAATTAACTGCAGAAGGATAAGAATATTCAAGAATACCGAGATAAAGTGTGGCCTAGTTGGACAGACCTTCAAGACATATGTGCTAGCTCTACTGCATCTGGAGTTGGTGCTATATCTAGCAAAGGGGAAGGTGAAACCGTTAAATCACAAATTGATCCAAATGAGGTAGTTGATATTGAATCCAACGAAGCAAATGAACCCTCCACTGCTTGTCCTAAGAAGCTCGATGCCACTAAAATAGACAAAAGTAAGAAGTTCATTGGTAGTGGATCACAAGATACTACAAAAGGTCAAAAACGCACAACTGATGCTATAACTGCATTAGACCGCCTTGCTGACGCATCACTGAGCATTGTTGAATCGAAGAAGAATGCATCACAACAGATATATGCTTACTCAGTGAAGTCATGTATGCAAATATTAAATAGCATCCCTAACCTTGAGGTGAAGAAAAAACTAAAAGCTGCACAAGCATTCGCAGATGGCAACCAAAGGGCGATTTTCATTGAGATGGATCAAGATACTCGGTCTCTCTGGATTGAAGAAGTTTAGTTTTTTTTGTTTGTCTTACTCCAACGAGATTTAAGAATAGGTCATTTAGTCTTCCATTAAATTCTTGTACCATTTTGCGTTCAGACAATCAATATCATTTTGTATTTTAAATATTTGTTTCTTGGTGCTACTTGCTGATTATATGAACTAATCATTGTTCTAACCTAGTTCACTTTTTTGCACTTCGTACCGAGCTTAGTATTTGAAATTTTGTAGAACCATGGAAGATATGGCTAATGAAGAATTTTCCGATTCTGAGAAAATAATAATTAATAACATTTCTGCAGTGACAGTGTTTCGAGATGTGTTGTTGACTAGACTATTCAAAACACCTCGTAACACCTCAAAATTGACCGGTGCTCAAAAAACTAGAGTGGTTGGAAGGACACCTGGTTAGATTTTATGAACAAGTTCGTGTCGAAAAACACACATTTTACTTACTTCGTGATGCATTGTGTGAGAGGAAACTATTGAAGGATATAAACCATATGAATGTCAATGAACAACTATTGATATTTCTTCATACAATTGGACATAATGTTAGGAATCGTGTTCTACAAGATAGATTTCAACATTCTGGTGAAACAATAAGTTGACACTTCAATATAGTCTTGAGAGCCATCAATGGTCTACGAGATGTTTGCATAACAGATCCGCCCAATGTAGTCCCATCAAAAATATTGGTTGACCCTAGGTACTACCCATACTTCAAGGTATATTTTTCTATCTCATGCACATGTTTATTTTTTCTATGGCTATAAGGAATTTTGTAAAACCTTAAATTCTTATAACTTATTTTTGGAACAGAGTTGTTTAGGAGCAATTGACGGGACACATGTTGATGCAAAAATCAGGCTTGATAAACAAACTCCTTACATAAATAGGCATGGCTATATCTCTCAAAATGTAATGGCAGTCGTGTCTTTTGACATGACTTTTTCATACGTTGCTGCTGGATGGGAAGGTTCTGCATCAGATCAAGCCGTTCTACGGTGGGCTGTTACTAGTGGTGGTTTTGTTGTTCCTGAAGGTAAAATAGGAATACACGAATTTACACGCATGGCAGTAAAGTTCATCTATATTGTCTTAAAACATATAATAGTACTAATGTGTGTGTTATCAAACTTTGAATGTAGGTAAATTTTATCTTGTTGACTTAGGCTACGAAAATACTCCAAAATTTATTGCCCCCTATCATGGAGATCGCTATCATATCGGTTCATTTCGTGGAAGCAATCGACGATATAATAGTGCAAAAGATTTGTTCAACCATCTGCATGCCCAACTACGGAATGTTGTTGAACGGACTTTCGGTGTTCTAAAAGCTCGTTTTCCAATTTTAAACAGGAAAGGAGGAATTCCTTATCCATATAAAACTCAAGTCAAAATTGTTATGGCTTGTTGCATTATCCATAACTTCATAAGGAGGGTTAATCAACCTGATGAGTTGTTCGAGCTCTATGAGCACGGGGAAACACCAACAAATATCGACAATGGCGATCAAGAAGCTAGAGGGCAGGCACAAAAAGATGAACGAGCTGCCGGTGAGCGGATTCGTGGAGCCATCACTCAACAATTGTGGGCTAATCATCAGCAACGTAACAGTCAGCAAGAGGAAGATGATTAAGCTCGACAATTAAGCACTACATATATGTTGTCTTCTTATTTGTAGGCACATCGGATAATTTCGTCGTTAGAACTTTTCGTTCATTTATAGATTCAACAAATTTACATTCAAAGCTTAATGCTAAAATAAAATGAAAAGTTGTGGAGCTACAAGCTAAATTACAGCTTTAATCCTCATATCACAGTCAAATACTGTATAATCTAGAGCTACGAGCATGCTACAAGAAATTAACAGGATCATCTTTCTTCTTTCTCCTAGATCTAGCAGACTGCAAGAACTAGAACGAGAAAGAATGGGCACCTGAAATAATCTGAATGGGTGTGAGTGTGTGACACCAGAGTCCGAGATCTGGCATGCCGCCATGACGACCACCATGGACCTCGTGGCGGGGCAAATTGACCAAATCTAACCCTCATGCAAAACTTTAACACGAAATGGACTGTTTTCGAATCTTTAGTCAAATCTAACCCTTTTTTAGTACCGCTCAACATATTGGCGGTACGATTAGATGTGATACCGTCATTATCACTCTAACGGTACTACGGTTAACCCTACTGCCGGGGCGGTAAAATGTATAAGGCTACCGTCAGGTGACCCGGCGGTACTATGTACAACCCTACCACCAGAATGTTTGGCGGTAGCCTTTTGGGTTAGATGCAGATTTTCTTTTGAAAAAGGTGCATTTAAGGCTCAAGTTCGAAACAAAGGTCAGATTAGTCAGATTTGCCTCGTGGCGGACATCGTCGAGCCGCTCCCCACCTCTGCTGCGCAGGGACGACTGGGCGTCTAGGTGTGCGGCGTCGAGCACTCTCCATGCTCCGAGCTGCCTGGGTACAGCTGCTACGCATCCAGGTGTGAGGTCGCTCCGACGGAGGTGCGTGCTGCTGGGCCGCCCGGCCGCCGACGGGAGAGCTTGGCGGTGCTCCGACGAGGTAAGCTCAGCGAAGAACAGATGGTAGAATATGAGAAAGCAGTAGCACTGATCTGGGGGAGAAGTGGAGAGTGGGGACGCTGGAAGAGATGATTTGGGGCAAGGGCAACCAGCGAGGGTGTGGACAAACAGGATACTATACATACCGGTTTAAGAATTGAGCAACCCAAACGTGGTTTTACGAACACTCGTTCGTAATAGAAATAGGTAATTTCCTCTTAGCGCAGCTGCGCTGTGTGGTCGTATCGAACGCTCACTCGATGAGCCGTCCGATCGCGTCGCGATGCGCGCATCCTAGGTGCCGCACTGAGCGCCCACCTAATTGGGCAACGCGAGCGCCCACTGCCGCACGGGGTGCGTCGCTGTCGAATCCTACGTGGCTCGCATTAATTGTGAGCGCTCAAGACTACCGCTGGGCGCCCGTGCGCTTGCTAGACCGGTCCATACAAATATTAGGAAAACTTGTTTTCCCAAAAATCCTGCTAAAACGTGTTTTCCTAAAACTGTCGCTAATATTTGTTTATCCAAACAACCACTTCACAAAGTTGAAGAATGGGGAGTGGCAACCGGTTGTGGACTGCTTTGAGAAAAAAACTTGCTAGTTGGGCTAGGAAGCTTTTATCATATGGGGATCGCCTCATCCTGATAAATGCGGTCCTTACAAGTTTGCCCATGTTTATGCTTTCGTTTTTTGAGATACCCAAAGGGGTACGTAAGAGAATGGATTTCTTTCGATCTCGGTTTTTTTGGCGAGGTGATGGTCATAACAGGAAATATAGACTTACAAAATGGAACATTATCTGTAGGTCTAAAGAACAGGGTGGGCTGGGAATCGAGGTTCTAGAGTCAAAGAACAAAAGTTTATTATGCAAATGGTTTTCCAAACTAGTATCAGAGGATGGGGTCGTGCTGGAACTAATTCATAATAAGTACTTGAATTCTCAAACTTTAACGCAAGTCACGGTCAAACCACAAGATTCTTCTTTTTGGAAAGGATTAATGAAAGTCCAGGAGGAGTTCTTTCACATCACGGGTCACATAGGGTCGTTTACTCTAGATGATGGGGAAACAACCAGATTTTGGGAAGATATCTGGCTAGGGGATAAGCCCCTATCTTACCAGTATCCGAATCTATATAGTATTGCTCAAAGGAAACAAGTCTCAGTAGCATCTGTTTTAGCTCAGGCACCTCCTCCTAATTTAGTGTTTAGAATAGCACTTACGGGGGATAGATGGATTAGATCGTTGCATCTTGTTAGACGGTTAGTGGAGGTGCGGCTGACAAACTCTCCAGATGAGTTTAAGTGGGGATTGACTAGATCAAGAAAATTTATGTACCTAGATCTTTTGAGTGATCAGACTAGGTATTTACGAAAAATTATTTGGAAAATGAAGGTACCACTAAAGATAAAGATTTTTATGTGGTTCTTGCACCAAAAGGTAATTCTAACAAAGGATAATAAAGCGAAATTGGAACGGCTGTAAAAAAATGATGCTTTTGTGATCAAGAGGAAACAATTCTGTATTTGTTTATTTCTGTTCTTTTGCTAAGATGGGTTGGCGTATCGTGTTTATGGCTTTTAATATTCGGTCCCCTTGTAGTATTGCCAATTTGTTCGTTAATTGGTTATATGGGGTTGATAAAAAAAAGTGGAAATCCGAGTGGGAACATGCGCTTTGCTATGGGCCATATGAAATATACGCAATGACATTATCTTTAACAACGCAAAAACTTCTTCTTTCATGCAGGCGATTCCGATAGCTATTCATTCGATTCATATATGGTCCTACCTACAAGCAACGGACAAACGTGCCGTTCTGGATATTGGGTGCAACCGGCTACTTTTGGTGGCGCAGAACTTATACAACCAATACAACTGGCGTTCTGATTTTAGTATAACTTGTTGATTCAGAGTCAGTTTATGTTATCGGTTCTTTTTCGGTGGTTGATTCATTTCAACCCTATGTGACCCATGATGTAATTTTTTATAAGACTAGATCTGAAATAAAAATAATAAATGCCGCATGCATCAAATCGATGTAGAGGCTGGGACTCTTCTTTTCTAAAAAAAAAATACTTACACTAAATTATCCATGGCCGAAATAATCAATAAAATCAACTCGTACCAAAGCACGATTTTTTTTGCTAGTAATACTAATAAGAAATTTAGCCCATGATGGTCTAACTAACTTACCATACCATCAAAACAATACTAAACAATTATGTTTTAGCCAAACTTAGCGTCTACATTTTGTACTCCTCAAAAAGCAACTCGCCCTCACCTTAATGTCATTCATGGCCGCTCAGGGGTGAAAGCCAACAACTACTCCACCACAATGACCGGCCTTCAGTTTTGGGTGTGAGATGTGTAGCCGTGTGAAGGGGGTCGTGCATTCCAGCCGAAAAGGCTCTATCTGCATTGGGGCCAAGTGTGGATGTGGCAGACCTCAGTCTACATGAACAATTGCACACGATGGGACAATACAATGTATCACATAGGAACGAACAAACCCATTAGATCGTTGGTGACAAGTTTAATATTGCTGCTAGTCTCTCCTGTGGACGCCTTATGCATGTTATAATAAAAAATCTACGATATATATTTGCAAGGTTCATCTTCATGCATGCATACCTACTTATTTGAGAAAGTAACAGTAGAATTTATATACACTGTATCATAGAAACAGTGAGCATGTATAATAATGGAATTATGTGTATGTAAAGGTAGTAGAAACAGTTTGATTATAATAATCCATACTACATGCATAGATCATCAGCATGATTATAATAATCAATGCCAGGGTTCAATATTTCGATTTCTAGATTTCTTTCGCCCCGAGTCAAGATTCGCAAATTTCGAGAAATCAACGAAATTTCGAAGAAAGATTTCAAATATTTCGATCAAATTCAAATTCTGGCGTTTTAAAATATTTACCAAAAAAGAATGTACAGATGAGATTCGAACTAACAACCACCCACATAACAGATTGGAGGCTCAACCGACAGAGTAAAGGCCCGTTCCTGTTGTGTAATTCATTTTTCTCTATTATAACTATTATCTGATAGATTTTTCTTTAAATTTGCTCGAAATATTTGGCCAATTTCGGTGTTCTCGCCCCTCTACGAAAATCGTTGATTTCGCGAATTTCGGTCGAAATTTCGACGAAATTTTGAACACTGATCAATGCTACATGCATAGATCATCAGTTTGATACATTGGACTATGAAAAAATCATGCAAGTGATCAATTTATATACTTAAGTTTCTATATATTTGTTTACATAACAATACACTACACACCCATATTAAGATATTTGTTAGGTTGTATACTTTAGAATTTGTACCTATATGTGTAATATTAAACAACAATATTCACATAATAATATGCAAAACACTATATAACTCATTGACGGTTAAAAATAACAAGTTGTGTGTTTTCCTTTTTGTGTTTAAGGTTGTGTTATATCTTGTCAAGAGTAATATCTCACAAATAAAAAACTTTTGCGCAACTAAGATATTCTTTAAATGATAAACAAGACAACTATATAATGTAAACTAATTGGGAAACCATATTATATGGTTAACGATGCCAGCTAAATAGTATATACCATATATTTGACAAACCAGAACGCGATAAAAAAAATTAAGTAAGTATAAATTGAGTGTAATTATATTTATTTTAACTCGCCACATATCTAAAGCTTACTTGAAATGCATCCACGGCGGGTCCAGCACCGGCGACGACGTACCTAGCTCTAACACAGAAGAGCACTAGTATCCCGTGAGAATTGTTATGATGCTAGTCGTCATAGAAAACAACACGGAAACCACAGTACTTCTATGTGACATCTAAACATAATGGTACATCTATGAGCTATCCTATACCGGCACCAAATACTCTTTAGTCTGACCGGGTTGAATCCTTGAGGAGGAGAAACTGAAGTAATGAAAACTGACGGTGTGATTAAACATTTGTCCCATACATGATCAATTACAGGATTGTCATTAACATGGCGATTTCCAATGTTTTGTTTCGTTTGCTGTTTTGTAGTTTCGCGGTGTTCACATCAAGTTTCACTTCTGAACGATCTTCACGAATAAATAAAAATCTGGTTTCACTTTTCTGTTTTGGGTCGAAGTGTCATGTGTGATACAACCAACTCGTGATTTGGGTTTAAGTCTTATTGAAAGTTTGTCTTTGATTATGTCAGTTAATTGCAGTAAGGTACTTAATATTGACACTGCTAGAATATGTGACAATGTGAGATTCGATATAAGGTACCAATGTCCCTGCCACCGAGTGATGCTCGTTGTATATCACTATATCTCCATCTCCATATGTATCGTCTTGTGCCAAGTTCGTCGAACCACAATGATACGGTATATGCAGGTTGGCAGCCGTTGATACTGCTACGCGCCTTCGACCACCTGCGTGTGCTCCCTCTCTCTTCGACCTTCGGGTCCCATGGATGGAACCGAAACCTCCAATCCGCCGTCCGCCGCACACAGCCAGATCGGCAGACGACATGGCTACATGGAGCTTAGCTGAAAGCCGGAAAGTCCGCGCCCTGCAGCGAGCCGTCGCCGTCGTACCAGCCGCGACAAACGATCCGCGGGGGCCAACAGGACGGCGCCCGCCTGAGAATCACGCCTGCATTTTTACTCCTCGATCACTCTACGCCGTCGGTCGCCATGGTTGGTTCGTCCCGGGGAGTTTTTGGATCAAACCGTCAAGGTAAATCGGGGTCTCTGTTCGGGAACGAGTAGTAGTAGGTGACGTTCCCGTGCGCCGCGAGGCAGAAGAAACCAGAACAGTGGCGACACCGACATGGACGGGAGCGCAACTAATCAAGAAACTGTCCGCCGGTTTCAGCGCCGCGCGCACGTTCTTGAGCTCCCCTCGAGATGCTGCCGGACGGAAGCATCACACCACGTCCCAGTCCACCGTGCCACGTCTACTGAAAACGACAAGCAAACTCCTCCTCACGCCCCCATACCCGCCGCTTTTAATGGGCACCGACGATTGATGGGAGCAGGGCGAACTCGCCGACGGGGCAGGAGTGGGATCCTCGTTTTCCGAAGACAAAATGCGGGTTGGCGGTGGTGATTGCGAGCTCGGGTTCCGAGGCGTGATGGAGGAGGAGGAGGAGGTGGTGTCGGCGTCGGCCTCGGAGAGGATAACGCGGCGGTGTAGACGGCGGCGGTGGGGAGCGGAGGCGGACGACGGCTACTCGGCCAGCTCGACGGGCGGCAGCGGCTCCTTCGACTGCGACTCGGTTGGTGGCTCCTCGGTCCTCTCCTCCATTGCTTGCTACTACCTTTCTTGGCTTCTCTGTCGATTTCGTCTCGATCGATTGGCATTTAGGAATCTCTCCTAAAGCAGCACGACGAGTGTCGAGCGGTGGCATGCTGGCACGGCCATGGCGCCACGCAAATCTAGCTCGATAGTCCCATCTCCCATGGCGCTTCGATGGTTAGTGCGATGGTCTCAGCCTCTCAGGTGACCACGGCCTTTCCAGAAAGCGGAAGGCACTCCGATGGTTAGTGCGATGGTAAAACCCAGAACTAACATGATTAGCAAAATACCAGCACATTTTGTGATCGATCGAGACAAAGCCTGAGGGCCCGAGGCTCCTCTGAGACGTAAGGGTAGGCAGCATCATCGCCATCTTGAATCTTGCGTCGCTAGCTGGAGAAAATGGGGGGCACCCACCCACGATCGATCGGATTCTCTCTCTGCAGCCTCTGTTTGCTTTACAAAGATTAACTTTTTTAATCAGTCAGTGAAGCTAAGGTCACGATGGTTGGCTGCAGCCTTTGGCCGGGTTCGTGCGCGCGGATGGCGACATGGACACAGATCTGGAGACAGACGACGGGCTGGCCGCCACTTCATCCTCCAACGGTGAGCACACGCAGCACACAGCTCACGCTTTGTATTCTTACCAGTGTTCTTGCTCCGCTGGAGCTCGACTTTACAGCCCTTAAAAAGGAGTTCGTGTTCTCTGAAGCTTCTGCAGTGTTCACGGAGCCGCACGACCACGACGACGAGGTGCAGTGTGAGGCGAACGCAGAGTGGGCGCAAGCGCGGCAAGAGCCGGCCAAGAGTCCGGCAGGCGGAGCCATCCAAGGTACAGTATATGGTAGGAAGGTTTGAATTTTGCAATGGGATTTGATCATATATCAGGCTGTTGATTTTGTTTGCCTGCGTGCTGTTCGACAGAATACCAGAACGAACGACGATGCAGGACAGAGGCTGTTTTCCTGCATGGTACTAGGAAGGGGTTGAAGCAGCGGCCAGCCTCGCTCGACTTCGGCAGCCCGGGGTTCACCGGAACTCCCTTCTCTCCAGGCTTTGTGGTTGGACGTGCGGGGTTTGTAAGCAAGAGACTTCTGCCATCACAGATCAGCTCAGGGGTGTTTCCTAGTCCCGGTACACCAAGCTATCCGCGCCGGCACCGTTCATCCGTCTTGGGGTACCAAAAGGGGTGGAGCTCGGAGAGAGTGCCCCTTCCTTCCAAAGGTAATAATAGGAAGTACCCAGCCAGCAGCATGGCATTTCCTTTCAACAATGGGAGGACATTGCCCTCAAAATGGGAGGATGCTGAGAGGTGGATCTTCAGTCCGAAATCCAGTGATGCGCTTGCCAAGACCTCACTGCCCCATGCTCCGCGGCCGAAGGCCAAAAGTGGTCCTCTAGGACCTCCTGGAAGACTTGGTGGGCAGTATTCATCGGTATCTTCATCTGTATCATTGTTTGATAGTGGGAGAGTTGGGCATTTGGCAGCAAACTCGCCTTTCATGGCAGGAGTACTGATACCTGAACGTTATTCTGGTGGAAAAAGTAATGTTGCGAGGTATGCAGGCGGAACAGCTGGTGACGAATTCGGTATTGGCATTGTTGATAGGTTGTCACTGCAAAACAGCAGGTCTCCTGCCATCCAGGCTACCAGAGTGCGCCGACGACTAGATACTCCGATCGAGTCACCTGCTTCATTGCCTAGTAACCAAGAATCCATACGAGGTATTCAGAAAAAAATGATATCCATCATTTTGAGCCTGTTACTCGTTGTTGGATTAAGGTCTATAAATGTGCGAAGCACAACCTTTGTTTTGTTTGTTGTGCATTGTGAAAATTACGAAGCTCCTCGTGAGTTGCAGTTAGTAGTTTTAGGCGTTTAGTTACTTGACAATTGATCCTAACTGTATCATTTCTCTTGTGAATATCGTAGAAAGTTAATCATATGCTTACTAATTGTAATAAAAATTCAGTAATTCTTCAGCTGCTGTTTTTTTGGTTCCATATCAGACAAAGAGATTGAGTTCAAAGAAGATTCAGCCCCCATTATTATTCCTACAATTTCAAAGAAGGATACTGCAACTCAAACTAGTCCAGAGCTAAGTAGGTCATCTTCGCCCAGTGCCAGGTCTTCATTTGTCCGATCATTCTCAATGCAACAAGCCAAAGAAAGGGGGAGTTGTTTCGCTGATCTTGAGATCAGAGACGTGCAGATGGATGACCGAGTGACTCTTACCAGATGGTCCAAGAAACATGTAACACAAGCCTCTAACAAGAATTCAGCGAATATCTTAGAGTGGAATAGAAAGACGGTGGACTCAAAATCTCCTTCCTGGAAATTAGCTGAAGCAACGTACATATCAAAGTAAGGGACCAATGCTTAAGATAAATACTGCTTCTTTGGTCGGTCATACGCTTATTATATTGATCTGCTTCAGAAAAAGCAATATTTGTAGCTGACTTCTGAATAGATATAACGAGTCCTGATTATCTCTTATGATGTGCAAACATCCAATTTTTTACAGTTGGTACAGAATCTGCAACTTATATGTATTCCATGAAACCATGAAATTCTGATCACTCTATACATTGTTAAAACTTAAAAGGGCTGAGAGAGAAGAAGCAAAAATTGCTGCTTGGGAGAATCTTCAAAAAGCCAAAGCTGAGGCTGCAATTCAGAAATTAGTGGTACGTGCTTCGCTCTATTTTTGACTGTTTTTCTATGTAAACAGTTAGATCCGTGCTGAAATATATTATTAATTTGTAAATATTATACGTAGCATCACAGGATCCGAATATTGAACTTAGCAATCCTAGCTATAAAACAAGATAAAATCTGGCTCATGGTAGGTTTGGCATCCTCTTCCTCCATGATAATAAGAATTTGAGAAGCATCTTTCATTAGAATGACTCCTTAGTGGCAAGCAAGTATGCTATCCAATTAGATAGGGCATCAGTCATGTTCTTTGGAGAACTATTGCTTTCAGCCATTCTTTCTCAGATATAACCTTTCTAACATACATTCCAGGAGCCCAAGTAAATACTAGCTCACTGGAAGTAATTCGTGGGCCTAGTCATTCTAGAAAAATATTGGGGCCCGTGTGGACTTTAGTATGTCTATCAGTAATTGTTCTTCCATGTCAATTTTGTTGAGTATATATTTGTATATTGGTATTTAATGCTCACAATGGAGTTCTTTCTTGCATTTCTTGCCGCAAAATTGTTCATTGTTTGATATTATGTATTGCATAGTTGACCTTTGAATTGATTTCATCCACACTTTGATTATCTCAGATGAAACTCGAGAAGAAAAGATCATCTTCTCTGGACAGAATTATAAACACCCTCAGATCTGCTCAAAGAAAAGCACAAGGGATGCGTGATGAAGCAACAGCCAGCAAAGATGAACAACTTTCCAGGAAGTCCAAAAGGAGATCACACGTGGCAAAGAATGGCCAGATGAGATCTCTGAGTGGCTGCTTCACTTGCCATGCTTTTTAGTATCATACAATTCCACTACTGAGTAAGTTGCATACTGATACATGCCGTACATGTTATCTGTGTTGATGATATTTTTTGGATAAAGATCTGTGTTGATGAATATTCTAGATGTCTTGTTTTAAATGAAGCCACAATCACATCAGCATCAATGCTCTGCTCTTTCTGTTACATCAGACAGAATAACATAAAACCATGACAACGCCAATATCCACTTCTCAGTATCATCCTGGTAAACAGTTCAGCTATATGCCCCAATGATCTTTGCAGATAGTTCATAATTCTGTCACCTGATTTAGTGTTTGGTAGTTTTTATAATCGCAGATGAGCACATAATCTGTCAAATTTCCAGGGATTATATTGCAAATTTCTGAACATGTTCAGTAGGTAGGTTAGTCACCTGTGTAGAGCTTCTAAGAATATAATTGTTGAGAAACTATTTGAAGCAAGTGGCCCAATCACCTCTGGTGGAGTTAACATTGTGACCTTTTGCATCCCAGTATTATAGCTAAGCTTTAAAGTTACCTAAAATCTTTTACACTGTCAACGAATAAGCAATCATTACTCTTATGAAATTTCAAACCAAGTGGCCTGTGGTGTCATTCTCACATCGCATGAATTGTTTTGACATCTTATCCCCACTGCATGCTTTTTAAGGAAAAGCTCTTGAGATACTGGCATATATCGCTCCCGTACTTTCCGTTAATTCGCTTTCAGAATATGTTTCACCTCTGATTCTCTAGTCACTTTCTGTTAAATTAATTCTTCAGGCCTTCAGCAAGGAGGTTCGAGTGAAGTTGAGAGACTCGGCAGTGCGCTACTCAGACAGACAGTGAGTCCCTCCCTCAGCTGTAAACTGAACCCGGTGGCATTTTCAGTATATGCTCGAACGGAGACCGTTCATGCGTGCATGCGCTGTCAAGATATGGATTTGGAATCTGCCAGGGAGGGGACAAGAGGAAATGGAGCGAGATGCCTCTGCCTCATCCCATGTGCCCGCTTTGATACTTACCCTCGGAAGGGTTAGCACAACACTAGTAGAGAGTCTCCTCTACCATTAGCCGCTGGTAGCCTTGTAGTTGTAGGGTGCTACGCTGCGAGCAGTGTGACCCTTGCTAGTCGCTAGCCATTGCGTGCCTGTGCTTCAGGCCCTGTAGGAAGGGTGTTGTTTCTGCTTTTGGTTTAGTGCTTCAGGTGTGTCCAGTGTATGCTGTGATTTGGAGAAATCTGTGGAGGAGCTGAGCCCCAGTTTGGTGGGATTGGAGTATTTGTTTGCTAGAACTGTTGCTGCTCTCTTGTGTTTTGCTTTCAGCAATAGTGGGTTGCATGGTTCAAATGTTGTTTTGGCCCAGAGAAACATTTTTCCTTTCCATCTCGTTTGCCGGCGCCTTGTGGCTGAGATGCAAGATCACTCAGATTTGCCCCTACAGATGCTTCTTTGGAAGGAGAGGGGAAAAAAGAACTAGATAAGGTAGACTTTGTCATGTTTGCAGCTTTCCAACGTTCAGATAAAAAGCAAAAGTTCAGATAAAAAGTGTCGTACAAGGGAGGTTCTTCGTGACCTGTCCCTAACCCGGATCGAAAGCAATATGATTCACGTACTAACAAATTGTGTTGCTTTTACTTACAAGTCTACGAGATTCTTTTTCAATAATACGAATTTTACATGAAAATTTGAAAAACAGTATGCGATTTTTTTAAAAAAAAATCAGTTATAGGGCGCTGTTGGCACCGGCCGTACGAGCCAAGCAGAAAGTAGCCGTATTCAGATTGGTTAGATCCTAATTTTTTGATTAAAGAACCGTGTCTCGGTTCGAAATAAAATATATATGAAATATATGTGTATCGACGAGTAGGTTCCATTCCGGTGATCGGTTTCGAGTTTGGTCGTCTCTAACTTCTTAATTTTAAAACGCAATTCGTAAATTATTTGACGAATTTTGTCAAATTCGTCGCACTCGGTTGAACGTTTAAAATTTCCTTTCACGAGTAGATGTATCTCACCATTCTACACAACTTCACGTTGTAACTTTTTTGTTTCGACAAACATATTTATATTTTCTCTCAAGTACTTTTTTTTTCTATAGATGTTAAAGAAAACATAAATACGGTCCGTCGAAATAAAAAAAGTTATAATGTAAAAGTTGTGAAGAAGGGTGAGATACATCTACTCGTGAAAGGAAATTTAAAACGCTCAACCGAGTGCAACGAATTTCACAAAATTAATCGAATAATTTTACGAATTACAATTCAAAATTAAGAAGTTAGAGCCGACCAAACTCGAAACCGATCACGGGAATGGAACCTACTCGTCGATACGTATATATTTCATATATATTTTATTTCAAACCGAGACACGGTTAAGCAATTTTTGCTTTAATCAAGAAATTAGAATCTAACGGTACCGAAAGTGACCTTTCCGTAAGGTCGGTGCCGACGGCGCCGTATAACTGATTTTTTTTATTTTCGCGTACTATTTTTCAAGTTTTCATTAATAATTTGTATTATTAAAGAAAAATCTCCAAGTCTACCATATGACGTCATGTCATTTCGGCCAATTGATTGATTGATTGCCAGTAACACAAACATGTCAAGATTAAATCCAAAGCAAATTAATCTCCACTCGCCAACTTAAAAAACATTAAATGCCTCTCTGATTCGAAGGGTTGTAAAATGTAGGAATAGGAAAAGCTCGGGAACTCGAAGGAATGCACGTGTGAACCATAGGATCAGAAAAACACGGGAAATTTTGACATGAGTTGTTTCAACCCCAGAAATGTTAGAAACATATGACTTGTGAGATCATGGCTTAGGACATAAAATGGTTGATAGGATACTCATATACACATGTTGCAAATTCTTTTCTGAAAGCTCATCTGAAAAAAACTTCGGATCCTGAAGTAAGAGCTAGACAATTTAATTCATTTATTGTCCCAAACTAATGAGCATTTGATTGTGATGAGTCGCTCTTTCCGGCACAACCAGTGTGAGGTTGCTTGGTTTGGCCACCATGATACTTCGAGAGAGAGGAAGGCTGGATCTCATAGTGGCTGCAGTCCGATGCCTCCAACCCTAATAACCAGCAACATGGGCAACATGGTTTTATTTTCTTCTAGCTAGAGAGCCCTGGTAGAATATGATCGGGCAGCCGGCGACAAACTAGGCCGCAACACGACGCAACAAAGATTCTTGGGATTGAACCGAAATTTATCCTAGCGGCTAGCTCAACGGCTTAGGGTTGGACGTGCTTTGAGGATGTTCTTCGTGTCGAACATTCATGCTTGGAGGACATGTTCTCCATCATATGCAGAGCTTCAGTGTAATTAATCAGTTTACCTTATCCAAGTGTAACAGACCTATGGTTCCTCCTCCTTTCAACCAAGTAACCATTTGAAAGTTGCACAAATATGGTCTGGCCAAAACATTTAAGCCAATATTTTGCAACATGCTGGCCTTTTAGGTGCCATATTGCTCCATGACATGCCCATGGACGGAGCCAGGATGTTAGCTTAAGGGGGGCAGAAGTAAACTGATTAGTGTTTGTGATTAGCAAACATAGCTAGTTTTCTTAAGTAAATCATGGCCAGGGGGGGGGGGGGGGGGGCGTAGCCCCTGCTCGTCCCCCCTTGCCTCCATCCGGTAAAACGAATTGAGATTTTGGTTTTGTATTGTCACTTTGCTCTTTTTCCTTTGATCCAGGTGGTTGGGGTAGTGGATCATGTGAATGTTAGTATTTTATTTTTTGTGGGGGTCACTTTGAATGTTGTGTTTCACACGATCGAACATCTTTTCCATTTATTTGGACTCTGGATCCTATACTCTACATTATCTTGTGGACCCTAGCTGGCTTGGATAAGATAGTACTTTGACATGACCAAATTGTTGCCCTGCGCGCCTCTCTCCACGTGGTGGCCTAACAGAAGATGTTGGGTGTATGAATCTTAATTAATGTTTTTCTCTAGCAACCAAATTAATCACATATATTTTTTATTCCGAAACACTGAGCACAATGATGTTGTGCACACAGAGATACTGATTACATTTGGGCTCTGCTCGAACATGACATCAATAGACAGTCAAGATATAGATGATGCACACACCGAAACTTACAAAAAGGGAGAAAATAGCGATGAACAGAATAAAGAGGATGCTTGACACGTATTTTGAATATTTGTTAGTATGTATAATCACTCTTTCTACTTGGCCTTCGCTTCCAAAATCCCACCTGCGCGTAGATCGAGCTTATTGCTAGTGAGTAGAGAGTGAGGTCTTCGGGATGTGATTGTTGTCTGTTGATTGGGAAATCACATGGGAACGGGCTCTACGTCTCATGATTTGCTTCAGAATAGGGCCCAGTACATCAAGAGGAGTTGTCATGCCATGGAACCATGGTGACACCAGCACGACCTGCGTCATCCATTCAGTGCAATAAGTCAATAGACACATGTTCAAATGCTTCAAATTCACAGACTTGACATAGTCTTTTTTCTATGACGATGTGGACTAGTCATTTAGAAGAGTAATCTTCTCTTTTTCAATAGCTTCATAGATTATCAACTCAACTATCTTCTCAAACTAGCAGATTATGTTAGACGATGTGTGATTATATTGTACATGAGAGCATACTCATATCCCCAACTAAAAGTTAACCCACATATGACCGGTTGACATGACATCACCATATCAATCGGAGACCCATCAAGGCGATTAGTAATTAAGTTGATTTCATCAGATGCAACTATCATGTGAAAAAAAGACTCAATAACGTGCTTCTTTAACAAACACGATTTTTGGTCTATTAATTCTGAAATAAAATCTTGATATACCAAACATCTATAATAACAACGGGTTTATATTCCATTTTGTGTTGAAAGAAGAAATTTATATGAGTTGTTTACTATTGACATATTGTAGTGGCAGTAGCATTTTGTGTCTTAAAATGTAATGTGTATTTTAGTTCGTGAAAAAGCAACTTGACCAAAAACTATTAAATTAATATTGATACATGCGACATACTTATTATTATGATTTCTTATCACACAAGACATATATTTGTTGAGTACTTACTAGTCAAAGTCTTGTTTCACCGGATCAAAACCCACCTTGCATTTCGGGGCAGGGCATGCAGAGTAACTAGACTTTAGAGAATTACAATTTGTATATTAAGTGAACTTGACAAAAGAACCTCCTAGAGTTCATACGAGATTACCTCCAAAAACATTATCTCGGGAGCGGTTAGCTCACTAATATTGTCGAGAGGCGAAGGTGCCACCTCACGACAATTCAGCCTTGCGCATTGGAGATACGTCTATCTAATCGTTTCTTCGAGACGTTCCAAAGGAGATGCATCACTCCTCTACCAAAAGAAAATGCTGACGGAGCGACCACGTTTTCCCTCACAAAGATAGAGGTTGGCTTACGCAAAGTTGCCATAAAAGGGGCCAACCACCCCTACGAGGGAGGCCGGCACGTGAACCACGAGGATTCTATTCTAACAACTCCAACGACGAGAAAAGTCACGACTTGGGGTCATGACTTTTATGTTCGAGAATAGAACGGTGTCGCGTCATGCGAGCTCAAGTGTTATTTCGCTCCAATGTATAAAGAGGTTGCATGTAGAAAAGATAACAAGGGTGCAAAAGGAATGTCAAAAGAACTATATATCGAGTGAGTTACACCGGTTGAGAACCATACATTTGTTTGCATGATGACAATTGTCATTTGTCGGCATTTCCATTAGCAGAATTATGAATTTAAGTTTTCTTTGGGAACATTCTCTACGATGATCATTATCTTTACCAAAAAATATTGTGTCACAACTTTGAGGTTGAATTCAAAAACCTGTAAAGACCAAAACCCTTCGTTTTTGCTGCACGCAACCCGGCAGGTCGGCCCACGGTGAAGGGAGACACCAACCACCACCCCCACCGAAATCCCCAACGGCGGAGGCCCCACCGTCGACTGATGAGCCGCCCTGGCCTCGGGGGGATCTTTTTGTCCGGAAGCCGCCATGGAAGCAACTAACGGAGCCGGCGCCTCCACGCGGTGCGCGCTGATTGGTCCCCAGGTCGCCGTCGAGGTAGCCCGCGCGTGGAGAGCCCGCCACGTATTTACTTCCGGGCCGGAGCACTCCCGCCCGCTCCACTGCCCACGACGACCGGGATCCTCTGCGCCGCTCCGCTACCCACACCACCACGCACAACAAACTCGCCGTCGTCGTCGTCGTCGTCCTCAAGTCTCACTCTCGCCACTCGCCTCGCCTTGCCTTGCCTCTCACCCACCACTCTCTCCTCTACCTCCAGCCTAGCTCTTCCAAGAAACGCATGTGACTCGGTAGCTGCGATTCGAGGGCGAATTCTCCCCCGGTGTCCGTGAGTGAGCGTTTGATGCTGACGGAGTGAAGGACAGCTGAGGGGGGTCTGGTCATGGAGTTTAGGAACAACAACGGCGGGTCGTCCTTGGAGCGCAAGCCGGCGGTGGATGGGTCGGCGCCGCTGACCAGGCAAGGGTCGGTCTACTCGTTGACGTTCGAGGAGTTCCAGAGCACGCTCGGCGGGGGTGCCGGCGCGGCGGGAGGCAGCGGCCTCGGCAAGGATTTCGGGTCCATGAACATGGACGAGCTGCTCCGGAGCATCTGGACCGCCGAGGAGAGCCAGGCCATGGCTTCCGCCTCTGCCTCTGGCGCCGGCGCCGGGACAGGCGCGGGCGAACTACCACCGACGTCGCTGCAGCGCCAGGGCTCGCTCACCCTTCCCCGCACGCTCAGCGCCAAGACGGTCGACGAGGTGTGGCGCAACCTCGTGCGCGACGACCCGCTCCCGCCGGTGGGGGCGGACGGTGGCGAGCCGCAGCCCCATCGGCAGGCGACGCTTGGGGAGATGACCCTGGAGGAGTTCTTGGTCAAAGCCGGCGTGGTGCGGGAGATCCCCACCACCCCCGTGCAGCCCCCGCCCATGCAGCCGCGGCCGGTCCCTGTTGCCCCTAAATCCGCTAATTCCTTCTACGGGAACTTCCCGAGCTCCAACGACGCCGGTGCCTTGCCGCTTGGGTTCCCGCCGGTCGTCATGGGGGATCTGACCTTGGGCAATGGGCTCATGCCAATGCCAGTGGGTATGGGAGGCGGCGCCGTTGCTGTGCAAACTGCGGTCAAACCGGTTGATTCTGGCAAGAGCGAGGATCTGTCGTCGCCGTCGGAGCCAATGCCGTACTCGTTTGAGGGGATTGTGAGGGGGAGAAGGACCGGCGGTGGAGTGGAGAAGGTGGTGGAGAGGAGGCAGAGGAGGATGATCAAGAACAGGGAGTCCGCAGCCAGGTCCCGCGCCCGCAAGCAGGTCTTAACATTTCCTTCTCAATCCATGCATTTGTACTTATTCCTGATGAAGCCATGCAGAACCGAAAATATGATCATATATAGAAATAGCATTTCAGATACCTCAATCTGTAAGCTAAGTCATTGCTGGATGCAGTCTTCACTTTCCCTGTTACACCAGTGTACCTTGTAAGCTAGTTGGAAACATCTGCTGAACTTTCCTATTTTGGTAACAATTTCCTTGTCTGCATAGGCTTATACGATGGAGTTGGAAGCTGAAGTTCAGAAACTCAAGGAATTGAACGAGGAATTGGTTAGGAAACAGGTAACTTTTCTACAAACCCTGATTCTGGACATGTTTAATGTGCTACTTCAGTGCATTTTGTGTAAAGGGGGATTTATAGCAAGACATTCTCAAGTGGATAATTTCAGCTTGTAGACCCCACTTTAACTGCTTTGCTTATTTTGTCCATGTTTTTGGCATCAGAGTTGAGGTGGAGCATTCACGGTCACTTATTCTTGTATCTTGGTACAGACTCTGTTTCTCAGGAACAAAGGACAATGCCTACATATTTATAGTCTTTGAACTGAATTGTGAAATATTAACTCTCTTCTGCATTATCTATTTTGATGTTTAGATTCAGCACAATTTACTGTTGCAGTAGTTTCCCTTGTCCATTTCAGGTGATGGGTATAGTTTCATATTCAGAAGTGTTGCATCTAATTTCATCCCATCCGTTTACTTGAAGAAAAAATCTCCCCATCCTTTTCTGGTTATATCAAGAATGATCAGCACTATTTTTGTATGAACATTCTGTATATTTGTCAAATTAGCAGTGGACAGGATATCATGCTCACAACTCATATTGTTGTAACTTGTACCGATCCTATGCTCCTAGCATATATTACACATTTTTTTACTACCAAACATCTCAATAAATAGGGCAAATAATACCATGCTTTAAACAAGAGTATGAGCTCTTTTATTGAGTATGAGTACAAAGTACTAATCCTGCTTTTTCCATCATCATGCAGGAAGAGATCTTGAAAACGCAGAAAAACGAGGTAATTGATTGTCTTACCAGTTTACCTATCTCTGTGTATAGATAAACATGGTATTCAGTCCGCTTTGCTAAAACAATAAAAAAAATCAGCCATTATTTGTTACATTCCATTTCTTATTGGAAGGTTGAGTATCACACCTGAGTGCTAGGCATACTTCTGTAACATCTATAGTTGTGGTTTTTTACTTTTGTAAGGAGAGTCCCAAAACTTTCTGAAGTACTGTAGGCTCTATTTTCCTACAACTCTACGAATCTTTTATGATTAAGTTAATCTTTACAATATAATTGAACAAGTTGAAGGATAAACATCACATAATTTAGACTTAGAATAGGTGGCATGATCCTTCTATGATTTAACTTTGGCTTCTACAAAAACAAATGAACTAGCATCTGTGTGGCGTCGTGACAGGCGGAGTCACCTTGAAGAATGTGAAAAGTTCGGAAATTGGGTAAATTGCAGAATAATGCATAAATTTAGGTTAAAGAGGACGTTTATCTGAAAAGAGGAAGAAAAACTTAAATGAGGTATTCCTTGCCAGTTGCCACCATGACGAGAAATGTAGATTACATGCTGGAACTTATATATTGTTCAAATTATAGACAACTGAAATGTGTCAATGAAAATACAGTTGGGAGTCTCAAACTTTGATCGGTTATATGGAACAAGAAAAGGGATTTAAGTATCTGTATTACTTTGAAATTTGATATCTATCACTGTATCTTCATATGCCATGGTTTGAGTTTGCATATACATTTTTAAAGAAAATACGTATGGATCTTTTCTCAGTTTTATTTTGCTGCACTTGGTTCGTATCCGCGAGGAATAATTTACTTTGAAAAGTGTCCCCGGGTCAAAATATGTTATTTCACATAATTTCAGGAGTAAACACTCAAATCCTGTTAATGACGGTAAATTATATCTCTTTGCTATCAGGCACCCGAAATGGCCAAGGATCAGTTCGCACGGAAGAAGAGACAATGCTTGCGAAGAACACTGACCGGTCCCTGGTGAAGATCAAATTGGTGAAGATCAAATAGTCAACGGCGACGTGCGGTCTGCCTGCTTGTACATATGATTCTGTCTATTGTAAACTCGTGATGGTCCGACTTGCGCTTGATCGACCTTCTTCTAGCTTCCTCTTCCTGCTACTTCCGTATCAGCTTCAGCGACTGACCTGTAGCCTAGTGTGTAGTCGAGGAAGGGAGCCGTAAGAACCTCTGTGAACTTGGCAATCCTTCAGAACCTGTGTAGTGTAGAGCTTGTGTCTGGGTTTGCATAACAGTATGTCATTATCAGCCTTTTTATTCCTTTTAGCTTTGCACCTTAGAGAAGAAACTAGATAATTTGGTGAGTCTCAGTCTCAGAGGTCGATGTAAGTAGTCATGGGATCGAAGAAACGTCCTGCGCCCGGCTTCATGGCTTGCTAACTAAGCACTACTAGTAGTATTATAGTGCATACTATATGTGATGATTATACTTGCAGACTTATATGTGATGGTTGTAGTTTACTGTGCCACTTGCACTTTGCCTTGCTGCTTTGCGTGCATGTAACGGAGTAGGCAGACTCATTAGATGTTAAAAATGTTGCCTCGATCTGCTCGGCTGCTCCCGTTAATTGTAGTTGTGAAAATTCAGACACGGTCTTTGAGTAGAAAGAAGTGCAAAAACCTTTCGCTGTCTGAGATAGATAGGGCATCGGATCTTTCATTGGCATATGCTACCGGGAAGTGGGAAATCTGGGACGCACATGTGGCAACGGATTTTTCTTTGAGTGAAATACATCGGTCACTCACACAAACTTGTTTTGAGCGTGCAAATACCCACCTATAAACTTGTAAAGTCTTCCACGCTGAAGGCGGACGGGACTGAAATTGTGCACACAAAAAGAGTCCCGGCCAGAAGAATTGTGAAAACTGGACGCTAGAGAGCGGCCAAGGCACGCGATGCGATGGCGTCAAGGGGCGGACCCATGTACATTCATGTGGGGGCCTATGCCCCCACTCAATTTTTAAATTCTTAGTATTTGCACAAATTTTGATAGAAATATATTAAAATTATTAAAAACCCTAATCAACTTTATTAAAGACACTAATTTCATCAAAAACTCCACTTATAGATTGGGTCCACCTCTCCTGACGCCGACGAGTCCGGTACACCTATGGTGAAAACTAAGGTGGTGATGGCGGCTAGGTCTTTGGAGGAGCTTTGGTACGAATGACTTCAACGGCTTGGAGGGTATTTCTATTTGCATATTTTACAGGACACAGCCATTATTTAACTCTTTTTCTTTCCGTTTCATTTTAGTGGGTGCCCAAGTTTGAGGGTATAATCTTTCAAAAAGTTTGAGGGTATTTTGCATGGCTAACTACCCAGCAAATCATCCGTTGGTCCAGATGGGCTGAACGCAAGAACAGACAAATACCATCCACCTCAGAGCACAAATCTTCTGTATGACCAGCCCGGCCCATCTCCGTTTTGTATCCCTAGCCCAGCCAGGTTTACCCACTTGCAAAGCAGGGAAAGCGGCGGCAACTAGCCTAGGTTGCTGGCTAGGCCTATTATTCTAATACCTAGTACTTTTTTTTGCGGGGTATTCTACCTAAGTACCTAGCCAGCCACAGTCCGGCGGCATGGATACGCTGCAAGATCTTGGAAAGATTTTCACTGGATCCTTGGCAGAACTGAACATTCCGTGTTTCATGCGTACGGCTTGCTAGGTCATACTACAGTACAACATCATGTTCGACTTGACCTACTGACGGCGAGCAGGCGAACCAGAAGTAGATGCATGCACGTAGGAGTACTAGATTGGGAGCGCGGCCTGCCGCGCGTCACCTGGTTTCTAAGGGGTAAATCAGCAAAGGGTGAAACACCCTGTTAGCGGACTGTTAGTCGAACACGATATAACAATATTGATTATGAAGAGGGACGGAGGGGGGAGCGGAGGTGGTGGTGAATACAATGAAAGAATCATTATAAAGAAAAGGGCAAAATAGATTTGAACATACCACACAATATGCTAATAGATATATAGATGATCACATTAACAAATAGGTAGAATATATTGTCATAGAAACGATGGAGGCTACATAAGTTAAGTTCATGCCTCAGCATACAGTCTAATTTAGATTGTTAACAGATGCACCGGCTATTGTCTTAATCTATTACATAGCACAGCTGACAGAAGGATCCTTATACTCTTCAGTCAAAAGTGTTTCATCATATGGTTTGTCTTCAGTCAAAAGTGTTTCATCATATGGTTTGGATGATTAGATGGATTTCATCAGCTTGGTTACAAAAAGCAATGCATACCCTGCTTCAAGCAGAATGAACATCGAAAATGGAACCGATCTTTGCCATCAAGGAAGCATCGTTGACGGCTTATATTCATAAGCAGAGCAAAATACATCTCGTAAGGCATCACCTACTGGCAGAGATATTAAATAAAGGACACAATAAGGTCATAATATGTAAGTTCTGGAGAACAGAGCATCGACAACCACCACACAGGTGGGAATGAACAAAACACATGAAATGAGACATTCATACCATATATGATTCTTTGACCATATAATCTCACAGTCTAAGTGTTGTCTTTGTATAGGATTGGCGTAGGACTGCCACTGATTTCCAGACCAAGCGTTGTATTGTCGATAACCTGGAAAACAACATGTAAGATAAGGGATCCCAGAATCAACATAAGGATCAGGTATAGGATGAGGGTTAGTAAAAGGTAGACTTCATAATATAAGTATAAATGGTATAACCTAGGAAGATAGCCATAATACCTTATCGGTTTCAGATAGGTCCCTAGTATTCTCCCAGAGTTCAGCTTTGCTTGCTTCAGTTTCATCGTTCTAGAACAGAGGCTTTCAAACCTTGGAGCAGAGCGACACAGTCCTTACCCTGGAAAGATCGAACGACTTCTATAGGAACCTTCTTTAAGTTGTACAAAAGGAAAATTGTGCACTCAAGTTGTTATAAATTAAATTATTACCCACTGTTAACAGCAATGCCGCATCAAAGTGAACTAACCCCGCCTTCCCCTCCCCTCGGCGTCGATCAATCGGTAGCAAAGTGTGTTTATCTCCACGTTTAGAGTAACTATGTGTATGAGTGTATTTTCTTTGCGTAAAATTTGATTTGATTTCGAATAACTTAATTGGATAATTCACCACAATACCCCCTCAATTGGTCGGATCGACTGGCCCACTCTGTCTCCCTTGCTTCTCTTTGTCTATATCACGAGCTCTATCCCCTTCTATGTTCCTACGATCTGCCTCCGACGCTCCCGCCATGCTCCGCCTAATGCCCATTCATCACCAACGACGTTGCTCCGAGCGCTGGCCTCCTCCTCTCCTCTTCGGTGATTCCACACCTTCACCCAGACGACTCACCTTCATCCTGATCCTACAGCTTACCCTAGCTTGGCCATCGGCGTTGCTCAACCTCCTCCAAAGCTCTCCATCACCTTCCACTGTGGAGAGAGACACACCACAATGTCAAAAGGGATAGCCTATAGAATGCCACCATGTGTAAGAGAGAACACGCTATGGTAATATTTTGTTATGAAAATTCCGCATAGTAAGCAGCGAGGGAGGGTAAGTAGACTGATATGGTACTCCCAAAAACTATAGGGGGGAGTACCTCGCTTTTCTGATCAGGAGACCCAAACGGCTACCAGCATGAAGAGTCTCTGACCCATTACGTGGATTCGAAAGCTAGTTGTAAACATTTCCTAGATAAAACGTACATAAACCAACCGTGGTTAACACCGTAAGACCCTTCTAGTCCGTAAACATGAACCTTGTCGCATGAAGAACTTTAGATCTATGGTCTTTGGAAACGTTATTCCTAAATTGGTAGTAAAGATATTTTGTGCCGTGAAAACCATCGGTAGGAGATTTGCTGAACCGACGTTTGGATGTCCATGAAATAAGTATCGCACAATCAAGGATCATACATTGGGCTGGGTACCGCCGGAACTTTCATTTTTACTTTCACATCCCCTTCAACATATAAATTTTGAAAAGCGGATACATCAATGTATGACCACCTAAAAATAGTAAAACCATCATATAAGAAAAACTGCCCTGTGTATTTCAATAAGAACAAATTTGTAAGGCAAATCATCATATTAGTCTCACTGTTTCGAAACAATAAGACATAAGAGAGACGCGGCGAGCAGCTGGATATACTTTCACATATGCAACAGAAGCCACATAAGGTAAGTCCATAAGCGACCTCAGAGGCCGATACATATATAAGAGGAGGTGCTGGTTAATTACATAACATAGCTAAAAGAGGTTCTACATATAATCTAACAGAACCTAGTAAGGTCGACATGAGGCACATAATTGTAACTCATGCGTCCTCTCATAGCCTGATACAAATACATCAGTTTGGGCAATAGTTCATTTAACACTAATATTGTCATAAGCATATTAATACATAACAGAACTAAAGGTGGCTCTACAAACGATCTAAGACAGCTTCCTAAGGTCCAACGGATTCTTCCGAACGTCACATCACAAGGTTGGTACGATCAGATAGGGCTCTTCATCGCCTGAACAAAGACAACATGCACAACCTGATTTAAGTAGCATGAAGATGAACATCTAAAACCAGATCGATCATGGCCATCGGGGAAACAACACTGATGAGTTATATTCACATCTAGAACAAAATAATCCTGCGAGACAAAACTGTACAGTCAGGCCTACTAAAAAACAAAGTCACTAAAGACATGCTTGTGCTTGTAACTGAAAAGAAAACCAACTACAAAAAACTAATAGTCAAAATATCCAACAATGTCAAGGATAACATATATAATTAAAGTGGACTTATATACAACAGCTCCGGCCAAAAGCCGTACCTCTTTCCTGAAAGACAACATAATTTTATACCTCTGTGTCTATGTCATGAGTAAGACAGCAAAGAATATGGGAAACAAAAGACACATAACAACAGCTCCTAGCGGAATTATTTCAGTTTAACTCATTGGTCTCGTACAAAGTGTCCAGAACTCCAGATTTAGTCTAGCTCCATGAAATCGCAAATGCACTCATTGAGGTTGTCTAATGTTTAGTTTCTTATTTCACATGCTGGCCATGACAAATATATTAATGCCTTCATATATCTAATGAACTTATGCACGCTTTGCAAAAAAAATTGACAGGTAAAGAAGAAGACGGGTGCTCAGAGATGAACCTCAACTGAAAAAGAAACATTATTTAAATTTCTATTTGAATTTTGAAATAAAGCTATGTATCTTGATTATTTAAACATGAATGTAACAACAATCAGCTAGAGAGGGTAAAAGTGTGCAAGAATTTGTCAGGCAGATATAGGAACGTAATAATTCACAAATAACTATTGACACACATATATGGGCATGTAACAATTCAAAAAATTAACTTGAACTAATAGGATGAATCAATATATTTCTGAGAATGCATGTGCCAATAAACATGAGTACTATAAAGGCTGAAATTTTTAATTAGCATTTAGCACAGTTCACTTAATTATGAAGGTCGGAAGAATATCTATTGTCGGATTGCAGCTGATCTATAGTGAAAAAAATATCCCTTGCTGACCCAGTAGCACATATATATGTAGATCTATCACACCGAATAGGTGCACTATAAATGCAAGGTACCATGAATAAGTCCAAGAAAAGAAAGGCTCCTATACAAAATCCCATTTACATCTATACTTGTTGAATTGCTCGTGGACTGCCTATGATCCCATACAATGAGTTCAGAAAGAAGAGAGTAAGTATAAACAATATTTTTCTCCCGAGAGTTCTAGTGCAGAAAGAATGACTTATATGTAGATGTTGACACTCGAGATTAAGATTTCATATACCTCTGAAAAGAATATGAGAAAACCCACCACATAGTATATTGTGTGAACGGACGGCGGAGAATCCCGACTAATTGTAGCACAACTATTTCCACCACCAATCACCTGACTGTATATTCCAAAGCTGCAAAAAAGGAAATAAAGTTTTAAAAGACCAGCCAACTGAAACGTAAGGCAAACAACAAAAGTAGAGCACACATGATACCACAAAAGTAAATTTCACAATCACTGCCAAGGGAATAACAATAAGCATTTAGATTTATAATAAATGTCCATTTGTTCAATTAAAATCGGACGTTTATTTCAGACATTGTAGTTTAAATGATTGTAAATATATTATTATGAATATTACAAATGCATGTTAGCAAGATAATACTAAAGGGAAGTTATAACAACATAACTAAAATATGGTTGTAATCACCACAATGAATGTATATAAACGTGCTCAATTATCTACCGACAGGAAGAATTAGAAAACTTTAATTATTATCTTGGCAATAAGCACAAAGAACTGAAAATAACTATGGCTCCTATGCATCTGAGAATTTTAAAAACTACATGCCAAGAATTTAGCATATATTGTCTTTACTATTTCTCAAAATACTAATATATGGTTTTTTGTTACATGTTCACTCATTCAGGATATATTTTGTCTGTCGTACAGGTGCCGACCAGGTGATGCACTGAAGAATGTCTTTGTTTCGTCACAGTAGCATCGGAATATCCCAATTCTCCCGCAACTACAATCAATCTAGGCAAACACTTTTTTATCCTCATTCACCATAGCAACCTGTAGCTACATAATCAAGAAAAGAAATTGATTATCACACACATCTATCCTTACATAGATGCAAACAGAAATACAACAGCTATGGTATGAAAGGTTAGGACAACAATATCTGGAGTAATAAGCCAATCATTTCATTTCATTAGCATGATAAATGAAGCATCATTAGAACAACTTAACTACCAGGAACATAAAATGAATTTTCTTATGGTATTCTTTTAAAGTGAAAAGCAGGCCATCTTCCGTCGTCATGTTCTGAGAACTGAATGTAAAATGGATGGTCATAATCAACAACGATAGGTGGAATCTTTGCACATGAACATAGGCCGCAACATTTAACATGCCACCGCCAATATTATGTCGAGTGTTTCATTTTGTGACTGGACGGTTTAGGCGGTGTCATGTATTTCAGAAAAGCATGTGGATAGTACTATATCTGACAACAAACAATGAGCAGCAATGCTTGATTTTTCTTTACTAAAATCTTACGGAGCAAGATAAGAAGTTTTATGTAAAAATTGCACCAAGACACAGAGATCTTACTAACCAAAATTGGAATCTTTTTACTTATAAGAAACACAGAGATGCAAGGTGAACTCATAATAACCATGTAATGCTCCAAAACCACGTATGCACTCTCCCTGGGCCCCAAGGACACATCAACATTCCCACACAGCTCTCTTATTCAGTCCAGGGGACAACCCTAATGAGTGTCCATATTTTTCAAATTTGTCAAATTTATATAGCACAGAAAGTTTGTGTGTAACTCCATTGACGTAAGCCGAGTAGATTAGAAAACTCATTAATTCCCCGGTCATCTAACTTCTACAAATTGCATAGATTCGTAAGCAGGTTATAACAAAAAATTATAAACATCTTGGAACCTAATAAAAGAGGGAATCACGACAAAAAAAAATTAGAGACAAATGCAAGGGAGGAAGAAGGGATTCACCACGAACCATACCTGTAGTAAACGTTATTGGGCGACTCGATCTCAGCCACCCACGCGGTGGCATGCTGCTTCCCTGCACCTGTTCTGCTCACCATCTTTGGCGAAGACTCTCGTCGCCCTGGTGGGGTGCATCTGAATCCGTGCGATGCGCCCGCCTATCGCACCCTGCTCCAGGAAGGCAGCCGAGCTAGGCAGCAAGTCAGCAAGCTCATCTTCTTCTGTAGTACAGAATCCAAAACCATAAACATGCAACATCATGAGGTAAAACCTTATGGCTCAGCTCTAAATACTGACTATCTAGATTGGTTCTACAAAATGGAAGAGCATCAGGTAATTAAAATGACAAATAGCTAGATTGTTACAAAGAATTTCTAGATAGTACTGATATTACTTCATGGAGGTTGGGGTGAGGAACAAAGAACCAAGGTAGGAAGGAGATGGAGGACAGCAAGCATCACTGCTATAAATAAATTGGACAACCCAAAGAACCTCGACACTACATCCATCTCTATATATAGCCAACCGAGAGGAAACAAAAAAGAATTCTAATTGGACAGCCAACTGATAGCAAAACAAAAAAGATTTCTTGCACGCACCTGAAACCAACACTTCCAATTGAGCACCAGAACCAATCTAGGAGCAACTCACAGCGGCAACTGCACGTTAAAGAAGGCCAACACGAAGATCAATTAGAAAATCAGCCCAGTACCAAAACTATACCAATCACCAGCACTGAACTTAACTGTTCTAATCAGCTAAACAAAACACACAACCAAAGATAAACAAAGCATCAACTATTAATTACTTAAGACCTAGGAAAGGGTTCTAATCAGCTAAACAAAACACACAGCCAAGGTAAGCAAAGCATCAACTATTAATTACTTAAGACCTAGCAATCCATCCCATGATGTATCTCTCTGCATGGATAGCAACATCCTGCAACAGAAACAGCCAAAGACTATCAGCAAGTAAAACAGCAATTACAGGAGACCTAGCAATCTGATCAATGCTGATTGCACAAGCTAAAGAACCTGACAGACGACTCTATCTCTACACATGTACAGGATGAACCGTACCAACAATAAAAGATAATATCGACCAAGAATTTTCTGTTACAACCAAGGATAAACCGTGTCCAGCGTGTTGTTATGGTTGCACGGTTGTTAGCATGGTCATTAGCAAAGCCGTACGACAATTTGATGCCTGCTCATGACAGTAGCAGATTAGATGCACATGTATTTAGAAGTAGAAAAACTATGCTGCAGCCAGATCTGCTAAGCTATAAATTATGTTTGTGTACCAAAGAAGTGGGGCATTGTACTGCTTACAAAAGACTCCTATCTCATCAAACATGCCTTCTCACGCTAATGGCAACCGCATAGCAGCAGGTGCTGACAGCACAGTACATGCCATAGTAACGATATTAACAAACACACGCGATATACACAGACTCCAGTCATGCACTCATGCCATACATATATGAGGACCGGAGAGGAAGCCAGAAGCCTTAAAGAGAATGGAGAGAAGCGGTAGAGCACGGACAACACAATCTAGAAGAAACAAAGCAAGGGAAAGGCAAACTATTAGGCATACATTTAACATAAGTATATAGATGGTCATATGAGAATGAATATATGTTAGGTAAAATAGGATCATCCCAATTATACCTCTACTCAAGCCCACAAAATGAAAAAAAAAAGATGATTCTATGTTGTGCATTTATCATAAGTATATAGATGGTCATATGAGTAATCTAACGCGCAGAAAAAAAATGAAACAAAAATCATCTAAGATGAACAACATGAGCCTACGAACGCTCAATTCAAACCTTTCAAAGCCTCAAATGGATGCAGAGACAGAGAAGAGAAGGCCCAAATGAGCTCACCCACTTCAACAAATAGAAGAACTAAACAAAGGAAAATCCACAAAATAAACATGCACTGCGGTGGATGGGTGGGCAAGAAAATAAACAACATCAATGCGAGGAAGTTGTCCTTACAATAATATGGACCGGGTCTGCTCAAGACAAAAGTCAGTGAAAGTAGGAGAAAGAGGATGATAGTAAGATGAAATCCACAAAACAACCTGCAAGGAGCAACTGACGCGAGCCAAAGATCTGAACCTGACAGCAAACCCATGCCTACACAAAATGATTAGAGGCAAATTATTTTAGTTTAAATGATGCAAAATCTATATGCTTTACATACTGCATCTTGACATCTTAATTTCCACAGAAAGAATCAACACGCTAGGAAAGCTAGAATAATACGGATGCTCGGAGACAAACCTCATCTGAGCTGCCGGAAAAAGATGAATCAGGTGTTGAAGCTCTATGTCACTGTCGAGCGCAAGGGAAAGAACATCACGCCATTGGATAAAAGTTTCACGCCTCAATATGCATGGCCCAGATATTTCCCGAAATCACCATCTTAAACTGATTAAATCCTGCACTAAAGCAAATGTTCACATATGGCATAAGGCATATATTTGTACTTAATAGCAGAAAACAAAGGTGGCATCAAAGATCTAAACAGAGTATATACTCTCATAAAAAGAGATGCATTCTACTCCCTCGGATCCAAATTTTGTGTCGCCAATCTTTATATATTTTGTACTAAGCTAGTTAAGTTTCACCGACACTTTTTCGTGGACCGGAGGGAGTAATTATCTCTGTTCTCAAAGACACGAACTGAATATATGTTCTTAGCAAAAGAGATGCATTAGAACTATCGCTTTTCTCATAATTAATTATCACAGGTAAGATATCGTCTATCACAGGTAAGATATCGTCTAATCCAACACTCATGTATATGAACTTTCTTATTGGTACACAACAACACATACATATACATGGACACGGAATAAAAATATATACCTAACCATTTTAGCCTCAAAGAAGCCCTGGAAAGAAGACCACGAAAATGATATCCTGCTAAACAGAAATAGAAACAAAATAAATTAGCATTGGTAAATCATCATTAACAGGAGGCCCATATACCATATAAACCAGTACAAAGCGATAAGCAGGAGGAAAACCTTTGCTAGAGTGGAAGGGAAGCCAGCAATCTTCGTGGTCGATGAAGGTAAATCCACGACTACCACACCATCTCCCAGCCACCTCCTCCTTTTCCCCTTCGAGGCCACTACAGGGAGAGGACGATGGTGACGGTGCGGCTCCTCCTGCACCACAGCGACCTCCCCATCTGCCTCCTTTTCTTGGTACGGCTTGAGCCAACGGCGCGGTGCAGCTCCTCCTGCATCACCGCGACCTCCCCATCTGCCTCCTTCTCTTGGCGTCGCTCGAGGCAACGGCACGGCTCCTCCTACACCACTGCGACCTCTCCATCTACCACCTTCTCTTGGCGCCGCTCTGAATCGGCGGTGTGGAAGCGGCGGAGACGACAGCCAATCGGCGGCGGCGGGGCCGCTGAAAGGACAATGATGTCGCCTAGAGGGGGGGGGGTGAATAGGCGGTTTAAAACTTTTCCGGTTTAGGCTTGATAATTGCGGAATAAAACTAGATGTTTAAATTAACAAGCCGACAACCTAAATAAACTAGGCTCACCTATGTGCACCAACAACTTATGCTAAGCAAGACAAACAACAAGGTGATAGCAATATAGAATACTTCAAGCACGAAGGCTATCACAATGTAAAGTGCATAAGTAAAAGCTCGGGTATAGAAATAACCGAAGCACGCGGAGACGAGGATGTATTTCCGAGTTCCTCCTTGTTAAGGGAGTACGTCTCGTTGGAGAGGTGTGAACCGACACAACGGTTCAACAACCACAAAGGTTTCACCTTCTTCTCCGATGAACCGCACCACAAAGGCTTGGTTCACCTTCCACTATCGGAATTCCTTCGAGGCGGAATCCGGAGCCTTTCAACAACAATCCGGGGCACAACCCACAATGGGATTGGGGGCTCCCGAACGGCCTCCAACAACAATCCGGGGCACAACCCACAATGGGATTGGGGGCTCCCGAACGGCTTCAAGTGACCACACAAGGGTCCAACCACCACAAAGGCGTCTAGGGTCCAAGGACCCAAGAGTAACAAGTTCACAAGTTTTCAACTTCCACGAATCCTCGTGGAGAGCACACCGATGCACCAAATGCAAAAGGCAAGAGCACAAGTGCTCAAATCCTTCACTCTCAAATTCCAACAAAGCAACAAATGCTTATGGGGGAATAAGAGAGGAAGAACAAAGAGGAGATGCACCAAGAACTCCAAGATCAAGATCTACAAGGTTTCCCTCACATAGAGGAGAAATCGATCGGTGGAAACGTAGATCAAGATCACCTCTCACTTTCCCTCAAATATTAGCAAGAACCATGGGAGGGATTGAGAGGAAGAGCAAGCTTTACAAAGGGCAACAATGGAGGAGAGAGAGGAGAAAGACTTGCTCTTGAGCTAGCTAACCATTGGGGAAGAAGGCCCCTTAAATAGCTCAACTCAAAAATCCAGCCGTTGCAGCACTTCTTGTTCCGCAAGTGCGGTAGTACCGGCCTAAAGCCCGGTAGTACCGGCCCTGCGGTATCTTCGTCAACGCAGAAAACCGAGCGCGCGGTACTACCGGGGAAAAATACCCCGGTACTACCGGGCCCAAGTGCTGGGCTCCAACCCCGGTACTACCGGGGCCATCCGTGCCAAAACGCCCGAAAAACCAACTTCAGAGAGTAGTACCGCAGAGAGCCCGGTACTACCGCAGCGAGCCCGGTACTACCGGCTTGCTGCGGTACTACCGGAACAAAACTCTCCGGTACTACCGGGCCTGTCCGAACACCAAAAACACAGCTATAACTTTTGCAAATGAACTCCGAATGAGGTGAGACCAACTCCGTTGGAAAGGTACCGACAAGGAGAAGGCTACAAAAAGTGAAAATATTGCATCCCATAAATAGAGTAAAATCACCACACATGGCAAGGTGTGGGACTTTCCTCACGGTTGAACCGGCAATATTTCCGCCACCGAAAACGCAACTAGTTTTCCAAGGTAAAACCGTTTTCGATGAACTAGAGCTTGACATGGAGATGAACCAAGCTCTAATTCCTCACCACCATAAAAGCCAAATAAGAACCAAGAAATATGATATGCCAAGTATGCAAAGGTTTGAGCTCTCCACAACGATGCGATCAAGTTACTCACTTGAGAGCCCCTCTTGATAGTACGCCGTCTATCCTAAAACCCGGTCTCCCACTAACACCATGAGACCGGTAAAATAGAAAACCTATCAAGATCATACCTTTGCCTTGCGCATTCCACTTGAGCTCGATGATGACGATCTTGACTCTCTCAAGTTGAAACACCTTTCTTGATTGTGCTTGCTAGCACATGCTTGATGAAGACTTCTCCAAATGCTCCCCCATACTCCATTATGGGAGGGCCTCGCTAAGCATCGTCTTCATGACTCCTTTGCAAGCTTCAATCAAATGATATCTTCGAGATGCATCATATTGATCTTGCGCTTCATCTTCTTCTCTTGATATGTATGATGGCTTGGGGTAAAACATGATTGATCACTCAATCTTCTTTTCCAAGCCATACTTGCAATAAGCTCAACTCTTCACATGACCATTCTTCATATAAACCCTTGAGTAGAGCATTGATCATCATGTAAACTACTAGAGTCCAACACATGAACTCCAATCTTTTCCTATGGACAAGATCTACAAGTATATCTCAAAGCAAACATTAGGCCATAAGGATTGTCATTAATTACCAAAACCATGCATGGGGACAACCATGCACTTTCAATCTCCCCCATTTTGGTAATTGATGACAATCCATTTTACGAGGGTTTATATAATGAATTTAAGCAACCATGCAACACAAAGAGCAAGGATGCAAGAGAACCGCAAGAGAACAAACCCATATTCTCTTAAACCCTCTAAATTTCTCCCCCATTGGCATCGATTGCCGAAATGGAAAGAAAAACTTAGAAGGCAAATATAGTGAGAGCTCCCCCATAATGTGTGCATTTCTCATAATATGAGTGAAATCAAATGCACATATCCAATGACGAGTAGATGGAGGGAGATCAAACTATATAGAGGATCCAAGGATTGCAAAAGAATATCAAATGGAAAGATACTTCAACGAAAGAAGCAAGCAATCAAAAGGATCCGAAAAGTGTTCTAAATATCATGAGGGAACTCCCCAAGGTACGTGCATAAATAGGATTTGTATTTCAATATAGTGTGCACAACATGGAATCCTCACTCCCTCCTAGATGAATTCGAACACAAGCTCATGCAAGAGAATGTAAATGATAAAGGAGGCAAAACAACTTTCACCTAATAAAATGTTTTGCAACAAGAGCAAGGAGCGGCAAATAAAAGAATGGGTGTGAGATACAAAGACATTTTAGGAGACTAATACAAGGATGAGCCAAAGCATCAACATAGTCTTTCAAAAAGAGTTGCACATAGTGCATATCATGTCTTTCCCATACCCCCACACCAAAAGAGATAAAGCAAATAGCTCCACAAGCTTAGTAAAATGCAAAAAGCATAGCACAAAAAAATGAAGCTTGTGCCTTTTAGAAACCACCAAAGAATCAAAAGCAAAAAGAGGTGGTCACTAAAGAATTGGAATATCAATTAAAGATGTAACTTTTCTTATGTGTATAAGTTTCTAAGTAGACACGAATCACTAAGATATGGGTCTACAAATAAACATGTACACACAAGATAGATACAAGGGTAAAGAATCATGATATCCAAGAGGAAGTCATAAATACACCAATAAGATCTTTGCTTAATAACATAGCACAAAGCCGAATTATATCTTAACGGAATATAAATGAAATTCCAACACATACTCATCATAGCATCAAAAACTATCCACGAGGGATAAAGGTTAACAAATGGATGCTCCGAGTAAGATAACAAGTAACACAAAACGCAAATGATTTTGAAAAATCATCAATGTTGCACATGAGAGACTTTAAGTAGAAAGTGCTAGATTGACATAATTGGGATCGATGAATCATAGAAATGAATATATAGTCCTCTTATATGTAATCATCCCGGCTTACTCACATTTGCAATAAAGACGTTTTGTAAGAACCAAAAATAATTGCAACAAAAAGATTCATGCCAAGATACAACCTACACAAGGTTGAAAACTAGAAATGTATGCATGAGGTAGATACTTGTTACCGAGATAGCATTGGTGATGTATAGTATAAGAGTTAACGATCATCCAAACTTGGCTCCAATGAACACATGGTGACACCACCTTCCTTGTAAATGAGACAAGCTTCCAATGCATCTCCACATGTACCTAAAACAAATTCAAGTACAAAATGGTACCCAAACTCATTGGGTCCAAAGTAGTTAGAGCAACTACAATACATAGGACAAACTCCACATAAATATGTGCATATTAATGTGAAATTGAATTTCATGCACATCTTAGCCATATAGGATTTGATGGAGTTTATCCTATATATTGGTTCAACGAAAGTAAGCATGCCAAAGAAATACATGTAGTAAATATGCATGCACAAGACTTTCAAGAACCAAAAGAGATATAATTTGGACAAAACACCAATTAAACCAAGAAAGCACACACAAGTGCGACAAGAAAAAGAATTGTCCAAATTATATCAAAGGCCCAAATCAACACATGATTGAAGAAACCACTTTGAAAAGATACCAAATGAAAGCAAGAAACCAATTGAAGAAAATAACATCAAATAATAAACCAAACCCTCTACACTTTTCATGATGGCACAAAGTGACAAAACGAAAAATGTTTGTCTTCCAAAGAGACACGTCATCGGGATCAAATACCAAATGAAGACAACTAATGTTCGAAAGCATATAGGATTGCTCCCCCAAGATGTGTGCATTATTTATGATCTTGCATTTGAATACAAAATGCACACAAATGAGATCATCACTCTCCATATATATAAACACTAGTCATATTCAAGAAAGGCAAGAAATTGCAATACCAATCTAAAGAATGATAGCTTCCCAAGTAGGATAGCTTCCCAAAGAATAGTGCATTATTAAGAAGTATGACTTTTGAAGGTCAATGCACAAGAATTGGTTCATTGCTAGTCCCAACTCAAGAAAGCACAAAACAAATTTCAAGTAGAGCAATAAAGGATCCAAAAGATACAAGGAAGACACAAGAAAGTTAGATCAAACTAAATTCTTGGCAATCAAATAAGGCAATTCAAAGCAAGAGTCAAAGTGAATATGATCAATATATATACCACAAAATATGATTATCACTTGTCACGACAAGTAATGTATGGAGATATTTCTCGGGGGTGGATTGCAAAGATATATTCAAGACCATATTCACAAAACATAAGCATGTGGCAAAGGATAGGAATTAAGAGCCATGCTTAGATAGATAGTTATTCTTGATAGCTTCAAATATTTACGTGATCATGCAAAGCAACTCCAAGGAGTAGCTTGAAGCAATTGGCTTCACAAAAAGATATATGAGAACATATTTAGGGAAAGCCATATCAAGGAATTCCATCACAAACAAGATCTAACGGTGAGAGGCAAAAATCATTTAAGCAAAAAGGAACTTGTTTGAGAATCATGCCACAAAAGTATAAGATAATGAAGACTATCAATTCTAGGTGGCAATACCTCATATGTTCACATTTTCTAGGTTTGTAATATGCACATAGCTTATTACTCCCCCATAATGTGATAATCCATTTATTTAAAACAAGAGGCAAACAAAACCAACTCGAGAAATTAATGGACATTATAGAATTTGAATTTCTCATGAGCATGACATACCACATAGAGAATAGATAAACTTGATATATCAAAACTAAGTGGTATTCCTCATGTACACACATTTTTAGGATTGTGAAGTGCACGAAGCATATCACTCTCCAAAAATGGATAGTCCATTTATCTCTCAAAGAGAGCCAACAAGATAAGATAGCAAATAAAAGCAATAGGGCTCAAAACAAGTAGATGGTGTGCAAACCAAAATACACATACTTGATTTCTCAAGATAAGTAAGTAGAGAGCACAACACATACAAACACTAGCAAGGTACAAAACCTAACACATGCAAGGGTGCAAGCAACTTTCAATATATATATGATTTAAATAAAAGTTACCGCAAGGAGGAACATTGGATATGAGATAGAACAATATAATCCATATGACTTGACTTGAGAGAATATAATTGATGAAGATCCCTTAATTCTTCATAGTGTAGCCAAGTCTCCAATGTCCTCCAACAACACCTATTGATCAAGTTTTAGCTTGTTGGTCCCCAACCACGTTGGGTCCTAAGAGGTTAGTCACAATAGGTTTGGCAACCCAAATGGTTCTTTTCTTGACACCACTTTGAGTACCAACATATTTGGCAAACACATTGCCAACCTTATCCTTCCGAAGAGAATAAACATCATCAACTATAATGGGGTTGGATAAGGTACCATTTGTGCATGAAGAAGCAAGGTGACCCTTCTCACGGCATAGGTAGCAACATCGACTTCCTCCTCTCTTTTTAGTTGGAGTCTTGACTTGAGGAGGGGTAGCTTGATTCTTCTTGGGAAGAGACCGTTCTTCAACTTGAGGAGCTTGAGTTTGAACTTGAGGCTTCTTCCCTTGTTGCTTCTCACTAAGAGCCTTCTTCTTCAAAGGGCAAGATCTAACATGGTGCCCTTCAACTTTGCACTTGAAGCAAACAATCTTGGCCGAGTCTTTGACTTGTTCTTGGCCCTTTTTCTTCTTAATGATCTTGGACTTGTTCTTGTTGTTTGAGTTGAATCCAAGTCCACTCTTATCATTGGGGCGTCTTTGAACACTCAACATATTGTCAAGTGTGGACTTCCCAACATGACGCTTTTCCAAGTCTTTCTTCAAAGAAGTGACTTGGGCCTTGAGCTCATTTAATTCCTCTACATGGTTAGTATCAACAAAAACACTAGAGGAAGTAGACGCTTCATTGTTAGAGCAACAAGGTATGGAAAGTAATTCATCACAAGATGTAGAAGCATTGTGAGTGGATGAATCACTCGGACTAGCACATGGCAATAAGGCATTTCTAGAAGAAGTTGTGCCAATATCCGCATGAGGCTCACAAGATGTTACCTTTGTAGAGATAGCCTCATGAGCTAACTTTAGCCTAGCATGGGATGCTAGAAGATCATCATTAGAGGTAGAAAGCTTTTCATGACTTTCTTCCAATTTCCCATACTTACTAGATAGCAACTCAAGTTGAGCCCTTAGCTCAACATTCTCCTTCAAAATAGATGCTTCACAAGAAGTGGAGTTAGTAGCACAAGCATCATTATCATTAGAAATGGAAGAACACAATTTTGCAAGCTTATCATTATTAGATAGTTGAGTTTGGAGTTGATCATGAGACTTGATGAGGAGAGAGTGTTCACTTTCTAAAGCCTTGTGAGCTTTGTCAAGTTTCTCTATGTCCTCACTTAGTCTAGCATTGCCAACACCAAATTCAACTTTTTCCTTTTTAAACACTTTATATTTAGCAATAGCATGATCTCTTTCCTTAATGATTTTAGTAATGATAAGATCATTTGATTCATCAAGAGATTCGAGTCTCTCCTCAAGAGACACTCGAAGCTCTTGCTCTTCGTTAAGGGCATTCTCTAAGGATGCTTTTTCAATAGCATCTTCTCTCTCAATTTTACATTTTTGCTCAAATTGAGTATCCAAATCCTCAATGATTTCTATACATTTAATACCATGAGCAACAATTTCACATAGAGAAGAGATAGCTTCACTACCTTTGGGAAGAGCACCAAGAACAATCTCACCCTTCTTGGTTAAGGTTTCAATGTCAAAATCTTCTCCATGAGCATCCTCAACCACATCATCACATATCTCGGGATTCGAGGTAGAAGTTACCTTGGAATCCTTAGCCATGAGGCAAACATGATTAATGGGTGAGGAGGATGAAGAATTACTTGAAGCACCATTGGGTTCCATGTCTTGTTCCAACAAATGTTGGGATTCCTCTACATTGTTAATCATGCAAATACTAGAGGATATGGAAGCATTATTTTCATGACAACAAGACATAGAGAGCATATCATTATTATATTTAGCTAAGCAACTATTACTTGATATGCAAGGACCATCAACTCTAGCATGTATGACATTTGGAGTGCTAGAAGAGTTTAGGTCCAAAGATAGAACATTGCAATGTGATAGAGAAGAGGTATAATCAATAGTAAGTTCACCATCACCAATGCAATTTCTATCACCACTCACCATATCATTATCTTGTGACAAATCACATGTTGGTGGAGTGGAAAAAGTTGTGAACTCATCACGGCCGGAGGTGGAGGGAAAACAATCATCCTCAATAATTTTGGACACTTCATATATATCTTGAAGCTTGGTCCAAAGCTCATGTGCATTTCGAAAAGGCATGATTGAAGCAAGAACTACATCGGTCAAAACACATATAAGACCATTAGTAACTTGAGTCTCGAGATGAGAGTTTATCTCATCCTCTAAAGATAATTCTTGGGAATCCTTTTGAGGAGATAAACTCACATCTACAATCCTCTTCATATAATTTGGACCCATGGCCCTAAAAAGATTAAGCATGCGAATTTTCCAAACATCATAATTTGTGCCATCGAATATGAAAGTGGGATCGTGCACTAATTCTCTAAACGACATCTTTTACTCTCTAGGCGGTAAAGCCCAACAAGAGAGCCCAGGCTCTGATACCAATTGAAAGGACAATGATGTCGCCTAGAGGGGGGGGTGAATAGGCGGTTTAAAACTTTTCCGGTTTAGGCTTGATAATTGCGGAATAAAACTAGATGTTTAAATTAACAAGCCGACAACCTAAATAAACTAGGCTCACCTATGTGCACCAACAACTTATGCTAAGCAAGACAAACAACAAGGTGATAGCAATATAGAATACTTCAAGCACGAAGGCTATCACAATGTAAAGTGCATAAGTAAAAGCTCGGGTATAGAAATAACCGAAGCACGCGGAGACGAGGATGTATTTCCGAGTTCCTCCTTGTTAAGGGAGTACGTCTCGTTGGAGAGGTGTGAACCGACACAACGGTTCAACAACCACAAAGGTTTCACCTTCTTCTCCGATGAACCGCACCACAAAGGCTTGGTTCACCTTCCACTATCGGAATTCCTTCGAGGCGGAATCCGGAGCCTTTCAACAACAATCCGGGGCACAACCCACAATGGGATTGGGGGCTCCCGAACGGCCTCCAACAACAATCCGGGGCACAACCCACAATGGGATTGGGGGCTCCCGAACGGCTTCAAGTGACCACACAAGGGTCCAACCACCACAAAGGCGTCTAGGGTCCAAGGACCCAAGAGTAACAAGTTCACAAGTTTTCAACTTCCACGAATCCTCGTGGAGAGCACACCGATGCACCAAATGCAAAAGGCAAGAGCACAAGTGCTCAAATCCTTCACTCTCAAATTCCAACAAAGCAACAAATGCTTATGGGGGAATAAGAGAGGAAGAACAAAGAGGAGATGCACCAAGAACTCCAAGATCAAGATCTACAAGGTTTCCCTCACATAGAGGAGAAATCGATCGGTGGAAACGTAGATCAAGATCACCTCTCACTTTCCCTCAAATATTAGCAAGAACCATGGGAGGGATTGAGAGGAAGAGCAAGCTTTACAAAGGGCAACAATGGAGGAGAGAGAGGAGAAAGACTTGCTCTTGAGCTAGCTAACCATTGGGGAAGAAGGCCCCTTAAATAGCTCAACTCAAAAATCCAGCCGTTGCAGCACTTCTTGTTCCGCAAGTGCGGTAGTACCGGCCTAAAGCCCGGTAGTACCGGCCCTGCGGTATCTTCGTCAACGCAGAAAACCGAGCGCGCGGTACTACCGGGGAAAAATACCCCGGTACTACCGGGCCCAAGTGCTGGGCTCCAACCCCGGTACTACCGGGGCCATCCGTGCCAAAACGCCCGAAAAACCAACTTCAGAGAGTAGTACCGCAGAGAGCCCGGTACTACCGCAGCGAGCCCGGTACTACCGGCTTGCTGCGGTACTACCGGAACAAAACTCTCCGGTACTACCGGGCCTGTCCGAACACCAAAAACACAGCTATAACTTTTGCAAATGAACTCCGAATGAGGTGAGACCAACTCCGTTGGAAAGGTACCGACAAGGAGAAGGCTACAAAAAGTGAAAATATTGCATCCCATAAATAGAGTAAAATCACCACACATGGCAAGGTGTGGGACTTTCCTCACGGTTGAACCGGCAATATTTCCGCCACCGAAAACGCAACTAGTTTTCCAAGGTAAAACCGTTTTCGATGAACTAGAGCTTGACATGGAGATGAACCAAGCTCTAATTCCTCACCACCATAAAAGCCAAATAAGAACCAAGAAATATGATATGCCAAGTATGCAAAGGTTTGAGCTCTCCACAACGATGCGATCAAGTTACTCACTTGAGAGCCCCTCTTGATAGTACGCCGTCTATCCTAAAACCCGGTCTCCCACTAACACCATGAGACCGGTAAAATAGAAAACCTATCAAGATCATACCTTTGCCTTGCGCATTCCACTTGAGCTCGATGATGACGATCTTGACTCTCTCAAGTTGAAACACCTTTCTTGATTGTGCTTGCTAGCACATGCTTGATGAAGACTTCTCCAAATGCTCCCCCATACTCCATTATGGGAGGGCCTCGCTAAGCATCGTCTTCATGACTCCTTTGCAAGCTTCAATCAAATGATATCTTCGAGATGCATCATATTGATCTTGCGCTTCATCTTCTTCTCTTGATATGTATGATGGCTTGGGGTAAAACATGATTGATCACTCAATCTTCTTTTCCAAGCCATACTTGCAATAAGCTCAACTCTTCACATGACCATTCTTCATATAAACCCTTGAGTAGAGCATTGATCATCATGTAAACTACTAGAGTCCAACACATGAACTCCAATCTTTTCCTATGGACAAGATCTACAAGTATATCTCAAAGCAAACATTAGGCCATAAGGATTGTCATTAATTACCAAAACCATGCATGGGGACAACCATGCACTTTCAGCCGCCGCGTCCCTGCGTGCTCGTCAAGACCCCGATTAGAAACGGTGGAGCAGCGCAGCGATGCAAGGTCGCGAGAGCATGGCGGCGGAAGCGCGTGAGAGGAAGAAGAGGAAGGGGCCGGTCGCGGGCGCGCGCGCGTGTGTTTGTGGCGGCTAGGGTTTCACGGTGCAGCGGGCAGAGGTCGGGGGAGAGGAGCATCCAGCGGGGGCAGAGGTCGGGAGAGAGAAAGGGGATCGGGGATGGGGATGGGGACGTGCGAGCGAGAGGATGGGACGTGCAGCAGTGGGGCCATGACGCTTGCTGCAGCCTGTTCTGTACGTGGTTTCACCGCGGAGAGCTCTGCCATGGCCCATGGATGGAAGTCGCGTCGGTGCGGCAACAACCCAATGTGCAGTGATGCAGTACTGGCGCCGCCGTACTTTGCCCCCCTCGTAACACAAAGCTATAGCGAAGCCGGCAGTGCGTCGACGCACATATACGGCCGTCCGGCGGCGCAAATTGATGGCGTGGCCACCAATGGAACGTACTGTGCCATCGAGGGGATGGATGAAGGGGGCAACCGCTGTGACGGATCGTTGTTGCCGACCCGGCGCTGCACGGAGGACGGACGTGCGCGCGCCTCGTTCGACGGTAGTGCTACTACAGTGAAATGGAGACTACCAAGATTCTGAGCATGTGACAACCACGCACAAAGATCCGGTGATCATTGGTCGTGGAATTAACGAGCGGTCCGGAGTCCACGTATGTAGAGTTGACGTGGATTGATTAATGTTCTGTATATACGTACATATGGAATGCACAGATTGGAATGATCGGCGTGTCATCAGGCGCCCAAGACGTGCAAGGCGATCACGTACCTACCAGTAACTCCATGAATGTGTCTAAGTATAGACGGCTATCGAGAGAACTTGTCTGTGGCAATATGGTTAGTAGGGTGGTTGTACCCCCAGCCCAACAGAGTTCAAATCCCAGATTTAACGCTGGTGTTTTTCATTTAAGCGAAATATTCTTCAGTGTGAGGCGACGTTTCCGTCGACAGCGAGACGCTGGTGACTTCGTCAATCTCAAGACCTGTTCCGCCGACTCAGTCTCTCGGAGGTGCTCATATGGGTAGGGTGTGCGTGCGTGTGTTCATAGGGTTGAGTGTGTGCGCGTGTTTATGAGCGCTTGCGTTGTACTGTGTTTCTCAAAAAAGTATAGACGGCTATTTCTCCACCGGCCGGACCGACAGGAAGGTAACGCAGGCAAGCGAGAGAAGAGAAGAAAATGGTCTGAATTTTCTTCCTTCCTTTATTACCAGCGGCTGTATGCGCCCCTCTGAAGTGCCGTGCAGCCACTGACATGTGGGTCCAGGGACACATGTCAGGGATAACGTACGTCAGGGGATCCTGTCCGCGTGCTAGCTACTAGCACCGTACGGGTGCCACGATCGGCAAAACAACGGTATATCTACCTCGAATTAGAGCAGGGAAAGCCGGAAAGAGTTAGCTGGCTCTCACCTGAAGGAAGAAACGAGACCTGATCTTGGAGAACTGCGCAAGGTAGGGGTAGGAGTAGGAGTGAGCGGAGCACTATGATGTACCTATGTCTGTAGTTACCGTGTTTAAAGATACATGCGTGGAGTGTCGGCCTCTTAAAACCATTCATCTTCTTCTCCCGAGCGGATACCCGTTGAGAATCAATACTGATTAAGAATCCATCCACCCCGCTGAGTAGTCTCTTTATTGACAATCTTGTCTGGGGGATGAACCTTCTCATATCCTCGTGTCCTTGTGTTTGTTACCTCACTAGTAGAAAAAGGACTTTACGTCCAGAGATTTAGTCCTGGCTATGTTTGCGGCCGGTACTAATGAGCATCAGTACCGGTCCGAACGGTCAGAGGGGAGGGGGGCAGCAGTACCGGTCCGTAAGGGACGTTTAGTACCGGGCCGTAACACGAGCCGGTACTAAAGGTCTGTGGCATGGCAACGGCCGCACGGGGCTGGGCGAGTGGAGCTTTAGTACCGGTTCGTGTTAGTCAGAGGGGAGGGGGGCAGCAGTACCGGTCCGTAAGGGACGTTTAGTACCGGGCCGTAACACGAGCCGGTACTAAAGGTCTGTGGCATGGCAACGGCCGCACGGGGCTGGGCGAGTGGAGCTTTAGTACCGGTTCGTGTTACGGACCGGTACTAAAGCCCTAACCGTTCGACTCCCGCCCACGATTTTACACGCGATTGGCTACGGGCGAGTGGGCAGTTGTCATTTTCCTCTCTTGTCTTTCTTCCTTCTCCCCGGCGATCCTCTCCTCTCTCTTCTTCCTTCCGGCCGGCGACCCTGTCCTCTTCTTGCATCCCTCCGGCCACCATGAATCCGGCACCACCAATCACTCGCTACGGGCAGGTGCTTGCACATGGCAACACATATCTCAATGTCGCGTACACGAACGATAGCGATAAGGTGGCGGGTTTTCTCTCCGATTTCAAGTATTGGCTTGGCGAAGCTCGGCAGCAAGACAAATTCATGGGTCTTGATCTCGAGTACACGGCCGATCAAGGGGATGTTGCGGTCATCCAACTATGTTTCAAGAAACGTGTCATGGTCTTCCAATGGGCAAGGTAATTAATCCAATGTTGTGGCTTATTTTCTTTAATTTGTTGATTCATAGGATAGGAAAATTGCATAGGATAGCAATTTCTATTTGATTGTAGTGAACATAATTATATATATTGGCCGAAATGAAAGTTGCATTGCATATTGTTATTATTCTTATATTATACATGGTCTCATCAAATTATATAGTGGCCGAAAATGAAAGTTGCATATTGCTGTTATAAATTCTTATTATACTTGATCTCAAATTATATATTGGCCGAAAATCTTAGTTGCATTGCATATATTGTTTTTATTCTTATTATACATGATCTCAAATTATATATTGGCCGAAATGAAAGTTGCATATTGTTGTTATTCTTATTATACTTGATCTCATATTATATATTGGCCGAAAATGAAAATTGCATTGCATATTGTTGTTATTCTTATTATACAAGATCTCAAATTATATAATTGGCCGAGAATGAAAGTTGCATATTGTTGTTATTCTTATTATACTACTTGATCTCAAATTATATATTGGCAGTATTTTTAACATGTGTTCCATTTGTTGTTGCAGTAGTGACAAGCAATGTCCAATACTCATGGATTTCCTTCGCAACGGCATTCATTTTGCTAGCGTTGATATAACGAATGACAAGATCAATATGAGACGCAACTGGGGTCTTGAGATACCATCTGCCTGCCACATTGATCTTCAGGACTTGTTTAGGCTTGACCATGCCAAGACTGGAATGGCTGATATGGCAAGCGCCGCGATCGACGAGGACGCGTACGCTGATATGAAGACAAGATTCGACAAGGAGCAGCACAAACTTTGGGAGAAGTACCCACTTGACGGTTGCAACATTGAGTATGCAGCAATAGATGCGTATGTTGCATACGAGGTGTACCGCAAGATTAGAATCATCAACTATGGGCAGCGTCACCTCGTACCGCGACCAGTGCGCCATGAGTCTTCTGCTTCTGGGTATTCAGATTCGGAGGAAGATTTGTACTAGTGTTTGTAGTGCTTGAGGGTCTCCTCATGTGGAAGACAGTAGTGTTAGTGCAAACACTTTATCTCTCTAATATTTTGTAGTGCTTGAGAGTCTCCTCATGTGGAAGTGAGTAGTGTTATTGTTGCAAACAATTTATCTCTAATATTTTGTAGTGCTTGAGAGTCTTCTCATGTGGAAGTGAGTAGTGTTATTGTTGCAAACAATTTATTTCTAATATTTTGTAGTGCTTGAGTGTCTCCTCATCTGGAAGTGAGTAGTGTTATTGCTGCAAACAATTTATCTCTAATATTTTGTAGTGCTTGAGTGTCTACTCATCTGGAAGCGAGTAGTGTTATTGTTGCAAACAATTTATCTCTAATATTTTGTAGTGCTTGAGTGTCTCCTCATCTGGAAGAGAGTAGTGTTATTGTTGCAAACAATTTATCTCTAATATTTTGTAGTGCTTGAGTGTCTACTTATCTGGAAGAGAGTAGTGTTATTGTTGCAAACACTTTATCTCCTTTTTATGAAGACTTTTTTTGCAAATTTTGTCAAAACTAAAGTTTATCATTTTTCATACCAACTAGTACACATATAAGGTCCCCATGTTAAATGATTTCTTTTTTTGAAGTGTTTATCACATTATTTCATTTTTTCCATAAAAAAAGTCAAAACGGTCGCGATGACAATTCATCAGAATATGTAATGTTTTATAGAACTATCAATGTTTCTGTGATATAACCACTAGTTGTGTACCTTAAAATGATTTTTCCAAAAATTTCAGACCAAGCTATCAAACAGATGTAGTTCAAATTTGAATTACTTTCGTAAAATAGGCATAAACTCATTTAAATAGGGGAAATTAGGTAGAAATCAAGGAAAAACCTAATACTTGGGCATTATCCATCATATGTGTACTAGTTTCCATGAAAATTAAATGGGTGCCATTTTGCATCATATTTTTGGTACTTTGTTCACAAAAAAAGTCAGTTTGTGCACTTAAAAAATGGAAAATGATATTTATGAAAATAATTTCAAGATTTCCTTTTACATGGTTGTTTCTTATACCAATATGCACATATTTGTGGAATATGAGATCTTTATCACCAACTATGCCTTGAAAATGAGCATAACTTGATCATTTGGCTTGAAACTTCTAGATATCTATACATGATAGACCTTTTTGTGAAGATTTTTTTTGCAAATTTTGTCAAAAATAAAGTTTATCATTTTTCATATCAACTAGTACACATATAAGGTCCCCATGCCAAAGGATTTCTTTTTTTGAAGTGTTTATCACATTATTTCATTTTTTCATAAAAAAGTCAAAACGGTCGCGATGACAATTCATCGGAAGATGTAATGTTTTATAGAACTATCAATGTTTCTGTGATATAACCACTAGTTGTGTACCTTAAAATGATTTTTCCAAAAATTTCACACCAAGCTATCAAACAGTTGTAGTTCAAATTTGAATTACTTTCGAAAAATAGGCATAAACTCATTTAACTAGGGGAAATTAGGTATAAATCAAGGAAAAACCTAATACTTGGGCATTATCCATCATATGTGTACTAGTTTCCATGAAAATTAAATGGGTGCCATTTTGCATCATATTTTTGGTACTTTGTTCACAAAAAAAGTCAGTTTTTGCACTTAAAAAATGGAAAATGATATTTATGAAAATAATTTCAAGATTTCCTTTGGTAAAAATAAAACTGACGGAAGTATAAAAGTTCAGTATAAATTGTGTTTGTTTTCATTCGCCTTAGGCACAAATTTTTATTTGACCAGCCCTGGTTCGAAGAAGGAATTGGCGACATCTTGCCACCGCATCTACGCATCACCACCGCCATTAGATTTGTGAAAAAAGGCCAAAATTATTTGACGTTTTTCAAGGATCTAATCGAGTCAATTCTCAAGATTGAGTGCTCGTACGGTTAGTATGGGAGAGAAGGTGGAGCGTAGGCTGGCGCCGCGTGGGGAGAATACTCGTGGTGAAACCAATTTGTGAGTCAGAATAAAATACATGGTCTTTATTGTTGTTGCAAAGTATTTCTTCTCGAAAAGAACTGATAAGAATTTCGTGACACAATGAGTATGTAGTAATCTAACAAAAAAACTACATTTTTCTCTCTTTTTTTTGCAAAATGTGCCCGGCTCCAGCTTGTTGATGTTTATTATGGGTGCAGCCTTACTTAAAGTTTGACGATGTGGGGCTTGTGCACATATACGTGGCAAATGATTGTACTGTATTATCCAACCAATCATCACCACGCTCTGATGAAAAGGAAATTTGGGAGAAACCGGCGTCGGCAGGCCTTCCCTTGGCAGGGGCGGCGCCAGGGGTATGCCCCTGTATTCCCGTTCATACCCAAGAATTTGGGCAGTTTGTTTTTTACATATACGCTACACAACAGTTTTGACCCAGGCCTACGAGGATTCGATCGAACGCTCCCTGCCCAGCATCCTCGCGCACGCGAACCGGCGAGCGAACGCATCCTCGCGCTATCGCGCACGAGATCGAAACGGCACGAACTGCATCTGCATCGCGACGGCGCCCCGGTCGTGCCCCGCCGGCCCGCCGCCCCACGCCCGCCGCCCGCGTCGAGCTCTCCCAGCTCCGCCCCGACGCCTCCTGCTCGCCCCACGGCCAGGCCGATGCAGCAGCCCCCTTCCCACGGCGGCGACGGCGCCCCCCTGCCCCGCCCCGGTGCCCCCTGTCCGCCCCACACCCACGCACGCGGCGGCGCCCCGCCCCCTGCCCGCCCGCGCCCTGCCGCCGCGTTCTCGAGCGACGCAGCCGCAGAAGCAAGTACGGCCCTCCAGTGCTCAATTAGGGATGCTTCTGTGTTCATCTAATTCCGCCCTTATTCATCTGATTCATCTTGATTCATCTCTCTGCAATTTGAACACTGCCTGTACGTGCTTGCTCCTAGTTTGTATTTTCTAATAATGATGAATTGGTGATTTCTTGTACTTTAGATGAAGAATAAGCTAAGGCCGCGCTTGGGATGCCGTATTTTAGACAATACCGGGGGGAAATTCCACGGACCTCCACACCTCCTGCGAAAAATCCAGCGCTCTCCTCCGGAAATATTCCTGCTCCGGAAATCTACCCGCCAATTCAATCGAGGCCTAAGGAACAAAATGGGTGATGAATATTTGAACAATTGTTTGGTTACATTTATTGAGAGCGAATTATTCAACCAAGTAAAGGATGAGGATGTGATCAATCTTTTCCAAAAAGGCAGCCGCACAGTTATATTGTAAGGATATCATCAATTTATCAATCAAAAGGTACTTATGTATTCATGTTTATGTACAATTATTATTGTCTGGTACATTGAAATATTGCTTTTACTGTTATGCCGTTGTTATGTCGTATCGTTTTCAGTTTGTTTTTGTTCATATATTGCTAGTTTTGTGATGTTTAATTTATATACTACGATTTAGAGCCAAAAAAAATTGGGTGAATACCCAGGCAATTTTTCCTGGAGCCGCCTTGCACGGCAGCTAGCCCCAACAAAATGCAGGTGAATCCGCCCCCAAAAGCTCCTACAAAGCCGAGCTGTTACCGAATCAAATCACACCCGCTGCCGCGCGCACACGACGTCGAACGAGGGAGCCAGCCAACGAGCGGCCACATAATTTGGCACTGCCAATGCATGTCTGCTCCACCTCGCCGTTTCTCCCCGGCACGTGCACTGCGGCCAGACAGCAACAAAGAAAGCGGCAGTGGAACATGGGGTTCCCCCTAGCGCTGCCTAAGTGGGTCCGCCGCCTGTGGGCCCAACGCGAAGATGGACAAGACCAAGACTCGTCGCAAGACTTGGCGGGCGCACCCGCGCCAAGCAAGACTTCCCGGGTACTTAGGACCCCCGGGTCCCCTGTGCCCCGGATGGAGCCGAAGACCCCGAGAGCGCGAGTCCCCGGCGGGGCCGGGCTCCCTCTCGGGTACCAGTCCGTACAAGACGAAGATAAGACTTCTATCATCTTCCAGAGAATGGTAGAAGCCCCCAGAAGACTTGGGAAGCAAGGCGCGGACGGGGGACACCGCATGCACGCTGTCAGCCCCTGTCCGCGGTTTTCTCCAAAGGCGCCATAGGATCTCACCAACCCGGTGACCGATACTTGGATCAGAAGAGACCACGTCGCCGTCTCCACCACGGAGAGGGGTTGCCTCCCGCCAAAACCACTCACGCTCCTCGCATGACCTCTGTGGCATCCCCTTTCCCTATAAAAGTAGGACCAAGGCATGGAGGATAGGCAGGCTGGCAGGAGCGCAAGCAACCACAGAGCTAGGCTAGGGTGAGGAAGAGAAGGAAGGTGATCTACTCTGGGCAAGGATCTGTCCTTCTTCTTCCTCTAGCCGAGTACACTGCCGGGTACCACGCCAGAGAACACCATTGTAGCCACACCATTATCCATCCATCTATGCAGACATGCAGGAGTACTGTTGTTAGTCTTTGGGCGGCCTGAACCTGGATAGATCGCTGTGTGCTTTATTTGTTTGCCTACCACGTCGAAATCGGAAAGTGAGTGAAGAGCTTGCCGGCGATCGTCCCCCGGGAGACGTTTCCAGACTCCTTCGCGCCCCTACCGAATCTATAAAGGGATGTCTCGCATCCCGATGTCCGTCCTTCGAGACACGACAGGAACTGACATAAGAATTTCGTAACGCAGCTGAGAAAAAAAGAAGCCTGCAGTAATCTAACAAAAAAGAAATCTTTGTCTTCTTTGAAAAATTTCAGAACTTGATGATGTTTGTTATGGGTGCAGCCTTACTTAAAGCTTGACGACGTGGGGCTTGTGCACATGTACGTGGCAAATGATTGTACTGTATCATCCAACCAATCATCACCACGCTCTGACCAAATTTGGGAGAAACCGGCGTGGCAGTTAGCCCCAACAAAATGCAGGTGGATCCGCCCCCAAAAGCTCCTACAAAGCCGAGGTGTTGCCAAATCAAATCACACCCGCTGCCGCACGCTCACGACGTCAAGCGAGGGAGCCAGCCAACGAGCGGCCTCATAATTTGGCACTGCCAATGCATGTCTGCTCCACCTCGTCGTCTCTCCTTGGCACGTGCACTGCGGCGAGACGGCAACAAACAAAGCGGAGGGCAGGCAGAGGCCTCATTGCCTTTCTGGTACGTGTGCGTGCCGAAGGCCGTATCGGCGCCACGGCGGGGCGGAAGATCGTGTCCCGCCTCGCGCCAACGCCAAGAAAAACTACTCCCGATTGGGCTTCCGGCGGTCGGAAGCGACCGTGGAGGAGCACTATACAGCGTCGTCGTGAGGGATGGATTGGATCAGGGAGCTCGCTTCGCTGCCGGGAGTGTGGCGAGCCCAGGATCCCAGCTCCGATCACCCGGCCGCGCCGCTTTACAGCACCCGGACGTACGTGCCCGTGATTCGACGTTATACCATCCGTATCGATCGAGCTAGCGCACACACTTAAACACGGTTGTTGTGGGCGGATATTGTTGCCGGCACGGTGATCTGTTTTGTTTATATGTCCGTCCGGCCGGCCGACGAGATGCTTCCTTCAGGCACGCTCCCAACAACATCAGAGCCGTGACCATTTCTCCAACTGCATTCAGCCAATGCTTGGAATGAGCCTTCAAATCACATCGAGCCTTGCCAAAAGCTCTTCAACAAAATGCTCACCACGGGGTTGAGGCTTTCCAAGTGGAGCCGTGACCATTTCTCCAACTCCAAGGTGCTTGTGCACGCCGCCTTGCTTGTCATCCTTCATTTTGACATGGCACAAGAAACTAGGCAACTTTCGTTCGGAGAGAGGGACCTTCGGGCCAAGTTGAAAAGAAAGGTCATTGCTTTGGCCGTGGTGGAGAGGGCAAGAAAGAAGCAAAGTGCGAGGATCGCAAACTTGAAGGAAGGAGATGCCAACACCAAGTTCTTTCACATGAGAGTTATTTCTAGGAGGAGAAAAAATCACATACATAGGCTCAAGCTCAACAACGGTTGGATTACCGAGCATGCGGCCAAGGAGGGGGCTATACACAACCATTTTACCTCGGTCATGGGGCATGGGGACGCGAGGACACAAGATTTCAATTGGGAGGGGCTACATTTTGATGAGACTAACCTAGAGGAACTTGGAGCCCCCTTCACCGAGGAGGAGGTCAAGAATGCCATCAACCAAATGCCTAGTGATAAGGCTCCCGGCCCCGATGGATACACGGGGTCCTTCTTCAAGAAGTGTTGGGACATTATCAAGGTGGATGTTATGCATGTCATAAACCTCTTTGGCAACCTACACGCCGAAAACTTTCATTGGCTCAACTCCGCAAATATTGCTCTTTTGCCTAAGAAGGAAGGTGCGGAGGAGGTCTCCGACTTTAGGCCTATTAGCCTCATCCATGCCATTGCAAAGATTGTGACCAAGATCCTTGCCCTCCGTCTTGCTCCACTTATGAATGACCTTGTCTCCAATGCCCAAAGCGCTTTCATCAAAAAACGAAGCATCCACGATAACTTCCTCTATGTCAAGAATTTAGCGAAGAGGCTACACAAGAGCAAGATACCGGCGCTCTTATTCAAGCTCGACATCCGGAAGGCATTTGACTCCATTCGGTGGGAATACATTCTTGACCTTCTCCAACGCCGGGGGTTCCCTAGCCGCTTTCGTGGGTGGATCACCGCTCTCTTCACCACCGCATCCTCTCGTGTGCTTCTCAACGGGATCGCCGGATCCCCCATCTCCCATGGAAGGGGGCTGCGGCAAGGAGACCCGCTATCCCCACTACTTTTTGTGCTTGCCATCGACCCACTCACTCAACTTTTGGAGATCGCAACATCGGAAGGTTTACTTCACAAGTTGAGGGGGAGGGGCACCATTTTGAGAACATCCCTTTATGCGGATGACGCGGCGGTATTCGTGGCTCCTTTCAAGGAGGATATTGAAAACTTTGCGTCCATCCTACAAGCGTTTGGAGAGGTCACGGGGCTTTGCACCAACTTTGACAAAAGTGTCGTTGTGCCCATCCGTTGCGGACACATAGACCTTGATGACGTTCTTGAGGGCATTCCGGCAACGAGGGGATCCTTTCCCTTGAGATATCTTGGCCTCCCGCTCTCGGTTTGGAGGCTAAAAAGATCCGATTTCCAACACCTTGAGGATAAGTGTGCCGGAAAGCTTCCCACTTGGAATGGCAAATACATTGCCACGGTCGGCCGGGCCGCCTTGGTCAAGTCGGTAATTGCCTCTCAAGCCATCTACTATATGACACCTCTTGTCATCCCTCCGGGCACTTTGGCATACATGAACAAGCTTCAACGGGCGTTCCTTTGGTCGGCGAAGGATAAAACCACGGGGGCAAAATGCAAAGTCGCGCGGGAGCTTGTGTGCCGCCCGAAGGAGCTTGGAGGGCTCGGCTTACTCCACCTTGGGAAATTCGCAACGGCTCTCCGCTTACGATGGCCATGGCTTGAGTGGAAAGACCCCGGGAAGATTTGGGTGGGCTATGGCAACCCTTGCACGAACGAAGACATGGACATATTCTACGCCGCCACAACTATCACTATGGGAGACGGTGGAAAGACGCCCTTTTGGCATGCCCCTTGGTTGGATGGGTGCAAGCCAAAACATATTGCTCCCCTCATTTATGCTTGCTCTTCTAAGAAAAAGTGCCACGTCAAAGAAGCTCTTACGGGTGCGAGTTGGGTGGCGGCGGTTCGACTTGACGAGGACTTCACCGCCGAGCATTTCTCACAATTTGTGACCCTTTGGACGCGTTGCTCCGATATCCGACTACACCCCCGCATGGAAGACGAAATCCGTTGGAAGCTTACGGATGATGGGGAATATTCCGCCAAGTCCGCCTACAAGCTACAATTCTTAGGGACCATCACCTCTCCCATGGAAAAGACAATTTGGAAGGCTTGGGCCCCTCCGAAAACAAATTTTTTTGCATGGCTTGCTAACCAAAATAGGGTGTGGACGGCCGACCGCTTGGCGGCGAGGGGGTGGCCGAATTGTGGCCCTTGCCCATTTTGCAAGCAAAGCACCGAGACGGTGACGCATCTTTTCGTCCATTGCCGCCTAACTAGAAGGATTTGGGATCTTGTCAAGGGGTGGCTCGGCCTCTACTTCATCCACCCCCATGATTGGGCTCATGTCTCCTTCAACGATTGGTGGCTTCGGATGGCTTCCACCTCGCCTAGTCGGAAGGCGGTTTCCACCCTCTCCTTGCTTATCACTTGGGAGGTGTGGACTGAACGGAATGCATGGGTTTTCAACAACAAGAGCACACCGCCGCTAGTGATTTTTGAGAAAATAAAGACCGAGTCCCGGTTGTGGGTTCTTGCGGGTGCCAAATGTTTAGGCAATTTGATGCCGCGAGAGTAGTCATTTGTATTATTTCGGTCAGTTAAAACATGCTCTCTTGCATCTCCTTCTTAATATATGGGGCAAAACTTTTGCCCCACTTTTCCAAAAAAAAACAACATCAGAGCGGGACTGTTAATCAGCGTCCTGCATTAGAGGACGCTGGTAGGAGCCGGCCGGGGGCACACTTGACAACACGGCAGCCCGTGTGCACGAGCTCACGTTTGTACGCACCTCGGACGCTTTGAATACGATGCTTGTGCGGTGCTTGAGTTGTGATTGGCAGATGCAGCAGCTGCTCAGTGCTGACTGGTCTGTGGTGGACACAAAACATTACGTACTCTATTTCTAGAGTTTTTTTTTTCTAAAATTTCATATAGTCCATGACGATGATGTGGCGATCGTCATTAAGATTGAGAAGTGCAGTTTCAAAAGAAGCATCCCGAGGAGATAATATGCTTGAATCTTACCATCCATTTGACCCTTTAGATCTTACTTCCTCTCTATTCCTCCTATGATTTTGCATCTATTTGAAGGAAAGAAGAGAGGGGAGATATATATTTATAATTTTACCAATCTATCTCTCCTCTCTGAGTGAAAGCGTTTTTATCTGGATTTTGGAGTGATTTGGTGTTCTCCTCCTTTGTTTTTCATTTTAAGTTAACCTATCATTAGCACACAAATTCTCCCACATCCATGTCGATGCAAGCCCATAAAAAACATCAAAACCAAGATTATTGGTTCTATAAGTTAAGTTGTATAATCTACCATATATTTGTAGACAGGTTTTTCACCTGTGCATAAATCCTCCCAGAATCTTGTTCTGTTACCATTACCAATATGTCTCCACCAAAATTAAAACATATACTTTTAACATTCGTTAAACCGTGCCTAAAAGATTGACCAGGTCTTTACTCACCAGCAGTAAACATGTCTTAACATACTGCTTGCTAAATAAGTTTTTGCACACACACACCCTCCTCAATCTCTAGTTTCAATTCCAATTTACTAATATGGCATAAATTCATAACTCTTAAATATACCACACCCAGACAACAAGATTGATATACGTGTAACCGTTTGCGTTCTTTCTTCTCGCACACGATTAAAATACATAAATTATGGTCAATACTTAGGATATCACAATTCACACACGAGTGAGTAATTTAGTACGTTTGCGAAGAGCAAATCCCGCACATGGTTACCATGTTCGTGTGCGGTAGCCCACCCCTATCATCCACCCATGGATAGCGACGGGCCTTATAATCGTGTATGAAAGCGAAAGTTGACCGTGTGTGTTTGCCCAATCTGTACTAGTGTGAGAGACTTGTGTGGACCTGATGATAACACGAACATTGTATATAAGGATAATGCGTTCTCTCTATCTTTTCTTTTTGGCTGATTCAAACCTAGTAGAATCCACACTATTTTTGAATTGGTGATCACCCTAAACAATGTGGTTTCAATCATGTACTCAACATGACACTTTGTTAAACTTTGACTTGCTTGACAATTTTTCCCATGTAAAAACTATATGAAATGTGGGTTCAACACATCCTCAAGTTTCTATAAAGATGCTTACTTTACCATACTCCAATAAACAACTATAGATACATTTGTTAGATCGTACTCTGTACAAATATTTACCGTTTTTATAAATTATAGAAATCATGCATTGTAGAATAATAGTTATTGAACAAACTTTGTTACAAAATATAGCTTAGTGTCTTTTGGTGAATTCCTACGGAAAAACTCACCAAGTAATATTTATTAATATTGTTAACTATTTGGTAAACTATGCGGACAAACAAAAATATACATGTAATACTATAACATTGTAAAAATAAGACCCAAATAAGTATAAAAGTTCATTATAAATTGTTATATTCATTCTCGCGAGTCCCTAGTTTGTATTGGACCGACAATGGTCCAGAGAAGGTGGTGGTGCCAGAGCGCGACGAGGAGGACGTTTTGGCGGTATCCTAAACCAGCCAAACCCATTGCCGAGCGCGACCAGAAAGAACCGCATAGCTGCCATCACATCTGGCTCCCCGACCACTGGATCCGTTATCGTCGTCGGTAGATGCGTGAAAATGATCGAAAACATTCAACTTTTTTAACAGATCTAGTTGAGACAGTTATGAAGATGTAGTACTTATCCTCGATTAGCGGTATGAGAAGGAGGGTGGAGCGCAACAGCAAGCGGCGTGGGGAAGAAGGTGACGAGGAGGATTAGTGATGGTAATAAGGTGGTGCAATTATGTCTGTGACTGGGTTGATGACTTTGGAATATCTATATATGTAAGAACAAATTTGCGAGACGGAAAAAGGGCGCAGTGAATATTTCCCATCTTCTGCAATTGCGAGACGGACCTTGTTGATGTTATTGCTATGGTTGCATCCTTCCTTAATGTCTGATGATGCGGAGTCCGTGCACATGTATATGGCAAATGATTGTATCATCCAAGTAATCATCACCATTCTCATACCACAAGGAAATTCGGAGAAAACCGGCGTCGGCCGGCCTCCCTTGCACGGCCAACAAAATTCAGGTGGATCCGCCCCAAGAAGCTCACACAACGCCGCGCTGTGGGCTGTGGCCGAATCAAGGCCACTCACGATGGACGCCCTGGCTGGCTGCTGGTGTGCGTGCTTCCTCCGACGAGCCTCGCCGTCTCTCCCCGGCATGCACGTGCACTGCGGCAAGACAGAACAAAAGTCACAACAAACAAATAGCGGAGGGCAGGCAGAGGCCTCTCAAAGCTTGCTTGCCTTTCTGGTACGTGCCGCTGCTGCGGAAGATCGTGTCCCGCCCCGCGCCAACGCCCAAGAAAAACTACTCCCTCTTGGGCGTCCGGTGGTCTGCCGGCGGTCGGAAGCGACCCTCCGTCTTGCCAACGCAACCTCGGGCGCCCGTGGAGGAGCACTTTACAGCGTCCTCATGAGGGATGATCGGATCAGGGAGTGTGGCGGAGATCAGGATCCCAGCTCCGATCGTCGGCCGGCCGAAGCACATGCACCGCGCCGCTTTACAGCGCCCAGAAGTACGTTCCCGCGATTCGACGTTATACCATCCGTACTAAGCTTAGAGCATCTAAATCCGTACTAAGCTTAGGACATGTGTCCGGTCAACATTTAGAGCCCACCCACAGCGGCACTCCCCAAAGGCCCACCCCCTAAACGCGAGCAAACTGTCGAACACCTCGCGAGCGTTTAAAATAAATTGCAAACTAATATAAAAAGTTCATATTTCATTCATTTTTGTTATATATTACAATTTTTTTGAATGAATATGAACCCTAATCTAAACCTAGCATAACCCTAACCCTAATCTAAACCCTGTCGAGGCCGCCCTGGCCTGCCTCGCCGTCCTGTGCAGCTCTGAGGCGCGAGCGGACACGCCTCTCCTGCCGGAGCGTGCTCGCCGCCCGGCGCAGGTTGGCCCTCTCGTCAGCCGCCCTCGCAACGCGCGCCCGGCGCAGCTCGTCGAGAACCGCCAGCTGGGCGGCCTCCATCGAGGTCAGGTTCGCCTCCCGCTCCGCCGCCACGGCGTTGAGGTTGGCGTACGCCGCGCGCTCGGCGGCCATGAAGGCGCGACAGCGATCGTCTCGCTCTGCGCTCTCGAGAGAGGCCTGGACGACGTGAGCCTGAACGGCGTCGGCAAGGGCCTCGTAGCCGGCCCTAAACTGGCCGGCCGCCTGCTCGGCGCGCCAGGTGTCGATGGAGTTCGCCGCGGCCACCTGGTCGGGCCACAGCGGCGGCGGCAGCTCCTGCTCCTGCTCCTGCGCCTGCTCCTGCGTCGGCTCCTCCTCCTGCGCCTCCTCCATGTCGACGTTCGCCCAGTCGAGGGGCAAGTCGACGCCGATAGGAACAAGCGCCAGCTCCGGCGCCTGTTCCGCAGCCTGCTCCGGCTGGTCCTCCTGCCCCAGAGGGTGGGCGCGGCGCGCAGCCTGGGTGAGGGTGGCCCAGCTGGTCTGGAAGCGGCGAGGCATGGTGGAGGTCTACGGAGGCGACGGAGGCTGCGGGCACGACGGAGGAGTTGGTGTGGTGAGGCTGCGGGCACGGCGGAGGAGTTATATAGGCGGGGAGGGCGGGAAAAGGAGAGGCGAGAAGCGGTGGCGCTGGACGGGAAGCGGCGGGTGGGTGAGCACGCGTCGCGTCGGAGTAATGTGGCGGCGACGCGATTCGGCCACGCCGACGCTTGGTAAGCCGGGAAAGCCTGGGCGCCGGCGTAATTGCGACGCGTGCCGCAGACGCCTCGCCGTCCCGTCGCTTCGTCGCTTGCAGAAACGCGTCGTCATTAACGCCGGAACGGCCTCCTGCATGGCGCAAGTTAGAGCAGCTCCTTGCGCCTATGTCTATGACGGGTGGGGCGCACCTGTCGGAGGCCATGTCCGGTCGATGTCCGGCACCCATAGGAGGGCCTCCAAGTATAGAGTCCCGATAGGGGGTGCCGGACGTGCCGCTGGCGCACGTTTTTTTTGTGTCCGACCCCAAAGGGCTCAATCACGGTCGTTCGTTGCGGGAATAGTGTCGCCGGCATGGTGACCTGGCCGGCCAGCCGGCGAGATGCTTCCTTCACTCAGAATGGTGCTGCGAGTCAGTGCAGTGCTCGAGTTGGTGTTGGCAGATGCAAACAGCTGGTGACTGTGGTCCAGGGTCGACACAAAACATGACGGCTCAAACTCGTACGTACAAACTACCAGAAAAATACCAGTTTGATACACTTTCCAGTGGAACGAACGACGCTTTGTTGGGCGTCTGCTCCCTTACCAAGCTGGCGATGTTAAAACTGTTCGAGCCCTCGTCTTCTTGTAATGTCTCGGCCGGGTTAGAAAACCGAGCGGTATGAACTGTCGATGTACGACTTCCTCCTCGACGGCGAGTATACAACTGTTCGAAGGGTGAAGGACCTCGTACGAGCGGATGACTTCAGGAGAAGAAGTTGCAAGATTTGTGGATTGCTGGACTTGGAATTCCCGGTCCGTTTAGATTAATGCGATAATCATCCTCGTTCGTTGCAGCAGTGGTTGCGGCAACGCCAAGAGCTTCCAGACAAGCTCGGCGCGCACTGGTCAGTACGACAGGGTAATAAGTCCTGATTTTGTCTGCAGAAAGGTACACCAGTTTATTTAGTATCCTAAGTCCCTAACTAATAACTAATCCCATGGATGGAACGGTTTGATTAAATATGGCGTCAAGTGGCAGGAAACTTCGTCGCAACCCCAACCATTTATTATTAAGAAAAAGGTGCCCGGTTTATTAGTGTAAAAAACCGGACAAAAACCAGGCAACACACCAACAACACGGGAGGAGCCAACACCGGGCAACACCTAAAACAAGCAACACCCAAAACGACAACCTCATTCTACCCAACAACAACCCCCGACGAAGAACATAACAACACAACAGCTGAAAAAGGGCCCACCAATCAAGTAAAGCGAAAGCGAAAGGTTTCCGTACGATGCTTCTTTCTTCTCCTACAAAGAGTCTTCTCCACCTTCATGATAACATCCTCCGAAGCCTCTCCCGCCAAGACAGAAGCAATATCCTTACCATATCCAGAACAAACCGCCTCCAAATCGACGAGCAAGTCGCAAAGCTCTTTACCAAAGAGTGCCTCGGAGTTAGACGTCATCACAACAGTCTCATCAACCTGATCACTCAAAGACGAGAGAGTGACAGAAGCAACCAATGCTCCACTATCCATACAGGCGGGTGGCTGACAGGACTCGGACAGAGGTGAAGATGGTCCTATGTCCACCGCCAAGCACTCCAAAGTGCCAAGCTCCATCGGAAGCACCGTAGCTGACTTGCCACAAGGGTCATGCAGCTCAGCCAAAAGCTGCCCAACTGGAGCCACAACCTTCTGAAGATCAGATGGCGTTGCATGTGGAGCACGAGGAGAAAATTCTCCGAAGAAACAACCAGGCTCCACATCAATGGAACCAATCTCGGGCTCAGGTGGGAGAGATACAACCGTCGTAACCTGAAGCTTAGCTAGAGCGTCGTGAAGCTCAAAGCGAAGCAGCTCAAACTTCTGAAAAAACTCCAAACGCAACAGTGCAAACTGTGACTCGAAAGTAGAGACCAAAGAGGCACTGGAATTGGAATCCTTGCAATACCCACATGGGCACACATCCCCAACCCCACTCTGAGGCGACGAGGGGTCGTCGCAACCTTGTGACTGAATCAGATCAGGTTAATCGTTCAAGGCAGTTAAAACACATCACAATATTCATGGCGACTTATGACAAAAAAATAATTAATCGACTTATAGGACATGCCTTGGAAATAGGACTAGCTATACACTGAAAATATGATTGACCATGTGTACATTGTATTATATTTCCAAAACTGTACTGTAAAAAATGTATTTGTCAGTTTTCGGAAATAGATCAAAATATTATGGACATACAAATTCAATTTAACTTACCTATGTATTTTTGAAAATCTGACTATTTTGGTAAGTATGAAGATGAGAATCCGCGATTGTTATTTTCGGAACTAATTAAGAGCGTAGCAACTCCTCCAGATAACAAAAACAAATCATTTTATATACTATATGAAAACTTGCATGCTGAACTAACTAATGCCTACATAAAAGTGCATGGAATGTGTGGTTTCAGTCTTAATGATAGTCCATACGGATTAATATTTTGCACCGAGTTAGACTAAAGGTTTTGTCCATACCATGGGTATGCTTGAGTCATTGTGTTGAATTCAAGATTTAACCCTATGTAGTTAATGATACATATTGAATTTTTTACATGAATATCATTAAAAAAAAATATATGATCAATAAAAATAGTATTCGATGATCAAGGTTTTTTTAAGGGTTATCCAAAAAATGGTCATAAGATGAGCATATAAAAGTCTCTTGAACAAGTAGAGTGAGCATTCATGTATACACTCAAGTCTTCATCATTATTAAGAGGGAAGAAAAAGATACGAGCCTGATAACAACAAAATGCAAAGAGTGGACTCAATTTGATCAACTCACAAGTCTAGATGATATACCAAGTGGGACCAAATGATCGTGTGATATGATATACAATTGGCAATAGAGCTTTGAGAACTAATCCATTATATACAACTGTGTGGTGCTTTTATGTGTGATTAGGTTTTTTTTATGCGGTTACGTTCAGTACATTTAAATCTACCACACCCAAACATCCAGGTTCTATAGGCTGACAACATTTTTTCCAACTCACAAGATGGTACTTCTTGGCATCATACGCTTCTTGTCAACAGTTTGTTCGTATAAACCTCAATTTTGTTTCATAGGCCTACGTGAAATTCAACTTAGACATCACCTAGAAAAGCAACATTACTCAAAATATCATTTTATAAGTATCAGTCTTCCCCATATGAGAATTCTGCCTACTAGTACAAATAAGCAATTTCCTCTGTCTCAATGCAACTTTTGTTACATAATCTACTATGATACATAGGCACCCAAGGTAAAATTAGATATTTCATTTCAAGAAATGCGAAAAGCCTTTTTTAATTAAAAAAAATTACTCCAAAGGACTCGGCGATGTTGTTAGATGAACACAGTTTTCTTTTTATCAGTTGTTGCATGATGTGAGGGCTGTGTTATGCTGTCAGCACGTGCATACATAAGTAGCGTTCATGGCAGTTGACGCATGGAGTAAAAGGAGACGTAGTGGTACGTGTGCGATCCGCGTGGGGAGAATTGACACCAGTTCACAAGCCACCACCACCACAATGCCTCACCGTCCGGTTCATTAGTCGGTGACTTATCACCGTCCGCGCGGGGCTGCACATGCATGCCCTTGCTCGTGTTGACATTATGCTTTGCCCACACGTACGATTGCACGAGCCAGCCACACCGGACCCCCAGCAGCCATAATTTACCTACCCCTTTTACTGCAAATCTCGTTACTACAACGCGTAATTACCCTCGCAATCCCCTACAGTAATAATCCAGTTCAGTACCAGTAGTAGTAGTGCTGCCCATCAAATTATTCTGCAACTGCTCGGTACTTGCGCGTGTAACTGTTGCGCAAGATCCATGTCTTCGTTCTAGCTGCTTCTGTCAGTACTCCTAGTCGTTTAGTGGTGGAAGCAGTCAGGATTTCGCTTGAGAAGGTGGCAGAAGCTGGGGTGGTGCGTGTAACTTACACTAGCAGGTAGCAGCAGCATCGTTTGATCACGAGCGTACACGGCTTCGGTGTCAGTGTGCACTGAGTGTGTTCCAGGAGGCCGAACGAGCATCGTTGATTAAGTTATGTGGCGGCTTGTTAACCAAAATATTACTGTTATCTTCTGAGTTCTGACCGAAGTCTTAGTTAGTTAGTTAGTTGCATAATTTCGCAGTCTACGCACGTGGCCGGAAAGCTGCATTTCGCAAGACAGGCACTGCTCGGCCAGGTCACACACTCCGTTGAACACTAACGCAATTCCTATTTCCTTGTCGGGTTTGACACGCAGACGGCAGATCTACTAGCTACAGCAGTCGCCACCAAGTAGTCATGTCATTCCCACCATGACGACGACCTACAAACATTCGGAGCCCAGTGGTAGTCTACTCTAAAGATGCCGCGGAGTTCACCTCACTCACGAAGCAATCTAGCCCGGTGCTGCAGTGATCAAGACAAGAATAGTTCACACCTGCGCATATATGCATGTTGACAAAACCGCACACAATCTTCACCGTCCATTTTTCGTCGTTGTCACTTATATTCTGACGGCTCCAAGAACAAGTCGACGACAAGGGGAAAACAGTGGATGGACGGAGGTTTACCCAAGATAGCAAGATGCCGAGATAGATTCCACGAAGATGGTTCACGTAGCCAACTGCAACAAGTATGCCGGAACTGTCACCGACTCACACCATCAGCAACGGGGTTATCGATCGGCGATGTGAGACGGCGGCAACGGCTAAGATTTGGACGTCATGTCAACTTTAATGGCTAAGATTTCATGGTCACCTCAACTTTTTTATGGGGCTCGGATTAGTCTAGTTATGACAACTTGCTCCTGGGCACCAAATGCTGTCGTTCCACATCGAGAGGGAGGGACAAGGTTTTCGTCGCCCTATGCCCGACGTCCAAAGGGGCTGCAGGCGTGGTTGAACCACATCACTTCCCTCGATGAAATGACACGCGACAGGTGTTATCTCGGTGGAAACAAAAACAAATCTAACCTTGCACATAAACTTAAACACAAAGTAATTTTGTTTTCACGATTTTTTTTTTGCATAGCTATGATCTACACAGTATCATGCCGAGGACTAGACGCTATAATGTGCCAACGTCACAGCCAAGGTCTAGGATGCGTAATTAATATGATAGTGCTCAAAATCACTGGGTTCATTCTATTGTTTATAGTGTATTTTTTCCATAACAAAAATTGAGAATTAGATTAGTGAATGATACTATTATGTATTTTGTTGGGTCTTAAACATTTAAATATAACTCAACATAAACAAATAATTCACGAAAATGTTATTTTGCGTTGAAGTTTGCATATAGAGTTAGGACATCCCAGCGGCCCGACGTAAACGGACCGCCGATCAAGGCCGGGAAAAACCCAACCCAACGGCCCGACGCATTTTCGCCGAGTTGTCCGCCGCAACGCAAACGCAGCCCAAATTTGGGCATAGTTTGCGTCCAGACGGTCCGTTGTGACCCGCGCGTGTCCTCCCCCATTGAGCTGGCCCCGCGCGTCAGCGACTGTGGCCACTGCTTCGTCTCCCGATGCGTCCATGACTCGGAGGCGAAAGGCTGCCCCGCCGCCGCTTCAGCGTCTGCGCCGCCATCAATGGCGACGCCTCAATGGCCACTGCCCTCCGTTGCCATTAATGGCCCTCCAGCAGGGCATTGACGGGAGCAATCTAGACGAGATCGGCCGCTGGGACGGCCTCCTCCCAGCGCTCAGGGCATCCGCCTTGGAGACTGGCAGCGCCTCTAGCAGCTGCGGACCACCTCTGCCTCCGCCGAAGACGGAGGTCTGGGAGTCGCCGCCGCGCACTCCCGTGCAACAGGAGCCATGGTCGCCATGGCCCGAGGCGTCCTCCTCCTCCCAGGCACCGCCACCTCCACCGCCCCCCTGCTCCGGTGCCCTGCGGCGGTGTGGTCGTTCCCCTGAGACCCGCCTGTGATCTACGACCTCACCGGCAACAGCGATGACGAGTAGATGCCGGCGTCGAGCCCTAGTGGATAGGGCTTTATTTCTGTTTTTTATTTTTGTCTTTATTTTCGCGTCCTTTTATTTTAATGTAATGTATATCTATTAATATAAAAAGATTTAAAATTTATGCGTCGGTGCCGCTGGGCTGGGGCACGACCCAAACAGATAAGGGGGCGGACAGAGCCCATTTTCTGTCCGCGGTCCGACGTAAACGGATCAAATAGGATACAATTTAGGTCTAATATGCGTCGGGCCCGCTGGAGATGTCCTTAGTTGTATGAGCTGCACAAAGGTCGTCGTGGTGAACAGACAGATGCCTATGGGTAGGCTAATGTGTGGGGTCGGATTGACGCTAGAGGATTCGGGGAGGGATAGCGCGCTGAGGAGCACACACGGAAGAACACACGGACACAAGGATTTACCCTGCTTCGGGGCTCTCGTGAGGAGATAAAACCCCTACTGCAGCATCTAGCCTAATTGGTATATTTCTCACTGGTATCCGCGCGATACAAATGCTCGATGAGCCGAGCTAGACGTGCCTCCAAGAGGTCTTGGTGAGCAACTGGAAAGGGGGGAAATGAGGAGCCCGTGGTGGCCGTGGCTTGAGCTCTCCCCCTGGTGCTCTTTATATAGAGGGAGCCAGGGGACAAGGGGTGGTCCACATGACACAGCATTTATACTATTCATGATGTGACTACTGGGGTCTTGTCAGCACTATTCACTATGTCATGCAGTTGTACTCTCGTCACATCAGGGGATGGGCTTGGCATGTCTTGTCTGTCCTTTGTCCTGTAGCGCTTGGCATGGCATCTTCTCCGCATAACCCGGCATGGATATGCCGGATAACTTGGCGACTCCTCTCCTGGGCAACCCGGCATGGATATGCCGGATTCCACCTCTCAACCCGGCGTGGGTATGCCGGATAATCTGCTTCTCCCGAGACCCGGCATGGTTATGCCGGATTACCCTTCACAAACCGTTCTTTCTGCACATAAGAATAACACAATGCATACCGACATAGATATGTCGGGTAAAATATGATTAAATCGGTTAGAGTATGTCGGGCTGCACCAATATCATATCCCGGTCCCTTCCGACCCGGGCATATGTCGGTCAGCAAGTATGTCGGTTCCGTCTTGTACGTAGCTTTTACCATATCTTTACCCTATCCGGGTAGCCCCCGACAACAAAGCTAATACATGGAGCATCAGACTTGCAATTCGATAACTGGATAACACCGACTCAACAACTTCCAAGAAGCCTCACAAGCAAACTCAATCGATCATCTCGATCTTGCGTACTGTATAGATAGAGATGTGGTAACGTACACACAGCCGTACACTGAGTACGTACCAACCGGAACCTGAACAGTGCCGGTGCGGTGGCCAGCTCCAGCTAGCGGGTGATCGCTGATCGTTGAAGATGAACCCATAGTCATGATCAACAGGTGCACGGTTCCTGGGAGACCAGAATCATGGCGCACCACGGGTGGGCTCCGACCATTATCTTGATGCCGCCATTATTGCATCTTGTAGGCGATGAACACCCAAGCAGCAGCATCCCCCTTTCCCTTTCCTGGCCACATCCGGATCCCTATCCCCGAGTACTGTTTTCTTTGGCCATCCCCGTGTGCTGCTGCTCTGTTGGCCTTTCGGGCCTTGGGCTATGATGAATACAGGTGTCTCCTTGGTTCTTCTGCAAGGATCACCGGTTCTATGATAGGCTATGGCGAGAGCTAGATGTGCACAATATCCGGAATTCCGATTTTGTTTAATATTGATGCACTCGCTATGTTAAGGTATAGGAATTTCTCCACCGAATGTTTGTTTAGAAAGAATTTATTTGGCCCTAAGCAAATTTCCTGAAACGTTTCATTATTGTGGTTGAACCATGTGCAGCTGACACAAGGTTCAGATAAATTTCAATAGAATCTTAACAAAAAATGGTAAATTATCGGTTGATTCCATGTATAAAGCGTTAACTAAGTCTGATGTACCAGTAGATAATAATAAGAAAATTTGAAGGATGAAGATACTTGTTTGCGCGGTATCTTTATCGAGGGGTAACTCCTACAAAACTAATAAAAGATAACCTCGCTAAACGTAATTGACATGGGAGTAAAATGTGTATTTTTTGTCGACATGACGAAATTGTTAAGCATTTATTTTTACATTATAAATTTGCTAGATCTATTTGGTCTGCCATCTGGAAATGATCTTCCTTTTCCTCGGTGTAGTGTTGCCAATATTTTCGGCAATTGGCTAAATATGGTGGATCCTAGGTTTAAAATTCTTATAAGGGTGGGAGCAATTGTCGGTATTTGTTCGTTTTAATTATCTAGAAATGATAAGGTTTTCAAATAAAAATAATTATATTATGCACGTTATATCGCGGTGTACTTCTACACTCTGTTTACGGTGGTCGCTACAACGTGTACAACACGGTGACCTGATTTTGGAGATAGCTTCACGGATGGAAGTTTCGGCGAGGGAGCTGTTTTTCTCTCCATGGATGTCAACATAATCTTCGTATTTGTCCTCCATCATCTCAGACGTCTCTACAATTTCTCATTATGATATGTACTCCCTCCGTCTATAAGAAGATGTCTCTTCTTTGTCTAAATTTACATGTATCTATACACTAAAATATGTATAGATACATGTAAATTTTAGACAAACTTACTCATTCTTTTATGGACGAAGGGAGACGGAGGGAGTAATTCGCTTTTTTTATTTTCCGTTTGAAGACTTATTAGCTGGTTTGAACTGTGTGTATCCTAACTATATAGAGGCTGGTGTAATGCTGAAGACTTTTTACTAATTAAAAAGATCTCCTTATCGATAACAAAATCTCACAAGAACTCATGTAGATTGTAGCATCGCTGTGACTGATCACGCATTGGTAAACACTTGCACGTACGGTTTATACATTTTTTTGCAAACCAATTGGCTTGGTAGACAAAAAAAATTGTAGCCCAGCACAGACCACTCGATCACACATCTCGCTGTCGCTGCCCCGGGACAACCCCCAGCGCCAGGACATCAGATCTCGAAAGTGGGGCCCCGGCCCATGTCCACAGGGCCCACCCTTGTCCTTCCTTCGCTTTCCCACACCCGCACGGCCACACCATTTCCTTCCTTCCTTCCTGCTATATAACGTCACAGCTCCTCTCTTCCGTTACAGCCCGTCTCCTTCACACCGCACCCCGCCGCATCGGCCGTCTCCACATCCGAGCGTAGGAGAGAAGATTCATCATCAAAGCAGGGCGCTTTCGAACGAAGAGAGGATTCATCAATCATCAGACTCTTGTAGCAACAATGGTGGACGTGGAGCACCGGCTGGCGGGTCTCGTCCCAGCGGCGCACGCGGCGGGCCTACGCCGCCTGTCCACCCGCGCCGCGGCCGGCCCCTCCTCGGCGTCGGCGTCCCCGCGCCACGGGCTCTACTCCTTCCACGGCGTGGCCTCCTCCGTGCTCTCCCACCTCCGCGCCTCCGGCGTCGCCATCCTCCCGGGCCTCGCGGACTCCGAGCTCGCCCGAGCCGAGGCCGAGATGGGGTTCACCTTCCCGCCCGACCTCCGCGCCGTGCTGGCGCTCGGGCTGCCGTCGGGGCCGGGGTTCCCGGACTGGCGCACCCGCGCGGGGCTCCGCGCCGCGTTCGACCTCCCCGTCGCCGCGGCGTCGCTGCAGATCGCGAGGGGCTCGCTGTGGCCGCGGTGCTGGGGCGCGAGGCCCGCCGACGTCGACCGCGCCAGGCGGCTCGCGCGCTCCGCCATCCGGCGCGCGCCGCTGCTGGTGCCGCTCTTCGACCGCTGCTACCTGCCCTGCCGCCCCTTCCTGGCAGGCAACCCCGTGTTCTTCGTCACCGACGACCGCGTCCTCTGCTGCGGCCTCGACGTCGTCCACTTCTTCACCCGGGAGTCGTCCTTCCACCCCACCACGGACAGCAGCATTTCGTCCCCGCTCGCGGCGACAACACCCTCTTCGACCACCACGAGCTGCACGCGGCGCAGCCTCGACGCGGCGTGCGGCGGGCAGGCCCCGCGCTGGATCGAGTTCTGGAGCGACGCGGCCTCCGACCGGCGCCGCCGCGACTCGTCCTCCTCCGAAGCCTCCACCGCGTCCACTTCGTCCACGTTTTCGTCAGGCAGCTGCTCCTCGCCGCCGCGGAGGTCGACGCCGCGCTGGGTCGACAGCTACCTCGACAGGCTCGGGTCCGTGCTCAAGGAAGGTGGCTGGCGCGACCGGGAGGTGGACGAGATGGTCGAGGTGGCCGCCTCCGGGATGTTCGACGGCGAGGACGCGCCCCCCGCCGCCGACGCGGAGGCCGTGCTGGACACCCTGCTGCTGCGGACGGACCGCTGCTCGGACTCGCTCCGGCGCGCCGGGTGGAGCTCCGAGGACGTGTCGGACGCGCTCGGGCTGGACCTCCGGCGCTGCCGCAAGGAGGAGCCGCACCGGAATGCCGTGCGCGTGCCGCCCGAGATCGCCGCCAAGGTCCGGCGCCTCGCGCGGGCAGTGGCCAGGTCCTGAGTCCTGACCGGTGATCGAATCGATCTCACCGGCGTCGCGTCGGCAGTAACTTCGTTTTGGCTTTCTTTTTCCTCCCTGGAAGCTTAGGAGGATTAAACAACACTTGTAATACTATGTTAGTGAGGAAAAGTAAACTAGCCCATGTTCGTGCGCAAGTAAATTAAGCCGTGTTCACGTGCATGGAGACATGGAGTACCGTTAATCGTAAAGAAAACAATGTCCGAGAAATTAACACTGGCCAGGCACCTTCTTCCTCCGTCCACTCCATCCCGTGTTCCTCCATGGATGCTGGTATCTTTTCGTCCCGTGTCCATGTGTTGGATACTACCGTTAGCTGTGCGGAATCTTAATCACTCTCCGTTGGTTGGTCGGTGGGTGGGTGCAGATGCATGCTGCTGCTTCTTTACATCCACGGAAAAGATTTATCAGACCCTTCTAAACTGCCATCCATTGAAAACGCAAGAAAATTTTATCGCCAACCCCGAAGATGAAATCCGTGCACGAATCATTCGCTTTGGCACGAATTGGAGCACGGGGTGTGCCGGATTCGAGCGAGGACGTCGAGGGGAGGCGATTGGCGGCGGAGTTGGACCAAAAAGTTGTCGAAGTTGCCGGTGACGACCATAACTGTGGTGGCGGTTCAGGAAGACAGGAACACAGCGAGACGACGAATGGGCGGGGAAGAGAGAGGGGAAAAATGTCGGCGAGGTCCGCCTGCTCACCTTGGAGGCGCTCGTGTGATCGGAGAAGCCGGTGGAAGTCGAGGGCGACCGAATCGGACGCGGCAAGGTTCTGCGAGAGTCGGGGAAGAATAGCTCCGCACGAGCGTTTTCGAGCTACCTGGCACGCGCGGCTTCCGGAGGAGAGAGAGAGACAACGATGACGAAGCTGCTCAAGCTCTTACATCCGTTAGGGGTGGCGTTTAGCGGCGGTGCGTCATGTTGGCATTGTAGGCGACATGATGCGGCGGATAAGCGATCGATTCGATTGATGCATGCCATCACGGCACGGGACGACACGGGCTCCACGCGAGGTAGTTGCTACCACCGCATCACCGGTGCCCCTCGCTGCCACCACCTTATCACCAACACCCCTCCCCGCAAGAGAGGCATGCGAAGAGGAGCACGACAGGACATATATGGTCAATGATGTGGTGTTTCTCTGTCCAGTGGGTCGCACGGGTCAAAAAGCTTCAAATTGGTAAATACATCGATGTACTAGTGGCCGGTAACCGTAGATAAATCTTCACCCGTCTTTGGATCCTGTAATCGCGTATTCTCTAAGGGCTTCTTTGGATCATAGTAATAGAAAACAGTAGAACTTGAAAACACACAGGAATCTGATAGGATTGTAGGTGTAAAACACGTAATTTCAAAACAGACAAAAAATTGTAGAAATGATCATTTGGATGAAACACGGTAAAAACACATGAAAAGTGCTCGATCCTACCCAATAGAAATTCAATCCATAGAAGTTTTTAAAGTTTCATTTCTTTGATCTAAATGGAATCTAATGCTATGGATTGGAATTCTCCAATATTCCTATAAAATTACTTTAATCTAAACAGGCCCTAAATACGGTTACTTAACCTGACGGATAAGTACCTACACTAACCATGTATTTTACTCACCGTGCTAGCCTATAACATTAGTGCATTGATCCACCCCCTTGCATTAGTTGACCAACTACCGAGTGAGTCGCTTTACAGAGCAGAAGGTGCATGCATGCTTTCCTTGGGTGCTCAGCATACTCCAATGATCTGCGAGCCAAGCAAGAACATGCGCCATTTGCGTGGTGCCGGTAACTAATTAACAATCACTGCACGCACAATCTTTCCTAAGCACAAGGAAAGGGACATTAGGGGGAGGATTATGGAAGAAGCAGGTGGGCGTGGCCGTGCATGCACGCCCGTCCCTTTCGCCACCCAAAAGGAAGGCTTTGTCCCTTGTCATCGCTGGTAGCCATAGCCTGGTAGTGGTACCAAGTTGCACACGCCCGCGCAGGTAGCCCGTGATGATGATGATGATGCCGTGGTCCGTCCGTGGAGGCGTGAACAGGGCTGGCTTTGCTTGTGAACGATGGACAGCTTTGAGATGGATTGGGCACTCGACTCGAGAGTTCGATCTGTGAGCGCGGCGGCGGTGCTCTTTTAATGCGCCGGCGTGTCGTCGTGGTGAACAGACAGATGCCTACGGGTAGGCTAATTTGTGGGGCCGGATGGACGCTAGAGGATTCGGGGAGGGATAGCGCGCTGAGAAGCACACACAGATGAACACATGGACACGGGGATTTACCCTGCTTCGGGGCTCTCGTGAGGAGATAAAACCCCTACTGCAGCATCTAGCCTATTTGGTGTATTTCATCACTCTGGTACCGACGCGATACACAAGATGCTTCATGAGCTGGGCTAGATTTGCCTCTAAGAGGTCTTGGGGGGAGAAAGGGAACAAGGGGCGAAAGGAGCGGCCCGTGGCTCGGCCGGCCGTGGCCGTGGGTGTGTGTGTCTCTCCTTGGCCTTCCCCCTGGTGCTCCTTATATAGGAGGAGCCCAGGGGACAAGAGGTGGCACACGCGACACTATTCCGGCACTGTAGCTGACATGACTACTGGGGTCTTGTCAACACTATTCCCTGCATCATGAGTTGTACTCTAGTCACATCACAGGCACTGTAGCCACGCCTGGTCACACTCATGGCATGCAGAACCCGGGCGGCGCGCGTCCTTGTCTTGTCTGCTTGCGCCTGTCTTCAGAATCTTCCGTATAACCCGGCATGTATACGCCGGATAACTTGGCGACTCCTCTCCTGGGCAACCCGGCATGGATATGCCGGATTCCACCTCCCAACCCGGTGTGGGTATGCCGGATAATCTTCTTCTCCCGAGACCCGGCATGGTTATGTCGGATTACCCTTCATAAATCGTTCTTCCTGCACATAAGAATAACACAATACATACCGACATAGATATGTCGGGTAAAATCTGATTAAGTCGGTTAGAGTATGTCGGGCCGCACCAATATCATATCCCGGTCCCTTCCGACCCGGGCATATGTCGGTCAGCAAGTATGTCGGTTCCGTCTCGGACGTAGCTTTTACCATATCTTTACCCTACCCGGGGTAACCCCCCGACACGGCGTGATCGCCGCCGGGGAGCAGGTTGAAAAAAGGAAAGCCTGCGTCGCGCTTTGGGGCTCACCCGTGCATGCATGCCCGTGTGTGTGTGTGTGTGTGAGCGCACGAACCTGCCCGCAGATGTGGTCCTTTCTATTTGGCTGCTCCTGCTGAGTTCTGCAGAAAGAGGGACACTATCATGACTAAGTTTCACGGTTTCATACTTCCACATGCAAATCTTTACCCCTACAACCAAACACTTCCACCCCCACCCCAGCGGCGGGACTGAGTTTTGAAGTGTCGGTATTTTTCAAAAATGTTGAACTTAACGGGCGTTCGATTAAAATGCCCGTGAAATGAGCTAGGGCCCTTAATGCAGATTTTTCGAGATTTTTCAAGGGTGCAGATTCTAGAGGGAGGTTTTTGGAACCTAAGTATATCGAAACCTGTCTTGTAAAACTTGGCAAAGCATTGTACGTATATGCTTTGGAATTGCCGACGCACATAGTTTTGAGAGTCGTGACGATATTTCCGGATAATATCGTCATCAAATCATTTGCTTCTAAATTGGACAGTTAGCACTTTCTATGGTTGTGCATAAAACGTATTTGCGGCTTCTACAAAGTTATTATAGTTTTTTATATAAATCAAGAATACATATTTTTATGTAAAATCACATGACTTTTCGTGATCGGAGTGAATTATTATAGTTCTAGATACAAAAGTCACATTATTGCATTCTCATTTTCATGAAACTTAACAAAATTTCATATTATCACTTAAATTTAGGTTACTTTCAACTCAACACCCAGGTAAGAGATGAGGAAAATATCTTTCTTCCCGCTCCTTTAGTGGAGGATGAAGTGAAAATGCGGTTTTCCAAATGGAGCATAACGAGGCTATTTGATTCAGATGATTTCTCAGCTAAATTATATCAAAATCTATGGGATATAATTAAATTGAACCTACTAGAATGTTTCGGATCTCTTTAGGCACACTCTACAACTAGACTTTTCCGCCCAAAAGTAATTGTGTTGCCTAAGATTAATTTAGTAGAAAGAATCTCACAATGCAGCCCTAATTGTCTTCTTAATGTTGGTATCTTTTTTCAAAAAAACACTACTATTAGGCCAAAATAAGTAGCCGACCATGTTATAAGACCCATGCAAACACCAATCATGCAATGCAAAAATGCACTAAATTGGGCGGTCATCCCGCATAAAACGGTCCACGAGTTAACCGTAAAAAGGGAATAAATGGGGTGCACTGAAAACTGAATTAAAAAGACATATGACAAAGCCAACTGTTTTTTATTTTTGCAAGAGAATGGGATTTGGTTTGAAAACCTAAAGATTAAGCAGTTCTTGCTATTCATAACCTTTAAATTAAGAACATGACACTTTTCTGCATTGGATTTTCAACCTCCTTACCAAGATGGGGTATGGCTTTCTTCTAGAAAGAATATATATTGGTTCAAAGGAACTGTCACGTGTATTTTGGAAACCTGGGGACTTTAACTTTTGGCATGTTCTAATGGCAACGAAGAAACACTCCTTCGTTTTTAATCTATGGATCATAAATTATAATCTGTGAGGATAGATGGCTAGGAATTATCAATGTCTAGAAACAGTATCCAACTCTATATAATATTGTTCGTCACAAGAGTGATACAATTGCTATGCTGTTGGAGGCATCTCTTCAAATTTGACTTTTATAAGAGATTTATCCAACAGTCGCAAGTCAATGAAATATACTTCAAAATAATAAGAAACTGTTGATAATGAATATACTACTACAAATTTAAAATTTGTGTGGTATGTTCGCAAAGTGGTAATTCTATCAAAGACATTTTTTTCATGAAAAGAAAGTAGTGAGGAAGCCCCCACATCAAGTTTTTTTTCTTTCTTCAAAATAATAAGAAGCCAACTTCGCGCGCGTGACTCCATGAGGACTTGAACCTAGCTAACGGGTTGTGCATCCACTGTACTAGCCAAGTGAGTTAGGCTCACTTCTTAAAAACAATCTTATTAAACACACCTGATATGAAAGTGCAGAACGTGTATCATGTCATCATGATGAGACCAAACACTTATTCACATTATCTGTTTAATCTGGTTAGTAATTAAAATCGTTTCTAACTTAAATGTGTCGCGCATTATTGCAAAAATTTCCGTCTAGCGGTCTTATAGAATTGATAATGAGTTTAAAATTCTTATTAGAGTGGGAGCGTAGGCATAATATGTTTGTTTTGGGTTTTCTATAAAATGAAAAGATAATTAATGATAATGATTCTTTACTGATGCAAGTTGACTATCGTCCTTTGTTGTCCATATTTACAATGTGTGGTAATTTAAGATCTTTTACGTAGCTGCTTACAAGATTGGAAGAGACGTCGAGGGATAGTTCTATTCGACATGGATGACCGCGTGATTTTCACATTGCTGTTTCTTCATGATTACTTGTTTTTACTTTAATTTTTTATGTTGTGAACTTTTTTGCGGCTTGGTGCATCTTATTTATGTTGACTTCGGGATGTAATGTTTAATAAACATTCAAATAATGAAGTGCCCTTTATCAAAAACCAAAGTCGATGATGCTTTTGGATTATTATTTTCGAGTACTCACATATATGTATTTCTTTAGCTTTGGGAAATACATTACAATGTACACGCGTATTTTCATTTTTCAGTGTATTGTCCTATTTGCATCTGACGTGTTCAGTTTTTTTCGTCCTATTTTCGGGTACTTGTGTAAGTGATCTGTCCACCTTTTTTGCTTCATCTTGGTGAGTAATTTGATGCGTTGACAACCTTGAAGGCTTAAACGTTCACTGTCAGCATTGTCCGATTTGACGAAGGGATCTCAACGGTGGAGTATGCCAAAAAACATGGACAGGCATGCCGAGAGGTTGATCTGAATCTGATCCCATTGGCTCAGAAACTTGCGACGATATTTCCTGCCACTTGACGCCATATTTAATCGGACCGTGTGGGATTAGCTAGCTGGATACTCCTGAATTAATAAATAAAGTGAGTGTACCTTTGTGCAGACAAAATCAGGACTTATTACGCTGTCGTACTGAACAGTGAACAGTACTTGTCTGGAAGCTCTTGGCTAGGACACCACCGCTGCAACGAACGAGAATGATTATGGTATTAGTCTAAACGGGCCGGGAATTCCAAGTCCAGCAACCGACAAATGTTGTACAGTAGAGTAATACTGTACCACCGAAGTCATCCGCTCGTGGATCGTGGTCCTTCACCGCTCGGTTTTCTAACACCGGGCCGGCGGCCGGGACACTACAAGAGGACGAGGGCTCGAACAGTTTAACGTTGCCAGCTTTTCAAGGGAGCACACGCCCAATAAAGCACCGCTGGTTCCACTGGAAAGCTTATCGAACAAGTGGTAGTAGAGTATATGAAATCTTGTACGTACTGTTTTTTTTGTCCGGTTGTAAGTACGAGTTCTTATAGCCGTCATGTTTACCGGGTGACCGTGGACACGGTAGACGACTAGACGCGATGTGACGCGTGTCACGCATGGCTGGGTTCCACTCAACATCTTTTCTTATCTTCTTCTCTAACCTCGTCTCGTTCAGATCGTATTACGTCACCTCGTCCATTCCCCCGTTGCCATTGACGTAGGTCAGATAACCACCACCACCACCCCTTCGATGCAGTCCAGAATCCAGATAAATATCGTCACCACCCGAGCCGAAACCGGCGACGCCACAACTGGTCGTGGCAGAGAAGGCGACGACTAGTCTAGACCTCACTGGAAACGGGGCCAGCGCGGTTGGCCGCGACGGCGCCGGAGGAGGCAAGGAAAAAACTTAACGCTGCGTGGGAGGTGTTGGCGTCGAAGAATAAACACCACCTCTCCCATTCTTAGAGGGATGGCCGTGCAGGGGCGGAGCTGCGGTCGGTGCTACCTGCGCTGTACCACCGGTCCAGCTGAAGATTTTTAGCTTAATATGCGAGGGTAGCACCATGGATAAAAACAGGGAAGATTGCTAAGTAGCACCACTCTTCCTCTACTTCTAGCTCCGCCACTGTGGCCGTGGATCGGTGGAGGTGGGAATCAGGGCAGGGTGGGGCGGCAAGGCAGGCGGTTCCTAACAGCGAGGGATTGGAGGTGGTTGCGGGTGGCTTCTTCCTCCTCTCCGATGACTCCTCTTCTTTTGTTGTATTCCTTCGACAGCTACTGTAGCTGTTTTAAAATTGAACCGTAAGCTAGCATCGCCCGTCATGTTTTGTGTCGTGTCTCTGCACCAATTTTTTTGGCTGATGAGAAGGGAGCACGTACTACGTAGGAGTAGGTGCGCACGAGGTTGATTCATGTCTCAAATCCTTAAATTGTAAGACCTTTGATACTGTTTTCAATAAAATTAATAAAAGTCGTATGCATCCTACAGGACAAGCTCCCCTTTTCTTAAAAGAAAAGGTGCGCACGAGGTCGGGGCCATCCGATGTGATGAAAGAATTAACTGCAGAAGAGAAGGGTCGGCGTTGGTGAACCACAGTACCAAGCGACACTTATTAACGCCGGACGCTAATTAACAGTCCGGCTCTGCATTGCCGGGAGCATCTCGACGGCTCAAATATTCCCGCAAGGAACGACCGTGATTGAGTGAGCGCGTGTGCTGGCTTAGTACGGACGGTAGGACATGGAATCACGGGCACGTACGTATCCGATCGGAGCTGGGATCCTTTGGCCCAGCAGCGAAGCGAGCTCGCCGATCCCGTACGTATCCGATCGGAGCTGGGATCCTTTGGCCCAGCAGCGAAGCGAGCTCGCCGATCCCGCTGCACGGTCGCTTCCGACCGCCGTCAGACACCGGAAGCGCAAGTGGGAGTAGTTTTCTTGGCGTCGGCGCGGAGCGAGACACGATCTTCCGCAGCGCCGTGGCACCGATACGGGCGCCGTGGTCCACGACACGAGCGCCAGCGGCACGCACGCACACGTACCGGAAAGGCAAGCTTAGCTTTGTTTTTGTTGTGACCTTTTGTTCCTGTCTCGCCGCAGTGCACGTTCCCGAAGAGAGACGAGGTGGATGCAGCAGACATGCAATTATTACGAAGGGGCTCGCCTGGCGGCTGGCGCCGGAGCACGAACGCCGGCCGGCCAGCCAGCCAGCCTTGACATGGTGAGGGAGCGGCAGCGGGTGTGGGTTGATTCCGTCACAGCGCGGCTTTGTATGAGCTTTTGGGGGCGGATCCACCCGGATTTTGTAGGGGAAGGCCTGTTTTCTCCCAAACTTCCTTGTGATCAGAGCGTCATAATCGTTACTTGAATGATACAGGAGTACAATCATTTGTCACATAGTACATGTGCACGGGCACCACATCACCAACCTTTTAAGAAAGGCTGCACCGGTACAAAATACATCAAGGCGCAGATGAGTGAAAAATAAATTTAGAAACATAACTTACTAGATTTCAGCAAACTATCCAGTCTTATCGAGTAGGCACTTTGGCAACAAAAAAATCTCCTTTTTTCTTACTCCTCACATTGATTTTTACATAAGAATTCTAGAGCACCAACACAAATTTGTCCCTCTTCGCCTCCATCCATTTATTCTACTCGCCTTCAAATCATTCTCACCTCACCTCGTCGCCTTTCTCCCCATTTGTTGTCATCGATTTGCTCCACCTCTCATCCCCACTTACCGAGGACAAGATCTTCTAAAAAAATCGCAGCTAGATCCGTAAAAAGTTGAATGTTTCCAACATTTTTCACGGATCCAACGACATCGATGCCAGATCCGATATCGGGTAAGCCGAATCCGGTGGCAGGAAACCCTAGCACCATCACTCCTCTTAATCACGCGTGGTGGTGACGTGGCTGGCGCATAATCAGCCGCCGATTTGTTGTCGTTATTGCACTCTGTCCTCTCAACCTTCTCTGACCTAGGGCCGGTCCAATAAAAATTCGGGCCCGATGGGAATGAAAATGAATGCAATTTATACCAAACTTTGATACTGCTTTGGCTCTTATTTTTTATTATGTTAATAGTATTATATGTATATTTTTATAATTATTCGCAAAATTTGTAACCAAATGATTTGCAATATTACTAAATATTATTTGTTATGTTTTTTGTTTGTATAATTCATCGAAAGATACTAAGCTACATTTTGTCACAACTTTGGAACGAAACAGTGTTTTTCTTTAATGCGCTTTATACTTTATAAATATTTTTGGCAAAGATCTATGAATATACGATCTAACAAATGTTTTAATGGCCATTTTCTAGTGCATTATCAAGTAAGCATCTATATAGACACTTGTAGAGTATATGTGAACCAATGACACTAGTTTTCACATTAAAAATTGTCTAGTTTTCTAGTGCATTATCAAGTAAGCATCTATATAGAATCTTCTAGAGTATTTGTGAACCAATGATGCTAGTTTTCACATTCAAAATTGTCTAGCAAGTAAAAATTTAACAAAGTATGCATGCTTAGTACATGGTATTCAAACAATAGTGTTGAGAGAGACTACGAACAAATTTTTAGTATATGTTGTTTGCATATGTAAATTGTACTAGGTGAAATCCTCTTAGGTAATTTGGTTGTTATCATCTGGTGGAAACAAGTCGGTCGTCGGTTTATGAAAAGAAATGTTATGTGGAATTAAACATGAAAATTTAATTCAAACGGTTTCTGTAAACCTGTAGGCGTCAGGGTTTTTTTAACCGACGACAGATTGTAGGTTGGTATAAGGCCAATATCCCGATGAATTAACATATACATTGACACAACGATATGGGAAGGTTCGGCCATGGATTAGATCGCCAATAAAGACCCTACTCTTTGTTAAATAAGAAAGTGCCCTTTTTATCAAAAACAAAAGTCGATGATGCTTCCGGATTTTTGTTCGAGTACTCAGATTTTTTTTTTAAAATTGATTACAATGTATCCGATGTCATGTGTATTTTTTGGTGTATTGTCCTATTTGCATTTGATGTGTTCGATTGTTTTCCTCGCATTTTCCTGTACTATAAGCTTTGTGTCCCTTTTTTCCTTTATCGTGATGAGTAATGTGATGTGTTAGCACCGGCCTTTGAAGGCTTGAACGTTCACTGTCAGCATTATCCGATCTGAATCTGATCTCATTCGCTCGAACACCTGCGACGAAATTTCCCGCCACTTGACACAGTATTTAATCCAGCCATGCATGGGATTAGTAGGATGCTAAACAAATACTCCCTCTGTTCCAAATTAATTGACTTCTATTTGCCCACATATGTGTATGTCATGTGTGTAAATAGAAGTCAATTAATTTGGAACGGAGGGAGTAGTAATATGTGTGCAAATAGAAATCAATTAATTTGGAACGGAGGGAGTAGTAAAGTGCGCGTACCTTTCTGCAGACAAAATCAGGACCTATTACTCTGTCGGACTGAACAGTGCACACCGAGCTTGTCTGCAAGCTCTTGGCGTTGCCGCCATGAAAAATAAACGTACCTATGAGGTACGGACCCTAGCTAGCGGCTACCACTGCTGTAACGAACGAGGAGGATCATGGCATTAACCTAAACAAACGGGTCCGCCACAGATTCCAAGTCCAGCAACTGACAAATCTTGCAATACTACTACCGCCTTCTTATCCCGATCGTACGTGGTCCTTCACCCTTCGAACAGTTGTATACTCGCCGTCGAGGAGGAAGTCGTACATGGACAGTTCATACCGCTCGGTTTTCTAACCCGGCCGAGACATTACAAGAAGACGAGGGCGGGAACAGTTTAACATCGCCAGCTTGGATCGCTTTGCGTGACGAGGGAGCACACGCCCAACAAAGCATCGTCCGTTACACTGGAAAGGGCGTATCATAGTCGTTGTACGGAGTATTATATACCCAGGCTTGTACGTATGATATTTGTTCGTACTCCTAGTTTTGTGTTGTGTGCCTGGACCACAGTCCCCAGCTGTTCCATCGGCCAACACCAGCTCGAGCAACACCCTATTTGTTTCTAGGGAGTACAAAACATCGTATTAAAAGCATCCTCGGTGCAATTGTACGTACTGGCGTGCGTGAGCCCGTGCACACACGGGCTGGCATCGTCGTCAAGTACCGGCCATGCCCAGGGGCCACCCGATGCGAAAGAGTTAACTGCAGAAACAGAAACAGAAACAGACGGTGTTCATGGACCACAGTACCATGCCGCACTGATGTTTCGTCGTCCTGGACGCTAATTAACAGTCCCGCTCTGGTGTGGTTGGGGGTGCTCCGGCTCGCCCGAGCAATCGGAGCTGGGATCCTTGGCTCGCCAGCATACTCCCAGCAGCGAAGCGATCGAGCTCCCGATCCGATCGATCCCCGCCGACGACGCCGATGTACGGTCGCTTCCGACCGCGGGCGGGACACCGGAAGCCCAAGAGGGAGTAGTTTTCCTTTCTAGGCGTGGCGCGGGGCGGGACACGATCTTCCAGAGCGCCGTGGCGCCGATACGGGCGCGGGGCTCCGCGACACGGCCGCCAGCCTACCTCTGCCGCGGCACGCACGCACAGCAGAAAGGCCCCTCTGCCCTCCGCTTTGTTTGTTATGACTTTTGTCCATGTCTCCCCGCAGCGCACGTGCCGACGTGGAGCAGACATGCATTGGCATGGCGATGGCGCCATGGCCAGCCAAATTATGATGAGGCCGCTCGTGGCTGCAGGTAGCTCGCCGGGGGAAGCAGAGGAGCACGCCAGGACGTCGGGTGCGGCAAAGCGGCAAGCGGCAAGCGGCAGCGGGTGTGGTTTGATTCCCTCACAGCTCGTCTTTGTATGAGCTTTCGGGGGCGGATCCACCTGGATTTTGTTGCGGGTGGCATGCCAAGCCGTGCAAGGGAGGTCTGTCTGCCGACGCCGTTTTTCTCCGAAATTTCCTTGTGATCACAGCGTGGTGATGATTGCTTGGATGATACAGTAGTACAATCATTTGCCACATACATGAGCACAGACCCCGCATCAAGCTTTAAGTAAGGCTGCAGCCATAGTAATAGCATCAACAAGGTGCGGACGATTTAGAGGGCGCACGCATTTTGCACACACAAAAAAATCGAATTACTTCAAACCTTACGTCCGGCTAGCAGGGTGCGATTTGAGGCCATCTGCGTGTCTGATGTCAGGCCCGCTGGCGCTGTTTTGTAGGTCCCAGCCTCTCACGCCCGTTTCATTCTCTAGCATGTGGGTCCTCCAGAGCTGCTCGGCTTCAGAGATGTGAGACAGAAGAAACGAGACGTCTCTCTGCTGTGAGATGTGAGCCGCCGATCCCCTTTCTCTTCTCCTCCGATCCCGTCCAGATCCCTTCCCCTCCAACGCCGGCGTCGCCACCTCTCTTCCTCTCCGTCACGCGCGAGCCGGCGGTACCAGTTCCGATGGCGGCGGCCGAGTCGACTTGCGAGCAGCACGCCGCCGCCCTCAACCTGGTACGTGTTGCCTCTTATCCTTTCTCCCCTCACCGGCCAGCCGCCGGCCTCGCCGCCCGTTTCTTACCTCTGAATAGTCCTGATGCCGTGTCCTTGTTGTCTTGGTCCTCGTCCGACCAGCCGACGAAAGAGCTCTCTGGTGAGGGTTTCCAGACAGGGCTACGGCGAGTGGGAGGCTTTGGCTCGGATGCAAGGGAGAGGGATGCGGAGGCGTAGACGGAGGATGTGTAGGTGGTGGGGGCGGAGCGGCGGGGGAGGTGGACCTGGAAAGACCATCAGCCATCCCGCCACCACGAGACCCTAACCCTGGGTCGGCGTATCTGATGATGGAATTGCTGGAAATAGTAAGTCTAACCAGAAGGTGAATCCAAATCATCTCAAACGTCTGGTTTCCCCAATTAGTTTTCTGATCCCTATCATCCCTCATCAATTTGTTTTCTGATCCATATCGTCTCATCCCCTGTCTAAATCCTTCCACCAGCAATGGAGAGAAGCTGCAGGTGTGGGCATGACGCCGCACACATCGTCGAGAATAAATTGTGACGACCACACCAGCGACCACCACCCACTGGAGCAACAGCAGAACGAGATCACCTCGCCGAAGGCCAGCGCACGTGTGCTCCAACGTGCTATTGCCCGTGCAGCCAAAAAAATAGGGTGAGATTGTGCTCAACTGATGTGTTATTGTGACTCTTTTTTTCCTTGGATTTATGTGTGTTGATATTGCTTATTTGATTAAATTTTCCAACTCATGTCCGGTGCTAAGGCCTCTGGCGCCTCCCTCGTTTGGCATTCCTCTTGAGGACCATCTTCATCCATGGTTTGGCAACGTCGATGTGTGTCCTGCGGGCGGCAACCTGATCTGAGATCGATTGCCACAGCGCCTTGATCGGAGATCTTGATTCAGACCACGACGCCATTGATCTCGGTCTGCAGTCTTTCTAATCTGAGCGAGAAAATATGTAGTCAAAACAAATAATAATGCACGGCCCTAATCTTCAATTTCTGTAGGTGTTATCGAATATGATTCACCACAAATATCCTCTGATTCTCTCATATTGACGCGGCCAGTCGGACCCATGGTGAGCACCGACTTGGACACAATGACTTTCCAAGTGGCAGGTTGCGTCTTTGTGCCCTCATGCTTTTTTCCCGCTTTGATCCTCCTTATCTCTTTAGTAATATCTGTGGATTGTAGTTTTGATTAGAATTAGACTTACATGCAATTGTCTAATCGATATACCCCTTTCTGATACAATTAGCTTCTGCGATTCCATCGATCGTTTTGTTCAATGACACAACGTAGTGATACATAGTAGTGTTCTCACCAACTGTTTTTTCAAAATGAAAAACCCATCTAGACTGGACTGTGATATGTATTACAATTTACTAAATACTGTTATCTCTGCTATTTGCATGATTGTGTCTTGTGTGGCACAAACAGTTAACTCCTAACCAAAAGTGATAAGAGCCATAACATTTGCATGCGAAATAGCAGAAGTACTGTTTTTTTTGTTGAAATTGGTACTGCATTCTATTGATCTAGGAAACAAAGTTACTAGCCCGTCCAGCTAAATTTAGTATTCATTCTGTCTCCAACACAACTTACCGATTCAGTGCAAGAGAAGAATACCTTCTAGGCAGCGTTGGTCCTGGTAGAAATACTAATTAAGTGCATCTTGCTTCAGCTCATGCTGAAGTGCCTGTGTAAACCTAGATATATAATGGGTTAACTGAACTTCTACACTATACTTCTGTTTGGTTAGATGGACTCTTTCTGCAATATATATTTATGTGCATCAGTACTGTAACAATGGTTAACTAGATAATGTATGCTAATCTATCAACGAAGATTGGTAGATTATGCAATTGTTCTTTCGTTATAAATTTACAAATTAGTACTTGACACTTGAACAACTTAGTTAAAGATCTGCATTCGCTAGAGTGGTATTTTCAATCTGAAACCAAAATACATGTGAGATAGGATATTTTTGTTCTTTGTTGTGATATGTCGATGCAACACTTCATGTTTAAATTCTTCCTTGGTATTTTAGTTAGGCCCTTTAGGGCTAAAAGAAGATCAATTATGACTTCAAATTTCAAAGTGGTCTGCATATACTATAGAGCTCTCTTCATTTTGGAACTTGTTTTTTAATCTAAGCAATGCGTTTGTTTGTGAATCGTACATCATGTTGGTTATTAAACTGATGGAAACCCATTTCCCCCGGTGCATGTCTTCAAAATATCAGCAATCCAGTTATGACAGTTGGTCTTAGGTATCAGTGTGCTTTATAATCCAAATGTCTGATTTAGTCTATCATGTTTGATAACTCTTCCTGCAGTTCCAATCACTTGGCGCATGATATATGGAACTGGCGCTAATTTGGGTTTCTTTACTTATGAGTAGCAGCATTACTAGAGGCCTAAATCTAGCCAAAGAATCACAAGCATTGGTTGTCTAATTGATCAATTATCAGAGATATTGAAGAGGTTAGTAGTAGCTCTGCCAGAAAATGGTTTCGTAGTATGTTTCATTCTCATTGTGAGTATCTGTAGTAAAAATAATTTTGAATGAAAAAAATATAAGATCTCATACGGATAATTAAATTGTAGATTTTCGATGCAAACATTTTTCACCATCCAGGTTTACAATGCCAACCCGTTAAAAACAGTAGAGTGATGCTACACATCAGGGATAGACGTGCTCGACATGTACGTAGTACTCTTAAGATTGAGAAAACATGTGTATTTGAAAGGTCACCCTTTTCTCTGCTCTTCTTTTTCCGAGAAAGCACAAAAAGCTTTAGAGTTTCATTTTATTGAAAATATAGAAGGGCTACAATAGTTCAGACATCCGAGGAGGCAGTCAAAGAAATCAAAGATACATTACTGAACATCCCAGGTTTATCTGCTCTTCTTTCATTCCTATGACAATATTTGTAGAACCATAATCTCAGATTAATTGTTTCATTGCTGCTCTAATACTCTTTCTCTGGAATAATGTAAATAATAGAGTTGATATACTTCTGTTTTCTTGCATTTATTTGCATTTAGTTTTAGACTTTTAGTGTTTGCTTTCCTCTTAAAAATGACTCCAAACCTAGAGTTCTAATGGCAAGTTCACTATTTATGTACATACCAGGTTTGAACAGTGAAGGAGACACCCTCTGCAAGTTAAGGAAATCTTTACAAGACACTCAGAAAAATTCTGGACATAACAGAGCAATTCTGCATCTTAAAGGATAAGATTGGACACTTGCCCTTGTCCTGTTTGCTTACTTATTTAGAATTCTGGACATGCGCTTCCAAAGACAGAGTATACTTTTTAGGGGCCGTGCTGATTAGTTTCTATGTACTATGTGATAGTTTTTGGATCACATCGTAGTGCCTGTTGCAAGAACAACATGAACAATGTTGGTGAAGGTTTCCAGTTTAACGAATAATGTTGTAACACCTGTAAGTTGTATGTCAGGCTAGCTAAGAGGAAGACCTACCGGTTGAGATATACTTGTAAGACGTTACTACTTTGATCCAAAAAATATGTCGCCAGCTTTTATAGAAAGTTGTGTGTACCAGTTTATTTCCTCGGACTAGAAAACTTGATGGATTTGTTCAACATCGGCCCAAATGAAAAATACATACAGTTCTACCACTGGCCGTGATATGTCAGAAAAAAAAAACGAAGCAAGCGCCCAGCCAAACACGTGATGCAAGAACGTAAAAAAGCCGGCGCGGCGAAGCGCGCTGCTTCGTCTAGTGGAAAGATAACTTTCTCAGATTCTAGCACACATCAACTGCTACTTACTCAGTCTTTTCGAGTTGTCACTTCGACAACAGAAAAATGTCTATTTTTTTGCTTAGCATATTGGGTTTTATATATGTATTTCAAAGTAGTAAACTCTCATCACAAACATAATTGCTCCCTCAATTTTTCTACTCGTCTTTGTCTGTTTCTTCCTACGCCTCGCCGCCTTCTCCCGATCTGCCGCCGCCGCCGGTTCGCGTCACCTCTCTTCCAACCTCACTGAGGTCAGGGACTCCATATCCAGAATTTCCTCATCTACATTCATTTACATTCGCGAAAAAGTCAAATATTTTTCACATTTTTCACGCATCCAACGACATTGATGCTAGATCTAGTAGCGGGGAAGCCGGATCCAGTCTCGGAAATAAGTGTCAGGTAACCTTAGCTTGAACACTCCACAGTTGGTTGACTGTCGCAGGGTGCTGAAAACTCCTTCTCCTAGTTGCACTACTATGCTTACCTTCGACCTATGGCCGATCTAATAATAATTGAGGCCCAAAGCGAATAAAAATGAATGCAAGTTGTACTGCACTTTTATACTACTATGAGTCTATTTTTTATTATGTTATGGTATTAAGTATATTTTTATACTTATACCCATAGTTTAACCAAATAATTGGTACTATTACTAATTATTAGTTGTTGTACTTTTTGTTTGTAGAATTCATCGAAAGATACTAAGCTGCATTTTGTAAGAGAGTTTGTTCCGAAACTATGTTTTATAGAATGCATACTCCTTTTACTTTATAAATATCTTTTGGTAAGGATCAAGAGTAAGCTCTAACAAATGCTTTAATAGCCATTTCTAGTGTATGATCACCTATGTTTATACAATGATGCTAGTTTTTTTTTGAGTAGTCACCGGGGAAAGCACAAAGGATCCCACCTGAATTTTCATTTCTTTTTCACGGGAAAAGAACATGGTGAAATCCCTGCTGCGAACCATAGAGTTACAATGGGGGAGTGGAGTTTCTACAAGTGTACGAGAGAAAATATGGTGGCGATCACGATAGCTCGGGGAGGAGGTAGGTGAGCGAGAGATCAACATCTCCTAGGCGTTCCATGGGAAGGCGAGCACACGAGAGGACCACGGTCACGACAGTTCTTTCTGGCGAGAGTATTAGGGAGGGGCCGATGCTTCCACAGGTTCCACTGTCGTCGTGTGGACAAACAGATGCCTACGGGTAGGCTAATCTTTGGGGCCGATGGACGCTAGAGGATTCGGGGAGGGATAGCGCGCTGAGAAGCACACACGGAAGAACACATTGACACAAGGATTTACCCTGCTTCGGGGCTCTCGTGAGGAGATAAAACCCGTACTGCAGCATCTAGCCTATTTGGTGTATTTTTCCTCTCTGCATATGATCTGTACACGATACTCCATGAGCTGAACCGAGTTACCTGTAAGAGGTTTTGGGGGAGAAAGAGAGCAAAGGGGAGCCGTGCCAGTGGCCGGCCGTCTGTGGCTGTCCCTTTGGCCTTCCCCCTGGTGCTCCTTATATAGGAGGAGCCCAGGGGACAAGAGGTGGCCCACATGCCACTATTCTGGCATGGTAGCTGACATGACTACTGGGGTCTTGTCAGCACTGTTTTCTGCATCATGAGTTGTACTCTTGTCACATCCAGTGCACTATAGCCACGTTTGGTCACACTCAGGGCAGGCAGAACCCGTGCGGCGCGCTTCCTTGTCTTGTCCGCTTGCGCCTATCTTCAGAATCATCCGCACCGGTCGGGGAAGCCGGGAGTGACGCCATGTCGGGGAAGCCGGGAGTGCCGCCATGCCGGGGAAGCCGGGGTCGATGATGGCGCGGGCGAGCTGGAGGCGGGGGCGAGGTCAAACACAACTTGGTGGAGTCGGCAAGGTGGAAGTCGAGGTTGGAGATAACTCGGACGGCCCGAAGTCCAAAGGCATCGTGCCCCTCCGCTGGCTACCTCGGTCCAACCGAGTTACCCATAAAGTCGGCCCATCCCCAGCTTAGGCTGGCCGGGAGAGCGCTTATGTCGGCCCGAGTTGCATCTCTTTGCCTATCATTTTATCTTTCACCCACTTACTCATTTAACTTCTCTCTTTTCTCTAGTATAAGCATAATAACACCATAACCTTAGGGTACCGGGGATTACATCCCCAACATCCACAGACGAAGGAGGTGTAGGGTGGCAGCGGTGTCAGGCGGCACAGATGCGGGAAGCGGGCATCGTGCGGCCTCGCTCACGTAGCAGGATGGGGAGGGCGGCGCCCCGAGTGCGGCCCAGAAGCGGCTAGCTCGAGCAAACGAGCAGCCGAAGAAGAGGTGATTGGCGGTCTCGAGGGGCCCTCACATATCGTGCAACCACTCTCCTCTGCAGCGAGGATATTTTTGCGGTGGAGGTTGGCGCGACACTTGACTTGGCACTGCACCAACAGCCAGGCGAAGAATCTGACGCGGGAGGGTGTGTGGTTACGCCAGACTAATTCGAATGAGCTCACCCTTCCGTACGTCTCGAGGTTGACTTGGTCAAAACTGTCTAGCAAGTAAACATTTAACATAGTGTGCATGCTAAGTACATTGTATTCAAACAATATTACATAGGGTGGTCACCATGTAAAATATAGTGTAGATTCTTCTACGTTTCCATATTTAAACTGTATAATACTGAAATCCTCTTGTGATATTCCTTGTTATGATCTAGTGGACCAAGTTCATCGCCAGTTTATAAAAATATTTGTTACACGAAATTAAACATGGAAATTTAGGTACATCAGATTTCTATAAATAAGAAGATATTTTTTGTGGTATGCATAAACAAGACGAATAAATGTTTCGTTTATATTTATTTTGGAGCAGCCACATATGCCAAAAAAAAAATCATTTTTCATATTTTTTTTAGATTTAAGGCGGTCGTATTCGCCATCCGATTGGATAGATTAGAATGTTATTTACAGAATTTTAGACTAGGGGAAAATTTTCTTATACTCAAAATAAAACTATGAGTCTCCCGGATCGTGCACGTGGGCGAAAGACCACCGCGCCACCTCTTTCCACACCAAATCCGCCACCTTTGTAGGTGAGCTCGCCACATTTTCATGTTTTTTGTGTGCGAACATAGAAGATTCAGGAGTACATCCCAATTTTTGTTTTTGTTGGCATTTCGAACTGTTATATTTAGATAGTGGGTATATCTACACATATGTGGCAAAGATAATTTCGTTTCGCTGACCTGCAGAAGCAACCGGTTGTTTTCTTTCTGTTAGCCAGCTGTCTCCCCGGCTATTCTTGATCGAATCCGAGGTTGATACTACGTGCAGCGGCCCAGGACGCATGCATGCCAAGTTCAATCCATTTCACGGGCGAAGCAGCTGGTATATAATGAATCGAAGGAAGAAGAGTACTTAACTCCGTTTTCTTCTGTTCCTTGCCTGCGTTATCTGCTGTCATTGTGGATCACAATCTTCATGGAGATGGAGTTACTTGTTGGTGATCGCCGTGCCCGTGCATGTCTTGATGCCACACCGACCATTCCGCTCTGTGCACATTCCATATACGGAACATGATTAATTAATCCATGTCAACTCCATGTAGACTCCGTCCGCTCGTTAACTCGCCGGTGATCCTCGACCAATGATCACCGGACCTCTGTGCGTGGTTGAGTCACATGCTCGGAATCATCAGAGTCTTCACTGTAGCAGTAGCAGCACGCCGGCGAGAGGAGGCGCACGCACGTCCTCCGTTGCGGCGCGGGCGGGATCGGCAACAATTGGGGGCATTTTTGACAAACCTAACCCTTTTCCAATTTTGACAAATCTAACGCCATGGACTAGGGCGTTATGGTAACTAGCACAACGCCCTGGCCTGGTGCGCCGTGGTCACGACCTGTGAAGCCTGCCTGACCGACGTGGCAAGTTCCACGACGCATTGGACTGTGGCGTCGTACAGTAGAGCTCGACGCCCCGGGGCCGGGCGCCGTTGAAAGACAATTAATTTGAAATTTGGCTCATTTTGTGAAATAAATTTGGAAAAGGGTTAGATTTGTCAAAATTACCACAATTGCGCCTCCGGCTTCGCTATATCTTTGGGTTACGAATTTACTCTACGAGGGGTACGTTGCCGCACCCAGTGGCGGAGCCACATGGACCCAGCCAGCCATGTGTACAGGCACCCGGGTAGTTTTTTTTCCTGCCTTATAATTAGCCAAAAACAGAGCGTGCACCCCTGTAATACATACTCGTTTCCTGCCTTATAATTAGCCAAAAACAGAGCGTGCACCCCTGTAATACATACTCGTATTACATAGTAGTGCACCCTGAATTGAATTTGCTCTACCTCCGTCACTGGCCGCACCGACGCGACATCCGTCCACGACGAGCTCCCCGCCGTGAACCAACCACGGCACGATTACCGGCGACCCGTACAGGACAGACTGCATGCATGTCCCGGCTTACTCATCCAGCCTGCTCGCCGGTTAGTAGGTCAAGTCGAACATTATGTGGCATGAAACACGGCCTTGTTCACTTCTGGCAAGGATCCGGCGAAAGACAATCTTGTGAAGATCTTGTATCGTATCCATGCAGCCGTATTGTACGCAATAGTACAACCCTCAAATTGTTTTATTTACACGAAACATAGGAGCTTTATTATCAACCTCTTAAAATCAGCCAGCAGGCTGGGAACTAGATAGTCCGGGCTAACATCTAGCCAACTATCAGTCCTCTTAAACGTATAAGCACTCCTCACACAAATGTGCGCATGACTGTTATCTAAACAAATAACATGCCGAACTGAAAAGGAAATAAAAACAGAAAAAAAGTCTCCTCAACTTTCTAAAAAATAGGCGCGGCAACTGACCGAAATAACCTCACGATTATCCGTGGTTAACGACCTCTAAATAATCCGTTTCAGTGACCATGTGCGAGAAACCACACTGTTAGGCAAAAAAAAACCACCTTCTCGCACCGCCAACAATTTCGATATAAACGGATTGGTAACATCGTGCAATGGTTTACACCATGCACCTAAACCTCCAGGTGAGATCGCGCAATGGTAACATCGTGCAATTGTCGAATTATAAGGCTGATTTCAAGCTTCGTGCAGTGCAATATGTCACATGTCGGATTTGATCTCGTCGAGGGAAGATTTTTGATTCAAGCACCCCTGGATGCAGCCCTTTCACCGTCAGTCTTAAGACAAGGAATACCTTGCCCCTCTCAATGTAGAACGACAACAATTGATGCCGAGCAAGTGGTCCTAGACTAATCCAAGCGCGCAAGCCCCATAAAAAAGTTAACCTGACAACGAAATCAGAGCTGTCAAATTTGACACGACGTCCAAATCTTAGCCGTTGCCGCCGTCCCACTTGGCCTCTACACACACTTGCCCTTTTGCGAATCGCGAGTCACGCTGTCGCTAACACTAGTGTGGTGACAGTTCCGGCATGCTTGTTGTATTTGGCTTAGTGAACATCTTCGTGTAATCGTGTGTGGAATCTATCTCGGCATCTTGCTGTCTTAACTTTGGGTAATGTTCCGTCCTTCCCTTTTCCTCCTTGTCGTCGACTTGTACAAGGAGCCGTCAGAATATAAGTGACAACGACGAAAAATGAAGTGATAGACGCAGAAGAATGTGTGCGGTTTTGTCAACATGCATGTGGGAGGAGTGAACTATTCTTTTCTTGATCACTGGGCTAGATTGATTCGTGAGTGAGGTGAACTCCGCGGCATTTTTAGAGTAGACTACCACTCGGCTCTGATTGTTTGTAGGTCGTCGTCACGGATGTGACTACCGGATGGCGAGTGGCGACTCGTGTAGGTATTGTGGAAGAACTTTGGACAAGGAAATAAGAATCGAAACATCTATGCGTACGACACTTATGTGTCCGACAATTATACGATGAGCAATCTAACGATGTGCTTTACTTTTCTCACAGATATGAACGATTAGATGGTGCACGTCGTACACAAACCGGACGGAGAGTGTCGTATGTATAGCAGTTCTCCTAAATTTTGTTTGCGTTCAACTATCAACAGAGCGTGACCTGGCCGAGCAGTTCCCCGTCCCGCGAAATGCAGCTCTCTCCACGTGGGAAAATGCAAATAGTACTCGGCCTGCTCCATCGCTGACACTCGCACAGAAAGTAGAGAACACTTTGTTAATTACTGTTGTATTTTTTCCGTTAACAAGCAGTCACATTACTTAGGGTGTGTTTGGTTGAGCCGTGGATTCTGAAAAAGCTGCTGTGAACACATGGTGTTTGCTCCTCGTCAGACACATGCTGCTAGTTTGAGTTACACGCGGGCCCAGCTTCTGTCACCTTCTCAAACAAAATCTGACCGGTCCCAACACAAAAAAATTCAACGATCCTACGAAAAATAAATGGGCCAGGCCCAAAACGCGGCGGGGGCGCTTGCTGTATTACGCGTTGGATTAAGTATATATTTCACCCTTGTACCCAATGAAAGCGTCGGGACCTGACGGATTTCCAGCACATTTTTTTCAGCGTAATTGGGAGCTGTGTGGACAAGAAGTAACAGAGTCAGTACTACGCATTCTGCGGGAATTGATAGTACTGAAGATATAAACAACACGTTTATAGTTCTTATACCGAAAGTTGCGAGCCCAACGGAGCAGGGACAATTTCGGCCCATTAGCCTTTGCAACGTAATGTACAAAATAACCTCAAAAGTCCTTGCAAATAGGCTGAAGGTAATACTGCCTGATATTATCTCGCAGGAACAATCGGCCTTTGTTCCAGGAAGGCTGATTACGGACAATATCATCACAGCTTACGAGTGCCTTCATTTTATGAAGAGAAACAAATCCAAAAAAGCATCGACATTGTGCACTTAAGCTAGATATGAGGAAAGCTTATGACCGAGTTGAATGGGAATATTTGGAAGCAATCATCATCAAGCTCGGTTTTGATGTAGGGTGGGTCAATCTAGTGATGAAGATGATTTCCACGGTGTCCTTTTCAGTATTGTTTAATGGATCACCGTTGGAATCCTTCAGACCGTCTCATGGTATCCGGCAAGGTGATCCTATCTCTCCGTACTTGTTTCTACTAGCAGCAGAGGGCCTTTCGTGCCTCTTAATTTCCAGAAAAGTTGTTGAATCATTGAACCTCAAAGGCCTAAAGGTGGCGCAATCTGCTCCAGCAGTAAACCACTTACTTTTTACGGATGATAGCCTGTTGTTTGCTAAAGCTAGTACAGAGGGAGCAAATGAGGTTGCACAAGTGTTGGAGACTTACTGTCAAGCATCGGGGCAAAGAATAAATTATGACAAGTCATCTGTCTTTTTAGCAAAGGATGCCCGGAGATAGTGCGGATGGAGATGAAAGGGATCTTAAATGTCCCTAATGAGTCTTTAAATGAGAAGTACCTTGGAATGCCTTCCGATGTTGGGAATTCAGTTAATGGCGCCTTCAAATTTCTGAGGGATCGCTTATGGAAAATGGTACAAGGATGGATTGAAAGTATCTTGTCGGCAGGGGGCAAGGAGATTCTTATTAAATCTATTGCCCAAGCAATTCCCATCTATTCGATGGCATGTTTCAAATTACCAAGAGGCCTCTGTCAGAAACTAAATGCGTTGATCCGTGACTTCTGGTGGGGAAGCAAAGAGGGATAGAGGAGAACCTGTTGGATATCCTGTGAGGAGATGACCACACCAAAATATGCTGGAGGATTGGGCTTTCGTGATATTGAGTTATTTAACCTTGCACTTCTGGCTAGACAGGCGTGGCGTATTTTATAAAAGCCGGAGACGTTGAGCGCCCAGATTCTGAAAGCAGTATATTTTCCTTCTACTGATTTGCTCAACGCTAATGTGGGTCCTCATCCTTCGCAGATCTGGCGTTCTATTCTAGAGGGACGGGATATCATGTACCAGCGCCTCGTTCGCCGTATCGGTACAGGCGATAACACGCGAGCATGGGATGAAAACTGGCTTCCACGAGATGAGGTGAGGCGGCCGATCACTTGCTTAAAAGAAGATCCTCCGTTCTTGGTCTCGGATTTCATTGATCAGACGACAACAAGTTGGAATATACAGAAGCTTCAGCAATATTTTTTACCAATGGATATCGAGGTGATTACTTCTATTCCCCTCAGCGCTAGAAAGCTGGACGATCGTTGGGCCTGGCATTTTGAGAAGTCAGGCATATTCTCTGTCCGGTCTGCTTATAAAATGATCATTGATGCTCTCGCAGCGTTGTGCAAACCTAAGATAAAGGTGTGGAGAGTACAGCAGGAAGTTTTCACTCAGTTTGTGAAACCAAGTTTATCGAATCAGTAGGAAACTAGAATTCTCCGGAGGTGTTAACGACGCCAGAAAAAAATCTGGTGAACGGCGCCAGAAAAGGTCTTGCGTCGAAGGCTGGAACCTGCACAACACAATCAAGATACTATTTACCCCAACTCAACAGTGAGGTTGTCAATCTCATCGGCTTGCTGTAACAAAGGATTAAACGTATGTGTGGAAAATGATGTTTGTTTGCAGAGAATGAAAGTAACAGGTTTGCAGTAGGTTGTTTTATCAGTTTAAATAAAAGGACCGGGGTACACAGTTCACTAGTTGTGTCTCTCCATAAATAATAATAGCATACATGCGGGTAAACAAATTACAGCTGGGCAATTGACAGAATAAAAAACTGCATAATGATGCATATACTATAGTTATGATTTCTAGTGTGAGATTCATTTGGGCATTACAACAATATACATAGACCGTTCCAACCGCATCTATGACCAATAATCCAACTTCCGGTTAGCGTTCGCACCCATTTTAGTATTAAGTTGCAAGCAACAGGTTATTGCATTAAGCAAAGTGTGTAATGTAAGTAGTACAAATATCCTTAGACAAAGTACTACTGTTTTATCCCTAATATCAACAGTACACATGAACCCACTATTGAGCATAAATACCCACTCTTGGAGTCACAAGCATCTACTTGGCCAGAGCATCTACTAGTAACGGAGAGCATGCAAGATCATAAATAACACACTCACAAGATATATTACGAAGCAATAACATAGTACTCAATATTCATCGGATCCCAGCAAACACAACATGTAGTATTACATAAAGATGATCTTGATCATGATAGAGAGCTCACAAGATCTAAACATGGTAGCACAAGAGGAGAAGACAACCATCTAGCTACTGCTATGGACCCGTAGTCCAAGGATGAACTACTCACGCATCAGTCCGGAGGCGGGCATGGTGATGTAGAGCCCTCCGGTGATGATCCCCCTCTCCGGCAGGGTGCCGGGAAGAGGTTCTGACCCCTCCCGAACTAGGGTTGGCGATGGCGGCGGCTCTGGAACTCGTGGAGGAAAAGTGTTCGCGTCTGAAGGGTTTTCTCGTCGGGGGGTTTAAGTAGGCGAAAGGACGAAGGCGGTGGAAGCCCGAGGGCCCCACACCACGTGGCCGCGCGGCCAGGGGGGGACCCGCGCCGGGACATGGTGTTGGCGCCTCGTGGCCCCACTCCGTCTCGTCTTCGGTGTTCTGGAAGCTCCCGAGAAAAATATGGACTTTGACGTTTCGTTTGTCCAATTACGAGAATATTTACTTAACAGTTTTTCTGAAATCAAAAACAGCAGAAAACAGGGAACTGGCACTGTGGTATCTTGTTAATAGGTTAGTCCTAGAAAATGCATAAAATGATATAAAAGTGTATATAAAACATGTATCAATTGACATAATATAAGCATGGAACATAAGAAATTATAGATACGTTGGAGACGTATCAATCATAAACACAAAACACACACGAGAAGCATGGTTAGAGGAGTGGACGACGACCTCAAACCAGAAACAAGAGGAGCAAGCGTGGACATCACTTTGGAAGGTCAAGGTTCCATCCAAAATTCGGGTATTTTTGTGGAGATTGGCGAAACAATCTATCCCGACAGGCGACGTGCGTCATCATCGCAACATGGCACCTAATATTTCATGTGGAATTTGTGCCGAGATGACTCATCACAGAAAACCACCCAAATCGAACAAAAACCACCTTAGGGTGTGAATTTTCCGGTTTGGTAAACTTCAGGGTACACATTAGCCAAATTTAAAGTCCAGGGTGAATAGTAGCCAAATCATGACATTTGGTGGTGAAATATATACTTTTTCCTTACGCGTTAAATACAGTACCGACGCGATCCTCCTCTCCAGTCCCTTCCTTTTCTAGCCCAACAATCACGCGTGTCCGAGAGCGTATCCAACTCGTCCTTTCAATCGAGCTAGCATATAAGAAGCGCGGGAACCGGTCGATCGAGCACCTCCCATCAATCTCTCTCCCAGTTCACAAAACCGCAAACACCCGATCCATCGGATCTCGCAACACAGGATCGATCAATCGTCTTCTTCAATCTTCACGCCATGCCTTCCATCCCCATGCGCATTCTACATCTGACCGAGTTCTCAGCGGAGGGCCTCCAGCACGTCAGCAACATGTTCTCCAGGTCCAAGAAGATGAAGGTCTACGCCATCATCGATGACCCTGACACGGGCTTGACCTACACCACCTTGCCCCCTGACCGCTCCGGAGGAAACAGCCCGGTCTGGCACGGCAGCTCGCTGTCCCGCTTCGTCATGGCCAGCGGCGAGGCGACCACCCTCCACGTGCGCCTCCGCGCTCGGCGGCGCGTCCTCGGCGACCGGGACGTCGGCGAGCACTTCATCCCGCTCTCCATGCTGCTCTTCGACGCGCCGACCGGGAGCGTTCCGGCCAAACCGTACGTCAACGAGGTCTGGGAGGTGGGTTCCACCCAACAGCGGTTTTTTTTTTCAAATTCAACTACAGCCTTAGCGAGGTCATGGACGTACCGGCAAGCCCGACGCCTGCCCGGAAGGTTTGTCGCACCGATGAGGATGAGGATGAGGATGAGGATGAGGATGAGGAATGGGAATTGAGGATGATGTTGCTCTGAACTGAATGGATGTTGGTTGCATGTATCCTCTCGACATTTTCTGTTGAAGTTATTCACATCATCCCTGAGAGGGTGACATGTGTGTATGTATTTTGGCATCTGTCATTGCTTCTTTTGCCCAATTGAATCAACTGATACCCGATGGCTTAATGAATCGTTTAGTTTCCCATATATGGCTAGTGAATCGTTTGGTTTCCATAATCAAATGTACGACAAATTAAGTGAATTCCGAGAGAGGATACATGCTGGGAATCATTTTTTGCTGCTGCTCAAACCATATTTGATTCATAAATATGTAGCCCCAAGGATTGGGGTGTGAGTACTACAGATGTCCCCAAGGATTGGGGGTGTGTGAGTGACTACGGAGAGCCCCAGAACTGGGGTGCGAGAGTGCGAGTGCGACGGATCGACCTACGGGTTGGCAACCAGCAGGCCCAGCCCGAAAGCCAGAAAGCTCCGGTCGCGGTCAGTGATGACCATGCCGTACGTGGACGGTGACTCGCCGCGGCTGGGAAGCATCTTGGTGGTGCAGCAGTCGACCGCCAGTATGGCGTCCATGTACATTTGCTCCAGTGACTGGAGCTCGCGGTCGGACTTGGACTCGTCTTGCAGTTCTCGAAGTTGAGGTGCGCAGTGAAGTAGTTCTATGTGCAGGAGAAGAGAGCCTTCTTCATGTCGGCGGAGGTCGATGGCAGCATCTGGTCGATCGCCCCGTCGGTGGCCTCGTAGGACCTGAGGACCGCGTCGGCGGCGGCGAGCGCGTAGCTGTGTAGTCGCCGCTGTCCCGCGAACCCTCAGGCATGCCGACGCAGAGGTCGTACAGGTGGTCGCTAGTTCTCGCATTGCGACAGGCCGCGGCAATGGGCGTCGCTGCGACCAACGGCGTAGCCAGGAATTGCTCACGCCCCAGGCCAAAAATTAAGGGATAAAAATCATCCAAAAAATTCCCCCACTTTCAATGCAAACTAAGTTAGATAATATGAGTTTCAAAAAAAAAGTTGGATAGATAATATGAATTGAAACATGATATTCAGTTGGACAAAAAATGACAAATTTACCTACATGATCTAGCTTTATTATGAGCACTATCATGTTTACCTACATGCTCATCAAGAATTTTAGGCCCATCCTTCCAAGTTTTAAAACCTTTCTTTGTGAATGCCTCAACACCATATCTTTCAACTCTTGGTTGCTTAAACAGGAAGCAATGACAAAAGGCAGCATCTTTAGCAATGCTATATTGATGATTATTATACCAATTATCATGAAAGCTTCTGTAGCTTTTTCCTACCAATGTTCGTGCATATGTATGATCAATTGGTTGGCATGGACCCCTATTAATGTACTCCCTTCTAGCAATATCTCTAATGTCTAGATTCAAATCATCGATTGGTACTTTCAAACCAGGGTCCGATTCAATATCACCATGGCCAAATTCAGCCGTAACATGGGAGATATTATTACTTGCTCGAGTTGAAGGTCCCTCTTCCGTGGAACATTCAGCTGTTCTAGGTTGTACTTGAAAAAAATTCATCATTTTTCTTTTACTCATCTTTTTCTTCTTCCTGCAAAATATAAACAAAGCAAGGACCTACTAAATCGTCTCCTACATGCTAAAGAAACAGAACAAATCAAGACTAAACTAGTCTATCTAAGAGAAATAAAGGTTTTGGGAGGGTAGAGCAGCAAATGGGGAACTTTTACCTAGGTGAAACTGCCCAACGATTAAACGGACGGGGCAGGCGGACGGCGAGTGGGCGGCGGCGACCGTCGCGCGCGACGGGTGGACGACGGCGACTAGCGCGATTGGTGGCGGCGCCGTGGCGGGGGCGCAGGACGAAGGCGAGGCGAGCGGCGGCGGGGGCGCGGGGACTCGGCGGCTCTGTCTCGCGTGCTTCTTCGTTTTTTTTAAGAATAGCACACTTTATTAATAGCCAACAAGCCGCCTCATTAAAAACCTCCCGGTCCCCTTAGGTACCCCGGTGAGGAAAAGAGCGCGTCAGAAACTTGCTGCTCATAGTTCACAGGATCATTACAACGTCTATTTGGAATACAAATAATGTCTGGCGTTCCTAACAGCCAAATATGACGACCAACACTAATCGAAGTCGAACTTCGAGCCAAACTATGAGCTTCTTTGTTTGAATCTCGCTTTTCATGGACGAAATTCATAGCCAAGAAGTCTACCTTACTTGCCTTGATCTCCTGGATAATTGTACTGAACCTCCCAAGATAAGTATCTTTCAAACTGTTCACCACCTCCAGACAATCCGAGACCACCACAACTCGCTCCAGCGATAAATCCTTCCCTAGAGCAATAGCTTCTCGGCATGCCATCACTTCTAGAGTTCATGGGTCTGTGATTCCCTGTACGACAAAAGCGGAGGCGCCAAGATAAGTGTCATCCCTTGCCCTGCATACCGCAGCTACTGCACCTCCTCTCTGATTTTTCCCAACAGCCGCATTAGCGTAAATTTTCGCAAAACCCTCCGGGGGAGCTCTCCGCCCGGTTGCAGCTGTTGGTACTGAGGATCCCCTTTGATCTTTTTTCTTATTCTTCGTTGATATATTGAGGTCCTGTAGAAAAGACTCGACGAACAAGTGCGTCGATAGTGGACTTTGAAACTTGCCTTCATGAATCGCTAGCCGGCGTGCGTACCAAATAGCCCACAAAGTCACCAAGCATACATTCAGGTCTTCTGCCTTGAGAGAATTGATCATCGTGAAGAGCCATTGCTTGGCGTCTGGTTCCGTCGTGCGTTCCATGTGTTCCGTCACCAAGTCCGGCACTAACGCCCACACGCATCTGCTCATGGTACACTCGAGGAGAGAGTGCCTCCAGGAGTCCCTCTCGCCACACAACGAGCAACAGCTATCGGGGGCCATATTTCTCTGCCACCGTACATCACCAGTCGGGATCGAGTTCTTGGCTAGGCGCCATAAGAAGACTCTGATCTTTGCTGGTACCTGGACCTTCCACAGCTTCGTCCAGTCCTTCTCCTCGCGTTCTCTGTTAGAACTTGTTGCTGTATCGTTCAACCAAGCTCCTCGCCGAGATTTAGTGTTAACCAGCATGCGATATGCCGTACGAACAGAGAACACCCCCGTCCGCTCGTAGTGCAAGGCCCACATATCATCAAATCTGCGAGTGCATAGTGGTACCCCCCCTGATCACCTTGATATCCGTCGGAAGAAAGTACTTCTCCAGAAGATCTTGCCTCCATGAAGCAGAAGTTTCATCGATAAAATCTGCTACCAGCATGGAAAGCTCCTCATCTTCCGCAATACAGGCCAAAGGACGCATGGAGTAGTCGCGTGGAAGCCAGTTATCATTCCATGCATTAGTATTCTCCCCGGTACCGATCCGCCTTATTAATCCTTGCTTAAGGGTATCTTTGCCCTCAACAATCGCACGCCAAATCTGAGAAGCATGTGCTCCCACCGGTGCCGTCAGAAAATCACCATTTGGGTAATAAACTGCTCTCAGGATCCTTGCGCTCAAAGAATCGGGGTTTAACAGAATTCGCCATGCTTGCCTAGCAAGGAGGGCCATTTTAAATAACTCGATATCTCGAAACCCCATTCCTCCAGCATACTTGGGCATCGTCATCTCTTCCCAAGACACCCAACACGTCATCCTCTTACCATCTCGGCTCCCCCACAAAAATTTCGTAGGAGCCCATTGATGTGTTCACATAAACCCTTTGGAAGCTTGAAACAGGACATGGAGTATAAAGGAATTGCTTGTGCCACCGATTTAATTAAAATCTCCATTCCACCCATCGAGAGAAGAATCTCAAGCCAACCTTGAACTTGCTTCCAAACTCTATCCCTCAGGTATTTAAAAGCACCATTAACCGCGCGACCAACATCTGACGGCATACCCAAGTACTTTTCACTAAGAGACTCATTTTGAACATTTAGCTTATCTCTTATCGCCACTCGTAGTGATTCCGAGCATCCTTTACTGAAGAAGACCGAAGACTTGTCCAGATTTATTCTTTGTCCAGAAGCTTGGCAATAATCTTCCAAGACTTTCCCCACTTCCTCCCCACCCTCCACACTCGCTTCAACAAACAGCAGGCTGTCATCAGCAAAGAGTAAGTGGTTAACTGCTGGCGCAGTATTCGCCACCTTTATAATCCTTTTAAGCACGATGTAGGAAAAACACTTCTTGAGTTCAACAGGCACGAGAGGCCCTCTGCTGCTAGTAAAAACAAATATGGGGAGATTGGATCACCTTGGCGAATACCACGGGAGGGGCTGAAACTCTCCGATGGTTTGCCATTAAAAAAAACTGAGAACGAAACAGAGGATACCATTCTCATCACTAGATCAACCCAAGTGGCATGAAATCCCATCTTCAACATAATGGCTTTTAGATAACCCCACTCCACTCGGTCATAGGCTTTCCTCATATCCAGCTTTAGCGCACACGCGCGATGTTTCTTTGCTTTGTTTCTCTTCATGAAATGTAGACATTCATAAGCTGTTATGATATTATCTGTGATTAACCTTCCAGGGACAAAAGCTGATTCTTCCTGAGATGTCACCTCCGGTAGAATTTGCCTCAGTCTATTTGACAACACCTTTGAAGCTATTTTATAAACCACGTTGCATAAACTGATGGGTCTAAATTGACCGAGTTCTTCCGGACTTGCTACTTTCGGAATCAGAACAATGAAAGTCTCATTTATTTCCTTCGGACTGTCTTCTCCCCTAAGAATACGAAGCACAGCCGTTGTCACTTCACCCCCACACATATCCCAATTTCGTTGGAAAAAGTGGGCCGGGAAGCCATCCGGGCCCGGGGCTTTTGTGGGGTACATCTGGTACAACGTCGTTTTAACTTCCTCCGCTAAGTACGGTGCTGTCAACAGTTCATTCATCTGGCTAGTTACCTTGACTGGGACAATATCAAGCACAGCATCCATACCGCTCGTACCTTCCGAGGAATACAGAGTGTGGTAGAAATCCCGCGCCATCTCACTGAGTTCCTGGGGGTCCTCTGTTTGTGTTCCATCCGGCCGCTTTAGGCTAGAAATCTTATTTTTCTTCTTTCTCCTACTAGCCCGTTGGTGGAAGAACTTTGTGTTTTTATCACCTTCCGCCAGCCACTGAACTCTTGATCGCTGCCTCCACATGATCTCTTCACGTTGCTGAATCTCGACGAGACGATCACAGACCTTTATTTCCTCATACGAGGGTTCAGTTCGATTTGGCGCCGCCCGCAGAGTCGCTAGCTTCTCGCAAAGCTCCTTCAGCTGATTCCGAACGCTACCAAAAGTGTTCGTATTCCACTCCTTTAAATCGCTCGAGAGTGTGCCAAGTTTAGACTTGATCTCGGCTATATTCCTGCATTGCTCAGTCGAATCCCATGCAGTTTTCAAAAACGGGCCGAAATCATCATGCGTTTCCCACATCAACTCATACCGGAATTGGCGCGCTTCTCCTTGCCGCCTCTCCGAAGGAGAGAGCTCCAGTAATATAGGTGAGTGGTCAGATGTCGCCGCCGTCAAGTGCGTGAGCTCCGCCAAGGGGTAGCGATCGCACCACGATGCGGATGCCAGGGCACGATCCAGGCGTGTCCTGCAGTATGAACCTCCTGCAACACGCTTCTCAAAAGTCCAGGGGACCCCCTTGTATCCCAAATCAGAGAGGCCACAAACATCGACTGTTTCTCTGAACGCCGCAATCTGGGCGCTGCATCTTTCGTTCACTCCATCATGCTCCTCCCGATGGAGAACTTCATTGAAGTCACCGATGCACAACCACGGAAGGTCCGAGGCTGACTTGATGAACTTCATCATGTCCCACGTTTTAAAACGTTCACGGACTTGTGCTTCTCCGTACACACATGTCAGCCGCCACTTCTCCATATGACTAGAAGAAACCACAACATCAATATGATACTGAGAATAAGGAAGAATCTCTATATTTATATCATTATTCCAGAAGATTCCAAAGCCACCACTGCGGCCAGAACTACTAACATCAAAAGCTTTGTCGAAACCTAGCGAACTCGCTAGTCCTTCCACTCTTTTATTGTGTACCTGCGTCTCCAGAACACACAAAATAGAGGGGGCACGAAACCGCACAAAATCACGGATTTCTCTAATTGTCGCAGCCGTGCCAAGTCCGCGACAATTCAGGCTTGCAATACTCATTGTTCCCGGCGGTCCTCCTCGAAGGAGGCCGCCGATTTCTCTTCAGCTTTCTCATTGTTTGTCATCTGAGCACCCTTTCCTCTCCCATCCGCAGCTTGCTTCTGTTTCTTTCTGATCGTCGATGGTGACACATACTGAGGTGGAGGTGGAGGAACCAGTCCCCCCCCCCCCCCCCCCGAGCTGCCTAGGTCCAGCTTCTTCTTTGCTATCGGATCCGTATCCTCCACACGAGCCTCTACAGTAGGTTTTAATGGACTGGTCGCCGTATCCTCAAGTTCATTCCCCTCCTTTTCTTCCAAGCCTGCATCAGCTGAGTTACGACTGAGGCTCCTTTGGCTTCCACTTCCGAACTCCACGGCCCGCATAGCTTGATTGTTCTGGCTGCTCGCTTCCCCGGCCAGCCATCGGCTTTCCCCACACGCCGCCCGGTCTCGCCATAGCACGTGGTCGAACTCCTGGAGTCCCCGCTTTCCAGTATTTTTCATCAGCAATCAGGAGCCACTTTGGAAATTCCAACATACTCTTATCATGCTCCCCATCTCCACATTCTAGCTGGTTGTGTCCCATCAGCCCACAGAACTCACAGTGGCGAGGCATCTTCTCATACTTCACCTGGAGCAGCATACGTTCATACCCCTCTGGAGACAATGGAGCCACCCTCACCAGAGGTTTGAACGCATCAAGATTGACAGAGATCACTTCACCAACCCGCCCTGCCAATTGCATCAGCACCTCCTTGTTGCGAAACAGCGGCGGTAATTTATGGATCTGCACCCAGGCATGTACCTTGTGCGGGATCGCAGTCGGCACCGTCGTCGCCCCATCAAACGGCTCCACCATTAGAGCACTACCACGGAATAGCCACGGCCTGTCCTCCATAATTCTTTTCCAGTCTCCGAGGCAGGAAGCCTGGATCATGAACAGGTTTTGCTCCAAACCATGGATCTTCACCTCCTGAGCCGGATTCCATGCAGCTAGCATGGTCGACTTTAGAGTCTGAAGGCCAAAAGCTTTCGTGGTGAGCACCTTTGCAGCCGCTAACCACTTCACCTTGGGCCATCCGCCCACCACCTCATCCAACTCTGCCTCATGTAGCTTCAATTTCTTCAGAAGCTCATCGACTTCTGCCCCCTTTGCTTCCGTGTGACTCCCCTGCTGCAAACTTTCCGCCGCCATGGCGTTTCCTCCAGAAAACCTAGACTGAAAAAACCGATCTCCCCCAACCCCGCACCCCACCAAGGCCGGGAAACTCGACCAGCGAGTCCCTGGATCAGCCCGAGTGGTAGGAGGAGGTAGGAGAAGGATTTCACCGGCCAAGATTGAGATCCCTACGTCGGAGATTGGAGATCGCCGCCGTAGTCTCCCAAAAACCTAGAGTCGCCTAAACCCTAGTCGTTTTGCCCCCTAGAAGGGAGTATGAATTCTCCGTAACTGTTCGCGTGCTTCTTCGTGGCTGGACGAAGGCGAGACGACCTGACAAGACGATTCCAGGCTGCCTTCGTGGCCTCAGTGGGCAACTTTGTTCCTGGGCTCTGGGCTGTCTTCGTGGGCCCGTTAGGCCACGCCCCAGGCAGCATATAAAAATCCTGCTTTGCCTCATTCCTACGCCCCTAGTGCTCGCATTGCGACAGGCCGCGGCAATGGGCGTCGCTGCGAGCCTGCGACGTCCTTGCGTGCGCGGGCATCAGCCCCGACGACGAACAGGAGCAGCAGGGTCCCAGGATGCAGGCGGACGGGCCGCCTCGTCCGTGAACGCTAATTAGCTGATTAGCGGCTTCCGCATCCACCATCTGGTTTGGCCGCTACGATTAGCGGACACCAGCGGACAACCGAGCTTCCACTTCTACTTGGATCCCTCGTCGCAGCTGCCTCCCTCGTCGCCTTGGATCGGAGGCAGTCCCCACGCGAACGGGAAGTTGCCGAGCACCAGTCCCGCAGGGCCTACACTGGAGGATGCCATCGCCGTCGATCCGAATCGACGCATCTTCTTCCACCAGATCTCGAAACGCCGGCTCCGCCGTCTCCCGGACACCAGCTTGGGGAAGTCTCCCACAGCGCCTCCGCAGAGGAGCGAGCGCGACGAGGGGCAGCGGCGCGACGACGAAGCTCCCAGGAGCGCCGCCATCGAAGGGGAAAGCCACCACCTGCAAACACCGACCCGGCCGCATCTCCTCTCCAACAACGCCGGCCGGGAAACCTAGCTCTCCTGCACTATGTACAAGACGCGAGACGGGGTTCCCCCGGCCTCCCACCGCCGGAGCGGCCGCCGGAGGCCGAGAGAACCACCGAATCGGCGCCTGCGAGGTGGAGTGCTCGATGGATTTACGAATCGGCCGCTTCTCTGTCGCTCGACTGGGATGCGAGACGGACGCGGCCTTTACCGGCTTCGCGGAGGCCCGCCTAATTTGGGCGGCCCATTTGCTTGTCCATTTTTTGCCATCGAAGCGGCGCGGATGGAACGGGCCGGCGGATTCCGTGTCCGCCTGCATCCTGAGCAGGGTCAGAGACAGGGCACTGGTCTTCTCCATGGTGCGGAACCTGGAAGTAATGCAGCTGTGATGGTGTGTACTTGTATCTCGCAATAGATTATATTTATGTATATATATTGAGACCTATCCATCATGGTGCACGATAATATAGATCATCAAATTAATGGTGACTTGGTGAGTACATATTACGTATAGTTAATTCTAAAAAAAAATTACACGTAGTTATAAAGATATATCAGTTCTTGCATGTTATTAATAACCAGGTTCAACATATCAATACAACATCGATACATGATGCATGAAGAACTTCTGATGATAATGAGAACAATTGTACTTGCACTACAAGAAAACAACAAATCACCGGCGTGAGTTTTTTGACATTACAGGCAGGAACCGCACATGCCGGTAAGTTCAAGCCCTTATATTTGACCATTTCGTGAGAAACTAAAAAAAATCATTAGAACAGAAAACACTAAAAGAATCTAATTTTTTAATAACATATGTACATGTGCATTTAAAAACGTACACGCAATTCAAAACAAATTGTAAACTAATATCGACGTTTAATATCTACACATTTAACATCTAAATATATACAAGTGACATTTAAAAATCTACACATCTAAATCAATTAAGACTACACATCTAAATCAACTTATATTTCACCTAAAATTTCTGAAATGTAACAATCTAAAACATTTAGAAATTATTACTCGCGGGGCGATTCTCACGACGGTGATTAGCTCTGCAATTTGGCCCAGGTAATCACCGGCGTGGATTTTACCTGACCTGCCGGTGATTACCATGATAGTTATAAGCTTTCTCATTAAGCTGGATTATTATTTGTGTGGACTATTCTCGAAAAAAAATGTGTGGACGGACATTCTCATCGCATGGGAGAATCTGGAGTGATTTGGACCCTCATGCATATAACTAAAAAAGAAATATTTTCACATGTGGGACATTAGCGCGACTGATGGTACGACTTCGCTAACCTTGAGGTTCAACTCCTACCACACTTTTGTAGCCATTTTGTGAGTGTGGGTCGGTTGATAGTCAAATAATGTTGTCAGTTTTTGTACTCAAACATACGTAGACCGTTTGATACTGATCAGGTTAAACTTCATTTATTTTGCAAAATAATCGATATCCTAGCAGCTCCTTTCCTTTCAACCATGTCCGGACGGGGAAATTATCCTCGTCCGAAACAGGTGATTACAACCAAAGAATGATGTTTAAAAGTGTAAAGAAATTCCCAACAAGAATGGACTGCGTTGGTAATGTAGAATTCTATAGAGATATAAATATGCAAGTAGAAACTCAAAATTATTTAGCAGGTATGAAAATGACAAAATCAGAAACAAATAGTAACGTTGCGACTATTCATTGCTGAATCTACCATTCAATAATGTACTTGTCCTTTTTTGGGAAAAAAATAACCTTACTTGACCGACTTGCAACAATAACGGAAATCGTGACGCAGTTATAACGCTGCCGGTGGAGATGATCTTATAAAGTTTCGATTTCCCCAGCCAAATTAGCAAAAAGTAGGCAGGCACTGAGCAAGACACATTGCCATGCCTAGGACTCCCAAGGAAGGAGTGCAGCAGAGAATGCACATGGGTGAGGTTGAAGAAGATGAGAAAGAAAATCTATTATATACTAAAAGTAAAATGAGGTAGTTTTTCGAGACACCAGGTTAATCCACATCATCTAAATTAATTTTGATATTTAGATCTAAAATTAGTGGTTAGGATTTAATGAAGTATTTTTAATTGCGTAACCGTGTACGACGTTCAACGTTCATATGTATTCAATTCCGTTTGACACGTTTGCGTAATCTCATTTGACACGGTCATTGTATCGTAACTATCTAACCAGGGAACACAGGAGTCAAAAAAAAAAACAGGGAACACCACGTGAGAAATTAAACAGATCCATATGGTTCATTGTTTAAGTAACTTTTCCGTGTTAAAAACATATCTCCACATAGTTTCAAAAAAAAAAACTCCACATGTATCCGTAGAAAGAAAAAAAAAAGGAAAAACTGCGTACATCAACTAGGTATATTGAACGTGGTGGCAAAAAACGTATATCTGGGTCCGTAGAAAAAAAAATGAAAACTGCATACACAACAACAAGCTAGCTGGGACGTGTTTGCTAGGTAGGATTTGACACCGGCCGATACTTTTATTTATTTGTTCGTCTCTGTTAAAAATAAGAGTAGAGCATACTAATTTCAAAAAAAAAAAAGAGTAGAGCATACTGATCTACTCTTTAAATCGGCGGGCATGAGCAACCACGAAGACTTCATGCACATGAACAGTAGTGAGACAGTGAGGCTAGAGCTAGATACTGCTGCTACGTGAATACCAATCTTTTGAATGCTTTGTCGATTTTGTTTGCTCGATCTGGAGTAAGATCTCATCTCCTAATATTTGTGAGGCATTGTGCATGACACATGGGACTTAACAACCCTAAATCAAACTATTCAATATGTGTTTATTGTGTATATATATGAGAAGTTAAAGTACATATGGTTGAGATTTTCCAACTTTAAAAAAAAATTGAATGTCAAGTTTATGGTCGAACCGTGAATGTGATTTTACTATGAATATCATGCCTTTAATAAAGGGTGTACAACTATAGATTTTTAAGATTTATAAATATATTCCGAATTAACTAAGTGCTTCAACTGATGTTTAGACATACATGGTTCATAATCAAAGTGTAAATTTGGAGAAACGATGGGATCATAAATTCTTAGAGGAAGAGAAGTTATTGGTATTGACCGGAGAATTAAGATAATATGGGACACCAAAGCATGTGAATCAGAATGTAGAAGGAATATATCGATGGGTGGAGGAAGATGGGGATGAGTGAAAACAAATAAAAATAAGACTACTTTCGTTTCAATATACCACAATCTAGAATATTGGAGAGATTAAAAAATAGTATATTTAAATTTGAGCACAAAAATCATTATTGATTTCATTATTTTCTGGAAAATATTTATGCAAAGTTTCAAAGCCACAAGGAGATGGTGTGTGTGTGTGCATAAAACACGACTTACTTTAGAATGAATGGATAACGTCAAATATAGTTCATAATGGAGGGAGTAAAGGACCAAAGACATTGATTAGGTCAACATAAAATGGAAGTTCTCTATATACTTGCCCTAACAAGTTATCATTGATTAGGCCAAGATAAAATATTCGTCCCACTAACAATTCTTTTCTGTTATTGGATAGAAAAAAATTTAATCTTCAATGGTAATACAAGAACCCGATCAAGTTATAGTGGAGCGATATTTGTTTCACCATTTTTTTTCTCCATTTATATGTCATGATCTCCTGGTAAGAAAAAAAATGCAGCCATCCGACAATAATCGACATTTTTCTTAATTTAGTTATCTATTAAACCTTATCATTAACAGGAATGAACCGACGTATCTTCATAATTCTGCACTACATCATCTAACTGTTAACCAGATATGTCATAGTATAACTGATCATATTAACCATAATTAATTAATTATACATCATTCGCATGGAAGTTATTACTTAGACATCAACATATAGGTATTTTAGCTCCAAAGCAATATAAAATTTGCAAGTATAATCCAAGTTTGAAACTCACACTGAAAGTAACATCAAATAAAACTACCTTCTAGATTGTAATATAAATTAATTCTATGTAATATTTAATATTAGATGTGAAAAATGCACATATGGATCCTTTTTTTCATGTGAACGTTGATTGAGAATAGTATTTATTCTAATCCCATAATAAATATTCTACAGAACCATAGAAATATGTGTTCAGACAATTTCGGACATTGCCCTCGCATTTGCGAGGGCCACCGTGCTAGTTGATAGAAACAGTCGATGTTACACTGGTCAGCTATATGCATCCTACCACATTCAACTCGATCGAGAACTTGCATATGAACAACCCGGCCGATGCTGGTAGCCAGAGGAGTCCTAGGGGCCAATAAGTGGTGTGCCATATTACCTAGCAAGCATCAATGCCGTCTATGCATGTGCAACATTTACCATACCCACATGCAACCAAGTCTGTAGGATCAATTTCCATTTCCATTTCCATTTCATCTGCAACCAAGTCTATAACACGCGGTGCACATATATATACTGTACAAAGCAAATACGCTGGGGCACATCACGTTGCCTGCAGTACTACATACATCGTGAGGAAGCTTTTGCGTCTGCAGAATTGAGAAGAGATGAGCACGCTCAAGTGTTTCCCGCACGTTCTCGCCATGCCGGCACAGGCGCACCCAAGCTGGTACGGCTCTATTCCTCACGCATGAATGTACACGAGGTGATGAGCTAGCAGCAAGCACGCGGATGAAGTGTAATCGTTGATGCATGCAGGTGTAGGAGCCGGGTTGCGAGCAGAGGTGGGAGATGGGCCAGCAAAGCCACCGTGGCAACTAGTATCGAGGGCACGACGGCGGCGGACATGGCGCCTGCTCCAGAGCAGGTGGAGGCGATACGGTGTCTGGCCCTGGGAGGATGGGTGGAGGAACAGCTGCTGCCGCTGCTCACCCCGGTGGAGGAGGCGTGGCAGCCCAGCGACCTGCTCCCCTGCTTCTCTCGCTCCGCAGCAGGCTCTGCCGAGCAGCAGCAGGCCATGACGATGACGGCGGAGGAGCTGCAAGCCCGGGCCTCCGACGTGCCGGACGACGTGCTGGTCTGTCTGGTGGGCAACATGGTGACCGAGGAGGCCCTGCCGACGTACATGTGCATGGGCAACCGCGTGGCGGGCTTCTGCGACGACACGGGCTGCAGCGACCTCCCCTGGGCGCGCTGGCTCCGCGGCTGGACGGCCGAGGAGAACCGCCACGGCGACCTGCTCAACCGCTACATCTACCTCTCCGGCCGCGTCGACATGCGCCAGGTGGAGAGGACCGTCCACCACCTCCTCCGCAACGGCATGCAGATGCTCAGACCCTCCAGCCCCTACCACAACGCCGTCTACGGCGCCTTCCAGGAGCGCGCCACCTTCATCTCCCATTCCCGCACCGCCAGGCACGCCGCGAACCACGGCGACCGCTGCCTCGCCAAGATCTGCGGAGTGGTGGCCGCCGACGAGAAGCGCCACGAGACGGCCTACGCCAAGGTGGCCGCCAAGCTCTTCGAGGTCGACCCGGACGGGATGGTGCGCGCGCTGGCCGCTGTCCTGCGCGACAAGATCACTATGCCCGGCCAGCTCATGACCGACGGCCGTGAGGCGGACCTCTTCGCGCACTTCTCCGCGGTGGCGCAGCGCGCCGGGGTGTACACCGCGAGGGACTACGGCGACATGGTGGAGCACTTCGTGCGGAGGTGGAAGGTGGCCGACCTCGCCGGAGGACAGCTCTCCGGCGAGGGACGGCGTGCTCAGGACTACGTGTGCGGGCTGCCGCGGAAGATCCGCCGGATGGAGGAGCTGGCCCACGACCGTGCGATCAAAGCCGCAAAAGAGCCCGAGTTCGCGAGGTTCAGCTGGGTGTTCGACAGGTCAGTCTGCATCAGAGCCTGATCCAACCATCCATCTACTGAATTCCGACGCCATGAATAACAAGCAGAAGCAGTAGTACTGTTGATTGGAGTTGAGTCAGTGAGTCGAGCTGGTTAATTAGCTGCAAGCGTGCAACCTGTGTGTGTATTGGTTAACTGAAGCCTGTACGAGGCATGTTTGTGCAGTAAATGTACTCTACTACAGTAGTATATGATCTTGTGTGAAGTGATGGTACTATATGTTTCCTCCCATTGTATGGGTTGCAAACTTTGACAAATAACTAGCTGCAGCCTGTGCAAGTGTATGTGTGTTGGTATTCTGAATCATTTCTGCACTAGTCTAGCAGAACTATGTTTCCGCAGTAAATATGATGTCCAGCATGTAGTATAAAGTTGGATTTAAAGCTCAGAAATTTGAGTTATTTGTAACGAGCTGGTGTTGAGAATCTAGAATGACAACAAGATAGAGAACTCGGATTCTTAAGCAGGCACGAACTGGATATGCATTTTAAAAAAGCTAGCATGGTGGCCCTCGCAAATGCAAGGACATCATCTTATGTTGACATTTATTTCCTCTGTTTACTCATGTGGTACAAAATATACAATTATTATTACTATTTTCTAAGAAATGGACATAATAATAATTGTGAAACATATATCTTCATTAAAAATCTAATGATGCCTTCAGAACCTTTTATCTATCTAATCTTTTAGTTGCTAGGATAGCAACCCATCTATTTGCCTCCTAAGGTCTTCGTATGTGTATAAATTTCCATTTATCTCTTATTTATCTACCTATACTTTGGGTGCCAGTGAACATTTATTTAAATTTGGCTAAACTTAAAATTTCAGCGACTAATGTAGGATTGGATAATAATATAATGTATTGCTTAAGAAGCAACATCAAACAAATATTAGCATTAAAATGTAAGAAGGACAAATAGGAAGTATAGGGTTTCCGCCCCACCAACTGGAAGGTTTAACTATGTTCATTTTCTAGAATAATTTAAAGATTATGTATTACATTTGTTGCACTAACATTGAGATAATCTAGTCATCCTTGGATATGTAATTGAGTTCCATTAGTAAACTTGTAACACAACACTATAAATTGAATCACCCCTATTTATCTTCAAAATTATTACTCCAAAATGTAATAAACCTACATAATATTATTTCGTAATTTCAGAACTAATCCTTGATTGTAATGTGCTTCTATATACCATGGCGAATGCCATAGAGGAAAGCATACAAAATTCCTACATCAGAAAGATCATAATTTTTTCATGATAATTGCAAAATCATGGTTGGGTTGTAGTAAAAGAAAAATCTGTGATTTAGAATGTAAGATAGAAGAATTTTCATTTTCTTTGGTTATTTCAATGGAAGTAGCTATAAAATTATACTACATTCTTTTGTCCCTTGTCCTTGCAATGCATACTTGGTTGACCACTCTGTAAAATGTAACCGAAATTAGTAAATCATCCGCTATTTTAAATAGTTCAATTTTGCGCATGGTGTTGGACTACAATAAAATGTAATCTTATTTGTGATGCTAAAATGATACTACCCTGGTATACATGAAAATTTTGGAATCTACATAAACAAAAAATTGCTACTTTAAGTGGTGCGATGTAGAAAGATAAAAGAATATCTTGGCATGTGGCATATACCTTCAAAAAAATCCATAATGAACTAACAAATAGAACTATGTTTTCAACTCACACCATAAAGAGAATCCTAATTTCAGTAACGCTCGAGCGACTAAATGAAGCTAGCCTGCATTTGGAAACCCAGAAGCAACAAATCTAATTCTGAAAACTTATATATGTACATAATGTATTCCAGAATTTATAGGAGAGACCATTCCCCAAAATTAAAAATCAAAGAACATACCGGGTGAGCCGTATACCGTTGACATATAAATCATGACATCATGCAAAGGTCAATCATATGTAGACTTCTTGCAAACTCTCAACTATATATGAGAAGAAAAGTGAAGATAGGTGTATTATATAAAGAAACACTAACGTTAAAACAGCTTGTAGATTACTTTTTCAAGATTAGTACTCCCTCGTTGCAAAATGTAGTGCTTCATAGATTTCCTCTTGTCTAACAAACATAAATGTTGCTTGGGTATCTCAAAAAAAAAATGTTGCTTGGGAAACTAATTAACATATAGCCTTAGTAGATCTAACGAATTGTTGAACATGTACAGACTCTAATTGGTAACGCTTGATGCTGCATAGATGAGTCTGGAGTGAATTTCTCAAAGATACATCCTCCGCAAGTCAGTTGTTGTGTTAATAAACATATGACCACTAAAAGACATAAATCTTTCTGGATTCTACCTGAGTTCATATGCTGAGAGTATCTCTCTAACATAAATTATTTACTTGACACATATATGTTGCATTAGCATCAACTAATCCTGATAGAAATTAGTGAGACAACAATTAACAAACCCGTACTGAAACATGATCCGCAACTTGCATTATTAAGGCCGGAGAATTTTCATATAAAAACTGACTGGAACTGAGTCTAGTTTGTTCAGTAAAGCTAACAAACCTCGATCAGTGCTCCACACAAACACACCCGTTATGATTAGGGGATTCCATTGATGCGGCCTGATCCATGCACAAACCTTGATCAGTGCTCCACACAAACACACCCGTTATGGTTAGGGGATTCCATTGATGCGGCCTGATCCATGCACAAACCTTGATCAGTGCTCCACACAAACACACCCGTTATGATTAGGGGATTCCATCGATGCGGCCTTATCCATGCACAAACCTTGATCAGGCACACAAACACACCCGTTATGATTAGGGGATTCCATTGATGCGGCCTGATCCATGCGCAGGCGCGCAGGCGTGGCATGCCTGATCCATATATGGACGTGCATCTAGTATTGTAGACCACGTAATCTCCCAATCGTTTTTACTCCCTCCGAACCAGAAAATGTGTCGCCAGCTCTACTAACAAGTTGAACTAACTCAGGCCTTTTCCTACGACAGATAATATGGATCGGAGGTAGTAGTGATTCCCCGGCCCATTGAGGTTCACGGTGTAGATGTCATCATCTGTTGATTGGATCAGAGCCAGCTATAAGCTATAGGTAGCTCAAGTGAACGCGTAAGGGAATCAAGAATCCAGGGAAATCTGGCTTCCAGCCGCCGACGAAAAATTGAGAGAATCTGACTCTGTGATAGATTGGATATATATATATATATATTGAGGGCGGGGGAGATTAGTTTTTTCTTTCTTCAAGTGGTGGGGGAAATTACTTGCTAACGCTATGATGGATCTGTTGTTTTGAGAGTTTGTATCGTGTACGTCCAAGGATTGGTATTCATTAATTATTTAATTTAATGGAAATAAATTAAATAATGTTTGTCAAAGAGATATAATTTTTTCTGTGTACCGAGAGGAAAACAACGTGGTAGACATCCACACGTGTACTGACATATTACGTGTTACGTTAAATGGTTAAATCTTAACCATACAGTTTAGATCCAACTACTAAAATAATTCTGATGATGTGGATTAACGTGGTGTCTCAAAAACAACCCTCCGTATTGTGCTTTTAGTATATAATAGATAGACTGCCACATGCTGACATGCCCACACTTTAGAGATCAGGCTGAAAAACATTTCTGAATGTTTCGATCGCACGGCTTTGCTCTCCAACGCTCAGCTCGGTGCTGTATATTCTTGAATATTTACTTCTTCTGATGTTTTAAACGGTTTTCCTTTTATCAAACAGGAAGCTAGCTGTTCTACCGTCCATTAAAAGTAATGCACACATAAGATTGATCAATCCGATTAGGAAAAAATATCTACCCGTGCAATGTGTTTTATGCACAACTGATGCATTAATCTACCACAAAATCACAAATATACATAAATCAACATATGACATCATATCTTGCTAATTTCTTTCGGTTGGGGAAATGATACGTTGATACATGCATATGAAAGCGTTATGAATGGAATGGATGATCAGACATTTGTTTTGTCGAAAAAAAAAAGATCAAACAAACACTAGTTTCGTCAGAAAAAGAGACCAAACAAGCACTTGGGCTGGCCTGCTGGAGGACCAACCAACTACCCGCTCAACATTGTCGCCCAGAACTTGTAGGTCCTTTATGGGCTCCTTAAGCATGTTACTCATTGCTATGGAGAAAAAACAAATGAATGTTTGCACTCTCTCAGTCTGGTAAGTGTGTCTGACTTTGCCATGCTTTCTATATGGACCGATAAAAATGTTTCCTTCTTCTCGAAGAACATCAAATATTCATTCAAGCCAAGTAGAAAATAATATTTGCATTTTTTGTAAGATTTATAATCCTAAAAATCAAAAAACTTATGTTGGAGATATTTCTAATACTAAAAAAATTATACAAATAAAATCCTTAAAAATGTTTAACTTTTTTTCAACGGATCTGCATTCCATCGAATATCACTAAAGATATGCTCGAAAAATGACATCAGAAAATAATTATAGTATGTCACCGTGACACGCATATTGATTACTGAGTGAAGTACCGTGAATTCCCAGACCCTTTTAGTAAATGCATTTACAATGCAAAAAAGTCACAGTTCGTTTGAATATGGGTTGGTTGGTTTATAATAATCTCATACGGTGATCAACCGTAGTTTCTTATGATAAGGTTGTCGAAATGCCCGCCCTCTTCCCGTCTTTTTTATTTATTTTAAGGAATTACAAACTATATGAAACAGAGCTAATGTGAGTTTGATTTTTTCCATAAGAACGATATTGTAGCTCATGAGACATGTTTTTTTTGTAGAACCGATAATAATATATTTTCTTCTTTTTTCTCTAAAACATTGAGTTTTCATTTCGAGTCGAGTAAAATATGAGATTTCTCTAAGATTTATAAACCTATAAATCAAAAATATATACTCTTCCGATCCAGAATAAGTGTCGTGGTTTTGAACTAATTTCTTAAGAACAATACATAAATAATATCCTTCTAATAGGTTAACAGATTTTTCAATGGAGCTGCTATGCGGGACAAATGTCAAGCCCCTCCGGGAATACGTGGAATACTGTGGTTACAACTGGTAGACCGAATTCCAAGCCCCTCCGGGAATTGAGTTTACCGTGCAAAATGTCCTAACTCGTTCAAATTTGTGTTGGTTAGCTAGTGCAGCCTAAATCATATGCGTTTCTCCTCTAATTTGACCCCATTCCACAACTCACTTGTCCAGACCTTCCTATTTCACCTCCTCCAAAAATCCTCTCAAGTTCAAAATGCAAATGTCGTTCAAGAATCTTGTACGGTGTTCAGCCGTATGCCCGTATTTTCCGACCGCAGCCTCCTCCGGGCATTTTCTTCTTACCAGTGCTCAAATTAATGCTTGCTATATATGATTATATGACATCAATTAACAATCCTTCGATCAAGCAATATGCATGCCCATCTTCTCCAAAAGCACATGGTGCCACTATTTTGGACCCTCCAGCAGAAACCTACCAAGATATCTTCACAACCTAGTGGTCAGACAAAGCAAAGAAGACAGAACCTTCTTCCAGCACATCCCAGTCTCACCCTGGAATCAAAAGCAACAGGCTTATCTTTGACCCTTCCCTGAAGGCAGCCAAGCCAGTTCACAACAGGTACAAGACACAAAACGCAGACCCATCACCGTTCGTGCATGTATGTAATACTGAACAGGGAAGTTCTGAGGATTTTGCACCCGAAAGTCACGCGTCGATCGTCAGTCAACAGAGAGCCTCCCCACGCACGACTCCACCTTCTCCACACGGCCACACCGCTTTTGTTTCAGTTGGTGATCCATCCATGAGATCCATCGTCGAGTTGGACAAGCAACCAACAACCAACCGCCCGCGAAGAAAAACAAGGCACACTAGACCAGTCCAAGTCTACTTTGCTGATCTGTGCGTTTGTTTCTTGGTGCGTGCGTGAATGTTGAGTACGATGCAATGCAGCTAGCTAGCTAGCCGGTGCATCCAGTCAAGACAGATCCAGTCGCCCGGCCGGCCAATTCCAAATGGAAGATGTGACTTTGGAGGAGGAAATATGGATAGATAATTACAGATAGTACATGCTCCGTAGTTGGTTTTATGGAATCTTCTTCTCAGCTCCTGGTCTAAAGAGCGATTTCGATAGGAACTCTCTGCGGGGGTTGGTGCAACCAGGACTTGCTGTACTATATATGCAGATACATATGAATGTCGTCGTCGGGAAGCTTTACTTTATTCATGACGGGTTCTCACTGGAAGAACGAACGCGGTGGTGTCCGTACCGGGATGCAAGCCGAGGATGAGGTGCGTACGGATGCTTCCAAGATTCCTTTGGGTGAATGAACTGGGTACGCAGATGGAGCTCCCCGGTTTGCATTCATGCAGCCAGAGAGATTTGCGGCAGAGCCCAAAGCTTGGAATACGCCGTCTTCGCGTCCGCCCCATGGCTTGTTAGGACACGTATAATGCATGGTAGAGAAGGACGTTATTTTCTCCTCAGAACTGGCTTTCGTCCAGATTTATAAATAAAGCCAAGTCGGTCTTTTATTACCCTTCACATTATTTAGAGAAGACAATAAATTTTAGTCATGCACCGTGTTATCTTTTATTCTCATCTCTATCAATTAATGATAGTTAATTAAATTTTAGTGTGAGATTATATTAATGAGGAAAGGTGTGTATGGTACAATGAACAAAATAGTTATTTCTTAAATTTTAAGATATCAACACTTAAGCGAAGACACCCCCACTCTCTTCATTCTCTTTCCTCCAACTAGGTAAAAATTTGACGTGGCATCTAATGTCACTCCATTATACATGCCCTATGTCCATTTCATGATCTAATAGAAAGTTAACCTATTTAATTGAGGTTATCTGTTTGTTGATCAGTGCCGAGTAATTTGTTTCCATCACAAACGAAAGCAGCAGTGTCAACGTATTTACTACACAATCCGTGACTATTCTTCTCGTACGTTTTCTTTGGCAAAACGTTCATTTTAAACTTTGAATTTGTATACGTTGGGCAAAACGAACCTTGAAGTCGGACCTGAAAATTTGCATGCCGGTCTAAATTCAACCCTAGACATGTTTGATGCACCGGTAAAAATTGTGCTCTGGCCGGGAATATTAATTGGCTCACTCACTAGGCGGCCTCGCATGTCATTCATCTCCTATCCCAAACTATCTCTATCCCAATAAAAACACGGAGAGGTGATGAGATATGGCATCGTTGGTGACGGACTTGCCATCATGCTCCAAAGCTCCGTCTCGCCCCCCTCGTTCTCCCTGCCCATGGAAATGAAACGTCGCACAACGAGTCGACGTCACAAACATGTTCCTTGTCTGCGTCAGCTGAGCGCGCCTAGCTAGTTGGGCCTTTGTCATGGAGCTCAGCGTGTGCTTGGGCCTAACACCCTCGCTGCCACGACTCCTCCTCGCCTTTCGGCTGTGAAGGCGATATCCACCACCGTACTGTGTGAGCCTCTTCGGACGTGACGGTGAAGGCGCGTAGCTCTCATCGGGGTGGTCGTCCGACTGCTTGACCTCAGGTGTGATCTATAGGCGAGCCGCGAGTTCCCTGAGGCATTGATGTTCGTCATGGAGGTGGTGAACGGATACAAGGACCTGACGTTGTCAGAGTATGCGTCGGTAGGGTGGGCGCATGTGTTGTTCGAGATTGGGTAAGAATATGAGTATGACGTGTGGGCTATAATAGAGTTACAGTAGCAATTTTTTTATAATACTCTTGTTTTTCTTTACAAAATCGGAACCCCCCCTCCATTCTTATAGAATGAAACATGCACTCAAGGTTCATCCAAGATCTTAGTGAATGTAAGCTTCAAGCAGAGAGAAAGTAAAGAGTCCCCTGCAAAGACTATTACAATTAATTGAAAAAATTCTAGGCTCAGGAACCCACAGATTAGGAGATCAACATATCGTGGCGACACTGCCCAACTCTTGTAGAAGTAGCTTTTCGCGACGCTACTTGTCGGCCAAAGAGGGAAAGGGGGGGGGGGGGGGGGGGGGGGGGGGGTGAGAACAACTTTGGATCCAAGCAATTCCTCACAGCTCTCAAGACAGCCTCATGCCCCTGTCCAGCATAGTGGGAGTCTTACACAATGGTCACTAGAGGAGCAGATAATTGATCACATACATGCAGATTTTTTTTATGCTGGACAAACCCATACCCTGGAAACAAATACTTTTTCAAAGATTCCATAAGCTCCAGAGCATAGTAGGAGTGATCATATTCCTAACCTCATTTGACATATTGCAGATTATTTCCCTACAAATTTTGGATACCAAACAAAAACAGATGTTGAGAAATCTCAAGTTCACAACAGAAAAGACACGTACGGTCTGAACCAAACCGTTGTTTTTGTAGATTATCACGAGTAAGCAAAGAATTATATGAGCGTCTGGGACACATCCTGTGAGAGAGAATGTGGAAGCAATCCCACCAAAGGCAATAAGAGAACAGAATGATGCAGAAATATAAACTCCATTTTTGTTGTATTTCCACAGAGCGGTGTCAGGGTCATCATCTTCAGTTGAAAGTTTTTGAACAGTGTACAAAAATGTTTATTTTTGGATTAATATATTTTAAGGTGGGAATGACAGGGTTTCGACTTTGGGGCTTGATCCAATTCAAAGGTCGGCTGTGTGCGTCATTTTGACCCACATGCCGGGTGACCCTTTAAAAAAAATCCAATTCAAAAAATAGACTTTTCCTTTTTCTTTCAAGACGCAAAATAGTACTCACGAAAATAGTACTCGTAGAAGCCGAACGAACCACGAGATGGAGAAATTCCCCGTGCGTAGCAATTCCACGCGCCTTTGGTTTGTCTCACTCGCGCCCGAACGAAGATGGCGAAAGCGATCGCGGAACAAGGGAGAAATTCCGGTCGCGAAACGTCTCGAAGGCCCACCCGCCCAGGTGCGTTGACGAAAGCGTCGAAAGGACACTCAAATTCGCCCTTGCTCCATGGCCGATGCATCGTCCTCCATACACACGTCCCACCGTGAACCGTCACCCGCCACGAGCCCACGCCAAGCGTCGCTCTCCGGTCCACGACGGGAGCTGTCCATGGAGCTCAGCAGAGCGCACAGCGGCCACGACTCTCTTAGCTAGCTAAGCTAGGGGAAGGAAGCTTCTTATTTGGACCCGATCGAAACCAACCAGAGCAATCACGAAAGCAACCGCCCCCCCTCGCGACGGCGTGACGACCCAAGCTCGCTAGCTCCTCCGTCTCCTTTATATCCCCCGCGGCTGCGGGGACAAGCGAGGCTGCCGGAGGTAGAAGAGAGACAGCGAGAAGAAACAAACCCAGCCGCCGCCAGGCCACACCGCCGTACGTGCCGGTTACATGGGCGGTCGGAGGGCGGTCGTCACCGGGTTCTACGTCTGGGGCTGGGAGTTCCTCACCGCCCTCCTCCTCTTCTCCGCCGCCGCCTCCTACTAGCTTCTCTCCTCTTTGATTATAGTCCACATATATACATATATACGTATATACACAGATTGATCAGATCAGCCATCAGTAGGTAGAGTCAGAGATTTAGCTAAAGCAGTGCTTGATCATCGACGGCCGCTATGGTCCAGCAGCAAAAAGGAGGCGGCGGCGGGCCGGCTCCGTTCCTGACGAAGACGCACCAGATGGTGGAGGAGCGGGGCACGGACGAGGTGATCTCGTGGGGCGAGCACGGCCGGTCGTTCGTGGTGTGGAAGCCCGTGGAGCTCGCCCGCGACCTGCTCCCGCTCCACTTCAAGCACTGCAACTTCTCCTCCTTCGTCCGCCAGCTCAACACCTACGTACGTCGTCCAACACCCTCTCTTCCTGCAGCTTAACCTTAGTACAGTATTTTAGCTTGTTTGGTCTCTAGTTTGCGTTTGCCCTGTGGTCGATCGAGCTCGCCGCCGGCCGCACGCTGCACGTCGAGCTCGATTACCGTACGTGTTCGAGCCTAGCTAGCTTGTCCGGGGACATATCAGGTATATACGCACGGCAGCTTCCAGACACGTCCCTGACCCTGACGTGTCCACCGGCATTTGTTGCCCACACGACAACGAAATCAAATCTATCCCTAGCTAGCCTAGTACAGTATATAGAGAGCTAGCACAGCTTAACAGCTACGTTTTCCTTCTTTCCTTTCCGGCGACGAAGCTTGCTTGTTCTGCCGCACTGTCACGGAGCCAATTAAGGCATGTGCAATCGTTTCTTTGATCTAGTTGGGGAAGTGTAGATCGATTTTGGCGTCTCGAGATCGATCGTCCTAGAATCTACTTGCCCACATGTTCCACTGTACGACGTACGTCTTTGTTTAAGGACTTTGCTAACGGGCAGGCGCCTGCTATGTGGCGTAGGTGTACGCAAGAGAGAAAAATGCACTCATTTGCATGCATGCACAAACAAACAGAAAAGATGATGTCATCCCGCATTAAATACAAAATTTGAAAATTCAAAAAGTTTCGTAACCCAAACCGTTTATCCGATCGAGAATCCGTTTTCACCGTTAGACTAGTCGTGACGAGATCTTCAAAACTAGATCCCATGTCGATATGTTCTGACAATTTTTTTTTTTGCCTAGAAGTTACCACCCTTCTAACATATAAGTTACCCAGTCTTGTATACGTAAGTTACCCACCATATTAGCGATTAGTTTTTGTTGAAAATAGAACCATTTTTTCATATTTTTTTAGATCTTTACGAGCTCTAAATTACCACGTTACTTTAAGATTTAAGATGATAAATTTATCATGCATGCATAAGTATTAGGATGATAATTGTCGATTTCATAGTAAAACTACACATAAAAAATATGGACATTGTGTTCGTAACTATTATTTAGAGGACATGGTAACTATATCAATTTCGTGGTGAATAACTACATCGTGAACACATGGATAACTTCATAAATACTGAGTGTGTAACTCCATCAATATTTGGTGAGTTACTACTACATAGAGAGTATGGTAACTATATTCGTTACCATGAAAACACATGGGTAATTTTATCAATTTCGTTGTGGATAACTATATCATGAATAGATGGATAAATCTAGCAGTACTGAGTGGGCAACTTTATCAGTGCTATGTGGATAAGTTTATCAGTACAAGGTGGGTAACTCCATTAATGCTGGTTGGATAACTTTATTAGTGATATGTAGGTAACTTTATCAGTATAAGGTGGGTAATATTTATCAGTACGAAGTGGATGACTCCATCGGTACTAGGAGGGTGACTCCATCGGTACTAGGTTGGTAACTTTATCAGTACTAGGTTGGTAAATTTATCAGTACTACGTGGGTAAATTCATCAGTACCACGTGAGTAATTTTATCAGTATTAGGTTGGTAACTTTATCAGTACTAGGTTAGTAACTTTCAATTCATAAGTATTAGGACGATAACTATCAATTCCATAGTCACTGCTACACCATATGATGGGCATTGCGTTTGTAACTAATGATTATTTAGATTTTATGATAACTATACTGATTTCATGGTTGAAAACTACATAGGTACTAGGTGGTAAGTTCATCAGTATCAAGTGGGTAAATATTACCGAAAGAGTATGGTAACTATATTGATTTCGTGGTTGATAAATTCATAAGTATCAGGTGTTATGTTTATCAGTATTGGGTATGTAAATATTACCGAATGAGTATGATAACTATATTAATCTCGTCATTGATAACTTCATAGGTAACGGGTGGTAAGGTCATCAATATTGGGTGGGTAAAAATTATCGAAATAGTATAATAACTATATTAATTCCGTGATGGATAACTATGTTTAATGTAGACCAAATTCATCAAAGAGAATCATGTTCAAAAGCTAATCAGCTAGCCTAAAATGAGTCCATGAGTCCATCAGGGGTATCCGCACTTGTACGCACTACGCTGCAATGTGTTGGCTGGGGAATTGTTTTAGGGATTGTCCTGTCTCACCATTGCCTTACCATTGTTTGTTCCTGAACAACCTCTGAATTGCACAACTGAACTGCCGCTTTAGGATCCTGCACGGAAGCTACTTTATTCAGTTGTTGCATTGGCAAGGCTGCACAATCACTCTCTTATTGGGCATACCAGAAGCATCTACAGAAGTATTGCCAACACCAAGGGATGACATAGAACATGCAGCTCACTTCCTAGTGTATATTTGACTTCCAGATAGCAACATGGTTGATAAAGAGAATTGCCGCTCATGGCCACGACGACCGCGAGGTCGCCGCCTGGCCCGCCGGTGAGTCCGGCCTCACCTTTTGGCTCAGCTCAGAGCCTCAGAGGACGGTGCTCAGGGTCGGCCATCCGGGAGCCCCTCTTCTCCTACCACCCCCGCCATGGCTGCCAGCAGCGTCAAAGGGTTCGCATCCGGAAAACAGGAAAAGAGGGAACGAGAGATTTGTGGATGCGATTGACAGAATAGTGAGTCGGCGGCGATCTGCGCGGGGATGGCGGGCCTGACGAAGCTACGCCGGCGGATAGTCTCCATAGATGCAGGAAATTCCATGACGCGAGGATTTACCGCGGCGGCGGCGGCGGTGATCCGGTCGCCGTGTCTGCACCTTGGTGCGTGCTTCCGATGAACGCGATTCCAATGGTGGGGGAGTGATCACCGTGACCGGCTCGGTGCGCAGCAACCAGCATGGCATCACGCTCGTGCGGATCCTCGACGACGCAGGTGAGCTCGCTGCCCTTTGGCCGCTTGGTGCTGGGAGGAGGTGACCCACGGCGGCCGAATCCCGGTAGATTGTGGATCCGTCTTCGGCACACGCGCTCACGGCGGCGATTCGGCAAAAACGGCCGGAGAAGAAGGAATATGCCGGATCGCCTCCCCGTTGCCGCAACCGCAAGGAGAGAGGATCAGAGGAGGAAGGAGAGACGGGGTCGAATGATAGGCAGCAAACCATCCCAAAGGTTAACGTGTGCGCGACGCGCGATACGAGCGGACCGGCCGTCTGTTCGCGACCCAACGGTCAGGATGTGTGCGTCGATCTGTGCCCCGTGTAAGGCGCCTGCTGATTAGAAAAACCGTTGTTTAAAGCGCGTTTGGACTTTTGGAGAGGAGCGATGTGTGGGACAGCTGAGTGAATACTGAATAGGTGAACCATCTAGCTCGAGCTTTCTAAAACTATAGCCGGCGTACGTGTTCGTTGGACGGAGTCCTACGACTAATCTGGAGTGTGGAAGAAGATATGACACTCAAAATTAAGCTTTGTTTTGGTCGACCGAAAACGTAGAAAACGAGCAAAGCGTTTTTCTTGTCGTGTCATATTCTCATGTCGTCTGATGCGACTTCATAAAGCATGTGTGTGCTGACCATTGACAAGCTTAGGTAGACAGGAAATTAGCTACGTACGTGTGCGTGTGTGCCACCCGTAAAGTCAATACTAATCTTTTCCGGTTTCACACGCCGACCAAACAGAAGACACCTACTAGCTGCTTTGAGAAAATAAGAGGAAAAAGGGAGGATGCTGAAAAACGTTGAGGAGATATGTCACCAACTACTCCAGCGTCGACGTCGTCTTCCTCTTCTTCTCCTTTTTGGCAACATGGCCGGTTCTCGATCTGGAGGTGACGGCCACCAATACTTTATTAAGTGGTTGGTTTGGCTTGCAAATGAAGAACTTACGCAGCATTAGTGCATTATTACTCAAAGAAATGGAAGCCAACAGATTCCATGATAGCAAAGCTAGACAGCTGGGTGCCTGATAAGTCTTTCTGTTCGTACAAAAAAAACGTATAGAATTGCAAAGGCATCAGAAATCGTTGCATTTTTTGTCAAGGCAAATGGGGTTCATGTGGTTAGAGAAAGTACTGCACCTGTTAAAGAATACATGTCATATTAAGAAGTTGACGCGCAGCCAAACTTCCCTCATGCATAAACTAGCAATAATTGTGTCAAGTGAAAAACATGAGTACTAGTACTAAGTTGGACACTTACACTTAACTACTGTGTGTTTCTTTGAAAAAAAAATCCACTTTGACCCCGGGTGCACATGCACCCATATGCAGCCGATATTTGATTTTTTTTATAAGTGTAGAAAAATCCTAAATTAAATTACGCAGATACATCTTCACATATTCTACATGTTCATAGAGTCGTTTCACGAAAAAAACAATATTGTTATGACGTGTGTAAAAAAATATTAAAAAATTATCGTGAAAGTCTTATTATAACACCATATTTTATCTTTTTACAAATGTCGGTTTTTCCTAAGAAGTCTTTTTGAAAACAAAAGATTTTAATTTTAGTGGGCAAAACCATTTTTCAGCAAAAAATTAGATTTCGAAATGCGTTTAAAATGAATTTTAAAATGAAAGGTGCAAATACACCTGGGAGCCAAAACGCCTCTCTCAAAAGAATCTTTATTCACAAAAGAAAGAAATGATATAGATGGTGTTTTTGTTTAGATGATTACTTAGAATCTAATAGGGTACACAATTCTCACAAGTTCTGGATAAAAAGAGATGTGAGCTCGATGTCATCAAATTATTGGATCCTCATATTAAATTTTCCTCTCTGTCCAATCAAGTATAATGTTTCGAAAAACCATGACGTTTTATTTCCATAATTTTTGTGTTCTTTTTCGCATGTGATTGGGAACTAACTATTTCTAAGTCACCACTAGCTAAGAACCATCCGATCTAATCATGAGATTAATGAAAGTACAAAAGTGATGGAAACATCCTGATCAAACAGTCATTTAGTGTTTTAAGTCACTTGTCTCTCTTTTTATAGAATTGTGCATTATATCCGGATACATGGTTTGTGGTGAGCTATCTCAGATTCTGAATCACACGCAACTAATATTTGTGCTTCAGAGAGGCCATTGTTGTAGCTTACTGTGTTTCTTTCTCTAAATGGTTTGAGCATTTGTCGTTTACGACTCATTGCCTGTAAGACTTCCATATGAATTATGCCACGAGTAGAAGATGGACTGAAGATACGCCCACTCTTGTAGCAATCAGTGGAGGAATATTAAAAACATACTTCACTTAGATGTCTATTTCCGACAACAGAGAGTGGATGCTGACACATAAAACTGTTTCGGAGAGGTGGCTGTTTATGGAAATAAATAGACTGAAATCTCTTTGTTGATAGAACATGTACAACTTTTTATGTGCTCTCCCAAAGGCTAAAAAATTGCAAATGTATTCGCCCTGTTAGTACAACTGAATGCACACACGCCGGCCTCTTATCCTTGATCGCTCCTGTGTTGGATACTGACGAACGGTGGGAACTATCCATATGCAGGGATTTCGGAAAGTGGTGCCGGACCGATGGGAGTTCGCAAACGAGAACTTTCGGCGAGGTGAAGAAAACCTCCTCTCCGGCATCCGTCGCCGCAAAGCGACGACGGCGACTCCCCAGTCCTCCAAATCCTGCGGCAGCGGCGTAAACGTCGCGTTCCCTCCGCCACTGCCCCCTCTGCTGCCTGATCCCTTGTCGGTCAGCACGTCCGGCGCCGGCAACGCCCACAGCTCTTCATCGGCGTCCTCGCCGACGCGTGTGGACCTCACCAGCGAGAACGAGCAGCTCAGGAAAGACAACCACACGCTGGCATCGGAGCTGGCTCTGGCGCGCCGGCACTGCCAGGAGCTCCTCGGCTTCCTCTCGCGCTTCCTGGACGTCCGGCAGCTTGACCTGCGTCAGCTGATGGACGAGGACGTGCAAGGCGCGGCCGGCGGCGAGCGGGACCGCGCATGCGCCGCGGAACAAGAGCACGGCCCCGAGGAGAAGAAGGTGAAGCTCTTCGGCGTCCTCCTCAAGGAGGCGACCACGACGACGAAGAGGGCGCGGTGTGACGAGGCAGCGGCCAGCGAGCGGTCGATCAAGACGATGCGGATCGGTGAGCCGTGGGTCAGCGTGCCATCGACGGGTCCGGCACGGTGCGGCGGCGAGAACTGATGCGAGCGGCGAGGCGGCGAGAACTGATTGTGACACTGTCTGCGGTGATGGCCAGAATGGTTCCGTCAAAGGACACTAATGCTAAGGACACTAAACTCCAAAGGTAAGCGTGTAAATTGATTAAGATATGCTGCAAAAGTAGGAAGATTGGAAGATGAAGAATGTAGGAAGATTGCTGGATGGAGCTCTCAACGCAGCTCCATCCAGCGTCTGGAGAACTAATGCTAGAAGTGCTAAATTTGACAAGGTGTGAAACTATCAAACTACACCCTTGTTCAGATGTACATATTGTCCTGAGATCTTATCGTGAGATACACTGATCTGGTTCCACATTAGCTACTTCTAGCAATTAAGATTTAATCTATTTATTAATTTCGATGCAGAGGCTGGGACTGCCCCATTTCTAAAAAATAATAATTTAATTTAAGTGTCCATTTATTAAAAATATTTATTTATTTTGGTGTCAACGTTTAATCTATCTATTATATACTAAAAGCAATATAAGGATGTGTAACAGAGACTCCACGTTAAGCCACATCATTAGAATTTATATTAATGGTTAGATCTAAAATCTATGGTTAGGATTTAACTAGAGAATATTAGTAACGTAACTATATTATCCTTTTGACACGATCCACACGTTAAATAGGCTTACGTAGAACATCAGGTTAAAAGGAGTTTTTCTAGGCCCGGACGTTCCTCACAAAAAAAAAATACAAAGACACATAGTCAAGTAACCTATGCATCGTTGAAAAAAAAAACAAAAAAACTGCGTATAGAAACCATCCGACCATAGCCCCATAGTCACGTAATCTATGCAGCCTTAAAAACAAAACGATAAATGAGAACTTGCCTGTGGCAAGATGGTTAGCAGGGTGGTTGTGCCCCATCCCACCAGAGTTCAAATCCCAGATTTGACGCTGGTGTTTCTCATTTAGGCGGAATATTCTTCAGTGGGAGGCGACGTTCCCGTCGACAGCGAGGCGCCTGTGGTGACTTCGTCAATCTCAAGACCTGATCCGCCGGCTCAGTCTCTCGGAGGAGCTCATAGGGGTAGGGTGTGCGTGTGTGCGTTCATAGGGGTGAGTGTGTGCGCGTGTATATGAGCGCTTGCGTTGTACTGTGTTTCTCAAAAAAAAAACGATAAACTGTATATACGAACCGGCCGGCCGACCGGCCATTGCCATTTGCGAAACCGATCGGTCGTTGCGGTACATAATATTGATTTTCTGTGGTGTTTAAACATTCTAAAATCAATGGATTAAATTAAAGACGTTAGATAACAAAATCAAAATTATTTTGATAGTTAGATCTAAATAAATAGTTAGGATTTTCTACATACATATTCTAAATCAATAGTAAGGAATTTAAATCAAAATAATAAGATCTATATACTCCGTTAATTATTTAGATATTTCAACATTAGCTACATAGATATTTAAATAAATGAATGTGTACAAACTATGTCTAAATACATATGAATCATAAAATGTTAGAGTGACTTAAATTAGTGAACGGAGACAATACGTACACTAACTTGGATCCGACAAGTATATGAAAAGATCGGTATGACACCTAGAGGGGGGGGGGGGTTGAATAGGTGCTAATTCAATTTTTAGTTCTTTTTCAATTTAAGGCTTGACACGAAAGGTAAATTCTCTAGATATGCAACTACGGTGAATTTACCTATATGACAAGCTATTAACTACGCAAGATACAAGGTAAAGGCGGTAAACAAGGATAGAGGTAACCGAAGTGAAAGCACGAGACGACAAGGATGTATTCCCGAGTTCCTCCCTTCAATGGGAGTACGTCTCGTTGGAGAGGTGTGAACCAACACAATGGTTCAACGGCCACAAAGGCCTCACCCAAATCTCCGGTGAACCGCACCACAAAGGTTTGGTTCACTTTCCACTATCGGAATCCTTCGTCCGGAGCCTTTACAACAACGATTCGGGGCACGACCCACAAAGGGCTTGGGGGCTCCCGAACAGCTAAAATCTGTCACAAAGACAATAGGTAAGTACAACAATGGGCTAGGTTTTCCTAGTGGAAACCCTAGCTAATGGTCCCTCAAGTAAATGAGGGGGAAATGAAGAACGGCTCGGTGAAGATGTAGATCAAGGCCTTCTCCTTCAATCCTCCAAAGATCAACGAGTTTGGACGGAGGGATTGGGAGATCTAGTGATTCTTGGACTTGCAACAATGGTGTTTTTCTTTTTCTGGTCGAGCAGCTTGGCTGGAGGAAGGGGGAGGGGTATTTATACCCCTCCCCAAAAGATAGCCGTTGCAGTCCACTTGGACCGGAGACTCCGGTCTTGGAGGGCCGGAGACTCCGGCCAGGCCGGAGACTCCGGTACCTGAGGCCGGAGACTCCGGTCTCCAGGGGCGGAGACTCCGGTGTCACTCCGGGGACACTCCGGACCCCCCACCAGGGAGTGCCGTCTTCTGGTTCCAGTTTCTCGAAGGCAGTAGGACCGGAGACTCCGGCCCCTGAGACCGGAGACTCCGGCCTCCACGGGCGGAGACTCCGGTGTCACTCCGGGGTCACTCCGGACCCCCCACCAGGGAGTGCCGTCTTCTTGCTCTCTTTTCGTCGAATGCAGGGGGACCGGAGACTCCGGCCCCTGAGCCCAAAAAGGCCGGAGACTCCGGCCTGAGCAGATGAACTGCTCAAACAGGCCCCAAAGGTGTTGATCTAAAAGACGGTTTCTTTTATCTTTCCTGCACACTCAATACACCATCAGGTACATAAAATCTAGGTTTGTCGTCTAACACACAAAACTCATGGGGATACACAAAAATGTTCTTTCAATCTCCCCCTTTTTGGTGTTAGATGACAACACTAGGATTTGCAATAAGACATAATTCACAAATGACAGTAATCAGAAAAATTGAGGAGCTCCCCCTACATGTGTGCATATAGGTAGTTTGCTTTTGAATACAAATGCTCAACATGTAGGAGAGACACCTCACAATTTATTTGAGCAAGATAACAAACTTTGGACAAACACAAAGTAATGGATTGAGAGGAAAGAGTCATACCTTGTGCATTTTTAATAAGACAAACATCCAATGCACCAAGATACATATCACCATAATAAACACCATCTCAACCATCGATAGAAATATCCATATGTCTCGGAGTGGATTATCCATGGTCTCACAAACATAGTCTTACAAACATTTAACAAAACAAATAGAGTTCAACAAGCGAGAATAAAAAGGGGCACAAGCTTAAACGAAATGATAAAAGAGCATGCTTGTGACCCGCCCATGCAAATCCCACGGTGAGAACCTAATAGAACTACTTCTCCCCCTTTGGCATCGAAACGCCAAAAAGGGAAAAGAGCAAGACTACCGCACCCCGAAGGAATCACTCGTAGTCATCTTCGTCGGCGTCGTTGTCACCATCATCATCATCATCATCATCATTTGCATCATCATCATCATCACTAGCCTCTTCATTTTCTTCTTCACTATCTTCCTCACTAGCTTCTTCATAAGTCATGGGTGCCTTGCCGGTGATGCGAGAAGAGGTAGGCATGGAAGACACATCTTGGAAATCACCCCAAGGGAAGGTATCACAGTTCCATTCTTCAAGCGGGATGGTGCGCTCGGATGGCGGGGAGGGAGGAGCACCTTGAGGACGAGGAGGAGTGCGGCCACCATAGTTCGTTTTGCGCATCTCCTTCATCATTTTGGCTTGGTTGGACAAGATCCTCTTGTTGGAGACATAGTTTTGATGGTTCTCCTTGTGCACCGCAATGCCCATGCACAACATAGTCTTTTGCCACCAAGAGACACGCTTCACCTCATTGTTGACACGGGTACGCCCACCCGAGAATGATGAGGAAGGAGTGGCATTTTTCCTTCTTGCCCTAGGAGCTTCTTCCTCCTCAATCTCTTCATAAGTGCGTTGAGAAGAGCTATGAATGGAAAGCACTTGAAGAGTTCCATACTTGTGTGCCGTGAACCGAGAAGGATCAAGTTGGAGCCTTGAGAGAATGAGCTTCATAACATACAGAGCATACATTGGGTTCTTTCTCTCAATGAGGGTGATGTGTATCTCATTCCTCATGAAGTCCATCACATCAATCTCAAACCCTTGACACTCCGGTCCGGCAAGATAAGCTCGGTGAGCATGATGCATGAGGTTGACTAGTGCCCCACGGATGGCATCCGTATTTCCGGCTTGAGGTGCAATGCTCCAACGAAACATCTGGATCAAAATGTTGTAGATAGGCTTGAGACCACGGGTTGTCGCTAGAGTACCGTTGCTAGCACAAAGTGGAAGGAGGAGCTTCTTATCATAGGATTGGCCCTCAACATGCATTCTTCTACCAACCGGAGTGGATACTCCTTTGAACCCATAGCCCAAGAGTTGACCAAACTCGGAGAAGGTGGCGGAGCATTGGACGGGCCCGGTCATCCAAGTCATCTTGGTGTCCTCTTCCGGTCCAAGAACAAGAGTAGCAAAGAATTGTTGGACCTTGATGATATCATAATCTTGAATAGTGGACATGAGGCGCTCTAATCCCAACTTTCTTGCAACCCAAAGAGCTTCCACGAAATATTGCTTCTTGGCCATGGTTGGAAAGTGCAATGGCTTTTGGGGACACACAAGCGCTTTTGGGTCAAGATGAGCATATATTTCCTTCATGATGAGTTCTTGCTCCTTTCTCCAAAAGTGTCCATCGGAGGAGTTGTTGGGCATAGCATAGAAATTTTGCATCCTCATAGTGCGGAAATCTTCCTTGTTCAAGCTCTTGACGGAGGGGATATTCTCAAACTCGGCCCTCTTGGCCCTTTCTTCCCTTTGAAGGGCAGCCTCTTGCTTGAGCCTACGTGCCTCAGCAGCACGTTCTTGATACAAAACACTCCGCTGAACTGTCCGACCAGATGCTTCATCATAGACAAGATAGTCTCTCCCTGGCTTCTTGGACAAAGTTTTCTTGATCTTGGATGATGATGAGGCACCGGGGTAGCGCTTGCTAGCTGTGAAATAGAGTAAGAGAGGTAGCATATAGATAAGCATACATGTCCGAGAGAAGTTTCAAAACGTAGGAAATCATGTGACGCAATTTGCCTCAGAGATGATCTAGGCCGGAGTCTCCGGCCGCACCGGAGTCTCCGGTCGTGAAGACCGGAGTCTCCGGCCTGAGACTGGGAACTCCGAACTAGGTCGAATCTGAGAGAAATTCAAACCCCACGAATTTCCTAAGATGTACATTGCCACCAAAAGGGTACTACACCATGAATTTCGACCAGTATTCCTCTCAAAACTAGATCGGGAGCGAATCCATAGAGGGAGAGAGAGATGTACCGGTATCTTTCATGGTGAGATGCAAACGACGGAGAGGAGGGTCTCCGGCGCTTGGGAGGAGAGGGAGCCGGTGGCACTGCGGATTCCGGCAGCGGGAAGCGGCCGGAGGAGCACCTGGGGTCGAGGGTGGCGACAGGGAGAGGTTTGGGGGTCGGGGGTGTGTGAGAGTTATGAGAACAACTCCCACCCCGATCCCCTTTAGAGCCCTGTGAAAACCGCGGAGACCGGAGTCTCCGGCCCAATCACACCGGAGTCTCCGGCCTAGCCGGAGTCTCCGTGGTTTGGGGCGGAGACACTGGTCCGACCGGAGTCTCCGGTCCTAGACACCGGAGTCTCCGGCCCCTGTGACCCCCAAAATGCCAGATATGTGGATATTGGACATGTATGTGGCAAGAGGAGCATGTTTTTAGGCGAGAAGGCTTGGGTTAGAAACAAAATCACTGAAAAATGGTACTATGCCCTCAAGCTTGGTAAAAAGCAACGAAAACAACTTTAAAAGGCAATACTTGAGTGCATTTTCCATACGGGCAAAAAATAGGCATAGAAATCCAAATAAATACTCCATGAAGTCCAAATCTTCACTAGGAAGATGTCGGTGGCCTAGGCCACCATGTATGAGTGTATGTGGTGTGATACCGCGAAGATATATCTTGGGTTCACCGCCACTACTCACAATTTAAGCTCACAATTCATAAAAATGAACAAAAGAGACAAAAAGAGTTCTTACTATCGGCATAATGGGGGGAGGGATAGTCCAATGGATTAGGACCGCACTCCCCCTATGTCCATGCCTACACCTAGATCAAATAGAGAGATAAGATAGAGGTGTGCATGCAAGGTGATCAACCGACGCTCCTCGAATCCACGATATTTAGCTCATGCCTCAAAAATGTGAACCTTGCTTCATCAAGTGGCTTCGTGAACATGTCGGCGAGTTGAATCTTCGTGGGAATATAACCAAGCTCAATGTCACCCCGGTTGATGTGATCTCTAATAAAATGATAACGAAACTCAATATGTTTCGTTCTTGAGTGCTCCACCGGGTTGTGACCAATCTTGATAGCACTTTCATTGTCACACAAAAGAGGCACTTTGTCACAATGGACACCGTATTCCTTTAAAGTTTGCCTCATCCATAACAATTGAGTGCAAGCACTAGCGGCCGCCACATATTCGGCTTCGGTGGTGGATAGTGATATGCAATTTTGCTTCTTGGAGGACCAACTCACCAAAGACTTCCCAAGGAATTGACATGCACCGGAGGTTGACTTCCTATCATCCTTGCAACCGGCCCAATCCGAATCCGTGTATCCGGCAAGAGAGAAGTTGGACCCTCTAGGATACCACAAACCAAACCTTGGGGTATAAACCAAATATCGGAAGATTCGATTCACCGCTATCAAGTGACTTTCTTTAGGAGCCGCTTGGTACCTTGCACACACTCCTACACTTAACACAATATCGGGTCTAGATGCACAAAGATAAAGCAAAGAACCAATCATAGAGCGATAGAGTTTTTGATCGACATCTTTACCCTTTGGACTAAGTTCAAGATGGCATTTGGTGTCCATAGGAAACCTCTTCTCTTTAGCATCTTGCATCTTGAACCTCTTGAGCATGTCTTGAATATATTTGGCTTGAGAGATGAAAGTCCCTCCACTCAATTGCTTGATTTCAAAACCAAGAAAGAATTTCAACTCTCCCATCATGGACATCTCGAACCTATCGGTCATAAGCTTTGAAAATTCATCATTAAAAGCTTTGTTAGATGAGCCAAAAATAATATCATCAACATAAAGTTGGCATATGAAAAGCTCCCCTTTTACTCTCTTCGTAAAGAGAGTGGGATCGATTTGCCCCACTTCAAAGCCACGGTCTAGTAGTAGCTCTCTTAGGTGCTCATACCAAGCACGAGGTGCTTGTTTGAGACCATAGAGGGCCTTATCAAGTTTGTAGACATGGTTTGGGAAGTGTGGATCCTCGAATCCCGGTGGTTGCTTAACATATACCAACTCCTTTAAAGGACCATTAAGAAAGGCACTTTTCACATCCATTTGTTGCAACTTAAAGTTGTGATGTGATGCATATGCAAGAAGGATACGGATGGACTCAAGGCGAGCCACGGGAGTATAGGTCTCTCCAAAATCAATGCCTTCAACTTGAGAGTACCCTTGAGCTACCAATCTTGCCTTGTTCCTTACAACCATTCCATGTTCATCTTGCTTATTCTTGAATATCCACTTGGTGCCTATAACATTTTTGCAATCTTTTGGCTTCTCCACTAGATTCCACACTTTGTTGCGCTTGAAGTTGTTGAGTTCTTCATGCATGGCTTCCAACCAATCCGGATCTTCAAGAGCTTCAAAGACTTTCTTTGGTTCCACCATGGAGATATCAGCTTGATGTTCACTAAAACTTGCCAATTGACCTCTTGTGGACACCTTGCGAGAAACATCACCAATGATGGCTTCAAGCTTGTGACACTTGATTTCCAAGTTTCTCTTGACTCTTGCTTGACGACGGGTTTCGATATCCCCATTGTTACGAGGGATTTCGGATTGATCATCTTGATCATTTGAGTCCCCGTCTTGACCGGAAGGATGAGCTTGACCATCTTGTTGTACATCTTCAATAATGGGAGTAGATGGTTGCTCTTGATCTTTATCTTGACTCGAGTTGACAATAGGAGAACTTGATTCTTGTGTGGCCTCATTGTCAACTTGAGGAGGAACTTGTTCTTGTTCTTGGATAGGTGTCTCATTTGCTTCCTTAGTAGGTGCCGCTTCAACTCGTGATGATGGAGTCTCCACTTGAGTGGAGCTTGTACTTGCTTGAGGAGGCTCATGATGGATTTCAATGGGGCGATGGAAACCAACTCCCATTCTTCTTATGGCATCTTGAGGTTCCTCATTATCTACATCACAAACATGAAATTGCGCCACTTGGGAGCCGTCATTCTCATCGAACCTCACACTACAAGATTCCACAACTCTCCCTAAGGATTTGTCATAGACTCTATAAGTGTGAGAGTTCGCACCGTACCCAACAAGAACACCTTCTAAAGCTTTAACTTCAAATTTAGATAAATGAACACCTTTGATTTTGTAGAAACACTTACAACCAAATACTCGATAGTAGGAGATGTTGGGCTTGTTGCCGGTAAGCATTTCATAAGGAGTTTCCTTTTTCCCTTTGCGAAAGAATAACCGGTTGGAGGAGTGACACGCCGTGGAGATAGCTTCGGCCCACAAGAAGAGTGGAGACTTAAACTCCGCCAACATGGACCTAGCCATATCCATAAGAGTCCGGTTCTTTCTCTCGGCTACACCATTTTGTTGAGGGGTATACGCAGCGGAATATTGATGACGAATTCCCTCATCACTAAGAAACTCATTTAGGGTGTAGTTCTTGAACTCGGAGCCATTGTCACTTCTAATGGCCAAAATGGGAACATTGTGTTGACGTTGAACTTCATTGGAGAAGTCGATGACGGTTTGTTGAGTTTCATCCTTCGTCTTGAAGAAGAAAACCCAAGTGAATCTTGAATAGTCATCAACAATCACCAAGCAATACTTCTTCCCACCAAGACTTGGTTGCGGTACGGCACCAAAGAGGTCAACATGAAGAAGTTCCAAAATCCTCGTTGATGAGATGATGGTCTTGCTTGGGTGGGGAGAATCATGCATCTTTCCTTCAACACAAGCCCTACAAAGACGATCTCTAGAAAAAGAAACATTCTCATTTAGTCCAAGAATGTGGCCACCCTTGTGAAGACTTTGCAAAGTTCTCATATTGACATGGGATAAGCGGCGATGCCACAACCACCCCACGTCGGCCTTTCCGAATAAGCATATTGCTTGAGTGTTGGTTGACCCCGAAAAGTCAACCACAAACAACTCATTTTCAACATACCCAACGAACATGACCTTTAGAGTCTTGCTCCTCAAGAGTACCACCATATCAAGAGTGAAATGGACATCAAAGTTCATCTTATTAAGAGCACGAACGGACATAAGATTGTAACCTAGAGACTCAACAAGCATGACATTTACAAGGGTGATATCCCTTGCAACTACCACCTTGCCGAGACTCTTTACCTCGGCTTTAGACTTGTCGCCATAAGAGACGGTTGAGTGATTTAGATTTGGTCTCAACTCCGTCATGATCTCCTTGCTTCCGGTCATATGACTAGTGCATCCACTATCAATTATCCATTTAGATCCACCGGAAGCATAGTCCTACAAGAGATCATATCTTGGATTTAGGTACCCATTTCTCAATGGGTCCTTTTCGGTTAGCAACAAGGGTCTTAGGAACCCAAATAGAGTAATCAATGTAACCATCATAAGGACCAACATATTTTGCATAAACATCACCATAATAGTCAACATAAATAATATAATTGGGATTGTTATGCCCCGCGAAGTCACTACGAGTAGTCTTGCCCCTAGTGGCATTGCTACCCGCAATGGAAGTCTTTGCTTGTGCGGGCTTGGTCTTGTTCTTCTTGATGTTGCTCACTTTCTTCTTTGCTTCGGCCACATAACCAAGACCCTCCTTCCCTTTGTGTGGTTTTTGCTCAAACAAGTAAGCAATACCCTTATCTTTACCTTTGGGAATAGAGGTCTTAGCACTAGTGGCCTTAGCAAGATCCACCTTCAACCTAGCATTTTCTTCACTAACATCTTCATGAATACGAGGAAGAATGGATATACTAGTTGAACGAGTTTTAGAAAGTTGAGCTTGAAGTTGTTCATGAGACTTGACTAGAAGGGAGTGGGTCGATTCCAAGACCTTGTGAGCTTTTTCAAGCTTCTCCATATCCTCAAGAAGTCTAGCATTCACAACTCCAAGTTCAACTTTCTCCTTTTTAATCACTTTATATTTAGTAAAGACATGATCTCTATCCTTAATGATTTTATCAATGATTTCATCATTTTTAGCATCAAGAGACTCAAGTCTTTCCTCAAGAGTGGTTCTATATTCACTTTCTTCATCAAGAGAGCTATTTAATGATGCTATGGAAGCATTCAAAGAAGCAATGGTGAGAGAATCCTCTCTCTCAATCTTACTCTTTTCTTGAAGAAGTTCTTCGGCCGCACATAGTTGTCTCATGAGAGACTCAACATGTTCTTTGGCCTCACCTTGCAAGTTAGTCACAAAAGTATCGAAGGCAACTAGTTCCTTCTTAATCTCAAGACTAGATTGATCATGCGTAGTCTTAGGAGAAGGGGATGATACCTCGGTGAGATGAGCCATGAGGCAACGAGCGGTGTTGGTGGAGAGGTTCTCATTGGGGGATTCAAAGAGAGATGATGATGAAGTGGAGACAATAGCCAATGCGGCTACCTCTTTGTTAGGTGCATCTTCATCTTCGGAATCACTTGTGGCATATTCCTCTTGTGCCACCAACACAATTCTCGGTGCCTTCTTGAAGAAGGGCTTCCCTGGTCTTGCGGGCTTCTTTTGAATCAACTTGGAGTGATCCTTTGGGATAAGCTTCCCACCATTTTGCTCACGGTTCTCATATGGACACTCTCTTATGTAGTGATTCTTGTCATGACAATTGTAGCAAGTCTTTGTCCTTGAGGCAAGCTCTTTCTTGCCACTTGAGTTGTTCTCTCGATCAACACGAGCTTTAGCACTTGCCGGGTCATTCCAAAACACCCTTGTGGCAAGAGCAATGTGACTATTGAGGGCTTGCTCAAGATCATGTGGAGCAATGTTGCTTGGGCAAGCTTCAACCTCATCGTTCTCATCCATACTAGTCACCTTGGCCTTCAAGGCAAGTGAGGGGCCTTGTCTCATTCCCATGGCCCTAGCACGGTTATCTTCCGCATTCTTGGAGGCAACCTTGGAGGCTTGAACCTCTTGCATAACTTCATGTGAAGACATTTGTTGATAGTTGTATCTCCCTTGAATTGACTTCAACTCCATAGGCTCCGAAGGCAAGAGAGCATTCACATACTTCCTTTTGACCCAAGCATCATCCACATATGTTGCCCCCACATCATAGAAGGCTTTGGCAAGAGTCTTGAGTCTTCCATACATCTCTTCATGATTCTCATTGTCAAGCATGTAGAAACCTTCGGCGGCATTGCTCAAAGATTCATATCTATTCCTCTTCATGCTATCATTTCCAAGGAAAGCAACTTCAAGACAATCCCAAGCTTCTTTGGCGGTGGTGACATGAAGAACATGATGTTTGTCATTGTCGCCCAAGGCGAGCTCGATCATGTGGAGGGCGGAAGCATTGAGTTGCTTTTCGGCGAACTCTCTTTTCGTCATGTTGCTTGGATCCTCAACATGATATCCATCTTCAATGATCCTCCAAAGCTCGATGGAGGCACTGTTAACATGAGATTTCATTGAGCGTTGCCAACTTGCCAAAGCTAATGCATTAAGCTTAGGTGGAGGACCTAGAGGGTTTATGCGGGTTGTAATAATTGGATCGGGAGAGTACCATCCCGGAACGGCATGATACCCTTCCTTCTCCTCATGCAAAGTAGGAGAAGTTTTAGGTCTAGTATCGGTTTCAACCCCCTTTTTCTTTTTCTCTTTATCCTCCTTGGAATCACCCTCTTCGGAGTTAGAGGCTTCCTCTAGTGGGATGATTTCCGAGCGCTTGCCATTTGCAAATTTCATGAACATGTCACGAAACTCATCAAATTTGGCATTCATGGTCGATGTCAAAGTTGTTTCCAAAGCTTTGATATCGGCCATGGATGCCATGGTGACTTTGGCCTTTTCAAGGGCCTCATTAGCCTTGGCAAGAGTCTCGGCCTCATCCTCACTATGTGTCATACTTCTCTTAGGCGGTTAAACCCAACAAGAGAGCCTTAGCTCTGATACCAATTGAAAAGATCGGTATGACACCTAGAGGGGGGGGGGGGGGGGGTGAATAGGTGCTAATTCAATTTTTAGTTCTTTTTCAATTTAAGGCTTGACATGAAAGGTAAATTCTCTAGATATGCAACTACGGTGAATTTACCTATATGACAAGCTATTAACTACGCAAGATACAAGGTAAAGGCGGTAAACAAGGATAGAGGTAACCGAAGTGAAAGCACGAGACGACAAGGATGTATTCCCGAGTTCCTCCCTTCAATGGGAGTACGTCTCGTTGGAGAGGTGTGAACCAACACAATGGTTCAACGGCCACAAAGGCCTCACCCAAATCTCCGGTGAACCGCACCACAAAGGTTTGGTTCACTTTCCACTATCGGAATCCTTCGTCCGGAGCCTTTACAACAACGATTCGGGGCACGACCCACAAAGGGCTTGGGGGCTCCCGAACAGCTAAAATCTGTCACAAAGACAATAGGTAAGTACAACAATGGGCTAGGTTTTCCTAGTGGAAACCCTAGCTAATGGTCCCTCAAGTAAATGAGGGGGAAATGAAGAACGGCTCGGTGAAGATGTAGATCAAGGCCTTCTCCTTCAATCCTCCAAAGATCAACGAGTTTGGACGGAGGGATTGGGAGATCTAGTGATTCTTGGACTTGCAACAATGGTGTTTTTCTTTTTCTGGTCGAGCAGCTTGGCTGGAGGAAGGGGGAGGGGTATTTATACCCCTCCCCAAAAGATAGCCGTTGCAGTCCACTTGGACCGGAGACTCCGGTCTTGGAGGGCCGGAGACTCCGGCCAGGCCGGAGACTCCGGTACCTGAGGCCGGAGACTCCGGTCTCCAGGGGCGGAGACTCCGGTGTCACTCCGGGGACACTCCGGACCCCCCACCAGGGAGTGCCGTCTTCTGGTTCCAGTTTCTCGAAGGCAGTAGGACCGGAGACTCCGGCCCCTGAGACCGGAGACTCCGGCCTCCACGGGCGGAGACTCCGGTGTCACTCCGGGGTCACTCCGGACCCCCCACCAGGGAGTGCCGTCTTCTTGCTCTCTTTTCGTCGAATGCAGGGGGACCGGAGACTCCGGCCCCTGAGCCCAAAAAGGCCGGAGACTCCGGCCTGAGCAGATGAACTGCTCAAACAGGCCCCAAAGGTGTTGATCTAAAAGACGGTTTCTTTTATCTTTCCTGCACACTCAATACACCATCAGGTACATAAAATCTAGGTTTGTCGTCTAACACACAAAACTCATGGGGATACACAAAAATGTTCTTTCAGTATAGGTTTTAGAAAAAAAAAACTCAATGCACACACATGTAGGCAACATGAGCGCCTCATCCGCGGCAGTAATCCAACTAATATTGTCCAACACCATATGTTTTTAACTTCTAATGCAAAGCTACCATGCCTTCGGGACCATTCCCACGATAGTATAGACAACTTTCAAATCTGATTGAAAACTATTTCTTCCTTCTTTGGTGCACTAAAGCAATTGTTTATTTTTAACTGGTGTGTTTCTTCCATCAAGTTTGATCATGTTGATCTCTGCTGATTGACTACGTGACTACTGCTTTCTCGAATCCATGTCACTAGCGTGTACTACTAAGGAACGTATAACCGCTCCTCGAAAAAAAATATGTTCAATTTAAATATGTTCAGTAACAATTTTTTGTTTTATCAACCGCGATAAAAAAAATCAGACTGTGGCATCTTAAAAGGAAAGGAAAACATTCCCAGATATTGTAACAAAAGGAAAATCAAAACTGAAAAAATTGTCCTCATGGTCACCGGATAATAAATGATAAATAGACATTAAGAATCCCAAATCATATCACTTAAGGCATGAGACAAACATGCAGATGTGTATGGGATTCACCTTCAAGAATTATTAATCCTAGCAACCAGCTCAAAAACATTAACGCGGTTGGCCAAAAACACATCAACCATGAAGCATCCTCCAATGAATATAGGTTTACACGAGCTAAAAACACACGAAAAAAATAGTTTGCTTGATTCTACAACCAATGAAAGTTTTCGCCGCAACATGTACAACGTCGGAGGAATAGTTCAATGTAAAATTTTGAATACTATGCTCATATTTTTCTTCGGATAATGAAGATTTATCACTTAAAAATTATTACACCAACTACTGTGTAACAAATGGAACACGTGCAAAATATACTCGACTTGATTTAAGAACTATAATCAATGTCCCCATAAAAACTCAATGAAAGTGTTCCAGTTTCATGAAACAACATAAAATTTGATGCCTATTAATTAATTGATGATGCACCTAACACAATAGATAGTTAAAATAAACAATTATTTATTCAACAATTGATTATTTTTCTGAACAAATGCAATATATATGCCTACCCCCACATATATAGTTAGAAAACACATGCTGAGTGGTTGATTCACAAAGCTTATTCCACCAAAAGCAAAAGCTTAATATGTCTTGGTGAGATATATAGGACGCTGACCACGTAATTACCTCCGATTAACTGGAAGTACAACGACCTCCGCTAACCATCTGACCGTTTGATCGTTTTTAGAAATTTGATTCCAATGCATATTGTTGTAATGTTATAATGTTGCATGGATTGCTTAGATATAAAAAAGGACGTGGCTCTATTGTAGAAGCACACATGGCGATGTGCCAAAGTAAAACATAAATGAGGATCGGTATACACCGCTGAAGTTCTTGATCACTATAAAAACGTGGTAGAGTGACAAGAATCAAAGACTATATATATAAATTACCTAGATACGGGCATGCATGACATTGTGCAGAAAATGTCCGCACATAAATGTCAATTGGCATACCATTTGTATAAGAGTGTGTATAAAACGTAGGCAGCAAAATAAAGTTGTGTATGGTCCTTTGGATATTAGGCTACACTAAGTTCTGAATTAAAAACGTGAAATAAAATTTTAGAAAATGTTTGATCCTATGATTCGTTTTTATTGACAATGTTATTTGCATTGTTATAGGTCTTAAGAATGGTTCTTTATTGATCACAAAGAAACCGTGATTAAAATTCTCTTTGCCTTTCCTATTTTGAAAAAAAAACACTTTCCTCGGCTATTACTTAAAACATTAAGATTTCAGTGGACATACATTACCTTTTTTTTTAATCATATTTGGTTTAAGTTGTCAAATATTGACTTAAGGTAGCGGGGCATACTGATACTATTGATAGTTAACACGGAGTGTTGATGACAAGATGGGCATGATTTCTTGGTGCCGCAGAATTAGTATAGATTAAAGCACATGTAGTAAACGTTTAACTAATTTAAATTTTGAAAATATTTCAAAACAATGCATGACAATTATATCAAAGTAGGACTGTATATCAGCTAGACTGAAGAGTAAGGAATGATATGAAAGGAGTGAAAATAGATCAAAATAACACTACCTACATTATTATAAAACCGTGCATGACATTTTTTTTAAAAAAACCCATGAATATTTGGTCAAAAATTAAATTGGCTCCAACTATTATTCACATATATTATTTCACTTATCATCATGGTTTCTGTGTCCGTATTAAGAATATCATACTTTAGTATCTCTAATATCATAAAAAACCAAAAACTTATTTAATACACTAAAGATGATGCCCTCGCATTTGCGAGGGCCACCTTGCTAGTTATACTTTAAAAATGCCTAAAAGGCGGGCTAGATGAGAGTGAGAGTGTACAAACCGTGGCCCGTTAAACGTCCAACACATGTTGTTGGCTTAGCCCAATCTATTGCTGGATCTGTGCAAATTATCCGCACCTAGGAGGCCCAATGCATAATTTTTGCACCATCCGTTTTACACAGGAATTTTGTGAGTTTCTCAAAAAAAAACATAGGAATTTTGTTGTCTCAAGGAAACACAGGATTTTGGTCATTCATTTCACCACCAGCCTTTTAGATTTTCTCTAGGGCATCTTCTTTGGTCAGTTTTGGCAACGTTCACGGGCCCCTTGATTGTTGAAACATGTTAGGGTCTTAAGAAAACATAAAGTAACTTAAATTTTCATAGTTGATAGTTTTTTGTCACATGTGCGATAAAAAGATTCATCTCTCACTTTGTAGAGTAATTTTTTATTGCGAATGGTATATGATGGTGTATTGTTACGTTACTCCATTTGTCTCTCTCGAATGGATATGGATTCGTTAACTTATCCTAACCGTTTACATCCCTAGCCCCTTATGATAAAGGGGATTTTTTTCAAAAAAAAATTAGAGTTACTTATTAGCGTGACCATTTTTTTCTGCCAGTCTATATGGTGAAATCTCTTCTTAATTAATGAAACTAGCATGGTGGCCCTCGCAAATGCGAGGGCTCCATCTTTAACATTTTCTATATGTTCACCAAATAAGTTTATGGTTTCAACCATTTGTAAAAGTGAAATTCAGGATTCTATTACTGACATAATTATAATGTTAGGTAAAACGTAACTTTTCTATAAATGGGAGCATCGCCCTGGTATCTGAATCATATGATACACACAATCTTTATATTAAAAAAGTTTAAAAATGACAAAGTAGAAGCACCATAGTATATTTCATCATTTTTAACTTTGGCATGTTATGAAATTTCAAAAGATATCATAACACATATTTTGGAATATTATTCAGTTTAATCTGAAACTATTGTTATTTGATCGTATTACTTTAGTCGCTTGTTGATATCCTAGTGCTCCAGTATAGGTATTACAGACTCCCACTAACATTTAAGTGTTTGCCTCATGTAATAATGACTAACTTAGATGCCAAAATCGCATGTAACTTATTGAAGGTTAAAGTACTTGGGTGGCCCATAGTTTCAATATTTTAAACAATCATCAATTTATTACATGTCCTTTTATCACAAATGTTTATAAACACCACTTCACCAGCAAATTGTTCACAACCGTTTATTAAAATTTGTTGGTACCATCGTAATACTGACCAATATTTAGTTCGTCGATTTACATAATAACACATAGAATAGAAAGAATGATACCATAAAAAGAATTGTATTTGATTATTTTATGGATACTTATATATGAACTTATGAAGTCTAGAGAAAAGATGCTTATCTAAAATGCTAGACCCAAAGAAAGTTATCCTTTAAGTTTTCTTTTATAAGAGAATCATTTTAGGGGATTCTCCTCATTCCAACCAATATAACTACTCTACATTAATTTCTTTATTCTCCATTACAACAGACACACGAACCTCCACCTTAGTTTAACTTGTGAGACAATATTCAGAATGTAGTCATTATTGTTCAAGTTCTCAACATGGGTGAGCCCGAGCCAATCAACACTTGGTCATACTGGTCACTCACTATTAGCGTAGCAAGTTAATGTGCAACATTGTTTCCGACCTTATAATTTTTAGTTATTTAGTGCTCAACGGAAACACTGAAAATTATATAGAACATGTAGTTGAATGTTTTTTGATTTAAAATTCGATCAATGTAACCTCTCTTTAGGATATATGGACTGCGCATATAAACTCACGCACCATGAATAAAATAAAATGTGAAGAAATTCACCGTAGTTTGAGTTCTTTAGGGGCACAACAAAGGTAAATACTAAACATTATTGACTTTGCTCGTTAGAACTTAATCCTTAGGCATATAATGTGTCCAACATGCTACCTAGAAAATTATGAGTACCGAGTTCACGTCTCATGGGTCGTACAACATGGCAACATTACTAAGCCGAAGGAAAAATGAAAACATATATCATCTATGTGCCTTGTAATCTAGTAGAGTGCCGCCACAACATGGCAACACTAATAAGCCGAAGGAGAAATGAAATCCTCTATCTACCTTGTAAACCATTGTAGTGCCGCCAGCCACCCACGTGGAATATTGCCCGAAGGACTGCTATCAATTGACTAGAAGTTGGAAAGACCACATGTAGATCAAGTATGTAGCTCGGTGTATGACCTGCAAGAATTTTGCATTATCGACCTTGTTAAAAAGCAGATCATTTCCACAATTACAAATTGTTCAAAGTACGCACAAACTCCCACCCAAATTTGCGCCCTAACCTTCTTATCAACTCCATTACGACAATTACCAAACATTGGTTAAGTGTTTGGTGGCGTTATATTAAAACTCAAATGAATAACTCTCCAAACATGACATGGAAGAGGGCAGCATATTAACAAATGCTCGGTTGATTCTCAAGGTTTTTTTTAAACACCCATCCCAACACCTTTTAATGATACTGCCGGATAACATACATACATTTAAATAGTATCAACATGTATTAATTCTTACAACCTGAGCTTAGTTTAACTCGTGAGACAATATTCGGAATGTAGTCATTATTATTCAAGTTCTAGACATGGGTGAGCCCGAGCCAATCAACACTTGCTCATACGGGCCACTCACTCTTAGTGTAGCAAGTTAATGTGCAGCATTGTTTCCGACCATATGATTTTTAGTTATTTAGTGCTCAACAGGAACATTGAAAATTATACTCCCTCCGTCAAATAAAGGATGTCTGACTTTTAACCCAATTTAGATGTATCTATACACTAAGTCATGTCTAGATACATCCAATTTTTGATCAAGTTGATACATCCTTTATTGGACGGAGGGAGTATAGAACATGTAGTTGAATGGAATTGATTTAAAATATGATCAATGCAACCTCTTTTTTAGAATTTATGGAATGCACATATAAACTCACGCATGTATATTTGAAGGAAAATAGGCACAAGATTCATGTACCTTATTATCTAATGGTCTACATATAAGTTGGATCACCACGTCTAAGGTAAAGGAAAAAAAAGGGGTCAAGTTATGTTGTATGCGCACATACGTGCATATTGAATAGGTGCACGTCACCAGGCTGCCAATCACGTGTACGTTTCCCTTATTCCTGTACATGCATGATCCGTTAATAAATACTATTAAACAATTTCCATTGTGAGGTCCCACGTAACATATATCGTATAAGAGTGGAACTCTATTTCCTACACGGATAAAATCTGGCAGCTTAGATTTCAACGTGTCAATGGAATTTTTCTTTGTAACATCATATAAATTTTAACCATAAATTTCAGATCCAACGGTCAATATAATTAGGGTGATGTGGCTTAACCTGGTGTCTCGAAAAACTAACTCATTTTGCTTTTATTATATAATAGATAGCCAAAACTTTTGCTTTGTTTCAAAAAAATGCTGAAACCTGGCTTTTAGCACCCCTGTTGTAAATCGGCGCAAAACTGTCGTTTAATTTTAATTAAAAAAACGCATGCGACCTTCCACCACTTGAAAGCTGTTCCCTGTAGGCCAAAGGAAAAGATCTACCGGGACTATACTTACCAATTCATCGCGCTGTCTAGCCCGACAAGATCTTAAGATCGACAATGTCAGTAGAGGCGCCACACACCTAGGTAGATGCGAGCACTCATATAACACTTGATCTGAGCGGGCTAGTTCCACCATGAAAAATCTAAAGCTCATTTTGCAACTAAAGAATTTCTACGTTACGCACAAATGCAGAGACACTACCTTATACTGTACTCCGTGTTTCCTAGCATAGTCCATTTGAACACGTGTGCGAGTGCCAAACGACCAGATCATTCTCTGATTAGACCCGTGCTAACGAATCTCGTGAGTCATGACTAATAGCTAGCTTGGCTGCGTGGCGTGGCGTGGACATGCCATCTGAGTTTATGGCCAAGGATCTGCGTTTAAATCGCACAGCATTCAGCTAGCTAGCCAATAGCCCAATAGGCTGGAAGACACAGTGCTATGGCCCATGGCGACGATCGAAAAAGATCGCTCGGCACCTGGACGATCGAGGAGTACTCGAATATATCCACCAGCCGCACCCGATGCAATCGATCACACTCACTGCAGGAGCATCCTTAGCTGGCGTTGGAGCCCAGCGGTGTCTCTTCTTCCTTGCGAACTCAGATTTCCAGGCCGCGCACGGACAGGCGAAAGGAAATGTGGACGTGTCGCGCTCGTCCGCCCGGCACCAAAGAGGCGACGCGACGCGCACTGGGCAGGCTCACTGCGCGCCGTCCTTGACATGCATGATGCAGATCGACGAGGGGTCAGGTCAGCCATCAGGCTTGCCGCGAGCTCGTACCATCGATCTTGCTTGTAGGTATAGGTAGGACGGCAAGGTGGCCGAAAACGGAAGCGGACCACCCCGCTCTCTTCTCCTCGTGCCATCGTCGGCGACGGCCCTACCGCCTACTGTACTACTGTGGCGCCTGAGCTGGACTCCAGCGGCTTGTCGTGACAGCCTGACAGGGAGAGACTGGGGGATGGATGGACGCCAGCTGACTGCGTCTACCTCCACAGCAGCGTCCACGTATACGTCGAACTGGAGCAGCCCGCTGCGACAGGGTTGGTGAGGTCGATCTGTCCGTGACACGCCGGCCCGCCGGCCGGGGTTTTGATTTCGTCTTCTCTGCTCCTGCATGTTGGAGTTGAGTCGGGCCGGAGGGGGACATGGGGTGGCATGCGAGCGCACGGAGAGGGGAGAATATGCATGGGAGGAATCGCGGTACTCTGAGCGTGTGATGACACCAGTCAGTGATGTTGTGGTCTTACGGCTATTGTCGGTGTTGCTGTTAGCCTAGTGCTGTTGGCATTGCTAGATGTTGTATGGTATTCCGGCATGGATTCTCTTATAAACCGAGTCATTTCTGCTTCTAATATTAGTGAATCCCGGCGCTAACTGATTTTCGTAAAAATATTACCACTGTACTACGTATGGTAGCAACATATCTATGGTAGCAGCCCTCTGCGATCATGCATATCTGGATAGGCATGCATAGTAGCATCAGTACTAATTGACCGGAATACATCATTTTCAACATAGGTAATGAGAAAAATGATACACAAAATATCGCCTATTCAATGCACAAATTCGTCTTGACTATTTTCATTGCAGAGAACACGCTCTCAACAGTAACAGCCGCGGCCGGCAAAGTCAATGCTAGCTTCACCACAAGACAGTGGCGGATTTAGGATTTTCTAATTGGGTATGCCGCACAATTTATTGGCCATTTTGAAAAACTTATATACCAATTTAATAAATAATTGTAAATTTACATTGTAATAAGGTATAATTTAGAGTCGTAGATGTATCTTTCCAGAGATAAAGAATACGAGCAATCATAAATATATATTGACAATCATAAAAAATAGGACAATCAACTATTTGGATAATTTTTTATGGCGTGGATCGGCTTGCGGGAGTCGATATACTGGTTTCATGGTCGTGGGATGCAGCGGCCGGATAAGACCTCGAGACGTGAGAACTGCACAGTGGCCTAGTGGCAAGGGTTGCTGTCGAACACACCCTGCGCACAGGGTTCGACTCCCATCGGGATCGAGTTTCTGGTGCCTCATTCGGATGGGTTTCTACTATATAAAAAGTCCCTGGTACTAGTGCCCAGTGAATTCATTTTCTTAAGACCTCGAGACGTTGGGCCAGCAGCGTGTCGGCGTCCAAATTGCGCAGTTCCGATCGGGTGCTCGGGGCAAATCACTCCTCACCGTGGCAGTCGGTGGCGTAGTCGTGAGCAGGCAGTTAATGATTGAATCGACATTGTGTTGACATGTAAGATGTATGAAAATAAGTCGAGGTCGAGCAGTTGTACAATTTTTAGTCAATCGGGTTTTGTTCAGGGCATACCCATTCAGCGCATTTTTCGTTCACGGGAGCACCCTGTATCAAGCTGATCAGTTTTGCAATAATCGAACTGTTCTTTTTTTTTCATTTACCAGTAGTAGTACACAGTTGCATGTTTGGCTAGTAACTCCTATTTTATATCTTCCATGCTGCTTTTTTACTTTCCAAATCATCAGGATATATATAACCAAGCCATTGATAGTACTTCATATTTTTCAAAGTTGGAGAAAGAATCAAGGATCCAAACAAGGCATCCAAAGAAAGAAGGTCGTGTTGCTCTGAATAAAGCTTTCATTCAGCTCTACAAGCAATAGACCCTACATCTACATGACACTTAATTTGGTAGTAACACCTATTTTATATGCCATCGGTCCTGACTTTCCGATTTGATATTGATCCCGGAGGAATATACATAGCATTCATATCTGAAAGTTCCATACCATGTTTGGACGAAATCATTAACCTTTGTAAACTAACCTTCCAGACCTTGGTTCACTAGTGGAAAACGGCTCTTTAGTACCGGTCGGGGAGGGGCATCAGTACCGGTTTCGCAACCGGTACTGCGCAATCGGTACTGATGCCCCCCGAGTATCAGTACCGGTCGTGTTGCGACCGGTACTAAATGACATCCACGAGGGCCGCAGGCGTGGTTTCGGCTGGAGACCTTTAGTACCGGTCGGTGTTACCGACCGGTACTAAATATGTTCCAAAAAAAATTAATTTCTTGAAGACCATGACACGTTGGATTACCTTGCCCATTGGAAGACCATGACACGTTTCTTGAAACATAGTTGGATGACCGCAACATCTTCTTGATCGGCCGTGTACTCGAGATCAAGACCCATGAACTTGTCTTGCTCCCGAGCTTCGCCTAGCCAATGCTTGAAATCGGAGAGAAAACCCGCCACCTTAGCGCTATCGTTCGTGTACACGACGTTAAGATAGGTGTTGCCATGTGCAAGCACCTGCCCGTAGCGAGTAATTGGTGGTGTCGGATTCATGGTGGCCGGAGGGATGCAAGAAGAGGAGAGGAGAGCCGGCCGGCCGGAAGGAAGAAGAGAGAGGAGAGGATCGCCGGCGGGGAGAAGGAAGGAAGACAGAGGAGGAAATGAGAACTGCCCACTCGCCCGTATAGCCAATCGCGTGTAAAATCGTGGGCGGGAGTCGAACGGTTAGGGCTTTAGTACCGGTCCGTAACACGAACCGGTACTAAAGCTCCACCCGCCCAGCCCCGCGCGACGGTTGCCATGCCACAGACCTTTAGTACCGGGCCGTGTTACGGACCGGTACTAAAGGTCCCTTACGGACCGGTACTGCTGCCCCCCTCCGTTCTGACCGTTCGGACCGGTACTGATGCTCATTAGTACCGACCGCAAACACAGCCAGTACTAAATCTCTGGACGTAAAGTCCTTTTTCTACTAGTGGTTTCTCATCTCTTGTTGTCTTCTTTTGGTTGCACCAAGATATGAAACGACATTCAAAATGTCTTATATGTTCTTATGATTGCATCTTTCAAAATTAAGAGTCTTGGGAAAACATTGTTAATTATTTCCGTCCTTAATTCCCGATTCATTTTCTTTGCAAGTTAAGAATTAGACATATTTCAGTGACATGATTTTGTCCTACATAACATTATGTATTTTGCCACATGTGAAAGAAATATAGACATATGGCATCTACCTATGTTATGAATAATTTGTTCTTTGTAATATATTTCTTGTGTTGTGAAAATATGTTAATAGTTATGTGAACAATAATTTTGTATTCAAAGTGCCTGTCCCCCACCCCCACTACACAAAATGCATTTATCTAATAAAAAATCCTATAAGACATGTAAGGAAATTTTTAGTATTTTATATCATGTATATTTCATGAACATCTGTCTGCCACGTTCTTCATTGTCTAGATACCGAAATATCTCGATCCTCAAGAAAATTTTGTTTATTTGAAATAATTTCAAGAAAATGTCATCAAATTTGGAGGTTTGATAAAAAAAATTGGTTTGGAATTTCAGGATTTTTTTCTCCATCCACAAATATATCAACAATTTAATACAATTTAACTTGTATATCTTTTTTATGGTAATAATTCAAAAACAAAACACAAACTATCACTACATTCTTTCTTTTTTAAACGAGCTCTCCCTTTTCATTGATTAAGAAGGAGAAAACATGGTGGCCGGAGCCAAAGTAAAAAGGTCACAATACGACATAAAGCGCTACCCCAAGGGCACCTCACACCCACTAAGGAACCAGCTGGGCAAAGTGCTTGGCTCTTGTCGCAATCCAAGCACGGCTCTCCTCCTTTATCTTGGTAGTTAGCATCATAGGCAAAGTGGACTTATTGTTAAAGACTCTGGCATTTCGCGCCTTCCGGATTTCCCAGCAGACCAGGGTGGTCGTAGTTCTTAGACCCCTGGACGAGTATCCATCATACTTAGCAAAGAATTCTCAGAGGTCGCCCACTCCAAGTGTAGGAGTGGTAGGCGGGGGGCGGAAGAGGTCGGCGCAACCGAGCCAAGTAGCCATAGCCTCACTGACTTACTTATTTATTTTTATGCGTTTGCCTATCTGAAATCTATATAGTATTTCCCAGATAGCTCCTAATGAAAATGGCGACATTTCCTACAATTATTTTTGTCATGTAGGGAAAATGATGAAGAGCCAAGTAAGAGGATGAAATTATATTGATTTGATGAAATGAAATGTCCAACTTAATTGTAGGTAATCTTTTTGCACACCAACTGATAGTCGATTGTGGTCTGGAACGTATTAGTAAGATTTGTATGTGTTTGTAGTTAATTGCCGGATATTTTATTTTCACATATGGACGGTGATCATTTAGTCGATTGTGCACTAGTTGAGACTTGATACCAATTCTTTGGGTTGACATATAATATGTTTACACACTTTTTTCACATTATTTTTAAACGGAGGAAAGCATTAGTATCATATTAAGAAAAAGAGAGTCACTCATTAATATTTGTTAGAAAACCGGTGAATACCATCTGTCCGTAGATATGTGTCTATTAGTTTTGTTAGTTCAAACCGAGTTATTATCTAAAGAGTAAATTCCATTTTTTTGCCCCTACTTATCTAAAGAAACTTTGAATCTTATGCTAAACCATTTTAGCATTTTGCTCTCTCTGTTACACATGACCGACATGTTAGGTCGATGTAGCAACAAAAATGCATGAATCTCAAAGGGCAGCCGAACGATCATGTCTAGCCTGCTTTTTGTGTCCATTCTCATCCTAGTTATCTTTTAGGTGTCCTGTAACCTTTTGATGATTACCTCACACTTTGGGCCAACACCCAACAAACATGCATCCGAGAATTAGGGTACAAAGTTTTTTAAACGGGAATCTAGACCAATGTAAGCCTTTCTATCCTTTTTCTACACACATGTATCTAGACATGTGTTTAGTACAAGGTTGCATTAAAACATGTCTAGATACATGACAGAAAAAGATTATAAAGATTTATTTATGAACGGAGGGAGTAAAAGACACCGAGAAAGTGACGATAGTTTAAGAAGTCACAATATGAAATATTCTCTAAGAAATACTCATTTGTTTTGTGCTTATCAACTATATCAATGGGACTATATCATTGACTACGTAAACACTATACACGGTACATTATCATCTTCATCTCCTGAAAATGTAAAAAAAAAACGTTGTTTCTTCTCCACTACTGACTTCACTAGAGAAGAATTGCAACGAAAAAAGAGTTCTCTAGCTAGCTAGCCTCTAAATTTGTACGCTAATGAATAAGTAATCATTCTATTACTTCGCCATCTTGATCATCATCGGTCCGGCGCTCCTCTCTGTCCACACCGACACTGGTATCCTTCCACAATTTGGCGAGCAGGCCATTCCGGGGAACGGGGAATGGGCTGTACTCAACCTCGTCACTCGATCCAGCAATCTCGCACCTGCAAAATCAAGCACACATCAATCATCGCTCCATTTCTGAATCTAGCTACTCCACAGCTGTCTCCATGGCAGTGCTCGATCGATCAGCCGACGTGCAACGGTGCAAGAGAGACGGGACGTGGAAGGACCACTTTGGCATGATCGGCATATTGCTGTTGGAGTATGCACGCCGTGGAGCTTGGCGCCAGGGGAAGCGTCCACCAACGAAGTGGCACCAGTCACCACAAGGACAAGAGAGGATATATTGAGGATCTTTGTGGATAGGAGAAGGGAACGCACCTGTAGCCGGTGACCAGGTGGTGGATGAGGACCAGCATCTCGAGCTTGGCCAGCTCGTTGCCGGGGCACGCGTGCACCCCGCTCCCAAACGGCGTGAAGGTGTTCGGCCGCGGCGCCACCTGCATATATAACCAGAGAAAATGCATGAGTGATTTAGTCAAGAGAACAAGATTTTACTACGTTCTAGTACATGTATACGTACATTCAAGTCGATCACAAGTACAGTTAACAAGATCATTCAGAGGTCATTGTATAGGCGGTACAGCTGAATTGAGAAGTTGACCAATGAAAAAGGAGATTTAATACATCGAAAGGACCAATTTTTCAGTTTCCCTTTTTTGAAGGCCACAATTAATTTTCAGTTTCTCCAGACACATCCACATCAAGCATTGCACTCCAGCCAGGGAGGGAGACTACACACTAACACACATACCTCGAATCTAGAAGGGTCGAACTTCTGTGGATCCTGGAAGTAGTCCGGGCTGTGATGGATGTTCCTGAACAGCGGCATCACCTTCCATCCCTTCGGGATAAGGAACCCTACACGCCAGAGAAAAAATTCAGGTCGTCGTCGTCGTCATTAAACCCAGACGGTAACAAAAATGGAGCACCATATGTACAGCTCTACATTTACGTATCCCCACGTAACGTACGTACGTCTACCGTATATATAGCACGTACCTTTGTACTCCACGTCAGCCACGGCCTCCCTGAACGTGAAGGAGATGATGCTCGCCATCCTCAAGCTCTCCAAAACCACCCTATGCGTTAGCGTCATCCTCCTCGTCTGCGCCCACGTCAGCGGCCTCTTCCCGCCGTCGTTGGCCTCGCGGATGGCCGCCTGCTCCGCCCTGACGGCCTCCAGCAGCTTCGGGTGGTCGTGGAGGTACTTGACGATCCAGGTGAGCACGCTGGCCGTCGTGTCCTGCGCCGCGAACAGCACGCCGATAACGTTGTCGGCGATCTGCTCGTCCGTGAGGAGCGCGCCGTCGCCGTCGTGGTTGCCGTCCCGGGACTGCATCAGGCAGCCGAGCAGGTCGGAGCCAGGCTCGCCCTCCGCCCTCCGCTCGCGCACGATGTCGCTCAGCACGCCGTTCAGCCGTCGCCGCGCCTACAAGCATGCATGCAGTAATTTAGATTAGTCCGTGTACGTACGTGTATGGGCTGGACGGACGCCACGTGCTGTTGCCTCTTGGTTGGGTCGCTTAATTACCTGGATTGCCTTGTAGTAGAGTGTTCCGGGGAAGCTGTTGGGGAAGGAGTTGTAGCCTTTCTCCACGACGGCGTAATTTCGCCTCAGCTCCTCCTTCCGCCGCTCGTCCAGCCGCCCGCCGAAGATCATCACGATGCCGACGTCGAACGAGAGCTGAGGAAAAATGGTAACCAAACCACCGATTATTATCACATGTACATCCACGACAACTAGCTAGGTACAAGTGTAACCAGCTAGAGTAGCTAATAAGCTTACCCTTTTCATGGCGTGGAAAGTGCTGGTGACGTTGCTGCTCGCCGCCCAGGACGAGAGCGCGGACCGCACAGCGGCCTCGACGTCCGGGACGAGCTTGCGCAGGGTATGGGGCGCGAGCGGGGCCTGGACGAGCCTGCGCAGGCGGAGGTGGTGGTCGCCCTGGTGGAAGAAGAGCGCCGACGGGCCAATGAGGCGCTCCTTGCTGCGCGGGTACGTGGGCTTGAACAGGTGCGCCCGCGACACCAGCACGAACCGCGCCGCCTCCGGGCTCGCCAGCATCACGCACGGGCAGCCCAGGATGCGCGTCTTGAAGATCTCGCCGTACCGCTTCTGCTTCGATGAGAAGAAGACGCCGGGGTCCTGCGAGTAGAGCTGGAGGGTCTCGCCGATGTAAGGCAGGCCCATGGAGCCCGGGGGAAGCTTCAGGGCGGCGGCTTGCTCGTCGTGGATGTCATGGCGTTTGCTCTTCTGCCGGATTGCGTAGTGGACGACGTAGGAAACGACGGCTAGACCAATGAGGATGCATACAAGGATGAAGGAGCTGGCCATCCAAATGGTCCGTTCGGAAGGATCACTACTTAGAAAAGGTTGTTCTTGGCTCGTTGGTCTCTTACTTGGAGTGTGGTTGCGTCTATAAATCTATGCTATATATGCTGCTGTTGGGAGAGAAGAGAGAGAACGAGAGCTGTGAGTGTGAGGTCGACGAGAGGAAGGAGAGATCGAGGAGAAAAATCTTTGATGGATCTTTTGAATGATGGAGAGCCGGGAAGGCCTTGCGTGGTATTTATAGAGGGCCCAGAAAGGGAGTAGCGATTTGGAAGATCGTGGGCTGCTGCGCTGGCAGCTCTCAGCGTGAATTGTCGATGTCATGCGGGTAATACTCCAGAAACATGCATGTGGAAGACAAATTATCCTCTACAAATAATTTTTCTAGAGCTACGGTATAGGGAACCCTGATGAAAATCCAAAGTCAAATTGCATTACAAGTTCCGCACCAGCAAGGAAAAGCAGCATTAAAAAAATTAGTTGACTTTTTTTAATCTAAAAACCGATCTATCCAGAGTTGTAACATGTCTACATACATTTACTTTTCGATAAATGCAAGTCATCTAATTTAGAACGAATGGAGTAGATGAATTGTATTTGTACATAAGTGGACCATTTTTTGACAAAGAAAAGTCATCTATTTTGTGACAAAGAGAGTAAAAAATCTCAAAAATTAAGTTAGAACTACTATTGTCAATATGTGGAATGTTCAAGATTGTACTCTCTCCATTTGAAAATATAAGATGTTCTACACATTATCCACATTCACGTATATATCTAGACATATTTCAGTGTCTATATTCACTTATATTAGTCTATATCTAAACAACATGTGTAATATCTAAAATATCTTATATTAAAAAACGGAGGGAGAAGCTAATATTTTTACTCGTATCACTATTGAAATCCAAAATCCGACTATTGGCCCAGTGTCATGTGGAGTGAAAACGGACACTCGGTAAACCCGCTATATGTTGTGTGCCATACGAAATACACTTGGGGAATGGGGGTATAGTGTACTGAGCAAGGTAGTTTAGGAAAACTCGGAAAGAAGTGGGACACATGTCATAAGCAAACGCGGATCACAGAAGGGGGACGACACCACCTTCTTTAATGAGTGGCAGCTAACTCGCAATTCGGCAAAGAATTGGTAAACAATATGCCACCTTTTCTTATCAACATTTTTTTGGCACAAAAGGTGCATCCTGCCATGCCACACAATATTGCAAATGGTTTTTTAGTTGATCGGTTTAAAAATGTTTTGACATCTCCTAAGTGTCAAAAGGTTCTTTTGAATCAAATGAAAATCATTTTGGTGCAAAATAGCACATCACGGTTAGATTATGTGCAATTATAGGCAAATCACTTTGTATGAATTACCAAATATTTTAATTCCTATCTTTTCTACCTATTTTTTAACATTTATATTCAAATTTACCTAATTTCAGATAAGTAATTAAAAATTGAAATATAATTGTATTATATTTTTGTCCTACATGTTGCCAAAAATCATTTTCAGTTACCCCCGTAAGATTATGTGTGATTTTCATATAGGGTGTAGAAAGATTTAGATCCTGACTATGAATAGTCATCGAATTTGACCTTGTTTCAAAAAGATAAGTCGATAAAACAATGTGTCCTTTCAAGGATTTCTACTAAAAGAATGGTTTAGGATTGACATGTCAGTACAAATATTTTAATCTAATATACAAAATGGACATAATAAACTAAATGGGAAGAAAAACAAATACCGGTGTGAGGAGAGTCTGGAAAAGCAAATGACATTTACTGGCTCAGTCCAACAGCAATACTTGGACATGTTTTGTGGTGAGTGTGCTCGCAGTCGTACAAGAGATCTGGATCGGAACAAGCAGCTGATGTGGCATTGGGTTTGGTCACTGGCGCCCGAGTTGGTACTGCGATGTGCGATGCTCCGTCCAGCTCGCCTACACCATATTTGACCCCTCTCTCACGTCCATGATCCCTGATCCCATGTGACCCCTATCATCTTGTTCCGCCGCTCAATCTCCCCCACCACGACCCCGTTTTTCGACACGGGAGGCTGACGTTCGGGGGTTCTCGTATGGGAGTAGGGGAAGGTCCGGGCCGAGAGTCTCACCTTGACTCCTTCCATGATGGGCGGAGGAGTGAGGTGCGTCTTGGTCGACCGCTTCATCGTATGCAATGAATTTCCACCTTGACATGAGCAGCCATGATTTATCTATGACGCCGCCACCACGGCCACTCGGCCGCCGACATGGATTTTACTGTAAATAGGCCCCCGGTAAAACTATTATAGCCACATGTTTTTTTTCTTTAGGGAAGGAGCCACGTGTGCATGCACCAAATTTTTATGGGCCAAGCAGCCGTCCGTGATGGGACACATGAGTCATGAGGCCCTGGCCTATGCCTTACGTACGCCCCCGGCGCCAGCTGGGTGTAGCCACCCGGCAGGTCACTGACATTTGGGGCCACCAATGATGAGGCCAGCAAAAAGTCACACAATTCGGCCCATCCACCAGTAGGCCTTCTTCCTCTCCACAGGGTCCTCACGAATGATATCCACGGGAGATCGGAATTCGCCAGGTGTTGCCCGCTCCGGAGGTGTTCCAGCTGCCGGCCGACGGGGTCCCGCGGATCCGGTTCGCGTCGCCGTCGCGGCCAGCTCGGACGGGGTCACACGCGTCGCGCGGCGGCTTCGAGACAGCTCCGCCGGACGTAGTGGTGGTGGTACTGCACGGTTGCCTCCGGGCGCGGCCGTCCACACCGCCGCCGGCTTCAGCTCCGGACAGTAGACGCGCCGTGCAAGTTGTGTCAACCCCATGCGCGCACGACATTGCTCTTACCTTGGGCGCTCCGTCGACGCATGAACCATGAACGGGTCGACCACCAAAGCAGGAGTGGTAGCACGCTGTACAGTGCTTCGATCCTGAACTCCCTGATCCATTGTTTGCCCACGAATCTGCTTATCTGCGTATTCGCGGCTGGCGCTCTCCTTTAACCCACGAACGTTGATAATTTCAATAGACAAACACGACTACTCCACTATACACCTATTTTTCATTTGACTTCAGTCGAACAAAATTTAGTACAACTAGAACTTAAATTTAGTACTCCCTCCGTTCCAAAATAAGTGTCTCAACTTTAATATAAAGTGGATGTATGTAGACATGTTTATGTATAAGATTTGAACTTATTTTGGGACGGAGGGAGTACTCATATTCAGAACAGAGTATATTTGTAGCACCTCTGAACAAAATTTAAGAGTCAGGTACAAGATTTGTAAACAATGATACCTGAATTTGCAAAATATTGTAAACACATCTCGCCACTATACACCTATTTTTCATTTGACTTCAGTCGAGGAGGATGGAGGTCAAATAATATATTTGGCTCAAATTATAATTTCGGTTTTTCTAAATAGTGCATTGGAAAAAATATATCTAGTTAAATACACTACTACAAATTAAAATGGTTCAAAGTAGAGTTTACGACGGGCCCGTCGCCGGAGACTTGGGTCGAGCGAAGTGGTACAGATCGTTACCGATCTAGGTTACGGAAAATGTTCACCTATTTTGCTCCTTACATGAAGCCCACGTGCTCATCATGAACAACGTAATTTTTCCTTGTTATAGTTCCTAGTTTGCTACGTACTAAGGATTCAACTTCAGAATGACATTAATAGATGCCAACGAATCCCTTCGTTCAGGTTGCATTGCTCTCAAATTAATCCAAAGTACAATCTACTTAGTTCTTAATTCTTCTAATGAACCTCTGGGCATTAAACTAATTAACCTCTACCGTTTCGAGGTCTCTCGTGCAAATTTGACACAAGTGTTGCTTCGGCCAATTGCGTAGCTCCATTTATACTCCTTCCAGAGAGAAAAGTCGTCTTGTTAGGTAACATAGTCATAGACAGACACACTCATAGCTTTTTTTAGAAAAGGGAATTTTATTACTTACCGCCTCTGCATCGAGTGGTGCACACAGCCGATTATTACAAAGTTTCAGCGTCAAATATTTAAGAGTCGGGTACAAGATTGTAAACAATGATATCTGAATTTGCAAAATGATTGTAAACACATCTTGCCACTATGCACCTATTTTTCATTTGACTTCAGTCGAGGAGGATGGAGATCAAATAATACAGCTTCATTGTAAACACATCTTGCCCTCCCCCGCCGTCCTCCAGTACGCCGACGACACCCTCATTCTCTGCCACGCCTCCTCTGACTCTGCTATCCACCTCAAGCGCATCCTTGATGACTTAGCTCTTGCCACCGGCCTCACTATCAACTTCCACAAAAACTGCTTCATCCCCATGCACCTCGACCACGACCACGCCCTCTCTATTGCTAGCACCCTCCAGTGCCCTATTTCTAGCTTTCCCCAGCCCTATCTTGGCCTCCCCCTCTCCCCCGTCAAGCTTCCCGCTTCTGCCTTCTCCCCCCTGATTTCTTCTTTCGATCGGCGGCTCTCTGGCTGGAGCACCATGCTCCTGTCCTCTGGAGGTCGCCGTGTTCTCTGTAATGCGGTCCTTAACAACCTCCCTACCTATTTTATGTGTTCCTACTTGCTGCCTAAGGGGGTGATTCAGGTCCTCCTCCTCAACTTCATCGACAAGCTCCACCAAAGGGAGCCGCTGCCGTGGAAGTCTTGGTTTCTTCATCACTCTCCGACTGACCTTGGGGACTCCCCGTCGTCCCTCTCCTTTATTGACCGCATTGTGGCCGACGGTCTTCCCCTCTACAGGTCTCTCACCATGTCCTCGGTTGGTGACGGCCGGTGTACATCTTTTTGGATGGACAACTGGCTCGAGGGCGCCCCTTTGCGCTTCCAGTTTCCTGCTCTCTTCTCCCATGTTACTAGATGCAACGCCTCCGTTGCGGCTGTCATCCATGACGGCCTCCACCTTCACCCCCGCCTCTCCTCTGTCGCTGCCCGTGAGCGTGACATTCTGCTAGACAAGCTCGACGGTGTTGTCCTCTCCGATGCCGAAGACTTGTGCACCCTCTCTTGGGGGGGAGCGAGCGCTCCTTCAGCTCCAGTTCGGCCTACCGGATGATCTCCCGCCGTGGCTGCCTCGACGCCTCCGCTATCTCCGCCTGGAGCATCCTGCTTCCCACGAAGATTAAAATCTTCTCCTATCTTGCAGACTTGAACCGCCTTAGTACTCACGCTAACCTCTTCCATAAGAGCCGCGCGCCGTCCGCTCTTTGTGCCCGGTGCGGCCTCGTCGAGACGAGCCACCACCTCTTCTTCTGCTGCTCCACCCCCGCCGAGGTTTGGTGCTTGCTTGGGGTGCACGGCACCCCGCCCTCCTCCGTTTGGCACATCGCTGCTCATGCTGCTTCCGTTGCTCCCTGCTGGACTTCCGGTCTGGCTGTCATCCTCAGGCAGATCTGGACGGCGTGCAACGACATCATGTTCAATGCCCGCAGCTGCACCCCCAAGGACATCCTCCGCCTTGCCGCTGAAGACCTTGCGACTTGGCGTTACCGTTTTGACGACTCCCTCTGTGGGCATGTTGATAGGCTTCGGTCTTTCATACTTTGTTGTAATGCAACCTAATCTCTCTCCCATGTATCCTCTGTGTATTCTCATTATCCATGTTGTGACCAGCCGGGTCCCGTTCGAGTAATATAATAAATGGTGGGGCTTTGCCCCCCATGGTTCTCGAAAAAAAAATTGAATCAAATTATAATTTTGTTTTTTTCTGAATAGTGCATTGGAAAAAATATATCTAGTTAAATACACTACTACTACAAATTAAAATGGTTCAAAGTAGAGTTTACTACGGGCCCGTCGCCGGAGGCTTGGGTCGAGCGAAGTGGTACGGATCGTTACCGATCTAGGTCACACGTATTATACATATAAAAATATGGTTTTTATCTTTAGTTTGTTCCCATCGGATATTCTCCTGTGGGGGGCGAGGGTACGGAAAATGTTCACCTATTTTGCTCCTTACATGAAGCCCGGTGCCCAACATGAACAGCGTAATTTTTTCCTTTTTATAGTTTCTAGTTTGCTACTAAGGATTCTGACTTCAGAATGACATTAATAGATGCCAACGAATCCCTTCGTTCAGGTTGCATTACTCAAATTAATCCAAAGTACAATCTACTTAGTTCTTGATTCTTCTAATGAACCTCTGGGCATTAAACTAATTAACCTCTGCCGTTCACTACTAGAAAACGGACCTTTCGTACAGAGCATTAGTCCCGGCCGGGTTAGAGGCCGGTACTAATGTGGCATTAGTAACGGTCCCATCGGCTAGTTCGGCCGGGGGCATTAGTACCGGTCCGTGAAGAACTTTTAGTACAGGTTCGTGACACGAACCGGTACTAAAGTTTTTGCGCCAGGCTGGGTCAGAGCCAAAACCTTTAGTACCGGTTCGTGACACGGGCCGGTACTAAAGGGGACCTTTAGTACCGGTTCTAGACACGAACCGGTACTAAAGGTTTCGGCTATAAATTACATGTTTTGAATTGTTTTTAAAAAATCGACATAAACTCTTTGTGGGATTGTCCATCAAATGTATACTACTCTTTGTGGAAATTACATGGGTGCCATTTTGCATCATATTTATTATAGTTGGTTCATAAAAAAAGTCATTTTTTGCACTTAAAAAATGGAAAGTGATATTTATAAAAATAATTTTAAGAATCCCTTCGGCATGATTGTTTCCTATACCAAGATTCACCTATTTGTGTAATATGATATCTTTATCACAAACTATGACGTGGAAATGATCATAACTTGATCATTTGGCTTGAAACTTATAGATGTTTATAGATTATAGACCTTTTTGTGAAGATTTATTTGGAAATTTTGTCAAAAATCAAGTTTATCATTTTTCATAGCAACTAGTACACATATAAGGACCCCATGTCAAAGGATATCCTTTTTTGAGTTGTTTATCACTTTATTCCATTTTTTCGTAAAAACGATCAAAACGGTCGCGATAACTATTTATCGAAAGAGGTAAGATATTCAAGAATTATCAATGTTTCTGTGATATAACTAATAGTTGTGTAACTTAAAATGATTTTTCCAAAAGATTCAGACCAAACTATCAAATAGTTGTGGTTCAAATTTGAATTACTTTCCAAAAATCGACATAAACTCATTTAGCTAGGCGAAATTAGGTAGAAATGAAAGAAAAACCTGATACTTGGGGATTATCCCTCATATGTGTACTAGTTTCCATAAAAATAAGATGGGTGCCATTTTGCATCATATTTTTTGTACTTTGTTGACTAAAAAAGTCATTTTTCGTACTTAAAAATGGAAATTGATATTTATGGAAATAATTTCAAGAATCCCTTCGACATGATTGTTTCTTATACCAGTATGCATGTATTTGTGAAATATGAGATCTATATCACAAACTATGCCGTGTAAATGACCATAACTTGATAATTTGGATTGAAACTTCTATATGTTTATAGATGATAGACATTTTTGTGAAGATTTGTTTTGCAAAAAAATTCAAAAATTAAGTTTATCATTTTTCATTGCAACTAGTACACATATAAGGACCCCATGCCAAAGAATTTCCTTTTTTGAGGTGTTTATCACTTTATTCCATTTTTTCGTAAAAACCATCAAAACGGTCGAGATGACTATTCATCGAAAGAGGTAAGATTTTCAAGAATTATCAATATTTCTGTGATATAACCAATAGTTGTGTACCTTAAAATGATTTTTTCAAAAGATTCAGACCAAACTATCAAATAGTTATAGTTCAAATTTGAATAACTTTTAAAAAATCGACATAAACTCATTAACTAGGCGAAATTAGGTAGAAATCAAGGAAAAACCTAATACTTGGGGATTATCCATCATATGTGTACTAGTTTCCATGAAAATTAAATGGGTGCCATTTTGCATCATATTTTTTGTACTTTGTTCACAAAAAAGTCATTTTTCGCACTTAAAAAATGGAAAATGATATTTACGGAAATAATTTCAAGAATCCCTTCGGCATGATTGTTTCTTATACCAATATGCACCTATTTGTGGAATATGAGATTTTTATCACAAACTATGCCGTGGAAATGACCATAACTTGATCATTTGGGTTGAAATTTATAGTGTTTATAGATGATATACCTTTTTGTGAAGACTTTTTTTGCAAATTTTGTCAAAAATCAAGTTTATCATTTTTCATGGCAACTAGTACACATATAAGCCCCCCATGCCAAAGGATTTCCTTTTTTGAGGTTTTTATCACTTTATTCCATTTTTTCGTAAAAACGATCAAAACGGTCGCGATGACTATTCATCGAAAGAGGTAATATTTTCAATAATTATCAATGTTTCTGTGATATAACCACTAGTTGTGTACCTTAAAATGATTTTTCCAAAAGATTCAGACCAAACTATCAAATAGTTGTGGTTCAAATTTGAATTACTTTCCAAAAATCGACATAAACTCATTTAACTAGGCGAAATTAGGTAGAAATTAAAAAAAACTAATACTTGGGGATTATCCATCATATGTGTACTACTCTTTATGAAAATTAGATGGGTGCCACTTTGCATTATATTTTTTGTACTTTGTTCACAAAAAAAGTCATTTTTAGCACTTAAAAAATGGAAAATGATATTTATGAAAATAATTTCAAGAATTCCTTTGGCATGATTGTTTATTATACCAATATGCACCTATTTGTGAAATATGAGATCTTTATCACAAACTATGCAGTGGAAATGACCATAATTTGATCATTTGGCTTGAAACTTTTAGATATTTATAGATGATAGACCTTTTTGTGAAGATTTTTTTGGAAATTTCGTCAAAAATCAAGTTTATCATTTTTCATAGCAACTAGTACACATATAAGGACCCCATGCCAAAGGATATCTTTTTTTGAGTTGTTTATCATTTTATTTCATTTTTTTGTAAAAACGATCAAAATGGTCACCATGGCTATCGATGTTTGTGTAATGCAAATGATGATTTAGATGTCATATTTAGATTCCTCTAATTTTTTTGATCAATTTAGACATTTTATTTGTTAAATTCCGATATAAGGATTTAAAGATACGAATTATTACATACTAAATGAAATAGACAAAAATAAAGTAAAATTTATTTTATCCTTATTTATTTTAATATTATTATTATATAATCATCGTTGTTTAGTCATCTAAATTTTTGTAATTCAAGCAATGAAAAAGTGTAACATCATGACCGAGTGGTTAATATGATTGATAAAATAGTAATATTAGTAAGTTCTCAGTTCTCTTTTAGTATCTAATTTGAATTGAACCTAAATGTTAAGCATGCTGGGGTTGGAGCAGTTTGAGGATGGGTGCCCGAATGGGAAGTTTGACTAGATAAAATAGTTTGACTTAAGATTAAGTGTGTAGTTACTAGTTAGTGATGAAGTGTGTGTTAGTGGGTAGTTAAGTGTGTGGCTAAATGAGAAATTTCAAAATTCTAAAAAAAATCAGAAAAAAAAAATTGCCCCCGCCCCACGTGGAGGCCTTTTGTACCGGTTTATACGCAACCGGTACTAATGATAGGGGGGGCATTAGTCCCGGTTGCGCAGCCTCTCACGGACCGGTACTAATTGTCTCTTTTCCGCTAGTGGTTTCGAGGTCTCTCATGCAAATTGACACAAGTATTGGTTCGGCCAAATGTGTAGCTCCATTTATACTCCTTCCAGAGAGAGAAAAGGTCGTCTAGTTAGGTAACACAGTCATAGACAGACACTGATAACTAAACTCACATATATTTGTTTAATTTGCTTGATTGTAGAGCAGTTGAAGGACGTGATCACGGCCGGTGGCTCCAGCCCGTAGTTTTGTTTACACCCTGAATCGATGAGAAGAAAGCATGCTCTGTATTTATTTTATTTTTTTTGCGGAAAAAATATACTCTGTATTATCTGTAACCTTACATGTTTCTTCAGTTCTTTTGTACGTGTCTCCGGCATCACCACTTGAACAAAGCTTGATAATTCATTCCAGCTCCTATCACAAAATAAATTTCCAAAGGACGGGATTGATATATTGACCGGAAACCCTAGCCGTCACCGCCGGAGGGGGCGCCGGCAAAGCCGTGCGCGCCCCCATGGAAGGTGGGGGCGGGGCTTTCTTTTCTCCGTTTCGCTAGGACCTCGGCGATTAGAGTGGAGCCCTGGTCGTGGGTGGGCGTGTCGGCGCGGCAGGGCAGCAGGGCGCGGAGGCGGCAGAGCTGAGGCGCAAGGGGTCTCGAGTGAGGCGGCAAGGAGGCTGCTAGAGGTGCTCCGCGGATGGGCTCGATCTTGGCTCGCACCGGGCCTGCTTGGCGCGAGGCGGCCAGGCGGTGCGTGATCGACCCTTGGGGTGTGCCGGCGGGAGTGCTGATCGTCCTGCGGGTGTGTTGCACTACAGGCAAGCTGGGGCGACGGCCCCAGGTCTTGGCGGAAGGTGCTGCGGCGGCCGCCATGGCAGGAGGTACCACGGCTCGGTTCCGGCGCGCTAAGGCGGGAGCCACAACGTCCTTCCTCTCGTCTTGCTGCTTCCAGCGCTTTGTGGGCAGGCCAAACTCCAAGCGAAAGCTTGCGTCAACCCTGGTCGGTGCCAATGACGGCAGAGCTTTCGGGCGTTGTTCCCCTTCTTGTTTGTGTCATCATGGAGCTCTGATCCTGACCGACGTGAGTGGTTTCAAGTTTTCTGAGTGAAAGCCTAAGCTCCTTTGGACTGGGCGATGGTGACGGTCACGTCACTTCCTTGTTGGAGGCGTCGCCTTGGAGCTCTTGGCCCTCGCGGTGCGTCGGTTTCGTAACGGTTGGGCGGGATGGCTCTATGGTCGGGGGAGGTGGATGTCGGGGTGGCGACTCCGGAAGGTGGTGATACGCCGAGGTGGCAGCCTCGGTCTCCTCTACAGCGACGGTCTAGTGGGGCAGGGCCTTCTCCTATCGAGGTTTTTGGGTGGCAAGTTGGTGCTGCGGGGGTAGCAAGTTTGTCGACTCGGCTGGCTCGGCTCTGGGCAATGCGGAGTTCGATCTGGTTGCTGCGTCGGGGTGGAGGCCCCGGATTTGGCACGACGTTGAGGTCTGCGGGCGATCGTCTTTAGCGAGTGTAGCAAGGGCTACGAGGCGGCTTTGGTGAGTGGTGTAAGTTGGGGCGGAGGCCCCTGGGATGGTGGTGTGTCTTGTGGCATTTGGTGGGTTAGCGTCGTGTGGGCGACAGTCCCCTCGCTCGTGCGATTTATTGTCCCTGTTTTCCTTACAAACAGCAAGGGCATTTGTATAGTTTTTGGGCCCGGTATTTCTTATAAACTAGGTCAATTCTTTTCTCTATACTAATTGCAGGAACGCCCTGCCCTCCTCGAGAGGTTACCCGAAGAAAAAAAAACATTGACTGTCAGGGACATAACTATTCCTACTGTTCGTGCTTAAATCCCCATGTAAGTCGCATTCGTCTATAAATATTGATCCATATATGAAAGTCGAAAGGAACTGCATTTTTCACGAAGATGAGGCTTTCATTCGGGAAAGGGAAAGATGCGGGGAAGGACAGTCGCGCTAATCAGAACAATAAATCAGGAAAGTTGCGTCTACCTCAAACTGGATTTCATTCTAGACCATTCTCCCGTCTCGTCACCCGTCACTTTTTTTTTGAAAGGTATTTCCATTAATATAAGCATACAAGCCGCCTCATTAAAAACCTTCCAGTCCCCTTAGGTACCCTGGTAAGGAAAAGAGTGCGTCATGAAACTTGCAGCTTTTAGCAATTACAATCGTTCAAAATCGTCGCCAGCACACTCGTCGGGACCGAACCAGAAAGACTACCACTCCCACCTCTCTTGCCTAATTGCGCTAGATTATGAGCCGCACTAACTCAGTACTAGACAGAAAGTTGTGGTCGTCGAGAGCCTTGAGGCCTAGTTTGGCAACAAAGTATTTTCGAAGTATTCAAACAATACCACAGTTTCTAAAAATACTACAGTATCAAATACTTTGGTATGTTTGGATGCAGTGAATACTTTGATTTTAAAAACTGAAGTATCACCCAAAACTTCAGTTTTTTGCTGTATCGGAAACTTCAGTCCCTACCTATTTTTTCTAAACTGACGAATTGTCCAAAACTGAAGTATTCACTTGCCTGGCGATTAAATAATTTGGTATTCCAATACTTCAGTTTTACAAATATTGCACTGCCAAACATAGGCCTGAACCTTGGGACTCATCGTTTTGATCTCTCGAACTAGCAGGACGAACTGATGGTCTAGATCGATGTCGACCCAGGCATGCGAGCAATGTCAGCCGAGAAATACAGGGAATCAACCAACAGTGCTTGCTTTCTCCGGAAGACGTACTCAGTGCAAGATGAGAGGAAGGGCAATTGCGTTAATCAAAGGAAGAGATCAGGAAAGTCGTCTACCTCAAACTGGATTTAATTCTAGATCACTCTCTCGTCTAGTCAGTCGTCAGTACACAGGAAACGGAGGTCGTCGCATAGCAAGTCAGTTAAATTGGAACGGAGGGAGTAGTAGGACAAAGAATCATGCATGAGTGCAATGTCAACCGAGAAAATACAAAGAATCAACCAACAGTGCTTACTTTTCCGGAAGGCTCAGTGCACAGTACCTGAGATCTGGACGCGGTACGGGCGTGATCCGCCGTGCCGCCTCACGCTGGCTGATCGGCGCCAGGCCGCCAGCTCGTTCGAGGCGGCGTTTTCCGACAGTGAAGCTCGTACGGGCCGCCCTGTAGCGCGACGCGATAACTGAATGATAGGTTGGATCTGTGCGCCGGCGTCGCTGTCGCGGCGATCCGCTCGGTCGGACCGTTTGAGGTTGCTCTAGAACCGGCCGTCCTTGCTCGATCTGTGCTTGTCCTTTATTAATTTTCTGATCGTGGATTGTGGCGCGACCGGCTGGTGTGGACTCCGCGATCACCACACGTCGCGGCGCGCGCCGGTGAACGCCGTGGTCGCCATGGCACCGGTCGCGGGTTCGGCAACCAAACCACGCCGTCCGCGACTGCGGGAGCACTTGAACGACCGCGACCACGCTAGAAGCCGCCGGGTCGCCATTGGACGCTGCGTGCATAGCGATCATAGCCGGTGTTATCCCTCCCGGTGCAAGTTGCAGCTGGAGCGAGAGGCGGTCCCGGAGCGCACAGTGGCCGCGGCGCTACGGTCCACCGACCGAGTCGCGGGTTCTGGCCCACGGAACGCCGCCGGTCGATGTCGGTGGCCGGAGCGCCGATTGGCCTCTCCCGTCGCCATCCGCCTCCGTGTGTTCCCGGTGGCGCAGGCCGCGCCCGTCGCTGTGCATGCCACATATACGGCTCCGAAACAATGGCTCTTCTCGCGCGGGTTGTTCTCGATCGTCAGGTGATGGCCCGATACGTGTTGCCGACGGCACGATAGAGATTGATCCGATTGCGATTCGGGCTCGCGATCAATCGCTCACCGACTTTTCGCCGAGTTGGTACGGATAATTTGTTCATGCGGTTTTGCTAATTCTCAGGCGCCTGAGAATTTCTTAAGTCTCAGTCACCCAAAAAAATATGCATCAGTTGCACTTTTCTGATAAAAAAGTGCAATTGCACTTTTCTGGCAGAAAAGTGCAACTCGTTCCAGTTGCACTTTTTTTAAACCGCGGTTGCACCGCGATTGCACTTTTCTGAGTTGACTGAGACTTAAGAAAAAAGCAGGCGCCTGAGACATAAGCACTCTCTTGTTCCTTGTTCATGTGCTTGTTCTTCGTATAGCGATATCGTGCAGACCACGGTAGGCCCGTAGCTGGTAGCTCCTTATCCGGGTATAACCATGCATTGTCCCTGCAACTCAATGCTCATCCTACCGCGAAGCTTTAGGGCCCGCTTGGATTAGCGTATTCCGGTTGGAATGTCACGCAGAATTACGGACCTCCGACCTCGTATATGATCTGTGTAATTTAGGTGTGTGTATATTCTTGAGGACCATTGTCGGAGTTCGTGCACCTCTGAATGTTGCTCTCCTCCAGACCCTCAAACTTGGAAAAGAAATCTTATACGACCTGGTACACGGGCTGGATCAGGACGCGTGGCCGACTGCTCTCTCCGCGCATGCGGTGGTCTGCCGACATGCGCTGCCGTGTCGCACGGGCAGGGTGGTCCACGACCGGGTCCAGGGTGTTGGGTTGTATAAGATTTTCTTCCCTCAAACTTTCCCGTGGACCCTTCTCAATTCCATCGTTTGGAACTTTGGAACTCCAATGTGTTAACGCCCTAGTAGCTAGATCCAAACTACCGAAGATGGTGAACTATCAAGGATCCTGATATGATTCATGCGAACTCGTTTACAGAGGGATGCAGGTGTTGGTTCCAAGTAGAGACTGGAGTAACTTAATTACAGAGAGAGTTGTGGCCGAAGCCTCACTACAGAAAACAGAACTTTACCGAGTACAACACTCTTTACCGGGTGTAAAATATTGGGTACCCAGCAAAGATCTTCTTTGCCGGGTGCCAAACGATGGTACACGGTAAATAAAAGTCTGCCGAGTACAAGCACTCGGTAACAAAATTATACACGGTAAAACCTCCAAAATACACACGGCAAAGAAACATCACACAGCAAAGACATTTGTGCCGAGTGTCTTCATATTGCACTCGGCAAAGTTATCTGCCACGTGGCTTTTTTCCGCGGAATTGACGAATGGCCCGACGGCGTTAGGCTTTGCCGGGTGTTAAAATTTGGTACCGGGAAAGAATTGGTTTCCTACGGAATTTCTATCCGTCACCAAGTTCTTAATCCTTAAGTACGCGTCGATCTTATAACCTCGCCGAACCGGGTGTTGCCAGCTCAACTCCGAACCCACATGTTGAATGAGAAGCGGATGCTTTCCCTCTCATATAGCCACTGCCTGTGGGTTCGTGGTGGCAGCATCCTGGTTGACACAATGCTTTCTGAAGTACACCGTACACGGCGAGCGCTCTACCCTGTGCAATTCAGAGCGTGTTCAGTAGTGACCTAACTTCTCAAAATCCTTAACTTCTAGTTTTTCACTCCATCCTTATGATTCTAAAATTGCTAGAAGAAAAAAAAGATGAAAAAAGCTCAGCGCAGATTCTTTTTAGATCAAGCCCATTTCTGGCTAATTCAGCCCGTTGCAGGTGGAAGAAGGTGGAAGCCAAATTCCGGTTTTGCTGGGCTTGTTCGCATGCTGGGCTTTTTTCAGGGTGAGGGATGATTTTTAAAAACAATCATGATTTTATTTCAAAACGCGGTACACACGTACGTTCACATACACGTGCATACACTTACTCACCCTACTCATATGAGCACCTCCGAGGGATTAGGCTGACAGTACAGTGAGCATACAGTGAAGAAAATGAAGAGAAAATCGGGTAGCGGTGGTGCACGCCTAGGCTAGGGTTCCGTAGGCAGCGATCGATGGATCTATGCCATACTTGATGGACCTCAGTTTTGCTGGTCAAGAGAAGAGAGATTGATACAATTAATCATCCATACCAGTTAAACTCAAGAAAGATGCTCGAGAAACTTTCACAAACATATTGTACTTATGACAAAAGAAGATATTTACCGACAATTTTATATGGAGATATACACTGTACATTTGAGGTGTATTAATATTTGAAAGAAACAGCAAACAAACATTAGAATACCTGGATTATGTGATTTTTGAGAAGGGGGTGATCGAAAGCAGGCTGTTTATAGATATCAACAGTCAATGATGTCACCATCTTCACTCTTGTATATAGACAGGCAAGCCTGAATTATTCACCCTCAGTCGAACACACTCACAGACGAACATACAAACAAGAATATATATAGCTAGCATGCTTAATATATGAAGAGTGTAATTAAAACGAAACATTATTGTATCTTGGAGAGACTGTCACCTCTATCGACTTGATAACAGGCGCCATCTCGACAACTTTGGCCAATAGAAAGAGCAATATGCAAATCAGGCTTAAGCCAACAGATATTCCTTTGTGCCTAGGATTTCCTCCATGGGACGTACGCCTCGAAACGATTCCCAAATCGGTTCCAAGTTGAACCTGCCATATTAAAATTGAATAAACACTAGCCCCTGATCAGACGTACATGGCCGAGGAAAACAATCGACGATCTTAAAAAGAAGGAATCACAACACAAGTCGCTGTAACGGAAGTTAGGAATGAAGGTCACCTTGCTCTGGTTACAAAAACAATTTTTTTTTTTGAAAGTGAAAATAAATTCCACTAAACCTGGTGCATAGCAGAATCGCTAGCAACCAAAACGGATACAGAGTCGCTAGCAACAACACAAGTCGATTGTTTTCCTCGGCCATGTACGTCTGATCAGGGGCTAGTGTTTATTCAATTTTACAAAAACAAATTGATGAGGAGATCAAGGTGTTGTATCGTCCGGCCGAGCGGATGCAGCCACAACGACACTGAATGACAGAATCGGTCAAACGTATAGCCGAGCTACTTGTGCGCTGGCGAAGTACATACTGTACTAGACGAACAGCGCGTTTCGCCGTGCCGCCTGCACCACGCTTTGACAGAGCTTGACCGGTAACTTGTGCTCTGATAGAAGTTTAGTTTGACAATCTAACAGGTGCATGCATGAGGTATTTTAGAAAAAAAGGGGTTGAGTGTACGATCATGATAAAAAAGAGTGGCATTAATATAAGATGACTCAACCCCCTTGTCACCAGTTCCTTACCCTGATCTATAAAAAACCAAAGTATAATACAATGGAAAAGCAAAATATGTAGTGACTTCAGAACTGCGCTAGCAAAGCAATGTTTTGTCAGCATTGTTATAGAAATAACGCAAACGTGGCAAAACCATGTTCCCTTCAAAACCGGAGGACATGGAAATATATGTCATTTCTTTGGAAGAAATACTATGAAATTGTGACATCCACAACATAATTCCTCCAAACCAAACTACAGGCACAACAAACACCAAGCATAGGTTTTCGCCGCCAGAACATATAACGATCAAATCTTGGGCTATCATTTCAACAACAGTCTTGTACCACTGCAACAATCGTTGTTGCATTACATCAGCAATATATTAATCCTATGAAGTACACTGACAGTAACACATGAGCTAAATATAGAGCTTAATTTAAGAAGGTTGAACTGACTTTTGGCTCATGGATTTCTTTGAGCATCCTTCCTTGGAATACCTGTAAACAATACCTCCTTGAACCCACTTCCAGGAAAAAACCACCAGTTCTGGTTGAGCTGCAATCCATCGATCTTAATTTTACCCTGCAAGATCCTATTTAAAGGTAAACGATGGAGCAAACAACAAATAATCAAGGGCATAGCAATATTCATAACAGACGGCCAATAACCATGCAATAGCGGCCATCTAACCTTCATTTGTTTAAAATTGGCATCATTTTCTCACCAATAATCTCAATAGGATACAAATAACCCTGCAGCCTATTGTTAGGAACTGCTTACCTGACAAACTATACTGGATATTTTGAAGCATGCTCCTTCACTTTGCTACTTTCAAGCTTGACCGTCAATCCGACACTCCTTACCGCTTGCCACAAGTCAATGATGTGAGCCGGCGATCTCCTGAACAGTCAAGGACAAGCTAACAGTTAGTGTTTTAAAACCGACAAGCCACTTTTATCGTGAGCTAGCTTTATGCTCACCTCCTTTCTTGCTTTTTGTTTATGCCATGACTATTTAGCTTGGGTTCGAGCCTGTAATCCTCATTCCTGTATTTTCTGGGTTAAACCCTAGCCGTCGTGTTATGGCTGGCATGCCTTTTAATTCATGTGCTGATGTGCACCCTAGATCTAGGTGAACCATCTCTCTGAAGTAGTCAGATACTGAAGTTTATGAATCTTTACACTTATGCTCTCTGAATTTTCTACTTGCGCATATCAATTATACACCACCACATATCTAGATTAATAGGTAAATCAGATGGCACACCTCACACAAAGGAACCTCTGAAATATTTGTGTGCAGACTTGGGACCGTAGCTGTTTTGAGTCTTAGAGCCACTATAATAAAGATAACAAAGAAAAATGTCAACACGCACGTCACCACACTAAGGGTAAAGAAATCTGGTTAAACAAAAAGGCTACTTAGAAAACCAGATCTTACAATCTCGTCTTCTACATGTGAGAATGCCTAAAATTAAAGCAATCATATGGACTGCAAGATAATAGCTTTTCTGAACTGTCAAGCATGCTTCGAGAGCCAATAAGAGACCTAGCAAAATCATACTGCAGACACAACGACAATGAGATCCTTGTCTTGTACATTGCTATTAAGTTTCCATGAGAATAATAGTGCACTCGACTATATAGAGCATAAAGAAAACCATTCACCTAATGTAAGAGTTTAACATGAGGAAAAGACCTTTTTTAAAACAATATCTGGTTGTCTCTAGCGACTCATCGCCAAAATAAATTAGAAAGAAAGCATGCTGCAGGGCTACACAAATAGTAGAATGGCTATGGATATGAATCAGCAAGAGGAGAGCATCAACATGATTTCTTGTATATCTAAACCACCTACTCGATTAAATGCAAGACAGTAATATAGGGGAGCCAACTACTGACTGAGCTAAGAAGCTGGATATGAAATGTTATTATAGTATATAGCAGCAAAACGATGCACAACATGCTAAACAGACATTAAAACTATTTACTAAGAGGAACATATACTTCAAGTTATGCTCTATAAAGGATGGCTATACATCATGCTAGCCGCTTAGTACCTTGTGCATTGTTGATGAAGTGCATTACATATACAGTGGGCCGTTGTCACGGTAATTAGGAGCGCACATACGTCACTCATCATTGCTAAAAAATCGCTAGTATATATGTAGTTGTTATTTGACCATGAATTGGTTCAGTACTATTCAACTATTCATCCAGTTATGCAGAATAGGGGGGAAATTGTAACGATTAGATGACCTTCTGCATTGTAAGTAGATGCATAGGGGAACTTGAAACAGATTATTTCCACAAGTTTTTTTTCTTCAGTCAAATAAAAGAGAAGGACCCAAAGAAGCAGTACCAAACTCCTAATCATTAGCTAATGAACGCCCAAATGCCTGCAATTACTTTACCCACATATGAACTAACTTATATTAATTGTTGTCCAGAAGATCATAAACATTACTATATACTGACACTAATCATTTATCATTATACGTTAGTATGGTCTGGAAAAACTTGCACAATACATGAGCTACCAACGCTTACAAATTCCTAGCCAAAATGTGCAGTGTATAGAATATCAATTATTACCTTAATCTTGTTCATAAAGACGTAAATCAAAAAATAAATATCAGATGTTTTGGTGATCTACCAAACAGAACATCTTCTAGTGTGTGAACAAAATTTTAAAAAAGAGTTAGACCAATCAAGACATATATAATGTAACAATTTCATTTGTATTATTCATCTCTACGTACAGGAAAGGTACACAATCTGAACAGATGTACTTTCAAACCTACACATCAATTTGAACTATCGCATCCATATTTTCCAACATATATTATACTACCACTTAGGGGTTAAGATATCATAGTGACTCTATCTAAATAATATGCAATACGTAATTAGGTACACCATATTTATCTAAACAATGGTGATGTGAACCACGTACAGGGGTATATTTTGTTTTCTGCTAAAATCAGGTACCCTCTCCCTTGGAGATATATTTAAAACCCTTATAATCAGTGAGTTTTTTTTGGGTGTGACACAGGATATTGGAAACAAAAGGGTTCTCTGTGATTTTCTTCACCCATACAGCTAAGCAAACCGGCCCTTAGCAGCAAGCATCAATAGGAAATATGTGTTGTCATTGGCGCCCATACTCTGTTCTGTTATTTTTGAGAGACACTCTTCAGCCAAGTGGTGCGTCTAGTACATGACTACATGACAGATTCATTTCCTTGCATACGTAAACAAAAATTAAGACGTTACCTTGTAGATTAGACACTACAACATCTTCTTATTTATTGATTTATTTACTGGTACCACTTAGAGCAGATCTGTAGAGCCTTGATGCTCTACTCCATGGAGACGAAGGCCCCTCCGCTCACAGAAACCTGAACGTAAAAGCAAAAGTACATCAAACATATCAAAGCAAAAACCAGAGAGAAAAAGAGCAGCAGGTCGACCTTCTAGAGCGAATGGCCTTCACAAGCAGGCCCATCGAGCCGCCGATAGCACCACCGCAATTCCAACAACGCTCGCACACAGCAAATCACCTAGAGGCAACCACAGGCCGCACACCCCCCAGAAAAATCACAACCCCCACAGATCCAAATCGCCCCTGAACACCTCCACATATCCAAATCGCCCCCGAACTCCACAGATCCAAATCACCCCCAAAACGAAAGCAGCACGGAGAAAACGAAGCAAACAACGTTGCAGGAAGGTAAAACACCGCCGCCACTAACAAAGGAAGGGAGGGAGAGGCATCGCGCCGCTCGATCTTCGCGAATCACCAGTGCCACTGCGCAGCCAGCCCGCAATTGCACCCCGCGATCTCTGAAAGCACCAGCAGCGCCGCCGCACCCACCAGCCTCGTGCCGAGCAGCAAGAATCAATCTCCGCGTTGACGCCAAACACCTCCGTGACGACCTCCCCTCCAAATCCTTTGGTGGCGAGGACGCCTAGCCGTCGTGGACGATGTCGGCGCGACACGGGAAGAGGGCAGAGGAGGGGCAGCCGGAAACCCTAGGTAGAAATCCATGGAGGAACAGAAAGAAAAGAAAAGAAAGAGATGAGAAGGACGGGGCTGGGTTTGGGCGGGTTGATTTCGTAGTAATTGAGGGGTAAAATGGAAAAAAGCCAGCAGGTCCCACATCCCAGACAGTCGTTAATGTGATATGGCATCATCCCAGAGGCACGATCGGTATTGGGCCGCGGTTTCGTCACTTTGTCTTGCAAGTCCATATATCAGCTAACAAGGCCAAGCCCGGGATCGGCCTTCTCTGAACTCAACAGTCTCGAAGCTGCAGGATCGGCCAGGCCATGCTGCTCATTCTGCAAGAGGAAATCACGTTGTCGTCCTCACTCCTCACACGCGGAACCTAAGACATCAGCAACGAACGGAATTTTTTTAGATAAAGAGAATATATTAATATCCAGGAGATATAAATTACACCCAGCCTCTACAACAACGCAATATCCAAAGCTATTATGGATGCACACAGTCGAAAAGCAATAAGAAGAAGAAATAAAAAGAAAAGGAAATGTCCCGCTACAGCGTTACAGTCCTTGTAGCAGCCGCACAACCACCACCAAAACAACACCTGATGTCCAATTTTTCAAAAGCAACGCCATCAAGAAGAACAATGCCAGGCACAACCAATTAAGGCCAGATCTTGGGTTTTCACCCTGAAGATAGTCCTCACTCTCAAAACAATGTCTTCAGATTTTCATCCGGAAAGTTAGGACTTTGGACTTCACGTATGTTGTCGTCCCCGCTTACATACCGCTGCTCCAAGTCATGAAACACCAGACCAATTCCTCATCGCCAGAAAGCTTCGAACCATCATTGCTAGCCTCAGATCTCGACTTACATGACATTCTCCGCCAGCACCATGGAACGAGAACATGTCCCATGTTATTAACAGCCAGCAGAACTTCGAAGAGCTCACTCTGAACCAAACGGCCAGAGTAACCAAAGTCCCATGATATTAGGTGCACACGACCGAATTCCACCCGATCCAGCAATCTCCAGGCCTGAATCGGCCAGTAGCTAGATGATCAAGCATATTGTGAGATGGAGTAGCTGTTACTACTACTCCCTCCGGTTGGATTAGCCTGTGGTTTCCCACCGGAGGCGTTGGCAAGTCCAACCTGAAACGAGTTCTCGAAGTGATAATGGAAGAAAGAACCACGGATCCCCTTCACGGCGGACGTCCGGCCGGTTGCTAGAACTTTTTTCGTTTCGCAGAAAAGACCTCTGCCCGAAAAGGCTTCCCCTGTAACGGACAACCCATACTCTCCTTCGCTGCGTCTCTCCCAACACGCAATCCCGAGCCTGCCCCTTTCTATCCATTTCTTAATGAGCCGCCGGCGGCGGTCGCAGCACCATGGAGTTGGAGATAAGCCCTTCCTCTTCTCGTTCGGAGCAACGGAACTTATCCGTTCGACCGATCCACTGGCTCAAAGTGTCCAGCCAGCGGGGCTTGCTTAGCCTATAAATTCCCATGCACGGCCATGGCTATCCACACCACAGCTCAAACAGCAGATCGAGTAGCAGAAGCCAAACAGCAAAGGGAACACGTAGGTACTGCCAAATGGGGAAGCACTCGGCCATCCACTTACTCTTCGTCTTGCTCTGCTTGGGCTCCTGCTTGGCCCAAGCACAGATCCTCTTCCAGGTACGCGCACTGATCACATGTTCATGCATGGTTGAGCACCTTCGTCTAAGATCATACTATTTGACTGTGGATCAGAGATTATAAATGTGTACCTACCATATGATCGATCATGCATGCAGGGGTTTAACTGGGAGTCGTGGAAGAAGCAAGGCGGGTGGTACAGCTTCCTGGAAGGGCACGTGAGCGACATCGCCGCGTCGGGGGCCACGCACGTCTGGCTCCCGCCGCCGTCGCACTCCGTGGCGCCGCAGGGGTACATGCCCGGCCGCCTCTACGACCTCAACGCCTCCAAGTACGGCACCGCCGCGGAGCTCAAGTCGCTCATCGCCGCCTTCAACGCCAGCGGCGTCCAGTGCGTCGCCGACATCGTCATCAACCACCGCTGCGCCGACTCCAAGGACAGCCGCGGCATCTACTGCGTCTTCGAGGGCGGCACGCCCGACGCCCGCCTCGACTGGGGCCCCGACATGGTCTGCAGCGACGACGCGCAGTACTCCAACGGACGCGGCCACCGCGACACCGGGGCCGGCTTCGCCGCCGCCCCCGACATCGACCACCTCAACCCCCGCGTCCAGCAGGAGCTCTCCGACTGGCTCAACTGGCTCAAGTCCGACCTGGGTTTCGCCGGCTGGCGCCTCGACTTCGCCAAGGGCTACTCCGCCGATGTCGCCAAGGTGTACGTGGACAGCACCAAGCCCACCTTCGTGGTCGCCGAGATATGGAGCAACCTGCGCTACGACGGCAACGGCGAGCCCTCGCGCAACCAGGACACCGACAGGCAGGAGCTGGTCAACTGGGCGCAGACCGTCGGCGGCCCGGCCTCGGCGTTCGACTTCACCACCAAGGGCGAGCTGCAGGCGGCCGTGCAGGGCGAGCTGTGGCGGATGAAGGACGGCAGCGGCAAGGCGCCCGGGATGATCGGGTGGATGCCGGAGAGGGCCGTCACCTTCGTCGACAACCACGACACCGGATCCACCCAGAACTCTTGGCCATTCCCCTCTGATAAGGTCATGCAGGGCTACGCATACATCTTAACCCACCCAGGAGTTCCATGCATCGTAAGTACTCGATCACGATCAACCGACTCCACCATGCATGGCCTAAGAGTCAATATCAATCACAGGCTCACAGCTTCGCCATTAACATCCACTTAATTTGCAGTTCTACGACCACGTGTTCGACTGGAACCTGAAGCAGGAGATCAGCGCACTGGCTGCCGTCAGGTCCCGAAACGGGATTCACCCGGGGAGCAAGCTGAACATCCTCGCCGCCGAGGGAGATATGTACGTGGCGATGATCGATGACAAGGTTATCACCAAGATCGGGTCACGGTACGATCTCGGGAGCTTGATCCCCTCCGACTTCCACGCCGTCGCGCATGGGAACAACTACTGCGTCTGGGAGAAGACCGGCCTCAGAGTTCCAGCAGGGCGGCGCCATCACTAGCTCTCATCGCTATTCTTTTTTCAGGACTATTTTATGCCTGGAACAAGAAAGACTAAATAACGGGAATACGATTGTAGTACGATTTTTCCTTCGGCGAGGTACTGGAACAAGAATCGGTGTGTTTTGTCCGATCGACGGGGATTTCTGTATCTTCAAGAAAAATGAATATGAAACTGACATACCGTGAGTAACAACCATAATCTATAGCTGAAAACATTCAAAACAATTACACTATCACTAATCTGGATATATAGTGGCAACATACAGATTCACAACAAAGATGCATGATGCTTAATTTCCTATTAAAAAAAGGCCAATGCCCTATTGAAAATCACGAGTACGTTTTTTACATTTGCAGCTGCTATAGCTCTATAGCTTGTGAAATATCATCTGTAGTCAGCAAAAAAAAAACACTGGGTGGTGAGGAAGGCTACATGTTGATCACCCTCCACCGTCAGCATCCCTCATTCATGCTGCTGCTCATATATCTGCATGTAGGATTCCGAGAGAGCTACCATATTTAATCCAAAAATGAAACTTCGGCAAAAGTAACACAAACAACATTGCACAAACTTTCTCTTGACCAAACTATATGATTGCACAGATTTACAACATTGCACACACTTTCTCTTCACCAAGCAGGTTGTAATCTTTATTCTTATGTAACACATACAAGATATACTCATATCTTTGAATATTGTCGCCACAGCATCGATGTCGTCGTTGTTGCAGAAGCCCCGTGTCGACGTCCTTGTGTCGCAGCCCCATGTCGATGGTGTCACCGCCATATGGTGCAATCAGCAGCGAAAGCCGGCAAAATTAAGTCGCAAATCTGTTACTTTATATCATTTCGAAAAGTACAAAGACATGAGGAATTGGATGGCAAACATGGCAACAATTGATACAAATATAATATCAACGATCTAGAACACCGAAAAGCTCTGGCCTGCAGAATTCAAGATGCAAAAACATTGCAGACACACAAATTCGGAGTCCAGCAATGATGTATATAGAAAAGCTAGCAGCAAATGATTCATAATCGCCTAACACAGGTTAAGAACTAGTGCTAAATAAGCTATCAAGTACTGGACGTTTTCATGTCCCATATGAGACACACTGAGACAGTGTCAGCAGTTCTCTCCTTGTTACTGAAGCTTAATGGGACAATGGTGCATGAGCAGCAGAGTCCAGGAAATCTGACATCAATGACAACAATAATATAGTATGGTACATGTATGTTACTAAAATTTTAATCAAGAAAACAAAATCAACAAGCAAGAACCTCAACTAAAATAATTTATATGGTGCTCTATATGCTTAATTTACTGCAAGTTAAGTGTGACACACTTGATTCAGAGGACATAGGCAGGAGGTTTATTTACTCTACATACCACAAATACTCTAGTTGCTATAGACTGAAAGCAAAGAATTTTAGAAGCTGGAGGTAGCTAGCTAGTTCTGGAGCTATAGATGCAGCGCCATGGATGTCCAACCTTGCAGCTACAGATGAATCCGGTGTCAGGGATGGAGGAATCGACCTTAACAAGGAGGGAGTAGCAGAAGGAGGAGGCAGGCACCGTGGACGTCGTCATCATGCGGCCGGCGTAGACCACCACCTCCACCACAAACCCTCTGGCGATGATGCCACAAACCCTCTGGCGATGATGATGCAGAGGGTTCGGCAGGCTACATCGGGATAGGACTTTGGGAAGAGGAGCGCGCTGGTGGATGATGCTCTCGCAGCGTTGGGATACCCCAAGAGGAAGGTGTGGAGAATATAGCAGGAAGTTTTCCCTCAGTTATGAAACCAAGGTTATCGAACCAGTAGGAAATGAGGGCGCTTCTGAAGGTGTCAACGGCGCCAGAGAAAGTCTTGCGCGTAGTTGACGTGGAACCTGCACAACACAATCAATATACTTTGCCCCAACTCAACAGCGAGGTTGTCAATCTCACCGGCTTGCTGTAACAAAGGATTAAACGTATGTGTGGAAGATGATGTTTGTTTGCAGAGAATGAAAGAAAGCAGTTTGCAGTTGATTGTATTATCAGATTAAAAGAAAGGACCGGGGTCCACAGTTCACTAGTGGTGTCTCTTCATAAATAATAATAGCATACATGCGGGTAAACAAATTACAGCTGGGCAATTGACAGAATAAAGAACTGCATAATGATGCATATACTATAGTCATGATGTATAGTATGAGATTCATTTGAGCATTACAACAATATACATAGACCGTTCCAACCGCATATATAAGTAATAATCCACCTTCCGGTTAGCGTCCGCACCACTTTCAGTATTAAGTTGCAAGCAACAGATTATTGCATTAGGAAAAGTGTGTATTTTAAGTAATACAATTATCCTTAGACAAAACACTACTGTTTTATCCCTAGTAGCAACAGTACATCTACAATATTAGAGGTTGCTGTCACTCCCCCAGATTAAATAGAGACATGAACCCACTATCGAGCATAAATACTCCCTATTGGAGTCACAAGCATCTACTTGGCCAGAGCATTTACTAGCAACGGAGAGCATGCAAGATCATAAACAATACACACATGATATATTATGAGGCAAATGACATAGTATTCAATATCCATCGGATCCCAGCAAACACAACATGTAGCATTACATAAAGATGATCTTGATCATGATAGGCAGCTCACAAGATCTAAACATGATGGCACAAGAGGAGAAGACAACCATCTAGCTACTGCTATGGACCCGTAGTCCAAGGATGAACTACTCACGCATCAGTCCGGAGGTGGGCATGGTGATGTAGAGCCCTCCGGTGATGATTCCCCTCTCCGGCAGGGTGCCGGGAAGAGCTTCTGAACCGTCCCGAACTAGGGTTGACGGCGGCGGCGGCTCCGTAGGGTTTTCTGGATTTTTGTTTGCGTGTTAGGTCTTGATCCGTCGGGGGGTATAAGTAGGTGAAAGGGCGAAGGCGGTGGAGGCCCGAGGGCCCCACACCACGTGGCCGCGCGACAGGGGGGACCCGCGCCGGCTCATGGTGTGGGCGCCTCGCGGCCCCACTCCGTCTCGTCTTCGGTGTTCTGGAAGCTCCCGAGAAAAATAGGGACGTTGGCTTTTGTTTCGTCCAATTCCGAGAATATTTTCTTAACAGGTTTTCTGAAACCAAAAACAGCAGAAAACAGGGAACTGGCACTGTGGCATCTTGTTAATAGGTTAGTCCCAGAAAATACATAAAACCATACAAAGTGTATATAAAATATGTAGCAATTGGTATAATATAAGCATGGAACATAAGAAATTATAGATACGTTTGAGACGTATCAAGCATCCCCAAGCTTAGTTCTACTCGTCCTCGAGTAGGTAAAACGATAACAACAAATAATTTCTGGAGTGACATGCTTTCACATAATATTGATCATATAATATTGTAAGCCTCATGTTATGAATGAAGTGACTCAAGGCAATGATCTATAGTTTGCTAACAAATAGACAAGGAGTAAACAACTACATCATATAAGTAAAAACTTTTCATGAATAGTACTTTCAAACAAGCATCAAAAAGATTTACATACGAGTTAACTCATAAAGCAATATTCTCTAAGTAAAAGAGCATTGAAGCAACACAAAGGAAGATATAAGTTTCAGCATTGGCTTTCAACTTTGAACATGTATATCATATAGATAGTTGTCAACACAAAGAAATATAACAAGTGCAATAAGTAAGCATATACGAGTTGTTGCACACAGTTGACACAAGTGTTTGCTTCGGGGAAAGAAAGAAGTAGGTAAACTGATTCAACATAAAGTAAAAGATAGGCCCTTCGCAGAGGAAAGCATGGATAGAAGCATGTGCTAGAGCTTCTTGGTTTTATAGGTTTTTGAAATCATATAGAGAGCATAAAAGTAAGTTTTTGAGTGGTGTTTGTCGTTGTCAACGAATGGTAATGGGCACTCTACCCCCCTTGTCAACCAGACTTTCTAAGAGCGGCTCCCATGAAGGACGTTATTTCTACCAGCAAGGTAGATCATCCCTCTTATCTCTTTTGTTTACACATGTAGTTAAAAACTAGGGCTTATTCCTCCTGTGCCCCCAAGTCGTAATTTGTGCTCACTTTTCCCCACGCTCCAAACTTCTGCTCACTTTTCCCCACTTTCTTAGCCGAAACTCTCACAATGCTCATAGCGGTCGTTTGCCGTCGTTTCCCGTCTTGACCGTCAAGTCTGACGAGTGGGGCCGCGTTGGACTGTGTTGACTCGCTCGTTGGACCTGATGAGTGGGGCCGAGTTCGGACCTGACGGGTGGGTTCGACTTTGTTGACGAGTGGGGCTCGTTGGACCTGACGAGTGGGGCCGCGTTCGGACATGACGAGTGGGTTCGACTTTGTTGACGAGTGGGGCTCGTTGGACCTGACGAGTGGGGCCGCGTTCGGACCTGACGAGTGGGTTCGACTTTGTTGACGAGTGGGGCTCGTTGGACCTGACGAGTGGGGCCGCGTTCGGACCTGACGAGTGGGTTCGACTTTGTTGACGAGTGGGGCTCGTTGGGCCTGACGAGTGGGGCTGCGTTCGGACCTGACGAGTGGGTTCGACTTTGTTGACGAGTGGGGCTCGTTGGACCTGACGAGTGGGGCCGCGTTCGACTCTGTTACGAGTGGGGCTTTGCTGAATATTAGTCAGTTATTCCAACAGGTGGGTCCGAATAACTTTAGATTTATTTTCACGAATGGATAGTCAGTTATCCGATAGGTGGGTCCGAATCATTCGGACTGAATCTTGGAGCAGAAAATAAACACGATTCACAGATTGACATAAACACGATTGGAACACGATTCACATAAACATGATTCACAGATCAGATTCAAATTACAGAACATAAATAGAACAAAAGGCATAACACTAATAGGGTTGCTCGCCGGAGACGTCGCCTGAGCTGTCGCCGGAGCCGTCGCACCGATATGTACGCCGGCACCGGGTGCCGTCGTACATCTTCACAACGAGTTCGTCCTCGCCGTCGAACTCGAACGTGAGGAAGAAGCCGATGTCGATGCCGTACTGATCCACGAAGGTCATCCACTCGAGGCCCAGGCAGAGGCGGCCTTCCTCGTACACTAGCTCGGCGAAGTAACGGCCGCCGGCACGGCTAGCCTCGACGAGGGCCAGTCCGTTGGGCTCGTCCCCCCCCCCCCCCCCCCCCCCCCCCCCCCCCCAACGCATCGGAGAACTTCTGCGGCAGGCGCAGCCTCGTTGTCGGCGGTTGGAACACCGGCACGAGAAACTCGAAACCGTTGAGGTGGGAGAGGGGGCCCGAACGTGATGGCGACCGCGAGGATGATGCCGCCGGCGAAGATAAGTGGTCGGCCGCGAGGTGCCATGTGCGCCGCCGCCGCTATCTAGTGATTAGCCGGAGGGGGTGGGGATGGGGAATCCGGGGATTGGGATTGAAAACTTACATGTGAGGTTCTGGACAAATTGCTCTTAATCGCAATCTGTTACGGTGGGACCCACAACTAAACTGAACGTATGCAGACGTGCGTGCATGCAGACGTGCAAAGGCGTAGGCCCAAACGGTTTTCACTCAGAAAAATGACCATAACAAATTCACACAATCAGAAAAATGAAAAATCCACTAGTTACCGTTACACACATACTAACTTCATTAATTTCACTCTTCAAACACACGTACTAACTTCATTAATTTCAGTACATTACTCGACACACATACTCCGTGAGACCACTTTTCAAACACACATACTAACTTCATTAATTTCACTACATTACTGGACAATATCATCGCCGTTTTCATTGACGAACCGCGGAAAGACGTAGGGGAGGGAGTGCATGGCGTTGGCTCTGGGGAAGGTGTTCAGGAAGTTGGTGAAGATGTTGAACGTTGTGAACGCGATGAACTCGTTTCCACACCAAAAGACCCTGCCGAGGAGGAAGCGGGCGTTGTGCTCGTTGGTGAAGTTGACGAAGAGGCCGGTGACCTGTTGATGAAAAGACTCGGGGCGCATGCCGTAGAATTCTTGGATTAAAAACATGTCAGGCGTGTCGGCCGGGAGGTGGTTGTACCCGGCGCTAAGGAAGCTTCGAGCGAGCTCTCGCGACGTCCTCCGCACCGAGATAGCCCACACGTTGAGCCTGTTCCCCACCACCACACCCAAAGGCCACGTCCGCTCGGGCACGGTGCGAGGGAGGACGAAACTTGGGCCGGCGTTGAACTGCATGGTGGCGGGGACGGTGGCTTGAGTGGTGGCGACGGTTAGAGGTGGTGGCGACTGGAGAGGGTGTGTTTAAATAGTGGCAGTGGCGACGTTTGATCGAGCGCATCTTTTGCGTGTACCTGCATGCCCAACGGCTAATTCAGCGTGCCTAACGTACCTGCATTGCGTGAACCAACTTTTGAAATCTTTGGTATGATGTTTGAACTATGATGTTTCAACGTTTACTAAACTATTATAAACCTTACGTCATCAATCCGGCATCTTTTAGACTTTTACGTAGTCAAACTCAAAGTCATGAGAAATGTGCTCCAAATGAGTTCAGTATCTAGGGTAAACAACCCCATTTTCTGATCAAGGCTTTTTTTGATGTTTTCTAAATGAGCCAAAAAAATAATTATACAAACTATGTCGCATAATAAGACAATGTGCGCTGGTTTCACGTTATTTTGATTTTTTTTTTTGAATTATTTATGCTCATTTAAATGTTTGGTCAAACCCGGTCAAACACACTTTGAGCGTCTCCACAAGAAGTTTAAAAAATGAAAATGAAAAACGAAGTGCAGATCCTTCTTAGTAACAATGAAATGAAGTTTTTGTGATTTTTGTGATTTATTTGGATTTTATCGAATCCGAAACCCTCTCTCACTCTCGTACGAACTCTATAACTCTTTGTACGTGATAGCTCATTTGTGCGAACCATTTTTCATGAACATGACCAAACCCAGGTTTATATTTTTTTTCTCATAACTATGTCACATAATACGACAATGTGCGCTGGTTTCATATTTTTGTGATTTTTTTTGAATTATTTATGCTCATTTGAATGTTTGGTCAAACCCGGTCAAACGCACTTTGAACGTCTTCACAAGAAGTTTAAAAAATGAAAATGAAAATGAAAACTTAGTACCAATGAAATGAAGCTTTTGTGATTTTTGGGATTTATTTGGATTTTATCGAATCCGATACCCTCTCTCTCACTCTACTACGAACTCTATAACTCTTTGTACGTGATAGCTCATTTGTGCGAACCATTTTCCATGAACATGACCAAACACAGGTTTATATTTTTTTCTCATAACTATGTCACATAATACGACAATGTGCGCTGGTTTCACATTTTTGTGATTTTTTTGAATTATTTATGCTCATTTGAATGTTTGGTCAAACCCGGTCAAACGCAATTTGAGCGTCTCCACAAGAAGTTTAAAAAATGAAAAAGAAAAACGAAGTATAGATCCTTCTTAGTACCAATGAAATAAAGCTTTTGTGATTTTTGTGATTTATTTGGATTTTATCGAATCCGAAACCCTATCTCACTCTCATACGAACTCTATAACTCTTTGTACGTGATAGCTCATTTGTGCGAACCACTTTTCATGAACATGACCAAACCCAGGTTTATATTTTTTTCTCATAACTATATCACATAATACGACAATGTGCGCTGGTTTCACATTTTTGTGATTTTTTTTAATTATTTATGCTCATTTGAATTTGATTTTGACGCCTCACTTTAAAAAGTGGGTTTTTCCAAAAAAATGACCCTATACCGAGTTTATATATTATTTTTAATAACTATGTCTTATAAACTGATGAACTACGTTGGATTTCTATTTTTTTTCGATTATTTTAAATTTAGTTATGGTCATTTGAATGTTCGGTTAAACCCTAATAACTCTAGCGTCGAACGTCCGCCGTCGGATCGTACCCTAGCGCTAACCTCCACCCGTCCGATCAGGTTTCGAGGGGGGCGATCCGCACGACGCTGGTTCCGCATCCTGATTGACTGGTCCGTAGAAACGATCAATCTCGGCCGTTACAATAAGATCCGGCGACCCAGAATGACGCGGTGCATGGAACGAGCGTACGCAAGTCTGACTTGGTGTGCTTCGTAGCACCACAGCTAGTTTCCACGCAGCCGCCCTTTGCATGCTGGTCTGTAGTCTATGCTACGTCGCATCACAGCTATTTGCCACGCAGCGTACGTCACGCCCATTTCATCAATGCGAATATTAGCATCCACGTCCTCTCTTGTCAAAACCAGATTTTGGCAAAAAAAACAAATAAGCGATTCTCTCGTCGGTTCGCCTACGCAGGCGGTTAATGTCACTAAATTTGGGTGGTTGGCCGAAACAATGTTAAAAGCACACCATTTGCATTTTGCACTTGTCATCTTCCCTTCTCCCCGCACCAACAAAAAACCCCACTCTTCACTCCTCAAGCAATGGCGGACGACGGAAACGACGGGGACCAAGCACACCATTTGCATTTTGCACTTGTCATCTTCCCTTCTCCCCGCACCAACAAAAAACCCCACTCTTCACTCCTCAAGCAATGGCGGACGACGGAAACGACGGGGACCACTGGTACAACTTGCAACCCAGCGAAGACGAGTCGGAGGAGGACTCCCCCTCCGACCACTCCGACCCCCCCTCAGAACTCTCCAACGACGACGACGACGACGGCGACGAGGAGGAGGAGGAGATCCCCCCTCCGACCACTCCGTCGACGATGAGCAGGACTCCGACGACGAGGAGAAGGAGGATCAAGCCCGACTACGAGCGCGACGTCGAGATGGAGGAGATCCTCCACGACGAGTACGACCCCGACAACGACGGGACGCCGCCGCGCCATCGGCCGTACGAGGACGACGAGGACGACGAACCGGCGGCGAAGAGACGCCGGAGGGATTAGGCGCCGGCGCCAAGTCGTCGCCGACGGCGGTGCACGGCGCCGGCAGGATTAGCCGTCGGCGCACGCAATAGTAGTAGTAGTAAATGTAGTGAAATAATATTTCACTACATTTAAAAATATATATTTGTATTTTGTGTCCGTGCCCGCCCCGCCATATTATATTATATATGTGTTGTTATTTCTTATGTTTCGTTTTCAACACAAGTTTAAAACATGAAAATGAAAAACCAAGCCTGGATCCTTCTTAGTCACTCCAAAATGAAGCTTTCGTGAGTATTTTGCAAGTTTCAAGTTCCACACCCAAAACCACATCTCTTCACACTTGAGTTTTAAAGGTAGGGTAAACAGCCCCATTTCTAAGCAAGTTTTTTGTCCACCATGTCTAAAACAGCCAAATAAATTTGAGTTGTTAGTATATGACAAACTAAAAACATGTGCACTGGTTCTCAATTTGTTTGATGTTTTTTGAATTTTTTATTTCGGGTTAAACGAACAGACCAGAAACTGACTATAAACAGAAAAAGAACAAAACCGAAGAAAAAAACGCTAACACTGGGCCACGGCCCACCTACTGATCCCTTTCTCAGGCCCAGCTCTTTTTTTCCAACCGCATCCCACGTTCCCCTCCCCTACATATCCACTGAAATGTGTCGTACCCTAGCTATTCTAACGCCAGATCTGCGCCACTCTCCGCCGGCGACCAAAACCACGCAATCCAGCCCCGCCGCCGCCGCAGATCAAGACGACGATGAGGCCCGGAGGTTCCAGCTCGCGCGGCGGCCATTGCGGCGGCGGAAACCGCTCCGACGAGGAGCGGAAAGGGTCGAAGCGGAAGGCGCCCACCTCTGACCCCGAACGGGCGAGGCGGGTTGCTTCCGACGGTGCTCAGAAGAGCGGCGCGCGCAACTTCACGAACTACGGTCTCCACGCCCCGTCTGCGTACAGCCGGCGCGAAGTGGAGGAGTACGACGGGGCAATGGCGGGAGGCAGCTCCTCTGGCGCGGGGAGCTCCGCCATCGCACGAGCACCGCCGCCGCCGCCGCCGCCGAACAGGGCAGAGGAGGAGGAGGAGGACTTGCCACCGCGCGCCGGGAGCGGCCTTCTGCGGGCAGACTTCGTCGACGACGGCGACCTCGACTGGGTCACCGCCGAGATTCTGGAGCGCAGCAAAGATGAGCACGCGGAGCACGTCAAGTGCCGGAAGGTGGAAGAGGAGCTTGACGAGCTCCGCCTCCGCGAAGGTATCGAGCTATCCCGCGGCGACATGCCGTGGGGCGCCTCCGACGACGAATCCGACTGAGCGGCGCCGCCGCACCCTCAAATAGCGTCTCTGTAATGGGCGCCCCTCTATAATAGCGTAGCTAATCGCCCCCCTATGTAATAGCGTAGATCTATCTAATCGAACTATTATTCCTATCTGTTTGTTGTTCTCTCAATTCGATTGAATGCTTCAAAAATTATCTGTTTGTTGTTCTCTCAATTCGATTGAGCGTTGCCGTGCTTCGTCGCCGGAGAAGAAGAAGAAGAGGGAGGTGGCGCGCGCAAAGGAAAACGACATAACGGTCTGTCGGGCCCGCTGCTGTCTGGGTCCAACGCTGACGTGGATAATCTGTGGGTCCCATCTGTCAAGGAACGGTCAATGCACGGTCAAGACCGCGACAACGCTGCCTAGCGATCAAGAGTTAACGGTCAAGATGGCAAACGTCCGGCTATGAGCATTGTGAGAGTTTCAGCTAAGGAAGTGGGGAAAAGTGAGCACAAGTTTGGAGCGTGGGGAAAACTGAGTAAAACTAAGGAACGATGGGCACATAATTAAATATCCCTAAAAACTAGTATCATTGCTTGGCTGATTAGATCAGGGCAAAAATGTGAAGAGATTGCAGCGGTTAAAGTTGTAATTAATTGGGACTGGGCACCCCATTTGCCAGCTCTTTTTGCAAAGTTAATGGATAAGCGGATGTATATGTCACTAGTCCGGTTGTGAAAGTCTGTCTAAAAGCAAATGACAAGGTTGATATCCGTAACACCACATACTTCCTCATGAGCTAATAAAAATTGACACAAATAAGGGATAATAAGTTTTGAATTAAAGGTAGCACATGAAGTATTTACTTGGAATGGCAGAAAATACCATGTAGTAGGTAGGTATGGTGGGCACAAATGGTATGGGTTTTGCCTCAAGGATTTTGGATGCACGAGAAGCATTCCTTCTCAGTACAAGGCTTTGGCTAGCAAGGTTGTTTGAAGCAAACACAAGTATAAACCATGACAACAAGACGTATATAAAAACATATTGCAAGCATTATAAAACTCTACATTATCTTCCTTTTTGTTCAAACACTTTTACTAGAAAATATCTAGACATTACAGATACCAAACATGCAAACCAAATTTCAACAAGCTCTACGGTAGTTCTCCACTAATGGGTTTTAACTACATGATGCAAAAGCTTAAACATGATCTACTTGAGAGCTCAAAACAATTGCCAAGTACCACAACATGCAAGATAACTTTTCATAAGAGCATGTTTCTTTTCTTTATACCATTTACCACATTTAGCATTTTCTGTTTCCAACCAAACACCAATCAACTTATTTAAACATAAACTCTCCAAGTATTTATCAATGAAGCAAGAGAGTATAACATATGAGAACTAACAGCTCTGAACAAGAGGTGCATGAAAAATAAGAGCTGAAAGTATTGCAGTAGCTATAGAAGAATACTCAACATATATAAGTGAAGAATATGAGTATTCAAATAAAAAAGCGGAGCGTGTCTCTCTACCACACAAGAATGCTAGGATACATTTTATTCAGAGAAAGAAAATAACAAAGCAAAAATAAAAACAAACAGACACTCCAAGTAAAGCACATAAGATGTAGCGGAATTAAAATATAGTTTTACTGGAGATAACCTGATAAGTTGTTGATGAAGAAGGGGATGCCTTGGGCATCCCCAAGCTTTGACGCTTGAGTCTTCTTGAAATATGCTTGGGTGACCCACGGGGGCATCCCCAAGCTTAGGCTATTTCATCTTCTTGATCACATCATATCATACTCTCTCTTGATACTTGAAAACTTTCTCCACACCAAACTCAAATTAAACTTCATTAGAGGGTTAGGGTTAGTGCATAATAAAAAATTCTCATATTCTGTATGGAGACAATCATTATCATTGTACTGAACATTAGCTACAGCCACTGAAATTTTGTGGAACAAAAAGATCCACTAAAAAACAGCAAAAGAACCAATGCAAAATAAATGGCAGAATCTGTCAAAAACAGAACAATCTGTAAAGACGAATTTTTTCGAGTCACTTAACTTGCTCAAATAAGAAAACTCAAAACTAATGAAAGTTGGGTACATATCTGAGGATAACGCTCAAAAAATATCAGGTCATTCCGACTTTTCTGTAAAGAGTTATGAATTTAACGGTGGACAGCAGAAAAACTGTTTCTGCGCAGAGATCCAAATCTAGCATCAACTTTCTACTAGAGACTTAACTTGGCACAACTTTGCAATAAAATAAAGATACAAAGGAATTGCTACAGAGGTAGGCATGTTCCTTGACTCAATAAAAGAAAATAACATAAATAAAAAGTGGGTTGTCTCCCATAAACGCTTTTCTTTAACGCCTTTGAGCTAGGCACAGAAAGCAAAACTCAAGTGTTTCTAAAAGAAGAAGAATCAACATTATAGTTTGTACGAATAATAGAATCAAAAGGTAGTTTCATATTCTTCCTAGGGAAGTGTTCCATACCTTTCTTAAGTGGGAAGTGGTACCTTATATTTCCTTCTTTCATATCAATAATAGCACCAACCGTGCGAAGGAAAGGTCTTCCCAAAACAATAGGACAAGAGGGGTTGCACTCAATATCCAAGACAATAAAATCAACGGGGACAAGGTTATTATTAACCATGATAAGAACATCATTAACTCTCCCCAAAGGTTTCTTCAAAGCATTATCAGCAAGAAAAACATCCAAATAGCAATGTTCCAAAGGTGGCAAGTCAAACATATCATAAAGTTTCTTAGGCATAACAGAAATACTTGCACCAAGGTCACACAAAGCATTGCAATAAAATTCATTCACTTTTATCTTAATGATGGGCTCCCAACCATCTTCTAACTTCTTAGGGATGGAAGCTTCAAGTTTTAATTTTTCTTCCCTAACTTTAATGAGAGCATTTGTAATATGTGTAGTAAAAGCCATATTTAAAGTACTAGCATTAGGACTTGTAGATAACTTTTGCAAGAACTTAATAACTTCAGAGATATTACAATTATCATAATCAAAGTCATTATCATCAAAAGTAATGGGACCATTATCTTCTATATTCTTAAAAATTTCAGCACTTCTATCAAGCATAGTTTTAGGAGTTTTAGGCAATTTTAAACGTTTGGAAGGAGTAGAAAAAACATTGCCAACACCAATTATGTTACCATTAATAGTAGGAGGCTTACTAGCATGTGGAATAACATTATTTTCAGTAGTAGTAATGGTGCAAACTCTAACAATATCATTATACTTAGGTAGTTCTTTCTCCCTTTCCCATCTAGCATGCAACTCAGCCATCATCCTAACATTTTCATCAATTCAAACTTGGATGGCATTAATTTTAGCAAAGGTCTTACTCTCTTTAGTATCATTAGGCATGACTTTAGATTTTAAAAGATCAACATCAAGAGCAAGATTATCTACTTCAGAGGCAAGAACATCAATTTTCCCAAGTTTCTCCTCAACATTTTTATTAAAGGTAGTTTGTGTAGTGATAAAATCCTTAAGCATGGTTTCAAGTTCAGAGGAGGTATTCATATTATTGCTATAAGAATTACCATAGGAATTACCATAACCACCACTATTATTAGAAGGATAGGGCTTGTAGTTACTATTACCATAATTGTTCCTATATGCATTGTTGTTGAAATTATTATTTTTAATGAAGTTCACATCAACATGCTCTTCTTATGCAACTAAAGAAGCTAAGGGAACATTATTAGGATCCATATGAGATTTACCATTCACAAGCATAGACATGATCATATCAATCTTTTCACTCAAAGAGGAGGTTTCTTCAACAGAATTTACCTTCTTACCTTGAGGAGTCCTTTCAGTATGCCACTCAGAATAATTAACCATCATATTATCCAGAAGTTTTGTTGCAGCCCCCAAAGTGATGGACATAAAGGTACCTCCAGCAGCTGAATCCAATAAATTTCTTGAAGAAAAATTCAGTCCTGCATAGAAGGTTTGGATGATCATCCAAGCAGTCAGTCCATGGGTTGGGCAATTCTTAACCAAAGATTTCATTCTTTCCCAAGCTTGAGCAACATGTTCATTATCAAATTGCTTAAAGTTCATAATGCTACTTCTTAAAGAAATGATCTTAGCAGGAGGATAGTATTTTCCAATGAAAGCATCTTTGCATTTAATCCAAGAATCAATACTATTCCTAGGCAATGAAAGCAACCATTCTTTAGCTCTTCCTCTCAAGGAGAAAGGAAATAATTTCAGTTTTATAATGCCACCATCTATATCCTTATATTTTTGCATTTCACAAAGTTCAACGAAATTATTTAGATGGGCAGCAGCATCATCAGAACTAACACCAGAAAATTGCTCTTTCATGACAAGATTTAACAAAGCAGGTTTAATTTCAAAGAATTCTGCTTTAGAAGCAGGTGGAGCAATAAGAGTGCATATAAAATCATTATTGTTGGTGCTAATGAAGTCACACAACTTAGTATTCTCAGCAGTAGTCATTTTAGCAATATTAAGGCAAAACCGAAATACAAAAGTAAATGCAAATAACTAATTTTTTGTGTGTTTTTGATAATAAGAAGCAAACAAGATAATAACAAGGTAAATAAAATGCAAGTAACTAATTTTTTTGTGTTTTTGATATTTAATAGCAAACGAAACAGGAAATAAAATAAACTAAGCAAGACAAAAACAAAGTAAAGAGATTGGGAAGTGAGAGACTCCCCTTGCAGATGTGCTTCAGTTTCCCCGGCAACGGCGCCAGAAAAAGTCTTGATGCTCTCGCAGCGTTGGGATACCCCAAGAGGAAGGTATGGAGAGTATAGCAGGAAGTTTTCCCTCAGTTATGAAACCAAGGTTATCGAACCAGTAGGAAATGAGGGCGCTTCTGAAGGTGTCAACGGCGCCAGAGAAAGTCTTGCGCGTAGTTGACGTGGCGCCTGTACAACACAATCAAGATACTTTGCCCCAACTCAACAACGAGGTTGTCAATCTCACCGGCTTGCTGTAACAAAGGATTAAACGTATGTGTGGAAGATGATGTTTGTTTGCAGAGAATGAAAGAAAGCAGTTTGCAGTTGGTTGTATTATCAGATTAAAAGAAACGACCGGGGTCCACAGTTCACTAGTGGTGTCTCTCCATAAATAATAATAGCATACATGCGGGTAAACAAATTACAGCTCGACAATTGACAGAATAAAGAACTGCATAATGATGCATATACTACCGTCATGATGTCTAGTATGAGATTCATTTGGGCATTACAACAATATACATAGACCGTTCCAACCGCATCTATGACTAATAATCCACCTTCCGGTTAGCGTCCGCACCACTTTCAGTATTAAGTTGCAAGCAACAGATTATTGCATTAGGCAAAGTGTGTAATGTAAGTAATACAATTATCCTTAGACAAAGCACTACTGTTTTATCCCTAGTAGCAACAGTACATCTACAATCTTAGAGGTTGCTGTCACCCCCCCAAATTAAAATAGAGACATGAACCCACCGAGCATAAATACTCCCTCTTGGAGTCACAAGAATTTACTTGGCCAGAGCATCTACTAGCAACCGAGAGCATGCAAGATCATAAACAACACACACATGATATATTATGAGGCAAATAACATAGTATTCAATATCCATCGGATCCCAGAAAACACAACATGTAGCATTACATAAAGATGATCTTGATCATGATAGGCAGCTCACAAGATCTAAACATGATGGCACAAGAGGAGAAGAAAACCATCTAGCTACTGCTATGGACCCGTAGTCCAAGGATGAACTACTCACGCATCAGTCCGGAGGCGGGCATGGTGATGTAGAGCCCTCCGGTGATGATTCCCCTCTCCGGCAGGGTGCCGGGAAGAGCTTCTGAACCCTCCCGAACTAGGGTTGACGGCGGCGGCGGCTCCGTAGGGTTTTCTGGATTTTCGTTCGGGTGTTAGGTCTTGATCCGTCGGGGGGTATAAGTAGGCGAAAGGGCGAAGGCGGTGGAGGCCCGAGGGCCCCACACCACATGGCCGCGCGACAGGGGGGGGGGGACCCGCGCCGGCTCATGGTGTGGGCGCCTCGCGGCCCTACTCCGTCTCGTCTTCGGTGTTCTGGAAGCTCCCGAGAAAAATAGTGACTTTGGCTTTTGTTTCGTCCAATTCCGAGAATATTTCCTTAACAGGTTTTCTGAAACCAAAAATAGCAGAAAACAGGGAACTGGCACTGTGGCATCTTGTTAATAGGTTAGTCCCAGAAAATGCATAAAACCATGCAAAGTGTATATAAAACATGTAGCAATTGGTATAATATAAGCATGGAACATAAGAAATTATAGATACGTTTGAGACGTATCAGTGGACGACGGCATCAGCGCCGGCTCGGGTCCTTCCCAACCTCCGCTAAGTCAAAGCTTGACGAGTAGCGGTGCTGGGAGATGGAGATCGAGGTCCGGTGGCCAACGTGGGCGACGACTTGCCGCCGGCGCTGCCCTCCTCCTCGTCCCCGGAGGTGGACGACTCGCCGCCGCTCCACTTCCTGCGGTCCCTGGCTCGCGGCATCGCCATCGCGGGAGGCGCTGGTCCGGGTCACCGCCGGTGGAAGGGGATCGAGGATTCGAGGTAGAGAGGAGGGGGGTGCGTTGGTGGATGCGAAACCGGCGAGTCTGGGGTGCGGTGGCGAGGCTGGGGCGAGGGTTTCGGGGCTCGCCGGTGAGCGAGAAGGGGATCGAGGATTTGAGATAGAGAGGATAAGGGTTCGTACCGCGTGCAGAGAGAGAAAATGAGGCAGAGAGGAGAGAGAGAAACCGCTGTGTGCGGGTGTGTGGTGGTGGTGGGGCTGTGTTTCTGTATGGTGCAACGAGACAAACTGCTGGCGAACAAGGGAGAGGTTCGCCTGTGGTGAGAGTTGCTAGCGCCGCCATCCTCCCGCTGGCGCACTGCGTTGGACGTTCGCCAGCGGTAAGAATTATACCGCTGGCGAACAATTAGTCCTGTTCACCGGCGATAAGTCTAGAGTACATCCGCTCTCAGCCAGACGCTACCGCTGGCGAACCGTCATGGTTGTTTGCCAGCGGTAGCATTTTTACCGCTGGCGTACACACCGTTTTGTTCGCCAGCGGTATAATTAGTGGCACACCAAAAATAATGTTCGTTAGCAGTAACGTGGTGGCTATAAGCCTTTTCTACTAGTGTATGGACCAAATGTATGCATAATGAAAAGTAAAAACATCCTATAATGGTCATAGAGTATTCTTGTAAAATCTGAATATAAAAGTGGACACTTTGGAAATATAGATAAATAAGTAGAGGTAAAACATGAATAAGTTTCATATAGCTTCCACATGGTTGTACTTAATTTTATATTTGAAACATGATATTCATTAGTGTTGAGCTCTCATTGCTCCTATCATAGCATCTTGAATGATTAAAGTGAAAGTGAAAACAAATTAAAACACCGGCGGGCCGCGGGGCCAGCCTTAACTTTATATCATGTCATCACAGGGGGCAGCTTTACAAAGATGTGGAGGGGGGGGGGGGGGGAGTGAAGAATTATAGACATCACAATTACAGCCGAATCAGGGGGGTCGAAGGTGGCGCACCACTCAATGAGCGTATTTTTTAACGACAACAGAACGACAACTGTTACTCCAGAGGCGAACATCCTCGACACAGCGACGAATCGCAACCGCGAGGGGGCTCGTCAATCTGATTGAAAGCCAGCTCGTTGCAGCGTTTCCAGATAGTCCAAAAGACAGCGGTGAAAATGGTCGCACGACCTTTGGAGGTGGCATGGTCTTTCCAAACATCCTCCACGGTGGCCATCGGGGAGGGGACATCTGGCATGGCGAGAGCACTCCAAAGCTCCTGAGCGCGGGAGCATCACAAAAGGAGATGGTCGGCATCCTCATCCATCGAGCATGACAGGCATTTTGGCGAGGGGTAGAGATAATGCGGAATCACCGTTCGTTGGTGGAGATGCGTCCTCAAAGGACCAGCCAGTTGAAGATCTGACAAGTCTTAGGGGCCGCATTTTGCTAGATCATAGGGATCGACGGCCTCCTAGCTCCGCCATCCTGCAAAGCCTTAACAAAGTTGACATAGAAGCAATGTTTAGAGAGCTTCTTGTTAGTGTCGTGGCAGATGCGAGTGTTCACCCCATTCTCAACAGTGGTATCGGGAGGGGGGAGCGCAGTTGTAAGGGCGTCAAGCTCACGAGCGACCTGAGAGGCGTGGGCCAAGCTGAAAGGAAAGCCCGAGCCGCAAGACAGACGAGATGTTACAGTTGGCCTGGATGGAGTGGGAGAAGAGGGAGGGAAAGGAGGTAGCCAATGTGTCCGAGCCCATCCAGCGGTCGAACCAGAAGGAGGTGGTTGAACCACGGGAGAGGGTGACGCGGGAGACGTCCCTGAAGGCGGGAAGAGCAGCGACAATGTTTTTCCATATGGGGATTTCAAGACGGTGGGGGTCGCCGAGGTCGTGAGTTGCCGACCACCCATAGAAACGTCGAAACCAGCAAGCCCAGGGGGCGTCCGAATCAGAGTGAAGCTTGGTAAGGAATTTAGAGAGTAAAGCAGAGTTTTTTTTTGAAACCGAAGGCAAAAACTTTGTCTTATCCTTTTATTAAGAAGAAGGTGTCCGGTTTATTATGTAAGAAACCGGGCAAAAACCATACAACAACACAACCCCCGGGGCAAAGCCCACACAACCTCGAGAATAACAGAGCCAAGCTCTCGACACATGACCACTGGGAGGGGATAGAGATGACCCCTAGCCCTCCGTCCTCCTTTGGCTTGCAGACCTCCGCCCACGCAACTTTGCATTGGCCCCCAGTGCAGTGGTCCTCCCCGGTCCAAAGTCCTTGAAAAATTATTACTATCTGTTTGGTTGTGTCCTTGACTATTTTTCTAATCCCTACTGGCTCATAGTAGAAAACGAGAAAGGTAACAGCAAAACAAATGCAGTCATCGTGACGGTCTGACTGGAATATTCACAGTTCGTACTGCATATTTGATGACAATGAATGAATCTTGGAGTGCATCGACTGAATCTTCTAGTTCAGCGCCTGATGGGATGCGTAAACTTTCGGATCTCATATGGAAGTCTTCGGTTCCACCAAAGTTCCAGCACTTTGCTTGGCGCCTTGCCACCGATTCCTCGCCAACATGGAAAAACAAATGTATTCGAACACTTGAATTAATTGATCAATGCCAGTGTGTGGCAGGGAGACGGGGGTTAATTTTCACCCTTTTATTAGATGCACGATGGCTAGCCAGCTCTGGGATTTCATGGTTTAGAAGTGGCATCTACCTAGCTTGGAGTCCATTACAAATACAGGGGTGGATTGGTTGCTTAACTTCCTTTGCAATCTGAATAGTGGAATGATCTAAAGAGTCTTGATGACACTGGCGTATTTTGCACGTACTGAACGAGATTGTACATGATAAACCCCAGTGACGGAGCCAGAATTTAGGATTGGAGGGGGTGGAGGGAGTCAAAATGGCTTAAAATTACTAAGTAAATGCATGAGTACTAGTGAGTTCATGAACGTAAATCGGAGTATTGGGGGTGGCAGAAGAAAATGCATATTGGACCTAGAGGAGAAACAGCTACATACTGCACCCCCACTTATTTCAGAACTGAAGGTGTGTTGGACGCCTCCACCTGAAGGCCGGTACAAAGTCAATACTGATGGTTCTTTTGGTGCTTATATGGAGCTGCAGGACCTAGGATTATTGTCTGTGATCACGTATGTGATATCATGCCGACATCTAATCTCCTGTAGGGATGCCCTTGATGCAGAACTGAAGTCACTTTTGAAGGGTATTTCTTTGGCGTACACTGGTGCAACCAACCTTTGATGCTTGAAGCGGATTATATGGAGATTCTGAATAATAAAGAGATGGATTGATCTGTCTATTCAACTACGGTAGAGGAGATTAAAACCTTGATAAAGGTTCGCCATACTTGTATTACTCATATTAAGAGATGCCTAAATTCCAGTAGTCATCTCTTGCCAAAGTATGGTAGAACTAATTCTCATACGGCATTGTGTGGGTGGCTTGCCTCTGGTCCAGAGCGGTTATTAAGCACATGCCTAGACTGATGATCTTGAGTAATACAAGTCCAGTTCGCGAAAAAATAAGAGTGCCCCTCATATGTAGTCCCACGTTGTGCTTGCTGGCCAAAGAATCAATAAAGCAGCTTGCCATCAAAACCGTTCATACATTTGCGGATTGGCCTATGTCAGCTGCTCGCCTTCTCCTCCATTCATTTCAAGCCCTTTCCAGCTCTGTGCGCCGTGCTTGCGCAACAGCGCAAGGCTCTCACCAGGAAGGAGACTCATTTGTGGCAAAATTTAATGCGAGGGGAGATTAAGGCGGGGCCAAATTAGGAAATCAATTGCCAAAAATTGTACTAGGAGTATAAGGCAAAGTAAAAGGGAAAAAACTGAAAAAGCTCGAACTAGTATGAGCTCTTCACGTACAAGCAGCTACACTCCCATCGGTATGGCCTGAGCCCTTCTGTCAGGCTCAGCAGCCAAAGGAGCGGTACGACACGAGGTGGGACGCGTAGCGGGACGAGCTCTCCCGGGAAGGAAACTTGCTTCTGTCGGAAAGATTTGGACACTAGTATTCGTTTTACAAACCTACTGTAGAGTAGTACGCTGGGACCTTATCGGTTGACCTCGGCATATGCTAATTCCAGGCCGACCTCGACGCAGTCACGCTCCTTCTCCCTCCCGCTCATCACTTCGACCTCGACCCGGCCGGTCACGTTCCTTCTTCCTGACGCTCCTTCCCCAACCTCCTCAAGTCCTCATATAGTTATCACTTCATCAGCTCGATCGAGCAGCGTAGCAATGGCGGCAGGGGGAGGCGCGCGGGTCGGTGCCGATGCACCGACTTTTCGCGCTAGCACAGCCGCGTGAGGCGGCGCTGATGGCTGTCGGCGCCGTGGCGGCCGTGGTCACCGGCATCGGCATGCCATTCATTGCGCTACTCATCGGCCAAATGGTGGACGCATTTGCCGCCGACCGTGCGGAGGTGCTCCACGTCGTGTTCAAGGTACTTCCCCGTACTATTATTCTCTTTTCGTTTCCTCGTCTTTTCTTTTTCGAAATGCTGCATCCTACACTCACGAGACATCATCTACGGGTTGCTCTTACGGATTTGACATGGAGCCATGTAATCTGCTGTACATGTGGTTGTCTTGCCCGTAGATGCAGCATTTTCGGCCAGAATTTGTGGCGGCTAGAAAAGATATGGAAGCAAATAAAATCAAAATTGATTGCAGCCAAGATCTTCACTAATATATCTCCACTACTATAGAGGGCTGATCCAACAAATCCTATCCGTCAATTCGTCGCATCGAGCGGTCCAAAACTTCTCCGTGTTTAAATTTCAGAGGCACAACGCACAAAAACCACTGGGCTTATCAATCGTCCGGCCCCGTGATGCAGAAACACCAAATCGCCTCGCCGCAGATTTCTCTGCATGCCGCCGTGCGCTACCCTGCCGGCGGCCGGCGCATGCCCACACGGTGCCGCCCACACTGCCGCCGGTGGCCGGTCCGTCCCCTCGCTACCAAGTGGCGCACGCGCCTGCCGGTAGCCGGTCCGTTCCCTGCTAACCAAGGCGGAGCACGCGCCTGCCCGCCCGCACCCCGGCCACCATAGCGCAGGCCCTCCCGTACACCAGCGGCCACGTGCCTCGGCCGGCGGTGGCCGTCCCATCCAGTCCAGTTGCCATGCGCTATCCAGTCCAGTTGCTGCCCGCCATCTCCGTCTTCCTCGCCGGAGGCCTGAACGGGGGCAAGTATCTAGGTACAACTCGAGCCGCACATCACTGTTCGACAGATTGTGCACAAGACATTTGAGGATGGCATTGTGGGTTATATCTTCTGATTTTTATTATATGGATGTCTTGACACGTAGAGAAAATTTGGTAGTTTCGAGTTTTTATGGGTTTCAACTCTAGCCTACCCCAACTTGTTTGGGAATAAAAAGGCTTTGTTGTTGTTGAATATTAGTGTAGATGACACATCACTCTCCATATTAGTGTAGATGAATCATTTCTCTCTTTTGTATTAGTGTAGATGTAGATGGACAGTACAATGCCGCAGTTAGTTTTGGTCCACCATAGAAAGCATGTTCTGTCTTCCTGATGTACCCATGTTTTTCCTTTTTATGCTTTGCTTTTACTTTGTAAGAATTCTCTGCCTGAGTATTGAACTGCATGTCTCCTCTGAATACTTGGATCATCTGCTGTCAAAGAGAACGACCCAAAAATGTAATAAACCTTATACTGAAGCCACAAGGCATGAACAAACATAGTCCTGCATATTAACATTTTTATTTTATGTTTTCAGGTTTCTCTCAGATTTGTATATCTGGGAATAGCTTTTGGAGTAGCAGGCTTTGTTCGTAAGTACCAGCAAATATATTCATGCATTTATACTTGTAGCCTATATCCGCATCCATTCTGAATGGGGATACGTAGGAAACAAGAATGAGCAACAGAGAAAAGCCAAAATATTTTAGTGTTGGCCAATATATCCAAGATATAATAGTGAAAATCCTCGTTCGTTTCATGCTGTCTTGTAAAAATCAAAGCCAGAAGCTGTGACTGGATTATTTATGTCGATCGTACCAGAATACTCGTATTTTATGGTTTTTTATGTTCCTGCAGACGTGTCATGCTGGATGGTGACGGGGGAAAGGCTGGCAGTACGTATCCGTGGGCTGTACCTGGAGACTGTACTTAGACAAGATATATCTTTTTTTGACATCGAGATATCAACTGGAGAAGTTATTGAAAGGATGTCTAGTGACACAGTGTTGATTCAAGATGCCATGGGAGAAAAGGTGATATGTGTCTTTCCTATTCATGCAAATCCCTACTATCTCTTACTTTTCAGAGTTATGAAGTGCCATCTCCGTAGTATTTTTATGCAGATAGGGTGTGTGATGCCATTTACCTCGTAGTATAAGTAGATTAGAGTAGAAAGATGATATATCATGCATAAAACTCACGTCTTATTAACCCATTTATGAAGGTGGGGAAGTTTCTGCAACTTATATCAACTTTTCTGAGTGGATTCATCATAGCATTTACAAGAGGATGGCTTCTTACCCTGGTTATGTTGTCGTGTATTCCGCCTGTTGTAACTGCTGCTGCACTACTGTCACTGTTTGTATCAAAGTTATCAAATCGTTCCCAGATGGCCTATGCTGAAGCAGGGAAAGTGGTTGAACAGACAATAGGATCAATCAGAACTGTAAGATATCTATCTTTCATGAAATTCTACATTTCTAATTGTTATTGTGTCTAGGTACCTATTCATTTTCTTTTATGAACATTTTCAGGTGGTATCTTTCACTGGAGAGAGCAGAGCAATTGACAAATACAATGAGCTCTTAAAAATATCATACCGATCAGCAGTTCACCAGGGCATCGTCAGGGGAATTGCGGTTGGTTCACTCTGGCTTATCATTTTCTGCAGCTATGGATTAGCTGTATGGTATGGTGCAACCCTGGTTATTGAAAAGGGATATACTGGGGGATATGTTATCAATGTAATGATGGCCACTGTGACTGGTGCAGTGTAAGTTCTTTTAACAATTTCAAAGATAAAAATAACAAATATAAATAATGGACTTCAGATTCTCATTGTTGCCGCCCCCCAACACCATTTTCTTGTAGGGCTCTTGGGCAGCTATCTCCATGCTTAAGTGCATTTGCATCAGCGCAAATTGCAGCTTACAAAATGTTCGCAACAATTGATAGAACACCTGAGATTAAATCCATTGACAGTGATGGCCTTGTACTGGAAAATTTTCTAGGAAACATCGAGTGCAAAGATATTCATTTCAGTTATCCTGCAAGGCCTGATCAATTGATTTTCAAGGATTTTTCTATCTGCATCCCAAATGGCACAAAAGTGGCGTTGGTAGGGGAGAGTGGGAGTGGGAAGTCCAGCTTATTTAGCTTATTAGAAAGGTTTTATGATCCTCAGTCCGGTGAGATTTTACTGGATGGAGTAAGTCTGAAGCTCTTGAATCTTAGGTGGATACGACAGCGAATTGGGCTTGTTAGCCAAGAACCGATCCTCTTCACAACTACCATCAGAGAAAACTTAGAATATGGAAATAAAGGTGCCTCCCAGGAAGAAATCAGAAGGGCCATAGTACTTGCTAATTGTGCAAAGTTCATAGACTTTCTACCACAGGTATGCTAAATTCATCTTCGTTTAGCGTGTAGTCGTAGAATTAAGATTCTAGGGTCTATTTTTTCCTGTATTTTTTACTGCCTGTAGTTAACTCCAAGATTCGACGGGGAATAGACAGATGATTTCTGGAAGCCTCGCCTGCCTTCTACTTCCTTCTATTCTGTCTCTTTATACAAAGTAATATTTACATAAAAGACCCTGACAAAGTAGTAGCCTACACACTAGTCCTTCCAACACTGCCTATAATGACAAGTTATATTTTTTATCAGGGACTTGATACTTTGGTTGGTCAGCATGGAGCACAGTTGTCTGGGGGACAGAAACAACGAATAGCAATTGCAAGAGCAATTTTGAAGGACCCCAGCATACTACTTTTTGATGAAGCTACAAGTGCACTTGATGCTGAATCTGAACATGTAGTGCAGGATGCACTAGAAAATATTATGGTGGACAGAACCACCATAATCATAGCACATAGACTGAGCACTGTGAAAACTGCTGATACAATATCAGTCCTGCATCGTGGTCAAGTTGTGGAACAAGGTAAGATTTATTTTTTATCTCTCCTTTTCAGTGAACTCTTATTTCACGTTTCTCTGTCAGGACCACATGCCGAGCTGATAAAAGATTCCAATGGAGTGTACTCGCAACTTTTACATCTTCAAGAGATTAGTGCGAAAACGAATGAAGCTCCTTCAGATGACTCCAACATTCTACAACACACAGGATCTAACAGTGCGCATTCGATAGGTCGACACAACAGCAGACCTCCATCCTTTGAGGGAGATCTTAATAGACATTCATCAGAGGGTGGAAGCAGAAGGGATTCACAGACATTCTCATTGCATGAATATCAGACCAATGTGAATGATGATGTGAAGTCAAGACAAAATGCAATCAGACGGCTACTTAACTTCCATAAGCCTGAAATTCCAGTTCTTCTGTGTGGATGCACTGCCGCTGCAGTCAATGGCGCTATACTTCCTGTGTTTGGTCTCTTGATTTCACGTGCCATTACCACATTATATGAACCGCCAAACAAACTGCGAAAAGATTCAGTTTTGTCGGCAGAGATATACATGGCATTGGGTGTAATCTCCATGTTTATCAATCCAGTGCAATCCACTTTGTTCAACATTGCAGGTGGTAAAATTATCGAGCGCATACGTGCTGTATCATTTAGTCAGGTTGTTTACCAGGAAATGGGATGGTTTGATGACCCACTCAACAGCAGGTAGAATTTCCGTTCACTTCCTTCGTTTGATACATTCGTCTTGTAGAGCGACTGCCTTTTGTGTTTCCTAATATTCCAGCACTGTTTGAACTTTTCAGTGGTGCAATAGGATCCAGGTTATCAGCGGACGCAGCTTCTATCAAAAGCATTGCTGGAGATGCCTTGTCACTGATAGTGCAAAGCATATGCACTGCAATTGTCGGTCTTATAATAGCATTTCTTGCAAACTGGAAGCTAGCCCTCATAATATTATGTGTGCTTCCTTGCGTGATTGCGCAGACTTATTTTCAATCAAGGTTTGTGAGGGGTTTTGGTGCCAATGTCAAGGTATACAGTTTGTGTGCTCTATTCCGTCACAATCCTATCTTTATGCAGTCCATTGCTAAAAACTTTGTAATGTTGCCGGCAGGAAATGTATGAACAAGCAAGCACAATTGCCAGTGATGCCATCAATAATATCAGAACTGTTGCTTCATTTTGCGCTGAAGAGAAGATAATTGAAAGCTACCAAAAGAAATGTGACGGTCCTGTGAGGCAAGGAGTTCGTCGAGGGATTATAAGTGGCGCAGGCTACGGATTCTCATACATGTTGCTCTTCTGCTTCTATGCGGTAGCATTTTATGTGGGAGCCGCCTTTGTACACAATGAGACAGCAGACGCTGCTCAAGTCTTCCAGGTACGAAACAAAAAGATGGGTCTTGGTGCCACCTATTTGGGGATTCTTCTCATTGCCACTTATTTAGGGCTTCTCTCACTGTCACTGCTGTTTTTGGAAACACAGGTCTTCTTTGCTTTAACTATGATGGCTAGTGGAGTTTCACAGTCAAGTTTTCTTGCTCGGGATTATAGCAAAGTTCAAGAAGCAGCTGTCTCCATTTTTAGGATTATTGATAGGAATTCCAGGATTGACGCAAGCTCTGAGGAGGGAACTACACTAGGGACAGTGGAGGGGCATATAGAGTTTCAGCACGTGAGCTTCAAGTACCCTGCTCGGACTGATGTACAAATTTTCAGAGATTTGTGCTTGAGGATACTATCTGGCAAGGTACTTGTGGTTTTCATTGTCTAGCAAGCTACTGACAGTGCGTATATAATTACGACTAAATTTTCTCCCAGTTAAATATAAAGTTTCATCTTAATTGAGCCTTTATCATATTGATGTTGCATTGCTCTGCTACAGAACCTAAACAGGACAAAAGAAATTGAACTAAGAGAGTCTTGCACTCTTGCTAGAACACAAGCTAATGTAAGCATAGCTGTCATTCCTCAAGGAACCTGGAGCAGTGTCACGCCTTTTGAATTAGCAGAGTAGGTTTCAAAACTGAAACATATGTGGACACATAAGTTAAAACCAGTGACCAGATCTCAAATTTGACTGTATGGTTCTAATTTCTAAATACAAGTTTTATCATAGTTGGCGATTTTAGGAACCGTCCAACCACTCAATCCAACAGCTGGAAAAATAGGAATTATTAGGGAGTACTACAAATAAAGTACCGAAAAGTACTGGGAATATTTTTTTACAAGGGAGTAGTCGACGGCGGGGCTACGCTGCCTTGGCACGCGCTTCTTGCACGGCCGGCGGCCGTCGCCCACCTGCACGCCGCGCGGCCGGCGCACATCCTCATCGTTTTTTCCTCCACGTCAATCTCGTCGACTTCGGGCTCTCCTACTCTCCTAACTGCACGTCGGAGTTTCTCTGGCTTTTCAATCTGTCCATGGCGGCGCCGCCGAGCGGTGCCGGTGATGGCCTGAGTGGCGATGCTGCAAACATCCGTCGCAATTTCTATAAGCGGGCACCGGCGTTGCTGCGAGGTTGCCGCCCGGGGGACCTGCTTTTTTGATCCATGCCGGAGCTGCGGAGGGTGGCTAACATTGCGGCAAGCCGATGACGCCAAAGCTGCAAAGGACATCCAGGTTGCTACAAGCGCAACAGACGGAGCTGCATATGCTATGATGGTAGTCTTCTCGACGACAGCCATGGCTGAAGGAGGAGCGACGCTGGCCTGTTGGTCTCTGAATCCATTGTGATTTTTGGGGACGGGTGGGTGTATGCGAGGTGGAGAACAGCGAGGGTGCTGCGCACCAAGGTGGCGACGGTATTGCTACCGGCGGTCGCCGCAGATCGGAAGGCCGGACCGCCGGAGATTGAGAGTGGGCTCGTAAATAGTTTGCAGTAGTCAGATATTTTTCTGCGCGTGCGTTGACCATGACAGCGTGTTTGGTTGGGGGGTGTTTTAACTAGGGAATGGGAGTTTGGGGGGTACGGGAGTAAAACTCCTCCGTATGGTTGAGGGCAGAGAGAGTTGTACTGGGAAGGGGAAGGGGAATTACGGTGGCCAAATCCCTCCTTTCTCTTCCCTAGGGGGACCCTGGTAATTGAATCGAGATAGAGACTGCAGGCGAAAAAAAAGAGGAGCGATTAGTTCAACCAGCCCCGCAATCGAAGGCACCAGAAACCCCGCAAAAATCTTTCCCAGTTCGCGGCAAAATTCTTGTTACATAGATCGTGCTTGACCTTCTCCCGGGAACTCAGCCAGCGCTAAACCGCCTCCTCATCTATACAGAGGTGACGACATGAACGAACAGGGCCAGGTCTTCTTCTTCCTCTTGCAATATCAATTTTTGGTGTGGAAAATTGATGCAAATCGTACCATCTAGTAGGTATCTTATTTCTTTGGAACCCATCTAGCTGAATCTGATGGCAACAAATTCTGATTCTTCACCGATCTATCTAGATTATTCCTCTTTCTTATTTTCGTTTTGCTGCAAGATCGATTATTTCCTTATTTTCCACTTTTCTTTCTTATCCAGCACTCGAACCCACGTCGCAAAAACAGCCACCTCTCAAATTCCAGGTGATACTCCCATGACACACCAAACAAAGGAATGAGAATAAATGCTAATCTCCCATGCCCAATCCTCACGCTAAACTCCCACGGTAAACTCCCATTCCCCATCCCTGATCCAACCAAACACGCTGTGAGAGTCGCGGGATGATGACAGGTAAAACGCAGATCGTGCGGTGATTAGTGCCTAATCGAATGGTGCCAAAAACTTGCTAGGGGAGTACTCCAGAGTACTGAGAAGTACTTACCAACCACCGTAAAGGAGCTCATTTCTAAATCCTAAACTGAAAACTAACTCAGTAATTCAGAAACTCTCAACTTGAATGCCATGTCAGAGTCTAAAATCTGACAATATAGTCTGATCACTTGCTGCAGACTGTTGCGCTTGTTGGAGAAAGCGGAAGCGGGAAGTCGACGGTGGTAGCCTTGATTGAAAGGTTTTACGACCCTGACTCTGGTGCCATCTTCCTTGATGGCGTGAACCTGAAGAGCCTCAAGCTCAGCTGGCTCAGGCAGCAGATTGGCCTCGTGGGCCAAGAACCTGTCCTTTTCAATGACACAATCAGAGCAAACATCGCCTATGGCAAGAAGGAACAGGTGTCTGAGGAGGAAATCGTTGCTGTTGCCCAGGTCGCGAATGCCCACGGGTTCATCTCTGCTCTTTCTCATGGGTATGACACCAGCGTTGGCGAGCATGGCATGCAGTTATCAGGTGGGCAGAAGCAGCGGATAGCCATCGCGAGGGCAATCCTTAAGGACCCTAAACTGCTGCTCCTGGATGAGGCCACCAGCGCGCTCGACGCCGAGTCAGAGTGCATTGTGCAAGAGGCGCTGGAAAGGGTGATGGTCGGCAGGACGACAATTGTTGTGGCTCACCGTCTGTCAACCATCACCGGCGCCGATAAGATCGCAGTTGTCAGGAATGGCGTCATTGCCGAAGAAGGCCGTCATGAGCAGCTGCTGTGCCGGACTGGTGGGGTGTATGCGTCACTTATTGCTTTGCAGTCTAGCAGTCAGTGAGGTGCATACATGATGATGAATACTGAGCTGATCTTAGTGACTTTCTTCTTCAACGTCATTAGGATGGCCTTGCTGTTATCATAGCTACAATCGTTCATGTATAGGCCAAGTACCTTCCCTAGTTTTATTTCTCTTAGCTACGTTGTGCTACTTCCTTTGTCACATTATGTACGTCGAGCATGTCGTTATCCTTAATGTATGTCATCATGCTCGACATATCTGAATTTTAGTGTTTGAATTTATTTATTTTCTATCCTTTAAATGACGATCTGAATTTAGTTTTGAATTAATTCATATAGGCTCCATGGCCTCCAATCCATGTTGCAACTCATGATTATCAAGAATTACGAAACATTCCAACGGTCAAGATATTTTTTCTCAGTGGCAACCCATGGAGACTAGCATGGATTACAAAGCAAATTTAACAATTTGGGGTATTTTTCTCACTTGCGGCTTGAAAAAAATCTCAATTGCAACCCAAACCGTAACTAATTGTGAATGAATTGTCATGACGTATGAGTTGACCAAGCACTAACATAAGATCAGAATTAGCAAATCCGATGACAAAGGAGGTTAGGTGCACTTTGGCTCGTACGAGCATTTACTCACACTCCCGCAAAGGCATTTTGAACTGTCAAAAATTCCAGGTGCATATATAGACATACTATATTCATACAAAAAATTGCAAAAACAAATTGACTTCTATAGTCTATGTATAATGACAAAACAAATCTCATGAAAGTCATTCGGATCTATCTTTTTACATAGGTAAAAAAATATCTTATGAGAGACATACTATATTCACACAAAAAATTGCAAAAAAAAACTTTTATAGTCTATGTATAAAGACAAGAAAAATATCTCATGAAAGTCATTTGGATCGATTTTTTACATAGGTCAAGAAAATCGCGAAATTTGTGTGTGGATATAAATTTCCATACGTAAAAAGTTCAATTTTGTTTTGACAATAAGGTACTCCCTCCGTTCCATTTTAATTGACTTGCTATTCACTACATGTGGATGTATCTATACATGTAACATGTGTAGATACATCCATATTTGGTGGATAGCAAGTCAATTAAATTAGAACGGAGGGAGTACTTAAAAACATATTTTCCACAGTGCGCCAACCGGGTGACCCGGACTTTTGGCTGACGGCCCTGAGCGGGGATGGAATCTGCGCCATTGATTGTGAGTTCGTAATTACTAAACAAAATGCTTCCTCCATCATAGTTTATAGAGCAAACACATAGTACAAGGACACACTTTGACCATTAATTTGATTAATAAAATATAAATTTTATATCACAAAATTATATCATTAAAAAATTATTTTCAATATAAATAAAATGGTATAATTTCTATGACATATAATTTATATTTTATTGACCAAATTTAATGGTCAAACTTTTTCTTACACTGCTTGTGTGCATTAGAAACTAAACCAATTTGATTTTGAGTTTGCTTTCAGCTGAACATGTTATAACTACGAATGAAGTGAGGCGGAGTGTAGTGCTAGTTGGTTTAAAAAAATATTGATATGTATAAATACAGCGGTAGGTATATGGGATTTTACACATTTATTCTGTGGGTGTATCGTCACGGAAACGCAACGTCAACATTGATTAGGTTAGACTAGTCAGAGTGGGAGTAACATAGGTGGTAACATAAGTGCCACATAGGCAAAAATGATGATGTGGCAAGTATTTAATGAGGAGAGAGGTGACGGTGGTATCATAGATAGATACCGTAATATAACGGATTTCGAGACAGAATGAGTCTATAGACTAATAAATGCATACTTATATGATACTACACATACCACGCACTATTGACATAGTAACATAGAGTAGTATCATATGCATGACTCCCCACTAGGACTAGTCTTAGTGACTGTGCATTAAGCATTGATTGGTTCGATGACTTCGGGCATAAGCATTGATTGGGTTAATGACTTTGGGCAGTAAGAAGATTTGTTGTCCTGTGTCTTAGCCAATTTCAGAGTGCACTAAGGCCATTAGTTGTACTAATGCAGTGGGGTAAAAAAATGGATGTTAGCTTGGTAAAAAAATAATCTAGAGCAATGAATAAACTGTATATTATTCAATGAAAAATCAAGAAACAAATTCTGAAACAACTTCTCATCTTTCTTTTGAATTACTTGATCATCTTTGTTTGGAAAAAATCGGAATTTTGGGACCGTATTGTTTCAATTACTTGGTCGATTTGGCTCTGGATTTTTTGACACTTTATTTGAATTACTTTATCCTATGTTATTTGGAAAAAATATAGTCAATTTTGATTCCTAATGTAGTGAAATGCTTGACCGTGTTTGGTTTCGAAACATATTCCAAATTTTAGAGTTTTTTGCTGGGAAAATGAATTGTTTTATGTCATATTTTTTGAATTACTTGATCAACTTTGTTTTCGGGAAAATATATGGAATTTTGTGATCTTATGTTTTTCAATTACTTGGTCATATCGGGCTCCGAAACAGATTCCCAATTTGTTGAAATTTATTTGAAGTTTATTTCATCAACTGTGATTTAGAAGACTGATCCTCATATTCACTAGTTTTGATTTTTATTTGAAACATATATGTTTCTGGCTTTGTTTGGGTTTGGATATTGTTCGGAATATTTGTTCACTACTATATATCCCAATCTAAGAGCATCTCCACTCACGGCGCCCAAAGGCCCTCCGGACAGGCGCACACTACAAAGTAAACGGAATTTGTTGACAGATCACTTTCGTCATGCATTATCCTTAATCCGTCACCGATTACATGTGGGTGACGAAATTTGATCGTCACCAGGTTCTTCACGGAAGCTCCATCATAGAATATCAGGGGTGACGGTATGCATTTTTTCGTCAACATCAAACGTTTGACTGCGACGTTTGATAATTCGTCAACGTTTAGTCCACATCGTTGACGACCAGGTTTATCATTAAATATTTGAGAATTCATCAATCAAAATGTAAGGATGGTTCTGATTGGTCCAGAAAATCTGGCGTGGCCCTATATGTGGGTCCCATCGGTGGCGATGTGGCTATTGACAACGTGGGACCAAAATAGTTCTGACAACGGGGACCAGGTGGTTGCCAACTTTCGGGTCCGGAAAAGGTGCTTACTGGTGGGACCCATATATTTCTGTACTGCGAGTATGATGGTGATGGTGTGGCATTTTTCATCACCTATGTAATACGACGAAATTTTACAAAATTTCGAATATTTGTGAAAGATCATAAACAAGTATAGTTGGGAAAACATAAAATGGCAGATAAGTAATATTATATCATGTATGTCTGACTGACACAAGCATTGATAAATTATCGTACAAAGAGGTAAAAAACAAAAGGACATATGATGGACATATGATGGAAAATGTTGTAGGATGGTGGCACAGTAGATCAGTTGCCCATTGATGGTTGCTTGGACGTCCTAAAGAGCACACTAAGCATGGCATCAATGTCTTCTTGCCTCTTTTGAAATGCCAAAGTCTTTTCTTCGTGGGTTTTTTCAAAGCTTCAAGTTCTTCATCCTGCTTTCTTTTGAGTTCTTCAATTTTATGATCTTCTGCTTGCATCCCTGCCTCGATCTCAGCGTGGTACCTTTCAGCTGCCTATATGGAGTTCTGCTCCTGATCTGCAAGCTTATGTTCTAATTCTCGGATGTGTGTTGAAGAAACAGAAGAGTTCCAAGAACTTGATGTGACGCCCAATCTTGGTGGGAATGTACTACCGCTGGTGGTTGAAGGGCTGAGTTCATTCAGAACTTGTTGAATAATTTACACATCAGTCAAACTCAAGTTCATCTTCATTTAGTGCTGCCGCTTTTCGTTCCACCATTTTATCCAGCATAAAAGATTGAAATCAATTAATGCATGTACAACATAAATAAGTGGGTATGAGATTAATTTTGTGGTAATATGAAATATTTCTTACAAAGTTTTTTTTGCTTCAGTACTCACAATGCCATCCTTGTTAGTGTTGGTTATTCTATAAAATTCAATTGGAGAGGTATCATGTTCCTCTCCCTGCGCCTTCTATAAGAAACAATTAATGTAGAACGGTCATTAGTGCATTGTGTATGACCGAAATATGAATAACATAGGACAATTTGAAAACTTATAACATAACCGTAATGTGCAGCAAAGCTTCTAGACAGTTAAACATGTTATGAAATATTTAGGTTAGGCAGGGTTGTTGACTCACCGCTACTGTATTTATAGCATTAGGAATCACGTGTTCAGAGGTTCACCTTTTCTATAAAGCTTTCGTTGTGTTGCAAGCGACATTTTGGCACGGATGCGTATACCAACCTCAGAGCTCACTTTTGTTGCACGGATATAATTTTTGGGTGTCCTAACGGCAGCATGTATGCTTCCACCTCTCTTTCTCTTTACACGACCAGACATGGTCAATGCCTCTGAAATAGGACATAATAAATCATTTGCAATTTATAAAATATTGCATAGCTATTAAGATATACACCCTTTGAAGGCTAGTTTTTATTACCTTGCTTTTGAAGGTTAACAATTTGATTAGGCAGAGGAGAGTTGTTGTCTCTAGATGTTATGTTCTGGGTCGAATGTGAGGGTTCTCCAACAGTTTTGTCAGTATCAGTAGTCGTAGTCTCAACAGATGATGATCCTTTAGGTACAGATGATGCTCTTGATCTTGTTGCAATGTTGGATGTTGGTACTTTTTGGTGTGGAACGTATCTTTCGTCGTACGGTTGTAGCACAATGAAGTACCTGCAATCAAATTAGATCAAACATTAGTATGAATGAATTAACCTATATTTTGTACAAACATCCTTTAATATACATGGGAGGCAGTGTTGCGGACATTGCGCTCCACCTCATCTGCAGCAAGCGCAGCCTCGGAATAGGCCATTTCCTCAGGATTAGGTTCGTAGGCAGGGTCCTGTTCCACCTCCTTGTCTTGAGAGGCTTCTTCATCTTCTGTACTCTTTCACCCTAATCGTGTCCCACCGTAAACTAACACACCGTGCAAAGTCATCAAATTCTCCTTGACCAACACCGTCATAAACAAATTTATCCTTCATTGCCTTGTGCACACGTACATGATTGTTTTTCATCACTTTTCCCAGAGAATCTCATATGCCGGTATAACGGGCATATCCGTGTCAACTGCAAAAGAAAAAAACATTACATAATTTTGCTGCAGTCACTAGGTAGATTAGATTGAACAATTTGTCCTAATATATGACCAGACAAAGTGTTGACATTTGTAGCGTTCAATTTATTCTCCAAATATAAACTAGACAAACAATAAGAAAAATAAAAACTGATAGCTGGTGATAACAATGTGGACATTTGTAGCATTCAGTTCACTGTAGCGTTTCTAGCATTTGTCAGTTTACTGTAGTGTTGATGGGTGATGTAGGTTGAGACTCTAAGAGTAGAGTTTAGTAGCACGAGAAGCTTTTTCCCCACGAGCTCACTCGAGGACAATATCGAACTCTCGGGAAACTGTGTGTAAAATGATTTTATCTTCTTGTCCTTCTTCAAGCAACCTATAAAACAATTATAAATTGTTTTGTGCCCTCAACCTCACCAAGTGGTTGTCAAACACAAGGTGTATATTAATAAAATTAAAATAAAATATGCAATAATAAAATGCAGTGCAATGACAAAATAAATATGCAATGGTAATGAAAACAAGTGGTGGTTGTGTTTTTGGGTTTTGGTTTGTAAATGTAAGAATAAAAGTGTTTTTGTATTTTCGGATATTTAAATAGCTGAAAACGAAAAGTACTCTAAAAGTGTTGGAAAGTGTTTTCTTATGATTAAAAATGGACCAGTGTTCATGGTTCCACTTATGCACTCTCTCTTTATAAGTTGTGGTGGACACGGGACACTCTAGTTGACATAATATTGGTGCAACATGTTTATATAAAGAAGATATTCATATGGGCATCACGTCCTAACATAGAGATGTTATTTCTAACAACTCACTAATAATCCACTAGAAAGAGATCCTCCAAGCAATCTAGTATTAAGAAATAAATCAGAGTATAGCCTAAAGTTTTATGACATAAAGTTAAAATAAGAACATGCTAGATCTAGTCATGGACACTTGGCATGGTCACTCCCAAGTACCCGGTAGCATGGTGATGCATGTAAAATGCATACATGAACTTTACATTGTATTACTTTTATTTCAATCATATTTGCATCATATAAGGGTTATATCATTGTTTTATATTGAGAGAATATTTCACAGTTTCCCTATTTTTCTGGAATCAACCCTGCACTAGCAGAAAACCCTATTTTCTATATTTTGATGTTTCAGGGACCCAAACAACGTCCAAATGACCTAATATTTCACGGGCATCAGTTTTTGGAAGGAACAAAGCGTAGGAGCGAAGTAAGCGAGAAGATGGAAACCCGAGGACCAAAAGGGGGTGGCCCACGCGGCCAGATTCCTTGGCCGCGTGGGGCAACCCATCCTGGCCCTCGAGCCTCCGATGCCGTCGATCTTCGTCTCCCTGCTTAGCCGTGACCTAAAAACGACTATAAAAATACTCCCCCGTCGGCTTTCGGAAGGAAGCGCCGCAGAAACACAGAACCACGAAACGAAGACCTGGAGCTGCAGATTGGAGGGGGAAAACTCCGGCGGGGCGCTGCCGGCGTGGTCTCCATCTTCTCCAACGACTCCTCTACCGTCTCCATGATGAAGAAGGAGTAGTCCACCCCTGGACTATGGGTTTGTGGAAGTAACTTATGTATCTCTCTTCTCTTTGTGCTTCACTAATTATCATCGTATGAGCTGCCGAACATGATTGCGGTCATCTATGTAATACCTTTGTGGTGGATCTCTTTATGAGTTGATATATATTTGAGATTGGAATTGTTTTGTCTAAGTTATGAAAGTAGATGCATATTATGTACCCCGTTCTTATTTATGTGTTTTGATCCAACATATGTATGAGGGCATGTGAGGGGGAACGTGTGCATTAGTTGGAATAACGTGGGGTGGCTAGTGCGGTGAACGTGAGAGAAAGTTCCACGATCCACTTGGGTGTTTTACCTTACTTTGTTGCCTCACTAGGGATAAACAAAAATGCCTTGCTACCGGGGATGTTGGGTGTGACCATGCCACTTCTCCATGACTAGATCTAGCACGTTCTTATTTTAACTTCATGTCATAGAACTTAAAGCTATACTCTGATCTATCTTAATTACTAGGGTGTTATGATTTAGTTCGCATCTTGGTGGAGTATAAGAGAGATTAATAACCAAAAGATCTCTATGTTAGGACGTGATGCCCATATAATTAATAACTTGTTTTGTTGCAATCTCATATGTCAATTCTTGTGTTCCATTATCTACCACTTTATTAAATACAGAGTGCATTTGTGAAACCATGAACCCCCGGTCCATTTTTAATCATAAGAAACACCTTTCCAACAACTTTTATCCATTTTTCATTTTCTGCCATTTAAAAATCAAAAAATACAAAAACACTTTTATATCTTGCATTCACAATACAAAACCCAAAAATATCATCCATCATTGTTTACACCATCCTTGCATATTTATTTCTTGTTTTGCATTCATTTTATTTTCATATCTTTTGCTATCACCTTGTGCTTGACAACCACTTGGTGAGGTTGAGGGCACAAAATAATTTGCTTTGTTTTGCTGGTCTCATAAAGAAGAATAAGGAGACAACAGCTTTTGGCACATTTCACCGAGAGTCCGATATAAACCCTCAAGTCACCCTCGTGGGGAAAATTGTCTTTCCCTTACTATACACTCTGCGCTTGGAGTCTCAACCTAACCCATATCCTTTTGACGTAGGTAACTACGTCTACGGGTATCACATGGTATTTTTTTTATCCCTAGTGAGGCAACTAAGTAAGGTAAAAACTCAAGTGAATCACAAGATTTACTGTCCTTCCCATTAGCCACCCCCCCTTGCTCCAACTAATTCACACATTCCCCTCACACGCTCTCACATACATGTTTGATCAAAACAAGTAATAAAGAACGGGGTACATAATATGCATCTAGTCATACAACTAAAACTGAAAACAATTGCAATCTCAAATATCATCTATGAAAAGATCCACCACATAGGTAATACAAATATGACCGTAATCATGTTAGGCAGCTCATATGGTGCTCATACAATGGAGTTCGAGAGAGACACATAATAGGTACTTCCACAAACCCATGGCCTAGAGCGGACACTCCCCCTTCATCATGGTGACGATGGTGGAGTCGTTGGAGAAGATGGAGACCACACCGGCAACGCCCCGTCGGAGTTTTCCTCCTCCAATCTGCAGCTACAGGCTCCTGTTTCGTGGTTTTGTGTTTCTGCGGCGCTCCTTCCGAAAGGCGTCGGGGGACTATTTTTATAGTCGATTTGAGATCAAGACGAAGGCGCGGGAGCAAAGATCGACGACATCGGAGGCCCGAGGACAAAACCAACATGGCTCACACGGCAAGGGGTAGGGCCCGCGTGAGTCATGTACAAATTCTCCTTGGCCTTCATTTTTCGCGGATCCTTGGCTCGTATGTCTTTGATGACCCACAAGTATACGGGATCGCAACAGTCTTCGAGGGAAGTAAAACCCAAATTTATTGATTCGACACAAGGGGAGCCAAAGAATATTTATAAGACTTAACAGATGAATTGTCAGTTCAGCTGCACCTGGAAATAGACTTGCTCGACACAGATTATCAGTAGCAACAGTTTTACAGCAGTAGCAGTAGTGAAATAACAGCAGCAGTGAAATAAAGACAGCAGTAGTAATTGCAGTAGACAGCAGGATTAAAATACTGTAGGCAAATGGACGGATGTACGGGCGTTGCATGGACAAGATAATTCATATAATAGTCAAGACATAGGCATTTGCAGATAAATAAGATAAATCATCCAAGTATTAAATAACCATATGCATGTGTTCCAATTTAGTTGTGCGTGCTCGCAATGAGAAACTTGCACATCATCTTTTGTCCTACCAGCCCGTTTGCAGCGGGGCCTCAAGGGAAACTACTGGTAATTAAGGTACTCCTTTTAATAAAGTACCGGAGCAAAGAATTAACACTCCGTGAACACATGTGATCCTCACATCACAGCCAACCCCTCCGGTTGTCCCAATTATTGTCACTTTGGGGCTTCGGGTTCCGGACAATAATATGTGTAATACAACTTGTAGATATGATCCAAAACAATGATTATCTTCATGATACAATAACATGTTCAGATCTGAAATCATGGCACTCGGGCCCTAGTGACAAGCATTAAGCATAACAAGTTGCAACAATGACGTAAAACACCGATAACGGATACTAGGCACCATGCCCTAATGATATTACAACTATTACATGAATGATCTCATCCAATCCCTACCATCCCCTTCAGCCAACAGTGGTGGATTACTCACACATGGATAGGGGAAACATGGATGGTTGAAGGAGAGGCGTTGGTGATGACGATGGCGATGATCTCCTCCAATTCCCCGTCCCGGCAAGGTGCTAGAACGGAAACTTCTGATCCCCGAATTGAGTTTCGAGGAGGCGGCGGCGCTCGGGTGTGTTTTTGGGAAAAGTGATCAGCGTGTCCTCGGTTTTAGATCAGAGGGAGCTTATATCCGAGAGGGGGACGCGAGGGGGTGGGCGAGTTGGCCACACCATGTGGTGGCGCGGCCAGGAGCCTGCCGCGCCACCATGTGGTGTGGGACACCCGTGGCACGTCTTCGTCTCGTCTTCTGGCTCCGTGAGTATTCGGGGAAAATAGGGACTTTGGCATATTTTCTGGTATTTTTCCCTAAAGTTGAATTTCTGCACAAAAACAAGACACCAGGACAATTCTGCTAAAAACAGCGTTAGTCCGTGTTAGTTGCATTCAAAACACACAAATTAGAGCCAAAACAAAAGCAAAGGTGTTCGGGAAAGTAGATACGTTTTGGACGTATCAACTCCCCCCCAAGCTTAGCTTATTGCTTGTCCTCAAGCAATTCAGTTAACAACTGAGTACGATAAAAGAAACTTTCACGAACACATTTGCTTCATATGATGTATATATTCTCACTATATGGACAAATGCTTAGGCTATTCATAATAAGATGTATGCAAATGGTGTCACCTAGTTGGTTATAAAAACTATGAAGAGATACCAATCATACCAATAATAAACAACATGAAACATATCAATTCACAGGATTGTAAAGCTCATAATAAAGTATGATAAAGTGGTATCTCGCTTGCCCGAAATTGTACAGCAAAACATAAATGCCCAGGCACCTCTGAGATTAAAGAGAGGACTAGAAATAAAGATATCAAAGATAAAAGCATCAAAGTTATACCGCAGTTAACAGTATTCTGGGACAAGCACATTACACTAAGAATGACAACTTTGCTCTCAAGAAGGTGCCAAAAGAATGGATGATGACTCAACAGTAAAGTAAAAGATAGACCCTTCATGGAGGGAAGCAGGGATTTGACATGTGCTAGAGCTTTTCATTTTTTTTGAAAACAGAGGTAAAATTGTTTTTGAGTGGTGGTTGTTCCGTCAACGAATGGTAATAGAGTTCCTGTTATGTTCCATACTAAGCAAGTTTGAGAGCGGTTCCAATTTTATTAAAAACAAGCATTTATAATATGCATCTTATATATAACTTGACACTCCTACCAACCTTTGCTTTTCACAAACCATGGCTAACCGAATCCTCGGGTGCCCACCAGCAATCACATACCATGGAGGAATGTCTATTTTTTTCACTTTTCAAAACTTTTGATATTATAGTGGTCTAACCAGCTCTTTTGCAATATTAATGACAAGCAGATGAAGCATGCAAGTCGATTGTTACTTAATTAGTATGGAAGATAACAAACCCAACTACTACTTCCTCATGAGCTTAAAACAGTGTCACAAAATGAGAAGTGTTTGAAGGTTTTAAAGGTAGCACATGCAAATTTACTTGAATGGTTTGAAATGCCATGCATAGGTATTTATAGTGGACTCTTTTGGAATAACTTGGTTTTCAGAGATTTGGAAGCACAAGCATAACCGCTTAGTACAAGTGGAGGCTAGCAATAGACAGGGAAGCGACGATTCAAGAGAGCAATAACCGTCATAATCATGCTTGCGACAAAATAAAATTAACGGAGGCATAAAAATGATACTAGAACTCTGAGGCAAAATAAATCATCAAGCCTTAATTGACTCTTTGTTTTCAGTCATATACATGTGTGAGCATGCGCCAAGTCGATTCAAATGAATTATTCAGAGGAGGATACCACGGTGTCATACTCTTTTATGAACAAAACAATGCAAGCACACATCCATGCAACATGTTATCTACTATTAATAAATTGGAATTGATCATAAGAAAACATAAACAACTAAGCATTCACCAATTGGCATATACCTTATGCGAACCATCTAAGCATGCTCACATGAATGAGTATATGTACAAAAATGAAAAACGAATGAGTTCATACCAGCCTCTTACCCAACTCGAATTGTCATAGATCGTCATTATTGCTCTTTCACTTGTGTGGCTTGAATAATATGAAATAAAAACCAATATCCATGGAGTAACGGAAGGTGTTGAAATCTGAAACAAACTATACAAACCAAAAAGAAACAAGAAATATTTTTGGATTTTCGAGTTTGAGAATAACAGCAAAAACAGAACAGTCTGTAAAGATGAATTTTTTCGAGGCACCAGACTTGCTCAGATCAGAAAACTTAAAACTAACGAAAGTTGCGTACATATCTGAGTATTATGCACAAGAAATTTCAGGTCATTTGGATTTTTCTACGATTTATTATGAATTAAACGGTGGATAACAGAAATCTGTCCCTGCGCGAAAGACAAACAACAAAGCAAAATATTTTTGGGTTTTTGCTTATTGAACCGAATTAAACAACTAAGCAAACTAATACTAGAGACTCAAATGAACTAGCAAGAGAAATTACAGAAATATTTTTGGTCTTTTTAAGTTTTTAGAAAATAAAAGAAAACAAGAAACAAACAAACAAAAAGAAAGAAAGAAAATCGAAACATGGATATACAAAGTACCGATGTAAAATGATATATAGATGAGTGGGTTATCGGTATACCTTCCCCCAAGCTTAGGCTTTTGGCCTAAGTGGGGATCACTCCCATGGTGGGTATGACGAACTCCCGAACTGGGCGTGATCATAATCTGGCTCGGTCGAACCAGAAAAGGAGGCAGAAGGTCTGGCGTAGTCGGGGTACGGGTGTGAAGACCCCGCAGTGTCAGGGGGCTGGCCGAAATCATCCTCAGCCCCCAGTGTATCATCCCCCATGCTCTGGCTATGCTGAGCTACGTATGTGTCAAGCTCAGCCTCCGAAAATGACCAACTCTCCCTGGAATCAAAATCAAACAAAAGAGGCGCAGGCAAACTAATAATCCTCTGAGACTCAGTCGTTCTCCAGCCCGACCTTTTGAAAAAGGTCATCTCATACGGGAGGCTACTCAAATTACCATAAGAAGCAATAAAACTATGTTTCCTCATGGCATAAATATCTAGTCTCTCCGAGGGAATCTGAATATCATGATAATGAGGAACTAAACCATGCATATATAGCAAACGAGAAGCAATGAGACCCCCACAAATACCGCCCTTCTCACGGTTAGTGGCAAGACGATAAGCTATCAATTCACCCAAGTTATATGTTCTATCCCGTCGCAAAGCAGCGGCTAAGAATGCCAAGTCATGCACAGATAACTTGCTTCCAACTTTCCTAGCAAGGACACACTTGGTGACAAAATAGGCAAAATATCGAATGCATGGGAGTTGAGTACTCCGAATTTTACCACTTTCATCCGAGAAGCTCCTGCCCTGGCAAATCTCCTTGTACAGGTCCATCAATGGCTTGAGCTTCTCCCTCACCTTCTCTCCCGATCCCCATTGTGGCTCTCTGATCGCTGCACAAAAATCATCAAAGGGCAAGTTGACAGTTTTATTGTAAATTTTATAGTGCACCATGGGGTTAGATGAGGATAAGTTGCAAGTAAAGTCCTGCACCACAGACATAGCTAGTTTTGCATATTGGTTAGGTTCACCAACAGCAAAAGACTCTAATCCTGCATTAGAGATAAAATTTTGAAAATCCCGCGAAATCTCTGCAGCATACATGAACTCGGGGCATGGATAGGCAGCGGGAAATACACCCTCTTCACGCTGGACTCCCATGACTTCATGCACCACTAGTTCATGTTGGTTGATGTGATGCACATTCCACTCCATATTTTGAAAATTTTAACAAATGTCATAAAAATTTATTTTGAGACAACTAAATGAAGGGAACTACCATAGTGACTTGCTAGAGGTTTAATCATGCATCAAAACTAGTTATTCTAACATAGAACAAGCATTTAAACTCACTAAACATGACACCTACAGCAGCAAAATACTCAAGATATAAACCACTAATCAAAATTCCACTTGGACAATCGGAGGAGTCACATACCGGAGAGCAAATTCCCGAAATCTCAGCAGAAAAGATGGGCTGAGGAAGGAGATCGAAATTTCATGAGATGAACAGCAAGAACACGAAATTTTTCAATGGCTGGGTGTTTGGTTGGGAGAGAGAAAGGTTGGGGAGGAAGGAGAGTAAGTGGAGGGCCCTATGGGCCCCACACCATGTGGTGGCGCGGCCACATGGCTGCCGCGCCACCGTGTGGTGTGGGGGCCCTGTGGGTCCCCCTGGTCACCCTTTGGCATTTTCTGGATCCTCCCCGAAAAATAGGATTTTTGGCATAATTTTTTTTTAAATTCTGAGAAATTTTATTTTTTACATTTCCTAGTATTTTAATACAATAAATTTAATATATGCAGAAAAATTGTTTTCTAAAACTAAATCCAACTAAACTTTGCAAACTAAATAACATTACAGTAGGTAAGAAAAGATGAAAGGTCAAATGTTGTTTAGCATTTTCATGCATTTAAAACATACTTGTTAGCAAGGTTGATCAAGTCTTGCCACCAAATAAATTTTAAGTGACATAAAAATTTTAAACATCATGAGACACTCATGTTACCTTATATTGTATTGGTATGGATCCAATCATGAGAGTTCTATATTCTCCCTTATAATCATGTATGGTGCAATCAATACTTCCCACTTTGATGGACCTCAAATTAGTAATGGTATTAACTCCAAATATTTTATCCACTCTCTTGGGGAAATAAACATTATGCTCTTTGTCATTCACATTGAAAGTTACTTTTCCTTTATTGCAATCAATAACAGCCCCTGCAGTATTTAGAAAAGGTCTCCCATGAATAATTGACATATTATCATCTTCAGGCATTTCAAGAACAACAAAGTCAGTCATAATTAAACAATTATTAGCTACTTGAACAGGAACATCCTCACAAATGCCAACAGGAATTGCAGTAGATTTATCAGCCATTTGCAAAGATATATCAGTAGGTATCAATTTATCCAAATAAAGTCTCTTGTAAAGAGATAAAGGCATAACACTAACTCCTGCTCCCAAGTCACATAGAGCAGTTTTAACATAATTATTTTTGATAGAGCAAGGAATAGTTGGTATACCTGGATCTCCCAACTTCTTTGGAACCTTGCCATTGAAAGAATAATTAGCAAGCATAGTAGATATTTCCTCATTAGGAATTTTCCTTTTGTTAGAAACAGTATCTTTCATATATTTTGAATAAGGAGGCAATTTAATAGCATCAGTCAAAGGAATTTGTAAGAACAAGGGTTTCATCCAATCACAAAATTTATTATAATGTTCTTCTTCTTTTGTTTTAAGTTGCTTAGCAGGAAAAGACATTTGTTTTTGGACCCAAGGTTCTCTTTCACTATCATGTTTCTTAGCAATAAAATCTTCCTTAATGTACTTTTTATTTTTAGTATGCTTTTCAGGTTCCTCCTCTATTTCTTCTTTATCCGAAGCATCATTTTTATCATTATCATTGTTACGTTCATTACCATTTTCAGTTTCAGAATAGAAATAGATATACTATTAGGATCATTACCAGGTTCAGAGGATTCTACAACAATTTTATGTTTCTTCTTCTTTTTTTTAGAAGGAGCACTAGGTTTTGTTCAATAATTTTAGGATGTCCCTCTGGATATAATGGATCCTGAGTAGAAATACCTCCTCTAGTTGTTACTTCACAAACATGTTTCTCTTTATCCCTAGAGGCATTTACTAACATATCTTTTTGCATTTTAGTAAGTTGATCGATTTGAGTTTGAACCATATGAAAATGTTTAATAAGTATTTTAACATCATTGGAGGTTCTATCCACAATATCATGCAAATTACTAATAGCTCGAGAGTTTTCCATTAAATGATTTTCTATCCTCATATTAAAATTACCTTGCTTAACAATAAAATCATCAAATTTATCTAAGCATTGATCAGGAGGTTTAGAATAGGTAATATCTCTATTATCAAACCTTTGGAGAGAGTGTACCTCTATCATGCATGAGTGGGGAATTGGCTTACATAATTCTTCAATGGGTGGTAGATTCTTCACATCTTCAGATTTAATACCCCTCTCTTTAAGAGATTTTTTGGCTTCCTTCATCACTTCATCATTCAATTCAATTATACCTCTCTTCTTCGGTGTTGGTGTTGGTGTTGGAGTAGGTTCAGGTATATTCCAATCATCATGATTCTGGCTTATTTTAGCCATTAACTCCCCAGCTTCATCGGGAGTTCTTTTCCTGAAAACACAACCAGCACAATGATACGTCTCAAACGTATCTATAATTTCTTATGTTCCATGCTTATATTATGCCAATTGCTACATGTTTTATATACACTTTTATATCATTTTATGCATTTTCTGGGACTAACCTATTAACAAGATGCCACAGTGCCAGTTGCCTGTTTTCTGCTGTTTTTGGTTTCAGAAAAGTTGTTAAGGAAATATTCTCGGAATTGGACAAACGAAACGTCAAAGTGCTTATTTTCCCCGGGAGGTTCCAGAACACCGAAGAGGAGACGGAGGAGGACCCCGAGGGGCCCACACCCCCTCCCGGTGCGCCCCCCCCCCCCCCTTCTGTCGCGCGAGCACGGGGTGTGGGGCCCTCGAGGCCCCGCCGCCTTCGCCCTTTCGCCTACTTATACCCCTCGGATATCTAAGACCTAAGACGCGCACCTTTTTCCTCCACGAAGTCCAGAGCCGCCGCCGTCGTCAACCCTAGATCGGGAGGGTTCAGAAGCTCCTCCCGGCACCCTGCCGGAGAGGGGAATCATCACCGGAGGGCTCTACATCACCATGCCCGCCTCCGGACTGATGCGTGAGTAGTTCATCCTTGGACTACGGGTCCATAGCAGTAGCTAGATGGTTGTCTTCTCCTCTTGTGCTACCATGTTTAGATCTTGTGAGCTGCCTAACATGATCAAGATCATCTTTATGTAATGCTACATGTTGTGTTTGCTGGGATCCGATGAATATTGAGTACTATGTTATTGCTTCATAATATATCTTGTGAGTGCGTTGTTTATGATCTTGCATGCCCTCCGTTGCTAGTAGATGCTCCGGCCAAGTAGATGCTTGTGACTCCAAGAGGGGGTATTTATGCTCGATCGTAGGTTCATGTCTCTATTTAATCTGGGGTAGTGACAGCAGGCTCTAAGGTTGTAGATGTACTGTTGCTACTAGGGATAAAACAGTAGTACTTTATCTAAGGGTATTTGTATTACTTACATTACACACATTGCCTAATGCAATTATCTGTTGCTTGCAACTTAATACTGAAAGGGGTGCGAACGCTAACCGGAAGGTGGATTATTAGTCATAGATGCGGTTGGAACGGTCTATGTATATTGTTGTAATGCCCAAATGAATATCACACTAGCCATCATAACTATAGTATATGCATCATTATGCACTTCTTTATTCTGTCAATTGCCCAGCTGTAATTTGTTTACCCGCATGTATGCCATTATTATTTATGGAGAGACACCACTAGTTAACTGTGGACCCCAGTCCTTTTTCCTCAAACTGATAAACAATCCTACTGCAATCCTGTTACTTTTATTCTCTGCAAGCAAACATCATTCTCCACACATACGTTTAATCCTTTGTTATAGCAAGCCAGTGAGATTGACAACCTCACTGTTAAGTTGGGGCAAAGTATCTTGGTTGTGTTGTGTGCAGGTTCCACGTTCGTTGCTGACACCGGTAGTGCGCCCTGCCAAAGTCATCTTCAACAACCTCCGGAAGATCTCTAGTTTCCTACTGGTTCGATAAACCTTGGTTTCACAACTGAGGGAAAACTTGCTGCTGCACTATTTCATACCTTCCTCTTGGGGTTTCCCAACAACACCTCACCGGTGCCATCAAGCAATTTTTCTGGCGCCGTTGCCGGGGAAACAAGAGTTCTTCTGTTCAGCAAAGTTTAGCTTCCCCTTTGACGCCAGCAATTTTTCTGGGGAAGCTAAGCTCTTCTACGAGGGGAGTCTCTCACATCCAATCTTTTTTATTTTGTTATTGTCTTGCTTAGTTTATTTTTATTATTGTCTTGTTTGCTTAATATCAAAAATACAAAAAAATTAGTTACTTGCAATTTATTTTATTGTCTTGTTTGCTTAAATATCAAAAATACAAAAAAATTAGTTACTTGCATTACTATTTTTATTTCGGTTTAGTTTTTATTGTTTCGGTTTGTTATTTATTATTTCGGTTTACTTTTTAATTTGCTAAAATAAGTACTGCTGAGAATACTAAGTTGTGTGACTTCACTAGCACCAATAATAATGATTTTATATGCACTCCTATTGCTCCACCTGCTTCTAAAGCAGAGTTCTTTGAAATAAAACCTGCTTTGTTAAACCTTGTTATGAGAGAGCAATTTTCTGGTGTTAGTACTGATGATGCTGCTGCCCATCTAAATAATTTTGTTGAACTTTGTGAAATGCAAAAGCAAAAAGATGTAGATGGTGATATTATAAAACTGAAATTATTTCCTTTCTCTTTGAGAGGAAGAGCTAAAGAATGGTTGCTTTCATTGCCTAGGAATAGTATTGATTCATGGACTAACTGCAAAGATGCTTTTATTGGAAAATACTATCCTCCTGCTAAGATTATTTCTCTAAGAAGTAGCATTATGAATTTTAAACAACTGGATAATGAACATGTTGCTCAAGCTTGGGAAAGAATGAAATCTTTGGTTAAAAATTGCCCTACCCATGGACTGACTACTTGGATGATCATCCAAACTTTTATGCAGGACTGAATTTTTCTTCAAGAAACTTCTTGATTCGGCTGTGGGAGGTACCTTTATGTCCATCACTTTGGGGGCTGCAACAAAACTCTTGGATGATATGATGGTGAATTATTCTGAGTGGCATACTGAAAGGACACCTCAAGGTAAGAAGGTAAATTCTGTTGAAGAAACCTCCTCTTTGAGTGAAAAAATTGATATTATTATGTCTATGCTTGTGAATGGTAAATCTCATGTTGATCCAAATAATGTTCCCTTAGCTTCTTTAGTTGCACAAGAAGAGCATGTTGACGTGAACTTCATTAAAAATAACAATTTCAACAACAATGCCTATAGGAACAATTATGGTAATAATAACTATAAGCCCTATCCTTCTAAAAATGGTAATGGTTATGTTAATTCTTATGGAAAAATGCCTAGTGAGGAAAGGATTTTGGAAATTGAAAGAGCTACTAAAAATTTTATGCAAACCCAATATGAGCAAAATAAAGTATTCACTAGGACTATGGAAGAACAATCTATTATGTTGAGAAATATTAGTCATCAAATAGAAAATTTGAACAGGGAGATTTCAGGTCTATAAGGGAAAATAACTAGTGCTGAAGCTCGTATTTCCTCTATGTCTGAAGCACAATCCTCTTTAATTAATAAAATGGCTGCTAAACCTGAAAATATTGATGATAATCCTTTTGCTACTGCTAATGCCATCCAAGTTAGAATTGATGAAAATGTTAGGATGATGGCCCAATTGCATGCTAGATGGGAAAGAGAGAAAGAGCTAGCTAAGGAAGATAATATTGTTAAAGTTTTTACTATTACCACTGCTGAAAATAATGTTACTTCACATGCTAGTAAGCCTCATACTATTAATGGTAACATAGTTGGTGTTGGAAATATTTCTTCTACTTCTTCCAAAAAGTTAAAATTGCCTAAAACAGCTGAAACTGTTATTGATAAAAGTGCTGAAATTTTTAAGAACATAGGAGATGGTGGTTCGGTTGGCTTTGATGATAATAATTTTGATTTTGATAATTGTAATATCACTGAAGTTATTAAGTTCTTGCAAAAGTTAGCCACATGTCCTAATGCTGGTGCCATGAACTTGGAATTTACAACCCATATTACAAATGCTCTCATTAAGGATAGGGAAGAGAAATTAAAACTTGAAGCTTCTATCCCTAAGAAGTTAGAAGATGATTGGGAGCCCATCATTAAAATAAAAGTGGATAAATTTGATTGCAATGCTTTATGTGACCTTGGTGCAAGTATCTCTGTTATGTCTAAAAAGCTTTATGATATGTTTGATTTGCCACCTTTGGAACATTGTTATTTGGATGTTTTTCTTGTTGATAATGCTATGAAGAAACCTGTGGGGAGAGTCAATGATGTTCTTATTATGGTTAACAATAACCTTGTCCCCGTTGATTTTATTGTCTTGGATATTGAATGCAACCCATCTTGTCCAATTGTTTTGGGAAGACCTTTCTTTCGCACGGTTGGTGCTATTATTGATATGAAAGAATGAAATATAAGGTACCAATTCCCACTTAAGAAAGGTATGGAACACTTCCCTAGGAAGAAAATGAAGTTACCTTTTGATTCTATCATTCATACAAATTATGATGTTGATGCTTCATCTCTTGGAAACACTTGAATATCACTTTCTGTGCCTAGCTGAAAGGCGTTAAAGAAAAGCGCTTATGGGAGACAACCCACTTTTTATTTATGTTATTTTATTTTATTTTATTGAGTCAAGGAAGATGTCTACCTCTGTAGAAATTCCTTTGTATCTTTACTTTATTGCATTGTTGTGTCAAGTTAAGCCTCTAGTAAAAAGTTGATGCTAGATTTGGATTGCTGTGCTGAAACTGTTTTCTGCTGTCCACCGTTAAATTCATAACTCTTTACATAAAAATCGGATGGACCTGGGATTTTTTGTGCGTAATCCTAAGATATATATGCAACTTTCATTAGTTTTGAGTTTTCTGATTTGAGCAAGTTAAGTGCCTCGAAAAAATTCGTATTTAGGGACTGTTCTGTTTTTGACAGATTCTGCCATTTATTTTGCAATGCCTCTTTTACTATTTTGAATGGATCTTTTTGTTCCATAAAGTATCAGTGGATGTAGCTAATGTCCAGTAGCATTGGTAGAAATTGTGTTCATGCAGAATATAAGAATTTTTTGTGCACTAACCCTCTAATGAAGTTTACTTTGAGTTTGGTGTGGAGTAAGTTTACAAGGATCAAGAGAGAAGGATGATGTGATGTGATCAAGAAGATGAAAGAGCCAAAGCTTGGGGATGCCCCCGTGGGTCACCCAAGCATATTTCAAGAAGACTCAAGCGTCAAAGCTTGGGGATGCCTTTCATCAACAAACTATCAGGTCATCTCTATTGAAACTATATTTTAATTCGGCCACATCTTATGTGCTTTACTTGAAGCGTCTGTTTGTTTTTGTTTTGTTATTTTCATTCTATGAATAAAATGGATCCTAGCATTTCTTTGTGGGAGAGAGACACGCTCCGCTTTTTCTTATGAATACTCATATTCTTCACTTATATTTGTTGAGTATTCTTCTATGTTATTTCAATACTTTCAGCTCTTGTTTTTCATGCATCTCTTGTTGGAGCTGTTAGTTTTTCTTATGTTATACTCTCATATCTCATTGTTATATACTTGGAGAGTTTATTTTTAAATAAGTTTATTGGTGTTTGGTTGGAAACAGAAAATGCTAAATGTGGTAGATGGTATAATGAAAAAGATATACATGCTCTTATGAATTGTTATCTTGTATGTTGTGGTGCTTGGCAATTGTTTTGAGCTCTCAAGTAGATCATGTTTAAGCTTTTACATCATGTAGTTAAAACCTATTAATGAAGAACTACTGTAAAGCTTGTTGAAATTTGGTTTGCATGTTTGGTATCTCTAAGGTCTAGATATTTTCTAGTAAAGGTGTTTTGAACAACAAGGAAGACAGTATAGAGTTTTATAATACTTGCAATATGTTTTTATATACGTCTTGTTGTCATAGTTTATACTTGTGTTTGCTTCAAATAACCTTGCTAGCCAAAGCCTTGTACTGAGAGGGAATGCTTCTCGTGCATCCAAAACCTTGAGCCAAAACCCATGCCATTTGTGTCCACCATACCTACCTACTACATGGTATTTCCTGCCATTCCAAGCAAATACTTCGTGTGCTACCTTTTATTATTCAAAACATACTATCTCTTATTTGTGTCAATGTTTATTAGCTCAAGTATGTGGTGTTACGGATATCAACCTTGTCATTTGCTTTTAGACAGACTTTCACAACCGGACTAGTGGCATATACATCCGCTTATCCATTAACTTTGCAAAAAGAGCTGGCAAATGGGGTGCCCAGTCCCAATTAATTACAACTTTAACCGCTTCAATCTCTTCACATTTTTGCCCTGATCTAATCAGTCAAGCAATGACAACAGTTTTTAACTATATGTGTAAACAAAAGAGATAAGAGGGATGATCTACCTTGCTGGTAGAAATAACGTCCTTCATGGGAGCCGCTCTTCAAAGTCTGGTTGACAAGGAGGGTAGAGTGCCCATTACCATTCGTTGACAACAACAAACACCTCTCAAAACTTACTTTTATGCTCTCTATATGATTTCAAAAACCTATAAAACTAAAAAACTCTAGCACATGTTTGTATCCCTGCTTCCCTCTGCGAAGGGCCCTTCTTTTACTTTATGTTGAGTCAGTTTACCTACTTCTTTCTGTCTTAGAAGTAAACACTTGTGTCAACTGTGTGCAACAATTCTTATATGCTTACTTATTGCACTTGTTATATTCCTTTGTGTTGACAACTATCTATATGATATACATGTTACAAGTTGAAAGCCAATGCTTAAACTTATATCTTCCTTTGTGTTGCTTCAATGCTCTTTTACTTAGAGACTATTGCTTTATGAGTTAACTTTCATGTGAATCATTTTGATGCTTGTTTGAAAGTACTATCCATGAAAAGTTTTTGCTTATATGATGTAGTTGTTTACTCCTTGACTATTTGTTAGCAAACTATAAACCATTGCTTTGAATCACTTCATTCATAACATGAGCCTTACATTATTATATGATCAAGATTGTGTGAAGCATGTCACTTCAGAAATTATTCTTGTTATCGTTTTACCTACTCGGGACGAGTAGAACTAAGCTTGGGGATGCTTGATACGTCTCAAACGTATCTATAATTTCTTATGTTCCATGCTTATATTATGCCAATCGCTACATGTTTTATATACACTTTTATACCATTTTATGCATTTTCTGGGACTAACCTATTAACAAGATGCCACAGTGCCAGTTGCCTGTTTTCTGCTGTTTTTGGTTTCAGAAAAGTTGTTAAGGAAATATTCTCGGAATTGGACAAACGAAACGTAAAAGTGCTTATTTTCCCCGGAAGGTTCCAGAACACCGAAGAGGAGACGGAGGAGGACCCCAAGGGGCCCACACCCCCTCCCGGCGCCCCCCCCCCCCCCCTTCTGCCGCGCGAGCACGGGGTGTGGGGCCCTCGAGGCCCCGCCGCCTTCGCCCTTTCGCCTACTTATACCCCTCGGATATCTAAGACCTAAGACGCTCACCTTTTTCCTCCACGAAGTCCAGAGCCGCCGCCGTCGTCAACCCTAGATCGGGAGGGTTCAGAAGCTCCTCCCGGCACCCTGCCGGAGAGGGGAATCATCACCGGAGGGCTCTACATCACCATGCCCGCCTCCGGACTGATGCGTGAGTAGTTCATCCTTGGACTACGGGTCCATAGCAGTAGCTAGATGGTTGTCTTCTCCTCTTGTGCTACCATGTTTAGATCTTGTGAGCTGCCTAACATGATCAAGATCATCTTTATGTAATGCTACATATTGTGTTTGCTGGGATCCGATGAATATTGAGTACTATGTTATTGCTTCATAATATATCTTGTGAGTGCGTTGTTTATGATCTTGCATGCTCTCCGTTGCTAGTAGATGCTCTGGCCAAATAGATGCTTGTGACTCCAAGAGGGGGTATTTATGCTCGATAGTAGGTTCATGTCTCTATTTAATCTGAGGTAGTGACAGCAAGCTCTAAGGTTGTAGATGTACTGTTGCTACTAGGGATAAAACAGTAGTACTTTATCTAAGGGTATTTGTATTACTTACATTACACACATTGCCTAATGCAATTATCTGTTGCTTGCAACTTAATACTGAAAGGGGTGCGGACGCTAACCGGAAGGTGGATTATTAGTCATAGATGCGGTTGGAACGGTCTATGTATATTGTTGTAATGCCCAAATGAATATCACACTAGCCATCATAACTATAGTATATGCATCATTATGCACTTCTTTATTCTGTCAATTGCCCAGCTGTAATTTGTTTACCCGCATGTATGCCATTATTATTTATGGAGAGACACCACTAGTGAACTGTGGACCCCGGTCCTTTTTCCTCAAACTGATAAACAATCCTACTGCAATCCTGTTACTTTTATTCTCTGCAAGCAAACATCATTCTCCACACATACGTTTAATCCTTTGTTACAGCAAGCCAGTGAGATTGACAACCTCACTGTTAAGTTGGGGCAAAGTATCATTGTTGTGTTGTGTGCAGGTTCCACGTTCGTTGCTAACACCGGTAGTGCGCCCTGCCAAAGTCATCTTCAACAACCTCCGGAAGATCTCTAGTTTCCTACTGGTTCGATAAAACTTGGTTTCACAACTGAGGGAAAACTTGCTGCTGCACTTTTTCATACCTTCCTCTTGGGGTTTCCCAACAACACCTCACCGGTGCCATCACACAACTATCCAGGTATGCCCTAGATTCAATAGTTAGTCCAGTATAAAATATATCAAGAAGTTCATTTTTCTCTAAATCATGGTTAGGCTGAGCTCTAAGTAGAGAGCAAAACCGTGTCCAAGCTTCAGACAATTTTTCTCCTTCATTTTGATCAAATTTATAAATTCTTAGCAAAGCATCATGTTGAGCACTAGCAGGAAAATATTTCAGAAAGAAAGCATCAAGCAAACCAATAGGACTAGTAATAGAACCAGGAGACAAATTATTATACCAAGTTTTAGCTTCACCTTTTAATGAGAAGTAAATATTTTAGTAACAAAGTAGGTGCGTTTCTTTATGTCATCAGAGAATATACCACTTAAAGTAGAGAGCTCATTCATGTGTTCTACAGCACTTTCATTTTCAGTTCCGCAAAAAGGTCCCCTCTCAACAATAGATATGTGTGACAAATCAAGAGAGAAATCACAATCCTTATCTTTAATGTCTATGGGAGATGTAGCAAATTTAGCATCAGGGGACATTTTATATCTAACATCACGTTTCTCAAGAAGACTTTTCCTAGCACTAGCAGTACTAGCAGCATTAATTTTATCAATAAGGTCATCATCAAGTTCCACATAAATTTCATCAGGATCATCAGAAGAATACTCTCTAGACTCAGGTGAACTAGCAGAAGTATTAGAATTTTCATTATGTGTTTCAGCATTTTCAGTTTGTTTAGATTTAGCAATTGTAGCATCTAGAAAAGGTCCTACGGAACCATTTTCATCAAGCACATTAGAAACATCATCACAATTTTCAGAAGCATTTTCAGATTCAGCAGAAGTAATAGTACGAGTAGCATGCGGTGGTGAAATAAGCTTACTCATCACAGACGGAGAATCAAGAGCAGCAGAGGTACTCAAAGTTGTACCTTTCCTTGTAGTGGATGGAAGTATGGGAAATTTTTCATCACGTGGTCTTCCCATGATGAACAGATTGCAGCGAACAATATCAATATCAGGTGAACTTACAAATAAAGCTATGCTCCCCGGCAACGGCGCCAGAAAATAGTCTTGATGACCCACAAGTATAGGGGATCGCAACAGTTTTCGAGGAAAGTAAAACCCAAATTTATTGATTCGACACAAGGGGAGCCAAAGAATATTTATAAGGCTTAACAGATGAATTGTCAGTTCAGCTGCACCTGGAAATAGACTTGCTCGACACAGATTATCAGTAGCAACAGTTTTATAGCAGTAGCAGTAGTGAAATAACAGCAGCAATGAAATAAAGATAGTAGTAGTAATTGCAGTAGACAACAGGATTAAAATACTGTAGGCATAGGGACGGATGTATGGGCGTTGCATGGATAAGATAATTCATATAATAGTCAAGACATAGACACTTGCAGATAAAGAAGATAAAGCATCCAAGTATTAAATAACTATAGGCATACCAGCCCGTTTGCAGCGGGGCCTCAAGGGAAACTACTGGTAATTAAGGTACTCCTTTTAATAAAGTATCGGAGCAAAGCATTAACACTCCGTGAACACATGTGATCCTCACATCACAGCCATCCCCTCCGGTTGTCCCAATTATTGTCACTTTGGGGCCTCGGGTTCCGGACAATAATATGTGTAATACAACTTGTAGATATGATCCAAAACAATGATTATCTTCATGATACAATAACATGTTCAGATCTGAAATCATGGCACTCGGGCCCTAGTGACAAGCATTAAGCATAACAAGTTGCAACAATGACGTAAAACACCGATAACGGATACTAGGCACCATGCCCTAATGATATTACAACTATTACATGAACGATCTCATCCAATCCCTACCATCCCCTTCAGCCTACAGCGGTGGATTACTCACACATGGATAGGGGAAACATGGATGGTTGATGGAGAGGCGTTGGTGATGACGATGGCTATGATCTCCTCCAATTCCCGTCCCGGCAGGGTGCCAGAATGGAGACTTCTGATCCCCGAATTGAGTTTCGAGGAGGCGGCGGCGCTCGGGTGTGTTTTTGTGAAAAGTGATCAGCGTGTCCTCGGTTTTAGGTCAGAGGGAGGTTATATCCGAGAGGGGGACGCGAGGGGGTGGCCGAGTTGGCCACACCATGTGGTGGCGCGGCCAGGAGCCTGCCGCGCCACCATGTGGTGTGGGCCACCCGTGGCACGTCTTCGTCTCATCTTCTGGCTCCGTGAGTCTTCGGGGAAAATAGGGACTTTGGCATATTTTCTGGTATTTTCCCTAAAGTTGAATTTCTGCACAAAAACAAGACACCAGGGCAATTCTGCCGAAAACAACGTTAGTCCGTGTTAGTTGCATTCAAAACACAAAAATTAGAGCCAAAACAATAGCAAAAGTGTTCGGGAAAGTAGATACGTTTTAGACGTATCAGTCTTCTTATTTCCAAATAATAGCTCCCGTAAAATATGGGGTCAATTGGACGTCGTTTGGTCCCTGAAACTTAAAAATATAGAAAAGGGGTTTTCTGATTCTGCAGGGTTTATTCCAAATAAATAGGGAAACTGTGAATTATCCCCTAAAATCATTATAAACACATGAGTATAACCCATATATGATGCAAATAAGTTGAAATATTAAGTAATAAAGTGCAAAATTCATGTATGCATTTTACATGCATCAAGCGTTTCTATCATTTGTCGATCAGTGCATTTTTCCGATTATCATAATTTATTCATTTAGTTTAAGTTAGACATGAATACAAATAGCATCTCGAATTAACAAATCTACGCTAGATTTAGGATGTGGAATGGCATATAGTAGAAAACAGTTGTACATGTTAAAGCCTACATATGGTTTACGTGATTGGATCATAAAAACATCGGTACGCAATGAATCCAATAGTTTATTTTATAACCATCACCAACAAATCATGGCCAAGGTGCATAGATCTAACAATTCTGTATGATCCGGTGTTAACTAGAAGTGCCGATCAGATTCTTACCTGGTTGCTGAATCTTACTGATCATCCATGACGTACTTGTGCTTGCATCCCGCCCGTTGTCGTGTCCACGGGGTCCAGCCATGGCGTCGACCTACGTGAGGCGCGAGACGGCACGAACGGCCGGCGACGACACCGGATCTCGGTGAGCACAAATCGATCTGCACAATGTGGACGGTTTAGATGCACGTAATTCAGGGGCGGGAACGGTGGGGAGGGAGAGGGGGCGGGACGTAGTACATATAAAAGGGAGGGCCAAATATTTGATTCGTGCGGTTCGAGGGAAAAGTGTAGGGAACGAAAATTTTGTGTGTGTTGGGTTAGGTGAAACTTTTTGGAGGGAAACATTTTTCTGTGATAGAAGAAAAGAAAAAAGGCCAGAAAATGAATTAAATACATGGAAAACAGCTAAACTGGTTAAAAAGGTTTTTTAAATCATACTTATCATGCAATGTTTGTGGAATCATGCAAACAATGTGCTCAGCACACATTAACAAGAGTTTGGCCATGTGAGATGTGAGATGTGCACTTAGGAGGGCATTTAGGTAATCCTGGTAGAACAATCGACCATGAGAGCCGGGTGAATATTTCAACTTTGATTTACTTGTCCAACATTTCCTTAGTTTATGCTAGGATGATGTTTGTGGGGTGGTTCTTATGGACAACTCTTGTGAAAATTAAAGGTGATGTAATCAACGCCGCTTCGCCGACATCGACCCTTTCGGTGAAACGACAACCTAGGAAGCATGGTCCATCTTCCTAGAATCAGATTGGGCTGAATTTTTTTGTGAGTGCTCATGCACACATACAAGGAGTTCTTGCAAAATTTAAGATTTTTCTGACATGTTTTGGTGTGTCAGACATTTTATTGCTAGAAAAAGGCCAAAAATGAATTAAATGCATAAAAACAGTTAAACTGCTTAAAATAGGTTTTTAAAATAACACTTATCATGCAATGTTTGTGGAATCATGCAAACAATGTGCTCGACGCACATTAACAAGAGTTTGACCATGTGGGATGTGAGATGTGCACTCAGAAGGGCATTTAGGTCATTCTGGTAGAACAATCGATACATTTATCATTTCAAAATAAGACTATCTTGTCACTCATCCTAGATTTAAAATACACCAAGAAATCATTTGAAATTCAAGTTTGGAGAATTTTGGGGAAAATACCAAAAGCATATCATTTATGCATAAGTGCATTTATTTGAATTTTGAACATTGTCTCATATGAGCAATGATCTTGGATTTTAGAACCCGAGGGTGACAACTCGTTAGAAGCTTTAGACTGCACTACCTGTCAGTCTCAAGGCAAGTTTTATACTTGCATGTCCTCGATTGATTTATTTTTATCAAAGTATGTGTGCAAAGTTGTATATTATCATTGCATTGAAAAAATAAAAACTGTTTTCGAATTATGTGAATTGATATATATGTTGTTTCGCGGGTGATGGAACCATGGTTGGTAAGGATCTCTTAGTGGAGGTTCCATCGTACGAAAAGTATATATCTAGGATTAATTACCAAGAATTAGTTACCAATGTCCTAGTGATCTTAAGGCCGTATTGAACTATCGGCCAACAGATTCACTATGGATGGGCTAGTCAGAAGTATCTTCGCTCGTTCATATATCTCGGCAGATTATTACCTAGTTGAGTCTGTTGCTGCGGCCAACAGCGTGGAAGCGCATACTCTTCTGACCTGACGGGATGATTTGGAATAGGAGCTAGGGAGTGGTGATGGGCTATTTGTCTTTGTACCGACCGGGTCATAAGGGGCGGATATATGTTGTGCGGGGAGGAGATCCACATGGCTAGATGCCCTGAGTCCTGCCTATAGCAGAGATGGTGTGCAAAGAGAGCATAAATGGCCATATTGTTGTTGGGTAATGCAGCTCTGTAGAGTCAACAAAAATAATTGTGACTGTCACATCCTTATTCCAGGAGGGGACTACAGACCGCAGCAGAAAGGCATACCGAGTGATGACTATGAACCCGTGGAGGTTAGGGGCATAGTTTTCTGAAGTAAAAGTTGAGTTTTGAAGAAATGTTTTCCAAACCTGCATATCCATCTTTGACTTTTGGGTCAAGATGGTAGCTAGTGCATACCTCTTATCTACGCGTTAGGCTAAACTTGCAGTAACGATGTTACTCATTTGTTTCCTCTTTCATCCTCTGCTTAGACTCTGAGGAAGAACTGGAGGAGGGCTATGGAGTTTACCATGCCAGTGAGGTGTATTATGAAGAACCGGCCTTGTCCGGAGGGGTGGAAGGCGTCGACTACCTGATTGCTTATGGAGCAGACGACGATGAGAAGGAAGAAACCAAGACTTAGATATTTGTCTTAGGAACCGGGTCGAGCAACACTAGAATAGTACTACTTTGTGTCGAGACCTATGGTTCTCGGTTTGCTACCATCTATAGCTAGGAAGTTAACATTTGTTGACTGGTCCGTAGTTGAGATTTCTCCCATACAGGAGAAAGATGTTAATTTTTTTATACATTTCTGGTTTATAATACTGCAGTGTGTAATAAAGTGGATCCGTAATGTTTCTGTTGTAGTAGTCTGTGTGATGTAATATCTACGGATTAGTCATTCCGTGAATGTTATGTCAAGACTTGTATATTACAATATGCAGTAGCGTGCGGGGTCACTACACTACTGCACTTAGGGGTCGGCAAAAACGGTTAGACTTTAACCTGACAAAACCATATGAGAAAAGATAGTTAATCTTCGTTCTTTGCATCTGAGAAAATTAATCTGCTAGTACGAAAGTTTGTATACGACAGATTCATGGTTTGCCACGGTTCCGGTTTTGCACACCCTTATATGCACTTGTATCAATAATTCAATATAAAAGACATGCTAATACCCACACTCCTTGCTTCTAGAATCCACATCAGGAAAATACATTTCTTGTTTCAGACATAATTCCTATTTAGCCTCTGCAAAGCGATGAAAGTAATTATGATGACTGTGTGGGTTAATTCAGCGTTTCGGACACTCCACAATCCAAACACTATGACATGATGGTGCGTACCTCGTTGGCAAGGAGCCTAGAGCAGTCGATGCAGCCGCGTCGGAGCACCGCTAACACAGTCTTCGTGAACCCAATGTGAAAAATGGGCTTGGCAAGTACAAAGTGGCCAGGGCAATCAGCTGAACCTCCATCACATGTTGCGCACTGAGCCTCTCTCTTATGGTTAACAGCGGCACCTAGTTTTGGATCTGATAGGCCATCTGTGGAGCCAATGTTTCCTCCAGACTTTCGCCCTGCTTTATAAATAAAGCAATCACCGTTTGAGACCGCTGCTGGGCCAGACAGCACAACGCTCAAAAGAAACAACAGAGAAAAAGAAAAAGAAGATAAAACAAAGCCAACAACAGTGGCTCGACGGAGGGTGACCCGCGACCGCTGCGTCCTCCGGAGAAATTCCACCACACTCCAAGCGCTTCGAAGCGTCACGTACCAGGCAGCACCTCCAAGAAGGGAAGCGACGGCGACGACGCTGCTGCCCAGACAAGTCCTAGGGTTTCCCCTGGTACGATACGAGAGGTGGGGAGGAGACACACCCGACACCCTTCAAGAAGGTCGATGATACCCAAAGGCGTCACCGTGACGGTGTCAAAACGACAAGGATTTCTCCCGACCCGTCCAAACCACACTACCAGACGCTTCGTATTGCTCCACCAAGCTCGCCGCCCACCAGCATACGCCACCACGGTCTTGCAGTCACCCACGTCTCACCGTGACACACGACGCGAGGCCGGTAAAGAGGAAAGGAAGAGACTTCGGTGAGGGTTAGCAGAGCAGGAGCACGCAGGAGGGAACTGCCTCCACCGCCTTCCAGCGATAGCCGACGGGATACAACAGCAGATCAAACCAGGCCAACCTGGCCCAGCCGTGCCCGAATGGGCTCGTGAAGCCCCGCCGTCGCATTGTAGCAAGGGTGCTACCGTCCGTGCCACCCTAGCACTAGTCCCTACTCCTTCTACCAGAAGATCCACAAAGATCCCCGCCACCAAGTAGCAGCGCCACCGCTCTTGTGTTCACCCGGGCCTGCCGGACCACCGCCGGTCTGAGGAACACAACACCAGCGGGTGTGGTACGGTAGCACACTAGACCAGCAGCAGAGACAAGGAACGCATCACGTAGCCATGGACTAGCGAGCAAGGCAGCAACGGCACCTCCGTGCTACATGCCACTCGAGCCCGACCGGAGGCGAGAGCTCGATGGACGCAGCACCTCTGCGCCGCCCACTCTCCATCCTCGCACGAACCCGGAGGTCTCCCGCCAAGCATCAGAACGAGGCTCGAGATCCCTGCGGCTGCCAGCCTTCTCCTGACCATGCCGCTGCCGGAGCACTGCACCTCAACTCTAACCGCGCCGTCGCCGGTGTGTCGTTGTCGCCTACCCAGCACCGATAGGAGCCAGCAGCCTGAGCTCGTCGTCGATGGCGCACCGCCACCGCCGTAACCGCCCCGCGTTCGGCCGGCCCGCCCCGACCCAGATGGGGCCCGACGGGCCCAGATTTGGGCCGCATGGGTACGGCCGGCGCCGCCCTGCTGCATGCCGGCGCTGCTGCACTACACGCGCGCGTCGCCACCTTCACGCCGCCACCCGGCCGGAGCTGAACCACCGCCGCCAGAGAGCACCGCCACCGGGCCGCCCGAGCCCCGTCTCCAGTGACAACCGACGCGGGGAGAGGAAAACCGCCGCCGCCGACTCCACCCGGGCTGCGCCTCGGCAGCCCCTGCCGACGGCGGCCACGAGGAAGCAAGGAGAGGGAGGGAATGAGGCGGGGCGAGAGGAAGTAGCGCGCCGCCGCCACGGGGGGCGACGGTCGCGTGCGGGAGGAAGTGGAGCCGATGTTTAGCTCAGACATTGACAATTGATTAACAAACACAATTATTTATCGACCAACAAACTACGGTTAACCCAAATGCATTAACAAAGAGCTGCACATAGATGCACAACTTACCATTTTTAGTATAATTTGGAATATCAGAACAATGATACAATGATACCACGTACTTATAAACTCATCTTGTATTGAAATCGGTTATGTCATGGTATCTATCTATGCTACCATGCATCTTCATCTCTTTCATCATTAATTAGGGGGACACGTCACCTTTTAACAAAGCGTGGCATGCATGATACTGCATATGATATTAGCACTATAACCAGTCTAACCATCTTTGTTACCGGCTTGACAAATTTTTATCTATCCTATTAAAACAAGATACAACCCCAAATGGGAGCACACGCCAAAGACCACAGCGACCAGCCACCCATATCTCACCGACCCGGCTCTAGGTAAGAAGGGCACCCAGCCATACCCGCAATCAAGCACCACACTAGAGCTGATCCCGTCAGACGCGACACTGCTCTCGACGGCAATAATCAGATGGTGAGGGAGGCCACACAAGATGGCGGTGTGTCGAGCATCATGGCGAGGCAACCCAACAGCTCCATGGACCAAGTCACCCGTTTTACACCGGGACATTTTTTTCGATAAAGGGATTTTTATTATTTAAAGTGTTTTAAGCATTACACCCGGTTTCTGCATAACTAGAATGTACACAGCCGTTACGAGTTCAGCAGTACGAAAAGTAAAAAAAGTGTATTACATATCATGATGAGAAATTGTTAAAACGCCTATGGTGTCGGAGGGTCGATCCGCAAATTATGCTGCCATCCATGTTGGGATAAAAGACTCTTGTTGTGTCCTCCAGCCTTGTATACACCTCTGTAAATAGGTCCCGATGCTCCACATGTTGCAACTGAGACCACAAACGGAGCGTAGATGTACTTCTGTAGATAACTTGTATAAGAGAAGGATTTTTATCATAAAAAACCTTGTCATTTTTATAAAGCCAAAGCGACCATATAACGGCAAGTGATGCCACCCTAATAAGTTGTTTAAACATGTTATCCATACATTAAGCGAATTGCCAAAAATATTAGCAATGTAGATATAACATAGAACCCATTTGGATGATTGACCATATAGAACCAGTTAATTTCTATTCGAATAATAAGTGTTTGATAGTCTCATCATTATGACAGAAGACACACTTTTTACTTCCATGACAATTACGTTTTACAAGGTTATGTTTTACAAAAGTTACTCCTCGACAAAGATACCACACAAAGATCTTATTTTTTAGTGGTATCTTTGTCTCTATTTTACTATCCGCAAAGAGTATACTCAGTTGGTCTCTTATATTATATCACATATGTTACGACCCATAATAAAGTATTAACATAGACTATATGATACTCTGCACTCTGACTAATTTTAAGACTAGTCATAGTGGGGAGTATCAAAGAGTGGTATCATGCATATGATACTAGTGTATGTTACTATCTCAATAGTGGGCGGTAACATAGATGTAGTATCATATAATCATGCATTTATTAGGCTATAGACTAATCTTGTCTCGAAATCCGCTATGTTACGGTATTTACCTATGATACCACCGTCACATCTCTCTTCTTTAAATACTTGCAACATCATCATTTTTTCCTACGTGAAACTTATGTTACTACCTATGTTAGTCCCACTATGACTAGTCTAACCTAGGCTGACACATTTTGGCTGGAGCATCTACGGTGAGCAGCGTCGGATGAACCACGTGGCGAGATTGTTATGCCTTTGACTTTGTGCGTAGACTAGTCCGCCCTTCAGGTTGCTCCTCTGTCCAGCCTCTCTGACCCCATGTCGAAGTCAGCGTCTACCTCAGCCCCACGCACGCCGTCGTCAGCGCGCGCGTCGCTCCCACCACTTGTCCACGTCGCAATCCACTGCAGAAAACCATCGAGAAGCAGCCAGCTCTCCCTCGACCACACGTTTTCCACGGAACCAGCGGCTGGACCTGGATATAATATGAGTGGAAAGATCAACGACGCTGGTGCTGGTCCGAGCATATCCCACGTCCGTATGTCCTCCTGGCGCCCTTCTGTTTCTGTCTGTCTACGACATACTCGCCGCGTATATTCCGATGTTACCGAAGGGTATATAATCGCGTCCGATCCTCCAACCTCAGTTCAACAATAGCACTCCAGCCCCACTCGACGTGCACTCATGAGCTCAAGCAAGCTAGCGCCACCCAGCACAGCCGCCATGGCCGCTAGTACGATCCAAGATTGCGCCGCGGGCTGCCGTGACCGCGGAGGAGGCTCCGCGGACGCCAGCAGCCGTCCGGTGGGCGAGTTCGCCGGCCGGTCGATGATCTCCTCCGAGCGGGAGCACGGCATCATCGTCGCCGCGCTGCGGCACGTCGTCTCCGGGTACAGCACGGCGCCGCCGGAGATCGTCACCCCCGCGGCCGAGGCGGAGACGGTGCAAGTGCAACCGGCAGCGCAGATCAGGAAGATCAGGAGGAGGAAGAAGAACGTGTACCGCGGCGTGCGGCAGCGGCCGTGGGGGAAGTGGGCGGCGGAGATCCGCGACCCGCGCCGCGCCGTGCGCAAGTGGCTCGGGACCTTCGACACCGCGGAGGACGCCGCGCGGGCGTACGACCGCGCCGCGCTCGAGTTCCGCGGCCCGCGAGCCAAGCTCAACTTCCCGTGCTCTCACTCTGAGGCGCCTCTGCCTGACCCTGATCAAGAACACGGGAACGGCGTTGGCCGCCATGCTAGCAGCGCGGTGCCGGAAAACGAGGCTCTGACGCCGTCGCCGTGCAGTGCGGATGCCCACCAGGGGACGCCGCCGGGAGAGTGGCAGCTGGGTGTGGACGGAGCCGGCGACCAGCTGTGGGATGACCTGCAGGATTTTATGAAGCTAGATGGCGATGACCTGTGGTTCGCGCCATTTTCGAGTGCGCCATCTTGTACATGAGCTCCTGTATAGAGAGTTAGAGACACCAGCAGTTGGTTTAGACTAACTGACAACCGTATTGATTTATTCGTGCAGCTGACATTTTTGGACAAAGCATACCTAATTCGTTACATTAAGTGTGAGTATATCATGTGATTTGGGAAAGAGAAAGGTTTGATTCAAAATTTGAATTTAAGAACCAAGTCTCGTAAACTCCCTGAACCCTCGATCCTCAAGCTAGCTTTTTTGCTTCTGGGATTTGTTGATGTGGTGCATGTAGAAGATTGATGGGGGGTTTCGGACTCTCCCTCGCAAAGGCATTTCCCAGAACGGCATGATCGATGTGGCAAGTGACGAAGGACAGCTGAATACTATAGTGTGTTTCACTGTATTGCATTTGCCACTGTTGGGTTCAGTACAAAAACAAGGAGATGAAGCGATCGTGGGGAGAGATGCAGGGGCACTCCCAGGTGCATGCACTCCACTTATCTAGCTAATGCTAAAGACTAGGTACAAGTAGTTACAGATGTACATCGGTATAATGAGCCTAGTCTGACAAGTACCACTACGTTCTACCTTACGTTGTATCGGTATAACTGATGATCGCCAAATACACACGTAACGTGAGGACTCCCTGAGAGGTGACATGATTCTTCATACAAGAACTGAATGGCTTATGGCGTACTACCTGAGACCATGACTTGAAAGTTCCTATGAGCACGTCAATTACACATCATCAAAATGTGACCTGAATCATGCTTGCTATGATCGTTTTTAAGAGCTACAATTAGTATGTACACAACTACATTGCAGGAAAGTCAGAGACACGAGATGCAGAGAGCATGCACACTTTGGCACCAAGACAATCCCAGAACTTCAATGTTAACTAGTAGTAAATGGAAGAGCTAAAGTGATCCATATACCACTACTGTTTGATTCATTCGCAAATCAGCCACAAAACCTACATCATCACGGAAGGTCTGTTGGTGCATTTCCAGAGTGGACACCATCCAGTCCACGCCGATTTCCAGAGTGGACACCATCCAGTCCACGCCAAGCAGGGGAAGAAACTAGTTCTGCACATTTGGACTGTAGCTTGGTGAAGTCGGGCTATAAGAAGGAGAGGTGGGGCTGTACTCCGCGCCATGAGCCAGGGAGTATTCGGGTGAAGTGGGAGAGTATCTGGGAGAAGTCGGACTGTACTCTGTGTCATGTGCCAAGGAGTAATCAGGTGAAATTGGAGAGTATCGGGGAGAAGTCGGGCTGTACATCTGGGAAGCTGGGTTGCTGTCAGACAAGTTAGGGGAGTAACTTGGCGAGCTTGGGGTGTACTGGGGTGACACAGGAGAGTAACTAGGTGCAGTTGGACTGTACAGAGGGGAAGTCGGGCTATAGGATGGCACGGAGGGATCATGACTGTACACCAATGAATATGGACTCTGAACAGGTGTAGAATGGGCATTTACAGGGGTGGTAGGGCTGTAATAAGGTGAAACCGAATAGGGCATGGGCGAAGTAGGCCTGTAAGAAGGTGAAGGGGAAACATAAACTGGAGAAGCAGGAGCATATCGAGGTGTCACGGAACTGTGCACCGGTGACAAGGAACCGTAGACCGGGGAGGCAGAACTGTATACCGGTGAGGAGGGATTGTAGACTGGGGATACAGGATTGTACACCGGTGAGATGGGATTATAAGAATTGGGTGTAGTGTTGAAGGAGGAGTATGGTGGAGTTACTGAGCTGTAACTTGGTGGGACTGGACCGTATTGATATGTTGTTCTGAACAGCGAGGAAGTAAGTCCACTGATATAGGGTGAAAACTGGCCATCCCCAAATGGTGAAGATTGCGCATATGGGCTTAGCAGGTAATTCGGTGTAGAGACTGGCGAACATGTGGTCTTAATGGCATCACCTAGACCATCAGTGTAGCTTGGGAGGTCAATGTCCATGGCCTTCTGCAATATCTCAGTGTTCAGATACAACTCGCAGGCCCCTGTGCCAACTGGTGCAAGCTGACCAAGCATGATGTTCTCAGAGACACCTCCAACTGGGTCAGTTTCGGCATATGCAGCAGCATCTAGTAAGATCATAGCGGTTTCCTCAAATGAGCATCTCATAAGGGGCCCTGTGTCATTCTTGTTGATGCCATGCCTGGTGATGGCCATCAGATAACCTTTGTGTGTCATTAAGTCGCAGAGAATAGCCAGATGACGATAGTTCACATAAGATCCATCAAAAGAGATGACTTGCCGCAGCTCATGCAACAACGTTCGCCGAACAGCCTCAATTCCAAGCACTTCTATTACTTCAATCAGATGGTTGCTAGTCGTTCTCGACGCATCAACATCATCATTGCACAATACTTCCAAGAGATTAATCCCTTCCGTGTCAAGCATCCACTCCACATCTGTTGTGAACCCTTCAGTTTGGTTGAACTTGGTCACCTTTCCAGATTTGATAAACACCTTGGATATTTCAGGTATGCCGCAAAGAGACATCTTTGCCAACATATAGCTCTCTATCTGTTTGAGGAAGAGGTCATCCTGAGCAAAGTCATCTGGAAGGCCTTCTCTTGGGACTTCCTTTTCATGATTAATCATGCGCACTCTAAGGATAAGCTTGTCGGCATTGTCATCAGAATATATACATGTTAGGTCAGCGCCAAACTCATATTTGATCTTATCCACTATGTTAATGATGCTCAAATTCTTGTCAATCATTGTCTCACGATCCAGTTCAATTCGAAGCAACCAAGGGGACACTGTCTCCAGGTCAATGTCATCATCAGGCATTTCACAGAATGACTTTACAAGTTCAGCATCTTCTTCAATAACAGTATCAGTAGGATCAGGATCATACCATAGCTCGGTAGCACGGGTCACACTCTGCAGAGAGGTGTATTCCAAGGCACATTGAACGTTCTTAGCCAGTTCTTTCTTCTTGTTCACCTCAGGTTTCAGGTAAACAGACAATGAAGGAGTTTTTATGTTCTTTGCAACATTAATGATTTCTATCAGCCTGGGAACACCTAGAGTGACATTCTTAGCACTGACACCGGCATAATGGAACGTGTTCAGGGTCATTTGGGTCGTAGGTTCACCAATGGATTGTGCAGCCACACAACCAACCATTTCGCCTGGAGATACCACGGACTGATGAAACCGGGATTCTATTTCCCCAATAACCCACTCGAAAGCTTCCCTGGTAAGCCCGTACTCTCTCAAGACTCTCTTGCTAGCTAGTGTGCTGCGAAGTAGTATATTGAACAGCAAGGTGGCATTCTTTTGAGCCTCAATGTTTATTGGGTCAGCACCATCAACAACTCGTAGTCTGGCTTGCAGTTCATCTACAGCTTCAACAATCTCCACTGGGTGCAAATCGAGTGAGGGCTTCTTTGCATCAATTTTAAAGATCTTCTGAGCATTCCACACGATCCTTTTTAAATTCACTGGCATGGGCCATGTATTTTCACCATTTTTAGCAATCTCGCTTGCGAGCAGGTAGCGGTCAGCTGCTAATAACTGGACCTCGGAAGCAAACACCTCCCTGATTTCAGGAATGTCTCTCAAGTCCTTAGCATGTTTTTGAAGCATGTAACTTGGGTTCCAGTTGTCATCATGCAACTCATACTGAAAAGTGCTGTCAAACTCAGTCTTTTTCATCTTCAGAGACTCCAGTTTTTGTGACTCAATCGATACAGCATCCATCCCATCTTCACCATACAAGAACTGAATTACATGGCCCAGTGAGTTCCTGACTGTACCGTCATATTTTACCATGATGTCCTCCATAGCCTTGACAAGACGTCGCTGAATATATCCAGTTTCAGATGTCTTAACTGCAGTGTCAATGAGACCTTCTCTACCACCCATAGCATGAAAGAAGAATTCCTGGGGTGTTAGACCAAGAATATATGAATTCTCCACAAAACCACGACTTTCAGGTCCATAATCATCCTTTGGGAAGTGAGGCAGTGTTCGATTAGTGAAGCCAAATGGAATGCGCTTGCCCTCAACATTCTGCTGACCAACACAAGCAGTCATCTGTGCAATATTAATGAAACTTCCCTTAGATCCAGCAGCGACCATTGTCTTTAGGTTGTTGCTATCAGATAAGCTCCTCTGAGCACAACTTGCAGCATCATCACGAGCCTTGTTCAATACCTAGATGCAAAAGGTATTTCGGTATGGACAGGTTTGCAACTTGGAAAAAATAACATATGAATGAAAACAAGATGTTTGATCTTTACCTGATTTACTTTATTTTCAAATACTTCCAGCACAGTTTGCCCTGCCTCAGCTCCTAACTGCCGGTCACGTGAAAGTTGGATAAGGTCCTGCACCCCAGTCTTTGCTTTTGAAAGTATGTCATTAACTTTTTCCATCGTTGCCATGTCAACAATGCTGTCACCAATTCCAATACTAAAGCTGTTCTGTAGAAGCCAATAGTTCACAAGCCATTGTGTATGACTTAAAAACTTGCTAGCAGCATCCGGTCCAACCTCCGCCCTTAAAAAAAAAGATAACTAGTAACTATAATTGATATGGTATATGCTTAAATCTCAAATAAATAGTGATGTTACAAAGATAAGATGCAACTTCGTTAGCCACAATATGACATGGTATATGCTTACCAAATGGCATGAACTAAACTTCCAGTTGAGGTTCCAAGAGTTCTTTTGCAGAGAATACCAGATAGAAGATGCCCCTTCTCTATCCTCACAACAGTGTCCCCAGGAGTATTGAATCTGGTCTCCACATCAGAGTGGCAAGCTGAAAACCTTACAAGATTAATCTGCCTTGGAATGATCAAGCTGAAAACTTGCTTCCCAGTCCACCTCAGCTTTGGTTTCAATATGGCAGGCGTAGGGATCTTCCCATCGAAGTCTTCCCACCACATCAAGATATTCATGAAGACGTCCTGGGGCAGAAACATGGATACATCGATACAGTTACAGATTCTAGCTAAAAGAGTTCATACCTAAGGGGACATTTATATATGAATTCACCTATTAATTTACCTTTTCAATGAATGTATCTCTTCTGGAAATTTTGAAACATCCAAGGAGCGTATCCTGGACAATCCCCATAACAGGCCTATTTGATTGTGGGGAAACAATGCATTTTGGAACCATCATCAACTCCAGAACCTCTGCTTTGGTTTCAAATGACTGGGGCACATGCATGTTCATTTCATCCCCGTCGAAATCCGCATTATATGGTGTAGTGACTGACAAGTTCAACCGGAAGGTTGAATAAGGCATAATTTTAACACGATGCCCCATGATGGACATTTTGTGGAGACTAGGTTGTCTATTGAAAACAACATAATCTCCATCAGCCAAGTGCCTCTCAACCTGTACGCAGAACCAAGCAACATATCAATCAAAACAGTACATGCTTCAGATAGAAGTTAGAAAACAAGCCATAATAATGAAGCAAAGACACATGCCTTGAAACCAATTTCTAAATGCTGGTCACTGCTTTTCCGCAAGTATCTGAGATCAAACCTCCTCCCATCATCCCTTACAATGAACTTTGCTCCAGTCTTGCACGGGGGAGGATAGGCCCCGTACTGTACAAGTTGATTGAGTCTACAGACAGAGATTCATATTATAGGTGTACAACGAGGCTATGAATAGTAATATCAAGAAATGCAAAAGTAAATCGATATCTACCTCTCAATATTATATGGAGTAACTGTCTCTGGGAATGTCAAGTTCAAAGCTATACTCCAGGGCACCCCCAGTTCATCTATGCTAATGTTCGGATCTGGTGTGATGACAGTCCGAGCTGAGAAGTCAACACGTTTACCCATCAGGTTCCCTCGAACACGACCTTCTTTAGATTTGAGTCTGCAGCATATAGACTTGATAGGCCGTCCGGAAAGCTGTGTAGACTGCATTTCAAGGTGGCAAAAGCATGTGTGACTGACTACATGGGAAATACTAAGATAGTAGAAGTTTCCTTTAACTCTACTGACCTTTGGTTGACCCGAGAGTTCATTGTTAAAGTAAGTCGCAACCAGAAACTGCAAGATCTGCGCAGACTCATTGATTATGTGGGTTGCACATCCATTATGTATTTTCATTCGCAAATCTTTGTTCTGCCTAATAATCATCGCCAGCTGATGTGTCAGATCATCCTGTGCCATGAGGGAACATTGTGAGGCATTTTACATCACAAAGTCGATCTAGGTAATTTTTCCCAATGAGAAGTCCAAACATGTATTAATGTAAACTAGAAATAGCTATACCTCACTCCGCATGGAATTGCTCATGACAACAGAAGGTCTAACTGATGGTGGAGGAATAGGAAGCACTTGCAGTATCATCCAGTCAGGACGAGCATAGCTTGGATTCAAACCTAATCGAAGGCAATCTTCATCACTTATAAGTTTGAGAATTTCCATAACCTGTAAACAATATCAGCTAACATGTTATACTCCACTATTTTCATAGACCATTAGGGAAAGCCTCGAAGGCAGACAGAATGGGAGAATAACCTTCTCTGGAGAAAGGCTTTGCCTCAGTTCGACAGACTCAGGAAGTTCATCAGTGCCTCCCAAGTTCCTCTTTGGAGCTTTATATTCAGCTTTAATGCACATGCCTTCAACTCTGATGATTGGCTGTACATGACCACAACCACTCTTTCTCTTTGTACTATTGGTTCGAAGTTCCTCAACTGTACGAGTTCTAGTACACTTTTAGGTAGACAGTGCAACTCGTTTAAAACACCCAGGTTATGACTGGCTGATGCCAGTCATCATTAAGCAGGCACATCTCTGGACCTCCTGGCCTAGGCATGTACTTGTATCAATATAAGTACAGGCCAGTGCCCCCCTCCCCCTTAAATTGGTATACAAAGAGGCTACTGCACTTAGGGATGGGCAAAAAGGGTTCGACTTAAACCTGCTAAAACCAGCTGACAAAATCTAGTTAATCTTTGTTCTTTGCATCTGAGAAAATTAATCTGCTAGTACAAAAGTTTGTATACGCCAGATTCATGGTTTGCCACGGTTCAGGTTTTGCACACCCTTAGATGCACTTGTATAAATATAAGGACATGTCAATACCCACACCCCTTCTAGAATCCACATCAGAAAAATACAGTTCTTGTTTCAGACATAATTCCTATTTAGCCTCTGCAAAGCGCTGAAAGGAATTATGATGACTGTGTGGGTTAATTCAGCGTTTCAGCCACTCCACAATCCAAACACTATGGCATGATGGTGCGTACCTCGTTGGCAAGGAGCCTAGAGCAGTTGAGGCAGACGCATCGGAGCACTGCTAACACAGTCTTCATGAACCCAATGTGAAAAATGGGCTTGGCAAGTACAAGGTGGCCAAAGTGGCCAGGGCAATCAGCTGAACCTCCATCACATGTTGCGCACCGAGCCTCTCTCTTATGGTTAACAGCGGCGCCTAGTTTTGGATCTGACAGGCCATCTGTGGAGTCGATGTTTAGCACAGACATTGCCTCCTGAACAGACATTGACAATTGATCAACAAAACAATTATTTATCGACCAACAAACTGCTGTTAATCCAAATGCATTAACAAAGAGCTCCACAGAGATGCACAACTTACCATTTCTAGTAGAATTTGGAATATCAGAACGACGATTACAGCATTTTCAGGGAAAGTGGGGGCATTTAATAAAGCACCAGTTTACCATAAAGCATGATACAATGATACCACATATAACACATAATTTGATCAGAAGAGACCAACTGAGTGTACTCTATGCGGATAGTAAAATAGCACTCACAAATTGCAACAGATGAGAATTCTATGCCCTCTATAAGTTGCCAGATGCTTCAATAAGTTGAACCTTAATGAAACCCTCAAGCAAAACTTATGCTGCTACCCATTAATGCTATTGCATCATTGATTGAAACCCAACTCGACCCAAGGACGAGACTAAACTTCCTTAACGGTGCACCCAGATTCCAACACCAAACATTAAGTGGAAGTGAACTCACGATCGAACCGCTTGAAATTAATCGTCTCAAGCCAGCAAATGTTTTATTAAAGCAGAACCTTAAATCTGAGCTGAACTAGTAAGGCAGATAATTTTCCACCAATACTTGGACCCCATCTCGACCCAAAGCTGCGATCAAATCCACAATGCCGCACCCAAAATTTTCACCATCTAACGCAACTCTCGAGCGCAACGCGCAAATTCCCCCCAAAATTCCCTCGGGAAGCTCGTCGCTCAACCTCTCGTGCTGTTTCCAATTCCAAATTCGCCAGCAAAATTTCGGCAGAAACCCTGAACTAAACCCCAACCTCCATCCTCCAAACCCATCCCGAAACCCGCCGCCGCGTCGCACGAATAACCAAAATCAACCTCCCAAACCTAGCCCGCCCAAGCCATCTCGCTCGCTCCCCAACACAAGCGCGCCACCGCCACCGCTGGTCCGAAACCTCAACCCGGGTCGTGGAGGACTCGAGGGAGGAGGACGCGTACCAGCTCGTCGCGGCTGAGCACGCCGAACTGCACGACGCGGACCTTCGCCACCTCCGCCGCCGAGTACCGGAACCGCGCGTCCCCCTCCATCGCCTCCGACCGGATATAGCTGGTGCGTCTGTGTGGAGCGCAGCGGGGTGCGGGAGGCGGCGGTGGAAGCAAGCCTGTCTGCTCTCCTCTCCGTTTCCACCGCCACCGGTGGAGGCGAATCTAGCCGGGCCGCTTGCCGGGACGTCTTAATTTATAGAACCTGTCCTGCGGCCATTGTTTAGTCGGTTGATCACGGGCCGTATGTCTTTTTTTTTCTCCTACGAGACGGGCCGTATGTCATTCCAAGGATTAGTGGATTACGCCCTTGCAATTTTCTTTCTCCGTTTAGCCCTTCCAAGGATTAGTAAGAGCGCCTCTCACTTAAAACGGCGAACTGTAAACGCAAAATGTAGTGTAAACAGGTTTGAAATCGCTTGAACAGATTACTAACGGTAAACGCAAACTGTAAATTTCAAATTTATCTTCTCGACAAGATTTAGACACGAACTCACGAATAAGTTCAAAATTAAGAGATTTAGACATCTCGACAAGATTTAGACACGAACTCACGAATAAGTTCAAAATTAAGAGATTTAGACACGACCTCTTCTCGGCAGCGGCAAAGTCCGGCGTGGCGCATCTAGTCCTCGTCGGACTCGGCGAGGTCGACGAGTTCGAACTGTTGTTTTCTGATGATCCAAATTCGTATATCCTGATAAAGGCCTGCTTGTGACTTAGGAGAGTGGAGCGGTACGGTACGAGTTGTTTTCGGATCATAACCGAGTCGGACTGCAGCCGACTTAGGGTTTTGCCCACTATAAATACATCATGTAAGCCGTCGGTTGGGGTAAGCCATACATTATAAACCCACGGCGTTTGTAACCTCACCCGGTCATAGTGAAGTATTGCTGGCTGGCGCACGTGGTTTTTCTCCTCCTTTGTTGGGAGGGGTTTTCCACGTTAAAATCTCGTGTCCCTATTGGTTTGATCGTTCCGCTCTTTTGTAACACGAACTGCTCGAGCTTGACAACGTCGGAGCTCGACGAAGGCGAGGCTGCCGTCCTTTGCCACTCCCTCTCCATCGCCTGGTAGCAGCCACGAGTTGGACGGCTCTGCGCCTCTCCGTCTGCTAACAGAGGATCTCCGCCTCGCGCGCGGACGGACTTCTCCCGTATCTGCTCGAAGGCGAGCTCTTCCACGTCGGTGTCCATCGTGTAGTCCTCGCGATCGACGACGGGGAGATCCTCCTCGTCAGAGTCGATGTTGAGGGAGAAACGGGGAGACGAAGGGGTCGGAGCGTGAGAAGAAGAGCTCGTGTCATACCTCGATGACGGAGGAGCTCTGAATGCCTCCGGCGCATATGGAGCGGGCGAGGTGGCGCGCCAAGCTGTAGTTGGAGTAGCACCGCACGACACGCTTCTTCGCGTTGTCGGAGCGGCGTCGCTTTTTTCTCCGCCTATGCTCTCAGGTTCATCGGCGCGGTGGCCCTCCTCCGCATCCGTTGCGTCCACCGCCGAGCCCAAACATTGCTAGATCTGCGCTAGTTGTCAAGAATTGATCACCAGAGTTGGGACTGCGCGCGACGAAGCTAGGTCACGGGAGTGGGGAAACGAGAATTTAAACCCACAACCGCTGTTTTCGATCGACTAGTAGCCGTGCACGTGCACGTTTTTAAAATATAAATGTCATTTCTACTTTAACGATTTTTTTGTTACCAAAACAATAATTTCGAACGCATGACGATGCACAAACAACATAAAATAAATAAAATTGCATCATTTTAATTCCACAAAGCACTAAATAATAGTTGAATGTGCAGAAGTATTACAAACCAACAGAAGTTGAATGTGATAATTAAAATCCAAATTCTAAAGAATATAATATCAACTATAATTTTATTTCATGAAGATCCATCTCTTTATGCCATCAATAATTCCTCGTTCCAAAGCAAGAATATTGTGTATCGCCTCGTTGTCTTCACAATTCAGAATATATACAAATGATATTAACTATATCTCATGGAAGAGGTTATTTTATCTACAACAATAGATCTAAGAATAAAGAGATGAGGGAAAGCGCAAAGCACACATATACACATATAGAAACCATCTCTGGAACTGCAGGTTGTTGCTCCGATGAATAATTGTGTTAAACGGTAAAGATGCCAAGGAAAAACACCAACTATAACCCATGTGATAGTACCTGCAAAAGGAAAACAGCAATCACATAATATAAGCGCACCATTTCAAAACTAAAACCAGAAAAAATACAAATTGAAATCTCAAGCACTCAGCCAAAGCAAATGGGAAGTAACATTTACTTATATTGCCAGCATGTTGTCGCAACATAGCAAAATACCACCTCAATTATTTTCATTTTTTCAAAGGTCTAGTTATCTGACAAAATAAGTGCCAATGCATCAAATTGCTAGTACGAAGGATATCACATTTCTATTGGATGAGCTGAGTTGAAAATTTTACAAACAAATAGTCGAAATAAATCCTATAATACAAGCACACGGTGTAGCAGCATCTATACTAAGTAAGGATGGGCACCTCTCTCAGCCACATAACTTCACACAAGTCATCAAACTTAAAGACGGAACTACTCACATTCACTGATATCAGATCCCTGGCAGCCCCATGACTTTTAGCTTCCTGTTGTTCATCTTCTTCATCCTCTGTCTCCTTTCAGACCTGGTACACAACACATTTACCAGTCACACGCTCAGGACACGTACTCTCAATACACACCTTTTACAAGAGACACACACTGCCTGTAGTGTCAGCCTAATGTGCCAGCCCGCATTTTGAAATGAACCGAGACTAAAGGGGTGCAACCCCGCGGGATGATTTTGCGAGGGACCTTTAGTCCCGGTTCGTGTTAGGAATCCTAACACGAACCGGGACTAAAGGTCCTGACCTTTATCAGCTTCTTCCACCCCGACTCCTCTCCATTTTTTAAACCGAGCTCGAGCTCACCATTTTCCCTCTCCATTTCTCCTCCATTTTCTCTCCCCAAGCCTAAATAATCCACAATATTTTACACCATATGGAAAGATTGAAAACACCCCACGGTTAGCAGCTTCATCCTCTTTCCGGCGTTGCTTGTTTAGCTCATTTAGCTCATTTCAAATTTCTAGTGCAAGCTAGGTGTTTGATGAAATGCCTAAGTTAGGATTTCATTTGTTTCATATGTGCAATTTGAGCTCAAACTAAATTATGATTTATGTGTTTTAGTGTCGTCCCCGTTCTTACCGCCGTCGATCGCCCGCGCCGTCCCGTCACCGGCACCACCTCGGTGAGCCTCTTGTTTTCATTTAAAAAAAAACTTAGCTTTATGGTTTAGATGCATTATTACTTGTATAATTTTCTAACTTGTAGTATTATATGTATAGTGTCATGGTTCTGATATCCGTCCCGTCGGTCCTCGTCCGGTCTATGATTCGGATGTGGTATATTTTCAAAACTATTTGTTTCATTGTGTTTCTGGCAATTATGGCGACCAACTTGACATAGATTTATTTTTATCTAGGAGGTAGTTGAACCGGAAATTGAAACTGACCCTATTATCGAGCTTTTGGATAAAGAAAAAAATGATTTGAAAACAAAATTGAAAAGAAGTGAAGATCTTTATCTCCAATGCTTAGAAGATAAGATGAAATTAGAGCTCAAGCTTGCCGACGTCATCGATGCTAACGAGATCAAGATGGATGCAATGCGCATGAAGATTAAAAAGATTAGAAAATATGCCATTAATCAAGAGGCTTGGTATCATTATGTTGTTACCTTAGTTGCGATTTTGATCGCATTTGTTGTTGGATTTAAATTCTTTAGATAGTTTTTATATTTGTTTCAAGTAATATATGTTTTATGAGAACTATATATGTATTACGAGCTGTCACTACTATACTTTGCTTTTAATGAGATGAACTTGTATTAATTAATTTGGTCTTGCATTTTATTCATGATGTAGTGTAATGGGGTTCGATATACTTTTATGTAATGCAGATGAACCGGCAATGGATGTACGGTGACCGATGTTGTCCCGAGTTTATTGATGGCATGCATAATTTTCTCCATGTGGCTGAGACAAACAAGCCGAAGAATGGTTTTATTCGTTGTCCATGTAATGTCTGCAAGAATATGAGTGATCACTCTAACTCAAAAGTCATTCACTCCCACATGTTGCAGAATGGTTTTATGTCTGGTTATTATTATTGGACCAAGCACGGAGAAACAGGTGTTATAATGGAAGAAAATGAAGAAGAGGAGGATAATGACAACTATCCTTGGTTCAGTGATACTACAATGGGAGAAGGCGAAGCTAAAGAAGATCCCATTATTGATGAGCCCGACGATGATCTTCGTCGGGCCATTCGTGATGCACAAATGGACTGTGGAAGTGAAAACGAAAGGTTGAAGTTGGAGCGCATGTTAGCTGATCACGCCAAGTTGTTGTACCCAACTTGTGAAAATGACCAGAAAAAGCTGGTTACCACACTTGAATTGCTGCAATGGAAGGCAGAGAATGGTACTTATGACAAGGGATTTGAAAATTTATTGAAAATAGTTAAGAAGATGCTTCCAAATGATAATGAATTGCCCTCTAGTACGTACGAAGCAAAGAAGGTGGTATGCCCTCTAGGATTAGAGGTGCAGAAGATACATGCATGCATTAACGATTGCATCCTATACCGCGGTGAGCACGAAAATTTGAATGCATGTCCTGTATGCGGTGCATTGCGGTATAAGATCGGGCGAGATGAACCTGGTGATGTTGAGGGCGAGCCGCGCCCCAGGAAGAGGATTCCTGCAAAGGTGATGTGGTATGCTCCTATAATACCACGGTTGAAACGTTTGTTCAGCAACAGAGAGCATGCCAAGTTGTTGTGATGGCATAAAGAAGACCGTAAAAAAGACTTGATGCTGAGACACCCCGCTGATGGGTCCCAGTGGAGAAAGATTGACAGAGAGTTCCCGACATTTTCAGATGACGCAAGGAACTTAAGATTTGGTCTAAGTACAGATGGCTTTAATCCTTTTGGAGAGCAGAGCTCCGGTCATAGCACTTGGCCCGTGACTCTATGTATCTATAACCTTCCTCCTTGGTTGTGCATGAAGCGGAAGTACATTATGATGCCAACGCTCATTCAAGGCCCGAAGCAACCTGGCAACGACATTGATGTGTACCTTAGGCCATTAGTTGAAGAACTTTTGCAGTTGTGGCGTGAAGAAGGTGTACGTGTGTGGGATGAGCACGAACAGGAGGAATTTGATCTACGAGCTTTGCTTTTTGTAACCATCAATGATTGGCCTGCTCTTGGTAACATTTCAGGACAGTCAAACAAGGGATACAATGCATGCACGCACTGCTTAGCTGAGACTGATAGTATATATTTAGGTAACAAGAATGTTGTACCTGGGCCATCGTCGGTTTCTTCCACCCAAGCATCACTTAAGGAAGAAAGGCAAACATTACAAATGTGAGGCAGATCATCGGCCGAGGCCTACCCGCCCTTCTAGTTCTGTTATACATGATATGGTCAAGGATTTAAAAGTAATCTTTGGAAAGGGTCCTGGCGGACTCACTGTTCCGAATGACGCAAACAACCACGTACCCATGTGGAAGAAGAAATCTATATTTTGGGAGCTGCCCTATTGGATAATGCTAGAGATTCAATCTGCAATCGACGTGATGCACGTGACAAAGAACATTTGCTGCAACCTACTAAATTTCTTGGGCGTGTATGGGAAGTCAAAAGATGGGAAGTCAAAAAAAGGGAAGTCAAAAAAAGGTACACCGAAAGGAAGGCATGCCCATCAACGTATGAGCGAAGAGATGCATCGAGACGACACTCATTCAGAGAATCATCCAGGTCCCGCAAGCTACGCTCTTACGAAAGAAGAGAAGAAAATATTTTTTGAATGTCTTCGCAGTATGAAAGTTCCATCTGGCTTCTCGTCGAATATAAAGGGAATAATAAACATGGCAGAGCAAAAATTTCAAAACCTAAAGTCTCATGACTGCCACGATGATTATGACACAATTACTTCCGGTTGCATTGAGGGGGCTTCTACTGGAAAATGTTCGAGAACCCATTGTGAAGCTATGTGCATTTCTCAATGCAATTTCTCAGAAGGTCATCAATCCACTAACTCTAAAAAGTTTAGAGAAGGATGTGGTCCAATGTCTTGTCAGCTTCGAGTTGGTGTTCCCACCAACCTTCTTCAATATTATGACACACCTCCTAGTTCACCTAGTCGAAGAGATTTCTATTCTCGGTCCTGTATTTCTACACAACATGTTCCCCTTTGAGAGGTTCATGGGAATCTTAAAGAAATACGTTCATGGTTACGGCGCAATCAGAAGAACAAGTGAACACTAGATAGGGATGTGTAATAATGTATTCAACTTTTTTATGTAACTGTGTTATGAAAACTCAGAAGAAAACTCTAAACACTGATTTTTATTCGGTCGATGAACTGAAGTATTTTGTAGATAGAACAAAACACACGGTATCACCTGCATACAGCCCCACGGTGGCTCCTGAGTGCCCGCATATCAAATGCACCGTGAGGCGTATGCAGGGAATCCGAATGCTTTGTATTTGGTCGATGAACTGAAGTATTTTGTAGATGCATGCAACAAAACACACGGTTTCCCCTGCATACAGCCCAACAGTGGCTCGTGAGTGCCCGCATATCAAATGCACTGTTGAACGTATGCAGGGAATCCGAATGCTTTGTATAACGAAATGAACTAGAATGAGGAGACACTGAGTGCCGTACATGTCCGAGAGGGGGGCTATATATAGGGTCATGTGACTCACAAAGTGGTCCTGATAGTGCTGATCCAACAGCTCAGAAGCCCTCAAAAGAAACACATCTTGATCCAACGGCTCACAAGTGCTTTAAAGAAACACACGATCCATGTGCTTCTTTAGTCCCGGTTCGTGGCTAGAACCGAGACTACAAATATGGACTATGTGGAAAATGATTTTAGTGAAAATTAGATTGGTGCCATTTTGCATCATATTTTTTGTAATTTGTTCACAAAAAAAGTCATTTTTTGCACTTAAAAAATGGAAAATGATATTTATGAAAATAATTTCAAGATTTCCTTTGGCATGATTGTTTCTTATACCAAGATGCACCTATTTGTGGAATATGAGATCTTTATCACAAACTATGTCGTCGAAATGATCATAACTTGGTCATTTGGCTTGAAACTTCTAGATGTTCATACATGATAAATCTTTTTGTGAAGACTTTTTTTGCAAAAAAATTCAAAAATCAAGTTTATCATTTTTCATAGCAACTAGTACACATACAAGGAGCCCATGCCAAAGGATTTCATTTTTTGAGGTGTTTATCCCTTTATTTCATTTTTTCGTAAAAACGAAAAAAAGGTAGCGATGACTATTCATCGAAAGAGGTAATATTTTCTAGAATCATCAATGTTTCTGTGATATAACCACTAGTTGTGTACCTTAAAATGATTTTTCCAAAAATTTCAGAACAAACTATCAAACAGTTGTAGTTCAAATTTGAATTACTTTCGAAAAATCAACATAAACTCATTTAACTAGGCAAAACTAATTTAAAAACCAGTTTGGCATCTTTAAATCAAAGAATATAAAAGAAAACAGAAAAAGAAACTAGAAACAAAACAATTCAAAAAAAAGTAAACCAAAGTATATAAAAGAAAACAAAAACAAAAACCATTCAAAAGTAAAAGAAAAAAGAAAGTAGGAAACAGAAAAAAACCATTTGTCCCGGTTGGTAACACCAACCGAGACTAAAGGGCCGCTGGGCTTCGCGCGCAATTTTTCGCGGCTCAGGCAGACTTTTAGTCTCGGTTCGTGGCGGGAACCGAGACTAAAGGTCCTTTCCGCGCCGTTTAGTGTGGTCGTGGCCGAAAAATCCTCCAAATCCTCTCCGCATCCTCCCCCAAATCCTCTCCGCATCGACGCATCCGCTCCTCGGCGAAGCCCTGCTCCGCGCCGGCGCCGCCTCCTGCCGTTGCTGCGCGCCACCGTTCCTCCTCTCGCCGCCCTGCTCCGGTCGCTCGTCGTCGCCTCCGCCCTCCTCTCCTCTCAGGTCGCTCGCCGTCCTCCGCATCGACGCGCCCGCGGCTCGGCCTCCTCCGCGTCGACGCGTCCGTGGCCTCCTCCACGCCGCGAGCCGTCCGCCGTCCGCGCCAAGGTTCTCCTCCTCCACGGCCTCGAAGGCCGGCCGCCGGCGAACTCTCGGCCTCGATCTGCTCCTGGTGGTAAGCCGCGCCCCCTACCTATCTCGCCCCGATCCACACTTGAGTTCACATGGATACAAACACACACGATACAAAGAACTTCCAAGTCTGTTTTTCCACTGCACAGTCAAATAAAAGATGATGAATTGTTTCATTTTCTGAATTTACTGAACATTGTATGGACGGTGAAAATTAACTAGTGGCCTTATGTAAAGTTTATTGGATGTGCATTTCCTGGTAGCTTGGCAAATGTGGCATGTGCATTACAGGCTGAAGAACAAAATGTTAGCATATTGTGCACCATTTGAGTTCTTTCCAGTTTTATTTGTACGAGTAGGATGAGCACTTGTGTATTTGTATCGGTTAGCATATTGTGCAAAACAACACATACATGAATTTCACATACACTTTACACAATCTTCAACCATTGCAAGACAAAGCATGCTTCTTTTTTTGGGCGCATATATATTGCTGTGATTATATGGGAGGCAGTTCCAGATCCTACCACTGTGATTTTTTGCTGGATCAAGAGCTTGTGTTAGTTTTGTGATGAAAATTTTGTAAATGTGTATGCAATTTTTGTAGAATGGAGCAAGAACCATCAGTAGGCAATTTTGTGATGAAAATTTGTAGAATGGAGCAAGAACCACCAGTAGGCAATTTTGTGATGAAAATTTGTAAATGTGTATGAAAATTGTGTTAGTTTTGTAAATGTAAATTATATATATGCATAGTACTTTGTGTAAATTATATATATGCATATATTTGCATAGTATTACTAGTTAACCATTTTGATACTTGCATAGTACTTTGTGTGAATTATATATATGCATAGTATTACTAGTTAACCATTTTGATACTTGCATAGTACTTTGTGTGAATTATATATATGCATAGTACTTTGTGTGAATTATATATATGCATACTTGCATGTTTTTTAGATGAATATATCTAAACTTGATTGCAAGTACATTTGAGGTATGGAGCACTTGCGAGACGAGCAGAGAGAAGACCTACTTCAACGAGACGAGGAGAGAGAAGACCAAATGGAACAGATCATTTATAACGAGGCCCGAGGTGGAGAAGATGTCGATGATGATTTCACACAATTTTTGAACGACTTTGATGATGGAATGGAGTCACAAGATGTGGTCATAACAAACTCCGGCGGAGAGATGTATATGTGTATATATATAATAGGGCGATATGTTGTTGATCACTAGATACATTAATTGATTTGTATTGCACGACTCATTTTTCTTTTAGCCCTTCGGATCGAGCAAAAATGCCAAAAAACCAGCATGTGCTCCTCGAGGCAAGGCAAAAAGAATGACGAGCGAGGATCCAAAGTTACCGATTGATGAAATTGCTGATTCCGGCGAACCGCTCGAACCAAAATAGAACCGCAACAAATTTATAAGTCAAGCTGGAGTTATTGTTAGGGACATGATCCCGATCAGCATACGTGAATGGAATAAACCGGCGGCTGCAGATGAGGAGGACCCATGTTATGTCCACCAAGTTCTTAAGGATTTGGTCTATAACACGCTCTTGACATATTTCAACCTCCCGCCAAATCTCTCTAAAGTCAAGAGGGACAAACTCAAGAAGTGGACTCTTAAGAAGATGGCGGAACAATTCCGGAACCGGAAGAAAAAGTTATGGAATCAATATCGAAACAAAAGAAGATCCAGATTTCAGTGGAGCACTAGGGAAAAAGTTAGAATCTGAATGGGAGGCGTTTAAGGCGTATAGGGAATCAAGTACGGCTGTGGCCCGATCGGAGACAAGTAAGCTGAATGCTAAGCAGAAGGAACACCACCATAAATTGGGGACATGTGGCTACAAGAGCGCCATTCCTAAGTGGTTAGCCTTTGAAGAAAAACTGCTTCTATCAGGGGTCCGTCCACAGACACTTGACTGGCCCGAGAGGTCAAAATTCTGGTTGTTTGCGCATGGGGCAGGGTTGGACCCAGTGACAGGAATGATTGTTGCACAAGGAAAATGGAAGGACAAAATCATAATAGTCACGAAGAAGCTTGAAGCTGCAATAAGAGATGTTCATAATGGTGTGTTCACACCTAATAGAGAGGATGACGAGCTGACACGGGCCCTGGGGAATCCTGAACATGTTGGACGAGCTCGAGGCTATCCCGGCGGTACTACGTTTAAGAGTGCGTGGCCGGATTGCGCTAACACTTATAGAAGCCGTAGAAGAAAAAAGCAGAAGGAGGCCGACCGGTTATCAGAATTGGAACATGCGGTGAAGGAGACACGGGAGGAACTGAAAGCATTGAAGGAGCAAAGAAGGGAACCTCAAGAGCGGCTACAATTAGAGCATCAAGCCGATGCCGCCCCATCTCAGCGTAGAAGCAGCGTGGGTTCCACGCATCAAGACGATGGTCCCTACCCCGTTGATGACATCACAGAGCCGACAAGTTGTGAGCTACATATATCAATGAGAAACATATCTTTGAAGGTGGCGGTGGGCGTTGCTTTAGTAATTGAACCTGGAGAACTCTACCATTGTGGTGAAATTTCAGCTGGCTATGCTCGTGTCGGGGTGGACGAAATTATGCCGGGATTTGAAACCTTGGACCTTCAGTTTCCTGGAGGTGACAAGGAGAAGACATTGGCAGACGTCAGGCGTGGCTTCGCCCTGTGGAACAAGAAATACATCGTCTTTCCAGACCCCTTGCCAAGGCCACCGACTCCTCCTTGTAGGAGTCCACTGAAGGAGATATGCCCTAGAGGCAAATAAATATATAGTATTTATTGCATTATCTCATTAAGTTTATAATATGTTTTTGTATCGTGCTATAACTGTATTAATCGAAATTGTTAATACACGTGTGATACATAGACAAACCAGAGTCCCTAGTAAACCTCTATATAAACTAGTTCATTGGGCAACTGTTGATCGACATTTCCCGATCATGGACAGTCACGTCGGTTGACAATGAGGTCATCTTATTAGTAGAATAAGGTGATGGACATACCCAACAAAGTATTGCAATAGGATCGTATCACAATGTTCATCATTTGCAATAGGAAAGTAATATGATAGCTTATTCCTCAGACCGTGAGATCATATTAATTGCTGCTCCGTAGGATACTCTAAGTGCATCAAACGTCAGTTCATAAATGGGTGACTATAAAGGTGTATCTTGTGTATCTCGAAAGAGTACGTTGAGGCATATGGATCAAGAGCGGGATTTGTTCATTCGCGTGATGGAAAGATACTCTGGGCCCACTCGGTGAGATTACATCTATAAAGCTGCGCAACATATGACTAGGTCATGGAGATGTAATATCACAGACGAGTTAATTAACCCTTGTCGGTAACGAGATAAAACAGGACATCAGATGTTTACGATCATATCTCGGATAAGGTGGTATCGAAGGAACAAAAGGAATGAATATCATGTTTATGGTTCAACGATGATATTCGTAGAATACACAGGGACCGTCACAGGCATCCAGGTCTCCCTGGCGGTCATTGGCGAGCGAGGGGTCTTGACCATGTCTGGAGTATTCTCGAACCGTAGGGTAACACGCTTAAGGTCTTGCCGACACATGGAGATCATTGGAATAATAGAGATAAAGGAGAGAGAGAAATAACCCGGAAAGGTTCCGGTAGTTTCGGAAGGGTTCCGGGAATGTCCGAAGGAAGTTCGGGTGGTCCGAAAATTGTTTCGGAGTCACGGGAGATTAAATAATATGCAAATATATTAATTATGAATTAAATATATTTTATATTAATTTAATATTAATTAAAAGAAAGGAAAAAGGGGGCAGCCCACTTAATGGGCCAAGAGGGGCCCATGTGGGGGGGCGCACAATGCACGTGCATTGGGCCCATGGCCGCCACGGCCATGCATGGTGTGGCCGGCCGGCCCCCCCTCCCTTGCTTCTCTTTTTAGTCCCACATTGGGGAGGCAAGGTGTGTTGCACACCCCCTCCCCCCTATATAAAGAGAGGCATATTAATTGTTTTGATATATCTAAAATACAATTAATGTTGTATACGCCGGCCTGAGTTAATTCTCCGCCCGCTTTTTCTCTCTCTCCCACAAGAGCTATACCGCAGTGCGCCGTCGTACTGCGAGATTCCACCAAAGTTCTACCACTGCAATCTCAGCTGGATCTGAGTGACCGGGGGTTGTCGTCAAGCTCCGTATGTGTGCAAGTACTCGGAGGCACCACACTTGAGGTGTCAGGGCGACATCGTCTCGCCACCGCTGCAGCCCCGCCGCCGCCCCTCCTCCTCGACGCGCCCCTCCTCCTCGACGCCGCGTCTTCATCAACCTCGCTGCGTCATCGTCTTCTTCGTCACGCCAAGTTCTTCGCGACCTCGAGGTCAGCTACGTCGTCTTCGTCGGCAACGCTTGTGCGGGAGCGTAATCCCCGCTATTCGGTCTACAAGAGGTACGTAACCAGTTCCGCTCCGTTACCGCATTACTAGATAGATAGATCCTGGCTTGTTTCGGTTTTCGTTAGTTAGAAAAATTATTGTTTTCTGCTACGAACCCCTTCAGTGGTATCAGAGCCGATCTATGCGTAGTTTTGCTGGTACGGTTAGAACTCGTGTTGAACATGAGGACGTCTTTCTTATATTTGCTACCCTCTCGCGTGCACTTGCTTTGTCTTCGGCATTGAGTTGATGAAGCGGCCCGGACCGACTTTACGCATACGCTTATGCGAGACTGGTTCCACACCTGACACACGGCTTGCACCGTGTTTGTGGCTGGCGGGTGTCTGTCTCTCTCTCTTTAGTTGGCTTTGCATTTTCAATGGAGGGCCCGAAAGGGATACATAAATATGCAATTGTTTGATCGACGTTGTGGTACAAAGTTCGTAGGTAGGGAACAGTTCTCTCGCGAAAGCCTTAGAAGCCACGTAAAACTTGCAAAACTAGATAAAGGTAGAAGCGTCTAACTTTGTTTTGCAGAGACGTTTAAATATGACATGGTTACGGTAAGTTTTGAATTGTTCGTACTGTCGAAGGCAAAGGAGGCACCGTAGACTCGGAGCCATGACGGGGCGCCCGGTCCAGGCGCACGGCGCCATGGAGGTCCAGGCACACGACCATGTCATATCGCACTTCATTACATTATTTGATCTTGTGTTGTTGTGTGTACATCCTATTGATTGCTTATATATTAGATATACGACGGTAGCTATAATAGGATGATCCCTAATAAATACCAAAATTGTGTTCTCCCTCGTTGTGCACCACCAAGAAAGTTCTACGTTATGAGGCAGGCCGTGACGATCGAGTGTCACACATTTCGTCGTTCGCATACAGTGGGTGTAAGCCATGTTGCACGCGCAAAAACATCGAGATTTAATTGGCGAGCCTAGTATGTACAGACATAGTCTCGGAACACGGGAAGATCGAAAGATCGAGCACGAGTCACGTGATTGTTGAGATCGACATTTCGATGTCCACCATTGAAACTGTGCCGCCGGCTGTGACGATCGGGGGTGGTACAGTGAATTGGGGTCGTGTAATCGCTAAAATTATTGTAGGGATAATAATCTTATTGGAGTATGTTTAAATAATTTGATTATAAACTGAGCTCATATTATTATAAACTTAGCCTTACTTCTTTGCGATCATACCTAGAGATGGTGCTCTACCCTCGCGACAAGTTCTACTTCGAATACTTCCTTAGAAATCCGCCCTTGTTGGCTGATGGGTCCAACTTCCTTAGAAGCTCTCAGACACAATAATATACTCTATATCATAGAACAAGGATTAGGAGAGGAACCAGAAGATTCTGCTAGCGAAGAAGAAGATGAGGAATTTCGTCAGCGTCGTGACATTTTCATAGAAGTGCAAACCATCATGGTCATGAACATGGTACCAGAGCTGAAAGAGCAGTTTCAACAAATGGAACCTTATAATATGATAGATTCGATCAAGTCGCATTTCATAGATGAAATTAAGTATGAGCAATACAGACAGCTGAGGAAGTTCCATTCACTGCAGATGGAGGAACATACCTGTTTGGAAACACATTTGAAGAAAATGTATGACATTTACTACGTATGTCTACGACTACTGGATGGCGGATTCATGTGCGATAGCTGCTGCGTTGATGTCTTTACCTCCCAGCTATGAGAAACATGTCCGTGGCTATGCTATAAGAAGAGATACGATGACTTTCTTCGAGTTCATAAGCCAGTTCAAATCTGTAAAGGTTGAACCCATCGAAGGCGAAATCTTTGACGCTACAGGTATATTTGATATACAAAGTTATAAATGTACTCTTCGCATGATACTTGATGAAAAGTATTTGATGCTTATTCTGTTTATGAAACAGGTCCTGATTATCACAAGTATGCGAAGAAATATGATGTGACAGTGCGCAAGTGATGCCAAGCAAATGAGTTGATGGTCAGTGGTGTTCACGTCCTCAAGTTATCATTATAGTTATCATTAATAGTTTTTTATAAGACCTTTTTGTATTAGTGAGAGTGTGATTTTGCTTTGTGTCTTGAATTTTACAAGACAAAGTTATTCATATCTGTAATAGAACAAACCGGTTGTTTTATGTCGTGGAACAAGTCAGTTGTTTTATATTATGAGTAAAGTTTTCATGCAATCACATCTCGATTACATTATTCGAATGATAACATGATATACATTTCTAAAAGCAGGAATGATAAAATTAAATGTCCAAAGATTCAATGATTTTGTTTCAAGAACAAACACCACCGAATTTGATCATAAAAGCAGTGTAAGAAATGTAGATGCTTCGATCTATCAAAGTTACATATGCCGAATTGATTAAATTACATTAGATATTGAAATGTCAATGTACAAGGAAATTGATTGAAAGTCATACTAGATGATTATTAAATTAAATAAGTGGTGAATATCATTGTTTCAAATCTTTCTATGATTCTAAGTAAATAAATGTATTTGCCTAAGAAAACATGAGTCTGAAAAACAATTTGATAAAAGATCAAAGGAATTTTTCAGAAGAAAGATGGATGGAAATTATATCCACATGATTCGATCAAACAGGACAACATTTTTGAATTATGGTTTCAACACAAAAGGACTTGTGAAAATTCGTTCCACAAATTATAATATCAGATATAGTGATATATGAAATATTATAATCATACTCTATTTTAGATAAAGTGTGGTCTTTTAGAATCTCTTAATATGTTCAAACATTATAGTCGACATCCACTTTAGGAATGAATAAGATACTTTTCCAACGATGATTCGTGTAATCGACAGTAAGTGTCGTGGTGTAGATGATTATACGATAATACAGAATATACACGAATAGTTCTTTGTAGAATACTCATATTAAGATGAGAGTGTATTCCAAACACCAACAGAAGCAAAACTTGTATTGCTGTCTGCGTAATTCAAAAGAAAATACGATTTTTCGAATTAAGGTTAATGGAATAAAAGTAGAAGCTTAAAACGAGGTATTAGACATTTTTCCATAAAAGTAGAATATCGGAATATATTCCGAAAAGAATATCTCTGCAAATGGAAATGAAAATTTGATGATAAGAGATCATAGCGTTTTTAAACAAGAAGCTTTTAAATGGGGTGTTATTTTAAGAATATTTGCTGTCAGGTCACAGTTTAATATTCAGTATTTTAGATCATGTTGACAGAACAAGATACACCTCAAAAGTACAAAGAAAGTTGAGGAAATACGAAGATACGAATAAAGACTTTGAGTCTTAAAATCCAAGTTACATTTAAGGATTAAAACAGTAAATGTTACTCTAAATCTTATTAAGAGAATAAGATTACTTAATCATCATATAAAATGTTATATGAACGAAATGCAACTATAAGAAAGACATAGAAGCAAATTTTGTCAAGAAAAGTGTCTTGGACAAAAATCAAAATTGTTGACTACATAAGTGTAGACATGTTTAAGGTCTGTGGGATATGTATTGATAGAATACTGTCAGATCGTATTAAAACTCGAATTGATAAATGATCAATGATTTTGGTTTGACCAAAATATCGAAAGAAATTATGAATTTACTAATTTAAGTGGGAGTCGAATTAGTTTACTCAAATTTAATATGTGAGTGACATATTTTTGAGTGGGAGCTTAAATCCTCGTATGTAAATGACATATCATGGATAGTACCGGTAGAATTAATTAGAAAGATGAAGTTGTGAATCGATTTAAAAGGTAGTGTCTATTTCGAATAGAACAGGGATTTTAAATAGAAGATCGAGCTGTTTTATTTAGATTGGATTCTGAGAGGTCAGAATGGAATAAAACCAATGGAAAGGTACTTGGAAATCCAATTAAAACATAAAGTGTATTTACTACACGATAATAGTGGTTACAAGATATGTTGGTCTCTTATATTATGATAATAGACATCATATAGGAACCATATTATGTGCTCGATAAAGTGTGACCCAAGTTCTTAAAAGAAGAACAATTATCAAAGTAAATTTAGAATTTACTAGAAGTAGAAAAGTACTAGGCACTAGATTGACAATGAAATGTCGAAACTCTACATATATATGAAATGTATATAGATATCGCGAGATTGTACATGTTACAAAGAGTTCTCTATAACTGAGTGTGTTTACAATGCAATTGTCTGATTAACAGAATCAGAGTAAGCGCTGGGAAACAAAATTCTCACTTAGTTGTGGTATGTGTATATTTGTTATCAGGATAACAAGATGATATCAAACAAGCTGATATCAATGAATCGCAAAGAACATACAATTCTGTATGGTATAGATTGTTGAAGTAACACTCTTCCACGAGCAGGCATTATCATAGAACGCTTATTAGATAAGGTGGTATGATTGAAAGTAAAATGCAGCTGGTTTATTTGTACTCTAGTGCAAGTGGGAGACTGAAGGAGATATGCCCTAGAGGCAAATAAATATATAGTATTTATTGCATTATCTCATTAAGTTTATAATATGTTTTTGTATCGTGCTATAACTGTATTAATCGGAATTGTTAATACACGTGTGATACATAGACAAACCAGAGTCCCTAGTAAACCTCTATATAAACTAGTTCATTGGGCAACTGTTGATCGAGATTTCCCGATCATGGACAGTCACGTCGGTTGACAATGAGGTCATCTTATTAGTAGAATAAGGTGATGGACATACCCAACAAAGTATTGCAATAGGATCGTATCACAATGTTCTATCATTTGCAATAGGAAAGTAATATGATAGCTTATTCCTCAGACCGTGAGATCATATTAATTGCTGCTCCGTAGGATACTCTAAGTGCATCAAACGTCAGTTCATAAATGGGTGACTATAAAGGTGTATCTTGTGTATCTCGAAAGAGTACGTTGAGGCATATGGATCAAGAGCGGGATTTGTTCATTCGCGTGATGGAAAGATACTCTGGGCCCACTCGGTGAGATTACATCTATAAAGCTGCGCAGCATATGACTAGGTCACGGAGATGTAATATCACAGACGAGTTAATTAACCCTTGTCGGTAACGAGATAAAACAGGACATCAGATGTTTACGATCATATCTCGGATAAGGTGGTATCGAAGGAACAAAATGAATGAATATCATGTTTATGGTTCAACGACGATATTCGTAGAATACACAGGGACCGTCACAGGCATCCAAGTCTCCCTGGCGGTCATTGGCGAGCGAGGGGTCTCGACCATGTCTGGAGTATTCTCGAACCGTAGGGTAACACGCTTAAGGTCTTGCCGACACATGGAGATCATTGGAATAATAGAGATAAAGGAGAGAGAGAAATAACCCGGAAAGGTTCCGGTAGTTTCGGAAGAGTTCCGGGAATGTCCGAAGGAAGTTTGGGTGGTCCGGAAATTGTTTCGGAGTCACGGGAGATTAAATAATATGCAAATATATTAATTATGAATTAAATATATTTTATATTAATTTAATATTAATTAAAAGAAAGGAAAAAGGGGGCAGCCCACTTAATGGGCCAAGAGGGGCCCATGTGTGGGGGGCGCACCATGCATGTGCATGGGGCCCATGGCCACCACGGCCATGCATGGTGTGGCCGGCCGGCCCCCCTCCCTTGCTTCTCTTTTTAGTCCCACATTGGGGAGGCAAGGTGTGTTGCACACCCCCTCCCCCCTATATAAAGAGAGACATATTAATTGTTTTGATATATCTAAAATACAATTAATGTTGTATACGCCGGCCTGAGTTAATTCTCCGCCCGCTTTTTATCTCTCTCTCCCACAAGAGCTATACCGCAGTGCACCGTCGTACTGTGAGATTCCACCAAAGTTCTACCCCTGCAATCTCGGCTGGATCTGAGTGACCGGGGGGTGTCGTCAAGCTCCGTATGTGTGCGAGTACTCGGAGGCGCCACACTTGAGGTGCCAGGGCGACATCGTCTCGCCACCGCTGCAGCCCCGCCGCCGCCCCTCCTCCTCGACGCGCCCCTCCTCCTCGACGCCGCGTCTTCATCAACCTCGCTGCGTCATCGTCTTCTTCGTCGCGCCAAGTTCTTCGCGACCTCGAGGTCGGCTACGTCGTCTTCGTCGGCAACGCTTGTGCGGGAGCGTAATCCCCGCTATTCGGTCTACAAGAGGTATGTAACCAGTTCCGCTCCGTTACCGCATTACTAGATAGATAGATCCTGGCTTGTTTCGGTTTTCATTAGTTAGAAAAATTATTGTTTTCTGCTACAAACCCCTTCATCCACCTCATCAGTAAAGCCCACACCTCCCCGAGAGGGAGCCCAGCCTGAGTCCATCTCCACCTCATCAGCAAAGCCCATACCTCCCCGAGAGGGAGCCCAGCGCGAGGCCATCTCAATCTTCGCCGCAAGACCCACCGCCCCCCGAGAGGGGCCCCCGCGCGAGGCCATCTCAATCTTCGCCGCAAGACCCACCGCCCCCCGAGAGGGGTCCCAGCGCGAGGCCATCTCGAACTTCGCCGCAAGATAAGTGGCTCCAGAGGAGGCGCAAGCCCGGTTCTCCTCTTAGGAAGAAACCTAGAAAGGAGAAATCACCGCCGCCCGTTCAGAAGTTACCATGGGACCAAACTGCTGAGGAAATTGCAGCATATGTCCCTCCAAAATTGAGTGACTTGGCTGCAAAGAGGAAACTGGATGCCATTGTTCCAAAATTTACCGCCGGATATACTGAGGAGCAGTGCAACCGTGTCATCGATAACCTATACCAATTTCCACAAAAGCCGCTGTCAGACTATGACCGTTCGATTGGCAAGTCATATGAAAGTGAGGTTGAAGATAGGCCTACAAAAGGGAAACAAGTTCCCCAGCTCGGAGAACAAGACGCACAATCGGTCCCCCATCCCAAGGTGTTTGACGACAAGCAGGGTCCCAAGAACATCAATATTCGCGAGCTGGTTTATTCGGGAACTGATTACCCCGTCGCTGATGTTGTTGCTCAATATGTTCCCGGGAAAGATTTTGTGGAGGGCTACTTAACAACAAAAATGCGTAATTTGCAAACCTGGTACAAAGGACGAGTTAAGGACGGCTACGTCAGTCTCATGGTGGGAGTTAAGGAAGAGCACTATTTCCGAGAATACGCTATTAACGTTGACTTCAGCGAACTTTTTCAGTTATACAATCTCCGAGCCCTCGACAAATATATCATCAGTTCCTATTGTTTGTAAGTGATTTATTTCTGTAATTTAAGTATTTAGCTCAGCTCGTTCATTGTCTGTGATTATACTCACTATATAATCTTTTGTGTGCTATATTATGCAGATTGAAGATGCTCGAATGCAAAAGGGATGACATCAACCACATTGGGTTCATTGACCCCGATAAATTGCATGAAAAGACCATAGATGATCCTAAATTGAACAAGGATACACCGGCGGATTTTCTAAGGTTTTTGAAGCGACAAACTGATAAATCACTAATATTATGGCCTTACAACTTCAAGTGAGTGTTACTGTTTTTTATACTTTCTATTTTTCTCACCCACCCAATGTTAAGTTTAACTGATGAGTAATGCATGACTATGTATAAACGTGCGCAGTTACCACTATATTCTTCTCGTCATTGAAATGCGGAAAGGAGAAATTCAAGTCCTTGACTCGTTAAGGAGATCACCTCTAGATTACAAGTCATGTTTTGATTTGGTAACAAAGTAATTTCATTTCTTATCACCTCTTTCATTCATTCCTGATATCAAAGAATTTATGACTCATTTGTTTAATTTTTTTGTCGGGCAGGGTTTGGCAAACATTAATCGACGAAGATCCTGCCGGTGGATGGCCAAAGAAGCTGATATGGCGTATGAACAAGGTAACTAGTACTATACCTAGGTCCATGCACCATTATCATGCTTGATTATTATTTGATTCAATTCTATTCTTGTATATAGTCTTGCCTTCAACAGCCACCGGCGACTGATTTATGCGGATTCTACGTTTGCGAGTACATGCACGTTCTGGTCAACGAGAGTTTGACAAGCAGAAGAAGTGTCGAAGTACGTGAATATTATTCACAACATTACTTTTTTATATACATATAACTCATGTATTCATTTGATATACACACAACTCATGTATTCATTATGATATCATTATTTTTACAGGTGGCAAAAAAGCGCAACATGTTACCAATAAAGGAACGTTTCAAAGCAATTGCAGAGGAGTTGACGGAATTTTACCTAGCAGATGTCGTACCTCCCTTCGGAGAGTACCACTCTAAATATGATTAGTATGCCTATATGTAATATATAGCTAGTGATATCCATGTAACGAAGTACCTGGAACTGGAAAACATCGTCTTCATGTACTACGTACTTAGTTGCGTATGTGTCATCAATATGATCTGCATAATGTGTTTTTGGCGCATTGACGTGCAGCATGACGTGTAGCATAACGTGTTTTTGGCGCATCGACGTGTTGCATAACGTGTTTTTGGCGCATCGACGTGTAGCATCCGAAACCCCTACCGCCCACCCTAAAACCCTGAAAATTGGTCGAAATTAAAATAAAAAAATCAAAACGCTAGTCCCGGTTCGTGTTAAGAACCGGGACTAAAGGGGATCGACCCCGCGCCCTCTGCCGTGGCCACGTGCGAGGCTCTCATTGGGGGGTGGGGGCTAGTCCCGGTTGGTAATAATCCGAGACCAAAGGTTGGGGGGGCTCTAGTCCCGCTTTGCTAGTCCCGGTTGCCTAACCGGGACTAGAGACCCTCTGGAACCGGGACTAGAGCCCCTTTTTCCACTAGTGTGCGTTGCCTTTTTATACCCAACCGTACAAATTAGACCTATATGTTCAGTACCATGCATAACCGAGCTTCATTTGAAGACATGGTACTGAATTCCGAAATCAACTGTAATCTTATCCCCAATCTGCAAAGCAGCAGGAATCCGGAAAATAAATCAATTTGAATAAAGAAATCGGGGAAGATGATATCACAACATGTACATACTAAGCTTTATTTCTAGGGCAGCGAATGGCAAATAAATTACATGATTCTTATGTTACTATTCCGAAGATATGGTCTCACTTTGCACATGCAAATAAAAACATTACCATCTTACAATTCATCTTCTACATGTTCTCATGAGGGTCAGTAACGTAAAGATCAAGGTTTTGTAATTGCAGTATGCTCACAACAGGTGTCACCTGCAACACGAAAACTCATGCAGTGTTAAGAGCTCAATATTGTGTCAAGTTTAGAACATGATAAATAGTTAAACTAAATCTACATACACTTTTCCAAATTTCTTATAGTGAAGTATATTCATGTAATATGTATAATCATATAGTGTAGTTTCAGTTGTAATAAAATTACACATAGACAGGGAAAGAAGACATGTGTCACCTGTCATGCTCTCTTTCTCAAACAAATGACATATCTTGCTATGTATTCTAACTTAATATGTATATAATCATCAACAAACTATCTTACTCAAACAAAGGACACATCTTGCTATGTATTCTAACCTGTAATATATATAATCATCAACAAACTATCTTACTCAAACAAAGGATATATCTTGCTATGTATTCTAACCTGTAATATGTATATGTTCATGTATATGTATAATCATCAACAACAGCTCCCGAGAGCTTAGATTCTCCAGATAACCACACATCCATGCCCATGATCATGCTCTGCCAAATACCTTTCCAAGACTAAACTGCAATACTGCACACACACACCTCTAAAACTTGGCACGTAACTGAGCATCTGATGTGATTATCTCAGTTTCATCATGTCCTTGCATTACTTGAAGCAAGCCACAGTTCGCACCACACCTGGTTTCATTAATAGATCAGCAGAACTGGGAATTCGACCTGAATCATCTATTAAGAATACACGGGGTTGCTCTTCACTAAGAATGCAAAAAATTAAGGAACCTATATATTTACAAACAGCAGGCACGATTCAACACATCAAACTTATATTATTTCTACCTGGAATTGAGGAGGATGTCGTAAACAGAGGGACATGAGAATTGAGATCATCCAAGAAACAGACACGATGCAAGATTTTAGGAAGCCAGTCCAACAAATCTTTCTCTCACGGTGGTAAAATCGCTGAATCTAAAGCGTGGCATGGTTGCCAGGAAAAGCACGCACACGCGTGATGCTGAATTTTTCGCGCAGATTCATCAACAAATCAAGCGCGGATTCTTGCGGGAACAGATTCCGTGGAGTCTATCCGACAAGACAACAGACGTAGGTGGGGATTTGGATCGGAAACAGTACCTGAGCCAGGCTAAATAAAACGGGAGTAGGATGGCGTTGGGCGTGGCCCCGGAGGAGGAGGCGATGTCATTTGCCGTCCCCGAGGATGTCGCCGTGGACTCGAGCGTGTTTGAAGTCGCGAGGGCTGCGGCGGCGGAGGTGGATCTGGCAAACAGCTGCGGCGGCGGAAGTGGATCTGGCAAACAGCGGCGCGTAGGTGTCACACCCACGCGTGACCGCGGTGGAGGAGCCGATGAGGGTCTTGGACTCGATCGTCTCCGGCACGGAGATGGAGGCGTCGGGCAGGGCCACAAACCCCAGCGAGGAGGATGAGATGAGAAGAAGAATTGAGGACGTGGGGTGGGGTCGCTGGCAGGAAATTTCTGCCCGGTCGACAGGATGAATCTGGGGCCTCCGTTCGCATGGGTTTTGATTAAACGGATCTGTGTCGTTCGATCCGTTTCGGTGGACACGATTTGATGGTCTCGGTTGACCTGTGTACGATTGGGTTTGGTGGCTGTAGCGAAATTTAACTTCGCCCTTTTTTTTTTACAGTAAAAAAAAAGCTTTATTACTCAAAACATTTGGACAAATCGTCCATTACAAGAACAGCGATATTCGCTGCGATATCAGACTCCCACACATGCATCATCCCTGGACTACACTTAGCTCCTATTTTAGCAAATTCATGGGCAACGGTATTAACTTCTCTCCTACATGAGATAACAGACGAAAACGAGAACCAATTTCTGCACTGTACTTTCAAGTCCTGAATAACAGCAGCTTCTGACGAGAAGTCCGGTCCAGCATTGTTCAGAGCATACATCACTCACAAGCTGTGCATCTGTTTCAAACTTCACTCGAATGGCTCCCATATTAGTTGCAGGATTAATTGCTTGCTCCATTGCTTTCATCTCCATTGTACCGGCCAGGGTCGGACGAGTACAGGATGCGGTACGGACTGTGCTAATTCGGTCATTTGAGCCTGGACCCATAAACTGGCCCTAATTTTACAGATTTGACTATTTTAAGGACTCTGTTAGATATCTCAGGTCCCTCGAAAAACAAAGCCCCCGGTCTGAGCAAATCTCCTCGCCGTCGCCCTCCACCACACTCAGTGGCAACAGCGGCGCCGACGGGAGGCAATAGCTGCAGCGGCGGAGAGGACTGGAGTGCGTAATGAAAGAGGGAGCGGGGACGGCGGCGAACGCCAGAGTAGCGGCGGCGCTTCTCGAGCTCGCCGTTCGCTACGTATTTTTAGTTAGCCTCGTGCCCGCTCCGAATCCCATGGCCAGAAAATTGTGGAACAGCGGCAACGGCCATGCCCCCCAAAATAGCACAAGATTTACCTTTCGTGGATTCAGGGGACCTCCATGATTGGCGCGCGGTAATGCCTCGTCGCCACCCCCCATCTCTTTCTCCGCATGTCCTCTCCCCACCCGAACGGCAACACGGAGTCTTCTTTCCCCTCCCATTGAGGAACTTCTTGCCAACACAGGGACAGAAGAAAAGGGATTCAAGTGAGGTATTGCAATCTTCGCATTGTTCTACTATTCGTTAGGTTTATTCTGTTTGCTCATGTTCTAGGTTTTTTTTTCTTGTTACACCATGATATGCAATTATTTAATCTGTATAAATTGCGTGTATTTGTTCACGTAGATGGAGCAGAATTTTCTCCTGCTGTAAAATAGTACTTCCTCTTTCCCAAGTTATAAGGCATTTTGGTATGCTAAATTAGCCTATCAAAACGTCTTACAATTTGGGATGGATGTAATAAATGTTTGCAAGACCCATGCGAATTGACAATCTTGATAGAAATTTTAAGCGCGAGGAAATTACCAAATGATAGGTACTATAGTAATTTGTTGTTGATATGTGAGGATAGCACTGTTATTTGATAATACGATACTACATTGCACGAACTGATACTTCTGAAATCAACAATATGCTATTTACGTTGTATTACACAACCGTGAATAAGCGGATGCACAGGCCAGATACATGTCAGAGTAGCCCTCACAAGTTTGTGCAGCTACCATGTTAGAAAATTCAGTATTTGGAAAAAAAATTACGCCTTATCGCAAGTTCATGGAGATACGTAGTATGTGTCTGTCTGCTTCGACATTACATGGCTTATCCTGTCAGCACACAATTTCGGATAACTTAAGTTTGAATAAGTTGCTTTTTTGCTAGCACAAAGGACCAGTCAACAAAAAATGAATCCGCCATCAAACTAATAAAATTTTATCAAATCCGTTTCTGTAAATGCTAAAAGTAATGCCCGTGGTATTTTCTGGTAGAGTTCTACTGATTTTGTCCTGTTATGATATTTTCAAGCATTCACTTGATAGATGAAAATGTTTGAAATCATATAAATTGTTAATATTCAAAAGTGTATGCTTTTCAGATGAATGCATCCCATTCTGGTTTATCAGTCAAGCAATTTGAACTTATTTCATATGATATCAGGTAGTCATGACTCGTGAATGTGCAGCAGTATTCTGTTTTCTTTAGCTAACTTGCTAATTACTTGTCAGGTACCCAATAGTAAAGCTATCGATGATAATTATTTGAACTCGCTATTGGGTAATATCCTGCATGCCGCGGGATGGACGAACTGAATGTTGAAGGCGTGCAACCAGTATCTGTTGATCCAAACACTGCGGATTTACTGGAAAGCTTGGATGATCCAAAGCCTCTCATTTCATTTGATTTACCTAAAATTTCCCCAGATGGTCATACCAGACATTTAAGTGAAGATTTAAGTTCCCTTACAATTAATGATTTACGTGTAAAAAGGGAGGAGATTGGCCACAACCAGCCTGGCCACAATAGAAATTTTAGTGAAGATTTAAGTTCCCTTACGATCAATGAATTACGTGCAAAGAAAATCGAAGAAAAATGCCATAATCAGTTTGAAGGAAAGGTGATAAGTCGTCATAACTCAGCTGAAAGAAACATTTTTCAGGCTGCAGAGATTGCCGAACGTTTCATTCAGGCTCTAGATAATAGAGTCCTCGTTGAAACTGCAGCACCAATTGAATCTGTTAAAGATGCTGTTAGCAAATTTGGAGGGATTCTTGACTGGAAAGAGGTGACGACTCTTACTTTCAAATGTTTGCATACATCTTATTGCCTTGTTTTGGCTCCATAGACTTACATCTTTATAACCTTTTTGTGAAGAGGCGTAAAAATGTTCAAATCGCGCTTGATAAGGTGCGGGAAGATGCACCCGAGTACCAGAGAAGATTCAAAGTTGCAGAAGCTGAGAAAAGCCAAGTTCTGCAGGAGCTGTGTAGCATCAGACGGAACATAGAAGGGATAAAACTGAGCCTGGAGAAAGCACAAACTGAAGCATTGCAAGCGCAGCAAGATTCAGAGATCGCTGAGATACGATACAAAGAGATACAACAGGGTATCGCTCATAAAGAGAGTGCTGCAGTGAAGGCAGAGATTGATCTTGCCAAAGAACGCCACACAACTGCCTTAGCAGACTTGCAGTCAGTTAAAGATGAGCTAGAGCAACTTCAGAAGGAGCACACTTCTTTAATTACTCAAAGGGAGAATGCCGAGACTAAAGCACGCGAAATTACCACCATGTCTCAGGAGATTGAGAAGACTGTCGAGGACCTCACCCTTGAGCTCATCTCACTGAAAGAGTCACTTACCTCTTCACACGCTACCCATATTATAGCAGAGGAGCGAAGAATAAATGTGGCTTTGGCGTATGAGCAAGAAAAGGAGAATTGGCAGAATGAGCTGAAGCAAGCTGATGATGAGGTTCAAAAGCTGAATGATGAGATCTCGGGCAATAAAGATCTTGAATCCAAGCTAGAAGCTGCCTCAGCATTGCTGGTGAATCTGCAAGGTGAGTTTGCTGCTTATATGGAAGGAATACTGCCTGAGAAGGCAAGTGAGGCTGGAGAGGAAGTGCAATCAATGGTTAGTGTTCGGATTACACTGGTGAAGACCAGTAAGGAGCTTGAGGACATGAGGACGAACGTTGAGAAGGCCAAGGACGAGGTTAAGGGGCTTTGGAATACTGCTGCTGCATTGCGAGCTGATCTAGAGAAGGAGAAGGCAGACGTCACAGCATTGAGGGAGAAACAATACCATGCATCCGTTTCTGCCTCGTCAGTCCAGGAAGAACTGAGAAAGATGACACGTGAGCTCATGGTGGTACAGGAGAGAACTGATGCAGCTAGAATGCCCATAGAGCTACAGCAGGCTACTCAAGAAACAGAACGAGCAAAGGCAAAGGCTCGGTTGGCCAGGGATGAGGTAACAAAGGCTAGGGAAGAGGCAGACAGAGCCAAGGCAGAGGTCAATGTCGTCCAGTTGAGGCTAGAAGCAGTGTCGAGGGAGATACTTGCGGTTAAAGCATCAGAAGAAATTGCAATGGCCTCAGCAAATGCACTGCAAGAATACAAACATGAGGGAGAAGTAGAACCCCGAGCTGAGGGAAGAAGTAAGAACAACATGAAGGTGTCACTCGAAGAGTATGATGCATTGAGCAAGAGAGCACAGGACGCTGAGGAGCTAGCAAAGAAGCGGGTTATCCAAGCGGTTGAGAAGATAAAGGAGGCGAAGGAGGGAGAGGTTAGGAGCCTGGATAAGTTGTATCAGTTGAGCAAACAGATAGATGATAGGAGGGTTTCGCTGAGGGCGGCGCAGGAGAAAGCCATTGCAGCACAGGATGTCAAGTTAACAGTGGAGAACGAGCTGAGGAAGATGAGAGCAAAGCATGATCAAGAGCGTAAGACGGATCTCGGTATTGCCGATATCTGCCTTCTGAAGGGCGCATGCTCCTTTGATGCAGCGGGATCATCTGGATCCAATCCTCAAATGCACGGAGCATGCCTGCCTAGGGCTGACACCATAGCGACAACTTCAGTAGCAGAGTCAAAGGCGCGAAAGTCATACTTCCCTCGGTCCATAGTGACGATGTTCATGGCTAGGAAGAAGACACTTTTGAAGTGAACCTCACTTATATCGGTAGTTTGCTAAATTGAATTTCTCTGGTATGATTCTTCTGTACATGTAACAAGTAGGTTACACTTTTTTTGTCACGCTAATTGTAATTATTGTTCAGAAATGAAATCTTATTTCGTCCGGAGTGTCACCTTCGATAATTTATTTTGCTAAATGAACTGTCATTGTTCAGTAATATTGAGAACCATGCGCTGGCCTTGGCTAGGGCTGGACATAAAACTCGAATTCCGTTTAGCTTATTGAGCACTCGGTAATTCAACTCGTTTGTGCTTGACTCGTTATCTTAGCGAACCGAGCCGAGCAGTAATTTTAGCTCGTTAATACTAACGAGGTTAACAATCAAACTAACGAGTTTCGTGAGCTACTCGTTAAGATCGTTAGCGTCGTGGCAGCATGGCTACAAATCTATATGTTATAGCCCATCTAACGATTAGCATGTTAGCAATATTTATTTTCATTTCAATGTGTGTAACTACTATGAGTTTGTGAACTATTTGTTGCCGATTTGTCATTTTTAAATATTTTTATATGTTATACGGATAAAATCTTCTCATATGCATTTTAAGTTGTTTTACATCTTCTTAACGAGTCTTAACGAGCTGCTCGCGAGCGCTCGCCGAGCCGACCGAGCCGAGGTTTAGCTTCAGCTCGTTATTCTTAACAAGCTTAACGATCCAAGCCTTAACGATCTCGAGTCTTAACGAGCCGAGCCTTAACGATCCGAGCAGCTCGTTACTCCAACCCTACTTGTGGCTGAGGCTCCTAGTGAGGAACCAGCCGGATCGGGTTGGAGTGACAGCTGCGCCTAGTGGGTGCGCTGAGGCATACTTGAATAAGCGGAACATCTCACCTACCTAACAACATTAAGGGAGGATCATTCCCTGTTGGCAACGTTTTTTTATTGATCAGTATTACTGATTGCACCGGAAGCATCTCGGGGAACTTCATGACAGTATTTTTTCGTCATTTAGCTTACGGTTTGATATGTCTGACATGGGCATTTTCACTGATGGATTAACAGATAGGCAGCACCTTAAGAACTTTCTGAGGACTGGCATCGAACGGAAGAATCCACTGCTCGCAGAATGCAAATTATGTGGAACCAGAATTGCTTCTAAGCGGAGGAGTCGCCTCTTCTCATGAGTCGCACTAGCGGCTCCGGTGGGGATTCTATGACTTACTCAAGTCTGACTTTGGGTCATTGACATGTGGGTTCCACATCCGGTGGGGTCCATGTTTCAGTGACTCAAAGTCAGGGAAAAGTCAGAGGCATAAAGTCAGAGAATCCGTGCCGCTCCCGGTCTCGGGTCGCCTCACTTGGCGACTCTGAAGACCCCCAGGCCGCCCCCACCTAGGAGTTCTCCTCCACCCGCTCCAAGCACCTCGCCAGCCCCGGAGGAGGCTGTCCGACACCGGCCGGGAGATCCTACCCGGCCTTCTTTGTTCTGTCTTAGCAGTTTCTTTAATATATTCCTTTTATAAAAAAATATAATGCCATTGCATGGGTAGAATTTTTTTTTACTGCACTTGAGCTTACTATAAGTCTCATGCCAAGTTGCTGCGATGTGAGCTTCAAGGTTGTTTGGCACGAGTTGAGCATTTTTTGTGAGAGGGAAGGCTACTCTTGGCAAGCCCATTGTTGAGCATGAGGTATCTCCTCCGTTTGAGCTCCATGTCAGCTCCACGAATGATGGGAAAGCATGCTTCTTTGGTTGTTTCTCTCCTCGCGGTAGACCCTGCTCCTCACCACAATCTGTTGTGATGGTTTCCGTGAAGAGAAAAGTGGTCGCTAGGGTCATGAATCCATTAATGCAAATCATTCCAGAGTTACACGAGTTATGTGGGGAACCGACTCCACCTTTGTCGATGGTGCTTTCAGAGGTGGGCTCCGTCTGGGATCTCGGTGGTGGCTTTGTCTTCACCACCACCATTGAAGCCAAGCAAGTCGAGCAAGTCACTTGATTCCATTCACCGTGGGGGTTTGTGTGATGTTGTATGTCCGTCATCAGAGTTCATTAACCAGTTGGTTCATGTGGGTGACGAGGTTGTGCCATCACGTCTGTCGCCGCGTATTTCCAGAGCTCTCTTCGCCAAAAAGCTTTGGGACTTCCTTGCTAACTTGGAGGCTGATGACCCTAGTTCTGGCACGATAATCGGGTGTCTTTTAAAGGAGAGGGAAATCAGGAGAAAAAGCAAGATGGGAGGATCTTGCAAGGAGAGATCAATCAATGGTAAAAGTAAGAAGATTGCCGACTCACGGAAGCCTCGTGTGGTTAGGTGATGGATATCTCTTCATCTAGAGTTGTCGTGTCCGATGTTGTTGATGGGTTAAAGTTTGTTTTTCCTACAACATTTGTTGCAAGAGTTTGATCCACATGTTAGGCGTTTGCGGCTGTTTGTTGGATGTGTCCCTTGTTGTGTCGAGGTGGGCGTGGAGTTTCTTGCTCGGGAAGTAGTCAACATGTGTTTTTTGTAACGGTTTTTGTCCAGTTTTCTGTAATTAACTGGTCAATTCTCTTCTTCTTAATTAATTCCTTTGCTCCCGTTTAAAAAAAAAGTCTCTCATAGCATCGATTTTCATAAGCAAACTAATATATCTACTCTCCGATTGCAGCCAACCCGTTTTATATGATCCAAAAAAAACTAATATGTCTACTCTCCGGTTGCCGCCGATGTGGGATATATTTTGGTCTAGAGTAGCAACCATTCCCATGTTCTACCGATTGACGCATCGGATCGGTTACGCGGCGGATATAGTATGCGACAAATTAAGCAGCGATCGAGCTGCAGCTAGCCTGTCCAGAGAGTCTAACCCGCGTCAAATGGAACTGGGCGCATCCTCAGATTCGCAAGCAAACGTGCCACTTCAGGTTCGTTGCGCAGTTCACGCACGCACGTCCTCCCGTGAAGACAGAATCAAACGCCAACCAACCAATCATATCCGGAAGAAGAAGCAGAGAAAAAAAAATGCAAGGACTCAGCTGGATTGGCACTGCAAGCAAGGAACAAAACCTCCACCACCACCACGTCCACGGAGGAAGACGAGACGACGCAACGAATCCATCCCAGCCACAGCCAGACGGACGACTGCGTGCCGGCCTCGCCTCACCGGCCGGGTCTCTGTCCAAAACGCTTTCAGTCCGAGATAAAGGCAAATGGCAACTTCAGGACCGGCATAATAACAACAAGAAAGATGCCAACTGAGCTTAAATTACATCAGTTTTTTGTACTAAAAAAGAGCGTAAATTACATGGATTTTATAGGCACCGCAACGCAGCTGTCTGAACCGTGCGAATTGGAACGGGTCATGCATATCTGAACTTGTGTGGGTCACAAACCACCCGAGGTTTTTCCAGACAGAGAACTTCGGAAGAAAACTGCCGCCCAGGCAAAACAACACAGAGGTCGTTGGCTCGTTGCAGCGTTGGATTGGAGCTATCATTTCCCAATGATCCCCTTCCCCGTCCTCGCCGTCCTCCTCCTCGGCGTCGGCTTTCCGATCCACGGTGCCGACGCTCTGTCAGGTGAGGCTCGCTAGCTTCATCAACCCCCCAGCAGCAGCAGGTTCTTCGTTAGACTCGGCCAGCTAGCAACCAACCTCGTGCGCATTCGTTCGTTCTTTCGTTGACAGGGTACCAGATAAACTGCGGCGCCGGCGCGGTGCGCGTGGCCGGGAACAACGTGACATGGCTCCCCGACGGCCGGTTCATCACCGTGGGGAACGCCACCGACGTCCCGTCCCCGCTGCCGATGCTCTCCTCGCTCCGGTACTTCCCGGACGCGACGGCCCGGAAGTACTGCTACGGGGTCCCCGCGGTGAAGGCGGCCAAGTACCTCGTCCGCACGACCTACTACTACGGCGGTTTCGACGGTGGGGACGCGCCCCCCGTGTTCGACCAGATCATCGGCGGCACGCGGTGGAGCCAGGTGGACACGGCGGGCGACTACGCGGGCGGCCGCGCGACGTACTTCGAGGCCGTGGTGGCCGCCACCGGGAAGGAGGTCAGCGTGTGCCTGGCCAGGAACGCCGCCACCGCGTCCGGGTCCAGCCCCTTCATCTCTGCGCTGGAGGTGGTGCCGCTCGAAGACTCCGTGTACAACTCCACCGACTTCAAGTCCTACGCCCTCAGCACCATCGCGCGCCACAGCTTTGGCCACGACGGCACCAGGTAACACAGTGTGGGGTCACCTCACCTCACCATGCCGATCATGGCATGCCTCTCTGCTGTAAAATTCTACAGCTTCGGTACGTGATTGGTCATGATCGTGCGAAATGTGCCATTTTTCAGCGATACCGGCGATCAGTTCAGCCGGTACTGGCAGCCGTACAGCGACGGGAGCCCGGTGGTGGAGAGCCAGGGGACCGTGGCGCCGGCGGAGTTCTGGAACAGGCCGCCGGAGGACGTGTTCCGGAGAGGCGTGACGGCCAGCCGCGGCGACGTCCTCGAGCTCCAGTGGCCGCCGGTGCCGCTGCCCGCGGCGACCTACTACATGGCGCTCTACTTCCAGGACAACCGGACGCCGAGCCCGCTAAGCTGGAGAGTCTTCGACGTCGCGGTCAACGGCCAGCCATTCTTCGCCGGCCTGAACGTCTCGACGGCGGGCTCCATGGTGTACGGTGCCCAGTGGCCGCTCTCCGGGCAGACAAGGATCACGCTGACGCCCGCGCCCGGGTCGCCGGTCGGGCCGGTGATCAATGCGGCGGAGCTCATGATGGTTGTGCCACTCGGAGGGAGGACGCATCCTAGAGACGGTAATAACCGATCAATGCAGCTCCCATGCGCCATGCGCCATGGCTGATTCAGTCTGGAATCGTGTAAATTACCCGTGCATTCATCGTGTTGCTGCAGTGATCGGCATGGAGGCGCTCGCTAGAGGCTTCGTGAATCGGCCGTCAGACTGGAGTGGCGATCCTTGCTTGCCTGTTGGGAACTCATGGACCGGTGTTACCTGCAGTCAAGATCCGCTTGCTCGAGTAACGTCCCTGTAAGTTCCGATTTGCTCCATTGTGCATTTTCAATCGTTCTTTTCCGTTTTTCTGTCGCTCTGAAGAATAAACAATGGCCATTGTGCATTTTTTTACTGCAGCAACCTCACGAATGTGAATGTTGGAGGTTCAATATCTGACCACATTGCTAATCTGACTGCAATCTCGAGCATGTAAGCCCCTTGCCACAAACTGATGTTAGATGTGTGTGCTATTTGAAAAGTTCAATGCCTGACTTTAGAAATGTGTTATTGCAGCTGGCTTGTGGGGAACAATCTGACAGGACCAATTCCAGATACGAGCCCCCTACATCATTTGGCTTCTCTGTAAGTAGAAATCCAGGCCATCACATTCTGCAAAAATGAGGTTCATAATAACTGCTACTTACAATGAAAATCCTGTATGTTCCCTTTCACTAATTCGGATTGCATTTCTGACCTGAAGGCACCTCGAGAACAACCAATTGACAGGGCCGATGCCTCCGACGCTGGGAGACCTTCCCAAGCTTCAAGAACTGTAAGTGGCTTGAACATACGATGTAATTCGAACATATGACACATAATTGGCCAAGTTGTTGCTACATTATCCACCCATAATTTTGCTAACCTGACCTGTTTCAGTTGAGGCAATCCGCTACTTTTGACAACTTGAACTCTTGTTTCCACAGGTTTGTGCAGAATAACAATTTACAGGGCATCATTCCAAACAACCTCAGGAACAGAACGGGCATTGCATTCCAGTGAGTAACCGCGAGCATTATATTTAGTTCTCGAAATGGAACGCTGTCTTTTAAGCTTGTGATTGCGTATAATCCTGCCGTTAATCGCGACGAATTTTATCTTAACTTGGCAGGTATACACCGGGGAATAACCTCAGCTAATGATGATGTTATAACGGAACGAACATAATATCAGATGTTCATGGCCATCGACAGAAGCACTGCGAGAATGAGGACGCCCATATCACACCGGCAGACGATACATACTTTCTCCTTTTAGTATTGCCAACGTTTTGTTCTCTCTCTTTCTATATATTTTTGGGAGGCAAAAGTGTTCTTTTTTCCGAAAAGGGGAACGAAGCACCGGTCTCTGGTATGCATGTCACTGTATATTATGAACTGCACAGGACTTGGTTCCATTTATTTATATGTATATGTAAAGATGTTTTTTTTACGGAGGCTGACAAGGTCACAAGAAGATATTTATGACATATGTTCTCTTGGTTAAATTTGTTATGGACGCTGACAAGAAGATACTTATGACATATATTCTCCTGGTTTTATTTATTCATTATTCATTGGTCGATGTAGAGGCTGGGGAAAATCCCTCTATTCCGAAAAATATGGAAGTCATCCTGAGAGCCCTGTACAGGAGTAATGCTTTTGTCGTTTGTAAATAATTTATTGGTTGCTGACAATAAATAAGAAACCATCCTTCGCAAAAAAAAAGAAACCATAGAAAAGTATATGAGCATAAAAATTAGAGTACGAAAAATACGAAAAATAAAAAATATTTCCTAAAAATCCGAAGTAAAAAAATCCAGAATTACAAGTACACCGAAACCCGAAGTACAGAAGTAGTGAAATCCAAAGTAAAAAAACACTAAAAGTTGAAGACCAAAAATTAAAGAGATACGGTGATTAAAGAGATGTCGCGGGAGATTTGCTACACGGGAACATATAGGGCCATAGGGGAAACCGAAGTACATATAGGGCCATAGGGGAAACCGAAGTCGACACTTGGCGAGACAGGGCGCGTGTGACGGAGTCGACCATTTCCTAGCCATTCTATTCTTTACGGAAAAAAATTACGATGTTCCTTGCGTGTATTGTAAGATTTTAATCAGATGGAATTTGTGCATGCGAATGCAAGAGGATGGAAATGAAGGAGATTGGACTGGTTGAGCGAGACCCGCTGTCAGGCTTGGAACACGGCCACGCACTCAACCCAAACTCAGAAACGGTTCGATTGCAGGCCGTGCAAAAGGCCGGGTCGTTCCGAGGTCGTCCGCGAGCCAGCCCGTTGCCGGCCGGACCTCCCTACCAAGATATCTCCGTCGGCTGGCGTCTCCGTCTATCCCACTCCCACTCCTTCCTCCACTTCGCCGGCGATGAGCTCCACTCCCCAGACGCATCTCCCGTCTCCACGCACATGAGTCCCCCAAACCCCACCCCCGTCCCCGCGCGCATGAATCCTCCGAACCCAACCCCGCTCCTCTCCCTGCGCCCCAGCAACCCCTCCGTCCCCCTCCCCCTCCCCCGCCGCCGCCGGCGCCCGCCCCCACCCGCGGCCGCCAACACCACCGGCGCCGCCTCCCCGCAGGACTGGTTCCGCCCGCGCCGCCCGGCAGACTCCGACCCCTCCACCTCCGGCGGGCGCGTCGCGGCGCGCGACCCGGGCGTGCGCGTCAACGCCAAGGACGGCGCCGAGGAGGAGAAGGGGGAGCGCAAGCGGCGGTGGTGGGAGCGCTGGTCCAGGGACAAGGAGAGCTACCTGGTCGACGACGTGGACGCGCTCCCGATCCCCCTCACCGTCCCGGGCACCGACCCCATGTCGCGGGAGGAGCTCGACCGCCGCCTCAGCTGCGACGTCATGGTCGACGTGGGTGCCCATGTCCATCTCGCCGTGTTTCTTTGCGCGTGGGTGATTTGAGGTCGGAATTTGGTGCCGATTTTGAGATGGCCCTGCTTTTGGATTGCAGGAGTGCAGGACTGTTTCGTACGAGTGGACGGGCAAGTGCCGGAGCTGCCAGGGGACGGGGCTCGTGACCTACTTCAGGAAGAAGGGCAAGGAGACCATCTGCACGTGCGTGCCATGCTCTGGCATTGGTGAGATTTCTTGCTCTCCAGACCCCGCTCATTCGTATTGTTAGCAATGTATATATTACATCCGCGAAAGGAAGGAGAGGTAGCAAGGAAGTTGTTGCTATCACAATGTTCAGTGGATTTAGCTTGAGCTAAGGCTTGCAATTTGTGACTAGGTGTCTTGATCGGTAGTACAGGTTGCTACTGGTGGAGGTGCCTTTGGTTATACAATGCCTTCTTTTTTTATAACTCGGGCAATTGCAATTAAGTCAACAGATTTGTGGCGTTTTAGAGTCAATTAGAGGTTTATGAGAAAATCATGAAGATGACAAACATCGGTCACACTTAAGTCTGGACATTATGGTCAGTAACACATGGCCGGGAGATTTTATTTCCCTTTCCAATCTACGAAGGTGCATCCTGGTCATGGATTTACTTTGACTTTCATCACATGAAGAACGCCATCTTATATGGAAATTAATTATTCAAGCAGAATATAATACTGGCTACCTCATGCCCCTTCGTCTTTCTACACATGCACTCTCTTGCTTTCATACCGTACTCCCCATCTCAGTTACGCCACTGGAAACTTAACATAGCACGAGTTCACTATAGTGTGCATGGGAAACTAGTTGCACAAAATCTTCTCTAGTCTTCCTCTCTTGTATGTGAAAGACTAACAAAATTTCTTGCGCAATTTTTGGAAAATCAAAATACATCATCTTTGTCGTAGATCTCTCATGCTGGTGAAAACTTTCGTCTTCGTCATAAAACTATAATAGTATCTATGTTTAATTAAACCCTTACTGAATATAATTGTATCTGTTATAAAATGTAATTTCTGCAACTATATTGGATCCATGCGCGAATGTTGTAACCTTATAATGTGGTCCAGTAAAATACTTGCTCTAGATTTTCTTTTCTTCCCTTGATCAATCTGTAGCCAAGATCTTTTTCACTCTCTAGATTATTGAAGAATTTCTAGGCTGTTAATCTTCAGTTTCTTTGACTACCCATATACTTCTGGCGATCACTGGATTCATAATTTTCAATAAACTTGCCCGCAAGAACCTGGAAATAGCAAGAAAGGAAGTGTAACAAATACTAAAGCCAGTAGTCTTAGCCACTCCGAACCCGGTAATCTGCATCCAGATTTGAGTCCCTGATCCTCCGAACCTAAGCCAGTAGTCTTAGCTACTCACACAGAACTCAACACTTTTCTGGTTGAGTCCATGTAAATTATTGCAGGCATGGACTTCGACCTGAAAGGATCCCTTTGTTCACAGTGGATCGCTCCCCACCAAGTGAATGAACTAGCGGATGGTTCTATTCAGGCTTCCTTGAATAGAAACTAGATTTCCTGATCAAACCAAAATTTTGGCAGTGGAAATTATGGTCATATATCCCTAGAGGTTATGTCGAAATGTTCGAAAAGTACAAAATATTATGCAACTTGACCATGTGACACATAGGGTAGAGAGAAGTATAAGGGCACTGTCTTAATCGGATCAAATTCTTTGGATGTGCCATCAGGTTACTTAGCTGACTGGTTCATTTCAGCGGAAGCTTGAGCTTAACTGTAAGGGGGCATGCTACTATAACAAATAAAAACCAAAAGTTACCTGCATCCGGATTTGAGTCCCTGCTCCTCCGAACCTAAGCCAGTAATCTTACCCACTCACACAGAACTCAACCCTTTTCTGTGGTTGAGTCCATGCAAATTATTGCAGACATGGACTTCGACCTGAAAGGATCCATTTGTTCACAGTGCATTGCTCCCCACCAAGCAAATGAACTAGTGGATGGTTCTATTCAGGCTTGCTTGAATAGAAACTAGATTTCCTGAATCCAACCAAAACTTTGGCAGTGGAAATTTTGGTCATATATCCCTACAGGTTATGTTGAAATGTTCGAGAAGTACAAAATATTATGCAACTTGATCATGTGACACATAGGGTACAGAGAATTATAAGGGCACTGTCTTAATCGGATCAAATTCTTTGGATGTGCCATCATGTTACTTAGCTAACTGTGTCATTTCAGCGGAAGCTTGAGCCTAACTGTAAGGGGGCATGCTATTAACAAATAAAAACCAAAAGTTATACTGCAAATATCCCGACTTGAGGATAAAACCGTGATGAATTTTTTGTAAGACCTGTAGGTGTTTTCCATGTTTGTATGCCCTTTTTACCAATGGATGAGTGGATTCCATGATGGTTAGCTGATGTCAAATTGTGTAACCGTTGTTTGTTATGGAACTGTAAGCAGCTTGACCTAATCAGATTTCCAGTACAGCTTGTGCCGTTAGCTAATTTTCCTACAAGAAAGGAGATATTGACATTTTGTCCATATTATGGTGTTCTTCTCTTATTGTATTCACTGCACATTCCTGTTGCCAGAAATTTATGTGCTGACTTATTCATTGTGTCTGTTGGACGGGCATCTTATTTGTTTTGTAGGCTATGTTCGGAAAATTACATATAGGGAGGGGGCCGAAAATTTGGATGAGTTAGACAATGGGAGACCACCATAATTTGATGGTGTTTTCTGTTTAGCAGCGGTAATTTATTAACTGGTACTGAAAAGATTGCGTTTACAACCTTCGATGAACATGTGATTTTTTTTCTACTACGCGATCTCTATTTCAGGCACGGTACAGGACAGGATGCCATTCTTTAAGAATTGTAAGCTTATCTTCGTAGTTATATTGTACTTTTTTGTTCATCACTTATAGATGTATTATCACAATTCACAAAGAAGGAATGAATAAATTTAAGAGATAAACTGGACCAGTTTTGAAAGAACTTATGAGCTTGTATTGTCCCGATCAACTAGAGATCAGATTCTTGCTTTGAGTGTTGGCATGCTCCATCGCTTACCCTCTTTTCTGGGTTGAGATTGCTTTCGGCGCAAGCTCTAGAAGAATCTCAACTTCTGTAACTTTCTGCACCTTCAGGCATTTGTATTCTGGCCACTTTGACTCTTTTCAGCACAAAGCACCTATAAAACCTTCATGGAAGGCACGCTTAAGCTGCCTGAAGAGGCCAGTTAACTCCATCATCTCTGGCTAGCTGCAGCAAACCAGTTGCAAAATGTCGCACCTGAGCATTCTGACCTTCAAATACAATCTAGCGAAACTCCGGTTCAAGCCTGACCGGCCAGCCGGAAGGCTGCTGTCCTCCAGGGACCGGCAGCCCTCCGACCTGTCCATGTACAAGCTTGAGGATGAGGAGATGAGAAAAGTGTTCAACACGATGGCCGGTGAGACTGGCCGGGTCTCCAGGGGCGATCTCCAGAAGCTCCTGCAGAGGTTCGAGAAAGCTGACGCCGCGGGTGAGGCGAGGGAGATGATATGTGCAGCTGACAACAACAAGGACGGGTATATGGATCTGGAGGAGTTCATGGAGGTCCACAGGAACGGAGTACAGCTGGGAGACATACGCCGGGCCTTCTTCGTGTTCGACAGGGACAGGGATGGCAGGATCACCGCGGAGGAAGTGATGGACGTGCTGCTCAAGCTGGGGGAGACGTGCAGCCTTGAGGATTGCCGGAAGATGGTGAAAGAGATCGACAGGAATCATGATGGGTTCGTGGACATGGATGATTTCATGGCCATGATGACTCGCCCAAGGAAGAAGGCCTGAGCACACCCTGATGTTAAAAGTTGTGATCGTGCTTGCTTATGTACCCAGGTCAATAATCTACCAGCCTGAAATATATGCTGGTTTAGCGCATATGAGATGCTCACCTCTATTTCTATATTTGCCTGTAACAAAACTGGAACTTGGTTCTAAGCACGACGGTGTAACGTAATAGTAAAACACTTCCATCTTGACCAGCGCATGAAATGGAATTACTAGTGCTAATGCCTGACAAAACCAGGATATGGAACGAAAACAAATTAGTTATATTTGCAAGCTCGCATGGATAAACTTTATGGTGTGTGTGAAGCCAGCAAGCTCAAGCTTAAGGCTATACATATGTTTCGATTGCCTAGAGACCACAGCCCGGTTGGCAAAACTGTTAAAATTACGGAGTCTTTGGATTGCATGAATAAATTATACTAACTTTTTTAAAACAAAGCAAAAGATTTGTCATTTCCATTGATTAAGAAGAAGTTTTTAGAAGTCTTACAATCCGTGGCTAGGACGCCACGATTAAAATAAAAGATCACTCCCGCGACATTACATTACTAAGCGCTTTTGCGCTGGCTAGATACCACAACGTCGCCTCCTCTTTGATTTTTCTCACTATCATTACGGCGGTAGAGGAGTGGTTTCGGAACACCCTCACGTTTCTTTCTTTCTTTCCACATCCCATGCGACAAGCATGGCAAGCGTGGCCATCGCCTTCCGATGAGGCCCTCTCTTATGTATCAAGTCTCTCCACCATTCCTTCACGGATCGAGCTTGGCGCCATTCGCTTGGCATCACATCATGGAGCCCAAGCCACATCTTCAAGGAAGACCAAATCTGAATCGTGAAGCGGCATTTGAAGAGGAGATGACTGGCCGATTCATTCACTTGGTTGCAAAAGCTTGCACCTTCCACATTCTTGCACCCCCTTCTTTCAAGCCTATTGGCCCTCCACACAAAGATCAATGATGTCCCCAAGCAGTGGCGGAGCTTCAGCAAAGCTAACCTGGGCCGTGGCCCGCCCAGTTTTCAGTCATTTCTTTGTTATTTTTTACTGGGCCGGCCCAAAAACAGCAGAATTCTTACTCTTCCTTCATGTTGGCCCGCCCAGTAATTCACGTGAAGCTCCGCCAGTGTCCCCAAGAATTGCATCTTGTAAGGCCGACAATGAGGACCAGACATGGTCATTTGTATGCTTCCAAGTGATCGTTTCCATGGTTCCATGATGAAGTTGTACATCTTGAAGCATCTCCCAAAGCCTTGCAAATTGTGTGATATGCTCAACCGAAAGTCCTTCTTGGGTGTTGATTTGAGAAACCCAAAAATTCTTGTCCAACACTTTTTTGACCGTGCAATTGAGTTTCTTGGAGAGGCTAAACACGAGGGGACGAGGGGTGCTATGTATTGGGACTTCGACCATGGAGCCAAGATGACTCTCAAAACAGCGCCTTCTCACCATTTCTGATGACGACGCTTGTAGCCGCCACAAAGAGGTCGCGGTCTTTTGTGTTACAAGGATTTCGAGGTCCTTCCAAGGTTTGGGGTCGTCACTCCATTTGAATCAAATCCATCTTTGACGAAGGGCCGAAGCAGACTTTGCGACTGCCCAAATAACTGCAGTGTACCTGATATATAGTTGTTTCGATTGAAACGTACGTTGTAAAAACACAAAACAATGCGTCCACCCTAAGGAAATGAGTGTAAAAGAAGTTGTAGCTGGATGCTGAAGTGTTCGTTTGGAACTGAGGCATAGGAAACCAATATATGAAAAATGCGGTAGCACCGTTTTTTTTTAAGATAAGGGGGTGCGGATCCCCGGCCTCTGCATGCAAAAGATGCACACAGCCATCCGCAATTATTTAACCAAATCCGTTCAGAGTGTTACAATTCATGGATCACAGAGGGTGGCTACAAAGATGAGCCAATCAAATAAAAGTGTACTAAGCATCGAGTCTTCTAGTATGAAGCCACCCAGCCCGACTGAAGATAGCCCGCACGACTGTCAACATACGGGTACATCCAGCATCCATGAGCCCACGTTGATCCTCCTGTAGCAGGAAAGACCATGAGTGAATCCAGTAACATGCCTTGTGAATAACCTGCAAGTAATGAGTAGAGTTTGTTTTGTTAAAGACAATATCATTTCTACAATTCCACAAAGCACACAAAATGGCCGCTACACCAATTCGAATGCGAGCCTTGGTTGCACTATCTATCCCGTTCAGCCAGCTCCCAAACAAGTTCGCAATACTTACGGGAGGGTAGACATTGAAGGTAAAGTGCACTAAACGCCAAATATCCCTAGCAAAAGTGCATTTGATGAAGAGATGTTCCGCTGATTCATCTTCCTCACAAAAGACACACTTCTTGCATCCAGTCCAATGTCTTTTAGCCAAATTATCCTTTGTCAAAATTTCCTTTCTGTTTAGGAACCATAAGAATATTTTAATCTTTAAAGGTATCTTCAGTTTCCATAGGTACTTTCGCAGGTACCTAGTATGACCATTTAAAAGATCTTCGTAATAAGATTTGACAGTAAAGACTCCATTATTAGTAAGAGACCATTTAAATTTATCGGATTCATCTGTAAGATTAATACGCATTAACCTTTGTACTAGATGAAACCATTCCGATCTTCGCTGTCCTAGTAATGTCCGTCGAAAAGGAAGATTAATAGGAACCACCCCAAGAACATCAGCCACCATACTCTGTTTGTTTGAGGCGAGTGTATACAGCAAAGGATATTAATTTTGTAGTGTTTCCGGTCCTAACCACGAGTCCTCCCAGAAACGAGTTTGATCTCCATTACCAACTTGGAATGAACCACGGTTAAGAAACTCATTTTTAACCTTCATGATCCCTTTCCAAAAAGGTGAGTCAAACGGCTTGACTTGGATTTGAGACACCGCCTTATCTCCCAAGTATTTGTTAACTAAAATTTCCTTCCAGACTCCGTCCTCATTTAGTAATTTAAAAAGCCACTTACTCAATAGGCATTTATTCTTTATTTCCAAAACCGCAATTCCCAAACCACCTTGATCTTTCGTTCTACACACAATATTCCATTTCGTTAACCTATACTTTCTTTTTAATTGATCGTTTTGCCAAAAAAACCGTGAACGGTAATAATCTAATCGTTTCCGAACTCCCTTTGGAATTTCGAAAAAGGATAGTAAAAACATGGGCAAGCTGCTTAGAACCGAATTTATTAACACAAGACGGTCTCCGTAAGACAACATCTTGGCAACCCAAGCTGCCAATTTCTTCTCAAACCGATCCTCTACTATTTTCCACTCTTTGTTTAGAAGTTTGCGGTGATGAATTGGAATACCCAAGTACCGAAATGGGAGTGATCCAAGTTCACAACCGAAAATGCGTCGATACTCCTCCTGCTCCTCTTTAGCTTTCCCAAAGCAATACAACTCACTTATGAAAATTAATCTTCAACCCCGATAGTTGTTCAAAAAATGCGAGGATCAACTTCATGTTGACGGCCTTCGCAAGGTCATGTTCAAGAAATAAAATCGTATCATCGGCATATTGGAGAATTGACACCCCACCCTCAACTAGATGCGGTACCAACCCCCCCACTTGACCATCCTCCTTTGCACGAGAAATTAGGATAGCCAACATGTCCACCACTAAATTAAAGAGTAGAGGGGACAACGGATCCCCTTGTCGCAGCTCTTTTAGCGTTTGGAAGTAGTGACCGATATCATCGTTCACACGAATTCCAACACTCCCTCCCTGAACAGAACGCGCAACCCATTCACACCATTGAGACGCAAAACCTTTCATTCTTAAAGTCTGTTGCAAGAAAGACCAGTTGACCTTATCATAAGCTTTTTCAAAGTCTATTTTAAATAGAACCCCATCCATTTTTTTCCTATGAATTTCGTGTATCGTTTCGTGAAGAACAACCACTCCCTCTAAGATATTACGACCTGGTATAAATGCTGTTTGGGTTGGTCGAATTACCCTACTCGCAATAGAGGTGGCTCTGTTCGTACCAACTTTTGTGAAAAATTTAAAACTAACATTTAATAAACAGATGGGCCGATATTGCTCAATTCGGCTAGCATCCTCCTTTTTTGGTAATAAGGTAATAATACCAAAGTTAAGCTTGAATAAAGGCAAGTTTCCCGTACGCATCTGAGTAAACATTGCCATCAAATCATCTTTGATAATATGCCAACACTTTTGATAAAACTCCGCAGGAAACCCATCCGGTCCTGGGGCTTTATTGTGCTCCATTTGTTTAATAGCCTGAAATACTTCTTTCTGAGAGAAGTCCTGTGTCAATATTTCATTCTCCTCTTGGGAGATTTGAGGCATGTCCTGTGTGTTCTCCTCATCCAGTGAAAAATTATTTTGAGCCGGCGCCCCAAATAACTTTTTGTAATATTCGGAGATATATGTCTTTAAATTTTCATTGATCCAAAGAGAATTTGTAAGAGCTCCAAGAGCTTGAATCCTACACAAATTCACATGAAATTCGAACAAACGAAAGAGTGCATAGTAAGTCTGGGGAATGAACTTTTGTTAAATCATATTGAAGCATTTGTAAAGAAACCATATATCACTGCAGAATATTCGACACGTAATGATACTGCCGGCCTAGTCCAGGAATCCAGTTCCATCTTTTGTGTGGTTATCAGGTTCAGATTTTTAGTGTGTGCAGCGTCACCTTGCAGATTCGCATATTATATGCCGGTATTATTTGTCTAGCTTTGAACGATTCTGATCTATCCGTGTTGCCTACTCAGACGCACCCGTAGCCATTTCCCGCTCAGTCCACGTGCAGCAGATTCTTTGATTCGTTCAAAGCTAGGTTCAATTATGATCTAGCAATCTTATTCCAACCGATTTCGTTTTATGCGTCCGCATCCAGTACCATGCAACGATATGTTGAGAGCTAGTCGAATGCTAGCTCAACTGTCAATGTAGCAATGGGCTAATTAAACTGTACACTATCTGAGTTTGAATCCGGATTAATACGGACTCCAGACATTAGATAAGGATGCATATATCTCAGCATATCGATCCATGTGTACTCTTTTCAGGCATTCTTGGAGCTTCGCCGTGCATATATAAGAGCAGCCAAGGGAGGAGGTTTTCATCCACTCGGACACATAACGGCTAAACCTGCCTAACAGCCTTAAGCGACTACTCCTAGCTAGCTAGTCACACACACGACGTTCAGTCGTCTCTCTCTCTCACACTTGTAGCTTGGTGCAATGGCGTCGTTCCTGTGCTTCCTGACGCCCTCCAAGATGAACCTGCAGCGGTGCCTCAGCAACGACGACGCCGGCGCCATGACGGCGGCCGAGTTCAAGGAGTGGCTCCGGCGGTTCGACGCGGACGGGGACGGGCGCATCAGCCGTGACGAGCTGCGGCGCGCGATGCGGGCGCTGCGGGTGCGGTTCACGGGGCGACGGGCCAGGCGCGGCATCTCCTTCGCCGACGCCGACGGCGACGGGTACATCGATGACAGCGAGATCGACGGCCTCGTCGAGTTCGCGCGCACGAACCTCGGACTCCGGATCGTCGCCTGTTAGGAACAGAGTGTGAGCTACGTAGTACCGCCTTCGTGGCGCGCGCACGGGATGACTGCTGTAACTAGAATAAGGTCATCCCAGATGCGGAAATCCTTCTTCTCTAGCTATATATTAATATATCCTTTTGTTTTCCTCTAACAGCTGAAGCCGTACGCCGAATTATATAGCAGGTGCATGGCATGCGCAGTTGCATGACTGGCTAGTGTTGCTACTGGTAACTCTCCTTGAAACAGGTTTTATGGAGAGTTTCATGCAGCTGCATAGAAATATATAGCCATATATAGTATAGCATATTTTCCTGATGTGAATGTACATTCTATTTTCTCCGAAGAGAGGGAAAAACATAAGCCGCGTCTGCATTTAAAGGACCTTACCATTTCCATACACATCTTGAATTGCCGAAAAAATCCAACGAAAAAGACGGGTCTATATACTCCCTCCGTTTCACAATACTACGTCCTGAAAAGTTTAAGACAAATTAGCATTGTCTTTAATAATACTACTCAATTATGTAAACACCCAATCCTAGTTAGATTAGCATTATTGACACGCAATAGAAAAAGAAAGAGACTGCTTAGATTTTTGTTGTTGCTGATTATCAAGGAGATAATTAATGTTCACAGCCTAGAATGTAGATTAATATGGAACAAATTTCAAATACTATTGCAGAATGTAGACTGCTATGGAACGGAGGGAGCATATTGTAGTGATGATGGAAGTGCTATGCAAATATGTACTTACAATGTTTTATTTAGTACTATACTCACTCCGTTCTTGAAAGAGTGTACTTATACCTTTTATGATGAGTTAAATTTATTAACATTTGACCAAACTTATAGAAAAATGTGCCAATATTTATGACACTAAATTAGTATCGCTAGATTTGTCTTGAAATGAAGTTTCAAAATATATCAATTTGATGGCATACATATTGTTATACTTTTCTATAAATTTGGTCAAAATGTTAAAATATTGACTTAGTACAAAAGCTAGATGCACACTCTTTCAAGGACGGAGGGAGTATGTACCTACAAAGTGAAAGCACAGTTCTAACTTGCTAATAAAAATCCCAACACTTTCAGAGCCCAAACTCTCAAAGGAAGAGTTCGAAAAAATAGCAACAACTCTTGTTTTGCAATCTATCTATACCTCTTATAAAGCAAAACCCTACTAAGTGCATTAATTATTTTCTATCTTAATAGGAAAGCTATCCACATCATCCATTTTCTTAGCCAACCAAATGTCCATGTCATCCCGCTAATATTCATTAAAGCCAATATTTTCTTACATGCAATGTATTTATGTCATTTACTTTTCATTATCCAATTTCCCATGCCACCTATTGTTTATCATCAAATACAAAAAATTGTGATATGTTGTATATTTATGTAAACAAATTCATATTCATAGTCTTATATCCCTTTATTTGTATTGTAAAAAATTAAAAGATTTCTGCTGCAACGCGCGGGATAAGTTTCTGGTTATCACTATGATGATGACAACCCTAACAAAACACCTAGGATGGTGACAAGCTACCTGTTGACCTGTATCATTGTTTTCACTCTTTCATCTACTTCTATCGCCATTTATGGCCATTTTACCACTTCCTCCGATCCACTAAAAGTGTCGTGGGAAACAAGCTTGCCTAGTATAATTGCATGGTTGCACATGCAACCGTTTTCTGAACCGGAGGGAGTATATGGTTTCGACTCGCGACAAGTATGATACTCATAAACAGTGACGGACCGTGGCGCCTAGCATAGCACGGGCCAGTTACAACAGCCTGGACCGAATGAAGCTACTGGTTGAGAATTGCTGAGACCTTTCAAAAAAAAACAAAGCTTTTAACCTGATGGGCCAAAATATCTTAGTAATTTTTCTTTTTTTTTCCAGAAGACCGGGCCATAGCCCAGTATGGTGCCCAAGAGGATCCGCCTATATCTCATATTAATGTAGCCCCTTCATTTGTAGATTGATTTGCAATTTCACCTTCATCCTCCCCTATAATTCTCAGATCATCAACATAAAAAACCAGTTGATGATTCTTACCTTTACCTTGCTTGTAAATAGTATGCTCAGGTGGGCTTCTTTCGAAACCATGTGATATTAATGTTCATTCAAGCTCCATATGACCATATTCCATGCACGCGTTGCCTATCGTAGACCATAAATGATTCTTCAGGCTCAATACATTTTGGTCGACCCTTCCTCAATTTAGCAAGGTGGCTGCTTCACATAGACTTCTTATTCTAATCATCGTATTTACATTCATATGATGTAATTTCAACACGTCCTAAACCTCCCTGACTCCATCGAGCAACTGGAGCAAACACTTCCTTGAGGTCAGTTCGCTGCTCTTGTACATAATCCTATAACACAAGTCCATCATCCTTTATCACCCATTCAAATACACTTGAGTCCAATCGCCTTTGAACATCGGGAAGATAAGTGAGATCCCAAGTCCCATTCTCACAAATTAATACAAAGTCTTCACCCATCTCCATGCTAACAACAACAAAGAATATAACACGTAAAAAGCAAGAATATAACGAAATTGGAATTGGTACTTTTTTAAGTCTAGTTCAAACTTTACCTTAAAGTTGAACTTTGAGCAACAACAAGAAAAAATATAACGAAATTGGAGTCCTATTTCTTCTGCAACATGAGAAAAACGGAACACCTATATAGGGTTGGAGAATTCTACACGCGTGCACCATAACTGCAGGCCAAACCTTGGCAAGTTGGCATCTTGTTCCATCTTTGAAAAGCCTATCCTGCCCGACTTTCCACTGTAGAAATTCGATGCTGGGATTGCCCCTTTGCTCTCACATTCCCACAATGGTTGGCAACGCTTAGCCTGTGCACCTTTACACGATTCTTCATTCCACATCAATCACCGAAATGTACTACTTATCTCCAACTTTTCTTCCATTTCCGTTTTCTCTCGTGCCACTAGCTTGATGCAGAGATTCTTGCTCCTCTCAACGAGAGCCAATCAAACCTGCGCCATATATAAATATATATGTATATTTAGTAACTGGTTGACGGGTGTCTCGAAATCGGAGAAAGTTCAAATTCGGGTTGGGGTGTGTGCATTATTATGTGCAATGTGGAATATAAGAAATGATTATATTTTTAACAGAGCAAAGAAAACTACATTTTTGCAAGTTATCCCGTTGGCTACTCATTGGATCCGTACGTGGTCCTTCCTACAATCAACGGAGAAGCGCGCCGCGATGGATTTTGGGTGCAGCCACTTGGAGTCGGTGGCCTCGGATCTATTTGCCCAATTCAGTTGACGTTCTTACATTAGGATAACATGTTGATACAAGATCACATTGTGTTTTCCTTGTTTTTCCGTTGGCTGATACATGTTGCAACTTTGAGCGATTCGTGATATAATAATCTTGTAAGACCTTTTGAATCAATAAAATAAAAGCCGCATGCATCAATTGATGCAGAGGCTGGGGTGCCCTTTTCTATATATATATATATATATATATATATATATATATATATATATATATATATATATATATATATATATATATATATATATATATATATATATATATATATATATATATGTCGATTCGATAACCCTATCTCTCAAGATATTTAGAGAATCTACTCCGCGTGAGAAATAAGCTATGATGTAGGTGTACGTCGAAGTGTGATCAGGGTGACGATCTCTGCCGTGTAACTGGTGCAGGTCGTGTGCCTATATAAGAGCTATACGGCTGAACCTGCTGCTGCACATTCAGATACACACAAACACCTGCTCTCGTACGTCGTCGCAGAGGAGGCCAACGGGAGATCTGTGCTGCAAGCTAGGTAGAAAATGGCGATCAGGAACATGCAGGTGGCGACGCGGTCGCTGGACGGCGACATGACCGTGGACGAGTTCAAGGAGTGGCTCCGGCGGTTCGACGTGGACCGCGACGGCCGTATTAGCCGCGACGAGCTGCGGTGCGCGATGCGCACCATCCGGACGCGGTTCGCCGGGTACAAGAGCAAGCGGGGCATCGACTACGCCGACTCCGACGGCGACGGCTACATCGACGACAGCGAGGTCGACGGCCTCATCGACTACGCGCAGAAGAGCCTCGGGCTCAGGATCGTCGCCTACTAGACTATTTTCAGCTAATCTCAGGCATCCACACTCATGCTCCCTGCTAGAATAAGGGCTCCAGCGCTTGCTTGTTACCCTGAACTTTTGCTTTCTTGTGTACCTATATTTGCTAATTTGTGCGCCGTAGTACGTGTGCGTTTGTGATCTAGTATGAATGTATGATGATGTGTTTGCCTTACGGCCGGCAGGCTCGACTTGTCTGGCTCCTGACATCGTTTGCCGTCGATGCTAATTTGCGTTCTCCGAGAGATATTGACGGTCTTTACATTTTGAAAAGGGGTATTCATCGGGCTCTCCACTTATTGAAACACATGCCATTTTATTGTAAAATTTATCATCCAAATTATTACTTAATGGAGCAAAAACTGTTGACACGAAAATACCATTGAAAAGGTATGCATTATGCAATCTATGAGTGGATCGTCATCCACCCTGGTTGAAGAAATCATGTGCGTCGCTGCATCCAGTTAAGCATAAAATCCCGGTGCTCCAGTGGAAGAAAATAAACACATGACTGAATCTAATGCACAACCATCTATACTTGTTATAAAACAAAGCAACACTAAGTGCAATTACTGTTTCACTAGCATTCCTTATTTATTATTTATCTCTACCTGCAAGCATGCAAATCATCTTTTCATTTACCCATCAATTTTACACATCATACTTTTTTTGTCGTTCGATTGATAAGAACACAACGTCACGCTATGTAATTATATAATTCAATCATGTGGATGTGGAACAGTGTAATTAGTTTCGCCAAGCAAGTGAATTTTTTCCAGTTATTTTGTATGATGAAAATCATGTAATTGTTATTTGAAATTATGTGCCCTTCCTTCTATATGTATTTGTTACAAATATTGTTTCAAACTATTATGCTGCACCGTGCATGTCATCTTCATGCAAATCATCCGCATCATGTGTTTTTTTCAACCCGTTGATTTCTCCTTATTTACATTAACCGGGTACACCTTTATAACGACCTTTAAATTTGAAAATACACATATATTTCATGTCTATTAAATTTATCCTCTTGGCTGCTATGATCAACTAAAATTGCATATCTACATAGCCAAATTCAAGTTTAATGTGTTTTATTAGATTTATCGGGAGATACCCGATGAGAGAGACCCGATGCAACACTTGGAGTATCATTCTAGTGTTAATAACCTCCAAAGGATGGGAAGCTCTTGTCTAGTTAAAATAAATATGTTTTGAAAATTTTATATCAGCGAATATAAAGTTGGAACTTATGTTCAATTCAAACATTAGTGATATTTGGGAACAAACACGATCCCATTCGACCAGTTCCAGAACAAATTTGTGATATTGGTTGGAGGGGCAAGTTATGGGTAACAAACACGATATGCCATAGGAGAGGGAAGAAGGACACAAGATGAATAAATGTTGAATAGTATTTTCTGATTATAGAATCATCATTTCTTACAACAATTACAATTTCGTTTCGACCGGTTATGTTTAGTGGGCATGGTATTTCTATTAAGAAAATATATAAATATTAAATTTAGTGGGATCTTGAGTTTACACATACAACTATGTATAGAAATCACGTATGACTATTCATAAAGACGATATGAACAGAGGTCTATGAAGCCCCAAAGTGGGAGGAAAAACAAGGATTATTTAGTCCTCTTTGGCCCATGCCTTTGGTCCATTTAGGGAGAGAACTGATGGGCTGCACTTTCTCTTCTTGGACTTCTTGTTTTCTTCTTTTTTGTTGTATTATCTCTTTTATGCATGTAATCTCTCCAGCTATGCCTTCATATTTTCGGTGTCGTGTGGAGCGAGCGTACCTTCAGGGTGATCCAATTTTATCATGTATAACAATAGTACCTAGAAAAATAAAACTTTAGCACAAATATTAAAATTTCAGATTAGCATTAAATAATAATAAATTTATGGATAATATTAGAAATATCCAGGAAATATAATATCCATAAACTATTATTTTTTCGCGCAAAAAATAGTACAGGGAAATATCACCTACATCGGAGATCCTAATTAGTGACGTATTTTAAGCCGTGGGACTGACTGCCCACTGTTGATGTGGTATTGAGTCAGTGACGATGAAAACTATCTGTTGTGATATAGTGCTCCCTAAAAATCTCTTGACGAGCCACCCCACTAGAGAGAACGCTGCCGCTTACCTGGTCACCGACAAAGGAGGGTCGAGACTCCGATGGAGAGGTGAGAGCTTTAGAGGGACAAAACTTTTAAAAAAATGAGCTTTGAGCTGGAATGGGATACTTGAGGGGTCGAATTGACATGCTGAAAGAGCGTCTCTCGCGGATTCTAGAAAACGCGCCGACCCCTATATTAATCGCTGTTTTTAGGTTTTCGGTGTGAAAAAAGACCCGACCAGATCCTAGAAAACAGCCTGGTACGGAAAAAAAATCATGTGAGTTTGATAGTGGACCCCCATTGTTCCATATGTCGAGTTTTTGAGTCGAGTTTTTCTTGTGAACTGAATAGCCACATGGGTTTAATTTGCCCCTCAATGCAGGCAACCAAACACCGGAAACTTGCATCCGCCGGGCTTATTGGTCTCCAATTATTCACGCAGACAGTTTTTTGTCCAGAGACCCAGAAAAGCTGCATGCATAACATTGCTGCTGGCATGGCATGTACTCCTCGATCTCCTCTGGTAAGCAAGCAAGCACCGGCCCAACATGAGATGTGGCCAAAACGCCCGACCCCCCTAGCACACAGAGCGGCGCAGAGGTAGCACCTGGCCTTAAAGCCGGGCCACGCGATGCAGCTGCATTCGCTCGCTGTACTGACCTGATCAGTGAGCACGCACGCCCCAGAATCAAAGATTCAAAGGTACTATCTCACCTTTAATTTGGACCAGTTCACTTGAAATCAGAATTCATTCATTCGGAGGATGAGCCAGCTGCTGCCATGAATCTGTGGGCAGAGCAGGCAGGCAGGCAGGCCACCCCATGGCTGGCTCTGCATGGAATGGCAAGAACTGAGCAAGGGGGCTGGCCGGAGCGGAGCGGCAGCGATTGACAGCTAAGTCACCTCATTAAATTTAACACTGTGGCTGTGGCTGTGAATCTGTGATACTCCAGGTAGGAGGAGGATGCATTACACGACAGTCTGGGAGATCGGTCGATGTGCTAGCTAGGGCCGGGCCGGGCCCTTTCTTTATTACTTCTCCAGTCCCGGCCCGCGAAACTCCTAGATAATCAATAATCGTCGTCTTCGGCTTTGTCCCTCCAACGGGTTTAACAAATCTGCCAAAACTTTGGAAGGCAGCGGCGACTGTGGTCTAGCACTAACGTTTCTTGTAATCTTCTTCTGTAATGCGCCAGCTCAGCTTTGACCGACCGGCACCGTTTAGGGTTTAGAAAATGGGCTTGCAATGGATGCATGCAGATGCAGATGCAGATGCAGGCGTTTGGTTGCAGGATTAAACCATGCATGCATGTGACGGCAGAGTGCCTTCATTTTTTTTGAACTCAAACTTTCTTGCGCATCGGGAGTTAAAAGAAGCGAGGTGTGGCGATTGCAGACAAGCATGGGAACAGCTACACAACACAACGATCGAGCAATGACCACGCAACACCATGTGACAACAAAAAATTACTACTGGCCCCTTCTCAATACAAAACATTCAGAGCCACAGCTAGAAATTAAGTACTCCCTCCGTTCTGAATTAATTGACTCAGATTTAGTACAACTTATACTAGATCTGAGTCAATTAATTCGGAACGGAGGGAGTAGTAATTAATTTTACTACTACACGCAATGCGACGCTACCATCCATCCATCCATCTACCCAGCGACGACCAACGAGCTAAAGAGCAGAAATTCCCTTTTACACACCACGAGAATTAAGGGTATTCCAACAAGGAGCTAGGGTAGTAAAACGAAAATGCACAAGCTTTGCTTCTCCTGGACAACTGAGCTAGCTGCCAGATCATCAACAAGTGGTCGGATGATGGACATCAAAGTTCAAATCACTACCCAATCACACACAAATTAACTACGTACTTCGCTAATCATTCCTCATGTCCCCTCCCCCAGGCCATTTTGCTTGACCCACGAGCTTGCAGCCTCACTCTCTCGTGCCTCCTTGACCTCCGAGATCCTGAAAATGTTGCATGCATTCAGTTAATGAAATATGTGTGCAGATTTCTGTTATAATACGGGTGCTACAATTTTCTGTGCAATTAATCTGGTGTCTCCTGTTACCAAGTACACATGCGAGAAATATGCGATGCATGTTTCCGGCTCCAAACTTTGAGAAATCCCAGAGGAAACCGTACGTACTAGCTAGTGGAATATACTGCACAGGGAGGCTCTTGCAGTTGCAGGTGGTTTTGAAGATCCGAAAAATGTCAATCCGACAGGCGGATGGGACAATGCATACCACTGTCGCAGAGCCTAGTACGACGATGCAGTACTGGTTAAGAAAATACTAGTATGTGAGTGATGATTTACCGTGTGGGCCTCGGACGACGAAGTGCCGGCGCCGGAGCCAGCGTCGGCGGCGGCGTTGGCCTTCTTGGGCGCCTTCTTGAAACCGAGCAGCTCCTTCCACCGGATGTTGGGCGCGCGTGGCGCGCGGCCGTGGCGGCCGTCCTCCGTGCGCAGCTCCTCGCGCAGCGTGGTGGGCCGGCCGTGCGGGGCCTCCCGGAGCGGCAGGAGGCGGCCCTTGGAGAAGAGCTCGTCGGCGGCGCCCATCATGGCGGGGCGGCCGCCGACAGAGAACTCGAAGTCGGCGTCCCCCGGCGCCGCGCGCGCAGACAGCGGCGGCGGCTCCAGCGCGAAGTCGCTGGAGAAGGACATGCGGGGCGCCATGAAGGACGACGACGTCGAGGAGGACGACTGGTGGTGCTCCGGGTTGTACATGTTAACAAATGCCATGCATTGTCGCTCACGCACGGGCCACTGTGGCTGGCTGGCTGGCTCTAGAGAACCGCGAACCACCGGCGGGCCGCTCCTCTATAGCAAGCTAGTAGCTAGGAGAGGAGTGGCGAATGGAACGAGTCAGTCGTCACTGAACTCTTCTAGCTAGGAGAGGAGTGGAGTGGAGCTCGTGTGTGTGTGGGTGGGTGGCCAATGGCTGTACTTGCTGTTTGTGGGTGGTGAGGTGAGTGATGAAGTATAGTGGGCCGGGCTGGGGGTTATATAGCGGGATGGGCAGCGGAGGGGAGCGCGTGTGCATCGGATGGACGGAATGTGCGTCAAGGCAATGCGAGGAGCGTAGCATCTAGATCTGCCGTACGTGGAGCGTGCTAGCCCTGCTACACCGATCGAGCTGAGTGACGAGGATGGTCCTTGCTTCATCCTGTGGATCAGATATTCAGATGCATCGATGCCTAACTGAAAAATATTGGGTTTTAGTAAAATGTGGCTCGATATATCCAATGTTCAATTCCATGAACTGGCCGGTTAATAGGGTCTCTTTTTTATTACTGGAAGTATCACAAGAACACAATGATTTTTCACCAGGTTTCCGCATAAATTAGGATGCACATTTTAAAACAAACTAAAAATAAATAAAAGATAAAAATGACAAGGTACGGTAATCATGAAAGCTCGTAGAACGCATAAGAAACCGAAGGGCCGATCCGGAGATACACAGCTATGCACTACCAACTACGTCATATATGTAAACATGACGTAAATCTCCACGCGTTGCCGAGACGATCATTACGGAACATATATGTGTTACAAGATGTGAGAGGTCGAATATGGGATTGAAACCCCTTGCCGACTATTTCCGCCCCCATGACACAGTTGGTAGTGTTAGTAATGTGTATCAGTTCAGTAGTGTGTTGAGACGAAATGGGAGCCCAGCCGTAGGGTGCGGTTCTTTGGTCGAGTCAAGCCGCAGAATGGTGAGATCTATGCCAACGTTGACGATGCAGATGCTCTTTCCGCCCCCCTGATGTGGTGATTTTTTTTTGCGACGTGTGGATCATCTATTTTTTCGAAGGGTGTTGTCTAGATTTCTCAAGTCTAGCGTCAACAAGGGGTAATTTATGAATATGTAAATACACGCATGACATAATATTGCATCCGGATAAATCATGACATAAGCAAAAGATTCACCATTAATAATACATATCAATGACCATAATCGTGTAGGGAACCTCCTGTGGTTCCTAAATAATTTCAGAACATAGATAGATTGAATCAATCTACATCCACAAACCCATTTTCAGGGGGCGGACTACTCGAATCTTGACCATGTAAACAACTTCTTCTTAGTTTCCTAACCTATTTGGTATTGTGTCTCTTTTTAAGAGAAAACCAAAGAGGAACTGGTAGATCTTGTTAGTTAAAGAAGGAGTTCTTGGCCGAAGGGTGACCCAAAGATATGCTGAAGGGGAAGTGGTCCCCACTCGGCGCGGTTTAGGGGGCAACGCACGCCGAGGTCCTCATGGTCCTACCAGGGTCTACTCGGATGCTTCTGCTGATGGTCCATTTACTCGGATGCTTCTGCTGATGGTCCATTTTGTCTCTGAAAATAACGTGCGTGGTCCACATTATCATGGAAAACATTTCAATGATGGAAGAGATAAAGGAAATTATAATAAAATTTAAGACATGGATATGTTCTAGACGTATCGAAATACAATTTGTCACATTCATACCGTGTTGAAAATGCACTTCATATATTCGCGACAACATGAAATACTTTAGTTCACCATCCATACAAACATACACTACTCTATAGTTCACCATTGCTAAAAGATGTATATAGATCTGTAACGTACAAACATAAATAAATCCATTGATTGCATGGCCATATTGATGTCTTTGCAATGCTAAAGTTTAACAGAACATAACGTCAACACCATGGTCAACACAAAAATTTCAACATGTGAGCATATAAACACAAAAACTAAATTAAATTAAATATTTCAAAAGATTATATATCCTAAGCATGCTAGACGATGATTATCTATAAGAAGCCTTGTAGGCTCGTGCTAGATAATAAGATTCATGATCTCAAAATGCCTAAGACTCCACAACATGCTAGCTTCGTTGGCTGCCCTGATGAGTAAGGGTGAAGTAGTAAAGTAACAACCTTCACTCGATTAAGAACTAAGGTATATCGAACCTGTTGGAGATAAACTGTAAAAATAGCTATCAAACGTTCTTTGAGTACCTTTTGGATGGTAGATTAAAGATTTTATACCGGGAACCTAATCTCGATAAGAACTTTCATCTTCCATCCTATAATTGTGCTACTCTACAGTGTGCACAAGAGGAGTCTCCCATTACTTTTTTTTCGGAGTTGCCCCTTTGCCCCCACTTGATGGGATTTCCCCCCTTAGAGATGAGGTAGGAATTAGTTGTTCTTGAGACCTTTGTGGATGTCAAGATTAAGCTGAATCCCCCTTTCTTCATGGACATTTTATCCTAGCATCTCGGGCCATTTAGATTCCAGAAACAATTAGACCTTGAAGTATCATTGACATACTATTTTTGCGAGAGAAGTCAAATTGCCACAATAAATTAGGCCTAGTTGGCCGCATAATGAAATTAAGTATTCTCAATCATATATAGATTGTCTAAACAATGATTTTTATAGCTTTATTAAACCTCTTCGTAACCTACTTTCCTAAATTATGTGCTGCTTTATTAATAGAGATTACATGGGGGAAACTCTTCTTTTGTTTCACCTAATAACATACTACCTTTGTTTCAATGAATATAATGTATAAATTTAGTTAAAGTCAAACCTTACTTAGTTTGGCCAAATATCTAGAAAAATGTCAACATGTACATATTATATCAATACATTATGAAAACATATTTTACGTTGAATCAAAAGAAACTCGAAAATGGGACAAAGCCCCGGCCTATGCATCAATCAATGCATGTAGCCTTATTTCATTTATTAAAGTCAACAATTCAACAAAGTAATACAAATCACAGAAAACATAAGGTCTCAACGTGAACTAACATCTAAAGATATGTAAATATGCATCTCGGTTGCACAAGGAATCAACATGAGATCTGCCTCGCAAGCAACGACGTGCGCTGGCTGAATAAGTTATGTGCCACATATTCCAGTTAGTGAAATCTGTTGATATTGAATTGGTATTGTGAACATTTATATTTTCATCAAAAAGAAATATTGTCATTGATTTATCTCAAATTTGCAATCATTATTCAATGGAACAATGGAATAGAGCGGGTACAAACTGCAAAGTACACCTCATAAAACGAACTTATTGTCACCATCCATGCGTTGGTGACTTGGTGGTCATTCATGACACCGTACAAGACATACATACTGGCAGACGACGGATCAACGATCCTACTTTTACCCAGGTTTTATCTATTTTGGATTGCCTGTTTGTCTCGACGCATGCACGCGCATACGTACACTGCACCCCCTGTGAAGCTGTCGAACAGATCTTAATCAAGCGGCAATCTAGCAAGCACCCTGATTATACTACTATTACCAAGAAATAAACTGGATTGAGTATGTATGCGTGGACAAGCGATAGCACATGCTGGTTTCCTTTGTGCAAGTGGAATCGCACGCAGTCCACAGACATTCTCTGCAGCCCGTGCCACACCTCCGGTTTATCCTAAGCATGTGTGTTCTGTGCCGCCTAATAACGCCGATAATTGTTGCTGGCATGTGAAACGAACACTGGCCTGTTCAGCTCAGTCCAAGCAGTGTATGGCTAAGCAAGCTAACATTTTATTCTAAAGCTAAGTGGAGTAAAAGTAAGCTGGATTAGAGTAGTCGCTGCATGGCGACTTGACTCGAACGGATGAGCTGGGAGACACCACGACAGCGCCAAGTTCTATAGTCCCGGCTACTACACCCACTAGGTTTGAACGTTTTGCCTCGAAGAACGGCCTGGTACAGTTAACATACTCTCGGGCCAATTACCTTTGCAATGCAGAATATACTATCTCAATAGTATACTGTAGATCAATCTGTAGACGTACATGCCGGAGCAGACGGTGCAGTTGACTGGGGCTTTGACCGGCCGGCCGGCAGGGGATAAGCTGGTGAGGTGGACAGGTCGAAAAGACCACGTGATCCCGGCGGAAGATCCTCCCGGCGATCAGGTACGGCGAGTGCGCGGGCATCCCATCCTGATCCGGCCGTCCATGCATCGAGTGAGTGGGTGACAAAGACAACCAAACCTGCATATATGCAGAGTCTCGACTGATCATCTGCGCTTCTGCTAGCCAAGCTAGCTAGACTGTGCTGCCATGCGTACTACAGCACTGAAACTCCGAGAGCTTGAGGCAGGCTAGCTCGGGCGTGCAGTGCAGTTGCCATGCAGGAACTGCGAGGTGCTACTGTAAACGTACAGAAAAGAGAGGGAGAGACGACCGGGAGAGAGAGAAGGAAAGATGCCAATGCGGTGCCATCCATCCATCACCCATCATTTGGGGTTTTGTCCCGTGGTTCTTGTAGCTACTGCTAGTTAATCAGTCTCAGTACGCACCGCAGTACGTAGTACATGCGGTGTACTCCGTATATTTACATGCTCAATGCACGAACTTCATCGCCCGGCCCAGCGCCTGCAGGGTTGCTTCGCTCCCTGGCCTAGCCGCAAGGAGAAAGGTGATCATTTTTCCGCCCAATCTTCACCGGGAGGGAAGGCAACCCGGTTCCTCTTATATGTAGTTATAGCTAGGTGCTGGTTTTGTAGGTTGTGGTGCATCGCTGGATGGTGTGGGTGGCGTCCGGACAAATATATTTGCCTCACCTCCAGTGGCGGAGCGTTAACAAAACAGAAGAGGGGGCAGATTCCACAGAAAAACAAGAAATAAGCACATGATATGAGGAAATAAACACAATATGATGGTTGGCTGGCAATTTCATGATGATATATAGATATCTTCACCCAAAATACAACAATATAATTGGTTCGAATATTCCTGGGCACTGGACAAGTAATTTTCATGCTCCATGACCAAAATACAACATAAATATGACCAAAATAGCTCTGCTGAAAACGCCTTTTCTGTCCTTGTATTCCAGTAGGTTTATACTGATTTAGCTTAGGCTGCATAGGACCCAACCTCAAGTATGCTCTTCGTACATCATCTCTCTGGTTCGGAGGGTATTGCCAGACTTGTGGACGCAATGCAGGATCTCGCTCCAAGGATTCTATTCCACAAAATATCACAGGTGCACTTGCTTGCTGCTCTTCTTCTTCATCTTGACTAATATGATTTTCTTGCCCTTCTTCATCTTGCATCTGATTTTCCTGTCCAGCTTCATCTTGTGTTTTATGTACAAATACCACCAGTGCAAGAGCATCTGAAGCAGATGTATGTTCAGCAACTTCTTCATCTCGTTTTCTTTTAAAAAAAGATTGCATCTTCTGTTGTTTCCCCATTGCTACATAAATAAGAAATTTGCATTGAATCAATTTTGCATCAAATAATTCTCAAACAACTGAACAAGTGCAGCGCAATGGACATATAAATTACCAGTACATCTCAAATTCTCAATTCCTAGGGAAATAGTAAGAATTCAAAAATAGGGTATATATTTTTGTACCTTCAGTTTTGAGCTCAGTGGCGTGGATCAGTTGGGCGTTGGGGTGGAGCAGAAGCAGCAGATCGTTGCTGGCTTGCTGCTGTCTGCAGTGCGTGGCCGTCTTCCGGCCGGCCGGCGATTTGGATTTTGGAGAGAAGAGCCGACGCACAGTCCGGGGGCGAAATTGAGCAGCAGCGGCGGCGGATCGGCCCAGTCCGGGGGCGAAATTGAGCAGCAGCGGCGGCGGATCGGCCGGCACGACGTTGAACGGGGAGAAGGAGAACTACAATCGACCGGACGGCGGAGGACGGGAGGAGCACGGCGACCTAGCATGGGCATGGGTCAGGGGCGGAGCTGGAGCCTGGAGGCGTACGCGGGACGGCACCCCTCTGTTTTCCTCGTTCTCTCTCCGCGGGCTGGGTCATGCTGCGTATTACTACCTAGTAAAAAAAATTGCAAATTTTTAAGGGGGGGTCGTGGCCCCGTTTCGCCTCCACGACGCTCCGCCAGTGCTCACCTCCACTCCCAAACCGGCTCCTTTGTTACGGTGTTTCGGAGTTGATGGCATTGTGTGTTTACCGATCTGTCAGATTGACGTTTTTAGGGTTTATGGATGGTGTCCGCAAGATGGCGGCAGTGACCCCATCAAGTGTCTCTCTTCTTCTACTCTACCCCTGTTGCTACGACGATGTCTCCGACATCATGGCAGAGCAAGGAGAATGTGTCGTTCAGCAGTACCTGCAGACGGTTGTCTGCGCATAATACAACCTGAAGATGGTGTATCATGTGCTAAACTCGTCGTAATAGCAAGATTAATTACTAGTTTGCGCCCACTTAGCAAGGAAAAATTCATCAATTAGCACATCCTTACCCCCTCTTAAATTGTATCCTTGGTTCACTCATATCCGACGTCGTAGTCGCTCGGGGCGTCAGCTCAGAAGTTCGATAATGTGTCTGCGTACCTTTTTTTTTTGATTTTCAAGGAGCTTTACTGAATCAACACGAACGAGTTTATAGCAAACGACTCTGAAGATCCATAAAGCTACAGATTAGTGGTGGAGCCATGTAGAGCTCGGCTGAGAAGGTGGTCTTTCTTTCGTCCTTTTGGTGGTCATCTCGATGGTGTCGAGAGAGCGGGATATACGCTGATTTCTTACAGAGGTTTATCATATCTATCGTGTGTATGTGTGCCTTATAACTTGATATTTATCTTGTATAAATGAGAGACGTATTACCACGAAAAAAAGACCCAACCCCTATGTCGTACTCCCTTTGCAAACAATATCTTTATCCGGAGGCAATGTCAAGTGGCTCTTTTCCACAGGCAATGCCAAGTGGCTCTTAGCTTCGACTTACAAAATTGGAGTATTTGTCAGGTGCCTGAGAAATAGCAAACCCATAATATGAAACCAATGCATGATATATGCTTTTAGCCACGGAAAATGGTAAGAATCAGCTAGCGACCAGCCGTAGTAGGCGCGCCGGCGGTCGTCCGGGGCTATAGCACGTGGCTCAGCTCGCTAGCGAGCGCTGTGGATATGCGGCATGGTTATCGCGATCTCGCTTGTGGTCTTACCAGTTGGCTGGCACTCGCGTGTGCCTCACCGAGAACTTTATCATCTCGTCTTGCTCAAGCTCATCTGCTCATGTGCCATGGCGCGTGTAAAAATCTGCAGCTGGACTCCTGTGTTAGATTCTACCGCCACTCTGGCCTACTCATAAACTGAGTGTGGACTGTGGAGCATAATTAACCGCGTTCCGTCGGTTTGATCCGATCAAAATTCATTCAAAACTGGAGTACAGCAGTACTAATGTACTATACTCCCACACACATGCATGGACTGGCCGGCCGGCCAGCCGGGAAGACAGTACGTGGGCTATACAGGGCAGGGCAGTCTGATGACTCCTGCATGCTGGCGCGTACGTACGACCAGGACGACAAGGAGCCGTGCTTTTAATCCTTGGTCCCTGGTCAAAACGGGCGGAATGAATAGCCACGTACTACAGTCTACAAGCCGATCGAGGACGACGCCACTGTCTGTGGCGCATATGCACGGTTCGTTCGTCTCGAGCATCGAATCGCCCGCGGCATGCCTGAAATGAAGTGGAAATCGGAGAGACAAACTGCGGCCGGCATGGCGTGCTACCGGCCGGCCGGTCCGGCGCCGACGGAAGCGCGGCGCACTGTGTGCACGCGTGTACTCCGGCCAGCCCCTCTCGCGATCGAGCAACGTGCACGCACTGCATGCTTGTCCGGCCATATATATTACATTTCCATCGAGATCTCGCGGGCGGCAGCGGCGCGAATTGGAGGGATCGAGATGGATGGATGGATGGCGACGTACGTAGGCCCGCCCGCGCGGGTAAGCATGCACGTACTTATGGAGAGATTGATTGGCTGACTGGTGTCCTGCCTGGGCCAAGGATGGATCCTGCCTCCCTTGGATTTCACCAAGATGGAAAATCTACCAGCTGTTGTTTGGAATTATTTTTAAATATATACTTTTTATTAAGATGGATCCGCGCAGCCATGGAGTCCGAGTTGGACGAGAGGGGGGAAAATCCAACGAGGGGCCCGCTCCAGCAAGGCAATGACTGAGCCCACATCATCGCCGCCTCGAGAGATGCTCAGCGGAGCGTAGTTGGGGTTCTTTCTAGGCGTGGACCCTTCGTCGTCAAGCTCGAGGGGAACGCAGTGAGGCCGCACGCGACGGATTGCTGCTGTTTGATGCGTCTGGGAGCGGGCGGAAGCGGGGCCGTATGCACGTTGCCTCGTCCTCCGATGGTGACGGGCAAGTACAGAAGAAGGGGGTGAACATCGTCGACGACAAACTTTACAAGTACCTAATGTGTCCCGTGAACCTGGCGGGTGACGTGTTTGAAGAATTTTGGTACCCGACGACGGGTTCAAAGACGGGGCAGAGACAAGGAGAAGGGTTTTAGACGGGTATGGGTGTCAAACCCGGCCTGAGATTACTCGGGCCTGGCCTATGGACTATCGATATTCTATGGTGATTAGTGCATGATGCTTGCCACTGTGTGTTTGTTCTGCATGCCTTATAGTTATACCTATGGCCTATTGGGGTCCTATACGATCTACTCGGCCGGTGGCATCTAGCTGGGTTTTTTTGATGGTCCATCTAGCTGGGTTAACTAGAACGAAATCATAAAGGTAGTGTCGTCTTCCTGCAGCATTCTCTCTCCAGAGGCAAGACGGCCTGACCTTTTTTTTTTAGAAAAGGGCAGTCCCAGCCTCTGCATCGAGTAATAAGCTGCCGGTATTGTAAAAAAACAAGTTGAGGTTTTTCTTCTTCGCAGGGAACAAGCTGCAAGTTATTTTGGCTAGCAACTATTTCGCCACGTGAAGCCTCAGATTTGTGGTCTCCTGCCGTGGGTGAAAAGAAGAGGTATGCTCTACCGTGTGGTAATCCACACCGTCTAGGAAAGCACCATTTCTACCCCGGGAGCTTGTGTAGACACAAGTGAGCACGTCGAGTATATCTCATCCAACACAACCAATGCAGTTTTTTTACAACTATGAGAATTTTCCTACTTATTGATGGCTGATTTTGCATTTAGTGAACGATATTATTTTTTAATTGATGCAATGATAAAACAACAAAAAAACTTGTTAATGTGTGATTTTTATTAGTGCACATACAAAATAGTTTCTATTAGTACATAAATCTAAAAAATAAATTACATAAATTCTAAAGTTATTAAGAATGAATTAATAATTAGAAACGTATTAATAAGTTACGCACGGATCATAAAACAAATCGACGGTCATATAAACGGGGAAGATCCTTGTATTGACGGAGTATCATTTTCCCAATACGACCACCATTTTTACTACTCGCACGCGCCAATACCAGCTGCTGGGCGAGGAGATTCGGCACGGCTTTCCGCGTAAATAACGGCAAATCCATCAACTCCAGCTGCTAGAGTAGCTTGTTCAAACTTGGCATGCAGCGTTCGTTCTTTGTTTGGGTTCCCGTGTGTTTCCTTGCATGGGCCGCTGCCTCTGAGCAATGAAAACCCGCATCGGAAACAACATACTTTCCAGAAAATGGAAAATGATGCAGTGGGGGTCTTCCCCACTGTTCTTTGCTTCAAAAAAAAAAAAGAACGCCCGCAGGTCTTTGGTCCGGCTCCCAGCCCGACGGCGATTGCGATTGAAATTGAATTGAATCCACTGATCGATGATGCCTATGCTTGGCATGCATCGGCATGCCTGGAGCAGCCACCAATGGACTGAGAGCTGATGCTTGCTGCCACTGATGCCTGGATCACGTCTACACTCGGCCGGAGAGAGAGAGAGAGAGTTCATAGGCGGCTGCTAGACCGGAGTGAGCGAGGTAGGATTTGACTATTTGAAAGGTAGCACTTGGAGCGGACCGTGTGGCTTTTATCACTCCAGTGACTCTCCAGAGTCCGGACCAAGCTGGTGGACGGATGCGTAGTGCAACGCGCCTCCGACGATCCGGCCGGCCCCGTGCTCGACCGCTAGCTTCTGCTCATATACGCCGTGGTGTGTGCGCCAGTTGGTGCTGCACCAGCACCGGCTTGTCGGGTGTGCGCAGTTTGACCGTCCAATGCCAACCGGCCGGTGCATAAACGCCAGCGCGGCTGCCAGAAACAGGGATACTTAAAAATGAACCTGGATGAGCCGCAGTAATCTTGAGAGTTGAGACTAGTTATAATGAGTGAAATTTGATAAAATTAATCCTTTGGGCAAACTTTAGCAAAAAATAAACCCTTTTCAAAACTATTTCAAAATCTAACCATTTTTTGGTAGCGTCCAACACCAGTGTGCTACCCTCTCTGGTGTAGCGCCACAGGCTGGGTCGCTACCCATGTGCCAGCGTGGCGTGGCGGGGCCCTCGTGGTCGAAGGGTAGCGCCCCACCCCATGGAGCTATGGTTCGTAGGGTAGCACCCCATGCCATGGCGCTACCCTACTAATTGACCCGAGAGGTTGAGGAAGGGCTGGAGGGTATTCGTCTAAGTCAATGGGTAGCGCCACCCTCCATGGCGCCTTCAACTATGCTAGGGACAAGGAAGAACCGAAAAATGCCTACGACCGTCCGAAGGTGTGTGTCCTCCACACGCATGACCATTTTTTAAAATTTCCCTAATTGCTAACTATTTATCTTGTATTTGTAGTCACACCGCCGCCCTTTGCCCGTAGTTCAAGTGGATAGACTTGGTTCAAGGTAGGTACCATAAGCACGAGGTGGAATAGGAGTTTCAATGTGCACGCGAAAAAGTGGAGGAGAGGAAACAAGAAGCGGAGAGAAAAGAGAAGTTGAAGATGTTCTAGAGAATCAACGCAAGGAGAAGGCGAAGAGGAAGCGTGACGAGGCATGGGCTCGTGAGGACGAGAGGGACAACAAGCGTGAGATCGCTCGCCGGGGCTATGGAGGAGGACAAAGCGGGAAAACGCAAGGCGAAGTACCTGTGTTGCACTCAGTAGTCTCCAAGACATTTATCTTGTATGCATGGTTGAACCTGTTGATGAACTTCTTCGAAGATTTGTGTGAACCTTCTAATGTTTGACGTGCACTCGGTGGATGTGGTTTGAATCTTGTAATGTGGTCCTATCGATGGATTTAGTTTGAACCTCCTAATTATTGTTTGTGTGTGTTATTTACAACTTGCAACTGCCAGGGTGATTTTGTTTACAATTATTATCTGTCATCTTGTCACTGGAATGCAGTTTGGTCACATCTACAGGGGGTAGCACCACGAGACATGGTGCTACCCAATAGAGGGTAGCTCCATGGGCTGGGGCGCTACACTTTGAAATAAAATGTTACAAAGCGTTGATTTTTGCCCCCTCGCGAAAACTGCTAAGTCAGGAGGGTAGCTCCATGAGACAGGGTGCTACCGTATAGAGGGTAGCTCCATGGGGTGGGCGCTACCCTTCGACTACGAGGGCCCACCGCGCCACGCTGGCACATGGGTAGCGACTCAGCCTGTGGCGCTACACCAGAGAGGGTAGCGCCCCGGCGTTGGGCGCTACCAAAAAGGGTTAGATTTTGAATTAGTTTCGCAAAGGGGTTATTTTTTTGCTGAAGTTTGCCTAAAGGGTTAATTTTGTCAAATTTCACTTATAATGAGTAGTAATATACACATTTTACGATTTTATGTTACTAACTCCATAGTGGGTAGTAACATATGTGTGGTGTCATGTGTCATGTAATATTGTCTTGATAAGTGTGATGTTACATTAAGTAGCTAAGTCATCACACACTTCTCTCCTCATTAACTACATGCCACATAAGCAAACTAGTCTTGAAATGTGTTATGTTACACGCTAAGTTACTCTCACCGTGACCAGACTAAGACTAGTTAAAATGAGAGTAACTAAACTGATAACATAGATACCACCTCGTTAAAAAAGATGACATGTAGTTAATGAAAAGAGAATCAAATAGAGTAAACTTTAGTTAGTTACCATCGCATCACATTTCCAAGAAATAATATAGAATAATAAATACGACCATATATGACACTACATTTATGTTACTTTACACTATGAGGATAATAACATAGCCTAGTAGCATCTTTATGTTAATACTCCTTTTATCTCGGTTTATAAGTCACAATTAGCCATTCTCTAATACCAAGGCATGAGTCTATTGGGTGAGAAAAGTTTCCTAGCACTGAAATTTATTGCACAAAGAACCAATGACTAGCACATGCATTAGATTAATTAAACGAAGTTTTAAATAAAACACATGGAGATTGGTGAAGGGGAGGTCATCCCAATTAAAAAGATTATTAATTGTCTAAATTGTGTCCAACTCTTGAGATTTCTCAAATTTGGTACTGTGTCTTATAAACTGTGATGGAGTGAGTACTTGAAGTTATTCCCCATTGTGACTAGTCTAAGTATTAGGGTGAATATATAGGTTGAAGACGAGGCACATGCACCCATCTTTTAGAAAAAAATCATTAAACTTCTTTTAAATTGAAAAAAATGAAACTCCATGCATAGGTATCACGAAAACATGTGCGCGGCGCATGAATTTTGAGTGCAAATTTCTTTTAAATTTGCCCCCTCCCTAAATAAGAGAATTTTTTGGTCCTAGAAATATACAATATGAGACAATTTTTTGTCTTTTTGACACAGGCTAAATAAAATGTTCTTTTCTCACGAAACTTTCCAGACACACATATGTGGAAACTCAGATTTATGCACACAACTTTTTTCCCTGATATTTTGAACATTCAGAAAGTGACTTTTGAAAATGGGGCATATGCAACCGTGTTCAAATGCCTATTTCCTGCAATATAGCTCCTTCACTTTGGTTGAAGATATCCGGGTTCATGGCTAAAGTTCAATTTCGCAGCTTACAATAAGATTTTAAGGAGTACTAGTACTGTGCTTATAGATGAAATTAAATACTTTAACTATTAAAAAACTTTGGTGTTTCTGTTCATCCGTGGAGCTAGAGCTCTACTCCCAGATAACTGAAACACCTCCAAACAGGATCAACAATTGTAGCCATATCATCGATACTCCAAAGCTACCAGTAACGGTCAAAGTTAGCTCACAGAACGAGGATATAGCTTCACATATTAGCTGCAGGCCTGGAGTAAAGTATGTCTTGATACTGTATAATATCACATCAGATGACACAGCGTCAGAGGTAAGCACCGGTCCAGGTAGATAAGCATCTCCTTTAATTCTTGATAAGGGTGAGCTTGCTTGGTCTCCGATCTTGGGGGCAAAGTTGAAACTGTTCACGCAAACTCTCCTCTCCTCTTGGGAAACCGTGCTTAGTAAGGCCGACGTAGTTTAGTTTAGTCATAATTTTGAGCTTAGGATGCTTGAGTGTCGTTCATGTTCTCCAAAGTATCAAAGGTGACACATGGCAAGTTTAATTTTTATTTCGATAAGAGGAAAGGGGCTGTTCCTGGTCACATGCACAATGCTCATTGTCTTGTTGCGCGGAAAGAGAGAGGGAAAGAGAATGTACAGTGGGACCTTGCATGTACGGGACACCAGATGGTGTGTGGTCAATGCTCTAATAGTCAATTGAGTTGATGCAACCCTAGGTTGATTACAAACCAAAAGGTGGGGGCGTTGTGTTTCGCATCGAGACAAAATGCATGTCATGGAGTATATCTGTCCTTTGCATTAAGAATTTTCCCCAAATGTATACTATAGCTTTTTACAGAAAAAAAGCTTGGAATTTTAATGGTGAAATGCAGAAACTAAGCCGGAGGGGAAAAGCCCTGGTATTTCATCAAGATAATTCTGTGTATGACACCGAGTTGTTAATTTCGAGACCCGAACCCAGGCAGGCCGGAACCCATCAGCCCATCCTAACCATCAGGCTTTTTAGCCTTGGCCCACTTAATGGTGGAACACGAAAAGTTCAAAGTTGATTCCTTCCTGTATTCGACAAAAATGTACATGCTTGAACACAAGATGCATTTTTAAGAGAAATGCTCAATAATCTACGGGGAAAAGGACATTTATTTTGATCAATCTCTTGCACTGAACGAAGGCCGAAGATACGTTCTACCCGGCGCGGCGCGGCGCACACAAGGCAAATAGGCAATGTGTCAAAGTTAACTTAACGAAAACGAAAATCTAATAACAGTCAAAGTGGATGAGTCAAAAGAGAGGAATGATCTCAATAGAAATATAATGAAGAAGTCCCAAAAGATAAAAACAATTATAAGGTCATTACTAGACACATCCTTTATTTCTGATTGCTAAACTCCCCTTGGATATTTAACTTGGCCGTCGATTAAACCTACATATTCGACCATGAAACATCTCCCTTCAACGATCAATGGCCATCCATTACTCAACTAATGGTGTAAATTCGACGGTGAGCTGGAGACTATGTGTTGGTCAACAGAAGCCTCACACGTTCGCTCAAGCACACATATATCTGACCCTACCATGACAATTATGTATCTACCAAAGGATGTTTTCTCATATCGCATCTATAATAGTCGATGGTCTATCTATCCCGTCGAAGATTGTTATAGCTGAAAGTTCGTCATCACCATCAATTAGTGTAATAACCGACAGATCAAGGAGTCCGATGAGTACTCGGTCTCAACACCGGTCATCATTGCTAGCTCCTCGACAAAGGCTATGGGTGACAACTGCTAAGCAATAGGTTATCTAATCTAGTAGCCTATTCTTTTCAGAAATGTTGCACACAGGTTAAATCTCTCACATATTAGTTCAGAACTACGTGCATTTTAGCACAACTCAAAATTTATCTCAAAATGAAGATTTACATCTAAATCATTAAGCCTTGACGATTATTGAAAAAAAAAGAACGTAATGGTTTACATATTTTGATAAGACAGTAGGTCCAAAAACATAAAAAAGCATTACAGCTTGAGAACTTCATTTGTTGAATGGCTTTAAGAAGTACAGGAGCGATGTTTCTTACACTTGATCTATAGTATAATTCGAGTTCTATTCTTATCTAAGTTCTAAAGAAAAATATTTCGACATTAGTTGCATTTTCTTCTTCTTCTTGAGCTAAACCCTCTGTATTGATTCACCTATGCACTTGATTTTTTTTCCTGCCCTTGCTCCTTGTAAGCCGCTTTGCACCTCTTTGTTGTTGATAACCATGACATTAGATGCCAAATAGAGTGACTCGTCCTTACATAGGCTGGGAAATTGATTTTTCCTAGCCGAGCAAGTATAGCAGGGAGTGTGATTTCTGAGTGAAAGAGAGAGTTGTTTGGTTGGTGACCAGGCCTAGTGGAGGATTACATCATGCCTGCCAACAAGATTAGGATCCTATCCAGAACGGAAATGCCGATTGCCGTAAATCCTATACATCGCACACGTGCGGCGAGAAACCTTCTCGCTTCGTTTAAAGCAATGAGCGGATGGGCCAACCCATTTAGCGGATTTTTATTCTTTTTTCGTTTTTTTCGTTTTTCGTTTTTTCCCCTTTTCCTTTCTTTTTCGTTTTCTTTTCGGTTCACTCTTTTTCTTTTACACTTTCTCATTATTTAAAAAAATGTTCAGATTGTAAAATTGGTCAAATCTAAAAGATTGTTCACATTTAAAAATTGTTCATAAAGTGTAAATTAGAAACATGTTCAAACCTATTTTTTGTTGATATTTTAAAACTATTCAAACTTGAATATTATTTATATTTTCAAATTTGAAAATGGTTTAGATTTTAAAAAATGGTCATACTTAAAAATTGATTTTAAAATGTTCATAATTGATAAGTGTTAATCTTTAAAATGTGTATAAATTTTGTAAACAAGATTGACCTTTAAAAAATGTCCAGTCTCGAAAATGTTCGAATTAAAAAAAATCAATTTATTAAACCGAATTTATAAATAATTAATCCTCAAATTTAGGAGAATTATCAAAATCTATTGGACGAATAATAAATCGGTACATGGTAATGGGCCACATTATCGCGGTCCAACTACTCTTTTTAGGCGGTAGAAGAGTGCAGCGCAGCCTACAGACGATATGTAGGTGCTCCCGCCAAATGTTATATATCGCCTTTTGGCAGCCTGACGCCTGAAGTCGCTTGCTAATGGACCGGCCAATTTTGGTATCTTCTCATTTGCTTTTTTATTTATTCTCGGTTCATCTTTGTTTCGTTTCTTTTCTATTTTCTTTTGTGTTTCCTTTTTCTTTTTTGACAATTTTGTTGATTTTAAAAAATTTCAGTTTTGAAATTTGTTGAGCTAAATAACAGTTATTTTTTGCACCTCTTTGTGATTTTATAAGATGTTCATATTTAAATGTCGCCTAATCTCCCTCGCACGGCTTCGCTATGTTGGCCTTCTCGGCCTATTTGGTTGATTGGTGAATCGTGACCAGGCCTTGTGGAGAGTTACATCAGGCCTGCCAACAGGATTAGGATCTCAGGCAGCAGCAACGCAACGCAATGATCTGGCCCGCCATGAGCCCGGCCTGGTTGGCGGCAGCAAGCAAGTCTCCCGGTCGGTATATACAACTCCCAAATCCTTCATCCTTGAAGAAAGTTCCTGTCCTGTCCCCTTCCTAGACGGCGCTGCTGTGTGAGCGGCCACGGGGGCTCCGGCGGCGAGCGGGTACGGCAAGGCTGCTGTCGTGATGACCGACATCGCCTACAGCTCATGCTGCAGCGGTGAGGTGGGGGTATCACCCGTCGTGAACTGCGCCCACACCCGCTTGAACCCGTGAGTTCGTGCCCTCATATTGTTTTTGCAGAACCGATGATGGCCTTGTCTGCTCACCGCTCAACTATTCTGTTCCAATTTGGAATTCCCGTTCAAATTGCAACAAAAAAAACATCTTCGAAAAAGATACAATCTTTAATGCCGCGCTCAAGTACTCTGTTTTGAATTTCAATTCTATGTATTGTTGATTGCCATATTCTACTGTTGCTGCAGAGAAGCTTCTATGCTTGAATCAAACCGCACTGATCACTTCCAAATCTCCACCATGGATGGCCCACCTGCTGCAAACGTCGGAATCCACAGGTACGCATATGCTTGCATGTAATTTGTAATGTGACCCTAGCAGTTGTCGTAATGGCCTGCTAATTTGACGTTACTCTCAGGGATTCCATGGAGATTAGTTCCGATGATAGGTTTGCAGTTCTGAGTAGCATTGGGGGAGAGTATATCTGCAAGGATAAGCTCCTCCTCCTTCTGAAGAAGAAGCTCGCACCCATTTGTTACGTTTGGTTTGAACCATCTCACATGATGGACATAGAGCAGGTATATCAATTTTTTTTGTAGCATTCTTGTTATTACTGGAACTTAAAGGCTTAAACCATCGAGGAGGGATAATATTGGACTTAGTTTTCTCTTGAATATATCTTTATAAATATCGCATCTTACTATGTCCGGCACGATACTTTCACACTCATTCTGTGCTCCTGTGTTCCCATAGGATCATTTGTAGTTCAGTTTAACATGATGTTAATCCAGAAGATATACAATTGAGTCCACATGTATAGTCAGATGGACAGTAGAGATTTCAAATAACCCTAGAGTATATTCATGAGTAAGTTGCGCCGCATACTTTTGTACTTAAAATTGGGCATACGTAGAAATATCAAAAACTAAGATGCTTGTTTGAGGAAATTTGAATTATTGCCCCGTTTTTAGAGGGAAAAACTTCTTTGCACAGATGTCATAGTTGGTTCTTTGATTGGGATGAACGGGATTACATATATACTATCAATAATATCTGGGGAACCCATTAAAGGTTTTAATGGTGTTTAAGTTCCCAAAAATCATCAAAACAAATACAGGAACATTATGACCATAATGGAAAATAATCTACCAGAGAACAGAGAGTATCTATGCCCTGTTCGCTACTCTCTCCGATTTTAAATATAAAATGTTTTAGCCTTTGTCCACAATCCACATTCATATGTATACAAATGTATCTAGACACGTTTTAGTGTGCATGCTCACTCATTTTAATATGCATCTAGACAACAGGTAGAACACCTAAAACATTTTACATTTAAAAACGGAGGGAGTACAAAGCACCCATACGACGACATGAATTATGCGACATGGGTACAGGGACAAGTGTTACAGAAGTTTGTAGAGAAAGCAATACGGCGAGTAACAAAATGCCATGTAATAGAGAAGATGAATAATTGAATGCTTTAAATGTTACCAAAATACTGCTACATTTGTTGCCTCTTCAAGTCCTCAATGACGGATTGATCATCAATTTTCTCAAGCCTCGTGCTACTTGCAAATTACAACATATGGCAGTATTTGAATTTGAGATGGACATAGCACATAATCCTGAAAAATTGGAAAACAGTAAAGAAGTTGGCTTGTAGCTTGCTTACGTAATGATATATGTTTCATGTGTCCCCGCCGTCTCAACAATGTCTTTGCCCGCGTATTGTCATGTTATTCTTAAACATGATAGTCCAGCGACACGCGTATTGTTTGCGTATCATGACACGATCACAGTGGACATGCATGTGTCGTGCTTCGCAGCCTGGGTGAGCTTAAATGTTCTTTTTTTTCACCTAGGACATGTAAATTCGTGTTTTCAGTCGCTACAGTAGATCTTGTTATGTTATTGTAGTGATGTTCCAGTATTTTTCTTAATTATCTTCGGGAATTTTAGACCGTTGAAACCTTAATAGGTTCTCCAGACACTACGATAGTTACAATTTGGCATTCATGTGTAATTTGAAGATGCGCCTATCATCATTTGCACTGCTCAAGACATCACTTTTCTGATGTTTTAGCGTAGTAGTTATTGCTCAGGTTCAGTTTGTTCTAACTTGTTACATTGTCCACTAAGGCACTAATGTATTGGCTGGATGGATCTGTTCTTACCTTGCAGGGGGTTATGAAGACAATCTATGTAAACAAGATTGTCCAAGCTGGTTGCACTGTCAAAATATTGATGGCAGATTGGTTTCTGCAGCGACATTTCAAGATTGGCACTGACCTGAATAAAATTCGGGACATTGGCAACTACAATATTGAGATGTGGAAAGCAACTGGTATGAACTTTGACAGAGTAGAGGTTGTATGGTTGTCAGATGAATTGAATCGCCATGCGGTTAATTATTGGCCACTTGCCGTTGATGTCTCCAGAAAATACAGCATGGAAAAAATGGCAAGGTATCGCTTATTTTTAATTTGTTCAATTGGAAATCATTTGTTGTTCTGATAATAATCAAGTTCGTTTACTGTTTGTCGAGCAGTTATTGTCAGAACAGGAGTTGCGGGCCACAAGAACTACCTGCTGCTGAGATTTTCTACCCTTGCATGCAGGTTGCTGCTATATTATGCCAGAAGGTTGGTTTATCTATGTTGGAAGGACTAGTGTGTAGGCTACTACTTTGTCAGGGTCTTTTATGTAAATATTACTTTTATAAAGAGACATGAGAGGAGGAAGGAGAAGGAATGCGAGGCTTCCAGAAATCAGCTGTCTATTCCCCTTTGGATCTTGGATTAGCTACATGGTATCAGAGCGCCGGGAGAGGATCTGCGGTGGCCGCCGGAGCTGAGCACCTCGGGGTGTTGCGGAGGCGGCCGAAGTTGTCGCTGCACGGCAACGGTGGCCGGTGGCGTGGTTTCCTTGCGAGAGGAGCAGAAGAGTCAAGAGAAGGGGTGAGGCGGAGGCTCCTGCTCGTCCAGAGGAGGAGATTTGGTGGAGATCCAAGCAGCGCATTGAGGTGCCGAGCTACTACAGGAATCGGGACAGATTGAAGGTAACAGCAGCAGCGTCCGTGCAGCTCAGGGGCAGTGATTGGGCGTGGCACTGGTGGATTCTGTGGGCAGAGACTTGAAGAAGGCAAAGGAGCTGCATCAGGCTGGGATCAGGCCGGTAATTGCTGCTTAGTTGGAGGTAGAGATCTTTCACAGTGTGGTGACGCACAGGTTGAGCCGTTCGTTGTGCTGTCCTGAAGCAGAGCAGGAGGTGAGCAGGTGACAGTGCTAGCAGGTATTTTTTACGGGATTGGTAAGCAGGGGCAGAGCACAAAAACAGGAGGTCAAACCAAAAAAGGAAAATGAATCATGGATCAGATACAGGTAAAGGATATGATGCTGGTGCTTTAAAATCTTGGCAACGAGATGGTGATTGGTTGTGTCCAAATATGAGCTGTAGAAATATAAATTTTGCCTTTAGGAGTATGTGTAATTTGTGTGGAGTTGCTCGCCCTACCAGTGTTAGTGGAACAAGAGCTGATGGTGGAAAGTCCCAAATTGTTACGGTTAGGATGACCATTGATGATTTGAAAAAATGGAACCAGTTCAAGGGTATGAATATAGGTGATAAGAAAATTTGCGAAGCTGCTGCGGTCTCTGCTGGTAATGCTTCAACCTCTGTTGAGTTTGATCGCAATGGTGCACCATGGCTGATTGATTCAGGTGCATCTCGGCATATGGCCGGGTCCTTTAGAGAATTCCATGATTATGTTCCTGAGATGGGTAAACAGAGTGTTAAATTGGCCGATGGTTCAGCTCAAGCCGTCATGGGTTCTGGGACAGTTATATGTAATCCTAACTTGTCCCTTTCATCTGTGCTCCATATTCCCACATTCCCAATTAATCTCATGTCCATAAGTTGCATTACACATGAGCTTAATTGTGCTGCTATTTTCTTCCCGTCATGGTGTATATTTCAGGAACTTGGAACCGGGAAAAAGCTCGGGATGGGGAGCTTACATGATGGATTATATTACCTGGACAAGGAAGTATCTCCTTCTGTTGCAGCCGTGTTATCTTCATCACCATTATCTTCATCACCATTAGATGAGTTCCTATTGCAACATCGCAGGTTGGGTCATATGTCATTCCCAATTCTGAGTCACCTTTATCCTGATCTTTATAATAAAGTTAAGAAGGAGAAACTAGTATGTGATGCATGTCAATTTGGAAAGCAAACTAGAAGCTCTTATGTGCTAGCTGATAATCGGAGTAACACACCCCTTGAAGTTATTCATTCTGATGTCTGGGGTCCTAGTGGAGTTCAAGCTCGTAATGGTTACCGCTCATTTGTTACCTTCATTGACTGTTGTACCAGAGTCACTTGGGTTTATGTGTTGAGAAACAAGAATGATGTGTTTGAATGCTTTGTTGACTTTCATAATATGATCAAAACACAATATAATGCATGCATGAAAATATTTCGTACCGATAATGGGACAGAGTATGTGAACAAGGAATTTGATAAATATTTGTCCAGCTTTGGGATTATTCATCAAACAACTTGTCCAGGTACTTCTGAACAAAATGGCTTGGCCAAAAGGAAAAACAGACACCTTTTGGAGGTTACCCGGTGTTTAATGATGGCTATGAATGTTCCAAAGTTTCTGTGGAGTGAGGCAGTTATGACAGCAGCTTACCTGATAAATAGAATGCCATCTAGAGTGATTGGGTATAAAGCCCCAATAGAATGTTTAACTGGTGATATTTCTTATGTGGTTCCACCAAAAGTATTCGGGTGTGTATGCTTTGTCAAAGATTATAGACCTTCCGTTAGCAAGCTTGATCCAAGAGCTATAAAGTGTGTGTTTGTGGGGTATTCGGGAAAACAGAAGGGGTATAAATGTTGGTGCCCATCAGAAAAGCGGATGTTTGTGAGCATGGATGTAGTTTTCAGAGAAAATCAACCATTTTATGGAGAACCTGTGGACTTAATTGATGTCTTTCCTGATCTGTATGGTGATGATGTTTCAGATCTGGACAGCCAAGCAGGGGGAGAAAAAGGAGTAGAGAGTAACATTACTGAATCAAGGGAAATAGTGGTTGGAGTAATACCACGAGAAGACAGACATGAAGATAGAAATGTGGGTCCTACAGAAGCGGAACAAGGTACATCAGATGATGCACCACAGTGGCCAAAACCAAATGAAGAACAACAGGTTCGGGTGTACTCGCGAAGACATAGAGCTGAGAATGATCAAGTGCAGGGAGAGGAAGATACTTCATTGGGCCAAAATTCTGAAGCTCAAGTTCAGCTAGACTCACATAGCTCAAGTTCAAAGTCCTCTGCTAGTGATGGTACAGTTTCTGATCCATGTGATGATCTAGATATCCCTATAGCTCAGAGAAAACAACCTCGCTCCACTGCTGGGAAACTGCCATCAAATTTGTGCCAATATGATATTTCTAATTATGTCTCATATTCTTCTTTGGGACCCCAGTACAGAGCTTTTATTGCTGCACTTGACTCGGCTGTAGCTATTCCCCGTGATTGGCAGGAAGCAAAGATGTGCCCAAAATGGAGAGATGCCATGCTGGAGGAAATGGCAGCGCTTGATAAAAATAACACTTGGGTAATTACAACTCTTCCTTCTAATAAAAAGGTTGTGGGTTGTAAGTGGGTATTCACTATAAAACATACTCCAGATGGAAAGGTCGAGAGATATAAAGCCAGATTAGTAGCCAAGGGCTACAGTCAGACATATGGCGTAGACTATGATGAAACTTTTGCACCAGTTGCAAAAATGAGCACCATTAGAACTTTAATCTCAGTTGCAGCGAACTTGAAGTGGAACTTGTTTCAGTTAGATGTTAAAAATGCATTTCTTCACGGGGAACTACAAGAGGAGGTCTATATGGAGATTCCTCCTGGCTTTAATTCAAGTGAAACGGAAGGCAAAGTCTGTAGATTAAAGAGAGCATTATATGGGCTAAAACAGTCACCAAGGGCCTGGTTTGGCAAGCTTCGAAATGAAATTTGTTCCTGGGGTTATCAACAAAGCAATGCAGACCACACTTTATTCTTCAAGCATGTTGAGCAAAAAATTGCTATACTTACTGTATATGTTGATGACATCGTGATAACAGGTAATGCTGAAGAGGAGATGATGAGATTGAAGAAAGCTTTAGCAAAGACATTTGAAGTGAAGGATTTGGGGTATCTCCACTACTTCCTTGGCATTGAAGTGGCTTATGGTGTGCAAGGTATCTTCTTATCACAAAGAAAGTATGTCCTTGATTTACTTAAGGAAACTGGAATGTTGAACTGTCAAATTGCTAGTACACCTATCGAACAGAATCACCATGTGAAAGCTGATTCAGGGGAACCAGTCGATAAGCATAGATATCAAAGGCTAGTTGGACGATTAATTTATCTATCTCATACCAGGCCAGATATTGCTTATGTTGTAAGTGTGGTCAGTAGGTATATGCATGATCCTCGGACTTGTCATATGAATGCAGTAAATAGAATACTTAGATATTTGAAGGGGTGTCCAGGAAAGGGAATCTTATTTTCAAATCATGCAAATCTGAAAATAGAAGGTTTTACTGACGCTGATTGGGCTGGGGACTTGGATGATAGGAAATCTACATCTGGCTACTGTGTGTTCGTTGGAAATAACCTGGTGAGCTGGAGAAGTAAGAAACAAAGCGTGGTTGCAAGGTCTACAGCAGAAGCTGAATTTAGGTCCATGGCCTCAGGTTTATGTGAAATGATGTGGTTGAGAATATTGCTGTCAGAGATCCGGCTGTTTGATGGGGCACCTATTTACTTGTATTGTGATAATCAAGCTGCCATTAACATGGTACATAATCCAGTTCATCATGATCGAACTAAACATATTGAGATAGACAGGCACTTTATTAAGGAAAAGTTGGATGAAGGTGCACTTAAAATCTCTTATGTTAAGTCATCGGAACAATTAGCAGATGTTCTTACAAAAGGTGTTACTGTTGTATCTTTTGTAAGTATTTGTAACAAGATGAGGCTTATTGACATCTTCGCCTCATCTTGAGGGGGAGTGTTGGAAGGACTAGTGTGTAGGCTACTACTTTGTCAGGGTCTTTTATGTAAATATTACTTTTATAAAGAGACATGAGAGGAGGAAGAAGAAGGAATGCGAGGCTTCCAGAAATCAGCTGTCTATTCCCCTTTGGATCTTGGATTAGCTACAATCTAATACAGGACAGAAAAGAACTTTTTTTTTTGTGTCCTTAGCAATATGAATTCATGGCTTATACAACAATCCCATATTTTTACCAGATCAGTCATCGTAGGGTACATCTTAGATATGTGAAAGAGAAGTCTTCATGGATTTCTCTATTACTATTGTGAGCTACTTCTGCAGTAGGGAACTAGAGACGTTGAATGTTGATCAGCAGGCTTGCCTGTTTTCTCAAAAAGTGAGCACTGTATAAGCACCATCCTTTGAGGGAAAATGCTTTGCAGCTCTAATTGGGAGCCACTCACCGGAGCCTGTACCGCTGGTTGGACTGGGGATCTGTGGAAAGTAACCGATCAAGTATAATTGAAGCATGCCATCTTCAGGGTTCGGTGTATAGAGGTTGTGTTTGCCCTGACACACGGGCCCTGACAGAACAAAGTAGCCCACACCCATTAATTTTCTGCTTTAGCTGCTAGGTGCAACGTTAACCTGAAACCACATTTAGTGTTCCTCTTATCTCCTTTTGTCCTCAAAGTCCGCAGCTTCATTACCACACTTTCGAGTTTTTTAGAAGCACTGTAGTTCTTCACCACGAGTCTGTCTAGATGTCCAATTAGTTCTCCTCAACTCGTCAGTCTGAGCTCCAGGAAAGAGCATGAGAATGTGTGGGCCGAGCAGAAGAACCTGGTGATCACGGTGGAGGGCAAGAAGGAGCTCCGGGACGGTGACGCCATGGTGCAGAGGTACAGCGAGGTCCCTGCTGACGCGTTCAAGATGGACAAGGTCGAGATGAAGAACCGCGTGCTTAGGGTGACAATGTCCAATATCAAGGAGGAAGACGGCAAGGACGTATTCTATTTCTAGGTGAAGATCAACTAGGGACTAGGAAGATGAGTCCGGTAGTTTTTCTAATGGTAAGAACAAGTTTCGCGAGGAGATGGAATGGTACTACATTTTAGCTGTACGAGACATGTGCGCTTCAGTCTGACACTCTGACATTGAAAGCTCCTGTACCGCAATTCAGCACTCAAGGCGCAGGCCCTTGGTGATAGGATAATGCTTGGTATTGCACATATATCTGCTCTGTCAACAATTTTACAACTGAATATGCGAATTTACTGTCCAGGTCTCCATGTACCAATGGTCTGCGTCCATCCTTTGAGACCTTATTAAGTTTCCAATATAATTCATGTTGTAAATATATAGAATCTTGGAAAACAAAGCATGTAGTGTTTTCAAATAATCGGAACATAGTTGCTACGAAATCTCGCAGGACTGATGCTTCCTGAGAGACTTGACATCTAAAGTTATTTAAAAGCTCTTTATGTTGGATACTGAATAGGCAATATACAGCATTTGCTTCCAAGCGGTAGCTTGCAAATTCTAGTTAAACTATTTATTTTGTTTTTGCGCCTTCACAACCGGTTTTGTGATCATTGTATGCCCATACATTGGAATTGTTTGTAGTGGAAACACAATTTAAATGTTATTAGCCGTTTACAGCACATGTTTACTTAGAACATTTTGTTGTTTCAGGCTGACATATGGCTCTTCGGCATGGATCAACGAGACATTGTCATGCTAGCTAGAGATTACTCTGAAGACATAAATAGGGAAACCAAACAAGCTATCATACTGCATAGTATCCTGATTCAGACCTGTTATGTTTTTGTTATTTGTTTGTCGTCCAGTTTAGTGTTTTATAGACCTTTAATGGTGATATTGGATACAATATATCCTTAACTTGAAATGCAGATATGTTACCTCTTTTACCAGAAGACCCTGACTTGAACTCGCTGAGATATCCAGCGCGGACTATCTTTATGGACGATGCGGAGGTATCTAATTATAATCATTTATGTTGTGGCAGATGGTTCAACTTTAGTACCAATGGTTTTACCATAATGGTGTACCTTTCTCATTTCCATGATAAATTTATCCAAGTGTTTCAGTTCAATTCTAGCGGTCTGCTCCTTGCAACATCTTGTTTTTTTTTTGTGAAACATAGTACAAACACAGACACTCACATACACGCGCGTACACTTACCAATACGAACGCACACACCCACACCCTACCCCTATGAGCACCTCCGAAATACTGAGCCGGCGGATCAAGTCTTGAGATTGACGAAGTCACCACGGGGCGTCTCGCTGTCGTCGACTGGAGCGTCGCCTCCAACTGGAGAATATTTCGCCTAAATGCAACACATGTCCAACCTAAGTTTTGAACTCTGGTGGGCCAAGGGTACAACCACCTTGCTAACCATCCAACCACGGGTTGGTTTGCATCTTGGTTATTATTTAGCTGAAACGTAATCATGAACTGAACTTATACTACATTTATGTGACTTCCTACCTTCACAATCAAACCACTTAGGCATTTTTTGCAAAAATTCTTTCGGACTTAATTGAACAAGTCAAGCAATTCCATTTGCTCATAAGAAATTTGCCCCGGCCATATTTCTGTTCCCTCGGGTTGTCCACTACATCCCCTGAAGCTGTTTATTTAAACCATTTAGATCGCCAATGTAAAGATTATGTCATTTGATAAATTAAAACCAAAGGTCCAAAGGGAGTATAAATCCTGGATGTACGAAGAGCGATACAATTTAATCCTCATAACGCTGAGCCCTATAGATATCTAATATATCACAGTTTTTAGATGACAATCAGATTTCTAATCTTTATCCCCCCCTGCTCACTCTTTACTGCGAAATGCTCGTCTGTTTATTTCAGGAGGCTTTGAATAGGAAAATAGAGCTGGCTTTCTGCCCACCAAAAGTAACAGCGGGCAATCTATTTCTGGAGTACATCAGATATGTTATATTCCCTTGGTTTGGAAAATTGGTGGTATTTGAGAAGAAAGGGAATGGTAGTAACAAGTAATATTCTTTCCCTTATCTACCAATTTTTATTCCTTTCTGTTTCTTGTCAAAGGCTGGTTTCTGTTTCAGCAGTAGGATACACAAACACTATATAAATCTCATCCATCACGATATAATCTGCATGGACTCATTAATCAACTCATCATCACTATGAAATTTGTGCCCACAAATGTAGTATGCTATGTGCTATAGATGAATAACTCAATATTATGCTCCAGCATTTGTGATAATCGTTATCTTATGCAGGATATATGCAAGCATGGAAGATCTTGTTGTTGACTATGGAAGTGGCAATCTTGATTCTGCTGATGTTAAGACGGCTTTTGAAAAAGGAATAAACAATATATTAAAGGTAACATTTGCATTCTTAATTGTTTGTATCCAAATCATACCCAGAGCCATGTTGAATGGTTGATGACCTCTGCCAGTACTGTGTTTAGATTCTCTTCAAATTTCTGGCTACCTTTTTAGACATAGTCAGACAATCTAATAGCCATGTGTGTATTCTATGTAGGTGTTATAGTTTATATCAGCATGAGGATTAATGATATATAAATGGGCTAGGTAACAAGCAAAACAGAGGGCTGATTTGATGGATGCTTGCTGATAACAAGACCTGTTTTTTGATAAAAAAATATATTTATTTGACAATGACATCTTTCATGTTTTAATATTATAATTTTTAAATATATGTTCCTCATTTTCTTGGAAGTAAAATATAGTGACATTGCAGAGCTATAAACTTTCTAGGTGGAGAAGTTTACATTCTGTAACATAGACCCAGTTCACTGTAATGCGGCACGTTTTCCTTTGCAACTCTTATCCTTTGAGGACGATAAGCAGGAGATGTCAAAATAGGACCCCTGTAGCTCGTTCAAAACTGAAATGACTGATGTACCTTTTTCCTAGCCTGTAAAGTTGGGCCGAATTGTTTGTATTATCACTCAGTTATTTCAGTTTTTGCTGACTTATAGAACTACGTGTTCTTGCTCAAAAGCAATAACCCTGACAATTTGTATGCACCTTTTGTCCTTTAAGCCTATCCGTGAGCACTTCAGTAGCAGCACTGAAGCCCAAAATATATATTTCGCCCGTAAGGTACAGTTATTTCTTACTGTCTGTATTTATTTTGGTAGAACGCCTGACAATGACTTGTAATGTTTGAAGTTGGTAGAACCCCTGAAAATGACTTCTAATGTTTGAAATTGAGTTTGATGTTGATTTACTATCTTAAGAGTTAACACAAATGGAAACAGTATGAAACACCACTACATATTGGATTAATCTGGTACTATTTTGACTTGAGGTTTGTAATTCCAACATCAAAAATAGCTATGTTAGCCCAAATTGCCTAATCATCTGATGATACACTGATTACCCATGTGTAATGAGTATCTTAATACGTTTACCTGGTGTCCATGAACCTAGTTTTGTTGGTTCTGAATGTGGCCTGCTAGGGTACTTCAGTATGTGTTGGTACTTTCACTTAGTAATTGATAATGCGTTAATTTCTGTTGAATCCATGCTTTCATGTACTGTAGATTAACTGACAAGGAAAAAAAAGCAACATATGCTATTAGAAATAGTTATGTTGAAAGAGCAGATAAATGCAGATGTCTGGTTTGTCATAGCACGAGCCAGTTCCAAACTTGCAATGCACCATTCTGATAGAAAATGAAGAATTGGGCATATGCAAGGATTGTCTCATTCTTCCAACCATATTAGCAAGAAAGCGGGGTGAGGTTTAATTTTGTTTTCTTCTACTTCAGTTGCATGATCAAGTTACTGCAGATACACGGAAGATTATACTACAGAACCAGGAATTGAAAGTCCTGTAAGATTTCTCGTTCTGAACTGATAGATCTGCTGGGGGTTTGTGGTCGTAGTCAGTGTTGCCTAGTGTACACATGCAGGTCTACCTTTAGGTTATCCAACCCTTCAGGGTGGAATACCGAAGAATCCACATACTAGCAAAAAGCGATAACCCGAACCCCCCGTGTCACACCCTCTGGCGACACCGGGGGCGACCCACCGCGCCGCCGCCTTCCCTCCCTCCCCACGCCCTCCTCGCCGCTGCCGTCGCCGGCCTCTGCGCCGCGGCGGTGGCGGCCTCCCCGCTGCCACACAACCGGTGGCGGGGGTGTCCTCTCCTCCTCTTCGCGCGGCGCGCTCCGGGCTCGACTGGGCGGCGATGGCGTGGCGTCGGCGCCGGCAGGCCGGAGCGGCGGCTCCGGACCCGCAGGTCTACGGTGGGGGCGGCGGATCCGGGGACCTCGCGCCCGGATCCAGTGGGGGCGTGCTTGGGCCCGGCCGTTCGGGCGGCGGGCCGGGGACGCCGGCGGCGCGGCGGCGCGAGCTCTGGTGCTCGGCCGGCTGTGGCGCGGCTCCTGCGGCAGCAAGGTGCGGCGCGGGATGCGGCCGGGGTGCGCTACGGTGGCGGTGGCGTTCGTCCGGCAGGGCCCGTGCGGGCCCAATCTGGGCCGCGCGGGCCGGCGTTCTTCGGCGCGGCTTCGACGACGGCAAGGCGGCGGGTTGCGTCTTCGGCGCTGCACCCCTCGCTGCGGCAGGGGTGTGGCCGAGATGGAGGATGCCGGGGCGGCGGCCCCGGGGCTGCGGCTGTTTCTAGGTCGCAGGCGGCACATCGCCTGCCGTGGCATGAGGTTGCCGCGGTGGCTGCGGCTTGCGGTGTTGGTGGACTGGTCGGCCCTTCTTGGGCGGTTTGAGGGGTTCGCGAACCATCGCCGGGCGAAAGCCCTGCTCCAGTTGTCGGCTGGGGCCGACGGCGGCGACGTCCTTTGGCGCCGCGTCCTTCTTGAAGGCGTCGTCGAGGCGGTGGTGTCGCTTCCTGTCTGTCGGGTTCTCCGGGGGAAACCCTAGATCCCTCGCGGGATCGGGCGAGCGTGGCGCTCTGGCGTCGTTTTACCTCTTGGGGCCTCGCCTTGGATGTTCCGTCGGCCAGCGGGATCTGTGGAGTGCTGGTGGTGTGGCGGTGGCGAGCTTTCGCCCTCGGCTTGGGGTTGCGCGGCCCTGGGGCCGGCGTGGATGCCGGAGCGGCGGCTCCGGGCTTCGCCTCCGCCATGCTGCGTTGAGGTGGTGGAACGCCGATTTTGGTCGTTTGGACGTCGGGGTCGTCGGCTCGGATGGGGTGCAGCTTTGGAGCTGACGTGGATGTCGGAGCGGCGGCTCCGAAAGCTTCGCCTCCGCTCGGAGGTGTCGAGGTTCCTCCGCCTGTTGCGTCGAGGTCGCTTGGTGTCGGCTTTGGTCGCTAGGGCGTCACGGTCGTCGACCCGTGTTGGAGCGCGGCTTTGGGGCCGGCGTGGACATCGGAGCGGCGGCTCCGGTTTCTCTCCTACTCGTTTAGGGGGTGTTGGTGTCGGTCTTGGTTGCTTGGGCAACTTGGTCGTCGACCCGTGTGGAGCGCGGCCTTGGGGCCGGCGTGGTTGAGTTGTAACTTTTTTTATTTTGAGGCCTTGTCCTCTTATTTGCTCCTTCTTTATCAATATAAAAGGCAAATCTTTTGCCTTGTTTCAAAAAAAAAAAGGGTGGAATACCAAGTAATCGAATTTCACGTTAACGTCGAAATATTATTTGAAGAAAGTAGTGAACTATCGATGGCATCATATGTTTTTAACTGTGTACCTTTCTTTTTTCAGTGGTAGTCCAAGAACAGCAGGGTCAGAGCGGTCACTATAGTGTTGGGCTCAGCTCACACTGAATCAAAGTGCAATAAGTCTTGATGAAGATGAACCCACTGAATGTTTTGGTGGCTGGCTCGCCCTTGCAGAAGAGGAGGAAGTGTTACATTGCCGGAGGGATAAATAAAGGCTTCATAGTAACTTATTGTGTATGAAAGGAATTGTTGGATAGGCTGCTTAACTTATGGTCCTGTTTGGTGGTTAACAGTGCAACATTGTTTATATTTTAAAGGACTGTGCTAATAAGGGCACGTGCCCCAAACGAATCTGGTAACCGAGCCATGCATGTATGCATCCACGTAGATTCCTTTTGTGTTTTAAACTTTAAAATGTTTTATTTCTTAAACTGTAAATCAAAATTCAAATCCGTTTTTACGGTTGGCTTTGTCGCGATGAGATCTTCAAAACTAAATCCCATCTTAATATGTTTTGACAACTTTTTTTTCTGACCCAAGTTACCAGATTGTATTCACTTAGTCACCAGGTACTGTCATGTTGACTACCATGTTAAAATCAAATGATTACCTGTTTATTTGAACTTCTCTACTCTTTTCTACTCACCAACGTAATCCTTTTATGACGGTATTCCATATTTTTAAGTGTTTAGAATGGATCAAATACTCACTATTTGAACGTGTAGATTATGGATATGACAGCAAAACATGTAAACATTGTCTGGTAACGAGGAATTATTTGAATGGCAACTGCTAGATAGTAATATGGTAACTACAGCATTATAACCTGGTAACTGACGACGAAAAAAAAGTTCGTCAAAACATAGTAAGATGGGATCTTGTTTTGAAGTTCTCGCCGATTCGAACCCATCGGTGCAAACGGATCGTCAATTGGATTAACGATTTAAGAGATAATTTATTTTGAATTTTCGGTTATGGAAAAGATTACTTGCATGCATGCATGACGATTGGTTCCGCTCCCTTATAGGGGAGATTCTTAACCTCCACCGGCCGGACATAGAAGTTGAATAGGGCACGGACGTTAGATAGAATAATCGTATTTTAAAAGCAGTCTGGCTATGCTTCATACATTCTCTTGAGTTGTTTTATTTTAATTTATTTTTTGTGCTGTCTTACATCTTTGTATGGAATGAGTTTTTTAAAAAAAAAATACGGAATGAGTTGCATATTCTACTGGGCTGGAAGCAGAGAATATCCACCCCTTAGGTCTTCCACAATACTCGGTGCCCAAACGATGAAAATGGCGTCGTCTTGTCAGCGATACCTTTCAGAAAATGAGGCATCTGTCTCACAGTATGTGTGATGCCCATAAAAAAAGCCTGGCCCAGGACAAGATTGACCTGCCCAATCTTTTCCTTTCCCTGGCATCACTTCTCCTCTTCCTCACAGCATGGTACTAGTATCTTATTTGGCATGCAGTTTAGGCATCGGCCCTAAACTTTTGTCGAGGCTTCGCGTGGGCAGCGGAGGGCACCGGTGCCTGATGCTTGAAAAACGGTTTTGGACACTGATATTGTATACGTTGTGCAAGGCATTAGGTTGCCGCTACTGCATTGGGTTGATGTATCAGTTTAGCAATGCAAAATATAGTCAAAATAAAAAATGGTTAGTTGATACTTTACAGATTAGTAGTCTTAGAAAAAAAATCGCTCATCCTGGTTAGCAGGTACGATCACATAATTAGTTGTTGTTAAGTGTTGTCACATATACGAAATAGGACTAAAAGTTCCCCTAACCTGCAATACAAGATGATGTTTTAACACCTATATTATGTAACCGTTTTTAATTAGAAAACGTACCCCGTCAGCTGGAGTTGGATCCTCTAACTTTGCGCCCCTTGACTTTCTCTAACTTTGAGTCACTGGAATTTTTTCTGACTTTGAGTCACTGACAGATAGGTCCCACGTAACTTTGCTTCTCTTGACTTTCTCTAACTTTGAGTCCCTTGACTTTTTTCAAATTTGAGTCACTGACAGATAGGTCCCCTGTGTGGTGGGTCCTACGTGTCAACGATCTAGTTAGGTTAGTGAAGTTAGAAGATCCCCCTCGCTCTCCATCAACTATCTACGTCCAGCATAATGTGTATGCATTCTTTCTCTTTCACCATGAAGATATCAAGTACTCCCTCCGTTTCATTATATAAGATGTTTTAATCTTTTTTTCACATGTACATGTATAAACTTGTATCTGGACACATTTTAGTATATGTACAAAGTTTAAATCCCAAGTTTGATATTGTTGTTTCTCATTTAGACGGAATATTTTTCATGAGCGGCTCAGTCTTTTGGAAGTGCTAGGTAGGGTTGTGCGTGCCGCCTGCGTTGAGTGTGTCTCTGTGTACCGTGTTTCGAGGAAAAAGGTTCCAACATGAGTAGAAAAATCTTGCAAAGATATAGTGTACATGCTCCCTACTCACCACCTATTTTTACTATTTGTTATTTGCAATTTTCTTACAGTACTGCTACATCGTTGCGACTGCAAGCAGGAACATCTGAGATGTAAGGAACCGAGTGAATTTCACACCCGCGACCTATCCCACCGAGGATTGATTGGGAAGCATATCACGCACGGTGCTCCGACGCGCGCACGGCACCACCCGATGTACCGTTTACACTAGCCTGTGTCCGGCGACCGGCCGGGCGCGCGTCTACTCCTTGGCCACGGCGATGGAGTTCTTGCAGTGCGCGATGGCGGCCTGGATGGCGCTCTGCAGCTCCTCCATCGTGCTCTCCTCCGATGACGTCGACACCTTCACCGACCCGCCGACGGACAGGTGGCCGCTGTTCACCGGGGACGCGCGCAGCGATGCCGGCGCCGACGAAAGCTGCCCCCGTCTCCGCCTCCACCGCTCCCGCTCCCTCGCGACAGCGGCCGCGGCGCCCGGCCCATTCCCCGAGAACGAGTGCGGCCTCCGCCGCTGCTCCCGCCTCTCCCTCTCGCTGTGCCGGGAGAAGGAGGCGAGCAGCTGCTCCACCAGGGACGCCATGTACTTCTTCACACGCTGGCCAACCTCCAGCGGCCCTCTCCTCACCTTCCTCTTGTCCTCGGCCATGCCGGCCGTGTCGTCTCTTCTCTCGCCTGCTCTCCACGCGCTGGCGCTGCCGAGGCCGGAGAAGAAAGACGAGGACTTGTTCTTGGCCCTGTCCTTATCGTCGCTGCTGTCGGTGCGGCTTGTGGTTTGATGATGGTGGTTCGCTTTGGCGTAGTTGTTGTGACTGAGGTCGCTGCCGACCCGGCCGAGGGGTGCCCGGGACATACCGGCGGCGGCCGGAAGCGGGATGGCGCGGAGGTGGACGAGGAAATTAGGAGGAGGCGAGGAAGGGAGCGAAGGAAGGAAGGAGAAGGAGAAATCGTGTGAGGGCGACGGCGAGAATTGTGGCGGTGGCGGTGGGGGAGGAGGAGGAGGCGTGGTTGGCATGAACAGAGGTGGAGGTGACCGCCGTGGCCGTGGTGCGTCCATGGCTTTGGGCTACTGTAGGGTTTGTCCTTCCGCGCGCGCCCGCGTGGGTGGCTAGAAGGTTAGGTCGTCGGCAGCTATTGTGGGGGCCTTGGCGCGCACAGGAGAGCGTAGGAACGACGAGGGAGTTTGATCGAGGTGTATGTAAACCTGCGAGGTGAAGGTGGTAACAAGGAACTGGTAAGCAAGAAGTGAAGAAGATAAGTAGTGCTTAGAGCAAGCTGAGTGAGTGAGAAATGTATGAAGTAGATTTAAGGAAACAAAGCTGCGTTAACAGTGACACTTTTCACGCGATGATCCAAGAAACGATCAACGCAGATTGGTGAAATTTTGATTCTTGGACAGCGCTATGATCAGCTTGTTTCAGGAAGCAACCGGCCCTGGTGAGCGTGCGAACATATGTAGCTCGCGCGCACGGTTCTCAAGAAATCAAAAATCATATTTAGAATTTTCAAGGAATTTGAATTTTTTGTGCTGATAATTAACTAAAAGATGACTTATATGAACAAGTAAATCTGGAGATACCAAAATGTGGTTCTAGATAGGAATTAAAAACTGAATTTTTCTTTGCATTTATTTATTTTTGTAGGTCGTAGATAAAAGCATATTTCAGGAAAATTTAGGCTTATGTAATTCATCTATGTAAACTCACATACTATTTTCATAATTTCTAGATTGTAGAGATAAAATTTTGTATATTTTAAAAATTCAGGCTCCCTGTAGCCCAAGCTCCATTTGGAGTTTGGGAACGATCGTGCTCATTATGTTTTTGCGGTCTATGGGGCCTTAAACCTCCTGTTTTCAGTTGTTTTAGTCACACTCTCAATTTCATTTCGCCTATTTGACCAGCGAAATGTCGCCATTCAACTTAAATTAAGTATCGCTCAATGGGTCGACAAAATAAAGCTATATCTACCGTCTACATATGCATACATAAGAAATGGCCAGAAATAACTTATTGAATAAAAACTCAAAAATTGTTTAGTCAAAGTCAAACTTATAAAAATCGACAAGATATATGGGAAAAAATATAAATACCAAAGGACTACTATACAAAATTTTCGTGATGGTTTTAATAATATCAATCTAATATTGTAGATGTTATATTTTCTATACAATGGTAAAAAAATTCCAAGTTTTTGGCTTTGACCAAATCTAAAAGACAGTGTACTTGAAATAAAGCGAGTACTATCTTACGAAGTTACCAATCGGCCACCTTAACTCTTCGGATCAATTAAGCTACCTTTTCCTTATCAAAAATATCAAGTGAGCTCGACCTTGACAAAACAAACCATAAGCCACTTAGGACATGTACAGTACAAAGTGCTTAAAAAAGAAAACAAAATTTTTCATAACCACCAATGCATAGGATATGCGGCCTTTCTATAGGAGAGGTAACTAGTTGAACATTATTTTTCTTGTGTAAATAAGCACCAGTCCTTACAAAAAAAATCTCACATAGCCAAACTTGCTAGGTAACCGTCGTAATGGTGAGATACCGTATTTTTTGGCTGAGCTACCGCTAGTAAAACTGATATTGTCCCAAAACAGATGACCCTCTCATTACAAATGTGATGCTCTAACCTCTGAGCTGCTTAATTTGTCTAAGCACCTTGCATTACATACCTTATACTGCAAAAAAAAAATCATGACAGCAGAATGCCGCAATCTGGGATCACACGCTATCATTTCATCATGATTTGAAATGGCCCACGCTAATCGGACATCAGTACAGCTCGATCGGTGGCTCGTTTAATGGGATTCCGTATATCTTGACATGTACATGCACCTGTAGCTCCATCCGGACCATCATAACGCAATGCCCCCAACCCAAAGCAATAACCCCTGCATGATTTAATTTTCTTGAACTGAATAGCCCTGCATGATTAGCCAACCAACGAAAGATCTTTCTGGTCACAAGTGCAGTTCCTCCTCCAGCTAAGAGAAACTAGCAAGACAAACGATACACTGTCCAGATTTTAGAAACTGATCATTTGCGCTACTGTTACTTAACAATGCAGATTCAGCTACACTCAGCAGGAGGTAGAGCCAAGATTGCGCCTGCAATAATCAGAGCCGTCCAGGGATACATGTCACTGTGCGGCTACTCGATCAGCAGAGCTAAACGGAACCAGCTCAGATGCATGCATGCGTATGCATGGTTAAGACTGATGCTTTTGTTTGGATTTGCGTTGCATGATTTGGACAAGAATGGTATCCATCCAACTGATGGGGCCTTCTCCTTTTGGGGCCTTCTCCCTGTCCTGCTCCCCAGCTAGCTAGCTCTCCTGAGAGCGATCTCCAATGGTGACACCTTCTCTAGTTGTTGCTGTAGCATAACATATAAACATCGCCAACGAAGTTATGTGCCGTACCGCCGTCTTTTCTGACGTACGTTTGTCCAAATCACCTCCTTAATTTTGTCACTTCACTTGTTTAACATGCAAACCATTTCCCACAGGGATCTATATATCTCCCTCTACTAGAATCTGGATTCGCCGTTTTAAGCTCTTCGATCCGAACAAGCAGGAGAAGGGATCCACACGTGGCGTGCAGGGTTTTGACCGGAGTGGAGGAAGAGGACTAGCTCATGAGCACACTCAGACAAGGAGGACCGCCACATGAATGACTCGGTACCAATTCCTAGCGTCGCCTTCACAGTTTGAACGGGGCCTGTGGAGCACCTAACCAGCTGAGCTGATCTACAACTAGACCAGTAGCACGGTTTAGTTTGTTAGTAGTACTACTGTAGTATAATTCGGCGTTTATAAGCTGCTGAGCTGAGGAGGAAGGAGTACCCCATCCATGTCAGGTGTCGCGTGCAAATCCCAGTAGGTGAGCTGTTGTTTTGGCGGGGGCTGTAGCATGCTGTTAGTTGCCTGGTAGCTGGTATTCCTGGCTTTGGCACGTCGATCTGCTTCAGAAGAGACAGAGATGGACTTGCCAAGTGACAGTGTCTCGAAAGGGTGGTCAATCTGCCGAGATTCGTTATTTGTCTTCGACCCGCCTTGCCGCGCCGCCCGTCTCAGCCCATTCCGCTCTCGTCGTCCTTCCCCACTCCGGCGGCAACCACCGCTTCATCCGTCAACTCCCTCAACAGCATCGTCCTCCCCGTCCTTCCGTTACCCTGCCTTCTTCTAGCTCCACCAACCGGACGTCCTCCCGACGGACATGGCTCACAATTCACCACTTCTTACTAACCCTCCTACACATAAGCAACATCGATTTGTCTAGTCCTTTAGGTATGTTATGGACACACATGTTGCCATACCTTCAGTTATCAAATGTTAAACCAACTTCACATTCCGTAATCAATCGATGACTAAGAGCCCAAAGAGCTCTTATCATATTTATTTCAAAGGAACCCGCATAAGCTTCATGCATTCAAACAATGGCTAAACATTTTTCTTTTTCTCGGTCATCATCATTCAACTCATCTACAAAAGAATATTAGTGATCCTTTAAACCTCCTATACAATCAAGCTATTCTAGTGACTGTTTTTCTCAACTGAACGAGATGCCCCTATCTATGTCGGTCCTACTGACCAATGAATCTCCAGCCTACTTGTCAAGAATACTTTGTATTGCTTGACTAGAATGGTCAATGTATAAAAAAGAATTGTGTGGTCAACTGACTAACGACCCTGGTAATGAAAAAAAATGAATATCTATCAAAGAATGATTTCAGCAATTAGGCCTGCCCCCACGTGACCAGAAACATCTGCTGTCGACGACCCTGAACATACAAATAAGCACCAAAGAACAAGTTAGCAGTTTACAAAGCAGGAATCAATATCTAGTAGTGGTAAACATAACCAAGATGGCCATCGAGATCATCAATACCTATGAGACGTCATTTACCCTCCATTGCTTCCTTCTTTTCATGACAGCTTTGGCAGAGGAAAGGACCTTGCCAACCTTGCATTTTTTCGTGTTGCAGTGGGTTAGCATGTATGGAGATCCCCTGACCAGATGCCAGTCTTAACTGACAAACTGCACAGCTGGAGGGTTCAAACATGTGCTGAAGTGCGTATCCTGTAGTAAGCCTGCAGTTAAGGAACAAGGAAAATATAAAAAGACATTATGAGGCAGGTGAGGATTTGAAGAATTCTTACATGTTATACATAAAAACATATCTACATTTCAACAATAGAGAACAAAATACAGTTTAGGGAAATATTTAGAATCACATCTCCTAAGCTTCTAACCCCCAAGAAAATATTAACTTGCTACTAGTTACAAGTATATTGATGTTCATTCAGATCTGAAGAGCTGCACCGCATTGAAGTTATCAGTCTAAAAAACGAGGTGCAAAATTAACTATCTGATCCATCACTCTGAATTTTAGTCATAGCTTCAATTCTAAGCTTGCACAAGTAAAAGAAAGGCTATCTATAATCTGTTTACCTTGAAGAGCTCTTTTTCATGCTTCTGGTAATATTATTTATTAGAACATGTTACTGATAAAATTTGGTTGATGTGAATGATACAGTAAGCTACTCAGATAACTACTACACATCAACCATTTCTGGCTGGCCTGAAAACATCAATACATAGATGACCAGAGAAAATAAGAGAATCCAATGTCTGGGGATTACAACAGGAACCAGCAGACACATTGAACACTAACATGCAGGAACATGAATGGGCTGCATGTCTGACACCATCAATCCGCAGTGCCAACTCATCTGCTGTTTCCAATAATTCTGTTCCTACTATCCTTTAGCAGACAACAAGATCTGTTTGTTGTAAATTTACAGTGGTATGTACTCATCAGGAGTTCAGGACATCATCTTCGCATTGACAATATGATTAACTAAGAATATGACTTGCCTGATGATTAACTAGTATTTTGATAGTTTCAATTTGATGAATATAGTAATGTACATGTCTGTACGACACAATGCAAACCCTAAAATTGTACACTGGAGCATTTAAGTTCTTTTTCCTTAGAACTATTACAGAGCTCTTAGCTAGTGCAGTCGTGGAATGTTGATTAAAAGTATACCTTCTAGAAAGCATCGCTGATCCATCCTCAAATAATTCTTCCACCACATCTGGCTCAGCATATTCTATGTCTGTTGTAATCAACACATCTGGATGTTTTCGGCGGAACATATTATTGAGTACAGTCTTCCCCTGCCACTTGGTTGGAGGACTAGGAGCTAGTTTTTCTGGAGGGAGTATGTCCACCACGATGCAGGTAGTATCGTCTCTTGGTCCTCGAGGTGGGACTGCTTCCTTCAGATAAGAAGAAAATATATATCACGAAATGAAGGGTCAGAAGTTTGAGTCGATTAACCAATCGAAATGGTTGTAAACTTTTTATGAGAGAAAATGGTGGTAAACTTTTTTTTTGTAAGCTTTTTATGAGAGAAAATGGTGGTAAACTAGTTACATTGACAATTCGACTGGCAGCAATATCAGATGGGTATCCACGAGAACATTGAAGAGCCATTTCAAAAGTCAAATCATCCCATACGCCATCACTTGCAATAATAATTCTTCCTCCAGCATTGGATAGCTGCAACAAAAACATTAAATAGAAAATCAAAATAGTGTTACAGTGGTCTGACGTAAAAGCAGGTCATATCATGAACTACAAATGCCGATTATGGAGGCGATTTCGAACAAATATAAAAATCAAGGTTAATAGCGGCACACACACACACATATTCAAACAAAAAAGAATATATGCAGAGCAGAAGTATTTTCATATGAGTAAACCTTCACTTGCTTCACATGAGGAACAGGGATAATACATTCACCAACATCTATATCCCCGATTGATCTAGATAGGCACAAGCCACCTGGCCAGCATCTTAAAGGACCAACCTGAAACGTAAAACATAAATTTGTAGAACAGGAAAGATTGTAGCAAAGCAAGACAAATAGATAAACCAGACTAACATAATGAATCAAATACAATAAGAATTCGGGTAGAGATGGATGTGCTTAGAGTGATGGAAGATGCCCTAAGAAGGTAATAATGGAGATAGCATGAACATTCTCTAAATCAAACAAATCTGGATTACAAATATACTGAATTTGACATACATAGCAAAGTAAATTCATCAATCCTACGGAATATATACATAGAATGATTCATAAAAAACAGAGAATGGTAACGATATAACAAAAAGGAAATCTAAGAGTGGTGCACCCACAAACAGAACAAAGAAATCAAATCATCAGCTGATACATTGTGTTATAGCAGTTAACCGTGCATTTACACTGCATATCCCAACTCAATAACACATCACATTCATAATGAAAGAGACGGACCTCTGGACCACCAACAACATTCAGTTGCCCAACCTTGCTTCCACATGCAGTGACACGTTCGACCCTGTAAATGGACAAGTTATAAAATGCACGGTTCTCAATAAATAACATCTAAAGGCAGGACTTACTCATCTCGGTTGGAGTCAAAGCGATGATCAGCTGACAAGTGGTATAGTGAACCGTCAGCGGACTCTAGTATGCAGCGTGAATCACCAACTGATGCTACTGTCACAACCCACTCGTCTATTATCACAAATGTCACAGTTGTACCAGAAGTTTCAGCTGAAACAACAAAATGAATGTTTCAGAAAACAAGAAAGGCATCACTCAACTTCACAGGTGACAAAAAGTCATCTTAAGCAAAAGCACGATTGTTGCAATGCAACTACGTCTAGCGTGACAACTAACTGATGAACATATCTGATGGTGTATTAACTAATATTAACCAGCTGGACTGTCAACAAAAGGTTCATACAGCTTTAATTCGTCCCTAAAGACAAACAAACTTCTAAAACCCTGCTTGGATCGACTACATGAATTCCACAGGAAACAGTTCGATTCCTGCAAGTGTCAGGAAGAATATCCAAGTTCAAAAGAGGGACCAAACAGTAACAGCATGTGCACTCGGAGCCATATGAAAGAAGGACTAGAGTGTATGCTTATTTCCCTTGAGGACAGAAACTTGTCATCAACAAGCTAATTAAACAAGGATAAGGCTGGGCCTGATTTACCTATTGCTTGCAGATCTTTATCCGTCTTGACAAATGCTGCGACAAGTGAACGTGGAAGCACTGCAAGCCACTCATCCCTGCTCAGACCCGACGGAGTAGCACGCAGGACATTGTTCAACAGATTGTTCTTCGCGTATATGGCCGCTGCAGACCCGTTGTGCCCATCAAACAGCTGCCAAGAAAATAACACAGGGGACATGATCAATCAGCAGAAACACGTACGCCACTCCGCATTAAAATACGGCCAGTCACAGTCAGTCGGCCACTAAATAAATCTCATACTGTATGATAGCAGCGCACTGGTCAACGTGACGATAAAATTAAGGCACAGAGGGTATGTGTAGTGTAAGCACAATCTACTAATCTACCCCTGATCATCAGGTGGATCAGAGGTATATAACTTTTTTTTTTCAAATTAAGATAAGATGTGGTGTCTCCTCTCATACGTGCCGCAGTGTTACGTGATCGCCAAATGGAGTCATGAACTAGCCTACGTGCAGATTGATAGATAGATAAATAAATAATTGTTACCCCCCAAAAAAACATAGCAAACTCCCTTCCAAACGCAACAGAGAAAAGCATGCAGGGTGTGGCCTCCATGTATGTCTCCGGCCGACCCGTGATTCCGGGCGGGTGATTCTAGAACCTTCATTCTGGACAGACACGCGTAGGGGAGGGTGGAGGGGAGGGGGGCAGGGGGCAATGCAGTACCGCGAAGACGGAGAAGGAGGTGGAGGGGTCGCCGGCGACGCGTTGGCCGGCGTCGGCGAGGAGCAGCGTGAAGTCCTCGCCCTTGCGGCTGCGCGTGGCCTCCCCGCAGAGCACGTCCGGCCGCTCCATCCGCTCGCTCGTCACCTCCCGCCGCAGCAGCACGCCCAGCGGCACCGGCATAGCGCCCGCCCGGCCGATCGCACCCCACGCCAAAAACCCTCCCTCGAGCCGGCGGCCGCGGCTAAACTAGGCTGCCCCACGCCACGCTTCCGCGCCCGGAATGGAAAGAAGGGGAGGTGATTCCACGCGTCGGTCGCGGTCGTGGGCGCCACGCGGGAGGCGATCGGCGCCGACGGAGATTTGGGGAGGGAGGGAGGGGTGGGATGGGGGCGGGTGTTACGATTTTATCGGGGGGAATGGAAACGGAACGCGCAAATCGCAATGCGGTTCTGATTCGGGGTGATCCCACCCTCTTCTTCCTCCTCCAGACCAGGTGGTTCGGTGCATGTGAGCTGGATACGGTGGCGGCGGCGGCTGAGAACCCAAGAGGAGAGGAGGGAGGGCCGGCACGGCCGGCCGGTGCTGTCGCTTGTTCGGCCGGATGGATATGGTCATGCTGGCGTGCCTTTGACGGGGTCCGGTGCGGCGAAAGGAAAGTGGGTGCTGGCCAGCGTGGCGATTTCACCGGGCCGGACGTAACACAGAATCGGTGGACTGGACTACTACCGTTTCTTTTTTCTTCAAATTTTTTTTTTTGGGTAAGTGAGATCTTCCTCTTGTTTAAAAAAACTTCCCAAATGCTTTTAGGCCCATTACAAAATGTGACTCACGCTATACTCTCCACTACCCTCCCTTCTCGTCAAGCCCTAGTTTTAAGAGTCGCGCCGCCCTCCCGGGTCTCACCCCCCTTCCCCTGCGGATGTCTCACCGGTGTTAGGAGAGGGGAGGGGTTGTCGGGGCCCTCAGTAGCCAAATTAGGTTATACTAGATTAGTATGGTTTACACATGTATGGTGCGCCAACACGATGATGATCCCGCGTCGTTCGTGTAGGTTGTGTTCGGGCTGCATTAATTCTAGACTCTCTAAAGCTCTACGTTGGTCACCTTCCTTGGAGGGAGGTGAGGCTTCGAGGTAGATCTAGTGGTGCTCTCCTAAAATAAGCTCGGTGGGCTCAACATCGACATTTCCCTGGCACTCTATCTCTCTCTCTCTCTCTCTCTCTTTAGAGTGCCATCTTGGTTGGTCCCGCTTCTTATGCTCCGCGAGGAATTCGAGCACGTGCAATCGCACGGACTTCGGAAGTCGGCCATGTTTTGATTGCACACGTGTTGCTTCGGGCTAGAGGGGGCATTCCACTCTCGGGTGGCTCCATTAGATGCAGAATATGAACACAATATTAAATGACATGATTGGTTTTAGAGCGTCTACAACATACTCGGGTGGCTCCACTCTCGTTTATGTTAAATAACACAGTTACGCTAGTTATGAACTTATATGATCTGGGAAGTAATAAAGCTTACGCTTATCTTTGAAAAAAGAGAGACGTAGGCAGCCGCATTTATCCAGAAATATTTTTCAAAGGCACACCAGTTAAGCGTGCATTTATCAGTACATACATTTGGGGCGTGTTTGGTAGCTCGTATGAGATCATAAAATCTCACCTCACCCAACTTTCGGGTGTTTGGTAGCCTGTGTTTGCTATCTGGGCTCATACGAAAAACATCCCTCAGTCATGCCGAGCTCGTACCGAAAAACTTCCCACCCGCGTGTCGCCTCGCCAGCTCCCAACCCCGCCCACTCATTTCCCCTCGCGCTGCTTCCCTCGTCTTCCTCTCCGCCCGCCGCCGCCTCCGAAATTCTGCTCCGCCCGACGTAGCCCTCGCTCTCCGTCCGTCGTCGCCTCCCTCCACCCGGCTCTGCCTCGCTCTACTCCCGGCGCCGTCTCGCTCCGCCTGGCGCCGCTTCTCTCTGCCCGGCGCCGCCTCGGTCCTCCCTTAGGCGAGCTCTCATCGGGCCATGAAGTTGGCGCGACCGCCTCGCTCCGACCAGCGCCACCTCGCTCCACGCCCCTACTGTCGGAGCGCCGCCGCCGGCGAGCTAGTCAAGCACGGATGCGGTGGTAGCCAGATAATAGGACCTGATTGCTTTTTCTATTCATGTTTAGGTTCTTTTTTGTAAGAGTTTGGATCTATTTGTAATATTGATTCATGAAGTTAGAGGACCCATCTATAAAACTGTGATATTTCTAATCTCAGCCCATACAAGCCACCAAACACACTCTCATCTCAGCCCGTATACACACATACAAGACACCAAACGGAAATCCTTAGAAAAATGTCTCCCTTCGTGAAGGGCTACTTTCGTTCGCTCTAAGTCCGACACGTGTCGCAATTTCGTTCGCATTCAATCCTCACCTTTCCTCCATGCGTGACAAGTGGCAGCTTTCTGGTGGTGGGCAGAGGGTTGTATGTGCATTTATTTTGAGATTTGTATTTTTCAAAATGAAATATCTTGATAACCGTTTATCCGAATTACGAACCGTTTTCATTTTTGAACTCCTCGCGTCGAGATCTTCAAAACTAGATCCATTGTTGACACGTTTCGACGAACTTTTTTTTTTGTACTTTGGATTGTGTATAGTTCGTACAACCTGTTATGCGTAGTTGTACATACAACTGAACTGATTGTAGTTGTACGTACAAACTGATCTGTACAACCTGATCTGTGTAGTTGTACGTTCAGTTCTGTTCTGTACAACCTGATCTGTATAGTTGTACGACCTGATCTGTACAACCTGTTGTTTTTTGTACAACGTGATCTGTACAACGTGGTCTGTGTAGTTGTACGTACAACCATATCTGTGTAGTTGTACTAGTTAAGTTTATTTTTGTACATGGTGTTGTGTGGGTTTGTACATCTTATCTAAAACTGGATCTAGATCTGAATCTGGATCTGGAACGGACCCGCGTTTCGTACGGCCGCCACGTGGCGGTCTGAGGGAGTGCGCCCGCGGCCCAAAACAGACCTTTGCGAAGGTCGGTCTTTTTCTAGTGATACCCACACCAAACACATCAAAAAATCTCAGCCCAACATGTTTGAGGTCAGCTTGGCCCAGTTGGGAAACTCGTGTTGAGATGGCCCAGGCTACCAAACACTCCCTTGGTCAACACCAAAAATAAATGCAAGCTATCGGCATCCGCAAATGATTTTGGCTTGTAGCGCCGTTGGATCACCCGATTCGCGTCCACACTGGCCCCGGAGCATGCGTCACCTTCCAAACCCGATCACTCTCTCTCTCTCTCCCGACGAACAAATCAAACGGAGGAAGGCAAAGCCGACCTTGTCCCCATCCCGGCCAGCTCCCCATTATTGGTAGCTCCGCAGCCCGCAGGCCGGCCAACCCCTCCTCTCCCGCTCAACCCAGTTCCTCTCCATCCATCCCTCTCGCTCGCCTTCTCCCGTCGCAGCGACCCCTCGCGCGCCTGAAGCGGGCCGGTCTCTCCGCCCCGCGTCGGCGACATGGAGCTGAAGCCCGGCATGTCGGTCCTCGTCACCGGCGGCGCCTCCGGCATCGGTAAGGGGCGCCCTTCCTCCCCCCCCCCCCCCCTCTTCCCTCTTCCTGTCCGCGCGTCGGCGTGCGTCGATTCGCGAAATTGCGGGGCTGACACGCCTCATTGCTGCTCTGCGCGTCTTAATTGCTTGCGGGGCTGACTTCTGAGCTAGTCCACTTCTGCGCTTGTCTGGAACTGTAGCCTCTTGGTGAGAGCTTGATGTTGGAGCTGGGTAGGACTAGCTAGGGGTGGGCTAATTACGCTGGGTAGTACCTGAACTGAACTGGTTGTGATGAACTGACGGGTTCCTGTCTGGACGAGCGTGGGGGACATGCAGTTGTACACCTGTACTACGTATCGTCTAACAGTGGATCAATTGCCGTGCTAAGCGAACGTGACACCGGTAAAACTAAACTGTGTATGATTGTTGTGATTGACTGATTGTGTCCCGGCACTCTACAAGTAACTCAAGATCCTTTCTCTACTATTTTAAAATAATGTGTAATGTCTGGCTGTCCATGGAACAATAATGGATCGCCTTCTTGGTGCTGAACTTGTATGTAGTGAAGGATTATATGTAAATTACTTCATGTTGCTTGTTCACGGCTTTGTAAAATTTCACAATTAAGTGTTCTATGAAATGGTGGCTGCTGTGAAGGTTGGGGCCCTATAAGATCAAGCCAGCACCCATAAAGTTTGTTGCAGCATAGATGCCAAATACTGCAAGCACGAGTTAATTCCGTTGACGATCTAACGGATTCTGTGCAGGACAATGATTCTTTAGTAGACTGCGTTTAATGTATTGACATTTCATTATGTTTTACTTTTTCAAGGGAAAGCGCTTTGCATCGCTTTTGCACAAAAGGGTCTATTCGTGACTGTGGCGGATTTCTCTGAAGAAAATGGAAGAGAGGTTGCTTTGCTAGTTCAAAAGGAAAACAAAAGGTTCCATGGAGATCACGGAGTACCGACTGCCATATTCATTAAATGTGATGTTTCTGATTCAGGTAAGAGTTATTTAGGTGAAGTAAGCTATGTCGTTGAATTTGCTTGAGCACCTAATTTTGCAAACTATTTTCATGCCAAATCGTGGAAACAGAAGTACATAACACCAGAACTCAACTAATTGAGTGCCAGATCACAAGACTGGCAAAGTATGATAAGCCAGCTGGAACTTTGTCATATACTATAATTCTCATGCATCACATTCTCAATAATACATAATGCAAGACCATACCATTACAGAGATCATGTAACCTCAGTACTATCTGAAAATACTGTGAAACAAATCTAGCAATCTGCAATCCTGCTACTTTTCACACATGTAACTTGTATCTAGGTTTTAATACTAATGCATCAATATGGTATTTCTTGCCTTTTCTTCAACAAAGCATCAAATCTCTTTTAAACAGGCTCTGTTCATCTTCTCCTTGCTCTGCATCTCAGAGCATTTTTCTTGTTTTACTTATAATATTTTGATTATTGTTGTCACTGGATAAATGGATGTGCAGACTATTCGTAGTACCTTTTCAACTGTTAGATATATGCACAATTTTGCTTGTGCTTCAGGTTTCCCATGATCATGAAGTTACTCTGATTAAATATGCAGATAATCTTGCTGCTGCTTTTGAGAAACATGTACAGACATATGGTGGACTAGATATCTGCATCAATTGTGCTGGAATTGCCAACATGATATTAGTTTATAATGACACATCTGATGGAATTCGCACGTGGAGACATGCCGTAAATGTGAACTTTGTTGCTGTTATTGATGGCACTCGCATTGCAGTAAGTCTACCGTTGTCTATTGGGATAAAAATTTCATATTTATTTGTCAATAATTTAAACTTGTAAATTGTGGTAACAGTGAGTGCTATGCATGCTCTTTATTGCTTAGACATAGTTAGTTTATAATGACACATCTGATGGATTTCGCACGTGGAGACATGCCGTAAATGTGAACTTTGTTGCTGTTATTGTTGGCACTCGCATTGCAGTAAGTCTACCATTGTCTATTGGGATAAAATTTTCATATTTATGTGTCAATAATTCAAGCTTGTAAATTGTGGTAACAGTGAGTGCTATGCATGCTCTTTATTGCTTAGACATATTTCTATAATCCAGAAATTCGCATAGACTTCATTGTCTGTTCATCCAGTCATTTCCAGAAAAATGTAGGTAGTGGATTTCCATCTCTTTGTTTTCATTAAATATTATTGGAGAAAGTTAAGAAGTAATGTTTTTGTTGTTATTTGGCTTGTCTGGTTTCCTTGGAGCAAGAAAAAGGATGACATGTTGAATGAATGGAAGTTACTGGAGTATGAAGTCTTCATTTGAATTGTCTAACATATTACTTTATTTCCTGCAAATGCCATATTCACAAAACTTACAGTTGTTATATTCACCAGAGTCAAATAATGCGATCCCTGAAGAAGCCTGGTGTCATAATCAATATTGGCTCTGCTGCTGGCCTTTATCCTATGACCGCTGATCCCATATATAGTGGGACAAAAGGTTCATACACTACACCACCCCATATACTCTTCTTCCACCTTTTCTTCTTGGGCAGCAGATTGCAGTGCCCGTGGATGGCCAACTTGAACTCTAACTGTGATTGTTGATTTGGTGGGGAAAATATGTTTGTTAATCGTTTTTCTACATCATTAAGATACGTTCAATCACAAACTGTACACAAGTTCACATTTTAGTCATATAAAATGCCGAATAATGTTGTCGTCAGCTACACTTTCCAATCTTAACTTTCGATGCCTTGATTATGTTTTATGATATGTATATGTTTGAAGTATCTGCACACTATGTGATCACAAACTTCATTATTGGCAGGTGGTGTTATTATGTTTACACGAGCACTTGCTCCATTGAAACGTCATGGTGTTCGTGTCAATGTGCTCTGCCCTGAGGTATTAAACGAATTGCATGATGGGAATTGTATTATTTCTTCCTTTCTACAATTGTACCATGTTTGCTTGCAGTAGTTGTTTAACTATTTATTTACTAACCTTGTGAGAATCGGCTTATATGTTTGATGGTCTGTCAAGATAACTTGACAATGGTACAGTATACTGCAATGTTTTCTCCATTACAAAACTTCGTATCACCAAAATGTCACCAGATTGACCAGATAGTGTGACCATTGGTTCTCAAGTACCAGCAGAAGATATCTTTAGGGCCACCATGCACACATGAAAACTGCTAGATATGTATTTGAGCTAAATTGCAAAATCAACTAAACAAGCCAATGCCCAAATGTATCGGTAATTTCATCTTTTAAAAGAATTAGGGTATCGCAATTTGATGCAATTTGCAGGGATTTGAGCATACATTAGAATGCCAATTTTAATTTCAGACAGATTAGTACATCATTTTGTTTCATTACTTACTATTAACAACTAGAAGGTACAAATGCAATGATGATCTTTCATAAGTGTTATTTGTGGACTCATGTTTGCAGTTTGTTCAAACTAATATGGGTGAGCAAATAAACCGCAAAATAGTAGATGCAACTGGTGGTTTTTTGAAGATGGAAGAAATTATTAATGGTATATCATCTCCAATCTTTAAAACTATAATTAAGTATGTTGTCGACTTTCAGTTTTTTACTGTAATTTATGTGTCACAGTTACAGGTTACTTTTCTGTATTTGATGGGTTGTTTAAAATGATACAAAATAAGATGGACATTTGCTCACATATATTATGTGTAAAATATGAGTTTATTATTGAATTGAATGATTACATGATCACTTGGGTCTTCAAACTTGAAAACTTCAATTCTAGGTCCCTATCTTTGTATAAGTGAGTGATGGCAGGCCATAACTTGTGTGGCCCACAGAGATAGTTGACATAGCAGTAGAATTTAACCAGAGTCTGGTTTCCTTGGGAATATCACCTGCTGGAAAGTTTTTAGCTTCCAATACCATTTAGACCTAAACATGCGTTCCATCTATACTATTCACATATCACTTGATAACATGATCAACTGAATGTGGAATGCAAAGTCGGTGATGAGAGGTTACAAATATGGGTTATGTTTTGTTGATTTGCAAATATTAAGAGGCTAAAGGACTTAAACTGCAAATTTGTAACGTAGTTTCTTGGAACGGGTCAATTTATCCAAGCGAACCATCCCTGCCAGGTGAGTATGGTTCATTCAAGACCTTCAGCTAGCTTAGCTTAGCGTAGGGTTCCTCCTTTTATTTGACTTCTGTATGTCAGTTCGGTTTGGTTGTTTTGGATGTCAGGCTAGCTTTGCTGTTGTTTGGCTTTAACTTGAGTTTATAAGTGTTGGTGTATTTTCGCCATTCCTTTTCTAATACAAAACAATATACATTTTGGTGAGTATGAGAAAAAAATGCGAGTATAGTTTCGACCCACCATGACTTCCTTATATGTGTTTGGGGTTCTCAAAGTTTAGGCATCTACCGTGATCGTACATATCATCTCTTGCATATGATGTTTTCTCTCTTCTTCTTTTAATGTTGGCTGAACAGAACATCTTATGTTTTGGTAGGCGCATTTGAACTTATAAAAGATGAGAGCAAGGCTGGTGCTTGCCTTTGGATAACTAAACGAAGAGGCATGGAATACTGGCCATCACCTGAGGAGCAAAGAAAATATCTGTTAAATTATACCAAGTCAAAAAGGACAGTAACAACGAATGTATTTCCTAGCATCCAAACACCTGAGTTCTTTGAGAAGATGTAAGTAGTCCTGCAGCCCTTTTATGTTATGTTATGCTATGCTATGTACTTATTTATTTATTTCGAAGCACTTGTGGAATATTCGGAGTACACAACTTATTTTGAAGCAATGAAATATTTGAACTTATTTTGAAGCACTGGGTTTTTCTGGTATGGTTTCTCCCTAAAATGATTGAAGTCACTGATTCAATCCCTTAAACTAACCTGGACACATGATGTTCATAGTACTGCAATATTCTCTAACAAAAATGTTTTTGTTGTATACACCAGCAGACATATTTACCATGCCTCTGTAGTATGTGTTCTCTACAGAAGTACTTTAGAACATTGTGCCGTAAGAACTACTGTTTTACTATTTTCATGCAGGGATTGTGGGTTCCAAGTCAAATATCTGATATTTTGATATCTGTTCTATTGTTCTTGCCCAAGTTCGTTAATTCTTGGTACTTGCATGTATTAGTAAAGTACCTGACCAAATAGCTGAGGTTTGACTGTATGTTACTTCCATCTGTCATATCGGAGTGTTCAAGCTTTCTTGATAGATGACATGCAGAAATACCCTCAGTTTTTGTCTTGCAACGGTTTCTCCAGTTGTGCAGTATACTTAGTTATTATAAAAACTACAACTCTGTTGCATGTAACAATGGATAATTGGAAAGTGATCTTGGTTACACCATAAGAATTTCCATCAAAAACTGTTTCTTACAGGTGATATGAATACCAGTTTCTGAAATTTAGGTTTTATGTCACCTGTGATTGCACAGCATAATTTGCTCTGAGAGAGGTGTCACAGCAAAAGTATCCAACCATTTTTAACACTATATGCGATCTCAACAGATTCACACACACCCAAAAAATTCTCTAATAGCAATATTCAGCAAGTTATTTTACTCCCCTAACAGATTCACACACACTTTGATTTATTGATGCTTGTCTCCATATTTTGCAGAGTTGTTCACACTCTGAGCCATAATTTCCGCAATGCTACAAGACTTGATCGTGTGCAATTGAGATTGCCCATTGAACCACAAAATGCGCTTGTAAAAATAATATACGCTGGTGTAAATGCTAGTGATGTAAGTCCTTGGATTTTGTTTCCTAATTTATTTTCTTTGATTCCCTGTTGATTAACTTTTGGAAGCTTTTAATGGTGTCTTGCAGGTAAACTACAGCTCTGGGCGCTATTTCAGTGGTAGTGCTAAAGAAACTGCTGCACGCCTTCCATTTGATGCTGGTTTTGAGGTGATCAATATTCTTACACGTCTATGTTAATGCCATACTCAATGTTGAATAATAATCTTTAAATGTTTTTCTGTCTAGATTTCTGACAACACAGCATATGCTTCCATCTTTGACTAAAAAATGACAAAGCTATGGTTAAGAAATAGGCTATATTTTACAGAAGATTTTATTGCTCATCCAGTCTATAAACAAATAGGTTATTAAACTATAATAAATTGTCGATACATCTGTACCCTCTACACGCTGAAACAATTGCTATTCGTACCAGCTAAATCTTCTAATCATCATCAACAACAACAAAGCCTTTCATTCCCAGGCAAGTTGGGGTAGGCTAGAGTTGAAACCCATAAGATCTCGAAACTAAGTCATGGTTCTGGCACATGGATAGCTAACTTCCATGCACCCCTGTCCATGGCTAGTTCTTTGGTGATATTCAAATCCTTCAGATCTCTCTTAACAGACTCCTCTCATGTCAAGTTTTTTTGTTCTAATCAATGGTGGGGAAATAAAGATTTTTGTTCGCATATTAAGAATTCACAAGCATGATAATGCCATTGATGTCATCTTTCCCTTGTCTTTTTTCATGATAATTCTAATATATCCAGGCTGTTGGAATCGTTGCTTCTGTTGGAGATGCAGTGAGGCATATCAAAGTTGGCAGTCCCGTGGCCCTTATGACGTTTGGAAGCTATGCTGAATTTGCTATGGTATACTGCGGTGCACATCCACGTCTATTTGTTACACAACAAATTATCAACTAACCCTTGTCCTCCTTTCAGTGAAATCATCTGCAACCCTCTGAGTTTTCACTTTTAAATATTATTACCTCTGCCTGTGAGTTACAATTTTTATCTTTACATCTTCCTGATGAAAGGTATCAGCCAAACATCTTCTTCCAGTGCCAAGACCAGACCCCGAGGTTGTCGCCATGCTAACGTCAGGATTGACTGCTTCAATTTCTCTTGAAAAGGTTATCTTGATATGCAGTTCTTTTTTATCGTATACCGTGTGTCTTTGACCTCATATTTACTGAACCAAATCTAAGTTCAGCTCTAGAATGTATCTTCCTTCCTGTTCTGATCTAAGTTAATTTCTGTTGCCTTTAGGCAGGTCAAATGACATCTGGGCAAGTTGTTCTAGTTACTGCAGCTGCTGGTGGAACAGGACAGTTTGCTGTTCAGGTCAGCTGATGCTATTTTGATACTGTTAATATGAGTATATGACTTCTATTTTTTTTGATTTATTGCTCATCTATTTCAACAGTTTATCTAGGATGGATAAATAGAATGATTGAATTTTCTGTATGAAATATAACCACTTCATCATCTCGAACATCTATACTTGTCTGCATAGTAAACTAACAATTGGGGCCATGTTTTGACCATGCAGTCCTCATGATACTTCTATGTTTTTTTGCTCAAACATGCCTGGAAATGGGACATTTTCATTAAGAAGAAAGCGCTAAGATAGTGGAGCTGCCATTTACAAGTATATACAAAGAACACTGCATCCGCCAACGGCGAGGCCAGGAAAAAGAGAAAAGAAATAGAAAAAAGAAAAAACACGACCATCCTCACCGAATGACCTACGATAACCTAGACCTAGACCATCACACAGGACAGAAAAGATCTGAGGCCTGTGAGCACGAGTGCTCGACACACCAAAGCGACGACCATGACATTTTAGGAAAAACAAACTGCCTATGTAGTAGATCTCCGGCCAGCCTAGAATCAAAGAAGTGAGGGGACACTGCCAATCCTTTTTTTTTGACTTGTCACTGCCAACCTTCAGACTACGAAGACATGAGACAGGCCTTGCCCAACCTCCAGCCAAGGGTGGCGAAGAAGCGGAGGACACGATCTCGAGACCGCTACTTGACAGTTGTCTGGCACCCCAAAATACTACCGTGTGCCCAGCCAAACTCCCAACATTTTGCGTAAGGAGGGCATGGTCAGCAGCCATGACGACGCCTCCAAGGAGATAATGGCACCCGCATGTGTCGTTGGCACCGGATGCAACCGGGCAGGGATTTCACCCTGGCCCTGATCTCCGACCGTCAAAGACCACCTACACCATCAGTTAGGACGCGATTGAGAGGGCTGGGCATAGATAGGGAAGCAGCTCGCTGAGGATTGCACACCGCCAATCAACATGTCAGAGCTGACAAAAAACAGTGGAAATGCCTGCTGGATCACTCGTAGGGTGGCATCCTTACCATCCAGCATGGCCAGGGGTGGAAGAAAGTGCACTTTCCATCCCTGACCTCTTGAGAAAGTTCACTTTTCGTCCTAAAAACTTTAATGTGGTCCAAAACAAACCCTAAACTCTTGGAAAAGTTCATATCCCATCTAACCAGGGAAAAACGCTTACGTGGGCGAGTGGCTGAAAAAAATTCTGGACTTGCCGGTTTCACCCAGTCAAAATGCCCATCCACTCTTGTCAAAATCTCCACTCAGAACGCTAAACCCCCAAACCTTCCAACACGTGATCTGTGACGTCTCACTCTGCTGCCGCTGGTTAGTCCCCCATGCTGTCCACGTTGACCCTCAAGCTCATCAGTCCCATCCGGCAGCACCCACCACGGCGAGAGCACCCAGGCTCCAGATCAGGTGAAGACCAGATCTAGTAATCTGGCATCAGCAACTTAACCATACTGCGCCTCAATGTGTCGTGCTGCTGTAGGGGCTTCGTCACGCTGAGCAGCCATTGCATGGGAGGGAGCTGAGCCATAGTCGCCATCGGAACTCACCGTCATGCCGCCGGGAGAGCACTACGGGGAAGCCGCGATGCTGGGAGGAGGCACCATACTGACCACCTGCCAGGGAGAACCCAGCAGTGGCAGCAGCCGGCTGTGATGGCGGCAAAGAATAGCGTGAGAAGCACGTCGGCTAGGGCCTAGGGTATCGCCCCCCAGGTCCCCCCTCCCAAGCGACACAGCAGTTTTGTTTTTCCCAGTATCGCTTTCAGAATGCTAACTTCTCATTTATAGGAATTTGCAATGTTTTCTCTTTTGTCGATGTGCTATTATTTTTTGAAAAGTAACTGTTCTTGAATTTTGTACTGAACCATATCAGTATGTTCTGAATGTTTTTTCTGTCACTTCCCTAGCTCGCAAAAATAGCAGGCAACAAGGTTGTTGCCACATGTGGTGGTGAAAGTAAAGCTGCACTTCTGGCTTCCTTAGGAGTTGACCGGGTTATCAACTACCAACATGAAAAGATCAAAGATGTAAGCTTTCTTCTGGCTCTACTTTTCATAATTCTGCCGCTTCAGATGCAATTCTGACATAATGTGTCAGTCTGTGTGTTACGTGTTTACTTCATAACATCTCCTTATTTGGTACATTTACAAATATGTGCCGGATATATTTTTGACCCATGTACCTGCTATCTTTTTTGCGCTTGTATATACCTCTTCTTACCAGGATAAGACATTCCAAGAAATATAATTCTTACACATGTAATAGCCTTTCATGTGCTGCCGATGATGCACAATGTTGGTTGGGAATGCTTGAAAAGCTGTATTGTCTCCGCAGAATATGTCTAGAATGACTAGTATGATGCGGAAATTATAAGTTTGAACCTTCAAGCGACTAATTTATTTATACCGATCCTTATTTGTTCTTCACTGTATGTTCATTAATTTCTGATTTTTTGAATGCTTGATTCCAGGTTCTTAAAAAAGAGTTTCCAAGAGGTGTAGATATCATATATGAATCTGTAGGTGGGGAAATGTTTGATCTGTGCCTGAATGCCCTTGCAGTTCATGGACGTCTCGTTGTAATTGGTATGATCTCTCAGGTAAGGTTGTCAGCCTATGAAATATTTCACGTTTGATTTATATATCTGCTGTGAATATGGAAATATTGGTGGAAAGCTTATCTGCACAGGCCATTAGTCACTTGAACCGCAGTTTCTTTTTTATTTTTGTATTTTTCATTTGGTGGAGTGAAGAAGCACCCCTCTGAGCATATTCTGAGATTCCCTTGCTAACTGTTCATATAATCTGGCCATCATCCATCTATATTTAGAATTGACGTGTGCCTTCACCTAGGAAAATCATTGATCTATCATAGTATATTTACACCATGTAACTGAATTAGCATCAGTTATTCATTTAACCCATGTACTCCCTCTGATTGGAAATGATCGTCACATATTTGTCTAAATACGGATGTATCTAGACGTATTTTAGTGTATAGATACATCCATATTTTGACAAATCTATGCCAACCATTTCCAATAGGAGGGAGTACATTTTTTACTAAGATATAATGGCTTATGGCTGAACTGATACCACTTTGATGTTTTCAGTATCAAGGAGAGGTTGGATGGAAGCCTAAGAATTACACTGGACTATGTGAGAAGATTCTTGCCAAAAGTCAAACTGTGGTACGTGTATGCAGAAAAACACCTTAACTTCTTGGTTGTCATATACTGTATTCAATGTTCATTTAAGTAAATTGACCAGGAAAGGATGCATCTGCGATACTAAGAAAGTTGATACCAAAACTTGGATTCTCATAGATCCATATCATCAAGTAAATTTTAACAGTTGGATCTGATTTCAAAGAAATAATGATCATATGTGTTTAAAAAGTCATGTGCTGTATGGTAGTTCCCTCAGCAATGTGTCGGGCATCCAGCTAGTTCTCACTTTAGTATTGACAAAAGTGATATTCCTTTAGCCTGTCAGAAATATTAGAGCGAGCATGGTATTGAGTTAGTTTTTTGGCTAGTATGTTCAAACTAGTGGAATCTTTAGGTATGAATGGACCATGGACTATCTTTGTCTAGATCAAGGTTTACAATTACCATTGTTAGTAGAAAATACCAAACCTTTCTTTATATGTACTCTTTGGAACTTTGAGCTCCATCTATGTTTAAAAAATTATGAACTCCTTCCTTTCCAATTTCAGGCTGGATTTTTCCTGGTTCAGTATGCTCACCTGTGGCAGGATCATCTTGACAAACTATTTGACTTGTATGCCTCTGGAAAGCTAAAGGTATGCTTCACCATATAGTTTGCTATTTGCGACTTATTTTATAGTAGTTGAGAAAACAAATTGTGGGTGCTTGGAACTTTAGATGTCTACCCTAATTTACACTACCAATTATTGGTCACGATTAAAGTATTTACGTGAGTCAAACCATGGCTAAATGCGAGCAAGCGAAGATATGGGATGCCATTGCTGGCGCAGCATGTTATAAAGGGAGGAGGGGTAGATTACCTTATCAAGATTTTTGTCACCAATGGTTCTGTATGACTTGTAACCAAATGTTCCTCCAGTTAACAAGGCAGAAATCTCACCGATCTATGCAGAGCATTAAGCTATATATTATTTTTACCTTTGCTTGTTACTCCTCATATCGTCTACACATGAAAGTATTGCTGCGAATATTATTTTTAAACAAGGGGGAATGCACAGTTCCTTCTGCACATTTTGTTGGCATTGCTCTTCTACCTTCTATTTGCAACCTAGTTTGTTCTGATTTCCTTTTTTTTTTTTGCGAGAGAAAAAAAAAAAGGAAATCAGAACAAACTAGGTTGCAAATAGAAGGTAGAAGAGCAATGCCAACAAAATGTTATTTAGCTTATTTTAGCTTATTTTATTTTCCTTGTTATTTAGCTTATTTTATTTTCACCCAAAAAAAACGGATATTGTGTCCCATTTCCTAATTAGCTTCCCATTGTATTGTCGTAGCATGGGAATTGCTATTCTTCATGTCACCTGTCCACAAACCACAAATGGCCCATTGATTCACAGTATCATATTAAACATGTATGCGTTTGTTTTCCTCTTGTTCTAACCTAGCTTTACCTGTCACCAACCCATACAACAGGTGTCCCTTGACCCTAAGAAATTCATCGGTGTTGCTTCCGCGGTGGATGCTGTAGAGTATCTTCATTCTGGCAAGAGCGTTGGCAAGGTACTACACATAGGGTATCCTCATATAGGGCAGTTTTTCCTTGTTCTCGTCCGCTCTGCTGAGGCTCACAGATTTTCACGTGGAATCTTTTCAGGTCGTTGTCTGCATTGATCCAGCGTACAGTCAGACGCTAGCTAAGTTGTAGTCTGCTCTGCGGACGTGAGATGCATCGTCTTTCGTCGTCGCAAAGTATGACGCGGCAAATGTAACATATGAAAATGCACACGTTATAGGTGCACGTACGGCATACGTCTTTGAGCTGAGAACCGAGTAGTTGCATAAAAGTCTTCGTGTGGCTCAGTTATCTGATTAGTTTGCAGCAGGCAGTACTATAGAAGTCGTTGCATTATAAATAAATTGCTCACTTCAGTGGTGCATCATAACCTGTGAAGTTCTGTGCCAAAACTTGGTAGGCTGAGTAGTGGTCCATTTGCCTCGACAAAACCTTACGGCTGATGCAAAGTAAGTGGCGAGCTCGAGCTCATGTTCTTTGGGCTCCTTAGGAAGAGTGCTCATAACATTGGGGTATTTTGTTGATGGTGGACTCTTTCATTTGAGCTATCCCCTTCGTCTGCTCCTCCTCAACTACTGAACCCTCTCCTGGTTTCACTGGTTGGTGGATGCACCAAGCCTTTCCTCCTAAAGCCTTGGCTCCTAATTTCCAAATGTTCACCTCTGCCTGGCCTATTCGTCGTCAGCTGCCTTCGATTTGGAGTTGACTTAGCCGGAAAAAAAACAAGAGAGACTGAGATTTTGATGTGATTTTTCGATGTACTCAAATTGGGGAGCATTCAAATGACTATTAGATCTCGTTTACCACTCTCAACATTGATGCCATCATCCAATTTAAAACTTTTAAGCTAAAAACCCATGTTTGTCTACCTCAAAGATTTGTGAAATTAGTCATCATTTTATGCCGAAATCATGAAGTTTAGTTAGGATTTTATATCCAACATGTTTTGCTGTAACGGAATTGGAAACGTCATTTCAATTGGAATTCTAGCAAATGTCTTGGTAGTGGTACTCCCTCCGTTTTTATTTATAAGGTCACTATCCCACTTATCAGATATCAAGAAAAAAATTCAGCTAATACATATATAATTGGGTGAAAAAACTTTCGTATTCTAAGCTAATTGAATATGGTATATGTTGTGACTCTTTCTCTATGGTTACATGTAATGTTTGCATTAATTAGCACTAAGTAGTAGGAGATAAAAATCTAATCAATTCATTTTGGAAAGAGATAGTGGGCATTTGCCTTATATAGAAGTAAAAAATGTATATTTGGTACTGACCTTGTATATACAAACAGAGGGAGTGTTAAATCAATTCTTGTGTCTAAACCTATTGATTTATTTCTGCCAAATGGAATGGAGTGAATTGACGACATCATCATTTAATTTCATTTCTGTCAAATGAAATAAAATAAGATGTGCCAAACGAGGTCTAAATGATTTTTCAGAAGAATGATGGGGTTAGAGACATGAATCGACATAACATCAATTCGCTGGATTTTTCAGTTGAAACGATGGTTTCAATCAATTCCATGATAGCAAAACACAATGGATATGAAATCTGGATTGAACTCCACGAGTCCAGCATAAAATGATGGCTGCCATTAGTTTTGCCTAAACTTTCAATTTTTTTTTTTCAATTCCCACCCGACGCGGGCGGCGCGCCGCTGGAAATTCGAATCGTCTCGCCGAACAAACCAGACGGAGAGATGGAGAGCGAGGCGGGCATGGCGAGATTAACGAGGGAAATCGCGTGCCTGGCCGGCTGGCCGCCACCTTCCCTCGGTGCCGCCGCCTCTCCCCTTCTCGACGGCTCCGCCGGCCGGGCGAGTCGTATACTCCAGTGCCTTCTCGGTTCCGCCCTCGCGGCCCCACTCCGTGTGTCTCCCTCGCCTTCTTCTCCGCCGCCACAACTCCCAGCCAAAACCTCATCGGCCTCCCCGCTGCGCCGGCGCGATGAAGCTGAAGCCCGGCATGTCGGCCCTCGTCACCGGCGGCGGCTCCGGCATTGGTAACGAACTCCCCCGTTCTCTCCTTGTGCTGTTACGGTAGTTGCGTTCGGTTCTGTACAGTGTGCTGTAGCTGGATTTGGCACCTGCCCCGATTGGACGCAGACTCGGCCCGGTTTCGTGGACGGGCTCCAAAGCATGCTGCAAACTCTTCACCCCTCTTCCATTCCATCCATGCTCCACCTCGCCCCCTGTAATACCCTAGGCGTCACGATTAAATTGATTTTGTGTAGGACAAGAGAATTTACTCATATTGCACGGTCTTTTTTCAGGCAAAGCCCTTTGCATTGCTCTTGCACGAAAGGGTCTATTTGTGACTATTGTCGATTTCTCCGAAGAAAATGGAGGGCAAGTTGCTTCCTTAGTTCAAGAGGAAAGCAAACAGTTCCATGGAGATTCTAAAGTTCCATCTGCTATGTTCATCAAGTGTGATGTTACCGATGGAGGTAATAGTAGCATTTAGTTTGCTTGCTATGCTATAAAAATCCTCATACCAATGTTTTAGCTTTGCTTATACTACAACTTGGAGGCACAAGTGAACATAACATATTAATATCACAGCTGACAAATATGTGGCATTTGACTGGTGAAAGTGAAATTAACGCAATTCGATTTGTCAGGTGTAATTCGATATCTATTCTCGATACAGTATAGTTCATTGACACAATGTTACAACCATAACATTTGTTCGGAAGAACTATCTATGTTTTTTAAAACTCTGGTGGATTAATAGATATATTGGTTTTTATGCTCTCGAGAAGCATCATATTTCTTTTGAGCGTGTCATTTTGTTGTCGTGTGATTTATCTTTTATTGGACTTCGGATTACTTGCCTTATTCTTTTCAACCGTTAACTCAAACTGTAGTTACTCTGGCACTACATGTTTCCATGATCTTAAAGTCACACTGATTTTATGTGTAGACGCTCTTGCTGCTGCTTTTAGGAAACATGTACACATGTATGGTGGATTAGATGTCTGCATCAACTGTGCTGGATTTGTCAGTAAATCCTTAGTTTTTGATGACACGTCCAATGGAACTAACACATGGCGGCGTGCTGTAAATGTTAACCTTGTTGCTGTTGTTGATGGTACTCGCATCGCGGTAAGTCTCCCATTGACTATTGGAGTACTTTTTTTGTCAAGTTAATTTACTTAGTTACTCTAATTATTTGTAGTAACAGAGTGCTGGTACTGTATCTCCTTTATTGACTAGGTAAATCATTAGGGAGATGCACATGGCTTCAATTTTTGTTGGTACATTCTACTAAATAAGTTATGTTCATACAGTTGTTTAGAGAGAATAAAGTATTTCATTTAGAGCAAGAAGTAATATATTGTTTGTGCAATAGTTCAAAAGATAATATCAATTGCGGATTGTCACACTTGCTGTGTATATTCGCTCCCTGCAAATGGCACGTGAACACTAGTTTTGGTTTTTTCACTGCAGACCCAAATAATGCGAGCACAAAAGAAGCCCGGTTCCATAATAAATATCGGTTCAGTTGCTGGCTTATATCCTATGCCCTACGAGCCCATCTATAGTGGGACAAAAGGTTTGATCTCTTTTCATATATTTAAGGTTGAACTTCCATGATGTTTCTTAATGTGTCAATTGTGATGTGCTAAGTGTCAAGTCTGGTGGTTCTCTTTTGTGAGTAGAATGATAATATATACTTGGCTCCTATTGTAATGACACTCCTAAAAGATAGAAATCAAGTAAAATTTAAATCAACTAATCACCTCATTTAGAAGTTGTCATGTTGTTACTAAAATAAATATGCTGTAACATCTGTGGAAGAGACAAAATGCAAATGGTATCAGGTCATCCTTTTAAAATTGATCTTGCACTTTAGTGTCACAGTGTCTACTCTCTGCTGTCATGTTATTTGTATGTTGTATATGTATCTTGGTTTTGCGCCTTTATTTTCTGAACCAACATAATGAAAGTAATGAGCCTACAAACTTGGTAATGGCCTTCCAGAAAACCAAAAACTATCGTTGGAATATTCTGTTTTACTTTATCTTCCACAGCTCTCTACTAATTCCACTTCTTAGAGCACCGTTAATCTGCCAATTTTTAGTTGAACTATATACTATGTCGAGGTTCATAATCTTCTTCATCCATCTTTATATGCATGCATGCACATGGATGTCTACACTATAAAATGGACCGTGATAGTTGATCCTTCTTTGTTAAATCTTGGCCCTGTTGTCAAGTGCAAATACGCTGCTGCATTATCATTTTCTTTTAGAGGTTGGTAACTGATAACAAGAAGTGCATACCTTGTAGGCAGACATGAGTCTCTTTTGCAGCTAGACATATCATGCATTCACATGTCAAAACTTCACATAAGTTCTTTTAGGCCAAGCAAAATGCTTAGTGCTGACATCAGCTGTACTTCTAGTACATACTGCATGTTCCTTCTACAAACTGTAAGATCTATTTTAAGCACAGTGTACACAACATGACCTCAAACTTCATCTTCTGCAGGTGGTGTCGTTATGTTTACAAGATCACTTGCTCCATTAAAACGCCATGGCATTCATGTAAATGTGATTTGCCCTGAGGTACTAAAATTTTGCATGAACTGAGCAAAGTACTTCACATTGTGTCTGTCATCTACTCACTTGTTGACTCAATATACTGTAGCTACATTCAAACTATGCCTTTTTTATCCTGGCATCAACATTTTGTGATTGATTTTGTATATGGCATGGAGACAATGGTATTGTAGAGTATGTATTCTCCACTAACTAAATTTGTACGAATAGGTTAACTTAAACTGAATATGCAGTGTGACTTCTCACTATTTCAATTCTCAGGGTAGTGCCAAAGACCCTTTAGGCCCCTGATGACAGCTCTCGTAGGGTGACCCGTTCACAAATTTGTATAGGGCACATAGTTCCAACTTTTTAGCAAACAGCTTGCCTGTATGGACCAGTTTTATCCATTCTTCCAATTGAGAGAACTATTGGATGCCATGAGAGTTGATATCCACATTTTTTAGTTGATGGCTGCTGGAGCATATTTTATACTTTATATCTGTCGTAAACAAACTGGCTTATCATTTTATTTATTTGTTAACAGCTGCGGGGGATAAAAGCAGTAGTGATATGCTACGTGTGTTATTTATCCTAACCAGATATATTTGACTGTTGTATGCAGTTTGTCGAAACTAATATGGGAGGACAAGTAAATCGTGTATTAGTTGATGCGCTTGGTGGGTTTTTAAAGATGGATGATGTTGTTACTGGTACACTGTTTATCACATATTTACTCTGTAATTAACTGTTTAATTTGTTTGCCTACTTTTCTGTCATTATTAGTGCCTCAGGAGTACATGTACAGTTGAGTGTTAGATGAATCATTATGGCTCTCAGTTCATACTGGGTGTTTTAATTGATGAAAATGAGTAGGATGATCCTTTTCTATGTGAAACATGTGCATCTACTATTACAAATTGACTAAACTATGTCCCCAGACTTGTTACAGGATATCACTTAAGTTCTTGATTGCTTTTAAAATATCAGTAGCTTGAAGCACTTAGTTGTTAAATTATATATCTGTTTTTAGAATCGGTCCAACTGGCTATGCTGGCCATATGTGTAGGTAGGTACTAGGTATGGTATTCCTGCCTTGGTACCTGCTACTAATGCAGCCCTCAAGTTTCTGTCCCAAGTGGCACACAGCTGTGCAAACCTAGGGACCTATTTTGTACTTCACTACTTTTATGTCTAGCGACCTACTGATATATGTATATCTCTTGCCTATGATGTTTTGTCTTTCTTTCCATTTTATCTGAAAGAGAAATGACCCCTTCTGTTTGGATTAGGTGCATTTGAGCTTATAGAAGATGTGAGCAAGGCTGGTGCTTGCCTTTGGATATCTAAAAGAAGAGGGATGGTATACTGGCCAACATCAGAGGAAGAAAAAAGTTATTTGTTGTATTCCTCGAAGTCAAAAAGGATACTAACAAAGAATGTATTTCCCAGTATCCAGACACCTGAATTCTTTGAGAAGATGTAAGTATAAGTAGTCCTGCTATATCATATGAATATTTTGGAAGGACTGGAATATTCTCATACATAAACAACCATGTCTCTCTAGTATTATTTTATTTATTTATTTGTTCTTTGAGTCCTTCCTTAAAATGGTTAAACTCATTGGTCTGATCCCTTAAGCAGACAATGATCAGGCTTTCGGTTGCACTTTTTGCAAAGAGCTGCTGCCATATATTGATGGTTGTGGTCTTATCAGATCTACTCTTTCTTTATAAAAGAAAGTATTGGTCATTGTGTTGTAGCCCAAAGAAAGCATTTTGCTATTTGAATCTAGATTCCAGAGAATTTTAGTTTAGGGCAAAGTTCTGACTGCTGGCATCCTGTTTTTCTCTTTGTGACGGGAATATTATAGTCAATTTGCATTACAAAATCTTGGGCACTTAACATGCTTAACATCTGCAGTTGAATATGTGACCTAATGACTGAGCATTATCGTTGTACAGAAAAGTATGGACTGCCACCGAGTTATATTTGTTGGACATGATATGAGTGTTAATTTCTGAAATCTTTATTATGCATCACCTATTATAGCTCGATATAAAATGGTTGAGGGGTGGAGCATAATTGGCCTGAAAGTTATTTTATAAAATATGTCTAGGTTAACTTTCTGAAAAGCAATGCGTTGTCAGTTCTTACTATGCTGGAATATTTCTATGAATATTCATAACCATGTCTATTTTACTAATAGGTGTCTGTCTTTCATGATAATTCTGTAGAGTTGCTCATACGCTCAGCCACAATTTCCGCAATGCTACAAGAATTGATCGTGTGCGGCTGAGATTGCCCATGAAATCGCATAGTGCTATTGTTAAAATAATATACGCTGGCGTGAATGCTAGCGATGTAAGTCCTAATATTATATTTTCATATTTATTTTGATTACAATTTGTGAATCTTCGGAAATTGTTAATGATGTGTTCTAGGTGAACTTCACTTCTGGTCGTTATTTCAGTGGCAATGCTAAAGAAGCTTCTGCACACCTTCCGTTTGATGTTGGTTTCGAGGTAAGTAATACCCCCCCCCCCCCCCCCCCCCCACACCCCCATATGTCTTCTGTGTAGAAGACACGCCTCCTTTTTTGATTTCCTGAATTCCGGAGCATTGCAATGCCTCCAATAGTTTGATGGTGCCAGCTGAGATTGATGGCATAACAAAGAATTTTCCACTAACAGCTGAGTATCAGCTTTTTGCTATAATATCCAACTTATTGCGAAAAAACTAAATCATTGTCATAACTCCTCTGGTCCAAGCCAACTGTATCATAGCGCAAATTATGGCTGATACGTTATTGTTATATGCTTGCTTTATGCTTGGGTAAGGGTCGGAAGGGCAAGAATATCATGGTCGCTCTTGATAGACTAGCTGTAGACTCCTCCTCTAGGTGTAGGCTCTGAGATTGCTTCTGGAGAAAATAGAGTGAGGCGAGGGCTTATTTTCTTCCGTGCTTGCATAATCACACAAAAACATGACAACTCCTCCTTGTAGAACATAATAATATGGGAACCACCTGACTATATGAAGTAAACAGAGAACTCATGGCATGCCCATCAGCTCACGCGAGATTCATCCATAAATTCAGTTTGTACTTCTAATGATTTGATATGGCATTTCTACATCAGTCCTTTCATATTCTCTGGATATATTAATAGATTGTATTCATAAAAAAAATATGTGCAGGCTGTGGGAATTGTTGCTTCTGTTGGAGATTCAGTGAGACATATCAAAGTTGGCACTGCTGTGGCCCTTATGACATTTGGGGGCTACGCCGAATTTAAATTGGTACTGCAGTCTGTATTTTTATTACTGAACAAAGCACCAACTAATCTATGCCCTCTCATAAATGAAACCATCTCCAACCTTTTTGAGTGTTTTCGTTTGAATAGTAGCTCTGTCTGGCAGTTAAAGTTTTTGTCCTTGCATCTTCCTTTTAAAAGGTTCCAGCCAAAAATCTACTCCCGGTGCCAAGACCGGACCCTGAGGTCGTCGCTATGCTAACATCAGGATTAACTGCTTCAATTTCTCTCGAAAAGGTTATCTTGCTATGCAGTTGTTTATTTTTTGTATACCCTGTGTAGTGTTGAGCTCATTTTCGGTCAACCAGCTTTTAAGTTTACATCTGGAATATAGCTTCCTCATTTGATCTGGGTTGATTTCTGCTGCCTTTAGTCTGGTCAAATGGCATCTGGGCAAGTTGTTTTAGTTACAGCAGCTGCTGGTGGAACAGGACAATTTGCTGTTCAGGTCAGTTGATGGAATTTTGACTTTTGATACCATCATTGAGGCTTTATTTTCGTTTGATTTGACGCTATTCTCAGTTGCTCAGCTACTTCTGTAGATATTTAGGAGGCACAAATATAATGCTTGATTGATATTTTCTTTTTGAAACTTGCACGAGATAACTGTTTCATGCAGTTGGAATATGTGCAGTTTGTCTTTCGTTGTTAACTAGCACTTGGGCCATGTTTGGGCACCTTACATGTACTTTTTTCTTCGAGATCCTGCTCTTCCATGTACCTTTTCATGCACTGAATATGATATTTCTAGGACATGGGCAAGATCATCATGTTTTGATTCTTCTTTTTTGTCTTGTTATTATATTTTGTTATCCTTAACCATAGCTGTATGTTCTGATTGTTTTTTCACCACTTCACTAGCTCGCAAAACTAGCAGGCAACAAGGTTGTTGCCACATGTGGTGGCACAAATAAAGCTGCACTTCTCGATGCATTAGGAGTTGATCGAGTCATCAACTACCAACATGAAAGGATCAAAGATGTAAGCTTTCTCCAGCTTTAATTTTCATGCTTATACGATTTTGAATGCAGTTCATACGTGTTGTGCTCACGATTGGTAGCACCTTATTCTGCTTCGAAAAAATGTATTATCTGGTCCATTATATCTTCCTACGCGTGGTTGTGCCCTACCTCTACTTACCAGGATTGAATCTTTCAAGTAACGCAATCCTTAAACATATATAACCTTTGGTGTGCAAAAGATAATGTGTAGTGTGTTAGAATGCTTGGATTGCATTTATAATGTAATATCTCTAGTCAATGTTTATTGTCATATTGCTGAAATGATCAATTTTAATTTGCAATCAACTCTCATTTACTACACCGATCCCCTATTTATTCTTGTCACATTTTAGGAATTGATTCTGTCAAAAATAAAGTTGGGGAACTAATGACTGTTTGAATGTTTGGTCCAGGTTCTGAAGAAGGAGTTCCCAAGAGGTGCAGATATAATATATGAATCTGTAGGTGGCGAAATGTTTGACCTGTGTTTGAATGCACTTGCGGTCCATGGACGCCTCATTGTGATTGGTATGGTTTCTCAGGTATACTTTTGACATACTCTGAACCTGCAGTTACCCATTTCCACTCTGGTGGCGACTTCAGTGGTTGAATCGGGATATGGTTAGTTGTTCCATGCTCCACCAAAGTTAAAATATCATGGATGTTAAAAGATAGATGAGCAGTTGAGGAGCTGGTTTGCACAAGTACATTTATGAAGTAAAGAAACACCCTCTGGCAAGATTTTGAAGTCTCGCCACAAACTGAATGTTGAGTTCATCCATCATGCATCTGCACTAATAGTTGGGAACATGTTGATCCACTCTTATTCTTTTGATACGTTTCTGTTTTTTTTTTTGGGTAATTGTCCTTATATACTTGGTTTTAATAAGAATTTTTAGCTTATCCCCGTACTTTATTGGTATCAGTATAGTGAGTAATCTTTGATGTCTTAGTATAGTGTAGCGTGTGTCGAGACATGATACTTGGAACTATACTACTGTATATGTGTGGTGCCGTTCTTGGCTTTATTTATAAAGTCGGGCCTGAGGCCTTATGTTTTAAAAAATGTTTTCAGTATCAAGCAGAGGATGGATGGACCCCACGGAATTACAATGGGCTGTGTGAGAAGATTCTTGGAAAGAGTCAAACTGTGGTACGTATGTTCAGCAGAACACCGGAAATTTTCAGTTTGCATGCACGACACAATCTTTCTGTGTATTATAATTGTTCATGACAAAGAGCGAGTCTTGCTGAAGTCGAAGCTGAATGGGCCACAATATTTGTAAAAAATATGTGGTTTTCCATTAGACGTATCGCGTCGACCTCTCTGATTCGCCAATGTGAAAACTTAAATAATCAGGATACACAGCAATAGATCCAGCAATATAATTAAGCTTTCAGTAGCTGTGTACCGCTCCCATGGTCCAACCTGCCCAAAACTATACTATGTGTACTCAGAAACTTATGGAGCTGATGTTTAATCATACATATAGTATTTGCCTCTAATGTAGTTCCTTCTGTAGTACCTTAAAACTATGCGCTCTTATTTTCATTTCAATTTCAGGCCGGATTTTTCCTTGTTCAGTATGCTGACCTGTGGCAAAAACACCTTGACAAACTTTTTGACCTGTATGCTTCTGGAAAGCTAAAGGTATGCGAATGTGTGTTTTTGTTTGGTGCTCTCTTCATCTCGCCCATTTTACCGTTTGTGGATGCTCAAGTTAAAGCTGTTATTGACTGATCTAGCAGTTAATACTGGATGCCGCTTCCTTCGTTCCTAATAACTGTGTTTTGCTTCTCTAACTTAGCTCATTATACGCACCACGTACTGCAGGTTTCTCTTGACCCCAAGAAATTCCTAGGTATTGCTTCTGTGGCGGATGCGGTAGAATATCTTCATTCTGGCAGGAGCGCTGGCAAGGTATCACCGTTGCCATATAAATACACGACAGCATAATTGCATCTCTTGTCTATTGTATTTCACCTTTAATTTTTTTTATGTGGGACTTCTTCAGGTGGTTGTCTGCATCGATCCGGCATACAGTCAGACCCTTGCTAAGCTGTAGTCAGTGCGCATCGAGAGTAGTACAGGCAGGACATGCAGAGTAATCTGTAATAAAATGGTAGGTTACAACTTTTCTCGTCAATTCTAGGTTAACCATACAAATTACTTAGTTTTTTTTGCATACAAAGTACTTAGTTGCTGCGTGTTTTGTTTATAGCAATATATCAAGTGGTCAGTATACGAAAGAGACAATGGCATGGAAATCTGTAAGCTAGTAAGTTGGCCTTGGGCATAATGGTGTAGTTTGATGTAGAATTTTGGAATTTCGAATAAAAGTTGTGTTATTTGAACAAGATGCGGCGTGCTTTACTTATTTGAATAACAAAATGCCATGCTCAACGGTGTAATATTTGATGATCCGCCGATTGTGGTGGGAATATGTCGGAGAGGACGCAGGGGTTGCAAGTCATTTTTGTTTTCGTTGATCTGTTGATGTTGGCTTTGTTTTCTCATATTTTTCTCTTCCTTTTCTTTTGGGCATGACTATGTTGTTTGCCCCAGCAATGGGCTCTAAGTTGTATGGGGTGGTTGCTATGTTAATATAGCGGGACGAAAGACTATTTCAAGAAATGTTTGATGCATGATAATGTGTGCAAACTTACTGAATGAAAAAAAAAACCTTTGGGATTAGTTGTTATCTCCTCCAGCTGACCTACCCTACTGGCACAAGGATACAAGGGCCAATTTTCCGTGGCATCTGATATTTGAAAACGGTATATAGGTCTAGCTGCACATTTCACAAAACGGAACACTTCCGCCGTGTGACAGGTTCATAGATGGAACGTGAGAAAGAGACAATGTGCACAGAAACGACACTTATTTTCTCTCTCCTTGAGTTGAGACTTGAGACCAACATAAGACCTGGAGTTAAAAGTACTACTAGGTTATTACAAGTGAAATTCCATCATCATCATCATGTAAAAACGAAGTTACAGGTGAAACATACATCCACATGGTGAGCTTTTACAGGATTAGCCATCTGGTGAGCATAATTACAGCTAAAGCAATAGCACGACAGGGTAGCTACGTACAAAAGAATGATTAAAAGGACACTTGATCCTGACTGGCTGCGGCGGCATCCTACGGGCTTACTCGGACCCACTCGTAGTGCCCATCCATGGGAGCGTCCTTGACGACGTCATAGTTGTACCTTGAACCAAAAGCACAAGATCCAAATTAACGTTAGAGAACTCTCAACTGTTCTCTTACAAACAATTGATTGAGCTGAGCTGACAAAAACTAAGTTTGAGCTGAAACAGTATTCTTTTTCTGTGGTTGCTCTTCAAAATCTTGGGGCTGTTTATTTTTTTTCAAAAGCACAAAGATACCCTTAAAAAAACTCTTTTATTTTAATGGTCGAAACTCCCTATTCCAATTTGTGTGATGAATTTGTTCGAATTCCTAAGCACATGCATGCAGACGATGCCGCTAGCTCTAGTGAAGTTTATTACTGTAAAACGTGGTTGGCGTTTTCAGTGCCCGCGGCCTCGGATCGAGTGCAGCACCACCAAACTGACACCCGAGATCTTCCGCAGCCGCGGCCAGTCAGTCATGTTACCTGAACAGAATTTACAGGCCCACTGCTGGTAGTGCATGCTATATAAATCTTCGGCCGGAGCTCACAGTTTTGTTTGTCCGAGGAGAGAGGAATTTAACAACGCTATAGCTGAGACGATCGATCGATGATCATGGGCTAACGGATACTGTATATATGCTATAGTATGTACTCACTTTGCCGCGAAGCGCCGCGCGACGTCGGTCTCGGCGGCGGCGAAGAAGGCCTCCATCTCCTCGTCCGGCGGCGGCAACCTCCCCTTCTTCTTGGCTGCCTTGTTGGGCCTGCAAGCGCAAGGTTAGTTCTTTGTGAGGAGAGGAGAGGAGGCAGATTGAGAAGGAGACGCGCGCGGTGTGGGAGACTGACAGGTCGGCGCCAACGGTGATGTCGCTCTCGCGCTTAGTGCGGCAGCTCGACACCGCCGTCGTCACAGCAGCTGCGGCGGCGGCGGCCATGGTTTTCTCTTGGCCGGCTCCCAAGCTTTTTTGAAACTTTTTCTCTAGTTTGGCTAGCTATAGCTAGCCACGCGCGCACGCGCCTGTGCTTCCGTTGGACGTTGGTGTGTTACAGGGACTCGGTGGGATGGGAACGGGAGTGGAGGAGGGGATAACGATAGGATTAGGTGGGAAACAGTGGGGTGCTAATGGATGGACGGAGGCCGGAGATTCCGAGCAGTAATTAATGGCGGCTACTCCTACAAGTAGGTAGCTAGCACGGGAGAGGCGAAGGAAGAGGGAGATGAGACGGGAAAGGGGAGCGGGCGCGGGGTGGAGTACTACTTGGTGTGATAGTAGATGCGCCAGGGAAGGGATGATGCTTCCGGAAGATGCCGTCGTGCGGTTGTGGTGTGGGCGCGGTGGGTTGGTGAATGCTGACTGCCACTCTCCCTCTCGGCGCCAAGTGAAGTGAATAGTGATCCATCGGTCCGTCACGTGCCGATGTATGGTGACCGGTTGGCGGTTGCTAACGACAACCCGCCGAGTCTAGAGAATGGACATACGTGCACAGGAGCTACCTTCGCGTTGCCCAAACTGGCTGGGCCTGGGCTGGCGCGCGGCTGACTTTTACCGGCCCGTAGTGACAATTTCTTAGAGGTACGGAGACCTCGAGGAAGCCGTCCCGAGTTCCATGCATGCCGTCGGAATTCGAAACGGTGGCGTAAAATGAATTGTTGGATGCTCTATTGCTCTTCAAGTCGATCTTCATCGAGGACGTAACGAAGAACCAAAAAAAATCTCCACACCTCAATATCAGGCCATCTCCACGTATTTTGGTCCCAAATTGTGGCCGATCGATTTGAACCGTTTGCGTCGGGGCTGCAGACACGAACGGGACTTTGTCCTCTCCGCTTGGCCGTTTGCGTCAGCACACATAAATTTTTTTAACTTTATTTTCTTACTAGAATATATAACATATATGACTGCTAAAGACATAAATCTATACCTATATCTAATTCTAATCTAATCTAATCTAATCTAATCTAATCTAATAATAATAAAAGTAGTAAGACTTCTTGTTTCGTCCGTCACAAAAAGACATAATTATCCCTGTAATTCTAAGATATTACCCACCGGTGCCACCGGTAAGTGAAAAAACGGTTCGATTCTTTTCCAGTCCGCGCCCGCACTGGACGGCGCACACTGTGGGCGCCTTCTTCCGCGCGACGGCCGCGACCAGCAGCAGTAAGGTTGACATCAGGACGCTGCTAAGCGGCGGAGACACGGAGTACAACGGATAGCCACCTTCCCGTCCGCCCTTCTGTTGGACGGCGACGCCACCACCACGATGGGCGCCGACGCCGGCAGCCTCCTGCAAGGGCTTCGCGCCTGGGACGGGCGTTGTGGCGGCGATGCCTGGAGGCTGGAGACGCCTGCAGATTTGACCCCGTCGCGAGCGTCCTAGACCTGTATGCTGCCGCACCGACCCCGGACCTCCGGCCGCCATGAGCACCCGAGACTTGGCCGATGCAGAATTGCAGATATGCACAGGACGCTCTTTTGCACTTCCTCGGCAACGGTAATAAAGCTGCTGACAACCTTCCCGCCCCGAGCTCAAGCTGACAGCTCCTCCGTAGACGAGTCCCCATCCCGAGGTGCTCATGGTGGGACGGGATCTGGAAGTGAACGCGAGCGCCCGTTGGAAAACTTGACAGTGCGCGGGCGAGGGGCCGGCCTGGACGACAGCGGCGGACCGGAGGAGTTGGAGGATAGCATGTCGAGAGAGGGGCCTCGGCTGCAACGTGTTCTCCATCGAGAGCCTCTCTCTCAGGCTGCGTGAGCTTATGCGCCGCCCCTCCGCGGGCAATTCTCTGAACGAAGTCGTTCTGGCCATTGAGAAGCCACAAGTCTCTAGGACCAGGAGCCTAAGCGCAGAGAGCTTCTTGCCTTGGTTGGAAACGTACGAAGCCTGGAGCTTTCGCCCTGGTGCATTGAGGTATATATATCACTTCTTCATCTTGTGAAGAAATATTTGTTTCAGGGATCTAATTATTCCGTTGTGAATAACTTGAAGCAATTTGCACGTCGTGAGGAGTTGTCGAAGGTGCGGCTGGATAAGGTGACACGGTTGGCTTGCATAATAGAGAGGAGGGAAGAAGGTGCTTTAATAATCTTTATCCATTGCTCCGTTGCTTACAAGTTGCCCCAGTGTGTAAGAATTTTCTGTCTCGGTCGTGGTGAGATATGCATATCCTTGAGTTTTTCACTGGTCTGAGTTACTGCAGTAACATTATGATACTGCCAATAATGTGGTTGCTTGTTGTCTTAGCCATCACAGTCGAAGCGGAGACGATGCAGCGACGACGAAGTTCAGTGTGATGTTATAGGTGGTAGGGGGTGATTATGAGGAATCTCAGGGTAATTAGGATGGAGTACATTGATGAGAGCAAGGGTGGATTGGAACTGGTTAAGATTCTGCTCAAGAATGCGCACATGTTGGAGACGATGACAATTGTGCCTTCCATGGATGGCCTTGAGCAGGCAAAGATCAGGCGCAGGGTGTTGAAGTTCAGAAAAGCTTCCAGGAATGCCAGCATCCACTTTTGTGCCAGTGCATGATGATTCGATTGTGTCATGTGTTAATCGGTTGTCTGATAATGCAGTCCTTGAAGGATGATGCCTGTCATCAGTGAGGATCTTCCAGTTCAGTTCTGGGTTCTAACTCTCTGGTGCAGCCATGGAGCATAGCTGCATAGGCACATTGTGAGCAGTGTACGACTTTTGCTAAGATGTCTCGACGCATTGGAGTGCTTGTTCATCACGTGGTTTTGGTCAGAGTCGGTTAATGGACCTGCCTATCTCAGGATGCACCTCATCAATCATCCATACTATCACTAGTGGAAAACAACTCTTTAGTACCGGTCGGGGAGGGGCATCAGTACCGGTTTCGCAACCGGTACTGCGCAATCGGGACTGATGCCCCCCCAGCATCAGTACCGGTTGCTTATCGTCCCGTGCTAAAGGGCCTCCACGTGGGCGCGGGGCACGGGCTCGTGCGGAGAACGTTTAGTACCGGTCGGTAACATCGGCCGGTACTAAAGGGTTTAGGTTTTAAGGGTTTTGCAATTTATTTTTCGTTTCCTTTTTTTCTGTTATCTGTTTTCTTTTCTTCACTGCAATTTTATTTTGTGTTTTATTTTTCATCTGCTGTTTTACATTCATACGGTATTATATATATACACGATACACGTTGATGCATACGTAATATACTTTCGTATATGTATTCTACGCTACTAGATACGGTAAACGTTGATATATAATATAATTTAGATATAGGACATTTTCATACTACGCTATTACATACATATATACATATATACAATCCGGTGTATAGAGATCGAAATAATGTCATACATCCTCCTCTTTCATGTGGCATAGCTATATTTAGGATTATGATATTCTCCCTTTGGATGCATGACCTCCTTAAGGATAAATCCCGATGTGGTAGGATGGCGTTCCGCTTGTCGTTAAGCTTTAAACGAGATCAATATGAATATATTAGTTGTGTGTGTATATATATATATCAAATCATAATAAGATTGAAATATAGTACAAGATAGTCACACTCACATCCATTCTTTTTTCACGCGACGCCTGCTCAACGCTCAAGTTCCTCATGAACTCGCAGACGTAGAATCCACATAATTCATTTCCCGGAGGCTGCTTCAAGGTCTTTACGAGAATATAAATTAATTAAATAATAATTCAAAATGATGATGAATTAAAGAGACTATGTTTAATAGTAGCACACTTATATCAATATGTTTAATAGTCAGCTCTGGTTTCCATTCACCCCTCTCTCTCTTGATGAATATTTTCCAAACCCTACTCGCAAAAGCAAATGAATAAATGAGTTATGATTACTTGATATCATGAAATGGGGTTAATGGTTGAAATTACGTAGCTCTGAAGCATGTCAATCAAGTCCTGATGGTATGATTCTGGTTTGCGTAATGAGTCAAAGACTTCAACTAATCCCTTGTCAATGATAATGTCCAGTAGAATCCAATGGTAGCTGCACACGTTTATATATTGAGGCATGCATATAACTCATCAATTAAACTTAACATCTAGTAATTAGCAATATAGAAACGTGTTCAAGACAGTCACACTCACTTGAAGTTGTAAGGAAGAAGTATATCTGCCGCCTGTGTTTGCCTCAATAGCGACCTCAACAATGCCTCCTCGCAGTACTGGGACTTCCGCTGTAAGTTTTTGCAGTTAACGATAGATGGGTCAATGAACCCAACTTCCCAGAATCTTTTCCTTTTGCACTCGATAAGCATCCACCTGCATATATAATAGCATACGAAAGAATATAGTGAGGATAATTACAGACTCAATTAGTGAGGATAATTACATGCTCAGCTAGACACTTAGAAAAAATCACTTACAGAACATAGCAACTCATGATAGTTGCGTCGAGAGCACGCCGGTTGTATAACTGCCATAATTCTTCAAATTCGACACATATCTCGTGGTTGGCGAAGAATTGGTCTTCTCGGTATGTCACGTAAAACACGAGTTGCTTGTCCTTTGCAACCTTCATGTACCAGTCATGCAATCTCCGCATTTGAAAAGCTAGACGCACCATCTCATCAGGAGGGAGAACATCTTTCCCGTAGACAAACTTCCGTGCTATCTCAGTCGACTTGGTGAAAAGTGCGTCAAGCTCAGCATCGTCCATGTAGTCTGAAGCAGGAACATTTGTCCCAACGTTGGGACTCTTGTCTGTCTGAACCTTCAGCGGGGCGACCGACTGTACTTTCTGTTCTCCGAGCTGGGGAACCTGTTTCGCCTTCTTCTTCTTCTGTGCAGCGACCCTTGCAAGTACTTCGGCCAAAATTTAGAAACTTCCTAAAACAGTAGCAAAAATTGCAAGTACTTTGCATCAAATAAAATTGCATAAGTACTTTGCATCCACGCTAATAAAATTACACAAGTAGTTTGCATCAAAAATAAAATTACACAAGTACTTTGCATCAAATATAAAAAACAGTAGCATTTCCTATAGCAATATAAAAAACAGTAGCATATTTTTTACATTGCAAAACAAAACATCTAAACCTAGCAACTATGTATTGCATTTGAACTAATGTATTGCTATTTGATAACACCTAAAATTAACAATTACTTTGCATTCATATAAAAACAGTAGCATAAATAACAATAGCATATAAATAACAATTACTTTGCATAAAAACAATTACTTTGCATAAAAACAAGTATTTTTGTTAACACTTGATTGTTTTGCTAACACTAGTTATAATATTCTCTCTAACACAGTAGCAAAAACAGCATGAAAATATGGCGCTGACGTCAGCATGACATCAGCAGTGTGGCAGCGCCTCCACCTCGGCCTCCCTTCCGCGCAGCGCAGTGTGGCGGCGGCAGCAAGCAGCAGGTGGCGGCGGCGCGTCCGTACGAGGCGGCGGCGATTTCTACCGGCGGTCTCGATCCCGTCCGCGCAGCGCCTCCACCTCGGCCTCCCTTCCGCGTAGCGCCTCCACCTTGGCCTCCCCTCTGCGCAGCGCCTCCACCTCGGCATCCCCTCCGCGCAATGCCTCCCCTCGGCGGAGATTTCTACCGGTGGCGACGGCGGCGGATTAATCTAACCTAGGGTTTTCGGCCGGCGGCGAGAGAGAGGGAGTGAGGAGAGCTCACCGTGGGGGAGCGCCGGAGTCGGGGAGCGGCCGGAGTCGAGGACGACGTCGGGAAGCACCTCCACCTCGGGCAGCACCTCGTCTCCGTCGGGCAGCAGTTCTCTGCGTCGATGGCGTCGTCTCCATCGGGGCAGCAGTTCTCTGCGTCTGAGTATGGAGGAAGAGGAACTGCCCAATCGGGCATTTAATGCCACCACCTTTAGTACCGGTCGATACCACGGACCGGTACTAAAGGTCCTCTAGTACCGGCTGGTAGGACGGCCCGGTACTAAAGGTCTGTCGTTTGGGCGCCCAGAAAACTGGCGCGAAACGAAAACCTTTAGTACCGGCTGGTAGAACAGCCCGGTACTAAAGATCTTTTTCATTTTATTTCTCTTTTCTCTTTTCTCCTTTCTGTTTTTTTATATCTACTGATGTAATTGTTTAATTAGTTTGTAATAATTACTAAAAATCATGTCTATATTGAAGAACATGTTTTCAATAAATTACAAAAATTAGATATTAAAAAATGTAACATTTAAAATAAAGGGAATTGATAATCGCCATTTAAAATCATGACTTTTTTTGTGAACAAAGTACCAAAAATATGATGCAAAATGGCACCCATTTAATTTTCATGGAAACTAGTCCACATATGATGGATAATCCCCAAGTAGTAGGTTTTTCTTTGATTTCTACCTAATTTTCCCTAGTTAATTGAGTTTATGTCGATTTTTCGAAAGTAATTCAAATTTGAACTACAACTATTTGATAGTTTGGTCTTAAGTTTTTGGAAAAATCATTTTAAGGTACACAACTAGTGGTTATATCACAGAAACATTGATAGTTGTAGAAACTTGATTTCTAGCAAAATTTGCAAAAAAAGTCTTAACAAAAAAGGTCTATCATGTATGAACATCTAGAACTTTCAAGACAAATGACCAAGTTATGGTCATTTCAACAACATAGTTTGTGATAAAGACCTCATATTTCACAACATAGTTTGTGATAAAGACCTCATATTTCATAAATATCATTCCTGGATTACACATCACCAATATTCCCATCTGTTGTATTATTCCTCCTTTTCTTCGATTGCTTAACTTTGCGCCGGAACCCTGGAGAATCTTCATTACTTAACGTGATGCTTGGGTCAGTGTTGACTTTGAAGGGCGGAATTTCTTCAAACTTATCATAATCTTCTGACATATCTGTCTTGTCCTCCACTCCCACGATGTTTCTTTTCCCTGAAAGAACTATGTGGCGTTTTGCCTCGTCTGATGTATTCGCTTACATGTTTTTTCTTTTCTTCGGTTTGGTAGACATGTCTTTCACGTAGAAAACTTGAGCTACATCATTTGCTTGGACGAACGGTTCGTCTTTGTAATCAAGATTGTTCAGATCCACCGTTGTCATTCCGTACATCGGGTCTACCTTTACCCCGCCTGCATTCAGCTTGACCCATTTGCACCGAAACAAAGGGACCTTAAAAGAAGGTCCATACTCAAGTTCCCATATCTCCTCTACGTAACCATAATATGTGTCCTTTTGCCCATTGATGTTTGTTGCGTCAAAGCGGACACCACTGTTTTGGTTGGTGCTCTTTTTATCTTAAGCGATCGTGTAAAATGTATTCCCATTTATCTCGTACCCTTCGAAAGTGACTATAGTCGAAGATGGTGTCCTGGCCAACAAGTACAGCTGAACATCAACTTCGGTGTTACTCATGAGATGTGTTTGCAACCAACCGCTGAATTTCGCCGTGTGTTGATCTTTAATCCAGAACTCATCCTCCACCGGGTTCTCAGATCGTAAAATATTCATGTGTTCCTCGATATACGGAGCTGCCAACGAGGAATTTTGTAGAACTGTGTAGTGCGCTTGACTGAAAGAAGGTCCGTCCCTACATACAAATACTTTTTTCCCTAGAGTGCCTTTTCCACTCAGTCTCCCCTCATGTCGCGACTGTGGAACACCAATCGGATTAATGTCAGGAATAAAGTCAACACAGAACTCAATGACCTCCTCGGTTCCATAGCCCTTGGAGATGCTTCCTTTTGGCCTAGCACGGTTATGAACATATTTCTTTAAGACTCCCATGAACCTCTCAAATGGGAACATATTGTGTAGAAATACGGGACCGAGAATTTGAATCTCTTCGACTAGGTGAACCAAGACATGCGTCATAACATCGAAAAAGGATGGGGGGAACACCAACTCAAAACTGACAAGACACTGGACCTCATCATTCTGTAATCTTGGTAGGATCATTGGATCGATTACCTTCTGAGATATTGCATTGAGGAATGCACAAAGCTTCACAATGGGTACTCGAACATTTTCCGGTAGAAGCCCCCTCAATGCAATCGGAAGCAATTGCGTCATAATCACATGGCAGTCATGAGACTTTAGGTTTTGAAATTTTTGTTGTGCCACATTTATTATTCCCTTTATATTCGACGAGAAGCCAGACGGGACCTTGATACTGCTCAGACAGTCAAAAAATATCACTTTCTCTTGTTTGGTTAGAGCATAGCTGGCAGGACCGTCATAATGTTCTGGAAGCAGGCCGTCTCGTTCTTTCAAACGTTTCAGGTCCTCCCGTGTTACCGCTGTGTTTTTTTTCTTCCCATACACGCCCAAATGGCCTAGCAGGTTCACACAAATATTCTTCGTCACGTGCATCACGTCGATTGCAGATCGGACCTCTAGGACTTTCCAATATGGTAGCTCCCAAAATATAGATTTCTTCTTCCACATGGGTGCGTGCCCGTTTGCGTCATCCGGAACCTTTAGTTCTCCAGGACCCTTTCCAAAGATTACTTTTAGATCCTTGACCATATCAAATATTTGTTCACCAGTACGGTCCATAGGCCTCCTACGGTGATCTGCATCACCTTTGAAATGCTTGCCTTGCTTCCGGACGTTATGCCTGACCGGAAGAAATCGACGATGCCCCAGGCACACACACTTCTTACAATTATCCAAGTATATACATTCAGTATCATCCAAACAGTGTGTGCATGCATGGTATCCCTTAGTTGTCTGTACTGAGATGTTACTAAGAGCAGGCCAATCATTGATCGTTACGAAAAGCAACCCTCGAAGATCAAAATCCTCCTGTTTGTGCTCATCCCACACACGTACACCTTCTTCCCGCCACAATTCTAAAAGTTCGTCAACTAATGGCCTGAGGTACACATCAAGCTCGCTCCCTGGTTGCTTCGGTCCTTGGATGAGCACTGGCATCATAATGAACTTTCGCTTCATGCACAATCAAGGAGGAAGGTTGTAAATACATAGAGTAACAGGCCAGGTGCTATGACTGCTGCTTTGCTCTCCAAAAGGATTGAAGCCGTCCGTACTTAGACCAAATCTTAAGTTTCTTGCGTCATCTGCAAAGTCCGGGAACTCTCTCTCGATTTTTCTCCACTGGGATCCATCAGCGGGGTGTCTGAACATCGCGTCTTTCTTCCGGTCCTCTTTGTGCCATCGCAACATCTTGGCATGCTCTCTGTTGCTGAACAAACGTTTCAACCGTGATATTATAGGAGCATACCACATCACCTTGGCAGGAACCCTCTTTCTGGGGCGCTCGCCCTCAACTTCACCAGGGTCATCTCGCCTGATCTTATACCGCAATGCACCGCATACCGGGCATGCATTCAGATTCTCGTACTCCTCACCGCGGTAGAGTATGCAGTCATTAATGCATGCACGTATCTTTTGCACCTCTAATCCTAGAGGACAGACGATCTTCTTTGCCTCGTACGTACTGTCGGGCAATTCGTTATCCTTTGTAAGCATCTTCTTTATCTTTTTCAACAACTTTTCAAACCCCTTGTCCGATACACCATTCTCAGCCTTCCATTTCAGCAAATCCAGCGTCGTACCCAGCTTTTTCTGGTCATCTTCGACACCTGGGTACAAATTTTTTTGTGATCCTCTAACATGCGCTCCAACTTGAGCCACTCCCTCTGATTTACGCTGTTTCTCTGTGCATCAGCAATGGCCCGAGCAAGATCATCAGCGGGCTCGTCCGGCGCCTCTTCGTCAGGCGCGTCTTCTCCAGTTTCCCCCATTGTAGTACCGTCGTATCCAGGAAAGTCAGGATAGTTGTCATCGTCCTCTTCTTCTTCATTGTCTTCCATTATGACCCCTGTTTCTCCGTGTTTGGTCCAACAATTATAGCCGGACATGAAACCGGACTGAAACAGGTGGATGTGAATGGTTTTTGAGTTGGAGTAACTCCTGATATTCTTACAAGCACAACATGGACAATACATAAAACCATCCCGCTTATTTGCCTCAGCAACACGGATAAAATCCAGCACGCCGGTCATGAATTCCGGAGTGCGTCGGTCAACGTACATCCATTGTCGATTCATCTGTATTATGTAAATATATACAAAACCATTACACAATAGTTATATATATCTATCTATCTATCATGAATAGATAGATACGTGACCAATTCATTAATACAAGTTCACCATATTTAAACAAATCTAATACATAGTTCTCATAAAATATTCATTAATTGAAAATAACATAGAACTAGCTAAAGAATTTAAATCCAACGACAAATGCGATCAAAATCGCAACTAAGGTAATTATTGAACCAACAGCATAATGATACCAAGCCTCTTGACTAATGACATATTTTCTAAACTTTTTAAGCTTCAAGCTCATTGCATTCATCTTGATCTTGTGATCCAAGCGCATTGCCTCCATCTTGATCTCGTTATCATCGACGACGTCGGCAATCTTCAACTCTCATTTCATCTTCTCTTCGAGACGAAGATCTTCACTTCTTTTCAATTTAGCTTTCAACTCATTGTTTTCTTCTACTAAAAACTTGACAATATGGTCGGGCTCATTTTCCGGTTCAACTACCTCCTAGATAAAAATATATCTACGTTAAGTTGGTCGGTATAATTTTTATAAACACGAAATTAAACAAACATATACTTATAACAAACAATCGTACCACATCCGAATAATAGAGCGGGCGAGAGCCGGTGTGGACAGATGTCAAAACCATGACACTATATATAACAAAAAGTTACACAAATAAGAAAATTATACAAGTAATAATTCTATAACTAAGATTTATTAAAATAAAAGATAAAAAGAAGAGGCTCACCGAGGTGGTGTCGGCGACGGGACGACGCGGGAGACGACACTACAAAAAACCACAAATCATATTTTAGTTTGACCTTAAATGCATATAAAACAAATGAAATCTCTAAGTTAGGCATTTCATCAAACACCTTGCTAGCACTATAAAAATCAAATGAGCTCAAACTAGCAAACAAATGAGCTAAACTTCAAATGCCGGAAGAGTAGATGAAGGTGCTAACCCTTATATAGCTAGATGCCACCAACCTAGACAAATGTTGGAGAAAAATGTGGTGAACTTGAGCTCTTGGGAGAGAAAAGAGAGCAAAATTTGAGTGTGTGCTCGAGCTGAAAAAATGAAGATGTGGCTCGGGATGGGAGATGCTAAATACAGTGAAGACATTTAGTACCGGTTTGTATTACAAACCGGTACTAAATGTTCTCGCCGCGGGCCCCCCAGTGCTGCGCCAGCCGCCAACCCTTTTAGTACCGGTTGGTGTCCCCAACCGGTACTAAAGGTTCCAACTGAACCGGTACTGATGCCCCCCTCTCATCTGGCCATTCGGACCGGTACTAATACCACAATAGTACCGGCCGCAAACCCGGCCGAGACTAGATGTCTGGACGTAAAGTGTTTTTTCTACTAGTGTATAAATGTTGTATAGAATACAAAGTCTTGAATACCATCGTTTACTTACTCACTGCTTTGAATATTTGATGCAGACCAGATTGGCCGGTATCATCTGATGAAGTTCCATAAAATAAGAAAGCCAATTGAAACAAGGACAACTTGCTGGCGTTTTTGCAATGACTTTGAGATCACCGAACGAGTTGTCTGATCCGTTTTTGTGCAGAGAATAAAGTGGATGATTAGCCACTTGAGCTCAAATTGTAGTGAAAAAAGGTAAAGAAAGCTGAAGATACAGTTTTTATGGCATATACAGATGATGTGATTTTAGCGGGCGATCATTTAACTATAGGTTATACGCTTCTTACGGCTTTTCTGAACTATTGATTTGATTAGTTTGTATAAATTTAGTACACCAATTCGTTCCGCCGTGTCAATGCATGGGAAATTCTATTATTTAATTTAATGAGACGCCGTAGCGACGCACGGGCTTTGTGCTATTAAAACATAAATTAAAAACGCCCTAGAAACTAGAGCTTGATGCGCCGCCGCGCCTAGTCGTCGTCATCATCCCCAGTGAGATCGATGTGCGCCGGAGCTTGCGACGGCGTCTGGGGAGGCGTCTGGGGCTCGACATAGCCCCAGGGCCCCGAGGACGACGCGTCAGCGTCGGTCTTCCTGAAAGGCCAGCGCCCTGTCATGGTGGTCGTGGAAAAAGGAGGTGGTTGTTCTGGTTCTGGACGCGGCCGCAACAGCTCATTTTAAAGAGGGAGAGGATGCGGTCTTCCAAGGCTATTGATGGCGGCGCGGAGTTGGAAGTGGCGGTAGCCAGTCGCCATTGATGGCGACGCAGAAGTGGAAGCGGCCGCGCATCCTTTTCCCGGTGCAGACATCTGAATCGGCACGGGCGCAGGAGACGAAGCGGTCGCGGTCGCTGACACGCGGGCCCCCCGGGCAGAAGGAGGAGGACACAACGGTCAGTCCGCAGCGACGCAAACTGCACCCAAATTTTGGCCGCGCCGCGGACAGGCCGACGAAAATGCGTTGGGCCGCTGGGGTGGGTTTTTCGCATCCCCGATCAAAATTGGACCGAATCGGACGTCTACGGCCCGCTTGCGTCGGCCGTTGGAGATGCCCTCATACCTCGAGCCATGCTTCACAGAGGTACTCAAAAGGGATGGAAGCAGAAAATATATGGTGTCAAGCTTAGAACCTCCATCACATAGGGTCGTGGCGCAACGGTTTAATTTTTGCACCTGGTCGGTGCTTGTACATTTTGCTTCACAAACTCAACTTTTATTTTTCGTTTAGTAAATTTTGTGAAAGATTTTTTTGAAAAGTTTGTTAAAAATTAAGTTTATCATTTTTCATATCAACTCGTAAACACAAAAGAACTCCATGCGAGAGGATATCTTTTTTGAGGTTTTTCACTATCTTTGATTTTTTTTTTGAAAAAAGGTTAAAATGATCACCATGGCTATTCATATAAAGGGGTCGAATTTTTCAAAAATATCGATGTTTCTGTGATATAACCACTATCTTTGTACCCTAAAATGATTTTTAAAAAATTCAGACCAAACTCACACACTTGTAGTTTAAATTTTAATTACTTTACAAAAATCAGCATAAACTCATTTGACTAGGTGAAATTATGTAGAAATCAAGAAAATTCTTAATTCTTAGATATTATTTATCAAATGTGGACTACTCTTTATGACAATTAAATAGGTGTCCGTTTTAAAAAATAGATATCTGTTTTTTTGTGGGGGGAATAGAAATCTGTTGTCACCATTCGCTTTCAGTGACCGAGCAGACCGAAATGACCGAACCTGGCCGAGCAACGGAGCAACCTAACCTACCCCAGGCCCAGCGGCCCAGCCTGCCTAGCGACCAAATCTTTAATTAAGTGTCAACGCCGTTTTTCCACTTTTTTTTGCGGAATCGTCGTCTCCCACGATCCCACTGTGTGACTCTACCCGATGGGCGACGCCCGACGCCTAGGGTCTAGGACCTAGCCGCCGCCAGCACCCGGCAGTCACTCTCCCTCCGCCTCTGCCGCGGCCCGTTCGTCGGGCAACCCCGATCGCCCAGCGATCCCGCCGCGGCGCCGCCCGCTCGTCGAGGAGGGCCTTCGCCGCCCGTTCCTCGAGCTCCGGCCTCCGCCCGCCCCCAACGACCCCGCGTAGGCTGGTCGGCGCGTCCCCGCCTCTGCCCCGAGGTAGAAATCCTCCCCTTTCGATGTTCTGCCCCCCCACCCCCCCCCCCCCCCCCCCCCTCCCAAATCTCTATTTTCTCTTACATATACTGGCTTTGACTCCATATATTCTGTTTATGTAGAATGTAGGAGTTGATTTAGTAAACGATGCTTCGGTTTCAGTTTACAGGAAGATAAGATGAACAAAAGAACATCTTTTTTTTCCAGTACAAAGCCCCGAATCCACAGAAGAGGGCCCTTCAACTTGAGCAAGTGACCAGCATTGAATATTGTGTCCCAATTTCTATTAGTCATCCAACTGAGCTTGCCTTTTGTTATGCCTTTAAACTGCGGTTTTTTTTTTTACATTTTAGCATGGCCGGTACAACAGAATTAGAGATGCTAAATAATTTATAAACTTTGTATGAGAAAGATGAATTAATGGTGTATTAGGAATTAGGAACTAGGAAAATGGCAAATTAGGGCTGCTAAGTACAACGGTGTATCAGGGAGATGAATAGATTATGTTCTACAAATAGGTGAATATGAAGTGCAAACCTACAATTTGGTCATGACATGACCAAATTAAGGACCGAATTTCCGGGTACTCGAAATTTTCCGCCGGCAACAAATCTTAGCTCTATTCAGTCTCCAAATCTGGAAGGCCGAATTCAGATAAGACCGAAAAATCGGTCATGACAAAACGCCGACCCCTAGCATCACTTTGTTCGAAATTATTCATTACTGAAATCTGGGTTCAGGAAAACTGTGAAGAGTTTGCCCTCCAGAACCAAGTAAAATTTACAATTTACAGGTTGAATGAAAACCCGAAATTCAATGTTTATTTCAGGTGACTGTACACAAATTATCAAACTATTTTGGGTTGGGATTTTGGTAGGCTGGGTTTGTAGGAAATAATAAGGTCCATTATTTCGTGCCAATTTTAGTGAAAAAACCCATCACCATCTTCTTTTAGTTATACTGTTGATATGGTGAGTGGCCTTCAAATGGGCTTTAGAAGTTGCTGATTTTCGGCTGGTCTCGGTTTCTTAAGGAACAACAATATCAAATATAACATCTGTATAGAGGTTCAGAATTTCAGTCTGAAGCTTGTTTTCCTTATAGAAATATATGTTATGTGGTACTCCCTCTGTTCCCAAATACAAGACGTTTCGGCAGTTCTATATTAAGGACTAGAGGTAGTATGTTTTATCCTGCTTTGCCTCACAATTGATTTTGATGAAGTGACTAGGGTAGTAGGGTTAGATTGCATACTTTTCCCCGCTTCTTTGTTTTGATGAGTTCCATTTTTTTCTTGTCCAGACTATAGAACTATTATACGGCTTTTGCAAATGCTTCAAGGCAACAACATTTCCAACCTGAAGACCTTGTATGAAGTTCTATCAGTGAGCGAGGATGCTGCGTATGACGAAATCCGTGCAGCCTACAAGTCTGCTGCTTTAAGTACACATCCTGACAAAGCACAGACTACTCTCGAGCCATCTGTGTCTTCCAGTGAACAGCATGGGTTTTTTGGTGTGCAGGAAGCATGGGAAATCCTACGGTATCCTAAATCTCGAGCAGAGTATGACAAGCAGCTGCAATCATCCAGACAGAGCCTTCAAATTATCGCATCTGATGTCGAGATTGATGATATGACTGTTGAAAGTTCTGCCGATGGTGTGGAGCTACTTTACCCTTGTAGATGTGGTGATTATTTTTCAATCACTTCTCATGAGCTTAGTGAAATGGGAATTTTGTTGAGTGAAGATGGGGAAATAGGACTACAGGCACCTGACTCTGTATCGATGTCTGTTGTGCTGAGCTGTGGGTCGTGCTCTCTTAAAACACGACTGGTTATAAACAAAACTTGATTGTTCGTTTTTACCTCGGGCTGTATGGTCAGAAGATATCGATTTTAAGCATCTTTGGATACACCTCTTGTCGTTCTCAAGCTAGTGTGTATTGTTAGCTTATATATTCTTTCTTTTGTACATGAGCAACTGATGGCTATAATCTTTTTAATTCTAGACACTGGGAATTAACGGTGACTATATGGGTTGTTGGTAAATTCCCTATCAAATATTTAGGAATTCCCTTACACTATAGTAAGCTGAGAAGAGAAGACTTGCAACCCTTAATTGATAGTTTGTTAAAGAGATTAGCTGGCTGGAGAGGGAAACTATTGTCTTCAGCGGCTAAGAGAGAGTTGGTGCAGTCAGTTCTAGCTAGTATCCCCATTTATTTGCTTTCTTTTTTCAAGTTCCCCAAGTGGGCTTTAGATTTAATTAATACCCATTTAGCCAACTGCTTGTGGGATGATACTGAAGGGAATAGGAAGATCCACTTAGCCAATTGGCCTTCTGTGTGCATGAAAAAAGAGTATGGTGGATTAGGAATCCCTAACATTCAAGAGTTAAACCTGTGTGTGATAGGCTCTTGGATTAGAAGGTATGCTCAAGGTGAAGGGACTCTTTGGAGGAAAGTACTAGATGCTAAATACAATACTAGGAACCCCAACATTCTCTGGTGTTCTGAGACTCACCCTTCCACTTTTTGGAAAGGAGTACTGTGGGCAGCCAAGGCTGTCAAGATAGGATATAAATGGAAAGTAGGCAATGGTAAATTAGTTAAATTTTGGGAGGATATTTGGTTTGGAAACACCCCTTTATCTTCACAATTTTGGGACTTGTATGTTATTTCAAATCAACAGACTAAAACAATAGCTGAATTGTGGGATGGCAATCAGCTTAGATGTGATTTTAGGAGAACTTTCACTGATGAAATGATGGAGAAGTGGATAGACTTAGTTAGTATAGCTAGCTCTATTATCTTTAGTGAGGAGGAAGACCAGATGATCTGGCAGTATGAGTCTAAAGGGGTATACTCCTCTAAGTCTATGTATGCAATTGTTAATTCTAGAGGGGTCAAACCTGTGTACTTACCTTCTGTTTGGAACATTAAAGTACCCCCTAAGATTCAAATGTTTCTGTGGTTGTTTTCACAAAATAAAATCTTGACTAGAGACAACTTAAGGAAAAGAGGGATGCCAAAACCTCTAGTGCATCACCTTTTCTTTGAGTGTTTAGTGGCTAGGAAAATGTGGGAATTAATCTTAGAGGTTTTTAAAGTAGAGATATCTAATTTTGAATCTCTAGCATCCAAATGGCTGTGCACTACTAGATATTGGCAGCTAAATATTGCTACTGCTGTAGTGTTGTGCAGCTTGTGGATTAATAGAAACAATTTGGTCTTTAATCGTTGCTCCTGGATTAATCTTAAACAGGTGTGGCGTCTGATACTCTTTTTCCTAAGTCTGTGGCAAGTCCCACTAGGAGGAGTGGCAAAAAGCGAGCTGGAACACCTCAAGGAGCTGCTGCTCGCAAGGCTCAGGAGCCCTCTGCTGATCGAGCCGGGATAAGGTGCACTGATTTCAGCTGGATAAGCACCTGGTCCACCACAGCAACCTCTGTGTATGGGGGCAAGGCGACTCTGGAGTACCTGAAGCTTCGTCCTGAGGAAGCAGATGCTATCCATGTGGTGATGTGAAGGAGGGAAGAGTCGCTCATCAAGTTTCTACAGCTTTGAGTCTTTGTAATAGGCTAGTTGTTCTCACCCTGCGTTTTGGGTTTCGTTTCTATCTTGCCTGCTGAACCTGTAATAGTTTCTAGATGTTTTAGTGGTAGTGGCTGGCTGAGGCCGAGAGGTTGCCTTTTTGGCGTTTCGACAATTTGGGTGGTCTTGCGAGAACTTGCTTGGCAAGGTTGTATTGCTGGTGGTTTCGTTTTTCGTAAATGGAACCGGGGAAAGGTCCCTGTTTATCTAAAAAAAAACTATATGGGTTGTTATTGTTATTGTTAATGCCTGCTGTTATGACTAATACTCTCACCAGTCACCCGGTCTGATGTTCACCAGTGCAACAGCTAAAATGAATGCTCACTGCTCATTTCTTGACTTGGATGACTCATGTCCTCCGCTCCCTTGGATGATCTATCAGCATACTGCAAGCAGATGTGCGTCCGAGGCGACGTTGTACTGTAAAAGCAGATGTGCGTTTGCTTGGTGAGTAGTACAGTACCTCGGTGAAGTGAGCCTGTGGTCGTGCTGACGCATTGACAACGCATTTTCCGTCCTTGGAGCTAAACACGGACACACTAGCAAAACACGTTTTTTTTTCAGTACACTAACACGATGTCGATCACTACTCTCGCCGTGGTACAAGTTAACCAGCGCCACCATTACAAAAAGAAGATCTTTCATTCTAAAAAAATGAAGGAAACCCCCAAATCATTGGTATACAACGGACAGGACTTGACTAGAGTGAAATGAGCTGCAGGAGAAATAAACTACTGTAAAAAAAAGACAGTGGAAAACGAACGGGGAAAAGCTATCATCAGATCAGCCGCGGGTGTCGCCGTCGTCTCGGCGGCCGAAGAGGAGTGCGGCGAAGCTGGCGGCGGCGCAGACCGCGGCGACGGCGTTGCCCTCGCAGAGCAGCACGCGGAAGGCGAGGCGCGCGATGTCGGCCGTGGCGCGGCGGCCCTCGGCGACGAGCGACCTCCTGGGCTTGCCCGCGAAGGCGAGCAGCACGAGCACGGTGATCCAGGTCATGAGCATGGCCGGGGCCGCGACGGCCAGCGCGGCGCCCATGGACAGCAGCCCGAACACGGCGCCGTACATCACGGACGCGTACAGCGCCGCGGGCCACACGGCCGGGGCCGACCCGGCGGCCGCGGACGCGTAGTACCAGGCGCGCACGGACCCCAGCAGGCTCCACGAGGAGGAGAGCAGCGCGGCGTAGACGGCGAGGAAGAGCGCCGCCCAGGTCCGGCGCTTGCGCATGGCGCGGAGCAGGAGGGACGTCCAGGGGGGCCACGCCGACGGGGCCGGCTCGGGCGCCTCCTGATCCGCCATCGATGGGGCTCGGATTCTTGGTCTGCGGGAGTGATTTGGGGGTTGGGGCTTTGCCGTTGCCGGCGTGCTCTGGTTTGTTTACTTGCCTGCGAGCTCAAGGCAAGCCGAATAGCTTCTTTGCTTTCTCTGCTTGCTCATCCTTTTTTTTCTTTCCTTGACAACTTTTACAGGTGGTGCGAATCCTCTTTCTTTGCAATAGTTTACCTCCGCCAATGTTTTTTTTGGGAAACTACGAAGTGTTTCGACTTGGCTGAGTCGGACCGGATCGTCATGAGCCCGTCGGGCTAAGGCCAGCCCGCCGTGTGCGGGCCCATATACCGCCCGTTATTTATTTTTTCACTAAAACGATACATTCCCTTCGGGGTTTTTTCACTACAAATATACATTCACTTCGATTTTTTTTTCATAAGATAGTCCTAGTATTTTCAGGGGATTAGTAGGGATATGTAATCCTCACAGAGATTGAGTGAATACCCTTCACTCAGTCCCATCATATCGCCAATCCATCTTGGTAGTGTATTCGGTATCGAGAGAATTCTAGAAAAAAAAAAGAATAAAACCAGTCAAATACGCCACAACCGAGCGGGTTTAGGTGATAGGTGGCAAATAACGGCGCATGGATTGATTCTTAGAGCGTGTTCGGAAGTCCTCTAATATCCACCTTCTTGAAAATTCACCGCATAGCGGTGCCGGACGCTTAAATTCTGAGAAACTGTATCTACAAAGATGAGTAGTTTACATACAAAACAAGAGCTGCCTTCTACGGAATTGGAAAATGCGGGGCTGGGATATTACGACGATTTTGGCATGAGATATCTATTCGATTACTCTTTTCACCTCGATGTCCCTCCATTGTCTCAAGACAGAAGCCTAACACTAGGAGCACACGTGTATCCCTACGATCCGCCACTCTCAAATCTCCTCTGCCCCGTCCTCAGCAACACACCTGATGTGGTTATACCCAACGGGTATACCCACGTTACTATAATAAGGCCTAAACTACCGGAAGGCCCACCTGGTGGCCCATAAAGACAGTCGCATAAATGGGGTACTACGGCCTGCAATGGGTGGAGTGCGGCTCAAGAAGAAGAGAATCGTGCCGACTTAGGTTAGTTATATCTGTAATCGAGTTGTATTCGAACTCCCGAGACCTGGCCGTGTATAAAAGGACCAGGAGGGAGAGAGCCAAGGAGGCAATCTTGTTTTTCTCCAAACCCTAGCGAGCCACGATCTCGCCGGCTTGCCATTGTAGCCACCTTGTAACCTGCAAATCAATACATCAACGAGCGAAACCCTAGCTCGTTACCGTCCGAATTCGCCAGCACCTATATACAGATTCTTCCCGATACAACCCAGGGTACTGAACCATGGGATTTGCTGAGTCCATGACTCGTCAATTGGCGCCGTCTGTGGGTAGAACTGGTGTTGGATCCACGGGTTCGGCAGACCCGACAATCGCGTCTCCAACTTCGACATCAAGAACAACTTCGCCACGGGGCTCGCCGGATCTACGGAAGCCGTTCGCCCTCGGTGCTTTCGACTTCGTTCCGCACTCAGAATCCGAGCGCCCTGCATTCGCCGAGATCCACTCAGGTATGGATCTAACATTCGGAGGTTTCCGTTTCCTTGTTAATCAATGGGGTACGCTCCACATGCTGGGCTCGCCCCGGATCGCAAAATCAGCAGTCGCGGATACAATGACAAGGGGCGTGGACAACATCGAGCTCTCCGCAACTCCCGAGGATGTCGACTACATGCCAGCACCGACCTCGGATGCCTCCGACCCGGCGTCAATTTCGCGCATCGCCAATTACGCGATGCCGTCGATCACTCTGCCACCCGTCGAGTCGCCAAAAGGAACTTCTGACGTCACGTGCTACTGTTCCGACTGCACAACCTTCAAAGTGGCCGCCATCCTCCGCGGGGCAGACTCGTCATCAAGCGATGAGCCTAGCCACCAGGGCGAGGGCCGCAACATACGAAACCGCGTAGCTAGTCAAGTTTTCATGGTGAATCGCAACGGCGCTTCAGGCACCGCTACAACACCAGTCCGACGATCCTCGATGGTACCAGTACAATACCCATTGACTGTACAGCTCTCAGCCGACACAGAGCTCGTTATCTCCGAGGAGATGGCGAGTAGGATCCAGGACGTCGTCAACAGCGGCACACTTATGCCTGAAGACGCCCCCAGAAACGATTTGCTGGCATACCAATACCTGCTGCGCAAGAAAAATCAGGAATTGCTGGAGATGGAGCAAGACCTCAACGACAGGCAGCAAAGAGCAGATTCAGCCAGCGCGAGGAGGCAGGCCGACTCGTCATCCCATTCGACCGGGGCAGACCCGCACTCCACGCATCATGTACGGACCCGATCGCATCTGCCTCGAGCCGGTTTAGAGCCAGTAAATATGCGGCAGAGGTTCATGAGGATAGGAGAAGACAGCATCCCAGTACCGCAAACAACCGCAGCCGCAGTCGCATCAGTTGCAACCTACCTCCGTTCCACGATGCCACCCGCGGCACAGTCTGCACCGAGCTCAGATCGACGCGTTGGAACAAGTGGGCACGGCGCTCGTACCAACTGGTACCCCTCAGAGTAGGCCCGGGAGCAGCCCAGTACAGAACACGCCTAACACTGGCACTCGAACAAATACCAACAGGCAAAACGAGATACCCACCTCGCAGAACGAGGACGCACACCAAGGCACCAGGCGTCGCGAGGATCGCGACCAGGATATACCAGAAGGAAGCAGGTCCAGGCGCCGCACTCGCAGTGAACATGACCAAGAAGAGCCAGAGCGAAGCAGGTCAAGACAGCGTCATCGCGACGAACGCGACAGGGACGAGACAGAGGATCAACGAGCCACTCGCCGCCGCTGCGAGAGAGAAGAGCGGCGGCGCGACAGAGAGGAGCGACGTCAACAAAGGCGTGCGTCGGACATCCAGCACGACTGTGTCGAGGAAGGCGTCGACGCACGCGACATCATCACCCAGCGCACGATGAACAGGCGCAGGCATCAGCGAAGGCATCACAGCCGCACTCCAGGCTCCAGTCGCAGTAGTTCATACACAGACTCAGACGTTGAACCCTGTGGAGCCATGTGTTTTACGACCGCCGTGCGGGAAACCCGCATGCCGAAAAGATTTAGGCTCACATCGGAAACACCCAAGTACGACGGTAGCCAATAACCAGCGGCTTGGTTAGAGGATTACAGAACAGCTGTAGCCTGCCAGCGAGGGAATTCGACGACTGCTATGCAGTACATACAATTAATGCTCACTGGTTCAGCCCGAGCCTGGCTCAGAGGACTGCCCCGCAGTTCGTACGGAACGTGGGACTCGTTCTGCCGCGACTTCAAGAGAAACTTCTCGTCGACCTTCAAGCGCCCAGCATCCTTTCAGCAGCTCAGAGCGTGCAAGCAAAAAGCCGGCGAGTCCCTGCGCGAGTATATCCAGTGCTGGACAACGATGAAAAACTCAGGCGTTAATATATCAGAAGACAATGCCATATTCGCCTTTATCCAGGGGTCCGGCGCAACGACCTCCAGGAAGCATTAGGTCGCGAGGACCCCAAAACGATCGCGCATTTAATGGAAATAGCCAACAAGTGGGCCGACGGAGAGGACTCGGTCAGGTCAGACAAGACACCATCGCCCGAGCAGGAACGCCAGCAGGGCAACTGGGGACGTCGTGGTCGCAACGACAGGAGAAACAGGCAGCGACAGTATGCCGACCTGGACGGAATCAAACAGGTCGCGGCTGGTTTCCAGGATAATCGCAGTCGCAGCTTCGCCCAGCAGGGAGACCACCAACGCGATGAACGCGAAGACAGAAACAGAGGTCGTGACGGCATAAACACCGAAGATAAAAACCGCGACGAGTGAGGAAGAAGACGCGAGTGGAGGCCCAGGGGGACCCGACGGGACGAGCGACCATACCGGACCCCGGCTGAACAGCTAAACGACCCATGCAGAATGCACATGTTCAGAGGAGATGATGGCAAGTTGACAGCAACTCATCTGCTCAAGGATTGTCGTGACTTCATCGCAATCCAGGCTGAGCTACGCAGAAGCGCAGGACTCTCCCTCAACTTACCCGCACTCGGGGCACCACCACCTCCGCCTACAGGGCACATAGCAGGAGCAATCCAAGTGAACCAGCGACAGGAGGAGCCAGCCGCCACGCAAGAACAGTACCCGCCCACTAGAGGGGCGATGTACATGATTCAAAAAGGTCGCCCGTCGAATCGGTGTCAGAAATTGATCACCAGACAGGTTCACCTAGCCACAACGACGCCACCCGCCGCTCCAGAGTACCTGCGAGGATCGGAAACCACCATCAGTTTCACCCGCGAGGATCACCCTCCACGAGTACCACGCCCTGGCCACGCGCCGCTGGTCCTGCATGCGCTAGTCGGAGGTTTTCGGATGAACAAGGTGTTCATGGACGGCGGCAGCGGTATTAACATCATGTTCGCAGACACTCTGCGCAAGATGAACTTGTCAGTCGAAAATCTGAAGCCATCGGACAACACCTTCCACGGCATCGTCCCAGGTAAAGCAGTGTACCCGCTAGGTTCTTTATGGCTTGACGTTGTTCTCGGTGAAGCGGATCACTTTAAAACAGAGTGCATCGAGTTCGAGGTCGTCGACTGGCAGTCTCAGTATCATGTCATCCTCGGGCGCCCAGCATTTGCGCGGTTCATGGCAGTACCGCACTATGCGTACCTGATGCTCAAGCTACCTGGACCCAAGGGAATCATAACAGTCAGGGGCGACTTCCGAAAGTCAGACAGCTGCGACAGGGAATTCAGCAAGATTTCCGAGTCCTTTGGCGCGCAAGAGCAGCTGGCAGAGATAGCCCTAGATAACGACCGGTCACTCTTCCCCGAAAGAAAGCAGTCTGCACCCGGTAGCTCTTTCAACGCGCAGAGCGACACAAGGGCACATCAGGTGCACCCAACAGACGCAAACAAGACGGTCCTCATGTCAAATAGCATCGCTAGCGCATAGGAAGGCGCGCTCGTCGAGTTCCTCCGTGAGAATTGGGATATGTTCGCCTGGCACCCAACCGATATGCCAGGTGTACCCAGGGAACTCGCCGAGCACGCCTTACAAATTTATCCAGACGCCAAGCCAGTCAAACAGACAATGAGAAGACTCTCCGAGCCAAAGCGATTGGCAATCAGAAAAGAACTAGACAGATTGTTGGATGCTGGGTTCATACGAGAACTAAAGAAGTCCGACTGGGTCGCGAACCCAGTACTCGTGCCAAAGAAGGGCGTCAAGAATGCCCGCATGTGCATAGACTTTACCAGTCTTAACAAGTGTTGCCCGAAGGATCATTTCCCGTTGCCTCGGATAGATCAGATCGTAGATTCGACTGCCGGGTGCGAGCGCCTCTCGTTTCTGGACGCTTACTCGGGCTACCAGCAGATCCAGATGAAAAAGGAAGACGAAGAAAAGACGGCGTTCATCACCCCTCAAGGCGTGTATTGCTACATGAAGATGACGTTCGGTCTCAAAAACGCAGGCGCCACATACCAGTGTATGATGCAGAACTGCCTAAAAGATCAGATCGTACCAAACATCCAAGTCTATATCGATGATATCGTCGTCAAGACTCAGAAAACAGATACACTCATAGAGGACTTGAAAGAAACCTTCGCCGCGCTCAGAAAATACAGAATCAAGTTAAACCCAACTAAGTGCGTCTTCGGGGTGCCATCAGGGCAGATTCTGGGGTACCTCGTGTCCGCCAGGGGCATTGAAGCGAATCCTGAAAAAATACAGTCGATCCTCACAATGCCCGAGCCAACCAAACTTCGAGAAGTCCAAGGACTAGCCGGCAGGATCGCGGCTTTAAGCAGGTTCATTAGTCGAATGGGGGAAAAGGCCTTGCCTTTCTACCAACTACTAAAGAAGGCGGACAAATTCGAGTGGACGACGGAAGCAAGAGTTGCCTTTGCCAACCTCAAGCGCATGCTGACGACGCCTCCAATCCTTGTGGCGCCGCAAGAGCAAGAAACGTTATACTTATATATTGCCGCCACCAACAGGGTGGTCAGCGTGGTCCTAGTGGTAGAAAGACCAGAGGAAGGAAAAACACAGCCGGTACAGCGGCCAGTCTATTATCTCAGCGAGGTGTTATCCCCCTCCATGGAGCGATACCCGCACTATCAGAAGCTCGTTTACGGCGTTTTTATGGCAAGTCGCAAGGTCGTGCACTACTTCACGGAGCACCCGATAGTGGTGGTGAGAAGCGCCCCACTCGCCGACATCCTCAACAATTCAATGGCAACAGGCCGAGTCGCCAAATGGGCAATCGAGTTAGGCCCATTAGACATCACGTATCGGCACCCGAAGGCCATCAAGGCTCAGGTGTTACCAGACTTCACCACCGAATGGATCGAGGCGCAGCTCCCTCACGTCCCCGACCTGTCCAACGCCTGGACTATGTATTTTGACGGGTCAAAAAGGTATGACGGAGCCGCAGCTGGAGTTGTGTTAACATCTCCCAAAGGTGATAAACTGCGATATATTCTGCAAATGGACTTCAAAAGAGCTACAAACAACGAGGCCGAGTACGAGGCACTTTTTCATGGCATGCGGATGGCAAAAGCCTGTGGGGCAACCCGACTGATGATATACGGCGACTCAAACCTCGTCGTAGAACAAACAATGAAGGAGTGCGATGCCAACGCGACTAACATGCAAGCCTACAGAGACCTATACAACATCATGGAAGGCAGTTTCGATGGATGCGAGCTGCGGCACGTAGGCCGCGAAAGCAACGAGGAGGCTGACATGCTAGCAAACATCGGGTCCAAGAAAGAGCCGATACCTCCAGGCGTTTTCTTGGAACGCATAAAGGAGCGCTCGATCAAGTTAAAAAAGGAACATCCACCCGAGGCGGTGACCGAAGAAGTAGATGATAAACCCGACAACACACCGGCTGAGCAGCAGCCCGGTAACGTGTTAGCAGCAACCCCTCCAGTCGAGGTGTTACTCGTGGAGCCTTCGTGGTAGAAACCTTTTCTGTCGTACATCCTCTGCCAGGAGGTACCCGCGGATCCAGTCGAGGCACGACGGATAACTCGACGATGCAAGGCCTTCACAGTAATAAACAAGGAGTTGTATAAGCGAAGCATCTCAGGCATATTGTAGCGATGCATCGCACCCGAGGATGGAAGAGCCATTCTATTGGACATACACGCTGGGACGTGCGGCCATCACGCAAGCAGCCGGGCGCTAGTCGCCAAGGCACTACGCGCCGGGTTCTACTGGCCCACAGCTATGCAAGACGCAGAGGACATCGTCAGGAAATGTCTTGGGTGCCAGAAGTATGCGACAAGACCTCATGCACCAGCCGCGGAACTCAAAACAATACCTTTAGCCTGGCCCTTTGCTCAGTGGGGCCTCGACATGGTCGGGCCGCTAAAAAAGTCGTTGCGTGGGGGTCACACCTTTCTACTAGTCGCAGTCGACAAATTTACCAAATGGATCGAAGCAGTCCCAGTCACAAACGCAACATCGACTTCGGCGATCAACTTCATCAAGTCTATCATCTTTCGATTCGGCGTACCAAACAGCATCATCACCGACAATGGCACCAACTTCAAGGCAGACGACTTCCGCGACTTTTGCAAGGATCAAGGCATCAAACTCAACTACGCCTCCGTTGCGCACCCGCAATCCAACGGTCAAGTCGATAAGGCTAATGGGATGGTGTGCCGCGGTGTGAAGAAGCGACTCCTCGTGCCACTCAAGCGCGCAGCAGGCGCCTGGGCAGAGGAACTACCCGCAGTACTATGGAGCCTGCGAACGACCCCAAACAGGTCCACGCAGTACACGCCCTTTTTTATGGTGCACGGGGCGGAGGCAGTGATGCCACATGATCTCAAGTTTGACGCACCCCGAGTAGTTGCTTACGAAGAACAAGACTCCGAGGAAGCACTCGAGGACGACATCGATACCCTCGATGAAGCACGCGACATCGCCCTTGCCAGAACAGCAGTGTACCAGCAGAGCCTAAGGAACTATCACAGTCGACGCTTGCGGCCGCGCACCTTCGGAGTAGGCGACCTGGTGTTGAGACTGAAACAAAAGAAAGTCCATAAGTTAGCTTCGCCTTGGGAAGGCCCTTTCATCATCACAGAAGTCATTGGGAACGGAGCCTACAGACTGAAGCACGCCGAGACGGGAGCACCCTCCCACAACCCATGGAACCCAGCCCACCTGCGCCGTTTTTATGCATAGTAGTATAGTATTCGTCTTTGTATCAGAATTAAAATAAAGGCTGCGTTCAGCCACGTTTGTATCAGACAATCCTCTATTGACCAGCAGTAAAGAACAATGTTCCCCTATGTAAGTACAGTACAAACCTTTACAGTGTGCGGAAATTCAAGTTTAAACTAGCAGTGTTAACCGGATCCTCTCTCAGCTTCATTTACACCAAAAACAATATAACTCCAGGAGATGACAGATACCTCTGGGCGCATGCAGGCTCGGGGGCTGTCCTCGGGTGAGAGTAGAAACAGATTGGCAGGATCACTGTCTTACTGAGGTTCCTGCTTTACATCAGTCGTCAGTCGCCGGCGATCAAGCTCCATATCTGTTTCCTTCTCCATTAGACCTATTATACAACTGGCGGGGCCATATGCAGCTTCATAGTGCTCTTCCATCGAGACAGTGCCCGCACCCTCGGGGGGCCCAGCGCCGACCGTTGCCAGGTCAACACTGGGGTGGTGTAAGCGCAGAACTGCAAACGCCGTGGTCGCACCAGCAACAAGTTGAACTCGTATGAAGTCGCGAATCGCTTCCCCTTGACGAAAACGATTCAGCAGGGCATTCAATCCGTACGGCTGCTCGTTAAGAGGGAACAGAGCTTGATGCACACGCGACAGTACGGAGGTGCATAAAGCCGTGAATTCGCCGACCTGGGCAACCCAATCACGCAGGGTGAGTAGCGACATCGACTTGCTACGCATGGACCATATGGAAGAAGCATCTCGACCATGCTCAGCCATTACTTCAGCAAATCGAGTTCGAATTGATTTTGTTCGGCTGTTGCGTCAGTTTGAACGCCTGCAAAATCAGTAGCAGTTCAGATGAAGCCGTCAGGGCTCAGAGCTATCAATATAGGAAAAAACAAGACACTCGAGGGCTCGGCGAGTAACTCACATAGTAAGCCAGTGTTCGCGTTGCCAATTTCTTTCATCAAAACCGCTTCTCTCTCAATAGGTCGAGGTTGTTTCGACTGGAATATGGCCAACGTACCGCGGGCCACCCTCAAGTCTTGCTCGGCGTTCTCGCAGCGCACTTTCAGCATATTGTACAAGTACTGATCCCGGGGATCAAACGGAGGAACAGCACCCGAGGTTGTGCTACCAGACGGCTGCAGAAACAGCAGAAAAAGAATTACGAATCAAAAAACATTTCATTCGGACCAAGCTTAAGTCAAAGTGGATCAAACGCAGCATGGTTAAAAGGACTCGGGGGCTGGGTAAGCCCCCAGAGCTTAAGTTGCGTTACAAAAAGATCAAGTTTTTACATGGCAAGCGTGCAGCAGGCGCACAGTGCTAACAAAATAATTCCGGCTGGACTATCCTAGTCTACGAGCTACTTCGCGCTGGGAGCACTCGACGTAGAGGCGGATCCCTTCTTCTTGCGCTTCGCAATCCTTTGTTCGAAAGTCGCAAGAAGGGTGTTCGCCAGTCTACGCGCTTCATCCTCATGCTGGCTAAGGGATACCCTTTTGCCAGCCGAGTCAAGCGGCAGAGCAGAAACGAGGCTACCCAGGTCGGCAGAAACCCCATGCCCAAGCAGCATCTTGAAAGCAGTCGCGGACCCACATACCGTCTGCTCGCAGATGAACTTGGGAAATCCGTCGCCTTCCGGACGGAAAGTCTCTGCAAGTGTGGCCAGGTCTTGAGGCACCTCCTGTTTCGGCAGAATAAGTCGATGGAGGGCCGATAAGGCAGCAGTCGACGACGAGAGGACAGCAGAAAGCTTGCTTGTAAATCCTTCCGCTGATGTTATTGCAGCCTCCAACTGAAGGTCAGGAGGAGGTGCGTACTGGTCAGCGTGCAATCCAAGAGCTCCTGCAGATGAAATCAACATGAGTATAGTGGCTGGCCAGTAAAATACAGTGACACCTGTTCGAGTCAAAACAGATAAGAAATAGGGGTACTTACTCGCCAGTGAGTTGCCAAGCACAAGAAGGCGGCTCGTTATGCCATTGTCTCTTTCGGCTTGCTTTTTCGCCAGGCGCTCTTTGGCTCCTCGCGCCCCTTCAGTCCGCGCAGATTCCACTTGGGCAGCCAACTCCTCTTTCAATCGTCTGAGCTCAGAGTTCAGATCCTTTGCCAGACAGCGTGCATGGTCTCTTTCTTGCTTAGTCGTGGCCAAGGCATCTGCGATATGGAGTCGAGCGATTAGCAAGCCAAGATACACAGCTAGGAGCCTGGTTTGTCACTCAGTAGGATACCTTTGGACTTGGTAAGTTGTTCCCGAAGGCTCTGATTCTTTGACTCCAGTTGAACGAACTCATTGCCAATATCCAGTAGTCGGCGAACGGTAGGCTGTGTGGACAGATGACACAGTTAGTGCAAGCACGGAACTTTATTTTCTGACCCTGCACCCAACTACCGGTAGTTGACTACAGGCTCGGGGGCTACTCCCATTGGGAGCGCTGTCGCGCTCCCAATAAGCATCAAAATTGCAAGGAAAATGGTAAGCGAAGAGGTGGAAGCTTGAGGCTGTATTCAGAAGAAAGAAAATATCTTACGTGATTAGAAGTTGGAGTCGAAGCCTTTTGAGTGGATTGGTTCGCGTGCTGAATTTCTACATCCAGCGTCGCAGTAGGAGTTTCCACAGGAGATTCCTCAACCTTGTCTTCTTTCTCCTCTCGCCGAGCGGACGTTTCCTCGCGAGGAGACTGAACGGGCGAGTCCGTTTCTGTGTTCTCTTCGCTACTTATGCTAAAAAAAACAGTCGACGATTCAGCTGAGGAAGTAATTGAGAAGAGAGAGAGAGGAGAAAAAGGAAAGAGAATAGTTTTACTTACGAAGCCAACCAGGGCGCCACGTCCTCCAGGGTACGGTGAGTCGAAGCAGTAGGCGGTATGAAAGATAAGGGGGTGATGTCCAGTACACCCGTCGTTGACACAACAGCCGACGAGAGATCGGCGTCTTTGTGAGCAGCGTCTGCTGCTGCTCGTTTCCTCCTGTCCTGGGAGTCGCCAGAGCTTTCAGTCGACGAGTGCCCCCGCTTCGGGTTTGCGCTCATCTCAGCCGCAGCCTCCTCAGAGTTGGCGCTGGCGACTGAGTGGTCCGACGCAGGCTCCCGAGTGGCCGTCACAGGATTTTCCTCTTCCGGTATGGTCGGCACAGATGATGTTGGGGCATGACCCTAGCAGAAAGGAATCTAGTAAGACAGTATGCAGAAGTGGCAGAAAGACATAGCAGTCCGGTTAAGTTGTAACATACCTCAGGAACTGGGTTCGTGGAATCGAATGCAGCGACCGGCGAAGTAAGGTCACCAAGTCTGGCCTTTAAGCCTGTCAGCTGCTTCACTATTAAGAGGAGTTCGTTGCTCGAGTAATCCTCAGTCGAGACCCGGGTGCAGTCATCTGACCCAGTATACTCAAACATAGGGTGCGCGCGCTCTTGCAGAGGTTGCACTCGACGTCGCAGGAAAGCAGCAACAAGATGTGCGCCAGTCAGTACCTTTCCCTCCGTAGTCTGCAGTATTTCCACCTTGTTCAGCAGTGATCTTGCTTCTTGTTCTTCAAAGGCTGTCAGGGAATGGTTCCAGGAACGTTTCTTCTGAAGCTCGGCATCCCCGTCAAACGCAGGCACACCCGATGACTTACCGGGAGCCACTTCAGACTTGATATAAAACCAGCGGCCGCGCCAGTTCTGTACCGACTCCGACATGGGGATCTTGAAGTACCCCGACCTCGGTCGAGCTTGAATACCAAGGCCGCCAGGGCCACTGCCGGAGCCTTGCCCCTTGACGTTGAAGCAGAGTCGGAATAACCCCCAGTGAGGGGCTATTCCGAGGAAACACTCGCAGAGCGTAATAAAGCAGCTGATATGGAGCACGGCGTTGGGCGGCAGGTCATGGAGTTGAGCGCCGTACACGCACAACAGGCCGCAAAGAAATGGATGGATCGGGAAGGACAGGCCCCGGTTCATGTGGTCCAGAAAACATACCCGCTCATCGCTTGCCGGTTTGGGCTGGCTCTCGTCGCCGGGGAGGCGAACGAAGTTCTCGGTGGCGGGCAGCACCGCGCGAAGAGATTCGATATGCGCCTCTCTCACCACCGAGCGGCACCAGCCGCCCTTCTCCACGATCTCCGCGGCCGCAGTGTCCTTGCTCTTCCCGGCGTCCTTGGCCTTCGTGGATGTTGGTTTCCCCATTGCAGCGGAGCAGCGCGCAGTGGTGGCGAAAGTGGGGAAGAGATGTGCGCGAGGAAGAAGATGGGTTGCAGGCGGCGGCAGTGCAAATGAGTCCGGTAAAATGCAAAAAGGAAAACCCACACAAATCTTATAGCGTGCAATGATGAGATGCAAGCCGTTCAAGTTACATCTGGGACACGTGGCAAACATCCAAGCAAGCACGGCGGAGAGCAACCGTCGCCGCACTACACCCACGACGCGCGTAAAACGAGGAGCTCGTCATCATCACGCCCCATCTTTCGGACGCGTCGTGCGGTCAATTCAGGCCGGCAGCGGTCGTCTCTGCCAGCGAGGGCCCACAAACGGTCACATCCTGTCAGTACCAGTATAATAAACAATGTTGGCTCAACCAAACATGTTACGCCGGTCATAGCGTGACGCGATCAAAGCATTGGAAGGAGAGCAGCTCGCAGAAAATTCGACTTACAGAAGCAAAGTAAAGATTTATTAAAGAAAGCCACTCGATGCATTTCCTGGTCAGTTCATGACAGTCCAGAAAATGCACTCCCATTGGGAGTATAAAATTGAGCGCTGCCGCGCACCCGATGAATTAAATTGACGGTCAGCGTCAATCGAAGAATAAGCTCGCTCGACGAATCGGAGTCACCCGAAGGCGTATCAAGAGCAAAAATTCACATATACAGTCGAAATCCGGTCGAGTAACTCCTGGATCGCATTCAAATATCTAAATAACAATTCCCGGGATGTTCCAGCCTAGACTGGTCCTCGGATGCTGTACAAACAAGTACAAAGGTAAGACCTGAATAAGGCCGGGTGGCCCGTACAAGCTACGTGGACCTGATAACTTTCCGCGCCAGCAGGTGCGATGCAAAATCCCGGCGGACGCGCCAAGGGTACTCTAAATATGGCCGGGTTACGACCAGTAAGTCCCAACAGGTTTGAGTCGAACTTGAACGGTCTCACCGGATTTGATAGTAGGGAGTCGAATCTGAGTAGGCTAGAAAGGTATCTCGCCCGAGTCGCGAGTTAACTTGACCCCGATCCGTCGGTTGAATCAGGCCTACTACGCCATCCATCCCCTCAAAATGACGAAGATAAAATATATATATATCGAATAGCGAGATGTTTTCCCTCGCCTTTATATATTTATGAACAGGTTTGATTAATGTCATCAGGGAAACGACTCGACAGATTAAAGGGTGGTGAGTCCCTACACGATCCCTTGGAGTCGAGTAGGCACTCGGGGGCTACTGATGTGGTTATACCCAACGGGTATACCCACGTTACTATAATAAGGCCTAAACTACCGGAAGGCCCACCTGATGGCCCATAAAGACAGTCGCATAAATGGCGTACTACGGCCTGCAATGGGTGGAGTGCGGCTCAAGAAGAAGAGAATCGTGCCGACTTAGGTTAGTTATATCTGTAATCGAGTTGTATTCGAACCCCCGAGACCTGGCCGTGTATAAAAGGACCAGGAGGGAGAGAGCCAAGGAGGCAATCTTGTTTTTCTCCAAACCCTAGCGAGCCACGATCTCGCCGGCTTGCCATTGTAGCCACCTTGTAACCTGCAAATCAATACATCAACGAGCGAAACCCTAGCTCGTTACCGTCCGAATTCGCCAGCACCTATATACAGATTCTTCCCGATACAACCCAGGGTACTGAACCATGGGATTTGCCGAGTCCATGACTCGTCAACACCTGACCTCGAGCCGCTTTGAGCCTCCGACACGGTGAAAGGGCAAGGATGTCACATATAGAGTATGGGATAAATAGTCTATTTAAAGTAATTACAGTCAAGATTTTGATAAATAAGAACTAGGACTAGTGTTAATCTATCAAACAGAAAAACTAAAATAAGATAGAGTCAACTATGTGCACCAACCACTTATGCTAAATAAGATTAAAAAATAGATAATAAGATATATAACTTCAACTCTGAAGGTAATAATTACAAAGTAAATGCATAATAGTAGAGCTCAAAAATAGAGATAAAAGAGGCATATCGAGACGATGATGTATGCCAAAGTTCACTACCCAATAGAACGTAGCCTACCGTTGTAGAGGGGTGGAGGCACAATGTGCTCCAATAGCCACAATGGATCATCTTATTCTTCTCGTACACTTGCGCAATAAATTTGTCACGATTCCACCATGAGATTCTCGAGGGCGGTCATCTTATGTCGGGTCAATTTCCACAATTTTGTGGGAGCGTCCTTAAACTTGCGCGAACCTTCTCACCAAGATTGAGCTTCGTGACAGAACAAACCGTCTATCGCGTCCAAGCACCTAACAGGAACAAATTCTAGAGAACCCAAGCACCCAACAGTAACAACCTTAACAAATTTTCCAGTTTCACGAAACCTCGTGAAGAACTCAAACTGATGTACCAAATGTAATGGCAGCAACAAACTAAGTGCTCGCCTCTTTCACTTTGAAATCCGACCAAAGAAATCAATGTTATGGAGAAACTATCATTGCTAGCTCCCACCGAAGCTCCAATCCAACGATCTGATCCAATGTGTACAAGTGCCCTTACGCTCGAGTCTACTTCTTTGGCATGCGTTGCCCTGACAATCACCCCCGTTGACCCATGAACAACTACCCCGCTGATGATGTGCCATCATCTAAAGATTGCTGACAAGTTCGGAGTGGCGCTGCTTCCACCTCATTGGCTCCAACGCCGGCGAAAATATGGTGATGTTTCTCCTGTATGACTACTTTGAATCCGGCGCCGATAAGGTGGTGACACGATGTTCGGCCACAACCATTTCGTCAAACGTGTACTTCCACTACTTCATCTCGCCAAACCTGGAGATCGCCGAACCCTAAGATGTGCAATTTTGACTGGCCTAGACTGAATGGACAAATGATCGAGAGGGAGGAAGAGCATCTGAAAAAAGAGACAAAAGGAAAAGCTCTCGTCGCCATATGCCGTCTCACATCCTCCCTCGTCGCTAGCGAGGTGAAAGGAGCGACGTGAGAAAGCTTTGTTTATGGCGGCAGCAGCGCCTCGAGAGTAAACTGAAAATGACCCCGACGATTAGGTTTTCTCACGAAAGAGTCATCTAGTTATGATAGCGGATGCAGGGGTGGATCTACACCCCGGGCAGCCCGGGCCATGGCCCTGGGTGTAGAATCTTTTTTGACATATATATTAGCAAAAAATGTTAATTTAGCCTATGATTTACACTAACTATAACAAGTAATATGAAGTTGGCCCGGGGTGTGATTGAATTCTAGGTCCGTCACTGATTGGACGTACAAACCCAATAGACGGAGTCTACTCCTCATGGACACAACTGTTTTGCTTAACAGAGATTCGAAGTACACTTCATACTCATGCTTAAAAAAAACTATACATATTCCTAGTTGGTGAGGCTGGAAAAGTAAAATTCTCTCTCATACTTACAGAAAAAAAGACAGACCATCGAGTCACACAATCTTTGTCTGTCCCTTCGTACTGATCGTTAGCTCGTTGCTACAAGCGCGTTTCGTTTTCAGGATCGCATCCCTGCCGCGCAAAGGATCATTCGCACACCTGGATGGCAAAAAAGATGTGTGCACATCTCGATCTTTGATTCCTTCGTGCTCCCGAAAGCTACATCGAACCACCACCAGCAATGTCCACTTGCGACAAACGATTACCCCGCTTCGATCTTCTGCGAGAAGCTAGGTTGGACGCAAGTTGAATCCTCGACTCCCGGTGCTCCGTGACTTCACCAGCTGATCACCGTCGCGGCGCTCGTGTGCTGCTCCGGCCGTCGGGTTCTTGGCTCGACCTCACACTTGGCATCGAGTGGGTGCTGAGGTTGGTCATGGCGTTTGCTTCAAGAGATGCGCGAGAACTACGGCCACGATCGGCGAGCACGAGCACACGGCGGCCACGGGTCGAGCGCTGCAGCTGCACCGGCGAGCGCACAATCTGACGCTGCCGCGGCAACTGAAAACCCACACACGAGTGTGCGCGTGTAGTCAAATACGGCCGGTTTATCCAACGGCGACGTCTCACCGTAAAAAGCAATGCATACCGGTTTAGTTGGTACCTCGGATCAAGGAACCTCCTGTGGATTAAGAAACACAAGTGTTAGTTGTAGTTGCATGTGGACTTGTGGTTGTGGGTGCTAGCTACTGTTGGGTTCATTAGTGTTCACTGATGATGACGACGAATTGACGATGTTATTTCTCTCTTCCTTGGATCGAGCACGGGATCACTGACTAGTTAAACACTTGGCAAAGAGGAGAAGAAGAAAAGAAAAGAAAAGAAAAGAAAAGGGAAGTCAGTCAATTCTATTCTATCTGAACTGGACCTCGACGCCGCGATATCCAGTACACTGTCGAGCTCGAATATAACTTACTTAGCCTTGAACCCAAAGAAATATAGACTCTAGCTACACAGAGACTCCCACACAGTCGAGAGCTACGCTTCTCTGCTTTAAGCTGCAGAGCACCTGTCATGCGCGTCCACATCGACCCCCTCACTCACTCCTCAGCCGAAAACCCATTCGCCGTCCGGCCACAGCTAGCGACAAGATCCCATTTATACGCACAGCTCGGCGGCGATCACAGCACACAGGCACCGATCGCCGGTCGCCTGAGCGTTGCCTGCGGTTAGCCGGTTAAGCTGGAGCGATGCCTTGCTTGGCGCACGAGTACCACCCGAGGCTCCCGGCCAGTAACCACTGCAAGTCCCTCTCCTGCCTCATCAGGGAGACCTACGCGCACTGCCATGTCCCCTGCGTCGGGAGGATGCACGGCGCCGGGTGGAGCTCGGACGACGACAGCGACGACGACGGCAGCCTCGATACCAAACAGGTAAGCGGCGGCGAGAGCAGAGCGAATGCTCCGATTGATTAACTAGCTAGGCACTTTCTTCATCCAAGCTAGGGAGGTTGAGCTTGGGCATGGCGTGTTCTTGCGTTTACGGTGCAGGTGGTACTAAACGAGATGAGGAACCGGCAGCTGAAGAGGAAGGAGTCGAGGTGCAGCGTGGAGTCCCCGACCCTGTCGAGCACCTTCGTCTGGTCGTTCACTCCGCTCGATCCGTGGAGCGTTCTCGAGAAGGTTGCCAGTCCCGATAAGTGCGTCGTCGCCGCCGTGGAGGAGGAGGAGGAGAAGGAGGCGGCGAGCGACGACGGCCACGGCGACGCCGACGACGTCCAGAGCGAGGCCTTCTTCTCGGTGAAGAGCTTCTTCACGCGCAGCACGAGCCGGGCGGCGACGGTGGCGTCGTCGACGGACGTGGACGCGCCTGCGACGTGGGAGGGCTTCCGGGACTGCGAGGGGTGGCCGTTCGGGCTGTGCCGTCGCCCCGCCGTGCCGCCGCTGCCCAGCACGCCGGCCGACTCGTGGAAGTGGCGCAAGCAGAACAGCGGCAGCAACCTCGCCGCGAGCCCGGCTCGTGCTTACAGCTACAACATTACGAGGAGTTTACCGGCGTCACCATTAGCCAAGAAGAACCTTACTTGTGCTGAACCGTCCGTCTCAGCAGGCACGGCGCACTGAGATGTGACGATGTTGTCAGGCTCTTTCAGGTAGTTCACCTCGTTGTGCACCTAATTTCCACGTGTCCCGTAATCTCAATAACCCAAGTGTACTTTCAGACTTGTAGAGCTGCATATCAAGCAATGCATGATATATATAGTTTGTTTTCATCTGTTTTCTGCTCCCTTCACTTTGTTCTCTTCTGAAGCACTCCTTTCTATCCAGATAGTCGTTTCTTCCATTTGTATGAGGCAAAGACAGAATTCTGCACCACGAAATGCAAATGCATATATAATCAAAGTGAAACAGAATCGCACCTGCGCACGGTTGGCTAAACTTTAGTCGACTACTTTGTCAACTGACATGACATTACCAAAGGGAAAAAGAAAACAGGATGCCAAAGCAGTGGCATCGGCGGAATCGCTGGGAGGGGGCCGGCGGAGCACTCTGCACTCCCATGCTCCACTCCGGTCGACACTGTCGACAATGCTGCAGCCTACGGCGGCTATGATATCTGAAAATTCTGATCCGGTGGGGTACCGATTCTGTGCGAATACTCATGTCAGGTATCTACCGGCTGGTCTTCAGTAAATGCGAGCTCTGCTCCAGCTCCCGTGTGTAGGATTGTTCAGTGAGACATGTGGGTCGGCAATGGGAACAAGACGATCTTTTCCGGTGGAACCCGTGCTTTTGCTGACAACCAACAATTCAGATTATAGGACTGACTACGCAGTTTAATTGGAGACGAAGACCGAAGTACAGTAGTATTGGAGTATACTAGTAGACAGTAGTACTGTAGTACATCACTCGCTGTACATCGAGATTGGCTTCATCATAAGATAATGGGATGACTCCTTCTAGTGGAGGCTTTCGATAATGCACATCCTCCTCGATGATGACTTGATGAGCTCCCGCGATTCGAAAACAAAATCTTGACTTCAGGGAGGGAAAGGCCACCAATATCTTAATTTCAGGTTTCAGACCCAGGAGATCAGTATGACTTCCTGCAATTCACAAATCAAGAGAGCTACTATGGCTTTAAAGCTGCTGCGACTGCGAAATGTAGGGGTTAGCGGTTGTGGATTGCTTGTGGATGATAGCTGACATGCATCTGTGCAATCTGTAGCTAACAGCGAGGGCCTCAAGTTAATTTACACCTACTAAACTGTGCTATTTGAGCCAGCTTCGAAAAGAAAAAGGCAAACTATACCACCTTTGTCAACACAACGTCGCCCTCAACAATCGCCTGACATGGGAGCACATGACGTCGTCCTCATATATATATATATATATGTCTTCTTTGGTTTTCGCCATCTCTTAGACGACAGGTTATTTTCATACTCGATTTTGCTATTTCTTGGACGCCTAGTCATTTCTCATACACCGCTGAGATACTTTGATTCGAGCAGCGCGGATTCTTGCAGGTAACTACTGTTTTGACTGAAAGGCTACACTACATGATTGAGATGTCCTAAGTAAAATCAATGTAGTTGTTTGCAAACTTAGTGCAACAGCATGATCAGCCAAGAAATCCTAGATCCTATCGTTAAGAAAGGCGAATTACTACCCCGAACTCCGCACCTGATATTTAAAAAACACACATTTTTTAATATTGAAAAATTCCAAAAAAAAATCACGGATACATCATCAACTTGCATGTGTTCACGAAGTTGTCTCATGAAAAATCAATCTTTGTGCCATGTGTAAAAAATAAATAAAAAGTCTCATGAAAAAACTAATTTAGCAATTTGTTTTCACATGCAACATAAATATCGGTTTTCCGTGAAACGACTTCATAAATAGATAGCATCTTAAGATCTATGCCCAAACATTTTTTACAATATTTTTGGACATTTCAAAATAGGTTTAAAATGCATTATAAATACGCACCCATAGCGAAAACTCCTCCCCACCACTTTTCTTATTAACAACTGTCAGCCATCAACTTAAAAAATAGTCAACCATCACGACAAACATTGATTTCAATCTTTATAACTAAGCATGATGTCGTTGAAAACATAAATGCCATAAGAACCTTCTTAGTCAACCGAGCCATGGTCCCTTCTTCCTCATATCTCTCCTTGTGTTCATCCAAAAGTTGGCATTGGCTTCCTGATTATTACTGAGATATTATAAGTCATTTCAAAACTATTTTTTCAAAAAAACACTTTGATGTGGTTATACCCAACGGGTATACCCACGCTACTATAATACGGCCCATACTGCTGGAGGGTCCACTCGGTGGCCCATAAAGACAGCCGCATAGGATGGCGCGAAACGGCCCGTTAAGGGTAGAGTGCGGCTCAAGATAGAAGGAATCAAACCGACCTATGCTAATTCTATCTGTAATCGAGTTGTATTCAAACTCCTGAGACATGGCCGCCTATAAAGAGGCCAGGAGGGAAGCAGCGTAGGTCACGCAATCATACTCTAAAACCCTAGCGAGATATCGACTCGCCGGGACGCCATTGTAGCCACCTTGTAATCTTCAGATCTATAATCCAACAAGCGAAAGCCTCGCTTGTTACCGTCCGAATTCGCCAACACCTATACACCGTTTCCTCCCGATATAACCCAGGGTACCTAATCATGGGATTTGCCGAGTCTATGACTCGTCAATTGGCGCCGTCTGTGGGAAGAACTGGTGTTGGACTCACGGGTTCGGCGGACCCGACATCTGCTTCATCGACTTCGTCTTCAGCATCCGCAACAGTCCGGGATCTGCCGGATCTGCGAAGGCCGTACACCCTCGGCACCTTCGATTTCCGCCCACACTCGGAATCCAAGCGATCAGCATTCGCGGATATTCACTCAGGTATGGATCTGACGTTCGGCAGTTTCCGTTTCCTTGTTAACCAGTGGGGAACGCTCGACGTGTCAAGTCCTGCCCGATCCCCGAGGTTGGAGGCGACGACCGCGCCTGTGCCAAACGCCATCGACTCCGCCCCTGCATCGACATCAAGCGCCACCGGCCCTGCTCCGACATCGACTCCAGCTGTCATCGACTCCGCACCTGCAACGACCCTGGCGGCCGTCGACTCCGCCTCGTCTTCGACTGGCGGCTCTGACGTCACTTGCTATTGCTCCGACTGCACTATCTTTCAGGTGGCAGCCGTTTTGCGCGGCGTCGACTCCACATCGAGTGATGATGGCGATCGACGTTGCGAAGGTCGCAACGCGCGCAACCGTCCTTCCAGCCAGGGAGCCGCAGCCTGTCCAGTACCCGCTGTTAGTTCGACTCAGCGCTGATAAGGAACTCTCCATCACAGAGGAGATGGCAATCCGAATCCAAGACGTTGTCAACAACGGGACCGTGATGCCAGAGGACTCCCCCATGGATGACTTACTGGCTTATCAGTATTTGCTGCGTAAGAAAAATCTGGAGCTGATCGAGATGGAGCGCGAACTCGCCGAGAGACAGGTACGGGCAGATTCAGCTAGTGCAAGGCGACAGGCCAACTCGTCGTCCTATTCGACAAGATACGAGCCAAGAACTACAGAACATGTGAGAACCCGCGCTCGTATGCCCCAGGCGACGGCGGCTGGTTTCCAACCTTCTAGTATCAAACAGAGATTCATGACGATTGCGGACGACGGTATACCGGTACCGCAGACAACTGTAGTAGCAGTCGCCTCAGTGGCGACTTACTTGCGATCTACACTGCCCGCAGCAACTGACCCCCGGTATGGCCTTCATATGGCACAGATAGATGCTCTGGGAACCGTCGGGACAGCTTTGGTACCCGCCGCCTCCACGCCAGGCCGTCCGGGGATCAGCCCTGGGCAGAACCTACCAAACACCGGCACTCGAACAAACGGCAACAGGCCCACAGACGCATCTACCCTCCAGGGCAATGACACACACCACGGCACTCGACGTCGTGAGGACCGGGACCACGACGACCCAGAAGGAAGCAGGTCCAGACGCCGTCACCGTGATAGGCATGATAGAGACGAACCGGAGAGGAGCAGGTCCAGGCAGCGTCACCGCAGCAGTCGGGACAGGACCGAAACAGAAGAAGAGCGTGCCACTCGGCGCCGCCGCGAGCGAGAAGAGCGAAGGAGCGACAGAGAAGAACGCCGCCAGCAGCGGCAGGCCGCTGGTTTCGAGCACGACTACGTGGAGGAAGCAGTCGACGCACGAAATTATATTACTCAGCGGACAGTAAATAAGCGGAGACACCAGCGACGGCAACGCAGTCGAACCCCGGGTTCCAGTCGAAGCAGTTCGTACACGGATTCGGAGGTGGAGCCATGTGCTTCACGACTGCCGTTCAGGAAACTCGCATGCCCAATAGGTTCAAGTTAACGTCAGAAACCCCTAAGTTTGATGGTACTCAAGAGCCGTCAGCTTGGCTGGAGGATTACACCATGGCTGTAGCCTGTCAAAGAGGAAACAAAACGACTGCAATGATGTACATACAGTTGATGCTCACGGGATCAGCCCGAGCTTGGCTCAGAAGCTTGCCGCGCAGTTCGTACGGAACGTTGAAAGGACAATGATGTCGCCTAGAGGGGGGGGGGGGGGGGGGTGAATAGGCGGTTTAAAACTTTTCCGGTTTAGGCTTGATAATTGCGGAATAAAACTAGGTGTTTAAATTAACAAGCCGACAACCTAAATAAACTAGGCTCACCTATGTGCACCAACAACTTATGCTAAGCAAGACAAACAACAAGGTGATAGCTATAGAATACTTCAAGCACGAAGGCTATCACAATGTAAAATGCATAAGTAAAAAGCTCGGGTATAGAAATAACCGAGGCACGCGGAGACAAGGATGTATTCCCGAGTTCCTCCTTATTAAGGGAGTACGTCTCGTTGGAGAGGTGTGAACCGACACAACGGTTCAACAACCACAAAGGTTTCACCTTCTTCTCCGATGAACCGCACCACAAAGGCTTGGTTCACCTTCCACTATCGGAATCCTTCGAGGCGGAATCCGGAGCCTTTCAACAACAATCCGGGGCACAACCCACAATGGGATTGGGGGCTCCCGAACGGCTTACAACAACAATCCGGGGCACAACCCACAACGGGATTGGGGGCTCCCGAACGGCTTCACAAGTGACCACAAAGGTCCAACCACCACACGGGCGTCTAGGGTCCAAGGACCCAAGAGAACAAGCTCACAAACTTTCAACTTCCACGAATCCTCGTGGAGAGCACACCGATGCACCAAATGCAAAAGGCAAGAGCACAAGTGCTCAAATCCTTCACTCTCAAATCCCACCAAAAGCAACTAATGCTTATGGGGGGAGAAGAGAGGAAGAACAAAGGAGAAGAACCACAAAGGAACTCCAAGATCTAAATCCACTAGGTTCCCCTCACTTAGAGGAGAGATTGATTGGTGGAAAGGTGGATCTAGATCTCCTCTCTCTTTTCCCTCAAGAAGTAGCAAGAATCATTGGAGAGATGGAGAGATAGCAAGCTCAAGAAGGTCAACAATGGAGGTCAAAACTTGCTAGAAAGGTTGGGGAACCATTGGGGAAGAAGGCCCCTTAAATAGGTCAACCCAAATTCCAACCGTTGGGTGCAGATTCGCGCCGTAGCGGTACTACCGCTGGCCCTAGCGGTACTACCGCCCCCCTAGGGAGTTAGAGCATCAAAACGGGCTGAAAACAGGCTTCCGTAGCGGTACTACCGCCCCGGGCAGCGGTACTACCGCCCCGGCGGAACTACCGCTCCCGGTACCGCCGAAAACGGCTCTCTGTTAGCTCCGGCGGTACCTCGGGCGGTACCGCGGCGGTACTACCGCCACAGCAAAAAACAGCAGAAACTGATAAACGAAAACGTCAATATCTTTTCCATCCGGACTCCGTTTTCGATGATTTTTGGCTCGTTGGAATCGTTACAACGAGCTCTACTTGAATGTGCATAGAAACATCACAATCCATCATGTGAGGATAAAACCAAATGGGGAAAGGTTGAACTTTCCTAAACAATGCAAACCGGTAAAACCTCCTTCATCAAAAACGCAACAAGATATTCATACGAAATCTGTTTTTGATGAACTAGAGCTTAGTATAAAGATAAACCAAGCTCTAAATCCTCACATGGATAAAAGGCAACAAGTTTTCCAAAGTAAAACCATTTTCGAAGGACTTGGTCTTGTCATGAAGATCACGACAAGCACCAAAACTCAACATGGAGAAAAACCAAATAAGAACCAAGAAAGATGATATGCCAAGCATGCAAAGGTTTGAGCTCTCCACAAAGATGCGATCAAGTTGCTCACTCGAGAGCCCCTCTTGATAGTACGCCTATCTATCCTATAGCCCTATCAAGATCATACCTTTGCCATGAGCATTCCACTTGAGCTAGATGATGACGATCTTGACTCTCTCAGGTTGAAACACCTTTCTTGTTTGTGCTTGCTAGCACATGCTTGATGAAGACTTCTCCAAATGCTCCTCCATACTCCATTATGGGAGGGCCTCGCTAAGCTTCGTCTTCATGTCTCCTTTGCAAGCTTCAATCAAAAGATATCTTCCGAGATGCATCATATTGAGCTTGCACTTCATCTTCTTCTCTTGATATGTATGATGGCTTGGGGTTAAACATGATTGTTCACTCAATCTTCTATTCCAAGCCATACTTGCAATGAGCTCAACTCTACACATGACCATTCTTCATATAAACCCTTTGAATAGAGCATTGGTCATTAAGTCATCTTGAAGAGTCCAACACATGAACTCCTATAATTTCCCATGGACAAGATCTATAAGAATATCTCAATGTAAACATTAGTCCATAAGGATTGTCATTAATTACCAAAACCACTCATGGGGGCAACCATGCACTTTCAATCTCCCCCATTTTGGTAATTGATGACAATCCCTTTTACGAGGGTTTATATAATGAATTTAAGCAACCATGCAACACAAAGAGCAAGGATGCAAGAGAACCGCAAGAGAACAAACCCATATTCCCATAAACCCTTTAAATTTCTCCCCCATTGGCATCGATTGCCGAAATGGAAAGAAAAACTTAGAAGGCAAATATAGTGAGAGCTCCCCCATAATGTGTGCATTTCTCATAATATGAGTGAAATCAAATGCACATATCCAATGACGAATAGATGGAGGGAGATCAAACTATATAGAGGATCCAAAGATTGCAAAAGAATATCAAATGGAAAGATACTTCAACGAAAGAAGCAAGCAATCAAAAGGATCCGAAAAGTGTTCTAAATATCATGAGGGAACTCCCCAAGGTACGTGCACAAAAAGGATTTGTATTTCAATATAGTGTGCACAACATGGAATCCTCACTCCCTCCTAGATAAATTCGAACACAAGCTCATGCAAGAGAATGTAAATGAAAAAGGAGGCAAAACAACTTTCACCTAAAAAAATGTTTTGCAACAAGAGCAAGGAGCGGTAAATCAAATAATGGGTGTGAGATAACAAGACATTATAGGAGACTAATACAAGGATGATAGCATCAACATAGTCTTTCAAGAAGAGTTGCACATAGTGCATATCATGTCTTTCCCATACCCACACACCAAAAGAGGTATAGCAAATAGCTCCACAAGCTTAGTAAAATGCACCAAGCAACACATGAAAAATAAAGCTTGTGGCTTTAAGAAACCACCAAAGAGTCAAAAGCAATAAAAGGTGGTCATTAAAGAATTGGAATATCAATTAAGATGTACTATTCTCATATGTATAAGTTTCTAAGTAGACACGAATCACTAAGATATGGGTCTACAAATAAACATGTACACACAAGACAGATACAAGGGTAAGGATCATGATATCCAAGAGGAAGTCGTAAATACACCAATAAGATCTTTGCTTAATAATATAGCACAAAGCCGAATTATATCTTAACGGAATATAAATGAACTTCCAACACATACTCATCATAGCATCAAAAACTATCCACGAGGGATAAAGGTTAACAAATGGATGCTCCGAGTAAGATAACACGTATCCCAAAAGGCGAATGATTTGAAAATTCATCAATGTTGCACCTGAGAGACTTTAAGTAGAAAGTGCTAGATTGACATAATTGGGATTGATGAATCATAGAAATGAATGTATAGTCCCTTTATATGTAATCATCCCGGCTTACTCATATTTGCAATAGAGACGTTTTGCAAGAACCAAATTAATTGCAACAAAAAGATTCATGCCAAGATACAACCTACACAAGGTTGAAAGCTTAGAAACGTAAGCATGAGGTAGATACTTGTTACCGAGATAGCATTGGTGATGTAGAAGATAAGAGTTAACGATCATCCAAACTTGGCTCCAATGAACACATGGTGACTCCACCTTCCTTGTAAATGAGACAAGCTTCCAATGCATCTCCACATGTACCTAAAACAAATTCAAGTACAAAATGGTACCCAAACTCATTGGGTCCAAAGTAGTTAGAGCAACTACAATACATAGGACAAACTCCACATAAATATGTGCATATTGATATGAAATTGAATTTCATGCACATCTTAGCCATTTAGGATTTGATGGAGTTTATCCTATATATTGGATCAACGAAAGTACACATGCCATAAGATATACATATAGTAAGTATGCATGCACAAGACTTTCAAGAACCAAACGAGATACAATTTGGACAAAACACCAATTAAACCAAGAAAGCACACACAAGTGTGACAAGAAAAAGAATTTTCCAAATTATATCAAGGACCCAAATCAACACATGAATGAAGAAACCACTTTGAAAAGATACAAAATTAAAGCAAGAGACCAATTGAAGAAAATACCATCAAATAATAAACCAAACCCTCTACACTTTTCATGATGGCAAAAAGTGCCAAGACGAAAAATGTTTGTCTTCCAAAGAGACACGTCATCGGGATCAAATACCAAATGAAGACAACTAATGTTCGAAAGCATATAGGATTGCTCCCCCAAGATGTGTGCATTATTTATGATCTTGCATTTGAATACAAAATGCACACAAATGAGATCATCACTCTCCATATATATATATATATATATATATATATATATATATATATATATATATATATATATATATTCAAACACTAGTCATATTCAAGAAAGGCAAGAAATTGCAATACCAATTTAAAGAATGATCTTCCACTCAAAGTAGGATAGCTTCCCAAAGAATAGTGCATTATCAAAAAGTATGACTTTCGAATGTCAATGCACAAGAATTGGATCATTGCTTTTCCCAACTCAAGAAAGCACAAAACAAATTTCAAGTAGAGCAATAAAGTATCCAAAAGATACAAGGAAGACAAATAAGAGTTAGATCAAAAGCAAATCCTTGGCAATCAAATAAGGCAATTCAAAGCTAGAGCCAAAGTGAATATGATCAACATATTTACCCCAAATATGATTATCACTTGTCAAGACAAGTAATGTATGGAGATATTTCTCGGTGGTGGATTGCAAGGATATATTCAAGATCATATTCACAAAACATAAGCATGAGGCAAAGGATAGGAATTAAAAGCCATGATTAGATAGATAGATATTCTTGATAGTTTCACAAATCATGTGATAATGCAAAGCAACTCCAAGGAGTTGCTTGAATCAATTGGCTTCCCAAAAAGATATATGAGAACATATTTAGGGAAAGCCATACCAAGAACATCCTCCACAAACAAGATCCAAAAGAGTGAGAGACAAAGAGCATTTAACTAAATGGGAACTTGTTTGAGCACATGCCACATAGGAACAAGATAATTAGCAATATCAATTCTAGGTGGCAAAACCTCACATGTTCACATTTTCTAGGCTTGTAATATGCGCATAGCTTATTACTCCCCCATAATGTGATAATCCATTTATTTTAAAACAAGAGGTAAATAAAACCAACTAGAGAAATTAATGGACGTTATAGAATTTGAATTTCTCATGAGCAAGACATACCACATAGAGAATAGATAATATTGATATATTGACACTAAGTGGTATTTCCCATGTACACACATTTTTAGAATTGTGAAGTGCACGAAGCATATCACTCTCCCAAAATGGAATAGTCCATTAATCTCTCAAAGAGAGAGTCAACAAGATAAGATAGCAAATAAAAGCAATAGGGCTCAAAACAAGTAGATGGTGTGCAAACCAAAATACACATACTTGATTTCTCAAGATAAGTAAGTAGAGAGCACAACACATACAAACACTAGCAAGGTACAAAACCTAACACATGCAAGGGTGCAAGCAACTTTCAATGTATATATGATTTAAATAAAAGTTACCGCAATGAGGAACATTGGATATGAGATAGAACAATATAATCCATATGACTTGACTTGAGAGAATATAATTGATGAATATCCCTTAATTCTTCATAGTGTAGCCAAGTCTCCAATGCCCTCCATCAACACCTATTGATCAAGTTTTGGCTTGTTGGTCCCCAACTAAGTTGGGTCCTAAGAGGTTAGTCACAATAGGCTTGGCCACCCAAATGGTTCTTTTCTTGAAACCACTTTGAGTACCAACAAATTTGGCAAACACATTGCCAACCTTATCCTTCCGAAGAGAATAAACATCGTCAACTATAATGGGGTTGGATAAGGTACCATTTGTGCATGAAGAAGCAAGGTGACCCTTCTCACGGCATAGGTAGCAACATCTACTTCCTCCTCTCTTCTTAGTTGGAGTCTTGACTTGAGGAGGGGTAGCTTGATTCTTCTTGGGAAGAGACCGTTCTTCAACTTGAGGAGCTTGAGTTTGAACTTGAGGCTTCTTCCCTTGTTGCTTCTCACTAAGAGCCTTCTTCTTCAAAGGGCAAGATCTAACATGGTGCCCTTCAACTTTGCACTTGAAACAAAAAATCTTGACCGAATCTTTGACTTGTTCTTGGCCCTTTTTCTTCTTAATGATCTTGGACTTGTTCTTGTTGTTGGAGTTGAATCCAAGTCCACTCTTGTCATTGGGGCGTCTTTGAGCACTCAACATATTGTCAAGTGTGGACTTCCCAACATGACGCTTTTCCATGTCTTTCTTCAAAGAAGTGACTTGGGCCTTGAGCTCTTTTAATTCCTCTACATGGTTAGTATCAACACAAATACTAGAGGAAGTGAAAGCTTCATTGTTAGAGCAACAAGGTATGGTAAGTAATTCATCACAAGATGTAGCAACATTGTGAGTCAATGAATCACAAGGACTAGCACAAGACGATATAGCATTAAGAGAACAAGTTGTGCCATTGTCCATATGAGGCTCACAAGATATTACCTTTGACATAATAGCCTCATGAGCTAACTTTAGCTTAGCATGGGATGCTAGAAGATCGTCATTAGAGATAGAGAGCTTTACATGACTTTCTTCCAATTTCCCATACTTGCTAGTTAGCAACTCAAGTTGGGCCCTTAGCTCAATATTCTCATTAAATATGGATGCTTCACAAGAAGTGGAGTTAGTAGCACAAGCATCATTATCATTAGAAATGGAAGAAGACAATTTTGCAAGCTTATCATTATTAGATAGTTGAGTTTGGAGTTGATCATGAGACTTGATGAGGAGAGAGTGTTCACTTTCTAAAGCCTTGTGAGCTTTGTCAAGTTTCTCTATGTCCTCACTTAGTCTAGCATTGCCAACACCAAATTCGACTTTTTCCTTTTTAAACACTTTATATTTTGCAATAGCATGATCTCTTTCCTTAATGATTTTAGCAGTGATAAGATCATTTGATTCATCAAGAGATTCAAGTCTCTCCTCAAGAGACACTCGAAGCTCTTGCTCTTCGTCAAGGGCATTCTCTAAGGATGCTTTTTCAATAGCATCTTCTCTCTCAATTTTACATTTTTGCTCAAATTGAGTATCCAACTCCTCAATGATTTCTATACATTTAATACCATGAGCAACAATTTCACGTAGAGAAGAGATAGCTTCACTACCTTTGGGAAGAGCACCAAGAACAATCTCACCCTTCTTGGTTAAGGTTTTAATGTCAAAATCTTCTCCATGAGGATCCACAACCACATCATCACATATCTCGGGATTCGAGGTAGAAGTTACCTTGGAATCCTTAGCCATGAGGCAAACATGATTAATGGGTGAGGAGGATGAAGAATTACTTGAAGCACCATTGAGATCCATGTCTTGTTCCAACAAATGTTGGGATTCCTCTACATTGTTAGGCATGCAAATACTAGAGGATATGGAAGCATTATTTTCATGACAACAAGACATAGAGAGCATATCATCATTATATTTAGTTAAGCAACTATTACTTGATATGCAAGGACTATCAACTCTAGCATGTATGACATTTGGAGTGCTAGAAGAGTTTAAGTCCAAAGATAGAACATTACAATGTGATAGAGAAGAAGTATAATCAATAGTAAGTTCACCATCACCAATGCAATTTCTATCACCACTCACCATATCATTACCTTGTGACGAATCACATGTTGGTGAAGTGGAAGAAGTTGTGAACTCATCACGGCCGGAGGTGGAGGGAGAACAATCATCCTCAATAATTTTGGACACTTCATATATATCTTGAAGCTTGGTCCAAAGCTCATGTGCATTTCGAAAAGGCATGATTGAAGCAAGAACTACATCGGTCAAAGCACATATAAGACCATTAGTAACTTGAGTCTCGAGATGAGAGTTTATCTCATCCTCTAAAGATAATTCTTGGGAATCCTTTGGAGGAGATAAACTCACATCTACAATCCTCTTAATATAATTTGGACCCATGGCCCTAAAAAGATTAAGCATGCGAATTTTCCAAACATCATAATTTGTGCCATCGAATATGAAAGTGGGATCGTGCACTAATTCTCTAAACAACATCTTTTACTCTCTAGGCGGTAAAGCCCAAAAAGAGAGCCCTGGCTCTGATACCAATTGAAAGGACAATGATGTCGCCTAGAGGGGGGGGGGGGTGAATAGGCGGTTTAAAACTTTTCCGGTTTAGGCTTGATAATTGCGGAATAAAACTAGGTGTTTAAATTAACAAGCCGACAACCTAAATAAACTAGGCTCACCTATGTGCACCAACAACTTATGCTAAGCAAGACAAACAACAAGGTGATAGCTATAGAATACTTCAAGCACGACGGCTATCACAATGTAAAATGCATAAGTAAAAAGCTCGGGTATAGAAATAACCGAGGCACGCGGAGACGAGGATGTATTCCCGAGTTCCTCCTTATTAAGGGAGTACGTCTCGTTGGAGAGGTGTGAACCGACACAACGGTTCAACAACCACAAAGGTTTCACCTTCTTCTCCGATGAACCGCACCACAAAGGCTTGGTTCACCTTCCACTATCGGAATCCTTCGAGGCGGAATCCGGAGCCTTTCAACAACAATCCGGGGCACAACCCACAATGGGATTGGGGGCTCCCGAACGGCTTACAACAACAATCCGGGGCACAACCCACAACGGGATTGGGGGCTCCCGAACGGCTTCACAAGTGACCACAAAGGTCCAACCACCACACGGGCGTCTAGGGTCCAAGGACCCAAGAGAACAAGCTCACAAACTTTCAACTTCCACGAATCCTCGTGGAGAGCACACCGATGCACCAAATGCAAAAGGCAAGAGCACAAGTGCTCAAATCCTTCACTCTCAAATCCCACCAAAAGCAACTAATGCTTATGGGGGGAGAAGAGAGGAAGAACAAAGGAGAAGAACCACAAAGGAACTCCAAGATCTAAATCCACTAGGTTCCCCTCACTTAGAGGAGAGATTGATTGGTGGAAAGGTGGATCTAGATCTCCTCTCTCTTTTCCCTCAAGAAGTAGCAAGAATCATTGGAGAGATGGAGAGATAGCAAGCTCAAGAAGGTCAACAATGGAGGTCAAAACTTGCTAGAAAGGTTGGGGAACCATTGGGGAAGAAGGCCCCTTAAATAGGTCAACCCAAATTCCAACCGTTGGGTGCAGATTCGCGCCGTAGCGGTACTACCGCTGGCCCTAGCGGTACTACCGCCCCCCTAGGGAGTTAGAGCATCAAAACGGGCTGAAAACAGGCTTCCGTAGCGGTACTACCGCCCCGGGCAGCGGTACTACCGCCCCGGCGGAACTACCGCTCCCGGTACCGCCGAAAACGGCTCTCTGTTAGCTCCGGCGGTACCTCGGGCGGTACCGCGGCGGTACTACCGCCACAGCAAAAAACAGCAGAAACTGATAAACGAAAACGTCAATATCTTTTCCATCCGGACTCCGTTTTCGATGATTTTTGGCTCGTTGGAATCGTTACAACGAGCTCTACTTGAATGTGCATAGAAACATCACAATCCATCATGTGAGGATAAAACCAAATGGGGAAAGGTTGAACTTTCCTAAACAATGCAAACCGGTAAAACCTCCTTCATCAAAAACGCAACAAGATATTCATACGAAATCTGTTTTTGATGAACTAGAGCTTAGTATAAAGATAAACCAAGCTCTAAATCCTCACATGGATAAAAGGCAACAAGTTTTCCAAAGTAAAACCATTTTCGAAGGACTTGGTCTTGTCATGAAGATCACGACAAGCACCAAAACTCAACATGGAGAAAAACCAAATAAGAACCAAGAAAGATGATATGCCAAGCATGCAAAGGTTTGAGCTCTCCACAAAGATGCGATCAAGTTGCTCACTCGAGAGCCCCTCTTGATAGTACGCCTATCTATCCTATAGCCCTATCAAGATCATACCTTTGCCATGAGCATTCCACTTGAGCTAGATGATGACGATCTTGACTCTCTCAGGTTGAAACACCTTTCTTGTTTGTGCTTGCTAGCACATGCTTGATGAAGACTTCTCCAAATGCTCCTCCATACTCCATTATGGGAGGGCCTCGCTAAGCTTCGTCTTCATGTCTCCTTTGCAAGCTTCAATCAAAAGATATCTTCCGAGATGCATCATATTGAGCTTGCACTTCATCTTCTTCTCTTGATATGTATGATGGCTTGGGGTTAAACATGATTGTTCACTCAATCTTCTATTCCAAGCCATACTTGCAATGAGCTCAACTCTACACATGACCATTCTTCATATAAACCCTTTGAATAGAGCATTGGTCATTAAGTCATCTTGAAGAGTCCAACACATGAACTCCTATAATTTCCCATGGACAAGATCTATAAGAATATCTCAATGTAAACATTAGTCCATAAGGATTGTCATTAATTACCAAAACCACGCATGGGGGCAACCATGCACTTTAAAACGTGGGATGCTTTCTGCATCGATTTCAAGAGGAATTTTTCGTCTACTTTTCACCGACCCGCGTCTTTTCAGCAACTCAGAGCCTGCAAGCAAAAAGCCGGCGAATCTCTTCGCGAGTACATTCAGCGCTGGACCACATTGAAAAACTCAGGAGCCGATATATCAGAGGACAATGCCATTTTCGCGTTCATCCAAGGAGTCAGGCGCAACGACCTCCAGAAAGCACTAGGACGCGAAAACCCAATAACAATTGCGCAGTTAATGGAAATAGCCAACAAGTGGGCCGACGGAGAAGATTCCGTTCGAACTGATATGGTGCCCTCACCCGACGATCGCCAGCAGGGCAATTGGGGGCGACGCGGCCGGAACGACAGGCGCAACAGACAGCGACCATACGGCGAGTCAGATGGGATCGAGCAGATCGCAGCCGGCTTTCAAGACAGTCGTAGTCGAAATAATCCTCAGAACGGGGAAAATCTGCGCGATGACCGCAACGACAGAAACCGCGAAGACAGGAACCGCGACGACGGGAGCCGAAAACGCGAGTGGAAGCCCAGGGAACCCGGAGGGAGGAGCGCCCATTCCGAACCCCGGCTGAACAACTCACCGACCCATGCAGAATGCACATGTTCAGAGGGGATGACGGTAAACTAACGGCAACCCACCTGCTTAAGGACTGCCGGGATTTCATAGCACTTCAGGCCGAGATGCGCAGGACTGCAGGATTGCCACTCGCGTTGCAACCACCTGAAGGACCGCCTCCCCCGCCGGCAGGACACATTGCGGGAGCAATCCACGCAAACCAGAGACAGGAAAACGCAGCCGCAGCACAGGAACAGTACCCGCAGACTAGGTGAGCCATGTACATGATACAGAAAGGACGCCCGTCAAACCGATGCCAAAAATTAATCAGTAGGCAGGTCCATCTAGCTACTACTTCACCTCCGCCCGCGCCGGAATACCTTCAGGGTTCGGAAGTTCCTATTGGTTTCACTCGCGAGGACCACCCCCCGCGAGTGCCGCGACCGGGTCATGCTCCCCTGGTTCTGCACGCCTTAGTCGGAGGTTTCAGGATGAGCAAGGTGTTCATGGATGGTGGCAGCGGCATCAACATTATCTTCGCAGACACGTTGCGCAAAATGAACCTATCACTCACCAGCCTGAAGCCGTCAGACAATACTTTCCATGGCATCGTGCCAGGCAAGGCAGTATATCCTTTGGGGTCACTCTGGCTCGACGTCGTTTTCGGAGACGCCGATCACTTCAGGAAAGAAAGCATTGAGTTCGAAGTCGTGGATTGGAAGTCTCAGTACCATGTAATCCTCGGGCGACCAGCGTTCGCACGATTCATGGCAGTCACGCACTATGCGTACTTGATTCTCAAACTTCCCGGGCCCAAGGGAGTCATAGCAGTCCGCGGCGACTTTTGGAAGTCAGATGACTACGACAGGGAGTTCAGCAAAATCTCCGAGTCCTTCGGCGCACAAGAACAGCTCGCAGAATTTGCCCAGGACAACGATCGGAGCCTATTCCCCGTAGGCAAGAAGCCGGCACCCGAAAATTCTTTCAGCGCTAACAACGACACAAGAGCACACCAGGTGCACCCAACGGACAAGGACAAGACAGTCCTCGTGTCATCAAGCCTAAATGAAGCATAGGAAGGCGCGCTCATCGAGTTCCTCCGTGAGCACTGGGAAATGTTCGCCTGGCACCCAACCGATATGCCAGGTATTCCTAGGGAACTCGCCGAGCACGCCTTGCAAATTTATCCAGGCACTAAGCCAGTCAAGCAGACAATGAGACGATTATCCGAGCCCAAACGGCTGGCAGTCGGAAGAGAGATAGACCGGCTCTTGGATGCCAAGTTCATCCGAGAACTTAAGAAGTCGGACTGGGTAGCGAACCCAGTGCTCGTTCCGAAGAAAGGTGTCAAGAATGCGCGCATGTGCATCGACTTTACGTCGCTCAACAAGTGTTGTCCTAAGGATCATTTTCCGTTACCTCGGATAGATCAGATCGTGGATTCGACTGCAGGCTGCGAGCGCCTCTCGTTCCTCGACGCTTACTCCGGATATCAGCAGATTCAGATGAAAAGGGAAGACGAAGAAAAAACAGCTTTCATCACCACTCACGGCGTGTACTGTTACACGAGGATGACCTTCGGGTTAAGAAACAAAGGGGCAATTTATCAGCGTATGATGCAGAACTGCCTGAGGGGTCAAATCGGCAGAACATACAAGTATATATCGACGACATAATCGTCAAGACTCGACAAGTTGGCACCTTGATCGACGATCTCCGCGAAACATTCGCAGCCCTTAACAAGTACAGAATTAAGCTCAATCCCACCAAGTGTGTGTTTGGAGTGCCTTCAGGGCAAATACTAGGATACCTCGTGTCCGCCAGGGGCATAGAGGCCAACCCAGAGAAAATTCAGGCACTCCTGCAGATGCCGGAGCCGACGAAACTACGCGAAGTCCAAGGACTCGCTGGCAGAATAGCAGCCCTCAGCAGGTTTATCAGTCGAATGGGCGAGAAGGCCCTGCCGTTTTATCAGTTAATGAAGAGAGCAAACAAGTTCGAGTGGACAGCTGCAGCAAGAGCAGCCTTCGCCGACTTGAAGCGCATGCTCACAAATCCACCTGTCCTTGTGGCACCTCAGGAGCAGGAAATTTTATACCTGTACATAGCCGCCACCAACAGGGTGGTCAGCTCAGTCCTCGTAGTCGAAAGGCCGGAGGAAGGGAAGTCTCAGCCAGTCCAGCGTCCAATCTACTATCTCAGCGAGGTGCTTTCCCCCTCCATGGAGCGTTACCCGCATTACCAAAAACTAGCCTACGGCGTGTTCATGACAAGTCGCAAGGTCGTACACTATTTCACAGAACATCCAATTGTGGTGGTGAGCAGCGCCCCGTTGGCTGACATCCTAAACAACTCCATGGCAACCGGGCGGGTCGCCAAATGGAGTATTGAGCTCGGGCCCAGGGACATCACGTACAGGCACCCGAAGGCCATCAAGGCCCAAGTCCTCCCAGATTTCACATGCGAATGGATCGAGGCGCAGCTGCCTCACGTCCCCGACTTGTCCAACTCTTGGACCATGTACTTCGACGGATCCAAACGACATGATGGCGCGGTGGCTGGAGTACTCCTGACTTCGCCCAAGGGTGACAAGTTGCGTTACATACTCCAGATGGATTTCCAGAGAGCTTCGAACAACGAGGCAGAATATGAGGCGCTGCTCCACGGTATGCGTATGGCCAAGGCTTGCGGAGCAACACGGTTGATGATATACGGCGACTCCAATCTCGTGGTGCAGCAAACAATGAAGGAGTGTGACGCTAATTCAGATAACATGCAGGCTTACCGTGACATGTATAACACCATGGAGGGCAGTTTCGACGGCTGCGAATTGCGACACGTAGGCCGGGAAAGCAACGAGGAAGCAGACATACTGGCCAATATCGGGTCCAAGAAAGAACCCATCCCACCTGGAGTTTTCTTTTAGCGCATCAAAGAAAGATCAGTCAAGATAAAGAACCCAGCAACACCAGAAGACCCAGTCGAATCTTCAGCAACAGTACTCGAAAAGACGCCGGCTGAGCAGCAGCCCGGCAATGTATTGGCCACTACACCTCCAGTCGAATTTTTTCTCATAGAACCTTCCTGGACGAAGCCTTTCCTGTCGTATCTCCTCTACCAGGAGTTACCGGCAGACTCGGTCGAAGCAAAGCGCGTCTCCAGGCGCTCCAAGGCATTTATAGTAATCAACAAGGAACTCTACAAGCGAAGTATATCCGGGGTCCTTCAGCGCTGCATCGCACCCGAAGATGGGAGAGCAATACTCCTGGATATTCATGCTGGGACTTGTCGACATCACGCGAGCAACCGGGTACTCGTAGCAAAGGCCCTGCGAGCCGGCTTCTATTGGCCCACGGCTATGCAGTACGCAGAGGACATAGTAAAAAAGTGCCTGGGCTGCCAGAAGTACGTGAGTAAGCCACACGCCCCAGCATCAGAACTCAAGACTATTCCACTGGCCTGGACTTTTGCTCAGTGGGGGCTTGACATGGTCGGTCCTTTGAAGAAGTCATCACGGGGCGGTCACACTTTCCTCCTAGTGGCAGTCGATAAGTTTACCAAGTGGATTGAAGCAGTTCCAGTCACGAACGCCACAACAACTTCGGCGGTAAATTTCATCAAATCCATCATCTTCTGCTTCGGGGTGCCGAACAGCATAATCACCGACAATGGGGCCAACTTCACGTCCGAGGAATTTCAAGACTTCTGTAAGTCTCAAGGAATCAAGCTCAAGTACGCCTCAGTCGCTCACCCACAGTCCAACGGGCAGGTAGAGAAGGCTAACGGTCTGGTATGCAGCGGCTTGAAGAAAAGACTCCAATTACCGCTAAAGCGCGCAGCAGGCGCCTGGGCCGAGGAATTACCTGCCGTACTTTGGAGTCTACGCATGACTCCTAACAGATCCACGCAGTACACACCTTTCTTTCTAGTGCATGGAGCCGAAGCAGTCATGCCACATGACCTCAAATTCGATGCACCTCGAGTGATGGTCTACGATGAGCAAGACTCCGATGCCGCACTTGAGGACGACAGGGACACCCTGGATGAGGCGCGTGACATCGCCCTTGCCAGGACAGCAACCTATCAGCAAGCATTGCGAAATTACCACAGTCGCCGCCTTCGACCACGATCGTTCACGGTAGGCGACCTGGTTCTTCGCCTGAAGCAGAAGAAAGTTCACAAGCTCGCATCGCCCTGGGAAGGCCCCTTCATCATCACAGAAGTCATTGGCAATGGAGCCTATCGACTAAAGCACGCCGAGACTGGAGCACCCTCTCACAATCCATGGAACGCAGCTCACCTGCGCCGTTTTTACGCCTAGTAGATTAGCATCTCGACCACTATCTTAGGAACCAATAAAGGCTGTGAAGGGATCGCAGGCAGAAAACAATAAATTTTCTAACAACGATAACCTTAAACTAGCCAGGATCTATACTATGCAGATATAGTAATACGGAGGAGATCGATATACATACCCTTGTAGACCGACACGCGGGGATTACGCTCCCGCACAAGCGTTGTCGATGAAGCCGACGAAGACGACCTCGAGGTCGTGTAGAGTAAGAAGACCTCTGAGCACCACTAGCGTGGCACCTCGCAGGGATCCACACACGTACGGTGAAGACGACGACCTCCGGGCTCCGATCCAGGGACGAGCCGCGGAAGACTTGGACCGGAAGACCAGCAGCACGGCGGTGTGCGTATGGTGGAGAGAACTTCACCTTGGCGCAACTCCAATGGAGGAATCACGTTTCAAGGAGAAGAAGAGAGAGAGAGATTGGTTGTTCTTTAAAAGCCAAAGGGGGCACCTCTATATATAGGTGGAGGGGGGCTGCCAGCCTTGCCGGCTGGGTGGTGTGGGACTATTCCCACACCAGCCCGCCCCCAAGGGGTGCGCCGGCCCTAGGTGGGCCCCATTTGGCCCACCTAGGGCAGCCCCCCTTCCTCATGCGCACCTAGGGGGAAATTCCCCCTTTATGGGCCTTCTCTCCCATGGGAAGGCCCATTTAAGGTGGGCTGCCTTTTAAATTCAGAAAATCATTAAATAAAAATATATTTAACTATTAATTACACTAATTAATATTAAACACACATTATCTAATTTATTCCGGCTCCGAAAACTATTTCGTCGCTCTCCGATCTTCATCGGATCTTTCCCGGGACGCTCCCGGTGCTCTCCTCTAATTTCTCTTCCGGTAAACTTGTCGACTCTCCTTAAGTGTGTTACCCTAGCGGTTCGAGATCTCGCCAGACATGATCAAGATGCGCTCTCCGATCAATGACTAATTCGTGGACCTTGGATACCCAGAATTAATCCCTGTGAGATAACGAATAACTTTGTCGTTCGAACCTAGACGTCGAGTATTAAACCTTTTGCCATGACGATACTTAGCGTGTCCGAGACTCGTTCATAGATATCGCGATACCTAGCTTGATCTCGTTACCGACAACACTATCTTCTACTCGTCCATGATATTATGTCCTGGTGACCTAGTCACATGCTTGCAAGCTTATTTGACATAATCTCACCGAGTGGGCCCTAGAGTATCTATCCTGCTATGCGGACTGGCAAATCCCGCTCTTGATCCCTCGTCTCAACATACTCCCTTCCGATACCCGAGAGGGACACCTTTATTTTCATACTATTAAGACATGACGTTTGATGCAATCAAAGTATACTTCAGGAATAGCAATAAGAGTTGATCTCATGGTCAAAGGCGTAATGACTACGTCCTACAAATATTGGGCATGTCCATCAAATCGTTCTACCAACGATGTGACTCCATTGTCAACTGACACCATGTCACATGATCGGGAAACCTCGATCATCGATTGCACAATGAACTAGTCACGTAGAGGCTACTAGGGACCTGGTTGTTTTACGTATCACACGTGTATTAATGTTTCCGCTTAATACAGTTATAGCATGACACAAAAACGTATTATGAACAAATGAGATATGATAAATAAAACACTTTATTAATTGCCCCTAGGGCATATCTCCTTCAGTCTCCCACTTGCACTAGAGTACAATTTATTCTAGATTACAACTTGGTAAAAGCCTAACACCCATAGCATTTTGGTGTTTTACATGCTTGTCAAGTAGAAGAGGCTTCGTCAAAGGATCTGCCACATTCAGATCCGTATGCACTTTGCAAATCTTCACATCGCCTTCCTGTACATACTATCGTATCACATGGAAGCGTCGGAGAATGTGTTTGGCAGTTGAGTGAGACCTTGGTTCCTTCGCGTTAGCAATAGCACACGTGTTGTCGCAGTAGAGGGTTACAGGGTCTTGCGCGCTAGGGAACACTCCAAGCTCGATGATGAACTTCCTCAGCCACACAGCTTCATTCACGGCTTCAGAAGCAGCGATGTACTCCGATTCCATTGTAGATTGGGCCACTATGGGTTGCTTCCCACTCCTCCAGCTTACAGCGCCTCCGTTCACCTTGAAAACATATCCTGTTTGTGACTTAGAGTCATCTGGGTCTGTGCAGAAACTTGCATCAACGTAACCTGTTACGCCAAGTTCTTTTTCACAGTCACCATACACAAGGAACATTTCCTTTGTCTTCTTGAGATGCTTAAGAATGTTCTTAACAGCTACCCAATGATCCTTTCCAGGATTACTTTGAAACCGGCTCGTCAAGCTAAGAGCCAATGCTACATCAGGTCGAGTACTTAACATGGCATACATGATCGATCCTATGGCTGAAGCATAGGGATGTTTAGCCATCTCGGCTCTATCATGTTCCGTCACCGGACACTGAGCCTTGCTCAATGTTTTATTCTTGATAACCGGTAGAGAACCTCTCTTTGCCGTCTCCATACCGAACCGTTTCAGTATTTTATCAAGATAAGTACTCTGACTCAACGCTAATAGACGTCTTGATCTATCACGATAGATTTTAATGCCTAAAACGTATGCAGCATCTTCTAAGTCCTTCATTGAAAATTTACTATTTAAATACTTCTTCACGCTATTCAGAAGATCCACATTATCCCCTATTAGTAATATATCATCCACATATAGAACTAGGAACACAACTGAGCTCCCACTCATTTTCTTGTAAATACAGGTCTCTTCTATATTTTGGATAAATCCAAAACCTTTGATCACCTCATCAAAGCGAAGATTCCAGCTCCGAGATGCTTGCTTCAGTCCATAAATGGAACGCTGAAGCTTGCATACCTTGTCAGCATTTTCTGGATCGACAAAACCTTCAGGTTGTACCATATACAACTCCTCCACAATGTTACCATTTAGGAACGCTGTTTTGACATCCATCTGCCATATTTCATAGTCGTAATATGCAGCAAGTGCTAGCAAAACCCGAATAGACTTTAGCATCGCTACCGGTGAAAATGTTTCATCGTAGTCAATTCCATGAACTTGTCGGAAACCCTTTGCGACAAGCCGAGCTTTACAGACGGTCACATTACCATCAGCATCAGTCTTCTTCTTAAAGATCCATTTATTCTCGACGGCCTTGCGCCCTTCGGGAATCTCCATCAAAGTCCATACTTTGTTGTCATACATGGATCCTATTTCGGATTTCATGGCTTTAAGCCATTTCTCGGACTCAGGGCTTGCCATAGCCTCTTTGTAGTTCGTAGGTTCGTCTTGTTCAATTAACATGACGGTGCAAACCAGGTTCCGTACCACTCAGGAGCGATACGAGGTCTCCCAGACCTACGAAGTAGAATAGTATTCTCGACATTTTCTCCCACTCCATCTGTGGAGGACGTTTCCGGAACAGTTTCCGTTGCGCCACTCGGAATTTCGAGTTCAGGATCAACGATCTCGTCGAGGTCTATTTTCCTCCCACTTACTCCTTTGGCGAGAAACTCCTTCTCGAGAAAGGTGTCGTTCTTCGCAACAAACGTTTTGCCCTCGGCTTGGTTGTAGAAGGTGTATCCTATGGTTTCCCGCGGATACCCTACAAAGACGACTTTCTCCGATTTCGGTTCGAGTTTGTCGGGCTGTAGTTTCTTAACATACGCCTCACAACCCCAGACCTTCAGAAACGACAACTTAGGTTTCTTGCCATGCCATATCTCATACGGTGTCGTTGCTACGGATTTGGACGGAGCCCTATTTAAAATGAATGCGGCTGTTTCTAACGCATATCCCCAAAAAGATACGGGCAAGTCGGTAAGAGACATAATAGACCGGACGCTATCTAATAGGGTACGATTACGTCGCTCGGACACACCGTTCCGTTGCGGTGTTCCAGCCGGCGTAAGTTGCGGCACGATGCCACAGGCCTTCAGATGTGTGCCAAACTCAAAACTCAAATATTCGCCACCACGATCGGATCGAAGGTGCTTGATTTTCTTGTTGAGTTGATTTTCAACTTCACTTTGAAATTCTTTGAACTTTTCAAATGTTTCAGACTTGTGTTTCATCAAATAGATATACCCATATCTACTCAAGTCATCGGTGAAGGTGACAAAATAACGATAACCATTGCGTGTCGACACGCTCATCGGTCCACACACATCTGTATGTATGACTCCCAATAAGTCCGACGCCCGTTCCATGAAACCATTGAACGGTGTCTTGGTCATCTTGCCCATGAGGCACGGTTCGCATGTGTCGGGGGATCCAAAATCCAACGAGTCTAAAAGTCCATCGGTATGGAGTTTCTTCATGCGCTTTATACTAATATGACCGAGACGGCAATGCCACATATACATGACGGTATCGCTACTAAGTTTAATCCACTTGGCATCAATGTTATGGATGTGAGTACTACGATCGAGATTCAACAAGAATAAACCATTACTCTCGGGAGCATTAACATAAAAGATATCATTCATCGAAATAGTACAACCACTTGATACTGATTTGAACGAATATCCGTTTTGCAATAAGCAAGACCCACTGATAATGTTTACACTCAAAGACGGTACAAAATAACACTTATTTAAAACCAAAACTAATCCCGATGGTAGATGTAGAGGGAGTGTGCCAACAGCCACCACGTCAACTCTTGATCCGTTGCCGACGCGCATCGTCACCTCATCCTTTGCCAGGCGCCGTTTATTTCGTAACTCCTCCTTAGAGTTACAAATGTGAGCAACAGAACAGGTATCAAATACCCAGGTATTACTACGGGCGCATGTAAGGTACACATCAATAAAATGTATATCAAATATACCTTTCTCTTTTCCGACAATCTTGCCGGCCTTCTTATCTTCCAGATACTTGGGGCAGTTGCGCTTCCAGTGACCATCTCCCTTGCAGTAGAAGCATTCCACGCCAGGTTTGGGACCAGGTTTGTTAGTCTTGGATTTGGCAACGTATTTGCCATCCTTCTTAGACTTCCAGTTCTTCCTTCCCTTGCCGCCAGATTTCTTGAAATCGACGGTCTTGTTGACCATCAACAACGTGTGCTCCTTCTTGATTTCCACTTCAGCAGTCTTGAGCATCACGAACACCTCAGACAGGGACTTAGCCATGCCCTGCATGTTATAGTTCATGACGAAGCCTTTGTAGCTAGGAGGCAACGATTGCAGCACTCTATCAATCGCCAGCTCATCAGGAATCTTGCATTATAGAGCATTCAGGCATTGAACGTAGCCAGACATTTTGACCACGTGCTCGCTCACACTGCTATGCTCTTCCATCTTGGCTGAGAAGAAAAGCTCAGAAGCTTCATATCTCTCAGCCTTAGCCTGCGGCGCAAAGACAGCCTTGAGATCAGAAATTATCTCAAAAGCACTCATCTTCTCAAAGTGCTTTTGCAGGTCGGCTTCCATGGCGTAGAGCATGCCACTCTGGACAAAAGAGGAATCGTCCGACTTGGTCTGATAGAGCTTCTTCTCATCATGGGAGGCATTGTCTGCAGGAGGGTCACCTAGGGCGGCTTCAATGACGTAAGCCACCCTGTGGGGAGTGAGGAGGATCCTCAGGTTGCGGAACCAGGACATGAAGTTCGACCCATTGGTCTTAAGCTTTTCTTTCTCAAGGAACAGGCCTAGGTTAAAGGTGGGACGAGACATCTACAATGGAATTTGCAAAACATAAGACTTTGTCCATAAAATTTTGAGTTCAAGTTTTAGAAAATAACTATAAGAACTCCCACTCAAAACGAATATCCCTCTAATCGCTTTAGTGATTACACGACCCTAATCCATTGTGCAACCCCTCATCGTCAGAGCCGGCAACACAACTTCAAAGTTAGACATCGAAATGTCAATCACAACAACTCTGTGACTCATGCTCGACCTTTCGGTCACCGTGTTTAGAGGCCATGTCTGTACATGCTAGGCTCGCCATAATAACCTTCAACGTATACGCTTGTGCAAACATGTCTTACACCCACTATATGCGAACGATGATATGTATGACACCCGATCGTCACGGCCTGCCTCATAACGTAGAACTTTCTTGGTGGTGCACGTCGAAGGGAGAACACTAATGGTATTTTGGAGTGATCATCTTATATTACTACCGCCGTGTAACTAATATATAATAATATATATATACACAATATAAGATGCACTCAAAACATCAATATGTAATGCGACGTGACATGGTCCTTGCGCCGATGGTCTCCTTCGCGCCCACAGTTTATAAACAATTTAATAAACCTACCTTGACCATATCACATTGCCCCTGCAAAATAAAGTTAGACGCGTTCTACTTTATCTTTTGCATATTTTACGTGGCTTGGGGCTGTCGTAAATAGAACCGCTTCATACCTACGAACCTATGACCACAACAACGATCAAATAATTGCATATTTATTTATCCCTCTTGGGCCCTCCATTGAAAATGGAAAGCCAACTAATGAGAGAGAGACAGACACCCGCCAGCCACATATACGGTACAAGCCGTATGTCAGTTGTGGAACCAGTCTCGCGTAAGCGTACGCGTAAAGTCGGTCCGGGCCGCTTCATCAACTCAATGCCGCCGGCAATGCAAGTGCACGCGAGAGGGTAGCAAATAAAAGAACGATGTCCCCGTGATAAACACGGGTTCTAAAAGCGTACAGCTATATCTACGCATAGATCGGCTCTGGTACCACTGAAGGGGATCGCAGGCAGAAAACAATAAATTTTCTAACAACGATAACCTTAAACTAGCCAGGATCTATACTATGCAGATATAGTAATATGGAGGAGATCGATATACATACCCTTGTAGACCGAAACGTGGGGATTACGCTCCCGCACAAGCGTTGTCGATGAAGCCGACGAAGATGACCTCGAGGTCGTGTAGAGGAAGAAGACCTCCGAGCACCACTAGCGTGGCACCTCGCAGGGATCCACACACGTACGGTGAAGACGACGACCTCCGGGCTCCGATCCAGGGACGAGCAGCGGAAGACTTGGACCGGAAGACCAGCAGCACGGCGGTGTGCGTATGGTGGAGAGAACTTCACCTTGGCGCAACTCCAATGGAGGAATCACGTTTCAAGGAGAAGAAGAGAGAGAGATTGGTTGTTCTTTAAAAGCCAAAGGGGGCACCTCTATATATAGGTGGAGGGGGGCTGCCAGCCTTGCCGGCTGGGTGGTGTGGGACTATTCCCACACCAGCCCGCCCCCAAGGGGTGCGCCGGCCCAGGTGGGCCCCATTTGGCCCACCTAGGGCAGCCCCCCTTCCTCATGCGCACCTAGGGGGGAAATTCCCCCTTTATGGGCCTTCTCTCCCATGGGAAGGCCCATTTAAGGTGGGCTGCCTTTTAAATTCCGAAAATCATTAAATAAAAATGTATTTAACTATTAATTACACTAATTAATATTAAACACACATTATCTAATTTATTCCGGCTCCGAAAACTATTTCGTCGCTCTCCGATCTTCATCGGATCTTTCCCGGGACGCTCCCGGTGCTCTCTTCTAATTTCTCTTCCGATAAACTTGTCGACTCCCCTTAAGTGTGTTACCCTAGCGGTTCGAGATCTCGCCAGACATGATCAAGACGCGCTCTCCGATCAATGACTAATTCGTGGACCTTGGATACCCAGAATTAATCCCTGTGAGATAACGAATAACTTTGTCGTTCGAACCTAGACGTCGAGTCTTAAACCTTTTGCCATGACGATACTTAGCGTGTCCGAGACTCGTTCATAGATATCGCGATACCTAGCTTGATCTCGTTACCGACAACACTATCTTCTACTCGTCCATGATATTATGTCCTGGTGACCTAGTCACATGCTTGCAAGCTTATTTGACATAATCTCACCGAGTGGGCCCTAGAGTATCTATCCTACTATGCGGACTGGCAAATCCCGCTCTTGATCCCTCGTCTCAGCATACTCCCTTCCGATACCCGAGAGGGACACCTTTATTGTCATACTATTAAGACATGACGTTTGATGCAATCAAAGTATCCTTCAGGAATAGCAATAAGAGTTGATCTCACGGTCAAAGGCGTAATGACTACGTCCTACGAATATTGGGCATGTCCATCACATCGTTCTACCAACGATGTGACTCCATTGTCAAATGACACCATGTCACATGATCGGGAAACCTCGATCATCGATTGCACAATGAACTAGTCACGTAGAGGCTACTAGGGACCTGGTTGTCTTACGTATCACACGTTGTCGAGGAATGAACTCCCACGTAACAGGGGTAGTCTCGCCCCGGGAAGAGGTTCGAAGGGGGGACTGAACACGGAGGTCAAACAACCCTCGATGCACGCCGCGATGTTGCTCGCGGTGCTTGGAGCGGAACTGCACGGCAGAGAGTGACACCGGCCCTTACCCAGGTTCACGGCCCTCAAGGTGAGGTAACACCGCTACTCCTGCTTGTCTCGATTGCACTGTGGTGACTGTAGTACAACAAGCCTCCGGGCCTTGAGAGGGTCCGGAGGTGGAGGACGCTATTGAGCTTGGGATCGAGTTCCGGATCCTCTCCTACGGAAGTGCCCCCTCTCCTTAAATAGTTGCCCCGGGCCTCATCCCTGCGACCTGCGCAGTCGACGGGTTCCCACATGGCCACCAGTGGCGGAGTGGGGTGCACTACTGCTTGCTCGTTCATGGACTCGGTCCATGGTCGCAAAGCCTGCCTTCGTGGCAGAGCAGCTGTCTCCTCCGTCCTTGGACGCGCCTCTTCCGTGTTAAAGCGGCGCACTGTGGCCGACAAGTTGCAGACTTGGCAGAGCGGCTCGCAGGCGCGGCGGAGACCGTGGGGTGTGCCCGCAGTGACGTCGTCGTTGGAGCGTTGTGCCGGCCAACTGCTTTATCACCAAAGAGGAAAGCTTCGTTGGCGGCGCAGGGGACACAGAACTTTGTTGACCCCTTTTATCATGGGAGCGGCAACTGTGACGCTGTTGCTGCCGTGCGCGCAGACGCGCGCGTCACCCTGCGGCCGCAGCAGAGCCCATGTGCGCTCTGCAGCGCTTCCTTTGCCGCGAAGTGTCCCCTCAGGGGCCTGAGGCTCTCGAGGGGAAGGAGCCGGGCCGGCTCCCTTCAGAGGGAGAGAGCCCTCAAGTGGGACGCCCTCGGGGGGGGCCTCCTTCAGGCCTCTGCCGGCGCCTCAGGTCCCCTCCAGGGGTTTCTTCCTCGGGGGGGGCTCCCCAAGCGGTTGGCTTGGTCCCTAGCCGTTTCGCGGACGCTGACGCGTGCGCGGCCCGTGGAGAGTGGGCTCTGCACACCCTAGAATCCACTGGGCCGACAGTAGCCCCCGGGCCCATGACGGGCACGTTGAGGCCCCTTGGGACTAGGCGAAGCGTCGTGGGCCCATAACTGCAGGCGAAGCGTCGCGGGCCCAAAATTGCAGGCGAAGCGCCGTGGGACACGCGTCACTTGGAGGTGGACTCGCGGCGACTCGGCTGCTCCGCCGGAAACGTGCGTAGTGGGGGGGGGCCACCACGCCCGCCACGCTCACCACCACCGTGCCTCGGTAACTGCTCGGACGGGGTTTAAAGCTGCGCGTTGGTCCGAGCCGCAGTCATTACCCCGTCCAGTCTTGTCCATCCCGTCCATCGGTTCTCCGTCTCCTAGACTCCCGTCTCCAGCAAATCTTCCCCATCTCCGGCCGACTCCTTCCGTCCTTCTCCGACGATGGGAGGATCCAAGGGCAAGAAAACGGCCGCCTCGACCCGCCAAGACGCGCAGGGGGAGGCGGAGTTTGGCCCCTCTCTGGTCGGGGCGCGCATCACCGCGGCGGCGCTGGACAAGATCCAGCACCTGGTCGCCGGGAAGCACAATGAGCATGGCGTCAGCGCCATTCTGCCTGCGCGGACCGGTCGCTTCCCCGCTGGCTACTTCCCCATCTTCCTCCATACACTCTACGCTGGACTGGTGCCGCCGTATTCTCCTTTCCTCGAGGCCGTCCTCGAGTTCTACCAGGTCCACCTTCTGCACCTCCACCCCAACGCCATCCTTGTCCTCTCCATTTTCGCCTTCTTGTGCGAGGCTTACTTGGGAGTGAAGCCCTCCGTCGCTCTCTTCCGAAGCTTCTACGCACTGCGGAACACTGCGAAGAAGGAGCGGACGGGCTGCGTATCCTTCCGCATCGCGGACGGCATGGGAGACGTCTACATCCCCATGGCCTGGAATGGCGACAGGCCCATGACGGCGGTGTCGAAAAAGGTGGAAGACTTCAGGCAGAAGTGGTTCCTCATCCGCGTTCTCTCGGAGAGCTCCCTCCTTGAGGTCCCCGAGGCGCCGCCCGTGAAGAACACCCACTGGAGCAAGCGTTCCCTGGAGGGGCAAGCAATAGCCGACCTCGCGGGCCACCTGAGGGCGCTTCGCGAGCACGGCCTGACCGGCCAGCTGGTGGCGGCGGAGTTCGTGAGGCGCCGCATCGCCCCCCTGCAGGCGCACAAGAAGCCGATGTGGGCGTACACAGGGCCTACGGATCCGCTGCGGCTGCATCTGAGCGACCACCGCCCCGCGGTCGTCGAGACCATCCTGGGAGGCCTCTTCGTCAACCCAGAGGTGCCCGCGAGGGTTCACGTGGCGATACGGCCTCTGTTTGAAGTCCCAGACAAGCGCCGGGCCACCCTGGCGCAGGCGCCCGCGTTCACCCCGCTAGGCTTGGCGGGGGATGAAGAGGAGGAGGAGCCCATGCCAGCGGACACTACCGAGTCGCCAAGCGCATCCGACTCGGAGCAGGGCGACGCGGAGACGAGGGTGGAGCCCTCTGCCGGTGCAGGAAGCTCTGCGGGCGCGGGAAGCTCTTCCGGCGCTGTGCCTTCGGCAGGGGAGGTCCACGAGCTTTCCTCTGGTGACAGCGAGGAGGCTGCGGCGGGGCGCCACGAGCCGAGGACCAAGGCGGCCCATGACAGGCCTGCCGGGGAGCCCCCGAGTGCTCCCCACAAGAGGAAAGCCGAGGAGGCCCCCGAGGCGGGGGCGCGGGCTGTGCCTTCATGGCGCTCGCCAGGCATGACGTGGGTAGACACCCGCGCCAAGAAATCCAGGTGAGATTCTTTCGCCTTTTCCTTTCCTTTCTGAGCCCAGCTTGCTTGCTCTTCTTCCTTGACCAATCTTTTCTTTTTACCTCAGCGGCCCTGATCCTGCGAAGCGCCGCAGGCTTCGCAAAGCCGCGGACGTGAAGAGGGCCGCCCCCGACGCTGCACCGGAGGTTGAGGCCAGCGAGACCGCGGCGGCGGAGGCCTCGAGGCCTGAGGTGGGGAGTACCGCAGGCTCTCAGAAGGAGATACCTCAGGTGGAGACATTTGTGTCACCACCCGAGGAAGAGCGGGTGGAGGAACAGGTGGAGACGACATCCACTCCACCTCGCGCATCTACCCCTCCAGCGCAGCCGGGGGCTAATGTGGGTGCCGAGTCGGCGCCGAGCCCTCCCAAGTCTCGCAGGGAGGATACTCCGCCACCGCCGCCGGACACCGCGGGGGAGGAGGAAGCAGCAAGGACCGGGCCTCACGCGCCTGCCCCGGATGCGGACCGGGAGATGCCGCACGAGGGGGGAGGCACAGGAGGCCTAGGACCGAGTACGGAGGCGGAGGATCTACCCCCGAGCCCCCAAGCCCACGCGGGGGCTTCTGCCGCCGAACCGGACGCGGGTGCGGGACCCTCTAAGCCGCGCGGTCCGCCCCCGGGCCTCGCTCTGGGCCGCTTCGACTGGGGCCGAGGACGCCGCGACGTCGCCTTCCGCTTCGTGCGGGAGTCCCTGGAGGGGCTCGAGGCCCACCTGGCCACAGAAGACCAGGCGCTCGCCCGTCAGCGTGACGAGCTCGCCGACGCCTGGGCTGCCTTCCACGCGGCCGTAGAGGCCCGCCGCAAGAGCGACCAGGCGCTGCAAGAGGAGCGCGAGGAGGCGGCGCGCTTTGCCGACGAGGTCCGCGAGGGGGCCTTGCGCGAAGCCGAGGAACTCCTTCAGCCCCTGAGGGCTGAACGCCGAGCCGCTGCCAAGGACCTCGCCGAGGCCAAGGCGGAGCGGGAAGCCATGGAGCATTCGCTGGCGGCGAAGCGTGCCGAGCTCTTCGAGCTCGAGAAGAAGATCCTGGCGGATGCCGGGGTGGTGCGGACCGCCCTCGACGAACTCCGCTCGAGCCTGGAGGCCCGCGGGCGCGCTTTGAGCGAGCGCGAGGAGGATGCACGCCGGCGCGACGAGCAGCTGGCGCTGAGGGAGCAGGAGCTGTCAGGACAGCGCACGGCCCTTGAGGCCCGCGAAGATAGCGTTGCTTCGGCGTTCAGCAAGCTCGAGCGCGAGGTCGCCGCCCACAAGGGGAATGTGGAGCGAGCCAACGTGCGGCTTGCCGAGCGGAAGGACGAGCTCAACAAGGAGCTCCGGGAGAAGGAGAACAAGATCCGCGCCGCAGTCTCCCAGGACTACAAGGATAAATTCTCCAAGCAGGAGGACCGCTTCAAGGCGAGGCTGGGGGAGAGCGGCGCCCGGATCCAAAAGCTCGAGAAGGAGAACGCCAAGCTCGCCGCCAAGGTGAAGCGCGAGACTGATCGCCGCCTCGCCGCTGAGAAGGCCAGGGAGGACATCTCCCAGGACCTTGCCTCCCTCATGGGGGACATGGAGGAGATGAACCGGCAGGTGGGGCCTGCTGTGGAGAAGGCAGTCGAGGCGGCGGAGAGCATCCAGGCGGCGCAGGTGCTGTCGCAGCAGCGGGAGCGCATGTTCCTGTCCTTGACGGGACGGGGTCGTGAGCTCGCCGCGAAGCTGGGGGCGGAGGCGCCAAGCGTTCCGGCTCAGGGCCACGCCGACGCTGCCACCTATCTCCTGTACTTCGAGCAGCTCTTCACAGCGCTCGAAGGCCCTACCGCGGAGATCCGCGACGTGGTTGAGGAGGAGTGCCGTCAGCTTCTGGCGGTGGCGGTGGACCGCATCTTCTCCAACCTCGTCCACCTCCAGCCCGGGTTCGACCTCGCCACGGTGACCGAGCCACTGGAGGGGGACGCTGCGTGGAAAGCCTCCAGCTCCGTCCGCGACCAGGTGGACGACTTCTGCAGCCGCTTCAGGCGGGCCGCTGCAGAGGAAGGCGGCGAGGGGAGCGAGCCCGAGGAGGAAGAAGAGAGCGACCAGGACGACGCTGAGGCCTCCGACTAATCTCCTCCTGCAACGCGTCGCGCTTGCAGCGCTTTTAGGGGCGTTTGCCCGTTAGAGAATTTCATTTTCCACCTTGTAATTTACCTCTTCACTTCATAAACATTTTGCTATCGATTAAGAGTGCGCTCCCTTCGAGGGGTCTTTGCTTCATCTCCATGCCTTTTTCGCTCTGCGTCGTTGGACCCTTCCCCTCGCGCTATGACTCCTGCCGCTACGGTATGCTCGAGCAATGACTCGGCAAGGCCGGGGGGAGTTTAAGGCTTGGGGAGGTAAGAGCCCTCAAGTCGCGATGCTGAGGGCCCCCCTTTGACGCGCAAGCAGTCCACGGAGAGTAAGGAAAGAACCGCTTGAGGGACGCAGAGTGCTTATGAGAAAAATGCGAGGATTCCCTTGAGGTGGGCGAGAAACTTAGCTTCGCGAGGCGTTTTCCCGGTGTGGGCCTTCTCTGGCGGAGGTCTCACCTTCAGGGGCCTAGGGTTCTCCTCCGCGGGCCTGGTGGGGACTTTCGCTCTCTGTGGATGTTAGAGGGGCGAGCCGAAACGCTAGATCACAGCATCAGGGACTAATGCGCGCTTATAGGTCCCCTCAGGCGTTCCTTGCGAGGAGAGAGAGTACCAAGGTCCTTTGAAGAGATGGCGTGCTTGGGAGGGCCTGCCCTCTAGCCAGAGCTCGGATCCTTGGGTTTTGCAGTGCTGCTGGTGTGTCACTTGAGGCACTGGCACCGTACTCAGCCCCCGCTCGCGAGGTACGCATGTGGAGAGATATAAGTGCCCATTTTCAATAAATGAAATAAAGCTGTAATAAACTCACCATCAAAACATTACATAGCGGCGCCGTAGCGCATAGTTCACTTGGAACGAACATGGCGCTAGAGCGCAAAGTTCACTTGGAACGAAAATCGGTTCATTACACTTGGGTTTGCCAAGCTAACGTTCCTTCCATGTCGAGGCATGGGGACCACCCATTAGTGGCAGAGGTTCACTGCGGCCTGCGGGGGCTCATTTGCAGGAGAGCTCGGAGGGCTGGGCCTCGAGAGAAGCTTTGAGAAGCTTGGAGGTGAAGCCGTGAGCTTCCCTCTAGAGACAAAAAATGCCTGGCGTGACTGTGATCACGGGTAGAACTTGCGCAGATGCGCGATGTTCCACGGGTTCTTGACGGGGATGCCGTCCTCGGTCTCGAGGCGTACTGCGCCAGGCCTGGCGACGTGGGAGACCCTGTAGGGGCCTTCCCACATCGGGGAGAGCTTGTGGAGACCTTCCCTGGAGAGGATTCGCCTGAGGACGAGGTCGCCCGCTTCAAGGGTGCGTGAGCGCACATGGCGGCTGTGGTAGCGTCGCAGGTCTTGCTGGTACCCTGCCGCCCTGAGGGCGGCCTGACGGCGCAGTCCCTCGAGAAGCAGCAGGTCGTCGTTGTGGAGGCCCTCTTGGGTGTCCTCATTAAAGGCAAGGACCCGTGGCGATCCATGCTTGATTTCTGCGGGGAGGACCGCCTCGGCTCCGTAGACCAGAGCGAACGGCGTTTCGCCTGTAGGCCTCGAGGAGGTTGTGCGTATGGACCAGAGCACTGAGGGGAGCTCGTCAATCCAACCCTTGCCGTGGCCCTTAAGGATGTTGAAGCTCCTGGTCTTGAGGCCCTTGAGGACTTCTGCGTTTGCTCGCTCGGCTTGACCGTTGCTGCGTGGGTGAGCTACCGAGGCGAAGCAGACCTTGATACCCAGTTTGTCGCAGTAGGCTCGGAAGATGCCGCTGGTGAATTGCGAGCCGTTGTCAGTGATGATGCGGTTGGGCACGCCGAAGCGGCAGACCAAGCTTCGGATGAACTTCACCGCAGCCCCAGCTGGTATGGTGCGCACCGGCTCAACCTCGGTCCACTTGGTGAACTTGTCGATGGCCACGAGGAGGAAACGGTAGCCCCCCTGCGACTTCGGGAAGGGGCCCAGGATGTCCAGCCCCCAGACCGCGAACGGCCAGGAGAGCGGGATGGTCTGAAGCTCCAGTGCCGGCTGATGGATTTGCTTGGCGTGGAATTGGCAGGCGTCGCAGGTTTGCACAATGGCGACCGCATCTTGAAGCACCTGAGGCCAGTAGAAGCCGCTCCTGAAGACCTTGCCTGCGAGGGTGCGCGCACATGAGTGGTGGCCGCACTCCCCGCTGTGGATGTCCTTAATCAGCTCTCGGCCTTCCTCAGGAGGGACGCACTTGAGCGCTACACCATTTGGGCGCTTGCGGTAGAGGTTTTCCTCGAGGATGCAGTATGACTTTGCTTGTCGAGCGACTCGCTCTGCATCAGTATCTTCTTCAGGGAGGATTCCTTTCACCAAGTAGTCCTTGAGCTCATCAATCCAGCCTGAGGCCTGGTGGGTTGCCGTCAGCAGCAGACGCTCCCCTGTGCTGGGACCGCAATCAGGCGCCCCAGACTCAGGAGGCGGTGGGAGCACTTCGCCTGCGCTTGCGGGTGTGGCCTCTCGAGACTTGACCACGATGTCATCGACGTAGGCCTCAGCATTTCTGCCCATCTGAGCCCCCAAGGCTATCCTCATGAGCCTCTGGAAGGTGGCCCCAGCGTTCTTCAGGCCAAAGGGCATGCATGTGTAGCAGTACACACCACAGGGGGTGAGGAATGCCGTCTTCTCCTCGTCCTCTTTAGCCATCTTGATCTGGTGATAACTAGAGAAGGCATCCAGAAAACAGAGGAGGTCACAGCCAGCGGTGGAGTCCACGATCTGGTCTATCCTCGGCATGGGGTATGGGTCCTTGGGGCAGGCCTTGTTGACATCGGTGTAGTCGATGCAGAGTCGGCCTCCTCCAGCGGGTTTAGGGACGACCACACCGTTGGAGAGCCAAGTGGGGTGCGCGACTTCGCGGACGACATTTGCCGCCTTGATTTTCTCTACTTCCTTGATGATGAAGGCTTGCTTCTCGGGGGCTTGCTTGCGTGCTTTTTGCTTGACGGGGCGTGCGTCTGGACACACGGCTAAGTGGTGCTCGATCACCTCCCTTGGTACGCCGGACATATCTGACGGAGTCCACGCGAACATGTCAGAGTTTGCCCGAAGGAAGGCGACGAGCGCGCCTTCCTATTTGGGAGGCAGGGCGGCGCCTATGGTGACGCTAGCCCCCGAGCCTTCAGCCCCCGAGCTGGTGGTGTCCAGCGGCACCTTCTTCGTGGCGGCTTGCTCCTGAGAGAACACCTGCTTCTTCTTCCTGGGCCTCTCGAGAGGCTCCATGTCCTCGTCAGCCGGGAAAGCCATGGCGGCTGCCTTGTAGGCGCTCTCGACAGCGCGCGTGGCGTCCAGGACATGGCCATGGACGGCGATGGTGCCAGCGCTGCCGGGAATCTTGACCATGTTGTAGGCGTGATGCGTGACGGCCATGAACTTCGCAAGGGCGGGGTAGCCGAGGATGGCGTTGTACGGCAGACCGATGTGCGCGACGTCGAAGTCGATCAGCTCCGTGCGGTAGTTCTTCTGCGTGCCAAAGGTGACCGCGAGGCGGACTTGTCCCAGAGGCTCGATAGAACCACTGGTGACGCCCGTGAACGGCCTGGAGGGCATAAGCCACTCGTAGGGCACTTGAAGCGTCTCGAAGGTCTCGACAGAGATGACATTCAGGCCCGCTCCCCCGTCGATGAGCGTCTTGGAGACGGTGATGTTGTTGATGGTGGGGGAGCAGACCAGGGGGAGGGTTCCAACGGTCTTGGTCGACTTGGGGTGGTCCTTGGCGTCGAAGGCGATGGTGTACTGGGACCACTTGAGGGGCCTGGAAGTCTCGGTGCTCGGGAGCGCAGCGTTGAGTTCGCGGGCGAACTGCTTGAACTGATTGTTCGACTTGGGCGCTTGAGCTCCGCCGAGGATGCAGGCCATGGCGCCTCTCGGGGCCTGGTAGCCTCCATCTTCCTCGTCGGGGAGGTTGTTGTTCTTCTGGGCGGCGTTGGCTTGAGTGCCCGACGGCTTCTGGTAGCCGCCATCGCGCCTGCCCTTGGCGTCCCTGCGGTAGCCGCGACCTCTGCCGCGGCCTCCGCTGCCTTCTCCCTGCTCGCGTTCCCTGCTCAGCCTCTTGAGGTCGAAGCAGTCGTCTGTAGCGTGCCCGCGCCTGTTGTGGTAGACGCAGAACGGACGGTGGTCCACTTCTTTGTCGCCGCGCTCGGGGGAGCCCCTGCGGGAGCCCTTTGCGTCAGGCTCTGCCGCGAGGACCGCGGTGGCCTTGCGTTTGGGCTCTTCCTTCTTCTTGTGGCTCTTGGACCCTTCGCCCGGGTCGTCCCCCCGCGCGCTCATCTTGACGAAGAGGAGTCCCTCTTCAGCCTTGGCGCACTTGTCCGCCAGATCGAACAGCTTCACCACAGAGGTGAGCTTGTCGTGGATGCCGAGCTTCTCGAGCATCCTGCGGTTCGTGACGCCCTCGCGGAAGGCAGCGATCACCTGGGTGTCGGGGATGTTTGGAATTTTGTTCCGCACCTGGCTGAAGCGCTGGATGTACTTGCGAAGAGTTTCACCCTTCTTCTGCACCACAGCGCGCAAGTCGTTGTGGGTGAGTGCGCGCTCGTACGTGCCCTTGAAGTTGGCGACGAACTGCCTGCAGAGCTCCTCCCAGGAGTCGATGGAGTCCTCGGGCAGGTTGAGAAGCCAGGACAGAGCGGAGTCCCTGAGGGCGTGGGAGAACCAGTTGGCCATGACTTTGTCATCGCCCCCTGCAGCCTGGATGGAAGTGGTGTAGAGCTGCAGGAACTCGAGAGGGTTGGTGGACCCGTCGAAGCCCTTGGGGAGCGCTGGCCTGAACTTCTGTGGCCAGACCACACGGCGCAGGGTGCGCGTGAAGGCCATGCAGCCTGAGGCATAGGTGGCCGTTCCTCCCTGGAGGGCCCTGCGGTTTTGCTGCCCCGCCTGACCGAGCTCCTCGACGAGGCGGTTTTGGAGGTCGCGACGTCGCTCCATGCCTACGCGCGCGTCAGGTGCGGTGCGCTGCACGATTTGGCAGTCGTGCGGCGAGGAAGCATGGGAGGGAGCCCGCTGTGCCGCGGCCGGGGGCGGTCCCGGCGGCGGCGGTGGCGCACCTGGTGCGGCCGTCCCTGCAGGGCCGGAAGGCACGATGGAGCGCGACGGAGCGGGGCGTGTGGTTGCGATGTCGACGAGGTGGTGCAGGCGGTCCAGCCACTGGTCGTGCGCTTCGGCACTTGGCCGGTAGCGGAGGAGCTCCTGAGCCATCAGTAGCGCGGTGTGCGGGGCGGGCTCTTGATGCTCCCGCGTGGACACGCTCTGGCGCCGGGACGGGTGCGAGGACTCAGCGTCCCCGCGGCGCTCGGAGAGGTCCTCGTCGTCACGCTGGTCTCCTTCGCGGTGCTCCTCGCTCTCCGGCTCTTCCACGCGCGGGCCGGTGCCAGCGCGTTCGGTCGCGCGGGGGCGACCACGGCGGCCGCGGGTGGGTGCAGTGCCGGGCTCGGTGTGAGCTCTCTCGGAGGTGCGCCTGTTGGCGCGCGTCGCGCGGGTGTCCATCATGGCGCGGAGTTCGGAGGTTGAAGACGCGCCTCAGTCCCCCTACCTGGCGCGCCAAATGTCGAGGAATGAACTCCCACGTAACAGGGGTAGTCTCGCCCCGGGAAGAGGTTCGAAGGGGGGACTGAACACGGAGGTCAAACAACCCTCGATGCACGCCGCGACGTTGCTCGCGGTGCTTGGAGCGGAACTGCACGGCAGAGAGTGACACCGGCCCTTACCCAGGTTCACGGCCCTCAAGGTGAGGTAACACCGCTACTCCTGCTTGTCTCGATTGCACTGTGGTGACTGTAGTACAACAAGCCTCCGGGCCTTGAGAGGGTCCGGAGGTGGAGGACGCTATTGAGCTTGGGATCGAGTTCCGGATCCTCTCCTACGGAAGTGCCCCCTCTCCTTAAATAGTTGCCCCGGGCCTCATCCCTGCGACCTGCGCAGTCGACGGGTTCCCACATGGCCACCAGTGGCGGAGTGGGGTGCACTACTGCTTGCTCGTTCATGGACTCGGTCCATGGTCGCAAAGCCTGCCTTCGTGGCAGAGCAGCTGTCTCCTCCGTCCTTGGACGCGCCTCTTCCGTGTTAAAGCGGCGCACTGTGGCCGACAAGTTGCAGACTTGGCAGAGCGGCTCGCAGGCGCGGCGGAGACCGTGGGGTGTGCCCGCAGTGACGTCGTCGTTGGAGCGTTGTGCCGGCCAACTGCTTTATCACCAAAGAGGAAAGCTTCGTTGGCGGCGCAGGGGACACAGAACTTTGTTGACCCCTTTTATCATGGGAGCGGCAACTGTGACGCTGTTGCTGCCGTGCGCGCAGACGCGCGCGTCACCCTGCGGCCGCAGCAGAGCCCATGTGCGCTCTGCAGCGCTTCCTTTGCCGCGAAGTGTCCCCTCAGGGGCCTGAGGCTCTCGAGGGGAAGGAGCCGGGCCGGCTCCCTTCAGAGGGAGAGAGCCCTCAAGTGGGACGCCCTCGGGGGGGGGGGCCTCCTTCAGGCCTCTGCCGGCGCCTCAGGTCCCCTCCAGGGGTTTCTTCCTCGGGGGGGGCTCCCCAAGCGGTTGGCTTGGTCCCTAGCCGTTTCGCGGACGCTGACGCGTGCGCGGCCCGTGGAGAGTGGGCTCTGCACACCCTAGAATCCACTGGGCCGACACACGTGTATTAATGTTTCCGCTTAATACAGTTATAGCATGACACAAAAACGTATTATGAACAAATGAGATATGATAAATAAAGCACTTTATTAATTGCCTCTAGGGCATATCTCCTCAGCCGTCATTGTATCAGACAATTTTCTATTGACCAGCAATAAAGTACAATGTTCCTCTATATTCGTATCATACAATCTTCACAGTATGCGCATGACCCGATATCTTTAGTTTAAACCAATAAACTTCTCCTGGGACACGACCCGGGCCAGTTAAACCAAGAACAAAACAAGCCTAGGGGACTGCGGTTACTTCTAGACGCATGCGAAGCTCGGGGACTATTCCTTAACGGACGCATGGGCAGTTCTACAGATCGGTTTACTTTACAATGGTTTTTGCTTTACATCAACTACGAGACGCTGGCGGTCTAGCTCCATGTCCGTCTCGCGTTCCATGAGACCTATTATACAACTGGCTGGGCCATAGGCAGCTCGGTAGTGATCTTCCATCGAGACAGCGCCCGCACCTTCTGGGGGACCAGCTCCAACCTTCGCCAAGTCAATGTCGGGATGGTGTAAACGCAAAACAGCAAACGCTGTAGTCGCGCCGGCAACAAGTTGAAGGCGAACGAAGTAGCGGGTCGCCTCCCCTTGGCGAAAATGGTCTAGCAGAGCAGTCAACCCGTGCGGCTGTTCGTTCAGAGTAAACAGAGCCTGGTGTACGCGGGATAGCACGGAGGCGCATAAGTCAGCAAACTTACCAACCTGTGCCACCCGGTCACGCAAGATAAGCAAGGCCATCGACTTGCTCCGCTGGGACCATATGGACGATGCGTCTCGACCATGCTCGGCCATTACTTCAACAAAACGAGATCGGACTCGGCTCTGTTCAGCTGCCGCATCAGTCTGTACGCCTATATATATTAAAAAAAAGATAGCAGCAGATCAGTCGAAGCCAATAGGGCAAGGATTTATCAAGCAAGGACAAACAAGACACTCGGGGGCTCGACGAATTACTTACATAGCAACCCGGCGTTCGCATTCTCAATTTCCTTCATCAGTACCATCTCCCTCTCGATTGGACGAGGCTGCTTCGACTGAAGAATGGCCAGCGTACTCCGTGTGACCTTTAAGTCTTGCTCGGCATTTTCGCATCGCACTTTCAGTAAGTTATATAAGTACTGGTCCCGAGGATCAAACGGCGGCACAACGCCGGGAGTCGAAGTACCAGCAGACTGCAGAAATAGCGGCAGCGATTCACAAGATCAAAAACTCACATCTCAGAGATCTCAACGAAAAGAACAAACTCAGGCAATGGATAAAATGACTCGGGGGCTGGGCGTTCGCCCTTGATATGCCCCTAGAGTTCAAGGTTTAATACAGGCGTTAAGTTTTTTACATGGCAAGCGCGCAGCAGGCGCATAGTATTAACAAAATAATTCCAACCTAATTATACTACCCTACAGCCTATTTCGTGCTAGGAGCACTCGAAGTAGAGGCGGATCCTTTTTTCTTGCGCTTCGCAACCCTCTGTTTGAAGGTCGCAAGGAGGGCGTTCGCCAGTCTACGCGCTTCCACCTCATGCTGGCTAAGAGATACCTTCTTGCCAGCCGAGTCGAGTGGAAGCGCAGAAACAAGGTTACCCAGGTCCAAAGTCACCCCGTGCCCCAGCAGCATCTTGAAAGCAGTCGCGGATCCACATACCGTCTGCTCGCGGATGAATTTGGGGAAGGAGTCGCCTTCAGGGCGAAACGTCTCCGCAAGCGCAGCAAGATCTTGAGGCACCTCCTGCTTTGGCAGCACGAGTCGGTGGAGTGCGGAGAGCGCAGCAGTCGAAGACGAGAGCACAGTTGCGAGCTTGCTTGCGAAACCCTCAGCCGCTCTTATTGCAGTCGCCAGCGAGATCTCAGGGGGAGGGGCATATTTATCAGCACCCAAGCCAAGAGCTCCTGCAATAAGTTCACTCAAGTCAGTTAGTAGCAAAAGAATATAGCGACAACCTTTTTCGAGTTTCAGCAGAAGCATAAGTACAACCCAATGGCACTTACTCGCTAGTGCATGGCCCAAGGCAAGAAGACGGCTCGCCAGAGTGCTGTCTCTTTCAACATGCTGATTCTTTAGGCGTTCTTCTGCCTCTCGTGCCCCGTCAGCCCGTGCAGCGTCCACCTGAGCCGCCATGTCCGTTTTCAGTTGGCCAAGCTCACCCTTCAGATCCTTTGCCAGACAGCGGGCGTGATCCCTTTCCTGCTCAGTCTTGGCCAATGCATCTGCAGTATGGAGTTATGAGTTTAGCAAGTCAAAAATTCAAAGTTAGTTGTTGGTAACCTCAGTCGTTGGGATACCTTGGGATTTTTTGAGTTGATCCTGGAGTTTCTGGTTCTCTGTTTCCAGCCGAACATATTCATTGCCTATGTCCAGCAGTCGACGAACGGTAGGCTGCGAAGTACATTTGCCGGAACAAAATCAGCAAGTGAAGAGGTTGTTGAGCCTGCACCCAACTACAGGTAGTTGGCCACAGGCTCGGGGGCTACTCCCATCGGGAGCGCTGTCGCGCACCCGATGAGGATGGAACTACACGAAACTGGCAGGCAACGCTTTGGTGTCTAGACACGTTTCTCAGAGTAAGGAAAGTAACTTACGTGATCAGCACTCGCAGTCGCAGATTCAGGTGCAGACTTGGCACTTGGTGTCGCTATTGTGTTCAGCGTGGAAGGCGCGGTCTCCGCAAGAGGTTCGACGACTCGTTCATCCTACTCAGCTCGCAGAGTAGACGTATGCTCGCGAGTAGACCGACTGGGAGAGTCGGATTCTGTCTCCATGTTGTCTTCTTCGCTGGTCGACCTGATACAAGGGAGGCAAGGTCAGCAAGAGTATCAACTAAGCCTACAAAGTATAACACCAATGGGTAGTTTTGTTTACCTAGCCATCCAGGGCATCACATCATCTGGAGTCGGCAAGCTCGGTGCTGCAGGCGGTATGAAGGATATCGGAGTCGCATCTATCGCACCGGAGTTTGACACTGCAGCCGAGGAAAGATCCACGTCCTTCTGACCAGCGTCGACCGCGGCTCGTTTGTGCCTCTCCTGGGAGTCGCCAGAGCTCTCAGTAGGAGATCGCCCCCATTTTGGATTCGCAGTTTTTTCAGCTGCGTCTTCTTCAGAGTGTGCGGTGGCGACTGAAGGGTCCGAGGCTGGTTCACAGACACTAGCCACCGGAATTTCGTCCTCCAATATAGTGGGCTCAGATGCCGGAGGCGCATGACCCTAGTAACGCAAAAGGGTGTTACGGGAAAGTAAGCAGCGGCAGTAAAGAAAGCAAAAAGTACGAATAAGCGGTAACATACCTTAGGAACGGGGTTCTTCGCGTCAAAGGACACAACGGGGGAGGTCAGCTCTCCAATCTTAGCCTTAAGGCCAGTTAGCTGCTTGACTATCAGCAGGAGCTCGTGAAAGAGCATTTTCTAGTAGACCCTTGTTTTGGTGCTAATGACAACACAATCTGTGTTCTAACATGGCTATTAAAGTTTGCAGGATGTATCTAAGAACTTAGCAAAAAGGAAAGGATCGAAACGGGCGCTGCGAAAGCTTTTCAGCAAGCCTTGCTCCAGGCAGCGGTAGTACCGCTGGCATCAGCGGTAGTACCGCTGCACAGGACTGAGCCTTGCTCGGAGCCCTGGCTGCCGCTGGCGGTACCGCCCGAGCTACCGCCGTTTTCGGCGTTCTGTTTCTCAGAGCGGTACCTCCAGCGGTACCTGAGCGGTACTACCGTTGTCCAGCGGTACTACCGGCCCTTCCAGCGGTAGTACCGCTGTGTTGTTTTTGCAGGTTCGCAGGCCAGCTCGAAGTCGAGGTGCCGCTGGCGGTACCGCCGGAGGTACCGCCGTTTTCAGCCTTCTGTTTCTCAGAGCGGTACCTCCAGCGGTACCGGAGTGGTACTACCGTCTGTCAGCGGTACTACCGGCCTCCCCAGCGGTAGTACCGCTGCGTGATGTTGGAGTCGCGGTGAAGCTTGTGAAGCAGGCAACGGCTGGATTCAAAGACCCAACGGTACTACCGGCCCCTCCATCGGTAGTACCGCTGCGTAAGTGACAGCTCCAAACGGCCAGATTTTGGAGGAGCTATAAAAGGACCCCTTCACCTACCTTTGAAGACTTGAGCTTCTACACTCTCTCACCTCCATTAATGCGAAGCTAAGAACTCCAAGATCTCCCAATCCTCCCACCCAAACTCATTGATCTTTGGAGGATTGAAGGAGAAGGCCCCGATCTACCTCTTCACCGAGCCGTTCTTCATTCCCCCCCCCCCCCCCCCCCCCCATTCACTTGAGGGAACATTTGCTAGGGTTTCCACTAGGAAAACCTAGCCCATTGTTGTACTTACCTTTTGTCTTTGTGACAGATTGTAGCTGTTCGGGAGCCCCCAAGCCCTTTGTGGGTTGTGCCCCGAATCGTTGTTGTAAAGGCTCCGGATTCCGCCTCGAAGGATTCCGATAGTGGAAAGTGAACCAAACCTTTGTGGTGCGGTTCACCGGAGAAGAGGGTGAGGCCTTTGTGGCCATTGAACCATTGTGTTGGTTCACACCTCTCCAACGAGACGTACTCCCCTTTAAGGGAGGAACTCGGGATTACATCCTTGTCGTCTCGTGCTTTCACTTCGGTTACCTCTATCCTTGTTTACCGCCTTTTCTCTATCGTGCTTAGTTGTTAGCTTGTCATATAGGGAAATTCACCGTAGTTGCATATCTAGAGAATTTACCTTTTGTGTCAAGCCTAAATCGAAAAAGAATTAAAATTGGAGTAGCACCTATTCACCCCCCCTCTAGGTGTCATACTGATCCTTTCAATTGGTATCAGAGCCTAGGCTCTCTTGTTGGGTTTAACCGCCTAAGAGAAGTATGACACAAAGTGAGGATGAGGCCGAGACTCTTGCCAAGGCTAATGAGGTCCTTGAAAAGGCCAAAGCCACCATGGCATCCATGGCCGATATCAAAGCTTTGGAAACAACTTTGACATCGACCATGAATGCTAAATTTGATGAGTTTCGTGACATGTTCATGAAATTTGCAAATGGCAAGCGCTCGGAAATCATCCCACTAGAGGATGTTTCTAACTCCGAAGAGGGTGATCCCAAGGAGGATAAAGAGACAAAGAAAAAGGGGGTTGAAACCGATACTAGACCTAAAACATCTCCTACTTTGCATGAGGAGAAGGAAGGGTACCATGCCGTTCTGGGATGGTACTCTCCCGATCCAATTATTACAACCCGCATAAACCCTTTAGGTCCTCCACCTAAGCTTAATGCATTAGCTTTTGCAAGTTGGCAACGCTCAATGAAATCTCATGTCAACAGTGCCTCCATCGAGCTTTGGAGGATCATAGAAGATGGATACAATGTTGAGGATCCAAACAACATGACAAAAAGAGAGTTCGCCGAAAAGCAACTCAATGCTTCCGCTCTCCACATGATTGATCTCTCGTTGAGCGACAATGACAAGCATCATGTTCTTCATGCCACCACCGCGAAAGAAGCTTGGGATTGTCTTGAGGTTGCCTTCCTTGGAAATGAAAGCATGAAAAGGAATAGATATGAATCCTTGAGCAATGCTTCCGAAGGCTTCTACATGCTTGACAATGAGAACCATGAAGACATGTATGGAAGACTCAAGACTCTTGCCAAAGCTTTTTATGATGTGGGAGCAACATATGTGGATGATGCTTGGGTCAAGAGGAAGTATGTGAATCCTCTCTTGCCTTCGGAGCCTATGGAATTGAAGTCAATTCAAGGAAGATACAACTATCATCAAATGTCTTCACATGAGGTTATGCAAGAAGTCCAAGCCTCCAAGGTTGCCACCAAGAATGCCGAAGATAACCGTGCTAGGGCCATGGGAATGAGACAAGGTCCCTCACTTGCTTTGAAGGCCAAGGTGACTAGTATGGATGAGAATGATGAGGTTGACGCTTGCCCAAACAACATTGCTCCCAATGATCTTGAACAAGCCCTCAATGGTCACATAGCTCTTGCCACAAAAGTGTTTTGGAATGACCTGTCAAGTGCTAAAGCTCGTGTTGATCGAGAGAACAACTCAAGTGGCAAGAAAGAGTTTGCCTCAAGGACAAAGACTTGCTACAATTGTCATGACAAAAATCATTACATAAGAGAGTGTCCTTATGAGAACCGTGAGCAAAATGGTGGGAAGCTTGTCCCAAAGGACCACTCAAAGTTGATTCAAAAGAAGCCCGCAAGACCAAGGAAGCCCTTCTTCAAGAAGGCACCAAGAATTGTGTTGGTGGCGCAAGAAGAATATGCCACAAGTGATTCCGAAGATGAAGATGCACCCAATAAAGAGGTAGCCGCATTGGCTATTGTATCTACTTCATCATCATCTCTCTTTGAATCCCCCAATGAGAACGTCTCCACCAACACCGCTCGTTGCCTCATGGCTCATGTCACCGAGGTATCATCTCCTTCTCCTAAGACTACGCATGATCAATCTAGTCTTGAGATTAAGAAGGAACTAGTTGCCTCCGATACTTTTGTGACTAACTTGCAAGGTGAAGACAAAGAACATGTTGAGTCTCTCATGAGACAACTATGTGCGACCGAAGAACTTCTTCAAGAAAAGAGTAAGATTGAGAGAGAGGATTCTCTAACCATTGCCTCCTTGAATGCTTCCATAGCATCTTTAAATGACTCTCTTGATGAAGAAAGTGAATATAGAACCACTCTTGAGGAAAGACTTGATTCTCTTGATGCTAAAAATGATGAAATCATTAATAAAATCATTAAGGATAGAGATCATGTTTTTGCTAAATATAAAGTGATTAAAAAGGAGAAAGTTGAACTTGGGGTGGCTAATGCTAGACTTCTTGAGGATATGGAGAAGCTTGACAAGGCTCACAAGGTCTTGGAAACTACCCACTCCCTCCTAGTTAAGTCCCATGAGCAACTTCAAACTCAACTTTCTAAAACTTGCTCAACTAGTATATCAATTCTTCCTCATGTTCATGAAAATGTCATTGAAGAAAATGCTAGGTTGAAGGTGGATCTTGCTAAGGCCACTAGTGCTAAGACCTCTATTCCCAAAGGTAAAGATAAGGGTATTGCTTACTTGTTTGAGCAAAAACCACACAAAGGGAAGGAGGGTCTTGGTTATGTGGCCGAGTCAAAGAAAAAAGTGAGCAACATCAAGGAGAACAAGACCAAGCCCGCACAAGCCAAGACTCCCATTGCGGGTAGTAATGCCACTAGGGGCAAGACTACTCGTAGTGACTTCGCGGGGCATAAAAATCCCAACTATATTCTTTATGTTGATTGTTATGGTGATGTTTATGCACAATATGTTGGTCCTTATGACGGTTACATTGATTACTCTATTTGGGTTCCTAAGACCCCTGTTGCTAACCGAAAGGGACCCATTGAGAAATGGGTACCTAAAGTCAAGATATGATCTATTGTAGGACTATGCTTCCGGTGGATCCAAATGGGTGATTGATAGTGGGTGCACTAGTCATATGACCGGAAGCAAGGAGATCATGACAGAGTTGAGACCAAATCTAAATCACTCAACCGTCTCTTATGGTGACAAGTCCAAAGCCGAGGTAAAGAGTCTTGGCAAGGTGGTAGTTGCAAGGGATATCACTCTTGTAAATGTCATGCTTGTTGAGTCTCTAGGTTACAATCTTATGTCCGTTCGTGCTCTTAATAAGATGAAATTTGATGTCCATTTTACTCTTGATATGGTGGTACTCTTGAGAAGCAAGACTCTAAAGGTCATGTTCGTTGGGTATGTTGAAAATGAGTTGTTTGTGGTGGACTTTTCGGGGTCTACCAACACTCAAGCAATATGCTTATTCGGAAAGGCCGACGTGGGGTGGTTGTGGCATCGCCGCTTGTCCCATGTCAATATGAGAACTTTGCAAAGTCTTCACAAGGGTGGCCACATTCTTGGACTAAATGAGAATGTTTCTTTTTCTAGAGATCGTCTTTGTAGGGATTGTGTTGAAGGAAAGATGCATGTTTCTCCCCACCCAAGCAAGACCATCATCTCATCAACGAGGATATTGGAACTTCTTCATGTTGACCTCTTTGGTGCCGTACCTCAACCGAGTCTTGGTGGAAAGAAGTATTGCTTGGTGATTGTTGATGACTATTCAAGATTCACTTGGGTTTTCTTCGTCAAGACGAAGAATGAAACTCAACAAACCGTTATCGACTTCTCCAATGAAGTTCAACGTCAACATAATGTTCCCATATTGGCTATTAGAAGTGACAATGGCTCCGAGTTCAAGAACTACACCTTAAATGAGTTTCTTAGTGATGAGGGAATTCGTCATCAATATTCCGCTGCGTATACCTGATACGTCTCCAACGTATCTATAATTTCTTATGTTCCATGATATATTATACCAAGTTATTACATGTTTTATATGCATTTTATATAGTTTTATGCATTTTCTGGGACTAACCTATTAACAAGATGCCACAGTGCCAGTTCCCTGTTTTCTGCTGTTTTTGGTTTCAGAAAAGTACTTAAGGAAATATTCTCGGAATTGGACGATTTCTTTTCTGAAGTCAGTTTTTCATCGGGAACGTTCCAGAAAGCCGAACACGAGACGAAGTGGGCCACCGAGGCGGCGCCACCACGTGCTCGCGCGGCAGCACCCCTGGCCGCGCGAGGACCAGGTGTGGGCCCCTCGGGGCGCCACCGACTTCGCCCTTTCGCCTACAAATACCCCCCAGACTAAAAACCCTAGCACGGTGTTCATATTTTCCTCCACGGGTCCCGAGCCGCCGCCGTCGTCAACACCAATTCGGGAGAGATCAGAACTTCTCCCTGGCACCCTGCCGGGAGGGGGAATCGTCACCGGAGGCCTCTACGTCGCCATGACCGCCTCCGGACTGATGCGTGAGTAGTCTACCCTTGGACTACGGGTCCATAGCAGTAGCTAGATGGTTGTCTTCTCCTCTTGTGCTATCATGTTTAGATCTTGTGAGCTGCCTATCATGATCAAGATCACCGTTATGTAATACTTCATGTTGTGTTTGCTGGGATCCGATGAATATTGAGTACTAAAGTTATTGCTTCATAATATATCATGTGTGTGCTATTTAATGATCTTGCATGCTCTCCGTTACTTGTGTATGCTCTGGCCAAGTAGATGCTTGTGACTCCAAGAGGGGGTATTTATGCTCGATAGTAGGTTCATGTCTCTATTAAATCTGGGGTGGTGACAGCTAGCTCTAAGGTTGTAGATGTACTGTTGCTACTAGGGATAAAACAGTAGTACTTTGTCTAAGGATGATGTTACTTACTTACTTTACACACAGTGCTTAAGGCGATAATCTGTTGCATGCAACTTAATACTGAAAGGGGTGCGGACGCTAACCGGAAGGTGGATTATTAGTCATAGATGCGGTTGGAACGGTCTATGTATATTGTTGTAATGCCCGAATGAATCTCACACTAGACATCATAACGTTGGTATATGCATTGGTTTGCTCATCATTATTCTATCAATTGCCCAGCTGTAATTTGTTTACCCGCATGAATGTTATTATTATTTATGGAGAGACACCACTAGTGAACTGTGGACCCCGGTCCTTCTCTTTAATCTGATAAACCACAAACTGCAAACCTGTTACTTTCTGCAAACAAACATCTTTCTTCCACACATACGTTTAATTCTTTTGTTACAGCAAGCCGGTGAGATTGACAACCTCACCGTTAAGTTGGGGCAAAGTATCTTGATTGTGTTGTGTGCAGGTTCCACGTCACCTACGTCCCAGGAAGCATTTTTCTGGTGCCGTTGACACCTCGGGGGAATTCATTATTTCCTACTGGTTCGATAACCTTGGTTTCACAACTGAGGGAAACTTGCTGCTGCACTACTTCATACCTTCCTCTTGGGGTCTCCCAACAACACACCCACCGTGTGCATCAAGCAATTTTTCTGGCGCCGTTGCCGGGGAAATAAGAATTCCTTTGAAGACCTTCACACTCCGCCGTCAACTTCGTTGCCGGTGATTTGAAGATTCTTCTACGAGGGGAGTTTTCGCTCTTCCAATCTTTTTATTTTGTTATTGTCTTGCTTAGTTTATTTTTATTACTGTCTTGTTTGCTTAATATAAAAAATACAAAAAAAATTAGTTACTTGCATTACTTTGTTTATTTCGGTTTGCTATTTTATTTTCAGTTTTTGTTATTTTGGTTATTTCGGTTTGTTAATTAATTTGCTAAAATGAGTACTGCTGAGAATACTAAGTTGTGTGACTTTACTAGCACCAACAACAATGATTTTATATGCACACCTATTGCTCCACCTGCATCTAAAGCTGAATTCTTTGAAATTAAACCTGCTTTGTTGAACCTTGTTATGAGAGAGCAATTTTCTGGTGTTAGTTCTGATGATGCTGCTGCCCATCTAAATAATTTTGTTGAAGTATGTGAAATGCAAAAATATAAGGATATAGATGGTGATATTATAAAACTGAAATTATTTCCTTTCTCCTTGAGAGGAAGAGCTAAAGAATGGTTGATTTCATTGCCTAGGAATAGTATTGATTCATGGATTAAATGTAAAGATGCTTTTATTGGAAAATACTATCCTCCTGCTAAGATTATTTCTCTAAGAAGTAGCATCATGAATTTTAAACAACTTGATAATAAACATGTTGCTCAAGCTTGGGAAAGAATGAAATCTTTGATAAAGAATTGCCCAACCCATGGACTGACTGCTTGGATGATCATCCAAACCTTTTATGCAGGACTGAATTTTTCTTCAAGAAACTTATTGGATTCGGCTGCTGGAGGTACTTTTATGTCCATCACCTTGGGGGCTGCAACAAAACTCTTGGATAATATGATGGTGAATTATTCTGAATGGCATACTGAAAGGACACCTCAAGGTAAGAAGGTAAATTCTGTTGAAGAAACCTCCTCCTTGAGTGAAAAGATTGATATTATTATGTCTATGCTTGCAAATGGTAAATCCCATGTTGATCCAAATAATGTTCCCTTAGCTTCTTTAGTTGCTGATACGACACGTCCTATGAGTGTTGCATATATTCTTTTCTTTGTTGATGCTGTCAAGAGACGGTTGTTGTTTCTGTTTCTACCACGCAAGGAGAAGATCAAAGATGTGACAGGAAGGTTTCTTAGTTCATGGCGTGTCATGTGCTTGAAAGAGTCCGGATGGGGGCCACCTGCAGCCAAGATACACTTGAAGATGGCGCACCAATTTAGAGTCCATGTTTGTTCAGTTTGTTTTATTTTCTGTTTAGGAAAGAGTCAGTTGTTTTTCCTAATTTCGTTTTGCTTGAGAGCCAAGTCAGGAGAGTCGGCTATGCTAATATAAATAGCCAGGTGCGTCCATGTAATAACTAGGTTATGTTTTGAGATTAAAGATATCGTGAGGTTCGTCCCAAGATGGGTCGCCGAGATCGAGTTGTTTCCAGTTTTGATTGCTGATTCTTTGAATCTGTGTTTGCGTATCGGGGAGTAGATCCAATCTGCTCAACGATCGAAGTTATCTATTGTTGTTCTTTGTTTCGCCGTGAAAGATTGGGCCTAATGGTATCAGATTCGTCGGGTTTCTCACGGCGATTTCGTTATAAGATCTATCTGCTGAGTTTGTTTTTGCTGGTGAAGTTTTTGCCGCCGGAGGCGTCAAGCCAATACACCGATTCTTTTTATCTTGGATTGGAAGCGCTCTGCCGTCGTACCAATCTGCTGGAGTTTTGCATCTAGGAATTATTTTGATCGAAGATTGCTGGATCCGTAGACATCGATCAGGAGGTATGTTGTCGTTCGGTGCCGTATCAATTTAGCTTTCCTTGGTTGGTACGTGGAGATTAGGAACGTGCAACAGAAAGGAAAGAGGAGATTGGATCGATCTGCTACAGAGTACTTCAATTGCTGTTTGCTTTCCGTGTTTCCTTGATTAGATATCAGATCAGCTAGTTCGTCTTTGCACACGGGAAGGAATATAAGATCAGCTAGTTCCGCGTCTACATCTGGTTGATGATCTGTTGTTTTCTCTACCACGACTCTGTCTTCTGAAACCACCATGGCATGTTTATCTGCCGGATCTTGGTTAGAACAGAAAGGCCATCATGATAACTTGTTTCACACGAAGGTGAAGATACACGACAGAGCATGCGCCCTCACAATTGACCATTGGAGTACAGTCAATGTTGTTAGTCTCGAGCTGGTAGAAAAGCTGAATTTATTGAAGACACCGCACCCACAACCTTACCAACTGCATTGGGGTTTAGATCAGCTCACCGTCAAGTACCAAACATATGTGCAATGTTGGTTGGGACCACTATCGTTTGCGGTTCTCTGCGACGTGATTCCAAAGTATTTGGTTTCATATCATATGTTACTCGGGCGGTCATGGTGCAATGAGCAAGGTGCAGCACATTCTATAGACGGGACATACAAGTATTATCAGTATACGGTACCCTATGATGGGAAAACTTATAGTCTGAAGTCCATGGATACACTGACATACAAAGCTTGGAGAGATGATCGGCTGAAGGAAAAGCTTAGAGAGCTCGAAGATACAAAGAAGAGGAAAGCCGAAGCTGCTGTTATTTCTATGGCGTCTGACACTGCTGCACTTGTTTGTGTGCCTCTTCAGCTTCCAACTGCCGCAATTCATGTTGTTTCCGCAGATTCTACGGTTGATGTTCATGTGGTTCATGTTTCGCTTGTTCATGATGATCTTGCTACAAGAGATGACTTGAAACCGAGGACGGTTTCTCCTGAAGGGGGGGAGGATGATACGACACGTCCTATGAGTGTTGCATATATTCTTTTCTTTGTTGATGCTGTCAAGAGACGGTTGTTGTTTCTGTTTCTACCACGCAAGGAGAAGATCAAAGATGTGACAGGAAGGTTTCTTAGTTCATGGCGTGTCATGTGCTTGAAAGAGTCCGGATGGGGGCCACCTGCAGCCAAGATACACTTGAAGATGGCGCACCAATTTAGAGTCCATGTTTGTTCAGTTTGTTTTATTTTCTGTTTAGGAAAGAGTCGGTTGTTTTTCCTAATTTCGTTTTGCTTGAGAGCCAAGTCAGGAGAGTCGGCTATGCTAATATAAATAGCCAGGTGCGTCCATGTAATAACTAGGTTATGTTTTGAGATTAAAGATATCGTGAGGTTCGTCCCAAGATGGGTCGCCGAGATCGAGTTGTTTCCAGTTTTGATTGCTGATTCTTTGAATCTGTGTTTGCGTATCGGGGAGTAGATCCAATCTGCTCAACGATCGAAGTTATCTATTGTTGTACTTTGTTTCGCCGTGAAAGATTGGGCCTAAAACCCTTTCGGATCACGTTGATCCGTATCAGTTGCACAAGAAGAGCATGTTGATGTGAACTTTATTAAAAACAACAATTTCAATAACAATGCCTATAGGAACAATTATGGTAATAACAACTATAAGCCCTATCCTCCTAATAATGGGAACTCTTATGGTAATTCTTATGATAATTCTTATAACAATAATAGGACTACCACCTCTGAACTTGAAACCATGTTAAAAGATTTTATCACTACACAAACTCTGTTTAATAAAACTGTTGAGGAAAAGCTTGGGAAAATTGATACACTTGCCTTTAAAGTTGATAGTCTTGTCCTTGATGTTGATCTTTTAAAATCTAAAATCATGCCTACTGAAACTAAAGAGAGTAATCCCTTTGCTAAAATTAATGCTATCCAAGTTCAAATAGATGAAAATGTTAGGATGATGGCCCAATTACGTGCTAGATGGGAAAGAGAGAAAGAACTAGATAAAGAGCCTAATATTGTTAAAGTTTTTACTATTACTACCTCTGAAAATAATGGTGTTTCACATGCTAGTAAGCCTCCTATTATCAATGGTAACATAGTTGGTGTTGGAAATGTCTCCTCTACTTCTTCCAAAAATTTAAAATTGCCCAAAACTGCTGAAACTAGTGTTGATAAAAGTGCTGAAATTTTTAAGAACATGGGAGAACGTGGTTCGGTTTGCTTTGATGATAATAATTTTGATTTTGATAATTGTAATATCTCTGAAGTTATTAAGTTATTGCAAAAGTTGGCCACAAGTCCTAATGCTAGCTCTCTTAATTTGGCTTTTACTACTCATATTACAAATGCTGTCATTAAAGCTAGGGAAGATAAATTAAGACTTGAAGCTTCTATCCCTAAGAAGTTAGAAGATGGTTGGGAGCCCATCATTAAAATGAAAGTAGATAAATTTGATTGCAATGCTTTGTGTGACCTTGGTGCAAGTATTTCTGTTATGCCTAAAAAGCTTTATGATATGTTTGATTTGCCACCATTGGAACATTGCTATTTGGATGTTTTTCTTGCTGATAATGCTTTGAAGAAACCTTTGGGGAGAGTTAATGATGTTCCCATTATGGTTAATAATAACCTGGTCCCCGTTGATTTCATTGTCTTGCATATTGAATGCAATCAATCTTGTCCAATTGTGTTGGGAAGGCCTTTTCTTAGAACTGTGGGTGCTATTATTGATATGAAAGAAGGTACCATCAAGTACCAATTCCCACTCAAGAAAGGTATGGAACACTTCCCTATGAAGAGAATGAAGCTACCTTTTGATTCTATTGTTCGTTCAAATTATGGTGTTGATGCTTCATCTCTTGATAATACTTGAGTTTTGCTTTCTGTGCCTAGCTGAAAGGCGTTAAACAAAAGCGCTTATGGGAGACAACCCACTTTTATTTCCTATTATTTTATTTTGTTTGTGTCAAGGACTTGTCCTACCTCTGTAGCAATTCCTTTGTATCTTTATTTTATTGCATTGTTGTGTCAAGATAAGCCTCTAGTTGAAAGTTCATGCTAAATTTGGATTCCTGCGCAGAAACACTTTTCTGCTGTCCACCGTTTAATTCGTAACTCCTCACAGAAAAATCCAAATAATCTGCCCTTTTTTGTGCGTAATCCTCAGATATATATGCAACTTTCATTAGTTTTGAGTTTTCTGATCTGAGCAAGTTAAGTGCCTCGAAAAAATTCGTCTTTACGGACTGTTATGTTTTTGACAGATTCTGCCATTTATTTTGCAATGCCTCTTTTGCTATTTTGATTGGATCTTTTTATCCTATTAAGTATCAGTGGCTGTAGCTAATGTCCAGTAGCATTGGTAGCAATTGTGTTCCTACAGAATATCATAATTTTTCGTGCACTAACCCTCTAATGAAGTTTACTCTAAGTTTGGTGTGGAGGAAGTTTTCAAGGATCAAGAGAGAAGGATGATATGATGTGATCAAGAGGATAGTAAAGCCAAAGCTTGGGCATGCCCCGGTGGTTCATCCCCAACATATTTCAAGAAGACTCAAGCGTCAAAGCTTGGGGATGCCCAAGGCATCCCCTTCTTCATCAACAAACTATCAGGTCCTTTCTAGTGAAACTATATTTTAATTCCGCCACTTCTTATGTGCTTTTCTTGAAGCGTCGGTTTGTTTTTGTTTTTGTTTTTGTTATTTTCATTCTCTAAATAAAATGGATCCTAGCATTCCTTTGTGGGAGAGAGACACGCTCCGCTTTTTCTTATGAATACTCGTATTCTTCACTTATATTTGTTGAGTATTCTTCTATGTTACTTCAATGCTTTCTAGCTCTTGTTTTTCATGCATCTCTTGCTAGAGCTGTTAGCTTTATTATATCATACTCTCATATCTCATTGTTTAATTACTTGGAGAGTTTATCTTTTAAATAAGTTGATTGGTGTTTGGTTGAGAACAGAAAATGCTAAATGTGGTAGATGGTATAAAGAAAGATATACATGCTCTTATGGATTGTTATCTTGCATGTTGTGGTCCTTGGCAATTGTTTTGAGCTCTCAAGTAGATCATGTTTAAGCTTTTACATCATGTAGTTAAAACCTATTAGTGAGGAACTACCGTAAAACTTGCTGAAATTTGGTTTGCATGTTTGGTATCTCGAAGGTCCAGATATTTTCTAGTTAAAGTGTTTGAACAACAAGGAAGACAATGTAGAGTTTTATAATGCTTGCAATATGTTTTTATATACGTCTTGTTGTCATAGTTTATACTTGTGTTTGTTTCAAACAACCTTGCTAGCCAAAGCCTTGTACTGAGAGGGAATGCTTCTCGTGCATCCATAATCCTTGAGCCAAAACCTATGCCATTTGTGTCCACCATACCTACCTACTACATGGTATTTCCTGCCATTCCAAGTAAATACTTCATGTGCTACCTTTTATTCAAAACATATTATCCCTTATTTGTGTCAATGTTTATTAGCTCATGAGGAAGTATGTGGTGTTACGGATATCAACCTTGTCATTTGCTTTTAGACAGACTTTCACCAACCGGACTAGTGGCATATACACCGCTTATCCATTAACTTTGCAAAAAGAGCTGGCAAATGGGGTGCCCAGTCCCAATTAATTGCAACTTTAACCACTGCATTCTCTTCACATTTTTGCCCTGATCTAATCAGCCAAGCAATGATACTAGTTCTAAACTACATGTGTAAATAAAAGAGAAAAGAGGGATGATCTGCCCTTGGATAGAAATAACGTCCTTCATGGGAGCCGCTCTTAAGAAAGTCTGGTTGACAAGGGGGGTAGAGTGCGCATTACCATTCGTTGACAACGATAAACACCGCTCAAAACTTACTTTTATGCTCTCTATATGATTTCAAAAACCTATAAAACTAAGAAGCTCTAGCACATGCTTGTATCCCTGCTTCCCTCTGCGAAGGGCCTATCTTTTACTTTATGTTGAGTCAGTTTACCTACTTCTTTCTATCCTCGAAGCAAACACTTGTGTCAACTGTGTGCAACAATTCTTATATGCTTACTTATTGCACTTGTTATATTTCTTTGTGTTGACAACTATCTATATGATATACATGTTCAAAAGTTGAAAGCCAATGCTGAAACTTATATCTTCCTTTGTGTTGCTTCAATGCTCTTTTGCTTAGATAATATTGCTTTATGAGTTAACTCTTATGCAAATCTTTTTGATGCTTGTTTGAAAGTACTATTCATGAAAAGTTTTACTTATATGATGTAGTTGTTTACTCCTTGTCTATTTGTTAGCAAACTATAGATCATTGCCTTGAGTCACTTCATTCATAACACGAGCCTTACATTATATTATGATCAAGATTGTGTTTAAGCATGTCACTTCAGAAATTATTCTTCTTTTATCGTTCTTGCCTACTCGGGACGAGTAGAACTAAGCTTGGGGATGTTGATACGTCTCCAACGTATCTATAATTTCTTATATTCCATGCTATATTATACCAAGTTATTACATGTTTTATATGCATTTTATATAGTTTTATGCATTTTCTGGGACTAACCTATTAACAAGATGCCATAGTGCCAGTTCCCTGTTTTCTGCTGTTTTTGGTTTCAGAAAAGTACTTAAGGAAATATTCTCGGAATTGGACGATTTCTTTTCTGAAGTCAGTTTTTCATCGGGAACGTTCCAGAAAGCCGAACACGAGACGAAGTGGGCCACCGAGGCGGCGCCACCACGTGCTCGCGCGGCAGCACCCCTGGCCGCGCGAGGACCAGGTGTGGGCCCCTCGGGGCGCCACCGACTTCGCCCTTTCGCCTACAAATACCCCCCAGACTAAAAACCCTAGCACGGTGTTCATATTTTCCACCACGGGTCCCGAGCCGCCGCCGTCGTCAACACCAATTCGGGAGAGATTAGAACTTCTCCCCGGCACCCTGCCGGGAGGGGGAATCGTCACCGGAGGCCTCTACGTCGCCATGACCGCCTCCGGACTGATGCGTGAGTAGTCTACCCTTGGACTATGGGTCCATAGCAGTAGCTAGATGGTTGTCTTCTCCTCTTGTGCTATCATGTTTAGATCTTGTGAGCTGCCTATCATGATCAAGATCACCGTTATGTAATACTTCATGTTGTGTTTGCTGGGATCCGATGAATATTGAGTATTAAAGTTATTACTTCATAATATATCATGTGTGTGCTATTTAATGATCTTGCATGCTCTCCGTTACTTGTGTATGCTCTGGCCAAGTAGATGCTTGTGACTCCAAGAGGGGGTATCTATGCTCGATAGTAGGTTCATGTCTCTATTAAATCTGGGGTGGTGACAGCTAGCTCTAAGGTTGTAGATGTACTATTGCTACTAGGGATAAAACAGTAGTACTTTGTCTAAGGATGATGTTACTTACTTACTTTACACACAGTGCTTAAGGCGATAATCTGTTGCATGCAACTTAATACTGAAAGGGGTGCGGACGCTAACCGGAAGGTGGATTATTAGTCATAGATGCGGTTGGAACGGTCTATGTATATTGTTGTAATGCCCGAATGAATCTCACACTAGACATCATAACGTTGGTATATGCATTGGTTTGCTCATCATTATTCTATCAATTGCCCAGCTGTAATTTGTTTACCCGCATGAATGTTATTATTATTTATGGAGAGACACCACTAGTGAACTGTGGACCCCGGTCCTTCTCTTTAATCTGATAAACCACAAACTGCAAACCTGTTACTTTCTGCAAACAAACATCTTTCTTCCACACATACGTTTAATCCTTTGTTACAGCAAGCCGGTAAGATTGACAACCTCACCGTTAAGTTGGGGCAAAGTATATTGATTGTGTTGTGTGCAGGTTCCACGTCACCTACGTCCCAGGAAGCATTTTTCTGGCGCCGTTGACACCTCGGGGGAATTCATTATTTCCTACTGGTTCGATAACCTTGGTTTCACAACCGAGGGAAACTTGCTGCTGCACTACTTCATACCTTCCTCTTGGGGTCTCCCAACAACACACCCACCGTGTGCATCAATACCCCTCAACAAAATGGTGTAGCCGAGAGAAAGAACCGGACTCTTATGGATATGGCTAGGTCCATGTTGGCGGAGTTTAAGTCTCCTCTCTTCTTATGGGCCGAAGCTATCTCCACGGCGTGTCACTCTTCCAACCGGTTATTCTTTCGCAAAGGGAAGAAGGAAACTCCTTATGAAATGCTTACCGGCAACAAGCCCAACATCTCCTACTATCGAGTATTTGGTTGTAAGTGTTTCTACAAAATCAAAGGTGTTCATTTATCTAAATTTGAAGTGAAAGCTTTAGAGGGTGTTCTTGTTGGGTACGGTGCGAACTCTCGCACTTATAGAGTCTACGACAAATCCTTAGGGAGAGTTGTGGAATCTTGTAGTGTGAGGTTCGATGAGAATGACGGCTCCCAAGTGGCGCAATTTCATGTTTGTGATGTAGATAATGAGGAACCTCAAGATGCCATACGAAGAATGGGAGTTGGTTTCCATCGCCCCATTGAAATCCATCATGAGCCTCCTCAAGCAAGTACAAGCTCCACTCAAGTGGAGACTCCATCATCACAAGTTGAAGCGGCACCTACTATGGAAGCAAATGAGACACCTATCCAAGAACAAGAACAAGTTCCTCCTCAAGTTGACAAAGAGGCCACACAAGAATCAAGTTCTCCCATTGTCAACTCTAGTCAAGATCAAGATCAAAAGCAACCATCTACTCCCATTATTGAAGATGTGCAACAAGATGGTCAAGCTCATCAAGACGGTCAAGACGGGGACTCAAATGATCAAGATGATCAAACCGAAATCCCTCGCAACAATGGGGATATCGAAACCCGTCGTCAAGCAAGAGTCAAGAGAAATTTGGAAATCAAGTGTCACAAGCTTGAAGCCATCATTGGTGATGTGTCTCGCAAGGTCTCCACAAGAGGTCAATTGGCAAGCTTTAGTGAACATCAAGCTCATATCTCTATGGTGGAACCAAAGAAAGTCTTTGAAGCTCTTGAAGATCCGGATTGGTTGGAAGCCATGCATGAAGAACTCAACAACTTCAAGCGCAACAAAGTGTGGAATCTAGTAGAGAATCCAAAAGATTGCCGCAATGTTATAGGCACCAAGTGGATATTCAAGAACAAGCAAGATGAGCATGGAATGGTTGTGAGGAACAAGGCAAGATTGGTAGCTCAAGGGTTCTCTCAAGTTGAAGGCATTGATTTTGGAGAGACCTATGCTCCCGTGGCTCGCCTTGAGTCCATTCGTATCCTTCTTGCATATGCATCACATCATAATTTTAAGTTGCAACAAATGGATGTGAAAAGTGCCTTTCTTAATGGTCCTTTAAAGGAGTTGGTATATGTTAAGCAACCACCGGGATTTGAGGATCCACACTTCCCAAACCATGTCTACAAACTTGATAAGGCCCTCTATGGTCTCAAACAAGCACCTCGTGCTTGGTATGAGCACCTAAGAGAGCTATTACTAGACCGTGGCTTTGAAGTGGGGCAAATCGATCCCACTCTTTTTACCAAGAGGGTTAAAGGGGAGCTTTTCATATGCCAACTTTATGTTGATGATATTATATTTGGCTCATCTAACAAAGCTTTCAATGATGAATTTTCGAAGCTTATGACCGATAGGTTCGAGATGTCCATGATGGGTGAGTTGAAGTTCTTCCTTGGTTTTGAGATCAAGCAACTGAGTGGAGGGACTTTCATCTCACAAACTAAATATATCCAAGACATGCTCAAGAGGTTCAAGATGCAAGATGCTAAAGAGAAGAGGTTTCCTATGGACACCAAATGCCATCTTGAACTTAGTCCAAAGGGTAAAGATGTCGATCAAAAACTCTATCGCTCTATGATTGGTTCTTTGCTTTATCTTTGTGCATCTAGACCCGATATTGTGTTAAGTGTAGGAGTGTGTGCAAGGTACCAAGCAGCTCCTAAGGAAAGCCACTTAATAGCGGTGAATCGAATCTTCCGATATTTGGTTTATACCCCAAGGTTTGGTTTGTGGTATCCTAGGGGGTCCAACTTCTCTCTTGCCGGTTACACGGATTCGGATTGGGCCGGTTGCAAGGATGATAGGAAGTCAACTTCCGGTGCATGTCAATTCCTTGGGAAGTCCTTGGTGAGTTGGTCCTCCAAGAAGCAAAATTGCATATCTCTATCCACCACCGAAGCCGAGTATGTGGCGGCCGCTAGTGCTTGCACTCAATTGTTATGGATGAGGCAAACTTTAAAGGAATATGGTGTCCATTGTGACAAAGTGCCTCTTTTATGTGACAATGAAAGTGCCATCAAGATTGGTCACAACCCGGTGGAGCATTCAAGAACGAAGCATATTGAGATCCGGTATCATTTCATTCGTGATCACATCAACCGGGGTGACATTGAGCTTGGTTATATTCCCACGAAGATTCAACTTGCCGATATGTTCACGAAGCCACTTGATGAAGCAAGGTTCACATTCTTGAGGCATGAGCTAAATATCGTGGATTCGAGGAGCGTGGGTTGACTACCTTGCATACACACCTCTATCTTAGCTATATATTTGGTTTAGGTGTAGGCATGGACATAGGGGGAGTGCGGTCCTAATACATTGGACCATCCCTCCCCCCATTATGCCAAGAGCAAGTGTTCTTTTATCTCTATAGTCATTCTTATGTCTAATGAGCTAAAATGACGAGTATTGGTTATGTACCCAAGATATATCTTCGCGGTGACATGCCATACGCTCCAAAATGGTGGCCTCGGTACTACCGGGCACCCTGGCGCCGGTACTACCGGGCACCCTGGCGGTACTACCGCTGCTTTGCTCCAACGGTACTACCGCTACCCCCAGCGGTACTACCGCCGCGGCGGCAGTTTCGCCTGGGTGCCCGACAGAACCGGAGCGGTACTACCGCTGGACCGAGCGGTACTACCGCTGCGGGAGATCTGGGCGAATAAGGGCACGGGGGTGGGTGGTTTGAGAGGTTATCTCCTCACTTTCCCCCAACCCCATCTCCTTCTCCTCCACATCTCCGCCACCGCCAGCCACTCCACCGCCGGGAAGAGCCCTCCCCCGGCCTAGGACCTCGTGCTCCTTGCTCCGGGAGGACTCAAGCTTCTCTCCTCCTCCTCGGTCCTTCACCATGAGCTCCGGTAAGCCAAATCCCTCTCTCTCATCTAGTTGATGGATAGAGATGAAATTAGTGCTTTCCTCTCGGATTCGTGATGGAATGAGTTGGTAGAGATGCTTCTTTATGGATTGAGAACCTTGTGTAGAAGTTTCATGGAAAGTTATAGGCTAGATTTAAAGTTCCTTTTTAGATTTGTTGGGCAACCCTAGGTAGGTCTAATGCTTGTCTTAAGCTATACATCTACTCATTGTTGCACCTCCAAACCCAAATGTGGTACTTTACCTCTAGATTTACTCTTACTAGAATTTTGTACACTCGTGTTCTTCGTTCATAATTCATGAAATTTGTGCATTCTCATCTATATGCTTTCCACCTCATGCTATTCACAGGTAGGGGTCGTACCAAGTCCGCTGCGGGTAGGAAGAAGCAAAAGACCGTTCCCATGGATGAAGTCCAAGATGTTCTTGATGGATTGCAACGCCGGAGGTACCCGGCTCCAACAAAGTCCATTCCCAAGCGCCCAAAGACAGCTAGTCAACTCAGTGAGCCCGAGTTTGTGGCAAAGAGAGCTGTGGATTACTATGTGATTGATCGTATGGATCAAGTGCCCTCCATTCGCGGCAATAATCCATACTTTCACAACTCCTTCCAAGAAGAGTGCTACCGGGAAATCCTCTTGAAGAAACCAAAGGACAACACCGTGATCCAACACCATATCAACATCGAGCACATGAGGTCAAAGCCCAACTACTTTGGTGAGGCTTTGGAAATCTGCGAGGAGTTTGACCTTTTCCACATAATGGAGTTGGAGCAAGACTATGACGAGGAGATCGTTGCTCAGTTTTTGGCAACCGTGCACTTGGGCAATGAAACAAAGAGAAGAATCAAGTGGATGACCAAGGAGAAAGTGTTTGAGGCCACTTGGGAAGAAATCGCCGAGTCCCTCAACTACCAAGAGTTTGGTCCTTTTCCTCCGGAAGAATTTGATGAAACCCACTTCCGTGTTCACTTCCAAGGTGGAAGTGCCTATGGTGTTGAGAAGCTTGCCCCCCTCTACAATCCGGATAGTGCGGATAAGTGGAAGTATGGAGATTCCAAAGGCCTATACCCCACTTGGGACATCATGCACCGCATCTACCGTGAGACAATCAATCCAAAAGTGGGCAACTTTGATGAAATCCATGGCTACTTGAAGAATTTGATGGTCCTCACCATGGAGATGAGGGGTCAAGGCAAGAAGCTTGATGTGATGGATTTCATATGGCATGAGCTCTGGCATGTGATTAGCAAGAAGAAGAACATCTCCTTTGCTCCTTTGATCATGAGGATCATGGTGTGGAAGTGGCTTGAGCACAATGACATTGATGATCTTGGTGACACCGAGAAGTGGACTCCTCACAAGGGCAAGAGGCTCCTCATCAAGCCCCACAAGCTCAAGCCTAGGAAGGAAGTGGTGGATGAAGCCGGGCCCTCCAATGCCTCCAAAGGTGGTTCATTTGCTTGGATGGCTCGTGCTATGAAGAAGATCTTCCAAGTGTCCAAGAAATTTGAGAGGCATCAATATGATGTCCACGAGGAGAAGATGAAGGCTCGCCAAGTTGAGGTTGCTCGCTGCCGTGCCGAGGGGGAAGAGGTGCCATCCGGGTCCGAGCAACACATCCCCACGTGGGATGAATGGCAAGCCAAGAATGACGAGGGCGAGATCATCACGTGGTCGAGCCCGAAACATGATGATGCTTCTTCCTCTCACCCGGATTGGGACCCTTGGCGCGTGTAGATTCGATCTTTCCCCTTTTTGGTGCTTTGGTGCCAAAGGGGGAGAGATAACTATTAGGTTGCTCTCGGGGATTTGCATGGTGGGTGGGTGTCACGAGCTCGTTTTTCACTTCTTTCGACCTTTTAAGCTTGTGAACACCTAATTTTATCGCTGCTTGTGGAACTCCTTTATTTATGCATGGTGTAAGACATGTGAAACTCTTTATCTATCTATGTGTTGTTTAAATGTCTTTTGGTTTATATTGCATTTGTGGTTGATATTATTGTGGCTTGGCGTGTAAAATTTAGGGGGAGTGTTGATCCTAGATGTTGTGCATTTGTGTATTCAAAGCATCTTATAGGGTATGCACACATCTAGGGGGAGCTCCGTCGAAATTTTTTGAACCCTCGCTTTCTATGTTGTGTTGTCATCAAACACCAAAAAGGGGGAGATTGAAAGAGCATTTTCTAGTAGACCCTTATTTTGGTGCTAATGACAACACAATCTGTGTTCTAACATGGCTATTAAAGTTTGCAGGATGTATCTAAGAACTTAGCAAAAAGGAAAGGATCGAAACGGGCGCTGCGAAAGCTTTTCAGCAAGCCTTGCTCCAGGCAGCGGTAGTACCGCTGGCATCAGCGGTAGTACCGCTGCACAGGACTGAGCCTTGCTCGGAGCCCTGGCTGCCGCTGGCGGTACCGCCCGAGCTACCGCCGTTTTCGGCGTTCTGTTTCTCAGAGCGGTACCTCCAGCGGTACCTGAGCGGTACTACCGTTGTCCAGCGGTACTACCGGCCCTTCCAGCGGTAGTACCGCTGTGTTGTTTTTGCAGGTTCGCAGGCCAGCTCGAAGTCGAGGTGCCGCTGGCGGTACCGCCGGAGGTACCGCCGTTTTCAGCCTTCTGTTTCTCAGAGCGGTACCTCCAGCGGTACCGGAGTGGTACTACCGTCTGTCAGCGGTACTACCGGCCTCCCCAGCGGTAGTACCGCTGCGTGATGTTGGAGTCGCGGTGAAGCTTGTGAAGCAGGCAACGGCTGGATTCAAAGACCCAACGGTACTACCGGCCCCTCCATCGGTAGTACCGCTGCGTAAGTGACAGCTCCAAACGGCCAGATTTTGGAGGAGCTATAAAAGGACCCCTTCACCTACCTTTGAAGACTTGAGCTTCTACACTCTCTCACCTCCATTAATGCGAAGCTAAGAACTCCAAGATCTCCCAATCCTCCCACCCAAACTCATTGATCTTTGGAGGATTGAAGGAGAAGGCCCCGATCTACCTCTTCACCGAGCCGTTCTTCATTCCCCCCCCCCCCCCCCCCCCCCATTCACTTGAGGGAACATTTGCTAGGGTTTCCACTAGGAAAACCTAGCCCATTGTTGTACTTACCTTTTGTCTTTGTGACAGATTGTAGCTGTTCGGGAGCCCCCAAGCCCTTTGTGGGTTGTGCCCCGAATCGTTGTTGTAAAGGCTCCGGATTCCGCCTCGAAGGATTCCGATAGTGGAAAGTGAACCAAACCTTTGTGGTGCGGTTCACCAGAGAAGAGGGTGAGGCCTTTGTGGCCGTTGAACCATTGTGTTGGTTCACACCTCTCCAACGAGACGTACTCCCCTTTAAGGGAGGAACTCGGGATTACATCCTTGTCGTCTCGTGCTTTCACTTCGGTTACCTCTATCCTTGTTTACCGCCTTTTCTCTATCGTGCTTAGTTGTTAGCTTGTCATATAGGTAAATTCACCATAGTTGCATATCTAGAGAATTTACCTTTTGTGTCAAGCCTAAATTGAAAAAGAATTAAAATTGGAGTAGCACCTATTCACCCCCCCCCCCCCCCCCTCTAGGTGTCATACTGATCCTTTCAGCTCGTTGTTCGAGTAGTCTTCAGTCGACACTGGAGTGCAGTCGTTTAAGCCGGTGTACTCGAACAGCGGGTGGGCACGCTCTTGTAGAGGTTGCACTCGACGACGCAGAAATGCGGTAACGAGGTGCACACCAGTCATTACCTTTCCTTCGGTAGTCTGCAGCTCTATAACCTTCTGCCGTAGCGGCTTGGCGTCCCGCTCTCCAGTCGCAGTCAGGGAGTTGCTCCATGATCGTTTCTTTCGGAGCTCGATGTCGCCAACGAAGGGAGATAGACCACAGGACTTCCCGGAATTGATGTCGGCCTTGATGTAGAACCAGCGATCGCGCCAGTTTTGCACCGACTCCGACATGGGGATCTTGAAGTAACCGGACTTTGGTCGCGCCTGGATGCCGAGGCCGCCAGGGCCGGTGCCGGCGCTCTGACCCTTGATGTTGAAGCAAAGCCGGAATAACCCCCAGTGAGGGGCTATTCCGAGGAATCATTTGCAGAGGATAATGAAACAGACAATATGGAGAACGGCGTTCGGCGGCAAGTCGTGGAGTTGAGCGCCGTAAACACACAACAGACCACGGAGAAAAGGGTGAATCGGGAAGGAGAGTCCCCGATTCAGGTGGTCAACGAAGCATACCCGCTCGTCGTTGGACGGAGTTGGTTGGGTCTCCTCGCTGGGGAGACGCGCGAAGTCGTCGGCCGAGGGCAGCACCGTTCGGAGGGATTCGATGTGGGCCTCCTTCACCACGGAGCGGTGCCAGCATCCTTTCTCCGCAGTCTCCGCCGTCTCCTTCGTCTTGGCGGCATCTTTGCCCTTGGAGGTTGCGGGTTTTCCCATTGCGGTGGAGCAGCGAGAGGTGGTGGTAGAGAACAGAGAGCAACAGCGCGAGGAAGAAGAAGGAATGCAAGGAACGGCGGCGCAAATGGGAGGGGAAGTAAAAATTCTCCACCCCGGTGAAACCTATGTATTAGCGAGAGATTCATCTCGTTCGTTCAAAAGCAAAGACGTGGCCACGTGGCGCACATCGGCGGAAGCCCACGAAGGGCAAGCGTCGTGGTAACCGCCCACTACGCGCGGGAATCAAGGAGACCATCATCATGTTTCCCTTCCCGCGCGACGCGTGCGGTCAAATCGGAGCGGCCGGCAAGCGTCATCACTGCCAGTGTGGGCCCACCAAAGAGTTGTCCCATCGGCAGCGTCAGAGCATCTTTGCTAGCGTCATCAGTAACGTCACGCAAGTTTTCAATATAGCTTATGAGTTACAGCAGTTGACGGATACCAACTGCAGTCGGCAATCAAATGTTGCAGTCACTCCATAACGAAGGGGGTACATTTGCTAAAGCAACAAAGTTACCTCAGCAAGTGCACTCCCATCGGGAGCATAAAGTGGTAAATACCAGTTCCTTCATTATTTATTTTTAGATTAAGCACAATTGCAAGCAATTGCACTCAATCTCGGGAGCTACTCCCATCGGGAGCGCTGGCGCGCACCCGATGAATTCAGTCGGCGATCAGCGTCAGGTGTGCGTAAGGAGAGCTCGACGGATCGGACTCGATGAAGTGGCGAGTGAAGAAAATGCTGTCAAATCGGTCGAATAACTCCCGATTCATATCCAAAGTAATAACCGTTATACCCGGGATGTTCCAGCCTAGACTGGTCCTCGGATGCTGCATGAACAAGTGCAAAGGTAAGACCTGAGTAAGGCCAGGTGGCCCGTACAAGCTACGTGGACCTGTTAAATTCCGCACCAACAGGTGCGATGCAAAATCCCGGCGGACGCGCCAAGGGTACTCTGAATATGACCGGGTTACGACCAGTAAGTCCCAACAGGCTTGAGTCGAACTTGAACGGTCTTGCCGGATTCGATAGAAGGGAGTCGAATTTGAGTAGGCTAGAGAGGTATCTCGCCCAAGTCGCGAGTTAACTTGACCCCGATCCGTCGGTTGAATCAGGCCTGCTACGCCATCCATCCCCTAAATGATGAAAAGAAAATATATTCCAATGTCAAAAGAATAGTGAGACGTTTTTCCTCGCCTTTATGCATTTGTGAACAGGTTATCATCAGGAACGACTCGAAAGGTTAACGGGTGGTGAGTCCCTACACGATCCTTCGGAGTCGAATAGGCACTCGGGGGCTACTGATGTGGTTATACCCAACGGGTATACCCACACTACTATAATACGACCCATACTGCTGGAGGGTCCACCCGGTGGCCCATAAAGACAGCTGCATAGGATGGCGCGAAACGGCCCGTTAAGGGTAGAGTGCGGCTCAAGATAGAAGGAATCAAACCGACCTATGCTAATTCTATCTGTAATCGAGTTGTACAAACTCCTGAGACCTGGCCGCCTATAAAGAGGCCAGGAGGGAAGCAGCGTAGGTCACGCAATCATACTCTAAAACCCTAGCGAGATATCGACTCGCCGGGACGCCATTGTAACCACCTTGTAATCTTCAGATCTATAATCCAACAAGCGAAAGCCTCGCTTGTTACCGTCCGAATTCGCCAACACCTATACACCGTTTCCTCCCAATATAACCCAGGGTACCTAATCATGGGATTTGCCGAGTCTATGACTCGTCACACTTCACACATCATTCATAGAAAGGGTATATGTATACGCGCAAGAGTATACAAGAAACATATGGATGCGACAACTGCCAACACTCATGCTTGGAGCCAATGGATTAGCACTAGGGTAGGACTATCTTTACCTCAACCTACACAACTAGTGTGCACACCCTATGGCTCATATCAAGCCATAATATCAAAGCCTATGGGTAGTGCATCCAGGTGTGTGTCTATGTCCGCCCATCCCAACACTATAGAATTAAAGGACCTCAAAACACAGTTACAACCCAATCCCTAATATCTTCGGTGTTGTGCAATGCCGTCGTCCATCGGCATCCTCCTTTAGCAAAGCATCAATCGGAGAAAAGAACGATAATCAATGTGACATAGACCCATCACATCTCATTCCATTGTCGCGTAATCACTTGATTGTGGAACTCTCCTCTATGTGGATCTTACACTCGAGAAAGCCTCGTAAGGTCATGAGACCTATACCGTCTACTTTCGTCGGTGCACTGTTTGTTAGTCACCTTGATTTCGAATGAAGCATCACACACCAGCCCACTCTTTACTAGTTTCTATATTTCCTCGAATGATGTCGTAACCTACACTAATAAAGCATACCTGCATGGAGCTAGAATATAGAAAATCTCCAATATAGGCACACCACCCACAAGTTCGTCAAAGCCACAAAGAGGTCATCTAGAATGGGTTGGAAGTTGGAACCTGGCCCACCTTATTAGACACTGCTGTACTCCAGCGATGACGTCCCAAACCTAACTCTAAACCTATCTCCATGCCAGACTTAAGGTGCTGCCCCTTCTCCCGTGGGAGGGACGGAGCCGACCACAACACTTGGAGGGGGTCAAATGACTTAGAAGTACTAAGTATAAGTACTACGTCCCTACCCCGTGGGGAGGGTTTTGGACTTTTGGTGGTGAACGACGACGAAAACCTAGCTGCCTCCCTTTTGATACATTGTAAAAATTAAGTGAAAGAGGAGCAAAGCATCGCAAATGTCAAGTAGATCCAAAATTTCAATAAATTTGGTACATCAAGGGCGAAAATCTAGTACTTGTCGACGATCAAGGTGAACCAGAGGAAAAGTTGCCACCCACGAGATATCCGGTGTGTGGAACAGGACCAGGCCACGCGAGCACACCTCGTACGAGCCGTCCGATCCGGCATCGCGCCCATCCCAGCCCTCCATCCCCTATCATCTGGCCCCACAAAACGTCACTCCGCTGCCACCTCACCCCTCTCCTCTTTTCCCCCGTCTGTCCGCCGAGCGAGTCCTCCCCTGAATCCCGATCACAACGCGCGCTCCACCGCGCCGCCTCGATCTCCTCCCTCCCCAATTCCGGCGACGCCGGGGACGGTGCGGCCGGTGCTAGGAGGTGACCTCCGTCCAGTCTCTCGCGAGCGCGGTAGTCTTCGCAGGTGAGCCGCCTCGCCACTTCTCGCAGTCACCACCTCTCCTCGCCGCTCCTACGTTTCATATTTTCCTGTCACGGCGACGTTGTTCGGGGGAGATCTAGGGTTCGACGTGGTTAGCTGCGAAGAATTTTCGGTCTTTTTTGTGGGCGGGGCGGGTTGCCGGGAAGCAATTGCGATTTCGAATATCTTACGGTGGGGTTTCATCATAGAACAAATCGAAATCAACACTGGCTACTTTGCTAGTCTGTGGCACAAATCACGATACCGGACAACCGATTCCTGCGTTTTTCCTCTGTTAAAAGATCCACTCTAGATGCACTGACGCCGATGCAGTTATTCAGAGTTCCGGCCTCTGTTCGTGCAATTCTGGGCAGGGATCCTCTACAGTACTGCAGTGCAGTTTGCTGTCACTGACATGTGGACCCGGCCCCACATGTCAGTGACTGTACCGTACAGTACTGTAGAGGATGCAAAAAGTTGCGTACACCGGAGAGTTATCATGAGTGATCGATGCTGTGAGCCACTTGAAGGGTTCGAGCATTGTCGAGGAAACTGGGAGATTGGGAATTGCTATATTTCAGCCTGATTTTTCGAAGGCGTATGATCAGGCTGAAAACGTCGGTTTTGTTACCTCACCGTGTACTGAGAATTTTGCGATGTGCCGGCAACTAGGTTTTGGTGAAGTTGGATTACTAGGAAAGTGAAACCTTTTTAATTTTGATGCAGAACAACTGTTGTATCAGATCAGATATAGTATTTTCACACTGTTCTCTACTTTCGTTTGCTAATGGTCACCAATTTTTAATTTGCAGCCTGGGTGTCATTTTACCTGCGTTCGTGGAGGCCTGACATAATTACCATATAACACACACTGCTCTGTTAAAAATGTCAGAGTTCCATGAGCTTGAGACACTGGATGGGATAAGGATGCCATGGAATGTTATTCCGGGCACAAGGGAGGATGCTTTGAGCTGTGTGGTCCCTGTTTCTGCCATCTATACTCCTCTGAAGCCAATTCCTAATATGCAAGTAGTCCCATATTCCCCTCTTCGCTGCCGCATGTGTCGTTCTATCCTCAACCCATTCTCCAGTGTTGACTATAATTCTAAGATCTGGCAGTGTACATTCTGCTTTCAGCGCAATCACTTCCCTCAACACTACTCCGCGATCTCAGAAAATAATCTCCCCCCAGAACTCTTTCCTCCGCATACCACTATAGAGTACATATCCACTGCTGAAACAGGTCCTGCAGCGCCTCCAGTTTTCATGTTTGTCGTGGATACTTGCATGATCGAGGAAGAAATTGATTATTTGAAGTCTGCACTGGCGCAGATTGCTGAGCTTTTGCCAGATAATTCCCTTATTGGATTCATTACTTTTGGGACATATGTGCAGGTAATAGTTCTATGTTTACTCATTAATGATCTATTCATAAATGTTTCTTTCTGTATTTATGGTTTATTTAGTATTCTTTTTTTATATGATGGTTGATCTAGTATTCAATAATGGTTCATGTAGGTGCATGAATTGGGTTTTGGCTTGCTACCGAAGTCATATGTGTTCAAGGGAACAAAGGAGGTCAGCAAGGAACAAATATTAGATCAAATGGGCTTCTTTGCTGGCAAGCAAAAGCCCACAGGGGTGATAGCTGGAACCAGGGATGGTCTTTCATCAGAGAGCATCTCTAGGTTCCTAGTGCCTGCTTCTGAGTGCGAGTTTGTATTGAACTCCGTAAGAATGAATAGCATCCCAATAAGAAAAATCAGTCTGTTCATATAGTTGTTCATATCCCAAACTTTCAATGTGGCAAGTTCATGATATGATTTTACTGTATGTATGTATAGGTTATTGAAAGTCTACAAAAAGACCCTTGGCATATTCCAGCTGATCAACGTGCATCGAGATGCACTGGAGCTGCATTAAGTGTAGCGGCCAGTCTCCTGGGCGTTTGTGTCCCTGGATCTGGTGCTAGGATTATGGCATTTATTGGTGGTCCATCTACAGAAGGGCCTGGTTCCGTAAGTCCAAATAATAAATGATTGTCGATTGTTTTGAGCTATTTGGTTATCTTTCACACTATCACAACTGCTGGTTCACATGTTGTTTAGATGTGCGACTGGAAGGTGCTTACTCTCAGAGCACCATCCTTTCATGTTTATCAAAATGTCATACTCTACAGTATAGCAATACACACCACTGGGTTCTGTCAAATTACTCTTACTACATATGTTGATTATGCTTGGGCCTTACGTCATCTATGATTTTCATATACCGCCATAATTGGATGACGTATATCTATATCTGCATATGCTTTCTTGTGTAGTATGATGACTGTTTTGCAAAATTTCCAGATTGTATCCAAATCCTTATCAGAGCCAATTCGCTCACACAAAGACCTTGATAAAGACTCGGCTCCACTTTATGATAAAGCTGTTAAGTTCTATGATCAGATTGCCAAGCAGCTTGTGCACCAAGGGCATGTTCTGGATTTGTTTGCTTGTGCAGTCGACCAGGTCTGTTGTTTATTTTATGCTCCTTTCGTCCATGTGTAGAGGTCGTCGTAATACAGTCAAATTTGAGAAAATAGTGTAGTTCTATTGGTAATCTGCGGGTGCGCATGCAGTTCACCCGTGCTCGAGTCTTTTAATCCATGTGGCGCAAATGTCGTTTCTTCTATAAATATATGCCGCCAAGGGCTAGTCTGGCTGTAGTACAATAAACCTGTAATTTTTTTACAAGAATCCATAGAACTACTTAGATTTGTAGAAAATGGTATTGAGTAGATTTGGCATCAAAAAGTATTTTCATATAATTGCATTTGTAGTATTGGTTAAGATATAATTAGATCATAGTTGCGTACTGGAGACCGCATCAATATCCACAATGACAAGTAAAAAAGAATGGAGGGGGTGTTAAGTATGAGGCTGTACATACCTTTTATGGATAGCAGCTTGCTTAATGCCATCTCCAATGCTTTTACCCTTTTCTCCTTGATTTGGCAGTAGCTTGTATGAACTAATCTTTATGGAACCATTGAATATCAATTATGTGTGTAGTTTCTATGTAATTTGTAGTTACTTAAGTGTTGCTTGTGCAGTTGTGCTGAAGGCCTTTTTGCTATTACATATGCATGTTAATGTATTGGAACATATCATCAACATGCATAATTTTAAGATATGATCTAGTTTCCTGATGAAAATCAATAACATCGCAGTGTGAATTAGCTACCCTTTTTGTGGCCAAATTTGGCCATTTTATGTAAAACATTAGCTTAGCTGTTATCGTGTGAGTCATACAGCCAGTGGAGGGACCTCAAGTCCTCAACACAGGTACTGTTGCATTGTTTGCATGTAAATGTAAGAAACTACACAGTTGTTTTGACGGTTGTCTAATAGGAGAACAGAGGGTCTGTCTGTAGTTATTGTGCTGTGTTGCACTATGACATTTAGTTATTTACAAGAATATTTGCTAATTCTAGTAATATTTTGCTCTTGTGGATACAGCATGCTGTCAACTAACTGTTATATCCGAAACTCGATGAAAGCATCTGCTTTTGAAAAGCTACCGCACTACCATACAGAGCCACATAAATTTACCTTTGTGTACATTTCGTGCAAGCATAGAGCTATGGTTATTTTGTTCTGAAGTAAGAGTTTCTCTTATGTTTGAGTTTTCAGGTTGGTGTTTCTGAAATGAAGGTTGCAATTGAGAAGACTGGGGGTATTGTTGTGCTTGCTGAAAGTTTTGGGCACTCTGTTTTCAAAGACTCGCTTCTCCGCATCTTTCAGTCAGCAAACAACGACCTTGGATTATCATTCAAGTAAACTATTCTTTTCTCTAGATCAATTTACTTTGAATTGTAGTGCGGGTGTTTTATAATTTTGTTAAATCACTATATTTGAATGAGAAATAGGGATTGGGTGGTCTTCTTTTTGAAACTTCCAAATGCACATTGCACTTATCCTTTGGCGAACTACTGCCTCTTATGGCTCTTTTCACCATAGCGTGAGGCTTCCTCTTTTTGGAACTTCATACTATCCTATGAAGTAGTACATCTGCCCACAAAGCTATCAAGGTAGCTCAGCTGCTCTAAATATTAAAGCCACCTGCATGGGCATGGACGCCTAATTATGGTGTGACTGGCTGCCATGCACTGTTTATAATACTACCTGACGTGCATAGCTTGCAATTTAAACCGTCTGCATGTATGCAAATAATGAATCTGCCTTGAAGCGCCCTTTATTATTAGCTTGACACTTGGTCTTGTCAAATACTGTTTTTGTCTCATTATTCCACCAACATCGATAATACCATGTATGATTTTTTCTGAACATGGACAGTTAGATAAAGTTGTATTGGGCACTTTATGGTTAAAGACGATTTGGCTTTGAATAGCATCAATAAACCTAAAATTTCTCAATATTTTGCATCCATTGTCTATGTGGTGACATTTTGATTTGTAATTTGATACTAATACGTTCAAATCGCCTCAACAGTGGTCTCCTTGAGATTAACTGCTCAAAAGACGTAAAGATTCAAGGCATTATTGGACCTTGTAGCTCCCTGGAGAAGGTACAACCATGCTGTTAACTTTTGTAAGCTAGAAGCTTATATAATGATAAGACTACATTATTGTGCTCTTCTAATGTTGCATTTATCGTATGCAGAAAAGTCCCTTGTCTGCAGATACTATTATTGGTCAGGGAAACACTAGCGCTTGGAAGATGTGTGGTCTTGACAAGAAAACATCACTTTGCTTCGTATATGATATCTCAAGAAAAGTTGGTCCAGACTCAATAGCTCAACAGACAAACAACCAGCTCTACTTTCAATTTGTAACCTAGTAAGGAACATTTTGATTTTGATTTTTTCTAAGCATCTGGTTCTGCTTTAAATGACTTACCTTGCTGACTTGGGGGTGTCACATTCAGCTATCAGCATCATGAGGGCCAGATGAGATTACGTGCTACAACGATCTCCAGAAAATGGTCTTCTGGTTCTGATAATGTGCAGGCAAGTTTTTATCGTTGGTTACTTTGTTACCCATGAATTACAAGTGTTGTTTCTTCTAGTGAGTGCAGTACTTTTTTCACATGCAAATGTGTTTCGTTGCATATTACAACAAGAACACTGTTGAAGGCACAAAAGTACAACCCACCAATGTGGCCAACGGACAAACCAAACAATACTGAAAAAAAAAGAGACAAAACAACAAAACTGAAGGGAAAGGTAAACTAAGCTACCTGCAATAAAATTGCAAAGGCAAAAAGGCAAAAGACATGCACTAAGAGGTGACATCCATCTAGCCAGCATAGTTGATTTTGCTGATATGAACAAGTATGCATGTTCAGAAAACAGGCATATTGCTCATTCCACTATGTTTTCTGGTTTTCCCTTGTTGTTCTTTTGAACAAAAGTACTTATCTGTTTGTTAAGAAACTTTGTCGTGTCTCAGGAGCTGATTGATGCCTTTGATCAAGAAGCCGCTGCTGCAGTTGTGGCACGCTTAGTCTCCTTTAAGATGGAAACTGAGGTACTTCCAAGATATCTCTCATAATAAATAATTTACAAGTTAAGGCAAATATTGTATTACTTCATTTTTCACTGTTTTGCACACAAGCTGAATGCACATCTTGCTTTGCTGAGATGGATCTTTGTAGTAGTATCTGTTCAGCTATACGCAGTGGCTCAGCTGTATTGTCATATTTACTTAACATTATCCTGTTCTGCATGCTTTCAGGCTGATTTTGATCCAATAAGATGGCTTGATCGAGCTTTGATACGTTTATGTTCCAAATTTGGAGACTATCAGAAGGAAACACCGTCATCCTTCAGTTTGTCTCCACGTCTATCAATATTTCCCCAGTTTATGTTCAATTTGAGGCGTTCTCAGTTTATCCAGGTTGAGAGTTCAACTTTCTTCTTTAAACAGCTCTTCAAAGATCATGACATGTTCACATGCTGAATGGCTTACCCTTTTGCAGGTTTTTAACAATAGCCCTGATGAAACTGCATATTTTAGGATGATGTTGGAGAGGGAAAATGTAGGCAATACAGTTGCGATGATTCAACCTTCACTTATATCCTACTCATTTCAATCAGAGCCAATGCCAGTTCTCTTGGATGTAACTGCAATTGCTGCTGACAAGATCCTTTTATTGGATTCTTATTTTACTGTTGTTGTCTTCCATGGAATAACCATTGCACAATGGCGAAAGGCAGGTTACCAAGATCAAGAAGGCCACGAGGTAATTTTTTGTCAGCTATGGCAGAATAATGTTGGATTGCTGATATGCAAACCAAGTCTACTTTATTGGTCATGAAGACACTATCTAGATTGCAATGTAGAGGGCCTTCCGATGTTTAATCTTGCATGCTGTTCAGGTGTTTGCCCATCTGTTAAAAGCTCCACATGAAGATGCTGATGCAATTATCAAGGAGCGGTTTCCTGTACCCCGTTTGGTTGTCTGTGATCAATATGGATCTCAGGTATTTCTTAGTCTTGTTCTTGTGCAGACGCTTGGATGAATTGGATAGTTAATGGACTAGTTAAGTATGCTAGACAGAATATGTAACTTGTTTTAGACCAAACCATAACTTTCACAACGAAGCAGCTACACCAAAAAGCAGCACGGTTTCTACAAGCCCTTTACATGGATGTAATATAACTAGCCGTTAATCTCATACGAGTATCACTGAAATGTGGTCATTCTTATAATGCTGTGGAATTATTTTACTGGTGTGAAATTAGTGTGTTAACATGTGAGTCAAGCAAAGTAACTGTGTAACTTAGTAGTATGCTAGAGTAGCACACTATGCCATCTAAGTAGATAGAACATATGAATGCTCTCACGATACTTCTGACTAATTATTCAATTTATGCTCTATCTGAGTTATTTTGGGTGTACCTGCAGTGTGAGCAATGTACTTGCTTTTGTCCGTCTTAGAAGCTCGCTTGTACAACTTTGCTCTGTCAGGATATAAAAATAGAATAGCAAAAGAAACGCACAGTGTGACCAATTTACAACTTATCTGGGAATATTTTGTACATGCAAGTGTGGGTTCTGAGTTTAGGGCTTAGGTATTTCTGAATCCAAAATTTTCAAAGATGTCCGTCATGTTGGAGCATGTGCACCTGCAAGAACTAAAAAAGATTCAACTTATTTTATTAATGTAGCAGCTACAAATACCTGCCAACATTTTCCATTAGTTCCTGAGTTTTTCCTTTGGCATGCGAGTACCTAACCCTGAAATCTAGCGCTTGTCGTTGCATGTACATTTTGCTGGTTCTCAACATTAGCTTCAAGTCATTATCTTGGTCCTTCCTTTGTCATGCTGATTGCTAGATATTTTTTTCAATCATGAGTTGGCTATTTGCCATGTGTTGTTGCTAAATATTATACTTTCCTTTGAATCGGCAGGCTCGATTTTTACTAGCAAAGCTCAATCCATCTGTTACTTATAACTCGGATCATGCTGCTGCACCTGGAGGAGACGTGATATTCACGGATGATGTGAGCTTCGAGGTCTTCATGGACCATCTCCAGCGGTTATCGGTCCAATAGGACATCTCACCACATAGAGCAATTTTGTACTTACCAATTATCTCTTCTGCTGTACAGAAAGAAACATGTTTTGTTACTGAATATTATTTATGATGTCTTGACACTTGCTCGTGTGATCTTGGTTTGATGCTAATAGGATTCGATAAAAATGAAATAAAATGATGCATTTCTGAACAACACTGTGTCGTCTTTATTCTGTACATGTCGATGTACTGTTCCAGTGCGTGTGGGGATGCTCGTTGCTACGGGGCCGTGCGTACTACGACGCCGTGGCCAGCAGCGCGTGGCTCGGGTCCAAGGGGAGAGCCATGGGTTCTTCCTCGGGAAGCCCGGGTGCGAGAACACGAAGCAGCTCATGGACTGCGTTGCGTTCATAGCTGGTGCCTGATGGAAAAGTGACCCACTGTTGGAAATCGTGGGCTTTCGCTCATTCAAACAATCAACTTTAAAAGATCTCGAATATCACTCATTCAAACAATCGTTTTAAAAAGATATCAAAGATCATACGACCGCCACTTTCATCATATCAACTTGGCTCCGGGCTTGGTCCCTTCCAAATTGCCACTCGTGCGCTAAGTGAAAGGTACATACCGCCTCCTGGATCTTGGCCCCGTAAAAAAAATTCTTTGCAGGAGACCACCGTTTCCAGCATTCAAGACCTTTGGGAAGTCCCTAGCCGCAACTATGCAGAGTCTATGATTTACAGGGTCAGCACGGTCGCTTGGAGCATTTGGAAGTGTCGCAATAACTTAGTTTTCAACAACATCGACGAGCCCCTCTATTGTCTGTCGGCGATGCACCCAAGATGCTCGCCTTTGTGCTGAACGCAGTAATTCTGCTTCTACAACTACAAGAATGCTGCTACCATGGCCACTTTGACTAAATCGTACATATCGATCACCTTACCGTTGATACATGTGTTTACTCCGCACTTGCTCGTTGATCATGTTAATTGTGTAGATATGCTACTTTGTACTTGCATGTCTAGTAGACTAGTATGATGGTCATTTATGGTATTTACCTGGATCAAACTATATAAAAAATGGTAATTTAGTTCAATATACTCCAACTACCTTGTTGTAGGTTATTTTCACTTGTTGCTTCACTAACGGCCCTCAAACCAAATGTGCTGTGGGAAGCAGACTACGGAAAATGGCGTGCAAAGGCTATCCTTGGGCTCACGATCATGAGTTTCTTTCATGCATCACAGGGCAAGGTTGAAGGAACGCTTACTCCTGAAGAGGAGAAATCGTTCGAGGCTGCTGGTACCCTCTTTAGAGGTGTTGTTCTCGATGTTATTGGTGATAACATATTTGATCCGTACATGAACTTACTCAATGGAAAATATTTATGGGATGAGCTAGAGATCAAATTTTAGGTCTAAATCTTGGGACTGAACTATATCACGGAGCAGTTCCATGACTATATGATGTATGATAACTGCTCCATGGTTGACTATATAATATATATCATGGCGCCAGTGTAGTTTAGCGTTCGAGTATTAAGTTTTGGGGGGATATTTGGTCAGACGATATGTCCATCATTGTGTGGCGTAGTGGAACAAAAATATATTATGTTGCTAATGCTTTATCACGGCTTTCACTGAACATCGGTGAAGAGTTTGAACCAGTAGTAAGTGGGTTTCATAGTTGTACTTTTGTCAAATATTTATGGTGCTCCAGTTATCGAATGAACATGATAAGTTTGTTTGGAGGCTCCACATCCTCGTGAATCTTTTTCCAAAATACGTATATGTATAGCAGCCCCATTAATGGACATGAATGCAGTGGCGGAGGCAGGATTCACCAAATTTCAGTGTTAGGGGGGGCCGGTTAGAGTAAACAGCTCAAAATTTGCACTGTTTTTTTTTTAAGGAACAAATCAATGGTATTAGGGGGGGCCAGGGCCCCTGCTGGCACTGCATGAATGGGCACACGGGGTTTGTTTGAAAATATCTGTGAAAGTAAAATGTCATGCACTAGAAAAAGTTACGCGGTTCTCAATCGAATAAGTATTTATTAAAGATAATCCGGCTAAAATAAATCACAATGTTGTAAAAAAATGTTGATTTTGTGACACATAGTAGATCATTGAGCAGTTGCTTCTCCTGTGTCCCTTTGCTTATCTTTTATGTCGTATGGTACATATCACTCATACTTTTCCTCAACCAATCGGCATCATGAATATTTTTAGAAACTGGTTGAATGGAATCAAAGAAAAGAACTAAGGCTGGAATTCTCAACAACAGAAAAAAGTACGGTAAGTCTACGTCGTTCCCTCGCATCCACATACAGGAGATGACCCTGTACGACAGTACCTTATACCACACAAACGTTGGCCATCAGGAGCGGAGAGCCACCATTTGCGTGTTACTACGCCATGGCCATCAGGAGCGGAGCCACCATTTGCGCTGGCTGGGCAGCCTGCACCCCACCATGCCGGCGACCAGCCGGAGATGGGAGAAGAAGGTTACTCCAGCAGCTACCATACTTATCTGCCACATTTTCGCCAGAAATGCAGGGCGCGTGCGCACACGGCACGAATGGTGGCGCTCTGCAGGCCGCTACCACCGAAGCCGAAGCTGAAGTGGAGGACGAGGTGTTGTTAGAGTCCCCGGCGCACTTCCGCATCTACAAGAGCGGGAGGATGGACCGCCTGAACGAACCTTCTGTCACGCCCGCCGGCCTGGACGTGGCCACCGGGGTCACCTCCAGGGACGTCGTCATCGACGTCGAGACCGGCGTCTCCGTGCGCCTCTACCTTCCCAGGCTCCCAGATCAATCGTCCTCCACGAAGCTCCCGGTCCTCGTCTACTTCCACGGCGGCGCCTTCCTCATCGGCTCGGCCGACGATGCCACGTACCACAGCTACGTCAACGCGCTCGCCGCCGCGGCGGGCGTGCTCGTCGTGTCCGCGGACTACCGCCTCGCCCCGGAGCACCCGCTCCCCGCGGCCTACGACGACTGCTGGGCCGCGCTCCGGTGGGCGGTGGCGCCGTCCACGCAGGACGAGTGGATCTCCACGCACGGCGACACGGCCCGCCTCTTCCTGGCCGGCGACAGCGCCGGCGCCAACATCGTGCACGAGATGCTCGTCAGGGCGGCCTCCGGCGACTACGGGCCGAGGATGGAGGGCGCGATACTGCTGCACCCGTGGTTCAGCGGGAGCGAGGCGATCGAGGGGGAGCTGCCGGCCGTGCCCGTGTTCAACGGCATGATCTGGTCGTACACGTGCCCCGGCGCGGTGGGCGGCGCCGACGACCCGAGGATCAACCCGCTGGCGCCCGGCGCGCCGTCGCTGGAGAGGGTCCCGTGCGAGAGGATGCTGGTGTGCGCCGCGGAGAAGGACGTGCTGGCGACGAGGATCCGCGCGTACCACGGGACGGTGGCCGCGGGCGCGTGCCGGGCGGCGTGGTTCGAGTCGGAAGGGGAGGACCACGATTTCTTCCTCGGGAAGCCCGACTGCGAGCGCGCCAAGCAGCTCCTGGACCGCGTCGTGGCGTTCATCGCCGAGGCTTGAGCTTGTGAGTTTGCGTGTATATATGTGCACTATTACTATGACCGTAATGACGCCACCTGTGATTCTTGAGTTGCTATTCGCGTAGATGCATGCAGGTGCAGCATGAAGCGGGAAACGGCAACGGCTCGTTTGTTTCGTTTAATCTCTCCGGTGGATCATCCACATTTGGTACTCTATATCTTCATACAGACGATCGTCCAGAGAGATTCTTTTTTAGTGGAACATCTATACTCAGGACATCTATATTCTCTCTCCTATATTTTAATACTATCTTCTAACTACCACTCAACAGTTTTTTTCAACGGCTCTATTTTTAGCAGGGATTTTGTGAATGGATATATTTTGAACTATTAGGTTCGCAACGGCTATATTTGCAACGGCTTTATTTACAACGGCTCTATACCCAACGGCTAGATTTCAGTCCTATATATACCACCACCTCCCACCTCTCTCACAGCATTGCTGGTTGTGGCAAATATGTTCTCCCCCGAATTACTCTATCCACTCTCTCACGATACAATGAGCACCTCTTGGGATATGACGATGAATTCATCGTCCTCTTCATCCGGCGACGATGAACTCATTCTCGCAGCATTTGCCGAGCGCGAGGAGGAAGAGCAGCGAAATGCTCGTCGCCATGGCGGTTCCAAGCCTGGACGTCAGTCAATCAACAGAGGAAGAGATGCTGGATTTGTTCTCCTCTGGGATGACTACTTCAAAGAAATTCCTCGCTATCCCGAGCACTTATTTCAGCGGAGGTTCGTCATAGAACACTACTCTACTCTATGTTTGCCTATTTTTTACATATTTGTCTCGTTTACTTATTTGCTTTTTTATTCACAGGTTTAGGATGTCCCGTAAATTATTTAACCACATAGTTAGTGGTATACTTGAGCATGATTATGAGGGTTATTTTACGCAAAAAAGAAGTGCTTCTGGGACTCTTGGGTTGCATCCTCTTCAAAAGATGACCGCGGCTATGCGGATGTTAACTTATGGAATAGCTGCTGATTTTGCGGATGAGTACATCCGTTCTGCAGAATCAACTAATTTAGAGTCTTGCAAGAAATTTGTGATCAAAGTTTGTCAAGTATTTGGGGATAAGTACCTGAGATCTCCCAATGAAGAAGACACTGCAAGATTGCTTGCAATAGGGGAGGAAAGAGGATTTCCCGGTATGTTATGGAGTATAGATTGCATGCACTGGGGTTGGAAAAATTGCCCAAAGAAATGGCATGGCATGTTTAAAGGCCATGTAAAAGAGCCCACAATGATCTTGGAAGCAGTTGCTTCACAAGATCTTTGGATTTGGCATGCTTTTTTTTGGTTTACCAGGGTCTAATAATGATCTCAATGTTCTCCAACGTTCTCCTGTGTTTGCAAAGCTAGCCGAAGGTAAATCTCCAGAAGTGAATTACAGTATCAATGGTCATCAGTACACAATGGGGTATTACCTTGCAGATGGCATATATCCATAGTGGGCAACATTTGTGAAGACCATACCAGCTCCACAAGGCAACAAGAAGAAGAAATTCACCCAAATGCAAGAGTCAGCTAGAAAGGATGTGGAACGATCATTTGGAGTTATGCAAGATCGTTTTGCCATTGTTCGAGGACCTGCCAAAGGCTGGAAGCGTAAAGAAATTGCTGATGTGATGAAAGCTTGTGTCATAATGCACAATATGATAGTCGAAGATGAGCGAGACAGTGGTCGGCAAAGCTACACTTACGAAGGAATGGGAGAAAGGGTCACGGTATCTCGAACTTATGCAGAAGAGCTGAGTGATTTTCTTCACATGCATCACCAAATTAGAAACAAAGCTGACCATTCTCAGCTTCAAGCTTATTTAGTTGAGAACATCTGGCAGAAGTTTGGAAACGAGTGATGTAGAACTTTGTAATCCATTTATTTAATCTAGTTTTACATTTTTTCAATTAGTGATGTAATCCTTTTCCTTTCATCGATGTAATCCAGTGTTATTAATAAATCCATTTCCTTTCATAGCTCATATATCAAGCAGCTAAGCAAATCACATAGTTCATACAATAGATAGCTAACAAATTTAGTTCATACAACAAGTAGCTAGCAAATCACATAGTTCATACAACAGATAGCTAACAAATTTAGTTGATACAACAAGTAGCTAGCAAATCACATAGTTCACACACTAGAGTTGGCGGCGAGCAATGATCTCTTTTTGCTTGTCTTCATAGAATTGCTTTTGAAAAGCATTCATGCCACTGGTATCCACGAGCATGACCCTCTCATCCAATTCAAATTGCTTACGTGCATCATCCCTCTCCTTCCGTGCATCCTCCTTCTCTTTCAGTGCAATCTCCTGCTTTTGCAATTCAAACACTTGTATATAGCGAGCAGATTTGGCAGCCTCTTTCATCTCATCCTTCTCCTGCTTTAGTGCCCACACAGATTCTAATGATAACTTGGAAGCACTACCATCAGACATAACAGTTTTTCCGACGTTCTTTCTCACTCTTGGCACCAGATTTCTCCTCTCGTTCAATCATAGTAGGGGATATACTGAAGCCGTCATCGATGGAAGGTGCATCAATGGAAGGTGCACTTGGACTTGCACCAGATTTCTTCTTTTGTTTTTTTTGAGAAACTTCTTGTTCTCTTGTCTCCCACTTTGGATACTTTGAAAACTCTAAGTAGCAATGCATGAATGTAAAAGGCTTGTTTTTTTGGCTCCAATTGAATATACAACAGGTGTGCCTCGTCGCGCTGCAGCAAGAATGTATTGTTAGAACATGTACGAAACACATACAGAATATTAGACACAAATTAGTTAACCCATGTACGAAACATTCGTACCTTCTCGTCTATAGTCTTTCCGCTTTGGCCTCTGTTTAGAATCTGCTGAAGGCATCCACAAAACTTGCTTGTAGCTGTTGAAATAGTGGTGTATCGCCCATTGACCGATGCTTGATTACGAACCTGCCATGATGGTTCCTTGTGCAAGTTGTAGTACTCTGTAATCCTATCCCAATAAGAATCGGCATGTTGATCAGATCCGACAGTCGCATCCAAACTATTGTTTGCCCATGCTTCAATCAACACCTTGTCCTCAAAACATGACCAATTTTTCCCTTTTGGGCATCCTTTTCTTGTTTTTGCTTTTGCGGATGCGGTAACATCTTCAGTCGGCATCGTCACTTGTTGCCCAATTGGGCTATAATCTTGAGTGCCACCCCAATTTATGTCACCAGATCCTCCAATGTTCAGCATGTCCAGAAAAGATCCATTGCTCTCTATATGAGAGTTATCTACATTGTCCATCTACACAAAAGGAAATCAGTACAATTATCAATACAATTCAGTGCAAATCTTCAGTTAAATGGAAGCCGCGACCTCTCCTTCTCCTCTGTTTCTCTGCTCTCTATCTTCAGGTAAATTCAGTTCATATGCAGTTCGGTCAGCACCAGTGGAAAAATTCAGTTCATATGTAGTTGGGTTCAGAGTATTCAGAGTCTGAACCTAGCCCCAACTCCTATCGCATGACACGCCCATGCTCTCCTTCTTCCGCTCGCCCTCTCCTCTTCCGCTCTCCTTCCCCAGCACCAGCCGGAGCTCTCTCTCCGGCCGATCTCTCCTTCCCAAGCCCGATGACCCGCCCCTCTCCTTCCCTCCGGCGACCCGCCCCTCTCCTTCCCCATCGCTGGCCTCCCCTCTACCGCGAGCTCCCTTGCCGGCCGCCGAAATCTCCTCTGCCTCTCCCCAGCACCTCGCCGACCTGCCCTCTTCCCCGCCCTAGCCCGAGCTCCATCGTCGGCCTCTCTTTTGCCCCGACCTCTCCTTCTCGCCGAGCTCCATCTCCAGCAAAAACAAGGCGGCGGCGGCCGGAATCGAGGCGCCCTCAACCTCCTGGGTCGATTCCTCAACGAATCGTACCGATTCCCGGCGACCCTCTCTCTAAATCGAAAAAAACCAGCTCGTGCCTCAACACCGCGAGTCGAGGATGGTTCCTCCGCCGCGCCTTCGTTTCCTGGGATTTCCGGATGCGCGCGGGAGGCACGGTCGCGAGCGAGCCGTTGCTGTGGAGGATCCCGGCTCCGTCACCCAGATGTGGAGGACGCGAAGCTCGATTTGGACGACCCCCACACGTGGATGTCCAGGTAGAGGAGCGCTGGGAAGCTTTTTTTTGCCTCTCGGTCGTCCACACGCGTTTGGATGTCCGTTTGGAGGATCCGCTGGAGATGCTCTACAAATCATTAGTGTACTGTGATTCTTGATCACTACTACAGTACTTCACTAGGTCGATCGCTCGAAAAGAGAGGATCATTGGGTGTGGTTCTTGATCGAGTTGCTCTTGGGCGTGGAGAATTGCTAGCTAGGCTAATGTTATTAATTAGGCAAAGAACTTATCTTTTTCATTTAATTACGTAGTACTCACTCCATTCAGTTCTAACTTTTTATGAATCACATGTATATGAACGTGTTTTAGCGAGTCTATTCATTCCTTTCGTCCATATGTTGACCATATTAAATATTCAAACACTATATAGTTGGAAACGTTGGAGTATATGAGAATTACCGAATTAAATAGCGCAATTTCATCCGACAAAATCGTCAATATATGTTCAAAGACATGCATCATGAAACATAACATCACATAGATCTCACACATCGTCAATAAATGTGAGAAAAACGCAAGTGTTGCACGACGGGACTGGATGGGCACTAGGTCCGCCCTTCACCACAAACGGAGCTCTTGTCGTAAGGGTTTAAAAAAGCCCACAATAGTTCAATCGTGTAAAACAATCAACTAGGAAATTTGAATTCTCACGGAATAACATGTCTATCGTGGCATGTCATAATACAAATTCTCATAGTTTTTTTTAACAATTTGATCGAGCTTATAAGACATCAATTTTGACTATATTTATACTCTTATATTTCTAAGCAGAGGAAGTACTCAAGCGGGATATTACGAAATTTATTGCATTAAATATTGCTTGACATATTTAGATGGATATTTTTTATTACACCTTTCTATCCTTCGCGATAAGCTTTTTGCATCAAACTTTTATAGCGATAACCGAATGAAATAGGTAGTACACGAAATTACATAGATATATCGATTTTCCTGCTAAACAAATTTTCAAGATTTTCTCATGTTTAAGATGTATTTTGAGTCTTTACACATGAATTTTGAGTTGAAATTCAGTTTGATGTTTAGAAGTTCAAATTTGTGCAATGATAGGTGGACTAATTTGAATAGAATTGGCATAAAAATACCTCCAAGTTTCAGATGCACTAGTAATTTTCCTACTCCATCTGTCTATCAATTTTGGATGTATCTATATACTAAGTCATGTCTAGATACATCCAATTTTTGATCAAGTTGAGACATCCTTTATTGGACGGAGGGAGTATCAATTTAGAAAGCATAACATCATTTGAGCTGCACTTTTCTATCTTAATTGCGCTGAAAACCAGTTTTTTTTTCTAAGCCATGGCTGCACTTTTATGAGACCTCAAAATATTCAGTTGATTGAGATTTAATAAGATGTTTTGTCCGTTACAGATTAGATGACTTTTATATTTGTTAATAGTCTAGACATGTTATAAGTTTAGATACATCCACTTTTAAATAAATAAAAATCACCTAATTTAAAACAAAGAAAGCAACCGGTTGTCATACCAAAAGTCAGCAAACTTTATGGATGACAGTTATGACCAGCCTAGCACCATGCAATTATCGCCGTGAAAACAGCCAAACACTTTTTCTATTCTCTCTCCTCCCACCAGCCTATCTCATTGAGATGTGCGCTGCGCACAGGATCTGTGTAACCAGGCCTGTGTGCAGCAGTACGTTGGAAGGGAGGCCTTGCCGCGTGTCTATGTTTCTCTTCTGAAACAGGAAAAACGTTTCGTGTAGGCAGCGCGTAGCCGGAGCCGCACACTTGTGTAGTTGTGCACATCGCGCAGAGCGATCGTGTGCTCTGCTCAGTCCCTCGTTCTAAAGCAGAGAGGGGCGGAGGAGCCTGCGCCGTCGCCCCTGCGCTCCCCTCCTCCGCTCATCCTCGTGCTGACCCTCTCCGCGGCCTCCATCGCCCGGTCTCTCCTCGTCTGCAGCCGCCGCGCTCTCCTCCGCTTCCGTTCTCTCCTCCTCTTCACTGCAGAGAGGGAGAGGGAGAGAGAGGGGGTCAACAATGGTGGTAGGTTTCATTCCAATTGCCGCGGAACACATGGATAGATAGATCCCTCGTGTCGTGTTCGTATTTGTCATCACTGTCTAAGTATCCCCCTCCCCCCTGCCCCCGTGCACGATTTGGTTTGCGTGTGGGATTCGGTGGTTTGATCGGAAAATATGTTTTTCCCCTTCCTCGATGTGCCCTGGACTGGACCTGCAGCATTGAATCGTCCTGTGCTGGTTTCGCCATATAGCAGTCACCAGACCTCATGTTGCATGGACTGATTGTTTCTCACACTATGCCATCACTTTTACCGGTCCTCGTCTGCATTCTTGCACATCGGTCACTATTAGGATTACCCCAGGTATGTTGATGTGATAGTTTGTCAAAAGTATTGACCTAGGTGAAATCACAACACCAGATAAACCCCTTCTTCATAGGACACACTCTCATTCTCATCTGTATCTTATTTTATGGTCTATTCAATCTTATCTATGTTTCTGCAATCCTATTTGATGCATTCTGAACCTGTGCTGATTTTGCGTTCGGTATTTCGACTGTCACGTGATCATTTGTTCCTTATGCTGTTCATAAGCAATTTACAGCTCGGTACTCCTTAATAAGTAATTCCATTGTTTTAGTTTATGTTACGGTGGTCCACCTCTATGATGAATTCTCTGGCACTTCAGCTCATACATTTGAGTAGTTAATTTGGACCAGAAAGTGCAGTGTTTATCCACTTGACACAATCATCATCAAGCCGTTCTGCAGCAATGTCTTTTGGTTTATCTTACTGCAGGTGATACAATGTGGCAAACCTGGTTAATCTGATCACCTTTCTTAGATTTACCAACCTGATTACTTCCCTTCGTGAAATCTCTGATATGCATAATGTGTTCTACTATTCCAGAGAACTATTCTTCCTGACTTCTCAAAGCTAGCATAATTCAGTTAGTTACGCATCCCCCCATAATCAAAACTTAACAGTTTCTTATTGTACCGTTGTGCATTTTTTGGGGATTAGCGTAATGTCTTGTGGGGTGGGACGGGGTTTGTTCGATAATAAAGATGGACCTTCTTATTGTACTTTTTTTTCATAGACTCTAGAACTGAATCTCGTTTTGCTGAGTTCATACTAGAGATTTCAGTTGTGATATTTTGTGGTTGTTCTGGGCTTATGACGCACTAAGTTCTTGCTTTTTTGGTGGTTTGCTTTCAATATTGATCGAGGCGTGCTTAACTCATGTCACAGGACTGGCTTAGCGAGAGCGGTGATAGTGATAATTTTGAGTGGGAAAGTGATGGTGAGGCTGAACCCTCATCCGCTCCGGCCTTGAGGAACTTGGATGCTGCTGGCCCGTCAACACTGGTACGCCAGGTAGTAACTGATGAAAAAATGTCTTTTTCAGAACAAGACTAGCCCGACTTGTTATTTGTTATTATTATGACCTTACTGTGATATTTGTTAATGAACTGTTTATAGGATTCCAATGGGTGGGCCAATGGGGATGCACCATCTACTTCTTTAATCGAGGGATATGTGGGAATGGGTTTCCCAAAAGAAATGGTTGTCAAGGGCATTAAGGAGATCGGTAATACTAAAAGTAATAAATTTCATTTCATTTGTCATAGTGTGTTTGCACCTTTGTTTCAATTGTGCATTTTGCTTTAGGGCACAGTGATTCAAATGCATTGCTCGAGCTACTTCTCACTTATCAGGTATTTGTTTATGTGCTTCTGTTACTAAATTTATCCTATGATGTTTTTTTGCTGCATGGTGGCATTGGCAAGGATGCATGTTACAATTGGTCATGTCAAAATGCAGACACTAGGCGATGACGCTGCAGTGGATAATTGCTCTACTTCTGGCTTCATCCCCCAGAATACTGAAGATGACGGCGATCTTGATTCTGACTATTGGGATGGAGACGGTGATTCTGATGGTAGAGAACCGGGCTCTGATGGCTCCAATGATGAGGTAGATGATTACTTATCATTAGTTCAGTTATTTAATAGAAATCTTTGATCATATGTATGCTGATAGGACATAGGTATGAAATCTTTGCCATGCATACCTTGAGCACCCGCTAACATACTTATTGATCTTGTTTGTTTATTTTGCTCCCAGCCTTTCGTCAGTTTAGAATTGCATTGTGAAGTTTGAGCACTTGATTTTGCTTACATAAACCTAGAACAGTGGCCACATACATGCACTGGCAACACTTTATAGTTAGTATTTTTATATACCATTTAGAGATAGTTAGTGTTTATCCGAAACAAATGTCAAACGTAAATATTTGAGGCTCCAGTGATTTTTGATTGGTAGGGACGCGGCTCTAGCACGATACATTGTTGTAAAACTATCAAAGCATATATTTAGCAGAGCTAAAAGGAAGTGATTGGATAAAATCTTTTTGTGGAATGGTTCTAAGTTGCAAGCGAACTAAAAAATATTCTTATAGTACAATTAAAAGAGCCATTTGTGTCAATAAGAATCTGCATTTGATATACTGTTATTCTGTCAGTGATATGCATGTATTTCTAATGTATTGCACTCTAGTTCATGGTCTTATATCATTGTTGTGGAGGATATGTTGTTTGATTATCATGCATGTAAGTCAGTGATTTTTTTATCGAAACAGGTCTTATTTTCATACCAAAGAGATCCATCATGTTCCACGGCTAGTGATACAAATTTAAAAGGCAATGTCGATTTTGTAGTCTCACATACCTCTTTTGTACATCCCTAGTCTCAAGAATGGAATAATTTATAAACTTGATTTGTGCTGCTTGATGATAGAGAATATCCTTCATATTATTTCTAATAACTAAATTTACAGTTAATACCAATAAGAGATATGTCAAATGAATGGTAATTCCATTCCAAGGGAAGGCTTACTACCAATTTTTTCTGACTGTTGTACATGTTACTATAGCAACATGGCCTGTTGAGTTGATATGAATTATTTGGATTTCACACCCATAATCTGACTTCTTGATCGTTGCTAAAACAAATTATCAAATAATATTGTGAAGGCATACCATGTGAAGGCTGGTATTGCAATGTATTTGTTTTTTACTTGATCAGCAGCACAATATCCTGGATTTGGGAAAGTGCAAATATGGCTTAGTTTCTTCAGTCCGTCTTATGTATGCCACAGCTCCTATAACATCTGTTAAAATATGCAATTAGATGGCTTATACCGCTCTAAAAAATAAGATGACATGTTATATATGTATGATGTAACTCAGAGTCCCACGATTTATATAGTAATATCATATCTGAGTGATAAATGTCAATACCTACTCTTCTAGAATGAACATCTATGTTAATATTATGCTTTGTCCTATTGTGACCATTGGCAGGCACACACTAATGAACTTCCAATCAATTTCACACTAAATAAACAACGCATAAGTAATAAATGGAGAAGATAAATTAGGTAGGAATCAGTTATATCATGGCAAATTCCTTTATAATATGGATTGTAGGAACTAGGAAGTAGTAGCTCTAAAACCAATCGAGGATACAAAACCGGTAATCATATTTCATTAGTCACAAACCAATCAATGATCACCAACAACATACAGCTACTGATTATAGGTTTTCATATATAGTCTCTAGCAACAGGACACACCAGACTAAAATATAAACGTTGACTGGATATTACTGCATAAGAAGTAGAAAGGACAGTTTGATACATCTGTAGATAGAACACAGCTGGATTAGATAAAAGAGCTGTCTTTCATATGTAATGAAGAGTCTTTAGTATCTTTTGTCACTTGTAAAGAGCCTAAATAACTGTTTTTGGAAATAGTGACGGTGCTGAAGACATAGTAAAGTATATTGCCGTGACCGTAGGCTGTTTCTGGCAGCAAACAACGATAAGAAGCAGCATGATATACCTGAGTAATTTATTATGTTTGCTGAAGTAACATATATCTTCAACATGTATTCTAATGATTTAATCAGAAGTTAAACAAAAAGCTGAAACACTATTCTTTTCCGACATGAAAAAACAAGAACTGAATGATTAACATATGAGTTAGCATAACCCGACAAAACATTCATTCAGATTTTGTATGTTATAGAATCTGGATTCAAACATAGGCATAGTAACGCTGTAATAGTTTATCATATACTACCTCTGTTCCATAATTCTTGTCGTGGTTTTTCGATGCACGGTAAAAAGCAAACAATTATGCCTATGGACATTGGGTATCTCGAGATGATCGAACAATTATGTATACAAGTTAGGGTAGGGGAGATTAACTTGTAAGTAATAATGTTAAGAAAAATAAGGTTTTTCAGGTAAGGCGATGCAGGCTAGGATGATGCTCCTTTTAAAGCTACATAATCTATCTTGAGCCACTGACTGATGTGCTGTAGAGAGGGTAGCTCTAAGAGCAGTTAACCTTAGAGAAATATTATCCGCACTGCTTATATCTGTGATAAAAAAAACTTGTGCTCAGAAGGGAACAATTTCCTTTATAACACTAACACAAATTGATGCAGATTAACGTTCTTTACACTGTCTGGCTACCATATTTAGGAATAAGAAGCAGAGGGTAAACAGTGAAATAAAATTTTGATTAATAGGGTAAGATGATCAGAAAATATTATTTTACTACTAAGGGATCTATTAAAATGATTTGGTTATATTGTACGATGATTGTGTTTCTTGATGAAGTCATGAAACAGTATTTATCAGTGCTGGAAAACATCTACCTTGTTTCAGGCCCTGCACAAAGGGTATTAGGCAAGACCTCAACTTGATTGAATTAATAGCGGCCCCATTCTCTACATTTGGTCTTCTACGGCTTAAAAAAGTCCCAAGATATTCTAGGGCTGAAAAACTCCGATTGACACTATATTTCACTAAAGGACAGCTAAAAAGTAGTTTGGAGCTGCAACTGTTTCAACGAACAATTCTCAAATAATGAAGCATCTGTAGGCAAGATGAAAAAGATCTCGATCTATATTCTTTACCAGTTCAGATCTCAGAAAATCAGATCAGTATGTAAAATACGATGAAATGGAACATGGAGGCATGGATTAACTGTTACCAAACATCACCTATTTTACTTGCACAAGACATCAATGCCATTATCCTGTTGAAGTAGCAAAAAATGCTCAAGATTACTCATGCCTGATTTACTTGTACAAGAAGTGCACCTGCAACAAATCTAGCTCATGGAGATGTGCATGTAACATCAGCTTACAAAGTATTATACATGAATTGTATAGTTATATAATATTTCGACTAAAGAACTGTGCTACTCAACACTACAATCAGATGTCCAATCTCAGAAAAAAAATGTCAAACAACTAATAGGCATATCAGGGTAGAAGTAGACGGTACGTGGTGGCCTGGCCATTTGTTTTGGCCAAATTAACATAAGATTTGAATTTACATCTCACTCATGTACATATGAGCAAATGGTTGAATTAGCAGCAGAGACCAGTAATCTATGTCACTTTTGTTAGGCAACAGAATATCAGCGTATTCTGTTTGCACATATCCTAATCCCTCCTATAATTAGTGCCTGTTGTATAGAAAACAGGCCATTATGGCTAGGATTAGATGATTAGTAGGGCTTTTTCCCTTGTATATCTTATATCTTATGCCACAACAAAAACATCCAATGTGAAGAGAAGTTGTGAGCGGGATTACTGGAGCTTGAGGAGGAACACCTGACTCATGCCCCGGCAGCGTACTGCTTCCATAGTACATCTGCTGCTACCTCCATAACATCCATGTCTGTAAGCATCCTGAAGCTCCGCAATTCACCTTAACACGTGGTTAGGCGGTCACAGCCTGTCAATGTGGCCAGGATCGGAGGAAGCAGGAGGGGAGGCGTGGCACGGCGAAGCGTGAGTGGAGGAGAAAGGGAAGTGAAAGGAGAGTAAAATAGTGGTATCTGCAATCTGTGAACAGAGAGGGAGAGGACAATGGGCTCTCTAAAGCCATCTCGGCCACACAAACCTAAATCGGACGGACCAGAATTTTTGTCACTTGGAAGGGTTTTCATCATGATAGAGTACTGTGAATCACGTTCATTGGTTGCTGTGGTTTTGCTTTCTTGTGAGATGTTTTTGGCAAGTCTATGTTTTTCTAGTTAACCTAACCCACCATGTACTTATAATATACAATAGATTCTCATCATGCTATCATGCAGGAGTGTAATGTTTTAGGAAGCGAGGTTTAATATTATCTTAGCAATAGCTCCCCAAGAGTAATGAGTGTATTATCGTCCTGCTTGTTTGTGGTCGTAATGAAATAGAAAAAAAAGCTTTATTTAGGCACCACCCTCTTTCCCTTTGGTTCCTATGGTTTTGAATATTAGTTACAGTTCATATGGATTTGAATATGGTCCATCAGTTTTTTATCATGGAAACACCATGATGGGACCAGATAGTTTGGTTTCATCACTGCTATGCACCCAGCCCAGAGTGGTATCATATGAAGCTACAAAATTGGGCATATTGCTTGTGTAGTTAGCTGTGTCAATTGTAAGACGATGAGTGTCTGCTATATATTTTGTGATCCCTCCCCCTCTTTCCCTTAGCTGTAGTCACGTAGTTGGCACTTAAAAGGAAGAAAGATATAGCAAGTGCTTTCTAATCTCTGTTTTTGTTTTGCTTTTGTGCAGGGTTTTCTACGAGAGATGTCAGAGATGGACAAAATGATCAACTCCTTGGTAGACATGGGCTATCCTGAAGGCGAAGCAAATCTGGCTATTACCATATGTGGTATGCCTCGTTTTTGGAAAATTTTAACTGATGATCATGCTTTGATGGAAAAAACCTTATTCTGTATATTGTTGCTAACAATTTCCTAGGTGTGGATGCTCCTCTCTCTGTATTAGTCGATTCGATCTGTGCATCACAAGCTGCACGAGAATATGAGGTATATTTGGGTTTGACTGTACAATTAAATAACAAATTTATTTTCTCTTCTAATTTGATGTAAGGATGCTGGAATTTGTGTGTTGTCAGGTTACTCATAGATGCTCTGATTCCTTTGGAGTGAGAAAGAAAGCAAGATTGATGGAAGAGAGCAACAGAAAGAGGAAGCGTTATGGCGGTGGAGCACAAAGAAGTCGACCCCCCTTGGATGAAGAGTCAATACCTCTCCCAAACCCAATGGTTGGATTCAACCTACCTGGTGACATGGTACGGACAGTGTCCAGGAGACTTCCTAAAGAAGCTATTGGTCCACCATACTTCTACTATGAAAATGTGGCCCTGGCTCCAAGAGGTGCATGGAGCACAATTTCTAGACACCTGTATGACATGCAGCCAGAGTTTTTGGATTCTAAGTATATGTGTGCAGCTGCTAGGAAAAGAGGCTACATACATAATTTACCAATTGAGAACAGAAAAAAGATCCTTCCTGATGCTCCAAAGACCATATTTCAGGCCTTCCCTCATTACAAACAATGGTGGCCATCTTGGGACAATAGAAAGCAGCTCAATTGCTTGCAAACATGTATAGCAAGCGCAAAGCTGACGGAACGGATCCAACGTGCTCTTGCAAACTCAAGTGATCCACCACCTCTTAGTGTTCAGAAATATGTAATGCATGAGTGCAAAAAATGGAATCTTATTTGGATGGGAAAGAACAAGGTTGCCGCTCTAGAGCCAGATGAGTATGAGTTTCTACTCGGTTTCCCAAGAGACCATACGAGAGGAATCGGCAAAACTGAGAGATATAAATCTCTGGGCAACTCTTTCCAAGTGGATTCTGTTGCTTGGCACTTATCAGTTCTAAAGGACATGTATCCCAATGGTGTTAATGTCCTATCTTTGTTCACTGGTATTGGAGGAGGAGAGGTGGCTCTGCACAGGCTTGGAATCTACATGAAGAATGTGGTTTCTGTTGAGATAGGTGAAGTTAACAGGAGAATTTTAAGGGGCTGGTGGGATCAGACACAAAGTGGCGATCTGACTGAGATTGCTGATGTTAAATCTTTCGGCAAGGATAGAATTGATTATGAAGTTGATAGATTGGGTGGCTTTGACTTGATAATTGGGGGCAGCCCATGTAACAATCTTGCCGGCAGCAACCGGCACCACCGTGATGGCTTGGAGGGCGAGCACTCAGCTTTATTCTTCGACTATGTCAGGATCTTGAATGATGTCAAGCGTGCTATGGCGAGGCCAAGGATGTAGCCTAATCATTTTAGTGCATGTTTTATCGTTTAATGCTTATGTCTCTGAACTGCAACTACAAATATGTTTAAACACTAAGTTTTTTTTTTTTACGGGAATTTAAACACTAAGTTGACGTAAAAGATATGCATTTGGGAGAAAGATCACATTGTCCTTAGCTATGATTTATTGTTGCCGACTAACTTTTTTTTTTGAAGCGACTAACTCTTTTTGGAGTCTAATTTTCTACAGGCTGAGGGTAAGAGCTTACTATTTCTTATTTCATAGAAGCGCCTTGTTCTAATATGGAAGTTATTGTTGAACCTAGCAATAGTTAGTTCAAAAGTCAAAGCTTTTCCCAAAAGACATGATACTCTGGAACCTGAGCTGCTGACGGCTCATGAATGGGCTGGATGGGCAGTGGGGGATACAGGAGTGGTGGTGGAAGTTTGTAGATGCTGCCATGTTCGGTGACCACCTGCACCATGGGCGCGAAGCTATTCCTGGGAATCAATCAAAAGGAGCCTGTTCTCTGGATCAGTTGCTGTCAAATTATGTGAGGTTTGTTCTGCTCGCTGCGTATAGTTTGTTTTGATCATAGTGATAGTGGATGTGGATTGATACTTCATAGGGGTTGTGTCCTCTATGTATGTTTTGTTTTGTTTTGATCCTAGTGATAGCACATGTCAGATGATACCTGTAGTTTTGAATGATTCAGTTTGTATGGTCCAAATGTGATGCAACATGAATGTACGCAGTATTCCTCACCATGATCCAGGTCCCTTTTCATATTAACATTGCACGGAAATGGGTTCCACTGTATGAAAAATAATGTGGTCATAGTTACCGATTCTGACTTCAGTGACCAGATGAAGCATTGAACTAAATGCTAGGAACTAAGCATCAGGGCAGTGGGGTATCTGGATCTATAGTCTATTTTCTTATTCTAGTCACAGTAGTATTTGCAGAGTGTCGTTTCAGGATGTCTGGCGTCTACTTGATTAGTATCTTATGGTAACACATGAATACATGGTGCATTTTTGTTATCTCACTTTTCGCCCTAACCATCAATTACTCGGTCATGTTTGTTTCCTTTCGAGCTCCTCTGATTGTAATACATGCATAATTGCATACACACAAGCACACTACAATTTTGCAATCTTATCATCAGTTAGTTGGTCCTATTTGGTTGCATTCATCGTGTCTCCTTTTTGCGTATATTATGGCCGCTGTCTGTCAATCCCCGTATCTAGGGTTTATATGATACTTGCAGAGTAGAAACTATGTGCATAAGGATTTATAAGGTCTGTTTTTCACAGGAAAAAAAGGAAAAACGGTCATAACATGTTTGATAGTTGGAGGATTCGGCACAGCTCTTCTAGTCTTCTTTATTTGCTTGATTTTCTTCATTCAGTATAAGGAAACCAAATGTGCCTACTGTCTAGTTTATTTTTGGCTTGGTAGTGTGGTGCCTGGTTGTAAAATGAAGAGCCTAGCCAAGATGGTACCTGGTTGTTAGAAATATTGTAGCACTGTTAACCTGTCTTGTGCACTACTCAAATATTTATATTCTCATCGGTGGTTGGACTGTGCAGTTTGTGAAAGCTTGTTTGATCTGATCCAGTTCACGTCGTTTCCCACCGCCATTGTTTACCTTAGCTAACCGTGCATAACATGATTTTACAGATTGGGGAGTCAGCAAAGACGGGAAGCTTGAGACTCAGGAATGTCAGAGGCTCTCTCAAGATAAAACCTGGCTATTTTTGGCCGTGGTGTAGGTGATATTGAAAATCCAGCGGAACTGTCCGAGGGAGCTTCTTGAGGAGCATTTCTTTACCATCCTGGGCTGCAGTGCCAGGTGGGTTGCAAGAGGTAGACTAGCTTACCTCAGCCGGAGCATAAGAAACACGTTGACAGTTCTGGTGGCCATGAAATCCGTGATGGAGCATGTCATATAGCTCAAGAGTCTCTTGCCGTCGCATGTTGATGTTGCGTTCATGAGCGTCAAAGATCAAAAGATTTGGATTTCCAGCGTAGCTGGTTGCTCTGTAAGTTTCTGAATGCCTGATGAAATCTGTAGACGTTGCGACGACGACGGTCCACGGCAACAGAGACGCATGGTCGGGGTTGCGACGGTGACCACCACCACCTGGTCGCCGTGAAACAACCACTGAACTGAACTTCTTAACCACTTCCCAGACGGATGAAAGGAAAACATGCTTAGTTTAACTGAACTTCTTAAACCACTTCCCAGCCCACAACTACTTAACTGCTGATTTTGATTCTATTTTTCTTTGCCACACAAACAATTTTTTTTTTTTTTGAGAAACACAGTACAAACGCAGACGTTCACATACACGCGCGCACACTCACCCCCTATGAACGCACACACGCACACCCTACCCCTATGAGCACCTTCGAAATACTGAGCCGGCGGATCGAGTCTTGAGATTGACGAAGTCACCACGGGCGCCTCGCTGTCGACGGGAACGTCGCCTCCCACTGAAAGAATATTCCGCCTAAATGCAACACACAGACGTCAAATTGTACAACTACTTAATCAAGAGCACATATCAATGGCATTACCCGATCGTGGCATTCTCAAGGCCAGAACGGACGTGTGGTCATGCGCACTCCCTCGCTCTGCTGCTCACTGGGCACCTTATCGCCACTTAGAGCATCCACAACGCCTAGGCGCTAACATAGACGCTTATTAAGCAGTTGCACTATGCGTATTAGCGCCGGCAGCTTGGTAGCCAAAATTTGTACGGCTTTTGTTAGCGTTGAAACTGCCGGGAACTAGGCAAAACTGGCAGGATTTAATTCCTAGCGTCTGCTCCTAAGCGCCCCGCTGTAGATGCTCTTATAACATACCGAGCTTTCCATGCTCGGAATAGCCAACACAAACACCTTCGATCTCCTTCACTCTCCATGGCCATGGACGCAGACGCGGCCGACACGGTGGTGTTCGAGGCCCCGGCGCACTTCCGCTTCTACAAGAGCGGCAAGATCGAGCGCCTCAACCGGCCACCCATCCTGCCCGCCGGCGTCGACGAGGCCACCGGCGTCACTTCCAAGGACGTCGTCCTCGACGCCGACACCGGCCTCTCCGTGCGCCTCTACCTTCCCAAGCTCCAACAACAAAACTCCTCCACGAAGCTCCCTGTCCTCGTCTACTTCCACGGCGGCTCCTTCCTCATCGGCTCGGCCTTCGACGCCACCTACCACACCTACGTCAACGCCCTCGCCGCGGCGGCCGGCGTCCTCGCGGTGTCCGTCGAGTACCGCCTCGCCCCGGAGCACCCGCTCCCGGCCGCCTACGACGACTCCTGGGCCGCGCTCCGGTGGGCGGCGTCGGCGCAGGACGGCATGATCGCCGAGCACGGCGACCTGTCACGGCTCTTCCTCGCCGGGGACAGCGCCGGCGCCAACATCGTCCACGACATGCTCATGAGGGCGGACGGGGACCCGACGAGCATCGAGGGCGCGATACTGCTGCACCCGTGGTTCAGCGGGAGGACGCCGATCGAGGGGGAACCACCGGCGGCGACGATGGTCACCGGGATGCTCTGGTCCTACGCGTGCCCGGGCGCGGCGGGCGGCGCCGACGACCCGAGGATGAACCCGCTGGCGCCCGGCGCGCCGGCGCTGGAGAGGCTCGGGTGCGTGAGGATGCTCGTTACCGCGGGGCTGGAGGACGGGCTCGCCGCGCGGGACCGCGCGTACTTCGACGCCCTGGCCGGCAGCGCGTGGCGCGGCGCCGCGGCGTGGCTCGGGTCCGACGGGGAGGGCCACGTGTTCTTCCTCCAGAAGCCCGGGTGCGAGAACGGCAAGCAGCTCATGGACCGAATCGTCGCCTTCATAGCCGGTGCTTGATAGTCCATGGAGGTGATCTGCCTGCACACATGATCATGGTGTCTCCAAATTTCAGTCTAGAAATGTCCTGTACAACATCTCATTTCCAACTTCGCTGGCATATGGATCCATATCCTCTCTTCTGCGTTTTACAGTACACGAGCCTCATCTGGTTGCTGCACAGATCTTGTACAACCGTAGTCCTGTTCTACCATACGTGTCGTCTTCTTGAGCTCTCAAAACTTAATTCTTTTCCTTGATCTGAATCACGTTCGTCTCGGCTGTCATAGGCACACCAGGTTCATTTTTAAGACGAACCGAAAACTCGTAAGTAGTACTTCTCTGACCCTTCTCTCGCGCGGAACTGGGAAGAGTGAAAATACTTTTTTCCCGCGTGAACATTGTCTGCTATGAGCCCGCGAACGTTTATTGAGCCCATCAATTTTTTACCCCCTAGAATATTTTAAAAACATCATGATTTCATATTAACACGTGAACATTTTCTGAATCCCGCGCAACTATTTTTGTGAACCATGACCAAATATTACAGTACTAGAAACCATTAGCCTTTTAAAACCCCAAAAATATTTATTTAAACCCTTAACAGTTTTAGTAACCAGGTAAATATTTACTGGACCGCGAACATATTTTCCAACCTGTGAATTATTTCCAAAATCCCATGGAAGTATTTTCATACCCCGTGAATGCATTTTTTTTACCAAGACAAGTTTTTAAAAAACATGAAAGTTTTTTCTGAATCGTGAATATATATTTTAATTCAACCCATAACAAATATAGGACTACGTGTAATGTCTTTTGTAGAGCTAGTGAATATTTTTGGAAGTGGTAATATTTGGAACGAGTGAACCTTTTAAAACTGAACATTACGTTGGAATTAATGAAAATAGTTTTTTAACGGGTGAATATTTTTTGAATTATGTGAAAGTATCTATTTTAATTCGGCAAATGTTTTTGAACTCATATATTTCTTATTGACCCCTACAATATTTTAAAGATCTCGCAGTTTCCTTTTGAACGTGTGAACATTTTCTAAATCACGTGCAACTATTTTTGTGAGCAATGAACACAAATTTAGAAACCATGAACATTATTTCTTAACCCAGAAAAGTCTAGTTAAACCCTTAACATTTTTTTGGAACCACGTGAACGTTTTATTGGAGTTGTGAAAATATTTCATAACCCGCTAATTTTTTTGAATCCCAAGGAAGTATCTTTCAAACGGCATGGAAAATTTTAAACCATGGAATATCTATAGAAATCACTTTAATTTTGTGAACCTTTGAACATTTTTTGAGTCTTGTTAGAAAATATTTCGTTAGCCATCAACATTTTTAGGCGTAATGAACATATTTTCCGAACTTCGAATACCATATATATATATTTAAACTACTAGTATATGGTTTACCCCATGAACAATATTTCAAACACATGAATCTTCTTTAAAATATAAACTGTTTTTCCCAAAAGGAAACCATTATACATTTTTTAGCGTATGGACTTTCGTAATCATGAAAATATTAAATGTAAAACAGCGATAAATAGAAAGGAAAAAATATATACAATAAAATGTGAATTGGATGAAAATGAAAAAAATAGGGAAAAAAAAGAATACGAAGAATAGAGAAAAGAAAATGTCGCAGCAGGAACATGTTTTTCACGCTAATTTTTTTTAAATAATACATTTTTTATTGGAAATTCGGAAAATATTGCGCAAATCTTGCATTTTTCAAAAATATTGCGGCCTCGGCCTTGAGTTGGCCGAGCTGGCCTCGTCGGCCGTCAGGTAGCCGAGCAGGCCCTGTCGGCCAGCAGGAGCCCGAGCAGTCCTCGTCGGCCTCGAGAAGGCCGAGCAGGTGGTGTGCCAGGCACGGGCTTTCGGCCGATTGCCTGATCGGCGTCGAGTGGAGGCGGTTCGGCCACGTTAGGGCCGAATACCTGGTCGGCCTCCTCCGAGCCGACGAGAGCGGATTAAGAAGACCCGCGCGCGGCCTCTTCTTCTTCCTCCCGTCGCGGCTGCTCTCTCCTCTCTCTCTCCTGTTCGTCCCAAACGAAAAAACAGCACCGTTTTACACCGTCTAGCCACTAGAAATTAGTCCTAGGTTGTTACTAAGGCTGTGGGGTGCCCGATCTATCATGGGGTAGGCTGTGGAGGCGAGTTGGTGACGGTGGGAGATTCGGTTTCGAAGGTGTTCGTGCTCGTGGTGGTGCTCCGGTGGTGGAGGCTCGGGGTGCTCCGGTGGTGGAGGGTCGGGCTGCTGCGGTGGTGCTGCTGTCACGCTTCAAGGGTACGTGACTACTCTTACATTAGGGTTAGGGTTTGTGTTATTTAGATTAGGGTTAGTGTGTTGTTAGTATGGTAGGATTTTTAGTTAGCCCGGATGGATTCGTAGTATGTTAGTATTTGTAGTTGGTATTGTATTAGTTTATGATTCCCGTTTGCAATAGTTACGTACTTTACGGCAAGTTTTGATTAGATCATTTAGTTGTTTCAGTATAATTAATGGGACGGTCGTATTAATATTTGATACATTTTAATATTTTACTAGGTGAGGAAAATGTCGGATTTAGTAAAATTTGTTTTCTACTACGGTGACGGTTCAGTACAACAAAATGAAGATGGGATGGACCTGAGTCAGTTTCAGCACATCGAGTTGGATCTGACTGCCCCTGAAAATTGGTCTGTTAGTCAGTTAAAATATTGGTTGGCAGAGTGTTTGGGATTAAATGCAGAAACACACACTGTCGGGGTGCACGCGTTATGGTCCAGGTCCAGTAAAAAAATTTGGTACACTCTGAGGCCGATTGATCGGGATTCTCAGTGGGTGAACTGGTTGCAAGGTTGCGAAAACAGGGGAAGCCACCCAGTTGCCTTGTTGCTTCCTGTCGTTAAGGAGGTAAATGTCAATCCTCCTGAAGGCGAAGGTGGGCACGATCCAGGGCAGAGCAGTGCAGCAACCATGGAAATTGAACATGATGAGAGCCATGGTTATGATGGAGGCAGTGGTTATGAATCAGGGCAGAGTAGTATGGTTGGAGGGCATGATGACGGTGAAAATGTGGAGGCAGATGGGGATGAGGAAGATGGCCGAATGCAGAACGAGATGGAAGATGAAGATATTGAGGGTGATTGCGGGGACGGCAGTGATTCTGATTCGTCGAATGACGCAGAGTACGAGCCGGAGGTGCCTTATCCAGCTTCATGGACTCAGGACATCTCATCTGGCATGACTCTGGACGATGGTCATGATTCTTCCTGGCAATATCACCAGAGCAGCATGGCTGTGGGAGCAATGTACGCTGACAAGCAACATCTGCAGGAAGCAATCATACAGTGGGCAATGTCGACATCAAGGGTTTTCAAGACAACTGTGTCGAGTAAGAAATATCTGACCATGGAATGCTCGAGGATAGACTGTCCGGGTAGGGTGCACGCATATGTCCCCAAGTATGATACGAATTGGGTTGTGAGTGACATGGTAATGCATACATGTCGTATTCCCAGCATCCTTCAGGATCACCGTAATCTGTCATCCACGCTTATTGCTCGTTTGTTTTACACGGAGATAGTGGAGAGCAAGGCGATGGAAGTGAAGGCAATAAGGAACAAAGTCTTCACGAGATTCAATTTCAACATTTCTTATGGCAAGGCCTGGAGGGCTAAGCAGAGCGCGCTGGAGCAGAGATTTGGGTCATTCTTTGACTCATATGATTCTGTTGTCCGTTTGCTCCGCACGCTTCAGGCGAGGAATCTTGGCACATATGTTGATCTTCAAGACTTCTACATGCCAGAGTTCCCTACAGTTAGGGTGTTGCACCGTTTGTTCTTCTCTTTTGGTGTATGCATCGAAGCCTTTAGCCACTGCCGACCAGTGTTATGTGTCGATGGCACATTTTTGACCGGCAAGTACAAGGGTCAGATATTGACTGCTATTGGCCAAGACGGCAATAACCAACTGTTGCCCCTTGCTTTCGCTTTTGTTGAGAGCGAGAACACGGATAGTTGGACGTGGTTCTTTAGGCAGTTGAAAAAAGCAGTTGTGAAGGATAAGCATAATGTTTGCGTTCTACATGACAGACATGCGGGTATACTGAACGCTATAAAGGCATTAACAAACCCTGGACCAACATGTACAACAACACTCCTCCTCCACCCCCCACACAGGATACACAGCAGGCAGATGACGGGTCTTTGCTTCCTCCACGAGTCACCCGCCCACCCCATCGGTTAGGATGGAGCACTCCTCAGCCACATCCGCCACGTCGTGGCAGAGGCGATGACTGAGACTCTACTTATGTATCAGAGACGTATGTTCGCTATTTTCCATGTACCGTAAGACCTACGTATGAGACATATGTATGCTACTTCTTTACTTCTGTGTCTGACGTATTCATATGTATGAGATACACTACGTAATACGAACACCAGACCGTCAAATAAATGCGGAAGTAAGATACAATTCTAAAAATACAACTGCAATACTTCAAATAAACTGATACTGAAAGTAAGATACAACACAACTCGAGTCCATAATGACCACAGATACTGATACCTATCTTCCATCGACGCATCCTGCACCGTCCACCGCGTTTGCACTCTTGCCCTTGGACGAAGATTCAGCCTTCTTGCCTTTACCCTTGCTCGATGCTTCTGCCTTCTTGTTCTTGCCCTGTCTCGATGCTTCAGCCTTCTTGTTCTTGCCCTTTCTCGATGCTTCCGCCCTCCTTTCCTTTTCCGACGGCATAAAATCGTCGGAATCATCGCTGGAGTATACCCAGAGATAGGAATCCGCGTAACTAGCATGGTCAGCTTCAGTCTTATGAAAAGGACCATTGGTAACTTTCCTCTCATACTTATCTGCAAGCCTAAAGATTTCTGCACGGACTTGCTGCGGGGTCCTATACGGAAACCCATCTCGGCATTGCCTCGCCGAAAGAAAAGCGAGATGTCTCTCACTATCAACAATTTCTTGATGTGGAACTATCCTACCATCTACCTTCAAATCCTCGGAAATCATAGCCAGATGCTGGGATGCGGCTATGTGATACCCGGACACACACTTCTCACAAGGAACAATACACACCATCGTGCGCTCTTGAGAGTAACATGCCTAGCCTCGGGTGGTTTTTATAGAGGCGGGAGTCCTCGGGCGGGAATAATTTGGCGGGAGAATCATGCGGGAAACGGCCACGCGAAAAAAGAGGCGTCAAACGGTGGCGGGAGAAAAAACAGGCGCGAAACGGTGGCGGGACAAGGCGGGAAACGGTCACGCGAAAAAATAGGCGCGAAACGGTGGCGGGAGAAAAAAGAGGCGCGAAACGGGGGCGGGAAAACAGCCCATGCAAACGTCGGCATTCCCTGGGCCGAAAGGGCCTGGTCGGCCGAGAGGAGGCCGACCAGAGCCATGCAGATCGTTGCCAGGCGCCTGCACGCGCGCAGATGCGGCCGACGGCCCCAGTCGGCTTCCTCTGGGCCGACTAGGCCTGCTCGGCCTCCTCTGGGCCGACGCAGCCGTTTCGGCCTCCTCCGGGCCGAGGCTATATTATTTTTGAAAATTCCTATTTCTGCACAATATTTTCCGAAATTCTAATAAAATAAATATTATTTAAAAAAAATCAGCGTTTTTCACACCATCGCAAGCCCACAATTAATGAAGCTTCATCGCCACTCGCGCACTCACTCAATAAATGCCAACGCACTTAAAGACATCCCCCTCTACCTGGAACCGGATCCTCTGACGTAGGAGAGACTACTGCAGAGGGACGTAAATGCACGATCACCGTTCGTTGTGCATCCAACAGCAGGAGATGAAACTTGTAGAAACACGCATGAGTCAGCTCGCCGGCCCGCCTAGCTCGAGGGTAGTGGTCAGCTGCACACCGTCGATGGCACGCGGGCGCGGCGACCAGCGAACATGTGGCGGCCCGCAAGCAGCGGCGACTCGACGTGGTCGGCGAGCGCGTGGTGGTCGGCGAACGCGCGGCGGCCCGGGAGCAGCGGCGACTCGACGAGGCCAGCGAACGCGCGGCGGCCAGCGAGCAGCGGCAACTCGACGCGGACGGCGAGCGCGCGGCGGCCAGCGAGCAGCGGCAACTCAACGCTGGCGCGGCGGCCGGCGTTCGTTGTGAGTTGCTCGGCACTCACAGGCTGGCTTGAGACCATCCAGTACCGCGTCGACACGTCTCCCGAGAGCAAACACGACCTTGCTTCCCAGTTCAGCGCCGAGCAACTCCGCCAAGCACACTTGATCCCAGCTTGCGCGGCCACGCCCATGGCCATGGAGTCCCCCGCGATCGCCGACGAAGTAGTGGTCGACCGCGCCTCCTACCGCATCTACCGGAGCGGCAAGATGGACCGCCTCTCCCTCCCGGCGCGCGCGCCCACGGGCCTCGACCCGGTCACCGGCGTCACGTCCAAAGACGTGGTCCTCGACGTCGCCACCGGCCTGTCCGCGCGCCTCTTCCTCCCCGCCCGCCCAGGCCCAGCAGACGCAGACCCCTCCAAGAAGAACAAGAAGCTGCCCGTCCTCGTCTTCTTCCACGGCGGCGGCTTCCTCATCCAGTCGGCCGTCTCCCCGAAGTACCACGGCTACGTCGCGTCCCTCGCCGCCGCGGCCGGCGTCCTCGCCGTCTCCGTCGAGTACCGCCTCGCGCCCGAGCACCCGGTGCCCGCGGCCTACGACGACGCCTGGGCCGCGCTGCGGTGGGCCGCCGAGGCGCGGGACGGGTGGCTCGCGGACCACGGCGACGGCGCGCGCCTCTTCCTCGCGGGCGACAGCGCCGGCGGCAACATCGTGCACAACGTCCTCATCAGGGCGTCCTTCCAGCCGGCGCCAAGGGTAGAGGGCGCGATCCTCCTGCATCCCTGGTTCGGAGGGAACACGGCGGTGGAAGGCGAGGACGAGGCGATGGCCAGGGACCAGGCCGTGGCCTGGAACTTCGCGTGCCCCGGCGCGGTGGGCGGCGCTGACGACCCGAGGATGAACCCGATGGCGCCCGGCGCGCCGGGGCTGGAGAACCTCCGGTGCGAGCGGATGCTCGTCTGCGCTGCCGAGGGGGACTGGGCGGCGGCCAGGGACCGAGCGTACTACGCTGCCGTGAGCACGGCCGCGTGGCGAGGGAGCGCCTGGCGCGGGGGCGTGGCGTTGTTCGAGACGGAAGGGGAGGACCACGTCTTCTTCCTTAAGAAGCCGGACGGAGCCAAGGCTAAGCAGCTCATGGACCGTGTCGTAGCGTTCATTGCCGGAGCGTAACGGCAGCCATGGTACAATCCAACTCCGGCCGGAAGTACGGTGCCGTATTGACGTTTCAAGATTTGTTTTTTCTTCTTCTGTTTGTGTGTAAAATAGCGCCATTGCCATGCATTTCTGCTTCTGCATGACCAACTCCATTATCGGAGCTCGCATGAAGACTTCGATTCACATTCACAAAGGTAGTGGTTTGGCTTTACAGAGTAGATGTAATTTTACGATGCGATCCCGATGTACATGTGCCGCGCCCGCGGTTGATGAAGGACGCAACGGCCGCCATCTCGTTCGCCGCCTTCGCCGCCACGACGGGGTTCGACCTCGCGCGTTTCAGGAGGTAGTACTGATGGTCCTCGCCGCCGGTCTCGTACAGCGCAGCCTCCTGCCCTCCCCAGGCGCTGCCCCTGAGCGCCTCCACGTACCTCCGTCCCCTGTCCCTGACGCGATCGAGCTCCGCCGTGGTCACCAGCACTCGTCGGCAGCCCAGGGCCGCCCAGTCCCCCGGCGGCATCACCAGCGGGTTGGAGACCGGGTGGTCGATCCCGTACTTGCCCGCGCATAGGACCCGCCAGATGCTCTCCAACCTCTCCACGGACGTGGTCGGGTCTATCCCTTCCGACGGCACCGGAGCCTTGCCCATGAACAGCGGATGAAGCAGCAGCATCCCTTCGATCCGCCGCGCGCCTCCAAGGAGCCCGCCGCCGCTTCTTCCGGCCCTCATCACCACGTTGTGCGCCACGTTGCCGCCGCTGCTGCTGCCGACGACGAAGAGCCTGCCGGCGTCGCCGTGTTCGGCCAGCCACGGCTCCTCCGATCCCCCGGAGACGCAGCACGCCGCCGCCCAGCGGAGCGCGGCCCACGCGTCGTCGTAGGCCGCGGGGACCGGGTGCTCGGGGGCGAGGCGGTACTCGACCGACACGGCCACGGCGCGCGCCGCGGCGACGAGGGCGTTGACGTAGCCGGTGTACGCCGCGGAGAATGCCGACTCGGAGACGAAGGCGCCGCCGTGGACGTAGACGAGGACGGGGAGCTTCTGGGCCGCCGGGACGCCGTCGGGGAGGAAGAGCCGCGCGGCCAGGCCGCTGCCCGCGTCGATCACCACGTCCTTGGAGGTGACGCCGGTGGCGTCGTCGGTGCCGGCGCTCCTCCGCGATGGGGTGCTGAAGCGATGGACGCGCCCGCTCTTGTACACGACGAGGAACGGGGACATGTCAACTTCGATCTCTTCATCTGGATCCATGGCGTACGGTTGGCCGGAAAGGAAAATCCGCCGGCGGACTTTTGCTGGGTTCCTTCTGGTTTCCCGTCGCTACCTGGCCGACGAGCCGTCGACATTTATCAGCCACGCATCCGCTTGAATTGGTACTGTTTTCCTGCAGCGTGAATCTCCTGTTCAAAGCAGAGACGGGTCGCACCCGCTGCCTGCATGAACTCCGGTTCCAAAGCAGAGACGGGTCGCTTCTGCTGGCTGGTAAGAATTACTATTGGAGAGTGCGTGTTCGTCGGTCTATCTGAAATTGGAAGTGATTTGCGCCTGATGCTTTGCATCCGGTTTTCGTCCAGCACTATCTATTTGACTATGTTGATGTTAGATAAACCCTGCACTGTCAAAGTTCAGTTTCGTCAGAAATAAGGCCATGTTCGTGAGTCTGTTCACGACTTGGCAGAGACGTTTTGTTTCCTAGTTTGTAGGCGATCGCCAGGACTTCGTCGTGGGATGGCACGGCTGTAGAGAGTCATGGCGAAGAAGTAGGGAGAGCGTGCGAGGGACGTTGGGATGGCAGCGTCCACGACTCGTTCGTGATCCGGTTTAGTAGCTGGGTTTTCAGGGTTTTTAGTGTTCCCTGTAACCTCCTATAAATAACAGAGAAAACGGAGAAAAGCAGGACGTTTTTGAACACTGCATCAAATCCTTTGTCTCTCTCAGTTTTGCGAGTTCTTCTGAGTGAGATCGAGTGCCTGGCTGACATTTGGTATCAGAGCCACGTTCAAGGAGGTCTCTGTGCACGATGCCGGGCAGCAACGATGGAGGGAATGCAGGGAACGAGGGACGACTCCCTCGGCAGCCAAGCAGGACACCGCGCGCGTCGCCGGCACGAGAGGACCGGGGACGCAGCAGGGCGCGGCGGCACGACAACGGCACCGAGATCATCGTCCACGAGCGCGTCGTCCGCGAGGGCGGCGGCGGCACCATCGTCTACCCCACGCTCACGGCTTCGAACTACATCGAGTGGTCCTTGATCATGAGGATCAATCTTCGCGCTCAAGGTCTCTGGGAGGCCACGTCCGGCATGGGGGTGCCGGGCGACCGCGAGGACATGGCGGCGCTCTCAGCGCTGCTGCGTGCGGTACCACCAGAGATGGTGCCCGTCCTCGCCGTCAAGGAGACCGCTCACGACGCGTGGGAAGCCGTGAGGATGATGCGGATGGGCGCGAATCGCGTTCGCGAGGCCACCGCGCAACGCCTGCGGAGAGAGTTCGAGCAGATCTCGTTCAAGGACGGAGAGACGCTCGACGCGTTCGGCATGAGGATCACCACCCTCGTCAATAATCTCTCGGGGACACGGTGGAGGAGGTGAGAGTGGTCCAGAAGGTGCTGAGAGAAGTACCGAGCCAGTACGCACAAATCGCTTGCTCCATAGAAACGCTGCTTGATCTTAACGATCTGTCAGTGGAGGAGTTGATTGGGCGGCTGCGTTCCTCAGTCGAACGGTGCACGGCCATAGCACCGAACAACGCCGGCGGCCAGCTGCTTCTCACGGAACAAGAATGGCTGGCACGAGGAAAGCAGCGCGAGCAAGGGCAAGGATCCGGCCCGAGCAGCGGAAAAGGCAAGCAGAAGGACAAGGAGAAGCCGGCTTGGCGGAGCCGGGACAACGATCGCCGCGACTCCGGCGGGAAACGCGACATGTCGCACGTAAAGTGTTATAACTGCAACAAGTTCGCTGGGCACATCTCCAGGGACTGCCCGGAGCCGCGTCGCGAACGGAAAGGCCAGCACGCTAACCTGGCCGAAGCGGACGAGGACAAGCCGGCGCTGCACCTGGCCAGAGCGTGCACGCTGCACGACGACGACGACGGCCCCGCGCTACTGATGGCGCGAATCGAAGCCGTGACCACCTTGGTCACCGGCCCACCCGAGCACGTCAAGCTGGTGGAGGATCAAGCTCTCCTCGCAAGGGGAGTGCAGCGCGATGACAGGTGGTTCCTGGACACTGGCGCCAGCAACCACATGACCGGCTACGCATCAGTGTTCGCAGAACTGAACACCGCGGTGACTGGAACGGTGAAGTTCGGCGACGGATCCGTGGTGCAGATCGAGGGGCGGGGAACAGTCCTGTTCACCTGTCAAGATGGCGAGCATCGAGCCCTCACCGACGTCTACTACATACCTCGCCTGCGCAGCAACATCATCAGCCTCGGGCAGCTCGATGAGAACGGCTGCGACGTCCATATCAGCGGCGGCGTTCTTCGGCTTCGAGATCGTCAGAATCGCCTGCTGGCGAAGGTGACTCGTGCGCGCAACAGGCTGTACCTCGTGACACTGGAGATCACACAGCCTGTCTGCCTGGCCGCACGAGACGGAGAGGAGGCATGGAGGTGGCATGCGAGGTACGGCCACCTGAACTTCGACGCGCTGCGCAAGCTAGCGCGCCACGACATGGTGCGCGGCCTCCCCTCCATAGACCACGTCGAGCAACTGTGTGACAGTTGCTTGGCGGGAAAGCAGCGCCGATCTCCTTTCCCACAAGCTGCAAAGTATCGCGCCCAAGGCCTGCTTGATCTGGTACACGGCGATCTTTGTGGGCCGATCGCGCCGGCGACGCCTGCAGGCAGGCACTACTTCCTCCTCCTGGTCGACGATCAGAGCCGCTATATGTGGCTCACGCTACTCAGGACCAAGGACGAGGCGGCGAACGCGATCAAGCATTTCAAGGCGCATGCGGAGGTCGAGACTGGGCGCAAGCTGCGCATCCTCCGCACGGACCGCGGCGGCGAGTTCAACTCCATCACCTTCGCCACGTACTGCGCAGATGAAGGCGTTGGTCGTCAACTCACCGCGCCTTATTCCCCGCAGCAGAACGGCGTGGTGGAACGCAGGAACCAGACCATCGTAGCAGCAGCTCGCAGCATCATGAAGGCGAAGGGAGTGCCGGCGAGGTTCTGGGGCGAGGCGGTGAGCACAGCGGTGTACCTGCTGAACCGATCGCCGACAAAGAGTGTGGACGGGAAGACGCCCTACGAGGTATGGTACGGAAGGAAACCTAACGTAAGCTATCTTCGTGTGTTTGGTTGCCTGGTACACGTCAAAACAGTGAAGCCACACCCTGCAAAGCTGGATGACCGGAGCACGCCCATGGTGTTCTTCGGTTATGAGGTAGGCTCGGCGGCGTACCGCGTCTACGATCCAGTTCGCCAGCGTCTCCACGTCACGCGCGATGTGGTGTTCGACGAGGCCGCAGGCTGGAACTGGGAGGAACCAGGAGCAGTGGGCGACACGGGAACGTTCTCCGTGGACCACTACACACACACGGTGACGCGCTCGCCGCCGACCACGACATCTGCTGCATCGCCACCAGCTCATGGCGAGGCGGGACCCGGAGCGGCAGCACCTGCGACGTCCTCGACACCATGCGCGCACTCGGCATCACGCATGAACACGCCGGAGGAGCCAGAAGCTGCGCCCGCTCGCCACACCATGACGACGCGAGCGAGGAACGGCATCGTGCAGCCCAATCACATGTACGACGACTACGTGATGGTGCACGAAGGCGACCACGACTACGACATGGTTGAAGACGAAGAACTTCACCTCGGCGCCATCGACGAGCCGCACACCTACGCCGAGGCTGAGCACGACGACAACTGGAAACGCGCCATGGAAGAAGAGATGGCATCCATCGTCGAGAACAAGACCTGGCGCCTTGTTGATCTACCTGCAGGTTTCAGGGCGATCGGACTCAAGTGGGTGTACAAGCTGAAACGGGATGCCAGCGGCGTCGTACAGAAATACAAGGCGAGGCTCGTCGCCAAGGGGTATGTCCAGAGGCAGGGAGTGGATTTCGAGGAGGTGTTCGCGCCAGTGGCTCGCCTCGAATCTGCCCGACTGCTTCTCGCCCTCGCAGCTCAAGAAGGATGGCCTGTTCATCACATGGACGTGAAAAGCGCCTTCCTCAACGGCGATCTGCAAGAAGAAGTGTACGTGGCACAGCCCCCCGGCTTCACTGTCGCCGGGCAGGAACGCAAGGTGCTGCGCCTGGACAAGGCATTGTACGGGCTCCGTCAAGCACCACGGGCGTGGTACTCCAAGTTGGATGGCTGCCTGCTGTCCCTCGGGTTCAGTAGGAGTGTGTCTGAGCACGCCATCTATGGGCGGGGTACCGGAACGGCAAGGCTGCTCGTTGGCGTCTACGTCGACGACCTCATCATCACCGGCAACGACGAGACAGAGATCACACGCTTCAAGGAGGAGATGAAGAAGCTCTTCCGCATGAGCGACCTTGGGTTGCTCAGCTTTTATCTCGGTATCGAGGTGAAGCAGGCGGGAGACGGCATCACGCTGAGCCAGGACGCGTATGCCACGAAGATCCTCGAAGCGAACGACATGGTTGGGTGCAACCCGTGCCATGTGCCAATGGAGCCGCGGTTCAAGCTCAGTAAAGTGAGCACCGCACCGGCGACGGACGCGACGGAGTACCGCAGCGTCGTCGGCAGCTTGAGGTACCTGGTACACACGCGCCCCGACATCGCCTACTCGGTGGGCTACGTGAGTCGTTTCATGGAGACTCCTACCACTGAACACATGGCCGCCGTCAAGCACATCCTCCGGTACATCTCTGGAACGCGGCATCTCGGATGTCGGTACACACGAGGAGACGGACGAACTGCGCTGAGCGGATACAGCGACAGCGACATGGCGGGCGACGTCGACACCCGCAAGAGCACCACCGGCATCATGTTCTTCCTTGGGCCAAACCTGATCAGCTGGCAGTCCATGAAGCAAAAGGTCGTCGCTCTCTCCTCGTGCGAAGCTGAGTACATCGCTGCAACGACGGCAGCATGCCAGGGCATCTGGCTGGCTCGTCTTCTCGGCGAACTGAAGAACGAGAGTACAGAGAAGATCACGCTGAAGGTGGACAACAAGTCCGCAATATCCCTCTGTAAGAATCCTGTTTTCCATGATCGCAGCAAGCACATCGATACAAGGTATCATTTCATCAGGGAGTGCGTGGAAGACGGGCGTGTGGAGGTCGAGTACATCAACACCAGTGGACAGCTTGCAGACATACTGACGAAGGCACTCGGGCGTGTCAAATTTCAGGAACTGCGAGCAGAAATTGGAGTCGTTGAGGTTCAGTAGAAAGTGCAGGGGTTAGGGAGTGATTTGTTAGATAAACCCTGCACTGTCAAAGTTCAGTTTCGTCAGAAATAAGGCCATGTTCGTGAGTCTGTTCACGACTTGGCAGAGACGTTTTGTTTCCTAGTTTGTAGGCGATCGCCAGGACTTCGTCGTGGGATGGCACGGCTGTAGAGAGTCATGGCGAAGAAGTAGGGAGAGCGTGCGAGGGACGTTGGGATGGCAGCGTCCACGACTCGTTCGTGATCCGGTTTAGTAGCTGGGTTTTTAGGGTTTTTAGTGTTCCCTGTAACCTCCTATAAATAACAGAGAAAACGGAGAAAAGCAGGACGTTTTTGAACACTGCATCAAATCCTTTGTCTCTCTCAGTTTTGCGAGTTCTTCTGAGTGAGATCGAGTGCCTGGCTGACAGTTGATGCAGCAATTTGATCAGACGCCGAATGTCAGACGCCGAAACACTGGAAGAAAGCAGAGTTCATATGTGTTAGATGATGCTTACAAGCATTGACCTTGTTGTTTTTTTTGGCCTCTCCCGGCTAAACAATGAAAGAACTCGTAAGTTTGAACATTTTGAAAACATATGCATTTTTACAGTGTACATGTTTCTATAAAATTTCTCTAAGAAATGACATATGCCAGGTCGCAGTGAAAAAAGATAAAAAAACGTGTTGTAAAAATATATTGGTTGTAATAACATCTGATATTGTGGGACGGAGGGGGTATTTTGTATTTTATACAGGTTAAACAATTATGTCTATTTTCCTACAACTTTATGTGTCGTGGTGGTATCACGGCGGATGACATAGGATGGCTAATGCGTGGGGCCGATGGACGCTGGTGGATCCGGGGAGGGCTAGCAAGCTGAGAAGCTCACACGAAGGAGAATGCGAACCAAGCAAGAACCGACTTGACCCCACTCAAGAACGAGCAAGAACAGGCAACAACACTCAAGAACGCAAGCAAATCCACAAATAGCCGCAAACACACACGATGTACCCAGGTTCGGGGTCCTCGTGAGGAGGTAACACCCCTACTCCTGCCTTGCCTCTCTCTATATGTGTCTCACAAGATCTACAAAGTGCTTGTTGAGCTGTTTTGGTAAGAACTAGTGAGGGAGGAGTAAATGCTCTAGCAGTAAATGAGACTATAGTTTTGGCTCTCTGGTTGGTGTCCCTCTCACAGGAGGAGTTATGGCGCTATTTATAGAGGGTCGGCCGAGTTGGCCGGGAACCCTTATTCCTCCGGGCCCCACCGGACAAGGGCTACTGTCCAATGGTGATGTCGACACCCCTACCACGACCTAGCGCCGTGCTATCCGACATAGGTCGAGGTAGGCCATAATGCCTCTTGCCGTAGCCGCCGCCGGCACAGGTGATGATGGATCCCCTATCAGAGACAGGACGTGTCCTCTCCATGCCTTGTCTCCTGTCAGTCAGTCGCCAGTACAGTGGAATGATCACATCGCCCTTGTCTTATACCCTTTGTCCCGCGCCCGTGTTAGGCGGGAGGTGACTTAGCTTCCTTGTCAGAGGGGTCAGTGTCCTTGCAGTGTACTTGCCCTTGACTTCTGGTCCGACATAAGGTATGCCGGACGGCCTTGCACTATCCGGCTTAGTCATGCCGGATCCCCCGTCGTATCCCGGCAGGGATATGTCGGGCCTGCATACTTCTGCCCGCCTTCCAGAGTCCCGGCATGTCTATGCCGGAACCCCCTTCCTGCACACAATAAGTAGAGATTATGCCGACATGGTTATGCCGGTCAGGTTATGTCGGTCCGGTTATGGCGGTCCGACCCACGCTAGTTTATCAGTGTCACCTGCCCTAGCCACTCCCGCGCCGGGTGTATGTCGGCTACCTCCGACATACCTCCAAGCCGACTTTACTCATGGCCCGAACCACCCAAGACCCTCCTCACTAGCACTTGTTTCTGATATTGCACAAGAGAATGCCCCTAGGCCCAGCTACACGAAGATGTCTTAGGCTAGCTCCCGAAGACATCTTCGAGAAGCTGGTTCTTAGGAGAAATCTCTGCCTCTGCCTGAATGAGAGTGAGGGGCTGGGGGTCTATTTATAGTATCACCAGGGGAGACAGCCTGGCCCCTGCTTCCTCCAAAGGGCGCCCCTTTATCTCCCGAAGAGTCATATGACCTTTGGCGCTAGGCAACGGATAGTTACCACTGTAAATACGAGTATCTTACCCCTGCCTTTACCCTACCCGGGGGTAGCCCCCCGACACTAGTCCCCGAAGCTGGTGTAGTCCTGCAGCCTTGGATGAAGGGCTGCATCAGATTTAACCAAATAACTGCCTTGTACCGATAGCCGACAGTACTATGTCGGGTAAACCGATTGCTCCGACTTGCACAAGTCGGTCACTTTTAAGGCCCTCCGACATCATCATGTCGGTATGATAAGAAAACTCCGGCATGCCTATCCCGTCATATTGTACAATCATCCGACATTGCCATCTCGGTTTGATATTGAGCTCTCAACCATTCTTGGTTCTTGTTCCGGTACCTCCGACATCAACAAATCTTTTCTCAGATCTTCTCCCGAGACGTGTCATACACATGCTGCACCATCCCGAGAAACTCGCCACGCGGTCTGACAATCTGTCACAAACGCGCCGCACGGGCCCCACCATACGTCTCATCCAGCAGGTACTCGAGAGGCTCGACCCCGAGGCACCTCCTCGATTCCCGGGCTGGCAACCGCATCCGATCCGCCGCCGACGATTCCTATTCTGTAACCCACGGTGTGGCCGATCGTGCGGCCATAACCGCTCCATCCGCACCAACCGCCGCAGCCACGATCCCACGATCCGTTCGAAACGAACGGGCGGGAAAAACGGTAACCGCCTCTCCTCCTTCCCTCTTAAATACGGCGGCGGGATAATTTTTCTTTCTTCCTCCGCATCATCTTCTTCCCTGCTTCCCTCCCGCTCTCGAGCGAACCGCCGCCGCGACGCACGCCGCGCACGCACTGCACGCCGGAGAGCTCGACGCCGACGATCGGGAACCGCCACGCCACCGTCGGGACGAGAACCTCTCGCGCCGCACCTCCGCCTTCTCCGGTGAGTTTCTTCTCGATCCCCACTAGATTCATCTCACGCTCGGCCACGGCGACCCTTTTCCTAAGTTCTTCTTGAGGATGAACTACACCCCATGCCCATGGTATCTCACCCATAGATTAGGGCGGGATACACTCGTCTTGGCCGCGGTACCTTTGATCTTTCCTGGCCAGATTTGGTTGTAGACTTCACCTTCGCATTCCCGTAGCATTGCTAGGGTTCTTCTTCATTAGAACCATTTACTTTTTTTTTACATGGCCCTGTCAGATCTTGGTTGTTTTATCCCGGTTATAGACTCGAGTTATTGACCGTGCTCTCTCTTTGCCGACATGCCACATGCTTCTTCTCGGTGCACCCGACTTAACATACTGCTTATGCCGCAGGCCAGCTCCGACATGTCTTCTGAAACCGCCGACATGGGTACCGAGGGAGTTCGGGGAGGATGGGAAGGTTCCGACGCGAGCCAAGACGACATCGACTGGCTGCGCCGGACTCATCGCATCCCGGAGGAGGTCATTTCCCGACTTCCCGAGGGAGAGAACGAACCGCAAGCCGAACCCGGGGAGCGGGTGGTCTTCGTCACGCACTTCGAGCGTGGCTTTGCCCTCCCGGCGAGCCCTTTCTTCCGCTCTTTCCTCGACTACTACGGCCTTCAACCCCACCATCTTCCGGCTAATGCCATCACCCTTCTCTCCGGCTTCGTGTCCTTCTCGGAGGGATACCTCGGCCTCTGGCCGGTTGTTAAGCTCTGGTCCAAATATTTCCAACTCCGGAAGCAGAGCATACCCAACAAAGGCGTCAAGGACAAGGAGATGACTGCCTGCGGGGCTGCCATCGTAGTTACTCGGAGGGAGTCCGACTTCCCTCGGATCTCGGGCCTGGAGTCCTGCCGCAAATGGCAACGGAGTTTCTTCTACGTGAGGAACCCCGACTCGGCTGAAGGCAACGAGGAGGAGTCCGAGTTCCTCAATCTACCTGAGTTCAACATTGCTCCCCCCACTGCTCAGCTTCACTGGAGCTCCGACCAGAAGACGTCGGACCCGGAGGTCGACGAGATTCATGAATATCTTCTGTCGATCAAGGATAAGCTCACGGCCGAGGACCTGCTATGTACATTTGTCAGCCGCCGGGTTTGCCCCCTCCAGGCCCGGGTTCACAAGATCTGCCATATGAGCGGCCGATACGACCCGACTCGGGTCAGCATCTTCACGCTCACCCAGGCGCAAGTATATCGGCGGGTCCACGCCATCGCCCAGGCCGAGATGGACGAAGATTGGACCTGGGGGCTGAGGCCCTACTCGCGCTCTCGTCCTCCACCACAAGTAAGCTCGCTCGCTTAACCGACCTAAGCAAATTTCCGACAACCTCATGCCGCAACCATCTTTTTACTGATATGATATTCCTTCTCTTCTCTCGCAGAGGTTTGCCCGGCAGCTCCTTGAAGATCAGAGTCATGCCGCGGGAGAGTGGCATCCGGACCTTCCCGTCCCGGAGGTTCTACCGAGAGAAGATCCGGATGACGAGGATCATCTGTCCATTCCACTGGCTCGTGCCCCTGCTCCGGGTAAGCCTCGTGCCCCCATTCCCATCAACGAGTGGTCCGACGACGACGAGGACGAATGTCGGATCCTTGATGTTATTGACGCTACTCCTCTAAACTTCGCGCCTCCAGCGCCTCCGACAGCCACTACCTCCACGAAGCGAGCCGAAACTCGCAAGCGAGCCGGCACCGGTACTTCGGATGCTGGCGGCTCTGAAGCTGGGGCCAAGAGGGCCAAGATCGGCAAGAAGCCGGCAACCAAGCCGCCCAAGAAGAAGAAGGGTCCTCCGACTTCCTCCGGGTAAGCCGGTTTCCCGACCCTACTTGCCTTGTGTTACTCTAATTTCTCTAACAGCGCCTTCCAAGTTAACACACAATTGTCCCGAAATAGCGCCCCACTGAAGCTGAACCCGGCCGGACCCCAAGGTCGGAGAAACACTGAGGATGCCGGGTCGACCCGCGCAGAAGGCTCCCCGACACGCAGCAGCCGGGCTGCCACACCGCCACGGACCGCCAGCGCCGCGCCCGGGAGAGATGGAGGGGCCTCCGACCGGGACGTCGGATCCGGTGGGGACGTCCACTCCCCCACACTGGGACGATCTCAAGCCGCGGCGTCTTCCCCCCAGCCGGGAGGTTCCCGACAGCAGCCGACACAACGCCCCCCGCAGCAGCAACAACAGCAACAACCGCAGCAACGGCAACAACAACAACCGCAGCCGCAGCCACAGCAACAGCCACCGATCCGGATTCAGCAACAGAGGCGCCCGCAGCCCTCAGACGCTAACACCTCCAAGGTGATTATCACGCAATTCGGGTCGGCCGCCTCGGGCCAGCGTGCAGGGAAATCTGCGACCACCGGCAAGACCACGGACCATAAGAGAGGTGAGGTTCCTCCGGGTAAAATCCTAGTGGTACCTCCTCCTCGCGTGGCAGTCAAGACAGCCGCGTTGCAAACGCTAGAGGCCACTGCCGGCCAAGGTCCTCCTGCTGCCGAGTTGCTCATCCTGGGTGATGACTGTTCAGATTCGCTGGAGCAGTTCAACCTGGACTGGAATGCTGCCGACACCAGCGAAGTATCCTCCTCGGACCCGAACGTCCAACATCCAGCCGGCCCCGGGAAAATCGCCCAATCTTTGCACACTCTACAGTGCGCAGTTCTCCGGATGACCCGGGATGCCGAGGTAAGTCCCTTAAATACACCTCCCCACTAGTCCCCGAGATTCGTGCCGAGTAATCGAAACTCGACCGGGCGAAGACTACTCGGCGGGAATCTTCTTATAAACGTGTCAACGCCTTGCCTCATTTCAGGCCTGCAACAAGGAGCGGAACAAGCTGTTTCAAAGGCTGCTCGTCAAGCACAGTGGCCTCCGGAAGAAGTACAAGACTCTTGAGGCGGCACAAGGTACTCCCCATTCTTTACCGACATACTTCTTCTTTTCCTACTTCCTCTTCTAATATTCCCGGCTTGCCGACCTTGCCAGCTGAAAAAGAAATCCAAGTCGCTGCTGCGCATAAGTCTGCACTTGAAAAGGTGCAGGCCGAGGTAAACCGACTTCGCCAAGAACTCGCGCAGTCCCAGCAGGAGAAGGCCGAGATGACGAAGGCCATGGATGAGGTCCTTGTGTCTCAGGAGGAGGTTGTGACGGACCTCCAATCTCGCGCCGCCTTGGCCGAGGAAAAACTATCCATCCTTACGGCCAAGTGTGACATCTGGCTGGGTGAGCTGCAACGGATCAATCAGCAAATGGACAGTAAGTCTGCTTCCTTTTCCGTCTTGTTTATTCGGTTTCCAACATGCCTTCTCTAATGTCGGTCTGCCTTCTAACTCGACAATAGCTTTTTTCTCGTCAGAGTACTTCTCGCACTCGCAACTCGCTGCTGTCCAGGCTGTCAACAAGGCCCGGGGTAAGAGAGCGCATCTCGGTCCCATCTCGACCGAGTGGGACGTCGAGGATCATCTGATAGCTCTCAACGCGCGCCTCGTCCCCCTAAAAAGCATCGGCCTAGGACTGCTTGATGCCGGCATTGCGGTCTTCCGGCAATTGTGGCCCGGCATCGAGCCTCCCAAAGATATTCCCGGGTTGGCCGAAGAACTGAAGAAGGCCGAGCTACGACTCCGGGAGTGGAGATCCTCAGCTGCCCGTGCCGGGGCGGATCAGGCCTTGTCTTTTGTACTATCCTGGTACGAAGAGATTGACCTGGATCACGTCAAGACGCGGCGCGAAAACTCTGCCTGGACCACCGAGCCGGCCAAGATCCAGCGCCATCGAGAGGCCGCCGACTATATGGCCAAGTACTCGCGCCCTCATGAATTCATCGCCGGCGTCGTCTACTCGGACGACGAGGACAACGAGGCCAGTGAAGATGAAGATGAAGAAGAATCTGATTCCGAGGAGCGCGCCGACACGGAGACCGAGGCGGAAGTCCCCGAGACCTCCGATAAGACCCCGGGGTCCGCGAGCGCGGCTATAACCACCGAGCAGACTGCCGCCGACGTCTCCACATCCGTCGCTGCCGACACCACCGAGCCGGGAGCACCCGACCTCTCCAAGTCAGCTGCCACCGACACGGCCAACTCGGGAGCGACCGGCACCGCTGCACAAACCGCGCCTGCGACTCCCTTGGAGACATCTTCTGCTGCTGCCACTGCGTCAACTTCCACCCCGACTGCCGAGACGGCTCCCGCCGATGAAAACCCCTCTGGCCCGACTGCTTAAACATTTCATGAGGCAAACTTATTAAATCCCCGGAATGCCGGGTGCAGATGTAATATATACAGTCTTCCGTAGGTTATTTTGTTACTCTGCTTTATTGAATCGAACAAGCATGCTGTCATGTCGGATCTCTTTATACCGAGTCCCCGGGTTTACTTTCTCGTTTACTATACTTAGTGATTTTTGCTCTTGTCTACCATACATGTGTTCGACAGTCGAGTCACAAAATCACGGCTGTAGTATACGGTACTCGAAAACGCCCGAGTAACGGTTTAAAGGTATCCGATATAACGAAAAAATAATCAAAAACAGAGTTATCACACGACATGTATCGAATTGCTTTTATACCGAGTCCCCGAGTTCGTTTTCGTGTTTACCATCTTCCATTATCTTTGCTCTTGACTACCACTTTGGGCGTTCGTCAGTCGAGTCACAAGATTATTTCACACAGCATACATTACTTAACTTTGAAGCAAGGTTGAAAGCTTATTCGGCACATGGACAATATATATAAGCATACAAGGCAGTCCCCGAGTCTTCCTTGGAGACGCCGGCATACAGATAATAAGGGAACAACTGAAATAAAATACAAGTAAAGATAAGGCAGTCCCCGAGTTCACCCCGGGGTGCCGACATGCAAAAGACATCAGGAGGGAATAACCACGTGGACAAGGCAGTCCCCGAGTATCATTTCGGGGTGCCGGCATTTTATTCATAAGGGACCGAGATACATACACTGTGCCCTTAAGTGTGAAAGGGTCGAAGCAGAGCTACATCCCATGGCCGTTTGGTTTCCTCTCCGGCTTTATCCATTACACCTTTTCTGGTTTCCTGTGCATCTACAAGATAATAAGAGTCGTTGTGCAGAGCTCTGCTCACAATGAAGGGTCCTTCCCATGGTGGTGACAACTTGTGCATGCCGGCAGTGCGCTGTATCAGCCTCAGCACTAGATTTCCTTCTTTAAACACCCGTGGGTGCACCTTCCGGCTATGATAGCGTCGGAGGTTTTGCTGGTATATTGCTGACCGAGATAGGGCCAATTCTCTTGCTTCCTCAAGCAAGTCGACATCGTTCTCTCGGGCCTCTCTTGCCTCGGTCTCTGTAAACATTGTCACTCTGGGCGAGTCATATTGTATGTCGGTTGGTAACACTGCCTCTGCACCATACACCATAAAGAATGGTGTGTACCCGGTGGATCTATTGGGTGTGGTCCGGAGACCCCATAGCACTGCCGGTATCTCTTCTATCCAGCATCCCGGAGTTCGCAGGAGTGGTTCTATCAACCGAGCTTTTATGCCGGCAAGCACTAATGCATTGGCTCTTTCAACTTGTCCGTTTGCCTCCGGGTGAGCCACCGATGCCACATCAAGCCGGATTCTCTTTTCAGCACAGAACCGAGCAAACTCCCCTACTGCAAAATTGGTGCCATTGTCGGTGATAATGCTATGCGGGTAACCATATCTCAGTATGATATCCTTCAAAAATGAGACGGCAGTAGCTCCATCACACTTCCGAATTGGCTTCACCTCGACCCACTTGGTGAACTTGTCCACCATGACTAGTATATGAGTCATGTTACCTCGCGCCGGCATGAATGCACCCACCATATCCAAGCACCATACTGCAAACGGCCAAGTGATTGGGATAGTCTTCAACGCTGCCGCCGGCATGTGTATCCGGTGGGCAAATCTCTGGCAACCTCCACACTTCCGGACGATATCCTCCGCTTGCTGCAGAGCCGTGAGCCAGTAAAACCCATGCCGGAAAACTTTAGCCACCAATGCCCTTGAGGAAGCATGGTGACCGCACTCCCCTTGATGTATCTCGAGGAGCATCTCTTGCCCTTCTTCCGGCTCGACGCATCGTTGCAACACCTCGGTGACACTTCTCTTGTACAGCTCTTGGTTGATAACCGTGTAGGCCTTGGATCTTCTTACTACTTGCCGAGCTTCAACCTCATTGTCGGGCAGGGTCCCATCCACAATATATGCCATAATGGGCTGCGCCCAACCCGGCACCGGCCTCTCAGGGAAGATTGGGGCGTCTATTTCCATAGGTTCGGCTGACATCACCTCTGCCGACATATCCTGCGCAGTCCCCGGGTTCAGCCAAATGCTCCCGACATCAACCTCCATGGGCACGGCCTCTGCCTCCGAGCTCTTCGGGATAAAGATGGATTCTGACTCGGGCAATGGCTTGATTGACGGTTTCCTCAAGTGCTCCAAAGCTATGCCGGGTGGGACCGCGTCCCGTGATGACCCCAACTTGGATAGTACATCCGCAGCCTCATTCTCTCCCCGGGGTATGTGCTTGAACTCGCATCCTTCAAAAAACCCGGAAATTTTCTGCACATGGAACCGATATGACGCCATGTTGGCATCCAAAGCGTCCCAATTCCCCGATACTTGCTGCACTACTAAGTCTGAATCGCCATAGCATTCTATCCGACAAATGCCAGTCTCCTTGGCGACCTTGAGCCCATGCACGAGTGCCTCATACTCGGCTACATTATTGGATGCCGAGAAATGAATTTGGAGCACATACTTCAGCACATCTTGCTTCGGTGAGGTGAGGACTACACCGGCACCCAATCCAATTTTTGCCTTGGACCCATCAAAGTGCATCTTCCAGAAGTTGAAGTCGGGCAGGGGAGGCTCATACTGCATCTCGGCCCAGTCCACCAAAAAGTCCGGCAGCGCCTGCGACTTAATGGCGTCTCTCCTCTCGTAAACCGGGGCGTAGGGAGATAACTGGATAGCCCACTTGGCAATTCGGCCGCTGGCATCTTTGCACCCGATGATCTCGGACAGGGGGGCCTCACTCACCACTGTGACCGGATGTTCTTGAAAGTAGTGCTTTAACTTGGTGACCGCCAGATATACGCCATAGGCCATCTTCTGGTAGTGCGGGTAATTATGCTTGGAGAGGGAGAGCACCTCACTCAGATAATACACGGGCCTCTGCACCACCTTATCACCTTCTTCTCGTTCCACCACCATTACCACGCTTACAACCCGGTTTGTAGCCGCGATATAGAGCAACATCGGCTCCTTGGGTAATGGGGATGCCAACACTGGTGCGTTTGAGAGTGTCTTTTTCAGGTCATTAAAAGCTGCATCGGCTTGCGGTGTCCATACAAAGGTTTTGCTCTTTTTCATGAGCTGATACAGAGGCAAAGCTTTCTCTCCTAACCGGCTCACAAACCGACTTAGGGATGCCAGGCACCCGGTGAATTTTTGTACATCTTTAAGGCGGGTGGGCAGTTTCATACTCTCGATAGCTCGGATCTTGCCCGGGTTAACCTCAATACCCCGGCTAGACACCAGGAAACCGAGTAACTTTCCGGCCGGCACACCGAAAGTACACTTATCCGGGTTAAGCTTCATTCGAAATTTTCTCAAGTTAGCGAATGTTTCTCTTAGATCATCGATCAGAGTGGATTTTTCTTTTGTTTTTATGACTATGTCGTCGACATACACCTCTGCATTCCGACCTATTTGCTCATGCAAGCATTTCTGCATGCATCTTTGATAAGTGGCACCGGCATTTCTCAACCCGAAGGTCATGACACGATAGCAATAAGCCCCGTACGGGGTAATAAAAGCAGTCTTTAATTGATCAGCCGGGTTCAAAGGTATCTGGTGAAAACCTGGATACGCATCTACAAAAGACAAAAGCTCACACCCGGCAGTGGAGTCAATCACTTGATCTATCCGGGGGAGCGGGAAGGGATCCTTCGGGCATGCCTTGTTGAGGTTGGTGAAGTCGATACACATACGCCACACCTTGGCCAGGAGAGGGTCATCCTTTTTCTTCTCTACCAGGACCGGGTTAGACAACCGGTCCGGGTGCAGCACTTCCATCACAAATCCAGCCGCAAGCAGTACGGCTAGATGTTCCATGATCGCAGCTCTTCTCTCGTCCGAGAGACGTCTTGTTGGTTGCTTCACCGGCTTTGCATCCGGCCTGACGAACAAAGAGTGCTCAGCCAACTCGCTCGGAACTCCTTGAAGGTCATCATTCGACCATGCAAAGACATCCCGATTCTCACGGAGGAAGTCGGTGAGCTCGCCTTCCTATTTGCTGTCCAGGCTGGTGCCAATGATTACCCGGTGCTCTGGGTTAGCCGGGTCCACCACGACCTTCTTGGTCTCCTTTGGCGGCTGGAAGGAAGCATGCTGCTCTGGGTTCGTCAACCCGGGCACGCCGAGTTGGGAGGCTTGGGCCAGTGTCACCACCTGCTGGATTCTCTTCTTCTCCTCGGCTATGACCAAGGACTCGGCCAAGCATGAGCCGGCAGTAGCACATTCGATAGAGCGCTTGTAGTCGCCCGAGATGGTGATTATGCCATTCGGACCCGGCATCTTCATCTTCAAGTAGCCCATGTGAGTCGAGATCATGAACTTGGCCAGAGCAGGTCGGCCAATCAGGGCATGGTATGGACTTTCGAGGTCCACCACCTCGAACTCAAGGCTCTCAGTCCGACAGTTCTCCCGGGTTCCGAACAGCACATCTACCCAGATCTTGCCCATAGGCGAGCAGGAAACCCCCGGCACAATGCCATGGAAGGTTGTGTTAGTTGGCAGCAGCGTGTTCAGGGACACTCCCAGCTTCAGCATAGTGTCCTTGTACATGATGTTAATGGCACTGCCATTGTCGACCAGGACCCTGCTGAACCGGACGTTGATACTCGGCCCGATGAATGTTGGGTCCACCACTAAGGCGTATCCTCCCGGCTTAGGCATGACTCGGGGGTGATCCTTCCGACCCCAAGTGACCTCCATCTCGGACCAGTGCATGAACTTGGGCACAGCTGGCATTACGGCGTTCACCTCGAGTGCGCGCTGGCGCCGGCTCTTCTTGTCAGTGGGCTCGGTCACAAAGACCACATAGCTCTGATGAGCTTCCTGATAATCGCCCTGTGGGTACCGGCCCTGGTTGCTAGGACCGGCATTGTTGTTACCCCGGATGTTCACCATATTTACCGGCCTTGCCGGTGGTCGCCTCTGGGCTGACGGATTAACCCAGACAACATTGGCCCCACTTACTGGTGCCGGCGGTCTTGGAGCTGCGGGCCTTTCTGGGGCAGTTACCAGAGATCCCCCTGGTGCACCTTCTCGCCGCATGCGCTGGTACCAGCTGCACTGCCGAGTTGTGTGGTTAGCCGGTCGGTTGGGCTCTAAGGTGTGATAGCAGCAGGGTTTGTCCAGCATCTCCTCATAAGTCAAGGGCTTCCTTTGCCCGGCCCATGTCTTCTTTACCTCCTGGTTCTGACCCCAAGCCTGGCCGCTGGTCTTCTGACGCTGGTTACTATCGGCATCGCCTTGTTCCCCGGTTACCGCCGCCACCTGCTGCGAGGCATAGCGAAAGTAGGGCTCCCTCCTCTTGTGCCCGAAATCCTGATGGTCATTGTTTCTGCCCGGTCCGGATCTGTTGTTCCCCGGGTTCCTCCTACTCGGTTCGCCCGAGTTCAGCTGAGGTTGCATTGGATCACCGAGAGCATAGCTGTCGGCAATTCTCATTGTCTCGGCCAAGGTGGCCGGCATCTCCCTCTGCAGTTTCTGCCAAAGCATGGAGCCGTGTCGGCATCCCTGCGCAAACCAAGAAATGGCTTGGGCCTCCACAACTCCTTCGCAGGAATTGCGAATTGTGCTCCACCGAGTCAGGTACTCTCGGTCAGTTTCGTTGTCCCTCTGCCTGCACATCGCAAGCTGCTGAGGTCGGTTTGGTCTCTTGTAGGTGCTGGAGAAGTTGCTGACAAAGGCTTCCTCGAAGTCCAGCCAGCTGTTGACACTTCCCTCTCTCAAGTTATTTAGCCAGATCCGGGCTGGTCCCTCAAGCATCTGCGGGATGTATCTTACCGCCCACCGGCGGTTTCCCCCCGCAATGTGCACTGCTGTCACATAGTCGGTCAACCAGTCCTCTGGCTTGGTGCTGCCGTCATAAGTCTTGGCTCCCCTGTTCAACTGAAAGTGGGGGACAGGCTGCTCCGACATGATCCTGGGCCCAAAACAAGAAGGACCAGGTGGGCCTTGCTCCTCCATCAGCTCGGATCGATATATTCGATCCAGCTTATACCGGGCATCATTTGGATCCAACTGCCGAGTTCCCAGCCGTGACCCCAGAGCACTCTCATACGCATGATACCCGGCTTTGGCCATTGCCGAGTTGCCGTCATCGTATCGGCTGGCTCCATGTCCAACAACTTGCCGTTGTGGCACCGCTCCGACAGCCTGACGCCTCGGGGCCTGATTCTGCACCGGATAGGGAGGTGGATACCCGCGACCAACCGAGTCGACATTTCCGACATTCCGATTACTCGGAGCCTGCCGGCTTCTGCTCTGGGCCTGCCCACATTGCCCTGGCCTGCTACCTGCTTTCCGGCATACGCCGGGTCGTATGTCTGCATCTGGAGCTGCTGATTCCCTCCGGAGTTTCTACTCCGGCTCTGACTTCCCCCGACATGCGGAGAGGAGGCTTGTCCTCTGGACCTGCCGCTGGCCGCTCTAGTTGAGTGAACGACTTGAGACCCACCCACAGCCGTATGGGCCCTCTTAAAGACCTCATTCTGCCGGGTTGCCACCTCCACCAGCTCGTTGACTCGGTCCTGCTGTTTGCGGCGGGCCTCTCCGGTCAGACCGGATAACTCGGCCCTCGCTGCCTCAGCAGCCCTGAGAGTGTTGGCCGGAGAACTGTAATTCGGCCTTGCTGCCGACATTACGCTGGGAGTCACACTGGATGCAGCCCTGCCATCCCTATCTATCTCGGCATTGAGGCCCTTGCCTCTTCTGCGTACCTCAGCCTCACGGTTCGGCCGGCCTCCTACCGGCGATAAACCATGAGCCGCGTCATACTCACGCATGACCCGGTCGAAGTCCCTCCGGACCTCGGCTAACTGCTCGGCCTCCTCCAGCAAGCTTAGCCGCTCTGCCTCTAACTCGACCGCCCCCGGCACAGTCAGCCTCTCTACTGTCTCTCTCAGAGGTTCGGTCCTTACCGGGACACGAGACGTCTCGGCGCCATGCTGGACCTGCCTCTCCAGTGCTTGCTTGGCTCTCCGGGTCGATCTCTCCACGGGTGCGATGATAGGTTCCTCTGCCGGAGGAGCCGTCAAGCCAGCCATTATGACTGCGCAGCTCTCGGGGCGAGTGGTACGCCGGCCGCGAGCCGCACAGACAGCTGGGGGATCCTCGGCCACGAGCACCTGTTCCGGGTACTCGCAGACGAATTCGGTGGCGACATAGGTGGCGAAGGCGCCGAACTCGATGACGCAGCCGTTGGCCGGGAACGGCCCGCCGCGGAAGCAGCCGGCGTTGTCGCTGACGAACTCCATGTCGCCGAACTTGACGACGAGTCCGGAGAGGACCCGCGTGTCGGAGTGGATGACGGAGCCCGTCCGGATGAGTACACCAGCCAGCGCCTCTACCTGCCCCACGATGGGCGCCAACTGTCGTGGTGGTATCACGGCAGATGCCATAGGATGGCTAATGTGTGGGGCCGATGGACGCTGGTGGATCCGGGGAGGGCTAGCAAGCTGAGAAGCTCACACAAAGGAGAATGCGAACCAAGCAAGAACCGACTTGACCCCACTCAAGAACGAGCAAGAACAGGCAACAACACTCAAGAACGCAAGCAAATCCACAAAGAGCCGCAAACACACACGATGTACCCAGGTTCGGGGCCCTCGTGAGGAGGTAACACCCCTACTCCTGCCTTGCCTCTCTCTATATGTGTCTCACAAGATCTACAAAGTGCTCCTTGAGCTGTTTTGGTAAGAACTAGTATGAACTACAAGTGAGGGAGGAGTAAATGCTCTAGCAGTAAATGAGACTATAGTTTTGGCTCTCTGGTTGGTGTCCCTCTCACAGGAGGAGTTATGGCGCTATTTATAGAGGGTCGGCCGAGTTGGCCGGGAACCCTAATTCCTCCGGGCCCCACCGGACAAGGGCTACTGTCCAATGGTGATGTCGACACCCCTACCACGACCTAGCGCCGTGCTATCCGACATAGGTCGAGGTAGGTCATAATGCCTCTTGCCGTAGCCGCCGCCGGCACAGGTGATGATGGATCCCCTGTTAGAGACAGGACGTGTCCTCTCCATGCCTTGTCTCCTGTCAGTCAGTCGCCAGTACAGTGGAATGATCACATCGCCCTTGTCTTATACCCTTTGTCCCGCGCCCGTGTTAGGCGGGAGGTGACTTAGCTTCCTTGTCAGAGGGGTCAGTGTCCTTGCAGTGTACTTGCCCTTGACTTCTGGTCCGACATAAGGTATGCCGGACGGCCTTGCACTATCCGGCTTAGTCATGCCGGATCCCCCGTCGTATCCCGGCAGGGATATGTCGGGCCTGCATACTTCTGCCCGCCTTCCAGAGTCCCGGCATGTCTATGCCGGAACCCCCTTCCTGCACACAATAAGTAGAGATTATGCCGACATGGTTATGCCGGTCAGGTTATGTCGGTCCGGTTATGTCGGTCCGGTTATGGCGGTCCGACCCACGCTAGTTTATCAGTGTCACCTGCCCTAGCCACTCCCGCGCCGGGTGTATGTCGGCTACCTCCGACATACCTCCAAGCCGACTTTACTCATGGCCCGAGCCACCCAAGACCCTGCTCACTAGCACTTGTTTCTGATATTGCACAAGAGAATGCCCCTAGGCCCAGCTACACGAAGATGTCTTAGGCTAGCTCCCGAAGACATCTTCGAGAAGCTGGTTCTTAGGAGAAATCTCTGCCTCTGCCTGAATGAGAGTGAGGGGCTGGGGGTCTATTTATAGTATCACCAGGGGAGACAGCCTGGCCCCTGCTTCCTCCAAAGGGTGCCCCTTTATCTCCCGAAGAGTTATATGACCTTTGGCGCCAGGCAACGGATAGTTACCACTGTAAATACGAGTATCTTACCCCTGCCTTTACCCTACCCGGGGGTAGCCCCCCGACATTATGTGTGAACATTGAACATAAACATGTAACTTTTCAGACGTTTTGACATTTAGAAACCCTGTTTTTCAGAGACACCATTTCATATTTGCAACCTCGTTCTTACTTATAAGAGTCTTAAATAGAGTACAAGCACCGCTGCCCTTGTTACGATTTCTCAAGCTCAGCTAGAGATCTATAACAATTAGGACCTATTTAATTCACATGATTTAACGTATTTATAAGATAGCTTCACCCTTCAGGTCGTGTAATTGCAGTTGTCTAGATAAACATACCGCCCAAGTTCTTCCCTCGGAACGTCTTCCCGTTCACACGGCGGCTCATAGAACCACAAAGAACACGACACTCCCTTGATTGCTAGTAAATTGTTCACGCAAACTCAATGAGGCAACAGTTCGGGGTTTTTTACTATATGGAGTCCTTTCCGTGTAGGAAACGACCATTCCTGTGGAGCTATACCCATTGGAGCTCAAAAGATCTCGCGACTGAACGCACGGCGAAGAGTGGGAGGGGTCGTGTCGTTTTGAAACATGCGCCATAAATATCCATACCACTCACTTCCTCGCTCACCCTCCCCCCCCCCCCCCCCTCTCTCGGTCGCCCTTGTTACTCTCCACTCGTGATGGTTCATAACCCGCCTGCACATTTAGAGCACCGCAATGATCATTGGCTGAGGACGATCTGGCCGATGACCTCTGCTCCCTCTCTCGGCATGTTGTTCATCGACACCGATGACTCGCAGCATCACCGTCACAATATCAACCACTCGGTGGATGCCATATGACATCAAGCCTCTCTTGCACGCTCGTAGGACCATATATGTATATAGGCCGGACCATAGTTCTGTGTTGATCACACATGCACTATTAGGATAAACTTTGCGTCCGTCGATTTGATTTTATCCATAGTCGTTGATTTTATCTATCCGTAGGAATGCAAATGCACGGATTTGGAGTTATACTCTTGCTAGGATTTCATGCTCATACGATTTGGCATTTTGTCTTTTTGTTTCATGCCCAAACGGTTTTGGGATATATTGTGTTTAGGGTTTAGATTTGGGGATATTGCTTGCTTATTTCATTTTAAGCCGATTTGAAATTAGCCTGATTAGATCGATCACAGACACGATTAAAGTTATATGTTTAGTGTGGGGGTTACTCCGATATCCCGATGATTAGTCGTATGAAAGATACAAAATTTCGGGCGTACGGACAAATTAACGGGGACAGCCTTGGAGATGGCCTTATGGAGTTGATTATCATGATCTCCGTGTTAAACATCCATATGCAACTTGCGTGGAGGGGACACTAATATTGGTTCCGATGGTTTCGTGCTCTTACTAGTAAGAGTCTTCGAAATAGGCAAGGTGATGGTTTTCGCAAAAAAAAAAAGGCAAGGTGACGGAGCTTTAGCAATGGTTTGGGTGGTAAACGAGATTTTCAATAGAAGCAATGGGTGGGCACTTGGTGTGAAGAGAATAGGTGGTTTGGTTAAGCTATCCTTTTCCAGGTTATCTGTGAAAAAAAGTGGAGAAAGTATGATGATCTCGACACTGTTTTTCTTAGATGTTTTACTAGTTCTGTCTAGCTTAGTGGGCATGTGTAAGTTTTTAGTTAATTATTATCGATGGTTCCTCCTCGATGGGCCTGGCATTTAGCTCGCTTCCCTCGAATTCTCTTTTAAATCTTCTTGATTTTTCAAGGAACGTACGTCTCCAAATTTCTTTGAGATCCAAGAAGATAAGTGAGTCTTCACTTGTTCCAAAGCTTTGTCCATGTCTGCTAGTTCTATAGTTGCGTCATAGGTACTCCCTCATGTTTATATTCCCGCACGGGGAAGAGTGGGAGGGGTCGTGTCGTTTTGAAACATGCGCCATAAATATCCATACCACTCACTTCCTCGCTCACCCCCCCCCCCCCCCCCCCTCTCTCGGTCCCCCTTGTTACTCTCCACTCGTGATGGTTCATAACCCGCCTGCACATTTAGAGCACCGCAATGATCATTGGCTGAGGACGATCTGGCCGATGACCTCTGCTCCCTCTCTCGGCATGTTGTTCATCGACACCGATGACTCGCAGCATCACCGTCACAATATCAACCACTCGGTGGATGCCATATGACATCAAGCCTCTCTTGCACGCTCGTAGGAACATATATGTATATAGGCCGGACCATAGTTCTGTGTTGATCACACATGCACTATTAGGATAAACTTTGCGTCCGTCGATTTGACTTTATCCATAGTCGTTGATTTTATCTATCCGTAGGAATGCAAATGCGCGGATTTGGAGTTATACTCTTGCTAGGATTTCATGCTCATACGATTTGGCATTTTGTCTTTTTGTTTCATGCCCAACCGGTTTTGGGATATATTGTGTTTAGGGTTTAGATTTGGGGATATTGCTTGCTTATTTCATTTTAAGCCGATTTGAAATTAGCCTGATTAGATCGATCACAGACACGATTAAAGTTATATGTTTAGTGTGGGGGTTACTCCGATATCCCGATGATTAGTCGTATGAAAGATACAAAATTTCGGGCGTACGGACAAATTAACGGGGACAGCCTTGGAGATGGCCTTATGGAGTTGATTATCATGATCTCCGTGTTAAACATCCATATGCAACTTGCGTGGAGGGGACAGTAATATTGGTTCCGATGGTTTCGTGCTCTTACTAGTAAGAGTCTTCGAAATAGGCAAGGTGATGGTTTTCGCAAAAAAAAAGGCAAGGTGACGGAGCTTTAGCAATGGTTTGGGCGGTAAACGAGATTTTCAATAGAAGCAATGGGTGGGCACTTGGTGTGAAGAGAATAGGTGGTTTGGTTAAGCTATCCTTTTCCAGGTTATCTGTGAAAAAAAGTGGAGAAAGTATGATGATCTCGACACTGTTTTTCTTAGATGTTTTACTAGTTCTGTCTAGCTTAGTGGGCATGTGTAAGTTTTTAGTTAATTATTATCGATGGTTCCTCCTCGATGGGCCTGGCATTTAGCTCGCTTCCCTCGAATTCTCTTTTAAATCTTCTTGATTTTTCAAGGAACGTACGTCTCCAAATTTCTTTGAGATCCAAGAAGATAAGTGAGTCTTCACTTGTTCCAAAGCTTTGTCCATGTCTGCTAGTTCTATAGTTGCGTCATAGGTACTCCCTCATGTTTATATTCCCGCACGGGGAAGAGTGGGAGGGGTCGTGTCGTTTTGAAACATGCGCCATAAATATCCATACCACTCACTTCCTCGCTCACCCCCCCCCCCCCCCCCCCCCCCTCTCTCTCGGTCCCCCTTGTTACTCTCCACTCGTGATGGTTCATAACCCGCCTGCACATTTAGAGCACCGCAATGATCATTGGCTGAGGACGATCTGGCCGATGACCTCTGCTCCCTCTCTCGGCATGTTGTTCATCGACACCGATGACTCGCAGCATCACCGTCACAGTATCAACCACTCGGTGGATGCCATATGACATCAAGCCTCTCTTGCACGCTCGTAGGAACATATATGTATATAGGCCGGACCATAGTTCTGTGTTGATCACACATGCACTATTAGGATAAACTTTGCGTCCGTCGATTTGATTTTATCCATAGTCGTTGATTTTATCTATCCGTAGGAATGCAAATGCGCGGATTTGGAGTTATACTCTTGCTAGGATTTCATGCTCATACGATTTGGCATTTTGTCTTTTTGTTTCATGCCCAACCGGTTTTGGGATATATTGTGTTTAGGGTTTAGATTTGGGGATATTGCTTGCTTATTTCATTTTAAGCCGATTTGAAATTAGCCTGATTAGATCGATCACAGACACGATTAAAGTTATATGTTTAGTGTGGGGGTTACTCCGATATCCCGATGATTAGTCGTATGAAAGATACAAAATTTCGGGCGTACGGACAAATTAACGAGGACAGCCTTGGAGATGGCCTTATGGAGTTGATTATCATGATCTCCGTGTTAAACATCCATATGCAACTTGCGTGGAGGGGACAGTAATATTGGTTCCGATGGTTTCGTGCTCTTACTAGTAAGAGTCTTCGAAATAGGCAAGGTGATGGTTTTCGCAAAAAAAAAGGCAAGGTGACGGAGCTTTAGCAATGGTTTGGGCGGTAAACGAGATTTTCAATAGAAGCAATGGGTGGGCACTTGGTGTGAAGAGAATAGGTGGTTTGGTTAAGCTATCCTTTTCCAGGTTATCTGTGAAAAAAAGTGGAGAAAGTATGATGATCTCGACACTGTTTTTCTTAGATGTTTTACTAGTTCTGTCTAGCTTAGTGGGCATGTGTAAGTTTTTAGTTAATTATTATCGATGGTTCCTCCTCGATGGGCCTGGCATTTAGCTCGCTTCCCTCGAATTCTCTTTTAAATCTTCTTGATTTTTCAAGGAACGTACGTCTCCAAATTTCTTTGAGATCCAAGAAGATAAGTGAGTCTTCACTTGTTCCAAAGCTTTGTCCATGTCTGCTAGTTCTATAGTTGCGTCATAGGTACTCCCTCATGTTTATATTCGGACTAATTTTTTTTTTTTGACTACATATTCGGACTAAATTGAGTGCACATATATATTAAAACATGTCTATATATATGTGTGTACGTATGAATGTGGAAAATGACAAAAATATCTTATATTATGGAATGGAAAGAGTAGCTCTCACCACGAATCTGCATACTTGAAGCCACCGGTAAGCAATGTTGCATCCTCCACTCGTAAAGCCCCAACTTTGTCACGACAAGAAGCAGCAAACGGTTTTTCGTCTCCTCATGTCAGCAGCAGCTCCAGCCTCCAACCGAACTAAAACCTCTGCGGCATCATGACATGATCCCGAATCGTCGCCAGGCCATGCGATCGTTCCCGTCCTCTTTTAAGGAGGGGAGCCAATTTAGAACACGGTTAAATGTTGTTACATAACGCGTCCGAATTTTAACACCGAAAGCAACCACAATCGCAAGGAAAAGTTAGTAACCGCCACAGCTAGCCAAGCTACTAGTAATAGCAGGAGTGGAACTGGTAGTTGCGGTACAACTACTGGTCCACATGATCATCCAACAAATCGATTCCCATGCTTGGCATCGTCTGCGAGCTCGTTTCAAGGATCAGTATCTATGAAAGGCCATATTCATGGAATCGAAAGCGCTACTGTAGCAAGGCTCTGAATTCGGCCGGTAACCCCTCAAGTGCAACAAAGATTTCACATCCAAGGTAACAGGCAAGCGCTAGTGACCTACTAGTACTTGACACCTCGAAAAGTTCTTGGGTCTCTAGACCAAGATATGTTTCTGGCCATGCTGCTGGGGGGTTTATTGATTTTTTTGTGAAGTATGTAAAAATAAAACTATTGTACAGAAAGGTCTAATTCTGTATCCGACATCATGCAGAAAAATTTAAGGGGCTCTGAAGCGTTTTTAATATAAAATGTTTTAGCTATTGTATATGTTGTCTAGATACACATAAAAACAGAGGTAGTAGTATGACGAAGAGGAGGAAAGCTCGGGAAAGTTGGCTTTGCTTACAACTCTATAAATCTCAAACGGTAGCGTGAGACCGGGAAGTGGAGTACGCTGGACGGCGAACAGTACCAGGTTACTGTGAGAATTTATGCTTTTTCTTATATAATATTTTATTGCCCGACTTTGAATTAACAAAGCCGCCACCAGGAGATTCATACTTGCGTCTTTCCAGTAATGCCACCTCTAAGTTGTATAAGATTTCCCGGTGTTTGATGAAGCAGCGAAACACTTCTAATTGATTTATACTGGATATTTTTCAGAAGATTACCTAGGCTGGAAAGAATTATTGGAATGCATATGTAGATGTGAGAAGAACTTCATTGTAGAGTTAATATAAAATTCAGTTTTAGGTGAACAATCTATTGAGGATCCCCCATGAGGATGGATTTTTAGGCTTCTCTGGGTAAACAGTGAAAAACACTTGTAAAAATAGCTTAAAACTTTAAAAACAATTGTACGGTGTACATGTGCATTCTACGTATCTGACTATCTGTAAAATTTCCTTAAAAAAGATGTACGCCACGTTTAAAGCTACTTTTGGAGAATTAGTTTTGTCCTTTTATACGAGTAAGAAAATATGTATTTTTCCTAAACTTTTAAGTGTAAACATTGAACATAGACATGTACATGGTAAAATTTTCAGACTTTTCACCCTTATTTTCATAGGAGGGAGCATATTCTCATCGACACCTTTTTGAATTTACGATCGCGTTCATACTATCAAGAGTTTTAAAGAGAGAGTATATGGATCGTTCACCTTGTTAGTACGATCTCAAACTTGGCCTAAGATCAGATCTGTAACATTTGTGGGTACTTATCCTCGCTTTAGCATTCATCTAATGATTGATTCAGATCCATGAGAGCAACCCTCTTTGTGATTCAAGCTGCTTTTTAGAACACCAGCGATGGCCAAAGGACCCCTCCTCGATTTTTTGGCATCAGATTTGAGCCGACTTTACCGGTTTAGAGTGTAAAGTGAAAGGTTTAGATTGATGATTCGTTGGCTACACTATCGCGCTCTCCAAATTTGTAGGCTGTCGGTGCTGTTTCCTCTTTGAAAAGGTATAAATCCTTTTCGCTCATCATAAAAGGTTGTTGATGGAACTGTTTATCTGGATCTTGTAGGTGAATCTCACATCCACACGCGACTTGCATGGATGACCGGTTCCGATGGTTCAGTAATATTCTAAACATGGAGCAAGAATCCCAAACAAATTTTACATGGCCAGTCACATTTTATTAATCATTCATTTTGCGAAAGGGTGCTCAACATTACTAGGGTGCTATTTTGTCTTACGGGTCCTTCGTAGAGGATCCACCGATACAATATTGTTGGTACAAGAACAAGACATGAATCAAACCATTATTTTACTTAGGCAGAAAGGAATGCGAGCTGATATCCTTAGTTCCCTACAGGTTCCACGCAGACTATGCATCGGCATCCGTCAGAGGCACATTCACCGTAAACCGTGCCCGAGTTGTATTTTTGTTTGCACTGTGTGGCACATTCAGATTTGCTTGGACATGCCTTTGAGAAGTTGTAAATGTCACAACGCTCGGGGAAATATGGTCGACCATCCACTCTCTCCATTGCCGCAATCTCTGCAGGATTTCAACAATAGAGCGAGGATAACTAAAATGTTCATAAATGTGAAATAGCGTAGTATGGGGAAAAAAACTGTTCTGCAAATTACCTGAGGAGAGCACCGAAAGGACAAGGCATAAGAACACCACCTGGACAGTCTTCATCCTTGATATGCAGAAAATTATGGACTATAGAATGATTGTTTTAGTACTTGTGTTCCCGGTGGTTATACTACAGCTTTCTACCTAGCTTGTGAATGTGCAAAGAATTCATATGGGTCGGGTGCTTTATAGCGGTCATGGTCTGCTCTAAGTCGAATCAAATGATAACACATATTAATGCGCGTAAAATGGTGGATGTGAAGCTTATTAATTTTTCTTTTTGTTAGCATAAATTTATTGTTTGCTAAACATAGGGCATACATAGCAGATCTGAATAGGATTTCATTGTATGGTGATTAATTAAGACATGGTTATCCTCTCCTAGTTAATCAATTTTGGATGTATGGATGTGCAAATGTGAAGAACTCACGATGGGTAGATACTGTGGTGTCCAAGGTTTTGGGTACCCGGTATCATTTTTTCCTCGGAAAGGGCTGGCCGGACGAAATTCTGGGACAGAAACTAAAATTTAAACTTAAAAAAAATGCAAGGATGAATATGCCATAAATTCAAATGGTCTAGGATTTTTCAACCTGTAAACGAGTTTACCGGGGGTGGTTTACCGGTCAGTAACCGTGTTCTTTCTGTCGATAACCAAATCCGTGATCGTGTCACTGTACTGTGCACGTCGTATACAAGCTATACAAGCCCAGGCTTACACGGGCCTAGTGTGGCCATGCGGGATACACCAAGTCATTTGATCAACAGAAAAGTATCTTTCGTCCTAAATGTTTCTTTGGCATTTTATTAAAATTACGTTGATACTCCTAGAACGGCCATGCGGGTACTGCGTATGCATATGGGTACACACCCATATCAATTATTTCTGAAGGTTATATTGAAACCGTATAATGAATTATAGTTTGATTCTTTACAAATGGAAGCAAAATACTTGTATCGATTCGTTTATTAAGAGAGAGTATAAGAACTTCAGCGAAAACTCAACAAGTAGACAGAAAAGCCTGGCCTCCTGATAGAAGAAGACCCAAGTGCTTAGCCGGGGCAAATACACAATTACGCCTAGGATTTCTTGTCAGTGAGCTGACTACGTTGTGGGTGCTTGAAGTGTCATGGAAGACCATTGCATTGTGTTGCTCCAAATTTCCCAAACGACAAGCATTATCAATGATGACATGGCTTTTCTTCAAGAGCCTCTTTCATGAACAATTTCACCCTCTTTGATGCCGGTCCAGCCCACTTGATAAGGTTAATGACCGGGTCTTAGAAAGGATTTTACAAAATCCTCAGTTAGTAGCGATACTGGAAGAGAATATGCTCTTGTGTTCGGGGCAATTCTTGCGGAGAGGCAAAGGCCATAACTCTTTTTTTTTTTTGTGAGGGCATTGATGATGATTCCTTGTATTTGTCCCTAGATTTTTTTATGCCTCACTCCTTGCAGAGGAGCAAATGCCATAACTCTGATTTTTGTGTGAGGGTATTGATGATGATTCCTTGTATTTGTTTTCGGATCTTTTGTATGCGTTAAAGTTCCTCCGACCTAATATATTACCACCGTCCCCGTCATAATTTCTGGTGTACATCCACATATGTTATGTTCATACGCAAAGCTTAGTGAAAAAATAACATTTTTTATGGTTATGCAAAAAATACAATCCTGATGCTCCAAAATAACTTTGTAGGATGTATGCTTTTGTCTTATCTGCACAACCCATGATAATTATTTTTTAATGAAACTTTTTTGTGCGAATACGGAATGTTTTTTATGTACCTAAAAAAAATTGGTTGATTTTTTTTGACATTGAGCATATTCAAAAAAGGTTTTCATAACGGTTGCATCTAGACTTGTGTCCATTTCACATTTTGTTATTAGTGCTAAAAAAATTAGTTTCGAATTTTCTAATAAAAAGGGCCACAGTGAGCAAGCACCACTTTCCGTTGTGTCACGACGCTATACCGCTGTGGTTTGTTATAGTTTCAGACCGTTGGAAGGTGAGTATAGTTTAAACGGCCGGTGAACTGTCTGGTGGTATGAAGCCAGCACCAAAATCCAAGCTACCTGATCGCTGCCATGGCATCACTGCAGTGTTGAATGCGTGGTTCAACACGCGGGTGTACGCTACCACAGCAGTAATCCGGACACCGCGCAATCCCTACAACACGGCGTGAAATCGAGCGCGATAAATCACCACAAAACACAGTGAACGCAACAAAGTAAACGCATAACCGAGAGCTTGGACCTCTTCTCCTTTCCCCATCTATAGTAAAGGAGGCGATTTTTGAGGCGAACTCGTGCGACCAGCTCACCGCCGGAGATTCGTCGGATTCCCCGCCCTCCGGCGGCCGCTCCGGCGGCGGGAGGACGGGGAATCAACGGATCCCGGTGTGTATATAGCCTAGGTGTGCGTGGGTGGCTTGCCGGCGGCGCTGGGGCAGTGGCGGCGTGGTCGGGGAAGCTTTTGTCGGCGGTGGTCCACTCCTCTGCTCGGCGGGCTCCGGTGGAGCTCCTTGGCAGATCTGCCGCCTTCAGCGCGTTCGCCGCTCTCCGGGGCTGCGGCGTGCTTTCCCTCAAGCCGGTGCTCGTGATGGCGGGGCCGGATCTTCAAGATCTCCGTGGAGATGTCGTTGACCGAGTTGGCGTCGGTCGTGTGTAGGATGGAGGCGCTTCGGCGCCGAGGGCTGTCGACTTCCTGATCGCCGGAGGGCTCCTCCCAGTCCAAGGTTTCGTGGAGGAGAAGGTGCCAGGATCCGCCGGCAGAGCGTGCTGCGCGACGAAGAAGACGCCGGAGCTCAGAAGGACCTGTTTGTTATTTCCTTTGTTTTCTGGGTTTATCTGTAAGATGCTCGGCTGATGTAATCTTCACTTCGCAAAAAAAAAACACAGTGAAATGCGCCGCAAGACCGAGCGACGAGCGTGCAATGACTCGCGTAGCGGCGACTCATGATGCGGCCGGCGGCGCCTCCGTAGTTTTCTTCCCGGAATCCAGCTGCCGTCGCGGGCTTCGGGAGCAGCGTGTCTCGGAGCGCAGAGAGCATTATCTGGCGCTTGGCGGTAACCTGAAGAGAAGTGGAGACTCCAGCATGTGGTGGAGATCGCCTCACGTTCCCGTCACGGCGCCAGACAGCTCAGGGATCAGGGATTGTAGTGTCGAGACGGGACGATCGGCTTGTTGTATATACATTGAGCCTCATAGTCGTAGGACACTGCCCGCTTGCTCCGGCCAAGTTTTTTTTTTTTTAGCCTCTTCTCAGGATGGCTTATTGACGTGTGAGAGAGGTACCTAAGAGACTGGTGAGAAAACACCCTAAATTCGCTCCCTTGTGGAGTCGAACTCGGGCGTGCTGGGTTGAGCCACTGCTCCCCGGCCAACGCGCTGACGCGCGCTTCTCGCTCTGGCCAAGTTCAGAACATACAAATGACTCCGATAAAAGGACACGTCATTCACATACTCCAGTAAATGTGAAGCGGCCTCGCTGCCGACGCATGACACAGTACCGGTACAGTTGGATGGAGGATGGATCCATTCGGTCACCTGCGGGCGCAGAAAGAATGGGACGCGCGCGCCCGTCCCTACGTGTGCAGAGAGAGCGTCGTCACGTGCTGGATCGATGGATGATTTGGACGCGCGCTGTTCCACGGGCAGAGGCCCGAGCGGAGCGGTCAGCACATGCCATGCACGCCAGTCGCACACATCTGCGACTTCAGCAGTGCCAATGGATCGCACGGCATGTAGATGCGAGAATTGTTGAGAGGTCGATGTCCCGACGTTTCAGCGTGCAGGAATGTGGCGGATCCGTGACACCGGCGCCGCGAAACACTCAAGTGCAGTGATGGGGGAGACTGTGAACGATCACGGGGCACAACCACGTCCATTCCCTTGCGACCCACACGTCGACGATCACGGACAGGAAGAATGGGGAATTGATCCTCCGAAAGAAGCAGCAAACGGTTTTTTCGGCTACTCATGCCAGCAGCAGCTTCGGAATCATGACCCGGATCCTTGTCAGGTGATCGTTCCCGTCCTCTTCTAAAAGGAGGAGGGGAACGCCTCCGAATTTATTATGCAGTTAACTGTTCTACTATTAGCAGATGGTTCGCCCGAGTTTTATTTTACACCGAAAGCGAGCACGATCGGCGGGAAAAGCTACACTAGTAACCGCCGCAGCTACCCAGCTACTAGTAGTAGTAGGAGTGGAACTGGTAGTTGCGGTACAAGTAGTAGGACTGTAGGAGTAAGAGGAGTAAAGCTCACACATTGCATACACAAGATCATCTACCAAATCGATTCCCATGCATGCTTGGCATCATACTAGCTGCGAATTCGTTCCAACACTCGGTATATATGCTCCCGTGGTCACGGAAAAATGCACATATGGTCACGGCGGTACATGTTCCTTTCTTTTCATCACTCATCATCAAAGGCCACACACATGTACTGCATGCATGATGTTGTTGCTGAGCCTGGTACTCACGCAAGTCACCTCATCGGCTCATCAGGGTGGGTTTCAGTTGGGAATTATTGAGTTCGGTGCCAAGGGCAGGGCAGTACTGCACCCAGTCGAAGACCGCATTCAGAGACACGAATTGATGGCATTGAAAGCGCTCCATAGGGCTCTAAACTCGGCCGGCAACCCCTGTAGTGCAACAAAGGTTACACTTGCAAGGTACTCCTACTACGCTAGTGACCTATAAGTGGACACCTTGGAAAGTCCTTCGATTTTCAAACTAGTACTCTCGGATGTCACAACTTTATCTAAATTTATATTTATCTAAACATGTTTTAGTATTTAGATACATATAAATTTGAACAAACTTGAGACATCCTTTTATAGACGGATGGAGTACAAGATAACTTTCCCCAAATGTCGTGGTAACTCAATTATACATTTCTATGAAGTTGATACTATATGAAATTCAACCACTCCAAAAAGGGTCTTAAGCACATCTCCACCAACGAGCTCGATAGAGCGTCCGACAAGTGTGCCGAACAAGTGTTATTGGGAGCAACGACACATGTTGCTGCCCTACTAAAAATAGACGAACAAAACATGGATATTTAATTGAAATATAATTAAGGACATTTTACAAACTTAAACAGACATGCTGCCGTTTCGTCGTGGGCGCCTCGAGGGTGTTCTCTGCAGCGGGGGCAGTAGCGGAGGTTGATGCACGACCGCGAGCACGGACGACACGGTGCCTGAGGCTACGACTAGGGGCCCGTGAGCGCGGATGGATCAGGAGTAGACACCATGGACTCCATACAGGGCGGTGTCGATGGATTTCCGTCAGAGGAGATCGACGGTGGAGACTGCGCGGCTGCAAGAAAGGGGAGGATTTGAAATGTCTGTTGTGCCAAGTTGAAACATGTATATGGGAAACCGAAAAGTCAGACACGGAACATGTGTATATAATGTCCTCGAAGCATAGTCTAAGGTTTCCACTAAAAGCCATTTTAAGCGAGGATGGTTTAATGGACGTGTTGGGGTCACGATTTTCACCTGAACCCGTAAAAACAGTTATTATAAGGATTTGCCACTTTTACATGATCTGCTAGAGATGCTCTAAAACTTGCAAGGATCTTTAGTAGATTTTCAAAACAAAAAAATGTTACGGTTGCAAGGTGAAGTTTTTTACAGGAATGCATGCACTACACTAGTGGGCAGCTGGTAAAGTCCTCGGGTCTTTCGACCAAAAGATATCTTTTCCGTGATGTTGTGTGATAATTCCATTATACATTTCTATGAAGTTTATATTACTCCCTCAGCCCACTAATGTAAATTATTATATCTAGTTTTTTCAGTGTTAATTAAGTACGTGCCAAAATGAGTGGATCTATTTACAAAATAAATCTACATAATTTAAATAAGAAAAGCAAAATGCCTTATCTTTGTGAATGGAGGTAGTAGTATATGAAATTCGAGCATTCCAAAAACAGGCCTTAATCTTCGCGTAACGGCAGTGCCGTTGCCATTGCCGGACATGGTGGCAAGCACTGCTAAATCCAGACAGAACCACAGCTGAACAAACAAGATATCATCAATGCTGCCCGCTGCCGCAAGCGTCCGTGAACGCTACACTATCTCCCCCGTGATGCGGTGAGCCCATGACAGCATTTTTCTATGCCACGGCTCCACGAAACCTGTAAAACCATGTACAGGGTGTATGTAGGTTCCTCGTGCAGGCCAGGCTCCATCGATCGCCGACCATGCATCACGGCGGCTTTGTGTGCCTTGGCGACAAAGCTAGGCTCGCTCAGGCTCAGCCAGCGCTTAATCGGTGGGGTTAACTATCTGGAGCGTTAACACTGATTGGCATTGTGCCGCCCCACAAACGGTGGAGACAGGTCGATATGGGGGAGCCCTTGATTAGCAGGGTACAAGCTAGACCGCCTAGGAGAAGCAAAGCAGCGTTGCGTGGAGGAGGAACGAGCGTGCTTAACTGTGCCTGCCGCATTGAATGGTCGGTGTTGCATCTCCGTGCTAACTAATCATCAAATGTGTTGTTGGTCTAGTAGTCTTCCGCACTGATGGAACGAAGTGCTGAAGCTGTATGCATCTTCTGATGAAACCTGAATCTTTTAGGTTCAGAAAAGCCGGTTCGTTGGAACTTGGAAGGAGAGAACTCTCTGTTCTTGTGAATGGATTAATGGGTAAAGGAAGAAGAGGAGGGAGATTGCGCCATTACAGGCAGGAATTCATGTGAGCTTTTTTGGCGACAATGTGTGAGGGCGCTCAGGCACATGCGCTGCAGGGTGCGGGTGCGGCGGGAAAGGAAGGGCCGGGACGGGCCGAGTCGTGCTAAAGCGGTAAACCAAAGCCCACCACGATCCGCGCCAGCGCCACGAAAAAAATAGTGCGGTGCGCGCTAGGCCCTGTCGGTCGCCACATCTGCATATAAACGGACCCATTTCTTCCTTCACCTCCCACCGTCTCTCAGTCCCAGTCACACACTCCACGCTGCCTGCCACTCTCCACTGCAGCAGTCACTCCTCCATCTATGGCGTCCCACCGGATCTTGCTCCTCCCGGCGCTCCTCCTGCTCGGCACACATTGCGCCCTCGCGGCGCGGTTCTCCTCCTCCAGCAGAGCCAGCTCCTCCTCGGCCGTCAAGTTCGACTTCTCCCCGTTCCTCATCGAGTACAAGAGCGGCGTGGTGAAGCGGCTCATGGGCACCGACGTGGTGGCCGCGGCCGCCGACGCGCTGACCGGCGTCACCTCCCGCGACGTCCACATCGACCCTTCCACGGGCCTCGCCGCGCGGATCTACCTCCCCAGCTTCCGCTCCGCCTCAAAACTCCCCATCCTCGTCTACTTCCACGGCGGCGCCTTCGTCGTGGAGTCGGCCTTCAACCCCATCTACCACGCCTACCTCAACACGCTGGCCGCCAAGGCAGGCGTCGTGGCCGTGTCCGTCAACTACCGCCTCGCGCCCGAGAACCCGCTGCCGGCCGCCTACGAGGACGCCTGGGCGGCGCTCAAGTGGGTGCTCGCCAACGCCGCCGCGCCCGGCGCCGACCAGTGGCTGTCCCAGTACGGCGACACGTCCCGCCTGTTCCTGGCCGGCGACAGCGCCGGCGGCAACATCGCGCACAACCTGGCGCTGCGGGCCGGCGAGGAGGGGCTCGACGCCGCCGGCGCGAAGCTGAAGGGCGTGGCGCTGCTGGACCCGTACTTCCAGGGCCGGAGCGCGGTGGGCGCGCAGGCCATGGACCCGGCGTACCTGCAGTCGGCGGCGCGCACCTGGAGCTTCATCTGCGCGGGGAGGTACCCCATCGACCACCCCTACGCGAACCCGCTCGCGCTGCCGCCGGCCTCGTGGCGCCGCCTCGGCTGCGACCGCGTGCTCGTCACCGTGTCGGGGCAGGACCGGCTCAACCCGTGGCAGCGCGCATACTACGCCACGCTCAGGGCCAGCGGCTGGCCCGGGCAGGCGGAGCTGTACGAGACCCCCGGCGAGGGCCACGTCTACTTCCTCACCAAGCTGAGCACGCCCCAGGCGCAGGCCGAGATGGCCACCCTCGTCGCCTTCATCAACCGCGACGACTAGCGACGAGCCCCCCGGCAGGCCGGCTGCCGCCGAGCCACAGCACCGCCACGTACTGTACTGGAGTACGTACGTAGTCTCCACCTATAGTAGTAGTAAAACTCTAGTGAGGACTGAGGGAGATGTTGTTTTCACCTTCCGTTCGACACACACTGGTTCCTCCCCAGCAACCAGACCAGCCGGACGGAGAGGGGGACCGTGCGTGCTCTATTCCACCACCGCACAGCGCCGATCCACGGCGTCACCATTAACTGCGGTCTGCAGCTAGCTCCAAGTGTTGGTTAACGCAGTGGTTGGCCGTTTCCTTCCTGTAGTGGTCACTGGCAGTAATTACGGTACGGTACGGTAGTATAGTGTCGCCCCTTGTGAGTGGAGTGCAGTAGTATAATGTACCGATAGCTTGCACTGTGTAATTTTTGTGCTACCGCGCTAAGTACGGTGAAAACAAACTAGCCGCCGTGGTGAATTGTGTGATGATTTATCGAAGTGGAGGTGGATGGATCTCACTCTCTCTGTGGCAACAGGTACTTGGCGCGCATCATGCACGTGCCGGCCAGCGCGGCGGAGAATGTGTGTCGATCTCGCCTTCTGCTTTTCTTTTCAACGTTCGTGTGGGTCTGGGATTGTCAGTCAGTGACTCTGTGTGTTCCCCGCATTCAGGGGAGGCAAATTCATACAATAATTTGTAAAATTGGGTGAAGTGATATAAAAACTTGGTTGGTTGTTTCAAATTGATACAAAATCACTCGGGACGTGACACGTGGATATCATAGTGGACAAGTTTTTTTTTTAAGAAAACGAAAACATTTACGAAACAAAGCTTTCGATCTAGGTATGGGAGGGCGTGTAAAATTGATGAAAATGTCACTGTTTTATTATGTATTTATGAACAAGTCCCTCATATACTTATATAGAAGACCGGATTGCTGATTTGGTCGGTGTTCGTCAACAACTTTTGGCAGTGGTTGACGCTACGCCGCTGCCTCTCACCGTGGGTCGTCGACGGCGGCAACGGCGGACGATCGAGTGTACCATATGCACGACTTGAGGCTCTAGACTAAGGTAGGTGTATCCTCCTCTCCGAAATTGTAGATTATTTCCTCCGCCGTGGCCGTGGGTACATATAGAGTTGTAGGTCGTCATGCTCGCTGCCAGCTTTGGTCAAGAAGTCAGTTCAATTTGTAATTATAGTTACACATGATGATGTTCCCTTCGTTATTGTGCAAGAAATCGTTGCGATTTTTCATGAATTGAGTGGTTATTAAGGCGCCTTCTTCTAGCGGTTTGATGACATCAATGATTCTGAAGACTAGATGATTTGTAGATAAAAAAATTAGTGTTTCGGTGATGTGTGAGTACTTAATTAGCTCGCTTAAGTGGTTACACATGAATCAGATCATGCCCTTGTTCTCATGTTTTGGCATCTATCATCAGAAAAGGTGCTCCCGTCGACACATTGTATGTGTTATCTATCTGTATAATTGAAGATTTGTTATGCAATGTGTGTTACTGTAAGTGTGTGTGAAATAGTATGTGACTGAAGGGTAATTACATAGATTTGTGTGAACAACTAGCTGGGATTTGTAAGTTGAACATAAACTGAATTTTCTGCACCTTTAACAGATTACATTATACTTTTCTGAAAATATTTAGGCCTCATTGCATTTGCAAGTTAGGTCCAGAGGTAGAAAGCTCATCTGTACGAGAAAATGCAAGCTCAAGTGTTCAAGGAAATGCAAGCATCTCTAGTGGTTAAGCAAATCCAACCTCATATGCACCAGAATTTACGGCGGAAAATGCAGGAGGTGAAGAAACAAACAGTGATTTGTATGACATTGATTTTCATGTTGAGGATGGTGATGATGACATGTTTGAGGCAAATGTGGACATGGCATTGAATGACAATAATGAAATACAAGAAATAATAGAGATGGAGGATGATGCGGAATTAGAACATGGAGATATACACCTGACAAAAGAGCAGCATTTGGAGTTGAAGTACAAGTTTAATGAGTTCAATGCTCTAGTGTAAATGGAAATGCCAGATTTCAAAGGTTGCACGATCTTTTCTTGTGTCAAAGAGCTAAGAGGGGAAATAAAGTCTTACAACATTAAGGAGAGTGAAAGTGAGAAAAAGGAGAAATGAAGCCAACATAATAGATGTCGTGTGTGATGGAGATTGTGAAGGTGGGTGTCCACGGTTCTTGTAGGCCTTTGCAGATAGTAGGACTCATGCAATGGTAGTGACAAAATATTATGGTGAACAAAAGTGTGAGAGAGTTTGGGAGACCAAGGCATTGACATCCAAGTTTCTGACAAGTTGTTTCCTTGATGAGTTCGGAGACAACGAGAAAATGGATCTGCAAACATTTGACACTAAAATCTTGAGAAAGTTCAACTTCACTCCAAATAGATGGAAGTTCAGGAGAGCAAGGAAGCAGGCGCTGGCCGTAATCTGAAGCGAAAGAATTCAATTGTTGTGGTACTATGGACAAAAGTTGAGGAGAGCAAATCCTGGTTCTAATTTTTTCTCATCACAAACACATAAAAAGAGCAAGGAGGTGTGTAGTTCCAAAAAATCATCTGGCAACCATGTACTTCTTCTTCATTACCGTCTTCTGAGCATTCTTCTCCTTTAGCTGATTTTGCTGAGACATAAGCTCCATCTTTCTAGCTGCTTCTTCTCTATAGCAGCAACTGTGGTTGCATCTTCGGTCCGAGCAACATTCCTGCATCTCTTAGCCTCAAGACTTCTTCACGAAGATCTCCAATCAAGTCACTAAAGAACTTGGGCCATGGATCATCATGCCATTCCACAAATCCACATCCACCATGTTATTTAAAGAGGATTTCAGTTTAGAGCGATTGCGCGAAGAAATGAACACGAAGGAGCAAATTTGCAAAACAGAGAAATCGGGCCCACCCTTGCATCGACGCATGCGTAGTACCTCCTGCCAGGGTTCAAACAGCTCCAAGAGATCCATCTCGGCGCCTTCTGCTACGGATTGCAGGCGTGGTAACTCGCCGGCTCGTACGCCATTGCACTCTCCAGACATGGAACGAGCGACCTCGCCTCCGAATCTCTCCTCCCGTTGGTTTGATAGAAACCAGGAGCGGAAGAAGAACCCGACAACGACTTCACACTGTCCGAGCCGCGGTTCACCGTCCCTGCGTCCCGTCGCTTCTCTGTCGACGCGGCTAGGGTTAGAGATTTGATGAATTGGGAATTTTTTACGACTGGACAAGTGTGTGATGATTCACATACTTTGTGCAGGTGTGTGTGAAATGTCCAGGTTGTCGTGTGTGTGCTCAAATGGCAGCCAAGTGTCGTGTTTGGAGTGGTTTTATATGAATTTGAAACAAGCAAGCAGCTTTTTATACCACTCCATCCCATTTTACAAGTCTTGTCTATCACCTGACAAGTTGTTGTGTGGCTGGTGCCAGGAGCTAAGTATTGTGTAGTCAAATTTATGAATTTATACGGTTTTAATTAATTTTTGTATGAATTATGGCTACATACACAAAAAGCTGTGTAGTCAAATGACTGCACAACTAGCGTGTGTGCCTTCGCCACTGGCCGGTGCTACCGTTGCGTCGACGCGCTCCGCCGGTGGACTCCTCCGAGCTCTCTCTCTCTCCAACTTCCAAGACGAGACGCAACGCAGCCCATCATGCATGGCGTGTTATTATGGTAGTACGAGGCACCTTTCGGATCGGAGTGCAGTTCCAGCGGAGTAGCTCGCCGAAATGTCCACACTCACATGGGATGCCTGCACATTTCGGTGGCTTTTGTGCTTGCACGACCTGCTTTCCCCCGTACGGTACAGCCAAGCACTCGCTAATGTCTGGAAATTAGCGGCTTTGGCGCCACTTTTCTCCGTTGCTAATGCTAATCTCCCTCGGCATCCACGCCGGCGACTACGGCGGGCCGGCCGGGGAACGGGCTCCCGCGCCTCAACATTTTCCGTTAATCAGCTTGTCGTTCCTCCGACCGGAGTGGACGTGGGGGCTTTGTCTGGTCCGAAATCAAAAGCCGCGCTCCCTGTACTGCGGAGGTGGCCCGTGAGCCGTGGCCTGTACTGAGAATCGCTGAGAACCGGAGCTTTCATTTCTTGCCGCGGGCAGGTCCAAAACGCGGTCACATGGCGTGCCCAGGAGAACCATTTCGGTCTGTCTGAACCCGCGGGCATGTGAGCGATCTTTTTCTGAGTTCTCTTCAGTCTTCCCCGACTTTTGATGATGGCCTCGGACGGCACCGGTACTCCTCCTCCTCCTCCTCCTGCCTCTCTTCCTGGGAAACATGGATGTGCGGTGCGGATCAGGGATGGCAACCGCCTTCTCTCGAATATTGTTGACGGGGAATGGGCCATCCATCCTACCTAGCGTGTTTGTCAAGCGAGTGAGACACTTGTTTAGAGCGGTCAAAATGCTTCGCACGCCATTTGTCTAGATCAGTCAAAATTCCCTAAGGCTCGTTTGACACTTATCATTTTATTTTATTTAGCAAAATGAGATGAATTTCGGAGAAATGATAGCGGACTTCACATATCATAGGCATTATTTCAAATTTTAATTGAAATGATATTTCAATTTTATGACAGCCAAACACATTTGGTATGGAATCTGAAATGAATTTCTTGAAAATAATGTATGCCAAATGATCCCCCAATGTGAATTTGCACACATTTTACGACTAGAGTTGTTGTTTTCATACATAGCCGCCAACACTTCACGTGGAGCATCTCGCCGGCACATCCTCGAAGAGTTGATCGGGTCCGGACGTAAAAACAAGTTCGACACAGTGTATGACCATGCGGATTCCCGTCTGACACGCCTCAGAGCCCTGTCAAACTGGGGTCCTCTTCAGGGGATGCTGGACATACCCTCCGATAGGCGTGACCCACTTGTAATACAAACTCAACGTCACGACCTGATTCATCTATCCCCACCCCATGCTTTTGCTTCCTCTCACCGTCAACGTCAACCCTGTCATTGCCAACTCGATTAACACCGCGGGGATCAGCCGTCGCGGCCACGCAGGTCTACTTGATGCCGCTCTATGTCGGACTCTGTCCATGTTTTGCGCCGACGCAACTAATTCAGCCGGCTCCACCTCTTATGCTCCGTCACCTTGCATGCAAGGTGTTTGCCCGTTCGCCAAACCATTCGCCAATAGGCTCATTTAATTGATTGTTGATTTGAGGTCTAGTTTCATTGATTCCTTTTGTCCAATAGGCCATGAATTGCGACGACAAGTTCATGTTTTTTCCAAATGATAGGGGAGGTTGCCGTCCTTGCGCCCGACGACTAAGAGAATAAGATGGTCATGGCTGCTCTTCTAGATGCGCAAGGCGAGAGTTACGCCGTGCTGAAGCGTGGAGGAACACGGAAACAACGGTTGGCCAATAAGAACCGCCGACACTTTTTCTACACAATGTCATAACATGCACATGTTTTCCACACAATGTCTCCATTCTCCCGACACTTTTTAAGGACCAGAGCGATCTTTTTCAGAAAATAAAGCAGGGTTGTCGTTATAACAAGAACTAGATAACACCCCGCCTGTTGCTGCGAAATTTTATATTGTTATATATTAGAAAATATTGAGTTTTTCCATTTCTTTGTTCAAAAATTGGCTAAAGGTAAATGTGGATGGCTTAATGAGGTGGACCAATCAGAAACTTGATGATGTGCCATGCTTACATGTTGAGAGAAATCAAATAGTGGGGTGCTACTATTTAGATAGAGAAGATATGTGCTTATTCATGCATCTGTTATATGGCTGCACTTAGCGGGCCTAATTCTACCTAGGCCAGGATGGCAAGATGTTAGTGTCAGCCTGACAGATATTCAATGTTTAGTGAAAGATATTCCGTACAACTAATACAGTCGCAGAGATGCGAAAAGGTTTTTTTCTCGTTATGCTATATATATAGGGCGTGGCTAGAGCTCAGTCGACTGAGAACAGTCGGCTGACGTAAGCACTTGCAACCCACTTGTAACTGAAAAAAGCTCACTTGGGAGCCACTTACAACCCACTTGTAACTCAAAAAAAATTAAAAAAAATTCAAAAAATTCAGTTACGACCAACTTGCAACTGGAAAAAATTCAGTTGCAACCCGATTACAATTAGAAAAATCTCGGTTACAAGTCGCATGTAACTGGAAAAAGCGCAAAATGGAAAAAAAGAGAAAAACGCACGCATCTTGGCGCATGATCGAACGGTGCTGGACGCGACTGAGAACTCGTGAGTTCTCAGGCGACTTAGAACTAGCAAAACCGATATATATACACAAAATTATCTCACATAGTACATCTAAGCCCTTTACAGGTTGTCATAGCAGCTTTTCGTGATGTGTGGGTGAGATACGAGGAGGATAAGAATATATCTTTTGTTGCTTTTACTAGTTGATTGTCCGTGCGTTGCAACGGGATTATAATTTTTTTAATGCTTCCACACTAATTATGTCAACGGTTTTGCTAGTTCTAAGTCGCCTTCTTAGTCGCGTCCAGCACCGTTCGATCATGCGCCAAGATGCGTGCGTTTTTCATTTTTTTTTCATTTTGCGCTTTTTCCAGTTACATGCGACTTGTAACCGAGATTTTTCTAATTGTAATCGGGTTGCAACTGAATTTTTTCCAGTTGCAAGTTGGTCGCAACTGAATTTTTTGATTTTTTTTTTTGAGTTACAAGTGGGTTGTAAGTGGCTCCAAGTGAGTTTTTTTCAGTTACAAGTGGGTTGGCCCGCAAGTGAATTTTTTTCCAGAATTTAATAAATTTCACGTAAACCTCATGCTTACGTCAGCCGACTGAGAACTCGTGAGTTCTCAGTCGACTGAGCTCTAGCCACGCCCTTATGTCAAACATGTAGTTTTAGTATTTTCGTGCACATCATGCCATTGTCAAGCTATTATTAGGGAAGGCATAATATAATTGTTGGTTGCACCATAAAAGGTTTGCACATTGTTTTGGTAACCTATTTTGGATTAGCAAAACGCTTTACAAAATGGGATGGAGGTAGCACTTTATTTGAGAGCATTTTAGACTATTATTTTTACACATATAGCTCCATCCGCAGCTTGAGTTGTCACGTCTGAGCGTCGTGGCACTCCTTGCTCTTGAGCTCGTTCTCCCTCATCAAATACTCTAGCAGCCTCTGCACTCCCTTTTCTCCCTCAAGAGTGAGTAGTTCTTTTGCCTTAGCTGGCTACAACAACCATGCTTTCCCTGCGAAATACATCAACTTAATGTGCATCAGGCATCGACAATAACAACATATACCATTTTATACCCCCTCTACGTAAATTCTGAAGATTTGCATGTTCAATGTGCATCGTTATTTGCATGTCGTGACAACTTGTGACCAATTTTCTAGTCAGCAAACATTGCACATACTTGTTAGGTAACTTCTTAGAATAGTAGGTCAAATCTTAGTACCAATTGATACTACCTTTTCTTCAGTATGTAGATCTAAGAGCTTGCAAACCTGGTTAAACTCGTTTCTGCTGATTTCACATATATTTGTTCCTAGCAGAACGATATTTAACTCTCATTCTCACAATGTATATATTGCTCATCAAAGAATTAGAGAAGACTGCAATCTTCCTGACTGAAGATTCCTTGATCCCGAGCACAATGCTCCATATGTTTGAAATTATTAAAAGTACATATTAAATATTTTAAAAAAATCTGAAAAATCATACATGCTCTCAATGATGTATTCTACATGCCTACAAAATCATAATGCAAAATACTTGGCATTTTGAGCTACACAAAAAAGAGAACTGTACAGATCTGAGAACAGTTGTTTCGATTTTAAATTTTGTTATTTTTGTGTAACCTATAATACAAAATATTTCGCACTTTTATTTTGCACCCTTGTAGTATACATCATTGAGAGCGTGACTGATATGTTTAAGATTTTTTTGAACTTACATCTATTTGTTTTTAATATTTTCAAACATAGGGAGCACTGGTGCTCAGAAGCCAAAAGTGACTTTTCGAATCTTCCCAGACTACATATAAGAAAAGTCAACTTACCTGTAACCGAACGACATCTTGTTGAGCCCTACCTGTAAATTATGCACCAAAATCGAATCTTTCTTTGGATGCTTCATAGAAAAGCTGTAGCAAATAACCAAATGAAATATGAGCATTTGTTTAACAAATCCGAATTCCAACGGAAAGCAAAATAAGCACTATTTTCGACCTTGTCAAGATAAGCATATAGTTCAATCAGGAGCATGCAACATGAATGCTCCCAGACGCAACACATATCTAGATAATATGCGTTTCAGATTCTTTTACATTCGTTTCATCTTGAATGACTGAATGTATGCTAATGATAACATATTCAGACTTGTTGCTGTGTACTTTCAAGGGCTATGAGGGAGGGAGGCAGGTAACTGGGCAGCTGAATAATGTGCATTAAGCTTGATTTTAACAAAGCTTTTGATTTGATAGAGCATAAGGCCATCTTGCAAATATTGAGAGGACATGGATATAACAGCAAATGGATTTCTTGGATTTCCATGATCTTTGATACTGGTTCATCCTCGGTGTTGTTGAATAATGTGCCTGGTAGTAAATTTGCTTGTAGGCGTGGTGTACGACAAGGTGACCCCCTATCCCCCATTTTGTTTGTCGAAGGGGCAGATTTGTTACAATCTATGATCAACCATCTAGCGCTTGAAGGCATTCTTAAACCCCCACTGAATGTGCCTGGTGCAGATTTCCCTATTGTGCAATACGCTGACGATACCCTTTTGATTGTGGAAGCCTGCCCTATCCAAATCGCTGCACTTCGAAGGTTGCTTATCCAATTCTCTGCAGCCACCGGTTTGTCGGTTAACTACTCAAAGTCTTCTATGATGCCTTTGGGAATCGATGATGCACGACTTCATCAGCTAGCTAGCCTCTTTGGCTGTGTGACTGGGACACTTCCGTTCCCCTACTTGGGTCTTCCCCTTGGCACCACTAGACCAACTATTGCTGATCTCTCGCCGCTGGCCGATCAAGTGGAACGTCGTATGAATGCTTGCTCTCGTTTTCTGGATTATGGTGGTCGTTGTACATTTGTTCAATCAGTCCTCAGCTCGCTCCCTACACATTATTTGTGCACACTGAAACTTCCTAAGGGGTTTATCAAAATTGTTGATCGAGCACGTCGACACTGCTTGTGGGCGAAGGAGGATGATGTTGGTGCTACACATTCCCTTGCTACCTGGCATCTAGTCTGTCGACCGAAGAGAAATGGTGGGTTAGGTATCTCTAACCTGGAGATCCAGAATAAAGCACTCCTCATGAAGTATCTCCACAAGTTCTACACCCATGCTGATATCCCTTGGGTTCATCTGGTCTGGTCGCTTTATGATGCCGGCCCTCCCCATGCACAAACTTCACGAGGCTCCTTCTGGTGGAAGGACATATGCAGTCTGATGGACACCTTCAGAAGTATAACAAGGGTCACTATCCATAATGGCCAATCAACTTTGTTTTGGAAGGATTATTGGTGCCAAAATTCACTCCTCTGTGACGATTACCCGCAGCTTTACTCATTCGTGCTAAATGAGGATACATCTGTTGCTGATCACTTGGCCTTTCCACAGCTGCTGGATACTTTTGCTCTACCCTTGTCCAACCAAGCCTTTGAGCAGTATGGGAAGATCAGCACGCTTCTTCAAGGGATGGACACAGATGATCATGCTCCGGACTGTCGTTCTTACATCTGGGGAAGCAATTCTTATACGGCTAGCAAATTTTATAAGTTTGCTTTCGATCTTGTGCCTTGCATGCCTATTCTGAAATTGGTTTGGGACTCCAAATGTCTACCGAAGCTGAAAGTTTTCCTTTGGTTAATGGCATATGACCGACTGAACACCAAAGACCTCATGACCCGCAAACACTGGCAAGTGGATGGTGGTATCCATTGCGTTCTATGTGCACAAAATATTATTGAGACCAGAGATCACTTGTTCTTTGAGTGCCAATTTGCTGTCAGATGTTGGAATACTCTTGGCATCCTTAATATTGGCAGCAGTCAAGTTTCGGATAGAATCAGAGCCATGCAAGCTTCTTTCCTGGGACCATGCTTCATTGAGGTGTTTGCTTGTGCTGCATGGAACATATGGAAGACTCGCAATGAGTTCATTTTTCAGGATGTCCAACCATCACACAGTAGATGGAGAGTTAAATTTAGTACTGATCTTGCTTTACATCAGTATAGAGTTAAGTTAGTCTTGATTCAGCCACTACTTGATTGGCTTAGATTACTTGCTTAGACATGTTTCTCTCTCTGACATTTCGGCCTCCTTGATGTAACACATTTTTGATCACCCCATATATATTGAAAATTTAACCGTAGGGTTCTCCCTACGGTAATGGTGTTCAAAAAAAAAACTGGGCAGCTGAGACCTGAGAAGAAGCAAGCAAGAGTAAAGTCCACTATGCAGTGATACAAGATCAAGCATCCTGACCCTTACTGCACAAGCTATGAGATAAAGTAAAATGAGGCAACGCAATTTAACTTAGCATATGTGCCTGTCACAATCATCAGTATGAACTGGAACTGGTTAGGGCATAAAGAATACAGTGTACCGATGCATAGAAGGAATTTAAGGATGCGTTAAAAGTCACACAGCTATCTGAACATAGAAGTGCATGTGAAGTTATCAGGAAAAACACAAACAATTAAGTAGTAACACTTAACTCATGCCTAGTACAATAGGTAGAAAATACCTATATACATGTGTTTATAAGCTTTTTATGCGACGTCATTCATGCTATAATTGTACGAACAATGCATGTAACAAGACCTTAGCCTGGAGGTCACCAATTGCATGGATGCCAAGTTTGTATATTTGACTTCCTTTATCACAGTTAGTACGTAAAATAACTGTGCAAAGAAAAGCTGGGTGGTTCTAATCTCATCTCGTAAATGTGTAACTAAGACCAGGAATGAGGACAAAATCCGTTGGTTACCAAAGTAGTAGCAATTAAGGGCACCTCCAACGGCCCAGCGCATATGGACAGGGCCTGTCCTAATCTGTCCTTCCGGACAGGGGAGCCTCTCCAACGGGCCGGCGCATAGGGACAACTGTCCGCGCGGACAGGTTTTCGGCCCCAAACCTGGCCCAAGTTTGGTCCAGATTTGGGGGAGAAAATGGACAGCCTCTTTTCCTCCCTTGTCCGCCCCTGGCCCAGTGGCCAGCGACACAAACCCATTCCTCCCACTCTCTCCACACAAACCCTGCTCCCACCCTCCGCCGCCGCCCTAGCGACCGCCGCCGCCGACGATGGAGGACGGACTCTCGGCCGCCACGGCCGCTTCCGGCGCCGCCCTGTTGAAGGTGAAGAAGGAGAGGCTGTCGGCGTCGGACAAGAGGGCCGAGCGGAGGGAGAAGAAGAGGTTGATGGACCTCGCGGCCAAGGAGGCCGCGGCGGCGGCGGAGGAGAGGGAGCGCAGGGTCGCCATCGAGGCCGCGGCTGCACGCGACCTCATAGCCACCCAGGCCGCGGCTCGGGCGGTGCTTCTTCTCGGTGGCCTCATCCCATCCGCCGTCCCCGAGCTCGTGGCCTCGGCGGCGAGTTCGGCCTCGTCCGCCAAAGGGAAGCCGCCAAGGTCAGCGTCCCCCGTGCTCTCTACGGCCTCGCCGGCTGGGCACCCTGCCACGGCAGGCATTTCGCGGCTCGGGTCCCGCGAGGCGTCACCGGAGATGGGCACACACGTCCCCGTCCCCGCAGCCCCTGTGGCGCCCCTTGACCTCAACGTCACGCCGGCCGCGAGCCGCGAGCGCGTGGCGCCGAAGAGCCGGTCGATGTCGGCGGCCGGCACCGCACCGGAGCCTCGGGTGCTCGACTTTAAGGAGCCACCCTTGACGCCGTCCGACCCGGCCTTCTTCAATGAGGACGGTGGTGATTGTTTCATGAGAGACATGTCCGGCGACATGGCCGACATGATCTTCACCGGCCCAAGCTTCGTCAACGTCGAAGACGCCGAGACACAAGACCCTACCGGCCTTGGTGAGACCCAACCGGCCGAGGGTATCTCAATTGATGAAGAGCCTCTCGACTTCGATGATGAGCATGCCGCCCTCGTCGCCAACCCCAAGAAGAGGAATGCCCGCACGGCGTCATACACGGACATGGAGGACAAAGTCCTTTGTGATTCGTGGATGTCGGTGAGCCAAAACGCCACTATTGGTGCTCAACAAAAGGGCACAATGTTTTGGAGTCGGGTTCACAAGCACTACCATGAGATAAGAAAGTTGCGCCCTTACCAAATTGAGAGTGACCGGAACGAGGGGTCGCTTAGCAAGAGGTGGGCATACATTCAAACCGAATGTAGCAAGTTCCAAGCCTCATATGATCGTATGAAGGCCCGGAAGGTGAGTGGGGTTGGCATTGATGTCCTTGGCTTTCATGCAATGGACTTCTTCAAGAAGGTGTACAAGACCAAGTTCAACTTGGTGCATTGTTGGGAGATGATCAAAGGATGTCCCAAGTGGACCGAGCTATACAACTCTTTGAAGAGTGGCTCGAAGAAAAGGGCGAATGAAGATGATGAAGAGGTTGAGCTCGGCCAAGGCTCCAATAGCCGGGCGGTGCGGCCGAGAGGACACAAGTCCACGGCCCAAGATGCCAAGCGCGAGGAGGCCGCGGCCAAATTGGAGGCGACGTTGAAGGGGTTGCTCGAAAGCAACCAATCTACCATCGCCGCAAGGTATGTCGAGAAACGCAAATATAAGGAGGAGGCCATGGCATGCTATCTTGTTATGCAAAAGAAGAAGCTTGAGACAGAGGCCGACCGAATCAGGAACGAGGCGGAGCGCACCAAGCTTGCGGTGATGGCCGAGGAGAACCGGATCATGATGGCCGACTTGACCATCATGGACCTGGAGACAAGAGCTTGGTTTCTCAAGAAGCAAAAGATCATTCGTGACCGTGGCGATGTTTGATTTGCATCGCGTTTCATTTTCTATCATTTGTATTTTGAACTATGGATCATTTAGTTGTTTCGAACATGCCTATGTTATGCTTGTATGACATATATTGTCTTAATATTATTTAAATGTTGTTGTGCTATTGTTTTTGTTTCATATTTGAGAATGAGTTTTTTTTTTCAAAACGGACTGTTTTTGCGGACGGCCGTTGGAGGCACTTCCTCCCCCAAAGAGGACAGCGGCCCAAAGTTGGTCCGCGGACGGTCCAAAGCGGACACAATCGGTCCGTTTTGGCTGTCCATATGCGGAGGGCCGTTGGAGGTGCCCTAAGATAGCAGGAATTCATGTAACATCCAAAGAGTCAAACATTACCCTGACTTCTTTTTAGCATCCTTTCTTCCACAGTTTCGCCACCGAAGCTCTCTACTTTCAACTTCCTGCTTATATCGGCAACCCACGTTGTTGCTGCTTCAGTAGCAGTTTCCATAGAAGCTGTACATAATGCAGTCTGGTCAGCTGCCATTGACGATATGCGTCATCAGTGCCTGCTGAAATTACAATAGTCACAATTGAATAGCTTGCCAAAGTAGACTTTGGAGGAAGAGATTTATCCATCTCAACCTTCAGCGGACAAATATTTTTATCCTACTTCAAGACTAATATGGCATGATAGGCTCATGATGTGAACGCTGACAAATTGGCAGGTATTAGCCTGCACTGTAGGTTGTAGCCTTGTCATCTCTTAGCGACATGCGTCTGAAGTACCTAGAGAGCCATCCATGGCACGCTGCGCCATGGCGTCGCGACCTCCGACATTAGGTTCATCCGGTTGCCCATCCTGAATAAAAACGGCTCTGGTATCATGGCAGATTCGTGGCGGAGAAGATTGAGATGAGAGGAACGCCGTGCTGCTGTTGCGCTCACTGCGTAGAGGTGGAAAGTGAACACGTCAACGACCAGCGGAAATCTAAATTGAAGCGAACCGAATTGGTGTAGCAATCGCCAATCTCACCTCCTCTTGTGCCATCGTATTCGCCGCCTGCTCTTGGTTCGTCCATAGGGAAGGCGAGCGGGCTGTCCGGTCTGACGACGCCGTCCCTCTTATGGCGCTCTTCAGCGGCAGTGACTGTGGCGGAGGCGTATCTTCGTCACCTGCGCCATTGATGCATAAGCCTTTCTTGATCGGCGCCGCCGCCAGTGGGGGATCTCCAGCCGCGTCTGCTGCTCGAGGCGAGAGGACGGAGGGGGATAGCGGCTTGAGCCCGTAATAACTGCTTATTAGTGCTGATTGATGCGAATTGCTATCGATTGACTGCGGAAACGATTCTTGACAGGAAAAAACGGTCGACGGGATGCGGGAAGGAGGTGTGACGAAAGGGTGGGCAGAAAGAGGAACGAAAATTTTCTTTTAGATAGGAGAGATTACTCCCCTAATTCGGAAAAACGGTCGTAAGCTGTATATTAGCTTCATAAGGAGCGGTGCTATCTTCTAGAAAATTAATCTGGACTAGAGGTAGTATACTTTTTTTAAATCGACATAGGTCTACTATATATGGCGGAGTTCACCCCACTGTCCTTTACCCTGTCCTTTATGTTTCGAATTTTTTGACACTTTATACGGGTGAGATCATATGCTCCTACAATCCAAAACTGATTTTCGAGTATGCACCAACATATACACATTGTGTACATATTATATACGACATACTGTTTTACCAACTTTGTCGATACGTAGGATACATGAGTGTGTATGCAACAACAAAAAATTGTTTTTTCTTATGGAACGTTAGGCGGGAGTCGGCTATAGTGAGGCCTCCCTATAACGACAACGATTTCATGCGTCCGATGTATGTAGAAGAACGTTTCGTGTGTAACACTGTTTATATGTGTATGTATCATCGAATGTAGGAACAAATACTTCAGAAAATATTGCCTTTCATGAATGTAGCAGAAGAATCCAAAGTAGCAATTTTTATTTGCGCATGTAGCACAGATGTATAGCAAAAAAGTTAGATCTGTAGAAATTGCAACATGCAGCAAAAACTATTGTAGCCCTTTAAAAAAACATGTAACAAACAACATATCCAACAAACTCCAATATGATCGTAGCAAAACATGAATACAACGTCACTTTTGCACATGTAGCACTTTGTCCATGCTTGAAAACGCTAAGGATTAAGAAAAAATCCTGACTGATGGGCTGGCCCAATATTGTTAGTTTGTAGGTGCAGCTGTGCGCGGGAATTAAAGTTGCTGATCCAAATGCGCAGCCCGCAGGTGGAGCGGGCCCTTCCAGTTCTCCCGTTGTGCTTGTGCTTTAAAGCTTTCCTGTCAGCCTTTTTGGCCTACTCCCGCCTTACACGCCCTGCGTCTGTATATACTCCGTAGTTTGATTTGCTTGTGGCTCTCCTCTGATTGATCAATCTCTACAATTTGAGTTTAAACCTTTGTACCGACTAGTAGATTTGCACTTGCCATGCACGCCTCGTCAAAAAATTGTAAATTGTAATTAAATTTTCCAAACCATATTTCAATGTACATTTAATTATGAAAAAAATATGTATTGCAACACAATAGTAATTCGGTACATAAAATACAATGATATTGCCCAATATACCTATTAGGGATATTACATTAATGTGTTTGTGTGAAGGGCTGAAAGAGTCTGATGTGGAAGCAACAACAAATCAGTGGTGCAAGGGTAAAAACTTTCAGTCCTCAGAGCTCTTATGCATAAAAATCATATAAGTAACTTTAAAAAGTGTGTTAATTCAGCGAACTGCCCATTTGGTGGAAGTTGATACTTTTTTAGCTAGAAAGCTTTACATGTACCCGGTGCTACTTCTAATTATCATATAATTGAATCTTGTGAAGGACACCTGCTCTTCCATCTTAGAATGGAGCTTAAGTTAAATGTTGGCTCTAATGTCATGCAAAGGGAAACTATAAATACAAATACTTACAGTTGCTTGTGCTGATACCGCAGGGAAGCAGTCAAGGAACCAGACCGAACAAAAGTAACTTGGCATACAAGTCATTTAAATTTGTAGCCATTGTCATTGATATTGCTCAACCCTTCAGCTCGAAAAAACTTCGAGCTGCATGAAACAAATAGTCGTGGGTTAACACATGACAATACAGTAGGCTTGCTAATTTCTTCTGCTTCAGCTAGAAACAATCACAGTCCATATTTATTTACAATACACAACTCCTTTCGCCCAAACCACATAATAAACATTGCTATGAATCATATAATTAAGATAAAAATGATGCTAAACCTATCCTCCAAGGCCCCACAACTATTATGCTACTGTTTCATCTCACATTAAACACATTAGCCTCCTTGTTATAGAAATAAGTTAGCACCACATTCATTTTTGTATTGGTTCCTGCAAAAAAAGATCAGACGGTTCTTAGGTTATTAGCAAGCTTTGCAACACAATCTCCGAACTACTTCACATAATACAACATTGCCTGCACTGCAATACATAGTTTTTTTTGTTTTCAATTAAATCAAGAGAAATCAATCATGTTTAACATGTAACATTAAAATATATGTCACGTTAAAAAATCATAAGCTCGTCGATTTCTTAAAGTTTGCTACAACATGGCATTGTATTCCCCAATCATCCAATGGGTAGAGACATCTGATTGGAAGAGAAACTCTTTTCAGAGATGGGCACTAATTTGCTTGCATCAAGGCACAAACCAAGCCATCTAACGCTAAATCAGACAATTGAATTTTGGTATGAAAACCTGCTCTAAGGCATTTCTATACGGCTATTGATATGCCCATGAGGAAGCCTAGATTAAGATCAAGTATTCACAACAAAAATTATGTATTGTGAGTGAATCTATGTCATTTAGAATAATAATTCTTTGCTGAATTTACCGATGACTCAAACATCCATGCTTACCTCAGTATCTCAGACGTAAATATTACCTCTGTATATTATGGAGGGAGTTTTTCTCGCGCCTTGGTGCGTCGATTTACTGTTCACATATTATGGAGGGAGTTTTCTCGCGCTGTGGCGCGTCGATTTACTATTCTAAACAGTTATGAACAGTGCTTTCATCCCGCGCCGTCGGCTTTCGATCCGACGGTCCCTGTGGCTATTTTGCAGAAAAGCCCCTGTGTTCACTGCAAATTGCAGGCCAGTCCATACGTATATAAAACCTCACCGTAACCCTAATTCCTAATCTTCCTCATTTTCCCCCATCCACCTCGCTTTCCTCTCCCAGGCCGGCCGCCGTGGACGCACAGCTTCTCCGAGCCGTCGCCGCGAGGAGAGGCCAACGACGACGCCGCGGTTCTCCTCCCCGACACAGTCGGCTCCACGCGCCCACCTCCTGCTTCCCCTCTGCCACGCGCCGCATCGTCTCATCTGCGCCCAGCCACCATGCGACGCAGCCCCTGCATCCCTGCCAATCACCATGCCGCCGCCGTCGGCGTCGTAGCGTGTCTCCTTCTTCAATTGAGGTACTTCGTGATTCCACCCTTCCCGAATCCATCCACTGTTAATTTTTCGATAATCTCACGCCGTGCTAGCTTCCCGTCAGATCGCCGCCATGCCAGCTTCCCGTCAGATCGCCGCCGTGCGGCGCCGCCCTCGCTCTCCCCGGCCGACACTAGGTCGACGCGTCGCGCCGGCTCCACGCGAGGTCGCCACGCCTGCTGCTAGACGACGAGACGCACGCTGCTGGACGGTGAGACCACCACGGCCAGGGCATAGTGGCTGGGGATCGATTCCTCACCAGGGCTGACCTAGCCACCAGACCAGGATTCCTCGCTGGGACCGAGCCTGGACGCCGTGGCCGGGGAATGATTCTAGGCACGCTTGCTGCCCATGTTCCTCCCGCTGCTGTACTGCAGCACTCTTCTATCCCCCACCTCCTCCCTTTTCTATCAGATTACTGATTGGATCCTTCCAATATGTCAACGTCCATCCGATTACTGATTGGATCCTTCCAATATGTGAAGCATCACTGAATCTCTTTCTATGCAGTTCGTTGTGCTTAGAGGACAAATGAATTGGAGGTTTTCTGTTTTGAACTTCTGCCTACTATTAGTTATAAGCTGCAATTTGTTTTGGTAGTAGCATATTCTGCTAAAGTATTATTCTCCCTGTTGCCATTTCAAACTCAATATATGTTATTTGTTCCATATGTCACAGCAAATGGTGTCTCCAAAGATCAATTGGTCCGTTGCTTCTTTGCTTATCTAAAAAATAATATTTCAAATGTAGTTATGTCATGTCAAAGCATTCATATAACTTGGTATTGTTTATATGATTTTTGGAGTGATCCCAGGTTAGTTTGTGGCTTGGTTTAAACAAATCGATCAAGTACCAAGTCTACTATTGATTCAAGCAGATGTAGGTAGAACAAACTATTTCAGGTTACGTCCTAGCAGTGTTCTTGCTTACAGTAAGTTAGTTGGGTTTTTTATATGCTGCCCAATCTTTTTCTGAAATAGTTACGGTATAGCGAGTGACAAAACAGAGATAGTGAAACTATTGCAGCATAACCAAATATTTTGGGACCATGGTTTTAACCGCGCATCTCTTTGTGAGGGCTGAATTTGGTTGGTCAATAACGTAGAAACCTGTGGGCAAATACATGTATTTATTTTGAACTGAAGTATTTCTAGGTTTTGCTGCTGCAGTTGGAAGTAAAAGTTTGGCTAAACATCCACTAACGATACATTTTTTCCACCCTATCATATTATGGACCTACAAATCGTAGACCCTTATATATAAATTGAACTTCTTTGCACATCGCATCTATGACCGGTGTGACAATCTCAAAAGGAGCACTGCTATTAATGATATGTTGTTCATCTACATCGACCATATTTTTGTGCATAATAAGTAAAATGGATGCTTTCTCTTTTATCTAGAATTTATCTGAAATAATCTCACATCACTGCTCAAAAAATAGAGTTAATTTATTATGTTTCCTAGATAGCCTTATTATGCAACCCCTTACTTACAATTTCAGGTTGTAAATGTTAAGCTTTTGTTTCCAACAGTATTCTGGCCGCTGGCCCCTCATGCTAAGATTGGATATGTTTGTAACCCTTTCAAATTCTCGGACATGGATTCACTGAAAAGCTGGTATACTTTCATACCTACTCATACCCTTTGTGTATTTTTTTCATGCAGTGTTGCTACTTCAAATTCGAAAAGTTACACTTAATGTGCTTCAACGAGGCTTCATGTTGTGGATATGCCTATAACTTTATCTCCTATTACCTATTTGATGTTTCGGTTCGGTGGTGAAAACTAAATGGCATCCAAAGGCTTCTTTGAGATCAAGGTTACCACAGGAAAAGAGTTGTACACAATGCCAAGACAGTAAGAGCTCGTGATATAACGATAATGCTTAGCATGTCCTTCATATCTTTCTAGACGTTACTTTACTTGTGACGCAATCGTGTACCCTCACAAATATTCAGCATTTATGGGATCGGATTTCATGATAGTGCACCATTTCAAACCATTGGTTTTGGTGATGAAGAAAGCAAATTCACAATTCACATATGCATTATCGTTTCTTAGCTCAGACTTCATGCCTCACATATAAATTTTTTTTAGATAACTTCTGCTGGAAACATCGCTGAACTGCACCGTCAGATCGCCGACGTGCGGCGCCACCCTCGCTCTCCCCGGCGGACACGAGGTCGCTGCGCCGAGCCGGCTCCACACGAGGTCGCCACGCCTGCTGCTGAACTTGGAGCCATACGCCATGGCTGTCGTGACCACCGCCTCCTCCATCTGCCCCGGCCTCAGCAGGGCCCGCCGAGGAGGCCACGTGAAGCTGCCGAGAGCAACGGAAACTAATTGGTGACTTCATATTCTTTGGCAAGACGTTCAGGCCATCTGCTGATTGTTGTTATTGTTTTTCTCCGATGTTTAATTTGTTTTCTCCGGTGTTTCATTTGTTTCCGAGAGCAAAAACGAGTTTCACGCAAAATGGATTTATTGTTTTCATGTGCTATGGTAGGTACCGATTTTTTGGCACTGAAAATTCACGCTGGATTGTTCTGTCGAACTTGCAACACGAGCAGCAACGAGTCCTTGGTGAGGTATGTGCACCTTCTTTTCTTTGGATTCATCCAATGGTATGCATGGATTTCATTCTGAGTTGGCTGATATAGTTATTGTCCATGCACAACTAAGAAGATATGGTTCCCCTTCCATTTGGGTGAGTTTGGTGGTATCTAATTTGCCTTTATTACTTCTGCAATTAGAAGTTCAAGAGTAGTTTTCGTATGCCTAATTGTTAACTTAATGAAATTACCACTGTATATATTTGGAAACATAGCATAGTTATGCAAGTTTTACTCCTCTGGTTTGACTCGGCTTATCCAATTTGCGAACATAACTTTCTGCTTTCTGGTACCTGCCAGTGTTTATCTCATGATATTTCCATTTAAATCATACCGATACTATTTGTTGGTTTATCCTGCCTATAACACAAAAATTACTTTCATCCACCATTCATTACTTAGCTACTTACAATGCTTAGCCATGCATTCTAACAATATTATCATTTCACGCAGTGAATAAATGGTTATGTTTTCGGTCCCCAGATGGTGTTACCAGTGACATACAGGCAAAACGGTTATGGTGTCACTCCGTTTCAGGTGAGGTTAAATACCATTTGACCTGTACTCATGTCCGCCCACTCACGAAGGTACAAAATGATATACTTGCTATGATATTGTTTCTCTGCGTTTCTTTCCTTCATCTGCTTACAAATTACAAGATTGTTTACAACCTTCCTTTTCATTTGCATGGTTAATTCATGTTTGTATGATAGGAGTGCAACTAATTTCTACCATGCCCGATCCATGTTCCTCTGGTTGGTTATTTGTGTTGCATCCCCATCTGATTTACCTTCTCCATCTCTATTTGGAAGATGTACATCCGTTGATATTGTTGATGGAATGTTGGTTCTCTTATGTCCTGCTACCACTCAATGTTCTTCTGGATGGTTCGCGCTGTGTCCACCTTTTGCCTCCTTGGTAGACCTCCACGGCCAAAGTGTAGAACCGACAATATGTGAACTATTGCTTTAACTGGTGATTCTGATGGAGTGGTAGTCGAGTCTCCGTTGAACCAGTTTTTCTATGACGAATGTTGGTTCAGCTGAGTTGATATGGGCTGTCAAAAATGGGGAATTCTCCTATGTAATGGCAAATTAATTGTGTTGCCAAGCCCCCGAGTGTAAAAAATCATATATGTCTATGTGTATGTTCATGACAATATTTGGATACATTAATATTCTAACCTTAAAATTAGTCTCTTTTAAGGTTGGAACAGATTTTACAAATGTTACTTCTAAACAAAAATTTCTCATAAAGGGCGCGCCGCGCCGAATTGAACTAGTACCTATATATAATGGCGCGATCGATCCGCGGCCTCTTAGGCCACCAGTTACTGTTCATCCGCACATTGATTCCTGGCCGGTCGATCGTCAATCGACGTCCTAGATCCACTCCCCACCAGCGAACAGTACCCGATGAACAGCGCCCAGCGGTAAACAGTGCCGCTGAACAGTGCGCGCAGCGGATATAGCCGGCGATGAACAGTACACTCGGTGAACAGTACCGGTGCCCCCCCCCCCCCCGTAATGAACAGTGCCGTCCATGCAGTGTTCTGCAGCAAGCACCCGGTTGATGAACCGTGCCTGCGATGTACAGTACCGGTAGGCGACCTGAACAGTAACCTGATCGATGAACAGTGCGCGTTCTTGAGTCAGCTTCTAAAATTTGCTGATTTCGTCATTTTTGCCGAGCCCAAAATATATGGTTTTCTCAAGTGAATTTTTGCACGACCGTAGGGAATGAAGTTAGCTATATCCATGTATTTTTTTTAAAAAGATTGAGAAGTTTTGAAAAAATTCAAGATGTGATAAGTTGCAGAAAAGTCCCCACCTTTTCCAAAAAATTGTGAATCGGTCCTCCGACGCAACACACCCGCGGGCCCCACCTTATCTGCAGAAAAGTCCCCACATTTTCACCTATGTTTTGGCAGGAAAAGTCTTTGCGTTGTTTAACAAATATGAAACGGTCCTCCGACAGAAAGACCCTCAGACTTACCAAGAATTACGATTCATTCTTCTTTTCATGATAATGTACATGAAATACATGCACGTCGACGAGTGGGTTACATTCCTGTGATCGGTTTCGAGTGCGATCGAATCTAGCTCCTTAATTTTGGATTCAAATTCGCAAAAAAACTGTCGAATATTGTCAATTCGTCGCACTCAGTCATCCGTTTGAATTTCCCTTTGACAAGTAGATAGATATCACCATTTCAAACAACATTCATGTTTTAACATTTTTTACGGACATACGCATATTTAGAACAGATACATATTTCTTTCGAATTTAACCCTAACTAAAACACAGCGTACAGGCGTGTCGCCGCGCCATCTTGCCTAGTATAGTATAGCAATCGGTACCTTGTGCTAGCTTTTGTTACTGATTTAAACTTCTTTGTTGCGGTAGTTTCAGAACAGAGCACTCAATATCATGCCCCAGTATGGTACGATGAGTCTATGACACCTGAGTTAAAATCCCAACATCCTTTTCATCATTCCCGTTGCAGCCCCCGGGCTTGTGCAGCAATAGGGTTGAATCAGAAATCTCACCATAGTCTCAAGTAAGTCAAGCGCCGCATCGTAGCCTGGAGTCTCCGTGCGGCGGCCAAGAGCGTGTCCCGGGTGCTGGTCGGCGTCGAGCCTGGAAAGCCCAGCGATACGAATTTCGGGTCGTCCTGTCGGAAAATAAGGGCGGGACGTCGCGCCGGCTGCCTGTCGGAGGAAGGGGACGGGACAGAGGGCTGGTATGGACGCGCGGCTTCGGCCAGAGATAGGAGATGGGGCGGAGGCCAGGCTGAGCGCGCGACGCCGTCGGGTGCTGAGGGCGGCTCGGTGGCTCTCGGCGTACAAGAGACCGACGGCGGCGCTGGGTAGAATCCAGCCAAAAATGGTGAATCGTATTAGAGCAAGAGCTGAATCGCAGGCTGCGGGAGGTCGGACGGGCAAAGGATTCTCTGTGCGAATCGTTTTTAATGCCAATCTTTTTTTTGGTGATAGCTCAACCCATGTGGATCGTTGATTACATAAACGGCTCAGATTTAAACTATCAACACAACTAAACACATGTTTGCTCTTTTAATAATAGGATGTGTTTGCTCTTTTAATAATAGTGTAGATGTAGATAAAATCAAACAAAATCTGCACTTGTTCAGTACTTCGTATATCACTTGATTCTAATGTCAGGTAGTTTCAGTCTCAAAACAAATAGCGGTCCTGCTGACATCCCACCAAAGAGAGCAGCTTGTTTCATTTTTCAACGAAGTTCGGCGTGGTCACTGCAGCACTAATTTTAAATTAGAGTGAATTCCACTTTTTACCCTCTAAGATTAAATTTGTGACACCTTTTACCCAATTTAATTGGATTTGCTCAAAACTACCCCATTTAATATACTTCCTTCCATTTTTTACTCTTTTTTATATTTCAACCCGTTCTGATCGGTGGGTCCCACACTTGTAGTCCTACGTGGCGACGCCAGATAAGACGGTCGTTCCCGCTAGACGTGTACAACCGAGTCAAGCCGAGCTGATGAAGCCGAGCCGATCTGGTTCAGGACCTGTAAACAGCAGGTTGGATCGAACCGGTCCAACCGATCGAACGGGCCAGGTCGTCGTTCGAGACCTACACCCGTCTCGCTGATTTCCCTCTCCGTTTAGAGTCCTGTCATTGGCGGCGGCGGCGCCCGGCGGCGACTGCTCCGTTCCATCCTGAGCTAGATGAGAGCCGGAAGAAAGCGGACGAAGAGGGCGGTGGCGAGGACTTCGTGTGTCGGCGGACCACCGGTGGCGCCGTCAAGGTTTCCACGGCCTCTGGCTTGGGCATGGGCTTCAGGCGGAAGTCAATTGCTCTTGCGTAGGACGGTAGGAGAAGAGCTTGTGTGCAGATCGCTGCGCGCAGGTCGCTGAGCGCAGCTCGGTGGTCTTTCAACGTACAGAATATAGTCTGGGCTATTTGGACCGAGCAACAATCATCTCCACCTCATGTCTTGGTTGCTTCAGTTTTAATCTTGTGTGTGTAATCTCTCTCCTTGTATCCCCATGTATTTCCCCTGCATGGTCGTAAAGAAATTGTTCTATACATGTAATAGTGAGACGGATTGGCAACAATATGGACTCAATATTGGCAGTTTCAGATGTCAACTTTGACAGAATATGGACAGATTTATGAGCCAAACTGAGATACTTTGATGTAACAAATTGCAATAGTTAGGTAACAATATAACTAGATGACCAAACTTAAGTCCACTATAGCATTTCGTTTCTATATTGAAGCAATTCAATAACCGAAGGACATCCATGGTTCAACTTCAAATCCAGCAAAAAAGCACATCTAAAGCTGAAGTTCAAAAGGAAAAAAATCCTGAGAACAAAAGGCATACGAAAATAACAAGTACAAGAATTAATGATGATGGATACTAAATTGGCTACTCCTCCCTAACAGCCTCATATCCAGCGGCTGCATTACCACCTATTGTGAACTTTGAGTAGATTCTACCACTTGAAGTCCAAAAAATTCTGAAACGGCTACTGTAACAATAAGACAACAAAGACAATTACTATGAACTGAGTTCTCCTACTGGATGCTTTCTCAAGTTTACATAAACGTTGCCAATTCACAGGAAGACTCTAAAAAATGAAACCTAATGGCAATACAATATGTAATACAAATTCGCCGACGTATAGTTCGTATACCATTAATCACCACTAGCAAATTCAACCTAACTCTCGTTAGGGCAGAATACCCAGGCAAAGAACCCGAAGTTGGTCGAGCATACACACAGCCGAATCATATCGGCAAGGGCCGAGAAGGAATAGCCTACCGGCAAACCACGTATATATCCGGGAATCACCGCCGATCGCCGGCCGCGCAAGGACCAAACGCACCTGTCGCCCGCCTCCACTCGGTTTTCTCGTACGTGAGAATAGTAGAGGACTATGTAATTTGGGCTAAGTCAGTTAGGCAAAATACAGAGCGATCAGATCTGAAACCGGCTCGGCTCGGCTTCATCAGCTCGGCTTGTCTCGGTTGTACACGTCTAGCGGGAACGACTGTCTTATCTGGCGTCGCCATGTAGGACTACGAGTGTGGGACCCACCGGTCAGAACGGGGGTAGTTTTGAGCAAATCCTATTAAATTGGGTAAAAGGTGTCACAAATTTAATCTTAGGGGTAAAAAGTGGAATTAACTCTTTAAATTAGTGATTAGAAAACTCCCTCCCGGGCCGCCCCCGCGCGGCGGCTCCGGAGGCTCCAAATCCTCGCCGCTAGAGGCACAAAGCCGGCGCGCCCCCGGCCGCTGCCGCTGCCGGCGCTGGCGGCGGTGGCGGCGCCCTGCCTGCCAGTGAGGCGGAGGGCCGAGGGCGGACCTGCGGAGCCGAGACACTCGTCTCGGTCGCGCAGATGGGTGCTGCGCTCGGCGACGGCGTCCCTGGCGCGGTGGGGCGGCGGCGACGAGGATGTGCAGGGAAGGCGGAGAGGCTGGCGGCACTACCCGGCGGCGGCGTCCTGGAGCTGGGGTGAGCGGCACATCGCGGCCCGTTTGGGCCCGATCTGGGTCCAGCGGGCCCGCCCGTCCTGGACGCAGCTCGAGGCATGCTGCTGCTCGGCATGGCGAGGCCGGCTGATGCGTGGCGCTGGTGGTGGTGCGGCCGTCTTGCGGGCGTGGTGGACCGAGGGGGGTTGTGCGCGGCCCGGCTCTGTGGGTCGCGCAGCGACGCGGGGCTGATGTCCGCGGTCGCGGCAGGGCGGAGCGAGGTGGAGTGGCGGTGATGGTGGTTCACGCTGCGGGTTGACGCCATGCAGGGGCTCGAGTCTGAAGGCGGCGGCGCGACGGCCCAATCTGGGCCAGGATGATGTGTCGTAGGGTTGCTAGCGGCACCCTGTTGCCGCTGCTCGAGCAGGGGAGACGAATGGCGCCGGCGGCCCGCCTCCGGCTGTTGCATCCTCCCTGGGAAGAAGGCGGAGGACCGGCAGCGTGCGGTGACGCGGTCGGCGTTGTGGCCGAGGATGGAAGGTCTCCGAGCTCTTCATCTACAACGTGCACATCTTCTCGCGGCGATGGTGGGCTGCCATCTCCCGTTTCAGTCCTGCATTGGTGGGTCTTGTGGTACTGGTTGGCTGGGGAGAAATCCTTGCTTTGCGCTGACGACGGTGACACCCGTGGGTGCCGTCTCCTTCTTGGAGGCGTCGTCTCGGCCCAAACCATACCCTACCCTCCTCGAGCAACAGGGGAAACCCTAGTTCCGATTGTCGGACCAAGCAACGGCGGCATCTCGATGTCGTTCCCTCGTTGGAGGCTTTGCTTGCGCTTGCTTGGGGCCAATGCGGCTGGCGGTTTTGGTTTTTCCTCTCCAAGGCGTGTGCAAGCAGGGCGCAAGGTACACCGACGCTGATGCCACCTTGGGCGACGTCTTCTTCAGGTCCGCCTGGAGCCTGCCGCCCACTAGCCGACTCCTCCTAGGCGCAGACGTGGTTGGTACGTTGCTCCGAGCGGTTTGGAGTCGCGGTCGTCTCTCGGAGGCTTGCAGCATGTGTGAGACGCGACCTTCTTGCTCTCGATGTTGTGTGTTGTGTTGTCGTAGCTAGGGTTTGGTATTTACTCGGTTTCCCTTCAATTAACCGAGCATTGTATGGTTTTCGGATCCGGTTTCCCTGATAAACTTGATCACCTTTCTCTCTAATCAATGAATTTAGCAGCTCTCTGCTAACATTCAAAAAAAAAAAAACTCTTTAAATTAAGAACCGATCAATGTTGGTTATGGAGCTTAGCATGCTGAGAAAGCAGTAGCAATCATTAAAAGACGCCGGAGTAGTTGTATTATATGGCTGGTGGTGGAAGGAAAGGATTCTTCAGTCCACTCAGTCTGATCGCTACAGTCTAAACTCACAGGTTACCCGCACCGGCAATGGATCCAGCCACGAAGCTGAGCTTCGACTCGCCGATCCTCCGCGTCTACGAAGACGGCCGAGTGGAGCGACTCTTCGACACGGACACCACCCCGCCGGGCTTCGACGCCGCCACGGGCGTCACCTCCAAGGACGTCGTCATCGACGGCACCACCGGCGTCTTCGCCCGCCTCTACGTCCCCGACGACCTCCTCGGCTCCGACGCCCTGCGCAAGAAGCTGCCGATCGTCGTGTACTTCCACGGCGGCGGTCTGGTCCTCGGGTCGGCGTCCTCTCCGACGTATCACAGGTACCTCAACTCCCTGGTCTCCAAGGCCGGTGTCCTGGCCGTGTCGGTTAACTACCGCCTCGCGCCGGAGCACCCGATCCCCGCAGCCTACGAGGACTCCTGGACGGCGCTCACCTGGGCCGCGTCGAGGGAAGATCCGTGGCTGTCGGAGCGCGGCGACCTCGGACGCATCTTCCTGGCCGGTGACAGCGGCGGCGCGAACCTCGTTCACAACATGACAATCATGGCCGGCACCAGGGGCGATCTGTCCCTAGCTGCAGCGCTAGAGGGCGCGATCGTATTGCACCCCATGTTTGGAGGGAAGGAGCCCGTCGACGGTGAGGCCGTGTACACGAGAGAGATCATGGAGAAGCTCTGGCCCCTGATATGTCAGGGAAATAGAGAAGGGCTGGACGACCCGAGGTTGAACCCGATGGCTCGTGGAGCGCCGAGCCTGCAGAAGCTGGCGTGCCGGAAGCTGCTTGTGTGCTCGGCCGAGCGCGACTACGCGCGGCCAAGGGCGGCAGCTTACTACGAGGCCGTGAAGGCGAGCGGGTGGCGCGGTACGGTGGAGTGGGTGGAGTCTGTGGGGGAGGAGCATGTGTTCTTCCTCGGCAAGCCCGAGTGTGAGGAGTCTCTCAAGCTCATGGACCGGATCGTCGCCTTCCTCGCGGGAAATTGATTCAGAGGAACGACGCTCATGCGTTTCAGTATGTTTTTCCTTTCGAAATCTTGTTATCACAGCTCAGTAAGAACTCTGCGGTAATGTTAATCTGTGACGCATATGGGAAATTCAAAAACAACCAACATGTCAGTTCAGTTCATTCTGTTCTAACCTTGCAGTGAAGCTGCAAGTGTCGCACACTCGCACTGAAGAAATCGGCTAACAATTGCATATTCGTTCATTTTGTGGCGTACTGAACAAATCACCAATTGCACATTCCTTCATTACAGAATCAATCATACAAGTATATAACTGATGCAAACTCAGCAGTCAGCAGCGCCTGACGAAATCGGCCAGGACGGCCAGCTCCTTGGAGGCATTGTCGCAGTCGGGCTTGAACAAGAAGTGGGCGTGCCTCTCGCCCTTGGTCTCGTAGAACTCGAGCTGGCCGTCCCACCCGGACGCCTTGATGCCCTCCGCGTACGCGCGCGCCCTCTCCACGAACCAGCAGTGCTCCGCCGTGGTGACCAGCACGCGGCCGCACCCAAGCTGCCTCCACTCCTCCGGCGACGACGCCGGGTTGATGTACGGGTGGTCGCGGCCGAAATTACCGCCGCAGGCCACATCCCACACGCGGTCCATGTCGAAGCCGGCGTCCGCGGAGGACTCGCCGCCCAACCGTTCTGTCCCCCAGAAGTAGGAATGCATGAGGGCGACGCCACTGACCTTGTCGCCGTAGCCGTCGATGCGTTCCTTCCGAAGCCTTATCGCCGTGTTGTGCGCCATGTTGGCGCCGGCGCTGTCGCCGACGAGGCACAGCCGAGCCGCATCGCCGTGTGCGGCGAGCCAAGGCTCCGCGCCGTCGGGGCGGCACGCGGCGACGACCGCCTTGAGGGCCGCGAAGGCGTCGTCGTAGGCCGCCGGGAGAGGGTGCTCCGGGGCCAGACGGTAGTCGACGGATACGACGACGGCGGGGACCGCGGCAGCAAGGGGGGTGGCGTACCTGTGGTAGATAGGGGAGAAGGGGCTCTCGATAAAGAAAGCGCCGCCGTGGAAGAAGACGACGACGGGCAACTTCTTGCCGGGCTCCGCCGCGGCGCTGGGGAGGTAGAGGCGGGCGGAGATGTTTGTTGCGGGGTCGAGGACGATGTCCTTGGAGGCGACGCCGTTGGCGGGGGCCCCGGAGGGACAGGGGGGCACCGTGTCGGTGCCGGTCAACCGCTCGACTTGGCCGTTATTGTGCAGGCGCATCAAACCGGGCATCTCGAACTCAATCTCCATGACGACGGACGGTGGCCTTTGCCCTTTGGCTTCGCCGCGTAGAGCAAGACGGCAAGCGGAGCCACGAGTAGGGAGCTCGTCGATCTTGCTTGTGTCAGCTCAGAGTGGTCGAAGCTGAGAGCAGAAGAGTCGAACAATGCGATCTGAGATTTGCTCCGATGTCGGATGATCTGAGAGCAGAAGGACTAGCTTGCGGTGGTTGGCGTACAAGAAGAAACTGCTCTTCTTTGGATGCTTTTCCATGGAGGCAAAAGCATGGAGCTCACCATATTGTGCCTCCGCTGGTAGAGAAAAATACACCCTGCTCACGTTCCATCTTGTCCTTGCTCACATGGGTGGAGCCTCACTATGCTACTCCACACCAAGTATACACGTAAAATAATTGCTGTCGTATCTCACGAGCCTTTCAAATTTTAAAAGTAAAATAAAATCACGCATACGACTAAATGAATATAAGCTAGAGTATAACATTACGCTTGTAATATGAATACAACCATGGCAGAAAATACTCAGATATTCTCATCCCAACCCATAGTCGAGTGTTTGGTAGATAGTGTTAACCATGCCCAGCTCGTACCGAAAAGTCTTCTCAGCCCTGCCGCGATTCGGCCGCCCTCTCGTACTGAAAACTAATGTCTCCGAAAAATTTCCCGCATGTGTCACCCGGCTCGTGGAGGCGAAACCCCCTCACCCCCAACTCATAACACTCCTTTCTCACGCCCTCCTCTCACCCCCGAGCCCCGCCACCATGCTCTTGTGAAAAATCGCCCCGCATCGCCCCTCCCACGCCCGAGCCACCTCCGCATCCTCCCGCACCTCCCACACCCGACCCAGTTGGCTTTCGTCGGTAGCAGCTCGTCGGACTCCAGAACTTCCATCATCGGCCTCCCACGAGCCACCCTAACACCGGTCTCCCGCCGATCCGCAACTCCTAGAGGGAGGTAGGGGCGCAGGTTGAACACCATTTTGGGAAGGTTTTCTTCGCCGTCAAATGGAAATTACTACTTGAACTAAATATTATGTGAGCGCATTAATTCTTATCTTGCTATTTAATTACCCCCACTTAATTTTGCCGAGCGTGGACCCTATTGCATATCACGTGGCATGTATCATATTGCGCATTGCACTATCTTGTACTCCCTCTGTTCCTGTATGTAAGGCCTATAGTTTTTTGAGAAAAAAAATCCAAAATATAGGTTTCATTACGATTTATGGACAATTTTACCCATAAAAAATGACTTCCAAGCTCGAATGGAAGGATTTAACATATTGTTTTCATTTAATGGCTATGAGGGACTCCTCACTTCCAAAAAAACGGAAACAAATGAGTCCACTATATCCCAAATACCTATCTCTTAATATTCGTGCAGAAAACTATAGGCCTTACATACAGGAACAGAGGGAGTATTGATTTGGGGACTTTATTTTCTTGTATGTGAATTTGCTTCTTCGCGTTAGACGCTGGTACCAAGTTGTGCTAAGAGGAGTTCGCTTGCTACTGTGAGGATTATATCATGTGTCCCACTTCCGCTGACATGACAAGCGTTAGTGCTCGAATGGTTAGGGATGACTTTGGAGCTATATAACTCGATCATAAAATAACTTTCACCTGATATCTCAATGTTGATAATTTGCTAACAACTTGCGTGGAAGATAACACTATTACAATAGTAACCTGATAAATAAAATTTGTCACCAAGAGGTTACTACGAAGAGATGCCTATTTGGATCTTGCGTGTCACACTACCACATGATATACGATATACTGTTGCCCTGTTGGGACATGTGTTTGTCTATCTTGACATGTATTTCCTATGTTGCTCGATCAGCCATATTAATTGCATTTTTTGTGTCATAGAGTTGTGTTGTGACATCTATTGTGATGTATTCACTCTATCATGTGCACCAAAGGTGACACGCTCAAACCTGGAATCTCGACACGAGGGGTGATTATTTCGCGAAGGTTTTCCTGCTCCTCAAGCAACAGCTAGTCTCTCAGGCTAGGAATGTCAACACTGGGGGTCATTATTCCGTGAGGGTTTTCCTCCTCCTAACCCCTAAGGCAACAACTAGACTAGTCAATCAAACCAGGAATCTCAACGCGAGGGGTCATTATTCCGCGAGGGTTCCTAAAGCAACATCTAGGCACTCAGGTCAGGTTATCAGCGCGAGGGATCTCTGCCGGGAATTATCGTCGAGGCTGGGGTTCTCTTCCCGTCGGGCGTGCTCCTCGTCATGACAAGAAATTCTACTACAGTAAGAGACAACAATCAACAAAGTACAAAGTAATCAGTTCTACTAAATCTGAGTCAATTAATTCAGAACGGAGGAAGTAAGAGACAACAATCAACAAAGTACCAAGTAATCAACAATTATGTCTATGGTGATTGGCGTGTACTTCCAAGTACTTCCAAGTATTCCCGCTGAAAAAATTTAGAGCCGTCTGATCAGCACACTTAATAATCCAATTTAATTAAGTTAACAAGGGGTATTATGGTAGTTTACTTGGTGGAACCACCCCGCACGAGCTAACCACGATCTGAACCCTGCAGTGCCGATCTGAAGTTCTGAACCTTGCAGTGTCGCCGTCCTCTTATCTCCTCTGCTCCTCCTCTCCCTGGATTGACTCTAGTTGACATCTGCTTGATCCAGTCATCATCGAGCAGAACACCTAGCTCACTATCGTTCACTTTCTAGATCACATACTTGCCGATTCAAGGAGACGCAAGCTAGTGATGGAGCGGCGCGGAGGTCGGACTGGGAGGACCGGTGCAGGCGGCATCCGGAGCACCGACTGTCCAAGGGCGTGCACCCGAGCTGCCTCCACGACCGCCTCGCCCACCTGTCCGCTAGCTCCTCCGCCACCACCACCATGACGCGGGTGTCCGACTCGGCCAGCACCTCCCCCTACTCCTCCACCGGCTCGCCTCCGCTCCACCACGCCGCCCTCTCCGCCGACGCAACCTCCGTCCACGTCATCGGTGGCGGATCCTTCGTCAATGTCTCGACCTTCTCGCAGCCGCTCATGCCCATGGTGTCAAAGAAACCACCTGCAGGGAGGCAAGATGAAGCTGCCGCAAGGGGGAAGGAGGCCGGCGAGGCGAAGAAGAAAAAGAAGAGCAACAACAGCAAGAAGAAGACCGGCAGGTTCTTGTCACGGCTGGTCGGGTCGCAGAAGCGCCGGCGAACAGGGACACCGACAGCGGCGAGCTTTGGTAGAGGTGTTAGGCGAGGGGATGAGCTCGTCAGAAGCGTCGGCGAACAGGGGACAACGACGGCGTCGAGCTCTGGCCAAGGTGGTCGGCGGGGGGGGGGGGGCGAGCTTGTCAGAAACGCCGGCAAACAGGGGACAACGACGGCGGCGAGCTCTGGTGGAGGTGGTAGGCGAGGGGACGAGGTCGTCGGCGCATCGGCGGCGGGATCGAGCTCTATGTTGACTTCTGACTGAGAGATGAGAGAAAGAGGGTGACATGTGGGGCCATCTAATTTAGAGACTGACATGTGGGCCATCTGACGGTACTTTCAAGTATTTTCCAGTACTTTATTTCTAGTACTTCCTAATACTTACAATTTTTCCACCCGTTGAATCTAGTTCTTTGACGGTTCATAAAATTGCCAACCATGGTATAACTTATATTAGCAATTATTGGATTCGACAAACAAGCACTTAGCAAGTGCGCACGATAATACCTTGGACTTGGAGGCTGAAGCGAGTGACGTACGGAACGGCGGCAGTTCGTAGTCGTCAGTGAGACTACCGTCGTGCGCCTATAAGGGGGGAAGTTCTTATCCGATCGATCGATTCCGTTTCTAACTTTTTTTTAAAATTAAAACGCCAATATATTAAGTCAGTAAGCCGCCTCATTAAAAATCTTACAGTCCTCGTAGGTACCCTGATAAGAAAAAGAGTGCGTCTGAAACTTGCCGCTTTTAAATCATTGTATGCTTACATCGTTTATGAGAGAGCTAAGAAGGAAGCCAGGGGGGATCATCGTCCCAAATACAAAGAGATTTAGTTCTAAAACCCTCCCGAGCTAAGTGATGAGCACATTTATTTGCCTCTCTCGGGCAATGGGAGAAGGTGACGTTTCCAATAGATGAAGCAATCTCCATACTCTCAGCAAAAATTCCAGCAGCTTCCGACCACCATTGATCTCCCCCATTGCAATAGTTTATAGTTTCCAAAGAATCACCTTCCGCAATGATATTGTTGCACCCAAATCTATTTGCCAGATGAAGACCGAATTTCATAGCCCTTGCTTCCGCCATAAAAGCATATGGAACATTAGCAATATACTCCATGCTAGTCGCAATAAACTTGCCCTTGTAGTCCCGAAGAATTGCACCTAGGGCTACATCCTTCGTATCAATATTGAATGCGGCGTCAACATTTAATTTAACTCGTTTGAGGCTTCTCCCACCTTATTTCCTCATCAACGGGTGGGGCTTTTGACGCTGCCAAAGAATTAACAGCAATAGAAAGAATAGAGACAACGATTCCGTTTCTAACTAGTACTAGCGTATATGTGATCGATTCCGTTTCTAACTACTACCTCCGATCTGATAATAGTGTCGGAGAAAAACAACTACTCCCTCCGTCTCAAAATAAGTGTCTCAAATTTGATAGAAAGTGGATGTATTTAGACATGTTTACGTATAAATCGAAAGCACATGCCACGCCATTTTTTTTCAGATAGGAGGAGTAGCTTTGAGGCTTTGACGTACTACTAGGTATGTTTGGATCGATCTATTGTTTCTGGGCTTGTCCGGTTGGCCCATCAAATGAGCAGACCACCAAGTAGCTCGGCTGTTGTTTTGCAGGGTGGCAGAGCGTTATTGAAAGTCAAAAACTTTTCACCCACCGTTTGCTGGTTAGAAGCATCCAATCAAAATCTGGCAACTTGAATTTAAATTTGACATTAGCATACGTCAGGCTAGTCTTGCAAAACAAAACTTACAATTTGTTCCACTTTCATACTTGGACTGGATTTACCACACATGTTAGAAATCGACAATCTAGCCACCTGGATTCAAATTAGACTTCCAACTCTGGCGTAAAACTTCAACTTGTCCCGTAACTACTTCTTTTAGACGATCAAACAATAACTCCAAACAGATAAACAGGCAGGTCCATCTCAAACCAACCGACGCCTCGCCGGTACAACATACTTCGGCCTCCTTCCCTGGCTCATGTCCGGACCGGAAGGAGTACTTTCATCATCCGATTTTGACACATCATCGTCCTAAGCAAATAAACCACTTGAGTGACATTACTAACAAACAGCACGAGATGAAAATTATAGCTACTGTACATACCCGGAATAGACATCTAATCCTTTCCTCGTGCGCTTTCATCCAAGCATCCAAATCCTTGGGGCCCACCAGAGGATCATCCATCTACAATATAATATCATAGCAATATATAGCAGGGCATGACATAATAAAATAAACAATGGAATGAAAGCAAAAAAACTCTCGCTAGGTTGTAATAAATGACATACCCGCGATTCCAAGTTTCTATATGGCATGCATTTTATGGGATACCGCGAGCATTGAGGCGGTGGATAAACTCCGCAGAGCTTTCTTATGGAAGAGCAAATCGGAAGTTCTAGGTGGTCACTGCCTCGTGGCATGGGAAATTGTTACCATGCCCAAAGAACAAGGCGGCCTAGGTATAAGGAATCTTATAGCACACAATAAGGCTCTCATGGCAAATATGTTAAGCAAGCTGTTGACAGGAGGAAATAGTCCATGCTTTCAGTGGCTACAAAACAGGTATCTAAGCGACAGAATCCTAACTAAGCCTGAGGCTAGTGCTACCCCCTTTTGGAAGTCCCTCTTCTCATTAATGCCGATGATTTCTGCGGCAACAAAATGCATTCCAGGCAGCGGGTTGCTGGTCTCATTCTGGAATGATGCTTGGCTTCCCATTGGTAGGCTTGCTCATCATTTTGCAGTCTTATACACTTTTGCTCAGGATCAGGAATGCACCATTTCATCTCAACGAAATGGCGATGATTGGGAAATAAAACTATTGTATCCCCTGTCCGACGCTGCCTCGGACCAGCTAAATCAGCTACTGACCATTCTACAGACACATCAAGTGGCACCCTCTACCAATGATTCTAGGATAATGGTTACCTCAAATAAACCACCAAACACGAGGGATTTCTACAGGTTGTTCACGGACCGTGGAATTATATAGGAGCAAGCACATTGGATCTGGCAGCCAGTTATACCTCACAAACACAAGGTGTTCTGGCATTCAGGGGAAGGCTTAACACCAAAGACAACATGGTCACCAAGAAGTGGTGCCTGGACGCGGGATGTGATACTTGTCCTGCGCTGGAATCTATTCACCACATTGTACTGCACTGCAAGACGTCGGCATGGGTTTGGCAGAAACTTGGTATCCTTCCCACCGCTCTTAATTCCAGCACAATCACGCAATTCGTCCAAGATTCGGCAACAACACAGGAGACTACTTGGACAATTTGTTTTGCGGCATGCGCTCTAATGCTATGGCGCTCTCGAAACGACAGGGTTTTCAACAACGTCACGATAACTAGACAAAGATTACTACAATTGATTGCTGAGGAATTAAGATTAGGACCCTACTCCAGAGCGCACTCGCGCTTTCCCAATTCAGAGCGCACGCGTTAAAAAAGGAAAAGATTTCCTCACCGCCGCATGCAATCTGACGTGCACACACAATAGTCTAAATTTTGAAAAACACATAACTTTCAAACCAAGCGTCCAAATCAAAATCGGTTTTGACAGTAGTGTTCCTCGCGACCAGATCTACAAAACTAGATCCCCCTTAGACATGTTCCAATAATTATTTTACAAAAAGCAACTTTTTGTGGTAAAGCAAATTCATGGTAAAACATGTTTTTTATATAGAAGTTGCTTTTATAAGATTTTCTCTTTTAAAAGCAAATTTACAGTACAAAGTTGATTTTCATGCTAGTGTATACTACTGTTGTTGTGATAGAAAAACAAGTTTGTATTTCAAAAGTTGACTTCGTAAAATATTTTGAAAACCAACTGTTACCAGAAAAACAAACTTCTAGTCAAAATTTGCTTTTGTAGAACGAATCGACGAGTTGAAACAAAATTGTATCAATATTTTAAAAATTTATAGTACGAACTTTTATGTTATAAAAGTTGCTTTTAAAAATTAGAAAATGTGTTAGTACTATGCATATGGATAGACAAGATTGTAGTATGCCAATTTTTTTGTTTTTTTAGACGAAAGTAAGTTTATAATACAAAAGGTTCTTTTCGTGTTCCTGTATACTACATAGCTATTTTTGTGATAAAAAAGACAAGTTTATATTTCAAAGTTTATTTCATAAAAAGAAAATTTGAAAACAATTGTTATCATGAAAAAACACCTTATTGTGAAAATTTTCTTTTGTACAATGAATCGACGAGTTGAACAAAATTTGTATCACAAAAAGGCAATTATACGAGGAGAGTTCGCTTTTTGATAGAAAAGCAAGTTTATAATACAAAATTGCTTTTTAAAAAATAAGGGTCAGAACGTACTCATATGGGATCTAGTTTTGAAGATATCATTGCGAGTAACACGATGATGAAAACCGATTTTAATTTGGACGTTCAGTTTGAAAGTTATAGACTTTTAAAAGTTCAAAACTGTTTTGCATGTCCGTACAGCATGTGCGTGCGACGCGCGAGGTAGAGGCGCACGCGCGCTGACTGTGATTTCCCTTAAGATTATGGGCCCACCGTAAAACGAAGATTGCCGTTCCACTCAACAACTGGGCTGCTAAACTCGACGCCGCAAATGATTACTTCACAGCCTAGTGTATTTGTCACTACTTCATAGCTTCCTTTTCCTTTTCTCTTCTCTTTTTTCTTTCCTTTTTTCTCTCTTTCTTTCTTTTGAGGTTTTGCCTTCTTCTTATTTCCACTCTTTTTTCCTCTATTTTTCGACCGCTTTGTAACTCTGTAACCATAAGGTAGACCATCATCTACCTTCTTTATATATATATATATATATATATATATATATATATATATATAGGACATATTCATACTACTCCCGGGTGTAACTACACCCATGTGTGTTTCACACATGTATGGAGTATCTATCATACCGGGAGGTATGTAACATGTAGTATGGAGTATATAATGTTATTTTAGTACTATAGATACTTCTTTTTTGGTAGTATGTAGAAAATTTCTACATACTTCTCTTTTATATGAAGATATATCGATATTTCAACTATATAGTGTAAAATATTAGGACAGTTGCAACTTTTTCATGAAATTTGTTTTGGGGTATCTTAGATATAGTATATGAACATACCCAAACTGATAAAGTATGACAAATATTTCCGTAAGGTGGTATATGAGACGTGGGTGTAGTTACACCCGGGAGTAGAAAGCATTTAACCTATATATATATATATATATATATATATATATATATATATATATATATATATATATATATATATATATATATATATAAACTTCAAAAAAAAATGACATACGTGCACGTCAGCGAAATCCAGTGGATGACTACCGTAAGGTCGTGGCCATGAGGGATCATGTCCGCCTTTGTATTTACCAGCGTCGATGGGGTGCTTCGTACCAATAGTCTCGTTTATACAACCATAGCATGTACCTTCATATGTCATTTAGCTAGCTCTTAAGATATATATTAAAATGCCCCAAGTAAGGGAACAAACCAAACTGAATGGAAAAAACTGTTTAAAAAAAATGTAGGATCAAGACTAGCATAGAATACCGTTATCAACAGATTCGAGCATATGGAGACAGGTGAGCTCGAATTCTTCAAGTTGTCCTCCTTTCATTTTCGAGACTTCAGCAAAGAACAGATTGTTGACGCCACCTTTAGTCTTTCTAGTACAATTCAGATGATAGTACCAGCCAGCCTTGCCCTCATAAACTTCTTCGAAGCTCACAACATTTTCAACTTGATATGCACAATCCTGGTATCAGATTGCATCAACAACAATTAATTGGTACACAAAAAGTACAAGACAATCAAGGCCGCATGCGTGCATTCAACGAGAGTAGCTAGAGAGCTGAGCAGGGGTGGATAGCGAGCAAACCCCCGAAAGCGTGTTCTCCTCGTTGTACTTGTCCAACAAAGCTTGAACCAATATCCCCATATGATCTTCGTCTTGATTGGATCTCGAAGAATACTTCCTTTTGCCATCTGGCCAGTAAAGAGCGTCTCGAATAGCAATCTCCGAAATTGAAAGTCCCTCATTTGTGCTCCTGAGAACCAATGAATGAAAGCTAATCAATGAGAAACTTTAAACCTGGGAGAAGAAGAGTTTAAATCTGAACAAGTCAGATGGGAATGGAGGAAAAAGAGGAATACAACTGCTGCTGGCTTCTGTTTTGGGTAATTAGAGAGCATATATTATGTCCAGTTTACAGTTTTATTAGTGGCCAAATTGGTAAGTACAAGTAATTTCTTCTTATTTTCGAAAAGTCTAGGGGAGATAAGAAGAAGCTTCACATTTTTGGATCATGTAGTTCATCAAGGTGGAGGAATATAGCCATCTCAGCTTCCTCCAGGCTCCGAAACGGCCCACCCAGCTTAGGATACGTGTGGAAAACTTGATCAAGATCTACTCTGATGAAAAACTGATGATTCCAACCGGTAGGTTTCCGGGCTGAAATGGGCGGCGTCGGCGAGTGAGTCACCACCTCTGCCCGCGTGGAGGACGCGTCAGTGATGTGTGATTTCCCCAATGTTGCCATGACAATGGACAACTCGTTGTATGAGAACATATCTGGCTCTTCCAGCGCCCAATAATGGTAAGGGTGGTCAGACCTGAAGTGGAACATGATGAGAAGATGAATATAATTATGGATAAATCAATCAATTGAATTTCAACTAGATGAGAGGCATAAAGGAAATATACGTACGGTTGAGTCAGAAACAGATTAGCAGAAGCCTGGGCTTTGTCCAGGGCTTCGAGCAGCTGAGGTGTCGGAATTAGTTCGTCCTTGAGAAGTCTGAAGTGGAACACAACCCAGAGTTGAAGCATATCATGGGAGATGAAATGATGAATAAGCGTACCAACCATTGAAACATATACGTACATACGGTTGAATCTAAATACCACTCTGTGAACTACTGTTAACCGTTACAGGCAAGAGATAAAGAAAGTTAGTTGGGCTAACTGGTTCAAATTGTGCATCGAGTCTACTTAGTACTAATCTATCTAAGTGGTAATTACAGTGTGCAGTACTATAATAACAAATTCAATTTGTTTCTATGTCCTTGGTCGGTTATGCCAAGGTACTCTCATGGAGGTGCAGTGGCAACGCCAATGGTGTGGTGCACACCAGTATGGGAGGAGGCTTGAAAGCTTGGACAGAACAGAACCATTAAGAATTTGGATGCTTTGATAAATGATGGTACTAGCTAGCTATGCTATGCACAGTTTTATTAGAAATTTGCTACTGATGCACAGTTTTATATATAATCTGATCAAGGATCTAACTTTATGTAAGTTGGCGCCTAATCACGGGTTATTTGCGGCTAATTTACCACAGATAGATCATCTAAACCTAACCAAGCAAGTTTGCTCAGGATTGAACAGAAGACATGATAACCATTGCACAAAAAAAAGCCAACAAAAACAAGAGCCACGTACAGAGGTGGAAGATCGCTGTGCCTCGCCCGGCTGCAGCCATCGTCTTCGACGGGTTCGGTGACGAGAACCCCATCCATATCTTGGCCGTTGGGAAGAAGAGATAGGGACGTGGGTTGGCGGTCGCCGACGGGCGACGGAGCAGGGGAGGGGAGGGGAGAGGGGCGGTTTTGAGGGTCGTTGCGGCGGCGGCGGTGTTGTCGGCGATCCATGGGGAGCGGCGGAGGAGGTGCTAGGGTTTGGAGATTTCGTTGGGAGGCTGTGAGCGTAATCTAGTCTTCTCCGTGGCCACCACGTACTGGGTAGATAGAGGCGCCGCCGCTGGTTGCTAAGGCCGGGTGGCGGGAGGATCCACGATCCGAGCTCGACAAGGAGATTGTGCAGGAACAGGATTCAGGATTCAGTCAGGGGCGACCGGGTAGTCCACACATTTGTTTGCCGCCGCAGCTGCCGAGAAAAATGAAAAGGAATACGTCTGCTCCGCCTCTTGGGCTGCTTTGGCGACCCGAGGCCATGGACCAGTTTGGCGGCGTTGGCGAGTAGGGATCGAAAAAATGGTGGCTGGAGGTGGGAAGGCAAGGAACCTGTCCCAAGTACTAAGCGTGTGTTTGGTTCAGAGGGTTAGATTTAGTGGATGAGGGTATCCCAACCACCTGGTTAGGGATAGCCAATTTTTTTGTTTGGTTGGGTGGGATAAGAGGAGGTTAGGGATAGCCAATTTTGTGTTTGGTTTATAGGGAGGAGTGGACGGCCATCAATTTCCCCAAGCAAAAGATTTTGCAAAGTATTCCACGTGATGAATAATCATAACTACTAGTGCTTAGTCTAATTCATTTGAATGTTATTACCGGCCATCAATTTCCCCAAGCAAAAGATAAAAAGATCACAATGCAAAAAGCAAAAAAGAGGAATTATCGCTAGCTAGCTGCAACAGAAACAGAACAACCTTAGCTAGCTGCACACAAGAGAAAGCTAGCTAGTATCATCCCCCCAAGCTGCCGCCTGCGCATGCCCGTCTCTCGCTGCTTTTGAGCCGCCGCGCACGCATCTTGCCCTGCCGGCCACCGCGTGCTCTGTCTGGTTCAAGAACCAATCGTGAGCCCCATGTCTGCGTGCTTAAAGCCTTTGCCGCTAGCTCGTACGCTAACCTGAGAGAGGCGGGGAGAGATGGAGGATGGGCACCATTACGACCGCCTCGAGGAAGTCCCTCGATCTGGTGCCGCCGCGGTCACTCGATCTGGCGCCGTCGCCTGTGAGGAGAGACGGAGGGGATTTCCGAGCGAGGTGAGCGAAAGAAAACGTTTCGAAGACGAAGGAGCGCAGAGTGGTTGGCCTCGTCCAGCACTTTTTACCGGAGCAGCTCAACCAGTTTTTTAAGTAATATTCCCGGAATCTGGCTACCCCTGCCATCTCTCAACCTCTAAACCAAACACATGACAATCACTAAAAAATGGCTATCCCTCACCATCCAGTGGATAGCCACTGAACCAAACACACCCTAATACTCCACCAGAATGAGTGGTGATTTTCGCCTGTATCGTTGGTGGTGATGGTTGCAAAGGTAATCTGTTGAAAAAGATTCCGCACGGTGGTCTCCCAACGTTTGCAATAGTTTTTTTTATTTTGAGAAAATTGGAAAATACCACCACATTTCGGGCTAGGGTTTCAACAAACCATCATGTTGCCAAATTTTATCAAAAAACCACCACTCCGAAGTAACAGCGTCGCAGAAAGTACTGATTGCCCAGTTGACACACTCTCAGTGAGTTTCTGACCGGTGAGTCCCGGTGTCAGGGACTACGTGGCAGGAGTAAAACAACCAAGAGAGACCCTTCTAAAATCTGGGGTTTTTTTGTTGTAAAAAACCAGGTTCTCTCTCAAAAAGGCAGGTCGTGGTCAGCAGCTCTCATCACGGTGGCGCCGCCGGACATGATGGAGCTCACCACAGTGAGGAGTGGCCGTGGTTAGGGCCGGAGCTGACCCTAGGCGACCCTGTGCGGCGCACAGGGGCCCATATCTGAGGGGGGCCCATCTATACGTATGCCTATATACATATTAGGCTGGAATTTTTTACACTGGCGGTCTGGCCCAAGCAGCAGCAGCTCAAGCCCAAGAGGAAACGAAAATAGCACGTACAAGCAATCGATAGATCGGATGGTTCAGCTGCCGGTCTAGCTCTTGCCTGTTCGCCTGCCTCTGTCTTTTCCCCTGCTGGAGAAATTGGATCGGGACATCCGGCCTCCGGCGATCGGCCGACGAATCGCCCAGCGGCTAGCACCGGCACAAGAACAACCAGGTGTTCAGGCCACCAATCGGGCGATCTGCCGTGGTGCCGCACTGTCCGTCCGTTCTACGGCAGTCGGCAGTCTGCAGGTACGTTCTAAATCTAATTTCTAAACTTCTAATCTGTTTACCTGAATTTTATTGTCCAGGTGACAGGTGATCTGATACTAAATTGTAAATTTAGGTGTTACAATGCTGCCGAAACATAAGTCCGGTGCTGAGAAAAGGAAAAAAAGAAAGCGAGAGAATCAACTCATTGAATCACAAAAAGGTGCTTTAAATAGGTATTTCCCGGCAACTAATACTAGTACTGCTGAAAATCAAAGGCAAGAATCCGAACCCGGACAAGATGATGGTCATAATTCAAACAACGATCATGAAGTCAACGAACAATCCGATCATAGTAAGTAATTAACTAGCATCGTTTTTTGTAGAGATAAGAACAAATAAAGTAACTAATTTTCATACTTGTATTTATATGCAGATATTGATGTTGATGATAATGAGGACAGAACGGGTGATGAACGAGATGATTCTCTTTCATCTATGTATGATCCTAGAACATGGGATAATCTTGATAATCACAAAAGGGATATTTTAATTGAAAAGGGGCCCGTGAGAGAATTGGGCCTAGAGTTTCCTGAAGTGGAAGGTAGAAGTTTTTCATATGCTTATTACTCCAGAAAATTGGCTAATAATGAGGTTACTGACAGAAAGTGGTTGGTTTATTCTAAAGAGCTGGACAAAGTGTATTGTTTTGCCTGCAAGTTGTTCAAATCTAATCATAGTAGGTCTTTGCTGGCATCTCATGAAGTAAGGGACTGGAGGCGTATCAGTGGAAGACTCAAAGAACATGAGAGAAGTGTTGAGCATTTAACCAACATGAACACATGGAATGATGTAAGGTTGAGGTTAAGCAAAAATCAAACAATTGATGATGAAATGCAGCGGGAGATTGCAAAGGAAAAGGAGCGATGGAGACATGTTTTGCTAAGAATAATTTCTGCAGTGAAGTTTCTTGCAAAACGTAATTTGGCGTTTCGTGGAACGAGTGAGAAGTTGTATGAAGATAATAATGGTAATTTTCTGGCCACAGTTGAAATGATTGCTGAATTTGATCCCGTGATGAAAGAACATATTAGGCGCATTCAAAGTAATGAAATACACCACCATTATCTTGGCCACACTATTCAGAATGAGTTAATTGCACTCCTTGCTGATGGCGTGAAAAAGGTTATCTTACGTACCATCAAGGATGCTAAGTATTTCTCTGTTATATTGGACTGTACCCCGGATGTGAGCCATGAAGAACAAATGACTTTGATTGTGCGTTGTGTCAATATGTCAAGTAACATTCCGAAAGTTGAGGAGTTTTTTCTAGAGTTCTTAAAGGTTGATGACACATCAGGTTTGGGTCTTTTTAATGTATTAATGGATACATTGGATTCTCTTGATTTGAATGTTGCTGACGTAAGAGGACAAGGTTATGACAATGGATCCAACATGAAGGGAAAACATCAAGGTGTTCAAACTCGGTTGCAAAAAGTTAACCCCAAAGCTTTATATATGCCATGTGCATGTCATAGTTTGAATCTCACTCTTTGCGACATGGCAAAATCTTGCGAACAAGCTATTTCATTTTTTGGTCTTATACAGCGTATATATGTATTGTTCGCACGTTCTACTAAAAGGTGGAAGATTTTGCTTGATAATGTTCCAAATCTGACTCTCAAGCCTTTGTCTAATACTCGCTGGGAGAGTCGAATAAAGAGTGTGCAACCTATAAGGTACCAAACTCTCCAAGTAAGATCAGCTTTGAAGGAATTAGAGAAGTCTTCTACTGATGATCCGGCTGCAGTAAGTGATGCTCAATCTTTGTACAAAGCACTTGGGAAATTTGAGACTTTAGTTGGTATGGTTATTTGGCATGATATTCTATTTTCTGTCAATATGGTGAGCAAAAAGTTACAGGAAAAAATTGTGTGCATTGATGTTACTCTCAAACACATTGAAGGGGTCATTTCATATTTTGAGAAGTACAGAGATGAAGGCTTCTATTCTAGTATTGAGGTTGCCAAATCCATTGCATCGAGTATGAACATAGAGCCAAAATTTCGTACAAAACGTCAAAGTAAAAGGAAGAAACATTTTGATGAAATCAATGATGAAGATGAAGAACTACAACTCTCAGCTATTGAATCCTTCAGAGTTACTTATTTTCTTGTCACTATTGACACTGCAATTGCTTCACTAACTAGTCGATTTGAGCAGCTGAAGACATTTGAAAAGGTGTTTGGTTTCTTATTTAACTCAAATAATCTGAAGTCACTGGATGATAGTAATTTAAGAAGATCTTGCACTATCTTTGCACAAGTGTTTACTCATGGCAAGTCGCATGATGTTGATCTTGATGATTTTTTCTCCGAGTTAAAAGTGTTGCAACTGTCTTTGCCAGATAATTTGATGTCGGCGCATGAGATTCTTCAGTTTGTTACAGCCGTAGATTGCTATCCAAATGTTTCAGTTGCCTATCGGATCCTCTTCACTATACCTGTGACTGTAGCCTCAGCCGAAAGAAGTTTCTCTAAATTTAAACTACTGAAAAATTGTTTAAGGTCAACTATGTTACAAGACAGATTGAATGGTTTGGCTACGTGCTGTATTGAGAAGGATATTTTGGGTACCATTGATCTTGATGTTGTGCTCAATGATTTTGCATCCAGAAATGCCCGAAGAAGTTTTTTTGTGAAGCACTGAAGTATTAACGACGACAAACTCTTAAATTAGAAGCAAACATTATTTATTATATTTTGCAACTCTTTTTAATCTTTCTATTGTAATATGACATTGCTTAATCGCTATATCGATTATTATATATTAATATGTACATACATATATATATAGATAGTACTTATAGGGGCCAATTTTTCAAGCTTGCACTAGCGCCCCAAAAAATATAGCTCCGGCCCTGGCCGTGGTAGACCGCCTCCACCACGTGGCTGAGAAGCCATTACACGACCTTTAGTTTTAAGCCCTGAGACCCTTTAGTCCGCCTCGCCACGCTACACGGCCTCGCCGCGCGCTGCGGCGGCGATCTCCAGGAGTGCTTCCCCTCGCAGATGGTCGTCTCCTTCAGCGGCACATGGCTCCTCTTCTGCAGATACGACCCTCCGTCGCGCCGCCGTCGTGCAGCTGCTCTCCGCGCACCGCGTCGCCTGCATCGGGGGTTGTCGCGGCCGAGATCCGCTGACGGTAGGGGAGAGGACGTTGCGGTGCTCGGTCGCCGTTGCACAGCGGCTCTGGGCGTAGGGGCAGCACCGCGCAGCTTAGGGTCGGCCTCTGACCTCGGATAACACAATCGGCGGTCGGTTCACGCCCGGCGCGCGCCGGCATGATTCGCGTTCCCACGTCTGTAGTCTCCTAGCGTTAAAACCTTGTCAAATATGTCCGCGGCCTCTCTCCGAATTTGTACGTAAAAGGAATCGATCCAGTTCACCGGAAATCGTCGGCATGGCATCATCTTCTTCGCCTCCGACGGTAAGCCGCCGCCCCGTCGATCTCCTCCTCCACTTGGTCCCGGTCCCCTCCGCCCTCTCCTTGACTATATCGAGGTGTATCTCCTCCTCCACTTGGTCCCGGTCCCCTCCGCCCTCTCCTTGACTATATCGAGGTGTATCTGAATCTGTTGCCGCTGCTAGCTAAGTCTAGCGTGTACCTAAGCTGCTCTTTGCTGTCAACCGTGTGCGGCCATCGCCATGGGCGTCAGATGTCTCGCTGTTACTTCAGTCTAGCGTACATGAGAACCATCCATTGCAAGGAGCAAGATCACAACGCTGTACAACTAGACGGTTGCTTCTTCAGAGCGACGTCGTGGACGCTGGCAGGTGCTCTCATGGTGGCACGGCAGGCGTTATGTAGAAACTCGTCCTGCGCGGGGGAGACGTGGCCGGCGGGGGCTGCGGCGGCCAGGATCGACATGGGCGACACTCCTTCTGGTCCAAGCGCGCTCACTGCTCTCCTCGCCAGGAACTTGGCCGGAGCGCGCACAAGGGCCGGCGGTGGCAGGGCGCGGCCGATGGTGAGCTCCAGGACGAATAGGGACAAACCAGATTTTAGAGAAAAAAAGGAACATAAAAAGTTACAAAAGAGCCCGGAAATTAAACAATTCTAACACATGTATCTTTGACATGATAGTTTACATTATGCCACGGCAACACTTACAGAGGGGCCCACTGGTCAGGAACACGGTTATCAGTGGTAAACTGGTCAATCAGTGCTTTCTGCGACGCTGCTACTTCAAACTGGTGGTTTTTCGATAAAATTAGGCAACATGGTGGTTTTTTGAAAACCTAGCCCGAAATGTGGTGGTATTTTGCAATTTTCTCGTTATTTTTGCTGAAATCAGAAGGTGAATGCGCAAAAGATTTATGCAATTGTGTTCAGTGTGTTTTTCGTTTCGAAATCTTGTTGTTACAACTTACAACTTACAAGCGCAATCAGAACTCTGCGGTAATATTAATTTGTGACACACATCGGAAATTCAGAAACAGCGAAAATATCAGTTGAGTTCATTTTGTTCTAACCTTGCAGTGAAGCTGCAACTGGCGTACTGAATAAATCACCAATTGCCTATCCCTTTATTACAGAATCATACTCAACAGCGCCTGATGAAATCGGCCACGACGGCGAGCTCCTTGGCGGCACTGTCGCCGTCGGGCGTGAACAAGAAGTAGACGTGCCCGTCGCCCTTGGTCTCGTAGAACTGGAGCTCGCCGTCCCACCCGCACGCCCTGACCCCCTCCGCGTACGCGCGCGACCTCTCCACGAACCAGCAGAGCTCCGCCGTGGCGACCAGCACGCGGCGGCAGCCGAGCTGCCTCCACTCCTCCGGCGACGGGTTGATGTACGGGTGGTCGAGGCCGAACTGGCCGCCGCAGGCCACCTCCCACACGCGGTCAAGCCCGCCGCGGACGGCGGCGTCCTTGGGCTCCCCGCCCACCGGCTCTCTCCCCCAGAAGTAGGAGTGCAGGAGCGCGACGCCGCTGACCTTGTCGCCGTACCCCTCGATGTTGCGCTCCTTGTGCAGCCTTATCGCGGTGCGGTGCGCCATGTTGGCCCCCGCGCTGTCGCCGGCGAGGACGACGCGGGAGGCGTCGCCGTGCGCCGCGAGCCAGGGCTCGGCGCCGCCCGGGCGGCACGAGGCGACGACCGCCTTGAGGGCGGCGAAGGCGTCCTCGTAGGCGGCCGGGACGGGGTGCTCCGGGGCGAGGCGGTAGTTTACGGAGACGACGACGGCGGGGGCCGCGGCGGCGAGGGAGGCGGCGTACCTGTGGTAGATCGGGGAGGCGGCGGTGTGGATCATGAACGCGCCGCCGTGGAAGAACACGACCACGGGGAGCTTCTTGCTGGGATCCGCCGCTGCGGCGGCGGCCGGGAGGTAGAGGCGGGCGGAGATGTTTGCCGCGGAGTCGAGGACGACGTCCTTGGAGGCGACGCCGCTGGCAGCTGGTTCTCCGGAGGGGGAGGCCGGCACGGTCTCGGTGCCTTGTAGGCGTTCGACGCGGCCGCTCTTGTGCACGCGCACGATGCTTGGTATCTCGTACTCGATCTCCGAGTCGGGGTTCATGGCGACGGCGGGATTTGGCGCTTGAGGCTGGGCGAAGTGGCGAGCTGGGCGACGAGGAGCAGCTCTCTACAGACTACAGCAAGCGGTGTTCACCGATATCGCTGGAATTCATACTGTACTTAACAAACTGCAGAGATCTTACGTAAGTGCTGACGGGGAACTAGCGTGGGTCGAAATACCCAGGTCCACCACTGGTATTCCTATCTGTTCATACAGTATCAAAATTGCATGGTCTATATTTTTTGCACTCTTGTGTCGAAGAATCGGCTTGTCTCCACGTGTAAGATATTTTCGAATATGTTTTCATTCCCTGAACTTGTATGCTGACTACAGTATCTTCTGACAATTCTCATTTATCTTCTTGGCTCCTCCCTCCACTTCATAGTGTATTGAATTCTTGTATGCTGAACACCAAAATGATTTGTGAAAGCTACTGAACTGATGAGCACCGTAGTCCGTAGAGTCAAAGGTGTTGATGTACTCGCACAAAAAAGAGAGGTGTTGATGGGTAATTTTTAGACATCTCCCTATGCTCGGCGTTGTTAATAGGTTAGTCCAAATAAATAAATCAAATACTCCCTCCGATCAGTTTTAATTGTCGCGAGCAGTGTACAACTTTGTACTAGCCTAGCACTCCTTCGCGCTAATCTTTTTCGATCGGAGGTAGTACTTCATTTGTTTCATAATATAGGATGTTTTAATTGTTTCATATGTCCTTTAGATTCGGATTAAAAAGAGTGAACACATATACACTAAAATATGTCTAGTTACATGCATATACATATGAATGTGGAAAATATCTAAAACATCTTATATTATAAAACAGATAAAGTACTAGAGAAAACATCATGATAAACTATAAAGTTTATGTATGCGTTTTAGATATTAAGCATACACAATAGTATCTCAAATGAAGTAACTGTCAAGAAGAAAGTTGTACCTATTGTCCAATTGAACAACTTTGTATTTCTGGACCATCTCAATCTGATATCATATACATGGTTGATGGCATTATTACCGTATGAACAAGCAGAGGCAAAGTCTAAAGCTAGAGTCATATAATCATACCAATGTGTTATTTGATCACCAATTTGGAGCCCGGTTGATGAGTTTCAATCCACATGGAGATAACAAACATATCAATGATATCAAGGGACATGAACAATTTCAATGAGGTTCTGCCTAGATTTGAAGGGGGGATTTTAGGCTTGTGCATACCCTCTATCTCTACCTTTTAATTTGAAGGGAGGGTGTAGGAGGAATAAGGACGCGGAGTGCAACCCCCCCCCCCCCCCCCCCACACACACACACACACACACACACAACGTTGGCTAATTTCCATTCCTTTCATGGATTACATGATGGGTTGTACCAATTCTTTTTAAATGCATTTTTATAATTGGTTACTGTAGGTCATGGTGATCTAATATGAAAACGGAAATTGTGATTGTTGTATTCTAACTTGTATTTGTTTGGTTTGTTCATTAGCTATTGGATGTCCGATCGGTCGACTTGGTTTAGAGAACATCTAGCCCCGAGGCACATAGAAAGAAGGGGAGGGAGGGAGGGAGAGAGATATAGATATAGAGATATAGAGAGAGAATAGAATAATTAAAACTAGTGAACTCAAACCTTGGATGCTATCGTGTACCATGTAACAAACATAGTAGGCTAATTTCCAAGCTTAGGTTCGCGTCATGTTGGATTGGTAAACATATTCTCTCGACTGGTTCGGTGGATAGGTTCAGTACTTAGCATTCAAAAATACTATGATGATCAAATTTGTTTGACATTCTCCACATTGCTGCTCGGAACCGTCACCATCATTGTATTGTCGCCACCCCGACTATCTCTAACCGTGCTGATCATGCCATCTTGTTCAACGTTGGTGCCCTACCCTTGCAAACAGGACCCCACCTTTAATCCTAAAACCTGGCCAACAGACTCGCCTCCGACATTGTCACCACATCGCTCTGCTCCCGTGTCGTCATCTTTGGTTTGATCAGCATGAGTCGTAATGAAAAAGGATTGAAAACAATTTCATGAAATAGCAATGGCGTGCGATATGGCAAATGACATTACTTCATCTGCTTGGGTGAAACCTTCTATAAGTATCATTACTCGTGAGCATATCTTACCACACCTCACATTTACAATACCTAAAATTGGCATAATCAAATTATAAATACTTGTAGAGAACAAAAAAAGAAGATAAATCCAACATTAATAGTGTCAAAAAAGATAAAATGATGCTATTCACATAACAACTTGTTTTTTCTTCGGTGTATTCCAAATTTGGTTCTGAAAATTTTAGTGAATGTAAACACACACCTTGTGAACATCCACATATCTGATTTAGAATTTTTTGAAAATTCTAAATTTGAATTTTAATGAGTACTATGGTCGTATCCGCCTGAGCAACCCCTACCAAACTCCAAATTTCAAAAACTTCACTCGTTAAAAATGGCTGCGTTGCTTATTCGCCAAAAAAAAATGGCTGCGTTGCTGCCTTGAGAAGAAGAGGAAGAAGAAGAAAGAGAGGAACCAGACGAAGAAGATCAGAGAAAGAACCGGAAAACAAGAACAGTACGAGGCCTTGACATTTTGCAACACCGGCAAAGCAATTTGATTCCCAGATCGGTGATTGCTGCTGGTCCGGCGTGTACGATCGAAAACCGTTCGATCGGAATCCGATCAACACCAGGTAGTAGGTATCTCTCAGATCCCATCGTGCAGCTCTCCTTCTCTGAACGGCGACTTGCCATCAGTCCAGCAGACAGTGAAAGAATGCCCATTTCCTCTCCAGAACCGCCGCGACGCCTGCTGCGGGCGGCTCTCCTCCTCGCTCCGCTCGCCGCTTTGCTCCTCCGGTTCCCGATCCTCAAGCCTCGCGCCGCGGAGCCAGAGGCCGCCATGGACGCCGGCTCCGAGATCCAGTACGAGTTCCCCGGCGTCCTGCGCTGGCACAAGAACGGCCGCGTCGAGCGCTTCGACGGCACCGAGACCGTGCCGCCCTCCCCCTCCGGGGACCCCGCCGCCAACGGCGTCGCCTCCAAGGACGTCGTCCTCGACCCCAACACCAGCATCTCCGCCCGGCTCTACCTCCCCCCACACGCCGCCGCCGCGGGTAAGAGGCTCCCCGTGGTCGTCTTCTTCCACGGCGGCGCGTTCTTCGTCCACACCGCCGCCTCCCCGCTCTACCACAGGTACGCCGCCACCCTCGCCGCCGCGGTCCCCGCCCTCGTCGTCTCCGTCGACTACCGCCTCGCCCCGGAGCACCCCATCCCGGCCGCCTACGACGACGCCTTCGCGGCACTCAGGGCGGTCGTCGCCGCCTGCCGCCCGGACGGCGCCGAGCCCTGGCTCGCCGCGCACGGCGACGCGTCCCGCGTCGTCCTCGCGGGAGACAGCGCCGGCGCCAACATGGCGCACAACACGGCGATGAGGCTGCGGAAGGAGCGCATCGACGGGTACGGCGACAGGATCAGCGGCGTCGCGCTCCTGCACCCCTACTTCTGGGGGAAAGAGCCGTTGGGTGGGGAGCCCACCGACGCCGCCGTCCGCGGCAGCTTCGAGCGCGCGTGGGAGGTCGCCTGCGGCGGCGAGCTCGGCCCCAACCACCCGTACATCAACCCGGCGGCGTCGCCCGAGGAGTGGAGGCGGCTCGGGTGCGGCCGCGTGCTGGTCACCACGGCGGAGCAGTGCTGGTTCGTGGAGAGGGCGCGCGCCTACGCGGAGGGGATCAAGGCGTGCGGCTGGGACGGCGAGCTCGAGGTCTACGAGACCGACGGCGAGGGGCATGTCTACTTCTTGCCCAAGTACGACTCCGACAATGCCGCCAAGGAGCTCGCCGTGGTGGCGGACTTCGTCAGGCGATCTTGAGATATTGTGTTGGGTGATTGACGATTCAGTAGTAATAAAGGAACACACGGTTTGTGATTTCTTCGTGTTTGCTTGATTCTGAATCTCTGGTGTGCATGCTCCTATCCGGGTTGTAAATACTACTGTAGCCATTCTTCTGATAAGATTCACACGAACAGAACCATATTTGCGTCGGCAGCAACACTGAACATACATCCATGTCCTCACTCTCAATTCACCTTCACCTCTGAATAAATTGCCATCAACGCTGAGATCATCTCCACCGACATCCTCCAAATTCGTATTCGGCACCCTAATTGAGACACAATTGGAGGGTGCCGGATATGTATCCGATCAAATGGACACAAGTGCGGTGGTTTTTTAAAGGTCAATACGAATCCTATCTCGGTGGAACTAGGTGTAGCGTTATTGAGTAGCAAAGGAGTTTGTGCATCTGTTGTTCTTCATGGACACCAGATTGGTCATGTGTTTTTGGTAGGTGTGGTGCCATGTGCATCAGCGGCAGCAACATCGTCTTCTCCGACAACCTCTTTGTTTGAGTTTTGGTGAGCAAGGTCGTCGGACTGGTATATGAACATCTTGACGACTCTTCTCGGCGGTATTTTGGCATACCCTCGCATATGGCTCACTATTTCAGGCATGCGATACTGATACCGCGAACAAAGGTCATCAGACTGGTCTGGCGATCGATACTAGTGCAATTGTCCGCCAAAATCAGGATGATCTCACCGTCGATATGCTCAGCGCGATTGCCAATATGTGTTGTACGTGACGGTCTACTAGTGTCGTGATTTAATGAGATTTGTTGCACTACAAGTCTTTGCAGGTATTTCAGTTGTGGATTTATCATTGTTGCTTTGGTGTAGGTTCACTACCATATATCAGAATCCAATGTCCTATTGATCTAATATAAATCAGAGATGGTTTTAGAAAAGCCACAAGTTTCATAAAATGCTTTTGAGAACATAATCAGGTGGGGATCAGACCGACTCATATTTCCCCAATCTCCTCCTCCCCGAAACTCTAGCCCCCACGTCGCTGCCGCGGGTGACCAGGGGCTCCCCTACGCCGCCCCTCCTCTCTCCCTCCTCGTCCCCCCCTCCTCCTCGCCGCTGTCGGGCAAAGCCCTGGCAGCGTTGGTGGCGGCGGGGCCCGCCGTGTCTCACTCGCGCGGCGGCTGCGACGCGGCTCGTGGCCAGCATGTGGGGACGCGACTCTCGGCGTGGGGGGCCGTGGCGTGGCGGCGAGCTTCGGTTGGCGGCGGCGTGGAGGTTGCGCATCCAGGCGCGTTCGAGCGGAGGCGGCGTTTCACGGCAGCGATGCATGTTCGAGTGGGGCTGCGGCCTTGTTCCGGTGGGCAGCCAGCTTGTGCTAGGGCGGACACGCGCGTTTGCATGGCGGCAGTGGTTCTTCGGCGGCGGAGGTAGGGATAGCATGGTAGCAGGGCAGGTGGAGCTCGGATGTGCCATGGCTAGGGTTTCTGGACCAGATCTGGGTCACGTGGGCCCGATCTGGTTCTTACGACCTCGACCGGTGCACATGAGTCCTTCTGCAGAGGCACAACGACGATCTTGATGCTGCAGCACGGCGGTGGGACTGACCGAGCCTGATCTGGCCAGGCGGGCTGATCTGGGCCTGACCGAACCTACTACTGCGTCTGGTCGGCGACCATCTCGGAAGGTGGAGGACATGGTCTTCTCCTATCTATTTCGGATGTCGCTCTCGTAGGCCTGGGCCTGTTGCCGACCCTACACATTAGTCAAAGTGACCTTGCAACTTGTTGGGGCCCTCAGTTTGAGGTTGCGGACGCCGGGGCGGCGGCCCTGGAAGGTGGACTGCACGTGCATCTCAGCGGCGAGCATCGTAGCGGTGGTGATGGTCTCTCTCCTTGGTTGTTTGGATGACGAGGAACAGACAGCGGGGGTCCTGGTGCTGCGGTGCTTCGGCCGGCAGCTCCCATATCGTGCTACAGAGGCGAAGCTCGGCTACGGTAGACGAGTCCTTTATACTTGGTGTGGTGTGGATAGTCTTTCAGGCGTAAGCCCAGCACTTCGGTGCCACGGCGATGTGCCACGTCGTTACCCTCTTGGGGGCTGTTGGGGGGATCATAACCCGGTAGGCCCACCGACATAGAAGACCAGCCGGCCCGGCAGGAAACCTGGGCCGGATCAAGCATAAAGGAGATGGGCCGGGTTCCACGTAAACCGGCATGCGAAGTGCGACTTGGCCAGCAAGTAAGGAAAGACCCCCAAGACTTGGAAGATACGAAAGACGAGACGAGTTAGATTAGAACTCATGTAGTCTTACCATGTAAACCAGGAGACCCGGATGTCTATATAAGCGGGCTCCTAGGTCATAGAGAGAGGTCGAATAAGTTAGAAGAGGCTACAATAAGCCAGAAGCCAAGTAAGATAGAGAGAGCTCCCAGAGAGAGAGCTCCCACGCCCGGGTTCATCTAAACCCGGCGATCGCCATTAGCGCACCATGTAACATATTATCATATCAGTGACTTATAGCAAGACGTAGGGATCCTCCATCGAGGGGACCCAAACTTGGGTAAAAAACATCTTCTCCCTCGTAGAGCTAGACAATCTCCTGAGCGCCAGAGTCGTCTTGCCCCTCATCTCAAGTTTCCACCCGGAAACATCTGCCGTGACAATACCACGACAGTTGGCGCCCACCGTGGGGCCTGCGGCCAGATTTGTGCTCATCAAAGAAGAAGCACTGCGAAGATGGAGAGAATCGTCGTTGGCGATATCGTCAACAATCAGCAAGAAGATCACATCATGGAAACCCGGAAGCAAATCTCCCGGCCGGCTGGGTCTGGCCGCATCACCCGGCAGATTGTTATCCAGCTTCCGGAGCATCAGTAGCACAAACAACCGTCGAAGACCCGGCCATGAGCCGGCCAACTTCTTCGCAAACGCCATCACCCCGGCTGGTAAAGTATACTGGATCAAAGTAATCTGGCCGACAGCTTTTTCGCGATCTAAATCACATCACGCAAAGGTCAGTAGAAGTTTTGCCACAAGCATCAAAAGTTCGGTTCGCTGTCCGAGTCGAGTTCCAAGTCAGATCGGCAGTGGAAGTATATGAAACAGAAGTTATCAATGGAAAGGACTCAGAAGCACAGGACCCAATGGAAAAAGGCAAAGAGAGGCGGTCATCATCTTATACACGGTTCAAAGAAGCTGATTAAAATAGTCAAAGAGAAATCCAGATCGGGATACGTATGGATAAGCTGGCATGGGTGCGTCCTTACAAGAAAAACTAGAGCTCCAATTTACTACACGTGCAAGCACATGGATCGCTGAGACAAATACCAAAAAAAAAAAAGCTACTACTTCAAGTTCAGATACGTGCCCACAAAAAGTCAAATCAAGTGCAATTAGGCCTCAAGTGGATTATTCAGTTCATGGGCAACACGGTCTCCGAAGATAGAAAAGAAAACGAGAAAAGAAGGAGAGAAGTACGCCGCAGGCCGGGTTTCAATCAGACTGAGATATCGCGTGGGCGTACGGGTCTGAGATAAATTCAGCACAAGAAAAAAAAAATACTATAGCAACGATTCAAGTTCAAAGGAAGAATTACAGCGACCGGATAGTGGACCTTTTTATAAGTATTTATATGATCAATGGATTTATCAAAAGTCGGGCTATTGAATTCCCGCAAATGGATTTTTCAAAGTTGGGCTATTGAATTCCCGCAAATGGATTTTTCAAAGTCGGGCTATTGAATTCCCGCAAATGGATTTTTCAAAGTCGGGCTATCGAATTCCCGCATATGGATTTCTCAAAGTCGGGCTATCTAATTCCCGCAATGGATTTCTAAATAACAAAATCGCTATTAAAGCGCCATCGTCGAGCTCCGGCTCTACCGCCGCCGCCAATCGCCGAATTCCGGCTTATGCATTATCAACGCCAAGAGTGCTACGCAACTTCGGTTAGCGATGCCCAAAAGCATTTTGCAATAAAAATTAGCTTAGCCCGAGAGTGCGACGCAACTTCGGTTAGCGATGCCCAGGAGTGCTTTGCAGCCAAATATTAGCTTTGCCCAAGAGTGTTTCGCAACTTCGGTTAGCGTGCCCGAGAGTGCTTCGCAATATGGCAAATTTAAAGTCTCGGGGGCTGATCGCTTGAATAGCGCGGTTACAAACTCAAAACCCGGCAAAAAAGCCACATTGGTCATGGGGGCTGATTACTTAAAAGAAAGGTACAGCTACAATCTCATGATCCGGCAAGTATCAGAGCCACTGTATTCTTGGTTTCCTAGCTTAAGCTCGATGTGACTCGCGCTTATATGGCCTGATTGCTCACCTGTAAATTCAATCAGTCTGATGCCCATTGTGACTTGTCTGACCCTGTTTTTATCAGAGAATATGCGACAGGAAAAATCCATGTGAAAGCCGGCTTATAGTTCAAGGAAACCAAAAGGGTTATCTAAACCAAATGATTTGCAGAACGACAGATAACGTTCACTAAAAAAGCAAATCCTCAGGGTGTACGTACACCATCAGAGTATGAAACTTAGAGAGCTCCGAGTAGCTGCAGGCAGCAGACCCGGCGCTTGGGGGCTACTCATCAGAAAAGTCAAGTTATGCTCAAACTGATATAAGTCCCAGGTTGTCGCGGGCTAGAACCCGGCACTTGGGGGCTACCCAGTTTGAAGCTATCGGTTCTCAAGGAAGACCCGGAACACTGCAAGCAGTAGATCCGACTCTTGGGGGCTACTCAGTTCGAAGATTTCTTGGTATTATAAATTCAAAGTCCTAGAGATGAAAGTCGCAAAGTGATGGCCGGGTTATGAACAAGCCGCCAGCAAGAGCCGGCCAAGTTTTTTCAGATGATAACCCGGACAAAAGAAGTGACGGCTTCCCCAAGATTATGCCCAAGAGTGCAAGGCGAAGCAAGTCAATTCTGATGTCCAAGTTATCCTGGGGGCTACTGTTGGGGGGATCATAACCCGGTAGACCCACCGACATAGAAGACCAGCCGGCCCGGCAGGAAGCCTGGGCCGGATCAAGCATAAAGGAGATGGGCCGGGTTCCACGTAAACCGGCGTGCGAAGTGCGACTTGGCCAGCAAGTAAGGAAAGACCCCCAAGACTTGGAAGATACGAAAGACGAGACGAGTTAGATTAGAACTCATGTAGTCTTACCATGTAAACCAGGAGACCCGGATGTCTATATAAGCGGGCTCCTAGGTCATAGAGAGGGGTCGAATAAGTTAGAAGAGGCTACAATAAGCCAGAAGCCAAGTAAGATAGAGAGAGCTCCCAGAGAGAGAGCTCCCACGCCCGGGTTCATCTAAACCCGGCGATCGCCATTAGCGCACCATGTAACATATTATCATATCAGTGACTTATAGCAAGACGTAGGGATCCTCCACCGAGGGGACCCGAACTTGGGTAAAAAACATCTTCTCCCTCGTAGAGCTAGACAATCTCCTGAGCGCCAGAGTCGTCTTGCCCCTCATCTCAAGTTTCCACCCGGAAACATCTGCCGTGACAATACCACGACAGGGGCGTCCTCGTGGAGCTACGGTATCTCGCGAGCTTATTTTACTATTTTTCGATGGCAAGGTTGGCGTTCCTTGTTCATTTTGGTTTCTTATATGTGATATGCTTTATAAGAGATTCCCTTATCACATTGTATCAGTTCGACCGTTGTGACTTTATTTATAAAGCGGTGCTACATGCTGTTTCATGGATAAAATGTTTTTCTGGTGGAATTGATGAAGTAGCTCCCCCCCCCCCCCCCCCCCCCAATTTTAGTTCTGAAACGGTTCACATATATCTTTTGGGATGGAGACGGCTACCACAATGTCATGGCAGTGACCAAACAGAGCATGGCCTCTAGCAAATGCTAGTCCATCGGTTTGTTGAAAAGCGTCTGAAACGAATCTCAAGCCTGCATCAATAATTAACAAGGCTCGACCTTAAGCCAGAGAAGGAGTTCGTGTGCAGCCTCCACCGGTACACAGAACCACCAGTGCAAGGCAAGCACCAAAGAGCTAGACACAGGTCACCAACCTCAGTCCGCACGTCGTTACCACTTCCATGTCCTATCATCTCTCTATCCTCTGCAGCACCTCGGCGTCATCTCTTCTCAAGAATCCAACCATCGTATTCTATCATATCCCAACCATAGATTTATATCATGTGCCCAAGTCCCAAATCCTAGTTGCTTTCCTCGTCCTCTCCATCGAGCCTCCTCCTCCACCCAACCCCAGTCCTTGTCCGGCGGCCGGGTTCGTTGCTACACGAGTCAGTCGTCGCGAGAATGGTCTCCAAGAGCAAGCGGAAGCTCGCCAGGGTGGCCTTGCTTCTACTCGCCCTGCTCCTCCTCGTCGCCGCCATCCTGCTGCTCGTCTTCCTGATCCCGCACCACCGCAGAACGCCGCTGCCACCACCGGCGCCGAAAGACGGGGACAACTGCTCCACGGGCGGCAGCGCCAACAGCGCCGTGGCCTTCGACTTCTCCCCGTTCCTCCTCAAGTACAAGAGCGGCTGCGTCCACCGGATGGACGGCACCGCGCGCGTCCCCGCCGGCGTCGACGAGGCCACGGGCGTCACCTCCAAGGACGTCGTCATCGACCACGGCACCGGCCTCGCGGCCCGGATGTACCTGCCCCCGCCCGCGGCGGGGAAGAAAAAGGACGATCTTGGCGGCGCCACGCTGCCGGTCCTGGTGTTCTACCACGGCGGCGCGTTCGTCATCATGTCCCCGTTCGAGCCCAAGTACCACGCGTACCTGAACGCGCTGGTGGCCAGGGCGCGCGTGGTGGCGGTGTCCGTGGACTACCGGCTCGCGCCGGAGCACCCGCTGCCGGCCGCCTACGACGACTCGTGGGCGGCGCTCAACTGGGTCGCCAGGAGCGCGGACCCGTGGCTGCGCGACCGGGGCAACCTCTCCCGGCTCTTCCTCGCCGGCGACAGCGCGGGCGCCAACATCGCGCACAACGTGGCGATGCGCGCCGGGGTTACCGGGGTGGAGGGCGGCGCGGCCATCACGGGCGTCCTGCTCCTGGACCCCTACTTCTGGGGCAAGCGGCCGGTGGGCGCGGAGACGACGGACCCGGCGACGCGGCGGCGGTACGAGGAGACGTGGTCGTTCATCTGCGCCGGGAGGTACGGCATCGACGACCCGCGGATCGACCCGCTGGCGGCGCCGCTGCGGAGGATGGGGTGCTCACGCGTCGCGGTGACCGTGTCGGGGCTGGACGACTTCGAGGCGCGCGGGAAGGCGTACGCGGCGGCGCTCAACGGCAGCGGGTGGGGCGGGGAGGTGGTGCAGTACGAGACCGCCGGCGAGAGGCACGTCTACTTCCTGGACAAGCCCGCGAGCCCCAAGTCCGCCAAGGAGCTGGCTTTCGCCGCCGGGTACCTCAGCCGGGGCTAGGAGTGTCCTAGTCGTGGCGATCCACTATCTGAGAGGAGTTCCGAGGTAGAGGTAGCTGCCCTGCGCGTCATGGATGCACCACCGTGCACGTGAGGTCGCGAGGATCGATCGATGATTGCCGTGCATGATTAACATCTTGTAGAACTACAGCTAACACGTACTCTGTACATCGTGTTGCGATTCTTTTCTTGCGGTTGGATTTTCCCCTCCGTGCTTGTGAGAGACCGGTTCATGCTTCATGGTGGGTACGGTGAATCTTTTCTGGTAATGTCTGGGCACGGGAATTCTCTGCACCTTTGCGGAAAGTTCTCAGGGACGAAGGTCGAAAGGTGTCTGGCATCGATTCCTTCCGTGCCTGCAGTTGCAAGAAGCAGGTGTCAACGCACGCACGGGGTCAATCTCGCAGTGTTTTTAATACACCTTAATCTTTTTATATTGTTGTAGATTGTAGGAGTGTCAAGTTAAAAAGTGCTCAAGAAAATAAAATTATCACTCGGCATTTACAGGAGAATGGCCATTCTCCAATATGCCGGTGACACCTTTATGCTTGACGAGGGGCTTGAAAATGCTAGAAATCTAAAAAAAAAATGTATTTTTCTTGTCTTTGTAGGAAACGTGGAGACTTGAGATTAATTATTACTTGAAAAGTGTAGTCCTCTGTTTGGGTAACTGTTGAACAAAGTGATAATTATGAAGAAATTTCACATGTCAGCCTCGTACATTGTTTCTCAAATATTTGGGTATGCTTGTTGTTGATAACTCTATGCTTCTCAACAAAACATTGAATACCTTTTGATAATTCTAGTTATGCTGATAAGTTTTCTCTTGAAGGCAGGAGAAGGAGGTCGCGCTAGGATCGAGGGTATGAAGGGTGTTAAGGAATTTGTTCCAGGAGGGGCCATACGATAAATTTGGGTGGGGTGGGGGGTGATGTGTGTGTGTGTGGGGGGGGGGGGGGGGGGGGGGTTCTTCCTTACTCCTATTAAAACTCTTGCTGCCTTTGGTGAAGTCACAAGTTTATGTACCAACTCTCAAAGAAGACTTGTGGCTCCGATTAGATACGATGAGAACGACCTTGATTTCATGGTACAACATTTCCCTACAACAAGAACTAGCTTTCCAATGAGATATTGGGCCTTCCGTTACGTGTTTCTCGCCTTGAAACATGCGGACCTAAACCATTTAGAGGACAATATTGCCGGCAAGCACAACACCGGGAACCATGAGAATGCTAATATGTCTGATCGAGAGGAAATGCAAAGTCAATTCGGATGTGGTGTGTCGTCCAACAAACATAAGTTGAACCTAGAAAACTTTGCCTCATCGCTTAGATTGAACTGGCTTGGCTAGAATGGATCAGTCACAATAAATATTGGATTGGTTTTGAAATCCTTGCAGCGACATGACAGAGAGCTCTTTACGACGGCTACCAAGGTGACCGAGGAAGATAGAGAAAATGCAAGGTTTTGGACTTCACCATGGATTGATGGACTCTGACCATAAGAAATTGCGCCTCTACATTTTAAAGGAACCAAAAGGGGGAAAAAGCATAGTGAAGAAGGCTCTTGATAATAATTTTCAGGTCAACAATCTCAAGATTGACAAATGGCTTATGTATTTATCACATTCTTTTTTTCATGGACGGCTTCAATCTCAAACCCGTAATCACCGAATCCATCCAATGAAAATTACGAATGATATAAATAGGATTTAGACCTCGAATGGCCTTCAACAGAACCTAGTGCAAGAATTGGTGACACACCTACTCTTCAAGTGCAGATACACCATCCGGTTGTGGGCTGAGTTTGTTCTTGGAGGAGCTTCCACGACACAATCCCGGGGCCATGTGCAAATGAGAACTCCGTCCAAGTTTAGTGGACAATTATGGCGCTCAAAAAAAGGAAAAGGAAGGATGAACATGACTTTTCTTTACCATGCTCGTCTCATGGAAAATTAGGAACGAGCCTAGCGCGAGGGTCCATTTTACCAATATTCTCCCACGCCCGTGATAAAAGATTAAAGAGAAAGGGAGAAATTTGTATGTGGCCGGTGCTAAATTCCTTGGTCATGTAATTTCGGGGGAGTAGGCTTTATAATAACCTAGAACTTGTCATGGTAGAACTCTCTAAAAAGTTCTTCTTAATTAATAAAAAATGACTTTTGTCTAGTTAAAAAAAACTCATGTTATAATTCCTTTATTTTTCATATGATACAATTATCAACGGAAATTTCAGTAGATTCTGAATCGTGTAGGATTCATCTTGACAAGACACTCTAATCCTACATTGTCGAGTAGAATTTTCTGGCTACCGGGGTCAATTGAACTGTTTATTTAAAAAAAAAATCATATTTAGAAGTTCTCACAAAATCTGAAACAAAAATCTTGTATGTTGTCAATGATGTACTCCATTAATATGCAAGATCTCGATTTGAAATACTTTACATTCTTAACAATACAAAATGACAAATGTGTGGATCTAAATGTACACATTTATAAATCTTTAAAATATACAAGATTTTTTCATTTTTTGTAGCTCGGAATATAAAGTTTTTCAAATTGAGATTTTACACTGTTGTTGGATACATCATTGAAAATATTAAAAAAAAATCATATTTTTTCTAAAACTTATAGATATGAATTTTAAATTTTCTTAAAAGGAGGAAGCACCGGATGTCGGGAGACAAAATGACATTTCGCACGTTTTCCCTATTTCTTTGTTTTGAGAATCATGCAAATCAAATAGGCCCACGGAACTCAACTGTGCTACCTTTTTTTTTTCCGGAATGGACTCAACTGTGCTACCTGTTGTTCGTTCGTTTGTATGGATTCTGACCACGAGCGAGATCTTTACAAACCAGGTTATTCGGTTGTTCCTGACGGTAGTGCCACAGCATAATCTTTCCTACAAAGAAGAAAGAACTGTGGTACAGGTAGATTTGGGGTGAACTTTATCGGACGAGTACAAACTGGACAGCCATACCGCCAGTCTACCAAACGACGATGACATTTCACCTAACTGGAAGGGACTGGAAGTCTGGACAATCCACGTACCAAGCCGTTTTTCTCAGTGATGATACGTGGATACATTTCTACCTGACCTATAGAGTAGTTAATTCCATCACATCTGAATGGTTTGATGGAACCTGAAGTCTTATCAACACCATTCCATTCTTAGCACCTTTCCACATATCCATGTCTTCCAAGCGACGATGTATGTTAGCTATAAATAATCTCACTTGTACAGTAGTCCTGAAGATGCAAATCTTTTCGATTTCTCCAAATGTGTCGACAATAAGAACAGAGATTCAGATGTAGCGTTTGTTCAAGGCTTCAAGCCTGCCAAATCCAACACAAATCGTGCAGCAAAGACCAGGCGCTCGCACCACACAAAGCAACCACGTAAATTTCTCTACACATTCAGGAACCGGGAAATGGCATCGTCCTGCCTGACGGCGTCGTCGCAGGTGAAGTTGCCGAGATGGAAGCAGTGGCCCTGCCCGGCCACCTCGAGCAGCTCCACCTCGCCGGCCCACCCGCTCGCCCTGAGCCCCTCGCAGTACGCGCGGCCGCGGTCGCGGCACACGTCCGTCTCCGCGAGGCACACGAGCACGCGCCCGCACGCCAGGCCCTCCATCCCCGGCGCGCCGGCGGCCAGCGGGTTGATCCACGGGTCGTCGACGCCGGTGGTCTGCGGGCACACCACGCGCCACATCTTCACCACGTTCTCCGCCATCACGGGGTCGCTGTCCTCCGAGGGCACCTTGTCTTCGCCCAGGAAGTAGGGGTGCACAAGGACGATGCCGCCGCTGATGCGGACGCCGTGGGGGAGGCCCTCGGCGCCCGCGCGCATCGCCATGTTGTGCGCGATGTTGGCGCCCGCGCTCTCGCCGCCGAGAGACAGGCGGGAGAAGTCGCCGTGGTCGGTCAGCCAGGGCTCCTCGCCGGCGCCGCCGGATGCGTGGGACGCCACCCAGGATAGGGCCTGCCACGAGTCACCGTAGGCCGCGGGGAGCGGGTGCTCGGGCGCGATGCGGTAGTCGACGGAGACGACGATGGCCCCGGCGCGCGCGGCGAGGGACGTGAGGTACGCGTGGAAGACGAAGTTGAAGGCGGTGTGCAGGACGAAACCGCCGCCGTGGAAGTAGACGAGGATGGGAAGCTTGATCTTTCCGTCGCCGCTGATCTCTGTGGCGATGGGCGGGAGGTAGAGGCGGACGGCGACGTCGGGGGAGACGGTATGGTCTTTCGAGGCGACGCCGGTGTCGGTGTCGGCGTCGGTGGAGGGCGGGACGGGGTCGGAGCCGAAGTAGCGCTCGACGCGGCCGCTCTTGAATATGCGGATGCAGTGTTGGATCTCGAGGACGACCTCGTCGTCGCTGGCGCCGGAGCCGGCCATCGGCAGTGTTCGATCTCTGGAGGCGCGTTGGGTTTGTTGGTCGGGACGTTCCTTGGGAATGAATTGGCGGGCAAGTGGTTCTGCCACCGAACTTCTGCTTGGCTGGGCTTGGCCCACGTTGATGCATAGTAGTTGGCACTTGGCAAATTTCTGCTTGGCTGTAAATTGTTGACTTTTTGTGGAGCAGATTTGGACTTGAAACAGAGTGATACAATCTAGGGGGAAATCTGATAGTGGAATGATGAAAAAACTGGCTATGTTTAATGAATGACGGTGTATGCAAATTGTTGTGAAAATTTGATGAAATTTTCTAATTTGTACAGAACATGAAATATTACAGTTTTATTAGAACACATGTTTTTGTTGTATTGTTGCAAGGTAAATGATTTCATTCACCCCGACAATCCATTGACTCGATCTCGCCAGCATGTATGCTTTGCTCTCCTTTTCGTGCACATTTGCTTCTCTACATTTTTTTACTTTCTTTAACCATGAGAGAAAAGACATACCCGTCACCCCTTACTTTGTTCTTCCATTCTACTTTGTCGACCCCCTCTTTCAAGCAATCATCCACTCCTTCCACCTTAGGCCACCACGTCCCAATGCCACGGTTGACCATATTTCGAACTCGCACAGGTACACGTTGTTGATGCCTGGTTCGGTGTTGCCCAACAGCGGAGATCCAAATTATTGGCCGACGAACCCGGGTAACTGAAGGTGGTGTCTCCATTGTTTATGGTGAGAGTCTTAGTGAATCTAAGATTTCTTTGATGTTGCATAGCAGCATATGTTGTGTTGACACATTGCAAGCTCATATGACATTATTGATATCATGTTAGAATTTTGGGTGTGTAATGCAGAGGGATGTTTCACAAATGCGGTTTTTGCGTAATTTTAGGATGGAGTTTGACATGGAATTTTTGAGAGAGGAACAAGATCCTCTGACGTAGAGTGAAAAACTTCAGAGAGACGAAGGGTGGGAGAGAAAACGGTGGGCTCTAGCTCAGAGAAAGGCACGGGGACACGGAAAAAGGCGCGAGAAGGAGAAGGAAATCGCCGGCAAATTGGAAGCGACGTGCTGCTATGCTCATCAACGCGTTGGTCCGCTCATCAATCTCGAGTAAGTATCATGTCTTTCTCCGTTCAGTTTTCCACATGAACAAAATCACTTGAATTAATCAAGCTCCCACCTTCAGATTGCTTTGAAACTTGATCAACTTCCGTATTTCTAATGGAAGTAAGTGGTTGCCTCTTCTGAATTTCTAAATTCCCTTTCGATACAAGTACCAAACCCGACAGTGAAACTCTGCAATGTAAAGATAAAATAAACGTGAGACTTAAGCAAATGCATAGAACATATGTGAGATCTAATGCCAAAGTGAATGTATGTGGGATAAAGAAATTACCGATTAAAATCAGCATCATTGGAACGATGGGTTTTCAGCAATCTTGTCTTGAAAATACTTGAGCATGCTACGTGCTTGGCCATGTGCCATTTCTCGTTGGCTCTTGGTCCTCAAATAATTCTTGTGATCATGGAGGGTATAGCAAAGATTAAGTGGTCCACCAAAACTTGGCGACTAGCCAACTCATGTGCGGATTTTAGACCAATACCCGCATCATCTATCATTTCAATTTCAAATGCTTGTAGCTCTGAAATTTTCCTCTGTGACACTATTAAGTGTAAAATTTCTGGCAGGTGTAGCATGTGATTATGTTCCAAAACCAGCTCAGACACTTTGCGATTTTTCCTTATTTCGGTCCATCTTAACATTCATGTGAACTGTACAATTTGTTCTAGTTTCAGCTCTATGGAATTTTGTTAAATGATCTCTTTTGTCTTCAAATTGAAGACCCTCAATTGCACAAACAAATTTACATGTTGTAATTTTTCCATCGGACAACCTTTTGTTCGTATAACTTTTTCTGACCTCAAAGCCTTGTTGCCCACTCTAACTCATCCAAAATGCGCAATATGCATTGCAAATGGATAGTGAAGATCAAATAGCAAACATATTTTGGGCTGATGCCAAAATGATCATGAACTATGCCCATTTTGGTGATGTTGTCGTGGTGAGATCTTTTTGTTTTTGGATGCCATTCAGTTTAGATCAATTTGGGCAATAGTTGCCATTTGGTTCAGTTCTGTGTGACATCCACTTCAACTTTGTTATGTGCAATAGCTGCCACTTAGTTCAGTTCAAGTTTAGATTGGGTGTCATTTAGTTCACTTTTGTTATGGGCAAATAGCTGTCGTTTAGTTTAGTTCAAGTTCATGTGTGGGTGTCATTCAGTTCAGTTCAGTTTGGAGCAATAGTTGGCATTGAGCTCAGTTTAGATATTTGCAAATGTACCCCCGTTCAATTCATTATGGAGCAATAGTTGGCATCCGGTTTAGTTTATTTTTGCATATGTCCTCCTATTCGATATGCACATGCACAAATGCTTATTTGAACGATCGTTGAACACTCTTTTATTCATAAATTCAAGCAAACACAGGAACATTTTCCTTTACAATATGTGTAGTTCTACAAATGTACAAGCACAACTACAGTTTCAGATAACAACTCGAAGGACGGCGGCCAACTTGTGCAATGGTGGCGGCAACATAGCATGAGTGTTTTAACCAGGAAGACACCATTAATGCTCCTCCGTTTGGAGGACGCGGTCCTGTGCACCAGGAGGTGGCACAGTAGAGGTTGAGCGTGACGATCATGACCGACATGGGCTTCTGGTCTTCCTTTGCGTGTTGAACTTCCAAGGTGTGCATGGCTGCGGCGACGCCAACGCCGGTGACCGAGTCCATAAGGGGGAAGGAGGCCATGGAGGCGGGACAGGGCGTGTCGGCGAGCGGACAACGACGCGAAGGAGGCCACGAAGGTCTAGATATTCATTTTTAATAGATCATGAGGAGATGATATCCTTCTTTTCTTCCATTTTACGAAGGTCCAAATATTCATTTTTAATAGATCATGAGGAAATGATATCCTTCTTTTCTTCCATTTTATTTTTTTGGAGGGTTTTAAAAAAATCCAAGAGAAGCCGGTGATCTTACATTCGAACCCTCCAAAAAACGATTTGCATCCCTCGCGGGCTCACTGACGCGCCAGCGCCGCCGCGCCGGGTCACCGCCCCACCGTCTCTTTTCGTAGTCAGATATCCAGATCCAAGTCCCGACACCCGACTCCAGCAGTTCACTGGTCTCTACGCCGTGGCACTCAAATTCGTTCACCTTGCATCCCCTCCCCCCGCCATGCCCAACACGGACGCCGGCGGCGACGAGGTCATCCACGACGCCCCCAGCTTCATTCGCGTATACAAGAGCGGCCGCGTCGAGCGCTTCCTGCGGATCGACTTCGCCCCGCCCGGCACCGACGCCGCCACCGGCGTGTCCTCAAAGGACGTCCGCATCGGAGCCGGCGTGTCAGCCAGAATCTACCTCCCGGCTGCCCCTGCCGGTGGACACCAGAGCAAGGTCCCCGTCCTCGTATTCTTTCACGGCGGCGGCTTCTGCCTCGGCTCGGCGTTCGACGCCGCCGTGCACGGCCACGCCAACCAGCTCGCCGCGCGGGCCGGCGCGCTGGTCGTGTCCGTGGAGTACCGCCTCGCGCCGGAGCACCCGGTCCCCGCGCTCTACGGGGACGCCTGGGCGGCGCTCCAGTGGGTGGCCGCGCACGCGGGCGGCCAGGGGCCCGAGCCCTGGCTTACCGCCCACGCGGACTTCCGGCGCGTCCACGTCGGCGGCGAGAGCGCCGGCGCCAACATCGCGCACCACGCCGCAATGCGCGCTGGCGGCGAGGAGCTGGGCCACGGCGTGGAGGTGAACTCGCTCGTGCTGATCCACCCCTACTTCTTGGGGGGCGAGAGCTCCGACTCCGACGAGATGGGCATGGCGTTGCTACGGGAGCTGGTGCGGCTTTGGCCGGTGGTCTGCCCTGGGACCAGTGGGTGCGACGACGACCCGTGGATCAACCCCATGGCGGAAGGCGCGCCGAGCCTAGCCGGGCTAGGGTGTGGGCGCGCCCTGGTGTGCGTTGGTGGCAAAGACGCCATGAGGGGTAGGGGAAGGCTGTATGTTGAGAAGTTGATGGAGAGCAGGTGGCAAGGCGAGGTGGAGGTCTGGGAGGCGGACGGGCAAGGTCACGGCTTCCACCTCTTCCGGCCGACATGCGCACAGGCAGAAGGGCAGATCCGCGTCATCTCTGAATTTCTGAGCCGCCGATGAGCTCTCCTGCGCTCCACTCACTCACATGACCAAGGCAATGCTCTCGAATCGGGTATCACAGCACATTAAGTAATTCGAGCTTTGCTTAAAACATGTTTTGGTTGTTCTTGGGTAGTTTTATGTTCAGTCTATAAGAAACACATTTGTAAACTGTTACACTTAAGAATGCTAAGATATGAAAAAGAAGTTCTCAAGTTTTCAATACAAGGTACTTGCTTTCTCAAGTATAAAAGAAGGAGTTTACTCATTTATTCGAGCCTAAGTCATCATGTTGGAGCTTTCACCTAGTACATATATTTACCACTAAAAATGTCTCATTGGTATGCTGCATACTATCTGTATTTTCATTTTGGGCTTTACTTCTTCGATAGTTTAATGTTTAGTTGTTGAGAACCATGCTTGTTAATTGCTACTATCATATGGAGTTCAAATTAAGACCAGTTAGTCTGTCATTTATAATTTGGAAGGGTTTAAGAATGCTAAGTAATGCATATAAATATCTCATTCATATTTCATTCAAAGGAACTTGCTTTCACAAGAAAAAAGAAGGAATTTAGTCACTTATTCGAGCCCAGATCATCTCACATCATCTGACATTATCAGATTTATCTTAGAGCTTTTCCCTACAGATATTTACTCTGAAAATATTTGATTGGGAATGCTATGTACTATTTATATTTCCATTTTCAGGCTTTACTTCAGGACATTCAGTTATCTTTTTCTTCCAGCCCTTCATTGTGCTGTTGTGTTGCATGACTGAGAGGCTTCTATTAAAAATGCAAGTCTATCGAGCAATAATGAGAACTTTACTGATGCAGTGGTGCTGTTCACTTACAGCAGCCGCTGCAAGGCATACTGAAAGACCTCTGAAATACCTACATGTTCGATGGTACTCCTTAGAAAGATCCCACCAAATGATAGACGTCTCTGCCCAGGTATGAATAATGTCTTAGATAATCTTTTGCCACAGCATCAGGTCTTTGTACAGTGCTTCATTTAGTTCCTTTTGCCTTATTTCTGTATCATTGACCAAATGCAGTTTCCTCTGTCATCTGCAAGGAAATACTTGCTTAGTAAATTATATGCAATATGCAAGAAATCTTGCATTCCGGTCAACTAAAAGTGTCGTGGGAAAACAAGGTAATCAGCACAACACGTACATATGACTTCTGACTCTTTTTATGAATCGGAGGGAGTATTTTATTGTAGAAATCACAGATTACTGTCCAAGAGCTTAGTTTTTGCAGGGTCAGACATGTTGATGTGTCACCAATACGTGGTGTTTTTGTGAGGCAAGGAAGGCTTTTGCATGAAGAACTGCATGGCAACAGGATGCCTTCAGTGGTGCCAGCAGCCAGACAACAGAACAAATTGGAACAGTCAGCGTCAGCATATCTGGTCACTACCACATTAAATTCCTTTCCTGTGCAGCAGTTCTTTTGGAATATGTAAGGATGTATGGTTGTCTTGACATATATATATATGAACTTGGCAACAAAAACAGCATAAAGGAAAACAAAAAGACAAAGAGTAAATCAAGGTTCGGGCAAATAGACTGCTGATTTCTATGCAGCCCTATCAAAAGCCAAATCTCTAGGTACCTTTCAGTCCTTCAAGTCCCTTTTAACTGCCTCCTCCCATGTCAATTTTGGTCGCCCTCGACCCCTCTTTGTCGTATCTATGCCCCTTAGAATCCCATTATTGTCCGGTGCTTCCGATGGCCTCCGCTGGACATATCGAAACCACCGTAGCCTGTGTTGGACCAGCTTCTCTTCAATCGGCGCCACTCCTACCCTCTCACGTATCACCTCGTTCATGATTCAGCCCTTGCTTGTGTGTCCACACATCCACCTAAGCATATGCATCTCCACGACACTCATTTGTTGAATATGCTGTCTTTTAGCGGGCCAGCATTGTGCTCCATAAAGCATGGCAGGTCTGATTGCCGTCCTATAAAACTTACCTCTTAGCTTTTATGGGACCTTCTTGTCGCATAGGATACCAGATGCTTGCCGCCACTTCATCCACCCTGCCTTGATCCTGTGGCTAATATGTTCATCGATGCCACCATTACTTTGCAGCATTGATCCCAAGTATTGAAAGGTACCCCTCTTAGGTACTAATTACCCTCCTAGACTAACCTCTCCGTCCTCGCATGATGTAAGACACAGAGAATATTATTTATCGGTTGCAACAAAGGTTCTTCTTAAATTAAGTACTCATAGTTCTTTGTCAAGAGGGTTCTGAACCGTTAAATATTTTCACAATCAATAGTTTGGTCTCATCACATTATCTATTACTTGACGTTCCAGATCACCTTTCCTTGCATATGTAACCTAGAAAAGTTGGAATGGTACACCATTTCTCCTAATCACGTGTGTAAAAACAAAATAAAATAATTGATGACTTGTTCATAAGTTCATTGGATCTAGACAACAATAGATGTTCTTAACTAGGCCATCATTTGGGTAACAGCCATCATGCTAAATCAAAACTAGAACAAATTGAATGGCAGCTGGTACTCATGTTTTCTCCTCATTACATGTGCTTAAAAATAAAATATTTCAGAAGTACAGGTTCCTCTGATGTCATCCTTTAAGGGCTTTAAATGCCTAACTCTTGCAGTTTATCATCCCATTTAGGTGAATTAACTAAAGTTAGTATACACATTGTAATAGGATCATACTGAGATAAGAGCGCAAAGCGAAGATTTGTTTCCTCCATGCAAGAGTAAGTCAACTTTCTAACATGACTTAACATTTGGATCATGGAAATTTCCTTTTTCTGACAGCACCTCCAGGGCACACGAATAGCCCTTAGTCCAAGGGCAACTGAGAAAGAGACATTCATCCTTTATTAAATAAGAGATTGCTGCATCACAAGCCGATACAAGCCTCTCAATCGTCACAACAAACAGAACCACGTTTTCTATTTTGAGAAGTTCTGTCTTTTTCTTGCATGTTTGATAAGAAAAATAGGACATTTCAACACAATATTAGGTCTATAGGGCTAGAAGTTTCCTTGAAAGCACCTAACGCGGTTACTATAACAATGTCTCAGAATATAAAGCTTGTACATTTTAAACTTCACTTCTACATTCTCATGAAGGAAAGATGGATAAGATCTTGTTGCACGTTTAAGTAAAGCGTAATGACTTATCCTGACTGCTAGAGACCTGCTCGACCTGCATTGCCACGAAAGTTCTCATCCAAAGTCTATTAATAGTTGTTCTCTACATTAACTTGAGCACTAAAAAATATCGACTTCCGGTCCAATACGATTGTGTGCAACTTTCCCTTGAGGAGAGCAGAAATATGGAGAGTGGGAAACATATCTTGTGTAGACACCCACCAACTTATGGCAACCTCATCACAGTTCTCTCTATTGATGGTGGAGGGATTCGAGGAATCATTCCAGCTGTTGCTCTTGCTTTTCTTGAAACAGAGTTGCAGGTAAAACTGTAGTTATGTGGCATAAGTAATTTTCATATCTTGTCATATTGCCAAGGAAACGCTAACCTGGTAAGAGATGCGGTTGATTAAAAGTCCATGATCCATATATCACGCTGTATGAATTATGTAATGTTCAAAAATTTGGCCGGTTCGGTTGATTAATCACTGATCGGGACCCGACTGTGGTGATAGCGCCTGATCGCTAGGGTATATCGCTGGGACCGATAATCGGCTCACAGCTGTTCGCCATTGTTTGGTGTTAGTTTAAAGTTCAAACCGCTAAGAGCTTAACTCGATAAGCCATCTCCTGTTAACTTTAACTGCTATTTTTTCTTGTCACCTTCTATTTTATTGTATTATCATGCAGATGTACATGTTGAAAGTCTGCAGTCCTGGAGAAGCTTTTCAGATTCCTGGCAAATTATTTTTCCCCTTATAATCCATTAGTTCATTTTTCTGCTAGTTTCAGATGTCCGTTTCTTTATCTCTATAGGAGTGATGAACTGAATATATCCGCCATGTAACTCTGGGTTTCTCCCTTCTCACTAGCTTATGCTCCTTTCCTTAGAAAGATAATAAATTCCAATTGATGCTCTTGATTGCACCTCACTGAAACTGTGATGTTTATTTCTGAAGAAACTCGATGGAGAGGAAGCCCGATTAGCAGACTACTTCGATATCATTGCTGGGACTAGCACAGGGGGGCTTGTGACTTCGATGCTCACTGCACCAAACAATAAGAGAAGACCACTTTTTGCTGCCAAGGATATTCAAGCATTTTATATGGACCATGCTCCCAAAATTTTCCCACAGCTCAGGTGAAGACATATATTATGATTCTTGTTGATTGGTTTGGGAACTTTTCTGTAAACATTTTAGTTTTGTAGGGGTGCATTCGGTCGGATAATGAGGATGTTCCGATCATTGTCAGGACCTTCCTATGATGGCAAGTACCTTCATGAAGTTTTGAGAAAGAAGTTAGGAAACACCAGGCTGCATCAGACTTTAACAAATGTGGTAATACCAACTTTTGACATCAAGCGGCTACAACCAACCATTTTTTCGTCCTATGAGGTTTCCCTCTCTCTCTCAAATCTTTTGGGAGTTCGAATTTGAGTAAATGTTTTGTTTTAGATACCAGTTATAAGTCAGAACAATTTAATTTTAACGGCACAGGAAACACCTGCTACTCCTTCAATTCCTCGTAATGGAGATTTTGCACAGAACTGAAGTTTCTACTAACACGTGACAGGTTAAGAAGAAGAACACAATGGATGCTTTGCTATCAGATATTTGCATCAGCACATCCGCTGCTCCAACATATCTACCTGCACATTACTTTAAGACGGAAGACTGTCACGGAAACATCAAGGAGTTTAATCTTATTGACGGGGGAGTAGCTGCTAATAATCCGGTACTATAGTTATTTAACTGGTTATGCTAAACATAGGAACAGAAACTTATATCTTTGTGTAGGGTCTATAAGTTTAGTTTCATACTTCTCATACATGTTGTGGAATACACCTCCACCATGTGTTGATAAATTTACTTGATTGAGAAATTGAAGACACGCCTGCATTTTTTAAAAAGAGACCTAATATTCATCTCCGTCGTGTTTAGGCTTTAGTTGCCATTGGAGAAGTGACCAAGCAGATTTTCAAGGAAAATCCAGAATTCTTCCCAATAAAACCTTTGGACTATGGCCGGTTTTTGGTCATTTCACTTGGCACAGGCTCATCAAAATTTGAAGAGAAGTACAACTCACAAAAGGCTAAATCATGGGGAGTGTTGGGTTGGTTACTTAGCAGTGGATCCACACCGTTGGTAGATATTTTCACACGGGCAAGTGCAGATATGGTGGATATTCACATTGCTGCTGTTTTTAAAGCTTTGCGCTCTGAACAGAACTATCTCAGGATTCAGGTAATTAAATGCAGCAGTTTACTTTGTACTAATCAACTAAGAAAACATCATCATTTCTCTCTCAAGCTGCCATTTCTAATAACAGGATGATACCCTACGGGGGACACTCTCCTCGGTTGATGTTGCTACCAAGGATAACTTGGAGAAACTTGTGAGTGTTGGAGAGATGCTGCTAAAGAAACCTGTCTCACGGGCAAATTTAGAGACTGGTCAGATGGTGCCTTCTTGTAGTGACACGGAGGTGACCAACGAGGAAGCTCTCAAGAGGTAAACTTGCCATCACCTATCAGATTATTATAATTGCATTATTGAGTCTACTTATGACCTAATTAGCACCTTCTTCGCAGATTTGCAAAGCTGTTGTCTGATGAAAGGATAATTCGCCATGTAAGATCGCCGAAATGAAGTCTGGTCTCTTCTATGTCAGTGCTCATCCAGAGAGAAATTTTCTCTGCATGGCATACACCAGCTCCAGTTTAGTTGATCTGTCTGTTGAAGTTTGTCTGTAACATATATAGTTAAATAAATGTGTAGTGTGGCATACTGGCTGCTACGGGTTGTAATGTTAAGCGCTGACGGTTTTATTGACGTGTAAATATAGATATTTAAAGGCAAATAAACTGAGCATTTCTCTACTGTTCTGTACTTCCGACGTGTCGTCGATTTCACCGATTTTACTTCAGCCGACCAGTTCTGAGGGATGCCAGGTTGGCTGTGCAGCCAAGGCATTTGGAATAAAGAGATTGCCAACAAGTACCAGGTACGATTTCGCTTTGCTTTGTACGTAGAAATAGTTAAACCTATCTCTGCTTTGAGTATCAAGCAAGATGGATGCCTTTTTCATTGAGATGGCTCTGCGCTTTGGTATTTCTGTGAGAGATTCTGCTGTTGGGGTGGTCAGAGAGACATCCTATACCTACTGGGGTTCGAGCGTGGACAGACTAGACACATACATGCAAGGCGTTTCACTAACTCAAAGTAGTTCCTTTTTAATGATAAACTTTCCAGGACAAGAGGCTCATCTGTGAGTTCCTTTTTAAGCTTGCACTGAAAGTTCCAACTCATTACTTTCTTGCAATAAACATTTCTTTTATGGACACTGAAGTGGCCCATTCTGTAGTTATGATATTAACCCTGACAAGTTGAATTTATTTAACATTGCAGCAACCAAGGAGCAGGGCATAGGCTGCAGGGTGACTGGAACTGAATATTTTGATATGGATACTATTCTTAGCCTTTGACAGCCGAGTCTTAACCATGTGCTCTCCAGAACACGCCGTCCCTCCAACGAGAGGACACCGTGTAACCATCACCAATCAAATTTGGAGCACCGAAAGATCCGAACAGCGATCAACCTTGCCCGCGAAGTAGGTATGACTGCCAACTTTAAGAAAAATGCGAACTGTCCATCAATCAACACATAAACATAGCTAGTTTAAAGCTGAGGCGATCGGAATTTCGGAATCCGGGTGCTTCTTTCTCTGGATGGCAGAAACATATGCTGGAATTAAATACAAATCTTAGACCTTCTGCCAGCCAGTCATGTGGTAGTGCCACAATGCTACGTCTGATGGACCATAGGTTTTGTAGAGGAAGAAAGGCAAGTCTGACAAGTATTTCTTCAAATGTGGTAACACTGAAACATTGGGACCTTTTTGCTCATGTTCAGTGGCCTGCACCGATTGAGTGCTCTAAACCGTTGGTCCGGAGCAACTTGCCCCAGCCGTCACCGTACTACATGAAATTGCATATTTCTCATCATAGGCTACGGAGTTATTAATGATTAAAATGGTAAAAAGGCGATCTCCTAGGTCCAAGGAAGCAAGCGTGCTTGGTCGGTCAAAAGCTGGCGGCACATCAGCGGAGCAGAATGCAAGTGAAACACCAATGCAACGAGCGCCTCCTATGCAAGTCCAAGCAAGGAAGATTCCCCCGATTGTGCCACCTTTTCTGAAATCTTTGCAAGTAAGTGTTTCCCTCCCAGAGAATCGAAAGAAAAAAACAAATCTGAGTTAACAGAGTGCATGCATGTTCTGTCTGTCCATGTATTGCTCTTGTTTCTTTTCAGGGAAAAAATATTTCTCATAGTCAAATGTGCACGTTTACAAATGTAACTACGCCCGTGTACATGCACATGAGTTTTTGACCGTGGCACTGACATGTGAAGAACTTAGTCTTTGGCGAAAATGACGTGTATGGTTGGCGTCTCTTCATGTCACCCTTTTGATGAACTTTTACATGTTTGCACGGAGCTCCCTTAATTTCTACGTAGTTTATATACCCGTCGTATCTATATTACTAGAAGGAGAGGGCGCGCGTTGCTGCGCTAGGTTCAATATAAAAAGAATTCATTTTTCATCATTTTTTAAACTTCACAGTAAATTTTGAAAAAATTAGAGAAAAACAAACCCACTAATATGAATCTGCCGAGTAATTGGCAGTCCAAGCTGACCATCTTACAACACCACATTTGTTTTATAAGACTGCGCCCCAAACAACTTTGCTGGAATCAAGTGTAGAGCTGCCGCTAGTATCAACCTTGAGCCGACCAGTGTTGAGTCTAGTTTATAGTTCTTTGGAGTGCTGAGATTGTTCCTACCATTAAATTCAGCGTTTGGGTGTGAACTACTTTCGCGACTTCGCATCTAAAGGCCAAACACCAATGTAAATGAGGACAGGAGAAAGAACAAAACATTAAAAGGACTGCGGAAGCAGCAGCGAATCCCCAAAATCACAAGCCGAAGACATAGGCCTACAAATAAGAACACCAGATCAGTAAAAAAACGGAAAAAATGAATGAAGAGATGAATGGAGACACAAATCAATGGGGAAACAAAGAAAACAACCGACCCGAAAAAACAGATTCTGCCGCCGATGTAGCGGCTGCCGGAAAGACAAACCCCCAAAATCACCAACCGAAGACGGAGACCTAAAAATAAGAACACAAGACACAGTAAAAACAGAAAAATATTAACGAAAAGACAAATGGACACCCAAATCTATGAGGAAAACAAAGAAACAAGAAAATAGCTAACCTGGAAAACACGTTTTTTCTGCCGCCGACGCAGCGGCCACCGAAAAGGAGTCTAAGTCGCCGGCGAAACACCAAATCCACTAATAAAAGACAAGGACCTGCAAAATAATAGCGTGAGACATAAGAAGAAATGCGTAGGAAGAATAAAAAAAGAGGCCAACGAAGAAAAAACCGAGGACGACGAAACAAAGATAGAAGCACATCGAACCGATGAAGGAGCGGGGAAAACTATCCCGGATAACACAAATCCCAGCGCGGCGAACCGACAAGGAAGAGGCCGCGCCGCCGGCGAAAGCCAAAGTCAACCGACAGAAGACACGGAACTACAGACCAGGAGAGCGAGATCTAACAACAAAAGCAGAGTAGAAATCTGAAACCAATGAACGAAAGAGAACCAGAGAGAGGCGCGCATCGAATGGATAGAGGAACGAAAGCCAGAAGAAGTCAAAGAAGAAGCAGGCAGGGGAGCAGAGAAGAACACGCGTCCAACATGCAGAGAACATGCGTGCAACATGCGGTTCCACACAGGTACAAACCGACCCAACGCATAAGAAAAAAACAAATGCACCCAAAAAGCACGCACACAATTACACGCAGTATGATATACAAATGGAGACACACCATCCCTGACAGTTAAAATTCGGTAACACACAGGAGCACAACATGTGCCCACGCGGCACACATGTGGATCAATGTATGATTGTAGAAAGAAAAAAATCAACAGAGCACGCATGAAGTAAGAAAAAAAATGGGACACTGCAGTGCGGGCCCAGATCGTGGATGGCTGAGAAGCCAGGAAACCCAGCCGGCTTAGTATTCTTAGGGGATATAGCTCCCATTCGCACTTACAATATTGCATGGCAGATCACTTTATCTACCCTATAAATTTTGGCTGGATCAGACACTCTTCAGACCAAACTTGAAAACCCACTCAAGAAGAGTAGTACCATACCAGTGTGCACAGCTGCAAAACCCTCTTAGGCTCTTACGTGCCTTCAGAGTCCTAGACAGCCAGGGTTTGGTTCTGTACTTACATGGCAGGTTCCAAGCAGGTCTCATCGTGTACTTGCATTCTGATCATCTTGATGGTGTCGAGCCACTTGGCGCCGGCCTGCGAGGCGAGGAGGTTGATGGCGGCAACGTCAGGGACGAGCAACGGCGAGGAGGCATGCACATCAGCTGGGTGCCCCGGCGTGCATGGTAGCGCAAGCGTCGCCGCGTCGGCGAAGATATCGACCACCGACGGCCGCTCCACGGCGCCTGGGCACAGCCCCGGAATCGGGAACAAGCTGCACGCTGCGGGTGCAGGGAACGACCGTCGTTGAGCGAGCCAATTCAAGTGCAGAATGCTGGATGGGTGGGTACAGAAGCTCTTCGTCGCCTGTTTATATGAACTGTTCTCTTGATTTGTATTCCTCGCCTCACTGTGGATGCAGATGTGCATAACCGTATATCAGTATATGGTTTTAGGAAGTAGAAATATCGTGTGATCTGTGATGTGTAGTTCCTGTTCATTGGAATAAAGTGTGCATTTCTTCTGTGATTCTAACAATGAGTACGAGTGCCTCAGCAAAATAAACGTATAAATTGGGGTGGAAAGACCTAGCACGGTAAGGGAAAAAAGGAGATAAAATAAATCGTAAGAATCGATATCAAGCTCCGTTATACTAGTAAGCTGCCGTAAGTAATCAAGGGGCACTTTCAGTGGCAGACTAGCCCCCGAAAAGGATACTACTGCGTGTCTGCGCGCATGAGATACTCCCAACCAGAGATCTACCGTGCGTAGTGCCATAGTAGTGTAAAATATTTTCTCCAGGCAAATACAAGCAAGATTCAATACCATTTGACAGCGATCCGACGGGCGCAGCACATCGCACCGTTTTGAGTAAATTGCACAAAACACCAAAAGGTGGTTGCTCTAACAAACTACAAATTTATGTTTTCTTCACAGAGCTATAACTTTCGGGTAAACAGCTACAAATCATTTGGAGCATACTGCCTATAAAATCATAAATTCCTTTTGACTCTTCGGTGCATATATTCCCTTTATAAAAAAAAACACATTTGAAAATGTAGAAAAATTACAAAAAAAATGCACGCATACACCCTCATATTCAATGTGCGCACGTAAAATTTCGAGAAAAAACCCTTAGTTTAGCTTCAAATTTGTCTTTTGTACAAAGTCTAGAAAAAAGATCGATTTTGCTTGAAACAAATTTGAGAACACATAGGGTGTGAAAATGTATGGGTGAACATCTCTTTTTTGACATTTTAAAATATGTTTAAAATATATTTTAAATAAATGGTCCGTATGCACCGGCAGCTAAGACGCTGCTCCCCAAATTATAAATTCACTTTGGCTGCTGGTGCATATGCTCGGTGCTTTAGCAGTCGGCACCGAACACAAGAAGGTATACATGGCCTCGGTTCGTGATAAAACATAAGATATCATCATTTCATCAGTTAGTGTAATGAGGAAGCTATGATTCTCCTGTGTGGTGCATGCATGGCTGTCAACCAAAGAACAGAAGAAGCTATGATTCTGTCATATGGTACGTGCATCAGTTAATCAACGATAACCTTCTCACAGAAGCTAATGCATTAGAAGTATCAGTCGTCGCCGAAAAGGATGTTGCATGCTCGAGATCCCCAAAACTAGCGATCTATATTAAGCTGTACCAAGATCCTGATCGAACCATTTGACAGCAACCGGCCGGCGCTGTGAATCCATGCTGCAAGTAGTATATTCCTCATGTCCTCGCCGTCACAGCCTTCCAGTCAAACCGTACGAAAAGGAGAGCTTTTCTAGCCGCCGGTATCACGTACGCTTACGCTTTTGTGGCACAATTGGGCGTATAAAATAGATGAACACAAGCAGGCTGGCAAAGTGCAGAGTTTTAACCCAGTAACATAACATGCAACTCAATACGTGAAATTTGACAAAAATAACCCTTTGGGCAAACTTCAGCAAAAAATAACCCCTTCTCGAAACTATTTCAAAATCTAACCCTTTTGAGCGTTGGGTGCTACCCTCTCTACGGTAGCGCCACAACCTGGGGTGCTACCCTCATGCCAGCGTGGCATCGCGGGGCCCGTACAGTTTTGCATCCCCTTACGAAAACGTCGAAAACGAAGTGTTAGGGGGTAGCGTCGTGGCCACCGTCTTAAGGGTAGCGCCGCGCTCTAGGGTGCTACCCTGTGGAGGGTAGCGCTGCGCTCTAGGGTGCTACCCTGTGGAGGGTAGCGCCATGCGCTGGGGTGCTACCCTATTTTACAAAAGTTACAGAGCCTCCTCCTCACGAGCTCGTTGTCCTCCTCAAATGGCACGTGAACATTCTTCATGTTCGGCCTCCTTAGGGGAAGCTTCTGCAGCCTCGGGGGTGGCTCCTCCAGTCCTCCTCGGACTCAGTCTCGGCACGGTCTGTCTCCTCGGACTCAGCTTCCGGCGGCTCGGACTCCTCTGAGCTGGATACAACAACCTCTTTGCCCTTTGCTTGCTGAGCCCACTGGTTAGGCGTGAACCGTACGAACTCGCGCCTCGACCTTAGGTTGAACGAGCGCCTCTTGCTCTCTTGAAACTCGTCTAAGGTCATGTCGTCCCAATAAGACTTTCCATATTAGCTCGCCAACCCTCTGAACTTGTGCTAAAACACACCAGCCTACCATCGATAGGGAGCCCTAGGATCATCGCCATGTCCTGGAGAGTGACGGTCATCTCCCTGGTGCGGAGGTGAAAAGTGTGCGTGTCCGGCCTCCATCGATCAACGAGTCCGAGGAGGAGCCACCCCCAAGGCCGTAGAAGCTTTCCCTAAGGAGGCCGAACATGAAGAATGCGCACGTGCCATTTGAGGAGGACAACGAGCCCGTGAGGAGGAGGCTCTATAACTTTTGCAAAATAGGGTAGCACCCCACGGCGCTACCCTCCACAGGGTAGCACCCTAGAGCGCGACGCTACCCTTAAGACAGTAGCACCCCAGGCCACGGTGCTACCCCCTAGCACTTAGTCGTTTTCGACGTTTTCGTGAGGGGATGCAAAACTGTGCGGGCCCCGCGATGCCACGCTGGCATGAGGGTAGCACCCCAGCGTGTGGCGCTACCGTAGAGAGGGTAGCACCCCAGCGTTGGGCGCTACCCAAAAGGATTAGATTTTGAAATAGTTTCGAGAAGGTTTTTTTTTTGTTGAAGCTTGTTCAAAGGGTTATTTTTGTCAAATTTCACACTCAATACTCACTCCGGTACGTACATTCACACAACAAGATTTTGTAGCGTTAGAAAAGCGATGCATGGTGGCATTGTTTTTTTTTAGAAAAAGGGTAGTCCCGGCTTCTGCATGATTGATGCATACATCTTTTATTACTTTATTAAAAGTCGATTACACACGGGAGTCAGACTTGTTTGGTTCAAAATAAAAGTGGAAGACTAACGTAGGAATAGCAAGATTTCCTATAGCAATACTATTTATCCGTTTAGTTTATAAGAATCGAGCAAAGAAAAAACATAGGAAATTCGTGTTTGACCTCAGTTTTAAAAGAAAAATACAGGATTTTTACATCCCCTTTGACCTTCTTTTCAGATTACTATGCACGAATAACGAGACCGAGTTTGATAGTGGCATAATAACATACTAATTATACCTTCTCATATGATTTGACCATGTATATTAGGAATCCTAAGTTTTTTCTATCCTTTGAACCAGACAACAAGGTTTTGCATAATTTCAATGTTTTTGAATCATATGTTTTGTACCTACATTCCTATATTTTGTTCTCTGCTTTCCTATTCCAATGTTTTTTTAGAATACTACCGAATAAGCAGGCCCCTAGGCTTTTCTTCTACCAAGCTAAACATTTGTAAGGTCAAAATAAACACATTGAAATGTGGGTGTAGAAAAACTATTGAAACTTTGAGGCATGGTTTCACATGCATATCAGGGCATGCACAAATATGTCACACTGACTCGTAATTCTACAATGTCGTATGATAAATGCATATGTATCCCACAAAACAAAGAATAATTACTGATGTGAAATAGATAGAAAGATGAGATAATAAAATATGAAGACTCGGAATTGTCTTGATTCGACATGATGATGAGAGACCGACAATTCTTTAACTGAGGCTACCTTTATGGATGTTCTTAATTATGACCTGAGTATGTTTGAAATAAGAAAATAAAAAAGACCCGAGTCGTCTGTTAAAACAAGCTCAATAGCTCATGTACCACGTTGGCGTTGATCGCCGAGATAAATACGTACTATCTACATCCCTGAATAAGTGCACTTCCAATATTTTGGAGGGTCAGAGTTTTTGAAGTTTGACTAAGTATATATAAAAATCATCCAATATTTATGCCACCAATTAGGTCGATAACGAATATACGTTTTATCGTGAATCTTATAATACAAATTTGATGGTATCTCACAGAGGTTTTCCTAAAACTAGGGCCTCAATTTCGGCCCAGCTACAGATTCAGAAACTAGGGCCTCAGATAGCATTTCCAAAGATTCAGAGCCGAAAGCCACATAGGTCTGTTTTTTTTTTTTTGATGGGACATAGGTCTGAAATTTTCCATCTACTCCTGCAATCATTTGCCAGCTTACTCGGTGGAATCATTTTGTTTGGAGCTGAATGAAGGGCGACAGACCAACCAGGCCGCCACTTGCAGCCAAGCGTGCTGTTCACAGCCACATGGTGCCCCCACCTTTGTTTCTTGTATTGTATAGCCTCTCCATAGGGCAGCCCAAATTACTTTCTTCCTCACCAGATTCTACTTGGCAATGGGAGGAGGGCCCCGGACACTGCCGATGCTTAATTTTGGCTGATTATCGTCGATCAGTTCATCACGCGCGGGCGGCAGGCAGGGGGTCGTGGAACGTCCTGACATGTGTTTTTTATCCTTACCGCCCATTGGCCGCTCTCACATGACAGGTTCGCAATGCCGTTTACCTTTTGGTGATAGGGTTTCTTGTCCGTGGCTCCCGGGTGGGCAGAGTGGACAAGCGCTAGAATCTGAATCTGTGGGTGCAACTTGCGGGTTTTGGTTGGGTTCTCTCATGGTATTGGACTGGCTACCAGGCACGGCCATGACGCTCGCTGCTCGCACATAACTATGCAGCCGCCTATGGCTATTCCATGCATATCCAGAACATCTTAGGGCATCTCCAGTCGCCCCCCAGGAGGCTTTTTTGGCGCCGGCGGAAGCAAAAGGCGCCGTTTTTCTACCACTCACCCCCCCAGAGGCCCGGTTAGCGCCGTTTCGGCGGAAATTAGCGCCGGCGCCCCCAGTCGAAACCCAGCCCACTGGGTTCGGCCTGGGGGGTCGGCGGAAGGAAAAGCGCGCGTGGGACAGGTCTGTCGGCGAGACACGGCTTTTTCTCTACCCGGCTCGCTTTTCCCCGCCCCGGCTCGACGTCGCCACGCCGTCGCCGCCACCACCCCTCCTTGCGCCGCCGTACAGAAGCAGCTAGGAAGCCCGCCGTCTAGCCCCGCCACGCCGCCGGCTCCGCCCACTACCTCCGCCGCGATCCCGCCTCCGGGAAGATCCTCGGGGCGGAAGGGCGTCCACCCCGCCCGCAAGGTGTTCGGCGAAAGGTGTTTTTTTTTCCATGGTTGAACTATTTATTTGTGTGTGAATTTGTATGGTTAAACGTGTGAATTTGTATGCCAAAATGGGCCGAATTATGTTTTCGCCGAAATATGGCCGAATTCGCGCCGGCTGGGGGGCGGCCTGGGTTTCACGGCTGGTAAACGCGACTATTTATTTGTGTGTGAATTTGTATGGTTAAACGTGTGAATTTGTATGCCAAAATGGGCCGAATTATGTTTTCGCCGAAATATGGCCGAATTCGCGCCGGCTGGGGGGCGGCCTGGGTTTCACGGCTGGTAAACGCGCCCCCCCCCCCCCCCCCCCCCGGGTTCCGGATTGGCGCCGTTTCGCGCCGCGGCGGGCGTTTTGGGCCCGGGGGGCGCAACGACTGGAGATGCCCTTATATTTAAAAACGGAGAGAGTATGTTATTCGTCCTGAATGATCTTTCGATGGACGTTCATCAATCACCTCTGCCATTTCGAATTTTTAACCACTTCAAACCCTTTTGTGTCGTGTCAAGCACATGGTTGGTGTTTTTAAACGACATGGACACGCTAGTTGGGTTGACTATTTTTCAAGTGGAGTACATAGAATTTTTCACCTTAGCGTGGCCGTGGTGTGTACAGGGAAAATTATGTGACAAAAGCGGCCAAGTAGATAAATACCCAACCTTTACATGTGTGTCTGTCTTGTAAAAATTCAAAATACAATATTTCAGGCGCAGGTCAACTGGCTGCTTCTTCAAGTTTAGGAGCCATCGATCAAGTAAGCATCTCTTTGTTGTGTTTAACTAGAGCTACATTTACTTCAAAAAAAACTAGAGCTACATTGAACACTCGTATACTACGAACATGTGTCCACGTCGCATGCCGTGTTAGCCCGATCATGTGTGGGCCCTTCTTGCCACTTTGCTAAAAGGGATATCTAGACAATGTCAACAAGGATGCTGAATGTGGTACATTGTGTCAACGTGATATCTATTATATACCGTGGACGCGTTAGAACGTCATCTATATACACCATATGCGACCAAGGTTAGGAGGTTTGCTTAGGTAAACAATCAAGTAGCACTCAAGTTATAGTTGTCAAGCACAATATATTATGTAGGTTAAACTGACCTGGCTTGGCACAGTTGATCTAGAGCTCTAGACTAGTGTGTCTATTTTAAACCCCGAGCCAAAGCGCATAGTTAGACCAACCAACCTAATTAGCAGCATGATACAACCAACGTAACCGCTCATGCAGGACTACTAGGCGTGCAAAACCTCCTAATCGAAGCTATATTTAGGATTTCATGCAGTGTTGTTGACCAGCCAAGGTCTATGGCATTGGATCTGGTTCACTAGAATACCAACACAGAAATAAAAAGTAAAATTGCCACGAATATCCTATGCTTCTTTTTTTTGCCATGAGTAACTCGATTGAGTTCATTTATTTTCATCTCGCTAAAAACCGTTAGTTTATTGCTCTTGTCAGTTCATTTATCAGGTCGGGTCGGTGCATCCACATCCGCGCCCTAAATCTGAAAGTCAGAAACGACTCTACGTGTAAGCCGCGGAGCTGGGCGAGGCCGACATGGACGTGGATCCGGTCAAGGCCGGCGAGCGGACGGCCAGGGGCGCCTCCACGTGCGCCATCCGACGGCTGGCGCGCCTCCATATCCTCCGCCGCCGCCCGCTTTATTTAGCCACCTTCTCCCCCCCCTCCCGCGAGCTGCTACTGCTCTCCTCTCCACCTCTTCTTCTCGCCTCCAGCCAAATTACTTCCGGTCGGAGGCCGCGGGCGGGCGCACGGAGGACGGCTTTCCGGCGAGCACGGAGAACTAGGTGACCATGCAGGCAGCGGCGGCTAACGTGGGGGGCGACGTGCAGAAGCCGCAGCCGCCCCCGGCGGTGGCAGCGGTGGTGCCGCCGCCGCCTCACTGGGTGGCCATGCCGTTCGCGCCGCCCGGGGCCGCGGCCATGGTGATGCCGCACCAGATGGCGCCGGCGCCGCCCCAGTTCGCCCCGCACTTCGTGCCGTTCCACGCCGTCGCGCCGCCGCTGCAGCCGCGGCCGGCGCCCGTGGCCGTGGCGCTGGGCTCCCCCGCCGCGCACGGAGGGCAGGAGGAGAACAAGACCGTCTGGGTCGGCGACCTCCATTACTGGATGGACGAGAACTACCTCCACAGCTGCTTCGGCTACACCGGCGAGGTGAGCACGCCCGCCTCCCATTCCCCAGATCTTGCCCACGGCCAGCCAACATGACCAGGAACCCTCTCACATCCCCAAAAAAAGCCAACATTTCCATTCCACATCCCCCACCACCATGACTAGGAACCCTCTCTTTCGGATGTGACAAGCCTGTGGAAGTAAATGTGTGTCAATCCATGTCGCAGCAAACGAAAAAAAATGTCATTTTTAAGTTCCCCGAATGGCATTGAGGTCGGAGAGAGAAGAGAGGAGAGAGAGGGAGTAAATCTCAAGACAAGGTTGGTAGTTGCAGACTCGCAGCGGGTGATTCAGGCGCAGGTACGAATCAATGGGTCACTCACTGTGCAGAAAAAGGAAACGTCTGGCCGAGCGACCGCTGGGCAAAACGCAAGGCCTATGGATCTGCGACCTAAAACTGGAAACTCGCACTAGATTGGCTGCGGCAGGGGAAGATACCCTTCCCTGTACTGGTCATGGGGCTATGGGAGACGTTCGGTCTGATTCTGATGTGCCACTGCTGATGCGCCCTGCAGGCCGTACGTCTGTTTCATACCTGATTGGTCCGGTTTAGTTTGGCTGTGTTGGGTGATTGAGAGATGTGCTTTTTCGTGATAAAATACGTTTCTTTATGTGTGGTAACTAGACAGAAAATGAGAAAACACTGTGGTGAGAAGATTTGCATTTTCTGAAATTACAGTGGAGTGAGCTCTCCATTGAATTTTTGATCCAAAACTGAAGTTTTCCGGCTGCAATTGGACAAATTTATTTTCCTGTTCCCTTTCCATGTATGAAATAATAGTGGTAAAGTTTCATCAAAGGTAACATACAAATGATAATCTAATAATTTATAGTTTCATGTACTGTATGTCCTTGCGGCACTTTCATTTTTACCATTGTATATACCGATGAAAATGTATCATTGTACACTGATGAAATTATGGTGCAACATGTCACCTCCAGAACAATGGAGAAAAGCATGATGATACAAGGGGCATATGGAACAAATGATATTATAGTTTTTATTCTCGCTTTGAAAGTTTTTTACTCGCATGTTGCGCCTTCTACATTTGAAACTACCAGTCAGTGATGAATATAAATGTGTCCTAACTGCACCACATTATGTCTTCTGATGTGATTCTACCTCATTTGCTTTTTCATGTATATTATATCTCAAGTCCAAACTTTCACTAATGTGTTTCGATATGATGTAGGTTGTTGCAATCAAGGTTATTCGTAACAAGCAAACCGGACAATCTGAAGGATATGGATTTGTGGAGTTCTACAGTCATGCTGCAGCTGAAAAAGTACTTGATGGTTTTTCTGGTCATATAATGCCAAATACTGACCAACCATTTAGGATAAACTGGGCGTCATTTAGCATGGGAGATAGGCGTTCCGATATTGCTTCAGATCATTCTATATTTGTGGGCGACCTTGCTTCTGATGTCAATGATGCCGCACTACTAGAGACTTTCTCTAGCAGGTACTCCTCTGTCAAAGGTGCAAAAGTAGTCATTGATGCTAACACTGGTAGATCAAAGGGATATGGTTTTGTGAGGTTTGGAGATGATAGTGAGAAGACAAATGCCATGACTGAGATGAACGGCGTGTATTGCTCTACTAGGCCCATGAGGATTGGCCCTGCAACTCCCAGAAAATCTTCAGGTTCAGTTAACAAGTTACTTAGTTACTATATGCTCAATAAAATTGTTGGCCAAATGTTTGATTCCTTTTACCATTCAGTGTTAATGTAGAATTGTTTTTAGACGGTGTGAATATATATTAAATTCACCTAAGCTTATTCTATATGTCCATATGCAAATATATGAACCTGGATGTCGTATTACTTATAGGGTGAGATTCTGATGATTTCAACAATTCGTATGAAGTTATGGTTTCCAAGTGAAACTACTTTTAGATAGTTCCCTGCTCTACAGCTCTCTTTGCCATTTTACCTTTGAATTTACTTGTACTCTACCACACACCTGGACTTGTTTACATTCAGAATGTATTTGGGTGGGAGTTCCACTCAGAATTAGTTCAGTGTCTATGTCCAATTTTTTTTTCTCTGAACTAAAGCCTTGCTGTTTGTACGCAGTAACTGTTCGGAGAATAGGTTTGTATTGGCGATGATGAGATAGATTGATATTGTAGAGATACTCATTGATTGGCTCACAAAATGAAGAACGACAGTGTCCTGTTTTCTTGTGAATGCTATTAACGTTGTTCTTCTAGCTAAAATTTCTTCTGGAATCATTTGACGAAGTAGCCTGGATGGCTGTGACTGTTTATATATTTTTCCTGATTTTTTTGGTTTAGGTACTTCTGGGTCTACTGGTTCATCTGCTCGATCTGATGGAGATTTGACAAACACAACAGTGAGTACAAATGTATTCTCTGTAACTTATGCAATATACATCATTACAGCTTTTAATTTCTCATCATTGTTGTTTAACTGTCCATAGGTATTTGTCGGTGGGCTTGACCCAAATGTTAGTGAAGATGACCTTAGGCAAACCTTCTCCCAGTATGGTGAGATTTCTTCTGTGAAGATTCCAGTTGGGAAACAGTGCGGCTTCGTGCAGTTTCTTCAGAGGTATGATTGATTAGCCCGCACAGGTCGTACTATTCAGCTCTTCCCCCACATACGTTTTTGTTTGGTTAAACACTTATACTGCCTCGGTTCCCATATTAAATTCCGATCGGTTGAATTCTGTGGACATTTTCACTTTCCAGAAAGAATGCAGAAGATGCATTGCAAGGGCTAAACGGGAGCACTATCGGAAAACAGACCGTGCGTCTTTCATGGGGTCGCAATCCAGCGAACAAGCAGGTATTGATATGCTCTTATTTACATACTCTTAGACCAGAGTTCAAACATTCCAACCCAGAAGCATTTCTACCCCCATCGAAATCAACCTAATTTTGGAAATCCCAGAAAATTTCAGTACCACTCGAAATTACGGAAATTTTAAAACCTGCTCTCAACAGTAAGATTGTGCAGCAAACATAACTCAGGAACCTGATGCTCCTGCAATTTTCTTTTCAGTTGAGGAACGAGAACGGCAACCAGTGGAACAACGGGATGTACTATGCGGCGTCCCCTTTCTTCAACGGGTATGGCTACCCAGCGTCGCCATTCCCTGACCCAGGCATGTACGCCGCCGCTGCCTATGGTGCGTACCCTTTCTATGGGAACCAGCAACAGGTCAGCTGAAGAACATGGGTTTCACACGCCGATCACTCAAAAACTGGAGGCGCACGCGCAGTAGCTGTAGCTCTCGCTAGAGAAAGAAGGTAGACGTCCGGCGGTTTCTTAGGTGAGCTAGGTGTAGTGACTGGTTATGTAAAGTACATTACTATTACAAGAACTAGCACCACTAAGACGCCTATTGACTCAGATCTCCATGGTCCTCTAGCTGGATTCTTCTAGGAAAAAAACGAAGTTTTGGCCTGGAGCTGCAATATTAAGGTAGAATGAACAATAAGTTATTTGATGTCTTGTGTGCGGCTCACTTTTGACGTTTTAGTTTTGAACTGATCCTGAGCTTGAGATTTGCACTGAACAAGCCGGGATAAGTGCTAAAGCCAACTTATACGGTTATCGTAGACTAAGATTGCTGTTAGAGCTGAAAACGGAGTGCAATTTCAAGTGAGCCTTTGTTCTGTTATCCTTTGATAGTGGAACCCGGCTCCTGCGAGTCGTTGTGTAAAATTTCAAGCGAGCCTCACTAAGCTCAACTTAGCTTAGAACATTTCTAGTAGATGCCCTATTCAGTCTTGATCCGTATAATTTAGCCAAATATAGAGGCCGGAGGACAAAAGAATGGCTCTAGCAAAGCGCTATCGGGTCTGAAAAGAATTATGCAAGCTTGACCTCCAAATTTTAAGCTCCTACGTGACTTCTTCCTCAAGAGGTAAAAAAACGCCCGCATTTTCTCCTCTCGTCACCACCGCGGCTGCCCCCTTGCGTCCCGTCATCACGCTTCCACCATGGAGACCCTAAGGAGCCAGGGTCCCACTTCCCTAATCGGCAGATCGCGCTGGCCATCACAGTGGCCTTGGCGACTGGATGATCGTCTAGGTCGACTAGAGGAGTCGTGAATAGGCGAATCATGTTAGTTATGTAACAACCACATTTCTTTCTTTTTAAATATTTACAGAAATTGTGTCGATGCAAATATCCCATCTGACAACTTTCTTACACTTGAGAGAGGTTCTCTCAAATGCCAAAAGCCCACGATGATGTGAGAGAAGAGAGATGCAGACGATGATGATGAAGTGAGATAACTGATAGAGGGAGAGCTAGGAGTCCTATTCGAGGGTCTAGCAGTGATAGGCTAGAGGGAAGGAAGAAGGCCAATAAGACAATGGAGAAACAAGATGAAATGCTTGCCATGAGGGTGAAGATTGATGGGATGATGAAAATGAAGAATGAGCTGCCGAGAAGGCTCTCCAACCTAGTGCTTCACTTGTCATGAAGAAGTAACAGGATACGGAGACGAAACACTTTCAGACTTTGGAGCCCATGAAGGAGAGGTCAAAGAAGCAGGAAAAAAAACAAGGGCCGTAAGGAGGCAATGCAGGCTCACAAACTTTCCTTTGAGAAGAGAAGAGGCTTGATCTCAAGGAGTTTAGACTAAGGAAGAGGTCGACAATATAAAGTCCAAGGCAAAAGAGATGGATTAGAAGGCTCTTGCCTTCTAGGAGCTCACGTTAAAATATCTTGTCTTCTAGACGTGCACGGTTCTCCGGCGGTGATGCATGATCCTCATTGGAGAAATTTCAAAAACTATCTTTATTTATTGTTGTTTGTGATTTAGATGCTATGATATGGTCATGAACATTTTTTTTGCTTTTGATACTATCTTTATTATGTATGGTATGGTGAGGAACAATGTGACTAACATTTAGCTATTTTGGTTGCTGAATGATTCAAATATTTCATTTTTTTAGATTATATGTCAAACAAAACTTGTATGATGAGAACAAATAATACTCCCTCCATTCCATAATATAAGGTGTCTAAGGTTTTGGCACGGATATTAAGACGCCGGTATTTTACATACGGTGCACTCATTTTGTTTAGACAAAAATCGAGAGAGGGGAATTTCTAATAGTTACAAATTAAAAACAATAGGTCAAATCCCTCTGTTCCACATTTTGACTTGCTTTTTGATGAATACAATTGTCTACAAATCGCAATACACCTTATATTTTGAAATTTTTCTAAAAACCTTAGACACCTTATATCAAGGAACGGAGGGAGTACAAAAAGTGAAATATACATGAGAAGTTTAGGGCTTTTGAATTACTCTTAGTTGTGGAGTCTGTAAAAATTGATAGGGTTAGAGCATCTCTAACATCTGCCCTATCCTATATGGTGTTTTAGCACATATAGGGCACCTGTTTTAGCACATATAGGGCACGGAGTAGTTTTCCACTTTTCCACATGCCCTATTTTAGACATATTTCATGAACATTCGAACACAATTTAAACTACGAACCATAATTTGAACACAATTTAAACTAGGAACCATAGTTTCAACACAAATTTAAACTACGAACATCATTTTTGAACTATATTCAACTACTAGAGACTACGATACTACTCTAATCGTCCCAGTCGAAGGAGGAGGAGGATCTCTTGTCCCAGTCGAAGGAGGAGGAGGAGGAGCTCAACTCGATCACGTTCGAGTTCACCGTCGACGGTCCAGCCTCGTCGTCGACCTTCTTCTTCTTCGTCTCCTGCTCGCGCTTCCAGAAGAACTCCTGCTCATACTGCACGTACTCAGGATGCTCTCGTGCGAACCGAGCCATCGCCTCGTCGTCGGTCTCGAGCACCCTCGCCGGCTCCTCCTTCTTCTTCACCAAGCGGGTCTTCACCTTCGAGGGCATCGGAGGCGTGACGAAGATGGCGTCCTGCAGGGACATGATGCTCGGGTCGTTGAGCTGCTCCCGCGGAACGCCGAGACGCCACCCGGCGACGTCGTACGCCCGAGCCGCCAAATCGGGGCTGTCGTAGGTGCCGAGGTAGTACCTCATGCCCTCGTGCTGCAGCTCGGCGCTCCAGCGGCCGCTCGGCCTCGCCCGCACGCCCTTGAAGCCCGAGGCCGCCTTCGTCTTCTTCGGCGGCATGCCGGCGCGGCTCGGGTGCGGTGGGTGGCGGCGCGAGCTCGAGGACGGAGGCGGCCGAGCTTGGGGACGGAGGCGGCGGTGCTCGGGGACGGAGGATGGAGTCGGCGGTGCTCGAATCGAAGGCGGCCGAGCTCGAATCAGGGGCGGAGGCGGCGCGAATCGGACGGCGGCGGCGCGGGCTAGGGTTTGCGGCGGCGGTGCGCTTTGGGCTGCGATTGGCGGCGGCGGCGGAGCGATTATGGGCGGCGGCGGGGCGGGGATTTGGGCGCGATTTGGCGCGGGAGCGGACTTCAGCATGACGGTTGGTGGCTCGCGGGTGAAATAGGAAAGGATAGGGCACGCGCGCGGGAGGTCCTCTCTGCCCCAGCAAAATATAGGGCTGCCCCAAAATAGGGCACGTGATAGGGCAGCTGTTGGAGGTCGTTTTTTCCCTCTCGTGCCCTAAAAAACGGTTTTTAGGGCACGGAGGCTAAAATAGGGCAGCTTTTAGAGATGCTCTTAGGAGTTTGAAAGTAAAAAAAAAATACCGTTTATCACCAGGATTCGGAAATCCTTGAAGAAATTGCACATTTTAGATGTTGGGGAGTTAGAAACAAGAGATAATTCTCAACCTATCCCCCCTCTCATGATTATTCAACTTATTGGCACATGCATATATCTTGAGATTTGTTTCAGTGCGAGCAGTTAACTAGGCATCTTGTTTTTAGCTTGGATTGCATTTTGACTTCATTCCAGGAAGGCCTATATATTTATTCCTCATTCGATCTGAGATAAACTACTGCTCGTGATGGCAAGATTCTTGAATAATTCAGAGCCTACCCACCTTCTGCATTTATCAATGTTATTTTAGTCCTAAAATGTTCCATTAGCTTTTCTGCATGAACCATGAATCAATTCAATTTGTAGAAAATGGAAGCTTAATTACCCCTGGCATTTATGTTGGCTATTTTTGTAAGCAGGTTAGTTCAATATTGATGGTCTGTATATTTTTAATAAATTTACGGTTGTGTGCATTCAAATATGTAGTGGTCGAAAAGACCTGTCCATTGCGATTTTTTAATACCCAGTCTCTGCATCAAGATGCATACAGTCGTACGAATCAGATTCTGATTCGTGGAACCTGTTATTGAAGCATTTCTACTCGTGATACACCACGAGCGCCTAGCGGCATGTGTCTATTTATATGCGCCCGTAAGTGATGGTTATTACTGGAAGATTACATCTTGATCGTCAAAGGAAATTAGTTCTATTAGTAAACCCAATACATGGGATATAATCATATAAACCTTCCTAACAACCGTCTACATGCTTTGTTTAACAGAACTGACCTACAAATGTAATTTCAACAACAAGACATCTCTTTCTTCCGAAAAGCTGCCGCATATGGAGCAGAGAAATTAGTGTTACACTATTCACTTAGCTTTGAACGAAATAGAGCACCAAAGGAAAAAAAGCAGATGCAAAGTATAAAGTGGGACAGATGTACCAAGCCATTGCGAACTGAAAGCAGAGAGAACCTTGCATGCGGCTGAAAACTGAGGCGTGATACAAATCCAAGAAGGAACAAAGCAACCGCCGTACTGGTAATGTGACAGAAAGACCCGGCCCATAAATCAAGAACGTACTTATCTATCATTCACCATCCATGCCATAGATAATTTTGGCAAGTAGAGCATGTATCAAGATTGAAATTCGGATTAGGTAAGCAGACCTTTCAGAATGATCCAAAAGAACATGATCCGATAGAAAAGCAATCTTTTTTCTCGGTAAGACTTTTTATCCCCTTATATATTTTTGATTGATTGCATGATTGGGGTGCCACGCTCACGATACCTTGCGTTGGATGAAGCAGGGCATGCCGTTCCATGCTGGGAACAGGGACGTTTGCCAAACACAGCACGTTTTAACCTGAAAGCTCACTTGTCTAATCGCTTCTCTCTGTAGTCTATATTGACTTCCATCCACCTAACCGTATAGAATTAGGTATCTTCTAGACTTCTTGTTTTTCTTGTTACTTCCTCTCTCTCTCTCTATATATATACATATATGACGCTATTTCCTTCATCAAGTCCTAGCTAGGAAGTAAGAACACTTTGCCCTCTCACTACAAACAAGAACAGCAGAGCTTCAATGATCCTTCTCGCTTGAAGCAAAAGCTGTGTCTGGTCATCATGGGCGCCTTGGATCACCTCTCCGGTTTGTGCAGCTTGACTGACACAAGGGAAGCCTTCAGGCTGAAGAAAAGGCGGCCACTGCAGGTGAGGTTTCTGGAGTTCAAGTATCGTCCATGTGCTGTCTTCTTTTCTAAGTTTGTTCGTCGAAAAAACATTTGAACTTATGATCCCATCAAGGGTTCGGTAAGTTGTTTTGCCATTTTGGTGAGCTGCTAGTTTTCACTTTAATCTTTGCAGACGGTAAACATAAAGGTGAAGATGGACTGTGAAGGCTGCGAGAGGAGGATCAAGAACGCTGTCAAATCGATTCGGGGTACATATATAAACATAGTGATGAATTAATATCTCAATGGTTTTCTTTTGGAAATAAATTACGTATACTGTGAGGATTCATGTGTTGAGCGTTCATATAACAGGTGTGACGAGCGTGACAGTGACCCCGAAGATAAGCAAGGTGACGGTAACCGGGTACGTGGAGCCGCGCAAGGTGCTGGCGCGGGTGAAGAGCACGGGGAAGGCGGCGGAGATGTGGCCGTACGTGCCGTACACGGTCGCCACCTACCCGTACGTCGGCGGCGCTTACGACAAGAAGGCGCCGGCGGGCATGGTCCGCAACGCGCCGCAGGCCATGGGCGACGCCGCCGCGCCGGAGGTCCAGTACATGAACATGTTCAACGACGAGAACGTCAACTCCTGCACCATAATGTGATCTGCGCTCCAGAACAGCCACCCAGCGACGACATGCCTAAATAGATAGATATACTATACATCTTTGTATTTCTTCTCGCTGGGGAAAATGATACAAGAAGATGAGTTTGTGTGTGCTACTGAGAGATAAATCAAGTGTTACTATTACTACCGCTCTATGATCTTCAATACATCGTTGTCAATCTCGACAGTTCTCCTATCCTACCTGCACTCGGTGTCTTTCCTTTTTCTTGCAGTGGAAAAGCACCCACAAAATGAATCTTGCAACTCTTGATTGAATAAACAAAAATAATCTTCCAACTCTTTCATTGTACAGTATCTGATCAGGCTGCTAAAATGAATAGGGAGCTACTAGCAAAGGGTGATTTTTAAGCTGATAAGTCGGATTTTTTTCCTAATATATGGATGTTGCCTCCAGTAATCATAGCAATAACTGATAAATCCTCACATCAGCACGACCGCCTTGGACAACCATTGTTAATCCAATTAGAAATATATAAAACTATGAGGAAAACATTCTTTTAACCTTTTTTTTTTCAAAAAAGGATAAGAGGCTCAGCCTCTAAATTATGCAGACATCCCTATATTATCCATATTCAGAAGTGTAAGGCAAATTCCGACAACAAGTCAGACAAAAAAAAAACTAATGTAATTTGTATCACAACACAACCTCCGACATAACACAAACCTTATGACAAATGCGAACATTACACAACTTAATTATAGACAAAGCCATGCAACAATGTCCAAGGCCGCCTGTCAGAAACCTCCACCAACCTAGAACAAACCATATGACAAATGACCAAACCAAACGAACATTACATAACTCCTACGCGGAGCCTTCAAGAGTTTGTGGCATGTGAGGCAATGATGATGAGTCCAACGGTAGGTTGATCTCGACATTTTCATCCCAAAACCTAAGCTTCAAGCCACCACCTTGAGGAAGGGCAAGACGCATGCGCGACCAATTACCTGATCAGAGATATTATGTTTCCACCAAAGGGCTTGCATAATTACCGTTGAAATCGTCTATCATCAATTTCTCTACCGGCTGACCACACCTCAGTACTTGGATCTCGCTCCAGGGTGTTGGAAGAAGGAAACACCACATACCGTCCCAGTTTAAGTCACAGTTGCACCAGATTCGATACAGTTCCTCTGGGAAGAAAGTGACGTCTTCTTTTTTATACCATAAACATATTTCACATGACGACTCTACATAGGATTCCTTGTTTATCACCTGCCGAGCCGGATCGAACATGTCATGAAAGTGGAGGCCACATCCCATACCGCCACCATCCTCGGAAGCTCCATGGCCCAAGTAGGTGGACTCCCATGGAACCGAATGACATCACCATCTAAAGGCTCGTCCACCGTGTCTTTCACACAACCACAACTGACTGCCGCCATGGATGAACCAGGGACGACATCCCAATTTTTGATCTCATACGACCGCAATCGAACATGGACGCATGCCTCATTGCTGTGCAACCTATACGACACTGAAATGATTGAAGAGATCGACTAGAGAAAGGGCGTAAATATGCGACTATAATTTTTTTTTTAGAAAGTTACGGAGATACAAGTAAGTAAAGGAGTTTAGAAATAACTAAACGATGGACGCGATGATGTATGCCGCAGTTCAATTCCTAAGGAAAGCAACTTTTGTTGGGGAGGCGTGGAGTCACGGTGATCCCCAATAACCGTAAAATATCACCTTATTCTCCTCGAGCCTCCACCAAGATGGAATGGCACGATCTACTATGTGTTTCTCTTGAAAGAGGCGACAAAAACTTTTATAAACAAGGTTGGGGATATCTCCACAACTAAACTGGAGGCTCCCAACAAAATTCTGGAGCTTCTCAGTACCAAGGCCAAGCTCGAAGACAACCACTTCTGTCTATAGTTCAAAAGAACCCAAGAGTAACACGATTTACAAAGGATTAGCATGTTAGAATAAATTATTTTACTATAACCCTAGATCTAGATCTTATCTTCACCCTACAAAAATCAACAAATTTGGACCAAAGGACAGGGAGATCTAGGATATTTGATGTCTTGAATAATGGAGGAGAGGGTAATGGAGTCGTCCCTTCGTTGTGAGGAAGAAGGGGCCTATTTATTGGAGTTCCCATAATCCAATCATTATGCTAAAAGTTGGCTTGTCCCGATTATCCGGGCAAATCTTTGGGGCTAGATTATCCAGGTACCCAAAAGCAGTAACAACACATATGAATTAGGTGATGAACTCTCTCTTACTTGGGAAGGCTTGGGTGCATAGAAGTGGATCCGTGGATATGTTTGATTCCACTATTGTATTTCCTATGCGAACCCCCATTTGATAGTTCGGTTCACGGATCAAATAAATGAAAATTGGTGGAGCACCGTCTAGTTTTTCTTTTCACTTTCAGGGATTCAAAACATCTTGTGCTATCTTTAAATGAGCATATATTTCTCAAGCACATGGTCAGTCCGCAATTATGTTGTCATTAACATGAGAACCATTTAGGGATGGTAATGCACTCTCCACACCAGCCAACACCACTAATATGTAGTGAGTCAACTGCCATACCACACCACTTGGTACCCGATCTGTGCCTAGAAGACTCGGTCCGAGTGACCTTGCACTAGTGAGCCATGCACCATCGCTCCCGATATCCGGGTTACCATTTTGTCAAGAGTAAAATTACCCAACATCTTTGGTACCACGGCGGAGGCCAACAATAGCCTAAGGGAGGATTCGAGTAGGGTGTGGTTGGAAGCGAAGACTTGGGTTTCCCCATGGTGTCGCTCTGGGTGGGGGGTGGCAGAATGATGGTACAAACATGGCCTCAAATTTGTAAACAAACAATTTTCTTACCTACGATTGGATGACTTGATTGTGCTGGTTTTGAGTTTCACATGAGCACAATTTTTTTGAAATTGTAGTGAAACCAAATGTTCACACTGAGCCCGAATTGCATGATTGAATAATTCTGAGACCAATCCTTACATTGTGAGCTAGCAAGTAAGAAGAGAACATAAAATCCATAATCAGTTAAGGAACATGAGCGAAAACTGAAATAGAAAATAAAAAAATTAAATTATGGAATGTATGGGGAATAATTAAATAATATGATAATTTTTTTATTTTAACAGAAATAAAACATTCCTAGGTTGCTATAATATTGGAAATAATTAAAAGTGCAAAAGTCATCACAAAATGCATACAAAAAAGGAAGATAAATAATATACGACAGATTCAGGAATTTGTGAAAACTCATAAGTAATGTTTACATTGTCGTGCTAATATTTGGAAGAAAGTTAAGTCTATTCCTTTCCGCATATGCCCAAATGTACACATATACCGTAGAATATTCTTGGTTATTTCTATGTTTCCATTTTTTTACTTTCATATCCTTGCTTTTTATTTTATTTTTAATATTTAACTCATTTGGTTTGGATGATTGGATGGTACCACAAATGCCAAACTATCACCACCTTAGTGTTTTTACTCATATGTATGATGCTGAGAGTTACGGTATTAATCTATATGATATTGGAGTTTATAGAGCAAAGTTAAAATTGGTTAACATTTCACTGACCAAATATGGTATTTTTCACCTTTTTTTGTAAGAAATAACGACATGAAGTAACTCAAAACGTACTTATGATCGATGACATGTGTGAATTCACCAAAACATGATTGTACAAACCATCGTCCCATATAGATTACTATAATCCAACAAAATGACGAAGTAATGTATAATGAGTTACATGTTTCGAGTTTCGGTTTAGGCGTGAGGCGGAGGATTTTGATCCTGATCCTAACTTCAAGCCACACTTCTGGAACCGGAAAGATGCTGACATGGATGGAGATGCTGCGTGTGATGGTAGTGGCAAGCAACATGACTCTTCGGCTCCCCGCGCCAATCCTTCGGAGACCAACATGGAGGTGGACTCCACTCCAATGGGTAGCTCGGCGCCCCAGGGAAGATCTGTTGCTGCTTACTCGGAGCCGCTTGGTAACCTGTCGATAGCGGTGACGCCCTACAACCCTTGCCCCCGCACGCCTCGTGCTGTGGAAATTGTGGAGAGGGTTAAACGGGTGTCGCCGGCTCTGATCGCGGATACTATTTGTGCTAGTTCGTCTGATGCTGCTGCTGCTGCTCCTTTGACTCGGTCGGCGTCGCCGGCGCGCGGGAGACCAAATGTGCTGAAGCGTACTACAACCAGCTCCGGTCGTGTGCATGGTAGCCGGACGTCACCTCCGGCTGTCGCTAGCATGCGTGCTTCCCAGGCTGCAGCGCAAAGGGAAAAGCTAGGCAGCGAGCTGCCGCTAATCACCAGCACGTGCATGTCCCAGGAGCGGCTGCTGCCTGTTGTTGCTGTGGATGGGCCGGCTATTTCTCTCCAGCTGGCCACGCAGGAGGCGTCGCTGGCCAGCACACTCCAGATGGCTGTCAGCCCGGCCCAGGAGATGACGCCGTGCGCTGAAGTTGCTGTTGGGCCGATTCACACGGCTGTTGACAGCGCGCTTGGCGCGGCGTTTTCTTCCACGCCGCGCGGTGTGGTGTCGCCGCCGTCGGCTCCGTCTCCTTGTTCGTCGTCCGCGCGGGAGTTGCACCGGACTGTGGCTACGGAGGGTGTCTCTACGACACCAATGACACCTCCGGGAGCTACGGTTCGGGTCGCTACTCCATCTCCTCCGACGCCACCCTTGCCGTCCTCGCCGGCGACTCCTACAACACCCTTACCTTTGAGGCGGAGTGTGAGGCATGCGATGGATGCCGGCGGGGGTTCGGCGACCGATGAGGATGTCACGGTGAAGGCAATGCGTCGCAAGGCTCAGCTGAACCTGGATAGTAATGGTAACTCTCCCTGTTCTAAATCTTTTTTGCGTTTTTCTGATTCACGCATAGTTTCCAATCTGAGTAGTTTAGGTGTTTCGCTTGGTAAAAATAGTAATGCTATTTCGGTGTCGACAAGTGTGTTGAAACATATGGAGTATGACCGGTTAACGGTTACTCCTAAAGTTTCTACCGTGTCAGATGACATTTTTTTGGACGATGAGGAGGCGAATGCCACAATGGATGGTCAGCTTCTCTCAAGTCTAGTGGGGGTTGTATCAGAGGTTGGTTTGGATGAGACGGAACTAAGTTCATTGTATGATCTAAAAGCTTCTGGTCGTAAATCCAAAACTTCCGCTGAAAAACGATCTAGTAAGAGGTCTAAACTTTCAAAATCTAAAATTGTTTCTCGATGAACGGCATGTTTTTAAATAGCAGAGGTCTACGCGACTTGGCTAAACATGTACACATTGCTGATTGTTGTCGGGATCACCATTTAGATTTTGTAGCTATTTCGGAGACAGGTAAACGAGACTACACTCCAAGTCTTCTCAATCGTCTTTCTGGCGGTTTGGACTATGAGTGGGTGTCTCGTCCACCTCGTGGCCGTTCGGGTGGCATCCTTGTCGGTGTACGAGCTGACAACATGGAGGTATTAGCTAGTTCGGTTGGAGAGTTTCATATCAAACTCCATATCCGCAACAAAGTTGATAATTTCCTATGGAGTCTCGTGGCTGTGTATGGTGCTGCTCAGGATGAGTTTAAGGCTGATTTTTTACGTGAGCTTGTTAATCTAGCAAAGGACAATCCACACCCTATGCTAATTGGGGGTGATTTCAATTTGCTGCGATTCGCACACGAGAAAAGCAAAGGCCGTTTTGATAGCCATTGGCCTTTCTTATTTAATGCGGTCATTGACAGCTTAGATCTAAGAGAGGTTTCAATGGTGGGAAGACAATACACTTGGGCTAACAATCTTCCTGATCCGACATACGAGAAACTAGACCGCGTGCTAATGGACACCGACTGGGAAAATAAATTCCCAATGGTGACGGTGCGCGCTCTAGAACGTATTGAGAGACTATCAGATCATGCTCCTATACTTCTGAACACGGGAACGCCGCGTCCTATATGTAGAAAACAATTCAAGTTCGAACTTGGTTGGCTACATAGGGAAGGCTTTCATGATATGATCAAGAATGTATGGGAAAGACCGGTAACGGGACGATCACCAATTGAGAGATGGAACAACAAAATGCGACCTATACGCAAACATCTCTCTGGTTGGGCTCGTCATGTCACGGGTATTCTTAAAAAAGAAAAGCAAAGGCTCTCCGCCATTATTGATGAGCTTGAGGCCCTAGCGGAGGTTCGGACGCTATCCACACATGAAATTGAACTGAAAAGTCAATCTAATGCGCAAATAGCAAACCTACTGCGTGAGGAGGAAATCAAGTGGTATCAACGGTCCAAGGCTCAGTTTATTCTTGAGGGAGATTCGAATACTAGATACTTCCATAGTGTTGCTAACGGAAGACATAGGAAGAAACGTATTCATTCTCTTGTCCAGGAGGACGGAATAATTGAAGGCCATGAAACCCTTAAGTCTTATATTACCAATTATTATAAAAATCTGTTCGGCGAACCTGATGAGAGTACATTCACAATGGATGAGGCCAGAACAGACGATATTCCCCAGGTTTCCGATGTGGAGAATAGCTTACTTACAGCCCCCTATTCTGAGGAGGAAGTAAGTAAGGCAATTTTCCTGATGGAACACAACAAAGCTCCGGGTCCGGATGGTTTCCCAGCAGAGTTTTACCAAACCTTCTAGGATACTATCAAAACTGACCTTATGGCTATGTTTAGTGCTCTTCATGCTGATCAACTAGAGTTGTTTCGGTTGAATTTTGGTGAAATTATTTTGTTACCTAAGGTTAATGAGGCAGAAAGGATTCAACAATATAGACCAATTTGCCTCTTAAACGTTAGTTTCAAGATTTTTACAAAAGTAGCCACGATCCGACTAAACACAGTTGCTGATCACGTGGTGCGCCCCTCACAAACTGCCTTTATGCAAGGACGCAATATTCTTGATGGAGTAGCTGTGTTGCACGAGACGGTTCATGAGTTACATTCCAAAAAGCTTAATGGGGTTATTCTTAAATTAGATTTTGAAAAGGCTTATGATAAAGTTAAGTGGTCTTTCATTCAACAAACTCTCAGAATGAAAGGTTTTTCTGACGAGTGGCGTGCTCTAATTCGTAATTTCGTGACTGGAGGTAGCGTGGCCATCAAAGTTAATGATGATGTTGGACGCTACTTCCAGACTCGAAAAGGTCTTAGACAGGGCGATCCATTATCCCCCATACTATTTAATATAGTGGCGGATATGCTAGCTATTATGATTGAGCGCGCTAAAGTTGATGGCCAGATTGAGGGGCTGATTCCTCATCTTGTGGATGGGGGTCTTTCGATCCTACAATACTCCGACGATACAATTCTTTTTATGGAACATGACGTTGAAAAAGCTCGAAACCTGAAATTAATTTTAGCAACCTTCGAGCAGCTATCAGGTCTAAAAATAAATTTCCATAAGAGTGAGTTGTTCTGCTTTGGCGAGGCTAAAGATGAGGCCGATCTCTATGCCGAACTTTTCGGCTGCGGGCAAGGTCAATTTCCAATTCGGTATTTGGGCATCCCGATTCATTATCACAATTGCCGAATGGAAATGCGTCGAAGAAAGACTGCAAAAACGTTTAAGCTGCTGGAAAGGAAAATTGCTGTCCCTTGGGGGAAGATTGATACTTATTAACTCGGTACTCACTAACATGGTACTATATATGTTATCTTTCTTCCTTCTGCCAAAGGGTGTGCTTCAGAGACTAGATTATTATCGGTCTAGATTCTTTTGGCAAGGGGATAGCGAAAAAAAGAAGTATCGACTGGTTAAATGGAGTGTGATTTGTACACCTAAAGACCAAGGAGGGTTGGGAATTCATGACCTTGAGGTCAAGAATACAGCTCTTCTTGGTAAGTGGTTGTTTAAGCTGCTGACAGAGAATGGTCAGTGGCAAACCCTCCTGAATCGGAAATATGTGGGATCCAAACCGTTATCACAAGTTTCTTGGAAACAAGGTGATTCACATTTTTGGGCCGGTCTGATGGCTGCGAAGTCACAGTTCTTCAGACTTGGACATTTTTCGATTAAAGATGGGTCTCAGATAAGGTTCTGGGAGGACACTTGGCTAGGCAATGCCCCGCTCCGAGAACAATATCCGGCGTTATATAATATTGTTCGTTACAAAAGTGATACCATTAAGAAGGTAATGGCGACCTCACCTCCAGATGTAACGTTCAGAAGAAATTTGATTGGCCAAAGGTTAGTTGCATGGCAAACCATTCTTCAACGGTTAGCCTCTGTTCAATTTTCCGCTGAGCCAGACGAATTTCGATGGAATCTACACAAGAATGGCAAATTCTCTGTGGACTCTTTGTATAATGCATTATCCCATCTTCACATACCGGTTCACAACAACAAGTTGCTTTGGAAGATGAAGATTCCATTGAAAACCAAAGTGTTTGGATGGTACCTTCGTCGTGGAGTTATTCTAACCAAAGACAATCTTGCTAAGCGAAACTGGCAAGGAAGCAAGAGGTGTGTGTTCTGTCATCAGGATGAGACGATAAAACATCTCTTTTTCCAATGTCGGTTCGCGAGGTCTATATGGTCAATCATCCAAGTAGCATCTAACCTTTATCCACCACGCGGTGTGACCAATATCTTTGGGTATTGGTTACACGGTATCGATACTCGGTTTAGGACGCTTATTAGGGTGGGAGCGCTTGCCGTTATCTGGTCGCTTTGGCTATGTAGAAATGATAAAGTGTTTAATAATAAAATGTCTTCTCCTTTGCAGGTCATCTACCGGTGTACCGGTACACTCCGTTTATGGTCGTCTCTGCAGCGAGTGGAGCACCGAGACCTATTTACGGAGGTCTGTGCACGGTTGGAGTCCACGGCGAGGGATACTTTTTCCCATCATGGGTGGCAGCATAATCTTCGGATAGAGCCTCCACCACCTCAGACGTAGTTGCATTTGCTCATTTTGATATGTAATACGTCTTATTTCAGACTTGGTCTTCGTACTGTGGGACAGCTGTGTGCATCTTAGATATGCAGAGGCTGGGTGTAAACGCTTAAACCTTTTAAGTAATAAAGCGCCCTTTATCGAAAAAAACATGTTTGCCTGGACTCATTCCGTTATCATGCTAATGTTTTTTTTCGTAATCTGGAACACACCACGGCCTCTGCATCAGAGCGACACAACCTCATTTTACTGCACTCGAGAATCAGCCAAAGTGGCAACATGGATCACCTAGCGGAAAACAGAGTGAACACAATATCTAAACATCTTAGATTCTTCTAGCATGGTCACAGCCACCCTGGTTGATATATCCTGTACGATCCCCATCAACCTAGGTCATCCAAAATCTGTAAGATCTCTCTGCTTCGGTGGAAGGAGAAAAAATCACATGTGGATCCAATAAGTAGCTATGTGGGCAAGATGCAAAAAAAAACTAACTCCAACTTTGTTAAACACAAGATCATTTCAAATTTCCCACAAAAAAGCACAATTGTGTTTGTAAGCGCCAATGTGAATATGAGTTTTAGTCTTCATATCAACCCAATATAACCTGGTATAAAAGATATTAGCAACATCTTTGGGTGGAGAAATAATTAAAGTGAATGAACAAGTCTCCAAATATGACATGCAAAAGGGCAAGATATTTAAAAAATGCTCAAAAGACTCGATGGCTGAGAAGAAAACACATCGCTTACACCCGGTCCAACGTGTATTAGCAAGATTATCATTAGTTATTAAAGCTTTATGATGAAGAAACCACATTATTATTTTTATTTTTAATGGAAAGTTCGGTTTCGATAAGTACTTGCGCAAAAAAACATGTATATCCATTCATAATGTCGGAGTAGGATTTAACTGAGAATATCCAGGATAACCTCGATTTCCCTCTTAAAGAATCATCATCCTATGATAAATATACCCTCATTAGTACCATGTTTAGCTAAGAGGTCCACTTGTCCCTTCCCTTGTAAGCGACAGCCTAAACTCAAAGTTCAGTGAGTTGTCTAATGAAACATCCGCAGCCAAAACATTTTTGTGTCACTGAATATTAAGGAGGGAAGGATATTGAACAGATAATAGATTATCCCAAGCAAGGGATCATCCCAAAAGCGAGTCCCAAGCCTATTACCAGCAACAAATGAACCAAGAAAAAACATTTTGTACCTCCATGATACCTTTCTAAAAGGGAGAGTCAGTGTGTTTCGGTTTGACTTGAGTTTAAGTTTGCCGCATAAATACCTAATGTACAACAACCACTTGCTTAATATTTATATACTTTAACTCAATACCTGATCCCCTTTATCTTTCGGGCGGCAGATGATCTTCCATTTTCTTAAACGATACTTTCTATTATGCCGATCATATTGCCAGAAAAAATGAGAGCGATAATAATCTTGTATTTTTTGGACCCCTTTGAGAATCTAGAAAAAATATATGACAATCATTGGCAAGCTAGTAAGAATGGAATTGATTAGGACAAGACGATCTCCATAAAGTATCGAGCCCGGTTTTTTCTCAAAACCTTCCTCAGCGGTTTCTATTATTTATTCAACAAGCTTCATAACGAATATAAATGTCTAAATATTTGATAGGTAAAGTACCCACCTCACACCCAAAATGTGATGGTACTCATTCTGCATCCCATTGCCTTTGCCGAGTAGTAAATTTCTTTCTTATGAAAGTTTTTTTGAGTCCAGATAGTTGCTCAGCGAAGGATAAAACAAGTTTCATGTTAACAACCTTGTGAAGTTCGTGTTCCAGAAACAAAATAGTACCATCAACATATCAAGAACGAAAGTAGCATCATCAACATATTATTATCATGCTGATGTGGTGTATAAGAATGTGTGAAGTTCAGGACAAAGTTGTGTTAATCATAAACTTACAAGGAACCATATTTGTCTCTTTGGATATCAAAACTGCAGCTCTTACGAAACAATAGTAAACATGACCCATAGTAAATTTATTTATTCGAAGTCATATCACAAGTGAGTAAAAAATCCATGTCCCCAATCATTGGTACATGAACCTCTCTCAACTCTTACGGGATACAGGTGAATATAAAAATATAATTAAGCAAATAAACCTTGAGAGAAAAACATTAATAAAGCATAGCGAGTTGCAACTCTTTTTCAATGGCCTAGCACTTGTTATGGATCAATTTTGCTCGATGTAAGGTGGGATCACTCCTTGGAGGAAATAGCTCAACATTATTAAGGCTCTCTCGGGCTGGAAGGATGGAACCATATGGCCAGCTGCTCTCACAGAGAGAAAGGTGAATCCCCCGGAGTACTGCTGAACATAGCCTCCCACCTGCAAGTGTAACCAGGGAAGCCGTCAGCTAGTTCAAGCTGAAGCAGCATATATATAGATGGATATAATAGTCTAGAAAAAGGGAATTACTTACCTCTTCCTTTGCTGTCCAGGGGCGCCATGGAGTGGTGACAGGGAGGCCAAGGTCTTGGATAGTATACCTTGTGCCCGGAAGCGGGCACACGTAATCGAAGTCACCACTGCAGAAATTATGCAGTTAATTTGTTGCCCCTGTACTTTTAAAGTTTGTGAGAATCATAATACTGAGTGGTGATTCAGTATGTACCTGAATATCCAAACGGGAAGCTTGTGGTCGATTAAAAATTTGATGGTTGGGAGCATGGACATCGGCGCATCGTTCCAATCCAAGTCTCTGCATAAAAAATAAATCAAATGAGTTCTATGTATGCGGGTGTAACTTTAGGCAAATATAGATACATTAACACAAATCAAGAATCTTACGCGCAGCCTTCCCACTTAGTCGTTCTAGCATGGAAGGCGCTCTGCACGGCCGGGTCATTGAGGTAGGCCTGGGTAGGATATTCACTACATGGATCATACCCAGGTAACTGAGAAATAAAGCACAATCGTTATTAGCAATCCATAATTTTACTAGTTTAACTGAGAAAAAGTAATATATTTTGAACTTTTGGAAAGAAATGTTGACTTTTGAAAAAGAAAAGCACGAGGTTGTTGTCTTACGTAGCTACTGGGATGATACGCTCCATTGGGCGCGCGTATGCAAACTGGAGCATATATGTTGTATGCACTAACATGGCCTGGGTGGAACCCTTCCAAAGCACCGCGACATGCTTTTCCTGAGAGTGTCTCTGAAAGTGTTCCGCTCAGACTGTCGAAGTCGCAGTTCTTGGTGACATTAAGGTACACCTCGTCGGACATCATCGCATGGGTCCATAGGAAGTTCAGTCCCCCCTTGATGTTCCTATTCGCGTCAAGATACGGATTGCCAACCTTCAACACCAAAGAAGGCGATTATTCAGAGTGAAAAACGATATCTTAAGTATTTTACACCTGTATATATATATTGGTAGATTTGACGTATGTACCAGGACGCCCTGCAGGTTCACGATGGTTTTGTTGTTATAGGTGTTGTGGAGCAGGATGGTGGCGGCGAGCTCTGGCACGTAGTGCCCGGCGAAGCTCTCACCGGAGATGTAGAATGCTCGGTCCTTGTACTCCGGGAACCTCTCCAGCCATTTGACCAGAAAAACGTAGGCGTCATCAGCCGTTCTCTCGTCTCCGCTGAGATCGTAGTCTGAAGACGTGTTGGAGTAGGAGAACCCAACACCGGCGGGCGACTCCAGGAAGATCACGTTAGCGACTGCCGTTTTCAGAAGAAAAATATCAGCTTTACCGGGCCACGGCTAAGTCAGGGAAAAGGGAAGAGTTAACGGGTACTGAAGAAAGCCTTGGGTTACCGTTGTTCCAGGCATTTATGTTCCTAATGAGCGTTTTGTTGTCTTCGGATACGCGGAATGGGCCGAGCTCCTGCATTGCCCCGTAGCCGAGCGACGAGCATCCTGGACCTGTCCATGGGCATAAATATCCAACTTTAGCTATAAGCAATCTATGCAAGTGTCAGAACAAAACATAAAATCCGGTAGAATTTTCACAAGAGATGTACGACTATGAGTTCATATTCAAACCTCCGTTGAGCCATAGGACGAGTGGTTTTTCTGAAGCACCGGAAGGCGCTTCCACGAGGTAGTAGAAGAGAGCGCGGCCGTTCTCCTCGTCGACGGTCACGTACCCGCCGTACTGGTCGAAGTCGACGCCCTGCGGCTGCCCCGGTAACGCCGTGATCTTGTCGGCCGCCTTCAGAGAACTCTGGTCAGAGACAGAGCTCAGGCTGGCCGCAACCCTGTCAGCTATGTTACGAACTTTAAACGCATCGCTACTGCTATCGCTATTCTTTCTGGACGAGATGAAGGCTTTCAGCTGAGCCTCCTGGGATGCATAGGCTTGCAGTTGCAGTGCAGCCAGGCAAATGATAAGCAGGGAGAAGAAAGCAATGTTCTTCATCTTTGATGAGATAGCTGTGGATCTCTGACTCTGAGATGATATCATTGAAATGCAGGGTTTATATAGGCGCAGAGGGTAGGGAAGGGAGCAGCTTGCAACAAGGAATTTTGGATTCTTTCATTTGTATATTTCGGGTAAGAACAGTGACTAAGTTTTACAGGATTACAGGTAGCTGCACGCTTAATGTTTTCTCTTGTTTCTGCTTAAACATTGCGAGGAGGATCACTGCTTAGAGCATCTCTAACAGAGCCTGTAAACGCCTCGAAAACCTTTAAACTCCGGCGACTTCACGGGCCGATGCTTTTTTTGCGCCATAGCAGAGCCTGTAAACGCAACTCGGCCCGTAAACGGGATACGGGGGCCCGTAGATTCGGTCGCCCGACCGGTATTTATGCCGGGTTCGCGTCGATTCCCCGTCCCAAACCCTTATTTACTCGCCGCCGCCAACGAGCAATCCACTCCCCGCCCTGTCTTCTCCGACGAGCAATAGACCGCAGCCGGAGTCCGCCGCATAGCCGGGATGCCCCCCAAGCGCGAGTACCCGTCGCCGCCGCCGCTTCCGAGCCGCGACCCTTTCGACGGAGACTACTCCGACGCGAGGAGGGCGAAAGCGGTGAAGAGCGACGGCGCTCGGAAGCGCGCCGCCCGCTGGTACATCAACCGCGGAGAGGAGGTCCCGGCTTCGTACTTCCGGCGCGAGGCCATGGAGTTCGACCGGCTCCGCGCCGAGCACGAGGGCCGCCGCCACCAAGCGCGCATCACCGGCGAAGGAAGCTCAAGCGGCGGCGCCAGCTCCCGAGGCTCCGCGCTGGTGGCTCTTCCACCGGCGGAGGACTACGAGGCCAGCGCATTCGGGTCCTCCGTGGCGGCGGAGGACTTCGTCGACGATGACGCGCTTGATGCCATCACGGCTCAAGTTCTTCTCCGGTCCGTGCGCGAGGCGGAGGAGCGGAAGGCCCAGCTCGACCGCGACGAGGAGCTCGACCAGATCCTGCTCCACCAGGGCCTCGAGGCGGACCGCCTCGCCGGGGAGAGGAGGGCCTACTGGGAGGCGGACGTGGAGGCCGTCATCGACCTCGTCTCCGACGAGGACTGAGCTCGTCGTCCTTGGCCTCGACCTCGTCGCCGCCGCTCCCGAGGCTCCGGTTAGCCGATTTTGGGTAGTACGGTAGGGCGGCGACGATCGGAGATGAACTCGTTTATTGAACGCATCGGTGAAAAACAATCTTTTGTTCCCGCCAAATCTATGAAATATGCAGTTTCGTTTAAAGTTTCTGCTATGCGCCGCGACCAGCTGCAAGCAGATTTGTCAAAAAACGTGAACCGTAAATTCTTTTTGAGGTTCCACTTACAAGGGCTCTGTTAGAGGTGCTCTTAATTGCGCCAATGTTTTGATCCGTGAAAGCGATCATGCATGATTGGTCCAGTTGACAACGAGCCGGGTATTGACAGCGAAAGGGGCACGCTTAATTAAGCCGTTACTTATCCTTGTAGCCGGTACTTTATCTGTACTTGTCTTGTTTACAACGATGATTTGGAAGATGATGAATGGCACTTGGTGTATGTACTGTGTGACACTGCTCTCCCAGATCTAAGTTTTGGTGAGATGTATGTAGCGAGGAAAATTCCATTTGAAATACGAGTGCCAAGTGGAAGTCTGCTGGACGGCATGCAACATACACGCAATTCATATGTTTTGGTGAGAGTATAGCCGGGGGTTGCTGACTTGCTGTCACATCATAGTCTAGGTGAGGCTGGTGTTCGTCCTACATTGTGCCTCTCTGCTCGCCATGCTTTGTGTATGCTTTGGAATTTGGATGATTCATGTGCTAATTCTTAGTTTCTTACTGCCCATCCGGGTGCTTGTGCCTGCTGCAGGTCACAAATGGCAGTTGCGGGGCATTGTTTTATTTCACAGAGATCACACACTTTCCATCATATTTTTGTTCAGTTTTTTTTTTGAAAAGGGTAGTCCCGGCTTCTGCATCAAGCGATGCACACAGCCATTTATTAAATATATTTGTTCAATTACTGTCCCTTCTCTTCTTACAAGAATTTGCTGCCAATGCTAATGCAGCTTACTCCGAGAGCATTCTATTCTCTTATCTCATGCAGTCCGTCTCACACGATAATACAGAGGCAACAATATACAAATAAGTATAAAATTAATCTTGTATAATTATATTCCTTTTAGTCTAAATCTTCCGCCTGTTTTTATACTCCAGCAGTGGAAATATAACCAACCCTACCAAATATATTAATGATTTAAGAATAAAGTTAAAAATCTCGTTTTTTATCCCGTCGAAAGGGGGTAGGCCAGTGGACTTTTTGACTTGGTAGTGTTAGGTTAGGCCATAGGAACATGAAAAATCAATTATTACCGCAAGTTCTCACAAGAATGACCCCGGTTCGCCCGAAACAGGAGTTTTCACCTATAAGTGCATAAACTTAGTAAAGAGAAAGTGACGTCGGTGAAGCCGGTCACACACCGGAGTAAAATCTTGGACATTTTCAAAACAAAACACACTTTTATACATATGGTATGGCACAACCTAGGTTTGGGTGGGTTTCCGGCGCTCCGGTGCCCCGATTAGGCGAATCCCTACATCCGCTGGAAAAAACTCAAAGCTCCCGTCTACCCCCGTGAACGGCGTCGAAAGGGGGTAGGCCAGTGGACTTTTTTGATTGGTTGTGTTTGGTTAGGACATAGGAACATGGAAAATCAATTATTACCGCAAGTTCTCGCAAGATTGACACCGGTTCGCCCGAAACGGGAGTTTTCACCTATAAGTGCATAAACTTAGTAGAGAGAAAGTCATGTCGGTGAAGCCGATCACACACCGGAGTAAAATCTTGGACATTTTCAACACAAAACACACTTGTATACATATGGTATGGCACAACCTAGGTTTGGGTGGGTTTCGACGCTCCGATGCCCCGCTTCGGCGAAACCCCGAATCCGCTGGGAAAACCCTAACGTTTTCGTCTACCCCCTTGAACTCCGTCGAAAGGGGGTAGGCCAGTGGACTTTTTGGCTTGGTTGTGTTAGATTAGGCCATAGGAACATGAAAAATCAATTATTACCGCAAGTTCTCACAAGATTGACCTCGGTTCACCCGAAACAGGAGTTTTCACCTATAAGTGCATAAACTTAGTAGAGAGAAAGTGATGTCGGTGAAGCCGGTCACACAGCAGAGTAAAATCTTGGACATTTTCAACACAAAACACACTTGTATACATATGGTATGGCACAACCTAGGTTTGGGTGGGTTTCCGACGCTCCGGTGCCCCAATTCGGTGAAACCCTACATCCGCTGAAAAAAACTCAAAGCTCCCGTCTACCCCCGTGAACGGCGTCGAAAGGGGGTAGGCCAGTGGACTTTTTTGATTGGTTGTGTTTGGTTAGGACATAGGAACATGGAAAATCAATTATTACCGCAAGTTCTTGCAAGATTGACCCCGGTTGGCCCGAAACGGGAGTTTTCACCTATAAGTGCATAAACTTAGTAGAGAGAAAGTCATGTCGGTGAAGCCGGTCACACACCGGAGTAAAATCTTGGACATTTTCAACATAAAACACACTTGTATACATATGGTATGGAACAACCTAGGTTTGGGTGGGTTTCGACGCTCCGATGCCCCGCTTCGGCGAAACCCCGAATCCGCTGAAAAAACCCTAACGTTTTCGTCTACCCCCTTGAACTCCGCTGAAAGGGGGTAGGCCATGGGACTTTTTTGATTGGTTGTGTTTGGTTAGGACATAGGAACATGGAAAATCAATTATTACCGCAAGTTCTCACAAGATTGACCCCAGTTCGCCCGAAACGGGAGTTTTCACCTATAAGTGCATAAACTTAGTAGAGAGAAAGTGATGTTGGTGAAGCCAGTCACACACCGGGGTAAAATCTTGGACATTTTCAACACAAAACACACTTGTATACATATTGTATGGCACAACCTAGGTTTGGGTGGGTTTCCGGCGCTCCAGTGCCCCGATTCGGTGAAACCCTACATCCGCTGGAAAAAACTCAAAGCTCTCGTTTACCCCCGTGAACGGCGTCGAAAGGGGGTAGGCTAGTGGACTTTTTTGATTGGTTGTGTTTGGTTAGGACATAGGAACATGGAAAATCAATTATTACCGCAAGTTCTCACAAGATTGACCCCGGTTCGCCCGAAACGGGAGTTTTCACCTATAAGTGCATAAACTTAGTAGAGAGAAATTGATGTCGGTGAAGCCGGTCACACAACGGAGTAAAATATTGGACATTTTCAACACAAAACACACTTGTATACATAAGGTATGGCACAACCTAGGTTTGGGTGGTTTTCCGGCTCTCCGGTGCCCCGATTCGGTGAAACACTTCATCCGCTGGAAAAAACTCAAAGCTCACGTCTACCTCCTTAACCGAAGCCGAAAGATTAGGGTAATAAATAGGGGGTAGACGCAAAACCAAGATACACCCAACTCATGCAAAGAGTAATAAATAGGTACATAAAATATAGATTAGGGTAAAAATATGATGACTATTTTTAGCGAAACTATATACCCATAGTTATTCGGTGTATCTTTATCAATAAACATGAATAAAAAATACTTCAAACATATTAAACTTAATTGATAGTTATAACAAATACATCAAAAGTGAATATAATAAAAAAAACAGTAGTCTGTGCCTACGGCTTTGCCGTCGGCACAGGTGTACGCATAAAAGAAAACGTTGGCGGGGAGGAAAATAATAATAATAAACCTGTGCCTACGGCTTTGCCGTCGGCACAGGTGGCATCGACGTCACCTCAAAATCGAGCGGTAACCTATGCCGACGGCATACCGTGTCCCGACGGTGGCCGTCGGGATAGCCATATCTGTGCCGACGGCCAGATCGCCGGGTTGGCCTCGCCGTACCCTATGCCTACGGCCCCGACAAATTGCCGTCGGCACAGGTTATGGCCGTCGGCACAGCTCGCCATTCCTGTAGTGCAAGAAGAGCCTTTTGAATTCATACTCTTGTTGCTCACTGTAACAAGATAAATTTCACAGTGATCAACGATATCACTTTTGAGAAGAATGTTAGAGGTTTTGCGTATCAACTGTTAGCTCATATTAGGCCCTGACTATTGAGCTGACTGTAACCGGCAGGAGCTCTGCCATTTCATTATAAGAAGGAGAAAGAATTGATCCAGTTTAGAAGGGAAACCGGACCCATACCCATACAAAGCACGGTTAATTATGGGAACCGGCAAAAACCACGCAAAACACTATAACAGGAATTAAGGCACATCATCGGAGCCGGAAACAAGACTTCCTAGGCCCAAGGCCATCGGAGACACCTTGCAATCGGCAACAGGCAACACCACCCGGAGATCACTCACCCGACAAAGGGAGAGCTTGCGCCTAGCCACAAGAGTGCAACCACTAACCATTAACTTTTACCAACTCACGAATTGCCTGGAGCGCCATCGGCGAGGATGGATGCTTACACAATCGAAGATAAGGCTTCATCTTGTCTTGCACCTCTTCCTCGGAGCCTTTCTTCAAAGCATTTCCTTCCGGAAGATCTCCAAAAGACCCTGCCAATCTGAACTCGGCACGCTTGGCAACCGGAATGTCACACTCTTTGTTCTTCTTGTCCAACCGGGTGCTCCGTCTCTCTGCCAAAGGGGGAACGTCCATCCGAAGCTGCTTGTCCTTGGGCATGTTAGCAATCTCACGGCAGAGCTCCATCATCAAAGAAGGCAAGATCATCTCCTGTGGCTCAGGCGTGTCATACTGAGCCATCACCTTCGCGATCTTCTCCTCCGGGCTAGGAGTAACAGAATCCACCAACTCCTCCAATGCCAAAGGCATCTCCACTCCAAGGTCCTTCATCGGGGGACCCTGCATCACTGGGGAAACGTCCTCCGAAGCAACAAAAGGCGTGAAGGTGGAATCCATGGCAACTTGTTCCTCCACGCCTTGAAGGACCATCTCCGGAAGGACAAAATCCAAATCAGGAGGGTCACCCTCCATAGACTGCGCCATCACACGGTCAGATGAACAACCATCCACAACGGTTGCACAAGCATCCTTGCCACTGGACACATCGAGCGGCGCAGATTCAACAAGCTTGTCCGACGCCGAGGAGTCGATGAGAGCAAGCCTACCACCGATGGTCTCCATGAGCTCCCCAAGGGCCGAAACTTGCTCAGTCCAACCCTGCACCGCGGCGACCACCTCGCGAAGGGGCAAGACCACCTCGTCCAAACGAGCTGCGAACATGGACTGAAGCCCAGAGCTGAGAGCCTCGGCTTGAGCTGCAAGGAGAGGCCCCAAAACCGTGACCGGGCAGGCAGCATCGGCCGCTGATTCCCGCGGCTCAGCCACCGGTTTGGGCGCACCCAGAGGAGCCACAATTGTTGCCCAGGAGCGCCGAGGTTGACGAGAAGATGCCGAAGGCGAGCCACAGCCGGAGCGAGACGTGAGGCCATCGGCCTTGTCCCTTGAATGGCACGGAGGCGCCGGAGGAGAGCGAAGGTCTGGCGCTTGACTAGCTGAAAAGCGCGTCGGGCAGCTTCTCTCGCGATGGCCAGCGCCCCGGCAACCCAGACACCGGACAGGGCCACGGCAGCCGGCGACGAAGTGGTACGGCTCCAAGCAACGGAAGCAGAGGCCGAAGGTCCTGACTATTGAGCTCACGGGACCATTTGCTCCATAAATGTTTATCCATAAGAAGAGTGGTGCATTGTTTAGCTTCGAGTGTCTATTATAAGGTATTCCCTTTGATTGTAACTCTTTTTATTTTATTGGCAATATACATGACTCCGAGTTCAATCAATTAATGACTTTCCATTGTATGATCCAGTTACCCACTGTGTTGTCTACTTGATTTTGTATGCAGGTTACACTAGTGAGCAACAAGCATGAGGCTCTTACAAAAGAACAAGAGCACAACCTGAATTTTGTTTGTGCTTGAGAAGTATTCAAATCCAGTACTGAGTCTACTGACCTTGTAAGTCTAATTTCAGTACTTAAGTGTGTTTGTCTAAATTATGTTGATTGTATAATTTCAGGAGTTATGAACTCAGGAAACCACCCATGTTCTGTAATCGTTTGAGGTGCAAAACTCACTGAAATGTGGTCTTTTTGTGCTGAATTGTTAAGCATGTTCTGACTTGTTATGTTAAGTTTCTATTTGATCTTTTGCAGTGTAAATTGTACCCAGTAAATGTTTACTGCTCGCAAAATTGTTCCTAATTAAATTATTTACTAACATATTCATTATGATGGTTGAATGGCTGCCCCATTTCTGTGAAAGTTCAGTACAATTTCAATTTGAGTGCAGCCAAAACTTGCAGCCGCATGATGTAAAATGCAGCTTAAACATGCAGAGAAATGCTGCTAACATCGCTTTATCAAATCAACTCTGAATTTCATTCATTATCTTGACATATAAAGACAAGGATGGATTCCAAATGAATCTCTCTCAACTCTTACCGGATACAAGTGAATATAAAATATAATTAAGCAAATAAACCTTAAGAGAAAAACATTTATAAAGCATATCGAGTTGCAACTCCTTTTTAATGGCGTAGCACTTGTTATATGGGTCAATGTTGCTCGATGTAAGGTGGGATCACTCCTTGGAGGAAATAGCTCAACATTATTAAGGCTCTCTCGGGCTGGAAGGATGGAACCATATGACCAGCTGCTCTCACCGAGAGAAATGTGAATCCACCGGAATACTGCTGAACATAGCCACCCACCTGCAAGTTCAACCAGGGAAGCCGTCAGCTAGTTTCAAGGTGAAGCAGCATCGACGTAGAATTATTGATGCATATAGAAGTTTGGGAAACAGGAATTTACGTACCTCCTCCTTCGCTGTCCATGGGCGCCATGGAGTGGTGACAGGGAGTCCGAGGTCTTGGATAGTATATCTCGTGCCCGGAAGCGAGCACACAACGTCGAAATCACCACTGCAAAAAAAAGTAGGCACGTTAATTTGTTACTGCAGTACATTTCAGTTGTGTGAGAATATTAGGTGGTGATACCAGTATGTACCTGAATATCCAGACGGGAAGCTTGTGCTCGACTAAAAATTTGATGGTTGGGAGCATGGACATTGGTGCATCATTCCAGTCCAAGTCTCTGCATTCAAAAATAGGATGAGTTCTATGCATATGGGTGAAAGTAGTAGACAAATGACCGTACTCTAGCAGAAATCAAGGATCTTACGCGCATGCATCCCAGTTGGTCGTTCTAGCGTGGAAAGCGCTCTGCACCGTCGGGTCGTTGAGGTAGGCGTAGGTAGGATAATAACTACATGGATCATACCCAGGTAGCTGCGATTTGAGGATCAGAAAGCACAAATTAGCAATCCAGAATATGATTAATTTTACGAAGGAAGTACTAATATTTTTGATCTTTTGAAGAGAATTGTGGTGAGTTTGGAAAAGAAGAGAAGTTGTTGTCTTACATAGCCACTAGGGTAATGCGCTCCACTGGAGGCGCGAATGCAAACTGGAGCGTATATGTTGTAGGAACTAATATGGCCTTCGTGGAACCCATCCAAAGCACCTTGGCATGCTGTCTCTGAGAGTGTACCGCTCACGTTGTCGAAGTCGCAGTTCTTGGTGACATTCTCATACACCTCGTCGGACATCACCGCATGAGTCCAGAGGTAGTCGAGGCCCCCCTTAATGTTTCTATTTGCGTCAAGATATGGATTTCCAACCTTCAACACCAAAGAGAATAATTATTTGGAGTGAAAAACAAGATCTTAAGTATTTTTGTGCCATGAATATTTCATATATATCACAATACTGTAAATTCTACTTACCAGGACGCCCTGCAGGTTCACGATGGTTCTATTGTTATAGGTGTTGTGCAGTAGGATGGTGGCGGCGAGCTCTGGCACGTAGTGACCGGCGAAGCTCTCCCCGGAGATATAGAATGCGCGATACTTGTACTCCGGAAACCTTTCCAACCATTTCACGAGAAAGATGTAGGAGTCATCAGCTGTCCTCTCGTCTCCGCTCAGATCATAGTCCGAAGACGTGTTCGAGTAGGAGAATCCCACACCGGCAGGCGACTCGAGAAAGATCACGTTAGCCACTGCCGTTTTGAGCAGAAAATCATCAGTCCTCTACGTACCAAGCCGGCTAAGTGGGAGCCAAAAGAGTAAGATCAGTTAACGGGTAGAAGCCAGGTTACCGTTGTTCCAGGAGTTCACGTTCCTAACGAGCGTTTTGTTGTCCTGGGATACGCGGAACGGGCCGAGCTCTTGCATTGCCCCGTAGCCAAGCGACGAGCATCCTGGCCCTGCGCATAGACATCTCTAACGTTATGAACTAACAACTCGTAATAAAAATGCCATTTGCAGCTATGCAAGTGTCACTACTATTTGGTTATTAATTGGTAATTCTAACCTCCATTGAGCCACAGGACGAGCGGCTTTTCTGCAGCACCGGACGGAGCTTCCACGAGGTAGTAGAAGAGCGCGCGGCCGTTTTCCTCGTCGACGGTCACATACCCGCCGTACTGGTCGAAGTCGACGCCTTGCGGCTGCCCCGGCAACGCAGTGATCTTGTCGGCCGCCTTCAGAGAGCTCTGGTCTGAAACAGAGCTCTCTGTACTCAGGCTGGCCGCTACCCTGTCAGCTATGTTACGCACTTTAAACGTAGCAAAAAAAAAAAAAAAAAAAACGTAGCACTACTGCTATCGCTATTCTTCCTGGACGAGATGAAGGCTTTAAGCTGAGCCTCCTGGGATGCATTGGCTTGCAATTGCAGTGCAGCCAAGCAAATGATAAGCAGAGGGAAGAAAGAAACATTCTTCATGTTCGATGAGATTGTTGTTGATCTGACTCTGACTCTGATATGGGAGATATTGGCATGCAGGGTTTATATAGGCGCATGGGGTGGGGAAGGGAGAAGTTTGCAACAAGAAATTTTGGATTCTTCCTTTTACATATATATTTCGGGTAACAACAGTGAATAAGGTTTACAGGATTGCAGCTACGCGCTTTTATGTTTATGTTCTTGTTTCCGCTTAAGCATTGCGACGAGGATCACTGCTTATTTGCGCCAATGTTTTGATGCGTCCAAACTGCCATGATTTGAATTGACAGGCAGCCGGGTATTGACAGCGAAAGGGACACGCTAAAGCCGCTAGTTGTCTTGTTTACAACGTTGATTCGGAGGGTAGTCAATGGCAATGCGTGTATGACTGTGTGCCCCTGCCCCAAATCTATGCGTTTCAGCGAGATGTACGGTAGTGTCTAGTGTGGAAATTTCCTTTTCAAATACTAGTGCCAACTGCCAAGTGGAAGTCTATAGGAGGTCATGAAACACACACACTACGTATGGTGATTTTCTGTTTTTCCAACCAACTATTACTCTCCCAAAGTTGCATCGTTTCTTTAGTGTTAACTAAAATTTTAATGTTATATGCAAAATTTGTTCTGCTCAGTACATCCTTCAATGTAAAATACAACGTTGCATTTCTAAGGGTGTAACTTTGACCTCCATTTTGTAAATGGTTCGTCAGGGCACCATCTCTAATGTGTTGAAAATGTAAATAGTTTACTTTTATCTTATGCGGATATTTTTCCTATGGTGACATGAAATTTCTTCACACCCCGAATCAACTATATTTCCATATATGGCAAGCTACGGGAAACTGCATTTGGAGACCCAGCTAGACATAGCCCTTTATTTAAAAAAAAAAAATCTTATTTTGAAGTTTAAAAAGGTCAGAAAAAACAACAGGGACATAGACAATAGTGGCACGCCTGTCATGTAGAGCTTCAACAGGCGTGTCCAGGCTATCATTGGCAAAGAGGCCCGTCATCGTTGTTTAATCTTTCCCACCCACCTTCTTGGTCTTTGAGGCGGGCACTACGAGTTCTCAAATTGGTGGTGATACAGCCCCTCATGCATCACCGACATCAAACTGAAGTGTCGCCTTCCAACCATCGATCGGCTCCCACCCTCACCACTGATTCTCGCTAAAATGAGATCCAAACCCCTCTATAAATGGTTCGTCAAGCCGTGCTTCCTCCCAACTCGCCAAAAATGGTTCGCCACCTTGCTACCACCTGGGCCTCCATAACCGTCACTACAAACGCCCAGGCGCCACTGTTGTGTCCCTCTCTTCCTGCATAAGATGAAGATGATGATGATGAGGAGAAGGCGACAGAGAAGGTTAAGCCATCGGAGGAGGAGGAGGAGGAGGAGGAGAGCACCATCCTGCATGCTAGAGCAAGCCAACTTGCTGGCATCTCTCGGCAACACACGGCGGGAGACAGCAGAACAATGGTCGAGGGAAGTATGTGCCGAGAAGACTAAGTGCATAGTCATCACCATGTTCATGGCCGATGAATGGCAAGCGGCTATCGTGTTGCAAACCCAGGCGGAGCTTGCCTGCATATGGAGAAACCACGCCACAAGGCAACGACAGCTAGAGCGCAAAGCATATGCGGCTCTCACGGTGAGGCTGGCTGCAGCGGCGTCGACCCACCTCCCATGGTTGACCTACATATTACCTTTATTTAATGTTAAAGTTCTTAGTGTGAATTCCGCTTTTAAATGTTCTTTAAACTAAAATAAAATTTGAGTAATTCACTTTGATTTAAGTGTTTATTTTGTAAAATAAATTAGTATGAGGTGTTGTTGACGACAGCTGTACCCAAGGGGCGAACAAGTGTTCAGACGCCCCATTGGGACAGTATTTTACGGGCTCCAGACACATTAACGTGGGCACTCAAGGAAATGATCTGAGCTAGGCAAACATTTTTGCTGTGGGAGAATGAACCTTCTTATAAAGTTAATATGGTCAATCTTATTTTATATATTTCTTGTAATCAATAAAATATCTTTTAGTTGCAATTTTTTTTGTGTTTACTGGAAATTTATAAATTTACAATGAACCTTGCTGGTTTCTAAGGACTATAAGAATTGCCATCATGACAAAGAAACATGTAGTTAAACTGAACCATTGTATTTTTCTCCATTTGGTTTTCTTACCTAAGGAGCCTCATCTCCTCGACATTCATTAAAAAAGGTCAGATTTGTTACATGCAATAGGTTTTGACTTCATTTGAAGTTATAGATGAATGTGAATATGCGTGGTTTACATTAAACTTACCCCTTTAGTTAAGGGGGCAATATGGTCAATCTAACTGGTTACTTGGGTCGTTGGCTTACTAACGGTTTCAAAACTAGAAATTTACGATGAACCATGCTTGTCTCTAAGGACTATAAGAATCGCAATCATGACAAAGAAACATGTAGTTAAACTGAACCATTGTATTTTTCTTCATTTAGTTTTCTTACCTAAGGAGCCTAAACTCCTTGACATTCATTAAAGAAACTGTCAGATTTGTTACATGTAATAGGTTTTGACTTCATTTGAAGTTATAGATGAATGTGAATATGCGTGGTTTACATTAAACTTACCCCTTTAGTTAAGGGGGCAATATGGTCAATCTAACTGGTTACTTGGGTCGTTGGCTTACTAACGGTTTTAAAACTGAGCCCACTCACGTAAAAAAAACATCTCTTATTTCGCATCTAAAAGCCTAAAATAACTCTTATCTCTTCATGTAAAAATGTGTGTCTCTGTACGTACGAGAGAAAAAACCTTCCCTTATTTCGTTTTCTGTCAGCTAACTATGTCTCGCTGGTAACATGTTCATCGCAGTTAGTCTATCTTTCACACATCATTTAAACGCCTCTAAATTCCTCGTCATTCTTCTGGAGTCCTCTTTAATTACTGAATATGATATCCCAGTTGTATCGAACCGGTGATACACATCCATGGCTATATAAGAGAGAGATTGATAAATATATATCGACATGGCATGGCATAACATAACACTTCTTACGGAGTAACCGTAACACTGGTGCTTGGATGCTCATGGACTTGGAAAGGTTCAACCATGCTCTCAGGCTACGATGGATGTGGTATGAATGGAAAGATAGGCAGTAGCCATGGATAGGAACAAGTGTGCCCTGTGACTCTCCTGACTCGGGACTGTTCGATGCTTGCACCTTTTAATTGAATGGGCAGAACAACTTTTTTCCCCGATAAAGTGGGCAGAACAACTGCCGTAATTGCTTCAAAAGAAAATAACACTGGAGCTTAGATGTTGAGAACGCTCTGGGCTATGCGCCTCACTGGAGCTAGAAAAATGGCCTACTTAAAAATCTAGACTTAATTCATAACATAATAAAGAAGGTACAAAATGCCATTTTCAATATTTTCATGTCGGTCTACTAAGCAAATCGTATTACTATCACTTGTTATGAATCACTGTTGTTCGATGTAAGATGGGAGCACCCCTTTGAAGAAAGAGCTCAACATTATCAAGGCCCTCTCAGCCTGGAAGGATGGAACCATGTGGCCAGCTCCTCTCACAGAGAGAAATGTGAATCCATCGGCGTACTGCTGAACATATCCTCCCACCTACAAGTGCAACAAGGGAGACCATTAGCTAGTTTATTTCGTGGTGCAGTATCATGTATGAGGAAGAATATTCTAGTTTGGAAGATCTGATTTAGTTACCTCCTTGTTTGCTGTCCATGGGCGCCAAGGAGCGGTGACAGGGATGGCAAGATCTTGGACAGTATACCTCGTCCCCGGTAGGGGACATACGGAATCAAAATCACCACTGCAAAAATTTAGCCAAGTGAATTTATTACTACAATAATACTTGTCAATTTATTGAGAATATTTAGTCATAATCTGTTACCTGAATATCCAAACGGGAAGCTTGCTGTCAATTAAGAATTTGATTGTTGGGAGCATGGACATTGGTGCATCTCTCCAGGGCAAGTACCTGCAAAATACCATTCGATTTGTATGCGTGGGAGAATTAATGACAAAACGAACTGGTCACCATTAATTGATGGTACATTAATTGGCGTCCAAACTATTTCATGGATCTTACGTGCAGCTTTGCCACTGTGTCGGTCTAGCGTGGAAAGCCTTCTGCACTGCCGGATCATTGAGGTAGGCGTAGGTTGGATAATCACTGCATGGATCATACCCAGGAAGCTGAAATTTGAACAAGAGAAGTGGTTAGGCATTCAGAAATCAGAACAAAAACTAATTTGCCCCGAAAAAAAATCAGTCTGTCGGAAAGAGAGAAGAACAGATTATTTGTCTTACATTGCCACTTGGGTAATACGTTCCATTGGGCCCGGCAAGGCAAACAGGAGCGTAAATGTTGTAGGCATCAATGTCGCCTTCATGGAACACATCCAAAGCGCTGTTGCATGCTGCTTCTAAAGAGGGCGTCTCCACAGCGCTGTCGAACCTGCAGTTCTTGGTGACATTGGCGTAGACCTCATCCGACATCACCGCATGGGTCCAAAAGAAGTCGACTCTCCCCTTAATATTCCTGTTCTCGTCAAGATACGGATTTCCAATCTGTAAGGGGAAAAAAAGAAGGCTCATCATGCATTATTATCGTTTTCAGCCATATTTCCTATCACACTATACAACTTGTAAATTTGACATACCAGGACGCCCCGCAGGTTCACGATGGTTCTGCTGTTGTAGGTGTTGTGGAGCAGGATGGTGGCGGCGAGCTCCGGAACGTAGTGGCCGGCGAAGCTCTCTCCGGAGATGTAGAATGCGCGGCCCTTGTACTCTGGGAACCTCTCCAGCCATTTCACCAGGAAAATATACGCATCGTCAGCTGTTCTCTCGTCTCCGCTGAGATCGTAGTCGGAAGACGTGTTGGAGTAGGAAAACCCAACACCGGCGGGCGACTCCAGGAAGATCACGTTAGCCACTGCCATAAATTGTCGCAAGCAACTATCAGAGTTTTGTCTCATAACAAGTTATATATCAATTCAACATGCTAATTAAGCGAGGCTAGGCGCGCCAAAGGGGAAGGATTAACGAGTAGGTTACCGGTGTTCCAGGCATTCGGGTTTCTAGTGAGCGTTTTGTTGTCTTCGGATACGCGGAATGGACCGAGCTCCTGCATTGCCCCATAGCCGAGTGACGAGCATCCTGGACCTGTGTATGTGCACACATATATCCAGCGTTTTTTAGAAAGAAGGACCCCCAGCCGGGATCCCCAATTACGAAATTGAAGAAAATCCAACTACGCAGGTGTCACAACAATGCTGCAGAAATTTCGACGAAAGATGTTCGGCTATGAGTTTATAATTCTAACCTCCATTCAGCCACAAGACGAGGGGCTTTTCGTCAGCAGCGGAAGTAGCTTCGACGAAGTAGTAGAACAGAGCCCGGCCTTTCTCCTCGTCGACGGTCACGTACCCGCCGTACTGGTCGAAGTCGACATCCTTCGGCTGCCCCGGCAACGCCGTGATCTTATCGGCCGCCTTGTTAGAGACGGAGTTCATTGTACTCAGGCTGCTGGCAACCCTGTCGGATATGTTACGCACTTGAAAGGTGCCGGTGCTGCTATTGCTGTTCTTCCTGGACGAGATGAAGGCTCTCAGCTGAGCCTCCTGGGATGCATCGGCGTGCAGCTGCAGTGCAGCCAGGCAAAGGAGAAGCAGGGGGAAGAAAGAAATGTTCTTCATCTTTGATGAGACAATGGTTGATCTTTGAGATGAGAGATATCAGTGGCATGCAGGGTTTATATAGGATCAGGAGGAAGGGAATAGAACAATCTGAAATGAGGATTTGGGTACGAACAGAACAGCCGAGAAAGTTTAGCCGGGAGGAACCCTAGCTAAATGGGTTCGGTGAGATTGATTTCGGTGCAACTAGGCTACCGGCTCCTTCTCTTTATATAACACATACGTACACGGTTGTTACAAAGTTTGTTAGCTGATACAGAATCCTAACAGTTTTGGTACATGTTGTATATCAAGGCGTACAAGATATAACAAGACTTATCTTTCTACACAGCTGTGCCTATGTGCTTCTATGTTGGCGTTCCTGTTTTCGCTCAAATCTTGCCAGGATAATGTTTCTTTCCACCGGTGTTGTGCTTCGTGAAGAAATTCACAATTCGCTTGAATTAATTGGCATGTTGAGATACTCCATTTCTGTGAAATAAAGGCACCATGAAATGTAGAATAAGAAGGGGAACACAAAAGTATTTCTGTGAAATAAAGGAATTGACGAAAAATCCACAGTAGAGTTTGAAAAATTAAAATTTTAAAATATCTTTTAGTTGACTTTCAATTTAAATGATCGGACTTACTTATATGTACTTTTTTTCTAGTGTTTTAATGATTATTTACTTTTAAATATTTGTTGTCATTAATAAGTAATTTTTGTTATCTTGATTTCATTTTACTAACAGGAAGTTGCCATATGTTTCAAACTATAGCATTGAGCTAGGGTCATAAGAATAACATGTTTTGGTATTGCGAGAATAAGTGTTACTCCCTCTGATCCAAAAAAATGTTTTGGTAGTATAACTAGAAAGTTGTGATTCCTGTGTCTAATGAGAGCATATCTCGTGTATGTCCAGTCCGCACAATGTAGCAAGCCCAATTGAAGAGAAAGTTGTGATTCCTAATGTGTATTTCTCCCAACACTTAAAAGGATCCGAGGGAGTATTAATATGTATGAATTTGGGGCCATAAGTTTTTTTTTTGAAAGCAAAATATATTAAGACAGCAGGCCGTCTCATTAAAAACCTCCGAGTCCCCTTAGTTACCCTGTTAAGGAAAAGAGCGTGTCTAAAACCTGCTGTTTCTGGGATCAAACAAGAGTTACATCATGGATGAGTTTAGGAATAATAAAGCTAGGGGCCTCGCAGGACCAACTACAAGTAGATTTATCTAACAAACTATTACTAGCTGGCTCGTGTGCCACCTCGTTTGCTTCCCTCATGTAATGGACGAATTGAACCTTGTCAATAGTAGTTGCCATGTCAATATAATCTGCAAGGACTGCCGCCAATTCGTTCCACCAAATTTCTTCACCGGTGCAGGAATTAATCACTTCTAGACAATCAGATTCAGCAACAATATTATGAATTTAAGAAGTGAGCTCAGCTCACTTGTCTAGTGGAGTGGATGTACAACCCAGTCACCTAGGTTCAAGTCCTCACGGGCGTGTATATGGGTTCTTATTATTTGAAAAAAAAAATCGCTGTGGGGGCTTCCCCCACCGCTTTCCTTTAAAAAAATATATATATTATGAATTCCCATCTGAATTGCCAAAGATAATCCCTCCCTCATTGCTATCACTTCTGCCATTACTGGAGATTGCACATGCGGTATTTAGTAGGCTTATGTAGCAGTATATTTTGTTTTTGAAATTTTGTAGCAGTATAGTCTTGGCAGGCTGGGAATTGCAAAAAATAAAACTGGATGGGCTTACTGGGCTAATGATCGTGGCTTGGCCTCGACGCCTCGTACGTGAAACACTGAAACGCACTGCGTTATCGACAGGGAATGACCGTCGGCCCGCGTCCCCCCCCCCCCCCCCCCCCCCCCCGCCGCGTCTCCCCGAGAGAGACGGCCGGGGGCACCCCAACTCCACCTCCAGCGCCCCTCTCCTCCTAGATCCCTCGCGTCGCCGCCGGCGTGTGCCACCGGGCCTTGCCCGCGTGGTGCCGGTGGCGGCGGCCCGGCTTCTCCCCGCGCTTGGTTCCCCATCTCGGGTGGTGGCGGCCGGCGGCGGTGCTCTTCGGCGGGCGGCGGTTCCGGCTGGAGGCGGCTACTGGCGACGGCGCGCCGGCCTCTCCACGCGACGGTGCTGTCCCTTGACGGCGACGAGCTCGCTGCTCGCGGGGCTGACCGCACGGCCCAGATCTGGGCCCTTTGGGCTCGATCTGGGTTCGGTGGGCCGGTCGGCTCCCAAGGCGGCGTCTCTTCCTGGAGATAGAGATGGAGGTGGCGGTGACTGGGTGGCGACGACGCTGCAGCCCTCCTGCTGCAGCACGGTGGCGAAGTTTAACGGGTCATTTTTTTGGCCCGGCCGGGCCGTTGACGCTGAACCAGAGGGTAGCAACGGCTGCAGCGTGACATGGACTTTACGGACCCGATCTGGGTCCGGCCGGGCAGGCGGCCTGGTTTGTCCCTGCTGCGTCCGGTCGGCACCCGCCATTGGCGGTGGAGGGCGTCCTCCAGGTGGTAGTGTTGTTGCCATCCTTCGATTTTAGCGTTGGCCTGGTGTATTTCTGCCGCCGCGTCCGGTCGGCTACCGCGGGAGCGGTGGAGGCAGTTCCCTCTCGTGTGGCTGTAGAGTTGTCGATCCCGGAACCTGGCGTCTCTGTTCTCCTTTTCTAGGCCTCGCATCGGTTCACAGTGAGACGACGACGGTGGTGTGCACCCCGTGGTGGCGCATGTAGGTGGACGGCGGCGTTGGGCGGAGGACTGTGGATCATCTCGGGTAGTGGTTCTTTAGGGGTCGGGAGAAATCCTTGTCATCTTAAGACATCGACAGGGCGACACCTACGGGTGCCGTCATTCCTTCTTGAAGGGTGTCGTGTGTACCCATAACCCACTCACCCCTGTGCGTACGGGGGAAACCCTAGGAATTGTCCGGGCAGCAGGGGCGTCATCGTCGCAGTCCTTCTTGAAGGTGGTGCTTGGTACGCGATGGTCCGGAGCTCTGGGCACATGGTGGGTCGTTAGGTGGGCGCAGCGGATGTATGTCATCTTAGTTTTGTCGATCTGCCGTTGTCGGCATTCTTTCTTTTTTCTTTCTCTTGTTTTGTCCTTTGGGCTTGACTGTGCTGAGGCCCCAGCAATTGTATCGGTTGGTTGCTATATTTATATAGCGGGGCGAAAACCTGTTTCGTGGTTATCGACAGGGAATCAGGGATGGATTGATTGTGTCAATCAAAAACCGATCGAAAGCACCATGTTGATCCCAGGATCTGCCGCTCCCGATCTGACGAAAAGCCGCATCGATCAGCCGTGTTTTTTGTGCGGATTGGTGATTGCTCCTAAACTCCTAAGCTCCTTTGATTCTCCTTTTCCGATCTAAATTTCTGATAAATTTCGTTAACTATTTGATTAACTTCGACAGGGCCCATGGATCCCTAAGATTGGTTCTCGCCTCCTCTGTCGATAACAGTTCAACAGGGAGAAGACACTAGACGAGGTGATTTAGGCGATCCGTCTAATTGACAAACTTTTCAATAGATTACTAATTGTGCTGATCTACAATAGTTCAATTGATTAATGATGCACAATTGCTTTAATTTTACGGGCAGGTTTCGAGAACAAGTATTCAGCCGCCAGAAAGATTTAACTAAATCACAAAAAGGTTGTGAGCGAAGTGTTGGAGGAGATCGATTATGAGCATATCGTTGAAGATTTCATTTCAAAGATCACTAAAGTAATGATTATGTTCAAATAAACATTACGCAACCGAGATTGAATAGGTATGATTCTCAATATATCCAATTGTCATGTAAAATATTTTGTCATATGCATTATAATTTTTCATCAGTTCATTTATTCCAATTAGATAGGGCCGATTTTAGAGTCTCGCACATGGTCTCGGATTTCATCGACCCGGCCCTAGAAGTAACCAACAGGAAGCAAGCAGTTAAAATCTTTCTTTTAGTAGGAAAACAAGTCGAATCTATCGCTTGTGACTAATGTACACAGGGCACCAAATATAAACTTCACAAACCCTCATCTCACATCTTTGTAGGAAAAAAGGCATATAGGCCAATTTAAAATGAATAAAGCCGCATATGTAACGTGCTGATAAACAGTTTACGTGCAACAAGCAACACAATAACACTTAAGATAAAAATAAAAGAACTCAGCTTGAGATGCCTATGTCATCGACCAACGCTGCAACACGGGAAAGAAGGCAACCGAGGTCATGGAAGGCACCGACGGTCTTCACCAACTGGACCCAGCCTGAAAGAGGGCATGCAGGCTTGGTTAGACCTTTTGTAATTTCCTTCCTGAACTCACCTATGGACTGTAACTTTTTTTTCAATATAACAAAACTGGCGCAGTGGGGGTCTTTCCTAATGTCATTTGCATCAAAATTGGACACACCTAGACCCAAAATGAACCGTGTTTGCCTCCGGAAAGGGACCTATGTCCATCCCCCGTATCATACCGTCGGGAGGTGAAGAATATTCAACCGCGAAAATCAGGAGCAAGGAGTAGTAGATTGATCGAGAGGAACAGAGAGACAAAAGATGACAACCCTAACACCGCGGACGCGCAAGACCACTAAAGCTCAATCGCTCGCCAACCAAAAATGCGCCCCTAGTGTCGTATAGTCATAGAGATCAACCTAATCCTAGACAATGTTGAATCAATATGCCATGAGTCACATGCCCCCGGGGTCCAAATCACACCTCCAATAAAGAGTGGTATTGAAGTTACATCATGAAGTCATTACAGAAATACGTGTCTGTTCACAGGGAAATGAACCTCGCTCAACTGGTGCCGGACACAGGGTGATTATTATACCAAAATTAAACAAAAAAAGAAAAAAAACTTCAATCAACTCATAACGAGCTACACTCCTTTTCAACGTTGTAGCATTTGTCATGGATCAGTGCTGTTCGATGTAAGGTGGGAGAACTCCTTGGAGAAAATAGCTCAGCATTGTCAAGGCTCTCTCGGGCTGGAAGGATGGAACCATATGGCCAGCTCCTCTCACAGATAGAAATGTAAATCCACCAGCGTACTGCTGAACATATCCTCCGACCTGCAAGTGCGACCAATGAAGCCATCAGTTGGTGAAGTATCATATGTGTATAGATGAATATATATACTAGTTTGGAACATAGGATTTACCTCCTGCTTTGCTGTCCATGGGCGCCATGGAGTGGTGACAGGGAGGGAAAGGTCTTGGATAGTATACCTCGTCCCAGGAAGCGGACACACGGAATCAAAATCACCACTGCATAAACCGTAGACCATTTAGTTTGGTACTTCTATATTTGTCGTGTGTGAAGATATTCAGTCTTGATTTGTTACCTGAATATCCAAACAGGAAGTTTGCTCTCAATCAAAAATTTGACAGTCGCCAGCATGGACATTGGCGCATCTTTCCAGTGCAAGTTCCTGCGAAATGAAATTATGTTTGTACGCATGGGTGAAAAAAAAGACGAACATGTAACCTATTTGTGCTACATTGGCATCCAAACTATTTCATTAATCTTACGTGCAGCTTTGCCACTCTGTTGCTCTAGCGTGGAAAGCATTTTGCACCGCTGGATCATTGAGGTAGAAGTAAGTAGGATAATCACTGCATGGATCATACCCAGGAAGCTGCAATTTGAAGAGGACAATAGTGGTTAGAAATTCAGAACATATATTAATACTCCCTGAAATATTCATTGTTTGTTTAAAAGAAATAAACAAGAATTGTTGTCTTACGTAGCTACTCGGGTAATACGTTCCATTGCTAGATGTAAGGCAAACCGGAGCGTATATGTTGTAGCCATCGATGTCTCCAAGTTCGAACCCATCCAAAGCGCCGCTGCATGCTGCCTCATCAGAGGGTGTCTCGACTGCGCGGTCGAAGTTGCAGTTCTTGCTGGCATTGGTGTAGACCTCGTCCGACATCACCGCGTGGGTCCAGAAGTAGTCAAGCTGCCCCTTAATATTCCTGTTCTCATCAAGGTATGGATTCCCAACCTTGATGACAAAGGAGTCCCATGTTATTTATTCAGGAACAAAAAGATATTAAGTCTGTTATTTTCAATGTAGCTTCGAGCCTTGGACGTACTAGGACGCCCTGTAGGTTCACGATGGTTCTGTTGTTGTACGTGTTGTGGAGGAGGATGGTGGCGGCGAGCTCCGGCACGTAGTGGCCGGCGAAGCTCTCCCCAGAGATGTAGAATGCGCGATCCTTATACTCCGGAAACCTCTCCAGCCATTTTACCAGAAAGACGTAGGCGTCATCAGCTGTTCTCTCATCTCCGCTGAGATCGTAGTCTGAAGATGTGTTCGAGTAGGAGAATCCCACACCGGCGGGCGACTCCAGGAATATCACATTTGCGACTATCATAATTTTTCATAACGAGAGTATTAGAATTTTGTCGAGCCAGGCACCTCAAAGGGAATGGGTCAAGTTTTAGAAGCCATGTCTTACACTCTTACCATTGTTCCAAGCGTTGACGTTCCTGCTAAGCGTTTTGTTGTCTTCAGATACGCGGAATGGGCCGAGTTCTTGCATTGCCCCATAGCCGAGCGACGAGCATCCTGGCCCTGTGGATGCGCATAGACATGTGTAACGTGATCAGTTAAGAACTCAAGAAGAAAAAACACCCTCAGGACAATCCTGCAAATATGTCGACAAGAGATGTCCAACTATCAATTTATAATTCTAACCTCCGTTGAGCCAAAGCACGAGTGGCTTTTCTGCAGCACCGGAAGGTGCTTCGGTGAGGTAGTAGAAGAGGGCACGGCCGTTCTCCTCGTCGACGGTGACGTACCCGCCGTACTGGTTGAAGTCGACGCCCTCGGGCTGCCCGGGCAGCGCAGTGATCTTATCCGCCGCCTTGTCAGAGATAGAGCTGCCTGTACTCAGGCTGGCCGCAACCCTGTCAGCTATGTTACGCACTTTGAACGTGTCGGTACTGCTAACACTGTTCTTCCTGGACGCGATGAAGGCTCTGAGCTGAGCCTCCTGGGATGCATTGGCGCGCAGCTGCAGCGCAGCCAGACAAATGAGAAGCACAGAGAAGAAAGAAATGGTCTTCATCTTTTGATGAAATGGTTTTTGATCTCTGATTCTGAGATGAGGGATATCATTGTTATGCAGGGTTTATATAGGCTCAGGTTAAAGGAAGTAAGCTGTTTGCAACAAGGGCTTTTGGATTCTGCCCTCTGTATATTTTGGGTACGAACAAAACAGTTCAAGCTTTGCCGGCAGGCAGCTGTGCTCTAGCATGTTTACGTTCTCGTTTTCGCCCAAATATTACGAGGATAAAATTTTCTTTTAGCAGTGTCGTTGTGCTTCGTGAGGACAGGCAATGGTTCGTTGAATTGACAGCGAAAGAGTAATATAGTGTAGGTTTCTAAGCCATTTCTATGCCCACTTTTCTTGTTTGAAACGATGATTTGGATGGGCATCAATGGCAGCTTGCGTGCATACTCTGTGCCCACGACGGACGAAATTTGCGTTTCAGTATAGGAGACTGCCATATGGAAGTCTTGCCGAGGTCATACTCATATGGTTGCGTATCTTTTAGATCAAAGACGTATTATTCACAGCTTTAATAATTTTTTAATAAGCAAAACAATCATAACAGAAAAAATTAGAAAGAAGTGCATCTTAAACATGCAGGCTGCAAAGGGAGCCGGCAATTAGGCAAGGATCCCCGCAGCGCCACGTTCGCGCACGCCAGTGCATCGAGTCTGCAGGCCGACTGCCACGAGGCGCGGAGTCCAGGTAATAAGATACGAGGGCACAAGAAATTTTTATTTAGGCAGATTTGCATGGACTCGACAACGGCTGGTCTTTATTTATGAACGGCCACTTGAGAATTGCGGTGAGCTTTCGCTCGGTTAAGCGCACAATCTAAGACGTGAGGATGGTTTAGCATTTTACAGCAATCACAGAATTTAAGACGCGCAGTTTCTAAGAGACATTTCAGATGAATCCCTTGCACAGCTGCTCTACCCTGCCAAATAGTAGTATTTCTGAAACTAATCTCAAACAGAGCAGAATCAACATTTATTAGCTCACAGTGAATCAGGTAACAGCATACATGGCTTTCTTCTTCTCTAAATGAATGGCAGTGCTAGCTCCTGCCGATTAGACGAGAATTTCATGCACGAGTTTTACTCAGCTCATGTATTAGATATCACTCCTTCTCATAGGTTGGCAGCGTTCCATTCAGGAAGGAGCTGACCAATATCAGCGCTCTCTCGGGCTGAGAAGAAGGGACCATATGTCCAGCTCCCCTCACAGATGCAAACACCAACCCTCCCGTGTATGCTTGAACGTACCCTCCAACCTGAAACCAATTTTCAGCTTCAAACTGTCAATGCCAAGTTAGGAACACGAACGAACATGTGGAGATCAGTCTCAAACCTCTTTGTTTACAGTCCATGGGCGCCATGGCTCCGTGACGGCGACACCGAGGTCATGGATGGTGTACCTCGTGGCGGTGAGCGGGCACATGGAGTCGAAATCTCCGCTGAAAACATCTTGTTCGTTACACACTTTGTTTGGCAGGTCAGACAGAGTATATCACTGCATGCAGTTGAAAGTTGAAACTGAGATCGATCTTCCTTACCTGAACAACCACACCCGCAGTTTCTGCTCCATTAGCCATTTGAGTGTTGGGACCATTGAATCCGGCGAATCGTTCCACTGCAAGTGCCTGCCGCAAGTAGAACATCAGTTAAGGATAGTGAGAGACTGTTTGCTCACAAGGGTAGTTTGTTTGCTCATTTATGAGGTTATTTTTTTTTAGTTTTGTTCTTTATCAAAAAAAGAAGTACAAGTTTTGTTTGCTACCAATTATGAAATCATCAGCTAAAAAAGTGAATATTTCAAGTGCGTGCTACTAAAGAAGTGGATCATCAGCTAAGGACAATGACAGATGGCTAATTAAATTGCTCATAAGGATAGTTTGTTTCCTCATAAACGCAGTTTGTTTGATCACTTACGTGCAGTGTGACCACTTTGTTGCTCTAGCATTCAGAGCCTTTTGGATCACAGGAGCATTGAGGTAAGCCTCTACGTAGTTGTAGCTGCAAGGATCTTGCCACGGTATCTGCACAAATCATATTCTTTTCAGAAAGCAAAGAATCAAGGTCGCTGCGACGACCGCTTGTAATTCATATTTAGTGCTGGCCTCTTACATAGCGGCTGGGGTATAACGTTCCATCGGGTGCCGTAAGGCAGACTGGTCCATATATGTCGTAGGGATCAGTGTTAGCAGAATCAGGGAACACAGCATCATGGCATGCGTAGCCATCTGACCGGTTAAAATTACAGTTCTTGGTGATGTTGGCGTGCATCTCATCTGATATCACCCCATGGCCCCACAGGTAGTCAACCTCCCCCTTTTCGTTCATGTAATCATCAAGGAACGGATTGCCAACCTAATTAACCAAGCATAGATGCATCAAGTATATTGTAAGCGAAACCACTGAACATATGTCGTATAGCTGTTAGAAAGTGTAGTATTAAGGGCGTACCAGGATACCCTGTAGGTTTAAGGAAGTTCTTGTAGCATTGTTCAGGTTGTGACGCAAGACGGCGGCAGCGAGCTGCGGCACGTAGTGGCCGCCGTAGCTCTCGCCGGAGATGTAGAAGGGGCGGCCTTTGTACTCCGGGAACCTGTCGAGCCAGCTGACGAGGAAGACAAACGCGTCGTGGGCGGTCCTCTGGTCTCCGCTGTTGTCGTAGTCGGAGGTCGTGTTGGAGTAGGAGAACCCGACGCCGGCAGGCGACTCCAGAAAGATCACATTAGCCACTGCAAAGATCTCAACTCTCACTTACAAGAAAGGCATATATTGGATGGATCGGTGGTTCAGTTGCAGTGAGCATGGGTCTTACCGTTGTTCCAGGCTTGCGTGTTGCTGCTGAGAGATATGTTGTCGCTGTTCACGCGGAACGGGCCCAGCTCCATCATCGCCCCGTATCCAAGCGACGAGCATCCGGGACCTGCAAGTGCATCATCAAGATAGTAGTTAGCACTACCACTGCCAGACCACCCAAGACGTTAAGTAACAGGAAGCATTTTCCAAGGAGACAAACCTCCATTCAGCCACAGGAGGAGTGGCTTCGCCGTCGGGTCGCTCGCTGCCTCGACGAAGTAGTAGAAGAGCGCCCGGCCCTTCTTCTCGTCGACGGTCACGTACCCGCCGTACTGCCTGAAGTCGACCACTGTCTGCCCCGGCAGCACGACGATCTCATCGGCGGCCTTCAGCTTGGCTTGCGCAGAGACAGAGTACTCTGCTCCCAGGATATGGGTAGTAGCAGTTACCCTCGGCTCATCCACGATGTAGTCATCGCCACGGCTACTTCTGTACCGGATGAACTCTCTCAGTCGAGCCTCTTGCGATGCATCTGCGAGCAACGCGGCCACGCAGAGGCAGAGGAGTAGAACCAAGGTGGTGTTCCTCATCATGATCTGTTCTGGTGAAATGAGTAGCTGCTGCCAAGATGACTAAGATGGAGTCGACTGGGGCTATATATAAGGGCTAGGTTAGGCGTGATGATGGAGTGAGCTAGCATTTGAGAGGATTGATCATGCTACCTCGGGTTGTTCTCATATTTTCGGAGGTTGGTTGCGGGTGGTAGAATCAAAGCTAGCTCGCACATTCTAGCGGGTGGCGGCCGTTAAGCTAGCACATTTGGCAGTGTTGAAATGACACTGTTTGCAATAAAAAGTAACCACTCTACCCCTTGCAGGCTGTTTAATTCTGTATCACATGGTTTTCGCAAGGTTTCTTTTTGGTATTTTCGGAAGTTGCTTGCTTGGTAGGTACTCCTTCACATTCCAAATATATATAAGGACCACCCGAGTTTCGAATTTAACTTTGGCCACGAATCTGACAAAAAAAGTTGAGTTATATGCTGCTAAAAACCATTTGATTCTTATATGAAATAAGTTTTCAATGGTATATTTTTGTGTCAAATAAATTATATTATGTTACGAGAATTCTTGTTAAAAGTTTCTCAAAAAAAAAGAATTCTTGTTAAAAAGTTCCTTGAAAATACATGTTCAAAGTTAGACACGAGGTTTTCAAGAGTTTTTGCGAAGAAGTTAGACTCGAAGTTGACGGTACCAGTTATACATAAATAAGATTGGTTTTATGCAAGGACACTAATTAATAATTTGTAGCATGTATACATGCTTACCATCCAGTTGTAATTGTGAAACATTACTACAATATAACAGCACAAATAGCCCCTAAAGATGGTTTTATAGTAATGTAGAGATGGGTATAACCATGGCTATAAGTGGTAGAGATGGTTTTTGCAACCGTTTTAGAGGTGTGGCGAGAGACTTCGTACCAAAACATTTGAGATGGGATTCATAACCATATCTAGGGTAAACCGACTTGCGTAACCGACTGAAGCGCTCATGGATTCCACACTATCGCCGCAGAGCGCATCGAGTGCACAAGTGCAGCAACATAGTACTGGTGGGCAATGCATCTACGTAGGGACACACTTAACCAAAGCCAGTGACATGGATGAGCTACAACCACGCCTGAAATTGCGAAATCTTGATTTGTTTAGGTGGTTTGGAGATTTTAATTCCTCAGGTCAAGATTAGGAGTCAAGGGTTGTTATTATGTTAAAATGTGGCATGTCCTGTCAAAAACAAATGTGGCATGTCATGTCAAAAAAAATGTGGCATGTAAAAAACTCTTGAGTGAAAATAAAAGCTAAAAAGTAGTGGATCATCTATTCGGGTGATGGTGTTTATAAGATTGTTGAGTATAAAGGTGTAGACGATTTTTTCCCGTTAGCTCGGCCGTTTAGCTGGTTCGACACGTTATCTTACATGGTACCAGACTCTAGATGAAGATCTGCTTGATACAAATTGAAAACAATTGCAGCCCGTAGATAGTGGCCTTCGAGAATCTAAGGTTAGAGCTATGTAACATTTTATTATATTTTCTCAGTTTCAATTTTTTTTTTGATACAAATTTTCTCAGTTTCATTAGCTCGTTGCAATTTTCACTTCCTTGTGACACAACTCGTGTATCAAGATTGTAATAAGGTGGTTTGCGTTGCATTTTTCAATGGAGAGACGGAGAGAGGTTTTACGCTCCAACAAAGTGTTTGACCTTCAAAAGTTGTTTCCATATTTTGTTAGGCAAAAATTTATATGTGCATGCTCCTCCTGCAAAACTGCATGTTTGGATTTTTCACTAATTAGGTAGCTATTGCCAAAATGATGAAGATGGATTTGGTTTGATGCTATAATGGTTGGGCATAATGAAAAGAGTATTTTGAGGATTAGTCATGTCATCACGTGGTGTGTCTCATATTTTCTAGATTGGTTTGGAGTGGTAGACCAATGGAATCTACACTCGGACATTTCAGTCTGTAAGCAAGCCATATCAGTGAATTTGGCTATGTATAGTATACACGGTTTACGAGAAATCGAAATGTGGTTTTTATTGTATTTTTATTACTCAAATAGATCTATTTAAAATTCATTAAGCCCTTTAGTAATAAGAAACATGAGAATTGAAGAAGTAGTTAAGCATGTAATAACTACTCAAATAGCTCTTTCTAAAACAAATGATCTTGTTATATATAAATAATGGAGAGAAATTTGTAAGATTTCTCAAAATAAATATATATCATCTATAATTACTACTCTCGCCGTTCACGTTTATAAGGTATGATAGAAATTTCAGTTTGGTCTACATACATATCAAAATGAGTGAATTTACACACTAAATATGGCTAGATAACTCATTTTTATATGTATGTAGAACTAACCGAAATATCTAGCATGTCTTATAAAAGTGAACGGAGAGAGTATTAAGATGTTTTTGTAGCTTTTCTTCAAGAACTATTTTTAAAAGTAGTGTGACCCTTTTATTAAAATAAAGTTTATAAATAATTAAGTCATGATAAGTATCATTCTAAAGGTATTAAGAATCAATTAAATCTTATCAAATCCTAAAACCCTATATAACCATTCATCTAATATTATTCAATCCCTAGAGTGATGAATGTTGTCACGGGAAGTGAATGAAACAACCCTAAGTCAAGTAAATGCGATGTAACCAATGTAATATTCATTTTTTCTTTTTGGTTTGTTCGCTTGTCGCGTTTTCACTTTCTGATGCAACTAATGTATCAACGTTGTAATAAGTTGGTTTGTGTTGCATTTTTTCAATAGAAAGACCAAGAGGGGTTTTGTGCTTGCTAGAACCAAGTTCTTTCCATATGTTTTAGACAAAATTTATGTATGCATGCTTCTCGACTCCTCGTACAAAATATAGGTATGGATTTTTCACTAATTGAGTTGACGAGTTGTTATTGCCAAAATGGCGAACATGGGATTGGTTTGGTGTCATAATGGCTGTGTATAATGGAAAGAGTATTTTGAGATGATTACTCTTGTCATCACGTGTTGTGTCTCGTATATTTGGGATATGGTTGGGAGTGGTAGAGTAGTGGAAGTTACGCTCGCTCATTTCAGTCTGTGGGCAAACTATATCGGTAGAATTTGCTATGTATGGTTGACACGGTTTATCAGAGAGAGAAAAAACAACAACTTACCCATTCTTTACAGGCTATTTAATTTTTTATCAGTTGGTTGCTACCATGGCCTTTTTTTTTTTGAAACGGGGCATTTGTCTTTTCATTGATATAGAAGAAAAAGAATTGGCCAGTTTATAAGGAAAACCGGCCGAAAACCGATACAAACACAGAACACAACACACCGGCCCCAAGGCCGCGCTCCAGACTAGTCGATGGCCACACCGCCCTAGCGGCCAAAGCCAACACCCACGCCCCCAACGCAACAAGGCGGAGGAAGGAATCCGGAGCCGCCGCTCCGACATCCACGCCGGCTCCAGAGCCCGCACCACCAAGCCGATGACGGGAAGAGCTCGCCGCCGCCTACCACCAACACTCCTCGGGTCCCTCCGGCCGGCGAAGTATCCAAGACGAGGTCCCAAGAGACAAGACGACGCAGAAGCGCCACCCCCGCCCGATCCCACGAAGGATCAAGGTTTCCCCTGGAAGCTTCCGGGCGGAAAAAGAGATAAACATACACCTCAACGACGTCTTCAAGAAGAAAGCGGGGCCCCGGGGCGTCGCCGCCGCCTGCCCTGGTCGGCTACCAGGGCAAGGCTTTCGCCCGGTGATGCATCGCAAAGCTCCACCCGCCACAGGGACCGGCCAGACCACCGCCGCAAACCCGTGCACAGACCGCCCGCCCCATGCGCCCGACGTCTGAGGCCACCAACGGAACTAGGCGCCGGGGCCGAGAACCGCCTCACGCCAAGCCACCTCCTAGCTCGCACGATGAAGACATTCATCCGGGGCCGCCGCCCCGACATCCGGGCACCACGCCAAGCCGCAGCCAACGAGAGCCCACCATGGTCCGTCCGTGAAGCGTCGTGGAGAAGCCGAGACGCCCGCCGTCGAAACCGTCGGAGCAAAGCAAGCGAGACCAGCCCGCCGCACACAGGCGTGCCTAGGCTCCCCGTCGCAACGGCGAGAAGTGCGGCGTCCGGATCATCACCACCGGCCTACCCGATTGCCAAGGAGAGAGCAAATCGGGCAAGGCCGACCACCACTGTGAGGGGCAGCCGCACACGCCGCCATCACCGACCGAGGAAGATCCCGCCACGCACACCCGCAGCCCCGGCATCCTCCTCACCGGCCACGCCCCTGCCGAACCAGGGGCGCAGCGCCGTGGACGCCAACGCGGCCGCCCCGCCGGCCCGCATGGCCCAGATGGGGCCGCACGTGCCAAGCCATGGCGGACGCCGCAGCCCACGCGCGCCCCATGGCCATGTCCCGCGCCGCCGCAGGAAACCACGCCGTGCCGACCGAGCGCCGAAACTCGCGCCGCCGCGATGCCGGCGACCCCGACCCGCCGCCCACGCGGCCAGGACGAAAATCGCCCTCTTCAAATCCGGGCCCGAGGCCACCGGATCCGCCGCCGCCCGCAGGTCCACGGGCTCCGGAGCCGCCGCTCCGGCCTCCTTGCCGGCGAGAGACCGGCGCCGCCCCGCCGGGTCCGGCCCTCACCGACGCGCCGCTAGCCACCAGGGCCCTCCCGAACCGCTCTCGCTGGAGAAACGGCCGGCCCGCCGCCACCGCGTCAGACGCCAGCGGCAGCGGCGGCGAGAGCAGGCGAGGAGGAGGGGGGTTGCCGGCGGGGATGGGGGCGCCCCGGCGTCGCCGCGGGAGGCGACGCGGGAGCGAGGGGATAAGGTTGGTCGGTGAATTCTAGATAGCCGGTGTTGTAAGCGAAAGGCATTTCTGGCTGAATTTAGATAAATAAAGTCTCAAGGCCCAAAGTAGCTAGCGGTTGCAAGCATGCTTCTGATATCATCTTACAAGAAATATTGGCAGAGTTAAACAATCACCATATGCACGTTCCACAACCTAGAAGTTAGAGCTAGGAGGTAGGAGTTAAGCACCACAAACAATGTATTTCCCGGTTTAAATGGAGGCTTAATAACAGACTAAGACCATGTAAGGTTTATGTTTTCTTTCTCACTTACTATAGCTTGCTGCTTCATTCCTAACGGCCGCCCGCCCGACTAAACATACCAATAGTCACCAAATTCATACAAGCTACTGATTTCCTTCCCGCGGCAAAACTCTTATATCAACTTTGTAATGATTTGAATTTTAGGCATCTTTGCATGCAAAGCTCAAGGAATGTGGAAATAACTCTACCTCAAAGGGCCAAAAATAATCGGACGCAAATAAACATAGATTTTGCAAAGTAGAGTTATGTTTCATACACGGCTGCACGACACCGATCCTTCGGTGCTCAAGGATTTCATGCATAATATTTTGCTGAAGTCCACTACTATGTTTTTTCGAAAAGGAAGCAATAAGTCCCCCTATTGTTGCCCCTTTTCTTAGGGTGGAAGCATTCCTTTTAGGAAGGAGCTGACTAATATTAGTGCTTTCTCCGGCTCGAAATAAGGGACCCGGCGACGAGGTGCCCTCACAGATAAAAACACCAAACCGTCTGTGTATGCTTGTACATACCATCCAACCTGCGAAACGGGATAGAGCGGAGAGAACCTTCTTCTGGTTTCAGGGTGTCGGCATCCTCATCTTTCCGAAGAAGACACTGAAACTATCTAAAAAGGAAGGAACCTCCCCGCGGTGCTGTCCTAGTTGGCCGCACCTCCAAGGCACCAAGGGCCACCACAAAAGGCACCAACCGGCGACATCGCTGATAAGGGAGGCTAAAACCCTAGTTACTTCTGCATTGTCTTCATCTATCCTCCGCCAATTGAACCATTCAATTGATGGAGAGTCAAGGTGATCTCGTTTTCGAAAAGAAATCTAGATTCTTGTAAACTGCAGATGCACGCCTCGTAGTATCTTGTAGCTCTAGGGACCAAAAGATAATCGGATGCAAGAAATTTTTCAATATTTCTGCAAATTACAGATACGCCTCATACACGGATGCACGACACCCGTCGTGCGGTGCTCAATAATTGCATGCACAATTTTTACTCAAGTCCACTATTACATTCCTTTTTCGTAGGGTGGAAGCATTCCTTTTAGGAAGGCGCTGACTAATATTAGTGCTTTCTCAGGCTCGAAGTAAGGGACCTGATGACCAGCTCCTCTCACGGATGCAAAAACTAAACCTTCCGTGTATGCTTGTACATATCCTCCAACCTGCGAAAATTATCAGGGTCAGTACGAAGTACAAAAAAACAAGCGAAAATTATCAGGGTCAGTACGAAGTACAAAAAAACAAGCGAAAATTAGCTCAGGCAGTCACAGTTATTCGGTTACCTCTTTGTCTGCGGTCCATGGACGCCATGGCTCCGTGACGACGACGCCAAGGTCATGGATGGTGTACCTAGTGGCAGGGAACGGGCACACGGAGTCGAAATCGCCGCTGAAAACATGTCCTTGTTAGTACACACTTTGGTAGATCAGGTGCTCTGTACTTGCCTTTCAATCTGGAGTGCCATATGTTACCTGAAGAGCCACACAGGCAGCCCGTGACCCATCAGAAATTTGAGCGTTGGCACAAGGGACGCCGCTGAATCTTTCCAGTGCAAGTCCCTGCACAGGTAGAGCTTCAGTTAATTGAGGAGAAGTGCAATTGGATGTGCTAATAAAAGTAGTTTTCTGTCCCCAGTTGAGCAATCTTACGTGCAGCCTGACCACTTTATCGGTCTAGCATGCAAAGCCTTTTGCACAGCAGGATCATTGAGGTAAGCGTCTACATAGTAGCCGCTGCATGGATCATACGCCGGTACCTGCACAATGGAGAACAAGTTTGTTTTTTCTTCAGCAAATAAATATTGAAGAACAGTGTGTTTTAATTAAGTGCATATAATTCAGATATAGTGCTATGTAAGAAGATGTGATAATGTCTTACATCGCGGCTGGGGTAATATGTCCCATCGGGCGCGACGATGCAAACCGGCCCGTAGATGTCGAACGGGTCAACGTTAGCGGAATCATACGCGGCCATGGCATCAGAGCACGCCTTACCATCCGACAGACTGAAGTTGCAGTTCTTGGTGATGTTAGCAAACACCTCATCTGATATCACCGCATGGCTCCACAAGAAGTCGATCACCCCTTTTGTGTTCATGTTGTCATCAAGATATGGATTGCCAACCTAACCAATTAGAGATGCCCAAGCTATATTATGATTTATGAAATTTCAAGAAAAAAAAGTGCCAAGTTTAACTGATTAATCACACATATATACCAGGATACCCTGTAGGTTTAAGGAAGTTCGGTTCAGGTTGTGACTCAATATGGTGGCGGCGAGCTGAGGCACATAGTGCCCGGCGTAGCTCTCCCCGGAGATGTAGAAGGGGCGGCCTTTATACTCCGGGAACCTCTCGAGCCAGTTGACGAGGAAGAGAAACGCGTCGTCCGCCGTCCTCTGGTCTCCGCTCTTGTCGTAGTCGGAGGTCGTGTTGGAGTAGGAGAACCCCACGCCGGCCGGCGAGTCCAGGAAGATCACATTCGCCACTGCAAAAACCTCACATCACTTAAAAGATGGTTCATGTAGATATTGACCGGAAGAAACCGTTACAAGCAAGTTGCTACGCCTCACTCACCGTTGTTCCAGGCGTGCTCGTTTGTGGTGAGAGTTCTGTTGTCGCTGTTCACGCGGAACGGGCCAAGCTCTACCATTGCCCCGTAGCCAAATGATGAACATCCAGGACCTGTACATCATCATGTACATGTTTGTATGAGACAACACAAATGCAAAAGAACACGACCATGTGTAGTTCATTATAGCCAAACCTCCATTAAGCCACAGGACTAGTGGCTTCATCGCCGCGTCGGTAGCTGCCTCGACGAGGTAGTAGAAGAGCGCACGGCCGTTGTTCTCGTCGACGGTCACGTACCCGCTGTACTGGCTGAAGCTGACGCCGTTGGGCTGCCCTGGTAACTCCGCGATCTTATCAGCGTCCTTCAGATTGGTCTGGTCAGTGACAGAGTACTCTGCTCGGAGGCTGCTGGTAGCAGTAGCTCCTACGCTTAGCTCGTTTACGCTGTTGCTACTGCTACCCGTGCTGGTCCTTCTGGACAAGATGAACTCTCTGAGTCGATTCTCTTGGGATGCATTTGCGCGACACGCGGCCACGCAGATGAGGAGAAAGAAGCACAAGGGGGTGTTCCTCATGATGTTCTCTGATGAATTTAGTAGCTGTTGTGGCGACGACGATGATCTGAAGAATGTTTATATAGGTCTCGGAGACCGGAGAATGGAGGAGAATGTGTTGAAACAATCTGTGTCTGAGCCTTGAAAATTTCTTCTGGCCTTTCCGAGACAAGAAAAAAGGATCTTTGTGTCCACTGCTGAAAAGAATGCATAGGCCGGCTGTATGTTGTCGATTTCCAGGTTGTACACAAGTGCTTCGGATTAGGAGAGAGCGCCATTTGGCTCGTTGCCCTGGTGCTGTATGATCTGTATGAATATTTCCCCGTGGGCACATTCCGCTGTCAGAACAGTTGCCTGGGAAGGTTTCCACTTTGGCGTACACTAGCAGTCTAGCATTACTAATCAGGATTAGTTTCAACTTTTCATGGAATGATCCCACCGATCGATGATCCTCCTCGACACGGGCTTTCGTTTTGATTTATAAATAAATTAAGCCACACGGCCAAATCAATACATAATGATGAGGAAACCCTCTTACATAATAGATTAAAGATAAACAGATAAAATACAGGAGTAGTCACATCCCGAAGAGACACCAGAGACTACTAACTAGAGGTGCCACCACGCCTCCTTATGAAACCACCAGACATCGCCATACGCACCCACCAAGTTGTCGCCTGAGAGGGCCGCCTGCCCTCTCGCTCCGGACCGTGGAGCACCGATCCTGCCAGCGGACAACGAGGACGAAGATTGGTGACAAAGTATCATCGTATCGGGAACGACAGATGCACAGGGGTGGCTTTTAGATGGGTGAGGCTGACAGGGTGCGTGTGATGGTACCTGCTCGGGATTAGGCACTAGCAAGGTGGTCTCGGTGACACCAGGAAGTACCAGGTTCGGGGCCCTCGTGTGGAGGTAACACCCCTACTCCTGCACGATCTCGTATATGGTATGTATTGGGCTACAAGGGTGCTCCATGAGCTGAGCTTGGTGTGAAGCGGGATGAATGGTATGGGGGTTCAGGGAAGAACCAGCCTGAGAGTGGAACCCCTGCTATGAGGGTCGCGGTCCACCTTATATAGGCCTGGTGAATCGGGTAGAATTACACTATGTCGGGTGTTGGGTAGCCCCTATCCAGGTGTCGGGTAGCCTGGTTGCTGAACTGGCCTGGTGGGCCCGAGCATTGCCGCTCCATGATGTCGGGTACCGTACGGGCACTACAACCCGTACGGATATTCGTGGTCTTTATGATGGGCACTATAGCTGACGCTAGGCAGGGCATGGGGTGCCACTTCTGTCTTGTCTAGGCTATCGTAGGCGTAATGGCGATGTACTGAGGGCGGCGTCGAAGGTACCGCGTGCCCTGGTCTTGTCTTGTCAATCCTCTGGCTTATCCATCTTATGGTTGTCGGAGAAGCCAACCTCGCTGTCGGGTCGGGGTAGAGCACCCGGCTGGGGGACCAGCCGGTTTGCGTCTTATCCGGGTGGTTAGGGGACCCCGGTCCCATATCCCTGAAACCGGAAAGAAGTTGTTGATGTAGATTTTGCCGTTGGCGATGTCGAGGCGGGTGTTGATAATGATTCTCCGGGTGGAAGGCCGGCATGCTTCTTCCGGGTGCTGGAGCCGCCTGACTCGAGCGCTCCGTGCTGACGCGGGGGATGACGTAGGCCACGATGCGCGGGGCGCCTCTTCGGTTACCGTGCTGGATTTTCTGTGGCAAAATTAGCCGGTGGGATCTTTTGCGGCCACGTGCGGGGCGACAGTTACCCAAAATTTGGGCCACGATCTTTTCGAGGCTGTTTATGGAGGACACGTCGCGCCCTTAAATACACCAGATGCGACTTGTCCCATCTCCTTCTCTTTCAGTTGTACTTTTCCTTCCTTGCTCCTCTCGCTCCTCGCTCCTCTTGGTCGGTGCAAGGTCTTCTTCCTCTTCTTCAATTCTTCGCCTCCTCTCCGCCACAATGGCCGAGCGCGGCGCATGGTGTGGGTCGAAGGCGAAGATGGTGAAGGTGCGCCATTTCCGCTGCCAGGGTTGCATCCCGGAGGCGAAACTGGTGGAGGCACGCATTTTGGCCCCGGACGAGGCCGAGCCGCACCCGAAGGACGGCGAGCGGGTGTTGTTCCTCTCCCACATCGAGCGTGGGTTGGGGCTTCCTGTGATCGTCAAGAGCATCCTGGAGTTCTTTGGCATCTAGCTCCACCACCTCGGTGCCAACGTCGTCCTCCAACTCTCCTGCTTCGTCACCCTCTACGAGGCATATCTGGGGATACAGTTGATGACGAGGACGCCGACGTCCTTGGACTTGACGCCGGTGGCGGCGAAGAGGTTCTCGAGGGCGTCGAACATTGCGGACTCGGTCTCGGCGCGCGCGTTGGCCATGGTGGGCTCGAGCGGGATCCCTTCCGGGCAGGCGGTCTCCTCGCTGAGGCCCGAGCGCTCGAGGATCTCGAGGGCGTTGTCGGAGAAGCCGCAGAGCGCGGAGTGGCTGAGGAACTTGTCGAAGTCGACCTTGAGGTGCGCCGGAGCTTTGTAGCAAGCGAAGTCGACGAGGTAGATGGGGCGGGGGCGGGTGAGCACGTACACGGTGGTGCCGAAGATGAGGACGACGGAGAGGAGCAGCACGGAAACTAGAGGTCGAGCTAGAGCTGGCGGAGGTCGTCGGGTCGGTGCGGCCGACCTCGAGCACCATGACAGCCATGAGCGGGAGTAGTTGCAGCATGGAGCGATGCCTCCGTTCATCGGTCCTCGAGGATCGGGGGTCTAGATGGACCATGGATGTGCCCGACATGAAGCAACACGACATACATCTCAAGCTTGAAAAGAGGGGCGGGGGGGGGGGGGGGGGGGTTTACAAAAAATCTGGTCACGAGGTCTGGGCAGCAACACAGTCAGCATGTCATGTCAGCTCCAACTCCTACCCAAACGAGTTTTAGATCGATTCACTCATCTTTTTTTCTGAGTTGTGTGACCGATTCGTAACACTTTGAGAGTTTAGTGACCAATGTACTCATCTAATTAAAGTTCAGTGAGTGACTAACCATACGTTTATCTCAAGTTCTTTTCACTGATGCTTTATTTTATGTCGGAGAGGTTAGAGACGCTGAGGCTGCAGACGAGCATGCACGTCTGGACGAGGAGCGCGCGCGCTGGCGGGTGCCCTGGTCACCGTGGTCAGAGCGCAGCGAGGGCCAGGCGTACGTGCCCCCACCGGCATGGCACGCCTCCACCCGCGGCGCCACCGGCGTGACTCTACGAGCCGTCTCCATACATCATCCTCGACCCCTCCGACGACGAGGATGAGTAGGACGCCGGCGCAACGCCGTTAGGCCGGAGCCTCCGCCGCCCATTTTCCACTCCGACGACGCCGGCGCCGCCCTTCCCCGACCTAGAGCCGTAGTTTCGGCCTTTTTTTTTATCCTTCCGTCTCACTGGCCACTGGGCACTATCGAACTATAAGTCAATATAATATTTTAATTGCTATTGTCCTCTTTTTTTTTGCGCTGGGCTGTTGGTGGCACTTCCTCTCCAAAGCGGACAGAGACCCAAAATTGATTCGCGGACAGGTCAAAGCGGACAGAATGGCTGTGCATATGCGGAGCACCGTTGGAGGTGTCTGGGCATCATATGTCCGAAACCATTATAGGGAGTGTCTGACACGAATTCTGGCTGAGCAAAAGTTTGGAATGACAGCGTTCGATTTTTCTACTCCACGTGTAAAAAAGAAGGTTTCCCTGTCGACGATTGGAAAGAACAAGATTGAATTTGCACAACACGTGTCCTCTTCACTCGATCCCTCCCTCTTCTTCCTCCTGTCGCCACCTCTGTTCCATCCACCACTATCCGCAGGCATGGCGGCGCCCGCTCTCCTCTCCGCGCCGCCCCCTCCACCACATATGGACGACGACGCCGTCACCCCCCACGTCGGCCCGAACCCAACCCCGACCCCGCGTTTCCTGCGCCGGCGGCCGCCCATCCGGGTCACATCGGAGTTCGACAGCGAGCGCCAGCTCTTCTCCCACCGCCTCTCCTGCCGCGTCCTCGACGGCCTCGCAAAGCTCCGGCTCCGCGTCCACCATGGCGTCGCGGGAGGGGCCCTGCCTCCCGAGGTCGCGCTCATGGCGCGGAACTTCTCCGTCGTCGTCGACACCGCCTCCCGCGCTGCCGTGCTGCGAGGCGCGGCCGACCTCGCCGGCTCGCTGCGCCTTCGCGCCGCACACAACACCAAGGTGCGAACTCTGGTTATCCGCCGCTCTTCTCTTGATTCTTCGGTGCCATGACGCTGTGCACTGTGGTTGCTCAACTGTATTTGTGCTGCATTCGAGAATACGGGAGCGCACGGTACAATAGATGCTTTAGAAGCACAGAATTGGGAATGAAAAGTCTGCAGGATTCGTGAAAATTGTAGATGCCCACATTTGGAAATGAAACTGCAAGTGTATTTACTTTGGGCAGGTGAGCGAACATAAGTGGGTCATGTCAATCCTGTGAAAGTTGTAGTGGCATCATCATGTTCGATAAACCAGATTCCCTCGCCAAAGGAATAGGATAAAGTTGGCTTATCAGTCATCAGTGGATATCTAGCTATGGACCTTGTGAACGATACACTTTTGATGTTTCGATGGCTCCCTCTTTCAATCGTGTCAGCTTTGTGCGTGCATAAATTGAATCATCGGACGTAATTTCTTAATGGCTGCACATCGTGCGGGATCATTAGCTTGTTCCATAGAACTGCTATTGATCATATGGGAGCATTAGTGAATTTGTTGGTGCAAGTGAATCACTTTGTGTTGGATTTGGCTGAGCTGTACCAGTCAACGAGCACATAACACAAATGAAAATAGTTCAGCTGATGAGCTCTTGAACTGGGTTGGCAAAATGATAGAATGCTGGCTAGAATTTTTCTTTCAAGTGTTCCATTTGTTGACTATTCATGTTCTGCTTTAGACTAGGTATATATGCAAAATGATTGGAGTACAGCTCAAGAAGGAATAATGCTTTTAGAACACTAGTATAGTTGTATGTTATCTCCTATGCTGAAGGAGTTTCAGTTAAGTGATTGTTGAATTTTGTCCAGGCTGGTCCATATAACTAAATTCTGTACAAATCAATTTCATAGGGATAGTGTTGTGAGTCAATAGTAGGTAAACATGAGGCAAGTAATAGCACTACAAGCTATTCTCACATTACCTCCTGCGAAGAATTGCTGTTTTCATTACCTATAGAATGTGAAGTAGTGTAGTGAAAAGAAACACTATCAATGTAAAACCATGTGAATGGAACACATTTTGCTGGCATACACAACCTTTTTTAGTGAGGTGGCATCCCATTATCTGTTGCTCTAGAAGTACCTAAATCTTACAGTATATACTTTCTGCTGGAAATGATACTTGTGTGAAGACATCAGTAATATACACCGTTCCTATTTAGAAGTTCCTAGTGATGCTCTTTGTTTGTATATGCCAGTGTTGTGCGGCTTTCTGAGACTGCCTTATGTTTCAGAATTACCAGAATGGAGAGCAATCTTATGTTCATATCGGCTGTTCGACACAGTGTTTGTCTATGTCTTGTGACTATGAATACGACAATTCCATTGTTTCTTCCATTCACGTGGATAGGTACTTTCAGTTGAAGTACGACAGTAGAAAGGTTTGTGCTCTGTACATAGAGAAGTTGTTCCAATCATAGTTTCCGAGGAGCTGTTTTAAGCTTTAATGTTGTCTTTGAGTCTAACTTTCCCGACCCAACTTCAAAATCGTTAAGTCATGTACTTTCCATTCTTCAAGGGCCAAAACCAGTGCAGATCATGTCCCAATGGTGTTTTTTCCATGTTGGCTGCCACACCATCTACTTCACTATTTTGGTAGACACAGCATACCAGATGAAATAGCTGTCTGTAAAAAGTACCGGTGAAAGAGAGAGATGAGGAAAAAGAGGGAGAGAAAGAGAGGACTCGAAGGTTGATGGGCAGGTTTCAGTTCAGAGCCAATTAGGAATTCAGGATACTACATCACCTCAAACCGGGATGGTTTAGGTGTGAGGTGTAATTTTCATCGGCTTTGACATTTGGGACTAAGAGGGTGTTTGGTTAGGCTTTTAAGTTGGCTTTTGCTTTTGGCTTATAAGCCATAAAAGCACCTAAATAGGTGCTTTTGGCTTTTGGCTTTTGGAGCCAAAAGCCAAAAGCACCTATTTAGGTGCTTTTATGGCTTATAAGCCAAAAGCAAAAGCCAAGAAAAAAGTCTAACCAAACACCCTCTAAGTAAGTGGTTTTGTCGTTGAGGATGAAAATTAGACTAGGACCAAAAGTTAACCTATCAATTTGAGCTCTATCCCTGAATTTTATCGGTGAGCTATGTGTCTACTACACATGTGTATATTTCTCTTCTATGAAAAATCACAAACCATTGGTGTTGTTAGCGACTTAGCGCAATATTTGAATATCTGTAACTACATTGATTTCATGTTAGTAAGCATGAAAATTTAGCTGGTGGTCCATTTATGTAAGACGTCTAATGTATTGATTGCATTTTCATGTCTGTAATATATTATATCTCCGTAGTTACTCAGTAATAAGTTGACTCATAAGGTTCTCAACTTCCACGATTTTCATGACATCCATGAAGCTCCTTTTTAGTTGTTCAACATTTGCACTTAGCAAAATTCAGTGTCCACTTGGAAATCACTTTATTCTTTTCTCTAATACCTTGGCTGTCTTTAATTCAAATATATGAGTGAATTATGGCCAACATAACTTGATGAATAGCTCTATCTGTTCTATAGTATGTATAGGTGAACCCCCAAAAGGATCTTCGAAGTCACATACTAGTGTCACATGTTGTATCTGCATTTGTCACGAAATAATTCCTGAAAAGCCTGCATGTGTGTGTTAAATGTCTTTACTTCTTATTGTCAGAATGGCATAAATTTTTCAGTTTATTAGGCACAGAGAAGGCATGCTAATAAAAATCATGCATTTAACCTTTTACCTGAATTTTGCTAGAGAATCCCCATCAGTTATGTTCACGATACAATAATTTACACTTTGTAGTATATACATTCTACAGCAAAGTCAGATGGTCATTTTGTTTTAAAATTAAACAACTCATCATACGCTACTACCTGGTTTTCTCAACCTTTGGGGTTCTTCAGATGACTGCTATTTTATATATGTTCTCTACCTCCTACCATTTATTATTTATATCAATCAGGATATTTCCCTAATTTCTTTTATTCTACAACAAAAGGTATTGTATCCAAAGACATTTTTGTTCAAAGTGTTTATCTGAAAAGCACAATAATTGTTGTAGTCTTGTCATGTCTTGTGAAAACCAAAGCCATTTCGTGTTTCTTCTGTGAACAATCTGGTATTTGTTCAAAGTTAGATTTCTGTGCTTGACAAGTGGTACCAATACCTCTGAACAAAGAGAACCATATGCATCTGATCCCTGACTTGGTCCTCTGCCATAAGCATTTAATGATTAATAAACATACCATCCAATATGACAGCTAAATAATTCTGTGTTCTTTCTATATTTCTCAGATAGTAGCAGTGCCCATCCAAAACTGGTTATGTTGCTCCTACCATTCTATAGCATCACCAAATATTCTACAATGTAATAGCATGCACTTTATAGTTATGTACTTGATTCTGCCCTTCCACTTGTATTTGAGCTAAATGAAAAAAAGTTTAGTATTGATTAACACATCGCCAATATACTGTTTTTTTAGTTCTTCAAAATCTAACAGAAGGCTTAACCAATGCTAGAATAACAAATAAAGCAGAAAATTTTACTTCTTGTTGTTCTAGTGCTTGTAGTATTGTGCTACAAATATCCTTGGAGTTACATGTTACACAATTGCAAGATAGATCCTAAAATTTTGTTTCTCAGGAGGGACAAGGAGAAGTAGCAGTCACTACGAACTTGGGAGATTCACCATGCAAGATTGAGTTCTCGTCTCTGGTTCCTCCTGATGGACTGGTCAGTATTTGTACTTCACAGGAATATAGAAGTCTTCAAAATAATATTATTGTCTTTCTTAACTAAAGACAGCCAATCATGAAATTTCTGATGTATCTTATCATTTCTTTCTTGTATTGAAAATTTTCTGTCATGACCTTGGTACTAATGATCATATGAACAACGCAACCTTCTTTAAGCTTGGGGATTAAGTTCATTTCTTATATAACTTTATAATAGATGTCGTTTTGTTGTCATTCCTTGTGTTGACAATTTTCTCAGAACCTGTCAATTCCTTGGTACTAAACTACTAATGACCATTTGAACAGCCCAACCTTCTCTAAGCTTGAGGATTAACTTCATTCTTAGATTGCTTAATAATAGATTTATCTTTTATGTATAGCCAAGAGCAACCTTTGTATTTCCCAACGGCGAAGTTTCAGTTAAGGAGAAGAAATTGGATGAGGGTGAGAAAATTTTATCAGTAAATGGTATGGTGAAGTCTCATGTTCTGAATGGAGTTTGCACTGCATTGTACAATGATAATGTGATGAATATAAAATATCGCTATAAGGTAAAACATCTCTAAGATGGCCTTGTTTTATATGCATTTTGTCATGTTGCTTGTAATGGATCCTTTGTACTATTTTATAGGATGATGAGCTATCATTTATTCCCAGCCTCACGTTACCATCAAATGCTCTATCATTTGCATTTAAGCGCCAGTTAACTCCTTCAGACAAGTTCAGGTAAACAAAGATGCATAAATTATGATCACTTTTGTGTTGAAATTCAATTAGCTGCACAGTTCGATGCACCTATCTACACATGGATGGGTACCTGATATATAGGCTTGAAAAGAAGGATCATACAATTAGCCTCCTGGATGGCATGATCTGTCAGACTGTTGCATCAGCGATGCGCTCGTAGCCTTGCTCTACCTTTTAATATGCATAGGGATTGAAGCACCATGTTTATATGTTACGTCTGTTGCTTAATGATACCTATCATCTTCAGTTATCGGTACAATTTTGACACAAACTACTGGAGCGCTGTCTATAAAGCAAAGGCCAGTAAGCACGTCAAGTGGAAAGCAGGTTATGAGTCGGACGAAAGGCTTGGATGGGCATCTCTCTGGGTAAGTCATCACCCAAAATTGACATTGAACTTGGCAATTCAGCACATGATATTAGTCAAAAGGTATTGTTTTCCTGCTATATATATATATATTTGTATTGAATTAATATAAATTGCATCATGTAATGCAGATTGGGGACGCAGGTGGCAAGACAAAGGAGGCCCCCCTAAAGTCAAAAATTCAGCTCATGCTGAAAGTCCCGCAGGACAATATACAGAATTCAACTGTAGTGTTCCGCGTGAAGAAAAGATGGGATTTTTAGTTTGGATATTTATTGTGCAACGTGCCCAGAGAGGTGAACAAATAATAAGAAATGTGAATGCATGTTCATATTCAGTGCTAAAATGGAATAACAATATACTGTGTTATCTCCCTCCTTGTCACCAGTTGGAAGGAAGCATATTGTAGGAGGTTTATAGTTTATACAAGCATAATACTTGTGAAGTTTTGATGGATAATCTGCGAGACGAGGCATGTTTATAACTTTTTTTTTACTTAAAGGCATGTTTATAAATTTATATACAGTATATGAAAATGTTTGGGGGTGATGAAAGCCAGTCAGCTGGCTTAGTTAATCAATCTAAAAAAACAGAATAATCTTCTAAAACGGTACAAGGGATTTTAGAAGTCCGTTGCAGAGGACATGTTCTCCCCTGGATATGAACGCCCAGTTCAATGGCATACTTGACATTCCAAGCCAAATGGCTATATAAACTGTGGATAAGAGGAATGCTCTAAAAAGTGTACTAGCGCTGCAAGGGACAAGGCATTACCATATTGAAGATCACCCCACACCCACATCTGAATTTGAGCGGTGGTTTGGGTGTTTGGTAAGACATCAACTGTTGTCTGTTGCTTGACAAGCTCTTGGGGTGCGCCTGGCAACTTTCGACTTCTGAATTCGCATACCAGTACTTCTTCGTTGCTCAATATGCGAATTCACCTGCAGGTTTGGCCTAACTGTCGGCTCTCCTTGAAAGTGAGACTAACCCAGAGTCCCAGAAGAGTTCACCAGCAGGTTTGGAAAAGCCACTCTCTTCCATTCTTCTACACCGTGCGGAGATACTTTGACAATAATTACAACTCCATGGGACATGGCGGATCCGATGTCTCTTCGCCGACTGCATAACACATGGCCACATAATAACAGTAAACTCCTAGAATATATGGAACTTTCCAACTGCTTGCAACTTTCTGTAGCCTTTTCTAAAAACCAGAACTTGGTAGAGTAGAGCATAATACCCGGTAGCCTCTTGTTTGGAAAGCAAAAACATGCAGAATGGTAGACCGGAGGGCTTTGGTTTGTGTCATTCTGCCCATAGTAACAAGGTTTCAGGCAAAGTACGGCAGTATAAAATTCAAAGATGCTCATCCGGCACGACCCAAGGTGTGGTACGCACTTTATTCTTTTCAAATGTCAACATAATTACAACCCTTTTCAGCACAGAAGTGCTAAACCATATGATTATATATGGCTTGAATAAATCGCTGTCCATTTTCAAAGTTGGGTGCAATTAAGAAACAACTTATTGTAAGAAAGGACGGAGTCAATCCACCATACCAATCAGAACAAACTGTAAACACGGTGAATGCATCCCCACTTCATCTTGGGATGTCTTCGGGTGGGAGCATGCCCTTCAGGAACGAGTAGAGAAGAACAAGCGCTCTCTTGGGCTGGAAAGTTGGGACCGTGTGGCCAGCTCCCCTCACCGATGCAAACGTGAAGCCTCCCTCATACTGCTGGACATAGCCTCCAACCTACAGCCACCATTATCCAGTTTAAGTTCCAGAATCTAAAATTACACGTCTGAATAAAAATCAACTTTTACTACTGACCATCTCTGCGGTACATCCACTAACTTTTTTTTTTAAGACGGGAAATAGCAGGAGTTCTGCCTATGCATTATTAGAAGAAGAAGAGTTGATCCAGTTAATCAGGGAAACCGGACCCAAAAACCTTACAAAGAGCGGTTAAAGAACCGCACACTCTAACTCATGGAACATCGTCTGTGCCTGAGATAAGGGAACCTAAACCCAAACTAACAGGCCACACCTCATACCCAACTATGAGAAACTCTCCAAACACACACAACCTCTCACCGCTAGAGGTGCACCGGAGTGCATCCACTACACAGAAGAGATCAAGCATTACTCAGCACTAACTCTCGAACCGCCTCCAACACCTGTGGTGTGCGCTGCTTCTTGTACAACTGCAAATAAACTTGCATCTTCTCCTCGATGGCTTCGTCGGTGGCTTTCTCTTTGCTCTTGAGTTTTGGGATTTCCCCAAAAGACTCCGCCCGCCTAAACTCGGCGCGCTTGGCTGTTGGAATGACACAATCTTTATTCTTCTTGTCCAACCGGATGCTTCGTCTCTCAGCCAAAGAGGGAACATCCAACCGAAGCTGCTTGTCCTTGGGCATGTTAGCAATCTCACGGCAGAGCTCCATCATCAAAGTAGGCAAGGTCTTCTCCTGTGGCTCAATCGCGTCATACTGAGCCAGCACCTTCGCGATCTTCTCCTCCGGGCTAGGGGTATCAAAACCTCCCAACTCCTCCAATGACAGAGTCATCTCCACTCCAAGATCCTTCATCGGGGGCCCCTGCATCACCGGGGAGACATGCTCTGAAGCAGCAATAGGCGTGGGGGTGGAGTCCAGGGCAAGCGGTGACAATGGAAGACTCACACTCCTCGGAGAGTAGCAACCAAAGCGCCCAATCCCTCCGTCAGTGCAATCAGCATTGTCCCCGGTGCTCAGAGATGGTGTTGGCTCAATCTGCACCACAGCCGGCGGCAGTGACAGCCTCTCAAGAGCGGTCTCAGCCCGCTCCAGCAAGCTTCCAACACGCTCCATCAATCCCTGCACAGATTCCTGCATCTTGAGCTGAGCCACGACCATCTCATCAAGCTGAGACGCGACCAAGCCTCGTAGCTCTGCCCGCATCAGCTTCGCCTGCTCCAGCTCAGTCCTCAACAGCACCGCCTGCTCCTCGAGGTTGTGCAGCATGTCTGACGGAGCTGACGGGCTAGCAGGCGCATGGCAGTCCATGTCCGGGGTTGTAGACGCCGAGATCGCCGCTGGCTGCGCACGCGATGGGGAGCCCTTGTCCCCAAGCTTGGGAAGGGGGGCGGCAACCGCAGCCCAGGATCGATCCAAAGGACGGCGAGGACCGGAAGCCGGTGATATGGAGGTGGGGGGCACGTGGCTGTTCCTCTTGCGCAGCTCGCAGTCGCGCTCACGGTGGCCAGAGCAGCGGCAGGCGAGGCAGCGAATGTCGCCTTCGCAGCCGGCCACGCGATGGCCGGGCTCAAGGCAACGGAAGCACCGACCCCGCACCCGTCGCCTGAAAGCCATGACGCGGTCTTCACGCTCGCGGAGAGGACAGGGCAGCGGCAAGTTCCTCGGCAAGCGCTTCTTGTTGCGAACCACCTGCCAAGCATCACCTTCCACCTGCACGGGAGCCTCCATCTCCGACGGTTCCATCTGTGACACGAGCACGGGCGCCTCCTCCAGCTGCACCTCCGACACGGGCGCCTCCTCCAGCTGCGCCTCCGACACGGCGACCCCGTCGGGCATGGCGCCGAGGTCGCCGACGACCACGGAACTGGGGGCAGTCCGCGGCGAATCCGGGGGGAGCAGCAACTCGATGGGTGTGAAGCCGGCCGGGACGACGGCCGGCGGAGGTGGGGGGATCTGGTGAGGTCGCAAGGACAGGGTGGACGACGGATCCGGAGTGGCTGCCGCCGGGAGGGGCCGGTGGTGGTTGGGGACGAGCGTGGGCAGGCCAGAAACGCTTGAGGTCGCGAGCAGCGGTGGCGGGCGGAGGGGTGGAGGGAGGGTGGAAGCCAGGGCGGAGGTAGGCAGCGGCGGCGGCGGCGGTGGCGGCGGCGGCGGCCGAGGGTGCGCCATCGCGGGAGCTAGGTCATTGTCTCTTGGGAAAAGTTAATCTACGGGTCACTGAGCACTTGTGAACAAACTGTGTACATCCACTAACTTACCTCGCTGTCTGGGGTGTACCATGGGCGCCATGGTTTGGTGACGGCTAGGTCAAGATCCTTAACTGAGTACCTCGTCGCGGTGATGGAGCATACAGAATCCATGTCGCCGCTGAATAAAATGTGCTCTAGCTAGTTAGAAAAATCAATCCTACTTCAGTCTATTGCATGCTCGACTGCTCGTGTTGATGTTGCATGGAATGAAAGGGACAACTATACAGGTACCTGAAGAGCCATACGCTTAACCCACGTTTGATCAGCCTGCTGATGGTTGGCACCACGGTAACTGGGCCATCATTATAGGGCAAGTCTGCACTGAAAGAATTAAAGGAAGGAGTATTCTGAATGTGAGATTCAGTTTGGGATGCTGAGAAATGCTCTCAGAAGCGGTAGAGTAGCAGGCAGGGCCGCATGCAGGGGTCCAGTACTTACTCGCAAGCTGTCCAGCTCGTGTTGGGCCGGGTGTGCATAGCTTCTTGCACCTCTAGATTGTTCAGGTAAGCCTCGACGTAGTTGGGGGCGCACGGGTCGTAGCCGGCCAGCTGACCAAACAAAAATTCCAGTACTACTACACTGACTTAATGTGGCTGATTGAAAATTGGAAGAAAATAACACGCTTATATCTGAAGAAAATGCAGGTATATATGTCTCTTACGTAGCTGCTGGAGTAGTAGATGCCGGTGAGCGGCTCCTGGAGGCAGAGCGGGGCATATATGTTGTAGTCGTCGAACTGGCCTTTCCGGGGCTTGTGTGCCGCCACGAAGCACTGCCAGTCGTCGGACGGGCTGAAGGTGCAGTTGGCAAGGATATTGGCCCACCCCTCATCGGAGATCACCCCGTGGCTCCACAAGAACTCCAGGTTCCCCTTCTCGTTCTTGTAATCGTCGAGGTACGGGTTGCCAACCTAGATATATAGCACAAAGAAACATATTGAGTAATTAAGTATAGGTTGCAGCACCGCAAGACTGAAGTCACTCACGAAGATGCCCCGGAGGTTTATGAGGGTGCTGCCGTGGAGCTCGTTCATGAACTCGATGACGGTGGCGAGCTGCGGGACGTAGTGGCCGCCGTAGCTCTCGCCGGCGATGTAGAAGTCGCGGCCCTTGTACTCGGGGAACCTCTCGAGCCAGTTGAGCAGGAAGACGAAGGTGTCCTCGGCGGTCCTCCTGTCGCCCACGTTGTCGTTGTTGTTGGTGTCGTTGCTCGCGTAGGAGAACCCCACGCCGGCCGGCGACTCCAGGAAGATCACGTTCGCCACTGCATGCAGACCAGCAGTGCACAGCGTATATATCCAGTCAGCAGCTCACTATGCGTCGACATGATGTGAGTATCTAATCTCCGTCAGAAGTTAGGTTTCAGTTACGTACGGTTGTTCCAGGCGTGCTTGTTCCTGCTGAGGGTCTTGCCGTCGGGGTTCACGCGGAACGGGCCGAGCTCCGTCATGGCGCCGTATCCCAGCGACGAGCACCCGGGCCCGCCGTTGAGCCAGAGGATGAGCGGCTTGGAGGCGGCCTCGTAGGGGGCCTCGACGAAGTAGTAGAAGAGCTCGCGGAAGTGCGGCTCGCTCACCGTGACGTAGCCGGAGTACTGGTCGAAGTTGACGCGCGCGGGCTGGCCGGGCAGCGCCGTGATCTTGTCTGCCGCCTTGGTTCCCGCCGGCGGGACCGGGCACTTGGTGGGCAGGTGGCTGAAGCTGCCGGGGTCGGCCCATGGGTCGGTTTCCTCGGGCCCGTTTGCGCTGGTGGTGGTGGCCCTGACTGTTTGCCTCTTCTTGGCCTTGGACTCGATGAACCTGGTGAGCTGATCCTCTTGGGAGGCATCTACTGAGAGTGATGCGGCCAGCAGAAGGACTGAGAGGAAGAAGATGATGGTGTTCCTCATCTTTGCTTCCTCCTGAGATCTCTGATAGATTCGTCATTGTTGAGGTGTATATATAGGCAAGCAGCTCGGTTTCTCCGAGGTTGGATTCCCCGGAGAAAGATTTGAGTTTACCTGCATGCATGGCCAGATAATAAAAAGCAAATACAGTAGCTAACAATCTTGCATTGAAAGCACCAGTCTAAGCGGTAGGTTAAAAGCAACCGGCGGAAACCAATTTGACCCGCTGGCTTGCTGCCAACTTACTTCGACTAAGACCAAGCTTCTGGAAAAAAAAATTACATCAGTACTCCAATGTACACTAGCCTTTTGTTGAACTGTAAAATAGATCAATGGTGAAAACATACGATTTCCAGATATTAACGCATACTCCTCCGTCCCAAAATAACTGTAGTTATTTTGGGAGGGAGGGAGGGAGTATTATACTACGCCTAACATTTGTTGCGATGCCGTCCTACGACGGCAGCGTGACGCAAGCATACCAGCATCCAACTGTCATTTGTGAGCTAGGGCTCTTTTTCCGAAAACGGGATATCCGGCATATTTACTACGAAGCCTGTATTTAAAGATATTCATAGTGTAAAGAGAGAGTATAAATTTCAACCATAGCAACACAAAAAGATACATCCATATGAACCTGAATAGTCTTCAACGACCAATAAAAAGTGGGAAACTATTGTCTTGTTAAAAAAATATCATTCGACTGTTTCGTAAGCTATGTTAAAGGAGAACCGAGGCATAGCCCGGATGGCTAGGAGGTGTTGATATCTCCCTACCTGCGAGGTCTCGAGTTCGAGCGCCAGCCCCGCTCCCCCGTGGGTACTCACCGAAAATTCTTCTACAAAGTTGTTTGGAGGGCTGTCGAACCCTCCAAATCGCATTTTTAAAGCTATGTTAAAGCTCGTACAACCACCTAAATTTGAGGTTTAAGTTTTTTATTGGACTCATTCAACCAATCGTTAAACATATTTCTTATATTGTTTGGAGGTGTCAAAGTTAACAGGCACATAAACAGTTATCCATACAAGGCGGGGAAACAGACATGAGATAGAAAGATGTTGGATAGCTTCTTCTTCATCACAAAATAGAAACTTCTTACTTCCATTCCATTTGTGTTTCGTAAGATTATCATTTGTTAATATTACCTGTCTATATGAAAATTATACATAGATTATTAGTTTAACTGTTACTTTCAGCTTCCAAATATATACATAGAAAAAGTTGAATATACCAAGGGGTTGACTATTTAACCTTCTTTGTGCCTACCGCATGTAGAAAGGCTGAAGTGTCTTCGAATGGGTTTTGGCCAAATTTTGTGACTAAACCATCGCACACTTGTAGTTCAAATTAGATATTGTTCGAAATTTGGCAAAAAAAGGTATATACAAAACTATAAAATAATCACATTAGGTAGTTGGCCATCGTGGGAGGTAACATTAAGTCAAAATTGAAGCGGTGTCATTTTAGCCTACATTTTTGGTTGTTGTTTTAAAAACAACTCTTTTTGGCACTTGAAAAATGGAAAAGAATTTGAGAAAACAAAGGTGGAAAAATTAGTTAGGACTTTTATTTGACATGCCAAGATGAACATGGGAGAATTATCACCACTTTTCCAATGGATATGGTCATCCCTTGGTCATTTGTGTTGAAAAGCTAGATAAGCCATACATGGTAACTCTTTTTTAGAAACTTTTTTCAAGTTTTATATTAATGGGTGTTTTCTTGAAAACAATGTCACATAAAAGAACTCATTGCACAAGTGTTTTTTTTTTTCCGACTTTTTCACATTTTCTTTAATTGTTTTCAAAATGGGGTCAAAATTGTCGGCATGGCCATTCATACCAAAGGGTTTAATATTTGAAATTTCTTAATGTCTATCGCATGTACTCATATATAGAAGAGACTTTGGAATACATTTGCTACATTTTATAACCAAATAATTACATTATATGACCAAACTATGTTGTTCAAATTTGAGTTACTTTTGAAAAATCAACCAATACTTTAAAAAAACATGTTGTTCAAATTTGTGTAATTTTAAAAATTCAGATGTAACTCAAGAAACAAAGGTATATACAAGACGAGAGATTGTTCGCATCTGGTAGTTGGCTATCCTACGAGATCTACTTTGTGCGAAAAATGCAGTGGTGTCCTTTTGACCCATATTTTTGGTAGTTGCTTCACAAGAAAATCATTTTTTCACTCGTAAAATGGAAAATCATTTTTAAATATAGAAAATTGGAGAACTATGGGTTAAAAGTTAAGATAAGCTATAGGTGATAGCTCTTTTGAGAACACTTTTTTTCAGAGTGCCATAGTTCAGGTGGGATATTTTTCCTAAACACCCATGTCACATAATATGACTTTTTCCGTAATATTTTGTTTTTATTTTTCCTCATTTTCTTTGATGGATTCAAACAGGGGTCAAAATTGTTTGCATGACATTTATACGAAGTGGTGAAATATTAAAAAAATTGTCTTTTTCACACACACCCACTAGAGTATTTTAGAATGGTTTTTGCCAAATTATGACCAAACTTTATTCAAATTTGAGTCACTTTTTCAAATTCGACCGAAACTAGAAAAAAAATAAGGTATCTCTGAAGTGAGAAAATTCTTCACATACTTTTAGTGTAAAATTGCAATGGTGCCTTGTTGCCTACATTTTTGTGGTTGATATACACAAAAATCTTTATTTTTTACTAGTATAATGAAAATTCATTGTTCTACAAAACAAAGTTGATTTTTGTTGGGGCTTTTTTTTTTTGCAATACCAGGATGCATGTGTGTGTCCAACATGGGAAAATTATCACTTAATTTTTCATGGATATGGCCGTCCAGTCAATAGGATTTAAAGCCAAGATATGTTATGATAGCTCTTCTCCAAAAACACCTTTTTTTAAGTTCCATATTCAAGATTTGTATTTTTTGAAAACCATGTCTTGGCGCAATTTTTCCTTTTTCTATCTTTTCTCATTTTTTAATTGATTTAAATATAGGGTCAAACAAATTCAGCATGAACATACCTATAAAATTAGTTGGGACCTTTTATTGTCATGTTAAGATGCATGTGTTTGCCAAATATGGTCAAACTATCACCATGTTTGTCATTGATATGGCATCATCATTTTGGTTATTTTAGTTGAAACCCAAGATAAGTTTACATGACTCAACGTGCCGCTACATGGGAGGAGAGAAAGAGAGGATTAACCATGTTGCATAAGCTTAAGAAAATTAAAATGTATAGTTACAACTATGCCCAATTTAAAAATGGTTAGGTATAGTCCCTACATGGAAATAAAGTTGTTAAATTAATTATGTTTTGTTCGTTTCTATGCATACAATTTTAGTACCGTGGACAAAGTTTTTTTAAAATAACCCCATGTCAAAGAAGAATATTTTTCTCCACACCTTCATTAAGTATTCAATCTCTCGAATGTAACATTTTAATTTATGCATTCACAACACAATTTTGGACCTAGCCATGTGTATGGCCGAAAACTAGACCGTTACTTCACCTCTTTTTGTGAGATTCGCAAATAAACCTAGGTTCCGGTGTACCCAATGTCTAAAACTTGGCAATAAAAAATGCATTTGTAAGTTTTTTAAGAATTCTTAAAACATGTCATACGCATGTATATTGAGTTTAAACTTACCCATGTAATTTTTGGTAGAATAGTAATGTTTGATTGGTTAGTTTTATGAAAATGAGTAAATGAGAACACTACAGATTAATTTTAAAAATTTGCACTTTTTTACTAAATTTTGTTAAGTCGGTTTATGTGTACTTTCAAAATATTCAGCTCTACCGGTTTGTGAACTGGTCCAATGGCTGAGATCAAGTATTGCTAGGTTCTAAAAATCTTCCCTAATGGACTCCCTCTATACCACACCATAAAACATTTTGATAATTTAATACAGCTTGTCATAACATCTTATACTGTGAGACATAGGAAGTATGTGTATTCATGTGATTCTAACTTCGATACATTTGTCGAATGATATAAATGTTATATGCGCTTCTGTTCTGTATTTCGTCATTGATCATCAGCATGCCCCACACTCCAAAAACATATAACACTTACTTAAAATCTTAAACCACATGCACCAAGCAAAAGATAATGTATTATATTATTGAGTAAACAACGCCGTGTCCCTAACATTCTTTGGGACACCATGCTCAAAGGTGGAACAACCATTTTAGAAAGAAGAGTACTCTAGAAGGAACCTCTCCAAGATCACAGGAACCTTGATCACACTTAGTTTATTTGTATCCGGCAGAGCTAGTAGTTTCTCCAGCCGGTTGGGAACATAGAACATGACCAGCAATATGTGCTCACTCACTGATCACTCTTGGGAACGCAGGTGGCAGAACACCTTTTAGGAAGGAGTAGAAAAGAACAAGCGATCTCTTAGGCTGGAAGCTTGGAACCAGATGGCCAGCTCCTCGCACTGAAGCAAAAGTGAACCCTCCCTCGTATTGCTGAGCGTAGCCTCCAACCTAGATTTGATCACAATCCAGTTCGTCACACAGTCCGATCATAAAACTAGCTAGTACCATGCATGGGTGTTACTGCATATATATACATAGTTACCTCGCTCTGGGGGGTGTACCATGGACGCCACGGTTTTGTGACGGCCAAATGGAGATCCTTGACAGAGTACCTCGTCGCGGTAATGGGGCACACATCATCCATATCACCACTGTCATCAGATTAGCCATATATTGCTATGAGATAGGAGTTGGAACTATGGCAACAATTAAAGGATCTGCATTTTGAGTCGATCGATCTGCACATGATGGTTACCTGTAGAGCCAGACTCTTAATCCGTTGTCGATAAGCCACTCGAGGGTTGGCACCATCGAAACTGGTGCATCGGTCCAGCCTATGTCACTGTGAGCAGACCATGTTAGGTAGGATGAATATCTGGTCCGGAAATTGGTAGCTGATAGTTTGTATTTTGTAAGCAAGTGTTTTACTTACGCGCATTCTGACCACTCTGTCTTGGTTCGGACATGAATAGCCTTCTGCACCTCAGGCCTGTTGAAGTAGTTGCCCACATAGGCGCCAATGCAGGGATCATAGCCTGCTAACTGTCTCGATCAAAGCAGCTAACTTTAAGTACCATCTCTGATTAACATTATGTGCAGTGACTAAGTAGTAAGTACGTACGTAGCTACTGGAGTGGAGGCTGCCGTTCTGCGACACCAGGCAGATCGGGGCGTAGATATTGTAGGGATCAATGTGGCCGGTTCTGAATGACGCCTTGGCCTCGCCGCACGCCTTGCCCTCAAACTGGCCGAAGCTGCAGTGGGCGCTGATCCTGCCCCACACCTCGTCGGAAATCACACCGTGGTTCCACATGAACTCGTACACTCCCCTTTCGTTCTTGTAGTCATCAAGGTACGGGTTGCCAACCTGCAGAAAATAACCCCAATGAGTCAGCGATGTCAATACTCAAAAAAAACTTCAGTTCAGAGCTCGCAAATTCAGGAAACTCACGAAGATCCCCTTGAGGTTCAAGCTTGAGGCACCGAGTTTCTGGAGGGCGATGACGACGGAGGCCAACTGGGGGACGTAGTGGCCGCTGTAGCTCTCACCGGCGATGAACAAGTCCCGGCCTTTGTACTCGGGGAACCTCTCCAGCCAGTTGAGCAAGAAGATGTAGGCGTCCACCGCCGTCCTCATGTCGCCGCTCTCTCTGTTCTCAGACGACGTGTTGGAGTAGGAGAACCCGACACCGGCCGGTGACTCGAGGAAGATCACATTTGCCACTGCAAGATAGCACCAAACCATCAGTTTACTGACTGTGAGATGACACATGCAAGAAAAACGTACAGTACATGAAGTCGTAAAAGATGTATCCATCAGTCACCTACCATTGTTCCATGCGTGCCTGTTTCTGCTGAGCGTCTTGCCATCGGGGTTCACACGGAACGGGCCGAGCTCTTGAAAGGCGCCGGCGCCGAGCGACGAGCACCCAGGCCCGCCGTTGAGCCAGAGGACGAGAGGCTTGGAGGCGGCCTCGTAGGGGGACTCGACGAAGTAGTAGAAGAGCGCCCGGCCGTGCTGTTCGCTCACGGTCACGTAGCCGGAGTACTGGTCGAAGTTGACGCGCGGGGGCTGGCCGGGCAGCGCCACAATCATGTCTGCCTCCTTGGTGCCCGGCGGCGAGCTCGGGCAGCTGGTGGGAAGGTGGCTGAAGCTGCTGTCCGGGTCGGCCCATGTGTCCGGCTCGGCAAATGTGTCTGGCTTGACATGCCCGTTCGCCTTTGCCCTGGCTTCGATGAAGGTCTTGAGCACATCTCGCTGCTGCAGGATCGCGGCATTCGTGAGCGATGCACACAGGAGGATCACTAGCAGGACCGCGAAGTGTCTGGTGTGGGTCCTCATCGTAAAGCTAATGCTGTCAGGCGTCAGCTGCTTGTTGAGAATACGTAGATCTTCAGTGCTTTTATACACTGACGAGAGGTGGTAAAGATAACACGACATATGTCTAGGAATTTCGGACATTCCAACAGCTGGTTTTAGGATTCTCCGAAATCGATACAGAAGAGAGTGAGCTGACGGGCCTCAACAATGCAGAATTTTCAGATATCTGCTGCCTCGCTGTTCTAGCTAGAGCTAGTGCCGGACATTGTTGACGTTCAGCAATGCAAATCGGCATCGAGACTCTTTCCCAGTGACGCTGCCGATGCCGAGGTGACATCTCTAGGCAACAATCCAAACGATGGGACCAAGGTGACAGCCGGAGGCAGGGCTCGGTCAGCAGTCTCAGAATCCCCTAACAAAACTAAGCCGCCTGGGATACCCGCTTGCTGAGAGCATTTGCCTCTCTTAACCATCCTTGAACGTTGGATCGGCAATGAATAGTAACTTTCACCTCCTGCTTTTCACCACATCCGTTGGATGCGATTGATTTTTGTTTATTTCGTGTTGGCTCATTTGTACATGACATTGTGGGGCAAGCTACGCACTGGACCCGCAAATCAGTGGACGAGACCAGCTTGTCCGCGTCGCTCATTTACGCCCGCTCGGTGTTGTGGAAGAAAGCCAGCAACGCGCGATGAACCAATGGTGCACGTCTCTCCTCCCCGAATCCCCTTTCACCTCCAGCTCCTCCCCAGCCACCTCTCCCCGTGCCTGCTGTCTTCCAGGCCGCGCCGCCGCCGCCCCTCCAAGCTCATCCGCCGCCGCCCTCCTCCCCTACAGCGAAACGTCAGCTGTGTCCGGTGTCCCGCCATCCCCCAATCTGGATCGAGATGGCCCGACGAGAAAGGATGGGAGCGAGGCTCGGTGGGCAGGGACTCGGGTTGCTCGCGCGAGGGCGGAAGAATGGCGGGCAGCTGCGTCAACGAGCAGGGACGGAGTGGCTTGCCCTGGTGGGTGGTCGCGTCGGCATGGATTCCGACGACGAGGCCTCGGTGACCACGCATGTATGCAGCCGCGTGCGCTGGAGCATGGAGCTTGCCTCCATCAACATCCGACTTCCAATTGCGACAATCTTTGGAGGGTCTAAATCCATGCCCACTGCTATGGACCATATTATTTTTAGATTTTAGATTGAATCTGAGTTGATTTCTGTGACGAATTTGTGTTGGTTTCTGTTTGAATCTTCCACGTATCTCCCAAATTTCAGCAAATCTTGTGATTTCTAAAGTAGATGGGATCATCAGTTCCTCAAAGAGTTGTTTGTGTCAATGGTTTTTCAACGTGCTGATTTTCTTGTTTTCTTATTTGCGACAATCCTCAACACAAAACTTTTTTCTTATCAGGCTTGGGATGATTTCCTAGGACTCGGACGGTGGGCAGCCGTGATCCCGTGATCGATGATGTTCACACATGCAGTCCTCCGGCGGGAGCTCCACTGCTGTTTTTTCTCAGAAATTCAAGGGTAGTTAAAACTATGTGTGCCTATGTACTTATGCTCTATCACATTTTCTTTCCGGTTAGCTTAGCCTTAGCCTGACAATTTCTCAACTGATTAAATTTTGTTTCATTTAATCTTTGGGGTCAAATTGTGAGCATCTGTCCTTATTTCCTAAATTTAATAGATTAAATTTTTGTTTTTTTATCTTTTGTTGAAGTTGTGAGCATTTGTCCAAGTTTCCTTGACACAAGCGATTAATTATTTTTCTTTATCTTTGGTTCATTTCTGAGCATCTGTCCTTATTTCCTTAATAAACGTATGCTGTCAATATATGTATTTGTTTGATTCAAGACTAAAATATTTATGTCCTCACTTTATTTCAAATTACACAGACATTTTTCTAGATTTCATACGTTTTAATAAACAAAATAAACAACAAAGCGATATTAGATCATATTGTTACATGCCATCATAGAATTAGTTTCTTATGTATCATTGGGGAATCTTTTATTTATCTCTTTTATCTTTGTGTGCGTTAGATTTGTAAAAAATATACCAGGCCATTTTTTATGGCAATAAGTATTCCATGTGTGCGGTTCTATCTATTTCTGTTATAATTTTGTATCTTTTTGTACCCACTCCTTTATCATCCTAGAAAATCTTACTGCGGTAAAATGAACCCATTATGCTTGTTATGTTTGCTGATTAAGTTACCATGAACTTATTGCTCGATGTACGCATTGGGTACCTAGACAGTGCTCTCCAAGCTCTAGCTGCTCAATCAAAATTCCAGAAGTTCATATGAAAGCCTTTATTTCCGCTCTTGCTTTATCTGCTCCAATTTATGTTTTAGTAATGATATTGATGAGGCAAGCACTTTTGTATTTATCATATGAGACCTGATTTCTAACACACATCATATTTGGTTTCCAAACACAAAGTTGTTGTGGCAGTACTATTTTGGAGCTCAAAACCTATTGTTTCGTTGAAAGAGTACTAGAAGTGAGAATATTCAATATGGCCAATAATTCAGTTAATGAAAAGCCAACTGCATATATTTGGAAATATAACACAGGTACGTAAGTGCTACTCTATAACTTTTGTTTTTCTTCTCCTGTTTGCAAAGAGAACTTTTTTCTTTATGTTACCTGCCTGTTCTTATCCGATGATGACTACCATAGTACTATTTGACCCACAATGATACTATCTCTCGATTTATTCTGGCTGTAGCCTGTAGCACATATTCATTCACCATCCAAAATTTAGCTACTTCAGAGGCCTCCATGCTATCGCTATCTTTAAAGAGGAACATAAATGTCAAACAAACAACATTTCCATCTCTAGAGATTGAACTTATTTTATGTTTTCCTGTGCCCTAATGGTGTTACCGGTGATAGCACATGGAAATCAGTTACGATCTCTTTGCCCATATCAGGGGTGATCATCTCAAAAGAAGCCTGGACTAGAGTGGTGTAAGGCTATGGCTAAATGGATAGGCTATTTTGCTCTTTCAGTCTGATGCCAAAATGCATGAAGTATACTTTCATGTTGTTTGACATTCATTGTTAATTTTGTAACTAAGTTATCCCTGGTGTTTCAAATGTTGGTAAATGTCAATTCTGTATACTAGGAATGTATTACTCCTTGTTCATAGTTTCGGAAACTTTGAACGAACGATTCACTAACTTTGGATGTGGGCTCCTGGAGTCCTGGGCGTAATATGTAGCATAAAATGCAGTTGAATGTGTGGCTCTAGGTTTTGATTTAGCTGTAAATGCTGATTAGTTTTTTCTGCTATCGCGATCAACTGCATTATTTTTGTTCTTTCATGGCCTGCTGAACTTATATTGAATTTTGCAACTTCTGAACAATGGAGCTGTTGTACTACTTCACTGAATAGGTTGTGCTCCTAGCGTCCAGGTAGGTTCTAACCGTACACACTAGAAGCTCTCTTAAGCATTGGGTATCATGTGATGCTATCTCGGTTAGTTTGACTGATTTGCTGTCAGTTTATATGCCAGAATCTCATGCATTCTGATGTACATATTTATTTTTGCTATCTACAAGAATTGCTGGAAAGTTTACGTTGTGTATGCCTTTACATGTAAGATATTCCTGCAAACCTGCCTTTTCTCTGCCGTTTAGCTATGCAACATAACAATGCTATGTTAAAAACAATACAATATTTTTTCTTTTCATGCTTAAAATTTCGTTTCCTGAAACAGCGACGAATCACATATATTTCAGCATTGCAGCTTACTTCATTCACACGTGAGCATGTTTTCCTTCTCAAACATGCCATAGTTCCAAGAAAATTAAAGTTGTTGTTATCTTTGATGCTTTATAATAGAAGGAACTTATCAGTGTTGCTAACATGATATTGGTTGAAGAATCTATAACTAGCCTTGCAAAAAAGAATAATATAAAATTAGAGAATAAATTATATTGCTACAATTTACATAAGGGCGCGGCAAAGCGCGCCTTACCCTTCTAGTTAAATTTAAATAGCGTAGGCATGCTCGACATGATTGCGATTATAAGTCATGATGACAGAATCCATGATGTACGTGGCCGTCATTGCAGTCGCGCCCTACATATCTTCTCATCCTCCTTGAAACAGGTTTTCGCCCCGCTTTATAAATAAATCAACCATATATTTTCTCATCTAGAAATCAACAAGCATGTTTAGTAGGATCAAGAGTATTGGTTTGCTCGTGAAGTCGTGATATTGAGTAGTTGAAGAGGTCGAGTGTTGTTGATAGTTTTTGATACTAATATATTACCCTTTATTAACAAAAAAAAGTTTATATAACTCTATCATTTATTATTGTCTTAAAAAGTTACGTATTTTCTTAGGGAATCTATAGTGGTGGCTCGTGCAAATGTGCAATACGTCGGCACTATTGTAATATCAAGTTATATATAGTTGTGTGATTTTTTTTCATTAGATAGTTTATGCCACGGATAGAAAACATGCAAGATATATTGGAGGTTAACGTAGTTTTTTGCTTTACAATGTAGAAAGCATAGAAGCCACAAATAAATATTACTATTTGGTTTTATATAAATTAAGATGAAACACACTGAAAGAAGAAAGAAATTCTATCATCTGAAAATTATAACAGTTATATTAGTGGAAATTTAATCATATTTATTTAGGTGTTTAATCAAAGGGTGGTTTTTTCTTATGGACAATTGCTTCTGTGCTATGGTTCTCTCTAGTTTATCCGTTTGTTTCATACCCGCGTAGTTTCTCTCGTCTGTGCCCTGGCTGGCTCGCAAATCGGCCAAACGCTCCGTTGCCCTCTGGTCAACCGTCACTTGGCCTGACTGGTGGGGTCGGCCTGGCGCGGCTCGGTTGGAATTTCTTGGGGTCGGCTTGTGTGCGGCTCAAACTGACCACGTCTCCCGCTGTGTTGTTGAATCATATGTGTTGGTGTTGTTTTTTAGTCCCACCTCGCTAGTTAGGTGTGTGCGCGAGCTCTTTATATACCACAACATTTTAAAGCTATTGTTAAGCATTGAAAGGAGCAGGGTTTAACTGGGCCCGGACCCTCTTATTTCAATGCTTTTACGGATGATTAGTCATTTGTCCCAACAAATATAAGCAATTTCTGGTGTAAAATACGTGTTGCTGTATAGATCCGCCCCTAAAAATGTAGATAGTTTTGGTACGGATGATTAGTCATTTGTCCCAAAAAATATAAGCAATTTCTGGTGTAAAATACGTGTTGGTTTATAGATCTGCCCGTAAAATAGTAGATAGTTTCGGTATGTCATTTGTCCCTAAAAATATAAGCAATTTCTGGTGTAAAATATGTGTTGGTGTATAGATCTGCCCTTAAAACTGTAGATAGTTTCGGTACGGATGATTAGTCATTTGTCCCAAAAAATATATGTAATTTCCGGTGTAAAATACGTGTTGGTGTATAGATCTGCCCCTAAAACTGTAGATAGTTTCGGTACAGATGATTAGTAATAAGCGGTTGGTCCAAATGAGACGACTGGTTTATCATAAGCGGTTGGTCCAAATAACATAGAGGTTATATTGCATTAATTATACTTACATCGCATTAATTAACTACGACTGAGAATCAGCAGATAAACAAATCCTAGAGCAACTATACAGAGATAAAATCCTGCAGCTATCAGATTAGCCTGCTTCTTCAGATCATTCATCTGGCTTAAGTTCTTGTTCAACTTCTTCAGTTCGCCTCTCACTTCCTCAAGCCCCATCGGAGGAGCAACCATGTCAGACCCCATTGGCGGAGCAACGATGCCCATCGGCGGAGCAGAGGGCGCAATCTTCACATCAGACGGCAGAGGAAGGTCGCTGGGCGCGGGCCACCTTCCATCTCATTTAAGCTGCGAAACGTATTCATCCATCCACTGAAAATGGCTGCATGGTTCCAACCCCTAGAAAAGTCAACCTGAACCCTAAATCCTAAATCTGAGCAAGAAATTGAAAACACTGAAGAAATCAAAACAAAAGGATGCGAGAGAAAGATCTTTACATCATGTGGCAGGCTCTGGCATTTCAAATACTCGCGCCCCTTGTTGGGTGTCTCCGCCTTACTAGTCTTACGGAGCAGTGGCTCCTTGCGTGAGCATTTAGAACATGGCGGCAACGGCACCTCATGCTGCTTTGGCCAAGTGGGGCGAAGGAATGAACTGGAGGAGCTCGACATTGCTGCTGCCCTTTGTCGCCGGAGAGGAAGAAGAGGAAGGAAGAGTAAGGAAGAGGAAGAAGAAGATGGTCCAAAGAGGATGGATGCTCTGTCTGTGAAGAGGAGGAAAATGGTGGGTCCGCGGTGAGCGTGTAACGGTCCCATGTGGTGGTGCGGCTGTTGCGAGTCCACCAACCCTTTTTGCTTAGAAATGGGGCCGTTTACCCTACCTTTGGAGCTCATTTGAAACACATCGAACGGGTTGGGCAGAATGTGCTTCTCACACGGGTTACAGCCAATCAGATCGCAGAATGAGCCTCTCGCGGATCGCCCCGAGTCTGCCAGATTCCTTCTAGAGGACGATCAAACGGCTGCAGTTCAGCGCTAGGGTTAAATCGACGGTCATTGTTTAAATGGGGTTTGGAGGCACTCAACGGGGTTTTGAAAAGTTTGATAAAGTGTCCATTTTCAAGTGACTAAGAAGGATCGATGCTTCGTTTTTCAAATTTCATGTTTTAAACTTGTTACCGAAATTTGAAATGAGCTTCAAATATTAAAAAAATCAAAAAAAGGAAAATATTGCGCACATAGTCGTCTTATGTCATATACTAGCGACTCAAGTTGAAAAACATGGTCTACCTACATTCAAAATGAGAAGGGCGTGGGTCTCTTGTGATATCGCAAAACTCAAACGATGAGGTCTAAGGTTGAAGAGAAGTGGTTTTGGAATGAAGAGAAGTGGTTTTGGAATTGCAACATGAAATTTTCAAAAACCCCACAAAACCTTCATTTTGGAGTGACTAAGAAGGATCCATGCTTAGTTTTTCATTTTCTTGTTTTAAACTTGTTTAAATGTCGGTCAAACTAAGATTTGACAAAAAATTGAAGTGAGCTTCAAATATTCGAAAATATTCAAAAAAAAAAAGGAAAATCCTGCGCACATAGTCGTCTTATGTCATATACTAACGATTCAAGTTGATAAACAAGGTCTACGTACATTCTGACGAGAAATGCATGTATCAATTGTGTTTCTCAAACTATGTCGTATGAACTCAAGAGTAGAAGTGGTTTTGTACTTGCAACATAAAAGTTTGAAACAAATGACCGGAGGCAAGGTTATCCATTATAATATAATTACGGTGACGCACAGAGCGCGCACAGAACGCGCCTAGAGCGTGCTAGTTCATCCCGAGAGCACACCCATAAGGTGTTCGACCAAAATACATCCGACGAAAATACAACTCATAGTAATATTAATCAGTCTCTTCTTTGACGTCGTCAAAACCGGACATCATCTCGTCAGCCCACTGCTCGATCTCTTCGCTGGGGTCGCTGATCTCTTCGTCCGACTGCTCGATGTCTTCGTTGGGCCCCTCGACGTCTTCGCTGACCTTCTCAAATGTCAGCTTGATGTACTCCTCCTTGACGATCACCTTGATAACGTAGAGATCACCAAAGCGAATCGGCAGTTCCTCCCAGAATAGATCCCAGTTCTTCGTGAACTCGATGTAATCCTCGTCGTTGACCACTCGATATGATCCAAAGATCTCGACATCGTCTCTCGCCAAAAGACGAGATTTTCCGTGAACTTGACGTAATATGCGATCACGTGATGGAATAACATCGTAACCATCTACTACCGCAATCTTGAGATGCTATCAAAATAACATGAGCATCGTATCAGAATAGTTCAAATGACAGAATAGTTCAGAAAATGTAAATGAATACGAAACGTTTGAATCATACCAGAGAAACTTCATCTAGAGAATCATTCTCAGTCCTGCGCACGTAGAACTGAGGGATCTCTTCAAACTCCTCCGTGGAATCTTTGAATAAAGCCAAAGATACCGCATTCATTTCTGAATAGGTGACATCTCTCGGTTCGTGAAATATGCTCGACAGGAGGGATGGCTTGCAGCATCCGTCAATCTGTTTAAACTCTGATCAAAGAAAAAGAACACAAACCAGCATATCCGTGTGTTGCACAAAAGGTTTTGCAGCATTGTGCTCGTTAGTCACTTCAACATTGAACAAATGCTGATCTTCATTCCAAGTGAATTTGACAACATCGCCCTCCTCGATGCCGTAGCCTTCACATAGTGCTCTCCACTGCGTTCCACAGATCTCCGTGTACATATGGGTGTTCGGGCTATCACTTAGCCGCTTATAGAGATATCTCTGATATGTGTCATTTTCAATTACCCACCTATCCAGGTAGAAGAAGTACTGGTCTCCGTTCGGACACCTAGCCTCCATCCAGTTCTCATGATGGCCAATTGCCCGGCTGTCTAGAAGATATCTTAAAGGGCATGGCAGAATCTACATGTAATACAAAACCGGAGAAACTATGAAGACACTCATTGAAGGAAAAACAAATGACATTCCCTTGAATTTGAAAGGCAATACTTACAACGGCCGTTTTGTAACCGTATTCAATCGGGACTTTGAAAGTATTGGAACGATGAGTTAGTGTATGACAGAAAGTTGCTTCGTGAAGGCACATAGCACAGTGATCGACGCCATCGCTATCGCTATCGGAATCCTATTTTAACAAATGAAATTTAGAACCAGATAAACAGGCGGAACCTGGGGTTTTTCCCCATTCCGCAAGCCAAATAGAAAATCAAATCTACTCACATATAATGCACCAAACAAGAAAATGAAACATGTAGAGAAGATAGCACTGACCATCGAAATGGGGTTGATGGACTACAGCTGGAACCGTCGACGACCAAAAAACCCCAAACGGCGAAGGCGGTCGTACAATGGCGATGGCGACGGAGCTCCTTGCTTGTCCCTCCTTCTCGACGGGCCACGGGAGACGGGCGGGCGACGACAATGGCGATGGCGATGGAGCTCCTTTGCGCCTTCAATCACCCTGCTCTCCGCCCTCAATCCAACTCCTATTGCTCTGTTCTTGGGGGTTCCTCGGGGGTTCTCTCGGCGGCAGCAGTGATCGAGGGAGAAAGACCACGTGGGCCCCATCAGCGGTATCCCTTGATTAAACAAGTACCCCGGCCCCACGCCGACCCCAGGAAATCCCAACGGAGCCGCACACAAGCCGACCCCACGAAATTCCAACCGAGCCGCGCCAGGCCGACCCCACCAGTCAGGCCAAGTGATGGTTGACCAGAGGGCAACGGAGCGTTTGGCTGATTTGCGAGCCAGCCAGGGCACGGACGAGAGAAACTACGCGGGTATGGCACAAACGGATAAAATAGAGACAACCAGGGCACAGAAGCAATTGTCCCTTTTTCTTATTATTATTTGTTGTATAACATGACATGTCCTCTTCTTGATATCTTTAGCTTACAATTTGTGATCTCCCACACCGGCTAGCGAATTTTGGTGTATACAAGTCAACATTGTTTCCCTTTTCTCTTGATGGATCATATCACCTGTATAACTCAACTATGGTGCTTTAATTATTAATATTAATTTGTTCCAATCATTTTTCGTATTTTTTAGGAAAAATAATATAATGTGCCATCAAGACTGAGGTTAACTATCAAAAGTTCAAAAAGAAATCAAAATCAGCATGCATAATAGAGTATGCATTTAAAGCGAATAAAAAGTAAGACATGTTTGTTGTCCCACTAGTAGAAAACTTGCTTTTAGTACCGGTCCGTAAGGGCTTTTAGTACCGGTTTTACAACCGGTACTACTAAGTCGGGACTAAAGACCCGCCCACTTTTAGTAACGGTAGGGCAAAACCCGGAACTAAAAGGTCCTCCACGTGGGCGCGGGGCAGCGGTTCGTGTTACCGACCGGTATTAAAGGTTTTCCAAATATTTTTTTTAATTTTCTAGAAAAAAAACTTTTTTTTTTGGAATTTCGAAATTTCTCACTTAGCCACACACATAACTACCTATTGACCCACACACTTCATCACTAACTACACACATAATCTCAAGTCAAACTATTTAATCTGGTCAAACTTCCCATTCGGTCACCCATCCTCAAACTGTTTCAACCCAAGCACGCTTAACATTTAGATTCATTTCAAATTAGATACTAAGAGAGAACTTACTGAAATTACTATCTTATCAATCATATTAACCACTCGGTCATGATGATACACTTTTTCTTTGCTTAGATTATAAAAATTTAGTTGAATAAACAACAATGATTATATAATAATAATAATATTGAAATAAATAATGATAAAATAAAGTTTACTTTATTTTTTGCCTTTTTCATTTAGTATGGAATAATCCGTATCTTTAAATCCTTAAATCGGAATTTAACAAATAAAATGTCTAAATTGATTTAAAAAAAATAGAGGAATCCAAATATGACATCCAAATCATCTTTTGCATTACAGAAACATTCATAGGTCCTGATTTTTAAAATTATTGTAATCCAAAACTAACGATTTCAAGCCAAATGATCAAGTTATGACCATTCCCATAGCATAGTTTGTGATAAAGTTCTCATAATCCAAAAATAGTTGCATCTTGGTATAGTAAACAATCATGTCGAGGGGATTCTTCAAATTATTTTCATAAATATCATTTTCCATTTTTTTAAGTGCCAAAAATGACTTTTTTGTGAACCAAGTACAATAAATATGATGCAAAATGGCACCCATCTAATTTCCAAAAAGAGTAGTACACATTTTATGGACAATACCAAAAGATTATGAGTTTTCTTGATTTCTACCTAATTTCGCCTACTTAAATGTGTTTATGTTGATTTTTCAAAAGTAATTCAAATTTGAACTGTAACTGTTTGATAGTTTGGTCTAATTTTTTTTGAAAAAATCATTTTAAGGTACACAACTAGTGGTTATATCACCAAACATTGATAATTTTAGAAAATCTTACCTCTTTCGATGAATAGTCATGGTGACCATTTTGATCCTTTTTTTACAAAAAATGAAATAAAATGATAAACACCTCAAAAAAGATATCCTTATAGCCATTAAGATAGGCATAGTGATTTTTATGATGCTCTCATAAAAATGAGAGTTGAAAAACCAAAGAGAGCATCAAGAGGCAAATATCAGACACTTTTTAAGTCTAACCCTCTTCCTATGCAAAGGAATCTTGTAAAAAACAAGTTATGAAAGCACAAAGCAATAAGCATAGGAAAGCAAAACAAGTGCAACTTCAAAAATTTCAACATAGATAGAGGTGTTTTAGTACCATTAAAACTTCTACAACCATATTCTCCTATCTCATAGTAGTTGCAAGTAGTAGAAATAAATTCAACCATATAACCACAAGAATCATTCAACTTAGATAATATAGGCATATAAAGAGGATCATTAAATTTATTTTGGAATTCATTAGCATGCTTCCCTCTTTCAAAATAGTTATTAAGATCAATATCAAGTTCAAGATCATGGTTGCAACAAAGATTTGGAACTAGAGACAATTGCAAACCACATAATTATTTCTCAACATAAGCAAATTTCTCCTCCATGGTGTAATTAGGAGAATTCAAGAACAAAGCAGGACTCTCATGAGTAAGAGTACAATCACAAGCAGCAATTATATCATTTTTATACTCACATAAATAAGTAATAACTTCTGAACATTGAGGATTATCAATAAGCATAGGACCATCATCTAAAGCATTATCATATAACATATTTAAGCAATACTCATCATTATCATCAATAAGTTCACTTGTAGCATCATGAATAAAATTTACAACATAACTATCACATAAAACATTCTTATCATGAGCCACATGCATAAAAGAATTAATACTCTCCACATAAGCATAGTCATTCTTATTAATTGTAGTGGGAGCAAATTCAACAAAATAGCTATCATTATTATTCTCATCACCATAATCATCAAATATAGGGGGCATATTGTAATCATAATTAATTTTATCCTTAATAGTAGATGGACTGAAAATATCATATTCATCATTGTAAACATCATATATTGGAGGTATAGTATCATCAAAGTAAATTTTCTCCTCAAAGCTTGGGGGACTAAAAATAACACATTCATCAACAATGGCTTCCCCAAGCTTAGACTTTTTCATAGCATTAGCAATAATGGTGTTCAAAGAATTTATACTAATAACATTACTACCACTATTATGCAAACAAACTTCCATAGGTTTTTTAATTTTCTCTTCAAAAGTATCATGTCCTAATGCAATATAAATTTCATAGAGATCTCTAATTTTTTTGTTGTTTTCCATTTAGCCTAACTAGTGAAATAAAAACAAGAGATAAAAAGATAAAATTGCAGAATCTAAAGGAGATACCTTCCAACGCTTACCTTCCCGGCAACGGCGCCAGAAAATAGCTTGATGTCTACGCACGCTTCTATTCTTGTAGACAGTGTTGGGCATCCAAGAGCAGAGGTTTGTAGGACAGCAGCAAGTTTCCCTTAAGTGAATCACCCAAGGTTTATCGAACTCAGGGAGGTACAGGTCAAAGATATCCCTCTCAAGCAACCCTGCAATTAAGATACAAGAAGTTTCTTGTGTCCCCAACACACCCAATACACTTGTCAGATGTATAGGTGCACTAGTTCGGTGAAGAGACAGTGAAATACAAGTAATATGGATGATTATAAGTAGTAATTGCAATCTGAAATAACAATGGCAGCAAGCAAACATGCAGCAGAAATTGTTGTAAACGGTGTTTTAATGCTTGGAAACAAGGCCTAGGGATCATACTTTCACTAGTGGACATTCTCAACAATGAAATCAAAGCTGAATAATAAATACTACTCTCAAACACTCTCTTGTTGGATGATAAACACCATTCATTGCGTAGGGCTATAACAGCACCCTCAAAGTATGAGTAAACACACACCACAACGTCATAAAGGAGTCACACACGGTGTGCTCACTGTCACCTTCACAACCGTTAATAACCCCGGAGTTCATATTAAAGTAACATCTAGAGTGCATAATAGATAAAGAGTAACATCACATATTCAACTAGATTACAAAGCTCATGATCACATAAAGATCACACCATGGGAGAGAGAGATAAACCACATAGCTACCGGTAGAGCCCGCAGCCCCGGGGGAGAACTACTCACTCCTCATCGTAGGAGTCAGCAACGGCGATGGAGACGGCGATGGAGTCGATGGAGATGGCTCCGGGGGCAATTCCCCGTCCCGGCAGGGTGCCGGAACAGAGACTTCTGTCCCCCGAATTAGGGTTTTTGGTGGCGGCGGCACGGCGGAACTCTTCTCTGGAAAAGGACTCCGTGGTAGGTCTTGTATTGTCGGGGGGTATAAGTAGGCGAAAGGGCGAACGCGGTGGAGGCCCGAGGGCCCCACACCATATGGTGGCGCGGCAGAGGGGGGACCCGCGCCGGGACATGGTGTGGGCGCCTCGTGGCCCCACTCCGTCTCGTCTTCGGTGTTTTGGAAGGTCCCGAGAAAAATAGGGACTTTGACGTTTCGTTTGTCCAATTCCGAGAATATTTCCTTAACAGTTTTTCTGAAACCAAAAACAGCAGAAAACAGGGAACTGGCACTGTGGCATCTTGTTAATAGGTTAGTCCCAGGAAATGCATAAAATGATATAAAAGTGTTTATAAAACATGTAGCAAGTGGCATAATATAAGCATGGAAAATAGAAAATTATAGATACGTTGGAGACGTATCAGGATTCTTCATATTATTTTCATAAATATCATTTTCCATTTTTTAAGTGTCAAAAATGACTTTTTTGTGAACCAAGTACAATAAATATGATGCAAAATGGCACCCATCTAATTTCCACAAAGAGTAGTACACATTTGATGGACAATCCTAAAAGATTATGAGTTTTCTTGATTCCTACCTAATTTCACCTACTTAAATGAGTTTATGTCGATTTTTCAAAAGTAATTCAAATTTGAACTACAACTGTTTGATAGTTTGGTCTGAATTTTTTGAAAAAATCATTTTAAGATACACAACTAGTGGTTATATCACAGAAACATTGATAATTTAAGAAAATCTTATCTCTTTCGATGAATAGTCATGGTGACCATTTTGATCGGTTTTACGAAAAAATTAAATAAAATGATAAACACCTCAAAAAAGGATATCCTTTCGCATGGGGTCCTTATATGTGTACTAGTTGCTATGAAAAATGATAAACTTGATTTTTGACTAAATTTCCAAAAAAAAATCTTCACAAAAAGGTCTATCATCTATAAACATCTAGAAGTTTCAAGCCAAATGATCAAGTTATGCTCATTTTCACAGCATAGTTTGTAATAAAAATCTCATATTTCACAAATAGGTGCATCTTGGCATAGGAAACAATCATGCTGAAGGGATTCTTCAAATTATTTCCATAAATATCATTTTCCATTTTTTAAGTGTCAAAAAATGACTTTTTTTGTGAACCAAGTACAATAAATATGATGCAAAATGGCACCCATCTAATTTCCACAAAGAGTAGTACACATTTGATGGACAATCCCAAAAGATTATGAGTTTTCTTGATTCCTACCTAATTTCGCCTACTTAAATGAGTTTATGTCGATTTTTTAAAAGTAATTCAAATTTGAACTACAACTGTTTGATAGTTTGGTCTGAATTTTTCGAAAAAATCATTTTAAGGTACACAACTAGTGGTTATATCACAGAAACATTGATAATTTAAGAAAATCTTACCTCTTTCGATGAATAATCATGGTGGCCATTTTGATCGTTTTTACGAAAAATGAAATAAAATGATGAACACCTCAAAAAAAGGATATCCTTTGGCATGGGGTCTTTATATGTGTACTAGTTGCTACGAAAAATGATAAACTTGATTTTTGACAAAATTTCCAAAAAAAAATCTCCACAAAAAAGTCTATCGTCTATAAACATTAACAAGTTTCAAGCCAAATGATCAAGTTATGGTCATTTCCACGACATAGTTTGTGATAAAGATCTCATATTCCACAAATAGGTGCATCTTGGTATAGGAAACAATCATGCCAAAGGGATTCTTCAAAATATTTTCATAAATATCATTTTCCATTTTTTAAGTGTCAAAAATGATTTTTTTTATGAACCAAGTACAATAAATATGATGCAACATGGCACCCATCTAATTTCCACAAAGAGTAGTACACATTTGATGGAAAATCTCAAAAGATTATGAGTTTTCTTTATTTCTACCTAATTTCGCCTACTTAAATGAGTTTATGTCGATTTTTCAAAAGTAATTCAAATTTGAACTACAACCGTTTGATAGTTTGGTCTGAATTTTTTGAAAAAATCATTTTAAGGTACACAAGTAGTGGTTATATCATAGAAATATTGATAATTTAAGAAAATCTTACCTCTTTCGATGAATAATCATGGTGACCATTTTAATCGTTTTTACGAAAAAATGAAATAAAATGATAAACACCTCAAAAAATGATATACTTTGGCATGGGGTCCTTTTATGTGTACTAGTTGCTATGTAAAATGATAAACTTGATTTGTGACAAAATTTCCAAAAAAAATCTTCACAAAAAGGTCTATCATCTATAAACATGTAGAAGTTTCAAGTCAAATGATCACGTTATGATCATTTCCCCGGCATAGTTTGTGATAAAGATCTCATATGCCACAAATAGGTGCATCTTGGTATAGGAAATAATCATGCCGAAGGGATTCGTCAAATTATTTTCATAAATATCATTTTCTATTTTTAAGTGCGAGAAATGACTTTTTTGTGAACCATGTACAATAAATATGATGCAAAATGGCACCCAACTAATTTCCACAAAGAGTAGTACACATTTGATGGACAATCCCAAAAGATTATAAGTTTTCTTGATTTTTACCTAATTTCGCCTACTAAAATGAGTTTATGTCGATTTTTAAAAATAATTCAAAAGATGTAATTTATAGCCGAAACCTTGAGTACCTGTTCGTGTCTGGAACCGGTACTAAAAGTACCCCTTTAGTACCGGTCCTAGACACGAACCGGTACTAAAGGTTTTGGCTCGGGTCCCAGCCTAGCGCAAACCTCTAATACCGGTTCGTGTCACGAACCGGTACTAAAGGTTCGTCACGGACCGGTACTGCTCCCGGCCGAACTAGCCGTTGGGACCGGTACTAATGCCACATTAGTACCGGCCTCCAACCCGTCCGGGACTAATGTTCTGGACGAAAGCTCCGTTTTCTACTAGTGTCCCGAAATCAAAGAAAGTTCAGCCTCATGTAATTCTAGTAGTTCCTTTTGACAGGAAAAATCGTCTTAAGCACATGGGATAATTCTTCTCACATATGCACTGAGACATATAAAGAAGAAAAACACAAATTCATTGATACATTAACATCTTAGTGAAAGAGATCATTTGGCTTAATCTCTCAACTATTGGTCGTTGTAACATTTTTGTATTTCACCATTTAAGTTGTGAATTACGTACCATAAATCGTATGTGGAAGTACGTGAATGATGAATATTTAATGAAAAATAAGGTTGTTATGAGTGTCTTGGATAACATTGAAATTGCAAGCAATGAGGTAATATTAGTGAAAAATGAAATGTCTTTGTAGACATACCAACTTTGAATTATATGTATACATAAGAGCTAAAGAAACAGTATAGTACCTAGAACAAGCCAATTGAAAGTGGTACCACATAAACCTGGATTTGTAAACATAACAATGGTAAGTAATATACGAATCAAATCGCCTCAAAGGATTATTTGGATAATCTAGGAGGCTGATGCTGATATAAAGTATGGATATTTTTTCAAATAAACATGGATATTGAAGCTTGTCAATGATTTTGAAATGCTAAATATGTATAATATATAAGAATGTAATGTTAAACATTGACTACAATTATACCCCTATAGTTATAAGGTTTGCTCCTAGTAAAAACAACAGAACCACCATGAAATCTTGTTTTCAAGGAGGCACTTAAAACAACTATACACACTCTCAAATACTACAAATATTTTTTAGCTTAGTTGAGTACATTAATTAGGTTTTCTGAACAAAGTTCAAACTCCTCTCATTATTTTTTAATATTTTATTACATGAATAATGAAATCGGGACCATTATTAATTAGAATGGTAGTAGAGATCCATCTAAGGGATGGATTCAATAAAGATATGGTCGTGGCGTAATAACAATGCTATTTTATACCTAAAAGAAATGATATTTAGATGTAAATTAGTACAAATGATATTTTATGTTTAATTATGTCTCTGAAAAGATTGTGCCTCGAATATGTACCAATATGGCACTTACACAATGGTCTTTAAGCGCCATCTAAACAGGTTATGAGAAATTTAGCCATGTTCGGCATAATATAAGTACCGGGCAACTCTGATACGTAAAATATTTTCCAAGTTTGTTGTTAAAAGCTACAATGCTAACTCATCATGAAATTTAGTTTCACTTCTCCTTCCAATCAGATCCAACCTATGTTAATAGTAAAGTTTTTCATATGACTTAAAAGTATAAAAATGAACAACCTATCCAAAGCACGCTTCTAGGCCCGCAATCCTTCTCTCAGCTTCTTGAGTCTTCTTCAAGTCTTGAGTCATCAGCTCCCAAGAGCCCTGAAATTGTCCATTCACACTATCTTCACTTCCTTTAGAGGGTCACCGTCTTCAATTTCTTCGGGCCTCAACATTCCTCATGGTTAAACAAATCACTTCTTGACTATTTCATGTGTTCGGACACATTAATCCCTTAATGATATGTTATCTAATATCCAAAATACACAACGAGGACACTAAATGCACTTTCATAACGTGGATTTTCAACCTACTTTGCTAACTACCAATCACTAACGGCGGTGTTAACGAATTTTATGCACCCACCACCTACACTTGTGTGCTGCTTCCCCTACATGGCGCCACATCATCCACTCCCACGCCCCTTCTGCCCATGCTGCTCACCACGGCCCCACCTCTTCTGTTCCCCGACCGTGCCACCCCCCTGCCGCTGCCACATTGGCCACGAAAGCCAATGCTTTTAGCATTTACTGTGCTCGGCAACCCTGACCACCACACGGTGCGAGCGACGCCGACCCCCATGCAACATGTTTATCACCACATGAAGTCGTGATCAGATGTGGCCACAAACGTTGGTTGCCGTGCGGTATGTTACGGGAGAGGGATCCCAGGAGACCGGTTGCAAGCCCAATGTGAGAAGGTGTTGTGTTCCCAACGGCATAGGAGGATGGGGCCTTTTCGGGGGTGCTTATGCTCATGACAGTGGGGGTGATGGGGTTGGAGCGATGAAGGGCCTTGTGTTCTAGTTTTGCCTCAGACCCGCAAAATATCAGAATGGGCTCTAAAATTATACACCTTGACTTAAACTACGGGTGCACGCACATACACATAGAGACTAAGAAAACATTGTGATGTATTGTATTATTGAGTTCATATATGATGTGTCATCAACATATTTTGGGTAAACATACATAAGGTGGAACATTGTTTGTAGAACGAACTCCACAGTCATATCAAGGCCTTAAAAAGAAGAGACAGCAACCAGTCCTTTTCATGGATGCCACAATGAGACCGCAGGCGGCAGAACACCTTTCAGGAAGGAGTAGAAAAGGACGAGCGCTCTCTTAGGCTGGAAGCTAGGAACTAAGTGACCAGCTCCTCGCACCGAGGCAAACGTGAAACCTCCCTTGTATTGTTGAACATAGCCTCCCACCTACATCATGTCATAATCTAGTTTATACAGATCCCAGTCATAAAACTAGCTTCTTGAGGTTATTGCATAGTTACCTCGTTGTCGGGTGTGTACCATGGATGCCACGGTTTTGTGATGGACAAATTGAGATCCTTGATAGAGTACCTCGTCGCGGTAATTGGGCACACATCATCCATGTCGCCACTTGCATTGAGTTAGCCATTATGTCAATACAAAAGAGTAGCATAACTATACCTTTTTCATATATCTATCACAATAGAAACGGAAGCCATCCTTTACATGGACTAAAATAACTGGGTACGAGAATTATTATTTTATTGAAATTCATTAGACTACTTTTTTTCTAGAGTCCGACCACCTTTTTATTAAGTGGATCAGGTATACTACTCTTATTAGGAGATTAGGTAATACAGCTATGTTGGATATATATAAGTTTAAATAATTATTAGGCACAAACTACACAACTCTATTTTATGCATGAAATGTGGAATTATTTTATTACATACATGAAGAACAAAACTTCATACAAGTGATTAAGAAGTACAATTATGTGCGTACCTGTACACCCAGACTCTTAATCCGTTGTCGACAAGCCAATCGAGAGTTGGCACCATAGAAACTGGGGCATCGGTCCAGTTCAAGAGTCTGTGAGCAAAACAAGCTAGTGTCAGGCGAAGTGTCTGAACAGAACAAGTTGGGGGTAAATATCCGGTTCAGAAATGGGTAAGAAGTAACCGATCGAGGGTTTGAGATTACTTACTTGCATTCTAACCACTCGGTGTTAGTTCGAGCATGTATAGCAGTCCGCACCTCAGGATTATTGAAGTAGTCAGCGACATAGTCACCTATGCACGGATCATAGCCTGGCAACTGTCTCAATGAAACAACTTGATCAGTACCACCACCCCTGATGAGATATCTAGAGGACACATAGCATTAGATAGCGTAAGTTGTAGTACGTACGTAGCTGCTGGGATAGGGAGTGCCGTCTTGCGACCTAAGGCAGACCGGGGTGTAAATGTTGTACAAGTTAATTTGACCGGCTTCCATATCCGCCATCGCCATGGACTCGTTGCACGCCGCACTCTCGGACGGGCCAAACCTGCAAAGCTCGGTCATTTCGCCCCACATCTCGTCGGACATAACCCCATGGTTCCACCTGTACTCGTACTCGCCCTTTGTGTTCTTGAAGTCATCAAGAAGTGGGTTGCCAACCTGCAGAACCCACAAATTATAGTCAGCCTCAGCGGTGCCAGGACTGCCAGTACAAAGACATGTCAAATCAAAGCTCGATCAGGGTAGCTGCTCGGTGAACTTACGAAGATTCCCTTGAGGTTCATGCTTGTGCCGCCGAATTTTTGGACGACAGTGATGACGGTGGCGAGCTGGGGGACGTAGTGCCCGCTGTAGCTCTCGCCGGCGAGGTAGAAGTCGCGGCCCTTGTACTCCGGGAACCTCTCGAGCCAGTTGAGCAAGAAGATGTAGGCTTCCACGGCGGTCCTCGTGTCGCCATTCTCGGACGACATGTTGGAGTAGGAGAACCCCACGCCCGCCGGCGACTCCAGGAAGATCACATTTGCCACTGCATGCGCGACACCGCAGCAAACAATCATCATCAGTTACGTCGAGATGTACAAGGGAATTGATCGATTGTTCACTGGCATACCGTTGTTCCACGCGTGCCTGTTTCTGCTCAGGGTCTTGCCGTCGGAGTTGACGCGGAACGGGCCGAGCTCCTGAAAGGCGCCGGCGCCCAGCGATGAGCAACCAGGCCCGCCGTTGAGCCAGAGAACGAGCGGCTTGGAGGCGGCCTCGTAGGGGGCTTCAACGAAGTAGTAGAAGAGCGCGCGGCCGTGCTCCTCGCTCACGGTGACGTAGCCGGAGTACTGGTCGAAGTTGACGCGCTGGGGCTGGCCGGGCAGCGCCGCGATCTTGTCGGCCTCCCTAGCGCCCGGCGGCGAGCTCGGGCAGCTGGCGGGAAGGTGTTTGAAGCTGCTCTCTGGGTCGGCCCATGTGTCCGGCTCGGCAAATGTATTGGGCTTAACAGGCCCGTTCCCGAGGATCTGGGCCCTCGATTTGAGGAAGGTTCTGAGCACATCTCGCTGCTGCAGCAGGGTCGCATTCGCGAGCGATGAGCCCAGTAGGAGCACCACCAGTATGACCGCGTAAGATGAGATCCTCATCGTAAGCTGCGAGGAGACTGAAAGTGTTACCCCAGTTACTTGCTGAGGTTATCTGTAGATCATTTGGTGTTTTTATACAGTTACGGAGTGATCAAAGGGGGCGGTAAACTTCCACGAAATAGTACTGTTCCAAGCATAAACTTCCCGGTTCGGATTCTCCGAAATCAGACAACGATCGAAGAACTAAGCCTACTAGCTTGGTAATCGATGGTTTGACTGGGTTCAACAATGTCATAGTATTTCAGATACCGTTACATATGTAGTGCCGGCCCTTGTTAGCGTACATCAATGCGAATGAAGTCGACGTCAAAACTATTTTCTGGTGACGCCGTCGATGCCGAAGTGACGTCTCTCGCAACAATTAATCCATACGATCTGACCGAGAGGTGACAAATATATGGGTACACCTGTATCAGTATTCATCGCTTACTGAGCAATGCTAATTTAACTTTACGTATGGGGTTCAGTTTACAAACTTTCTGGTAATGGTTAGAGATCTATTTGTTTTTCTGGATACCAACGCTCCATTATTAACTATAGAGATAGAGACTACTTGGACCTCGTGTTCCTAAGTAGCCCAAATGTGTAATTTCGGTCCAAACAAGATAGCCAAATTGCAAGATGGGTTTTGATCACAAACTAATAGGATCTAAAACTGTGCAAAGTGGAGTAAAGCATAGCTAGTTGCTAATTCTCGGCTAACTGAGAATTTGTGCATCTATGAGTGCTTGCAACTCAGGTTTTTTAGTTGCTAGTGGGGTTGCAGCTGAGAAAAATACTTCGGCCATGTTCGATTTGCTTCGGTATTCACGCTAGTCATGAGTTGAACATGGGTTGCAACTAAAACTCGATGACGTCAACTGACTGAGAATTGAGTTAATTTCTAATTCGGCCGAGAATTAGTCACGCAAACATATGTTATAAATTCATTTGGGTGTGTACCCATGAAAAAAATGTTTTGGTGGGTGGCTTCCACGGTGCTATTTAGTGCTTTTGATCTTCTTTCGCAGCAAGCTGCTGAGGGGCAATGCGTCACAACCTGTTTTGTGAGGGAGCTATCCACTAGCGGATCTTAGTTAGAGCCATCCTAGACCATGGACCCTAGTCAAAAAAATCTTCACATTAACACCTACTTCCTTTGGCCCCAATGCCAAAATGTCTTAGAAAAGGGAACAGAGGGAGTAGCATTTATCTTTTTTTTTGTTAAATTTGAGATTCAACCCTTGATTAGAACCCTCACATATGCTCAGTTACTACTCTGCCAGCCTCTGTTCTCTCCTCAGGCATTGCAACAGCGACCAAATGACCCATGGCGGATTTATATGTAGATGGTATTTCTGGGGACTTGGATGCATTTCTATGTTTCGCGATGTCTTTTCTATAATTGTGAGGACAACCCTTCTAGATTTAGATGTGTCCCTTGTAATCTATCATATAGTTCAGATGTTAGCCTTAGAAACTTATGTTCAAGGCTTGTTTGCTTCTTAAGTTTATTGGAAGATTCACCACTCAGTGTATCCATGTTTAAAATGCATTTAATGGTCTCAAATTCTTACCTGCGGGTGAAAAAAATACACGACTCTTCAGACCTTAGGGCAAATCTAGTTTCATACCAGTTTAGTCTTTGTAGACATGGAGGAAAACTAAGACACCAAGGTCAAAGCTACCGATGGCGACTTTAATATCTTGATGCAAATTTAATTTCCAACTGGAGTTATTATTATTTGTGTCTGTTTCTTTTATGAAATGATACAGTTTTCGTTAGATAAATACCTATAGTTGGTTACAAAGGATAAAAATGAGTCATGTGTTCTCGAAAGGATAAACATGTGCAGGGTGTATTTGTCTTTCTAAGGCAAGCATATAAATATGTGTTGTTATGTATTAGAAGAACACCAAAACTGATGCGGAAGCTTGTCGAACAATATGATGACATGATGGAACTTGTCATTAATGGTGTGGTCTCTTTCTGCCTTTTGCTAATGTGTGCACAAGAGTTTTCAAAATCTGCATACATGGTTTACATTTCTGCATTAGACGTTCATGTGTCTACACTAAACATACTATTTTCAGATTTTCTTTCATACCCTAACATCCTCCAGCACTAGGTTTGTTGGTTGCAAAAATCTTGTTTCTACAACAGATAACGTAAACAATAAAACGATTTTAGAATTTCAGCCTGTGGTTGGATGGTTAGCAGGGTGGTTGTACCCTCAGCCCTCCAGAGTTCAAACCCCAGGTTTGACGTCTGTGTGTTGCATTTAGGCGGAATATTCTTTCAGTGGGAGGCGACGTTCCCATCGACAATGAGGCGTCCGTGGTGACTTCGTCAATCTCAAGACTCGATCCGCCGGCTCAGTATTTCGGAGGTGCTCATAGGGGTAGGGTGTGCGTGTGTGCGTTCATAGGGGTGAGTGTGCGCGCGTGTATGTGAGCGTCTGCATTTGTACTGTGTTTTCAAAAAAAAAAATACTACTTCTCAAGTGAAGTGTGAAAATTGAAGTTCTTTTCATTTGATATTTTTGTTTCGGTGAGATCTTTAAACCTTGATCTTGTTTTGGCGATATTTTATTTACTATGGTTTTGGTATTATGTCTTTCAAGTATGTTTTGGCACTAGTTTATACTATGTTTTCCTACTGTTTATTCTCACTGCAGTATTTTCCTAATGTGTCTTCTTACAAAATTATTTTGTATTATATTTTTTTATAGTGCATTGTATTTGTTTCTACTGCATGTTTCAACTGCTTGTAGAAGAGAAGAGAAAGAAAAAGAAACTAACATAAAAGTTTCTCTATTCTGACATAACTTCAGACATATTAGTGTAAGCAACTTCTCATGCAAAGCTTCCAAATTCGCTATCTGGACATTGTGACCTCACTTTGTCTGTTCACGCTTGGATCTGCTGATGCTTGTTGTGCACATTCGGAAGGGGCCAAAAAACATTGCCACCAGCTTTTGTTTTTGGCAATAACTGATGCATGTCATCTTGTCATTAGGGGCAAAACCCATGAAGAGAAACATGACAATAGAAGCCGAGTCTCACTCTCACAAATCAGCTAGCGCTCTCTCTCTCTCTCTCTCTCTCGGCAAAATAATGAAAATTCTATTAAAGAGAATTAAAGTGGAAAAGGGGATGGTGTAGCACATCTGATCTCTTTCATCATGTTTCCAGGCTAGCACTCCAGTCCAGTAACAGAAATACAAACCGCTGGATTACACTCCGTTGGTAGCTGAAACTGATATATGACACAACACCACTCACGACTAGCGTGTAAATCTTCAGGAATATGTGATATAGTAGATTCCAGCAGGTCTCTCACTGAAATGAATTACAGATCATCGAGCATATACATGACCAGCAGCAATAATTCACGTAACACATTGCGCACCTCGATCACATCCTCACCTGAAAGGCAAGCCATTTATTTCATGTATGCACCAGGGCGTACGCTACCTATGATCAATCAGGCAAGATTGAAGGGAACGAGGACGAATTGTCCCATCCTTTTTGGGTGTGACACCCGAGAAACCAACCACCTTCCTTTCAGTGCAAATTCTAAACAAGGAGCAGATAGGTGGAACAGGATAATTTGTGTGCTTTTCCTCTGATTAGAATGCCACTGCAATCTGTCTGCTGGTGGATCGTCGATCAAGTGCCTTTGTTCCCCTACGTGGCTAGGCTAGTTAGTTGTTTAATTACCTAGATGTGCTTCCGTACAGATGGTTTAGGATAAAACGTGCTTGATTAAGACTATAGTTTGATGTCATGGAAACAATAATAATGGCTTTATGATCAAGTACGCTAGAGATACTTAATTTGGAGGCATGTTAATGGCTTTATGATCATCGAAGTTTAGAGACTTGTTATGCATAGTATAAGATATTTTATAATTGAGTGTCTCGCAAAAACAAAAGAGTAGCACCAAACGACATAACTAAACAGCTGGCAAGATCTTGCAATAATACATAGACTTCCAAGTCTAATCTTGACCCACATGTAAACTGCTACTCGGAGTACTAGCACAGTAGTAGCGGGTACACAGTACGGTGTAGTATTACCATCTTAAATATATTAGCAAGCCATGTTGTTAAATTGGCACCTAGAATTAGGTGGTAAGTACGGCCAACATCTAGCTAGCTATTTTCTTCCAAAGGAACACTGTATGTTCCATGTGCCATGCATATTCGTGGGTAATAACATGGCCTAATTGGCACGCAATAGGTGTACGGCATGTACATATATATAGCAGGACTCATGCCATCCGCATGAACGAATATATAGTCCGAGATATATACAACAAATGCACGAATTATCAAAAGTTCAAAACAGATAATACAACAAATGCACCACTCGATGCAGAGGCCGGGGAATCGCACCCTCCTTTTCTAAAAAAAACAAATGCACCACTTGGCACTTACCGTCACGGATTGTCAAATCTGTTACTCTCCGGTTCATATTAATTGTCGTATAGTCGCAGATTTAGTATGGATCAGAATGAGTACATGACTTCGGGCATATAGAAAATAACAGAGCCATGTACAATTTTCACTTTTATAAAAACCTAGACAATGAAATTAAATTGAAAAGGAGTTTGACGTTTTATCAAAACCAGTCGAAAACCATACACCACAAAACACATCGCACCGGCCACGAGGCCGTGTCCCCACGTGAGTTAAGGAACAAGTCTCCCTACAAGTCTCACTAGAAACCAAAACCGACACTCTAGCGCCTCAACGCATCATGGCGGATGAGAAATCCTGGAACCACTGCTCTGACAAGTCGATGCATGGTTTTCACCCGGAGCTCATGAAACCCGAAGTAGCGTCCGCTGGCCCTCGAGGTCGAGGATACCGAGTAACTCGCTGGGCCAACCACCAACATCATCCACAGGTCGACCCTCCGACGAGTGAGACATCCAAATTTCGAAGCGAAACCCAAGAGGTAAGCGACACAATGGCGCCATCCTAGCCCAACCCCGCACATGATTTAGGGTTTCTCCAGAGAAACCCGGGTGGAGTAGCGAGAGTACCGCCACGACGAAGACTTCAAAAAGAACATGACGTCGAAGGACGTCGCGGCAATTGGTCCCAGACGGCTACCAAGACCAGTCATTTTCTCATCGATGAGTCATAAACCACGCATCCTGCACTCGGTGACTAACTAAACCCATACGAATATCGCCAGCCCCTAGCTGGCGCTCGAACATTTTTTTAGATGTTAAATAGTGTAGCATGTGATTGCATGCATGCAAGGATGGGGTTCGAGGCACCCCATTCTTATCTCTTCCCATCTACAGTACCTGAAAGCTCTCTCGACGCACTTGGGCCAAACAGTGACCGTTCCCGCTGGTGTTGTCAGTCGAGAATGGCTGAGGGGTGGCGCCGGACTTCCTCCCGTTGTATATAGTAGTGCTAGGTTGATGGTTTGGTCCTATATGGCCTCTTAGAGTAGGTCGCCGTCTCACATCGGCCGGATCTGGCATGCTTTCGTTCTGATATTTGTTGTTGTGCATCTCCAGTGGCTAGAGTTGTCGCAAGCGGCGGAATCAACGTAGCATGTCCTACAATAAGGTCGTCCTCCCCTCTCTTTCCAGCTTTGCCGGCCTCGCGTTTTGGCGTGGCGCGGGACAACGATGGTGGGGTGTCTCTGGATGGCTTCCAAGGAGGCAGACAGACGGTGAGCATCATGCTGCAAGCTTTTCAAATAAGCGCTCGCTCTTCCAAATAGGTGAGTTTCAGGCTCAGCTTCCTCAATCGGCCGACCGTGGTGGCGAGGGAGAGATGGAGCAGAGAAGGGAACTAGCTGATGGTGGAAGGGAGAAGGGTGGTCTGGCATGTCCAAGTCAGGATTTTGCAAATCTTAGGGCGATCCCCAAGCCATGGCGTCATTTGGCCACGACTATCCATGGCCAGAAGGGTGGCCTCGTCATGCTTTAGCATCTTGCCGTCTCAAGCTTCTTCTTTCTCTGACAAGGGAGGATCTTCTTTCGTCTTGGTGTTACAATAAACATTGTTGTTGAGCCAAGTGGTCTCATCTCTGGCGTCGGCAACGGTGGTAACTACTGGTGGTGACTCTGCGATGGTGGAGCCCTAGGACCTGATCCCATTTTTACGAGTGTTTTTTTTTTGGATAAAAAAAAGCTGCATGTCTTCTTTCACCTTCAGGCCCCGTTTGGAACACAGGATAGGAAAAATAGAGGAATGGGAAAAACATAGGAAATAAGATGCCATACCCCTACAATCCTATGGGAATACAAAATAGAGGAATAGGAAATAGTAGCCGTTTGGATTGCAGGATAGGAAAAACGTAGGAAATATTTTGAAATTGAAATTGAGTTAGTACATTAACAAACAAGTTAATTACTGATCCATACGAGAAATTGTGCTAATCAGAAATGAAAATAATCTAGCAAACATAAGTATTAATTTCACTTAAAAATCAGTGAAGCAGTCACGGTGGATACAAATAGGTAACGGAGGCTTGTCCTGTTGATTTTCTTCGGTATTGAGTGGGCTTATTACGTGGGCTCTTTTATGCGCAGGAGCGAGCGAGGGGGAGACGTGGAAAGCCAATCGAAGCAAGCGCAGGAAACTTTCCAATAGATCAGACTGGATTTTTCTTTTCCTGTGAAACGTAAAGCGTAGGAACCAAATCCTACACGACACCTTTTCCTATTCCTGCAATCCAAACGGCACAGAGGAAATATTTCCTACAAAATCCCTATCCTATGGAATTCCTATGAAAATCCCGCATTCCAAACGGTCATTCTGAGGGTACATTATGTAAAAGCGAAGGACCTGGGTGTATTTTCCTATCATATTGAGGTCCTCGTTGACCTCTCCCTGTTCACGAAAAAAGGAATGGGGTTCTGTAGCGTGGTCACCTTCATTCGAAGGAAAGCAGCAACGCGTACGTGGACCACGGACAGTCGGACACCAACAATCTTCGGTCGATCTTCCCTTTTCTCTGCTGGAATAGTGGACCGTGCCCTTACCTTCGGTTCCTTCGTCCTCAAAGCTGCATGCCTTCTTTCACCCTCAGTAGTCATTCTAGCTATTACGCACGCATGCATGGTAGATCGATGATGCTAGACATGCCCGTTGTCGAATAAGATTTGCTAGGGAGAATTTTGATCATCGGCACGCTCTCTCTACCGTAGTTCGAGCATCTGTCTTCTCTCGTCTCTATAGTCTATATCATGTGAATTTCATCAGAGGAAAGGGATATGCTAAAATGAACGCTTGGACTAAACACCCGTCAGAAAGTAAGCTTTACGGCATATTTCCTTGTTTTACTTTTATTATCTCTCCACGTACGTGACAAGACTTTTCTCAGGTGCAGCGAGCTGCATCCCAGGCTAGCCAGGAAGCATATATTCGTGTCCATCTTTAAGTGCGAGACAAGTTTGGAACCAAAGACAAAAGCCCCCAATTTGACTTTGTTGCAGAAATGAAGCATATATAGATCCTCCCCTCTCATTTTTTTGTAAAGGGATTTCATTCTGAAAATATTGCAAAGTGTACCACACAACCATATCCAAAAATTAAACATACAAGGCAAATCATAAAAATCTTGTATCCCACCTAAGGTATTGGGCTACCAATCCGAAAATCACGCTGCAGCCATACGGGATAAGAATATCTCTCACGGTAGCCTCCAACCATAACATGTCTTGAAACTCCACACGTTGTATAGACAACCATAAACGAATCATGTGTGTACCGCAACAGACAACCTATGTAAAAGAAACATTTTGGTCATATTAAAAATCTTATTATTTCTATATAGCCAAAACGATAATAATATATTAATATGTCAAACGCTCCCTCTCTACACACTAGTGGTTCAGAGGCCTCGAACGTTGAGGGAAATGGAACGAAAAGCAAGAGCGTGACTTTTGTGCCCGGTACGATGCTTTGTATTGTACCACTATTCTGTACCTCCTGCACAGTTGCCGCATCCCTTCCATGAACAGTTTCAGCTTCCAGAACAAGATGTCGGCATCATATATATACACATTGTGCATCATCCGTAGTTTTGTTGTACAAGTAGGAGGGAAAAAAATAACGTAATTCTGTCGACTTATTTGCTGCCCATGGAACATCATCAGTACTCTACTACTATGGAACGGTCGCCGGGACCAGGTGCAATCGGATCAGTGCTGCAGTACTGATCATGCATCGGACAAGAGGGCCGGCCCGGCTGGGACAAAAGGTTACAAACTTTTCTGAAAAAGGAGGCCATGGACCATGTTTTAGATTTAGGCAGAGTGCAGCTCTCGGAGGTGCAATTATGCATGTTTCTATCCACCTTATCAATCCTTGTTCAGAGGTTTACAAGAACTTGTGTATACTTGGGGTAATAGATGTGTGTTCTCTGAGCCGTACTTGAAAACCACCTCCATCTCGGGGTAATTCATTCTTTCTTCCAGCATTTCCCTTTTTGTGCAGATTACATATGAAAACATATTTCGAGGAAAATTTGTTCTTATATATAGTAGACATGTATATGTATCGTGTACTTATTTTTTCAGTGTTTTCGGAGATATAAAATATTTTATTTTATTCTCTGGAAAAATAGAACACCGGGACTCGGGAGGTAGATGTGATTTTCGATGAAGCAGAGAGTTTTGGTACATCAAAGCCAAGCACCCGGACTCTTTCCATCTTCGGCGACAAAACGCTCAAGATTATTAGACTAGTCATACTGGAAGTAAAATAGATGATAACATAATTGTCACATAGGCACAAATGATGATGGGTAAGTATTTAATGAGTAGAGAGGTGATTGTAGTATCATAAGTAGATACCGCATAACGGATTTCGAGATAAGATGAGTCTATAACCTAATATATGATACTACACATATGTTATCATCCACTATTGAGATAGTAACATAGAGTAGTATCATATGTCTGATACCGATATATGATACTCCCCAGTATAACCAGTATAACTAGACTTAGAGCATTCATAATGCATGAGGTTTAGTTAAGAAATAATAAATGAAACATAATTAAATAAGTAGCTACTTATTTAATTTAGCTAAGCGCTCGACCCTCCGTGTTGGGATCTCAGCAACCCTAATTAATGCCCGTACATGAATTTTGTTGTTGCTGAGCATACACTAGTCCCTACAAACGCACCCTCTATATATGATCATCTTCCACATACTAAGCCGGCGGATTGTGTTTTAAAATTGACGAAGACACAGTGGGCGCCTCACTGTAAACGGGAACACCGCCTCACACTAAAAATATTTCGCCTAAATACAACACATAGATGTCAAACTTGATATTTAAATTCTGGTGAACTGAGAGTACAACCACCCTGCTAACCATCCAACCACATGTTAGATTGCCCTGCACATGACTTCATGGCGAGGAAACCACAACTAGAATCGAAGGACTTCTTTTGCATCCGATTTATGGGAAGATAACTGTAACTGTCGATTGAACTGGATTCTGATTCTGTCGTCAACCTACAAGTGCCGATTATCTTCGACATACTAAGCCGGCGGATTGTGTTTTAAAATTGACGAAGACATCATGGGCGCCTCACTATCGACGGGAACACCGCCTCCCACTAAAAAATATTTCGTCTAAATACAACACATAGATATCAAACTTGATATTTAAATTCTGGTGAACTGAGAGTACAACCACCCTGCTAACCATCCAACCACATGTTAGATTGCCCCGCACATGACTTCATGGCGAGGAAACCACAACTAGAATCGAAGGACTTCTTTTGCATCCGATATATGGGAAGATAACTGTAACTGTCGATTGAACTGGATTCTGATTCTGTCGTCAACCTACAAGTGTCGCATTGTGGCTTCTCTTGCATCCGCAACGCGACATTTACGTCCCGACGCTAAGATTCACATCTCTGATGAGCATCGATCATGGGCGCGACCGCAACAGAAATCGCCAGACACTATTCTTTTTTCCCGTAGCGTTGTTTACTGGTAAGTGTCCCACCGTCTGTGTAAGTGCTGGATACAGCGGATCCTCTTAGATCAACTCTAACGGGCAGACGCAAAAAGACATCAAATCCATCCGCCTTTGGTCTGTTTGCATCGCCAAATGGATAGGCATCTGGCACGTGTCTGCCCTTCCCTGGTCACTGCACAAACCGGGTCGACGCATTGAATCCGCACGGTCGGGTTATTTTCAAACAATTTCATTCATAATTTGAGAAATTCGAAGATTACATTGAAAGTTGAAAATAAAAACAAAATCTAAGACCTAATGTATGACTCCTCGTTGTCGTAGTATCGGCATTGTTGATAGGAGACGGGGGTCCTCTAGCCTACGTATGGATTGTGGGGAAGAAGGCTGGAGTCGTCAAGGTCGGGATTGAACACGGTGAGTTTACCCAGCTTCGGATCTCACAGCGGTGGCGAGATCCTATGTGCTGCTATAATTCATTATAAGGCAATAGCCGTGAACAGGTTACAATGGTCTTGAAGCGTGCCCTAAAGGCTTCCCGGTGGCCGGCTTATATAGGCGGCCAGACCCCGGGATACAAGGTAAGTACTTGTCCGGTAAGTAAACAGAGTCCTAGACCTAGCCGGCTTGGTTGCCGCCTTCCGTCTTGGGCTTGGTGGCTTGATGGGCTTCGGCCTTCCGCCTTCCTTGGACCGTCCGCCTTCTTCCTTGTACGTCAGCTATCTGGGCCGCCCGGTAGGCATCAGCCTTAACCACACTTGGGCCACCCTGGACTAGCCGGATTGATCCATGCTGGAGATACCCCCGATTGGTATATCCCCAACATTAGTCCCCAGAAAGGTTGAAATTCTCCAGTCGCCGGCTTCTTCGTCTTCTCGATCTTCAGCTTGAATGTTGGCAGCTATAGGGCTTGAACCATTCTGAAAAATAGGGAACGTGTGCCGGCTTGATTACCAGCAGCACGCGGCCGCCTTTATCCTGCATGGGAAAGACGACTAACTTAACTTGCCGGATGGCTTCTCGGAGAAGCCTCATCCTTACTGACAAGTCAAACTTATAACTGACAGATGACGTCATTTGGTCCACGACAGTTTGAATCCAAACGGAACGAAATCGTGCCATGATTGCAAATCGCGGGAAAAGAGGAGTTATGGAGAACGTGAGATCGCGGGCCGTTTCACCTTCGCACGGATGCATGCCACGTGGCCGGCTTTCCAATGGCCGCACAGATCTTAACGCCGGCCCTATAAATAGGGTACCGAAACGTTCATCTCCTTCACCCGCACTCATTCTCTCTCCTGCCTTTGCCTCTCACCCTCCTCGAGCTCTCCACCGCCCCCGAGCGAATACTCCGGCGACCAAATGCACGGGGATGGCCACCGATCCGAAGACATCATCCGCGGCGGCGGCGGCGAGGGACTCCGAGGCCGAGCTTGCCTCGGCGGCGGCGATGGGCGGCGCGGGCTCGCGCTCCGTTGCGGCCCGCACAGGCACCACACCATCCTCCACCGTTAGCCCTTCTTCCTTTGCTCCGACCGTGCGTGCACACACGGCAACGACACCATTGTCCTCGACCACCCCGGCGGCGACCGGAGGCCCGACCGCCGACGAGGAGGAGGAGCCAGCGGACCTCGGGTCCCGCTACTGGCTGCCCTCAGTGGTGGACAACGACATCCTCAAGGAGCTGGAGGAAGCCGGCTACTTGCCGACCCAAGGGGACTGCAATTGGCGGTCCGCCAAGGGTGACATCATCCCGGCTCCAGCAGCCGGGGAACGGGTAATCCTCACCTCCCACTTAGTCAGGGGAATGGCGCTGCTGCCTTCCGCCTTCTTTAGTGAGGTGCTAGATCATTACGGGCTCCAGCCCCACAACATAGTGCCTAATAGCATCTTAGTCCTGGCCGGCTTTACCGCTCTGTTCGAAGGCTATCTAGGTGTTAGGCCTAGTCTAGACTTCTTCAGATTTTGGTTTCGCTGCCGGCGCCAAACTGTGCCGGATGGGGGCCTCGCAACCTGCGGCGGTGTTACTTTCAACTGCCGCCAAGGACGCCCGTGGTATCCGAAGATACCCTACATCGAGTCCGTCAAAGGTTGGACCTCCACCTTCTTCTACTGCCAAGACATGGCAGCCCCGGCACAACGTTTTGGCGTCCTAGAGTTCATCAACGCGCCGCCAATGCCCAGGCCATGCTGGGACGAGGCGGTCCCCAAGTTGACGGAGGAGCTCCGCCTTTATATGAGGCGGATCGAGTTCCTCACCAAGACGATGGACGCTCCGTTGCTGGACGGAGTGGATACCGTCATTTGCTAGTTGTCCCGGCAAATATGGCCCTTGCGGTACAGCCCGCACAAGATGTGTCAGTATTCGCCTACTGACACGGCTTCTCTTCGCGTGAGCGAAGGGGAGTTGCCAGCCGCTGAATTGGCGGCCCGACTTCGCAGCCTCGTCAAGGCGGGGTTTGTGAAGACGGTGGATGGTGTGCCAATGCACACCCACAACAATCCTCCCCTTGAGGTAAGCTTTTACCTTTCTCGACGATATTGCTGCTAACTTGCTAGATTACTTTAACTCCTTTTGCTGTTGCTTTGTGCAGATCTCCGCCTTGACGGAGAGTGACTTGGCTCCCGCCTTTTATGAGTCGGGGGCTGGGAAAACCAAGAAGCGCAAGGCGTCTGGTGCTCCTTCCTCTACCGCCAATGCTGAGAGGAAGAAAAGGACCGCGCCGACAACGTCGGCACCCGTCGATGACGACGAGAACGCGGGGATAAGAATCCCCCAAAATTAAGTTTGTCTATTTAGCTTTGGTATTTGTCGGTCTGATTCACTGCTGGACTTTCCAGGCTAACCTTCGTACTTGGTTGACAACCAGGAATAGGGTCGCAACTTCCAAGTTGACGGCTAGAGCCTTATCTGCTAGGGGCAAACGGCCCCTTGCCTGCTACCCAGCCGCCAACTCCTCAGCCCCAAGCCGGTGGCTTTATGAGGGATGCTCGCGTGCAGACCCAGTCCCGAGTCCCGGCTACTAGCCCGCCGCCAACCAAGACGACATCGTTGGGACGCACCTCCAATCTGAAAGGACAATGATGTCGCCTAGAGGGGGGGGTGAATAGGCGGTTTAAAACTTTTTCGGTTTAGGCTTGATAATTGCGGAATAAAACTAGATGTTTAAATTAACAAGCCGACAACCTAAATAAACTAGGCTCACCTATGTGCACCAACAACTTATGCTAAGCAAGACAAACAACAAGGTGATAGCAATATAGAATACTTCAAGCACGAAGGCTATCACAATGTAAAGTGCATAAGTAAAAGCTCGGGTATAGAAATAACCGAAGCACGCGGAGACGAGGATGTATTTCCGAGTTCCTCCTTGTTAAGGGAGTACGTCTCGTTGGAGAGGTGTGAACCGACACAACGGTTCAACAACCACAAAGGTTTCACCTTCTTCTCCGATGAACCGCACCACAAAGGCTTGGTTCACCTTCCACTATCGGAATTCCTTCGAGGCGGAATCCGGAGCCTTTCAACAACAATCCGGGGCACAACCCACAATGGGATTGGGGGCTCCCGAACGGCCTCCAACAACAATCCGGGGCACAACCCACAATGGGATTGGGGGCTCCCGAACGGCTTCAAGTGACCACACAAGGGTCCAACCACCACAAAGGCGTCTAGGGTCCAAGGACCCAAGAGTAACAAGTTCACAAGTTTTCAACTTCCACGAATCCTCGTGGAGAGCACACCGATGCACCAAATGCAAAAGGCAAGAGCACAAGTGCTCAAATCCTTCACTCTCAAATTCCAACAAAGCAACAAATGCTTATGGGGGAATAAGAGAGGAAGAACAAAGAGGAGATGCACCAAGAACTCCAAGATCAAGATCTACAAGGTTTCCCTCACATAGAGGAGAAATCGATCGGTGGAAACGTAGATCAAGATCACCTCTCACTTTCCCTCAAATATTAGCAAGAACCATGGGAGGGATTGAGAGGAAGAGCAAGCTTTACAAAGGGCAACAATGGAGGAGAGAGAGGAGAAAGACTTGCTCTAGAGCTAGTCAACCATTGGGGAAGAAGGCCCCTTAAATAGCTCAACTCAAAAATCCAGCCGTTGCAGCACTTCTTGTTCCGCAAGTGTGGTAGTACCGGCCTAAAGCCCGGTAGTACCGGCCCTGCGGTATCTTCGTCAACACAGAAAACCGAGCGCGCGGTACTACCGGGGAAAAATACCCCGGTACTACCGGGCCCAAGTGCTGGGCTCCAACCCCGGTACTACCGGGGCCATCCGTGCCAAAACGCCCGAAAAACCAACTTCAGAGAGTAGTACCGCAGAGAGCCCGGTACTACCGGCTTACTGCGGTACTACCGGAACAAAACTCTCCGGTACTACCGGGCCTGTCCGAACACCAAAAACACAGCTATAACTTTTGCAAATGAACTCCGAATGAGGTGAGACCAACTCCGTTGGAAAGGTACTGACAAGGAGAAGGCTACAAAAAGTGAAAATATTGCATCCCATAAATAGAGTAAAATCACCACACATGGCAAGGTGTGGGACTTTCCTCACGGTTGAACCGGCAATATTTCCGCCACCGAAAACGCAACTAGTTTTCCAAGGTAAAACCGTTTTCGATGAACTAGAGCTTGACATGGAGATGAACCAAGCTCTAATTCCTCACCACCATAAAAGCCAAATAAGAACCAAGAAATATGATATGCCAAGTATGCAAAGGTTTGAGCTCTCCACAACGATGCGATCAAGTTACTCACTTGAGAGCCCCTCTTGATAGTACGCCGTCTATCCTAAAACCCGGTCTCCCACTAACACCATGAGACCGGTAAAAGAAAACCTATCAAGATCATACCTTTGCCTTGCGCATTCCACTTGAGCTCGATGATGACGATCTTGACTCTCTCAAGTTGAAACACCTTTCTTGATTGTGCTTGCTAGCACATGCTTGATGAAGACTTCTCCAAATGCTCCCCCATACTCCATTATGGGAGGGCCTCGCTAAGCATCGTCTTCATGACTCCTTTGCAAGCTTCAATCAAATGATATCTTCGAGATGCATCATATTGATCTTGCGCTTCATCTTCTTCTCTTGATATGTATGATGGCTTGGGGTAAAACATGATTGATCACTCAATCTTCTTTTCCAAGCCATACTTGCAATAAGCTCAACTCTTCACATGACCATTCTTCATATAAACCCTTGAGTAGAGCATTGATCATCATGTAAACTACTAGAGTCCAACACATGAACTCCAATCTTTTCCTATGGACAAGATCTACAAGTATATCTCAAAGCAAACATTAGTCCATAAGGATTGTCATTAATTACCAAAACCACGCATGGGGGCAACCATGCACTTTCACAATCCCCCCTCCCGGATGGCTGAATCTGCGGCCAAAGAGGAGCAGGTAGAGAAGATGGTTGGCGGTCAGTCTCGGGCGACTCCGGCTTCCGACTCGGGGAACGTTCGCGATCCTCGAGCTTCGCTGAAGCATGCTAAGGAGTGCGCGCTGTCCTTTGCGGAGTTTGCCGGATATGCCTTCGCCACTTTGGAAGGGGATTTAGAGGTAAGTTGCTGGCTTGTATACATGCACACATATATATAGATATCCCCCCCCCCCCCCCCCCCCCCCGAGCACTTAGGTGGCTAGAAAGACTTTTAGCCGGCTGAGTGGTTTATAACTTTGCTATATATGCGTGTTTTGCAGGGTATCCTTCAGGCCAACGTGGAGCTCCGCCAAGGCGGATATGAATAGGCGATTCCGGGCACTGAAGGAGGATAACAAAGCAAAGGACGGGCGCATTGCCGAACTGGAGGAGACCCAGAAGAAAAATGAAGGTAAAAAAATGTTGATTTTTACTTTCCGCCTTGTTGTGCGTTTGTCCGCCAATATTTTCAGCCCCGGCATTCATACTTGTATAAATGTTAGATCATGCCCAAGAGATCCTGGCGGCATCAACTATCATGCAAGCTATTATGAATGAAGCTTCGGATCTGGCGGCCGCCAACTTGGCGATGAAGGAAGAGCATTGGAAGGAGATGGAGGCCCAACAACTCAAGTTTGCGCAGGAGACTAGCAAGTTGACTAGCGAACTGGATAGCCTGCGCAGAAAGTTGGAGGAGGCGGAGAAGACGGCTGCGGAAGAAATATCTAAGCATTCTTCCCGCGCACAAACCGCAGAGGACGCGTTGTCGACTCATTTGGTTGAGTTGTCAGCCTTCCATAACTCGGTCCTTGGTAAGCTTTCCTTGCTATTATATAGATGTCTTTACTTTGACAGGAGCTAACTGTGATTTATTTCTTGCAGTTGCTGCCGGCTTAGGCGATGACAAGGTTGTCAGCCCCCACATGGATCGCATCACGCGTCTGGGTGAGCTGATCACCGAGACATTGGAGACGTCCAAACAGTTTGCCGCCAAGTTCTTCATCTCCACAGACAGCCAGGAGCCGTCCGACTTCGGCGATGTGCCCAGCATGCTGGATCAAGCTACAAGGCTGCACAAGAGCGCACTGAAGTCGGCGACCAGGGGAGGTGCCAAGACTGCACTTGGCCTTGTCATGGCACACTACCCTTCGGCGGAGATCGACGTTGTCACGGAAGGCATGCCGTCTACCTATGAAGACGGCGGCGAGGTGGAGCCGGCAGCTGTACTGAACAGTGTTGCCGGCTAAGCCATGCGGGTTGCCGACATGGTGGACACGTCTGTCTTCTATAAGCGCCATCCTGTGCCAAGCGCCGCGGAAGGAGAAGAAGTTGCAGCAGAGGCGGAGGGGAGCGATAGCTCCGGGGCTGGTGCTGCCAGCCCCCATGCCGATGATGGCAGCCCCCAAGCCGATGCATGATCTTGTCGGCGCGTCCTCCTTATGCTCCTTGGCGGCCAGCCTGTTCCTGAAACATTTTAATCTCAACTTGTATTATCTATTGTAAATAACTTTTGGAGATGTAATGCTAGGCGGAAGCCGGCTAACTTATTTTGCAACTTAGTAGTCTTTAATATATGGCCCGCCTTAATTTTATCTTGACTTATATGCTTGACTTTTTGTATGTTGGCGAAACTCAGCCGGAAACTTTAGCTGAGACAACCAGGGCTAGTATCATTTGTTTAGAATCAGAAACCAAAGTCAACATATTGGCGCCAAAGACATACTACTAGGCAATCCACATATAAGTAATCAGGATAAAGGAATTAGGCGGTGCAAAAAGTTGATTTTGCTTAGTTTGGCTCGAAAGCTGCAAGTATCTACCAGTTGGAACCTTTGCCCGGAGCGAAAATGAAGGTAACTTAGATACATAAATGTATATGATTGTAAGAAAAGACAAAAGATGGCATGCTTCTCAACACAGATGAGGAACCATAGACTTTTATTTCATAATCATATATTAGTTATTACAATTAAAAATTGCTAAGTGTAGTAAGGACGTAGCTGTTCCGTCTTGTTTGCTCGAACGGATCATCGATGCCTTTCTTTCTCTTGGTTCCTCTCCTGGTTTTCTGCTTCTTGCGCAGTTTCTTTTCTTCTACGTCTCGAATATCGTCCAGGTAGTAGGAACCGTTGAGCAACGCCTTTGTGACTATAAAAGGTCCTTCCCATGGCGGGGATAACTTATGCAAGCCTTTTCTGTCTTGAATTAGGCGGAGAACCTGGTCACCTGCTCTGAAGCTTCGTTTCCGCACTCTCCGGCTATGATAGCGGCGGAGTTGTTGCTGATACAAGACAGAACGATGGAGAGCGACGTCTCTTTCTTCATCTAACAAGTCTAGGATGTCCTGTCTTACATCTTCTACATCTTGCTCGATGTAGGCCTGAACTCTTGGGGAATCATGTATCATGTCGGTGGGTAGCACTGCCTCGGCGCCATATACTAAGAAGAAAGGAGCGTAGCCCGTTGATCTGTTAGGCGTTGTACGCAGACTCCAGAGAACGGATTGTAACTCATCTGCCCAGGCGCCCGCTGCCCTATGCAAAGGAGTTTCGAGACGAGGTTTAAGTCCTGAAAGGACAAGACCATTGGTACGCTCTACTTGTCCATTGGATTGAGGGTGTGACACGGATGCCAAATCAAGCCGGATGCCTAGATCATTGCAGTATTCTTCAATGTCGCCTTGGGACAGGTTGCTTCCATTATCCGTGATAATGTTGTGTGGAACTCCAAACCGAGAGATAATTCCCCAGATGAAATTGGTGGCTGTGCGTGCGTCAAGTTTGCTGATCGGCTTGGCTTCGACCCATTTAGTGAACTTGTCCACAGCGACCAACAGGTGGGTGTACCCACCTGGCGCCTTCTTGAAGGGACCAACCATGTCTAAGCCCCAGACCGCGAACGACCAGGTGATTAGAATTGTCCTTAGTTCCTGTGCCGGCATGTGAGGTTGGCGGGCGTACAATTGGCAGCATTTGCAAGTTTTCACAATGTGTTCGGCATCTTCTTTGGCGGTCAACCAGTAAAAACCTTGTCGGAAAGCCTTGGATACAATGGACCTGGCGGAAGCATGATGTCCGCAGGTACCAATATGTATGTCTTTTAGAATTTCCCGGCCTTCGTCTGGTAATATACACCGCTGGTAGATGCGGGACGTGCTTCGCTTGTATAGCTCGCCTTTAATGACTGTGAATGCTTTGGCTCGCCTTATGATTTGCCTTTTTAACACTTCATCGTCTTCCGGCAACTTCTTGTCGATTAAGTAATCGAGGTAGGGGACTGTCCAATCCGGCTGAACCAGGTAGACGGCAAAGCTAGCTGCCTCTACTGGTTCTTCTGCATCGGGGTCCAATAAGTCGGCGCCCTTAATGGACGGCTTATGCAACTGTTCCAGAAAAATGTCCTTTGGCACTTTCTTACGTTCTGACCCGAGCCTGGCGAGGGTGTCTGCCGCTTCGTTTTCAGCTCTTGGAACATGCCGGACTTCATAGCCCATGAAACATTTAGCGAAATCGTCAACTTTGGCTCTGTATGCCGCCATTGTAGCACTTTTAGCGTCCCATGTGCCGCTTACTTGTTGTGCGACCAAGTCCGAGTCACCATAACAGAGGATTCTGTTGACACCGAGATCTTTTGCCACATGTAGCCCATGAAGCAGTGCTTCGTATTCTGCTACATTGTTGGTTGCCTTGAAATGAATCTGCAACACGTAGCTGAGCTTATCGCCTTTTGGCGTGCGCAAAACGACCCCAGCCCCCGAGCCCTTGAGCATCTTTGAGCCGTCAAAGTGCATGACCCAATATTCTGACTCGGGTAGCGCTGTTTCCTCCATGGCCTCTGTCCAGTCGGCAACAAATTGTGCAAGTGCCTGGGTCTTAATAGCGGTCCTTGGTTTGTAGATTATATCAAAAGTGGCAAGCTCGATGCCCCATTTGGCGACACGGCCGGTTGCCTCTGTGTTATTGATTATGTCACCCAAAGGTGCTTTACTGACTACAGTCACTGAGTGCTCCTGGAAATAGTGCCTAAGCTTTCTGGCGGCGAAGAAAACGCCGTAAGCCAGCTTCTGGTAATGTGGATACCTCTGCTTGGAGGCGGAGAAGACTTCACTGATGAAGTAGATCGGACGCTGCTCAGACGTCTCGGTTTCGCCTTCCTTTCTTTCCACAGCCAGGACAACGCTGACAACTGCTCCGGTTGCCGCGACGTAAAGCAGCATTGGTTCCTGTGGTCGAGTTGCTACCAATATGCGAGCAGACATGAGTGCCTCCTTAATTTGCCGCAAGGCGGCGTCTGCCTCATCCGTCCACTCAAAGTTGTCGGATTTTTTCAATAGCCGGTAGAGAGGCATTGCCTTTTCTCCAAGACGGCTTATGAAACGACTGACGGCAGCTGCAGAGCCGGCTAGGCGTTGCACGTCCTTCAGACAAGTTGGTCTGGATATGTTTTGGATAGCCTTGATCTTCTCCGGATTTACTTCAATCCCTCGTTCAGAGACGATAAAACCAAGGAGTTTGCCGGCTGGGACACCGAAAAAGCACTTGGCGGGATTGAGCTTCATCTGGTATTAACGGAGATTTTGGAAGGTTTCTTCCAGGTCCTCCAGGAGATCCGCCTTCTTTTTCGACATCACCGCAATGTCGTCGACGTAGACGTGAACATTGCGGCCGATCTGTTCATGCAGGCAATTTTGCATACAACGCTGATACGTTGCGCCGGCATTCTTCAGGCCAAAAGGCATCGTGATGTAGCAGAAAGTCCCGTATGGAGTAGTGAAAGATGTCTTCAGCTGATCAGACTCCCTCATCTTGATTTGATGGTATCCTGAGTAGGCGTCCAAAAAACAAAGTAGCTCGGAGCCTGATGTGGAGTCTACGACTTGGTCAATTATAGGCAGCGCAAAGGGATCCTTTGGGCAATACTTGTTAACACCGGTATAGTCGATACACATCCTCAGCTCTATATTCTTCTTTGGAACAAGTACAGGATTTGCCACCCAATCGGTGTGTACAACTTCTCTAATGAAATTAGCATCTCTCAGCCTATTTATCTCCTTGCATATAGCCTTGCGTTTCTCATCACCAAAGCGCCTTGTTGCTTGCTTCACCGGCTTGGATCCTTTGATGATATTGAGTTAGTGCTCGGCGAGTTCCCTCGGGACACCAGGCATGTCGGATGGCGACCATGCGAAGATGTCACGATTCTCACGGAGGAACTCGACGAGCGCGCCTTCCTATTTGCTCTCCAGGCCGGCCCCGATGACAACCTGCTTGGATTTGTCACCTGGTGTGAGGTCCGCCTTTTTCGTGTCTTCTGAGGCTTTAAAAGTTTTCTTGACGTCGTTCTTTGGCTTGGGCATGGAGTTGTCTGAGTCTGCCTTAAGTTACGCGAGCTCTTCTTTGTGGATGACGGCTTCTGCAAAGGCGGCCATACCACGCTCGCACTCCTTAGCTTTCTTGAAGTTGCCGGAAACCGTGATGGTTCCGTTTTCCCCCGGCATTTTAAGCTTGCTGTAGATGTAGCACGGCCTTGCCATGAACTTGGCGAAAGCCGGACGTCCAAAGATTGCGTGATAGGCGCTTTTGATGGGGACAACCTAGAACCGGAGAAATTCTGAGCGATAGTTCTCCTTCGGCCCGAAAGTTACCTTCAGCCTAATGCTTCCCATGGACTTTGCTTGTTTGCCGGGCACTATTCCGTGAAAGGTGAGGTTGCTGTAGTCTAGCTGATCCTCAGTCAAATTCATGCGGAGAAGTGTGTCATAGTACAGGATGTTGAGGCTGCTGCCGCCATCCATGAGTACCTTGGTGAGTCTGAAGGTGTCGACAATGGGATCGACAACAAGGGCGTACTTGCCTGGGTGAGGGATATGGTCAGGGTGGTCGGACCGATCCCATGTTATAGCTGCCTCGGACCAGTTCAAATACTGAGGGACGTCTGGCATCGTTGCGTTGAGCTCTCGCATCTCCGCCTTTTCTGCCTTAGCCGAGGGTGTGCCGACAAAGCACACGAGTGATTCTCGGACCTTCGGGTAAGGCTTCTTTTTCTTGGCGGAGGCGTCGTCGTCGCTTGATGTTGACATTGCGTAATCATCCTCGTTGTCCTTGCTGTCTTTCTTGTCGGGCTTTTTCGACTTCTTTGCTTTCCAGCCAACACTAGGATCCTTCTTTAATTCGTCCAAGAAGCGGCATTCGCTAAACGTGTGGTTGACCTTTCCAAGTGAGGCGTGGATCGGGCAAGGTAAGTCCTTTGCCTGCTCGTAAGTCATGCGTGCCGGCTTAAGGCCCGAGCCTGCGTCACGGTTCTTATTTTTCCACTTCTTTTTGCCGGCATTTCCTGGGAAAGAAACGGCAACCTCATTGGATGGTCCGATTTTATCATCAGCCCCTTGTTTGCGTTTGTTGTTCCGCTTTGGCGTGATGCTGACATCTGGATCATCGTCCCGTGCGTCATCGTCAGCTGCTGCATATGCGGCGGCAAGCTTGAGCATCTCGCCAAGATCCGTGACTTGTTCGCAGACAAGTCTATGACGGAGTAAGGACTTCTTTTGCAGGACTGTGTAGAAGGCGTGGATTGCCTGAGCATCTGAAACACCGTGGCAGTTGGCTTTTGTGGCTATCCAACGGCCGACAAAGTCTGTCATGGTTTCATCTGCTTTCTGAACACAGCGTTGCAAATCCGTATAGGTATTTGGACGCTTGTATGTTCCTTGGAAGTGCTGGGAGAACACCTTTTCCATGTCGTACCAACAATGGATGGACTTTTCTGGAAGGTTGTCAATCCAAGCTCTTGCCGTGCCTTCCAACATAAGGGGGAGATAGCGGACAGCGATGAGATTGCTGCCGCCGGCTATTTCGATGGCCATGGCGTAATCGGCTAGCCATGAGTCCGGCTTTACGAGGCTGTTGTACCTAGGACAATTTTTTGACACTGATGTCATGTCCTTGGGAAAAGGCTCTCTACAAACAGCATCGCCGAAACACTTTGGACCAGAATATAGCAGCTGCTTTCCTCTTTTTATGTCTTCAAGGCGGTGTCGTGCGTCTTCTGGAGAGAGCTGTTGTCCGCCTCTGTTGGCGCGTGGCTCATCCTGCGCAGCCCGGCTTTTGCTGTGCCTGGGCTCTTCTGCCGCCTCCTTTTTCTTGCCGGTGCTGCGGGGTGGCGATGAACTACGGTCCCGGCCTCTCCTGGGAGGGTCGTTGCCGCCATCTTTACGAGGCGGCTGGCCATTGTTTCGACTCCCCCCGTCACTGCGTCTTGGCGGTGACAGGTTGTCTTTGTTCCCTGTGCGCGAGTGCTCGTCCCGCATCGGGTGCCACTCTGCATTTTTCCGACTTGGAAACCAGATTTCCCCCTCGGGCATCCGCCATGTGGCCATAGGAATCGGCGCGCGCTTGTTGCTCTTGGGCTTTGTACACGTAGTGTCTTGCGTTGACTATCTTTTCTTCCGCCGTGGTAGCTTGGTCCTCAAGGGTGTCTAGTGCTGCGGCCGCGTTGAGGATAGGTGTGCAGAAGACCATGTCTCCTCACTTGTCCTCACGCTGCGGTGCCGTACGCCAATCGAAGCCTAGCATCTGAGCTGCTGTTTGCTTACGCACTTGAGGTTCCTTTTCCCGGCGGCGTTTAGATGACTTGTCTTCAAAGAGCTTTGTCGCCTTAAGGGACAACTTATCTTGCTCCTCTTGGACTTTCTTCGCAAGGCCCTCAACATACTTCTCCCTTTTGCGCAGGAAATCAGAGTGTAAGAGCATGCTTTGTCGGAGTCCCTCTACTTCTTCAAGCGGGGTATCCTTAGTGACCGGAGTCGCCATCAATTCGTCAATCTCGGCGATGCTTGTGAGCAAATCCTTGTTGGGTTTGCTAGCTTCGCCCTTCTCGAGACCAGACTTGTCCTTCGCGTTCGTTTTGTCGGAGCCTTTGATGAGTTGGCCGACAACAGTGTTGTCGACTTCCTCAGCCGCCTTGTCTTGCGCGTTGGAACTTACTGGGGTCGTCTCGTTGCCGAGTATGACCATCATAGCTTGCTTGTCAGGCATGTCTGTATCCGTTGTGGCCTCGGAAGGCGCTGGATGAGCACTGTTGAAGCAGCTTTTGACTCTTTCTTCGAAAAGACTGACGGAATCATCAGAGTCAGAATCTATGTTGACTTGAACGGTAGATCTGGATCCGGCATTCGACATCGTATCGTCCTAGAGTGCAGGGAGGATCGATTCGGGGTCGTTGTTTTCCGGCTGGGAGTCGGATCCCAGTCCGACAACTCCGACGAAGTGGAAGTCCTGATCGGCCGACTCCTGAGAGAAGGCGGACTCAGATCCATCTTGCTGGTCGACTGCTAGGTCGAAGGGTTGGTGGGTGGGCGTGTAAAAACACGGTAAGCCGTACGCCTCCGGCGTGTACCCGATGAAGACGTCGATCCCTCCGATCGGTACGATTGCACCCGATTAGGTAGTCGTCAGCCGGGTGCCAGGACTCATCTGAGTTGACGTAGCTGTAGTTGCCGCGGCGCGTAACGCGGCCGACGGCGATCTGTTCGCCCACGCCGCCAAGTGCTCCCGCCTTGAACGTGACACCAGGAACCCTAGGCCCCACGGTGGGCGCCAACTGTCGTAGTATCGGCATTGTTGATAGGAGACGGGGGTCCTCTAGCCTACGTATGGATTGTGGGGAAGAAGACTGGAGTCGTCAAGGTCGGGATTGAACACGGCGAGTTTACCCAGTTTCGGATCTCACAGCGGTAGCGAGATCCTACGTGCTGCTATAATTCACTATAAGGCAATAGCCGTGAAAAGGTTACAATGGTCTTGAAGCGTGCCCTAAAGGCTTCCCGGTGGCCGGCTTATATAGGCGGCCAGACCCCGGGATACAAGGTAAGTACTTGTCCGGCAAGTAAACAGAGTCCTAGACCTAGCCGGCTTGGTTGCCGCCTTCCGTCTTGGGCTTGGTGGCTTGATGGGCTTCGGCCTTCCGCCTTCCTTGAACCGTCCGCCTTCTTCCTTCTGGGCCGCCGGTAGGCATCAGCCTTAACCATCCTTGGGCCACCCTGGACTAGCCGGATTGATCCATGCTGGAGATACCCCCGATTGGTATATCCCCAACACTCGTCATCCTCATCCTCCGGTGCTCCATTGTCGTGTCCGTACAGGCGCTTGCTCCGTGTCGGCCTCATTTGTCGCGTCCACAAAGGCGCGCGAATCGAATATGAACACAGCCGTCTGCTCCAAGTTCAAATGCATGTGGGAGGTCTGCATCGCAGCTGCTCGGAGCCGTGGATGCCCTCTTCTAAGCCGTCGCCGAAGACCTTCTCTTATTCGTCGCCGGTGACCCTGCAACCCTTGCGGCGTAGGCTTCCTCCTATGATAATAGGAGTCGTTATAAGCAGCCTCTACCGTCCTCCGGCAACCGCGGCCGAGGCAAACGTGACTCAAATTTAGATAAAAATGATTATAATAACGGATATAAAAAGCGAACAACAAGTTCATTCACATTGTCATGTTATACCTGACTCTCAGCCCGCTAGAGTCGTCAGAGCGAGCCAGGAAGGATTTGCAGGCCACGTGCAGAAAGGCAGCCGACATCTTGCCAAGCTGGCCGCGGAAAGCACTCGCGGACGATCGGGTTGCTTCGGCGCTCCGCGACCGGCATGTGCCACTGCCACATGACCGCGTTCCTCTGCGTGCCGCGTGCGCCTCCTCCGTCGCTGCCGTGGCAGCCTTGCAAGTTGCAACTTGCGAGCCAACAACAACACGCACCGTCCCAATCAGCCGCTCCGCCGCTATCACACTCAAACCGGAAGTAAATCCCAGGGAAAATTTCTGGTGCTCACCTGAACGAACGATCTTGTTTCTCTGAATGGTGAACCTACGTAGTTAAATCTGGTGTTAAAAAAAAAAACGTAGTTAAATCTGAACACATGGACAGCACTGTTGCACTCACTGTACAGCCATTCCGCTAGCTACCACCACCTACCTACACCACAAAAGGAGCAAGCAGGCAGGCAGGCAGGCAACAATAATTTGCACCGCACGTAGCGACTCGAGTCCATCAAACAAACAAACAAACAGACGGACGGAGGCAAAGCTGAAGCGTTCGAGTGAAAGTAAAAAAACGGGTGAAAAGCGAGCCAGGCCATCGATCGAATCGAACGATCCTGGAGCTGGAGGGAGGCGTCGAAGCTGTAAAGCGAGAGCGGCGAGCAGGCAGGCAAGCACACGCTACGGCGGCAGGCATGATTTACCGGCGTGGCTTGGGCTTGAGCGCCCACCGTCAGTCCATGGCAGCTGCTCGCAGTGGGAGCGGAGCCCACGTGCCCGGTCTACGTGTCAGTGCTCGGTGGGCGGCGGGCTCTGTCTCTGGAGCTCACCGCGTCGCGACGCTCCGGCCCGCACGGACGCACGGTAGGTCGCCAAGAACTTCCGGCTTGTTTTGCCGTACTACGGTACTAGCACTGCGACATGCTGTAAATTATAGTAGTACCAGTCTCGGAAGAATGTACTGTGGAAAATGTTACCCATAAATAACAAGCCTTGGCTAAATCATTTTTGTGATGTTTGTACAGTCCACAAATGGCCATGTTTGAAATTTAAATTTTGCACACATATGTTATACTCCCTTCGTTCTATATTAGGTTTCACTGAAATGGATCTATTTTTTTTTTTACACAAAGAAATGGATGTGTGTTTCAGTGTCACCTACTAATATGGAACGGAGGGAGCCTCAAATATTTGCATCCATTTTTCCCTGGAATTGTAGAAATTAAAATAGTGTGTTTTTTGTTACAGTTTATTATACTTATGGTGGTCAGTGGTGATAATTTAAACAAATAGAAAAATAGTTGAACATTAAAAAAATCAGATTCAGATGTAATATGCACCCCGATGCATGCAACACTAAAGTGATTACATGGGACACTACTCGTTCCCTTTACGCATTTTAGGGAAATCGTATCGTGGAATAAAAAAAATGTTCTTCTCTAGTTAGGACAGTAATGCTCGACAGGGGATTCATGTCATGCACCGCCGCAGATTTGTCGGTTGTCCTCGCCCGCCATCTTTTTTGTGCTTTACTAAATGAGAAACTTTGGTTTACCACGTTTATGTTGGGTATGCACCTAATGTGAGTCGGACGGTCCTGGTAATTTCCAACCTTCAAGCAACCTAACGGGTGCAAAATCACACTACCCATTAGGGGTATGACTCACACATGTTTCGAAATTTTCACATTAGGACAGAGGATGTTAAAACTGCCATTCATCTAGCATTAATTGGTGTGGCCAAATTTTTAGATTAGTCCCCGATTTAAGAAAAAACAAGAAAAATAACAGAAGGGGACTAGGAAAAATTGAAGAGATGCACGGGGATTAAGCAACATGTGTTTCTTGTAAGGTCGTGGAATCCATATTCACTACCTTGTCTTCACTCTCTCGTCCCACCATGTTTGGTGTGGTTCATCCAATCGCTAGTTCTATGCCCCCAAATTTTGTTGTTGCATACAAAATGTGTGATATCTTGATGTATGCGACTCTAATACTATAAGAATTTGTCGTGTCACACACTTGATACTAGTGGAACAAGATTTGTGTGCCTTTTGCAATCGATTTCCGTTAGCTTGAGGGATTTTCACATAAGAAATGGTGCCACCGTGTGTGTTGATTGGCTAGTGTTGTTATGAGAAGCTCTACCAGGGTGTGAGCTGAGAAGTGTGTTATCTATTTCTTATGTCTTTGTTATATATGCTTTCTTTCAACATGAGCAACTCCACGGGTCAGACAAGGGGAATTTTGCCACGTTCTTTTCAAATTATGTCAAATTTAGTACTCTCTCCGTTCATAAAAAAATGTCTCAACTTTATTCAAATTTGCATGTATCTAGTTGAGACATCTTTTTGTGGACGGAGGAAGTAATATACGGAGTATATAGAGATAGGTAATCTCAGGGAGTTTTATCGGTAATGAATTTAGGTGAGCTTTTGTAAAAAAAAAACCGTGGCCGTGCACATTAAATAAAGATTTATGAAAGGTGGTGTCTGCAAATGGACATCGAGCTTAATTATGCCACCGCAAGTCCGCAACTTGTACTACTCCTACCAGAAGGGGCCTGTGCAAACTGCAAACGCCCGGGATCGAGGGAAACCGCGACCGCCACCGCCAGGCATCGCCATCGCCGCAATCCCAATTCCCACAAAAGGCCGTCCAATCCCACGCCGCCCAACCCAATGAGAGACGCCACCCAATCCAATCCGTTGGCAGAGCTCGCGATTGCGAACTAGTCTAGCTCTAGCTCTAGCAGCGAGCGGCGAGCGGTGGCTGGACCGCGTCCGCGCCCGCCGCCCAAGAGCACGGCGGTGCCTTTTTATGGCGCTGGAGTCCTCCTCCCTCGCGGTCTGTAGGCCCCCCGCGACGAGGATTTAACTTGTCGCCTCTTCGTTCCTGTACTTCCGCCCGCTGTGCACCGTGTTGCTTTGGTTGAGATAACCATACGGCGGCGGAGATGAACGGCCGGGCTCGGAGGCCGGCGGCGGCGCATGGCGGGAAGGCCGCCCCGAAGGGCGACAGGGTAGGCTTCCTCAACCGCTCGATCTCTTTGCATTCGCCTGCTCTGTCTCTGCAATTGCGTTTGGATGATTCGAATTGGCGAAATTGCCCACATTTCTTTCTTCGTGGAATTGACGACAATGCGCGACTTCTGTTACGGTTTTCGTGACATGTTCTCCGTTCGTTGGGCTTTCGTTCGCCCCGGGATCGGAAAGGTGGAACTTTGCCGTCCATCAGTTCGAGGCTTGGTCATCTTGCTTAAAAAAAAATAGTTTGAGGATTGGTCGGTCCAACTCCGTGTCTGGTTTGAACGTGTCTTTCTTTTTGTTTTCAAGTTTCCCGAGACACGAGTTTCTGTGCTCCTTTCTGTGGTTGTTTATCACTGGGTGACAGTTTCTGCATTGCTTTGTCCAATGCCTTGTTTAATGTGGAAGAGTACAACGATGAACACTGTTGATTGATGTTCGAGCAAGCAAAGCTAATAATAAGCAATGATACGGGCTCGTTCGTCTCTGCGGCAGCAGTTGCTTTAGAATAGAGCAGCTCGAATTGGGTACCTCTCGGCCGATCGATGGATTGATTGCTAGCGAGCCCCGAATTTATCTTTAATCCGCTTTGCTTTACCTTTAATCGGCCCAGGGCACAGGAATCTGTCGCTTTGCTTTTGTTGGTTTTCTTTGCCAGCTACTGTAAATGAATGGGGCTCCTTTTTCATCTTTAGTAGCTCGATTGTCATTTGAATTCAGATGATGCCGCAGAAGGAGCAGAGGAAGGCCATGCCGGCGGTGAAGGGCCCGGCCGGCGCGGTGACCAAGGGCGCGATGAACCGAATCCAGTCGAGGCGAGAGCGGAAGCTCGCGCTGCAGCACGACGTACGTGGAATTCCTCTCTTGATTTCTCAATGTCGTTGATGTGCATTGCGTTTCGTGATGACGGTTTTGGGGTGTTGGAAATTCTGGTTTTAGGTGGACAAGCTGAAGAAGAAGCTGCGGCACGAGGAGAACGTCCACCGAGCTCTGGAGAGGGCGTTCACGAGGCCGCTCGGCGCGCTGCCTCGCCTGCCGCCGTATCTGCCGTCCCAAGTCAGTGCCCTGCCTCCCCGCATTTCGCATCGGCGCCATTTGAGCAAATTCGATTCTGAAACCGTACGTGCTGAATTTTCGTGTGATGATCAGACGCTGGCTCTTCTGGCGGAGGTGGCGGTGCTGGAGGAGGAGGTGGTGCGGCTGGAGGAGCAGGTGGTCAGTTTCCGGCAGGGCATCTACCAGGAGGCCATCATCTTCTCCACCTCCGCCAAGACCACGCACCTCCCCGGCGCTGGCGGCGGCGGCGAGGGGTGCGTGCCGGTGCAGCTCATGCCGTCGATCAGCCCAACTCCACCGAATTCAGAGTTATGTTCAGTGATACCACAAGGTTCAGATCATGCCCCTGCTCGTCCATCGCCGAACGGCGTCGTTAAACAGACACCAAGAAAGCCAATTCCAGCTTCAGCGAATCAAGACGACGGCGGCCCGGGCTCCGGGGCAGGGAAAGAGAACCAGTCGTGCAGAAATTCTCGGGTGTCGCCGTCGCAGAAGGTCGCTAAATCCAGGGTGCCCGCAGCGGCGCCTGAGAAACGCAGAGCCGCACAGGTCTGTATGTAAAACCATCGAATTAACTGCAGTCAGACTCACTGCCGCTGAATTTGCACTGCTGTCTTGGAACAGCTTACTGAATTTGTACCGGCACTCTGTATTTTTCTATTCCCACAGACGATTAGTGACCGCAAAGGGATTGCAGACGCTGCCAGCAACAAGAATGCGGGAAATGTGGTGTCCCAGGACGGGTCGAGCGCGGGCAACAGGTTGTCGGAGGAGCTGCTGAGCTGCCTGCTGACCATCTTCTCGCAGATGGGAGCGCCGGCACCGGGCAGCGGGCAAGACGAGGAGCAGCAGCAGCCATTGTCTCCGTCGGTTTCAGGCTCGTCGTCGGAGGACGCGTACCCGCAGGACCCCTACGGCGTCCTGGAGCTGGGCGGCAGGGACGTCGGCCCCTACAGGCGGCTCCACGTGGTCGACGCCGCGTCGTTCGACCGGCATGCGCTGGCCGGCAACACGCTCCTCGCCCGGAGATTGAAGTGAGTTCTCGTCAATTGTCATCAGCACCAGCCACCAGGCTGGACTGGATGAATTATTGTTGCAAGTTAGATTTGGGTGTCCGGTGCGTAGGGGATGGCTGTTTGACTTTAATGGCGTTGGTTGCTTGCTTGATGGAGCTGTTCTTTGTGTCTACCTGGCGAATAATCAATCTGTTGCAGGGCGTTGCTCCGGAAGCTCTCCACGGTTGACCTGGCGGGGCTCTCCCATCAGCAGAAGCTGGCGTTCTGGATCAACGTCTACAATTCCTGCATGATGAATGTGAGTAAGCTGGCACGCACTCAATGCATGATGTTCCCTCCCTCAACATTATATTTTTCATCCATCTGGAGTAGTGGCACCTAGGCGTTCGCTTGAAACTTCAGTTTGGGTGGCAGTTAGCTCCATTATCAGTGTCGCTTTTCGTCGAACCACTGTGGATGCTGGAACTTTTTGGGAAGTTCATAACTTTGCCTATGCGGCAGGACAGTAAGCACAGACTACAGCCTGGGTGGTAGTAGTTCTGAAGATGCATATTGTTTAGGTTTGAACCCTGAACACGGCCGGGGCTGGCATGTTTGTGTAGTACTGCTTGTTCATGGTCGTTATACTTTTGGTTAAGTAAATGATCCATGCATGTCTCCTTAATCATCACCAGACCGGAGACTTAATTTACTGAAGCGACTAAGTGAAGTGTCCTTGCTTGATGGATGTATGTTTAATATGCAGTTGCCTGTCATGTACTGCAGGCATTCCTGGAGCAAGGGATACCTACCACGCCCCATATGCTCGTGGCAATGATGCCCAAGGTACCCTACTGCTCTTCTGAACGCACCAACAACGTACCCAGATTAATAATCATGCCTTGCTGTATACTGGTACTGTATTAAAGAAATACTACTGTTCCCTCTCTGACGGAAGCCAGCCGATCGATGTCCATTTTTTCAGGCGGCGATAGAGGTGGGTGGGCGCACGCACAGCGCCATGTCCATAGAGCACTTCGTCCTCAGGTTGCCCTACAGCGTCAAGCAGGTAAGCCAGGCTCTGGATGCCGCCACCGTTCAAGTAGAGACAGCGTTGGTATCTACTGTAGTACGCAGCATGCATGGATCCTTGGCTGAACGTGTGGCTACCCGTGACGATCGAGCAGGTGAATTCTGAAGGGACAAACGGCGACGAGGCGACGGCGCGAGCTGGCGCGTTCGGACTGGAGTGGCCGGAGCCGCTGGTCACCTTCGCGCTCTCCTGCGGAAGCTGGTCCTCTCCCGCCGTAAGAACTCTTGGTTCCCACTAATTCCCACTCTACTGTTTTGGCCGTTGTGCTACTGCTCGATCTTCCGCTGTTGTACTGACGGTGACGGTGATGATGATGAAGGTGCGGGTGTACACGGCGGCGCGGGTGGAAGAGGAGCTGGAGGGCGCCAAGAGGGAGTACCTGCAGGCGGCGGTGGGCGTGTCGGCGCCGGAGCGGCTGGCCATCCCCAAGCTCCTGCACTGGTACCTCCTGGACTTCGCCAAGGACGTGGACTCGCTCATGGACTGGGTCTGCCTGCAGCTGCCCGCCGAGCTGCGGCACACCGCGATGCGCGCCGTGGACGAGGCGCGCCGGCGCGACGGAGCCGCCGACGAAGCGCACGCGCGGCGGCGCATCCAGGTGCTGCCGTACGAGTTCAGGTTCCGGTACCTGCTGGCCTCGTGAGGCGGCTTTGATCTTGTGCTGACGATACGTGCCATGGATGGATTCGATGTGTTTGTATGTAGCTAGTAACTTGTACACAGGTTTTGGAATAAAGGTTTACTTACATGGTTTGGCATTTTCACGGTGAAGGAAATAACGTGGAGTATATAAGAGCATCTGCACCGGGGTCTTAAAGGACACGAAAATCGCCCACACCCTTCAAAGTCTCGCCCCGAGCGATTTTATGTCCGGCACCCCCAACAGGGCCTCCAAGTTTGGAGGCCCTCCTGTGATGCCGGACATCGACTTGGGCATGGCCCTGACAGCACTGACCCGCCCGTCATACACACGACGCGCCGCATGCCCTGAGTCATTTGTCCCCAACAGTCCTCTCGCCGGTGATTCGCACCATCGCCGCCACTCTCGACGCCGCCTGCTTGATTCGCGCCTAGGGGACCTTGGCGCAGCGCTAGGGACCGGCATGATTGGGTTCTCGTCTATTCAGAAATGCACGACGGCCATACGGTGCCTTACTTACGGGTTACCCGCGGATGCTCTGAATGACTATCTCCGTATGTCTGAGTTCACAGCCGTCGAAGCCACCTACAGATTCTGTAGGGCTGTTGTGAAGGTGTTCGGCGAGCACTATCTGAGAACACCAAATGAGGAAGACACGGCGCGTATTTTGTCATGCACGTACTTATTACATCTATGGTGAACTACTCGTCGTCATCGGACTCAGCCGTAGGCGGCGGTGTCCCAGGCACGTCGTCCACCGGCGCCGCGTCAGGAGTTCCCGGCTGCCACTCCGGTTCTGGGGCCTGGGGAACGGCCGATCCTGCATATGCCCCTACCGCACGGGACGACCACGGCGACCAAGTTTCCCAGGGAGAGAAAGCAGGGCGTGCCGGGGGTGGAGTTGCGGGCTTGCCGTCCTCTTCCACCGCGTCCTCTTCCTGCTGTTCTTCGGCGGCAACCACGGCATGCTGATCGTCGACCAGCACGGCCTCCCTCTCCTCCTCCTGATCGACCACCACGACCGCCTCCTTCTCCTCCTGATCGGGCAGCACCGCCTTCTTCTCAGGCGACGACATGGCGAGCGAGTTGTGGGCGGAAAGAATGAGATCGATGTGCGGCCGCAAGGATTGTTATATCGGTGCCAAGCGGTGCGAACGCAACCCGAAACTACGCGGCGGCGGTTACAATCCTCACGAAGCGTCGTAATGCGGAGCGACCCGGCGGTTGCCGGCGGCGGTTCGTGTTCCTACAAGGTGTTCGACCATCTGATCGCGTTTGAAGGGTGGGCCTTTGGAGAGTGCCGCTGTGGACGGCCTCTAGATGTTGCCCGGACATGTCCGGCACCCCAAAGAAGTCCCAATTGAGGGTGCCGGACACCGATTTAGAGGCCCCGGTGGAGATGCTCTAATCGATCGAGAAAGTTTCTTCCAAGAACTGTTTACTGTTTACCACTCCACAGTTTGCGTCAGATTTGTTGTTGCCAAAAGGCGAAAGGCGGCCAGGCAGGCAAGCATGCGGCATGCTGTCAGTCAGAGCGATTAACCTGATCCTGCAGCCTTTTCCGCTCGCCGTCGGTCGTCCTCGTCCTCGCTCGCTGTAAAATGTTTCAGTTCCGATGATTGCAAAACAACGGTAGGGATCTACAGTACACGTGAGGACGGCGCAAAGGCCGACGGTAAAATAAACCGCGCAGGTGTGAGTAGGTGACCGGCCGCACTTCAGACGCCGGACCACGCTTGGCCCGGAGCTACACACGCGATCGCAGACGGGGCTGAATTAATCTCACTATACGCCATTAAACGACAGGGAAGCTCTAGTCGTCGTCGTGCTCGCGCGTACTCTAAAAGCTTAGATCCGTGGGGACCCACAGCTGACAAGCCTCCTGTGTCGCATCCGCTACGCTCTGATGACCCGCGTCAGCATCGGTGTGAGTGTGTGACAGTAGCAGCGGAGTAAGCGCCGCCGGAGAGCTCGCCGTCACTTCAGCACTGAATCCTGCTGTGTTCGCGATCCTTCACTCGCTGCAGCCTGCAATCTCGCAACCTCGCAGGCTTGGAATGGGGTTTTGGAGCTACTTCACCTCTGGCAATGGCGATGCATGGATGGTAACACGACGCTTCGTCCAGCCTGGGTTGGTGCGTGGGGAGGTATGATTGAGCTCCATGCCTCTCGGTGCAACCTACTGCAGAACTACCGCTTTGTCCGGTTCCCCTAGATGGGGAGCTCTTTCACCTTTGTCTGGTGCGTGAATATATCATTCGGCCTCAGCCATGCATCATGCATCCCGAGGTGCTACGCTGGAACTATACTAGTGTGTGTATAGACACTCTTTGTTTCTTTTGGAAACAGGGGAAAATCGGAAAAGGAAGCGGCGGTGATTGTGTCCTTGACTCCCTGTAGTGATGGAATCATGGAAGGACTGCGGATCCCTCCAAAGAAAAGGAAAAAGGGCAGGACAATCGATTGCCATGGTATGGCTTTGAAGGATGTATGAGTTTTTTTTTTGAACGGTCAATGCTAGGATTAGGTTATTTTGTGCGGGATGCTTTGACAACCAACGTTGCATTAAGAAAGTTCGCTAAATGGGAGTTATGAGTAACATGTTACCAGGTATGTATTCACAAGTGCTGCCTGACACCGATATTAATTTCACATAGGCTATGCCGCTATGGCGAAAGAAACTAGGGGCAAGCAATTGGAGAGAACAGATGGTGACCAACAGACACCGACATTTCCTACACTAACCATTATACATGCACCCCTAAATGAAAATGACCCTAGCTCGTAGTAGAAAGATAGGGAAATTGTAAGGAGCAAACGTCCCCGCGCGCGTTTTGCTCTTGTGAACTATTCTCTAGACAGACGAGCCCCCCCCCCCCCCCCCCCCCCCCCCCCCACTAATCACTCGGTCGTACAAAGAACGAGTTTGCTAACTCTTGGGCAACCGAGATTTCTCTCAACGCTCGGTCGACGTTTTAGACAGTGTGATTGTGTGATCAGATTTCAACATTGTTGACGCGGATGTAAGGCGATTGTTACCTCTGATTTCAGCCCGTTTTGCTTGGTTACGACCCGTTTTGCACGTCGATACCTTTTTGCTTTTGTGTTTTGATTTTACTTTTTTTGTGCGCTTTTTTAGTCTTAGGTGGACTTGTTTTTGTTGGATTTTTTTTTCACTCTAAGGTTTGCATTTCACCCAGTTCCAACTTTAGATGGTCCAGCTCGTTTTCTTTACTGCTAAAAAAGCTGTGTTTTCTTGGGATTTCTTTGCTTGGCTTTGTTTCTTGTTGGGATTATTATTTTTAGCAGAATATCCATGCAATTGCAGTTGAATCCTCCATATGTTATTGCAAATTAAATAGTATGTAGTTGCAGTTGAATTTTTTCGTCAATTGAAACATTATGCAATTGCACATTAGTGGCCATGATATACAAATGAATGTGCAACTTGAAAAACAGTGTACATGAATGTGTAATTGCACGTGGCTATAATGTGCAATTGCACATTAGCTTGCAATTTACACATTAATATTTTTGCACACATTGGCTATAAATGTGCAGTTAAGTGGCGATAATATGTAATTGCACATTAGTGGTCATAATATGAAAATTAATGTGCAACTTTCAAATTAGTGTCCATGAATGTGTAATTACACATGTAATTTTTTTGTATTATTTCTCATGTCGTCATAGAGTAGGCAAATAAAAAATAAATATGACATTGCACAATATATTACCAGGAGTTATAAGGCCCAACCTATAATTTAAAGTCCATCAACTCAGAAAAACAAGTACAATAGCCCTACCGAGTCGTTGTCGCTAACCATTTTTAAAAATGGAACCATTTTTTAAATGAATAATTTTAAATCCTAACCATTTTCAAAAAAACCGGAATAATTTTCAAAAATGAATTAAAATAAACATTTTCCAAATTTGAAACCATTTTACAAAATATAATTTGAAGAAATGCTCAAATTTCAAAAGGTTTAAATTTCGAACAATTTACAGATTTTTTAAAATAATATACAGTTAAAAAAGAAAAGAAAATAGAAACAGAAAAAAAGAAACAAACAGCAAAAAAAAGGAAACGAACCTGCGCGTGGGCTGAGCCATGAAACGGAACGCTACGGGCGAGTCCAAAGTCGCGGTCGCAGAGGGCGATATACTTGAGGTTTTTGCCATTTCTAACGCCTTGCCCAGAGACAGCCCACAGCAGAACGGGCCATCAATGCTTCAACGCACCCTACAGTCTACAGCCTTCGAACCTCCTGGGTCGGATACTGTTAGCACTAATCTTTTTTTTTTTTTTGGCCTCTCCTGAGGATACAAGCTGTAGCATCTGTTCGGACACATAGATACGCACACCACACACACTCACACCCACGCGCACACACCCCACCTATGAGTCTGAACTAGACCTACAACCTAAATCCCTAATACATCTTGAGAGTCTTCCGAAGTCCAGCGCTCCGGGAACGACGGGCACGTCGATCTCGCCGGTGGCACGTAGATGGTGAGAGGCAACAACGATCCGAAGCACTGTTCAATGAACAGTGTCTGCTACCGTGTCTCGGGTGAACAGTGTAGCGGTGAGACACCCGAAATTCGTCCCTGGGGATCGAACCCGGGCGGGCAGGCTGCTCACCAGCAAGCCCAGCCACTGCGCTAGCACGCGCGTCTCTGTTAGCACTAATCTTGATTCAGTTTTTGATTCAGTTTTTAGATAAAGGGCAGCGATACATCCGGCCTCTGCATAAATAAGATGCACATAGCAGCACCACCCAAGTCAGGAAACAAAAGATAACAAGGCGAATTATATATGAAAATGAGAAATTGTAGATCTGCCTAAGAAACTAGTAGATCTATCCGGAGTCTACGTTGTCACCCATGCCGGGAAAATAACTCCCTGGCCGCAGTCTCCAGTCTCGACGCCACCTCCAAAAATAAGTCTCGGTACTCCACACGCTGCAAAGTTGACCATGCTCGCAGCGACGCTGTGCACCGGTAAATAACCTGCATAAGAGAAGCATTTTTATCATTAAAAACCTTGTCATTTCTATATAGCCAGAGCGACCAAATAACGGCAATCGCTCCCACCCTACTGAATAGTTTGAACCTAGGATCCACACCATTTAACCAGTTGCCAAAAATGTTGGCAACAGAACTCGGTGGATGTAAGGTAGAACCTATCTGGATGGCTGACATATAGACCTAGCGAACTCGCACTGAAGGAATAAGTGCGTAATGGTCTCGTCATGTTGACAGAAAACACACTTTTTACTTCCGTGCCAATTTCGTTTCGCAAGGTTATCTTTGGTGAGGATTCACTACACCACGGTAGACACTTGCCAACACAATTGTGTAGGGAAAGACACACCTAGCCCAACATATGGTGTGTCGGCGTAGCTATGAAGCTTTGCCATCATGGTATCTATAGGCATAGCGTAAGAAACGCCGACAGACTGTGTGTTAGCACTCACTTGGCCACTGAAGAAGTGTCGGCGTTCATGTAACGACGAACAATGTGTCGGCACATGGGTGGTGGCGACACTGAATCTGTCGACGTATCTGTATACGTGGCAACCAAATAGAGCTCCCGAAATCCGTGGCAACCAAAATTGTGGCGGGACATGTGGAAAAAAGCCCGCGCCGTGCTACCTCTTTTCCTTCTCTCTCCCCAGTCCCTTTCCCAATCCCCACCGTGTGTCTGAACCCTAAACTCCTGCCGCCGCCAGATACGTCTCCAACGTATCTATAATTTCTTATGTTCCATGCTATATTATACCAAGTTATTACATGTTTTATATGCATTTTATATAGTTTTATGCATTTTCTGTGACTAACCTGTTAACAAGATGCCACAGTGCCAGTTCCATGTTTTCTGCTGTTTTTGGTTTCAGAAAAGTACTTAAGGAAATATTCTCGGAATTGGACGATTTCTTTTCTGAAGTCAGTTTTTCATCGTGAACGTTCCAGAAAGCCGAACACGAGACGAAGTGGGCCACCGAGGCGGCGCCACCACGTGCTCGCGCGAGGACCAGGTGTGGGCCCCTCGGGGCGCCACCGACTTCACCCTTTCGCCTACAAATACCCCCTAGACTAAAAACCCTAGCACGGTGTTCATATTTTCCTCCACGGGTCCCGAGCCGCCGCCGTCGTCAACACCAATTCGGGAGAGATCAGAACTTCTCCCCGGCACCCTGCCGGGAGGGGGAATCGTCACCGGAGGCCTCTACGTCGCCATGACCGCCTCTGGACTGATGCGTGAGTAGTCTACCCTTGGACTACGGGTCCATAGCAGTAGCTAGATGGTTGTCTTCTCCTCTTGTGCTATCATGTTTAGATCTTGTGAGCTGCCTATCATGATCAAGATCACCGTTATGTAATACTTCGCATGCTCTCCATTACTTGTGCATGCTCTGGCCAAGTAGATGCTTGTGACTCCAAGAGGGGGTATTTATGTTCGAAAGTAGGTTCATGTCTCTATTAAATCTTGGGTGGTGACAGCTAGCTCTAAGGTTGTAGATGTACTGTTGCTACTAGGGATAAAACAGTAGTACTTTGTCTAAGGATGATGTTACTTACTTACTTTACACACAGTGCTTAAGGCGATAATCTGTTGCATGCAACTTAATACTGAAAGGGGTGCGGACGGTAACCGGAAGGTGGATTATTAGTCATAGATGCGGTTGGAACGGTCTATGTATATTGTTGTAATGCCCGAATGAATCTCACACTAGACATCATAACGTTGGTATATGCATTGGTTTGCTAATCATTATTCTATCAATTGCCCAGCTGTAATTTGTTTACCCGCATGAATGTTATTATTATTTATGGAGAGACACCACTAGTGAACTGTGGACCCCGGTCCTTCTCTTTAATCTGATAAACCACAAACTGCAAACCTGTTACTTTCTGCAAACAAACATCTTTCTTCCACACATACGTTTAATCCTTTGTTACAGCAAGCCGGTGAGATTGACAACCTCACCGTTAAGTTGGGGCAAAGTATCTTGATTGTGTTGTGTGCAGGTTCCACGTCACCTACGTCCCAGGAAGCATTTTTTGGCGCCCTTACGTCGCAGATTTTTCTGGCGCCGTTGACACCTCGGGGGAATTCATTATTTCCTACTGGTTCGATAACCTTGGTTTCACAACTGAGGGAAACTTGCTGCTGCACTACTTCATACCTTCCTCTTGGGGTCTCCCAACAACACACCCACCGTGTGCATCAAGCATTTTTCTGGCGCCGTTGCCGGGGAAATAAGAATTCCTTTGAAGACCTTCACACTCCTCCGTCAACTTCGTTGCCGGTGATTTGAAGATTCTTCTACGAGGGGAGTTTTCGCACTTCCAATCTTTTTATTTTGTTATTGTCTTGCTTAGTTTATTTTTATTACTATCTTGTTTGCTTAATATCAAAAATACAAAAAAATTAGTTACTTGCATTACTTTGTTTATTTCGGTTTGCTATTTTATTTTCAGTTTTTGTTATTTTGGTTATTTCGGTTTGTTAATTAATTTGCTAAATGAGTACTGCTGAGAATACTAAGTTGTGTGACTTTACTAGCACCAACAACAATGATTTTATATGCACACCTATTACAACCAACCATGTTTTGGAGGAAATTATTGGTGTTGATGCTTCATCCCTTGATAATACTTGAGTTTTGCTTTCTGTGCCTAGCTGAAAGGCGTTAAACAAAAGCGCTTATGGGAGACAACCCACTTTTATTTCCTGTTATTTTATTTTGTTTGTGTCAAGGACTTGTCCTACCTCTGTAGCAATTCCTTTGTATCTTTATTTTATTGCATTGTTGTGTCAAGATAAGCCTCTAGTTGAAAGTTCATGCTAAATTTGGATTCCTGCGCAGAAACAGTTTTCTGCTGTCCACCGTTTAATTCGTAACTCCTCACAGAAAAATCCAAATAATCTGCCCTTTTTTGTGCGTCATCCTCAGATATATATGCAACTTTCATTAGTTTTGAGTTTTCTGATCTGAGCAAGTTAAGTGCCTCGAAAAAATTTGTCTTTACGGACTGTTCTGTTTTTTACAGATTCTGCCATTTATTTTGCAATGCCTCTTTTGCTATTTTGATTGGATATTTTTATCCTATGAAGTATCAGTGGCTGTAGCTAATGTCCAGTAGCATTGGTAGCAATTGTGTTCCTACAGAATATCATAATTTTTCGCGCACTAACCCTCTAATGAAGTTTACTCTAAGTTTGGTGTGGAGGAAGTTTTCAAGGATCAATAGAGAAGGATGATATGATGTGATCAAGAGGATAGTAAAGCCAAAGCTTGGGGATGCCCCGGTGGTTCATCCCCAACATATTTCAAGAAGACTCAAGCGTCAAAGCTTGGGGATGCCCAAGGCATCCTCTTCTTCATCAACAAACTATCAGGTCCTTTCTAGTGAAACTATATTTTAATTCCGCCACTTCCTATGTGCTTTTCTTGAAGCGTCGGTTTGTTTTTGTTATATTCATTCTCTGAATAAAATGGATCCTAGCATTCCTTTGTGGGAGAGAGACACGCTCCGCTTTTTCTTATGAATACTCGTATTCTTCACTTATATTTGTTGAGTATTCTTCTATGTTACTTAAATGCTTTCTAGCTCTTGTTTTTCATGCTTCTCTTGCTAGAGCTGTTAGCTTTATTATATCATACTCTCATATCTCATTGTTTAATTACTTGGAGAGTTTATCTTTTAAATAAGTTGATTGGTGTTTGGTTGAGACCAGAAAATGCTAAATGTGGTAGATGGTATAAAGAAAGATATACATGCTCTTATGGATTGTTATCTTGCATGTTGTGGTGCTTGGCAATTGTTTTGAGCTCTCAAGTAGATCATGTTTAAGCTTTTACATCATGTAGTTAAAACCTATTAGTGAGGAACTACCGTAAAACTTGCTGAAATTTGGTTTGCATGTTTGGTATCTCTAAGGTCTAGATATTTTCTAGTTAAATTGTTTCAACAACAAGGAAGACAATGTAGAGTTTTATAATGCTTGCAATATGTTTTTATATACGTCTTGTTGTCATAGTTTATACTTGTGTTTGTTTCAAACAACCTTGCTAGCCAAAGCCTTGTACTGAGAGGGAATGCTTCTCGTGCATCCATAATCCTTGAGCCAAAACCTATGCCATTTGTGTCCACCATACCTACCTACTACATGGTATTTCCTGCCATTCCAAGCAAATACTTCGTGTGCTACCTTTTATTATTCAAAACATATTATCTCTTATTTGTGTCAATGTTTATTAGCTCATGAGGAAGTATGTGGTGTTACGGATATCAACCTTGTCATTTGCTTTTAGACAGACTTTCACCAACCGGACTAGTGGCATATACACCGCTTATCCATTAACTTTGCAAAAAGAGCTGGCAAATGGGGTGCCCAGTCCCAATTAATTACAACTTTAACCGCTGCATTCTCTTCACATTTTTGCCCTGATCTAATCAGCCAAGCAATGATACTAGTTCTAAACTACATGTGTAAACAAAAGAGAAAAGAGGGATGATCTGCCCTTGGGTAGAAATAACGTCCTTCATGGGAGCCGCTCTTAAGAAAGTCTGGTTGACAAGGGGGGTAGAGTGCCCATTACCATTCGTTGACAACGACAAACACCGCTCAAAACTTACTTTTATGCTCTCTATATGATTTCAAAAACCTATAAAACTAAGAAGCTCTAGCACATGCTTGTATCCCTGCTTCCCTCTGCGAAGGGCCTATCTTTTACTTTATGTTGAGTCAGTTTACCTACTTCTTTCTATCCCCGAAGCAAACACTTGTGTCAACTGTGTGCAACAATTCTTATATGCTTACTTATTGCACTTGTTATATTTCTTTGTGTTGACAACTATCTATATGATATACATGTTCAAAAGTTGAAAGCCAATGCTGAAACTTATATCTTCCTTTGTGTTGCTTCAATGCTCTTTTGCTTAGATAATATTGCTTTATGAGTTAACTCTTATGCAAATCTTTTTTATGCTTGTTTGAAAGTACTATTCATGAAAAGTTTTACTTATATGATGTAGTTGTTTACTCCTTGTCTATTTGTTAGCAAACTATAGATCATTGCCTTGAGTCACTTCATTCATAACATGAGCCTTACACTATATTATGATCAAGATTGTGTTTAAGCATGTCACTTCAGAAATTATTCTTCTTTTATCGTTCTTGCCTACTCGGGACGAGTAGAACTAAACTTGGGATGTTCATACGTCTCCAACGTATCTATAATTTCTTATGTTCCATGCTATATTATACCAAGTTATTACATGTTTTATATGCATTTTATATAGTTTTATGCATTTTCTGGGACTAACCTATTAACAAGATGCCACAGTGCCAGTTCCCTGTTTTCTGCTGTTTTTGGTTTCAGAAAAGTACTTAAGGAAATATTCTCGGAATTGGACGATTTCTTTTCTGAAATCAGTTTTTCATCGGGAACGTTCCAGAAAGCCGAACACGAGACGAAGTGGGCCACCGAGGCGGCGCCACCACGTGCTCGCGCGGCAGCACCCCTGGCCGCGCGAGGACCAGGTGTGGGCCCCTCGGGGCGCCACCGACTTCGCCCTTTCGCCTACAAATACCCCCCAGACTAAAAAACCCTAGCACGGTGTTCATATTTTCCTCCACGGGTCCCGAGCCGCCGCCGTCGTCAACACCAATTCGGGAGAGATCAGAACTTCTCCCCGGCACCCTGCCGGGAGGGGGAATCGTCACCGGAGGCCTCTACGTCGCCATGACCGCCTCTGGACTGATGCGTGAGTAGTCTACCCTTGGACTACGGGTCCATAGCAGTAGCTACATGGTTGTCTTCTCCTCTTGTACTATCATGTTTAGATCTTGTGAGCTGCCTATCATGATCAAGATCACCGTTATGTAATACTTCATGTTGTGTTTGCTGGGATCCGATGAATATTGAGTACTAAAGTTATTGCTTCATAATATATCATGTGTGTGCTATTTAATGATCTTGCATGCTCTCCGTTACTTGTGTATGCTCTGGCCAAGTAGATGCTTGTGACTCCAAGAGGGGGTATTTATGCTCGATAGTAGGTTCATGTCTCTATTAAATCTGGGGTGGTGACAGCTAGCTCTAAGGTTGTAGATGTACTGTTGCTATTAGGGATAAAACAGTAGTACTTTGTCTAAGGATGATGTTACTTACTTACTTTACACACAGTGCTTAAGGCGATAATCTGTTGCATGCAACTTAATACTGAAAGGGGTGCGGACGGTAACCGGAAGGTGGATTATTAGTCATAGATGCGGTTGGAACGGTCTATGTATATTGTTGTAATGCCCGAATGAATCTCACACTAGACATCATAACGTTGGTATATGCATTGGTTTGCTCATCATTATTCTATCAATTGCCCAGCTGTAATTTGTTTACCCGCATGAATGTTATTATTATTTATGGAGAGACACCACTAGTGAACTGTGGACCCCGGTCCTTCTCTTTAATCTGATAAACCACAAACTGCAAACCTGTTACTTTCTGCAAACAAACATCTTTCTTCCACACATACGTTTAATCCTTTGTTACAGCAAGCCGGTGAGATTGACAACCTCACCGTTAAGTTGGGGCAAAGTATCTTGATTGTGTTGTGTGCAGGTTCCACGTCACCTACGTCCCAGGAAGCATTTTCTGGCGCCCTTACGTCGCAGATTTTTCTGGCGCCGTTGACACCTCGGGGGAATTCATTATTTCCTACTGGTTCGATAACCTTGGTTTCACAACTGAGGGAAACTTGCTGCTGCACTACTTCATACCTTCCTCTTGGGGTCTCCCAACAACACACCCACCGTGTGCATCACCGCCGTCTCTCTGCCACCGCGCCCTAAACTCCTGCCGCCGCCGCCGCGCCCTAAACTCCTGCCGCCGCCGCCGGTGTCGCTGCTAAACTCCCGTCTTTCCACCCCGCTCCTGCCGCCGCCGGTTCCCGTAGCCCCGAGCACCCGACCCCGTGCTCCCTCTGTCGTCGCCGGTGTCGCTGCTGCCCGAGCCTTCGCCGACCACCGCTGCTACTTCTTCGCCTAGGTCCCGCGAAGCTCCGCCACATCCGGGGAAAGGGTTAGCGAAGCTTGGCATTGCAATGGCGACGAGGACTGCGTCTCCCCGGCCAACCACCGGCCGATTCCTTCCAGGAACTTCGACCCAATCTTGCAGGTACGCTTCCCTTTCTTTGTACATGGTCGTTTAGGTAGGTATAATGGTCGTGTCCTTAAGAACGAAATCATTGCTGCTAGTGGATTATTAGGTGTGGATTACTCTAGTTCCTATGGATCTGTGGTGTTCTTTCTAATTGTAATTTTGTACTGCTGCAGGTGGAACCAAGCGTAGTGAAGAGAGGTCGGCAGCTGGTAATTACGAGTGAACTTGTGACCGTGTCATCGAAATATTGATCAGCTCCTGGGGTAGTAATAGAGGCCAAGCCTTGTTACTTTGGGGTAAGCCTTTTTTTTGCTTATCTCGATCTCTTGTGGCAGCATGTGTGAAATTTATTGCTGTGTCATGGGAATGGAATATGTTCTACTTTCTTGACATATGTGTGATGTTACATTCAGATACTTGAATACTTCAATTTAATATTGAGGGTGCCCAATGGATAAAACGTGGTTGTCTCTGCCTAGGTACATTTTGTTTTATTTTTCGTCTCAATTAGTAGGTTTTGTAGTTATGCAATGATCTGTTCTAATATGAATTTAATTAAAAACTTGTAGTCACACAAATGGCTATATACAGGGGGTAGGCAAGTTTATAGAGTTTGCTTTTGCTAATTCAGCGCATGGAAACAAAATCCTATGTCCTTGCAACATATGTGTGAACTCGTCTTGGAGGGAAGAAAGTATAGTACGGGAGCATTTGATATGTGATGGTTTTGTGGAAGGGTATGATAAATGGACATTTCATGGAGAGTCTAGTTCTACTTCTGTAAATCCTGAGGGTGTGGAAGTAGAGAGTTCAGTTGAATATGATGAGTTTTCTGATTTGATTCGTGACATAGCATGTGGATTAGATGACGGGGGGGGGGGGGGGGGGGGACTTTGAAATGAACATCGAGGACAATGAGATGGAAGTTAATGATGAAACCAAAGTTTACTTGAAGCTAGTCGATGATAACAATGTTGATATATACCCTGGGTGCAAACAATTTTCAAAACTGCGCTATGTTGTTAGGCTACTACATCTGAAACTTCTTGGGCGGTGGAGTGACAAAAGTTTTGACATGTTGTTGGAGTTACACAATGATATTTTACCTGAAGGGCATCTGGTACCTAAAAATTTCAATGAAGCTAAGAAAATAGTTAAATCCATTGGGCTTGGGTATGTTAAGATTCATGCATGCGAAAATGATTGCATATTGTTCCGAAAAGAATATGATAAGGAAAATCAGTGTCCAAAGTGTAAAACTTCAAGGTGGAAATCTGAAAAGAAGAGTCCAGATGGGAAAAGGGTACATAGAGTTCCTAGAAAGGTTCTTCGTTATTTTCCAGTTAAAAGAAGATTTCAAAGACTTTTTATGTCCCCTAAAAGTGCTACTGATATGAGGTGGCACGATGAACAACGTACCAAGGATGGTTTGCTTAGGCATCCAGCAGATGCTGAATTCTGGACGGATTTCGATTCCATACATCCATTAATTGGTAACGATAGTCGCAATATTAGAATGGCTGTTGGTACTGATGGCTTCAACCCATTTAGGTCATTGAACAGTACCTACAGTGTCTGGCCTGTACTTTTGATTCCATACAACCTTCCTCCTTGGGTATGCATGAAGCAGCCTAACTTTATTCTGAGTTTGCTCATTCCTGGTCTTAAGTCACCTTCTAGTGATATTGATGTCTATCTTGAGCCATTGATAGATGATCTAAGACATGTACAAAGATGGTGTGAGAACGTACGATTCTTCCAAGTCTGAGTTTTTTGACCTGCGTGCTGCCATCCTTTGCACCATACATGATCTTCCTGGTTTAGGCTACACTCATGGAGTTGCTACCCAGGGTGAAGTAGCTTGTCCTGAATGCCTCTCATTAACTTGTTCTCTCCAACGGAAAAAAGGTGGCAAGCGCTACTTTATGGGTCACCGTAGGTTTTTACCACCTGGCCATAGGTATAGAACAGATCTCAAGTTATTTGACGGTGTGACTGAGCATAGGGCAGCGCATAAACCACTTACTGGAAAAGAAATCATGGATCTAACAGCCGATCTTCAGACACCCTTCGGAAAGGATCCAACTTGCAAGAAGAATGCAAAGAGAAAGCGCAAAGAGGGTGAACCAACACCTCTTTATAAAAGGCAATCTGTGTGGTTTAGGTTGCCCTATTGGAAAGATCTGATGTTGCGTCATAATTTTGATGCTATGCATGTAGAGAAAAACGTGTATGACAACATAATGAATACTGTTCTGGGCCTTGATGGGAAATCAAAAGATAATGTAAATTCTCGTTTGGACATCCAACAACTTGGTATTATGGCGGATCTTCATCCTGATGAAATAGAAGGTAGACTTTATATACCTCCTGCAGAATATTGTTTGGAATCCAATGAAAAGAAACAAGTTTGCCAAGTAGTGAAAGGAGCTAGATTTCCATATGGCTATGCAGCTGATATACGCGGCAATGTCAATGTCCAAGAGAAGAAGATTGTTGGACTTAAAAGTCATGACAATCACATTATATTGCAAGACCTTCTTCCTCTAGCAATTCAAAAAGTGTTGCCAACACGAGTATGTGCAGCATTGACTCGCGCAAGCTATTTCTTCAAGAAGATTTGCTCACCTAAAATTCGTGTAAGTGATATGGATGCTCTGGAGGTTGAAATTGTTGAGACCCTTAGCATCCTTGAAACTATATTTGTATCTAGTTTTTTTGATGTGATGGTCCACTTGATGGTGCATCTTCCTGCCCAAGTGAGAATTGGTGGTCCGGTACATTTCCAGAGCATGTGGTCAGTAGAAAGGTGATATGCGATAGCTAATACAGGGCAAGTTCTTTCTCTACAAATGAATTGAGCCTTCTGTTCCTAAAAACTATTCCTAAATATGTAGGTGCTTGGGCAATTTCAAAGGCTTTGTTCGCACTAGAAGCCACCCTGAAGGATCAATTGCAGAGGGGTATTTGTTTGACGAGTGCCTCACCTATTGTTCTAGGTACTTACAAGGATGCGAAACTAGGTTCACTCGAAGAGAGAAAAATTTGAGGACGTTGGTTTGAGTGCAAATACCACTCCCTACTTCTGTAACAAAGGCCGAGCTTTGAGTGCCTCGAGCATTGTAACATTAGACCACACATCTTGGGTGCAAGCACATAGATATGTCTTGTTTCAACATAGTGAAATACAACCTTTTGTGACGTAAGACATCCACACTCTTGTAGTATCATCTTTTTCCTTCTTATCCTCTCTCTTGCTGCATTATTTAATTTAGTGTACAATTGCAGCAAGCACCTTGAGCACTTGTCCACAATTGGTCTTCGTAGTCAAAAGGCAATTGACACTATGCACCATGAGAAGTTCCATGAGTGGTTTGAACAACACGTAAGCATTAGATCGATGTATGGTCAAGAGTGATGATATTAGATGTTAATCATTGTAACTAACAACGGTTTTATACATACTCAGGTGCAGGCATTAGTTGAAAGAGGTGTAGAAGTATCTAAAGAAATTCAAATTTTAGCACAGGGGCCTTTGAGGGTTGCTAGAAAATACCATAGCTATGCTATTAGAGGTTTCACTTACCATACATCCTCTAGTGATGAGGGTAGATCTGTTCAAAGCAGTGGGGTTGCTACATCTTGGTGATGCCATTATGCCATGTATAATTAGGAATACATATAATACCATCAGGGTTTTGCTTGAGCTTTAGCCATATTTGCTTGCGTTGGTGCATGCAGTGCACAGTAGTGGCGCTGGGCACGCAGTGAGCAAGCTCTCATGACACATGAGTGCATTTCTAGGCTCTCATGACACAAGTAAATGTGCTTGGTTTTATTATTATGACAGTTTGTTGCGCATGATTCATTGGTAGTCTCGATCAATAAGAGGCAAAACTAATCGTGCAAAGCATAAACAAGCTCATACCGCTGGATGTAAGAGTTTTGCTCGTGTTGATCAAGAAATGGTATGCAATTTCTGTTTTTATGTTTTGTTGGCCTGCAATTTTGCATCATTTATTCATTTCTTAAATTAAATCATCCAGACCGAGGAGAAAGGGAGGCGCCCACGAAGGGACGAATTGTTCATCGAGACACATACATCTAAAACTGGAGTTCCACATAAAGAATCTGCAGCCACAATTGTAAGTACACATACTATTTACCCCAGTGAACAAACTCTTTCATTCTTCTGATATAACTAATTATTGTGTTCTTTCTTTTCCTTCAATTTGCAGCAACAACTTCGAGACAAGGCTGAAAAGTTCCCAGAATTATTGGAGAAAAGTATGAAGGATGGAGATCTGTTCTCACATGTTTGTGGAGCAGAAAAACATGGATATGTTCGAACTAAAGGTTTGGGGGCAACTCCATCTGGCCTTGAACTTCCTGGAGTTCGGACATACAAGTCTACAAAGCTTCAAATAGAAACAGAAGCTCGCCGCCTTGCTGGCCAGAAGGTGGATGACATGTCACAAGAAATGGAGAAGATGAAAAGAGAAATGGCTGAGATGAAACAGATGATTTTGGGTCCACGGGATTCTCGAAATACTATTCCACATCAGGTAATACTTTTTATGGTGCAAATAACATTGGGTAGTTGATTTAGCTTCTGAAATGCTTGCTTCCTAATGTAGAACACAAGCTCTCCACAATATAACAATGAAGAGGTTGGTAATTTGTATGATGAGGTGGAGTCAAATGGGAGCATTCACAGTATGCAAAATAGACATGGTGTCATCGACATAATAAGAATAACTCCCACTTTACAACAACGAGATCAAGAGCAGCAAAGGGTACATTCATTTGCCACATATGCTTAGTTTTGTTCTTTTTGTCACTATTTATCCTATGAAATGGTGGCTCTTTATGTAGAACATAAGGGCCCAGGAAGCTGCTCGTAAAACTATTGGCCGACAAGTTGCTGATGATGAGGTAGAGTCAAGTGCTCCCGTGAGAAGAGAGAATCCGGTTCGAAGAGAGAATCCGGTTCCACGGAGACAGAATAACAAACTAGGGGTAAATATTTGTTTGCTACATACACAACATTTGAACTTCCTCCTGCTATTTTTTACTCGTGTTCTCACTTCGGAATTGCATTTTGTGCCTTAGGGTGGAAGAGAGGTCATACTATATAGCATAACTAGACCACTCAATGTCCCTGTTGCAAAAGGTTTTTTCCAAACATTAGATTCACATGCTCTGGTCGGTGGTGTGCCTCTTGGTGCTCAGTATTCTGAAGTTGTCATCGGTTCAGTGTACAAATTAGATACTGTGTTACCTCGACCATATGAGGATGTTGTCAACATGGGTTCTGCTCGTGGAAGATCCATTGCAAGGCCTACTGCTATGGTGAGCATATGGGCAACTTATTTGACATTTTATTGTTAGGAGCTTATATCACTTATTGACTAATGCTATTGTTGTAGATGAAAGATTTCAAGAATAAAAGGAATGTGGTACTAGATGCAGGTACTGAACACTTTGTACATATCATAGTTAGTTATTATGCGTTGTGAAATTCTTTTGACAATGTTTTTGTGTCTTAAGAACTATACCATATCAGATGTTATTGTTTTTGTGTCTTAACAACTGTACCATATCAGATGCTAACCGAACCATACATGGACTATACTTGCATTCTTCAGTACATGAACCATACCATGCATGTTAATTTGTATAGATATTTTGGTTACAATTTATTTTGGTTACTGTCTACTTTCATGGCTGTTGAGAATATGGAGATGACTTGCAACACAACTGATCTTTGCAGGTGCTTAGAAATTTGAAGTTGCAAGCGCACCGGGTGAGCAAGACATACATGGCTTGTTCAAGTGGACACATGGACATGCAATTTGCAACCGTAGCTTGGCTTTTGTTTACTGATTTATAAAAGAACCTTTGAACTGTGATGTAGAAGCTTATTATGTACCTAAGATGAATTTGGCTGAAATACTTGGTGTGTGCAACTACTTTGTATACTACTATGGTACTTTGTGAACTGAATGCATTGTTGTCCTGATATTATTTTGATGTGATGTGATGAGATATTTGGATGTGATGTGAAATATTGGTACATGGTATGCTTGATTGTGAATTGAATGTATTGTTTTGTATTCTGCTTGATTAATTAGAGTAAAGCAACAGCAACTTGTCTGTTGGCAAAAGGTCCAGCTACATGCTATCTGTCAGTGTAGGTATCCTGTCCCTCCAACACGCTATCTGTCGTCGTAGGTATCCTGGTCACCAACATGCAATCTGTCGGCGTAGGGGGAGAGCAACAGCAACACATGATCTGTCGACGTAGGTATGCTGGTCACCGACATGCTGTCTGTCGGTGTAGGTATGACAAATGGCGACATAACATCTGTCGGCATGTTAATTATGTGTCGGCGAAACTTTCGCCGACTGCTTTTGCCCCGACTCTTTATCTTCTGTCGGCGTATCACTTCCCAACCGAGTATCTGTCGGCGTAGGGGGTCTTCGCCGACTGACTCTTCTGTCGGCAAGTACCTACCATGGTGTAGTGATTACTCCTCGACGTAGATACCATGCAAACACTTTAGTTTTAAGAGGTATCTTCATCTTCCAAAGTTTGTTATTATTAGAACTATCGACTGGAATTTCGGGTAGAATAAGCGCTCTATACATAGAATCAACCGAGAAAGTGTTGTTCTTCGTGAGATTCCATTGAAACTTATCTGGACCCTCCGACAATTGGATGGGATCCAGTCGGATAAGCAAAGCATTCCAAGATGCTTGTCTCGTTCCAAGTAAACTTCTTCTGAACAAAACATTTGGTGGGGACGAACCCAACACCTTCGCGATCGTGTCACTTTTGTTTCGAACTATAGAATATAGAGCCGGCTATTGTTCTTTGAGGGTAGATTGACCTAGTCAAATATCCTCCCAGAAACGAATTTCCGATCCATCCCTAATTAAGAAAGATCCATGTGGAAAAAAGAACTTCTTTGTTGCCATGAGGCCCGCCCAGAAGTGTGAATCACCAGGTTTTCAAAGAACCTGGGAAACAGCCTGATCTCCAACATATTTTCTCATAAGGAGGGTTTGCCAAACTCCATCTTCGGATAGAAGTTTAAATAGCCATTTACCTAGCAGCGCTCGATTCTTGACCTCAAGGTCGTGAACTCCGAGCCCTCCTTGGTCTTTAGGACAGCAAACCACACTCCATTTAGTCAGTCGATATTTTTTCTTCTTACTATTCCCTTGTCAAAAGAATCTAGATCGGAATAATCCAATCGTATTAAGACCCCTTTAGGCAGTTGGAAGAATGAAATCATATACAGTACCATGTTTGTTAGTACCGAGTTTATGAGAACCAATCTTCCACCCAAGATAGGAGTTTTCGTTTCCAACTATTTAAACGTAATTGAAGTCTTTACTCCACCCTTTTCCATTCAGCATTTGTGAGTTTCCGATAGTGAATCGGAATGCCCAAATAGTTGATAGGAAATTGACCTTGCTCGCAGCCAAAAAGCTCAGCATACAAGGCGGCGTCCTCTTGGGCCTCGTCAAAACAAAACAATTCACTTTTATGGAAATTTATCTTAAGACCCGAAAGTTGCTCAAAAGCTGACAAAATCAACTTAAGCTTAGGAGCTTTTTCGATATCATGCTCCATAAAAAGAATTGTCTCGTCGGATATTGAAGAATCGATAATCCACCATCGACAAGATGAGGGATCACTCCTTCAATTTGACCCTCAGATTTAGCGCGTTCAATCAAGATAGCCAACATATCAGCTACTATATTGAATAGTATTGGCGAAAGTGGATCACCCTGTCGGAGGCCTTTTTCGTTTGGAAGTACTTGCCAGTGTCATCATTAACCTTAATGGCTACACTTCCTCCGGAAACAAAGGAATTAATCAACGTGCACCACTCAGAAGAAAAACCTTTCATTCTGAGCGTCTGCTGGATGAAAGACCATTTAACTCTATCATAAGCTTTCTCAAAATCAATTTTAAGAATTACCCCGTTCAACTTTTTCCTATGGAGTTCATGGACCGTTTCATGTAGGACCGCGACACCATCAAGGATGTTGACGACCTTTCATAAAAGCCGTTTGAGACGGACGAACCACATGATCTGCCACGGTGTTCAGTCGAATCGTCGCTACTTTGGTAAATATTTTAAAACTAACGTTAAGGAGGCATATAGGTCTAAACTGTTGGATCCTTTCTGCCTCGTTAACCTTAGGTAATAAAGTTATTTCACCAAAATTTAGACGAAACAACTCTAATTGTCCTCTGTGAAGACATGCGAACAACTGGAGCAAGTCGGTCTTTATAACATCCCAAAAGTTCTGGTAAAACTCAGATGGGAAGCCATCAGGACCAGGAGCCGTATTATGTTTCATTTGGAAAACCGCATTTCTCACTTCCTCCTCTGAGTAGAGTGAGTAGAGTTTAGTAAGAAGGCTATTTTCCTTGTCTGAAACCTGGGGTATGTCTGCTATTCGAGACTCGTCCAAGGAGAAATTACCTTCCTCTGGAGCACCGAACAGAGCTTTATAATAATTTGAAATGTACGTCTTTAGCTGTTCATGGCACTCAATCGTCCCTCATCCTGGACCAGAGAGTGAATACGCTTTTTCCTGTATCTGTCATTGGCAATACTATGGAAATAGCGAGTATTCGAGTCTCAGTTATCTGCATTTAGTTTATTTTTCGTCTGCATCTAGCTAGGTGTGGTTTGTAGCAGTAGTTGCAGTCTCAAAGGGGCATGCATGCATGGCGAGATGCTGGCAAGCCGTGCGATGCGGCAAGACTGGTGAGATGCCGTTTGGTGGTGTGAAGCTGCCACACTGCATGCAGGAAGTTAGGGACTTTGTAGCTGTTAGTTGTGGGCGGGGTCGTATGCTTCCTAGAGTGATTCTAGGGGATCAGGTTAGCTGGTAGTGGATTAGTGCATGCAGGACGTGGTGTTAGTGGCGTGAGTGGCATCTGGCCGTGTGTGCATCTGTGGCTATTTAAGCCCTGTAATCATGTTTACTTTAAGTAAGAGAAATAGTGAGAAGAAAAGCTCGGCTGTGTGAAACAGTCCGAGGCCCAAACAACAGTGTGCATCTTGCCTGTTGTGTGAAGCAACAAGAGAGAGCTAGCTGAGAGTTGAGAGATTCAACTCCAACAGATACCCGGAAACCTTGTTACAATTTCAAATGTTTCTAAAATATGCTACAGTTTCATATCAAACCGGCAAGAAACGGCTTGGTGTCGCTTAACTCGGCTGTGACGACTCATGGTGAGATGGTGTGTGCCGTCGAGAGAAAGAAAACCGGACCTGTTCCTTCCATCATGGCGCACCATGACTTGTATCATCGAGCAACAATCGAGAGGGTCCGGCGATGACAGCAACATCGCCAACATATGCGCGTCGGCGGTCTCGATTATCTGTCGATGGATGGATCGGCAGTCAGCTCCCAATTGCGCGAGAAACTTCCTAAGCCATGTGACTGATCGGTATCACCTTATTTATGCCGTACGTGCGTGCTATATCTGAAGCTAAACAAAGGGGTGCGCCATGCATCTTGATCAACTGGAATTCGTGATTTTCTTTGAGAAATTTTAGGCTGAAGTGATGAAGATGAACAGAGATGCATGGATCTCGTCTGCTTGATTGGATGTCACATCAAACGAAATGATATTTGGCATGAAAAGCGAGGGCAGATGAAAATGTAACTGGTTTTCTTTATTTCTTCTTTAGAGCATCTCCACTGGGGGGCCTCTAAAAGACCCCAAAGGCCTTTTGGGGAGGCCGGACAAAAAAAACGTGCACCAGCGGCACCTCCCAAAGCATCGCCTCGAGCGATTTTGTGTCTTTGGAGGCCCTCCTGGAGGTGCCGGACATCAACTCGGGCATGGCCCTGACAGCGCTGGCCCACCCGTCATACACACGACGCGCCCGTCCCGTGTTAACGAACACTGTGCAGGAGGCCGTTGCGCCGCGTTTAATGTCGAGGCGAGTAGACGGCGCCACGCCTGTCATCACGTGCCGCAGACCGTAGCAACGCGTCGCAATAACGCCGCGTCGCTTCCAATGGTGCAGACGGAAGCGACGCGTGTTGGGGTCGCAGCGGTGGCGCCCTGCAGACGCTTCGTCGGCGTCAATGCGCGGCCAGGCGAAGCGGTGGCCGCGTTAATGCAGGCCACCCAACCCCGCTCCTCCGGCCGCTTTAAAACCCGACGCAGCGCAGCCCTCATCTACTCACACCAACACTTCTCCCCCTCTCTCCCTCTCCCCCAAGAACATAGGCCACCATGGCGGGCAGCCCCGGCAGGCAGCAACGCCACGAGCAGCTGGAGTAACTCTGGCGTCGCAACGAGGAGACGGAGATGGCCAAGGCGTACGAGCGAGTCATGTGGCGCGAGGAGGCCGAGAACGCTCCTCCGTACGTGCTCTCGCTGCAGACCGCGCGGCTGAGCAGCCACCACCAGCTGCCGGACGGGTGGGTGAGGAGCGCCGCCAACATTCCGGTGGCGCCGCGACTCAGCGGGCAGGACCGCATCGAGTTCGTCAACCACAAGTGGACGGAGATGCCGTACGAGCAAAAGCTCGACCGCAAGTACTCCATCTCGGCGCCCAACTGGCACGCTGTGGTGAACAAGGAGTACGAGACGCGTCGTAGCGGTCGACGAGAGCCAACGCCGGAGTTGTACTCAACGGACGACGACCGTGACGGCGAGGACGGCGACGCCAACGACGACGACCCCGAGCTGCCCGATCTGCCTCTACAACCGGCTCCATCTTGGTCAGCAGCGTCGTTGTCACCGAAGAAAGTGGCGGCGCAAGCCGAATAGGCTTCCCATCAAACGCCCCGCCGCATGTCACGGCGGTGAATCAAAAACGACGCGTCGGCAAAGTCAGAAACCTTCAGGGCTCAGCCGAGGCTATGGGACCGTTTCTAAAGGTTATAGCCGATGGGAACGAGCGATGGCCAGAAGTGAAGCGTTGTTACTTCTTTGGCTTGGTTCGCATCTTCTTCCCCTCGCTGGCCATGAAGCGGCATCTCTTCTCCTCGCCTCGCCGGCGCGTGTAGTGGTTGGCGAGAAGCTGCATAGGCCTTCTCTCTCGCCCCTAGTCTAGGTTTAGTTTGTTAAATCTCGTTTAAATTTGAAATTGTAAGTTTGTTAAATCTCGTTTAAATGAAGTTTGAATAAATGGGGGCGACCACGGCATGCCCGCATTTGTGTTGTTCATCGACGGCGCCGTCCCGTTCCTCATTTCTGTTGTTCATCGGCGACGGTTCGTGCGCGCGTAAGGTGTTCGACAGTTTGGGCGCGTTTGAGGGGTGGGCCTTTAGGGGGTGCCGCTGTGGGCGGCCTCTAAATGTTGACCGGACACATGTCCGGCACCCCCAAAGTAGGCTCAATTGGGAGTGTCGGACACAGATTTAGAGGCCCCGATGGAGATGCTCTTAAAATGCAAAGGAAGGTGTGTGCCACTTGTGGGATGGGTCCATACGCTGATCTGTTGAGTACTACCTATCGAGAAGCGATCGATCGGCAAGCAAGCTAGCGAGCTAGCTATCGCAGATATGGTCCAAGAACTTTAGGCCATCATACATCAACGGGATGGAGTAATACGCAACGCACGTACAGGAACAGCAAAATTCCAACGAGCTAGCTACTGGCTACTTTGCAGATCAGCTTCCTCTACAGATAAAAAGATCTACAGCTAGCTCATTTATCCGTAGGCGCATACTACTCGTCGTGTCCCTCTCCGGCGTGGGGCACGCATGGGGACCGGCCGATCGACGGAAGAGACCGGCCGGCCGGAAAGCATTGCGCGGCGTTGGGCAGCATACGACGTGCTAGCGAGGCAGGCAGGAGCATATGGCACAGCTAGATCATCTTGGAGAAGTAAAGGAGAGCACGGCACAGCGTCACGTGCGTGACTCCTTTGCTTTCACGATGGGTCGCCATCGATCCACGCCTAAACCCTTCCTGGATCATATGCGTGTGCCGGCCGGCGCTAGCTTTCTCTCTTCACCCAACAGAGATGGTGGTTCCTCTTTTCCATCCTGTATATATAGTGCATCCATTGATCGATTGCAGCCTTTAATCGGGAGTAAGAAGCAAGCAAGTGAACTAGCTCTGCTCATTTATCTGTTGCCCTGTTGGCTTCAGTTCGGATGCAACAAGGACGTTGGTAAGAACAGCATGGGGTAGAGAATGAGCATTGAGAACGGCCATGCCCATGACGCCCAGTGGGGACATAACTACAGTAGTTTTGGTGCTAGCAGTGGATTAGAAGCTTCTTAATCTCCAATAATTTGCTCACATTCTAGCAGTACCACGTGACCGATCGAGTTCTCTGCCAAATGCATGCACTCTATACAAAGACTGGCCTAATACTCTTAAATGTAAAGCAGTCTAATGATCCTGAGGACTTTAATTCAGTCTGAACTAACAACGCCGATCTCATCTCTTCTTCTCACGAGAATATACATGAGCACCAATAGTGAACTACCTAACAGCACCGGAAACAACGTGGATAAGCATGCAGCCCGTCCTGTCGATCAAACACGCCATGTGCATGCACACCCGCAAATTTAATCCATTGCTAGAACTAGTGCACGCACTCCTGATCAATAATTCGCCACAAAACTTTCATTGTACGTACGGGCAGCAAGATCACTGGCTTATCCCGGGCTCGGATCTATAGCGAATATAAGATGTCGTCGTCGTCAAACCCTGATTAGCGAGCTACTAGATCACTACGCAGTGAAGTGCCTCGCTGACAAGGCAACAAAGGTAAACTGATAAGCTGTACGTTTTGATCATGACATGTATCCACAGAATTATATGTGGATCATATTCATATGGTTGATCGATGTTTCGGTGATCCTGACATGCATGCTGCAGGCCCTAGCTTAGCACTAACATGCTTGTCAGTGTCAAAGGATGTCGTAAACTCAAAGAGGTTTCTGGTATACTTACAAGAAATGGAAGCTGGGTTGTGATAATCTAACTAGTTAGTTAGATTATAGTGGAGTAGAGGTGTATGGATCATATGGCTGATCGATGTTTCGGTGATCCTGACATGCAGGTCTAGCATTAGCACGCACTTGCTTGTCAGTTCCCTATAAAAAACTTGCATGTCAGTGTCAAAGGAATGTCGTAAACTCAAGAGGTTTCTGGTATATATACAAATAACAAATGTGATATGGAAGCTAGCTTGTGGTAATGTAGCTAGTGGTGTTTGATGTGGAGATCAACAAGTTGAACAGAGCCCATGACGGCAACTTTGAGGAGTAATGGGGTGTGTGGAGACCGACGCATGTTGAACCAGAAAAGAACCCTTCTTCCACCCGGCACCACTCTAAGTGGTCCTTCCTACGTCTGCCTGGACCTCAGCTAGTACCCCCATTTGCCATGGTGCAAAAAGATCTTAATTTGTGCTGTAAAAGAGTGCTGAGAATATCAACAGATTGGGGGTGCAAATCGTTTCGAAAGCCAGCTGCAATAGCTGTTTGGTGTCATGGTGACATCGCCGGCTGGCCTTGCAAGGCCATGGCGTTGATCTTTGTCTGAAGATGGGTTCGAGGAAAACGGCGGTAGCGACTTCTGTAGCGCGCACATGCGGTGCGCGTTGAGGGTCTGCTGGACCGGTACTCAGGTTGTAGATGATGCATGTACGTGTGAGGTCAAGTCATGCGGCTCTGATCATGGCCACCCCCATCATAGTTGTAGCGATTTTTTGTTGCCGAGCGGCTGACTTCGGTTTGATCAATGTTGTAACTTGTAAGGTTTGCTAAATAATTGCGGATGGTTGTGTGCATCACTTTGATGCAGAGGCCGGGGATCCGCACCCCCTTATCTAAAAAAAACTACCAGTATTGATATATCTCTGTAGAATTCAGCATCTTAGGACGACGATCAAGCTCCGTAGTCTACTGTCTACGGGTTCATGGATTAGAAGTGTTGTATGACCTTGCATAGTTGCTCACATATAGTACCTCTTAGACTCTTTACAATAACAATGCATGGGTACAACCTACCTAGTCAGTACTTAGTAGGAACTTAAGAGTTGTACAAGCAGCACGGATCGAACTATGTAGAAATCGATTGTCCAGTCACATTCAAATATGCAAGGGACACCCGGACTGATCCAAACAGGCCAGCAAACGACGAGTTCGATCAGACTCCTGCACTACGCACAGCGCAATAACGACCATCCAACCTCTGCTCTGCCGTATGGCTATATATCCACATGAGAAGTGAAGCCCCTTTGCTTAAGAAAAAAGCATCACCGCACCAACTCGGCAGGCACCGCGAGCTAGCTAGGTTCGACCTCGCTCCTCCATGCCGTCTTTCATCGACGGCCCCAGCCTCCGGTCGCTGCTCCGGCCGTCCACCAACGGGCGTCGGTCCAAGATCTCGGACAGCGCTGGCGGCGGCAGAGGAGCTGGCGGCGGCCACGGCCATGGAGGGATCTTCAAGATGTTCAAGCTCATGCCGATGCTCTCGTCCGGGTGCAAGATGGTGGCGCTTCTCGGCAAGCACAACAGGGCCCTCCTCGCCGACCACGCCACCACGGTCACGCTCTTCGGGCACCGCCGCGGCCGCGTCAGCCTGGCCATCCACGAGGACACCCGCGCGCCGCCCGTGTTCCTCATCGAGCTGCCCATGCTGACGAGCGCGCTGCACAAGGAGATCGCCTCCGGGATGGTGAAGCTGGCGCTGGAGAGCGACACACGCAGCGCGCGCCGCAGGCTCGTGGAGGAGTACGTCTGGGCCGTCTTCTGCAACGGGCGCAAGGCCGGATACTCCATCCGCCGGAAGGAGGCCTCCGACGACGAGCTCCACGTGATGCGCCTGCTGCGCGGCGTGTCCATGGGCGCCGGCGTGCTGCCGGCCGCGCCCGACAAAGAGGGTGGTGTGCCCGCCGGGCCCGACGGGGAGCTCACGTACGTTCGTGCCCGCGTCGAGCGCGTCGTCGGGTCCAAGGACTCGGAGGCGTTCTACATGATCAACCCTCACGAGGGCGGCGTAGGAGGCGACGCTGGGGGCGGCGGCGACGACGGCAGCGCGCCGGAGCTGAGCATTTTCCTAGTCAGGATGAAATGAGCAAAGCAATTACAGACGAGTAATTCATCTACACACATATATACCCACTACCATTTTCTTACCCTTTTTGGCATTTGGATTTGGATACCCTCTTCTTGTGTGCAGATCAGAGGTGTGTTCGAGGAAATGGTGGAATATATAGAGTATATAATTTAGCAAGTTGCATGTATATCTCCATGGTAGACACTTAATTTTGCATCTCGTATGGTGATCGAACTCAAAATATATCTGGCAATGCCATTTTTTACTAAAATATATTTCTCAATATTATATACATTAGTATGGTAAAATTATTCTCCTGCGCAGGAAGTATTGGGCATAGATATCTGATGGACTACTATGTGTGCATACTAGAATGAATTTAATTAGGACTTACCATGATTATCTCCAAGTGATGCTAGTACAAGCTGGTGTTATACTTTTGGAACGAGAACTTCACTTCTCCACCTTTGACGCTTAATTAGCACAATGACATTGAATCATGCAAGGATTTCTTTTGGCTGCGTACTATTGTTATGCAGAAGCCCAGGTTGAATGTTTATGCCGTTGTATCGGATTGGTATGACGTACGGTAAGTTCAGATGAAGCTTTTTTAATCAGGAAGATGAACTTGTGATCCTACTGCATTAGTTACTCATTGTTCTTGTAACTGAATTATTAGAGTATGCCAACTGTAAGAAGAAACTTCTGGCCCCGAGCTAGAGTGTGATGTGCTCAACTTTTAAGTTCTTATGGCAGCAAGAACAAGTAGATATCAATCCAGCATGACAGATCGATTCATCGCCCTTGGTCCTGAAACCGAAAGGGATATCACATCTTCAGGACGTGGGGCTGTTCTCATCTTTCAAGATGCATGGGCAACCTATGTGTCTAGTGTAGTCTATGTTTGCATGCATGCTGGGCCACAATGCACGATCTTGGTTAATGAGAATGTCTATGATGAAGTACTGTTAGTGTTCGATTGGTGGTAAGAGCTAGGTGTCCAGCATTAACTTTCCAGCTTGGTTTGGTACTCCCCTCCGGTCTCTCTCTGTGGACATGCATCTATCGGCCCAGGAATTTCTTCCAGAACGGTTTGCTTACTATGTACTGGGTATAAGTTTCGGCATCTCAGCTGTCTGCAGAGTTCACTTTTAATCTTTTAATTCGTTTCATATATCTTTGGTTTCTCATCTTTTCAAATCTGAAATTTTGGTCCCATTATACCCTACCAGAGGTTGTTTCTCGACTTGCCACATGGCCCACCTTGCCATGTTCTTCTTCCCCTTCACGCTGTTTTTACTGTTTTTGTGGGTTTCTTAATTTGTATGTTGTGGTGGTAAATTCATATATGCTAACATGGACGTATGACAATTTGGGCACCATAACATCATTTGTCTTCCTGTTTGTTCTATGTTTTTTGGTTTTTATTTTTATTTTTATGTTGGTGTGGTAAATGCGTATGTGCTAACATGGACATCAGATAACTTGGGTAAGAAACCACACCAAAAATAACAAGTGGTTTTGAATTGGGCATTTTAAACCAAAGTGTGTCTATAGGTGGTGAGTTCACACTCTCTACCCTTACATGTAGGAACCTACTGCTCAGAGGCGGAGCAGCCAGGATACGATTGCTATAACAAGTAGTCGCGTTCAATATTTAGCGGAGTGGGACCGGAATACACTTGTCCATGCTAAAACTAAGGATCGGCGAGGTGCAAATAAGATTAAAACACTTAGTAGAGTGTCAGTTATCAGTTCTCAGAGTGGTTCAGAGCAAACATCTATTGAATTTATTACTCCCTCCATTCCATATTAGATGACTTCCATTTGTTCAAAAAATGGATATACATAGACTTGTAACATGTCTAGATATATCCACTTTTATACAAATGAAAGTGATCTAATTTGGAATGGAGGGAGAACATGTTGTTAACATAACAAGATGAAACCCATCCAGACTTGGTCACTCGGTTCGTTGATAGGAAAGTGGAGCTGATCCAATTAACTAATTCTTGTGTGATCCTATTATGGAGATGGAGACCGAGAAGGATCTTTTTATGAAGCATCCAAAACACTCTCCCGAGCCTGGCGGCTTTATAGCTGGTTTTGGTATTGGCACTAGTAGAGAACAAGCCATAGGACCAAACAGAAATACCCCATTTGTCCCGGTCGTATTACAAACCGGGACAAATGTGGCCAAATAGTTGGTCTTAGCCTCCACGCGCTTTAAAATCGAATCTTTTGTCCCGGTTCCAACCACGAACCGGGACAAAAGGTCATCGGACCCCATTTGTCCCGGTTCCAGCCACGAACCAGGACAAAAGTTAGGTGCCTATATATTTTAAAAATGTTTTGACACTTACAAAAATTCATTTTTGACACTTAAAAAATAGAAAATGATATTTATGAAAATAATTTGAATAATCCCTTCGGCATGATTGTTTACTATATCAAGATGCACTCATTTGTGGAATACGAGACCTTTTCACAAATAATTTGAAGAATATGAATTAGATTCAAATAATCAGCATAAACTCATTTTACTAGGCGAAATTAGGTAGAAATCAAGAAAAAATCTAATACTTGGGGATTATCCATCATATGTGTACTAGTTTCCATGAAAAATAAATATGTGCCATTTTTCATCATATTTTTTGTACTTTGTTCACAAAAAAGTCATTTTTCGCACTTAAAAAAAATGGAAAATGATATTTATGAAAATAACATGAAGAATCCCTTTGGCATGATTGTTTCATATACCAATATACACCTATTTGTGAAATATGAGATCTGTGTCACAAACTATGTCGTGAAAATGACCATAACTTGATCATTTGGTTTGAAATTTCAAACTTCTAGATGTTTATAGATGATAGACCTTTTTGTGAAGATTTTTTTGCAAATTTTGTCAAAAATCAAGTTTATCATTTTTCATAGCAACTAGTACACATATAAGGAGCCCATGCCGAAGGATTTCATTTTTTGAGATGTTTATCAATTTATTTCATTTTTTCTTAAAAGCGATCAAAACAGTCGCGATGACTATTCGTCGAAAGAGGTAATATTTTATAGAATTATCAGTGTTTCTGTGATATAACCACTAGTTGTGTACCTCAAAATGATTTTTCCAAAAATTTCAGAACAAACTATCAAACAGTTGTAATTCAAATTTGAATTACTTTCGATAAATCAACATAAACTCATTAAACTATGGGAAATTAGTTACAAATTAAGGAAAAACCTAATACTTGGGGATTATCCATCATATGTGTACTAGTTTCCATGAAAATTAAATGGGTCCCATTTTGCATCATATTTTTGGTACTTTGTTCACAAAAAAAGTCATTTTTTCACTTAAAAAATGGAAAATAATACTTATGAAATTAATTTTAAGATTTCCTTTGGCAAGGTTGTTTCTTATACCAAGATACATCTATTTATGGGATATGAGATATTTATCACAAACTATGCCGTGGAAATGACCATAACTTGGTCATTTGTCTTGAAACTTCTAGATGTTTATACATGATAGACCTTTTTGTGAAGACTTTTTTTTGCACATTTTGTCAAAAATCAAGTTTATCATTTTTCATAGCAACTAGTACACATATAAGGAGCCCATGCCGAAGGATTTCATTTTTTGAGATGTTTATCAATTTATTTCATTTTTTCTTAAAAGCGATCAAAACGGTCGCGATGACTATTCGTCGAAAGAGGTAATATTTTATAGAATTATCAGTGTTTCTGTGATATAACCACTAGTTGTGTACCTCAAAATGATTTTTCCAAAAATTTCAGAACAAACTATCAAACAGTTGTAGTTCAAATTTGAATTACTTTCGATAAATCAACATAAACTCATTAAACTATGGGAAATTAGTTAGAAATTAAGGAAAAACCTAATACTTGGGGATTATCCATCATATGTGTACTAGTTTCCATGAAAATTAAATGGGTCCCATTTTGCATCATATTTTTGGTACTTTGTTCACAAAAAAAGTCATTTTTTCACTTAAAAAATGGAAAATAGTACTTATGAAATTAATTTTAAGATTTCCTTTGGCAAGGTTGTTTCTTATACCAAGATACATCTATTTATGGGATATGAGATATTTATCACAAACTATGCCGTGGAAATGACCATAACTTGGTCATTTGTCTTGAAACTTCTAGATGTTTATACATGATAGACCTTTTTGTGAAGACTTTTTTTTGCACATTTTGTCAAAAATCAAGTTTATCATTTTTCATAGCAACTAGTACACATATAAGGAGCCCATGCCGAAGGATTTCATTTTTTGAGATGTTTATCAATTTATTTCATTTTTTCTTAAAAGCGATCAAAACGGTCGCGATGACTATTCGTCGAAAGAGGTAATATTTTATAGAATTATCAGTGTTTCTGTGATATAACCACTAGTTGTGTACCTCAAAATGATTTTTCCAAAAATTTCAGAACAAACTATCAAACAGTTGTAGTTCAAATTTGAATTACTTTCGATAAATCAACATAAACTCATTAAACTATGGGAAATTAGTTAGAAATTAAGGAAAAACCTAATACTTGGGGATTATCCATCATATGTGTACTAGTTTCCATGAAAATTAAATGGGTCCCATTTTGCATCATATTTTTGGTACTTTGTTCACAAAAAAAGTCATTTTTTCACTTAAAAAATGGAAAATAATACTTATGAAATTAATTTTAAGATTTCCTTTGGCAAGGTTGTTTCTTATACCAAGATACATCTATTTATGGGATATGAGATATTTATCACAAACTATGCCGTGGAAATGACCATAACTTGGTCATTTGTCTTGAAACTTCTAGATGTTTATACATGATAGACCTTTTTGTGAAGACTTTTTTTTGCACATTTTGTCAAAAATCAAGTTTATCATTTTTCATAGCAACTAGTACACATATAAGGAGCCCATGCCGAAGGATTTCATTTTTTGAGATGTTTATCAATTTATTTCATTTTTTCTTAAAAGCGATCAAAACGGTCGCGATGACTATTCGTCGAAAGAGGTAATATTTTATAGAATTATCAGTGTTTCTGTGATATAACCACTAGTTGTGTACCTCAAAATGATTTTTCCAAAAATTTCAGAACAAACTATCAAACAGTTGTAGTTCAAATTTGAATTACTTTCGATAAATCAACATAAACTCATTAAACTATGGGAAATTAGTTAGAAATTAAGGAAAAACCTAATACTTGGGGATTATCCATCATATGTGTACTAGTTTCCATGAAAATTAAATGGGTCCCATTTTGCATCATATTTTTGGTACTTTGTTCACAAAAAAAGTCATTTTTTCACTTAAAAAATGGAAAATAATACTTATGAAATTAATTTTAAGATTTCCTTTGGCAAGGTTGTTTCTTATACCAAGATACATCTATTTATGGGATATGAGATATTTATCACAAACTATGCCGTGGAAATGACCATAACTTGGTCATTTGTCTTGAAACTTCTAGATGTTTATACATGATAGACCTTTTTGTGAAGACTTTTTTTTGCACATTTTGTCAAAAATAAAGTTTATCATTTTTCATAGCAACTAGTACACATATAAGGAGCCCATGCCGAAGGATTTCATTTTTTGAGATGTTTATCAATTTATTTCATTTTTTCTTAAAAGCGATCAAAACGGTCGCGATGACTATTCGTCGAAAGAGGTAATATTTTATAGAATTATCAGTGTTTCTGTGATATAACCACTAGTTGTGTACCTCAAAATGATTTTTCCAAAAATTTCAGAACAAAATATCAAACAGTTGTAGTTCAAATTTGAATTACTTTCGATAAATCAACATAAACTCATTAAACTATGGGAAATTAGTTAGAAATCAAGGAAAAACCTAATACTTGGGGATTATCCATCATATGTGTACTAGTTTCCATGAAAATTAAATGGGTCCCATTTTGCATCATATTTTTGGTACTTTGTTCACAAAAAAAGTCATTTTTTCACTTAAAAAATGGAAAATAATACTTATGAAATTAATTTTAAGATTTCCTTTGGCAAGGTTGTTTCTTATACCAAGATACATCTATTTATGGGATATGAGATATTTATCACAAACTATGCCGTGGAAATGACCATAACTTGGTCATTTGTCTTGAAACTTCTAGATGTTCATACATGATAGACCTTTTTGTGAAGACTTTTTTTGCACATTTTGTCAAAAATCAAGTTTATCATTTTTCATAGCAACTAGTACACATATAAGGAGCCCATGCCGAAGGATTTCATTTTTTGAGATGTTTATCAATTTATTTCATTTTTTCTTAAAAGCGATCAAAACGGTCGCGATGACTATTCGTCGAAAGAGGTAATATTTTATAGAATTATCAGTGTTTCTGTGATATAACCACTAGTTGTGTACCTCAAAATGATTTTTCCAAAAATTTCAGAACAAACTATCAAACAGTTGTAGTTCAAATTTGAATTACTTTCGATAAATCAACATAAACTCATTAAACTATGGGAAATTAGTTAGAAATCAAGGAAAAACCTAATACTTGGGGATTATCCATCATATGTGTACTAGTTTCCATGAAAATTAAATGGGTCCCATTTTGCATCATATTTTTGGTACTTTGTTCACAAAAAAGTCATTTTTTTCACTTAAAAAATGGAAAATAATAATTATGAAATTAATTTTAAGATTTCCTTTGGCAAGGTTGTTTCTTGTACCAAGATACATCTATTTATGGGATATGAGATATTTATCACAAACTATGCCGTGGAAATGACCATAACTTGGTCATTTGTCTTGAAACTTCTAGATGTTCATACATGATAGACCTTTTTGTGAAGACTTTTTTTGCACATTTTGTCAAAAATCAAGTTTATCATTTTTCATAGCAACTAGTACACATATAAGGAGCCCATGCCGAAGGATATCCTTTTTTGAGGTGTTTATCATTTTATTTTATTTTTTCTTAAAACCGATCAAAACGGTCGCGATGACTATCTATGTTTCTGTAATGCAAAAGATTATTTGGATGTCATATTTGAAATCCTCTAATTTTTTTGATCAATTTAGACATTTTATTTGTTGAATTCTGATTTAAGGTTTTAAAGATACGAATTATTCCATACTAAATGAAAAAGGCAAAAATAAAGTAATATTTATTTTATCATTATTTATTACAATATTATTATTATTCTATAGTCATTGTTGTTTATTCAACTTAATTTTTATAATACAAGTAATGAAAAAGTATAACATGATGACCGAGTGGTTAATATGATTGATAAGATAGTAATATCAGTAAGTTCTCAGTTCTCTCTTAGTATCTAATTTGAAAGGAATCTAAATGTTAAGCGTGCTGGGGTTGGAGTAGTTTGAGGATGGGTGACCGAACGGGAAGTTTGACTTGAGATTAAATGTGTAGTTAGTAATGAAGTGTGTGGGTTAGTAGGTAATTAAATGTGTGGCTAAGTGAGAAACAAAAAAAAGTAAAATAGAAAACACGAAAGAAAAAGAAAAACATAATAGCAGCCAGCAATACGAACCGGGAAAGACATACGAAAGAAAAAGAAAAACAGAAAATAGGAAAAAAAACAAAAAACACTATTGTCCGGGGTCATAATACGAACCGGGACAAATAGCATCCGGCAAAAAGGCTGGCTGCCGCAGCCACGTGCCCCCCAATTGGTCCCGGGTCGTGGCATGCCCGGGACAAAAAGCCACCCTATTTGTCCCGAGCACGTTGTCCCGGGAGCGTGCCTGGGACAAATAGCCCATACGGCCCGGGACCATTAGCATGTTCTGCTCTAGTGTGGGCACTACCCTCTTCTTAAGAGCTTTTTATGCCAAGGAACTAAAACTTTCTTTGAGATGGGTGTTAGCCAAAGGCGGTGAACGATATGGTACTTGTGCTAATACCAAAAATAAAAGCCCCGCATACAAGATCCGACACAATATATACCAATTTTGACATGTAATGTTTTGTTTAAACGAAGTTGCGGCTAAAGTATTGTCTTTGTGACTTCGACCGGTGTTAGGTGAAACAATTTCAAAAGGGAAAACTGCTTTTGCTTCAGGTTGCTTAATTGTAGATAATGTTCTCACAACTTATGGCTGCATTCATTAGAAATGGAAGGCATATGTGTGTGCTATAAAGCTAGATTTTTTGGCAATGGGGATTGACAAAGTAATGGCATGTGCTGAAATCCTATCCCTTTTTGTACTGGGCAATGAGAAATTAGAAGAATTATTGCAACAAAATCCCATCACCCCGTAAATTTTCCTTATTTGTTCAGAAGGTATAACAAGCTTTCTATAGAGGTTTGGAACATAACGCACTCGTAATAAGGGTGGAAATTCATGCTCCCTACATCTTTCACCTCTTGTTTGCTGATGATTGTTTGGTATTTACCTAGCTACAGAAAATGGATCTAAGAGAATTCATGATACCCAAGAATTATATCAAGTGTCTTATGGTCAGATGATAAATAAAGAAAATCATTAATCTTATTCAGCTTAAATAGCTCTTTGGAATCTGGTATTTCTTCGGAGGCCCTGATGGAAAAATATTTTTTGGCTTGCCTATTGCCCTTGTATGATCATGAGATGATCAAGCTGATCACATTGCAGCTTGATTAAAGAAACTTGTTAACGGGTATGCCCCAAGGTTAATAAAAAGCGTCGGCAGAGAGGTTCATATGAATTAATTGGCCAAGAAATTTTGACTTATTCGATGAGTTGTTTCTGACTCCCGAAGAATATGTTCACAAAGTTGAAAAATATTGTTGCCCAGTTTTGGCAGCTGAGGGGATGAGAACAAGGGCAACCCCATTGGAAGAAGTGGATTGACATTACTATACCAAAAGTATTGGGAGGTACGGGATTCCGCTATTTTGAGTTGCTAAATCAATCCATGATAGCGAAACAAACATGACAACTATTAATAATCATGGTTCCCTTTGTGCTAGAACACTGAAAGGGAAGAATTTTAAAGATGGTGATTTCATGCCTTTCGGGAACAAATGGAATTAATCACATACGTGGCGTGCAATCTTGCATGGGAAAAACTGTAAAGCTTGGTGTTATCAGACATATGGGTGATGGCTCTAGTATAAGGGTGTATAGAGCTCTTTGGATTCAGAGTAACCTCTACAAACCATTGGTAAAACTATCACGTCGAATATTATGACGGTTGATGAAATTACTTATACGAAGTCTGGCGGCTGGAATATGGGAAATATCAAGGAAAACTTTGTTTCCCTTGACGTAGAATCTATCTCTACGATACCGGTGGATTGACTAGATGATAATTTATGGGCATGGCATCTATAAATTTTTGGGACTTCTAATGTTAGAGATCTACATATAAACTACTTGTGCAACACAAGCAGCTGTCTAACAATGCGTCTAGCTCTGGGTCGAGGAACAAAAAGATCTTTCTAGAAAATATCTATGGAGGTTGGTTACAATTTTTTTGGTGGCGAGATATTAATAAATTTCAAACTATCATAAGATGCGGTTCTTGACAAGCATATTGAGAAGAGATCGCCCATTGTCAATACTCCCTCCATTTCTTGATATAAGGTGTCTAAGTTTTTGAGACAAATTTTAAAATATAAGGTGTATTATGATTTATGGACAGTTTTACCCATCAAAAAACGAGCTACAGTCTGGATTGGAGGAATGTGATAAATTGTTTTCAGTTTATGGCTAATAGGGATTACTTTCTCTCGATTTTTTCAGTGGAAAATTAGTCCACCTTATGTAAAATATTGATGTCTTAATATCCGTGCTAAAACCTTAGACATCTTATATCAAAGAATGGAGGGAGTATTATGGAGAACAAGAAATAATATTTCATTCTCTATTTGAATGTAACATGGCTTAAGTTGTTGTGCACTAGTAGAAAATGGGGCTTCGGTTTCGAGCCCTGAGTCCCTTCAGTCCCGGTCCTGCCTGGAACCCGGACTAAAGATACTATTAGTCCCGGTTCCAACGGCTAGTAAGGCATCTCGAGGTCAAAACCTATCAGTCCCGGTTCCAGGCAAACTTTTAGTCCCGGTTGGATATACGAACCGCGACCAAAGGTTTTAGTCGCGGTTCGTGTAACAAACCGGGACTAAAAGTCCCATTTTATATATACTTCGTCCCTCTCGCCCGAGCCAGCCGTTGCATTTTCTGGTCAGAGCGCGTATGGAGAGCTGCTCGAGCTGTTCTTCGTGTTCTTCGCGTGGAGGTCGAGTTTATCAGCGTTGCCGTCGATTTGTGAAGATTTGAAGCTTCCTGCCTTCTAAAAGGTTAGCCATTGTATCCTATTATCTCTTACTGCTAATTTTTGCTCATTTCATGCTTTAGAAGTATAGAGATTGGTGGGTTTAGCTTTAGGAGTAATTTTGTGGCAAGTGTGAGCTCAAATTTTAGCTACCTAGCTAGTTTGCATATGTGTGAAGATACGGTCAACTTAGCTCAACATAGCTCAACAATAGCTCAACTTTAGCTCAACTTAGTTATTTATATGTATATAATGATATGTCACATATCCGAGCAACGCAGCCGTATACGATGGTCGACAACAGCAAGGTCCCCTACGGCGTCGTGAACAACTCCTCCTTTTCGGATGAGGTATTATTAGCACATCTAGATGTCATGTCGTCTCTGTAATATAAAAATAATTTTTAATTTAGGGTGAGAATTTTCTAATTTAATTTTTCCAATTATAAATATTAGGAATCAGTATGTGAGTGCGGCATTCGTGATGGATGTGTTCAGTTTTAACATTGTCTACAAGGAAAAGTCATTCTCCTAGAAGAATTAAATTTTACAAGAGAGGAGAAGAGAAAGACCGATGAAAATTTGAGTAGGACCGAAGAGAAGCTAAGGCTAGCTCATGATACAATCCACAAGATGAAGCAAGATTTAAAAACTCTGAACGAAAAAAGAGACATGGTTGTGGAAAAGAAGGGGGAAATAGAGTTGGATTTGGCGGATATCATCGATGGACACATGATCCAGACTCGTGAAACAAGGGAAAGAACGAGGTTGAAGATTAATAAGATGAAAAAGGCAGCTCTCCGAAATGAAATGTTCCTACATTTCTCATTCGGTGTCATTGTTCTCCTAGTCGCGATTATAATCGCCATGTACGGTTTTTTAAAGTGTGCAAACTAGCGTTGTCGTACTGTGTTGGGACTCGGAATTATTGTTAGCATTGTGTGATTGCGCTTGTATTGTGATGAACACTATATTAATTTGAGCACTTACTCTCTCTATATATAATTGTGTGTAGATGAGACGACAATGGATGTACAGTGACCGGCGATCGAATGAGTTCATGCAAGGCGTGCGGGAATTTGTCGAGGTTGCTAAGGCAAACGCGCATAATGGTTTTATGTGTTGTCCATGCTGTGTGTGTCGGAACGAGAGGGATTTCCCCGACTCACGGGATATTCACATCCACCTCTATACGTCCGGTTTCATGCCCGGCTATAAATGTTGGACCAAGCATGGATAAATAGGGGTCATGATGGAAGACGTCGAAGAAGAAGATAATAATGACGACTATCCTATGTTCCCTGAACAGTGTGAGACAGAAAATGTCGAAAATGAAGAACAGCAAGAAGAAGAAGTTGAAGCACCAGATGAGCCTATTGATGATCTTGGTCGGGTCATTGCTGATGCGAAGCGAGACTGCGAAAGTGAAAAGGAGAGGCTGAAGTTCGGGCAGATGTTAGAGGATCACAAAAAATTGTTGTACCCAACTTGCAAAAATGAACAGAAAAAGCTGGATACCACGCTAGAATTGCTGAGATGGAAGGCAGAGAACGGCGTGACCGATAAGGGATTTGAAAAGTTGCTAAAAATTATGAAAAAGAAACTTCCAGAGGATAACGAATTGCCCGTCAGTACGTACGAAGCAAAGAAGGTTGTCTGCCCTCTAGGATTAGAAGTGGAGAAGATACACGCTTGCCCAAATGACTGCATCCTGTACCGCGGTGACTATGAGGATTTGGTTGCATGCCCGGTATGCACTGCATTGCGGTACAAGATCAGACGAGATGACCCTGAAGGTGTTGAGGGCAAGGGCACCAGGAACAGGGTTCCTGCCAAGGTGATGTGGTATGCTTCTGTAATACCACGGTTGAAACGTTTGTTCAGAAACAAAGAGCATGTCAAGTTGATGCGATGGGACAAGGAAGACCGTAAGAAAGACGAGATGTTGAGACACCCCGCTGATGGGTCGCAGTGGAGAAAAATTGATAGAACGTTTCCCGACTTTGCAAATGAAGCAAGGAACTTAAGGTTTGGTCTAAGTACAAATGGCTTTAATCCTTTTGGGGAGCAGAGCAGCAGTCATAGCACCTGGCCCGTGACTCTATGTATCTATAACCTTCCACCGTGGTTGTGCATGAAACGAAAGTTCATTATGATGACATTGCTCATCCAAAGACCGAAGCAACCCGGCAACAACCTTGATGTGTACCTCAGGCCATTAGGTGAGGAATTTTTACAGTTGTGGTAGGAAGAAGGTGTACGTGTATGGGATGAGTACAAACAGGAGGAATTTGACCTACGAGCTTTGCTGTTCGTAACCATCAATGATTGGCCTGCTCTTAGTAACCTTTCAGGACAGACAACCAAGGGATATCATGCATGCACACACTGTTTAGATAAGACTGATAGTGTATATTTGACTAACGGGGGGAAGAATGTGTACCCTAGGCATCGTCGTTTTCTTCCACCCAATCATCCCATAAGAAAAAAAGGCAAGCATTTTGGTGAGGCGGAAAAAGGGAAGAAGCCTACCCTTCGTTCTGGTGCTGATGTATTTGATATGGTTAAGGATTTGAAAGTAATATATGGAAAGGGTCCTGACAGCCTAAAAGTTCCGAATGACGGACGCTAACGGACACGCACCCATGTGGGAAAAAAAATCTATATTTTGGGAGCTACCCTATTGGGAAATCCTAGAGGTCCGCTCTTGTATCGACGTGATGCACGTGACGAAGAATCTTTGCTTGAACCTTCTAGCCCACTTGGGTGTGTATGGGAAGAATAAAAAAGATACACCGGGAGCACGAGAGGACCAGCAACGTTTGAGAGAAATGGACGGCATCCATCAAGAGCCGTTTGAAGGTCCTGCCAGCTATACTCTTACGAAAGAAGAGAAGGACATATTTTTTGAGTGTCTGAGTAGTATGAAGGTCCCATCCGGATTCTCATCGAACATAAAGCGAATAATAAATATGGCTGAGAAAAAATTCCAAAACCTAAAGTCTCATGATTGCCACGTGCTTATGACCCAATTGCTTCCGGTTGCATTGAGGGGGCTTCTACCGGAAAGTGTTCGACTACCCATTGTGAAGTTATGTGCATTCTTGAATGCAATATCTCAGAAGGTAATCGATCCAGTGAGTCTACATACCTTACAGATTGATGTGGTTCAATGTCTTGTCAGTTTCGAGTTGGTGTTCCCACCATCCTTCTTCGATATTATGACGCACCTGATAGTTCACCTAGTCGAAGAGATTTCCATCCTCGGTCCTGTATTTCTACACAATATGTTCCCCTTTGAGAGATTCATGGGAGTTTTAAAGAAATATGTTCATAACCGTGCTAGGCCTGAAGGAAGCATCTCCAACGGCTTTGGAACAGAGGAGGTCATTGGGTTTTGTGTGGACTTTATTCCTGATTTTAAGCCGATTGGTGTTCCTGAATCGCGGCATGAGGGGAGATTGAGTGGAAAAGGCACTCTCGGAAGGAAAACAATGATCTGTATGGACGGTCATTCTATAACTGAAGCACATTACACAGTTCTGCAGAATTCCACCTTTGTGGCTCCTTATATTGAGGAACACATGAATATTGTACGGTCCAAAAACCCGGAGATGGATGACTCCTCGATAACAGAAGCACACAAGGCGAATTTCAGCGGTTGGTTGCAAGCACATCTCATGAATAACAACACTGTTGACATGGAGTTGTTCGACTTGGCCAGCGGACCATCTTCGACCATATCAACTTTCCAAGGGTACGAGATAAATGAGAATACATTTTACACAATGACACAAGATAAAAAGAGCACCAACCAAAACAGTGATGTCCGCTTTGATGCAACAAACGACGATGGAAGTAAGGACACATATTATGGTTACATAGAGGAGATATGGGAACTTGACTATGGACCTTTTTTTTAAGATCCCTTTGTTTCGGTGCAAATGGGTCAAGATGACAGGGGTACATGTAGATACCCAGTACGGAATGACAATGGTGGATCTCCAGAATCTTGGGTACCTAAACGAACCATTCGCCCTAGCCAATGATGTGGCTCAAGTTTTTTATGTGAAGGATATGTCTACTAGACTGAATAAAAGAAAAGAAAAGCAAGACAAAACATTATCCGGTGATACCAAGCGCCACATAGTTCTTTCAGGGAAAAGAAATATCGTGGGAGTGGAGGACAAGACAGACATGTCAGAAGATTACAATAAGTTTGATGAAATCCCACCCTTCAAAGTCAATATTGACCCAACTATCAGGTTAAACAATGAAGATACTCCATGGTTACACAGCGCATATAAGAAAGCGAAACACTAGTTGATGTGTAATAATGTTAAACCTTTTATGTAACTCTATGTATCAGAAGCTGTAATAATGTATTCCACGCCATCACGCCGCCTTATTTCAAGTTATTATTAGTTTAATTATAAAATATAATGCAAAAGATCTGAGTTTACCTCATATTTAATTGAAAATGGCAAAATGGTTATTATTATAAAATTATTTTAAGAATCAGAAAATGATTTTATATTAGTTATTCAAATTGAAACACTATTCATGTTCAAATTTTTGTAAGAATCCAAATTTGTAGTCAGAACTTATTCAAATGTATGTTCAACCTCTTTTGAAATCACAAAATGAAGAATAATTGAGATTTGGCACAAAAACACACGTTTAGTCGCGGTTGGAGCCACGAACCGCGACTAAAGGTGTGTCACCGCGCGCGAAAACTGAGCGGCCAAAAACTCAGCAGGTCGCGGTTCGTGGCTTCAACCGCGACTAAAGGGGTACCTTTAGTCGCGGTTGGAGCCACGAACCGCGACTAAAGGTCTGAGGTATATATACTTCTTCTTCACAATCCCGGTTCAATCCACGAACCGGGACAACGCTAAGGAACCACCCAGGACGCCACCAGGCTGCCCAAATCGAGCGCGCCGCCATCCGCTGCCGAGCTCCGCCTCGCCGCCGTCCGCTGCCGAGCGCCGCCGTCCGCTGCCGCACGCTGTCGTCCGCTGCGCCGCCGTCCGTCAACGCCGCCACTGCCGAGCTCGCCGTCCCCGCTTCCTCTTCTTCTCCCTCAACGCCGCGCCGCCGAGCTCGTCGTCCCCGTCCCCGCCGAGCTCGGCGTGGTCGTCGCAGCCGGTGAGCATTCCGGCCTCTCCCCTCGATCACTTAGTGTTAGGGCTAGGTTCAAATGCTAGTTAAGTTGTTAGTTTAGGTCTTATTTTTTAGTTACTATATACTGTTTTTGCTACTGTTTTTTAGGATGTTAATTACAATGCAAAGTACTTGTGCAATTTTTAAATTCCAAGTTCAAATGCTAGTTAAGTTGCTAGTTTAGGTCTTATTTTTTAGTTACTATATACCATTAGGTCTTATTTGTGCAATGTGTTGATTAATATTTGTGAAATGTGCAAAGGGTAGTGTCTTAGAATTATTGTTAGGAAAATGCTATTGTTCTTTAGTTGCTAGAGTTATGTGCAATGTGTTGATTAATATTTGTGCAATGTGTTGATTAATATTTGTGAAAATGCTATTTGTGACAATGTGTTTTTATGCAATGTGTTGATTAATTTGTGATGCAATGTTAAGTGAATTGCTACTGTTAAGCTCCATTGTCATGCTGACGTCAGCATGACTACTTTTGGCCGATGATTAGATGGTTGCATCTTCAGGGAGGTGTGAGTGAACCATGTTGTCTGAACATATATGCAATGTTCATTCCACGTTGTTCGCTGACACCATACCTGAAGCAATTCTATATGAGGCCTTGCTGTCTGTTTTGCAATGTTAGGAAGTTTGTAAATTAGTGTGTTAGCAAATTGTTATAGTATTTTAGTGTCTTCAATTTAGAATTTAGAAATATTGTTTTAGTACTTAGTTGAATTTAGTTGATTGATTTAGGAATTTAGTGTCTTCAATTTAGAATTTAGAATTTAGGAATTTAGAAATATTGTTTTAGTGTCTTAGCAAATTGTTATAGTATTTTAGTGTCTTAGCAAATTGTTGTTTCTTAGCAATAGGAATTTAGTTGATTTAGGTCTTCAATTTAGAATTTAGAATTTAGAACTATTGTTTTAGGACTTAGTAGTTGAATTTAGAATTTAGCAATATGTTGGAATTTAATACAATGTCTTTGAATTTTACAATGTTTTATACAATGTCTTGGATTTTAAGAGTTAATGTAAAGATTCATAGTTTCAAGATGGACGGGACTATGGATGTCCGGGACTGGGCTCCGCCGGGTTGGCACTGGGAGGTGCTACCTTCCGGTGCGCGCAGATTGGTGAGGAATGAGGGAACCATCGTCGACCCGGAGCTTCTTTGGTGGCGGTCACGTGGGCCCCGACGGGTACAGAGGGTGCCGGCCCCCGAGGAGTTGGTACGTCGTCGTGTCAGGGCGGAGGACGAGCACGTCCGTCGGTACATGGTCGCGTTGGATGTCCGTCCGTCCAACACTTGGCAGCATCTTCAGGGATCTCACATTAGTTACGATCCTGTTTGGGTTCCTTCACTTTGGGTTTTCACCGCACGCGGCATGTTTCCGGCGGTTCGACGTCCATTTTGATTAGCGTGATGTATAATGGATGCGATATATATTATTATGACTTGTAACTAATTGATGTTATTGCTACTACTACTTTCAATGTCCCTCTTTGTTGTTATTGCTACTACTTTTAATCTTTATTTAATCCTTTTTCTTTATAGTTAAAGCTATGGACCACAACGGTAACGGTAGAGATCCTCAGGAAGATGCATTGTTGAACATGATAGGGGAAAGCCGACCAGAAGATGTAGAGAACTTTGTAGATGACGGCTCACAATATCTATGATGGGTATTGCTTGTTGGAAGATTTGTTACAAGGAGACAACCCGCAAACAAGTATTGATGTCGATACTAGCGCTGGGCCCTCAACCTGCAAGTCCTCCGATGTAAATATTTAAGTCTTTTCTCATGATATATATCACTAGTTAGACCTTCACACATTGAGCATATATTAAACGAATGTTTTTTGTAGACCTCCAAATCGAACAAATCCTCCACTCCAAGGGGCCCGACCAAAAAGTGGGACGAGAACATGCACATGAGGATTGATGTAGTCAGTGCCGATGGGATCCCTTTGGAGCCCAAAAAGAGTGTGACAGCATTTACAAATCAAGCAGGAGTTCTTGTTAGGGATATGATCCCGATCACCTGTCGAGAATGGAATAAGCCAGCAAGAGCCGACAATATAAGTTTTGTCTCTGACGAATTAAAGAAATCTATTTGGAAGAAGCTGATATCACACTTCACTCTGCCGAAGATGGACACCCCGGAGCAAACAAAGGCCATGATGGACAAAGTGAAGGCGTGGATCCTTAAGAAGATGGCCACACAATTCTGTAACCACAAGAAAAGATTGTGGGCGACTTATGTCAAGAGCGGGAAAATTACTCCGGAGTTCAAGGGAACTCAAGAGAGGTTACGTGCTCAATGGGATGATTTCAAGACGTACAAGGAATCGGAAGAAGCTAAAGCACGGTCGAAAAAGAATGCGGATAATGCCGCGCTGAAGATATATCATCATAATCTGGGGACAGGTGGCTACAGGACTGCCAGGCCTAAGTGGGATAAATTTAAGGCTGAAATTAAGGCAAAAGGGCTATCTCCAGGTACAGAGAAAGTGCCCGAAAGAGCAGGAAATTTCCTAATGGCGCATGGTATGACGTTGGATATGGAAACAGGGGAGTTGGTTCTTCGTGATCCGACGAAGAAAGCAGTGTTGACTCCCCTCAAGGATCTTGAAACAGCAATAGCCGAGGTGGAGGCGGGAACTTTTGTTCCTGATAGAGATAACGACGAACTGACAAAGGCACTCAAAAATCCTGAGCACGGAGGACGCGTACGAGGCTATGGATGTGTTACTTGGAAGATAGGGTTTCATGAGAACATAAACACTTATAGAAGCCGAGCGAGAGCACAGAAGAGGAGGGAGCATCAGGTGGCAGACCGGCTGAAGAATGTGGAAGAAAAGAACGAGCAGCTCTTTGTGCTGTATTCTCAGATGCAGGAGCAAATATCAAGCCGTCCAGAGGGAGAACACATGTACATAGATCCCGCACCCGACTGCCGGAGAAGCAGCATGGCTTCCACGGCGTTGCATGTCAGCGTTGATGATGCACAGGTTGATGTGTCACCGATGGAGCGCTACCCCGTGGACAATATCGAAGAGAAGACTGATTGTGAGCTACACCAGCCATTGAAAAATATATCCATGAAGGTGGCCGTCGGCTTTGCTTTGAAAGTTGATCCTACAGCGCGTTGGCATGGCCGCGAGATTCCAGCTGGGTATGCTCGTGTCGGGGTGGATGAAATTCTATCCGGATGTGAGACATTGGAGATTGACTTCGCTGGCCCTGAAGGGGAGTCGACCCTGGGAGAAGTCTTGCATGGAGTTATTTTATGGAAAAAGAAATACATCATATTTCCAGGCTCGAAGCAAAGGACTAAGGCTCCCTCAGCTCCACGTCGATCATCGCGGCCTGATGCTCCATCACCTCCACCTCGATCATCGCCGCCTAAGGCTCCCTCACCTTCACCTCGACCATCGCCGACTAAGGCTCCCTCACCTCCACGTCGATCATCGCCGCCTAAGGCTCCCTCACCTGCACCTCGACCATCGCCGCCTAAGGCTCCCTCACCTCCACCTCAACCATCGCCGCCTCGATCTGCGCCTAAGGCTCCCTTATCTACGCCTAAGGCTCCCTCATCTACGCCTAAGGCTCCCTCATCTACGCTTAAGGCTTCCTCATCTGCGACTAAGGCTTCCTCATCTGCGCCTAAGGCTCCCACATCTTCCACGCTGCATCAGCGGACTCGATCTTCGGCGCCGCCCACTCAGTACATTGGAGTAAAGCGGAAGTGCCCGACTCCGCCTACTAAGGAGAAAGTGTCACCGCTCCCCAAGGGTCGTCCCACGGAGAATAAGAGGCAGCAGAGAGCCGACGTTGCCCAGCTTGGACAACAGAAAAAACAATCGATCGTTCCGTTGAAGGTGGCATCCCCAATTGTATTACCAGAACAGTTTGAAGAAATTCCTGGTCTGACGATTGCTGAAATGATAGGCCTAGTTGAAACCGGCATGGCTCCCCTGGCAAGGCAATTTGTCATGGGGAAGGAACTGGTCACAGAGGCGGAGTTGGCACTGCTACCTCCAAGGATGCGAGAATTACATCAGTGGTACATGGAGCGCACAAAAGACGGCCAAACAATGATGTCTCTTACATATAAAGATGAACATTACTTCATCGGAGAACAGACAATCCATATTGATTTTGATGAATTATGGCAGTTATTCAATATGGAAGCCCTCGACAAATGTATCATGAGCTGCTATTGTCTGTAAGTGATTAATTTTTATTTCTGTTATTAATTAAGTCTCTAGCTAATTAAGTCTCACTACATACATTCGTTCATATGCTATTATGCAGAAAGAAGATTCTCGAATGTAAGAGGATGGCTAATTATCAAGTTGGGTTCGTTGACCCGGATCGAGTTCATGTACATAACCTAGAACAGTTTCCGGAGGAAACGGAGAACAACTTGTTCAATGCATTAAAGCAACAAAATTATAAAGATGTGATTTTGTTTCCTTACAACTTCAGGTGAGAGTGTTCTTACTGTCTTGTACACATTAACTTTTCGCTCTGACTAAATGTTGATGAACGTGTGCAGCTACCACTGGATTCTCTTTAACATTCAAATTGACCGTGGGATAGTTGAGATCGAGGACTCAATAGCGCATACCTTGGAGTATTACGCAAGCATTACTGATATGCTCCCAAAGTAATTTCAATCGTTATTACACTATATCGGCCTCTTTATTTTCTTGTGTTCTAGTTATTAATATCTTCTTTATTCATTTTATTTGTAGGGTATGGAAGCGGTTCACAAGATCTGAAGGTGGTCATTTTAAATCAGAGCTGACCTTTAAACAAATCCCCGTAAGTATAGTACTCATTTTAATTCAAGTTTTAATATCGGATTGTCCTGTTTCATTATTATTTGATTCAACTCTATTTTCGTAAAGTGCGAGAAACAGCCACCGGCGACTAATCTATGTGGATACTTCGTTTGCGAGTACGTGCGCACGTGTGTCAGTGCGCGGACTTCTCCACATGTAAGTTCAACATTAATATATATATTCAGAGTTTTACTTTTGTTAATGACAATTTATATATTCATATCGACCTTCTATTTGATACAGAATGTGCCTTCACGGTCGGAACTCCCAGCAAAGCAACGCATAAGAGAAATTCAAGAGGAAATTGCTGGTTTTTTGCTTGACGAGGTCATAGCCCCAATAGGAGAATACAATGAAAACCCATAAGTGATATTCATGTAATTCTCGTGTTCGGAAGACACTCATGTGTATATATGATCGAATGTATATATATGTTTGTACGACTGACTCGTTATATTATATATGCATGTATGCTTAATTTAGACTCGTCATACAATATATGCATCGATGTGTGTAATTGTACTGTACGAATAATAGCTTAAATCATAAATAAAACAGAAAACAAAATAAAAAAACCTAAAACCCCTTGAACTTTTAGTCCCGGTTTGTAATACAGACCGGGACAAAAGTTTATCGCCTGAGCAGCTCGCCTGCGAGCCCACGTGGATGCTATTTGTCCCGGTTGCAGACGAGACCGCGACTAAAGGGGTTGGCCTTTAGTCCCGATTCCGCAGTCCCGATTTTTAAACCGGGACAAAAGACCCTTACAAACCGGGACTGTTAGGCTGTTTTCTACTAGTGGTGGCATCAGATCAAAGACAATGGATATTAAATTACCACAGTTTCACCCCCAGTCATGGTCGATAAGTATTTTGTCAAAGTATGTATCATTTTATGTAGAGCATGGGCTATTTGGTCCGAATAGAATGCACGAAGGCATGGGGTATCTACTCGTTCAGGGCCTCTTTGGATCACATGGTTGAAAAACAGAGGAATAAGAAAAACATAGGAATTCCATAGGTTTGCCAGTGCAAAACAGAGAATTGTAAAATGCAGGAAAACTACAGGAATAGGTGTTCGGATGAAATGCAGGAAAAGCACATGAAAAGTACCTCGATCCTACGCGCTTGAATCTAAAAAAGAGGTTAGAGTGGACGTTTCAATTCCTATAGAATTGAGGCATAGGAATCCATTCCATAGGATTTTGGTATCACCATTCCTTTGAACCAAAGGCAATCTATAGGAAAAATTCCTAAGGATTGGAATCCTTTGAAATTCCTACAATCCAAAGAGGCCCTCACTTTTTCAGTTAATTAAAAGGTGTCTAGACATGGCAACAAATATGCACATTATAGAGAAAGGAGTGAAGAAAAAGATTACCAAAAGTATAATTAAATGGAAGCCACGAGATGTCGTTTCCTGAAATCAATGTCGATGCTGCCTTTTACACATATGTGATGAAGGGAGGAATAGGGTTGCGTATCAGCGAACATGGGCTCAAGCTCTCTGGTATGATGAGGCTCCTAGTGTGATGATCATGGAACCCAATGCTATTAGAGATGGGGTTCAATTGGAGTCGGGCGTAGCTCTGTGTAAGGTGATCATAGATACTGACGCACTAGACTTGGTTAATTTGAGGAATTTTTCCTCCTATGATTGTGCTGAAGTTGCCTCCATATTTCTTGTGAAGAGTGAGACCATTGTTGATTTCCAACTAGTCTATGTTGGAGGGGTGCCAACAAATTGGCGCTTCTGTGCTGAACATGCTTGTTCTATAAGGAGGCGCTCCTTGTGGATTAAGTATATACCTAGCTAGCTCCATCTCTACTTTAGTTGATGTGAAAGAAATGTTATTGATCAACATAATAAAGCTTTGATTTGCAAAAAAAAAGTGGATTCTAATATCCGCTAAAGCTGCATTGTTGCGAGTCTTCACATCTGAGTGGATTTTGTCGATTCCCAATAAAGTTTGGGTTTTATCCTTTTCCTCATTTCCCTATTTCCTTTCTTTCACCATATTTTTATCTGTTCATTGGTCCATTATCTATTATTTCTTTTTTTTTACTATTTACTTTTTATCTCTCATTTTTGTGGGCCTAATACAAATACCATTGATGCCATTTAATTAAAAAACCAAGCATTCTGTTTTGAACCGAACCTATGCAATTTTGTTTTGTAGCGATCCTATTGAAGTACATAATTAATTTAATGTGATGGAGTTATTATCATCTACGTTTCGTATTAGCCTTTTTAATAGGTTACATTTTTTTTAAAATATGTTAACATATTCCATGGATAAACATATTCTATATTCACAGTAAATCTGGATTTCCTTTTCTTTATGCGATGAAATCTAGATCTACGGTAGGACGCACATAGTGGCATAGTAATACAAAGGGCATGTTTTATTTAGAGCCACAGGTTGCATGCTGAAAATTAGATAGACATATGTGGCAAGTGTTTTGGTTGTGTGCCACACTTTTTTAGTTACTCCCTCGTGCCGGATTTGATTGTCGCAGCAACTAGGCCGCCCTAGTACAAAAACTCTACCAGCCTGCGACAACCATTACTGACCGGAGGGAGTACTTACGCCACTTTTCATATAATCATGTGCTAGCCATTATTAGAAGTGTGACAACCATTTTTCTCCGACCCAAATATATAATGTTTCAGATGATTCCTATGTTTTTATTTGTATTTCTTCGTGCAGAATCACTCATTTTAGTCTGTAGATAGTTCATACTGAAATATCCACAACATATTACTATTTGTAATAACGGAGAGATTAGCAAATTGTAAAAGTGTGACAAGGTGTGGAGGGCCAACCAAAAATGCCCTAATTTAGGCTATTGGGCTACTATCAGCCCATCAAAACACGTTCTTGGAAGAGTTTATCGAGCATAGGTATTATCGCTAGGCACACCCAGCTGCGCCCACCGATCCACTCGGCGAATCCCCCAAATCGAGCTCTAGCCACCTCTCATCCCACCAGCCGGAATGGATCCGGCCGCCGCCGGCGCACGGCGGCAGGCGGAGCAGTGGATGCGGGTGGCTGAAAAGCTCTTAATGGCGAAGGACCTCGAGGGCTGCAAGGAGTTCTCCTCCCAGGCCCTCGCCGCCGACCCCCGGACCCCGGGCGCCGAGGATCTCCACGCCGCCGCCGACGTCCTCCTCTCCGCCCAGCGCCGCCGCGTGCCCAGCGGCAATCCCGATCCCTACGCTATTCTCGGCATCGACCCTTCCACCCCCGCGTCGCGCCACCCAGACGTCGTCCACTCCAGCTACCGCCGCCTCTCCCTCCTCCTCAACCGATCCCACCCGGACCGCCCCTCCTCGGTCTCCGTCGGCGAGGCTGCCCGCCTCGTCGCCGATGCCTGGGCCTTCCTCTCCAACTCCGGATTTAAATCCGCCCTCGACACCGCACTGGATGCCGCCGCTGCAGCTCGCGCTCCCGCTCCTATGCAACAGCATCAGCCGCAGCCATCGCCGCGTCCACAACAAAGCCCGATTGAGGCAGCTCCCCAGCCACGGTCATCTCCACTGCAGAGCCCGATACCAGCAGCTCAGCAGCCACCGCTGCCTCGACAACCGAGCCCGCTGCGAGCAGCTCCCCAGCCACCAGCCAGAGCAGCTGCCCCACCGCCGCTTCCACGGCAAAGCCCGATATGGGCAGCTCCACAGCCACCGGTACCTCCACAGCAGAGCTCAATACCGGCAGCTCGGCAGCCACCACCGCCTCCACAGCATAGCCCAATACCAGCAGCTCGGCAGCCACCACCGCCTCCACAGCATAGCCCAACACCGGCAGCTCGGCAGCCACCGCCACTTCCACAGCAGAACCCAATACCAGCAGCTCGGCAGCCACCGCTGCCACGGCAGAGCCCAATACCGGCAGCTCCACAGCCACCGCCGCCTCCACAGCAGAGCCCGCTGCCGGCAGCTCACCAGCCACCAGAGCCTACACAACAGAGTCTGCTGCGAGCAGCTCTCGAGCCACCCTTGGAAGCAGCAGTCTCACCGGTGGAGTCCCGTACGCCACCTTCATCAACATTTTGGACAGTCTGCCGGACCTGCTCCCACATTCACCAGTACGACCGCCTCTATGAGGCGCGCAAACTGAAATGCTCCAGCTGCCACCTGCCATTTGTAGCCGAGGCAATGACCGACACACCGCCCATTGTTCCGGGCACTGACATGTACTACTGTACCTGGGGTTTCTTTCCCATTGGGTTCCCAGGGTGCCCTGGATTTGAGAGTCTGGTCACTAAGCAGCTACAGGGACCAGATCAGCTGAATGCACCATGGCTTGGAGCCAATGGTGGTGCTGGTGTTCAAAATGGGACACCCATTAGTGCCGCAGTGGAGTCGCCCGTGGTGTTGGAACCTGCGCCAGAGCCTTTAATGCGCATGAGAGTGGGGGTGCCATCCGGGCCGGAACCTGTAATACCCACAAGAGTCGAGGTGTCCGTGGCGCCTAAACCTGTGAAGACCATGAGACTGAACCCAGTGAAGGTGGGAGCGAAGAAGCGTGGCCGGCCCAAAGGCAGCAAGAACAAGAAGAATTTATGATTTGATAGCCATGAAGACGTTTGACATGACATGATCATAGATCAGTCTGGTTAGTTGGTATATTCATATGATCCTGTTGTCATCGACTGAAGCCTTTATTCAGTAGGTTGTTTGCTCGTTTGCTACTGACAGTATCTTCCATGAGTAGCATTTCTTGTTTCTCAGGTAGTCTTGTTCGGTTGCTAACTTATGTTACCTTTCTTGGATCATGCTTTAGATGTTAGCTGCTGTGTGTTGTCAAATTTCATCACTCTTAGATATGTTGTTCTGAGATCACTGGGGATCAGTACTTGATACTGAGGGTTGTACATTCAAATAATATGCTTTTATAAGCTCTGCTCTGCACAGTGTTGCAGCAATGCATGAAGTAAGCTCATGATACTTTATTTGTGGTATATCCTGCTCATGCTAATATTCGAGTCCCGGAACCTTGAACATTGAACTCGTTTACTTTGAAGTACTGCACGTTTTCTATCAAAAAATGTACTGAATTGAGCTGGTATATCAGCTGTTCACATGAAAATGAATATCTGTAAGAAAATCTGGACGACCGTTGAAACATGATAGAAGGCTACAAATGCATCCTGATGATTTCTCTATATTCACTTTTTATTTTTGCTTGTGAAAGTCTAGAATGTATTGGGCACAGTTAATGTTTTCCATTGTTTCTCCAGTTTTTGAGACACCTTCGAATTTTTTTGAAGCTACTTTTGCTCTGGTTCTTCTTTGAAGCTACTTTTTGTCTGATTCTTCGCAGTTACCTACTTACTGCTTGAGTATTTCATGTGAAGTGAGCAAGGTCTGTGAGACTGCAGCCTGCAGGTAATTCATTTTCGCGTATCTATGCTACTCTCTGGGTCTCTGAACTCAATTGAGTTGTCCAAACTGTTGACCCCGTTCAGTTTCAGCTTGATTTGGATCTTGAATATGACATAATCTCGTTGATACTCAAAATTCACATACATAGAGGCTCAGTAGCGACTGGCAAGGGATGCTATACAGCTAATTTTGTTTCTTAGATGTAATTAAGAATGAAAATTATACCTACAACAAATTAGGTCTGTATTTGGGCTACTGTTGTATAGTTGTAGTATGTGGTAGTTAGCATGACAAAGAAAAAGTTCCTAGAATTTTACTTTGGGGTCTTACTAGATATTATGAAGCAGCACATTTTAGGGCTTATCGCCTTTCTCTCAACTTCTCTTCTTGGACAATCTCCATAGGAAAGAACAAACAGAAACTTATTATTATTAAATCCTACCTTCAGCATTCTTTCTCATGCAAATGCTTTTACCACTGTGAACTTAATTATGTTTATGAAAATGTTAAATAGACATAAAGAAATACTTCCTATGCTTACTAGCTGCCGACTTATATGCCTTTCTTGTCATTATGCTTTAGATGTTAGCTGATGTATCTTCAAATTTCATCAATCTCCTTTAGAGTTGAAAATTGAGTGGAAAGTTTCCGACTTTTTCTTGGAGAAACGAAAACGGAATGCTAATACGGAAATGGAATTTATGGAGCAGAAGCGGAATTTTTGGTGGAAACAGAAACGGAAATGAGACGACGCTTTCTGGCGGGAACACTTGCGGAAACAGAATTTATGTTCCTGACTAGTACCAAATTTTCATTTTACGGTCATTGTGCATGCCCAACATGTGAGCATGTTAAAGATGAACTAATGAAGTGGATTTTCCAAAACAGGTCACCACTTAATCCCTTCATGCGTTCGAGGAGGTTTTTCATGTTCGACCAATCCTCTATTCTCGCAATAAATCGAGAACCGCACTTCGGTTAGGGAACAAGTTTGTCCATTTACTTGTGTTGCTTGAATTTTTATTGCATGATTCAAGGTGTGTCATGTATCAGGCATACCTCCGCTTTTTGCCCCCTAACCGCATGGTATTCGGTATGTATTTGTTTCCAACAATATTTGTTTCCCCATTTGATGAAAACAAATATGACACCAATCAGTCCTGTCTATATTCGCTATGTTTTCATCCATAATCTCCTTGACCTAGACATGTGGATCTAAGATATGTGGGGGTTGCTATTTGGTACTGATAATTGTACTTTCAAATCCGAATGGTATTATACGCCGTAGTGTTGCAGCAATGAATGCAATAATCTTGAAATAATCTCAAGTTGTGTTGTTTTTGTGTATCCTGCTCATGCTAATTTTCAAGACCCAGAATTATGCCCATTAGGACCTTTCCTATGAGATTGTGCTATGACCTCGGGGTACTGGTTTACTTCCAAGGAGTACAAATTTTCTATCAACGTACTGAATTACCGCGGTTTATCAGTTGTTGCCATGTAAATGAATCGCCGTAAAATAACCTGGATGACTGATGAAAGATGGCAGAAGTCTCCACATTCAGTTTTTTTACTTTGCCGGTAGGAAATCAAGAATGTATTGCGCATGGTTATAATGCTATAAATATTTTCCCAGCTTTGAAAAAACCTTCCAAAATTGTCTCCGCTAATCTACTTTTGGTATGCAGTCCTTAGATCAGATGGTATGTCCAGGAACCATGATAGAAGTCCTACTACGTACTTACCTAGATCCATATTGGATTGAGCATTCAAATGTCAAATTAGCGAGATCTGTGAGAGTGCAAGTAGTTCATCGGGTCTCTATACTGGATTTTGTTGGGCAGTTTGTAGCCTATATCCATTTTAAGCTTGAATTGGAATCTCAATGATTTTTTTTTCGACGAGGACTCAAGAAGAGAATTCCTGCCGATATAGCACTCTGAAATATGAAGGGAAGGAACACGGCAACCTGCACCCACGAGCGGATACGGATGGAAACAAGTGTGTCATATTTGTTTCCATATATTTTTACGGAGCGGAGACAATATGGAAACTCCGGAAATGAATACAAACAGACACTGACCAAATACTGATCGAACCCAAAACAGAAGAGGGGTGTTTGCCGGAACAAAGAGATCACTCAAATCATGTAGGAAAACTCAAGCGACTCTCTATGACCACATCTATCCTTTTTCTACACGCATGTGTGTAGACATGTTTAGTGCAATGTTTACCTTGCACTAAAATATGTCTCTATACAACTGTGTAGAAAAAAACTAAAAAGACTTGCATCTAAGAACAGAGGGAGTAGACGAGGGACTAGGAATTCCCTGGGTTTGCCGTTTAGGGCCTCGTCGATTTGCAGATAGTTCGGCGTTTCCTGCGAGAATTGTGATGGTTCCTGTGAATATCCTTAATGAGGTACATAGTTAGAAATCAACCCGTCGGATATCAGAACGAGAGATATCGATCGGCGATGCAGTTCCTTTCTTTTCCCGACAAACGGGACGAGCTCTGGCTTGTCTTCATTTAGTAGTTGCCCCGTTTGGAACAAAGAAAAACCGTAGGAATTTTGAAGTATAGGAATTTTACAGGAAAATTTCCTATGGTACCGTTTGGAACAAAGGAATAGGAAACTTGGATTCCTTTGAAATTCCTATGGGATAGGCTATTCCATAGGAATTTTGGAGAAAACTAAACATAAGGTCTCAACTCATGTTTTAATCTTCCTATGTCTACAATTTCTGTGCTTTTCCTGCGTGACATCCAAACGACACTTTGGAAAAATTTCTGTGGTTTTGATTCCTGTAGGAATTCAGAAAACATGACACCTCAATTCCTGCATTATTCCTATTTCTACGTTTTTACTTCCTGTGTTCCAAACGGGCCTTAATAAGAATGAAAATGAAATCTGGCCGAAATTTTTTTTTTTTTGAAAAAAGAAACGCAATGCATTACTCGAAAGGCACATCACTATCGCTAGCCACAGAAACCTGTACGAAAGCTGGAGCATGACCCGGCCATACGGCTTGGGAATCATCACACAGCTTCGCACCAAACGCGGCGAGAGCGTCCGCAACCTTATTACAAGCTCTAGGACAGTAGCTTACATCAAAACAAATAAAGTTCAGAAAAATTGACTGTTTAATCTCGTCGATTAACACCGCAATCGGCCCACGGTTGTCATCTCCGCTATTGATGGATTGTACCAGCACTTGTGAATCAGATTCAAGTTGAATCCGTGAGATTCCCCATGTCTGCACAATCTGCAAAGCTCGACTACAAGCTTCAGCTTCGGTTTGCAAAGCATCCGAGGTAAACTGAATTCGTCCGGCTGCAGCTCCGACAGCTTCACCTGATGCATCTCTGACTACAAATCCCCAGCCTCCAGAACATGTTTTTGGATCGAAAGAACCATCAAAGTTTATTTTGAGAGCTTCCCCCACCGGTGGTTTCCATCTCTGTATAGTCTTTGTTGGCATTTGAATTTTCTTTACAAAAAATTCCTCATATTCAGTAGCTAAACGGTAAATCTGTGCTGCAATATGATCTGGATTGCATGCACCACCATCAGCATTTATTTTATTTCTACTCTTCCACCATGTCCAGAATAGAGCAATGCACTTAAGTTTCAGTTTCTCCTCTTGTTTCATCATCGTAGTAATCACATGTTTTGGTCCCGAGCATCCTTCTAACATGACACGCATGTCCTCCATATTTAGACTCCTCCAAATTGCTCTAACACTCTTGCATTTGAAAAACAAATGAGCTCCATCCTCATTTTGTCGCTTGCACACTGGGCATAGAGGATCAATATCCATACCTCTACGTTTTATACTCCACTTAACTGGCATACTGTTATGTGCCACTCTCCACAATAAGTTTTTCACATTTGGGGGACAAGGACTATTCCAAATCTGATACCACTCAAACATCACTTGATCTGTTGAAGATTCTCCCCCATGATCTGCCACATTCAACCGAAGCAACTGACGATGCAACTTATACGCCGATTTGACAGAGAAATTGCCCTTCGGATCATAAAGCCATGCCCAGAAATCCTTCATATCCTCCCGCATCGGCATGGCCAAGATCAATCGAGCGTCCTCTGGCCAAAAAGTATCTCTCACCATAGCTAAACATGTCTATATACATCCACTTTCTATCAAATTTGAGACACTTATTTTGGGACGGAGGGAGTACATCCCAACCTCCAGTAATAGGATCAATCAACTCATGCACCATAGAAACCAGAGCGTTACCCCTCCTTGTAATTGGTTGCTTGCTCCATTTCCTTGGAATCCAAGGATCCTCCCAGTCCCAGCAGCGTATAGTAATACCATCCCCAACTCTTTTGATCACTCCCTCTTTGAGCAATTCGACCCCTCTAAGGATGCTTCTGGCCGAAAACTGAAACACTCTCGCACTTGTAAACTCCTTTGCGATTAGGTAACTCTTCGACCAGCAGCGGGACCGATGTCAGCAGGGAGGCCGCTAGGCTGTCTTCTTCCTTTGACGACCGCCGACGCGACCGATGCATGCACGCCGTTGCCGGCCCGATCGCCGGCTGCAAATTACAAGCCTGTCGGTCGGCAGCCGGATGACGCCGCTCCTACCTACTCCGTGCGTACGCCGGCCGCTCCTGCGCGCCATTGAAGGCAGCAAGCCGGAGCACACGTCGTCGCTGTTCCGCTACATCGACGGCGTGTCAGTCAGCCCGGCACGGAGCAAAGTGGGGGCCGAACGCCACACGGTTCTGCTCGGCTGTTCCCTTCTCGAGTTCTTCGCTGGCCGGACCCCGGATAAACCCACGAGTGCCTCACTGTGCCGCCGCATGGTTCGTTGGTGTGGATGTCTCAATCTCGATGAGAAGAACCTGAGCCTGGCGATATTCAGTTCCTACTATCTCCTTCCCCGCGTCGTCCTCCTCTAGGCGGCTCGGGGGAAAACCCTAGCCGCCGCCGGAGGGGCACCCTCTACCCCAGCTCCGCCTCGCCCCCGCCGGAGGGGCCGCCGGCAAAGCCGCGCGCGCCCCTGGGATGGTGGCGGCGGGGCTTTTTCTTCTCTCCCGAGCGAGCAGCGGCGAGGCAGTGCGCGCGCGCGTGGGGCGGCGGCGGTGAGGCAGTGCGCGCGCGGGGGGCGGCGGCAGCGAGGCTGCGCGGGTGGGCTGCGGGGGCAGCGGGCGTGCGGCGGCGCGGTGCGGCTGCAGCGGGCGGTCGGCGGCGCGGGCCGTCCGGGCCCGATCTGGGCCGGACGGGCCTCGGCGTTTTCTTGCGCTCTGCCCTTGTCCCGGAGGCGCTGGAGGTCGCTGGGCACGGTGGCAGAACATGGCGAGCTGCTGCCCGTGGAGGTGCTGCCGTGCTGGGCAGGCGGGCTCTGTTGAGCATGGTGGCCAGTTGCGGATGGCCGGGAGCTGCAGGGCGGAGGCACCGGCGCAGTGGCAGGGGGTGGCCTCTCCTGCCCGTGCTCCGGTGTCGGGGGAGCGTGGAAGCCGGGGCGGCGGCCCCGGACCGGAGTTGCTGCGGAGGTGCGAGATGGATGCGGAGATGGCCTCCGTGGCAGGAGGCGCCACGGAGGGGTTCCGGCCGGTGGTCGAGCTCGGTGGACGACGGTTGGGCGGCACTACTCGTGGCGTCGCTCCCTTGCTTTGCGGTGGGGACGGCCTCCGGGCGAAAGCCTTGTTCCGACTTGGTCGGAGCCGGCGACGGCGGCGCTTTTGGGCGTCGTTTTCCCTCTTGGGGGCGTCGCTGTGGAGTGCTCGTTCCCAACCGACGTGGGTGGTGCTAAGATTTCCGGGTGAAAGCCTAGGCTCCATCGGGAGCGGGCGGCGGCGACGGACGCGTCGTTTCCTTGTTGAAGGTGCCGCCTTGGATTTTCTTAGCCTCCCACGGTGTGATGGACTCGATGTGCCCGAGGAGGGCGGTTCGGTTGTCAGGGGAGCGGATGACCGGGGTGGCGGCCCCGGACGGTGGCGGTGCGTCGAGACGGCGGTCTCGGTATCCCACGCTACGATGGTTCCATGAGGCGGAGCCGTTGTCTAGCGGGGGTCTAGGTGGCGACCTGGATGAAGACTGCATGGGCAGAGGGTTCGTCGATCTGACTGGATCACCTTCGGGCAATGCGAAGGCTGATCTGGTTGCTACGCCGGGGCGGCGGCTCCGGAAAATGGTGGTTTTGGTGGCAACCTTGATGAAGACTGCGGGGGCAGAGGGTTCGTCGACCATGACTGGATCGCTTTCGGGCAATGCGAAGGTTGATCTGGTTGCTTCGCCGGGGCGGCGGCTCCGGAGCGGGTGGTGTGTGTTGTGACGTTTGTTCGACTTGTGCCGTGAGGGCGGCGGGTGGCTTCGTCCGTGTGATTCTTTTGTACAGTTTGTATGGTTTTTGGACCCGGTTTTCCTTATAAACTGGGTCATTTCCCTTCTATCTATTCGAGCAGTGGATATCGACCACTTTTACCTCAAAAAAAAAAAAACCTGAGCCTGGCGTCTCATGGCCCATGCATGCGTTTTACCTTTCCTTTTCTTCTTTCTGATTGTCTTTGTAACCTAAAGGGGCGATCGTTGTTACGCCGGGAGGAGACAAAGCAGGTGCCCATCATTTGTGCGTGTCTTTTTTGTTATATATTGTCTAGTGGCATCCCAAATTTCTAAGGATGACTCCGCTTGCGTCCGTCCGTGCGAGGTAAAATTAAGTCCCAATGGGACGATGTAAACGAACATCGGTCCGTTTTTTTATTCGTCACGGCCCATTTTCTACCCAAATTTGGACAGAGTTTGTATGGTTTGTGGACGTGCGCGGACCTCCTTTGCATTCGCCCCGTGTCCTCCTCTGACACGCGCGCCATTGGCTCCAACGGCCACCTACCCCATTTACTGTGGGTGGTGGAGCTATTAAAAAGGGCGCCGACAGTTAAACCCTAAAGCATAAACCCTAACTCTCGCGTCTCCACCCACGACGGCCACCACATCCCCTTATAGATCGAGACCACCGCAGATGCTATGTTCTTCGTAACTGGAATGAGGAGCCAGCTAGTCCACCTCCAGCCTCGGCCATGGGGTAGGAAGAGCCAGCAAGTCTGTGGCCAGAGCCGGCGCTACCAGCTAAGGTCCCCACGACCACCGTTGGCGCTCCTCATTCATATTACCCCTTAGCCGGCCGAGCGACCTAGCTCCGACTGTTGGTTGTTAATTTTTATTGCATTTTAGGCTTAGTTCTCTAGTTAATGTCGCACTAGGAGATGTACACGTCTGGAAGGAAACTTGCCGGCAATTCCACGTCGGCGGCCGACATGGCTCAATGTAATGAAATGTTTGGATAAATATCAAAATGACCAAAACTCTGGCCACGCGGACTCAATGTGTCGACCCGTTGGGGGTAGTGACCGGAAAGAGGCGTCCATGGGTCGGACGCCTGTTCTTTCGGCAACCCGAACGGATAAAAATCAAACAAAATGTCTTTCATTTGCGTGGCCCGTTGGAGTTATCTAACGCCTTGAAATATTGCTTGTTTGGGTGGTGTTCATACACTTGTCCGGAACTTCCAATGCACCATCAAACAGACTAGCGCCTTCTTTTTTTGGTGATGCAGAGACGTCTTCGTTTTTTTTTGTTTTGCAAATTCTTAGTTTATCTGACCATTTAACATAATGTTTGCTTGTTCTTTTATTGTCATATGATGTAATTGTATAAATATATGTTCACATGTTTTACAGGAAACATTTCAAACAAGTAGTAACCAAAAAGAAATAATCATACTCTCGTACCATTGCAATTCAAATTTTGACCATCCAAACAAAATTTGGCATTCGAGTTCAATATCAAGTTTAGGTTTTGAATATCTAAACATTCAAACATAAATATTGGCATTCAATCTCGATATGAATATCTTTGGATATTAACATTCAAGCCAATACAATGTCAAGCCTCCCAATGTAAACATCCAAACGAAGCATAAAAGGTATTGAATGAATGTCAAATTCAGGGAAATTTATACAAACATGGTTCAATACAAACTAAAGCTAAGTTAAAATAAATTTAAAACCCATTGTTATCAGAGTCAAGGTCGATCACTGTGGATTCCATGGACGGACGACTGGCCTTCACGGCGCGTAGCCTTTGGGCGTTATCCTCGGGCTCCCGCTAGACGGTTGGCAACGGCGCCTTAATGTCCTCATCGTCAGACTTCGCCAGAGCTTCCCATTCGATGTCACCACCGTTGTCCTCGGGGTTCGGCTTGACGTGTTGTGATGTCCGGACAACCTCATCTCTGCTCGACCAGTCCTCCTCAAACACGGGGTTGGTTTCGCACATGGCGCCAACATGGCTTGAAGCGTCGTGCGGGCTGGTGTTCTTGTGTCAAGAGCTTAGTATGTCCCATAGCGCAAGTTTAGTAGTTCCCCGACGCCAGACAACTTCGCTGACGCGAGCAGAGCCCTTCGGTAATGGTGCCAGGGGACCCCCCCCCCCCCCCCTCCCACGGTCGTGGATGCCCTAGGGTGAGGTCCCAAGCTCGTGCCATATTGAGACCATTCCGGTCGAAGCCGACGAGGATCGAGCTGAACTTTTAATTGTTGAGCCTCGGTATGTCAGGGCTCGGATTACCCGACGACGGTGTTTGAGGGTTGGGTTTGTGGCGGCGGCGTCTTAAACTCATTGAGCGTAAGTGAGATATTAAATAAGTTTACTCGCTGTCACAATTCTTAATTTGTGGGACCCGCCTATGACGGGTGGGCCCATGACCTATACGTGGTTGGCCTCGAAAGTTGGGGAGAGGGGGGCTTCGGGGTGTCCCGCAAACATATCCGTGGGAGGTGCCCCCTCCTTTACTATATATAAGATGTTAAATATGAGATGTTTTAGGTATTTCACATGTTGACTAGATGCAACACTTTTCGGCTTTACTCTTCGCAAGAAAGGACATATACTTCATTGCAGGGTGTATGACATTAGTCAGTATTTGTAATTGTGCACGACAAACTTTAAAATCTCCAGTAACAACAGTACCAAGAAAAACTTGCACTAACCCATACGGAGTGGTTAGCGTCACACAGTGGAGCTCCAGTGCCGAACCATAGTACTCAACATTAAATTTGAACTAACAAAACGTCCTATATTTTTGATATATAGTAGTACTAGAAATCCTCATTAATCGGGCATACCCTTGCCGGCTGGTGTTTGGAGAAGATTCCAGAGACCCTGGACCTCAACTTGGAAAAGGTTCCTAGGGGGACGTCGTCTTCAGACACAGTGCACCTGAACGCGAAGCCGTCGTTGTGGACGCACGACGACATCTCCGGTTGGCTCCTCCTGATGCAGATGGTTTCCTTGCGCACCAGATACCACCCCTCCATCCCCGGGGGGACGAAGTCGAAGAACAAGGGTTCTCCATGGCCACGGGCTTTGATCTGGCGTTCCACGACCAGCGGGTTCTCCATGGCCACGGGCTTCCCGCTCCTGTCCAGGATCTCTATGGAGATCTTCGCCTTGAAGATGGTCTCGGGATACTTGCCGAGGCGATAACCGTGCGGGAAGGCCGTGACGCGGAAGACGACGTAGTCGTCGTCGCGGTGGCACCATGCCGTGAGCTCCCACCTGTGGCCGCGGAAGAAGATGAGCTTGGAGGTTAGGCTCTCGCGGTGGTTGCGGACCTTGTAGACGTGCGTGCTGGACTTGGTGCACGAGGTGGGAGGAGCAGCCATGGCTCAGGATGATCGGTGGATCCAGTCCAACAGGGCCGCCGGCCGGCCACCGTGTTATATGTAGGCGAGCGGACTCCGAGTCCTCCTCTTTCTTCTGAAAACTCTTTCCATAAGGGATTCCACGGTTACCTTCCAGTTAACAAGGAGGGGCAGCTGATCCAGCTCGCCTTCCTCCGCTCGGCCGAAGACTCCAATTTCCCACCGCGAGCTCTCCACTCTGCTGCTCGTCTGACGCATAGGTGCTTCTGATGATATGCACTGTCTGTCTAAACTTTCGAGTGTATGGCTTGCTAACAGGCTCAATAGTGGTGGCATTTTTCGTTTCAAGCGACGAATTTGCATTTTTACCGTTCTTTTTTCCTGATTGCTTGTAGCCTAAAGGGGATGATCGGGAGGGGGCACGGCAGGGTTAAAGCAGGCGGCCATCATTTGGCCGTCCCTTCTGTTGGGCGTTTTACTGAAAAGCTTGATGGCCTTTGACCACTGTTGGGAATTTACGTTTACAGGAGGGGCCCCGGCCGTCCTTGTTGTCATTCCTTTGTGGGAGAAAGAAGACGGGAATCATCGTTCGTCTCTGGCTGTCCAGCCCCGACAGACGGGCGTCGCCGTCGCACAGGGGCAGCAGGGTCGATCGATCGATCACGCCCACGCACATGTACTGCCATGGTACGCACACAGAACCAAACACGCCATTACCTGATGGTGTAGCATGTACTGCACAGAGAAAGGGGGAGCAGTTCGATCGCCGGCCGGCCAGCACCGTGTCCGCCGACGCTTTTTTCACTCTGGTAGAATGTAGTAGCTGCAGTTCGCGGCTGTTGTGTTGATCGTTTTCACCGTCGCTCTTTCACTGTGGGTGTAAATAAGCATCCATGTCGAAGCAAGCACCAGACGCATGGTCGCGGCGAGACAGCAAGAAACAACTTTTCTCCTCTCAGCCCGACCGGCGCCGCAGATCGGCGACCGCTCCCGACGCGCGTGTCGGCGTCGGTGTCTGCCCCAACGTCACGTTCTCTTATTTAACGGCTTCCCGCCTCTTGGTCGTTTTAAACAACTCCTCGAGCCCAGAGGATCTACATACAGGGTGATCGATGGTGCCGATACGAGCCGGTGGACCGGAGGAATCAGGGATGGAAATGGACGGCGAGCGCTCGGCGCCCGCGGCGGTGCGGCCACGGAGCGGCGGCGGCGCCAGGACGAGCAGGAACCACAGCGAGGCGGAGCGCAAGCGGCGGCAGCGCATCAACGCCCACCTCGCCACGCTGCGCAGCCTCCTCCCGTCCGCTTCCCAGGTGAGTTCTTGATGCTTGCTCATGACATGACTGTACGGTCGGGGTGACAGACGCCAACTGAACTGAGCCGGACACGCTGAACCGTCCGTCCGTGCTTTGCAGATGGACAAGGCGGCGTTACTCGGCGAGGTCGTGCGGCACGTGCGGGAGCTGCGGGGCGACGCCGGCGGCGGCGCGGTGGCGGGCGTGGCCGTCCCGGGGGAGAGCGACGAGGTCGGCGTGGAGGACGTGCGCTGGGACGACCGGGAGAGCGCGAGGCGCGTCAGGGCGTGGGTGTGCTGCGCCGACCGCCCGGGGCTCATGTCCGAGCTGGGGCGCGCCGTGCTGTCCGTCAGCGCCAGGGCGGTGCGCGCGGAGATCGCCACCGTCGGCGGGAGGACGCGGAGCGTCCTGGAGCTGGAAGTCGGGCAGGACGCCGGCGCGTCCCGGCCGGCACTGCAGACGGCGCTCCGTGCCGTGCTGCTCAGCCGGGAGGATCAGCGGCTCGCCGTGGAGAGCTACAAGAGGCAGCGCTTCTCGGCGCTGATCTCCCAAGGTTTAGGTAGCTAGCTAGTGACCTCATGACGAACACACTACGATGTAGCATGCCTTTTCTCATTCAGTTAGCTTTGCAACGGCTTAACTCTGTCCTTCAGGTTCTGCGATTAACAGTTTGAAGAAAGTACATGCAGCGTTCAGTACGGTATCCTCTAGATATAGAACATCAACCAGTTGCTGCGTGTTTGACAGTGATATAGAACTGAGAGCACATTTGCTGCCGATGAAGCAAGAAAATTGGGAGTGATAAACTAATACTACCAAGTTCAAACCTTATGCCGGAGGAGGAAAATTGTGAAGTAAACAGTCGCCTATAACAGTCTGAATCTTAGCAGTTCAGAACTCGTGAAAGTAGGTAAGATATAGTGCTCTCAGATAACAGAATTACAGAAATCTCCCAATGCAGAAATAAATAGGGGTGAGAATGAGCTAAAATATTTACATGCAGCTTCCAGTACGGTATCCTCTATATATAGAACATCAACCAATTGCTGCTTGTTTGGCAGTGGTATAGAACTGATAGCAGATTTGCTGCCGATGAAGCAAGAACTTTGGGAGTGATAAACTAATACTACCAAGTTCACACCTTATGCTGGAAGAGGAAAGTTGTGAAGTAAACAGTTGCCTAGAACAGTCTGAATCTTAACAGTTCAGAACTCATGAAAATAGGTAAGATATAGGGCTCTCAGATAACAGAATTATAGAAATCTTCCAATGCAGAAATAAATAGGGGTGGCAATGGGCTAAAATATTTACGATGCTATGGTCCAACAAGACAGCAGTACAGATTCAGAATGACCTTACAGTGCAGTTAAGTTTGTCTGAGTTCAACAGAGATTCCAAATAATTATACACGGATAGCACAAATCATTACAAAGCTGTATCTTATTGTTACAATGATACATTAAATGATACAGATGTTACAACAACACGAAGTCTGGGCCAAATGTGGCAGCATTGTACATTGCTTCGTTTGAATGTGGTTTTGCAGTTTACTGAGTCTCTGTTTGGCGATTCTAGATAGAAGACAGCACACATGTAACTTTGATAAACTTTACTATGGTACTGTATGGTTGGTCGTGTTGACACTTTACTCCAATTGCGGTATTATTCTTCTGCAGGGAAAAGAGTTTATATATCAGTACCACCTGGGGTAAGTTGCAATGAAGAAATGGCACAGTAAAACCATGCTTAATCACAGGGGGTCAGCGTGAAATTTACCAGAGTAAACAAAGCCTATTTTGATCAAGACCAGGTAGACCTATTCTTTATAGCATACTTGCTGCCACCTTCCAACCCTGGACGATACACTAATGTCCACTTCTCAAATGTGCAATCAATAAAGTTGTAGTATCCCGCATGAAGGTTCAAAGATCCTTCTTTCACCCTTTCCTCTATCCATGGGTATGTTAACAAGTTCAACAGTGAGCTATTAATCGATTCCTGCACAAAATTAACTTTTCAGTGTCAGATAATGCAGATGGCTCCACTTCAGATAAGTAGATAATAGGTAGGCTCGACTCCATGTTCAACTACATCTCACATGCTCAAATTTCATGATACCTTACAGAGATCGTAGATTGGAAATGAATGACATTTAGTATGCATATGAAGAAAATTTTGACGTGTAGAGATATAAACCACAGTGCATCTAATACCAAAACTTTGAAGAACTTGAAGGCATATCAACTCAACCAACAAAGAAGCAGGTAATCGATATCGTATTTACTGCCTAAAATCTTGAGATTACTTGGAATAAATAAGGCCATGGAACTATGGAAGAGACTTATCCGATGCACTCTGGCAGAACTATTTTCAGACAGTTCATTGCTTCTTGCAATCGCGCATCACAATGATATAAACAAAATTACCTTTTCACAATGTCTGCACTGCGATTCGAAATTCAAATTTCCAGCCGCTGCTTCAGTGCTTAATCTTGCACTCTTCCCAAGTGAAACCCAGTCTCTGATAAAGCTTCTGTCCAACAAAAACCAACCAGACTTGCATCATGTAAATGTACCAATATAGAATCTGAAAAGGGGAACTGGGAAGAGCATTGTACCTAGGGCTTGAGTCATCTTTCTTATTTTTCATACTCATGAGTGCTTGGATGCCACCACAACGACTATGACCGACCACTAAAACATTCGGTACCTGAGAAAGGAAGGTGATTGTTTACAATACTGGAGACCTACTTGCCACATATGTTCTGTCACATGCATGGGAGGAAAGAAAAAAATGAAAGCCATATTACAAGAGGATTCTTGCCTTAAGTGCGTTAACAGCAAACTCTAGTGCCGCAGTAGTTTCTGAAGCTCCATGCTGATATTGCAGCATTTTTTACAATTAGAACTTCCACAATAAAAACTGCATTGCTTTAGAAGTTCAACGAAACCGTAAGATATGTTAATTGATAATACCTCATATGGTGGTACCAAATTTGCTATGTTACGAACAGTAAATGCATCCCCAGGTTGAAGCCCCAAAATACTGGTAGGGCAGACCCTGGAGTCAGCACAAGCAACCACCATGAACTGGACACAGGAACATGAAACCAATATCAATACACATAAGGATCTGGACTTCAAAATTATGAAAACTTGAAATTAACAGTATAATACTGTACCTCTGGTGTTTGCTGCTCGGCAAGATCTTGATATTTCGTAAAATTCTCCCTGAGCACAGTTACAAATACAACAATGTCAAGAAATAAATATATTCATCAAACATCTGAAAGTGAAATATTCATTGTGAACTACGTGGTCGACTTACACATAGTTCCGTTGCTTGAAGTCCATGAACCTTGCTTTGAGATTTCCGAAGGGATCATAATCCCCCTCAGCCTCATTTACCGTATCATGTTTAAAATCTAGAAGTTGCCGGGTCAAGCCAGAATGATCTCTCGAGGCCTTCGTAGTACATCTACATGAGATGATAAAACTTTATTTGTATGATGCATAATACACTATATTAACAAAATACACCGCTGTCACTCAAAATGAAGACCTAATATCAAGTGGAAAATCGTAAGATTTGGTGTTGATACAATTAGTTGACAAAAGGACAATTTCAGGGCCTACTGCATTGTTAGTATATTAGTATTTCAGTTCAAAGATAGCATCATAACACTAGACAGTTGTCAGCATATTTCAAATTTTGAATGGAAAACGTGTCCACCAATGCTATATATAATCGAGTGGAGAAGAGATGTTATTTGTGCAACCGAAACCAATACTATAGAAGGCTGAAATGTAGCCTGTCATTAACATATTGACGATTGGAATCCATGTACAAACTGTCCCAAGATGTAATTTAAATGCTTTAGCGTGGACCTTGTATTATGATAAACAGGGACACCAATCACTTTACCATACCATAGGAAAATAGTGGATACAACAAAGTACAGTTTGAATCATATCAGTGGGACATCGAGACATTTTAATCAGAGTTTTATTTTTTGCACCCATGTCTTCCTTGAAAAATCGCACATGACGAGATTTATTAATCCCCAATTTTGGATTTACTCTCTTGATCCCTTCGATCTTCTATAGTCATAGTCATACGCACCCACGAAACAAGAACAGTGGCACGCACGATTAATGTGCTACCACTGGGAAATGAGAAAGCAGCCAAATTAACCCGTAAACGCACTTGCATGCAAGAGCTGGCGAACCAAAACATCACAGCAGCTCCGTCCATTGACTCAGACAGTACGACAAAGTTCTAATTTGCACACCATCCGAGAGTACCAAATAAACAGGCACACCAGAACAGAATATTCAGACAGGCACGGACAATTCCATGGTCTGATGACTGACTCATCCAAACTACCAAAGCTACAAAGTTGAAGTCTTGGATAAGTTGAACTCACCGTCCAGATCCCCCCACCCTCATGGCGACGCTGCGCGCTCTGGAGTCACCGATCTGCCGCACCCGCACGAAAGCCAGAGATTAACGAACACGGATTCGGGAATCAGGACGAGGAGGCGCGGGCGCGCCGGAAATGGGCGGGCGGGGAATCTGACTCACCGACACGGTGCCGCGGCTCGGGCCGGAGCCGGCGGCGTGGGGGGCCGGCGCGAGGTGGCGGCACGGGGAGGCGGGCCGGAGGAGACCGGGAGGAGCCATGCGGTGGTGGGGGTGACGACTGCTCGGTACCAGCGCGCGCCTGAGGGGTGGTTGGGGTCTCGGGCATTTGAGGAAGGGGGCGGCGGTGGCCGAGGCTTTTACGGGGGCGCCGAGGTGGTGGGAGGGAGGAGGGGACGGGCGACGGCGATGTGACGGAGAAACCGAGGCCCGGGCGGTGCGGCGCGGTGAAGATAATAAATTAGGGTCGTTGAATTCGATGATTAATGTACAGTACAGAGACAGAGGGGAAGAAGTGGACGCGCACGGGAATGGCGTTTTTGTCCGTTGGTTTTGGGTGACGTGGGAGCATCCTGGCCGTTGGATTCCGGAGATGTTGGAGGTGGTTGTGGCGTGTGTGACTTTATTAGTACGAGTACTTTTTATTCCTGTCATGGGACCACGGACACATGAGGCATGCCTATCAAGTTGCCAGCGCATAATGATCGGTACTAGTGTCCACTGGATGGATTAGTGGGTAACCGATGTTTTCATTGTTTTTCTTTCTTGTCTCTGGCATGGTCCTTCCTGTTAAAATTGGAACAGTTATATGCGGCGGTGGCTCAACGTAATTTCTGAAATCTCAAAATGACCTTGTGTGTAAGAGGTGGAAGGTGCTAAAATTTGGTCACACGTTTGAAAAGGTCGACAAACATATGTAAAGTTTTGATTTCAAATAAAATGTGTGGTGCTCTATGTAAAGTTCTTGTTTTGGGACATGTTTTTTTGATACAAATAAGCATCGGCTTTATCTGTTCCACACATAGCACCACAAATGCCACTTCACCATGGAGCTTTGGAAATAGATAAAACTTGTCCGTGTCCGATACACTACACGGTCCGTCAAACTCAAAGGCCTTGATTTGTCCGTCGGACATAAAGCGTTATACGCAAAGCCATTCCTAAAAAAATATGATAAATCGTGAACTTTTTTTACTGAATAGTGGGGAGTGGGCTCTCCACTATCTATATTTTATTAATTTTCAAACAAAGTATATGTACGTGAAAAGAACCAAAAAGACGATGTAACTGTTATGTCCAATCAATAAAGTAGGGCTTTCTCTCCAAAAATAAAGAAGAAAGGCTGAGTAAAATTTGTTGATACGAATATGTCAAACTTTAGCATGCTCACCGGTGTCGTCCATGGCGAGTCGTCGGCAGCCGTTGGCCGTCCTCCCATAAGACCTCCTCCCGCGCGGCGCTGAGCTCCGAGGGTTCCTCGCAACCGTCAAGAAGCCGCGGGCTATCATCCCGCGTTGCCGACGCCGGTGACCGAGCCGCCGCCGAGGCCGAAGCTGCTGCTGCTGCTGCACGTGTGGCCGAAGCCAAGCGGCGAGCTGCTGATCGCAAGGCCCACGGGAGCATAGAACGCGGCAGGTTCCGGGAAGAAATGGCCTCCTCCTCCTCCTCCTAGCTGGAAGCCACATGTGGGTGGGGGTAGAGAAATTCACAGCAACGAGTGGCGCTCTACGTTTGCGTGTTTATTCACCGTGGATCGAGACGATAATAAGAGGTTTGTTTCGGCCGGCGCTGTACGTGTGTGGTGGTGAGCGGGTTAGGAAGAGAAACCATTATCATGAGCTCTCTTCTTCTTAAAGCTCGATCGAGAAGAACTTAGCCGTGGTGACTGGTGAGGATGACGGGTCGTTCCAAGGACCCGGGCGGATAGGAACCGTGAGTCACGCTCCAATCAGTCTTCACCTTACACGTCCTTTCGAACACGCAATTTCGCTGTTACGTGCGCTGGTTTTCTTCCTGAGATCGTGGGCAAGCTCGACGGAGGAAGAGCATAGCTGGAACTGCGCGCGCCGGCGATGCAAAGACTCGAGCTTTCCACCGGAGCGCCGGTGGGGAGGCGCGCCCCCGTATCAGCTGGGCTGGTTTTGCCCTTATCCTCCTCCAGCAAAACGGGGTGGGGGCAACGTGCGCTCGGCCCCGTGCTCTGCTGCTTGTCTGTCGTTGACGCGGTGTCCGGCGACCAACAGCACGGCGTCGGCGATGCGGCCGAGAGCAGGCCACGTGAGGCGCCCTTCAAGAATCAGGATGCTTGGTGGGAAAACGATCTTCGGTGGGCCTGCTGTGGTGACTTGGATCTACTGGCCGAGGCGGCCAGATCGAGCGAGTGAGCTGGCAGGTTTTATTATTGCGCTCGATCTCCAAGAAAATGGGAGATGCCGCACCGAAGGCAAGAACGCTGTAAAATCTTGAAGGACGATCTGGAGTCATCGTCGGTTCCAAGTGCTAGTGGCACAGGCGCACTGCCTGTCGGGCAAACAGATGAGAGCGGCCGTACATTTAATCAAACCAATCAAATAAACATAGGGCCACATTTAATCAAACATATTGTATCGACATAATATTATAATGCCGACATACATCCTAAAATATAAAATCAACAATATCTCGGTCCCATTTTCATCATGTTCTTTCGACCATCTCGGCGATAGTACAACAACGGCATAAACATTTATAAAAGAATCGAGATGTGATTAATCTCGCTCCATATAGTACTTTTGCTTCTTAACGTAGTAGGCCTTCTTCGTGGAAGTGAAGGCGGAGAGATCCATGTCCATGATTCGGGCCTCCTCTTTGCGTAGGGCGAGCTCAAATTCTTTGGCCTTGACACCGGCGTCCTTAGACATTGGCGTCCTTGGAGCTCGAGTTCTTTGGCCTTGACGCGGGCCGCTCTGGTCCTTTACCTCCGGACGTTCCGTTTCCGCGTCTGCTCGGCCCTCTGCTCCGTCATGAGCTCCTTCTTTGGCTTCTTCGGCGTTTCGGCCTCGGTAGCGAACATAAAGAGCACCTCGACGAAAGGGCCGACGAGGTCGGCAGCGGTGGCGGCGGGTGCGTCGACCATGGCTAGGGCTGGAACTAGAGTGCGTTTTTTAGAGAGGAAAGGTCGGGTGGAGCGTGTAGATTTTGCCTCTGATGAGGGGGCCAGGGGAGGACACACATGATGTTTGCGCACGTCCGAGGCCGACGCAAACTCCGCCCAAGTTTGGGCCGAGAATGCGCCATGGCAGACAGAAAAACTGACCGATGTTCGTTTGCGTCGCCGCATTGGGACTTGGTTTTGCCTCGCGCGGACAGGAACGGACACGGGCGGACTCAATGCATCGACCCATTGGAGTCATCCTTATTTGCCACCAAAATCCAAGGTCGCCTCGAGTGTGTTTGATACGCCTCTCCGGTAATCAGGCAAATTTTGCCATTGACATGAAGTCTGGTCAACCTTGTTTTAATGGGGCTAACCACCTCTTTGGTTACCGAGGCGGGTGCTAGATGTCGAGGAAGATTCCCCATGGGTCATCGACAATGAACAAACAAATTGTCTCCTAACTACCCATCACCTCGTGCCTTCACTATTGTTTCAAATGGAGGTGGTCCATGCCCTTACAGAATGGTTTGTTGTGTCGTGTCTCCCTTCGTGCTCCCATTTTGCTACCCGACAAAATGGTTCGCCTCCTCCCCACCACCTAGGGTACCCTGCCGGATGAAGGTGCCACCAACGCAGCCAACTACTCCGCCTTCATCATACAAGGAGGAGGAGGAGTTGTTGCCCTGCTGGACGGAGCAAGCCGCCATGTTGGTATCCTCCGGCACCTCGTGCCAAGAGAGACATGAACGCCTGCTGAGGGCAATGGTCTTCGAGTAGACCAATGACTAATCAAGCGGGCAGTGCAGCACATCACAGAGAGAAGAATACTATTTAAAACTAATGGCAACAAATTATTGCTTTGTGCGAGAAACCACAACTATAGACGCAATAAATTTTAAACAAAACAGTGAAAAGGTTTCAAATCCACGAAAACATCCCAACTATAAGCTAAACAACCTGATCAAATTTTTACACTCGTAATAAAATACGATACAAAAGAAAAAAATGTCGAACTAATATGGAACAAAGTTTAGAAACTATCAACAAAATCCAAATCTAGTTTTGGAAGATAACGGTATGAAAACTAAATTTAAAAATAAATCGGAACGTAAAAATAATAAGAAAAGAAAAGTTTTGTGAAAATAAACTGAAAATAAAACATTGCATGAAAGAGGGAGAAAAAAACGTGTTATTTGTGCATTATACGCATAAGCCAACACAGGAAACACACACAAAATAGTCAAGAAAATAAAGGAACAGATGAATCAGTGTGGCTGAAAGAACGAACGGATTACTATGCCTTGGGCAAACATGCCAACTAGAGAAATTTGGGGTTACAAATCGGTCAGAAGGTACTGAACTATGCTAACAATAGGTTCAACTCCAGTTAAAAATATGTGAGAGCACGCATCTACTATCCAAACCAAATTATTAAGTGGTATAATCCAAAGTTTAAACAAAACTAATTCGTACACTTTGTAACCTTATTTCATCAAAATTATTGCCCAAATATGTATTTTATACTATAAATGCAAAACCTATACGGAAATGTGTGCACATATGTAGCTTAGTACTAACAATCCTGTTTTTTTAGATTCGATGGTTTAGTGTGCCCTTTGGAGCTCATTCAAACTGAAGTTTAGGAAAAATGAATGAGGAGGCGGGGGCTTGATTCCAAGGTGGTTATAGTCATATCTTGGACCCGGACCGGGTTAAATAAATATAATTACACTGATTTTTTAGTTTTTAGTATTTCACCATATTATGGTTTTAACAATTATATGTTGTGTACTTCGTTAGAAATTGTTAACTATATAATATTCTTCATTAATTTCCATTATATCGTAATGTTTATCACTGAAAATATTTTGAGATATGCAAAAGGTATTTTTTATTGTGAGATATTGTCCTATCAATATATCAAATCATCTTGATGTTTTTAAAATTGATGGATTATATAGAGTATATGTATTTTGTTGTTTAGATATTCTTATATACTTTTAGTATTATGAAATATTTTGGTAGGGATTCCGGTGCATAAATCTTAAAAAATCATAACGGATGTGTGGCATATACAGTTATGTAGCTAATATATAGAAACTTCTGAATATAAAATTGCACAGTTGTCATGATCACATACTTGGTATAGTGTGTCTAACAAGTTACCGTGTATCTTATTTGTTACTAAAATAACATCGCTTATAGTTATCATCGACGAACACTAAATACTACGAGATCTACCGCACACACAAAATCCAACTGATTCGGTTAGTTTTTCAAATAAGAACTTAAACATTGAAATATATCAAGCAAAACATTTATTATATTATGTGTAAGGTATTCACAAGAGATACTAGCAAAAAAAGTACAACTTATGGCTGATTCTTTGATTGGTTTGTTCGATCACATGTACGGTCCCTCTTGTGCAATTATTGACAGAAACTAAGGTTGACTTTTCGCATTAATAACTGGTCCATGGTTTCTTATACATGACAGATTGATAATATTTACAAAAATACAGTATATGAGGCCTTCTCCTATCGGGGCCCGGGGCGGCCGTCTTGCTTTCGCCACTGGCCACTAGGTGTTCGAATTTGATCTGGGCCTAACAGGAGGCGGGAGCATGAGGAGAGGCAGAGAGGGGGCAGCAGTAGAGGGCCGGTGGCGGCCTTCAGGAGGCATATATGACCACTTTCTTTGTTCCCCTTTCCCCTTCAGTTGGCTCTCAAGGGGATGTAATTGGTCTAAAACCAGTCTGAGCCCGTCAGTATGCAACAATATGAAGTCAAAGAGTTCATGACCAAACCCGACACCTGTTTTCCTATAGTCTAGACCAAAATGTTTTTTCAACGCCCATCCCCCATCGATGGCAAAACCAACACAATTTCGAACCAAACTATTCTAAACTCTAGTACAAGGTATTGTTACAAAATAGCGACCTTCGCGGAGAAATGGAACCACGTTTAGCGTTCCGCGTAAGATCGATACCAACTGCCACGCGTTTGCGAGCGTGGGTCTCTGATTGCGAACCAGACCGATCACAACCCGCGCTCCGTAGAGAGGTGTCAGTTGGTAGCTGTCTCGTGCGGAACGGTCAGTGTACTTCTCTGTTTCTTAGTACATATTGAAAACTGAAATAGAAAAATCGTACAAAAAGATCACTTAGTACATGATAATCACGAAGTACAAATAATATTAAATCCCAAACACGAACTTCCAAATCACGAAATACCAAAAACATAAATTACAAAGTAAAAAAATCACAAGTACAAAAAACTGAAATCCAAATTACAAGAAAACTGAAAACCGAAGTACAGAAACACACCCTGTGGAATACAAAAGTGCACTAATATCTCAAAGTACAAGTACGTTGTAACCCGAAGTACACATATTCTACTTTTGGAAGTACAAACAAAAGATTGTCAAAATCTATAAACGTGATGTAACGCGGGAGCTCAAAATTGAAACAATTCATAATTTAGATAATCGGTCATCAAGATGTTTTGTTTTGAAATTTTGGTTTTGAAATATATAAGCGGAAGGTTGTACTCATGGCACTTTCACTACCATTCTCACACTTGACGGACATAGAGATGACCGCGGATACCGTCCGAAAGCGATGCCTACACTTGGGCGCAACGAGAGCACACATGATGACTTTTAAAGATTTCACTCTTTTTAACGATTCTGACTGGTACATGTCATTTCCACATGCAATTGCAACCATGGCATAACATTTTCAAAAGGGGTACATGTATCCACCTTATTACTCAAGCAAAGACATGGGAATACAAAATTCATCTACAGTTTGACCCAACCAGATAGACATGGTGACCAAAAAATGCATGGTAGGCCGAATTACGGCGTGTTTGGTTGCCCATGGGCTACTCAACCAGGCTCTGGCGGTGTAAAAATTGGTTATTTGGTTACCTGACTCAGCCCGCGTTTTTGCATGTGCACAAAACTTAAAACGCCCTGGTCTGGTTGAGTAGGAACACCCGATTCGACCGTTCCTCTTGGCCCAGACTGAGTAGAGCCACCGTGTTCCTCCTCCTGCAAGAGAGATCTCACTTGGGATGTGTCGGGTAAGATTCTCATCACCTTTTCTCACCTCCCTTAAACTTATTCAGTTAGTGCCTCCACAATATCCCCAAATATTGCTCGATTCGAGAAAATTTGAACATCAAATATTTCTGTGTCGAAGAGTAGATTCTATTCGCATGCTAGGTTTCGAGTTTCGTCAATCGTAGCTCCTCATTTTCGAAGTTCCCTTTTGAACTTTTTAGACTCATTTCATCAAATTCGTCACACTCGGTCGAACGTTTGAGATATGTTTTGACGTGCAGCTTGATCTCAATGTTCTGCACAACTTTCATGGTGTAAGTTTTCTGTTTTGACTGTCATATACGAGCAGATCATGTACTGTATATATGTGTGTATTCAGTACAACATGTTCTTCAACCTCTATCACCGCCACTTGCCGTTGTCGTGAACTCTGTCGCCGCTGCTCTGCCGCTAGGTTGTGTTTGATGTAGGTGTTCTTCAACATCTCACTCGTCGCCGCAACCTGCGGTCGCCGTTGCTGCTTGATGTAGGTTATTTGAATCTTAGCTGTCCTGGTACTCTAAATTTCGCCGCAGCTGCCCATGGTTAACTCCACACTCTCGCTACACCGCTGAGATGCTGTCGTCGCGTTATTATCCAGCTAACCGCCGCCGCTGTTAACTCCACCCACTAGCCGCACCGCGTTAATACCGTCATCTCACTGTTTTCAGTTAGCTAGTGTGGGGTGAGTTAAGTTCACCATGTATAATACTCCCTCCGTTCCGATGAATAAGACCTTTTTTTTTTGTAAAAGTCAAGTCAAGTAAAATTTCACCAAACTTTTAGAAAAATCTATCAACAAATATGATATTATATAGATATCATATGAAAATATAGTTCATGATGTTTCTAATTGAAGGGGATATGCCCTCGAGGCAAATAAATATATAGTATTTATCGCATTATCCCATTAAGTTTATAATATGTTTTTGTATCGTGCTATAACTGTATTAATCGGAATTGTTAATACACGTGTGATACATAGACAAACCAGAGTCCCTATTAAGCCTCTATATAAACTAGTTCATTGGGCAACTGTTGATCAAGATTTCCCGATCATGGACATTCACGTCGGTTGACAATGAGGTCATCTTATTAGAGGAATAAGGTGATGGACATACCCAACAAAGTATTGCAATAGGATCGTATCACGATGTTCATCATTTGTAATAGGAAAGTAATATGATAGCTTATTCTTTAAACCGTGAGATCATATTTATTGCTGCTCCGTAGGATACTCTAAGTGCATCAAACGTCAGTTCATAAATGGGTGACAATAAAGGTGTATCTTGTGTATCTCGAAAGAGTACGTTGAGACATATGGATCAAGAGCGGGATTTGTTCATCCGCGTGATGGAAAGATACTCTGGGCCCACTCGGTGAGATTACGTCTATAAAGCTGCGCAGCATATGACTAGGTCATGGAGATGTAATATCACAGACGAGTTAAGTAACCCTTGTCGGTAACGAGATAAAACAGGACATTGGATGTTTACGATCATATCTCGGACAAGGTAGTATCGAAGGAACAAAAGGAATGAATATCATGTTTTCGGTTCAACGACGATATTCGTAGAATGCACAGGGACCGTCACAGACGTCCAGGTTTCCCTGGCGGTCATTGGCGAGTGAGGGGTCTCGGCCATGTCTGGAGTGTTCTCGAACCGTAGGGTAACACGCTTAAGGTCTTAACGACACATGGAGAACTTTGGAATGATATATTATTAGGAATAATATAGATATAGGAGAGAGAGAAATAATCCGGAAAAGTTCCGGCAACATCGGAAGGGTTCCGGGAATGTCCGAAGGTAGTTCGGGTGGTCCGGAAATTGTTTCGGAGTCACAGGATATTAAATAATATATAAATATATTAATTATGAATTATATATATATTATATTAATTTAATATAAATTAAAATCAATTAAAAATAAGGGAAAAAGGGGCAGCCCACTTAATGGGCCAATTGGGGCCCATGTGGGGGAGTTCGGCATGGGCATGGGCCCATGGCCAATTCGGCCATGGCTGGGGCCGGCCGAACCCCCTCCCCTTGCACCCTTGTTTAGTCCCACATGAGGGAGGCAAGGTGTTTGCACACCCCCCTCCCCCCTTTATATAGAAGGGCATATTAATTGATTTAAATACATCTAAAATACAATTAATGTTGTATATGCCGGCCTGAGTTAATTCTCCGCCCGTTTCTCTCTCTCTCCCACCAAGGCTATACCGCAGTGACCAGTCGCACCGCGGGATTCCACCAAAGTTCTACTCCTGCGATCTCAGCTGGATCCGAGTGACCGGGGGTTGTCGTTAAGTTCCGTATGTGTGCGAGTACTCGGAGGCGCCACACTTGAGGTGCCAGGGCGACATCGTCTCGCCACGGCCGCGCCCTAGCCGCGGCCACCGTCGCCGCCGCCGCTGCCCAGCGCCGCCGCCGCCGTCGCTGCCCGGCGCCACCGGAGCTGCTGCCCGGCGTCATCGCCACAGCCATCGTCATCGTCTTCTTCTTCGTCGCGCCAAGTTCTCCACGACCTTGAGGTCGGCTACGGCGTCTACGTCAGCAACGCTTGTGCGGGAGCGTAATCCCCGCTATTTGTTCTACAAGAGGTATGTGACCAGTTCCGCCCACCGTTACCGCATTACTAGATAGATAGATCTTGGCATGTTTCGGTATTCGTTAGCTAGAAAAATTATTATTTTCTGCTACGGAACCCCTTCAGTGGTATCAGAGCCGATCTATGCGTAGTATGCTGGTACGGTTAGAACTCGTGTTGAATACGAGGACGTCTTTCTTATATTTGCTACCCTCTCGCGTGCACTTGCACTGTCGGCAGCATTGAGTTGATGAAGCGGCCCGGACCGACTTTACGCGTACGCTTACGCGAGACTGGTTCCACTACTGACATACGGCTGGTACCGTATATGTGGCTGGCGGGTGTCTGTTTCTCTCTCTTTAGTTGGCTTTGCATTTTCAATGGAGGGCCCGAAAGGGATACATAAACATGCAATTGTTGGATCGACGTTGTGGTACAATGTTCGTAGGTAGAGAACGGTTCTCTCGCGAAAGCCTATAAAGCCACGTAAAACTTGCAAAACTAGATAAAGCTAGAAGCGTCTAACTTTGTTTTGCAGAGGCATTTAAATATGACATGGTTACGGTAAGTTTTTGAATTATTCGTAATGTCGGAGGCAAAGGAGGCACCGTAGACTCGGAGCCATGCCGGGGCGCCCGGCCCAGGCGCACGGCGCCATGGAGGTCCAGGCGCACGACCATGTCATATCGCACTTCATTACATTATTTGATCTTGTGTTGTTGTGTGTGCATCCTATTGAGTGCTTATGTATATGTATATTAGATATACGACGGTAGCTATAATAGGATGATCCCTAATAAATACCAAAATTGTGTTCTCCCTCGTTGTGCACCACCAAGAAAGTTCTACGTTATGAGGCAGGCCGTGACGATCGGGTGGCACACATTTCGTCGTTCGCATACAGTGGGTGTAAGCCATGTTGCACGCGCAAGAACATCGAGGTTTAATTGGCGAGCCTAGTATGTACAAACATAGCCTCGGAACACGGGAAGATCGAACGATCGAGCATGAGTCACATGGTTGATGTGATCGACATTTGGATGTCCACCCTTGAAACTGTGCCACCGGCTGTGATGATCAGGGGTGGTGCAGTGAATTGGGGTCGTGTAATCGCTAAAATTATTGTAGGGATAATAATCTTAGTGGAGCATGTTTAAATAATTTGATTATAAACTGAGCTCATATTATTATAAACTTAGCCTTACCTACTTTGCGATCAAATCTGTAGATGGTGTTCTACTTCGAATACTTACTTAGAGGTCAGTCCCTGTTGGCTGATTGGTCTAACTTGAGAAGCCCTCATACACAATAATATACTCTATGTTATAGAACAAGGATTAGGAGATGAACCAGATGATTCTGCTAGCGAAGAAGAAGATGAGGAATTTCATCAGCGTCGTGACATTTTCATAGAAGTGCAAACCATCATGGTCATAAGCATGGTACCAGAGTTGAAAGAGCAGTTTCAACATATGAAAACTTATGATATGATAGATTCGATCAAGGCGCATTTCATAGATAAAATTAAGTATGAGCAATACAAACAGCTGAGGAAGTTCCATTCACTCCAGATGGAGGAACATACCTGTTTGGAAACTCATTTGAAGAAAATGTATGACATTTACTTCAAACTTACGAATGTCTACGACTACTGGATGGCGGATTCATGTGCGATAGCTGCTATGTTAATGTCGTTACCACCCAGCTATGAGAAACATGTCCGTGGCTATGCTATAAGAAGAGATACGATGACTTTCTTCGAGTTCATAAGCCAGTTCAAATCTGTAAAGGTTGAACCCATCGAAGGAGAAATCTTCGACGCTACAGGTATATTTGATATACAGAGTTATAAATGTACTCTTCTCATGATACTTGATGAAAAGTATTTGATACTTATTCTGTTTATGAAACAGGACCTGATTATCATAAGTATGAGAAGATATATGATGTGACAGTGCACAAGTAATGGTAAGCAAATGAGTTGATGACCATTGGTGTTCACGTCCTCAAGTTATCATTATAGTTATCATTAATAGTTTTTTATAAGACCTTTTGTAATAGTGAGAGTGTGATTTTGCTTTGTGTTTTGAATGTTAAGAGACAAAGTTATTCATATATGTAATAGAACAAGTCGGTTGTGTTACATCGTGGAACAAGTCAGTTGTTTTACATTATGAATAAAGTTTTTATGCAATCACATCTCGATTACATCATTCGAATGATAACACGATATACATTTATAAAATCAGTAATGATCAAATTAAATGTCCAAAGATTAAATGATTTTGTTTCAAGAACAAACACCATCGAATTTGATCATAAGAGCAGTGTAAAAAATATAGATACTTCGATCTATCAAAGTTACATGTGCCGAATTGATTAAATTACATTGGATATTGAAATGTCAATATACAAGGGAATTGATTGAAAGTCATACTAGATGATTATTAAATTAAATAAGTGGTGAATATCATTGTTTCGAATCTTTCTATGATCCTAAGTAAATAAATGTATTTACCTAAGAAAACATGAGTCTGAAAATAATTTGATGAGCGATCAAAGGAATTTTTCAGAAGAAAGGTGGATGGAAATTATATCCACATGATTCGATCAAACAGGACAATATTTTTGAATTATGGTTTCGACACAAATGGACTTGTGAAAATTCGTTTCACAAATTATAATATCAGATATAGTGATATATGAAATATTATAATCATATTCTATTTTAGATAAAGTATGATATATTAGAATCTCTTAATATGTTCAAACATTGTATTCGACATCCAGTTTAGGAATGAATACTTTTCCAACGATGATTCGTGTAATCGACAGTAAGTGTCGTGGTTTAGATGATTATACGATAATCCAGAATATACACGAGTAGTTCTTTGTAGAATACTCTTATTAAGATGAGAGTGTATTCCAAACACCAACAGAAGCAAAACTTGTATTGCTGTCTGCGTAGCTCAAAAGGAAAAATATGATTTTTCGAGTTAAGGTTAATGGAATAAAAGTAGAAGCTTAAAATGAGGTGTTAGACCTTGTTCCATAAGAGCAGAATATTGGAATATGTTCCGAGAAGAATATCTCTGCAAATGGAATTAAAAATTTGATGATAAGAGATCATAGTATTTCAAATAAGAAGCTTTTATATAAAGGTGTTATTTTATGAATATTTGATGTCATGTCACAGTTTAATGTTCATATTTTAGATCTTGTTAACAGAATAAGATACACCTTATAAGTACAAAGAAAGTTGAGGAAATATCAGAATACGAATTAAGGCTGTGAGTCTTAAAATCCAAGTTACATTTAAAAGGTTAAAACAGTAAATGTTACTCTGAATCTTATTAAGAGAATAAGATTAGTTAATCATCATATAAAGTGTTATATGAAAGAAATGCAACTATAAGAAAGACTAGAAGCAAATTTTGTCAAGAAGTGTCTTGGACAAAATCAAAGTTGTTGACTACATAAGTGTAGACATGCTTAAATTCTGTGGGATAAGTATTGGTAGAATACTGTCAGATCGTATTATAATTCGAATTGATAAATGATCAATGATTTTGGTTTGACCAAAATATCGAAAAAAATTATGAATTTAAGTGGGAGTCGAATTAAAAATCGAATTGATAAATGATCAATGATTTTGGTTTGATCAAAATATCGAAAGAAATTGTGGATTTACTAATTTAAGTGGGAGGTTAGAATTAGTTTACTCAAATATGTGAGAGACATATTTTTGATTGGGAGCTTAAACCATTTATTAATTTAAGTGGGAGTCGAATTAGTTTACTCAAATATGTGAGAGACATATTTTTGAGTGGGAGCTCAAATCCACGTATGTAAATGACATATTATGGATGGTACAAGTGGAATTAAAGATGAAGTTGTGAAATGATTTAAAAGATAGTTTCTATTTCGAATAGAACAGGAATTTTAAATCGGAAGGTCGAGCTGTTTTATTTGGATTGGATTCTGAAAGGTCAGAATGGAATAAAACCAATGGAAAGGTACTTGGAAATCCAATTAAAACATTAAGTGTATTTGGTACACAATAATAGTGGTTACAAGATATGTTGGTCTCTTATATTGTGATGATAGACATCATATATGAACCATATTATGTGCTCGATAAAAGTATGACTCATGTTCTTAAAAGAAGAACAATTATCAAAGTAAATTTTGAATTTACTAGAAGTAGAAAAGTGTTAGGCACTGGATTGACATTGAAACGTCGAAACTCTACAAAGATATGAAAGATATATAGATATCGCGAGATTGTACATGTTACAACTGAGTGTGTTTTCAAAGCAATTATCTGGTTAACAGAATCAGAGTAAGCACTGGGAAACAAAAGTCTCACTTAGTTACGGTATGTGTACATTTGTTATCAGGATAACAGGATGATATCAAACAAGGTGATATCAGTGAATCGCAAAGTACATACAATTCTATATGGTATAGATTGTTGAATTAACACTCTTCCACGAGCAGGCATTATCATAGAAAAGCTTATTAGATAAGCTGGTATGATTAAAAGTAAAATGCAGCTAGTTTATTTATACTCTAGTGCAAGTGGGAGACTGAATGGGATATGCCCTAGAGGCAAATAAATATATAGTATTTATCGCATTATCCCATTAAGTTTATAATATGTTTTTGTATCGTGCTATAACTGTATTAATCGGAATTGTTAATACACGTGTGATACATAGACAAACCAGAGTCCCTAGTAAGCGTCTATATAAACTAGTTCATTGATCAACTGTTGATCGAGATTTCCCGATCATGGACATTCACGTCGGTTGACAATGAGGTCATCTTATTAGAGGAATAAGGTGATGGACATACCCAACAAAGTATTGCAATAGGATCGTATCACGATGTTCATCATTTGCAATAGGAAAGTAATAATGATAGCTTATTCCTCAGACCGTGAGATCATATTTATTGCTGCTCCGTAGGATACTCTAAGTGCATCAAACGTCAGTTCATAAATGGGTGACAATAAAGGCGTATCTTGTGTATCTCGAAAGAGTACGTTGAGACATATGGATCAAGAGCGGGATTTATTCATCCGCGTGATGGAAAGATACTCTGGGCCCACTCGGTGAGATTACGTCTATAAAGCTGCGCAGCATATGACTAGGTCATGGAGATGTAATATCACAGACGAGTTAAGTAACCCTTGTCGGTAACGAGATAAAACAGGACATTGGATGTTTACGATCATATCTCGGACAAGGTAGTATCGAAGGAACAAAAGGAATGAATATCATGTTTTCGGTTCAACGACGATATTCGTAGAATGCACAGGGACCGTCACAGACGTCCAGGTTTCCCTGGCGGTCATTTGCGAGCGAGGGGTCTCGGCCATGTCTGGAGTGTTCTCGAACCGTAGGGTAACACGCTTAAGGTCTTAACGACACATGGAGAACTTTGGAATGATATATTATTAGGAATAATATAGATATAGGAGAGAGATAAATAATCCGGAAAAGTTCCGGCAACATTGGAAGGGTTCCGGGAATGTCCGAAGGTAGTTCGGGTGGTCCGGAAATTGTTTCGGAGTCACGGGATATTAAATAATGTATAAATATATTAATTATGAATTATATATATTTTATATTAATTTAATATAAATTAAAATCAATTAAAAATAAGGGAAAAAGGGCCAGCCCACTTAATGGGCCAATTGGGGCCCATGTGGGGGAGTTCGGCATGGGCATGGGCCCATGGCCAATTCGGCCATGGCTGGGGCCGGCCGAACCCCCTCCCCTTGCTCCCTTGTTTAGTCCCACATGAGGGAGGCAAGGTGTTTGCACACCCCCCTCCCCCTTTATATAGAAGGGCATATTAATTGATTTAAATACATCCAAAATACAATTAATGTTGTATATGCCGGCCTGAGTTAATTCTCCGCCCGCTTGTCTCTCTCTCCCACCAAGGCTATACCGCAGTGCCCAGTCGCACCGCGGGATTCCACCAAAGTTCTACTCCTGCGATCTCAGCTGGATCTGAGTGACTGGGGGTTGTCGTTAAGTTCCGTATGTGTGCGAGTACTCGGAGGCGCCACACTTGAGGTGTCAGGGCGACATCGTCTCGCCACGGCCGCGCCCTAGCCGCGGCCACCGTCGCCGCCGCCGCTGCCCAGCGCCGCCGCCGCCGCCGCTGCCCAGCGCCGCCGCCGCCGTCGCTGCCCGGCGCCACCGGAGCTGCTGCCCGGCGTCATCGCCACAGCCATCGTCATCGTCTTCTTCTTCGTCGTGCGAAGTTCTCCGCGACCTTGAGGTCGGCTACGGCGTCTACGTCAGCAACGCTTGTGCGGGAGCGTAATCCCCGCTATTTGGTCTACAAGAGGTATGTGACCAGTTCCGCCCACCGTTACCGCATTACTAGATAGATAGATCTTGGCATGTTTCGGTATTCGTTAGCTAGAAAAATTATCGTTTTCTGCTACGGAACCCCTTCACTAATGACATAAGTATTACATTTTGCATGTCAATATTTTTTCATAAAAACTTGGTCAAACTTTACATGGATGGACTTTTCCAAAATAATATAAGACTTATTCATTGGAATGGAGGCAGTAGGAGGTAAGAGTAGATCGTGTCCACATACAACGAGTAATGCAACAGAGACAACGAAATACAAAAATATGGAATAAATAGGCCAACAAGAAAAACGATATGTAGGCAACCAAACGAGCTACACAACATTGCTCGGGCAACGTTTTTTAGAGCCAGACCCAAGTAAACCACGAAAAGGGGAGAGCCAAAATGAACGCGGGTAACCAAACTTAAGGTCGGCCTTGGCCTAAAATGCTTCGATGTTCGACGGCATCCGCTCATGTTCAAAGGAGATTGCCGCAAAGTCGCTTGTTCTAGACTCGATTTCATGTACCACCGTACTGAACATTCCCATGTGCTACCTCCGTTACATATTAGATGACTTCCGTTTGTTAACAATTGGATGTACCTAGACTTGTAACATGCCTAGATATATTCACTTTTTTTCAAATAGAAGTGATCTAATTTAGAACGGCAGCTCTTACCAGGGCGTTTCTTAGAGTTACTGACAAAGCTTTGTTTACGGCCTTTCTTTTTTTTTTTGAATTTAAAACCACATATATTAGGTCAGCAAGCCGCCTCATTAAAACCCTGCCAGTCCCTTTCGGTACCCTGGTTAGGGAAAGAGTGCGTCTGAAACTTGCTGCCTTTAAACACAGAGTACAGTTACATCGTTTAGGGCATCTTGAGCCACCGAAAGAGGGGGATCACCTTCCCAAATAAAAATTACATCAGAGTCATAGCAATTCCTAGCTAGGTTATGTGCCACAGTATTTGCCTCTCTTGGACAGTGCTGGAAAGAAATACTCCCAAAACCTCCCGCTATAGCAAAACAGTCGGCAAGGATAGATGAGTGAGGACTCCAAATTTCAGATCTACCCGAACACGCCTCCATCAATTCGGCATTATCCGATTCAACAATTATATGACTACATCCGATTTGGTCCACTAGATTCAAACCATGTTTTAGGGCATACGCTTCAGCCATCGCTGCATTTAAAAGGTTAGTCATTGGGTAGGCCGAACCTGCAATAACCTCCCCATGATCATTACGGATGATAGCACCAGAAGCCCCAGTTCCATTTGGAAAGAAAGCCGCATCAACATTCAACTTGTACTGATTCCTTGGCGGTTTACTCCAGACAATAGCTTTCGGTGTTGACACCTTTTCCGCACGGCCATAATTCAGAATTAAGGCTTGGATGGAGAACGCCGACCTAGATGCAGAGGCGATTTTTTCTCCATGAACCGCTTCACGTCTCTGCCACCAAATATACCAAGCCGCAACAACCACAGTTTACGGCCTTTCTGGTTTACGGCCTTTCAAGACAACTTTGTTTGTTAGGCGGTTTTGAAGACAACTGATTCGGATTGCTGGGCTGGTGTGTCTCCGGTTCGAAAGCTTGGCCCTGTTGACCACCGTGGCTGGGCTTTTGTTTCGTGCATGGATCATATGCCCATCTGGCATTACGTTGTCTTTTTAAAAAAACGCCATATTACGTGCAGCTTGACATGACCAAACTCAACCCAACGGATAAGATTGAGCAAAAGGATCAAATTTGGTTAAAATTTGGACAGCGCTGAGCGTCCCCCGGGGATCCGGGGCGAAAATCCTCCGGGTCCCCCTGCTGACCCGTGTCCCCCTCACTTTCCACCAAATCATATCAGATCCCGATTTTACTTTCGATGCAGCAAAACGGTTCGATCGAAATAAAAAATTGTACTATTGAAGCAAAAAATTATTTTCCACCAAAAATCATGTACCACATCCCGCTTTTGCTTTCGATGCAGCAAGACAGTTCGATCGAAATAAAAATTTGTACTATTGACGCAAAAAATTATTTTCCACCAAAAATCATGTACCACATCCCGCTTTTGCTTCCGATGCAGCAAAACGGTTCGATCGAAATAAAAAATTTGTACTATTGAAGCAAAAAAAATATTTTCCACCAAAAATCACGTACCAGATCCCGCTTTTGCTTCCGATGCAGCAAAACGGTTCGATCGAAATAAAAATTTTGTACTATTGAAGCAAAAAATTATTTTCCACCAAAAATCACGCAAATGCTTCTAGGAAGCAAAAACGGGTTGTTTCTGATAAGAAATTTGTACTATTGTAGCAAAAATCCAATTTCCTCTCAAAATTCACAAAATGTTTCTACGGAGCAAAAAGTTTATTTGCAGCAAATTTTTTATGCTGCTCTTAGCAAAATGCTTAAATAGAGAAAAACAAATTTTTTGTTTGTAGCAAATTTTTTGTTGTAGCACTTTTTTTTTCTATTGTAGCAAATGGTTCTACGGAGAAAAAAGTTTAATAGCAATTTTATTTTCCTATTGTAGCATCCCACGTAGCAAAAATTTATGATATTGTAGCATCTCACATGGGAAAATTGTGCTGCTGTAGCAATATTAACTTTACAGCACGTAGCAAAAATTGTGCTATTTTTTCTGTTGAAGCATTCTCAGCGGGAAAATTGTGTAGTTGTAGCAATTTTTTATGTAGCATTTTTTTGCTACTGTAGCATCTCACGTAGCAAAAAATATGCTGCTACAGCAATATTAAATTTGAAAACTTATGTAGCAAAATCATTGTACTATTATAACAACACCGCACAAGTATAATAGCAAAAAAATTGTTATAATGCAGCAAAGTGGCCCTGTTGTGCCAAAACCGCCACGTGCTCCGATGAGAGCAAAGTGACCCTTCTCCGGCAGCACCACTTCAGGTCGTCGGTAGCAACGCGTGCTCCCCGTGAGAGCAAAGTCGCCCTTCTCCGGCAGCACCACTTCGCTGACGGCACCACGTCTCCGCGGCGGCGCTGCACAGGAGGCTCGAGGCGGACGAGGGGAGGCGGCGGCGCTGCGCAAGGAAGCCGTCTCCGCGACGGCGCTGCACAAAGAGTCTCGAGGCGGGCGAGGGGAGGCGGCGGCGCTGCACAAAGAGGCTCGAGGCGGGCGAGGGGAGGCTCGAGGCGGGCCGGGGGAGGCGGCGGCGCTGCCACCGGATGCAGGAGGTGGGCTCTCCAGGCCGTCGGGGGTAGGTGCGGCGTCGTGGTCGCCTGCTCCGGCTCCGACACGCGGGCGTATGCCCGGTGGTGGGAGGGACGGCAGGTTGTTGCCGGTCCCGGCGGTAGGCCCAAGGATCTCGTCGGGAAGAGCTCGCCGTAGTTTGGGAAGACGGGAGGAGTGCGGCCAACAATGGCGTGGGTCGAGCCGGTCGCGGACGGAGCTGGTACCTCGCCAGAGGAAAAGGCAGGGAGCATAAACGGCGGCGCGATTACTCGCCGGCGGCGTGAGAGGAGCTGCCAAGAGCGTGGAGGGAAGCAGGGGGCGGCGGCGGCGGCAGCGAAAGCTACGGTGCTGCGCGTCGTTGTTTCCGGAAAGAATTGAGTGGGCGGGAGCAAAATCTAAATCGAAAGAGATAAGTCAAAAGAAGTGGGCCACATCATGGGACGCGTGGCGCGCTCTAAAGCCGGGGGACGCGCGACGCGCGATCCCCCGGATGATTGCTATCGTTTTCCTTAAAATTTCTTACACCCTCCGTCCACAAGACCGGACGGAGAGCGAGCTAGTTGCCGTGAGGCCGAAGTTAGGGAGTCCGAGATGCTGGAGGACGTTCATAAGGGCATTGCAGCGAGATGTGATTAAGTGTTTATTTTTTCTCATTTATTTGCGGGGAATGTGATTAAGCGTTTCATCTTAAACGCTGCGCACATTTTGACTACGGTTGTGTTTAGATTAACTAAACGGTCCTGTTTCATTCACCCGTGACCCGTCCAACTGTGCAAGCCACTGTAGTGCGGCCCGGGATGGAACACAAAAGACCAGCTGCGAGCCGACGGTCGACCGGCTAGGGCATGCAGCGCAGAAAAGGCAGGCTATGCCGAGCTAGGTCGCTGAGTCTAGAGCGCTTTAGTTAGCATTCCATGGAGATGCAAGATCCGGTCACAGGCCATGAACAGTGCGAAGAAGGAAAGGGGAAACTGCGCGGCAGAGCTTGCGAGAAAGAAGTTAAAGCACCGTTCTCCGGCGCGCGCCTTTGGTTCTTCCTCTCCCTCTCCGGCAGGTGGTGCTGCACTGCTGTGCATGGCGGGTAAAACCCTATCGAGCCGAGAGCTGCTGCTGCGGCATCTATCTCTCTCTCTCTTTCTAGGTATAGGTAGTAGCCGAGCTGTATATGCTACGTCGTCGATCAACGGTGTCTTGTCCTGCTTTGAAGATGCCTTTCGTTCCAGGGCAGGCAAAGCCGACGCAGAGTCCCTGGCCGCCAAAACCATGTCCAGCCTTGGTTCTACGCACCGATCGATCAACTAGCCTTGCGCTTTCTATCGATTAGCAGACGGCTTGATCTCAGCTCACGAAGCAAGTTGACGAATCAACAAACACACACAAGGTGGCAACGGAAAGACACGCCGATCGAAATCGGCTGTTCACGATGAGGCAACACTGGCCGGCGTGCATGCAGATTGCAGAGCACAGTGCTTCTCCTAGGACTACGTATGGACGCGCAGAGCAAAGTACAGCAGGAAGATACCCACGCGCGCGCGCGGCGTACGACCGGCGGGCCTGCCGTGCGTCGTCTCTCTCCGGTCTCTGCTGTGCGTCGTCGCCGGCCGGCCTCGCTGCTGCAGGCCTGCGTTGCTGGGGCGCTGTCTTTTGGGGCTTTGGTGCCAGGCCGATCAGGCAAACGCAAAGGCAGGAAAGCAGCGCCAAAAGCTTTTGGACCGGGAGCGAAAGGGAGTAGGGGGCCGGCCGGGAGCTGAGCTGAGCTGAACTCACTTCGATCACCGAGTTCGAGTGGTCGCGTCAGGGCGGCAATGGAAAGCGGAGCCTTGATTGATACGACGGACGGTCACGGTAGTGGTGGAAGAGTGCCGCCGGTACGGTATCCATAGCTAGCTACTTGGATTTGGATTTAGTAGCCATCATCTTTTTACTGAAAATGAATTTCATATGGAATCTTGCTACATATGCTGCTCGATTCGTAGGACTAGAATTTATATTACTTTATTTTATTTTTATTTATCTGGAAAATCACATTGTAATATGTCTTGTCCCGAAAATTTCATCCACGAAAATCTTTTATAACAATTTCCCCTTGATGTCTGACACCGTTTGTGCAATTTTCTGTGGTTATGGATCTTAAAATAACAACGCTTGGACCGGAAAGGTGGATTTTCCCCCCAAATAGTCTCCTTCATGTCGAATGTGATAATCCAATAAATTGCACCTTATTATATGGCGAATAGGCCCCCCTCGCCGACAACTTCCAAGTGATGTCGTCCACCTCGTTGCCGACAACCTCCACTTGGCTAAGTTGAATCCAAAGCTCCACAAAATTTTGAGAGACACTTCATATGTTATGAAACAGGGGTTGCAATGCAAAATAGGATTTGGACGGGCGTCGTTGAACAAATTGCATATTATGCCCTTATGAAAGCAAACTATGGAGACGGGCATCATCCCTTCATCCATTGTCGTATCACCATCAGGATTTGGGGACACGTCAAGGATCGGCTTGGCCGCCATGCTCTCGACTTCCAACTTGGTCGACCTTTAACATCAAGACTTGGTGGCTTATAATGACGGATGGTGCTTCTCCTAACCGCAAAGCCATGGCCTATGTTGCTATGCTCGCCTCTTGGGAGATTTGGAACGAGAGCAATGCTAGAGTTTTCCTCAATAAACACACACCATCCCTAGTTATCCTCGATAAGATTGAGAGTGAAGCCCGTTTGTTTGCTGTTTGTGGGTGTTGACGGGTGCTAAGGGTTTAAGCGAACGGAAGAGTAGACTTGCTTTACACGCTTTTACCCTATTGTAACACTCCTTAATTAATAGATTGGGGCCAGGTTCATGCCCCGTTTCAAAAGCAAAATCAAAACATAGTATGACACTTTAATTCTACCTGTTTTCTGTTCATGACCTTTGATGATTCTACAAATCAAAGAATCCTTGTATTGCTTATGTCTACTTTAGTGTTTATAGTCGGGGGTGTCATATTGAATCCACTTATCACTACACCCATCTGGATCCCAAAACGTTGACTCGCATAAAGAAATCTCAGTGTCTTAAATTTTGCCTAACGTAAATATAAACAAGTATGTTCTAGTCCTATGTGCAAAGTTGGGTATACAATTCATATGATGCACAACTCATATCTGGACCGTTCATTTCCAGGGTTGAACGCCAGGATTTGGTGTTGAATGTGTTGAACGTTCAACTTGTTCAGCGCCAAATCGTTACCATTCAGCCACCAAGACGAACAGCTCAAGATATGAGCTACGCGCCATACACCAGTATAGAACTACACATCAGAAATAGGTCAAAACCCTCATCGGAAATAGAGAAAATGTCTATGTCCCCACCCATGCTGCTGATGTGAAGATCCACAATGGAAACAGAGTTACCGCCGTTCCCCATATATTTGGCGGTGGGCATAATATATTATTGGTGCCTTACTTTACAGCAGAAACAAATATTAGTTTTTGACTGTTTGAAATGAGGGTTAAAGAAAATAAGAAAAGTAGGTGACGCCACCTGCGCCACCGACAAGCCCCGACTTCTATGTGATGGCCGCTGGTTCTTCACACTCTTCCTCTTATTTGCCCTGCTTCTGTACACCTACACAGTGGAAAGAGACCCGCTCCTATCTTCACGACAGTTGGATGGTCGTCTTCTGCTACATATTTACTGGGCAGCCGCAATGTAAGAAAAACCTCACCTTAAGTCCTACGTGGCACCATGCAAAGTACACCTTATACATTGTGCAAAAAATAAGGTTGTCTATAAGCTTAAGGTGCACCTCTAGCTTGTGGTGTGCCATAAGGAAATAGAAAAATGATTTCCTATCTCCCCTCTCTCATGCATGTAGCACCATGACAAGATATGTGGGTCCCATCTTATGGCTAAAAGTACACCTTATACATTGTGGAGAACTCCATAAGAAAAGTGGGGCCCACCTTATGGAAAAACTACACCTTAACCATTACGGATGCCCTACACAAAAGACACCGTGGATAGAGGCCCGCTCCTATCTTTGTTCACCAGTTGCCTTTACGATGGCCCCGTCTACGGCCCAGTGCGGGCGTGGAGAATATTGGTTTCTTCGTCGTCTAAACTTTACTTGTAAATCATAGGGCACATGAATCGCGATGAAAATCCAACGGATCTGAAGTTAAATAGTTCTTGCTTAATTCTTATTCAGCTGCCCGTGATATTTTATAGAACTCAACAGGCTTGTTATCTTTGGTTTTAATAGTAAATGGAGAGGAGCGACCTTTAAACATGCCCTATGGATGTAGGCTTTGATCCATGAATCACGTTACCAAATATCATCTCCCATGATCGATGACACCAAGCCTTATCTGTAGTCAGTCGGTTGTAGGCTTTTCGTCTTAGTTCCTGTTGTTTCCTGGGTGTTTGGGTTGTCCCAGTTTTGGGGTGAAGTCTGTTTTGCTGCCCCTGCGCTGGGCTTGTGGCTGTTGCCGAATATTGCTGTAACAGTCCTAAACTGAACCTCTATGACGCTGTGGTTGCATTTTAATGGAACCAAGGCGCGCCCTTTATATTTAAAAAAAATATATCATCTCCCATCTACTTACTAGAATGATCTAATCGTGTATAAAGCTAACACTGGAAATCTGTTTTTCAAACCTATAGGCAACATCCATAGGTCGAATTCTACATACGATCAAAGCAGGTAACAACCGGCATGCTTTTATGTCCACTGCAGTTTTTTAAACGGGGGCAAAAGTTTTACCTCAATCTATTAATTAAGGTGTTTTACAAAAAAAGTAAAGTGACAACTACTCTCCCGCTATAATTTCACGTATACGCTTCGCACCCGTGGTCACCCAAAGACGGGCCCCGTTCTTAATGTTCTTGAAAATTATATAAGGCGGTGCATGCTTAGTTTATTCTAAATCTCTCATGAGGTGAGCAAGGTTAGGGGCACCAAGAACTTTCGGTTAGGAGTGGAATTGTCCGATATCTTGTGCTCCGTAGCTCTTTATAGAGAGAGATGGACAAAGTTGGACATCTAGAGCATGGAAGCTGAAACCAATCCTTATTGAAACCCTAAAGACGCAACGAGGAGGTCCTTTATTGATTTTGTGCGGGGGGGGGGGGGGGGGGGGACACACGAGAACACTGAAAGGCCCATAATGTAGAGAGAAAAAATGTAACTCCACAACCATGAGAATCTCACATCCAAATGGTTTACGATCCGTGCCCAAATTATTAATGATCTTCAAATATCAATAAATGTTATATAATTTATGTAATTTCTTTCTTAGATTCATGTACTAATAAGAAATTCTATACATGCGTTGACAAGAAAATTTAAAACCACAGATAATGCTTTACGATCCATGCACAAGGGTAATGATAAGCGGGTAGATCCTTGTAATTAAGGAAAAACTGCTAGATAGCCACAGATAATGGCCAACAGGCAACAGGATGGGCGATGCCTGCATCTTTCCCATTGTGCGATTATGGTATACAGGTACGGGCTTCTCAATTTCTATCAGCATATAGATGGAACTACCGACAATGGCATGAGAGTAGTAGCAGTACAAGTGTGCAGAAATTGGTTGCTGCTGGTACTTATCTTGGCATGAAGACAAATTAAGAGCATTCTGAAGTTCACTAGCTGATAAAAATAACCTTTTGGATGCTAGATTTGGTCACACTGAGGTTACCAAAGATAGATAGTAACAAGGACTAGTTCATGATCGGCCGGTTCATGATGTGCATACAGTTTACAAGAAAACGTAGATTGATATTCAGTTCTTCTCACACTAGCTTCTCGCAATGGGGATCAATGTTGATATCAGAAGTAGAAGCCACCGAAAAAGGAGATTTAAACCCTAATTTAGGTGCAGCTGAGGGTCAATGCAGATCTACTAGCTAGCAATTAGACGGCGCGCGTCGGCAACTTAACGCCATTAGCCTACCATGATCGACGATGATGGCAATGTGCTAAGTCGCGTACCAATTCTCTCTGGTCAGAAGGGTGGCGGCGGTTGGTGCGGCGCGCGAGCAGGCGGTGGCCATATCACGTCTTGGGGCTGTGGGTGGCAGGCGTAGATGGGCACGCCGCAAGGTTCCACCGGCTGTGCTGCCGGTGCCGAGGTGGCGGCCAGGTGCGGTGGCTGGCGCCGCATGTGATGCTGCTGCTGACCTTGCTGCTCGGGCTGGTGCTGATGGCCGCGGTGTTCGTCCGCCGCGTCGGCGCTGCCGGAGAGCGAGACGGAGACGGACACCGACGCGTCGTCGTCGGCTGGGAGTGGGAGGCGGTGGAAGGTGGGGTTGGTGAATGCGGCGGCGACGACGACGACGTTGGTCGCGGCGTAGAGCGGGCCGACGACGGCGCCGCCGACGATCTGGCCGTGCGGGCCGGCGAGCGAGATGGAGAGCCCGGCGGCGGCGGCCGCGGCCCGCGGCTCCACGGCGGTGACGGCCGGCGGCAGGAACGTGGCAGAGATGGAGAGGATCTCGTAGCGGCCCTGGAAGACGACGACGGCGGGCGCGGCGCCGGGGGCCGGGTGGCGGAGCGAGACGTTGGCGACGGCGCCGGTCCCCGCGAGCACGCAGATCCCGAGGCCCCGGCGGGCGGCGAAGCGGGACAGCGCCTCGGCGACGTCCCGGCCCCCCGGGATCTCGATCACGTGCGGGCGCATCGCGGCGGCGGGCTCTGCCTCCCGCGTGATCACCACGGGCGGCTTGGGCCGGTTCTTGGACCCCGGCGGGCGGCCCCTCCGCTTCTTGGCCACCTCGATGCTCGACCCGTCGCCGCCGCCACCCCCGGAGGCCGGCTGGGTGACGACGAGGAGGGCGCCGGGCCCAGGCTCTGTCGGCGTCTTCTCGGCGGCGCCGCGGCTGTCCACCTCGTCGGAGAAGCACTCCAGCTGCTCACCGTGGCGGTGGTGCATCGGCCGCGGTGGCGTGGCGAACCGCATGTCCGGCACGTCCTTGCGCTCCTGGTACATGCTGCTCTCCTTGCTATTGTCTGCCTTGGCAAACGACATGGTGGCGAATGATGATGGTATGGCAGTTTAGTCGTGAAATGGGTAGAAGGAAGGAAGAAAGGTGACAAGTTCTGCTGCAGAAGCAAGCTCGGGAACGGGATGGAGCTAGTGGCTGCGAGACGAGAGGCTTCTCTACAGTGACTAGACTTGGGAACGGGATGGAGCTAGCGTGAGATAAGAAAGTGACGACATGGGGGCGGAGAAGAGGAAGAGATCAAAGGGTAGCAGGAGCAGCGCAGTAGACGTAGGAACAGGACAGGATGAGCCTGAGCCTGGGCAGCGGAGGCGGTGGCACTGTTGCTGAGAGCGACTGGGACTGGGAGGGTGTTCTTCTCTTTTATCCTTTTGTCTTTTCCATGGCGGTCTGGTGTCCGCTTGCCATAGACGCTACACGGATCATTTTCTGGTTAATGGAGCTTGATCACTCGGTTATACTACTGTCAAAGTTCTTTGGTTGTGAACACTGGAGAGCGGGTGCGGCGGTGTTGAGAGATGCTTTGCGCCTTCAGGAGTTGAGTTGGTTGACTGCTCCGGCAAAGAAAGGCACCGCGGGCGGCGGCGCGAGCCCACCCGGCCGCCGTTGCTGGACACTGGACAGGCCCGCATCCTTCCAGGCTAGGGCAGCACTCGGTGCGACGGTGCCGTGCACACACCATCGCGTCCCCGAGAGCATCTCCAATAGCGGTATTTCCCGCCACTGAAATAGAGCTACACGATTCAGAATTTGTGACTTTGGTTGGCTGACTTTGTAGTGACTTTGGGTCAATGACATGTGGATCCCACATATGGTGGCTCCTGCATGATGGCAGTGACTCCTGACTTTGGACTCCAAAAAGTCAGCCAATCCATGCCACAGGCCAATTGTGTCATAGAGGCAGTTTTTATAAACCAGGTCATAGAGACAGTCAACCCTATTTTCTCTTCTTTATTCAGCTTCTTACTACTTTAATTCCCTCATCTGACCTCACCGTCATCTAGTCGCCGCTCTCCAGCACCGCATCGGAGCCCCGACGATCGCCGGACACATAAATCATGGCAGCTCTCGAAGAGCTGCTCTCCCCTGGCACGTCTTGGACCTTCCTATTCGTTTCTCGTCGACTCCCAGGCGCGGAGCTTCTTACCAACATCGCGCTCCCACATTGCATACAATATGTTGGGCCGATTGCCTTAGGTTTCAATTTCTAGAATTCTGTCGGGCTATGATTGATTGCTTAGATTTTTTTTGGTTCGCATACATCATGAATTCCGATGATGAGTTGATATTCTGTCGATTAGAAGAGGAGAGAAGCCATCCTTCGGAGCTGTGTGGGGGCGAAGCGGTTGAGTTTCATTTTACCGTGAGAGTAGGCTTTTGTTTAGGGGTCGGTTGGCTTCCTGATGTTGTAATTTAAACTCCTCTCTTATTTCATAAAATAGATAAATCTTTTGCCTAGTTTTTAAAAAACTTGATGGTTCACTTGTTGATGGAGAACAGGCCAACGTCGCACCGATGAGGAAGAGTATTTGACGATTTTCGCTTGTCTTCTATAAGGTCAAACGGAGGAAGATTTTTCATTAAAATATTTTCGACCCATTTTCGAATGAACAATAATTCATTCTTACGGCTGGGTGTAAAGGAGTACAATACCTAATTCAAGTTTAAAAAATGCACAGGAATTACTAAGAGCATCTCTAACAGCTGCCCTATTTTAGCCTTCGTGCCCTAAAAACCGTTTTTTAGGGCACGAGAGGGCTAAAAACGCTCTCCAACAGCTGCCCTATGACGTGCCCTATTTTGGGGCAGCCCTAAATTTTGCTCCTCTCTGCCCCATATTTGGGACAGAGAGGACCCCGTCCGGAGCTGCCCTATCCTTTCCATTTCCGCGCGCGCGTGACCAACCGCCACGCTGAAACATTTCCTCCCCCGACCCGCATCTCCGATCCGCCGCCGCCGCCGCCCCAACTCCCGCCCTTGCTCCAGCGGGCTGCCCCGCCGCTCCGCCGCCGATTCCCGCCGGGAAATGGCCGCGGCCGAGCTCGATTCGTCCCCACTGTGTTGAATCCACCCCGCCGTCGTCGGGCGCCGCCGAGCTCGATTCGGCCGTCTCCCGCGGCCGCGAAGTTTCGGGCGGGTGGATCCCGAGCGCCGCCGTCCGTCTGCCGCCCCTCCTCGCTCTCCCGCGAGCAGGCGCCGACGATTTGACGCCGCCCCGCCGCGGCCGAGGTGAGCTTTTTTTCCTTCACAAAGTAGATGGTATTTTTTTGCTTTTTCGATCTAGATGATTAGATAGATAATTGTAGTGCTTGTTTGTAGATGGTGGTGTTCGATTACACCACGTCCGACGAGGAGTTCGACATGGACAAGGACGAGGATGTTGCCATGCTCCTCATGATGCACCACGAGGCGAACAAGAGGCCGAAGCATGGCGGTTCGGTGATGGGGCAAGAGCACATCCGGAGGTAGCGGCAAGAAGCACATGCCAAGCTCATGGCCAACAACTTCGTGGAGAGACCGGTGTTTCCGGAGAGGTACTTTCGACGCCGGTTTCGGATGAGTCGTGATTTGTTCCGGCATATTGCCGAGTGTGTGCAGTTGCACGACAGGTTCTTTGCGCAGCGGAGGAATTGTACCGGAGAGCTTGGACATATCCTCTACCAGAAGGTCACCTCCGCATTGCGCCAGATGGCTTATGGTGTTCCTGCAGATCTTGTGGATGATCACTTGGCCATGAGTGAGAGCCAGAGCATCAAGTGCCTTCGGCGCTTTGCGGTTGCCATTGTTGAGGTTTTCGGGCCCGAGTATTTGAGAGCACCCAATGCTCAATACACGGCTCGGCTGCTACAGATCAACAAAGATCGAGGCTTTCCAGGTATGCTTGGATCTATTGATTGCATGCACTGGAGGTGGAAGAATTGTCCTGCGGCATGGACAATTCAGAGGACACAAGCAAGGTTCCACGATCATTCTTGAGGCCGTGGCTGACCAGGAGACTTGGATATGGCATGCATTCTTATGTATGCCCGGTTCTTGCAATGATATTAATGTTCTCCATCGTTCAACTCTATTCACAAAATTGGCTAGCGGAGAGATGTCCGAGGTGGAGTTTCAGGCCAATGGCAAGACATACAACATGGGCTACTATCTTGCAGATGGGATTTATCCCAAATGGTCGATATTTGTGAAGCCATTGATTCTCCCCCACGGCAGGAAGGAGCTTGATTTCCACAATGCTCAAGCGGCGGCAAGGAAAGATGTGGAGAGCTTTTGGGATTTTGCAAGCCCAATTTGCTATTGTTAGAGGACCGGCAAGGTTTTGGGATCAGAAGACTCTCTGGTACATCATGACGGCATGCGTGATCATGCATAACATGATCGTGGAGAATAAACGTGGGCAGAATGCCATCTATGGCACTAGGGGTGGGCATAAAAACCGAAAACCGAAACCGAAAAGACCGAGACCGAAACCGAAAAGACCGAGACCAAAATGACCGTTAGAAATTTGGGTAGCAAATTAGAAAAGACCAAAATTATATCAGAAATTCGGTCATCACTTATACATAACCCGAATAGACCGAAAGACCGAATTTATTTTATTTTGAGAGAATTACGTACGAAAGCAGTCAAATTTGTGTGCCAGCCTAGTTTATGTACATATATTCTATAGTCCCAACTACGGAACCAAGCATACCATATAGTTTCTATGCCCAACAACTGAGTATCCTAACCCCGTGTAATGTAGATTCTCCCGTGCGCGAGAGACCAGTCGATCGCTTCCCACTCTCCCATTACCAGGCGCTGATTCCTCTTCTTGCGCACTAGATTTTGGTCTATTTGGTCATGACCGAAGACCAAACCGAATATACCGAATACCGAATAACAGAAAACCGAAAAGACCGAATTTATTACGGGTATCATTTTCTAGATGACCGAAATTGTTAAAGACCAAAAAGACCGAACTGAACTAACCGAAAAGACCGAACGCCCACCCTTATATGGCACCTACGAGTTGATGGGGCGTCCGGTCCGGTCGAGGCGAGGTGGAGACCGAGTCCAGCGCTTTCTTGACGTCTACCACGAGATACGGGACTGCGATGTGCACAACGATCTTCAGAAGGATCTCATGGAGGAGTGGTGCACATGGAATGGAAGGCAAAGAGCAAGGCCGTGCACTTGAATGTTGTTGTATGTGATGAACAATTTGATGTTGTGTGCCCATTTGTGTTTTACCTGATAAACCATTTGATGAACTAGACATATTGTGTTGTAATAAAGCCAGTACTATTTAATTTTCATTTGTTCGAAATTTATTTAGATCATATAGCATATCATTTGTTCGTCATATGTATGAAATATGTGTAAAAAAGAACCATTTGGTATAGGATAGGCCAGCTAAAATAGGGCAGCTGTTAAAGAGGTAGTGCCCTAAAATAGGGCAGCTGGAAAAGTGGAAAACTGCTCGGTGCCCTATATGTGCTAAAACATGTGCCCTATATGTGCTAAAACACCGTATAGGATAGGGCAGCTGTTAGAGATGCTCTAATTTTCTCGATTCAGATATGCACTGCTATTACGAGGATATACATTTGTTTTTGGCAAGGCCATTTGCCGGTGTCAGCGGAAGTGTACTCGCTGCTCATTCAGCCCTTCGCTGTTTGGCACGTGCATATTGCAAATGCCCATTAATATAAACACTGGACCACAGGTAGATAGATATATTACACCTATTCTGCGGTTCAAGCAATCGTCTAAGAGCATTTTCAGTTGGAGCAACTCTCCAGCAGAGACAGAAACCGCGAAATTAAAAACGTGGTTTTTTAGTTAGCGTTTTGCTTTGCGTTGTTTTCAGTTCCGAATTTTGCAACGCATAGTAGAAACTGAGTACGGAACTTGACGTTTTCCATTTCGCGGGGACTAACGGATGAACACTTCGATGATCTTCAAATTCAATCCGAAATACAGATCACCGTAGATCACAGACACACTAAACCTAAACCTAACCCTAACCTTAGCTAAGCTCGTCGCCACCCTAACCGGAACCCTCGGGTGCAGCGGCGACACATCGGCGGAGGAGCTCGCTCCTCATCTTCAACTAGGTCGACGTAGAGCTTTCCCTCCTTATTGGCAAGGCGGCGCCACTCCTCCGCCTTCTACTTTGCCACGCGCCCGACGACGAGGCCCTACTCGAAGAGGATGTCATCAAGCTCCTCCTCCTCCAGCGTTGTCCGCTTGAAGAGCACCATGACGACGGTGTCCATGGAGCCCTCTAGAACAAAATCCTTTGACGTAAAGGCGGAGGCGGCAGGGTTGTAGCCTTCGATCTCCGTCTCCTCATGCGGCCCCTCTTCCGGCTCCTCCTCCGGCGTCAGACGAGCTCCCCTCACCGAGGCAGCACGCAACTCGCAGCAGTCAAACTCGGCGACCGTGGCTGTAGGAGAGGGACGGCGGATGATCCAAGATGTTGTTGGTGTAGCTATGTGCCGACCGCTTCTTCGACGCGTCAGAGGCGACATGCCTCTTCCGCACCTCGTCGAAGAGGTCGGAGAAGTCGATGTCGCGTTCTGAGCCGCTCCTGCGCTCCAGCATCTCCCTCTTCGGCCACATCACGGCGCGACGATGGCGGATCTATGCTCAGTGGCGGTAGATTTGACGTCGGCGGTGGCGTAGCGCTAGGTGGATTTGACATCGGCGGTGTCGGCAAGACCCGGGTTGTCCACTGAATCAAAAGCCCCTTGCGCTATCTCAGGGCGCGGGGATTTCCGGGGACCCAAAAAGGGTTTACAGGCCGGGGCGGCTTTACAGGATCTGTTGTGGCTGAAAAAACGCCCTAAGAGCATCTCTAACAGAGCTCTTAAAATGGGAACCTCAAAATAAGTTTACAGTTCGACGTTTTTGCCAAATCTCGTCGCAACTGGTCGCGCACGATAGCAGAAACCTCAAACGGATCTGTAGAAGGGCGAATTTGGGCGCGAACGAACTAGTTTTCATCGCCATTTCTTCTCCACGGAGGAGTTCATCACCAATTCACACGTAATGTACATATACTCCAAAAGTAATCTACTCCTATCTCGTCGCCGCCCTACCCTACTGCCAAAACTTGGCTCACCGGAGCCTCAGGTGCGGCGGCGACGAGGTCGACGCCGAGCTTCGGTCCTCGTCGCGGGCGAGCCTCTGCTCTGCCATCTTCTTCTCCGATCGTAGCAGGACAAGGGAGATGACGCAGCCCACCATCTCGACGGGGATCGACTCGAGAAGGTCGAGGGCCTCCGGTTGAAGAAGATCAAGCGTCCGGTCGAGAAGGTCGAGGCGCGAGGCGGCGGCACTTCTTCTCACGGTCGAACTCCTCCACCTCGCTCCTGTAGCACGCCACCGGGACCGGGCTCCGACCGGCGTCGGCGCGGACGAGTTTCTTCCGAATCTTGTCGGAGAAATCCCCGAATCGGTCGCCGCGCCCCCGCAGATTCGAGCTCGACCTCTTCGGTGCCATCCCGCGGCGGCGGCCGATCTACGACACCGGCCGCGGATTGCTCGTCGAAGAAGAAGGTTGCGGGGGGCGGATTGCTTGTCGGCGGCGGCGGCGGATAAGGGTTACGAACGGGGAAATGTGCGAAACCCGGCATAAATACCGTTCGGGCGTCCGAATATACGGCCCCCCGTATCCAGTTTACGGGCCGAGTGGTGTTTATAGGTTCTGCTATCGCGGGAAAAAAGTCTCGCCCCGTTAACTCGCCGGAGTTTTACGGTTTTCCGCGTGTTTGAGGGCTCTGTTAGAGATGCTCTAAGCATGTAAAGCCGCCAGAATTTGTCCGCCATAATTGGGGTCTTGCCCCCCACCTGCGCTCCCCAAACCAACCTCCCCTCAATAGAGGAAAAAAAACAAACACCTTGTGGGCAGCGAACTATTGCCGCTTGGACTTCGCATTGCGAGAGAACCTCCTGTGTGTATAAGGGCACCTCCAACGGGCCTTCGCAAACGGACAGGGCCTGTCCTAATCTGTCCTTCCGGACAGAGGACCCTCTCCAACGGCCCAGCGCAAGTGGACAACTGTCCGCGCGGACAGGTTTTCAACCCCAAACCTGGCCCAAGTTTGGTCCAGATTTGGGGGAGAAAACGGACAACTTCTTGTCCGCCCTTGTCCGCGCCTGGCCCAGCGGCCAGCGACACAAAGGCACTCTCCTCCCACCTCCTCTCCCCACAGAAACCCTCGAGCCACCCCGGCCGCCGCCGCCGCCGACGATGGAGGACGGCTTGTCCGCTGGCACGGCCGCGGCCGGCGCCGCCCTGTTGAAGGTGAAGAAGGAGAGGCTGCCCGCGTCGGACAAGAGGGCCGAGCGGAGGGAGAAGAAGAGGTTGAAGGACGCCGCGGCCAAGGAGGCCACGACGGCGGCGGAGGAGAGGGAGCGTCGGGTCGCCATGGAGGCCACGGCTGCACGCGACCTCATAGCCACCCAGGCCGCGGTGTAGGCGGTGCTTCTTCTCGGTGGCCTCATCCCCTCCGCCGTCCCCGAGCTCGAGGCCTCGGCGGTGAGTTCGGCCTCGTCCGCCAAAGGGAAGCCGCCAAGGTCATCGTCCCCTGGGCTCTCTACGGCCTCGCCGGTTGGGCACCCTGCCATGGCAGGCATCTCGCGGCTCGGGTCCCGCGAGGCGTCACCGGAGATGGGCACACACGTCCCCGTCCCCGCAGTCCCTACGGCGCCCCTTGACCTCAACGTCACGTCGGCCGCGAGCCGCGAGCGCGTGGCGCCGAAGAGCCGGTCGATGCGGCGGCCGGCACCGTACCGGATCCTCGGGTGCTCAACTTTGAGGAGCCTCCATTGACGCCGTCCGACCCGGCCTTCTTCAATGAGGACGGCGGTGATTGTTTCATGGGCGACATGTCCGGCGACATGGCCGACATGATCTTCACCGGCCCAAGCTTCGTCAACGTTGAAGACGCCGAGACACAAGACCCAACCGGCCTAGGTGAGACCCAACCGGCCGAGGGTATCTCAATTGATGAAGAGCCTCTCGACTTCGATGAGGAGCATGCCGCCCTCGTCGCCAACCTCAAGAAGAGGAATGCCCGCACGACGTCATACACGGACATGGAGGACAAAGTCCTTTGTGAGTCGTGGATATTGGTGAGTCAAAACGCCACCATTGGTGCTCAACAAAAGGGCACAATGTTTTGGAGCCGGGTTCACAAGCACTACCATGAGATAAGGAGGTTGCGCCATTACCAAATTGAGAGTGACCGGAACGAGGTGTCGCTTAGCAAGAGGTGGGCACACATTCAAACCGAATGTAGCAAGTTCCAAGCCTCATATGAGATCGTATGAAGGCCCGGAAGGTAAGTGGGGTTGGCATTGATGTCCTTGGCTTTCAAGCAATGGACTTCTTCAAGAAGGTGTACAAGACCAAGTTCAACTTGGTGCATTGTTGGGAGATGATCAAAGGATGCCCCAAGTGGACCGAGCTATACAACTCTTTGAAGAGTGGCGGGAAGAAAAGGGCGAATGAAGATGATGAAGAGGTGGAGCTCGGCCAAGGCTCCAATGGCCGGGCGGTGCGGCCGAGAGGACACAAGTCCACGGCCCAAGATGCCAAGCGCGAGGAGGCCGCGGCCAAATTGGAGGCTATGTTGAAGGGGTTGCTCGAAAGCAACCAATCTACCATCGTCGCAAGGTATGTCGAGAAACGCAAAGATAAGGAGGAGGCCATGGCATGCTATCTTGCTATGCAAAAGAAGAAGGTTGAGATAGAGGCCGACCGAATCAAGAACGAGGTGGAGCGCACCAAGCTTGCGGTGACGGCCGAGGAGAACCGGATCATGATGGCCGACTTGATCATCATGGACTCGGAGACAAGAGCTTGGTTCCTCAAGAAGCAAAAGATCATTCGTGACCGTGGCGATGTTTGATTTGCATCGCATTTCATTTTCTATAATTTGTATTTTGAACTATGGATCATTTAGTTGTTTCGAACATGTCTATGTTATGCTTGTATGACATATATTGTCATAATTATTATTTAAATGTGGTTGTGCTATTGTTTTTGTTTCATATTTGAGATTGTTTTTTTATCTTCAAAATTGAATATTTTTACGGAGAACCGTTGGAGGCAGTCCCTACTCAAAGAGGACAGTGGCCCAAAAGCTGTCCGCGGACAGTCCAAAGCGGACACAATCGGTTCGCTTTGGCTGTCCATATGCCGAGACCCGTTGGAGGTGACCTAACGACTTAACGAGTGGGGGCTGGCTGTCGAAGGCCATGTCTAGGGCAATGAAGTTCAAAGGACTCTCGGGTTGTCTCACTGAAATTGGCTCGGCCCAAAACAATTATAATGACCGATGTGGTCGTTTCTTACGTCCGAATCCTATTGAGCCGGGGCCAATCGAGGGGTGCCTGTGGAGATACTCCAACTTGTGTGCCCAATAACTTCGTCTTCCTCTTCATTTTTTGCGTCGGCGCACACAGTGATCTAGCTAATTCCACAACAAAGATCCGAAGATGCTAGCAGTAGCAGCAGTTTCTGCCAGCAGGGTGAGGACCGTTTCTCCTCCTGCCCGGGAGACGCAGCGTACAGTTTTGTTACTGTGAGCACCGGCGGACTCAGCGTCCCGGCAGCCCGGGCGCTTGCCCGGCTTCCGGCCGGCCGGCATGCCTAATTTTAATCAAAATTAGAGTAAAAACTAGCATTTTAAGACTAAATCAAAGGGTTTGCTTAGGCTTTGATTAGTTCTTGGGTCCGCTACTGACTGTGAGGTAGAGGTACTACGTACTCCGACTGCTGAGGCAAAACTCTCTCCACGTATTTTAACTGTCATGCACAAATGCACAATCCTCTCCAAGGATCCGAAGCTCGATCAGCTCCAATGGTCCATCCATCTCAACACATGATCGATCGGTACACCTCATAATGCAGGCAGGCCGGGTCGATCGTGCAACCGATGCACGCGATGCCAACATGATACCGACCGAACTGGCCATGGAGCAACGATCAACGGAGAGAAATCATGGCGGCCGCTGCCAGCCATGGCCCCGGTGGATCGACCGGTCGACGACCAAAACCGAGCCATCATCCCCGGGTAGCTCCACCTCGGCCAGCCACTGTCTGACAGTATATCCGGCCGGCGCCGAACCTGAATCATGATAGATGCCGGCCGGGCCCCCGCCCTGTCCCTTCCAGCAGCGCCCACCGGCGACGAATACGATCAGATTCTTCGGCATCCCCACAGGCAAGCTGCAAGGTAGGCGGCGATCGAGATGGAATAAAATAGCATATCGCTTCCAGCAGCAGCAGCAGCCTATCGCGTCTGCGCCCATGCATGCCATCCCATGCAACCATGCAGATGCAGGCCTACCTAGCCTAGGGCACGGGCGACCTCGACATTCATACAACTTTAAGTCCGCTGCAGGCCTGTTTTGTTGACCCGAAGAGGCCGGTCTTGCATCTCGCATCGTTCTCACCTTCTTACATTGTGCATGCAGCTAAGCTAATTCTCTAGGAGGAGCCTACACACCCAGCTTACCAGCTACGCAGGATTTTTTTTGGAGTACCATGTGACAATGGCGATGATTTGGTAAGCTAGGCAATTTACTGCATATATAATCCTTGAACCGATGAACAAAATTTGGAGTACCATGCAAAAAACAATGGTGGTTATTGCAGTATAGGGTAGCCTTCCAGTCTGATGCATGACGCTAGATCTGCACTCCTGGCTGGCCGGCTAGATGGAATGGGCACTGTATCATGGGTCCGAGCTAGCCTCCATACAGACACCTGGAGAAAAGAAATACGGCAGATCAGCCATGTATTCATGGAAATATACAGACTGGTTTGTTGTACAGAGGGACTTTGGTTCCATACTTCCATTGGCTCATGAGACCCTAGCTAGGGTCCAGGCAAAATGATTTACTATATGATTGCTTCCTGAGCATGACATGGCATATATAAACTGAAATAGCACATATTTGCAGTGGTAGCAAACTTCATGGTAGGTAGCTAGTGTTGATTTGTCTCTCAACATACTCTCATATATGTTTCTCAGTCACTATCAAAACTACATCAACTTGTCAGTTATCCTAAGCAAGATGTTCTAAAACCACCATAATTCGTATATACAACTCGAGGACATATAACACAAACCAATAGACTTTCCCTTTTCTTTATGAAAAGACAAATATATGATTAAGTCGATATATATGCAACATGATGTAAGAAACCAAATTTTTTTAGAGAAGTTTTAAAGATAAATAAAGGATGCGTGCAAGAAAATCATAGGTGTGGCGGACGATATACATGCACATCCAAGTTCATACAAAAAAGATATTAAGGTATTTATGAAATAAAAAATAAATAACATAAACAATTGCAACTCCTGCTATCTTTTGTACTTAGTTCACACATGTATTTTCACATGCCTAGACACTGTAGCATGATATGCATTTGTGTTGGATCCTCATGACTTAATATTCCTTTTGTTTTGTTCAAACTCAACACTCTATTCCAGTGACTACCGTCCTTCAACCATTCAAGCTCAGCAACTAAAATGATACTATCTCCACTGTAAACAAATGTTAGTTTAAGGTTAGAGACAGTGACATTGTCTGCAATAAATAGTTTGACTCTTGAGTTTATGCACAAATATTATAAGTAAACATATTGCTTTGATTTTATCAAAATCAAACTTTCACACCTAGCTAGTGGCTTCAATTTAATTATTCCTTTTTAGATCTATTTATCAAAATCAAACTCTCACTCCTGGTGGCTAGCTCAAAGAGGCCAACAACCCACATCCATGGGCCAAGCACAAATTCCACTTTCATGTTTTTCGTCGTTCCATGTAACAAATTCATCGTAGATGGAAGTGCAACATAGAACATAGTATGTGCTAAGTGTCACCAGGAGTGAAGCTGGATGGTGCACAACTCTAGAACATAGTGTCCCGGGTGCCCAAAAAAGTTCCTTTTGACTAGCACCTATGGTTAAAACAAAGCTACTGTACAAGGATTTTTGTTGTACCCAGTGTCCTGTACAACCCCCAAGTTGCACTTGGATCTGCACCTAAATCTTACTCAAAGTAAACTAGCAATTACTGTGGTGCTTACCTATATGACCAGTACAACACCAAGCAACGTGAACCCATGCAACAACAAAAAACTCATGCTCCGATACCATTTTATCACCATGTACAAAAATGACAAAGAGCTAGCCGGCCATTTCATAATGAGTGATATCAACCAAAGTTGCTACCTTTAGGGCCAACAGGGTATAACGCAAGTATAAATCAAGGTACATTGTACTTCATTCCATTATAGGGTTCCAGTCATTGGTTTTTTTACTTGCAAGTTCAGTACTAGCTATAAGTAACTTATATCTCATGTAGTATTGTTCGTTCATAGCATTTTAAATTTTGTATCACCATTGTGCCTGCATCGTGCTCAAGATAGGAAAGAGAATACTAGGTACTCCCTTCGTTTTTACGTATAAGATGTTAGCTCTTTTCCACATTTGTATGTATCTATATGTATCTAGACATATTTGAGTGTATATGTTCACTTATAATCTGTATCTAGACAACATGTGTAATAGCTAAAAAATCTTATATTTATAAACGGAGGGAGTACTCCTTCCCAAAGTACAAGACATATAACGTTTGTCCTAAGTATTTTTTAGTTTGACCTTTTCTAAAAAAATATCAACACATATAATGGTAAACTAATACATTATTAAAACATACGGAGTATTACACTACTGGTTTTAATTATTTGACATTATAATATTGTCGCTTTTCTATTAATTTGGTCAAACATACATGGTTTTACTTATAACAAAACTTATGTGCCTTATCTTTTGGGAATGATGGAGCAAGAGCAAACACACACGCATGCACGCCGCATGCCCCACACACAGTCACACATAGATAGATAGATAGATAGATAGATAGATAGATAGATAGATAGATAATTTGTTTAATGCTTCTGAAATAAAATAATAATAGGAACATAAATGTCACAGCGTTCATGTTAAAACTTATACTTAGGGCGTGCATGTTTGGGGATACAATATCAGAGTAAAAAACATAGTTCTCATACATAAAAGAAGACATATTCTGTATTTTGGAAATCCAAAACTAACTCGGTTAAAATCCTAAATAACTAGAGCATTTTTGTTCAGAACAACCTACCAGGGATTGTAACTTAGAAGTACCTTTTTTTAGGGAAAACTTAGAAGCATCTATCATAAACAGAGAGGAAAGGGGTAAAAAAAAGCCCCTACAAGGCTCCGACTGCTACAGTACGGGCTGACCAGCCTGTGAGCCTGGGCATGCTGGGCTGGCACTGAAACCCCACAGTACTGTTCGTACTGTGGAGATGAAAATCAGAAGATAATCTGTCCTCGCTGGGATGTTCTAAAAAAAATCTGTCCTCGCTGGGGAGATTAATCGAGCATCACTGTTACTTACCTAGTGCAAATCATTTTATACCTTCGCTGTGTAACATCATGCAAATTGCTGCATAATAATTTTAGGAAACATAAAATATAGTAGTGTTCGACATGTTCAGGATCTTACCAAATTGTTTTAAGCTAAGCAAGAAAAGACAAGCCGAAGAAATCACCTTTTGATTTTTCTTCTTTCTCCCGATATACATGGAGTGTGATCATTAAATTTGGTAAATAGCCAAAACATTTCAAAAATAACTCTTTCCATCCCTTAATATTTTTTATTTTATTAAGTGTTTTGCATGATCCTTGTGATGAGAATGCCTTAACTATGAGCAAATGCTCCCAATGTTCCAACCAGCTAAAGGATTATGACGATGGATAGGTAGACACCACCCAAAGATTCATCCTTGCTCCTATGAGCAAAGTTCCCACTATCAAAAACATATTTTGAGATGTAAAAGAAATCCTGATTTTTTTCAGGTGTTCATCTCCACATTCTATGCAAGCACACAAAGTTCCTTAAATGAAAAGACATTCTTTATGGCACGTGTAAAAACAGATAACTTTTTATTTTCAAAATACATTTCACGAGACATTTTTTTGGTCTTGTTTACGTATCGATAAAAATATCCTTATTCCATGATTTTTTTTGCACATATAGAGTGTGCCGATGACCTCGCGATTTCCCCCTTTTTGCATTTAAAAAATGTATTTAAAATGTATTGTCCTCAGTCTGCTCCCATTGAGCCAAAAAGGCGTCTCCCGGACACCTCTTGCTTTTATGAACAGCCTCTCTATTAATTGCAATGGCATGTTCATACAGGATAAATTATTTATCTTTCTCTACAACCCAAGCCCATCTGTACCAAAAGAAAAATGCTTGGCTCGTGTAGCCTCTATCTAAAATCCTCCCCAGCCCTCTCCAGGGCCTTGATCAACCTTACCTCCCCGACCATCCCACGGCTACGCTGTATTTACCACTATTGTTACTACAACTTCTGCTACTGCTACTACAGCTACCCTGATGTTTACCTTGATCAATATAGAAGAGGGATAGGCTTTCCCCATCCTCATCCAGAACCCCTCTGCTCGACTGATGATTGAGCTGGTGCAGCTTTTCAACCTCACCTTGATCAGCATGAGTTGAAGAGCTAGGCTCATGTTCCTTAGGTATTACCACTGGGCTTACCGGGTACATTTGATCCGAGCTTCCAAATATGAAATCGTACTCCATGCTGTCTGAGTTCCTTGTGCTGTCGGTGCTATCGCTGCGCAAAGTACCGGTTGACCCTGTATCGGAATTGCTGAATAGCGAAGAACTCCCGCTTGGACTTGTGGACTCCGATAGCGGATACGATGAGTCATCAAAAGTTTCCACTGTGTAGGTGTGGTCATACACTACATGATCCCTACACGATTGCCCACTTTGATGCTTGCTCAGGTAACTGCCTCCTTCCGAACAAGTTGGTTCAGGATCTACTGTTTGTCTGGCTCTCTTTATACGTGATGGGTCTTGAACAATTACTTTCCTTAAAGAGCTTGGAGCCCGTGGTGAACACCTGATGTATTTATTGTGGCAGAGTTTAGGATGGCCAACAAATTTAAGAAAGCGATATAACATACATGGGATAACAGTGGTGTATTTACCTCGCATAAAGGAGCATATATGCACACTTCGAGCGAACTAATTCCAGAGAAACGGGTCTCACCTAAAGACAACGCCAAAGACTACTTAGCATTGACGATTGATTCACATCAGCACATGATAATTTTTTTTTATTAATAAATTTTCCTTGGCAAGAAGTTTTTTGCTTTAAACGAAAATAATCTGCATCTGTCAATGTTTCCAGTAAGAGGTCTAGTCCTTGATTGAATATTCAGAAACAAAATCCACATAAAGCAACACATAATAAGCTTAAATGATCTTCCAGTATGCAGAAGGATGTACTAAGGAGATCTGGGAAGTTAATTTACCTGGCTATCATCCATCTCGTGCCACTTCCCCTTTGAGTCTTTGACATAACATACATAATGACCAGAAAAGGCTGCGTTATTAACATCACGATGAACAACCACGGCATATAGCCCGTACACAGGGGAATAATCATCTGTTGTGCTCATGTAGCTAGACAAATTCAAGTACTCCGGGAACCTGATGGCCTTGATGATTTTCCCAAACATACCAGACTGTTGAAAGAAAAAAGTTACAATGAACATAAACAAAACTACCAAAATTGGTCCAAACCCAAGACAAAAAAATATTAACCGAGCGTGATTTGATGTAACAATTTCTTGACTCCACAGACTGGTGAAAAACAGCCTAATATTCTCAGTGATACCTGGTATCTTTTCAATGCAATAGTCAGGATATTTGGTGCTTCTGATATTGCCAGCTTCTTTTTGGCACGTTCATATGATTTGCATCTGATGACAAAAAATAAGTTGAGGCGTCATAGTTCGAAGCAGAAACATGGTCAGGTACCGGGAGAAGATGCACTAATTTATCCAACTAGTCGCAAGTAAATGATATAAATAGATCGTCAACGGCAAATCCTACAGTTGAGTGAATTCGCTAGAAGCACTAGAGTTCTATATTGCTACTATAAAAGTTAACCATGATCACAGCTTTGTTTCAATATCAGTTCCCAACCTGCCACAATAGAAGTCTTACTTAAACTAAAGTTTAATTGGCCATTTGGAGTGATAAACACGAGGAATGTAATAAATACAGAAAGTGACATCATGACACCAACAGAAAGCAAAACAAGAGAACAAAATGAACCAACCTGATGCAATGGTATCTATTATCACCATCTAAGACTTCTTTAGAAGTAAATCGATGAAGTGCGTCTTCAAGGGTATTGATAGCCCCATCTATTTCAACAGTAAGATCCAGAATACGTTCACGCTGTTCTGAACTGACCCCACACTTTGTGCATTTTATCTAGGAAAAAAGATTAAACGATTAATGAATAATGACATATGCTATTACACTATTTATGCAACACCAGCACTCAAGAATCATAAAATTTGGAAAGGTTGAGCTCCTATGTGGAGAAAACCTTAGATTGTAGATAGCCGCCAAACATTAATTGCATCAGTGTCGTTTCTTCAGATAACTTATGCACGTCATCTTTGTTGGCATCCTTCATGCTGGCAGATTGCATAGTATCGATTGCATACCTGTTAAACTTCATTCAGTGTGATTCAATAAAAAACAATACAATGCTAATGTTTAATAACCAACCTCTACAAACATCAACTAGCATAGAAGTGATAATACCATCATCAGCACTAGTAATCGGTTCAACGAGTCAATTATTTAAAAAGAACAACAGCGGTAACATGTTAGAAGAACTACAGCGAAGCAGTTATTTTAGCCACGAGAAAAGAAGATTTTCCTACAGAACACATCCGCTGTAGCATGCGTGCATTGTCAGATAGAAGGGACAGAGGTATCATAATTTTAGCCCAAGAAGAGAGAAAATCTCACCTGAGAAACTCATGAGCATCTTCCTCTTTGCCTGGGCCAAAGCTACTCCCAATGTCATGCAAATGAGAGAGTATTCCGGCAGGTGATAATGGAGATTGTCCTTGCTTACCCTCCATAATGAGTCTTTCAAACTCACACAAGAAGCACCATTCCTTTTTGGAACCTACAAAATACAATAGTCATATAATGTAACCAAAGGAATGGGGGTAATTAACACAAAAAATACGAGTTTAGCATTAATTTACAATTTTTTGAATGAAGTCCTTCCAGAAGGTACGCTGTAAGTGGTCGCGTAAATGCCAAACACTGAATAACAACATTTGCATAGCAACTGTAAAACAAACAAACAAACAATGTTAGGCAGAAACAAGTGCATTAAAGTGCCACACTCAGATTCAATAAATTACATGTATGACATGAAATGCCTAATATGTTCAATGTGAATCAGTTATTCGAGATAAAGCATGCATAATATGTTACATCTGATGCACGGGCTGTAGCGTCTACCACCACATCTCGTGTTGGACATGAGAGCAGCTTGTGAATCCCTGCCACTGGACTAATGTCTTGTTATTGGACTGATATTTATGTCCAAACAGAGATTTTAGTTCGAGTTCGTTACATTGAAGGACAAGAAAAGTGAAACCATTGACTATAAGTATGTCACGTAAAGCCAAAACAGCATTTCATGTTCTTTGATACATCTATACCGATATGAAACCCACGTATCTTTTAATGAACCAAATATTTCTTTGCTACATACAAGAAGCACATCACAACAAAAGTACTTAAAGAGCATTACCCATAACGGTATGGCTAACGTGGTCTGGGTCAAATATTAACGCAACAAATCATTCATAAAAGTGTTGCATTTTGACTCAAATGAAAAAGCAATAACATAAATATTTTAGGGAAGGCCTTCTAAGGAAATAGATCAATGGTGATAGGTATTAACATTATCCAAGTAATAACTTATAGGATACAGCTAATAAAAGCACATAAAATATTCGGCACCTTTGATTCCAAAATAGACATTTGATAGTTTAATTAATTGTTTACCTATTCCCAAGGTTACGCAGACCAAAAGGATGTAATTCCACCTTGTCAAAGTTGTATAGCTTGACGAAAAGTTCATACTGAAAAAGTTAATGAAACATTCAGATAACGATTAGGTTGAGCGCATAATAGTATCTGTTAGAGATTAAATGAGCTGTCCAATTTTTATACCGATTCCGATGGATAATGCCTGACAACTTTTGGAGCAGTTTGTTGTCTGATCAAACTTTTCGCCGTTGATAGATTATTTGGCGCTGCAACATTGCTGTCCAATCTCACAGAAATTTCAATAAGATTATCTGCCTTTTTAGATGGACTACCCGCTGCGACATGTGCACCAGAAACTTTGTCAACAGTTGACACTGATGGCAAACTTCTAGAGCTTTTAAGGTTATCTAAGCAACGAGCCTGTTTGCTATTTTCCTCCAGTTTAGATTCCAACCCAGCAAACTTATCAGCTTGTGAACTAGAGCTATCTGCTGGAATGTGAGACTGGGAGACATTTTCGCTAACAGAAGCGTCCTTGACTTCGCAAACTTCACCGGAAGTTGGGAAACTTGAACAATCAACAGATTCTGCATGCCCTGTAACACTAGAATATCGATAACTATTGTTGTCCTGTTCAGAAGCATCTGCGGTATTGGATGCCTTCTCAAAGGGCATCTCCTTGCTTTCGTTATTTAAACACTTTGCCACATAGTTTTCCACAGAACAATCTGGCCTAGCAGCAACGGAATCTTTTATTTTAACTGCTGGCTCTACTCCCTCTACCACACTTCCTTCGTATGAGCTATTGCATTCAACTCCTTTCTTTGCCAAAGAAGCTTCTATTGTACCGTCTTTCCGAGCATCAACACTTGGTGGACTGCATTCATCTTTGTGTCCTTGTCTCCAGTGTGCTATCTGGCATTTGAAGGTACTGCCACAAATAAAAAGGAAGTATAAGGGGATATACAGTAGGATTTATCATACCACACACAATGTTAATACATGTTAGGATGATGGGTCCTAATTTTCTAGGACAAATACCCTACAATATACAATGTATCTTACAGTCTAAAATGTCATCAATATCATACCAAGGCTGTTACCATTCCTAATTTACGCAGGATTTTGTTTGAGCAGATGCCAATTCTGAAGACACTTTTCAGGTTTCACGTAGTCAAATACGTGGTAAAAGTCTTCAAACTTTTATTACCAAAACATTAATATTAATTGTCAAAAAAAACATTAATATTAGTGAAATTCAAATATGTGCATAATTAGTGAATGGGACAGTCATTGCTAAGAATTTGAGATCATTAGTTGTCCGGCTAATGCAATATACTATCATGAAACCAAATCAGTAAAATCAATGCTGCATTTTATGTATGTATGCTTTGTTGGATAAAGATGCACATAAAGCACATACGATGAAGTTCAAAATTTATGTACAACTATGAAGATTAAGCAGATCCCCTATATCTCTTTCTTTCATATACGTGGTGACTTGGAGGAGTACTCAAGTGAATACATCACCAGAAATTTAGTCTTCATAAAAAATGGGACATAAGCTGAGTTCAAGAACAGAACTTCACACTGGCCTACAGTACAAGTAATGGGTCCTCCAAATAATACAGTTGTCTTGCAAGCCGCCTACATTATTGAAGATGGTCACTGGGCCTTTTTTTTTTGCCTAATATGAACAAGGATATGCAACTGTCTGCGCATAGTGCCCACGCTAAATTCTAGCAAGCCCATGATCTGGAAACATTGGTCAGTGCCAGCATTGACAGAAAAGTGGCATTAAATCCCACTGATAATATCTGGCTTTCAACAAAGTAACTATTCATTGTACAAAATTGCTGAACTGAACCACATAAATGGGCTCAATGATTTTGAGCGACTGAACAAAAATGTGAGGGTGCCAGTTTTACTTCTGTGGGGGTAATTTCCTGGAAGCAGCAGCCACGCTCAGGACGAACTGGGGCAAAGTTGATAAAGTGGAAATTTTACTGAGGATCAAACAGTATGCAGGCAATGCAGAGTCTGGCATGTCTGCGTTGAGCAAAGCAAATAATTCTCCAATATGCACGCAGTATTTGGCGAGGTAATGCTAGCTTTGCTGAATGTCGCAACATATAATCGGCATGAACTGCATCGGAAATGAGAGCAGGACGGGCGGGAGTGAGCGCACGAACCAATACTTGACGCCCTTGCAGCGCTTGCACCTGAACGAAGTCGGCCTGCGGCACACCGCGCACGACCCCTTCCTCCCGGCCGCCGCCGGCACCAACGGGTCCGCCGCGGCCTCCCGCTCCTCCTCCTCCTCGACCACCCGCGGCGAGGCCGCCTCCGGCGCCGGCGCCGTCCACAGGGTCGGGGGCGGCTCAGCCACGCCGGCGGCGCGCCCGTACGAGCCGTGGTGAGCGTAGTAGTACGCCTCGCGCTCCGCGGACTCGACCTCCTCCGACGCGAGCCAGGCCAGCCTCCGCACCTCCTCCCTCCGGTCGGCCACGCTCTGCAGCCACCGCCAGAACACCGTGGCGAGCGCCGCGACCGCGAGGGCCACCGCCAGGGCCACGAGCGACGCCATCACCCGCACGCACGCACTCCAAAACTCCTCCTTCCCCGGCTCCGCCCGCGCGCATAGATCTCACTCACGGCCGGCGGGGCGCCGCAGCTCGCATGCACCGAATTCCGCCGCCACGCACGCACGCAGGCCCAGGCCCAGGCCGCGCGAGGAGGGATTGGGCTAGTAGCTAGGGTTGGGGGCACGCGCCGCGCCCCGCCCTTTTGTACCCCTCCCCGAGCAGTAACGGCAGCGGCGGCGGAAGGCTCCAGAACGCGCTGCGCCGCGAGGAGGAGGAGTGAGCTGCGCTGCGCGGGTGGAAAGAAAACGTGCGGGGGGGGGGGGGGGGGGGGGGGGGGGTGAGGCGGCCAAGGGAGGAGGAGGCGCTGGTAACGGCCGTTTTTCCTTTCCTTTTTTTCTTTTCTGCTCTCCTCTCCCTCCCGGCGGCGCCGCGGCGGCGGGCGGCGGGCGCCGGCCGGCTGGCTGCTTTTCGGGCCGTCCGATGCGCGCGTGCGGCGGGAGCGATCTCGCGGGAAAGCGCCGTGCTTTTGCCTCCCCCGGTTCTATCTAGCGAGGGAAAACGCCGTCTTTTAACTTGGTGGAATGAGAGTTTACTCTCGAGATGATCATCTCATCTCATCTCATCAGTGGTGGTAACCAGGTTTGCCGCTGAGCAAGAAGAAGAACCTGGGAGGGAGATTCGTCCTCTCCGAGCTCGACGGGCCGGAATATATTCAACTTTGTTGTTCGGAGTTTGGTTGTAGCCATGATACTGTTCAGCAGTTTGCGTCATCTTTTCTGATGCAGCATGACAGCAGAACCAAATCATTTTTGTTATCATGACCCCGGTTCACGTCAGTCTTGCCCGTGATAGTGATACTCCCAAATCATTTGGTTCATATTTTCTGAAAGGGGTACCTGTTCTCACTTTTCAGCGCATGAAAACGGGCGTACCTTGATTAGTAAGATTTAAGAACGTCAAAGACAAGTACCATTTCCCTAGTGATACCACCATTTTTTAACAGGTTTTTCCCTGGTGACATCACGCAGCAGACGCTTCAAATGTGTGCCCTGAAATTGTATACAAATAAATTCAGAAGATAGGTCTTGATCTGGGGCCCACTTTGACAATCGTTTTTTTCTTTCTCCGGGAGGGGCAACATGAGATAGGTCGTCGTGACAGTGACAACGACTCTAGCCTCCCTGCATGACGTTCCCTGGTCGGTGGGTGCGATTTTTCTCCACCCAGCGTGTGTCCGCACCGCACCACGCCGCGTCAGAGAATTTGTCCGCTACGAACTCGAAAACCAGATGCGGACAATGTCAGGTGGCGCCCACGCGGACGGTGCCCCAGGTGTCACTGGCTCCTCGGTTTGTGGCGCCATGTGCTGAAAAGCTGCAGCCAGTTTTGGCGTGGCGTGGGATGGAGACGTTGGCTGGGCGTTCGTACGTTGTCGTTGAGGATATCGAGGAGCTCAGACGTGTTTCCTTCCCTGGATGGGTGTGACCGCGTCAGCATATCTCTCTGCGTGGTGTGGTGCGTATACTTTTTCTTGAAATATACATACATGGACATTTAAAGAAGATCGTAAACTTTTAATGTGGGATATTGTTTGCCTATACAAAATAGGGAACTGCAACCATTTGGAACAAAGCAATTGATTTGTAGAAAATTCCATGTACTAGCAGGATTTGTATGAGTATATTAAAGTAATTTCGATATGTGTCCAAACTAAAGTAGGCCTCTTTCGTCTACATGCGAGCCGCACCAACAAAATGTCATGACTTCTCGAATTTTAAATTATGTGAACAAATCTATGAGTATGTGGATATTTATGTCTATTGGGACAAAATTACCGGCTAGGGGGGCGGAATCGCTGAACGCAGGAGTGGGCTCGAAGCGCGGCCGAAAATCGACGCCCCCAGTGCGAGAATAGGTTTGGCACCATCTGAGGGGGCGATTTTTTGGCCAGATCTCGGCCTGGGGTTGCACAACGACTATAAATGCTCTAACCTAATGCTTAATGGAGACGCTCCGACAAGCCGGAGCTGCCCGGGTCGCCAGGATTTGGCTCCGATCCTCGACGACAGCCTAGTGCCTTAGTTGTCCAGCCCTTAAAATATTGTTTTCTTGTGTCCACTTGCTTCAACTCTAGAACCGTTCATTAAAGCAAAAAAAAAGGACTTAGAAAGAAGAACACACATTTTAAGGGGATAGCATATAATTACATGTTTATGCTATACCCGACAAGGATCTCCTTAAATCAAGCTTCATGGCTTCTTTGGATCATAAGATTAGAAAACAGAGGAATTGAAAAAACACAGGAATTTGAAAAACTACGGAAATGGTCATTTGGATGATACACAGGAAAAGTGCCTCGATCCTACGTGAATGAGTGTAGAAAAGAGGTTAGAGTGGATGTTGAAATTCCTATAGAATTTGGGTGTAGGAATGCAATCCATAGGAATTTTAGAGGTGTCATTCCTTTAAACCAAAGGCAATCCATAGGAAAAAATCCTAAGGATTGGAATCCTATGAAATTCTTTTGAAAATCCTACAACCGAAAGAGCCCCTGAATTAATAAGATATTAATGTAAGATTCAAAGCTAATTGTCCAAAAACTAACAGTTAGGTAGCCTCTCTTTGATATATACACTACATACACCATAGCTATATTCTTATGCTTCGTGTGCTCGAAGGATTAATTTTCATATTTAATTTATTAAAATGATGTTTTATGTGGGAACTCTACTAGTTAATACTTTGTATGTTGCAAATAAGCATTTCAGATAATCAAACTGTATGCATGTGTGCATGAGTAGTATAAGCTTGGGTATTTTAAAATTAGTTGGTGATTATTAAAAGCAATGTTATTTTAAATTAACCATAAAAGGCTCGCAAGCTGACAGCTGATTGTTACATTTAAAAACATGAGACATATTTGTTCACGAATAAAACTGCAAAGTGGCATTCCCACGATTTAATGACTAGGTCCTCATAAACACCTTTCATACTCTTGAAGTTTCTAACTTTCTATTTTGCGTATACATAATTATATAACTGAAACCCACTATCAACATATGTATTAGGACTTACGCTACTTATCCACATCTGAGAGTGTTGAAATATACATGAATGCTAACCAACGCCGACACACATATGCATTGTAATTCCAGAAAATGCCACAAATTAACTCATGGAGGCAAGAAATTATGTCCATTTTTTCACATCCCTATGATTTGGATAGAAGATATACACTATGTGATGACATCTTGAACATGAAAAAGAATCTAACATGTCGTTTGACAAGAAAACCACCGACGCCACCTCCAACGCATCACCTCGCAGAACCACTGAGCCCCGATGAAAACCACCCCAAGTCCAGGATTGACGGGCAGACCGTCGGGACAGAGGACGCCATGCCGCGCACGGGGCGGGAGCAGCAGGGCCACGGAGCCGCGTCAACAAGAAGCTGCGGCCCGCCAAGCCCATCGGGGTCCAGACGGGCCTGGGCAGCACGACGCCGCCGCAGTCGCGCCGGCGGAACAGCATGACCGCCCAGCTTCAGCGGCGAGCACCACCGCGCCGGGACGGGGCCGCGAGGGGCGAGGCCGGAGGGCAGAGAGGAGTGGGGCGGAAGCCCAGCGCAGCGGCCTCCTCGAGCTGCAGCGTGGGAACCGCGAGAGGCAGGTCCCCGCCGCCCCCTTCACCAGCGCTGCGGCGGACCTGATGCGCGGCAGCCTTTGGGGACGGCGAGGGAGGGAGGCGAGGGAGGAGGTGGGTGGCGGCGCAGGCTAGGTTTTCGCCCTCCCGTCGCCCAGAGAGGAGGCGACGCGAGGGACAGTTCCATGCATAGATTTAGAGATGTTTATCTTACATAGAAAAAATCTAGAGCCTATGTCATTTGGCTTGAGCATGTGTATCATGGTTTATGAGTAAAATTCGTCGTCCGACCGTCTTGAACCATGCTTTTGGTAACCGCGTAAAAAAATCGGCGTTGTCACGTTGATTTCTAAGACTCACCCATGGTCTCTCTCCGGATCCTTCCATTGGATCAAAGGACATCTTCATGGAAGAGCTCTCGCAGTTTGCCCGTGTAGAGTAGTATGAGCCCTGCAAGTTGGGCTAGCCTACATATCGTCTTCCAGTTTTTTTTTTTTGCGAGGAAGAACACAGTGTATTCAGAGCACAAATACAGAAAGGACCACACGAAAGATAAAAATTACACTCAAGTCCCTCTGCAATCCGATCTCAACGCCGGCGAGGATGAGCCGGTGGCGCGCCGGATCCGCCGCAGCTCCGCAACCTTGGATAGAAAGCCACCTTCTGGCAGCCGGGAAGTCGTCGGACAACGGCCCGAGAGGACCTACACCCAGCGTCGCCGTCTTGAACGCCGTGCTCCAACACACCGAACCCTTCATCATTTTCCAATTTTCAGCACCTCGAATCCACCGCCGGCGAGCGCACGGCCGCAGATCCGTCTCCTCATCACAGCACCGCGCGAGCTCGCCACCGCCCCTGGGGAAGAAGACGGCATGGACGTGACCAGCTCGCCGGACAGGAACTCCACCACACGCAGCCGGCGTCGACGTCTTGCCAGCCACCTGCACAGAGTACACCAACACCACCTCCTCATCGACGAACAAGCCGCCGGACCGGAGAAAGGAGGAGGCCACCTTATTGTTCCACGCCACCGACACCAACTCCGGTACGATGCCTGTGGTCAGAACCAGCACAAACAGAACCACAAATCCACCCGGCCTACAGGCCGGTGGAGCCAGCACGCCATCCACTCGCCGTCGCCGGCCAGGGAGAGGGAGGAAGACGGACTTATTCTTCCACGGCGGCGACGAACACCTCTGCAGGACGCCACCGCTGGACCCTAAAACTACCCTATCTACACACCAGGCGACGAGAAACGAGATCCCGACCTCCACCCGCCACCGAGGCGAGCGGTGGAGGCCAGGATCCACGCCCTCACCGCCGGTGAGATTGGATCTGGGACGGCTCTCCCTGTTCGCCTCTGAGAGGAGAGAGGAAGGAGGAAGAGACGGACACATATCGTCTTCCAGTTGACTTTGTGTTTTTTGTGGTAGCCTTTTCTGTGTGGGCTCACAGGAAAGATGTTTTATTGTCAAACATAACTGTAGACACTGTAGAGATCTACCACACTGCGCAAAATCTCAATGAAAAAATCGTTATATTTTCATCTGGGCAAAAAAGACAAATGTATAGATCTGGATCGCTGAGCAGTGCACAATTCAAATTTTTGAAAAGCTTACCAAATTTGTCCATTTTTTGTAGAATAAGCTAATATAAATTTGTATTGAAAATTTGCACATTGCTAGATCTCGACATTATCTACAGGTAATTTTTGTTGGCTTTCGGGAATATTTCCGTTACACAAGTTATGCTGTAGAGAAACTTCACATCCAAACATAGCCTCCCTATTTTGTAATGCTGATAAATTTGCTTTGTATTGCTGAGTTTTAATAAACGTTAAATAATGTCCGATGAAATGGTTCACGGGTAGTACTGTCACTAAATTCGTACGTAAGGTTTGCGTATCCATGCAGATCGATCGACAAGTCTAACTTTAGCCACTCACAAGATCTCCCTTTGCCAAGTCAAACAATCTAGGCGTCGGTGGCACACGATTCTCCTAGAGCCAAAGTGCCAAACAGCCACGGCATCCCTAAAATAGTCTAGTACTCCTTCAAGCCGTCGCGAACGTCATCCCGCTCGTTATAGCAACCTCTTTCCGCGCACACGGGCCATCTAGACCAAGAACCACGCCACGCCATGGCCCCAAAGGTCTTTGAATACTCAGAGCAGGAGCACAACGGAAGAAGGCAACAAATGCAAGGTGACAAGCTATAGCATGCATGTGCTGGTGGTTGTGGTTTCCGGCGGTGGTGGAGGTTGAGAAATGAGAACTGTGGGGACGATGGCGCCATGGCGCCCAATGCAACGGTGAGCTAAGGATCTAGTGTCAGCGTCAGTACCAAGTAGGGAGAGCGTGAACCGCTGGGAGATAGCTAGGTTTCTTTGCTGTATTGTAGTGGGTTTGGTGGTTCGTAGGGTGAGGTTGAGGAGGGGCTCACCATTGGAGCACCTCGCTGTTTGTTAGTGGGGTTTGGGATGAGGTGAACATTCTCCAGGTAGTGGTGTAGCTAGGAGTTTGCTGCGAGGAGAACAATGTGGCGGTAGGGTCACGCTCATACCTCACGTCAGTTCAGGGGACCGGCCAGTTTAAGAGTGTTGGCTGCCCGATCATTGTTTGGCGAGAAAAACTTCCAGGAAAGGGTGGGCTACTTGTCTACTGTCTAGTTGATCATTCTCTAGTTTGTAACATATGGTTTGGTAGCTCTAAAAAAATGGTTTGGTAGCAGTAGCACCTGGATGGAAAGTGTAGTTCTGCAAGTAGCAGTGACTTTTGAGTTATCTAGCTCGAATGTAGACTGTAGAGTTTGGTTCCTGATGCCTCTTTTTTTTTGCCAATGCGGGCTTTATTAATTCAAAAGTTCGTATTAAGACGATAGAATCAAAATATGCATGGAAACTGGAACATCCTTCGTTTTTTCTATTATTTTCCTTCAGAGGCCATAGCCACGTTAGATCATTTTCCCTCGTTCGGATTGACCATGGCGTCGCCTCCTTTCTTCGCCCAAAGTTAGCCAGAGAAAAGAAGAAGAACGGAGGACATGGCACCACTGAACCCCGAGAGCGAAAATCACCACCAAACGCTGGAAGCGCGACGCAGCGTCCACCTCGACAAGAGCGACGGCGAGCGGTTTGCCCTCGTTCAGATTCACTAGGTATACCAACTGTTAACATTGACTAAAATCCAGATATGAGATATCTTGTGTATATCCACCACCATCAACATTAGCATTTCCTATACCGTTTCATTTTGTCTGGCAGGAGTGGTCAGAGTATGAAGAATTGCCTTGGTTTCGTCTTAGTAGTGGTTCATCGGTAATGCTAGAGCCTGAATACATATGCTTCCTATTGTTTCCCAGGATGGACTAGATTTTGAAGATGTACTGTCTTCTTTAGTTGGCCTTTTGGGGTCAGGGGATGAAGATGAGGAAGATGTAGAGGAGAACCAAGACAAGAATGAGGAATGCATGAGCCAAATATAATCCATCGTACGTCTAGGAGACTGGAGAGGAAGGAGGACTAGCAAATTTTGGAGGCGAGAATATTCAAGGGGGATTTGTCATGTTTGATGTTGCTAGCATCTCTAAAGTAGAGTGCTGCTGGGAAACTGCATCTGTCTCGAACCTGCTGATGTCCTTTGTATGGAACGGAACCAGGAAGGGTCCATGATTTTGGAAAAGTTACATCTGGGCCTCAAATTTCCTGTGTATCCTGGGATCACTCTGTTGTTGTTCTACACTGAAAAATCTCTTGTCATGTTTTTGCTCTTTGTTCTTCGCATTCATCGGCAGTGTGTCTTCTGCTTTCCGTGCTCCAAGGTGCCGAATGAGAGTATTACGTTGGAGGGTTCAAACGGACTGGGCCTTGGCAGTGGCTCACCGGGGCGTGACTGAATGTCTGGGCCAAGCCGCAAAATCGTAGGCGCACGGACGTTGTTCTTCGCCCTTGCTGCTCCCTCAAATGAGCCCAGACAGCTTCGAAGATATGGGTCCGTTTACGACGGCGGCCTGCAGAGGTTATTTCAAATTGTCCTCGGGTGACTGAGCTCCCAGACTTGCAGAGCTTCAGGCTATTTCTACTGCCAGGGCAACTCCAACGGAGCGACACACATCCGATTTGTTTATGTCTGAAATAATTCTTTTGCAAAAAATCACTGCCCAACGCATTTAAACTGAGCGACATCCATTTTTTTTTTGAGAAACACAGTACAACGCAAGCGCTCATATACACGCGCACACACTCAACCCTATGAACACACGCACGCACACCCTACCCCTATGAGCACCTCCGAGAGACTGAGCCGGCGGATTAGGTCTTGAGATTGACGAAGTCACCGCAGGCGCCTCGCTGTCGACGGAACGTCGCCTCGCACCGAAGAATATTCCGTCTAAATGAGAAACACCAACGTCAAATCTGGTATTTGAACTCTGGTGAGCTGGGGGTACAACCATCCACCTAACCATCTTACCACATGCAAGTTCTCATTTTCAATCCAAATTTGAACCATATATACATCAGCGCGGACACCCCCTCCCCCTTTGTCGTAGTTCCTCTAACATCTCCAACCGGCTTTTTTTGGCCCGTGTCCATCCCTTTCGCCCCAACCCTCGCTTGATTCCCGTCGTAATCCGTCGGATTTATTCGCATGCGCCGTCTCCACCGACTCGGCCGTGTTTCCATGATCGGAAAATCATCGGAGGATACCAGGCTCAACCTCGCACTCAAGGTTTTCAGCCGCCGGTTGGAGATACGAATTCATCAGGAGGCCGACACAGGATGATGGTACTGGATGTCGCGACCGAGAGACGAGAGACGACGCATGTACCGTCTGCCGTACCCGACCAAAGAGTATCACTGGACCTGGGACCCGCTAGTGGACGCCTTTGAGATGAAGGGGCAGCTGTGCCTCGCCGTAAACATCCTGGGCGGCGAGCATCGCCGCAAGATTCAGTTCTGGGTCATGTCGCCGCCACCGGACGATCACGATCAGCAGCTCGACGCCGACGACGACAAGCTGTACTGGGACCTGCGCTACAGCTTCCACGCGCGCCGATGACCCCTATTTCTTCTACAACCTGAGGGCTGCTTGGCTTGATGACGGTGGGATGTTGTGCTACAGGCATGGAGACACCTTGTACAAGTATGACACAGAAAGACACTCGGTGTCTTCAGGTCTCATGGCTGAATGCCTGTCATGTGAGCAGAAACCCCAACTCCCTGCAACCCCTCCACGGTCTGTCAAATGCAAGGACGCCCATAAGCAGTCCCAGTCCAGATGCCAATGGGATGTGAGTTGGGATATCTACTGCGGTTACCGCCCGACCCTGCTTTCGCCTCTCACACTGTCTTCGCCGCCATGTCAATATGCCTCCGAGGAGGATCTACATAAACTTGAGAAAGACGTGTCAGAGCATCTCTAACAGAGCCCTTAAATAGGGGCGAAACTTTAAAATGCCGGCGACTATACGGGCTGAGGCAATTTTTGGGCCATAGCAAAGCTCGTACACGTCGGGCGGCCCGTAAACTGGATAAGGGCGCCCGTAGATGCGACCCGCCGAACGGTATTTATGACGTGTTACGCTCATTTTACCGGTCGAAACACTTATCCACCGCCGCCGCCGACGAGCAATCCGACGCGCGCCTCTGCGATTCCGACGAGCAATCCACCGCCGCCGAGCGTAGATCCACCACCCCCGCCGCCGTCCGATGGCGACTACTCCGACGAGCGGCGCGCGCAAGCGCGGAGCGCGCAGGTATAGCAACTAGAACCGCCCGGTCCCGCCGTCGTTCTTCAGGCGCGAGGTGGAGGAGTTCGACCGGCTCCGCGCGGAGCGCGAGGCCCGCCGCTGCTGCGCGCGGCTCACCGACGAAGGAAGCTCCAGCGGCGGCACGAGCAACTCCGCGGCGCTTGTGGCTCTCCCTCCGGCGAAGGAATACGACGCCGCCGCCTACGAGTCCTTCGTGATGGCGGAGGATTTTGCGGCCGACGAGGCACTTGAGTCCATCACAGCTCAAGTGCTGCTCCGGTCAGTGCGGGAGTCCGACGAGAAGAAGGCGCAGACCGCCTGCGAGGAGGAGATCGACGAGATCCTCCTCCACCAGGGGCTCGAGGCAGACCGCCTCGCCGTCGAGAGGAGGAAGGCGTACTGGGAGGCGTACGCGAAGGACGTCGTCGACCTCGTCTCCGACGAGGAGTAAACCTCAACGCCGCCGCCTCGACCTCGTTGCCGCACCTGAGGCTCCGGTGAACCGATATTTAATAGTACGGTAGGGCGGCGACGATTTAGAACTAGTTTAGCTTTTGGATCCGTCTGGTTTTATGTAATTTATGTAAGAATCGGCGATGAACTAGTCTATCGAATGCATCGGTGAAGAACAATCGTTTGTTCCTGCCAAAACTTTGATATTTGCAGTTTGGTTTAAGATTGCTGCTATACGCCGCGAGCAGCTCCACGCAGAATTACCAAAAAACATGATAAATTCTTTTTAAAGTTCAACATATAAGGGCTCTGTTAGTATGCTCTTAGAAGTGTAATGCGACCTCGTTAGAAGTAGTGAATCAAAATACTTCATTCTCCAGCGGATCGCATGCACCTTCTTATAAAACGCTAGCGGTTGACCCAACACATTTTGTCATTAGCGAATTTTAATTTGTCCACGAGTAATTCCGTATTTACTGTCAATTTGGAATAGCTCGAAAATTAGCGTCTGAGTACTTGGTATTTTCTACTACCCTCTCTTCATAAATATAAGACGTTTTGGAGTTCAAACTCCCAAAACGTTTTTTATATTTATGTACAGATGGAATATTTGGTTTGAATTCCCGCAAGATAGCTATCTCTAAGGACGGGCTGTTTTATTTTGGAGGAATTTTTTCATTATAAGGTGATTTTAAGTGGATCCGTCACTTTTTAAGGGATTGTCTCTGTTAGAATTAAAGGTTTTAGCGCTCAGTCGAATCATCCATTGTTCATCTTTTGCGCCGCGATTCGTGCGAAACCTATATCTTCTTCTTCCTCGCGGCGACGACAGCCTGCAGCTGAGCCAGAGGCGAGGAGCAACTTAACTTGGGGGTGCGGGGGCGGGTTCACTGACGCTGGAGAAGAAGGGGGAGTGGTTAGATTTTAGAGGGATGGCTGGGGTGGCGACATACCGATGAAGGAGAAGCTTGCGGCAGGACGGTGAGGCGTCGCGGCAGGACGCCGGCCACAGGTAGGGAGGTGGGCGGTTTGGCTGGTGGGGGCTGCGGGGGAGGCGAAATCACCGGATTTGAGTAAGAACACGATGACGTCACTTGAATGAGAATTAGCACATTCTCAGTCGAAAGAGCGGTAGAGAGACCCTAAAAATAACTAGGCATCATCTTTATTCGGTTATAAGCTACTATTTCAGTGACATTGCATTGGTTTATTAGTTCCATGACTCACAAAAAATACACTAATTTAAAATAACAAGTGAGAGTAACATCTTTAACGGCCTTTATATGTTTTGGAGTTCAAACTCCAAAATATTACTCCCTCCGTTTCTGAATGTAAAGCGTATAGTTCTCTGCACGAATATTAAGATATGTGTATTTGATATATGGTGGAATCATTTGTTTCTAAAAATAAGATCGAAAGAGATGAGTCTCTAGTAGTCACAAAATAAAAACAGTGCGTAAAATCCCTCCTTTCGAGATTGATATTCGTCTTTTGATGGGTAAGATTGTCCACAGATCTTAATACATCCTATATTTTGAAAATTTTCTTAAAAACTATACGCCCTACATACAGTAAAAAAGGGAGTATATATTATGTACAGATGGAATATTTGGTTTGAATTCCTGTAAGATACTAAGAATAAGGACGGGCTGTTTTATTTGGGAGAATTGTTTTCATCATAAGGTGATTTTAAGTCGATCCCCTTTCTAAAAATAAATAAAAATTTGAATTACGCACGAGTGCAAAGCCTTTGAATCGGTGGACATTACTGAACGGCTAATACGACCAACACGTATGTATGAATCTGCTAATTCACAGCTAGCTGTGTTTGATTTCGGTCACACACGTTTTTTGTACGCTTACAATTGTTCTGTGTTTTGTGCTTCCTTTTCTTCTTTCGTTGCTCTCTCCCAGCCCAAGTCTGTTGCACTGGACAGGTCGGGCCAGTCAGGCGGTCAGGGCTTTCTTAGTGGGCTTTTTTGTTGGATTTGGGCCTGTAACTTTTTTCTTTTGACCAGTCCTTTTTTTAAAATTTTGGGATCTGTTTTCTGGGTGTATGTAGGCCGCGTGTCCTCTTCACCTTCTCTGTGTCGGTCGATTTAGGTTTCCATGAGAAAATCGTTTGTGGTAGGATGCGGTACTCTGTTGTGAGGTGAGCTTCAGTTCGATGGAGGCTGTGGTGAGCAGCGATTCATGTTTGTGATTTGGCGGCATTTTTTTATGCAAATTGTTCTTGTGATCGTGATTTGCCTGGGTTAAACGTGTGACTGTATTGCGTATGTGGTTTACCCCTCCACCACTCATGCTGTTGTGCGGATTTCTGATAGATATGCTTGGTGTGGGTTGTACATTTGATAAGACACGATGAGGTCTTTCCCTTGTCCCTTGCCAAGGAATTTGGAACGAGAGAGCATGTTGATTAGTAATAAGTCGTAATGTTGGATCCACTCATACTAGACCTTTGTATGAAGTCTGTCAGTAACATTGTTTATTTTGTTTTTGTTAATGCCTCTGAATTTCTATGCCTTTGAGTAGATTTATATGTCATATGATCTCTGAAATGGTTCTTTCATATTTATCTTTGTCTTTCTCGTTTTTCTCGATAGGGGGGGGGGGGGGGGGGGGGGGGGGGGGTCTCATCTTTTTGTTTCTCTTTTTGTCTCATCTTTCTCTTTCTTGTTTGATCTCTGAATGGGGGTTTTCATCCTTTTCTTTCTCTTTCTTGCGTTTCTCTTTTATATTTTGATCTCTGAAATGGGTCTTTCATCTTTATCTTTGTCTTTCTCGTTTTTCTCGATAAGGAGGAGGGGGTCTCATCTTTTTCTCTGTCTTTTTGTCTCATCTTTCTCTTTCTCTTTCTCTTTCTTGTTTGATCTCTGAAAGGGGTTTTTCATCTTTATCTTTCTTTTTCTTGTGTTTCTCTTTTATATTTTGATATCTCAAATGGGTTTTTCATCTTTATGTTTTTGTTTCTCGTTTTTCTCGATAAGGGGAGGGGGTCTCATCTTTCTCTTCGTCTTTCTCTCTCTTGTGTTTGATCTCTGAAACAATTCTAGTCTTTCCCTTCCGTCTTTGTTGTCTCTGAATTCATCTGAAATGTGTATTATGAAATTTCGTTGTCTTTTTGCTGAATTTAATCTGTTAACGTTTTTTTTATCATGGGTAGCTCCGCTTGCTCCATTCTTCAAGGCATACTTGAGTTCGGCAGCCGGTTCCAAGCCCGAATAACGGAGGAGGATCACGTTTACATTCTTTCTCGAGCACTAGTTTTTTCAACAGGTCGTTTTCTCTCTTTGTTGCAAATAAAAATAGATAGTACACGCATAAATAAACATCTTAATATGAAAAATATAATTTCAAATCAGTTTTCTCGAAACTTTTTTCTTCTCCCGAGTAATAAATATTGAACCCTAGTACAAGTCATTATCGGTTTTCAAATCAGTTTTCTTTTGTTTGTAATAAGGCCATCCAATTTATTTGGGCTTTCTTGGACAAACCCTTATCCAACACAGTGGACTCCCTGAAACCCAGGCCTACTCGAAACGTTTGCCGCTCGTTTTTCTGGCTGTGTATCATTTCAGACTCAGGATGTAAACGGCAGCGGCGTCCAACGAGACCACATAACACGCCTGCGAAAAAACATCTAAACGGCGTATATGGCAAAACGCTAAACTTAAGCGGTGTATGCAGCTTATCCACCAAAGCCAGCGGTGCTGGCGGCACTGCCTCTTCTTGATATGTTCCCTGCGGCGGCCGGCAGCCGGACGCGACAACAGCATACCGGAGGCCACCACCCTCAAGTCGACAACAGCATACCTCACACCATGCGCGGCCGCCCTCTTGCGCCGCACTCCCTCCCACTACGCCCGCCATCGCCTCCTATGTCTCTCTTCTCGTCTCGCTACCCCCAAAAAATAGGCGCCGGATCGGCGGGCGAGAGGGCGAGCCATGGGCATCAAGCCGACACCCGTGTTCCCTCCCCTCCTCGGCGCTAGCCAGCGGGAGGAGGTGGAGCAGCAGCAGTCGGCGTCGCCGCCGCCCATGTCCTCCTGCGGCCACTACATCATGCACTGCGTCTGCAGGTTCGACACCCTCGCCGGCGTCGCCATCCAGTACGGCGTAGAGGTAACCATCTAAACGAACCTCTCATATCCCCGCACAGCCCGTCGCGGCTGCCATAAAATCCAGTTAACTGGATGTGCTTCTAAACGGCTGCCATATGGATGTCCATATCGATCACCGACCTGTCTATTTACATCCTGATTTCAGACACACATGTTTTCTGGACGTGTTTCGTTTCTGTCTTGCGGGTTTTTCTGACTGTGTTTCATTTCATTCACACACAGTTTTCTGTGAGTGTCCGATTCAAACTAACAGATAAATACGTGTCAGCTCGCTAGTGGTTGAAAAAAATGACTGTGACCCAAATGAAATACAGCTGACTGTTTTTTAGACAGTCCCATGTATGAATCTACAGTATGTCTCTCGAATCCCGTCGACACGTGTTGGCTGGTGACTTGTCGAATCCAAATCAAAGCAAAGAACTAGCATTTCTTCCTCACCTTCTAGCTTTGGAACCGAACCAATTGGTCGCTTTTTCCTTTTTCTCCGTGACACGTTTTTTATTCTTCCAACAACCAGTTCAAAAGAGCAGGCGCGTTTAAGACCAATGTGTGGTCGACAGACAGTCTTATGTTTTGACATTGTTTTGTCGCAGATCTATACATGGGCATTCGTTTACCAGAGGAACATGGGAATGGGGTATATTTTAGTTCTTCACATTGTCATGAAGATGGGCCATCCGTTTACCAGATGAACATGAATTCAGTTTACCTGCTGGGTGCCAAGTTAGAATAATCCTGTCCTGGGGTGTGTGTGGTTCATGCACAATGTCTTGTAATTAAACCAGTTCATGCAATTGTAACAGCTGGAAGGTGAGGAAGGCAAGAAAAACTACTGGTCCTATTCAAATGCAAAGCCTGCTGATTTGTCATTTTCTACGCCTGCTGATTTGTCATTTCTCCCCGTCGTTTGTACCAGGTTCTTCTTTCTAAGAACATAGTTACGCTGGTAATCAGCAAGTGAAACCGATAAAAGCATAGCATAGATGAAAATCGCACGGATTGATCAAAGGGTAGTAGTAGCACAGATCAAAATTCAGACTAAATGTTCGAACTTTCCCACAGGTCAAAATTCCACGATAATTTATCAAATCCGTGCAAGCACAGAGTACAGCGTGGAGCTGCAGCTTGCAATCGATGGGAGAGGAGGCGATCATAATTTTACCAAAACAATGGCGTATAACCCTACAATCTCGGGTGTGTCAGAAATCGAAGTCCTTGAGCAGCTTGCGAACCTGCTCGAGCGTGACGAAGAGGACGACGGTGAAGGGCCCCTGGCGCGTCACCGTCGGGATGAACCCCTTGTAGAGCGCGAGGGCCCCCTCGGAGCGCACGGTCTTGATGGCGCAGTCGAGCGCGCCGGCATAGGGCGGCGGGCAGCCTGGCTGCACCTTCATGTTCATGACCCTGGTCTTGACACAGTCGACGGGGCTGGACGCCGCGGCGGCCACGATCCCGGCCGTGAAGCTGGCCGCCACGTGCGTGGCCAGCCCGTCGGCGCCCGGGCCGCGGCGGGACAGGATGGCCTCCTTGGCCTGGTCGTACGTGGCCAGCTGCGACGCCGTCACGATCATGGCGCGGTTGACCGTGAGCGAGGAGCCGCGCCAGAGGCTGCGCACGCCCTCGTCGCGCACGATCCGGGCGATGGCGTGGGCGACGCTCCGGTAGTTGCGCCGCTCGGCGGCCGGGAGGCGCCCGTCGGCCTGCATCCGCACCATGGCCACGTCGGCCGGGTTGCCGACGGTGGAGCCGACGCCGCCGGCGACGAGCCCGGCGAGGATCTTCCGGTGCAGCGGCAGCGCGGCGCCGCCCGAGTCCCGCTCCCACCTCCTCTTGATGGTGTCGTAGAGGCCCATAGAGGTGGAGGAGTAGACGGCCTGGCGCAGCACGGTGGCGGAGACCCCGGAGAGCAGCCCCGTGGCGCCCTCGGCGCGCAGGATCTGGGCGCCCATGGCGATGGGCCCGGGCTTGCGCGACGGCTGCAGCAGGTCGGTGTAGTGGTGCTGCGGGATGGGGAAGACGAGCGCGAAGCGCATCGCGGGGGCCGCCACCGCCGCCTCGCCGTGGAGCTGCATGCGGACCTTGATGAGGTCGAGCGGGTGCGTGGAGCAGCCGGCGACGACGGAGGCGGCGCCGCCCTCGACGAAGCCCTTCAGCCCCATGTCGCCGTCTCTGGTGATTCGTCGGCGCCGAGGATCATGTGCCTACAAATCTGGAAGCCGCAGGCGCCGGGGGAGGCGGCCGCGGAGGCGGAGGCGGAGACGGACAGGCAGGTGGGCTGGGTCTCCTCGTAACCTAGGACCTGTGGGCCGTGCCAGAGTAGATATATGCGAAAAGATCGTGGCCGGGTGCGCGTGCCAGCCCAGTGCCTTCCTCCATCCGTTTGAGGAATTAATTCCATCGACCAGAAGATGTGACGCCTCCTTCGGTCGACAAGAAGATGTGCATGTTTAACTTAACTCTGAGCACACATTTGGCCGACCAAATGTAGGTTTACGTGTCATAAACAGTGTTCCATCCGTTCATAATTATAGGATGTGTTTTAACCTTTTTTTTGTTAAATGGATGTATCTAGACGTGTTAAAATTAAAATATCTCTAATTTTTTTTATAATTGTGCATGGAAGGAGTACAATATTTGATCTTCTTTTGATTATGAATCTAACGATATCGATATTGTATATTATGTATCATTGAACTAAACTTTAGTCAATGTTAAATTTCAAAAAGCTCTAATTGGAAGACTAACAATTTATTCCATTCCATCTCGGACTTCGATCTTGTTGGAAAATCTTTTATTGCGGTAAAGATAGAGAGCATATTGCATGTAAAAAGAGCAAAATTCAACAAAAATAATACTATCCTAGAAAGAACAATTTGTTTGTGGCTAACTAGAGCCACACCTCTTTACTAAGTAGTTTTTTACGTTGTAAGTACATAAACCAGTCAACGAAAGTATCACTTAATATGGTATTAGAATTTTCAAAGAAAAATAGTTTGTGTGTTTCCTCTCTAAACCTAATCAACAGTAAGGAAATACATGAACTTAAACAAAGATCTTTTAATTTAAAGCGTTACAGAGAATCATCATTATTAAAGCAAAGTTCCAACCACTGTTGCCGAAGAATGTCTAAGATGTGCGTCGAGATGTTAACACATGAAGTGTTAGTAGCTTCCTCTCCTCAAGTTTGTTTCTTTTGCTGCCAACAAACAAACAAAAAATATGTTCTGGTAGATACCATGAATGGATGAAAAGTCATACATGACCTATGGTTGTGTCATTTAGTTTAATAAGGTTGTTAGTTTATGTCCTTGTTCTATTATGATGGCACTCCATACCCATGGAAACGTTGTAGAATAACATGTGTAAACATCGTTAATATCAGGAGATCCGTCTATAGGGCTACTCATCTTTTGTCATGGCACCACAAGAAAATATGAAACATATAAAATAAATGATAGTCTTGAGTTGTACGGTGGCGCAGATGAGCTCTGGCACAACGTTTTGGGGGCTCTTGGCAGAAGTGCTTGGATGCCACAGGTTGATTCTAACCCGGTGAAATTGGTAGAGCACGTCTTGCCACACCTTGTCGATGCATAAGCGTGATCTTCACACCCTAGTTGTGCTTAGTGATTTGGGAGGCCTGAAAGCGTTGGAATGTCGTGGTGTTTGACGGCGCGGAGGCATTTTCATGAGCACTTGTGTTGACGTGTGCAGAGTGAGGGAGAAGTGTGCTTCACTGTAGGTCTCTTGTGCAACAAGTGAGATGTGTTTCTTATGGTGACGAAAAGGTAGACGCGTAGCAAATAGTTTCCTAGACCGTTTGTAAGGTAGCATGGCACAACTCTTAGATGTTTTTTTTTGTATCCATGGTCTACCATCATTCATCTCTTCAATATATGACACATGTGCTTTGTGTAATCCATAAAAAAAATATTAGTCCATGAGATATATCTTCACTTTGTAAAGTTACTGCTCCAAATAGATTTGCAACCACAAAAATAACCTTATTGTTTAATAAAAAATATTAGTCCATGGAGAGGAGTGACGATAGTTCAATTCAACGCAAATTTGTTTATTAGTGTATATTTTATTTTAAACATGTGTCGTGATTTTTTGTTGAGTAATGCTAGGTGTTCCGTTCTTAAATAGTTGTAGTTTTGTGTATCGACACAATATTCAATTTGTATATCCGATCATTAGCTTTTGATACAAATTTGCGAAACTACATGTAGTATTATAGTGAAAGTAGTTTCACGGGTAACCTTTTTTCCAGAGTTTTCACGAGTAATTTAATGAGTAATGACACAATTTTCCTGAACTTGTTTTCCAAGTTCTCTCCAAAGGTTAGATACCACGTTTCAGTAACTGGTGGGTCCGTGTAGTCGGAAGCGTCGGTCCACTTGACAGTCACGCAAACGCCTCCGTAAGCAGAGGTGAACGGCGAGCGCGACGCGTGTGTGGAGAATGGACCGGGATTCAGTGCCTTGTTGGAGGCAAGGCGCAGCGTGCCTTGAACCCCCACATCCGCCGTTCAACTCAATCCAAGGGATCATCAGTTCAACACTAAATGACTACTAAACTGAACGTATCGAACGACAAAAACTAGAACGGGCATGCGGGAAAGCTTCGATGGGGGAACGAGGTACGAGCTCGGATAAACGGAAATTTCAGTTAACAATATTCAAAGGCAAAACTTGAGCTGAAAAGTGAACACTTCCGTACGTCTCAAACAATTTCAACTTTGAAACAATTAACATTGAAATATATTCTTACATAATCATTTGAATACATAGGTTTGGTTTGGCCATGTTTAATTGTACACTTGGCCAAAAAAAAAGACTATGGTCAGCCGAGAATCCAAAATACTATAGTCACCTGAGTCCAACATACCAGTCAAATTGTTCAAAGGACTATCTAACAACTTGTACATGCTAGAACTGATCTTCATCATAAATAACATTTGCGCTTCCTCTTGTCGATTTCTCCCATGATATACACGACACTTGGAAACGCACAAACTCACATAGGAGTTAAACAGGAACTGAAGCTCGTTGCTAGAAGATTTCAGTTGTCCATTCATTTATAATCAGGCCACAGAAACGGTACAGCTTGGACTGCTAATTTGGAACATGATTTGGAGTCATAAATCTGTCAAATTACCCTACATATAATCTGTCAGATTAGATTGAACCTTGACTAAACATAACCTGGGTATAATATGTCCATAACCTTGAAACACACATATCTGGGCATAGACCATCGGAAATTAGGCTGAACTTGTACTACACATAATCTGTCAATTTGCAGAGCACAAATCGGATGGTATGACGCTTATTTGAAGAACACCGTCCGGAAACAACACCAAAGCAGCAAAACACCTCCCGGTTAACCAAACCAAACAGACTCCTGTCCATGTACGAAGTTACAGACGCCACGCCGCCGCGCTAGTTCCTTGCAGCCGGGCGTCGCCCTCCTCCAGGCTCCGGCGATAGGGTTCCTCCCGATGGAGCCGCCCTCCACCTCCTCCCCGGCGGCGGCGCTGCCCCCGCGGCGGTCGCCGAAGGTGAGGCTGCGGAGGCAGAGGCTGGAGTCGCTTCTGCAGGAGCTCCGACAGACGCTCGACGGGCTGGGGGACGCCGATCTCGGCGAGGCGGCCACTGACACCGATGCGTCGGAGCACGGGGACGGCGACGGAGACTCGGCAGCGTCGCTGGCCAGTGACTCCGACCACGCGACCGACCAGGTACGGACTACGGATGCGGCGCCCGTCTCTCGGAGCTCGAATCCAGACCATGAGGCATTAATTGCACTAGTTGAGCGGAGTAATTGCTAGCGATTTGCGGTGATCCATCTGAATTCTACTAGTAGTACTCCCTCGTCCCTCCGCAACTTGATCAAAAATTGGACTTATCTATACACTAAGTTATGTCTAGATACATCCAATTTTCGATGAAGTCGAGACATCCTTTGTTGTTGGACAGAGGTAGTACTCCGTACTAGTTATTTCAGGTCTGTACGCATACATATGATCGGCTAGCCATCTAGATCTGAGTTGGGGTACCTTGTTTCCGGACCTAGCAAAAAATTGCTTTCATCATACTGTTATTCTCATATTTGACTCTGGTTCGTCTGTGTGGTGACTTTTGGTTACTACCATGGGAAGATACCTTTTTATTAGAAGCATGATCAAAAGCAGTGCGTAGATTCTTCAAACTAAGCATATTCGGTATCTCAGATGCTGGAGCAACAGGATGCAATATTTAGGCTAAACATCTATGTAGTATTTACAAAATTTATGAAAGGAACTGCTGCTACCAAGGAATTAGATCAAAATAGGAGGTGCAATCTTTTTTCAGTTTACATTGTATTCCCACTTTTCTCATTTAGAATGTGTGCAGAGGAATCTCATGTCTGCTGGGGCTCTTTTTTCTTGAGCGATAGCACGGGGAGCGTGCAGAGTTTTCATTATAGTTCTTTTTGCCATGAAGCTGTCCCAATGCTCTGAACGACTTGCTTTCACCTTGCAGATGTTTGATCTTCTGAAATCTAGGTTTGAATCACCTGGGTTTCTTCAAGAATTCGACGAAATTCAGAAGTCGGTGTGTCAAAATGGTGCTGGTACGGCTCTACTGAATGCGCTCATTACTGCTAGTAGTGCATAATTATCTGACTATATGGCCAGCTGCAGTAATTCATCCAGTGGATATGAACTATCAGTTCTCTTCTATGTTGTGCTTCACGTCCTTTTTTATCTAATTCTTCCAAAATGTGCTTCACATCCCTTTTTATTTAATTCTTCTCGAAATAGAGATGCAATACTGTACAATTCTTTCAATGTTCTTTGCCGCAGTTGAAATGGATAATTCATGGGATATGGTAAAGGCAGTAGATGTGTGGGAAGATGATGACGACAATGGATACGTTCTTGTTAAGCCAGAGGATGCAGCTGAAGGGATAGCTTTCTTTGTAGCCACATACTTATTGACACTTACAAAAACCAAGGTAGGAATCTCTTACTATTTTCACTCCAGGATAATTTATGCATCACCTTGACACCTACGTTCCTATTACCTTAAGCTGTGCATCTCTTTATAAGAAATGCCAAATGTCACTAGTTCTGCTGCTTTTCTCTACAATATATTCTGTTGGGTTGTGCCTCTTCTTGTATATATGAGGTGCTTCATTTATCTGACCCATGAACATTTCATGTTCTACAGGAATTGTCTCCTGATCGACTTCAAAAAGGTCCACTCTCTGATTTCTTTGTTCATGAGAATGATTACTCAAATCATTTTAAATGGATGTTTTGATGCTGACCTAGCTCACCATTCTTCTGCCAGCGCTTAAGAAGACATTTTCAGCCGAGAAGAGAAAAGGCAAACTTCGGAAGGCATGGGATGGGACAAAAGTCATGTATAATGTAGCTTCATGGGGTGCCACAGCTGTTGGGTAAGTTGTTCCACTGACCCTGACATGCAATTTCAAGAAATGCTGAACCAACATGCATAGCTTGTTTACTATGCTTGAGTTCACCGGAATCTTGCTCTTGCACATTAGTTTCCGATACAACCCTCAGCAGCTAACTACGTTTCACAAACCACATAAGCAGTCAAAAGTACTGCTAATGTCTTCAGAGTTCATCTTGGCCATCCATTCTGTAATTTCTTCCTCTCTAGTAGGTTACCAGAGGACAGTTGCATACTTCAGAATGTTCGTATACAGTAGCCGTCCATTATGTAATCTATTCCTAGAGTTAGCCCTGGGAGCAACTACACGGTATGTGTTGACCCCATGATTAATCACTTCCAAGTTCCAATGGTGTCAGTAAGTGTGGGCTGGCCTATGTAAGATTGCCATGATTTGGGGCATCAATCTGAGGCCAGGCCTGTCTGGGTGTGCTCTGCTCCTAAAATTTGTATCTAGATAAAATTTATTCCTTGCATTATTTCATTTAGCAAGTACTGCACATATATGCTGTATATACCGTCTAATATGACTGTAGTTTACATTTTTCATGGTTGCAGGATCTACAATAATCAAGCAATTCTTAAGGTAGCAAGTACAGCCGTTCGGATGTCCTGGCGCGTGGTATCCAAGTTGCTGTGAATGATCGGTGGTGGTCACCGTTGTTACTGTTGTGTCTCTAGTTATTTAGGTAAAGGTCACCACATTGCTTGGAAATCTTTGAGTAGTAATATACTGTTTGATCGGAGGATTGAGGTATAGCGTTTAGGTCTATTTGGGATACTTGAAGAATATTTGGGACACTTGAAGAATTGAGGATTAGAATTCAGGTTTGTGGGAGGCTTGAAAGCCCAGTTGAATAAATTACATTGGTGCTAGAATGTAAATAGGCCATCCATTTGGCTATGTGAGTGTGAAGCAACACATATGGTCAGCATTTGTAGAAAAAAGTATATATATGACATTTTTCTATCAGTGATGATGCCAGAATAAACCCTGGTGAACCCAGCATCTGTACTCAAACATGCAGATATGCCACTCCTTTAAATATTTACCTCAAATGGCAAAATAAGTTTACGCTCAACTGATTGCAAAAAATTGAATCCAAATGGAGCTTACACAATACATCAATGACAAGTTCAAATCAAGTAACATATGCAGGGTGTCCCTCCCTTGTTTTGTAATCTTGTGGTACTTAAAAAGAAAAATCTGTACCTAAAGTACAAGGTCACGGCAACTGTGCCATCACAATCAAGTAAGAAAAAACTGTACCCCTAAAGTACAATGGCACATCTCGAACATGCATGGCCCACCCATTGCTGTTGTTCCTTTTATTTCAGGAGATCACCCAAATTTACACAGATTCACAACCTGAAGATCTAGATGGCAATCATAGGTCGTCTACATTGCATTCTCCAAGATAAACCTTGACGCTTCGAGGAGAACCGCAGCTGCCTTCGGCAATAATCGCTCTATCATTTGCTGACATGTGCTGAATAATTTTGTATATCATCTCAATCTGATTCATCAAAACAAATTGCATGAGTTAAGAAATGACAAACAAAAAGTGGCAAAACAGAAAGCATGTTAAGGCAAAGGTGAATATTACATCTTCAGGGCAATGACAGCGATCTGCGATTTGTTCCAGGGTTAATGGTTCAGCAGGGTCTTTGCAGCTGAAAGAGAACAAGCAGACATATATAACCAACAGATATCTAAGTATCTCCAAAGAGAACATTCATTGGATTAATCAACTACGGGTTATTAAGGAGATTTCATGCCTGGCTTCATTCAGAACTTTCAGCACCCTTTTCTGAAGTGCCAAGACGTCTCCTGCTGCCTTTTTTCCTGCCTCGACACCTGTATAGCGCATAGAGCATATATACACTCATAAGAACAACAACAGCTTTAAGGAGCCTGAGCAATATTAGCGCATCTTGAGAAGCGTACCAGGCTGATGATAGGCATTGATGTTTACTAAAGAAGCATAAATCCCAACTGCACGTTCATAGAGTGCCACCAGTGCTCCAACAGCTCTTGGAGTTACTTCTTGCACAGTAACGGAGATGGACTCCCGTTCATTAGAATAAAGAGCAGCACGTGTACCCTGGAAATATACGGTTTCCCCCGTCACAAATCATTATACTTGTACACACATTAACATGATTATATCTCTTCAAATCTGAACTCTGAAGGCAAACCTGCAACATCCCAAACAAGTAGTCACCACATGTAACTCCAGGTTCAAGCTCCCAATCATGACCGGGAGGCCTGTCACGCAAAACCTCGATAAAAGTAACAAAGAAGTTGTGCACCCCATCTCTCAGCTGTTGAATGTAGCTGCATTCATGAACAATTCATTAAGCGTTGCACCTTAAAAACAGCAAGTACAGTAGAAAATAAGCAGGAACATACGCATGCTGGTCTGTGCTTCCTTTGTTACCATATACAGTTAGCCCTTGATTAACCTGCCATTAAAAATTTCTGCACTTAACAAAGCACACTACTGAACACAAATTTGGCAGCTAGTAGTGTATTTACAGAACATCAGGCACTGGGGCAATAGATAAGCTAGAATATATACCCGGTTGCCATCAAGGTCAAATTCTTTCCCAAGAGATTCCATGACAAGTTGTTGCAAATATCTACTCAACAGTAGCAGACTGTCCTTGTACGGTAGCACAACCATATCCTGTAAGATGAGTAAAGTGACTGGTAAGCAAAATACTCAAATCAGAAACCTCGACAGAAGTTGTAACCAATGAAGCTGCAAACCTTATTGCCTATTCCTTCTGTAGCCCAATACCAACATAATGCAAGTAATGCTGCGGGATTTTCCTTAACCTGGACAAGTGCAAAACAACATTTGAGACATTCTCCATGGTCAAATCATATTATCACTTATCAGACTAGTCTATACATCTAAAATACCATACCACAGTGTTCCTGGTCTCCTCATCCATTAGTGCTGCACCAATTAGCATTTCCTTGACATCGATACCCTAGTAAGTAGCAAAACCTACTTATGTTAATATGGAAATTCCTAGAAGTCCACTCACCGACCTAGGAAAATGGAAGGCACTGACCTGTAGTGCAGCTGGAAGTAACCCCACAGCTGACAATTCTGATGTTCTACCACCAACCCAGTCAAACATAGGAAAACGGTCTAACCATCCCTCTATTCTAGCAGTGTTATCTAATAAAGAATTTTCTTGAGTAATTGCAACACCCTGCAAAATAATGTGTGTCATCAGATGGTGAACTTGTTTTATACGATTAAATTGGTGTGCAAACCGTGCATAAGACAACCACACAATTTTTAAGACAGATATTGATTGCCCACAGAACTTTTATAATACAATCAACTGTATTATCAAGACAAATGTTTTGTTATTAAGCAATGACAATGCACAGAAAATTATGTATCAATGCATATATCCACGGAAAGTAGTAACAGGGTACACCTAAAATACTACAAGTGCACCAGAACTGAATCCAGGCCAGTTCATACAAATTATCTCACTAGTTTGTAGATGAAAAATGAGTTAAGTCTCCTTCATACAAATACACCAGTATCTGTAGTACGTTAAGACTTAAGAGTCCAGAATAATACTCACTGGTTTTAGTCATCATTTTCCATTTCCATATATAAATAGCATGCAAGAAGAAAAAAAGAACCTGAGGCCAAAACCTGTTTCGAGAAGTCCAGTCCAGCATCTCTGAAGGCTTTTTGTACTTCTAGTAGACCATTCCGGGTTTCAGGTGTACCACCACTCTGTACGTACAACCAAACATGTAATGCGAACACGTATACATCGAATATCAGGTGGAAAAGGAGGGGCATAATAAGGGAACATAGGATCAGTATGTACCTTGGAGATTACAATTACAAGAGTAGATGCAAGTTCTTCCCCTAGTTGAGCAATTTGATGATCGATTCCAGCGGGATCGGTGTTGTCAATAAATCGTATCTGATATCAAGCAGAATAATAAGAGGTAAAGCCTAAAATAGCTGCATAGACGACACCTAAATCCACAGTGAAACCACATTGCACACATTAGAAAACATGGGGCGATACGATACCTTCAATGGGGGATTATCTGGCGCAAGCGCCTCAGAAACAAACTGAGGCCCCAAAGAAGATCCTCCAATTCCTATAGAGAGTATTTGCGTAAAACGACCAGCCTGAGAGGACGGAGGTTTAATCTGCATTTATAGCAAAGCTGGCTTATGAGAGATTGTAGTAATAATAAAAAACGAAGTAGGAAAAGCAAGAATAAGCTAAACCTAATCAGCAACTGTCTCTTGTAGAATCCACATTCCCTAACATCCATTCATCCCAACCAAGAAACAGTGTGGGTGTATCTATGCCAGAGCATGGTTACATACAAAAAAGCTCCAACCTACCTCATGAAACATAATGGCATATACGAGCAATAGAAATGTACGACAAAAACCTTCACAATCAAATTATTTCTACAATATCGTTCCCTAATGCTTCCAGCAACTAGAGCTAACTACCACTGCTCTCTGACTGACTATAAGCAATTGCATTTCCTCAACTCAATTCCCAAATTACTAAAGCTTTTATCATGGCAGAGCTACAGTTCTAGAAGAGTGACGGTGTTGCATTGCAAACCCCAATTGCTCTATCCAATCTATAGTACACTCCCGTGGAGTAGAAATAACTGTATAGGAGAATACTACATTAAATTCAGCTCACCTTGCCAGAGACGATGTCGTGGGAGAAGGCGAGGATGTGGTCGATGGTCTTCTCGATCTTGGTGCGTAGGAAGGAGTTGGGGGCGAGGGCCGGGTCGCGGAGCCAGTAGTGCCCCACCATGCGTCCCTCGTCGGGGTTGGCGATGGCGCCCTTCTCGAGCTCCCCCATGTCGAGGAAGGCCTTGCGCATGAGCGGCTCCATCCGGCGGAGGAACTCGTCCGTGAAGCCCATCCGGCTGACGTCGACGAAGAGGCCGAGCTCCTTGTGCTGGTAGAGCCACTCGACGTAGCGGTCCCAGAGCTTGATCGGGTCCTTCTCGACCGCGCCGGCGCCGGGCTGCCTGGACGCGAGCGGCGGGGCCGGGGCGTGGGAGGAGGAGGAGCTGGAGGAGGCGGAGGAGGAGAGGGAGAGGTCGGCGATGGAGTGGGGCGCGCGGAGGCGGAGGTTGGACGGGCGCATGAGGAGCTGCCTCTGGAGCCGGAGCCGGCACGAGGAGGGCGGCGCCGCCGCGCCGGAGATGGACGCCATCGGCGCCGGAGGTCGCGGTGGGCTGGCTGGCGGCGGCGCTTGTCACGGGGGGCTCGTGCGCATCCGACTCCAGAGAGAGGGAGGGTTTAGTTCTGGGAGGAGTCCACGAGGAGGAGGAGTAGGTGGTGGCCTCGCTGGGCTTGGCTTTATTTGGGGAAGACGAAGAAAGAGGACGACGCGAGACACGTCACGGCGGCCCCACGGCTCAGCCTCCTAGCGGGTGGACGCGGCCGTTCCTGCTGCGCTCGCGGCGGCGGGGAGGGGAGGCTCCTGTCCGTCTGTCGCACGTGTGAGAAGCGCGGCGCTGTCGCCGGAAAGATCTGAACGGCGGAGACGGACGGCGAGGGTCTGAGAAGCGACGGCCGGGGCCGGTGGTGGGTGGACCGGGAGGATCTTTGCGTGAGGGAACGCACGGTCGACGACGATAGGCGATGATGATATTTGCGTGCGTGCTCACGTCCGTGTGTTTATTCGAAATATTGTAATTCGAATTTGTTTGATACAGTATAAAAGTTCTGTTTTTTTCTCCGATTTGGTTGCTCTGCTCCGTGCTGCGTTTCTGTAATCGGTTTGTCCGTGTCACTTGGGATGGTGACTTACTATGAAAGAGCTGACGGAGAAAGCAATTTACTACTCTGTCTTCAGGCCGAAATAGACGGAGCTTTCATTCAAGACTTCGGGATCAAACATCTCTAGTTTTGACTAGAAAAGACAAATTGCAATTTTAGTTTTTTTTTTGTTGCTCATTTCTATCTTTGAGACTCGTGGCATTAGAACAACTGCCTTTGTGAAATTGTGGAGGGAGTACTTCTCTGGTGCAAGTGCAAGTTAAGCTTTTCAGAGACAGATCCAAACTTGCATCGCATCACACCATGCCTTGAATATGCAGATTGAAATTTGCAAGCTCCGTCACTGTATCTGTATATACTCCCTATATACTCAGCCATCTTGGTGTCGATGTGCATCATGTGCCCTTGACAATGAATTAATCATAACAAACATCTGCTGCCTTCCTGCCCTGCCCGGCCGCATCTCTAATGGCCGCCGCCGGTTCGCCCTCACGGGGCAAAAACCCCTCAGCAATCGATCACCGTCTCATGCCCAGCGCTAATGGACGTCTAGGAAAACGATTGCCTCCTTCCGACTGTGACAGGCTGAACGTTTAGTTTTAGCCTTTTAGTAAAGCGACTGCTTCCTTCCTGAGCTAAAAGGCAACTCATCGCTTCGGTACTCCAAATGCTCGACCCTTTGGGCTGCTCAGCTGGCCATACCTTCTCTACATCCTCACAAGTCAAGCACTAAACCTTACGGCAATGAACTAAATCGTTATAGGGGGAACCTAAATTTACGGTTCACATTTCCGTCAACAAGGATATGTAGAAGTGTAGGAAAGGAACTAAAGAAATAATTTTCTCAAACAAGAAATGAAGAGAACCTAACTCTGGTTGGTGAAGGGCGGCAATTCTCATTTTCCAACACCGGCCAGCCTGGTTTCAATACAAAACAGAAAACACCAACAGGCGTACGCCACAGAAAACAAGTCGGATCAGAGAAATCTATGATTAGTTAAAGAACTCCGATTGCCATTGTATAACCCTTTGACAGAGACAGCCAACAGCCACCTGATGCGGATGCATATGACTTTGGAATAACAATAGCCGCCCCCCAACAGGTGGCAAGTCAGGCAAGGAATTGGGCGAACATAGCATGAAGGTGTGATCATCCTATGAGGCATCTCAAGGAAAGGAAAGCTCCTAAAGAAAAGATTGTGATAAAATACTAATTATTCAGAACATTTTTTGTCTACAAAAGAAAACAGCAACGGTACCCGATTATCTCCTCACAATCACCGTCGGTGATTCAGTGCAACATTTTTTCACTAGAACTGCTTGCTTGGTCAAAGAACGGCGGAAGCCGGAAGATCTGCTCAGTCGTCACGAGACCCAAGTACCTGCTTCTTGATGGAGCTGATTCTGGTGATCAACTCATCCCTGTTCTCCTGCATTACAAATAGTAGAAATGTCAATAGCTGACACCAGTATTTAAAAGTTTACACTTCAAAATGGAGTTGAAATAATCACCTTAAATATCAGATATCGTGAGGTGAACCAGACAGTGAAGCCAAGGCCAACAACTTCCATCACCTGAGGAACCTGTCCATGCAATTGTGAGATTTACTAATTTGCATACACATTTTCTACAGTCTTTCTAAACTTATTAAACAAAGAGAGATTTCTAGAGCTCTTGAACGTGACTATGTAACTGTTTCACTAAGGTCAAACCAGTTACTGGCAAACGGTAGAAAGATCTGATAGAATCAGTACGTTTTGCACTGCCCACCATTTCAAGAAAATAAACAATGAAATAATCCAACTAGTTCTGTTGCAAAAAAAGATTCCTTTCGTTCAAATATTTTCTTTGCTTTTAACTACATACTTCCAGGGCCATCCTGTTTGAAAACAAAATAGAACTACATGCTTCCTACATAAAAATGTGCTCAGTATTACTTGCCTTCTTGTCAGAACATGCTATTTCAAGTGTGATGAAAAGTTTTTTAGATAATGATACTAATGTAAGCATTCCTCAAAATTAATCTACTAACTGCCCTTTTTCTTGTCCCAATTGATGGCTACAAATATGTCATGATGAAGTGAACTATAATCTCCATTCTCTAGTGCTTACATAGGGACAATGAGGGAAGAACCGAACAAGATTGAGAGAAATAGAGAGAAACGTACCACAGGGACCGAATCAAGTGCAGAAACCACTATTGATGATATCCAAATAGCAACAAGGGCGGAGCTCCCATAGACTAGAGCAGTATATGAACTGTCAGAATCCAACTACATAAGAAGAGTTCACAGAGTCAGCCCATTAAAAATGCATTACTGTTACCAGTAGGTGGAAACTCTCAGGACGCTTACACAGCACAAAATGTCATTTGTGACAGAAAGAGATACCCTGAGAGAAATTAAAATGAATTCAAGGAGGTCAAGGAACTTTTAAAAAATATTGGCCCTATTGAATCTAAAATATTGTTTACTACACAAAATTTGAACTGACAATACTAGTGCATTCTACTTTTATAAAGGCAAAACATTGCGATCGAATTATCTGAGAACCTGAATCCATCATGTAAGTTGTTCATCACTCATTGTTCTTTTGAAGAATTATCTACTTTAAGGGGATATACTTTGGTAGTGGATGTGTTGTAACATCGGCACAATCTAGTTTCAGGGTGTACACTTTGGTAGCGGATGGGTTGGCAATTTTCCCCCTCAAAAGTCTGAATACCACCATATAGACCACATCAAACTGATACCGATTAATAATAGCTAGATAACAATGCATTGCTACAGATCAACCAATTAGGGTATCTCATCCGGTCGACATGTCAAACCAGAACCACCAGTAAAGAGGTCCATGCATGGCTTTGGCTTCATCTCAAGATTACAGCTGAGCTTCACCCTAGGCAGAATCAGGAGTTGTTTGCGAGAGACAAGAAAACATGGGCTGATTTAAACAACCAAATTTGGAGGACAGCTGTTGTGGTCTCTGTATAAATGTTTTGCTAATTTGTGATGAACCCACATGTAAGGAACAAGAGGAGAAGGTGAAGGGGCAGTGACCAGACATTGGCATCTCTATACGAGTGAGAAAACCAAGCACTCTCTAGTCTCTAAGCACTGCTTCTAGTAAGAAAAGAAAAATTCCATCCAACTAGTAAAAACTAAGGGACCTCCTAGTGCACATGTGACTGAAATTTTGTTCAATTCTTGTCCAAACCAGACTGCTGTATCTCCATCCGATTCAGATCATTGTATCCCTCCCCTTCCCTCTAAGCACAGGAAGCATGAGCGTGTCGCTGCCTCTGATGTCTGGTGTCGGCTGATGTGCTTCAGCATAGTTGCTTGGAATTAAGGTAATTATGCAGGAATAGTTTTCGGGAATTAACTTACATTCAGGTACCATACCGAAATATCAAACTACAGTAATTTCATCCCATAACCGAAATATCAAACTACAGTAATTTCATCCCCGTAAGCGAAAGTGTGGGGGGCAAATCAGCTAGACTTTGAAACTCATCTGAATAGTAAAGCAATCTGAGGGGCAAATCAGCTAGACTTTGGAACTCATCTGAATAGTAAAGCAATCTGACCCACTATACATATGCACGCTGAACAGACACACCTAAGCTCATCTCGACACTGAAACTCTGATGAATACAGAGTCCTTGCACATAAACCATTCGCTTCAAAACTGCAATAGAACAGGCACGCGCTCACCTCGACACCAATCTGGTTCAGAACGCTCCACGGCGCCGGTTCGCCCTGCGCCTGCTGCCCGTCTTCCTCCCCGTTACTGGTCACCTCCCGGCCGTCGAAGCCATCGAATCCCTCCTCCCGCTTCGCGGGCGCCGGCCACTCGGGCTTCTCGGAGACCAGAGCCTTGAGCCCGTCCGAGTCCTTGGTCGCCCGCAGGAGCCGCAGAGCTCCGGCGCGGCCAAAACCTTGTGCAGGACTTAGGGTTTTAGGTCTCGTAGCATTTTTTTTAGGGATCCGAAAGTGAAGAGTGGACGGAAGCGTACCTTGCTGTGGCAGGGAGGTCGGCGCCGGGCGGGGAGGGGGGCGAGCGAGCGCGGCGCCGGCTCGGGAGGCGGGGGGCGCCATCGGAGATCTTCCAAGCTTGTGCTCTGCTCGTGCGAGACTGCCGGACTGGGGTGGCGAGGTTTCCGGAAGAACTCAGCCGCCGTGCCCTGTGTAGTGACTGTTGTGGCGAGGTTTCCGGAAGACGTTCGATTCTCGGTGGGCAGCAAGCTTGGCGTGGTGCCGCTGCATAGCTGGCCCGGCCGGCACGGCCCGCTTTAAAAAAGCACGGCACGTTAGGGCCCGCTTTAAAAAAGCACGGCACGTTAGGCCCGTTAGTTAATCGGGCCGTGCCCGGGCCGGCACGCGTGCCGCAGCTCGACTTACGGCACGGCACGGCCGGCACGAATAGAGCCCGTCGGCACGGTAGGCACGACCAGTTAGGCACGTTTCGTCTGTTTTTTTCTTCTTTTTTTTCTTTTTATCCTATAAATGAGTAAAAATAGGTAATAAAAAAATAGCTAATCGTGCCGTGCCGTGCCGGCCCGCGTGCTTCAAATCAAGTAGCGGCCCGGGCACTAACGGGCCCGTGCCGTGCCGCAGCCCGTTTAGAACCGTGCCGTGCCGTGCTCGTGCCGTGCCAAAAAAGCCGTGCTTCGGGCCGGCCCATTTGGCCAGCTATAGTGCCGCAGTGTCGGCATAATAAGGGTTGGGCCAGTTTTCGTTTATTGCGAGCACGATAGCACAAGGTGGCCTTTCTGGGTTTTTTTCTGGTGGGAATAAGGTGGGCTTTTCTCGTGTGGCCTAGGCACCGGATAAAAAGTCTTTTCTCTAAAAAAAAAACAGACCGAAAGGGTTTCCTTTTGAAAATTACTAAAAAAAAAAAGCTTCCCTTTACAAAGGGAACTTTACTCTCATTCTCATCGTGACAAGTGTCGCTTTCTACTTATTTTGATCCCCATGATTGTTTGCATGTCCGCTAAATGTCGCTTCCAGAATAAAAATGGGGATGAGCATTAGAGAGAAATAGATACGGAGGGGTGGAGGACAGATTTTCCCTTTTATTTTTTAAAAACAAAATATCTCGAGAACCGTTTATCCAAATTACGAACCGTTTTCAATTTTGAGCTTTTCGTGTCGGGATCTTCAAAACTAAATCCCATGTTGATAGGTTTTAACGAACTTTTTTTTTGTACTTCCGGGTATGTATAATTCGTACAACCTGAGTCTGTGTAGTTGTACGTACAACCTGAGTCTGTTTAGTTGTACGTCTGAGTCTGTTTAGTTGTATGTACAACCTGAGTCTGTTTAGTTATACCTACAACCTGAGTCTGTATAGTTGTGAAATGACAGACGTCGCCTAGAGGAGTGGTGAATAGGCGATTTAAAATTTTTCCGAGTAGCCGGATATTCCGGTATGTTTGATAAATGCGGAATAAAACTAGTGGTTTACTTTCTAAATATACTAGGTTCACCTATGTGCACCAACAACTTATGCTAAGCAATATAAGTAACAAGGTGATAGCAAGTTGGATGACTTCAAGCACGAAGGCTATCACAATGTAAAGTGCATAAGTAAAGAGCTCGGGTATAGAAATAACCGAGACACGCGGAGACGAAGATGTATTCATGAGTTCCTCCTTGTTTGGTGAGTACGTCTCGTTGGAGAGGTGTGAGAGACCACCACAGGTCAATTTCAACGCCCCAACAGGCTCACCTTATTCTCCGATGAACCGCACTACAAAAGTTTCACGTTCCACTATTGATCCCATTTGGGGCGGAGAATCCCGTACAACAATCTTGAGCACACACACAACTGAATTGGGGGCTCCCAAATGATCACAACAGGTCTTGACCACAAAATGTCTTGGCCACAAAAGGCTGAAGGAGATATGCCCTAGAGGCACTTAATAAAGAGTTTTATTTATCATATCTCATTTGTTCATAATGCGTTTTTGTGTCATGCTATAACTGTATTAAGCGGAAACATTAATACAGGTGTGATACGTAAAACAACCAGGTCCCCAGTAGCCTCTATTTGACTGGTTCATTGTGCAATCGATGATCGAGGTTTCCCGATCATGTGACATGGCGTCTATTTGACAATGAAGTCATTTCGTTGGTAGAACGGTGTGATGGACATACCCAATATTTGTAGTACGTAGTCATTACGTCTCCGACCGTGAGACCTACTCTTATTGCTATTCCTGGAAGACACTTTGATTGCATCAAACGTCATATCTTACATAGTGTGACAATAAAGGTGTCCCTCTCGGGTGTCGGAAAGGAGTATGTTGAGACGGGGGGTCAAGAGCGGGATTTGCCAGTCCCATAGCAGGATAGATACTCTAGGGCCTACTCGGTGAGATTATGTCAAAAGAGCTTGCAAGCGTGTGACTAGGTCACCAGGACATAAGATCATGGACGAGTAGAAGTTAGCGGTGTCGGTAACGAGATCAAGCTAGGTATGGAGATATCTATGAACGAGTCTCGGACACGCTAAGTATCGCATGGCAAAAGGTTTAAGACTCGGACGTCCAGGTTCGATGGGAAAAGTATTCGTTACCTCGCAGGGATTAATTCTGGGTATCCAAGGTCCACGAATTAGTCATTGATCGGAGAGGAGTCTCGATCATGTCTGGTGAGATAATCGAACCGCTAGGGTAACACGCTTAAGGGGAGTCGACATTTTACCGGAAGAGAAAAATAGGAAAAGAGAGCACCGGGAACGTCCCGGGAAAGTTCCGATGGAGATCGGGCAGCGACGAAATAGTTTTCGGAGCCGGAATAAATTATGTAATATGTATTTAATATTAATTAGTGTAATTAATAGTTAAATATATTTTATTATATTTTTTCCTGAATTTTTAAAGGCTAAATACCTTAAATGGGCCTTCTGGTGGAAAGAAGGCCCATGAGGGGGGGAAGCCCCCCTCCTTGGTGCGCATGGGGAGGGGCCGGCCTAGGTGGGCCAAGTGGGGCCCACCTAGGGCCGGCGCACCACCTTGGCCGGCTGGGGTGTGGGTTTAGTCCCACATGTAGGAGATATGCCCTAGAGGCAATTAATAAAGTGTTTTATTTATCATATCTCATTTGTTCATAATACGTTTTTGTGTCATGCTATAACTGTATTAAGCGGAAACATTAAAACACGTGTGATACCTAAAACAACCAGGTCCCCAGCAACCTCTGTTTGACTGGTTCATTGTGCAATCGATGATCGAGGTTTCCCGATCATGTGACATAGCGTCTATTTGACAATGAAGTCATATCGTTGGTAGAACAATGTGATGGACATACCCAATATTTATAGGACGTAGTCATTACGCTTTCGACCGTGAGACCTACTCTTATTGCTATTCCTGGAAGACACTTTGAATGCATCCAACGTCATATCTTACATAGTGTGACAATAAAGGTGTCCCTCTCGGGTGTCGGATAGGAGTATGTTGAGACGGGGGGTCAAGAGCGGGATTTGCCAATCCCATAGCAGGATAGATACTCTAGGGCCCACTCGGTGAGATTATGTCAAACGAGCTTGCAAGCGTGTGACTGGGTCACCAGGACATAAGATCATAGACGAGTAGAAGTTAGCGGTGTCGATAACGAGATCAAGCTAGGTATGGAGATATCTATGAACGAGTCTCGGACACGCTAAGTATCGCATGGCAAAAGGTTTAAGACTCAGACGTCCAGGTTCGATAAGGAAAAGTATTCGTTATCTCGCAGGGATTAATTCTGGGTATCCAAGGTCCACGAATTAGTCATTGATCGGAGAGGAGTCTCGATCATGTCTGGTGAGGTAATCGAACCGCTAGGGTAGCACGCTTAAGGGGAGTCGACATTTTACCGGAAGAGAAAAATAGGAAAAGAGAGACCGGGAACGTCCCGGGAAAGTTCCGATGGAGATCAGGCAGCGACGAAATAGTTTTCGGAGCCAGAACAAATTATGTAATATGTATTTAATATTAATTAGTGTAATTAATACTTAAATATATTTTATTTTAATTTTTTCTGAATTTTTAAAGCCAAAAATCCCTTAATGGGCCTCTTTGGGCAAAGAGGCCCATGAGGGGGGGGAAGTCCCCCCCATGAGGGAGGGGGCAGTTCGGCCGGCCCTAGGTGGGCCACATGGGGCCCACCTAGGCCGGCGCACCAAGCTGGCCGGCTGGGGTGTGGGATTAGTCCCACACCGCCAGCCTGGCAAGTTGGGCACCCCCCTGGCCTTTGGAACACACAGTTTTCTCTCTCTCTCCGAGGATCACGTGATTCCCAAGTTTGGAGTTGCGCCTCGGAATTGTTTCTCCACCATACGCACACCGTCGTGCTGCTGGTCTCCCGGTCCCAGTCTTCCGCTGCTTCGTCCCTGGATCGGAGCCCGGAGTGCGTCGGCTTCACCGTACGTGTGTGACTCCCTGCGAGGCATCACACTTGTGGTGCTAGAGGTCTGCTTCCTCTACACGGCATCGAAGTCTTCGTCCGCTTCATCGACAACGCTTGTGCGGGAGCGTAATCCCCGCTTTCGGTCTTCAAGAGGTATGTGCGAAGACCCCCCTGCGTATTACTATATCTGCATAGTATAGATTCTGGCTGGTTTTAGGTTATCGCTGTTAGGAAATTTTTTGTTTTCTGCTGCGATCCCCTTCAGTGGTATCAGAGCCGATCTATGCGTAGATATAGCTATGCGCTAGTTGAACCCGTGTTCTGCACGGGGGCATCGTTCATATTATTTGCTACCCTCTCGCGTGCACTTGCAATGTCGGCGGCATTGAGTTGATGAAGCGGGCCGGACCGACCTTACGCGTACGCTTACGCGAGACTGGTTCCACTACTGACATACGGCTGGTTCCGTATATGTGGCTGGCGGGTGTCTGTCTCTCTCTCTTTAGTTGGCTTTGCATTTTCAATGGAGGGCCCGAAAGGGATACATAAATATGCAATTATTTGATCGTTGTTGTGGTCATAGGTTCGTAGGTATGAAGCGGTTTTATTTACGACAAGGCCCAAGCCACGTAAAATATGCAAAAGATAAAGTAGAAGCGTCTAACTTTATTTTGCAGGGGCTATGTGATATGGTCAAGGTAGGTTTATTAAATTGTTTATGAACTGCTGGCGCGAAGGAGACCATCGGCGCAAGGGGCCATATCACGTCGCATTACATTTGATGTTTTGAGTGCATCTTATATTGTGTATATATGTATATAGTATATATATTAGTTACACGGCGGTAGTAATATAAGATGATCCCTCCAAAATACCAATTGTGTTCTCCCTTCGACGTGCACCACCAAGAAAGTTCTACGTTATGAGGCAGGCTGTGATGATCGGGTGTCAGACATATCGTCGTTCGCATACAGTGGGTGTAAGCCACGTTGCACGAGCATTTACGTTGAAGGTTATTATGGCGAGCCTAGCATGTACAGACATGGCCTCGGAACAAGGTGACCGAAAGGTCGAGCATGAGTCACAAAGTTGTTGTGATTGACATTCCGATGTCTACCTTTGAAGTTGTGTTGCCGGCTCTGATGATGAGGGGTTGCATAACGAATTAGGATCGTGTAATCACTCTAGCGATGAGAGGGATATTCGTTTGAGTGGGAGTTCTTATAGTTATTTTCGAAAATACTTGAACTCAAATCTTTTATGAACAAAGTCTTATATTTTGCAAATTCCATTGTAGATGTCTCATCCCACCTTCAACCTAGCCCTGTTCCTTGAGAAAGAGAAGCTTAAGACCAATGGGTCCAACTTCGTATCCTGGTTCCGCAATCTGAAGTCCATTCTGAATGCCCACAAGGTGGCTTACATCCTTGAAGCCCCCTTGGGTGATCAGCCAGCAAACACCGCCTCAGAATTCACTAGGAGTGTCTACGAGTTTAAGGCGGAGATTTCCTCTTTTGTTCGGAGTGGCATGCTCTTTGCCATGGAGGCTGACCTACAGAACCATTTTGAGAACAAGAGTGCTTATGAGATAATCACTGAACTCATGGTTGTTTTTGCACGACAAGTCAAGGATCAGAGGTTTGAAGCTACCAAGCTTTTCTTCTCAGGCCAGATGGAAGAGCACGGTAACATAAGTGAGCACTTAGCCAATATGTTTGGCAGCGCTCAGCTCCTGAAAGATCTGGGATGTGAGATCCCGGAAGAGCTGGTTATTGATAGGGTGTTGTTGTCGCTAACCCCTACCTATAAGGACGCCATCATGAACTACGACATGATTGGGACATCAAAATCCCTGTCGGAAATTCTTATGATGCTCAACATGGCCGAATTGGAAATCAAGATGGACAAGATGGCGGTGACCGTCAGATCCCTGGAAGCACAACTCCCCAAGTGTCTAGAAGATAAGAAGGCCGGCAAGATTGTCGGAAAAGAGAAAGGTATATTTGATATACATGTTATTGATGTGTACCTAACCTGCGCCCGTAGCAATACCTGGGTATTTGATACTGGTTCTGTTGCTCATATATGTAACTCTCAGGAAGAGTTGCGGAATAAGAGGCGCCTGGGAAAGGACGAGGTGACGATGCGCGTCGGCAACGGATCAAGAGTTGACGTGGTGGCTGTCGGCACACTCCCTCTACATCTACCATCGGGATTAGTTTTGGTCCTCAATAAGTGTTATTTTGTACCGTCCTTGAGTGTAAACATAATCAGTGGGTCTTGCTTGTTGCAAGACGGATATTCGTTCAAATCAGTATCAAATGCTTGTGCTATTTATATGAATGATATCTTTTATGTTAACGCTCCCGAGAGTAATGGTTTATTCTTGTTGAATCTCGATCGTAGTACTCACATTCATAGCATAGATGCCAAGAGAATTAAACTTAGTAGCGATACCGCCATGTATATGTGGCATTGCCGTCTCGGTCATATTGGTATAAGGCGCATGAAGAAACTCCATGCCGATGGACTTCTAGACTCGTTGGATTTTGGATCCCTCGACACATGCGAACCATGCCTCATGGGCAAGATGACCAAGACACCGTTCAATGGTTTCATGGAACGGGCGTCGGACTTATTGGGAGTCATACATACAGATGTGTGTGGACCAATGAGCGTATCGACACGCAATGGTTATCGTTATTTTGTCACCTTCACCGATGACTTGAGTAGATATGGGTATATCTATTTGATGAAACACAAGTCTGAAACATTTGAAAAGTTCAAAGAATTTCAAAGTGAAGTTGAAAATCAACTCAACAAGAAAATCAAGCACCTCCGATCCGATCGTGGTGGCGAATATTTGAGTTTTGAGTTTGGCACACATCTGAAGGCCTGTGGCATCGTGCCGCAGCTTACGCCGGCTGGAACGCCGCAACGCAACGGTGTGTCTGAGCGGCGTAATCGCACTCTACTGGATAGCGTCCGATCTATGATGTCTCTTACCGACTTGCCTGTGTCTTTTTGGGGGTACGCGTTAGAAACAGCCGCATTCATTTTAAATAGGGCTCCGTCCAAATCCGTAGCAACGACACCGTATGAGGTCTGGTATGGCCAGAAGCCTAAGCTGTCGTTCCTGAAGGTCTGGGGTTTTGAGGCGTATGTTAAGAAACTACAGCCCGACAAACTCGAACCGAAATCGGAGAAAGTCGTCTTTGTAGGGTATCCGCGGGAAACCATAGGATACACCTTCTACAACCAAGCTGAGGGCAAAACGTTTGTCGCGAAGAACGGTACCTTTCTGGAGAAAGAGTTTCTCGCCAAAGGAGTAAGTGGGAGGAAAATAGACCTCGACGAGATCGTTGATCCTGAACTCGAAATACAGAGTGGCGCAACGAAAGCTGTTCCAGAACCGTCCTCCACAGATGGAGTGGGAGAAGATGTCGAGGGTGCTATTCTACCTCGTAGGTCAGGGAGATCTCGGGTCGCCCCTGAATGGTATGGCAACATGGTTTGCACCGTCATGTTGATTGAACAAGACGAACCTACGAACTACAAAGAGGCTATGGCTAGTCCTGAATCCGAGAAATGGCTTGAAGCCATGAAATCCGAAATAGGATCCATGTACGATAACAAAGTGTGGACTTTGGTAGAGATTCCCGAAGAGCGCAAGGCCGTCGAGAATAAATGGATTTTTAAGAAGAAGACTGATGCTGATGGTAATGTGACCGTCTATAAAGCTCGGCTTGTCGCAAAAGGTTTCCGACAAGTTCATGGAATTGACTACGATGAAACTTTTTCACCGGTTGCGATGCTAAAGTCTATTCGGATTTTGCTAGCAGTTGCCGCATATTATGACTATGAGATATGGCAAATGGATGTCAAAACAGCGTTCCTAAATGGCAACATTGAGGAAGAATTGTATATGGTACAACCTGAAGGTTTTGTCGATCCAGGAAATGCTGGCAAAGTATGCAAGCTTCAGCGTTCCATTTATGGACTGAAGCAAGCATCTCGGAGCTGGAATCTTCGCTTTGATGAGGTGATCAAAGGTTTTGGATTTGTCCGGAACAGAGAAGAGACCTGCATTTACAAGAAAATGAGTGGGAGCTCAGTTGTGTTCCTAGCACTATATGTTGATGATATACTGCTGATAGGAGATAATGTGGAACTACTGAATAGCGTTAAGGAATATTTAAACAGTAAGTTTTCAATGAAGGACTTAGGAGAAGCTGCATACGTTTTAGGCATTAAAATATATCGTGATAGATCAAGACGCCTATTAGCGTTAAGTCAGAGTACTAATATTGACAAGATACTGAAACGGTTCAATATGGATGGAGCAAAGAAGGGTTCTCTGCCTATTGTCAAGAATAAGGTGTTGAGCAAGGCACAGTGTCCGGTGACGGAACATGATAGAGTCGCGATGACTAAACATCCTTATGCTTCAGCCATAAGATCGATCATGTATGCCATGCTAAGTACTCGACCTAATGTAGCATTGGCTCTTAGTTTGACGAGCCGATTCCAAAGTAATCCTGGAAAGGAACATTGGGTAGCTGTTAAAAGTATTCTTAAGAATCTCAAGCATACAAAGGAAATGTTTCTTGTGTATGGGGACTGTGAGGAAGAACTTGGCGTAACAGGTTACGTTGATGCAAGTTTCTGCTCAGACCCAGATGACTCTAAGTCACAGACAGGATATGTGTTCAAGGTGAATAGAGGCGCTGTGAGCTGGAGGAGTGGGAAGCAACCCATCGTGGCCCAATCTACAATGGAATCGGAGTACATTGCTGCTTCTGAAGCCGCGAATGAAGCTGTGTGGCTGAGGAAGTTCATCATTGAGCTTGGAGTGTTCCCTAGCGCGCAAGACCCCGTGACCCTCTACTGCGACAACATGGGTGCTATTGCTAACGCGAAGGAACCGAGGTCTCACTCGACTGCCAAACACATACTCCGACGCTTCCATGTGATACGACAGTACGTACAAGGAGGTGAAGTGAAGATTTGCAAAATACATACGGATCTGAATGTGGCAGACCCGTTGACGAAGCCTCTCCTGCTAGACAAGCACGTGAAACACCAAGATGCTATGGGTGTCCGGCTTTTACCAGGTTGTAACTAGATTAAATTGTACTCTAGTGCAAGTGGGAGACTGTAGGAGATATGCCCTAGAGGCAATTAATAAAGTGTTTTATTTATCATATCTCATTTGTTCATAATACGTTTTTGTGTCATGCTATAACTGTATTAAGCGGAAACATTAATACACGTGTGATACCTAAAACAACCAGGTCCCCAGCAACCTCTGTTTGACTGGTTCATTGTGCAATCGATGATCGAGGTTTCCCGATCATGTGACATAGCGTCTATTTGACAATGAAGTCATATCGTTGGTAGAACGATGTGATGGACATACCCAATATTTATAGGACGTAGTCATTACGCCTTCGACCGTGAGACCTACTCTTATTGCTATTCCTGGAAGACACTTTGATTGCATCCAACGTCATATCTTACATAGTGTGACAATAAAGGTGTCCCTCTCGGGTGTCGGATAGGAGTATGTTGAGACGGGGGGTCAAGAGCGGGATTTGCCAATCCCATAGCAGGATAGATACTCTAGGGCCCACTCGGTGAGATTATGTCAAACGAGCTTGCAAGCGTGTGACTGGGTCACCAGGACATAAGATCATAGACGAGTAGAAGTTAGCGGTGTCGATAACGAGATCAAGCTAGGTATGGAGATATCTATGAACGAGTCTCGGACACGCTAAGTATCGCATGGCAAAAGGTTTAAGACTCAGACGTCCAGGTTCGATAAGGAAAAGTATTCGTTATCTCGCAGGGATTAATTCTGGGTATCCAAGGTCCACGAATTAGTCATTGATCGGAGAGGAGTCTCGATCATGTCTGGTGAGGTAATCGAACCGCTAGGGTAGCACGCTTAAGGGGAGTCGACATTTTACCGGAAGAGAAAAATAGGAAAAGAGAGACCGGGAACGTCCCGGGAAAGTTCCGATGGAGATCGGGCAGCGACGAAATAGTTTTCGGAGCCAGAACAAATTATGTAATATGTATTTAATATTAATTAGTGTAATTAATACTTAAATATATTTTATTTTAATTTTTTCTGAATTTTTAAAGCCAAAAATCCCTTAATGGGCCTCTTTGGGCAAAGAGGCCCATGAGGGGGGGGGAAGTCCCCCCCATGAGGGAGGGGGCAGTTCGGCCGGCCCTAGGCCGGCGCACCAAGCTGGCCGGCTGGGGTGTGGGATTAGTCCCACACCGCCAGCCTGGCAAGTTGGGCACCCCCCTGGCCTTTGGAACACACAGTTTTCTCTCTCTCTCCGAGGATCACGTGATTCCCAAGTTTGGAGTTGCGCCTCGGAATTGTTTCTCCACCATACGCACACCGTCGTGCTGCTGGTCTCCCGGTCCCAGTCTTCCGCTGCTTCGTCCCTGGATCGGAGCCCGGAGTGCGTCGGCTTCACCGTACGTGTGTGACTCCCTGCGAGGCATCACACTTGTGGTGCTAGAGGTCTGCTTCCTCTACACGGCATCGAAGTCTTCGTCGGCTTCATCGACAACGCTTGTGCGGGAGCGTAATCCCCGCTTTCGGTCTTCAAGAGGTATGTGCGAAGACCCCCCTGCGTATTACTATATCTGCATAGTATAGATTCTGGCTGGTTTTAGATTATCGCTGTTAGGAATTTTTTTTGTTTTCTGCTGCGATCCCCTTCAGTGGTATCAGAGCCGATCTATGCGTAGATATAGCTATGCGCTAGTTGAACCTGTGTTCTGCACGGGGGCATCGTTCATATTATTTGCTACCCTCTCGCGTGCACTTGCAATGTCGGCGGCATTGAGTTGATGAAGCGGGCCGGACCGACCTTACGCGTACGCTTACGCGAGACTGGTTCCACTACTGACATACGGCTGGTTCCGTATATGTGGCTGGCGGGTGTCTGTCTCTCTCTCTTTAGTTGGCTTTGCATTTTCAATGGAGGGCCCGAAAGGGATACATAAATATGCAATTATTTGATCGTTGTTGTGGTCATAGGTTCGTAGGTATGAAGCGGTTTTATTTACGACAAGCCCCAAGCCACGTAAAATATGCAAAAGATAAAGTAGAAGCGTCTAACTTTATTTTGCAGGGGCTATGTGATATGGTCAAGGTAGGTTTATTAAATTGTTTATGAACTGCTGGCGCGAAGGAGACCATCGGCGCAAGGGGCCATATCACGTCGCATTACATTTGATGTTTTGAGTGCATCTTATATTGTGTATATATGTATATATTATATATATTAGTTACACGGCGGTAGTAATATAAGATGATCCCTCCAAAATACCAATTGTGTTCTCCCTTCGACGTGCACCACCAAGAAAGTTCTACGTTATGAGGCAGGCTGTGATGATCGGGTGTCAGACATATCGTCGTTCGCATACAGTGGGTGTAAGCCACGTTGCACGAGCATTTACGTTGAAGGTTATTATGGCGAGCCTAGCATGTACAGACATGGCCTCGGAACAAGGTGACCGAAAGGTCGAGCATGAGTCACAAAGTTGTTGTGATTGACATTCCGATGTCTACCTTTGAAGTTGTGTTGCCGGCTCTGATGATGAGGGGTTGCATAACGAATTAGGATCGTGTAATCACTCTAGCGATGAGAGGGATATTCGTTTGAGTGGGAGTTCTTATAGTTATTTTCGAAAATACTTGAACTCAAATCTTTTATGAACAAAGTCTTATATTTTGCAAATTCCATTGTAGATGTCTCATCCCACCTTCAACCTAGCCCTGTTTATTAAATTGTTTATGAACTGCTGGCGCGAAGGAGACCATCGGCGCAAGGGGCCATATCACGTCGCATTACATTTGATGTTTTGAGTGCATCTTATATTGTGTATATATGTATATAGTATATATTAGTTACACGGCGGTAGTTATATAAGATGATCCCCCCAAAATACCATTTGTGTTCTCCCTTCAACGTGCACCACCAAGAAAGTTCTACGTTATGAGGCAGGCCGTGATGATCGGGTGTCAGACACATCGTCGTTCGCATACAGTGGGTGTAAGCCACGTTGCACAAGCACTTTCGTTGAAGGTTATTATGGCGAGCCTAGCATGTACAGACATGGCCTCGGAACAAGGTGACCGAAAGGTCGAGCATGAGTCACAGAGTTGTTGTGATTGACATTCCGATGTCTACCTTTGAAGTTGTGTTGCCGGCTCTGATGATGAGGGGTTGCATAACGAATTAGGATCGTGTAATCACTCTAGCGATGAGAGGGATATTCGTTTGAGTGGGAGTTCTTATAGTTATTTTCGAAAATACTTGAACTCAAATCTTTTATGAACAAAGTCTTATATTTTGCAAATTCCATTGTAGATGTCTCATCCCACCTTCAACCTAGCCCTGTTCCTTGAGAAAGAGAAGCTTAAGACCAATGGGTCCAACTTCATGGCCTGGTTCCGCAACCTGAGGATCCTCCTCACTCTGAAGGAGATATGCCCTAGAGGCAATTAATAAAGAGTGTTTCTTTATCATATCTCGTTTGTTCATAATACGTTTTTGTGTCATGCTATAACCGTATTAAGCGGAAACATTAATACGGGTGTGATGCGTAAACAACCAGGTCCCTAGTAGCCTCTACTAAGACTAGTTTCGTTGCGCGATCGATGATCGAGGTTTCCCGATCATAGGGCATGGCGCCGGTCGGCAATGGAAGTCATATCGTTGGAGAACGATATGATGGACGTACCCATATTTGAAATCATAGACGAGTAGAAGATAGCGTTGTCGTTAACGAGGTCAGCTAGATATGGAGATATCTATGAACGACGCTCGGACACGCTAAGTATCGCTGTGGCAAAAGGTTTAAGACTTTACGTTCAGGTTTGATAGATGAAAGTCATTCGTTATATCACAGGGATTAATTCATGGGGTCCAGGCCTACGAGTTAGTCGTTGATCAGAGAGGAGTCTCGATCATACCTGTTATTATATCGAACCGCTAGGGTAACACACTTAAGGGGTTTCGACAAGACAACCGGAAAGGAAAGAGATCACCGGGAACGTCCCGGGAGAGGTCCGATGGAGATCGGGCAGCGACGAAATAGTTTTCGGAGCTAGAATAAATTATATATAATATGTTTGATATTAATTAGTGTAATTAATGTCCAAATATGATTTTATATATTTATTTTCGAATTTATTAAGGCTGATTTTCCTAAATGGGCCTTCTGGTGGAAAGAAGGCCCATGGGGGAAAAATCCCTAAGGGAATTCGGTGGGGGGGGGGGGCATGGCCGGCCTAGGTGGGCCAAAAGGGGCCCACCAGGGCCGGCGCACTGTTCATGCCAAACCAGGCATGTGGGGTTTAGTCCCACATTGCCTGGTTAGCAAGTTGGCTCCCTCCCGGGAGCCTTTATATAGAGGGGCACCCCTGGCCTTTTAATTCATCCAATTAATTCTCTTTCTCTCCTCGATAACGTGATTCCCTTTGTCGGAGTTGCGCCGAGTTGAGAGGGGGATCTCTTCCACCATAGCCCGCTGCCGCGCTGCTGGTGTTCCGGTCCAAGTCTTCCGCTGCTCGTCCTGGACTGGAGCTTCGGAGGCCGTCGTCTCCACCGTACGTGTGTAACGCCCTGCGAGGTGCTGCGCTAGCGGTACTGGGAGGTCTTCTTCCTCTTCACGACCTTGAGGTCGGCTTCGTCGGTCTTCATCGTCAACGTTCGTGCGGGAACGTAATCCCGCTTTCGGTCTACAAGGGTATGTATTCCGATCTCCGTTCGTACTACTATATCTGCATAGAATAGATCTTGGCATGTTGTAAGGATATCGTTGCTAGGAAATTTTTTGTATTCTGCACACGATCCCCTTCAGTGGTATCAGAGCCGATCTATCGTAGATATAGCTGTACGCTGTTAGAATCCGTGTTCTGCACGGGGGCACCGTTCCTGTTATTTGCTACCCTCTAGCGTGCACTTGTGATTCCAGTGGCATCGAGTTGATGAAGCGGCCCGGACCGACTTTACGCGTACGCTTACGCGAGACTGGTTCCACTACTGACATACGGCTTGTACCGTATATGTGGCTGGCGGGTGTCAGTTTCTCTCTCTTTAGTTGGTCTTGCATTTTCAATGGAGGGCCCGAAAGGGATGCTTAAACATGCAATTATTGGATCGTTGTTGTGGTCATAAGGTTCGTAGGTATGAAGCGGTTCTATTTACGACAGCCCCAAGCCACGTAAAATATGCAAAAGATAAAGTAGAAGCGTCTAACTTTATTTTGCAGGGGCTATGTGATATGGTCAAGGTAGGTTTATTAAATTGTTTATGAACTGCGGGCGCCAAGAAGACCATGGCGCAATGGACTATATCACATCGCATTACATTTGATGTTTTGTGTGCATCTTATATTGTGTGATTATATATATTAGTATATATTAGTTACACGGCGGTAGTCATATATAAGATGATCCCTTAAAAAATACCACTAGTGTTCTTCCTCCAACGAGCACCACCAAGAAAGTTCTACGTTATGAGGCAAGCCGTGACGATCGGGTGTCAGACATATCGTCGTTCGCATACAGTGGGTGTAAGCCATGTTGCACAAGCGTTACGTGGAGGTTATAGTGGCGAGCCTAGCATATGCAGATATGGCCTCGGAACACGGAGGCCGAAAGGTCGAGCATGAGTCACAGAGTTGTTGTGATGGACAATTGTCTACCCTTGAAGTTGTGCTGCCGGCTCTGACGATGAGGGGTGGTGCAATGGATGGGGGTCGTGTAATCGCTTAAACGACCAGGAGGGATGTTCGTTTGAGTGGGAGTTATGTTAGTTATTTTCTAAAAATACTATAACTCAAAATTATTATGAACAAAGTCTTATGTTGTTGCAAATTCCATTGTAGATGTCTCGCCCCTCGTTTAACCTAGGTCTGTTCCTTGAGAAAGAAAAGCTTAAGACCAATGGGTCAAACTTCATGGCCTGGTTCCGCAACCTGAGGATCCTCCTCACTCCCCATAGGGTGGCCTACGTCATTGAGGCTGCCATAGGTGACCCTCCCGCAGATGATGCCTCTGAGGATGAGAAGAAGGTCTTCCAGACCAAATCGGAGGACTCCGCCTTTGTCCAGAGTGGCATGCTCTATGCCATGGAAGCCGACCTGCAGAAGCGCTTTGAGAAGATGAGTGCCTTCGAGATAATTTCTGATCTCAAGGCTGTCTTTGCGCCGCAGGCTAAGGCTGAGAGATATGAAGCTTCCGAGCTTTTCTTCTCGGCCAAGATGGAGGAGCATAGCAGTGTGAGCGAGCACGTGGTCAAGATGTCTGGCTACGTTCAACGCCTGAATGCTCTGGAATGCAAGATTCCCGATGAGCTGGCGATTGATAGGGTGCTGCAATCGTTGCCCCCTAGCTATAAAGGCTTCGTCATGAACTACAACATGCAGGGCATGGCTAAGTCCCTTGGTGAAGTGTTCGTGATGCTCAAGACTGCTGAGGTGGAGATCAAGAAGGAGCACACGCTGTTGATGGTCAACAAGACCGTCGATTTTAAGAAATCCGGTGGCAAGGGAAAGAAGAGTTGGAAGTCCAGGAGGGAGGGCAAACTGGTTGCCAAGCCCAAGACTAACAAATCTGGTCCCAGAGCTGGCGTGGAGTGCTTCTACTGCAAGGGAAAAGGTCACTGGAAGCGCAACTGCCCCAAGTACCTGGAGGATAGGAAAGCTGGCAAGATAGTCGAAAAAGAGCAAGGTATATTTGATATACATGTTATATATGTGTACCTTACATCCGCCCGTAGCAACACTTGGGTATTTGATACTGGTTCTGTTGCTCATATATGTAACTCTCAGGAGGAGTTACGGAATAAACGGCGGCTGGCTAAGGATGAGGTGACGATGCGCGTCGGCAACGGATCGAGAGTCGACGTGGTGGCTGTCGGCACGCTCCCTATACATCTACCATCGGGATTAGTTTTGGTTTTAAATAAGTGTTATTTTGTACCATCGTTGAGTGTAAACATTATAAGTGGGTCTTGCCTGTTACAAGACGGTTATTCATTTAAATCAGTATCAAGCAGTTGTGCTATTTATATGAATGATATCTTTTATGTTGATGCTCCCGAGAATAATGGTTTATTCTTGTTGAATCTCGATCGTAGTACTCACATCCATAACATAGAAGCCAAACGGATTAAGTGTAGTGATGATACCGCCATGTATATGTGGCATTGCCGTCTTGGTCATATTGGTATAAAGCGCATGAAGAAACTCCACTCCGATGGACTTTTGGACTCGTTGGATTTTGGATCCCTCGATACATGCGAACCATGCCTTATGGGCAAAATGACCAGGACACCGTTCAAAGGTTTCGTTGAACGGGCGTCGGATTTATTGGGGATCATACATACAGATGTGTGTGGACCAATGAGCGCATCGACACGCAATGGTTATCGTTACTTCGTCACCTTCACTGATGACTTGAGTAGATACGGTTATATCTACTTGATGAAACACAAGTCTGAAACTTTTGAAAAGTTCAAAGAATTTCAAAGTGAAGTTGAAAATCAGCTTAACAAGAAAATCAAGCACCTCCGATCCGATCGTGGTGGCGAGTATTTGAGTTTTGAGTTTGGCACACATCTGAAGAGTTGTGGCATCGTACCCCAACTTACGCCTGCTGGAACACCGCAACGTAACGGCGTGTCCGAGCGACGTAATCGTACTCTACTGGATAGTGTCCGATCTATGATGTCTCTTACCGATTTGCCCGTATCTTTCTGGGGTTATGCGTTAGAAACAGCCGCATTCATTTTAAATAGGGCTCCGTCCAAATCCGTTGAAACGACACCGTATGAATTATGGTATGGCAAGAAGCCTAAGTTATCGTTTCTGAAGGTTTGGGGTTGTGAGGCGTATGTTAAGAAACTACAGCCCGACAAACTCGAACCGAAGTCGGAGAAAGTCGTCTTTGTAGGATATCCGCGGGAAACCGTAGGATACACCTTCTACAACCAAGCTGAGGGCAAAACGTTTGTCGCGAAGACCGGTACCTTTCTAGAGAAGGAGTTTCTCGCGAAAGGAGTAAGTGGGAGGAAGGTAGACCTCGATGAGATCGTTGATCCTGAACTCGAGATTCCGAGTGGCGCAACGGAAGCTGTTCCGGAAACGTTCTCCACAGATGGAGTGGGAGAAACTGTCGAGGAAAGTATTCTACCTCGTAGGTCTGGTAGATCTAGTATCGCACCAGAATGGTATGGCAACATGGTTTGCACCGTCATGTTAATTGAACAAGACGAACCTACGAACTACAAGGAGGCAATGGCGAGTCTAGAGTCCGCGAAATGGCTAGAAGCCATGAAATCCGAAATAGGATCCATGTATGATAACAAAGTGTGGACTTTGATGGATATTCCCGAAGGGCGTAAGGCCGTCGAGAATAAATGGATCTTTAAGAAGAAGACTGATGCTGATGGTAATGTGACCGTCTATAAAGCTCGGCTTGTCGCAAAAGGTTTCCGACAAGTTCATGGGATTGACTACGATGAAACTTTTTCACCGGTAGCGATGCTGAAGTCTATTCGGATTTTGTTAGCAGTTGCTGCCTATTACGATTATGAAATATGGCAGATGGATGTCAAAACAGTCTTCCTAAATGGAAACATTGAGGAAGAGTTGTACATGGTACAACCGGAAGGTTTTGTCGATCCAGAAAATGCTGGCAGGGTATGCAAGCTTCAGCGCTCCATTTATGGATTGAAGCAAGCATCTCGGAGCTGGAATCTTCGCTTTGATGAGGTGATCAAAGGTTTTGGATTTGTCCAAAATTTGGAAGAGACCTGCATTTACAAGAAAATGAGTAGGAGCTCGGTTGTGTTCTTAGCACTATATGTAGATGACATATTGCTAATTGGGAATGATGTGGAACTTCTGAATAGCGTGAAGGGTTATTTAAACAGTATGTTTTCCATGAAGGACTTAGGAGAAGCTGCATACGTTTTAGGCATTAAAATCTATCGTGATAGATCAAGACGTCTATTAGCGTTGAGTCAGAGTACTTATCTTGATAAAATACTGAAGCGTTTCGGTATGGAGAAGGCAAAGAAGGGTTCTCTGCCGGTTATCAAGAATAAAACATTGCGAAAGGCACAGTGTCCGGTAACGGAACAGGATAAGGCCGATATGACTAAACATCCTTATGCTTCAGCCATAGGATCGATTATGTATGCAATGTTAAGTACTAGACCTGATGTGGCATTAGCTCTAAGTTTGACAAGCCGTTTCCAGAGTAATCCTGGAATGGCGCATTGGATTGCTGTTAAGAGCATTCTTAAGTATCTCAATAAGACAAAGGAAATGTTCCTTGTCTATGGTGGCTGCGATGAAGAACTTGGCGTAACAGGTTACGTGGATGCAAGTTTCTGCTCAGACCCCGATGACTCTAAGTCACAGACAGGTTATGTGTTCAAGGTGAATGGGGGCGCCGTGTGCTGGAGAAGTGGGAAGCAACCCATCGTCGCACAATCTACAATGGAGTCGGAGTATATTGCTGCTTGCGAAGCTGCGAATGAAGCTGTATGGCTGAGGAAGTTCATCATTGAACTTGGAGTGTTCCCGAGCGTGCAAGACCCCGTGGTCCTCTTCTGCGACAATACGGGTGCCATTGCTAACGCGAAGGAGCCAAGGTCTCACTCCACCGCCAAACACATTCTCCGACGCTTCCATGTGATACGACAGTACGTACAAGGAGGCGATGTGAAGATTTGCAAAGTGCATACGGATCTGAATGTGGCAGATCCTCTGACGAAGCCTCTTCCGCTTGACAAGCACGTGAAACACCAAGATGCTATGGGTGTCCGGCTTTTACCAAGTTGTAATCTAGATTAATTTGTACTCTAGTGCAAGTGGGAGACTGAAAGAGATATGCCCTAGAGGCAATTAATAAAGAGTGTTTCTTTATCATATCTCGTTTGTTCATAATACGTTTTTGTGTCATGCTATAACCGTATTAAGCGGAAACATTAATACGGGTGTGATGCGTAAACAACCAGGTCCCTAGTAGCCTCTACTAAGACTAGTTTCGTTGCGCGATCGATGATCGAGGTTTCCCGATCATAGGGCATGGCGCCGGTCGGCAATGGAAGTCATATCGTTGGAGAACGATATGATGGACATACCCATATTTGTAGGACGTAGTCATTACGTCTTTGACCGTGAGACCAACTCTTATTGTTATTCCTGGAAGATACTTTGATTGCACCAAACGTCGTATCTTAATTAGTATGACAATAACGGTGATACTTTTGGGTATCGGAAAGGAGTAGTTGAGACGAGGGGTCAAGAGCGGGATTTGCCAGTCCGCATAGCAGGACAGATACTCTAGGGCCCACTCGGTGAGATTATGTCTAATGAGCTTGCAAGCATGTGACTAGGTCACGGAGACATGAAATCATAGACGAGTAGAAGATAGCGTTGTCGTTAACGAGGTCAGCTAGATATGGAGATATCTATGAACGACGCTCGGACACGCTAAGTATCGCTGTGGCAAAAGGTTTAAGACTTTACGTTCAGGTTTGATAGATGAAAGTCATTCGTTATATCACAGGGATTAATTCATGGGGTCCAGGCCTACGAGTTAGTCGTTGATCAGAGAGGAGTCTCGATCATACCTGTTATTATATCGAACCGCTAGGGTAACACACTTAAGGGGTTTCGACAAGACAACCGGAAAGGAAAGAGATCACCGGGAACGTCCCGGGAGAGGTCCGATGGAGATCGGGCAGCGACGAAATAGTTTTCGGAGCTAGAATAAATTATATATAATATGTTTGATATTAATTAGTGTAATTAATGTCCAAATATGATTTTATATATTTATTTTCGAATTTATTAAGGCTGATTTTCCTAAATGGGCCTTCTGGTGGAAAGAAGGCCCATGGGGGAAAAATCCCTAAGGGAATTCGGTGGGGGGGGGGGCATGGCCGGCCTAGGTGGGCCAAAAGGGGCCCACCAGGGCCGGCGCACTGTTCATGCCGAACCAGGCATGTGGGGTTTAGTCCCACATTGCCTGGTTAGCAAGTTGGCTCCCTCCCGGGAGCCTTTATATAGAGGGGCACCCCTGGCCTTTTAATTCATCCAATTAATTCTCTTTCTCTCCTCGATAACGTGATTCCCTTTGTCGGAGTTGCGCCGAGTTGAGAGGGGGATCTCTTCCACCATAGCCCGCTGCCGCGCTGCTGGTGTTCCGGTCCAAGTCTTCCGCTGCTCGTCCTGGACTGGAGCTTCGGAGGCCGTCGTCTCCACCGTACGTGTGTAACGCCCTGCGAGGTGCTGCGCTAGCGGTACTGGGAGGTCTTCTTCCTCTTCACGACCTTGAGGTCGGCTTCGTCGGTCTTCATCGTCAACGTTCGTGCGGGAACGTAATCCCGCTTTCGGTCTACAAGGGTATGTATTCCGATCTCCGTTCGTACTACTATATCTGCATAGAATAGATCCTGGCATGTTGTAAGGATATCGTTGCTAGGAAAATTTTTGTTTTCTGCACACGATCCCCTTCACACTCCCCATAGGGTGGCTTACGTGATTGAAGCCCCCCTGGGTGACCCTCCGGCAGATAATGCCTCCGACGATGAGAAGAAGGTCTTCCAGACCAGGTCGGAGGATTCCTCCTTTGTCCAGAGTGGCATGCTCTATGCCATGGAAGCCGATCTGCAGAAGCGCTTTGAGAAGATGAGTGCCTTCGAGATAATTTCTGATCTCAAGGCTGTCTTTGCGCCGCAGGCTAAGGCTGAGAGATATGAAGCTTCTGAGCTTTTCTTCTCAGCCAAGATGGAAGAGCACAGCAGTGTGAGCGAGCACGTGGTTAAGATGTCTGGCTACGTTCAACGCCTGAATGCTCTGGAATGCAAGATTCCTGATGAGCTGGCGATTGATAGGGTGCTGCAATCGTTGCCTCCTAGCTACAAAGGCTTCGTCATGAACTATAACATGCAGGGCATGGCTAAGTCCCTGGGTGAGGTGTTCGTGATGCTCAAGACTGCTGAGGTGGAAATCAAGAAGGAGCACACGCTGTTGATGGTCAACAAGACCGTCGATTTTAAGAAATCCGGTGGCAAGGGCAGGAGAAACTGGAGGTCTAGGAAGGATGGCAAGCACGTTGCCAAGCCTAAGACTAACAAACCTGGTCCCAAAGCTGGCGTAGAATGCTTCTACTGCAAGGGAAATGGTCACTGGAAGCGCAACTGCCCCAAGTATCTGGAGGATAAAAAGGCCGGCAAGATTGTCGAGAAAGAGAAAGGTATATTTGATATACATGTTATTGATGTGTACCTTACCTGCGCCCGTAGCAACACCTGGGTATTTGATACTGGCTCTGTTGCTCATATATGTAACTCTCAGGAGGAGTTGCGGAATAAGAGGCGCCTGGCAAAGGACGAGGTGACGATGCGCGTCGGCAACGGATCAAGAGTTGACGTGGTGGCTGTCGGCACACTCCCTCTGCATCTACCATCGGGATTAGTTTTGGTTCTGAATAAGTGTTATTTTGTACCAACCTTGAGTGTAAACATTATCAGTGGGTCTTGCTTGTTGCAAGACGGATATTCATTCAAATCAGTATCAAGTGGTTGTGCTATTTATATGAATGATATCTTTTATGTTAATGCTCCCGAGAGTAATGGTTTATTCTTGTTGAATCTCGATCGTAGTACTCACATCCATAGCATAGATGCCAAGAGGATTAAACTTAGTAGCGATACCGCCATGTATATATGGCATTGCCGTCTCGGTCATATTGGTATAAAGCGCATGAAGAAACTCCATGCCGATGGACTTCTGGACTCGTTGGATTTTGGATCCCTCGACACATGCGAACCATGCCTCATGGGCAAAATGACCAAGGCACCGTTCAATGGTTTCATGGAACGGGCGTCGGACTTATTGGGAGTCATACATACAGATGTGTGTGGACCAATGAGTGTGTCGACACGCAATGGTTATCGTTACTTTGTCACCTTCACCGATGACTTGAGTAGATATGGGTATATCTATTTGATGAAACACAAGTCTGAAACATTTGAAAAGTTCAAAGAATTTCAAAGTGAAGTTGAAAATCAACTCAACAAGAAAATCAAGCACCTTCGATCCGATCGTGGTGGCGAATATTTGAGTTTTGAGTTTGGCACACATCTGAAGGCCTGTGGCATCGTGCCGCAGCTTACGCCAGCTGGAACGCCGCAGCGCAACGGTGTGTCCGAGCGACGTAATCGTACCCTATTAGATAGCGTCCGATCTATGATGTCTCTTACCGACTTGCCCGTGTCTTTCTGGGGGTATGCGTTAGAAACAGCCGCATTCATTTTAAATAGGGCTCCGTCCAAATCCGTAGCAACGACACCGTATGAGGTATGGCATGGCCAGAAACCTAAGCTGTCGTTCCTGAAGGTCTTGGGTTGTGAGGCGTATGTTAAGAAACTACAGCCCGACAAACTCGAACCGAAGTCGGAGAAAGTCGTCTTTGTAGGGTATCCGCGGGAAACCATAGGATACACCTTCTACAACCAAGCTGAGGGCAAAACGTTTGTCGCGAAGAACGGTACCTTTCTGGAGAAAGAGTTTCTCGCCAAAGGAGTAAGTGGGAGGAAAATAGACCTCGACGAGATCGTTGATCCTGAACTCGAAATTCCGAGTGGCGCAACGGAAGCTGTTCCGGAAACGTCCTCCACAGATGGAGTGGGAGAAGATGTCGAGGGTGCTATTCTACCTCGTAGGTCAGGGAGATCTCGGATCGCCCCTGAATGGTATGGCAACATGGTTTGCACCGTCATGTTGATTGAACAAGACGAACCTACGAACTACAAAGAGGCTATGGCTAGTCCTGAGTCCGAGAAATGGCTTGAAGCCATGAAATCCGAAATAGGATCCATGTATGATAACAAAGTGTGGACTTTGATGGAGATTCCCGAAGGGCGCAAGGCCGTCGAGAATAAATGGATCTTTAAGAAGAAGACTGATGCTGATGGTAATGTGACCGTCTATAAAGCTCGGCTTGTCGCAAAGGGTTTCCGACAAGTTCATGGGATTGACTACGATGAAACGTTTTCACCGGTAGCGATGCTAAAGTCTATTCGGATTTTGCTAGCCGTTGCCGCATATTATGACTATGAGATATGGCAAATGGATGTCAAAACAGCGTTCCTAAATGGTAACATTGAGGAAGAGTTGTATATGGTACAACCTTAAGGTTTTGTCGATCCAGAAAATGCTGGCAAGGTATGCAAGCTTCAGCGTTCCATTTATGGACTGAAGCAAGCATCTCGGAGCTGGAATCTTCGCTTTGATGAGGTGATCAAAGATTTTGGATTTGCCCAAAATAGCGAAGAGTCCTGCATTTACAAGAAAATGAGTGGGAGCTCAGTTGTGTTCCTAGTACTATATGTTAATGATATACTACTAATAGGGGACAATGTGGAGAATCTGCATACGTTTTCGATGAAGGACTTAGGAGAATTTTCCTAGTACTATACAATGTGGGAAATATTTAAACAGTAAATTTTCGATGAAGGACTTAGGAGAATCTGCATACGTTTTAGGCATTAAGATCTATCGTGATAGATCAAGACGTCTATTAGCGTTAAGTCAGAGTACTTATATTGACAAGATACTGAAACGGTTCGGTATGGAGACGGCAAAGAAGGGTTTTCTGCCGGTTGTCAAGAATAAGGTATTGAGCAAGGCACAGTGTCCGGTGACGGAACATGATAAAGTCGAGATGACCAAACATCCCTATGCTTCAGCCATAGGATCGATCATGTATGCCATGTTAAGTACTCGACCTGATGTAGTATTGGCTCTTAGTTTGACGAGCCGGTTCCAAAGTAATCCTGGAAAGGATCATTGGATAGCTGTTAAAAGCATTCTTAAGAATCTCAAGCATACAAATGAAATGTTCCTTGTGTATGGGGACTGTGAGGAAGAACTTGGCGTAACAGGTTACGTTGATGCAAGTTTCTGCTCAGACCCAGATGACTCTAAGTCACATACAGGATATGTGTTCAAGGTGAACGGAGGCCCTGTATGCTGGAGGAGTGGGAAGCAACCCATCGTGGCCCAATCTACAATGGAATCGGAGTACATTGCCGCTTCTGAAGCCGCGAATGAAGCTGTGTGGCTGAGGAAGTTCATCATCGAGCTTGGAGTGTTCCCTAGCGCGCAAGACCCCGTGACCCTTTACTGCGACAATACGGCCGCCATTGCTAACGCGAAGGAACCGAGTTCTCACTCAACTGCCAAACACATACTCCGACGCTTCCATGTGATACGACAGTACGTACAAGGAGGTGAAGTGAAGATTTGCAAAATACATACGGATCTGAATGTGGCAGATCCGTTGACGAAGCCTCTCCTGCTTGACAAGCACGTGAAACACCAAGATGCTATGGGTGTCCGGCTTTTACCAAGTTGTAAACTAGATTAAGTTGTACTCTAGTGCAAGTGGGAGACTGAAGGAGATATGCCCTAGAGGCACTTAATAAAGAGTTTTATTTATCATATCTCATTTGTTCATAATGCGTTTTTGTGTCATGCTATAACTGTATTAAGCGGAAACATTAATACAGGTGTGATACGTAAAACAACCAGGTCCCCAGTAGCCTCTATTTGACTGGTTCATTGTGCAATCAATGATCGAGGTTTCCCGATCATGTGACATGGCGTCTATTTGACAATGAAGTCATGTCGTTGGTAGAACGGTGTGATGGACATACCCAATATTTGTAGGACGTAGTCATTACGCCTCCGACCGTGAGACCTACTCTTATTGCTATTCCTGGAAGACACTTTGATTGCATCAAACGTCATATCTTACATAGTGTGACAATAAAGGTGTCCCTCTCGGGTGTCGGAAAGGAGTATGTTGAGACGGGGGGTCAAGAGCGGGATTTGCCAGTCCCATAGCAGGATAGATACTCTAGGGTCCACTCGGTGAGATTATGTCAAAAGAGCTTGCAAGCGTGTGACTAGGTCACCAGGACATAAGATCATGGACGAGTAGAAGTTAGCGGTGTCGGTAACGAGATCAAGCTAGGTATGGAGATATCTATGAACGAGTCTCGCACACGCTAAGTATCGCATGGCAAAAGGTTTAAGACTCGGACGTCCAGGTTCGATGGGAAAAGTATTCGTTATCTCGCAGGGATTAATTCTGGGTATCCAAGGTCCACGAATTAGTCATTGATCGGAGAGGAGTCTCGATCATGTCTGGTGAGATAATCGAACCGCTAGGGTAACACGCTTAAGGGGAGTCGACATTTTACCGGAAGAGAAAAATAGGAAAAGAGAGCACCGGGAACGTCCCGGGAAAGTTCCGATGGAGATCGGGCAGCGACGAAATAGTTTTCGGAGCCGGAATAAATTATGTAATATGTATTTAATATTAATTAGTGTAATTAATAGTTAAATATATTTTATTATAATTTTTCCTGAATTTTTAAAGGCTAAATACCTTAAATGGGCCTTCTGGTGGAAAGAAGGCCCATGAGGGGGGGAAGCCCCCCTCCTTGGTGCGCATGGGGAGGGGCCGGCCTAGGTGGGCCAAGTGGGGCCCACCTAGGGCCGGCGCACCACCTTGGCCGGCTGGGGTGTGGGTTTAGTCCCACACCGCCAGCCTGGCAGGTTGGGCAGCCCCCCGGGCTCCTATATATACATGGGTACCCCTGGCCTTTGAAGACACACCAAATATTCTCTCTCTCTCTCTCTCCTTGGATCCCGTGACTCCCAAGTTTGGAGTTGCGCCAAGGATAAGTTTTCTCCACCATACGCACGCCGCCGCGCTGCTGGTCTTCCGGTCCCAGTCTTCCGCTGCTTCGTCTTTGGATCGGAGGCCGGAGTTCGTCGGCTTCACCGTACGTGTGTGACGCCCTGCGAGGCACCACGCTAGTGGTGCTAGAGGTCTGCTTCCTCTACACGGCATCGAAGTCTTCGTCGGCTTCATCGACAACGCTTGTGCGGGAGCGTAATCCCCGCTTTTCGGTCTACAAGGGTATGTGCACCGAACCCCCTGCGTATTACTATATCTGCATAGTATAGATTCTGGCTAGTTTAAGGTTATCGATGTTAGGAATTTTTTTGTTTTCTGCATGCGATCCCCTTCAAAGGCGTCTAGGGTCCAATGACCCTAACAAGTTCACGAATATCACCACCATGAATCCTTGTGGAGGGCTCAAACCGATGCAAGATGTAATGGCAAGAGTATACGAAGTGCTCAAGTCCTTCACTCTCAAATTCCAACAAATCAACGAATGCTAATGAGGAAAAGAGAGGGTCAAATCCTTCACTCCCAAATCACACCAAAATCAACTAATGCTTATGGGGGGAGAACAGAGGAAGAACAAATGAAAAGAACCACAAAGAAACTCCAAGATCTAGATCCACTAGGTTCCCCTCGCTTAGAGGAGAGATGGATTGGTGGGATTGTAGATCTCGATCTCCTCTCACTTTTCTCTCAAGAATATGGAAGAATCAATGGAGGGGTTGAGAGGGAATCAAACTTTCCAAGGTCAACAATGGAGTAGGAGAGAGAGAAAAACGTGCTGCCCAAAAAACTGCTCAAGAAAGAAAAAGAGAAGGGGTATTTATACCCCACAGAAAAACTAAACGGACCGGATATTTCAACTTGAAGAAACGGCTAAGGAAAGAACGAAAACGGTACCGGAGTCGGTCGGATTATTTGACCGGATATTTCAGTTTGACCGGATATTCCGGTTTGCTGAAAACTGACAGAAACAGCAAAACGAAAACTGCAATAGCTTTTTCATCCGGACTCCGTTTTCGATGATTTTTGGCTCATTGTAATCACAACGAAGAGTTCTATAAGATCATATAGAGAAACATCATAATACATCATGTGAGGATAAAACCAAATGGGGAAAGATTGAACTTTCCTATAAAATGTAAACCGGTAAAACCTCCAATATAAAAAACATAACAAGATATTCATATGAAATCTGTTTTTGATGAACTAGAGCTTAGTATGAAGATGAACTAAGCTCTAAATCCTCACATGGATAAAACACAACAAGTTTTCCAAAATAAAACGTTTTCAAATCACTTGGGCTTGTCATGAAGATCACGACAAGCACCAAAACCCAACAAGAAGAAAAGTCAAATAAGAACCAAGAAATATGATATGTCAAGTATGCAAAGGTTTGAGCTCTCCACAAAGGTGCGATCAAGTTACTCACTCGAGAGCCCCTCTTGATAGAACGCCTATCTATCCTAAAACCCGGTCTCTCCAAAACAACACGAGACCGGTAGAAAGAAAACCTGTCGAGATCATACCTTTGCCTTGAGCATTCCATTTAAGCTAGATGATGACTATCTTGATCTCTTCAATTGGATCACCTTTCTTAATTGCGTTTACTAGCACATGCTTGATGAAGACATCTCCAAATACTCCCCCATAATTCATTATGGGAGAGTCTCGCTTAGCTCTGTCTTCCATGTATCCATTACAAGCTCCAAGCACAGGTATCTCTTCGAAATGCTTCACTTGTGCTTGCACATTACAACCTTGATGACGATCACCACATGACGTCATCCTCCATGAGCTATATGAAATCTTTATTTGTTGCAATCTCATGGGAAGATATTTAGCCCCACATAAAGATACCACACACATATATCAAGGGTTAGTTCACAAAGCTATATGGACAAGTGCTTACCATCTCAAGAGATACATGATCCCATTTGGGACATCTTGTAGCTTTGTGTGATCAACAAGTTGATCAACCTTTTATCTTCCAATCTTTCTTTGCTAATATGATGTCTTGACTCGTTCAAGACATACTCCATCATATACATCCTTCAATGGAACCTTAATTATCAAATAATCTTCTAGAGTCGAACACATGAACTCCACCATTCACATGGATAAGATCTATAAGGATATCTCAAAGGAAACATTAGTTCATAGGGATTGTCATTAATTACCAAAACCACACATGAGGGTAAATGCATTTTCAAGTTGTACGCATGAGTCTGTGTAATTGTACGCCTGAGTCTGTGTAGTTGTACGACTGAGTCTGTGTAGTTATACGTACAAACTTAATATGTGTAGTTTTATATGTACAACCTGAGCTGTACGTATAATCTGAGTCTACGTAGTTATACGTCTGAGTTTATATAGGTTGTACGTACAACCTGAACCTGTTATATTTGTACGTACAACCTGAATCTGTTATATTTGTACGTACAATCAGAAAGAAATCTTAGTTTATTTAGTTGTTAGATACAACGCATTTCGTTCGATATACTCTGTGCGCGTAAGAGTAATCGGAATAGGTGGTTAATGCGTACCTATGATGCTTCGGATGTACAGCCGGCAGAGCGCAGGCTAGCTCCCGTACAACGACGTTGACAGAACTCGCGTCACGGGGGCTTCGCGCGCACGGCTTCGTTTCCGGCCCGCGCTGCCATACGGCCACGTGGTGGCAGCACACGCGCTCGCGGACGGTAGAAAGACCTTAGTGGAGGTTTCCCTTTTTTTATGACACCCCTTTCCTTTCACAATTACCATTTACCGCTGCACTGTATACTCCGCGCATTGCATCGGAAGGATTATAAGAAATTATGAGTCTTTCCTTAAAAATTAAACCTGGTTTGGAATGGGAGATCGCCTATATCTTTACCTTAAAAATGTCCAAAATGATGCAACTTTGACCCAATTCGAGCGATACCCGTGACATTACGGTATCACGTGTCTGGTCGCCTGACCTGGTGTACTTGCATATCTATGGGCGCCTTTGTAGCCTGTGAGCCCATTGCATGGGGGAGAAGAAAAACAGCTTGTTTGGTTAACTGCAGGGGCGGAGCTGCTTGAGCCAACCCTGATGCACATGCATCAGTGTCCAAGATTTTTTTTAGCCTAACATGCTATATAAAAGAGATTTTTGCACAGGTTAGGACACTATGTGTGCATCAGGTGCATCAGGGCTACTTTCCTTCCAGCTCCGCCCCTGGTTAACTGGGCTCGCCCGCGTTCTCGCATGAACCGCTCAAACAAACAACGGGCCAGGCCCAGAGGAACGCCCGAATCTACCGTTTCCAGTGGGTCAGGCGTGTTCTCAGCTCTTTTCGTCTCCCCACGTGCAATCTGGGTACGTGACTTTGCCTCTATTCTAATCAACACAACCGTGTTTCGATTCAACATAAGTTGTACATGAAAAGTATGCGCGTCGGCGTGATGAATCCATTCCAAGAATCGGTTTCGAGAATCGTTTGTCGTAGTTCGTAAATTTCATGTTCATGTTAGAGCGTTTTTACCGAATTTTATCAAATTCTTTGCACACGATTGAGCGTTTGATCCTTTGACGGGTCGCTTCACCTCCCCGTTCCTCACAACTTTCGTGTTGTAAGTTTTTCGTTGATGAACGTAGATGGAGATATAAATTACTCGTTAGTACACTACAATGTGTATGTACCTCACAATCCATGGTGAGGTCATCCTCGCCGGCGACGGTATGATGGTACTTGAGTGCGTCGGTGTGGTATTCCGATATGGAGGACGACAGCGTGGTGGTATTTAGGTGCGCTGTCGTGGTATGGCGTCATGGACGGCTTCGTGGACGGAGAGAGGATGATGGTATTCAAGCCACGGAGAAGAGCGAGGTCATCGCGCCCCCAGCAGGTGTCCCCCATGGTGGTGATGTCCGAGAACGACGTGGACGCCCAGTGCGGGGTCCGGGCGCGCTTAGTGGCGGCGCGGCGGTCGGCGACGAAGAAGAGCGTGGCCGTCACTGGGTTCTCGGTCGGCAGGACGAGCCACGGCGCGCACGGCTTGAATACGTCGTTGTGGTGATAGATAAGGCGGTCACGGTAAGATAATTACACGCGCCGTCGTGTCTTGCCGACTGAACGGCGGCGACTTGGTGATGTCCAACAAGATCATGGTGTGGTAATTAAGCACGCCGTCATGGCTTGCCGGCGTGAACGGCAGCGGCATGGTAGAGCTAGTGCTGAGAGGTAAGTTGTAATGTCACCACATGGGGCAAAAGGTGAGGCTAACAACACATGCAACAAATAAATGGACCTTTGTTTCCCGGCCCATGCACCCACATTTTTCGCGAGCTATTCGACATGACTTTTTTTTAGCCCGCAGCCCGTTTCCAAGCGCACATGTGCTCTCATCTGCGTGGAGCAGTGAGATGAAAAATAGGCCTAGCCTACTAAACGCGTCCTATATTTCATCGGTACTCATCGCGCGGCGCGCGTCGCCGTTGCACCTAGCGCTGCGACCGCCTGCCAGCGTCCAGCCACGCACCCGTCTCTCGTCTCGGCGGAACTCTAGCGCAGCTCCAATGGCTGCATGACAAAACCAAAGAAAGGCATCCCACCGATGCATATCTGCTCCCGTGAGAAAATGCCATGAAAATTGTACCATCTCCTCGAGGCTTCATCGGGACTTTGAACCCGGGAGCAGCTTGCTTCTGTCCTGGACTAGCATCGTCGGCTACCCCGGCCTCCAACGATTAATCAACCACCATGTAATCAAGAAACCGAGGAGACTTGGAGGTGACGAGAGATCGCTAGTAGAGCTTAGATATGATAGACCCAAGAAGCAAGAGCATATATAGAAAGGCTCATGTTGCGTACGACCGTGAGTGTATGCTACTGCATGGGGTGATGGTGGCGGTGTCCCGGCGCCGATTGCGCCGACGCGGAGGCCGTGGCGGATGTTCTGGACGTTCATTGATGGCCGGTCGACGGCGACGCCTTGTTGGCAGATGCACCGATTGATGCTAGCTACTACTGCATTGGGCTCCTCGATCGGAGACTTGTAGCTAGTCTTCGTCTCTTCGATCGATCGCAACACCTCGAATGTAAGTATATATGGCACACCCAGAATCCCAGATCCTAGTATATAGTTGCGTATCTTGATCCCTGCACACACATCTTGAATTCTTGATCCCTGCACACACATATTCCCCGTGTCTAATGCTGCATGCATGCAGCTGATCGATGCAATGCAAGCCGTCGATCGCCGAGCATGTGTGGACTTGACCGTGTGTGATTTGGTGCAGAATACATATAAGATGACGACCAGGACGACCGCGCGAGAGAGGTAGAGATCCAGGAGGAGGACTGCCTTCAAATTTATGATGGTAGATCTCCCGCGACTTCATGTTTGAAAGCTTCATGCTGTGCAAGTTTTGGTGTGGATGGCCGTCGTCAGAGATCTGTCGACTTCATAGAACTTGACAGTTGACAAACTCTTGTCTACTCTAGCTCGCCTAGAGATTCATTTCTGTATAGCGTATACCGTGTCGATCGTAGCACAATATAAAAATGTTGATTAACCACCTTGATCAAGTCATGGGTGATTAGATACTACGATGAGAGAGCGCCCAAACAAAACAGCCAAAAGTAAAAGTCCCACCTCGTCATCGCCATGCTTGGACTGTAGCACTAGCACTTAACCTCGCCCTCATGATCTTAACGAAGAGACTAGGAACGTGCCGACGATTCCGTTCTGTACATTATGCATTAGCCTCGGTTGGTGTGTAGGCGCCTCGAGCTTGGGGAAGTAAACAGACCGGTCAAATAAGAAAAGCCAAATGTCACTGCAGAGCTCCTGCCATTTGCGTTGTTTTTACCGCCTTGTAATCTTCTCTTCTGACTTCCGATCCATGCCTGCAGCTATACGGAGCTAGGCATATCATATGAGCTTAAACATCTTTGCGGAAACCGATGCGGCAGAACATGCCTCTTTGCTTCTCTTGGTTACTAGGGATCGGTGAATTATACAGTTTGATAATAGTATTTGAGGTCGAAATATGATTCCTCCAGCACCAACAGTAATTACCAGCGTGTTGCAAATTAAGTGGATGGGACAATTGTTGTTCTAAAGCTTCTGAGATCGGAACTTAAATCCATCACTGCTAACCTCCATCCTGTTTCGCCGCATGGGATTGTCGCCCGCTCGGAATGGTTTGATCAGGATCCACATAGGATCCACATGCATGTACTGTAATAGACAATCGAGTGAATGGACAGTCACTATACCGTAGCGGGAAATACTGTCAATCCTTCCCGGTCACTTAATTGAAAAACGCTTTCTGTAAACCAACTGTAGCTATAGCCGGTACCGTGTCTCTCATTTCGCCTCCCCTCTCTTATCTCTTGTCGCTCTCTCAGTACCCGACGTCCGTGTCGCTGTCGTTGGCGAGCCATCCTACTTGCCGCTTTCTCCTCTTTCCTCTCAGTTCGTCTCCGTTTCCACGCCCCACAGCACCGCCAAGCAGCTCCCTCCGTCCCCTCGCCGGATGCGCCCCGCGGCAGCCAACCGTCTCCTCTTGAGCCCCTCCTCGGCCCCGCACAAGAGGACATAGACTGACTCCCGCGCGCGGCCCCCGCATTCGCTATTCCACGCTGGTGGCTATGTTGGGCAGGTCAACTGCAGATTCCAACGCCATAACTCCCCACGGAGGCATGAGAGGCAAGATCCAAAGCTTCCCACACGCTGAGTTTGAAGAAGACGACGCCTCGCGACTGGATTGGTCAGGGTTCACCCGATCTCGCGTCAATTGACCTCCGACATGGCGGATTCGTGTCCGATGAGCTTGAATCGATCATGGCGCTGCCTCCATGGTTGAAGCTGGATGTCGGTGAAAATCGAGGAGCAGATGTTGCATACAATGTTTCAACATGCTACAAGCACAAGGTTTTTTTTGCCTTGGTTTTAGGCCGGTTTCCCGCTAATTAACTGGCTAATTCCCACTTCTTCATAATTAATGAAAATGACAAGTATTTTGCCTGGGTAAAAAAAAAGTGTTTTTTTCCACATGAGTGTGTTAAAATTGCAGCGGACGGTGACATGCTCTTTCACGTTTTGATGTAGATAAATTTGGATTTGTTTCATAGGTTATTGGTTTTTGCTACCTGACATTGTTCAAAGTGCTACAATATTTTCTGCTACACGGTCGTAAGTTTGTGATTTTTTGCTACACGCAAACGTTTTTGTTCTGTTCGACTTTTTTTTGCTGCATTTATCGAACGTAGTAGTTTTTGATTCTTTTTTGCTATATGCGATATTGCATACACAGACATATTGTACTACACGTGAAACTTTTTTACTAATACATGGGACGAAATTATTTCACTTTAAGTGAATCTGACGGGTCCAAGGGCGGTTGTAGAGCTGACTGACGCCTAGCACTGACCCTTTAATTATTTATTTTTTCCTAAAACGACTTAATTATTAGTTTTCGTTAGTGTGGCGATGGTAAGTTTTCCAGGTGAAACTGCACTTGCCAATATACACGGCGAACAGACATGATGATGGAGACACGGGCAAGCCATGGCAGCCTGCATAAAACTCGATCGAGGCACCGACTTTTGCAGTTGCAGCACGTCCGGTCCGGCAGAACAGAACTGAAATATGTGAGTGAGGCGGACAGCGACGACGCGGTACGGGCCATGAACCGTCGGCCATCCCAGGACCCGCGCGCGTCCTCCCGACTAGTCACCGCTCACATCGCGAACGGCGCCATTGTTTTGGACTCCTGTCTCTCGCGCGTCCATACCATACACATCTACCGTCCTCCCGCCACTATTATATGCACCTGCACATAGTGCTATCAGCTAGATCGATCGAGTGCTCGGTGGTGGTCACCGGCGCCGGGCGTTAAATAACACGCACGCAGCGCAGCGCAGCGCTGCGAAAGGCGCTCCTCGAACGGTCAGGCGGCCATTTCGAGAGCTCGGATCTCAACCATGGCTGGCTGCCTCTCTAGTCCTCCTCTTGGACTGGACCATCGGTATCATACTACGCATGCAGCAGCAGCTAGCCACCACCGTGGTCGATGATCAGCACCAACTCTTATTAGACAACGACAGCGAGAGGATAGCAGATCGATCGATCGATCGAGGGCGACGGTGAGAACACGCGCATCGACGTCAATGCGCCCTCTGCTAGCTCTGCCCCCGGCGTCACTGTGTCGTCTCGCAGATAAAAGTGACTGCCGCCTTCAGTACTCAGTCGCGATGGCTGGCGCCGTATGAATGTACGCGTACAGTCGTCTAGTACGTACACACCGGGGCCGTCGCCGATCCAACGGGATGCTTTGTGAATACTACTGTACTACCGGATCCTTTCGTTCCGGCAATGAGTAGGATTCCGTTAGGGCATCCACAGTGTAGCCATAGCTAAATTTGCCACGTTAGATTCATTTGGCAACGATGCTATATTTCCGTTTTCTGTGCAATGTTCATTGTGCCAAATTTTCTTAGAGTGGAACCTACCAAAGAATAAACAACTGCACATGCATGACATTCCTCTTCTCTCTCCCAGCTTTCCTACTCATCTCAACACTCCACGGCTCTCTCTCTCCTAATTTTTTAATCCCCCTCACCAATTTGGCGTCGGAGCAACTACATGCGCCGGCTCCCAAATATTTGGTTTTAGCATCGATTGAATCTTGCTCCACAGTGTTGCACAGCGATGCCAAAAGCTAAATTTCTATTTGGCATCGGTATTTGGCTACACACTGTGGATGCCCTTATAGGAGGGCGCGCCGTGCGAAGCCCGAGCAATAACATTAGCCTTGCCTGCGTTGCATCTTGCCTGCCTAGCTAGCAGCTGCCTCGTCGAAATGGGATAAAAGGTTATAAAGCTTCGGCGTACGGCCGCGCGCGTGAGCTCGGCGGTCGGCCGGCCGGCCGGCTCCTCGACCGGGAATCCGATGGGTTTGCTCCCGGCGGATCGGAGGCCGGCCGGGGATCGGGGCGACGAGCGGAGGTGGTGTGGCGTCCAGCGAAACGGCAATACGGTGACCAGTACCACAGTGTTGCGATTTCATGGCTGCAGCCTGCAGGTACTGATCATCAGATCACAACTGCCCCGTGGCGCGAGCCGGGGCCCGCATCATGTCCTCTTGGAGACTGGAGAGGTCAAAGGGCGGTCGTTGCAGGTTCTACTGTAGCTCGCAGGAGTGCCTACCTCTGGCTCTGCCTTGCAATTCATCAGTAGGATGATGTACAATTGCGTGCAAGTCTGGATGATAAATGATGAGTGTGAATTGCATACTGAGAGCATCTCCACGTTCTGAGTGGTGCGTGCCCGACAAGTGTCCCGCCTTTCGCAGGTCGCCTCTGAATCAAAATGCGTCTGGAAATTAGTAAAATGGGCAAGTTGCCTTCGAATTCGACTATACTTTACACAAATTTGAAAGAAATTTGTCTAGTATAAAATCCTAGCCTGCCTCTAGTCGTCGTCGGAGATGCAGATTAGGCCACCGTAGTTGGGTTCCGGCGGTTGCGACGACCCTGCCTCCTCGACGCCATGCTCCATGCCACCGTCGATTGGCTCCGCCTTCACGGCGGTGAGCGCTTGCTACCTCTAGTGATGCGCGTATCGCCAAGTAGAAGTCTGGAAAGTACTCTAGGTCGAGAGGGTGGCGCGGCGGCAGCATGACGTTTCTAGTAGAGCGGAGGAGGGCCGTGGTGAAGCCAGGTGTGTCCTTGTCACCGACGTCGTCACAAAGTGGTTACGACACACTCCATTTGGGGTGAAGGTCTTAGGTTAGTTTAAGAAAATGCCACAAATGATATAAATTATAATAGCCATATGTGACAATAATATAAAAAGTAGCATGAAACAATAAAAAATTATAGATACGGTTTGGACATATCAACATCCCCAACATAATTTGTGCTCGTCCCCAAGTAGGTAAATGTCAAACAAAATAATTCTTGAAGTTGAATACTACCAAACATGATCTTGATAAAGTAATAAAGTGCATATGAGTTGAAAAAAATGATTCAAAGCAATTGTCAATTGTTGACATTAAACAAACAATAACTAAACAATATGGACAACAAAATTAATACCTTTGATGGATCAATGCTTTGGGGACTTACAAACCATACTTTCTACTGAAAATAAAATCAAAATTATATCTCAAATCTAAACACATCATTCCATCTACTAGGTATTAAGAAATCTTATCGTGTCAAACTCCAGAGTAAGTCATGTGGACTAACATACTCTTACTGTGTAACAATAGAACATTATTGGGGGGGGAGGGGGGAGACCTAATGATCAAACAGTTATAAGTAACCAGTAGACAGTAGAACCTCGTATAATCGAACCTATAAGAGGAGTAGTGACTGCCAGAATGCACTAGAGCTACAAGTGTATAAACGCTCTTCAAATAAACTAGTGGGGGTGCATCCAACTTGCTTGCTCATTAAGATTTAGAGGATTTCAAGAAGCTCATCATTTGATATACATGCAAAGTTTTCTTTTTTGAAAGGAAGCGGTGGGGGGGAAGCCCACTGCGAGTTTTTTTCTCTCTAAATAATAAGAACCCAGATTTGCGTCTGTGAGCTAGGCTCACTTCTTAGGCCAAGTTCAATAATGTAAAGAATCCCCATTCTCCATCTAATATAAATAATAATCGTATGACAAGTCTATGTATGGAAAACAGGTTCACACATAGCACAAGCATAGATAAACGATACTAATGTTGCCCCTCTTTTTTTTGGCCTCCATGACACATTTTTCTTAGGGATGTAAGGTTCAAAACTCTAATTGAACAACTGTCTTCGTCACCCAACCGTCTGGTAACTCAATGGCATCGGGATGTTGTGGCGGAGGTGGTGTCGCGCCTTCTCGAATGCACCACAGTTGGAGGCGCGCAAGAGTCGCTGACGCGTCGGTCTCGCTTATCAGATTCTGACGTGGCACACTTTACAGTGGTTGTCGGCGCTCCTGGTGGCCTCTCTAAGAAAAGGGCGCAAAACGGAGTTGTCGGACACTCTATGGGACCCATCCGACAAGTTTGGCGCTACTGAGAGGCACGGTGGGGGGGGGGGGGGGGGGGTGTTTTGTTGCCGGTGCATCCAATACCCTATTAGTAGCGCTATTGGAAAGCCGGTGGAGATGCTCTAGTTGTTTGAGGGGTTCCTTGTGTTTTGAGTGGGGCATGTGTCTAGGTCGTATTTGAATGTGTCAAGAAGTACTAGTAGATGACACGGTGATGGTATAAATACAAGCATGACGTGTCTGTTTCTTCCCCTATTCGGCTCTCATGACATCAGCTAATTTTCATGAAAATCATTATAGTTTATCATCAGACTAATAATCATGTTTTTTTACACGTAAGGTAAGAAACACAAGAGGAGAAGAACACGCAATGGGAAGGAAACGGAACAGGAGACCGTGGACAAATAATGCTCAGACCCTACAATAACAATGCAACAAAAAATCTCTGAAAAAACAAAGCAATAAAAAAGGTCCAAAAAAGCATTACCGCTCCTCCTCCTCGTCCTCAAAGTACAGACTGGGAAAGAAAAGGGCGACGAAAGCGCCATGAAAAAAAGAGCGTGCATTTCTCTAGTCAGCGTCCTCACTTCCCGCTTCCGTTGCCTGTCGTTAACGCCTTGCCCAAAACGCCCCTCCGTCGTCCCTACGCCGCCGGAGTACATAGTACAAAAGAGTCGTCATCCCCCTCCCCTCACTCGCCCTCTCCTCCTCCTCCTCCACGCCTGCCTCGCCTCACCCCACTCGGAACGAACCAGAGGAGGAAGAGCGGGACGAGGCGGAGGAGAGCGACCATTCACACTATCGTATCACTGTATCGACCGGCCTTTTCCCAAGAAGAAGAGAGATCGATGGCTCCGAGCTACGAGATGGCGGCCTCCATCCTGCTCTGCGCCGAGGACAGCAGCAGCATCCTCGGCTTCGGCGACGAGGAGGAGGCGCCGTCGGCGGCGGGAGCCAAGACGAGCGGGTCGCCGTACTGCGGGGGCGCCGTGGATTTCCCGTTGCCGTCCGAGGAATGCGTGGCCCGTTGGGCGGCGACGGAGGCGGAGCACATGCCCAGGGAGGACTACGCCGAGCGGCTGCGCGCCGGGGGCGTGGACCTCCGCGTGCGCACCGACGCCGTCGACTGGATTTGGAAGGTGGGTTCTTGCTCCTGAGTCCTGACAATTATTAGCGTACAGCACTAGCTGTTCATCCTCCTCCTCTGTTTTAGCTCTGTTCGTTCGCAATCCTCCGCGCCCTGAACTGAAACATCTCGACAGGTTCACTCGTACTACGGCTTCGGCCCCGTCACCGCGTGCTTGGCCCTCAACTACCTCGACCGCTTCCTCTCGCTCTACCAGCTTCCGGTAAGGATCCGTCCATATCCCACCGGCTGTTTCTTGGTCCGTGAAACAAACCGCCATTGCAGTTGCAGTGATGGACCAGTGTGAATCACGTGTTCGATTCATCTCGCTCATGTTTTCAGGAAGACAAGGCATGGATGACGCAGCTGCTAGCGGTGGCGTGCTTGTCCCTGGCTGCCAAGATGGAGGAGACTTCGGTGCCTCAATCCATCGACCTGCAGGTGAGTGAGGAAGCAGTAGAAAGATCCAACATCGATCGCAGACCTGCGCTGTCTATAAACTCCCGATCGTGGCACACTACGCTGTGTCGTTTGATCTGAGATCTCGTAATGACCACCGATATTGAATTGAATCGATCAGGTCGGGGACGCGCGGTACGTGTTCGAGGCGAAGACGATCCAGAGGATGGAGCTCCTGGTGCTGAGCACGCTCAAATGGCGGATGCAGGCCGTCACCCCCTTCTCCTACGTCGACTACTTCCTCCACCAGCTCAACGCCGACAATGCGACCTCGAGGCGCTCCGCCGCACAACTCATCCTCTGCATATCCAGAGGTGTGCATGCCATGCCATGCAATGCAATGTAGCATTTCTTTGTCAGAGAAGCATTGACCATCAGGATGAGAATCTAATATCGCGGATCGGTTCACCCATGGCAGGAACATGCTGCTTAGGGTTCATGCCGTCGGAGATCGCCGCGGCAGTCGCCGCCGCCGTGGCCGGAGAAGACCGCACCGCCGTAGACATCCGCTGCACCCACGTAGATAAGGTGAGCCGTTCACGCACGCACATCTCTTGTCTTCATTTACTGCGGCGCAGCGTAGTTTGAGGCTTTGCGGAGCTGCAGTAGAGTACGTTTGAGACGTGCAGAAAAAGTCATTGCGTGTACTTGTCCAGACACCATGCAGGGAACGCGTGAGCTGCATTTATCCCTCGCGACGTGTCGACTTAACTGTTTCGTCTCCTTGTGCTTGTGCTCTGCAGGAGAGGGTGCTGCGCTGCCATGAAGCTATTCACGCCATGGCCGCTACTGTGCTCCCGCTGGCGCCCAAGACTGCAGGCAGCCTGAGCAGAGCCTACTCCGCCGCCCTGTCCGCGCCGCGGAGCCCCACCGGGGTGCTCGACGCAGGCTGCCTCAGCTGCACCAGTACGACGACTGCTGCGTCGTCGTCAGAGTCGTCGTCGGTCGAAAGCTATGGCGGTTTCGACAGCTCCCCGGTTAGCAGCAAGAGGAGGAAGATCAGCAGATGATTAGGACAATGATGGATTGAAGCTCGAAAGTCTCTCTTGTGTTGTGTGCACACTGGTCGTCATCTCTCGGCGTGCAAAGTCAAATGGCTCTGATGGATTGCGATGGCTCAAGGAGCTTTTGATTGACGGCCGCATGGAAATTGAAGAGCGTGAAAGGCGACTGAATGATCAAAAGCAGGCGTAGCGTTTCGACATGACGACACAGGGGAAAAAAACCGATGAATAAAGAGAGTCTGGCTCTGAATTAGGCAGCCACAATGGTCGCGAAAGAGCAAAGGTTTTGTACAAAGGCAAAGCTGAGTTGAGTGAGATGACCAAAATAAAGACTGAAAGGATGCGGTGACAGCGGCACTGTGCAAGAACTAGCAGGCACTGTCCTAGCTAGCTGTGTTTTAGCTGCTTAATTAAGTTTGCATTTGTTCTGTAATTTGCCCCCGAATTCCCCTTGTGAAAAATGTGAGATGAAAAACAAACAATTTTTTATGTCAAATAATGATGACAAGATTGAAATCCAAGATGAGGCAAGCAAAACTAAAAGACAAAAGAAAGACAAAACCCTTAAGACGTGGAAGTGGGTTTCCTTTCCTATAGTGGTTATGAACTATCAACGTCATCTATGATCAGTTTCTTCATGCTTTGCACTAGGAGTACTATATATCTTGCTGCTGCCACCTAATGTTGTTTGACCAGTTGTCTGCATAGACCATGGAAATAAAGATAGGAGACACTGTCTGAAGAAACCTCGGGAACACAAACATAAAAGTAGTACTAGTGCCATACAGTGCAGGAGTGTTGAGAATCTGCTTAAAAGAAATTTGGTTAGTTGGAGCTTATGGTCCTTTCGTGGAGTTAAAGCTTCGTCGTCGCCGAACTACAGTTAGACCATGCACTACGTTGCGCCGATTCAAAGAAAAACTTGTCAGTGAATTGAACCGCTTTGCATATGCTGCAATGTGTACATGGGCTTGGCAGAAACCATGCATGCCACATGCAACATGCAATACTATTTTAGTACACCATCTTTCCTTTCTTCTCTCACTGTCATGTGGGCCTATGACCTTGCTCCTGCCACAAAGATTCCTTGGAACCGCATCAACTTATTGGTTCGCTTTTTTTGATGATTCGCTTTTGCAACAAGCTGCTATGTGTGGAACCGAATCAAAGAGAGCAGAGAGAGTGTATGGTTCGCTTTTTTTTGCACATAGTGCATGGTCTTATAAATTGTTTGAATTGGTTCCTTTTCAGGCGACCCATTGCTATGTTTGATATACACATTGCTTGTCATCACTATGCTCCAAGGAATGGACTTAACTACTAATAGTGCAATACGTCCAGGAAAGCACCATAGCTAAACAACATCGGAGATGCTGCTGTTCAGTGCCCACTTGAAGCTGGAACACACCACTTTGCCATATTCTTATCCCCGTAACAAATGGCCCTGTTCAACAAAATGAAAGGTAGAAAAACGTCTAACATTTTCCCTAAAACAAATATTCTTATAAGGAACATATAGACTTTTGTCAATTTTGTATCACACTATTTTGCTAGCTATAGTGTAGTTTGCCCTAGCCTTCGTGCCTCCCCCCTCGAAAGCGCCTCGTGGGAAAAAACCCTAGCCACCCCCTCTCTCGCCGTCTCGAGAACCTGCCCTCGGGCAAGCCCGTCCGGCCATCGAGAAAGGTGGCATTGAAGGTAGTCGCAACTGCACTATCTATGTAGGTGGCCTTCAAACTATCTTACAAGTCGCATCGATCTCGAGCTGAGAAGGCAATGTTGATTCGATGGTGAGTCGTGCACGCTGGTGCTGCAAGCCATCCTCCTTGGTTGTGTCGACGAATAGTCGACCACAGGGGTGGGTCCCGACACGAGGACCACCCGTCGGCTTTTTAGAGTTAGATTCTTCTCATGCTTCTCGTCCCACCTCTTATCTCGGAAGGCTCGTTGGGTTTGGTCGTTGGTTGAGATGGCTGGAATTGGGGGATCTAGATCACAAGAAACTTTTGGCTATCAGGGGCAGACATGTCGTCGACGATGCTCCTGGTGACAATCTCCTTCGTGAAGGTGACATCGAGGTCCTTTTCCCTCCCCAGCCTGCTTGTCCCTAGGGGGGGGGGGGGGGTGCTCTCCGGTGGGTCGATGCCATCGAGCCTGGGCTAGAAGCGACAGGGTTCCCCACCTCCCCTCGCCGGTAGTAGAATACGAACTATCGCCATGCAGAATGACATTGTTGCTCTCCCTTTAAAAGACATCTTCTTTGATGATCTCATGTGGAAACTGATGCTCTTACGAAGGGGTTGACGAAAGTGTGAGTTCATTTCTTTTTGCTTGTTGTGTTCATTGCCTCTAAGTTTTTTTCCAGCACATTGAACTTCCTGTTTGGGGCTTTATTAATTTACTAAGGGTGTACGCAATACATTCGAGAAGAAAAGGTGTACTCCAAAATGTCACCGCTGAAAACTGTCTGGAATTAATCACGTGATCTCCTGTGATGACCCAGCCCCGTTCGGGCGCGGCTTGGCTGACGTTATGAAGAGAAGTCACTCGATGACTTTGCTCTATCAATCGTTCGATGGCAATCACACGATCCAAAAGGAAATCTGACTGTTCATATTACTGTTCACTTTGTACTGTTTGCATGAATACTGTTCACAGACACTGTTCCATCTCTGCTGTAGCATCGGATCTGACCCGTTGGTTTGTGATCCAGTGGCCGAAAATGAGCGAAGTCGGCGGTTACTGTAGCTCGATGCCTTGCTTCGTGAAGTCAGCAAATCCAGAGCGGCCCCGTTCATGCTGCATATTTGAGCGGCGAAATCCAAAATGGCATGTTTGCACGAGATTCGATTGCACGCGCGCGGGGTGAGGCTAATGTCAGTACTAAAACACGTCGAGCTCAACTTAGAGGCCGTCACATGCGTCGTATTTATGGCCTTGGTCGGCATTGTATAAGCTCTTGATCTTCAGCTCGCACCATCTAACCCCCGGTCAAGCCTTGGAAGAATACATATATACAGAATATGGTGATAAGTTTTTGTACCGAAAGTGGCGGCCGGCGGCGTCCGAATCGTCTGCCATTTCGGGGAGACAAGTAAGTCACGCCAAGGACAAGAGCTCATGAATTCTTTCACGAGAGTGCAATATCTGGTTGGATCCAACTACGCCGATCGAAGATATATATCATTACTCGCTTGCTGGTGCATGGTTTTATTCCTGCATAATTTCATTTCATGGTCCGTGGGTGCACGTATGCCCCACGAACACGAGAGGGGCGTGCATGCATGCATGGACCGACCGGGCCACAAAGTTATATTCTCATCATACTCGAGATGCGCGACGACAGCTGAGCTGATCCGTCCGCCATGCATGCTTTGGCGGTAAATTCTGCGGCAAAGGAGCAGAAAACTGGAGAGAAGAGAAGAGAAGAGGCCTTGATCGAGCAAGCCGAAGAAAGCGAGCAGATGCGAGCGCCAAGTTGCCGATCGATCCATTTTTACTCCTTTTCTGGACTGGCATGCGAATAAACGCACGCCGCGCCATGCCGAGACAGCTCGAAGCTCCACGTCGGCCCAACCGTAACTAATTCCGCTTCACCTCCTGCAGTGGCAGTGGCGGTGGCACTGCAGCAGCTACTCTATAGTTTAGTCATGCATGCACGCTCGGCCAAAGACCACGCCAGTAAAAAGCGTAAAACCCTGCAGGCCGAGATGGGATCGCGCGGCGAGACTAGTCGTCGTTCGCTGGCGTGACGCCTTCGTCGATCTTGGACGCGTACGTCGTCCCCGCCACGGCAGCTAGCGGCGCTGTTGCCTGTTGGCCGGTGGCTGACGATCGAGCAGGCTAGCTAGGCTAGCAGGGCATGCAGCTCAGCAGCGGCTGGTCCGGCAGAACGGTTGGGCCATGGCGAAGAATGTACGTATGTGGATTGCATCGGAGTTGTGTCCAAGATGCCTCGTACGGCTCGGGTCATCCATGTCGCCAGCCCCGGTCAAACGATCGTTTCATCACCGTGGGACGTTGCAACTTGACGCATGGAGATTTTAGGACCATGGGGACCGGCTTTCGGGTAGGGGAACTTCGGAAATCGCGGCAATTTTAGCATCTGTTGATCGTACTTACTCACTCGACATGGGCAATAGGTTTTAAAGATTTGGTTTCTAGAGTTCCGTTTTCTTAGTTTTTTTGATGAAAAATAAAATATATTCGACTAAACTTTCTAAGTAATCAACAGACTAACAACAGTCGCTCTTTGCGCCGCAACATATCTCACCGATGTCATTTTTCGGCCACGGTGAGTTTGAGGTTTGCACAAAAATTTGCCGAAAATCTAAGAGATGCATCCCACTTCAACTACCATATGAGTTCAAACGAGCTTGACTTAAAGCTCGAGCAGTGGTTATGTCTCCATATTCAAAGACAGCTTTTCAGAGTCACTTTTAAGTCTACAAAATTAATGCCAATCTCATCACCACAACATGTTTGGTGGTTTCCTGGACAAATTTTAGGTAATTATTTTTTGAGTAACACTCTCATTTGATTATTTGTGAACATTGACCTCTATTTCATTACTTGGATGAAGAATCGTCCAATGAAAATTTGCGCCCGAGGCGAATCTAATAAATACTTTTGTACTAAACTTTTATACTTTACAAGATCTTATTCTAAACATGTTGCAGTATACAAGTATGATTTCGGTATGTTCGTATAGTTTAACCACATCACTTACAATGATACCAAATATTAGTTGGGACGTTTTTTCGTGGGTGTTTTCTTTGTTTGTATTGAATATAATTAAAAGATATTAATCTGTATTTGTACTAAAAAATATATAGGAACTATTATATCTAAAATGCATAATCTATATGATGTATACATATTTAAGATAAAGCTATGTAAAAGATATGATTAAGAAAAATATCACAATAATTATTTCTAGTGTATGATCAAGTCAACATATTTATAGAATCTTGTGGAGTATAAACTGAACCAATGGCACCACGTGTCAAAATTATCTGAAAAGTCAAACATTAGCAAAATGCATGCTATGTAATTTGTACTGAAACTACATTGCTTCGGGTAATCATCAATGGAAATAAAATAGTCAGGATACTAAGTATGGTTGCATACATAATTTTTTGTTGTTGTTATTATCTCGTCTACACAAAAATTATGGATACGGAACAATTTTCTTGCGTCCCAAAAGACGTGTGGTGTGTATTTGTTTCCAAGGGTTAAGAATTTATTATGTGAAGCTACTCTCTCTATGTCCCAAAATATAAGACACGAATGATTTTTCATCATATTTAGTTCACCTATTTGACTCCTAATAATTCCGAAGTGTATGGATTGCATTTCTTCTCGTTGACTATAATATCTGTGTTCATATTATAAGTAAAAAAATCATATTCAAATTTGCGTGTTGACCAGAAAAAGTCATTCATACATTATTTTTTGAAGGACAATATTAAACAATTTCTTCGGTGTAATGGACATGACATAGTGAATTACTATATAATTTCCATATATATGTTCATTGCCATATCGGGATGCGTAGATCTTCATGGAAAACAGTGATTATCTTTTCTACCATGAATTAATTCCAATGATTCTTCGATGTTGAGGAAGACATATTGATCACTGCTGCTCTTCTCCTTATCAAGGAAAAAAGAAAATGTATTGTTCAAGTTCAAGGCGTCTACAATGGGACATGACATTATCGATCATAACTGAGTTGTCGGTCATGTTGTGCTATACAATGACTATTTTAGGGTGCTCAATCTAACTTGATGGTGCGAGTACATTCTCTCATGTCTTGATGCTATGTAGAAGTTTATGTGAAGCGTCGGTGAAGGTTTTAACCAAGCAATATTTGAGAACCAAGTGCATAAGACACAATTGGCTCTCACAATGAAAGTGCAAGAGCGTTTATTGGCATGTTTGGATGAATTGATTGCATGCATTGACGATAGACTAATTATCTAACTGCTTGGCAGCGGCAATATGAAGGACATGTTGCAGTGTGTATTATCATGGTTGAAGCTATGGCATCACATGATTTCTGTATTTGACACTATTTTTTAACATGGCGAGGTCTCATAATGATATCAAGTGCTTCAACGCTATGTAGAATTCTGAAGACCCATGAAAGATAGTGCGGAGGGCAACTATAAGACAGTGGATACCAATACAACAAGGGAGTTGCATTGCCAATACGGTATCAATCCACAGTGGTTGTCATTTGTGAAGACAAATTCCAACCCCCAAGGTAATAAAAGATTGTTTTTATTTTGTAGAAAAACAACATAGTTGTAGCAATGATGTGTAGCAGACATTTCGTATGCTCCAATCTTGTTGGCTATTGTTCAAAGCCCTCATTTAACATGGGATGTCAACATAATATGGGAGGTCTTGACTGGTTGTGTTAATTCTAACAACATGATTATGAAGGATGAGAGTGATGATCAAATCCATGAGCTAGTAGAGGGGACATAGTTGGAGATGCTCTCGCCGCCACACAGAGAACCAACTTTCCCTCACTAGAAATAAAATTGACAACCTTTAGGCCACGCGCAATCAATTGAAATAATTGGACAAGGACTGATTATACGAAGACTTGTTGTAATGAAAGGGAAGTGGAGGTAAGGATTTGAGAGAGGACCATAGGAGGGTGAGAGGATGCAACATTGCTTCTCTTAGTGAAAACAAAATTTAGAATGAAATATCTTAAACCATTTGCCCAAATTAAGAAATGTTTTGGCGGCTAAACTTGTCACTTTTAATGAAAAGAGAAGTGGCAGTGAGGATACGAAGTTTAAAAGTATACTCCCTCCGGACCACAAAAACTGTCGCCAGCTTGGTGGAAGATTGTACTAGCCTAGTACAGTTTGTACGACAGTTAATGTGGACCGGAGGTAGTACAATCAATAGAAAGGTGTCCACCGAAAACATGTCACGGTGTGTCACAAATTCACAGGTGGCCGCCAAAAAGGCCCACGTTGTACGTAGTGGGCATATAAAAAAGTTAACCTTTGCTAGTCCTACCCATAATCAGTCAATGGGTTGTTGGGCCTGCTTGTTAAGAGATTAGCAAAACATTATCTTCACTGTTGGACCACATGCAAGCGATCAGTGGGCTTGCTCATGCTGGTTCGAGTTGCAAAAAAGCCAACTAAAATACTACCTCCGATCCACAATATGTGTCGGAGGAAATAACTAGCCCAGGTAGAATGTAGACCTATACTTCCGACAGTTTTTGTGGGTAGGAGGGAGTAGCAATCTCCACTAAAAAAACTAAAGTAGCAATTGAAGGTTCAAAAAGAAAATGAAAGAAAGAGTGGATAAAGGAAGGTAAAAATACGAGTGTCTAAGTTACGAGTGCAAGTACACAATGGCAAGCGGGGACTAATCTCTAAATTTTAGTGCCAAGTAACCAAGTGGTGTTGAGCCTGTCGGTATTACTAAGGTATTACTAACTCCGTCCTAAAATATAAAACATTTTGGTCTACCAAAATGCCTATATATTGGGATAGAGGAAGTACCATCAAATATAGCAATAAAACGTCTTAGTTCGTAAAATACACAAGTGGTATACAATATATGTGGTGTGGGTAAGAGAAGGATCCATACATACGCAGAAGAACTAAAACCAGGCCCAAGTGAATATACCGAAGACAACAAATCTCGCGAGATACCACGAATACACACCTCCACACGCCCGTCGATAACTCTAAACGCACCACCGGGACGGGGCCTAGCCAGGGAGAGCCTTAGCTAGAGGGTGTTTGGTTAGGCTTTTTTGTTGGCTTTTGGCTTTGGCTTATAAGCGCTTTTGGCTTGTGTAAGCCAAAAGCCAAAAGCACCTATTTAGGTGCTTTTATGGCTTATAAGCCAAAAGCAAAAGCCAAGAAAAAGTCTAACCAAACACCCTCTTATTCTATCTTCACGACACCACCTCCTTGCTATCATGAGTAGGACGCAAGTTCTAACAAAACTCGAAAACACACCTAAAAACGGAACCCTTCTGCTAGCAAGGTCCGGGATTCACCGCATCTCTATGGCCCTAAGGCCACTAGAGACTGGAAGATCATCGGTGTTGCTGACGGGGGCGGAAATTGTATCGCGTTGGGCTGTTCACGAGAGGTGAACAAGGGGTTGATTTGTTTTTAGAAACGATAGCAAATGATTTTCCATATTTGATTAAATAAGGAGAAGAGAGTTTGATGGTTTAGGATTACAAACCCCGGCCGAAGCTGACACACACTGGCGGACTATTCTCTGTAAATTACAACGCCAATAGGTGGGTAGCACCAGCCTTTACTCAAAACGTGGTCTCACTCTTAATGTGAAGGAAAACTGAAGGTGAGAGCGACGGGATATTCTAGAACACTCTCGCATTTCTTTCGCCCGATATCTCCCAAGCGACTAACAGTGGCCTTGACCGGGGAACTTGGCTGTGGCAAGATGGTTAGGAGGGTGGTTGTACCCCAACCCATCAGAGTTCAAACCCTAGGTTTGACGTTGTTGTTTCTTATTTAGTCGGAATATTCTTCAGTGGGAGGCGCCGTCGACAGCGAGACGTCTGTGGTGACTTTGTCAATCTCAAGACCTGACCCGCCGGCTCAGTCTCTCGGAGATGCTCATTGGGGTAGGGTGAGTGTGTGCGCGTGTATATGAACGCTTGCGTTGTACCGTGTTTCTCAAAAAAAAAAAAGCAGTGACCTTGGCCGGAGAGCTCGGATCGTTGATAACACTATGCCACCAATCCTTCACGGAGACAAAATCAAGTTAAAGTTTGCATATGTTTAGTTGATGGGGTGTTTGGATGATTTGGGCGGAACAACAAGACTTGTATGAGCAATAAAATCCTCAATTCTAAAAAAAATCTCCCAACCAGTGTCAACCCTTGTAAAAACGTTTCAGTCGACAACGAGGCGGAATATTCTTAAATGGGAGGCGACATTTCCGCCGACATCGAGGCACCGTGGTGTCTTTATCAATGTTAAGATCTAATCCGCCAGCTCAGTCTTTTGGAGGTGCTCATAGGTGGTAGGGTGTGAGTGCGTGCATTTATAGGAATGGGTGTATTCACGTGTATTTCACAAAAAAAAACTTGTAAAAAACAAGAGATTATTAAAAAAATGATAGAAAGAGATTATTACAATTAAAACAAAGCAGGACATCCTGCCGTTCCGGCCCGGTCCGGTGCAGCTGCGGCCGTAACGTGGAAACATATGCCTGGCCCAAAACCTCTCCCGGCCTCCACTCCGAAGTCTCCGTCCACCCGCAAGCCCCGCTCCGCCGGCCACGGCAGAACTTTCCTCCCGACAAACAACTCCAGTAGGACTAGCTGCTACTCCCACCGCCGGCCGCCGCACCCTACGGGTAATAATCAACTACTGCAGGAGTCGGTGTAACCGAAACGTCACGAAGACGGCAGGTAGGTGACCCAGTCATCATCATCCCGATCGATCGGTAGATTATATCATGGCAATTGGCAAATGCGAGGCAAGTGAGCTCCGCAGTAGCCGTCGAGCAGAAGCAACCAACCCACTTCGACACTTTCGAGGGCAGCGGCAGCGGCAGGCACGAGGCGAACACTCACTCCAGGTTCCTGCTCCAGGCTCCGAGAAGAAGAAGCTAGCGCGGCGGTCCGGCTGCAAGTTCACCTACCTATGCAGCAGGCGGCGGGGAGAACGTGGTCGCCCATGGCGACGGAGGCTAACCCCTACGCGATGCCGCCGCCGGCGCAGAAGAGTGCGTGCTCCCGCTGACACGGCTCACCGGAAATGTTACTTCCCGTTATCACTGATCGGAACGTACGACTCTGTTGTTGTGACGCAGGCACCAAGGAGACGGTGAAGAACGCGCTGTCGCTGTGGGGTCGCAAGGTCGGCGAGGCGGGCAGGAAGGCCGAGGACTTGTCACGCAACACATGGCAGCACCGTGAGTACCTAGAGTACTTCTTCTTCCCCGTCAATCGTCACTCTCGTCAGAACGTATGTTCTTCGTTCGACTAATTAACTTTCCCTTGTTATTATTGCTCGATCGATGTGCAGTTAGGACGGCGCCTAGCATCACGGAGGCGGCCGTGGGGAGGATCGCGCAGGGCACCAAGGTCCTGGCGGAGGGCGGCCACGACAGGATCTTCCGGCAGGCCTTCAGCGCCCCGCCGGACGAGCAGCTCCGCAAGTCCTACGCGTGCTACCTCTCCACGTCCGCCGGCCCGGTCATGGGGGTCATGTACCTCTCCACGGCCAGGGTCGCCTTCTGCAGTGACACCCCGCTCTCCTACGCGGCCGCCGCCGGCGACAGGACCGAGTGGAGCTACTACAAGGTACTATGTCCCATGTCCCGTGTTTCGTTCGTGTGGCTTGTTCGGTGTGTGAGGGTTTTGTTTCTTGGAGCGATGGATTGACGACGACGACGCAGGTGGCGATCCCTCTGCACCGGCTGAGGGCGGCGAGCCCGTCGGCCAGCAATCTGAAGCCCGCCGAGAAGTTCATCCAGCTCGTGTCGGTGGAGAACCACGAGTTCTGGCTCATGGGCTTCGTCAACTACAACAGCGCCGTCGTGCACTTGCAAGAAGCTCTGAGCGGCTTCCACAATTTGCAAGCTTGACTTCGGCCTGCGTCGTCAGCGATGCGCATACACCTGTGGTCTGTGGTAGCGGTTGCTCGCTAATCATCCCACCAGACCGTTCATGGTGGATTGGTGGTGTTGCTGTTGCAGGCGAACTGAGCTATTGCAAGAATGCGCATACACCAGTGGCGTTTAAGTGTCAGATATCTTCTCTGCGTGCGCAATTATTTTGCAAGAAGGTTAAACAATACTAAGGCGAAGAAAATGCGGAACGTCCTTGTATCCATGGAATGTCTTCTCCAAAGAAATCATATGGGGACAGCACTAGGGAATCCACATGATTAAGAAGCCTCATAGTGTCAATAATGGCTAGAGCTGTCTTTCTCCATATTGCCACCGACCTTTTTTTAGGGAAGCAGCAAGCTTGCTGTGGGCTTTATCAATTATCAACCTCAATTACATCATTTATGAGCCTATCAACCAGAACTAAGGGTCATCAACCCAATTATAAGATTTTTTAGCAGTGAAACTATGTCTAGCCAACTCATGTGCCACATCATTTGCTTCCCTCGGACAATGGTTAAATGAAACATTGCCAATTGATACAACTAAATCAACATAGTCCGCAAAAAATTGCTGCAAATTCATTCCACCACACCTCTTCTCCTTCTCATGTTTCAATAGATTTCACCAAAAGATTATCTGTAATCAAACGACCCGGAACAAATGCACTTTGCATAAGGAAAATAACCTTCGGCAAAATAGCTTTCAACCTTAACGCCAACATGTTGGAGATAATATTATAAATGACATTGCAAAGACTAATAGGTTGGATGGTGTGATTAACTCATGATCACATGTCTTAGGAATAAGAACGATTGTCATGTCATCCCAACTATTCGGGATCACACCTCTATATAATGGTTACAAAATTTCCAGTGTGATATCTTCTCCACAAACACACCAAAACTTCTTATAAAATAGCATGTAAACCGTCCGGGCCTGGAGCTATGAAATTCCCAATACTGAACACAACTTTCTTAACATCATCAGCAAAAAAATGAGCAAAATGTGGGGGCCACATTTAACATTGACCCAAATTCCTTGTGTTGTTTTCTTATTTAATCTTGCATGTTCAAATAAAAATCGCATAAGATTTAGTTTAGGGATTTCTTCTTATTTTTCTCTAATTACCTTTTGTTGTAAGAATTTGGTTGAAACTTCTACTTATTCACGCTTTTTGCGATTAATGGGTTATCTACTTGTAGAATCATCTGATTTTTGTTCATAGTAATATATGTTTTGAGATGATTTTTTAACAGTTGAGAAACCACACATAATTTCGATGTCTATTTTTTTTAGCCTCTTGACTTTCATGATTAAGCAAAATCTTTCATATTTCAGTAGTCAACCATATTTCATGTGTTTTATTAAGTTTCCTAAGAGATACCCATTGCAATGTGCGGGGTGTCGTTCTAGTCTTTTATAAATGAGATACATATTACCAGGAAAAAAATAACAAGCCACCAAACATATTTGAAACAATAGTAAGTGGTATAATATTAAAGGTAGAAGGAATTAACCTCCAAATGTTTTTAACAAATTGACAAGATATAAACAAGTGCTCTAAAGACTCTTCTGTATCACCAAACACAAAATTCTTACACCATGTCCATCGCCTTTTAGCAATGCGGATTTGGTTAAAATAACTAAAACCATACACATATCTTAATCTTGAAAGGATTTTTAAGTTTTCACAAATATTTATGTAAAAGTCTTGTACGACCATTTAGAAAGTCACCATAAGGATTTAACCGTGAACACCACATATGTTGTTCGTTTCCATTTGTAAGTTTCAACTTCACGTTAAAGCATCAATCTTTGTACAAGACGCAACCAACATGTCCTCTTATCTCCTGTAAAAGCACGCAAAAAACAATATATTTAGTGGAACCGTTGCCGTAACACGTGCAACAAAACATGTTTATGTTAGAAAATAGTATAAAGAGAAGGATATTGGGTCGATAGAGGCTTATCTCCCAGCTATGAATACTCCTAGAATTTTGTTCATAGAGTGGAGTGTATTGGGGAAAAGTAAAGTAGGATTTGATCAGAAATGAGGTATATGTGGGAACGGGTTGTTCGGGATCTGTCATCGCTGGCGCTTCCGACCCACACGTCAATCGAAACGTTTTATGTACTTTCTTTTGGGCGATGGGGTGGGGGTTGGCTGAGATCTGATTTATCATGGATTTGAATGTGGTAAATCTTTTATGGTTATTAGATGCTATATCCATTTTTAATAACTTCGCAATATCTAAAGATACGATATGTGTACCCAAATTCTGGAAAGCATACATATTCTCCCTGGTAACGTAATTAACAGAGCTCCGGACATTTTTTTGAACACAAGAAAAGAGAAATGTACCACATCCAGGTGTGGCCGCACGGTGATTAGATTACCCGACCCAGCAACAGTCGTTTACAGTACACTGCAACAATCACATGGTTCTGGCGTAAGCCGTGCACAAGATTTAAATGCAAATACTGGAGCAACACGGTGCGGTGGCGCTCTGCTCCACACGAACAGCCCGTGAATCCGTATTGAACAACTCGTGTCCAACACAAATTCATGTTATGTTCACCGTGTGATTCGGACACGAACGAGTCCACATACTTCCAGAAGCTACGCCTACGCACTGCGTGAAATCTCCGCAACCCTCTTTCCGCAGCAAGCACCGATAAAAATCTGGGCCACGCCGAGACAAATCGCACCGTCGCCATCAGATCCGTCGCCGTCGCCGCGACACCGGAACGGCGAGTCCATTGACGGACGGACGCCATCACGCCGGCCGGCTTCCCTTTCTCTCCCGTGCTCTGCTCTGCTCCCGATCGGCCGAACCGACACCCAACCCCACCGGCCGCGGCCAGACACGAGTCCACCACGCCACGCGCCCCCACCGCCCTTCCCTCCACATCTCATCATCTCCCTCCTCCTCGAGCCACCCCCCATCTCGCCCACACCAACCTCCCCGATCCCCATCCCCATGACCCGCAAGAGGCGCAGGCACGCCGCCGCCGCCTAGGGTTCCCACTCCCCGTCCCCGATGGAGTCGCTCCCGCGGAAGCGCAAGGGGGCGCGCTCCCTCGCCGGCTCCCTCCACGACGCCTCCGCCGACCGCAAGCGCACCTGCCGCGACCGCAAGCCACGCCCCCGCCCCCGCCCCCGCCCCCGCCCCGACAAGAACAACAACAAGAACAAGAAAAAGAACCCCTCCTCCCCCGCCTCCCCCTCCCCCTCCGCCTCCGCCTCCACCCGCGGCGGCGGCGTCGTCATGACGGCCCCGCCCGCCACCGGCCGGGCGGCGGCCCCCGACAGCCCCGGCCGGGGCCTCAAGCGGAAGGTGGGCTGCATCGACTCCGCCACGCGCATCGGCCGCAAGAAGAAGCTCGACGCCGAGTACGAGCTGGGCGCCGAGATCGGGCACGGCAAGTTCGGCTCCGTCCGGATCTGCCGCGCCAGGTCCTCCGGCAGCCAGGACTTCGCCTTCGCGTGCAAGGCCCTGCCCAAGAACGGCGAGGAGACGGTCCACCGCGAGGTCGAGATCATGCAGCACCTCTCGGGCCACCCGGGCGTCGTCACGCTCAGGGCCGTCTTCGAGGACGCCGACAGGTTCTACCTCGTCATGGAGCTCTGCGCCGGCGGGCGCCTCCTCGACGAGATCGCCAGGGAGGGCACCGTCTCGGAGCACCGGGCCGCCGTCGTCATCAGGGATCTCATGCTCGTGCTCAAGTACTGCCACCAGATGGGCGTCGTGCACAGGGACGTTAAGCCCGAGAACATCTTGCTCACCAAGGCGGGCAAGATGAAACTCGCGGATTTTGGATTGGCTGCACGAGTTACCAATGGTAAAAGCTTCTTCCACACAAGCTTCATATGATTAGCACATCATTTTTTTTTACGAGGAATCGATGCTACTCTATGTTTGTATGTTGGAGGCAACTTAGTTTGCCCTGTTTCAGAGCAATGGCCGTCCGTCAGCACAATTTACAATCTTGATGAGTCGCTCTATTGCAAAACTAAATCAGTTAGAAGTAGTAGTAGTAGAAGATCCACTAGAATGTTGGGCCGTAAAAGGTTCCGAAATCTTTAATAATTGGCATGATGCTGCAACGACCAGAATCCACTTGTTACGCAAATACATCTTCCGTCCACTATGATTCCTAGCACTTTTGCAGGTTGGGCATGTTTGTTGGCCATGCTAATCACATATTATCAGCTAATCAAATGTGTCCTAAAAGAGTCAGTTGAAATCCATACTCAAAGAAAATCCACTTGTCGGGCTAAATCACTGATACTATGTTTTATTGTGCACTCCATTAGAAGAACAATATCTATCCTTATTCAAAGAAACATTTGCAAGCTCTTTCCACATTTCGAGTCATCAGTTGATAGAGAGTTTATTCATGTGGCATCTCCTTTGCTCGATATGGATAGAAGATTCAGTTAGTTGAATTTGAGGTTGAGAACTTGCATCCTTAACATTTCAATTATAAATATTCCGCAGTCTGAGACCCTCTATAGCACTCTTGAAGTATTGAGTTAACACAGTTTCATGTTTCATACCTGTGATTGATACTAACTGATATTGGTTCACTTGGTTATGCTTAGTTTTGCATCAAAATGTAGGTGCTCGCATTATGTAAGTCCTTGCTGAGTCAGCAATGATCTTTTTTGCTTGGAGTCTTGTTCAAATCAGTGCTTCATGCTGTTTCGATATTTGGCATATCACTGCGAATGAAGAAATGATATATGTACCTACCCATTAATGAGTGTGAATCTTTTTTAGAGTCATAAGTTGATATTTGATCTCGTTGTTTTGTGTGGTACTGCTGATACTAAAGTTGTGTATCTGCGTGTAATTTGGAAGTTGTGAATCTATACTGATGAGCAATTTAATCTTTCTGTTGATGTTAAATTTCTGTATGGCATTCTCCTGCAAGTACCTATTGTGAATGAGTCTGAGGGCCAGCATAGTGTTAATGAACATACCAAACAGGTTTTGTCATGTTTGAATATGGTCCAAGTCATTTTGATGAATTAGGAAGTGGTGTGGTGTCTGTCTGCATGGAGTCGTAGTCTGTGAGTTGGAGTTGTCAGCATGGCTGCAGGGGCACTGGTTCTTATAAACAGCTGTTTATGTTTCGTAAGGTAACATTTAGATTTTAGCAATGTTGCAGTATTTACCTTTTGTTTCCTATATCAGTCTATCCTCTGTTCTAACTCTATGCTAGTTAACCCAATAACGCAATCCGGTACGCCACTGTTTTCTTTGGGTACTTTTTTGTGACACTCGCATTGATTCACTTAAGATCTTCTGTCCTGCTTCACTGTTGTATCTGTTGTCTTAAGTGCCACTGCCACTGTGCAAAAATAGCTTATGACCAGAAGGCTTGATACCGAAGCTGAACCCAGCAAATGATACTACATGTAGGCCTGGGCCAAAACGGTTTGATGGTTTGACCGGTTTGGGCCTAGTTGATTTTTTTGAGCTAAAACTTGGTGGGAATTCCGGCCTTTGGACTATTAGGCAAAAAAATGAACTAGCTGATTAACTGGTTTGGGCCGGTTTGAGTTTTGCACACCCTTAACTGCGTGACAATATTTTTGTTACGTATTTGAACTTTATCTCAAGTATCAAAGTATCCGGTACCACCTAATTTAGATCCAATGGAAGCGGATGCTTAGAGCTTCGATGCTGTTTTACTTACTCTGTTATCTTAGTATAATTTTGTTTTTGCTTACTCTGTTATCTTTGTATGATTTTGATTTTACTTCTTTGTTATCTTTGCATAAGACCTTACAATATGGCTTGATTTGTATAAATGCTTGTAACTATAATTATGTTTTATATTAGCTGATGTTTTCGGTCCTCACTGAACAGGTCAGAAATTGTCTGGCGTTGCTGGGAGCCCAGCCTATGTTGCGCCCGAGGTGCTATCAGGGAGCTATTCTGAGGGGTGCCGGGGTGCTACTCCATGTACTACTGCTTGGTTCACTTCCATTTCAAGGGGGCTCTTTAGAAGCTGTCTTTGAAGCTATAAAGACAGTTGAGCTTGATTTTCACAGCGGCCCATGGGTATCAATATCAGCTTATGGACGAGATCTTATTAGTCGAATGTTGGATCGAGATGTCTCCTCTAGGATAACCGCTGATCAAGTTCTTAGTAAGTTCAAACAATTCATATTTACCATAACTTGATGTTGATAGTTCATGTTTCTAATTTCTCAATGGTACTTTTTCCAGGTCATCCATGGGTGTTGTTCTACACAGAATGTACCCTGAAGGCCGTAACTCCTAATGTATGTGTCACTAACAAGTTTGTATCACCCAAACTCCCATGGGACAGAATTAGATCACATAGTGAGTCGTCAGCTTCATATTCATCAAGTCAGCAGTCGGAGGACCAGGATGAATGTGGCATAGTGGATGCGCTGACAGCAGCAATAACACATGTTAGAATATCAGAACCGAAGAGGACTCGGCTTTGCAGCCCGGCCATTCCGATACAGCAGGAGTGTTCTTCAAACCTGAAGAGTAACCTCTGCACAGCATTTTGACACGACCACACTGTATAGCTCCTGATTGGTTGGTCTGATGTCGCAAATGGTTTGACCTGTTGGTTCCTTTGAGCTGTGGAGAATAACTCGGGTTTCCTGTCAGAGCAAAGAAGCGTTTGACATGGTACGATGTAGATTGCAGTGATGATGATGAGCCCGACATGATAGGTGATGCTGTAAATTTTGTAAATAGAATGATCTCTGTAGCTAATTTACCTGTTGAGAATAATTTGATTTCATATGTTGGCAAACATATTGTGTGCCCATGTACCATTCTTTGTTTCCTTGGTTTCCTAGTCTATTGAGTTATGATATTTTAGCATGGACTTGAATGTGGTTAATCCGTTTCGTTGTTTACTAGAGGCTATTCCTCAGGTGTATATTTCTCAGCTGTTGTACTCTCGTTTCATACTCGTGTACTACTCATCTCTTAGATTAAGAGTAGAGAAGTACTGTGAACTACAGGTGTATGTGACCTCTTTATGGCTGCTCGTTGGTCCTTTTATCTTTAGGATGGCTGTAAAACTGCTAGCCTGTTACGCTTCATTGCAAGCTGGAAAGGTATCAATTCGACTCGGCATTTGGCTGTAAGCGTATTCGAGATTCCGCAGAACAGATGGGATACTTTAAAAGGTTCGATCTGATTGGGCTTTCATAATTTCATCTCGGTATAAATAAAACTGTAAAATAACCTGGGCCTTTTGGACCCATATTTGTTGGGCTGCTCAGTAGCAATGATAAATAGTCAGGGGCTCTTGGTTTGGTTCCTTGCTTCAAAATTACACACACAGGTCTCTATTTTTTCTCTCCTAAAATAAGAAAATCACAGAAAATTCCAGACATATTTGCCTTATCATCCCCCCCCAAAGAAGATTCTATGTAGTATTATAGAAAATATATATATGTGGAATCTACAGTTTGACTCATCACTCTCAAATATACCTCCTCTCTGCCAAAATATAGTGCTTATCAATTTTGGACAAACTAGAAATTGCAAATTTGGACCAAACCAATATAAAAAATGTGAACATGTATTTTTTGAAAGGGGTTGTGTATTGATTAAGTAACGATGAGAGAATTATAATCTTCGAAAGCCAATCTTGACGTGACTCGGAACAACACTTTGTAATGCACCAACCATCTCCTTGGCGCCCAAGCATGTCGATAGTGCTCTAAGCAAATCCATGACACAAATTGTCCATACGTTTCACAGGCCACACCACACTAGCAGATGAATAACCATGGGGTTTTAAGTTGTACGTTATTTACTAGTGTATGGTGTACTAGGGTGTGGTGTAAGAAACATAGAGTATGCAGCTATTTTTTTTTTGAGATGTCACCACATTGAAACGATTCGTAGTTTCGTTGTCGTTATTGTTATTTCTCATGTCTAATATCACCGTGCTTATTTTCTTTTGTAACCTTGCATTCATTTTGAAAATTGTGGCTCCAACACTAATTGATAAGGATTCAAGTCATATATGTGCGGATCAGTGTGGCTAGCCAATTTTTCTTTTTTGGGGATTTTGAGAGAGCTTTATTAATCATCGACAGGAGAACATCACTCAGAAGAGTGATGACAAGAGCGGCTGGGTTGTAGTTAATCGACATACATCTCCTCCTATTCTAACTAGCCCGTCTAGCCAATTTTCCATCTGATCCCGAATCCTCACATGGACATTGTTGGGAACAATTGGATGTGGAAAATAGGAGTAGTCATTACAGTAGCGATTGCAACAATCAAGGTAGTTTTGCAACCGTATAAACAAGAGGTTGAGAAACGTATAAACAAGAGGTTGATAACTGGTTTAATCGTCGATATACATTGAGTAGAACAGTTGTTGTTCCCCTTCTCTTGCCCACAAATGTCCTTAAGCTTTGTTTAAAAAATGTCATTAAATACGCTCGGCACGACAAGAAAACCGGGCATGTGGAAGCAGCAATATCCTTCCGATTCCAGAACAGTACGCTGACCAATTGTCCGCACCGCACGCCTCCGAAATCGGAAGATTATACGTACAAGGAAGCACGGCCGTACGTTTTGTCCGCAAGAAAGTGGCGCCACTGTATGCGTCTAGCATGCGAATCATTACGCAACCGTCGTAAACAACCAGGTCGATCGGCAGTGAACGGTCACCCATCAAATTATGGTTGCCGCCTCCACGAGCAACACTTCGAGTGCCGCAAACAGTGACCTGTCAATTAGTGTCTGCTTTTTTTTTTCCTCATATATTTCCGTGTGCAATCTCCTGAAACAAATTCCCAGGAGAAGAAGAGGGATTAGACAGGGGGAAATCATGCGGTCAATGTGCATCATAGCATTGGCTGTTCATCATGGTAAGAAATGAGAGAAGAACAAACAAAAACAGCAACAGCAACAGCAGCACTACAGCAGAAGGCCAATGCCGACCTGTAATTATTTACTCGTGGACGAACAAGACCGTAGCAGATTTCGGTGTCCCACAAAACTGCACGCTTCTCGATGTAATGTACACATCCTGCCTTGTCTGCATTCGCTCCTCCTCATCATTGGAATAATTTCTTTGCTCCCTCCTCCTACCCTCTTGGCTAGCCCTAGCCTACCCTCCTCTCTACACGAAAATATACTGTAGAATTTTGGTGTTGAGATCTTGCTACTCCCAGCATGCAGTTTGTGTTTTGTAACAGCATGTTGATCGTCATCTGAAACAACCGAACGCACATCTGCTTCGTCTACCTGATGAAATTAGTGCTAACTGTATGAGGCAGAGGAATTAACCTAGTATTGGGTTATATATGCAGACGATCGACATTATTGAGGGTGACATGTCAATGTAAGAGCACTTGTTTCCCATGGGGGATTCATGATTAGTCCATTGCATGCTTCGATTGGCAACCCGCGCGCGCTCTTGTCAGTTGTCACAAACCTATCAGGTGTCAATCGGCAACAAGTCACAGATACGTCCTGAAAAAGCTCCAGCGCTGGCCCTGCCTCCGTTTCAGCAACCATGCTACGCTAGAACGCTACGCCGCCGACGAGACGGGTGAAAACAGTAAAATTGACATTTTTTTAAACTTCAGCACAGAATAATATATTTTGAAGGCGAGCTTGTCGGCAAGGGAGAGGAAGGAAGCCAGTAACAAGACAACGAAGCCGGAGGAGGTCGTTGCTCTCTTTAGAGGAACAGCTGCTCGAAATATGAAGAGAAGGAAAACAAAACTTGCAATAAATGGATGAACTGACGAAACACGGCCATGCCTGACCGGCGATCACCAAGGACCCGATGTGGCCGTGCATCTGATCGCCGGAAGTGGTCGTGCGGCCATGCCTGACTAGCGAATTCGCCGGAGGTGAATTTAGGGGCGAACGAATGGGGGATTTGGGAACAAAGCACATTGGGATTTACATGGGATTAGAGGAATTAGGAAGGTGAAACAAACGAGAAAGAGTCGAGGGATACACATCGTGGGGAAATTAGGGAAGACGACTAGCGCATTATTTTTGCTACAGGGCCCATGCAAGTACTACTCACAACATATGACAAGTGGGTCAGCTGGCTGTGAAGTCAATTGCTGCAATGTTCTGCGTTCAACGTTGGAGTATGAATAGCCGGCAGTGGCGAAGCTAGAGCACAATACCATTAGGTTCAACTCTATTGCTTATGGTGTAATCTTTCACTAAAAATCAATGACATCACTAATTTAACCGAAGGATCTGGGCAAAATCATTGGGTTCATATGCACCCAATGGCTCTATACCAGCTCCGCCACTGATAGCCGGGGGTCTTTGATTTGCAAAAAACATGTGTAGTCGCTTGACTACACAGACATAATGTGGCTTCACCACTGCGTCGAAGGAACGGTGGAAGCAGCGCGACCACGATTGACTTCGCTGAGACCCCGCCATACTTGATGCCACGGGTGAAGATCGACGCGGAGTGTTATGTTATCGGATTTGATGTCTGCATGAGTGCCTTTTGGATTGAAGTTAACAAAATTCATAAAATTTCGAATTTCTCAACCCAAGGAAATTAAACACAAAATCTTTACGCGTATGTAGCCACCACTCTCTAGGTCCAGTCCCATTGGAATTGTTTGGTTTCTCAAGAAAGTATATATTGCTGGAGTCTTTTTTTTTTTTTGAACAGGGGTTGCTGGAGTAGTTAATAGCCCGGATGAAACCGAGTGCGGGTTCATTTCACACGGTCTAAACTCTAAAGCACCATTTTAAGTCTATATCCGTGATACATGCATGCATGCATGCACGAACATAGTCAAGGACAGGGCGAACGTACTTAAGATCCATATGTCCGGCGACGCATAGGCAGAACGATGTGCGCGCCACCACGTTTTCTACCGTACCGAAAGGCTCCCTTTCGCTTGGCCGGCCGGCCGGCCGGGAACGTGCGATTGCTTGGGCGTATGAATCGACAGGCAGGTGATTAGGACGAGACGATGGCGAGAATAGATGCTCACGATCTAGTCAAATCTGTCCTATCCATCGGCGGTGCCAAAATGACAGCCACGCATTTAGGGATTGCAATGGGTACACATTACCCTGCGGGTAAAAACCCTATTAAGGTAAGGGTATTGGAAAACAAAATATTCATAGATATATAAATGAAAAAATCTTATATCCGGAGGAGAGAGTATGCCTTTGTAGAAACTGGTATGCCTCTGCCCCTGCTGCATGCCCGGCCATACCAGAGCGTGTGCTGCACTGTGGCCAATGCGGCCTGCACGGCCCGAGTACGTAGCGCTAGTGCGTGTGCGCCAATTGTCTTGTCGCCGATCGAACCTCTCTTTACACAACTCTGGTTCTCTGCTCCTTTGGAGCCTCCGACTCCGAGACGTGAAGACCTCTGTAGCCGTAGCTCCTCGATCGGGGACCGGATGGCCGGACTTGGGAGTAACGCGGCGTAGTCTGATGGTACGTCTTCGATGGGGTCACAATTCACACTGTCAGGGCGACATGGGCGGTACGTCTATACTGCTGGTGCGTAGTGGCCGCCACCGGACCGAAACCAATAATGCATGGTATATATGGTTGATCAGGTTCGAAGCTCGATGCAGAGCCATGGATGAAGCTTGCATGCATGTAACGAGAGCTGATGAACATGGGGTGTGCCGAGAGGCGATCGAGGAGGAGGGCTGGTCATGTCGACCAACGTTTAGCGCCTCTGTTACTGACACAAGAGACATCAACTCAAGTGATAAGATGACCCATGCATGCATCCATGCACTCACACACAGGAACACAGCGCAAACCCACGTACGGTACGTGTCCTCCGCGAGGGGGTCCTAGCTAAATGCACGTACGGCAGGACACGTCTAGCTGTACTTGTTGGCCAAGTTAACCTCTGTTCACACGCTTTTACACGCGCATGACACATCGTTCAATCACCTCAACAGGCACCACACGTAAACTACTAGTGTTTGTCTAGACGTGCATGTTTGTAGAGTACTTTGTTAGTGAGGTCCGTTTTATTTGATCTGTACAAACAGAACTTATGCATGCATGATCGATGATACATACTCGAACAAAATGTGAGTGGCTGCCAAAACGGCATCGATGAAAAAGATCAATGTCACGAAGCGTGCGAGGGTAAACAAAGAAAGTATTCGCACGCAGAGATACCGCCAAAACGGCATGGTCTCGCTACACGTACTCGTGGCAGGCGCGTCACGTGAGGATCAGGACGAGCATATCCTGCATCCCAGAGGCGAGGCGTGTAGCTGCAGAGACAACCACGCACCGGCGCCAGGGTCTGGCATCACTCCACACACTCCCTCCTATCGATCTCACCCTTCGCTTGCTCTGCTCTGCTCTTCCAGTTCACTGCTACCCCATACCAACACGCCAACACGCCCCTACCGACTGATCCGGTTTCAACTTATCTTTGGTATCCATTGCATTGATGCATATACTGTATATATATATATGTCTGCCGGTAGCAGTGGTTAGCTCGTCGCTTCCATCACTTGATCCCCATTACTGTGGCTGATGATCCGTACGTGCATGTTGTAGCGTGCATGTTTTACGTAGGCTTTTGCATTGGCGAGTGCACGTATGTAACCCCTAAATGATATCACGATATTGCTAATTACTGGGACAAACATTGGCCGGGACTGCCCATACCCACGCTGCTGCTCCTTGGCCGGGTCGGGAGCGCAGCGGCGGCGGCGCTGCTCGGCCAATGCCGACGCTCTGATTCGTCTGGGGGTTTTTCGGGTTGGGTTAGGTAAGTCGGAGTGTGGTGGCGCCTCCCTTCGGCGGCAGGGACGTGTCCGTTGTGGCGTTGGTCCGACGCGTCGCCCCCGGCCCAGATCTGGGTTCTCTGGGCCCATCTGGGTTTTAGGCAGGTCGGTCTGAATCCTCGATGGCACAACCTTCTATACATTGATGACGGAGGGCAGCTCGGATGGGGGGCGGCAGCGTCAACGGTGTGCCTTCTGCAGCGTGACGTCGGGAGCTTCACGGGCCTCTCGAGGCTCGGCCCGACTCGCGGTCCTGGTGTGCTCCTGCTGTTGTGTCTGGTCGGTTACAGTCTCTGACGGTGGAGGTTGTCCGTCCCGCACGTCGGCGGTGATGTGGGTCCTAGTCCCGACTCTTCTTTTTCGGTGTGCAGGCTTCTCCTCTCTGTGTAGTGGTGAGACATCATGAGCGGCTTCGCGACCGTGTGGCGTTGGGTGGTGGGAGGTTTGGTGGAGTGCTCTGGAGGGTCTGGGGTGACGGGGGATCGGGAGAAATCCTATTCGGCGTGTCCGATTCCGGCGTGGTGGTGCCTGCGGGTGCCGCCAGTACTTCCTGAAGGGCGTCGAATGTTCCCCTTCCTGTCCCCGTTGCGTACCGGGGGAAACCCTTGGCAGCAGCGTCATCATCGCCGCATCAGTGTTGATTGGTACCGATGCTCTGGAACACTAGGAGCTTGGTGGCAGGCCTCCGGTTTGCGCATCGGTTGTGGAGCTTGCTTATTGTAGTCTTTCCGCCGTTGTCGGTATTTTTTTTCTCTTCGCTTTTCTTTTGGGTATGCTTGTGTTATTTCCTCCCCAGCACCCTTGTTGGTTGTATCGGTTGTGGTTATATTTATATAGCGGGACGAAAGCCTATTTTAAGGAGGAATTGTTGTATTTTGTCTCGTCGGCTTCTTTCCGACCGTTCGTTTCGTTTCTTAAGTCTGCATGGAGGTCTCTCTTCGCCATAGACAAATACACACCACGTCAGACTTCCTCAACAAATCTTTTTCCATCCCACCTTCACTGTGCATCGTGAGACAAGATAGTAGACCTTAAAATCGTGTTTCTCATGATCTTGTAAACCAGAGCGAGACAGCTAGCATTTTGGGAGCACTTGCGTGGTATCGGCACCGACGCCTTCTACAATAACGATTTTTTCCCAACATCAATACCTCTTCGATTATTGTTTTAGATCATGTCTCCGTTTCTACAATAACGCTGCACCGTATATGATTTATCTTCCGTGATAGAGATCATGTCTTTGTTTCTACTTATTGTTTTAGATTTATTAGTCTCAATGACTAGTTTAGTCGTGATTATATAGTCTTGAATTATCTCTTGTGTTTTTATAGATAGATATTGTAAATTGCTCATGTATTCAACATATGTAGGCGAAGTGAGCCTAGCTCAGTTGGTTTGGTTCCTTGTGGTGTAACCAGCCCACACAGGTTCAAGTCCCAGACTTGACATGGGTGCTCGCATTTTCCTGGATTTTACAGGATTTAACCGGCGCTATGCTTTCAGTGGTAGGTGACGTGCCCGTCAACAGCGAGTCGACCGTGGTGATTTCGTCAAACTCAAGATTTACCGGACCAGTCTCTCGGAGGTGCTCATAGGGGTAGGGTGTGCGGTCATAGGGGTGTCTGTACGTGCGTGTTTGTAAGCGTCTGCGTCTGTACCGTGTTTCTAAAAAAAACTGCCCATGTAGAGTAGTGCTATTGTTCGCGTCCAGCCGGCCGGGGACGGCCAGTTCCACAAAACTGACCATTGGATTGAAGTTTAAGACAAATTGAACTATTTCCAAATCTTTAGCCAAATCTAGCCCTTTCATCTACCGCTCAACATAGCAGCGGTAAGCTCTGCTGAGCTACCGCCAGAAGCTGTGGCGGTACGGTTCTGCAATCCTACTTTAAGTAGACCCGATATCCATAGTTGGACCGGAAGTCGTAGTGGCGAATTGGTTGTGTGTACCGTTTCCAAACCAAAAGGTTGGGCATTCGAATCCAGTTTCCATCTATTTTTTTACGCCAATAATTGTTTCACTATTACTGTTTTCACATTTTTTACCATAATAGTTATCTATATTAATTTATAATATTATAGAATATTTTTCTAACACTAAATTGGTTCAATTATATATAACTTAGAAATATCTACCTATACCTGAAAATGCTAGTGCCTTGCACCGATTAAAGTTTTCACACCAAGTACGTTGCTTGCCATGATTTTATTTAGAACGGAACACTGATTTCTTATATAACCGACGATTGTGAATCCAGTTTCCATCTATTTTTTTACGCCGATTATTTTTTCACCATTACTGTTTTCACATTTTTTACCATAATAGTTATCTATATTAATTTATAATATTATAGAATGTTTTTCTAACACTAAATTGGTTCAGTTATATATAACTTAGAAATACCTACCTATACCTGAAAATGCTAGTGCCTTTCACCCATTAAAGTTTTCACACCAAGTACGTTGCTTGCCAAGATATTATTTAGAACGGAACACTGATTTCTTATATAACCGACGATTGTGTTATCCCTTGACATGATTCCTAATCGATCACCAAGGATGAAGAACCTCGTACGTCCGTGTTTTTTATCAATCGACAATCCATTTTTTTTTGCAAGGAGAGGCACGAGATCGTACGTCCGGATTTTTTTACCAATCTTGTATTCCTTTAGCAATTTATTACATAGAGGAAAAACTTACGCGTATAAATTATAAAGGAAAACAAGATTTTAAGTTACTCCCTCCATTCCGGTATGAAGGGACTTTTCCAAAATAGAGCGCAACCAAGGGACGATATATTTTTGGTTGTGTAATAAATGGCTAAAACCAATAGTCCTTTAAATTTTACGATGCAATTTTTTCCGTAGTGTAATAAATAGCTAAAAAAGGTAGTCCAGCGCATTATTTTCCAGAGTGTAATAAAGATCTAAATACGCGGTAGTCTTTTTCTAAAACGTAAATTATTGCATTTCTATTATCCCTAAGCGACTGTGTTTGGTACGTCAAACAAACCAAAAACCTCGTGCCTCTCCCTGCTAAAAGCCCGATTCGTTGATTGATTAAAAAATCCGGACGTACGAGGTTATGCATCTTTGACTACTATGTCCCTAAACAAACATTGTTGGTACGTAAAAAACCAACAACTTCGTGCCTCTCCTTGCTAAAAAAGTTGGAGTTGTCGATTGATAAAAAACCCAGACATACGAGGTGTTCTGCATCCTTGGTGATCTATTAGGAATCATGTTCGAGGATATCACAGAAGCGTCGTGGGGTATATCAAGGAATATGTGTTCCGTTCTAGAAACAAACCTTGGAAAGCAGCGTACTTGGTGCGTAAACTTTAAGCAGCGTACTTGCATTTTTAAATATAGATAGATATTTATAAGTTACATACAAACGAACATATTTGGTGTTAGAAATATATTCTACAATATTATAAATCAATATAGATAATTATTATGGCAAAAAGTGAAAATTGTAATGGTGGAAAAATAATTCAGCGTTAAAAAATATTTGGTGTTAGAAAAATATTCTAATCATATTATGGTAAAAAAATGTGAAAACTGTAATGGTGGAAAAATAATCGGCGTTAAAATAAATAGACAAAAACTGAGGTTCGAACACACAGCCATGTGGTGCAGGCACAGTACAAACAACCAATTCGCCTCACCAACTTCCGGTTTGTGTCTAGATATTAATTTAATTAAAGTGAGCGTACAAGACTCTACCGCCCCAGCACCCGGCGGTAGCTCGGCAAGTTTACCGCTCATACGTTGAGCGGTAGATAAAAGGGTTAGGTTTGGTTAAAGATTCGGGAACAGTTCAGTTTGTCTTAAACTTCAGTTCAATGGTCAGTTTTGTGGATTTGGCCGCCGGGGACGGGGAGTAGATCGTGAGTTGCAGTCGTGCAGATCCGGTGGTCCACGCGCCATACCAACAGCTGAATTGAATGAGCAGATTGCAAGGTTGAGCCGAGAGCTTTTGTTGCATGCAGCAGATACCAGCTGTACTCTCCATGAGAGATCGCATTCACCGCAAACAGACATCCATCCTGCCGATGGCGATACATGCAACTTCAGAGGCCATGCGATGCTCCGGGTGCGATTTGGAATACCGAATTAAGTAGTGAATGCTATTTTTTATATTTCACCGTGAATTTGAGTAGTGAATACCCCTTCCATTTTGAAACCGTGGGCCTACCAGATATCCGATTTGGATTCGGTTCCGACCAGGACAAGCTTTCGCCCTCACACGCCGTGCCCATTGTAGACACACACACACGGCCGGACCGGCGTGTCCACGCCGCGCGCGCGCGGCGGAAAGCAACCAGGCGGCGGCTCCACGCCACCACCGCCGTCCGCCGGAGATTAGCAGGATTAGCAGCCTGTGGACCTGTGTTGCTTAGCTCTTATCATTCCAGATGAGGCATCTGCCGCCTTAATAATTCGAGCTCTTCTCTCCCGCCAGAATTAAATCCTGTATGCCGTTTCCAGAAACACTTGCCCGCCGCACGGAGGCGAGACATGCCGCGCATGCAGGGCACGTGTTTTGGCCGTGAATGCACCTGGCGATCGACGACTTTGCTTATCCTCCCGGCCAGCCGCCCGCCGGCTAGCTAGCTTGTTATGTACTGTACGTAGCCGTGATGACATGGGCAGGACGGGACAAAGCATGGCTTAAATGGTCAGTTAAGCCGGCCGGAATTGCAGACTGCCTAACTAGCTGTTCAGTTAAGCGGCACGGCAGGGCGAGAAGCTCAGGTCTCCCCCGGCCGGCCAGGCCAGGTCAACTCTGCAAGCACCGCCGCGCGCGGCCGTGAACGAGCCTCACGGACGGTCTGTTGCTCTTGTAACGTGGTGAATTGCTTCTCACTGCTTGCATTACAGTGAATGTAGAATTTGTAAGCATCCGTACGAGCAGATACTATACTTAATAAGAAGAGTATGGCTTCCAAATGATCGACGTGTTGCGCACTTCGATGCTCTGGGGAATGGCTAGTGTTGCTTACATCACTCTAGCTGAAATTGCAGGTGGAAATAGCAACTGTCTGATCCGACGCTGCCAAACAGGTTTTGACCACTGGAGCAGCATGGCCTTCACGATTTTCACCTCGCCGAAGCGCGCGCATGGGAGCGATTTCACATCCCTGCACACGAGCTGTGGTTTTGGCTTTTGACAAGCCAAGCTCTCGGTTTAAAAAAGCATCATCCATCAAGTTCATCGTTAACATATTTGAGGAAACTACAATGTACAACCAGTTGCCCGGTTGCATCCTATTGTCAGATGCTCCAATTTGAAGTTCTCAAAAAATTGCTAAAATAAATCATGGACATAGTTTATGTTGTGTGTCTTGTCAATCTTTTTACATATTTTTAAAAATATTTTACAAAAAATGCACGCATTTTCAATTAATTTGGAAAATAGCGCACTGTCCTCACCTGTCGTGCCGAAAGTGCAGTTTCAGCAAGGCCAATGCCAAAAACTTGCTTTCGTCCTGGGTTGTGCCGAAAGAAGCCTCTACCATGCACCTACCATACACAGACAATTTGTTTGCTTCCTAATTCTTTGATTAAATCAAATTTTGCCCAACTGTGTCTTCATTCGAGATAAAATATATATGAAAAACATGTGTATTGAAGGTTTTAAGTTTGGTTGACTCTAACTTTTAAATTTTAGATCACACTTCACACAATTGTTTGAATAATTTTGTCAAATTCGCCGCATTCGATCGACCATTTGAAATTATCTTTCGCAAATAGATGGATCTCGCCATTATCCACAAATTATTTTTAAAATTATTTAATTAAAAAATAAGGGCCTGTCTTGTCCACCTGCAAATTTTTATCAAAAAATATAAACATATGTAACCTCTGCAATAAAAACAATAAAGTGTGAATAGTTCATTATACTATTCATTTAGATTTCTCTTTTTTCACGGTCACATAGGGTCATACTTTTGGATAAAAGTTTATGGCGTACAAGATACAACATAATCTATGTCCCATGATTTATACACATTTCTCCAAAGTGAAGTGTCCAAGAATAAGTTGCATGCACGACTAGTTGCAAAATATTCGTATAGGTAGACAACCCAAAATTTGTCGGCAAAGGCCACTGTTGTATCCGGAGCACATTGTTGCCCCTTCTTAAAAAATACAGAAAAACAATATTATGGGTAAAATAAAATAAAATAAGGTATACAACTACAAATACATATTTTGCACGTACGGCAGAAGTTTCTTCAGAGACAAAACAAAATTCACCTACAAATAGTGGATACGTATAAAACATGCTTATGTATCCGACATTTTCTTTCAAACTCAATTTTAATATTTTCAGTTTTCTTGCACTCAAGCACAATGGTGTTTGGGTGTCACAAATACGCGTTCACTAGAGCACAATTTTCTAATTTTATTGTAGGCTCAACTAGGGCATATGTTACATGAAAATTAGTTTTGTTGGCTGAGCTCACTAGAGCCCTTTACAAAAATAAACCAAAATCAACATTTTGAAAACTCAAATAAAGAATCTAAAAGGTAGTCCCTGCTGGTATATATGACACGAGTTTCGTCAATATTATTTTATTAGTAATTATATACACAAAAAGACATAAAAATTGATACCCGGAAACCATGTTTTATAAAACATCTAAATACCAGTTTTATTAATTTCAAAATATCGGAGTCCATGGAGGCCGGGCTTCAAAATACCACCCTTTTTTTTTTGTATTCCAACTTCTATGATTGTGAAAAATATGTAATATAGGGCATTTTTAGAGTTGCTCTTAGCTTGGCGGCCACACTTAGACCCGAGAACGAAGTGCAAAAAAAGAAAGACCAATGTCACGATCAAATATTCCAAACCTGAATTTAAGAATGCATTGGATCCGAGCCAGTTGAAAGGAGCAGCCTAGAGTGGGACAGCCAGAGAGAGAAACATGAGCAAAGGCATGAGCATGAGCACGAAGCAAAAGAACACACATGACGCCCCGGCCGGGGAGGGGAGATGAGACAAGGGCCACCGGAGGAGGCGGTGAACAGTAGGGAAAGCGAGTTCGCTACAGAGAGAAAGAGAGAGTTACATCATCACATCACCAAGCTAGTAAGCTAGCTATGCGCTTGCCTGCGTGCCGATGAGCGGCGCGTCAAAACTGGCAGCTAGCCAGATGGTGTCCACACTCTCTCCTCCTCCATCTCTTATCTCTTCATCCCACTCTTAACCTTGCTAAGCCTCTCTTAGCCAGCCTCCTCCCAAGAACACGAGCGCAAACCCAAGAGCTTAGCCGGCCTGGATACACTGCAAGAAACCTCCTTCGAGTAACTGGGCGGCGAGCATGGAGTTCGAGGACCACGACGACGGCGACGAGGAGATGCCGATGCCGATGCCTGTGAGCTCGAGCTACGGGACTCCTCCGTCCTTGTCCACGGGACTTGTTGGCGGCGTCGGGGTTCCGCCCCACAACAAGTCTCCTGGCGAGCCAGCCGGCCGTGCCAGTGCCAAGGCTACGGGCGGCGGTGGCGCCAGGTACCGCGAGTGCCTCAAGAACCACGCGGTGGGCATCGGAGGGCACGCCGTGGACGGCTGCGGCGAGTTCATCGCGGCCGGCGAGGAGGGCAGCATCGACGCGCTCCGCTGCGCCGCGTGCAGCTGCCACCGCAACTTCCACCGGAGGGAGTCGGACTTCCCCGCGGGCGCCGGCGGCGAGGGCTCGCCCTTCACCCCGCTCGCGTACGGCGCCATGCCGCCGCACCACCACCAGTTCTCCCCGTACTACCGCACCCCGGCGGGGTACCTGCACAACCACCACATGGCCGCGGCCGCAGGGCACCCGCGGCCGCTGGCGCTGCCGTCCACGTCCCACAGCGGGCGCGACGACGGCGATGAAATGTCCGGGCTGGCGGCGGGGCCCATGTCCGCGGTGGGCCCGCTGATGAGCAGCATGTCACTGGGCGCCACTGGCGGCGGGTACGGCTCCGGCGGCGGGTCCGGGTCCGCCGGCAGGAAGCGGTTCCGCACCAAGTTCTCGCAGGAGCAGAAGGAGCGGATGCTGGCGTTCGCGGAGCGGCTCGGGTGGCGCATCCAGAAGCACGACGAGGCGGCGGTGCAGCAGTTCTGCGACGAGGTGGGCGTCAAGCGCCACGTCCTCAAGGTGTGGATGCACAACAACAAGCACACCCTCGGCAAGAAGCCGCCCACTCCCAGCACCGTTTGACGACCATCCGCATGCACGCATCGGCATCGCCATCGCCACCGCCACCGCCACCAAAGAAAAAAGCTGCCCGTCCGCGCGCGCACGATGAATCTGGCATGCGTCCTGGCCCCAGCCAGAGGAGCTGCTGACCGATCCATCCATCATCGACCGTGGCTAGGTACCTGCATGTCCCCCTTTGAAGCTCGCTGCAGCTAGCGGTGCATGCATGGCTTAATTAGGTTAATGGTCTGTAGCGAGGCGTTCCTTGGTTCTTTCCTTCTATATTTTTTATCTACTGTTGCTCGATCTTGTCGTTGTTTAGGGCCCTCTACTAATTCCTAGCTATGGCGGTCGCCATGGCCATTTGCTGATCAGTGGTTTGGTTCTTCCTTCTCTTCTTGGGAATGTACTTGGTGGTGTTGCAGCTGGCTAGCTGATGGATGAGCTACTAGCCTACTACCGTCCGAGGAATCGTACCTGGGGATTGGGGTTTGCATACTACCATATCGCCATGGATTCTGTGTGCGTGCTTTCTTTTTTGTTTCTGTGGTTGGGACCTGCGCAGCGCAGCGAGCAGGATCGTTCGTGTTGGGACAAATTTACTCGATCATGCATGCCGGGTCCTTGCTTGATTAGCTACGGCCGGCCGGCCGGCATGCCAGTCCGAAAGAAGAAGAAGACGATCGACTGTTGCATTATGTTCTTTATTCCTCAACTCTTTTCTTCTCCCCTCCTCTCACCTTGCTCTTCGGCATGCATGATCCGAGCAAGCATATAGAGAAGCTTAATTAGGCAGCATTTCTTCCAGCACGTACGTACGTGTAATTTGTTTTGTCCATCCAGTCCACCGCCCTGATATCCATGCATGCAGCACCACTGTAGCGCTACACTCCATGACGCGCTCTACTGTTCTTGGCTCTACCCATTTTCTTCTGTCCTCTTCTGTCTTGACGATCGACGAGTTAATACGCGCAACCGCTAGCTCGCTCGAGTCCTGCCGCCATTAATGGCTCCCCTCCCTCGCCGCTTGGCTTGGAGCGAGCAATGTTAAGGTTCTCTTGACACGCGGGCAGCGGCGACCGATTGCCTGTGCCTTCCTTCCATTTACTTCTCCTTCGATGGATGGGTGTGGTCGTCGTTGCAGTCTTCTACCGAGGAGCAGCTAGCTCCATGGATGGACAGGCCGAGGAGCTCCGCTACTGCCTGACCTTCGTTATGGCCTGCCTGCCTGTGTCGCTGTAGAGTAGCACCACAGGTATATGCCCGGCCGGACGCACTGGCGAGTGGCGCATGCACATTCGTGTAAGGTGTTGCACTACACAAGGAACAAAGCATGCAGCTTTGCTATGTGGAAGTCCGGGCGGGATCGGAAAGGGGAGAGGCCGAACACACTGCCTCGCATGCATGCGTGCGTATGACTAGAATAGCAGAGAGAGAGCTCAAAAATCAAAATGCTGCGATCCTTTTCGGTCCCGATCTCTTGCTCTATCTTCGTCCTCGCTCGCGGTCGTGGAGTGAGCCGGCGAGCTATGCAAGTCGACGGGCCGACAGTCTCCCACCTGGCGCCACGGTGGCGATAAGTTAACTTGGTGAAGAGATCAGCGTGTCGTGGTGGTATCACGGCAGATGCCATAGGATGGCTAATTGAGTGGGGCCGATGGACGCTGGTGGATCCGGGGAGGGCTAGCGAGCTAAGGAGCTCACACAAAAGAAGGCACGGAATAAACCAAAACCGACTTAGGCAGGGAAGAAACCGTAAGAACACACGAAGAACATACTCAAAACCACAAGCAACCACAAACACGCACGATGTACCCAGGTTCGGGGCCCTCGTGAGGAGGTAACACCCCTACTCCTGCCTTGCCTCTCTCAATATGTGTCTCACAAGATCTACAAAGGTGCTCCTTGAGCTGTATTACCTCTCTCTCGGATGAACTCAAGAACAAGGATGAACTACGAGTAGACGAGGAGTAAATGCGCCTATAGCTTTGGCCCTCTCCTCCGTCCCCCTCTCACAGGAGGAGTTATGGCGCTATTTATAGAGGTCCAGCCGAGTTGCCCGGGAACCCTAATTCCTCCGGGCCCCCCGGACAACAGCCCCCGTCCAACGGTAATGTCGACACCTCTACCACGACCTAGCCGCCGGGCTATCCGACATAGGTCGAGGTAGGCCATGATGCCTCTTGCCGTAGCCGCCGCCGGCCTAGGTGATGATGCTTCCCCTGTCAGAGACAGGACGTGCCTTCTCCATGCCTTGTCTCCTGTCAGTCAGTCGCCAGTACAGTGGTATAGTCACGTCGCCCTTGTCTTGTGCCCTTTGTCCCGCACCCGTGTCAGACGGGAGGTGACCTTACTTCCGTGTCAGACGGGACAGTGTCCTTGCCATGTACCTGCCCTTGACTTCCTGCCCGACATAGGATATGTCGGACGCTTCCTCCCATCCCGGCACAAGTATACCGGGCTTCTCTCCGTACGCCGGCAAGGCTATGCCGGGCCTGGACCTCCGACATACCTTACCCGGCCCGAACATGTATGTCGGATTCTCCTTCCTGCACATCACAGACAAGTAAACAACTCGGACATGGTGATGTCGGTTAGAATAAGCTCGCTACTCCTCGCCTTTACCCTACCCGGGGTAGCCCCCCGACACAGCGCGACATGCATGCACCGATAACACACATACTCCAGCTACATAGGTCAAGTTGGATGCATGCTTGGTGGCTCCCCTCGCCATGGCCGTTTCAGCTAGTCCAAACTTGGCCAATCAGCCAATGTCCGGAGCGAGCTTCAGTAGAGCGAGCTGTACTGAATAAACTTGACAATTTATTCGGGACCAGCTTTGCGTTCTGAAATTACGCCATGCCTGCTTGCTGCACGCCTCGAAAGGTGCATGTGGCATATTTCTGTTTTGGGACAGGTACGATAGCCTCTTCGTGCTGTAGTACATCCTACCTATCGGTAGATCATTGCACGTGATATGTACTCCAGTATATTCCATGTGATACATTATGAAAACTGTGCTACACATATACAGCTCCAACATACTGCTCCACCATTGTGGTAGAACCACTCACTCCGATCCATAATTGTCGCTGAATTGGATGCCTCTAAAAATGTTTTATTGCTAGATACACCAGATTCAGCGATGTGAATCGGATGTATAATATTTGTAATAATTCAAGGTTTCACTTTCACACCATGCAATTTTATTGGCCGGCTCTTTACTTCCTCAAAAAACCTTGTTGCATGCTTTATTTTGGTGTTGTGTCGTTGTTCTCCGAGGTCTGTAAAAATTGATTGATGTTGGACCGACGAGTTTCGTTCTATGAATAGAACTGGGGCACGGACCTTTACCTCAAAAATAGTTAGCCAGTGCATCAACTTCTACGAGTTTTGCATATGCAAAAAATGCACGTGTTCTGTAGCAAAGAAATACAATTATACTTTCATCATTACTTTGTGTGAAATGGTCAATCTATAAACGGTACAACTCTATCGAGTGTCTAGTTCTTGGCTCAAAAGTACTAAACAAATTCCTCATCTTGCTAATCAGAACATTTAGACCTCGGATTGGATTTGAGGAAGCTGTTTGAAATATAAATATATTGGCTATTCCCTTTTCATCAGTTCAAACTTTTGGGATAATTGGATAGTGCATCAATATCAATACTGCTATGTAAAAGATATAGGAAAACCCCTTCTTCCCCACAAATAAAGGGACGACTATTTTTTCTCCCTCATCCATTGTTTGAAGATTTCAAACCTTAGAGATATCCATCCCTAGTGCTTAAAATTTTGTTGATCTTTTATAGAAAGATAGAGGAAAACCAAATCTTCATTTTCGCCAATTGAATTTTGATTCCTTCATGTCACCCATTCAAGTCTTATACTTTTGGGTGTTTGAACACCCTAGACATAAGAAATTGCTGCATTGGTTACCCTTGGTGGGGATATGGCTTCGAGTCAACTTTGAGTCTCCAAATGAGTTTTGAAGATCGTACCCAAGCATTTGTAAAAGTTTAGTTGCCGCATGTTAATGCATCACTTAGTGGATCGAGATAGCTCTCATTGTCGACGTCCTTGTAAAACTTACTATGCCCATGATCAGAAAAGGTGTTTATTATTCGAATTCCTCATATGCAATTAGGTTTTCTTTAAATCTCACATTGAAGAACTAATGAAATTATAGCATTGAGCGCAAACATAATCATGAACGTGGGAATGGAACAACTACTTTTTTATGATCTAGGACATATTTCTAACTCCGCAGCAGGTGAGTTACCAAGCAAATAATGGGAAGTAACCAACTTGTAAGTAGATGTCATTTAGAATGTTGTGGTGAGTTTTTCGATCTCAGCAAGTTAACACCCTATAATGCGTTACTTACCGTACTATTCACATGTTGGTACCGGCTTACAAATTTTATCTAATTTGGGAGTATCAACGACTTTACTAGGAGCTATGAAGTTATCAAGCCACAACTTGTTTGCTGCCGAGCTCATCATTAGTTATTACCATCTTGATACATTGTTAGTAACTTAAAAAACTTGCCTCAATTTGGTGTCTTGACTTTATTGGAGCTCAAAAGCTTCGCTACAACAAATGTGATAATATATGACACTCATTTTGTGACGATTCACTGAAAAATATCACATTTTTTAAAAATTAACATGATTCTTTCACGTTTTTTCACTGTATCGTCACAAAATGAGCATCATATAATAATACATCTCTTGTACAAATCTGAAATTAGTGGGTTCTCGTAGAGTTCGAGAATAGTTATCAACTTTATACTCGTTATCTTGATAAACACGTCATCAACACGATGTGAACTTTTTTGTTTGATACACATGGTAACTACGTTATCACCGCAGTGACACCTCGGTAACTAAGGGCGTGTTTTGTTGACATACTAACCTTTACACAGATTTTCCCACGCCACAGATTAGCCAAGTTTGACTAAGTTTGCCGATGTTCGGTACATAACCACACTGATAGTAAGAGTCCTTTCATGCGAACTATACTCAAATGTTAGTATCTCATAGAAGTGCTGCAAAGTTATCTTAAATGTGGCAATGTGTCGTGTCAGTTCTAACCGTCTGACCTTAGACATACGTGGCAAAATTATGTTTTTTTTTTGAGAAAGCAAAAATATGTTATGTTTGGGAGTTTGCTCCCAATTTTTCCGTATTGTAGTGTTATTTGTGGACACATGTCTTCAAGGACGAGGGGGAACAACTTTGGCGGTGTATTTGATAGCCGTAGAGGAAAACAAATGCAACTGAAACAAATATCGACGCGGTGCTTGCAGATATGGCAAATGGCGAGGTATGGTAAAGCGCTAATAGCAACCACCACTGTTGCATGCGTCTTGTGCATTGTTCCTGACATTGACCGGACCAGACAGAATTTAGAGATCCAGTCAAAATCTATATATACCTAATAATAAAGTCACTAAGGCTTCTTGTGTCGTCCCGCTTTTTATTGGACAATTTTATCCCTACTGGTTTAAGATATTTACCCACCATTGCCATCCATAAGAGAAAAAACAGTTCATAAGGTTATGTGTTTTCCTCCCTCCGAGCGATCCGCCGACGCGAGGACTCAACGCCCCTCGCGCTTATCCTTCCCTCTTCAGCAAATCCGGCCGTTAAACTGTCCGAGGATGACCTGCAGCCAAGCCAACACCTTCTCCGCCTCCGTTCACCCCTGCCCACCGACGGCCCGCCGCCAAGCCCTCCTTCAACTCACCCGCCCGCCGCGACCCACCGCCAGCACTGTCTGCGCCTCCAATTCATGGCTGTAGAAGACCACGCGGAGCTGCTGCTTCTAGATCGCCAAGCTGTATCCGTCCAGGTGCATATTCGTCGTGGGAGTTTGTTTGGAGCGAGCTTACGAAGGCGGTAAAGTTCCGACAGGCGCCACCGTAGGAGTGGCAGAGCCATATGTCGTTGCGGAAGTCGTACATGTCCAGCGTCATGCCCTCTCACGCCGTTCTGCGAGGTTGATCGATCCAGTTTAACCAATATGCAAATTGCTTTTAAAACCGCTTGTTAGGTGCACGAAACCCAAGTGCTCTCACTTGTTTATACTACTTTTTTTATTGGAATTATACTACTGTTCTTGAATTGATATGAAACAGTCAAGTGCTAACACAATTCAACGGAGGAGGCTTCTTGTGCTCTACGACGAACTGCTCGTCTGCTCCCAAGCATCCAACATCCATCCCGTTTTAGATGTGTATGTTTCGGAACAGAGATTTGTAAATCCTAGGTTTCGAGTGATCTCTTTATGAAAAAAATGATTTATTTAGAAAAGTTATAAAAATCTAGAAAGGTCAATGATGTATTTTACAAATGATTGCAATCCCGTTTCAAAAAAACAAATGATTGCAATCTCAATTTGAAATTTATATTCAGACCTTCTTAAAATTGACTGGTTGTTGTCACATGTTGTCGGGGGGCTACCCCCGGGTAGGGTAAAGGCGAGGGTAAAATATCCGAGTTTACAGTGGTAACTATCCCTTGCCTGGCGCCAAAGGTCATATGACTCTTCGAGAGGTAAAGGGACGCCCTTTGGAGGGAGCGAGGGCCAGGCTGTCTCCCCTGGTGGTGCTATAAATAGACCCCCAGCCCCTCACTCTCATTCAGGCAAAGGCAGAGATTTCTCCTGAGAACCAGCTTCTCGAGGATGTCTTTGGGAGCAAGCCTAAGACATCTTCGTGTAGCTGGGCCTAGGGGCACTCTCTTGTGCAACGCCCGAGTTCCGGTGCTGGTGTGCGGGGTCCCGGCTAGACCAAGTTGTCTGCTTGGCCGACTTAAACTTATGTCGGAGATAGCCGATATGTTCTAACCGGCATAACCATGTCCGAGGTCTCTATTTATATGTGTTGTGCAGGAAGGAGGATCCGACATACAGGTACGGGACAGGTGAGGTATGTCGGAGGTCTGGGCCCGGCATAGCCATGCCGGCGTACGGAGAGAGGCCCGGCATACTTGTGCCGGGATAAGAGGATATATCCGACATACCGCATGTCGGGCAACAAGTCAAGGGCAAGTACAAGTGCAGGGCAAGTGCAGGCAAGGACACTGTCCCGTCTGACACGGAGGTAAGGTCATCTCCCGTCTGACACGGGCGCGGGACAAAGGGCATGAGACAAGGGCGACGTGACCATACCACTGTACTGGCAACGGACTGACAGGAGACAAGGCATGGAGAAGGCACGTCCTGTCTCTGGCAGGGGAAGCATCATCACCTAGGCCGGCGGCGACTGCGGCAAGAGGCATCATGGCCTACCTCGACCTATGTCGGATAGCCCGGCGGCTAGGTCGTGGTAGAGGTGTCGACATTACCGTTGGACGGGGGCTGTTGTCCGGGGGGCCCGGAGGAATTAGGGTTCCCGGATAACCCGGCAGGAACTCTATATATAGCGCCATAACTCCTCCTGTGAGGAGGGACACCAACCGGAGAGCCAAAACTATAGTCTCATTCACTGCTAGAGCATTTACTCCTTCCTTACTTGTAGTTCATCCTAGCTCTTACCAAAGCAGCTCAAGGAGCACCTTGTAGTTCTTGTGAGATACATATAGAGAGAAGCAAGGCAGGAGTAGGGGTGTTACCTCCTCACGAGGGCCCCGAACCTGGGTACATCGTGCGTGTTTGTGGTGTCGTGTGTGTTTGCTTGTTCTCGAGCCGAACTCGGTCGGCTCGTGTTCGTTTCTTGTTTTCTCTCGCGTGAGCTTTTTAGCTCGCTAGCCCTCCCCGGATCCACCAGCGTCCATCGGCCCCACACTTTTAGCCATCCTATGGCATCTGCCGTGATACCACCACGACAGTTGGCGCCCACCGTGGGGCAGGTAGAGGCGCTGGCTGGTGTACTCATCCGGACGGGCCCCGTGCGAGTCCTCTCCGGACTCGTCGTCAAGTTCGGCGAGATGGAGTTCGTCAGCGACAACGCCGGCTGCTTCCGCGGCAGGCCATTTCCGGCCAACGGCTGCGTCATCGAGTTCGGCACCTTCGCCACCTATGTCGCCACCGAGCTCGTCTACGAGTACCCGGAGCAGGTGCTCGTGGCCGAGGATCCCCCAGCCGTCTGTGCGGCTCGCGGCCGGCGTACCACTCGCCCCGAGAGCTGCGCAGTCATGATGGCCGGGGTGACGGCTCCTCCGACAGAAGACCCTGTCTTGGAGCCCGAGGCAAGGTCGACCCGGAGGGCCAAGCAGGCACTGGAGAGGCAGGGTCATGGCGGCGCCGAGGCATCCCGTGTCCCGGTAAGGACTGAACCTCTTAGAGAGACAGTAGAGAGGTTGACTGTGCCGGGGGCAGCTGAGTTAGAGGCAGAGCGGCTGAGCTTGCTGGAGGAGGCAGAGAAGTTAGCAGAAGTCCGAAGGGACTTCGACCGAGTTCAGCGCGAGTATGACGCGGCTCATGGTTTCTCGCCGGTAGGAGGACGGCCGAACCGTGAGGCCGAGGTGCGCAGAAGAGGCAAGGGCCTCAATGCCGAGATAGATAGGGATGGCAGAGCTACATCCAATGTGACTCCGAGCGTAATGTCGGCGGCTAGGCCGAATTACAGCTCTCCGGCCAAGACCCTCAGGGCTGCCGAGGCAGCAAGGGCCGAGTTATCCGGTCTAACCGGAGAGGCTCGCCGTAAGCAACAGGACCGAGTCAATGAGCTGGTAGAAGTGGCAACCCGGCAGAATGAGGCTGTCAGGAAGGCCGGGGGTGGATCTCAGGTTGTCCACTCAACCCGGACTCCCAGTGGCGTGTCCAGAGGACAGGCTTCTTCCCCACATGTCGGTGGAAACCAGAGTCGGAGTAGGAATCCCGGCGGGAATCAGCAGCTCCAGATGCTGACATATGACCCGGCATATGCCGGGAAGCAAATCGCCGGCCAGGGCAACGCTGGGCAAGCCCAGAGCAGAAGCCGACAAGCTCCGAGTAATCGGCACGCCAAAAATACCAACTCGGTCGGTCGGGGGTACCCACCCCGATATCCGGCGCCTAACCAGGCCCCGAGGCAGCAAGTTGTTGGAGCACCGCAGACCCGGCAAGTGGGCGGGCAAGACCTGAACTGGTACGATGACGGCAACTCGGCATTGGCCAAGGCCGGGTATCATGTGTATGAGAGTGCTCTGGGGTCTCGACTGGGGACTCGCCAGTTGGATCCAAATGATGCGCGGTACAAGCTGGATCGGTTATACAGATCCGAGCAGATGGAAGAGCAAGGTCCACCCGGTCCTGCTTGCTTCGGGCCCCGAATCATGTCAGAGCAACCTGTCCCCCACTTTCAGTTGAACAGGGGAGCCAAGACCTATGACGGCAGCTCCAAGCCGGAGGACTGGCTGACCGACTATGTGACAGCAGTGCACATTGCCGGAGGAAATCGCCGATGGGCGGTACGGTATATCCCGCAGATGCTTGAGGGACCGGCCAGAATCTGGCTGAACAATTTGAGGGAGGGAAGTGTTAACAGCTGGCTGGACTTCGAGGAAGCCTTTGTCAGCAACTTCTCCAGTACCTACAAGAGACCTAACCGACCTCAGCAGCTTGCAATGTGCAGGCAGAGGGACAATGAGACTGACCGAGAGTACTTGACTCGGTGGAGCACCATTCGCAATTCCTGCGAAGGAGTTGTGGAGACCCAAGCCATCTCATGGTTTGCGCAGGGATGCCGACATGGATCCATGCTTTGGCAGAAGCTTCAGAGGGAAATGCCGGCCACCTTGGCCGAGACGATGAGAATTGCCGATAGCTATGCCCTCGGCGATCCAATGCAACCACAGCTGGACTCGGGAGAACCGAGTAGGAGGAACTCGGGAAGCCACAGGTCCGGGCAGGGCAGAAACAGTGACCGGCATGATTTTGGCCAAAAAAGGAGGGAGCCCGACTTTCGCTATGCCTCGCAGCAGGTAGCGGCGGTAGCCGGGGAAAGAGGCAATACCGGTACCAACCAGCGGCAGAAGACTGATGGTCAGGGTTGGGCAGAGGTCAAGAAAACTTGGGCCGAGCAGAGGAAGCCCTTGACGTATGAGGACATGCTGGACAAGCCCTGCTGCTATCACACGTTCGAGCCCAACAAACCAGCCAACCACACGACTCGGCAGTGCAGCTGGTACCAGCGCATGCGGCAGGAAGGAGCTCCAGGGGGATCTCTGGTGACTGCCCCCGAAAAACCCGCAGCGCCCAGACCGCCGGCACCTGTGAGCGGGGCCAATGCTGTCCGGGTTAACCCGCCAGTCCAGAGGAGACCACCGGCAAGGCCGGTAAACATGGTGAACGTCCGGGGTAACAACCGTGCCGGTCCTAGAAACCAGGGCGGGTACCCCCAGGGTGACTACCAGGAAGCCCATCAGAGCTATGTGATCTTTGTGACCGAGCCCACTGACAAGAAAAGTCAGCGCCAACGCACTATGGAGGTGAACGCCGTCATGCCGGCGGTACCCAAGTTCATGCACTGGTCCGAGATAGAGATCAGCTGGAGTCGGAAGGATCACCCCCGGGTTATGCCTAAGCCGGGAGGCTACGCCTTGGTGGTGGACCCGACATTCATCGGGCCGAGTATCAACGTCCGGTTCAGCAGAGTCCTGGTTGACAACGGCAGTGCTATTAACATCATGTATAAGGACACAATGCTTAAGTTGGGAGTGTCCCTGAACACACTGCTGCCGACCAACACAACCTTCCATGGCATTGTGCCGGGGGTTTCTTGCTCGCCTATGGGCAAAGTCTGGATAGATGTGTTGTTCGGGACCCGGGAGAACTGCCGGACCGAGAGTCTTGAATTCGAGGTGGTGGACTTGGAGAGTCCATATCACGCCCTGATTGGCCGACCTGCTCTGGCCAAGTTCATGATCTCCACTCACATGGGCTATTTGAAAATGAAAATGCCAGGTCCGAATGGCATAATCACCATCGCGGGGGACTACAAGCGCTCGATCGAGTGTGCTACTGCCGGCTCGTGCTTGGCCGAGTCATTGGTCATAGCAGAGGAGAAAAAGAGAATCCAGCAAGTGGTAACGCTGGCCCAAGCCTCCCAACTCGGTGTGCCCGGGATGACAAACCCGGAGCAGCATGCTTCCTTCCAGCCGCCAAAAGAGACCAAGAAGGTCGTAGTGGACCCGGCTAACTCAGAACACCGGGTGATCATAGGTACCAGTCTGGACAGCAAATAGGAAGACGAGCTCACCGACTTCCTCCGTGAGAATCGGGATGTCTTTGCTTGGTCAAATGACGACCTTCAAGGAGTTCCGAGGGAGTTGGCTGAGCACTCATTATTCGTGAGACCGGATGCAAAGCCGGTGAAGCAACCGACTAGACGTCTCTCGGACGAGAGAAGAGCCGCGATCATGGAGCATCTAGCCGTATTGCTAGCGGCTGGATTTGTGATGGAAGTACTGCACCCGGACTGGTTGTCTAACCCGGTCCTGGTAGAGAAGAAAAAGGATGACCCTCTCCTGGCCAAGGTGTGGCGCATGTGCATAGACTTCACAAACCTCAACAAGGCATGCCCGAAAGATCCTTTCCCGCTCCCCCGGATAGATCAAGTAATCGACTCCACTGCCGGGTGTGAGCTTTTGTCTTTTGTAGATGCGTATTCTGGTTTTCACCAGATACCGTTGAACCCGGCTGATCAATTAAAAACTGCTTTTATTACCCCGTACGGGGCTTATTGCTATCGTGTTATGACCTTCGGGTTGAGAAATGCCGGGGCCACTTATCAAAGGTGCATGCAGAAATGCTTGCATGACCAGATAGGTCGGAATGCAGAGGTGTATGTCGACGACATAGTCATAAAAACAAAAGAGAAATCCACTCTGATCAAGGATCTGAGAGAAACATTCGCTAACTTGAGGAAATTCCGGATGAAACTTAACCCGGATAAGTGCACCTTCGGTGTGCCGGCCGGAAAATTACTCGGTTTCTTGGTATCTAGCCGGGGTATAGAGGTTAACCCGGGCAAGATCCGAGCTATTGAAAGTATGAAATTACCAACTCGCCTTAAGGATGTACAAAAATTCACCGGATGTTTGGCATCCCTGAGTAGGTTCGTAAGTCGGCTAGGAGAGAAAGCCTTGCCTTTATATCAACTCATGAAAAAGAGTAAAACCTTCATATGGACGCCGCAGGCAGATGCAGCCTTTAATGACTTAAAAAAGACACTCTCAGGTACACCAGTGTTGGCATCCCCGTTGCCTAAGGAGCCGATGTTGCTCTATATCGCGGCTACCAACCGGGTTGTAAGTGTGGTAATGGTGGTGGAAAGAGAAGAAGGTGAAAAGGTGGTACAGAGGCCCGTGTATTACCTGAGTGAGGTACTTTCCCTCTCCAAGCAGAATTACCCGCACTACCAGAAGATGGCCTATGGTGTATACCTGGCGGTCACCAAGTTGAAGCACTACTTTCAAGAGCATCCGGTTACAGTGGTGAGCGAGGCTCCCTTGTCCGAGATTATAGGGTGCAAAGATGCCAGCGGCCGAGTTGCTAAGTGGGCCATCCAGCTGTCCCCCTACGCCCCAACTTACGAAAGAAGGGACGCCATTAAGTCGCAGGCGCTGCCGGACTTCTTGGTGGATTGGGCCGAGATGCAATATGAGCCTCCCCCGCCCGACTTCAATTTCTGGAAGATGCATTTTGACGGGTCCAAGACAAAGATCGGGTTGGGTGCCGGAGTGGTCCTCACCTCCCCGAAGCAGGATGTACTGAAATACGTACTCCAAATTCATTTCTCGGCATCCAACAATGTGGCCGAGTATGAGGCACTCGTGCATGGCCTAAATGTTGCTAAGGAAATCGGCATCCGGCGGGTAGAGTGTTATGGTGACTCGGATTTGGTGGTGCAGCAGGTGTCGGGAAATTGGGATGCGCTGGATGCCAACATGGCGTCATACCGATTCCATGTACAGAAAATTTCCGGATTCTTTGAAGGATGCGAGTTCAAGCACATACCCCGGGGAGAGAATGAGGCTGCGGATGTATTGTCCAAGCTGGGGTCATCACAGGCCGCGATCCCACCCGGCATAGCATTGGAACACTTGAAGAAACCGTCTATCAAGCCATCACCCGAGTCGGAGTCCATATTTATCCCGAAGAGCTCGGAGGCAGAAGCCGTGCCCATGGAGATTGATGTCGGGAACATTTGGATAAACTCGGGGACTGTACCAGGTATGTCGGCAGAGGTGATGTCGGCCGAACCTATGGAAATAGATGCACCAGTCTTCCCGGTGAGGCAGGTACCGGAATGGGCGCAGCCCCTCATGGCATATATGGTATATGGAACCCTGCCGGAGAAGGAAGTGCAAGCTCGGCAGGTGATAAGGAGGGCCAAGGCTTACACGATAATCAATCAAGAGCTGTATAAGAGAAGTGTCACGGAAGTGCTGCAGCGTTGCGTTGACCCGGAGGAGGGGCAAGAAATGCTGCTCGAGATACATCAAGGTGAATGCGGTCACCATGCTTCCTCAAGGGCACTGGTGGCAAAGGTCTTCCGACATGGGTTCTATTGGCCTTCGGCTCTGCAACAGGCAGAAGATATTGTCCGAAAATGTGGAGGTTGCCAGAGATTTGCACACAGAATACATATGCCGGCGGCAGCACTGAAAACTATCCCCATCACATGGCCGTTTGCGGTATGGTGCTTGGATATGGTGGGTCCATTCAAGCCGGCACGGGGCAACATGACTCATATACTAGTCATGGTGGACAAGTTCACCAAATGGATCGAGGTGAAGCCAATTCGGAAATGTGATGGAGCTACAGCCGTCTCATTTTTGAAAGATATCATACTGAGATACGGTTACCCGCATAGCATTATCACGGACAATGGCACCAATTTTGCAGTAGGGGAGTTTGCTCGGTTCTGTGCGGAGAAGAGAATCCGGCTTGATGTGGCCTCGGTGGCACACCCAGAGGCAAATGGGCAGGTTGAGAGAGCAAACGCCTTGGTGCTTGCCGGCATAAAAGCTCGGCTGATAGAACCTCTCCTGCGGACTCCGGGGTGTTGGATAGAGGAAATACCGGCAGTGCTGTGGGGTCTCCGGACCACGCCCAACAGATCCACCGGGTACACCCCATTCTTCATGGTGTATGGTGCTGAGGCAGTGTTGCCAACCGACATACAGTATGACTCGCCCAGGGTGGCGATGTTTACAGAGACCGAGGCAAGAGAAGCTCGAGAGAATGATGTCGACTTGCTTGAGGAAGCAAGAGAGTTGGCCCTATCTCGGTCAGCGATATACCAGCAGAGCCTCCGACGCTATCATAGCCGGAAGGTGCACCCCCGGGTGTTCAGAGAAGGAGAACTGGTATTGAGACTGGTACAGCGAACTGCCGGCATGCACAAATTATCCCCTCCGTGGGAAGGACCTTTTGTAGTAAGTAAAGCCCTACACAATGACTCATATTATCTTATAGATGTGCAGGAAGCTAGAAAAGGTGTAATGGATAGAGCCGGTGAGGAGACCAAACGACCATGGAATGTAGCCTTGCTTCGTCCCTTTTTTGCATAAAAGGCAAAATGTATGTATCTCAGTTCCTTCTGAATGAAATGCCGGCGCCCCAGAATGAATCTCGGGGACTGCCTTGTCCGGATGGTGCTTCTTTTCTTATGTTTTTTCGCATATCGGCACTCCGGGGTAAACTCGGGGACTGCCTGACATTTATCTTTATTTGTATTTTCTTTAGTCCCTGGATAACTGAGTGCCGGGGTCTCGAGGTGAGACTCGGGGACTGCCGTGTCTTTTTCGTACCTGTTGCCCACGTGCCGAATGAATTTTCAACCTTGTTTCAAAGTTAAGTAATGTATGCTATGTGAAATCATCTTGTGACTCGACTGACGAATGCCCAAAGTGGTAGTCAAGAGCAAAGATAGTGGAAGGTGGTAAACACGAAAATGAACTCGGGGACTCGGTGTAAAAACAATTCGGCGCGTGTTGTGTGTTAACCCCTTCTTTCAATTATTCCTCCATTATGTCGAATACTTTTGAACCTTACCTCGGGTATTCTCTAAGTACCGTATGCTATAGTCGTGATTTTGTGACTCGACTGTCGAACGCCTGTATGGTAGACAAGAGCAAAAATCACTAAGTATAGTAAACGAGAAAGTAAACTCGGGGACTCGGTGTAAAGTGATCCGACATAACTATGTGCATGCTCAATTCGATAAGGCAAACAGCAAAGTATTCTACTTAAATTTGTATATGTTACATATGAACCCGGCATTCCGGGGATTTGATAAATTTGTTCTCTAGAGTTTTACACAGGAGAATGGGCAGCAGGAATATCGGTAGCCGCGGTGGTGTCGGCAGCTCCCCGCTCGACGGTGGCCTCAACGGCGGTTCTCGGCTGGTCAGTCGAGGCCGACTTGGTGATGTCGGCGGCGGCGTCCTGGCTGGCTACATCGGCGGTCCCCGAAGTGGAAGCCTTCCCGGATGACTGGACTTTGCCGGAGGTTTTGGAGGTGTCGGGGCGGTTGCCTTGGGCTTCTTCTTCATCGTCCTCCTCCTCGTCCTCAACGTCTTCGGCGTAGTCTTCGTCATCCGAGTAGACTTCGCCCTCGATGTATTGATGGGGCTGGGAGTAGCCGGCGAAGTAGTGCGCCGCGTCTCGCCGAAGCTGGATCTTGGCCGAGTCGGTTGTCCACGCCGAGTTCTCACGCTGCGCCCGCACCCTCTGAAGGTCGATCCCCTCATACCAGGATAGTATGAAGGAAAGGGTTTGGTCCGCACCGGCACGGGCGGCGGAAGACCGCCATTCTCGGAGGCGCCTTTCCGTCTTCATCAACTCCTGGGCCAGGTCGGACACATTGTCCGGAGGCGTGGCGCCGGGCCAGAGCTTCCGGTAGACGTGAATACCGGCGTCGAGAAGCTCCGTCCCGATACTCTTAAGCGGCGCAAGGCGCGCGTTAAGTGCTACGAGATGGTCTTCTACGTCCCACTCTCCAGAGATGGGGCCGACTTCAGCCCTCTTCGCACGCGCCCGGTTGATGGCCTTCACAGCGACGGCGTGCGTGTGGGAGAAGTGCTCTGCGGAGAAGAAAGCTGTTGATGAGTTAGAAGGCGGGCCAGTATAATGTGAATGTCGGCAAGAGAGTCGGGCAAGAAGAAGTAAAAGTGTGGAGGAACTCACTGTCCATCTGGGCATTAATCTTCTTGAGTTCGGCCAGCCAGAGGTCACACTGGGATTTGAGGGCGTTGAGCTTTTGCTCGGCCAAGGTGGCGCGAGACTCAATTTGCTCGAGCACTTCACCCTGAGTCCGTGCGGCGTCCGCCAGGGTCTTCTCCAACTCGGCCTTCTCAATCTTGGCCTGCTCCAGTTCTTGTTGAAGCCGAGTTGAGTTGGCCCGCTCCTTCTCCAACTCGAGCTGGTGCTCGGCGGCAACTCGGGCGGCAGTGTCGGCTGAAAAAGGCGACAAGTCGGGGATAAATATAAAGGCAAACTAGGGAAAGGAAAGATATTTCAGAAACAAGGAAGTACCATGGCCCTTGTGCGCAGCCTGGAGCTCTTTGAACCGCTTCCGGAGGGACCCATGCTCGACCAACAGCCTCTGGAACACCCGGGTGCGTTCCTTGCTGCATGACTGCAATTGAAAGCGGAGTATTAGAGCAAGTTGTTGAAGTTTCTCGCCGGATGGTCTTAACTCGGTCGAATCTTAACCATCCGACCAGAACCTCGGGGACTGGGGATAATGGATGTGGAAGATATTACCTCTGCGGCTGTTGTCAGCTGAAGGACCGCAGACTGAAGTGCATGCAGAGACTGAGCAACTTTCCCGGGCCCAGCCGGGTGGTCGATACTCGGGTCGGAAGAGGTAGCCTCGCTGATGTCGGCGGCATTCCAATCCATATTATACTGCTCCATTGAACCTGAAGAGTCAGCACTAGGTGTGAGGAACCCTGAGCTCTCCAAGTCGGCAGCGCTAGCAACCCGGTCGACAGTGGCCTCCAGCATGCGCAGGGCCGCCGTCTTAACGGCGATGCGGGGAGGATGCACCACTTTGATTTTACCCAGAGGAGGCTGACCTTTCTTGGCCGCCAACTGATCTGGGGTCGGAGCACTTTTCGTCTCGCCGGCCTTGGGTTGTGCCCGGCATGGTGGTGATGCAGAGGGCTGCTGGCTTGCAGCAGAAGGTTGTGACTCCGGCGGCGTTGGGTCCTGAGGGGGTGCGTCCGGCATCACCGTGGTCTTGGTGGATGCAGCAGAGGGACGCGGGTGGTTATCGCCAGCCCCGACATCTCGGTCCGGGCTGGCTCGGCTCGGTTCCGCTGCCGTCTTAAGTATCGACGGGGAGGCGTCGGACCCAGCTAAGTCGGCAGCCGCAGGTGTCGCCCGGGAGGGGCTGCCAACTCCGACGTTTGTCGGGGCAGCCGGCTCATTCTGGTCGAGCTCAAGAGGGGCTCTGAAACACGGAGTAAAAGGTTAGAAGGAACAAAGCAAAGAGGTCGGAAGGCCAAAGAAGGGAGGCTTACCCGGCAGCGGTCGGGATCTTCTTGCGGGAAGGTTTCTTGATAATTTTGGCCTTCTTGGCCCCCGGGTTGTCCGCGGCCGAGGTGCCGGCTCCCCCGCGCTTGCGCGTAGTTGTTTGGGTGGTCGTCGCGACTGGTGTTGGAGGCAGAGGGTCAGCACAGGCCAAGGGAATGGCATGTGTGATCTCTAGCATCACACAATCGTCGTCGTCCGATGCGTCTTGGGGACAAGACCGAGTTCGAGGCTTACCCGGGCCGGAAGTGCGGGATACCGGGATTGACAAGTGGTCCTCGTCATCCGGATCTTCCATGAGCGGAGTTGCCGGCATGGCATGGTCTGCGCGCCAACCACCGTTGGCCCACCTCTCGTCCTCCCGGGCTTGTCGGTCAAACCTCTGCAAAAGGAAGATAGCGAGAAGTAGTTAAGGAAACAAGAAAGGCAAGAGTTTAAGGTAGCTTCTATGTCGGTTGCTAGGTTATGTCGGAGAGGAATAACTAGAGGTTACCTTGGGCGGAGGATTAGCGCGGCTGTGTGGTTCAAGTCCCCATTCCCAGTCATCCCCCATGGAGGTTTGGGCGATGGCTCGAACCCGCCTGCGCACTGCCGGCTTGTCCAACTCGAACGGGCTGATCCGAGTTGGGTCTCGGGGCCCGCTCATGTGGCAGATCTTGTGCGCCCGGTTCTGCAGGGGGCTTACCCGGCGGGCGACAAACGTCCTCAGGAGGTCATCCGCCGTCAGCTCGTCCTTGATGGAGAGCAGGTGATCGTGAATGGCCTGGATCTCTGCGTCGCTGCCCGATGGATCCCAGCCCCAATTCGCCTGGGAGTAAGGTGGATCAATGCTGAACTCGGGGAGGTTAATGAAGTCGTACCCCTTGGCATTGTTGGCGGAGTCCGGATTCTTCACGTAGAAGAAGCTACGCTGCCATTTACGGCAGGACTCCAACCCGCAGACTTTGGGAAAGTCGGAGAGCTTCCGGGCGGTAATGGTGGCGGCCCCGCACGCCGTCATCTCCTTGTCCTTCACGCCTTTGTTGGGAATACTCTGCTTCCGGAGCACGAAGTACCTCGCCCAGAGGCTGACCAGGGGCCATAGGCCGAGGTACCCCTCGGAGAAGGCGACGAAGGCCGAGAGGACCGTGATGGAGTTTGCCGGCAAATGATGCGGCTGCAGCTCGAACTTGTTGAGGAAAGCCCGAAAGAATCTGCTTGTCGGAAGGGCGAAGCCGCGCTCGAAGTGCGCGACAAACACCACCCGTTCTCCTTCCTGGGGCGCGGGCTCGACTTCGTCACCGGGAAGCCGGCATATGACCGGTGTCGGGACACGGCGCGTGCGACGTAGCCAGTCGATGTCGTCCTGGCACGCGTCGGACCCTTCCCATCCTCCCCGGACTCCCTCAGTACCCATGTCGGGGTTCTCAGAAGACATGTCGGAGCTGTCCTGCAGCATAAGGAAGATGGTAAGTCGGGGGCACCAAGAGGAGACTTGCGATAAGTCGGGGCCTCCCGGCGCTGAAACAGAATCTAGGCCCGAGTAGCATGGAGGAAGATCTACCGAGACCATTTAAAAGGAAATTAAATGGTTCTAGCAAGGAAGGACCGCTAGCAGTACAATGGTGAATCGCTATTGAAAAGGTATGGCAAGATCTGGTGAAGAGAAACCTATAGCGGTATGGTGGTGGCGAAAACAACGATCTACGAGGAAGCTAGCCCTAGTTCTAGCCTGTTCTAGCGAAGAACGGGGATGAACTACCTCGGCCGAACCATGAATCAATCCGATCGAACTTCGGGAGAGGGCCTTACCGTGAAGAAAGGTGTCGCGGAGCGAGAGTTTCTTGTCCCAATGGCAGCGCGGTGAACCTCGGTCGCCGGCGTCGATCTCCCCGGCGTGCGGTGCGTAGGCGGCGTGCGTCACGGCGGCGATTCGCTCGGGAGCAGAAGGGAGGCAAAGAAGAAGATGATGCGGAGGAAGAAAGAAAAATAACCCCGCCGCCGTATTTAAGAGGGAAGGAGAAGAGGCAGTTGCTAATTTTTCCCGCCCGTTGGTTTCGAGCCGATCGTGGGATCGTGCGTGCGGCGCTTCGCGCGAATGGAGCAGTTGTGGCCGCACGGTCGGCCGCACCAGGGGTTACAGAATGGCGACCGTCGGCGGCGGATCGGGTGCGCTCGCCAGCCCAGGAATCGAGGAGGCGCCTCGGGTGCTCAAACTACTCGAGTGCCTGTTAGATGTGACGGCTGGTGGGGCCGGCACGGTGTTTTCCGGACAGCGTGTCAGACCGCGTGGCGCGTTTCTCGGAATGGGGCAGCGTACGTGCGACACGTCTCGGCGGAGATCTGAGACAAAGATTCAGGGATATCAAGAATACCGGAGCGTTAGCCCGGGTTGGCTAAGAACTCGGTGACAAACCAAGACGGCCATGTCGGACGACTTTTACGGTAAGTCGGACAGGCATGCCGGAATTTTCTCATCAGGTCGACATCGTGATGTCGCAAGGCCTTAAGTGACCAACTTGGGCAAGTCGGAGCAAAGGAGTTACCCGACACACTTATGTCTGCTATTGGTTCAAGGCAATTATTGGGTTAAATCTGATGCAGCCCTTCATCCGAGGCTGCAGGACTACACCAGCTTCGGGGACTAGTGTCGGGGGGCTACCCCCGGGTAGGGTAAAGGCGAGGGTAAAATATCCGAGTTTACAGCGGTAACTATCCCTTGCCTGGCGCCAAAGGTCATATGACTCTTCGAGAGGTAAAGGGACGCCCTTTGGAGGGAGCGAGGGCCAGGCTGTCTCCCCTGGTGGTGCTATAAATAGACCCCCAGCCCCTCACTCTCATTCAGGCAAAGGCAGAGATTTCTCCTGAGAACCAGCTTCTCGAGGATGTCTTTGGGAGCAAGCCTAAGACATCTTCGTGTAGCTGGGCCTAGGGGCACTCTCTTGTGCAACGCCCGAGTTCCGGTGCTGGTGTGCGGGGTCCCGGCTAGACCAAGTTGTCTGCTTGGCCGACTTAAACTTATGTCGGAGATAGCCGATATGTTCTAACCGGCATAACCATGTCCGAGGTCTCTATTTATATGTGTTGTGCAGGAAGGAGGATCCGACATACAGGTACGGGACAGGTGAGGTATGTCGGAGGTCTGGGCCCGGCATAGCCATGCCGGCGTACGGAGAGAGGCCCGGCATACTTGTGCCGGGATAAGAGGATATATCCGACATACCGCATGTCGGGCAACAAGTCAAGGGCAAGTACAAGTGCAGGGCAAGTGCAGGCAAGGACACTGTCCCGTCTGACACGGAGGTAAGGTCATCTCCCGTCTGACACGGGCGCGGGACAAAGGGCATGAGACAAGGGCGACGTGACCATACCACTGTACTGGCAACGGACTGACAGGAGACAAGGCATGGAGAAGGCACGTCCTGTCTCTGGCAGGGGAAGCATCATCACCTAGGCCGGCGGCGACTGCGGCAAGAGGCATCATGGCCTACCTCGACCTATGTCGGATAGCCCGGCGGCTAGGTCGTGGTAGAGGTGTCGACATTACCGTTGGACGGGGGCTGTTGTCCGGGGGGCCCGGAGGAATTAGGGTTCCCGGATAACCCGGCAGGAACTCTATATATAGCGCCATAACTCCTCCTGTGAGGAGGGACACCAACCGGAGAGCCAAAACTATAGTCTCATTCACTGCTAGAGCATTTACTCCTTCCTTACTTGTAGTTCATCCTAGCTCTTACCAAAGCAGCTCAAGGAGCACCTTGTAGTTCTTGTGAGATACATATAGAGAGAAGCAAGGCAGGAGTAGGGGTGTTACCTCCTCACGAGGGCCCCGAACCTGGGTACATCGTGCGTGTTTGTGGTGTCGTGTGTGTTTGCTTGTTCTCGAGCCGAACTCGGTCGGCTCGTGTTCGTTTCTTGTTTTCTCTCGCGTGAGCTTTTTAGCTCGCTAGCCCTCCCCGGATCCACCAGCGTCCATCGGCCCCACACTTTTAGCCATCCTATGGCATCTGCCGTGATACCACCACGACACATGTAATGTGTATCAACAAGAGTTTAATTTGTTTGCCTCTATAATGCTACTTTTTCATCTCCCGTTGCAACGCACGGGCATGTTTCCTAGTCACTGTAATCGCGGGTCCCAAGCCGTGGCAGCACGATCATATTTTGTTAAATTTTGTACTGTTTGAGTTTATAAGTATATATATAGCTCTTTCTTTTGAAAAACGGCCGGTGGTACATACATATGGTAGCTTACATTCTGTACGTATCTTCGATTTTTTTTATACTCCCTCCGTCCAATAAAGGATGTCTCAACTTGATCAAAAATTGGATGTATCTAGACATGATTTAGTGTATAGATACATTCAAATTTGATATAAAGTGTGGTTGTTGCACAGAGGAAGTATATATCTCTACGTATCGGCGTGGCCGCCCGCGACACAAGGAAGGCACGTATATAGGCACTGATCTGATCTTGTCCGGCAATTCAGCCTCAAAGCTCGTTTCCGACATTGTCCACGTCGTCAACTGCCCCACGACGGCAAGCGATTTTTCTGTCAACGCTGGAAAATAATTAAAAAAAGTCAGCCCTATAGCCTTATATATTCCCCCCTGCACGCTAGGTTATAATGGCGCGGTGTAAACAGTGTCATAGGGCAAGTTGGTACGTGAAGAAATGTTGCTTTGAAACATCTAATCGTAGGCCCTAGTAATCACTTCCAGGCCATGATGTGATGCCACGATGAGCCATTTCCCAAGTACTTGTTGCTGTCGCATGTTTATCAGCAAGATAAGATAATGGCATTCCTGCTAGTCTACGGTTGTAATGATGACAGTCGATGATGCTAATCTGTGGAGAAACAAAACCTCGATCGAGCCCAAGAAATCTTCAGTTGATAGTCCACATCTACGTTAATCTCGACTAGTACAGGAGGTAAACCGTAATCGGATCGGGGGCGACAAATGCAGGAACCGGAACTTTGTGAGTGCAAAAGACTTGTCGCCACCAGCACTACCACTCTTGGGCCTTTGCGTGCCGACGGAAGTGAAAGAAAAGCGATGGCAGATCGAGGCGACAAGGATACGGACGTCGCAATGGTGCGTGCGTGCACGGACTCTGAATAATGAGCGTCTTCTCTCTATTCCCCTTGCAGATCGATCTCGCACGACATTGATGCCTCGAGTGCATGCAGCTAGCTTAGCTCGTGTAAAGGAAAGCAGTCGAGTCGAGGCCGAGGGAGGGAAGAAAGTTGATGGTATAAAGCCATGGATAGACTCGATCGATCGTCCTGTCATCCATCCATATGCGCATGGATGTGCATGCGTTTCCTTCTCCGGGTTCTCAAGTTCTTTGAACATGCATGCATGTCCGTCCGGAATTTTTGGCGAGGAAGGCAGCTTTAGCACAATGGAAAGAAAGTTGGCGCGCGCATGCACGATCGATCATGCATGCCTGATGCCTCCTGCTCCACTTTGTAATACTCCTACAACAAGAACGTAGACATGTATAGCACTGTGGAAGCAAAGCTAGCGGCTGCAGCACGAACGTGGGCATCAATGGCGGTCTGCAACTGCAAGTACGCACACTCGATCACGCACATGCGCCCAGCTACTCTCGCTTGATCATCGTCAACCTCTCTCACAATGCTGGCATGCTGCGAGAGCTTGACCGTCCTGGATCGACGGATTGACCGATCGGAGTCGCCCTGTCGTCGGCGAGATTTGTCGGCAGGGCAGGCAGGCACGCACGGGGTCTCTTCTTTTCCCATCTCTCCCGGCCGGTCGTCATGATGGCCGGTCGTCGTGGTGGTCGCCGGAGGGACGGCGGAAAGCGGACCGTGCACCCCCACCGGGCCGTGCAAAAGCCGGGGATCGATTAGCCAACACGGACGAGTAGGGCACGCAGAGGAGAAAGCTAGCCGAGGTAGGAAGAATCCGTCGCCCCGCCATGGCCAGGGCCAGGGGTCTCCGTCTCCGTCTCCGTCTCCGTGATCGGGACGTATCGGACGCGGAAAGACGCGCCCGATAGGGACAAAACGGGGCTACCTTTCGTTCTTTTGGGGCTTCAGTTTGCCGATTGCCAAGTTGCCGCTGTGTCTGCTCTGCTCTGCTTGGCTCGGCTCGCATTCGCATACATCTGGACAGGCCTAGTGGCCTACTACATTGTTTGGAACTGATGCCAGGCCGTGCTTGTGATGAGCACTGGTCTCTTTTGTGGTCCGTCTGAGAATGCCTGATACACCGGTCGCCGCCGCAACCGCGTTGGGACTTGGGAGGGTCTCACAGTGTTTGAAAGTGCATGCCACAGACAAGAGTGAGAGTCAGAGCTCAGGAGATGTGGCTTCCTTCTGCACAACTGCTACACTGGCCTGGCGTGAAAATGAGCAAAACTCACATTATTTGCCTAAAACTTCAGCTACCATGGATGAAACCTCTTTTGCTAATCTCTGTTCGGTATTTGATTTTCACTATCCAAACAGGACACTGGTGTTGTCGGAAGAAAGAAACGTAGAGCCCAAGTGAACATTTATGGGAACTTCCGAAAGATGCCGGATGGGCCATGAGGAGGGACTGCGTATTTGTTAGTAGCATGATGGACTGCACATACATTCGGACGCATAGGCCGAACACGGCCCAGAAACGTATAGTTTAGTTGTCCTACATAGTCACTCCGATCCGATCCGTGTACCCTTATTTATTTATTTTAAAAGTATACCCTTAAAAAAATCACTCTGATCCATATAAAATGTCGGGGAAACGAGTGCAAGGGGCACAAATTCATAGCTGTAGTTGTGATATTTATTTATTTTTGGACCGGAGGGTACCAAAATTAACAGATGACGATAGTCGGTTTGGCGCAACGAGGGAAGCCTTGGCTTTGACTGTTTTTTACTCTTTCTTCTGCCACTTCAACTGCAATGCGTTTCTTACTAAAAAAAATACTCCACTGCTAGGCATAACTGGTAGAAATTTGCACTCCAAATCTGCAACCTTTTCGTAAGTATCATATGCACTATTTTATGGATCCACCGGACATGAATACAGATATAGATAGTGTTATACCGGCTATATATTTGGTGATTGCAGTATTGCTGGTATCCAACGCATATGGTATATCTGACATTATTTGCGAGTTATTCAAGAGCGTTAGACAGTATTATCCAATCAAATTAAAGGAGCCCAAATACCCAGACAACTCCAGATAGGCCATTTGGGTTAGATTATTGGTATTACTCGCCGATAACCACATAAGCTAGCATTTGGATGATTATGTGATTTTCCATTCAATTCAAGCTAACAATGAGACAAAGTGATTTTTTCTCCACTTGGTGATACAAAGTCGCGGTCAACCCCATCTTGCAAGAAATAAATACTTAACACAATACAAAGAAAGACACACAAATAATAAAATTTATAACAAGCAAGTAACGCTTACATGTCTATCAACACGAACTCCATTTTTACTCCTACATTTCCCTTGCACATACAAACCACATGACTTGTGGATGAACTTCTGGGTGTGCATGGTGGCCCAACTATATTGGAGAGAGCCCTTATTCCACATGGTATTGATTGGATTCGGCTCCACGTAGCGTTTGTGCTCATGGTAAGCTTGGTAGATTTTCTCCCAATACTTTAAAACATTGTTTTCTCAATTAACCTTTAGGATCCATACTTCTGACCATTCAATTTTTGCAAAACAACTGATATTCGTCGGTTGAGTATGCATTACCTCTTTCCTTGGCCCCCTTCTTTTTTGAGTGTCCGACATTAAACAACAACGGGGATGTGGTATCACCAATATCATACTTTTTAGAATCTTGTTCATTATTGTTTGGGTCCATCAGAAACACGTCATAAGGATGCATCACAATTAAACTACCATTTTAAAATGATTCTAAATAATCCATATGGGGACAAGAAATAACCTCAACAATATTTGGACTATCGTTGAACAGTTGACATGCACATTCGGCGCGAGAGATTTTTGATGATGGGTGGGACCATTGGAGCTAGGACGAGTCGCACACCGTGGCCGAGGTCACTTCCTACCGCATACTATTGCAAAGGTGGGTCGAGATCGATCGCGGACGTGGTCAATGACATGGCCCCGCGCGGATGCGACTGGAGGAGCATACACGCTGAACACCATCTCGATAGGCCTCATGTTCGGAGCCTTCGCCTTCTTCACTGTCTCGCAAATGTGTTATCGGCTGCCAAAACTCCAGGAAGTGGTCTCCGACTTGATGTTCTTCTTCGTCTTATTATGCTACACAGAATTTGGTGAGTCGTCCTGCTTCTCCACAATGGTCACAAATTTCTTCTCCATGTCGCAGGCAGACGATGAAGCCGACATCATCGGCTAGGACAGAGGCGAGCAGTGGGGGGAGGGGTGGCGGTAAATTTAGAAAGGAGGTGGGGAGCACGGTCGATCAAGAACTAGTTGGTCAGGATTCAGATTGGATTCAATCTTTTGGATCCGACGTGGGAAGCGTGTAAGGACGCATCCGAACAGCCCTCATTTTCGCCCCACATATGGGAAGGATATGCGAGTTGCTAGATAGACCGAACGTTCATACTAGATATGGGGAGTCGGTGTCTTTTTTCTATGGAGACCGAAATATAGGGAATCAATGGATCTGGTATTCTGGTTATAGATGCTCTTACCCTAGCCTCCCACCTCCTCCATCTCCTCTAAAGTGTTGTGAAACTGGATTTTTTTAGGGCTAACTGGAAACTACTAAAAAAAACTTTTTTAGGGCACTAAAACAAAAATACTGGACAGGGGTGGAGCGACCGTGCGAGTATATGGAATTACCGAAGCCCGAACCCGACCATTGCCGGCCCAATAATCAACCCGGCATTCTGAAACCCGGTCCATTGAGCCATCTTGTTCTCAGACCCATCGTACTCGCATACCCTGTCCGCTCGCCCAAAAGAAGCGCCGCACAGCCGCCACGGCCAGGAACAGCCGCCGCAAAAGCCTGCACACGCCGGAAGACCTCCCATCCCATGTCTCCCACCGCGCCGCCCACCGCCGTCCGCCACGCGAACTCGCCAAAACTTCTCCTCCCCACCATCTCACCGCCCTCCGCTCGCCCTTCCTACCTCTCCATGTCGGCCCGCTCCCGTCCCCGCACCTCACCCCTCGCCGCAACAGCAGCGGCCGGCGGAAGCAGGGCGGCCCCGTCCCTCCTCGCCGCCGACCCGAGCCACCGCGACGCCGTGCTACTCGCGGCGCGCGGTGCCATGGCGAACTGCCTCGGCGAGACCCACCTCGACCTCGTCGTCCCCGGCCTCCGCCTCGCCGCCAAGGGCAAGGTGAGCAAACCCATCGACCTAGTACACCTGTTACAGGAGATTCTACTAGGAGGCTCTGTCGAGTGACCGTTGGGTGTTGGATGGGCAGGTGAGAGACGTCTACGAGAGCGGGGAGCATCTGGTGCTGGTGACCACCGACCGTCAGAGCGCCTTCGACCGCGTTCTGGCCTCCATTCCCTTTAAAGGGCAGGTATGCCGTATGCGTATGCTCCTCAACTGTTACCATTATTATATGTTAGTATTCATAAGCACGTTGCAATTGCTATTGCAAGGCCACTTTGTATGTTGGCATGCCTGTATGGTGCAGCTTCTCTATTCGTATCCAAGTTCCAAATAAATCTCTTCAGAAATAGTGTCATTCCTATGGATTGCAATCCTCTGGGTTTCGGGATGCATATGGCGTGCTTCGGTGCTTGGAAGGAGCATCGCCGGTGGTTGAGTGAGCTTTCCCGAGGTCGTGATGATCTCTTTTGTTGAGTATGAGGCAAATTTGATTCGACTTCTGCGCTCTTGTGTCAGGATCGCATGATGCTCCTTGATTTTGTATTTTTTGTTATTTGCCTAGTATGGACCACATATTCAAACTCTAGTGTGCCTTGTTTTAGTGTTTAATATGAGTAATCTCCTGGTTGGATTCTTTCTTACTATCTTTGGCTATTAATGGCTCACTGCAGTCGTTTTGCCATAAAAAAACACTGTCAATCCATGGTGCAAGCAATGTTCAAGGCTTGAAACATTTTTTCATAGTCATGTCAACAGTCCCATTGTTCATTTAGCACAGCGTTGTTAAGCTGCATGATGCGTTATCTTCTTTGTCCCAGTGTACTGAAGTGCTGAATCTGAATATGCCAGAATCAGGAAGAAGTCACTATAAGTTACTTTGTTGTGCTTTAACAAGAATGTTCATTTCAGGTTCTTAACGAGACAAGCCTTTGGTGGTTCAATAGGACCACTCATATCACTCCAAATGCAGTGGTCTCTTGTCCTGACAAGAACGTGACAATTGCCAAAAGGTGCACAGTTTTTCCAGTTGAATTTGTTGGTGAGACCTAACGCGTGTTGCATATCTTGCTTCTTCCTCCTACTGGTTTGCAATCATACCAGGAATAATCTTTATGAAAGTGCTAAGAAATTAGTTTGTTTTCAGCGAGGGGATTCGTTACTGGAAGCACTGATACGTCACTATGGACAGTTTATAACAATGGCGTTAGGAATTACTGCGGAAATGTCATTCCCAATGGTATGCTAATCAATATTGATACTGTATGGATTTCCTCCCCTTCTCTCTTGTGTGTGGATGACTGGATTCCTTCTTACAGGCATGGTAAAGAATGAAAAGCTACCAGCAAATATCCTCACACCAACAACTAAAGCTGCTGATCACGATGTCCCTATCACCCCCGACGAGGTCTCCCCCTTCTTTCTATCTTCCCATAGTTTAGAACATAGAGAATACATGTCCTCAGGATTACATCTCCTCCAAGCCAACACTTATTTACGGAGGGAGCGGATTACAAAATGTCCTTCTATTATTCTCTAACATTGGCATCCCAGAAGTAGCTCAAATATGTCCCACTTTGATCCAACCAGCAAATAGTTAATGGCTTAAGTTTTGTCGTGTAAAGAAGGTTGCTCTATTACAATTTGCTTGCCATTCGCTGAAGTTGATCATTCACTCACTAGTAAAAAATAATACCGTACCAAGAATATATGGGCTATACTGCTGGTTTTGGTGTGGTTCATAACCAAAAAAGTTTTGTGCTGTGTAGTGCATTCACCTCCTATTATGTCTTGAAGTGTACCTGCTGACATCATGTTCTTTCTTTACATTACCCCTTATTTGTCGCGGTATTCTTCAGATAGTCAAGTCAGGGCTGATGTCAAAGGATGATTTTGATGAGGCGAGAAGCAAAGCCTTAAGCTTATTTGAGTATGGACAGGTAATGTTATGTCATTTCTTTTCTAGAAGCTCCAAGGTCCATGTTTAGTGAACCTCCACATTTGACTTCACTGCCAATCTTGAAGCTTAAGAATTGTGCTCCACAAGTGACACTGACGTAATTTAAGTTTAACTTACCAATCCATTCGGTTTTGATGCTTCATCAGCCTCCACTTAATACTAACATATGACCATAGTTTTTTTTTGCGATGAAGTTATTATTTTTAAACACACCTACTTGCAGGCCTAATTGTTTTGACACTAAATTCAGCGAGTTTATTGCTCACCCATTGCTATAGCTGATTGTTCTCTTCTTGCAGCAAGTGGCATTAGAGAATGGAGTAATTCTAGTTGACACAAAATATGAGTTTGGAAAGACAGCTGATGGGACAATTGTGTTGATTGATGAGGTTAGTTTTTCTGAATTATGTTATGCTTATGTAAACTAGTAGCCATACGATTTAGTTATTGCTTCATCTTGTTTAAACTGCTGGAAATTGTGTTCACTGAAGATGTCTTCTGAAATGTGCCCGACCCAGCTGCTGTATTTGCATTTTCAATACAGGGTCTTACTTTTTACAAATATTTCAATGTAGACACTTAAGGTTTGGTGTTTTTGATATTTCATATATTCAATCTGTATGCCTAGACGTGAATTCTTTGCACCAAATACACGGAAAAATATCTGAGAGACTTTATAGTGGCTGTATTCAGGGACGCGGACTAATGACTCGGGTACCAGCGCACCTGATATACGCAATAAAAATTAGAAGTTCAAAAACTGGTAAAAAATTCGAAATTTCTTACACAAAAGGATCACAAGTATTCTACTCGTGTAAAACAGTTGGCTAGGAAATGATTCTGATTGACTTCTGGCAGAAGAGAGAAATTTCTGACGTATATAAAGCGTGTATATAGCGCTACTTAGCCAAGTCTTTGACCCAGTGTGTAATGAAAGTTATTGTTTGGCAAAAAAAATTATACGGGTACAATACTTGATAACGTTTGCCCGAATGTCAGTTTCAGAACTTTTTGAACTTTTTTTAAAATTTCGAAATTATTTTAAATATCAGGGTATATGGAAGCCAGGTTCTCCTATGTATTTTTGCTGTATTCAGTCACTTCTTTGTGTTGGCTAGATGAGCTGATCCACTGCAGGTATATTATTTAATTAGATAGTTCCTGAAAAAACCATGATAATCTCCTTTCTAACAAGCAGGTGCATACACCTGACTCCAGCAGATATTGGATTGCTAATTCATATGAAGAGAAATTCAAATCTGGCCTTGAACCTGAAAACGTTGACAAGGTAACCTATCGTATATACAAAAGCTAGAGAGGGCAGTTTACGCTTCTGCAACTTTATATTTCAGTAACAGTAATACTACTATTTACAATGGATATGCTGAAAAGGCGATTTAATTCTCACAGGAGTTCCTTAGGCTGTGGTTTAAGAATAATTGCAATCCATATGAAGATAAGGTATCTCATTTTCCTTACTAGTCGGCTGTTAACAGTGCTTTACCATGTTTTCCATAGCGAGCCACTATCAATCATATACTTATCACGAAAATGATGCTCCATGTCTTCCAATGCGTCAATTCTATCAATTGGTTTATGCATAATTATTCTAATCACACAGGTTCTACCAGAAGCTCCAGAGGAACTAGTTTCTGAACTTGCTTGGCGGTATGTTAGTTTCTATAGCTTCTCTATGTCTTTCATTTGAGGACATCAGGGCAATCGTCCAACCATCAAATTGATGTTCATCTCTACAGACATGAAACTGAAGAAAACATCTTGACGTGTACTAGTTTGATAATTGTTTCCATGAATATCCACTGCAGGTACATATTCCTGTTTGAAACAATTACAAACACGAAGTTCGAGATCCCAGATACACAGGTGCTTAAAGTACTATTTTATGCTTCTTAGTAGGAAATAAATCCTTAAGCCTTGTTATGTTAACTGCAGGAACCGATCCATGATAGGATATCAAGGAATGTGGCACAAGCATTACAGTATTTATAATTGCCGACGCTGCAAAAAGCACTTGGCCATGACAATAAGAGATGCACTCTGGTTACCAAGATCCCCCTGTAGTTGCTATGTGCACATGAGCTGATGAGTAATATCATCCCCGTTGAAGCCTGGATTTATTTTTGACGGAGCATGAATGCATATTCTCTGGTAATGTAGTATCGCATAGAATAGGAGATACACCATTACAATTGGTCCCTGTTTCTGTTTGGGTGAGCAATGCTTGGCTGCTGACTAACCTATGCTTGGAGTGCTGGAGAAAATAAATGCAATATGCAACTTTCTATGTCTTGTCTAAGAATTGCATTGTCCGACCTAATTTTGTTTCCAGAATCATCCAATTTGACTATGCCTTGTGCAAAATCTTTTTCGCTCTTCACTTGTTCAGACTTCAGGCTACACATTTCCCAGATTATTTACGAAGATAAATGCCGTAGTCTATGTGTTGTTGCATATATGACTTCACTCTGACTACTTTCAGAAAAACATCTCTGCACCATCCAGAATTCCAGATACTATGAGGATATTATATGGACAGCGCTGAGCGAATTCCAGATACTATGAGGATATTATATGGACAGCGCTGAGCGCCCCCGGGGATCTGGGGTGAAAACACGTGTCCCCCTCACTTCCCACCAAATCCCACCAGATTCCGCTTTTACTTCTGATGTGGCAAAACGGTTCGATCGAAATAAGAATTTTGTACTATTGCAGCAAAAAATTATTTTCCACCAAAAATCACGTAAATGTTTCTATGAAGCAAAAACAGGTTGTTTCTAGATCCCGCTTTTGCTTCCGATGCAGCAAAACGGTTCGATCGAAAATAAGAATTTTGTACTATTGCAGCAAAAAATTATTTTCCACCAAAAAATCACGTAAATGTTTCTACGAAGTAAAAACGGGTTGTTTCTAATAAGAATTTTGTACTATTGTAGCAAAAGTCTAATTTACTCTCAAAACTCACAAAATACTTCTACTGAGCAAAAAAGTTTATTTGTAGCAATTTTTTTGTGATGCTCGTAGCAAAATGCTTAAATGGAGAAAAACAAAACTTTTGTTTGTAGCAAAAAAAAATATTGTAGCAATATTTTTTGTTGTAGCACTTTTTTTTGCTATTGTAGCAAAAAGTTCTACGGAGAAAAAAGTTTAATAGCAATTTTATTTTGCCATTATAGCATCCCACGTAGCAAAAATTTGTGCTATTGTAACATCTCACGTGGGAAAATTGTGCTGCTGTAGCAATATTAATTTCGGAGCACGTAGCAAAATTTGTGCTATTTTGTTTATTGAAGCATTCTCAGTGGGAAAAATTGTGTTGTTGTAGCAATTTTTTTCTATTGAAGCAAAAGTTTAGGCATAAAAATGTTTCTACGTAGCAAAAAGTTTCATTTGTAGCAATCTGTTTTGCAACTATAGCAAGTTTAACGAGACCTCAGTGTCGCACCAACACCATAGTAGCAAATTTCTCTATCTATTTTAGCAAAACCACATATCAATAATAGCAAAAAAATTGTTATATTGCAGCATCGTAGCAATAAAAAGAAACTCGACGGTGGTGCTTTGTAACAACGGTGGTGGTCCATTGTAGCAACGATGACAAAAACTATGCAACAACACCGGTGCGGCTCTGTAGCAACGAGGACAGTGACAAAGCTTTGCAGCAACACATGTGTGGCTTTGTAGCAAGCTCGTGTAGCACCGCCGTGACGCCAGGCTAGCACCATCGAGCCTTGGTAGCAACTCCGAGCCGCCATGGTAGCATTGATCCCGTGGGTTGGCATCACGCCAAGGAAGCTGTCTCCGCGGCGACGCTGCACGGGGAGGCTCGAGGCGGGCGAGGGGAGGCGGCGGTGCTGCGCAAGGAAGCCGTCTCCGTGGCGGCGCTGCATATCTGCGCTGCTGCACCCGGTGTCGCCTCCGGCCATGGCAGCACTCCTCCTTGGCGACGGTGTTGTCCTCCCTGAGGTCCGGGACTCCCCCGAGCACCAGATGCACGTGTACGGCGTCGTGGCCGCACCGGCAGCGAGCAGAACACGTTGAAGATGTCCCATGATCTGGCCGTAGGTGGCGACGGCGTGGGCGCGGCCGCCCCGCTTGTCGGCGTCGTGGCGTCGGTGGTCTCGTACCCGGGTAGGCGAGCGCGGAGGACCAGCGGGATCCACGGGGACGCGGCGGCGATCCGACCGGGCGTGACGGCGTAACCACAGCGGATCGAAATCCGACCGGGGCGCGGCGGCGCTCGGCCTGTGGGGAGCGTTGGGGGAGGAGCGCGGCCAGCGGGATCCACATGGACGCGGTGGCTGGATCTGAGCTCGCCGCCCGTGGAGGCGGCGGCGCGGCGTTGCTGCGAAGATGCAGGCCACCGCAGCGTGCTCCAACGGAGGGGAGGCCATGGCGGCGGGCTCCGATGAGGGCGGCGCGCTGGGCGGAAGGCGGGGCGGCGCGCTGGGCGGAAAGCGGGGCGAGGTCGCGGGGTTCGCCTCCGGGACAGCCGTCCACCACTTCCACCAGGAGGTCTATGCTCGCCGGCTCGCCCTAGGCGGCCGCGCGCTTCGATTTGGAGGCGGCGGCGGCGGGCTATCCGCTCCGGGGCCGGAGCGCAAGGGTGGGTCGTGGGGAACGAGTGGGGTAGACCTGGTCGAGAAGGACGCGAGGCGCCACCGCAGGCCGTGCGATGAACGCTGATCTGACGGCGCGCGATGGGGAGGACGAGTGTGCAGGATCCTCCGGGGGAACAGTATCGTTTCCCATATTATATGATCCATCAACTTCGTATCCCATCCCATTAACGTAAACTACTTTTGCTAAGGGAGAGTTGACTAAGCGATTTGATTGTCTAAGCAAAATCATTTTGCTCTTCACTTGTTTAGACTTCAGACCACAGTCACCACACATCTCCCGAACTATTTGCGTAGATGACATATTCTGGTATTGATCCACGTGACTTCCTGTGATTACTTGCTCAAAAATATCTCTCTGATGCATCATTTCGTGTCCACTCGTTAAATTAATATATACTTTTGCCGAGGGAGAGTTGATTACTTGTAGGCAACAACGACCCGGCAACTCAGATGTGGACTTCTCTACGCTTTAAAATAGGAGAGAATTCCTTATTTGACCCTTACTTAAAATTTTCTTCCCTATTTGGCCCTAATTTTTTTTTGGTTCCCTATTTGACATCTTAACTTCATTTTCTTCCGTATATGGCCCTATAAAGCATTTTGAACATCAAAATGACTCTTTTGCCCCTGATAAATTATGTGACAACATTTTAAGCATATTTTTGTGAAAGAGTGGAGAGGGATACTTGGTGTGCATAAGCGCACTGCAATTGCTTGATTAATTATATGATCCTCGTACAACTATTTATAGAGGTACAGTAGGGAGAGAGAGAAGCCACACGCACGCACAAGTTCTGCTAACTGAAACTATTAGTGATCCTAGCTAAGTGGAGACACGTTGTGCATGCGTTGCATGGATAGATGGTGGCATTGGAGGCCTGCTGATCCGGTCTTCCTTCTGATGCGGTCTTCACTCTAACATTTTGTATGCACACGCTACACAGTATACACGAGCATCCATACACTACAGACTCCAGGCAATACGCAAACACCGTCTTCGGCTCGTCCTCTGCCGGTGCATCTCAGTGACTCAGTTTCGCCGACACCGACGTACCATTCCACTTCCACCGGCTCCCGCATGGCGTACGCGCCCACGGGCCCAGCCACCCAGGCACTTGTGGACATCCATCCACCGCGACGAGCGCTCCAGGTTGTCCGCCGACAACCACGACGCCGAGCTGCGTGGGGACGCAGCGTTGGTGTGCAGCCTCCGCGCCCGCGACGAGCTCGCTCGATCTGGCTGGTCTGGAGACGCTCTGGACAGGGAGGAAGAGGTGGTGATGAAGAAGGGCGTCAGGTACGTCGGGACTGCCGCGGCATGCCGGGTAGGTGCAGCGGGAAGGAACGCCGCCGCGAACGACTCGAGTAGGATGAGCTAGCTAGTTTAAGAACGACTCGAGCGAGCGGCGCCGCAATCAGGACGTGCATGGTGACTGCTTCACGCATGGATCCATCTCCTTCATTGCATCATATGCATCGCCGATAGCTACTACAGGTGGGTGCACTCAAGGTGGGATATATGTTTGACCATACCTGGTGGAAGCAAACATTTATTTGAGTTCACAGACAAGTCAGGGGCAAAAGAGTCCTTTTGATGTTCAAAATGCATTATAGGGCCATATAAGGAAGAAAATGAAGTTAAGATGTCAAATAGGGAACAAAAAAAAATTTAGGGCCAAATAGGGAAGAAAATTTTAAGGAAGGGTCAAATAAGGAATTCTCTCTTAAAATAGGGACGTCAAACGAGGCATCATCGACGCTCCTGGTCTCTCTCTCTTGCAGCACGACTGCACGAAGCTCCAACAATGGCTGAGAAAGGCGTGAAGGTGTTTGGCATGTGGGCGAGCCCGATGGCCATCCGGGTGGAGTGGGCGCTCCGGCTGAAGGGTGTCGCCTACGAGTACATCGACGAGGACCTCGGCAACAAGAGCGACGCGCTGCTCCACTACAACCCGGTGACCAAGAAGGTCCCGGTGCTGGTCCACGACGGCAAGCCGATCGCCGAGTCCGCCATCATCGTTGAGTACATCGACGAGGTGTGGACGGACGGCTACCCGATCATGCCGGCCGACCCCTACGAGCGAGCTCAGGCCAGGTTCTGGGCCAAGTTCGCCGACGAGAAGGTAGAACTACTCTGTCAAGAAAACCACCGCTAGAGTTCTAGGTCTCTAATATCAGGATTGGGCTGGGTTTGTCTAGTGCAATGCCGCCATCTACCCGGTCTTCACGGCGACCGGCGAGGCGCAGACGAAGGTGGTGCACGAGGCCCAGCAGTGCCTGAAGACGCTGGAGAAGGCCCTGGAGGGGAAGAAGTTCTTTGGGGGCGACGCCTTCGGGTACCTCGACGTCGTCGTGGGGTGGTACGCGCACTGGCTGCCCATCATCGAGGAGGTGTCCTGCGCCCGTGTCGTCACCGACGAGGAGCTTCCTCTGCTGAAGGCTTGGTTCGACCGGATCGTCGCCGTCGACGTGGTGAAGGAGACTCTGCCCCCGAGAGACAAGCTCCTGGCGCTCAACAAGGCTCGCCGTGAACAGCTCCTCTCGGCGTAGAGCAAGGCCGACGTAAGCTTTAATACCAGGGATAAATAATAAGTGTCGCGCGCATGCACATTGCGCAACAAATGTTTGGAACATCTTTTGATTCAGCAGTCTGTCTCACATGGACCAGTTTATAACTCTTATATAATCTATCTATGGTGTTTTTTCACGATGCGAGATGTACTTCCTACTTATTTCCTCGATTGTTAATTTGATGCCCTCAACATATTAAAATCCATTTCAAATTAATAGCTAGTTTAGTATCCTTTTCAAGCCAAAGAAGAATTTCATCAATATTATGTAAGCTGGTGTCAGCACTCAAATGGACGGCACAGCTGGTGATGGCCACCGGGGTTTAGTCCTACCTCGCTAGTTGAGAGAGTCCGACATCAGCTTATATAGCTGGACAAAACTCTCTCTTCAGGCCGGTCTTTTGGGATGAGAGAGGCCTTGGGCCTCTAAATACATTGGTCGAGTGTGGGCTGACCTTTGAGCTGCTAACATCTGGTATCAGAGCCAGATTGTGTGCGTCGCTATTAGGGCATGTACACTCCAAAACGCTTACACGGGCGCTTAAAAAGTCAATTCGCAATCATGGACAAGCGTCGGACGCTAGGGGCTTGATTTTCTGTGTGTTTTGTAGGCGTCGGACGCTTGTTTATGCGTCAGCTCCTAAAAAACGGCCGGGATTTCTACAGAAACTGCCGGATTATTTTCTTAGCGTCTCCCCTTAGCGTCTCTGTTGTACATGGCCTTAGGTGTGTGTGACCGTTGCTATCACTCCTGTTTAGGGGGATGAGATATCAGCACTCGAACGGACGGCACAGCTGGTGACGGCCGGTGGACGCGTCCGGGGTTTATTCCCACCTCGCTAGTTGAGCGAGGCCAACACCAGCTTATATAGCTGGGCAAAACTCTCCCTTCAGGCCGGTCTTTTGGGATGAGAGATGCCTTGGGCCTCCAAATACACTGGTCGAGTGTGGGCTGACCTTTGGGCTGCTAACAGCTGGTATCAGCGTCGCTATTAGGTGTGTGACAGTCGCTATCCCTCCTGTTTAGTGGGATGGGATGTCAGCACTCGAACGGATGGCTGGTGACGGCCGGTGGACGCGCACGGGGTTTAGTCCCACCTCGCTAGTTGAGAGAGGCTGACACCAGCTTATATAGCTGGGCAAACCTCTCCCTTGAGGCCGGTCTTTTGGGATGAGAGAGACCTTGGGCCTCTAAATACACTGGTCGAGTATGGGCTGACCTTTGGGCTGCTAACAGCTGGTAAACTTGCTGGAACAAAATTTGGGTACCAACTCCTGATATGACCAACATGGCTGCCTTTGACCAGTATTCGAGGAAAAACATCCAAGGACTAGAGCATTGGGGAGAGATGGTCTCTCTGTCTCAAAACTTTAAGTCAGGAGAAATTTACAATAAGAAAGTATATTTCATCATCATTCGAATAAGAGTTAAACGCCCCCGAGGTCACGGAGTTGCCACGAATGTGCGCATTGGTCACGAACTCAAAAAACGTTAATAACTGGTCACGAAGTTATGAGTTAGAGCCCCGTTAGTCAATCCGTCAGTTCGGCCGTTAAGTTTGACGAGTTTTTATAAATAGACCCTTAGAAGTTTGTTTCTTCTAATTGATAGGTCCTTTTCATACAAAAAAATTGCCGCTGCCGATCAGGTCCATGGCTCAACGCGCTGGAGCGGGAGGTCGCCGCGCTGGAGCGGGCAGAGCTGGAAGCGGCGCGGCGCGCCGAGGTCGCGAAGGAGGCCGAGGAGCGGCTATGCGCGCGGCTCGGAGAGGCCAAGTACGAGGTCGTCGAGCTCGCGGGGGAGCTCGTAGCCACTTCCACGGCTGCGAAAACCGCCACTGTTGAGGGGATATATCAACAATATCATTCGGAGACGATTTATGCGGGGCTATGTACGCGCGAGCATCGTCGATGTGGGTTAGCACACGAAAGACAAGATTTAGACAGCTTCAGGGCCCGGGAAACATCATCCGGTAATACCCCTACGTGCTGTTTGTGGCTAGGTCTATTCTGTATGCTCATGGTGGAAGTCGTCGTATGAGACGGCTCCTCTCTTGTGTATGGCTTGCCTGTCTAGGCGGTGGGGGTGGTGTGTTGAGCGTGTCCTCTTTGGGACGCCTTGCCCCTCCTTATATAGGTGGACGGGGCCGGCTTACATGTAGAATCCTAGTTGGATACATACTAGTCTCCTCTTCTATTACAAGTTGGCTAGATATACTAGTCCTACCATGGTAGTTCTTCCGGCTTACTGGGCCACCTCTTGATGGGCCACAATCACCGTCCATGCGGGTACCCGTGTCCCATATCCACGACACTAGCCCCCGAGCTTTCGGGTGACTTGTAGAGTCAGGCGGAAGGTCTTGAGTTCTTGAAGATGTTGTCTTCTTGGGACACGGAATCTTTGTCGGGTTATAGATGTAGTGGATGTTGAGTTGCAGACGATCCTCGCCGGTTTGCAAATGTAGAGCTTGCCGAGTCGTAGATGTCGATGATGCCGGCTCACCCGGCGTGTCAATAGCCGGGTTGCGGGCTAAGACGTCGCCGGGTCTGCTTGCTTCGTTGTTGCCGGGGTCACCCAGCGTAGATGATGATGATGTCGGGTTACCCGGGCTTGCTTTTGCCGGGTTTGGTTGAGGTAGATGTAGATGTTGCCGGGTTTGCTGGCAGCAATGTCACCGCGTCGCTGGCAACGTTCCCGAGTCGCTGGCTTTGATTTTGCCGTGTCTCTGTGTAAACGTTGCCGAGTCGTCGGCGTCTATCTTGCCGCGATGTACCCGGATGGATGTATAGCCCCCAAGTGCCGGGTTGCATGCCCGCAGCGACCTGGGACTTTCGTAACTCCTCATGTACCTGAAATAATACATGTGTATACATTATACAGTTCGTGATATATGAAAAGAAAAATTGAATAGATATCACAATTATTTAACTTGTGTTCAAATGATTAATCGTTCGTCTTTACTAAGTAGGCTTTCGCGGGGACTTTTTTCATGCAAATATGTATGTTCAGTTTCGACAAAGTCTTTTTTGCAACAGAGTCGATCGACAAAATCATATGCACTACTTGGACAATTGCGTTTCGCATCTGACTTAGCAAAGACGAACGTCAAATTATTTTGCCGGAGGCAGGATACCCATGTTTGGATCGCGCATCGTGACAACGAGTATTCTTTGGCAACCTTATTTATTTGCGAAGTAAAAGTAGCCCCCGAGATTAACTCAAAGGTGCTGGATTTATTTTACTGAATTAAAGTAAAAAAATATAATTAAAATATGAAAGCGACTTAGCTTGTTTTGTTTCCTGCGTTGATGACGCAATGTGAGTACGCGGACCGTCGGATCAGCCGGGACGAGGTTGGAGAAGCCGGATTGTGGCCGGGTCATGGTTGCTTGAAGCTGGGCCGCAGCCGCGTTATCGATGAAGATCCCTTGTCGTTGAGCTGTAGGCTTTCATTAGGCTTTCGTTAGCCGGCTGCTCTTCCTTTTTCTTTTCCTGATCTTGGAAACCGTGTTGCAAATTGATTGGTTGATCCATCCATCGTGTGCTACTCGGTTTGCCCAATTTCCCTCCTTCCTTTCGTACGTAGCCTGCCCTTTCCATTGCTTGGCTGGCGTACGTGTTCGGCTAGAGTTTCCAACAAATCACGTCTTTTGACTAAGACTTCGATCGATTTGACTCGTAAGCGAACAAGCTTCTCAGCCAAGATTTCTTCCGACGAGATCTCTTCCAACGACTCGCGATGAAAGATATGCCATGGACCGCGAGAGACCAAGGCGACTGAAATTTCATCTTGACCCGATCCGGCGATCCAGCTGTAGATGTAATCAGCGTCGACGAGGCGATGGCGTTGTCGAGCCCCCGGACGCTGACGTTGTACGGCGAAGAAGTCGCCTCTCTTCAGACCCATCGAATTGTGAATCCACGCGCACCTCACCCCACGGTGGGCGTCAATGTTGAGGGGATAGATCAACAATATCATTCGGAGACGATTTATGCGGGGCTATGTACGCGCGAGCATCGTCAATGTGGGTTAGGACACAAAAGACAAGATTTAGACAGCTTCAGGGCCCGGGAAACATCATCCGGTAATACCCCTACGTGCTGTTTGTGGCTAGGTCTATTCTGTATGCTCATGGTGGAAGTCGTCGTATGAGACGGCTCCTCTCTTGTGTATGGCTTGCCTGTCTAGGCGGTGGGGGTGGTGTGTTGAGCGTGTCCTCTTTGGGACGCCTTGCCCCTCCTTATATAGGTGGACGGGACCGGCTTACATGTAGAATCCTAGTTGGATACATACTAGTCTCCTCTTCTATTACAAGTTGGCTAGATGTCCTAGTCCTACTATGGTAGTTCTTCCGGCTTACTGGGCCACCTCTTTATGGGCCACAATCACCGTCCATGCGGGTACCCGTGTCCCATATCCACGCACGGTCGACGGTTACCCTTCACTTCCACCCGGTCACCCCCGTCCTTCCTGTCGCCTGTTTCTCGCCGCGCTCGCTCGCCGTGGCGGCGCCATCTCCGGCCGCCCCGGACGAAATGGAGGTCGCCGCCGGAACCGCCTCGACCTCCTCTATCTCCTCCCCTACGACACCGAACCGGGATGCAGCGGAACGCCGAAATCGAGCTGGTCTCCGCTTCTGGCCATCGGGCACCGTGCTCACTCCGGTTGCCCTCGACCTTCTCCGACTGCCCCGACCACAGATTCGTGGTCTCGCTCATCTTCCGCTTCTCCTGGACCTCTTCCTTCGCCCCCCCTCGCTCTAATTTGACTTTCCCGTGCAGGCCGACGTCCGCCGCCGTGGAACTCCGACGCCGAGCCTTCTCCGGTGTCCTAAAAGGGGCGGCGCCGCTGCGGGATGGTGGCTTGCGACCGTGCGCGTCCGGCGCACTGCCGTGTGTGCCACCTATCGCTTCAAACTGACAGGGGCGTGCGCAGCATCGACAATTCACCATTGTTGGGCAACGCCTACCATGGCCGGCTGGCCACCGCTCGGCCGGTCGCCGCCGGCCGGCCTCCTTCCACCCAGCCAACACGCCGCCCTGACCTCGTCCTTCTCTCTCCCCGTCGGCCGGCCTCTCTCCAGCACGGTGCCGAGCTTCTCCTTTGACGATGACACATCCCATGCCTTACTAATTGTTTTGTCATCTCAGTCGGCGAGCGACCACATACACAGATGCAGTGGCAATGAGGACATGGCCTGGAAGTTGCTTAGATCAATCGCAGGAAGACTATAGATCGATGGATTCAACAACGAGGGAAGCGGATGGTTGCTACAGAGACAAGATCGTGATTTTTCCAGTAACCGTGAAGGTAATTGGACAAATAGATATAAAGAAGAAAAGATATAGGGTGTATTTTGTAAAAAAACAGTCTGCCACGTCAGCAACTTAACGTCAATCCTAACGGATTGACTAACGGGGCTCTAACTAACAACTTTGTGACCAGTTATTGACGTTTTTTGAGTTCGTGACCAATGCGCACATTCGTGGCAACTTCGTGACCTCTGGGGCGTTTAACTCTTCGAATAACATTGATTTGGATTGGTGATAGATGTTGATACATTTTTGTATAAACTTGGTCATACGAAGTTTGACTTTGATTAACGAAAATCAGACTCTGTAAAGTCTGACCAAGTATACAGAAAAATATATACACCGACGCATAAAATACCAAATGCATAATAAGAGGATGGGCATTTCCGTAGATCAAGGTCGCCGACCTGACGTCGAGCAGAATTGAAGCATAAATCCATGGGAAAAAGCCCCTTGATCCGCCAATGATACATGTCTATCTCCTTGCTGCGAGGTATATAGGTTGGGCTAAAAAAAAACACAACGCATCCCATACACACGTTGAACAAAAACTGTATAGAAGTACGCATCAGTACCCATGGCGCGCCGCGCCGCCAGAGAACACCGCGACACGAGAGCTAACTGAATCTCAACCAAAACTAACGAAAATGTGACGTGAAGCCTCAGATCCAGTCTCTTAACCGCCACGAACTTTTTGACGCCGTGCCGGCGTGGAAATGAATTTGAGGGGAAACGGAAGAGGACCGGACGAACTTGGTGTGTGCGTGCCGTGCGATCGGGCGTGACCTCTGCTGTAAGACAGAATGAGGTAGACAAAGAAATAGAAAGAAAACTAGCAAATTGCCCGTGCTACGTGTGATAATTTATATTCCGTTCTGAATGGCGATTCAATTATACTGTAATCGGTATGGAAAATAACATAAATTGTGATGTTTGATTGATAGTGTGAAAAAAGAGTGTAAGTGATGTAAACTATATATGTTCTTATTCTATGGGTGTCTCTCAATATAAATTCAGAAAACAAATCTATATAGTTGGCAAATATTTGCAGGCATGTGTATCTCATCAAGTAGGAGTATGTTGTGTTATTTCGTGGGCTCCATGTGTAGTCTATTAATTTTGAATAAACTAAAAACTGATTATACCGACATGGTGATAATTTTGACGGTAGTTGGTAGACATAATAGTTTTTTTAGAAGATGACACATTTTATCTACATAATCAAAATGGTCAACAAACCTCAAGCTTGGTAACAGCTCCCAACCAGAGTCGGCTCCAAGTGTTTCCACAACTGCTCAACTCTTGTCTCAACACCACCACCTCTGTATGTTTCTACGATGATTTTTTTACTGAACACAAGATTCTGATTTTATTGATATATGGGAGAAATGTTACAAAGCTTGGTTAGCCAACAGAGAAACATGAAGAACAAGGGGGAAAATAAAATGGAAAGGGCCAATACAATCCTAGATAATTTCACCCTGTTGTTGGTGCAGAAGCCACCGTTGTGTCGCCGAGATTAGCCGAACTTGCACCCGACAATGTGCAGTTGTGCACAATCTAAGATCCTGCTAAAGGCGTCCAGAACTGAGCTGGATCGATTGTTAAAACACGTTCACTGCATTTTTCCAAAGCTGCCACCAGACTAAGGTCATTGCAGAGGATCAGTTCGACACTAAAAGATGCCGCGAAAACGTCTTCCAATTTTATGGTCAGATCCTACACATTCCAAACTGCATAACGAAATTCCAAATATACTATCAACCTATTTGAAACTGTTTGAGGCAAGCTCGTGTGGCAAAATTCACAGGATCACAGTACTATATTTTCAAGAAATGAAACAATTGAATTTGTGAAACAGATATCGGTTACACGGATCAAACCTTGGAACAAATGATTTTAATGTCTGGCCTCAGTATGCAACAAATAATTAGTGTTAAATCGCTGTGATGAAGGTGGCATAAACTTCCGTAGATTATGTTAATTCAAACCTTCATGTTGTCCAAATTTAATCCATATCCATGGGCACTCTTCTGAAAATACTACACCACCCCCACTCACATATTAGAATAATGCTAAAAAAAATCACTGCTACTAAATATATTGTCCAAATTTAATCCATATACATGTTGTTTACATGGATCATATCTGGTAGGTCAACTCATAACTTCTATTAAACAACAGGAGAACATCAAACGATTTTGAATGCTTATTGGCTCTCGTGCTGCATGGAGAACATGGAGCCGTTATTTTGAAAAAAACAAAAAACAAAATTAACATTTATACTTTTCAATAATTTTGATTTTGTTATAAGGTTTACAGATCTCATAAGTTTCACGGAAAAATACCTTAAGCATGAAGCATTGAGCAGCTATCTTGAAGCAAGTTGCATTTGAAAAGCACAAGCACAAATTTAAAATTGGTTAACAAATAATTACCTAACAACTATTGGGGAGAGGAGAGAGCGCGGCAACACCGTGCTTGCTCCGGATGCCAGATACTCGTCGTCCCTCTCCTCTGTTCGGTGCCTGGGGGCGTCCGTACCTGCAAATGTAAGAAACAATGACATGGGGGCAGGGATGGAGCTCCATGGGATGAAAATATTTATCACATGTAGGATGCAGAAAACCATGCCAACGAAAATTTTCAAACTGTGCAAGTGACAACACAATATGTTTTGCTCCCACATGATGACAAAAGCTATACCCACCTATAATCATTTAGTCATCAAAAGGTAAAACTTGCGGTTGCAATATGGAAAAGGTGCCAAAAAATGGTGTAGCCTTAACTGGATGGGGGCAGTATTCCAATGTCCAACAGATGTTAATTCAGTCATAGCCAACTGAAACCGAATTCTATTTTAGCGGAAACTAACGTACAAAGTGGCAACTATATTTGCTACAACGACAATCATTAAATGACATACATGATTATTATGCGGACAACGGGAAATGAAGTGATTGAACTTACAAAAATCACATGATAAGATAAAGCATTGAATCATTGATGGCTCTGTAGTACAACCCATTATCTCACTTTTCATGATACAGTAGTTTTCTTACATCAAGTGGGTCCTCCAACCTCCTGCCATGAAACGCAAGATTGTATCAGAGTGAAACATCTCAAATTCTATGCATGGGAAACATTCGAGAAGAAAAGGGGCTATGGAGATGAGCTATAAATATAAATGAACAAACTGAATTAGATAGGTAGGAATCAGCATGAAATCAATCAATTAAACTTACTCGCTATTGTGGTTGTGCGTCCAGCAGGCTAACAAAAATTAGTACAATCTCCACTCCACTTAGTAAATAATGTTCCTGTAGGCACACACAATTAATCAAATACCTTCCACATGCTAGTACGCCTCATGAATCAAAACACAAGACCTTGCATAGTTACCTGGATCCGAATTAGGGAGGAACACTTCCTTCAAAGCCTTCACACAACTACAGAAAAATAATCAAGTAACATTGTTTTGTCTCATTTGCATAGAAGGAGCAATAAACCATCTTTGTCTGACCTACGGGATTAACTCTCAAAATGAACAGTCGGTTCAGAAAAAATCTCACCTCTTGAGATATCAAGGCTGCAAAGCCAAAGTCTAGGGAGAAAACACTCATACACGTAAAGCAATTATGAGTGCTATGGATTTTATGTACTCTGTAATAAGAAAAATACATAGTGACAAGACAACTTTCTAATTCAGAAAGCTTTTTCCCATTATCTCATCAAAGCCACCAGTAAACAATTACCATTAATTAAAGTTCTTCAGAAGCTTCTTAGTTTCCACAAGGACGTGTCTATAGTCAAAGAACATAGCAGCATTCCACTTGAGTGTATTCCAAGCCCAATGCATATACCAACAATATTCAGTATATGGCTTTCCACTTCAGAAATTAGTGATGGCATTCCTCTCTTTGTCTCTAGTCATAGAATCAATTATGCGACATTACACAAGGTTCAGATCTAAAATGTTATATGTACCGAACTTCAATTCCAACCATAGGCTGATTACAATCTCCAATCCATTCCGCCAAATAAACAATGCCCAGTATACTTGCATCCCACATCCCCTTAGTCAAAACTCAAAGAATAGATGGGTCACCGGAGAGGGATTAACGAGGCATGGTTAGCTCGGGATTATAGCAGCAGTAGCTACGGATTAGGGACATAGGGTGATTGCACATACCATGGATGGAGGGACTGAAGGAATCGTATCTTGTAATCCTAGGGCCTTGCCGGCCCTTAAAATCTCCAATGTAGATCTCGATCCCCAGGCCTGTACGTGCCTCCACTCATTGCACCTCCATGTGGCGTCGCGGCTCCCCGATCTTGCTATCTCCATTAATCCCGCGCCACCACCTGCTTCGGAGATCCCTTCTTTCCCGAGTGGCATGGAGGAGAGAACGAGCGTGTGAGGGACGCGGCGGCGGGAGTGAGGATCAGCTGATGGCTGTATTCTCGAGTACCGGACGACGGCACTGCCGTACTTGGGAGGGTGTCTGGCGACGAAGAGAGCGCCTCCACCTGCAAACCTCTCCAGCACCCACGGTCTGCGCCGACCTGCTACTGCATCAACTGGAGCTCCGGATGACTGCGGCGCGCGGGAGAGGGAGGAGCCGAGAAGGAAGAGGCGACGAGAAACCATACTCCGTGAGGAGGGATAGAGGCCTGGGATGAGGGCACGATTAGGGGAAATCTGATAAATAGCCGGAAAATCAGGACGAACGGAGAAACGCAGGTGGGATGAGGGGGAGATTTTACAATTTGCCATTCTTTAGTTTGGACTTCTATTATTTGCCACTCTTTACTTGACCTTTTATTATTTGCCATGTATTAGACTAATCTCTCTACTATTTGCCCTAATTCTTCTTTATACAGAATTATTATTATTTTTAACTTCAAAATACAGTGTGAAATACAGTACGTTTGTATCCTGTACCTGGCTAGCACCGAACCGGCCGGTCGGGCTGCCTCGATCAATTCACTCTCATCCACGAGTTCATCTCACAGTTCAGCTCAGTAGAAACAAAGGACAGAGGCGGGTGTGCTGGGCGATTGCTGGACGACGGGACGGCGCCCGGCGACCACGGATCACGGATGGAGCCAGAGACCATGGATGGAGCAGCCGTCCGCTGGCGCTAACGGACGGAGCAGTTGTCCGCGGCGACCGTGGATGGCGCAGCCGCCCGCCGACGACACCGTCCGGACTGAGGGCGGAAGGGGATTCCTGGAGGTTTGCGGCGTGGAGTCGCTCCGTCGGTCCGCCGGCGATCACGGATGGAGCAGCCGTCCGCCGGCGACACAGACTGGACCGACGACGGAAAGGGAACCTCTGGAGCCTCCAGGCTGGAGGTGTGCGGGGTGCGGCGTGGTCGCGTGGAGTCGCTGGCTTCACAGGTATGTGTGCTTGCCTGGATGGATCGTGGCTTCAGTTTGTGCTCACGATCGCGCCAGCGCGATCTGTAGTCCGGCCGGGCGGCGGCGCTCTCGTGCAGTTCGTCTGTTTCAACGCTGCTGAAAAATTTGTCTAATCGGTAGGTCAAACTGGTTCGGTCTAGCCAGCCAGGTATAAGATACAAAGGTACTGTATTTACATTGTATTTCGAAGTTAAAAATAATAATAATTCTGTATAAAGAAGAAATAGGGCAAATAGTAAAGAGATTAGTCTAATACATGGCAAATAATAAAAGGCCAAGTAAAGAGTGGCAAATAATAGAAGTCCAAACTAAAGAATGGCAAATTGTAAAATCTCCCGGGATGAGGCGACGTCGGACGAAACCGGTGTTGGACCAAGGGTTCGAGAAGAGATTGCGATTAGACCGTTGCAGCCTCCGCTGACCGCTCCCCATCTCGCCGCCACCGACCTATCACGCCGCCGACGCACCAACAAGAACAACGGCGCCGTGGGATCCGGCGCGTCCACCCCCAAGAAGGCGCCCAGGAAGGTCTGCGAGTGGACTCCGCACGCGTCCTGACTCCTGGCCGGAGCCTCCCCGAGCTCCTCCCGACCATCGGCGGCTGATGAGCGCCTCTCGGCGAGCCGCCGCCGCCGCCCCTCTCCTCGCGCCGCCTTCGAAGCCACGAAGCAATCCGTGTCTTTACCTCTCTCTCTCCTCCTGTCCTGCACGCCGCCTTCCCTTGCCGATCCGGGGGAGACGACGCCTTCTCGCTCTCGAAAGATCCCTGCGTCTCCTTGCTAATCCATGCTGCTCAATCACGCCATCTTGTTTCTTGCGTCAATTTTGTGTTCCATCGATTCTGTCAATCCTCGTTTAATTCGGCGGCGTCTTTTCTGTTGCCACTACTGTTCTTGATTTGTTTTTCTTGTGCAATTCGTTCTGTTCTGTTCTGTTTTCTTCTAACCATGGACGCAGGCTCCCGCTCGATCTCGTCGGGGAAGACCCGCGCCGCCGTGCAGCGGCCGCTGCATAATTGTGGTTCTACTAAGCCACTGCATGATTGTGGTTCTACTAATGCATTAATACTACTGATGTACTAGCAGCATAGTGTTTGGTGGTGCGGTTACTGATGTGGCTTATCATGGCAGTCTGCCGAGAGGACTCTGGATGCACCGGACCTTGTCCACGACTAATACCTCAATCTGATTGATTGGGGAGCAGCAAATGTATTGTCCATTGCACTGGGCGACACAATGTACATGTGATATGCCTCTAACGGATCGACATCTGAGCTTGTTACAGTCAGCGAGGACAACGGCCAAATTTTCAATACACTTGTGCATTTTTAGTATTTCAGCAAACGTCACGCCAAATTTTGTTACACCTACTCCCTCTATTTGGAAATAAGTGTCTTAGATTTATACAAAACAGAGAGAGTAATATTTATAATCATTTCATAAAGGTTCGAACCTTATTGGTTAACCGTTTCTAACCTAATTAACCAAATGGTTAACCTGTTTATCCATTTAGACAAAATGGTTATTTAGGTTCTGAATCAAAAGGTAAATGGTTAACCAAATCCCATCCTGAGAGTGGAGGGAGGGAGCACTACTCGATCAAGAGACAAGAGGAAGACGCCAGACAAGGTGCGTGCCCTGTTCTCTCCCCCTTGGCATTTCCACAAACATCTTGTGGGTGACCCCGATCTGAGTTATTGGACCTGACAGTCGTTGTGTGTTGTAGGTGCTGGACGCGCTGGATGATTTCTACCTGAACCTCATCAACTGGTCGTCGCAGAACATGCTCGCCGTTGGCCTCGGTACCTGCGTCTACCTCTCGTCGGCCTCCAGCAGTAAGGTAATGTGGCCTGTTGTATTTTCTGTGTTCTTGCACACATCGAGCCGAGGGACAGCATATGCGCTGTGCACTGGACGCGTAAGTTCCTATCTTGCCATTGGCATCAGGCTTGGAGACGTCCAGGTTTCCTTTGCTCTCTCGTCACCGTACTGCATATTGGTTCAGAATATAGAATCCAAATGTTTGGAAAATCTAGTTCAAATGTGAACTGATGCAACTCATTTGGTTCACAACTCCAGACGATACATTGATCACATTGGAAAATTTCACAGCAGCGCTAATTGGAAAGTGTATTTATTTGCTTCAAGTGCATCCTAAACAGAGTTGTTTATTTTACTGTATCAAATCTAAGATCAGTATGGATTCCAGTGCAGTAATTTTCTTCAAATCTAAGAGTTCCTTTTGCTAAATAGACAATGTATAGTCCAAGTATGTAGGACTCTGAACGCCGCTCTCTTGGTTCAGAACTTTACATGACACGTTGATTCACATTGGGAAATTTCACAAAAGGCAACTATTGGAAAGTTTATTTGCTTTCAAGTATTACTGCTTCACAACATTTCTTTTGCTTGTATGTACGTTGCCAAATTCCGCATTTCTTTTAATGTTCACAACCGAGCTTGCATATGATGAAAAAGTTGACAACCTTTCCACTAGTTGTACTGATATGATTACCATGTCGTGCACAAGACGATCAACTGTGAGTCTGTGACTTAATTTGTCTAGGCAAACAGTAGGAAAGGGAAGTAAGTAGCTGCAGCCTCTTTACAACTCACAGTGCTTTCATGCTATTATAGACCCAAGGGGGAACTGGGCGTCTATTGAACCACACTGCTCTTTGTTCTAATAACTGGTTTTCTATTATATGAACTTCAGTAGCTAGTCCCATCTTGCAGATTTAAGTGGGCTGCTTGAATTTTTTGTATTAGTATAGTAGTTTGCTCACAAGACCGGGACCATAATACTCAGATGTATTGCAACATTATTGTGGTTTGCAGATCATTATTTGTCGCAATGCTTGTATCCTCTTGAACGGAGGACGTGCTCGAGCGGAGATGCATCCTCCCCAACCACGTCCGCGAGCTGCTGCTGCCAGCCAAAACTCCGACTTGCTCCTGCCAGCAACCTCTACAGCCTGCTGCTGCCGGTGAGGTCTCTCTTCCCCTCATTCATGTACTTTTTCTTATTTTTGTTTCCTTTTTCCTCCACACTCATTGGAGAAAGCATCCGCGTATGTATGTAAATCTGTTTACCCAGTAATAGCTTGTTGTGTGCATAAGCAGTAGTTCAATAGGAGATGAATGTGCTCAACTTCTTGGACTTGAACCAAAATCTTCTTGTAATGAGATTTTAGTAACTAAGTTCATTCATGCTATGTGAGGCACAGTTTGGTTTCCATTACCAAATATTGGGATTTCTGCAAAAACTGACATGTTCCTTCTAGTACACATGGTAGGCTTATGGCATCTCACCTTTTTTTGAAGTGCAACATATAGTATAAACTGACATTTTCCCTCTAGTACACATGGTAGGCTTATGACATCTCCCCTTTTGTTGAAGTGAAGCATATAGTATAATAAGTACCAAGTACTAACTCATGCTAATAGAAACAATACGTGAAAGTACTGTTATGATCTCCGTAACATTAGCTCTGTACACACTGATTTCTGTCACCTCCATAGGGTTCAGTTTAACTATTCTGGAATCTTCTGGAAGAAGTGCATGTTTTCTTTTCCATTGAATGCATCAGTGCTTGTGTGTTTGGAGCATACGAGTTTTTCTGACATAAAGTCTATCACTGAAATGGTTTGGATACTATTATGGATACTGAAATCCTCCGAACCTTAAATATATGTATGATGTCAGTATATACTATTTAAATGTTCCCCGGTGAAACTTAAAATTAGTGCACCAGTGCAAGGCCACCTTCTATTTCTGCTGACCACTGAATATTTTTTAATACCAGGTGGCAACTCTGACCGTACATTGTGATGATGCAACCTAGAAGGCTAAATTTTTTAGTCTGTTCCGTCCTACGTTCGCTTCACGGAAAGAAAGACGGCGGCTAGGGTTTCAACCCTAGTCGTCGCCGCCGGCGTCATCTGCAACTCCATCTTCGTCTTCGTCTAAGAATTGACGGGTCCTCACCTCTTCTAGGTACCGCTCTGGCACTAGGAGGGGTGGGGACCTCGGAGGGTCCTTAATGCAGAGCTTGGTTTTGGTTGTTGTCTTCTTTGTCAATGGAGATGGCATCATTTATAATAAGTGATCTTCCGCGCTTCGGTCGTCGGCGAGATCTCATTCTCGACGTCAATGGTGGCTTTGGAAGGTTAAATTTGTCTAGGTATGGTTCTTCAGATCCTGATTCGTCAGATCAATCTTGGATTGTTTCTCATGGTTGCCGCGAGGAGGTTTCGCGTTATCTATCCCGGCTACTACGTCTTCGGCAATGGTGATTCGTTCTCTCGGCTCCCAGCGTCATCGACAAAGTGGCTCGGTTATTTGTCCTTGGAATATCAGTGGTGGTGCTCTTGCCGATGTTGCTTGATTAATTTAATGGCTGCGTGCGTGCACAAAGCCTTGGCATTGCGGCTCAAAATTAAAAATGGAGAACCTTCGGTGGTATTCACAGGTGTGTGTTTTGGTGGTTTTGGCGTTGTTCTACGGCTGCCTTCAGAAAAGTACAAGATTGTGTCATGTATGAAGAAAGGGCTTGATGATCTCATAGATTTGCTAGTCTATTTTAGCTTTGTTTTTATAATCGATGTAATCGTGTACTCTTTGTTGGTTTAATATATGTGGAAAATTCAAAAAAAAAATAGAAGGCTAAATTTTTTATTCATGTATATACTATTCGTCCATGGCCTCTTCTCACTGATGGGGTCATCCTTCTCTCTAATATCAACTGAACTTATCTCATTTTGACATGTGAATAAAAACTGTGGTGTAACTGCTATTTTTTTACTATATGGATTTATCATTCTTGCATGGTTTAGTTGTTGTGTTCATTGAAGCTTGAGCTAGAAGATATCTAAATGGGCTTTGTTGTGTCTTATAACAGATTGAGCTAGAGAAAGCTGAAATGGCGTGATATTTCATGTGGATTGGTACATGGTTTAAGACCCATATCGCTGCAACACAGGTGACCGTGTCATGGCAGCGCACGAGCCACACCATGGGGCATGCATCACCTGTCGCATTCCTCTGGTAAGTTTTGCTTTGTGGTGTGGCACGCCCAGCACAAGCCACACCATGGGGGATGCATCACCTGCCGCATTAATTCCTCTGGTAAGTTTTGCTTTGTGGTGTGGCACGCCCAGCCGTGCCACACCAGGCGGTTGCGGCTCTTCCCCCGGTAAGTGCTTACATCCTTTTATCTCGCTTGATGTGTTTTAAATGTTCATTAAACTACTAGATTTTGCAATTACTTATTTTAATCATTAGATGTTGTAATGAACATGATATGTTTCATATAGTTATACTAAAATGAAGAATATCAAGACATGTCTCTTTAGTGCTGATATCAGTAGTATAAATACAACCCTCTACACTAATACTTTATCTGGTAACATGTTTTCAATCCAATAATCAATGTACTTATCTATAATTAACTTACTAAAAATATATTGTTGTAAAGAAAAAGTTAAGCATCAGCGGAAAGATGACCTTAGCAATTCATAATCAAGGGTTAAGTGCTAGGGGGTTAAGCAAGTGATGAAACACAACTTGTTGTAAATGGCGCTTTAGTCTCTAGGTGTCACATAGACATACTGAATCATGAAAGCATGGATTAAATTTTGCCAAATGAAAAATAGTATTCTAGCTAATTTTGAGGGGGATTATTAATTTAGACTATCCCACCCAGTCTTGTTTGCATTGTAAGTGTGCCCCACTTTCGAGAAGAATACACCCACCATTTTGGCAGTAGGCCAAGCTCATCTCAGTAATTTTGTTTGGGCCTCATTCCCCTAATACGCTAGACCACCGACAAAATTGGTTTTGGTCACTTCGGATTCAGTTCAGGTTAAAACGGTTCGGTCGTTCGGTTCTCGGGTTATATGACCACCCCTAGATTTTGGTACACTTTTCAGTTTTACTTATATTGCATGTCAACGAGGTGTAGTTTTCTTTCAGTGCAGAAAAGAAATGTGATATATGGTTCAGACATAGCAGTGAGTGCAGGCCTACACTATTACAGTCCAGTATGGCGTCCCTAAAATCACAACAATTAAGACTGCTCTCACTGGCGCGGCAGAAAGGTTTTTTCTTCCTTTAGCTACGACTATGAGAAACAGCGAAGGGGGTGGTCTCAAAAGAGGAAAGTGTTGTAGGTTTGTAATAAAGGGCCATGAATGCTCCTCTCAGAACTAAGTCGTGTCGATCGTAAAGTAGTGCTGCTAGTATTGAGTCATAGGCGGATGAATAATATAGCATCACCGTTTTGAAAAAATCCATTCGTAGAAGCCGCTGTCACAACCTAGTTCCCTAGGGCGGGGTATCTTTCACATTTCTCTTCTAACACCTTCTCCCGGCGTTCCCTGTCACAATCGCCTTGCCGCTCGGCTCAGGGCCCAAAGGCTGATGGCAGCGGGCCACTTTCCACAGCGATTTCCCCCCTTCCCACATGCCCATGCACTCTTTGCTCATTTGCTTGTCTCAGTGGTCGTTCCTGTCCTGGCTAAGGGTTGATCGGTACGCCTGCATAGGGTGACAGAGGATGCCTTTGGTTGCTATGGATTTCCCTTGGCTGGTGGCAGAGCGGCGCTGGACAGTGGTGGACAGATCAGTGTCTGAGCGTGGATTTGGAATGGCATGGTTGTTGTGGAGTGAGGTGCCGTAGTTACGGTGTTCTGTGGGTCTGATTGGTAGTCGGCGGTAAGGCACTTTAGGGTTTAGTGAGCTCGGTGGATATCCGTGATGGATGGTGTCTTGATAATATGTGAGTATGAGTTCGTCCGCTCAATCTCGGGATGGTACGTCGGGACAGTGGTCTGAGATATTTGGTGCAATATCTGTGGTTTGCTGTCTTGTGTAGGAAGGGCAACAAGGAGTCGGAGGCGTGTGTTTGCCTTCTAGTTTCACTTCTCTTTGTCCACCTCTGGTCTCCAAATCTGGTTTCCTTAACCTCCAAGAATCCACCAAAATCTGACCACCGCTATTCTTCGCCTATAGCCCGCAAATGTAGTATTAGGTACTGTTGGAGGAGCATGGACGTTGTAGGCTAGGAACCTTCTGACTGACCAGGAGAGCAAGGTTGGCGCTGCAGTTTGGGGCTTATGGCTGGCGGTTTGCCTGCTTGGTGCCTCCTTTTTTGAAGTTGATGAGGACGCAACCATGAATGCGCCAGCCTTGCCCGCCTTGTCCGACCAGGAGAGCAAGGTTGGTGCTGCAGTTTGGGGCTTATGGCTGGCGGTCAGCCTTCTTCTTTTTATAGTTTGAGTCTGCAACTCTTAGTTTTACAGTTGATGTATGAACACATTCTCTTGTTATATCATACCATGTTCTTTTCTCTCTTGCCCTTTTCATCTTTTCTGATTTAATCTTAGTCTCAACTTCAAATAGTGCTCCCAGGATTATATTTCTACATTCTCTTAGCATTAGAGGGCATTTTGTGGGTGCCTACATGTTGGTCATAGAATTATAAAGATACCAGATTGTTAATGTAAGTCATTATCTGTCAGATTTTTGATTGCCTACCTACATCATTGCAAAGTTATTGAGATCTAAATTTCATACTTTCTGTAATATATGTTCTACGAGACACTGGATATGCAGGCGGGCGGCTTCGCCGATTGCGGAGCGCATGGGGATGAACGGACTTGGACCTCTACGAATCCCCCCTTGACTCCCCCTTCGATGCCGACGAGCTCGGGCGCCTCTTGTGCGCCCACTATTCCCACAACTTTGGTTCGGAAACTCCCCTCCTTGTCCCCTATCTCATGGCATGGATCTTTGCTAACTTCAAACCAATTTGCAAGCTCGCGCAGGTGTGAAGGATGTGGTGTCGCACTTGTCGGAGGTTTACAAGCTTGTTTGCGCTCAGAAGCAAGCCACCTCATTAGGAGCCAGGTCAGAGTAATTACTTGCGTGAGATAAAACTAGTAATTCTTTAGCTAGATTCATGCAGCAAATTTTACCTCTTTCTATAACGTGCAGGTGCTCTTGGAGGTGGATGTACAGTTTTTTTTAAACATGAATGGCCCCTGCAAAACAGGTTCATTCTCGTAGATTTATTGTGGACATAGTCTGTTTGTTGTTCTTGTGGGTAATTAGTTTCTTCACACCAAGAATATAGTGTCAGTTGTATCATAAGTTCATAGCATCATTCGCTATTACTGCAAGTATATCATAACCTTTTCTTGTGTTAATTGTCATTTCTGCAAGAAATGACCTTAAACTTTAAGGAACTGTAAAGTGTTATTCTGTCCCTGATATTGGAAGAAACTTGCTTCGTCTTTAATACATTAGAGATTTCAGTCTGTTCATCTTGATGGATTCCGGGGCATTTTTTTGTCGTATCTATAATTCGTCATAAAAGTGCTAGCTGCTGTAGAACTCTTATATTGGGTAATGCATACCTTCAGCTTTGAAGTGGCAGTTGTAATAACAGTTGTGTTGGTTATTGGGTTTGATTAGTGCACTTAATTAGCATCATTTTTATAGAGATTACGTGTTGATTAGTGTTTGTTTTCCTTTACAGCAAGAGGTGGCACCGCTGACCTCCGGCCGCCTCTCCCACAACAGCGCCCCCCTCGCAGCGGTAACTCTCTTTCCGACAGCCTGCCTGTCTCGCCGGATGTCGACGACAACAGGGTATTCATTTCTTTCTCTCCGTCTCTTTCGCCTTAGCATTTTTCTTCTATCGGATGAACTTGACATTTCCTCTTGTAAAGATTGGCTAAAAGAAAACTCTGAATGAAAATATCCTGGTGAGTACAATGCGTTTAGACAAAGAAAAAATAATAATCTTTTCAATCAATTTGTGTACTCGGTATGAGATTGTTAGCTTTTGTGCCCCTTGGAAATGAATGATTAGCATTAAGTTTCTTGTTTCTTTTAGTATAGCAGTACAACCTATCAGACTGGTGGGGACAAAAACACTCTCTACCCTGGTGGGACAAAAACACTCTCTACCCTTGACACAAAAAAAATGTTGCCTCTCAGGTGATTGCCCACCCCTCGCATCGCACCCCCAGCGGCGCCAGGGGCGAACTCGCTCGCGCCGCCGGTCCGCCCTCCCTCGGCCCACCTTGCCGCTGCCGTCGCTGGCCTCGGCCGCGGCGGTGGCGGACCCAGTGGTGGTTGGGGGGGAGGCTCGCGTTACTGATGGTGGAGGTCCGAGCCATGGGGGCGGCAGTGCACGGGGCAGTGGATGCCGAGCCGGCGGGCTCGGGAGGTGGCCGCCAGCGGTGCGCGGGTGGTGGCGGCGGCGTGGGGCGGCAATGGCGCCGTCGTCTGCAACCGCGGTGGAGGGGCTCGCTCTGATGGGCTTGGCGGGCCCAATCTGGGCTCGTCCGGGCCCGAGCGGCCGTGCGCGCTCTTGCTCTCTGTGGAGCGACGAGGGAGTCGGGTGGTGCAGCGCTGCTGCAGGAAGGCAAGGTGGCCGGGGCGTCGGGCGGGCTGCTGGTTGGGGTCGGGGGCGTTGCTCCGCTTCTTCCAGCCAGCACCTTCTCACGGGGAAGAGGAAGCCGGGGCGGCGGCCCCGGACCGGAGTTGCTGCGAAGGTGCGGCATGGGTGCGGCGGCGGCCGCCGTGGCAGGAGGCGCCACGGTTGGGTTCCGGCCGGTGGCCGAGCTCGGTGGACGACGGTAGGGCGGCACTACCTGTGGCGTCGCTCCCTTGCTTTGCGGTCGGGACGACCTCCGGGCGAAAGCCTTGTTCTGACTTGGTCGGAGCCGGCGACGGCGGCGCTTTTGGGCGTCGTTTTCCCTCTTGGGGGCGTCACTTTGGAGTGCTCGTTCCCACCCGACGCGAGTGGTGCTAAGATTTCCGGGTGAAAGCCTAAGCTCCTTCGTGAGCGGGCGGCGACGACGGATGCGTCGTTTCCTTGTTGGAGGCGCCGCCTTGGAAGTTCTTAGCCCCCCACGGTGTGATGGGCTCGCGGCGCACAGGGAGGGCGGTTCTGTTGTCAGGGGAGCGGATGGCCGGGGTGGCGGCCCCGGACGGTGGCGGTGCATCGAGACGGCGGTCTCGGTCTCCCATGCTATGATGGTTCCATGAGGCGGGGCCATTGTCTAGCGGGGGTCTAGGTGTCGACCTGGATGAAGACTGCAAGGGCAGAGGGTTCGTCAACCTGACTGGATCACCTTCGGGCAATGCGAAGGCCGATCTGGTTGCTACGCCAGGGCGGCGGCCCCGGCACAGGTGGTTTTGGCGGCAACCTGGATGAAGACTGCGTGGGCAGAGGGTTTGTCGACCATGACTGGATCACTTTCGGGCTATGCGAAGGTTGATCTGGTTGTTACGCCGGGGTGGCGGCCCCGGAGCCGGTGGTGTGTGTTGTGGCGTTTGTCGACTTGGGTCGTGTGGACGGCGGGTCGCTTCGTTTGTGTCATTTTTTTGTACAGATTGTATGGTTTTTGGACCCGGTTTCCCTTATAAACTGGGTCAACTCTTTCTATCTATTCGGGCGGTGGATACGACCACCCTTATACCCAAAAAAAAACACTCTCTACACTCTCAGCAGATTTTCCTTGCACAAAACATATAGACTACCGTAGAAGAATTTAATGTGGGCCTTTTTTCTCCTCATGATGAAAGTGACAGCTACTCTACAATTTTTATTTGCTTAAAAACATCTTTCTCACCACAAATTGACCTATCTCTTGTGTAATGTTAGTTGTGAACAAATCGTTTTCAGTTTCAGAAGAGGGTGATCTGGTTGGAGGTTTTGTTATGATTCGTGGATGGCATTATTTCAGCTCAGTTGCGGAATTTAGCTGCTGATCCTTTGGTAAGTGAATTCATGGTGGAATATTGTCATTTATCTTTGTATGTTCGATTTAGATTTGTGGAAGTTAAGATATATGTAGGATAGAAATCTCAAAGTTTAGCAAGTTTAGAGTTTAATCTTACTGAAACTTGATCAAAATTTTCAAAGTTGAATTTCTTTTAGAGGAATGCTCGGCCAAGATTTTGGGTGCGTATTGGGAATGCTTAAAGATATTTTTCCGAATACAGAGAATGCTGGCATGCTCTGGATTGTCTCGGGCATATGGCCTTTCATTTCCAAAGGTAAATACTTTTGGCTCATGGAATAAATATATTCTGTATATCTTGTAGGATACATGTGTTCAAGAACATGTACTTCACTTACTGTTTTGTTAGTTCTTGGATCAAATGTTAGCTTTTGGATAGATAGTAAAGAAGCTGACACATTCATTGAGAAGAAAAGTAGGAGGATTTTCTTTGACAAATGATTTTTCTTCAGACAAAGATAGATGATATTTCATATTTATGCCTCGGTAGTTGTTTCAGACTTCGAACTGTTTTTCTATACTATACGAACTGATTTAGTAATTACGGAGAACAAGCACTGAAATATATATTACTATATTGAGTATTGCGTTGGTGATTTACTGATTTTATGACGAATGTAGGACACAATAGCATGATGCTGAAATGAAATAGAATGAAGTGCAGCTTGCTATCCTTATTCCTTTATCAAGTGTCTTTGTCTGCTTCGTTATTATGAACTTTAGGTTTGGAGAAAGGACAATCATGAGTCCTCGTTAAATGTCTTTGATTTGTTTTTCTGGAAACAGAGAATAAAAGTAATATGCTAGCATTGTCGTTATTGGTCTAGAAAATATCAGATATGTGTGTTCTTTTATTTCATATCTTGGATTGTAGAGCCTCATGATGTTAGCTTCACCTTAGTGATTAGGTGTTTGCATGTTTTCATGGTTGCTTTCTTCATGAAATTTGTAATTTAAACTTTTTGTGAAGGCGCTTCGCCTCTTTACTGACGATATGTTTCTTTTCCTTGGAAAAAAAATCTTCTTTTTGACCTGTTTACATGAGTGTTGGAATTCAATTAAATTGGTTCGCAAGGCATTTACATCATCTTCAATCAGAGAGAATAATTATTTTAGTTGTTAAAGCCATAGTTCTACTCTTCTTAAATTTTGTTAAAGTAAAACGCTGAAGTTTTGCTGCATACATTTAGTGATAGCAGAGGGAAGTATTTTTATGAACTATTTATTTGTTACACATGTATGATCTTCTCAAGGACACTTCCATTCGTGTTCACTCTTAATTCCTATTATCAAACTCAGAGTTCAACCTCAAGCTATGTGTGTCAACTTCGTAGCCTAAACTTCAGCTAACAATCAATACTAGCTCATTGGTTATGTTTACATTTTAATATTGGAAAATCAGGACAGAGCTCTACTGTCTACTCTCAACAATCTATTAGCCTAGAATAACCTATAAGTAGATTTCATATCTTTGGGTAGCGGATTCAGATTTTATTAGATATCTGTTTCAGTGCATTTTCCATTAGTAAGTTTGGCTACTACTAACTTTTTTACTACTAGCTTGAGCAGCTTTATTCCCAGATGTTTACTCTAATAATATCCATAAGTTGTTTGAAAAGAAACCACTCCTATCTTTTTCTAACAAGAACTAAAAACGTTTAGCGGCATGGTTTTTGAGTCGCGACTTTGAAGGGAGTCGCCGACCCTGCGACTCGCTGTATAGTCGACCAAAGTCGCCGTATAGTCGCCCCAAGTCGCTGTATAGTCGCGAGTCACCCTGATTTTTGAGAAACGACTTGGGGATTAGTCGGCGACTAATCAGCGACTCAAAAACCATGTTTAGCGTTGTAACCAAGTTCATGTCTAACAAGCATACCAGATACACAGAGGGTTGTGCCTAAGTGTTCTTACATATCACAAGTACTTTCATGCAGCCCTTCTTCTGTCGTGACTGCCATGGATTAAGACAAAGCAATGCTTCTGTTACCAATCTTCATATTACTACAGCACACAAAACTCTGATGTCGGATATTCTGTCACAATGGTGAAGAATACAGAAAGTCTTCAAGGTTCTGTTTCTACAAGTTGTAGAAAAACACACCTTCCTGAAAAACATATCATAGTATCAGTACTTTGTCATGAAATGGGTGGATTGCCGCATGACTCTTGGGTAGACAAATATATGATTGTTTGATCTTGTTTTTCTGTTAAGTGAATCATATCTTCTTTCTTATTTATGTTTTTGCCTAAAACAAGCAAAGTGTAGAATTATTTCATCTTGCCTTTATATCCTAAAGCTGTGTTGCTCACAATAAACTTCAAAAGCAACTGTGTATGTGATAAGTGAAGCGGAAACCTTCCAGGATTTCATCTCCTCAATTGTCTACTCTGTCTCATCGATTTTGTGTGCGAGCATGGCTGCTACTTCCATTTATATTAGATGTATAGCCAATGAAATTAATGAGTTTAGAGATAAGTTTTATGGCACTTCCCATCCACCAAGTGGTTCCTTGAAGGCATGTTGTACTGCAGATTGGCAGTAGCATGATACTTGTATGTTCTTTCTTAAGCTATGCATGGTGGTGAAGTTTAAGACTCTAGTTTCCTTGCAATAGCGTAGTATACAGTTTTGTAAAATGCTGAAGACACCCTTGAAGGTTCCATTGTCTTGCAGTTAGAAGATAGGGATAATTTTTGTACTTCTTAATTCATATGCCACATCTTATCAATTGACTAGGGCAGTGAAAGCTATAAACATCTTGGAAAGTTTTTCATGAGGGTAGTGTTTGGTGTGCCAAGGAAAACTGCGCAAACAAGACCTCATGTCCAAGGTCGATATTGGAAATAGTTTATTTTACACACCTTTCCTTTGCTTCCTTTAATTCAGGCACAAGATACTGCTCATAGCGGTGGGTGAAGGTTCCATTATTGAGATGTTGTTTTGGTTGGTGTGGCGCAAGACATTGTTGGCAAAATTGTTGGTGTTCCACTATTGGGAGGAGATAAGTTGTTGAGGTGACTGTCCGCACTATTCCGGTTGGTAAGATGGATTTTTGTTTCCAGGTTTTAGATTTTGTTTTTGAAGACAATGCTTTTGTGTGAATTGTGGACCATCCCAACAGTGGAGGTAACGACACCAGAAAAAGAAAGTGTTCAGCTCTAAAGCACCGAGCTGTGATTTCAGGATATTTGTTCTTTGATAGTCTTACACATTTTTATTTGCTTCGAGGCAGTAGTTTCATAGTATGTATTACCATATCGTGATGAGTTGTTGCATTTTTATTCGTGGACACACATATATGTGGATGTAAACTCTACATAATTATTTCGCAAGCACATCCATTCGTTGTAGTTTCCTTATTAGGATAGTTTTCAATTTCACCATATGTCAAAGATCATTTAGTGCACGGGTACCATATTTTTGAATCAATGGATTTGGCTATCTGCTTTATAGGAATATATGACACTGCTTAAGGTACTAGAAATATTATTTGCTTTTCTTCCGAAGATCATGTTTTTGTTATCTTTAGTTTTCTCCACTTCTTATTCTTAATTGGAATGTTGATAATGCAAAGTTTCAAGTAACCATTTTACTGAAAGCGTGCCACCTAACATGATATGTTATTTCTAGGTTCAGGTTTGTGAAAAAAAAAGTGTCTTGCTTGGTGTTCCGACAAGATACAGGACGCCGAAGAAAACCCTGAAGGTCGGATCCACGTAAGGGAAGAAGGTTGTCATCTCTTCTAGTCTTATGACCCTTCAGGTTCCAATCAATTTGTGATTTACATTCTCCTCTGTTTTTCTAATTCAGCCTTTTGATCTTCACATGCATTGATACAAAGTCGGTACTGATTGCACTTGATGGAATAGTAAGTCGAATTATTCTTTATTTTCTGGAATATAGTTGAGAGGCAAACCTTATTATAGTCCTCTTTGTAGAAGTGTGACCTTACAGTAAGCTTTGCATATTTTTCTATTACTACAAAATTATCTCGAAGAGTGTATGTTAAACTGGTTTCGTAGCATAAATGTCAAAATGTTCATATCTGCGTCATTTTATAATCAGTCCTGTTTTGTCTCATTTTTGGCCTCCTCGACTTATATAAAGTGATCTTACACCAAACTTATGAATATCTACCTATTAAAATTATTTCAAGCGCATGAATGCTTCATTTTTGGCCTCCTCGACTTATATAAAGTGATCTTACACCAAACTTATGAATATCTACCTATTAAAATTATTTCAAGCGCATGAATGTTTAAACTACCGTAAACATTTTTTTAGACTATTCGTCCAGGCATAATTCTATAAATGCTAATTTCCCCTTTATAGCCTCTCATACTGTATGTTTAAGATTTGTGTTCTACATGTCACAAGACTCTTGGGTCTTCTGCACTGCAGCATCAGATCAGCATTATAATGTTTAATGTTTGGACCTGATTACTTAGTGAAAAGTTGTTCACAAGATTAGCCTGATTTGAGGAATATGAGATTTCCCCGATAAAACTGTTCACCTCATTTGGGTGATTCATTGCAACTGCTTATCGAACACTTGGTACTAAATCCCTGTTTTTAGTGGTACTTGGGGTGGGTGGGTGTGTGGTGGGGGGGGGGGGGGGGGTGTCGATTCGGATTGTTGGGTGCAAACAATATGTATAGCAGACCATAATATTGCTGCAATGAACAAAAAAAATAGTTTTTTGTACCATGCCCAAAAGGCCTACAGGCAATCAGGTTTTTGTAGAGCCGGGCCTCGTTCATTACTTTATTTCTGTCCTGACAAAAGCATGATAGATCGGTCATTGCAAATTATCCTAAGCACTCCTTTTTTGTCTCATTTTTGGCCTCCTCGACTTATCTAAAGTGATCTTACACCAAACTTATGAATATGTACCTATTAAAATTATTTCAAGCGCATGAATGTTTAAACTAGTTTCAACATTTTATTAGACTATTCATAAAATAGTAATATAGTGCTGCTAGTATTGGGTCGATCTTAAAATAGTGTTGCTAGTATTGAGTCATAGGCAGGTGAATAATATAGCATCACTGTTTTGACAAAATCCATTCGTAGAAGCCGTTGGCACCACCTAGTTCCCTAGGGGGTATAGTATCTTGCATATTTCTCCTCTTAACACCTTCTCCCTACGTTCCCTGTCGCAATCCCCTTGTCGCTCAGCTCAGGGCCCAAAGGCTGATGGCAGCGGGCCACTTTCCACCCCTTCCTACACGCCCATGCATTGTTCATTTGCTTGTCTCAGTGGTCGTTCGTGCCCTAGCTAAGGCTTGATCGGTACGCCGATCTCACATCCCACTCCCTTGTCGGGCGCCCCTGACCCTTGCGACAGGCAGCACCGTGCTCGCAGGCGCTCTGCGTCCTGTGCGTCAGACGCGATGGTGTCAACTGCCCGTGCTCATGCTCCGCCGCCCGCCGGTGGTGGTTGCTGAGCTTGCGGCTATGGAGGCACTCGGATGCCTTCGGTTGCTATGGATTTCCCTTGGCTGGTGGCAGAGCGACGCTGGATAGTGGCGGACAGATCAGTGTCTGAGCGTGGATATGGAATGGCATGGTTGTTGTTGAGTGAGGCGCCGCAGTTATTGTGTCGTGTGGGTTTGATTGGTAGTCAGCGGCAAGGCACTTTAGGTTTAGCGGCCATGGATGGTTATGCATCAATGTTTCTATGGGGTACCGTGATGGATGGAATCTTGATAATATGTGAGTATGAGTTAGTCCGCTCAATCTTGGGATGGTACGTCGGAGCAGTGGTCCGAGATATGTGGTGCAATATGTATGGTTTGCAGTAGGAAGGGCAACAAGGAGTAGGAGTCGTCTGTTTGCCTTCTAGTTCACGTCTTCTCTTTGTCCCCAAATCTGGTTTCTCCTCCATGAATCCACCAAAATCTGACCATCGCTGTTCTTCTCCGAGAGCCTGCAAATGTAGTATTAGGTACTGTTGGAGGACCATGGACTTTCTGTCTAAAGTAGCTAGGAACCTTCTGCCCGACCAGGAGAGCAAGTTTGGCGCTGCAGTTTGGGGCTTATGGCTGGCGGTTTACCGGCCTGGTGCCTCCTTTTTGTAGTTGATGAGGACACAACATGAATTGGCACCAGCCTTCTTCTTTTTATAGTTTAAGTCTGCAACTCTTAGTTTTACAGTTGATGTAGAACGCATTCTCTTGTTATATCACACCATGTTCTTCTCTCTTGCCCTTTTCTGATTTAATCTTAGTCTCAGCTTCAAATAGTGCTCCCATGATTATATTTCTATATTCTTAGCATTAGAGGGCATTTTGTGCGGTGTGCATGTTGGTCATAGAACTATAAAGATACCAAATTGTTAATGTAATCATTATGTGTTAGATTTTTGACTGCCTACCGGCGGCATTGCAGAGTTATTGAGATCTAAGTTTCATACTTTCTGTAATACATGTTCTATGAGATACACTGGATATGCAGGCGGGCGGCTTTGCTGATTGCGGAGCGCATGGGGACGGACGGACACGAACCTCTACGTATCACCCCTTGACTCCCGCTTCGATGCCGCTGTGCGCCCACTTTTCGCACAACTTTGGTTCGGAAATTCCCCTCCATCTCCTCTATCTCGTGGCGTGTATCTTTGCTGACTTCCAACCAATTTGCAAGCTCGCGCACATGTGTCGAGGATGTGGTGTCGCAGTCGTCGGAGGTGAACAAGCTTGTTTGCGCTCCGAAGCATAGTTTCTTCACACCCAGAATATAGTGTCAGTTGTATCATAAGTTCATAACATCATTCGCAATTACTGTAAGTATATCATAACTTTTTTTTAATTGTCAGTTCTGCAAAAATGACCTTAAACTTTAAGGAACTGTAGAGAGTTATTCTGTCCCTGATATTGGAATTGGAAGAAATTGCTTCGTCTTTAAAGACCAGATATTTCAGTCTGTTCATCTTGATGGGCTCTGTGGTGTTATTTTTTTCATATCTATAATTCGTCACAAGAGTGCTAGCTGCTGCAGAATTGTTAAGTTGAGTAATGCATGCCTTCAGCTTCGAAGTGGCAGCTGTAATCACAGTTGTGTTGGTTATTGGGTTTGTTGCTGCGCCTTTTCAAACTTAGATGCCAAAGATTATTTCATGTGATAGCTGTGATCTATTTTCCATTTGTTTTTTCTTCACTGTGAAGCTAATTGCTACGTGGTAATTCATTGTTTACATGCTGAAATTTCCTTCGCGTGGATTTCATTGCAGAACAATAGAACATTTTAGTGCTCTTACGTAGATAGTGCCCTAGGTTTGTAACCTTTACGGTTATATGACACTGTCGTGGAAATTGAGCCTTAGCCTTTTCTTATGGAATGATACATATTTTTTACTGATTATTATGCCAGTTATGGATCGAAGAGAAATTAACCATTCATAGATTACTTCAGACAGTTGTGATCATTGAACATGCAAACAGCTGTTAGTGTGAGAGTAATCCTTGCCTAGTAATTAAATCAGTAGGTTGTAGAGTATTCTACACTAAGCCTTAGGCTGTAAGAAAGATAAGCAGTACCAACTCTGGTTAGCAGTAGAAGGATGCAGAAATCCAGCTGTAGAAATCTAGTTGTAGATAACTATAGAAGGTTGTAGAAGGTTTGTAGCAACCGACTATGTACTCCTATATATACCCCCATGTAATACAAGGGGCTGTAGCTTTTGCAGCACACATAAAACACCTTCCACATAGCTAAGTCGTCGAGCACGTCGTAAAGGAAGTCATCGGCGACAATTACCCGACGTTGACGCGGACGAACTACACCGAATGGAGCCTCCTCATGAAGGTGAAGCTGCAGGCTCGGGGCATCTGGGATGCAATCGAGCTCGGCGCCGACGACTTCTAGGGTTCAGACCGCGTGCGGAAGGGCAAGGTGCAGCAGCTGAAGAAGGAATTTGAGATGATCTCGTTCCGTGATGGGGAGTCCATTGACGATTGCGCGTTACGCCTAACCAACCTCGTCACAAGCCTCGCCACGCTCGGAGCACCTATCGACGAAGCTCAAGTCGTGGAGAAATTCCTACGAGTGGTGCCACCTAGGTTGTCGCAGATAGCTCTTGCAATCGAGACCCTCCTTGACACTTCTGATATGTCATTGGAGGAGGTCACCGGTAAAGGCAGCAGAGGACCGTCTCGAGTTATCGGTAGCAGGGAAAGCTTCTACTCACCGAGGAGCAGTGGAAACAAAAGATGAAGGAGTGGAAACAAAAGATGAAGGAGCGCCAAGGAGGCAGCTCCTCCAGGCCTGCGCGTCCCAGCGCACAACGACGACGGCGACCATTGCGTAAGAATGGTGGAGAGGGCAGCAGTGATCGTGAAGCTGCTAGGGACAGCCCACGCAATGGCGCATGTCGCAACTGTTGCCGTCGTGGACATTGGGCCAAGGACTGTTGGCAGCCTTGGAGAAACGGGAACACAACATACTTGGCCCAAGCAGAGGAAGATGATGAGGAGCCTGCTCTCTTCATGGCACAGGTATGTGACATTTCTGCCTCGCCCATTAAGGTGCAGCAAAGCGACACTCCTGTCGTAGCCATGAAGGAGCAACAAAGCGACACTCCAGCCCCAGACAAGGTGGTGCAGCAAAGTGTCGCCTCAGCCCCAGTCATAGTGGTGAAGGACAACACCGCTACACCTCCAGAACATGACCCACTTCACATTGACGAACCGAAGGCAAAAGCCTACCTCGGGAAGAGTAGCGATGAGGAGCGAATTGAGGGCTAGTACCTTGACACCGGTGCCACAGATCACATGACAGGCTGCAGCGACGTCTTCGCAGAAATTGACCAAACGGTCACCGGCACCGTAAAATTCGGCTCGGTTGTCGAAATCAGGGGCATTGGCACCATCATCTTCACTGGCAAAAACGGTGAACACAAGGCTCTTAGTGGCGTCTACTACATCCCACGTCTGAAGAACTCAATTATCAGCATTGGACAACTCGATGAGAGTGACGCAAGCGTGTTGATCAGGAGAGGTGAGCTTTGCATATGGGACCATCAAGGTCGACTCCTTGTTTGGGTCCGACGCGGCCGGAATTGCCTCTACCTCCTCCATCTTGAGGTTGCCCGACCAATTTGTCTCTCCGCCCGCCGTGATGATGTTGCTTGGCGCTGGCATGAGCGATTTGGGCATCTAAACTTTGAAGCTTTGGAGAAGATGGGACGTCTCGCCATGACACGTGGGCTGCCACACCTAGAGCATGTGGAGCAGTTCTGCGACACGTGCGTCATCACCAAGCATCACCGGAGTGTATTCCCTTGGCAAGCAAGGTACCGTGCATAGGAACTACTTGAGCTCGTCCATGGAGACCTATGCGGTCCTATATCTCCTGCAACACCTGGAGGCCGGCACTACTTCTTGCTGTTGGTGGATGATGTCACTCGCTACATGTGGGTGATGCTCCTAGCAGCTAAGGACAATGCATCGGATGCCATAAAAAGAGTTCAGGCAGCAGCAGAAGCTCAGAGCGGACGCAAGCTGCGGGTTTTCCGCACCGACAACGGCGGCGAGTTCACCTCGACGGAGTTTGCCGCCTACTGTGCTGATGAAGGAATCCAACGCCATTTCTCTGCTCCGTACGCTCCTCCGTAGCAGAATGGAGTCGTCGAGCGGTGGAACCAGACAGTGGTGGCAATGGCGCGTGCTTTGCTGAAACAGAGGAGGCTGAATTTTGGGGGAGGCGGTGAGCACTGCGGTCTTTCTACTGAATCGAGCTCCCACCAAATCCCTCACTGGAAAGACGCCTTATGAGGCATGGCATGGCCGCAAGCCGGCTGTCCATTACCTTCGAACCTTTGGGTGTTTGGCGTATGCCAATGAATAATGGAACCTACGCAAGCTTGATGACCGCAACTCTCTCGATGTCTTCATCGGCTACGAGGAAGGAGTAAAGGCTTACAGGCTGTTGGACCCGGCAATAAGGCGTGTTCGCATCGCCCGTGACGTTATTTTCGATGAAGAACGTGGCTGTGATTGGACAACAGAAGGCAGCGAAGACCCCGGTAGCCACTTTGACATAGAGTACATCATCAGGGAGCCAGGCAGGTGTCTAGTTCAGGAGAAGACGAACCTAGGTTGTCGAGACATAGCGCTCAAGGTGCCTCAGCCAGCACACCGCCAACGCCTCCATCTGCTCCAGCAGCAAGTACTTGATACGTCTCAAACGTATCTATAATTTCTTATGTTCCATGCTTATATTATGCCAATTACTACATGTTTTATATACACTTTTATATCATTTTATGCATTTTCTGGGACTAACCTATTAACAAGATGCCACAGTGCCAATTGCCTGTTTTCTGCTGTTTTTGGTTTCAGAAAAGTTGTTAAGGAAATATTCTCGGAATTGGACAAACGAAACGTCAAAGTGCTTATTTTTCCCAGGAGGTTCGAGAACACCGAAGAGGACACGGAGGAGGACCCCGAGGGGCCCACACCCCCTCCCGGCGCGGCCCCCTCTTCTGCCGCGCGAGGACAGGATGTGGGGCCCTTGGGCCTCCACCGCCTTCGCCCTTTCGCCTACAAATACCCCCCAGATTTCTAAGACCTAATACGGAGTCCTTTTCCAGAGAAGAGTTCCGCTACGCCGCCGCCACCAAAAACCCTAATTCGGGGGGCAGAAGTCTCTGTTTCGGCACCCTGCCGGGATGGGGAATTGCCCCCGGAGCCATCTCCATCAACTCCATCGACATCTCCATCGCCGTTGCTGACTCCTACGATGAGGAGTGAGTAGTTCTCCCCCGGGGCTGCGGGCTCTTCCGGTAGCTATGTGGTTTATATCTCTCTCCCATGTGATCTTTATGTGATCATGAGCTTTGTAATCTAGTTGAATATGTGATGTTACTCTTTATCTATTATGCACTCTAGAGGTTACTTTAATATGAACTCCGGGGTTATTCACGGTTGTGAAGGTGACAGTTAGCGCACCGTGTGTGATTCCTTTATGACGTTGTGATGTTTGTTTACTCAGACTTTGGGGTGTGCTTTTGTAGCCCTACGCAATGAATGGTGTTTGTTATACAACAAAAGAGTGTTTGAGAGTAGTATTTATTATTCAATTGTGATATCATTGTTGAGAATGTCCACTAGTGAAAGTATGATCACTAGGCCTTGTTTCCAAGCATCAAAACACCGTTTACAACAAGTTCTGCTACATGTTTGCTTGCTGCCATTTTTATTTCAGATTGCAATTACTACTTATAATCATCCATATTACTTGTATTTCACTATCTCTTCGCCGAACTAGTGCAACTATACATCTGACAAGTGTATTGGGTGTGTTGGGGACACAAGAGACTTCTTGTATCTTAATTGCAGGGTTGCTTGAGAGGGATATCTTTGACCTCTACCTCCCTGAGTTCGATATACCTTGGGTGATTCACTTAAGTGAAACTTGCTGCTGTCCTACAAACCTCTGCTCTTGGAGGCCCAACACTGTCTACGAGAATAGAAGTGTGCGTAGACATCAAGCTATTTTCTGGCGCCGTTGCCGGGGAGGTAAGGTAAAAGGTACTCACATCCTCTGGCTACTAAGCTATTTTCTAGCACCGTTGCTGTTGCGTGAGTGCTCGAAATTATTTTCTTTAGATCCTGCAGTTAAATCTTTTTGTTTCTTGTTTTTATTTTCACTAGTTAGGCTTAATGGAAAACAACAAAAAAAATTAGAGATCTTTATGAAATTTATCTTGAATTAGGACATGATGCTTTTGAAGAGAAAATTAAAAAACCTATAGAAGTTTGTTTGCATAATAGTGGTAGTAATGTTATTAGTATGAATTCTTTGAACACCATTATTTCTAATGCTATGGAAAAGTCTAAACTTGGGGAAGCTGGTTTTGATGAGCATGATATTTTTAGTTCCCCAAGCACGGAGGAGAAAATTTACTTTGATGATAATTTGCCTCCAATATATGATAATTATAATCATTGTGATATTTTCAGTCCACCTACTATTGAGGATATGGTTTATGTTGATTATGATATGCCTCCTATATATGACGTTTACAATGATGAATATGATATTTTCAGTCCATCTACTATCGAGGATAAAATTAATTATGATTATTCTATGCCTCCAATTTATGATGATTACAATGATGGATGTGATAGTTTTACTCCCACTATTACTAATAAAATTTATTATGCTTATGTGGGGAGTAATGATATTATTATGCTTATGGATCATGATAAGAATGCTTTAGGTGATAGCTATATTGTTGAGTCTATTCATGATGCCGCTGAAAATTATTTTGAGAGAGGAAAGTATGGTTATAGAAATCTTCATGTTACTCAATAGCTTCTCTTTATGATGAATGTTTTGAGCTTTCTCTTGATTTGCTGGGTACTTTAAGACCTACTGGTTATTATGAGAGAGGTAGATATGGATTCATACATCACAATAATATTAGGTCTCCTCTCTTTATGTTGAAAATTTTGAAGTTGCACTTGTTTTGCCTTCCTATGCTAGCCACTTTGTGCTATATGAATTTATTTTCTTACAAGATTCCTTGCATAGGAAGTGTGTTAGATTTAAATATGTTTTATATATGCTTCTTGATGCTCTCTTTATGTTTCAACTCTCATCTTTATGTGAGTATCATAAAAATCACTATGCATAGCTAAAAGGTTTTAAAGAAAAGCGCTTATGGGAGACAACCCACTTCTTTATTTCTGTTATTTTATTTTATTGAGTCAAGTAAGATGTCTACCTCTGTAGCAATTCCTTTGTATCTTTACTTTATTGCATTGTTGTGTCAAGTTAAGCCTCTAGTAGAAAGTTGATGCTAGATTTGGATTGCTGTGCTGAAACTGTTTTCTGCTGTCCACCGTTAAATTCATAACTCTTTACAGAAAAATCGGATGGACCTGGGATTTTTTGTGCGTAATCCTCAGATATATATGCAACTTTCATTAGTTTTGAATTTTCTGATTTGAGCAAGTTAAGTGCCTCGAAAAAATTCGTCTTTACGGACTGTTCTGTTTTTGACAGATTCTGTCATTTATTTTGCATTGGTTCTTTTGCTGTTTTTGAATGGATCTTTTTGTTCCATAAAATTCCAGTGGCTGTAGCTAATGTTCAGTACCATGATAATGATTGTATCCATGCAGAATATGAGAATTTTTGATTATGCACTAACCCTCTAATGAAGTTTACTTTGAGTTTGGTGTGGAGAAAGTTTTCAAGAATCAAGAGAGAGGATGATATGATGTGATCAAGAAGATGAAAGAGCTTAAGCTTGGGGATGCCCCCGTGGGTCACCCAAGCATATTTCAAGAAGACTCAAGCGTCAAAGCTTGGGGATGCCCAAGGCATCCCCTTCTTCATCAACAACTTATCAGGTTATCTCTAGTGAAACTATATTTTAATTCGGCCACATCTTATGTGCTTTACTTGGAGCGTCTGTTTGTTTTTTGCTTTTGTTATTTTTGTTTTCTGAATAAAATGGATCCTAGCATTCTTGTGTGGGAGAGAGACACGCTCCGCTTTTTCATTTGAATACTCCCATTCTTCACTTATACTTGTTGAGTATTCTTCTATAGCTACTGTAATACTTTCAGCTCTTGTTTTTCATGCATCTCTTGTTCAGAGCTGTTAGTTCTCATATGTTATACTCTCTTGCTTCATTGTTAAATACTTGGAGAGTTTATGTTTAAATAAGTTGATTGGTGTTTGGTTAGGAACAGAAAATGTTAAATGTGGTAGATGGTATAACTAAATGATACATAATCTTGTAGATCATTAAATTGTGTCACTTGAATCATTGATGTTGTTTTGAGATATTAATATGCTTAATGGTAAACATGATGGTTTAGTAAGGTGGAATGATTAATGGTTGGTCTAGAAAACTTGAAGCTGTGCCACACTTAAATTTCCAGTTGATAGCATAATGAAATATGACTCCTAATGTTAAAAGCAACCGTAATAACTTTGTGTTATGCGCTACGGTCGGGGTCCCAACAGTGACTTGTTCATTTGCCACAGTCCCTCGTGGAGTGATTTTCATTATGCCTTGTAAGATCATATTTCTATTTGAAATCCTTTTACTTGTGAGTTCTAAATCTGCGGTTTTCATGGCACTTCCACCTCCATATTTGCTAGCCTCTTCGGTACTTTGCATTGCCCTTTCTCACATTGAGTGTTGGTGCATACTTCGCGGGTACATCCAAAACTCGTGGGAGATCTTCATCATGTTCTCCTACACATAAGCCAAATATCTTCCTCAAAACATCCACCATACCTACCTACTACAGCATTTCCATAGCTGTTCCGAGATATATTGCCATGCAACTTTCATCTTACATTACATAACTTGTTGTCATTTATCATTTATATATTGCTTTGCATGATTCTATATAGCTGATGTGTGGTTTTACCCATGTTACGCTAGATCATTGCATATCCTGCTACACTGGCAGATGCACCATTTTCATACATTATGTTTTATTCATCATGAGATATTTGTACCAAAAGTGTGTTGTCATATTATCATATTAGGATGTTTGCCCCTAAAAGTGAAAAGAGCCATGGAGGCCATCGAAAAGAGAAACAGAAAAATACAAAAAAAATAGAAAAAAGAGAAAAAGAGAAAAAAAAGAAAGAATAAAAAAAGGGGGCAACATTACTACTATTTATCCACACTTGTGCTCATGTTATAGCACCCATATTATTCATAGTCATCACTTGTGCTCATGTTTAGCACCTTTACTCCATATGAGAGAGTTTTCATGTTTTACTTGCATAACTATGTGGGGAACTTTACACTACAGAAATTGGCTTGTATATTCCAATGATGAGCCTCCTCAAAAGTGCTCTAGGTCTTCATGAGCAAGCAAGTTAGATGCACCCCCACTAGTTCCATTGGAGAGCTTTCATACACTTATAGCTCTATGTGCATCTGTTGTGTGGCAATCACTACTCCTTGCATAGCTTCGATTATAAGACTTCCTCTTGTCTAATGATCACTTTCAGCTTTGTGAGACTTTCTTCCGTTGGCCTTCCAAACCCCCATTATTATTCTCTTAGCCACAACATCCTGGTGCCACGAACCAACGCTGAACACTTGCTTGTTTTTGTGTGAACAAATAGAGAAATGATCTTCTATGTGCATATTGCTATCACTTGACTTGATCCTTTCACAAAGTTGTCATGATTGTTTGATTCATTAGATGATTATATTATTGTGCTTGAAGCTTAAATCATCTTTAATATCTACTTTGCACGGTTGATTGTTCTCTATTACTGATTCATTGAAAGTTTTGCTTTGTTATGCCTACTTGTTTATTCATTACTCATTTGATATCAATATAAACTACAGCTTTTATTCATTTGATCTCAACTTATATGCATTACATTATTATTTGATCAAGATTGTGTGAAGCATGTCACTTCAGAAATTATTCTTGTTATCGTTTTACCTACTCGGGACGAGTAGAACTAAGCTTGGGGATGCTTGATACGTCTCAAACGTATCTATAATTTCTTATGTTCCATGCTTATATTATACCAATTGCTACATGTTTTATATACACTTTGTGTTGTTTTATGCATTTTCTGGGACTAACCTATTAACAAGATGCCACAGTGCCAGTTGCCAGTTTTCTGCTGTTTTTGGTTTCAGAAAAGTTGTTAAGGAAATATTCTCGTAATTGGACAAACGAAACGTCAAAGTGCTTATTTTTTCCAGGAGGTTCCAGAACACCGAAGAGGACACGGAGGAGGACCCCGAGGGGCCCACACCCCCTCCCGACGCGGCCCCCTCTTCTGTCGCGCGAGGACAGGGTGTGGGGCCCTCGGGCCTCCACCGCCTTCGCCCTTTCGCCTACAAATACCCCCCATATTTCTAAGACCTAATACGGAGTCCTTTTCCAGAGAAGAGTTCCGCTGCGCCGCCGCCACCAAAAACCCTAATTCGGGGGACAGAAGTCTCTGTTTCGGCACCCTGCCGGGACGGGGAATTGCCCCCCGGAGCCATCTCCATCAACTCCATCGCCGTTGCTGACTCCTACGATGAGGAGTGAGTAGTTCTCCCCCGGGGCTGGGGGCTCTTCCGGTAGCTATGTGGTTTATATCTCTCTCCCATGTGATATTTATGTGATCATGAGCTTTGTAATCTAGTTGAATATGTGATGTTACTCTTTATCTATTATGCACTCTAGAGGTTACTTTAATATGAACTCCGGGGTTATTCACGGTTGTGAAGGTGACAGTTAGCGCACCGTGTGTGATTCCTTTATGACGTTGTGGTGTTTGTTTACTCAGACTTTGGGGTGTGCTTTTGTAGCCCTACGCAATGAATGGTGTTTGTTATACAACAAAAGAGTGTTTGAGAGTAGTATTTATTATTCAATTGTGATATCATTGTTGAGAATGTCCACTAGTGAAAGTATGATCCCTAGGCCTTGTTTCCAAGCATCAAAACACCGTTTACAACAAGTTCTGCTACATGTTTGCTTGCTGCCATTTTTATTTCAGATTGCAATTACTACTTATAATCATCTATATTACTTGTATTTCACTATCTCTTCGCCGAACTAGTGCACCTATACATCTGTCAAGTGTATTGGGTGTGTTGGGGACACAAGAGACTTCTTGTATCTTAATTGCAGGGTTGCTTGAGAGGGATATCTTTGACCTCTACCTCCCTGAGTTCGATATACCTTGGGTGATTCACTTAAGGGAAACTTGCTGCTGTCCTACAAACCTCTGCTCTTGGAGGCCCAACACTGTCTACGAGAATAGAAGTGTGCGTAGACATCAGTACTGCAACCCCAGCAACACCAGATTTTTTCACACCACCCGAAGATGATGATGATCGACTTGATGCAGCACATGGTGACACGCCAGTCCGCTATCGCATGGTCGAGGATCTGGTTGGAGGAGAAGAACCAGTGCCTGGGCTCGCACCACGCAACCTTGATTGTGAGCTACACTTGGCCAGCACGGGGGTATCATGCTCATTCGAAGAAGCTGAGTGCGACAAGGCTTGGCAGGCAGCCATGCATGCCGAAACTGAAGCTGTGGAGCGAAACAAGACATGGGAGCTAGTAGATCTGCCACACGGGCATTGACCAATTGGCCTCAAGTGTGTCTATAAGTTAAAGAAAAATGAAGCTGGTGAAGTAATCAAACACAAAGCACGGCTGGTTGCTCGCGTGGAATAGACTTTGATGAAGTCTTTGCTCCCGTGGATCGCATGGAATCCATCCGGCTGCTACTTGCTTTGGCTGCTCAGGAAGGGTGCCCTGTCCACCACATGGACATAAAATCAGCCTTTCTCAATGGAGAACTGAAGGAGGAGGTCTATGTGAAGCACCCACTCGACTTTGTTGTCAAAGGAGAAGAAGGAAAGGTTTTGCGGCTGCGCAAGGCCCTCTATGGCCTGCGACAGGCGCCACGAGCATGGAATGCAAAGCTTGGTTGCACGGTCAAAGAAATGGGTTTCAAACAGAGCAAGCACGAGCATGCAATCTATCGTTAGGCGCAACAACGACGATACAACCTTGCTCATTGGAGTATATGTGGATGATCTGATCATCATGGGTTCATCCAAGGGAGCAGTGGAGAGCTTCAAGGACGAGATGAAAACAAAATTCCAGATGAGCGACCTTGGACTACTTTCATTCTATCTTGGAATCGAAGTCCACCAACATTGCAATGGCATCAGCCTATGCCAGGCACACTATGCCACGCGTATCCTTCAGCTCGGAGGTATGGAAGGCTGCAATCCTACACACACTCCAATGGAGGAGCGGCTCAGGCTGAGCCGCGAAAGTACAACAGAAGAGGTGGATGCTACAGAGTACCGGCGGATCGTTGGCAGCCTCCGCTATCTTCTCCACACCAGGCCAGACCTGGCATTTGCTGTTGGGTTCATGAGTTGATTCATGGAATGACCCACAAAGGAGCACATGATGGCTGTGAAGAGAATTCTTCGCTACGTCGCTGGCACGATCAACTGTGGTCTTCACTACAGACGGAAGACAAATGAGGTAAGTCTGATTGGTTATAGTGATAGTGGCCTCGCTGGCGACATTGACACTAGAAAGAGCACAAGTGGCACATTGTTCTTCCTCGGCAACTGCTTGGTAAGTTGGCAATCTCTCAAGCAGAAGGTGGTTGCTCAGTCTTCTTGTGAGGCAGAATATGTAGCAAGCACAACTGCAGCAAATTAGGGAATTTGGCTTGCTCAACTTCTTGGTGAACTTCAAGGAAGAAAAGCTGAGACAGTGGAGCTAAAGGTGGACAACAAGCCAAAAATCAAGTCTTCCACGAGCGCAACAAGCATATCGATTTTCGGTATCACTTCATCAGAGATTGCTTGGAAGATGGAAGCATCAGCACCAGCTTCATCAATACATCAGATCAGCTCGCAGACATTTTGACAAAATCTTTGGGCCGAGTGAAGTTTCAGGAGCTGCGTGCTCGAATTGGGATGGTCCAGATCAAGTCATGTTTGAAGAGCAAGGATTAGGGGGGGGGGGGGGGGGGAATTGTGAGAGTAATCCTTGCCTAGTAACTAAATCAGTAGGTTCTAGAGTATTCTACACTAAGCCTTAGGCTGTAAGAAAGATTAGCAGTACTAACTCTAGTTAGCAGTAGAAGGTTGTAGAAGGATGCAGAAACCCAGTCGTAGAAACCTAGTTGCAGACAACTATAGAAGGTTGTAGAAGGTTTGTAGCAACCGACTATGTACTCCTATATATACCCCCATGTAATACAAGGGGCTGTAGCTTTTGCAGCACACATAAAACAGTTAGATGCTTTAGAAGGTTATTTTTTACCATGTTCTCTAAGAACTTATGTTATGCAATTCCTTTTGGCTTGTTTCTTAATTGATTAACCCTAATTACACCTAGTTTTCACGAAGTACACGTTGCGTTGAATAGGCATACAAGCAATATCTACTCTCTGTCTTAGGGAGGAGAGATACAATTTGTTTTGTAACTTAATTGTCCTCTCCAGCTTGCTACTGGGTTAGGTGCATAAACTTCTGGATGGAAGTGTAGCAAATGTGATAAAACTGAGAATCTCTGGTTAAATTTAACCGATGGTATGATCCTCTGCGGGGGAAGTTTCTGGGATGGAAGTGGTGAAAATAATCATGATGTTGAACACTACACTAAATATCCTCTAGCAGTAAAGCTTGGAACAGTTACTACTGATTTGGAGCAGGTAATGCTACATTTAAAATTTTGCAATTTTGGACTTGCCATTTTTATTATTTACTATTCCACACACCTGATTTTGGAAGGAGCAGGACTGTCAAATGTGCAATCAAACATTTTGATCTTTAAGCCAGTTGTATAAAAATGATATCTGGAATAACATACTTTAATAGCCTTTAGAAATTCTTCGTCAGAAAACGATTGTCAAAGTTGCATTTGTAGGCATACAGAGTTGAAATATAAAAATGATGATACAATCTAACTGTTATTGAGAGTACAGCCTTTTGTAATTTTTTGTTGTTTGGTAATAATATATTTCCCGCATACCAGTATACTAAAAAATATTCTCGGTGCAACCTTTCTCATAGGACAGACCGGGCAGTAGAGACTGCTTTCTAGGTTTCCCCATACCTTCTGCTATTAACTAAAGTACCTATCATACCTGATTTTCTGTGACAGTTCAGACATTTACTCATACCCGGAATGTTGTCTCTATAGATGGTGGCTAACCTGGGAGAGATAGACAGCCGCCAGCTTCTTAGGGTTTTCTACTAGGAGTCACATATATATATCAGCCAGGCTAAGAGAAGATGGGCCACATGGGACATCACCATAACAGGCCCATTAACAGTTCAACACTCCCCCTCTTGTCACATGCCAAATTGCATTCCTTTGCTCCCAGTCCTTTCCTTTCGTTAAACTGTCTGCAATTTGTTGCCCTGTGTTCACATAATCAATCTTGATAATTCCAGCATCTAATTTCTCCTTGATAAACAATCTATCAATCTCCACATATTTGGTTTTGTCATGTTGGACTGGGTTATTTGCTATGCATATGGCTGACTTGTTATCACACCAAACATTCAGATGTCCATCTTTTAGCACCTTCAATTCACTTAAGAGATTTCTCACCCATAGCATCTCACTCAGTCCTTGAGACATGGCCCGGTATTCTGCTTCGGTAGTTGACTTTGATACAACTGGTTGCTTTTTACTTCTCCATGACACTAAGTTGCCTCCAACAAACACGCAATATCCTGAAGTTGACCTCCTGTCATCAAGACAGCTTGCCCAATCAGCATCGCTATAGCCATCAATCACTAGGTGTCCATTACTTCGAAACCACAAACCCTTTCCTGGAGTCCCCTTTATGTATCTTAGAATTCGATATACTGCATCCAAAGTGACCAGTCCTAGGCTCAAGCATATATCTACTTACAATGGTCACAGCAAAAGCAATATTTGACCTTGTATGACATAGATATAACAACTTCCCTACGAGTTTCTGATAATTTTCCTTTTCTACCAATTCCCCAGACTCAGCAGTTATCCGATAATTTATATCTATGGGAGTTGTGGCTGCTCGGCACTGCATCATTCCCGTTTCACTCAGGAGATCGAGGATGTACTTGTGTTGCATCAGTACTATGCCTCTTGCAGATCGAGCAATTTCTATACCGAGAAAGTACTTGAGCTGGCCAAGATCCTTCACCTCAAATGTTTTACTTAGACACCCCTTTAGTCTAACTATTTCTGCTTCATCATCACCAGTAATTATAATATTATCCACATAAACTGCCAGAATAGTAATTTTCTGATTTAAATATTTGTAAAACACCGTGTGATCACCATTACACTGTCCATATCCCATACCACACACAACCCTTCTAAACCGGTCAAATCAAGCTCTAGGAGATTGTTTCAGACCATAAAGAGCCTTTTTTCAATTTGCACACTTTACCTCCATTTCCAGCGGCAGCCATTCCTGGCGCCACCTCCATATACACCTCTTCCTTTAGATCACCATGCAAGAAAGCATTTTTTACATCAAGCTGATGCAGTGGCCATCCGAAATTTGCTGCGCATGATATCAGGATTCTCACAGTATTCATTTTTGCCACAGGAGCAAAAGTTTCATAGTCAATGCCATATACTTGACTATATCCCCTTGCAACCAGCCTTGCCTTATATCTTTCTATTTTCCTTTTAGGACTTGTTTGACAGTAAATACCCACTTGCATCCAACTACTCTCTTTCCCTCTGGCAAGTCAGTCAACTCCCAAGTTTGATTCTTCCTCAACGCTTCCAACTCTTCTCTCGTAGCTGCACACCACTTAGGGTCTTGTTGTGCGACTCTCGAATCACTAGGAGTTGACACTAATTGGAGGGACACAACAAATGTTCGATAGGAGGGAGACAAGGCTTCGTATGAAACATAGTTGCTAATGTCATGAGCATTAAAGCCATACCTATCCACACATTTGCTTGTAGCTGCTCTAGTCCCCTTTCTAAGAGCAATTGGTAAGTCTATCGACCCCTCAGTGACATTTGAGTTTGCATCTGGTGTTGGACTAGAAGATTGTTCTTCCTCTTGCATGTGCGGTTCAGCATTCTCCCTCTGTTCAACAACCTCACGGGGCCTCCTTGAGTACACACGGAGTTGTTGTTCAGCATTCTCCCTCTGTTCAACAACCTCACGAGGCCTCCTTGAGTACACACGGAGTTGTTGTTCTTGACCCTGTTGATGTGCAGTTGTACGAGCACCATCAGTTTCAGAATTTGGAATAGAGATGGGAACCGATCCAATCATCAACGAAGAAGATTGCCTCTCTGTAGTTGTAGTTGTAGGTATGACTGTTCTCTTCCCCTCTTGACCATCAGTCAAAGGCGACAGATGGTCAAGTCCTTCAAACAACATGCTCAAATCTGTTTACTCCCCATAAAAAGGTTCAGACTCACGAAAGCTAACATCCATACTCACAAATGTTCTGTGCTCAGTTGGATTCCAACATTTGTATCCCTATTGTCCAGAAGGATAGCCAATAAAGATGCATTTCACAGCCTTAGGATCGAGCTTGCTCACTGAGGGCCTGTGATCTCGGACAAAGCAAGTGCACCCAAAGACTCTGGGAACAACGTTGAACTTGTTTTCGCCAAATAGAAGCTCACACGGAGATTTCATGCCAATAATCCGTGAAGGCGTGTGATTAATAAGATAGGTAGCAGTTAGAACAGCCTCACCCCACAAAAATTTAGGTACAGAGACCGAGTTACCTCCAATATGTGGCGATTCTTTCTTTCAGCTACACCATTCTGAGAAGGTGTATCTGGGCAGGAAGTCTGGTGCATGATGCCTTTCTCTGATAAGAATTCTCCAAATCTCCTGTTAACATATTCTGTCCCATTATCGGATCTGAGCATTTGCACCTGCAACTTAAACTGAGTGTTCACATATGCACAGAAGTCTTGGAAACATTGAAACACCTCATCTTTGTGGCGTAAGAGGTACACCCAAGTCATGCGAGTATAGGAATCAATGAAGGTTACAAAATATTTCATTCCGCTGATAGACGTACTGGGACATGTCCATACATCAGAGTGCACAAGAGTGAAGGGAGCTATACTCCTTAGCCCTTTACTCACATAAGATGTTCTGGTATGCTTAGCATACTGACATGCATCACATTTTAGTTTGCTCATGTCTACTCCACTCATTACATCAGGAAAAACTTTGAACATCTTGTGAAAAGAAATGTGCCCCATACGACAATGATGGATCATGGCCTTGATCTCCTTGCCACCTTGAACCGCAGCGAGCACCACCGAGTGTCCTAGCATCTGCGGCTTCTCTCGGTGCAGGTGCCATAGCCCTCTACGCCTGATTCCTGCCCCCAAGCTTCCTTCCAGTCCTCCTCTCCTGAATCAAACACATTTTCTTATCAATAGTAATTCGGCAATCAATCTGATCAATCAAACTACTCATCGAGATCAAGTTCACTGGAAATGTGAAAGTGCATGGTTGCCCCCATGCGTGGTTTTGGTAATTAATGACAATCCTTATGGACTAATGTTTACATTGAGATATTCTTATAGATCTTGTCCATGGGAAATTATAGGAGTTCATGTGTTGGACTCTTCAAGATGACTTAATGACCAATGCTCTATTCAAAGGGTTTATATGAAGAATGGTCATGTGTAGAGTTGAGCTCATTGCAAGTATGGCTTGGAATCGAAGATTGAGTGAACAATCATGTTTAACCCCAAGCCATCATACATATCAAGAGAAGAAGATGAAGTGCAAGCTCAATATGATGCATCTCGGAAGATATCTTTTGATTGAAGCTTGCAAAGGAGACATGAAGACGAAGCTTAGCGAGGCCCTCCCATAATGGAGTATGGGGGAGCATTTGGAGAAGTCTTCATCAAGCATGTGCTAGCAAGCACAAACAAGAAAGGTGTTTCAACCTGAGAGAGTCAAGATCGTCATCATCTAGCTCAAGTGGAATGCTCATGGCAAAGGTATGATCTTGATAGGGCTATAGGATAGATAGGCGTACTATCAAGAGGGGCTCTCGAGTGAGTAACTTGATCGCATCTTTGTGGAGAGCTCAAACCTTTGCATGCTTGGCATATCATATTTCTTGGTTCTTATTTGGCTTTTATGGTGGTGAGGAATTAGAGCTTGGTTCATCTCCATGTCAAGCTCTAATTCATCGAATACGGTTTTACCTTGGAAAACTTGTTGCGTTTTCGGTGGCGGAAATATTGCCGGTTCAACCGTGAGGAAAGTTCCACACCTTGCCATGTGTGGTGATTTTACTCTATTTATGGGATGCAATATTTCCACTTTTTGTAGCCTTCTCCTTGTCGGTACATTTCCAACGGAGTTGGTCTCACCTCTTTCGGAGTTCATTTGCAAAAGTTGAGGTTTCTGGTAGTTTCGTTCTGCTGTCTTTCCAGGCAGCGGTAGTACCGCTGGAAGCAGCGGTAGTACCGCTGCACCTGGTTCCGGCGCTGCTAAGTGCACTGTTGCGCGCTACCGCTGGGGGTACCGCTGTTTTTAGCCCTCGGGTTGGCACAGCGGTATCTCGAGCGGTACCAGAACGGTAGTACCGCTAGCCAGCGGTAGTACCGGCCGCCCCAGCGGTAGTACCGCCACATGCATCTTCGCAGCATTGGAACCTTGCCATGGAGGGGTTTCTACCGCTGTTCAGCGGTACTACCGGCTCCACCAGCGGTAGTACCGCTGTGTGTTTCTTCGCAGGGCCTCAGGGCAGCTCGTTGCCGAGGTGCCGCTGGCGGTACCGCTGGAGGTACCGCCGTTTTCGGCGCTCTGTCTCTTAGTGCGGTACCTCCAGCGGTACCGGAGCGGTAGTACCGGGCTCCAGCGGTACTACCGGCCTCCCCAGCGGCAGTACCGCTGCGTAAGTTTCAGCTGCCAACGGTCTTTTGGGCGGCCCGCAGCGGTAGTACCGCCGCCCCCAGCGGTAGTACCGCTACGGGATTTGGAGCTGCCAACGGTTGGTTTTTCGGGGACCTATTTAAGGGGGCTTTCTTCCCCAACGGTTCCCAAGCTCTTGAGCAAGTCTTTCTCACCTCTTTCCTCCATTGTTGCCCTTTGGAAAGCTTGCTCTTCCTCTCAATCCCTCCCATGGTTCTTGCTAATATTTGAGGGAAAGTGAGAGGTGATCTTGATCTATGTCTTCACCAATCGATTTCTCCTCTAAGTGAGGGAAACCTTGTAGATCTTGATCTTGGAGTTCTTGGTGCATCTCCTCTTTGTTCTTCCTCTCTTATTCCCCCATAAGCATTTGTTGCTTTGTTGGAATTTGAGAGTGAAGGATTTTGAGCACTTGTGCTCTTACCTTTTGCATTTGGTGCATCGGTGTGCTCTCCACGAGGATTCGTGGAAGTTGAAAGTTTGTGAGCTTGTTACTCTTGGGTCCTTGGACCCTAGACGCCTTTGTGGTGGTTGGACCCTTGTGTGGTCACTTGAAGCCGTTCGGGAGCCCCCAATCCCATTGTGGGTTGTGCCCCGGATTGTTGTTGGAGGCCGTTCGGGAGCCCCCAATCCCATTGTGGGTTGTGCCCCGGATTGTTGTTGAAAGGCTCCGGATTCCGCCTCGAAGGAATTCCGATAGTGGAAGGTGAACCAAGCCTTTGTGGTGCGGTTCATCGGAGAAGAAGGTGAAACCTTTGTGGTTGTTGAACCGTTGTGTCGGTTCCCACCTCTCCAACGAGACGTACTCCCTTAACAAGGAGGAACTCGGGAATACATCCTCGTCTCCGCGTGCCTCGGTTATTTCTATACCCGAGCTTTTACTTATGCACTTTACATTGTGATAGCCTTCGTGCTTGAAGTATTCTATTGCTATCACCTTGTTGTTTATCTTGCTTAGCATAAGTTGTTGGTGCACATAGGTGAGCCTAGTTTATTTAGGTTGTCGGCTTGTTAATTTAAACACCTAGTTTTATTCCGCAATTATCAAGCCTAAACCGGAAAAGTTTTAAACCGCCTATTCACCCCCCCCCCCCTCTAGGCGACATCATTGTCCTTTCAAAATGTAGGCACATATAGGACAGAGGATAACTTCATGCTAGATGAACAATTGACAGTTCCAACACCTTTTACAGGTTGGGCAGTACCATCTGCTGTTTGAATGGTTTCATGATATGTTGAGGGATATTGGTTGTATAATTCAAACTCACTAATATTACCAGTAACATGCCTTGAGGCTCCGCTGTCTAGTATTCACTCCGAATCTAGCTTATGTGTAGCTAGGGAGGCATTTTCAGTATTACCTTTGTCGGTGTAGACAAAGTGGGCAAATTGTCCAAAGCTTGTTTCTCCTTGCTGTCCACCTTTCTTCATTTCTCGTTCAGTTGCACTATCTTGATTTTGAGTTTCTGTTGATTGGTCTCCCTCCATGACTGTCATGTTAGCTCTAGCCCTACCTTGTGGACCACCTGAGTTGTGATTGTAATTTCCTCCATATCTGCCTCTAGGTTCACCTCTGTAGTATCCCCTATTGTAAATGTTGCCTCTGAAACCTCCTCTGCCTCGACGGGTTGGATTAGTACATCGGTTGCTTAGGTGACCACTCACTCCACAGTTATAGCAGTCTCTAGTCTCATGCCTCTCAAACACATGATAGGCAGGCCTTTGTGTGAATCCTCCCTTTTCGTTGCATTTCAGTCTTGTCTCCCCTTGCGTAATGGCAGCTATAGCAACTTCAAGTGAAGGTAGCTGACTTTGGTGCAACAAACTTGCCCTTCTATTCTCAAAATTTGGATCCAATCCCTTTAAAAACTTCAGAACCCATATGCCTTCAATCCATTTCTTTGCTGCCACAACACATTCAGAGTGAGCTAACACCAAAGGATCAAGATGATCCAAATCTGCCCACAACTGCTTCAATTCCCTAACGCAGGTCATCACTGATTTTTCACCTTGAATCAAATCATGCACTCTGTCCTCAAGTTGAGAGACCAACATCACATTTCCCTTACCAGAATACATCTGAGATAAGGCTTCCCATACCTCCTTTGAAGCAGAAAGAGCTTCAACAGAGGCATCAACTGATGGGGTTAAAGAGCTGAGTAACCATGCAAGAATACCTGAATCAGTAGTGCTTCATTTCTTCCACTCAGCACCCCTTTTGTCCACTGGTTCATCGACTTCTCCCAGCACATATCCTTCCACAGCCTTCATCTTCAGCAGCAACAACCCTCTTCTGGACCAGCTCAAATAGTTACTGACTCTCTCCAGTTTGACCTCATTTGGCGTCAATTCCAGCTTCATCACTCCTTCTGCCCGAGCTCCATCTACTGCCCTGGCGGCAGCAGCACCTTCTGCAGTGTTGGCGGTGAGAATCTCAGTCAGCTTGCTCAGCACCTTAGTCAGGTCGCCCCCCATGGTTGGGGCGAGCTACAGTACCCCTTGACGCAAAACCACCAGATCCGTTGTGGCTTGCAAAGATCCGGTCACTCCATCTTCAACCTTAGCTCTGATACCGTGTTGTCTCTAGAGATGCCAGGCTGAGAGAAGATGGGCCACATGGGCCAGCACCATAACAGGCCCATTAACAGTTCAACACGGAAGATGATAGCGTTGAAGATCCACTATTAGCTCAACACCTGTCACATTTTGGTATCAATTTTTCTTCACTCCAAAAGGTGAGTTTCCAGATTTTTTAATGACACCTATCTGTGATAGTTAAGCTCTCCGCCGGATAATTTTTTTATCCCCGTTATCTAAAAGGAGGGTTGAATCAAATTAATTTATTTCCCAGCAAACATATTATCTGGCTCCTGTTTGTAGATTTATTGCATTAGATCTCAAGTAGAAATCCAGATTAGAATTATATATAGTATACATTTGGGTATTATATCAATTATCAAAGAGTATTTTTGCATGAATGAGCTGAAGGGGTTCCGTAGCAGAAAACAATAATTTTTCTAACTAACGAATACCGAAACATGCCAGGATCTATCTATCTAGTAATGCGGTAACGGTGGGCGGAACTGGTCACATACCTCTTGTAGACCAAATAGCGGGGATTACGCTCCCGCACAAGCATTGCTGACGTAGACGCCGTAGCCGACCTCAAGGTCGCGGAGAACTTGGCGCGACGAAGAAGACGATGACGATGGCGGTGGCGATGACGCCGGGCAGCAGCACCAGCGATGACGACTACGCCGGGCAACGGCGGCGGCGGCGGGCAGCAGCGGCAGCGGCGAGACGACGTCGCCCAGGCACCTCAAATGTGGCGCCTCCGAGTACTCACACACATGCGGAACTTGACGACAACCCCCGGTCACTCAGATCCAGCTGAGATCGCAGGAGTAGAACTTTGGTGGAATCTAGTAGAACTTTGGTGGAATCTCACAGTGCAACAGGGCACCGCAAAATAGCCTTTTGGGAGAGAGAGAGAAGCGGGCGGAGAATTAACTCAGGCCGGCATATACAACATTAATTGTATTTTGGATGTATTTAAATCAATTAATATGCGCTTCTATATAAAGGGGGGAGGGGGTGTGCAAACACCTTGCCTCCCCCATGTGGGACTAAACAAAGGAGCAAGGGGGAAGGGGCCGGCCGGCCATGGGCCCCACGCCATGCATGTGGCGCCCCCCCCCCCCCCCCCACATGGGCCCAATTCGGCCCATTAAGTGGGCTGCCCCTTTTTCCTTTATTTTTAATTGATTTTAATTAATATTAAATTAATATAAAATATATATAATTCATAATTAATATATTTATACATTATTTAATATCCTGTGACTCCGAAACAATTTCCGGACCACCCGAACTACCTTCGGACATTCCTGGAACCCTTCCGATATTGCCGAAACTTTTCCGGATTATTTCTCTCTCTCCTATATCTATATTATTCCTAATAATATATAATTCCAATGATCTCTATGTGTCGGCAAGACCTTAAGCGTGTTACCCTACGGTTCGAGAACACTCCAGACATGGCCGAGACCCCTCGCTCGCCAATGACCGCCAGGGAAACCTGGACGTCTGTGACGGTCCGTGTGCATTCTACGAATATCGTCGTTGAACCATAAACATGATATTCATTCCTTTTGTTTCTTCGATACTACCTTGTGCGAGATATGATCGTAAACATCCAATGTCCTGTTTTATCTCGTTACCGACAAGGGTCAATTAACTCGTCTGTGATATTACATCTCCATGACCTATTCATATGCTGCGCAGCATTATAGACGTAATCTCACCGATTGGGCCCAGAGTATCTTTCCACCACGAGGATGAACAAATCCCGCTCTTGATCCATATGGCTCAACGTACTCTTTCGAGATACACAAGATACACCTTTATTGTCACCCATTTATGAACTGACGTTTGATGCACTTAGAGTATTCTGCGGAGCAGCAATTAATATGATCTCACGGTCTGAGGAATAAGCTATCATATTACTTTCCTATTGCAAATGATGAACATTGTGATACGATCCTATTACAATACTTTGTTGGATATGTCCATCACCTTATTCCACTAATAAGATGACCTCATTGTCAACCGACGTGAATATCCATGATCGGGAAATCTCGATCAACAGTTGCCCAATGAACTAGTTTATATAGAGGCTTACTAGGGACTCTGGTTTGTCTATGTATCACACGTGTATTAACAATTCCGATTAATACAGTTATAGCACGATACAAAAACATATTATAAACTTAATGAGATAATGCGATAAATACTATATATTTATTTGCCTCTAGGGCATATCCCATTCAGTCTCCCACTTGCACTAGAGTACAAATAAACCAGCTGCATTTTACTTTTAATCATACCATCTTATCCAATAAGCGTTTTATGATAATGCTTGCTCGTGGAAGAGTGTTACTTCAACAATCTATACCATATAGAATTGTATCTAATTTGCGATTCATTGATATCACCTTGTTTGATATCATCCTGTTATCCTGATAACATATATGCACATACCGTAACTAAGTGAGACTTTTGTTTCCCAGCGCTTACTCTGATTCTGTTAACCAGACAATTGCTTTGTAAACACACTCAGTTGTAACATGTACAATCTCGCGATATCTATATACCTTTCATATCTATGTAGAGTTTCGACATTTCAATGTCAATCTAGTGCCTAACACTTTTCTACTTCTAGTAAATTCTAAATTTACTTTGATAATTGTTCTTCTTTTAAGAACATGAGTCATACTAATATCGAGCACATAATATGGTTCATATATGATGTCTATTATCACAATATAAGAGACCAACATATCTTGTAACCACTATTATTGTGTACCAAATACACTTAATGTTTTAATTGGATTTCCAAGTACCTCTCCATTGGTTTTATTCCATTCTGACCTTTCAGAATCCAATCTAAATAAAACAGCTCGACCTTCTATTTAAAATTCCTGTTCTATTCGAAATAGACACTACCTTTTAAATCATTTCACAACTTCATCTTTTATTTAATTCTACTGGTACTATCCATGATATGTCATTTACATACGTGGATTTAAGCTCCCACTCAAAAATATGTCACTCACATATTAAATTTGAGTAAACTAATTCGACTCGCACTTAAATTAATAAATGGTTTAAGCTCCCACTCAAAAATATGTCACTCACATACTAAATTTGAGTAAACAATTCGACTCCCACTTAAATTAGTAAATTCATAATTTCTTTCGATATTTTGGTCAAACCAAAATCATTGATCATTTATCAATTCGAGTTTCAATACGATCTGACAGTATTCTATTAATACATATCCCACAGACATTAAGCATGTCTACACTTATGTAGTCAACAATTTTGATTTTGTCCAAGACACTTTTCTTGACAAAAATTTGCTTCCATGTCTTTCTTATAGTTGCATTTCTTTCATATAACATTTTATATGATGATTAATTAATCTTATTCTCTTAATAAGATTTAGAGTAACATTTACTGTTTTAATCCTTTTAAATGTAACTTGGATTTTAAGACTCAAAGTCTTTATTCGTATTTTGGTATTTCCTCAACTTTCTTTGTACTTTTAAGGTGTATCTTGTTCTGTCAACAAGATCTAAAATACTGAATATCAAACTGTGACCTGACAGCAAATATTCTTAAAATAACACCTCATTTAAAAACTTCTTGTTTGAAAATACTATGATCTCTTATCATCAAATTTTCAATTCCATTTGCAGAGATATTCTTTTCCGGAACATATTCCGATATTCTACTTTTATGGAAAAAGGTCTAATACCTTATTATAAGCTTCTACTTTTATTCCATTCGAAAAATCATATTTTCCTTTGAATTACGCAGACAGCAATACAAGTTTTGCTTCTGTTGGTGTCTGGAATACACTCTCATCTTAATATGAGTATTCTACAAAGAACTATTCGCGTATATTCTGTATTATCGTATAATTATCTACACCACGACACTTATGTCGATCACACGAATCATCGTTGAAAAGTATTCATTCCTAAAGTGGATGTCGACTATAATGTTTGAACATATTAAGAGATTCTAAAAGACCATACTTTATCTAAAATAGAGTATGATTATAATATTTCATATATCACTATATCTGATATTATAATTTGTGGAACGAATTTTCACAAGTCCTTTTGTGTTGAAACCATAATTCAAAAATATTGTCCTATTTGATCGAATCCTGTGGATATAATTTCCATCCACCTTTCTTCTGAAAATTTCTTTGATCTTTCATCAAATTATTTTCAGACTCATGTTTCCTTAGGCAAATACATTTATTTACTTAGAATCATAGAAAGATTCGAAACAATGATATTCACCACTTATTTAATTTAATAATCATCTAGTATGACTTTCAATTAATTCCCTTGTATATTGACATTTCAATATCTAATGTAATTTAATCAATTCGGCACATGTAACTTTGATAGATCGAAGCATCTATATTTCTTACACTGCTTTTATGATCAAATTCGGTGGTGTTTTGTTCTTGAAACAAAATCATTTAATCTTTGGACATTTAATTTTATCATTCCTGGTTTTATAAATGTATGTTATGTTATCATTCGAATAATGTAATCGAGATGTGATTGCGTGAAAACTTTACTCATAGTATAAAACAACCGACTTGTTCCATGACATAAAACAACCGGTTTGTTCTATTACAGATATGAATAACTTTGTCTTGTAACATTCAAGACACAAAGCAAAATCACACTCTCACTATTACAAAAAGGTCTTATCAAAAACTATTAACGATAACTATAATGATAACTTGAGGACGTGAGCACCACTGGCCATCAACTCCTTTGCTTGCCATCACTTGCGCACTGTCACATCGTATATCTTCGCATACTTGTGATAATCAGGTCCTGTTTCATAAACAGAACAAGTATCAAATACTTTTCATCAAGTATCATGCGAAGAATACATTTATAACCTTGTATATCAAATATACCTGTAGCGTCGAAGATTTCGCCTTCGATGGGTTCAACCTTTACAGATTTGAACTGACTTATGAACTCGAAGAAAGACATCGTATCTCTTCTTATAGCATAGCCACGGACATGTTTCTCATAGCTGGGAGGTAAAGATACCAACGCAGCAGCTATTGCACATGAATCCGCCATCCAGTAGTCGTAGACATTCGTAAGTTTCAAGTAAATGTCATACATTTTCTTCAAATGAGTTTCCAAACAGGTATGTTCCTCCATCTGGAGTGAATGGAACTTGCTCAGCTGTCTGTATTGCTCATACTTAATTTCATCTATGAAATGCGCCTTGATCGAATTTATCATATCATAAGGTTCCATTTGTTGAAACTGCTCTTTCAACTCTGGTACCATGCTTATGACCATGATGGTTTGCACTTCTATGAAAATGTCATGACGCTGATGAAAATCCTCATCTTCTTCTTCGCTAGCAGAATCATCTGGTTCATCTCCTAATCCTTGTTCTATAACATAGAGTATATTATTGTGTATGAGAGCTTCTCTTAGTTTCTTGTACGAATGGATGAAGTTGGACCCATCAGCCAACAAGGGCGGATTTCTAAGGAAGTATCCGAAGTAGAACTTGTCTCGAGGGTAGAGCACCATCTCTAGATAAGATCGCAAAGAAGGTAAGGCTAAGTTTATAATAATATGAGCTCGGTTTATAATCACATTATTTAAACATGCTCCACTAAGATTATTATCCCTACAATAATTTTAGCGATTACACGACCCCAATTCACTGCACCACCCCTGATCGTCACAGCCGGCGGCACAGCTTCAAAGGTGGACATCAAAATGTCGATCACAACAATCATGTGACTCATGCTCGATCTTTCGATCTTCCCGTGTTCCGAGACTATGTCTGTACATACTAGGCTCGCCAATTAAACCTCGATGTTTTTGCGCGTGCAACATGGCTTACACCCACTGTATGCGAACGACGAAATGTGTGACACCCGATCGTCACGGCCTGCCTCATAACGTAGAACTTTCTTGGTGATGCACAACGAGGGAGAACACAATTTTGGTATTTATTAGGGATCATCCTATCATAGCTACCATCGTATATCTAATATATAAGCAATCAATAGGATGTTCACACATCAACACAAGATCAAATAATGTAATGAAGTGCGATATGACATGGTCGTGCGCCTGGACCTCAATGGCGCCGTGCGCTTGGACCGGGTGCCCCGGCATGGTTCCGAGTCTACGGTGCCTCCTTTGCCTCCGACATTACGAATAATTCAAAACTTACCGTAACCATGTCATATTTAAATGCCTCTGCAAAACAAAGTTAGACGCTTCTACCTTTATCTAGTTTTGCAAGTTTTACGTGGCTTCTAAGGCTTTCGCGAGAGAACCGTTCCCTACCTGCGAACTTTGTACCACAATGTCGATCAAAAAATTGCATGTTTATGTATCCCTTTCGGGCCCTCCATTGAAAATGCAATACGGTACTAGCCGTATGTCAGTAGTGGAACCAGTCTCGCGTAAGAATACGCGTAAAGTCGGTCCGGGCCGCTTCATCAACTCAATGCTGCCGACAGTGCAAGTGCACGCGAGAGGGTAGCAAATATAAGAAAGACGTCCTCATATTCAACACGAGTTCTAACCGTACCAGCATACTACGCATATATCGGCTCTGATACCACTGAAGGGGTTCCGTAGCAGAAAACAATAATTTTTCTAACTAACGAATACCGAAACATGCCAGGATCTATAATGCGGTAATGGTGGGCGGAACTGGTCACATACCTCTTGTAGACCAAATAGCGGGGATTACGCTCCCGCACAAGCGTTGCTGACGTAGACGCCGTAGCCGACCTCAAGGTCGCGGAGAACTTGGCGCGACGAAGAAGACGATGATGACGGCGGTGGCGATGACGCCGGGCAGCAGCACCGGCGATGACGACTACGCCGGGCAGTGGCGACGGTGGCGCCGGCAGCGGCGGCGGCGGCGGGCAGCAGCGGAAGTGGCGAGACGACGTCGCCCAGGCACCTCAAATGTGGCGCCTCCGAGTACTCACACACATGCGGAACTTGACGACAACCCCCGGTCACTCAGATCCAGCTGAGATCGCAGGAGTAGAACTTTGGTGGAATCTCGCAGTGCAACAGGGCACCGCAAAATAGCCTTGTGGGAGAGAGAGAAGCGGGCGGAGAATTAACTCAGGCCGGCATATACAACATTAATTGTATTTTGGATGTATTTAAATCAATTAATATGCCCTTCTATATAAAGGGGGGAGGGGGTGTGCAAACACCTTGCCTCCCCCATGTGGGACTAAACAAAGGAGCAAGGGGGAAGGGGCCGGCCGGCCATGCCATGGCCGTGGTGGCCATGGGCCCCACGCCATGCATGTGCCCCCCCCCCCCCCCCCCCCCCACACATGGGCCCAATTCGGCCCATTAAGTGGGCTGCCCCTTTTTCCTTTATTTTTAATTGATTTTAATTAATATTAAATTAATATAAAATATATATAATTCATAATTAATATATTTATACATTATTTAATATCCTGTGACTCCGAAACAATTTCCGGACCACCCGAACTACCTTCGGACATTCCTGGAACCCTTCCGATATTGCCAGAACTTTTCCGGATTATTTCTCTCTCTCCTATATCTATATTATTCCTAATAATATATAATTCCAATGATCTCTATGTGTCGGCAAGACCTTAAGCGTGTTACCCTACGGTTCGAGAACACTCCAGACATGGCCGAGACCCCTCGCTCGCCAATGACCGCCAGGGAAACCTGGACGTCTGTGACGGTCCGTGTGCATTCTACGAATATCGTCGTTGAACCATAAACATGATATTCATTCCTTTTGTTCCTTCGATACTACCTTGTCCGAGATATGATCATAAACATCCAATGTCCTGTTTTATCTCGTTACCGACAAGGGTCAATTAACTCGTCTGTGATATTACATCTCCATGACCTATTCATATGCTGCGCAGCATTATAGACGTAATCTCACCGAGTGGGCCCAGAGTATCTTTCCACCACGAGGATGAACAAATCCCGCTCTTGATCCATATGCCTCAACGTACTCTTTCGAGATACACAAGATACACTTTTATTGTCACCCATTTATGAACTGACGTTTGATGCACTTAGAGTATTCTACGGAGCAGCAATTAATATGATCTCACGGTCTGAGGAATAAGCTATCATATTACTTTCCTATTGCAAATGATGAACATTGTGATACGATCCTATTGCAATACTTTGTTGGATATGTCCATCACCTTATTCCACTAATAAGATGACCTCATTGTCAACCGACGTGAATATCCATGATCGGGAAATCTCGATCAACAGTTGCCCAATGAACTAGTTTATATAGAGGCTTACTAGGGACTCTGGTTTGTCTATGTATCACACGTGTATTAACAATTCCGATTAATACAGTTATAGCACGATACAAAAACATATTATAAACTTAATGGGATAATGCGATAAATACTATATATTTATTTGCCTCTAGGGCATATCCCCTTCGTGAGCTTATAATCTTCACATGAATTAAGTTTCTCTATGATTTATTTCAATTGTTCAGCTAAAAGATCTGCTTCTATGATAATTTTGTAGACAAACAAAAATCTGCTACAACTGGCAGTGCATTGATGCACAGTTTATATTTTGCGCTTCCTTTATGTGATGTTCTTTTTTCTTGTTCTTGCAGACTGAGATGACTACTCCTGAAAGAGAACTTGACCACAACACAAATTTTGATTGGAATAGAATACAAGAAAGTGGCAAAGATGCTGAACCTTTGTATGGACCAGGCTATACTGGCCTTGTAAACCTTGGAAATAGGTATCATGGTTCGACTATGTGAGATTATTTCTCTTCTGATAACCTTCCTTAAGTAATTTCCCCCTTTTGCAGTTGCTATATGGCTTCATTAATGCAAGTTATGTTTTTCGACCCATCCTCTCATATCACGGTTGGTTCTTCTTCCTCATATGATACCAGTGTGACTTTATTATGTACTGTATCACCCACACCCTTTCATTTTAAGTAGCATATGCTCTTCCATTTATTCGTTGAATGTTTCAGGTACTTTGAGAAGCAAAGCTTGAAAGCTGCATTTGCAATCTCCCAAGACGATCCAACATTAGATGTTAACATGCAAATGTAAGTTTTCATGGTTGACCTATGTGTTTAGGTGTGTTCATTGTATGTGCCACTATCTTAGATAGTAGTTTTGAGATGCGGTTTGGTTAGCTTTCATTGCTGAATGCAATCTTAACATAAAGTAGATGTTTGGCTGTGTATTCTTATGTTGAAGCCATCATATTCTTAGTTGGATTGGTAATGTCACGGACATCTTTAGCCTAGATTTGATTCTGGTGAGCCATTTTCTGTTTTCTGCTGGTACTTGTTGCCCACTTGGGAAACATTTCACGATCATCACCGTGGGGTGTTAGTGAGTTGGTACAAACTACTGCAATGTTAAATCAGTGTTAAATCAATAACCCATAATGCTCGACAAGGAGAACTGTACTCCTATGAATTTATCATTAGCGTGATATCTGACTGTGTCCAACTTAGAAGGGTAAGGATTCATATTAATATGCAAGATTATAATCTAGGTATTCATGTACTTAACCTGTTTACTCTCTTTTCAGGACAAAGTTGGCGCATTGTTTGCTCTTTGGTAAATATTCTACGCCCACGCAGGAGGTAATAATTTACTATGTACTTACATTTCAATCTTTTGTTGTTTGTATGTACTCTTTGCAATTATGGTGTTCATGTGGATTACGGGATGATGATTCAATCTGGATTTGACTCCTCTCTCGCCTAATTTTAGTTTTGAGCAATGCATCTTACGAAGTATGGTTTAAGTTTCTATTCAAAACTAATCTTGTCAAGAGCTGATTAATCTGGTTTTGTTTGGTGTGTCTAATGATTGTATACAACACTTTGGCTTGTTTCTTAATTGATTTTTGTTTAGTTATCAAATCTGCATGATCTGTTTGCGTACAATCCTATATGAAAGTAACCACCTTATATGTCTCTTTGTACTGTTTGCTTAATGGTGGTTTGTAGCCTCCTTCATTCCAAAGTTGCCATAATAGTATTCATTGGTTAGTTGTTCGTGAAAACCCCCATCGACAATGTAGAAAAGTTACGTGTGAGGACATGTAGTAAGATGGTGAATAATTAGTTTTTAAAGATTATGAGCCATCTGAATCGATGTTTTTTTCTAACAAGACTATAAATCACTTGGATTAAAGAGTGTGAAACAATTTGAATAAGTAAAAACAGATCAAATATAAGTACCTACGTCAAAGAACAGTCGCACGGTATTTTGAAAACATCGCACTAAATATCCGGCCAGAAAATAAATTGGCTCAAAATATTTTTCACGCATATTATTTCACTTATAATTAAATTTATGATATCCATAGGAAAATCCCATAATTTTAGTATCTCCAAAACCATAAGCTAAAGTGCTCCTATACTTTTCGGGAAGTTTTTCTGCACGAATTTTAAAGCCCACCAACGGCTGTGATTAGGGGTGGGATATGAGCTTGAACCCGGGTTCACATGGGATTTAAAATCCATACAAATAAATTTTCTGGAAAGCATAGGAGCACTTCTCTTTCATAGATCTTTTCAGTACGTTAAGGATGATGCCACCTTGCTAGTTACTATATAAAAAAAACTTTATCCGTGATGTCGTATATCTGATGATATATACTGCCTACTTATTTCCACCAGTGTGAATAAAAATAACAAGAGATCGTGTACCTAGAAACTGAACATAGAGGTGTGATCGCTTAAGGGTCCAGATGCTCCGCACTCAGGGGTTTGTTAGAGTAGACTGGTGCGCCTTGGCCCGGACCTCGCCATATAAGTAGGAGACAAAGCCCCAGAGGGAGAGCGCGAGAGAAACCCCTTTGATGCCGTTGAATGGCTCGTGGAAGATCAGGATGGCGAGCACCTCTGTGACCGGGATGAGGACGGTCATGATCACGCCGGCGAGAAGAGCCGAGCCGTAGAAGATGGCGCCGATCGTGCCGAGGAAGAAGAACTGGTATACAGTGGCCGAACTGGCCAGCAGTAGGTAGTAGCCTGTGTGGCCGAGTCCGAACTCCCGGGCTTCTCTTGGGATTGCCTGCATTTGGTTTCTCCATCGATCTCGGGTTAATTGCATATGTTCATTTCTTCAGGAAAAAAATGTTCAGACCAACAATCTTCAACTTCTTCCAATTTAAGTACATGCTTTTTGACAAGAAAGTACAGTGAGAAGACTAATTACACCACATGTCCTGATAAATCTGTGACTTGTGGACTTCTTGTATCCATGTTTGCATGCGTAGCTTTCCTAATGTATTCTTGGTTGGCTTCAGCCTCTAGCTTTTACGCCATGCAAGAGATAAATCATTTTCTCACTTCCTCTTTCTCTCGGCCCATCCTATATATAACATGCGTATTCAATTCAATTTATAGACATAGAAGTCATTGCTATGTACAAAGAAACTACACGCAAAGGCACTCGATCATATTCTTCCGATCATGACATCATCTACAAGGCTATCCTTTAATTTCCCTGTTCGAGGAGAGTTATAAGCCTGAACAAGTTGCCCAATGATTGAACCTTGCCCGATCGATAAGCCTAGTGCTACCGTCTACGTATACAATTTGGCAATGTGAAGGTTCAGATATGCTCACTCGCATTATAGTCGTATGGTTGTATCTAGAATATATTTTCCTTTATTGTCACTATGTGAAAATTGGTATGTAGCACCTTATCTTTCAGAAACGTGCTCCTTCAGAAAAGCGTTAAAGCTCGATCAAGGATGATCATTTATGATAGTTTATCGCCGCATTTCTTAGTGGGCCAAAATAGTTTACTATATCTGTAAGTACAATACCTCGTGAGGCTGGGTTTATCCCTTTTCTAAATTAAAAAAGTACAATACCTCGTTTGCTTTGTTACCAGTAGTCCGACGATTAGATCACAGAGGATGACGATAACCTAAGCTATTCCATCAGAACGGCAACACGTTGTTGCAAAATATGAGAAGCTTTTTGCGGAAATTTGGTCCAGTTTCTTCCACTCCACATGCACTACTACCACAAAGCTTACACAATGGCACGACCACAGTTTCAAAAACACGCTAGAAACGGCGGAGAATTGGTGCAATTGTCGTCACTAGATTTCACGTGGATGTGACAGATTTCGTGGCTTATGAATATGATGAGTAGATTTTTTCCGCGTTTCACCAGGAAAGGCAGCAGCACGACATGTGCGAGAGAGTATACGTACAGTACGTACGTGGCGGGTTATCAGTTATCACCGATTGAGAAGAGAAGTACAAGACGAAGAAAAAACCAGTACGTCGACAAAAAAACTTACGTGGAAATCATGGTTGACGAGCATGCCGACGGCGCTGAAGGCAGTGGCCATGAACCCGATGACGACCTGCATCTCCATGACGAGCGTGTACGTGACGGCGCAGCCGGCGCGCGCCGCGTGCCGCGCCTGGCTGAGCTCCATGACGGGCAGCACGAGCCCGTAGAGCGCCGCGGCGCCAAGCGTCATGACGAACCCCGCGTAGTACTGCGCCCGCGTCACCCCCGCGGGTCGGTCCCCGGTGGCGTTCATGCCCAGCATGGCGGCGCCGACGCTGAGGAGCACCACGGCGTTGACGGAGAAGGGCGTGAACCGCTGGCGCACGAGCAGCAGCGCGAAGGCGGCCGTGAAGGCGAGCTGCGTGGAGACGAGGATGGAGGAGGTGGAGACCGGGAGGTAGGCCATGCCGTAGGCATAGAAGAGGTCGTCGAGGCCCGTCATGAGTCCGACGACCACGGTCGCGGCCAGGAGCCGGGGCGACATGAGGAAGAGCGGCGTGGTGATGGTGGTGCCGGAGCTGGAGCTGGACCGGCGGCGGGAGTGGAAGGAGGCATAGAGGGGCGCGAGCAGGAGCGGCCACCCGGCGGTCTGGAGCAGGCTGGAGAGCCACTTGCGGTTGCCGCCGTGGAGGAAGTAGGCGCGCAGGAGGAGCGGGCCGCACGCGGAGCCGACTATCATCAGGATGAAGTTGACGACCAGGAGGGGGTTGCGGTGGAGTGGTTTAGCGCCGGCGCCGCTAGGCAACGGCTGCTTGGTGCTGCCGTTCTTACATGCTTGCTGCTGCGCGTGGCGTTGAGTCTGGGCTTCTACCTCCATGATCAGGTGGCCGGCCGATCGAGGATGGTAGCGCGCGTCGGTGTGATGTGACAGTGTCAGTGCCGGCCTTATATAGACTCGGGACTGGAGATCTGAACAAACGTTCGAACTGAACATTGTTTGCGACTTTGTTTTTTTTGTTTTTTAGAGCAGTTTGCGACTTTGGTGGGTCCCCCTCCCTCACGCCCGGGCGTTCCCCTGGTTTCATTTTGCTCTATTTGGGTCCGCCCACTTGGTCTCCATCTTTGTTTCTTTCTTATGTTTCTCGTTCCTTTTAGTTCAGTCGGTTCCTTTTACTGTGGGGCCTACTTGTCAGATGGTACTGTGTGATTTTGTCTTGCTGGTACACAGATGGGCAGACCGGGCTATTTAAGTTGCTACGGATGTCATCCAACTTCCGAGGTGGGACTAAATAAACGCGCCTGATGCTATGTGCACTGTGTGCCGAACGTGTTCGCGCTGGGAACACGCTTCTTGGAACAAAAAATGGGAAGATGAAGGAAAAAAGTGTGCAAGTTCTTGACCGCGGAGAAACAAATCTGTTTCTTGATGTTTTGATTAGTTCACTACACATTTCTGGAACAAAAAAGTGGGAACACGAAGGAACAAACCTCCTTATTGGGAACTCGGAGGAACAAAATTGTTTCTATCTGTGGTGTTGCACACTTTTTGGGAACAAAAACTATTGTATAGAGGAACATAGCACTATTAAATGGAACAAAAACTCCTATTTGAAGGAACAAATCTCCATATATTTTGGGAACAAATATTTTTGGATTTATAGAATTAGGAATAAAGAAACTATAGAGGAATAAAATTCTGATAGAGAGAAACATTACTCTATTAAAAGAAGTAGAAACACTTGAGAGAAGAAAGGAACTGTATGGAACATAAAACATGAAGGAACAAAATCTTTCTAAAAAGGAACAAATAGTTATACTTCCGAAAACAAAAATACATACATCACAAAAAAAGGTAAGGGAAAATTATTTAGAAAGAAAAAAACAAAATGGGAACACGGAGGAACAAACCTCAATAAAGTGGAACAAACCGGGAATAATAAATCCGAATTAGAAGAACACAAATCTTGATCACCACTGGAACTAAAAAATAATACTATTTGGAACAAACTCTTATCACAGAAGGAACAAAATTATAATCAAAGGGAACAAAAAGGATAAATCGTCAAAAAACATGATTTAAAAAATATTTGTTGAACTAATTTTCTGTAACAAGAGGAACAAACATTTCTGAACAAAGGAACAAATAATTCTAGACTAAGGAACAAAAATAAAAAAACACTAGACATCAAGGAACAAAAAATGTCGATTACTGCGGGAACAAAAAACACTATTTGTAACAAACTTCTATAGATGAAGGAACAAACATATAATCATATGGAACAAATAAGGATTATAGGAGGAAAAAATTTATTCCACGAAACAACTTACGACTATAAGGGGAACAAATTTTTAGCGCACAAAACAAATGAGAAATACATGGGGAACAATTAAATTTTAAAAAGAAAGAATGTGAAGAAAAAGTAAAATAAAAGAAAATAGTAAAATCAGAGAAAAGAAAAGAAACAAGAAAGAAAGAAAGAACGAAAGAAAATGGACAGAAAAATATTAAAAGAAAAACGACAACAAAATGTTAATCACCTAAGGAAATAAAATATTATACGAGATGGAACAAACACGAATATAGTTAGAAAAATAAATTTAGCGTCTGAGGAACAAACATTACATCTACATGGAACCAAAAAATATTTCCAGGGAACAAAAATCACATATATGAGGAACAAAAAACACATGTGGAACAAATCTTGACGTCCAAAGGAACAAATATATAAACTGTTTGGATAACTGGCGGAACAAGATTTAAATAGTATGATTTTTTTAAAACACGAGAAACAAATTCTGATTACTGTAGAAAAAAATGTTTAGAAAATGAAGAAAAAACAAAGAAGAGAAAAGAAAAGAAAAGAAAAAAGAAAGAAAACGGCCAGAAAAATACGAAAAGAAAGAAGAAACATAAGCAAAGGAACCAAGGAAGTACCCAGGAACAGAAGGAAGCGGGAGACGAGGAACAAAAGCAGATGAACAGAGGAGGGAAGCAGTTACATTAAATGGGCCAAGCCCAGTATCGTTACTACTTTAGCGAAACGGTGCTCTCAATTGCTCGGGCGCTGCCGAGGGATTTCCGAGCATTCAGCACAGACTGCGTGGTGGTTTTGGGCCATGAGCTCATGATCCCCTTAGTTAGTCGGCCCATCATTACACCAGCCGAGCCTTGGCAAATTACAGTCCAATTGTGGGCCCATCAGCACTGCATCGACAGTCCTACGTGCGTTGACCATTGTATGCGTGTAAACTGCACTTGCTCAAAAAATATATAAAATGCGTGCAAAGTGCAAACTGCAAACACACGGAACCGGAACGTCTCCTCATTCCTCAATGTCTCGATCTACTCATCGCAAAAGTGCAATCAATGTATTGTTTTTTTTTTTGAGAAACACAGTACAACGCAAGCGCTCATATACACGCGCACACACTCACCCCTATGAACGCACGCACGCACACCCTACCCCTATGAGCACCTCCGAGAGACTGAGCCGGCGGATCAGGTCTTGAGATTGACGAAGTCACCACAGGCGCCTCGCTGTCGACGGGAACGTCGCCTCCCACTAACCATCTTGCCACGGGCAGTATCCACGGCTAAATCATGATTCGTCACCAAGGTAACATAAAGATCTCTATGATGGATGAATGCATCACATGTACAGTAGGTATGCTCATTAGCTCATATATATATGCAGTTCTACTCGATCATGCATGCTCGCATATGTAGACGGCACGGGAACCTCCAGGTTCAGCAAATACGTCAGGAAAAGAACAATGGAGTGGTCTGGCGTATGTCCAAAATGCACCGTTATCTTTCGAGAAACCGATCAAAAGAATACACCCCTTCCCACGGCAGTGTGGTGCATGCAAGTTTGGAGAGCGTGCACCATCGCAAATGAGTGACATTCAGCTCGCAGTCATGGTCGTGGATCTTTCCAGAATAAGAACATAACGGACTAGGATGAATATACTGTATGAGTAACTGAGTATACAGGAACGAACATTATTCATCTTCCGATGTTATGCAGAACAGATGAAGTATGGGCCGATCCCTAGTCCCCAATGCGAATTAAGTATTACCACTACTTGCAAAGATATACCTATGTGGTAGCACATACATCACATGCACAAAATTACAAATCACTCAGCACTCACCAAACACAAAATTAACAAATCACAAATCCAATGAGATCATACCTATATACACAAAGGCCAGGCTACGGAGCCTGGGCTTCCGACAAGGCCGTCTTCTTCTTGTTGGCCTGGGCCACGGTGTACTCGCCGTAGGAGTAGGAGGCGAGGCCCCAGAGCGAGAGCACGAGCGCCACGCCCTTCTCGCTGCTGAACTTCTCGTGGAGGAAGACGACGCCCAGCACCTCCGTGACCGGGATGAAGGCGGCGATGAGGATGCCCGTGAAGAGCGTGTGGACGCAGAAGATGACGCCCACGGCGCCGAGGAAGAAGAACTGCCACAGGATGGCGCTCCACACCAGCACCACGTAGTACCGGGCCTCACCCAGCTCGAACGCCCGCGCTTCCCTCGCGATCGCCTGCACGCACCAGCAAACATCCACCACTCACTTATCAGTAAATCCATACTTCTGCATGCATTGATCATGATCTACCTAGGTGTGATCTAACTAAGGACAAACGGAAAGTTTAGGAGCAAAAGCATGCTCTGAATTTTTATATCATCTCTTGTGACGTTGCCACTTGTTACTGTCGATCGGAGCTAACTGTCTATCCTAGGTATGAGCAAGGAAAGATGGTGAGGGCGGAATTTTGTAATTAAGAGGATTTCGTTTACGAGTGAGAAAGTGGGAGAGTGTGTGATTATCCATGACACACACATCCTAATCTGCCTTTCCATCCGACGTCTATTCCACATTTATTTTCCATGTGCACGTACACGCTGGTGTTACATCAATTCTCTGACGATTATAGTGGTTGGGGCGCATTTGGATCGTAGATCGTCCGGAGATCGTGGGATCATGCAAGACAGTACAGTCAGTACTACAGTGGTGCATTAAGCAACAAACAAGCTTCCTTTTGGGTAAGGACGAGACGGCTAGCAGCAGCTCTACGCACCCTGATTACTTGGTTTTCTTCTCTGAAATCGCGTGTTCGCACTTAAGCCAAAGGCTATTGGCAATTGGCCAAATGACCCTTTTGAGCTGCTGCTGCTGCTGCGATGATGACGTCCAGAGGAAAAGAGAGAATAGGAAAAAACGGGCGCCGGCCTGTACGCATTTACGCAAACGAATTCCATGTGCTCGAGCCCTCGTCTTCTCAGCGTGATGTTTGTTGACATCTCTAGCTCACAGGCTCATCATTCATCAATAATTGATTCGGTCACTGGAGATGGACCGCGGTCCTTGTGCTAATTAACTCCTGAACGATCTAACAAGACAGCTCTCAAGATATGCCTCGCAACTCCTGAACCCGCAGTATAGCCATGCTATCGATGCCGATCGCCATCTGCCAGAAGGGATGGGCCAAGGCAAATCTTTTCGATGTTTCGGGAATTCAAGTGCTGGCTACTGTTCAGGGGACCCGTTGCCGCGATCCGCAGGACTATCAAAAGCTGTATTTCAAAATCTCAAAAAAATTCAAGCAAAAATTGCAGGTGTGCATCAGGATATTCAATGTTCGCCCACAAAGTTTCACAGAAAAAAAGACATTTTTTATAGCATGCGTAAAAAAGATAAATCCCGGTGCTCAAAAATAACTTTGGACACAACTTTTTTTGTTTGCCTTTTTTCCAAGTTTTTTTGTGTGAACATTGAATATCCAGATGTACACCCGATTTTTTTAAGAAAATATATTTAAAATGCGTTATCATAACGAGTACATATAGACTCGTGAGGCAAATACTGTGTCCAGGATTACATGCCTATATATTCGGTGGCCCCTTGAACGAAGAAAATTACTGCCAATCCCCCATCACACGCCGAAACGATATCCTACTCCTATGAGTCGGAATTTTTCTGAAAGTTCATTGGTTTGGAAATAAGTGTACTAATTACTCGTTGAAATAACTATACGAGACATCTTCTAATACTCCCTCTGTTTGAAATTACGCTAAGGTTTTGGATTTAGTCACAACCAAACTTTGTAAATTTCGACTAAATATATAGGAAAGATATCAATAGTATAAAACAAGATAAATATTATTAGAGTCGTCATAAAAAATGATTTGCTCTTAACCGAATTCAGAATGCAGGATAATTATTGACTGCGGGCCTAGCACAGTGCAATAATTTTCTCTAGCTTGGAACTGAACACAAGACGTAGAATTAAGTCATCAACTACTCGATCAAGCTATATATGACTATGAGAGTAGGGGCGCAGGACAGCGAAGCATGGGCACCTGGAAATCGTTGTTGACGATCATGCCGACGGTGCAGAACGCGGTGGCGAAGAAGCCCATCACCAGCTGCATCTCCATCACCAGTGCGTACGTCAGCACGCGCCCGCCGCCCGCGGCGCGCTTGTAGGTGAGCTCGACGAGCGGCAGCACGAGCCCGTAAAGCGCCGCGGAGCCGAGGCTGAGGAAGAAGCCGAGCCAGTACTGCCCCCTGCTCACCCCGGCTGGGTGGTCCGATGATGCATGCAGGCCCAGCACAACGGCGCCGACCGTGAGCAGGGCCACGGCGTTCAGCGACGACGCCGTCAGCCGCTGCCGCACGATGAGGAACGCGAAGAAGACGGTGAAGGCGAGCTGCGAGGAGGTGAGGATCGCGGACGTGGAGACCGGCAGGTAGGACAGGCCGTAGGAGTAGATGAAGTTGTCAGCGCCAGTGGCCAGGCCGATCGCCGCGGCCGCAAGGAGTATGCGCGGTGGGGTGAGCACCAGCGGCGCGCTGGGGTCGCGCGAGCGCCGGGTGAGGTAGGACCCTACGACGGGGATCAGCAGCAGCGGCCAGCCGCCGGTCTGGAGCCACGCGGCGAGCCACTGCCGGTGGCCGCCCTTGCTGTAGTAGACGCGGCTGAGGAGCGGCCCGACCGTGCTGCCCAGAATGAGCATCCCGCAGTTCAGAGCCACCAGGAGCCGGTGCATCGCCTTGCCGCGCTGCGCCGGCGCTGGCGCTGGAGCCGAGACCGTGTCCTTGGGCGATTCCACGTCGTCCATGCCTACGTTACGAGCGAGCCGGGTTGGCTGGCTGGATGGCGTCTGTCTAGGACTCCATTTTTGGAAGCTAGGGCAGCTTTGGAGACCAAGATGACGCCGGCCGGTTGGCTTCCGATATGAATTGAGAAGCACCAGCTTGGTGCGCCATTTATTGTACTGGGTGGATAACAGATTAACAGTGATGGTCTCATGGATACTGCTTACCAAATTTTGTGCACATGATCGTTAATTTGTAATACGAAGTATAGAACGTTTCCGTAATTCGTAATAGATGAACGTTTTCGATCTATAGCCAGATATGGGAAGTAAGCGACTTGTGTGTCATTCTTAAGGGTTAAGGCGTTTGGAGTCGAACGGGGCAGTTGATGATTGAGCGCTACAACGGCTACGACCACAACCACAGGCTGAAAAACGTCCACGACCTATCAATGGAGGAGCAGTGACTACGATTTCCGCAACGGCACCCATCACCACCATTTCATTTTATTTGGTAAAATGAAACGAAATGAAATGAATTTCATAGAAAAATGAATTGACTTAACATAGCATAGACATTCTTTACAATTTCAATTACATGACGATCAAACACGTTTGAGTATGAAATCTGAAATAATTTTCATGAAAATATTGGGTGCTAATCGACCCCTAATAGTTGTTGTTTTTATGTTGAGTCTTCAGTATTATTAAAGGTCGGTAGCGTCACATTTTCAATGATGTCACACTTCATATTTATTACGTGATTATGCTACTCCACGGTCCCACACCAACCAATCTAAATTTAACGCTACAATCACGTTTGGTATTCTCAACATGCACCGAACTAAATCTTCACTAATATTAAACAAGCAAACTTTTCTTTGCTATAGCCAGACGATCAAACACGTTTGAGTATGAAATCTGAAATAATTTTCATGAAAATATTGGGTGCTAATCGACCCCTAATAGTTGTTGTTTTTATGTTGAGTCTTCAGTATTATTAAAGGTCGGTAGCGTCACATTTTCAATGATGTCACACTTCATATTTATTACGTGATTATGCTACTCCACGGTCCCACACCAACCAATCTAAATTTAACGCTACAATCACGTTTGGTATTCTCAACATGCACCGAACTAAATCTTCATCTTCATCTTCATCTTCATCTTCACTAATATTAAACAAGCAAACTTTTCTTTGCTATAGCCACCCCACAAAACATACACATATCTATTTCTACCTAATAATTAGGCTCACTTTTATACATCCAACCGTTCAGATTCATCCCAGCTATTCACTTGTGCACCTAGCAATTTAATATGGTGGAACAATTCTGGGCAGACGATTCCTCCCTCGCACACCCCAGCAAAAAAAAAACTTCCACGGCCTGTACGCACGATCTGAACGCACCAATTAGGAACGACACTGTACGCACATTTTTCTCCGCACGCGATCTGCGCCCCAATCTGCCGGGCCAATATCTCTCATGCGACGTTTTTCAAGCGAATTGGAAGGAGAGCGACGTATTTGGAGAGAATAGCTCTTGTGCGACGCTTTTGAGCGGGTAAATAGCCCACGACCACACAGGCATTAAAACGGGTGTCAACATGTTCAGTTAGCGCTAAGACATGTCGGGCCACCAAGTTAATAAGCACCGCATCAAGTCAAACTGCCCACCGTGCCCGCCCCCGACCTGAACTGTCTGTAACTGTAACTGCCGCGCTCCATTCTTCAGCTCCGGCGGCGGCGGCGGAGCCCTCTTTCTCGGCGGCGGCGGCGGAGCCCGTACCGATGGCCTTCATGGTTAGTGCGTTCGGAGCTCTAGTCCCATTCCCATCCGCCTGTTTGTAGATCGCATAGATCTGAGCTCGTGCCTCTGTTTTGCTTGTTGAACTCGATAGAAGGTGAGAGGGGGCCGCCCGATGAGAGGAGGTCGTGGACCCGGAGCCCGTCAAATCGAGAAGGAGCCGCCAGATTCAGCTTTGAACAGGTAATGCGCCTCCCTCCCGCCCAATTTTCAGTGCGATTTACCGACTCCTCTGTTCTTTCTCACACTGCCCGCCTAAAACAGAGAGGATGCTGCTCGAACCTTTGAATTTGCGGTCAATTTCTTTCCAGGAGGAAGCCTGCAAGTCAGCCTCAGCCTCTTGTTGTTGAACAGTGTTGGCCAACAAAAAGAGCAAGAGTTAGTGGCTGTAGAAGGAAAAGAAGTCAGTGGCAACAGTTTGGTGCTGAAACTGAAGAAACTGCAGCTGGTGTCACTGAAACTGAAGAAATTGCAGTGCACGTGCACACTGTCGAAACTGAAGAAACTGTCGAGGTGCACACTGTCGAAACTGAAGAAAATGCAGTCGAGGTGCACACTGTCGAAACTGAAGAAACTGTCGAGGTGCACACTGTCAACACTGTCGAAACTGAAGATTTTGATCAATCTGAACATGCTTTCGAGTTTCAGGAGGTGATAGCGTCGAGTCCAGTGAAGAAAACCAAGATGATGAGTGATCTTGTGTGTGCAGTTCAACCAAAAACAAGAACTGCTAAGGCGAAGAAGGGTACACGGCGTGGTCGAAAGAGATAGAACTGGCTGTCATTTGAAACTTATGAAAAATGTAATAACATTTGTTAGGCACTATGTATCCACATGTTTCCATCCGAACTTGTTTGGTTATTGTTTTCAAACTGAAATTCAAATTTGATGCAAAATTCAAATTTCGGTTTAAATTCAAATTTAGACTCAAGTTGAACTTTTGACTCGGGTATGATGTTTCAATGCTACCTCAACTCAAAAAGATTTGATGCTGATCAATGCGAGCCCTTTTGCTATGTTAAGCTCAAAGTCATCAAAAGTGTGCTTCAAACGACCTCCGAAGGTAGGGTAAACGCCCTCGTTTCTAAGCAACTTTTTTTTCCATCTTGTCTAAATCAGCCAAATTAATTTCCTAGACATCTATTCTACCTATATAGAGTAAATCTGAAGTTTCATTGTGTTTTGAATAATTCTTCTATTTATATATATTTTAATTTAAATAACATGTTTTAATAGAAAATCATATATAAAATAGATTAAAATCATGTTTATATTTTTTTCTCGTTGCTATACAACATTATAAGACTATGTGCGCTGGTTTGAGCATGTTTTGATTTTTTATGAATTATTTATGCTCAACCCTAGTGACTAGAACACACATCCTCTTCCATTGAAAACCTTAGTACATTGTTCGAAGTTTCACATTTTGTTGGAGGCATTTTCGTCCAAATGTATGTAAACCAAGTTTATATTTTTTTCTCGTTACTACATCACATAAGAAGACCATGTGCGTTGGTTTGAGCCACTTTTGATTTTTTTTGAATTAGTTATGCTTAACCCTAGTTGTTCGAGATCTCTCGCTTGATTTGACACTTTTTCAAAAAAATTGACGGAAACCATATTTATATTTTTTTCTCGTTGCTATACAACATTACAAGACTATGTGCGCTGGTTTGAGCATGTTTTGATTTTTTTTTAATTAGTTATGCTTAACCCTAGCTCTAGCTCGTAGCTTAAAACCCCTCTAAACCCCGGAAACCCCGTCTGAAACCCCGCCCACTTCTGTGCCGTTGATCGCTCTGCCTGGATGGTTCAGATCTGGCGCTAGGGTTAGCCGATCCGCGTTTGCGCTCGTTCTGCGCTCTGATTGGTTAGCGTTGGCGCTCGTTCTGTGCTCGTTGCGTGGAGCATGGATTGGTGCAACTGGTGGGGTTTGGATCGGCTAACCCTAGCGCTCGATCTGTACCGTTCATTACGATCAAACGACTGGAAATCACGCGGTGCATGGACTGGGCATACGAGTGGATGACTCCGTGTGTTTTCTCGTGTGGATAACTGCATGAAACAAATGGCCACTGACTAGTGGGCCCGTTCACCAGCCCGATGCATGCAGACATTGCATGCATGCCGTAGCCCAGCCCTCGACGCAGACCTGCACGTCTCGTTTCAGAAAAAAGCCTCGACGCCCCGACGTAGCACCAGCGCTATTAGCGATGCATGATGCAGCCTCTGTCGTAGCGATGCAGTGTAGCCTCGACGCAGTGCTAAAAGCCGTCGCACCAGCGCTATTTGCAGCGATGCATCGACGTAGCACCAGCGCTATTTGCAGCGATCAATGCAGCCCGTTTCTACACGCAGTGGAAACGCTGTCGCGCCGCTCAAATGCATGTCACGCGTTTAATAGTTAATACAATGCGTGCCACGTCGACGGAGAAGAAACGCCACCGCTCCTTCCTCTTCTCTCACACCACGGCATTATAAGGACCCCCTCTTCTACCTCTTCTCTCACACTCTTCTCTCAAGCCCCATCCTCTTCTCTACAACCCTAGCCAGCATGCAGTTCAACGGCCCAACCTTCCTACGCCCTGCCACCGTGCCGGAGTTTCAGTTTCCGCCCGGTGTCCTCGTCGAGAACCGTCTGCGTGTTTGGGCCTTCTCGAGGTGGAGGGGCGCAAGGGAGTGGGTGCACTTCTTCCTCTCGTGCGGCTACCGCCACCTCCCTCACGGCTCGCCGCGCATGTTCCGGCTCGAGGAGGTCCGCGACAACCAACTCACCGTCGGCTACTTCGTCGAGTTCAGGAACTGGTTCGATGCACGCCACCTCCTCGGGCAGGTGTGGTGGTATGGGTGTGAGATCATAGCATTCACGAGCTACAACATCTACCCCCACTACAACGACATCTACCACTACCAGGGCAACATTCACACCCTCCCCTACAACATGGATGCGGAGGACGACGAGTGAGCCACCCCGAAGGAGGAGTCAAGGAGGAGTCATGGAGAAAAAGTTCGTTAGTTTATGTTTGCCATGTTTGCCATGTTTGCTTGGGCATATATGCCCCTTTATTTCCATGTAGTTTATTTCCGTGTTTGTTGAGTCCATGCTACTTATTGTTTAAGGTTGGTAAGTTGTAAGAGGGCACAAGTTACAAGTGTGTGCTGTTATTGCTACTATATGTTCTCCAAAAAAATGTATTGTTTGTCCTAATATGTTTGTTTCGTTCAAAACAATTTTTTTCATTTTGCCATAAAAGAAAAAAATAAGATTTGTTAAAACAAGCTAAAACAAGTAAATAAGATTTCCTCTAAGCAAAATTTGTTACAAACATGCTAAAACAAGTAAATATATGTGCATTTGCCTCTATGTGTGCCTCTTTGCACAATTTGGCAGCCCAGTACATTTTTTTTGTATTCAGCCCAACAGCTACTCGTCACGGCCCAATATCTATTAGTCACGGCCCAACACCTAATCTGGCAGCCCAGTTAGTTTTTTCCTTTAGACAACAGAACTGTCGACTGAAGTTAACTGAAGAACACCGACTGAACAAATTCAGAAACTGCTGCTTCGATTCGATTGAGTTACAGGAACTTGGCATGGCGCACATATCGCGTCCTCTGCCCTTAACGACGGAACAACAAGTAAACGAAAAACAGAGCAACGATGCAACAATAAAATCCACCTGCCATCATATTTGCTTGCTTCTGCAATTCAACCATCTGCTTTAGATGTTTCTTGATCTTCTTCACTTCCTGGTTCAGTTCGGACTCCGAGGGCAGTTCACCATTGCGCGCATTCTTCCTCACCTCTCTGTCAGCACCGGTCGCACCCATGTCCGAGCTTGGGCGCCCGTCCGAGCTTCCCCCCATCTCCACGCTCACCGGCGGCTGCCCCCCCAAATTGAGATCCAAGTTTGCGGCCCCGATCGAATCAATGCTGCCCTCAAACAGAAGCCTCTCTAAGTAATCATCCATCCACTCGAAATAGCCACATTTCTTTAGGATCTGAAAACAGCAACATGAACCCTAAATTCAAAATTTCCCAAATTCGACGAGCAAAAACGAATTGCGGTGAAATCAAAGCAACTGGCTCCGAAATAACTGAGATCTATACCAGCCCATCGCTTCCGGCGTGCCTCTTGCTCAAGCAGCTGACATACTCGCGCCCAAGATTGCCATTGTCGTCGGTCTTACTGACCCAACGCTTGAGAGCCTCTGGGCGTGGGCAGTTTGGGCACCGTATCAGCGGCACTACACCATACCGTGGCCATTTTGACCGCGCGGCGGAGGAGCTAGACATCGCCGCGGCGGAGGAGCTAGACCTTGTCGCCGGAGAAGAGAGAAGATGCGGGAAAGGGGAAGCAATGGGCGGCGTCGGGCGGTCGGGCACGGGCGCAGTTCTTTTCTAACAGCGCTGAGGTGGGACCCACACTTGCGTACGTGGATAAGTGGTGGGCCTATGTTCCCAACGGTCGCCCTAACCTAACGGTCACCCAAACCTAACAGCTAACGAGCGTTTAAGTGCCATGTTGGCTCTGGGCTATTTTCGCTCCAAACAGCGTCGCACGAGAGCTATTCTCCAGTAAGACGTCGCTTTCCTTCCAATTCGCTGAAAAAACGTCGCATGAGAGCTAATGGCCCCAATCTGCCTCCATCTTCCATACGACATCCCAATCCCTCCGCGACCATGGCAGCGCTAGATCGCGAGGAGAAGAGGAGGAGGTGTGGCTGCCGCAAAGCCTCCTCGCCATCCCACCTCCCGCTCGTGGATCCCCAATCTCGCCCCCCAGGCGGAGGCGTCAATATTCTCCAACAAGCCCTTCCCAGACGATCTCCTGGAATTCCCGAACATGACACCGTCGCCTGGAGGATTTCCACGACATGGTCTTCGACTTCGAGCTCTTCCCCGCAGACGATGCACAGCTCCCATCGCCGCTATTCGCCACATCCTCTTCCTCGGTCGGATCCCTCATTCTCCGGCGGCCACAAGAATGGCGATTCCTCGGAGTCGCCACAGGGAGCCTAAAGGACAGGAAGCGGAGCGCGCCTGTGGTGCGCAACAGAGAGGACATGTGGTCGCAGAGAATCACTACCAGCCTTCTTAACCGAGGTGAGAGGCTCCTGCAGAGTCCTGCTTCTCGAGAGCTTGCAGACGTCTTGCTCCTCAATGAGAGTCGCCCGCCACGGCCAACGCTGTTGTTGCCTTGGGCATCCATCCTCGCCGTCTGATGGAACTGGCCCTGGTCGTCGTAAAAAATTGTCTGACGTGATCAACTGAACATCGTTGACAGACCTTTAATCATCCTTGTATATGGCTTGATTGTCTCTTATGTGCTTGCTTGCAGGGTATGTGCTTGCTGATTTTCTGAAAAGACGATGTTGTATGATGCCATGTTATCAACACACATTTGTATGCAAATCAACTGGTGGAGAGGACTACAAGGACATGCTCTGTTTAAAGAGCAAGCAGCCGAAGCATCGGCGCGACATGATACTCCAAGTTCACTTGATATCATGGTTAGTGATTCCAATTTTAGCTTCTTATAATGTAATGTCCAATTAAGCATGTGCTTGCATGATGATGATCTATCATCTAACAATGCATCTCCACACTGCCTGGGTGTGGGCAATTTAGGATTTAGTCTGATCACTTTTGAAAATCACTGCTGGTTCTGGATTTTGGATATTTGAGTGTTTCTTATATAGTTGATTTTTTTAACATGATTTAGTATATTATGGGATTGTTTTCTCCAAAAGTATTTGGAATTTCATTTTGTTGAGCTGCCACCTGACAATATCTCAGAGCATCTTTTGAAAATTGATACGTTGCTAGCACAGAGTAGGCCCACGCAGCCAGGACACTGCTGCAAGAGAAGTGGCGGCTCTTCGGTGGATACCAAGATGCCAGAGCAGCCATGTAAATCAGACCCCTGCCCCTGCATATGCTGTCATTGAATCCTATCAGTGTGGTCCGTGTTTGTTGCAAATCTGGTTCAATTTATCTATAGATTAACGTATTCCCTTTAATTGTAATTTAGAGTAGCATGGTGTAGCCACATTCTTTCTCTTTTAAGATATATAATGCACGACATATTTTATATTATCATTTTTCTAGAAGTTGTCTTCACACGGCTATGCTTCATTTTGTCAACATTGTGTGTGCATTTGAATTGTCAGAGTTATATATAATATATTGAAACAACACAACAATTTGTTCAAGATTGGATGCCAATAGAACCTGAATTTGGTGACAGTGCACAATACTTGTAGATTCTCCATTCCTCTATTTATAACAGCTCGGTTTTAATATATGGTTTCTCCTTTTCCTCTTGGTATTTAGCTGGCTTAGTTAAATAATTGCTGGAATGGTTGTATATGGATTGAGTAGCTTGTTGGTTTACAGGACCGGTACCTTTCTACAATCGGGGAGAAGCATGTCGCAACTGCCTCAACCTTGCTACGATCCGATTTGGTATAGCAAATATTGTCAATTTATATCACGTTTTTCTTTGTTTCATCCATCCTTCTGAAGTTGTGAATCTGATGGCACCCCACTAAGTCAAGTGCCCCTCTATCTTATTGACACTTTTATTATCCTTTTCTGTTTATAAAACCAAATGATGTACTTTCATAGGTATTCGTTATTAATATTTGCCTTCATGGTACATCTCCATGTGCTGCATGTTGACCAATCCCAACATGGAAGTAGTGAAAAAACTTATATAAACAAAAAATCTCAAACATCCTTCATCGTGAGACATATAACCGTCACTCAAGGGAGAAACTTTGCTTCTTATCTTTTTTTTTTAAGATTGACGAATCAAATGATATTTCTGTTCTAATTTCTGCCGCTTCTTCTCCTACCTGATGTAAAGAGGATCCTAAAAGTCTTCGGTGGGGGAGTCAGAGTCGAAAAGAGGATTCCTCACTCTGGCGGCTGCCCGGGCTCGGACGACAAGCTTCCGCTTGAGAAACCATGCATTGTTAGTTAAAAGTCTAGATTTGTTTTGACTTAAATAATACTATGAACTTCACAGTATGGTATATTCGATTTAGGAGTGTCAGACTTGAGAGAAACTCCGTGTGATTACTTATTCATATATAGGATAACAATTTGTTTGCGACATAGAAGAATTGTATGTGTTATGAAATTGCATATTCCTCTGGTATGCTGCTTTTGAACTATCACGTTTATTTGGGCTGATGTAAACCAAGAAATGGTTTATGTGTTTTTAGCATCAATGACATAGTAATATGCCTTTTGTATTTGATTCGGGTTTGATGGTTGCATAATTGCCCGACTAAAATGATTACACATGTATAAATGTTAAGGCTAATAAACTTGGAACTATTATCCACCAATATATATTTTGCAATATTGAGCCCCCTGTTTACATGAGATTTTGATCAAATTGCAATTTCGGATGTGTCGGTTTGATCAAATTGCAATTTCGGATGTGTCGGTTTGATCAAATTGCAATTTCGGATGTGTCGGTTCTGCCGTCAGCTGGTAAACGCGCTTCATGCCATTTCGAGTCTCCATGCTGCACAACTGCCACTAAATAAAAAGTTACTGTTGTAGAGTATAAAGATAATTATGTGTTTATAAAATTTAGTTGAGACGTGCGTGCACGTGCAAAGCTACTATCTCTCTTGGGTTCTATGTGTTGGGAAACTGGGGCCGGTCGTGGTGCGAGGCAGCTCACACAGTGGTGCTTCTAAGTCCATGTTAGACCAACTCAACCCCACGTTTAATAATAAGTGGGTTCTTATCTTTTTATCTCTCTTCCTTCTATATAAGCAAGTCATCTGTACATATTGATGGGGATACGCCAACCGGGTAGGTCCAAAGCTACGAGTCAGTCCGCGAGGACCAAGTGGCCCAAGTCCAGCTTGGAGGTCCTCGAGAAGATACCGGGTCCATAACAGACTCGGTAGGACGGCTCGGAAAGGAAGGAGATCTGATATTAACTCGGATCTGGAGCCACATCATGAGCAAGTAGGCGCCGTGCCAACCACCATGACGGCGAAGTCCAGCAGCTTGAGGGCGTGTTCGAAGAGGATCCACCGATGGTGGCGCCGCCTACGACGGAGTCAGCAGCTGGAGCCACGGAGCAGGTACGCGCGGTAGCCCATCATGTCTAGGCTAACCACCATGAATACAAAGTTGAGCAGCCACTAGTAGGAAAAGGTTTTCTGTGGCGCACCATTTTAGCTTTTTGTGGCGCAGCTTTTTAGCATGGTGGGTGCCCCACTAAAGTCTCGTCACTATTTTTTTCTGTGGCGCACCCGCACCATGCGCCACAGAAATAACCAGCTTTTTGTGGCGCACTAGGCAACCATGCGCCACAGATTGCCTATTTTAGTTTTTTTTTTAAATACGGCTACCCACCGCACCACCACGGTCGTGCTGGATGGCGTCGACGGGGGAGCGGTAGCTGCTGCGGGGCGCTGCTTGCCTCCAGCCCGGCCGCGAGGCTGACGTGCGCTCCAGCCAGATGCACCCGTGTGGGTCGGTGCCAGCAGACGCGGAAGACGACGGTGGGCCAAGTGCAGCCTAGTGTTCTTGGAGAAGATTGTCCGACAGCGAGCATGTCGATGCAGTCCTAGCCTGTGGAGGCTCGTGGGAAGCAGCCTCGCCCCCGACGGCCTCCTAGGCCTGACGATTTCAACCGCCGCCGCCATGCTCCTCCTAGGCCTCCCGCCGAGGAACCGTGTGACGATGAAGCTCCGGTGCAGGGCGGTGGTCTGCAGAGCGGTAGTCGCCAGAGTTGGCCGGATTTTACCATCAACGAGGCGGCGGAAAGGGGATCTGGGAGGTGGTGCGATGGAACGACCGGATCGGACCGCGGCGCAGATCGCGCACGATCGGGAGAAGAAGTTGGGGAAAAAAGTGCAGCGCGAAGGAGGGTGGGGATCGCTCACCGACGACGCTCGATCCGGCGCCGGAGCTGCCCAGCGTCATCGTCGATCGATCCGGCGGGTGGGAGGATACGATCGAGGGGGAGATGGTGGTGTGGGGATTTGAGGAATCGGCTGCTCGAGGTCGAGGGGAGAAAAATCGCTACATCGGTGTCGCAGAGCCACGGAGAGCTCCTCGGCCAGGCCAGCGGAGGCCAGCAGACCGGAGGCGGGCGGCGGCGGCGGCGGCGGCGGGAATGCACGCGGGTGGGGGAGGCGGAGGAGAAAAGCGAATCGAAAGAAGAGGAGGAGAAAGGCTTTTCTGTCGCGAGCGAGTCGTGTCTGTCGCGGGTGGGGAGGTAGACTTTTCTATCGCGAGAGGATAAGGGAGAGAGAAGAAAGAGAGGAGAGAGAAACCAGATCCAGATTTGGATCTGACATTTCAATGTCGCATGTGGTCACATGCGCCACAGAAAGTCCCATTTCTGTTGCGCATCTGGTCACATGCGCCACAGAAATGTGACTTTCTGTGACGCATAGAGTCCCCGTGGGCCACAGGATTTTAGAATTATGTGACGCATGCAAAACAATGCGTCATAAAAATAATTTATGTGGCGCATGTTTTTTGATGCGCCACAAAAAGGGCTGTACCTATAAGTCTTTTCCTACTTAGTGAGCTTGAGGACGCATTGGAACAAGCCCCTGCACGCCATGGCCTGATGAGCCGATGGATGGGGCAGAGACGCCCCGCTTTTCTCGATCGATCAATGAAGGTATCGAAATTTTCGATGAGTTGAGGATTGGAACGCTGGTCTGGCTACAGGTAGGGTTCTTCTCCGTCTGGTATGAGAGGAAGCTCATCCGCCCTCCACGCCGAGAAAACGAGGCCGCCGTCAACACCGGAAAATGAGGCCGCCCTCAACGCCGGGAAAGCAACTACACACGCGCCGTCCCACGCGTCCTCTGCTCCGGACGGACGCAATTCGACCACGCGGAGCCTCACACTTTCTTCAGGTTCGCACAATTTCCCTCTAATTTGAAAGAAAACAATTTTATATACTAGGCCATTGTACAATATCTGGTTTTCGTAAGACAGTTCCATGGAGATTCAGGTTACATTACTTTGTAATCATCTCTCGTGAGTGAGTATCTGTAGGATTCAAAACCACAAATCGTCGATGTCACTAGTGGAAAAATGACTTTACGTCCAGCCTATTAGTCCCGGCCGGGTTTGCGGCTGGTACTAATATAACACTAGTACCGGTCCAAACGGCCGGACATGCGGAGGGCAACAGGACCGGTCAATAAGAGACAACCGGTATTAAAGGTTTTGGGGGTAGGGGCTGCGGTGGTGAGCCCCACGGCGAGGACCTTTAGTACCGGTCGGTTGGTAATACCAACCGGTACTAAACATTTCACTGTATTTAGCATCTCCCACCCCGAGCCACTGCACCATTTTTCCAGCTCGAGCCACACTCCATTTTTCTCTCTCTTTTCTCTCCTAAGAGCCCTAGTTCACCACATTTTTCTCCAACATTTGTCTAGATTGGTGGCACCTACCTATATAATGAAGGGGTTCCGTAGCAAAAAACAATAATTTTTCTAGCTAACGAATACCAAAACATGCCAGGATCTATCTATCTAGTAATGCGGTAACGGTGGGCGAAACTGGTCACATACCTCTTGTAGACCAAATAGCGGGGATTACGCTCCCGCACAAGCGTTGCTGACGTAGACGCCGTAGCCGATCTCAAGGTCACGGAGAACTTGGCGCGACGAAGAAGACGATGACGACGGCGGTGGCGATGACGCCGGGCAGCAGCACCGGTGATGACGACTACGCTGGGTAGCGGCGACGGTGGCGCCGGGCAGCGGCGGCGGCGGCGCTGGGCAGCGGCGGCGGTGGCGACGGTGGCTGCGGCTAGGGCGCGGCCGTGGCGAGACGATGTCGCCCTAGCACCTCAAATGTGGCGCCTCCGAGTACTCGCACACATACGGAGCTTAACGACAACCCCCGGTCACTCAGGTCTAGCTGAGATCGCAGGAGTAGAACTTTGGTGGAATCCCGCGGTGCGACTGGGCACTGCGGTATAGCCTTGGTGGGAGAGAGAGAGAAAAGCGGGCGGAGAATTAACTCAGGCCGGCATATACAACATTAATTGTATTTTGGATGTCTTAAATCAATTAATATGCCCCTCTATATAAAGGGGGGGGAGGGGGTGTGCAAACACCTTGCCTCCCCCATGTGGGACTAAAGAAAAGCAAGGAAAAAGGAGGTGGGAGGGGGAGGGGGGTTCGGCCGGCCCCCCCATGGCCGAACCAAGTGGGCTCCCCCCCACTTGGTGCGCCTCCCCACATGGGCCCAACTTGGCCCATTAAGTGGGCTGCCACCTTTTTCTTTTCTTTTAATTGATTATAATCAATATTAAATTAATATAAAATATATATAATTCATAATTAATATATTTATATATTATTTAATATCATGTGACTCCGAAACAATTTCCGGACCACCCGAACTACCTTCGGTCATTCCCGGAACCCTTCCGATGTTGCCGGAACTTTTCCGGATTATTTCTCTCTCTCCTATATCTATATTATTCCTAATAATATATCATTCCAAAGTTCTCCATGTGTCGTCAAGACCTTAAGCGTGTTACCCTACGGTTCGAGAACACTCCAGACATGGCCGAGACCCCTCGCTCGCCAATGACCGCCAGGGAGACCTGGACGTCTGTAACGGTCCCTGTGCATTCCACGAATATCGTCGTTGAACCATAAACATGATATTCATTCCTTTTGTTCCTTCGATACTACCTTGTCCGAGATATGATCGTAAACATCCGATGTCCTGTTTTATCTCGTTACCGACAAGGGTTAATTAACTCGTCTGTGATATTACATCTCCATGACCTAGTCATATGCTGCGCAGCATTATTGACGTAATCTCACCGAGTGGGCCCAGAGTATCTTTCCATCACGAGGATGAACAAATCCCGCTCTTGATCCATATGCCTCAACGTACTCTTTCGAGATACACAGGATACACCTTTATTGTCACCCATTTATGAACTGACGTTTGATGCACTTAGAGTATTCTACGGAGCAGCAATTAATATGATCTCACGGTCTGAGGAATAAGCTATCATATTACTTTCCTATTGCAAATGATGAACATTGTGATACGATCCTTTTGCAATACTTTGTTGGGTATGTCCATCACCTTATTCCACTAATAAGATGACCTCATTGTCAACCGACGTAAATGTCCATGATCGGGAAATCTCGATCAACAGTTGCCCAATGAACTAGTTTATATAGAGGCTTACTAGGGACTCTGGTTTGTCTATGTATCACACGTGTATTAACAATTCCGATTAATACAGTTATAGCACGATACAAAAACATATTACAAACTTAATGGGATAATGCGATAAATACTATATATTTATTTGCCTCTAGGGCATATCCCATTCAGTCTCCCACTTGCACTAGAGTACAAATAAACCAGCTGCATTTTACTTTTAATCATACCATCTTATCCAATAAGCGTTTTATGATAATGCTTGCTCGTGGAAGAGTGTTACTTCAACAATCTATACCATATAGAATTGTATCTAATTTGCGATTCATTGATATCACCTTGTTTGATATCATCCTGTTATCCTGATAACATATATGCACATACCGTAACTAAGTGAGACTTTTGTTTCCCAGCGCTTACTCTGATTCTGTTAACCAGACAATTGCTTTGTAAACACACTCAGTTGTAACATGTACAATCTCGTGATATCTATATACCTTTCATATCTATGTAGAGTTTCGACATTTCAATGTCAATGTAGTGCCTAACACTTTTCTACTTCTAGTAAATTCCAAATTTACTTTGATAATTGTTCTTCTTTTAAGAACATGAGTCATACTTTATCGAGCACATAATATGGTTCATATATGATGTCTATTAACATAATATAAGAGACCAACATATCTTGTAACCACTATTATTGTGTACCAAATACACTTAATGTTTTAATTGGATTTCCAAGGACCTTTCCATTGGTTTTATTCCATTCTGACATTTCAGAATCCAATCTAAACAACTCGACCTTCTATTTAAAATTCTTGTTCTATTCGAAATAGACACTACCTTTTAAATCATTTCACAACTTCATCTTTTATTTAATTCTACTGGTACTATCTATGATATGTCATTTACATACGTGGATTTAAGCTCCCACTCAAAAATATGTCACTCACATATTAAATTTGAGTAAACTAATTCGACTCGCACTTAAATTAATAAATGGTTTAAGCTCCCACTCAAAAATATGTCACTCACATACTAAATTTGAGTAAACAATTCGACTCCCACTTAAATTAGTAAATTCATAATTTCTTTCGATATTTTGGTCAAACCAAAATCATTGATCATTTATCAATTCGAGTTTCAATACGATCTGACAGTATTCTATTAATACTTATCCCACAGACTTTAAGCATGTCTACACTCATGTAGTCAACAACTTTGATTTTGTCCAAGACACTTTTCTTGACAAAATTTGCTTCTATGTCTTTCTTATAGTTGCATTTCTTTCATATAACTTTTTATATGATGATTAAGTAATCTTATTCTCTTAATAAGATTCAGAGTAACATTTACTGTTTTAATCCTTTTAAATGTAACTTGGATTTTAAGACTCAAAGTCTTTATTCGTATTTTGGTATTTCCTCAACTTTCTTTGCACTTATAAGGTGTATCTTGTTCTGTTAACAAGATCTAAAATACTGAATATTAAACTGTGACCTGACAGCAAATATTCTTAAAATAACACCTCATTTAAAAGCTTCTTGTTTGAAAACACTATGATCCCTTATCATCAAATTTTCAATTCCATTTGCAGAGATATTCCTTTCCGGAACATATTCCGATACTCTTCTCTTATGGAAAAAGGTCTAACAAATCATTTTAAGCTTCTACTTTTATTCCATTTAATCTTAATTCGAAAAATCATATTTTCCTTTGAATTACGCAGACAACAATACAAGTTTTGCTTCTGTTGGTATTTGGAATACACTCTCATCTTAATAAGAGTATTCTACAAAGAACTATTCGTGTATATTCTGGATTATCGTATAATCATCTACACCACGACACTTACTGTCGATTTCACGAATCATCATTGGAAAAGTATTCATTCCTAAAGTGGATGTCGACTACAATGTTTGAACATATTAAGAGATTCTAACAGACCACACTTTATCTAAAATAGAGTATGATTATAATATTTCATATATCACTGTATCTGATATTATAATTTGTGAAACGAATTTTCACAAGTCCATTTGTGTCGAAACCATAATTCAAAAATATTGTCCTGTTTGATCGAATCATGTGGATATAATTTCCATCCACCTTTCTTCTGAAAAATTCCTTTGATCTCTCATCAAATTATTTTCAGACTCATGTTTCCTTAAGCAAATACATTTATTTGCTTAGAATCATAGAAAGATTCGAAACAATGATATTCACCACTTATTTAATTTAATAATCATCTAGTATGACTTTCAATCAATTCCCTTGTATATTGACATTTCAATATCCAATGTAATTTAATCAATTCGGCACATGTAACTTTGATAGATCGAAATATCTATATTTCTTACACTGCTTTTATGATCAAATTCGGTGGTGTTTGTTCTTGAAACAAAATAATTTAATCTTTGGACATTTAATTTTATCATTCCTGGTTTTATAAATGTATATCATGTTATCATTCTAATAATGTAATCCAGATGTGATTGCATGAAAACTTTATTCATAATGTAAAACAACTGACTTGTTCCACGATATAAAACAACCGATTTGTTCTATTACAGATATGAATAACTTTGTCTTGTAACATTCAAGACACAAAGCAAAATCACACTCTCACTATTACAAAAAGGTCTTATCAAAAACTATTAATGATAACTATAATGATAACTTGAGGACGTGAACACCATTGGCCATCAACTCCTTTGCTTGCCATCACTTGCGCACTGTCACATCATATATCTTCTCATACTTGTGATAATCAGGTCCTGTTTCATAAACAGAATAAGTATCAAATATTTTTCATCAAGTATCATGAGAAGAGTACATTTATAACTCTGTATATCAAATATACCTGTAGCGTCGAAGATTTCTCCTTCGATGGGTTCAACCTTTACAGATTTGAACTGGCTTATGAACTCGAAGAAAGTCATCGCATCTCTTCTTATAGCATAGCCACGGACATGTTTCTCATAGCTGGGAGGTAAAGATACCAACGCAGCAGCTATCGCACATGAATCCGCCATCCAGTAGTCGTAGACATTCGTAAGTTTGAAGTAAATGTCATACATTTTCTTCGAATGAGTTTCCAAACAGGTATGTTCCTCCATCTGGAGTGAATGGAACTTCCTCAGCTGTCTGTATTGCTCATACTTAATTTCATCTATGAAATGCGACTTGATCGAATCTATCATATCATAAGGTTCCATATGTTGAAACTGTTCTTTCAACTCTGGTGCCAAGCTTATGACCATGATGGTTTGCACTTCTATGAAAATGTCACGACGCTGATGAAATTCCTCATCTTCTTCTTCACTAGCAGAATCATCTGGTTCATCTCCTAATCCTTGTTCTATAACATAGAGTATATTATTGTGTATGAGGGCTTCTCTAAGTTTCTTGTACCAGTGGATGAAGTTAGACCCATCAGCCAACAGGGACTGACCTCTAAGGAAGTATTCGAAGTAGAACACCATCTACAGATATGATCGCAAAGTAGGTAAGGCTAAGTTTATAATAATATGAGCTCAGTTTATAATTAAATTATTTAAACATGCTCCACTAAGATTAATATCCCTACGATAATCTTAGCGATTACACGACCCCAATTCACTATACCACCCCCGATCGTCGCGGCCGGCGGCACAGTTTCAAGGGTGGACATCGAAATGTCGATCACAACAATCATGTGACTCATGCTCGATCTTTCGATCTTCCCGTGTTCCGAGGCTATGTCTGTACATACTAGGCTCGCCAATTAAATCTCGATGTTCTTGCGTGTGCAACATGGCTTACACCCACTATATGCGAACGACGAAATGTGTGACACCCGATCGTCACGGCCTGCCTCATAACGTAGAACTTTCTTAGTGGTACACAACGAGGGAGAACACAATTTTGGTATTTGTTAGGGATCATCCTATTATAGCTATCGTCGTATATCTAATATATATATAAGCAATCAATAGGATGCACACACAACAACACGCGATATGACATGGTCGTGCGCCTGGACCTCCATGACGCCGTGCGCCTGGACCGGGTGCCCCGGCATGGCTCCGAGTCTACGGTGGCTCCTTTGCCTCCGACATTACGAATAATTCAAAACCTACCGTAACCATGTCATATTTAAATGCCTCTACAAAACAAAATTAGACGCTTCTACCTTTATCTAGTTTTGCAAGTTTTACGTGGCTTTATAGGCTTTCGCGAGAGAACCGTTCCCTACCTACGAACATTGTACCACAACGTCGATTCAACAATTGCATGTTTATGTATCCCTTTCGGGCCCTCCATTGAAAATGCAAAGCCAACTAAAGAGAGAGAAACAGACACCCGCCAGCCACATATACGGTACCAGCCGTATGTCAGTAGTGGAACCAGTCTCGCGTAAGCGTACGCGTAAAGTCGGACCGGGCCGCTTCATCAACTCAATGCTGCCGACAGTGCAAGTGCACGCGAGAGGGTAGCAAATATAAGAAAGACGTCCTCGTATTCAACACGAGTTCTAACCGTACCAGCATACTACGCATAGATCGGCTCTGATACCACTGAAGGGGTTCCGTAGCAGAAAACAATAATTTTTCTAGCTAACGAATACCAAAACATGCCAGGATCTATCTATCTTGTAATGCGGTAACGGTGGGCGGAACTGGTACGCTCCCGCACAAGCGTTGCTGACGTAGACGCCGTAGCTGACCTCAAGGTCGCGGAGAACTTGGCGCGACGAAGAAGACGATGACGACGGCGGTGGCGATGACGCCGGGCAGCAGTACCGGTGATGACGACTACGCTGGGCAGCGGCGGCGGCGGCGGTGGCGACGGTGGCTGCGGCTAGGGCGCGGCCGTGGCGAGACGATGTCGCCCTGGCACCTCAAATGTGGCGCCTCCGAGTACTCGCACACATACGGAGCTTAACGACAACTCCCGGTCACTCGGGTCTAGCTGAGATCGCAGGAGTAGAACTTTGGTGGAATCCCGCGGTGCGACTGGGCACTGCGGTATAGCCTTGGTGGGAGAGAGAGAAAAGCGGGCGGAGAATTAACTCAGGCCGGCATATACAACATTAATTGTATTTTGGATGTCTTAAATCAATTAATATGCCCCTCTATATAAAGGGGGGGAGGGGGTGTGCAAACACCTTGCCTCCCCCATGTGGGACTAAAGAAAAGCAAGGAAAAAGGAGGTGGGAGGGGGGGGGGGGGGGGTTCGGCCGGCCCCCCCATGGCCGAACCAAGTGGGCTCCCCCCCACTTGGTGCGCCTCCCCACATGGGCCCAACTTGGCCCATTAAGTGGGCTGCCACCTTTTTCTTTTCTTTTAATTGATTATAATCAATATTAAATTAATATAAAATATATATAATTCATAATTAATATATTTATATATTATTTAATATCATGTGACTCCGAAACAATTTCCGGACCACCCGAACTACCTTCGGTCATTCCCGGAACCCTTTCGATGTTGCCGGAACTTTTCCGGATTATTTCTCTCTCTCCTATATCTATATTATTCCTAATAATATATCATTCCAAAGTTCTCCATGTGTCGTCAAGACCTTAAGCGTGTTACCCTACGGTTCGAGAACACTCCAGACATGGCCGAGACCCCTCGCTCGCCAATGACCGCCAGGGAGACCTGGACGTCTGTAACGGTCCCTGTGCATTCCACGAATATCGTCGTTGAACCATAAACATGATATTCATTCCTTTTGTTCCTTCGATACTACCTTGTCCGAGATATGATCGTAAACATCCGATGTCCTGTTTTATCTCGTTACCGACAAGGGTTAATTAACTCGTCTGTGATATTACATCTCCATGACCTAGTCATATGCTGCGCAGCATTATTGACGTAATCTCACCGAGTGGGCCCAGAGTATCTTTCCATCACGAGGATGAACAAATCCCGCTCTTGATCCATATGCCTCAACGTACTCTTTCGAGATACACAGGATACACCTTTATTGCCACCCATTTATGAACTGACGTTTGATGCACTTAGAGTATTCTACGGAGCAGCAATTAATATGATCTCACGGTCTGAGGAATAAGCTATCATATTACTTTCCTATTGCAAATGATGAACATTGTGATACGATCCTTTTGCAATACTTTGTTGGGTATGTCCATCACCTTATTCCACTAATAAGATGACCTCATTGTCAACCGACGTAAATGTCCATGATCGGGAAATCTCGATCAACAGTTGCCCAATGAACTAGTTTATATAGAGGCTTACTAGGGACTCTGGTTTGTCTATGTATCACACGTGTATTAACAATTCCGATTAATACAGTTATAGCACGATACAAAAACATATTACAAACTTAATGGGATAATGCGATAAATACTATATATTTATTTGCCTCTAGGGCATATCCCCTTCATATAAGTGTTAGCACCTTCATCTACTATTCCAGCATTTCAAGTTTAGCTCATTCTTTTGCTAGTTCTAGCTCATTTGATTTTTGTAGTGCTAGCAAGGTGTTTGATGAAATGTCTAAGTTAGGGATTTCATTTGTTTTATATGCATTTTAAGTTCAAACTAAAGTATGATTTATGGTTTTTTGTAGTGTCGTCCAGTCCCCTTCCTCACCGCCGTTGATCTCCCGCGTCGCCCCGTCGCCGACACCACCTCGGTGAGCCTCTTGTTTTTATCTTTTATTTTAAAAAATCTTAGTTATATAATTATTACTTGTATAATTTTCTTATTTGTGTAACTTTTTGTTATATATAGTGTCATGGTTTTGGCATCTAACCACACCGGCTCTCGCCCGCTCTATTATTCGTATGTGGTACGATTGTTTGTTATAAGTATATGTTTGTTTAATTTCGTGTTTATAAAAATTATACCGACCAACTTGACGTAAATATATTTTTATCTAGGAGGTAGTTGAACCGGAAAATGAGCCCGACCCTATTTTCGAGTTTTTAGTAAAAGAGAACAATGATTTGAAAGCTAAATTGAAAAGAAGTGAAGATCTTCGTCTCGAAGAGAAGATGAAATGGGACTTGAAGATTGCCGACGTCGTCGATGATAACGAGATCAAGATGGAGGCAATGCGCTTAGATCACGAGATCAAGATGAATATAATGCGGTTAAAGCTTAAAAAGTTTAGAAAATATGTCATTAGTCAAGAGGCTTGGTATCATTATGTTGTTGGTTTAATAATTATCTTAGTTGCGATTTTGATCGCATTTGTCGTTGGATTTAAATTCTTTAGCTAGTTCTATGTTAGTTTCAATTAATGAATGTTTATTAGAACTATGTATTAGATTTGTTTAAATATGGTGAACTATGTATTAATGAATATATGGGAAATAGCCTCCTACCATGGTGGCTACCTATGCACCCTCCACACACCGTTGGATCTTCCGTTCTAGATATTGAGAGTATTTACCTGTCTAGGAACGGGTGCATCCTTTTGAATAAGGTGTGGACGGAGATATTATCCATTACATGTCCTGATCTAGACCCCACAACCACTTGCACACAACCGGCCCGCACCTCGCCACCTCCCGTCCCCGTCCTCGATTTCTTCCACCACCACCACAACCCCGTCCCCCATCTTCAACCGCGACGGCGGCCCAACGCTCATTCCCTCCCCACGAGATTTCTGCCCCGGCGACCAAAATCTGCTAACGGACGTCGCCGCGCCGGAGTTCCTTGGCGCCATCCGGTTCAGCCGCCTGCGCGCGTGGATGGTGGTCAGGCGGATCACATGCCAGGACACAGACGAGCAGAGGACGAGGCCGTTCCGGGCGTCCAGGAGGCGACGTCGGGGAGGAAGGAGAAGTCGCAAGCCGGTACAGAGGCACATGTCGTCTGTGCTCTTCTTCCGATCTGGAGTTTCCTTTTTTGCGATCTGATTTTTTTGATTCCTACGAGGTCGGCCAGGCGTCGCGCCGGAGCTGCAACCCCTAGTCAACGAGGGCACCGGATCTGGACGGCCTCGTTCCGCGGCACCAGCGGCCTGGCGCCTCGAATCTGGCCGGATCCAGATCCCATGTGTTTTCTTTCCCATGGTGATTCGCTTCTTCTTTTTTCCCCAATCTGATTTTTTGCTTCACCGGGAGGAGTCCATGGTTTTCTTCCGATCTGGAGTTTACTTTTGTTTCGATCTTTTTTTCATCTCCGTTCGATGGTCACATCCGCATCCGTTCAGGTTCTTGGTGTGGATTTGCACACCGCTGCCTCTGTTTCAAGTCTTGTTCCTCAATCTACTTCCAGATGATCAACCCCATTTTCTCAGAAGAGAAGTCAGAACATGTGTTTTTCACGTATATTATGGCAAGATCAGTCACCTGGGCAAACCAAAACCCTCCTCCAAGAAGAACTGGGATTAGTTACGAGTTGGCTGGATCTTCTTCCTCCTCCAATAATTTTGCTTACTAGAAGGCTGGGTTGGGTTGCCCGTTTTTTTTCTGTGTTTCCAGCAAGTCCTTCGTGTATTATGCTTGCCTTATTTAGTCATGATTATCGTGCTCTCTATAAATTTACGGAATGGCTAGTTCTAAGTCGCCTTAGATCTGCTGAGATCTCAGTCACGCGTGGAACCGTCTGATCCTGCGTGCGTTAAGATTTGTGCGCTTCCTTTTTTTTTCTGTTTTTCCCGCGCTGGCTGTGCTGATCGCCGCTGTGCTGATCGTTCACGGGACGCGCAGGCCTCGCTCGCCCGCGCCGCGCGCATTTTTGTGGTGTTTTTTTCGTGGGCTTTTATTCCGCGGGCCATGCACATATTTCTTTTTTTGTGCGTTTTTTGTATTATTATGTTTTGTCCAGTTTTATTATTCTTTTTGGACTTTTTATATTTTTCGGTTAGTTGCAAGCCCCTCGTAACCTTAGTGTACGGGTTGCAATCATCTCGTAACTGGAATTTTTCACTTGTAATTAGTTGCATTTTTTTCACTTGTAATTGGGTGGGGGTGGGGGTCGGCTCGGCATTTTTTATTAGGGGGGCGTGATGTGATTAGTTGCAATCACCTTGTATATGGGGGGTTTTCACTCATTTTTCTAGTTGTAAGTGGGTCGCAACTGAGATTTTCCGGTTGCGGATTGCAACTATTTTTTCCAGTTGCAGGTGGGTCGCAACTGAGTTTTTCTGGTTGCAACTCAAATTTTTCAAGTTGCAAGTGAGTCACGACTAATATTTTTTTGCAACTCAGTTGCAAGTTAGTTGCAACTCAATATTATTTCCAATTGCAAGTGGTTCGCAACCAAGACTTTCCGGTTTCAAGTGCCTTGCAACTCTATTTTCTCTAGTTGCAAGTGAGTCGCAACTGATATTTTCCAGTTGCAATTAGGTTACAACAAAAAAAATTCTATTTGCAAGTGAGTCGCAACTGATATTTTCCAGTTGCAGGTGGGTCGCAACTGAGATTTTCCGGTTGCAAGTGTGTTGCAACTATAAGAAAAATATTCATCTTTGTGTTTTGTGGTTAATGCTAGATGTGAGTTTGAAATAGGTTACACGAGACAAAAAATTGGTGAAACCATTAGTTTTTGGCTTTTGAGTCATGATTCGTGGTCACGCGGGAGTTGCACATATGTTGGAATTGAAAAAAAGCACAACAGAAGGAGAAAAAAAGGCTACGGGCCGAATTTAGACAGCCCAGCCCAACTCCTCGTCAAAGATACATGGGCCTTATATCTGGGCTGTACATGCAGGGAACAACGATCAAAACATCAGAGACATCACGTACGAAGGCACGAAGCGAGTCAGTAGCGTACGGTGGCAGGTCGACTGAGAACTCACTAATTCTCAGTCGACTGAGATCCAGGCGCGCCCATAAATTTATTTTTTGTCCTCTCTCTTGGAGTCACAATCGGGTCGGTTTGGTGCTCTCTTGGGGTCACGATCGGATCGGTTTTGCCCTCCATTTTTCCTTTTTTATTTCCTGGTGTCCGCTCCTTTTGTTCCTGGCTCGACAGGGGAGATTGAGATTTGTTTGTTCGTTCTTTTTTCTTGATTTTATTCTTCAGCTGAGCTGAAATAGTATTCCCTGTTGGCCGGCAGCTCACCCGGCAGGTCTGCACGTTACGGATCGAAAATATGGGCTTCCGTGCGGATAGATTAGTTGATATTTTTTATGTTCCTGAAATTTTTAGAGCTAGCTTGATGGGTTAGTGTCTATAAAGATTCATTTGAGTATTTCATGGTGACCACGCTGAAGCAAGTGCATTTTTTTAAGGAAAAGACAAGTGCATTGTGAGTTGGTGACCACCAGTTTTCTTTTCTGAAGGCAGATTCACCGGTTCTTTTTTCTCTAAAGGCAGGTTTGTAGATTACTACTGTGTGTTAGATCTATAATTGATCATGCACAGGAGCGCCGACGATGGGCTGAGCAGGCCAGCGGCGCGGGGGCCCCTACCGTGATGCACTGTAGGCCGACTTCTCTGCATCCTGGAGCTCGGCCATCGTTGTCGCTTCAGGAAGACGGTGGGGCGCCTCTACCCCAACGCGACGGCCACAAACGGTACAGCCATCTCCTGCACCACGCACCTCCCGTCCGTCACCGGCTCCCAAATGCCTAGAAGCTCTAGGAGGTGCAGGAGGGGCGTGGGCGAGACGGTGGCGGTTTTCGCGGTTTAGTGTCGGGGCAGCCTGGGATTTGCCGGGGCTCGTCTCGAGGTCTAGGAGGCGGCATCAGCAGGAAGAGGAGAAGCCGGAACGGAGACACATGACGTGTTTTGTTTTCTGCATAAAGATTTGCTTCTTATTCCGTTGATGTTGATTTTTTTGTGTTCCCGATCCAAGTCCCATGTGAAGGGAAAAGATCTGTTAATTATCTCTTGATATGTTTTAATCCAAATCCCATGTTCATCCAAGTTTGTTTTATAGAAAATACGGGATGTTGTTTCTTGATTGGTTATGATATTCTGGATAACTGGTAAAGCACCAAAATTACTAGTCTGGACAAGTTAAAAAAATACTATCCTGAGTATTACGAGCTAATTAAAACACTATCTCACCGTGAATATAATCGAGCAAGATTGCATGAGCATTTTGACAAAAAATAATAGCTAAGAATGGCAACACACAAAAAATTAGGATAACTTTCTAACAATGATCTGGGTACATGTCGTGAAGAATTCTTTCTCAGACAGCAATTAATAGAATCTATTATTGCTTAATTTTATTGTCGTCAACTTTATGCAAAAATATCTTGCAGCTAGGTACATTATTTTTTCTGTCCCCTGCCACAATTATTCAAGAATCGTTTGTGTGTACAGTTTTGATTTTTGAGACACCCACACGTTGCAACAATATTTGATCCTCAAAATGTTTTGCATGCACACAACAAACCAGCAAACAACATGCACGTCACGAGGCCACGACTGGGAAAACAATGCTGTTACCATGGACAGAAAACGTTTGGCATCTAATCATTAAGAACACATTATCCAACGGAGAGAAACGTAGGTGCTATACTACTCTCTATATCCAACGGCCACAAAGGAGTGCATAGGTAGCCACCATGGTAGAAAATCCGTGTTGTACATCAGATTTCTCATGAAGGGCGCGGCGTGTCGCCGCGCCGAATTCAACTAGTACTATATCATAGGGCATATGAGAGTTCCATTTTGACGCCTCATGTTCGCATATATCAGGTTTAGAAAAATCGGCAGGAAGAAAACAAGGGAGTGGTCTGGCCTATGTCCAAATGCACCATTATCTTCTGAGAAACCGAATAACCAATCAACGAATACGCCCCACGGCAGTCTGGCGCATGCAAATTTGGAGCGTGCGCCGTCACAAATGAGTTACATTCAGCACACAGTCGTGGTCATGGATCTTTTCAGAATAAGAACGTAACATACTAAGATGAATATTGTATGAGTATACAGGAACGGACATTATTCATCTTCCGTTGTTATGCAGAACAGATGAAGTATGGGCCGATCCCTACATGCTAGTCGAGTTAATTGCATACAACTACGACTTTGTGTATAAAATTCCGGAAAACTACCACTTTACGACGAGATCACATAAAACTACCACTAATCGTCACATTTGTTGCAATGTGCGCTAAAACCGAACTGAACACGAATTGACACTCGTCCTGACAGGTGGGACCCACCAGTCAGTGCCGATGTGGCAGCACGCGTGGACTTTTTGCTGAGGCGGCATTACGTGTGGACATGGGCCCACCTGTCAGATAATAATTAAAATAAATAAATACTCCCTCCAACCCGAAAAGATTGTCGCGCCTCACGTATTGCGTGCGTTTTACAGAAAACTTCATAAATTAATATTCACAAATCTCTCATGCGAGACCAGAACTGGATCGTTTCGCACGTCTCTGTTCTTCCTGTGCTCTGCTCCTCCACACGCGATCCTTGATCTGTTCAGCTGCTCGCCGTGCTGCTCTCCCACTGGCCGCTCATCGCCTGCTCCTCCAGCCCTCCCCACGTGCCTGCTCCTCATCCGCCCGGTAGGCTGCTGTTCCGGCACATCCGGCCGACGGCCGCTTCCAGCGCTGTAGTTGCGCTCGTCTGGCCACTTTTGTGGGCGCTCCCGGCTGGCCACCGCTCGACGGCTGCTTCCGGCGCTCCGCCACGGACTGCTCGGCTCGCTGGCCGGACGCAGATCAAGCGCGACAGCCACCAGATCCGGCGCTACCAGGCCACATCGGGCAAAAAGGGGAGATTTTTCGGTGGGACGACCTGCGAATCGGTGGGACGCAGGAGGCCGTGCTCTGCGGCGACGACCTGCAGGCCGTGCTCGCGCGCGCCCACGGCGAGATGCAGGACTCCTCGGCGCGCACGGGGATGGCACGAGCGGGAGGCGGGCGGACGGCGAATAGTGCTAGTTTTTCGTGATTTCGTCGTAAAGCGGTAGTTTTCCGGAATTTAGTACGCAGAGTCGTAGTTTTGTGCATTTAACTCCTGCGAGTCCCCACTGCGAATTAAGTACTACCACTACTTGCAAAGATATACCTATGTGGTAGCAGCGTAAATACGTCTGCATGCCTTAGGAGTTAGGAGTACACACGCACATCCATCACATGCACAAAATTATAAATCACTCAGCACTCACCAAACACAAAATTAACAAATCACAAATCCAATGAGATCATACCTATATACACAAAGGCCAGGCTACGGAGCCTGGGCTTCCGACAAGGCCGTCTTCTTCTTGTTGGCCTGGGCCACGGTGTACTCGCCGTAGGAGTAGGAGGCGAGGCCCCAGAGCGAGAGCACGAGCGCCACGCCCTTCTCGCTGCTGAACTTCTCGTGGAGGAAGATGACGCCCAGCACCTCCGTGACCGGGATGAAGGCGGCGATGAGGATGCCCGTGAAGAGCGTGTGGACGCAGAAGATGACGCCCACGGCGCCGAGGAAGAAGAACTGCCACAGGATGGCGCTCCACACCAGCACCACGTAGTACCGGGCCTCCCCCAGCTCGAACGCCCGCGCCTCCCTCGCGATCGCCTGCAGGCACGCACACCACACGCACCAGTAAAACATCGACCTGCTACCAGTCCATAGATCTGCATGCTTCATGTTCTATGCGTGGTCTAACTACGACATGAATGAGGAGGAACGGAAATTGTGTACGAGAGCGATCGAAAGCATGCTCTGAATTTTGCTAGACGTTGGCGCTTGTTAATGTCGAGCTAGCTGTCTGTCCTACTGATTTTTTTTTAAAAAAATGGGAGCATGATAACATATAAAGTACCGGTACACACGATATATATTTTCTCTCTGTCCTAGGTAGGAGCAAAGAAGGATGGTGAGGATGAAAGTTTGGAGGAGGATTCGTTTACAAGAGACTGAAAGTAGGATGGTGTGATTATCCATGACACACTTCCAATCTCTCTGAGCCAAAAGTGTCGATTCTGCCTTTCCATCTAACTATTCCACTTCCGCGTCAGTTTTTTCCACGTGCGGCAATTTTGACAAATCTAACCTCCTTCCAAAACTTCAGCACGAGATAATGTTTTTAATTTTATTAGCCACATCTAACCCTCTAGGATGCTTCCTAACTTTACATGCTACCACCGGGCCTTGTACGTGTTACTGTCTGGACAGTAGGCTTCGACGTGGTACCACCAAGGTGTTATTTTGCAAAAGAACATGTCCTTGATAGGATGGTTACGAGGGTGGTTGTACCTCCAATCACATCAGAGTTTAAACTCTAGGTTTGACACGGGTGTTTCTCGGTAGCGAGGTACCCGTGGTGACTTCGTCAATCTCACCATCTAGTCCACCGGCTTAGTCTCTCGGTAGTGTTCATAGGCATAGGGTGTGCGTGCATGCGTTCATAGGAGTAAGTATATGCGAGCGTATATGAGCGTCTACCTTATAATGTGTTTCATAAAAAAAAGGTGGCATTTGCAGTACTACGTCCAAACGATACATCCAAAATGGTGAGCGGTAAAAAGAGTTAGATCCGGCTAAATATTTGAAAAAAGTTCATTTCGCGAGTTGAAGTTTTGCAAAAGGGTTAGATTTGCTCGACTGGCCTCCATATGTGCACTCAATTCTCTGAACATTAGTGGTGGGGCACATTTGGAGTGCCGAATTGTCCCGTCCAGAGATCGTGGGATCATGTAAACCCTAGAGTGACAGTAGTGCTGTACTAGTACATTAAGCTACAACAACCTTTCCTTTCGGGTGGGGACTAGCTGAACGGCCAGCAAAAGAAGGGACGGGGCAACAGCCGTACGCGGACGGGGCTTGCCTGTGCCCAAGGCGTGCGACCATCTGTGCGACCGAAGCGTAAAAGTCCATCGAACGGTTGTCTTTGCGCAACCCCTTCATTGCTTTTCCTCAAAAAAAAAAGAACAGAAATACAATCCCGTACGTCATCCTCTTTCCCAGTTCCCAGTACTCCTATTCTCCTGCCGGAACTGAAGCAGCGGAAAGCTGAGCCGCCGGCGAGACGTCTAGCCGTGCTCCGTCCATCAGGCCTTCTGCCCCATCCCGTCGACCAAACTTGCCGCTTCCGCCATCTACCTCGGGACTTGACCAGGCCGAGGGCGACCGCGCCGGCCCGTTTCCGACAACCGTTTCCATGGCTGGCGGCGGTGACAAACTGACAGGACCGTGCATCTGCTTCTCCGGCGCCGGCCTGTTCCAGGAAACATGCGTCCGACGGACATCAGGGCTGGGTGAGGGCTGCTCCGGCGCCGGCCCGTTCCCGGCAACCACGTCCCCACGCACATTGCAGTTGGCGGTGAACCTGGTGTTCTCACCAGAGGAGGACGATGCGTCGATGCGGGAAGCGGGACAAGGGTTCAACCAAGGTTAGCGGTGGTCAGGCTCCACACGCGGCAAGGAGGGCGGCGAGGCGCGGCCGGACCATGGCGGTTAGCTCACTGACTGAGAGGTAGCGCAAACGACGGCAACGCTACGATTCTCGTCTCCGGGTTCACGTACAGGATAGAGAGGAGGACGGATTGTATGTCTACGTTTTTTTTCTGGAGGAAACAGCCAAATTACAACAACAGTGTGCGGGAGGCAGAGCCGCTAGATTGGTTACACGCGTCCAAGTCGCACGGATGGTCGCACGCCTTGGGCACAGGCAAGCCCCGTCCGCCGTACGCACCCTGAGTCCGTGAGGATGCCTTCGTTTTCTTCTCTGAATTCGCGTGATCCCACTTAAGCCAAATGCTATTCGCCAAAATGCTCCTTTTGAGCTGCTGCTGCGATGATGGTATCCAGAGGAAAAGAGAGGACAGGAAACAACGGCAGCCGGCCTGTAGGCATCGCCATCGCAATCGCATCATCAGCTAGAGGCTAGAGAGCGTCGACACTAGAGAATTCCATATGCTCGAGCTCGAGCCCTCGTATTTTCAGCGTGATGTTTATCGAGGTCTCATCATTCATCAATAATTGATTGATCCGGTCACTCGAGATGGACCGCGGTCCTTGAGCTAATTAACTTCCTATCCAACAATGAACAAGACAGGACTGACAAGGCTCTGGAGATCTTCTCACATGCGATCCACGAGAACTGCTATCCTATCGATGACGATCGCCAAGAAGGCATATCTTTCTGAGAGCAGCCAAATTATATATTCGGGGAATTCAAGTGCAGATGGCTACTGATCATACTCGTTGACGTCATTCGTAGGACTACAAGCGTATGCACTAACTCACTGTAGCCTTTTTTTTGAAACGAGGAACTCACCGTAGCCTGGACGTTTTAAACATTTGTCTTTTTTGTGCACACCATACATGAAAATATATTTCGATATAAATTTTGTGCACCTGGAAATCGTTGTTGACGACCATGCCGACGGTGCAGAACGCGGTGGCGAAGAGGCCCATGACCAGCTGCATCTCCATCACCAGCGCGTACGTCAGCACGCGCCCGCCGCCCGCGGCGCGCTTGTAGGCGAGCTCCACGAGCGGCAGCACCAGCCCGTACAGCGCCGCGGCGCCGAGGCTGAGGAAGAAGCCCAGCCAGTACTGGCCCCTGCTCACCCCGGCGGGGCGGTCCGAGGAGGCGTGCAGGCCCAGCACGACGGCGCCGATCGTGAGCAGCGCCACGGCGTTCAGCGACGACGCCGTCAGCCGCTGCCGCACGATGAGGAACGCGAAGAAGACGGTGAAGGCGAGCTGCGTGGAGATGAGGATCGCGGAGGTGGAGACCGGCACGTAGGACAGGCCGTAGGCGTAGATGAAGTCGTCGGCGCCCGTGGCCAGCCCGAGCGCCGCGGCCGCGACGAGTATGCGCGGCGGGGTGAGAACCAGCGGCGCGCTGGGGTCGCGCGAGCGCCGGCTGAGGTAAGACGCCGCCACGGGGATCAGCAGCAGCGGCCAGCCGCCGGTCTCGAGCCACGCGGCCAGCCACTGCCGGTGGCCGCCCTTGCTGTAGTAGAGGCGGCTCAGGAGCGGGCCGCCCGTGGTGCCCAGAATGAGCATCCCGCAGTTCAGCGCCACGAGGAGACGGTGCATCCCCTTGCCGTGCTGCGCCGGCGCCGGCGACGGGACCGTGTCCTTGGGCGCTTCCACGTCCATGCCTACGTAGTTACGATGGAGCGAGCTGGGTTGGCTGTCTGGCTGGCGTCTGTCTAGGACTCCAGTTTTGGAAGCTATTTCGCCGCTTTGGAGACAACGATGACGCCGGCCGGCCGGCTGGCTTCCGATATGAATTGAGAAACACCAGCTTGGTTCGCCATTTATTGTACTGGATGGATTACAGTGATGGATAGTACTTTTTTTTTAACAAAGTGATGGATAGTACTTACCAATTCGTAATATTCCGTAGAAGTACTGAACCTTACCGTGGGTGACGATGGCTTGGGGTTGGGGCCGCACAGTAAAAAGGATGCGCCATTACAGTGCCGTAGATGAACGTTTTCGCCAAGCAGATGTGGTAGCTTTGACGTGTGTGACATTCTTAAGGCGTTTGGAGTCGAATGGGACAGTTGATGATTGAGCACTACAATGGCTACGACCACTGGCCGACAAACGTCCAGGACCTATCGATGGAGGAGCAGTGACTACGATGTCCATATCAGCCATGGTTGACTTAGGAGAATTGCAATTCTTGACCATCCCTAATTCCCTAATGCTTCCATTTATCCGGATCGCGAATAAGCTGAATTGCAGGTTGGCGACATTACGGCGACATTCCCAGTTACATATCTGGGAAGGTCGCTCCTTATTAAAAATCTTGCACCCCTTGTAGCGCGGGTGAAATCCAAATTGGAAGGTTCACGTCCAAGGTCAGCAAGACGGTCTTGATTGACTCATGCTTGTCTACCCTCCCCATGTATATGATGGGATGTATATCCTGCCGGAGGGTGTCCATGCCAGCTTTGATAAGGAGCTGGTAGATTCTTCCGGCAGAGGACCAATGGGAAGCAAAAGTACCACATGGTGAAGTGGGCTGATATTTGTACCCCCAAGGAGTTTGGGGTATAGGAATCATAGCTTATCGCCACATAAACAAAACCCTAATGCTGAGGTGGGTGTGGCGGATTCTAGGGGGAGAAGGGGGCCTATGGCTTGACCTGGTGAGAGCCAAATACCTTAGGGGATGCCCCCTCATGGCGTGTGAGCGCAAAAAGGGGTCCTAGTTGTGGCGATTTATCCAGACCATTAAAGACGAGATCAGACACGGGGCTACCTCATCGATCCGTAGGTAACAGAAGAGATACCCTGTTCTGGCTTGACTTTTGGTTTGGTGGACAGCCTCTACGGTATGAGTTTTCAGATCTCTTTGCGATCTGTACAGAACCACTCCTGTTGGTTTCAACGGCCTTCCAACAGGGTCGGTGGAACATTGGGTTCCGCCGCATTTTCGGGACAGGGGAAGTGGAGAGCTGTAGGTACCTGCTCGACGCGCTTCCCCTAGCCCTCTCGGACAGTCCGGATAGCATCTCATGGAGCCTCACGCATGCGAGACACTTTTCGGTCGGCTCCGCCTACCGGGCCCAATTTAGAGGGCCCGTGCTGCCGTGGACTTCCCACCTGTGGAAGGCTTCGTTGCCGCTTAAGATCAGGATCTTTACATGGCAACTAATTAGAAACCACCTCCCCTCGGGGGTCGAGGTGGCTAGACGGTTTGGCCCGGGTGATGGCACCTGCCCCCTTTGTGTTGTTCCCGAGACGGGGACCCATATCCTGTTCTCCTGTCATGCAGCTCGCTTCGTATGGGGCTTTCTTGCCGAGGCGTTGGGTCCTGAGTGTCAGTCCTAAGACCTGGCAGAGTTCCTAGAAGTGCAGGCAAACCGTACCGGTAGGAGGAGGCGCCTTTTCTGGTTGGTGTTTGCGGCAATGACCTGGACCTTATGAACGACACGTATAAGAAGGTCATCGAGCGTGTCTGATACGTCCATTTTGCATCACTATTTTATATCATAATTTACTGTTATTCATTGATATATTTCATATTTAGAGATGATACTTATGTTATTTCATCTATTTTGCATGTTTGACGATTATTGGAGAATTGATCACCGGAGTCTGGAATCTGCTGGAAAAAGCACCGTCAAGATACAATATTTGCGAAGATCAGAAAACAAATCCAACCAGGCAGAAGTTACTATTTTACCATGTCACGGAGGAGGCCAAAAGGGGAGCCCGAGGTGGGGCCCACACTATGCCGAGGCGCGGCCCCCATGCCTGCCGCGCCGGCACATGGTGAGGGGGCCCTGGCCCACCTCTGGCGCCACCCTTTTGCGTACTTCATCCCCCCGAAAACCTAAGACCTGGGGGACGGACGAGAAACTATTCCGCCGCCTCCATGAGGCGGAAAACACCAGAGAGAGAAAAGCTCACCGGCGGGGAGAAATCTGCCGGGGAAATCCCTTCCCGGAGGAGGGAAATCGTCGCCATCGTCACCGTCATCGAGTTGCACTTCATCGGGATCATCATCACCACCATCTCCACCGCCGACACCGTCATCTCCATCGGTCCACTCCGTTCCCGCTGTAACATATAGGGCTGAATCTTGTGTGTTTGATAGGGGAAACTCTCCCGGTGTTGATTACTCTTGTTATTGATGCTATTGAATGAAACCGTTGAATTAAGGTTTATGTTCAGATTGTTACCCATCATTATATCACCTCTGATCATGTTCCAAATGATGTGTTGTGAGTAGTTCGTTTAGTTCTTGAGGACATGGAAGAAGTCTAGATGTTAGTAGTGAACTATGTTGAGTAATATTTAAGGTTTTGATATTTAAGTTGTGGTGCTATTCTTCTAGTGGTGTCATGTGAACGTCGACTACATGACACTTCACCTTTATGGGCCTAGGGGAATGCATTGTGTATTCGAATATTAATTGTGGAGTTGCCGGAGTGACAGAAACCTAAACCCCCGTTAGTATCTCGATGCATGAGGGATGGTAGGATCTCAGAGTTTAAGGATGTGGTTAGATTTATCTTAATTACTTTCTAGTATTTGCGGATGCTTAATAGGGGTATAATCACAAGTATGTATTAGTCCTAGGAAGGACGGTGCATTATCATAGGTTCACCCACACAACACTTATCGAAACACTAAAGATTAATCATCTATATGAAGCGAAAGCACTAGACAGAAATCCCGTGTGTCCTCAGGAACGTTTGGTCATCATAAGTAAACAAACCGGCTTGTCCTTTGCTCTAGAAAGGATTGGGCCACTCGCTGCAATTATAATTGTTGCGTTTTATTTACTCGCACTTTATTTATCTGTTATATCAAAAACTCCTAAAAACTTGTATGCTAGTGTTTACAGTGAAATCCTCATCAAAACCGCTTGTCAGCACCTTCTGCTCCTCGTTGGGTTCGACACTCTTATTTATCGAAAGTACTACGATACACCCCCTATACTTGTGGGTCATCAAGAATATTTTCTGGCGCCATTGCCGGGGAGTGAAGCGCTATTGGTCAGTGGAATTGGTAAGGAAAACTTTAGCTGTAAGTGCTGTTTTTATTTCTGTCTCCTAATTTGCTTAATTATGCAGAGAGGATCTATTGCCTTCCTGTTTGGAAGAGCTCCTACCGCTGCTGAGGTAGAAGAGGAGGCGCCAACTGAAGAAATAGCGCCATTTAAAATACCTATGAAAATTGTTGATCGTGTTATGAATAACCGTTATGTAGGGGATGGAACTGTCCATCCCGGTGATCATTTGCTATTTTTACATGAATTATGCGAGTTGTTCAAGTGTGCAGGTATTTCAATGGACAAAGTAAGGAAGAAATTATTCTCTATATCACTTGGTGGAAGGGCTTCTCATTGGTATAAATTGCTGAAGAATAGGAATTCTCTTGTATGGGATTGTAACTCTCTTTTATTCTAAATTTTATCCTCCAAGTGAAATTCACCAAGATCGGAATTCTATATATAATTTCTGGCCTCATGAATGAGAAAGTATTGCCCAAGCTTGGGGAAGATTGAAGTCACTAATGCTCAAATGCCCCATTTATGAGCTTCCTGGTAATATTATTGTTTATAACTTCTATGCAAGACTCTCCTTTGAAGATAAAACATTATTGGATACTTCTTGTGCTGGATCATTCACGCGTAATAAAGAAGGTTTTAAATGGGATCTTCTTGACCGAATTGAAGAAAATACTGAAGCATGGGAGAACGATAAAGGTAGGGAGTCAGGTATAAAATATGACTTCGAATGCATTAAAACTTTCATGAATACTGATGCATTTCATAATATTAATAATGCTTATGGTCTTGACTCTCAAGTTGTTGCAAATTAATATAAATCCTTTGCTGCTTATTTCGGTTTGCCTAAGGAGGGTTTTGAAAAATATCATGAGCCTTATAAAGATAAGTCTATTACTCCTATAACTAAAAGCATTGAAGTTAATACTGTTGATCATATTATTCCTGAGCCTTATATTGAGAAAGTCCCTTTTCCTGTTAAGATGAAGTAACATTCTGTTATGGCTAGTGTAGTTAACAAAAGTGCTAAGAAAGCCATAGAACCTGATGAACAAATTAAAATTGAACCTCATGTGGCTATAGTTAAAGATCTTGTTACTAAAAATGTTGGAGATGAGTACATTATATTTTGTGAGGATGCTTCTAATGTTGTTTCTCATCCTATTTCCATTTGAACTACTTGTGTGAACTATGTGTGTAAGGAGACAATTCCCATGCTATTCTTATGCTATCTTTGGTTGATACTACAAGGTTATTGTGTTGGTATTCACTCCATATTTATATGCACAAGGTATGAAATTATATCAAGTCTCAAGTTATACCATGAGTATGCATATTGTCTCATTATTGCTATAATATCATGTGTTCTCTATTCCAAAAATGCTCTTGTCTTTTGTGCCCTTCCTTTGATTATATGTATTCGAGTGGGCACATGTTTAGGGGGAGCCTTTTTTATTAAAACATGATATTGCATCGTTTTTTATTGCAAATCTTAGTATTGCCATCTAACACCAAAAAGGGGGAGATTGAAAGAACATTTCTTAATCCCTAGTGTTTTGTGTGTTAGTTAACAATACTAATGATGTACTAATTATAATGCTAAGTATTTCAGTTAGTGCATGATTAAACATCATATGCATCAAAGCCAAAAATGCAAAGAAGAAGTTGTTCTGGAAAAGTTCCAGGAACCGGAATATTGGAGCCGGAAATTCCCAGGTCCAGAATTTCCGGGTCCCCAGAACTTCGCAGAGAAATGGCTAAGGAAAAGTTGGAGTTTGGTTCTGACCCGAGCCGGAAATTGTGCTCGGAAATTTCCATCACTCGGAATTTCCGAGTGCACCCAGAAGACCTCTCCAGAATCGACTAAGGAAAGAAGATCACAGCGTTCTGACTCGAGCCGGAAATTGTGCTCGGAAATTTCCATCACTCGGAATTCCCGAGTGCACCCAGAAGACCTCTCCAGAATCGACTAAGGAAAGAAGACCACAGCGTTCTGACTCGAGCCGGAAATTGTGCTCGGAAATGTCCGGGACTCGGAATTTCCGAGTGACCCTCAGAAGCTCGTGGAAATATGGCTAAGGAAAGAAGACTTTTGGTTCTGACTCCAACCGGAAATTCTGCTCGGAGATTTCATCTCGACTCGGATATTCCGGGTGACCGGAATTTCCGAGTGTGACTTATACCGGAATTTCCGAGTGTCGAAGCAGCCAACGGTCAGAATTTGGGAGAGCTATAAATACCCCTTCACCTACCTTGGGACAAGCTAGCTCTCAGATTCTCTCTCCCCATTTATTGCCAAAGCTCAAATCTTCAAGATTTCCCAATCCCTCCACCCAAATCCGTTGATCTTTGGAGGATTGAAGGAGAAGGCCCCGATCTACTACTTCACCGAAGCGATTTGCATTTCCTCCCCATTCACTTGGGGATTTCGTGGATAGGGTTTCCATTGGGAAAACCTAGTTCACCATTGTTGTCTTCTTGGTGTTACCTTGACCTTTTGTGGTCCTTTACCTGTTTTGGTCATCTTGAGAACCCCCAATTAAGTTGTGGGTGTGTGCCTCAAGCTTGTTGTAAGGGATTCGATCTCCGCCCCAAAGGGGATCAATAGTGGAAGGTGAACTCGCAACCTTTATGGTTGAGTTCATCAGGAGAAGAAGGTGAGCCTTGGTGGCGTTGCGGCTAACCTGTTGTGGTTGCGCACACCTCTCCAACGAGACGTACACCCTTTGGGTGGAAGACTCCGCGTGCTTCACTCGGTTCCCCTAATCCTTACTCACTTACTTGCTTGTATCGCACTTTTATATCTTGTATCGTGTATATTGCTTGCTTGTTTATCATATAGGTAAATTCACCTTAGTTGCATATCTAGAGAATTTACCTTTGTGTTAAGCCTAAATTTGAAAAGTGTTAAAATTTGTAATAGCACCTATTCACCCCCCCCCCCCTCTAGGTGCCGGATTCCCGTTCAGTTATTCAACTTGCTAATAGAGAAACTATCTCTCCAATTGGTATTGTTAGAGATGTTGAAGTTTTATGTGGTAAGATTAAATATCCTGCTGATTTTCTCGTACTTGGTTCAGTTTCTAGTAAGACTTGTCCTATCATTTTTGGTAGACCTTTTCTGAACACTTGTGGTGCTATTATAGATTGTAAGAAAGAGAAAATCTTGACTAAGTTTGCTGATGACCCATATGAATTTAATTTTTCGAAATTTGCTAAAGTCCCTTATGAAACTGAATTGCCTAATGAGGATTTTAAAGTTGAACAGCTTGCCTCTGTTGCTCTTGCTCCTAACAATGTTTTGCAGCAATTTTTGGAAGATCATGAAAGTGAAGCCTTTAGAGAGGAAAGGGATGAGCTTGATGAAATATTTCTTCGTCAACCCATCTTGAAACACAATTTAAAGGTGGAAGACTTGGGTAAAACACTCCCACCTAAAGAGGATTCTGTCTTTGATTTAAAACCTTTGCCTAATAATCTTAAGTATGCTCATATTGATGATAAGAAAATATATCCTGTTATTATTAGTGCTAACCTTTCAGGTAAAGAAGAGGAAAGATTATTGAAAGTATTGAAAAAACACCGTGAAGCTATGGGTTATACTCTGGATGATTTAAAAGGGATTTCTCCTACTATATGCCAACATTCTATTAATATGGAGCCTGATGCAAAGCCAGTTGTTGAACATCAACGCCGTTTAATACCCAAGATGAAGGAAGTGGTAAGAAATGAGATATTAAAGCTTCTTGACGCTGATATTATTTATCCTATTGCTGATAGTAGATGGGTTAGTCCTGTACACTGTGTCCCTAAGAAAGGAGGAATTACTGTTGTGCCTAATGAAAATGATGAACTTATTCCTCAAAAAGTAGTTGTTGGTTATAGAATGTGCATTGATTTTTGAAAGGTTAATAAAGTTACTAAGAAAGATCATTATCCATTACCCTTTATTGATCAAATGTTAGAGATATTAGCTAAGAAAACTCATTTTTGCTTTCTTGATGGTTATTCTGGCTTCTCACAAATTGTTGTTAAAGCGCAAGATCAATAGAAAACCACATTTACTTGTCCTTATGGTACTTATGCTTATAGATGTATGCCTTTTGGTCTATGTAATGCTCCTACTACTTTTCAAAGATGCATGTCTGCTATTTTTCATGGTTTTTGTGAGGAGATTGTGGAAGTATTCATGGACGATTTCTCCGTCTATGGAACTTCTTTTGATAATTGTTTGCACAACCTTGATAAAGTTTTGCAAAGATGTGAAGAAACTAACCTTGTTCTTAATTGGGAGAAATGTCACTTTATGGTTAATGAAGGAATTGTTCTTGGACATAAAATTTCTGAAAGAGGTATTGAAGTAGATAGAGCTAAAGTGGAGGCAATTGAGAAAATGCCTTGCCCCCGAGAGGTTAAAGGTATTCGTAGTATTCTTGGTCATGCTGGTTTCTATAGAAGGTTTATTAAAGATTTCTCTAAAATATCAAAGCCTCTTACTAATCTTCTACAAAAAGATGATGATTGTAAGGAAGCTTTTGAAACTTTGAAAAAGGCTTTAATAAGTGCTCCTATTGTTCAACCACCTGATTGGAATTTACCATTTGAAATTATGTGTGATGCTAGTGATTTTGCTGTTGGTGCTGTTCTTGGACTGCGAATTGATAAAAAGTTGAATGTTATTCATTATGCTAGTAAGACTCTTGATTCTGCACAAAAGAATTATGCTACAACTGAAAAAGAATTTCTAGCCGTTGTCTTTGCTTGTGATAAGTTTAGACCTTATATTGTTGATTCTAAAATTATTATTCACACTGATCATGCTGCTATTAGATATATTATGGAAAAGAAAGATGCTAAGCCTGGACTTATTAGATGGGTGTTGCTTTTGCAAGAATTCGATTTGCATATTGTAGATAGGAAAGGTGCTGAAAATCATGTTGCTGATAATTTGTCTAGATTGGAAAACATTGCTTATTATCCTATTCGTTTTAATGATAGTTTTCCAAATGAACAATTGGTTGCAATAAGGGTGAGTTCACAAGATAGTCCTTGGTATGCTGATTATGCTAACTTTATTGTTTCAAAGTATTTGCCTCCAACCTTTTCAGCTCAACAAAGAAGAAAATTCTTTTATGACTTGAGGCATTATTTTTGGGATGACCCACACTTATATAAAGAAAGAGTGGATGGTATTATGCGAAGATGTGTTCCGGAACATGAACAAAAAGAGATATTGAGAAAGTGTCATAGTAGTGCTTATGGAGGACATCACGCTGGAGATAGAACTGCACAAAAGGTTCTTCAGTCAGGTTTTTATTGGCCTACTCTCTTTAAAGACGCAACAAGGTTTATTTTATCTTGTGATGAGTGTCAAAGAACTGGTAATATCTCTAGACATAATGAAATGCCTATGAATTATACTCTTGTTATTGAGCCATTTGATTGTTGGGGATTTGACTTTATGGGTCCTTTTCCTCCTTCAAAGGGTTATACTCATATACTCGTTGCTGTTGATTATGTTACTAAATGGGTAGAAGCTATAACTACAAAAAGTGCTGATGGTGAGACCTCATTAAAAATGCTTCAAGATATTATTTTCCCTAAGTTTTGTGTACCTAGATATCTTATGACTGATGGAGGTTCTCATTTTATTCATGGTGGTTTTAGAAAAGTTCTTGCTAAATATGGTGTTAATCATAGAATTGCTTCAGCCTATCATCCTCAAACTAGTGGGCAAGTGGAACTATCAAATAGAGAAATTAAATCTATCTTGCAAAAGACTGTTAATAGGGCTTATAGAACTGCTTATAAAAATCCTATGGGTATGTCTCCTTATAAAATGGTTTATGGAAAAGCTTGTCACTTGCCTTTAGAATTAGAACACAAAACTTATTGGGAAGTGAGAGAACTTAATAGAGATTTTAAACATGCTGGTGAAAAGAGGTTGCTAGACTTGAGTTCTTTAGATGAATGGAGAAGTGAGGCATATGAAAATGCTAGACACTTTAAAGAGAAAGTTAAGAAATGGCATGACAGGAGAATTATTAAGAGAGAGTTTCATGTTGGTGAGAAAGTTCTATTGTATCGTTCTCGTCTTAGATTTTTTGCAGGAAAGCTACTCTCCAAATGGGAAGAACCTTATGTTATTGTAGAGGTATATCGTTCGGGTGCAATTAAAATTGCTTCACTCAAGGATGATACTACACAAGTGGTAAATGGACAAAGACTCAAACATTATATTTCTGGAGATTCTTATAATGAAGATGTTGATATTATTCAAGTGATTACTCCGGAAGTTTTTATTAAAGAGCAATTTTCTGAGTTTGCAGAAGCTGAATTCAAAAAGGTAAAGCTTTGGTAAGAAAAAGTCCGCGTTTTAATTTTTGGAAGATACTATACTCATTTTTAGAAAATATGGAAAAATACAAGGCGAAAACGAGCAGGACACACGGAGCACAAGGCGTCGTCACTACGTGGTGGCGCGGGCCCCATGCTGGCCGCGCCACCGTATGGTGTGCGCGCCTCGGAGTCCGTCTCCTACCCGATTTCGCCATGTTGCCTTCTTTTCGTTGCGTAAATTTTTGCTATATAATCCCCCGGATACCCTGAGGTCTGTATATCGTGCTTTCGAAGTGTTTTTGTTTCAAGTTGTTTCTGTCCAGAATTTTGTCCCAGTTTTAGAGGCATCATGGTCTCCGCCAACGACAAGGGAAAGAAGACTTTGGAGGATGAACCCCAAGATCCCAAGCTAGAGGAGGAAGTCAAAAGTGAAGATGAATGAGAGGTGGAAGAAGGCCTGCGTCATCACCCTCGCGCCACCGTTGCGAGCATCGAAGTGGTGGCGAACCCCTCCAACCGCAAGATGGGCGCACGGATGAGCACAGGAGGGAAGGTTCCACGCCATCTTCTAGCTCCAAGGACATCTCCTTCGAGCAACAACAACCCTTTCCACAACTTAATCTATTTGGATCAAATTGAAAAGCTTCCTGAGGCAAAACGGCCAAATCCTTTGAATATAGATCGTTCTAACAATGCAGGTCAAAGAAGTTCTAAGTCTGATGAGAAGTGGGGGAACAACTCCAAGAGCTGGGATTCACAAGCGGATATGTTTATGAGCCGAATTGAGGGCAACACGGAGATGATTCGCAACCTCACCTACAGGATTGATGAGTTGAAGGAGCTTGTCATGAAGCTTATTAAGGATCAACCATCACCACCGAAGGAGTAATTCATCATCAGTATTGGCATCCCCTTGGCTTGTTCCAAGCTTGGGGGAGTGCCGCGGTATCACACCATTATCTTTTACCTTTTTACTTTTTCAGTTGAGTCATATCATGAGTAGAGAAGTTATCTTATAGGATAGTATGCAATGTGGAAGTATCTCTCTCTTTTAGTTGGTTATCTATGTATCCCTTGGTGTGAGTTGCCGATATGGAATATTAATGAGAAGTTTTATCATTTGCTTTCTGCACACCTTATTTTAGTTTGCAACTTCTATTATATATGATTGATCTTGTCATTAGTATTGGTATCCCTAAACCCTAAACCCTAAACCCTAAACTAGGTTTAGGGATTCGACACTCTTATTTATCGAAAGTACTACGATACACCCCCTATACTTGTGGGTCATCAGTGTCTTTCTGCGACGGGCCTCTGACTCAGTAGTGGCATCCGCTGTCTAGACAGCGGTACAGGGAGCAGTTGGACGACATACTTGAGGATCTTCTGAAGGCGGCTCGCGTACATTTTTTGCCTAGCCGTTGTGCTCTACTTTGTGGAGTTTGTATCAGGATTCGTATTGTTAGCTTTAGGCGTCTCTGTGCTATGGCCCCAGCAAAACCTCTTTTTTTCCGTGCTTGGAACCTGGTTCCTGCATGATGTAAACTGCGGATGGTTGCATTATTTATAAAGCGGAGCGAAAGCCTGTTTCAAGGAATCATGTTTGTGTGATTCTTCCCGGCAGAATTAGCAGGGGATCCCACTAATCCCTTTTTGGGGACACGGGGCTGGAATGAACACGATGCATAGAGGAATTGATCGAATGATCGGGAGACCCAGCGGGCCCATATGTCCCACTTCATAAATTTCCACCGGCCCCTATTAAATTTGTTCACGATTTGGCTCGTGTCCGTTTGCGTCGGTTTGTTAGAGACATCCTTATGAGAGAACAGAAAATGTGTCAGACGATGGTCTCTCGTCCAACCATGCTCATCGACAATGATGCATACTCCCTCCGTCCCAAAATAAGTGTCTCAACTTTGATAGAAAGTGGACGTATGTAGATCTACATACGTCCACTTTCTATCAAAGTTGAGACACTTATTTTGGGACGGAGGGAGTACATACATTTCCTTGACTCTCAAAACCCCTCCGCCTTGTCCTCTAGGGTCGCCTACAAGCTCATATGTCGTCTCGCGACATGCACGACGAGTCTGTCTACACGGTTTGCGTGTCCCATATCCCATAGAAAATTTGGACTTTTTCTTACCTCACCGACATTGATTGGTTGAACACCACTAAGGAGACTAGACTACATATGTCATCCTCAGCGCCGGTGTTGCCTTGGTCTGGTGCCGGACTGAGGTCAACACCTCTGATGCTCTCTGTATTTGGAACCCCCCCCCCCCCCCCCCCCTTCTGGCATGCTGATGTTGCAGCATTGCTTTGGAACGTTTGGAAGGCTAGAAGTAATATGGGCTTCAATGTTTCAGCTACATCGGTGCCTAGTATTCTCCGACAATCTTGCGAGGATTTATGTTATTGGTCTGGCCGCTCGATCCCCAGCAGGCAGCAGCTGACATGTCCGCGCTTTATATGTTGCGCTCTTTTATTTTACACTGTATTGATAGCGATTTGTAATCCTCCTCCATGCCCCATGTACCAACTTTGATACTTTGTACATAAAGCTGGCCTAGCCTGTTTTCGAGCTAATAGCCTAATACCACAAGCAGTGGAAGTAATACCCCTTCACTCAATAGTTTCTAAATGTTTGCATTTGACATGAGTATTACTAGTAAGTACTTTTTTTCATTTTTATAATGATTATTTTGTTTTTTACTTCTACAAGATTTGGTTCAAGATATACTAACAATGTGCTGTAAGAGATAAATTTTCATGTACATTAATATAAATGTCCACACGCATGTGAATTAATGTCAATACATGTATAGAAATATTGACATGTTGTTTTTTTATATATGATAAAAAATGTCCATACATCGTAAAAACCAATGTTAATAAATTAAAAAAATGTTCATAAAAATAGTAGTGAGTAATCTTCCAAGTTGTACTGAGCTTTTGTTTTTGCATCTTGCATTCTCCAAAACTTGGGTGAAAAAACGTAGAAATATCAAAGTTAGACTAACCCCAAGGTTTTGAAAAGCAGCTTGAGAGTTGTCAACCCAACAAGGCAACAAGTGAAAAGTTTAGATCGCTGAACTCGTCATGGGCCGATACACCTTCGCAACGCAGACTACCGAACTATCGATTGATCACCGCTGTTTTTTAGAATAATTTCATGTGCACAGACTGACGAGGTATGGAAACCACTGACTAAACGAATATTGTCACTAACATCGTTGCCACCACCACAAGACTTGCCGAATTTTCGGACGAAGGGCCTTCAGTTCTATCGTGAGTCAAATACCCACATATAGAATTGAGTCGTGTGTGGCTATATCGGTCTCGTGAGTCAATTTGTTATGTGGGTATTTGGCTCAATCAATATATATGGCAACTGTTGGAGATGCTCGAATAGCTGCAGAATACAAAACGCGCTCAAGAGTTGACATCCAGCTAGTTATTTTGAAAAGTGGAAAGTTGGTTATTTTGTGATTCACGCCCAGCGCGTGGCCGCTAAACCAATGCAATCAATAAGATCCGCAATAAACGATCATGGAAGCTGGAAATGCAATTTATAATTTAACTGGTGCGTGCTCGCACACACCAAAATAATCTATAAACTATATATGCCGCGTGCCTTCAAATACATACATGCGCATTCTTGGTCTTCCATCCATTCCATTGCATTGCTATCTGAAGCGACGAAATTGATCACCTTGTCATGGAGAGCGTCGTTACATTGCTCGCGCAGAAACCCGGGAAGAAGGGACCGTTGACAAGGGAAGTGGTGAAGGAGTCCAAGAAACTATGGGAAATCGTCGGCCCAGCCATGTTCATGAGGCTTGTCCTCTACAGCTTGAACGTTGTCAGCCAGGCCTTCGCCGGCCACATCGGCGACCTTGAGCTCGCCGCCTTCTCCATTGCTAACACCGTCATCTCCGGCCTAAGCTTTGGCTTGCTAGTATGTGAACATTCAGGCTTCAGCATACCTGGCCTCTTAACTAGCAATCGATTATCTCATATTCTTTAATGCTTGGCAGATCGGAATGGCAAGTGCTCTGGAAACACTATGCGGCCAAGCCTACGGCGCCAAGCAGTACTCCATGATCGGCGTCTACCTACAACGTTCATGGATCATCCTCCTCCTCCTTGCCGTGCTCCTCGTTCCGCTGTACGTCTTCACGGCGCCGCTACTGGTCTCGCTGGGCCAGCCCGCGGAGGTGGCGCGCTTGGCCGGAGAGGTCAGCATGTGCATGCTCCCGATGCACTTCCAGTTCGCCGTCATCCTGCCGATCAACAAGTTCCTCCAGAGCCAGCGCAAGAACTGGGTAATGGCGGCGACGTCGGCGGTGTCCTTCCTGGTGCACATTGCAGCGAGCTGGCTGCTGGTGATCTACTTCCGGTTCGGGGTGCTCGGCGCCGCCATGGCGTTGAACGTCTCCTGGGGCGTCAGCTTGGCGCTGCAGCTCGCATACGTCGTCGGCGGCGGGTGCCCCGTGACGTGGACGGGATTCTCGCCGTTGGCGTACGTTGATCTTTGGGGGTTTGTCAAGCTGTCGATGTCATCTGGCGTCATGGTATGGTATGTATGGGATTTGGATTCAGTTGAATTTGTGTTTCACCAGAAATGCTGTTGCGTGCATGGTCTCATTTCGTCTCCATTGCACTTGGCGTGCAGCTTGGAGACATCTTACTACAAGGTACTGCTCTTGCTTACGGGATACCTGAAGAATTCTGAAATTGCTGTAGATGCCCTTTCTATCTGGTAACTCTTCTGTATACCTCTCTATCCCTCCTCCTGAATCTGATAATCATTCACATATGACTTCTAGTACACAAATTTCTTCTACAAACATGTTTTTATGTCACTGACGGTTGCTATCCGCTACATCTGTATATTGGGCAGTATGACTGTCCAAGGATTGGAGATGATGATTCCTTTGGCGTTCTTAGCAGGCACTGCGTAAATATCTAACTGCACTATACTACTAGTCTACTACATACTCTGCACTCCCGTTAGCAACTTATCATCAGAAGAATGGTTAACTGAAATTTCCCTGTGGATTCAAAGGGTGAGAGTTGCTAATGAGCTTGGCGCGGGAAATGGAAAAGGCGCAAGGTTTGCGACGATTGTGTCGACGACGACATCGTTTCTGATCGGTCTCTTCTTTAGCTTGCTGGCACTTGCCTTCCACGACAAGATCGCGCTCATCGTCTCGTCAAGCAAGGCCGTGATGGACGCTGTGGACAACATCTCCGTTCTGCTGGCCATGACCATCCTCCTAAATGGCGTCCAACCTGTTCTTTCAGGTACTCTTTTCCATACAGTACGTCGTTGTGAACTTGTAATGAATCACATCATTACATCAGAATATGAAACGCAAAGCAGAACTGAAGATCAGGTGCTCCGTCATGTGTGTGTGTGTGTGCGTATGACACAATCTGCAGGAGTTGCTGTTGGATCGGGGTGGCAAGCACTAGGTGCTTATGTAAACGTAGGAAGCTACTACATCGTTGGAGTTCCTGCTGGAATTCTGCTGGGTTGGATATTCAGTCTAGGAGTTCTTGTACGCTCCATCCAAGTCGTCCTTAATTCTTCTGTTCATTTTTTTTCTCAAAATATGGACATGTGTGCACACTCACTAGCTCATCTTTCTTCGCAGGGGATTTGGGCAGGGATGATCGGTGGTACTGCAGTTCAGACATTGATTCTGGCGTATATTACCATGCGATGCGATTGGGACGAGGAGGTCATCTCTTATCCTGGCCCTCAGTTTTAGAGTCAATCAGTTGTCAAAACATTGAAATATTGAAATTTAAATTGCAGGCTATCAAAGCAAGTAAACGCATAGAAACATGGGCAAGCTGAAGTTATTTGGAGTGTTTATTCTGGTCTCAACAAGCAGCCGATGAAGAATAACCAAGATGGTATGGCAGAAGTACCTCGAGGCCTCTCAATAAGAACAGAAAGTAGTATACATAGGAAAAGTTCAGATTTCTCTTTCTTCCGTTCAATACAGATTTCGACTTTTAGTGTTGTGGTAAGAAGTTTTTCAATGATGCAACATACAGATGGGATGGCACAGCTCTTACGTTAAAATGCAGCTTAGAATTCTGGATTGTCACGGATTTGATGTATCATGTATCATGTATCATGTATCATGTATATATTCTATCTTGTTTACGATTTACTCCATATGTTGTAGATTAATTGAATTTAAAGCTTTGTCCTCGGCCAAACATAAATATGTGTGACCAAATATACAGAAACATATGTCAACATGTACACGACCAAATTAGTCTTGAAAGATTTGTCATAAAATATGTTTCCATAGTAAGTACGACCAAATTAGGAGTATATGATTGATGTTTTCATCCATTTCCCGCGGAACTTGGTCAAATATAGAGACATTTGGTTTAGCTCACAACTAACTTTTATGATTTTGGAATTACTCTTCATAAAAGTTCTATGTTTTGTTTTTTCTTCCCATAACTAGAAGGAGGAATAATTTCCATATCAAAAAGTCCCAAACGAGGAGTAAGATTTCTCTCATCTCGAGGGGCCATGTCTCTATCCATTACTTGTTGGCCCTAAAACCTAAAACTAGACACACACATTTCAACAAAAAAATGCACTGGTAACTAACTGGTTGTTGTCACTTACTGTCAGTGTTCCAACCAGTTAGCACACATACAATCTTTACATACATTCGGGCTCCGAGAGACACCGCCCGGTAGAAACCTTACTCATCTCATGTTTGAGACACGATCTATTCACTATGATCTGTTTTTAAAACTGGAACTGCTAAGTCGGCGGTCTCGAGTTGTGTTGCCAAGCATCATTTCTAGATGCTCCCTACCCACCTTCTATACACTGGCTGGATAGGGCTATAAGGTTTCCGGAACGGGTTACAAGTAGAGTCCTAATCGGATAAAATCAACACATATGTTCCAGTTATGTCCAAACTTGTTTTGCACTTAGATCACTTTTGTCCTTCGTGTTCTGGCTCCAACATATATAACCTTGACGTTGTCCATATTCGCATCAGATTTACAAATATTTTTTGTCGAGCTGAGAGAACCTTCATCGGCACCCTCCAAATGACCTCTTAAAGGTTTAATGGGGTCCGGACACAAAAAAAAAAATCCACAATGGCACCCCAAAGGTTTCTCCTAACCAATTTGTGTCTGGCACGCCACAAGGGCCCCCAAATTTGGAGGCCCTCACGGGGATGCCGGATATGAGGCGGACATGTCATCCGACAGGGGTGGCACGTCCATCATACACATAGGACCGTCGCGACCTGATTCATTCATTTGTTTTCCTCTCGCCGGCGAATCACACCATCGTCGTCATCCTTGTCGTCGCAAAATTGAATCGCACCTAGAGGCTAAGCCGTAGCGACCACGTCGGCCTGCTTTCCGCCACTCCCCACCGGTCTCCGACCTCGTCTTCCGTGGCGTAACTAATTCAGCCGGGTAAGCTCCTCCTTTCCCCCGCCCTGAACGCAAGGTGTTCGACCATTCGTCTCAACTGATGCTTTATTATAGCCAGTAGGTCATGGACAACGTCGAGGAGTTAATGTTTTACCACATGATGATTTCCCAAAAAAACATCGCCGTAGGTAAAAATGGGAAAAACTGGGGTGGTTGTTTGCGTGACGCTGTGGGGCCCTCCAATGTGCCGGATATGTGTTCGACACAATCGGGGGTCTGGACACGAATTTAGAGTGCGTCGGTAGGGAAGAGTGTTCGACGGGATCGCCAGGAGCCTGAGTCGTCTTTGACCCATGCGAGCTGATGCGGGAGAGCTCATCCACCGTCGCTCAGGCGAGAGAGCAGAGCAGATGATCAAATTCCCATTGAATAACACGCCTCGTCTCGATCCCCTTCTTTTCTCCCTCCGCCCCGTCTCTCTCCTCCACCGCGAGCCCTGAGCAGCAGGGCCGGCGACCTCCCACCTCCGCCACGAGCCCACAAGCAACACCGCCGGCGACCTCCCTTATCCTCCGCGAGCGGCAACCTGGACCTCTCCCTTCTCCGCCCCGAGAGTGGCAAGGTCGTGCTCGCTTTTCTCCGCCGCGTGCCATCCTGCTTGGGCATCATCGCCAAGAACCACGCCGGTGCGCCACCTCCCCTCTTCCCTCCCTGACTCCCTCCATTAGGTTCCTTGTTCTCTGGTGACCGGATCGATCGTGTTGTTATTGTGTCAACAGGTCTGGCTTAATCCTAGGGCTTTCTCTGTAGATCTTTTCTTCGAGTACGATCTGGTCGATCTTGTGGTGGTGATGGTTGGTATCTAGTGATTGGAGAGGAATTTTGTAGTGCTTTACCTGGACGTGTGGGCGTTTGTAGCATCTGATCGGATTTTTTTGAGTAGAACTAGCTCTTGTTGGTCATACTTACTTGTTCAGTTGCATTGAGGATTTATCAAGATCAGGCCCTGGTCAAGATAGTGTTAGTCACGAAATAGGTTTTCGCCCCGCTTTATAAATAAAGCACCGACCACCAAACAACCAGCACCGCTGGGGCAAACAGCACAAAACTGCCCAAAAGAAAATAGAAAAGAACAAAAAAGAGAAAACAAAGCCGACAACGAGGGATCGACGAAAGCTGAGATGACTCGCAACCGCTGCGCCCCCCGGAAGAGTACCACCACGCTCCTAGCGCTCCAAAGCTTCTCATACCAAGCAACACCTCCAAAAAGGGAGCGACGACGCTGCTGCCCGGACAGTTCCTAGGGATTCCCCGGAATATGTCCTAGGGTTTCCCCCGGTATGCTGAGGTTGTGTGGTAAAGAGGTCCCGACGCCCTTCAGGAAGGAAGGCGGCACCCGCAGGCGTCGCCGCATCAGTGCCGAGACGGCAAGGACTTCTCCCGAACTCTAAAACCACACACACCGCGAGGCTCCGAATAGCTCCACCAAACTTGCCGCCCACCAACGCACGCCACCACGATCTTGCAGACATCCCCGTCGTCTCTCCGAGGCCCTGACACGAGGTCGGAAAAACCGAGGAGAAGGAGCCTAACGAGGGTCAGCTGCTCGGCGGCACGCGGGAGGGAACTGCCTCCACCACCAGAAGGCGGTAGCCGGCCGGATGCAGCAGCAGGGCAAACCAGGCCCACCTGGCCCGGCCAGGCCCAAAGGGGCCCGTAAAGCCCCGCCGCTGCACTGCAGCAAGGGCACCGCCGACGCCGCCAACACCTGCACAAGATCCTTCTCCTCTGTCCCCGAGGGAGCACCCATGCCGGACGGCCCGTCCAGGTCCAGATGAGGCCCGAAAGGGACCAGATCTGAACCCTAGGGCGCCGCCGGCCGCGCGACGGCGACCGGCCCGCACGCAGCCAACAGAAGCTCTCCGCCGCCAACAGCTGCACCACCGACGCCATGGCCTCCCGAAGCGCACCGGCCCGGAGTCGGACGGACCGCACCGCCGCCAGAGGTCAGCCGCCCCGCGCGGCCTCTGTCCGGCGCGGGTAGAGGAAGACCGCCGCCGCCGGCATGGCCCGAGCCGCGCTCGGCGCCGTGCGCCGACGGCGGCGGAAGGGGAGTCCCGGGAAGATAGTGTTAGTTACTGTTCCCAGTCCTTTGAAATCTTGGAGTGGCTCATTTGTTTGTTCATTCTTCTTGCCTGTGGTGGCTAAATTACTAATGTTAGTTCTTCCGCGGATCTTTTTATGCTCTGTATCTTGTGTTAGTAGGTCCAGTCACAAGGAGTTTGCTCAGATTATTTCTTTTATGACCGCGTGGCAAGTGCTGTCAGCAATCCAGTATTGGTATGAGATTATTTCTTTTATGAGATACAACTTTTATATATTGACCAGCTAGAATATGAAGAACACAATCTACATAAGAAATCCACACTCTGGTGACTTTCAAAAGCTAGCTCGTTGTTCCTTTCCACCTCTTGTTTCGTAATTTTCATGTGTGTTGCTTCTGTTTAGTTATTTGGATTATTCTGATTATACTCAGAGGCATGATCCAAAAGGGTTGCCCAGAATCCGTGCCGCCTTCCCTCTTCAAAAGGCTATCATTTATCTTCCCCGCCTACATTTAAACACACAGAGTAAAGAAACAGAAATATAAAGAAGAGTTCCATTTCATTGCCAAGTAGCCCAGTATGATATTAGTAACTATAATAAGAATCGACTAGTAAACTCATCAATTGTAATTCAGACAGGTTGGACAATTGAAGTCTACCACCATGAGGGTCAATCTTGAGCTCCTCATGCCCTTGATGGCGCAATACACCACGCCAGCATGGGCCACATTGTTCGCTGGGTTCTTTGTTCTGCTTGCCCTTTCCCTCTCCATGTACCTGATATTTGAGCATCTCTCGGCATACAACAACCCTGAGGTATCTGCTTTTCTGTCGCTGCATCTTGACATCAGTTTTGAATTTAGTTCTGTTTGATAAGCATAAATTCTTTACTGTTTTGTATTTGTTCTACTTCTCCAGGAACAGAAATTTGTTCTGGGCGTTATCTTGATGGTCCCTTGCTATGCAATTGAGTCGGTAAAACCTCCAAGCAATTACTATATGTGCTTTATTCTAACAATATGTTTTGTGATCGTGTTCTTCTGTTGGAACAGTATATTTCCTTGATAGATCCAAGTACCAATGTTTACTGTGGCATCTTGCGCGAGGGTTATGAAGCATTGGCCATGTACTGCTTTGGAAGATATATAACTGCATGTTTAGGTAAGTTGTATCTACTCACGTTGTGATAACCCCTACTTTGTTGCCTGCAGCAGTTAGATATGCTTGTGGACTTGCATTTAGTAATTAGTACAGCTGACTGATGGTTAAAGATATAGTACTATTTTCTACTTTGAAGTGCTAATGCTTAGTCCATTGTTGTACTTCGTATTAAAAAAAATATTTTGACAGAACACGTATAAAACATCTGGTCAAACAACACATCCTTGTGGACTGCATGCTGCATGAATTTATTATTGCCTTGTATATCTGGAAAGTGCGAATTACAAGGGATGAGTGTATTAGTCGATGTATTCTTATTGTAGTTATTCCAATGAGGCTGGACTGCTGGGAAACAAATGGGACCCTTCTTTGTATATCTGTTTCTTTATTACTCTGTATGTTTAAATGTAGGCGGGGAAGATAAAACGATAGCCTTTTTGAAGAGGGAAGGCGGCACAGATTCTGGGCAACCCCTTTTGGATCATGCCTCTGAGAAAGGAGTCATACACCATCACTTTCCTGTCAATTTTATATTGGAACCTTGGCAAATGGGGACGCGGTTTTACCAGATTATCAAATTTGGAATCTTCCAATATGTATTCCACTGACCCGTATTGTAATTTGTTAATTATCTGAAAAAAAGTCGAGAATAAATGAGTTAACTCCCTTTTCTCAAGCAGGTGATTATAAAGACACTCACTGCTAGCTTATCTCTATTTCTAGAAGCTTTTGGTGTGTACTGTGAGGGCGAATTCAATTTACGATGTGGGTAAGATAATTCTCTCTTTTCTGCTTGTTTAGTCTCGTAGGGCAACAGGAGACTTTGCATACTTTCAGACTTTGAGCTGTTTATGCAGAAGAGTTCACGGTGTAGACAGAATGTAAAATTTCGTTTTCTCATGTCATCCTCATGACGATGAATGAAACATACATCCTTCAATTATTCTCACCAGTCGTCAGAGAATTAATCAATATCTTACTTCTCGCTCTTTCTCTGGAAGCCGAAGCTGAGATTCCTAAATCAATTAATTGCTTTCATTATGTTTATATCTTTCTCTAGTTATGTGATAACTCATAGACATCTCTTTTTGATGCAGATACCCTTACTTTGCTGCAATCCTGAATTTCAGTCAATTTTGGGCCCTGTACTGTTTAGTAGCGTGGTACACAGCCACCAAGGACGAATTGGCACATATAAAACCTCTGGCTAAGTTTCTTTCTTTCAAGTCAATAGTCTTCTTAACTTGGTGGCAAGGGGTGGTGATTGCAATAATGTATTCTTTGGGCTTGCTTAGAAGTCCATTAGCCCAGAGCTTGGAGTTAAAATCGAGTATTCAAGATTTCATTATTTGCATAGAGGTATTTAACTTTCAACGATTACGTTTCTTAAAGTGTTCTTCGCTTGTGCATTAAGAATTTGTACTCTTTTCATGTTTCTGGGATTACCTGCTGTATAAATCTGATAACATCGTATATTCCTTCAGCACAGATGGGCATAGCGTCAGTTGTTCACCTCTATGTGTTCCCTGCTAAGCCCTACGAGCTCTTAGTTAACCAGACACCTGGAAATATTTCAGTCCTTGGAGATTACGCATCAGCTGACCCTGTAGATCCTTATGAAATCAAGGAAAGCAACCGGGTTAGCAAAATGAAGCTTCCACAGTTTGAACCGGACGAGAGAAGTGCAACAAACATAAAGGAGAGTGTTCGAGACTTTGTGGTCGGCAGTGGGGAATATGTGAGTTCTAGACTTCTATTTAGATATCTTACCATAGAGCTGTTAATATTTTTTTTACCATGTCTCACACTGGTGACATTTATGGTTCACAGTTCTCATTCTCATTCTTCTGTGTTGTTCTGTTCCCACCTACTTTTAGGTGATCAAGGATTTTAAGTTCACCGTTCACCAAGCAGTGCGGCCGATGGAGAAGCGTTTCGATAAGCTGATGAAGAAAAACAAGTATAAAAAAACCCAGGATGACAACTGGGTGAGTGCAGCATCACCAGAGAGACCGGTTCGTGGTATCGATGATCCGTTATTAGGCGGGAGTACAAGTGATAGTGGGGTTATGAAGGGCAAAAAACACCGTAGAATTGTCAGCTCAGTTGCTGCTGTGGACAGTTGGGGAGGTGGTGATAAGACACCTGATGGCTACGAGATAAGGGGCCGGCGCTGGGCAGTGAAGAATTAACGGTTTAACCATGTGCAGGATTGTTTCAAACCGGACCACGTGGAAAAGAAAGTGGCATTTTGTTGCAGCAATTGCTGATAACCTTCTGCAACTCTGGCCAATTTTTGTTGCCTATGCAAGTTCACGTTGCGTTATTCCGTAGATAGCTGAACTCCTGAATCCTGATACTGTAGTCTCTGTGCATAGCCCATCATTTCTCCTTAAAAAAGATTGGTATAAGGAATTGATAAAGCATCAGTTGATGTTAAATGGAGAAGAAACTTTCTTACAAATAGAAGCCCCTCTGTAAGTGTCCCTTGTTTTACCAGTTTCGCAAATTTTGTGAAACTATTGTCCGTACATCTTGGTTACTGCAAAGAACTGGTGGTAGGTTATATATTCTTGTGAATATCATTTACAAAGGAAATTATAATGTTTATACTCCTGAAGTATATTGGGGTATATATACTCCATGCATCTAGCTTGTGCAACCATTTTCTGTGAAATCAGTTGTTGCATCCATTTGTTGCCCTTCTCCTACGAGTTTTCATGACCAAATAAAGAGAGTATAAGCTACTACTTCTACGGAAACAGAGCCTGAGCCCATGGTGGCTTTTAAAAAAAAATGTAAATATGATATTTGAAAGTTTTAAAAAACTCTCCAAATCCTACCAAATTCCTTAGTAAATCCTTTTGAATCAAAGGAGGCCAACACGGTTTCTCACCTATCATTATTATGCTGAAAAAATAAAACATAGGTAATACATATTCATTATGTATTTTTTTGAGCTAGATGGCGACGATATTGGCCTACTAAATATGGACCACCCACATAATCCACTACGGGAGAATATCTGCATGAATAGCAAGCATATTTTTAGCTAGTATTTCTCTTGAACTTGCACACCATAATCTCGATGACAATTATCACTTGACGCCGTCCTCTTGGGTTATAAGAAATCTTGTTTTTGGTACAATCATATGGAAAGATATCTAACCACCATAGAAACACCAACCACGAAAAAACTATATAGACACTTGCTTATCATACCACAAGATCAAATGATCCTAGTTGATACATCTTCTAGTCACATTGACTTGGTCAAATTTATATCTTTTTTCTAGGTTGACTATAGAGTAAAAAACGCACAAGTTGACTATAGCCGACGAAAACAAGCCCGGAAGCCAACCCCTCCTGGTGGGGGCTCTGCCTCGACTCTGTTCTTGGCCGCCGAACCGGGGGAACGGAGGATGACGACGACAGCTTGTGCGTGGATCTTAAGCTGATGCGCCCGGTTAATATTCAGTCGTGCCCGCCGAAGCTGATAGAATTGGTGTTTGCTTGCTCAAGGCTTCCCCGATCGAGTCAGAGCCAAGGACGTGTGTACGCACGCACGCACGTTACGTAACACTCGACCACTGAGCAATTGCTGCTGTGACAGGAGAATCAACCGATCGGAGAGCATCGGATCAAGCTCAAGCAGCTGATGAACCGTCGAGGCGTCGATCGAGGAGAACTTCTTCTGCTATGAAAAAACTGCGAAATGGATGGTGTTTTGCAGTGGTTAGCCACAGTGGTGGCGCCGTGATGTAATGTAAGGGCAAACATTCTGAAGTAAGTCCTCCGTATTCCTGGAAATGAATTGAGCAGGATACTCGATCTGTTGCCTGGCGGTGCCGACATACATGCACATTACTTTATAAACGAGGGGCAGCACCTAAAATAATAGTAGTGCTAAGCACATGATCAACGAAGAAGTCAAAAGAACAAGCACCGAACGTGGCCATTGATCGATGCTTGATGCGTACGCGCACTCTACTCTGGTGACCGAATTGTATATACCTGCACGAAGAAGTCAAAAGACACAAGGTTACTCAAGACGTGGACGCGCCCGCGCTCTACTAAATTGCGAATTTCGAACACGAATACGTATTGGGCTCTTATCGGATCGCGAATGTATATCTTGTGGCGAGCATTAGCAATAGCAACAGGTGTCTTTTTCCAGTAGAGGTACGGAAGCTGTCGTTTCTCACTCGGAGATCACGGTCGACTTGAATACGATGATCATTTAATCTCTGGTCTAGCTTTCGTCCGGATAGTGAAACCAACAACGCAATTTCTTACGAACAAAAGTGAACTAATGTCTAATGATGAAATAGCCGAAATGCAGCCAAGATCATTGTACTATATCCAGTTTCAACAAAAGAATTCGGAATTTGTTTTCGTACAACCATATTAGTATGACACACGCACTGACACTGTACTTACAGGTCCGTGAAAAATGTACACAGTAGAACGACGGGATCGGCACCTCCTATCATCGCCATGAGGAAATGGTGCCGGACCACCGCGAGGAGCCGAACCGGACGTCCGTGCCCGGCATGGCGACACGCACCGACGCGCTCCCGGCACGGTGGTCCCGCCGCAGCAGCCGCCGATCCTGCTCCGTCCTCCGCAGCACCACGTCCTCGGTGCGCTCGCGCAGCCGGCGCGCGTCGGCCACGACGTCCTCGTCCAGCCCGGCCCACTTCCACTCGGGCGGGGCCGCCGCGCTGTCCTCCACCCGCCTGAGCACGCACACCAGCTCCATGGCGTCCGCCAGGCCGAGCGTGTCGAGGCGCTCGCCCACCTCGCGGACCCTGGCGGCGATGTTCCGCTCGGCCGTGACGCGGTCCTCCTCGGCGAGCCGGACGGCCTCCCAGACGAGGGCGTCGCGCTGCGGCGCGCAGGAAGGGGGCGGGGCCTGGCGGACGGCGGCGGCGACGGACGCGAAGGCGGCGAGCTCGGAGACGAGGTGCGGGTTCGGGAGCGCGGTCAGGTACTCGGCGTCGCCGTCGCGGGAGGAGGCGTCCGGGAGGAGGAGGAGCACCTCGAGGAGGCGCGCTGAGAACCGGACCCAGGAGGCGGCCGCGAAGGAGCGCGGGCCGCCCAGCGGGAAGGCGGCGAGGGCCAGCGGGTTGCGGCCGGAGGCCGGGTGGCGGAGGAGGGCGACCAGGAGCTGGTCGCGGAGGATGAAGGCGCCCCGGGCGAGCAGGATCCGGAGCGCCACGAGGCACTTGAGGGCCACGGCGGCGTCTCCCTGGCCGGAGGCCGAGGCGCGGAGGCGGTCCGTGAGCGCAGAGGCGAGCGCCGCGGCGGAGAGGCGCGAGCCGCGGCCGAAGGCGAGGAGCGCGTCCAGGTGGTGCGGCGACGGCGGGGCCGTGGACGGGTGGTGCTGCGTCGCCCGCAGGACCGCGTTGTGCGCGTCGGCGGCGGAGGTGGCGGTCCCCGGGGCCGGGGAGAGGAGGGTCGCCGCGAGGCGCAGGAGCTTGAGGCCCATGGCGGATGGCGCAGAGCGAGGAGGGAACCACGAACTGCGAAGAGGTTGGGAATTGGGGGACGGAAATTGGAACGAAGCTGTCAGCAGAGTAGCGCTTTCTGCCTTCTGGTGCCGTGGCACGCTCAGACGCGAGTAATCTGGGCCGTTGGATCCGGTTTGACTCGATCAAATCACGCAGGCTAGTACTAGCACGGAATGCATCACGGAGTGCATCATTCGTCCGTCCGTGGGAGAGAAGAGGAAGAGTCAACTTGTCGTCTACCAGTTCTCCTCGTCTCAACGAGTTCTTATTTTTTTCTTCTCCGAAATACTGTAGTAGATGTCAACCATTGACCGCAGAATGATGCTCTTCTGTTGCAACTCGATTAATTCCTAATATCCTTCTCCTCTTCACCCAGGAAAGTTAAGCCGCAAAACGCAAGTAATGTTCTGCCACACCAATATTAAACCATTGATTGATTATACTAGTACTACCATTTTGGAGTATAAGGTAGCGGATACTGTGTATTCTTCGGTGCGAGTTAAACGAATCCCACTCTTAACCAACTGTTTGAAGTAAATTCTATTCAGTTTTTAAAGCACGTTAGCATCCACAACTTCCCACAAGATCACTGGATGGAAGTAGCTGGACGTCGATGTCATCAAGTTAATACGCCCTATATGTCCCTGTTATCAACACATCTTGCTCATGCCAGAAGATGAATTCCAGGAACCTGCGGATAACCTTCTTTTATTGATCCAACATCCAAGGTGCAGCGCCGGATCGACTTTTATAGGGCGCGATTTGATCGTGCTAAACTGCGGATTAATTGACCGTAAACTTATTGTAGTACTACTACTTTTTTGCGGGATCACAATCAAGTCAATAAGCCAGTGGACCTACTGTGCTTCGTTATATTCCTCGCAAGAAACTGTATTCCTCAAATCGTCATCGCTCAAAGTGGACTGTGTATCAATCATCTTCATAACGTTAGGCCATAATCGCCGGTGGTCGAGGGTAGGAGAAACAATGGCCCATCTGTGTTTTTCCAGTATGGGCCAAGTATTTCTTAATTTCCTAGGGATTCTATTGTTGAAGGAGATTTGGCCCATCAAATGATTAATCCTGAAATCAGGTGGTCCGTTTGAACTGTAAATCTTACGCTATATGAGTATTCTGTCGAAATAACTACTACTCTGATCCGATAAAAGTGTCACTGGTGTTGGTATGGAACTATGCATCGTACATGCGTTTTTCCGACACTTAAAACGGATCGGAGGAGTAGAAAAAGTCCGGCTTTTGAAAAAGTCAATTATGATCAATCTCGTATGTCAAAGTGTCGCCTTCTTATTCTCTATCGCTCTAGGCACTTATTTGGGCTTCTAGAACGGCTTCTGAAAAGAGCTTCTCCCCACCAGTTTTTCTCAGAAGACCAAAACCCAAATATGTTCTGTTTTATAACTTAGTTTTGATCAAATTAGATTATAAGCCAGAACACATTTAGATTTTGGGCTTCTGAGAGAAACTGGTGGGGAGAAGCTTCTTTCAGAAGCCGCTCCAGAAGCCCAAAACTAATCGTGCCCGGTGTCTTCTTCTCCAAAACGGGTATCTGCATACTCGTAAAGTGTCGCAATAAGAAAGAAAATGAGATAAGGAGAGTAAGTCTTTCCATTTATTTTTCCAAACCAAAATTCCAAACGAAATATATTAAAAAACCTTCTTCCAAATTAGCACGGTTTTCACTTTTAAGTTCATCGCATTCAAAACTAGATCCATGTTTACAAGTATTGACAAACGTCTATTTAGTACTACAAAACTACTTTATTTGTATGTTTTACCTTGTACTTCATGAGTGTTGTCCTTCTAAAGTTCTCTACCTCGTAATTTTTTTGTACTTTGACTTTCTCTATTTTTGTACTTCGAGATACGGTGTTTTTGAACTTCTCGGCTTCAGTATTTTTGTATTTCAGTTTTCATTGTTTTGTTAGTTGTATTTTTACAATTTGTACTTGGGAGTTTTATACTTCATGATTTTTTGTACTTCATCTATTTAGTAAGTTTGTTCTTTGGATTTGAGTGTTTTTTTACTTCGTTTATTTTATTTGAATTTTTTTATTTCTTACTTCACAATTTGTTGTACTTTAGGATTTTTGTACTTCGCGTTTCATTGTATTTTCTACTTTATACTTCTTACACTTTGGATGAATAGTTTTTTTGTGTACTTCCATTTTGTAAGAAAGTTCACCTACAACATTTGTCATCAGGAAAAGGAGCGTGAAATGGGAACGAGTGTGTGTCCAAACTTTCTATTGGGCTAGAGCACATCCTGCGAGAGATGGAGCCGGGTGTGTAAGAGCATCCGACGCACGGGGCGCTTACATCGACGCTCAACTAATAAAATCTAGATTTTAATCTTCACTTTTTACACACATTTTATTTGGAATATTGGAACTAACGCTTATGTACACCAAATGAAATCAAGTGCGTTCCAAACGAGGAAAAAATCAAATTATATGCGTGTAAAAAATTTAATCTGCGAGATTTTTTTTTAAAGGGAAGCGGTGGGGAAGTCTCCACAACGAGTTTTTGAAATATAACAAGAACTCAAATTTGCGTTCATGAGGATTTAAACCTGGGTGGCTGGGTATCCATGCCACTAGCCAAGTGAGTTAGGCTCATTTCTTATTACATGCGACCATTGATGGTCACTATAACGGAGAACATTTGAATACAGTTGAAGCATGCACATATTATTAATTTATTACTGAACCCTAAATTTCAAAAACATTTGCCAACCACTGAATTTATACTCTAATTGTTTTTATACTTACCTATTAATACACTAGAAGCACTAGTAAGATATTTGTTATGTCGACTTTATAGATCTCTTTCATGATAATTACGGATATTAAAACATATGCATGAAGACACATAGTACATAGAAAGAATAAAATATCCATACACTGCATAATTTATGCAATAATGAAAAATTAGTTTAAAGAGAACTTTTATTGCGACACACAATTTAAATCCCCTACAAGCAACCTTTGCAATTATATACCTTGTAGAACAAAGATCATTATAATTATTGTTGCAAGAGACACTTATCATGTTAACTATAACATCAAAGTAGTAATACAAGCTTGTACTTGTTAAGAAAACGTATGATAAAAAATGGTTTAAAAGAGGTATAGAAGTCTAGTATAAATAATATATATTAATGTCTAATCAAATGAGAACTCTAGTACGAACGGCGTCTACCCGCTACTGAATTGATTCACAATGTTGAACGTGGCTCTGCCTAAGCAAGACCATCGAGTACACCGTAGATCTAGTTTAAGCATATACTGGACTCCAGCTGAAATGCAACAACCACCTACACAAGGAATCATGTAACTACCTGTCTGAATCTAATCTATGTGTTGAACTCGTCGAGGATCAAACTCGAGAAATAATCTGGGAGGAAGGATGTCACGCTATTTTACCGTGCTCATCCGATCATGGGTTTTGCCTAAATTTCAAGTCTGACGTCTGAGTAAGCCGCTGTAGTCGCAGAAGTACGAATGAGTTAGAGCGGTGGGTGGAGCTCAGGAAATTTGCAAGGATGGGTTTCACTCTAGAGTTTTATGCGTGTTGCTTTTTTCTAGAACAACTGGAGGTTCACTCCGGGTTTCATTGCATGAAGCCACCGCGGGAAGAGTGTAGGAATAAATGACATAGTTTTCAGAATCCTAAAAAATAGTAAAAACAGAGTCTTCCCCAGATAACTACTAAGATGCATCGCAACAACTACTCATGGCACATAGGCCAGAAACCAGTATTAAAACCGCTAGCCATTTCCAGTGACTTGAAGCCACAGCCAAGCAATCTCGCCAGTCTCGGGGGAAGGAGGTGAGGCATTCCAAGTATCCATCGGCGTTGAGGTGGGGTTGTCAAAGATTAGATGGTTGGAGCCAACAAAATCAATGGCGGCCGTCTTCTAGTAGTTTCCCTCACCTCTCAGCATGGCAAGAGAGGTTTGAGGCTTGTCCTTCATCGATCCATCAGCAGTGGAGCCAGCCTGACGGAAATGTTGGAAGAATTTTTCCACCAATCCCATCATCGACTCCTTGAAAATGTTGGTCCACCTTTTGATGGTCCTCAAGATAATCCTACACATCTGCTTAATATCAATCCAAGTAACCCCACTAACGATGAGATCGTTTCTAAGTTTCCAAATAGACCACAATACAACAACACAAATGTAATTTAAAGCAGAAAACTTAGCATCAACAACCCAAAATCTAGCTAAAGATTCCAGGTTTTACCCAATTTTGCATATTCAGGAAGGAACTAATTTCTCGCCACAAGTTACTAGCTACCAGACAACCATAGAACATGTGATGCACTGATTCCGACTCAGAGCAAAATGCACATTCCTCCGGTTTAATAAGGTGATGTTTCTTTAGGTTGTCTCCCGTCATAATTTATTATGCATAATCAACCCCATATGTGTTATTTATGGGCCCTGCTAGAATGGGTTTGGTAGGATGAACTCGGCTAAGACGCCAAGTTAAGGTAGTCCAAATGTCGAAGGGTAAAGTGTAGCGCTAGGAGTGTTTTTCTAATTTTTCTTTATTCATGTGGCCTGCCTTTGCGTGGTGTTTTTCAAACTGAAAATGCATGCATCCTAAAAGTTGTAGATTAGGTTGCATGCAAGAAAAAACAGAGCCGATTATATGAACTTAGAATCTTACAGATATGGAGCTTAGCAGCTAGGTTTTGAAAAGGGCAATGAATGTTATTGTAGTGACCCCGTACACCACTGAATGTTGTAGTGTACAAGTCTGATATAACACTTACGGAAGGACCTATCCGCAAATGTTACACCCCTTAGAGTGATACAACAGAAACATAGGCTGTCCATACAACACTGTAGAATTACAACTCTATCATACCAAATCCCGAGAACCTTCTTTATAGAAGAGAAAGTCTTGTGCAAATAAAATACAAGAAGATCCAAATCGTAACACTAAGCTGAATATCAGCTCTACTCTAATTCTATTCCACTGCTGCTGTTGTCACTGCCCTACACTAATCCATTTGGAACATCTCCATCCAGCTGGGTTCTCCACCATCTAGTAGATATAGTCTCCTCCTTCAGCAATGCGTCGTTGAGACACCATTGCACTAATGCTGTCGTGGCTCCCTTGGCATGGTGGTCGTCATTCCTCCATTGGCGTGTAGCAGTTGACTCCTTGGCGTCATGATGGCTAACTATCCACCTCCTCCATGGCTCCAAATATCTAAGCAAGGGGTCAACGAGGCAAGGGTGAGCAACACTAGCGTTACTCAGCAAGTTCAGATATATAGTAAAGAGTTTTTGCTTTTCATGCACTAACTACTGCCAGGACCAACGGTCGTAGGCATAATGCAAGTTTTGGAAAACCTTTCTTGAAATGTCAAGTTTTATTTCAGAAAACTAAGCTCCCAGTCTCCACGGGTTCATAGCCATCACTTGGGATGCCTTTCCCGCTGCGTTCTGTGGTTCCCTCCTGGAACAAGGATGTGACGGTCACAGTTTTTCTTTTTATGACTCTGCAGAGATGCATCGCTTTACCCAAACAGCAGCTTGGCCCTTAAATGCTCTCTTTGCACACCATCTGTGCTATAGCCAGGACTCAGGGCACCTAGCCATGTGGAGTCCTTCCCTGACACAATGCATATCCGCCCCTTATAGCCCAGCTGGTACTAAGACCAAGCTCGCCACCACTCCCGAGCTACTATTCCAATTCACCCCGTCGGGTGGGAACGTAAGCGGTTCCACGTTGTTGGCCGCCGCAACGGACGCAACCAGGAGATAGCCTGCAGAGGATATACATCCGAAGGAAAGAACCTCTAGCTCGCCCATCCATAGTGAATCTGTTTGGCTGATACTTCAACACGGCGCTAGGATCACTGGAACTTGGGTGATTAATTCCTAGGTATATACTTTCCGTACAATGGAACCTCCACCATGATATCCGTACCATCCATGGTTCCATTGCCCGCCAAACAATATATATAGCACTTCACATCATTCGAAAATAGTTTTTCTTTTTCAAATGCAATGATAATAGTTTTTGAAAAATAGTTTTTATTAAATATTCCAATAAGGATATGCAAGAATGAACTTGCCTGTGATAGAAATGGCAATTCAATACTTCGGGATTCTAGTGTCTGCGATAAAACCCCGAGATCTGAAAAAATAGCAAAGTAATCCCAATAAGGATTACAGAAAACTCTGGCAACATGCTAACATGCATAATATGAGATGCATCGCATAATACCCCAAACAAACCCAACCTTAATAAGATAACCTTCGTCTTACGCGGTACTAACATCTTAACTTGATTTGTCACCTTTAAGTGATATTAAAAGTATTAAAGTTGTTAATGAGTTGGGAATAGTGATTGTTTAAGATTTTAGGAATTTTGATAGATTTAGTTGAGTATTTAAGTGTGTAGCACTTTTATTTAACCAAGTAATAAAATGAATTGTTTAGAGATTAATACTTTAAAGTAAGCAACAAAACAACATCATTTTTAAGTTCTTTTCTTCCTTTTAGAACAAATCCAAAGATGAATATTTTTACATAGCTTAATTATTTATTATAAGTGATAATTAATAAGAGTGTTTATATTTTATTACTTGTAAAAATAATTTCATAACTTAACATGGATTGTTAACATAATAGTATAACAATTTGTATAAGCTTTTATTTCCAATTTTAAATTATGGAAGTATTACTTTTATTTTTATATAGAAGATATTATTTTATTTAACAAAAAAATTAAATACCAAGTGTATATCTCATGATTCAGCAAATTTTCCAATTTAAAGTTTTAAACATGTGGAGCATTTTAAATGAAGTTGAAATGCATCCAAAATAGCATTTCAAATTAACTCCATATTTAAATATTAAGCAATTTGTAATTCAAATTTTATGTTGACTAAAATTTATTCAAACACACACAATAATGACACAACCAAATAGATTTTATTTTTCTGACCATTTTGGTATAAAGTTTGTATTCTGATATCAAATGAATTAGTTATGATTTTTCCAATTTTAACTCAATTTAAACCATTTCTAGAATTATTAAAATGAGTTGGGCCCACCTGTCAGATTTTTAATATTTATAAAAATAATTTCCTAAAAGAATAGGAACCCGACAGAGAGGTCCCACATGTCAATTACTTATTATTTTGAAATAGAATTAAAAGGAAAATTTTAATTCGGCCGATGACATCATGCTGATGTCACCACCGGAGTTCATCCCACAGCCACAATCCAATTCGACGATTTCGATTGAATTGGCACGAAACCAAACTACCAGAGGCTAGAGCAGGTCACGGCGAACCATTTGGTGGTTGCGCCGCTGGCAAATGGTCACCGGAGGGTGGCTGGCGGCGAGAAACACGGTGGCCGGAGTTCGGCATATGATGCTACGGCACTCCCGCAAGAAATGAATCAAATAAAAAGCATAGGGAGAGGCTTTGGCTCACTGCGAGCATGCACAGATGCTCGGAAAAGTACGAGGATGCTCGGAGGCGATGAACTCGTCCACGGCAGCCCGTGGCTGGAGTTGAAGAAGACGAGCAATTCCTCCCGCTCCAAAGCTTCCCTGCAAGCGAGGAACGGGTGAGACCCTCACAGGGACGAGGCGGTTCTAACTAGATACTCAAAGCAGTGAACCATTGATGTCTACGCACACTTCTATTCTTGTAGACAGTGTTGGGCCTCCAAGAGCAGAGGTTTGTAGGACAGCAGCAAGTTTCCCTTAAGTGAATCACCCAAGGTTTATCGAACTCAGGGAGGTAGAGGTCAAAGATATCCCTCTCAAGCAACCCTGCAATTAAGATACAAGAACTCTCTTGTGTCCCCAACACACCCAATACACTTGTCAGATGTATAGGTGCACTAGTTCGGCGAAGAGATAGTGAAATACAAGTAATATGGATGATTATAAGTAGTAATTGCAATCTGAAATAAAAATGTCAGCAACCAAACATGTAGCAGAACTGGTTGTAAACGGTGTTTCAATGCTTAGAAACAAGGCCTAGGGATCATACTTTCACTAGTGGACATTCTCAACAATGACATCAAAGCTGAATAATAAATACTACTCTCAAACACTCTCTTGTTGGATGATAAACACCATTCACTGTGTAGGGCTACAAGAGCACCCTCAAAGTCAGAGTAAACTAACACCACAACGTCATAAAGGAATCACACACGGTGCACATACTGTCACCTTTACAACCGTGAATAACCCCGGAGTTCATATTAAAGTAACCTCTAGAGTGCATAATAGATAAAGAGTAACATCACATATTCAACTAGATTACAAAACTCATGATCACATAAAGATCACACCATGGGAGAGAGATATAAACCACATAGCCACTAGTGGAAAAAGGGCTACTAGTGGCGCACCAAAAAGCCTTTCTATGGCGCACCCAGGGAAATGGGGGGTGCGCCACAGAATCCTCGCCACTAAAATATATTTCTGTGGCGCACCCCGCCGGTGCGCCACAGAAAAATCCAAAATTTCTGTGGCGCACCCATCACCATGCGCCACAGAAATATTTCTGTGGCGCACCCCACCTAGGTGCGCCACTAAATTATTTTTTTGAATTAAAAAAAAAAGGCGGCCAGATCCAGATCTGGATCTGGAGCCGTCCGTTTTTCGCCGGAATTTCGTCGGAGCCCGTGGTCGGAGGAGGAGGAGGTCGTCACCGGAGTGGGTGGAGGAGGTCGCCGGAGGTGGGTGTAGGAGGTCGCCGAAGTAGGTCGCCGGAGTTTCGTCGGAGCCCGTGGTCGGAGGAGGAGGAGGAGGAGGAGGTCGCCGTAGGAGGAGGAGGAGGAGGAGGAGGTGGTGGTCGCCGAAGGAAGTCGTCGGTAGTCGCCGGAGGAAGTCGTCGTCGGAGGTGGTCGCCGGAGTAGGAGGAGGTGGTCGCCGGAGTAGTAGGAGGAGGAGGAGGTCGCCGGAGTATGTTGAGAAGGAGGAGGAAGGAGAAGGGGAGAGGAGAAGTAGAGGAGAGGAGAGGAGGAGTGGTGGTGGAGAAGGGGAGAGGAAAAGTGGAGAAGAGGAGGGAGAGGAGGAGTGGTGGTGGAGAAGTGGAGAAAGGAGGAGGAAATGAGAGAAGGAGGAGAGGATAAGGGGGAGCTGGGTGCGCCACAGATTTTTTTTTGTTTTTGTTGAGAAAAACAATCATTTTTAAATAACTTTTTTTCCTTTTGGAATTTGGAGAATCTGAAAACACCAAACCGGGCAAGCCCAGGTACGAGCATTTTTCTAATTTTCTCTAGTTTTTTATAAGGTATTAAACGCATTTTTTCGACGTCGTATGCAAAAGTTATGGCCGTTTCGACTTTTTTTTACAGTGATTTTGCATAAAAGGTCAAAACTCATATTTCAAATATTCTACACGAAGTAGACACTAATACCTAACCATATCTTAAAGGATGGAATTTTTTGAACTTAAAAAGGCGATCCACGGGGGGGGGGGGGGGGGGATCTGATTGCAGCAATTCTGTGGCGCATGGGGTCAAATTCTGTGGCGCACCCCACCTGATGCGCCACAGAATGTCTAATTTCTGTGGCGCACCCCACCTGATGCGCCACAGAAAGTCGACTTTCTGTGGCGCATGTGACCTGATGCGCCACAGAAGTCATATTTCTGTGGCGCACCCGAACCCGCCACAGAAATATGACTTTCTGTGGCGCATGCAAAAAGATGCGCCACAAAAATGCTTTTCTACTAGTGAGCTATCGGTAGAGCCCGCAGCCCCGGGGGAGAACTACTCACTCCTCATCAACGGCGATGGAGATGGCGGTGGAGTTGATGGAGATGACTCCGGGGGCAATTCCCCGTCCCGGCAGGGTGCCGGAACAGAGACTTCTGTCCCCCAAATCTTGTCTTCGATGGCGGCGGCGCAGCGGAACTCTTCTCGGGAAAAGGCTTATTGTTTTAGGGTTTTTGCGTCGGGGGCAATATATGGGCGAAAGGGCGAAGGCGGTGGAGGCCCGAGGCGCCCTCATGAGGGGCCCGCGCGGCAGAGGGGGGAGCTGCGCCGAGACCTCATCTGGGGGCCTCGTGGCCCCTCTCCGTCAGGTCTTCGGTGTTCTGGAACCTCCCGTGAAAAATAGGGACTTTGGTATTAAATTCGTCCAATTCCGAGAATATTTCCTTAAGTGGTTTTCTGAAACCAAAAACAGCAGAAAACAGGGAACTGGCGCTGTGGCATCTTGTTAATAGGTTAGTCCCAGAAAATGCATAAAACCACACAAAGTGTATATAAAGCATGTAGCAAATGGTATAATATAAGCATGGAACATAATAAATTATAGATACGTTTGAGACGTATCAACCATGGCCGGAGCTGATGAAGAACGGCGACGAACGGCGACGATCCGTACTTACTAGGATTGGAAAATGAGGACAGTAGAGAGGTATTGAGAGATGTGTCTGTGTTTGAGGTGCATCAGAGGTTCAATGCGGTTCTCCAAGTGGTTTTATAGACTCCGACGAGGTCGGTAGCCCAAGGTCGGCGGCGGGGACGGCCGAGATGCACGGTGACGAGGAAGTTGCTACGGGCACGAATCCTTTTGTTTGAGATAACCATCGGACGCGGATTCTCCAGGGAATGGTTTTGGGTGGGTCTCTGGTGTCCGGGGCAGTCCACATCGGCGGCGGCGTGGGCTTGCTCACCACGGCGGCGACGGTCAACGGCGAAAGGGAACACGAAGACGGAGACCATCTTCTAGAAAACCCCCTGGAAGTTTTGGGAACTACCGTGAACGTTTTAAACAGGCCGCTGGTTTCTGTTTTGGGTTTGTTGTTTATTCCGAAACTTGCAGAGAGGTGCTGGAAAGTTTGTGTTTGGAATAAAATGTTTATTTCCACTTTTATAAGTTTATTTCATGATATAATTTGAATATTTGGTACTTTGAAATTTATTTGTCATGCCAATTGAATTTGGACTTAATTTGCCTTATTTCTGTTATTATATTTTGTCTTACACATGGTGAATTTTTGTGTTGCATTTTTACAACATAGGAATAGTTTCCTATGTCATAGTGTAATTAAGAAATGAGTATCTTTTACTTCTAGATTTATTTGAGATTTTGTCTCAAAGAGTATAGGTGAATATGAATATTCTATTTTGTTATATTTTGTTGCTTCCACTATTTTTTTATGGTGTATTATAACCATAATGAAAATTATTTTTTTATGGCATTATTAATTTGTATAAATTGTTTTCTTCAACCTCTAAAATGATTTGACTTTAGGGTATTGAAATATTTGATTACTCCAGTTGGTGGTCTGGTGATTTAAGCATTCCTGGCAACACCAATTTATGATCTGATGGAAATAGCAAATGGCTCATTGTGATTCCTAGAAAGAGTATACACAATGCATTATTTCATATTCATGCCAATCATGACTTATTGCCAAATGATTTTGATTAGTGAGCCCTCACAAGTAACTCATGTGAGAACATGATTAATTGTTCTTGGAAGCACAAAATAAGAATTCCTGCCTAATTCAGGTTAGATCTTATGGTGATATAAGAGATAATATGATGAGCTTATAATTCTTGCTTATTTCATTATCTATTTAGATGATCAAAGAGTGATGCACTCTCTCTCCTGATAGGTTGATATCTTTGGAATATACATCTTAGAGGTAGATATATTTGAGTTGGTGAAACACTTTGCTTGAATATCTCACCACTATTACTTACATGTCATTCTCAATTCCATATGTCCAAGTTTATAACTTCATGAGATTGATTTCTTGAGCCAACCAATAGATGATTATCCTTTTATGAACTTGTGCTCCTCTCTTTTGTGAATCCTTCATTCACATGATCTTGAGATGATGCATGTGATTCCTAGATATGGATAATGATTTAATGAACTTATGATTTGGCTTTACTTTCTCCTTGGTTATTATTCCCTTGGAGAAACACCATAAGTTCCCAAGGGACTTTCTTATTTAGATCTTGATTAGATTGCCTAAGTTATAATATGGTGTATTATTTCCTCACTTGTTGTTTCTCTTATTTGGATCATAGTTGCCTCCTTAGTGATGCTTACTTAAATCCAGATCATCCAATTGATCCTTAATCCCATGTGGCCTTTACCTTCATATGATCCATCAAGTTAATACCTAAGACAAATTCTTCTTGTCTAATGCTTGAGTTCCAACATTATTTGCTTCACCCTTATGGTAAAGACAATTCCTTTACTCCAAGCAAAGCTTTCTTTTGAATGATTTCTCATGAATGTTGATGTGTTTGATGTCCTCACCTTACTGATGGGTTCGTAGCATAGAAAACAAAAAAATTCCTACGAAGGGAACAACCAACGTGCCAAGATCTAATCTAGGAGATGCTCGTAACGGGTGGAACATGTTCCAAGAGAACTCACCCTCGAAGACCGAAAGCGTTTCGAGAGGGATTCTCGTGGACGATGTAGTGGAACACTTGCCGATCTCAAGATCGTGAAGATGTACGCCGCAACCGGCGGCGCCTCCGTACTCGGTCACACGTACGACTTGATGACGACCTCCGTTCCCTCGATCCAGCGGGGCAGCGGAAGTAGTAGAACCACCAAGGAACTCCAACAGCACGACGGCGTGGTGTGGTGGAGAACTAAACGGCCATGGCTTCGCCAAGCGGATGGCCGAGAGGTGGAGCAGCGGGAGGAGGGAGAGAGGATCAAGTGTGTCCATAAGAGGGAGCTCTACCTCTCCTTATATAGGAGAGGGAGGCAGCCCAAGGGTGGTGCGGCTCAAGGAGCCCCCACCCCTTCCTCTTCATGTGAGTGGAGCATCCACTCATGCCCACTCACTCTCTTTAAAACTCCACTCAAAAATCCCAAGGGTTTTTCTTTATTAAATAAAACAATTTCATTTCTTTTTAATATTTGTTAATTCTATTAACAAACATTAACACTTATCCCCTTGGTTCATTTGTTAATTCTATTAACAACCATTGGCAACCATTGACAATTAACCCCTTGAACTATTTCAATATTACCCGAAACAATTTCGGTGCTGTCCAAACTTTTCTCCGAAATTCCGTGTCTACCCAAAAGCGTCGACAAACCTTAAGTGTGTCACCCTACGGTTCGTGAATAATGTAGACATGATCGAGACACCTCTCCGATCAATAGTCAACAGCGGGATCTGGAGATCCGTAATGACTCCTACATATTCGACGATGAATCTTGTGATCGCGTGAACCAAAAACGTCATAACCAATTCCTTTTGTCTCGCGATATTTTACTTGTCCGAGATCCGATCATTGGTATCATCTATACCTAGTTCGATCTCGTTCCCGACAAGTACTCTTTACTCGTTCTGTGATATGACATCCTTGTGACCTAGTCACGTGCTTGCAAGCGGTGTCGATGTGATATCACCGAGAGGGCCCAGAGTATATCTCTCCGTCATCTGGATGGACAAATCCCACTTCTTGATCCATGATCCTCAACTAATACTTTCGGAATACCCAACGCCACCTTTATAGTCACCCTGTTACGGTGTGATGTTTGATGTCATCAAAGCATTCTTCCGGTGTTAGTGATCGACATGATCTCATGGTCTAAGGATTAGGATTACTTCGTATGCTTAGTACAACAATGTAAACTTAATGACTTGATCGCATTGCTATACTTGATTTGGGTGCGTGTTCATCACATCATTCTCCTAATGATGTGATCCCGTTATTTACAACATCCAATGTTCATGATCAGGAAACCTTGATCATCTGTTAATCAACGAGCTAGTTAAAAGAGAGGCTTTACTAGGAACTCTTATTTGTTCATTAGTCACACATGTATCAATGTTTCCGATTAATACAATTCTAGCATGAGAAATAAACATTTATCATAAATATGGAATTATATAATAACCACTTTATTATTGCCTCTCGGGCATATTCCTTTCAGTCTCCCACTTTCACTAGGGGCAATAATCTAGATTACATTGTAATGACCCTAACACCCATGGAGTTCCGGTGTTGATCATGTTTTGCCCTTGGGAGTTGTTTAGTCAAAGGGTCTGCCACATTCAGATCCGTGTGTACTTTGCAAATCTTTATATCACCATCCTTGACATGCTCACGGATTGAGTGAAAGCGGCGTTTGAAATGCTTGGAATTCTTGTGAGACCTTGGTTCTTTAGCATTGGCTATGGCACCATTGTTGTCACAATAGATAACCATCGGATCCAACGCACTTGGAACCACACCTAGTTCGGATATGAACTCCTTCATCCAAACTCCTTCCTGCGTTGCCTCCGAGGCAGCAACATATTCCGCTTCTGTCGACGATCCCGCCACCACGGGTTGCTTGGAACTCCTCCAGCTTACTGCTCCTCCATTCATAACAAATACGTACCCAGATTGTGACTTAGAGTCATCTGGATCGGTGTCGAAGCTAGCATCGACGTAACATCTTGCGACGATCTCTTCTTCACCGCCATACACGAGAAACATATCCTTAGTCCTTCTTAAGTACTTTAGGATATTCTTTACCGCCATCCAGTGTTCCAAACCTGGATCAGATTGGTACCTGCTAGTCAAGCTAATAGCATGTGCCACATCCGGTCTTGTACATAGCATAGCATACATGATAGAGCCTATGGCTGAGGCATAGGGGATCTTGTTCATCAATTCTCTATCTTCCGATGTAGCTGGACTTTGAGTCTGACTCAATATCTTTCCTTGCAACATAGGTAAGAGCCCTTTCTTACTTTCGTCCATTCTGAACTTCTTCAGAATCTTGTCAAGGTATGTACTTTGGGAAAGCCCAATCAAGCGTCTTGATCTATCTCTATAGATTTTGATGCCTAATATATACGATGCTTCACCGAGGTCCTTCATCGAAAAACTATTGTTCAAATAACCTTTTATACTATTCAAAAATTCTATATCATTTCCAATCAACAATATGTCATCCACATATAGTACTAGAAATGCTACAGAGCTCCCACTCACTTTCTTGTAGATACAAGCTTCTCCATAAGTTTGGACAAATCCAAACCCTTTGATCACTTCATCAAAGCGGAGGTTCCAACTTCGGGATGCTTGCTTCAGTCCATAAATGGATCGCTGAAGTTTGCATACCTTGTCAGCATCCTTAGGATCGACAAAACCTTTGGGTTGCACCATGTACAACTCTTCCTCAATGTGACCATTAAGGAACGCCGTTTTGACATCCATCTGCCAGATTTCGTAATCGAAAAATGCAGCAATTGCTAACATAATCCTAACAGACTTTAGCATCGCTACAGGAGAGAAAGTCTCCTCGTAGTCAATTCCTTGAATTTGTCGAAAACCCTTTGCGACAAGTCGAGCTTTATAGACGGTCACATTACCATCAGCGTCAGTTTTCTTCTTGAAAATCCATTTGTTCTCAACGGCCTTGCGGTCATTGGGTAAGTCCACCAAAGTCCATACTTGGTTTTCGTACATGGATTCCATTTCGGATTTCATGGCTTCTAGCCATTTGTTGGAATCTGAGCTCATTATCGCTTCATCATACGTCGCAGGGTCATCATTATCAACTACCATGACGTTCATGACGGGGTTGCCGTACAGTTCAGGAGCTGTACGCGTCCTTGTTGACCTGCGAAGTACGGTAGTATCCTCTTTCGGAGTTTCATGATCTTGATTATCATTAGTTCCCTCTTCATCTGGTGAAGTCAACTCCGGAACAATTTCCGGCGCTGCGCTACTCGCCATTCCAAGAAGAGAAGGTTCAATAACCTCGTCGAGTTCTACCTTCCTACCACTCACACCTTTTGAGAGAAACTCCTTCTCCAAAAAGGATCCATTCTTGGCAACGAAAACTTTGCCTTCGGATCTGTGATAGAAGGTGTACCCAATTGTTTCTTTAGGGTATCCTATGAAGACGCATTTTTCCGCTTTGGGTTCGAGTTTATCAGGTTGAAGCTTCTTCACATAAACATCGCATCCCCAAACTTTTAGAAAGGATAGCTTAGGTTTGTTTCCAAACCATAGTTCATACGGTGTCGTTTCAACGGATTTAGATGGAGCCCTATTTAAAGTGAATGTAGCTGTCTCTAGTGCATGACCCCAAAACGATAGTGGCAAATCTGTAAGAGACATCATAGATCGAACCATATCCAATAAAGTACGATTACGACGTTCGGACACACCATTACGTTGTGGTGTTCCGGCAGGAGTGAGTTGTGAAACTATTCCACATTCTTTCATATGTGTGCCAAACTCGTAACTCAAATACTCACCTCCACGATCGGATCGCAGAAATTTGATCTTTCTGTTACGATGGTTTTCCACTTCACTCTGAAATTCTTTGAACTTTTCGAACGTCTCAGACTTGTGTTTCATTAAGTAAATATACCCATATCTACTTAAATCATCCGTGAAAGGTAACAAAATAACGATATCCACCGCGCGCTGACACACTCATTGGACCACACACATCGGTATGTATGATTTCCAATAAATCCGTCGCCCGTTCCATCGTGCCGGAAAACGGGGTTCTAGTCATCTTGCCCATAAGGCATGGTTCACATGTCTCAAATGATTCATAATCAAGTGATTCTAGGAGCCCATCAGAATGGAGCTTCTTCATGCGCTTAACACCAATATGACCTAAGCGGCAATGCCACATGTACGTAGCAATATCATCATTCAACTTGATTCTTTTGGCATTCACATTATGAATGTGTGTATCATTACTATCAAGATTCAAAAGAAATAAACCATTCTTCATAGGTGCATGACCATAAAAGATATCATTCACATAAATCGAACATCCATTGTTCTCAGACTTAAATGAATAACCGTTTTGCATCAAACAAGATCCAGATATAATGTTCATGCTCAACGCAGGCACCAAATAACAATTATTAAGGTTCATCACTAATCCTGATGGTAGACGAAGAGGTAGCCTCCCGACAGCAATCACATCAACCTTTGATCCATTGCCGACGCGCATCGTCACCTCATCCTTTGCTAGTTGTCGTCTATTCCGTAGTTCCTGTTTCGAGTTACATATGTTAGCAACCGAACCAGTATCAAATACCCAGGCGCTACTACGAGTACTAGTAAGGTACACATCAATAACGTGTATATCACATATACCTTTGTTCACTTTGCCGGCCTTCTTATCCGCCAGATATTTGGGGCAATTACGCTTCCAGTGCCCAGCACCCTTGCAGTAAAAGCACTCAGTGTCAGGCTTAGGGCCAGCCTTGGTCTTTTTCTCAGGCGCGGCAACAGTTTTGCCGCCCTTCTTGAAATTACCCTTCGGCTTGCCTTTCTTGCCTTTCTTGAAACTAGTGGTTTTATTGATCATCAACACTTGATGCTCCTTTTTGATCTCCACTTCAGCAGTTTTGAGCATTGACAGAAGCTCGGGGAGAGTCTTCTTCATGCCTTGCATATTGTAGTTCATCACAAAGTTCTTGTATCTTGGTGGGAGTGATTGGAGAACACGATGAATTCCTAGCTCATTGGGGATCGATATACCCAGGGCTATGAGCTTATCGGCGTACCCAGACATTTTGAGTACGTGCTCGCTAACGGAGCTGTTCTCTTCCATCATGCAGCTAAAGAACTTTTCTGAAGCATCATAACTTTCTACGGCAGCATGGGTATCGAAAATCATTTTCAATTCTCCCATTGTATCAAAAGCGGTGCTGTTCTCGAAACGTTTTCGCAGCTCCGGCTCTAAACCATACAGAATGCCGCAGTGAACTACACTGTGGTCCTCCTTCTGAGTCAGGAAAACATTTTTCACATCATCGGGAGCGTCATCAGCGGGCGGGGCACCTAGCGGTGCATCAAGCACATAGAGCTTTTGACAAGCTGTGAGGAGAATCCTCAGGTTAAGTGCCCAATTGGTGAAGTTGCTTCCATTGTTTGCTAGTTTCTCTTTCTCCATGAACATATTGAAATTGAAAGCAGGTGGTGCCATGATCTACAACATATTTGCAAAGACTATTTAGACTAATATTATGATAAATTAAGTTCAAGTTAATTCAAAATTATTACGTGAACTCCCACTCAAAAACAACATCCCTCTAGTCGTTTCAGTGATTACACGAACCAAATTCACTACACCAATAACCGATCATCACGAGAGATGGTGCAGCTGCAAAGCCGAACATCGACATGTTCATCATATCATCTATATGACTCATGCTTTACCTTTCGGTTACGTGTTCCGAGACCATGTCTGTACATGCTAGGCTCGCCAAGTAGAACCGTAGTATTTGCGTGTGCAAATCTGGCTTACACCCGTTGTATGCGAACGTTGAGTCTATCACACCCGATCATCACGTGGTGCTTCGAAACGACGAACTTTCTTAACGGTGCATACTAAGGAAGAACACATTATTATCTAGATATTAACTATGAGAGGGATCATCTTATAATGCTACCGTCGTGATCTAAACAAAGATCTAAGCAAAATAAGATGCATAAAAGGATTAACATCACATGCATGGATAATGTGATATGATATGGTCCTTCTCGCTCTTGATCTCCATCTTGTGCATCTTGGCATGATCTCCATCATTCCACCGGCGTGGCACCAAGGTCCATGGCGCCTCCTTCTTGATTGTCCTCCAAATTTACAACATATCATATAGATATGATATTTAGCACGCAGGCCATAAAGTTAAAAGACAACCATTTGGCTCCTGCCGGTTTGTCATAATTTACAAAAGGTATCATCTCATACATCAAATTTTTAACTTTGACCATATCACATCACATGCCCTGCAAAAACAAGTTAGACGTCCTCTAATTTATTTTTGCATATTTTACGTGGCTTAGGGCTTTCGAAGATAGAACCGTTCTTACCTACGAACATGAAACCACAACGGTGATGAAAAAATTATTAGCAACCCGTTCTATTTTATATCTTAACTATAGTGGGAGAGACAGACGCCCGCAAAGCCACTTATGCAAAACAAGTTGCATGTCAGTCGTGGAACAAGTCTCATGTGCGTGGACATGTAAGGTTAGTCCGGGCCACTTCATCCCACTATGCCACTAAGATACAAAATATACAAAGGAAGCAATAACATGATCATCAACGCCCACATACACATATGTGTTCTACCCGTACAAAACATCTACGCATAGAGTTGGCTCTGATACCACTGATGGGTTCGTAGCATAGAAAACAAAAAATTTCCTACGAAGGGAACAACCAACGTGCCAAGATCTAATCTAGGAGATGCTCGTAACGGGTGGAACATGTTCCAAGAGAACTCACCCTCGAAGACCGAAAGCGTTTCGAGAGGGATTCTCGTGGACGATGTAGTGGAACACTTGCCGATCTCAAGATCGTGAAGATGTACGCCGCAACCGGCGGCGCCTCCGTACTCGGTCACACGTACGGCTTGATGACGACCTCCGTTCCCTCGATCCAGCGGGGCAGCGGAAGTAGTAGAACCACCAAGGAACTCCAACAGCACGACGGCGTGGTGTGGTGGAGAACTAAACGGCCATGGCTTCGCCAAGCGGATGGCCGAGAGGTGGAGCAGCGGGAGGAGGGAGAGAGGATCAAGTGTGTCCATAAGAGGGAGCTCTACCTCTCCTTATATAGGAGAGGGAGGCAGCCCAAGGGTGGTGCGGCTCAAGGAGCCCCCACCCCTTCCTCTTCATGTGAGTGGAGCATCCACTCATGCCCACTCACTCTCTTTAAAACTCCACTCAAAAATCCCAAGGGTTTTTCTTTATTAAATAAAACAATTTCATTTCTTTTTAATATTTGTTAATTCTATTAACAAACATTAACACTTATCCCCTTGGTTCATTTGTTAATTCTATTAACAACCATTGGCAACCATTGACAATTAACCCCTTGAACTATTTCAATATTACCCGAAACAATTTCGGTGCTGTCCAAACTTTTCTCCGAAATTCCGTGTCTACCCAAAAGCGTCGACAAACCTTAAGTGTGTCACCCTACGGTTCGTGAATAATGTAGACATGATCGAGACACCTCTCCGATCAATAGTCAACAGCGGGATCTGGAGATCCGTAATGACTCCTACATATTCGACGATGAATCTTGTGATCGCGTGAACCAAAAACGTCATAACCAATTCCTTTTGTCTCGCGATATTTTACTTGTCCGAGATCCGATCATTGGTATCATCTATACCTAGTTCGATCTCGTTCCCGACAAGTACTCTTTACTCGTTCTGTGATATGACATCCTTGTGACCTAGTCACGTGCTTGCAAGCGGTGTCGATGTGATATCACCGAGAGGGCCCAGAGTATATCTCTCCGTCATCTGGATGGACAAATCCCACTTCTTGATCCATGATCCTCAACTAATACTTTCGGAATACCCAACGCCACCTTTATAGTCACCCTGTTACGGTGTGATGTTTGATGTCATCAAAGCATTCTTCCGGTGTTAGTGATCGACATGATCTCATGGTCTAAGGATTAGGATTACTTCGTATGCTTAGTACAACAATGTAAACTTAATGACTTGATCGCATTGCTATACTTGATTTGGGTGCGTGTTCATCACATCATTCTCCTAATGATGTGATCCCGTTATTTACAACATCCAATGTTCATGATCAGGAAACCTTGATCATCTGTTAATCAACGAGCTAGTTAAAAGAGAGGCTTTACTAGGAACTCTTATTTGTTCATTAGTCACACATGTATCAATGTTTCCGATTAATACAATTCTAGCATGAGAAATAAACATTTATCATAAATATGGAATTATATAATAACCACTTTATTATTGCCTCTCGGGCATATTCCTTTCACTTACCCCATGTATATAAGAAGAATTTGTCAACAAGGTAGCTAGTCTTGTCTTCAAATTTATACTTATACTCAAGTGGTTGAGGTATAGGACATTCTGGATTATTTATCCTTCAATTCATTTGTATATGACACTCCAGTGTTTATGCATACAAAAATGAGTTGTTAACAAGGTCATGAAGCTTGTTATCAACCTACTTCTATATAACACTAACCTTGGGATATCACATCATTTCTAGAGAACTTAATCAAGATGGATTGAGATATAAGAGTTTCCAACTCTTCCTGATAGATTGGATTTAGCACTCCTATGCCCATCTAAGATATACTTCTCTGAAACCTTCTTGTTGTGTTTCCTTCTCGATTGCTTCTCTCGGAGAATGCCTTCGAGAAGATTGGGAGATAAGGAGATATGATGGTATGGGTAAAGTAAGATCTAGATTAATATTTGGTTAAGCTTTTGTCCTTCTTAGGAATACTTCTCCTATTATTTAAGATATGTACGTATTCAGTTAATGATATGATTCTTTGTTTCCTTCCATTCCAATAGATAGGAATCATACCATGTGGTTATTCCATTTGATTGTATCTAAAGATTCTTTACTTGTCTTATTGTTCACTTGATACTAGAGAGGTGTAGTGAATGTGGAATGATGACTTGAAATGACCCCTTTAAGATATTGGATTCTCATATGCTCATATATGGATAATGCAAAGAGATAATGAGCATATGAATGTTGTAAGAACTTAATGATTTTGATGATAGCTAGTACTTAGTTTTTACTTGCCACATTTTATTTGTGAAGAAAATGTTTAAGAATGAGATGCGATCGGATTTGAGGTTTATCGCACTCACATTAGTGACTAAGCCTATTTCACTAACATCAGTGAAACCTCGACTTCACTTTAACAAGTTTAGTTCCAAGTTTTTAGTTACTCGAGCATCTACGAGGATTCTCAACTAGTCATTCGAGTGTTGGTCGATCACTCTAGGACTTTGTTGAAAAAATTCAAATTTTCCCGGATTTTCAGATGCATGCTATGCAAATGCACAAATTCTATCTAACTCCTTTCTAGTCTATAACTACGGGGTATTACAGTTATATAAAGTCTATATCTTCCCGGTTCTTCAAGAAAAAGAAACTAACCTTATGTCGTTCAAGATAAAAGGATCCCAAAGGTATAACTTTCCATTCATAATAAAAGTTTAAACATATTTCAGAGAGGGTTAACTGAGACAAGGAAAATCAACTCATTCTAGGCATTGTATGTTAATTTTTTTTTATGGTTGCGCTCTTTCGGGACTCCCCGGATGGCCTTAAGGGAGGTCCATCAAGAGGTGAAAGAATACGAGGAAGGTGAAGGACGTGGATTTGGATTATTGGTGTGATTGAGCTCGTAACGTGCGCAGATCAAGCACCAAACCTCTTTGGTGTGTGCAAATATGGAGAACCGACTCCCCAGTTGATATGGCAAAAGTTGTAGAACGGACTATGTAGCTACCATCCGATTACAATCTTCTCATTTCGCAAAACAATAAAAAAATTACAAGCTTCTCAAGCCGTGAGATCCCAAAGCTTGTTTATTTGGAAATTTTGATAGGACGCTGCCAAAAAGCTTTACCGGCACACCGATGATTCAGGCAAGGACATTTGGGAACTTACAGGATTCAAAGTTCTAGACGTTCAACAGTAGGAACAATTTGTCTTCCTTGCCTTGTTCCTACATCAAACACCATAAGCGACATGATTCCAAGGCAGGCCATGTAGATTGCATCGCAAGTTCGCAGCCCACATGTATGACTCCGTTGCTCACGTGCAAATAGAGATACGTGAACAAATGTAACATTGATATATGCTGCCCTGCACCGAGAGAAAAGATATGATAGCTCAACTAAGAGAATAGGATATGAAACACATGTGTGGTAGGTATACTCCAACGGTTCTTTGTCGATGCCACATGATTCTTGGATGAACAAAAGAAAAAGTACAAGTCCCATGATCGATACACTACTCTACTTTTTTCGGGGAAGAAGATAAGAACATATGCTAGCTACGACAAAATGGATCGGAAATCTTCCGTTAATCATACACCATTTTATATATACATGTTGAAGAAGAAAAATTGAGTGACCGTCCAAAAATTTTACAGACAGAAAAATTCCAGCTGAGGACGAAAGCAACAACCGTTTCCTTCCTGGCAAGTGGAAGCACGCAACATTTGACCACGGCGCAAGAACAGGCCCGGTCAAACTAAACATGTTGTCCGAGCGCGCACGCCTGGTCGTTGCACTCCACTGACTTGCCGCCGGCGCCGGCCGCCCTTCCGCCCTTGCTCGATCCGTCCGACTCGGCCACCCGCCGCGTCGACCTGGACCCCCACGCGGTGGAGAAAGTACGTGACAAGAACGACGGCCACCGGCCGGACTGGCCCAGCCGGACGCTCCTCCCGCCGCGGCTGCTGCCTTCCCCGCCGCCGATCCTGAACCCGCGGCGCGTGCTGCCCTGGCGGCCGGCGGTGAACGCGATGAGGCTCTTCGTCCGCCGCAGTTTCCCTGCCGCGACGGCCTCCCGGAGCACGTTCTCGGGTAGCCGCAGCGTGAACCTGTCGGTGCCGGCACCGGTGCCAGCTGTGCCGACACGCGCGGCGAGAGAGTGCCCCGTCGAGTACGAACGAGCGAACCGTGCGGGCGCTCGGCTGGACTTGGAGCGCAACGCGCGCTTCAGGCTGCCGATGCGCGTCAGCTCGTCCGTCTCTTCTCGTATGATCCGCTCGTCCTCCGTCTCCTCCACGTCGATGACGACGGCCGGCGCTGCTGCCGCCGTCGGAGACACCGGCGGTGGGACGACTTCCTGCGGCTGCGTCGTCGCCGGAGGATCTGACGGTTCGGCAGCAGGCACATCGACGGCTGCCGGCGCGTTGGGGTCATCGGGGACGAGGTTGGCGCGGCAGACAGGGCAGGTGACGTGGGAGGCGAGCCAGGTGTCGATGCAGTCCGGGTGGAAGACGTGGGAGCACTTGGGCAGGAGGCGGAGCGTCTCGTCGTCGTCGAACTCGCTGAGGCACACGGCGCACTCGAGCGCGCCCTTGACGTCCTTGTGCTCCTTCACGTCGGCGTACGCCATGGTCGGGAAGGTCTCCAGGACGGCCGGGTCGAGCCCGCGCTGTCGCCGCGAGCGCGCCGCGGCCGCGGTGCCGATCGGGCGCTGAGTGGTGGTGTAGCCCAGTGTCTCGCCGTAGCAGTGGCGGATGTAGACGGAGAAGAAGCCGAGGAAGAAGAAGGCGGCGATGAGGACGACGATCACGATCGCCATGGACGGGGTGAAGTTGGTCGCGTAGCCGCCAAACGGTTGCTGCGGAGGAGGGGGCTCCTGCGCAGCCGCAAAGTCGGCGATGGCGCCGAGCACGATGAGGAGGAATAGGAGGCCATTGCGGCAGCGTGCTGACCCCATCGATCTCTGCTGGATACTTGAGTCGGGTAATGACTGAGAGGAATGAACGCTAGCTTTATGGGGGATTTGTAGTTGTAATGAGGAGCGTGTTTATACGGTCAGGTGGACGACGGCCGGCTTGTAGGCTTGTGGAGCGGGAAAGCTGAGAAATTGCTAGGTCCACCGCAAATTTATTGTTTGTTGTGAGTCTTTCTGCCCCCTTTTACTTGTTCTTTGATCTCTGATACTCCCTTCATTTCAGTTTACAAGTCCCGCGCGTATACCTAGGTCGTTAATTTTACCTATATAATACTCTCTCCATAATAAAGTGTAAGACATTTTGATAGTTCAATTTCAGCTACTAAAACGTCTTATATTTATATATGGAGGAAGTATAGGTTAATATAACAGCAAAATCATTTTATTTAAAAATATAATGCCCGAAGTTTGTAATGGTATATTATTTATAATATATATTTTAAATTATGGTCGTCAAATTTACGACCTAAGGGTGCGTGCATGCCCTGTAAACTGAAACATAGGGAGTACTAATAAAAATATGAAGGCACTCTTTTTTATTATGTGATTATTGCCTTGTACATCTTTAATAATTGTGAGTATCATAAATAACAAACCTTTAGTGTCAGAATGTCACTTTGACTCCAAGATCCAGTAATCCTCTGTTTTAAAAATTAAATAAAAGTTTATAAAAATCCGAAAAATAATCTTCCATATTCTAAAAGACGTATACTACAAGTCTGAAAATCAAATGTGATGTATCACAAAACTGATATAATTTTGAGATTTGAAACTATGCATTGTAGTAAATATTTGCATTTTCATTTCTTTTTTCTATCTCAGAATGCAAACTATTTTGTGTTGTAATTGTGCATGCTTGTAGGACATCATTGAGAAAATGTAAGATTTTTCTTGAGTTTTTTAAAATTTTAAATACAATTTCTTAATTTCTCACAAAAAAGAGTTAATTAACTGGACCTCAGGAGCTAGAAATATCCACTCCTTACGCGTGTACAATCTAGTGTTGAAGTGCAAGGGGAACAAATGTCGCTACATGCATGGTAGAGTATGTGCAACCCATTTCTTAACCTATGCAATTCGTTTAGTCCATTTCCAAAAATACCGATGTTTAAAAACTAGTCTTAGTAGTTTTATGAAGCGTCCTAACTACATGAAGGAGTATATCCAAGATTCATGGGTTGTGGGTACCGCAAGCCACAACCACAACATGCTTGATTGCATCCTACTAAAATATTCTGAACTTTCTGTTCCATTGAAATTACAGGTGCACCTACTTCTCAATAAAATATGCCCCTAACGAAAATGGATATATAAAGCATGCGACGTCAAGGAAAGATGAATGAGGTAACTGCCTAGATCACTCGATCAAGCATCAGTATTTTAAGAAGATTTTCATCCTGTTAAATAGGGGACTTTGGTGTTCATCATTGAAGTATCATCCTCCAACTTTCCATTAAAAAACTGTTCAGATGAAAGTGAAGAAGTCCCTTCGAAGGGAATTCATGGATGTTAGAAAACATATCCATGACCAGACATTTTCATAGGAAGTGCAGTAGGTCGGGCAGAGAGAATCCGGTGCCGGTGAGTAGGGCCTTCCTTCCTCGGAGGCTATCAGCCGAATGCGACCACCGAAGGATCGCCGGAGATGCCCGGCTGCGCGCGAGACCACGTGGCTGCTGTACCAGTCGCAAGCGTGTGATTTGTGTGGATATATTCTTGTTTTATTTAGGTTCCCACTCTTTCCGTTCTATTTCGTGGTGCTACGTGCGAAGCTTGACTTGACTCACGGGACCGGTAATCAGTGACCTTGCTTTGCTTGTGCAATTTGCAGTTTTGAGCAATTAGGCAGATCTGATCGTAGTCAAATCTGACAGCGAGGAAGAAAGTTCCTAGAGTGTTTGACAAGCAAATCATCTACTAGAAGACGACCCACGAAGGAGGGATGTTTTTATATGGTCTTGTCATCATCATGTCATGACCATTCAACTCAAGGGATTTTGACATTTGAATTCGACAAAGATTTTTGGTTTTAACTATGTTACGACGTGGTGCTGCACCCTTGAGCGACCACCAATCGTACTTATCCCTTCACCGTGTATGCGTTTGTTATCATCTAGAAGGTACTGACCCATCCATACTCGTTTTCTCGCCCTCCTCTGTCGTGTTTGTCCATTGTGGTGCCCCGGCCCCTCCCCCTCTCTCCTACACGAGATTCAATTTTCTTTTCACTTTCGTTGAGACGTGGCCACCCCCGTAGGTGGCGTTATGTGGGGAGTCGCAGCACCAAAGACCTTCATAATGCTCGTTACCCATCGAGCACTTGTACGAACTCATTGTGCCTCATTTGTTGTTAATCAGGTCTAACCACATCATGCATCATTTCTCCTTTCTCCCACATATCTCTCTGAGAGCACACTTCTGTCTCCCCCCCCCCCCCCCCCCCCCCCCCCCATATACCGCCAAGGAACACGCATCCGACGGGACAAAGAGTTCACGCCGGTATTCTGAAATTTGTTTTGACTACAAAATTCAAGACCTACCAAAATATACAAGGTGTAAGAATTTATCTCAGATATTTTTTACAAATTTAAACAAAATTCAATGAAATTAATGTTCATTTTCTATTTGATATGAATTTAATACAAAATGTTGAAAATATATATTTCAAACTCACTGAACTTAGTTAAAATTTTGTGAAACTTTAACCCCGACTCAGCTTGTGATCGAAAGCGAGCAATCATAATCCAGATGCATGCCTTTCGATAAAAAAGAAACTTGTGAATATTGATTATAACTCTGTACGAAAAGAGAAGGATGTAAAACATACACCGTACACTGTAAATTCACATATGCTATTTTGTGTAAGACCGCTCACACAGTAATTATCTTTTTTTCAAACGAGGATTCAAAATTTTGCCCCATATATTAATTAAGTAAAAGGTTGTAAGAAAGCGAGTTTTGTGTTCAACAATATTACAAAACGACTACTCTTGCGGCATCAAGTTGTCTAAACATTTGGCACCCGTTAGAGCCCATAAACGAGCCCTTTGGTAAGTATCTTTTTAGACTAAAGCTGAATTCACACTATCAGTCTTGAACATCCAATATAATATTAGTAAAATATCGGAGGTAGAAAACCTGGATCACAAGCACCGTGTGCAAAGTTTAACAGATATAGTCTACTACTAAGCTCGGAATAGCACACTTTAAAATTCGAGGCAAGGCAGTTTCGACGTGATTATATGTGTTTGAAGCCGTCAAGCTAGCTTTATCTTAATCTAAATTGAATCCAGAACGCGCGGAAAGACAACAAGCCGGTTAATAGCTTGGATATCTCCAAGCAGGCTGGGTAGTCCGTAGTCAAGCAGCATGCGACGGAGAAAGAGGAGGTGAGTTCTAGAAAGGATCGACCCGGGTCATTAACTCATTTTCTTAGCTATTTGCATGGAGTTCTTCCTTTTCCTCGGTCTCGCACGTACGTGGAAGCTCCTGAACCCGCGCGCGCTCAAAGTTGCCGGTGCGCGTACGTCAGACCACGAGGCGCACCCGGCGGCGGCGGCGGCACACACGTCGCGCGCCCGCCTGGGCGGTTAGCCGGTTACCAGCAGCCAGCCGCCAGCAACGCCATGACGACTTTGCTACTAGCTCGCGAGTTTCCGTCCGACCGGGTCCGGGTCACGTCCCCCTCTCTAGACCACAGTTCATTCGCTGTCGTATATTTCCTCTTAGGGCATGTACTACGATGTCTAGTCAGCCGTCTGTAATACATCCCACGTAGGAATTTAGATTACGTGGTGGAGAGAGAAAACGAAAAACTACACAGGCCGTCGGTAGAAATAAAGACAGACTATAAGCGGAAAAGTCGCTGTCGGGGGGCTACCCCCGGGTAGGGTAAAGGCGAGGGTAAGATACTCGTATTTACAGTAGTAAATATCTTTGGCTGGTGCCAAAGGTCCTATGACTCTTCGGGAGGTAAAGGGACGCCTTTTGGAGGTACGCAGGAGGTGGCTCTTGGAAAAGGTCAGGAGGTGCCCTTTGGAGTAAGCAGGGGCCAGGCTGTCTCCCCTGCCGGTACTATAAATAGACCCCCAGCCTCTCACTCTCATTCAGGCAGAGGCAGAGATTTCTCCTAAGAACCAGCTTCTCGAAGATGTCTTTGGGAGCAAGCCTAAGACATCTTCGTGTAGCTGGGCCTAGGGGTATTCTCTTGTGCAATATCAGAAACAGGTGCTAGTGAGCAGGGTCCTGGGTGGCTCGGGTTATGAGTAAAGTCGGCTTGAAGGTATGTCGGAGGTAGCCGACATACACCCGGCGCGGGAGAGGCTGAGGCAAGACGCTGATAAACTAGCATGGGTCGGACCGACATAACCTGACCGGCATAAGCGTGTCGGCGTAATTTCTCTACTTATTGTGTGCAGGAAGGAGGTTCCGGCATAGGCACGCCGGGACTCTGGAGGGCGGGCAGAAGTAAGCAGGCCCGACATATCCCTGCCGGGATACGACGGAGGATCCGGCATGGCTAAGCCGGGTGGAGCAAGGCTGTCCGGCATATCCTATGTCGGACCAGAAGTCAAGGGCAGGTACACTGCCAGGACACTGACCTCTCTGACAAGGAAGCTAAGTCACCTCCCGTCTGACACGGGCGCGAGACAAAGGCACAGGACAGGGGTGACGTGACTACTCCGAGGTACTGGCAACTGACGGACAGGAGACTTGGCAGGGAGAAGACACGTCCTATCTCTGACAGGGGAAGCATCATTACCTAGGTCAGCGGCGGCTACGGCAAGAGGCATCATGACTTACCTCGGCCTATGTCGGATAGCCCGGCTGCTAGGTCGTGGTAGGGATGTCGACATTGCCGTTGGACTGAAGCGGTTGTCCGGCGGTGCCCGGCAGAATTAGGGTTCCCGGGCAACTCGGCCGGACCTCTATAAATAGCGCCATGACTCCTCCTGTGAGAGGGACACGAACTAGAGAGCCGAAGCCATAGTCTCATTTACTGCTAGAGCATTTACTCCTCCCTCACTGGTAGTTCATCCTAGTTCTTACCAAAACAGCTCAAGGAGCACCTTGTAGATCTTGTGAGATACATATAGAGAGAAGTAAGGCAGGAGTAGGGGTGTTACCTCCTCACGAGGGCCCCGAACCTGGGTATATCGTGCGCGTCTGTGGTTCTTTGTGGGTTTTGCTTGTGTTCTTGGTTGTTCTTGCTTGTCCTTGAGCCGAGTTAAGTCTGCTCGTGTCTGTTTCTTGTTTTCTCTTGCGTGAGCTTCTTAGCTCGCTAGCCCTCCCCGGATCCACCAGCGTCCATCGGCCCCACACAATTAGCCATCCTATGGCATCTGCCGTGATACCACCACGACAGTTGGCGCCCACCGTGGGGCCAGTAGAGGCGCTGGCTGGTGTACTCATCCGGACAGGTTCAGTGCGAGTCCTCTCCGGCCTCGTCGTCAAGTTCGGCGAGATGGAGTTCGTCAGCGACAACGCCGGCTGCTTTCGCGGCAGGCCGTTCCCGGCCAACGGCTGCGTCATCGAGTTCGGCGCCTTCGCCACCTATGTCGCCACCGAGCTCGTCTGCGAGTACCCGGCGCAGGTGCTCGTGGCCGAGGATCCCCCAGCTGTCTGTGCGGCTCGCGGCCGGCGTACCACTCGCCCCGAGAGCTGCGCGGTCATGATGGCCGGGGTAACGGCTCCTCCGGCAGAAGACCCTGTCTGCGAGCCCGAGGCAAGGTCGACCCGGAGGGCCAAGCAGGCACTGGAGAGGCAGGGCCATGGCGGCGCCGAGACATCTTGTATCCCGGTAAGGACTGAACCTCTTAGAGAGACAGTAGAGAGGTTGACTGTGCCGGGGGCAGCTGAGTTAGAGGCAGAGCGGCTGAGCCTGCTGGAGGAGGCCGAGAAGTTAGCGGAGGTCCGGAGGGACTTCGACCGAGTTCAGCGTGAGTATGACGCGGCTCATGGTTTCTCGCCGATAGGAGGTCGGCCTCAGGCCTCAAGACTTGGCCCCGAATTCGATTCTTTCCCTCTCCAACTTTACTGTTTTATGCGAAGACTATCTTCAAATGGAACCCTCTCTCGACCTCTTTCTTGAATTTTTCTATTGCAACCCACAACGCTCCTCTGCCACTCTTCCTTTGAACATCTGCGGAGGAGTCGCGATTCAACGTCGCCGAGACTCCCTTTTTCCGGCTCTCAAACTTAACAGCCACCCTCGAGCCTGGCAATCAACCTTTTTCTATTGCAAGGACACTTCTCCCAAGGGCCAACCCAGACTACCGGGTTTCCGCGCTGAACCTCTCGTGCTAGGAGAATCAACCAACTCCTACGCCAAAAACCGCGCGGCTTTGGCCCCCATTCTTTCCAGGATCCGAGCTCTCAAGGCCCACGGCCTCAAAGGCACCGACCTGGTCAAATGCTGGGTCGGGTGGTGTATAAAACCACTATCCATCCGACCCAAGCTTATCTGCGACTACACCAACATTCCCTCTGATTGTCTCCGGTTCACATTTGAAGAGCCGAACGATGAAGAAGTCATCCGAACTTCTAAGAAACTTTTGTCCGAGTCTATCGCTACGATAACTCTAGACGGGCTCCTCCCCTTCAGTTCCGAGAACCCGGCTCCAAAGGTACTTAACTTGCTCCCCTCTAACTCTTCTTTCTTTTTATCCCTTCTGTATTTCAATAACCCATCATGAACTCCTCTGTTCCTTCCTCAGGCCACTGAAGACTGGTGGAACGCCGCCGATGAAACGCCCGTCTCCTCCGACCAAGAAGATGAGTCGGATCAAAATTCAGAAGAAGAAACAGGCGAAGGTGAGCTTGACTCCATGGACCGGCTTTGGAAAAAACTCCTAGAAGCCGATCTTGAAGACGACATTTCTTCTCATACTCCCCACATTCCAGGTCAAGGTGAACAAGACTCCACCAAGGCTCCGACACCTCCTTCTCCACCAGCTGGAGCAAAGCGGGCCCGTAACGCGGTACAATTGATACCACGCTCTCGTTTCACCAATCTAGAAGCTGCTTCCGGGTTTCAAACTTGTCCGTCTGCGCAGGACAAGGAAGAGGTGACACCTAAACGTCCAAGGACTCGCTCGTCCGCATCTTCCGACGAGCTCTCCTCAGGTATCCCAAACAGTCCTTCTCCCCGCGGGAGGAACGCTCATCAGACTTCCCCCGATGCACGTTATCCTTTGGCGGGCTGCCTCCGGGTTTCTGAATCCCGGTCTATGTCCTGCTCTTCAGGTTCCGGTTCAGAGGCTCTTCCCTCCGACTTTGTCATCAACAAGGGGTAAGTCTTAATTTTATTTTGCGCCATGTCTTTGCTTTAGCCCACTTACTATTCCTCACATATCTTTACACTTTCCCAGAGCCCAAGCCGTCCTTAGTGATGAGGAAACCCCTGATGTCATCACAACCCCTCCAGCTGAGCCTGAAGTTGAAGAGACTGAAGCTGAGAAGCCGTCTGACCCGACTCTCCCTGTTCCAGACTCTTCTTCCCCTCCGAAGTCCGATCTTCCTGTCATTCCGGAAGAACCGGATGTCGCTGTAACGGGCCCCGGCTTTCAAGATCCCGCCGCGCCCTCAACTTCCGTGGCGAAGGTCTTTGAGCCGGAACTTAAGGCTGGGGAAGGGCCCGCTACCCGTGCCGCAGGCAAGGAACAGGTCAAGGAAACCGAAGAATCGGACTCTGAAGATGAAACTCCTTACAACACCTTGGAGTTTCCAGAACTTTTTGAGAGAATCCATAAGCGACTCTCCAGGGTGCGAAAAGAGGAATCTCAGCTGCGCAACTATCTGCATTTCCGCTACCAGGTATGTTCCCTCTAGTAGTCCCCAAGTGCTTAGACTTTACTTAGGTAAATGCTTAGTACTTGCATGATAGGGAACCTGTCTTAATAGGAATGTTTCTTTGAAGTAGTCCCCAAGAGTCGGAGCAGTAGCTTGCTGCGCTCCGGGTCTTTCTTACTAACGAACTTTTTGCAATGAGTAGTCCCCAAGAGTCGGAGCCGTAGCTTGCTGCTCTCCGGGTCTTTCTTGCTAGTGAACTTTTTTGCAATGAGTAGTCCCCAAGAGTCGGAGCCGTAGCTTGCTGCTCTCCGGGTCTTTCTTGCTAGTGAACTTTTTTGCAATGAGTAGTCCCCAAGAGTCGGGGCAGTAGCTTGCTGCGCTCCGGGTCTTCTTTGAGATACCATCATTGCTTCATAAACTGCTTCCTGATATGTTTGTCTGTCTTGATAAATATATGTTCCCTCTGCAGGAGTTTTCGAAAGCCACCGCCGAGAGCAACAGCGAAACACGCCATGAACTTGCGCACCAAGCCGGCCTTCGTGAGAAGGCTGAGGAACAGCTGAAGCTTCAAGAAGAAGCCCTAAAACGGCTTCAAACTGATAATGAGGCTTTGCAGAAGAAGGTGCACGAACAAGAGCTCGCCATACAGGTGAAGGCTCTTGAACTGCAAAGAGTAATCTCCGAGTTGGAGAAAATAAAGAAGCTCGTTCATAACTTGGCCGTTGCTGTCTTCGGTGAGTCTTCTTCTTACCTTTTCTTTCTTGTATTGCTTTGTCCTCGTAGGTTTCCTTATCCTCCGTTTGCTCCCTGCTAGGTCCGGCTCAGGGAGTGACCATAAAGGGAACACTTGAGAAAATTCAGGCCATGTATGGCGTCACCCGCCGACTCTACTTCGGCTGCGCCGAGATGATCAAGGCGTCTACTTCTTCTGGGGAATGTCCTCCGGGTCTTCCGGATTTTCTCGCCGCCACCTCTGTGGTGCCTATGCTGATGGAGCGATGGAAGGCGTCTGCCTGTCGCAAGGGTGCTATCCGTACACTTGCATTGGCAAAGGCATACTACCCCAACCTTGACCCGGCCAAGCTCACAAAGGGCTTCCCTGAATTCCAGCCTGATGGCACTGAGACCTCAAAAATATATGGGAAGCTCGTGAAATCCGTTCGGCGTCCGGCTTGTCAGATTACCAATGGGTTGGCCCTAAACGAGTTCCAAGCTGCTTATGACGAAGACAACCATGCCATCAAGGAGGTCCCGCCGGAGCCGATCAACTTATGGAAGCCGGTAGAAGAGGCGCCGCAACTCTTCACGCCCTTCACAACAAGTGCGAACCCCTCAAGCTCAACTCCCGACATTCCAGCTCCCTCTCGTGCCTCCGATCTTGACGGCTTTGAAGCCTTGTCTTCGGTCGTTTTGCAGAGGCCACGAGGCGGAATTACAAAGGATACGAGGGACCCTGGGCAAGGATCTGCGTCGGCTCCTCCGCACCAATAGACCGCCCGGATGTTCCGAACGCCGACTTATGTACCGGCTTACAAACTTTCGACCTGACTTAAATTCTTGTAACTTTATATTGTGCTTCATGGCCTGTAATAGGTTAGATCGAAATACTCGCTATACCTTTTGATGCGCCTTCGTGCGCCACTGCTGTAATGTAACATGTCTATAAATGTCTTACTTCCTTGGTTTCTTTTACCCTTTTAGTTTCTTTAGCTCTCTGCATAGCCGGGTTTCTCGTGACTTCTGTGTCTGAAAACCCGGAGCAATCAGGGTCTGCTAAGTCCCCATGGGCCTCATAGTCAGATTGAAAGCCGGCGTTTTAGCATCTGGTCATGTATGAGAATGCCATCAAGCTAGCAGGCAAGAAACCAAGAATAATTGTGGCTTCTTTGCCGGGTTGTGAGTTTACAACTTACAACTTTCTTAGTTGGTAAGCCCCCAAGACCCTGATCATATAAAGAATAAGGAACTGAAAACACAATACTCTTTTCTTCTTAGAGGTGCCTTCCTCACTTTATTGATCATATAATATGTACATAGCTAGCAAGCCGCCTCATTAAAAACCTTCCAGTCCCCTTAGGTACCCTGGTAAGGAAAAGAGCGCGTCTGAAACCTGCTGCCTTTAAACGAAAGAGATACAAAAAGGTGGAGCCCGTCTCATCCGGGGGCTCACAAAACCTAAGTGTAGTATGGTCGAAGTTCTGCTATATTCCAAGGCCTGTCGTTCTCTGTCAACGGGTTCCTTGTATGGTCTGTATTGTTTCCTGTCCTTGTAGCTTGTTCTCTAGCATCCACCAAGTAATAAGACCCGTTGTGCAAGTTCCGGCTTACCACGAAAGGGCCTTCCCATAGGGGAGTTAGCTTGTGGAAGCCGGTCTTGTTCTGTGCCAGCCTTAGGACCAAGTCGCCTTCCTGAAAGGTTCTTGACTTAACCCGGCGGCTGTGATAACGCCTCAGGTCTTGCTGGTATATGGCTGATCTTTCCAAGGCCAGCTCTCTTGCCTCCTCCAGCATATCAACTGAATTTTGCCGGGCTTGCTCGTTCTCAGTTTCAACATAGTTTGCCACTCTTGGGGAATCATGGATGATGTCACTGGGTAACACGGCTTCCGCCCCATAAACCATGAAGAAAGGAGTGAAGTCTGTCGATCTATTTGGGGTTGTGTTTATGCTCCAGACGACTGATGGGAGCTCCTCTTCCCAGCACCCGGCGGCTCTGACTAACGGGACCCGGAGTCTTGGCTTGACGCCTCTTAGCAGCTCCTGGTTTATCCTCTCCACTTGGCCGTTCGACTGAGGGTGTGAAACTGAGGCAAGGTCGAGCCGGATGCCGTTCTCTTTGCAAAATATCTGCATCTCTCCAAGCGAAAAATTTGTCCCGTTATCAGTGATGATGCTGTGAGGATACCCAAAACGGTATATGATTTTCTTCAGGAACTTGACAGCTGTTGCCGCTGTGCAACTGTTGACGGCTTGCACTTCTACCCACTTTGTGAATTTATCCACTGCGACCAGTAGGTGAGTCTTTTTATTGGGTGAAGTCTGGAAAGGTCCCACCATGTCCATGCCCCAAACTGCAAAGGGCCATGTTATTGGGATGGTCTTCAGGTCTTGAGCCGGAATATGAATCTGCCTTGCGTATCGCTGGCATCCATCGCAAACCCGGGCTATATTTTCTGCATCAGCCAGAGCGGTCAGCCAAAAGAATCCATGCCTGAACGCTTTAGCAACCATCGATCTTGTGGACGCGTGATGTCCGCAGTCTCCTGCGTGAATTTCCTGAAGGATTTTCCGGCCTTCCTCTGGTGAGACACATCGTAAGAATACCCCGGACGTGCTCCTCTTGTGTAACTCGCCATTGATGATAACGTAGCCCTTAGCCCGGCGCACAATCTGTCGTGCTAGTACTTCGTCTTGAGGTAATTCTTCCCTCTGCAGGTAAGCTATATACGGCTCAGTCCAGGACGGTGTTTGATGTACGGCTGCGACTAGCTGTGATTCCGGGTCATCAGGGTTTGCCAACTCTTCTTCTGTTGGCAGCTTGACCGAGGGATGATGTAACTCGGCGAGGAACACGTTTGGAGGTACCGGCTCTCTGCTAGAACCGAGTCTTAATAGGGCGTCGGCCGCCTCATTCTTTCGTCTGTCGATATGGTCGACTTGGTAGCCGGAGAAGAAGCCGGCAATACGATCTACTTCTCGCCTGTAAGCCGCCATGTTGGCGTCTTTTCTATCCCAGGTTCCTGAAACTTGCTGAGCCACAAGGTCAGAGTCTCCATAGCACATGATTCTTTTGATGTTCATCTCTCTAGCGACTTTCAAACCGTGTAACAAGGCCTCATACTCTGCCACGTTATTAGTGCATGGTTCGAAATGTATCTGCAGGACGTAACTCAACTTGTCTCCTTTTGGCGAAGTTAGTACAACGCCGGCTCCTGAGCCTTCAAACTGCTTTGACCCGTCGAAGTGCATAGTCCAATGCTTGGCGCTTGGAGGCGGAGGTAAGGGGTCAAATTCTGTCCAATCATTGACGAAATCCACCAAGGCCTGTGACTTGATTGCTGTTCTTGGCTCGTAGTTGATATGATAAGGCCCCATCTCGATGGCCCACTTTGCGATCCTGCCTGTAGCTTCTCTGTTTCCGATGATTTCCGCTAAGGGAGCGGAACTCACCACAGTGATTGGGTGTTCCTGAAAATAGTGAGGCATCTTCCGGCTTGCCATAAACACGCCGTATACCAACTTCTGCCACTGCGGGTACCTCTGCTTGGACTCTGTGAGAGCTTCACTAACATAGTAGACCGGCCTTTGAATTGGGTACTCCTTTCCTTCTTCTTTGCGCTCCACTGCGACCACAGCGCTGACGGCTCTGGAATTTGCGGAAACGTACAACAACATCGGCTCCTTGCTCGTGGGGGCCGCTAACACTGGAGCTGTGGATAATGTCTTCTTTAGGTCTTCGAAGGCGTCATCTGCCTCCTGGCCCCAGACAAACTTATCTGACTTCTTCAATAGTTTGTATAGTGGCAGAGCTTTCTCTCCCATCCTTGCAATGAACCGGCTCAGGGCTGTGACACACCCTGTCAGCTTCTGGACATCATTAACACACTCCGGCTTCTTAAGGTTCATGATGGCCTTAATTTTAGCCGGGTTAGCTTCTATCCCTCTTTCTGAGACTATGAAACCCAGTAACATGCCAGCCGGAACTCCAAATACGCACTTGGTCGGGTTTAACTTCATCTGATATTTGCGCAGGTTGTCGAAGGTCTCCTTTAGGTCATCCAGGAGTGACCCGGCTTTCTGTGACTTGATCACGACATCATCGACATAGGCATGCACGTTGCGACCGATTTGGTTCTGGAAACAATTCTGGATGCACCTTTGGTAGGTGGCACTTGCATTCTTGAGGCCAAAGGTCATGTTTTTATAACAGAAAGCACCGAAAGGGGTGATGAACGACGTCTTCTCCTGGTCGTCAACATTGAGCTTGATCTGATGATACCCGGAGTATGCATCCAAGAAACATAACAACTCGCTACCGGCTGTGGCATCGATGATCTGATCTATACGCGGCAATGCAAAGGGATCTTTCGGGCAGACCTTGTTCAAGCTGGTGTAGTCAATGCACATGCGCCACTCTCCGTTTTTCTTCAGGACTAGGACCGGGTTAGCCAGCCATTTGGGATGGTAGACTTCCATGATAAACCCGGCTGCAAGCAAACGAGCTACCTCTTCTCCAACAATCCTTTTCCTCTCTGCGTTGAGACGACGTAATCCTTGCTTTACCGGCTTTGCCTTTGGATCAACATGTAAGCTGTGCTCAGCAAGTTCACTCGGGACACCCGGCATGTCTGAAGGAGACCATGCGAAGATGTCCCGATTCTCACGGATGAACTTGATGAGCTCGCTTTCCTATTTCGGGTCCAAGTGGGTCCCCACTGAGAACTGCTTGGAGGAGTCCCCTTCTTCGAAATCAACCATCTTTGTATCTTGAGCTGATTTGAATTTTTTCTTCTCTTCCTCATGAGCCGGCTTTTCCAGCACACGCTTATCTGTCGGGTCTACTTGAGACTTGTAGAACTTGAGCTCCTCCTCTGAGCAAGCCTGTTCTGCCATGATAGCATCCCCGTTGTCACACTCTGCAGCCATGGTTTTGCTTCCCTCTACTGTGATTATTCCCTGGGGACCTGGCATCTTAAGCTTGAGGTACACATAACAAGGCCGCGCCATGAATTTGGCGTAAGCCGGCCTCCCGAATAGAGCGTGATACGGACTTTTTAAATCAACAACCTCAAACGTCAGGAACTCCGACCTGAATTGCTCTTTGCTCACACCGAACGCCACCTCAAGGCTGATCTGGCCAATCGGATGTGCCGACTTCCCTGGGACTATGCCGTGAAAAATTGTAGATGTAGGGGTAAGGCGATCTTGGGTCAGACCCATCCTTCTGAAAGTATCGAGGTATAAGATATTGATGCTGCTGCCTCCATCCATCAGGACTTTATTCAGGGAGAACCCGTCCACTTGTGGTGCCACGACGAGAGCCAGGAGACCCGGATGTTCGACTGCTGGAGGGTGATCCTCTCTACTCCAAGTTATAGTTTGCTCTGACCACCTCAAGAATCTTGGAACGGCTGATGCCACTGCATTGACGGCTCTTGCTTTTAATTTCCTGTCTCTCCTGGACGTATTGGTGGTGAAGACGTGATACTGTCCTTGACTATGAAGTTCTTTCGGGTTCTGCTGATATCCGGTTGTGACTTGATTCTGTTGTTGACTGGACCCGGCATTATTGTTTGGCGGTCCGTTTGACCCAGCCCCCTGTCCGGGTCCCATCGAGTTGCCGTTGTTTCCATTGAAACCGATGTTACCTCCGAAGTTCCCCTGACTCCTCTGGCCTTCCTGCTCATGTCTCATCCAGGCTCTGATGTCCGCGCACTGAGCTAGCGAGTGATTGGATGGTCTCCCGTTCTTGCTGTGTTTTGGACATGGCATGCTGTACATCTCGCTGAAGTTCGAGCTTCTCGGAGGTCCTCCTCTAAAGTTACCACCGGGTCTAGGTCCCCTATAACCCGTCGTCTGGGTTGTGCCCACGAACTCTGAATTTCCGCCCTCATAGGGACGCTTGTTATTTCCGTTCTGATTGCTATTACTCTGGCTTGGGTTTGGGTTACGGCCTCCGCTGATCCGGTTGTTCCTCTGTTGTTCCTCTGTTTCGCCCGGCCTCTTATCCGTGGCTGCATATTTGTTCGCTGTTGTCACCACTTCCCCTATTGAGATGTTGTTGCAGGCCGGGTCTTCCCTCATACGTCCAAGCTTGTGGGTCAACGGCTCGAAGCCGCAGTTTTTCTCCATGTACGATATAGCTGTGTGTGCCGAGATGTTGAGAGATGACTGCAAGATTTCCGTAACCCGGCCCATCCATTGTCTGGCTGACTCGGTTTTCCTCATGACGCATCGATCCAGGTCGGCCTCAGTGTACTGTTTCTTACAAGTTCCGGCGAAGTTCTTGATGAACGCCGCCTTCAGTTCCTCCCATGAGTTGATACTGCGTGGCGGGAGTCGGTCTAGCCAAATTTTAGGTGCTCCTTCTGCTAACATAAGATACATGTAGCGTGCACACAGATTCGGTGAAGCGTTCTTCATGTCCATGGCCATGCCGTAACTGCTCAGCCATGTTTCTGGATTCATGTTCGGCTCGTAATTGCACACTTTGGTCGGCTCTTTGAATTTTTCTGGAAACGGCTCCGCCCTGATGGCATCTGACAAACACTTTGGTCCCGTCAAGTTTGAAGTTGAGCCCCCTGTGTAACCCGGCGCAGGAGAAGGTGCTGTGGGAGTCACTATTCCGACTCCTGGTGCTCCAGCTGCTCCGGCTCCCGCTGCCGGTGGTGCTGCCGCCGCAGCTGCACGTCTTGCTCTTGAACTATTGACTATTGACTGAGCCGCAGACACGGCCGGCTGTGGCGGCTGGATTACTTGCTGATTTTGTTGTTGGCCTCGTTGGCTTACTGGTCCGAGCCGGTTCTGGATAGATCTTGCTGCTTGTGGTTCTCCGTGCCGGCTCCTGGTACGACTCCTTTGTGGTTCTGAGTTGAATGCTTGCGACCCGCGCGGATTATTGTTCTGTTGGACCACAGCAGTACGCAGCAAATCCACGGCTCTCCGTGCCTCAATACCGGCTGGCGAATTGTCGAACGGGATCTGCTGTAGCGCGTGTGCAGCTGCAAAAACGTTGTCAACCGGATTATTATAATGACCCGGGGGAGTAGTGAACCTGGGAGGTGGCGGAGGTAGTTGTTCTGCGGCTGTTTCCCCGGCTCCGGCTCCTCCCGCTGGATTTCCTGCTCCTCGTAACTCGGCCTGTGGGGCGCCGGCTCCCATCACCGGATTAACCGCTGCTATGGGCGCATTGGCTGGCGTCGTCTGATATTCCAAGACTTGAGGCACTATGGTGTTGACTCCAGTCGGCAAGGGTAGCCGGCTTCCGCGCCTTCTACTCTGCACCGCAGTTAACTCGTCCCTTCTCCTCTGGAGGGCGTTTCTTTCGTCTTGTAGCCTCTGCTCCTGCTGGGCCAAAGATCGTTCCTTCTCCGCTACGCGCCGGGCTTCATCCGCGCGCTCCTGGTTCGCCCTAGCCATGGCTCGCTTTAAATCTTCCAACTCCCTCTGTATAGCTGAACTGGTGTTTGTTACTTCTCCCGGGTTCTGAGCCGGGATTCCCGATGCACCGGCTCTCGCCTGATCGTTCACCGCGGTCAGGATCGGGTTTGTGAACGTTGTCCCGGGTGCTGGCGCGTGTGTCTGTACTCCCACGCCAAAAGTTGGTAAAACGGGTCCGGTGTTGGGGTGTAGTGGGAGGTACGCCGCTGGTGGCATGCCGAGGTTGCTCTGATCCCAAATTTCTCGATCCCGTCTGGCGGTTCTTTCTGCACTTGTTTCACTACTCACGGATGCTTCCACCCTATCGGTTTGCTGAGCCGCCGTCACCACGTGAACTGTCATGTGTCGTGCGAGTCCCGGGGATGCCGGGTGATCTTCTTCTTCGAGCCCAAATCCCCACCGGTCTTCAAACAGCGGCAGAATTGACTCGGTATCCGTATCCAGATCGGACACGTTCGTTGGTATTCTGACGGAATCCTGTAGTGCTTGAATTGCCGCCTCTTCCTCGATAGTCATGACTTCGCACTCTGGCGATCCAACAGATTCTTCTCCATCCGACTGAGCCACGGTAGCTGACCCGGATTCTGACTCGAACTCCGGCTCATACTGCTCTGAGCCGGCTCCTGTGGTTTGGACCACGCCGACGAAAACATTGATCTGACCGAAGGCGATCATAGATCCGGTTTCCAACCGATCTGCTTCTTCCTTCCAACCAAAGTCGTCCACGATCCGCTCCCCTCCCGGGAGCGTGTGGATCTGGCCGATAGCTAGGTTTTCCATACCGCGCCGCGCTTCTCCACAAATCATGATGTTCTTGGCCGCAGGCCCCACGGTGGGCGCCAACTGTCGTGGGATTGTCACGGCAGATGTTTCCGGGTGGAAACTTGAGTATGGGGACATAGCGACTTCTGACATCGGGAGCTTGTCTAGCACGGCGTGGGGAAACAAGGATTTACCCAGGTTCGGCCCCTCGTCTCGAGGTAAAGACCTACTTCCTGCTACTGCTTTATTGATATGGGTTTCGAGGACTCGGCGCCTTAGCTTCCGGGTCCCGAGGTTACAATGGTGGTACTTGCGATCTGGTAAAGCTTGTCTTTCTAAGGACCAGGAGACCCCCTTATATAGGCGGTGGGTCTCGCTGGACATACAGGCGTGATCCGGGTTACAATCGTACCCGGACTCTAAATCCTCTAGGTCTTCGCCTCCTTTAGCAGGACTCCGTCTTGTACTTGGTCTCCAGCCCTCTAGACTCTTCTTGACGTGCGGGCCAAGACTCACGCAGCGTACCGACTCTCATGAATCCCGGCCCACACATTCTTGCTTAACCCGGCCCAGGTTCTCACCAGGCCGGCGGGTCTTCTCTGCCGGTGCGCCTACCGGGTTACGACCCCCCCAACAGTAATGTCGGCGGCTAGGCCGAATTACAGTTCTCCGGCCAAGACTCTCAGGGCTGCAGAGGCAGCGAGGGCCGAGCTTTCCGGTCTAACCGGAGAGGCTCGCCTAGGCAGCAGGACCGGGTCAATGAGCTGGTGGAAGTAGCAACCCGGCAGAACGAGGCTGTCAAGAGGGCCAACGGGGCCGCGGGTGGATCTCAGATTGTCCACTCAACCAGAGCTCCCAGCGGCAGGTCCAGAGGACAGGCTTCCTCTCCGCATGTCGGGGGAAACCAAGACCAGAATAGGAACCTCGGAGGAAATCAGCAGCTCCAGATGCTGACATACGATCCGGCTTATGCCGGGCAGCAAATCGCTGAACAGGGCAATGTTGGACAGGCCCAGAGCAGAAGCAGACAGGCTCCGAGTAATCGGAATGTCGGAAATGCCAAATCGGTTGGTCGAGGACACCCACCTCGGTATCCAATGCCGAATCAAGCCCCGAGGCGTCAAGTTGTTGGAGCAATGCCGCAGCGGCAGTTGGGCGGGCAAGACGTCAGCCGGTATGATGACGGCAACTCGGCAATGGCCAAGGCCGGGTATCATGCTTATGAGAGTGCTCTGGGTTCTCGACTGGGAACTCGCCAGTTGGATCCAAATGATGCCCGTTACAAGCTAGATCGGATATATCGGTCCGAGCTGATGGAGGAGCAAGGCCAACCCGGTCCTGCTTGCTTCGGGCCCAGAATCATGTCGGAGCAGCCTGTCCCCCACTTTCAGTTGAACAGGGGAGCCAAGACTTACGACGGCAGCACCAAGCCGGAGGACTGGTTGACCGACTATGTGACAGCAGTGCACATTGCCGGGGGAAACCGCCGGTGGGCGGTACGGTACATCCCGCAGATGCTTGAGGGACCAGCCCGAATCTGGCTGAACAACTTGAGAGAGGGAAGTGTCAACAGCTGGCTGGACTTCGAGGAAGCCTTTGTCAGCAACTTCTCCAGTACCTACAAGAGACCAAACCGACCTCAGCAGCTTGCGATGTGCAGGCAGAGGGACAATGAGACTGACCGAGAATACTTGACTCGGTGGAGCACAATTCGCAATTCCTGTGAAGGAGTTGTGGAGGCCCAAGCCATTTCATGGTTTGCGCAGGGATGCCGGCATGGCTCCATGCTTTGGCAGAAACTGCAGAGGGAGATGCCGGCCACCTTGGCCGAGACAATGAGAATTGCCGACAGCTATGCTCTCGGTGATCCAATGCAACCTCAGCTGGACTCGGGCGAACCGAGTAAGAGGAACCCGGGGAACAACAGGTCCGGGCCGGGCAGAAACAATGACCGACATGATTTTGGCCAGAAAAGAAGGGAGCCCGACTTTCGCTATGCCTCGCAGCAGGTGGCGGCAGTGACCGGGGAACGAGGCAATACCGGTAGCAACCAGCGGCAGAAGACTGATGGCCAGGGTTGGGGCCAAAGTCAGGAGGTAAAGAAGACTTGGGCCGAGCAGAGGAAGCCCTTGACGTATGAGGAGATGCTGGACAAGCCCTGCTGCTATCACACTTTCGAGCCCAACCGACCGGCCAACCACACAACTCGGCAGTGCAGCTGGTACCAGCGCATGCGGCAAGAAGGTGCTCCAGGGGGATCTCTGGTAACTGCCCCTGAAAGGCCTGCAGCTCCAAGACCTCCGGCACCAGTAAGTGGGGCCAATGCTGTCCGGGTTAACCCGCCAGTCCAGAGGCGGCCACCGGTAAGGCCGGTAAACATGGTGAACGTCCGGGGTAACAACAATGCCGGTCCTAGCAACCAGGGCAGGTACCCACAGGGTGACTATCAGGAAGCTCATCAGAGCTATGTGGTCTTTGTGACCGAGCCCACTGACAAGAAAAGTCTGCGCCAGCGCGCTCTGGAGGTGAACGCCGTCATGCCGGCTGTGCCCAAGTTCATGCACTGGTCCGAGATGGAGATCACCTGGGGGCGGAAGGACCACCCCCGAGTCATGCCTAAGCCGGGAGGATACGCCCTAGTGGTGGACCCAACATTCATCGGGCCAAGTATCAATGTCCGGTTCAGCAGAGTCCTGGTCGACAATGGCAGTGCCATCAACATCATGTACAAGGACACCATGCTCAAGTTGGGAGTGTCCCTGAACACACTGCTGCCGACCAGCACAACCTTCCATGGCATTATGCCGGGGGTTTCTTGTTCGCCTATGGGCAAGATCTGGATAGATGTGCTGTTCGGAACCCGGGAGAACTGCCGGACCGAGAGTCTTGAGTTCGAGGTGGTGGACCTCGAGAGCCCGTATCATGCCCTGATTGGCCGCCCTGCTCTGGCTAAGTTCATGATCTCCACTCACATGGGCTATCTGAAAATGAAGATGCCAGGTCCGAATGGCATAATCACCGTCTCGGGGGACTACAAGTGCTCTATCGAGTGTGCTGCTGCCGGCTCTTGCTTGGCCGAATCCTTGGTCATAGCTGAGGAAAAGAAGAGAATCCAGCAAGTGGTGACGCTGGCCCAAACCTCACAGCTCGGCGTGCCCGGGATGGCGAACCCGGAGCAATATGCTTCCTTCCAGCCACCAAAGGAGACCAAGAAGGTCGTGGTGGACCCGGCTAACCCAGAGCACCGGGTGATCATCGGCACCATCTTGGACAGCAAATAGGAAGGCGAGCTCACCGACTTCCTCCGTGAGAATTGGGACGTCTTTGCATGGTCGAGTGATGACCTTCAAGGAGTTCCGAGGGAGTTGGCTGAGCACTCTTTGTTCGTCAGGCCGGATGCCAAGCCGGTAAAGCAACCGACGAGACGTCTCTCGGACGAGAGAAGAGCTGCGATCATGGAGCATCTAGCCGTACTGCTTGCGGCTGGATTCGTGATGGAAGTGCTGCACCCGGACTGGTTGTCTAACCCGGTCCTGGTAGAAAAGAAGAAAGATGACCCCCTGCTGGCCAAGGTGTGGCGCATGTGCATTGATTTCACCAATCTCAACAAGGCATGCCCGAAAGATCCTTTCCCGCTCCCCCGGATAGATCAAGTGATCGACTCCACTGCCGGGTGTGAGCTTTTGTCTTTTGTAGATGCGTATTCCGGTTTTCACCAGATACCTTTGAACCCGGCTGATCAATTAAAGACTGCTTTTATTACCCCGTACGGGGCTTATTGCTATCGTGTCATGACCTTCGGGTTGAGAAATGCCGGTGCCACTTATCAAAGATGCATGCAGAAATGCTTGCATGAACAAATAGGTCGGAATGCAGAGGTGTATGTCGACGACATAGTCATAAAAACAAAAGAAAAATCCACTCTGATCGATGATCTAAGAGAGACATTCGCTAACTTGAGAAAATTTCGAATGAAGCTTAACCCGGATAAGTGCACTTTCGGTGTGCCGGCCGGAAAGTTACTCGGTTTCCTGGTGTCTAGCCGGGGCATTGAGGTTAACCCGGGCAAGATCCGAGCTATCGAGAGCATGAAACTGCCCACCCGCCTTAAAGATGTACAAAAATTCACCGGGTGCCTGGCATCCCTAAGTCGGTTTGTGAGCCGATTAGGAGAAAAAGCTTTTCCTCTGTACCAGCTCATGAAAAAGAGCAAAACCTTTGTGTGGACACCGCAAGCAGATGCAGCTTTTAATGACCTGAAAAAGACACTCTCAAACGCACCAGTGTTGGCATCCCCGTTACCCAAGGAGCCGATGTTGCTCTATATCGCGGCTACCAACCGGGTTATAAGCGTGGTAATGGTAGTGGAAAGAGAAGAGGGTGAGAAGGTGGTGCAGAGGCCCGTATATTACCTGAGTGAGGTGCTCTCCCTCTCCAAGCAGAATTACCCGCACTACCAGAAGATGGCCTATGGTGTATACCTGGCGGTCACCAAGTTGAAACACTACTTTCAAGAGCATCCGGTTACAGTAGTGAGCGAGGCTCCCTTGTCCGAGATTATAGGGTGCAAAGATGCCAGCGGCCGAATTGCCAAATGGGCCATCCAGTTGTCTCCGTACGCCCCGACTTACGAAAGGAGGGACGCCATTAAGTCGCAGGCGCTGCCGGACTTCTTGGTGGACTGGACCGAGATGCAATATGAGCCTCCCCCGCCCGACTGCAATTTTTGGAAGATGCACTTTGATGGTTCCAAGGCAAAAATCGGGTTGGGTGCCGGAGTGGTCCTCACTTCTCCGAAGCAAGATGTACTGAAATATGTGCTCCAGATTCATTTCTCGGCATCCAACAATGTGGCTGAGTATGAGGCACTCGTGCATGGCCTCAATGTCGCTAAGGAAATTGGCATCCGACGGGTAGAATGTTATGGTGACTCGGATTTGGTGGTGCAGCAGGTTTCGGGAAATTGGGACGCGTTGGATGCCAACATGGCGTCATATCGGTTCCATGTACAGAAAATTTCCGGGTTTTTTGAAGGATGTGAGTTCAAGCACATACCCCGGGCAGAGAATGAGGTTGCGGATGTATTGTCCAAGCTGGGGTCATCACGGGACGCGATCCCACCCGGCATAGCTTTGGAGCACTTAAGCAAACCGTCAATCAAGCCATCACCCGAGTCGGAGTCCATATTCATCCCGAAGAACTCAGTAGCAGAAGCTGTACCCATGGAGGTTGATGTCGGGAGCATTTGGCTCAGCTCGGGGACTGCGCAAGGTATGTCGGCGGGGGTGATGTCAGCCGAGCCTATGGAAATAGACGCCCCAATCTTCCCCGTGCGACCGGTGCCGAGTTGGGCACTACACATCATGGCATATATCATGGATGGGACCCTACCGGACAATGAAGTGGAAGCTCGGCAGGTGGTGAGGAGGGCCAAGGCTTACACGGTGATCAACCAAGAGCTGTATAAGAGAAGTGTCACTGAGGTGCTGCAGCGTTGCGTTGACCCGGAGGAAGGGCAAGAAATGCTGCTCGAGATACATCAAGGTGAATGCGGTCATCATGCTTCCTCAAGGGCACTGGTGGCAAAGGTCTTCCGGCATGGGTTTTATTGGCCTTCGGCTCTGCAGCAAGCAGAGGATATTGTCCGGAAGTGTGGAGGTTGCCAGAGATTTGCACACAGAATACACATGCCGGCGGCAGCACTGAAAACTATCCCCATCACATGGCTGTTTGCTGTATGGTGCTTGGATATGGTGGGTCCGTTCAAGCCGGCGCGAGGTAACATGACTCATATACTAGTCATGGTGGACAAGTTCACCAAGTGGATCGAGGTGAAGCCGATTCGGAAATGTGATGGAGCTACAGCCGTCTCATTTTTGAAGGATACTATACTGAGATATGGTTACCCGCACAGCATTATCACGGACAATGGCACCAACTTTGCAGTAGGGGAGTTTGCTCGGTTCTGTGCGGAGAAGAGAATCCGGCTTGATGTGGCCTCGGTGGCTCACCCAGAGGCAAACGGGCAAGTTGAGAGAGCCAACGCATTGGTGCTGGCCGGCATAAAAGCCCGGTTGATAGAACCACTCCTGCGGACTCCGGGATGCTGGATAGAAGAACTACCGGCGGTGCTATGGGGTCTCCGGACCACACCCAACAGGTCCACCGGGTACACACCATTTTTTATGGTGTATGGTGCTGAGGCAGTGTTGCCAACCGACATACAGTATGACTCGCCCAGAGTGGCAATGTTTACAGAAAACGAGGCAAGAGAAGCCCGGGAGAATGATGTCGATTTGCTCGAAGAAGCAAGAGAATTGGCCCTATCTCGGTCAGCAATATACCAGCAGAACCTCCGACGCTATCATAGCCGGAAGGTACACCCCCGGGTGTTCAGAGAAGGAGATTTGGTGCTGAGGCTGATACAGCGCACTGCCGGCATGCACAAGTTATCCCCTCCATGGGAAGGACCTTTTGTTGTAAGCAAAGCCCTGCACAACGACTCTTATTATCTTGTAGATGCGCAGGAAGCCAGAAAGGGTGTAATGGATAAAGCCGGAGAGGAAACCAAACGACCGTGGAATGTAGCTCTACTTCGTCCCTTTCACACTTAAGGGCACAGTGTATGTATCTCGGTCCCTTTTGAATGAAATGCCGGCACCCCGGAGTGAATCTCGGGGACTGCCTTATCCGCATGAGTGTTTCTCTCTTATGTCTTTTGCCTGTCGGCACCCCGGGATGAACTCGGGGACTGCCCGATCTTTATTTGTGTTTGTATCTCAGTTATTTCTCTGATATCTGCGTACCGGCGTCTCGAGGTGAAACTCGGGGACTGCCTTGTATGTTTCGTTTTTTGTTGTCCATATGCCGAATAAGCTTTCAACCTTGCTTCAAAGTTAAGTAATGTATGCTATGTGGAATGATCTTGTGACTCGACTGACGGATGCCCAAAGTGGTAGTCAAGAGCAAAGATAGTGGAAGATGGTAGACACGAAAACGAACTCGGGGGCTCGGTATAAAAGCAATTCGGCATGTGTTGTGTGCTAACCCTGTATTTCAATTATTATTACGTTATGTCGAATACCTTTAAACCTTAACTCGGGCATTTTCTAGTACCGTATGCTATAGTCGTGATTTTGTGACTCGACTGTCGAACGCCTGTATGGTAGACAAGAGCAAAAATCACTAAGTATAGTAAACGAGAAAGTAAACCCGGGGACTCGGTGTAAAGTAATCCGACATGACTAAATCCTTGTTCGGTTCAATAAGACAGATAGCAGAATATTCTACTTTAGATTGTATATATTACATATGCACCCGGCATTCCGGGGATTTGACAGAATTGTTCTCTAAGGTTTTACGCAGTAGTCTCGGCAGCAGGAGTGGAAACCGATGCAGAGGCGGCAGAAGAAGTTTGCGCGGAGGCTATCTCAGGGGCAGGCGGCACGACGGAGCTAGTCGCTTCCGGGTGACCAGTGTCGGTGGTGGCCGACTTGGTGACGTCGGTCGCTTCCGGAGCGGTGATGTCGGTGGCAGCGGACGTGGACACGGCGACGGTAGGCTCTTCGGGGTTGGTAGCCACGGTCCCAGACTCAGGGGTCTGCTCGGTGGACTCGGGGACTCCCGCCTCGGCGTCCAGGCCGGCGTGCTCGTCCGGGTCGGCCTCCTCCTCCTCCTCATCTTCGGCTTCGCTGACGTCGGTGTCAGACTCGTCGTCGTCCGGATAGACAGTGCCAGCGACAAACTCATGCGGGCGCGAGTATTTGGCCATATAGTCGGCAGCTTCTTGGCGGCGCTGGATCTTGGCCGAGTCAGTGGTCCAGACGGAGTTTTCGCACTGCGTCCTGACTTGGTCCAGGTCAATCCCTTCATACCAAGATAGTACGAAGGACAAGGCCTGGTCCGCCCCGGCACGAGCAGCGGAGGATCTCCACTCCCGGAGTCTTAGCTCGGCTTTCCTCAGTTCTTCGGCCAACTCGGAAACATTCTTGGGAGGCTCGATGCCGGGCCACAGTTGCCGGAAGACCGAAATGCCGGCGTCGAGCAGGCCTAGGCCGATGCTTTTCAGGGGGACAAGACGTGCGTTGAGGGCAATCAGGTGATCCTCAACGTCCCACTCAGTCGAGATGGGACCGAGGTGCGCTCTCTTACCCCGGGCCTTGCTAACAGCCTGGACAGCAGCATGTTGCGAGTGCGAAAAGGATTCTGAGGAGAAAAGAGCTATTGTCGAGTTAGAAGGTAGGCCGGCAGTGGCGGGGTAATATTGAAAACCCAATAAGCAAGAAGGGAGGAGACTCACTGTCCATTTGACCGTTGATCCGTTGCAACTCGGCCAACCAGGTGTCGCATTTGGCTGTGAGGACGGACAGTTTGTTCTCGGCCAGGCTGGCGCGAGATTGGAGATCCGTCACAACCGTCTCCTGCGCCTCCATTACTTCATTCATGGCCTTGGTCATCTCGGCTTGTTAATGCTTGGACTTCGCGAGTTCTTGGCGAAGCCGGACTATCTCGGCCTGCTCTCTCTCAAGCGCAGTCCGATGCGCAGCCGCAACCTGGGCTTCCTTTTCAGCTGACAAGGTCGACGAGTCGGGGATATCAGGAGAGGAAGTAGAAAAAGGGAAAGTATGTCGGTAGAAAAGAAAGAGTACCTTGGGCCGCCTCAAGAGTCTTGTACTTCTTCCGGAGGCCGCTGTGCTTGACGAGCAGCTTTTGAAACAGCTTGCTCCGCTCCTTGTTGCAAGCCTGAAAGGAGGCTAGGCGTTAACTCATTTGTGGGAAGATTCCCGCCGAGTAATCTTCACTCGGTCGATTTTCGATTACTCCACACGAATCTCGGGGACTAGTGGGGAGTATATATTTAAGAGACTTACCTCGGAGTCCCGGGTCATCCGGAGAACTGCGCACTGAAGGGTATGCAGTGATTGGGCAATTTTCCCGGGGCCGGCAGGATGTCGGATGTTCGGGTCCGAGGAGGATACCTCGCTGGTATCGGCAGCGTTCCAGTCCAAGTTGAACTGCTCCAGCGAACCTGAACAGTCATCACCCAGGATGAGCAACTCGGCAGCAGGAGGAGCTTGACCAGCAGTGGCCTCTAGCGTTTGCAACGCAGCTGTTTTGACTGCCACGGGAGGAGGAGGCACCACTAGGATTTTGCCCGGAGGAACCTCACCTCTCTATTGATCCGTGGTCTTGCCAGTAGCCGCGGATTTCCCGTCACGCTTGCTCAAGACGGCCGACCCGGAATGTGTGGTGATCACCTTGGAAGTGTTAGCGTCTGAGGTCGGCGGGCGCCTCTGTTGCTGAGTCCGGATCGGTTGCGGTTGCTGTTGTTGCTGAGGCTGCGGCTGTTGCGGTGGCCGTTGCTGCGATTGTTGCTGCTGCGTAGGGCGTTGTGTCAGCGGCTGACGGGCCCCTCCCGAGTGGGGCGGGGGTGACGCGGTTTGAGGTCGCCCCAACGGGGGGGAGTGGACATCCCCACCGGATCCGACATCCCGGTCGAAGGCCCCTCTGTCTCTCCCGGTCGCGGCGCTGCCACTCCGTGGCGGTGTGGCAGCCCGGCTGCTGCGTGTCGGGGAGCCTTCTGCGCGGGTCGGCCCGGCATCCTCGGTGTCTCTCCGACCTTGGGACCCGGTCGGGTTCACCTTCAGTGGGGCGCTGTTTCAAGGCAATGGTGTATTAACTCGGAAGGTGCTATCAGAAAGGTTCAAGTGGCACAGAGTAGATAATCTCAGGGGATCGGCTTACCCGGAGGAAGTCGGAGGACCCTTCTTCTTCTTGGGCGGCTTGGTTGCCGGCTTCTTGCCGATCTTGGCCCTCTTGGCCCCAGCCTCAGAGCCGCCAGTATCGGACGTACCGGTGCCAGCTCGCTTGCGAGTCTCGGCTCGCTTGGTGGAGGTAGCAGTTGTCGGAGGCGCTGGGGGCGCGAAGTTGAGAGGAGTAGCGTCAATAACGTCTATGATTCGACATTCATCCTCGTCGTCATCAGACCACTCGTTGATTGGAACGGGGGCACGAGGCTTACCCGGGGCAGGGGCGCGAGCCAATGGAATGGATAGGTGATCTTCGTCATCCGGATCTTCTCTCGGTGGAACCTCCGGGATGGGAAGGTCCGGATGCCACTCCCCCGCGGCATGGCTTTGATCTTCAATGAGCTGCCGGGCAAACCTCTGCGAAAGAAGAGGAGGAACATCGTATGAGTTTGTCGGAGAATTGCTTAAGTCGGTTAAGTGAGCAAGCTTACTTGTGGTGGGGGACGAGAGCGCGAGTAGGGCCTCAGCCCCCAGTTCCAGTCTGCATCCATCTCGGCCTGGGCAATGGCTTGGACCCGCCGATATACCTGCTCCTGAGTGAGCGTGAAGATGCTGACCCGCGTCGGGTCGTACCTGCCACTCATATGGCAAATCTTGTGAACCCGGGCTTGGAGGGGACAAACCCGGCGGCTGACGAAGGTGCAGAGCAGGTCCTCGGCAGTGAGCTCATCCTTGATCGACAGGAGATACTCATGAATCTCGGTGACCTCCGAGTCCAACATCTTCTGGTCGGAGCTCCAGTGAAGCTGGGCTGTCGGAGGGGCAATATTGAATTCGGGAAGATTGAGGAACTCGGCCTCCTCCTCGTTGCCTTCAGCTGAGTCGGGATTCCTCACATAAAAGAAGCTTCGTTGCCATTTGCGACAAGACTCTAGGCCCGAGATCCGAGGGAAGTCGGACTCCCGCCGAGGAACCACAATGGCGGCCCCACAGGCCGTCATCTCCTTGTCCTTGACGCCTTTATTGGGTATGCTTTGCTTGCGAAGCTGGAAGTATTTGGCCCAGAGCTTGACCACCGGCCAGAGGCCAAGGTATCCCTCCGAGAAGGACACAAAGCCGGAGAGTAGGGTGATGGCGTTAGCAGGAAGATGGTGGGGTTGCAGACCGTAGTAGTCGAGGAAAGAGCGGAAGAATGGGCTCGCCGGGAGGGCAAAGCCACGCTCGAAGTGCGTGACGAAGACTACCCGCTCCCCGGGTTGGACTTGGGGTTCGTTCTCTCCCTCGGGAAGTCGGCAAATGACCTCCTCCGGGATGCGGTGAGTCCGGCGCAGCCAGTCGATGTCATCCTGACTCGCGTCGGAGCCTTCCCATCCTCCCCGGACTCCCTCGGTACCCATGTCGGCGTTTTCGGAAGACATGTCGGAGCTGGCCTGCAGCATAAGCAGTATGTTAAGTCGGGGGCACCGAGAAGAGACAGGCAGTAAGTCGGGGCATTCCGACTGTAAACCGAATTTACTATCGAGATGCCAGAATGAAGATCTACCAGGGTCATATAAAAGAAAAATAAATGAGTTTAATTAGGAAGAACCCTAGCAATGCTACGGGAGCGTGGAGTGGAATCTACCGCTAGATATAGGAAGAAAAGAGTCAGGAGGGCCTCGACAAGAACAACTACGAAGATCTACGGGGAAATGCAGTGCGACATCGTTCGTCCTAGGGAAGAACAGAAGAGGAGGGGTCGCCATGGCCGAAGCATGGGGTGAATCTAGAGAGGATCGGGAGGAAGCGTACCGGAGAAGGTGGAGGCACGGCGCGGGATGTTCTCGTCCCAATGGTGGTGTGGCGATTCTCGCTCGTCGGCGTCGAGATCTCCGGCGTGCGCAGCGTGCTTGGCGGCGGCGGTTCGTTCGGGAGCGTGCAGGGAGCAGGGAAGAGGAAGATGAGAATGCGGAGGAAGAAGAGGAGTTCGCCTTCCGTCGCGGTTAAGAGGAAGTGGAGAGGCGCGGTTACCGATTTTCCCGCCCGCCCGTTTCGAACGGATAGTGGGATCGTGCGTGCGGCGGTTCGCATGGGTGGAGCGGTTATGGCCGCACAATCGGCCGCACAGCGGGTCACAGAATGGGAACCGTCGGCCGCGGATCTGGTGCGGTTACCAGCCCGGAAATCGAGGAGGCGTCTCGGGGTCAAACCGCTCGAGTGCCTGATGGACGAGACGGAGGGTGGGGCCCGTGCGGCACGTTTGTGACGGTTCGTCAGGCCGCGTGGCTAGTTTCTCGGGATGGTGCAGCAAGTATATGACACGTCTCGGGAGGAGATCTGCGGCAAGATTTGTTGATGTCGGAGGTACCGGAACAAGAACCAAGGATGGCTGAGAGCTCAATGACAAACCAAGATGGCCGTGTCGTATGATTTTACAATATGTCGGGATAGGCATGCCGGAGTTTTCTTATCAGGCCGACATGGTGGTGTCGGAGGGCCTTAAGAGGGACCGACTTGATCAAATCGGAGCAATCGAGTTACCCGACATACTTATGTCTGCTATTGGTTCAAGGCAGTTATTGGGTTAAATCTGATGCAGCCCTTCATCCGAGGCTGCAGGACTACACCAGCTTCGGGGACTAGTGTCGGGGGGCTACCCCCGGGTAGGGTAAAGGCGAGGGTAAGATACTCGTATTTACAGTAGTAAATATCTTTGGCCTGGTGCCAAAGGTCCTATGACTCTTCGGGAGGTAAAGGGACGCCTTTTGGAGGTACGCAGGAGGTGGCTCTTGGAAAAGGTCAGGAGGTGCCCTTTGGAGGAAGCAGGGGCCAGGCTGTCTCCCCTGCCGGTACTATAAATAGACCCCCAGCCCCTCACTCTCATTCAGGCAGAGGCAGAGATTTCTCCTAAGAACCAGCTTCTCGAAGATGTCTTTGGGAGCAAGCCTAAGACATCTTCGTGTAGCTGGGCCTAGGGGTATTCTCTTGTGCAATATCAGAAACAGGTGCTAGTGAGCAGGGTCCTGGGTGGCTCGGGTTATGAGTAAAGTCGGCTTGAAGGTATGTCGGAGGTAGCCGACATACACCCGGCGCGGGAGAGGCTGAGGCAAGACGCTGATAAACTAGCATGGGTCGGACCGACATAACCTGACCGGCATAAGCGTGTCGGCGTAATTTCTCTACTTATTGTGTGCAGGAAGGAGGTTCCGGCATAGGCACGCCGGGACTCTGGAGGGCGGGCAGAAGTAAGCAGGCCCGACATATCCCTGCCGGGATACGACGGAGGATCCGGCATGGCTAAGCCGGGTGGAGCAAGGCTGTCCGGCATATCCTATGTCGGACCAGAAGTCAAGGGCAGGTACACTGCCAGGACACTGACCTCTCTGACAAGGAAGCTAAGTCACCTCCCGTCTGACACGGGCGCGGGACAAAGGCACAGGACAGGGGTGACGTGACTACTCTGAGGTACTGGCAACTGACGGACAGGAGACTTGGCAGGGAGAAGACACGTCCTATCTCTGACAGGGGAAGCATCATTACCTAGGTCAGCGGCGGCTACGGCAAGAGGCATCATGACTTACCTCGGCCTATGTCGGATAGCCCGGCTGCTAGGTCGTGGTAGGGATGTCGACATTGCCGTTGGACTGAAGCGGTTGTCCGGCGGGGCCCGGCAGAATTAGGGTTCCCGGGCAACTCGGCCGGACCTCTATAAATAGCGCCATAACTCCTCCTGTGAGAGGGACACGAACTAGAGAGCCGAAGCCATAGTCTCATTTACTGCTAGAGCATTTACTCCTCCCTCACTGGTAGTTCATCCTAGTTCTTACCAAAACAGCTCAAGGAGCACCTTGTAGATCTTGTGAGATACATATAGAGAGAAGTAAGGCAGGAGTAGGGGTGTTACCTCCTCACGAGGGCCCCGAACCTGGGTATATCGTGCGCGTCTGTGGTTCTTTGTGGGTTTTGCTTGTGTTCTTGGTTGTTCTTGCTTGTCCTTGAGCCGAGTTAAGTCTGCTCGTGTCTGTTTCTTGTTTTCTCTTGCGTGAGCTTCTTAGCTCGCTAGCCCTCCCCGGATCCACCAGCGTCCATCGGCCCCACACAATTAGCCATCCTATGGCATCTGCCGTGATACCACCACGACAGTCGCTGCTTACAGACGGGTTATTTGCCATTGTACAGTGATCATCGTCTGTAGTGGGTTGGTTTGGATCCCCTTTTCACGGAAACAACCTGGGATGCTCCCGTATGATCTGGTAGTTATCGACATCTAAATATCTCTACTATATTAAAGCAAAAGAGGTGGTGAGTCGTCCGTCCTCCTACCCTTCCACCCCGGCTCCCGCATAGGAAAGGAAATCGCCCGCAAGAAAATAACGAACCCCCACGACCTCCACCTTCTCCCGCGATCCTGACGTTCTGCTCTCCATTACCACACCTCTCTGCCGAACACGAACCACCGCCTCCCCTACTACTACCCTAGGCAGTCTCTAGACCCTTCCCTTCACGGCGCCCTCCGCCTCGCCGGCCCCTCGGGCTCGCGCATCTTCCTCCTCATCGACAACATGGACGCCGAGGTGGCCACCATCGCCGCCGCCGTGCACGAACAGGGTAGCAGCCGACGTTGATCTGCCCCGGCACCCTCCTCCTCTCTGCCCCCACGCGTCACCACCTCCGTCGCCTAGCCTCACCTCTTTCCCAGATTGAATCTAATTTTTTGATGTTTTCCCCATCCAGCTGCGTGGAAGCTTGATCCGGTGGCGCCGACGTAGCCGCCGACATCTTCGACCTCCTCAACTACCGCGCGTGAGCGGACCACCACATCTGCCCACCTCCCCTCGCTGCACGACCCGATCCGGCCAGATATCTCCTCGTGAACTAGCTGCAGCGGGCCTGCACCGCCCTCCGCGACCACGATGAGGAAAGCGTCCTCCCCACCCTCTGGGACGTGCTGCAAGATTTGGGGGTGGTTTTAGTCCGTCCTCCACGCGATGGAGGCGGGATGTCCGTGCTGTTCGTTTACTCTGGATCTTCCTCCCCGTTTCTCATTGCCTGATTTTCAGGTGATTTTGTTGGGGATGGTGTGGGTTTCAGTTGATTCGTCCGTCATTTACCTTGGGTTTTGGTTTAAATCATGTGATTTGGTTATTTGGCCAAGGCTTTGGTACTAGGAGATTTGCCTGCCCATTTACCTTTGCACCGTGGCAGTTTCTGCAGATGCTAGCTGATGGTTTCTATGACCATGTAAATGCGCTGGCAGACTATGCTATTTTTGTAGCTCACTATGTCGGCATTGACATTATGCTATTACTTGTGTTCATCCAACTGTGTCGACGTTTGTCTGCAATGTGATTAGTTGAGGCAATGGATAGAAGACTGATCTCTTTCACAAGTCTGGGAGATGGTTTGTTTGATAACAGAAGAAACTGATGATGGTTGCATGATTGTTATTACATTGATTTAGCATTTCAGTGTCCTAGCTGATCAATGTTGGTGACACACAAACACGCACTCATTGAATTTGAATAGATTTCAAGATGCCACTAGCTGCACTGCATGATGAGCAAGCTAGACCTGCTCAGGCGGGAATCCTGATATATTGTTGTTCAATTTTGAGGTTTCAGTCATTAATCCGCAGTATGTAGAAAATGACTACTGCTAGGTAATCTCCAAATACTTTAGGACCTAATGATTATTTGATGTTCTGGACACTCTTCTTGGGTCGGGATGGCATCCCGACGTCTATTGCTGACATATAGCTTGAGATTCAATGGGGAAGGGCTGAGTGTACAACTGACTAAGTATTTTCCCTTTGCAATATAAGTATCGTGGTTCATGCTTTCTTTCTCTCTTTTGTATGAATAGGGGAAGATGGCACTACAGACTCGTAGATACATGCATCCAGAATTCCAGATGGTATTTCGTTAGTGTGTTATGGAAATTTGGCAGCGGCGGTAGCCGGTAGATACCAACTACTCGCCTTGTGGCAACTGCGGGCACCCGACAATTGTTTCGTGATCATCTTCTTATGCCCACGCCAGTGATATTTTCTCAAGATTTTTATTAGTTTATACTACGGTTGTTTTAGTTTGATTAACTGTTATCATGTGCAACTCAGCGTCCCAACTGTTGCTTCGAGCATATATGAAAGCTCAATGTACTTTTTTCTGATCACGTACTTCGGTAGATATATGAGTTAAAGATATATTTCTTGTCAAGGCACAAATTTGATTCGTCATGTGCAACAAGTATATGGGACATCAGGTTTTGGCATATACTTACCAGTTTCAAAAGCCAATTGGATGCATGCTTTAGAAAAAGTGTTCAGCACTGCATGGTTACCCATAGTTTGACATCTTAAAAACCACATTGTCACCGGTAAAATGAAAGAGCATATACTGTAGAATTATTATTTGGTTTTAGTAAGGGATAATAAGTTAGCTTTTGCTTTGTATTCAACCATTCACATGATTGAATTATGATGTTGAATAACAACTTTTATCCAATTACACTTGAATGAAAGGGAAATTTAATATTTCTCGAATACTATGTGACTAATTTTATACACGTGGATTTGTCGATTTATGGTGACCGAATAAAATTGAGGGGTCGTGGCAACGCACGGGCATTAAACTAGTATTTGCCGTTGTATAGGCTGTCTCCTGGTACGTCTATAAGTGACGTGGAATTTTTTACAGACAATCGTCGTCGAAACGACTGTACATGCCCTTAGCTTTAAAAGTGCTACCTGAGCTTTTAGCTCCTGGTTAGCTTTCCTGTTAGCTCTGTAAAAAATCTAGTTTCGTTGATGAAATGGAACCGGAGCTCCCACACAGGGGCCCTTTCGATCTTAAAAAAACATGAGCCATCTCACGGTTGATCAACTTGTCTATCAAAATTGGTTTCTCCTCCGCTACTCCTTCCTTAATAAAAATTCGGACGCAAACAACATAAATACAGTCCTGATCTATCTCAACTAATTTTAACCAGCTAGCTAGAGGTCGTTTCTCGTGGAAGTAGATCACGTCCAATTTTTTATATTATTTTATTAATATCGTGTCACATATATGCTAATTAATATGGTTTCATTAATAAATATAGCTGATTACTATGTTTTTTTAATCTTTACCAGATCATGTACGTGTACTGTATGAATACGCTGGGTAATACGGGGATTAGATCTGGATCGAAAAAGAACAAACCGCTACAAAGGTTACCCATTCAAATTTCTCCAGGGGCGTAGCACTGAAGCAAACCTCAAAATTTTATAATATATGTAGGTAATGCTTGCGCTGCTAGGAGCATCTCCACCGGCGTGCCCTATAAGCCTCCAAGTCGTTCCAATGGGTCCGGACAAAAAAACAGCCACATGGATGACGGTTTGTACCAGTTCGTGTTGGTGTCTTCGTGACGCGGCCTTGAGGCTCGGTGCCCCGCCGCTGCGCCATTCTTGGTTCGAGGTAGGGCAAGGCGAGCTTTGTCGTCCATATGTTATAGCAGTGTCTTGTAGTGAATGATCGAAGCATGGGCAGCAAGTCATGCAAGGTTCTGAAGAACATTTATACGAACAGACGAAGAGGGTGAGAAATATGCGGAAGTGATAGTGGCCTCGGTATCAGTTCACGCCACTTCATCATCATTTGCAACCGTTTTTTACTATCCCATTAGTGGGTGGCTAGTTAAGATTGTAGTCACCTTTGGGCAGCCTCAATTCCCATCTGGAGTTGGTATGATCCTTCCCACTTACGTTCATCACTCGGCTAAGAAACACAAAGATTTCTGAATGATTTCCCTACAAGTTGTAGGATGGAGGCGCGCAAGTAGGCGTCACTTGGTAAATCAGTCCACGGAAGATCTACGTAATCAGGCACGCCAAGTCGAATCCAAGACGTCAAGCTTCACTATGTTGAAAAAGGACTCGAGATGTATTATCGAGGTCATGAGACCCGGGTAGTCCCATAGAGGACAACAAGGTTGCCCACTAGGCGTGGTACAGCTCAGTCCAATGACTCTTTTTTGCGAATGAAATTGCTATGATATGGTTGTAACTGTGAATGCGATCGGATCTTGATTTGTCGGCTTCTTTTCGAAAAGGGGAGAAAGCCCCAGCCTCTGCATCGATTGGTGCACTTTTTTTTTTTGAAACGTTCACCAGGGGGGAGAGAGTCCCCACCTGAATGGTACTGCATTCCAAACGTGTAGCGGTTACATCAATGTCTCAAGGCAAAAGAGAGATTACAGGAGAGAGGTGGTTCCTCCATGAGGTTAGTTCAGCTAGCATGCATGTTGTTTAATTCTATGCAGCCAAAGCGTGAGATCATCTGTGATGAACTGCACTGTTTGCTTAGCTGCTTAATCGGAATGCTTGAAGACTAAGGTGTTCCTGTGCACACAACTTTCTTGTTAACCCTTTATATTCCCATATGTAAACCCGAGTATAATAAGGCGGGGTAAGGGTTTGCTGAGCAGTACGAAAACAAAACATCATCTTCAACCTCACAAGATTCACCATAGCGTAATTGAAAACTGTTCTCAAGATCATATCTTATCACACAGAGATAATTTAGAAGAAAGCCACAAACAAAAGGTACGATTTTTACAGGATGAGGCTGGTGGGGCCGAATGTCCACAACAAAGTCAAGGGCAGAGCAAAATAGTACTCCCTCCGTCCCAAAATAAGTGTCTCAATTTTGATAGAAAGTGGATGCATGTAGACATGTCCCAAAATAAGTGTCTCAACTTTGATAGAAAATGGATGTATGTAGACATAAAACATGTCTACATACATCCACTTTCTATCAAAGTTGAAACATTTATTTTAGTACGGAGGGAGTATAAGAACTGATGCTATTTCGTTTGATAGACAGTATAGCACACTCTGCTATTATTGTAGTATTAACATTTTCGGTACATCTCCTGTAGGAAACGACTTCAGAGTGTAAGGCAAACGTACGCCCTGATACAAATATAAGCCTGTTATTATAGCGTGGTTCTATAAAATCAATACTTCTAGCAACAAAATTCAGCAGTTCTTACAAAAAGCAAACTGTACATGCAAATCAAAAGAACTGGAAAAATGAACTTCTGTTTGTCTGAGTTATTCACGCCTGTGAAATGTAGAAGCAGTACAAATACCACGTTCGTAAGCACGCGCCGACATGTACATGCAGAAACTCATAAAGTTCTGTACTACAAATTATTTTGGTAGGGTTCATTCATAACAATGGCTTAGGGATGAACTGCCGGGGGAGATCCAAACCTATCATCTGTACAAGTTAAGCCTATCAGTTTTGCTTGTTTGCAGAACTCCAAAATCTTCAGAATAACTCCTCCACTTTGATCTGAAGTACATTATGACTGAATTTCTACAAACAGAATAACAGAATGGGATTGTCCAAAAGTAGAGAGTAGGCAGTACAGTGAATGGGTGGACATGATCACACTGTATCTGACTGGAGTAGAATGCATAGGAAGTGCGAAAAGGGCATAGGTAATTAACTTACTATATATATTTTAAATTCAGAACAGAAATATTTACTGAGCAACAGACTAGTAATATACCTGTTATTCTCAGCTGACATCAAACTTCCCACTACTTTCTCTTCACCCAAACATGGAACTCGAATTTGACAGTCCTGCGAAATCATTTTCCCCAACAACTTCTTCCAAGCCAAATGTATAACAGAGTACTCATGAAACATAAGTCCCTTCGACCTGCTGTAAGAAAGCAAACATGTATTTCAGGCCACTAGTAGAACATTACTACATGTGGTAGTCAGAGCGGTGGAAAGAGAACCATGTAACACATGGAACCTACCACTCAACATGATCGCAATATGTCATTAGATGATCGGCAAAGGTGAAGGGCCGTACAGGGGGCTGAATCCTCTCCTTCAGGTCATGTATGAGTGCTAATGTCGACGTCCGCTCGAACCTTCTGCTGCTTAGAGAATACAACACGACAGGGTCGTAGTTGGGCATCGAGAAGTAGATGGAGTTGCCGCTGGTAGCAGGCAGTTTCCCAGCCGAGACGCACAGGCATCGATCTTTGCTAAGGAAGATCGCTCGATAAGCTAGCCCACCCAACAGGACTAGTTCTCTGCGTTGAACGTTCACCAAGAAGAGTGCAAAAGCGAAAGGCTTCCACCCCTCGCTCCGGGCTCCGGCCAACGCGGCGGTGCTGGACGGCGAGTAGCATGTGTGCCCCGGGCTCCACAAGGTAGTAGTGACACAACGTGGGTCTCCCGAACACGCTGGAAATATGAGCTCCCCAGTCCCCTTTCTGATGCCCCTGCGAACAGCCTGCCTTGGAACGGCAATGGAGTCCAAAGTTCGAGCCCGAGGTGGATGACCGACCAACGTGCCTTCCCGGGATCGGCGTAGATCACCACCGGCACAATTGGGAACCAGGCAATGACGGCGATCGAGGCGTAGGACCAGCAGACTGCGGCTTTCATCCAAGCCCATTACTCATTATAGGTCGCAGTAATTTTTAGGGGAATTTTAATAAATGTTGCCAATAATCGTGTCCCTAAAAATATTAGGGGCACTTTGAAAAAAGAGTTAAACGCTCCGGAGGTCACGAAGTTGCCACGAATTTGTGCATTGGTAACGAACTCAAAAAACGTCAATAACTGGTCACATAGTTGCGTGTTAGAGCTCCGTTAGTCATTCCGTCATAGCGGACGTTAAGTCGCTGATGTGGCAGTCAGGTTTTTACAGAATACACCCTATGTTTTTATCTTTTCGGATTTATTCGTTCCAAAGTTGAAATTCTAAACAGACATTTCATCAAACACCTTACATGCATCCAATCCTCTTCCTCCTCCTCCACTCTGCCCATACAAAACTTACCGCCGGGGAGGACGACGGATAGTGTGCGGCCGGGTGCGTCTGCATTGGTTCAGCGCGTCCTCGGTTCCAGCTTCACACGGATGAGATGACGGACACACATCCGGTCCGCAGTGTCGCCGCGCTCGTCTGGACACACACCACCCTCGGCCACAAGCAGCAGCCGCCGAACGGACGCCGATTCACCTCGCTGTACTTGACGGCATGGATGGGCACGGCATGCATGACCGCGAGGTGGCCCTCGAGCGCCGGCGGGGATCCCGTGAAGCCCACGCAGCTGAGTCCGTGCCTCGGTACGGCACCGTCCATGTCCATGAACATGACCACCGGAGCGCGTCCGCCATTGACAGGCTCAAGCTGGAGGGGCACCGGCGCACGTCGACGAAGCCACAAACCACAGGCCCAGGCCGCCGCTGCCGGGCCGCCCATGTCCACGACCTGACCGCCCGGAGCGCGTCCACCACGGACCGGCTTTGGCCAAGCTGCAGCGCCCTACACCTTACTCGCACCTCCGTGCACCCCCGCACCTTGATAATCTACAATGCTGCTCTGCTGCTCACGCACGCCACGGCCGTGAGCCACACACGCACGCACGTCCGGTCCTACTGCTGGTCTGCACTCTGCCGGCAAGAACACGCACGGCAGAGCTAGTACCTGAGCGAGCGTGCGGGGCAAGCGCAGGCGAGCGAGCGAGCCTGCGGGTAGGCAGCGAGCGAGGGTGCCCAGGCGAGCGTGCGGGTAAGCGCAGGTAAGGGAGCCGTCGCGCCGCAGAGCAGGTATTGTTGGAGTTGGAGGATGGCGTAGCCTGAGCGTTAGGGGTCGTCGTCGTTTCCGCGGCGGCGACCGTGGTGCTCGTGCTGCCGCTGCCCCTATAGGAGCCGCCTGAGGACAACGCAGCTTGACGCCGGGCTGCTCGCCGCGCTGGACGCCGCGGACGGGCTGCTCGCCGCAGCAGGACACCGGCTGCTCGCCGCGGACGCGCTGCTCACCGCACTGGAAGCCGCGCTTCTCGCCGCACCTGGATGCCGGGCTGCTTGCCGTGGCCGCGCTCGCCACGCTGGACGCCCAGCTGCTAGCCATTGCCGCGCTCGCCACGCTGGACGCCGGAGGCAGATGGAGGGGTTGGCGAGCTCCGCTTCTCCACCGCACCCTCTCCGCCCGAATTTCCTGCTGCTCGTCGAGGACGCAGAGGAGCTCCCGGGCAATCGCGAGCGGGTTCTGGCCGGGAGCGCGCAGCTGGTGATCGGCGATGGCGCCGGCGAGCTGGACTGTTGCAGCAGAAAGAAACCGTGGCTGGGCACCCGTCAGGTGTTTGATGAAATGTTTGTTCATAATTTTTACAAAAGGACATATACATCCGAAGAGATAAAAACATAGGGTGTATTATGTAAAAAAACAGACCGCCACGTCAGTGACTTAACGTCCACTATGACGGAATGACTAACGGAGCTCTAACACGCAACTATGTGACCAGTTGTTAACGTTTTTTGAGTTCGTGACCAATGCGCACATTCGTGTCAACTTCGTGACCTCCGGAGCGTTTAACTCTTGAAAAAATGACTCTTAACAAACCATTTTTAGAGGCAATTCAAGAAATGGCTCTAAAATGTTTTAGGAGCACTTTAGAAAATGCCTCTAAAAATCTTTAGGAGCACTTTTTTTAAGTGCTTCTAACCATACCATTTTTCACCCATGTGCCTCTAATATTTTTTATGGCAATTTCCACATGTGCCTCTAATACGAACTGCCTCTGAAAATAATTACTCGCAGTACATAACATAATGTACCACATTCCTCGCATCTCAGTGCACAAAACCAGATAGTAGGAAAGAGTTGCACATAAGGTATTGTACAACATACAGGTTACACAACTGGAAATTGTCAGTACACGGACCTTCTCATTATTGTACAGCATCAGAGGTTACAAGGTCGTGCAGATCACTGCAAATTACTCTATATATAATGGACGGAGAGTTTCAGGCTGATTATCGGGATACTGTTCATATAAACAGTAATGAACAGTGCTCTTATGAACAGTGCTCTAGCGTGATTTCGTCTCCCTCACCCCATGATAATTTTGCAAGAAAGCGCCTGCACTTTCCGGGAATCACGAGTAGGCCCTTCCGTAGAAGCTACGTACCCTAATCCTAAATCACGTTTTTTCTCATTTCCCCAACCACCTCTCCTCCCACGACGCGGCCGCCTCCTCCCTCGCCACACCCCTCCTCTCTCCCGCTCCGGCCGCCGGCCCTCGCTGTCGTTGGCTCCCTGCCTCCCTACCTCACGCCGACGACCTGCTCCTCCTCCTCCTCCAGCTCCTCACCCCGAGCGGCTCGCCTCCATCCCGGATCCAGCCGTCCTTCACGCCGCCGACCTGCTGCTGCTCCTCCTCTTCTAGCTCCTCACCCCCAGCGGCTCGCCTCCATCCCGGCTCCAGCTCGAGCAAGGACGACGATAGCACGGAGGACCAGCCTCACCGGCTCTGTTTGCGGATTTGGGGCTCCGCTACCGCGACGGCGAACGGCTTTGCCCGCGCTTCTTCTCCTCTTCCTCGCCGTTATTCGTGCCCGTCGTCGTCACTGTGGGAGACGAGGCCAGCTCACCGCAGATCCTGCCCCCTCTCCATCCACATCAAACCTGCAAGGATCTGGTGATTTCCTATATCTCTAGCTCCTCTACGTCCCCCTTCCTTTTATATGTACCATTTTTAATTATCTTGGTTAACAGGTTCTTTAAAAATACTAGCTTTCCCTTTAAATAATCAGTTCTTTGAGCAACAAATGCACATGTTTACATGTTTAGATTGGGCAGGCATTAGACCATTGTAGAGATGTCTCACTTGCTTCAGCTTTCCTTTTCTAGATATTTTATATTTTATGGCCACTTTGTAGTTAGTTCATTACAAAATTAATTGATAGGCAAGGTAGTCTTATTGTTTACAGTGTATCTTGGTTCTGCTCCTTAGTCCAGTTCTATTGTTTAGCTTTGGTTCTTTAACAATTCGAATTGGTATCAATTCGAATGAAATATAGAAGTAAATGTGTATATATTGTAGCCTTTTCCATCGGAATGAAAATAGAATTTAATGTGCATTTTTAGTATGTGCTTTCCAGCCATAGTCGAGTTTCAGATTTAAAAGAGATTGAAACCCTCTCCTCTTCCCGCTAGAGATATGCTCTGATATAGCTACATTGCTAGATTAAGTAGATCTGCTGCTGCCAAGTTTTTGTAATCTGGACATGCGCTGTTCTTCTATAGTTGTACAGCAATGACTTTAGGAGTAGTATATCTTAATCACCAAGAAATTAAGTTGAAAACTGTAGATGTTTCTTAAGTTTTCTCCACTTTTGGCTGCATATACTTGGTAATATAAATGTACATGAGCAATGACTCTAGGAGTAGTATATCTGAATCACCAAGAAATTCAGTTAAGAACTGTAGATGTTTCTTAATTTATCTCCACTGTCGGCTGCATACTTGGTAATATAAGTGCACGTGCTTATGCATAAACAGAGAATAGATAGTGACTTAAATAGTTAAATCCATGTTGGCCTTTACTTTCGCTTGAATTAGTACCTGGCATGTGTGATCTGAGTTTACTCCGTCGGGGCGGCCGGTGGAAGAAGGATCTAAACTTGCAGGCCTGCGACCTTTAATTTTAACGATTGTCTCTCGAGTTCTGTTGCACGGTAGAATTAGTTCCAGCTACTGTGATTCCTTAGGAGCAGTTTCTACGATTTTAGATGTATGTACGCTCATAGTTGGAAGTTAGTTTGGCATCATTTGTTCCCCTGCTAGAACCTTGATCTACCAATTGATAATAAACCATGCTATTTGCTGTCATTATGAAGTGTTGTTCAAGAAGACAGTTGGCTCTCTGAGTTTGCTCATTAGTTTGACTCAATTTTTTATTATATGGACGGTTCTGAATTGTTTCTTCATGTATGTACGTGTTGCAATATTTTACTTGCCAAATATATGGTGCACACTAAAGTTATGTTGCGACGATTTAACTGATCTAGCCACACTGAATCAATTTTCTTGCTGAGAAAATGCCGCAAGAACATGGGTAAAATTCACAGGCTAAAAACGACTTGAAGGTAGGTTTTGCATGTTGTTCACCCTTCAGTATAATTTTCCTCAATTCAACTCAACAATCTGAAGCTTCTTTATTCGTTGTTCTTTATGTACGAACTGAAGAATAATAGTGTGAAGTATGCAGCTGGTATTGGACCAGTTGTTCCTCAAGAGTACAGCGACTGTGAAAGAAATTTATGGTGGGTGGACCAATATGGGCTGCTCATGTTCATGATCAAGATTAGGTACTTTCTACTCTGACAGATGTTAGGTTGATGAAGGACATATACCCCGCACACAACAAAATTATTTCGGTTCCAGCTGCTGTTTCAGAGGTATTGGCATAACTATTATCTATCTTTTCCCAAGTTATTGATGATACCTATGTGATGGTGCATAGTGTAATACCGTTATGCTATTGTCGAATAAAAATGTGGTTTCATATGGGTTTCACCAGAATTTTAAGTATGGTTGAGCACAGTTTGTATATACTTTCATGAAAAAAAATTAACATGTTTCCTTCCTGACTAAAAATACATAATGTTTCAGTTAAGTTCCACAAACATTTGAATATATTTTTGTTGGTTTCACCAAGTGTTCGGGGAAATTTTAAGTATATATCACATGAATTTTGTTAGTACTCAGAAGGATATGCTGACTTAGATGAGAACTTCAAACCCCGGAAAAGTCAGATGATGAAGAATTATTTTTTGCATTCCTTTATTTTTTAAATAGTTAGCGGCTGAGGATTTGAAAAGCTTGACAAATTATGTTTAAGTTTATTAGGTATTCGTTGAGGTATTGATGTTTCAAACCAAAATTTAAAAAGCATAATTTCGATTGTTGTTGCCCATCCATACCGTGTATAGGATTGTGTTCTTACTATTCTATTTTCCTAGCAGGTTTTGTAGATCTACTAAAATGATATGATCTCATCATATCATACTGCAAGCAAGAAAATAATTCAGTTTATAGAAGCACACACCAGCTTTTGGTTGTGCATTTCACCATGTTGCAAAATACTTTCTGACTCAGGGTTGAAGAGCGATTGCAAGGATATTCGATTTAGATGAAGGTAAGGTTGATATCCCACGTTGTCTGTAATGCTAATTGAAAGAGTTGTATTTCGTTTCCAGCATATTATTATGGTTGGTGTCTTCAGTAACACTTGATTGTGTTTCATCCGACAGTTTCACGGCAATGTGATTGTCTGACATGATTTTTTTTTAGTGCATATGGTTTTTCTTTCATCAACACACACCTTCCTCTAGAAACTGAAAATGTCGTTGCCCTCATCTCCTCTGTCTCGCTTTATGTCCTTCTAGGAAGGCCAATACCTCAGCCCAATCTTGATTGTGCTGAGACACGCAGGATTCTCAAGCTCTTGCCTTTCCCCGAAGGAGACATCTTGGGCTGGCTCCTCATGTGATTCCGTTGGTACTGTTCCAGTCAGTTTCTTTTAGATTTGGTCATTGATTTGGCATATAATTTAATTTTGATTCTGCCTCTTAGCGTTAGGTGTCCAATTTAATTCACTCACCTTTTGATAGAAACTATTTGTGAAATTTGAATGCTGTATGGCTGTATGAGTGCCCATGATATGCTCGAATGTCTTGGATTCAATACATTGTGGTTCTGAATAATTTTCCTATTTTCAGTTTAGATAAGTCAGCCTTGCTTCTGCCTTTATGTTCCAATTAAAATTGATGTGAATTTAGATGGTCACAACGATATGCACAAGGTCACCATTACCGACATATGATTTCTATTTGTATATTTTATTGGCACTGCTAAAATATTGAATGTTCCTCTCGAAGTTATTCTCTTCGTTACATTTTTCGTTGATTCCCTTCAAACCGGTACATAAAATGGACGAACGTTTCAAGGTGAAAGTGTGAGCAAGGAATCAAATAATAGCAGATGAAAATCAGAAGCTAGTTGCTTTGAGGTCCGAGACTGAATGTAGATTACAGTGACTTTAACCTAGAGAACGAAAATTAGAGGCAATGATTGTGAAGGTGATGTGACTATGAAATTATAGCCTTTTCTAACTTAATATCCTTCTGAATTAAATTAGCCTTCAGTTTTCGTGTCCACATGTAAACTACTTACCTATGGTGATTGTGTTGACGTTGATTAGTATTTATTTCCGATGTTATTAGTACAGAAAACAACATTACCTGTTCATCTCTTCAAGTCGAGTCTGCAGATTGAGCTGTCTGCCTTATTTGCTGATTGTACTTTTCCCATGTCACCGCACAGACCGGGGTTCGCAAGCATGTGTACATTGTATAGTATAGCTCATTTTGTGAACCAAATTTATGATGCATGTGATTTCTATATGCATGTACATAGCAAATTGGTAAGCCATCATATGGGTAAACTATGTGTTGATGAGTTGCACTAGATTATGTTTAGCGCAAATGATATAGGGTAAGATTCTATTTGTCATCTAATTTTGTGGATGCATTTACCTATATGAAAGGAAGGCATGGTTCAGTTTACTCTCTATGGGAGATTACTTTATGGTATAAGAGCTAATTGCATATATGGAGTGAATGTCATGAATTTAGCATGTATGGTGCCAACTAATGTAACTATGTCGCTAGATGTATATTTTGCTATGCACGTACTTCTCGCAGTGTCGTCACAGTTTTCATTAAAAACAATACTTTATTCTGTTGTTAAAAAAATTATAGTTATCTCATTGTAAATTACTTTAGTTGCAGTGTTAAATTCATCATTAATAATCGAAAGCACTAATGCTGTGTACGAATCGATTAAAACAAAGAAACAAACCAAAAGCAAAAAAATGACACGCCGCGCCGAATTCAACTAGTACTCATAAAGGACAGCCCCATTGACATCGCCTAGGTCCCTCTCCGTTCTGCTCTCCCAGATTGTCTAGCTCCTGCTTGCCAAATCGCTCAGAGCCCAGCTCCTGATTTAAAGAGATATAACAGAGAATATGTGTTACTTTACTTGTCCAATTAAATGTCACTGCTAGATGGTACTTAACTTGTATGATTAAACCAAGCATATATGTTGCACAGATCATGGTGTAGTGTAAGGTTGCTGTTCCAGAACTGCAAGGTTCAGCAGTGATGCGAATTGATAACCTGGAGTTACTAATTCTAGTACTGGCTAGTTAAAATCCAATGGACTTGGTGCTGCAGTGATGTTTACCTGAGCAGAGTGAGATGCTAGATGATCGCCTGAAACTGCAAATACAAGCGCAGAATGATATGTTGCTTCTGACAAGGACAATTGTTGTGTTGTTGTATCGGTTTTTGCCCGGTTTTCCGTTAATTAACCGGGCACCTCTCTTCTTAATTAATTTTTTTTAGAAAAGGGGGTGCGGATCCCCGGCCTCTGCATCAAAATGATGCACACAGCCGCCCGCATTTATTATAAATCACAAATATCTCAGTTTACAGTTCATGGATCACAAAGAGTGGAAATGTAGATCAACCAGTGAAATAAGGAAACACTAAGCATTTAGCCGTCTAGTGTGCTGCCATCCAGCCTTGCAGAATATAGCTCGTACTACTGTCAAAATGCGGGTGCATCCTGCTTCCATAAGGCCACGCTTGTCCACAGGAAGAAGGTACGACCACAACCGGATCCAGTACAAGGCCATGTTGATAACCTGCAAATAGTGAGAAGAATTCTTTTTATTAAAAACAATGTCATTGCGGCAATTCCAAATAGCCCAAAGAATGGCCGCAACACCAATCCTAATTCGAGCCTTGGTGTCTTTATCTATCCCATTTAGCCAAGATCCAAACATATTTGTAATACTAGTTGGTGGATAAACATTAAAAGTGAAATGTACTAATCTCCAAATATCCCTGGCAAAAGTGCATGAAATAAAAAGGTGCTCAACAGACTCCTCTGCATCACAGAAAACGCATTTCTTACACCCTATCCAATGACGCTTAGCCAAATTGTCCTTCGTTAGCAGTTCCTTTCTATTTAAAAACCACAGAAAGATCTTAATCTTCAAAGGGATCTTTAGTTTCCACAAGTATTTCCTCAAGTTTCTTGTGTTACCATTAAGCAAGTCTAAATAATAGGACTTTACAGAGTATATGCCATTATTTGTCAGTCGCCAAATGAATTTATCCGGTCTATCATCAAGAGTTACTCGCATTAGTCTCTCAATTAGATGAAACCAGCTAGTTCTATTTCCTCCAACTAGTATTCTCCTGAAAGGAAGATGTATCGGTGTATTGCAAAGGACATGACTTACAGTAGAGTTTTTATTTGAACTGAGAGCATATAAGTTAGTATTTCATTCGCTAATGAATTCGATCCTAACCACCTATCTTCCCAAAACCGGGTTTGCTCACCATTACCTAGTATAAATTCTCCGCGCTCAAAGAATTCAGTCTTAACTTTCATTAGCCCCTTCCAAAAAGGCGAATCAAATGGTTTAGATTGAACTTGGGATAACGTCTGACCTCCTAAATACTTGTTAACCAACAATTCCTTCCAGACACCTTCTTCATTCATTAATTTAAACAGCCACTTGCTCAACAAGCATTTATTCTTGGTTTCTAGGACCGCAATTCCTAGACCCCCCTGATCTTCCGGACGACATACAATATTCCATTTCGTTAACCTATACTTGTGCTTTAGCTGATCACTTTGCCAAAAAAAACGTGAACGGTAAAAGTCTAAACGTTTACGCACCCCTTTAGGTATTTCAAAGAAGGATAATAAAAACATGGGTAAACTAGTCAAGACGGAATTAATTAGCACAAGACGGTCTCCGTATGATAACATCTTGGCCACCCATGAGGCTAACTTTTTCTCAAATCTATCTTCCACACTTTTCCATTCTTTATTCAACAATTTTCGATAGTGTATTGGGATTCCCAAGTATCTAAAGGGTAAAGCACCAATTTCACACCCGAATATGTGACAATACATAGCTTTGCCAAAACAATACAACTCACTTTTGTGAAAATTAATCTTTAATCCTGATAGTTGCTCAAAAAAAGCCAATATTAATTTCATGTTCACGGCTTTCGCAATGTCGTGCTCCATAAATAATATTGTATCATCCGCATACTGTAAGATGGAGACTCCTCCTTCCACAAGATGAGGTACTAGGCTACCGACTTGGCCATCTTCCCTAGCTCTTGCTATTAAGATTGCCAACATATCTGCTACTAAGTTAAAAAGGAGCGGTGACAACGGATCTCCTTGTCTCTTCTTAATTAATATATGGGGCAAATCTTTTGCTCCCGTTTCGGAAAAAAAAAGCTAATTATGTTCACTAGAAACTGAAGATATACTGCTGGAATACTGCTATGTATTTGACAAATGATCAAGTGTATGTTTATTTGTGATGAAAGAAAGAAAATAGTCTGAAGCCTTGGACGCCGCCTGGACAGTAAGTTTAATTGGTTCTGAAAGTGCTTAACTGAAGGTTTGCAACGCTTCTGAATTATTTGGTCATTGTACAGTATTTTAAATCTGAACCAACACAGGGAGGTCATGTTCATTTCGTAAATGATCTCATATATATTCCATCTGGTAAGAATTAGTTTTACTATTTAGGAGTCCGTACTAGCACACTAAAAGGAAGTGTAGTAAAGAGAGCATCGACCAATCTTGCTTAATTTCTTGGGTGTGACCTGATGGGTTACTGAGGTTTAGTTCATCTACTGGAACCTGAAGATATGCTACAGTACATGTGCTTCTCTAAAAGATGATGGTAAGTTTGATCATTTTTTTCCCTACTAAAGTACACAATTGTCTCTCAAAATATTGCTCAAGGTATGATTGTTACTGGTCATTTCTCAACTTGGTTTATTTAGACAAGGATGCTAGCAAGTCCCCTATGAACAGGGCAATACCAAAGCAGTTTTCAGTTTCTAAACAGAGCAGAGCACACTTAAGTTCCCAAAGGCAGAGATGTGCATCTCCTATTGCTTCACTAGATGAAGTGACCTTACACCGATCATATGGTTCTGTTTTAGCTGTACCTACATATCTAAATAACAAGCAAGCCAGACATGCATCCATTTGATTCAGATTATCGATGTCCTCAAGTGCAAAGTGTTACCTGACAGATATGGAAATGTCTCAAACTGGTTGGGGGTGGACTTGGGTCTCCTATGCAATTCCTCCGATCCAGCGACAGTTATGGACAGCGGGTGCCGACAGGTTAGGCTTGCTGCGGCGACAACGACGGCGCACGTCCGGCGACACGCCACTTGTTGCTCACGGTCCTTCACCTCCACCGAGCCATGCTTGCCACTTGCCGCCCCCGCTGCCGCTGACAGATAGCCATGGATCTCGAATTTGAGCAGAGGTTCTTCTCCTCCAGGCAGTCTCTCCCCATCTCCCCCTTGTAATAGAGTCCAAAATTAATCACTGCTTTTCTTGATATCGCACAGCGGAGTAGAAATGTTTCAGTTTCTTTAAACATGCAGAATGAAGTACTTCACATGGGGTAGTTCTTTTTGGCACTTCTATTGACAAACACAAACTAGAGTAATCATCAAGGCTAAAAAAATTTGTTGACAAAAAAACCGAAGGGTTCAGTAAAGGTGCGAGTTTTTTTTCGAAAAGGGAGAACCCGGCCTCTGCATCGATTGATGCATGCAGCCTTTATTAATTTATTTCGGATCCAGTATTACAAATTTATGGGTCACACAAGGTCGAAACATGAATCAACCATCTAAAGAGAAAAGACAACATGAAATGACGCTTTGTCAACATGTTAATCTAAGATCAAAACGCCAGCTGCACCGGATATATAACTCCTGTGCCACCAAAAGAAGCCGGCTGCACCCAAAATCCAGAGCGGCTCGCTTGTCCATTGGTTGTAGGTAAGACCACATACGGATCCAATGGATAGCCATCGGTACCACCTGCATAAATGAAGAATTTTGTGCCTTGTTAAAAATAACATCATTGCGTACATTCCAAATGGCCCATAGTAAAGCACATACACCCACTCGGATTTGTGCTTTGTCTCTCTTATCCACTCCCCTTAACCAGTTTCCAAACAGGTTATTCATATTTCTCGGGGGACTGATGTTAAACGCCATGGAAACAATTCGCCAAACCATCTTAGCTAGTGGACATCTTAGCTAGTGGACATGTTATAAAGGTGCGAGTAAAGAGCACAACACCAAGTGGGCAAATTTCTGGCCTGCATGCTGTTTCTTACTTCCTGTGTATCTATCTACTAATGGCCATACAGTGTGCTAAGCAACTGAAAAGAAGGGAAGGAGTACTATGTGTTTACCTTCTGCACTAACAACCTCCTAGGAAGTGAACACAATAATTGTTGTTTTTTGTCATGTGTTAGGTCTTCATTTGCATGTGGAAGTAGTATTCCACATGAAGCAAATTCAGGAGTAGAAGAAAGACTATGCTATAGGTTTCCATTGTTTGTTTATAAAAAAAATACAGAACCAGGAGCATAAATAGTATAGTATACATGAAGCAAATTCAGAACAAGTTCTTTGGTTCAACTAAATTGGAAATTCAGAACAAGTTATTTGCTTCAACTAAACTCAGAGCATTAATGGTGTTTTGTGCAATGACACGAACTAGAACAAACGAGCATGTAAGAGAGTATTTTGGTATATTTGCAAGGACAAGTTACATGATTATATGACTACCCGGAGTATTTCTGGACCAAGATGCCGGGCTTAATGGATCTGGTCACCGCCGTATGGAATGAGCCAAATACACACACACAGCCGGTAGATATCCTCAATCACAAGCTTAAGGCAGCTGCCAAGTGTTTGCGCGTCTGGAGCAAAGGGCTCTTTTCGGATCACAAGCAACAGCTTCTCATGGCCCTTGAGGTCATCCTACAACTTGATACTGCCCAGGAGGGCAGGCCCCTCTCAGACGCGGAGTCCCAGATACGGGCTGATTTGAAGCGGCGTGTCCTGGGATTGGCAGTCCTCGAGAGATCCCGCAAGCGTCAAGCTTCCCGGATCAACTTTCTGCGTGAGGGTGATGCCAACACGAAATTCTTCCACCTTCGCGTCAACTCGCGCCGTAGGAAACATGTGATTCAGCGGCCCAAGCAGAATGATGGCTGGATGGTCAACCATGTGGAGAAGGAGCAGCTCATCCATAAGCACTTCACGAAGACACTAGGCACTCCTCCTGCTCGCCATGTTGACTTCAACTGGAATGTGATCAACCCCCCTGTTGAGGACCTCGACGACCTTGGCCTGCCTTTCTCTGAGGACGATATCAAGGGTGCCATACAGGACTTTCCCTTGGATAAGGCTCCTGGACCGGATGGCTTTACGGCAAACTTCTTCCGCTCTTGCTGGCTAATCATCAAAGAGGATGTCATGAGGGTCATTAATGCCTTCTCCGAGCTCACCTTCTTTAATTTCCACGTCATCAACACGGCCGTTATCGCAGTGCTACCTAAGAAAGATGGGGCCGACTGCATCAAGGACTTCCGCCCGATAAGCTTGATCCACGTCATACCTAAGATCATCGCTAAAGCTATGGCCACAAGACTGAGACCCAAGATGAACGATCTTATCTGCAACTGCCAGAGTGCATTCATTAAGAAGCGCAGCATACACGATAATTTCATGTACGCCAAAAATGTAGCCCGACGTTTGCACCGCAACCACACTCCAGCTTTGCTCATCAAGTTGGACATCGCGAAAGCTTTCGACTCAGTGCGCTGGGACTATCTGTTGTACCTCATGCAACGCCGGGGCTTCCCACCACGCTGGCGGACGTGGACATCGCTCATCTCTCAACTTCCACATCTAAGGTTCTGCTTAACGGCATCCCCGAAAAGGACATTCTGCACGGAAGGGGCTTGAGGCAGGGGGACCCTTTGTCCCCGCTACTCTTTGACCTAGCCATTGACACCCTACCTACGTGTCTTGAACTCGCCACACAGACGGGCCTGCTCCAGCAGCTTCCTGGGGCATTCATCAAGTCCCGCATCTCCTTGTACGCTGACGACGCAGTCATATTTTTGAAGCCCGACCCCAACGACATCAGCAACCTTAGTGCTCCAGAACTTCGGACACGTCACGGGGCTCGTCATGAATGTGGAAAAAAGCTCCATCACCCCTATTCGTTGTGCTGAAATGGACATCGCAAGCATTCTGCAGAACTTCCCTGCGTATTTAGAATACTTTCCTCGGTTTTCATTTGAGCTATCATCGTTTCGACAAAATGATTTTCGTTAAATGATCGCCACTGACTAGACCAGTGTTTCAAAGGATGGGCTAAGAACCTAAGTGGTCGTTAAAAGAAAGAAAAAGAGTCGTCGACGCTTATAATAGACGAGCTTGATCTCGAGGCTGAGAACGTTCCACTTAGTATTGCAGAGCGGGAGGCATTGAAGGACACAAATGGCCGCCTCATTAATATAAGATAGGATGACAAAACTAAATGGCTTTAGAGGGCAAAAGTTAACTTCATTCGGGATGAGATGGAAATACCTAGAACAAAATGAAGGAATGTAGGAGAAGAAAATCTTAAGTCTATATTATCGAATATTATAAAAGAAACTGGAGCGCCTCCCCCGACAAATTTTTCCTTGGTGGAAAATGCAACTAATGATATACCGCAACTATGTGCTCAAGAGAATGAAATTCTTATAGACCAATTTTCCTCTTGAATGTCAGCTTTAACTTTTTTACAAAAGTGGCCACTAATCGCATATCGTCTATTGTGGACAAAAAAAGTGCTTAGGCCTACTCAGACGGCTTTATGATGGGTAGACATATACTGGAGGTTTGTCTTACATGAGACCATTCATGAGATTCACAGAAAGCGGATGGATGGGGTAATTTTTAAATGAATTTTGAGAAGGCCTATGACAAAGTGAAATGGCCATTCTTGCCGTAGGCATTCCACACGAAAGGTTTCGATTCACATTGGTGTCAATGAATCACTAACTTTGTTCAAGGAGGCAGTGTCAACATTAAAGTTAATAATGATGTTGGTCATTATTTTCAATCAAGAAAAGAGTTCAAGAAAATACTGACTTGAACCGAGGGACGAGCATGATGTTAGGAGACGGGTTCAAAACGAGTGGTCTCATGAGCATGAACTGTTCAAACCAACATCGGGTCCACCTCCCATGACTCAACATGAATTTAGCCAACCTACATTTACCCAACCTTGAAGCCCGATTCAAAATGACCAATATGAAGAGTCGGAGGAGGAGAGCGATGAGTTGGAGGATGAGCTTCATAACAATGATATTGGTGACGTGGAGAGAAATATTACGCATGAGGACATGGACCATGACATCCCTTATAACCGATGCTATGCATCAGACTCGGATGACGACAGCCCCGGGAAAGATGTTGATGAGGATGGGTTTACAGCTAAACAAGTCGAAGTATTCAAGAAGGTGGTGAGCCGTGATTATCGGATACCATTGTTATGTGATCTTAGAGGGTGTTTGGTTAGACTTTTTTCTTGGCTTTTGACTTTGGCTTATAAGCCACTAAAGCACCTAAATAGTTGCTTTTGGCTTTTGGCTTATATCATAGTACAACATAATCCAAAAGCCAAAATTCAAAAGCACCTATTTAGGAGCTTTTGTGGCTTATAAGCCAAAGCCAAAAGCCAAATAAAAAGCCTAACCAAACACCCTCTTAGTCTTGTCGATAAAGCCGTGGTTGATGGTGGCACGAGTAAATTGCTTGCACCAAGGCCAACCTCGAAAAAGGAAAGTGATCCCGATATGGTATTGGTGAGGGAGTGAAGTTTGAAAGCTTGTTGGAATTAAAGATGTGGCTTAAGGAGTATGCTTTTAAGTACTATCGATCGTACAAAGTGTGGTTCACTCGGATGTCAAGAAGAGGATAATGGGTGTTCACGGGCTGTGTGTGGAAGACCATCGAAAGTGAGCTCTAAATCGATTCTAAAAAAAATGTGCAGCTCCGGCAACAAACGAACTATGCATGCTATAGTTGAGACATAGCCTCGCGTGTCGCGGGGCTATGCAGCTCGAAGTAAAACTCGAAATAGACATAGCAACTTTGTCCGGTCTGATTAAAAAAAAATCTAAATTGGTGTGCAGCTTCGTCGGCAAGGGAGCTACGCTCGTAGTCATCACTCCAACCACGACGGAATTACATAACCCGACCACGAACCCCTCGTGCAACGCTGACCGCCATCAAGAGAGTTAGGGCATCTCCAGCGGCCCGACGCATTTTGGACCGATTTGGTCCATTTGCGTCGGGTCCCGGACAGAAATAGGTCTCTGTCCGGCCGATTGTCCGTTTGCGTCGGCACTGCACACAACGGGGCGACCTATTTTGCTGAAGCACTGACAAAAAGGGTCCGCATGTCATACTCATATACTACTAGTAGCAGCAGCGCGGCCTCCTCCGCCTCCCGTCCGAGCAGCAGCGTCGCCGTCGTCCTTCGACGCCCTCGTGCGCGCCGCCGTCGGAGATGCAGCAGACGGCCGCCGCTCGCATCTGGCTCCGCGGCGTCGCACGTGGCTGCAGGAGCGTCGAGGTCGCGCGCCGCCGTCAGAAACGCAGCAGACCTGCTGGTGGAGGTCGCCGTCCGCCAGCTTCGCCTTGTACACGGTGGAGTAGCTCGCCTTCTCCACCACCTGCCCCGTCGCGTTCAGCACCTCTTCGAGCGTCAGGTGCTCAGTGCTCCTCGAGGATACCCTCCAGCCGGTTATGCTCCAGCTCGCGCACGCGGGCGGCGACGTCGTCGCACAGCAGCAGCAGGCGCATGCGCGACCACGCGGGGAAGTCGGCGACCAGGGCCTTGAAGCTCTGCAGCACGAGGAGGACCTCGCGGAGGCAGAGCGAGGCCGACCGCGGCAGTAGCGGCGCGCCTAGGGGCGCCAGCAGGTCGTCGAAGACGGTGACGAGGAGCTTCGCGGGTCGGCAGCGCGGTGCAGGGAGCGGAGGATCTCGGGAGGATGTTAAGTGGAAAACTAATTGCTTGAATGGACTCCATTGAATTTCCACCAAATTCGTGTTGAAGGTGAAGAGAAATAGTCGCAAGATTGGATGGTGGGAGGAGAGGAACAGGTAGCAGCCATGGCCGTTCTGCTTCTGTACCAGTACGTGCTCCAGGAGGAAGACGACTGTTCCAGGAGCGTGGAGGAAAAAGAGAGATAAGCGGGGTAGGTGGGAGGTGAGAGGAGATGGAGAGGACAGCACCGGACACGCGGACACGCGCGGACATGTCCGCCCGACGCAAACCGGGACCAAATTTGGTCCGCGTTTGCGTTGTGTGCGGACAGAACGGACATTTGGGTCGAGCCGTTGGGGGCACTTTTTTGCCGAACGCTAGGCGTAGGTTGCCCTAGCGCGCCCTTTTTTAGGTCCCCTCCCGCGCCGTCGGATGGCCATCCTGCGTTCAGGATTAGTCGGACCAATTTTTGCATTTTAGCCCCTGATAAATTGAAACATCAACCCGCGCTCCACCCAGACTCCACTTAAACCGAAGCGGTATATTTCGTTGCCCCTCGTATTCCTAGTATTTACACCAAAAATGCCATCCTGGTGATTTACCCCCGTGCCGCGTGTTACAACAAAAATCCCGCGTGTTACAACAAAATGACTCACCTCATGTACAAAAAAAATATATTATCGCAACAAATCAAAACAACTTTTCAAAGAAAAATAATGTTACGTAAAAATGGTAAATAATAACATTTTGAGTGTACATTGTTTCGCAACAAAAGTCACCTATAATTATAACAAAAATTAACAACAATTTAAACAGAAATCACACCATATTACAACAAAAACTCATTTGTTCGTAGCAATTAAAAAAGTGGGCAACTGTTGTTGAAGATCCATTTACAACAAAAACCGCCAGCTATTTTAACAAAAACTACAGACTATTGCAACAAAATCATGTATTTGTAGAAATCGAAAAGTAGGTAAACAAAACAAATGTTTTGCCACAACTTTTGTAACAAAAATCACCACCTATTTCAACAAAAAAAATCTATTACAACAAAAAAACACTTATTTTACAGCATAATAACACAATAAAAAAATGACTTAGCAACCAAAAAAAATTGTTCCGGATTAATTTGCAACAAAAAAATACTTATTTCGAAAAAACAAACGATTGCAATAAAAAAATGTTGACAACTGTTGAAAAAGTCAAGTACAAAAATCAGCAGGAAACACACAGTATTTGATACAGAAAAGGAAAAAAATTAAATGTAAACAAAAAAACATAACAAACAACCATAGCCAACTAACTGGGCTTTCGGCCTCTTTCGCGTAGCACAAATGGGTCAAAGGCGAGAGCGCGCACAAGTGTTATTGGGCCGGCGAGAGCGCGCTGCGCGCGGGGAGCGGGGCATGGGTCAAAGGCGAGAGCGCGCACAAGTGTTATTGGGCCGGCGAGAGCGCGCTGCGCGCGGGGAGCGGGGCAACCTACGATTGCGCGCTGTAGGTCGCCCTAACAGAAGCGTTTTGCCACTTTTTTTTTTGGACCCGGTCAAAAACGGACTAAAATGGACGTCCTGTTTCCGTTTGGGTCAGACCGCCGGAGATGCCCTTATGCTTCTAAATGTAACCCTGGTTGTGTAGACGCTATAAAAAAATCAATTTCCGAAATTTGTTTGAGAAAAGTTTATGTTGTGCTTAAGTTTCGCCACGTGCTTATTTTTGTGGATTTTCACGCCTATAGTCACTCGACACTCCCGGATTTCTCTCCGGCTCGACCTATGCACTGGCACTCTCGATCGGGGAGGATAAACATGGTATGGTATGATTACGAGAAGAGCGATCGTTCCGGGGTTGACACGTGGCACCAGACCACAGCGCGCATCGGGAGGAGCACGGGCCGAAAAGTCCAAGTCAATGCTCCCCTTTCCCCAGCCAAACAAACAGCCGGCCGTGCTATCCAATCAGCGAGCGGACCAGACCACGACGCAGCCGGATATTTTTGACGGCACGGCCACCCCCGGGCCGGACGGCCCGCCCCACACCGCACCGCCGCGCCGCACGCACCAACTTGCAGCTCGTGCACCACCACTGGCTCTGCACCGCTGCGACGCCCGTCCGTGTGGCCGTGTCCCCTTTATAACTACCGGCCCGGCCTGGGCCTCGCGACGTACGCTGCCTCGGCAGAGCAGAGCAGAATCTCCTACCCAGAGCCCTCCTTCTCTCTCCCCCGCTTCGCCATGGCGCTCCCCCGCGCCTGCCTGCTCCTCGCCCTCGCCGCGTGCCTCGCGGACGCCGCCGCGCGGGAGCTCAGGGTCGGGTACTACGGCGACACGTGCCCCGGCGCGGAGGAGGCCGTGCGGGAGGCCATGGCGCGCGCGCTGGCCCGCGAGGCCCGCAGCGTCGCCTCCGTCATGCGCCTCCAGTTCCACGACTGCTTCGTCAACGTGAGTACATACGCACGCGATCGATCCCCGTCCTCGGCGTTTCTCTGATTTCCTCTCCGTTCCGTTTCGTTTCCTTGTCATGTCAGGGGTGCGACGGGTCGGTGCTGATGGACGCGACGCCCACGATGCCGGGGGAGAAGGAGGCGCTCTCCAACATCAACTCGCTCCGCTCCTTCGAGGTCGTCGACGCGCTCAAGGACGCCGTGGAGGAGCGCTGCCCCGGCGTCGTCTCCTGCGCCGACATCCTCGTCATGGCCGCACGCGACGCCGTCGTCCTGGTACGTAACGTACGCCGCCTTCTCTTTCTCCGCCAACCCCTCGCCTCGCTGCTCCGGCCGGTAACCCGCAGCGTAGTAGATTCTCTCCTCGTGCCTTCCGTTTCATTATTCCATTGCCTGGCGTTTCCCGTGCAATTCATCTCGCTGCCGGCGGTTTCGGTTCCAGAATCCATTGGATTGGCCCCGGTCTTTCAAAATGAAGAAAAAGGGGGAGAGAGAAACATTATTAGTCCAAAATTGGCTTAATTAACTGATTTCTCGTCCACTAGCAAGCACTAGTGCTTCGTCGAAATGCGTGTGCGATCCGGTGCCGCGAGGCGCAAACCTGTGGTCAGCGTCTCTCGCACGCACCCTCGTCCCCTTCGCCCTTTCCACTTCAGTGGAAACCTCCTACAGTACATTATGGACGGCCGGCCAGGCAAACAAGCGATCGAGAATCGCTTCCAAATGAATCTACTCCGCTACGACCTGTTTTTGTTTGGCAACTTGGGAGTTCATTCAGAAGCACATCAATGGGAATTACTACAGTAGTACTGTTTGCATGAAACGTTCGAGGGTTCTCGTTTTTAATGTTCTGACCTGCTGCTATAATTGATTTCTGAAATTAATGGTGAGGCTGTATATTTCCGAACGAAAACCGGAGGCGTGCTCTTGCTTTGACAGCGACGGCAGCATGTGTGCCCTTGCTCCCCGTAACCACCACAGACCACACTGAACAAACAAGAATCGGGCGTCAGCGTCACGCTCCTCCATCCTCGTAGGCAGGCAGGCGCATTGAACGAAGCCGGAAAAGGCCAGGCGATGTGCGCTCGCGCTCGCCGACGGGAGGGCCAACGGCCGGGGGACGTTTCGTGCCGACAGGCGTCGAGGCTGGCTGGCTGGGCCTGCGTCGATCGCCGATTGGAGATATCTTGCCTTGCCTCCCCTCTCATCACGCGTTCTGTCGGATGAAAAGATGATAATGATGCTGCAGGATCATTTTGGTACTTGGCCTGCTTTCCTTGTTCTTTTGCGCCTGTGTGTGTCGCCATGCCAGCCATACGTTGTTTTCCCTTCCCAGTTCCTGAGATTCTGGATGTTCGATTGGTGCACGCGATGGCGATAGTACTATCGTCTCTCGCATATCTCAGTTTCCGTTCGAGATTGTTGTCTGTGTTTAAGTTGGTGGCATAGAGTTGATACACTAGTGTTTCTTCAAGTGAGCGCATCGGAGAAGAAATAACCAGCTGATTTCATGCCAGCAAAAAAAAAATGAATTACTCCGTCATAAATGAGCACTGTGCCATTACTACTCCTATGAGTCTTTATTTTCATTTATTTATTTCAGCAGCGATATTAAACTGGCAAAAAATTGACCGGTTAATGCGCCATGTTTTGATCAACAGTCGAGTCAGCTTGTTGACTTAGTTTGACTCTGCATCTGTCATATCCTTCTCTCGCAGACCGGTGGACCCCACTGGGACGTGAGGCTCGGGCGCGAGGACAGCCTGACGGCGAGCCAGGAGGACTCGGACAACATCATGCCCAGCCCGCGCGCCAACGCCACCGCGCTCATCCGCCTCTTCGCCGGCTACAACCTCAGCGTCGTCGACCTCGTCGCGCTCTCCGGCTCGCACTCCGTCGGCGAGGCCCGCTGCTTCTCCATCATGTTCCGCCTCTACAACCAGTCGGGCTCCGGCCGGCCCGACCCGCACATGGACCCGGCCTACCGCGCCGCGCTCGACGCGCTCTGCCCGCCCACCGTCGACCAGAACGTCACCGCCGGCATGGACGCCACCCCCGTCGTCTTCGACAACCAGTACTTCAGGGACCTCGTCCACCTCCGCGGCTTCCTCAACTCCGACCAGACGCTCTTCTCCGACAACCCCTTCACACGGGCGGTGGTGAGCAGGTTCAGCGAGGACCAGGACGCATTCTTCAAGGCCTTCGCCGAGGGGATGGTCAAGATGGGCGAGCTGCAGAACCCCAGGAAGGGGGAGATACGGCGTGACTGCCGCGTTGCCAACGGCTCGCCGCATCCGCTCAAGAATCAGGTCGCGCCGTTCCGGGTCATGGATTTCTGATCTCCGGTAGCCTCGCCCTCGCCTGTAGTAGCTAGGTGTCTCACGAGATCTCTGATGTGGGAAATGTTCGACAGGCCCGCCTGTAGGTTTCTCATTGATGATAGTTTTGGTCGTGTCGCGGTTCTGTGCCTACCGAAGAATGGTTTCAGGTCTAGCTACTGCTTATTGCTAATTGTTGAGGAATAAATAGAGAAATCGAGGCCTCTGGTACTACTGATTGCCAAAGGCTGCATTAATGGTTGAGTGTACAAGTTTGTTAGCTATTTGGTCATCGAACAATTGTTTTTAGTTTTAGTTGTATGGTTTGACATTTTATTTATACTCGTATATATCCGATTAATTTTGTTACGGCTCTGAATCCGTCCCGTTTCCGATCCCGAATCCGCCATTACGGATATCCGTTGCTGAATCCACATCCGATCATTATCCACTCCGCTACGAATTCGATAAAAAATTATGATAAAGGATATGTTAAAGACAAAATCTGATCCGATCCGTTTACACCCCTAGCCGGCCTCAATCGTCAACCCCTCAAGAGGTAACGTGATGTTCCAATTAATATTCAGTCAACCCAACACGATCTGCTGAAAGGGCAACTGAAAAAAAAAAGATGATTACGTAACTCTAGGGGCGCCATATTGCACAAGGTACAGGAGAAGGAGTCGCCAATGTTAGGCCCCGTTTGGAATAAAGGAAATTCGTAGGAAAAGGATTCCTACATGAAACTTTCCTATGACACCGTTTGGAACAAAGGAATTTTTTGAAATTCCTATGACATAAGCTATTCCATAGGAATTTTGGAGGAAAACAAACATGAGGTCTCACCTTATGTTTTCATCCTCCCGTGTCTATAATTCCTGTATTTTTCCTGCGTGACAACCAAACGCCACTTGGGAAAAATTCCTGTGGTTTTAGTTCCTGTAGGAATTCAGGAAACATGACACCTTAATTCCTGCGTTTTTTCTTATTCCTACGTTTTACTTTCTGTATTCCAAAGGGGGCTAAAGTTCTTTATCTGGAGAATATCTCTTGTGTTTAACCGATCCATGTAAAGCAGCCACGCAAAGACTAGGATTCACATCTTTCGCTGGATTCTTGCTCATAATATTATAATAAGGTTTACCCAGGGATAATTTGAAGAAAAAAATATGAACAAGCCTGAAAACTGCATGTTCTGCTTTGATGATGGGTCTATCCATCTTTTTTTTTTCATTGCATTACAGCTAAACAAATTTGGCAAGTTGTTTTGGATTTCTTTCTTACTCAGCTAAGAACTGGCTGTTCCCCAAATTTGCGTAGCCAATAAGAAAAATGTTGCTTTGAATTCGGTTTGTGATTCTTTTTTTTTAGCATTTGGAAGGTTAGGAATGATCTAGTTTTTAATGGTCACTCTTGGATTGTTTTTAAGCAGGTTTGGGGGTTGATTCTATGTTCAGTGATGAGATGGAAACTGATCTTATTAACCTAAAATGCGCCTTCTTTTTTAAATAAATGTTTAAAAAATATTATTTAAAAAAACTTGCCGAAGCCAGGTTTTATTGAGCTTTATCATGGAACCAGGGTGAGCCCCTGTTGATATAAAAAAACAGTGAAACAACGGATCTGACACTCGCTCTGCAGCAGTACCTGTTTGAGATACACTGACTTCAAAACAAACTTACAGCATTCGTTTAACAAATCAAACGAGTTTTTCAAGATTCACATGTCCCAAAGTAGTCCTAGTCCAGGACCCAATAAAAAAGATAGAACGGACATACTTGACACGTATGCATAACCCTTCAAGGAAGCCAAACACCAATTGCAAACGTTGGGAGCACAAGACAAATGGAAAACAATGCAAAAGATGGAACTAATTCTTAAAATACTAATCTAAACCTAAAAAAAAATCAAACTGCCTTCCAGAGTACTAAAAAATGCCTCTTCCAGCTTACAAACTGTCTCCTCCTGACATAGATCGAAAGAGAAAGAAAGAGAAACCCTACACTACCTAAAGAAAAGCAAAGTAACATCTAAACGAACTTTTACATATGCTCAACGGAGATGAGGCAGCACACAAAATCATCTATTATCACATTGGGAGCTCGCCGACACTGAACCATCCCCTGTTGGCTGTATAAAAGCTAACCAATCAACAAATAGCTGGACCATATTTACCAAGGAGGTATCTACAGGAAGCCTATGTTATTTCTCTTGATCACATTGTCCTGTTGCCGAAATGAAACCGATTGCTGACAACAAGGTTTTCTGCAAGCAAAAGGATCGGAGTCCTGATGGCTTTAGCGTTTGGAGAGACTGACTCGGGAAGACTAGGTAAGCAGGTTGGTAGATGTTCACCATGCTCCTCAGGATGAAAATAGAAGAGAACTGCTCGACAGAAAATAAACCTGACAACAAGTAAGAAAGAATATTAACACTTAACACAAAGAAATCAACAAATGCATATAATGTCAAGCAAACACATGGACAGAAAATAAGTGCAGCAAATAAGATACAACTGAAACAAAATATATAAACATAAAACCGAGAAAGTATAAGATACGCAATATGATTTATCTAACTAGCCCACCATATTGCATGATAAAATTTAGTTGGCACGTACGCAATGAATTTCAATGTAAACATGCTCTTTTACCGCACGGAGTGAGTATGCATGCAAATAATATGGACATACAGTTCATGCTTCAGGGAACCTTTACATTTTATACTGCTTTAAACTAACATGCAACTGCCAGAAACTTGAGGATGGAACGTATGCCCTAATGTACCTGAGAATCAGCCGCCTGAGAAATGGATCAGGTAAAATTTGGCCCCAAACAATGTTCAACCCGACAGACGTGCAGAGCGTTTCTTCATATTGTTCCAGAGCAGAGAAAAGTATGTTTTCAGCATTGGCATATGTATCCTGAAACCAAGACCCAAAGAAATGAGACCTCCAAAATAAACATCTCAGGAATACTCAACCAAAACATAAGAGAACATACAACGTCGATGTCAGAAGTTATTCCAGCTAATTGGCAGAAGGCTTGCATCGGGGCAGTCAGGAAGTATGTAAATTGGCCTCCATTACACAGAGATTCTGCACCAGGCATTGACGATGCTATCCTAGGAGAAAGAAGTAAGGCAGCTGGCTCCCCCTTCTCTGCATTATGTATAGCCTGGCAATAATACAAGCAAATGATAATTCACTCAAGGAAATTTGTTCTGCCATCTTATTACAAACAGAATGGAGAAAGAACCACTTCAAGCTATTAGAATGCACTACCATTTCTAATCCCAACTTGATGAGATAAAACAGGTTTTTATCGAGAAAAACCTGTTCTAGAAAGTTTTGATCAATTCATTATCAATTGTGATATAACTATGTGGAAGAAAAACAAAATGAGCCAAAGAAATAAGTCCATGAGATGGCTTTACAGGCTACTAACAAGGGCAAGTTTGAGTATATTCTATATGAAAGGTGTGGCTACATATTTTAAGTATAAGATTAAGTGGAAACAGAGAGATTCTATACTACTGAGCTCACTAGAACTAGAACCAACCTTCTCAGTTCAGAATATGTTATACATCTGTTTAGTGGTTTAAAGATCAAGAAGACATAAATCTGTCACCCCATTGGACAACAATATTAACTTAAGTATAGAGATGCTTCCGCTTAGACAGTAACTGAGTATGTGACCCTTCAGGTTCAATTAATACAATCAATCATGATGTGAACTACAACAAGAGAAAAAGATACATACTTAAAATACGATAGTTCGAAAAAACTGAAAGCTCACACATCATGGTAACGATTTTTTCTTCTACCAAGCCAAGATTAAGTTCTGACAAACCTGCCTTGAATGCATGGCTATTTTCACTGTCAATAACAAGGAAAAGTGGATATCTGGTAAATGGTATCAGGTCTTCTGGATAAAGATTGTTTGGACCTGGCAAAATGATAATCTCGTCAACATGAGAAAGACGGATATACATCCTCAAACACTAAGATATTATTTCAAAATATAGTCGCCCACCAATATGACAAACCATGACAAGTGGACTAATTGATATATAATTTGGTAAATAGTCATATGAGAAAGCAGGAGCATACCACCACTTCCACGAGGACCAAGCCATAGATGACTATCTGAACCAGTATGTGAATTTGTCTTATCAATGGAGAAAGCAGAAGCAGGCCTTGCACTTGATGAAGAGCTAGATGCATACTTTTGAAAAGCATTCTGGTCAGCAAAACCTGGAAGTGTAATGGTGTTAGTTAGAAGGGAATCCTAATCAAAAAAAGAGTGCAACATTAATTAGAATGCCAGGTAAAAAAGGACCTGATGCTGATATATAAATGAGCAAAACACTGTCTTGAGAAAGCTCCTCGCAGATTGTGGCAAGAACCTGCAATTACCATTCATAAAGAGGATTTAAGATTATCAAGATTCTGGTGGCAAAAATAGAGAACAAATTACTACGAAGATCAAAATTATATGTTGTTGGTGTCCATGTGACTTGGAGTGTGTTTCACAAGATGTAGTAATATATTAAGTTTTAAATCGTTATTACCAATTTGTGAGAAAATCAAAACATCTTCATGTGCAATTTGAAAATCTGGCAGTGCATTTACAAGATGTGTTCTATAGATATTACTACTGGTGAATATTCTACGGGACAATTATTTGAAGTTAACGTGCATTTTGGGAATGCCTGTATTCACAGCTCAGATATTCTTCTTTTTTTTTTGAGAATTTTACCAATCATATCACGCAACATTACAAAGTAGTAGACCCTTACAAGCACACTGAAACACAAACACAAAGGAACATGAACATCTAGAAAACCCTAAGAAACCCATAACACGTGAAGATCTCCGGAGCCCTGTGTCATCATCCCTGAAACTTGAGAGAAGACCCCTGCAGCAGAAAGATCAGCAACCAGGCGCAAGCAGGTCATCATCTTCGACCACGGTACAATTGCCGCCACGCTGCTTCCTCCTGCAACAGCCGTCGCCATCTTTGGCTTTGAGTACCGCGAAAAGTGTCCCTTCCGGAAGGAAGAGAGCTCGAGTCAACCGACCGATCCAGCACCGCGGCCGGGCCATCCGCCCGGGCAAAGCAGGATCTCCCTCCAGCATCAGCGCAGAGGAAGGAGAAGAACAGCAGTAGCACATCATACCGACAAGGAGGAAGAAGGGTCTTCGTCTCCATGCATCCATCGCCCATCTGAGAATCCAACCGGCCAGAGCCGATGGACCTCCAGACACCATAGCCCGCGACCTCCACGAGATCCGGGGATCCCCAACCCCGCTGGCTCCTAGACGAAGGCCGGAGCCCCGCCTGACTGCGACCGGAGCCCGGGGAACCTTATTCCGACGCGACACCACCGCGGCAGCCTCGGCGGCGTCTCCCTCAAACCTAACTCTACCACACACCCGCCTAGCGCACGTACCCGTGGTTCCCCCTCCCTCCAGCCGCCGGTGCGGCCGACGGAGAGAGAGGGAACCGGCGGCGTCGCCGGCGGCGTGCAAGAGACCCTCCGCGGTCGCCCTCAAGATCGCTCATGTGATCCCTTTTTTCCGGGAGGAGCGAACCGTCCGTCCACCTATTTTGTTTCCACAGCTCAGATATTCAATTCCGCTTATCTTCTTCTCGTAAAAGGGACAAAAGGTATACCGTATACACTCCTATGCACATAGGTACATCATATGAAACTATATCTCCATGGAATGCAGAAAATAACTAAACTGGTATAAGAGAACTGCAACATGTTGAAAATGCGTAAAAGCAGCCTAAGAACACATCCAGCTTATAGTGAGGAGCAAAGACTGCCTGCCAACCATGTTGCAGCAACAATGCAGGAAATCTTTTTATACCCAACTTTTTTTTGAACCTATTCTACCTAACTTTTGCTCAGTTCATTACAATTTATCGTCACTTTAGTTTATTGCATATCAACAATATGTACTCTATCGGTTCTTTGGTCGACAACACAAACAAGTCTACACGGAATTATATCAGTAATCAAATCACAAACATCGACCACATAATCAACATCCAATCTGCCAGATAGTAGGCATGAAGCATCTTTATTGATTTATTAAACACTGCAATTTTTCATGGAAAGTATATGTGATTATACCAGTATTACTCTTACCACATACAAATATGGAAATTTTGAACTTAAAAGGGGAACATTTTTGTAGAAGCTGCCTACCGCTATAAGATGAGAGACTGTAGGGTGATATATAATTGCTTTTTGAGGATTTGAAGGAAGACTTCCGTCAGAGATTTCTGAAGAAAGGTGAATATCGATAAGACCAGAGGGTCCACTCTGATCGCTCATAGTGCCATTTTCTGTAAGTTCTTTCACAGCTATTTGGTAAGACCCTGTGGGCTCCCATTCTAAACACTGTAGCATTCTAAAAGTGTCCAAAGTTAGCTCTGTGAACTTGACCTGCACACAATGAAATTCCATGAGGGATATTCTCAGCTGATCAACAACATAGTATTTAAACAAACTAAAACTAGAGGGTAGTAAAATTATTGCTGAAGGGATATATATAATAGTAACCTCATTTCGACGATAACTTGTTAATACAGCTTCCTTCAGTTTCAGTACCCTTTTTGAATGGAATCTTGCAATAGATGCAAGGTTCGATGCATAAGAATCAAACAAATTGTCATATCGAAGTGATCTAGATCCCTTGTATGCTCCATCAGCTTTCAAGAATCTCTCAAGCTCTTGAAGCACGTGTTTCCATTCCTTGAAGTTGGTTTTCTAAGAAGAGGTGACACTGTAAGTTATGGTGGAAGATAAATGATAAGCAATACAGGCTTAAATGTCCTAGTGTGCTGAAATGGACAAAAGTTGAAACCCAGTTTGGGTAAATAAGTGGTTAACCATCAAACAAAGCCCACCACGATAAGTTCCACAATGCAAAGCTTTCATGTAGGCCTAGCAATAAAATATTCATTAGTCTCCCTTCATGCATAGATCCACTGATGGGTTGCTCTGTTCCTAATATAGATACCAGTGCTTGTAAAATTGCCCTAATGTAATCCAGAATTTACAAATCCTAAGGGTAAGGACATACTACCTGACAGGCTCAGATCACCACGAACCCCAAACACTAAAATGACCAAATAACAAGAAAAAAGATGAGCTGAATCTCTCTTGTTCTGATCATCAATCCACATATACTAAAAAATAAACGGATTCTTCAAATGAATACTTAGGCTCTTCTATAACTATAATTAAACAGCGGATCAGGAGCAGGAAGCAGCAAAAAAAAAAGTAAAACCGTCACACAAGCAGAAAGGATTGATGAGACGTGGTATAACTAAACTGAATTAAGAACTAGTCGACTGAACCACACTTGGGGAGAAAGAAAAACATAGCGCTACTACATTCGTCCGCTAATGAAGAGAGCAGCCATCTCCTCTCCCTTTCGCAGAACTATTATAGACCAAAAAAACAAAAAACCTAAACGTGCGACATTGAACTCGGGCTCCCCATTTGAAAGCACAGAGGGGAACAGCAATCCTTCTTACGGGATAGGCGGACTTGGATTCCTGGACGAGCGAGCGTAGGCGTCCGGCGAGGTGTTCCACCGCCTCGGCTCGGCGCATGAGCATGGCGACGACGAGGAAGCGGGCGATGAAGCGCAGCTCCTTGTACCGGATCAGGAGGCCCTGGTGCTTCCCTCCCGCGGAGGCGGAGGCGGAGGCGGGGGCGGGGGCGGGGGCCGGGGCGGCGAAGTAGCCTCGGCTGTAGATGGCCTCGTAGAAGACGTATGCGCCGACGAGCGAGCGCGGCTCGGCGGTGCGGAGGTAGCGCGCGTAGTAGAGCTGTCCGATCCGCGAGGCGACCTCGCCGATCTCCCAGCGGCGCAGGCCGGCCGCGACGAGGTCCCGGCGGCGGTCCTGCTGCAGGCGCCACAGGCGCGTGTAGGCCTTGAAGGCCTTGCGGCTGTGGTGGTCCCCGCCGGCGCCGCCGCCGTAGAGCGGCAGGTCGCGCGCGCGCGCGAACTTGCGGTCCGCCGCCTCCACCAGCGCCTTGAACTCCCTGTACGCGCCGGCGGCGGGCTCGCCGTCGGTCATCGCCGGCGACGAGACGAGACGGGTTCCGCCCTCGCCGCTGTCGTCTGGTTTTGGGCGGAGGAGGAGGTGTGAGGTGAGATGGCGACGGTGGAGAGAGAGAGAGAGAGTAATAAAAGGGGAGTTAGTTCGTTCGTTCGATCGGGAAGAGAAGAGATAAAAAGCTCTTGGCCGTGGGGGTGAGCTGTTATTTACTCTGTAAAAACGCTGTCATCTGGGCCATTAATTGGGTTCTAATGGGTCAATCATTCCAGCTTTGTTTGTTTAATGGCCTCCTCTCTGTCAGTCACTCTACACTACACCTGCAGTGTAGTACTAGTACGCACACCCGATTTCCATTTTTCATATTATTTTTGACAGTGATAGTCTACGCCCATTTCGTTGGGTTCTGCATACAAGTCAGTGTGGGCTGCGGGATCCATGTCACGATTCAGGAAGTCGCGCTGCTTGACCGATAGGAAAGCGAAAAGGATACGCACTGGCAGCCAGTTGGACCCAAAAGGTACTCCCTGCGAATTGACCCTGCGACTAGGTCTGTCAGACAATGTTTAGTCACCTTCACACTTGATTCGGTGTGGATCTTGCGTTCACTCCAGAAAGATAATCAAAGCAAGCGGGGGCGCGAAAATCAGTCGTAAACTCACCTATGTGTCGCTGTCGCGGGGACGTCGAATTAGGCAATTAGCCACGGCGACTGTTTTAGTTGGTTGGTTTGAAGTAAGCTGACTTTTTATGAATAGAATTCGTCCCATTTTATAAATAAAGTCCGACAAAAGAATGACTTCAACTGCACGACTCAAACAGGATATTGAATTCGTTCGGATTTTGTCCGGCTGGGTCGTGGTCAGGGCAGCGCGGATAGGGACGGGCATGTGTATATGGCTGCTCCCAACGCTGGCAACGCATCCCTATTAGGTGGACGGCCAGCTGCTTCCATGGACGATGTCATGATCTCTGCATAACGGCGAGCAGCTCCTTGGCTTCGGCAGATTCACACTCTTCGCCGGCGGTGGATACACGCTCCATTCAGTCGCTCTCCAAGCCGGTCGTCACTCGATCTCAATGGAGCTTCCTCAGTGGGTGTCCTTCCTGGACGTGCTGGCCACGCCCACTCTGCCGCACCGCTCCATCCAAACCAGTTGCTCTACTCCCTCCTCGCGCGTCCGGGACCTCGCCGTCGAGAAGTGTCGCGCGGTGGGAGAGGATAGAGAAGAGAGAGACGGGAGAAAGAGAAAATGATGGAGAGAGGTGGGAGGTCACGGTGGGACGTGCATCCTAGGGACTAGGGAGGCAGACAGAGCAGCGGACGCAGCAGGACAGGTGTACATGTCCATTTCGATCCAATCGTGACCCAGATTTGGATAACAAATGCGTCGGGACGAACAATAAACGGACAATATTTTGGAATGAGTATACTCGGTTGGGTTCTGAATTTTTTCCCATCCGAACACAACTGGACACATACGGACTGGATGCGTCCTGTCAAGGACGGAGGAAGGGGGGCGAGTAGGGGGTACGCCCCCTGTGGTCATGGTTTTCTTACTAATATTAGCCATGATTGCTCCATGTTTATGTTGGTGTAGCTAGTTTTGCCCCCCATAAACTCACACACAGTGATGAGTCTAACCTCGCCCCCCTCGTAGTCATTTCCTGGCTCCGTCCCTGCGCCCCGTCCGTTGGGACATCCTAAGTAAGTCATTTTGACCGTGATAGTTTCTTATTTTCGTTTTTATGCAGATCTCTATTTCCATGCAGGTAATGGTGGAGGTGGCTGGCCAAGCCAGCGATCTTTTTTTTTTCTGTTTTGAGTTTGGTGGAGGAATGAGCAGCAGCGAACTCTGTGTTTTTCTCCTCTCGACCAAAGACAACAGTTCACTCTGCAGTCAGCAGCAAATATTCTAAGTTTCCAACCACCTCAACTGCCGAACACTCCTTATTAATAATTAGCAAAAGAAGAGAATCAGAGAATATACACCTGCTCTGCTCTGATCTGATCTGTTGCCCACTGAGGCTACCGCAATTGCCTAACTACGACGGGTAATCTAATAGCGGTAGCACTTTTAAAAGAGAACGAAAGGCGGCTAGCTAAAAACATCTCTCTGCGTCTATGGACTATGGTCGGTGCGGTGCAGTGCAGTAGCAGTGCCTGACCGTGCAATCATTCGGCGCCGAGGCCGAGCCCACTCGTCGGGTCCGGGCACTCTTCACTGCAGCTGGCCCAAAAGAATGCTCTCGCTCGCAGCTTGCTTGGCACAGGCTGGCGCCGCAGTGGCAGCAGGGTCGTTAACAAATCCGTTTACGCTGGGAATCTTTGGATGGACTTCAGAGGCTGCGAGATTAGGACAAGGATTAGCTGAGCTCGGCAACGATTCGCGGTAAAGTCAGCTTTAAACTACTGCTTCGCTTTGGTCCAGCTGGTCCCGTGCGATGTCACCGGAGCAAGGGTGGGCGTTCGGTCTTTTCGGTTAGTTCGGTTCGGTCTTTTTGGTCTTTAACAATTTTGATCATCTAGAAAATGATACCCGTAATAAATTCGGTCTTTCCGGTTTTCTGTTATTCAGTCTTCGGTCTATTCGGTTCGGTCTTCGGTCATGACCAAATAGACCAAAATCTAGTGCGCAAGAAGAGGAATCGACGCCTGGTAATGGGAGAGTGGGAATCGATCGACTGGTCTCTCGTGCACGGGAGAATCTACATTACATGGGGCTAGGATACTCAGTTGTTGGACACAGAAACTATATGGTATGCTTGATTCCGTAGTTGGGACTATAGAATATAGAGAGAATTCCTTATTTGACACTGGCTTAAAATATGGTTCCTTATTTGACACTGCAGAAATTTCTCTTCCCTATATGACATCAAGTTTTAAACTTTTTCCTTTTTTGACACTGCCGTTGGTTCTGTTACACAGTTCCGTCAAATAAAAATCGGGCGGACAAAAGTACCCTTGTTGTTATCCTATCGAAGAAAGCCGACGGAAATTGTGTCTGTCTCCTTCGCTCGCCTGAATCTCCTCCCTGTGCGCCGCCAGCCCCCGAGTCCCGCCTCCTACCTCACCTCGCGGCAGCGAGCTCGCGCTTCCATCCGCGCCGCGCCCTCCTCTTCCAGTCTTCCTCCACGCGCCGGCAGGCCAGCCCCCGGCCTCCTCCCTCACCTCTCTCTCCGCGCGTGCGCACGCCCGGCTCCGGCCGCCGGCAAGGAATTCTCCGCTGCACCTCCGTGGTGCATCCCCGTCTATCTCATCCGGCTTCGACCTCGAGCAAGATCCGCGGCCTCCATCCTCAAGCTCGAGGCCTGCACGCCGCACGCACGTGTGCGCTGTGCCTCCACCCAAAGCCACGCAAATCGCCATTCTTCCGTGCAGTCGCTGTGGCCCTCCTCTCTCCCGGTGTCGCTTCAGTGCACGACCAGCTTCCGCCGCTGCAAGCTGGAGGACGCTCGACTCGGGGAGAAGGACCACCAGGAAGGCTCAGTTGCTCCCAGCCCGAGCTACTGCTACTGCTGCGGCCGGTGCCGCACGAGGACTCGCAAGCGGCAGCAGCTTGCCACCATCGTATGCCACTCTGCGCTTTGGTGCTACTGTGATTGGGTCCCGTGGACCGAGACCCCCATCGCATTCAGCCTGTTCATCGAGTGCACAGACGCATCGCTCCGCCGTGCTAGTCCCCTCCACTAGTGCCAAATTAATTGTCCTGTACAAATTTTTTGTCACATTATACACGGGGTAAAAAGGTCTTTTTAGGCATCTCTTTAACACCGTGGGTTAGCAAGTTGCACTATAGTGTCATATTGGGAAAGAATTTTTGAGGATATGTCAAATAGGGAAGAAAAATTTCTGCAGTGTCAAATAAGGAACCATATATTAAGCCAGTGTCAAATAAGGAATTCTCTCTAGAATATATGTACATAAACTAGGCTGGCACACAAATTTGGCTGCTTTCGTACGTAATTCTCTCAAAATAAAATAAAATCGGTCTTTCGGTCTATTCGGGTTATGTATAAGTGATGACCGAATTTCTGATATAATTTCGGTCTTTTTTAATTTGCTACCCAAATTTTTAACGGTCTTTTTGGTCTCGGTCTTTTCGGTTTCGGTCTCGGTCTTTTCGGTTTTGGTTTTCGGTCTTCGGTTTTTATGCCCACCCCTACACCGGACTGGTTAGGTTGTCTCTCCTTTTTTTTTTTTAAACAAGCGGTCATCTCTGTAGTATATGGAGTACTTCTCTTTGTAAATATATGTCTACATACAACCATTTTATATCAAATTTGAGACACTTATTTTGAACGGAGGGAGTATAAGATGTTTTACATGTTTCACGTAATGACTACATGTAAACTAAAGAATCACTTGGTTTGACATAATTCAGCAGAAACGATCAAAATATTCGACGAGGCAGTCTAGGCCCGTAGAAAATCCAGTTGGAGGGGCGGAAAGCTTACGGCTATGTAATCTGACCCAACAATCCAATCGAGGTCTAAAGTGAGTATACATATAGATACATTGTAATTTAGAAAGAAGAAAAAAAATGGTAGAATATATTACATTTAGCAACAGTGGAGTAGCATTCTAGAAACTTTAGGTAGTCAGAAGGTAGAATTAGCGTGGCGTTGTCATATTGAATCATGCAGGAGAAGTTTTGTTGCATCAAGAAAAAAAAAAGAGCAACCGGTCGCACTGTATGAAATTCCTTTTAAGCAAAGTGTCCTTAAGGGCAGCTGCGATGACGCTGTCCATGTCACTTTTTCGTCTCTTTGTTCGTTTGGAGGGTGTTAGATACTTGTTCACAAATTGGTCGTCTGGTGCACCCAACGGTGCCCTCTCACTTTGGGGTACACATGTCTATTTTGGCCTAGTTTTTTTCTTCTCAAAGAACTAAATTTAAAAATAAAATATAAATATAAACGCAAACATACACGGCAATATGGACTTAAACATAAAAGTTCCACATGATCTAAACATTAAGAAAATTACATAAAAATTAAAATAAAACTAACTAGGGAGTCTTCATCATCGTTTTCGATGACGATCATCGGTTTAATCAACATGGTGGCAGCAGACGGTGGAGCTGGCATCCGGCGATGGCATCGTCACCTAAACCCTAAGAGTTCGGGACTGAGGACAACGCAGCCTACCGGGTGTGGATGGTGGCAAGGCACGCAACGACGCAAACGGAATTCTAACGAGGTTCTCCTACCGTGTGGGAGGATACAATCAGGCGACACCTCCCAGTTCTTGCGCTTGTAAGGGTACGCCTACATCAGGGGCCGATCGAAGGAGCGGCTCACGGATCCGAAGCAACAATGATACAGCTCAGAAAATGCAGGTGGATTTGATCTATTCGATGGAGGTGTGTGTGGGGGGGGGGGGGGGGGGGGGTGATCAGTCAGATGGTGGGCTGGGGGAGACGGGGGGGGGGGGGGGGGGGGGGGGCAGGAAACCTGGCCGCGGCGTTATTTGACGTCACCCCCTACTTCTATTTTTTGATTTCACCCCTTTTTATGTTTAAGCTTTGCATTTTCTTCTACTTTGTCGTGTCTTTCCGGTAGGTGCGAAACGAAACATTCATAACTGATTTTCTCCCTTGCATACTGATTTTCTCCCTGGCATTCTTCATTTGGATATATGCAAATTTGTTATCTGTCGTTGTTATTGTACACAAGGGTTGTGTGCAGATTGAGCATGCTCCGGACTTGTATCCGAGTCTGCGTCCACTGTCCAGCAAGTCTGCTGTGCCTGGTGTTTAATGGAAGCTTTTTTTTAGATTAAATAAAGTACCTTTGTAGTAGTGACTGGAAAATTCTCTTAGTAATACGATAGCATAATAAATATATCTACAAATTCTTTGTGTAGACGCTATTGCGCTAAGTACACGACGGAAAATTCCATGTTTCAAAGGACTCCAAAGAAAGGATTGGTGATGGCAGAGTTCAACTCGGCTCCAGCTGTATTCAGGATCGCCTTGTCAACCTTGTCCCTCGCCAAAAACAAGAACTCGTCGCCTTCGAGTTTCTCAAATCCACACAGCTCAAGGAACTGTATGCCCCCAAGATTTCCAACCCTCTCCTGTAAGGTGCAGAAACAGATCATCAATCTCTGGACTCATGGTTGTTCAACGGATCATTTTACCAATCCTAGAAATAGGAAACTCACCTGAAATGTAGCATTGCTGAGTCTAATCTTTCTGAATTTCTCCTCTTCGGGACTTTTAACTACGTTCCCAATGTAGGTAAGGAGTGTTTGAAAAGCCCTCTTCACCTTGGCATCCTCCTCCTGTCGCCAATTCAGTCTCATAGTTAGGTAAATGTGATCAAATCAGTAATAGTATCAAAATTTATATATGTTTTTAGGTATGTGGACATATACTGGACTACTGCCTAAAACTTCACTTATTAGGTTGCTACTATATGATATCAAAGGTCAACACAAAACAGGAATCTAAAGGCATTCAAATCATTCGTCCAAACAAGAAATGTCAGTCTTTCCAATAGTACGAAAATACATTTGATACAAATATCTCCCTCCTTGCTGATAATATGCTTGGTGGTTGCAGAAAGTCATATCAGGAATCAATACGAAGTTGGGAGATAAAGCACTGCATATTACGATACCCATCTCTGATGATGCCTATTTTCTCCACAATTTTGTACAAATAGACTGTTTCGCTCTCATCTTGGTTCAACTGCTTGGTTACATTATCTTCTAGATTCAACTCCTCATGTTTGAGCTTTCTCGTCTCAATAGAATTAAGCAAATATTCATGCCCCGTGGATTATATGTTAGGTTATGCACCGAGAGCATACATTGTTTGTTACTTTTCCTCTACGAGTGCTACATTAAAGAAGATATAACGCTGGAGGAACACAAGTTTTTGGCCATCTAGTTACAGCTATTCTGCTACAGGATAAATAATGGCACAAACCCTGTTCTATTGTTTTGGCATTAGGAGTCAAAACTACTTAAAACTTGCAGCTGTCATTCTAAGTTAATCAAGTGATAAAATTCTTAGGCTCCTCAACCAGTTGTTACAACTGCCATTATATTCACATATATTCAGTAGTAAGTTTATCCGTCAAAGTGCACCATTTAGTAATAAATGCTCCAAGGGAAAGTGAATAACATGTGCCACCAAGGGAAATTAGAACGCATACCTTGTTTTGCTGCTTAATATTTCTTAAGCAGTCTCTCATCCGCTCTGCTTTTGTGGCTGGTCTGACAGGTAATGCACTCTGAAATGCGTAGACCACAGTTAATTCAATAAATAATATTAAAACATATCTTACAAAAATAATAAGGGTCTGCATCTTGGGCTCTCTAGTACAATTCTAAAAGGCCCAGCGCAGGCTGCCAAATCAAATCAAGTAGGATTTTTCAGAAGAGTATTTGTTCTGAGAAGTGAGAGGTTCAAAAGTATATGAAAATCTTGCGAACTTATCTCACATGTTAGATTCTGGAAAGGTAATTCAGGTGCTCAAAACAGTAGTGAGTAACGTTTAAACTGAATGGATGCACTAAAGCTGGATCAACAACTTATAATGTTAACGATATCCGAATTAAGAAAAAAATACCTTCTTCTCTTCGACAGGCGGTGGTGCGCTTGGCTTGGATGCAGATGGGACTTCAGCAGGCAATCCAAGTTTTCTTCTCCGTTCAGCCTAAGAATCAAAAAGACAAAACATTTTAAGGCAAAATTACTACTTAGTTAGGAACTTAATACATTGAATATAGTTGAATATCCCCAGGTTACATCAAAGTAAACCATTATGTACATATATAAAACATACAACAATATTCGCAACTTAGCAACATATGGATATTCCTGAGTGAGATGAAAAAACAAGAAACCTTGTCCTCTTCCAGTTTCTGGCGAATCTTTTCTCTGGCCCTTTTCTCTTCCTCTTTCTCAAGCCTTCTCAATTCTATGATGCTGCCGATGATGAGGGAAAAAAATTAATCAAAATCTGATATCATTTGTGTAAGTGTAGTAAAATAAAATCACAATAAGGAACCAACCGTTTCCGTTCATTCACCTCCTCCATTCTCTTAGCTTCAAGAAGCTCCTTACCAATTCGTATGCGGTCCTAAATTATGCCTAATATGTGAGACAGAATACTAAAAAGGGACGAAATGTAAAACAGATACGAAGGTAAGAAATAGTTATAGTAATGCTAAGGTGATTACTTCCTAATATTGAGTTAAAAAGTGAACTCGTAATGATGAGATGACATCATGTGGAGCATAAAACTAGTATTGAGAAAAAATGGATACACCTTTTAAGATTGGTATCAGCGCTCATCAGTATTATTAGATAAATTATGTATTATAGTTTGTAAATGTTGACTAACATGATAGAAGGAAAATGCATGTACCCTAAAACCTCCACAAACAATCTGTTGGAGGTATACACAATTACAATTTCCGATGATGAACAAGACAATAAATAAACTCCTTCCCCTTTCAAATAATCTTCAGTAGATAAATTTGAGACTAGCGGTTAAATAAAATAAAAATGAATCTATAAGGAGATGTTCTGCTAAAATATTGACATGAAGGGTAATTGAGTATAAGTGGCTCAGCAAATATTCTTTCTGTTTGAACGGTATTGTCAAAGATCTGCATGTTTAAATATAATTATGAAAGGAGTAATGACAATCTGTACAAAAGATGTCCAATTGAGATACATGTTACAGGTTATACAGATGTAGTGGCTCATTTGTACTGATAAAACAAATCAGTACACCTTTTAAATACATACACAACTATAGTACAAAGCAAGAAGGTAAAACATAAGTTTTTTTAGAGGATTGAAGTTGATATACCTTCTCCCTTTCTCTCTCCATCCTTCTCTCTTCTTCTTCTTTCTTTTTACGAGCACGCTCCCTACAAACGAAGTGGATAACTTCAGTATGAGATGTTTGGTACGAAAAAAAAAGAAGTGGATAACTTCAGTATGAGATGTCTTGTAAGAAAGCAACACTATAGAGAAATACAATTTTTTTTATGTCACAGTTTCTTTATCCATAACCTGCGCTGTTGTGATGTTACTATGTCAATCCATCCAAGTTCCTAACTCTACGCAGGTGAGAGGAAATTATAGAAAAACTGACCCTCTTCCAAAAGAAACTGCACAATTTTCCGGTAGGAGCTATTATCATTTCCCAAAACATTAATCTGACCATGCTGCTACCATGCTTGAGTTTTACACTATGGCTCTTCACTAAAGTTAGAGGTAAAACATAAAGAAAAAGGTATCCGTAAGTCAAATGATTAGATTCAGAATCAGACCATAAAAATATACAAAAAGACAAGTATCTGCTATTTCTAAAGAGAACAATGCAACCACCAGCCATGATTCAGGAATGTTTCAAAAAAGAACCTTAGCTCCTGCGTCTTAATCTTCTTTTCCTCCTCAGTAAGAGAGGGTTTGTTAGCTTCAGTGTTCGACTTGGCCGGCACCTGAGAGAGGGGAAATAACATAAGAAACCTGCAGATGTTATGTGCTGGGTGAACATAATTTTTTTCCTTGCCAAAGCGTTGATAATTATCTATATCCATCTCCCATTAGACGCATTTAATGTATACTCTGTGGGACAGTTGACCCTTCTGTGCATGGGCTGTGCACATAGAAGCAGCCATCAATGAGGAGCTTTGGCAGTTGAATTCGGCATCAGCTACAGTTCAAACGATAATGCATACTCTAAAGTAGATTTCCATCAGAAAAGTGAAGAACATCCAAATCTGGGCAAATTTTATTAAAAATATCCTGAAACTTGACATGCTTATTGTACAAGTATAGACAGTTCTTGAACAATGGGATTGCAAAATAGGTGAGAACATGCCATTTCAAAAACGTATGCTACCCACCATATGTATAAAAATTAAAAAGCATTTCTTCTGGAAAGCTCAAGGATAACAAGTATCAAAGACTAGAGTATGCCACTACTGCTATGAAGCACATCCTAATTTGCAAACATGGGTATAAGTTTAGCATCATTAGATAATCAATATGAACAAATCTCTAACAAACAAAGAGCAAAATAAAAATCATCATACCATAGGCATTTCATCAATATCAGGATCCTCTTGGTGCTCAGAAAGCCAGTTTATGGCACCTTCGATGGTGCTATTACCTTGTAAAAGTACACGGGTTCAGCAAAGTTATGAACATCTCCGTACTCCAATTACCTTTACATGAGATAATATCAACAAAGGGAGTATAAAGTATGACGGCAGTAGGCAAGAAAATATTTCCTACACATTGTTTATTCTGGTCCATTCAGATGATTTAGTAGTTCGATGTCACAGATTATTTCAGAAACAAAAATGTTTAATACTCCCTCCGTCCAACAAAGGATGTCTCAACTTGATCAAAAATTGGATGTATCTAGACATGATTTAGTGTATAGATACATCCATATTTGATAGAAAGTGTGACATCTTTTGTTGGACAGAGGGAGTAGAAGAGATTATAGTTTAATAAATTTGGTGCTCATTCCCATTCTCACTTCTATGTTATCCAACAGTTAAGCTATCTATATTTTCTTCGACATGGTTTTTCTTAGCTATCTAATCTGATGTCATATGTTAATCAGAACCAAATAATATCACCTATCGTAATACGGCACTTTGACTAAGGCTGTATTGTACTTCATTTGGTCCATATGAATGAACAAAATTAAAGTATGGCATTGGATAAACCACAGCACCAACTAGTAACAGTACCAAAAGGAGATATAGGCCCTACTCTACTCTGAAGATATTCAGAGTAGCTTACTACAACCCATCCCAAACAGGATGGAGCTGGAGGAAGCCACAGAACAAGTAGTACAGGCCCTGGCATGGTAGTCAAACGAGTCAGATGCTATACATACCGGAGAAGTGAAGTGCCCTAGTGGCACGCCCCGTCGAAAACCCCATCGCTTCGAGGTCGGCAAGCATCTCCTTGTTCACCTCCGGCGCCACCATCTCTGCTCATTGAAATACCCGAATTACACAAAACACTCCGCAAGCCCTTGGCTTATATATCTTCTCAAGTTGAAAAAAAAATCTCACCTTGCGGCTCCCCACTTCCGGATGCATCCACGTCCATGGCCTCCGAGGCCGGCTTCAGCGGCGCCTCGAGATCGATGGGCTTGGCCGCTTCCATGGTCTTGTCCGTGAACTCCGTGTGACCCGTGCGCTTGGTGTGCAGGTCCACCTCCTGTGATGTGAACCACCAAATCAATAACCAAAACGATCCTGGATCGAGCACCACCGACCAAGACGCATCTCGCAAATCGGACCGAGCTTTCGCCGAGAGACGAAGAGGGGGGAGCGAGATCTTACGGTCTGGGAGCGGCAGGGCTTGCCGCAGTCGGCGCAGATGAGGTTGAGGACGGCCTCCGTGGACTCGGCGAAGTTGGTGTGGGAGGTGGCCTCGGCGTGCGCCTGCGCCTCCTCTACGCTCCGCAGCTGCGCGCCGCAGTCGCCGCATCGCAGAGACAGCCCAGCCATTGCTGCTTGCTTTCCGATCGGGAGAATTTGGGGGCACAAGTCGAAAGCTGCTTCCTTTGCGAGGAGGTTTATTGGGAGAGGAGGCGGACGAGCAATTGCAATTGCAATCGGGAACGTGCACAACAATGGCTTTGTGCTTACCGTGCGCCCGCCCTCACGGTTTCCGTTTCCTAAACTAAATCGCATTACTACTCTCCCTTTGTTTTGTTTTTGAATTATAATACGGAGTATATGCTTTACGTTTTCTCTAAATCGTATGATCAAAACGTGTTTTAATTTTATTCAGTCGTCTCAAATTTGTATGGAATTTGTCACATTCGCATGCACTCACATTTTGTGCAGCAATTTCTTTTCAAAATCTCACTAGGCCCCGCTTGGATGACCGTATTCAGGTCGGAAAGCGTCGTGAGGAAAAACGGACGTGGAGAGGTCCGTGTAATTCACTGGTAATGAGGGGTAGAAAATTACGGAGCGGAAAACCGCACACCCTTCCCAAGCAGGGCCCTAGGCACAGGGACGGAGCCAGGATCCAAACACAAGGGGGGCCAAGTGCATATGAAACAGCTTGGAGGGGGCCAGATGTTTAATTTTGGCTAAATATCGGGCCAGATCTGCAAATTTACAGGGGGCTTTTTCGAAAAAATTCCACCATGGAGGGGGCCATGGCCCCAGCGCGCCCCCCCCTGGCTCCGTCCCTGCCTAGGCATCTGTCGTCATTAATGGTCTGATACACTAGCCTCAACTCTTAACACACGTGGTTTAACAAGAGGTTGCAGCCTTCTAGATCTGTTCAGTTTAGTGCCTTCTAGATCTGTTCAGTTTAACAAGAGGTCTCAACTTGTGATAAGCTGATGCAAGTTACGGCTTCATGCCCATCACCGAGGCTCGAGATGAGTATTGAATTCTTACACTTTGGTGGGAAGCTTTTACTTGCTCCAGACATTGGATTGAACACATGGTTTAATAAGAGGTTGTGGCATAGTAGATAATTGTTGGTGACTTTGAATTGAACACGAGGTTTAAGACATGGGCTGACGCAAAGGTAATTATGTGGAGAGGCAACAACGGCAGATAGTGAGGTGTCACGGTATGACCGAGGTGGCGTGAGTTCCCTTGATCGGGGCCGTCTACTACGAGTTGTTGACGAGAGTCCCTTGTGCTTGCCTCATGTTTGCGCGAACATGTCGATCCCGTAAACATGGAGAAGAATGGCGTGGGTTCAGATTTTAGCGGCCGATTTGAAGCAGCTCTGGTCTGTGTAGTGGTAGTGCTGGTGCACCGTGTGCATGTTGGGATAGCCTTTGGAGGTATTTTGGTCGGTTATGCGGCGTTGGGTTTATCTTGATTCTTGTCAGGGTGCCACATCTTCACTAGCTAGTGTTTCTCTGAGCGAAAGTCGTTAATTGCATATTTGTCGGGGTTTTTCTCAGTTTCTTAAATGTACCGGGTGTTTGAAAAATCTCGTCGGTGTATCATTGTTGCGACGGTCTCCATGACCGTGTGAGAGGTAAAAATTTATTTGAAAAAAATGTATTTTATAATGTGGTTCTTTCTCTTATCTAAATGACATGCCATTGCTCTCTCGATACTGTGGTTCTGTCAAGTATTGAGGGGCTGGTTCTTTTTCACCGTAACAAGCACACTGCACATGCTTGGCAAAACCTGCTAGCAGATTCGCGTGCATATATTTTCTCCCGCAACTTAGAGCTCATTTAAAACAGTCGGGAATGCCACAGTATTCATGAAGCATGTTTTTTTTACCAGTGAAGGTAAGACCATTTGTAAACCTTTTATTTTTTTTGGATAGACCATCGCAAACCAGATACCAGATTCGTGTGCACATATGTCGTCGTCGTCGTGAGATTGTGGGTAGAGGAAAAAAATTGTCACTGTCGTGAGATTCGTGTGCACATTATTCATGATGCATCTTTTCTTTAGAAGTTAAGATTAAGACAATTCACAGACTTTAGGGTGTATCGCAAACTGAAGCCTCTCCGTTGGTCTACACTCGTCGCGGCGTCATGCCTTGATGCACATGCATCAGGGTCTAATTTTTTTTTAGCCTAGCTTACTATAGAAAAGGGATTTTTGCATCACGTTAGACCACCAAGTGTGCATCAAGGCATCATGGTTACTTTTGTTACAGCTCCGCCCCTGGCTAAGAATATCTATGCTTAGAGCTAAACCTAGTCTTAAAGAGGGCATGCAGTTCTGGTTAGATACCTTATGAACATTTTTTTGATGCAACGTTCCATGTAAATATTCCCCCTTGAGTTATACAATGGAAAATGGAGCAGTAGATAAAAAAAGTACAGTGAAGAAGTCCGTAGGGGAGCCCCTATAAAATGCTAATGAGGTGGGCTTTGCCACAAACCTTGGGCAACCAGGCTGGTGGAAAAAATTGCCATTGATTCGGCCCCGAGTGAAGAGGCTATCGGCCCAGTTTGGCCCTATTCTCAAACGATGGAATCGGGAATCATATGCTCCAGAGTTTCTCAAAAACCAAAAAAATCCCAGACAGTCTAGTTTCCTGCTAAAAGAAAGGCAGCTCCGTTCAACTAAAAAAATCCCCAAACGACAATTTCCACTCAATGTTACTTGTACGCGAGGAACAGTTTATTAATGTGCAGCGGGCTGTTAATTAGATTTATTATCTGCATATTCCAGGTTCAGTTCGAGCGAGGGGTGCACAAGGCTGCAAGCTCGGATGCGCACATATTGTCAACCATCATAGTCATTCGGAGCATTGCTGTCGTGAACTCGTAGCCACAAAAATACAGGGAGATTTTTCTGAATCGTATTTTTCTAATGATACAGTATAGGGGAATGGTTGACGAATTTATGAAAATGTTAGACAAGGGCGAAATCAACTTTGAGTGATGCTGACAGAGGAGCAACTACATGCATGTCACGTAGTACGTAGTATTATATACAATTGCTTCCATCATCGAGTCCGTCAACATCATCGCCAACGTTTCCTCACAAGCTAGGGACACACTCTAGAACCACTCTGAAATCTGATTTTTTTGCGAGTCAAATACGTCAATTCCGAACTTAATTTCTCAGATGCGATGCCGAGCATCTGGGCCGCTGCCTTGCTCGTGTCGTGCTCGTCCATATCCTAGCGGTGTCTGCAACTGGCTACCAAGAGGCAGCACATCCCGACCCTGTCACCGGTCACCATTCCGAGCTGTCACCCAAGTTCAGTCCTGCCCAAGTTGCTCTGAACCATCAGTTCTTCCAGGGTTCTATCCATCTGAAACTGCAAGAGCAAGACGCCTCAATCTCGATCCATTTGTCTCGCTGGCAGCGCATATATCAAATCCGTGCCCGATAAAGAACAAGCAGAAGGGCATGGATCCTTATCGGAATCGTTCAACAGTGCGTGACAGATCGATGGAGAGTCAGTCAGATATATACCTACTCTTTGAAGAGCACCTGAAGCTGTCTACTCTCAGCCTCTATCCTCCCACTATACAGTGAATTAATTTACCAGATTAAAACAAAAACCGTCGAGAGTCGAGCTGCAGCAAGGAATCTGCATCGAGACGCATAAACAACAGCAGATCTAGCTGTAGATAGAGCTGGGCGACAGTGCGCTCTCTGGAGCGGAGAGTTTAAATTAAATTAAGCTTTTCTGTTTAAAAGCGAATGGTGGGGGGAGTAGGCGTGGTAATAACTGGGTAAGCACGCCGCGGGTCATATTTAACCCCGGCGCCACCGTGCCGGTAATCATTCCGACAGGATATTCGGCGGCGCGGCGCGGCGGCCGGTGGCCACACGCACGATCCCGACGGACGATCTTCCTTCCTCCACGGGCAACGGCCTACTACTTGCAGCTGCTGGAGCGCGCACGTACGTAGCAGCACCTGATTGCCCATCATCATCACGCTCATCGACCAGATCTTCCGGAAAAAAATGCATTGCACTCGATGACGTGCTCGATCACCCACGGAATCTCCAGGCAGAGAATCGGGGGGCCGCCACGCCGTAGGCTCCAAAAAGCTTCGCATCATGACTCATGAGAGCAGCTCTTCTACAGATTACTACTATGGAGTACGTGCGAAGTACAGCGTGTCGATACACGGATCACGAGCGCGCAAGGCTCCAGACTTGGGTTGGAAACCAGCGCCGTCGCCGTCGACGATCGCTTTCGCGGAGGAGGGCGCCCGCCGGGGTGGACGAACGACGGCGTCGCGGAGCGGGATGGCTGTCGGTTACTCCTCATCAAGCCCGGTCAATGGGTGGCCCAATGCCTGCGCTTCACGTGGCCGCCGGGGCCCGCAGGACAGCGACGCTGTTCTCTCCCTTCCGCTTCACTGCTCCCTCTTCACTGTCCTTTTCCCTTTGTCCCCTTCCACCCTCTCACCATCTCGTGCAGGTTTTACACTTGACCACCTCCAGCTTAGTATAACCAAGTAGGAGTAGCTTGCCTTGATTTTTTTAGCTTAACAGACAAGGGTTTTTTTAGAAGAAAGAGGAGCTAGAGGAGTAGTGCTGCCGCTGGGCACTGGCCTAGCTAGGGTGGGCGAGGTTTGACAGAAACGTGCTAGATAAAAATAAAATTTACAAAATTTGCAGAAAACCCCCTGCTTTCTTCGCTAACATTTTTTATTCCCCCCTCCGGCGCAACGCAAGGCGTCTCTCCCAAGCCCTGCCTTATTTCCAGGGATCCGTGGTGGTAGGAGGCTCGGTCCACCACGCCAGCGGCGGCTCGTCGGCGAAGAACCCGCCGCACGGCTCGTCGTCGTCCAGGAACCCCGTCTCGTCCTCCTCCAGCTTCGGGAAGCTCCCGTGGAAGAACAGGTGGTGGTGGCCCGCCGCGCCGGGCCCACCGAGGAGCGCCGCATCCGGCGCTGCAGGCGCCGCCTCCTCCGCCGGCGGCGGCGTGGCGCCGGTCGCGTCCGTGTCGTTCAGGACCCCGCTGGAGTCGCTGTCGGACGACCCCACGCCCGCGGGCGGCGGCCCGTCGGACGCGCCCGGCTCCTCCTTCACCGACGTGAAGCTGGCCGCCGCGTCCTCGTCCCCCAGCTTCCCCTTCAGATCCTTGATCTGTCAAGCACACGCACACACCACCAATCAGCCATTGCGTACTTAAGAACGAACCGGCATGGAGTCAGTAAAGCAAACACGGCGGGCGGCCCGGCGCGTCGTCCGTTACTCGTTACCTCGGCGAGGAGCGCGTCCTTGTCGCGGCGGAGCGCGTCGTGGTCCTGGCGCAGCGCGTCGTAGGAGTGGCGCAGCGCGTTGTAGTCGCGCTCGAGCTGCTTGGTCTTCCAGCGCGCGCGGCGGTTCTGGAACCACACGGCGACCTGGCGCGGCTGCAGGCCGAGGTCGCACGCCAGTCGCGCCTTGCGCTCGGGCTCCAGCTTGTTCTCCACCTCGAAGCTCCGCTCCAGGGCGCGCACCTGCTCCGTGCTCAGCCGCCGCTTCTTCTCCCCTCGACCGCCGCCGCCGCAGCCGTACGACAGCATCTCCTCCTCGGCCTCCGCCTCCGCCTCCACCTCCGCGTCCATCCCGGCCACGCCGTAATCCATATCTAATCGGGTAACCACGCACAGCAGCAGGGACTCAAAACCTTGGCATCTACTGTACTTCTTTCAACTCTACACTAAATAAAAGACGAATTCCGGCCACACACACAGACATAAGAACAGAGCGAGAGAGAGAAGCATGGCGAGTAAAAATTACCGTTCGGATTGGCCATCTGGAGGAGGGAGGAGGGGCTTCCGCCGCCGCCGGGTCGCTTCATGTCGAGCTTCACTGGAATTCAGAGAGGGCACCACCACCACCAACACCAACTTCCTTATTACTGCGAGAAGAGGAGCAAAGAACTGGAGGAAGAAGAAGGGCTCTGGTGCCTCCATTGCTGCTGATCCCTCCCGCTTCCCCGGTGCACGCTCTGATCCATGACCGACACCATGTACGCTCTAAGGCTCACTCCCTTCAAGAAATGTTCCCCGCAATCGGGAATTCCTCGCGCGTCGATCCAAGATAGAGATGGGGCTTGGGAAGAGAGTGGAGGAGTGTGGAGTGGAGGTCTTGCTCTGCTTCTTCTTTTCCTGCTTTTCCTTTTCGTTCTGTTTTCCCAACACTGCGTGCGTGCTGCATTTCCGTGTGCGTTAATAAAGGAGGACGAGAGAGGGACAGCGCCGGTGATGTGCTGCGGCTTGGGTTAGGTTGGAACGGTGGCGCGGTCAGGAGCTGACCATGGTTAGGCCAGCACGCGTCGCACGGCAAGGAAAATACGGGATCTTTTGCCCCGCTCAGGTCAGAAGCCAACGAACCGGGCGTGGCGAGCACGGACTGGTGCGTAGGTAGTGTTTCAGCGTGTAGTGTTGTACATGACTTGAGGTCGTGGACGCTTGTGGTGGCAGAATATGAGCTGTGGATTTGTCACGTAAATTTTGATATGGTCGATTCACATAATGACATTGTCTTACTGCAGCGCTTTTGGGTGTTTGGGAGACTTTTTGATGGACAGCGCTCAGCGTCCCTCGGTGATCCGGGGCGAAAATCCTCCCCCTACACGTGCCCCCCTTTCTTCCCGCCAAATCTCAACAGATCTCGCTTTTGCTTCCGATGCAGTAAAATGGTTCGACCGAAATAAAAAATGTGTACTATTGAAGAAAAAAAATTATTTTCCGCCAAAAATCATGTACCAGATCCCGCTTTTGCTTCCGATGCAGCAAAACGGTTCGACCGAAATAATTTTTTTGTACTATTAAAGCAAAAAATTATTTTTCACCAAAAATCACGTGCCAGATCCCGCTTTTGCTTCCGATGCAGCAAAACGGTTCGATCGAAATAAAAAAAATTGTACTATTGAAGCAAAAAAATATTTTCCACCAAAAATCACGTACCAGTTCCCGCTTTTGCTTCCGATGCAGCAAAACGGTTCGATCGAAATATAAAAATTGTACTATTGAAGCAAAAAATTATTTTCCACAAAAACGTAAATGCTTCTATGAAGCAAAAACGGGTTATTTCTTATAAGAATTTTGTACTATTGTATCAAAAGTCTAATTTGTGCTATTGTAGCATCTCACATGGGAAAATTGTGCTGCTGCAGCAGTATTAACTTGGGAGAACGTAGCAAAATTTGTGCTATTGTAGCATCTCACATGGGAATTTTTTTGCTATATTGTGTACTGCAGCAATAGTAACTTTAGAGACTTATGGAGCAAAATAATTGTACTATTATAACAAAAATCACGTAGCAAAAAATCATTAATTTGTTTTTTCTTCAAATCTTAAAAAATGGCCGACGGTAGCAATGCGGGCTTCAGCACCATAAAAAAAATGCTGCTAAGTAGCACAAACGAAATTGCTGCAAAATCTCTACAAATTTGCATCAATTGCTACATCATTGTAGCAAATAAATTGTACTATTATAACAACATCACATAAATATAATAGCAAATAAATTATTATATTACAGCAAAGTCGCCCTTCTGCGGCAGCACCACTTCCCGTCGTCGGCAGCACCGCCCCATGCTCCCATGAGAGCAAAGTGAACCTTCTCTGGCAGCACCACTTCCAGTCGTCGGCAGCAACGCCAAGCTCCCATGAGAGCAAAGTTGTCCTTCTCGAGCAACACCACTTCCAGTCGTCGGCAGCACCCCCGTGCTCCCATGAGAGCAAAGTCGCCTTTCTCCCGCATCACTGCCGCCCTACCATTGGAGCAATGTCGTGTTACTGCACAACATCGGCGGCGGAGGGAAAGGAGCAGCACGGCGACGCCGCCAGCGCATCCCATGTAGTAACACCGGGTGCCTTTGCAGCACCATCGCACGCCCCACGAAGCATGATCCGCTGCCTCGTCGATGGGGGCGAGCTCATCCACGCGGGCGCGAACCAGTTCCAGCACTACGTGCCCAAGGAGATGGACGGCGGCGCCGGGGCCGACGAGGCGATGGAGGCAGCGCAGGGAGCTCGTTTGCGCGGCCCCGATCAACGTACGCCACGTGGCCCACTCCAGGCTTGCCCAGGAAGAAGTTGACCCAGTCGGCGAGTCGAGTCCCCGGCCTCCTCGTCGTCCGTCGTGTCGCGGGGGCCGTGTTTCCGCTTGCCGGCGGTGAAGAGGATGCTCTCTGGTTTTCCCTCGCGCCGCCCCGCACATGACGCCGGCAGGAAGGTGCTCCACGTATGCCGCCAGGACACGCCCGGCTTTGCGCGCGCTTGCGTGCGGCGTGGGTCTCGGATTCGGAGGGGATCTATCCGCGGAAGTATCGAGGCGCCGCGCCGCGAAGGACAGCGGTGGCGGCGGCGGCGAGCGGGCTGCTGGACTCCGCCTGGAAGGAATAGGGAGAGGGTGAGGGGCGTGGTAGACCTGGTGGTGGGGGTCGCTAGTTGGTGAGGGTGGTTGCCTGATTCGGGCAGAGCGACGACGACCGGAGAGGTTGCTTCAACAGCGCAGCGGTGCCGAGCGAACAAAATAGCTGCAGGTGTGGCTGGCGACAGAGGTGGGCCCCCTCCGGTCGTCCATGGCGACGGTGGTGAGACCGCGTGCCGGCGAAGGAGAGGACGGTGCTCCGGCCGAAGGAGCAGGGGGCGGTGTGGCGGCGCGCCGCATCGCCGGGCTGCTCGTCTCGCGGGGAAAGAACGGGTAGAGGAATAGATCGTGGTGGGGATGAGATTAAAGCTGGCCATACGGGCCGTGCTTAACGGGCCGGCCCGAGGCACGGCCATTTTGGCCCGGCACGAGCACGGCCCGGCCCGATTCTAATCGTGTCGTGCCATGGCCCGGCCCGTTGCGGGCCCGTGCCCAACTTCAGGTTGAAGCACGCGGGCTGGCCCGGCACGGCCCGATTAACTTTTATTTTTATTTTTGTTAGGCTTTATACCTATTTTTACGTATTTTTTTGATTTTTTATAGCTATTTATACATATTTTTCATTTTTTATTGTTTATTTACCGTGCCTAACGGGCCGTGCCGGGCCGCCGGGCTCTATCCGTGCCGGCCGTGCCGTGCCGGAGGCCGAGTTGAGTCACGTGGGCCAGCCCGGGCACGGCCCGTTAGCTAATCGTGCCTAACGGGCCGTGCCTTAATCGTGCCGTGCCGGCTGGGAAACGGGCCGTGCCGTGCCGGGCCAGCCCGATGGGCAGGTATAGATGAGATTGGGCTGATGGACCCCACACCCTGTCACTGTCTCTTGGACACGCGTCGCGAAGTGGAGGCGGGGGACGCGAGTCGCGCGATCCCCGGATGATTGGTATCATTTCCCCTTTTTGATAGCCAATCTAGAGTGTAATTATGTGATCGAGCAGCGGAGCTGGAGTAAAAGAAACCCCGGTGCTCTTGGAACTACTACCGATTAAATTGCCTTATGCATCGTAGAAAATGGACATCCTGATATACACTTGGTAACCTAACCCGACCCGACGTAAGATCCTTTTGTATACTCCCTCATGCGCTCCGTCTCTAATGTGATCACGGTCATGAGTATGACATGGGATGATACCTAGCTGATGGGATCTATTCTCGTTGGTCAACATTTATCCAGATCATCGCAACCCTATTAGTGAAACAAACTCTCACTTCACGGGGCAGTAAGAGAGTATTCGCAAAAATGACGAGCGAGCATTTGGTGTGCTCCACTCCAAGCCCCGGTTTGCGATTGTTCTTGTCTATCTTGGTCCCAGACAGATGTACGAGATCCTAATATTTATGTTATCATGTATAACATGATCAGCGAGATCGAGCGTGATGCTAACTTGGTGTTCAGTAAGACGTATGGGTAACACGACCCTCTTACCGACCAAGTGTCCAACGTCCGAACCATATTGTCTGAATTCCTCGCCATCCATCTTCAGACTCATGATGAAACAACTCACGATAAAAATCTAGAGTGACTTAAATGCGCACTTTGTAGTGCGCCGAGCACCCGAGTCTGTTGTTCAGTGAACTAGTGTGAATTTTAATTTTAACTGAAATTGTTGTAATAACTATATTTTTAATTGTATTGTTATTGGACTATGCAATATTTTCCTATACTTTCCAAAATTTAAATTTGATGTTCGTATTGCCAATACAAAGGTAGATAAAAAATGGACCGGCCGTTCAGGGTACCGGTGTTGGCGGCACTGTAAACTTTGTCTCGGTAGATCTAAAGCGGAGAGAGATTACGGGTGTGTCGGACAAATTAGGAGTGTGGAGGTTGGGAGATGCTGTCGGATGCTACTAGCATCGTGTAGATTCATCCACCATGGCTTTCGTGAGTGGAAGAGATGTTGGTTTAGTCGGGAGATTTTACAATTTGACGCACTTTACTTTTCACTACTATTATTTGTCACACCTTGTGTCACTGATAGGTGGTCAATGTGACAAATAATAAAAGATCTCACAGAAGTTGTGTGGTAAATCGTAAATTATCCTTTGGTTTAGCCATATCAACGTGCTGCTACATCTTGTGTCATCTTCTTCCTCCCGCGTAGCAAATCCGTTCCCAACTTGATCGAAAGCTCTAGGCTAGACAAGGGGCGGTGGTCAATGTCAGGTCAGTGCTTATTCCCGCCCATGCACCCGCCCAAACAACTCCCTCCTCCCTCATCCCAATCAACAAAATCCAAACCCAGGCATGGCGGCGAGCTCGCACCGGCGGCCGTGCCCGTGCGTGCGTGCGTGATCGAACCAAAACCACCAGCGTGACCGACGCGAAACTGTGGGACGACTGCGCGTGGACGGGGTCGGCACCATCGGCGGTGGCCGGCGGTCGGTTCGGTTCGTCCCGTGGGGACCACAGACGAGACGAGGCGTGATGGCGTGGACAAGTGCGCGCGGCCCGGTGGGCCCCAGCAGCTGCAGCGGAGGGGAAAAGGCGGGCCGCTTCCATTGGTCGGGGATCGGAAAGGCAGGCCCGCCCGCCCGGTAAAAGCCAAACTATACGGAGCTGCGGCCTTTCTGGGGAATGCTGCCGCCACTGTCGTGCTGGTGGTGGCAGTTGCAGTTGCGGTAAAAACATTTTTCCTTCACGGCACGTCCCGCTCCCTCACTTTGCAGCTCCACCCCTACGCTCCCGAGTAATTTTCTCCATTCCACCCTACGTTTAGCGCTGCTGGCTGGAGTACGTGATAATTTTTATTCTTTTGCGAAGAATGAGTACGTGATAAGTTTTGTGCTAACGGAAGTACGTAGTATAATCACCGAAGATTCTGTGCCCCCGTTTCAGCGGATAGCGACCGGGGCAGATCGTTTTCGATCGGGGCCAGTCGCCGTGGAAAAAGTAGCCCCGGCTTTTGCGTCATGACCTCCTCCGTTTTTATTTATTTATCTGCTTACTAGTAGCAGAGTATTTTAAGTTCATGTAAAAAGAGAGAGAGTATTTTAAGTTTTGCGAAAATCCCATCAGATCCCATCGACGCAGGCAGGAGACTAGGTGCACGTATTTTAGTCGATCAGGCGGAGTAAAATAATCCGTTCCCGGAAAGCGGCTCGTCCCAAAAGCTGGATCGTTTGGACGTTCCCGTGGTTCGTTTCGTTGCCTCGCCGTGTGTTTGTGGACCTTCATGTGTTCTCGTACGTAGCGCGGTGCGGACGGTTGTACGTCCTCATATGTCGTGTCAAGAACTTTATTAAGCTGGCTTTTATATTAGTTTTAATTCTGTTGCGCATGGTCTTTTGGTTCGTGTTTGTGTCCCGTGATCAGGACTCTGCTCAAGTTGGAGATGCGTACATAGATACGCTGCTACGCGTCCACACACACACAATGGCAAAGATGAAGCTGCGTGAGATAAAAACGGGGAAGTACTCGGTACTGGGAAATGGCGGTAAGTAATCCAGAATGTACGATTCATGTTTGAGGGCAAGTGAAAATAAGTGTGCAAATCCCCATCCAAACCACAATGGAAATGGATGAAAAATATCCAGATTTCCCTATGAAATACAAATACAAATACAAATAGCTTCATAAACAGGTGTACAAATGGAAGTTTGTATACCCCTATTCGGTGTGACAAATACTCGACCTAAACTAATAAGGGAGCAAATTTTTTGTGTGTGTACATGATGTAGTTATTTTCTTATTTATTTTGTCTGAACCGACGATAAATTTGTAAGAAATAATTATATTTCTTCTAGGTTATGTAAACCTCTGATTCATATAACTTTTTGAGTAATATCTGCTCCGCTTCAATATTCGATAACATATACTTTGTATCCACACATATTTTGAAAATAATGGAAGTGTTAAGGACACTATGCGGTCCTTACCATCCCATACTTCCTATCAAAGGTTATGAGCGATTGAATAAAAATAGGCTATTACAGATTTCGGTAACGCGAGCTAACATGACTCAACCGACTTAGAAGTATATTCTAGGATATTCGTAGACCTTCTATGAAGTTCACTTTACCATTTTCACTTGCCTGAATCACATACTGGAGTAATTCATACGCACATGAGAAAAGGAAGAGCGTTAAGATTTTTCATGTTTTGAAAGGTTGGAGATATAAGTAGTGTGCATGAGAACAAAATCTTTGCTCCACTAGACTACGGCAGTGCCTTACCGGGAGAGATGGAGGATCCTCCTCCGTAGGTACCATTGCCTCCATTTGTCACCAAGTTGTTGTTGGCCCGGCCTTTGTTGTCCTAGTGGAAGAGTTTTGTGCATTCTATGCTTTGTCGATATGGTTGACGTCTTTTTATATATGTGATAATTAAGAACTAGCTCACAATCTTTTCCGAATATTGGTCATTTATATTTTTAAAGGTGAACCTTGTGGTCTTACCTTCACCGATCGGATCTCTCAATGACAAGGCACATGTGCACAATCAAGGGACGCCCACTGCCCAGACAAGACGGGCGACCACTTAGGGCCCCGACAAGTGAAGGGGCACAAATGCTAAATATATAGCAATCACTGTGCTAATATCCATTATTGTCCCGTAAAAATACTTAAACCATCCTTGATTTTTTCTTGTGAAAACACACAATTTTCCTATGCATTTTAATTATAATATGTCTAAAATATATTAACAAATTATGTGAAAAAAGATTTAACAAGAAACAAATGAAACAATACAATTTGCTAGAAAATCAATCCGTACAATTTGGGCTTAATGATGGTCAAAGACGTGAACTGAAGATGAACAAATATCATGTGCCTGACATTTTAAGACGAATGGATTATTTTAGCTTAATTTACGGAGGAAAATACACATATCGAGCCTATTGTGTTATAAGAACAAACTAATGTGCCTGGCGATAACAAGTCCAACTGCCATGTTATTCTTGTTCCAGCGGAAGTCCAGCTGCCATGTTATTCATGCTTAGTTCCGTGAAACAAAATTTAAATTTATAAAGTTGTAGTCGACTTGTATACTTGGATGATAGAATAAACACTATTTTTTCATTTATATTACATCAAGCAATGTTGATTAAATACGAAGTACGCAACATGCACACTTTGTTAAATTTTAATATCGAATAATCTACAACTTTCTAAAAAGATTCTTACTTCATCGTACACTAGAAAAGGTACTAGAAAAGGTTATTGAGACATATGTTAGATCGTTACCATAAATACATATAATTATCCACTATGCATTATATAGAAAACATAGTTATATAACATACTTTTGTTTAAAAATACAACTTAGTGTTTTTCAATGAATTCATTAAAAATAAAACACACCAATTACTATTTAGGAATATTGACAGTTATATGGTTAGACAATTATACTTGTAATATTATAAGATTATAAAAGTAAGATTTATGTAAGTATAAAAGTTTAGTGTAAAACATAATTATTTTGATTCATCCCGGGCTTGCACCGCCCTTAACACCATGTTCATAATGAATTATATTTCAGACATAAAGATTTGCAGGCTCACTCTCGAGCCGAATGTCACATGCTATTTATTTTACACCATATACATCTGCAGATCTTTATATTTTCAGTTTGATGATGCAGTTGAGCTGAATAAAATTTAGCGCATTTGACGACACAGTTTGTTCAAAAAATAACATTGGTTTGGTTATGACAACAGTAGTATGTGCACTAGAGTTTTCGTCTATCATTGACTATCATTGGTTTGAAAAAACGTATTCACTGTTTACCACCTCTGATAATAGGAAATTATCTTTTTTTTATACAGCCAAAATTTTGCATAACCAGAGAATATGTCATAATCCAACATCTACGATTTGTTTCTAAAGCTCTATGTAGCCCTGTCCTCTAAAACACCCCACTTATTTTTGTCCCCTCGTATAATTTCTCTCTCTCTGCGCTAGATTTTCGTTTCCTCTTTTGACCAAATTCTCTTTATTTTTCGGCACCTAAATAATTCTTAACAAAAAACAACAGTGCGCAAAAGTTGTCTCCGCGCACGCACATGACGCCGTTCGATCTCCATCACGTACAGACTCATACGTGCTTGTCGCCTGTTGGCTCGGGTCGGGTCTGTCCGTTGCCTTGCCTCCCTGCATGCCGGAGAGGACAAGTGAGCGTTTGGGAGTGAGAGATTCCGGGGACAAACAGAGGTGGCGACGCGACGTGCTCCCTGCAGCTGCAGCCGGCGACAATCAACAACAGCCACAGGGAGAGCTCTCGGTCGATCGCCGGTGTCGTCGCAGTCACAGGAACCACGGCAACAGGATACGAGAGAACAAGCGCGTGTCGATCACTGTGCGCATACGTCCGGGAACATCGATCGCGCATACGTACGTACGTTTTGCTCCATCTCGATCAGTCGCTCTTGGTCTCCTCTAGTAAGCGGTGCCGTGAGTCGTCACGCCGCCGTGCTACACCAAGACGTGCATGGGTCGTCACGCCGTGGCAGCGAGCTTCGCAGCGGTAGGGGGATGGACCTGAGTTTTGCGTGGAACCTGAAGGAATCTACATACCGGATCGATCGTAGCTATCTAGGCTGCCGCTGCAACCCGGCCGGTGATGACATCCGGCGAGCGCGGCTGGTCCCCCGCGGCCCGGCTCCGGACGGCCAGCAGCGAGCTGTGAGCGACTGTGATCCTGCGAAAGTAGCGGCACTGTTGTGGCTGCAGCAGGCCCACGAGCCTTTCCCCGGCTCCCCGTCGCACTGACGCCTCCGCCTGTACACACCTACCGGTACTGGTTTTACCCTAGTATACTCGGCAAGCCAACGCGATGGATCATGGTCACCGTCGGGTTCATTTTTACAGCGTGCACTGTTCGCTGGTAGGCGACGTACGCTGCTTCTCGTCAGGAACAAGCGATTGAATTTTACTGACTGCTGGCGCAGTGCAGATGCGTTTCGCGCACAGTAGAACAGCCTTGAAAGGCGCCTGCGTGCAGATGCAGGGCCCGAAAGGTATGCGCCAGAGAAGCCGGCTAGGCTTGGGCAAGACGAGACCCCAAAGGCGGGAACCGGGAAAGCTTTGGGCCCCGCTCCACCGTCTCTTTTGATTCCTCTCCACGGTGAACTGCATGGGATTTGGGAAAGGTGAGGATCGATCGAAGCGCTGGAAATGTGAAGGCTCGATCCGTTTACTGCATCGTACTCGTAGGTCACCAAATTAAGTGTGAAGGCTAAGCAGTTGTACGTACATACGAGTCAACAAGGGCAGAGGAGGGAGGGGAGACGGACCCCATCCCATGTAGGCCTGCGCGGGGCCGTAGAAACGAGCGTATTCATGACCACGCGCGCATGTGTCCAACGAAGCTTTAGTCGTATTCAAAGACCTGGACCCCCGGCCTGTTGTCCGGCCGGTACACGTTAGCTGCCTGTCCCCGGCCGAGAGAGAGAGAGAGAGAGAGAGAGAGAGTACCAACAGCATGCAGTGCAGGGCCACGCCCAATCCCGTCTCATCAGCTACTCCACGTACCCTTTCCAACCTGTCAGGGAATCATCATCCAGTAAACCGAAATGAAATGAAAGCACTCGCCTCTCTCTCTGCTTCTCCTCTTTCTCCATCGCCCTCTCACTCTCTGATCTACTCCTACAGGGAAGAGAGATGGGATTAGCAAGGGGCCAAGCAAAGCGGCACCTGCCCAAAAGGCCTCGACCCCGGCCGGTCTAGTCTAGAAAGCGATGCGCTCCATCGGGTCCATCGGCCCCTTTTCTTTCTTTCTCCGAGGAAATTGCGGTTTCCACCACCCTCCTCTTGCCAGTTTGTTGCGCAACCACCAGTTTTACAGATTTGTTACACTCTCCACCATGTTTACTGTTACACAACCTCTGCCGGCTGGCCGGTCCCGAGGATGTGTAGCGTAGAGGAAGTAGTCGAAGTAGTCGAAGACGCGAGGCACACACACGAACAGAAAGTAAATTGACACAAGGTATAGGCAAAGTCTCTCTTTATTATCTCTAGAACTGGTGAACAGTACGTACAATGCCTTGCTTTATATAGAGGTGAGAGGATAGATGGATAAGACCCACTTAACGTTAAACGTGGGATTGACCTAGCCTAACATGGACTTTGGAGACTCCACCGAGTGGGCTCTCGTTGGCCACGTTCGGCCCAGGTTTCCCAACACTCCCCCTTGGGTTTATCCGTATATCCATGACTCAAAACTCCGAAAAACCCAGTGGGAAAAATACGGAGAAAAGTACATGGTATACTTTTGTTATGTTGCACGAATTGCCTCATTAAAAACCTTATGTGAGAAACTTCATAAAAACTCACTAAAGGGAAAAAGAGTACAACTCACTTAACATTTAAGTTAAGTACTCAATCATCGGGATCGAGATTTCAGCGATGAGTTTGTGAAGATTCTCCCCCTGAACCTTGCATCTCCCTAAGTCTCATCATACCCATTCCACGGACACATCTCTCGAAAGAAGATGCCGGTAATGACTTAGTGAACAAATCAGCAAGATTTTCACACGACTTAGTATGCAAGATTCTTACTTCATTCATCTTTTGCAATTCATGTGCATAGAAGAACTTGGGGTCAATATGCTTTGTGAGGTTGCTCTTCACATAACCCGTCTGGACTTGTGCAACACAAGCAGCATTATCTTCATAGATAATAGTTGGGGTTTGGACGGTGTTCAGCCCACATGTCAGCTGGATGTGGCCGATCATCCGTCGAAGCCATACACACTCTCGTGATGCTTCATATAGTGCTATGATTTCCGAGTGGTTCGTCGAAGTCGTTACTAAAGTTTGCTTAGACGATTTTCAGGAAACTGCGGTTCCACCACATAGGAAAACATATCCAGTTTGAGACTTAGCGGTATGCGGGTCTGACATGTACCCAGCATCGGCATATCCCACAAGTGAAAGGTCTTGGTTCCTTCGGTAAAACAAGCCAAGATCTTTCGTACCTTGAAGGTACCGGAAGATGTCCTTAATGCCTTTCCAATGTCTATTGGTAGGCTCAGAACTGTACCTAGCAAGCAAATTGACGGCGAACACAATGTCCGGTCGTGTACAATTTGCGAGGTACATGAGTGCGCCAATTGCACTCAGGTAAGGAAAATCTGGTCCCAGAATTTCCTCCCCCTCTTCCTTAGGCCGGAACGGGTCCTTGTCCCGCTGTAAAGATCTCCCTATCATTGGGGTCTTAGAAGCATAAGCCTTATCAAATCCAAATCTTTCCAATACCTTCTGGGTGTAGGCTGATTGGTGCATTAAGATCCCAGCAGGGGAATGTTCAAGTTGTAGACCTAGGCAGAACTTAGTTTTGCCTAAGTCCTTCATCTCGAATTCCGACATCAGGTAGGAACTCGCTTCCTCAATATCCTTAGGTGTACCGATTATATTTAAATCGTCCACGTACACCGATATAATACAGAAACCATCTTGTGATCTCCGTATAAAAACGCATGGGCAAGAATCATTGCTCGTGTAGCCCTTCTGATGAAGGAAATCGCTTAAACGATTATACCACATCCTACCAGACTGTTTAAGTCCATACAGTGACTTCTTAAGTTGAACACTGTATAAACTTCTATTTGCTCTATCTTGGTTCGGAACAGGGATACCTTCGGGTACCTTCATGTATATGTTCGAATCCAAGTTACCATATAGGTAAGCGGTGACAACATCCATAAGTTTCATTTTCAAGTCCAAGTTTACTGCCATTGAGATCAAATATCTAAAGGTAATTCCATCCATGACAGGTGAGTAAGTTTCCTCAAAGTCGACACCTGGTCGCTGAGAGAAACCTTGAGCAACGAGCCTTGCTTTGTACCGTACTACCTCGTTATTTTCGTTTCTCTTTCGAACAAAAACCCACTTATGGCCAACGGGGCGAATGTGGGAAGGAGTTAGACAAACAGGTCCAAACACCTCTCTTTTGTTCAGAGATACTAACTCAGCAGTAATTGCCTTCTGCCAATCTTTCCAATCCGACCTCTTCTTACATTCAGCGAGCGTGTTAGGCTCGGGGTCAGGATCTATGATTGAGGCAATTTTAGTGGCAAAATATATGTCGACATTTGCCATGGCTCTATTTATTGACTCACCCGAATTAACATAGTTAATGGCCATTTCGTCATGGGGTGCATCAGGCACATTTCCTTCCTCCACCGGATTTCCCAATCCAGGAGCAAGGTCCTTTAGCTTTCCCGCTCCAATGTGTGCGCACACATCTTTGCTGGGTATTTCCGATATAGGAAAATTCAAGTCCGGAATTTCGTGCACTGAAAGTTCCGTACTTGTGCCAGGTCTCGACTGGCTCCCCACTTGAGGGGTAGGCTGCGATAAATCTCTCTTGTCCTTTTTCTTCGGGCGTCCCCGAGTACTTGGGATTTGAGAAACCGGATTCCTCGTCCTTTTAGGCCTAAGGGCGGGAGCGGGTGTACCATTATTTTTCTTTGGTATTTCAACCCTTTCCGGTGCATTGCGCGCAGGCACATGCGACTTTGTCACAGTCTTTAGGTCACTAAAATGATCAGGCAGTTGATTCGCTAAAGACTGCAAATCTATTATCTTTTGGACTTCTTTATTAGACTCAGCAGTGCGCGGGTCATTTGCGTGGATCCCCGTGGCGTGCCACGTAATTTCTCGACTTTTATCATCAAGGAGTTGATTATCTCCCCCTAAAGTCGGGAAAAGATCCTCGTCAAAAATGCAATCAGCGAAACGGGCCGTATGACAGTCACCTGTCGCGGGGTCCAGGAACCTGATTATGGACACAGTCTCATAACCAACGTATATCCCCGACTTACGGAGCGGTCCCATCGCAGATCGCTGAGGGGGTGGTATAGGTACATATACCTGGCAACCAACCTACGAAGGTGGGAAACTTTCGGTGCCGACCCTTGCGCAAGCTGCATAGGAGAGTGGATGTTGTAGGCCGATGGTCGAAAATTGATGAGATTGGCCGCGTGTAACACTGCGTGACCCCAACATGTAGTTGGTAAATTACAACCCTGAAGGAGCGGTTTGGCAATGAATTTAATTCTTTTAATCAATGCCTCCGCAAGTCCATTTTGTGTGTGGACGTGCGGTACAGAGTGCTCAACTTTGATTCCCATTGCCATGCAATAATCATCGAACGCCTTTGAAGTAAATTCACCGGCGTTGTCCATTCGAATAGACTTTATACGATAATCAGGGAATTTATTCCTCATTTGTATGATCTGTGAGATCAATTTTGCAAAAGCATGGTTCCTTGTTGACAGCAGGCAAACATTGGACCATTTAGAGGAAGCATCGATGAGCACCATAAAGTACCTAAACGGTCCCGAGAGGGGCTGAATAGGACCGCATATGTCCCCTTGGATACGCTCCAAGAACGCGGGGATTTCATCCTTCACCTTTAGGGGCGATGGTCTAATGATTAATTTCCCCGTAGCGCATGCGGGGCACACGAAATCATCTGGATTTGGGAAATTTTTCACATTGACAGTATGACCATTCGAGTTGTTAATTATATTTCTCATCATTCTAAGACCGGGATGGCCTAACCTATCATGCCAGAGGCTGAAAAGTTCAGAGCTTCTAAAAACAGTTTTAAGGGTAGTGTACATGGGCGGTGCTACTATCTTGGTGTAGTACAACCCAGTAGCGAATGAAGGAAGCCTTTCGACAACATGTTTACCATTTTCATCGTGCTTTGTGATGATTAGGTACTCCTTACCCGTGTCATCATCATAGGTCTCAACATGGAAACCATTCACACGAATATCTTTAAAACTTAAGAGAGTACGAGTCGATTCCGGATACAACAATGCATCATTAATGATCAATGTTGTTCCCATGGGGAGTATAATAGTGGCTCGTCCGGAGCCAACTATATGAGGACCGCATCCGGCGATCGTCGTAATATTCCCCTCAATCTTAGTGATGGACTCAAAATACTTTGTTTCTCTCAAGATGGTATTAGTGGTGCCGCTATCGGCAAGGCACGTTTCCTCCATGAGGGCGCCACACGTGTTCTAAAATATAGCGTCTAATTAATAAAATGAAGCGAGGAAGATGCTACATTAATAAATAAACGCTCAAATATTTCAGAACATAACATGAACATCTCTATTAAATAATGGAATAAATGAATGAGAACAAAGTCATCCAATCGCCGATAAACAAATAAATGTTGATGAAACAAATATTATTGCTCTCATAGAGCTTACAACCAAATCGAAATAATTGTATCAATTTATTGCCATAAAAGGAATCATAAGTAAATGAAGAGAATCTAGGTGGATTCAACAAAGTATCCATTCACTTCAGCTGCAATCTCGAGCTGGCTGATCTTCTCTTCATTAGCGATCATCACCGCGGCAGAATCGATGTCCAACTGTGGCATTGGAGGGGGCACGGTGTGCTCAACCTCCATGGACACGGTAGCGTTCGTGGGAACCGCCACAGGTGCCTCCACAAGCGCCTCACTCTGCGCCGCAATGGGTGCGACAGTGGGCGTTGGGATCATCACGGGCGCCGCAGCGGGCGCCGGTGGTGCCACCACCTGGACAAGGTGCGTCTCGCGCGCCTTCTTGGCCTTGTACGCGTCCACGACGTGTTTTGGGGCCCGGCACTGCCTGGAGAAATGGGTCTTGGAGCCGCAACGGAAGCAATCCTGGGGCCTTGCCTCCCCCATACCCGCCTTTTGGTGCTTGGCCGGGTGGGGAGGTTTAGGTCCCTTCTTGCCGTTCTTGCCACGCTTCTTAAACTTTGGCTGGCGCACCTTATATGCGCCTGCATGAGCTTCCTGACTTGGACCCCCTCCGAAAGGCTGCGAGTTGAAGTTCTTTTTGAGAACCTCATCCTGCGCCTCAGCCACCTGGAGAGCGTCAATAAGCAAAGCGTACTGCGTGAACTTCTCCTGGCGGTAGTTCCGCGCACTCTGGAGAGCTGATGGATGGAACGTGGAGAGAGTTTTCTCAATCTTCTGACTATCCGTGGTAGTGACACCACAGCACTGAAGAGAGGTAGTAATCTTGTGTAACTTTGAGTTATAATCTCCCACCGTCTTGAAGTCCGCAAACCTCAGACGCATCCATTCCGCCTCCGCCAGTGGCTGAATGGTGTACTTCAGCCTAGCGAACCGTGCCTCGAGGGCGGTCCACAGGGCTGAAGCACTCCGTTCGGCCATGTACTCCTGTTTCAAGGTGGTACACAGATGATGGCGGAGGAAGTGCAGTACTTGGGCGTTTTCCGCCGGAGTGGTGGCGCTGGGGGACGTCCGGGTCCCCTCGTCCAGCACTCCCTTAAGCATGCGGCCCTCGAGGACGAGTCCAACGTCCGAGGCCCAAGTCAGGTAGTTCATCCCGTTCTGGGCCAACTCCTCGAATTCCCGGTTCATGATTCCGGCCATCTGCGATTTATGCAAAAATACATCAGATTACAGCAGGTAATCGATTGCATAAAGCGATGTTGATACAAAGATTTCAATAGGACGGCGTTCCAAAAATTTAAAAGAACGTGCTAAAAATGCTCTACTAAGTATTAAAACAATTAATTACTGTAGTAAAACATGATATAAAAGCATGTACATAGAGATATTATGCTAAGCGGATTCTAAACGTGAAATTTTGTCCTAAAAATGACTTTCCGTAGTTTTTTAATGCCCAAATATACAATTTCAGCAAAACAGACTGTTCCAGGGACTTAAACATAAATTATTCAGCAGGAATAAATTATATAATAAACTGGAAAAGTACAAGTGCGAAAATGCAAATTTCATGCGCAGACTTCACGGGCCGAGTTCAGCCCATCTCCGGTCGCTCGCGCTGGGCCGGCCCATCTCGCGGGTGTCCAGCAGGGACATCACGCTAGGGTTCCCTAGCACTGCAGAGTGCTGGCGGCAGCGGAGCTGCATCGTCGCCGGCGGCGGCCAGCAGGGCGCGGGGCGCGGCGATCACGCGGCGCAGCGGCAGGGCAGCAGGACGCGGCTAGCAAGCGGTGCGCTTCGTCGTGCGAGCATGGGCGCGCAGCAGCGACGGCTAGCATGGCCAGCAGGGCCAGCAGTATGCAGCACGCAGCTTGGCATGCATGTGCTAGCATGGCCAGCAGCAGGCAACGGCCAGAGCAGCCAGCGCCAGCGCGCATGCGGCCAGGGCCAGCGCGGCCAGGGCGAGGCGCGCACGCGACGACGACGGCCAGCTGGGCCGGGCGGCGCAGCGCGTGCAGGCGACGGCGACCATCGCCGCGGCGGCCAGTGTGCGAGCACGGTGACAGGGCTAGCAGGGCTCGCACGGCAGGCGAACACGGCGGCGGCCAGCGGGGCCGGAGCTCGTAGCGGCGCGGCCAGCGGGGCTCACGCAGATAGCGGCGCAACAATGATACGGAAGTCAAATTTCTTCGTCTCATTCATCTGGAACAATGACGGCGCGTCGCACAGCCGGTGTGCCGCGGCGGTACCGTGATCATCTGGATCACGTCCGTACCGACTCCCTACAGTGTCGTCATCAAATCTCTCATGAATCCGAGAGCATCGACATTGGTCGGCGACGTGTTCGTCAGCTCAGCTCTCGGGAGAGAAATCGACACCGTAGGTATTAACTAAAAATTACGATAGACGCAAAAACGGAAAAGAAATCTCGATACGGATCCATTTTTGCGATCAGATTGTGATTATACCTTCGCGATCGATGCAGGGAGCCTGCTTGAGGTAGGCTCGACGGAGGCTCGACGGAGAGTCGGTGCTGATAACGTGTTACACAACCTCTGCCGGCTGGCCGGTCCCGAGGATGTGTAGCGTAGAGGAAGTAGTCGAAGTAGTCGAAGACGCGAGGCACACACACGAACAGAAAGTAAATTGACACAAGGTATAGGCAAAGTCTCTCTTTATTATCTCTAGAACTGGTGAACAGTACGTACAATGCCTTGCTTTATATAGAGGTGCTTAACGTTAAACGTGGGATTGACCTAGCCTAACATGGACTTTGGAGACTCCACCGAGTGGGCTCTCGTTGGCCACGTTCGGCCCAGGTTTCCCAACATTTACATCTACAACCTGGTCTAAACATACTATTGACATAAAAATTTGACACTAACCACCAATGAACATGAGTATAAACTACATCAAACTTTTTCGGCATGGTTATTGGTTTTTAAAATGTATAAAATGACAACTGAGAAGACAATACTATTTTAAAGCGAGACAGAAGATTTGTTATTTTTATTAATTAAGAATAGAAAAACGTTGATTGATTAATTAGCCGGAAGCCGACCAAACGACGAAAGAAACACTCTCACCCACAATCATGGAATACGATAGTCGCGAGGGCACACATCCACCGGCTCTTAGTTCTGGTGACCCATGCACATGGCCCGATACACTTGCCAATGCCTGCACCCTCCCTCAGGATGGCGGTCGCCTAGCCGGACAAATCGTTGGGACGAATCCTGTGTAGGCTGTTAGAATATACATACGTGTACGACTAGATAGATTAGGAATCCGTCTTGTATTCCAAGTCTTAGGCTTCTTGACCCCAAGTTTGTACCACTATATATATCCCCACGAGGGTCCAATCAATACAACAAAATCAATACAACAAAAAAGATTAGGGTTTCTATATTTTCTACATGGTATCAGAGCGGTTAGTCTCACGACGCTGACCCTAGGTTTCTTTACCGCTTCCGCAACATGCCGCCCCCGAGGAGATTAATCTCTTCTTCTCGGGGGCGCGGCACCCGATTTAGATCAATGATCTAATCGGTTCTTAGATTTAATTTTCGTTCATAGTTTAGACAATTTCAGAAATCTCCAATTTCATAGATTAGATCTAGTTTAGGCAAATAAATCCCTAAAAAAATTATCCTCTTCCCGGCGGAAATCAAAGTGTAGATCAGCGAGTCGCTCTCGCCTTACGCAATCAGCGCCAAGTCATCGAGCTGTACCAGTACTACACCGACCAATCAGCGAGCCCGGGAACTGAACCAAGCCGAACAAATTTATCAAGCTGTACGACTATATCAAGATCTTCGTCGAGTTCTTAATCGCCATCAGCAAATCATCGCCAAGGTCTATATCCACGTGGTCTCCCGCCGTTACCGATAAAAACCCGCCGCCGCCGATCCTGTCGGATCCTCCGCCGCCGCCTATGACAAAAACCCTACCGCCGCGGATCCTGTCGGATCCGCCACCGCCTACGACAAAACCCTGCCGCCGCCGATCCCGACGGATCCGCCGCCGCCGCATACGACAAAAAACCCGCCGCCGCCGATCCTATCGGACCCGCCGCCGCCTCTGACAAAACCCGCCCCTGCCACAGAATCCCTGTCGCCGCCGCACAAAACCCTACGACCAAGACCGCACAATTTTTTTTTTGCGCCTACAACGCAACGGCTACATCGACCACGACAATATCGACCATGGCTACATCAAGACCGGCTATCTCGACATCGACATCCAGAACAACGTCTACAACAACACATCGGTAACAACTCCAGTCAACACCGTTCGCGTCGTCACTTGCGTCCACGCCACTCCCGCTGTGACTGCGAGAGGGAAGAGAGGAGAGAACATCAGAGACACAGTTGATGATGATGGAGAGGAGACGACGAATGAAGCGTAGGACTTCAAATCCAGTCGCAAACATTTGTTTCACTCCCATTACGACTGAGGGGGAATGTAAGAATATGCATACGTGTACGACTAGATAGATTAGGAGTCCGTCTTGTATTCCAAGTCTTAGGCTTCTTGCCCCCCCAAGTTTGTACCACTATATATATCCCACGAGGGTCCAATCAATACAACAAAAAAGATTAGGGTTTCTATATTTTCTACATAGGCCACCGCCTTCACTACAACACCTAGGTTGTCATCGATGCCACACATGTAGGTTACGTGACGTAGTGGGTCTTGAGGCCGTTGAGACCTTGCACTACGCAGCCGAGAACATCCGAGCCTCGCTCGACCGCATAGCATGTCGACGCCGTAACACAAGAATGTCGGTCCCGCCGCTACCGTCCGTCGTCAGGGCTTAACGTAGATGCATCCTTGCGCTAGCGACGGTAGAACCCCATACGATGGGTAAGAGTGTTTGTTCCGGCTTTTGGTCGGTTTCCTGCTAATTAATCAGTTAACTCTTTTTATTCTTAATTAATGAACACGACAAATTTGTTGTCTCGTTTAAAAAAAACTTCTTCTTAGTTGTCATTTTATCCATGTCAAAAACAATTTGCCATGCTGAGAAAGTGTTATGTAGCTTATCCCATATTGACAGGTGGTTAGGGTAAAGTTTTGCTATCTATAGTGTGCTAGACTAGGTTGCAATAGATTAGACATAAATTTAATGGAGAGTGAAAAAAAACTGTAAATCCTGTGGTTTCCGCAACATAATGGCATGAACGTGGTGGAATCTGCAATTTCCTCTCCTTTCTCCACGTCCATGCCATGCAGCATCCATGGACGACTGCACCACCACGTAGTAGTGTACTTCCATGAGATGCTCGCTGCCGCCGTGCACGAACCGACGTGCCCCACACGCACCCACCACCACCGCCGATGGCCCCGGCCCGGATTCCTTTCCAGCTGCATGCAGGCATGCACAGACACGGAGCGAAAGCTTTCGTGCTTTATGCGTACTACGAGTAGCTTTTCCTGCCGCGGCAGCAGCAGCGAACGATTGGGCGCGTAGAGGAGACGAGACGGGACGAGAAGAGGAAAGGGCGGAGGGGTAGAAACCGGCCGGCCGGACGCTGCAGGGCTTTTCGTTGCGTGCATGGGATGGCACCGCTTGCTGCCGCGCGCACCGTCCCATCGTCAGTCAATCGTGTGGGCGCGCGCGTCGCCGGAGAAAGCGGACGCGCCCTTCTCCCGACTCAGCACTGCCCGTCGTCAGGCTCAGAGCTCACCGGAAAAGTCCCTGTTCTTTGTCTGAGACGGTATAAACCTTTGCAGGAAAGTGTAGCCAGCTAGCTAGAATAGCTATACTAGGGATGGACGATTGAGAAAGCGGCAAACTAAAAGCTCGCATGCACTGTCAAGTTTGATCCCTTTCGGAAAAGATCGGGCCGTACGTACTACCACTGTACGTCGTGCGTATTGATCGAGTGGGAGAGAAAGGTAGCCACTTTTCTTCTGTATTGTCCCGAATTCAGGGTTGCCGAGAACGGCGTCACGTTTCCATTTACATTTAGCGGCGGAGGAACATCCCCACTCGCCCCCCAGAGGCCTATGGGGGGCGTCGGCGCTAAAAAAACGCGCCCAGCCGCGACCCCTATTTCCTTAATCACGCCGGTCAGGCCCAAACAGAACTCCGGCGCTCCCAGTTCGAACCCAATCCACAGGGGGCAATCGGGGGCGCCGGATGCACGCGTGTTGCGGTGCGGGCCCGCTCTGGCAGTCTGATAGTCAGGCGCCGCATGCCTTCGACGGACACGCGGCGACGAAAATCTCCCGCCACCGCGTTCCCGCGCTTTCCAGCCGCTTCCCGCGCTATCCCGCCGCCTCCCGTGCTATATGTAGTCGCGGCCGCCATTGGCACTCCACTCAGATCTTCAATCACACTCCAATGGCTTCCTCCAACGCCCCCACACTCCCCCTGCTCGCGGCGCAGAAGCTCTCCGCCTCCGGCTACCCCTGCCCGCCAGCCTACCGCGTCCCGGTCGGCTGGAGGCTGAGAGCCGGCGGGGTTCCTGTCCCTCCTGTTCCGCAGGGAACGGCGCGCATGGTGGCCATCACCAACCACTTCTACCTAGAGCTCACGCCGGCGCAGCGGATGGACGCCGCCTGGGACCCCGACAACAACGAGACCTGGTACGCCTTCTTCATCAACCGGCGGGAGAGCCAGCTCGCCAGTTTCGACGAGAACGGCTCGCCTTCGGTGAACTGCAACGAGGTTGGTCGTCGGCTATGGTGGGGTGGCCGGACGCTCTGAAGCGTCCTGGACCACATCGCTGAGGGCGACAGCCCCCGCTTGTGCTACCCCCATTTTCAGCCCGTGCAGCCGCAGCCGGCGAAGGACAGCGGCAGCGGCAGTAGCAGCCCCCAACCCCCTCCTCGACGCGACCTTTTCCAGCCCGCGCAGCCGCAGTCGGGCTGACATGCGGCGCCGGAATACGCCGCGGTCGCGCAGCAGGCCAAGCTTGCCGACGACCCAGATGATTTCCCGGGCCAGCGCGCCGCTGTGCTCGCGTCCCTGGAAAGGTTGCGGCCGCCTGAGGGAAGGATGCTGCCTCCCGCGGACGCCACCACGTCGTGGTGGCGGAAGGAGGAGGCGGCCTACCGCGCACGCCATGGGGACGCCGGCCAAGGTTGTAGCAACTGCGGGCACCTGTCGCCGCCGCGCCCACTCATCCGGCACTCCCCACCGTCGAGCTTCGTGCCGCGCGGTGCGTCCGACGCCAGCGTCGGACGACGATGGCGGCGAGTTCGACGACTACTCGGATGAGTACTCCCGGGCTAGGCAGGAGTACGATTAAAAATATGTACTAGAATGTTTTTTATGAATAATTTTTTTTTAATTTTGTATTGGGGCCACCACCCCCATTTTTTAATCTCGCCGGCGCCTCCCCATATGGGCCGCAAATGGGTCGATTAAAGCGCCTAGGGGGGCGAATGGGGATGCTCAAACAGTAGTATACTAGATTCTCGATCGCACATATCATGCATCTTCTTTTTTTCCTGTTTTCCGATGGATGCAAAATTTCTCTTGATTTCGGGTGCCTAGACTAGAAGAAACCTAGGTACGTAGAGGGGTTGGCGACGCTACGTACGTACGCACTTGCGTGACGTTCGCTGATGAGGAGCACTGCGCTGGCCGCTAGCCTGCCCTAGCTAGGCGAGGTTAAGCTTACGTCGCATGGTGCCGCCAACTCCAAGTTCAATCGATCAACTGGGCGGAAGAGAACCCTGTGAATTCGTTGCACGAATCAATCTGTGGTTGCAGCTACATACAGTCAAAGCTTCCAGCGGTTAAACTACACCCCGTATGCGTATGCGTTCTCGATCGATCGATCGATCAACAGCACGTCAACACATTCACGTACGAGTATAAGTGCGTTGTCGTACACCGTAGTAGTTGATGATCCATGTCCATCCGAGGATGGGTAAATGCTCGACGCGACCACCGGAGCAGGAAGTCGATGGGAGGTGGCATGCACCAGCAGCAGGAGCTAGCCGAGGTGACGAGGCATTGGGCCAGACGTACAGCGTGTACGTGCGCGCGTTGGCCGCAGCCGCGAGCGGGCACCCGTGGCGTCGGATCCGTCCGTCCAGGACGGGACCATCCTATCGCTTCCTGCCTTTTGAGTCGGTTACGATCAGGTGGTCCACCGTAGTCCGTAGGGCTGCTGGCTTGGACTGTCACGAGGACCATACGTACGTACAAACGCCGGGTCTAGCTCGAACAGTGCGCGCGGGATGGGAGGGCCGGATTCGTGGCGGGGCTTTCGCTTCGGTTGGCCTGGCCCTCGACCTCGATCGAGCTTTGTAACTTTGTTGGCGTACGTGACACGGAGATTTCGGTTCACGATTGGTCAAGTGTGGGCTTGAAAGTACGGTCGGTGGTCACTGGTCACGGTGCCGATGACAAACGAGAAAGGCTGCTGGCCTAACCAGTACTGTTACATTTGCCAAATTTAATTGTCCTAGCCAGTGCGACAGATTAGGTCCGTGTCGGAGTACGGAGTAGAAATTAGAGAAGCTTTGCTGGGATCGTTGTGGACGTTCCCAACAGATACGAAATCTGTCCGTGTTCTATCCGTTTGGATGTTAAATGAACAAACGTTCAATCTCTTCTCACCTTTCTTAAACCCGACTGGCAGCCCATTTGGGCCGCGCTCGTCCGTCCAACTAGCTTTTTTTACCATTCTTAAACCCGAGTGGCAATCCATGACGGGTTCGCTCCGTGTGGGCTTCCGGTCGGCTAGGGTAATTTCATAGGTATTAGGCAAATAATTAACATCATTAGTCTTAGAATTAGCTGTTTGCTCGGGTTTTAAAGTTTTCCTAGTTCAGCTAGTTGGACTACATGAAGAAATCCGGGTGGCGAAGGCGCGGTGGCGGCGGGGGGTGCGGAGATGATTGGGTGGGGAGTGTGTTGGGCGGGTCATCCGCTCACATGGATAAAAAAACACGCGCGGACTCAATGGGTTGCCCTTTGCTCCAAATATTTACAAATATCTTTCTGGCAGTAGTAGCATTTTTCTTCTTTTATTGGGTCAGCTGCATACGGTCTTTCACGCTCTTGCGCTGAATTGTTTACTCGACACACTCCATTCCCTTGGATAATAGTACAGTACAATTCAAGCAAAAAATTATGTTGTGAAACAATGCCGAAAATTTAGAAATAGATTAATACTATAACAATTAAGAACACTGTAACAAGATTGATCTATTTCAGCATCAAAGTGTTCTGGCTCTAATATACATTTTCCAGAGAGGTGATCGGAACTGTACAAGCTGGAGAGAGAGATGACAAAGGCTTGGCATAGACGATCTGCCATGACCCTATTATTATCGACAGATCACCACAAGCGTGCACAAGAAAAGAAAAAGAGAACAGACCATCGAAGCAATATCACTCCAGAACAATGGTTCAATGAGCTCAGCAAAGTTTCAGTCAGCTTGGAGTGCAGCAACTGTCAATAGAGCCCCAGAAATTTCCACCAAAAGGTTCCAACAACTCCCCATATCAAAGCATTAATCAACGCTGTTACAAAACCTAGCTTGAATATATCCGGAAGCTCGAGATACCCCGCTGTGGAAGGAAAGAAACAGGTTACTGACTACGTGAGTTTGTTGACGTCATCCTAACCTGGTAAAATAATACTCCTATAGAAAAAAGATAGAAAATAAAGGAAAATAGTTGATTCTCATTCTACATGTTTATCTGTGATAGTATGACTTGCTTTTCCATTCTACATGTCATCTGTGATAGTATGTCTTGCCTTTTCCCTTCTACATGTCATTCTATGCTCATATGCAAACGTAGGAAAGTTCTATTTGAAAATTCAGAAACTGAATGAATCTAAGCAGAAAAATTACCTCCAAAGTATACGGCAGCTTGCCCACTACTATAGTGAGTTAGTGCACCAAACAGATTTGTGTTGAATGCCAAAGCAAGTGCAGATAGCACACCAGGAACACCAGCGGCTAAATGCATAGCCAGAAATGCAGAGAATAGAGCTCCAACATGTCCGGTTTGGCTTGCAAATAGATAGTGAATGAGGAAGTAGGAGGCCTCAAGAACAACAAAAGCTGCAGGCCAACTCAATGAGAAAGATTCAAGCATCTTGGCAACAGAAGCTGACATCCACGACACAATTCCAAGGTTTGTAAGCTGCCCTGCCATTGCAACAAGAACTGCAAACCAGGACAACGTATCCCAGGCTGACTTTTCACTCAAGCAATCATCCCAGTCCAGCACACCAAGCAGGAGAAGAATAGAGAGCCCAAGCATTGCAGCAACAACACTAGATACACCAATAGCATCCCTGCACATAAAAATAATTAAATGGATTATACAGTGAGACATCATGACCAATAATCCAATACAGACAAGAAATACTGCAGAGCATATCTCATTTATATTGTATTCTGAAATCTGAAGCTCTGTCAGGTTCGTAGTGCTGGCCAGTAATCAATCAGTCATTACCAGATTACCCCATAATGTAATCGGTGGACTGGTTTGAACATGTCGAATAGGCTGGTGTTTCCAAATGAACATGGTAGTAGTGGCCTACTGGGATTAGATGTATAGGCGGGATATAGTGAGATGCAAGTTTTTATTAACAAGCATGGACAGTCAATTTTGATGACTAGAGACTAGATGAATATGAAATCATCGAAAGCAGGAACCAATTGGTTTTAATTCATCTTGGAGATTAAATGTGAGTTATATATTTGTATATAGAAGCTTTTATCACCAATAGTAGAACATATCAAAATCGTTAACTGAAATGAAATGTGATTAACTCGAGGCATATATGACAAGGTGCGTATCAATGTTGAAGCAAGTGTTTGCCTCAGTTTCTTGTCAACTACACAATTACACAATTACATTGCTTCACTAGATATATGTTACATCAATTTAGAGGAAGCATTGACTAACGAAAAATCACAATCAATAGGGAAAGCAACATAGTAAATGATATCACATGCTGCATGATTGTATTAGTGCTGCAAGTCAATATTATGGTATGATTTATTACTGAAATAGAAGCTTACCCAAAAACCCATAATGAGACTGCAAGAATCATTGTACCAATCATAACCCATTCATTCTTAGTCACTGGGCCCATGCGCTCTAGCTTCTCTGCAGCCAGTGCTGGGGCTTCAGGCGTGTCCTTTATTTCAGGGGGGAAGATTTTGTATAGCAAATATGGTGTTGCTAGTAGAGATACAATAGCTGGCAAACTAGCAGCCTGGAACCAAGATACCCATGGATTTGCAACTACGATACCAAGCTCCTCAGCTAGTTTCAAGCACAGCAGATTTTGTGCAGCAGCTGTCAGGAAGAGAGCACTCGAGTTACTAGCAGCCTGCCGACGAACAGAAAGCAAATTAGTTTCGCCATAAGATTTTAATGATTATAATTTGTAAGTGAGTAAAATACAAATAGTGCCCTACACTTCCCCTATCACCACCCGAAGTCCCTAACACACACTCATGGTCTAAACCAACGAGTTGTACCCAAAATATGCAGCCTGTTGGAACCAAATATCATACATACTACCTCTGTTCATAACTCCCAAAACGCCTTATATTTATTAATAGAGTATAAGTGAACTGAGGACCAAAGAGAAGCAGGATTCTATAAATGCGGTTCAGTCCCACATGTTTGGCCATTGAGTGGATTTTGGGAGTATGAGAACAATATACAGGGTGCACAACATAAAAATATCGTGTTACTTGATGTAAATATTCACCGATTACAGATTTCAGTTCAACCGTAACAAAAACTGACCATCTAAATCCAAGAGATTCATGACTTACACTAAGGGCCTCAAGAATTTCACATTATCAGTTTCTTTCCCTAGGAACAGGAAAATAATTCCTGCATTAAGAAAAAAACTGCTTTTTATATGTTTCTGATTCCGTTATCTCTTTTCTAAAATAGCTGAAGCCATATTTCTAAATTGTTTCCTTGATCCAAAAAGTGTACCATACATTTTGAACTCATCCTTTTTTATTTGAGGCCTTAGGGAACATTTGCCATGTCCCGCTAAAATAGTAATAGGCTACTCATCTTCACGAAATCCATGTTCATCTCAAATGACCATTTCTCAATTTTGTTAATGTGGCTTCAAGAAACCTTTGAATGCGCTAAGTTATCAGCCTATTTTTATTTGAAAATTTCATACAACTATATTACTTGTGAGCATATGTTTGTGAAGATTATAATGTCCCGGTGTCCAAATTATCTTAGACCTAACTTATTTTAGAAAGGTCATGTACACTGAATAATCTACTTGCATTTTCGAATTAACTCAAGAAAAGTGGTCAACGACCTTTTGCCCTTATGTGTTGGTGGGTCTTCGGCTAAACTAACAAGGCAGGATATTAATGACACCTCCAAGGATACAGAGGCTTCTATTGGTCCTAATTCTAGTGGGGATTCGTATTACAAAGATAACTTGCACAACACACATTCAATCATTTCTAAAATTTCACTAGATTTGAGACTATTAGATCAAGGAATTATATAACATCAGCATTGTTCTAAACAGATTAGGTATAGTATAGGCACCTACGCAATAGATTTAGATAACATTTTATAAACCTCAAGAAGAAGCAAACTCTACGGAATCAAGTAAGGGCAAGAAAGCCTTCTTGATAGGATAGTTAATACCATACAGTTTCACAAATCATGAATATACTGCCCAATTAGGACAGGGATAGTATAATGTGGTTTTAATAAAATGCACCCTTTCTTCCTAAAATCTCCATCAATTTCCTATATTCATGATCAAATCACTGCCATCATGATCCATGCACGAAATGTTATCATAAATAAATAAAATTAACTGGTCCTGTAAATAGGCCAACTAAACATTTGTTTGAAATCGCTGAACTGGGTCTTACAGTGAATTGGGTTGATTCTATACCTCAGTGGCTTACCTAGCTGGCTAGGTTCAAACCCCAAAGTACAGTATGCATGATGCTTAGGTCTGATATTTCAACCATGTCACTTATTGTGCTTAACTGTTTATCACTTGTTATTTTCAAAATATCTCAACAATTTCTATCAATTCAACTTTACCAATTTAGTTATATAATCCTAATCTAGTGAGAACTTAGGTGTCACTGCACTAGTATCGTCGAATAATCCTCCGGAAGTAGAATACCCCCTTTTCAAAACTTGGTAGAAATCACCAAGCTGAAGGCACAAATTCACACTTCCACATGCTAGATCTCCGAAATTAACTTTCGCCCTGGGAAGCGTACACTAACCAATTTCTGACCCAATAAGCAACCACGTGACTCATACAGCCCTTGCATTCCAAGTTTCCAACTACGGAAATCATACTAGTAGCTCTCAAGCAGAAACAAGTGAAGGTTTCATACAAACTTCTACTTGTGCTGAGCAGAGCTCCACGAAAGACTCAAGTGATCAAGTAAGTTAACACGATCAGCAGTTAGCACCGAACCCTTTCCGAAACCAAAATCGGCCAGGGGAAATGCAGCAGTTCAGTTCAGTGAGAATTCTTCCATAATGTCAAGTTACTACTAGCAGCTATAGTGCATCATTCAGGTGATCCCATGAAGAATGAACGACAATTCACACCAGTTACCTGGAATTGGGTCATGACCAGATAGGACCCGAGCTTCCGCGAGGACGGGTCGTTAGGCTTGCTGCCCGCCGAGAGCGATAGCGACTTGATGATGGGCAGGAAGACGCCTCCGGCCCTGGCGGTGGTGCTCGGCATGGCCGGCGCGATGCATGCCTCGCTGATGGTGAGGCCGTAGGAGAGCCCGAGCGTGCTGCTCCCGAGCCACTTGATGAAGTAGGTGGCGATGCGGTCGCCGAGTCCGGTCTTGACGAAGCCCCGCGCGAAGAAGAAGGAGATGACGATGAGCCAGATGACCTCGTTGGTGAAGGCGGAGAAGGCGGCCTCGAAGGGGAGCGTGCGCGTGGCGACGGCGGCGGTGAGGCCGAGGAAGGCCCACGCGCCCACGGGGAGCGGGCCCAGCACGAGCCCCGCGATGGTGGAGAGGAAGATGGAGAGGAGCTGCCACGCCTGCGGGCTCACCTCGGCGGGCCGCGGCGCGAGGAAGCGCACCGCGAGGCCGGCCGCGAGGGAGAGGAGGAGCGGGACGAGCTTGGCGCCGGAGGGGGGCGCGCTGGGCTCGGGCTCGGGTTCGGGTTCGGGGCTGGGTGTTTGGGTGGCGAGGAGAGGCGGGGTGTGGCTGTGGCGGCGAGGGACGGGAGCGAGGCGGTGCCGGGAAGAGAGGGAGTGGGAGGCGAGGGGCAGGGAGAGGGGGGCGGGGAGGCGGAGCTGGCGACGGTGGAGACCGTTGGGGGCCGGGAGGAGCGGAGGCGGACGGTGGGAGACGGCGATCCGGAGGCGCTCCATCGGCGGCGGCGCCGGCGGCGGGAGAACGGGGGCGGAGTGGTCCAGGAGGCGGGCGGTGGTCTCAGACCTTGTAGTGCCTTGCTTTTTTGAAATAGATTATTTTAGCTTCGATACTAACGGCGGAATGTGGGCTGCAAACGCCTTGTTCATTTCGCCCGCTGACATGTGGGGTGATGAGTCGCCCAGCCGGGTGGACCCACCTGACAGTGAGCCAAAATGAATGCTGTGCGGCGTGGGGACCAGTCGCAGTCAGAGGAATCTGGGTGGGTGCTCACCTCACCTGTGTAGGCTGTGTGTGGTGTGGCTGAGGAGCTGAGCAGCTTCGTCGCCGACTCGCCGGTGAATCTCACGAGGCATCGCGTTTTGACGGGAAGCGACACCCAATCGGAGGATGACAACTGGCGCCAGTATATGCTTGTGGCCGCTCTTCTGCCGTCGGATGGGAATTCAATGACTCGGATGACCAACAAGTCATTTTCAGGAAGATGGCCACATTTCCCACGCGAAATTCCCATGCCTTATTCCTGATGAGAAAACCAGCAGCTGGTCGGGCTGGACAGAACTACTAGTACAAGAGAAGCATCATGGGCCCACCTGTCAGTGACCAGTTGGTAGCCACTTTTTTATTTTTCACGAAACCTGGAGAAAGGCCGTCATTCCGGTAAGACGAAGAAGAAAGTATTTACATACTGTACAACAATGGGTTGGTAGCCATCTAAAAAGATGGCAAAATCATTCAACGAAATAAACGTGCAAGCCTCCAAAGAGTGTGAAGGAGACCAGACTCCAGAGTTGGACTAAAAGAGTGTGCAGACTGGAGAAGCCATATTAAAAAACTTAGCCACGCAAGAACTGCAATCTTTCATGAAACAAAATGACCTCCGTTGCAACAGTGATTTTCATCAGTATAAAATACTGCCTTTACAGCTTCGTCTCGACTGTAGTTACCGGTGAAAATAATTCGTACAGCCATGGTCGGACAACACACCAGCTATATCCCAGCTGCACGCGACACCTTCGAAGCTACCAAAACCTATGAGCTAGTTTCAGCATACTGTTGGAAAATTCTATGCTGAAGCAATGAGAGCGAGGCCTACATCTCTGACTAAAACCTCTGTGAAAACTTGTCATGTTAAATATGAGTGATCGCTTTTGTGGGACATAGTATCCGGTAAGCCTTCTTGAAAGAAAAGGCCCATATGAATACTAGTCCACTTGTACCCTTCCTCTCGTCAACCGGTACTATGGTACTTATATAAAGATAGCACCTGAATGTTTCGCGTCAGGGGCATTTGGTCGGTGGGCAGAACTCCGATATGTCAACGCCAGTATCCTCCATTGCTTCATGCTGACAGTTGGTGGGAGTGCAGCATTCCGATATGTCAATGCCGGCAACCTCCATTGCATTATGAACCCACTTTGGTACATCGCCCTTTGGGAACTGTCATAATAATTGTAGCATATTATAAGGGAAAAATAACAAAACAGAGTATAGTTTTGGGTCTGTAGATGATTGGCTAGCAATAGATTAAGGACGTAGCTTATTTGTTCAGGTGTTCTGTACACAAGAAAGTGCATATATACCACCTCAGTTCCTTAATATAAGACGTTTTGGCAGTTAAAACTGAATGACCAAAACGTCTTGTATTCGGGAAAGGAGGGAGTACGTGACAGAAGGCAGGACAACACAAACCTGCATCCTCAAGAATCCTCTCACGAATCTGCAACATGACAGAAGAATTTCATTATTCACTAGCACACTTTCACCGATGAATCAGGCATATTGATGTCAAATGAGACAACATACTCTGGAAATCGTCCTTCTAGAATTGACATATGGAGATCTCTACTTAACTGAAAGAAAAAGGTGAATAATCAATAGGTAGCCGATAGTGCTTAGAAAATGAAGACCTCGGCAAAAAGACATTAGCATACCCGCATCATAAAAGATAAATTGTGATATGACAGCAATTGAGAACCCATAGGATCTTTTGTGACGAGGCAATGCAAGTAAGCACGTGTATAATTTTTGCAGACCTGAAAAGGTAATCATGTTACAGAACTCCAAAGATGATAATTATATCAACAACTGGGTAACCACACTGTTCCTAGCGGTGGTGAAGCCATACCATGCATGGACAGGAAGGATCAATTGGCCGTTCATCCGTTGCCATTGCATTTTGCTTCAACTTCAGAACACCCTAAGGAGATACAAAAAGGTTGCATAAATCATCAAGACTAATTAAGTTAAAGGGGCTAATAAACTAAATTAGCACTAGCTTAGAAATTAAGGTGACCTAAACATAATCTTAAAGCCCAGACCTCCTATAAACATGCCTACTTTTATGACAAGCATAGCTACTATAGAAAAAGTACCCAACAAGCGCAAATGCCAGGGTCCCTTTTGCACCTCCATTTTGGTGAAGAAAGAATGTCACCTCCCACTCACACGGGCACACGTCTCATGTCAGTTCATGTTAATGTTCTCACCCATATAATGCTAACTGAAGAGCAAGTGCTGTGAATCCAAAGACTAACAGAAAGCTTCAAGCAAAAGACTAGAAAATTCTAGTTATCGGTGCTAAAAGAAAATGCATAAACAGTGAGTCTCTAGCATGAATGGCATAGAACTGTCAAATGGGATACTCCCTCCGATCCGTTTTAAATGTCGGAGGAAATCAACTGACTACGTACAACTCGCTAGCATTACTCACGACAGTTATTTAGGATCGGAGGTAGTATAATTTTTTTACCTCAGGCACAAGTGCAGTCCCAAAGCGAGCAGTGCGTGTTGGATAAACACAGTCATACATATCTGCACCCAAAGCACTGCATACTACAATATCAAGTGGATAGCCAACACCCTGCATGTCAGTATAATAGCAACATCAATAACAAGATTGAATCATATGCGGACATTTTACTATATTCGGCTTGACATGAGCACTTCAAGAAATATTAAACTTATTTCTCAACACACATAAAATGCATGTCTTTGTGTATTAGAAGAAGAATGCCAAGGGATGGGAAATTTAGAACGTACCATTACATATCGGGGTTTATCCTCAGGCAATCCAGCGGTGCACTGGGCAACAACACGCCAAAATGAATCTTTATCTTCACCACCTGCAAGACCACCAATAGCATATCTAGCAACAATAAAATTCAAATATTAGCGACTGAACTGTTGAATCGATAGCACATAACCATGGAAGAAAAAAAAAACATACAAAGAAAAACCAACAATTACGTGACAGATGTAGACTATCACAAAAGAAAACAAGTTTTGGCTGGATGTAAGAAAAGGAAAGCAATTTTGTTTGTCAAGCCGTAATGCTGTGAACATTTAGTGCATACCCAGGAAGGTTCCGCTCGACCAAGCCCCTCACGCAAATATCTCTGGAATTTTAATAGTTGCACACAAACATATCAAACGTTATTGATTACATGAATGTCTACCTTTTATGCATGTACCAAGAAGCCAGATAAACTCACCTAAGAACTGGATCCAATCCTCCTTGAACAATCCCAAATAAGTTTTGGACATCAGGCTTCTTATGAGCTACATTTGAATATTAGAAAACAGAACACTAGTCCTTAGTTAACCATGATTATCGAATTTCAAAATGTTTTCAATACATCCGAAATTCATAGCATAAGTAGAGACAGTAAATTGATTTTAAAAGCCAGATAAGCATATAATTTGGACAGCAATCAGCAAAACTAATAATCATACCAGATATGCACCTATCAATCCAACGAAGGGTACGATACATAGCTTCCTCTATCCTTGGGCCGGTAATTGTAGTCTTCACAACATCGTCAAGAGCCATGATTATATCAGCTCCAATGTTGTTCTGCATTCATGTCACATATAGGAGTTTTAATATCTGAAATCAGGATTTTGTGACTATTCACAATGACTTTCCAAAGTTCATAAGGGAAGGACGCACCTGAATATGGATCGATTCCTCAGGTGTCAAGAGCATGGGTTTCCCATCAACAGGTGACTGCATTTCGGTCACAAAAGAATAATAAAATTAGAAAAACAGAAAGCAGTTTTCTGCAGCAGTAAAGTTTATCCAAGGACACAGAAAACAGAAATGCATGGGAAATTTATTTCCAAAGAAAGCAAAAGAAATTTTGTACTATTAGCATCAACATGAAGATTCATGTAGTAGATGGACAAGAAAAAGGATAACATTAGACATTGTAAATGATGATACAACATAACACGACACTTAACTAATCATTATTCAATATTTCCCAACGAAAAAATTAACATATACTTGTTAAATACTATCAGTCGATTGTACTACTTCTGAATTTTTTTCACCTTGCCATGTTGGAGATTACAGTCTGCATAGTGGCAAATGGATAATACAACTGTAATGCAGAAATATAACATTTATGTAGACAATTGAACTTTAAAAGGGCAAAACAGAATCTTAATACTCACCAACCCCCCAAAAAACTGAACCTGTCTAATTATTCTGTTAATATGTGATACCAAATATCACTATTATTTCTAGGAGCCAAGAATTATGAACAGTGTCCTATATTAAATTGCAAAATAAAATTTGTCTGTAGGATATGCATGAAAGCTCAAAAGTAGCACACATCATATATTCATGTGCCGGAAGTAAGAAACGTAGTTTAAGTTGACTTTTGTGAAGAAAAGGAACATAACATAGGACGTTGATCCAAGAGTACCTGAAATGTAACTCCTTCCTCGGTAATGTCAGCTAAATGCAGCAAAGAAACCTAAAACCATGTGTACTATTAGTAACATTTCAGAAGCAAACCTAAAGAACTGAAAGGGACTGAAAACGGTGCTAATATAAAGACCACCGATGAAACTCAGCATGCCATTTAATAGCGAATAGCTACGTGTTTCAAGTTTTGCTTGAATAGATGGAATCAAAACTTGATGTGCAGAGCAATTAGTTTCTGGTAGCACCATACAGAAATATTACTCATCGCATATCATTAGGCAACCACCACAAATCAACAATTGTCAACACGAGATTTAAGCAAGATTATACAGTATAGGACTATTAACTTACAATGAAAATTACACATTTTATCAAGCAATGACTTAGATGAGTTAGTTTAGGATGTTCAAATGGTGCACTACAAAATTTGATGTGAAAAGATAATGATTTGGAACAACCATTTGGAAACCACCAGAGTCAGTCAGCAATGCCCTTTTCCAATTCATAAACTTATGAAGACCACCCAAATCATCAATAAGTTGAGAGCCTGGACGAAGTTCCAGGTGGTAGGTATTTCCAAGTATAATCTGGCAACCTATGGTCTCTAACTGGTCTGTAGTCAGGCCTTTTATTGTACCTGAGTAAAAAGAACAGAGAAACGACACAAGAACAAACAGTGAGACACGAGAATCCCACATATTATTCTAAAATAAATAGAGCGTTATCCAGTCAAGTCACCTCAGGTAATTGTATAAATAAACAGCAAGATCATATTCTACACTCCATCTGTTCCGAAATATAAGGCCCGCTATTTTTGTGCTGGACTTTGATGCTCTACTTTGAACACTAATATGTATTAAATTATATGGATCGAGAATGTATAAATGGTACCGTTCGATTCGACTTGAAAATATTTTTCATTTCACATATGATTATACTAACTTTCTAGACATATTATAAGTACAAATCACGGTCAAACTTGTACGTCATTGACCAGCGAAATTTAAGGGCGCCTTACATTTTGGGATGGAGGGAGTATTATAAGAAAAGGCCTTACTTCAGACTGAAGTATCATATGGCGGTAAAACGGTACGAGATCCAAAAATAATATACCTTGGGTTCCAACGGGCATAAAAAGTGGCGTTTGACAAGTAAAGTGTGGCAGAGTTAACCGAGCTGCACGAGCACGATTAAATCTTCCTAATATCTGCAAGCACGAAATAAAATAATTATCACTTCATATTCATCATGTTTAATGCTTTTACTTTAAGGTTTACTGATTCAAACTTCAATATTTATATTCCCAATTATAAGAACGTGGGTTCAACCAACCAACTTCCATCATTTTGTCCAACAGAAGTGATGAGGTTTGAAGGAAGCCCAACATGAGCTGACAGTGGTACCACCTAACCAGCCATCTGTATCATTCTGACATCGTCTGCCACGTGGTAGTTACATCTGGCCCACTTTCCAACCTTTTTCCTTGTTCTTTTTCTTATTTTATGGAACGAAACAGTTTAAGATTTCAGCGAAAGGAACATACCAGGATACAGTAAGTGCACCATATACAATACCAGGTAAATACAATATGTATCTCCCTAAAAAGACAAAATGTAAATATGAAAAACATGTGCCTCGGACAGTATGTTGACAAACTATGTCCAACTGCCATTTTCTGGACTAATCAGAATACTAGTCTTAAAATAAAAATTATTAGCAATTGGGAATCCGTGGTTGCAGAAACTCATCTTAAACAACATTCCTTTCGACGTGATATAAATTTATCAACTAAGAATACAGAAGCGGTACGGTCTAATCTACTTCGTCACCACACTGACTTCAGCTAAACTCCACATTTCCGCAGTCCGAACAAACAGCCTGCCTGGGGGGCCGGGGCTGTTTCTCATCCCAGGAATCAAGAGGCGCAAACCGAACTATAAAAACATAATCTCCAGAGAGAAGGAAGAACATGTAACCGATTAAAACTTCAACCAACCTCGAACCGGAGCGCCATGGAGCCTGGAGGGGGTGGCGGGACTCCGGCCACCGAGCCGAAACCTGCGGACCCGCATTTTCAATCAGCATGGCGGAAGCAGAGGAGAGGCTCTTTTATTTTGGCGCGAACAGAGCAACGAAAACCGCCTGTAGAAGAATCCGGCGAACTAACCTCGAATAAGACGTTAGGGCAGTCGGGTTTGTTGTTGTGGATGAAGAAGGCGGACGGCCGGCCGGCCGGCGCCGCACGAGGTCTCGCTGGCGGCGGGGGAACAGCCCTAAAACGCGCCGGCTCTTGCGAATGGAATGGCTCCCGTGGACCGCGGCGGCGGCCGGCCGTAGAAGTCTAGAGGGAGTTTAAAAAGGGAAAGAGGAACGGGAGTTTCCCTACAGGCTACAGGGTTAGCGAGTAGCGACGCCGTTTGACAGTGATGGGTCGGGCCGAATGGGCCATTGGCCTCTTCAGCCAGGCCGAGTCGAATGGACCAATTTGACGCATGGCCTTAACCACACATAGAATCGGCCCGAATAAGTACGTATTTTTTTAGTAGGTAGTTTTTTTTTACGGGAACACAAACATTCCATTAGGACACGCCGAATTCGTCGGCCACAATAAGAGCAACATCATCTGGTAAGTCCGACAGCCACAAGCATTGGTCTGTTCATACTTCAACTACGCCAACGGGATATCCCTGCAAATCCTACTTGTGTGCATTGTGGGAGAGACGAGAGTATTGAGCATTGTCTACTGTTTTGTCAATTTGCTTCTGAGGTCTGGAACAAGGTCAAAAAACGGTTCAACATCCACCTGTGTCGCAAGAACTTCCGCTCGCCGAAACAGTGGCTGTTCGATTTCATTGACAGAGCATCACCTGAACAGTCCGCTGTATTGGCAATCACCGTATGGCATATTTGGGAGGCAAGAAATGCGGCAAGAAATGATGAAGGTAATATCCATCCACACCGTGTTGCCTCAAAGATCCATGCTTATATTGATTTGGTTTTGCTGCATCTTTTTAAGCCTGCTGCCGGACATAGTCGTGAGACACCACCATTTTCGTCGGTTAGATGGTCTCAGCTGCCGCCCGGAACAGTCCTAATTAATGTTGACGCAGCCATCTTCTCAAATCTGCACAAGGTGGGAGTTGGCATCCTAGTTCGGAACCACAACAAGGAATTCTTGGTCGCCTGCACTGAGCCAATCAAAGGGATTGTACAGCCAGAACTTGCTGAGAGTTGGGCGCTTCGCCAGGCCGTGATTCTTGCCCGCGAGGAAGGATTCTCCTCTGTTATTTTCGCTTCAGACTGTCTCTCCCTAGTACAACGAATGAACTCTTCATCCATTGATAGATCTGAAGTGGGCGTAGTAGTGTCAGATATCAAGCAGTTGGCTGCTTGTTTTTCTTCAGTTTCCTTTTGCCATGTAAACAGATCGTTAAATGTCGCTGCACACATACTAGCTAGGTCCTGTGAGTTTGCTGTTTCGCGTGCTGTCGACTACTCTATTCCAGAATGTGTCAGACAAACTCGATGTATGGATGTTTACTAATCAATAAAAGGCTGTTGACGAGGGTGTGACTCGACAAATCCCAGGGTCGTGCACCCCGGGTTGATTGAGGGGGAGAGAGAGATGAGCGTTGGTGATCACGACGGCTGACAAGCAAGGCGTTTACCCAGGTTCAGGCTCCCGGAGGATAACACCCTACTTCCTGCTTGTCTGGTATTGATGGCGAGTGGCTTTACAATGGCGAAATGACGATCTCGCTAGGGTTTGTGGTGGCGGCTATCAGCGTCCTCCCTCCCTCCGTCCTCCTGGACGAGCAACCCTCCTAGCCTTTATATGATCAGCTAGGTCCCGGGTGAACGGTGCCGATGGCGTTTACAAATATGGTAAGAGTCGTATGACCTAATTGACTAGTCTTGGGCCACACGCTATCTCTACTGGGCCTTCCTTGGGCCTTTGCGGTCTTGGCGTGACCCAGGTATCCTCACCGTGGGATAGTCGAAGAGTAGCCCCACGTCAGTAGCCCCCGAGTGCTTGGTCGAATCGCAGAGTCGGGCAAAGGACTTCTTTCTCCTGGGCACGCCGCCGGGTTGCTTGCAGTTGAGATTGAACTCGTTTTCCTTCAGTCGAAGAGCCTGCTCCCGATGGGAGTAAGAATTGTAATCGACTCACTGGAGTCGTGTCTTTTGTGTGACTTGTTTCTGTTCAGCCTGCTGGCTTACTGTCAGTTAATTCAGCTTGTGAAGCTTACTGAGTCTTCTTGTCACCCGTTTGCATGGTTAGAGTTCTTGCATCAGCACTGTGGCTTACTGAGGCGATTTCAGCTGTGAAGCTTACTGTGTTTACCTGTCACTCAAACTATGCGTTCGAGTTCTTTACCTGGCGTCGAAATTCAGCTATCAAGCTCACGTGCATGTTCAGGGACACCCGAATGACTCGTTCGAGTTATTCCTCAGCGCTGTGGCTTACTTCATGCACTTGTGTTGCGGACGTCAGCGCTGACGCTTCGTAGCACGCCTCTGCGTCCGATAGGACGTGACGGAAGTGGCCCCACTGTCAGTGTTTACTGCAGACAGCAGTGACCGCTTATTTCTGCCTTGGGCGCGAAAATTTCGCGGCGTGATGATAGTGCCTCGATCCTCGTGCGTAGTGGACGGAGTGGGAGGCGACGGTTTGTCTCTCCGCGCGACACGTGGGCGGCTGGATGGAGCTGTGGAGAGCAGTTTCTTCGGGAACGGCTGGGATGGACTGCACGCGCGGTACAAAACTGTACCTCGACGGGGAACAGGTCATCTTCTCCATTTGCCATCGCCTTCTCTCCTGCGCCGCTCTTGCTTCTTTCTGAGCTCTTGCCTTTTCCTCTCTCCATCTTCCGTGAGCGCCAAAGACGATGAGGAAGACGAAAGCTGCGACCAGCGCCGCCGCCGCCACCGAGGCGGGTGCGATGAAGAAACCCGACGGCGACTGGCAGAAGTCGTCGGTGAAGAAGACGGAGTTAGAGGTCCTGCGCGCGCAGGGCCTGCTGCCGCCGGCGGACCAGGCGGCGGTGCGCGCGCCTGGGAAGGAGGTATACCCTGCCCCTCGGGAGGGGGAGCGTGTTTGCTTCGTGGACTTCCTTCCACGGGGCTTCGGGTTCCCTCTCCACGATTTTGTTCGTGGTCTCCTGTACGCCTATGGGGTTCAGATCCATGATCTGACCCCCAATGGCGTCTTGAGCATCGCGAGCTTTATCGTGCTCTGCGAGTGCTTCATGGGGATCGCCCCCCATTGGGCCTTGTGGAAGTCGCTCTTCCTCGTTAGGAAGAACGTGGGGAAGAGCGGGTCGGCGTACCCGGTTGGCGGCTTCGGCATCCAGGTGCGAGGTGACACCTCGTACTTCCAGATGAAGAAGTCGGACTCCGTCCAAGGCTGGCGGAAGAGGTGGTTCTACGTCAGGTGCGACCAAGTGGGGTTGCCTGACTTCAACGGCGAGAGCGAGTTGCGGAAGACGCGCGCGTGGGCGCACCCGCTCGCGAAGGAGGAGAAGGAGGCTGTCAAGCCGCTGCTGAGCCTTCTGCGCAACCTGCTGAAGACCTTGGGGCGCGAGTCGGGTGGCGTCCACCTCATCGGCACCTTCTTCAGGCTCCGAGTACAGCCGCTCCGTGCTCGCCCCCACCCGATGTGGGCGCACGAGGGCGTTGGCGACCCGCAGCTCGACGACGAGGAGGTGGAGTTGAAGGTGAGGGGCATCACAAGCCTCCGAGCCGCAGACCCCTGCAACGTCAAGTGCCCAGTCGCAGCTTACGGATCGGCGAACCCTGTTCCTGAGGTAAGCTTCTGTCTTTTCCCTTGTTTGCTTTCTCGATGCTCTTTTTCTTGATTCGTCTGTTATTTTGTTTGCAGGGTCGTTCTTTCCTTGTCAGCCTTCCTCCGCTCATGGAGAACGGACCTCACGACGAGGCGACGTTCCTTGAAGAGGAAGGTGACGAAGAGGACATTCCTTCCGCCATATCCTCGAGTGAAGAGGTGGAGGAGGATGAGGATGACGAGGAGCCGGCGCGGAAGAAACAGAAGCGGCGAAGCAGTGACTCTGCTACTGCTTCGTCCCCTGCAAGGGATGCGGCTGCAGAATTGGAGGAGGATGGCTTGTCGTCTTCTGGTGCCAAGTACCTGGGTGACTGGAATGAGCCCGTGGCTGCGCCTCCTATCAGCTCTGCGCCGCCGCCCGAGTTCGCCAGGATGCCCTCCGTTTCCTTGGGAAGCGACGATGGCGTCGAAGTCACCAGGTTAGTCATGCTGGTTCTTTTTGTGTCGAGTTTGCTTTCTGATTGGCGGGTTCTCTGGGTTGAACTTTCTTGCATCTTTTGCCGGTTATCATTCTGGTGGCACCAGTTCTCCTCCACGCGAAGTGGAGCACACGTCCGCCCCTTCAGTCGAGCGGACTGTGCAGGTGGCCGGGGAGCATGCGCGGGCTGGTGACTCCCTGGCGCCAAATGATGCTGCCGCGGCGACTTCGTCGGATGCTGATCTGGTGGACCATGTAAGTATTCCTCGACTTGTTCTTCCGCAGTTGCATCGGGTGCGCGAACAGCGCTCCCGATGGGAGTAGCCCCCGAAGGTGTGGGTGACTAGGATAGTCGGGCACAACTTTATATATGCTTGTTTGTCTGCAGCCATACTACCGCCAGCAGCTTGAGGGAGCCGCCGCCTTCGTGCGCCTGGAGAAGGAGAGGGATCAGTTGCGCACCTCCCTGGACCAGGCCACGAGGCGAGCCGCGGAGTTGGAGCAGAAACTTCAGGCTCAGGCGGAGCTGGAGAAGGCGTTGCGTGAGTCGCAAGAGCGCGAGCGTGCTCGGGACGACCAGGAGAAGACCCAGGTCGACCGCCTGCTCGCACTCGCCGGTGTCCTCGGACGTAAGTTTTTTGGCTTGACGCCTACTTGTCTACTTGCTGAATTTGCATTGAATTGACTCCTTTCCCTTGTTCAGAGAAATGCGGAGGCGCTCCCCCGGAAGGCACGTCTAGCAACGACGTCGAACTGGCAAATGCTGTCGGGTTCCTCGACCGCGTCTGCGCGTACGCCTCGGCAGCGCTGCAGCAGTCGACGACGGCGCTGCAGAAGTCGACCGGGGCGCTGGCGACTGTGCATCGGAGCATCTTCCCCAGCAGGTCGCCACCAGCTGCCGTGGACGCACTCGCGGCGCCTTTTGAAGGCGATGCGACCACCATCGCGGACTTCACCCGGGCGCAGACGGTACGCAGCTCCGAGCTTACTTTCCAGCTTCTTCTTGGTCATCAAGTCGCTGGCGACTTTGAGAGGGTTGTCAGCGACTTCCCTCGAAAGCCTGACGGCAAGACCGCGTCCCTTAGCGGGGTGAAGGCGCAGGCGAGTCAGCTGGCCGCGAAGCTTGTCGCAACCTTCGAGAGGAGGATTGCCAAGATAGCCGAGGCGGCTGCTACTAGGAAGAGTCGTTCCCAGTCGGAGTCCGTGGTGTAGAAGTCTTGTAGTTAGGATTTTGTAGTCTGCTTTTGAGTCTGCAGTCTGTAATGAATTGTATTTTGCGGGTCTTCTGGCCTTGAATCATAGTAATGCTGAAGTGTGAATGTTTTCCTTCGAGTCTGGCTTGAATGAGAAGCGATCTTTATTTTTCTGTTTTGACACTGTCACTTCTTGGCAGCCTGAAATGGGCGAGGCCACTCCGGTTGCTGCAGCGACTGGCGCGGGTGATGAAGAGGGCACTCCTTTGGCTGAGCCTGCTACTCGCCATCGTCAAGCGACTTCGGCTCCTGCGCGAAGTGCGAACGACCAACGGTTGATTACCTATATGAGGAACAAGGTGGTTGAGCTCGAGGCGAGGCTGAAGCGTGCTGAGTTGGAGCTGGAGCGGTCTAGGTCGCGTCCTGTTGCAGAGTTCTCTCAGCGTGAGGAATTCCTGCTTGGCGAGATTGATTTGATCAGTCGACAGCTGCAAGGTTGGTCTTCTTAGCGCTGTGTTTTGACTTCCTCTTCCTTGCGATGTGCTGATTGGAATGTCTTGATGCAGATGTGAACCCTGACTGGCAGGCTGAGCAGACTCGGGTTAATGAGCGGGTCGCCAGAGAAGCCGCTGGTGACGCACCCGAGGCGCGCCATTTTTGGTCGAATAGATCTAAAGGGCGGATCCTTGCGTGTATGCTGGACCGCACCTGGCGAGCTGCTCTTCTCCTGGAGGGGTGCAGGAAGACTCTCTGGCACATCCACCGGGTGTACTTTCCACACAATGGGCAGCCCAACGAGCTGGCCACGTTGTTGGAGAGGTTCCGCGAAGGTGGTGCGCTGAAGGAGGTTGTCGACGCCCAACTCGTTGCCGGGGCGAACGTGGCGTTGGCGTACGTCCGACTGCATCGGCCGAACCTTCCTCTGTCAAGGTTGCTAGGCGGCTTGCTTGAAGAAGATGATTACGCCGAGACTCTGTCGCCTGCTCGTCAGATGATTCAGCAGGTCCAGAGGCTGAGTGAGCGTCTCGTAGGGCCACTTGATGCGCCAAAGGATGAGCCTGCAGAGTAGGAGTAGTAGGCTTCTGCTGTATAGCATTAGTTCGAAAAGGCAAATTTGCCAAGTGTAGATATCAATGTATGTAAACTGAGGTGGGCGCAGCCCCCGAGTGTGTCGGGTGGCGGCCTAGGATTAACGTACACCTGTATGGCGCAGCCCCCGAGTGCGTCGGGTGGCGACCTAGGTTTTTCGAATGATACCTGTATGGCGCAGCCCCCGAGTGCATCGGGTGACGGCCTAGGGTTTTGACATGGGCCTGTATGGCGCAGCCCCCGAGTGCTTCGAGTGGCGGCCTAGGTTTTCAAGTGATACCTGTAAGGCGCAGCCCCCGAGTGCGTCGGGTGACGGCCTAGGATTTTGACTTGACCTATATGGCGCAGCCCCCGAGTGGTTCGAGTGGCGGCCTAGGCTTTTGATTTGACCTGTATGGCGCAGCCCCCGAATGGTTCGAGTGGCGGCCTAGGCTTTTCAAGTGATACATGTAAGGCGCAGCCCCCGAGTGCGTCGGGTGACGGCCTAGGATTTTGACTTGACCTGTATGGCGCAGCCCCCGAGTGGTTCGAGTGGCGGCCTAGGCTTTTGATTTGACCTGTATGGCGCAGCCCCCGAGTGGTTCGAGTGGCGGCCTAGGCTTTTCACTTGACCTGTATGGCGCAGCCCCCGAGTGGTTCGAGTGGCGGCCTAGGCTTTTGACTTGACCTGTATGGCGCATCCCCCGAGTGGTTCGAGTGGCGGCCTAGGTTTGAAGTTGCTTTTTGACTGAAAAAGTAAAGGGGAGAGCTTGTTCTGTAAATCACTGTATTGATTTTTGCGAGCAGGCCGCCTCGTTAAAACCCTTCCAGTCCCCTTAGGTACCCTGGTAAGGGAAATAGTGCGTCTGAAACCTGCCGCCTTGACATGCTGGTTTTGGTACAACGAGGGAGTCGACTAGGCGTAGAAACGACGAAGCTGCGCGACGTTCCATGGGTTGCTGCAGACTGCTCCTGTCTTCGAGTCCTTCAGGCGGTAAGCTCCGCCGCCGATTGCTTCTGTCACAATGTACGGGCCCTCCCATGGGGAGGCGAGCTTGTGCACCTTCTTCTGTTTGAGGCGAAGGACTAGGTCGCCTGCGACGAATGCTCTTGGCCGCAGCCTCCGTCCGTGGTAGTTGCGCAGGTCTTGCTGGTACACGGCTGACCGTGCGAGGGCGATGTCGCGGGCTTCGTCCAGGACGTCCATGTCGTCTTCGAGTGCTCCTTCTGCGTCAGACTCGTCGTAGGCCACCACCCGTGGTGCGTCAAACTTGATGTCGCAGGGCATGACCGCCTCTGCGCCATACACCATGAAGAACGGTGTGTATTGGGTGGATCTGTTTGGCGTGGTTCGCAGGCTCCAAAGTACTGATGGCAGTTCTTCGACCCAGGCGCCCGCGGCGCGTCTCAGCGGCACTCGCAGGCGCTTCTTGATGCCGTTGCAGACTAGGCCGTTGGCCTTTTCGACTTGCCCGTTGGACTGTGGGTGCGAGATAGATGCATAGTTGAGTTTGATGCCTTGCTCGGAGCAGAAGTCTTTGAATTCTTCGGCTGTGAAGTTCGAGCCGTTGTCGGTGATGATGCCGTTTGGTACCCCGAACCTGAAGATGATGGACCTGATGAAGTTAACTGTTGATGATGCAGTCGAACTTGTGATAGGCACGGCTTCGATCCACTTGGTGAATTTGTCAACTGCTACCAGGAGATGGGTATGTCCTCCTGGTGAAGACTTCTTGAGCGGGCCTACCATGTCGAGTCCCCATTGAGCGAAGGGCCAGGCTAGTGGTATGGTCTTCAGTGCGGATGCCGGCGCGTGTGGCTTGTTGGCGAACTCCTGGCAGCCAAGGCACTTCCTTACTAGGTCTTCGGCGTCTTGCATAGCTGTGGGCCAGTAAAATCCGGCTCGTAGTGCTTTGGCCACCAAGGCACGACTGCTGGCGTGATGCCCGCAGATGCCAGCATGAATATCGAGTAGGATGGCTTGACCGTCGACTGGATCTACGCACCTTTGTAGAACTCCTGAGATACTTCTCTTGTAGAGCTCACCGTTGATGATGGTGAAACTTTTGGAGCGCCGAATGATGCGCTTGGCTTCGACTGGATTGACTGGCAGCCTTTGATGCAGCATGTAAGCTAGATATGGGCCTGTCCATGTGGCTTCGACCAGCATTACCTCCATGGGCTCCTTCTCCTTGCTTGGCGGGTCGGCGGTGCTCGTTGGAGGTGCGGAGGAACCTGGTGCGGGTCGAAGCTTGATGGATCGCTCTGTAATGCGCTCGAGGAAGACGCCGGGTGGCACTGGCACCTTGTCTGATCCCATGTTGGCGAGGACGTCGGCTTCTTCGTTGCTTTCGCGGCCAATGTGCCGCAACTCGCAGCCGTCGAAGGTGCCCTCCAGCTGGTTGTATAGGTCTCTATAGGCGATCATGTTGTCAGCGATGGCGTCGCAAGCCTTCATAGTTTGCTGCACGACGAGGTAGGAGTCGCCGTAAATCATGAGGTGAGTGGCGCCGCAGTTTTTGGCCATCCGCATGCCATGGATTAAGGCCTCGTACTCTGCCTCGTTGTTGGAGGGTGTTGGGAAGTCCATCTGTAGAACGTACTTCAACTTGTCGCCTTTGGGGGAGATGAGGATGACTCCTGCCCCAGCTGTTCTGAACTTCTTGGAGCCGTCGAAGTACATTGTCCATGCGTTGGACAAGTCGGGAATGTCTGGCAGCTGAGCTTCTATCCACTCGGTGGTGAATTCTGGCAGGACTTGGGCTTTGATTGACTTCGGGTGAGCGTACTTCAGCCCCCAGGGTCCTAGTTCGACAACCCATTTGGCGACTCGCCCTGTCGCACGTTGGTTTGTGAGGATGTCTGAGAGCCCGGAGGAGCTTACCACCGTGATCGGGTGCTCGGAGAAGTAATGGACGACCTTTCTTGAAGTCATGAAGACCCCGTAGGCCAGCTTCTGGTAGTGCGGGTAGTTTTGCTTGGACAGGGTTAGAACCTCGCTGAGGTAGTAGACTGGTCTCTGGACAGGATGGCTGTGCCCTTCTTCTTCTCGTTCTACTACGAGTACCGTGCTCACCACCCTGTTGGTGGCTGAGACGTAGAGGTAGAGCGGCTCGTTCTCCAGCGGTGCCACCAGTACTGGGGAAGTCGTCAAGGTCTTTTTGAGTTGGTCGAATGCGTCCTGCGCTTCCTCTGTCCACTCGAATTTATCCGTCTTCTTCATCAGTTGGTAGAAGGGCAGAGCCTTCTCACCCAACTTACTAATGAACCGGCTGAGAGCTGCGACTCGGCCGGCTAGGCGTTGCACCTCGCGGAGCTTGGTCGGTGCTGGCATTGTGAGTATGTTTTGCACCTTCTCGGGGTTTGCTTCGATTCCTCTTGCGGAGACAAGGTATCCTAGCAGTTCTCCGGCTGGCACGCCGAAGACACACTTATCTGGGTTCAGCTTGATCTGGTACTCGTCGAGTGCGGCGAAGACCTTGCGGAGGTCGGCGACGAGGGTGTCTTCCTTGCGGGTGGTGACGACGATGTCGTCGACGTATACCTGGACAATCTGTCCGATGAGCCCTTTGAGTCATGCTTGCATTGTACGCTGGTATGTGGCACCAGCGTTCTTCAACCCGAAGGGCATTGTCTGGTAGCAGAAGACGCCGTCGGGTGTGATGAATGCTGTCTTTTCCTCGTCGTCGACGTTCAGTCTGATCTGCTGGTAACCTGAGTAGGCGTCCAGGAAAGACAGTCGCTCGCAGCCTGCTGTCGAGTCGATGATCTGGTCTATCCGCGGGAGCGGGAAGTGGTCCTTGGGGCAGCATTTGTTGATGGCGGTGAAGTCGACGCACATGCGTAGTTTCTTCGTCTTCTTCTTCTCCACCAGGACAGGGTTGGCGACCCAGTCTGAGTCCTTGATCTCTCGGATGAACTTGGCGTGCAGCAGTCGGTCGATTTCCTTACTGATCGCGTCCCGTTTGGGTCCGGAAAAGCGTCGCATGGCTTGTTTGACGGGTCTGGCGTCCTTGTGGACTTTTAAGGAGTGCTCGGCGAGATTCCTGGATATTCCTGGCATGTCAGAGGGTTGCCATGCAAAGATTTTCCAGTTCTCACGTAGAAACTCGACGAGCGCGCTTTCCTATGCGGGAGTTAGACTTGACGATACTTTGACCGTCTTGCTGGCGTCAGTCGGATGGACCTGACGGGTTGCTGTGTCGTCATTCGTGTTGAAGGCGGCGTCCTTGGCTGGCTTCTTGCGGGTCGGGAAGATGGTCCTGTCGTTGTCGGCTGCCATTGCCTCGAAGTGCTCTGCGACCCCGAAGAACTCGGAGATCTTGCTGAACTCGCGGTCGCAGCTGTTGGAGCGGTCGAAGTCACCGTGCACCGTGATTACGCCTTTGGGTCCAGGTAGTTTGAGCATCAGGTAGGCGTAATGAGGTACTGCCATGAACCTGGCAAAGGTTGGGCGCCCAAGTATCGCGTGGTACTGCGACTTCCAGTCGACGACCTCGAAGTCGATCGACTCCCTCCTGAAATGCTCGGGTGTTCCGAGGATAACATCGAGTGTGATTGTTCCCATGGGCGTGATTGCTTGCCCTGGTACTATGCCGTGGAAGGTGGTCTGAGACTCCGGCAACTTCTCTGTCGACTTGTTCATCCTTCTGAGAGTGTCAGCGAAGATGATGTTAATGCCGCTGCCTCCATCCATGAACACCTTCTTCAGATTGTAATCTCCGATTAGAGCTTCGACTACCAGGGCAGCGTGCCCGGGTCGAGGTACTTCCGGCGGGTGGTCTGCCTTTGAGAACGTGATCGGTGTCTCCGACCCTCTCAGGTAGTCTGGTACTGCGCGTGGGCAGGTGGTGGCTTGGAGGACTTGGCGGGTGATGAGCTTCTGGACCCTGTTTGAGGGGCGCCCCTTCTGTATCATGTTGAGCTGTCCGCGTGCGGCTGGGTACGCGTCGTGTGCCGCCAGCTGGGCTTCGTGTGTGGGTGCTGCCTGGATGGTGAGCTGCGCGGCTGGCTGCAGTGCGGGTGCAGGAGTGATGATATGCTGCATGGCCTCATAGATCTTGCGTGCTTTGCGACAATCCTTCAACAAGTGGTTGGCGCCCCATTTGCCCGTTTCCGGGTTGCGGAACATGTGGTGCTTGCAAGGTTGCGCCAGCTCCTCGGCTGGGGTCAATGCGCGTCTCCACTCGCGTTTTGGGCCCCCGTCGTTGCGGTTGATGCTGCTGCCGCTTCGGTTGTATTGTCCTTGGTCGAACTGGCGACCTTGGTTGCCGCTGCGGCTGTATTGGTGACCTTGATCGTACTGGCGATTGCTGTCGCGTGCCTCATCACGGGGGGTTTGATATCCCGCCGCTACTAACTCGATCGAGTCGAGGTTGTTGAAACGTGGCTTCTTCTTGTGGCGTCCTTCTCGCCAGTTACTTGGTCCGGCTTCGTTCTTCGGGGAGTTGTCGCGGACATAGTCCTCTCCTTCTGCCCACTGGTTGGCTATCTTCATGAGCTCGATCATGGTTTTCGGCTGGAGCCTACCGAACTCTTCGCGGAGGTCGCGGCGGGAGACGCCATGCATGAAGGCGTCCATCACCCGATCTTCTGAGACGGCTTCCATAGTGTTGCGAAGGAGTGTCCATCGTTGGATGTATGATCGGAGCGACTCGTCTCGCCCCTGCTTGCAGGCCTGCAACTCGATGTAGGTTGTTGGCCTCGCGTATGTCCCAAGGAAACTTTTGATGAAGGTATCCTGGAATTCCTCCCAGGTACTGAAGGAGTCCTTAGGCTGGCTAGTGAGCCACCCGCGTGCTGAATCCGTGAGCATGAGCTGGATGTACTGCATCGCCGTGGTCGAAGTTCCGCCTTGACAGGTGCAGGCGATGAGGTAGTCTTCGAGCCAAAGGCGTGGGTCTTGTTTCCCGTCGTACTTGGGTGTCCCAGCTGCGAGCTTGAAGCCCTTGGGCATGCGAGTGTCGCGGATGTTGAAGCTGAAGCACGCGGCGCCACACGGCTCGAAGTCGCGGTCGGCTCGATCGTCCAGGTTCGTCGCGCTGGTCGTACGCTGGGTGCGGTTGCGGTCCACCGTCCTTTGCGCGATGACATTGCGGAGGTCTTCGCCTGGTTGCGGCTGTCGTAGTGGCCTGGCTGCTAGACCAGCGAGTGTTGCAGGCTCGCGGGCGTGGCGGCCTCGCTCCTCTCGTGCCCGTTCGTTTGGCGCCTTGTCCGCCAAGGCGTCCTCGATTGCCCTCATGGACATGATTTGTTGCTTGTGGAGAAGGGCGCGCGCGTCACCCTCCGGTGGCTGCGTGAGTCGCAGGTAAGTTTCGACTGCCATGAGCGCGGCGTCGGCTGTCTTGGGAACGGGTATCCCGTTCTCGTCCTCAGTTACGAAGGACGAGTCGAGGTTGCGGGTGACCCTGGCTCGGTCGGCTTCTGTCATAAGGGGCACGCGAGCCCTACGGCGTCGCGCTCCCTGGTTGACTTCCGTGGAGGAGGTAAACGAGTAGGCGGCCCTCCTGGCGCTTGACGCGTCAGCCTCCCTCTTGCGTCGAAGGAGTTCAGCTTTTTCCGCGCGAAGTCGTTCGCCTTCCTTGCGTAGCAAGTGCTGGACTGCCAGCTGATCCTCCCGGGGTGCGTCCGGTGGGGGGAACGTGCCGTCGTCGACGTGCTTCATAGCTCTGATTGCCATGTCGCGCGTGATGATGAACCGCGTCACCTGGTCGGGCATGATCACCTCCAGCGGATACACGGGTTCGTCGTCGTTCTCGGGCGGCACCGTGCCAGCCATGAAGACTTGCGCGGGGTAGACCTGGGTAGCGGTGTGGACGCTGCCGCTGCTGCTTCCGTCGTCCGAGCCTTGCTCGGGATCGAAAATCGCTGCAACGTGGTAGGTACCGCAGTCGCCGCCGCGTCTCCTTTCCTGAAATTCCGCGATCTCTGCCGCGGACATGAAGAGCGACTTCGCAGTCGTCGGCGCGAGTGCGATTGGCTCGGGGAAGACTTGGTGGGTCGATGGAGATGCGTGCGACGCGGGTGATGGTAGCGCGACCTTGGCCGCTCGCGAGGGCGCGGTCGACGCAGTCGAAGTTGATGCAGATCTTGGTTTTGCCAGCAGTATGATCGAGGTGGTCGGAGTAGACTCGATCTGCGTGACGGTCGCTGAGGTGGTTGACGTGGTCGACGCAGATGCGGGTTCAGCAGTCGAAGATGCGATCTCCGCAGTCGCGGTGGGTGCGATCTCCGCGGCGAATGACGGCGCGGACAGCACGGTGGTAGCAGATGCGGGTGTCGCCGCCGCGCGTGGCGCGGTCGCCATGGACCTGAATACTCCATGACTGTCTACGAGGCAGTGTATGGTACCGAAGGTGAGGCACATACCTACATGCAGATCGACGTACACCGAACGGTGGGCCGGCGGGTGGAAGGTGTACTCGAAGGAGACGAAGCAGATTGGCTCCTGGGTGATGCAGACGTCGGTCTTCTTCGCTGATGGAGCCGGTGCGACCATGATTCCAACGCTCGTTCTTTCCCACAGACGGCGCCAATTGACGAGGGTGTGACTCGACAAATCCCAGGGTCGTGCACCCCGGGTTGATTGAGGGGGAGAGAGAGATGAGCGTTGGTGATCACGACGGCTGACAAGCAAGGCGTTTACCCAGGTTCAGGCTCCCGGAGGATAACACCCTACTTCCTGCTTGTCTGGTATTGATGGCGAGTGGCTTTACAATGGCGAGATGACGATCTCGCTAGGGTTTGTGGTGGCGGCTATCAGTGTCCTCCCTCCCTCCGTCCTCCTGGACGAGCAACCCTCCTAGCCTTTATATGATCAGCTAGGTCCCGGGTGAACGGTGCCGATGGCGTTTACAAATATGGTAAGAGTCGTATGACCTAATTGACTAGTCTTGGGCCACACGCTATCTCTACTGGGCCTTCCTTGGGCCTTTGCGGTCTTGGCGTGACCCAGGTATCCTCACCGTGGGATAGTCGAAGAGTAGCCCCACGTCAGCTGTTCTCTCAAAAAAACGCTGTTAGACAATCAACAGGTTTATTACATGCCCTAGGGCAATACTCAACCACATAATTGTGAAACTCTATAATCAAGTTATATTTAGTGTCCGGGAACAGATGCCCCAGCTTAGCTTGGTCAAAGGATGATGACGTCAGAGCATTCTTCGGTAGCTTTTGGTGTGTGTATAAAGCCGAGTTTTCAAAATCGGTCATGCGTGTCTCAAAACCTCAACCGTGGATCTGGGCCTAAAATCATCCGCATCACCCACCGTAAACGCCAAATCTTTATATAATATATTCACATCTTGTTGGTAGCAAAAACTTTGTGCTATTGTAACATCGTTGTAACATTTTTTTTAGAGACAGTCCAAAAATCAAGATGATGTTGTCTAAATCTTCTTCTTGGACATGGTGAATGCACACCTAACGTCATCGCGTCAGCTAGTTCATAGGCTGTAACCTCATTAAGAACTAGGATGCAAGCAACCGAACATATACCAGCATGGTTCTTGCATTAAAACGTTACGCTGACATCACATCGGGATCGAAATCCAAAACTTAAGCATCGTAAAAATAACATAACGAGAGGACATAGGACATACAACATACATCAACGTTCTAATGCAAAGGGGTGTGTCCAACGACGATGTTCCTAGCGTCGGATAGTAACATGAATGACTCAATATATTTATTAACAAGTTCCGGCCTTCCCTCGTGGACGAGAAATACCTGATCCCGTTGAGTAAACTCGGGTACACAATTATGAAAATCAATGATGTCCTTCACAAAAAAAAACACGAGACATATTAAAACATTATGTAAAGTTGGATCCTATATAATTTTTGCACCAAAGTTTGTTAGTTTTGCTAAAGGAAAAACAGACGATTCTTCTAAGGGCGGGGGATGGAAAGACAAACCAATGACCAAAACCGAAAAGAGCGCGGATAAAGCCGAAATTATCAAGAGCAAAAAAAGACTTATGAATATTTGGGTAGCAAATTTTAAAGAACCAAATTAGTTCGGCAAATCCGATCATTAGTTTCAAGTAATCGAATTGACCAAACTTTACGTGAGAGCCTAGCAGTTTAGTATAGACTCTTGAGAACGTCACCCAACGACTCATCCTAAGGCAACCTACTGTAGATACTTTGTTGATAGAAGAATGACCCAATCCACCACTCTTCCCTTATTTTGTGACCCATAAATTGTGTGAAGCGCGTAAATAGTGAGTACTATATTGTGCTAATATTATTGTTTGGTACGAGGATGACCATTTATTCCTTCTAGATGATGATAATACATGTATTAAAAATGTCAAAATTATGGTTAAAATGTTGCTAGATATTTTACACCATCATTGTTTTGTGCTAACAATATCGACCTATAATCGTTTTTTTTCCGGTAGTAAATATATATTTCCGTCTTCATTTTCGAAAGATCAATAGAACGAAAATGTAAAGACCGAAAGTTCGGCCGTGACCAAACGACTGCCCCTACTAAAGGATCGTACGAAGGAATTCCTAGGTTTTTCATTACATGATTTGATTATACAAGTAGAAAATAAATATTCCATTCATCCAAATTCCCATGAAAATATTTCAGATCATAAGTCAGTTACTCAGTTGCCAAAAAAGGGTTTTTCTCGTTAACGGGACACTGCACACAGCACACCCACACAGCGGCCAAGTCGAAGCACGTGGCTGGTATGGGTACGGCTCTGTGGTGATGAACTCACAGACGGCGGGCCGGCGGGGCCTCCTCCTGCTCGTCGGGCCGGAAGAGAGGCCGTCCGTCCACTTCTCTATCCGCTCCGCGCATGCGACACCACGTGTCCCCTCATCCCTGTGTCCGTCCGTCACCCCCATTCCTCCGCGCGCCCTTCCCGAGGTGAGATCGATCACCGCATCCTCCTCCTCCTCCTCCTCCTCGCCACTGCACCGCACTCCCTCGCCCATGACCGATGACCCGCCCCTACAACTAGCCCCGATCCCGAATCAAACCCTTCCTGCCACCTCGCCTCACACCCCATTTGGATGGATTCGGCGGTCTCTACGAACCGATCCCCGCTGCGCCCCGCCGCCGCCGCCGAAGCACGCCGAAGCAGCTCGCGCCTCTCCCCGCTCCCGAACCGGTGGGTTTCTTTTCGTTTCGTTCGCCGCCCTGCATTTTATTTATCGTTTCGTGCCGCGCTCACGGCTGAATGCTGTGTCTGTGTCTGTGTGTGTTCGACGAAATTCCTGTGCATGCAGTGTGGCCGCGAGTAGGTCCGGTGTCGCGCCTGGGTCCGGAGGAGGGCGGTTTGGAAAGGTAGGTGGGCGTCTCGGTTTTCTGTATTTTGTTTTCTCGTGATTTCGCCTCCTCCATTCCATGTAGTACTACGTATCTTCTGATTGGTGGGAAAGATTGATCTAAGCGGATTTCGTCGTGGCGCAGGCCCGGCGATCTGGGGCCGTGCGGATCACCACGGCGAGATCAGCTCAGGGCGGGAATGCTGGGAGCAGCGTGACCGAGGTATGTATGCCGCCGTGCTCGGGTGTTCACCGTGCCTCGTATGCTTGTACAGTACTGCATTTCGTTCGTCCATCCGTCTAGCTGCCAGCGTACTGAGTTGTTCCTTGTGGTCATTTGGTATGCCGTGAACAAAATTGCGCTATGCACGAACGATTGTTGTGTAGTCACGACTCGTGATCCGTACCATGCCACACCTTCTTGCCCGGTATCCTGCGTCGTGTTATTTGTGTTGACATTTCTTCGTTCTCAAACAACACCAGGAAAGGCAACGCACGATGGCAGATGCTGAAGTGCCCATGAAATATTCTTCCGGTAAAGCACACCCGCTAGGAGTGTCGCAAGTTGACAGTGGTCTGAACTTTGCGATTTTCTCTCAGCATGCTTCTTCTGTCACCCTCTGCATCAAGCTTCCTACGAGGTACAGACAGATTTCCTAAATTGTGCACCGTTGTTGCTTTTGATGCTGTTTAAGATAACAACATAAAAAAGTTCTGTCATCGTTGTTGCTTTGTTGACAGAACTCGAAAAAAGTTACAAGATAACAACATAAAAAGAGGCTAGCACTCACCAATCTTGTTTACAACGCCAAAGCACGTCCATATGTCACACTTTGATCAACTGGCAACACGATGACTTATAAGAGCCCATCCTTGTGATCTGTTAAAAAAAACTCTGTGATAGATATGATTTATGAAGCTTGTAGGTCATTTAGCAATTTGCTCTAAAAGTTAACTGTTTGCTAGATTAATGTACCCCTCTTTCCTCAGAGGTCATGTGGTTCTGGTTGCTTTGGAAGCTCACTCTTCGACCCTGATAATTCTCACTGCTTGCATTCCCACCATCTCAGTAGCGGCATTGTGCTGTAATGTATTTTTTTGAAGCAACGCTGTAATGTACTAAAAAACATTTCGCAAATTGTATGCACAAGACAATGTTTATTTGTTTCTCTGGTTCCCCATCTTGTTAGTTAGCTTAGGGTGTTGGCCTGGTTGAAATATGAGCAGCATTTTTCTTTAGTTTGTTCATCTCACATCCTCTTTCCAATGGAATATCATTTGTCTCATCATCTGACATACTGGATTGTCCTTCAGAGGGAACCAGGATGAAGAAAATGCAGAAATTCTGGAGTTTGCTTTCGATTGTCAGAAGAACAAAACTGGTGATATATGGCATGTGTCAGTGGAGGTACTGTTATGAAGTTTTGATGTTATGTACCTTTGCAGATAAGGCATTTTTTGAAATGTAGAACTTGGTGTGGCGGACATTTATGAACCACAATCCAGCATTTATCTCATGTATTCTTCAAAGTTCAAACAAGGTTTCGTTTTATGAAAATCATATCGTTCAAGAATACAGGTTTTGTCACGTGAACTCATTCATAAAAGAAATAAAATGCACTTATAAGCAGTGCAGGTTCATAGACTGTGGCGGAGCTACAGCCCAGCATGCCCGGGCTCCGGTGATGAAACTTCTTTGAGTTATGAAGGAAATGACTAGATTAATTAATAGTTGCTTAGGGAAAATCGTGATTACCATGGTTATGCCTAAATTTTGCCCAGCCTCTAGGTAAGCTCCGCCACTGTTCATAGATTTAGCTATTTTGCTGTGCTACTGTACCAAGTTTCAGTTCCCTGTAAGGATTTTGTTGGTTCTGTAATGAAATGGGAGAAAATCACATTTAACAAAACAAAAGGGCTTCTAGCATGTTTCATGTCTGTTTGTTTTGGGCTTGGCTGAAAATTTTCTGTATTGCATTTTTATTTCTAGGAAGAGGAATCTATGTATTTTCCCATTTGTCTGTTTTGGTCTTGACCCATTTTGCTTCTATGTATTTTCCCATGCATATATGCTGAATAAAACCTTCTGTACTTTCAGGGTTTGCCTACTTCTGGAGTTCTTTATGGATACCGTGTTAATGGTCCTCAAGGATGGCATCATGGCCATAGATTTGATAGCAACATTATTCTTCTTGACCCTTATGCGAAATTAGTTTCCGGTCGAAATTACTTTGGGGTTAAGGATGACAAGCCAAGTCAGCCTTTTGGAACATATGATTTTGACAGCTCTCCATTCGACTGGGGTGTTGATTACCAGCTTCCAAATTTGCCTGAGGTAATACAATCATTTAATAGAAGCAAAAATCACCCCAAACATGAAGTTCACTGATTTTCTTCTGTTCTTTAATCTAGACAGATCTTGTTATATATGAAATGAATGTTCGCGCTTTCACTGCGGATGAGTCAAGTGGGCTTGACCCAGCTGTTCGTGGAAGCTATCTAGGTTTCATCGACAAAGTAAGTTTTAATTTCTTCTTTTTTGTGTGGTTTATGACCACGATTATTTATTCTGTTGCTACTGGAGGTGTATTAGCTGCCTAGTGGTATTTAATGATTAATGCTTGCAATAGTTGCGGTTCTGTAGATCCCTCACTTGCTGGAACTTGGAGTTAATGCAGTGGAGTTACTTCCTGTTTTTGAGTTTGATGAGCTGGAGTTCAAGCGATACGCCAACCCAAGGGACCACATGGTATATTCTAAAACGCCTCATTCGTGCATGATGTCTCACAATTAATCAGTGGAACCATTGTGGAGTGACTTTTCATCTTCTGAATTGGAAGGTCAATACATGGGGTTACTCTACAATCAACTTTTTTGCTCCCATGACCCGCTATGCAAGTGCCGGTGGTGGACCATTGGCTGCTTCCAGAGAACTCAAGCAGATGGTCAAGGCATTGCATAATGCTGGGATAGAGGTATGGACATCCAATAGACATGGCAACCTATGGTGGCATTCTTATTCATTCCACATTTGATATTTTATGGTATCATCATTATGTACAGGTTATTCTGGACGTCGTCTACAACCATACAAATGAAGCAGATGATGCTCACCCTTATGTTACTTCTTTTCGTGGCATCGATAACAAGGTGATTTATCTATTTGGGTTCTAGCCGACAAGGGAACCTATCTGCCTGCTGCTATCTTTTCTAAGTTTTAACACGCAGACTGTATGTTGTTCAGGGTTATTAAAACTAGGTTAGATAATCCTAATCTAAACTAGGCTTTCTTAATTCAAATTTTGTGTATGGATTTGCTTATTCCACCCTTTTTGCTTGTTAATTTTATAATGGAGCAGTACTCAGATTCTTTAAAGGCTCTGGCCAGCTTAAATTAATCCGGTCTAAACCATATGTGTTTGAAACTGTAAAACTGCTTCACGTTTTGGATGAATTTACCAACAAAAACTACTTCCTTTCTTGCAGGTTTATTACATGCTAGACCCAAAGAACAATGCTCAACTGCTGAACTTCTCAGGATGTGGTAAAACCATGGTTCCTAAATTTGTTGCTTAATTATTTGAGATGTGCTTGTGCAAGATAAACATATTCTTGTATGCTATCTAATGATTTGTATTGTATGTTTTTTTTTGCTTCGTCTTTAAGGATGTTAATGCATCTTGTTTTGCTGATGCGCTTATTACCGTGTACCTTATGAATTCATCTGCAATTGTGTGTTTCTAGGCAATTGAACTGTATCTGTGGCTGCGACTTTGCTTTGATGTACTTCAAAATGTTTTTAAGGCTTTAAGGCGTCCTAAGGCGAAGGGGGGCGCCTTGACACCTAGGCGGACGCCTTGAAAACATGGCTTCAAATGATAAATGTTGGTTTCATCTATATTTTATTATTTTCTTCTGCATGCCAACATGCCAGTAGACTGAACCTTGCAGCCATGTTAGCTGCTATATTAACTGGTAGAAGGGTTAAGAGTGGCCACTTGGTCATTATTTGGCTGCAGCCACTATATGTGTCAAGACTTGAATTAACAGTGAACCTTTCCCATTGCTACCTATGGTAAAAACCTTGTTAAATATTACGAAAGCCTGCTTGCTTGCCTGGTTGACCTAATATTTAGATACCTAGATACTTAATATTCTGGCATGTTAAAAATATTCAAGAAAGTGGAGCTTGTGCCCTCTCTAAGTCTAACTGTAGGCTTGTTTTAATCCAGGGAATACACTAAACTGCAACCATCCTGTTGTAATGGAACTCATACTTGACAGCTTGAGACATTGGTATGGCAAGACTTACATGCTTTTCTCAGACAAGCATCTACATTTGATTTCATGCATATTTGTGTTTTCATCTCGACCAGCTCTTATGTCTTCAGTAACCATTACAGTCAATGCTCCGATGACACCTGTTTTTATTCGCGGTCTACTCCCAGTCAATTGATACCAAAGAAGAAAATCTGTATGTGGAGTTGAACTCTAGATCTATATGATCAAACCAAGATGATGCTGATAGACTGAAATTACCAAAACCACCTCTATTTTACAGTACAAACTGCACATATTAGTTCATCACTAGCAGATCATCTGGGTTGTGGGAAGATATAGTTGATGGGGTAACTTATGATACAGGGAGGGACGGCCTTTCATGGCATAGAACGTATGAATCGAGTTAATTTCTCGATCTATCAAGGTCAATAACGTGCCCTAGTGCCGTAGCCTTTGATGAAAGAACTCACCCAAAGAAACGATGATTGGATTGGATCCAACGATTTCCACTTGAATCGTTCGGTTCTTGTGTATGGAACGAATTACAAAAATAATGGTGGAGGAGCTCCCAATACTAGGGTGGCATAGAAGCTGTAACCCTAGGAGAGGATCAAAGTTCAGGGAGAATATTGTCTAACACTAGAGAAGAGATGGGCTCCCTCCTCTGTACCCTCTCCCACCAGCAAAGTGATTAGGGACCAAGCCCATTACAAGCCCTCTTGGGCTGAGCCACTCTACTCAGAACAGGAGTCAAAACAATTAGGTATGACCAGTCTAACTGACTTTGAGTTCTGGTTAGACCGGTTGCTTGCTGTGCCTCTGAACTGAGCCTTCAGTATCATGGTTGTTCAGATCCCTTTCGCTATCGCAATGTCGCGTGTTGAAACGCGGTCACTGAGGAAACCAGGGCGTTTCCTCCATTGTTTTGGTTGGTGGGAGGGCGAGAGGGATTCCTGCTCGGTTGATGAAGACGATGAACTCAGAAAACAAGCACACAATGTTTTTTACCCAGGTTCAGGCCATCCGAGGATGTAAGACCCTACGTCCTGCTTGTCTGATCTTGGATTGAAATTGGATCTGTGGTTACAAGCGGATGAATCTGGGCTAACCGCCGGTCGAGCTCGGGCCTGGATCTTGGACTTGCTACTCTCTAGGGATTCTAGTCTCTCCTCTCTCTCTTGTCCCCTTTTGGTGGACGAGGCCCTCCTTTTATACTTAAGGGGATACCACATCTGTCCACCGTGCATGCGCTACATCTCGCCGCTGAGTCTGCCACAGTCACTAGGTGGCAGGGATTCCTTCCCCCACGTGGCGACATTGCGCCACCTTGCTCTGTTCTCTGAACCAGAATGTGATGAACCTCCTCTGTTCTCTGAACCAGAATTTTGCTGCAGTGGTTGGACCTGAATCTGACCACCTTGGAACTGTCCTTCCCCAACTACTTGCAGCTGCGGCTGAACATGAATCTGGCCACCCTGAAACTGCCCTACTTGTTGCCCTACAGGCTGATGTTGAATTGGTTGCTGCATGGGGAGGTAGTTAGGGTACCTCGGTGGGGGTTGCTGCTGCGTGTTACTCGGCTGGAATCTTTGATTCTGTTTTTTTAGAGGGAAGGCTTTAAATCTCTGATTCTGTTGCTGCTGACGAGGGGCCTTTCCCCTGATTCTGACGAAACGGAGGAGGCGCAGCATTCAGAGCTGCAGGTGGCCACGCAGCCGGAAGTGCAGCCACCGGTGGGGGCGCAGCCGGTGGTGGTCCACCCCGACCATGCCCACGGCCGCGAGACCCACCGGCTTGCATCTGTAGACGAAGGATCTGTGCGTACGAAGGGCTGTTGGGAGTCACACACTCGCACAACTGGAGCCGGAGCAGTCGATGGTGGAGAAGAGCTGACCTAGCTGCGGGAAAGCACTTGTGGATTCATTAATATTTTTTATATGAAATTCATACAGAGTATTTTCTTATGATCACTTGAAAAATAACAATGTTTTAATTGTTTTTCTTATCGCATGACTATTTGATGCTTCAAGGGTTAAGGAGTATCACATAGATGGATTTCGGTTTGACCTTGCAAGTGTTCTTTGTCGTGGACCGGATGGCAGTCCTCTTAATGCTCCTCCACTCATCAAGGTAATTTATAGTTGCACAATTGCTGTGTTTAACTTTAAATCAGAGCAACCATTTTCCTCTTTTTAGCCAGACAAATGAATTTTATTGATATCATTAAAGCACAAGCAATATATTCTTAATTAAACTACTGACCATAAGTTAAATCCTAGGGCTGACTGAATACAAATCGTGACCTAGTGAATTCACAAAAATAAATTGTGGATATCAGCTTGAATTATATGGACTTCACTACATTGCCTGTCATACTTGCTTGTTCCTTCTCAGTTCAACTATCATTTGTTGGGCACATATTTAGTGCAATCATTCAAAATTTCAACATTAGCTGTTGATTGAATCAGCAACATTCACAGACCTGAGGGTCCTACAAATGTGTAACCTTTTGAATGACCCCTTACAGTTTGGAAAATTGTACTGATGAACAGCACCTTCTAAAGACTAAATCTAGTCCATTAAGCTCTGATCATCTGACAGCTTGTATTGGTGTTTTTGTAAAATTATCAGCCTAGAACGTTTGTTATTGTTTTGGTGTCAGGAAATTGCCAAAGACTCTGTGTTATCTCGATGTAAGATCATTGCTGAACCTTGGGATTGTGGTGGCCTTTATCTAGTAGGGCGATTCCCTAACTGGGACAGGTAATTTTGCGCTAGGACTGTATCTGTGACATAAATTGTTGGTTTGTAGTTTCCCTACTTATGTTTCATGGTTAGGGTTAGCACTAAACTAGTTTCACACTGTGATAATAATATTACACGAGCAGTCATATGTTTTCTTTTTTATAGCTTTTATATTTATATGTTACTATAGTCATTCATAAATTACTTAACGACTGCAGTAGTATGCTCTTTTTCGTATGAGATTGATGGTTCATCTTGTTGCCTAATTTGTTGCCACTATTTTCAAAGATACGGAGAGCCGGAATATATTCCATGCTGTTCTAGACTGTTTCCTATATTTCTAAGATGAACAAGTCATATGCTATTTATTGTAGGTGGGCTGAATGGAATGGGAAGTACAGAGATGATATTCGAAGGTTCATCAAGGTACTTTTTGCGCAAAGATGATGGTTTAAACCAATTAGTACCTTGCCACAAATCAGTGCGTTTTGGCATAATAAGGTGGCAGCCGGTCTTCCTAATCTTGACCATTACTGTATATTCTTAACTCTTAAGCCAGCGAGATCGATCTCATTTGTACTTGTTTTGTTGAAGTGAAAGATCATTGATCAAAACCAAGCTACATATATAAATGAAATGCAGAGAGATAAAGGGCAGAACTTAGAACTGCATGCACTGAACCAGTTCACCAAAAGCACAAGCTGATGGGATAGGAAGTCAATGCACTTGTACTTCAACAAGAACAGCCAAAAGAAAGAAAGATTACGACGGAAGAATACATAAATTTCAAGAGTATATACGGCTTCTATGCCTGTTCGTATTTAGTGGACCAGTTCTTCATGGACTACTGTTACCTTCCCTTGCTCACACTTTCCATAACATAATGCGTCAATCATTTTATAACTAGATCATCAAAGGCCCTCAACATCAATATATATACTTTTAGCATCAATTGATTTTGTCAACTTTAGCTCTGAATTGACTGTGCATTTTTGCAAATAAGCATTGTACAGATTATTTTGGTTATATATATTACTTCAATCTTGTTTCTGCAAGCACTAAGGAATGATCGGGTGTCGCTAATTATTTTGGAGTTTTTCTCAGGGTGACTCTGGTATGAAAGGGGTGTTGGCAACTCGCGTGTCTGGATCTGCTGATCTCTACCAGGTAATTTTGTTCTTGCTTTTTCATCCCCCCGCTAAGGAACTTACTTGCTTGGTTATCTCATCCTTAAATGTACTTTCTTTTGGAGTCGTGTTTCTTCATATTTCGTTGTATCTTCTACAATCTTTGTACATTCCTGATTCCTGAGATAAGTCTTCAGTGTTGTTGAAACTATGCACTTGCTAATTTCTTAGCATCATCAGTGCAGCTAAATGCTCACACATTAATTTTCCATGAATCCGTTGAAATGTTTAATGGTATTGAGTATTGACTGTACTCTGAATACTGTTAATATGTCATTTCAAGGTGTCAAATCCTGTCATCTCTTCCCTGCAAAGAATAAAATAAAATCCAGTTTTGTCTGTATGGAGGTACTAGGAGCCTCTGTGTATAAGCTTTGGGACTCCTATTTATGTAGAAGATTGTGGATCAGATGGTTTAAAATAGGAACATATCTGAAGTTAAGTTTCCCTTATGTGATTTTGCTTGGCAGGTGAACAAGCGGAAACCTTATCACGGTGTGAACTTTATAATCGCACATGATGGGTTTACCTTATGTGACCTTGTTTCATACAATTTAAAGGTAACTTGAGTGTACCAAACATATAAATTAAAGTCCCTTCCTATGCAAGTACTGGTATCTATGTTAATATGCTTTCTCTTTGACCAAAATTATAGCACAACGAAGCTAATGGAGAAAGTGGACGTGATGGATGCAATGATAACTTTAGCTGGAACTGTGGGGTGGAAGGTACCAGTGTTTTACCCAATATCATATACTCCTAGTATTGTTCTTCACATTGAATTATGCAAGAGAAAAGAGATGTTATTTCTGAAGATAGTTGACTGAATTAAGGTATCATATACCATAATCTGGAGAGTGAGGGGAAATATTCTTTTGTTGAAAATTAGTTCTGTACTAGTATGCTTACTCATACTATTGAAGCTTCTGTATCAAGATTAGACCGAATAACTGTATAAGTGAATAACTATAGACATGTTGTGGTACCTTTTCAATTACAACCATGGACGGTCATCATTTTTTTAATGAAAATAGTTGAATTTGTTTCACTTAACTCTCATGTTACGTGAATATTGGCATATTCAATGTTGTTAACAACTTATGGTATTGTTCACCTAACAGGAGAAACAAATGATCTGAATGTGTTAGCTCTGCGCTCGAGGCAAATGAAGAACTTCCACGTGGCATTAATGATTTCTCAAGTAAATATTATTGACCACCCCACATTTGGAATGTTAGTATTGCATCATTTATAAATGAGTGCCATTTGGTGTAACAGGGCACCCCAATGATGTTGATGGGGGACGAATATGGTCATACACGTTATGGAAATAATAATAGTTACGGACATGATACCCGCATAAATAATTTCCAGTGGGGACAGGTTATGTTATGTTGCTTTTCCATTACAAATGTGCTTATTGATGTGCCAGTTCTACATGCTAACTTGTTTCCCTCGTGTTCGTGTGATATAGTTGGAAGAAAGAAGATATGGCCATTTCAGGTTTTTCTCTGAGATGATCAAGTTTCGCCAGAACCACCCAATATTGAAACGGGATAGGTTTCTTAATAAAGTATGTTCAAATATGTACTGTTATTCTTACAGTTGACTAACTTATGTATCTGTTGAGTACTTGCTAAGTACGTCATCTCCCTGGTCTTTAATTATGCAGTGCATATTGGAAATGATAGATGTTCCTCGTTTTTGTAGGATGCATCTCTTGGTTTAATTGTTCTTGCGAAGGTATTCACTGCATTGTGATCTTTCTTGTTTGTAGAATGATGTCACCTGGCACGAGGATTGTTGGGATAACTTGGAAAGCAAATTCTTGGCATTCACGTAAGGAAGTTTGCTCATCAGTTTTTATTATGTACTTCATTTTGACTATATAACAGTATTGTTTTAGTTTGGTTGCGACAAATTCTTGTCTTGTCAACTGTTCATTTGGCAATTTTAATGTAGGATACATGACCAAAATTCTGGTGGAGACATCTATTTGGCATTCAATGCCCACGACTATTTTGTGGATGCTGTAATTCCCCCAGCGCCTCATCTTAAACGCTGGAACCGTGTGGTATGTATACTTTTTTGTCCCGTGAAACTTTTGAAACTCGGTAGTCCTAGTCAAACTCTAATCATGCAATAGTCATGTCTGTAGTTCCTCCCGTTCTACTACAGCTATTTCTTGGACAAATCTACCAATATATTTTTTCAAAATCTTTCCAAGAGAGACTAGATTTTCGCAAATTTGGAAGCAAGAGGCTTAATTCTGAACTTGCTACAAGAGGATTGGGTAATTAGCCTGAAACTGCTATTGTGGCCTTCTGCAGGTGGATACTAACCTGGAATCACCAAATGATATTGTATCAGAAGGGGTGCCGTTTACTGGATCAGGGTACAGAATTGCTCCGTACTCTTCCATCCTGCTGAAAGCAACCTCATAGATTTGATTACAGAACTCAGTCAAGCATCAGAATAATACCAGTTTCGGCTCAATTTGGTGAGTTGTTGGCTGATCTTAGTCGCCGAGCATTTGACAACCGTACTGCAAAGCGTGACAAACTTCGAGCTGAGAGTCAGGCGCATCTCTGGAAGTCGACGGGTGGGAACCAGTGACAACTCGTATATAAGGCTTTCTGTAGTAATAACACACGCAGATCACACTCAGTGTTTCCACACATGGAAGCATGAAGAGCATGTAGTCTGAAGTTGCTAGCCATTTAGTCGGGACAACAATGCTCGAGGGAACCTAGTCACCTAGGTGTCTGTTCTTTCATTCTTCCATGGACTGTGAATTGTCTACCAAGCTCTTGTTTCAATAATAATGAGGCATCGGAATTCCCTAGTCACAACTTAATTTGTTTTTTTATGGCACAACAAGCATTCCTAGAATGAACATACGAGGGATGCATGGCTGTGGAAGATATCGTTTTATCAATTTAAGCATGAACTGAAGTCAGTTATGTAATACTCGTATCATGAATCACTTAAGCTAACATGCCGGTGCAAGCGCTTGCCTGTAGCGATTATGACCATGTTTTGGCAGTCCCATCCAGACATGATCATCGTGTACTGGACTGACGGCGACCGCGGTTGGCAAGGAGAAGATCTCTACATGTGCAGCGTGAGAAATGCGACAGCTTCCCAAACAGGAATCGACGGATGAAATGGCACCATTGGCAGGGGCCAGCCGGTGCTTGAACCGGGCATGTGATCGAGTTCCCATGTCCACCTCACCTGAACGCCACTAATGCGGCCAGCTCCTCCCATCTTCACAGCCAGGTAATCCTCAATCATTGGCAACCACCTAACAATCCATTAGGCTCCAAACAGCATGAAATGCAACAAAAATGAAGATAGGTGAGCACCTTTAGCTGAACGAATCGCCGGCAAACTTAGCTGTCCTGTTTAGGGGGTCCAGATCTTAAGGCTGTGGGGGCATGCTTTGCAAACAGTGGCTGTCTTTCTGATCTTGCGCATCTTATTTTTTGTGAACGTTTGCTTTGCTAGTACCAACCACCTCTTAAGCTATGGCCCTATGGATAGTGGAATTTCGAAGTTTTTTTGGGGGAAATTTTCCAATCATTCGTTGATGACCGATGAACCACTGTGGTGTAGCATAATACTGTCGACCTGGTTCTCACTCACTCGCTCTTGAAAGGAAAAAAAAGGACGGTTTGCCCTTGCCCTTGGAGGAGAGTATCAGTATGTCGTTGTCTTCTAACCTAAGAATTGGTAAGAAAACACTTGTCCACTTTTACCTGATATGGGGTCTTCTACAATTTTCGCAGGAGAATCATGTGTTACAATCTGAAAGGTTTAGGGCATCGATTATGTTGGCCATAAGTAAAAAGTTCTTTTATGGACACCTATATACATTTTTTAGACAAAGAGAATATATTTATATTGAAAAGATACCAACTACACCCGGCCTCTGTAGCAACATAATGTCAAGACCAATAAGACATCAAGGATGCACACGACCAAAAAAAAGAACAAGTAAACGACTCGCAATAGTGAGAACACTGTTGTGAAGCACCGATCACCAGGCTCATAGTCATCGAGCTAACGGTTTTGACGCGGACATAGCCACACAAATGAAACCACATTCACGTTGTACTGTGAAGTATCATCTTCTCCTCACCCATAGGCTCATATACATGGTGAAAAACCATGCTTTGGATACATAAGTGAACCGTGGAAGCTCATCTTAAGTGAATTTTCTTAAGGGTGACCCATAAGCTTATGAGTTGTCTATACGTAATAAAAAAATCATTTCACTCTAACATCTCTCTCTCTCTCTCTCTCTTGCATGTCATGTAATCTCTCTCTCTCTTGCATGTCATGTACTACATATGAATCCCACCTTAAGGCAAAGTTGATCTTATACATTGTAGCATTTTAACAGGCTATGTGGCCCTAAATTTATGACACAGATTCACCTTATTATACATAGGTAATATTCTTAGGACATCTACAAAGTGGGAGTCAGTCGTTGGCTTTTATGTCTAAATGTGTCGCCGAATAACCCATATACTAATGTTTTGTCAAGCCAACTCTACACGGATAGTTAACATTAGATTGATGCCACGGCGTATAAAGTCATAGGTGTTGCCAACTCATTTCCTTTTTTAATGTATTATCCTTTGTTGCAATAGCATTGCGCCAGATCAACCATATCTAACTCTTGATTTTTCGCATAGTATCCACTTTTACCTAACATGGAGTCTTTTAACATTTCACATGAGAAATCATGTGTTACATTCTGAATCCTTAGGACGTCTAAAGTGTGAGTACTCAGTCGTTGACTTTTTTGGTCTATGTGTGCCATTGCCGTCGGGCGTCGGCAACAGAATAACCCCGTATAATAAGAAAATCTTAAGCTCAAGAACGATAGTCTATAAATTCAGTTAATTTTGTGACTGCAAAACGAAGAGTCAATTTCAATTATCTCTCATATCTTTCTCATCAACAATTTTTCTATGTTTGTCTAAGTGGTTTTAGTGGCCAAACAAAATGCCTAGCTATCCTAGAGAAGAAAACAAAATGCCTAGTTGCTCATTGGTCCTTATATGATCCATATATATATATAGCCTCCGTGACCCAGAAGTTACCTCCGGTCTACTCACTGTGTACACTGTACAGCACCTTGACGACCTTGCGGTGTCCAGCTAAATTGGTGGTGGTCGTCACGTAGCGAGCTCGGCAGTCGGCACCACGTAGTCAATTTCAGCCGGAAGGTGGATGGGGCCCTGTCTCCGCGCTTAGTTGGCACGTCGGCGTCACGTAGCTCTGGACGCCGCTGCTGGAACTGGAATCTTCCACCCTGGCCACAGCCCATGCATTTTGATCGAACCGAACCGACTTAAGTATTTCTTCTGGCACAACGGCTAGCTGTTCTTAATTGAATCCGATCGGCTGAGATGTCATTCCGCCGTGGATAATGCTTCGAGCAGAATCAGGATATTTTTTAGCGACCCACCGCGTAGAACAATGGAAATTAATGTGGATCCTGCGATGTAGAGGGTTTTGTCCGATTTAGCTCCAAACCAAACATGAACTTAAAAGGAACTCTGCACGGAAGGTTCAGTTCGTCCATATTTCTTTTGAACTCTTGCAATCAAGACAGACAGGGACCTCTCTCTTTTTTGGGGGTTCTTTGCCATGGTCACGTACGCTTTTCCACATGGTTGTTAAGAACCAGACAAAGCCCATTTGTGTGTATATAACTTTGGTTCAGGAAGATGAACGTTGGCGTGGAGCGTCGGGTTTTGGAAGGCACCGGCCGGTTAGGTCGGAAATCTCTGGATTTATCTTATGGAACAAGATGGACGTTGTGCGCATTAATTAGGTTTGAGAAAGATTTGGCGCGTTAGGTATGTCCTATGGACCAAATCGAGCAATGTGAAGGACTGGGACTTTTAAGTTTTGAAAGGTCTGGTTAGGTCGCAGTCCATTATATTGTACTACGTCCAAAACTCCAAAATGAACACATTTTCCGTAGGGGACCAAGAAGGTTATCGTCTTCTGGAGAAAGAACACTACCAAAACTTGCAAACCAATCAATGTGTATCGTGTATGTGTAAACGAAGATCGGTTGCATGTGTTAGCGTGATTTATTCCTGCTGTCCTAAACACAAACATTTCGATTGGAGAAAACGCTGATAGCAACACATCATTTGCCAACGCGGTTGAATACAAGTAGAATATAGAGAGCGCAACGTGCGCTCCATTGATCAGCACCAAACCAATCATTTCAGTCCAGAGGTATTTATTATATAGGCAACTAATCTTAGCTGGTTGATGCTATCATGAAATGATCAAAACAAGCTGCTTGTCCCTATTTTATGTCTATCTTTCTTGGCCGCCGCCGCCAATGAATATTATATCTACGGTAGCTGACCTCGTGTTAGTCTTATAAGTTTCTCTTTCTTCGAATACTTGGGAGAGTTATTCATTTCTTTTATGCACTGCATATGTGCCTATGTATCTAAAAATTGCAGCATCAAAGAATGATGCTTTTCTGACCAGTGTCCATGACATAAGTACATCATAAAACAGAGTGTTACTGTATTTCGCACTTAAGTTTCAGAGTAAATTACATAAAACTACCACAATTGCGCGCTCAGTTACGAGTCATTACCAACTTTGGTGATTATAACGTGTCAGTACCATTTTTTGAGGCACGGAGCAACAGATGGCGCTGATCGGTCGAGTGACACCGTTTTAGTGATTCTGACAAGCTGACTCCACTGTCAGGGGCTGACGTGGACAACGGCCGTCAACGGCGCGCCGTCTGGCCGTGCGCGAACACCGGTTCGGTCGGACCAGCTCGCGACTCATTTATTTGTTTCGAGCCCGACTGGAGGCAGGCGCTGAGTTCGTCGCGAGTTCGAGCAGAAGGAGCTGAGGAGCATCTCCGGCGACCTCTCGCCTGTGCTTCGCCGTCGAGGGCCTCGTCGCGATGCCGAGCTGGGACGAGAACGACACGTCGGGCTCTCATAGTCCATTGTCTGGAGAGGTAAATCATTGCTGACTCCACATTGGATCTAGGGTTCGTCGTTTTAGGGTTTCGATTTGGGGATTTTCTGAAATACATCAATTTCGCGTCGATTAAGCCTTGATTCCTTTAATTTGTAGTATCCAGAGGGGGGGTATACTCCCAATTCAATCGAGGATCCAACGTTTTGCGGCATTGCTTTGAATTCGACCTATGTTTGCTGCGTCCACAAGGAATTGCCAGAGAGACATGTAGCATACGAAGGGAGGAACACAGGGAGGCGATTTCTTGCTTGCGCAGTTGAGAATGTAAGTTGTTGCAGCTTAGTTACATTCCAGTGTACTGATTTATATAAGTTGTTGCCGCCATGCCACTGTATTTAGCTTAGTTACATGGCACTGTATTTTCTGAAAATGTTTGTGCATGATTAAAATTAGTTACATGCCAGTGTTGTGTCTGTGAGTTTTAGTTAGTTGTTGGCACTGTGTATTAATAGTAAAGTTAGTTAGTTCTTGCCACAGTTGATTTAAATTATGTAGTTGAACTAATGTATGTAAACTAGTTGCACTGATTATTGTGTTTATCTGTGTTAGGAGGTGGAGAATTGTGGGTTTGTTGAGTGGATAGATCCAGAGTGGCCTGATTCAATGCAGTATGCATTGCACTGTTTGTGGAGCAAGTTGGATGAGGTTAAATGTGGCAGAATGGATGATCAATTTGAAAATGAAGTAGTGGTGAAGAATTTGAAGCTAGAGAAGAAGGAACTGGAGAAGAAATACAATGACTTAGTGGCACAGGTTAACAAGATGATGGATGGAGCTGTGAAAGAGGTGCAGTTGGAAAGCTACATTAAATTCAATGAAGAGAAACATAAAGAAGAGTATGAGGCTTGTGAGAAAGCAAGGATTGATTGTGAGGCTAAGCTGGCATCCATGGAGTTGGAGAACAGGAGGTACAGGGAAGAATTGGCTGTGCTTAAGTCCAAGAACACTGAAGGAGAAAAAGAAACATTGAAGCAGGAGAAGAAAAGGCTGGAGTACATGTTGTTTGATCTAGTGAATGCAAACAGTGCAAACAAACAGAAGCTTAAGAGTATTCAACAGATCCTGGATGGAACCACTGAAGCTGGAGTTTGAACTTGGAGTTGCAATGTTGTAGTACCATGATGTAATGTATCAAATTGTTAAGTTTCAGATTGTATGCACTATGAGTATGCATGTATGGATTGTTAAGTTTCAGTTTGTTTGAGGTTGTATGGAATATGTGAGAAGTTTCTGATTGTGTTATATTTTGTTTAAGCACAGAGTAGGTAATTGTCGTCGATGAATTTATCGACGACAACAACTACATGTAACAAGTAGATGGAGGTTGTTGTCGTCGATGAATTTGTCGACGACAACTAGATGTAACATGATGTATATTTAGACAGATTTCACAGCATTTCATAGCATGTCAAAGCATTTCACAGGATATCACAGAATTTCACAGAATTAGACAGAATTTCACATGACACAAACATAATTTCACAGAATTTCAATATTACAACTTATCCAGTTTCAGAAAGTATCAACTGCTAGCAACAGATGCTAGCAACACCATGCAGTGGTAAGGCATAAACTGCAACTACATGCCCATGACACCACTCTGCATAAGCAAAAGCATATCATGTTGTGGTAACCAGCAAATTCTGAAATTACAACACAACATATGACCAAAAGAACCAGTCAAGTTTCTGGGATTACAGTCCAACTCTTAAGTGGACAAATTCAGCTGCTAGAAGGGCCAGAGGGACCAGCTCCACCATCTGTACCTTGTGGTTTATAACCACAGTTGAAGTAGCCCCAGGTCCTTGATCTTTTGAACCTAGGCTCACCTTCAACACCTGCAGTAGCCCTTGGTGCAGCAAATGCAGTTGTTGGGCCTGCTGTCCTCCTAGTTGCAGGTGCAGTTGTTGTTGCAGGTGTTGCTACTGGACTGCTTCTTGTTGCAGCTCTTGGTGTAGTTCTTGGTGGAGCTGTTGCAGTAGGTCTTGGTGCTGGTGCCCTTCTTGCTTCAGTTGTGGCAGTAGGTCTTGGTGCAGGAGCAGCTGTAGGAGTTGGTGCTGCAGGAGTAGGAGCAGCTGGTGGAGTTGGTGCTGCAGGAGTAGGAGCAGCTGGTGGTGCACCATCTGCCTGTTCATGCAAGTGGTTATGTAGGAAACTCATATAACCATGAATGAAGCAGCAAAAGAATAATGAAGACACTAACCACATGCTTGTTTTTCCTCATCTGCAAATCAGCCCTGAGCTCTTTGGTGCAGCTTGTGTACTTGTGTCCTTGCAGCTTGCAGTTAGAGCAAGTGATGGTCCCCATCCCGGAAGTTTCTTTTGGCTTGGGCTTTTCAAACTGTCCCTTCCTCCTCTTCTCTGCCCTTCTCCCTCTGTTGATATGGAATACAGGTGGCACAATGTCAGGAGTAGGTGTCTTTGTCCAGTCATGCTTCCCTGGAACAGGGTATATGAGAGGCTTGTAAGCTTCAATGTACATTTCTTTCTTGAAGAAAGGGCTCACAAAATCCTCAGGGCACTGCTTAGACTTGGTGATAGCACTGCATGCATGGTGACAAGGCAGCCCAGTGACATCCCATCTTCTACAACCACAGGTCCTAGCATTAAGGTCAACTGCATGGATCTGATCACCCTTCCTATTAGTCACTTGCCACAGACCTGTACCAGCAATTCTAGGAGTGCAGTATCTGCCATACTTCTTAGCTAATTCTAGCTTCTCACTGTAGTGGGGAGTGATAACCCATCTTGCATTTTGTCCACCTTGAAGGGGATCGTGTGCAGAAAACAAAATTTTTCCTAGCAACGATATCCTTAAAACATGCCAAGATCTATTCTATGCAGATATAGTAGTACGAACGGAGATCGGAATACATACCCTTGTAGACCGAAAACGGGATTACGTTCCCGCACGAACGTTGACGATGAAGACCGACGAAGCCGACCTCAAGGTCGTGAAGAGGAAGAAGACCTCCCAGTACCGCTAGCGCAGCACCTCGCAGGGCGTTACACACGTACGGTGGAGACGACGGCCTCCGAAGCTCCAGTCCAGGACGAGCAGCGGAAGACTTGGACCGGAACACCAGCAGCGCGGCAGCGGGCTATGGTGGAAGAGATCCCCCTCTCAACTCGGCGCAACTCCGACAAAGGGAATCACGAAATCGAGAGAGAATTGGGAATTAATTGGATGAATTAAAAGGCCAGGGGTGCCCCTCTATATAAAGGCTCCCGGGAGGGAGCCAACTTGCTAACCAGGCAATGTGGGACTAAACCCCACATGCCTGGTTCGGCATGAACAGTGTGCCGCCCCTGGTGGGCCCCTTTTGGCCCACCTAGGCCGGCCATGCCCCCCCCCCCCCCCCCCCACCGAATTCCCTTAGGGATTTTTCCCCCCATGGGCCTTCTTTCCACCAGAAGGCCCATTTAGGAAAATCAGCCTTAATAAATTCGAAAATAAATATATAAAATCATATTTGGACATTAATTACACTAATTAATATCAAACATATTATATATAATTTATTCTAGCTCCGAAAACTATTTCGTCGCTGCCCGATCTCCATCGGACCTCTCCCGGGACGTTCCCGGTGATCTCTTTCCTTTCCGGTTGTCTTGTCGAAACCCCTTAAGTGTGTTACCCTAGCGGTTCGATATAATAACAGGTATGATCGAGACTCCTCTCTGATCAACGACTAACTCGTAGGCCTGGACCCCATGAATTAATCCCTGTGATATAACGAATGACTTTCATCTATCAAACCTGAACGTAAAGTCTTAAACCTTTTGCCACAGCGATACTTAGCGTGTCCGAGCGTCGTTCATAGATATCTCCATATCTAGCTGACCTCGTTAACGACAACGCTATCTTCTACTCGTCTATGATTTCATGTCTCCGTGACCTAGTCACATGCTTGCAAGCTCATTAGACATAATCTCACCGAGTGGGCCCTAGAGTATCTGTCCTGCTATGCGGACTGGCAAATCCCGCTCTTGACCCCTTGTCTCAACTACTCCTTTCCGATACCCAAAAGTATCACCGTTATTGTCATACTAATTAAGATACGACGTTTGGTGCAATCAAAGTATCTTCCAGGAATAACAATAAGAGTTGGTCTCACGGTCAAAGGCGTAATGACTACGTCCTACAAATATGGGTATGTCCATCACATCGTTCTCCAACGATATGACTTCCATTGCCGACCGGCGCCATGCCCTATGATCGGGAAACCTCGATCATCGATCGCGCAACGAAACTAGTCTTAGTAGAGGCTACTAGGGACCTGGTTGTTTACGCATCACACCCGTATTAATGTTTCCGCTTAATACGGTTATAGCATGACACAAAAACGTATTATGAACAAACGAGATATGATAAAGAAACACTCTTTATTAATTGCCTCTAGGGCATATCTCCTTCAGTCTCCCACTTGCACTAGAGTACAAATTAATCTAGATTACAACTTGGTAAAAGCCGGACACCCATAGCATCTTGGTGTTCCACGTGCTTGTCAAGCGGAAGAGGCTTCGTCAGAGGATCTGCCACATTCAGATCCGTATGCACTTTGCAAATCTTCACATCGCCTCCTTGTACGTACTGTCGTATCACATGGAAGCGTCGGAGTATGTGTTTGGCGGTGGAGTGAGACCTTGGCTCCTTCGCGTTAGCAATGGCACCCGTATTGTCGCAGAAGAGGACCACGGGGTCTTGCACGCTCGGGAACACTCCAAGTTCAATGATGAACTTCCTCAGCCACACAGCTTCATTCGCAGCTTCGCAAGCAGCAATGTACTCCGACTCCATTGTAGATTGTGCGACGATGGGTTGCTTCCCACTTCTCCAGCACACGGCGCCCCCATTCACCTTGAACACATAACCTGTCTGTGACTTAGAGTCATCGGGGTCTGAGCAGAAACTTGCATCCACGTAACCTGTTACGCCAAGTTCTTCATCGCAGCCACCATAGACAAGGAACATTTCCTTTGTCTTATTGAGATACTTAAGAATGCTCTTAACAGCAATCCAATGCGCCATTCCAGGATTACTCTGGAAACGGCTTGTCAAACTTAACATTGCATACATAATCGATCCTATGGCTGAAGCATAAGGATGTTTAGTCATATCGGCCTTATCCTGTTCCGTTACCGGACACTGTGCCTTTCGCAATGTTTTATTCTTGATAACCGGCAGAGAACCCTTCTTTGCCTTCTCCATACCGAAACGCTTCAGTATTTTATCAAGATAAGTACTCTGACTCAACGCTAATAGACGTATTGATCTATCACGATAGATTTTAATGCCTAAGACGTATGCAGCTTCTCCTAAGTCCTTCATGGAAAACATACTGTTTAAATAACCCTTCACGCTATTCAGAAGTTCCACATCATTCCCAATTAGCAATATGTCATCTACATATAGTGCTAAGAACACAACCGAGCTCCCACTCATTTTCTTGTAAATGCAGGTCTCTTCCAAATTTTGGACAAATCCAAAACCTTTGATCACCTCATCAAAGCGAAGATTCCAGCTCCGAGATGCTTGCTTCAATCCATAAATGGAGCGCTGAAGCTTGCATACCTTGCCAGCATTTTCTGGATCGACAAAACCTTCCGGTTGTACCATGTACAACTCTTCCTCAATGTTTCCATTTAGGAAGGCTGTTTTGACATCCATCTGCCATATTTCATAATCGTAATAGGCAGCAACTGCTAACAAAATCCGAATAGACTTCAGCATCGCTACCGGTGAAAAAGTTTCATCGTAGTCAATCCCATGAACTTGTCGGAAACCTTTTGCGACAAGCCGAGCTTTATAGACGGTCACATTACCATCAGCATCAGTCTTCTTCTTAAAGATCCATTTATTCTCGACGGCCTTGCGCCCTTCGGGAATATCCATCAAAGTCCACACTTTGTTATCATACATGGATCCTATTTCGGATTTCATGGCTTCTAGCCATTTCTCGGACTCTAGACTCGCCATTGCCTCCTTGTAGTTCGTAGGTTCGTCTTGTTCAATTAACATGACGGTGCAAACCATGTTGCCATACCATTCTGGTGCGATACTAGATCTACCAGACCTACGAGGTAGAACACTTTCCTCGACAATTTCTCCCACTCCATCTGTGGAGGACGTTTCCGGAACAGCTTCCGTTGCGCCACTCGGAATCTCGAGTTCAGGATCAACGATCTCATCGAGGTCTACCTTCCTCCCACTTACTCCTTTCGCGAGAAACTCCTTCTCTAGAAAGGTACCGGTCTTCGCGACAAACGTTTTGCCCTCAGCTTGGTTGTAGAAGGTGTATCCTACGGTTTCCCGCGGATATCCTACAAAGACGACTTTCTCCGACTTCGGTTCGAGTTTGTCGGGCTGTAGTTTCTTAACATACGCCTCACAACCCCAAACCTTCAGAAACGATAACTTAGGCTTCTTGCCATACCATAATTCATACGGTGTCGTTTCAACGGATTTGGATGGAGCCCTATTTAAAATGAATGCGGCTGTTTCTAACGCATAACCCCAGAAGGATACGGGCAAATCGGTAAGAGACATCATAGATCGGACACTATCCAGTAGAGTACGATTACGTCGCTCGGACACGCCGTTACGTTGCGGTGTTCCAGCAGGCGTAAGTTGGGGTACGGTGCCACAACTCTTCAGATGTGTGCCAAACTGAAAACTCAAATACTCGTCACCACGATCGGATCGGAGGTGCTTGATTTTCTTGTTAAGCTGATTTTCAACTTCACTTTGAAATTCTTTGAACTTTTCAAAAGTTTCAGACTTGTGTTTCATCAAATAGATATAACCGTATCTACTCAAGTCATCAATGAAGGTGACGAAGTAACGATAACCATTGCGTGTCGATACGCTCATTGGTCCACACACATCTGTATGTATGATCCCCAATAAATCCGACGCCCGTTCAACGAAACCTTTGAACGGTGTCCTGGTCATTTTGCCCATAAGGCATGGTTCGCATGTATCGAGGGATCCAAAATCCAACGAGTCCAAAAGTCCATCGGAGTGGAGTTTCTTCATGCGCTTTATACCAATATGACCAAGACGGCAATGCCACATATACATGGCGGTATCATCACTACACTTAATCCGTTTGGCTTCTATGTTATGGATGTGAGTACTACGATCGAGATTCAACAAGAATAAACCATTATTCTCGGGAGCATCAACATAAAAGATATCATTCATATAAACAGCACAACTGCTTGATACTGATTTAAATGAATAACCGTCTTGTAACAGGCAAGACCCACTTATAATGTTTACACTCAACGATGGTACAAAATAACACTTATTTAAAACCAAAACTAATCCCGATGGTAGATGTAGAGGGAGCGTGCCGACAGCCACCACGTCGACTCTCGATCCGTTGCCGACGCGCATCGTCACCTCATCCTTAGCCAGCCGCCGTTTATTCCGTAACTCCTCCTGAGAGTTACATATATGAGCAACAGAACCAGTATCAAATACCCAAGTGTTGCTACGGGCGGATGTAAGGTACACATCTATAACATGTATATCAAATATACCTTGCTCTTTTTCGACTATCTTGCCAGCTTTCCTATCCTCCAGGTACTTGGGGCAATTGCGCTTCCAGTGACCTTTTCCCTTGCAGTAGAAGCACTCCACGCCAGCTCTGGGACCAGATTTGTTAGTCTTGGGCTTGGCAACCAGTTTGCCCTCCCTCCTGGACTTCCAACTCTTCTTTCCCTTGCCACCGGATTTCTTAAAATCGACGGTCTTGTTGACCATCAACAGCGTGTGCTCCTTCTTGATCTCCACCTCAGCAGTCTTGAGCATCACGAACACTTCACCCAGGGACTTAGCCATGCCCTGCATGTTGTAGTTCATGACGAAGCCTTTATAGCTAGGGGGCAACGATTGCAGCACCCTATCAATCGCCAGCTCATCGGGAATCTTGCATTCCAGAGCATTCAGGCGTTGAACGTAGCCAGACATCTTGACCACGTGCTCGCTCACACTGCTATGCTCCTCCATCTTGGCCGAGAAGAAAAGCTCGGAGGCTTCATATCTCTCAGCCTTAGCCTGCGGCGCAAAGACAGCCTTGAGATCAGAAATTATCTCGAAGGCACTCATCTTCTCAAAGCGCTTCTGCAGGTCGGCTTCCATGGCATAGAGCATGCCACTCTGGACAAAGGCGGAGTCCTCCGATTTGGTCTGGAAGACCTTCTTCTCATCCTCAGAGGCATCATCTGCGGGAGGGTCACCTATGGCGGCCTCAATGACGTAGGCCACCCTATGGGGAGTGAGGAGGATCCTCAGGTTGCGGAACCAGGCCATGAAGTTTGACCCATTGGTCTTAAGCTTTTCTTTCTCAAGGAACAGACCTAGGTTAAACGAGGGGCGAGACATCTACAATGGAATTTGCAACAACATAAGACTTTGTTCATAATAATTTTGAGTTATAGTATTTTTAGAAAATAACTAACATAACTCCCACTCAAACGAACATCCCTCCTGGTCGTTTAAGCGATTACACGACCCCCATCCATTGCACCACCCCTCATCGTCAGAGCCGGCAGCACAACTTCAAGGGTAGACAATTGTCCATCACAACAACTCTGTGACTCATGCTCGACCTTTCGGCCTCCGTGTTCCGAGGCCATATCTGCATATGCTAGGCTCGCCACTATAACCTCCACGTAACGCTTGTGCAACATGGCTTACACCCACTGTATGCGAACGACGATATGTCTGACACCCGATCGTCACGGCCTGCCTCATAACGTAGAACTTTCTTGGTGGTGCTCGTTGGAGGAAGAACACTAGTGGTATTTTTGAAGGGATCATCTTATATATGACTACCGCCGTGTAACTAATATATAGTAATATATATAATCACACAATATAAGATGCACACAAAACATCAAATGTAATGCGATGTGATACAGTCCATTGCGCCATGGTCTTCTTGGCGCCCGCAGTTCATAAACAATTTAATAAACCTACCTTGACCATATCACATAGCCCCTGCAAAATAAAGTTAGACGCTTCTACTTTATCTTTTGCATCTTTTACGTGGCTTGGGGCTGTCGTAAATAGAACCGCTTCATACCTACGAACCTTATGACCACAACAACGATCCAATAATTGCATGTTTAAGCATCCCTTTCGGGCCCTCCATTGAAAATGCAAGACCAACTAAAGAGAGAGAAACTGACACCCGCCAGCCACATATACGGTACAAGCCGTATGTCAGTAGTGGAACCAGTCTCGCGTAAGCGTACGCGTAAAGTCGGTCCGGGCCGCTTCATCAACTCGATGCCGCTGGAATCACAAGTGCACGCTAGAGGGTAGCAAATAACAGGAACGGTGCCCCCGTGCAGAACACGGGTTCTAACAGCGTACAGCTATATCTACGATAGATCGGCTCTGATACCACTGAAGGGGATCGTGTGCAGAAAACAAAAATTTTCCTAGCAACGATATCCTTAAAACATGCCAAGATCTATTCTATGCAGATATAGTAGTACGAACGGAGATCGGAATACATACCCTTGTAGACCGAAAACGGGATTACGTTCCCGCACGAACGTTGACGATGAAGACCGACGAAGCCGACCTCAAGGTCGTGAAGAGGAAGAAGACCTCCCAGTACCGCTAGCGCAGCACCTCGCAGGGCGTTACACACGTACGGTGGAGACGACGGCCTCCGAAGCTCCAGTCCAGGACGAGCAGCGGAAGACTTGGACCGGAACACCAGCAGCGCGGCAGCGGGCTATGGTGGAAGAGATCCCCCTCTCAACTCGGCGCAACTCCGACAAAGGGAATCACGAAATCGAGAGAGAATTGGGAATTAATTGGATGAATTAAAAGGCCAGGGGTGCCCCTCTATATAAAGGCTCCCGGGAGGGAGCCAACTTGCTAACCAGGCAATGTGGGACTAAACCCCACATGCCTGGTTCGGCATGAACAGTGTGCCGCCCCTGGTGGGCCCCTTTTGGCCCACCTAGGCCGGCCATGCCCCCCCCCCCCCCCCACCGAATTCCCTTAGGGATTTTTCCCCCCATGGGCCTTCTTTCCACCAGAAGGCCCATTTAGGAAAATCAGCCTTAATAAATTCGAAAATAAATATATAAAATCATATTTGGACATTAATTACACTAATTAATATCAAACATATTATATATAATTTATTCTAGCTCCGAAAACTATTTCGTCGCTGCCCGATCTCCATCGGACCTCTCCCGGGACGTTCCCGGTGATCTCTTTCCTTTCCGGTTGTCTTGTCGAAACCCCTTAAGTGTGTTACCCTAGCGGTTCGATATAATAACAGGTATGATCGAGACTCCTCTCTGATCAACGACTAACTCGTAGGCCTGGACCCCATGAATTAATCCCTGTGATATAACGAATGACTTTCATCTATCAAACCTGAACGTAAAGTCTTAAACCTTTTGCCACAGCGATACTTAGCGTGTCCAACCGTCGTTCATAGATATCTCCATATCTAGCTGACCTCGTTAACGACAACGCTATCTTCTACTCGTCTATGATTTCATGTCTCCGTGACCTAGTCACATGCTTGCAAGCTCATTAGACATAATCTCACCGAGTGGGCCCTAGAGTATCTGTCCTGCTATGCGGACTGGCAAATGCCGCTCTTGACCCCTCGTCTCAACTACTCCTTTCCGATACCCAAAAGTATCACCGTTATTGTCATACTAATTAAGATACGACGTTTGGTGCAATCAAAGTATCTTCCAGGAATAACAATAAGAGTTGGTCTCACGGTCAAAGGCGTAATGACTACGTCCTACAAATATGGGTATGTCCATCACATCGTTCTCCAACGATATGACTTCCATTGCCGACCGGCGCCATGCCCTATGATCGGGAAACCTCGATCATCGATCGCGCAACGAAACTAGTCTTAGTAGAGGCTACTAGGGACCTGGTTGTTTACGCATCACACCCGTATTAATGTTTCCGCTTAATACGGTTATAGCATGACACAAAAACGTATTATGAACAAACGAGATATGATAAAGAAACACTCTTTATTAATTGCCTCTAGGGCATATCTCCTTCACACCTTCCCTTTTTTCATGAAACCTAGGCATTAGCTTGTCTTTTATCCCTTCAAGCATGGTTTGTATTGGTTTCTTTCTAACATCCAAGATGTATCTGTTGAAAACCTCACTAAGGTTGTTGACAACCAAATCTGTCTTGCAATTGGTATCAAAAGCATGCCTAGCCCAAGTTTCAACTGGGATTGCACTCAGCCACTTCCAAGCCTCCTCACTTTCTGCCTTCAAGTTGTCCATTGCCACATTAAATTGGTCTTTATGAAAAGCATAGCTGGCAGCATCCATACATTTCTTAAGATCCTCCCCTCTGAACCCAGCTGTTTGAAAATTTGCATAAATGTGTCTCAAGCAATATCTGACAGGGCTGTTAGGGAAAACTTGTCCAACTGCTTTAATCAGACCCTACAGTGTGTAAGATAAGGTGGCCATTTATTAAAACAGTGAAATAGTTCATTTTATTATAGCATCTACTTGTTGTGGTCGACGAGTTATCGTCAACCACAACTACATCTAGGTCATTATAGCATCTACTAGTTGTCGTCGATGAGTTATCGTCGACGACAACTACATCTAGGTCATTATAGCATCAGATACACACCTTTTGTCTGTCAGACATAATGGTGTATGCTCCAAACTGGCCTTCCAGTCCACCCAAAGCATACTTGAGTTGAGTCAAAAACCAACACCAATTTGTTGTGTCCTCTTTGGGTACAATGGCAAAGGCAATAGGGTACATGTTATTATTGCCATCCCTGCCTGTTGCAGCAAGTATCTGAGCACCAGTGGCTAGCTTTATGAAACATCCATCCAAACCTGCAAGGTACATAACAAGTTAGGAACAAATTCAATGATGCAAACAAATGAACAAACCCAACAACTGACATTGTCTCTCACCTATGAAAGGCCTGCAGCCTTTGAGAAATCCCTCTTTTGGTCCATTCAGACAGAAAAACAAGCCATGGAAAGTGGGGCCAGGTTGTGGATTCTCTTCTGTTGGTGCTGGTGTCACAGTTTGCACAATTATCCTACTGCCTGGGTTAGTATCAATAACAGTTTGTGCAAAATCTCTAAGCCTAACATATTGCTGTCTATGATCACCCAACACTGCATCAAGAGCAAGGTTTTTGGCCCTGTAGGCCATCATCTTAGGCACCTCAACACCAAACTGTTGCCTAGCAGCATCTATGAGAGCAACAATGTTGGTAGTTGTGTCTGATCTGAACATAGCTTCAAAGGTTTTTGCCAACCATTTGGCACTGACCCTTGTACTGTCAGTTGTTGTACCACATTAATGTTCATTTAGCAGCTTCCTAATAACAAATGTTTTCTCTCCTTTTATTTCTGATGCAACAATGAAGAAAGGACAACTCTCCTCGATGCACTGCACACTAACTCTATGATTGGAGTTCCTGTGGTACATATAATTTCTGCTCTGTGCTATGTGTAAGTTAATCATTGCATCCCTGAATTGGCTAACATCTCGAAAGCACATTTTCAAACATAACTGGTTATCTGGCTCCTTCCTCTTCTCATCATACCACATCCTTGCTGGTCTCTTCTTTGCTCTACTCTTTCCTCTCTTTGGTAACACCCAGGACAATGGTTCAAAACCATCATCATCACTCTCTTTCAGAAACACATCATCCTCCTCATCATCTGAGGGTTTGTAGTCAGGTGTAGGAGCAATAACCACACTGGAGTGTGACCTGACAGTGGGGCCTTCCCTCCCAATGAACTTCTTTCTTCTCCTCACTTTTTCAGTCACAGGGTCAAAACCAGATTCAGTCACAGAACATGTAAAATGGACAGATTCTTCTTCTCTGACTTGTTCAATCAGTGCTTCATCTTGTACCACAAACAAATCTTCTATGTCAGTATCACCTTCACAGTGCAGCAGAGGGTCCTCTCTTCTCCTCCTCATCTCCTCAAACCTCTCTGCAAGTTCTAGATCTTCCTTGCTCCTCAGCTCCTCCATTCTAGCAAAGTCAGCCTCTCCCATGTCAAAATCTGATTCACAGCCCAGACCATCATCTGACAGTACCTCGATTACCTTACCCTTTCCCTTCTCAATATTTATGCTTTCTTGTGTGCACACATTTGGGTTAGCTTCATCAGTTTCAAATACAAACCCTTCCTCATCAACAAGATAAACAGAAGGGTCAGACAGTGCATAAACCACTGGTTCTGTGTACTTAATTATATCAGATGATGCAGCTTTACATGATGCCTGAAATGCTGCATCTTCATAATTGGATTGCTTCAGTGCCACATCAACACAATCCTTCACAGCAGCTCTGCCCCTCTTCACAACAAACTCTAGTACTTTGCTTGAATTGAAAAACTCTAGCAATTCATACAGTTTTGCATTGCTCTGAACCAGTTCTAAACCAGATGCCTTGCTGCAGTATAAAGAATCTCTAATGCTGTATCCTTGCGTCTCAATCAGAGCTAACAGATTCATGTAAGTGACATCATCACGGCCAAGTTTCCTCTCCAGATTGTCTACTCCATCTAAATGAATCCTAACTTCCCACACCTCAGGATCCAAACTACAAAACAATGCAAACATCACGATTTTCAGTACTGAAACCCTAACCCTAAATCGAAATTGGTTCTCTGCGTACTGAAACCCTAACCCTAAATTGAAAACAGAAAGGGGAAGACAGAGGTCATGGTGTTGACTTACTCGACGCCGCCGAATGCCGTAGTCCACTGCTCGCTCGTCTCCGGATTGGCGACCCAAATCGAAGCTAGCATCGTCGCCGCCCTCGACGGCTGCGGAGGCGGCCACAGCTCGTCCAGCTCCTCAACGCCGCTAGCAGATCCAGTGCTACCGCCGCCTCCGACGGAAGCACTCCCGCCGTCGTGGTCACCGCCATTCCCGCCGCCGCCACCAGGATTCGCCGCGTCGTCCATGTCGGAACGAGTGAGCGCGAAATTTGGGAGAGAAGGAGAGCCCGACGAATCAGACACACAGACCCTGAGGTCAAGCTGGTCCGACCGAACCGGTGTTCGCGCACGGCCAGACGGCGCGCCGTTGACGGCCGTTGTCCACGTCAGCCCCTGAGAGTGGGGTCAGCTTGTCAGAATCACTAAATCACTCGACCGATCAGCGCCATCTGTTGCTCCGTGCCTCAAAAATGGTACTGACACGTTATAATCACCAAAGTTGGTACCGACTCGTAACTGAGCGCGCAATTGTGGTAGTTTTATGTAATTTACTCTAAGTTTCACAAGAGATGAGGCCCGTCTTTTCAAGGGGTGGAGTTCTGTAGGCATTACCATTATATGACATTCACAGTCGGCTCTAATAGCCCATTGTAGATGTTCTCCTAGTCGGGCGAATAACTGATTGCGGTAGAGCTTTTGCAGATGATACTCAGCTAGGAAACAACGGGAATAATCTTATAGCAAACAGTTTCTAATAAAACACCGCCTACTATGGGTACTTTCCGTGGTGGTTTTGTGCCTTCCGGGTAACCAGCGATAGGGTATTACACAGTATACCCCACTATCTTTTTAAAACCTTTATTGGATTCAAAGAGGCCGCAACCAAATATAATAATCAAGGACAAACAACACAAGTTCACATTCTTCTTCATTGCATCAATCAAACAACTTATAATATGTGCTACAAGTTTGGAATCGAACGGGTATACTAGAATGTTAAATTTCTCGTGTTATTTGTTACGCCAAAAGTAGATGAAAAAACACTACGATAAGGAACACCTTGTCATAGAAACTTTTCTCGGATCATGTAACATGCTCTTTGTCCTGCCAAGAAATTAAAAACATTAATACATGATGCTAAATATTGAGATAAATAAATCAAATATGTTGACATATCCATACCTAGGACGATTCGAATAATGAATATGGTTGATGTCAGATTTTGCTGAATAGTAGCTTTTCTTGTGAAGTGTCACCAAAATAATTTTTCCATAGATTTAAATAAGATAAGATGATAATTTATTTATCAACACAAAACAATTGGAGGCATCTCGGCCTCTCGGGAGTGTATATTGCGAATCAAATGGTAGGGAACATATGGTGTTTCGTCTCAGGATGGTGTTTCATTCCAAAACTATAGGAGCAAATTTTCTTGTGCAATGTCATCAAAATAGAGTATCATCAATGTTGTAATATTTTGGTAACACGACCTAAAATAATCTTTTGAAGACTGTTTTAAACAATGCATCAATAATATCATAAAGTCGACAATATGTAGTAGTCAGTTACCCTGCTTTTATAATAAGTTATAGATACACTAATATTACATTGGCATTTAAAATCAATTTTACTTAATAAATCTAGATTCTACATAGTAACATGATGACGAACCTTTCATGGTACATAGCTGATATATACATGATTCTAACTCTATATAGACTCAACAACAAAAATTTGTTGGCTAGGAAGAAAATTTTCAATTGCAATCTTATCATTGTGCAACACTACAATGCCCCCAAGAGGAGACTTTGATCCACCTCATTTGAGTTGTCTTTTTACAGCAGAATGTTGGGATTTTATTTATACCCGAAAAGAACTAGAAGCCTTTCAGTTCTAGAATCCTATGTATAGATTAGCTGGGTGTTCCATTTTTCATGGAAATCATCATCCTTACTTCTTGAGGGATTTTGGGTCAAAAAAAAAAATCAAAGATGAGAGACCATTTTTTACTGCATGGAAGGCAATTTACACTAATTCCGTAAGCGACAAGACGATGCTGAAAATGGAAAGAAAACACAGACACTTTCTGAGATTTCTAAAAAAACAAAAATTGGGCAAAGACCAAACAGGTAGAGGAAACCAGGTCACCACCGACCAAAATTACGCGTGACACAAAAGGAAAGAAACAAATACTTACCATTTTTGCAAGAGGATTTGTCCGAAAAAATAGTTTTCCAGCTGTTCAGACGACATTCTTAAAAACCTGCCGTTGAGAAGTCAGAAAAAAAAGAATCGAGGCTTGCGAACCAACAACAAGCCGTAACCGAAGCGCAGCACCGCCGCCGTCAGATACAGATCCAACGGCTGCGCTGCACGGAAATTATCTCTAAGCCCCCTGATACAACTCGTAATCGCGCGGCGTCACCCCGTCCTCTGCCCCTTTATAATCTCGCACGCCAATACCGTCTCGGACACCACCATTACAGTACACCACCAGCACCACCTCAAGCACCTCAAGCACAAGCTCCCACTCAGCTCAGCTCCAATGGCGCGCATCCAGCTCGTGGCTTTGGCCCTGACCATGCTCTTCGCCGCCACGGCGGCCCAGGCCCCGGCGGCCACCCCGACGCCCGCGCCCGTGTCCCCGCCTCCGACCCCGACGCTCCCACCACCGACCCCGGCGCCGGTGTCTCCCCCCGTCGTCGCCCCGGCCATGCCTCCCCCGGCGCCGGCGCCCATGGCACCGGCCCCCGCGGTCCCCGCCCCGGCGCCCATGGCCATGGCCCCCACCCCCGACATGAGCTCGCCGCCGGCACCGTCGCCCACGGGCGCCCCTTCCCCTGGCCCGTCCGCCGGCGACATGCCCGCTCCCCCCAGCGCCGCCACCGGCGTCTACCCCGCCGCCGCGTGGGTCGCCACCGCCGCCGTGGCCGCCGCCGCCGCCTTCTACTGAGAGATCCGATCCGCGGGCCTCCCCGCGGACGCACAGATCGGCTACGTATTTAATTTAATCAATCATCCGTCCATTCGATCGAGGGACTCATTTATTCTTCTTTTGAGGTGGTGGTGTCGAGTCGTCGATCCTTTCTCGTTCTGTCTTTCTTTCTGCTAGTCCATTCGGCATTCGATTCAGTGATCAGTATTCAGTAGGGTTTGTGTGTGGCGTTGGTGGACAGATTGTTTCGGCTGGTTGGTGGTGTTCTCCATTGTATGTAAGATCCCCCGTTAATTCATTTTGCCTATGTCTACATACATCCACTTTCTATCAAATTTGAGACACTTGAGAGTACTTGCATTGCAGCTCCGTTGAGCATCTTCAGCTCTGGCTCCAGTCCAGCTGCAGATCTGATCTGGAAGAGCGTACTGTGTTGATGCTCGTGCTCGTTCGTACTGCATCGATCACGGCCTGCTGCCAGTGGTACGTACGATCGAGCGAGCGAGCCGCCTGAGTCGACGAGTGGATCTGGAGGCACTGTTGCTGTCCAGATCTGGTCACCTTTAAAAATGGACCTCTCCAGTCAGCCTCCACGCTCCAGCAGCATCTCGAGGAAATTTCGTTGCTGCTTTGTTCTTCTTCTTTTAAGACGGAGCCGCGTGGGGAACGGTCCATCGGTGGCGACGGCGAAATGCGTAGGGGCAGCACGTGCCCGTGTGCCCAGGACGACGAACGTAGACTCCTGCTTGCGGCGCCGATCGAGGCTAGGCTAGCTAGGGATCCGCCGCCACGGAGCGGCGCTGCGGCGGATGCTCCGGTCTCGTCGTCTCGTGCACGCGAGCTCACAGCTGCAGCATGCATGACGGACACGGGCAGACACCGGTACGGACGCGACGGTGCAGCAGGGATCGGTGGTCTTGTCCGGTGGCGATCGGTGGCCACCGAGAAGGAATTTGCCCGCGGGGTGCGCGTCGTGCTGCCATCTCGTGATTGTGCGGATCAATCAGGATGCCGGCCGGAAAGGCAGATTCGGTGGAACCACGGGGCGAGACGGCTTTCGCTAGTTGCTGTTTTTAGGCTTCTTTTTTTTGGCGTAGCCTTTTGACAACCAAACACGGCTATCGTGTATCGATTTCATTCAGGTTTCTCGCGAGGCGGCTAGCCTAACACTAACACCCACCGTCCGTGACAACTTTGGAGGTGTAAAGGAAACTACGCCGGATTTTCTTTTCGCTTTCTTTGTGCCGGGGGCAAAGGAGAAAATAATGGGAGTTTCGGGGAGTTTTTACCGGAAATCTCCTTCCGCATTTGCAGGTTCAACGCGGCGTGTAGTGTAGTGTAGGCCTCTCTCTAGCTGTGAGCCCGTGCTACACGCCTGTCGTGCGCGCACACGAGAGGCTCGTCCCGTCCACAAAGCAGGTCATGGCGCCGTGTTTGGCATGTTGCCATTTTTGGCACTGCGGCCCATTTGCCAGCCCACGGTTCGTCCTACCTATCACGTGTGCTATGGATGAAGGTGCACACAACCAGCAAGGGAATTACTTGGTTACATTAAAATTAGGTGTAAGATGAAATGGCGCTTGGTGGCCTATCACTCGACGGTTCTCGCCTCGGCTTTCTTGCGTCCGTAGCGTACCGTGATCGTGATCAATCCACCGGTGGTGTGTGTGTGGGGGGGGGGGGGGGGGGGGGGGGGTCTCGCATACTCGTGTGAATCCATAACCTTGTGTCCAAAGCACCGAGGTGAGGAGCTCAAGAATCTCGGTGACTAATATGTAACCTTCAATTTGTTCCCTCTGAGATATGTAACCTTCAATTCGTTCCCGTTAAAAAATATCGGTATTGTTCGAAGAATTAATAAATTTTAAAATTAAGAAGAGTTGTTTAATTTAATACTAGCTGTAATGGTCTATATGTTTTTTAGCTACGGAGTCGGGGAAATAGTAAGGTGCATCAAACAAAATTTGAACTAAATTCTTAGGTTAAGAAACGATTCTTCCTGGCGACTACACAATGGATTCTTAATTTCTTATATATTTATTATTGGGCTCATATTTCTTTATTTTAGAATTAAGAACTAAAAATTCAAATTTTGGTTCATGTGCGTCCGCACATATCGCAACCCCATGGGCTCGGGCCTGTACATAGAGTAGAGGAGGCACACCAGGTATCCTCCCAAACGTGACCTTTGACTCATCCCCAACAGGCTATTTGTACACAAAACATGGCCCTAGTTGCCCACATGGATCCTTTGGATTTGTGTTTCAGTACAACCGGGGCCGATCTAAACATAATAAGGATCGGGGACAAATAATTAGCTATATGTTTATACTGACCTTTTATAGTTCAAACTAGTTTGTAGGATGCTGCCGATCTTATCGAGTATAATTTTATATAACTTATTTTATAGTTAACCACATAATAATTTAAGTGTTGTCTAATGTTATTGACAAAAAATATGTACTGCTTGATATTTAAAAATTGATTTTGGCATGTTATTTTCTTCATAATTTTTTTACAATTGCATAAATACCCTTCGTCACAAGTTATAAGGTGTGTTGTTTTTCTGCTGCTCTTTGATGCTCGACTTTGACCACTAATATATATTAAATTATATGGATTGGGGATGTAAATATAGTATTGTTGGAGTCGTCTTGCAAATTTGTTAATTTCATATAGCATCATACAAATTTTGTGGACATACTATAAGTACAAATGATGGTCAAAATTATACGACGTAGATCAGCAAAATTTAAGGGTGCCTTATATTTTGGGGCGGAGGAGTATATATTATTATACATATTAATGGTAGAGATCACTAAGTTATATGGTCTAAAAACTATCTTAACAGATATTTTAGTATATGAGTTATTAAGCATATATACGTGTAGTAACTTTTAGATCATAAACGAATTGTTAGCAAGATCTTTTATTTGGGTTTTCATTGTCAAATGTGTCCTGTGAGGTATTACGGATCCAATATAAGTGATAAAGTGTGTATACACTCTATTTGGTTCTGAAATAAAAGTATATTGTACCATACAAGTTTTTTTTTCATACATACGGTTTTGATTATTTGATATTCTGGTGTGCACACTTTGTCATGTTTCATGCTCCAGCCAAATAGGGAGGGAGAGGCCAACACATGCATACGAAAGAGAACGACGATGCACAGTCTTGGAATTATGGCTCAAGAAGCCTATACGTGAACAAAGAGGGGGCAACATCAATTTTGGATAAATTGTGAAAGTCAGGTCTCGAACTCGAGACCCGGGGTCATGTCATGTTTTATGCACTAGACAACTATTCCAAATATCTAAACCGGTGAAAAGAGTTAGTACAATCCACATATACAATTAATCACACTTGAGATCATCTGCCGTAAACAAGTGATCATGACAGTTTTGGTAATAAAATTCCATGCATAGAATTACCTATGTAACTTTTGTATGTGCAAATAATTTGTGTTTGTATCAGTCTAAGTAAACTCGCCACCATCCATTATTTTATTTTATTTTATTACTACATATGTGGTACATGCTATTAATCTACGTGACTTGCTCCTACAAATTTAGTATTTTATTTCAAATTTAGTATTTTATTTTGTAGATATTGAACAATATCATTAATGTAATTGATAATAGTACGATCATTACTATTATTGGGCCCTTCTTTTGTTGGGCCGGGGCGGTTGCCCTCTTTGCCCATACTATGTGGCGCTGATTACATTGCTTGGAGTTTTGGTTTTGTATTTAGCATCAACAAATTTAGTATCTCGCATACTCGTGTGAATCCATAACCTTGTGTCCAAAGCACCGAGGTGAGGAGCTCAAGAATCTCGGTGACTAATATGTAACCTTCAATTTGTTCCCTCTGAGATATGTAACCTTCAATTCGTTCCCGTTAAAAAATATCGGTATTGTTCGAAGAATTAATAAATTTTAAAATTAAGAAGAGTTGTTTAATTTAATACTAGCTGTAATGGTCTATATGTTTTTTAGCTACGGAGTCGGGGAAATAGTAAGGTGCATCAAACAAAATTTGAACTAAATTCTTAGGTTAAGAAACGATTCTTCCTGGCGACTACACAATGGATTCTTAATTTCTTATATATTTATTATTGGGCTCATATTTCTTTATTTTAGAATTAAGAACTAAAAATTCAAATTTTGGTTCATGTGCGTCCGCACATATCGCAACCCCATGGGCTCGGGCCTGTACATAGAGTAGAGGAGGCACACCAGGTATCCTCCCAAACGTGACCTTTGACTCATCCCCAACAGGCTATTTGTACACAAAACATGGCCCTAGTTGCCCACATGGATCCTTTGGATTTGTGTTTCAGTACAACCGGGGCCGATCTAAACATAATAAGGATCGGGGACAAATAATTAGCTATATGTTTATACTGACCTTTTATAGTTCAAACTAGTTTGTAGGATGCTGCCGATCTTATCGAGTATAATTTTATATAACTTATTTTATAGTTAACCACATAATAATTTAAGTGTTGTCTAATGTTATTGACAAAAAATATGTACTGCTTGATATTTAAAAATTGATTTTGGCATGTTATTTTCTTCATAATTTTTTTACAATTGCATAAATACCCTTCGTCACAAGTTATAAGGTGTGTTGTTTTTCTGCTGCTCTTTGATGCTCGACTTTGACCACTAATATATATTAAATTATATGGATTGGGGATGTAAATATAGTATTGTTGGAGTCGTCTTGCAAATTTGTTAATTTCATATAGCATCATACAAATTTTGTGGACATACTATAAGTACAAATGATGGTCAAAATTATACGACGTAGATCAGCAAAATTTAAGGGTGCCTTATATTTTGGGGCGGAGGAGTATATATTATTATACATATTAATGGTAGAGATCACTAAGTTATATGGTCTAAAAACTATCTTAACAGATATTTTAGTATATGAGTTATTAAGCATATATACGTGTAGTAACTTTTAGATCATAAACGAATTGTTAGCAAGATCTTTTATTTGGGTTTTCATTGTCAAATGTGTCCTGTGAGGTATTACGGATCCAATATAAGTGATAAAGTGTGTATACACTCTATTTGGTTCTGAAATAAAAGTATATTGTACCATACAAGTTTTTTTTTCATACATACGGTTTTGATTATTTGATATTCTGGTGTGCACACTTTGTCATGTTTCATGCTCCAGCCAAATAGGGAGGGAGAGGCCAACACATGCATACGAAAGAGAACGACGATGCACAGTCTTGGAATTATGGCTCAAGAAGCCTATACGTGAACAAAGAGGGGGCAACATCAATTTTGGATAAATTGTGAAAGTCAGGTCTCGAACTCGAGACCCGGGGTCATGTCATGTTTTATGCACTAGACAACTATTCCAAATATCTAAACCGGTGAAAAGAGTTAGTACAATCCACATATACAATTAATCACACTTGAGATCATCTGCCGTAAACAAGTGATCATGACAGTTTTGGTAATAAAATTCCATGCATAGAATTACCTATGTAACTTTTGTATGTGCAAATAATTTGTGTTTGTATCAGTCTAAGTAAACTCGCCACCATCCATTATTTTATTTTATTTTATTACTACATATGTGGTACATGCTATTAATCTACGTGACTTGCTCCTACAAATTTAGTATTTTATTTCAAATTTAGTATTTTATTTTGTAGATATTGAACAATATCATTAATGTAATTGATAATAGTACGATCATTACTATTATTGGGCCCTTCTTTTGTTGGGCCGGGGCGGTTGCCCTCTTTGCCCATACTATGTGGCGCTGATTACATTGCTTGGAGTTTTGGTTTTGTATTTAGCATCAACAATGTTTTCCCACAATTTTCCTTCACCTTCAGAATACTTTTTCATGCACGAAGCTAAGAGACAAAAGTAGACTAAGTGCAACATAGATACGGCGGCGACAATCAAGAAAAACTCTTCGCTTGTGCCCTACCCGCCAGAGGCGATCGCGAGGCGACTGCGTTCCGCCTGAGCTCGGCCGGCGTGCGAGCTGGCCCCCTCTCCCTCCGTCTGCTGCTCCTGCGGTGGGAGGGAGGGCGTTCCGGTTCCTCCGCTCTGTAGATAGGGTTCGGCTTTGTAGGTCATGGGGTAGTGGGAGCGGCGTCCGGGCAAATAAATCTGCCTCAACTCTACTCCCACACGGTCGTCGTCCTTCATGGCGATGTCTCGGAGTTGGTGGCATCGTGTGATTACCGATCTTTCAAGTCGGTGGCATTAGGGTTCTTGGATGGTGTCGGCGAGGTGGCGGCGGCGACTCCATTAGTTGAGTCTTTCCTCCTGCTTTGTCTCCGTTGTTCGGCGTTTTCTCCGGCATTGGTGGAACAGAGAGGATTTGTCCAAGATTACATGCTGACGGTTGTCTATGCTGGTGACAAATGGAAGATGGTGCACCTTGTGCTGGGTTCGTCGGTGGAGGTTGACGTTTATGGTTCCCTACTCCGACGTCGTCGTGTGGGGATGCCGTTTCTCAAGTTCGATGGCGTGTCCGGGGTCGTGCTGCCCCGGTATGATTTTTTCAACGACAATGGTTTGTCCTATGGCAAACTAATTTGGAGGTCTGAAAAGTTATTGATCACCGATGGGGCCGCGTCGAGCTCGGGTGAAGAGATGATTTGTTTTTATTTTACTTTGATGGCTACTACGGTGGTGTCGAATAAGAGAAATAGACGTTGGTTTGTCACATAGATTTATCGTATCTTTACATCTCTGTAACATCGGTGTGTACGTGCTTTGTATCTTGTTCTATTATTAATGGGAAATATATAACCTTGTAAAAAAAGTGGAGTAAGTGCCAGTTGGCTAAATGGAGTCTCATTTTATTTTTTGGAATCATTTCAGAGCCTGCAAAGACATTTGAGTATCACATCTTGAAAAAGAGTATCACAAACACGCACACTACTCCGGCACGGCGACGGCGATACACGAACGGCCCACACAAAATACATCACAGATCGAGCAACGTGCAGCACGGCGAAGGGCAAATTAGAAAACGTAGCATATACTGTATAAAGCTAAACTCGAAAAACAAATGGAACGGCCAATGATAATCCGCACTGCCTCTTCCCAGACACGACGCACGCCGACGATGGACGTCCATCGATCAGAACAGCGCGACCTTGATCAGAGCCCCCACCGCCGCGGCGACGACGGCGCCCATGGCCGGAACCTGCAGGGAGGCGCCGCCGGACGGGGTGACACCTCCTCCGGAAGACGATCCGGAGCCGGAGCCGGAGCCGCCCCCGCCGCCGACGGTGACGGCGAGCTTCATGCCGCCGGCGCAGTGGCCGGGGATGTTGCAGATGTAGTAGTGCGTGCCGGGGGTGGCGAGCGTGACGGTGGTGGAGCCGCTGTCGTCGTTGCCCAGCGCGTTGCTCCCGGAGCAGGACGAGTAGCCGCTCTGGCTCACCTCCGTCACAGTGTGCGCCTTGCTCGCGTAGGTGAACACTGCATTATCACGACAACAATTTTGCAAACACGCTCATGTGAGTTTGAGTATGGCACATTGGCACTGTGACTAGCTAGTGCTGGCGCCATGAAGCTGAAGCAGAGATCGAGCCCGCTCACTCACCTAGTTTGTCACCGACGGCAAACGACTTGCCGCTGGTCCAGCCGGAGTAGTCGACGCCGATCACCCAGCCCTTCCCGTCGCCGACGGTGTACGACGTGGCCGTAGCCGCTGCGACACAGCTCGCGACGAGCAGCGCGACGAGCGCAGCTGAGGAGAACGCCATCGGCAAGCGATCGATCTTCAACCAAAAGAGCTAAAGCGAGTGCGAGAGGTTACGCAGGATGGGAGACACAGACAAGGATATGCACACCTGACCCGGAGGTTGGGAGGTCTATTTATACACATCAGATCCGCACGTCCCCTCACAATATTTTCCCGGTGATAATAAAATTTCAAAAAGAACTGCTTAACCACATGTCGATTTGCTTTTTTCATGACTTGATTTCTCATCGACACCCAATATTCTTTCCGCGTAGGATGCAGTGTGTGAAGGGAATGGAACCGGAATGGCTTGGGTGCGACTCAAAGCTGCACCGGCCGGCGGATTAGCTGGTCGGCATCTCTGCGCCGTATTGTTAGTGCACAATGATATGCGCGCCTCTCAAATGATCGGATCATATGAATTTCGTTAGCTTTTGGACAAACAATTCAGGGGATCAAGACTTTGAGGGCATAGAAAATGTAAAAGAGGAGTGAGTTCGTTAGCTTTTGGACAAGATAATATTGTGTTGTCTGGCTGGCTGGCCAGGGAACTGATGCGAAAGCGTATTAGCTAGGAACAAAGGTCTGGGTTGTTAGCAAGCTATAGCTCCCCTGCTCTTCGCTCCATCGTTTTCGCACAGGTGCAAGGACGATGATGGTGTGCTTTCTACAAGAAACGGACGGACGTAGGGGCATGTGTGCTGCCTGTTTCAACTAATCCATTGACCTGAATGTGCCAGCTTCACCTAACGGCTAACGCGTACAACCGCCCAGCGGGCAGGACACACGCACGTAGGGTTCAGTTTCAGACTCGGTCTCAAACACAGTACATCTCACGACCTGTTCGCGCGGATACATCCATGCATCTTGAACCTCCAGGTTTAGTTTTAGTTTTGGAAGCTATACGTAACGTACTCAAGTGAATACAGTAGCCAGTAGGCACATACCCGCAGAACGTACAGAACGAAACATGATTGCTCGCGCATTATGTTCATTCTTCAGATATTTGTTCTTACTATTAGGGTCCAGGTTGCTTCAGTTTCGAGCAGCCAGTGTCCAGCACAACATCACAATGTCCTTACTATAACCATGACACACTTCTACGTTCATAGGGCACAACGGACATATTTACACGTTGGCGTTCAGAACGAAGGAAACAAACAACAATATTTACATTTTACAACAGGGGACTTCTGCACTCGAAGGTCATTTCTGGGCATCTGATCCGGCGTCGGGTGCTGGGGTTGGCTTGAACTCCTCCTCGAGCCGTTCGATGACAGGCTCCACTGTAGCGTCGATCTGGTCGCTGATCGTTTCAATCTGCAACGACGAGCAGGTCAGCTGAGACGTTTCATAACCCATGATACTAGTAGGCATTGTAGCAACTAAACAGCCTTTAACAGGATGAAAGCGATCTACAAGTATTTATCCAGAATCAAGATGCAATGTGTGATGTACATTAATTCTACTTTAGCTGGAAGACCGCAGAAAATTAGAATGGAGCTACCAAAAGCGTGTTTGGAGGGAAACCATAGAAACAGTCTATTACTTTCCTTTGAAGAAGCACATGCTTTCCCCAGTTGAAAGTCATCTAATACTTTGTTTGAAGAAGCAGCAGAAGCCGCAGAAATAATGCTGAATCTGTCCTTGGTTCCTTAGAAGCAACAGCTAACTTAAATCCAAGAATAGTCTAAATTAGCTAGAAAAATGCTCTTGCTTCCTAGGAGTTGCTTTCACTAACATCCATTGATAAAGAATGAGTAATTACGATTGCATGTGCTTCTTCAAAATTGATGTAGAACTACATACATCCACTTTCTATCAAAATTGAGACACTTATTTTTGGGACGGAGGGAGTAGTACAATATAAGCATGAATTAAATCCAGGAGTAGTTTGAAACTCTGAATTGGTCAGAATATTTTTCTTACATATGTTATTCACTTATTCCTATGAGTAACTATCACTAGATAGGATTGAGAAAGCATAAAGAATTACAATTGTGTTCACACAAGTACTTGTTTGTTATCCTTAACACGGTTTGTCTATGTGCATTGTAAGCAATAATACCATCAAGTAGGAACAAGAACAAGTCATCACGAACCTTCTTAATGATGACTTCAACCTTCTGCGCATCCTTATCCACTACCTCAGCAATGTACTCAATCTCCTCCACGACCTTGTGCAAGGATCCATTCTCTGGTAGGGAGCTGGCCACATTAGCAGCTAGCTTCTCCGTTACCTCGGCGGCATGCTCCAGAACCTCCAAAGCAGTTTCCATGTTTTCGATCGCCTTGTCTAACATCAGAAATAGTCCGATAATTTAAGTAAGAAGTTGATCCCCAAATGTCAACGATGAAAAAAACTATCCATGAAGCCATGAACTATGCAGACGACTAATTCCGAAGTTGTTCGCAAGATTAGTAGATGTATAGTATGGATCTATAATAACACGAAGTAGTAGTAATATTGGACTGTATGTACCTTCCAACTGTCTGGCTCTCTTGTAGAATGGCACGGCCGTGTAGACCACACCTCCAAGCACCATCTGCACCCTGAAGAAAGAAAGAACATCACGGACGAGATGATCAGGCTCACTTTCATCTCACAGGAACCGTGCAGATTACAGAGGTACACTACGTTGTTACTAGAGTGATTCGGTGAACACCCACCAGATAGGTATCATCGGCAGCGGCGTGAAGCCGAGGCGTCGGCGGCCCGCGGCGGCTGCCGCCGCCATATCCGCGGGAACTACATCAGACTCCCCAAGGAAAACCCACCTGCCCACAGAAATCAATCCGTCTTATATGACAAGTCCACGAGTTGAGCCCTCTCGGAATATGCAAAAAAAAAAAGGCAAAAATAACCGATGTTCTTACTGGGGGTAAAAAAACGTACCCGGAATCGATATCGCTGAGATCCGCAGCAGAGCCGTCGGAGGAAGGCGTCTCGCTCGCGCTGCATCGGAACAGGAACATCCAAGAAAAAAAAATCAGAAAAGGGTCGACGAATTCCATCCCCGGATCAACATCGAACTGAGACGAATCAGGGAGGAAATCAGCCCGTACTGTGGTTCTTCCGGGGCGGGCAGGGTGGCGGCGGCGGTAGGCTGCAACGCGAGCGTCGACATGGAGGGATCGAATCGAAAGAGCAGGAGCTTCAGGTGGAGTCGGGCGAAGGGGACGAGAGGAATGAGCACCAGGGGTGGATTAGCTCGTGGGGAATGTACTAGTTGCTGTGCTTAATCATGTGAGGCGAGGGTCCGAATCAGCATTAAATTGCTAGGGTGGGACCGGTAGCAGATTAGAAGAAGAAAAAAAAATCGGTGTAGGAGTGCACATACAGTACATGATAACGACCTTTATCTGCTTATCATCTTTTTTCTGATGAACAACAAATACGAGAACAAATCTCTTTTATCTTGAAAAGTTACTCTAGTGCATGCTTATATGTTATCTTCAAGATCATGTCACCATGGCACCTACACAATTTTTCCTTTTCCAGAATCATATTAACTTTGCTAAGAAACATGTGGTGAATGTTCCCTCGTTTCGTTTTGAACACAAAGAGAGTCTACAAGAACCCAAAGCTAACATTATACTCCCTACGTTTTTAAATATAATATGTTTTAGTCTTTATCTACATTCACATGTACACAAATATATGTAAAAATTGTTTATTTTATATGTTCAATAATTTTAGTATGTGCTAAACAACATATGTAACATCTAAACAATCTTATATTAAAAATAGAGGGAGTATATGACAAAGGGTTACCATAGGACTATTACAACTCTAGCTCTAACATTGCTAGTGCATCTCCTGCTGCACCACACCAGTTTGCACCAGTGTGGGAAGATCATCGTCACAAACACCAACTCAAATAATAACCCGAGCACCACCGTTGGCATGAGATTCGCTGGGACTGCATAGGCTGTCGCCACACTGACTCGTACAACTGTCGCTACTCATGGTAACCACCACCATCCCTACAGTCCCTTGTGCTGCATCACTGCCCTCTTTGGCCCACATCAGACCTGCCCAAGTCGTTGCAGATCGACATAATTGCTACACAATGTGCACCACGCCTCTACAACTCACATTGCGCTGCTGCAACACTTTCCACAAGAACCCAATGACCGTTGTACTTGTTGCAGTTGACCAACTCCCCTGCTGGCATCGAGACTACTTGGGATTTGCGGGCAACGCCTTCAGGCACCGGTCGATGAAAGAGGGGAGGCAGGAGAAGGCCCTCGATGGGCAGAGCTCAGCTCTTTGAGCCGCACGAGATCTAACTTGTATACAAACCTTTTGGCCTTTTTGGTGTCTCTTTGCCCTCACCACCACACAAACAAATCTAACAATGTCGTTGGGTCAAATAGTAGGCTATGTTGATAATTTGGTGACAACTTCCCTCGTACTCGCTCGGTTTCATATTAGACGACTTCCATTTATCTAAAAGTGGATGCACTTCAGACTTGTAATATGTCTAGATATATCCACTTTTATACAAATGGAGACCATCTAATATGTAACAGAGGGAGTAGGAAATAATATCTCAATTCTCAAACGAAGAGAGTGTGTAACAAGTTGTGTGACATGTTAAATATAATACTTGCACAAGTCAGAATAGGCTAGAGCTTCCAGATCTTATTGTACTCCAAATTTATCTCCCTCATTATATCACTATATCAATACAATAACAAATACAATATTAGAAATTATATGAATTTCCACATTACAAAACTAACACAATTAGCTAAAGACTACCCTTCGTATATAAATTAAAAATGGTTTAGCATTTTCCTATCCACACGTATGCAAGATTCACATGAAACACTAAATTCGAGTGAGAAGGGCATTTCTTTTGAAACACAATATAATACCAGCGCTCATATAAACGCGCATACACTCACCCCTATGACGCACACACGCACATCCTATCCCTATGAGCACTTCCCGAAAGACTGAGCCAACGGACCATGTCTAGATATTGACTAATTCGCCACAGACGTCTCGAACATCGCTTCCCACTAAAAAATATTTCACCTAAATAAGAAACACCAGTGTCGAATCTAGAATTTAAACACTGTTAGGCTGGGTTATAACCACAGAGTGAGAAGGACATGAGCCCCGCGGTTAGCACGTCGATATCCTGTAACTAGCTCCTCTAGAGCCGACGTCATGACCACATAATTAACCAGTAAAGTCCACCCATTTCTGTTTCCGTTGGAAAAAAAAACGCCCAAGCAACCGATCAGTCCGACAAAATTACCCCTCTGTTGTTACGGTGTCACTCTCTGCACTGTTACCCAGTCGATCGTCATCTGCCCACTCTAAACGGGCTGCGTGATCATCTCCATTTGGAACTAACGGTCCACGATCGACGGCTATGGTTTGTGCTTACAAGCTGTAACGTGCTACGAGCACTAGAGAGAGAGGGTGGGTAGACGTTAACTCACGACCGAGTATTTTCCACTTAGCATTAAAGAACCGATTTTGACTTCGTAATCCAAAGTCCAGTGTGTGCTACGCGCACTAGCGGCCGTGATGGCGATTTCCGCTTATTACACTGGCACCTGGGCCCGAACGCTCGGTCAGTTTTCTGGACCCAGCTATCAGTGGCGGTAGAGAACCCTGCCCACGTGAAGAGTTTGGCACTCGCCGTGTGTGCTCTCCAGCTCCACCGCAGGTAGTCGGGTTGGGTGGCAGCTGCTACAATTTGCCAAACTTTTACCAAACCCACCAACGACCCATCCACTCCACGTCCCCACTCGCGCACGCGGGTCATCTTCCCCACCGATGCGCCCCGCCGATCCCGCGCAGCAGCAGCAGCCGCCGCCGCCGCCGCCGGTCGACACGCCCTCGCTGTCCTAAGCCATGTACAGGTCGCGGGCGAGCAGCGGCGACGGCATCACCGTCGTCACGCTCAACTGCACGGACAACGCGCCCGAGTGCCTCCCGCTCTGCCCCGGCGGCACCTGCGTCGACTACGCCGCGCCGCCGCCTCCGCCGCCGCTCGCGCGCGCCACCCCGATCGCCCTCGACCACCGCCTCTCCGTACGCCTCCTCCTCACCGTCTCCCTGCTCTCCGCCTTCCTCTTCCTCTCGCTCGCGCTCGCCACGCTCCTCCTCTACCGCCGCCGCCGTGTCCTCCTGCGCCGCCGCCGCCGGTCGGCCACCGCCCCGCTGCACCCCCACGGCGACGGGTTAAGCGACGAGGAGGCGGGCGGCGGCGGCGGCGGAGGGGTGGTGCACCACGTCTGGTACATCCGCACGGTGGGGCTCGACGAGGCCGCCATCGCGTCCATAGCCGCCGTGGAGTACCGCGGCGTGGGGTCCGGCGGGGACTGCGCGGTGTGCCTCGGCGAGTTCAGCGACGGCGAGCTTGTCCGCCTCCTCCCGCGCTGCTCGCACCCGTTCCACGCGCCCTGCATCGACACCTGGCTCCGCGCCCACGTCAGCTGCCCGATCTGCCGTTCCCCCGTCGTCGTTCCCTCCAACGTCCTCGCTGCGACGACGGATGATGCTGGTACAGACGGCGGGGAGGTGGAGGAGCACCGGGTGTTTGACGAAATGTCCCCTTCAGAATCACTGGCCGAGGATTCTGATGCCTCTTCGGACACTCAAAGCGAGGACACAGAAGCTGCAGCAGAGGTGAATGGAAGTGGGACGCCCAAGCCAATACGGCGCTCGGCCTCCATGGACTCGCCGTTATTCCTTGTGCCCGTGCAGGCTAATCGCAAATTGCCGACTGGTCGAGAGATGAGGATATTCAGGGTGAAGGGAAAGGAGACAGCAGGGACATCTTCATCCTCTTGTCAGGCAGGCGGGCTGGGGATTGGAAGATCGATGTCAAGCAGTGGTCGCGGTTTCTTCTTTTCACGGAATGTTCGTTCCACTGGCACCATGCTGCCACTGTGAGTTGGTGTGATTTTACTGTCAAGAGGGTGCAGCCTCAGCAAAGCCGGGAGCTGGTTGTGTGTGTGTGTGTTAGAAAGTGTATAGCAGAGAGCAAGTTGATCAGACAAAAATCTCATCTGAAACATTGAGTTTACAAGACCAATTATCGTTTGATAAGTATTTCTTGATTGATGTGTCAAATTGTCAAGCTTGACCTGGTTTAGGAAGAAGTTGAAGATCGACTTCTTCATGTATTGCTTGTGTACCATTCTTGCAAAGAGTGGACCAGGGACTGCATCAATGTTTATTGTTTCCAAAAGGGCATGGTGCAAATACCAACCTTGATGATAGCTTAATGTATTAGGAGACATGTGGTGAGCATAGAACAGTGGAATCAATGAGCACATACTAAATAATAAGCACTAGTAACTGAATATCTTAACTCTTAAGAATTAGCTAGTATCATTGTTATGTGGTGCTAATGTATACCAGCTTGTATTTGCGACCTCTTTGTTGGCAGGATATACACGAACTTTAAAACGCAAAGCTGTTGTTTGCCCATAGTGCTAAGGAGGGAAGTTGCACAAGATTGAGGTACCTAATTTCTCGTCAGTTGTTCCACTTTTATGCGCTGGTATTTCTTTTTTTCTTTGGATCATGTGCCAAAATACGTGATGTTTTGTATTATAAGAATGCTCGTTCCAATGGCACCGTGCTACCACTGTGAGTTTGTGTGATTTTACTGTCAAGAGGGTGCAGTCTCAGCAAAGCTGGGAGCTGTTCGTGTGTGTATCTGTTAGAAAGTGTTTAGCAGAGAGGGGAAGTTGATTCGACGAAAATCTCATCTGAAATCTTGAGTTGACAAGAGAAATTATCGTGTGATGAGTATTTCTTGGTTGGTATTTCAAATTGTCAAGCTTGATCTGGTTTAGGAAGAAGCTGAAAAGTGACTTCTTCATGTAATACTTGTGTAGCATTCTTGCAAAGAATGGATCAGAGACTGCATCAATGTTTATTGTTTCCGAAAGGTGGGGTGGTGCAAATACCAAGACTTGATGATAGCTTAATGTATTGTGAGACATCTGTTCTGCATGGAACAGTGGAATCAATGAGCACATACCAACTAATAACTTGCACTAGTAACTGAACATCTTAAGAACTGGTTAGTATCATTGTTATCTAGATGTGTAGTGAGCTAATGTATACCAACTTTCTTTTTGGCAGGATATGCGCGGACTTTAAAACACAAAGCTGCTGTTTGTCCATAGGGGCTAAGGAGGTAAGGTGCACAAGATTGAGGTACCTGATTTCTCTTGTCAGTTGTTCCACTTCTATGTGCTGGTATTTTTTGTTTTCTTTGGATCATGCGCCAAAACATGTGATGTTTTGTATTATAAGAACGCCAAGAAGCCGTGAAATCCTACAAGGGTGGGCCTGCATTTTTTTATGCTATTGAGTAGGCATGTGTTCAGTATCGAACAATCGATATCACTGAGCTCATATAAAATAAGAACCACGTCTATGTTTATTATTTCCAAAAGGGGATGGATCTGTAGCTTGGGGAGCACAACACTTGATGGTTTGTGGGGATCAACAATCTGTAATGGTGGAGGGACCAAGACTTGCTGATGGTGTTAATAGGCATGTGTTTGGCATGGAACAATGGTTATCAAATAAAAAATTTCACCAGTAACTAAAACTTTGGACATTTGGTAGGCTGTATGCTTATTTATTACATGGTTTGTAAGAACAAGTTAGCATCATTGTTTATTGGATTCCTAGTGAGACAATGTATAGCATTTTTTGGTTGTGAATTGTCAGCATATGTATGAGCTTGAAAATGCAATACTGTTGTGTGCTCCTGTGGTTAAGGAGGAAAGGATTGTGGTACCTCACTTCTCTTGGCAGTCCATTCACTTTTATGTATTAGTATTTCTTTGAACACTATAGTTTACAATGTTTATGTGAACTATAACATACCGTCTACTCGATACTATTGCAACATTTTTGGCCTGTTTGGAACTTTGGATAGGGATGATTTAGTCCAAATTAGAACTAAAATCCCAATGCAATCCACCTTATGTATTCACCCCCTTAAACACTCTTATATAGTGAACATTCCTAAGATTGGCCAAGGGTTTTCAGTTTGTTCTTGGCCGTATTAGTTTCAGTCTGGTTGTATATATGCCATTCAATGTTACTTTGATTAAACTTGTATTTAGTTTGCTAATAAAATCTTAGTATTATTTTTGGTAAGGTGTGAAAAAATAATTCACAAAAAGGTAAATGGACAAAACTTTACTACAGTTACTGTAAGCTATAATTAAACTGGTAGTTATATTTCCTGAGCCACCCTTAAATTTTGTAGTCGATTCGTTTATTTTCTGTTACAGGTAACGCATGTGCACATTTTTTCCCAAGCAATCCTAAGAACGGAAAATGCTACTCCCTTCGATCCACTATAAGTGTCGGAGAAATTGAACCTGCTGCATACAAACCGGTAGTTAAGTTAGCGACAGATTTTATGGATTGGAGGTAGTAATAAAACTAATCGGTTCCCTGCTTCTACTACCAGGGACAATCCCTACCCTCTTTGCAGATTTTGAATGGTTGCTGAAATAAGATAAGATAGCACAACTTCAGTTGCTATATGTTTCTCACTGCAACTATTTTGTGCTGATGAAGCCATGAAGGTGCTATGTGCATGTTTATTTTCCATATCTATATTCTTTGAGCTGAAGCTCTCTACTGTTCAGGTTGCCTATACCAGACAGGGGCAAAGCTAGATTGAGATTGATCGTAGAGCGTATGTTCTTTTTTGACTATTGAGTTCTGAGCCACCGGGGTGCACTTAGTGTAAGGTGTTGCATGGGCTGGTCTTTTAGTATAATTGCCAACACAAATAATTTATACCACAAGGGCACCCTGGTGAGCATGTGTAGCCTTGCCCCTTCTACTGGATTGTATGGGAGGTGCACAGTAAGGAGCAAGCTTCCAAATGCTTAAACGTAAGGATGTGTAAGTGGAATCCCACTTAGCCAGCTTATAGTTCATTTGGGAATCCCAAGCTGCATAAGTGGGATCCCACTTACACATCCTTACTAAAACTAGTTGAAATGAACATGCTATTTTTCTAGTCCCTCCGTTCCATATTAGATGACTTTCATTTGTCTAAAAGTGGATGTATCTAGACTTGTAACATGTCTAAATACATCAACTTAAGTACAAATGGAAGTCATCTAATTTGGAACCGAGGGAGTACAATTTTGTAGGTAAAATATGTTTATCATCATTTTGGTTATGACAGAGCATGGGGTTGCTACATCAAAAGTCTTATATATGGCTCTGCTCTGCGAGCTGTATGGCACATATCCACTAGAGAAGTCATTAATATCAGTTTGAATTGCAATACGTTGAAGCTTCAGCAACAAAGTTATGATTCACCATTCATTTAGCTCTATACTCCCTTCTTGATAGATGCTGCGAAGCACATCATTTATGTTCTGGAGCTAAAGCATAGAGGAAGTTGACTTACATGATAAAAACTTACACAACCGACAGTAATTTTTAGACGTCCATTACTTTGTCTTTTGCCAAGACGTCCTGTTGGTTTCCCATTGGCAATGTTCTGAAAATTCTTAGTTATGCTTGACTTTATGCCCCCCTTTTCATCCTCTTTCTTCATCATTATCTTTTCCTCTTCCTCTTCCTAGTCCCTTTCGTCAAGTGGAGTTATTTATTAAGAAATCAGACAAATGAAATTGCACATCTGTTAAGCTGGGTATTTGTTGTTTGTTTTCTATTTAATTTAGGTCACCGCTGCTAATTTCCACAGGCTAGTTTGGTTGGTTGTAACAGAGTATGTACTTCTAAACTTTACCATTCATACATTTCAGTTGGCATGGGTTGTACCTTTATTTCTTTGTTATATTTGCTAACTGGAGGCTGTGTGAGATCCTGGCTTAGGACTTAATACGATTGATAGAATACTCATATCAACAAGTTGCAACTTCTTTTCCGGAAGCTCATCCGAAAAGAACTCCGATGTTAAGCGTGCTTGGCCCGGAGTGATTTGAGGATGGGTGACCGATCGGGAAGTCCTTCCCGGTTGTTTTTGACAGTCCATGTACCGTATGACTTTCTATGTCATGGATACCAACTCATATTCGTGTGGCAATCCATGTACCGTATGACTTTCTATGTCATGGATACCAACTCATATTCGTGTGGGAGTTGAAGTAAGCAAGTAGCATACCTGATTTTCAACAGATTCACTCCATGTATTGTCCATGTATCAACACATCTAATCTGATACTCCTTTTCCTAGCACCTCAGCGAAGTCTGCCAACACGTCGCTGGTTGCACATCCCTATGGAAATTGTGTGGAGCTCTCACTAATCAGGTCAGTGTGTATGTTTAAATTGCTGATTGTGGAAGCTCTTTTCTTCCTTTTCATAAACCGTCAGAGCGATGGTGTGCTACAGGCTCCCTACAAGAAACCATGTTAATTACAGAAAACTTGAGATATAGTCCATTGATTTTGTGATGTACGGCTGGATCATAATGTGGAGGGATAAAAAAATTATGTTCCGTACGTTTTTTGACAGTCCATGTACCGTACGACTTTCTATATCATGGATACCAAATCATTTTCCTGTGGGAGTTCAAGTAAGCAACTAGCATACCTGATCTTCAACAGATTCACTCCATGTATCGTCCATGTATCAACACATGTAATCTGATACTCCTTTTCCTAGCACCTCAGTGAAGTCTGCCAACACGTCGCTGGTTGCACTTCCCTATGGAAATTATGTGGAGCTATCACTAATCAGGTCAGTGTGTACGTTTAAATTGCTGTTTTTGGCAGCTTTTTTCTTCCTTTTCATAAACTGTTAGAGCGATGGTGCTTAATAGAGATACATGTGCAGATGTGCTTATAGTTTTTACTTCCGCTTGGAACTCATGAATTTGCCTGAATTGGTGTTGTCACACTAACACTTAAGATATCTCCAACAGATCATCTTAATTCATCAACGGAAAACTAAGCATGTATAAGGTGAATAGCTCCCTGTTGAAAGGCTCCATTTGCGCCATCAAGCCCACCTTATTCCAAAGCGAAATTAGATATTGACCACCGAATATATCCAAAATCGATGTAGAATATGTTCATATCATAAAAAAATCTTAGAATAGAACATAAATGGAAATGACTTCATATTCAGTCTATCAAATGTTTGCGATATAAGTCTCCACCAAATCTAGTGATGAATATACAGTTAGACCCCATACCTCGCATTTTTTTAAGAATATCCTTATATTGGTAGTACGTAACAGAAGTTGGACAAGGCAGTAGGAAAATTGCTCAAATATTCACCAGGCTACAACACCAGTCAAAAATATACTTAAAATTTTAACATACAACACGAGTTATAGAATTACCGTCACATGGTCGTAAATGAAGATATATCTTCTTCCTACAATCTTCAGAAACCACACTGCTATGCTTTTCTTATATTCCAGTGTCAGAAATCGTCACGTGTTAAGGACTAGTGTATTTAATTGTGTTACATTTCTTACCTTTCTCTTCCAACATATTTTCATAACATAGAAGTGGACATAGAAAGGTGGCCGTGTATAACTCAATACACAGTAGATCATATGACAGAAGGCATCTCGCCCTCTGGTAAATCTCTCTCTGAAACCTATTGGAAGCAGTTCATGATGTGTATCCTCCGGTGATTTGTGGGTGTCGCTTTTGCTTCCATCTAGTGATTCCTTTCAACTTCATTTTATTCTCAAATATTAAGTGAAGTGGTGGAATATCTAAGTTAAGCACATCTCATCCAACGCACCAAGGTAATTTGGTATCATTTTTTATTACTCAATACTGATTAAAAGCTTTGAAAAGGTTGTCAGCTTAGAAGTGTTGGTTAACTGGTACTGATGTATGGATAATTTCCAATGGCCTGAAGTCTTGATTACTGCTAGCTTTTCAGTGTCCCGAAGTCATGATTACTGCTAAGCTCCTTCTCTGAAGGTTTTTATATGATGTGAAGTTCTAGCACTGTTATCGTATGTGTGGTTAGTTTGATCAGAATGCCCTATGCTGGACTGGACTTCGTTGCTAACTTGTTACAATATGCTACGCACAGGTGGACCTATCGAAGAGCAGAGTCAATCAGGGATTGTTATCTCAAATGGTCATAATGGGCTACTTCTACTCACAGCCTTTGATGTGCTTTAATTTCCGAGCAAAAAAACAGCTTGGAAAGCACTGGACCACCTTTTGTATTTATATTATTTAATTCACTGTTGATTATAATTTTCTCGATAACACGGTATCTATCATTGCTTCTACAAAGGTTCAAGTGTTCAACTGGGAACATTAAGGTTGTTCTATCATAATCTTTATGAAGTCCTGGAAATAGTCTACACGTCCCTAGGTCATTTTACTGTAGCTCTTGTGAAGATGTGATCTGGGTCATGGCTACTAAATCGGTTGTCCGCATTCACTACTGCATCTAGCTATGGTTATTCTACCAACTAATGACTGGCAATCTCGCATGCCATGTCTGCTGTTGAGATAGGTTAATAGCAATTTTGTTTTGGTGTACAACCTGTTTTGGCATATTTCGAGACATGTTGCTCTCATTATTTTTGTCCCTATTGCTACATAAGGTCTCTAAGCATCCACCACGGTAATCTATCGTCGCTGAATGGTACATACGAATATACTCCTAATATCTATTGCCCCTTGTTATGGATCTGTCATTTTCATGGGCACTCACATGCTTGGACGTCATACACGTGTATACATTTACGGATGCACATCCATGATCAATGAACACCTTTTTTGAGCGACAGTTAGTATGCATCGGAGAAAATATATATGAGTTGCACCACATCTTAAGCTGATGTTTATTATTTTACTCTCAGGTGACTCCACTTTTTACCGGACGACGTAACATCGACTGGAGCAGAACATTTTGCAGGCGGAACACGACATGCTGCATGCGGGCAAGCTGTGCATGTGTTTTGTCCTGTCGGTCGAATCAACCAGGCCCAAAGCATCCCAGAAATGAGATGTTGGTGCAGCTCTTTCCACTATTTGGTCAATCATGCTTACATGGAAATGGTAAAAGGCTAGTAGCAAGGTAAAGTGCCCTGTTCTGGAATCTTTTCTTGGGTCAACAAGATGGCACGGCCTGTGTCCTCTGTCTGCACTCCTTCTCTTCTCGTTGTCTCGGCATCGTTTTGCTTTGCAGTGTCTGACTTATAGTATGTTCGTACGTACACCTGTGCTTTGGTGTTTTCCCTTCCATAAAAGGCTATATCTTCTTTTACATAAAACGGGCTTATCATGGTACACTGCAACTATAAATACATTTGTCCAGTAGTATCCACTATATGTAGTTGACTCGCCTTTTTCGTTAATTAAAAGAAAGTGAGAACCGGCTAAAAACCTAAACAACACCGTCGATGATCATCATGTAACATGACCGTCATGAGGGTACACTCAGCGATCTTGCCTACCCTCACAAGTTACAAACGCACCACCGAAGCAACAATCGTCGTCAAGGTTGCCTCCATGTCATCATCATCGTCATCAAGCGGCACATCTTTAGCGGCTCCGAGTTTACAAGAAGACCACCAAGTAGACCATTGCCAAAGCGACATAAAGAAACACATGTCGGCCTATGTCAAACAGATGGTTCTTCGCGTAGAGGCAGACAACTCCGATTTGATGAAGAGCTTCGAAGAGGAGATGGGCAGACCTGCGCCGAGGAAGAACTTCGCAACCAGACTGCTACCGCCCCCTGCAAGACATTGTAACACCGCTTACGAGAAGAGGCTTGAATAACTGGCTCCGACTTCACAGCCTGGAGAGATCAACACGAAGCCACTCGAACACGACGGAGAACTAACATGATCTTGCCACGACCACACCATTGCTCATAATCATTGTAGTTGCCAAACTGATGCTACACAGTTGCTCCACATCGACAATTGGATGTTGCCAACCATGATGTCATGAGAGTCCAGCCCACGGGAAAGCACGCAGGAAAAATCATCTTCAAGACGACGCCCTCAGGAGGGGAGGCGACGCAGATCGACGCTGTCGTCTGACCCTACACACACACCAGGTCTTCAACCGAAGAGGAGACCTGGGCTAGGAGAACCGAGGAGCTCCATGACGACCTCTCAAGAGGGAGAATGGTGTCCACACATGTCACGTCGTCGGGATTTCGCCCGTAGCACTCGAGACTCTCCAACCACACGCAGTCGGTCCAAGGCGGGGAACCCCTAGCGCCGCCGACATGCAAACCCACTTATCCAATCACATCCTGCACAACGGCGATCCAACCACAACCACAGAACATGAGCCACCATCCTCGCTGTCAACCAAAGCCTACGAGCTAGACCAGGTCGCGCCGAACCTGAATCTGGCACCTCAAGAGCGAACGGGATCGCAGAACCCGCGGTTGAGCAGCTTCACCATGTCGGCAATGCCACTAGGATGTAGGAGGGAGCCGCCACCCCACCTCGTCACGTCAATCAAGGCTAGCCCGTCGGCGCTGCCGCCCCGGACGGGTGAAGCCGCTCGGAGAAGGCCGTGTCTCCGCAACACAGCCGAGCCTTCCCCAACAGCGTCGAGATGTCGCTGCCCGAAGCAGAGCCACACCCTCGAGGAGGCCCTGTTGCCGCCGTCTGCCGTGCGAGCACTTCACCTGATGGTTTCCTCCGGCGGCAAGGACGACTCCGGTGTCGAGGGCGGATTCTCTGATTTTAGGGGGGGGGGGGGGGGGGGGGGGGGGGGGGGGGGGGTGGTGACAAATGGGACGACTGTACCCAATTAGGATGTAGTAGGTCACATACGTTTGGCATCTATGCTCGCTCATTGTCTCTTTGGTGTTTTGGCAGTTAACGGTGCTTCACGGGTGGAACAGAATGCACCCAAGATGTTGAGGAACAGCACCTTACTTTTGTGCCCGGCCGATCCTATGGAACACAGTAGGCCACAAGGGAATGTCATCTATGTCGTGTCTACCGTGCATGCATGGAATTGTTCTCTGCCTTGATCATGTTTGCATGCATGCCATATCCTTTCTGAACCAAAGCATTAATACATACCTTACCTAGCAACATGCTATACTATATATGAACCAATTCATACATTCACTCAGCACTGAGTTGCCAGGTAGTGATAACATTATTTGTTTGCACATGAGTCACTTCACTTGCTAGAATAACTAAAATTTTGCATGCCGCATAAGGTAATTCGATGATACTCAATCTAAGCTACAGTTTGCTCTTGCTCTTCCTGGATCTTCTCGACGATCTGGTGGGCCGTGGTGGCGATCTCATCCACGGAGGTAAGTTGGCAATCGTCTTCCACCTGCATTGACGAGCAGCATCATACCATATACGATTCCATCAGCGAGCTGGAGGATTAGAAAACACGTAATCCGTACGACGTTTTAGCTAGCTAGGTTTTGCCTGAGGTCCATTAAAGTAAAGAGATGTGAGAATTCGGAGGCCAGGACAACGCAAAATACAAAATCCACGGAAACCTAGGCACCAGCTTGTTTCAGACCGAGACAGTATGATATTGCTAACCCGATGCTAGAACACTGTAGAACCTTGGACCGAGAGCCATATGCATGCATATCAGGTAAGTTGGAATTGTTTAGTTGTACGGGGAGAATATGTAGGGTGGTGGTACGGTGTTACCTTGAGGTTGAGCGAGTAGAGCACCATGTGGCCGGCACTGGTCATGTTGAGGTGCAGCACGGTGAGCCGGTGACCCTGCAGCGCCACCAGCAGCCGCAGCAGCTGCCTCGGTCGCCGCCGGGACAGCATCCGCAGGTTGGCGTGGCTCTCCACCATGGTCACCTCCACGTCGGCCACCGCTGACGGCTTTGATCCGGACGCCTCGGGCTCGGCACCCTCATCGTTCGCCGGAGGCGCCGGTGCTGAGGTAGCCCTCATCGAGTACTGAGGGAAGGTGAAGAAGTTGGTGAACGGCTGCTGCGGTGTTTCTTCGCCGCCGTCGATGGCCTCGCATTGCTGGATCAGTTTGTGCGCCTCCAGAGACTGCAGCCGCTGCTCCAGCTCCTTGACGAAGTTGATCGCGCCCGCAACGATGGACGCCTGATCGCCCTATGCGTGCACAGCAACAACGGTACATTTAGGTGAAACGATAGGAGATCGATGAAGGAAAATGTACTACAGTATATGGTTGCTAATGTTACCCTTTGGGCGTAGGAGGGCGGCATGAGGGAGCGGAGCGCGGCGAGGTACTCGTTCATCTGCTTGCGGCGGTTGCGCTCGACGGCAATGTGGGTCATCCGCTGGCTCTCCACCTCCTCCGAGTTCTTGGCCGTCCTCGTCCGCCGCCGCTTCCTCCGCCCCGCCGCAGCCGGCGTCACCGGCATGGCGCCGGCCTCGCCAACACCGTCCGCGCTCATCATCTCCCCACGACCGCCGCCGCCGGACTGACTCCCCTGCGGCGCGGCGGCTGTGGAGGAGGCGATATCCAGCTCCTGAAACCACCCGTGCGGCGGCAGCATCGACGAGCACGCGGCGTCCCAGTCCCCGCCGTCCAAACCCATCCCTTCACCTCCGCCCAGCAGACCATTATTCCAAGCTCCTCCTCCTGCTCCTGCCATGGCGCAGCGACCGAAGAAGAGACCAGCAGCAGCCCGGTAGAGCACCGCGGCCTCCAATGCCATGCCTCAGCTCGCCACGATCTCCCTCGACTTCCAAGAAGCAAAAAGCTACAGCCTAGCTAGCTAGCTAGGTCTTTCGCCATGGCAAGTTGGCAGTGGTTGGTATCAGTTGCTTGTGGCTCGGCTGGTTGGGATGGAGATGGACACGTGAAGCGAAGGAGAGCTATAGCTCGTGTGACGCCTTTGCTTGGGAAACGGAATGGAAATGGGGGAGGTGGCGTGTCGTGGCCAGAGGTGGAGCACGTATATAGGGTTTTGATTGATGGGATCGGCTTGGAAGGTTGCTGATTTGCGTGTGATTAGGCCATGATTCGGTCGCCTGGGAGTGGGCCGTGCTTCGTCGCCTAGAAAGGTCATCATGGATTCATGGGGGCAATGCAATGCAATGCGACGGGAAAGCAACACACGAATCCAGACGGGCATATCACGGTGAAGGCCATACGTACGAGCTTCATGGGCAAGCTAGAGCTTGGAACGGACGTTTTACGGGGCATAAGTTTTACCAGAGGTGGTGTATTTTGTTTGGTGCTATTGATTCACCTTTTCTGCTTGCCAGTGCAGCTGGCTACCGTAGTGCAATAGCATCACTGCTTGAGGCGCTACAGAGTACAGACTGAGAGTCTGAACATAAACTGGTCGACGCGACGCTCGAGAGAGCTCTTGCGGCAGCCCGGCCCGGCAGGCGAGCGAAGCAGTGTCTCTCTATTGCGGCAGAGCTGGCCATGCAGTCAGTGAAGTGAACCCCAGCCTTCGCAGCTGACATGGTGTCTGATCATGTCACTGTTTCGCCTACCACGGATATAGCTCCCTGCCACTCTCTATAAAAACCCATATACTCGATGACTGATCGACGCATATGCAGATTGCAGCGGCCGCAGCAGCTAGCCAGAGCATTGTTGCGTCCCGGAAGCTACTGATCATGGGCACTGCAGCGCCATATATATGTGCAGGGCGTGCACGGGATTCTTCAAGGAGACGGTAGCCACAAGTTAATTTTTGGAGCTGTGCTGTGTGCACCTTCTGTCTCCACTGCGTACATGGAGTATATTGCGGATTTATGGTCTTTATCCGTTCATATGTTGTTCTCTTTTTGAAAACAACCTTTCGTTTGTTCTCTGCTGTGTGTTGGGGAGTGATGCGCACTGGGACAAGTGCGAAAATAGCGCGCGTGTGGAATCCCGATGTGGATTATAGCTAGTGCTTCCTTGTTTCTCCTCCCCATTCACCATTGTTCTCTGCTGTGTCTCAATAATGCGCATGCACTGTTTCTCCTCCCCATTCACCATTGTTTTGTTCTTCATCCGATAATTCTGAACTGAGAAGTAAGCCTGGGGAGCAATTTGGTGACGAGGCTACATATTGACAAGCTCCCACTTATGTTCACCGACCACTTATGTTCACCGACCGTACGGATCCAATTTTTATTGGCGCATGCCCACTTATTCGTTCATTTTAACATCACAAAAATCTAACCAGCGCCGATATCTTGCAAGGGATGCTCCTGCCGTCCAATTTTGGAGCTGTGCTGTGCACCTTCTGTCTCCACTGCGTACATACATGGAGTATATTGCGGATTTATATTCTTATCCGTTCATATGTTGTTCTCTTTTTGAAAACAACCTTTTGTTTGTTCTCTATTGTGTGTTCGGGAGTGATGAAGTCTAGACGGAGGGGCTCAATGAAAATTTCAGCTGTAAACGTGCCTCTACTTAGAAAATAGCATGGTCGCCTGAATACGCTGCAGGAAAAACCCTAGTTGCCGACTGCTTTCTATATGTCGACGGCTTTTTATCGGGGTCGTAAGCATACGTTTTATATGCCGAGGGTAAATAAATAGCCATCGGCATATAAAAATCCATCGGCAACTAGTGTTGTTACCGACGGCTTTCTAAGCCTAGCTGTCCGCACATAAAAAGCCGTGTCGTCGGCATATACATATATTTTTTTTCTTTCAATACTTATGTACCATGTAAACATATTTTAAAAGGTAAAAATTTGGAGACGAACATATACAAAAGTTTTACATATGTGCCAAGTTTTTTTTGCGAAATAACATTTGTAGTGATATGTGCAAAAAGCAAATTAGTGACAAAAATGATATTTAAAAATACGGTCCAAATACATTATAGATCTTTTTTGTGAAGAATTTTTTGCACAATCTGTTAAACATGAAGTTTATCAATTTTCATAGCAACTAGTATACATAAAAGGACTCCATCCGGAGGATATCACTTTTTGAGGGTTTTTTCATTTTATTTGTTTTTTTAAAGGCGGTCAAAATGGACACCATGACTATTCATCGAAAGAGATCCAATTTTCTAAAACTATGGATGTACATGTTATATAACCACTACTTATGTACCTTAAAATGATTTTAAATTCAGAAAAAACTATCAAATAGTTGTAGTTCAAATTTGTATTACTTTCAAAAAATCGAAATAAACTCATTTAACAAGGCGAAATTAGGTAGAAATCAAGAAAACTCATAATCCTTTAGGATTATCCATCAAATGTGGACTACTCTTTGTGAAAATTAGATGAGTGCCATTTTGCACCATATTTTTTATACGTTGTTCACAAAAAAGTCATTTTTTGCACTTATAAAATGAAAATTGATATTTATATAAATAATTTGAAAGATTCTTCCAGCACGATTGTTTCCTATACCAAGATACACCTATCTGTGAAATATGATAACTTTATAGCAAACTATGTCGTGGGACCGGCCATAACACGGTCATTTGGGTTGAAACTTGTCGGTGTTTATACATGATATACCTTTTTGTGAAGATTTTTTTTGCAAAATTTGTTAAAAATCAAGTTTATCAATTTTCATACCAACTAGTACACATAAAAGGACTCCATGACAAAGATTATCTATTTTTAAGGTTTTTATTTTTATTTAAAAACGGTCAAAAGGGCCACCATGACTATTCATCGAAAGAGGGCCAACTTTCTAAAACTATCGATATTTCTGTGATAGAACCACTAATTGTGTACCTTAAAATGAGTATTTAAAAAAATTCAGATGAAACTATCAAATAGTTGTAGCTCAAATTAGTATTACTTTCGCAAAATCGACATAAACTCATTTAACAAGGCGAAATTAGGTAGAAATCAAGAAAATTGCTAATCCTTTGAGATTATCCATCAAATGTGGACTACTATTTGTGAAAATTAGATGAGTGTCATTTTGCACCATATTTGTTATAATTTGTTCACAAAACAAGTCATTTTTGGCATTTAAAAATGAAAAATAATATTTATAAAAATAATTTGAAATATTCCTTTGTCATGATTGTTTCCTATACAAAGATATACCTATTTGTGGAATATGAGAACGTTATAACAAACTATGCCGTTGGAATGGCCATAACATGGTATTTTGGGTTGAAACTTGAAACTTGTAGATGTTTATACATGATAGGCCTTTTTGTGAAGACTTCTTTTTTTGCAAAGTTTGTCAAAAATAAAGTTTATCAATTTTCATAACAATTAGTACACATAAAAGGACTCCATGCCGGAGGATATCTCTTTTTGAGGTTTTTTTCATTTTTTTTAAACGGTCAAAATGGCCACCTTGACTATTCATCGAAAGTAGTCAAATTTTCTAAAATTATTGATGTTCCTGTGATATAACCACTAGTTATGGACATAAAAATATTTTTTTAATCAGACAAAACTATCAAATAGTTATAGTTCAAATTTTTATTACTTCAAAAAATTGGAATAAACTCATTTACCTAGGCAAAATTAGGTAGAAATCAAGTAAACTCCTAATACATTGGGATTATCCGTCAAATGTGGACTACTCTTTGTGAAAATTAGATGGTGCCATTTTGCATCATATTTTTTAAACGTTGTTTACAAAAAAAGTCTTTTTGGCACTCAAAAATAAAAAAATGATATTTATAAAAAATAATCTGAAAGATTCCTTTGACATGATTGTTTCCTATACCAAGATACACCCATTTGTGGAATATGAGAACTTTATAATAAACTATGCCATGGGATTGGCCATAACATGGTCATTTTGGTTGAAACTTGTAGATGTTTATACATGATAGACCTTTTTGTGAAGACTTTTTTCCATGATTTGTCAAAAATAAAGTTTATCAATTTTATAGAAACTATTACACATAAAAGGACTCCATGCCATAGGATATCTCTTTTTGAGTTTTTTTTCATTTTATTTGATTTTTCTGAAAAAATAGTCAAAATTGCCACCATGACTATTCATCGAAAGAGTTCAAATTTTCTAAAACTATCGATATTTCTGTGATATAACCACTAGTTGGGTACCTTAAAATAATATTTTAAAAAAATTCAGAAGAAACAATCAAACATCTATAGTTCAAATTTGTATTACTTTCGAAAAATCGGCATGAACTCATTTAACTAGGTGAAATTAGGTATAAATCAATAAAACTCCTAATCCTTTGGGATTATTTATCTAATGTGGAGTACTCTTTGTGAAAATTAGACGGGTCCCATTTTGCCCCATATTTGTTATACTTCATTCACAAAACAATTCATTTTTGGCACTTAAAAATTGGAAAATCATAGTTATAAAAAGATCTCTTTGTCAAGATTGTTTCCTATACGAAGATGCACCTATATGTGCAATATGAGAATTTTATAACAAACTATTCCGTGAGAATGGCATAACATGGTCATTTGGATTGAAACTTGTAGATGTTTATACATGATAGAGTTTTTTGTGAAGACTTTTCTTGCACAATTTGTCAAAAATATGGTTTATTAGTTTTCATAGAAACTAGTCACATAAAAGGACTCCGTGCCAGAGGATATCTCTTTTTGAGTTTTTTATGTTATTTTATTTGTTTGAAAAAGCAGTCAAAATGACCATCATGACTATTCATCGAAAGAGGTCAATTTTTTTAAAACTATCGATGTTTATGTGATGTAAAGGATGATATGTATGTCATATTTGAATTCCTCTATTTTTTCTAATCGATTTGCACATTTTATTTGTCAAATTTCATTTCACGGATTTAAAGATATGAATTATTCTATATTTAACTGAAAAACGCGAAAATAAAGTAAAATTATTTTTATTGTTACTTATTAAAATATATTATTACATAATCATTGTTTTTCATTCAAAGAAATATTTGGAATTCAAACAATAAATAAATGTAACATAATGAAATAGAGGTTAACATAATTGATAGTATACAAATATCAGTAAGTCAAGCTAATGTGGAAGGAACTCAAAATTTAAGCGTGCTTGAGGTGGAGCAATTTGAGTAGGGTTGACCAAATGGGCAGTTTAACTAAGTGTGAGTATTTTGACTTAAGATTAAGCGTGTGTTATCTGATACGTTAATTAAGTGGGTGACTAATTGAGCAATTTCGAAATAATAATAATAAATAAATAAATAATGTAAAAATATTTTTTTTAAATAAAAAATAGTTTTCTACATGTCGACGGCTCGACAACAATGCATATGCCGAGGACTAAGTCTGACGGACATCAAATGTTGCCGTCTCATAGTGTTTGTCGACGGCCGGATTTGCCGACTGCTGGATAAATGTCGTCGGCAAATAAGACATATGTCGACGGCCATGTGTGTATTCTTAGCATCAAATTCATATATGAAAAGATAGCCAAAGTTTGACCATGTTCATGGTTGTCAAGTGTTTCACACGGTGACATGGAGTGAATAAATGAGAGGATGAAACATCAAAACAATATAATTCTCAATAGTTCATGTGATCTACCTATTAAAAAGGATAGACCTTTTTGTCTTAATTCAAATGATTTTATCAAAAATAACTAACATAGCACATTGATCCAACATCATGTAAAAATGATAATTCAATTTACGAATTACAGTATCACTTACAAGGGTGTTTCAACATATGGCATGATAATCACTTCATAACAAATTTCATAGTGCCAAAGATGTTACTCAATTGCATACCAAATATTTTGTGGCAGTTGTTGACCATTTTTTTTATTGTGACATCATTAAAAATAACCTGATTGCTATAAATGAAACATACTTTTATTTGTTGAACACTTTTAATCAACTATAGATGATGCCCTCACATTTGCGAGGGCCACCATGCTAGTTTCATAAATAACACAATTAACCATACATCTACTGAAGACCGTCCATTACAATTAACATAGGAATAACAAAGATAAGTGCAACAACTGGTCGCTTAATAAGCTCTTAAAAGTGAAACGCAACAAAACAATATATAGCGTGCTTAGTTAACGACCTGATTGCATTCCGTTAATTGCTTTCTTCTCAATGCTGAAAAATTCAACACTCTCAATCGTCGAGTTGGCCATTGGCTCACGAAGGAAGCTTTCCATCTCTTCTTCAGGGTTCTGTTGCGTCCATGGATGTTGCATCACCTTCATCAGTCCTTCAAGCTTCTCCGTGACCTCCTTCATCGAGGGTCTGTTATCACCACACATATCCAAGCACTGCTTTGCCAGCTCTGCGATCTCTTCAAGAATTTCCATGTTGTTTTCATCCTTGATCTCCTCATCCAGTATGTCAACCATCCTATTCTCTTTCATTGCGGACATAAACATCATTGCTAGACTCTTCTCTTTCTCAGGAGCATCAAGATTGAATGGCATTTTCCTCGTGAGTAGCTCCACAAGAACAACCCCAAAGCTGTACACGTCGCTCTTGTCTGTCAAATAGCATGTTTGCATGTACTCCGGGTCAAGGTATCCACATGTACCTTGTACAAGTGTGACAAACTGTGACTCGTCAGTCGGTGCAAAGATGGAGGCACCAAAGTCGGAGACTTTTGCACTATGGTTGTCGTCAAGGAGGATGTTTGAGGACTTGACGTCTCCATGCAAGATTGGGGTTGAAGCAGACGCATGAAGGTAGGTGAGTGCATCGGCGGACTCGATCGCAATGCCTAGGCGAGTAGCCAAAGAGATATACCGTCGTTGGCCGTCGTGGATGAGATGGAAGAGCGTCCCGTTCGGGACGAACTCGTACACCAACATGGGGACTTCTACTTCGAGGCAACACCCGAGAAGCTTCACGATGTTTCTGTGGTTGATCTGGGATAGGATTACCATCTCTTTACCGAACTCTTTCTTGTGTTGCTCGTCAATCGTCTTGCATTTTTTTACTGCTATTTCCACGTTGCCCTTAAGAAGTCCCTTATACACAGTTCCATGGGCTCCTTGGCCTAAGACTTGTTTTTCACTGAAGTTGTTTGTCGCTTCCTGCAATTCTTCCTCGCGGAAGATTTTGAATGCATTGCCGTCTTTTGACTTCATCTCGTTAAATAGTATCAGACCACCGTGTTGCCGAAAGTAGTTCTGTTTCATGTTTTGTAGCTTTCTTCTCTCTCGGATCAAGCATGCACATGCCACAAATACCACAAGGGCGACTAGTCCAATACTTGGACCTGTTAAAATTAACCATGCACATGTTCAAATAAACTATCAGTAGCAACCACTTAGAAGTATTAGTTTTTTTATATTTTAGATAGAACTAGCAAGGCGGCCCTCACAAATGCGAGGGCATCATATTTAGCATACTGAATATGTTTAGGATATTGTTGTGATTTCATAGATACTGGAAAGACGAAAATATAAATCATAGTATTCTATAATGGCCATAGATATTATGATAGATAAAATATCATCAGCATGGAACCTTTAAATTTATGGTAGATGAGGTATTCTTACATTTTCAAAAAAACAATGTTACATGTTCTAGAACATCGTTTACGTTTAATTGTAGGTAGTGATGTATTAATATATAATTTTACTCCCTTTCCATCTTCGCGTATTCTTCATTTTACCCTCTCACCGACATTTTTTTTAATTGTGTAACATCGTCTACATGCACTTTCATGAAACATAGCTTACCAGCATTTTAACCCGTCACCAATTACTTTCAGTCACCTCACAAATAATATCTTAAATTGCACCAGAAAACTCCATCAAACATGTTATTATTTTTCCTTGCAGAATCCTCATACTACCCAATACTTTAAGTTGATTATTTTATCGTATGGTTTCCCTCTCTATCTACTAAATCCACTCTTCAACTAATAATCATATGATCTCGCTCAGTTTGTATTCATCGTGTCATGAAACAACATTGTTTTGGCATCTTCATTGGTCATAATTGTTATAAATGTTTGCAAATTCCAACAATGTATGTTATTAAACTCTATAAAGAAGAAACCAAATATAGTTCCTCGCGTAGACCCCCTAAAGAAATGACAAAAAAGTGTACTTAGTCACACCATACATACTCATTAGATGAAATTATTTTTCAAAGGGTTATACTCAAGTTAATTTTTATTTCCAATTTTGTATGAATGGTAGATATACTCTCTTAGACTTATAGCTCCCAAAATTAGATATGCTCAATCTATAGGTAATTAGGTGGCCTTCGCAAATATGACGGGATGATCTATATCTCGTTAAATGTATTGTGAAATAGTCCATTCGGATTTGCTACGTCTCAGTTCACTTTTTGTTTTGAAATCATAGTCCACTTAGAAAAATGCAACCTTAATTCAGATTTTTTTGCAACTCCTATATATATCCGATTGCAGTTGCACTTTCCTCGATCGTTTGAGACTTTACAAAATCTCAGTTGACTGAGAGTTAGAGAAACACTAATCTAATAGATACAAAATGGATTTCTAATAATTTAATAGCTTAGAAAGTACTATGTTAGGTCAAGAAACACATGTGTCGGAAATATTTTGAAATAATTTTATTTCCAGGAGTAGATATTTGGAAATCTCCAAAAATACCATGTCACATATTTTAGAATGGCATCTATCTTAAAACATATGTAGTGCTATATATTTGGTTACATTTTTTATCTCTTCCTAATGTATGCCCCTCTCGAATGTAATTACACAAATATTTCATTAACATGCGTCTTGTGGTGTCATTTTGCTCATGTAACAACGACTACACAGACTTGGAGGGAACACATTAAATTGTAAACTATTGGAGTTAGAAAAGATGGCATTGACACCACATAATTTCAGTATTTCAACGAATAACTAAATTAATCTATGCCCTCTCATAAAAAAATTCTATTACCAATGCAATACTCCTCCATATCACATCCATCCGACCCATTAGTTTAGTTCAACTGTTATGATTCACATGATGAAAAACACAAACTAACACAAAAATATTATCAAAAAATGCAACGGTAGTATGTCACATGCATACAGTCGATCAAACTACATTTTCTCCTATGCACATGTGCATCCCTCAAGTTGTTTGCCCAAGGATAATGAAAACGGAAGTGTAACACTAAGAGCTTGAGTAAAAACTTTGCATTTTAATACTTATTGGATGCATAAACTATATGTGTAGCTTTGATTAACCACATTAAGTTCCGCCACACAGATTGGACTTGCAGTCAATATGTGTAGATTTCATTAACCGAATCGGTTTACATTTCTATTAAAATCCCAGCCAATAATTACATATCCATTTGTCTAAATAATTCGAATTATGTGGATTAGTACTGTGGTGTCAACCCGTACTCAGTGTCTACCTTCCGCATATAGTTTGCTTCTATCTACCCTCAAATGAAGTAAAAACAAAATAATAAAATTTGAAATATTTTGTAGTCCATACTCAAAATTGAACAGAACTCTTTGTATACTAACCTTGTCATTCATTTTAAGAAAGGAGTTCTCTGATATGTAAAAAGTCTTGTCTTGCCTCTTCGTTGTGCTCTGCTTGTCTTTGTTTGCTTCAGACATCAATCCAAAATTACCACATTTGTCGGTAATTATGTAATTCTACGGAAATATCACCCCTCACTCTCATGAGAATGGTAGTGTTTCCCGTGTCAATATTATTTTCACACTAAGTTATGTATTAATCAGCTAAAAATTATTAAATGCATGAATAAAATTATTTGAATCAATTCTATTCTCAGTCATAACCGGATTAGTTACCTGTCTCTATAAAACTTACCCATTAATTTCAGATCCATCTATCTATATAATTCAACATGGGTTAACGTCGTGTCTCCAATAAACGTTCGTTAATAATTTAAAATTTTCAATATATTGTTTCCTACATTAACGTAAATCTTACAAGATCTTACACAAATAATTTTATTAAAAAAGATCCTCGTTTAAGAAAAACTAATGGGATGCAATTCGGAAGTTTGTATATCTACAAAAACCTCAAGAAGCCGAGTATTTGCAAAAATGATTACATGTGTTGTAGTATTTTATGATATCCACTTTTGTGCCTGCGTGCATATGCACTTGGTTTACATAACACAATTTGAAATGTCCAAAGATTTTGAAATAAAATTTCACGGATACATTTTCACAGTCTTTGTGTTCACAAAGCTGTTTCCGAAAAATTGATATTTTTTGTGGTGTGTATAAAAACGGGAAAATGTCTCTTGATAAGACCTATCATAGTATGTTAACATCTATGTATGAACATATTTCTTATAATTTTTTGTCGTTTCAAAATGTTTTTATAATGTATTTTGTAGTATTGTTTGATACACATCTAGTGTTGTTGTCTTAAGTTTTTTTAGATTCTTCGGTTCACAGTGACGGCCATGTACGCATATGCATGCATATCCGAGAGTGTTATTGAATATACATACATATATCCATGTCACTGCATAGATATACATACATGGAGTTGCTTGTTTGCCTTCACGGGTAGATGAAAGTTTGTATAGCTGCTAGTCTAGTTCTTTTCGTTATTCGTCCGGCGCGATCAAACCAAGGCAGACGTTGAAGCTAAGGAGATGGTGGCGAGATCTATCTAGTCTTTTTTGTTTGTTCGGTTCACATCGTTACCGAATAAATCTACCTTTCACTCTAGCGTCATGAGAATGGTAGAGGTGAGAGAAAAAATATACGGACTAAATTGTTGTAGTATTTCTATGGCTGGAAAAATATATGACTAACTTTGCAGTTTGGTTCTTTTTTCTTTTAACGGACGCAGCTAACTTAAAGCTATATCTTGACAGACTTTTTTTTAGCTGAACATTTCACGTCTGATCAAATATGAGAGTCCATAATTCAAAAAATATGTGAGTCCAAAATCAGATTAAAAAGTTAACATTTCCATGACTTTTTTTTTGGAGGTTATAGCTAGCATGCTCGATGGCATAATATGTACTGTATTGTATATGTTGACTGTAGCTAGCTACCGTTATATTTTTTCTGTCTGCGTGGTCATGGTGGTGGGCCTAGCTAGCATTGAGACGTAAATGTGATGGAGTTTGATTTATCCATGCGTATTGGAGACAAACTTTCGGATGGCTATTATCGAGCGGATTTGCAACTTTTTTCCTTGAACAGATTACCACGTTAGGTACAGAACCATGTCAGGTAAAATATATTCTAAAAAAATCCCTTCAGACGTGAACGTGTCAAACGAAGCTACACTATTACGTGACATATCAGTTTTCATTAAATCCAAACCACATATTTTAGATCTAACTACTAAAATTAATTCAGATGATGTGGCTTAACGTGATGGCTTTATTTAACAACCTCATTTTACTTTTAGATATAATAGATTACAGTAGACAGAAGTTTGACCATCAAAATTGAATAAACATACTTTTCTTTCAAAAAATATGCATTACAAACATACGTTTAAGTTATCAATTCTATGTTATCAGTGCTGATAGATTTATATCAGTAGCGATGGTCAACTTTAAATGATTCTTTGGTAAAAGATGACCACATTTGTGATTAGAGGTTGTAAAAAATTGGCCAAACATCACTTGTTTTCAAAGAAAACAGACCGACTATCACATTGGTACAAACTTCGTAATTTTTTCTCCTATGGCATCCAATTAATTTTCTACGGGTGAAGTTACTTTAGTGCTCACCGAAGAAAGGAACTTACCAACAACTAGCATGGGGCGGAAACGGGAAGGCTTTTGATCTGGCAGGCAACCGTCATCCGTTATATAATGTCCTGGCTGGCATGAGCAGCTGTAATTTCCCAGGATGTTATTGCAGATCATCCTAGGGCCGCAAGGATTTTTATTAATTTCAAGGCACTCATCAATATCTGCAGGAAAACAATTGTTGTTTTCAGTTCAAGTTGCTAAGATGTATGCATACAAGTGATTCGTGAAGAACCGATGTCTGTAAATGTGCAATGCAGCAAAAAGGGAGGAACCTTGGCATCCATCCATGATGTAAGGGTTGCCTTTGTACCCATCGGAGCAAATGCAGCGGTAACCTGTCCTGGTGGTATTTAGGCATTCGCTATCCCTGCTGACACAGGCGTAGGAATTCATGTTCTTCTGAGCTGCCTCGCAAGCCAACTCTTCTATTCTCCAGTTCAAGACCACTGGAACTGCACCCTTGTATTTATCATTGAACACCTTCGGCTTGACATAGCTGGTGTCGAAATTGAAAGCAGCCTTTTCCATCAGTGTTGTGTAGCTGCAAGGACTGTCTTGCCATATTTTTGTGGTGTTATATTTCTCAATGAAATAGACCTCATAGTCTAGAATTTCTTCCGGGACATGTGCTTGGCAGCAGCCAGCACCAGAGCATATGCCATCCTCGAGGGTGACGTCGGTGCATGTCGTGTAGCAACCTATTACATACTGCACGTGTACAAATGTTAGATATCTTTTAAAAAAACTAAAACTCTACACTTGAGTTATGCATTTTTTTAGAGCGAATTCTATTTTGCATCATGTATTTGTACAGGAATGACAGGTTGCACTAGCATTTTTTTATCAACATAAATCCCATTTTGTATTGGAATCTATATATGGGCTAAGCTCTTTTTGAGAAGCATGAAATGCTGAAAATCTTAAAGGCTCATGTGTATTTATCACAACTAGCATGGTGGCCCTCGCAAATGCGAGGGCATCATCTGTCGTTTGTTGAAAGTGTTCAATAAATGTAAACTATAGTTTAATCGTATTATTTTCCATTATGTGACACTAAAAACAATTGTTCCACGCCTGCTGCAAATATTTTGGTAATGAAAATATCACGTATATGCGAGTAACATCTTTGACAATTTGAAATTTGTGGACAATGGATTATAGTGCCATATGTCGGAGTACTGATCTAAGTAATATTGGATTTGTAAAGTGAACTATAGTTTAACACGATGTCAGATCATTATGTGAGGTTAGTTTAAATAGTGAGGATCAAAATAAAACAGCATGTCATCCTTAATATGTAGGTCATATTAAATAGTAAGGATTATCGTGTTTCGTTGTTTCTTCCTCACGTTTACTCACTCCATATCATCATGTGCAACATCTTAGAAAAAGAACCTGGTGAAACATTGGCCATTATTTTATATATGTAGTGCTAAAGATAAATTATTTTCTTCTAGTATATCCGTTAACATGTCCATACATGGATAGTAATTGTTAGAGCTATCTTGATCCGATGGTTCTACATATCGATCACGTGTATTTAGTGTGTTACGCAAAATTTCTATGCGGCTTGGATAGTATATCTATACTTCTTATAAAGCAAAACCCCACTAACTTACAATTAATGATTCTATCCCAACATGCAAGCTATCCACATCACCTACTCTTTTAACCAACCAATTGTCCATATCATCCCACTAATATTAATTACTTATTGTCCATTTTTACATGCAATCCACATAATCTTTTTACGTAGTCATTAAAATTTCCATGTCATCACTTTTCTTGCATTCAAATGGTAAGAACACATAATCCCATAATCCCACCGTGTAATTACAAAATTAAATCATGTGTTAAGGGAGCACCGGAATTAGTTTGTCAATCAAGTGAGTGTTTTTCTTGCATATTTCTATAGTCCGCTTCAAATCTACGTTTATTAGTTTTCTTAAGCGATACCCGCCGCAACGCGCGGGGTGTCATTCTAGTTTGAAGACTCTTAATCCAGTTGCAATGACATGTGGTTTATGTTTATTTCGTTACGTGAGAGGAACACATATAAAATATTCCAAATATGTCTACCAAAAGCAATTATATCTGTCAAAATAATTCATAAGAATTAAGTGTACGCTTTTCACTTCCTCATATTATAAACTGTGTCGACACGCCATGTTGATCGTAAATATGAAACATAACAATTCACAATATGTGATGACTTGGCCATATGTGTCTATGTGCATCATTAAAACAAAATATTTTATAGTATGTGAGATGCTCCCATTAATAGTGTGTCGACTAATGTTGTATCTTTCAAGAATTTTGAAAATTGATGTTTTGTGTCTCATTAAATATTTTACTGTGGGAGAATCCGTGTTGAATCGGACATGTTTGTGTGTAAATTTATAGTGTGACTAACGTTCCCCTTATAACGCTATTAATGGTGTCACGTCATTTATATTAAAAACTACTCAGAAATCCGAACTCTTGTAGGCGTTTTCTGAGAGTGTTAGTCCAATGACGGTCGAATATATTTGTCATTTATGTGTATTCAATAATAAAAGAATGTATGTAGTGCGACTAATATTGTGACTCCATTAATTTTAAAATTCCATTACTCCAAATTTCTGCATGTGTTCTTTGAGTTGGTTGGTCTCGTGATTGTAAAATAAAATTTTCAATTATGTGTACTTAGTCATGAAAACAAATATTCTCCCTCAATTCATAGTTAACATGTATTTTATCCTTATAATGTTTGATAGTTAACATATATATATATATATATATATATATATATATATATACCTATATATATAATTATTATTAGTAGAATCATCGTATTTTTGTATTATACAAATTTAATGTTATGAATTCTTTATTTTTAATGTTGGTATTTATTGCTATATCTTTAGAAACGCAAAAAAGATAAAAACAAAGAAAATATGTAGTGGTCAGTTTAATTATATGTAAGCTATTCCTATCGTAGCAGCTCATATCCTTTGCCACCACGTTTTTAGTTTTTTTCTTTTTCATTTAGCTATCACGTTTTAACCAAGATAGTTTTTTTAGGGGAAAAAAAAAGTAGTTAGTCATGATCAGGTTTTTAAACAGAGGCACCTAATATCCTGAACGTAAGTGTTTAATGGAGAAACCATAAAAAAGAGTACGTCTTCTTTGCCACCATGTTTGAATTAGATTATATTCCCTTTTAGTTGTCACGAACGAAGTCGTGTCAAACTTACAAAACTCTAATATTTAAGAAAAAAATTGTTGTCATATATTTTAGATCTAAGTACTAACAAATAAATTTTCAATTCTTCTTATGTATATTTTTTATTTTATCTTATAAAAATATCAAAATAATCGTTCAAGTGTATCCATTAGTATATACACTTTATCGGTTTCTATGTCCAAAGTTATTATGCATGCGATTGCAGGCCGGCCGGAAGACACGCTTACCTTCACCTTCGTGTATCAGAACGGATCCATCCATATGGGCGGCCCATGTTTAGCTAATCTTGTACGTTTAACTTTTTTCCTTTTGATTTGACTACTGCCGTCACGTACGGGCAAGGTAGTCGTGTCATATGTTGCTGGTATTTTAAGTAAATGTGTCAAATATGTTACGTAACTACTAATTCGACATATTATCTCAACCATATATTTTAGATCTAACTGTTAAAATTAATTAAGATGATGTGGATCAATATGGTGGCTTTATTAGACATCCTTATATTGCTTTTAGTATATAATAGATAAATTGTTTAACACTCAAATCAACTAAAAATATACGTTCTGCGAACTTAAGATATTTTAGACAATTTCTTAGTTTAGAGCCAGTTAACCGGCTAAGTTGCCGAACAGAATATCGACTTCTCCTACACAACAATTTTTCCTACATAGCTGTACAGCCTGCCACAACCAAACCAAACAAACATAACCTAACTAGGACGAGTTGTTAAGCAAGGCATGCAGCTAGCTACACAACCAGCGCAACGACATCTGCAAGTCAGGCATGCGTCGACTGAGACGCAACAAGTTCTCATTGGACTGAGATATAGTCGTATTGTACTTTGGTTTTACACTTGACTAAATTGGGTAATAAGTATCCCAAATACACAATTATGGAGTAAAAAGTGGAATTCATGGCAAAATATATACTTACCGAAGAGCTCAAAGTATAAGCGAGAGTATTGCACCCGATGACGATAATCGTGTTATCCACTTCCGATATCGAGAAGGGTGTATCGGTGAAGTCCCACCATTTCTCAGATGTACTCATGCCAGTGGATGGGGAATAGCACTGCGAGGAGATCATCGGGATATTCATCCAGGCCTTGCCGTCAGACACGGAGATTTTAGTCACCTCGCCACCGTACGAAGAATTAGGCTTCGTGGAGCCATCCACGGTCGTGCAGTTGAGGGCAAACTCAGGGTGGAGCGCGCACTCCTTGCCGATGCCGAACGGGAATGGGATGTCGACGTCGCCGCACTTTGCCGGGCAGCCGGGACGCTGGCCTGCCGGTACATCGGCCATGGCCAGCACCCAAAACGCCGTAAGGCAGAGAAGAAGATGATGACCGAAGAGACGAAGCGGAGAACACCCCAGCTTCATCATTGCGGGTGAACCGTTTGCGTGGCAAGTGTACCTATTAATTGTGTTCCTCTGAGCTCTTTGCTGACAATGGTGCGATTCTGGGGTATAAATAGACGAATGAACGAAGCAAGCGAGTACTTCTATAGCTCAGCAATTCACAAGAACTAGTCTCTTCGGTACACTATAAGGTGAAATTTTGCAGATTGACAAGGTCTTCAAAATTATATACTAATGATATTTCTGTTGACAAGGTCTTTAAAACTATACTGATAATATTTCTGTTGCTCAGCAGTTCACCAACTACACTCTCCAGTACACAATAATTCTCTATACCATCCATATATGCCATTATACCCACTTTAACACATAAACATGCCAATATACTCAGGTATTCGTGTCATATATACATATATAAGGTGGACCCCACCCGATATTAGAAGAAAACATATAATAAAATTATAACGGGATAAAAAAAATTACATGCACATGCTCGCTGTCGCCCGCCGCAACGATCTAGGTTTGTGTCAGGGGATGGGAATGATGCTGGGAGTGAGAAAGGATCACTAATATTTTCTTAGTCAACCCAGTCATCCAATACATACATGATACGAACATACACGAACCTGAATCTTCCTGTATGCATGTTCATGTAGACATTTTCGCCTTCCTACACACATGTTTATGGAGCCATTTGAATGTTTTATTTATGCACGTCAATTATATTCTTCATGTAAAATTTATCCCGACACAATTTTATCATATGCATGTTTTCTTCTAAGATCGGGTGGGGTACACTCTGTAGTGGTGTTTTTCAAAAGCTCTACAATGACGTTTCTCAAATAGCCGGAAATTGTAGTGGCATATATCCAGTTAACCCTAGATTGTTTCATATAATTCAACATACAAAACAATACATAGATAATTTCACATATAAAACCTTACAATAATGACGGTGGACTCGGACATACGTAGATAAGCATCTTGTGCATCACCGGGAGCATCATATGCAAGCATCCTCATCGCTACCGTGCACTTCTAGAGTGAGGTGAATCCAACTGTGCCGGTGCAATCCTTCTCCCATTTAAAGTAGTGGTCGAACTCATCTATACAATGCACAATCTCAAGGAAGAGCTTCCGGTTCATCCTGAAACGACGTCGACACGCTATCTCGCCTTGATCCGGTTCATCCTGCGTAGAGCATGCAGTAGGCCTCCATTCAATGCCTCGACTTTGCCTTCTGGTGACCTGGCTTCGAACCACCTCGCCGCGGTTGTGCCTGCTGGCCGAGGCGAGGATCATCAAGTGCTCTTCATCTTCGACCTCGGCGACAGCTTCCTCGTCCAGCAGATAGGCGAGTATCTACTCGCTGTCGGAGTCCATGGCCAAGCAGAAAACACTCCGAACACCTTGCGAGCGCGATGGGCGCGAGGCAGCGGCGGGGCTTGATTTGCGGCTGGAGTCGCGGCGGAGGTTCGAGGGGTGGTGCCGGCGGCGAGGTGGAGCGTGGTGGTGGCCTTCTTACAGGTTTGTTTGCGGCGGAGGGGAGAAGGGTGGCGCTGGCGGCGACATGTCGGCGAGGGGAAGGCGAGCCGGGGTGGGAAAGTGTGTTGCTCTGCCGACAGGTCTGGCCCACACACTATTTTCTCTCTGCCGGAACCCCCAATCCCCCACCCCCCCCCCCCCCCCCCCCCCCCCACCCAAACGAGCTGGGTTTTGCCTGGGTGCGTCGGATGAAAAATCGGTCCAATCCGGCGCCTTTTAGACTGTTAGAGGCACGGCTGGATAGAAAATGATGCTATGTCACTATCGGGAGCCAAAAAAGGGATCTTGTGGACGCTGGGCACGGCTGAAGATGCTCTGATTCTAGTAGCATGTATGCATGGATGTAAAAGTTCATCACACACGACACACTTATGAGATGGTTGATGTTAATAAGTCGAGGTAGCTATCATTTCACTCCACTAACACAGATCTAATTAAATCGAGTACAAACTACAAACCCGACAGTTGATCCGATGCCTTGTTTCGGCATGCCTTAAAAAACCGCCAGATGTTTTCTCGGACGTAGAAGATTATTCAAACTGTAGTACATATTAATACAGCCCGGTGAGGACACTAGCCCAACTTGGGGGTCTCCGGTCCAATGAAACTCAGTGCTGACTCAACCCTTCTGCCCTCAGTTCAACGAGATTATGTTTCTTTTTCGTTTTGAAAATACTAAGACTTTGCTGTTTTTGCTTGTGTGGTGTGACAGCCTGCCAAGTCTCTACGAGTAACAGGTACGTAACTACGTAAGCTGTGTTGACGCGGGCCAAACTCAAACGTACCAATCGCAGCACTGATCTGAAGCATTTTTTGTTCTTGCGAGTAGTCTCGGCAGCCAGTCACGATGAACCAAGTTGGGAATGTATGGATTCATGTACCATGGTAGACATGCATACTCTGTTGAGGGAGTGTCATCAATGTGTGGACCGGTTCTCCCTCAACGGCCGATTCTTTGCTCCTGTGGGTGGGTTAATTGACAAACTGTAAATTTACTCATAGCTAACATCATATACTCAAATTTTCATCTCCTTGTATTCTTGTATTGTAAGGGCACCTCCAACGGGATGGCGCATACGGACCAGCCGAGTCCGATTTTGTCTAAACGGACAAAAGAAGAGCTCCAACGTGCTGACGCATAAGGCCATGTGTCCGCCCGGACACCAGTTTTCGACCCAAACGCGGCCCAACTTTGGGGCAGCTTTGGGGCGAGACGAACAACCTCTCGGTCCGCCTCTTTGTCCTCCCTGTCCACGTCGGGCCCAACGGCCAGCCACCCATTCCCTCTCCCCACCCATTCCCTCCACAAACCCTCCCGCGGCCGCCCCTTCCATCCCCAGCCGCCGCCGCCGCCCCTTCCAATGGAGGACGGGCTGGCCCAACTGCCAGCGCCGCCATTCTCGCGGTGAAGAAGGAGCGGAAGCCGGAGTCAGACAAGCGACATGGCCGGAGGGAGAGGACTCGGGAGCGCAAGACCGAGGAGAAGGCCGCCATCATCGCGGCCGCGGAGAAGGAGAGGCTCGCCGCCATCCAGGCCCAGGCCAACGCCGACCTCATCACGGCCCAGGCCGCCGCCCGAGCTGTGCTTCTCCTCAAGGGGTAGGTTTTTGCAGGCGCTTTCGGTGCTGCCGCCGGCCTCTCCCCCACCGCGGTTGCATCGGCCGGAAGCTCGGCCTCCTCCGCCAAAGGGAGGCCGCCAAAAACCTCGTCCCCCGGCCTCTCGACGCCCTCGCCGGCCAACCCCCATTACCCACCGTCGCAGATGGGTTCCCGTGAGGACTCGCCGGAGATTTCCTCCGTCCTGGTGGAGCCGAAGGCGCTCGACCTCAACGTGACCCCGAGTGCCGGCGACGGGCGGCCCCGTGGCAAATCGAAGACCATGGCAGGCAAGATGACCATGACCGACACCCGTGCCCTCATGTTCGACGAGTTCCCGCCAACGAGTTCTCGAGATAACAAAGAAGAAGTTCGAGATCGAGAAAGAAAAGATCAAGGCCGAGGAGAACCGCTTGAAGCTTGCGTTGCTCGCCGAAGAGAACCGGATCATGATGGCCGACGTGACCATCATGGACCCGGAGTAAAGGGCATGGATACTCAAGAAGCAAAAGATGATCCGTGAGCGCGAGGACGTGTGATGTCCTATTTATTTCTATTTATTATGTTTTGAACTATTTAAATTCTGAACAATTTGTATTATGTTTTGAACTATTTATTTATGTCCTAGTCATTTCAATGCATCACTGTTTTTTTTATGGCCCAATTTACGCCAGACCGTTGGGGGCACCTCCACCCCAAACGGACAAATGCCCAAAATGTGTCTGCGGTCCGCCCCCAAACGGACCAAACCGGCCCAATTTCGGTGTCCATATGCGCCAGCCCGTTGGAGGTGCCCTAAATCATACAATAACGTAACCTCTTAAGCACTAAATGTTTTATCTCCTTGCATTCACATAAGCAACTACATTCCTTACAGTCCTTTGTCGTAACTCCATGAGGATAACACTGTCATCACCAATACGTCCTCATGACCATATCCAATACAGCCTCATGATCATACCAAGTCCTAACTCTCAAACCTGACGCCCTTCTCCTAGTTATCCGCTAGTGCCTATGCAAAAAACAAATGGCCACACCATGAGCCGAGTCCCATTTCAAATTAACTAGTTAAATGCATGTGCGTTGTCACGGCCTTATAATTTTTGCGTCATCGTACATATCACACTTAACAGCAATCTAATTGCAAGTCGGGTGTGAGATACCCTAACAAAATAAGTAAAAATAATAATTGTTCTTGTACCCGAGAATAGTCTTTTGATAGAAATTTTGTTTTGTGCCTAGTTAAGCCGGACAAAGTTCTTTCTAAATCTATTCTAAAATTGTGGGCTTAGTACTAAATTATACATCAACATTTTCAAAAAAAATCTAATCTTGATGTTACTTCACACGTCATGTAATAAAGGTACAAAGTTCCAACGCGGCCACCCAGCTCACTTTGTCTTAATATTCTATCTCGAAATGTATAGTGTCAAAATAATGATAAAGTTAGGAAATGATATAGAGATCAATCCTGTTAATTTTTCAAGTTAATGGTCTCTATATAGGATTGGTTATAATTGCGTGCAAATCACCGGCATCACTTATAACCATGGAAAAATATTGCACTATTTCCTTGCTAATAGCACGGTATAGCATATCTAAAGGGTAGACGCTAAATTTTACTACTTTTGTTCGCTATGGTGCTATGCGTGAAATAACACGCTATATCACGCTAAAACATCGTAACATTAGCACACTATTTTGTTTTTCAGCCTTTCGGCTCAATGATCTGAGTTTTCCACCCTAGGAAACACAATAAGTTGCTTCCGGTTTATCGTGGTGATGAACTACAATCTGTTGGTTCTTCTCTGAGTCAGAAGATAACATCACTAAAATGGTCGAGAAACATAACCACGCGTTGCACGGGATTTTTTTTTTTTTTTAGTTCATCACCACGATAAACCGGAAGCAACTTGTTGTGTTTCTTCCAGAAATATAAAGGGATATTAGACCCATAGATATAAATTTTCTTACAGAAATATACAACATATCACCAAGGTCGAAAGGATAGATTAGTTGACGTTATTTTTTTTGTATTTGATGATAAAAAATAGGTGACATGGACAATTGGGTGATGAAAAGTAAATGACATGTATATGTTACACGCAAGAAAATATTAGCTTTAATGAATATTACTGGAGTGATATGGACATTTTATTGGCTAAGAGAATGGATAATGTTGATAACCTGCATGTTAAGATAGAAATAATTAAGCCATGTTAGAAGAATTTTGCTTTATAAGAGGTATAGATTTCACATGTGGTGACGGTTCTTGGTCACCTTAAACGTAGGGGACCCAATTGTGGGAATTGTCTTCTATTTAACCAAGTCTAAGACACGTCTTCTCTTCATATGTCATTTCAGCACAAAAAGTTGGGCAGAAATCCTATCTTAGGGCCCTTTTGTTTGGGCTTCTAGGTGCTTTCCACCAAAAAAAGCAGCCAAAATGAAACAAAAGGGTTGGCTTCGCGTTGGGCTTTTACCGAAGCACCTCCATTTCCTTCATACGGAAAAAAGCACCTTTTGAGGTGCTTCCCGAGCTTCTCCCGTAGTCCTCCGAAGGGGCATACAATTTTGGTCATTTCGTTGCACAGAATTACGGAAAAACTGCCACCGCCAGGATACCAACCTGCCCCGCACCTTTTTCCTCCCGAGCAGTTTTCTTTTTTTCTTTTTTCTCCGAACCAGTCGAGCCACACCCCGAGTCCTCTCCCCGACACCACGGATAGGGTTCCTCCGCTACCGCCCCCGCCGCCGCACCTGCCCGCAGCCGCACAACCCCGCCGCCCCGTCGCCGCACCACCCCACCGCCACCGCCGCCGCTGCTCTCCGGGTCCTCGCCGCACTCCACGCGTTCCCCGCCGCCCGCAGACTGCTGCTGTTCCCTGCCATCCTCGTCGTCCGCCGCCCGCTGTCCTGGACCGAGTTCGCCGTCCGACGGCCCCGCTCCGGCCTCTTCCTACGACACTGCAAGGTGAGAAAATCGAGCTCGCCGTCCTCCCAGCCTTTGTTCGATCTGACTGTGTGTGCTCGATGCTATGAATTCGGTCAGTCTATTTGGTAAATGTTGTAGTATGACTCGGTATTGGTCGATTGCTGCTTGATCTATTTTTGGTGGTTATTTGATGTTTCCTGCTAGATTTGGCATATAGTAATTGTGTAGTTTTTCATGTGTTATAGCTTGTTAGTAATTTGCAATGGAGAAGGCTTGTTGGGATGCACACCACACTCATATTTTCTGCGACATTTGTATGGAAGAAGTGAATGCAAACAATAGGGATGGAGGTTGTTTGAGTAAGAAGGGGTACAAGAATCTTGAGGATAAATTTGCCCAAAAACTAGACAAAAGGTTAACAAAGAAACAATTCAAGAACAAATGGGATGCTTTAAAAAAAGAGTACACCGGTTGGATGGAGTTGCTAAAAGCAACCGGGCTAGGTTGGGATCCAGAAACAGGAACAATGGATGCAGACGCTGCTTGGTGGAAGACTCACCTAGATGTAAGTTATAAATTTATCTTGTGTTTTATCTTTTTGTCTATTGTGTTGATGAAAGAGTTGTCTAATTTATTTGGTGTGTTTCATTTGCAGTACCGTCCTGAGCATAAAGTGTTCAGAAATGAACCACCCGCAAACTTGACACAGCTTGATGTCATGTTTAGGAAGGCTCATGTCACCGGAGAAGCGTCGGCCATCCCTGGGCAAGAGGAAACGGGAGCGGACAAGGATGATGCAATTCCAGTGGATGATGACGATGATGCCTCCAAGAAAACACCAAACTTGGCGAAGCGTCTCAAGTTTGGTGGTGGAGAGAAAGAGAGCCCCTTTTTCAAGGTGTACAACAATGCATTGAACACGCTAGTCTCAAAGGCTGATGTTGGAAGTTCTTCTAGCAAGAATGATGATGTTCCAACTATGAAGGAATTTTTAGGGATGGCTCGAGAGTGTGGAGTTAATGAAGGAATTGATCTTATGTTCACTGCATGCAAGCTTGCTGTGAACAGGGAGAATAGAGAAGTATTTGCAGGCCTTGAAACAAGTGCAAGAAGGCTTCATTATCTTGAGAAGATGCATGAGGAGATGAACAAGTAGATGTGTGTACCATGTATTTCATATTATGATGTAGACCATTATGTGTACTGTTTATTTGATTTTGGTGTAGACTATTTGTTATCATCCTAAAAACCGATGGACCATTATGCAAGCTTGTATGTTATCATTTGCTTCCTTCCTTAAATTTGTGCAAGCTTGTACTGTTTATTTGATTTTGGTGTAGACTATTTGTGAAATGAATATGTGTGTTGTTTCTTACCATTTGCTACCTTCCTTAAATTTGTAGGATGGATGGTGGTGGTGACAATGGAAGAGATGAAGAAAGGATTCAGCATCTCCTCGGGTTGGCACATGACATGGCTGTGTTGGGCTACATTGGTAATCTCTATTCTGAGAAGTATTTGAATAAGGCACCTAAGAGGATTCCACAACAAACTGGGAATGAATGGGTGTATGAACAACTTGATGATAGAAAAAGATGCTACAAAATGTTCAGAATGTATCCTGATGTGTTTCACAAATTGCACGACCTCCTAGTTAGCAACTATGGGTTAATTTCAACAAGAGACATGGGATCGGTTGAATGTCTAGGGATGTTTCTATGGTGTGTTGGAGGACCACAATCGTTTACCCAAGTTGAGAACCATTTCAGTCGGTCTCTTGAGACAATTCATAGAAAGTTCCATATGGTGTTGAATTGTTTGTACAAAATGGGTAAAGATAACATAAAACCATTGGATCGAACTTTCAAGAATGTGCATCCAAGACTTCTAGATAAAAGGTTCTATCCTCATTTCAATGGTGCCATTGGCGCCATTGATGGCTCTCACATCCCTGTTGAAGTTGATAAAGAAGAAGAGGTCAACCACACAGGAAGACATGGTTACACGTCACAAAATCTGTTAGCGATATGTGACTTTGATCTCAGATTCACATTTGTGGTTGCTGGATGGGCTGGTTCGGTACATGATAACCGCATTCTTACACACAGCATGGAGAAGTATCCAATTGAGTTCCCAGCCCCTCCTGATGGTAATATTCTTTTTGTCATTTTTCACATGAGATACATATGCCTTATTACTTGAAGTCACATTTCATACAAATTTCTCGTGTGCGTAGGTAGATACTATCTTGTTGATTCTGGTTATCCAAACAGAAAGGGGTTCCTAGCTCCTTACAAAAACAATACATACCATATTCCGGATTTCCGTCGAGAAGGGCCACCAACGAAGAAGGAAGAAATTTTCAACCATGCCCACTCATCATTGCGAAATTGCGTTGAGCGCATCTTTCGGATCTTGAAAAATAAGTGGCGCATTTTGAAGGGCATCCCTCATTTCGACTTGGTTACACAGAAGCGAATTATCATTGCTTGTTCTGTGCTTCACAATTTCATTAGAGACTCCAACTTACGTGATAAACAATTTGATCGATGTGATGCAGATGAGAATTACATGCCCAAGGTTCAAAGGCAAGCAATTACCTTGCCCAGTGACAATGTGTCGGGTGAACTACACACAAGAGGCATGAACGGAACACGCGACGACATTGCCAACGCATTGTTTATTTCTAGACAACATTAGAACTCATTCATCTAGCTAGTATAATGTAGTGGAATTGTATTTCAGACAATTATATATTCATAATGGTTATGTAATGACAATTGTATGGATATGAAGTTTGACTTGAATTTTATATGCATATGTTATTTATTACACGTGATAGACTGATAGCAGCAACAAAACAACTCTGATGACTATAAAGGGTGTTTCAGACAATTCCACAATCTACAGTCAGACAGCCAGCTGGGTTGCCAAAAACCTCCACTGAAAAAAGCAGCTTCCCCTGGACAGCAGCTTTCCTGCACAGCACCCACAGCCAGCCGCAGCCAGCCCAAACAAAAGGGCCCTTAGTGTGGTGCACATGACATGTTTCCGGCGCATTGGGCCAACGAGACTTCCCCAAAATAGTGGTGGGCAAAGATCATTTTTTTCTCAAGGGAGTGGACAACGGTTATGTTGGAACAAAGAAATCCGAGGAAAGCAATAGCCTCGATGATTGTGCTTATATCATGGTAGATTTGGAAGAAATGCAACACGCCGGTCTTTCAACAACAATCCTCAACCACCACCATTATTATCTCTAAGATCAAAGATGAGGAAAGAAATTGAAGCTTTGCCGACGTTTTTTTTTTTTGAGTAATGTAGTTCCATGAGAGTAGCCTTTTGTGTAAAATCCCGGGACTTGTTCTAGGAAAATGTTCTAAAAAATTCTTCTTAGTTAGTAAAAATGACAAGTCTTTTGACTTGTTTCAAAAAAGTTCCGTTCGCTGATCCTATTGATCTCTTTACCTTGCATTTAAGGGTTGTAGTTGTTTTTATGTTGAAGTTAATATAATATGAAATCAGGGCAAACATTAGTTTGCTTGTCAGAGCTAGACATGGTTTTGTAAGCCTCATATGTGTTCGTCCTTTGAATTATTTGAAGAGACATGAAAACTTGGACTTGCCCCTATAACATAACTGCACTGTCCTTATTGGTGTAGATTACATGGAAAAGTTTATCACACACAAGACACAACACAAATGTGTCATGTGATAGTTGATGGTAATAAATCGAGGTAGCGCTATCATTTTACGCCACTAACTCATATCTAATTAAATCGCATACAAATCAGAAAGTTGATCCCATGCCTTGTTTCGGCATGCATTTCGAAACCGCCTGTTGAGAAGATTATTCAAACTGTAGTACATATTAATACAACCCGTTGAGGGGACTAATGGAGCTTCAAAAATATTTCATTCCGAGTTATTTTTCTCAGTTTTATCCCAACTTGGAGGTCTCCAATCCAATGAAACTCGGTGTTGACTCAACACTTCTACCCTCAGTTGCAACGAGATCACGTTTTTTTTGGTTTTGAAAATGGGGAAGGCTTTGCGTCTTTGCGTGTGGCGGTGTGGTGGGGACACAGCTTCACTGACTTTGAAGGCAAAAGTCACGGCTAGACTTTTGCCACATCTCAACCATCCAAAGTAGATCCGACGGCCAGAAATATATCTATTTGTCAAACTTAAAATATAAAGTGCTCAGAAATTTTTGAAAAAATCCAGTAATTCTTATATGTTGCATTGAAGATTCTGGGAAAGTTTTGTCCGATTCAGAAATTTTAAAATACGGTTTTGTTCAAAATTTGATGTGAAACACAAAACGAGGTTTATTCATAAACCGTATGTCCGAATCTTACAAAACTTTCCCAGAATCTATAATGCAACAAATAAGAATTACTGGATTTTTTTCAAAAATTTCTGAGAACTTTATATTCTAAGTTTGACAAATAGATCTATTTCTGACCGTCGGATCTCATTTGGATGGTTGAGATGTTTCCAAAGTCCACCCGTAACTTTTGTCTTCAAAGTCACTGAAGCTGTGTCCATGTGGTGGTGCTTTCCGGCCGGTGTGACAGCCTGCCAAGTCTCTACAAGTAACAGCCTAACAGGCCATATGCTGTTTGGACCTAATTAATTAACTCGAACGGACCAATCACAACATTCTGAATTTGTCACGATGAACCAAGTTGGGAATGGATGGATTCATGTGCGATGGTAGACATCTGGTCAGCTGGGCCAATTGTTTTATCTTTATGAGTAAAAGTATGTCACCTCCATGCTTTGTACAGGGACACCTGCAGGTTGTTTTGTTTTCTCTCGGGTTTATCCGGTGCAACGAATGGAATAAGCTCGTAAGGCCAAAACATCTCACAAAACCGCATATCGGTAACACCGACGGAACTCGCGCAGCCACACGCCGCAAACCACCTCTTTAACCGAGCTTCATGTCTCGTGGTCATCGATTTAGAAAAAATGAAATCACTGGACACCAGCACCCAGAACTTTTTATATAGTAGAAACCCACCCGGGTGAGGCACCAAAAATTCGCTCCCGACGGCAGTCGAACCCTGGGCGCAGGGTGTATCACCGAAACCCTTGTCACTAGACCACTGCGCAGTTCCCGTGGTCATCGATTTTGACATTACTCGCGAAGGTAAGGGCACCGTTAGATTTAAAGTGAAGACAATTCTACCTTCACTAAGCATGATTTGGTGGATTGGCTCTCCCTCAACTGCCGGTCGTGAATAAAATTGTGAGAACATCACAACACATATTTGCCCATGTGGGTTATTGAGCATATAAGTAGCTAACATCATTTACTAAAAATTTCATCTCCTTGTATCGTAAATCATAGGATAACATATCAACCAACACCCATTAAATAGTAAATGTTTCATCTCCCTGTATCACCATTGCAGCTTCATGACCATGTCCAATGCAGCATCATGATCATACCCAACTATAGTTCTCAAACCTGACATCCTTCTCCTAGTTGCCCACTAGTGCCTATGAAATGGCCACACCATTTGCCAAGTCCGATTTCAAATTAATAAAGCCATGTTGACCAAGTGAAATGTACACACGTATGCACACATACGCCTGTATACACACTCATAAAGAGGTCATCGGTTTGTGATTACACATTCTGAATGAAACAAAACATGAGAACATCGCATCCGAATTCCGAACGATGCTTATGAAGATGTCACATGTGTCTTCATCGCTTATGTGGATTCGATGTCTTCCCGGTTGTTGTCTTCCGGGTCACCACATAACACGCATCTCTAATCACCTTCCTTCTATGGATTACAACATCAGACATGAAACAACCCCGAATCAATTGCCAACTAGAGAAACACTTTTATCTTGTCGTGGTGGTATCACGGCAGATGCTATAGGATGGCTAATTGTGTGGGGCCGATGGAAGCTGGTGGATCCGGGGAGGGCTAGCGAGCTAAAGAACTCACACGAGAGATGGCAAAGAACCACCAAAACCGACACGGGGAAGAGAGGAAACGCAAGAACACACGAAGAACACACCCGAAACCTCAAGCAGACAAGAACACACACGATGTATCCAGGTTCGGGGCCCTCGTGAGGAGGTAAGACCCCTACTCCTGCCTTTCCTCACTATATATGTATGTCACAAGATCTACAAGGTGCTCCTTGAGCTGTTTGCCTCTCTCTTTAGGATGAACTCAAGAACAAGGAAGAACTACAAGGAGAGGAGAAGTAAATGCGCCTATAGTTTTGGCTCTCTGGTTGGTGTCTCCCTCTCTTTAGTAGTTATGGCGCTATTTATAGAGGTCCGGCCGAGTTGGCCGGAAACCCTAATTCCTCCGGGTCCCACCGGACAACAGCTGCAGTCCAACGGTAATGTCGACATCCCTACCACGACCTAGCAGCCGAGCTACCCAGCATAGGCCGAGGTAGGCCATCATGCCTCCTGCCGTATCCGCCGCCGGCCTAGGTGATGATGCTTCCCCTGTCAGAGACATGACGTGGCTTCCCCATGCCTTGTCTCCTGTCAGTCCGTTCACAGTACGGTGGAATAGTCACGTCGCCCTTGTCGTGTGCCTTTTGTCCCGCGCCCGTGTCAGGCGGGAGGTGACTTGGCTTCCGTGTCAGACGGGTCAGTGTCCTTGCAGCGTACTTGCCCTTGACTTCCGGCCCGACATAAGATATGCCGAACGATCTTGCCCTATCCGGCATGAATATGCCGGATTCCTCTTCGTATCCTGGCACGGGTATGCCGGGCCTGGTTACCCGGAGCATCTTCCCGAGTCCCCGCATGGCTATGCTGGAACCTCATTCCTGCACACATCAGACAGACAGATAATATCGACACGGAGATGTCGGTTAACTTATGCCGGCCCAACCTAGGTCAGTCTACCTCCGTATCCTGCCTCAACCTCTCTAGTGCCAGAAGTATGTCGGCTACCTCCGACATAAGCTTAAGTCGGCAATGCATATAACTCGGTCCAGCCAGGACCCTGCTCACCGGTACCTGTCTCGGATGTTGCACGAGAGAATGCCCCTAGGCCCAGCTACTCGAAGATGTCTTAGGCTTACTCCCAAAGACATCTTCGAGAAGCTGGTTCTTAGGAGAACTCTCTGCTCCTGCCTGAACGAGAATGAGGGACTGGGGGTCTATTTATAGCACTACCAGAGGAGACAGCTTGGCCCCTGCTCTCTCCAAAGGGCACCTCTTGACCTCTCTCAAGAGTCGCCTCTTGAGTGTCCCCAAAGGTCGTCACTTCACTTCCCAAAGGGTCACATGACCTTTGGAGCTAGGCAAAGGACACTTACCCCTGTAAACACGAGCATCTTACCTATGCCTTTACCCTACCCGGGAGTAGCCCCCTGACACTAGTCCCCGAAGCTGGTGTAGTCCTGCAGACTTGGATGAAGGGCTGCATCAGATTTAACCCGAAAACTGCCTTGAACCATTGACCGACATTATTGTGTCGGGTAAATCAATTGCTCCGACTTTCTCAAGTCGGTCCTCTCAAGAGCCATTCGACATCACCATGTCGGCCCGACAAGAAACTTGCGACATGCTTATCCCGACATATTGTAAGATCATCCGACATTGCCGTCTCGGTTTGACATCGAGCTTTCAACCATCTTTGGTCCTTGTTCCGGTACCTCCGACACCGACAAATCTTTTCTCAGATCTTCTCCCGAGACGTGTCACTCACACGCTGCACCATCCCGTGATTTATGCCACGCGGCCTGACAAACCGTCATGCAAACGCCGCACGGGCCCCACCGAGCGTCATATCCCGCAGACACTCGAATGGTTTGACCCCGAGGCGTCTCCTCGATTCCTGCGTTGACAACCGCACGCGATCCCGCCGCGGACGGTTCCTATTCCGTAACCCACGGTGTGGCTGATCGTGCGGCCCTCAATGCCCCGACTCCGCCAACTGCCACAAACACGATCCCACGATCCGTTCGAAACGAACGGGCGGGAAAAACGTCAACCACTTCCCCTCCTTCCCTCTTAAATACGGCGGTGGGTGGACTCCGTTTCTTCTTCCGCACCATCTTCTTCTTCCTTGCACCTCTCCCGCTCCCGAGCGAACCGCCGCCGCGACGCACGCAGCGCACGACTCGCACGCCGGAGACCTCGACGCCGACGACCGGGACTCGCCACGCCACCATTGGGACGAGGTTCTCTCGTGTCGCGCCTCTACACTCTCCGGTGAGTTCTTCCTCGATCTCCGGTTGGTTCATCCCGCGTTCGTCCGCGGTAGTTCCTCTCCCCTGTTCTTCACCAGGATAGACTAGGATCTGTTCCACCTCACCCGTAGATCTTTACATTTGTCCTCATCGCAGTGCTTTTGGTTCTTCTTCGCCAGATCTAGCCGTAGTTTCTCACCTTCGCTTTCCCGTAGCACTGCTAGGGTTCTTCCTACTTAGAACCATTTATCTTTCCTTTACACAGCCCTGGTAGATCTTCATTCTTCTATCTCGGTAATAGATTCGGGTTATAGACTGTGTTCCTTCTTTTCCGACATACTACTTCTCTCTTCTCGGTGTACTCGAATAACATATTGTCTTTGTCGCAGGCCAGCTCCGATATGTCCTCTGAGACCGCCGACATGAACATTGAAGGAGTCCGAGGTGGATGGGAAGGCTCCGACGTGGTCCAAGACGACATAGACCGGCTGCGCCGGACCCACCGTATCCCGGAGGAAGTCATCTGCCGGCTTCCCGCGGGAGAGATCGAGCCCCAAGCTCAACCCGGGGAGCGGGTAGTCTTTGTCACGCACTTCGAGCGTGGCTTTGCTCTCCCGGCAAGCCCCTTCTTCCGTTCCTTCCTCGACCACTTCGGTCTCCAACCCCATCATCTTCCGGCTAATGCCATCACCCTTTTATCCGGCTTCGTATCTTTCTCGGAGGGATATCTCGGCCTCTGGCCCGTCGTCAAACTATGGGCCAAGTACTTCCAACTCCGGAAGCAGAGCATCCCCAACAAGGGCGTCAAGGATAAGGAGATGACCGCCTACGGTGCCGCCATCATTGTACCTCGGCGGGAGACTGACTTCCCCCGGATCTCCGGCCTGGAATCCTACCGGAAATGGCAGCGGAGCTTCTTCTACGTGAGGAATCCGGCTCCGACTGAAGGCAACGAGGAGACCGAGTTCCTCAACTTGCCCGAGTTCAATCTCGCCCCTCCGCCGGCTCAACTCCATTGGAACTCCGACCCGAAGATGTCGGATCCGGAGGTCAACGAAATACACACCTACCTCATCTCGATCAAAGACGAGCTCACCGCCGACGACCTTCTCTGCACATTCGTCAGTCGCCGAGTTTGCCCCCTCCAGGCCCGAGTTCACAAGATCTGCCACATGAGTGGTCGATACGATCCAACTCGGGTCAGCATCTTCACACTAACTCAGTCGGAGGTGTACCGGCGTGTCCGAGCAATAGCTCAGACCGAGCTGGACGAGGAATGGACCTGGGGGATGAAGCCGTATTGCCGATCTCATCCTCCGGAACAAGTAAGTTTCTGCCACTCAACCGACATACACAGTTGCCCGACATAATGCTGCCGTTCGCAGTTATGTATTTATACAACAACCCTTCTTCTCTTTCGCAGAGGTTTGCCCGGCAGCTCGAAGAGGACCAGAGTCACGCCACGGGCGAGTGGCACCCGGATTTTCCCGTCCCGGACACTCCACCGACAGAGGACCCGGACGACGAGGACCACATGTCCATCCCGCTGGCCCGTGCCCTTGCTCCGGGTAAGCCTCGTGCCTACGTACCCATCAGCGAGTGGTCCGATGATGACGAGGACGAGTGTCGAATCATTGACGTTATTGACGCTACTCCTCTCAACTTCGCGCCTCTAGCGCCTCCGACAGCCACAACCTCCACGAAGCGAGCCGAAACTCGCAAGCGAGCCGGCACCGGTACGTCGGATGCCGGTGGCTCTGAAGCTGGGGCCAAGAGGGCCAAGACCAGCAAGAAACCGGGAAGCAAGTCTCTCAAGGGGAGGAAGGGTCCTCCGACCTCCGCCGGGTAAGTTGATCTTCCGACATCCATTGCATTATCTCTTCTTAATTTCTCCGTCATATATTTCCGAGTTAACACTTTCTTGACCCGATGCAGCGCCCCGCTGAAATTAAACCCGGCCGGGCCCCATGGTCGGAAAACCGCTGAGGATGTCGGGCCAGCCCGAGCTGAAGCCTCCCCGACACATAGCAGCCGGGTTGCCACACTGCCGCGGACTACCAGTACTGTGTCCGGAGGAGACAGAGGCGCCTCCGACCGGGATGTCGGGTCCGGCGGCGACATCCATCCCTCTGTACCAGAGCAATCTCAGGCTCCGGGTACATCACCTCAGTCGGGAGGGCCCCGGCAGCCACCGTCACAACAGCAACAGCAGCAACAAAAACAACAACAACGACCTCCTCTACAGCCGCAGCCGCAATCACAAGCAACTCCGTCCCGGGTTCAGCAACAAAGGCGCCCGCAGCCCTCAGATACCAATACTTCCAAGACGGTGATCCTGCACTCCAAGTCGGCAGCTTCGGGTCAGCGAGATGGGAAGGCCGCCTCTACTGACAAGCAAACGGGCCATAAGAGAGGTGAGGTTCCTCCGGGTAAAATCCTAGTGGTACCTCCTCCTCGCGTTACGGTTAAGACGGCCGCGCTGCAAATGCTAGAGGTCACTGCCGGCCGAGCTCTCCCTGCTGCCGAGTTGCTCATCTCGGGTGATGACTGTTCAGGTTCGATGGAGCAGTTCAATCTGGACTGGAATGCTACCGACACCAGCGAAGTCTCCTCCTCCGATCCGAACGTCCAACATCCTGCTGGTCCCGGCAAGATTGCCCAATCTCTGCACACTCTGCAGTGCGCAGTTCTCCGGATCACCCGGGATGCCGAGGTGAGTCCCTTAAATACATATCCCCACTAGTCCCTGAGATTCGGGTCGAGTGATTGAAACTCGACCGAGTAAAGATTACTCGGCGGGAATCTTCTTATAACTCTATTAACGTCCTGCTTCGTTCCAGGCTTGCACCAAGGAGCGGACCAGATTGTTCCAAAAGCTGCTTGTTGAGCATGGGGCACTCCGGAAGAAGTACAAGACTCTCCGGGCGGAACAAGTTAACTTCCATCTCTTACCGACATAACTCTCCTGCTCCCGATTCCTTTTCTAACACCACCGACATGCCGACCTTGCCAGCTGAAAAAGAGGCCCAAGCTGCCGCTGTGCACAAGTCTGCACTTGAAAAGGTGCAGGCCGAGGTAACCCGGCTTCGCCAAGAACTCGCGAAGTCCAACCAGGACAAGGCCGAGATGACGAAGGCCATGGATGAGGTCCTGGAGTCACAGGAGGAAGTTGTTTCGGATCTCCAATCTCGCGCCGCCTTGGCCGAGGAGAAATTGTCCCTCCTCACGGCCAAATACGACACCTGGCTGGCCGAGTTAAACGGATTAACGGCCAAATGGACAGTGAGTCTCCTCCCTTTTCCTTTTTGCTTACTCGGCATTTGCTGCGACTTCATACATGTCGGTTTGCCTTCTAACCCGATGATAGCTTTTCTTTCCTCAGGGCACTTCTCCCATTCGCAAACTGCTGCTGTCCAAGCCGTCAACAAGGCCCGGGGGAAAAGAGCGCACCTCGGTCCCATCTCGACTGAGTGGGACGTTGAGGATCATCTGATAGCCTTAAACGCGCGCGTCATCCCCCTGAAATGCATCGGCCTGGAACTTCTTGATGCCAGCATCAAGGTCTTCCGGCAACTATGGCCTGGCACCGAGCCTCCCAAGAATGTTCCCGAGTTGGCCGAAGAACTGAAGAAGGCTGAGCTCCGACTCCGGGAATGGAGATCCTCCGCTGCTCGCGCCGGGGCGGACCAGGCACTATCCTTTGTGCTATCTTGGTACGAAGAGATCGACTTGGATCAGGTCAAGACGCAGCGCGAGAATTCCGCCTGGACCACTGAGTCGGCCAAGATCCAGCGCCGCCGAGAGGCCGCTGATTATATGGCCAAGTACTTGCGCCCTCATGAATTTGTCGCTGGCGCCGTCTACTCTGATGATGAGGAGTCCGAGGCCGAGGCCAGCGAAGATGAAGACGAAGAGGAGGCCAATTCTGAGGAGCGCGCCGACATGGACGTCGAGGCGGGAGTCCCCGAGTCCACCGAGCAGATCCCGGAGTCCGAGAGCGCGGCTACCAACACCGAGAAGACTTCTGCCGACGTCTCCACATCCGCCGCTGCCGACACCACTGCGCCGGGGGCACCTGACGTCACCAAATCGGCTGCCAGCGACATCGGCCACTCGGAAGCGACCGACACTGCTGCGCCAACTGCGCCCGAGACTCCCTCAGAGCCACCTTCTGCTGCCGCCACTGCATCGGTCTCCACTCCTGCTGCCGAGACAACTCCTGCCGAGGAAAACCCCTGTGGCCCGACTGCTTAAAAACACTTTAGGAGGCAAATCTATTAAATCCCCGGAATGCCAGGTGCAGATGTAATATATACAATATTAAGTAGAATACTTTTGCTATCTTGCTTTATTGACTTGAATAAGTAACTTAGTTATGCCGGATTACTTTGTACCGAGTCCCCGGGTTTACTTTCTCGTTTACTATACTTAGTGATTTTTGCTCTTGTCTACCATACAGGCGTTCGACAGTCGAGTCACAAAATCACGACTATAGCATACGGTACTAGCAAATATCCGAGTTAAGGTTTAAAGTTATTCGACATAATGGAAAAAATAATTGAAAAAGAGGGTTAGCACACAACATGTGCCGAATCGCTTTTATACCGAGTCCCCGAGTTTGTTTTCGTGTTCACCATATTCCACCATCTTTGCTCTTGACTACCATTTCGGCGTTCGTCAGTCGAGTCACAAGATCATCTCACATAGCATACATTACTTAACTTTAAAACAAGGTTGAAAGTTTATTCGGCACATGGACAACATATATAAAACATACAAGGCAGTCCCCGAGTTTTACTTCGGGACGCCGGCATATAGACAGTATAGAAACAACTGAAATAAAACATAAGTAAAGACAAAGCAGTCCCCGAGTTCATCTCGGGGTGCCGACATGCAAATGACATAAGAAGAAAACATTCACGTGGATAAGGCAGTCCCCGAGCTCCATCTCGGGGTGCCGGCATTTCATTCATGAGAGACCGAGATACATACACTGTGCCCTTTACGTATGAAAGGGATGAAGTAGAGCTACATTCCATGGCCGTTTGGTTTCCTCCCCAGCTTTATCCATTACACCTTTTCTAGCTTCCTGTGCATCGACAAGATAATAAGAGTCGTTGTGCAGAGCTCTGCTCACGACGAAAGGTCCTTCCCATGGAGGTGACAACTTGTGCATGCCGGCAGTGCGTTGTATCAGCCTCAGCACTTGATCTCCCTCTCTGAACACCCGGGGGTGCACCTTCCGGCTATGATAGCGTCGGAGGTTTTGCTGGTATATCGCTGACCGAGACAGGGCCAACTCTCTTGCTTCCTCGAGCAAGTCGACATCATTTTCTCGGGCTTCTCTTGCCTCGGTCTCTGTAAACATTGCCACTCTGGGCGAGTCATATTGTATGTCGGTTGGCAACACTGCCTCTACACCATACACCATGAAGAATGGTGTGTATCCGGTGGATCTATTGGGTGTGGTCCGGAGACCCCACAGTACCGCCGGTATCTCTTCTATCCAGCATCCCGGAGTTCACAGGAGTGGTTCTATCAGTCGGGCTTTTATGCCGGCAAGCACCAATGCATTGGCTCTCTCTACTTGTCCATTTGCTTCTGGGTGTGCCACCGAGGCTACATCAAGTCGGATCCTTTTCTCAGCACAAAACCGAGCAAACTCCCCCACCGCAAAATTGGTGCCATTGTCCGTGATAATACTGTGCGGATAACCATATCTCAGAATGATATCTTTCAAGAATGAGACGGCAGTAGCTCCATCACACTTCCGAATTGGCTTCACTTCAATCCACTTGGTGAACTTGTCGACCATGACCAGCATATGAGTCATGTTACCTCGTGCCGGCTTGAATGAGCCCACCAGATCCAAGCACCATACAACAAACGGCCAAGTGATGGGGATAGTCTTTAGTGCTGCTGCCGGTATGTGTATTTTGTGAGCAAACCGCTGACAACCTCCACATTTCCGGACGATATCTTCCGCTTGTTGCAAAGCCGTGAGCCAGTAAAACCCATGTCGGAAGACTTTGGCTACCAATGCCCTTGAGGAAGCATGGTGACCGCATTCTCCTTGATGTATTTCGAGCAGCATCTCTTGCCCTTCTTCCGGCTCAACGCAACGTTGCAGCACCTCGGTGACACTTCCCTTGTACAGCTCTTGGTTGATAACCGTGTAGGCCTTGGATCTTCTCACCACTTGGCGAGCTTCAACCTCATTGTCGGGCAAGGTCCCATCCACAATATATGCCATAATGGGCTGCGCCCAACCCGGCACCGGCCGCACAGGGAAGATTGGAACGTCTATGTCCATTGGCTCGGCCGACATCACCTCTGCCGACATTTCCTGCGCAGTCCCCGAGTCCTGCAGCGCAGTCCCCGGGTTCTGCCAAATGCTCCCGACATCAACATCCATTGACACAGCCTCCGGTTCTGAGCTCTTTGGAATGAAGATGGATTCCGACTCGGGTGACGGCTTGATCGATGGCCTCCTCAAGTGCTCCAATGCTATGCCGGGTGGAATGGCAGCCTGTGATGACCCCAACTTGGACAGTACATCAGTCGCTTCATTTCCCCCCCGAGGTATGTGTTTGAACTCGCAGCCTTCAAAAAATCCGGATTTTTTTTGCACATGAAACCGGTAAGACGCCATGTTGGCATCCAAGGCGTCCCAATTCCCCGACACCTGCTGCACCACCAAGTCCGAGTCGCCATAGCACTCTATCCGGCGAATGCCAATCTCCTTGGCGACATTGAGCCCATGTACAAGTGCCTCATACTCGGCTACATTATTGGATGCCGAGAAGTGAATCTGGAGCACATATTTCAGCACATCTTGCTTTGGCGAGGTGAGGACTACCCCGGCACCCAATCCGATCTTTGCCTTGGAGCCATCGAAATGCATCTTCCAAAAGTTGAAGTCGGGCAGTGGAGGTTCATACTGCATCTCGGCCCAGTCCACCAAAAAGTCCGGCATCGCCTGCGACTTGATGGCGTCTCTTCTCTCGTAAGTCGGGGCGTACGGAGACAACTGGATAGCCCACTTGGCAATTCGGCCGCTGGCATCTTTGCACCCGATGATCTCGGACAGGGGAGCCTCGCTCACCACTGTAACCGGTTGCTCTTGAAAGTAGTGCTTCAACTTGGTGACCGCCAGGTACACACCATAAGCCATCTTCTGGTAGTGCGGGTAATTTTGCTTGGAGAGAGATAGCACCTCGCTCAGATAATATACAGGCCTCTGCACCACTTTGTCACCTTCTTCTCGCTCCACCACCATTACCACACTCACAACCCGGTTCGTGGCCGCGATGTAGAGCAATGGGGATGCCAACACCGGTGCATTCGACAGTGTCTTCTTCAAATCATTAAAAGCTTCTTCGGCTTGCGGAGTCCACACAAAAGTCTTGCTCTTTTTCATGAGCTGATACAGAGGCAAAGCTTTTTCTCCTAACCGGCTTACAAACCGACTTAGGGACGCCAAGCACCCGGTGAATTTCTGTAGATCTTTGAGACGGGTGGGCAACTTCATGCTCTCAATAGCACGGATCTTACCCGGGTTGACCTCAATACCCCAGCTAGACACAAGAAATCCGAGTAGCTTTCCGGCCGGCACACCGAAAGTACATTTATCCGGGTTAAGTTTCATTCGGAATTTTCTTAGGTTAGTGAATGTCTCTCTCAGATCATCAATCAGAGTAGATTTTTCTTTCGTTTTTATGACTATGTCGTCTACATAGACCTCGGCATTCCGACCTATTTGATCATGCAAGCATTTCTGCATGCACCTCTGATATGTGGCACCAGCATTTCTCAACCCGAAGGTCATGACACGATAGCAATAAGCCCCGTACGGGGTAATAAAGGCAGTCTTTAATTGATCAGCCGGGTTCAAAGGTATCTGGTGAAAACCAGAATACGCATCTACAAAAGACAAAAGCTCACACCCGGCAGTTGAGTCGATCACTTGATCTATCCGGGGGAGCGGGAAGGGATCCTTCGGGCACACCTTGTTGAGATTGGTGAAGTCGATGCACATACGCCACACCTTGGCCAGCAGGGGGTCATCTTTCTTCTTCTCTACCAGGACCGGGTTAGACAACCAGTCCGGGTGCAGCACTTCCATCACAAATCTAGCCGCGAGCAGTATGGCTAGATACTCCATGATCGCAACTCTTCTTTCGTCCGAGAGACGTCTTGTGGGTTGCTTCACCGGCTTCGCATCCGGCCTGACGAATAAAGAGTGCTCAGCCAACTCCCTCGGAACTCCTTGCAGGTCATCATTCGACCAAGCAAAGACAGCCCGATTCTCACGGAGGAAGTCGGTGAGCTCGCCTTCCTATTTGCTGTCCAAGCTGGTGCCAATGATCACCCGGTGCTCCGGGTTAGCCGGGTCCACAACGACTTTCTTGGTCTCCTTTGGTGGTTGGAACGAAGCATGCTGCTCCGGGTTCGTCATCCCGGGCATGCCGAGTTGGGATGCTTGGGCCAGCGTCACTACTTGCTGGATTCTCTTCTTCTCCTCGGCTATGACCAGGGATTCGGCCAAGCACGAGCCGGCAGTAGCACACTCGATAGAGCGCTTGTAGTCGCTCGAGATGGTGATTATGCCATTCGGACCCGACATCTTCATCTTCAGGTAGCCTATGTGAGTTGAGATCATAAATTTGGCCAGAGCAGGTCGGCCAATCAGGGCATGGTATGGACTTTCGAGGTCCACCACCTCGAACTCAAGGCTCTCAGTTCGGCAGTTCTCCCGGGTACCGAACAACACATCTACCCAGATCTTGCCCATCGGCGAACAAGAAACTCCCGGCACAATGCCATGGAAGGTCGTGCTAGTCGGCAGTACTGTGTTCAAGGACACACCCAACTTCAGCATAGTGTCCTTGTACATGATGTTGATGGCACTGCCATTGTCATCTCCTCATAAGTCACGGGCTTCCTCTGCTCGGCCCAAGTCTTCTTCACCTCCTGGTTTTGGCCCCAAGTCGGGCCGCTGGTCTTCTGACGCTGGCTGTTGCCGGCATGACCCTGATCCCGGGTTATCGCCGCAACCTGGTGTGAGGCATAATGAAACTCGGGCTCCCTCCTCTTGTGGCCAAAGTCTGGGCGATCGTTGTTTCTGCCCGGTCCGGATCTGTTGTTCCCCGGGTTCCTTCTACTCGGTTCGCTCGATTCCAGCAGAGGTTGCATCGGATCACCGAGGGCATAGCTGTCGGCAATCCTCATTGTCTCGGCCAAGGTGGCCGGCATCTCCCTCTGCAGTTTCTGCCAAAGCATGGAGCCGTGTCGGCATCCCTACGCAAACCAAGAAATGGCTTACGCCTCAACAACCCCTTCGCAGGAGTTGCGAATCGTGCTCCACCGAGTTAAGTACTCTCGGTCAGTCTCATTGTCCCTCTGCCTGCACATCGCAAGCTGCTGAGGTCGGTTTGGCCTCTTGTAAGTGCTGGAGAAGTTGCTGACAAAAGCCTCTTCAAAGTCCAACCAGCTGTTGACACTTCCTTCTCTCAGGTTGTTGAGCCAGATCCGGGATGGCCCCTCCAACATCTGCGGGATATACCTCACCGCCCAATGACGGTTACCTCACGCAATGTGCACTGCCGTCACATAGTCGGTCAGCCAGTCCTCCGGCTTGGTGCTGCCGTCATAAGTCTTGGCCCCCCGGTTGAGCTGAAAGTGAGGCACCGGCGGCTCTGTCATAATCCGGGGTCCGAAACAGGAAGGGCCAGGTGGGCCTTGCTCCTCCATCTGCTCGGACCGATATATCCGGTCCAGCTTGTACCGGGCATCATTTGGGTCCAACTGGCGAGTTCCCAGCCGAGATCCCAATGCACTCTCGTAACCATGATACCCGGCTTTGGCCATGTCCGAGTTGCCGTCATCATACCGGCTGGCGCCCTGACCAACCACTTGCCGCTGTGGCACAGCTCCAATGACCTAATGCCTCGGGACCTGATTCTGCACCGGATAGCGAGGTGGGTGCCCTCGACCAACCGAGTTGGCATTCCCGACATTCCGATTACTCGGAGCCTGCCGGCTTCTACTCTGGGCCTGCCCAACATCGCCCTGCTCCGCTATCTGCTTTCCGGCATATGCCGGGTCGTATGTCTGCATCTGGAGCAGCTGGTTTCCTCCGGAATTGCCACTTCGGTTCTGACCTCTCCCGACATGTGGAGAGGAAGCCTGCCCTCTGGACCTCTCGCTGGCGGCTCTGGCCGAGTGAACGACTTGGGATCCACCCACAACCGTATTGGCCCTCTTAAAGGCCTCATTCTGCCGAGTTGCCACTTCCACCAACTCATTGACCCGGTCTTGCTGCTTGCGGCGAGCCTCTCCGGTCAGACCGGATAACTCGGCTCTAGCTGCCTCGGCTGCCCTAAGAGTCTTGGCCGGGGAACTGTAATTCGGCCTAGCTGCCGACTTTACACTAGGAGTCACGCTGGATGCAGCCCTGCCATCCCTCTCTATCTCGGCATTGAGGCCTCTGCCTCTTCTGCGCACATCAACCTCACGGTTAGGCCGGCCTCCTACCGGTGACAAACCATGGGCCGCGTCATACTCGCGCATAACACGGTCGAAGTCCCTCCTGACCTCAGCTAACCCTTCTGCCTCCTACAGCAAGCTCTGCCGCTTTACCTCGAACTCGGCGACGGCCTGGGTGACATCAGTCACGGCAGCTACCGGCACCGTCAGCCTCTGCACTACTTCTCTCAAAGGTTCAGGCCTTACCGGGACACGGGATGTCTCGGCGCCGTCCTGGGCCCGCCTTTCCAGCGCCTGGTTAGCCTTCCGGGTTGACCTCACCACGGGCGCGATGACCGTCTCCTCGGCAGCAGGACCCGTCACCCCGGCCATCATGACCGCGCAGCTCTCGGGGCGAGTGGTACGCCGGCCGCGAGCCGCACAGACAGCTGGGGGATCCTTGGCCACGAGCACCTGCTCCGGGTACTCGCATGCGAACTCGGTGGCGACGTAGGTGGCGAAGGAGCCGAACTCAATGACGCACCCGTTGGCCGGGAATGGCCTGGCGCGGAAACAGCCGGCGTTGTCGCTGACTAACTCCATTTCGCCGAACTTGACGACGAGGCCGGAGAGGACCCGCGTGTCGGAGTGGATGACGGAACCCGTCCGGATGAGTACACCAGCCAGCGCCTCTACCTGCCCCACGGTGGGCGCCAACTATCGTGGTGGTATCACAGCAGATGCCATAGGATGGCTAATTGTGTGGGGCCGATGGACGCTGGTGGATCCGGGGAGGGCTAGCGAGCTAAAGAACTCACACGAGAGATGGCAAAGAACCACCAAAACCGACTCGGGGAAGGGAGGAAACGCAAGAACACACGAAGAACACACCCGAAACCTCAAGCAGACAAGAACACACACGATGTACCCAGGTTCGGGGCCCTCGTGAGGAGGTAAGACCCCTACTTTTGCCTTTCCTCACTATATATGTATGTCACAAGATCTACAAGGTGCTCCTTGAGCTGTTTGCCTCTCTCTTTAGGATGAACTCAAGAACAAGGATGAACTACAAGGAGAGGAGAAGTAAATGCGCCTATAGTTTTGGCTCTCTGGTTGGTGTCTCCCTCTCTTTAGGAGTTATGGCGCTATTTATAGAGGTCCGGCCGAGTTGGCCGGAAACCCTAATTCCTCCGGGTCCCACCGGACAACAGCTGCAGTCAAACGGTAATGTCGACATCCCTACCACGACCTAGCAGCCGAGCTACCCGGCATAGGCCGAGGTAGGCCATGATGCCTCCTGCCGTATCCGCCGCCGGCCTAGGTGATGATGCTTCCCCTGTCAGAGACAGGACGTGGCTTCCCCATGCCTTGTCTCCTATCAGTCCGTTCACAGTACGGTGGAATAGTCACGTCGCCCTTGTCGTGTGCCTTTTGTCCCGCGCCCGTGTCAGGCGGGAGGTGACTTGGCTTCCGTGTCAGACGGGTCAGTGTCCTTGCAGCGTACTTGCCCTTGACTTCCGGCCCGACATAAGATATGCCGGACGATCTTGCCCTATCCGGCATGGATATGCCGGATTCCTCTTCGTATCCTGGCACGGGTATGCCGGGCCTGGTTACCCGGAGCGTCTTCCCGAGTCCCCGCATGGCTATGCCGGAACCTCATTCCTGCACACATCAGACAGACAGATAATATCGACACGGAGATGTCGGTTAACTTATGCCGGCCCAACCTAGGTCAGTCTAACTCCGTATCCTGCCTCAACCTCTCTAGTGCCAGAAGTATGTCGTCTACCTCCGACATAAGCTTAAGTCGGCCATGCATATAACTCGGTCCAGCCAGGACCCTGCTCACCAGTACCTGTCTCGGATGTTGCACAAGAGAATGCCACTAGGCCCAGCTACTCGAAAATGTCTTAGGCTTACTCCAAAAGACATTTTCGAGAAGCTGGTTCTTAAGAGAACTCTCTGCTCCTGCCTGAACGAGAATGAGGGACTGGGGGTCTATTTATAGCACTACCAGAGGAGACAGCTTGGCCCCTGCTCTCTCCAAAGGGCACCTCTTGACCTCTCTCAAGAGTCGCCTCTTGAGTGTCCCCAAAGGTCGTCACTTCATTTCCCAAAGGGTCACATGACCTTTGAAGCTAGCCAAAGGACACTTACCCCTGTAAACACGAGCATCTTACCTATGCCTTTACCCTACCCGGAGTAGCCCCCCGACATATCTTGAGAGGTTGCGGATTCCGCATGATCCTTAAACTGAAACACCAACGGCAAAGCGAGAATTGATAAATAAGAACCTTGATGCCTCCAAGTGAAGTACAATTGTACAAATACTAGACACAAGGTAATCCATAAAGTAACTAGAGAAGTGCACGAGCCAAAATAATACTAGTATAACTAAGACCATCCAAAATTAGCAATTATAGTACTACACTACGAGATGCAAATAAACACTTGGAACTATTTCACTTGCGAGACGCCAGAAACTAGAGTAATACAGATATAATAACCTAGTAGCTTTTTTTACAAAAACTTATGGCCAACGCTAAGAGCTACAGCCGGTTTGACTGCCCGTTGACCCGCGCATGTAGCAAAAAAATCGTCTATGTAACAAAAAAAAATCCCCGCGTAACATTTTTTTCTTGACGTATGTAGCATTTTTAAAAGTGCACATTGACTTTACACTAGTTTGTCGAAAATGTAGCAAAATTTATGTAGCATTTGTTATACAGTAAATGTAGCACAAATCAACAGTTCATGTAGCATGTAGCATTTTGAGAAAAAGCGACAGCGGTTTATATACAAACTTGAGAAAAATGTAGAAAAACAGAATGTAGCGTTTCGGGCAAAAATCAACAACGTGCGGTACAAAAAACTCATTATAGAAAAATCTATGTAGTATTTTCCGTATACTTACGGGACAAAAAAAAAGATGCGTACATGTAGCAAGTTCTGACACCGTATGTAGCAACAGATAAGAAAAGCAAGGACCAGGAAAAATTCCCCAGCAACTCTTGCCCTTTCTCCCGTCAGGACCGAGACAAAGAATCACCGACCGGCCGACACCATCTCCACGCACACTGCCGCAACGGCGTTGTTGGGATCCATGTGCCTGCGCAGACGGAGCGGCCGCACTGCGGCGGGCTCACCAACGGGGTGCCGAGGGCCATGAAGGCGACGGCGAGCGCCCGTGCGTGCTGGAGGCAGAGGGACAGGAGAGGAGCGGCACCCCGTGGAGCATGGTGTGCGCGGATTTCCCGGCGACACGGAATCGTCCTCGACAGCGGGTATTGGCGATGGGAGGCGCGGCGACCTCAACGACCGCTGGGATCGAAAGCAGCGGCGGCGCGGCGAGCTCAACGACTGCTGGGATCGGAAGCAGCGGCGTCGCGGCGAGTAGCGGTGGGGCGGAGCTAGCCAGGAGCAGCGGCGGCAGCGCGAAGGAGGAGCGGCGGCGGCCCGAGGAGGAGCGGCGGGGCGGAGCGCGGCGGCCCGGGAGGAGCCGCGTTTGGATAAGAGGCGCGCGCGACGCGCCCGACTGTAGCTACAGTCGGGTGATAAGAAGCGTTTTCCAAAACTTATCGGGTTCTAAAACAGTGGTTACGGGTATGGAGAGGTCTTTCTTCGCGGAGGTCTGTTTCGGGTCCCGCGCGCGAGCTGCTGTTGCCACGTGGACACGCAAACCGAGCGAGCGGCCCCACGCACGTACTAGGATGCTCAGATCCAGATTCAAATTCAGATCTAAATCTATGAATCAGAATTGTACAAACTACACACAACATCATGTACAAACACAAAATTAGATGGTACAAACACACAGACCGTGTTGTACAGATCAGGTTGTACAGATCAGGTCGTACAACTACACAGGTCAGGTTGTACAGATCAGCTTGAACGTATAACTAGCTTGAACGTATAACTACACAGATCAGCCTGTACAGATCAGATCGTAAAACTACACATTACATGTCTGGTTTAACGTAAAACTAAACAGATCAGGTTGTACAGATCAGATCGTACAACTACACAGATCAGGTTGTACAGTTCAGGTTGAACGTATAACTACACAGATCAGATTGTACAGATCAGGTTTTACGTACAACTACACTCAGGTTTGTAGTTCTACGTACAACTATAAACAGGTTATACGAACTATACACAATTCGAAGTAAAAAAAAAAGTTCGTCAAAACCTATGAACATGGGATCTACCTTTTGAAGATATCGACGCGAGGACGGTTCGTAATTCGGATAAACGGTTGTCAAGATATTTCATTTTGAAAAAACGAATCTGAAAATAAATGCACGTACAGACATCTGCGCACCACCAGGCAGCCGTCACTTGTCACGCGCGGAGAAAATGTGGGAAGCGACAGCGAATGAAATTTCGATACGTGTCGGCAGCGGAGCGTCGTGAAGAAACCTTTTTCTAAGGATTTCGTTCGAACAGGTGCTAATATTCATTTTTCTTAGATAACAAGTGCCAATATTCTGAAAAACAATGTATGGTTGACCAGCCCATGATCGCTAAACCGCAAAACCCATTAGGCTTCTAGTGTAACATATTTCAGCCCATGCATCTCCGATACGCAATGAGCCCAACCAGAGCCCAACTAACGTTCCCCACTCCTCGGGACATCCTCCTCACCTTTCTTCCCACCTCCATCGCCGCCACTCCCTAAACCCCAGCACCGCCGCAGCCGCTCAAACTCCTTGCCTGGCTCGTGAGTCGCGCCGCCGCCACCTTCCTACGCGTCGCCACCGAGAGGCGGCCGTAGCGGAAGAACCTGCGGAGCGCCGCGCTAGACTGAGAGATGGGAGGCGGCAGGAAGCGCGGGCGCTCGCAGCGCCGTCACTTCAAGGAGGAGCGCGAGAACGTCTGGAAGGACAACCCCAAGCGCCCTCCCGCCGCCGCGGCCGGAGGAGAAGGGCGCGAGGGAAACGGCTGGCAGCCGTTCGCCACCGAGAACCCGGCTTTCGAGGAGTACTACAAGGTGCAGCCGCTTGGTTCAGATCAAAGTTTAGCTACCTGTCTCTACATTTTTTTGCTTGCTAATGACATGGAGCTTACTACCCTAGGTTTTCCAAGTATATTTCAGTTTTTTTTTGAGAATAAGTATATTTCAGTTTTTTTTAGAATAAGTATATTTCAGTTTAGAATTATATAATTCGTTGTTGTAGTGGCGAATGTGTTACTATAAGCCGTTATTTGTAAGTCGGTGCTTTATGGGTTGATTGGCGTGTCGAGTATTGATCTGTAGACTACTGTGCAGTTTATAGCAGCTGCCTTCTCTTCTCTTGTGAGTGGGTGTAACAGCTGCAGTTTTTGAGCTGGATGTAGCATTACTTACAAACTGTTGATGTGGCTTCTGCTAAAATCCCATTGAACGTGCAAACATGTGTATGCCTTACAGGGGCAGCAAATTGTTCCCGAGGAAGAGTGGGATGCCTTCATGAGCATGCTCCGCAAGCCATTGCCAGCCGCTTTTAGGATTAATGCGAGGTAATGCTACTTCCTCTGAAACTTAAGCATGCTTATATATATGCATCATTTGTACTCAACAATCAACAAAATTGGATCAGGACTGAATAACTAAACCTATAGGAAAGGATGATACGATCTCTATTCTGGTTTGCCTGTTGGTTGCTTTGGTCCGTCGGACACTTCATTATGTACAGCTGCACCTATTCATATGTGCTTGCTTTGAAACGTTATGAACAACAAACGTAATAGTTAGAGCAAAATGCACTCTTACACAATAGCTTGTTATTTGCACGAAGGAACCTTTTTTACTTCTTGTTTACGTCTAATATAATTGCTAACAACTTAATTCTTATTTTATGTTTGATACTTCTACATATTAAGCTTAAATTTTTATCTGCTTTTCAGCTGTCAGTTTTTCCAGGACATACAATCACAGTTAGAAAATGACTTCAGGAAGTCGTTAGAGACTGAGGTTATTTCTAAACAACTTCTGCATAAATTTATGTTAGGCCCTTGATATTTTCTATTTTGTAATACTGCTGTAATGCACAGGTTAGTGATGAGCATGAAAAAGAGGCTATTCGCCCTTTGCCTTGGTACCCTGGCAATCTTGCATGGCATTTGAACTTCTCTCGGATGCAACTGAGGAGAAACCAGGCACTTGAGAGGTAAACCGACCTTGTACTGCATGATGCTTATTTGAATGAACCTTTTCAGCACTATGCAATATAGGCTACGTCTTAAACCTCGGTGTTAAATAAAAAGAATGTATGTTTGAACTTTGCAGTTTCATTTTGCTTAAAGTTATGTTTTCATGCTCTGTTGCGAACATGTTTGTCCCTTACACTTTGTTTAATGAAATCCAAAGTGTTTAATCTGATTAAATGAACTCAGTGAAATTTCTCATGAACAATCCTCAATCATTACTGCATCAGTTGTTTTCCTTGAATTCTTTGTTCTACAGTTAGTAGTTCACTGAAACTAGTCAGTTACCCCTTTTGAAACTTGTAATGTCATATTGCGTACCACATTCAATGTTATATTTTCTTGTTGAAGTTTCTCATTAGACTTTTGAGGTTGCTAACTGAATTGATGGAGCAGCTGTAGTGCCAGAATGAGCATCTTTGTCACTCTCCTTGGAGAATAAAATTGTGCAATTGTTCACACGCAGAATAAAATTAACCGTTAGCATGCTTAGTAACGTGCTTCCATTACAAATTGTAACACTGGAAGCTCTCATACTATATTCTAGTGACATATCGTTGTTAATTTAACATCTATGTTTTCACTACAGTTTTCATGAATTCTTGAAGCAAGAGAATGAAGTTGGCAATATAACTAGGCAAGAGGCTGTCAGCATGGTGGGTGCTTTATGTTTACCCCGAAGATGCCCTATATTGTTTATTTGTGATACCGTAAATATCTTATCTGAATGATGTATATTCCATTTGCAGGTTCCACCTTTGTTCCTGAAAGTGCAACCTGACCATCGGATTCTTGACAGTATGTTTTATCCATCATTACATATGCTGATGTTGTGCAAATTTCATGACAAACTTTCTGTCTCTTTAACTCTCTCATTGATCTAACTTTGACTACTCCCATAATTTGGTTTCCAATGTCCATAGCCTAAATATCCAATAAAACAGGTTTTCTAAAGAAGGGTTTAAACTTTAAAGTACTAGAATGAAGATGTTTCTAAGTTCAGTAATAGCATCCACATCCCAGCTTGTATGTATTAAACGCAAAAGTAGACAAATCAGTTCCTCTGTCCATTTACCTCTTTTTTACTTTCATCCCTTTCCACCATCTATAGGTTCTAAGGAGTAAGGAGTACAATAACAATTTAAAAATATATTTTGTTTTGCTTAACGTCGGGTGCTAAGCTTAGGGATGGTGCTATGCTGTTTCTATTTTCACACCTACCTCACATTCCTTAGCATGGTGATAGTCAGTCTCTCTCACCTCAAGTGCCTAGGGATGCGAATTCTCTATTAAGTAAAAAATTAAAAGGAAAACATAACATCCAGCACTTTTAGCTACACAATTTGTCCACGAGGTAGTTGAATCTATCATTTAAGCCAATTATTTTTTGGTTTATTTTTGCTAAACCTTATTTACGCAGAACTCTACCTTTAAGGGAGAGTAGTAGTTGACTACAGTGTTCTTTTATTATGAAAGGAAGACTTCTCTGTACAGTAATATATCTCATGAATTTGTTGACCTTATGCAGTGTGTGCCGCTCCAGGCTCTAAAACTTTCCAGTTACTTGAGATGATCCACCAGTCAACAAAGCCTGGGGTGCTTCCAAATGCCATGGTGGGTTTTGCTATCTATTACATATAGCAGATACAGTTATAATTATTTATAATCTATATCAAGTCTAAAAATTATATCATGTGCTATAATTATTTGCACTTTGTACTCTGTACTCAGGTGGTAGCTAATGATCTCGATGTGCAAAGATGCAACCTTCTTATTCATCAAACAAAGAGAATGTGCACAGCCAATCTGATAGTGACAAATCATGAAGCCCAGAATTTTCCTGGCTGTAGTCTTGCAAAGTTCTGTCCAGAAACATGTGTAGATGAGTCAAAGCTGCAGAGGATGGATTTTGATTGTGTACTATGTGATGTGCCATGCAGTGGCGATGGGACTGTCCGTAAAGCTCCTGATATGTGGAGAACATGGTAAATACTGTACCGTTGAGCCTGTTTGCTGCTTCCATTTTCTTCTTTCCTTATCAACTGAATTGGCTACCCAGGAATATTGGCATGGGTAATGGACTTCATCGTCTCCAATTGGAAATAGCTATGCGCGGTAAGGATTATCAAATTATATTTTTGTTGAATTGTCAAGTTGGTTCTCTAAGTTAGGATTTGGTTTTGAAATATATTTAGGCATTCTTTGTCACCTTTGAGGTGTTGTCTCTCCCTTGCATGATTACTGTCATGATATTTGATTCTGGACCATGTCTTTGTGCCTAGGGCATGCCATAAGATGTTATGAATCTGAGTATTTGATCACATGATTAATGAAAGATAGGACACTGTTTAGAATTTAGGAGCTTGTCATCTTATAAACTCATGTCATGCATACACTATCATGATATGTACATTTGTTCCATTATGGGATATATAATTGTGCTCTCAGTTTAATAGTTCTGACATTCTCCAGCTATAATGATTAGATGATAGGCTAGTTGCCCTGTTAATAGTTTGTGGCTTGTTTTTTTTCTGCTTCAGGCATCGCTTTGCTTAAAGTGGGTGGAAGGATGGTGTACTCAACATGTTCAATGAATCCTGTTGAAAATGAAGCTGTTGTTGGCGAGGTATTTAGTTGCGTGACTTCTCTTTGATATTTACTATAAATGTTTCTTGTTTGATGTGGTAAGGTGTTCTATTTTATTATTTGATTAGTTTGATTAAATCGTAAATGGTGTTCACTGTTCAGTGCATCACAAATTAATTGTCAGAGAAATGTATTATGATTTATCCAACACGCACCTCGTTTTTCAGCATATGGGTTCTTGTATATTTCTTGATTTGTATGTCCTGTGCCTTTTGCAACATTGACCATATTTTCCAACTATATAGATTCTGCGGAGATGTGGGGATTCTGTTGAACTCCTGGATGTTTCTAATGAGCTACCTGAATTGGTCCGCCGTCCTGGACTTACCACCTGGAAGGTTAGTGTAATGTCTATATAGCATGCATATTTTCTTGTTTATAGTACCTCGTTTTGCCCACCAGGTGTTTTCTTAATTAGTTGTGGCTTCTTGTAAACTTGTAACTTGCCATCCTTTGTGGAGGTTTCAAATAAATCATGCAAGATGAGGAAAGAGAACCTCGTAACCATCTAGTTCCGAACAGCATCACCTGCAATGTTGAACATCTTCTATTTCGTGGACACCTTCTATTCCCCTTTCCTGCCATCAATCCATGAAGATCTGAGGGAGGAGGTCCCTTTATATAGTCTAGGCCTAAAGGGGTAGGTGGGAAAGGGGATACAAGGGCTTCAGCCCGTTGACTGCAGGCAGCGGTAGTACCACACCTGGCAAGGTCGTGGTAGTACCGCTGGCATCCGGCAGTAGTACCGGTGTACACACGAATATTTATTTAAGCTCTTCTCCAGCGGTAGTACTACTCCCTCCGTTTTTTAATATAAGATGTTTTAGACTTTGTCCGCATTCACATGTACACAAATGGATCTAGACATATTGTTAGTATGTATGCCCACTCTTTTTACTATGCATCTAGACAACATGTGTAACACCTAAAACATCTTGTATTTAAAAACGGAGGAAGTAGGTCGGTACCGGCCAGGTACCGAAGGGAAACCAGAAAGCATTCTGCGGCGCACGGTAGTAGTGGTGGTACTTGTAGCGGTAGTACCGCTCTTGGTACTCTGCTCCCTTCCGTGACTCTTTCGCCATTTGCAGGTTCGGGATCGAGGTTCTTGGTTGGGCACTCATGAAGATGTACTTCACTACAGAAAGAAGGTAGTATCACCAAGTATGTTCCCGTCAGGTAAAGGTACCACGGACAGCTGTGCAGTGGGTGGCAGTGCTGAGGTCAACATAGATGTAGTTGATGCAGAAATGAACGAATCAGGGGACATGGTAGAAGGAAAACAAGAAACAAAGATAGCAACCGACGATAGCAAGAACGGTGACAATGCCAATACTGAAGAGAAAAAACAAGATGAATCTGAGTCTGGTAAAGTTCCAAGGCGTTCTGATGAAACATCAGATTCAAACTCCATCCGTACAGAGCATTCAAGTTTACCGCTACATCGTTGCATGAGAATTGTTCCTCATGACCAAAACAGTGGAGCATTTTTTATTGCAGTACTAAAGAAACTCTCTCCGCTGAATGGTAATTTTTTTCATCCATCTATTCCATATGTTTAAACCATTATTGCATCAAATCTCACAGTGGATGCTGGTTCTTAGTACTCAAGTACCTTATACATTGAACAAAATTTCAGAGAGCCAGGCGGCAGAAGCGATTAAAGGTGAGGTTAGTATCTTGAAAGACGGAGCTTTGAAACATTCGAATGGTCCAGCATCTGATAAGGAGCCGTCTGAAGAAATTTCAGTTCACCAGCAAGGGGTTGATGACAGCCATGCTCTGGATGGACAACAAAATAGAGACATGGATAATGCAATTTCAAAAGATAAAAGTTCTGAGGAAGCTAAGGTGATTGTTGATGAGGTGCAAAATGATCAAGCATCAACTAGAGGTAAGAGAAAGACCCAGAACCAAAGCAGATGGAGAGGGGTTGATCCTGTGATATTTTTCAAAGATGAAACGACAATCAAAAGCATAGTATCTTACTACGGCATCAAGGATTCATTTACACTTGAAGGTTATCTTGTGACTAGGAACCCTGATACTAGTCATGTGAAAAGAATATACTATGTCTCAAAATCAGTTCAAGAAGTTTTGAAGCTCAATGTAAAAGTTGGTGAGCGGCTGAAGATTACCTCACTTGGCCTAAAGATATTCGTAAGTGTTGTCCCACTAATTAGTGATGTTTATTCATTCAAGCTTTTCTCAGAAAGCAAACCTTACATACTTGTAACACTTCTATCTGTCCCCTATCTTTCAGGAAAGGCAGTCGACGAGGGACGATTCACCATGCACATTTAGGTTATCATCTGAGGGATTGCCTCTGCTGCTTCCTTACATCACCAAACAGATTCTATACGCATCAGCCATAGACTTTCAGCACCTCTTACAGTACAGAATCATTAAATTTCCTGATTTTGTGGATGCAAAATTCGGCGAGGAGGCTTCAGCTTTACTACGAGGTTGTTGTGTCGTAATGCTCCGTGAAGGTACATTACACTTCCTTTTCCTTTTTATCCGGAAATGAGAAATACCATGATTTGTTGACAACTGAACATCATCTTTATTAATATTCCAGGGCATCAGGATATAGAGTCTATAGGCATGGATCCCAATGCAATCGCTGTTGTCTGTTGGAAAGGAAAGACCAATCTGTGTGTCATGCTTACTCCCTTGGACGGGAAGGAGCTGCTTGAAAGGATATCATTTCGTTTCGGGCTAAAAATCCCAAAAGTTGATGATGGGAAACCCAGCCTGAAGACAGATGGAGCAGACGGGCAGCCTGATGGTGGCGACGAGACAGTAGATCCAGAAAGTGTGCATGAAAGCAAAGCTTCAGACATGGAGATTTCAGATGTCAAGGAGGCCGAGTAGCTCGGTTGACACCACACAAGGCGGCAAGTTATTTCTGGATGAAGCCTGCTACTTGGCTACGGGGTACTGATACGGTTTGATGATCACTCTGGTGAGTGGGGTTGCCATTCCTTCATTCTGGCTTTTAGACTGCTCCCGTGCCCAATCTATCCTGTTGCCATGCCATGAAAACCACACCACATACATGGTGGTGCTTCATCGACGGTGTTGCTACCTGTGTAACATATTATTTTTTGTGTGTGAAAGAATATGGTTTTGTTTTGTCCTTGAGACGATGTGATGCGGGGCACGGTTGTGTCGCACTGAACTCAGAACGTGGATGCTGATTATTATTTAGAAAATTATTTGAGACATTTTGATCTTGTGTGCTTGTGGTAAACTGGTAATCTCAGTGGTCTGTATTCTTTCCGCTGTGAAGAAGAGAGCCCGTGCCTAGAAACCTTTTGCATGATTGACAGATTCGTGGTAAAAAGGGAAGGTGTTGTCAAATGGTGGAAATGCATATTCTTCTGCAAAACTTGAATGGTCCTAGGAAAAGAAGGTGACACACGATTTGGGCCGGTCATGCGCCGTCGACCCGGTCTCGATCGCTTTTTTCGCTCAAAGTTATCCGCTACTCTGCGGAGAGACGACGAGGGAGTTCGCCGTGGGGAATGGATCAATGTTACGCACCGCCGACCGGCTCCGCGCAAAGATATCCGCCGGTATCGCTGGTCGAGGTGGAGGCGGCTATCACAATGTTTACATACGCGCCGGTGGACCGCGCGCGATTGCTAGCCAGTGCTAAACTGCTAAGTGCCAACTCGCTCGAAGGCGCAAACGCACATAGACTCTGTCTGGTTATTCGAGCAATACGTGTGTGACAAGGAGCATTTAATAAGAGCACAGAAACACATAGAGCTCCACCGCTCCACTGGGGTTCTGGAAGCTTAGGGCGTGTTCGGCAACAGCCCAGCTTCCAGCTTCTCATCGGAGCACCTCGGAGCAGCACCGAACACGTCAACTCCGCGGAGTCAGATCCGCGAAGCTGGACGATTTGCACGTACAAATTTCGGAGCACCTCTTTCGCCGATCCACGGAGCAGTCCATTCCGGAGCAGCACTAAATTACGGAGAGATGCCACCGCCAAGTCAAAGAAAACCCTTCGCTGCTTTCTATTTCTTCCTCGAGCGAGGCCAACGAGAGGATCGAGTTGTCTCGCCCGTGACCTCCGCCGGACGCCCTCCACACCCGCCGCCGCCTCCCGACTCCGGCCGATTCAGGAGCCATCTCGCCGCCGAAATATCGTACCAGCCTCGCAAGCTGCACCATTGCTCCCCCGACTTGCCCGCACCACTCTCAAAAATAAATAAATCGAGAAGCTTCGATCCGGACTCGCGGCCGCCAGAATCACCGGCCGCCGCGTGTGCTCCGTCACCGCTAGTGTCTCGAACGGAGCTGGAGCGTCCTCGACGAGGCGCGGTCTCCCCATTGCTTCTCCGACTCGCTGGGGAAGAAGACGTGTCAGAGTTATTTGACGGTGGAGGAATCTCGTGCAGCCTGGGGATTGGGGAATACGACCAGGACGAGGGGCCGAGGGGTGCTCGGGAAGACGAGCAGGACCGAGAAAAACAAAACGTTGATCTGCTCCCGTGGGCGAACTGGGCCCAAAATGGCCCATTCGACTCTAACCAGGGATAGCCCATTCGAAACGTATGGAGCAGCACCGAACGTTCTGTGCTCCAGCAAAGACGCCGGAACTGGCCTCACGGAGCAGAATCTGTGGATTTTGAGAAGCTGGAGGACTTCCGAACACGCCCTTACTCTCGATCCAATGGTGGCGAGTGATGGTGTGGTCGCGGCAAGAGCTCGGTAGTCGGCTTGTTTCCGCGTGTCCGAGTGCCTTTGTGTGGGTCTCTCCTCGGACAGTGAAGTCGAAACTGCTATGTACTCTTGTACTACCTACTGAGTGGCGACTATGTTTAGCAGAGGCCAACACCAATGAGACCACTATTTATGCTAAGCTTAGTTATTTGCGGCCATTAATTTGTACGATAGGTAACTGGCGAGCTACTCTAAGTATTGCCGTAAAAAATATATCAATTTTATGGTACACTTGATATACGTAGAGAGATATACCATATGTGATCGATTTCTCTTTGGCCCCCCTATACCCAAATCCTGGATCCGCCCCTGGCGACGATGGCCTACACGTGGCGGTCCCGACTGTGAAGATCTTCTTTGGCGCATGTCATGCACATCTCCTCTCTGGATCTCTTCGTCGGTATCGAATCTATCTGTCGTTGCGCCGAGAGGCATCAATTTTGAATAGAATGACGTGTGATTCTCGACGTCGCCTCAGCAAGGATCTCCTTGGTGATATTTTGCTAAAATCGGAGTCCTTGCTGAGTGATGAAGACACAGGTGGGCAACCTCGACGACAGCTCTCACTTCGGTGGTGTGTTGCAGCTTGTGGGTAGTCAGGATGACTGGTTTTCGACCGGTTCCCTGCAAATAAACCAAATGGCTATATTCTTCTTAATTAATCAAATCAAAATCTTATCGTATTTATTTCTTCTCTGTAGTTTCTCTTGCTTAGATACATTCGACTCATCGACAATTGATATGAATCAGATTCATTTACTTGTTTCTTCTCTATTAATAGAACGCGTAGTTATCTTCTTTAGATACGACAATTAATATGCTTTTTGAGGAACCACATCGTTTCTTCAATATTTCGACATAGGTTGCTGAAAGTCCTAAATTAGCCGGTTCGTGCTCACATGGCAATGCATGTACGGTCGTAGTTAGACATGCAAGAACTGACGAACTGGGTGGTTAATTACTTGGAGTGATCTGAATATCTGGTTGGATTGATACGGCACACAACAAAACATCATGTGGAGTTAGTTAATTATTAAGGTTATTATCATCGATGACAAAAGTGTACTCTCCGTACTAGACCAAATCTGCAATGCCAAATTCCACTTCCATGGAGATATGGTACACTAAGTCCATGATAGCACAAGACGATCAATTGGAAAAATATTGCTGGTACGACGACTCTTGTGTTGGATCCGTTGTTGCTTAGGTAACTATGATTATTTAAGCTGCTCGTGAACCATCAGCTCTGAAAATGTTGGAACATATAACCTAAATTTTTAGGTTTTGAGTCGAGTCATAGATTCGACGGGACGGTTGACGTGATCGCGTTAGAAATCGTCCAGGATGCATGCTGAGTTTTCATGGAAATGGGAATGCTGTCGTAAATGTAAGGTCTAAGGTCTATTATCGCTTGACCACGCCAATGATTTACTGATTTGTTTACACCAGCCACGCTTCTATCCAACGAAGTACTGAAATTTAGCTACCGGTAGTGGTAGGCACTTATTTATTTTCCTGAATCCAGACAAACGAGGAAATTTCTGTGGAATGCGGAATTGAAATGTGAAACTTTCGGAAAGTTTATTTGACCCCTTAGTTATCGGGGCTGGCTGTGCACACATCTTGACTGGGTAGCTATACGTATGTAGTTACACAAGAGTGAAATGATCTATTCTGTACGAACTAACTGGAATGCGTCGGTCCAATTCTAATCAACCAAGTGTAATATTGTACCAAACACAGTAGTTTCTGCCCCCCTCCGTCGGCCTGTGTTGGTCTGGCGTGAAAACTCTTGTTCCTGCGGTTTTTTCCCTGTGCACCGGGTTTTGGCTGCTGCCACTCAGGTGTTCCTCTTGGGTTAAATTGCAGGCGTAGTTCCCTGGCTGTCGGTTGTTGACGCTAGGATGGTAGTAATAGTTCCTTTTAGTTGTTTTCGTTTGGTTTCTGTTTGCCAAAAACCTTGTTCTGTTATCCTTGATAATGGAACCCGGCTCTCGGAGTCGTTTTGGTAAACACAGTAGTTTCTAGTGTATATATGGTCTAAATATACTTCGGCCCAAGAAGATCAGAGGTCTATGTGCATATGACATACTCCCTCTTTATTACAATATAAGACGTTTTAGCTAGCTGTTTAAGCTAACCAGAAGTTCTTATATTAATTGTGGCACTAAAAGTTTTTTTTTACATGACACTAAAAGTTCTTATATTGTGGCACAGAGGGAGTATGTTTCACGCTCATTCCTGTTAATCATTGTGCCACACTGCATTTAGGTGCGAGATCATTGTCACCATCAGCATTTATGCATGCATGCAAGGACAAAACGGACTGCTAGCTATTTCCAGCAAAAAAAAACGGACTGCTATTAATCTAACTATTTTCCCCTTTTCATTGATAGATCAATTAGATGCGTGTCATGTCATGCTAACTAACACACGGTGTCAGACTAAGAATTCTGGGTCAAGTCTCGGCTAAGTATACTTTGTGCACATTCACAAACACGAACAACAATATTTAGCAACTTCTAGTGGCACTTTGTCCGAATACATCCACTGGTGCGAGCAGAACAAAACAGTGGTCGACGTCTGTGTTTTTGGCACGGTCCGAACCTGATCAATTTCGCGCACTTTTCCTTAACGATGCACACATGTGCATGCATTATCCGAAGTTCCAACTACAGTTTTGGGCATATATATATATATATACCTGGTCAAAATATTGCTGGATAATTCTCACGGAACCTTAAAAGGATTCCCTGGACAAACTGCAGGTTCTCTCACGTAACGTTTGAAGATTGACACGAGAGGCAAATGTCAATATGAATATGCTGGCTTGAGTTACTATTCTACGTTCTCACTCATTGGATGTCCATTCTTCACCTGTTTCTAATTCAAAGATTGATTTTTTTTAGATAACGATTCTTCAAAATAAACATAAGATTTGAAGCCGCGTTCCTATCTCGATTTGAGTGTGTATGTGTTTGATACATGATTTGTTCACATGTAAGTAAAGCAAAGAACGTACTGGTGGAACGAGAAGGCGTTTGTAGGCTATCATTGTCCACGAGTTAAATCTACTCCCTGCAGAAAATGGAGAGCTAAAAAATCGACTTACGTTACGTGGACATGTGGCTACTTGTCCAGTTGTCCCAATGGGGAGAATATCTGCCGCGCCGGCCCATATCGGCACCCCAGTGGCAGTACTACAATCATATTTGCGATGTCAAGTGACATCACAACTTGTGCAAAATTGTCTTGGTTTTCTATATATATCAATATATATGAAAATAATGCTTCTGTGAGGAAATATAGTGGATTGAAATCACACTGAACCAGCTCTAGCACACCACCACATGGTGCACCCGACCTGACTATCACACCCAAAGATCTTAGAATATTAGTATATAAGAATAGGAAAAACTTGAACCAGAATTTGAAATGAAAATTCAACATCAACATTTTTGTGGCTAATAATGGAATTTTAATTTGGTCCAAATTGGTAACAACAATTTAATCGTCCTTTTGTGGAGCCATGTTTAATATTTTGACATGGATTAATGTAGATACATGTTAAATCTGCGTCTTAGGTGCACCAAATGTGCCACAAATCCCAGTGCAGTACATATTCCCCGTGTCACAGTGGGCTACTATTACATTTCTCATGCCATTTGAGAAACAGTAATTTCTAGGTCAACTAAGTCACACATAAAGTTGTAAGTAACACAGAAAAATGTATCCAGACTTGCTTAAGACAATTTTCCAAATGAGAATCATTAAATCACTCCTTCTAACAGAAATATGGCATTTACCACACTTTCGGAATATATTTTCTTGAACTCATCAAATCCTTACATGAACTAATTTTATCTAAGAATAAGAGAAAAATTCCTTGAACACAACATTATAAAAATCCGAAATAAATACTAAAGCATTTCACCGATCAAGGTATACAATACTTCAATGCTTTGTTCCTCCAAAAAAATGTGCTCATAGACAAAATAATATTCCATTCCATACAAAATTGATAAAATCATTAACCTAACCGTTTCTCCATGTGACTCGGATTATGAATTTATGATCAAAGAATTCAAAATCGATGAATTTTTTCCCCCGTAAAATGGGATGCAGCAGGAGGCAATGTTCCATTAATACTATGCTACCTATGGTGATTCGGTTTTAGTAAGCTCTGTTGAATAATTAGACAATTTAGCATATGATTTAATTCGTGAAAACAGTGAGCAATTCATGACTAGAATAATAAGATTAAACTAATCATGTGATCTACGAAAACAGTAGATAAATAGATGCAATCTAGAGCACATACTACAAGTAAGAACTCTAGCCTAACATCATATATAACATCATATAGGAAGATGATGAACACGTACAGTGCAGCGACAGTCGCACCGCTGGAGGTCCCGTGGTCGCCCATGTCGTCGATGAAGAGGTTGGCGATGTCGGGGAAGAAGTCGTCGTTGGGGAAGAACTCGAAGCCAGTAGTCGCGCGAGTGCGCTCCCCAAAAATCTGATTGCCCCTCTCCCGTACAGGATCACAAGAGGTGGGGTTCCGGAGGCCTACTGTCCCTTCAACCGGTGCACGCCGGAAGACGGGATGGAGAAGGCTTGGAAGACGGGGGCGCAAAGTTCTGGAACGGTGTGAGACCATGTATCGCGTGATAACCGCTAGGGTTTGCCTCTGCCTGAATATATATTGCAGGTCGGGTAGGACGTGGGCAGTAAGACACGACCGAGTCGGTAACGACCCACGATCTCAGAGGAATCGGTAACGGCAAGGTAATTAACGCGTCCGTTAATTACTAATCAATGACTCGTTAATTTTCCCGAACTGCAAAAATATAAGCTCGGTTCGGCGAGATTCCCGCAACCTGCGGCGCGGCGCGTCATGACGAGGCGAGGCGAGCGAGGAGGAGCGCGTGTGTGGCACTTTTCATCTTCTCATGCTCTCACTAGCTCATACTAGTACTAGAACATCCCTCGATATAAAGTGGTGCAACTCACTCTTCACTAGCAGTATGTAAGTAAACATTAGTAACGTACTCACACAACCAGCCATTATTAATGGGTCATGAGAATTTCGGATTTTAGTCGGGCTGGCCCAAGTACACTAAAATTCTAGCAAGCTCTTCGTCATGTGGATGTGCGGTAGCGGTGTGCGCGTGTATAGTTGTACTCGGTACTTTACAGTTGCATTATAATTTATTTTATCCATATTTTTTTCTATGGTGTAGAGATTCTAGGTCTTTTGATATTTTCCAAAAGTTTTGGTTTTCTCGCGTGTATAGTATGTCTCTATCAGTATCAGATATTCACTATGCATGAAGAGCATTGACTGCTCTGTATCCACTACATTTTGTTTTTTAATTGGCAAGTTAGCACTCTAGGTACGACCAAGCATACGATTGATGTCATGATAAACACATATATACGGTGCCAAACTAGGGAATTACTTTCGCGTCAACAGGTCAGATGCCTGAGATGATTAATTCTTCGTATTTGTGACCCCGTACGTACTTAAATAAATATTGCGAAGATTTCTTTGGCAACGACTGATACTTCCCACAACGGTATGAAAACTATGCATATTGATATGCTCCTGGAATGCCAGTTCTACGTTTTACCTATCCCGTTTCACCCGATCGAGTCTAGTCAAGGTACAGCTTACTTTAATTAACTCAAATTAATTACGCGTCAATTCCTTGTTTCGCTTCGATGGGAGGTGTTCAATGATTTGACCCGGCTGAGCATGACGATTCATGTGCTAAGAACTTAGAACAAGAACGCAGTGCTAGATCAAGTGATCAACGTCGCTGTGTTCAATGCACATGTATGCACCATATATCCATACATAGAATTAAACCGGTAAAATTATGTGTTTTGCATATAGCTCAAGTTAATATATTTTTTATACTCACGGTTGATTGTTTTTACAACTGGATGTAGATTCAACACCTATCATATTTTTCTTCCTCTAGCCATGATGTTTACTGTTCCTCTACCTCGCCCATCAAGTTGCCCCCCCCCCCCCCCCCCCCCCCCCCCCCCCCCAACCCGAAATCCTCCACGATAGCAGAGATCGCGACATAGGGATTAGATTGACAAGAGCGAAGTTAATTTGGGGATGACATATTGAAGAATGCATGGCCACCACGACGAAAGGCTGTAGCTCGGAAGGTGCAGATGGGTTCAGTCTTGATAGCATAAAAAGGTATAGCATTGTGTGGAATGACTTGATTAACCGACACCTCTCATGAGTAATTTATACATGTACAACTAGGTCGTTTTACACATTTCTTCTCCAAATAATACGTGTCTCTTTTATGAAATAAATATCAAATTACAAGTCACGTAAATACATAAGTGAAAAGGTAAGAAACCCTTACTTTTGCAAAAAGGGACCTGTTTAATACAACCCGGACCAAAGAAAACCCTATGGAAGATACCGCCCATTCCTTGACTCTGGCACCACCGTAGCAGCTACCCAAATCCAAATGACAGTGAAAAGATCACATCTAAACCAGCCCTCGACGCGGCTCCGTCACATATCTACAGCTTTACAGACCTCCAAAATAGGTTACCAAAAGCAAAGGCATTGTCGTTCAAAGAACCAGATCGGGACAACACCGCGGACACGACATTGAACTCTAAACCTGACAACCCGTGCGACGATGTCGGATAAGGAAACCAGATTCTCTAGACCCAACCACGAACGCAACACAAGATTCACCATCTTCAAGCTGTTACCAACACGGACTATCGGCTTCACGTAGTCCTGAACATCCTCCCGAGCTTCACTTGATCCTAGACTGAATATCGATGCAACGGCTGAGCCCTAGGAAACAATTCTACCACAAGTATGTCACCGTCGACACACCATCACCACTTGAACAGAATACCATCCAAATCCCTCGCTGATTACACAGCAGAACACGACCTCTAGAACTAGCACTCAGTAATAAATTTAAATTTGGTCAGCCAACAGTTTCTTAATGGGCAGAAGTATTCAAAATTTAGAAAATTCAAAATATTTGAACATTAGCCATTAAATAATGTCATTTTGAACTATATTATTTGTACTCCCTTTACAAAATATCTCCTTTTGGTATTTAGAAAATAAAAAATAGGATCAAGTAGCATTTTAAAATTTATATTATAATTAAATTATTCATCAAATTTTATAAACCCCAAATATGGCTCCATCACCGCAAATTTGAATTTGTGACAATTTTTGGCTATTATCTTTTTTCCCCAGTAAACAACTCTAGAAAAGTATAAATCATTACTTATTGAAGGCAATACACGATAAAAATCAAAAGCTTGCACTTCAAAATCCATACATATATGTGCATCCAAATTTATTTTACTTGTTTACCGACTGTTTTTAAGAAAAACTAGACATAGTTGGTCCTGTCTTCCGTCAGCACTCAATCGCGGTTAGAATTCAATGTGGCAACGGGGACACTAACCACCGGTTATTGCCTAACCATAACCATCCCCATACAATGAAAATTTTCCCATCCCCGTCCCCATGAACTGCCACGGGGACAACTATTCTACCATCCCCATCCCCATTGGGTTATCGGATAACCATACTCAAAAAATCCAATGTGGCAAGGACGGCATGATGCGTGCGGCGGAGAGAGGCGCGGCGAGGTCGCGAGGCGAGGACGGCGTGCTGCACTGCTGCGTCCGGTGGCTGGGGAGTGGTAGCCGAGTTGGGAGCGCGGGTTAGGCTTAGGGCGTGCGCGCTGCGGCGGCTGGAGAAGAGGGGAAATGCTAGGGATTTAGGGTTTTTTGGGGGCATATATACATATGTGATGTGTCTAACTCCCTCTTGTATCATGGCCCCACATGTCATATCGGGTACCGGGTATGTCGGGTATGGATACTGGTGTACCAGATCCGTCACCGTAATAACCGTTGGGGAGTGTTTTAGCACCGATAAGATCCTCACGGGTAGTAATATGCAACCAAAACCGTCCCCTAATAGGTGAATCAACCACCGGTTATCGGGTAATGGATATCCATTGCCAAATTGAGTTAGAATGGACATGTGTGTAACACTTTGTTGAGTGCGTTGCCCCCCCCCCCCCCCCCCCCCCCCCCAGCCCACGGACGCGGAGTGTCCAGTATAGGAACTTAAGAACAACCATGCCATGGTCATGCAGTCCACGATTGAATACAAAAGTTGTTCGCTGTTATTCCGGATGATTGTGGGTTTTGGCTGGAATAATAGGGATGCGAAGTTAGTTCTTTTTTTTAGTTTCGTTAGGAATTGTGCTTCTTTCACGTTAGCGTTTTTTTGTTTTGTTTCTGTAGGACACCCCGACTAAGCTTTCATTTCAATGTTAGCGGAGGAGGTGTTCCCTGTTCATCTTTTTAAATATTCCTGGGCATATCGCCACACGAACCAAAGTCTAAAGCGCGTTTGCTTAGTTAACTCTACTTCCTCAAGTTGCAGTAAAAATATATTTTGAGATCCGGTAGAGGTGTTAATTAACTAACTTGATCAATTACGAAGTCAGTTCAACGAACTTCGATACTATGCGTAATCGCAGGTTATTCTTGTTTGACGTGATCGTTGGTATGCTTAGATCTCGCGGGATAAACTACTAGTGGTATAACTCACTAGCCGCCATCAGCAATTTAAAACGATCGAGTCCAATGTCCATGTTACCATCACAAAAAATCACAAAATGTCTCTTGAAGACTATTCGATCGTGAGCTCTAATAAAAAGTGATGTGAGCCAACTCACTATGGTGGTCAAGCTGATGCATGCATGATCACCGTTTTTCTCAACAGAGATCATGATTAGCGCGAGCTAGCCGCCGCAAGTTGGGCCGGGAACTTCAACGCAATGATCCATGGCGCATATGGCATTGGCATGGCTATAGATGGGACTTGGTTCCCATCAAACCATTGGTTAGGTTAACCTAACCTAAAAAAGAGCCCAATGGGTCAAATGGAAAACCTAAAAAACGAGTAGGATTTTTAGGTTCGATCCAATCGAACCGAAGGTTAACCTCGTCCCGGACACGAGCTAGCCGCTCTGCCGCCTGTCCGCCTCCCTCCGCCTGGATTCCTTGCCGTCCGGCCGGCCGCCTCCCCGCAACGACCACAGGAACGGCGCCTTGCTCGCCTCCAGTCCGGCGCAGCTCTCGCAGCTCGTCCAGCCGCGGCGAGGCCACTGTGCCGAAGCTGACGTATGCAATGGACGGCGCGGCGTTGCGGTCAAACCTGGCAATGCAGCCGTGCGAGCAAGGCGTTGAGGTTCTACGCGCGGCGCCTACCATATCTTGTCCTGGACCGCCGCCCGCTTCAGCATACAGGTTCCATGTGCCGACTGAGGAGGAAAAAGAAGTTCATCACGCTCCCCGTACGCGACGTGCTCCTGTCTTTCAAGGTAGCCATGGCCGTGCTGTGTCTCATCATGACTCATCAAGCGCGTGATTTTTAAAAAATATATTTATAGAAATTTAAATGTATTTGTGCATTTTCAGTATTTTACCAAACTTCTACCAAACGTCATGCCAAAATTTGTTGGGCTTAGTATTTACAATCATTACATATAGGTTCGAACCTTACTAACCATCGGTTAACCTTTTCTAACTTAATTAACCAAATGGTTAACCTATTTATCCATTTAGATAAAATGGTTATTTAGGTTCTGAACCAGAAGGTAAATGGTTAACCAAATCCCATCACGAGGCATGGCGCTCGGCTGTACAGACAGATATAGGTGCACGCATTTGCTTGTAACATTGTTCGTACGGAGAAGGGTGCGGATAGATGGAGCTATCCTCATTTAACTTGATCGGCCTCTCTCGTTGTCGTCAAAGCAGCCAGGTATAACGCAGATTCAGTACACCAATCTATCTATTATATACTAAAAGCAATATACGGATGTTTAAATAGAGACACCACGTTAAGCCACATCATCTAAATTAATTTCAGTAGTTAGATCTAAAATCTATGGTTAGGATTTAATGAAAATATTACGTAACATACCTGAGATATCTATGAGCCATGTGGAGCTACAACGTGACATCTGTAAAGAAGAAAAAAAAAGAAATGTCAAGACGTATAATCATCGGACTCAGATTTGTTGGGTAGCTAACTTACGTATCCTTACCCTGGTGTTTAAACCGTATGGATCAATTCCAACTAACTGGGTACAGATTATCTCCACCGGTGAGATTTAAACATTCATTCGTACAGAGCAGCCGTACCTGACCGATCAGCAAATAAATCTATCGTGTTGGATCATGGATTTTGACTAGCATGTACATGCATATATTCTTTCTTTTTTTAACTTGAGACATGTACGTGTCAATGGAAAAAAAAAAGGTCCTAAGGTCAACATGGTTCGATTTTCCATTACCATGCATTAAGTAGCTGGTACCAAAAGTTAGGATTATTTATAATGTCTAACAAAAGGTGTAGCAATAAATATCAATATTCATATTAAAATTGGTGTCATATGAAAATGCATTTTATATCGATTGTATAATTTTGATATTGATTTCCTATAGATTTGATCAAAAGTTATAAAGTTTGATCTTGACTAAATTCATACCGTATGGTAATAGTGAATGGAGGGAGTACGTTGCTTCTATGATTGATTGAGTACACAAATGAAAAAAAATTAAATCACTAGACATCTGCGGAAGTTTTCAAGTTACAAAATTTTAAAATTAGTGAAGTCACGATATTAGTCGCATGTCATACAATTTTTCTATTATTGAGTATACATAAATGACAGATTTATTTGACCTTCAAGAGACCAACACTCTCAAAAAACGCATGGGGATTATCGAAACTCAAAGTCGTGGAATTTTAATATAAAAGGAATCACAACATTAGTCGAACTATCGACGTGAGTGTCCCTCACACTATGAAAATTACAAACTTACACTAGTAGAAAACGGACTTTTGGTCCAGACTTTTAGTCCCGCACGCGTTTGCGGCCGGTACTAATATGACATTAGTACCGGTCCAGGCGGCCGGACAGGCGAGGGGCAGCAGTACCGGTCGGGAAGCAACCTTCAGTACCGGTTGGTGTAACCAACCGGAACTAAAGGGTTTGGGCTGCCGCTGCAGCGGGGGGCCCCACGGCGAGAACCTTTAGTACCGGTCTGTGTTACAAACCGGTACTAAAGATGGACATTTAGTACCGGTTTGTGAACCGGTACTAAATCATTTCGCTATAAATTCCATCTGCTTCCTCCAGCCCGAGCTCACTTCACTCTCTACCTCCTCATTTATTTCTCTCTAATCTTGCTCGAGCTCGGTGGCGATCCGGCGATTTGTCTAATTTGGTGGCACCATTTTTGGTCAAAAAGGTTAGAAACTTGTTTCTCTTACATTTAATTCGAAACTTTAGTTCATTTACTGCTAGTTTGAGCTCATTTAGTGTTAGTTTGACCTAGATAGAAAAATGTAGGAAAATCTAGAAATGTATTGTTAGTTTGACCTAGATAGAAAAATTTAGGAAAATCTAAAAATGTAGCTTATTTAGTGCTAGTTTCATCATTTACTTTGTGCTAGTTTAGCTAATTTTGTCCTAGTGTAGCTCATTTAGTCCTAGTTTAGCTCATTTTATGCTATAATTACGTAATTAATTGTTTATAAAATTATCACTTGTATAATTTTCTTATTTGTGTAACTTTTTGTTATATATAGTGTCATGCTTTTGACATCTGTCCACACTGGCTCTCGCCCGCTCTATTATTCGGATGTGGTACGATTGTTTGTTATAAGTATATGTTTGTTTAACTTCGTGTTTATAAAAATTATACCGACCAACTTAACGTAGATATATTTTTATCTAGGAGGTAGTTGAACCGGAAAATGAGCCCGACCCTATTGTCGAGTTTTTAGTAGAAGAAAACAATGATTTGAAAGCTAAATTGAAAAGAAGTGAAGATCTTCGTCTCGAAGAGAAGATGAAATGGGAGTTGAAGATTGCCGACGTCGTCGATGATAACGAGATCAAGATGGAGGCAATGCGCTTGGATCACAAGATCAAGATGAATGCAATGCGCTTGAAGCTTAAAAAGTTTAGAAAATATGTCATTAGTCAAGAGGCTTGGTATCATTATGCTGTTGGTTCAATAATTACCTTAGTTGCGATTTTGATCGCATTTGTCGTTGGATTTAAATTCTTTAGCTAGTTCTATGTTAGTTTCAATTAATGAATGTTTTATGAGAACTATGTATTAGATTTGTTTAAATATGGTGAACTTGTATTAATGAATTGGTCACGTATCTATCTATTCATGGTAGATATATATATATAACTATTGTGTAATGGTTTTGTATATATTTACATAATGCAGATGAATCGACAATGGATGTACGTTGACCGACGCACTCCGGATTTCATGACCGGCGTGCTGGATTTTATCCGTGTTGCTGAGGCAAATAAGCGGGATGGTTTTATGTATTGTTCATGTTGTGCTTGTAAGAATATCAGGAGTTACTCCAACTCAAAAACCATTCACATCCACCTGTTTCAGTCCGGTTTCATGTCCGGCTATAATTGTTGGACCAAACACGGGGAAACAGGGGTCATAATGGAAGACAATGAAGAAGAAGAGGACGATGACAACTATCCTGAGTTTCCTGAATACGACGGTACTACAATGGGGGAAACTGGAGAAGACGCGCCTGACGAAGAGGCGCCGGATGAGCCCGCTGATGATCTTTCTCGGGCCATTGCTGATGCACAGAGAAACAACGTAAATCAGAGGGAGTGGCTCAAGTTGGAGCGCATGTTAGAGGATCACAAAAAAAAAAATTGTACCCAGGTGTCGAAGATGACCAGAAAAAGCTGGGTACGACGCTGGATTTGCTGCAATGGAAGGCTGAGAATGGTGTATCGGACAAGGGGTTTGAAAAGTTGTTGAAAAAGATAAAGAAGATGCTTTCAAAGGATAACGAATTGCCCGACAGTACGTACGAGGCAAAGAAGATCGTCTGTCCTCTACGATTAGAGATCAACACACGGCGAAATTCAGCGGTTGGTTGCAAACACATCTCATGAGTAACACCGAAGTTGATGTTCAGCTGTACTTGTTGGCCAGGACACCATCTTCGACTATAGTCACTTTCGAAGGGTACGAGATAAATGGGAATACATTTTACATGATCGCTCAAGATAAAAAGAGCACCAACCAAAACAGTGGTGTCCGCTTTGACGCAACAAACAGCAATGGGCAAAATGACACATATTATGGTTACGTAGAGGAGATATGGGAACTTGAGTATGACCTTCTTTTAAGGTCCCTTTATTTCGGTGCAAATGGGTCAAGCTGAATGCAGGCGGGGTAAAGGTAGACCCGATGTACGGAATGACAACGGTGGATCTGAACAATCTTGATTACAAAGACGAACCGTTCGTCCTAGCAAATGATGTAGCTCAAGTTTTCTACGTGAAAGACATGTCTACCAAACCGAAGAAAAGAAAAACATGGAAGCGAATACATCAGACGAGGCAAAACGCCACATAGTTCTTTCTGGGAAAAGAAACATCGTGGGAGTGGAGGACAAGACAGACATGTCAGAAGATTATGATAAGTTTGATGAAATTCCGCCCTTCAAAGTCAACACTGACCCAAGCATCACGTTAAGTAATGAAGATTCTCCATGGTTCCGGCGCAAAGTTAAGCAATCGAAGAAAAGGAGGAATAATACAACAGATGGGAATATTGGTGATGTGTAATCCAGGAAAGATATTTATGAAATATGAGGTCTTTATCACAAACTATGTTGTTGAAATATGAGCTCTTAGTGAAAATTGGATGGGTGCCATTTTGCATCATATTTTTTGTATTTTGCTCGTAAAAAAAGTCATTTTTTGCACTTAAAAAATGGAAAATGATATTTATGAAAATAATTTCAAGAATTCCTTTGGCAAGATTGTTTCTCAATACCTTTTAGTTTTATGCACCTATTTATGGAATACCTTTTATTTTTATCAATACCTTTTATTTTTATCAATACCTTTTTTTATCAATTCTCTTTATTTTAAATGTTACATTTTTAATTATCTATTTTTTTGTAATTTGTTGAAAACATGTTCTTGAATATATATGTGTTTTTTACAAATTATTAGAAACTAATTTTACTTGGTTTGAACAATTAAATATATAGATATAAAAAATCAGAAAATAGAAAACAGAAAAGAGAAAGAAAAATGAAAAAAGAACTTTAGTACCGGTTGCTGGTTGCAACCGGTACTAAAGGTTTTCGTTTCGCGCCACTTATTCGGACGCCGAATCAACAAACCTTTAGTACCGGCTGCAACCACCAGCCGGTACTAAAGGACCTTTAGTACCGGTCCGTGGCACCGACCGGTACTAAAGGCCTGTGCCTTAAATGCTCTCGCCCAGATCGGGCAGTTCCTCATTCTCTCACAGACGCAGAGTGTTTCCCGACGACGACGAAGAAGAGACGCCGCGCCGCGCCCTCGACCCCATCACCGGAGACATCGTGCTGCGCCGCTCCCTGACGTCGTCTTCGTCTCCTCCGACTCCGGCCGACGCTCCGCCGTTGCTAGGTGAGGTCCTCCCTCCTCCCTCCTTTTCGCCACCATAGCTAGGGTTTAGAAAAACGATGCAGCCGCCCGCAGCCGTCCCCAACGCGCCCGACTCCGGCCGACGCTCCGCCATTGCTAGGTGAGGTCCTCCCTCCTCCCTCCTTTTCGCCGTCGTAGCTAGGGCTTAGAAAAACGACGGAGCCGCCCGCAGCCGTCCCCAACGCGCCCGACCCCGCCGCCGACGGAGTGCCGCAGCCCAAATCCGTGCGGCATTGCTCGAGGAGTGTCGCCGCCGCCGCCGCATTAGGTCACAGCACAGAGCACGGCGGCTCCTCCCTCTCGTCCGCAATCGAGGGGCGCACGGCAGGGGACGGGGAGCCTCATTGTCATGCTGAAGTCAGCATGACGTCAGCCATTTCTATAAAAAAATGCTACTGTTTTTACATTATTTGTTAAATAGAGTGTTAGATTATTTGTTAAATAGAGTTTAGGACATTTTATATAGAGTGTAACATTATTTTAGAATTGCTAGAAAAAATGGTACTGTTTTTAGATGAATTCTTAGGAAATGCTATTGTTATTTATATGAATGCTTTTGTTATTTATATGAATGTTATTGCTATAATATTTATGTAAATGCTATAGTGTTAGCAAAAAGCAGGAGGGGAGGAGGGCTACTGTTTTTTTGCTACCGTTTTAGAGAGAAGATTATAGTTATTGTGTGTATTTTTTATGCAAAGTACTTATGCAATTTTATTTGATGCAAAGTACTTGCAATTTTTGCTACTGATTTAGGAAGTTTCTAAATTTTGGCCGATGATTAGATGGTTGCACGTTGCATCTTCAGGGAGGTGTGAGTGAACCATGTTGTCTGAACATATATGCAATGTTCATTCCACGTTGTTCGCTGACACCATCCCTGAAGCAATTCTATATGAGGCCTTGCTGTCTGTTTTGCAATGTTAGGAAGTTTGTAAATTTGGATTAATAGTGTGGATGCAAAGTAGTTGTGCAAATTACTTGTGTAATTTAGGGTAATTTTATGGATGCTACTATGTAATTTTATTTGATGCAAAGATTAGATTCAAGTGTTGAAATTTGTGAATGAAAGTGTTACAATTTGTGAAATATTATTGTGAAAAAGCAACCACAATTTCCCGCGACAACGCGCGAGGAATGCAACCACAATTTCCCCAATGCAAAGTACTTGATTTCGTCGATCCCTCGCCTCACCGTTATAACTTGACATCATGTAGGAATCTCGCCGTCTATCCCTCGCCTCACCGTCGTCCTGTCTGTGACCTTCCCGAGTCTCGTTGATCCCGCGCCTCACCGTCGTTCCCGAGCATCCCCTCATCCCCTTCGTTGCTTTTGTGAGTAGGGTTTGGAAAATATTCATCAAGAGAGAGAGGGGTGAATGGAAACCAGAGCTGACTATTAAACATATTGATGTAAGTGTGCTACTATTAAACATAGTCTCTTTAATTCATCATCATTTTGAATTATTATTTAATTAATTTATATTCTCGTAAAGACCTTGAAGCAGCCTCAGGGAAATGAATTATGTGGATTCTATGTCTGCGAGTTCATGAGGATCTTGAGCGTTGAGCAGGCGTCGCGTGAAAAAAGAATGGATGTGAGTGTGACTGTCTTGTACTATATTTCAATCTTATTATGATTTGATATATATATATATATATATACACACACAACTAATATATTCATATTGATCTCGTTTAAAGCTTAACGACAAGCGGAACGCCATCCTACCACATCAGCGCGTAGAAGCAATTCAAGAGGAGATAGCGGGATTTATCCTTGAGGAGGTCATGCATCCAAAGGGAGAATACCATAATCCTAAATATAGCTATGCCATATGAAAGAGGAGGATGTATGACATTATTGCGATCTCTATACACCGGATTGTATATATGTATGTAATAGCGTAGTATGAATATGTCCTATATCTAAATTATATTATATATCAACGTTTACCGTATGTAGTAGCGTAGAATACATATACAAAAGTATATTACGTATGCATCAACGTGTACCGTGTATATATATAATACCGTATGAATGTAAAACAGTAGATGAAAAAGAAAACATAAAATAAAATTGCAGTGAAGAAAAGAAAACAGATAACAGAAAAAAAAGGAAACGAAAAATAAATTGCAAAACCCTTAAAACCTAAACCCTTTAGTACCAGCCGGTGTTACCGACCGGTACTAAAAGTTCTCCGCACGAGCCCGTGCCCCGCGCCCACGTGGAGGCCCTTTAGTACCGGACGATAAGCAACCGGTACTGATACTGGGGGGGCATCAGTCCCGATTGCGCAGTACCGGTTGCGAAACCGGTACTGATGCCCCTCCCCGACCGGTACTAAAGAGCCGTTTTCCACTAGTGTTAATTTACACAAATTTGAGGCTGAATGAATATTCCGACTTAACGAGACACAAAGCGTCAAACATTTAAAAATGATGAAGACAAAATATTACTGGACATAATATAGACGAGAATGTCCCTCACACTATAAACCATTTTGCTTTAATGGTTAACGGAGAGGTAACTCACCATAGATTCCGCTTGATATGTTTCATATTTATATCCGAGTATGGAGTGATAATACTATTTTTAGTCCGAGAACCTAAAAACTGTACACTTAATTCTTATGAATTGTGTAAGGTGTACATATTTGGACTATTTTATGCGTATTTCTCTCAAGTAAAAAATAACATAAGAGCACATGTTATTTCAATTGTACAAGAACATTGATGACTGGTTAATAGTCTTGAAATAGCTATCTAAGCCACATAGTAATTTTGCATAACGTGGAAAATACATGTTTCTGGGTGTGTCGAACCCTTGAATGAAGATCAAAATAAGTTAAGAAGTTCGGAAAACTTAGAGTCGTACTTCCTCCGTTCTGAATTAATTGACTCAGATTTAGTACAACTTAGACTAAATCCGAGTCAATTAATTCAGAACAGAGGGAGTACTTCTCTACAAATGAAAAACACAATCTTATTTAAAAGTAATTTCTCGGCTAGCAAAGTTTGAGATATCAAACCCTCAATATAATATATGGTTGTTTTATCTATTTGTAGGCACATATATCATATATATATATTGGTTATTATTCTAAAATAGGCTTACCTTATTTACAAAAGATGTTGATGGATAGTGTTTTTCAAGGAGTTGACAACTATCCGCCTACTTTTGACATATTTGTATTTAGTTTTCTCAACTAGACATTTATGTTCTGATGCTCCGATATATACCCATTGACTAAATAAATCTCAGTTATTAAAAATTAGTGTTTCACACAATCTGAAATCTCCACGTCATAATAGAATATATAACCTACATACTATTGCACTCTATTTAAATTTGCTACATTCTATATTAATATTGTGTGTTGAGATAGGTTGACGTGAATACATTGGTTCAATCTCTGGCAAGCTCTATTCACCCTAAACAACAATTAAGGGCTCCGAGATATGAGAGAGGCAATAATAAATCTCCTAATAAGTGTACTTTTTGTATCTTATGTTATTGTGTTCTTCATGACAGTGTTTTAGGGTTGAGATAGTGTCATACAGAATAAAAACTTATTGGTACCATAATATTTACTAGAATGCTATGATTTTTATTTTCATCCTTCCAGTATTAATAAAATAACAACATTAGTTTATGAACACATTCAATATGATATAGACGATGCCCTCGCATTTGCGAGGGCCACCTTGCTAGTTTGTCGTAAATACGTGTTATTTTTTTAAAATGTGTTAATTTTAATCATCAAGTTGCAAAACGTTAGACGCGGGTCACCAAGTTGTCACGTGTAAGCGTTTTGATAACTTCGTGAAGGTAGACATAGTTTACATCTAGCCTTAGGTAGCTTGCTATTCGAACAACTACAATATACGCCTATCGGCTTACGTGCAAATTGTCATTAAAGCTTTTATTTATTCCGATTGCTAGGTTATTTTCAACGGTTTTTTGTTTGATTTTTTCAAGGAATTTGTAAAACAAAATTGTAGGAGGGTTTGTAAAAGAAAAGTCTACCACGCACGTAACTAACAACCACTGTCATCAGTGATAAAAATGCTCGCGCGCGGTAACTTGATGACCGAATCGCACACTCGATCGCAGTAAGTTGGTGTATGAAACCCGCGTTTTACTCATGTCCATATATATGGATAGATGTTCACTACAAAAAATATAGATGAAATATTAAGGACTACTCCCCGGCTTCCAAATATATATAAGAAGGTATTTCACATGTTGACTGGATTCAAACCGAAATAAGTGAATATACACACGGTAAAAATGTAGATAGACTTACATACAGATGAATCTGGATCGAAAAAGGCTAAACATCTATTACTCCGTACGTATATACGAAGAGCAGAAGAGGGAGTACAAGACAGAAGATGGAACAATAATTCAGGTCAGGTGTGTACATATGTGCGCGCGTGTTCGATGTAAACCGAAAATCCTGCGTACATGCATGGACGTACGTACGCGTTAGTTCTTCGCTAGTACGGAGTATTACATCTGTTTTTCTTGACAAGTCACCATTTTCACAGTCAGAGAAGAAAGAAAGAAAGAAAGAAAGTGGTTTACATACGTCTTAGATTCTTTGAGAGATGGAAAGCGCCGGACGTGGCAGCTAGCGAACCCATTTGGGCATGTTGACACGTGCGCGGATGGTCAAGGATTATCAGCTCCTGGTGAAGACTCTAACTGTGGAACCCAGAACGTAGGTCAAACGAAGCACCGCGGTTTGGGACCGGAGCTGGCTAGCTACGAATCAAATACAGGACAACGCGGTTGCTCTGGCTTTCTTGTACGGCACACGGATTTTACTATATCAGAGGGGTTGAACTTGAATATACAATCAGGTAATGGTACTACACATTTTAATCATTGAAGCATCAAGCACGTTAGTGTGCCACTCTGGTCTCTGGGAGGCCATGCTACATTCGCGCCAGCTAATTCGAATTTTCGGAAATGATCCGAAATGTGTTGTGAGCTGACATGGCATGCTGATTGTTGCCGCACTTAGCAATTAACAAACCGATGCTTGTACTTGTCTCCTCTCTTTCTCACTCATTCCTGCGCGCGCGGAGCACTTTCTATTATGTCAAGAAGGTACAAAAGTTCTAGACCTTTAGGCCTCCTTTGAAAATGATAGGAAAAACCAAAGGAAGATCGAGGGAATTCAAAGGAATGTAATGTCATGTTTTTTTTTTAGAAAAGGGTCACCCCAGCATCTGCATCAAAATGATGCATACGGCCACTTTATTACTTTTATTCAACAAAGCTGGCAAAAAGCCTTACAACGAACGAGTACAAGCTGAACCCACCAACACTGAACAACTAGCACAAACGACAGAGGGAACAGGGCCTTGTACCCCGTCCACAGCCGTCGCCGGCTCCTTGGCTAACGCAGAGATAGTGCCTTGTGCACACGCTCCGGAAGTCGCCTCCATCCTCTTCCTCCAACCCAACTTCAGCATGCCGATCGGAGCAAAACCTCTCGCCAGTCCTGCCGCCGATGCCACCATGACACCAGGCAGCGCCTCCACCCTGTGCAAGTCCACCAAACAAGGACCGTCGACAAGTCCTCGCTGCACCACGCCGCCAAGAATAGCCTTCTTCGTCATTGAAGGTGAAGCTCCACACCACCGGTAGACCACTCCAGGCACCCATGTTCCAAAACGATGCCCCCAAGAGGGATAAACGACACCGAAAGTGCCGCCATCGTCCGATCCGGTAACACCAGATCTGGGGTTTCCCCCGGAACATCCGGGCGGAAGGCAGCAGAATCACAGCGACGACTCCTTCAACAAGGTAACGACGCCCACGGGCGCCGCCATCGTCGGCTCCGACGTCGGAGCCCGGCTCTCACCGGCCATCATCAACTCCTTCAGATCTCCGCGAGCCGAGGCAAGATCCAGGTATGACGCGGCCACCGGAGTGAGCGGCACACCCGAATTTATCTCGCCGGTCAGATCCGCCCCACGTCCCGCCAGATCGAACCGCCGCTCTGCGCCTGGTCGACAAGGCAGGGCACGACCGTGGCGCTGGCGGCAGCGCTACGCCTGAGGATGGTCCGCCATGGCGCCCAACGCCCGAAGACGTCGCGCCGCCGCGCGCCCTGCCAGGTCCCCGCCTCTCCGCGCGAAGAAGTGGAGGTGGTGGATCGTGCTCTTCACCCTCCGCCTTTGGCGGCAGGGCGCCGCCACCACCACCGTCGCCGGCGGCAGCAGCGGCCTTCTGGTCTCTTCTTATGGGACAACCGAATTGTAATGTCATGTACAATCGAATCCTATGGACACTAGTTTTGGAACACCCTTCTGGTCTCTTCTTATGGGACAACCGAAGAGTGGTAACGTCACAACACAATGCCAGCATCACGCTCAGCATGATTTTGTTATCAATGTTAGAAAAGAAGCTAATTTACAGTTTGGGGTGATGGCTTGAACGTGCCTGAACTCTAAAGTGTACTCCCTCCATATCAAAATATAAGATGTCTTAGCTCTCCTTGATCTAAATGCATCTACCCATTTTTTAGTGTAAGGTTCACATGAATCTGGTATTTAAACAAGTCTAAATATATACAGATAAAAAAAGAGTAAAACATCTTATATTTTGATATGAAGGGAGTAGTACTTAAGAGATAACCACCAGGCAATGCCGGCTAAACACGAACGCCAGTATAATTGCGTAATGGCGCAGGAGAGCTGTGTTTTTATTTATAGAAGGAAGGCGGGCTACAAAGGAGCCAAACTGTACAAAAAAAATCAACAATAATAGTTGTCTGCTATAAGTTGCACACCTCTGGAAAAAACAGGAAGTTCAAAGCCACACGTAGAGGACAACGCAGATGGAAGGAAAGAACCCTCCCCTCTTGACCCGCTCCTGTGTTCAAAAAGGCGTTCAAGGCAACTAAACTAAAACCCACTTGTCAATTGTGATTAGAATCAGGATTGAGTAAATCATGCACTCAACCAGCTCATCTCCCTCTATTTAAGCACCCCAGCTCGCCCTTTTCTTCACCACTCTCTCATCAACAAGCACGGTGATCCATCATCCATCCCGAGCCAAAGAACCCATTTCCACAGTATCGATCTCGCTAGCTCGATCCTACATACGTACGCTTCCCACGACTGAGCAAGCTAAGCATTCGCTCATGGCGGACCAGCAGCTCCTGCCCGCGGTGCCGAGGTGGAAGCCTAGCCCGCCGAGGCGGCAGAGCCGGCCGGACGAGGCTGCCGGCGACGACGGGCCGTCCGAGACGGCCTCCGACCTCGGCGGCTCCCTGCGCAGCACCGACGGCGCCTTGTTCCCGTTCGGCAGCGGGAGCTCGTTCCCTCCGCCTCCGTTCGTGGCGAGGCCGGTGCACCGGCAGAGCTCCTCGCTGGAGATCAGCGTGGAGAACGGCACCGCCTCGGGCGCCATGGTCCGCGAGACGTCGCTGCGCCGGGTGGACCAGGGCGTGGTGCTGTCGTGGGAGGACCTGTGGGTGTCGGCGGAAGGCGGCAAGTCCGGCCGCGTGCCCATCCTCTGCGGCGTCAACGGGTACGCGCGCCCCGGCGAGGTCCTCGCCATCATGGGCCCTTCCGGCTGCGGCAAATCCACCCTTCTGGACGCTTTAGCAGGTATCCATGCACGTGAAATCATACGATATTATACTCCTGTCGTGTCCGAGCTGGCCTTATTCCGCTCAGCTTTCGTGGTAAACTACTCGTAAGAATTTGTTAGCTAGCGTACGCAGCGACGATATGATCAGTAGCTAGATATTCTTATGTTTTTCTTGGTGAGGAGACCAAGATGGAATTAGCTAATTCATACGAGTTTTCTGTGCTGCACAGGAAGGTTAGGCTCCAATATTAGCCAGAAGGGAGACATCCTGATCAATGGCCGGAGGCAGAAGCTATCGTACGGAACATCGGCGTACGTGACGCAGGACGACGTGCTGATGACGACGCTGACGGTGCGGGAGGCGGTGCGGTACTCGGCGCAGCTGCAGCTGCCGAGCTCCATGTCCACCGCCGCGAAGCGCGACCGCGCCGAGGAGACGCTGCGGGAGATGGGGCTGGAGGGCGCGGCGGACACGCGCATCGGCGGGTGGATGCACAAGGGGATCAGCGGCGGGCAGCGGCGGCGCGTGAGCATCTGCATGGAGATCCTCACAAGGCCGGCGCTGCTGTTCCTCGACGAGCCCACCAGCGGCCTCGACAGCGCCGCCTCCTACCACGTCGTCAGCCGTATCGCGCGGCTGGCGCGCGTGGAGGGGATGACGGTCGTCGCCGCCGTCCACCAGCCCAACACCGAGGTGTATGGGCTCTTCCATGGCCTCTGCCTCCTCGCCTACGGCAGGACCGTCTTCTTCGGCCCCGCCTCCGAGACCAACCAGGTACGTACGTATGTACTTCTATACGTATATACGTACGCGTGCGCGTGTATCACGTGTGTGGCAGTGCGTAATATACGAGTACAGTGCGGCTGATTGCTGCTTGGGGTTGTTGCTATCGAGCTTCTGTAGGGATGTACGTTGTCTATATCGTGTCAAGTCAGCGGCGTCTAGTAGATGTATACGAACTTGTTAGGGCTTAATTTGGACGTGCATAATACATGGTAGCCATCCTAGCTACTACTACTAGATAGGTGTCAAATTCTCGGGTCACACTTGACGGTGCGTAGCACAGACGGGTCGTGGCATCGATGCCGCGCCGATGGTCCTTTTTAAGTCCATAATATGCATGTTCACTCCTTAATGCCACAATAAGTTATTCAAGTCCAATTTGCATTTCAGGTATGTATTCAAGGTACTCCAGCTAGCTAGGTGATAAGAATACAATTCAAATCCCGCCTTTGAATAGGCTCGAGAGAGTTTTTTAATAGGGTTGAGAGAGTTGCCGATGAGGTGCTGAGTAAGAGTAAGATGTCACCTATGAAAAACGGAAATATTTTAGATGAGGTGTTCACTGTCAATGAGGTGTATGATGAGCTTAGGAGAACTAAACAGCTGGAGAGGCTCGTACTAGATTTTTTTATTGAGAAAGGATAGTCTACATTTTTCTCCTATTCACAAAAAAAAAATTAAGCCCAATGTGCACTTAAGCTTTTGATATTGAGACATATCTTAGCCATTCCTCTGCTTAAGACCCTCAGCTATGTTTCGACACGTTTTTAGAACCTGCCGCACGGCGCTTACCATGTGCCTGAAAATGAGTAGAAAAACTATACTCCAAACTTATAGGCAAGGAGTACGTACCGTGGAAATTAAGATCACAATTAAGTAGGAACAGTAGCACACCTCTACATCCGAAAACGAAGACTGTGCCCACCAAACAATTAAGAACTGTACTCCAGTCACTGGTAGGGACTGCTAGCACTGCTACAGCCGAATGGAGACCACTGCACACAATCCATCCAATCAGAGACTGGATCACATACAAACTGCACTATCACGCACGGGGGACATTCGTTTTGTGCAGCAAATCACGTTTTAGCCGCGTTATTGCGTTTGACTTGATGCCTGTTCGTCTTGGCTATGCCGGTGCCGGCACAAGGCTTATGTGGAATCCATCACATTCGTGGTACAGTGGCGAAGATGCGCTCGTTCAACAGTTTTCTTCAGTGCTGAAAGCTCAGTTTGGAGACGACTCTGCAGCGATCGTATAGTAATCGTATTAGGTAAACCACTGTGCGAAGCAAGTGCTGATACAACAATTAGATATTGTGTAAGAAACTGGGAAGCATTAGGGTTCATGAAATGAAATTGACCGCCTCGTTTGTGATTTTGAAGTGGGGACATGACAGAAACACACAAACACGTATGCGTGTTTTCTGCATATGTAGTTGGACTTGGAGTACATCAGAAAATTTGAATCTCAGTACTGAATTTTGTTAGCCTTTTTTTTTTTTTGCAGTTCTTTGCTCTGAGCGGGTTCCCTTGTCCATCACTGATGAACCCTTCCGACCACTTCCTGAGGACCATCAACAAGGACTTCGATAATGTGAGCACACCACCACTATTCAACTTCTTAACTGTCTACCTGAAGTCTTGTTGGGGAACAAAAAAATCCTGACCATGAATTCCATTGATTTCTCAGGACATTGAAGAAGGTCTTGGTGGAAAGAAGACGACCACCGCCCAGGCCATCGACGCGCTGGCGATCGCATACAAGTCCTCCGTGCACATGGAGAAGGTGACGCGGCAGATCGCCGACATACGCAGCACCGTGAGTAGCCCGCTGCCCATCACATTCTGAAACTTTCGGTTGGAGCACTGAATTTTGCCGATTTTAACAGTGGTGTGTGTGTGTATATATGAATTGTCTGATTTCAGGGAGGAGAGGTGGTGAAGATGGAAGGGCAGCAGCCAAGCTTCCTGACACAGTCCGTGGTGCTGACCAGGAGGTCCTTCGTCAACATGTACAGGGACCTCGGCTACTACTGGCTCCGCTTCGCTATCTACATCATGCTGTGCCTCTGTTGCGGTACCATTTTCTACGACATCGGCCACAGCTACGGATCCATCCAGGTGACTATCTCTCGTTGCAACTTAACTGTACTTGCTGAACCTGTACGCGTGTGTGCTGATGATCGTATGAAAACTCTGCAGGCTCGTGGCTCCATGCTCATGTTCGTCGCTGCCTTCCTCACCTTCATGGCCATCGGAGGCTTCCCGTCTTTCGTCGAGGACATGAAGGTGAAGTTTCCGAGCTCTACTATACGAATTTATCAAGCGGCCACAGTCTATCTCATCTAACTGTGTAATGATCTACAATATTCTGATGTATGTCTGCATCCGAAATGCAGATATTTGGTCGGGAGAGGCTTAACGGGCACTACGGCGTGTCATCGTTCGTGATCGCCAACACGGTTTCGGCGACGCCGTACCTGTTGCTCATCTCCGTGATTCCTGGCGCGCTTGCGTACTACCTGGTCGGCCTGCAGAAGAGCTTCGACCACTTCGCCTACTTCGCGCTGGTGCTCTTCACGACCATGATGCTGGTGGAGGGCCTGATGATGATCGTGGCCAGCGCCGTGCCGGACTTCCTCATGGGCATCATCACCGGCGCCGGCATCCAGGGCGTCATGATGCTCAACGGCGGCTTCTTCCGCCTGCCCAACGACCTGCCTAACCCCGTGTGGAGGTACCCCATGTACTACGTCGCCTTCCACAAGTACGCCAACCAGGGGTTCTACAAGAACGAGTTCTTGGGTCTCACCTTCCCCAACAACCAGGCCGGCGGCGCCGCGACCATCAACGGCGACGAGATCCTTAGGGACTACTGGCAGGTCGAGATGGGGTACAGCAAGTGGGTCGACCTTGCCATCCTGTTCGGGATGGTTATACTGTACAGGGTGCTCTTCTTGGCCATCATGAAGATCACTGAGAAGGTGAAGCCCATGGTGAAGGGGATCAGGTTCAGGAGCACCCAGCCGTCCGTCCAGGTCGCCCAGCATGGCTCCGGCAGCCCATGATGCAAATAACAGAGAGAGCACGACGGTTTTGTACGTAGAGGACGCCATTTTAGTAAATGTAAGAACTCAGTGTTGTGTTAGTGTTGCGCGGTGTGTGTGAGTGTGAAATCTTGTCAAATTCGCATTGACAGATGACATCTTTATTCTTTACAGAAGTGTAATTACTTAGTACGTGGGACATAAGCTACATGATTGTTATACTGCTACTCTCCGATACGATGTCACTCACACGAGGTGGTTCGATTAGACGATCCGATACAAAGTCAGCAAGAAAGGGAAAGGGGATCGAGAGCTAAGGTGGGAGAGGAGTTCATCAGAGGGGATACAAGGAGAGCCGTGTTCAGGAGAATGATGATGATGCCGATCCCGAGATGGCATCTCTCCTTAAGAAGTCGTCAGCGCGTCCAGTCCTTGGTCGGGTATCTTCCAGAGTCCTTGCGGTTGCGGCGCGGACGCTGGGCTGGCCCAGTCCGCGGCCCATGAGCAGATGGGCTCATGACAGTCGCCCCTTCTTCAACAGCGGCTTGCCCCCAAGCCGGCGCTCTTGGAAATCTTGCCTGCAGCTCCGCCTTGGTCTCCCAGGTTGCTAGTGAGGTAGGTAGTCCAGACCACCTCACAAGTACTTGCTCCAGCTGCTTGTGGCCGCGACGAACTTGACGTGTTTGTAGCACCGCCTCAGGTACCTGGTGTGGTGCAGATACATCGTCCACCTCTGGAAGCTCGGCGTGCACTGTCTCCGGCGGCGCCCCTTTTCGTAGCTGAGATACGTGAAACACGGGATGCAGCTTGCAACCTGCAGGAAGACGGAGACGGTAGGACAGGGTTCCAATTTTCTGTTCAACGAGAAAAGGACCGAAAAACCTGAACGCCAGTTTGGCATTTGCGCGGATCGCCAAAGAAGTTTGCACATACGGCTGCATCTTCAGATAAACCCAGTCCCCAACTTGGAACTCTCGCTCCGACCTCTTCCCATCGGCGAAATATTTCATACGATTGCTTGCTCTGTGCAAATGCTGACGAAGTAAAGCTATCATCAACTGCCTCTGATGCACCCATTCCTGCACATCCCGCACTGGCACCACTTCGGCGGACACTCCAAAGTATCGAGGCGGATGACCATACGGAGCTTGGAACGGAGAGGTTTTGATCGCAGTGTGGTAAGCAGTATTGTACCAGAATTCAGCCAGGCCCAGCCATTTACTCCACTGTTTCGGACACGAGCTGATGAAACACCGAAGGTATGTCTCCAGATATTGATTTACCCGTTCCGTTTGTCCATCCGACTGCGGGTGATACGCCGTACTCATACGAAGTTCAGTTTTGGTCAAGCGAAACAGCGTCTGCCAGAAATGGCTCGTGAAAACTTTGTCGCGATCCGACACAATTGCCTCCGGCATGCTGTGTAGTCGGAAGACTTGATCGAAGAATACCTGAGCCACTTGTGACGCCGTAAACGGGTGTGCCAAAGGCAAAAAGTGGGCATACTTTGTGAGTTTATCGACCACCACCAGAATTGAATTGTATCCAGCTGAACGCGGCAAGCCTTCCACAAAATCCATGGTTACAATCTGCCACGCCGATTCCGGTACTGCAAGGGGTTTTAACAGTCCTGGGTACTTGACTCGTTCAGCTTTTGCCTGTTTACAGACAGTGCATTTTTCCACGAATTCCTGCACTGACAACCTCATACGAGGCCATGCAAACAACTGTCGGATGCGCTGTAGGGTGGCCTGGATGCCTGAATGTCCCCCAATAGCCCCAGCGTGCAGCTGTTCCAAAATTTTCTGCTGCATCTCAACATTACCACCCACCCAGATTCTGCGTTTGTAACGCAAAAGCTTGCCTTCCCACTCCAAATGATGTACTGAATTTGGTGTGTTCTGCGACTGAGAGAGCATTCTTTGAGTGATTGCATCCGTGGCATATCCATTACAAATGTCCTGTAACCAAGCTGGGGTCCCCATGGTGATTGCCAGCACTTCACCTGCCTCAAAAGCTGGGTGTCGAGACAGAGCGTCTGCGACCTGATTTGAACTGCCTTTCTTATACTCAATGTTGTACTTCAGTCCCAACAGTTTGGTCAGCGCCTTTTGTTGCCAGGGGGTCATGAGCCGCTGCTCATCTAAGTGTGCTAAAGCTCTCTGGTCAGTACGAATCACAAAAGGCGACTGTCTCAGATACGGACGCCAGCGGTCCACTGCCAGCAGGATGGCCAAACTCTCTTTTTCATATGTGGATAGACCCCTGAGCCTAGGACCCAGCGCACGCCTCAAATAAGCAAGAGGATGCTGGTCCTGCATTAACACTGCACCGATTCCCTTGTCACTGGCATCAGTTTCCACAACAAAAGGCTTCTTGAAATCTGGCAAGGCCAAAACAGGAGCAGTAAGCAATGCCTGTTTGAGTGCTTCAAAAGCCTGTTGGTGTTCTTGCGTCCACACAAACAGCTCATTCTTCTTGAGCAGATCGGTGAGGGTTCTACTGATCAAGCCATAGTTTGGGATGTATTTGCAATAGTAACCAGTCATGCCGAGGAATTTGCGGACATCTCGCACATTGAGTGGTCGTGGCCAGGCTCTCACTGCTGCTACACTCTTAGGATCAGTAGACACACCCGCCGCAGAGATAATATGTCCTAAGTATTTGAGTTGCTGTTGCGCGAAGGCACACTTAGACTTCTTCACTTTAAGCTGATGCGCTGCCAACAACTCGAAAACAGTTTTGAGATGTTCTTGATGCTCCTCCAAGGTACGGCTATAGATGAGGATATCATCTATAAAGACCAGTACGCAGCGGCGCAACAGGGGAGCTAGTATGGTGTTCATAGCATTTTGGAAAGTCGCCGGTGCCCCCGTCAGCCCATATGGCATCACCTTGAACTCATAGTGACCTTGGTGAGTCTGGAAAGCTGTTTTGTGCTCCTCGCCTTCCGCCATTCGTATCTGATGATACCCGGCTCGCAAATCTAGGCTCAAAAACCATGCAGCTCCCGCCAACTCATCCAACAGTTCGTCGATCACCGGCATGGGGAAACGATTTTTGATGGTTAACGCATTGAGATAGCGGAAATCAATACAAAATCGCCACGTGCAATCCTTCTTCATAACCAACAAAACCGGCGAAGCAAAGGGACTGGAACTGATCTGTATGATACCTTGTCGTAACATCTCCGCAATCTGTTTTTCTATCTCATCTTTTTGCTCTGGATTATAGCGATATGGTCTCTGATTGACTGGTTTTGCACCTGGGAGCAGGGGAATCTGGTGATCGAACTCTCTCCTAGGTGGCAACCCTTGCGGCTCTTCAAACAGAGAAGCAAAATCTTGCAGCAACGCTTGAACTGGTTCTGGACAGGGACCCAACACCTCATGATCCTTGACTTCACTTAATTGAACCAGATGGCAAATTGCATTATCCCTAGCCAGACTCTCCAACTGATGCACTGCAATTTCTTTGCATTTTGTGGTGTCTGCCGTAATTCCTTGCAACTGCACAGTCTTCCCCTTGTGATGGAAAGTCAATTGTTTCAAACCCCAATGTACCACCATGGATCCTATGCTCTGAAGCCAATCCATTCCTAAAATGAGGTCATAACAGCCCAAAGGAAACAGACGAAGCGTAGTTTGAAACATTACCCCTTGAGCTTGCCATGGACAGTCTGGTAGTTCCTTATCACAATTCAGACTCCCACCATCAGCAATGGTCACTTTCATTGGTTTACATTGGCGTAGCTCTGACCAATTTGCTGCAAGGTTATCACTGATAAAGCTATGAGTGCTTCCAGAATCTACCAGCATCAGTACATCTCGACCATGAACAGTACCCCTCATTCTTACAGTTTGTGGAGGTTCAGCTCCCTGCAAAGCTGCCTAAGAGATAACACAGATTTGAGCATCAGTTTCGCTTGGCGAGGAATTTGAGTCCGTCTCGCACTGAAATAAACCCATCATCTCTTCCACTACATGGAGTTGTACTGTAGGGCCACACACATGATCGTGCCCCCATTTCTCGCCGCAGGTGAAGCAGAGGCCACGCGCGCGTCGATATGCCTGCATCGCCTGCACCTTGTCGTCGGTGCTGGAGACTGGAGTGCGGCGCTCCTCAGGTTTCCGAGCAATGGTGTTTCCTGGAGGTCGTCCCACCGGTGGCGGAGGCGGTAGCGGCATCGCAGTGCGCGGCATCGGCCTGGCCATACCCGAGCTGGGTACAGCACCACCACGCCAATTCTCCTTGGCGAGCTCCATTGCCTCCTCCTGCAAACGGGCGAGAGAAACAGCAGCATCCAAATTCCTGGGTTGTTGAATCATAACCACAGTTCTAATATCATGGCGCAAACCATCGATAAAATGTGTGACAAAGTAAAGTGGATCCCAGGATTGATGATGAGATAACAGGCAGTTCATCGAGGTGTTAAATTGCGCTGCATATTCAGTCACCGATCCTGTCTGCCTCAACCGAGAGAACTGACGAAGCAATTGCTCAAACTCTCTTCTGCCAAACTTCTCACACACCTTGACCACAAACTCTTCCCAATTCGCCACCGTGAGATGCGCGTTGGTCCACTGCAACCACAGCGCCGCCTCCCGCGTGAAATACACAACAGAAGTATCAACCCAAATCTCCCTATCCACACGACACACTCTGAAATAGGATTCACACTTGAGTTTCCACTCGAGTGGACTATCCCCATCGAAAGTTGGGCAATCCATGCGCGGGGTCCTCCCCTCTCTTTCTCTCGGTGTGGAATGAGCTGAAGATGGGGACAGAAGATCAAACGTACCCTTGTTCGGGGTCGTGAGGGTGGGCATCCCCATCAACGAACCCTGAGTAGAATTGTCGACGCGGTGGCCAATTGGCCCGTGACGAAGCTCGTCACCAGCTTGGATCCGTGCGGCGCCGACCAGATCCGGCGCAGCTCTTGATGCGGATGGCGATGTCGAGTTGGCGACGACGCGGTCGATCTGGACGCGCAGATCGCCTAGATCCGCACAGAGAGCGCCCACCTCCTGGTCGATTTTGGGTTTCCACAGCGCCAAATCGACCAGCGCTGGTTTCACCTCCTCCAACGAAGTCACCGCCACCTGCACCGACTCCATCTTCTCCGTGAGATCACCCAGTTGGGCGGTCTGCTCCTTCATCGCGGTCAACAGACTCGCGATCTGCTCCTTCAGATCGATTTCCACCATGATGTTTTCCAGCGAACGCGTGCGCGGCGCCAGGACGAAGGGCTCTGATACCAGATGTTATACTGCTACTCTCCGATACGATATCACTCACACGAGGTGGTTCGATTACACGATCCGATACAGAGTCAGCAAGAAAGGGAAAGGGGATCGAGAGCCAAGGTGGGAGAGGAGTTCATCAGAGGGGATACAAGGAGAGCCGTGTTCAGGAGAATGATCGATGATGCCGATCCCGAGATGGCATCTCTCCTTAAGAAGTCGTCAGTGCGTCCAGTCCTTGGTCGGGTATCTTCCAGAGTCCTTGCGGTTGCGGCGCGGACGCTGGGCTGGCCCAGTCCGCGGTCCATGAGCAGATGGGCTCATGACAATGATTTGTCAATATATATGCTATGAAATATTGTACATTTTGTAGTGGGCATATGCAATATCTCAAGGTACCAAATTTACCCTAAAAAAGAATATCATCTCAGGATTTCGTTGTTGTGGTTTAAACTTTAAATCCATCTAGGACCACCCTTCCAGCAAATAAGCCAGTCCATCGAACACTCATCTTCAGCGGCAGGGAAAAAAACGATCGGCGAATTCCGTGACAGGAGATGTGAAATGGGCACAACACGACATTGATAACATGATGGATTTAGAATTACAAATCTAGCATGACAGATAGTGCACAGCAAACAATGCCTAAACAACCTTGTTAGAAAATTAATCAGAAGAAATGTGACAGCCAAGAAAAATATTCATTTTATTTATTTTATTTGTAGCCTTCGAAAGTTATCAGCAAACCAGACCAACGTGCCGACCCAGACCTATCACGGCCGTCACGGCTTTCACGTGCCTGGCACGGCACGGCCCACCACGACCCGTCTAACCATGTGCCGTGTCGTGCCAGCACACGGACGGCAGATAGCGGCCCACGCATGGCACCTAAGCTAAACGCATCGGCCCGCGGCACGTCTAGCATGTCTGTCAGATAAAAGATCTGCTTAAAAATTAAAATAAGAAAGTAATGTTAAATGGGCTGATTTTACTCTATTCTCAATGGTTGACACAATACGATGTACATCATGTCACCCTTATACACACCCCCCATCCATCGACTGGGGCTCCTCCTCTCCTCTAACCACTCCTCCTCTCATTGTCTTTCTTCTATGTGCTTAATTCTGATATACACTGAAAATTAATAAACAACAACGTCAAAGCTATGTGCAGTTCAGCCCCCCTCCCCCAGGCCAAGAATTTTTAAGCTAAACCCTAGAATGTTTTGGCCCATCTGACTCCAAATTCAGTAGTATTTGGCCTTTTTGGCCCTTGTTGGAGGTATTTCCTAGAGGAAATAATATTAAGTTATTATTTATATTCAACTTCATTATTAGGGTTTATATCTTTATGCTATAACTGTATGCGTGTGTAGAGATATGAACGAACAAGTGTGTTGCTAATCCAGCTCTAAGATTAGCTTATATGAACGAACAAGTGTGTTCCTAATCTAGCTCTAAGATTAGCTTATATGTTGTTAGATAATCATGTATTACTCATCATGGACTTTGTATAAGTCAAACAAATATATAACCTTGCTAAGAGATAAATTGATGTTAATAAGTTAGCAAAGTGATTATGAAGTTCTGGTTATCTATGTCCCTATATCATAATAATATCCAGTGACCACACACTAGACACACCTCATATATGTATTTCGAGCAGTTGATCTTCAAAAGCAACGTCTTGCAGGTGCACTCAAGGTGGAAGAAATACTCAAAGTTGAGCTGCTTTAGTGGCTCGCCCTCTGTGAACTCTTCGAGGCAAATGTCGCATTCAGTTAGCCCTTCCTCCTCCGCGAGCACCTCGTATGTATTATCTTCAATACAACGATCGTCGCTTCATCGGCGCCTGGTGGTAGAATAGAAACAGTGTGAGGGTGATGGTTGTGACAACACCTGTGTAGTTCAGGGGTCCCCCCCCCCCCCCCCCCCCCCCCCCCCAGACCAAGATTTTTTTAGCTAAAACCTGGTACATTTTGGCCCATCCGACTCCAAATTCAGTAGTATTTGGCATTTTTTATTTTGATAAGTTGCTCTTCGGTACAACGGCGTGCGGGTGCACTAAAGGTGGAAGAAATACTCATAGGGGAGCTGCTTCAGTGGCTCTCCCTCTGTGAATTCTTCAAGGCAGATATCACATTCACTTGGCCTTCCTCCTCCACGAGCACCGCGTATGTATTGTCTTCAATGCAGCGATCATCGCTTCATCGGCACCATGTGGTCGTTTCTTTGTTTGTGTCCTTACTAGCAAGCTGCATCAAAGAATATAGAATAGAAACAGTGTGACGGTGATGGTTGTGACAACACCTTATTCCCGGATGTATAGCAATGTCACCCTTACTGCTCGTGTGGTGAAGGTTTTCACCAGCCGCTCCTCCTCTCACTGGCTTTCTTCTTTCTGCTTAGTTCTGATATACACTGAAAATTAATAAACAACAACGTCAAACCTATGTGTAGTTCAGGGGGGCGCCTCCCCCCCCAAGACAATTTTCTTTTAGCTAAAACCTAGTACGTTTTGGCCCATCCGACTCCAAATTAAGTAGTATTTGGCCCTTTTTGCTTGTTGGAGGTATGCCCTATACGCAATAATATTAAGTTATTATTGATCTTCAAGTTCATTATTAGGGTTTATATCTTTATGCCATAAATGTTGTGGGTCTTGAATAGTATTCAACGGAGAAACCCATGTGCACGTGTAGAGATATGAACGGACAAGTGTTTTCCCAATCTAGCTCTAAGATTAGTTTATATGTTGTTAGATGATCACGTTTTCTTCATCATGGGCTTTGTATAAGTCAACATATATATAACCTTGGTAAGAGATAAATTGATGTTAATAAGTTAGCAAAATGATTATGAAGTTCTTGTTATCTATGTACCTATATCATGAGAATATCCAGTGGCCGCACGCTTGACAATTATGCTTTGATCATCATCAATCGTACCGTAATAGGAGATTATAACGGTGACTTTTGGGTATAACCTAAAATGTGTGGTGGAGCTGAGATTATTCAATAATGGTACTTACTCCTCCAAGAGTTTGAGGGATACATCCTCTGGGCCCTCTTAGTATCACTGATTTCAACCAATCGTCTGGCCATATAAAGTGTGATCTTATCACAAGAATATGATGAGAAGATGAGTGATACCAATACGAGTTTATGTGTGTAGTGATCGAATGGTTTGATCACATAGTGCACATTTCTCACCTCGTGATATCATTGATATCGTGAAGCGAAGGGGATTAGCGTAATGAAAAACACAAAAGTTTTTTTTTGTTATTCGTGAATACACATGAGCCAACATGGGCGTCCATGGCTCCGTTGTTGGTTACTGTTCGGTAAGTATTCTGGACATGTGTGTGTATTGCCAAACCTTCTGAGTCACAAACTTAAGCTGTGTCAATCTTTTATTGAGAGTATTCTGTAGTTGTAGTGATGTTTGAAAGGGGTTAAAAACTTATTTCGATGTCCCAAGAACAACTCCGATGTCAATTGGAGGTGTTATAGAGAAGTTATCATCAGAGGCATATTATGCCGGTGAAAGGCTGAAAGCTTTTCGGGAGAGTTATATGCGGACATGAGATGTCTCGGGATGTTAGAAAGTGTTTGCGCCGCAATTGGGATGTAAACCGTATGGGTCCTAGGGTCCATGTAGGCCGGCGCAGAACCTCCCTAGGCCTTCCTAATATTGTTTGTGGGATTTTGAAAAGTCCCATATTAAAATGAAAGGGAAACAAAAAAGGAGGAGATCTAATCCGAGTGGGCCTAGGCCAACTCGGATTGGGAAGGGGCAGGTGGAGCCACAACATTCCCTAGGGCCAGGGGCGGCCAAGGGGAGGGAGTTCCCTCACAAAGGAAACTCCTCCCCCTCCCTCAATTGTCCATGCTGACTCTCTCTCTTGATCTTTGCTCTAGCGGGGTATTGAGGTGTCCTCTCCCATTAGACATAGATCTAATCTATCTCATCTCATGTGTTGAGAAAACTCTCTAGTAGTTCTCATATAGATCTAATCAAGTTGATTAGATATATAGATCTAATCAAGTTGATTAAATCTGTCGGGGACATTCTTTTTTCCATTTTTATTTTTTTCACATTTTTAAGATTTTTAAAATGTTCCGTTTGTGAAAAATGTTCAAATTTCAAAATGTTCAGAAGTGAGAAATATTCAGATAAAAATTTAAAATGTGAAGAATTAAACGTGTCCGATTTCACAAATATTCCAACTAAAAAATCCATTAACAATATTCAACCGAAAAATTATTCAATTCGAAATTTATTCAGCATTTCAAAACTTTTAAATTTAGGAAAACTTTCAGATTTTGGAAGAAAATTAGATTGTCAGAAAAAAATCATATTGAAATATATTCTAATAAAATATATTTTAAAAACTCACTACTTGCGTAATGTGTCGACCCTCTCCGGCTCGCCTTCACGCGGCATGGGGCTGCGCCGCCGCCAGCTAGCGGACTATTATTTGCTTCTGTTTTTTTTGCTTCTCTGTTTATTCTCTCTTTCTTTGTAGGTAACGGGCCGGCCCATCTTCCATTTTTTTGCTTCTCTGTTTTTTTCCCTCTGTCTTTGTTTGTTTTTTTCCTTTTTATTTCTTTTCCGTTATTTCTTTTTGTTCTCTTTTTTTCTTTTTAATCTTCTTATGATTTTGAAAAATGTTTCAATTTCTAAAATGTCCAGGTTTGAAATATTTCATATTTTAAAATTGTTCAAATTTCTACATCCGAACACATTATCAAATAAACCCAAATTTAGAAGCCCAAAAGAATAGGAGAAACTGCTTCTACCTGCTTCTCCCAACCAAGGCTTTCCCGCCGAAATCTAGAAGCTGACTTCCCCATGAGGTTAGACCCAAAATAAGTGGTCCTTGTTCAGGATACAAAGTAGTAGCTAGATGGTAAGTTATAAACTCGAAGAAAATCACAGAGAACGAATAAAAGTTAGATCTAGGTTCAAGCGGAAACTATTTTATTAATAAGCGGGTAACTCATGTATTGCAGTCAGGTAACATAAGTGTTAATAGCGCAAAACTTTTGATCTGAAAAGAAAGTTATTGAAACATACTGACATGCGATCTAGTTTTAAAACTCGTTGGAACTAATCTAATGGTGAAAAGAAACGGTTTGAGCTATAACTTTTTGAATTTTCTGATTTCATATTAAATTATGATAAGGTAACCACTTTTGTCATGTTTTTTTGCATGCGCCAGACTTGGTTCTTCTCGTGCGGCATCACTCGGATAGGAGCAGGCACGATTCTGATCATCGCTGTCTATGCATAAGCTAAGCTGCTGACCGTTGTAGAATTAGAATCACCATTGTTAATTTAAAGTTAGGAGAGTTGTGCTCCCGAACTTGCTCAGCCGCAAACTGAAGCCAGAGCCCAGACGGAGCGAAGGCGTACTGTTTCTACGGCCAACAAGACGGTGCAGTGGAAACGTGCACTGGGCAGAGCACGGCGATTCAGCTGCGGGTAGCTCCGCTCTTACCCATATGCTACGGTGTGATCCCTAATTGCGCGATATACATAGTTTTTTAAGTAAGGTAAAAGATTTTTCATTTTCATTAACTAAGAAGGAGTTTATTGGGATTCGGACAAGCACCAAGGACACGCCCTAGGATTTCAACGGAGGAGTTACTCTCCCGGAATTATATTCCCAAATATTTGGCGCCAGCGGAGCCGCCACATGTCGAAAGACCCTAGCATTACGCTTCTTCCACACCTCCCAAGATATAAGCATTACCATGAAAAACATCGCTTTTCTGGCAACTCCATGATCCAACGCTAGCTTAGTTGACCAATCATTGACGGATGTCTCGTTTACCCAAAAGCGCTAGATAGGTATCATGACAACCACACCAAGTGAGGATCTCTTTCTAAATCCTTATTATGAAGCAACATTTGTAGAGGAGGTGCCTCGAGGATTCTTGCACTTGGTTACATACAGGGTAATTTCCATAATTTTGCCATCCTCTTCTTTGAAGACAGTCGGCCGTCCATATCCCATTTTGGAGCACCAACCATGCAAAGAATTTGCATTTTGGTGAATCTAGGGGGGGGGGGGGGGGGGGGGCTTAGCCACCCCATGGTTGTTATTTTTATGAAGAAACTGGTCACCGGAACTCTAATTTCTTACTTATTTAGTCAATCCGCCCCCCTCGTCAAGTTTACAACACCATTTTTCTCCCCTCAAGGTGAGCTTTCCAAACCGTGGCATCCAAGGAGGTGAAGGTGATTCCTTTGAATTGCATCTTGTATGCCGTCTTCGCGGAGTAGAGCCACCACTAATCACTAGTCTCATAGTCTCAGATTCATAACTGGAGCTTCGAGGTGAACCGGTGAAAGACAATAGAGGAGTGAGCCCGCGACCATGGCCAGGAGCGCGCCAGCGCCGCCGCCGGCCTGATCTCCTCCTCCCGGCGTCCTCCCTACCAGCGCGGCAAGATCCGGCCACCCCTCGTCGTCCTCTCTCCACCCATCTGCTCAACATGTGAGGGCATTCCTTGTCAAGCTCCAGCAATGGCGGAGGTTTCTCCGTCCTCCCCCACCCACCACCAGCCCCTACCGGCGGCCGCCGCTCCGGCCCTGTCGGCCACCGTCTCCCTGCGTCCTCACCAGGTTCCCCCGCCCCCGCCAGCCATGGTTCCTTTCTCCCCGCGCGTCGTCCTTCCCCTGCTCAGGTCCGTCGTCCTCGGCGACCTCGGCTCTCTGTCCGGCGCGACGGAGGCGCCCACGACCCGGATGGAGGAGCGGCTTGAGTCCCGGCTGGACCAGGCGGGTCTGCCGCGCCCCGCGCTCCGTTCGATGGTCATCGGCGACCTCGGCTCGCTCAACCAGGGGTCGGAGGCGCTGTCCCTGCTGGAGCCGTCGGTGTTGGAAGCGACCGTGCAGGTCGGTCTCCCCCACGACCCGCCACCTCCTCCTGTTCGGCCACCGCCCGAGCTCAAGCAGCAGGTGCTGGGGATGCCGACGTCGGTGGCGCCGGAGGTGAAGGATGATGCACTCGGTTGGCAAGAGGTCCGGAACAAGAAGAGCCAGCTGCGGAACCTGCCGCCTCCCTCTTCTCCGCGAGGTGGTGAAGACCCCGCCGCGGCTTTCAGGCGTCGGGTCAGGGGAAGGTGCTTCCGATGCCTCGCGCCTGACCATCGCGTGGCTCTCTGCCACGGCGACATCCGATGTCTCGCCTGCAACTGCTCCGGCCATCGGGAGCGAGACTGCGGACAGCTCCAGAAGGCCAGCCAAGACTCCGCCGGCACCAAGGTGACGACTCACGGTCCAAGCCGTCCTCTGGACCGCTCGTGGGCCTCTGTTGCAGCGCCCCCTCCTGGGCTTGGGGGACGGGGATCCCCAACTTCTGCGAAGTCAACGGCGAGTTCGGCGCCTACTTCTCTGGATCCTCCAGTTGCTTTGTTGAAATCCCTTGTGGTGGAGCAGGTTGCCTTGATGCGAACTGAGATGCAAGGTTTGGTTGCGTCTCAGCTTCAGGAGATGGTTGCGGCTCAAGTCGCGATGACGGAGACTATGCAGGGCTTGCTGGAGCGTTTTGGGAGCTGTTTGGAGAGGGCTGAGAAAGCTCTGGAGAGGCTCTCTTTCGCGCCCGATGTGGTTCCGCTGACTCTTGTGCCGCCTCCGCTTGCTGAGATCAGTGTTGGCAGCATGGAGGGTGCCTCTGAGCTCTTTGGTCCTTTCTCCCCTAGAAACGTGCCCAATTCGGGGCCGCTGATTGCTTCGGAGCGCACCACTTTGGGGGATCTTGAGGATTGTGGTGCACCAAGCTCCGTGGAGACGACGAAGGAGCTGCTACAGACCGATGTTGAAGAGTTACAAGATAAGGACTCATTACTAGACGACGAGGAGGCGAAGCATGAAAAGGAGGGCATTGCCGCACCAGGTGCGGGATTCGCTTTGCTGTCCGATCAGAGTGAGCATGCTGCTGAGAAGGAGTCCTGGCAGCAGCTCGAGAAGGACATTGTCGCGTCGTTGCAGTCTGGCCCTGGACTGCAGGACACGGAGGAGGGTGCACATGTGTGCCCCTTGTCGGGCTTCTTAGCCCGAGTCACGGTGCCGCTCGCGACCTCTGTTTTGAGCACGCCGTCCACGGCATTGGTCCACGAGTTGGAGGTGGAGGCGCCGTCTGTGCGGAAGAGCGGCAGGTTTGCCAAGATGCACCCGGAAGGCGCCAACATGGAGGAGCTGGCCAGGGAGGCCGTGGCGCGTCGCCTCGGTTCGTGGCCTGAGGAGGCTAGCACCACGGAGAGTCGACGGCAGGACTTCCATGCCATGTTTGATGGGCCTCTCTCGGACCAAGCGGTGGCGGCCATCGACGACCTCGTCCTCTATGTGAAGAAGCCGAAGAAGAAGAAGAAGAAGAAGAAGAAGAAGAAGAAGAAGAAGAAGAAGAAGAAGAAGAAGAAGATGTCAGGAACCGGGTTGGAGCGGCAGATGCCGCCGGGGGTGGCCTAGGTGCCGAAGTTTCTGATGCCTGGGCACTCCTTGGTGCGGAAAGAGTTGGAGCTGCGGGCATTCGCCGACACGCATGATCCTGGAGACTTTGTTTTTAGTTTTTGTTTTTGAAGGAGTTTTTTCCTAACTCAAATTTCTGTACATAAACCTCTATTCTATCTAATCGGATGACGGATACGACCGTCTTAAACCTCAAAAAAATAGTCTCATTGGAGTACAGTAGAAGCAACGGCCCTCTCAATCTCTCATAGTCTCATTGGAGGAATCTGACCGTACGTGACAAGTGCCAACCCCTTGTCCGGGAACCCCCTAGCGACACCGGCAGAATATACTTTCCTCGTGCACCCGTGTGCGTAACATTGTCCGCTTCACCGTCGGCTACGCTACGCTACGTACGTGCGCGCACAGTTTGCACATGCACATTTGCTTTTGTTGCTACTCCAAGCTAGGGCTTCCGCCCCGTATCATCATGTATGCGGCTGGATCGATGAATCTGAAGCAGATCGATCTGCATTCCAAGCTAAACAAACGTCAAACAGAACAAAGATGTAGTGATTCGAGGATGGGCTATTTTTCGCAGATGACGTTTTACCCAAGCAGAAAGTTGAGTGTTCTGATCCTAATCAAGAACATGAACATCCACCCCTAGTCTTACAAGTGGTTTTTCTCTGGCAACCTTAGTAAGCATGCCGAAACAAAGCAGAAAGTAACAACAAACCCAACACAAAACCCTTGCATTGCATCATGTGTCCTGCAGCAGAAATTCAGCTGCTGCTGCTACCTCGTGCACCATACATAAATGCCCCCAGGCCGGACAGAATCCCAATCCATCCACCGCCCCAGAATTCCACCTCATCGTCGTCGTCCCCGCCCGTGGGGCTCAAATCTGTTTCCATTCCCGTTCCTGAACAACGCAGCAATGACATAGACCCGTCGATTTACATACAGCCATGCACGCACGCTCGCACGCAGCTGGAAGCAGTTAAGGGCATCAACAGCTGCTGCAGCTTCAGTGGTCATGTGCCCTGTTGGCCGTCAAACAGCCAGCTAGCTAGCTTGACAAACTCGGCTCCCACGCGCGGAGCGGAGCGGAGCTGGCACTGGCAGCCGGAGTCACATTTGGTAGGCGTCCTGGGACGGCCTCATGCTCAGGTCCTGCGAGGACGGGTACGCCATCTGGGCAACGTGATCGCTGAACGATCCATTCAATGCGTGGGGCATCTGATGCTGCATCAACAAACGGAAAAACCTTATCAGCATCCTGTTGTTCTTCAAACTGTTTCACTGCATACATACTGTCCAGGTGAAGGAATCTTATACTACTGTAGTACAATGGTAGATCTTTTGGGAGCTGTTGGGCGTTGAGGTGTGGTTTTTGGAAGCAATTTAAGTTGTTTGATTTTGATGCTATCTTATAAATTGAGCTGTGTCATCTAGTTAGGCAGTTAAACTCTATATACATATGTATGTTGTGATTCAGTTTATTGAACAGATGATGCTAACCTGCGACCCATCTTTCGCGCCTAACTGCGCCTGCATGATTCTTCTGAACACGTCTGGGTTGGCCATGGCACCGCCGCCGCCCTGCATCAGGCCAGGCTGCGATAGCTGTAGTTGCGGGTGCATCATCTCCGGGGAGAATCCGATCGAGGATGAAGACACCCCAGGGAAGCGAAGAAGCTGTTGGGTTGACAAGGAAATGTCGGACATGCTCAATTAGATTCCTTGAAAGGCAGCTGATGCATGGAAGATAATCGAGGATGCTACATGGTAGTGGTAGCTTACATCTTTTGAGAGAAGCCCTTCTATGTTGAGGTCCAGCCTCGGGTTTACTGTTGCGAGCTTCATTGACAAGAACTGCAAGATACAACAGCAAGTGTCAAAATTCTGTGCTTTACCATCACTAAAGTAGTTAGAGGAAACGCCGTTCAGTTATCTGTATCTAGTGATTTGCTGATTATACTTTTATCGTTCCACATAACAACTATGTTCGGAGCTAAAATCCTAGTTGGTGCAATGCAGAGTTGCCTAGATGTTCAGATCCTTGGGAACATTACCTCAACTTGTCTTTGCAGGGACTGAACATAGTTGATGATCTCGTCGAGCATCACCGCCTTTCCAGTAACCTGAATTCAGTTTCAAGAAACAAAAGCTTCATTACATTCGTTACGAGATGGACTGATAAGAAAAACAAAACTCTTTCAGAAGGAAGGGGGAAATATGCCCACCTTGCTGCAGCCAGGAACAAGGTCCTGCAGAAGCTTCATCCTCTCACTGATCTTCTCCCTTCTCAGCTGCACAAACATCCAGAGTTTTAACACCACTCAAGTACTCAAACTTCGTATTGCATCCATGCTAATCAAACAAGCGATGATGCAATCTCTGTATGTACCCACCCTTTCAGCGAGGCTGTGGCTGTTGGTTGCCTGCCCACGCCTAGCTCGGACATGGATGTAGTCTTCCTTCTCAGACTCCTCCTTGGCCCCCTTCCCTTTCGACCTGCCCCCGGTCGTCGTCGCCGTCGCCGGGCTGCTCTCCTCGCCTTTATCTTTGCTCTGGGCACTCTCGTTCGCAGAGTCAGCGGCCACGTTGGAAGACTGAACCTGATCACCACCCAGCACCTGAATGAAACACAAGCTTGTTCCTGTTAAGTACTGAACTCAAAGCTGGAAACAGTTTCAGTGATAAGCAAGATGAAAACGGAGCAGTATAGACCTCGCTGGGCCTTCTTCTCTTCTTGGAGTCCGATCCTTTGGACGAGCAGTCACCGCCGGCTGCCTCCGAGCTCGGCACGGCAAGCTCCGGCTCGGCCTTGTTGTCGCTGCCGTCCTTCCTCCCATGATCCAAGTACCCGTCCGAGCCGCCGCCGAAAGCGCTGCCCATGTGATGATCGCCGGCACCACCGAAGGCACCGGCGCCGCTCATCATCCCGCCGCCGGCGCCAGGGCCGACGAAGCACGACGACCGCGCGGCCCGCTCGATGAACCCGGAGTCCACCGGGAAATGGCCCCCGAGGCCGGGCGGCGGGAGGAACCCGGGCACGGGCGCCAAGAACCCGGCACCACGCGCGGCCGCCGACATGGCGTTGACGTCCGAGAGCCCCGACATGTTCTGCGAGGCCTCCGACGGTGCCGCCCACATGCCGGACGCCGCCGCGAAGGAGTCCATCATGTGGGCATGGTGCTGGTGCGTCGAGAAGCCGCCGCTGAATTGGCTCTGCCACTCCACGGGGACGCCATTCCCATGGCCGCTAGAGGACCCGTTGCCCTCCATCCCTTTCTCACTGCTCTCGTTCATGTCCATCGATAACGAATTCCCTGGGCTGGCTGAAAGAAGCAGAGAGCGAAGATGAAGACGAAGTGTTCTCTACTCGGGCTGGACAGAGCCGTGTGGGCAATGCGATGTGAGGACAGGCAAGAACTCTTATTGCGGCCTATGGACAGAAACGGCAAGAAAAGGGGGATGCGCCCACCGCCCACTGCAGATTCCGACGCTATGTGCCGCAGCGAGAGACGCAGGAAGAAGAAGATGATTAGATGAGCTATGAAAGAGGGAGGAGCATAGACCACAGATAGAGAGGAGGGAGTCCGTAGGCAGCAAAGGCTTGTGGCATTTGTAGGGCTACACTACTACTACTCGTTCTTGACGACTGCTAGCTAGTAGTACTAACTGTATTGGAGAGGCAACAGCTTTACTACTCTCCTCCTAGCTAAGTCACACACTCGCCATTTTCTGAAAAAAGAAAGTCTCAGTCACCACCACCAACGCCACCGCCACGGACTGTTTGTTGTTTAAACCTTAACAGTGTTAGGGCTTAATTTGTGCTGCTTTATCTTTGTTAACAGCCCTTTAATCATGCTGTTTACCTTTGCTTTTCTTACTCCTTGGTTACTTACTTGCTTGGAATCGCACATAGAGCAGGCGTAAAGAGGCATCCCTGACATTGCCAACCCTCGCAGGCATTTGTTTATGCCCGCTAGCTTTCTCAAGGCCTGCCTGCCTGGCTGTAAATTTGTGCACCCACCCCGCTCATCATTATTTGACTGTTTGCGGTTTTTTAATCCCTCGACACGGGCAATTATTTACACGCCCTTCATGATCGGCATGATTAGTTTTGTTGAAGAAAAATTGGTGGTCAACATTAGGAGGGGCAGTGATCGAGGCATATTGCCCATTCGCCCCGACGGCAAAGCAATGGCACTTCCGTTTCATCATGGATTGGATAGTAGAGGAGGAGGCGATGACTCACAGGAGAGCAGAGATTATGTGGAACTGGAAGAGATTCATACTTAGCGATCATGTAGCCGGTTTCATGCATGCGTCCCAAACATATCAACCTTTGATTAGGGAAGCTCTGTTCTGCTCTGCTCTGCGCTGCACAGCTGAGCTGGGAAGAGAGATGCTTTCCTCCCAGGGTTGAGATTCTCCTAATCTCAATCTTTTCTCTGCGGTAAGATAAAAACTATTCGTTAGCCTCGGGGTTAGCGAACGCTCGAATCTAGCTTTAGATTAGTTAAAGCCTACCACCCATGCAATACTTTTATTCACTCCAAACACGCTTTTGCCCCCCGCCCCTGCTTATTAAGCTTTTAAGTCCGGGCTTAAGAAAAGCATCAGGAACAGGAAGCAGCTGCGTCATTGACCCATGAAAATCTCTCTATCTATCGACCTCCATGGCAAGAAGTGGCCTGCAAGTTACAAGTTATTCCCCTGGGTGCAGCTAAGCTTACCTACTCTTTATCTTTTCCCTCCTCATCTGCCTACCATTAGTGGCGCCATTAGTGAACTGTTCACTCTAAAGCGGTAAGGAGGATGAAAAAAAAACAAAGGGACGTACGTACCGAATCTTGAGAGAAATGCAGAGATTGGAAAGGATACGACTTCAAACTGCTGAGCTCGGCCCAGGACATGGACCACGAGCTACGTAGATAACAAGCCTTGATAGATTCCTAGACCAGTCCCCAGCTTAGCTCTGCTTTTTTATCCTTGAGAAGAAGAAGAAGACCGTCTCGTAGCCACGGGGGGTTAGCCCTACACATCGCCTTCGCCGTCCATGACCCGGTGTCGTCCTGCGGCGGCGTCCAGGCCCTTTTGCCAGTCCTGTGCACGGCAGCGTTGGCCGGCCTCGGCACAAGGCATTTACCCGTGCTACTACGCAAGCAAAACTTCCGGGCCGGCTCGTGCAGTCATTGAGGAACGCTAATGGACCCGACCGTGCACCAGATTATCTTCTTCTGCATCATTATGCTCGCCAGAAAGGTTGCTGCAGATCTATGTCTCCTTCTCCAATCATTGCCACACAAATTCATGTGTACCATCCATCCATCCATATGAGCCGAGCGGACTCTGCTCTGCATCAGGGTCGGATAACGCGAGACCTGATCGACGCAGGAGCCCTCTGTGAACAGGAACAGAGGATGGGCTGCAAATAAGAGCAGCATTTGTGTCAACAGAATAATTAGAGAAAATGCAGCACTACTGATGTGGATGACAGTGGCTTCATGAATCATGAGTTTAGTCCCTACATGTCGGCAGCGGGCCGTCCGGTGTAAGTGAGAGCAGAGGATTGATTCCTGCAAACAAAACGGCTCCAAGATATAGCAGCCAAACTACTGTAAGTAAACAAATGGAATAATGTCTGCATGACATTAGCTGGCAATCGTCTCTTTAGGGGGGGAGTCTAAAGCTATAATACGCATTCATGTTATAATGGGATAAGAGTTTCGGCATTGGATTCGTTCGTCTCACAGAATCTGCTCCCTGTAATTGACTGTCATACTTAACAATTTCTGACCGAATTTCGGTTTCTTCCAATTATGAAATAAAAATCACAGATTCTCCCCTTAAAATATGGACATCATCAGAACAGCATACAGCAAACGGTGTGGTTATTTTGAAGATAAATGGTCTAAGATCCAGAACAATAATAAAGGGTTTAATCTGAACATGCTTAGCTTCCTCAAGGTAAAAGAAGGATCGAAAGAGATCCACCATGGCTATCATAATTTCTACTACATGCTACAAAAGTTTGTTCAAACTGTTGTTGCAAAGATGTATCGAGAAGCAAACACAAAAGCAGTCTTACCAGGATCATTACCACGGATGAATGATTAGAGTTGAACACGGATGTTTCGATTGCAGGGCAAGTTGGTGCATAGTTTCTCCACAATGTGAGCACCTGTGTGTTAATTCAGCATCTGTTTCCATGTGCCAAGGGTACAGGATCTCTAATTGTGCTTAGGAAAGCGTATGTTGCACCTTTCTGTAAACAATAAATAAAGCACAGTCCGTAACAAAGACAGCTGCACGCGAGATGCAAGTGAGTATAGTTTTGGTAAAGGTCTATGTTAGGTGAAACCTCCTTGCAGGCTATGATCATACAAAAAAAAGGCATCAGAAATTACGAAATAATATAAACCCTAATTGTGCATTAGGGCATACGCTAATGGTCTTACTATACTCTTAGTGCAGTGATTACAGCTGCAAACTAGGGCTTAGGATGCAAAATACAAATGTACATCTGGGGAACACTAAAGAACTTCCCCCGAGAGGTAACAATAAACTAATGGTGTTGATAAGAGCAGCAGGCTGTTCATTAAGGCCAACCTGTTAATGATTGGCGTGGAGCTAGGGCATTCTACTCTGTATCATATAACATTATGTCCGTGTGCATATGTGTGTGCATGCGTGTGTATGTTTCCTTGTGTGAAGAAAAAAAAATCAATTTGTAATCATAGCGTACCAGATCTGGTCACTTGTGCCATGTATAACTTTCTGGTGCCTAAGGGTGCCTACAATAGTACTAGTAGAAACAATAGTTATATCTCACACTCTTTCACACAACCTTGGATCAATGTTAAACACAACCCTCAATCTTAGAGAAAATGTTATCTATAATTCATTAAATACTGGCCACAAATTTCATAGCGTAATAGTTCTCATGTGGTTATGCCAAAGCGGTCTTTCGCATGAGATATGGCTCAGTTTGTCTTCTGAGTTCTGTCTCCTTTACCTCACCCAAAATCAGACGCGACCAAGCTCAGAGACAGCTGACATCACACAATTGGAGATTCCTAATTCAATTCTCAATCAACTAGAATGTAAACGATCCAATCGAATGAATGAGCCTTTGCCTGATAGAGCTACCTAGCTTTGTTTCCTCCTAAGAAAACAGTTGCTTAGAAATGTTATATCGCCATGTTTTACATGGGACAAGGTTGATTAGATTAAATTTCGCTCAGTCTCAAGAGTCCAGTGCTATCTGTAAAGAAAAGCAAGCATCATATTGTGTGAAGAGTAAAGATGATTGGTGTTTTACATTCTTCCTCTTTGTCAATTATGTAAGATTTGAACTTCTTCATTCACGGGCTTTGATTTTTTCATTAAAAAAAGCCACTGGCTTTGATGCATTCATGCAGCGTTTCACTACCAAAGACAACTACATTATTAGGAATGTGATTACTTATACCCAAGAAGCTTTCCCAACAGACAGCTCCCATGCTATAATTCCAAATAGGCATGCACTTGCATCATCCAGTGTCCTTTTGTTCAAAAGCCAAGCCCCTACATCCAGCAGACCACCAGGCAGTAATAACAACAGCACGATGGAAGTGGTTAGTTATGTTCAATAGTGTTGATCTTTGTCCTTGTTACCAATCCCACTCTTTACTTCATGAATTTAATATTTACTACCAGTTCTTGTGCAGAATATTTCATGTCTCTTTCAAAATCAACAAACTGTAGCAAGGGAGTTAACAATACTAGCATACTAGTGGATAATTGCTCTCCCAGGAGTGTGAAAAATCCAGTACACTAATTTCTGATGCCCTGAAGGGCAGTTGCTCAAGAATAGAATATATCAAGTTAAATTAATCAACCTGAATAGCTAATTCCACTTTGCTACGGTGCATTACACTGCTCTAATACTCGAAGTCTCTCCAGTACAATATTGTACCTTGCAAGACCCTTTTGTGGTTCAAATTAACCTAGCATACAACTTCAATAAGCATGTTCAGGTCTACTGTAACATATGTGGGGTGCCATGGTAGAACATATAATGTGCAAATATCAGATAAAATGACATATGGAAATTTTGAAAATATAGGGTACCAATAACGTAGATGTATCTATCACGTGCACAAAAATATATCATACAGACTAATGGATAGTGTGAAATGAAAATATAAAATGCACAGGCATGGGCCCAGCTGACGGGCCAAAACTAAAGGTAAGCCCACTCATGGGGAAAGCAGAAGCCTAGTTGGTCCTATTCCCTAGTTTTTATCATTCAACTGTGAGTTCATGTGAAGCTGTCATCCTCAATTGTATGGTGAAAGTAAGGACAGTAGGAAAACAGCATTAAGTATGTATCAGGTAATTGACGATTCCGAGTCCCTACCATCTGAAGGATCTAAATTTATCCGAATTTAGTGGCACTTTTGCGTAGGACATACATCTCAGATTCATGTTCGGTGAATCATGGAGACTGAAAAGGACAATAATTAGGTTTCAAGTTACTGAGACATAAGAGGGTGGTAATCATGGTGTTGGTTTATGGGTGGCTTAGCATTTAAGAGACATAAAATCGAGTCAAGAGCCTCAGGGCACATTAACATCTATCTAATATTGACAAAACGTTTCTAGCATGATATATATTTCTTTGTAACAAGTACAACTAGGCAACTGAACTGAAGCTCATCCGAAAGGTTACCAGTAATCTCCACAAGAACAAGACCCTTCTCTGAAATGATGAAATCGATTTGCATCCCTAACAATTATGCACCTACCATAAATCTTGCTTAGAAGTTTTATCGCATTATGACAGTCTCCACAGACCCGGAGGTTCTTTACAACCCGAATAGGCGTCCCAGGCGCGGTGCTAATCAACCCAAAGGCAATTGCAAGCTTCTCGCTGTGAAGAGCAAGTGAACTCTCCTTCACATCCTCACCATCAATATCTAGCAGCACTTGAGAAGTGTCTGGAGCATATCCCGCAATTTTCAAATGCTGGCATACCTCGCTTAGCATCTCATATACATCCCTCTTCCTTGAGTGACTTTTATCTCCAGATATGAACTCATGAATAACACCATCAAGTTCTATTGAACTGCTTCCAGGTACCTTCTGCACTCCACAATCCAACATCAGCTTCCTCACCATATGCACGCCTTTCCAGTTGCCATCTAGCGCATAAATGTTGGACAGCAACACATACCCTGCGTGATCATTTGGTGCAGCCTTAATAAGCCTGTGGCCTGCCTTCTTTCCCAACTCAAAGTTCTTGTAAGTTCTACAAGCACCAACTAGTGCCTTCCACAGGGCAGCATCTGGCTCCATTGGCATCATCTGGATCATCTCAAGCGCCTTCTCAAACAGCCCGGCACGGCAGAATAGATCCACTATGCAACCATAGTGAGCAATGTCAGGCTCAATACCATATGAATTGGTCATTCTCTCGAAACAACTAATACCTTCCTCAACAAACCCGCCATGGCTACAAGCATTCAGTACAGTGTTAAATGTAATTTTGTTAGGCACGAACCCAGTTGTCTCCATTCTAGTAAAAAGCTCCAGAGCTCTTTCACTGCAGCCATTTGCTGTGAAACCAGCCAACATCGCATTCCAAGTATCCACGCTCCTCATTGCACACGAATTCTCGAACACATAAACTGCACCCTCGATGAAACCACACTTTGAGTACATGTTTATGAGAGTTGAGCTCAACTTCTCCTCGACCTCAATCCCTTTCCTGCAAACATATGCATGTGCCCAGATCCCCTGCGCAAGAGCTCCCAAGTACGCAGTTGCCGAGATGACGCTCACCAATGTCACCCTGTCAGGTTGGCACTCTGGGCACGCAAGCATCTCCCGGAACACCGCGATCGCCTCCTCATATTCCCCATTCGCAACGCACCATGCAATAACCGTGTTCCAAGAGACTGAATCTCGGGCTGGCATGTCTGCAAAGAACTCCCGGAGCGCTCCTGCGTCCCCGCCCTGTGCATACCCGCGCAGCAGGCAGTTCCAGGCGACCATGTCGACCTCTGTCCCATAGTCGAACACCTTGCGCGCGTCGTGGAGCATCCCGGAGACCGAGTAGGCGTGGATGAGCCCGTTGCGAACTCGACGGTGGGACGCGGACCCGCGTTTGGCGGCGTGCCCGTGGAGCTGGGCGACGGCGGGGTAGGCCCGCTCTCGCGCGCAGCGGGCCAGGGCGAGCGCGTAAGCTATGGGGTCCGGGTCGGCGCCGGAGCGGAGCAGGTGGTCGAACAGGCGGAGCGCGAGGTGGGGGTTGAGACGCATGCGCGCGGCGTACGACGCCGCTTGGGTTTGCGCGTCGCATGACGGCGGTTGCGGTTGCTGTTCCGCCGGGGACTGCTGCCGTTGCGGTTTCGCGCCCGTGGCGAGCGTGGTGGAGGTGAGGAAGAAGGGGACGGTGGGAGGGGGCATTGCTTGTGGCGAGGCAGGGGCAGCGGGCGAGAAGAAACGGGCGGCGTGCGGCGACTCTTTGGCGGCCGGCCGGCGAACGCGGTGCGCGCCGGTGCCACGACGTCTGCGTTGCGCCGTGGATGAGGTTCTAGTGGGATTCTGGCCCATGTACTAGTATCTTTTTTTCATGGCCTTGGATTTATTAGGCCCTACAATAGGTTGAGTTAGCTCGTACCGTCAGTCATACTGGGCTCAGCGGCTCAGCTTGTCGGTGACTGGCGCCGAGGGCAGGCCGAATGATAACAGTGGGAATCAAATCTATATTTCTTATTCTAAAAAAAAATCAAATATATATTTCTTATAAAGCAAAACCTCTTCCTAAAAAAATATAGAGTAAATCCCCACTAAATGTTATTACATCATTTGCTGTTTTAGCCAATCAATTATTCATGTTATCCCACTAACATTTATTAACTATTTTTTATCTCTACATGTTCCACGTCATGTTTTTCTAAACCCATCAATTGTCCACATCATGCTTGTGTTTGTCGTTCGAATGATAAGATCACACCATGTTTCTATGTAGTACCCTGGTCATGTGCAAGTAGAACATCAAATTTAGTTTTGCCATTGAACTTTTTGCTAATTATTTTTTATGATGAAAATCATATAGCTGCTATTCAAAATTATGGGCTCTTCTATATGTATCCACTCAAAAAGATTATATATGTATCCACTCAAAAAGTTTATAGAAATATTATGCGGCAATATGCATGTCATCTTCATGCAAACTATCCACAACATCAGTTTCTTCAACCCGTTGATTTAATCTTATCTATATCAATCAGATACTCCTAAAAGATGACGACCTTTAAATTATAAAATACACATACATTACATGCCTAAAAAAACTAGCCTCTTGACTCCATGATTAACTAAATCTTACATTTTTTAGTCAATTTCAGGTTTCATGCGTTTATTAGGATTCTTAACAAAAACATGTTGCGTGTCGTTCTATTTTTACTAAATCGAGGCTCACCATAGCCTTATCCTGACCCTGAGGCAAGGTAGTACTCTCTCTGTTTTAAAATGTGAGATATTTTAGGTATTCTATATGTTGTCTAGATGCATACTAAAATGAGTGAATATATACACTAAAATTTGTTTAGATACATTTGCATACATGCGAATGTGGACAAAGCCTACAATATTTATATTTAAAAATGGAGGTAGTAGTTAGTACTGGGTGGATCCAACTGTGGAATAAAAAATCGTAATGCTCTTTGTATCAAATCAAGTTGGTCCATATAAAATGTGAAGTATGGCTAGGAGAGCATAAGTAATCTTCAGGTAATAATAATGTTCCTCATGTTATGGTCATAGACTCTACACTTATATTCCCTTGTTATCTATGTGGTACACTTAACTTATACATTTAGTGCGGTTATTCTTAGTAGCAAAGCCTTGCGACCGCACTCCGGGTACAACATGTGCTCGCACAGTAGCTTTTTCAGCGGCTCCCTCTCCGTGAATTCGTTGAGAATTCTATCACACTCAGTGGCGCCTCATTGTATTGGTGGAGATTTGGAGATGATCCTCTGGGAGGGGTAAAGAATAAAGAAACAGGGGTTGTTTCCAAAAAAAACATGTGGTGGGGGCATCCCCCCCCCCCCCCCCCCCCCCCCCGAGTTGCACATGCTATCAAGATATTAGCACATAATTAGTTATTTATTTTTTCCTCATTATTGGTAGCTCAGAATGTGCTCAAAATTTCCCGGTTTACTCATCACATTAATATTCATCTTCATGAGGTTTTTCCTATTTTTCCGGGATTTTAATATTTGTAGAAAATATAACTCGTTGATTATCTTTGATCTGGTCCCGAATGTATTTATTTTCCTAGAGATGTAGGAGTATAAATTAGCTACTCTAGGAATTCATTAAGCTTGTAAAGATGAATTATTTGGTAGGGTGTATTGTTTCCATTTTCTGGACCAACCACAAATGACGTCTTGATTTTTATCAATACAGTGTGTAAAGCTCAAATATTCTTTGTTTCTACTCATTAATATAGAAAATATTCTCTCCACACTTGAATCAGTGTACTTCTAGTCTTAGTATTAAATAACTTTTTGAAATTTGATTAAATTTATAGAAAAAAGTAGTAACATATATGACATAACAGTGGTATATTTTAAAACTTTATTTCAAAACTAGTGATACTAATTTACTGTAATAAATATGGGTAATTTTCCTTATAAATTTAGTTAAAATTTAATAAGTTTAACTTATCACAAAAGGATAGAAGTACAGTTATTCGCGCGGATATGGAGAGAGTATGTATATATATGTGGTACAACTTTTTTTTTGAGAAACACAGTACAACGCAATCGCTCATATACACGCGCATACACTCACCCCTATGAACGCACACACGCACACCCTACCCCTATGAGCACCTCCGAGAGACTGAGCCGGCGGATCAGGTATTGAGATTGACGAAGTCACCACAAGCGCCTCGCTGTCGACGGGAACGTCGCCTACCACTGGAGAAAATTCCGCCTAAATGAGAAACACCAGCGTCAAACCTGGGGTTTAAACTCTGTTGGGTTGGGGGTACAACCACCCACCTAACCATCTTGCCACAGGCAAGTTCTCATGTGGTACAACTTTTATTCATCGGCTGTTGTACTAGACTGCTAGGGGTATGTGCGCAATGTTTACTTTCTTGTCATACCCTCGTGTCCCCTCCTAGCTCACGGCTGGAGTTTGGCTCCGGCCTCACAAATAGATCAAGCTCCGCATAAACAACCCGCTATAGGCTGTGTAGCCCGCAAAGGTCAAACAAAAAATTCCCACGCAGACCGGGAAACAATATCTTAAACCGGACGAGAACCCACTCGGCAAAGAAAAAGGGTAGTCGAGGTGACGGAAATAAGTGGCGCCTCGGGGGCTCGACGACACTCACTCGTTGCGCGACACCTGAAAAGCACGGCACACATACTCCTTCATTACACAATAATATAAGATGTCTTATATAATATAAGATGTTTTATATGTGAAGTATAGATTCATAATAAAATAAGTAGATATATACATTAAAATATGTCTAGATGCATGTATATACTCATATATATATATATATATATATATATATATATATATATATTAATGTGGAAATGGTATAAAACATTTTATGTTAGGGAACGAAGGAAGTTATCGTCACGCGCGTGGAGAAGCAGTACGTCGGAGGCTCTGACATACACTTGCCCAAACCACCGCACGTAGCAACGAAAGGGAGAGATGCTTGCCGCTCCGACGGCCGGTGTGGTTATTCGCTGACTACGCGTGTCGTCGGCATATAGGCTCGGGTGGCTCGGACCCCACCTGCCAGCGAGGTATGTATGCACGGTTGTTTCGCGATAGCCGGTCCCGTTCACCTGCCGCCGGAACGAGCGGGTTTAGTCCGATGGCAATGGGGTGATTAGTCTCCCTAATTTATTCTTGATAGTTGCCTCCTTTTCCCTCCTGAGTGATTAGTGCCCTAATGGCCTTGGTTATCCACATCGATATCGATGATGCTAGTGCGGTGACGAACTTAGTTTGGTTGGTCGAGTAAAATAATTAGTACAAAGTGGGTACGTAGGCGGACTTTAGCGTACGTGCCAAAGTTTGTTTGCGTCACCTGCTGGGTGACCAACTTGCACGCCTTTATTTATCACTTAACCCTTTATGTACGTCTCATATACCACCATACAGGCGTATTTGTAATACTTTTATGTTCATATACTATATCTAAAATACCCAAAACTAGTTTGATAAAAAATTGCAAGTATGCTCATATTTTACACTATATAATTGAAATATCGTCCTATTTTTATATAAAAGAGAAGTATTTGAAGAAAATTATATAATACCTAAAAAGAAAGTATTATATTAGTTCTATATATTTCATACTATATGTTACATACACCCGGTATGATATACTCCATATGTTGTGTAAAACATGCATGGGAGTAGTTCCACCCGATAGTAGCATGAATATGTATGTTTTAGTGTGTATATTCATTCATTTTAATATGCATCTTGACAACATGTGTAACACCTAAATCATTTTAATTTAAAACGGAGTACATCAAAGGCTTTCTTCATGGTGTCTTATAATATGTGGCAATTTGCAGGTGTATACGTCAAAGGTAACTGACTGTCAAATGATCTAGCCGAACATTCTCGAAGATCTATTTTCTCCTTGTGTTGCTTAGAGAGATTATTAGGCATCGGTAAAGAGAGATGCGTATAATAGCGGGTGCTCAGGCCGGGCTTATCCATATCAGTCTAGTGAGGGCCGGGGGGCCGGAGAGCTTCTTTGAAGGCAAATATTATGCATGCATCCCAATTAGGCGCATCTAAGCTTGTTGTAATACTTTAGGATGTGAGGAGCTATGCTGCTTTATGCCAAAAAGTGAGAGATCGGTGTGCGTCGGCAAGGGTGAAACGTATCTGTAAAAGGTAAATTGTTGGGACAATTAGTTTAGTCGGGCTTGTTTAATCCTCTTCTAGAACGTAGGACTATAGTAAGCTCATTAGGGACTTGGGCGATCAACTTCTTAGAGCATATCTAGCAGCAGCGCTATTCGCTATTTGCAGCGCGCACAAAAAATCGCTAGTTTAGGCGGGGGTGGCAAAAACAACGCTCCAGCAGCAGTGCTATTCGCAGCGCGCGCAAAAAAACCGCTAGTTTAGCGCGCGGGGTGGCAAAAACAACGCTCCAGCAGCGGCTGTAAAATCGCCCGCACGCAATAAAAAAGTTGAGCGTGCTGTATATGCCCAATCCAAAACGCCAAATATGGGGCGTGGGGAACAGCGTGCTGCAAAGTCGAGTGCACGCGTGAAAGCTCCAACTGCCGCCCGGAAGTTTCACCCACCGCTTCTTGCCGTCGCCATGCATGGGGCGGAGGCTGCCGCCCACCGAATTCGTGCCCGCCCGCCGGAATCGCGCCCAGCGCGACCGCGCCTCCCTCCCAGCGGCCGCGAATCCGCCGCCACGTGCTGCTCCCGCCCCCAAAGAATCCGCCGCCAGGTTGTCTTCAGCGGCCGACAGCCACGCGACGCCCACGGAGAGCGGCAGGAGCGGGGAAGGGACGGCGAGCGGGAGGGATGGGGCGGACACGGCGAGCGGCAGCGTGGAGGTCGCCGCCAGCCTTCTCCTCGCCGCCTGGAGGTCGCCACTGCCGCCACGTCCCTGTAGGCTGTAGCTCGTCGCCGACCGCCCCTCGCCCTCGCCCTCGTCCTCCACGCGAGCGCCCATCGCGCGGCCAGCAGCTGGACACGGATGCGAGCAGCCGGCAGCTGGTTCTCCTCGGCTTCGTCGTCGTTGGCTGGTGCCTGGTGGACACGGAAGTGAGCAAGCTAGCTTTGCTCCAAGGCTCCAACGATTGGTGATATAATTGTTTTTTTTCTTTATTTTGGATTTATTTTGTCATGTTTGATCTTCTTTTGATCCATGTGTGTGTAGAAAGTTGTTTTTGGCGCTGCATCTACTGAAAAAACAATCAAACGCGTACCCGCGCTAAAACAGATTTATAGCGTCTCTGTATTTTGCGAAACGCGGTCGCGCGATAATGCTTTTACAGCGTCAAATTATAACGCCGCTGCTGGAGATGCTTTTACAAATTAAGCGCGCTGGAGGGAAGCTGCTGGGTGATTATTGAGATACATACATAAATCACATACTCCTCTGCATTTACTGGGCGGGTGGGTGCGACGTTACGCGCTGTGGTTGGCCGGCGCCGCGACATGGCCGGCAAAGGGTCGCCGCGCAGCGCTCCTGTCAGATCACCGGACATGTCGGATGGGACTTGCGCGCCACACATGTAGGCTAGCTGGGGCTCTGGGCATGGATAAACTTTCTTCCATCGGCGACTTGGCCGATCAGGAGTCAGTGCGTTCAAGCATGATGCCGTGCGGACCCTAATTGCTCGTGCCCTATCCGGAGTACTAAAAACGCACCATCTTCTTCCCTTTCGCTAAACTGAAATTTGCACTATCTAAAAATGATTAGATTTTGTAAGTAGTCTTGAAGTGTTATTATACACACACATATAGACTGATAGACCAGCTAGCTGGCTTACCACGCTTGCTAGTTTGTTCCTGTGATTTGACTACCGGCCCCAACACACGCTTTCCTTCATATTGCACATTTTAGGTCATGGACTCGCTTGATCACGCGCCTTTGTTTTTATACTCAACACTAAAATTACTCTTCCGGCCGGGTCATAGACTCATAAAGAGCATCTGTACTGAACACTAAAACTATGTAATCATAAAATGTCATCTGGTCTTGCATTCGTGCATGAAGCACTGTAAACCTGCACGCGCACTGCAGACGATCGACAATGACACATGCATGCATTCATGCGTGGGCTGAACATACTACGTACTGATTTAGCAGAAGGGGACGAACTGATCCTAGCCTTAATTGGCGAAACAACTGCAGCCGCCATTGCACTATCTCGTGAGCACCCAATATTATAACAGCACACCCACACCGCATGTATTATGGACAACCGTTGCTTAGGAGCAGAGTAGATTATCGTGCGTGTTGCCGCGTTTTCCACGGGTCTTCTCGATCGAAAACTTGTACTCCCTCCGTCCCAAAACAAGTTTATATCTATATACATCCACTTTCTATCAAAATTAAGACACTTATTTTGATACGGAGGGAGTATTCATTCTGAATTCTGATCCCTGCAAATGTTAAGATGGCCTCTGGTCCATGCTTCGGACTTTACCTCGTCCTATGGACAGCAACAGGCGATCAATTTCGTGAGCAGAAAACTCTTTGTAAAGCGATCAATTTCGTGAACAGGATTTTATTTTTTGTAAACAAAAGCAGACTTTTTTCTAGAGAGCGAAAACACAAGACAGACCAGCCGTACGACATAGCATTTTCAGCGTACCATTCCTCTAACAGTGGCGGCCAAAGCAGCTAAATGGAACCGCAAATGTGGCAACACGGGTGCATATTGCGACCCGATCGGAATCTCACCCAGCATATCATCTCAAGCTGATGGGGAGCTCTCTTTTCCTTCCCTTCACTCATGGTCTTTGCAACTTTGCCTTGTCGATGTCTAGCGCCAGAGTCGGGGGATCTCGGCTTGTCGATGGATCGGTTCTTGTAAATATTTCTTACCTTCTATATAAATAAGGTACATAATTGTGTACCCTCGAGAAAAAAAGCTGATGGGGAGCTCTCTTTTCCTTCCCTTCACTCATGGTCTTCGCAGCTTTGCCTTGAAGTAGACGGTGCCGTCCTCCTCGAAGCAAGATGTGTGTATTCAGTTATTAGCCTATTGTTTTTGTTTGTGGATGCGAAGAAATGCACATGAACTGGGAAACTATACGGTTTAGTCCTGGCGACATACGGTCAAGACGCCATGGTGTGTAATAAAAATATAATGTCGACAGACAAGGTCTCATAATGGCCTTACCAGCGAAAAAATACTTCTTTGCTCAAAGTTCGTGTATCGGTGTACGGTTGATAAATTTAATTAAACTGGTGACAACTTTGGTCAACAGGAGTTTCAACTTCCATGTTGGCCTACGGCCAAAAAAATTATCTCTGTTAAATTATGCCATAAAGGTAATACAAGTTTTATCATACTTGGTATTTTTAACAACCGTCCATCTGGTCTAATCGAACGGTGACAAAATTTAAGCTACCTGAAACTACTAGATTAAAACTAACTGAAACTACCCGAAACTACCAAAAAAGAATTGTTTTTAATGTAAAATAAAAGGGCATTTTTGTAACTTGATGTCAATGGCCCACCTACAGGTTTCCTCAATCTCACTCTCTCCCCGGTCGGTCGTTCTTGATGTGGAGCTCGCACGCGGCGGTCGCCATGGGCAGCGACGGTGGGGCTCTTGGCTGCGGCAGGGCCAACGACGGCGGGGCTCTTGGCTGCGGCAGGCGACGGCGGTTCGGCCCCGGTCAGTCGCTCGTCTCTGATGTGGAGCTCGCAGGCGGCGCTCGCGATGGGCCAGCGACGGCGGGGCGCCTGGCTGCGGCCGGCGATGGCGGGATCCAAACCCAGAGGGCTTCCCGCCCCTTCCCCGCATCTCACTCTCTCCCCTTGGTCTGTGATATGGAGGTCGTAGGCGGTGGCGCTGTTAACGGAGACGGGCCAGCGACGGGGAGCCGGGCTGCAGCCGGTGAAGGCGTTGCGACGGGCTCCAATCCTCTGATGGCTTGCCGCCCCTCCTGCTCCTGCTCCTGCCCTTTCGCCGCTGCTCGTCGTGCTGGTGCAGCCAGGACGGTGGCGTCACCATGGACCTCGCATGCAGCTTCCTGCTCTGCTCGTCTCCCCTGCTGTTCCTCGGTGAGTTCAGTCTCACGATCATAAGATCATTGCTTAGCAACCCCTGCTTGGCTCCTTGTTCTGTTCAACTCCTTTAATTAGGTTCCTTGTTCAGTTCAACTCCTTTAATTAGCCACCCCTGCTTGGTTCCTTGGTTCCTTGTTCTGTTCCTGCAAAAGCTACCCATCGAGGTGATATTGCTCTGACCACGCTGGTGGAGGAAGGCCACGGCGAGGACCGTCGAGCGAGAGAAGAGAGAAACGAGTGCGGCGGCGCTTGTTTTTTTTTACCTTTGACCTCGTAATCAGATTACAATGCTTGAACGGCTAACATTATTAAGGGACTAACGAGACCGAATCAACGGCTCAAATTATTTACGAGGAAAGCTACCAGAAAGTACCTAGGTAGTTTCCACAAGCACCGTAAAAGAGCTCTAAAGGTAATAGCCTATGCAACAACTCAATATCACGAATAACTAAACACATCGATAAAGCAAACCGTCAAATTATTAAAAAGAAAACAAAAATACAAAATTCTTAGGCACGGTGTTTGTATGAATTTGTTGACGACCGAACCAAAACCTTACCTCTAGCTGCTAATACGTTCAAAAGGCATGCTTCTTCCTCAACTTTGGCCTTCCCGTTTTAATTGTCCTCCTTTGTCGGCCTTCCCGTTTTAATTGTCCTCCTTTGTCAAGTTGCCGTCTTTCATCTCCCGTGGTCATAGCTTCGTACCTATCCCCTATATCTAGCACGGATGGGGCTGAAGCCTCCTTTGCCATAAGTTAGTCGCGTTGGCCGCCACGTCCTCAACCCATTGTCCATCACCCCACATTTATGCAGCCAAGCCAATACCCCTCATCCGCCCTCCCTCCATACCCGGGGACGGTAGGGGTGGACATAGAAACAAATTTGAGTGGCAGCAAGAAGTTTGAGTGGGGACACGATGTTTTGTAAATTCAAAACAATTTAACATTTGAAATTCGAATTTGAAAGGAATTGTAAATTTAAGGGCCGATTATCCTCGTGGAGAACGGAGCAGAAACATAGTTGATTTTCTTTGTTGGTTGACTCCAAAAATCCAAACCCAAAAATGTGGCAACAACTAATGGATATCCCATATTCAGAAAGTGGTGGTACATTATTGTACCTGACACGTTCTTTTTCACTACTTTTGCAAGTGCCGACACAGTTTCATTTCACGGTTTCGTGTGTTTCCGAGGTCCAATCACATGACATGAGCTTTTATCCACCCCCAATAGGGCATCCAGTTCTCGAACTACTCAATTAGAATCCCGTTTCCATAGGGTCTTCCCAGATATGCTAGCTAGGCCACAGGCGACCCATATCTGGCAAAACAAGAACATAACGGCCCATGTCAGTCATTCATGTCTCACACTAAACCCTGCATATTTTCTTTCACCGAGTAACCAAGCAAAATCCGAATTTCCAGATGCATCTAGGGGGGCAACAAATGACCAAGTGACATATCTATTTTACTTATAGTTTGCCTAATACTTTTACAGTCGAAACGCTCGGAGTTCTCTCCCTTTGTTTACCGCTAATGTTATAAAAAAACACATGGTATCGCCGCGTTGATTTTGCTTTGCACTGATAGAAAAAATGTATCGGCTGCTTTACTAGAAACAAACTCATACTTAATTACTTTGCAATCCACCTTTCGAACCGTATGATGGTTGTTGGCTTGAAACCCTATCTCATTTTGAGGCACTGATGCTCGGTTCTTCATGCTAAACCAGCACCACAAACAAGCTCGGCGACTGTTCCGGTTCACAAAAAGCTAGCCAGATCTTTCTTTTTATTTTTTCGAGCACAACAGATCTTTCTTTTCTTGAAAATACAAAAGCTAGATCTTTGAGCCAACATAAACGTACGCACGCACACACACGGCGACACGAAATTTATATAAGAAAAAAAATCGAAAACGACGTACGCATTCGGCAAGCACGTCCCAAGATGCAAGTGCTTTAGTATATTATTCGTGGTGATCGTGCATGGTTAAGTGTCGTATTAGTGGCCCTCCCTCCATCTCTTGGTGCTGCGGCTGCCACTTCTGACTCTGTCCGTTTCAGCGTCGCCTCAATCATCCGAAAATCCCCTGCTTTCCAGAGCGGGAAGCAGTTCGTTCATTCGTGTTGCCTCACCTTTCTAACCCAACTAAATTAGCCGATGAGATGCTACTGCCACAAACAGAGCAACAGTGTTCCGTCCTATTTGTGGACAACGCACAAGGATGTCAAGCAGATGCGTGCGTGCATTATTTCAAGTACTCCCTCCGTCCAATAAAAGATGTCACAACTTGATCAAACATTGGATGTATCTATACACTAAGTTATGTCTAGATACATCCAATTTTTAATGAAGTTGAGACATCCTTTATTGGACAGAGGTAGTAGCAGATTCATATAATTGATCAAAAGATGCAAATCCAGATAGAAAAATGCAGTCAAAATCAAACTGTTTAAACGTGTGTACTGATAGATTCATATATTTATATGGTCCATATCTCCAGCTAGTGTCTCTGGTCCTGTCATTTTGAAAAACCCCTACGAGAAAATATTTCGGCTTCTATAAAAAATATGGCAGCCTATTGGCGTACTCCCAAAAAAAGATGCCCCTATGAGTCCATTTTCTTGATTTGGTTGCCATGTCATTGTTTTCATTTTACTTCATTGCTGTTTTATCTCGGAATTTTTTTTGTTGTCAAATAAAGGTTTGATGGAGGCATCTTCTCCTGTTTAACTTGATTTTCAATGTGTTTTAGTTGTCAACTAAAGGTTTGTGGGAGCCACATCTACTGTTTTATTTTTTCTATTTTTTTCAAAAATAAACTAAAGCCAAAGTAGAGCTGAAAGGCGGGTATGATATGCATCTCATACACTAATGTGCCTAGTTTATGTTCAGGGCTGATAAAAAATCCTTTTAGATGGCTTATTTGCTATGAACTTTACTACCTCGGGAACTACTGAGGTAATGTGTACATACATACTTCCTAGATACAAACAAGACAACACAAATAAATTGTGTCCATATTCACTTATTCAGTACCTAACCCAATTCCTTGAGATAAAGACAGGGAAATTTGAGCTAACAACATGCCGTATGGTCCACAAGGATTGTCTCGATGACCCTTTCATTATTTAAACAAGCCCTAAAGTGCTATGGCGTTCCTGACTATGCCGAAGGTATAGCACATGAGGACATGCATCCTTGTAGGTGCGACACCCATGCATGCTAGCTATAGATCCAAAGTTTGGTTTACTAATCAAAGGAGTTGTTATCTCTGGACAACTTCTTAGGTGTCGAACTTGCACGGTCCATGCTGGAACATGTAAAACTTATATAATGCTAGCCCTAAAGTGCTATGGCGTTCCTTCACTGGCTCTCTAGTGGCCTAACAATTTCTGTTCGTTATTCCCACAGTGGTTACTTGTCCATCCATCAAGCAGCTGTCCCTGTGGTGGATCTCATGCCACTCTAATTAGGCACAAGAGTTTCAGTCTGTAAACTAATCTGAGTGATGAGGAAAGCTAAAGGCGGAGCATCAAGTTGGGTTACTGATAGAGGAGAAAACACACAAAAAGGTTTGGCAAAGGATTAGCCGGAATAAAAATTAATTGCCTCGGACAAGACTACTCACGCAAGTCAAGTCATGGAATATGGAAGCAGAGGGGAGAAAGAAAACCTCAATGTTCTCTTCGAAAGGCAAAGGTAAAATTGATGGAAGATTAATTTATACCAGGCATATTATTGTTTGGATATAGTTAGCCCCGGAAGGAGAAAGGTACTCTGCCTCATGGCCATGTACCAAATCGACAAAACTAAAGCCACATAACTCTACTAGGAGAAAACAAGGCGAGGATGGTGGAGAGAGAAGATGGCTTCTCTCTCTAGCTTGAGGCAAGCAAAGTCGCCTTTGCTCTGCCGCACCGCACGGCTATAAAATGCCCTCACACCAACCCATTGCCTCCTCCGCTCATCCAGAGCTAATCAAGCAAAACCCATCGAGAAGCACAACCAAACCACTCTACTTCTGGATCCCAAGCTCAGTTCTCTTCACTCTTCATCTCCACTGTGATCAAGCAAGTGAAGCAAGCATGCTGCACCATTACCATGGCGAGGTGGCCAGCCTGCACTGCCTCTCGCCTCCCAACCCACTGTTCCACAACACCCACTGCCAGTACAGCACCATGACTCCGCCACCTCCATTCCACTTCTCCGCGGCTACCTACGAGTACGACGAACCTATCCAGGAAGCACTGGATGGCATCGGCTACAGCCCTGCCAGCTCCGACGGTGTCGTAGCCATCCACGGTGGGGTTGCGGTGGCGGCGGAGGAGGAGCGGAAGCGGCGGAGGATGGTCTCCAACCGAGAGTCGGCAAGGCGATCGCGCATGAGGAAGCAGCGGCAGCTCAGCGAGCTCTGGGCGCAGGTCGTCCACCTCCGTGGCGCCAACCGCCGCCTCCTCGACGAGCTCAACCGCGCAATGAGGAGCGGCAGCGACATGCTGCGCGACAACGACCGGCTCAGCGGCGAGAAGGCCGAGCTGGAGACCAAGCTCGAACACCTCATGCAAGCACACAAGAACAACAAAGGCTTCCCGAGCTCGTCCTCGGAGCCATGCGGAAATACTACCACTGCTACCGAATAAATCATTCTTATCTCATCTTCTCATTTTAACTGCGAGGAATTTTATCGTTAGTATACTCCAATAAGACATGTGTTGAGGTGCTTTCATCGAGTTAAACTGTTTCTGAATTTTAAAACTGTGGGTATATCCTTACTGCCCATTATTGACATATTTTTGTCTAGATAAATATGGATTGGATGTAACTGACGTGTTGCCATCAATAGACAATATATAGTGCAGTAGCAACAGCATGATACAGACGCTGAAACGTGAAACCGCTGCAAACCAGTGTGGAATGAGAAACCATACCTTTGGGTTTCTTCCCAAAAAATGACGCTTTCCACTGAAAATGATGTGGTGGTGGACTGGGCTGCATATGTTTCCGCTGCAAACTTTGCCTGCTTCAGCGTTTCTCAGTACCTGCAGATAAAAGTTGTACTTCCCTGAGAAACTGAGGAACATATTGTTTGGATTAAATCATGTGATAGACTAAATAATCAATTGAGAATAGCGCAAGGATGCTTTTTGGACTGAATCCACTCGTAGGTTTATGCACAAAAAAGGTATTGAAGTTGTTTCTGGAAGTTGAGACAAACGAAATACCTGTTTCAACTCGGACGGATCAAATACATTAAAAAAAATCATGAAGTTTGTGTTATCTGGGATGGCGCTAAATGATCTCACATGCAAATATGGAACTGACAAGCATGCAGATAAACGAAATGTGAAAAAGCAAATGTGTGGGCAGTAAGCTTACATATCAAATCGACTGAGCTCATCATGATATTCCAAATCAGGGTACAAAACAATTTTGAATCATTAGGCACCCTTCAATACAAGGGTAAGAATACAAAATCCTAAACAAAAATGAAACGTCGAAGTTAAATGTAATTGTGGAGATTTAACATGAAAATTATGCAGTAACATGGCAATGGATAAGCCGGGCCTTGTACTTTTCCTGTTATCCAGATATGTAGGTGTCAAAATTTTCATTGAAAATTAGCTACATGCTTCAGGTACAAACATTCATTTTAAATTTGCAGTTGGCAAGTTGTCATCAACTCAACTGTCCAAGCAGCATGAGCATGTCAATACAAAATGGAAAAGCATAGACAGTGCAAGGTGCTCACGTCATAGGGACAATGCAAAAGTGATCAGAATTGCTTTTAAAAGCTAGTGTTTTGATACATACTTACCTGGGTGGACAGCCAGGGACAAGCACAATATACTGTCTTTGCAGTGGTGATGATGGAGCTTTCATGTAAAAGGATAAAAGCTAGAAATAACTACTCCCTCCATCCATGAAAGGATGTCTCAACGTTGTCTAAATTTATATGTATGTACACACAAAAACATGTCTAGATACATGCAAATTTAGATAAAGTTGTGACATCCTTTTATAAACGGAGGGAGTACATCACTTCAAAACAATGTTTTAATAGCCAACATTAAGATGTAGTTAATGTTCCCATGCATAACTTATTGCAGAAGCATTTTTAGCGTGCAGCTGCCAAGCATACCATGAAATCGCTAGCAAGTGAAGGGGAACAAGATGACACTGCTCTACAAACGCTATAATTGCTAGCACAGTGCAACAAGGAAATCAGGGAAAAGAAAAGCAAGTATTGAAATTTGAACATAAACAAGAGATGAAGAATTAGAAACGTTACCATGAAGTGTGAATAGCAGCAGCTAAGCATGCTATCCAGAGCTACCTATGATATATCACAGTGTGAAAAAGTAGCTTCGTTCGTCTATTTGGATATCACAGTAATGTTAGCACAAACAAAATTCAAGGTGCACAGTCAAACTCAGAGTAGTAACCAGTTAATGTTATGCTCTAATGATACATCTAATTAAATAAAAAGAATACAACAATTCTTTACAGATGCTGCTGCAATATCTTCAGACTACAAACTCAGGGTACACCGTGAAGAAATCTAGCATTGCCTACAAACATCTGCATGGCCAATTTTGTGTCATGAACTTACATGCTTCAGGTTGCATATATTCGGACTTAAGAGGAACATACAACAACCTCACTAGCCTAAGGTATCTCATCAGGTCTCCTTGGATAGCTTCTTGCCAGGTGTTAGATTGTTTTCTGCTGCCAAAGCATTTGAATTATTCATTGGTGAGGCCTCAGCTCCTACAGATGGAGAATCATTCTTCACAAGGGAATCTGATACCAAAGATGGACAATCCCTCATCTCATGGTTGTTTTTGTCTCGGAAAAAATTTACTGGGTTCATGAAGGAACTTGTACATGACCACCTGTGATGGAAAAAATACAGATGGTTGCTATATTCACATTTGAGATAGTTAATCAAAAGTACACAGGAAACATACCTGCTTGATTGGATAGTTTCGCCATCAACAATAGTTTCTGCTTCAAAGATTTTTCCTGTTAACAGAATGAAGAAAATGAAGAACTAATCATTGACATACAATCCAACAACAAGAAAACGCCAGATAATAGAGGCCCATTAATAATTATAATGATGAGGAAAAGGTGAATATAATTATTTACAATAAGAAGTAAACCCAGAAAAAAGGGGAAAACAAATGTACATGCAAGGGAGTTTAGGGTTCATGCACTTGTGCATTTTGAAAATTAAAATAATCATAAAAAAAATTACGCAATTACGGAACTCAAGAAGGCCTATGTATGTAAAAATTCAAGAACTGCAGTAACTATTTTCAAATAAACAATACTAAAAACCAAAACTCACAATGAAGTAAATATGTATCAATGGATTATGGATCACTTTTTCAGATGGATATATACACGCTTCCTACTTTCTTGTTCACAAATAACAATTTTACTCTTGGGGCATCCCCTACAGTTTGGGTTAAGAAAGATGAAATAATAGATAAAGATTATATGAAACCTATACAATAATCAGTCATTTAGACAAGTTTGTAGACTAGCTCTACTAGTGTTCACTATTGACTTCTGAAAAGGCCAATATGCAAATTGACCTATAAGACCACCCTAGTAATGAGCTGTCTCATTCTCATTCCATAAAGTCACTTTTTAATCCTCTTTTCCCCTGAGAGTCCATTTAAGTAGAGTTCGCTAGTGCACACTAGTAAAGTAAACGAAAATTCAAAAAAAGGTGGCTTATCAGAAAATGTGAACCTAAAGTACATGCTTATTGCAAATAACTTTCAATAAGTATGCTCCCATAACCATATAGTTTTGTAGTCCTTTCAATAGGTTGATCGAATGACTTGTTAACATAAAAAAGGTCAATTCATAAAGTGCACCCATATACCATGTCTACTCACTGCTGACTAGTAAGTCATACGGCCCCAGATGAATATACAATGGATCATTGTTGGTATGGAGTGCCAAACTAGGCAGGAACATTAAATCTAGCATAACCTTCAGAAGTAACCGAAATAATTACGAGAGTACCCTGTGGATAAATAATTAAAACTACAAGGCAAACCGTATGTGCGAGAAACCATGTGGGAGATATCATTGGCAAAAAGATATATCTGGTTCTTAGGATTAATAGTAGAAAGCTAGCTCATTTAACTATAAAGCTCTGATTTTTGGTGGAGATATTTAAACTTCATGTGTTACATTTTCAGTTATTGATATCTGGCTGTCTTGCGAATGAAGATGAATAAGTACCTCCATCAAAAGCCTTATTAGAGAAGTATTTGGCCTTCAAACGGGCTGCAAGTATAGCTTGGTATTTGTTTACCTTCTGTTCATGCTCCTGGGTTTCCTCTTCCCTGCACATGATAATGCAGAACACTTATTTTCGTGTTTGATGACTTCCCATAACAACAAGAAGCATAAGCTGAAATACATAACAAAAGAGTGCCTGTGCTCTCTCAAGGATGGGCTAAGATGTTCTTAATTCATGAGCAATTTGACCTCGAGGTAATGTGGAAGGTAATATTTCTTTCTCGTAGCCCATATGTATTCAATTTATCTGGTAAAATGCAAATGGTCTGAGATTCTTGATGAGAATAGTTAAATATTAGATGGAAAGAAAATAGTACATGAAATAGAGGTGGTGTGTTCAGATTGAGACTGTTAGTAACTAGGATATTAAGGAAGTAAATGGCTTTAAGAAACATAAAAACAAATGCTCCTTCATTTCTGTCATTGGTTTACCTTATTGTTCTAGATACAGGTCTATTTAAGTGATATGCCACATCTGCTTGCATACATAAGTAATATACAACTTTTGCTTGCAAAAGGAAGTGATATGCCACTTCTACTCGCAAGAAAAAAAGGGATATGCCATTTCAAAAGATAGTCACTTGTTATATGCCAATTGAATCAAAACTAAGTCTAGCACAAACCTATGGAATGATGTCCGCAAGCCAATATGCAGGTTAGAACTTTTAATGTAAATTTCCAATTTCAGAATTATATAGCTAATCTAGTTTCAAGCTACTAGGTTTAGATTTTTTGAAAGCAACCTTAGATCTTGTGTTTGAAATAATCTGCCCTAACAAATTATTGACAGACAGTCAGACAGACAGTTTCTGCACTCTAACATAGTCAACATCAAAGTGCTAATCAACTTCTCGTAGCATGGGATTATGTTCAACTGTTATTGATGGCACCTAGAGTCTACAAGATAGAGTACACGACAATACGACATTACACGTGAAGGATTAAAATCAAACAAAACATAAAGCATGTACGCACAAAGTCTAACTTCCTGTGTCTAGGTGGCTTTGGCATGTTATCACCTTAATCTGCAACATGCCATCTCTGTACAGTACGGTTTTCCCCTTCTATCTATATGAAAAGGCAGTGCTCCTGCCGGCTGCTCCCAAAAAACTTTCTGTGTCTTCGACTAGGGAGCGAAATCCTTCGCATGTTCTGAAGAACACTGAAGATGAACAAAAGAAAATTTGGCTAGCTAGTGGCTCACGGCAAGATTCTCACAGCCCTGATTTGCAAGCTCTGGCACATCCACCCCGAAACGGTGCAGCACCTGTATCATGCCTGCTCCTTCGTGGTGCAGTTCAGGAGAGGGTGATCGATTGGAGTAATTGGCTGGGCCTGAGCCCAAGTCAACTGTGGCAGACTTTGAGGCATGATATACATCGCAGGTCCCCTGAAGTTAACATCATGCCATCTGGGGAAGAAGGCAAACTGAATCATCACTACGCCCTTTGGGGAGCCTGTAGAGAGAGAAATCGAAGTTTCGCTGGCAATTCGGCCCTTTCGATAGCTGAGGTGGCTGCTCTCATTCAGAAAGAGATAAGTATACCCTAGAAGGGCTAGGCACACACCCAGGACCCGGGAGATCTTGCCATAGTTAGGGCACCGGCGGTCGCATGCCATGATTCCTCGCCCCTTCAGAGATCCCCAGTAAATACATTCTCTATTTCTATCGAATCCAATAGCAGATCCACTGCATTTTCCCTAAAAGACAACATAAACAGATACTAGTACCACGTGCAGTGCAGCCAAAGGGAAACTACACAAACTGATGATGCTCAATGCCCTACATGGTGAACGAATAATAACACTGCGAGTTTCCAAAAAAATATCTACTGTAACAGTAAAAGGCAAACCGCCTCACCTCGTTCCAGGTTCAGACTTGATGTGGAGCATGGGTGCTCAATGCCCAGCTGAAACCCCCCGAACCTTTCGGGAAGATATGCGGCGAAACGAATCCGCAACAAACTGGATGCGCTGGACAGAAAGATATATATCTGGATTAGCAGCTAACAGAAGGTCGGAGCAGGACTAGGAACAACGCGAGCAAGTTAGGGTTCGTCACCTGAGATACTCCAGTGGAGTCTTGGATGGAGCTCCGCCTCCACGTCAGTGCAAGAGGATGCGACGGGGGCAGAACGACGATGACGACGAAGACGACGGGGAAAATCCCTTGGAGGTGGCGAGCTGCGGTTGAGGGAGGTAGGGAGGGATCGGGTAGGTAGGGGGAGGCGAAGTGGGGAGTGGAGCGGGGAAGGCAGAGGTGGGAAGTGTTGGGACTTGGGAGTCAACTCTCAAAAGCTCTATTTGACTTATTTTCGTTTTTTTATTTTCTCCTCAATTAACCACCTCTAATTTGATGGGCCAGCCAGACCGGCAACACCACACGTCCACACCTCTCCACGGCGGAGAATGGAGAATCCCAAAAATGATTTTAAAAAGCCCCAATGGTGTAGTCCACTTAAAATAGCTTAATTTGTATTATGAGCTACATAAAAATTATAAAATGTGAATCTGATATTTTCAAATTCCTACATTTATTAGGTTTTTCACTTTCGTCTAGGCGCATAATACAAAATATTTGAAGTGATTTTTTACAAGTTTGTCGGATACATCAGGGATTTTAAAAAATTAAACTCATAAATCTTTGTTTCGCTTATCAGGATGCTCAGAGACACATACACTTTTTGGGGCTGCAAGAAATTTTAAATCGATGAACGATTAGTTTTGGAGAAATATCTAAATCAAATATTTTCTCCGTGTCACTCAATTTCTTGGGCAAAACGTAATTGTCAATAGTCGCATATTCATCACTCCACCCTGGTAGACATCTGTGTCCTTTCACTATCAAATTTGGGAAGGAAAGTGAAGGGGTCAACGAACGAAAACACCATGAATGACCTCCTGTATTGTCCACCTTCGTTCTGAACAAGAGGACTTATAAATCGATTCGAGGAGTTTCACCTCAACACCATTGCCAAACTGGTATTTGACTTATTTAGTAGCATTTAGCATTGGGTGACCCCGAATCATGTATACAACCCCCTCTCAAAGTGGACAAACTAGGTAGATCCACATTTCAAAGCTTTGAGATGTTAGTGTTGTAGAGTGACTCTTGCAAAATGAGCATTACAGAGGCTATCATTATTGTGTTGTCGCAAGCAGTAAAAAATTGACATAAATATTTGTTTTCACCATATCTAGTGCTTTCTCGGAGTCGAACATCTAGCCCCACTGACTCGAGTCCTCGTACAAACGTTTCAATGATAAACATAAGGATCTCATTCAATATTGGGTTCAATTGGTTGCCACTTCGGCGGCGGTAAGTGTAGACCCGGGATGAGATAGTTCGGTGCCAGGTTCTTCGAGCTGAATTATATTGTCTTCACTTCACATTGGTTGCTTAAAAATGGTCAGCTAGTTACAAATTCACCTCACAACACATGGTGACTACAACCATATTTCTTAGTTTGCATCACCTCCCTCTCCACTAGTGGCATGTGTGTGCCCCGCCGCTCCACCGTAGACCATTGTTTCTCCATAACCAAAGCACCAAGTTGTTTTGGGGTTTAACTTCAGTAGATTATTGTACTTGTTTGGCTTGGGCATGGTAAAGTATTGAAAATGATCTTCACCCGATAAGAGTACAACAACCGGATTTGGATCATCCATAATGAAAGGGCATGGCGCCCCCATGTATGGTTTTGGTAATTAATGACAATCCCTATGGACTAATGGTTGCATTGAGTTATACTTGTAGTGTTTGTCCATAGACCTTGCTTGATGTTGGAGTCAAGGTTGATGCCATAAAGATAGTGATATAATGGAGTATTTGGCATCAAGATCATCGAGTTGCATGGATATATTTGAGATGGTCAATAAGAAGATTATGTGATGACCAAGCTATGGTTCGAAGAGTTATTCGATGATTGGTCATATGAGAATGGAGCATATTGCAAGTATGTCTTGAAGAAAAGGATTATGTCATGGTTATCTTCAAGACATCATCTAATCAAGAGAGAAGAAAAGATACAAGGTTGATCAAGATGTTTGATCAACACACAAAGCTACAAGATGTACCAAGTGGGATCATGTATCACTTGGTATGGTAAGCACTTGTCCATATAGCTTTGTGTACTAACCCATGATCTATGCGTGCGGTATGTTTATGTGGGGTTAGGTACATTTCTATGGGCTTGCATCAAAGGAAGATTTCATATAGCCCATGGAGGATGACGTCAAGTGGGGATCGTCATCAAGGTTGAAGTGCAAGTTCAAGAGAAGCATCTCGAAGAAATCTTATGCTTGAAGCTTGCAACCCATTTGGAGAAAATGGTCATGTGAAGATGTGCCTAGTAGAGGCTCTCCCATAGTGGAGTATGGGGGAGCAATATGTGAGTCTTCACCGAGCGAAGCGCAATCAAGAAAGGTGATCCACTTGAAGAGATCAAGATCTTCATCATCTAGCTCCAGTGGAATGCGCAAGGCAAAGGTATGATCTAGATAGGGCTATAGGATAGATACCGTACTATCAAGAGGGGCTCTCAACTAAGCTTTATCGTATCTATCGGAGAGAGCTCAAACCTTTGCATACTTGGCATCATCATCTTTCTTGGTTCTTAGTTGGTTTTTCTCCTTGTGAGGTTTTGGTGCTTGTCGTGTTCTACATGGCAAGCCCAAGTTCACCGAAAACGGATTTCGTATGAAAAACTTGTTTCGTTTTTGGTGTTGGCCGTTTTACCGGTTGTTCTTTAATTGAGAGATCAAACCTTTCACCATTTGGTTTTTAATACTATGATGGACTATGGTGTTTCTCTGTACCATCTTGTAGAGCTTGTTGTAACGAATCCAACGAGCTCAAGAACACCGAAAACGGAGTCCGGAAGCGAAAGATATCGCGTTTTCTGAATGCCCTGGCCATACCCCGGCATGGCCGGCCCCCCGGCCATGTTTGTTCTGCTTTCTCTGGCATACGCTGATATGCATTTGGGGGTGCCCCGGCCATGGCCGGCCTCCAGCCCCGGTATGGCCGGCCCTCGGGAAAAAGCCCCAACGGGCAGATTTCTGCCCCACCTATTTAAGGGACCTTCTTCCCCAAAAGGTACCCGAACTTCTTGATCTCTTTTCCCCCCACCATTGTTGACCTTTTGGAGCTTGCTTTCTCTCTATTCCTCCATGATTCTTGCCTCCAATTAGATGGAAAAGAGAGAGGAGATCTAGATCTATCATTCCACCAATCAATCTCTCCTCTAAGTGAGGGGAAGCTTTTGGATCTAGATCTTGGACGAATTTGGTGTTCTTCCTCTCCTATCCTCCCCATAGCATTAGTTGCTTTAGTGGGATTTGAGAGAGAAGGATTTTGAGCACTTCTTGTGTTCTTGCCCATTGCATTAGTTGCATCGGTTTGAGTTCTCCACGGTGATACGTGGAAATCGAAGTTGAGAAGCTTATTACTCTTGGGTGCCCTAGAGCTTGTTCCTCTTGGGTACTTGGGTACCCTAGACGGTTGTAGTTGATCTCGGAGTTTTGGTGGCTCGCGGGATTGTTGGGAGCCTCCAATTAAGTTGTGGAGTGTGCCTCAACCTTGTTGATTCGTGTGGCTTTGGGAGCCGCGGGAATTCGGTGGGAGCCTCCAATTAAGTTGTGGAGTGTGCCTCATCCTTGTACGGGTTCGGTGACCACCCTCAAGTGTCTCATAGTGGTTCGTGGCACTCCGCATTGGTGGAGGCACGAAGGAGATTACGGTGTGCCATTGACGGCTATTCGGGGATCACTTTGTGACTCCGCACCGCTCCAACGGAGACGTAGCTTCCATTGGGAAGTGAACTTCGGGATAAATCATCGTCTCCAAGTGCCTCGGTATTTCTATACCCGAGCTTCTTACTTATGCAATTTACCTTATGAATCGAGCTTGAAGTAATATATCTTGCTATCACATAGTTGCTTATCTTGCTTAGCATAAGTTGTTGGTGCACATAGGTAAACCTAGCTTGTTTAGGTTTCTTGCTTGATAAATTAAACAAGAGTTTTATTCCGCATTTATTCAATCATTAAACCGTATTAATTTTAATCGCCTATTCACCCCCCCCCCCCCCCCCTAGGCGACATCTGTGTCCTTTCACATAACATCTGCAAGCTTATCTTGATATCATCACTATGGAAAAGTCCTAATTCATATAACTTAATATAACATGTGTGTTCATTGTTACAAACCTTTTTTGTGATAAGAAAACATATTTTAAGGTATAACATCAAATTCCAAGCAACTCTAACCCATCAATACGAAACATCCTCCACAACACATAAATGATATGTACTCTCTCCGTCCCAAAATAAGTGTATCCACTTTCTATCAAAAACATGTCTATATACATCCACTTTCTATCAAAGTTGAGACACTTATTTTGGGACGGAGGAAGTATTTGGTTTGTTGAGAAACACAGTACAGACGCAGACGCTCACAAACACGTACGTACAGACACCCCTATGACCGCACACACGCAAACCCTACCCCTATGAGCACCTCCGAGAGACTGGTCCGACATATCTTGAGGTTGACGAAGTCACCACGGGCGCCTCGCTGTTGACGGGCACGTCACCTACCACTGAAAGCATAGCGCCGGTTAAATCCTGGAAAATCCTGAAAAATGCGAGCACTCATGCCAAGTCTGGGACTTGAACCTGGGTGGGCTGGTTCCACCATAAGGAACCAAACCAGTTGAGCTAGGCTCACTTCGCAATGATATGTATTTGTTCGTAAGCCAATTTGTCATATTTCCCACCTCTCTTGTTTTCATGTCCCACATGGTTTTTACTTTAAGTGGTTGGTTTCTACCTCCATCCTCTTATGTTAAATGTTCAAGCTTTATCTCCTCCTCCAAACTTTGTGTTCACCTCTTCTTCAGCCGCTCTCTACCGTCGCGACACCATGTAGGACCGAAACACCTAATATCGTCACTAGACTTGTCAAATTGGACACACATCGGTTGGTCCCTCATGGTGTGATACCGAGACCATATGTTTGGTTCAGTGAGCGTCGTAGATGGAGTTCATTTTAAACTTCACCCTACTCGACAGCGACACTACGGGCCAAAATCCAAAATTGAACTGAGTATTCAATTATAAGGTCGGACCAATTGCTACATCACCACTCCATGCATAACTAAAATAAATCTAGGCATTAAACTACAATTCGATTGTTTTACATTAATAACCGTTAGACTTGTAATGCCACACAAAGTCAGAGTGCAGCTTGATGACGATGACCCGGGGACAACCTTGACGATGGCGGTTTCGGTTTTAGTCTGGTTTCTCGTTAATTAACCGACTAGTTTTCACTCCTTCTTAATTAATAAAAATGATAAGTCTTTTACCTGGTTCAGAAAAAATAATACCGCACTTGTAACAAAAGTTTGGCACATGTGACATGGAACCAAACACGTCTCCTCACTTTCTCTTGTTTTTTCAAAAAACTTCCAATATATTCCACATGTTTCCGCGCGAGGGAAAAAAGAAGAAGACATTTCCATGTGATTACAGCGTCACGGTTCACACATGGCAGGAGCGCCCCTCCAGGTGGTCCGCTCGCCGCCTCCCCTCCCGCCCTCGCCGCGCCGCGTGTCCCGCCGCGCCGCTTCTCCTCCCCCTCTACCACCTCCGTCTCCTCTCCGTTCCCGGTGATATAGGCTCGTGCTTTCTCCGAGAAGCGCGCACAGCAGGCCCGGCGAGGCGAGAGGCGTTGGAGAGATAGGAGGATGTCGCTGGGGGCGGTGTTCCACGGCGCGCAGCTGATGCTGGATCTGGCGGTGGCCGGGATGTCGCTGATGTTCGCGCTCGGTCTCTTCGCCGTCCTCACCGCCGTGCTCTGCTCCGCCGCTTTCCTCCACCATTCCAAGACCATCGCGTCGTAGCCACGAGCGCTGCCTCCCCGCACCAAGTCCACGCCCCCCTCGGTACTTACCTAATCATTCGCGTGAAATCGACGGTTTCATCGGTTTATTTCAATTCATTCCGACAAGGCTATGCCGTATACGATCAGGAATGTTGGAGTGTAGTCGGTGGAATCGATTTGTCTTGCGTTATAGTTGGTGAAAATTTTGGATGGAACCGAAGAAACAATGTGCTGGCTCCACATGTTTATGCCTCCTGGTCCTGCTGGCTAATGTTGATCGGTAGGTATGGACGTTGCCATGATGGTTTTGAGCAGGAGTGTATGTCGTCGTACTTAGCAACCATGGAAGTCATCCCCGGAAATTGAGCACGATTCTCCCCTAGTAGCATTGTGTATTGTGCTGTTAGTACATCACATTACAGTCTGCACTATCTGTCCTGGCCCCTGTCACCCTAAAATTTCAGCAACCACGACTGCAAAATGTGCCATGTGGAGTACATTTGCATCAGGACGCATTTTTTTATATTAATCTCATAAAATTAATGTAGCAGGTTAGCTCCCCTCACTGTCGTAGCCTTGTTCTGATTGATTGCTTGGTTCCAAGCTGGAACACCCTGGGTTGATATTCCCTAAAGAACATGTGTGCTGTTTAGTTGGTTTGTGAGAATATCTGGTGTGAGATTAGGCATGTTAGCAACCTGGGTCATCAAGACTCTTTTCTTTTTGGGACTTTGAGCTGGTTAGCGATGCCTTTGAATGACGTGGGGTAATATGTGTTGTTCAGAAAACATAATCAAAGACCACAAATAATGGTCTTAAATATTGTTTCGCCACTGAAACAACTTAAAATTAGGAACTTCACAGTTCGTGCCTACTTCCGGAAGATGTAACTTTCACTATAGAACATCAACTATAGAAGTCACAGTCATGGTTGTTAACATATCAGCCGTAATCCTGTCAAATTGATTGTTCCCAGTGCCCACCTTCATCTGAACCAACTCATCACCCATTTTGCTTTACCCTGTCTGTAGTTGAACTATTATCATGAACTAACTGATTAGTGATGAACTGATTACCATTCCCCTTGATAAGTTTTTCATTCTCTAATTTCAGGAATGATACTGTTCGAGATAATGCCTTCTTACGGATCATCTTCCCAGTAGAAGGTGTTCTGTCTGATGCTACTGCTGCTTTTAGGCAACTACTGTAGATTCAAAGAGTAGTGAATTGCACATACCAGGTGATAGCTGAAGGCTCTTGTACCTTGTACCAATTGTAATGTTTACAAGATGTGCTGTAATCTACACTTGTTTGCATAGTAAATTGTTTAATGGTCTTCCTTTGGAATGTTGAATCTTCTAAATCTTATAATTTGAATGTTCTGTACATGTCTATGCTTAAATTCTTATACGGAAGGGCCAGATATTCCTAGTGGCAGTAGGTTTCATCTGAGAATGTTGGCAGTACGTGTAGTAAGTTTGTTCTACTATAGTGTATGATAGGATTTGCCTCAAGGTTAAGGAATAAGGCATTAGACAAACTTCCCTGGAAATCCTATTAAGTTCTTGCTTTTATGTCAGATGATGTAACTTATCTGATAGACCATAAATTGCTTATTAAACGTGGAAAGATTGTCGACAGACAGACCTTTAAAGTTTAAATAGATTTCCATGTAACCAAACACAAACATTCTAACCTTTGAAAAGGTGTGGAAAGCAGAAGGCCGTTGAAGTTAATTATCTTTTTGGGTTGGTGACCTGAACAGTTCATCGAGGAAGTGTACCTGGACAAAGTGATTATCTATAGAATCATAGGTGAACATGCAATGTTGGAATGTCGATATTAAGAATATGGCATTGAATAATAATGAAAGATTGACAGATTTGCATAGTAACAACTAACCTATGGAGTGGTTAACAAATGGACCAAACCATGAGAGGCACTACAATAGCAGGGACCATCTCAAGGCCTTCAATTCCCCATGCCTTCATGGATTCTAGCTTGATAAGAAAGAAATGTACGAGCAAGGATTTTACATCGGTTACCAAAAGAAGCTTGTTCTTGATGAGCTGCGTCTTCTATTGTGGCCTTTTTTGCTGTTTTTCTCTTCCCCTTTCTTCATCTTGCCCGACTTTTTGTTGCTGCTGGTCAAGAACTTGGTAAGTACCTCATCTTTTCCCTCCTTGCCATGTTCATTACTGCAACTATCATTTGTGTGACGATCTTTCTCTTTGCCTTCAAGCACCTTCACTTGAGGTGGCCCTGTGGAAGCATCAGATGCCAGGGAATCATAATCTCCATCATCATCCGCATTCTGTGCTTCTTTCCCTTTCCTCCTCTCATTGATGTAGCCACTACCATCGTCAACATTGCTTCCTTCACTGCCATTCTCTTTTGCATCATCGCTACTTGTTGGGGAGGCCAGGTATGTTGTCCACCCTGATTCATTGCTGTTGCACTCTTCTCTATCATCCCCAGTGATCTGGGAGGATTCCATAACAAGAGACGGGGGGTAGGATACAGACAAAGAAAGGCTGAAGACAAGAGGTAGAATGAGGTTTGAGGTAGAATTCGAAGAACACCCACTCTTATGCTTCCTCTGAAATCTGAATCTCCTTAGCAATGCAGCCGTGAAAAAGGCTTTGATTTTGTCTGTGCTTCTTGAACACCCATAACCTGAGAAGAGCTCTCAAGCCTCCTTGAACACGCAGCTACCTTCACATGACAAGGTGAAATACAGGAGGGCTGGATTGCATGAAGGTGTCAAGAATTCTTCAAGATGGCGAGGTTGTGTCTGTGTGTGGAGATGTGTCCAGGGACTGCAGAAAGGATGGCTGCGTGTTTAAATGGGAGAAGACGGCCTATCCTTCCAACTGTCACCCATAACTTTCTCAACCATTTATGTACTCTCTCTTGTCACCAAAGCCAAGGCGGAAACACTTGCTTACAGTGCAGTGTTACAGGTATTTCCACCTGTAGTCCATGTGGCCGTAGCTTCTCACCTCATGGTGGGGCCTGGGGAGATTAGATGCACCTGCCCGAGTTAGCTTAAGATTTTTTAGCATTAGAAGCTTAGAGTGAGGCTGGCATAGCTCAAAAGGCTTCCTGTCGCTGCTGTGTCTGCCTGTCATGTCATGCTAAAATGCTTGGCTTGTTTTATGGCCTAATTTCCCTTCGTCTGCAGGACCGGGAGAACATGTGTTTTGTTTGCTTTTGTACGTGGGTGTAGGCGATGAGCAATTGAACTCAAAGCCACTGGATTCATGTGCTGCAACTTTTGTCATGGCCTTGCCAGCAGGTAATACATCTGCTGTCCAAGTGCTAATTTCTGGAATAGCAATGTCATACTGTCTTCCAGCCTTCCAGGCCAGAGGTATGTTGCAAGCATATATGGGGGATATGTTTTGAAATATGATTGAATCGAACATAAAGTACTTGTATATGGACTTGGAGATACTCATAAATAAATAAATAAGATACCAAACGTGATTACGTGACATCCTTTCCTCCAAGCTGGAGAAAGGAACAACCGTGACTTGTTTCTGAAGCTTCCAGGCAGGAGAAAGGCTTTGAGAGTTGCCAGGGCTTGTGGTCCTACAGAAATATGGCGCCACCAAGTTGTTTGCTGCGCTCATGTGACCATTGAACCTTCTTCTTCCGTTGCCTTCGCATTCATACTTACGAGACCTATGTGATTCCTATCTCGACGTAGTTTCATGTAGTGTTATGATTGTCTCTGGCTACGCATGTGTTTAGCTTCTTGTTCCTACAGGTTCCAGGACATATTAGAGCATCTCTAACAGACCCCTTAAAATGGGAACCTCAAAATAAGTTTACAGTTCGACGTTTTTGCCAAATCTCGTCGCAACTGCTCGCGCACGATAGCAGAAACCTCAAACGGATCTGTAGAAGGGCGAATTTGGGCGCGAACGAACTAGTTTTCATCGTCATTTCTTCTCCACGGAGGAGTTCATCACCAATTCACACGTAATGTACATATACTCCAAAAGTAATCTACTCATATCTTGTCGCCGCCCTACCCTACTGCCAAAACTTGGCTCACCGGAGCCTCAGGTGCGGCGGTGACGAAGTCGACGCCGAGCTTCAGTCCTCGTCGCGGGCGAGCCTCTGCTCTGCCATCTTCTTCTCCGACCGTAGCAGGTCGAGGGAGATGACGCAGCCCACCATCTCGACGGGGATCGACTCGAGAAGGCCGAGGGTGTCCGGTTGAAGAAGATCAAGCGTCCGGTCGAGAAGGTCGAGGCGCGAGGCGGCGGCGCTCGAGCTCTGCGCAAGGTGGCGGCGCTTCTTCTCGCGGTCGAACTCCTCCACCTCGTGCCTGTAGCACGCCACCGGAACCGGGCTCCCTTTCTTGGTGAATTTCTTGATAAGCCGATTTCGACCAGCGTCGGCGCGGACGAGTTTCTTCCGAATCTTGTCGGAGAAATCGCCGAATCGGTCGCCGCGCCCCCGCAGATTAGAGCTCGACCTCTTCGGTGCCATCCCGCGGCGGCGGCGGCGGCCGATCTACGACACCAGCCGCGGTTTGCTCGTCGGAGAAGAAGGTTGGGGGGGGGGGGGGGGGGGGATTGCTCGTCGGCGGCGGCGGCGGATAAGGGTTACGAACGGGGAAATGTGCGAAACCCGGCATAAATACCGTTCGGAGCGTCCGAATCTACGGGCACCCGTATCCAGTTTACGGGCCGAGTGGTGTTTACAGGCTCTGCTATCGCGGGAAAAAAGTCTCGGCCCGTTAACTCGCCGGAGTTTTACGGTTTTCCGCGTGTTTGAGGGCTCTGTTAGAGATGCTCTTAGAAACATGTTTTCGTCCCACTTTATAGATAAATCAACGACCGTACAATTCCAGCATACAATTAGACACTACAACACACACCAAAGCAAGGACGGAGGCAGGATTCAAGCTTGAAGTGGGCTGAAAGAACATGTGAAATCTCATTTAGGAAGTGCCACCACCTTCCAAAGGAGCAGGGTTTTCACCCGGAGCAACACGAAAGACGGAGGATAGCCACAATGACACCTTTCATGAAGGAGACGACGTGACCTGAGCTGCACACCCCCCCCCCCCCCCCCCCCCCCCCCCCCGTACAGCTGACAAAGTGACGTGAGCCCGACAAGAATTCGACCGAAGTGAGTAGACGGCCGTAGTGCTCCAACAATGCATGGTTCCTTCTTCTTCCTGTGCTAGCTGTGCTTGGACACAAAACACGTACGCTGTTCGCCGTGGCCACGTGCACTGTACAGTTTGTCTGGCCATTAGTAGGGCAGCTCGCTCGTTCCAATGTTCAGGTTCAGCGCACGGACGATGGCGGCCGGCGCCTCCGTACGTGGAGTCTCCTCGACTGTTTGGTAGGACGTCGCCATAGGTTTCACGTGGGAACGACGGACGGCGGTGCAGTTGGCGGCAAGCGACGACGCGAACAGCAAAGCTTTTGAGTGACTCGATTGATCGCTTTGCTCGTCGGATTCAGCTAGCCGGCGGTCCGATCAGCTGCAGTTGCTTGCTGATTTCTTTCCTGCTGTTGTTGACTTGTTGATAGTGCTTTGAAGCGACCCGTTTGGTGCTCGGTGGCTGGTCGCCCTGAGATTCAGAAACAACCATCGCTCGACGCGCTGCTGGTCGTCACTCGTCAGGGCAGAGGCCTGCCTGCCATTGCGTTGCGTGGTGTCCACGGGGCGTCGGTGAGCGGCGCTCACTGCTCAGAAATGGCGAGCCTTTCCAGCTGCGGCCTGTGGCTTCTCCCGTTGACATGTGCGCAAGCGAAACGGCTGCTGCAGTGAGGCCCGTGGGGATCAGGAAGGTCGGAGTCAGAACTTGCCTGGAGTTTGTAGGTGCGCCTCTTACCGAAGCTAATCGATCGAGAAGCTCAAAACAAAAACCGATCGATCATGCTGTCTTCTTGGAGTTCATACGTGCACATCTGGCATGTTTCGATAAATACAAGTTTTATCATAGCATAGTGGACAAAATGGGGGTGCTTTAGGCGTCCGGGCAAAGTGAAGGGACCCAAACAAGAGCATTTTTTCTTTCATGACCAAATTTAACTCTAATGCTTCACTGTTATTGGACGGGCCACATCCCAGGTCGGCCGAGCCCTTAAATCCTCTCCTCCGGTCACCCCCGTAGCCATCGCCGACCAAACCTCGTCCTCCTCGGCCACGCCCGGTGTGCTGCCGCGGCGCCTCCTGCCCCTACTCCAATCTCCTCCTCCGCCGGTACCCTGGCCATCCCTCAAAATCCCCCATTCATGTCGCATCTTCTCCGGCGCGGTAACCCCCACCAGATAAGTTACTTGCTCTCCTCCACTAGTTGCATCGTCGCTACACCGACGAGGACTGAGCTCCGCCACCTCTCTCGATTGATCACAACGGAGATCGATCGAGCGGCTAGTTCAGTTTTCGATTAACTGAGGGCTAGCAAAAGCGTAAAGTAAACAACCCATTCGGGCCCGTTACACATGAAGTAAAAACATAGGAATTGAGGTGTCATATTTTCTAAATTCTTAGACATTGTTTGGAACAAAGGAATTCCATAGGAATTTTGGAGGATATAGGAATCTGTCAAGAAAATTTCCTATGGTACCGTTTGAAACAAATGAATAGAAAATTCGGATTCTTTTGAAATTCCTATGGGACAGGCTATTCCATAAGAATTTTGGAGGAAAACAAACACGAGGTGAACTTACTATTTCTACAATTCCTGTGTTTTCCTGCGTGTCATCCAAACGACACTTTGGAAATTTTTATTGTGTTTTTGGTTCATGTAGGAGTTTAGGAAACATAACATCAATTCCTATGTTTTTCCTATTTCTATGCTTTTACTTTATGTGTTCCAAACGGGGCCTTATAGGAACCAAAACCACATGAATTTTTTCAAAGTGTTGTTTGGATGACATGAAGAAAAAACACAGAAAATGTAGGCATAGGAAGAGGAAAACAACTCTCATAGGAATTTAAAAGGAATTCTTTTGTTCTAAACGGTACATATGAATTTTTCTTGTAAGATTACCGTTGTTCAAAATTCCTATAAAATTCTTTTCGCCAAATTTTTGTCATAAAATTTCTATGTAATTACTTTGTTCCAAACGGGGCCATGGGGCCTTGATTTGGAGGCGGATTGCCGCCAGAGAGAAACCGGAGTGAACAAACAACCCATTTTTTTGGTTCTACAGCTCGACCACCTGGTCAATGAAATTATGCCATGGAAGGTCTTCCCATTTGAACAACAACATACATACAAGTGAAAAGGAATTCGATGGAATGAACGGATACAACATGAACTAGGTGCTTTGTGTGTGAACTAACATGCGACACATCCACACACGAACACAGGATCAACTGCAATTCAAGCAGCTAGCATCGAGCGTCATCATCATCTATCAGCAAGCAGCAATGCTCAGCTTGGGATCCATCTCGGTCATGCACGCGTAGCCCTGCAGCTTCTCGTTGAAGGCCACGAGGGGATCCTTCTCCCTGAGCACGCCGTCGTCGTCGTAGGCTTCCCGGAGGAACACGGCCCAGTTCATCTCCGTGCCGGCGAGGTAGAAGGCGCGGGTCTGCTTCCGCAGCGACTCGTACATGTGCCGCGTCAGGCCGAGCTCCTCCTTGAACTCGAACACGTGGTGTATCAGCGCCCGCTTCTCCAGCGTCAGGCTCAGGAACTCGTGCACCACCCCGACGCGGTACTTCTCCGCCTCCGGCGTCCACGGCCGGAGCAGCGCGCCGTTGGTGTACGGCGAGACCAGCGGGAATGTGGTCGCCGCGTCCAGCCGCTCCGCCTCCTCCGCGTCCAGCGGCATCGACCGCCGGTGCGGGACGGAGAAGCGGAACGTGCGCCGGACGCGGCGCTCGTCCACCACGAAGTCGCGCTCCAGGGCGCTGACGGCGAGGCCCGGGTCCCAGCGCGCCAGCTCCAGGACGTGGAGGCCGTCCGGGTCCACGGCGACGCGGAAGTCCTCGGTGAAGTCGCGGACGCGGTCCCGGAAGTCGTCGGGGAGGCCGAGCACCGACCGACAGTGGTGGAGCTTCGCCAGGGAGATGCGGCGGTGGGCGGTGAGCATGAGGAGCTTCCGCACGGCCAGCAACCGCGCGGGGAGGAGCTCGTCGTGGATGCGGCGCTCCTCCTCGAGGAGCGAGCACATGAGCGGCGTGAGCGCGAGGTGCGGGACGGAGCCCACGGTGGTGCGGTGGAAGAGCAGCGGGTGGCGGGCGGCGGCGCGCGTCACGCTGCGGCCGCGGGGGAAGCCCAGCTCGCGGTACAGCTTGCCGGCCTCGGAGAGGGGGATGCGGTGCGGCGGCGGGAGGGAGGCCATGAAGGAGCGCGCGCGGGAGAGGAAGCGGAAGGCGGCGTCGCGGTCGAGGACGGCGTCCAGGGCCGGCACGCGGCGGTCGGCCTCGGGCTCGATGGGCGCCACGCGCGGGCTGTTGAGCTTCTTCAGGAGCTTCTTGCGCCGCTTACACGGGAGCAGCGGCAGGAGCGACGCCGCCGCTTCCGCGACCGCGGAAGAAGACGCGGGCACCGGAGCCGGCGTAGGAGCTGGGACTGACGGGAGTAGAGCTCTAGCTGCGGCGGCGGCGGCGGCGGCGGAGAAGAGGCGGCGCGCCGTCCCCATTTGTCAGGCTCGGGCGGCGGCGGCGGCCTCGTTGTGGAAGGGAGCAGGGTGTTCAGTTTTATTTGATCAACGGAGCGCACGAACATTGAAGTCACCCCAGCCGTTCGATCCGGAAGACCACTCCCCACTTCTCCTCTCGCATAGCCGCAGTTTTCCCATCCATGTCCCTTTGCGTTTCCTTCCTCGGAACCAAACCCCAGATTACTCGCCCGCCGCAAGCCGCCGCCGCCGCCGGCCATGGGGACGGAGGTGGCTCCCATGGTTGACCTTGGCGCGCTGTCCCAGTCGGAGCTTGCGGCGCTCGCGGCTGCGTCTCCCTACGCCGTCGATCCCCGCCGCGGGCGCCGCAACGACGACATCCTCCCGCCCCCCAAGATCGATCGCGCCGTCTTCAACGAGAGCGCCGGCTCCCGCAAGCAGACCTTCTCCCGCCACCGCGTCGCCACCAATCTCTCGCACAACTTGGCCCCTAGCACCGCCTCCTCCTCCTCCACCGCCGCCCCCACCGACGAGGACTCAGAGAACCGCCTCATCGTCTTCCACCTCCAGCGCCTCTTTGCGCGCGACGACCCCTCTTACCCACCACCACCCTCGATTCCACTCCAACAACAAACCCTAACCGCACCACCGGTAGCTGTACCCGCAGCCCCCGTGGCCTCCCTGCCGATCCCGCTGCTCCCGGACCCCGACCGGGAGCTGATGAATCCCAAGGGGCTGGCGGTTGATTTGCCTACGCTCGCCGAGTTGGTGGATCCGTACGGGGAGGAGATACAAAAGCAGACTGCGGGATTGGGTCTTGAATCTGAGCTGCTGGGGTTCATGAATGACCTGGAGGGGCAGTGGGGGAGCCGGAGGCGACGAAGGAAGTTTGTTGATGCCGCCATTTTCGGTGACCACCTGCCCCGTGGGTGGAAGCTAATCCTTGGGATCAGGCGGAAGGAGCGTGTTGCCTGGATGAATTGCCGCCGTTATGTTAGGTTTGTTCTGCTCGCTGTGTGTAGTTTCTTTTGATCCTTGTGATAGTAGATGGCCGTTGATACTTGATAGCTTTCTCGTTAATGATTCAGGTGTTATGACCCAAATGTGTTGCAATGTGCATGCTTGCCGTGCTTCTCACACGGATAATGGTTCCTTCACATATTAACATTGCAGCAAAACGGGTTCCTTAGAATGAAAAATAATACCATCTTTCAAGTCAATAATGCTGATTTCAGTGACCAGATCAAGTGTTAGACTAGACATTTGATACATAAACATGAAGGCAATGGGTTTTCTGGATGCATAGTTTCTTTTTCAGGATGTCTGGCATCTAATATTTCCAGGATATTAGATAATAAGCTTTATTTTCGTTGGAGCAGCATTTGCAGGGGTGTTATTTCAGGAGCATCTATCTTTTTAGTGTCATGGTAGTAGACGCATACATTGTGCATCTTTTTATCCCAATCGTCAGTTAGGTTGTACTCTTTGTTTTATTCTGAGTGCATCTGTGCATACTGAGCACAGTTTTGTCATCGAATAATCTGTTTGTCCTATTCGTTCCACTCTTGTAGTTTCCTTTCTGTTTGGCCAAACTGTTACATATGGTCGGAATTTGATGCCATATCTGTGTAATTTCATATTTTACCTTACCATACATTATTTATTATATTTTTTGCCGAATGCCTAACAGTCGACTCAACTGCACTAGCTTGACTTGACTCACCGACATAATAACCTTGTTCCAACATTCTTACCGTTGTTTCATATATATAATGGTTAAACATCATTGCTTATTTGTCTCGAGCAAAAAAATAAACTAAATAAATTCTCTAGTCTATCTCTCTCTTATTCAACTAGCTTTGGCGACAACATGTTGGGCAGATCAAGGTTGAGTGCCCAAATTATGCACATATGACATCATCCTGAGACTGAGAAGCAACTTATGAGTAGGGCTATTGTCAGTGTCTTAAATGATTCCACATCTATCTGGATGGTGGTATGCTAAGACTTGTTGACGCACCCTCGACTGTGTTTTTTTAATGATTACTGTGATTTTTTTATTACACATGCACTAATACACGGATAGATGTTTATGTATATTCACCATGTCAGGGTTTTTCTTTCTTCCAAAGATATATTCCCACTCTCATTGTGCTTTACATAAGTTATGTTGGTGGTGGAAAATATACACGTTCATTTCTCATCCCCAGCTTGCCAAAACGTCTTTAATATTGGGACAGAGGGTACTTGTTAAATGGAGAGCCTAACCAAGATGGTATCTGTTTGATCAAATGGTGGCACACTGTGGCCTGTCTGATGTGTTTGTGATCTCCTTGGTGCTTGGACTATGTAATTTGTAAATGGTTATTTCATATAATTCGGTAGCAAATTGTATTCTTCATGTCACGTTCACATTACCATTATTTGTGTTACCTAATTGTGTGTTACATACTTCTCCAGCCCCAGAGGACATCAGTTTGCTACTTGTAAAGAAGTTTCTTCCTATTTGATGTCACTTCTTGGATATGTTGCTGCAAAGCTAACTACTGTTCAGAGCACCAATGTGGGAGTGTGTGACTTGAGTGCTGTTAATGTAAGTTCTTCTAGTATGCACCTTAAGTATGCAGCCTGCACTTGGAACTTCCATTCTTTAACTTGATAAAGTTGTTTAATTAGTCTGTAGGTCTCCAACAGCAAGCTGATTCAACTGAGGATAAACAAAGTGAAGTGCCCACCATTTCTGTTGCATTGTCCATTCACAGCGGTGATTCCCTGAGACAGAGACAAGAACCTTACAAAGATGAAGCTCCAACACAAGCAGACAGGAAAGAGTGCAAAAAATGCAAATTGACTTTTGAGGACCAGAGTGCCTATGTGCAGCATCAACTGTCCTTTCACCAAAGGAAAGCTAAAAGGCGCAAGGTTGATAAATCTGTTGATTTGGGAGTTGGTAAAGATGGAAAGCTTGAGACTCAGGAATGCCAGAGGACCTCTGAAGATAAACCTGGTTACTCTGGCCATGGTGTCGCTGATGTTAAAAATCAAGATCAGATTGCAGCAGAACTATTTGGTGGAGCTTCTTCAGAAGAACTAGGTGCCCAATCATTATTGGCTGCAGTTCCATGTGGGTTGCAAGAGACAACCTGCTTACCTGAACAGAACGAAGATCCTTCTTCTGGAGAGCCTGTCTCTGAGCTTCAGAAGGACATTGTTCGGGAGATTATTGGCTTACCTCAACAGGAAAAAGAACCTTCTGCTAGAGAGCCTTTCACCAAGCATAAAAAGGAACATGTTGGCAATTCTGGTGGCCATGGAATACGTGATGGAGCATGTCATATAGCTGAAGTGTCTCTTACTTTTGATGCTGCAAGCAAGCTTGGTACTTGTAGATCTCCAGAAGTTCATGAGCATGCCAGCTCAAAAATTGTGGAATTTCCGAGTGCAGATTACCCCAGAACTTTCAACAGGCCTGATGATATCTGTAGCATCCCTCAAGAGGGTATGCATATTACTGATGCTCGAGGTGAAAGCAAATGTGCAGATGATCCAGTAGACTTGAGTGATATTAAAGTATCAAAACAAGCTTCGGAGCACTGTGGTCTGCTGGATCAGAAATTCAGTAGTTTTCCCGGAGAAACTGATTTTAATGACCAGGTGGAAAACAACCCATTGTCTACCAACTTGCATAAGGCTGACCTTTGTTCCATCGGCATGGAGGTAGATGATATTAAGTTTCAGGATGTGGTCAATCCTACTAGCTCTGGTTATGGCAAACCTGTTGAGGATCAAACAGATTGTGGAGTTACTGCCTCGAGAAATGATGAGATGAACATTGATGTCAGTATAAGGGATGTCAACCTGAATTCATGTTTAGATACAATATCTTCTCCTGTTTCTGGTACAAACTGTGAAACATCCAATACCCTCCATGAAGGACATCGAGCATCCATTTTTACCCAATGCTTTGGTACCACTTCTAACGATGACAATGTATGTCACGATGAAGATTTTGTCAACCAGAACAATGTTTCTAAGGCTGAGGATTTTGTCAACCAGAACAATGACATGGTTTATCGATCCAATCTAACCATGAACCCTATCTCTCCTGCTCAAATTAGTGTGGATTATTTCACTGCTTCCTGTCCAATGGCTCCTGAAATCAAGAATGATGCTGATAGATGTGACAATGCAAAGGAACAGTTTGTAAACTCAGGGAACATATCAAGTAATGGACCAGGATATGATGCTGAAGCTTACAACAGTGACATCTTCACTGGTGCTATCGGAGAAACTAGCTTTGCTCAGCTGACTAATGCCATGAATATGAAAGCTGATTTCTCAAGCTGCTACTCATTGTCTGACCTAAACACATTGACTGGTGGTACTGCAACTGATGCGATTGATTTCAATAGTATGAGGAGTTCTTTTGTAAGTGGCTCCACCAGTCGCAATGAACCAAATGAACTTGATTTTGATATCAAGGGTTCCATGCTTGAGGCTCTGGAAAGATCTGATAGTGACCTAGAAAATCAGTACAATGGCGGTGAACCTGCTTGTGACTCACTCCCTGCAGCAGGCACACGTGGAAGTATGGACGATTTTATGTCCATGCACACCAATTTCGGAAGCCTGACCTCTTTGGTTCGTTCTGTCGAAGGTGGTCCAATGAGCAGACTTATTCAGGATCAAGTAAGCCTCACATACTGGTCTTTCACTAAGTCACATCTGCTAGAGCTATATAGTGCTTAAATCTTCGGGGTGCTTATTCTTTCGAGTTCCACACATATCAGGTGATAGACGAATGATTTCCATTTGAACCTTAATCAGTAATCGCTTAAATATGTGGGTTCCTGTTGAGGGAAGAAGAAAAGATAGTTCTTTGATTGTCAACTAACAAGTAACAACTAATGAAATGGAAAAGGCGAGGTCAGGCCTAAAAGAAAGAAAAAAATGCGAGGTCATAAAATGTACTAACCCCGATCCATAATAAGCAGTTTTGAACTAACTCCAATTCAAAACTGCGACACTTATTTCAAATCGGAGGCTGTCTCTTAAATGTAGCAGTGGCACACACCAGTGTTCGTTAGGTTATCCATCTGCATGTTGACTCTCGTAATCCATTTTGTTTACGCCATTCTGTTATCTCATATCATTCGAGGATGTACTTGACAACTTTGATTGTTTTCCAACAGTGCGATTTGCAACTTGGATTTGGTGCCCAGAAGCAGCAGATGTATCCTAGTTTCGAGGAGCATCTTCGGATGGCCTCAGCTGGAGCTCCGCAGTTTGGGAGCATGGGTAGACATAATCCTCCGCCTGTGCCTGAGCCAACACTGATGCTAGGCTACGAGCCAACGTTGATGCTAGGTTATGCACCACCGTTCGGGAGCTGCCCTCCGGTCCAGCTCGGTTGGGACATGTCGAAGATGGTCGGGGTGCTCCAGTCCGTGTGTGTATGGTGCAACACAAGGTTCCAGCACTTTGGCACCGCTGAGCAACAAGCAGACTCTGTTGGCTTCATTTGCCCCGCGTGCAAGGACAAGACATCCGGTCATCTTAGCATACTCAACCATGGTTCATCGCTTTAACATTCAGTTTCTGTTGTCGTTTTCCATCATGTTGGACTATGGGGTACTAACTGTGGACGCATTGACCCGTGTGAGCTTTCACGGAACTTTGACATGTTTGGTTTGAGCCCAATTTCCAAATTTAGGTGTGCCCAAATTTCTTGCTGCGTGCCGTTGTTTAGATGATAGGCAATGTACCCTACTTTTTTTTGTTTGCAAAATAGACCTTTCTTAGTCTTAGAAGTTTTTAAACACATCAATGATCTAAATTTGAGCCAAAATATGAATCGAGACTAAGACATGGTTTTCTCAGAAAGAAAAAGAAATAAGGCGCACTCATCTAGAAAAGAGCTCACCACCGAAAACCTTACTAACTTCCGAAACAATAACTGCAAAAAATGCTGGTACCTCACGCATAGCTGTGTACCAACTCTAGCCAGTTCATGGGCAAGTCTAACGCTTACTCCCTCCGTCCGCGAGAAACTGTACATGTAGCATTCAAATAAATTCCATGAAAGAGTGTACATCTACACTCCCAATACACTTTACCCTTAATTTAATCATTATTAATTGACTCATGCAGTAAATTGAGGTATAGCTATTGGCTGCATGTCCTGTCTTAATTACTACATGTAACAAATCTCATTTAATCGCGTTCTCTCAATGGTCACAAGCACTTATAAAGTTGTGCCATGGAGTTAAGTCTCCATTTCTCTTGATCTATGTGCAAATCTCTAGATGCACACTCTCTTGAGGACGGAGGGAGTACACGCTACAATATGACACTTGAAAAAGATAGTACGAATATGGAACTTTAGCTGTTCCCTCTATCAATGAAGAGGCGGTTGTCCTGCGCTTCCTAAATACAGTAAAATGGAACTTCAGCTCTTCAATCACAACAGCTAAAGGATAAATAGGACATCTCGCTTGTTGTCCGTCTCTTTGGCTAACTCTACCCAGTTCCTTGATGCCCCATATGTTTGGCAGATTCACAGCAAGAACGGCCACACAGAGTTTAGCATGGAAGGCGCTGGCAACGTGCTCGCTCGGTCCGCTTTGGCTGCAAATCACTGGACGTTGCTAACTGCGATGACCTGCCAATTAGTTACATTAGTACTGTACAAGCCAAAAGAATAGGAACTACGTACCATTCTGCATGCATTAGAATAGCAAGATCGAACATCAGATTTTCCGGCGAAGGTTTTCCACGCGGGTAAGCTGGGCTGGACGGCAGAATCGTGCGTGCTAGCAGAGAAGGTGCGCGAGGATCGTTTAAGGAAACGAGAACAACAACCATGATTAAATATAGGAGAGATTAGTTTATGTTGCTAATACTCTGATTAAGACTGAAAACAATGGTAATTGCGCCGGTCATACATAAACCTGTCTGGTGGGAGCAGTTTCATAAAAAACTTGCAAACTGTGAGAAAATGGTACAGAAACTTGTCTATCTCGTGCAATTTCATACAAAACAAATTTAAAAAACGACACGTGTCACTCTTTTGCACGCTGTGAGGGAGGGCCGTCGATGGGAGTTTTGTAGAAAGACCCTCATAGTTTTATAATATTTCGTTTTCGTCCATCTCAGACAGATAAAATATGCGTGAGAGGCAGCTAGCTCGTGTTGACCTCTGCTTCGATCCCCTCTCCTTCCCGTTGCCGCCGCTGCTCCCCTCCTCCTCCTCCCATCGTCGCCGCCGCACCGAATCACAGTACTGCAGCACGCCCCCTATCCACTTACCCCTCCTTCCCGTCGCCGCCGTTGCTCCCCTCCTCCTCCCATCGCGGCCGCGGCATCGAATCAGAGCACTTACCTACAGTCGTTGCTTCAAGCTTCGGCAAATGGAGGTCGAGTTGGTCTTCTACCTGCTTAGTCCTACCGCTACTGCATTCAGTCGGTGCAACTGAAGGAACTGTAAATTCAGTTAAGTACAGTGCAAGAACAGAAACATAACCTCATAAAAATCAAAACTTTCTACAACGATTCACATCAATTACTACTTATAAATATTTCATAAGGTCACCTGATCATAAAAATATCACCACCCAGATTTCATACCAATTTGACGAATTTGCGTCGCCAATGAACACCGAAACATGACAACCACCAAAATTAAAATTCCGTCATAGAAGTTGGGGGGGGGGGGGGGGGGGGGACCGATGCCTACACAATCACATCACATACCCGACCTCAATTTACACCGGATTATCCCGATGGAACCCTAGCTAGGACCATCCCACACTCAGGCACTACAACATCGGAGCGGAGACAGAGAAGACGGAGGGGAGAACAAACTCACGGTAGTGCGGAGGATATTCACCTTAGTTCTGTCACCGCGGATATCGACCATCATCCGCGATCACCTCTGTCCTCCTTGACTCGGCCGACCCGCGACGAACAAGAAAAGAGCAAACAATCTTGGCGAAATTACAGATACCGCGGGAAAAAGTATGTAAAAAGAAACTAAAATGCGTCCCTTTTTGTAAATTTATAGTGAATTTCTATGAAGGACATGTTTGTGTTGCTCGCCTTTCTTCGAGGGCCTTTCTACAAAACTCCCACCGACGGGACCATCCCTACCAGCGTGGCAAACAGTGACACGTGTTGCGTTTTGATTCGTTTTATATGAAATGGCACAGGATAGACAAGTTTGTGTACCATTTGCTCACAGTTTGTAAATTTTGTATGAAACTGTTCCCACCGGACAAGTTTATGTATTAGCAGTGCAATTACCTCATCAAGCAATCGAAGTAGAGCGATTCTGGGCGAGAAGAACTTCGGGGCAGAGAACTGGAGTCTGGAGAGTTCTCCATCGTTCCCCACTCCTTTTCCTTTTATTTCTCCACTCTTTACTATTTTACATTTACACCCTCCTGGGTGATTCATGTTGGACTGTGGTAAACACTGTGGACGCATTGACAGGGTGATTCTCTTGTTGATACTGAAATACTTACTGTGTGGACGGGTTGACCGGGTGTTTCTCTCGTTGATCCTGGAAATTAGCTTCCTCGCGTTGTACCGATGGCGTTGTACGTGAAACAGAACTATTACAAGTTGGGTAAAGCACCTACTCCTGGTAGAGATACGATCAACGCTGCCGATTCTCCATCTATTATATACTAAAAGCAAAATAAGGTTGTCTAATAGAGCCACCACATTAATCCACATCATCTAAATTAATTTTAATGGTTAGCTCTAAAATAGATGGCTAAGATATTTTTTAAACTAAAGTTACGTAACAAAATTGGCACACCAGAGACGTCACCTCCCGTGTTTTTTTTACTTAATAGAGAGGTGACCTCCCTTAATTAAACAAATAGTATATACAAAAAACTGCATACCGTACCGTGATAGTTAGCACGAAACAGGTTTTCGCCCCGCTTTATAAATAAAGCCACAACGGCCGAGCGATACAAGGTAGTGAGGCAACACAAGAAGATCCTAAGAAAACCGAGCTACAAAAGCCACATCGAAAACGCTGAAAGCGAAACAACACGACTACGCAGACGGACAAGCACACCAGCTCCACGCTACACCCTAACTCGCCTGAGCTCCACGACGACGGCGCCAAGAGGGTGACGGCGCAAAGCGTCGCCGTCGCCGAGTCCAAAAGGACTTGGGTTTTCACCCGGAACCCTGACACGAGGGAGATCACCAAGACGACGTCCTCAAGAGGAGAGCGGCACCCGCGAGCGTCGCCGTCGTCAGTGCCAAAGCACAGAGCTTTTGCTCGGTCACTCCCCCGTGACACAAAGAGGGTCGCAGGACGCAAGCGTAAGGAACTCCAGATCTAGGCACCGCCGGACGCGCCCGAGCCACCCACCGCTGCCCCCTTTGCTGTCCACACAGCCAAATGATGCAGCCACCACCGTCACCATGGTGCTCGCCGGAGAGCAACCCATGTGACCCGCCACCCAGGGCTGCCGCCCCGGCATCCGCGCACTCCACCCTAGGACAGGGACAAACACACCGCATGATCGACGGATCTGAGAGGGAAACCTAGCGCGCATTAGCCCACCGGAGAGACCTCCCTCCACCGGAGCCGACCGGACACGGTAGCTGGATCAGCCCAGACCCGCCTGGCCCGTACCAATCCCACCGCCATGCTGCAGCCCGTAGGCCGCCGCCGCAGAGTCTCCATCCCGCCACCACCACTCGCCACGTGAGCACGCCGCCGGCCGTAGAGAGAAGCACGCCAGACCCGGATCGATGAAGAGGCTACGGGGGGAGGACGCCCGAAGGGTCGCGGTCCCCGCCGCAGCCGCGCACCATCCACCACCACCGGCTAAAGGCAGCAGCACACCACGCAGGTACAGTAGGCCTACTAGCTCGGACGGGAGAGGTCAAGGTCAGCGATCAGTACTCCGACAGCAGGGTGTGACATGCCCGCACATCCCAACCACAGAGCCCGCCTGGCTCTGCCAGACAGTCGCCGGATCTGGACCCGTGGCCCAGATCGAGCACCCCAGCCACCGATGGCCAGGGGATGGGTTCCTGGAACCCTTGAAACCTAGGTCAACAGGGCCCACAGCACCCAGATCGGGCCCAAACGGGCCTGGATCTGGACCGAGGCCCCGCCGTCCATGGCCAGCACCGCCCGCTGCATCCGAGTACTGCGACGTCCTGGACTTCCCCACCACCGCCGGTAGAGCTTGCCGACCCCGTGCCTGCCCTTGCATGCCTGGCCGCTGCCGCGTCGCCCCTGACCACCACCGTCCTGGAGCACCGTCCCGGACGGCCGCCGCCACCAGCGCGCCCCACCACCGCTGCGAAGCCGCCACACAGCCGCCGGAGCGGCCGCGCCATCGCGCCCTTTGAGCAGTCCGACGCCCAAGAAGACTCCTCGGCCCGCGCCAAGGACTCGCGCGAGGGAGCAGAAGATGCCCCGCTGCCGCCCGCGCTCGGCCTACGGCCGGAGACGCCGTCTGGCGGCGGCGAGGAGGAGTGGAGGACGAGAGGGACGCTAGAGGGAGAGAAACTAGGGTTTCCCCGCCGCCGCTCACGGGAGCGACGAGGGAGGAGGGAGCCGCCAACGTGTTGACAACGGAGACGTGGACTAACTAATTACGGTGCCTCTGCCAAATATATACACGTATCTCCGTTTAGAAACCGACAGCATATAGAGTAGCTAACTACCTTAATACCGTACAGTAAAAAATCCTGAAACATGGTGATAGGAATGGAACTGCGAAAATATACACACCTCACAGATAATTAGACCGGTCAGTGAGTACGTTCTCTATTTTATTTAGCCTGCAATGTCTCAGTTTAGTTAAAACCAAATTTGTAAAATTAACTAAAGATGTAGTAATAATATCAGTATCACAATAACAAATTTATTTAATATGAAAAACATTTTTGTGATAAATCTGATAATAATGATTTTTTTTATTTTAGATGTTGATTATATATATATACTTGGTCAAGCTTTATAATTTTTTGATTTGGACTAAGCATTAGAATGCAGGTTAACTGCGAATTGAGGGAGTATATTGTTTCTATGACTAAGTACACATAATTGACAAATTTATTGGACAACCATCAGACTCGGGCAGATGCTTGGAGTCCTGGAATTTTAAATTAACGAAGTCACGACATTAGTCGCACTACATATATTGTCTCTATTACTGAGTAAACATAAATGATAATTTTTATTCGACTTCCATCAGACCAAGACTCTTACAGAACGCATACGAGATTTAGGAGTTCTATGAAATTTAAAATTAATGAATTAGCAACAAGAGTCGCATTATCGACATGAACGACACTCACACTAATTTTTTTACTGACATAATGATACTCACAGGTAGCCCTGGCCATGTTTGGCCCGGCCCGGCCCGAAAATACAGGGCCTGGGCCCGACGGGCCTGACTTTCGGGCCCGACAGTCGGGCCGGGCCGGGCTTGGGCCTTGCAAAAACAAGAAAACAGGAAGGATCGGGCCGTGTCGGTCGGGCTTTTTCGGGCTTTGTCGGGCTCGGGCCGGGCTCGGGTCTCATTTCTGCAGCCCGACAGTCGGGCCGGGCCGGGCCTAGCATTATGACATCGGGCTTTTTCGGGCCCGGCCCGGCCCATGGCTAGGTATACTCACAGGGCTAACTCAACGCATACTCTCCCTGCGGGAGTGAATATTCCTCATATAATGAGACACAAAGCATCAAAACCTTCAAAATCGTTGAAGATATAACATTAGGCGACACTAGCGATGGGAGCATCTCTCACATTATATATAAACTTTTGGTTTAATGATACACATAGGGCAAGTCGTCACATATTCTCGATTGGTATGTTTCATATTTAGTATCCACATCGTGTGTTGATACGATTTTTTATCTGAGGAAGTGAAAAGCATACACTTATTTATGAATTATTTTGACGGATATGTTTGCTTTATATATGATAAACATATTTGGAATGCGTATTTCTCTCATGTAAAAAAATCAATATAAAAGCACATGTCATTCAACTGAATTAACAGTTTGAACTATGCTATCAAGCCGGGTAGACGTTTTGCATAACACATAAAATACATGTGACTGAGGTTTGTACAACCATTGAATGAATTTCAGAGTCTGGAAAACATAGAGTAGTACTTCTCTAACTCTGACTATTAATGCTTAAACATGTTGACGAATATGCCTAGAAAAAGTAATTTATCTTTAGACTATAAAAATTCATGGCCAACGCTTCATCATGTTCATGTTTCTAATACGTTGCACATTGTGACATGGAGTAAGTAAATGAGAGAAAGAAACATCATACAAGATAATTCTCACTCTTTAATGTGACCCACCAATTAGGGAGGATAGACCGTTTTATCTTTATTCAATGTTTTTATGAAAGATAACTACTCTCCTCTCTCCCTTACTGATCCAACATCGTGTAAGAACTATAGTTCAGTTTACCGATCCAATATTACTTACATGGGTGTTTCAACCCAAAAATAACAGATTGCCAAAGATGTTACTCGCATACTTGATACTTTGCTTACCAAAAAATAGGGATAGTGGTCAAACAAATTTTATTTATCTTCAAATAATGGGAAATAATATGATATCAATGAAACCTTAATTTTATTTCCTGAACAATTTCAACATTTGAATGAGGATCATGATAAGTTAAGAGTTTGGAAAACTTAGAATAGTACTTCTTTATCTTTGAGTATTAATGTATAAACATGTTAACGGACATGAATATTTGCCAAAATTTCAGATTACCAAAGATGTTTCTCACATACGTGATATTTTGCTTACCAAAAAATTGAGATAGCTCTAAAACAATTTTGTTTATTGTCACGTACTGGGAAATAATATGATATCAATGAAACCTTATTTTTATTTCTTAACACTCGCAACCAACAACAAATGATGCCCTCGCATTTGCGAGGGCCACCATGCTAGTTCTACTGTAAAGTATAAACGATCTTACCTTTTGTTGTACATGACGAGACGACCAGAAGCATCCTTTTTATTTCGGGTTTGCCAGGTTGTAACTTGGACGTTGGAGCCAGCGGTTTGCTGGCTAGACAAGACTGACACAGCATAGCAAAAAATAGTAATATACTCTAACAAATCTTACGCGGACAATATAGTGGTGGACGCTATGGTGGTGTGAGTGTGACATCATTTGAACCAATTTTCACATACTTGAAAACACAAGAAAAATTTCGCAAAAAATAAATTCCTTTTTATTTTGGGTTAGCCAGGTTGTACCTTGGACGTTGGAGCCAGCGGTTTAATGGCTAGACAAAACTGACACAACATAGCAAAAAATAGTAATATACTCAATAAATCTTACGCGGACAATATAGTAGTGGACACTATGGTGGTGTGAGTGTGACATCATTGAACCAATTTTCACATAATTGAAAACACAAGAAAAAATTCGCAAAAAAATAAAAATAAAAAACACTACAAAAAGTGACACTATTTAGAAAGTCAAATTACGTTTGTAATATATACTTCCTATTAAATTTGTCAAATTGACAATCTAGACGTGAGTCTATAAACCGGAAATGACTAGTAATACTATTAGCTTGATTACCAGGATGCATGATTTTGAAAAGAAAACGGACACAAACAATGGGTGTTGGCTACAAACGATATGTGGACAGCGAGAGTCTTTCCTTACAAGACCAGAGGGGACAACAGGTGCAGAGTTAGGCTTGCGTCACGGTCAAGCGTGTGTGCATGTGAGTGGGATCATCCTCAGCTAACTATAAGAGGAATCTGCAGTGTCACGGTGCGTCGGTGTGTGAGTATCACACTGTATTTGTGCATGTAAATTGGTCCATGGACATGTGTAAGGACAGACGCAATGTGGTGAAAACCACCCCATAAGGTTTAGGTGGCAATGCTCATAGTACACCTTACATTGTGGGAAAAATAAAGTTGTCTACAAGCTTATGGAATTCCATAAACCAACGAATGGAATGCAAGCGTGAGTGCTCTTTGAATATGTGGTCTCCTGTCTGTTGACTCTCGGATTCGAATACACACGTCACTGCAGTGTCCCATACATTAAAATTTGGAACGTAACAGCCAAAACGAATTTATGGAAACACGGATATAATGTCACAGACTAGATGAAAATGACATGTCTGTTAAACACCAAGGAGCACCGAATAATTTGTGCAGACATGCACACAATGTCAGGAAATTGCGCCGACGTCTTTGGGTTGCATGCCTGCAAAACTGCCATTTCTGATAGCAATACCCAGCAAAACACTAGACTAACCCATGCGGGGAGTACACATGCATCATCAATAATAAACCAGCTAGAGTCGGTGCAAACTTACACATCAGGAAATAGATTAAGCTGGTGCAGTAAAAACACATAATAAAGATCCTAGTCCCATTACATATGCATTCAACATTGAGTACCCAGTAAATTCTAGTATTCTTTGTTGAAGCTACTTAACATTTCAATTAACTGCTAACCTGCTTCAGCTCTCTCTCTTCCATTCTCACTCTCATTCTTCCTAGCGTCTGAAAGTGGAATAGAAATTTTATTAGCCACAAGAAAATATTATATGAGCCAAAGGAAAAAACTTAAGGGAAAAAATACATCAGCTAACTTAATTATCAAACAGAACATGATATTCGTGTTAGAAGTTAGGCAAACTAGTGAGAGAAAACACCGGGATCACAGGTTGGCTGGCTTGTACTACTAGCGGCATCCAGCAGAACAACAAATGGACTCATTCAGCTAGGCAGGGAAGTAAGGGCATCCATCATCAGGTCCTATAACCATCATCAGGTTTCTTTTTACCAAAAATCAGGTTATCCATCATCAGGTCCTATAACCATCATCAGGTTTCTTTTTACCAAAATCATCATCAGGTTATTTTGTACGCCCCTCCATAGTAGAGAAATATACATCTATGATATTCCTTGCTTCCCTAAAATGATGTATGTTCATCTGTACGCCATGGATCACTGACATAGGCTCTTTACCATCTTTCATCTTTGCTTTTTCCAGGTTGTACCTATATGTCGACAAACTATATATAGGTAACCTGTATGTGTGCGGTTGGCAGAAAAATTGTACAAGTACTAGTGATATAATACCAGGAGCATCTCTGTAAGGAAAAAACCATTTCAAATTCCAAAAGAAGAAAAAGAATAAGACCTTTTCCTCTTTTCTTTTCTTTTTTTCAGCAAAGATAAGAAGACCATTTCTTTCTCTGAAGGAACAGTTTTGAGCAGGACAGCTGTAGAGGAAACATCCTGAATTCCGGACCCCGGAAGATGGTCTTTCTTTTTTCTGTGCGTGATGGAGATTGCACTTGCAGCACCAAGCTATCCGTCCCGAATTTCTGGTGGCATGATTTCGAATTCCTGGTAGTATGACGCCATGGCCACGCGGTGCGTGGCGGACGGAAATGGATCATTCCGTATACACACATCACTCAAACTTAAACTCATATGGTAAGCTCTGTACACAAAGTTTAACAATATGTTTACTACTTGCTTACGCCACATAAATGTTCACCTAGCTGTATATAAGTCAACTATCTGATGTATTATTCCAAATGGAGCAAAACCAAATACAATGCCATTTGTTTTTATTACATATTTAGTTCTACTGCTCAGCATTTGTAAAGGATACTCTACCTACGAAATTAAATTCATCTTATATACTCAGAATGCATGGAGCCAGTGCAAAGATTTGCAAAACAAAAAAAAAATTCTTCCGAGCATAGATTTTCCCAAAATACCCCTCTGAACTCTGATGGAGGTACTATATAATCAGCTCTTGCTCTCTTCCTCTTTTCTCTCCACGCGCCGCTGCCTCTGCCTCGCTGCTCCGTCGCGCCGGCGCCGCCGGCCCGCTGCCACCTCTCCCTCGCGGCTCGCGCTGCTCCCCAGTCCCCAAGGTGATACATTCTCTCCCTTCCCTCATCATCTCTGTATCGCGCATCATGCAGTACTACCATGTTACATGTGCTGATGCCTTCTCCTCCCCAAGGTGATGCAAATTCACCTCTCGACCAGGAGATCCGCCTCGTCAAGATCGACGCCCGCATTGAGCCATTTTGCCACCTCTCCCTCGCGCTGCTCTCTTCCTCTGTTCTCTCCAGGCGCAAGCGTCATTGCCGCTGCTCCGTCGCGCCGCCGGCCCGCCGCCACCTCTCCCTCTCGCTACTCCCAAAGGTGATTCCTTCTCTCCCGTCGCTCATCTTCTCTGTATCGCGCATCATGCAGTACTAGAGTTGTCGGTGGTAGGTGCGTAGGGCTAGGTTGTCTGCCGGCGGCGCTGTGGTAACGACGCAAGTGTGCCACAGTTCAATCTACGTAGAGTTCAGTGCAACATTTTGTTTTTGAAACTAGAGTTCAGTGCTCCATGGTAGTGCCATCTGTTTGATGAACAATTTGCTTCTTGATTCAGTTCTGTGCAACTTTCGTTAATAACCACATGTATCTGCTTTAGTGCTAGAAATGTAGTTTCAGTATGTCCTTGAGAGACTATACATGTTAGGTACAGTATGGGGATCTCTCTACTACGACGGCAAATACCAGATTTCTCGAATCGAGATACAAGTTTCGATCCAAGTGAAGCTAGCCTATTACAGGGAAGAGAACATTCGCCGCCGCCGTCAGGTTCTGATCCCTATGGATCACCTCCTCCTCATGCCTTTCTCTGCTCAAGTTGTGCTCGTAGGCGCAGTGGTGGTGACAGCTCTGCTTCCGGGTTGGACCCAATCAGGCCCCATGTAGTTGCGGTTGGGCTGAACTAAGCGTCTTGGCCTTCTGTTCCAGCAGCTCGCTGTGCAAGGTCGCTGACATCCCCTCCCCCTTGAGCATTGGCTTGTCCCCAAGCCGCTGCTGCCGGAAATCTTTGCTGAAGATCGGCAGCATCTTCCCAAGTGATGTCCATTGATGTAGGGTTGGACACCACACAGTGACCCAGACACGGATGTGCTAGTTGCAAAAAATATCATGCGTTCTGTTCCAAGTATTCAAATTAGAATTGACATCACTTCTTCATATAAATTTCCGCCACACCACACAGTGCGTTCTTCTAGTAAATTCTGTTTACCTATACGTACTACGACACTAGTTTTCCTGTGTTTTTAAACTAACGCAGTATTGATTTGTGAAGCCATGAGGACTCAACCTATTGCTGACTCGCCCACACCCCTGTCGACGGGAGGAGGGGAGTTCAAGGCGGATCTAGTCTACATCTGCGCAGGCTTCGTCTTAGCCGTCGGCGTTGGTCTCATCTTCCTCTACCTTCTTCGCCGCATAGTGCTATCAAGGAGACAGGTGAACAAACCTCCGCCGGGCGCAGATGAAAAGAGGATATCCGCTCTGAAGACGGTGAGGTACACCCCACCACCAGATGAAGATCCAAGCGAATGTAGCATCTGCTTGGAGGAGTTCATCCAGGGGGAGCAGTTGCTTCAGCTGCCCTGCAATCACCTTTTCCACCCACACTGTGGACGGAAGTTCCTGCTCGTGAGGAGCAGCTGCCCCAATTGCAGAGTTGAGCTTTAGTTTCTTGGTGGAGTTCGTGTAGTACTTGTTGAACCTGATGGATTCTATGTAATATTTGTGGAACCTGATGCCTTCTCGTGAAGAGCAGCTGCCCCAATTGCAGAGTCGAGCTTTAGTTTCTTGGTGGAGTTCGTGTAGTACTTGTTGAACCTGATGGATTCTATGTAATATTTGTGGAACTTGGTGGATATATTCCCCTTACTGTGTGTAAATTACTTGAGCTCTTTTACGGTGATTAGGACGGCACTACCGTCGATTATGACACGATTTATATTTTAACCTTCGAATAAAACATGATGCAGTCTACCGTTCTTTTTTTTTAGAAACACAGTACAGACGCAGACGCTCACAAACACGCACGTACAGACACCCTTATGACCGCACACACGCAAACCCTACCCCTATGAGCACCTCCGAGAGACTGGTCCACATACCTATGACGTAGGTATCGCCTGCGCCATACTTGTTGAATTCGGCGGCAATCGGGGGAGCACGCCATCGGCCGCATCTCTGTTTTCGTCAGCCAATGTAAACTGGCAGGGACGTGTAATTCAGAAGTAGATAGCACCTGTATTCATGATGGAATGTCTAGAATTATTTATCGGTGTAAATATCCTTCTGAATAGTTTAGAAATTAGGCATATTTGCTGAAAATGCTAGGTTGTCTTCAGATTAATATCGAATTTAGTTTGAAATTGTGCATATGATTGCGTATTCGGGCAATCATGCCATTGCAAAATTAGTTTGGATATGAAATCGACCAAACCAACTTGTTTCCCTATTTTAAAGAAATGATGTACTTGACTAAATTGTATATATGGTTGATTCAGATAGATAGTTGTTAAGAAATTAGTTTGAAGAATGAAGATGCATGTTACAGGAGTAGTAAAAGGCACTGACTAAAAAAATGTAGCTGGAATTTTCCATGTTCAAGGAGTAGAAAAGACTAGAAGGTACTGACTGGAAAAATATAGCTCAAATCTTCCATGATCCAGGAGTAGTGAAAGTTTCTGATCAGTAAAATCAAGCTGAAAACTGACTAGTATTCATGAATCTTGCGCATAGAGTTCTATTTATCTTAATAAGTGACTTAATTGATTTTTAACATGAATCTTACTCTTATAGTGCCAGTTTTGAGTCATGGGTGGTGAAGGCGCTGGCATGGAGGAACATGATGAGTACCTCTGCGTGGTTAGCAAGACCTTTAGAAGAGAGGAGGAGGAAGGGTTCCATTTTATAATGAATATGCAAAATTAGGAAGGAAGAGCAGAAAGTGAAGTACTTGCCACACACCAGCACGTGTTTCAGGCGACTTCACTGAAGGGAATATGCCCTAGAGGCACTTAATAAAGATAGTTTATTGGTTATATTCCAATTGTTCATTATATGTTTTATACCATGCTATAACTGTATTAAGCGGAAACATTAATACACGTGTGGTAGATAAACAACCAGGTCCCTAGTTGCCTCTGCTAAGACTAGTTTCATTGCGCGATTGATGATCGAGGTTTCCCGATCATGAGACATGGCGTCTGTCGGCAATGGAGTCATATCGTTAGGTGGAACGATGTGATGGACTTACCCATAATTTGTAGGACGTAGTCATTACGCCTTCGACCGTGAGATCAACTCTTATTGTTATTCCTGAAAGATACTTTGATCGCACCAAACGTCATATCTTATATAGTGTGACAATGATAGGTGATACTTTTGGGTATCGGAAGGGAATAGTTGAGACGAGGGGTCAAGAGCGGGATTTGTCAGTCCGTATAGCCGGATAGATACTCTAGGGCCCACTCGGTGAGATTATGTCAAATGAGTTTGCAAACATGTGACTAGGTCACCAGCTGACATAATATCATAGACGAGTAGAAGATAGTGTTGTCGGTAACGAGATCATGCTAGGTATGGAGATATCTATGAACGATGCTCGGACACGCTAAGTATCGCTATGGCAAAAGGTTTAAGACTCGACGTCCAGATTTGATAGATGAAAGTCATTCGTTATATCACAGGGGTTAATTCATGGGGTACAGGCCTACGAGTTAATCATTGATCGGAGAGGAGTCTCGATCATGTCTGTTATTATATCGAACCGCTAGGGTAACACACTTAAGGGGTTTCGACAAGACAACCGGAAAGGAAAGAGATCACCGGGAACGTCCCGGGAATGGTCCGATGGAGATCGGGCAGCGACGAAATAGTTTTCGGAGCTAGAATAAATTATATAATATGTTTGATATTAATTAGTGTAATTAATGTCTAAATATGATTTTATATATTTATTTTCGAATTTATTTAGGCTGATTTCCCTAAATGGGCCTTCTGGTCGAAAGAAGGCCCAAGAGGGGAAAATTCCCTAGGGGAATTCGGGGGCATGATGGCCGGCCTAGGTGGGCCAAAAGGGGCCCACCATGGGGCCGGCGCACCAGCCTAGCCGCACCAGGCAATGGGGGATAGTCCCACATTGCCTGGCTGGCAAGGTTGGCTCCCCCCGGGAGCCTTTATATAGAGGGGCACCCCTGGCCTTTTAATTCACCAATTAATTCCCGAATTCTCTCTCGATTTCGTGATTCCCTTTGTCGGAGTTGCGCCGAGCTGAGAGGGGGATCTCTCCACCATAAGCCCGCTGCCGCGCTGCTGGTGTTCCGGTCCAAGTCTTCCGCTGCTCGTCCTGGACTGGAGCTTCGGAGGCCGTCGTCTCCACTGTATGTGTGTGACGCCCTGCGAGGTGCCACGCTAGTGGTGCTGGGAGGTCGGCTTCCTCCACCCGACCTCGAGGTCATCTTCGTCGTCTTCGTCGCGCCGAGTTCTTCGCGACCTAGAGGTCGGCTACGTCGTCTTCGTCGTCAACGCTTGTGCGGGAGCGTAATCCCCGCTTTTCGGTCTACAAGGGTATGTATTCCGATCTCCGCCGTACTTCTATATCTGCTTAGTGTAGATCTTGGCTAGTTTAAGGATTTCGTTGGTAGGAATTTTTTTGTTTTTTGCCTGCGATCCCCTTCAGTGGTATCAGAGCCGATCTATCGTAGATATAGCTGTACGCTGTTAGAACCCGTGTTCTTCACGGGGGCACCATTCCTGTTATTTGCTACCCTCTAGCGTGCACTTGTGATTCCAGCGGCATCGAGTTGATGAAGCGGCCCGGACCGACTTTACGCGTACGCTTACGCGAGACTGGTTCCACTACTGACATACGGCTTGTACCGTATCTGTGGCTGGCGGGTGTCAGTTTCTCTCTCTTTAGTTGCCTTTGCATTTTCAATGGAGGGCCCGAAAGGGATGCTTAAACATGCAATTATTGGATCGTTGTTGTGGTCATAAGTTCGTAGGTAAGAAGCGGTTCTTTTTATGACAGCCCCAAGCCACGTAAAATATGCAAAAGATAAAGTAGAACGCGTCTAACTTTATTTTGCAGGGGCAATGTGATATGGTCAAGGTAGGTTTATTAAATTGTTTATAAACTGTGGGCGCCAAGAAGATCATGGGACTATATCACATCGCATTACATTTGATGTTTTGTGTGCATCTTATATTGTGTGATTATATATTAGAATATATTAGTTACACGGCGGTAGAAATATAAGATGATCCCTTCAAAATACCACTAGTGTTCTTCCTTCGACGTGCACCACCAAGAAAGTTCTACGTTATGAGGCAGGCCGTGACGATCGGGTGTCAGACATATCGTCGTTCGCATACAGTGGGTGTAAGCCATGTTGCACGCGCATTCGTTGAAGGTTATTGTGGCGAGCCTAGCATATGCAGATATGACCTCGGAACATGGAGGCCGAAAGGTCGAGCACGAGTCACAGAGTTGTTGTGATCGACAATTCGTTGTCCACCCTTGAAGTTGTGTTGCCGGCTCTGACGATGAGGGGTTGCGCAATGGATGGGGGTCGTGTAATCGCTGAAACGACCAGGAGGGATGTTCGTTTGAGTGGGAGTTCTGATAGTTATTTTCTAAAATACTAGAACTCAAAATATAATGAACAAAGTCTGTTTTGCAAAACTTTGTAGATATTAACCTATGTAATAGCCTTCTTTAAAATTAGGCGCATTCCTGCGATTGAGAAACTTAAAAAGTTGGGTCCAAACTTCATAGTTTTATACTTTAGCTTGAGGATACTTCTTGTTTAAACCGTTAGCTCTTTGTGTTACAATACCCGCTAGGAGATAAACCCGAAGATTCCGCTAACAAAAGGATAATTTGGATTATCAAGTTTTTGTGCGGATGATATCATCATAGTCCAGTGTATGTTATGATCTCTACCATAGAGAACTAAAGTTGGGAACGAGTTGTTAGATCGCGAACATATGAGATGATCGCTAAACTCGGGATACACCTGAAGTTGGGTTGATGAAGTTTATCAGTATGTTGACTGTTCTTCTTCTCAACCAATATGGAAGAGAATACACACATTGAATGAGCACGTGGCAGTCATACTTGATGACACTAGTCATACTTGATGACATATCGTCATACTTGATGACATTGAGACGCCTCGCTCCGCTCGATCACTGGATGACAGACGACGTTGCCAGGTGCAAATGCTTTGTCATAGACTATGTCATGCAAAGGGGAATCGTTCACCTTTATGGTTCTTGATTACGTTGGAAGTATCAAGAAGATGAAACAGATCGCCGGGAAGTCATCAATGATGATGGTGTATATATGATATACATGTTATGAATGCTTTACCTAAGCAAGTAATCGCAGTAGTGACTATGTTTTGATACTAGTCATGTTTTATGAAAACCAGATTTACTACTTGAGTAGCTTGGAAGGATGAGGCGACATTGCGTGTTGATAATGGCAGACAAATTGTTGTGATGGCCATAGACACTCTCCCTCTAGATCTACCATTTGAATAAATTCTTTTATGATCGCCTGTTAGTATGATCGTTATAAGTGTGTCTCCTCTAGCGAGACAATTGTTCATATATGTTAGTGACAAATTCGTTGTCCTATATTTATGAAGTAATGATCATATGCCGATTTGAATTTAGATGGTAGAAGCTCCCACATTCATAATATTAATGCCAAAGGAAATAAACTTAATAGAGACACCACATTCGTGTGGCACCACCGTTTAATTCATGTCAATGTTATAGTCAATGAATTAGCTCCATACAGATGGATCTACAAGTCCTTAGATTTGATCTTTTGACAATGGCAAGATAACTAAGACACCGTTTTCGGAAAGCGGGCATATTACTTATTGATATTCATGCATACAGACGTATGTATATCAATGAAGTAATTAACGTGTAGTGGAGATCTTTATTTCGTAAACTTCACTGAACGTTTTGAGTATAACTTGTTGAGAATCATACATATGGGTGTATGTGAATCGATGAAGTACTTTAACGTAAAGTGGAAGTGTTTATTTCATAGACTTCATGAATATTCCGAGTAGATGTATGGATATCCACTCAGGGAATGTTAGTCTGGAAATTTTGATTCGATCAAACAAGTTCAGAATGAAGTAGGAAATAAATTTAACAAGAAAATCTAATTCCTGCGATACAGATCGAGGAAATAAAGATTTGAGTTATAATGTTGGCACGTCATTGGAAGACTTGTGAGAAGAGTTCCACAAATTACGTCGCATAGAACACCATAGTGTTATGGTATGTTAGGACGTCGTAATCGCACCCTATCGGATAGTGTGTGGTAAATAAATCTCTTACCGAATTATTGTGATCATTAGAGTCGTATGGTAGAAACGTAACACTCACGTTAGATAATAGGGAAACCATTTAAATCCACGGAGACAATATCATATTAGTGATGGCATGGCTTTTAGCCTAGATTGTCGTTTCAGCAATTTAGTGTTTTGATGTGATCAAACCTAAAATGGATTAATCTTTGTAGTGTACCTAAAGAGTTAATTGGGTACATGTCTCACGACATAGGCAAAATCGTTGCCGGAATATACCTTGCGAAAGAAATAGTTTCTTGTCCAAGGGTATAAGTGAGAAAGAAAGTAGAGCAAGACGAAGTTGATGAAACTTTCTCTCCAGACATCAGAGTGGCGCAACTGAAAGTGTTTTCGGTGTCATGCTCCACAGCTTGAAAGAAGCTGATGATACAAGATCATGATGCTCTGAGCTCATACTAAGAACGTAGGCGTACGAGGTTGTGTTCCACACCATGTGTTACGACAATCTTGTTATGAAGGTCATCTTAATGGAATATGACAGACCTACGAACTACGAAGAAGAGATGGTAGACCTAAGTCCGAGAAATGGCTATGAGTCATATATGATCCGAAATAAAATCCATGTACGATTACCAGGTATTGACTTGGGAGATCTTCTTGATGGCATCTAGGATGTTAACAGAATATGGAATTTTATGAGAGAGTAGACACTGATAAGGATCGATTTGTCGTGAAACAGTTCCGACAGATTCAAAAGTTGACCACAATGAGATTTTGTCTCAAGTGGCGAAGCCTAAATCTATTCTGGGTCGTTTAGCAATTACTATAATTTCGAATGAGAAATTGATAGATGGATAAGGAAACCATGTTTCTTAATAGTGTCATTAAGAAAGAGTTGTAATTAGTACAATAATGGTTTGGTGATCCTGAGGATGCTAAACATGTATGCAAACTTCAGTTGTCCATTCATGGGCTGAAGCAAGCATATCGGAGCTGGAATCTTCACTTTGATGATGTGGGAGCAAAGTAGCTTTTCTTGATCTTATATGCGAAAGGCATATTTGAGTGGGAGCTAAGTAGATTTCCTTGATCTTATATGCGGAAGGCATATTTGAGTGGGAGTTAGGTGTCATTCATGATTTTGTATGTGACGACATATTGAATGACACAGATCCTCTAGTAGAGTGTAAAGGATTATTTAAGTGATTAAATTTTCTATGAAAGAAGTTAGGAGTATTAGGCATCCAATCTATAATTGTATAGATCGTAAGGGGCTTAATAACATTAGGTCGGAATATTTCCTAAGTTAAGATTCTGAAGTGTTTCAGAATAGAACGAGCGAAGAAAATGGTTCTTACTTGTATGACTACGTGAAATATTAAGTTTATCTTGGCATTTTCAGTGATATCAAATGATGTTCGACATTCTCTATGTATCAGACATAGATGCTATCAGATTGAAAGCTCGACTTAGTGTGACCCAAGTTCTTGGTTGAAGAACGGGTTCTAGAGTGATCCTTGTGTGGATCAATGAACAAACGTTAAGTATATTTTTCAGTGTCTGTGAGAACTGAAGATATGTTTTCTGGTAAAGGGAAAGAGTGAAAGACAACTTGCTGTAAAGAGGTTACGATGATGCAAGTTATTACACTGGCCCATACAACTAGAAATCTCATATAGGAGATGTCCTTTATTTTGAATAAAGACATGATTAGTTTGCGAAGTCGCATATGAATGCACTGTTGCATAATCTACATAGGTATAGAAATATATGGCAACTTCAGAAGTAGCAAGTGTGATTGGACTGAGCAGTTTTCCGAGCGTATGTGGTCCCCTTAATAGATCTCTTAGACTTTTAAGGCCCATGCTACGCGAATGTTCGAGTCTCACTCCATCCACTAGGATATATTTCACCGTCATCGTAAGATACGGGATGATGTCAAACTAGGTGACATAGAAGTGTTGCAAAGCACATATAGGTCTCAATGTGTGAGATCTGTTGACTGTATTCCTCTTCCACGAGACAAGCATGCACCAAGATGCTATGGGTGTTGAGCTTTTACCAAGTTGTAAACTAGATTAAGTGTTGCTCTAGTGCAAGTGGGAGACTGAAGGGAATATGCCCTAGAGGCACTTAATAAAGATAGTTTATTGGTTATATTCCAATTGTTCATTATATGTTTTATACCATGCTATAACTGTATTAAGCGGAAACATTAATACACGTGTGGTAGATAAACAACCAGGTCCCTAGTTGCCTCTGCTAAGACTAGTTTCATTGCGCGATTGATGATCGAGGTTTCCCGATCATGAGACATGGCGTCTGTCGGCAATGGAGTCATATCGTTAGGTGGAACGATGTGATGGACTTACCCATAATTTGTAGGACGTAGTCATTACGCCTTCGACCGTGAGATCAACTCTTATTGTTATTCCTGGAAGATACTTTGATCGCACCAAACGTCATATCTTATATAGTGTGACAATGATAGGTGATACTTTTGGGTATCGGAAGGGAATAGTTGAGACGAGGGGTCAAGAGCGGGATTTGTCAGTCCGTATAGCCGGATAGATACTCTAGGGCCCACTCGGTGAGATTATGTCAAATGAGTTTGCAAACATGTGACTAGGTCACCAGCTGACATAATATCATAGACGAGTAGAAGATAGTGTTGTCGGTAACGAGATCATGCTAGGTATGGAGATATCTATGAACGATGCTCGGACACGCTAAGTATCACTATGGCAAAAGGTTTAAGACTCGACGTCCAGGTTTGATAGATGAAAGTCATTCGTTATATCACAGGGGTTAATTCATGGGGTCCAGGCCTACGAGTTAATCATTGATCGGAGAGGAGTCTCGATCATGTCTGTTATTATATCGAACCGCTAGGGTAACACACTTAAGGGGTTTCGACAAGACAACCGGAAAGGAAAGAGATCGCCGGGAACGTCCCGGGAATGGTCCGATGGAGATCGGGCAGCGACGAAATAGTTTTCGGAGCTAGAATAAATTATATAATATGTTTGATATTAATTAGTGTAATTAATGTCTAAATATGATTTTATATATTTATTTTCGAATTTATTTAGGCTGATTTCCCTAAATGGGCCTTCTGGTCGAAAGAAGGCCCAAGAGGGGAAAATTCCCTAGGGGAATTCGGTGGGGGCATGATGGCCGGCCTAGGTGGGCCAAAAGGGGCCCACCATGGGGCCGGCGCACCAGCCTAGCCGCACCAGGCAATGGGGGATAGTCCCACATTGCCTGGCTGGCAAGGTTGGCTCCCCCCGGGAGCCTTTATATAGAGGGGCACCCTGGCCTTTTAATTCACCAATTAATTCCCGAATTCTCTCTCGATTTCGTGATTCCCTTTGTCGGAGTTGCGCCGAGCTGAGAGGGGGATCTCTCCACCATAAGCCCGCTGCCGCGCTGCTGGTGTTCCGGTCCAAGTCTTCCGCTGCTCGTCCTGGACTGGAGCTTCGGAGGCCGTCGTCTCCACTGTATGTGTGTGACGCCCTGCGAGGTGCCACGCTAGTGGTGCTGGGAGGTCGGCTTCCTCCACCCGACCTCAAGGTCATCTTCGCCGTCTTCGTCGCGCCGAGTTCTTCGCGACCTAGAGGTCGGCTACGTCGTCTTCGTCGTCAACGCTTGTGCGGGAGCGTAATCCCCGCTTTTCGGTCTACAAGGGTATGTATTCCGATCTCCGCCGTACTTCTATATCTGCTTAGTGTAGATCTTGGCTAGTTTAAGGATTTCGTTGGTAGGAATTTTTTTTGTTTTCTGCCTGCGATCCCCTTCATTCACATCGTGCTTTAAGGAAGCATTCTTCATCTTCGATTTAGAAATATTTGTCATATTCGATGGATTGGATGTAATAATCAGTACAAGTTACTCTGCGTTTTTTTTATGAAATGGTTATTTGGCTGTAAAAATCAGTACAGTTCATACCGTTTTCCTATTATCCTGAGTAAAACTTGATCTGATGATTTGTTTCTGTGTTACCGCTTGCTACTTCAAACATCATCAGACCTCTATAGTATGTGACACTCCCTAAAAGGCTGATGCCGTTTTGAATTAGTTATAAATACATCTTTTAAATTTGTTCTTGACAAGTTTAAGAGCATACAAATCTATGCATCGTTGCTACTTTTGCCGTCAACTTTTAATTACATATGGTTGGCTAAATGACATGATATTGTTCAGTGTGGTAGTAACAAATAGTTCACGAGTAGACCATTTAATCACTCTACAAGAGTAGCATCTCCACATACATTTAATTTCAGTACTCATTTCACATTGTTCTACATTTAACTATTATTGAGTGCTGTTGTGGCATGTTTCCTTGCAGAAGTATGATTTACAGGCAGCAGTAAACACTCAGATCTTACTACTAGTACAGTAAATTGTATGCATATTCTCTTCCAGATTCAAAACTAGTTAAATTGAGAAATATTTCAACCGTGCAGATAACCATCAGAAGTATGAACAAGTTGCAAAATTGAGTTGTTGATACTACTTCCAAAATTGCACTATTGATACTACTTCCAAGGAAGGCATACGAAACAATGCCACTACCCACTATGATGATCATCAATTCAGACAAGAGACTCATGGCCAATACAACACAAGATATCTATTCACAGGTTAAAATCAATGGAAGCAAAAGTCTATATGACCAGATCCAGCTAACATAATGAGTAATGACAAGCCGGTTTGTTTACTTATGATGACCAAACGATGAGCAGAAGGTGCTGACAAGCAGTTTTGATGAGGATTTCACTGTAAATACTAGCAGACAGGTTTTTAGGAGTTTTTGATATAACAGATAAATAAAGTGCGAGTAAATAAAGCGCAACAATAATAATTGCAGCGAGGTGCCCAATCCTTTCTAGAGCAAAGGACAAACCGGTTTGTTTACTTATGATGACCAAACGTTCTTGAGGACACACGGGATTTACACAAGGCAGAATGAGTACCTCCGCCCGGCTTCTTACTCAGGCCATCTTCGTCAGGCAATGATCCAAGGTGCTCCAGTAGCAGTCAGCAGTTTATTCAAGCAACAAGACTGACATTTTCCTTTCTCTTAATCTGATTACCCTTCATCCTCCCTAAGGCTATGTTTGTTTCTAGAGTTCTTTTGAGGATTTGTGGGGATAATCCCTACAGGGAATGGGTGAATCCCCTACCTTCACCCAATCCCCACAGCGACCAAGGTTCACCTTAGCCAAGAGCCGGCGGCCGTCCAGCGGCAGAGTAAGGAAGGGCTAAGCGATGGAGACCATCGCCGAGGACGCGTTGTGTGTGTTCGGAGCTGAGGTTGTACGTGATTGCATTGAGCTGAGGTTGTTGCTAACTTGGTCTGGGATTTTCATCAGACACAAGGCAGAATGAGTACCTCCGCCCGGCTTCTTACTCAGGCCATCTTCGTCAGGCAATGATCCAAGGTGCTCCAGTAGCAGTCAGCAGTTTATTCAAGCAACAAGACTGACATTTTCCTTTCTCTTAATCTGATTACCCTTCATCCTCCCTAAGGCTATGTTTGTTTCTAGAGTTCTTTTGAGGAGTTGTGGGGATAATCCCGACAGGGAATGGGTGAATCCCCTACCTTCACCCAATCCCCACAGCGACCAAGGTTCACCTTAGCCAAGAGCCGGCGGCCGTCCAGCGGCGGAGTAAGGAAGGGCTAAGCGATGGAGACCATCGCCGAGGACGCGTTGTGTGTGTTCGGAGCTGAGGTTGCACGTGATTGCATTAAGCTGAGGTTGTTGCTAACTTGGTCTGGGATTTTCATCAGACACAAGGCAGAATGAGTACCTCCGCCCGGCTTCTTACTCAGGCCATCTTCGTCAGGCAATGATCCAAGGTGCTCCAGTAGCAGTCAGCAGTTTATTCAAGCAACAAGACTGACATTTTCCTTTCTCTTAATCTGATTACCCTTCATCCTCCCTAAGGCTATGTTTGTTTCTAGAGTTCTTTTGAGGATTTGTGGGGATAATCCCGACAGGGAATGGGTGAATCCCCTACCTTCACCCAATCCCCACAATTCCTAAATACCGCTCCAGGTCCCCCTCCAATTCAATTTCTTTCCTCAGCTCATTTCTTTTACGCACACGAACGGTCCCCGTCCTGCTCGCTGGAAACTCAACAATAGCTACTGTATATTGTACTGCAGAATGAGAGTCGACACAAGAATCAGAAATGAGCGGAGCATGTATGTGCAATCAGATCCGTGAGCATCGTTGACACAAGAATCAGAAATGAGTTGACACAATAGGGCAAGAAGCAAATCTCCATTTTTCTCAAGAATTGCAAGATCACAAGCAAAATAAAAAGAATCGGTGCCATCAGATCGGAGGAAAAATCTAAGATGCCATCAGATCACGGCACCGCACCGCGCTGCAGAGAGAGAGAGAGAGGTACGACGGAGGGAGCTGGAGCTTTGCCGGTGAGATGAAGAACAACGAGAATGACGGAAAAGGCGACGATGTCGAGCGGCTCGACGGCGGAATGAGCTTCCTGCATCGACCAACCCCTTGCTCGCCGATGCGTCGTCACCGCGCACGCTCGCTCACTGTGGCGCCGTCGGACGCGTCGTCTCTTCTCTCGCTCGGGGATAAAACGCGCCACCAGCAGAAAAAGGTTAGACTTGGGGAATTGCGGGGAAAGTTAGAGATAATCTCGGACCCAATACACTACTAACAAACATGTTTTTGGGCTTTTACGAGATCGGCGGGTTGGGCCTGGATAATCCCCAGAAAACCCCGTAAAAACACTAGAAACAAACACAGCCTAACAGGTGTAATACTCTTCCCCAAATGTTTCTGTAACTTATTTACTAATTAAGTGCAGGACTGAATCTTGACTTGATAGTTGCATTATATCCCCTATTTCCTGAAGAAAATGCCCGTTCTTCGGAGCTTGTCTTCGACTGTGAAAAACATTCCAGTATTGCATACTAAGGAACATGAGACCGCTCGAGTTCTTCCTCACTGGTCAGTTGTTTCTCATGTAATATAACCATAAGTGATTATTTTACAAACGCATAAGTTTCTGCATTGTGATCCTATAACTTCGGATGGGAAAATGCAAACAAAGAAGATTAGAATATAAGTGGTGTGATTTCTGTTTCTTTTGAGAGGATTGTTGCATAGTAGAGACATGAGTATTAAATGTGGTGATACCCAACATTAGAAATTCGAATTGTTAATAGTACACACGCAAAACTAGGGTAAATAATTAAGATGTTTACACGCAAAACTACATGAATTTGTTTCATTAGCACTTTTGCATGTTAGCCCGACAACATCAGTCTCCTTGTTCTTTACCCAGCAAAACCACCCGCAGTCCTACAATCCAAAATAGAGAAAAAAGGTCATCGTCTCTGCGAAGATTCAGTCCACCAACGAGGCGGGAAGCGTCGACTTCATAACCCGTTGCAACGCACGAGCATTTTGCTAGTATCTATTAATATTAGGAAGTTTGAAAAAAATGGGACACATCCTACTAAGATGCGTCGGGTATTGGAGATGTCCTTAGCGTGGGCAACTACCGATTGGGAAGAAACCAATGTTTGTTCCGGTGCGCCTATACAACACGATGCATCGACAGAACGTGAGGATAACGTGTCAGTTCCTGATTGGCGCAGAAGCATATTGTGGCGTCGATCGAGAAATCGAGATGCATTCGACGTTCGAGGCCAACACACGGCCAAAGTGCCAAACCCGGAATCTCTCGCCCCCTCCCCTCCCCTCTCCCTCTCCTCCCTCTCTCTCCCTCCGAGAAGATCTCAAACCCTAATCTAGGCCGCCGCCGCTTCCCGGCATGGAGAAACCTTCTTCTCGGGGTGCCGGCCGTTCGTTACGAGGTGATCACGCACGAAGGATCATTCCGCGCGCCGCGGAAGGTGGTACTTTCTCAGATCCGGACGCGGACCGGATGTCGTTGGGAGATGATCGCCGGCAAAGGATCATGCGGCGGCCTGGACCAGGTCCCGACGCCGCTTCGTCCTCATGCCCTAAGGCCCGCCCTCGGCATGTACCAGCGGTCACTGATGGCTCCTCATCAGGTTCGAAAACCACGCCCTCCTCCGCCTTCGCCTCCGACTCGGCCTCAGGTTCGAAAGGGACGCCCGCCTCCGCCTCGGGTTCGAAAGGGACGCCCGCCACAGCTCTTAAGGCGCACCCTCATCGCGCCGGAGTTGCGCATCAGCACACGGCAGTTTTGCGGCATGGGCAAGCAGCCATCGACGGCTTCTCATCAGGCTACAAAGGTACGACCTCCTCAAGTCGCAGTTCCCGTCCTCATCTGCCGTGAGCGGCTCGTCAGCGCGCGATGGCATCGTGGCGGCATGGGAAAGCCTCAGCCGGTGTTGCTTCTTTGTCAGGTACCACTTCTGGCCCGAAGGCCCGCCCTCACCTACCAGGAAGTGCCAATCAGCGCCCCACAATTCCACGTCATGTGGCAGCAACAACCGCCACCACCTCTCCTGAGCTGGACGTCTCCCAGCATCGCGTGGTTGAAGCGCGGGGGATCAGGCGAGGTTAATTTCGTACCAATGTTCAATGTCGTACTAGTACCAATGTTTTTCTCTTCTATCCCGTACCAATGAATTTTAATGAGCTGTGTTATTCAATGTCTTCAGGGGTTTTTGGTGTGACACAAAAAGAATTTCATGGGAACTCAAGAATATCTTCAGAGAAGCTGAAGGAAGCCTCCATTTCTCCAACTCCAGGCCATTCAGGCAACGGGTTTATTCTCCAGCGCGAACTGCCCGTCGGAGGTTATCAGAGACCAAAGATACTCCTACCGCACGAAGCTGACCATCGTGTCATTACCTCCTCATCAGGCCCCTCTGATGTACACGTGCAATTTATTACCACTATCTTACATTACTTACAAATTACATTTTGTGGAGTTAAAAACTGTTCTGAGCTGTAGACTTTTGAATTTTGTTACAAGGCTCTTTTCTGTATAGTTCATTGACAGATAGGCAATGGTACAAGTCTTAATCCTCAAATGAATGTGAATGTTCCTGTGGGTTAATATCTTATACAGTAAGACTATCACTTTTCTTGACAATACATAACACTGAGCCAGTGGGGCAGTATGTGGATGGTACATAATTCATTTAGGTGTTAAAACTGCGATTGATAAGATTTTTTCATTTAATTCACAACAATCATTTCTTCAATGGCGTGATCATTTCTTATTGTAGTGGTACTTTGGTAGATGTAATGAATGACTTTTAACTGGCCTCATGCATTATGCATTTATGCTTACTGATATGACTAGGCTATTTTCTAGACATAGGGTAGATTGGGATGCTAACTGTCCACTTATCTAACTAGATTGCAGCCAAGTCAAAGAGCACCATCAACAACTATTTTCAACTAGAGGCAATTGGTGATCAAGTAACAAAGTCCTTTAAGCTTCCTCGTGAGGTGTATGAACCACTATTTGTGTACCAAAAAGAAGCTCTTCACTGGTTCTGGTCACTTCATTGTAAAAAGAAGTGAGGGATACTTGCAGACGATATGGGTTTAGGTAAAACAAGAGAGGTTAGTGGTATTACTTTACTCAACTCTGTCCACCTACAAATTTAATTAACTCTGTCCACCTACAAATTTACTTAAATATTTATAAATTCGTATGCAGGTGTTGGCATTTTTGTTTGGAATGTTTATCTCGAAGCTTGTGAAAAGATCAATGATAATTGCGCCAGTGTCGGTGGTGCACCGCTGGCTGGATGAAGTAGTGAAAATTCGATTAAATTGCAGAGTTAAGATGTAAGTTTCTTAGCAGATCTATGCAAGATTATAACAGTGCTTGCACCAAGTACTTGTCATGCTGAAATTGTTCTTTTAATCTTTTCAGATTTACGAGAGGCACATCAGAAGCTCATTTGAAAAACTTGCAGGAGATTTTTGAGGTTAGTGTAATAAAACCTCGCTAGGCTTCTAATTTCATCACCTCTTCGATTTTTTTCTTCTTATTTTGCTTTCTTGTTATGGATACTGCAAACATCGAGTTTTTCATTCATTATTGGCTATTGTATACGAGTGGTTAGTGCGGGAACATATGTCAGCTTAGTGCATGAACATATGCCGGCTTAGTGCAGGGACATATGTTAAATAGCCTGTCTGCAACTTACTTACATATATGGTTAGGCTTGGAAGTCGAATTTTGCATAATCAAAAAAGATGACTGTCAATTTTTTTATCCTAGCTGCTATTGAAGTAGCATGTAAGGTATAATGACTACAATATCTTGATGAAACAGAAAGGAGGGCTACTTATCACTACATATGAAACTTTCCTGCCATACATTGGAGTTATGATGGCTGGGAATAGAGTTTGGGATTACATGATATTTGATGAAGGACATCGTCTGAAAAATTCTGAATCTCAAATCTCAAAGGCAGTTAAGAGTGCAAAGTGTCACCACAAGATTGTGGTGACTGGAACTCCAGCACAAAATTGTCTCGAGGTTCAATCTTTTCCTAGCAATCTATTGTAATGTTGTTTGGCAAATCATATATAAATGTAACACACTGAAATTTGAATGCAGGAATATTACAACCTTGTCAACTTGTGTGTCCCGAATCTTCTTGGGAGCAAGACAGATTTTCATGAAAGATTTGGTGGTCCAATGGAAAAAGGAAAGCACAGTGATGCCACAGAACAACAAAAATTCTTGTCACTAAAACTCTCAGAGGTAAATTATGAATGTGAGATCTATTTAAAATTTGTTTTCTATGCATAAATGGATTACTCCAGCCTTTCCATCAGGGTTGTTATATTTGTATTTCTTATGTTCTTTTTGGTATAGGATCTAAATTTAATTGTCAAGCCATATATGTTAAGAAGAACTAAGGAGATCTTGAAGGGTGTCCTCCGTAACAAGGAGGAAGTGACTGTGTGGTTAAGAATTAGTCCTCTTCAGGTACTGTCATTATAACAGTTGTCTCAGTTGTACTTGTTCTGCTTACTAGTTCTTCCCCCCTTTTCCTTTGCAGGAACGTTTGTATAGCTCACTGTTGACAGCAGCGGATTGGAGCGTAAAAGGATCACCCTTGGCTGTGTCAATGGTTAGGCTAATTTTTGCGTATCGTCGATATTTAGCCTTAGCTCTTCACTAGCTTATGATGATCAGACTCTGTATTTTCTGTTGCTGATCCATCACCATGACATCTTGTCCATTTTAAAACAGGTTGCGCGGTACATATGCAACAATCCAGTCATAATACATGAGAAACTTAATGGTGAGGGCAAGGATAAGTCCGGGCTTGCGATGGAATATATGCTGAATTTGGTGCAGTCCGTTCCATTTGAAGATGATTTTAACTCGTCAAGCAAGATAATATTTACACTTGATCTTGTGGTATGTTCTTTGTAGCCTGTTTTTCTGAGTTGAAATTTTTATGCTGTCTTTAAATGTCTTCTTGAATATTATGCAGAGAGAGCTTCTAGGAAAAGATCACAAAATTCTTATTTTCTCACAGTCACGCCCCATGCTGAAGATGCTTGAGGTTCTGTTCAGCTATTATCTAAGTTAAATTTTGTTTTTACTATTCTTTTAGATTTTAATTTACCGCTTGTTTTAATCAGTTAGAGAAATCCAAATGTTTATATTTTCAATTATCTCTGATTTGTTTAGGCGGTCCACTGATGAGGAATGTAAGGAAGTGGTGCATATACTTGGATACGTTTGAGAGTGTGTAGACTGTAGACACATATGGAAGTCTTATTTTTTTGTACATGCAGCGAGTCAAAAGTTACCTATACAGGCTAGTATGTCTCATTTCTGCGTTTGATTTGGCTACGAACTTAGATAAATGAATGTACATTAAGACAAACTCAATATGAGAGACGTGAAAACAATTATAAATATACAACTACGTCCCATGTTAGTTTTAGTTTTGAAAAAAACTGTTTCCTGATGTCATTTGGTGTGAGGGTAAGCGCAGTTTGGAACTCAAACATGACGCAAGCATTCTTTTAGTAGTGTTGAAATGATTGTAATAGAACCTGGTCCAAATCTACAACACTAATGAAAACTAATGATTGTAATAGAACTTTGTCCAAATCTCAAACATGACGCAAGCATTCTTTAAAACATCAAAGGAAATCATGTCATTTACATGTGAAATAAAATTTAGTTGTGTTGAAATGTTACCCATACTTCCTCTTTGCTTGGACCATGTTATGCTCTAATGTTGACCCATGCTTCCTCAAAATTTTGTACTGTTAAAATGTTTGCCATACTTCCTCGTTGCATTACTAGCTATCTCATTATTACCACGAATCATCGCTAGTTCTAACATTCTTTATTATAAAATCAGAGAGCGCTATTTAGTGTACTGAGGCTTGATAAAAGCAATGTGGTCCGTATGGACGGAGATACGAAAGTCAAAGATAGGCAAGCAATGATCAATGCTTTCCAAGGTATAAAGCCTTCGATAAAGGAGGGAGAAGAATCTTCAAAGAAGAGAGCTACAAAGGATTTTTTATACAATGATCCTTCTGTGTTCTTGTTGACCACATTTGTCGGTGGTGTTGGTTTAGAACTCACCGAGGCTACCCGTGTGATAATTATTGATCCATCGAAGAACCCTAGGTATGTAAAGTACAACATTTTGCCTCTCTGAATTAAATGATGCACTGTGCATATCATTTATATATAGTGTTCTTCACAGTGATGACAGCCAGAGTGTTGACCGAGCATTCAGAGTGGGTCAGGATAAAGAAGTTGTCGTGTATCGGTTAATGGCTTGTGCCACCATTGAAGAACATACATACCGTCAACAAGTAACTATCTCTCTGCACTGTAGTTATAATGAAGCTGAAGAGATAAGGAAAACTATTTTAATGTGAATCTTGATGTCAATTGGCCAAGATATGTTGAATTATGTAAATAATAATTTTATTCGTTTTAACTTATATATCTTTTAGTGCAACGAATTATGTTGTGGGGTTGTACTCGTAGGATATCTGGTACCAGAATGGTGTGATCTTGAAACATGACTTAACTCATGCTGAAACAACCCACTTCGATGTAATCTTTTGCAGCTTACCTATTTGTATGGACCTGTTATATTTCTTGGTTGACAAAATAGCAACTTTATGTTTTGTTGCTGTGACGGTATTAGTCTATTGAATGTTAGTTAGATGGCCATATCTAACTAGCCACTTACCTTGGTTCCAAGGTTTTGTGTTTGCTTTCACTTCTGCATTTGTATTTACATTGGACGATTTATACCTTCACTGCAGTCATGTTTCTGGTACATGATTCATGTGTGCTACTCTGTATTGTCCGTGGAAGTTTCCATTTTGTATATAGATAATCTGTGCTGCAATGTGTAAATCTCTTAGAAGATTATTATATCGCGTTTGGGGCAATGCCTTTCCTTTGTTTAACTTGCTGTTGGTTCAGATTCTTAAAGGGGAAATGTCAATATCGGTCACAAGAAAGGATCAGTGCAAGAGAAACATAGATAGACAGGTAACTTTCTAAATTAGATATAAGTACTATGCGTTCAAAGGTTCTTGTCACCTCACATTTTCTTATTTTTAATGTAACAGAAACAAAATGTCTTGACTATTCCCAAGAAAGGATTTGGGGTGGCTATAACACACCTAGATCTTTTAGAAGAACATGGAGATTTTGGGCCGTAAGATATTTGTTCTTTACTGTTACGGTATAGTGTATTTTTGAGGTTTACTGATTCTATGATTTCTTTATTTTATATTCTTTAGAAATGTCCCAGAAGATATTCTTTATGTTAGAAACCATAAACTCGTATTGGGAATTAATAACCATGGTAAGATTTTTACGAGGAAGGAGAACTTGCCTTTGGAATGTGGAGGGCAATGGTAATTTGACTCTGAGCTCCTAGATTATGACCGTCAGCTATAAGTATTTGAGTGACTGTGTTGTTTCTTTCGACTTGCAGTCTTCAAGCTAAGGTTATGGGAAATTTCTCTCGCAAGAAAGCATCATCAGATAATGCAATTGGCTGGTAATGGCTTTAATCCTTTCGTTTTATTCATATGATTATTTCTTGCTGTTGGATCTTGTCTGTATGTTAGATGTATTATCGTACATAGGTTAAATGGTTTAAGTGTCTTGATATTTTCTTATATGGCCTAGATGGGTACATGATTGCTGGAATTTAGGGTTTTAACATGCGAGTGAGGGTGCGATATGTGGACATGTGCAATCATTAGCTTATTGGGTGCTTGAGCTGGTGGAGTCTCTTCAGTTATTAAGTAGACAGTAGTAGAAACTTGAATCTGAATTGAATTTCAATGCATGCAGCCAGAGAAAGTTATCTTAGGTTATGTAGTCATAAGACATAGGTACATTATTGAGGTGCGGCCAGTCTCTATGTAAATATTTCTCAATTAGCGGAGACAAGTTTTTCTTCCGGAACATAGATAATTGTCTACTCGAAAATTTTAACAATATGAAAACCTTTATTTCAAAACATAATCATGTCTTTTTTATGTATTGTTTCACGAAACATGATTTTAAAATGTTTTTAAGCCTCCAATGGAGTCTTTTTTTATATTTCTTGTGGGTATTTGAAATGGGTGTTGATTGTCCTGTTATTATTCACTTTGAACTTATGAGTAATATTTTCACCAGGGAGGACCACGCTTTTCCACCTTCTCATCAGAAGTGGCGTGCTCCGGTAGATGCTCATGAAAGGCACAAGCAGCACCAGTACCAAAAGAGACCTCCAGTTAGTGTTTCTGGAAGACAGGTACAGGCGGTATACATTTGTAAATCTAATACTTTAATGCTAAAGCTAGTATTGCTGAAATGTTAGGGATGAAATTTCACAGCTCCTGTTAGTTTGGTTCTTGTGAGGGTTGTGCTCTTGTTTTTATCAGGGTGTTTTGAAATGTTCTTTTGACACATTAATTCTCCTGTAAACAGGTGAAAGAACGGATGCCTGACAAGGGTCGTAACCCGGACCCTGGAAAGGAGCCAGGGTAATATGATTGCGCTGGGTCTGTTAGTATGTAGTAGCTTGTTGTTGCAGAACATGTCACTTAAAAGTTGTATGTGAAACCCTGATTATGACTTGCGACTGGTGCCTCTTTTCTTTCTTATGACGTGGTGTTTGAGATTTTTTTTAGAGGATGGTGATTGAGATATTTGCTCGGTATTATCTGTGACATCCATTTCTTCCCTTGGTTCGTTCTTTTGGCCCGTCTTTATTGACTATGATTGAGACTTATGTTTCATGTTTGCCTGTCCATTCTTCCTTAAGGTGTGTTTGGTTTTAGAATAGGGTGGAACGGAATGAAACCATTCCATTAGAACGGAACCATTCCATTATTATGTTTGGTTAGGACAAAATTGTCACATAACTGTTTCATCCTATGTTTGGTTCTAAGAATGAATTGATGGAATGGGATTCATCTCACTATTTCACAATGCGTACAAATAATTTATATCTCTAATAAAGAAGAGACATGCACTCTGTCAATGGTTTCATCAAGTAAACATATAAAAAAATCGAACAGCACCATAGCTCACCATATATTGCTAAGAAACTTCATGGTTTTGATCCCAAAATAACGATATTTATATGTTCAAATAGGACGTCGGACGGGATAGCAAGGATCGAATCGAACGATCAGAAGGTCGCCCATGAGAAGCAGCAGACGCGCCTGATGAAAATTGAAGATCATCTGTACGGACAGCAGACCCTTGATGAACAGCAGTACTCAATCCAGCTTGACCTAATATCCAATTCAGCTTCGATAGTAGTACCCAATCCAGAGCCGCCATGAGCCTCTCCAGCAGCGGTACCCAATCGAGAGCCATCCACTAAGCAGTCCGTAGCACGCGGTGGCGAACAATCCGACGGAAGATCGTGCAGAAGCTCTTGCTCCTCTGCCGCGCCGCACCCCTTGCTCCTCCGCCGCGCCTTGCCCCTTTCGCCGCCGCCCGCGCGAGTGAGAGAGGGCTCAGGCCTGGATGCGTGAGACGAAGGGATTAGACATGGCTTGGGGAGGTTTTACTTTTATCGGGGGAGCAGTTAGCGGTGCTAATTAGGGCATGAAAAATGGTAGAGATGGGGTGCCCTCTCTTAGCTGTCCATGTCATTTAGGGAAGACAAAATTAAAAGTTTTACAATCATTTTTCTTAGTGTTTTTTTAGAACACCTTACCGTAGGGACTCCCTACGGTTATTTTATAAATGATGGGGGACAATACATTTTTCTTAGTGTCATCCCTAACAATTAATTAATGAAAGTTAATTATATTTTAGTAGGAAATTAAATTTATAAGAGAAGACAAGTGGTACAATGGTGAAATTAGCTTCTCTTATTTCATAAGAGCTCATCTCTTAACTATGGGAAGACAACCTGCTCTTTCTTCATTCTATCTCCTCCACCTAGACAATTATCCTACGTGTCAACGGAGTTAATTGCACCAACGTTCGTTCAACTCGTCCGGTATGTGCAGTTAAGTCACTCAACTGGGTAACTGAAATATTTGGTCAGTCAACTGTGTGCACACAGGTCCAGGACCCCACTCGTCAGACCGTTTTCTGTTGTGGGCAGGCACGCGCGACGCACGTGTTCACTTATCGTATCGTTTTTTTTTGCGAAAATGCCCCCACACTATTTTATGGAGGACAAAATTCTAAAAATGTTTTCAATCTAAATCCGATCAACTCTCGACAGATTAAATCGGATACGAAATCCGGTGTACAGAGACGACTGTGCTAGCGTCGCCGACAGCCAGCTGGGCGACGGCGCGCGGCCGGCCATCGGGGCCTTAGGCACCAGTAGTGAGGGCGCGCGTGCAGAGCTCGGAGCAGTGGTGGCGCACGGCCATGGCGGCGGGGCCTCGCACGGGGCGGCGCTGGTTGAGGCTGCACGCGGCCGGCCATCGGGGAGGGCGAGGGGCTGAGGTGACAGACCCTATGCTCTGAATATCAACATTCAGTTACTGTTCTTCACCCCCCTCAGCTTCAAGCAAGACCGTAGATGGGACATCCTACGACTGGAGTGCATCGACAGATCGCTGTTCTTCGTCGACTCGCTTTACAGCTGGAGAAGCTCACCTGCTCACTCCATTGTCGCGATGCTTGGGTATTTAGGACCAATCCCTCTAGGGTTTGGGCATCTATCTTGTAATTGGGTTGAACCCTAGCCGCCTCCTGTGAGGTTGGCCGTAGCTTCGTCTGTAATCAACTATTTCTTCCGCAATTAATCTCTGAATCGACGATGATTTCCGTTGTCCCTTGCATTTGTTCTGTATTCTTGCTGGATTGACTAGTTAGGGGCATGTCAAGTCACTACTACCGAATCGACCTTTTGTGACGACACACCTGTTGACGACATCGAATTTGTCACTGATTATCCATAATAGGTGACGAATTTTTCATCTTCGTCACACATTACTGTTAATGCATGACGACCAACTTTCGTGTCACTAAATTTGTCACGGATTACTAATGGTGACGGATTTAGGGCGTCACTCTGGTTGTCACCGATTCTTTGAGACCGAATTGTCAGATAATTAAGTAAAATGGCAAAAAAATAATCGTTACATGTGTTTTGAACCCGCGACCTTGTGAACAAAATAAAGACGCGCTACCGATTTGTCAAGGCAATGTTACTAATACGTTTTACGCGGTGCTGGTATTTATTAGGTTGTACTGAATTAAAGACTAGTTTGCATTTGCTGTTTTCACTGTTTCAGGCGACAATATAAGTTAGTTTGCATTCCAAAACATCAACACATGACAAAAAATGTGCCTCCACTTAATATTCCAAACATTGTTATGTTACTAGAATTATCAAAGGTTCCACATTAGCATCATAATAGAACTGCAGATGGAATAACTGGTTCACATTACCATTACAAAAGTTTCCACTCATCCTACCGACATAGCAAATCAGTGAGGATTCAGAACTGGATACGGGCGCCCGCCGCTACCATCTTCTCCGACGAGCAATCCGCCGGTGCCGGAGTCCGCCGCACCTGCAAGATGGGCCCCAAGCGCGAGCCCTCGACCCCGTCGCACCGTCGAGACCCTTTCGACGGGGACTTCTCCGACAAGCGCCGCGCTCAAGCGGTGACGAGCGACGGCGCTCGGAAGCGGGCGGCGCGCGCCTACAACAACCGCGGCCAACATATCCCGCCGGCCTACTTCCGGCGCGATGTCGAGAAGTTCGACCGCCTCCGCGCCGAGAGCGAGGCCCGCCGCCGCCGCGCGCGCGGACGGTGAAGGAAGCTCAAGCGGCGGCGCGAGCACCTCCACCGAGCTAGTGGCGCTGCCTCCGGCGGAGGAGTACGACGCCGCCGCGTTCGGGTCCTCAGTGGCGGCGGAGGACTTCGTGCCCGACGAGGCACTTGAGTTCATCACGGCTCAAGTGCTTCTCCGGTCAGCGCTGGAGGCGAAGGAGAAGAAGGTGCAGGCAGCCCGCGAGGAGGAGATCGACAACATACTCCTCGTGGATATGGTTCACATAGCCTTTATCGAAAGGATTTGGCTTAACAGCTTCTTCAGTCTTCTTTTCAGGACAATCAGTAGAGTAATGTCCCTTGTTCTTGCACTTGAAAAAGGTGATATGGATGAGGTCTCTCTTAAGTTCTGGATTTGGGCGATGCTGTCCATTGTTGTGATTGTGGCCAACATGTCGATTTCCCTTGTGACCTCCATTGGATCCTCCATTGTGATTCCTATGTTTATGACCATGGTTCCCATCATGAACAAAGTGCTTCTTGAATGGAGGCTCAGAATGATGCTTCTTCATACCCAACTTCCTCTTCCTATTTTCAGCTTTATTCATGCTATCTTCAAGTATGATGGCTTGATCTAGGAGGGCCTGATAGTTCGGAGCATAAGCGACCGTCAGAGGAATCTTCAGCTCATCACTTAGTCCCTTGAGAAATTTAGCTTTCCTCTTTGCATCTGTGTCAATGTCCTCAGGAGCATAACGAGACAAGGCATAGAAGTCGTCCATATACTCCTTAAGGGTCCTGTTCCCTTGCCTCAGGTTTCTAAACTCCTCTTGCTTCAAGCTCATAATGCCCGAAGAGATATGAGCATTACGAAACCGTTCCTTGAAGTTTTCCCAAGTCAAGGTGTCCAGGGGGTGGGTGATTTGATAAGTTTCCCACCATTGGATTGCTGGTCCTTCCAACAGATGGGTAGTGAACCTCATCTTCTCAGCATTAGTGCACTCACAAGTCACCAGATCTCTGTCTACTGAGCGCAGCCAGTCATCAGCCACAATTGGCTCAGTTGAAGTTGAGAACTTGTTTGGCCTAAGCCTAAGGAACCTTGCAAGTCTGTCCACTTGGGGAGGGAGTGGTGGTGGTGGGTAGTTGTTGTTGTTATTGTTGTTGTTGGTTGTTGCAATAAACCGAGTCATCATGGTCATCAATTGGGCTTGGGCGGCCATCAGCTGTTGCATTGCATCATTGTTGTTGTTGTTATTCTCGGGATCACGACGGGGAGGCATCTGTGGTTTTAGCATAGATGAGCAAAAGATAGACAGATCTAGGAGAGATATTCCTACCCGTACAAGCAATTAACACAATCAACCACAACCATCAAATCTCCAAACATGTTTTTGAGAAATCCGAACTAAACGTTTTGGAATGAAACACTCCGAGTTTATGGAGAACAAAAACGATAATACTGCCATACCACAATTTGATAGGTCAATATATCATTGGGATCTCGTTATTCTAATAAATAGGTGGTCAAGTCTATCTCCTTCCTGAGTGCATCGAGTTCCTCCTCTATTTCCTTGAGTTCATCAAGGTACTTCTGGGTGTTGTGAAGTCTAAATCGAAGTCTTCCTCCAAGGTGTTTCATGGCCTCCCAAGCTGCACTTCTTGCCGAATCGAAGAATGATGTGTGGACTATTGTGTTGGTGAATATGCAGCAACCTTTTGTCTTGTGGTCATCTTCTTTGCTTTTGTATATACGGAGTTGCACCCACCAGTACTCTTGACCTTTACCCATGAAAGGAAACCCTTTGTATATTGCTTCTCCTTCATATCCCAAGCTCTTCATGTTATCCTTAAGTGCTCTTGGAAAATCAGTCTCACATTGTAGGGTCATAGTCATCACTGGTCCCTTCTTGATGGATTCTATGAGGCTGGTAATGACCCACAAGTATAGGGGGTGCATCGTAGTACTTTCGATAAATAAGAGTGTCGAACCCAACGAGGAGCAGAAGGTGCTGACAAGCAGTTTTGATAAGGATTTCACTGTAAACACTAGAAGAAAAGTTTTTAGGAGTTTTTGATAATGCAGATAAATAAAGTGCGAGTAAATAGAGCGCGGCAATAATAATTGCAGCGAGTGGCCCAATCCTTTTTAGAGCAAAGGACAAGCCGGTTTGTTTACTTATGATGACCAAACGTTCCTGAGGACACACGGGATTTATGTCTAGTGCTTTCGCTACATATAGATGATTAATCTTTAGTGTTTCGATAAGTGTCGTGTGGGTGAACCTATACTAAGGCACCGCCCTTCCTAGGACTAATACATACTTGTGATTATACCCCTTGCAAGCATCCGCAAATACAAGAAAGTAATTAAGATAAATCTAACCACAACCTTAAACTCTGAGATCCTGCTATCCCTCATGCATCGAAATACCAACGAGGGTTTAGGTTACTGTCACTCCGGCAACCCCACAATTGATAATCGAATACACAATGCATCCCCCTAGGCCAATAAAGGTGAAGTGTCATGTAGTCGATGTTCACATGACACCACTAGAAGAATAGCACCACAACTTAAATATCAAACCATTAAATATTACTCAACATAGTTCACTACTAACATCTAGACTTCTCCCATGTCCTCAAGAACTAAACGAACTAATCACAACACATCATTTGGAACATGATCAGAGGTGATATAATGATGGGTAAAAATCTGAACATAAACCTTAATTCAACGGTTCCACCCAATAGCATCAATAACAATAGTAATCAACACCGGGAGAGTTTCCCCTATCAAATGCACAAGATTCAGCCCTAGATGTTACAGCGGGAACGGAGTGGAGCGGTGGAGATGACGATGTCGGTGGTGGAGATGATGGTGATGATGATCCCGATGAAGTGCAGCTTGATGACGGTGAAGATGGCGACGATTTCCCCCCTCCGGGAAGGGATTTCCCCGGCAGCTTCGCAGCCTGCCAGAGAGCTTTTCTCTCTCGGTGGTTTCCGCCTCGTGGAGGCGGCGGCTCTGTTTCTCGTCCAACCTCCTCGTCTTAGGTTTTCGGGGACTTCAAGTACGCGAAGGGGCATCGCCATCCTGGCCACGCCAGGACCTCAGGTGGGCCCCCTGTGGCCCATCTGGTCCCCCCTTTTGGCTCCCTTCGTCATCTGGAAAAGTAAGACTTTTGGTATTCTCCTTTTTGTTTTCTGAGCTTCGCAAATATTGTATCTTGACGGTGCTTTTTCCAGCAGAATCCAGCCCCCGGTGATTCATCCCCCAATAATCATCAAACATGCAAAATAGATGAAATAACATAAGTATCATCTCCAAATATGAAATATATCAATGAATAACAGTAAATTATGATATAAAATAGTGATGCAAAATGGACGTATCAACTCCCCCCAAGCTTAGACCTCGCTTGTCCCCAAGCGAAAGCTGAGCTCAGTAAACATGACTACAGGTTTATCGAGTGAAGTGTCGATAAACAATATACGGACAAGAAGCATCGAATCTATTAATACACAAGTCATCTTAGATAATAACTCCATTCATATAACTCAACTTGTAACAAGTAAATGCAAATCACAATAAGGTGCATAGAGAAAACCATAGTTGGTGTTGGCAAACTTCGTTCTTGGTCAGAGAACAATGAACATATTGAGCTTACTCTACAAAACAGCCCTCTCTGTTAGTTGCTAACTCCCAAGGTCATATTAGATAACAACAATGTGCTACACAAGGAAGAATAAAATACATGATTAACAATATACATGTATAAATGGTTGAATCACAATCAATTCAAATGCTTGCTTAAGATAGAAGGAGATAGGTTTACTGACTCAACATAAAGTAAAAGATAGGCCCTTCGCAGAGGGAACCAGAGATACAAGCATGTGCTAGAGCTTTTAGTTTTACAGGTTTTGAAATCATATAGAGAGCATAAGAATAAGTTTTTGAGTGGTGTTTGTCGTTGTCAACGAATGGTAATAGAGTTCTTGTTATCTTCCATACTAAGCAAGTTGAGAGCGGTTCCGAATTGTTTAGTAACAGACAATTATAATATGCACTTTATTTATATAACTCGACACTCCTCCCCACCTTTGCTTTCACAAACCATGGCTAACCATCCTCGGGTGCCCACCAATCAATCTCAAACCATGGAGGAGTGTCTATTTTTAACTTTCTCAAGCCTTTTGATATTACAGTGGTCTAACCAGCTCTTTGCAATATTAGTGACGAGCAGATGGAGCATGCAAGTCATGGGTTACTGAATTAGCATGGAAGATAACAAACTCAACTATTATTTCCTCATGAGCTAATAAACATTGACACAAATAAGGGATAGTAGTTTTGAATAAAGATAGCACATGAAATATTTACTTGGAGTGGCGCAAAATACCACATAATAGGTAGGTATGGTGGACACAAGTGACAAGGGTTTTGGCTGAAGGTTTGGATGTATGAGAAGCATTCCCTCTCGATACAGGTCTTTGGCTAGCAAGGTTGGGTAGCAAGCATAAGAGTTGAAGGATACAAACAAATATACATGTAGTAAAGAACAATCATGCAATTCTTACTTGGAAGCACAAACAATTTTAAATTGTGAATACTAAACTTATCATCTAGAAGTGAGAAAGATAAATGAATACTATATCTACATGTAATTCTTTTTCTCCCCTCAAGTCTCAAAGTATTGTAGCTACTGACCAATGCTAAGTTTGCCAAAATCAAAAGATTTACTATATGTTCCCAAAGTGATATCAATACTAATAACAAGATCAATAATATATGATAGAAGTTGCAAACTAAAATAAGGTGTGCAGAAAGTAAATGATAACACTTCTCATTAATATTCCATAACGACAACTCACACCAAGGGATACATACATAGATAACCAACTAAAAGAGAGATACTTCCACATTGCAAACTATCATATAAGATAACTTCCCTACTCATGATATGACACTACTAAAAGGTAAAAGATAAAAGATAATGGTGTGATACCGCGGCACCCCCCCCCCCCTAGCTTGGAACAAGCCAAGGGAGATGCCAATACCGATGACGAATTACTCCTTCGGCGGTGATGGAGGGACGACTCGGAGTGGAGTAAGGTAACGCTCCAACATCTTGCGAAGCCTATTATTCTCCTCTTGAAGTATATCCACTTCCATCCTTAGGACCCGATACTGATCACAAAATTGATCGGTGACTCGCAGAGCATCAGCCACATCCGGAAAAGAGCTAACATCTGTAACAGGTGGTACTGCCCCCTGCATGTTATGAGAAAAATCACGTTGAGGGTTAATTGATCCCACAAAGGTGGGCTTGCTAGTCCTTGGCCTTGCGCGATCTCTTTTGGCTGACGTCATCTTCTTCACTTCCTCCATGACGCTTTCATCCATGTCCTTGCGCCTAGCCTTCGCTGAAAGATCCTTGGTCAAGGTCTTGGAGGAGTTCATGATGGCGACGAAGCGCGTAGTCTTCGGAACAGGAACCCTGGGACGAAATCTGGGCAGAAACAGCTCGAAACAAAAACACGTCGAAAACACGGTATACGGACCTCGGGGGTTCCGGGAGATTATATAGGAAAAATATATGCAACAAAAGGAAGGCAAGGGGGCGAAATCGAGTAGGAGACGGACACCAAGGCGGCGTCCTCACAAGCTGGCGCGGCCAGGATGGGGCCCGCGCCACCACCTGATGGCGGTGCCTCGGGCACCGTCTCGTGCTCGTTTTGGTCTTGTATTTTACCATATTTTCTAAATATCAATATTATATATTCCAAAATTAAATTCGCGAACTTTTTCTTACCGAAACTGTACCTTTTCGAATTCAGCTTCTACAGACTCAGAAATATGTTCCTTAATAAAAGCTTCCGGAGTAATTGCTTGAATAATATCAACATCTTCATTATAAGAATCTCAAGAAATATAATGCTTGAGTCTTTGTCCATTTACCACTTGTGTAGAATCATCTTTAAGTGAAGCAATTTTTGTTGCACCCGAACGAAACACTTCCACGATAACATATGGTCCTTCCCACTTGGAGAGTAATTTCCCTGCAAAGAATCTAAGACAAGAGCTATACAATAGAACTTTCTCACCAACATGAAACTCTCTCTTAAGGATTCTCCTATCATGCCATTTCTTAACTTTTTTCTTTAAAGAGTTTATCATTTTCATAGGCCTCACTTCTCCATTCATCTAAAGAACTCAAATCAAGTAATCTTTTCTCACCAGCAAGTTTAAAATCTCTATTTAGTTCTCTCACTGCCCAATAAGCTTTGTGTTCTAATTCTAAAGGCAAGTGACAAGCTTTTCCATAGACCATTTTATAAGGAGACATACCCATGGGATTTTTATAAGCAGTTCTATAAGCCCACAATGCATCATTTAATTTACTAGCCCAATTCTTCCTCGTTCTATTAACAGTCTTTTGCAAGATAGATTTAATTTCTATTTGATAATTCTACTTGCCCACTACTTTGAGGATGATAAGCTGAAGCAATTCTATGATTAACACCATATTTAGCAAGAACTTTTCTAAAACCACCATGAATAAAATGAGAACCTCCATCAGTCATGAGATATCTAGGAACATCAAACCTAGGGAAAATAATATCTTGAAGCATTTTTAATGATGTCTCACCATCAGCACTTTTAGTAGGTATAGCTTCTACCCATTAAGTAACATAATCAACAGCAACAAGTATATGAGTATTACCTTCTGAAGAAGGGAAAGGACCCATAAAGTCAAATCCCCAACAATCAAATGGTTCAATAACAAGAGAATAATTCATATGCATTTCATTACGTCTAGAGATATTACCAACTCTTTGACACTCATCACAAGATAAAATAAACTTTCTTGCATCTTTAAAAAGAGTAGGCCAATAAAAACCTGATTGTAAAACCTTTTGTGCAGTTCTATCTCTAGCGTGATGTCCTCCATAAGCACTACTATGGCATTTTCTCAATATCTCTTTTTGTTCATACTCCGGAACACATCTTCGCATAATACCATCCACTCCTTCTTTATATAAGTGTGGGTCATCCCAAAAATAATGCCTCAAGTCATAAAAGAATTTTCTTCTTTGTTGAGCTGAAAAGGTTGGAGGCAAATACTTCGAAACAATAAAGTTAGCATAATCAGCATACCAAGGACTATCTCGTGAACTCACCCTTATTCCAGCCAATTGTTCATTTGGAAAACTATCATTAACAGGAATAGGATCATAAGCAATGTTTTCCAATCTAGACAGATTATCAGCAACAGGATTTTGATTACCTTTCCTATCTACAATATGCAAATCAAATTCTTACAAAAGTAATACCCATCTAATAAGCCTAGGCTTTGCATCTTTCTTTTCCATAAGGTATCTAATTGCAGCATGATCAGTATGAATAATAACTTTAGAATCAACAATATATTGTCTAAATTTATCACAAACAAAAACAACAGCTAGAAATTCTTTTTCAGTTGTAGCATAATTCTTTTGAGCAGAATCAAGAGTGTTACTAGCATAATGAATAACATTTAACTTCTTATCTATTCTTTGTCCAAGAACAGCACCAACAGCAAAATCACTAGCATCACACATAATTTCAAATGGTAAATTCCAATCAGGTGGTTGAACAATAGGAGCAGTAATTAAAGTCTTCTTAAGAGTTTCAAAAGCTTCCTTACAATCATCATAAAAAACAAATGGTACATCTTTTTGCAAGAGATTAGTAAGAGGCTTTGATACCTTAGCAAAATCTTTAATAAACCTTCTATAGAAACCAGCATGACCAAGAATACTACGAATACCTTTAACATCTCTAGGGCAAGGCATTTTCTCAATTGCCTCCACTTTAGCTCTATCAACTTCAATAACTCTTTCAGAAATTTTATGTCCAAGAACAATTCCTTCATTAACCATAAAGTGACATTTCTCCCAATTAAGAACAAGATTAGTTTCTTCACATCTCTGTAAAACTTTATCAAGATTGTGCAAGCAATTATCAAAAGAAGTACCATAGACGGAGAAATCGTCCATGAACACCTCCACAATTTCCTCACAAAAACCATGAAAGATAGCAGACATGCATCTTTGAAAAGTAGCAGGAGCATTACATAAACCAAAAGGCATACGTCTATAAGCATAAGTACCATAAGGACAAGTAAACGTGGTTTTCTCTTGATCTTGAGTTTTAACAGCAATTTGAGAGAAACCAGAATAACCATCAAGAAAGCAAAAGTGAGTTTTATTGGCTAATCTTTCTAACATTTGATCAATAAAGGGTAATGGATAATGATCCTTCTTAGTAACTTTATTAACATTTCTAAAATCAATGCACATTCGATAACCAACAACTACTCTCTGAGGAATAAGCTCATCATTATCATTAGGCACAACAGTAATTCCACCTTTCTTAGGGACACAGTGCACAGGACTAACCCATCTACCATCAGCATTAGGATAAATAATACCAGCATCAAGAAGTTTTAATACCTCATTTCTTACCACTTCCTTCATCTTGGGTATAAATCGGCGTTGATGTTCAACAACTGGCTTTGCATCGGGCTCCGTATTAATAGAATGTTGACATATAGTAGGAGAAATCCCTTTTAAATCATCCAAAGTATAACCCATAGCTCCACGGTGTTTCTTCAATACTTCCAATAATCTTTCCTCTTCTATTCCTGAAAGGTTAGCACTAATAATATCAGGATATATTTTCTTATCATCAATATGAGCATACTTAAGATTATCAGGCAAGTGTTTTAAATCAAAGACAGGATCCTCTTTAGGTGGAAGTGTTTTACCCAAGTCCTCCACCCGTAAATTATGTTTAAGAATAGGTTGACGGAGGAATATTTCCTCAAGTTCATTCCTTTCTTTCATAAAAACATCACTTTCATGATCTTCCATAAATTGCTGCATAAAATTATCAGGAGCAAGAGCAATAGAGGCAAGTTGTTCTACTCTAAAATCCTCATTGGGTAATTCGCTTTCATAAGGGGTTTTAGCAAATTTCGAAAAATTGAATTCATACGAATCACCAGCAAACTTAGTAAAGTTTTTCTCTTTCTTATAATCTATAAAAGCACCACAAGTATTTAGAAAAGGTCTACCAAAAATGATAGGACAAGTCTTACTAGCAGCTGCACCAAGTACGAGAAAATCAGCAGGATATTTAGTCTTACCACATAAAACTTCAACATCTCTAACAATACCAATCGGAGAGATAGTTTCTCTATTAGCAAGTTGAATAACCACATCAATTTCTTCAAGTTCACAAGAACCAATCTCATGCATAATTTCTCTATAAAGCTCATAAGGAATAGCACTTGAACTTGCACCAATATCACATAAACCATTATAGCAATGATCACCAATTTTAACAGATAACACAGGAACACTAGTTTTCCTTGATCTTTTAGGATGAGAAACAACATTAGAAGTATCTTCACAAAATATAATATACTCATCTCCAACATTTTTAGTAACAAGATCTTTAACTATAGCCACCGGAGATTCAATTTTAATTTGTTCATCAGGTTCTATAGCTTTCTTTTCACTCTTGTTAACAACACTAGCCATAACAGAATGTTCTTTCACTTTAACAGGAAAAGGAATTTTTTCAATATAAGGCTCAGGAATAATATGATCAACAGTATGAACTTCAATGCTTTTAGTTATAGGAGCAATAACCCCTCCTTGGGCAAACAGAAATAAGCAGCAAAGGTTTTATAATAATTTGCAACAACTTGAGAGTCAAGACCATAAGCATTATTAATATTTTGAAATGCATCAGTATTCATGAAAGTTTTAATGCATTCGAAGTCATATTTTATACCTGACTCCCTACCTTTGTCGTTCTCCCATGCTTCAGTATTCTCTTCAATACGATCAAGAAGATCCCATTTAAACTCTTCTTTATTACGAGTGAATGATCCAGCACAAGAAGTATCCAATAATGTTTTATCTTCAAAACAGAGTCTTGCATAGAAGTTATCAACAATAATATTACCACGAAGCTCATGAATGGGGCATTTGAGGATTAGTGACTTCAATCTCGCCCAAGCTTGGGCAATACTTTCTCCATCAAGAGGCCAGCAATTATATATAGAATTCCGATCTTGGTGAGTCTCACTTGGAGGATAAAATTTGGAGTAAAAGAGAGGTTCAATTTCCTCCCATCCCAGAGAACTCCTGTTCTGCAATAATTTATACCAATGCGCAGCTCTCCCAGCAAGTGATATGGAGAATAATTTCTTCCTAACTTTGTCCATTGTAATACCTACACACTTGAACAACTCGCATAATTCATGTAAAAACAGTAAATGATCACCGGGGTGGACAGTTCCATCCCCTTCATAGCGGTTATCCATAACACGATCAATAATTTTCATAGGTATTTTAAATGACACTATTTCATCAGGAGGCGCCTCATTTTCTACCTCAGCAGTGGTAGAAGCCTTTCCAAATAGGAAAGCAATAGTTCCTCTCTCCATAATTAAGCAAATTAGGAGACAGAAATAAAAACAGCACTTACAGCTAAAGTTTTCCTTACCAATTCCACTTACCAATAGCGCTTCACTCCCCGGCAACGGCGCCAGAAAATAGTCTTGATGACCCACAATTATAGGGGGTGTATCGTAGTACTTTCGATAAATAAGAGTGTCGAACCCAACGAGGAGCAGAAGGTGTTGACAAGCAGTTTTGATGAGGATTTCACTGTAAACACTAGCAGACAAGTTTTTAGGAGTTTTTGATAATGCAGATAAATACAGTGCGAGTAAATAGAGCGCGGCAATTATAATTGCAGCGAGTGGCCCAATCCTTTTTAGAACAAAGGACAAGCCGGTTTGTTTACTTATGAAGACCAAACGTTACTGAGGACACACGGGATTTATGTCTAGTGATTAAGATAAATCTGACCACGGCCTTAAACTCTGAGATCCTGCTATCCCTCATGCATTGAAATACCAACGGGGGTTTAGGTTTCTGTCACTCCGGCAACCCCACAATTGATAATCGAATACGCAATGCATTCCCCTAGGCCCATAAAGGTGAAGTGTCATGTAGTCGACGTTCACATGACACCACTAGAAGAATAGCACCACAACTGAAATATCAAACCATTAAATATTACTCAACATAGTTCACTACTAACATCTAGACTTCTCCCATGTCCTCAAGAACTAAACGAAATACTCACAACACATCATTCGGAACATGATCAGAGGTGATATAATGATGAGTAACAATATGAACATAAACCTTAATTCAACGGTTCCACCCAATAGCATCAATAACAATAGTAATCAACACCGGGAGAGTTTCCCCTATCAAATGCACAAGATTCAGCCCTAGATGTTACAGCGGGAATGGAGTGGAGCGGTGGAGATGACGATGTCGGCGGTGGAGATGATGGTGATGATGATCCCGTTGAAGTGCAGCTCGATGACGGTGACGATGGCGACGATTTCACCCCTCCGGGAAGGGATTTCCCCGGCAGCTTCGCAGCCTGCCGGAGAGCTTTTCTCTCTCGGTGGTTTCCGCCTCGTGGAGGCGGCGGCTCTGTTTCTCGTCCAACCTCCTCGTCTTAGGTTTTTGGGGACTTCCAGTACGCGAAGGGGCATCGCTAGAGGTGGGCCAGGGTGGCACCATCAGGTGGTGGCGCGGCAGCCATCCTGGCCGCGCCAGGACCTGAGGTGGGCCCCCCGTGGCCCATCTGGTCCCCCCCTTTTGGCTCCCTTCGTCATCTGGAAAAGTAAGACTTTTGGTATTCTCCTTTTTGTTTTCTGAGCTTCGCAAATATTGTATCTTGACGGTGCTTTTTCTAGCAGAATCCAGCCTCCGGTGATTCATCCCCCAATAATCATCAAACATGCAAAATAGATGAAATAACATAAGTATCATCTCCAAATATGAAATATATCAATGAATAACAGTAAATTATGATATAAAATAGTGATGCAAAATGGACGTATGAGCTGGTCATCTAAAAACAAGAGAAGATACTTAGAAAGGAAATAGTTAAGATAGTTACAAGAATAAAGTTTGAAAAGTTTTCTTTATAGCAAACTGAATAAAAATAGATTTTCAATCCAATGGCCAAACCTATTTCTATCCAGACTTAAGGGTTTCGAACCTACAGGCAACACTATGCTCTGATACCATCTGTAGCGGACCTGCACCTAAAATATGGCAAGTCCCTGTGTATAGTGCAAATCCCTGGATCGATTCGTTTGCACACACAGTTTACGATGTAATATCACAACAAAGTATCAATTTATTACATCGATGATCCAGACTTAACAAATATTCGATACAATTTGCATAGCATAAAGCTAGCTTTGAAAGAGTAAACAACGGAAGTAAATAGCAGTGAGTCTCCATCATCTTCATGTAGCCACAGGCGAAAACATGTTGGTTGCAGACTCGAAATCCTTAACGTAACTTCACTCGTCATCTGAATAACCTGTAACAAATAAAATTTGGCAACAGAGTGGGTCAGATTCCATTAAAAATGGATCTGCCAAGTGACACTATGGTGGACACTTAATGGAATAACTCTATAGCCTATATGCATATTTGGCTGGTGGAGTTCAAGGCTGTTTTGCATAAAGCCAGTTTTGCCTATCTCTTTGTAAAACTCTTTTCTTCAAATCGAGACATTTTGTGGCATGAAATCCACAGTCTCATTCTACCCTTGTTCACCCATCAATTTTTATCTTAGAAATTGGAATGGTAGGATCCTCCGTTGACGTCCTTGATCAGCTGCTCAAAATTGTCCATAACCGGGGACACGGCTAAGTACTTAGTTTTACACTCTGCAGAGGTTGTGCACTTTCACCATTAGACTGAACAAACCCAAACTATCCTCAAGCACACAATTTGTGCTAAGGAAAAGGAGAGAGTTGAGACGAGACTTTTCAGAAGCACTTTCCCATCCCATAAAGACTTGACGCGCTCCCAACTAACCAACTACCACAACCTGTCAAGTCGGGATGAGTCCACGCAACTTAATCCATCTAGTCAGAGCCCATTGACTAATGGCTGCACTGGAAGCAATCGTCTTCAGATCCCTTTGTCCCTGGGTGGCCATCCACAAGTGCACGTACTCAGGAACACACCATTAAAAATGGGCCTGAGCAGCCACTCAACTTCGCCTCCGATAACCAACCAATCCACCCAGGAGTTCCATTCTTAACTTAGTAGAAATTAACTTTTCATAAAACAACTTTTGCATAGCATAATATTTCCACTAAGTTATCAATAGGATTCTAGACACAACTAGTATAAGGGAGATAGTAGTTTCAGCATAGCAATACTATCCAACACATGCATATAAAGAAATACACTGAGTAATGCATAGAAAATACTTAGGAAATTTATGAGGGTGTGCCACTTGCCTTGGCAACAAGAAGAATAGCAACAGCAGCTGCAACAGTTCGTTTCGCTCCGAAATTTCTAACACATCAAACAAGACACAAATAAACATACAAACAAAATAACAATACAAAAATATGTTATGCATGATGTGCAAAATATTTCTACTAGAGATGCATGCCATGCCATGAAAATATTCTAAGTTAATGCGAGGCAAGTATGTTGGTCAATTTTTTTACTAAGGACCAAGGTCATAGGTTGGACAAAATAAACTTGCTATAAATCAACTTGAAAAAGTTGTAAGGCTGCTCCAAGTCTTCACATGCTTGGTCTCGAAATCTTCGATTCCTTTGTAGCTTTATTCATCTTCAATTAGCACTCCAAGGACTTAGTCATAAAACACTAAGGACTTGGTTTATGTCCAAAGTGAAAGAAGAATAGGAAGGCAGAAAAGATAAAGGGAAAATATGTAGTTGTCTTTCAAGCTTCCTCGTAACTTTCTCCTTGGTGTGATGTCTTCATTGTAATTTTGTAGACTTGATGATTCCGCAGACTTGATTCTTCAGACTTGATGATTCTTCAGTCTTGATGATTCTGGTATCACCAGGGCTGGTCTTGGATTTAACTTAGCCACCACGAAGTCTAAGAGAGAAGAAAACAAAGAGAGAAAGACTTAGAGAATATAACGGGGTTGGTCTTCTTGAAGTTCCTCTTGATTTTTCTTCTAAGTGCTTTTGCTTCTTGGAGATGCCTTCCGGAGTCTGTTTTCTTCTAAGTCTTCATTGGCCTTCTAGTCTTTATGTTGAAAATCCCAAGTATGACAATCATGGGATGAAGAACATTTTATTTTCTAAGTGTTTCTAAGTGCATAACACTTTTAAAAAATACTATGTCGAAAATAATCCTAACTTAGAGAAAAACAATAACTATACAATAAATATGCTATGCATGCAATGCAAGTTTTAATCACAAGAAACATCATACTTGATAAAGTTTTCTAGATGCTAAAATTTTCTAAGGAAGGATTTAGCATATTTAGATGTTGAAATTTTTCTAAGGAAAAGTGTTGTCAATTATTTATCAAATATTTTCTGAGGAAGAAAATTACTTTGTTTGAGAAGGCAAAATATTTCTAAGTAGTTTTTGTACCTAAAGTGGTCATAATATGACTAAGTACTTATAATTCGAATAGATGATGAAAATCAATTTTAATATTTTTTTTATTAATTTTAATCATTAAATAACACCTTAAAAAGCATTTAATCAATATTAATTACAAAATTCAAAGAAAATATTCTAAAAAATTAGTAGAAAATTCCTACTGCCAATACTTAGTCATTAAATTTATAGCAATTGGATTTACTCAAAAATAATGTTTCTATCAAAAGTTATATCAAAACTACTCGAACTTACTCAATTTAAAATTATGTTTGTTAAATCGTCAAAATAATGCTAAATAATATTTTCTAACAGAGGCATCATATAACACATACTCTAAGGTTTCTGAAACAATTTTATTTACAATTTTTGAACTTATAGATTTAAAGTTAGGACAAATATACTCAAACTCTTAATTTAAATTTGAATAATTTAAACTAAGTCAAATTTGAAAACTAATAATTCCAAAAGTTTCTACTGGTTCTAAGGATTTCAAATATATAAAAATATTTGGATTTGGCTAAACAGAGGAAAAGTAATGATTAAACTAAGTTGCAGGGGGGTTTCTGTAAAAGTGTCAATTCTGTAGACTATGCTGCTGACGAGGTGCTGACTAGATGCTGACTTGGTGCTGACTGGACCTGACGTGGCCTCCTGTGATTCGTTGATACCGATTCGCTAAAGGATCTAATCTAGATCGATGGATCGAGATCGGACGGTTCAGGAGCGATGGACCAAACCCGAGCGGCGCTAGGTCGTCGGAGCTACTCCGGTGGCTTCAAAACGCGGCGGCGACATTGCCGGCGTCGCTCGCACTAACGTTCTACGCATCTACGAGGTGGATGAAGGGTACCGTTGCGAAGAGGACGGCGAGGTGGTGACGATGGCGTGGTCGAAGACCTCGGAGCGTCTTCGTTCGTCGGGAATCCTTCGCCGGAGTTGCGACCGGCGGTTGGAGCTTCGGGTCGATGACGGATCGCTGGTTCCGTTGCAAAAAAAAAAAATACCGCGCAAAGTCATAACCGTGCGCAAGACAGAGATAAGAAGCAAGGAAGTGGAGAGATGGCCCGAGGCGTCCTGTACTCGCCGGAATCTGAAGAAGATGGCGACGGCAATAGCGGCAATGCGGGCACGAATCCGAGCAGCCTGGGGGCGTTTTGTTTTAGGGTTTTGGTGCGGACGAGAGGCGGTGGGGTGGAGTATATATAGGGGGCGTCGTGGAACTTATCTCGTAACAATTCGGCGTGGATTGATCGTGTACGCGTCGGAGTTCTTCCGGATAGAAACGAGTTTGGTTGAGAAAAGGTGGAGAAGACGGTGACAGGTGGGGTCGGCGCGTCAGTGAGAGGGAGAGCTAGCGAGGCCGGCTGGGCTTCTGGCGGGCTACGGTTGCTGCGCGCGCGCGAAGGGATGGAATGTGCCGCAGTTGGGTTGTTCGGCCGGAAGCTTCTCATCTCTCTTTTTTTGTTCTTAATTCCTTTTCTTTTCTTTTCTTTTCTGAAATTTCATGTCTTTTAATTTCACATTTTTAAAAATCAAGTTTTTAATTATTTCAAAATTTGCAAACAAGAGTGCAAATGCAAAATGCAATGAAATGATGCATGTTGTGGATGCAATTTGAAAGTTTTAATTTTTTGTGAAAATTGGGATGTTACAGTGTTCCATGCATATGCCAGGATCCCATGGTGCTCTCAAACCTATCACAATAATAGAGAAGTTGAAACCCGGTAGAGAGAAAAACAAAACATAAAAGTAATAACAACGAAGTCTAACTTCCTTTCTATGCATAGACATTTTGTATATGAATGAATAACAATAAATAGAAGTTTTCCAATGTATATTAACAGTAGTTCCTTGCAACTTATAATTATTAGTAGCATAATGAGGGCTCTCAACACCCCCTTTTTCATAATAGTTGCAAGTAGTAGAAATATATTCAACCATATAATCAATAGAGTCTTCCAACTTAGGTAATTTAGGCACATGAAGAGGATCATTAAATTTATTATGGAATTCATTAGCATACTTCGCTCTTTCAAAATAGTTATTAAGATCAATATTAAGTTTAATATCATGGTTGCAACAAATATTTGGAACTAGAGATAATTGCAAACCACATAAGTATTTTTTTAACATAAGCAAATTTCTCCTCTATGGTGTAATTAGGAGAATTCAAGAACACAGTAGGACTCTCATAAGTAAGAGTATTTTCACAAACAACAAGTATATCATTTTTATCCTCACATAAAGCAGTAACAATTTCTAAAAATAGAGGATAACCAATAAGCATAGGACCATCATCTAAAGCATTATCATATATCATATTTAAGGAACACTCCTCATTATCATCAATAAGTTCACTAGTAGCACTATTAAAAAGTAACGAAGTATTATTAGTTTCATCATAATAGCATGGGCTATCATATAGGAACATAGAATTTTTTAGTTTGACACTCATCATAACATGGGTTCTCATAAATAACAAAAGATTTTTGAGTTTGAGTGTTACTATCATATGTTGGAGGTGAAGTTGGGAGATCCAACTCTTACCCAAGCTTAGGTTTGAACATATCCATTTCAATCTCCTCTTCACATACTTCCTCTTCCAAGCTCATGTTTTCATCATCCTCTTCCTGCAAGATATTAGTACTTTCCATGGCAGCAAGAGTTCTCACATAAACATTATCATTAAATTCTTTGCAAAGTTGGAGAACAGCAGAAATGTGTCCTTTAATCACATAAGGTTCATGACTAGTTACAAAATAAGTATCAATAAGAAAATGGGACAATTGCTTCTGTGACCTGGTTCTCTCTAGTTTATCCGTATGTGCCATACCTACGTAGTTTCTCTCGTCTATGCCCTGGATGGCTCTGAAATCGGCCAAACGCTCTGTTTCCCTCTAGTAACCGTCACTTGGCCTAACTGGTGGGGTCGGCTTGTCGCGGCTCGGTTGGGATTTCCTGGGGTCGGCTAGTGGGACCGGCCCTTTGACCTAAGATGTGGGCCCAGCGAAGTGCATGCACCCCGTCCCACTTGCATGCATGCGGCCGTACGTGCGCGTCCATGCCATTCCATCTGTGCTCGCCGCGCCTTCAATGGCGTGCCCCCCTGGCCGGCAAAAAGCTGCCTCGCCGCCTACACTGCCGGACCAGACGCGCATCTGCTCCGCCGTCCTCGCGTCTCTCTTGCCTACTCTATCCTGCTGCAAGATGAGCAGTCTGGAGCCGAATCAATGCCCGCTCGCCATTACTACCGTCTAGACCGCGACGCCGTCCAGACCGCTCCTAACATTTAAAGGAGCCATCTCCTTGCCCATTGCGCTCACAAATCCCCTCTTCCTCTCCAAGACACCTTCGCCCAGTCCCTTATCTCTCCATACCTCGTGGTGATGGCAGCTCCACTCCCAGCTCGAACCGCCGCCGCCGCCACGTCCCCTATCCTTGGTTTCTTGAAGCGAGCGAGGGAAGCGGCATGGGGAGTGGGCGTGGGCGTTGGCGTATGATGCTCACGGGTGTGAGGAGTTGGAAAACCCCAAGAGGAAGGTGTGAAGTAGTGCAGCAGTAAATTTCCCTCAGTTGTAAAACCAAGGTTATCGAACCAGTAGGAGATGAAGAACACGTCTGAAGGTCTCCCCTTTGCAATGGCGCCAGGAATTGCTTGGTGAAGGTGGAATCTGCACAACACAATCAAGAAACTTTGCCCCAACTCAACAGTGAGGTTGTCAATCTGACCGGCCTGCTGTAACAAAGGATTAAACGTATGGTGTGGAAAGTGATGTTTGTTTGCAGAGAGTGAAAGTAACAGTTTGCAGTTGGTTGTATTACCAGTTTAAAGAAAAGGACCGGGGTCCACAGTTCACTAGTGGTGTCTCTCCATAATAATAATAATAGCATACATGCGGGTAAACAATTTACAGCTGGGCAATTGATAGAATAAAGAGCTGCATAATGATGCATATACTAATGACATGATGTCTAGTGTGAGATTCATTTGGGCATTACAACAATATAAATAGACCGTTCCAACCGCATCTATGACTAATAATCCACCTTCCGGTTAGCGTCCACACTCCTTTCAGTATTAAGTTGCAAGCAACAGATTATTGCATTACGCAGAGTGTGTAAAGTAAGTAATAACATCATCCTTACACAAAGTACTACTGTTTTATCCCTAGTAGCAACAGTACATCTACAACCTTAGAGCTTTCTGTCACTGCCCCAGATTAAATAGAGACATGAACCCACTATCGAGCATAAATACTCCATCTTGGAGTCACAAGCATTTACTTGGCCAGAGCAACTACTAGCAACGGAGAGCATGCAAGATCATAAACAACACACAACATGATATATTATGATGCAATGACAAAGTATTCATTATTCATCGGATCCCAGCAAACACAACATGTAGCATTACATAAAGATGATCTTGATCATGATAGGCAGCTCACAAGATCTAAACATGATGGCACAAGAGGAGAAGACAACCATCTAGATACTGCTATGGACCCGTAGTCCAAGGATGAACTACTCACGCATCAGTCCGGAGGCGGGCATGGTGATGTAGAGCCCTCTGGTGATGATTCCCCTCTCCGACAGGGTGCCGGGAAGAGCTTCTGAACCCTCCCGAACTAGGGTTGACGACGGCGGCGGCTCCGTAAGGTATTGTGGAAAAGTGTTCGGGTTGTAGGTCTTAGGTTTCCGGGGGGTATATGTAGGCGAAAGGGCGAAGGCGGTGGAGGCCCGAGGGCCCACCCTCAGGTGCTGGCGCCGTAGAGGGGGGAGCCGCGCCACCACCTGATGGCGGCGCCTCGGTGCCCTTCTTCGTCTCCTCTTCGGACTTCTGGAACGTGTCGGGAAAAATAAGTTCTTCTGTATAAAAATTGTCCAATTCCGAGAATATTTCCTTAAGTGGTTTTCTGAAACCAAAAACAGCAGAAAACAGGGAACTGGCACTGTGGCATCTTGTTAATAGGTTAGTACCAGAAAATGCATAAAACTATATAAAATGTATATAAAACATGTAGGCAATTGGTGTCGTGGAGTGACTCCCACGTAACAGGGGTAGCCTCGCCCTGAAGAGAGGTTCGAAAGGGGGGACTGAACACGGAGGTCTAACAACTCTCGAGGGGCTCGACGACGATGCTCGCCGAGCCTGAAGAAAGATAATCACGCCAGAGATGGACACCAGCCCGTACCCAGGTTCACGGCCCTCGAGAGGAGGTAAAACCGCTACTCCTGCTTGTCTGTATTGCACTGTGAAGGTTACAGGACAATGAGCTTGCCGAAGGCTCTCTTGAGGCAGTTTTGTGCCTGGAGAGGGACGCAATGGTCGTCTTCCTCCTCCAGGAGATGGCTATCCTATCTGTTTCGGGTGCGATTGCGCAATTGGGCGACCGATCCCTCCCCCTCCTTACGGCGGAGCTCCTGCTCCTTTTATAGGCGCTCCGGGCTCCGTCCTCGTGCTGGTGGGCTCCCACACGCCGGTGGCGCAAAGGAGAGCGAGTCCACAGCGGCTCCTCCGTCCATGGACGCGGCTCATCCGTGCTAAAGTAGCGCGCTGTGGCCGACAGGTTGCAGGCGGTGCAGGGCGGCTTGCAGACGCAGCAGAGGTCGTGGTGGAGCCCACGGTGACGATCTTCTTGGAGCGTTGCGCCGTCCAGCCGCTTTATCACCAAAGAGGAAAGTCCTGGCTGTCCTGCTGCAGACGGCGCGGCTTTGTTGACTCCTTTATCACCAGAATGGCAACTGGGATGCTCGCGTCACCCTGCGGCTGCTGCAGGGGCCATGTGCGTCCTGCAGCGCTTGCTTAGCTGCGAAGTGTCTCCACAGGGCCGTGGTCTCCTGTGGAGGGGTTTTCTGCTGACTCCTCTCCAGGCGGGCTGTGCCCGGGGAGTCTCTTGAAGCGCAGGGTCCTCTTCAGGCCCTGGCGTCCTCTTCAGGCCTCGAGAGGGGATGCCTCTTGAGGATTCCTCCAAGCGGTAGCTTGATCCTTAGTCGTTCTGCCGAAGTTCCACGCGGGCGAGGCCTGTAGGGAGTGGGCCGTGCATACCCCGGTCCTTACTGGGCCGACAGTAGCCCCCGGGCCCACGACGGGCACGACGAAGCCCATTGGGTCTAGGCGAAGCGTCGTGGGGCCAATCCTGCGGGCCGGGCCAAGCCACGCGTCACTCCGGCGGAACGGATGCGCACGTTGCGGGGCGTGCGTCGTGGGGGGTCCCACCACGCCCCGGTAACCGCTCCTTGACGAGACATAAAAACCCCGGCGCCGGAGCAGGGAGCCGTTACTACTCCCACTTCTTCTCGCAGACGCCATCCGCACCGAGCTCTCCGCTCCTGCATTCCGGCGCCCTCTTCTCCGATTTCTCCAACTTCCCCTCGCGCCGTTCCCTTCTTCCCTCCGACGATGACTCCGCCGAAGAACAAAGGCAAGGCGGCCGCGGGGTCTTCTTCGCAAGCGGCGCCCGCCGAGGTCGCGCACGGCGCGGCATTGCTAGGCGTGCGCGTCAACGACAAGGCCCTCGACAAGGTCCGCTTCCTGGTGGCGGACCGGACCAACGAGCACGGCGCCACCGCGCTCAAGCCCGCGGCGCACGGGAAACGCCCGCGAGGGTTTTTCCCCGTCTTCCAGCACTGCGTCTCGGCGGGACTGGTGCCGCCCTTCTCTCCGTTCCTGGAGGCGGTGCTGGCCTTCTACCAAATCCAGCTGCTGCACCTCCACCCCAACTCCGTGCTCATCCTCGCCGTCTTCGCCTACCTCTGCGAGGCGTACCTAGGCTTGGAGCCCACGGTGGATCTCTTCCGGTGCTTCTACGCGCTCCGGAACACGGCGAAGAATGAGCGCTCTGGATGCGTCTCGTTCCGCATCGTGGACGGCATGGGGAGCGTCTACATCCCCATGTCATGGAGCGAGGGCAAGGCCATCACCTCGGTGACGAAGAAGGTGGACGACTTCCGCCAGCGGTGGTTCTTCGTTGGCGTGGAGCAGCCAAGCGCCTTCCTCGAGGTCCCTGACGCGCCGCCCGTGAAGAACTCGCACTGGGGCAAGGCCACCTTCTGCGGCGCGCAGAACGTGATGCTGACGGGCCGCCTGAGCTACCTTCGGGAGGAAGGCCTCACGGGGCAGATCATCGTCGCGGACTTCGTGACGCGCCGCATTGCTCCTCTCCAGGCGCACTCGGTGCCAATGTGGATGTACTCCGGCCCCCAGGACAAGATGCGGCTCCACCGCGAGGACAACGACAAGGACGCGGTCGACAACGTCCTGTCCGCGCTCTTCATCAACCCAGCGGTGCCCACCATGGACGAACTCCCGATCACGCTCCGGCCTCTGCACCAGTGCAACATGACCGAGCGCCTGGCCATTCTGGCGGGGATGCCTCCGTACACCCCGTCAGGCCCTGCGGGGAAGATGGTGCCTGTGCCGGTGGTGCACGAGGCGGAGGGAGCAGAGACGCCCTCTGCCTCAGGAGCTGGGCAAGGCGAGGAGGAGGCCGCGGCGGGGGAGGAGTCCTCTTCGAGGGCCGGGCCCCTTACTGGCGAGATCTGTGACATCTCGTCAGGCGATGACGACGACGCCTTCGTGGTGGTGCCCTCGCGCCACGCGGAGGAGGAGGAGGCTGAGGAGGGGGCCTCTGACGAGGAGGCCTCGCCAGGGCGTCGCGAGCCCCGCTCCAAGGCGGCGGTGGATCGGCCCGGGGCGAGGCCGTCAGACGTCCCCTCCAAGAGGAAAGCCGAGGCGCCTCCGGAGGGGTCAGGCGCCAAGGCCAAACCTTCCTGGCGCTCGCCAGGCTTGGCGTGGGTCGACACCGGCGCCAAGGAGTCCGGGTAAGTGCTTTTAACAGCGGATTGCTTGATTATTGTACTCTTCTTTTCATGATCTTGATAATCGCCCCCCTGATTCTTGCCAGCGACCTTGTGCCTGCGAAGCGCCGCAGGCTTCGCAAGGCAGCGGAGGTGAAGGGAAACGCGGCAGAGGCCGTGGCTGAAGAGGCCGCGAGGCCTGCGGAGACGGCCTCCTCAGGCCCAAACGAAGAGGCGCCTCAAGCGGAGGCAGCTGTGCCTCTGGCGGGGGCGGCAGCGCCTCAGGCGGGAGCCGCTGCACCGCCCCCCGAGCCGTTGGCGATGGAGGCGCAGGAGGAGCGGGCGGCCAGCCCTCCTCGAGCTCCTACCCCGCCTCGCGCGGCTACGCCGCCGCTTGAGCCGACTCCGGCACGCGAGGTTGCGCCACCGCGCTCAGCTACGCCTCTCGCGCAGCCAGAGGCCGGGACAGACCAGGGCCCGCCAAGCGCGGGCGCCTCTGCAGGGGGAGCTCCTTCGTCTCCGCCACGCCCCGCAGCGGGGGGGCGAGGCGCAAGAGGCGACGCGACAGGGCGACGAGAGCGGCGAGACCAGCCTGGGCGCGGCAAAGGACGGGGAGCAACCTAGCCCCCAGGCACGCCCAGAGGCCTCGTTCTCCAGGCTTGACGCCGGGGCCGGGCCTTCCACGCAACGCGGCCTGGTCCTTAGCGGCTGGGACTGGAACAAGGGGCACCGCGAGGTGGCCTTCCGCCTGGTGAGGGAGTCTCTGGAGGGTTTGGAGGCGCAGCTCGCCCTCGAGGATGCCCAGATCGCCCAGCAACGCGGCGAGCTAGCGGAGGCTTGGAGACGCTTCCATGCCGCTGTTGAGGCCCGCCGCCGGGAGGACCTGGCCCTCCAGGCTGCACGCGAAGAGGCCATCCGCTTTGCCAAGGAGGTCCGGGAGGGGGCCGTCCGCGACGCAGACGAGCTTCTTGCCCCCCTCCAGGACGCGCGCGACGCGGCCGCCGATCTCCTCGCAGAGGTGAAGGCCGAGCGCGAGGCTATGGAGGGCTCGCTGGCGCAGAAACGCCGCGAGGTGTCCCAGCTGGAGTCCCAGCTCCTCTCCGCCCACCGGGCCGCGCAGGAGACTCTGGAGGGGGACCGCAGGAACCTGGCCGAGCGCGAGCGACAGCTGGCCTCCAGGGAGAGGGAGGTGGAGCAGCGGGACGAGCAACGGCTCCAGGCGGAGGGCGAGTTGGCCACGAAGCGCGAAGAGCTCGAGGCGCGCGAGGGAGACCTGGCTCAGGCGCTCCAGAAGCATGACGAGAATGTCACCGCCCAGAAGCAAACCCTGGAGCGCTTCCAGCAGCGGTTTGCCGAGAAGAAGATGGAGGCGGAGGCGGCCCTCGCGGAGCGCGAGAAGGAATTCAGGCGGACCACCTCCAAGGAGTACCGCGACAAGGCCAAGAAGCAGGAGGACCGCTTCAAGGCCAAGCACACCGCTGACGCCAAGCGGATCGCGGAGCTTGAGAAAGCCAACTCCAAGCTCGAGGTCCGCCTCCAGCGCGCCAAGGATGCCTATCGCCAGGCTGAAGAGGGTCGCAGGGCGGCTGTCCTGGAGCTGGACGCCCTCGTCAAGGACGTGGAGGGGCAGGCGGGCTCGGCGGCCAAGCAGGTGACGGAAGCCGTGGACACCGCGCAGGCGTCTCGCGTGCTCACGAAGCAGCGGGAGCGCATGTTCCAGGCGCTGGTGGCCAGAGGCAATGAGCTTGCTGCTCAGCTTGGCGCGGAGGCTCCGCTCACCGAGGCTCGCGGTCGTGGCGATGCTGCCATGTACCTGGTCTACTTTGACCAGCTCTTCACGGCCCTCGAGAGCCCCGTCGCCGATCTCCGCGAGGTGATTGAGGTCGAGAGCCGCCAGCTTCTGGAGGTGGTCGTCGACCGCATCTTCACCAACCTCCGGCTCCTCACGCCCGGCTTCGACCTTTCCACGGTGACCGAGGCGCGGCCGGCCGGGGAGGCCTTGCGGGTCTCCAACTCCCTTCGCGAGCAAGTCGAGGCCTTCTGCAACCGCTTCAAGCGTGCGGAGGTGGCTGCGGAGGACAGCGAGGAGGAGGCTGCCCCTGCCGAGGAGGAAGACGCTGAGGAGGAGGAGCGTGCTGGCGCGGACTTCGCTTGAGCCTTGATTATCGCGCCTTTGAGCGCCTGTATCTGAGATAGTTTTTGTATTCAGACACTGCATATTTTGGGCATGTAATATACTCTTTGAGCTTATTTGTGTTAACTTGGTTGCCCCTCGAGAGGCCTTTTCTGCCTTGTTTTCATGTCTATGTTTTCTCTGCGTCGTTAGGACCCATCTCTTCGCGCTATGACTCCGCCGCTGCGGTATGCTAGAGCAATGACTCAGCAAGGCCGGGGGGAGCTTAAGGCTTGGAGAGGTAAGAGCCCTGAGTCGCGATGCTCAAGTGCCCCCCTTTGACGTGCGAGTAGCCCATGAAGCACAAGGGAGAACGAAATCGCTCGAGGGACAAACGTGCGCTTGGGGAGAAAAGGCTCTCGAGTCACAGGTATAGGACTTAGCTTCTCGAGGCTTTTGCCCTGTAGAGGTTTTTTAGCCTGGCGAGGAGGTCCTCTTCAAGGGTTTTTCCCTGCTGTCTCCTCAGGCTTGTAGAGACGCTTGTTCTCTGTAGATGTTAGAGGGGCAAACCCAAAAGCTTGTGCACGGTACAAGGGACTAATGCGCGCTTATAGGTCCCCTCAGGCGTTCCTTGCGAGGAGAGAGAGTACCAAGGTCCTTTGTAGAGATGGCGTGTTTGTGAGGGCCTGCCCTCCAGCCAGAGCTCGGATCCTTGGGTTTTGCAGTGCTGCTGGTGTGTCATTTGAGGCACTGGCACCGTACTCAGCCCCCGCTCGCGAGGTGCGCATGTGGAGAGATATAGGTTCCCATTTTCAACAAAGAAAATAATGCTGGAATAAAACTCACCACCAAAATATTACATAGCGGCGCCGTGGCGCATAGTTCGCTTAGGAACGAAAATGGCGCCTGAGCGCAAAGTTCACTTGGAACGAAAATGGCGCCTGAGCGCAAAGTTCACTTGGAACGAAAATGGCGCCTGAGCGCAAAGTTCACTTGGAACGAAAATCGGTTCATTACACTTGGGTTTGCCAAGCTAACGTTCCTTCCATGTCGAGGCATGGGGACCACCCATTAGTGGCAGAGGTTCACTGCGGCCTGCGGGGGCTCATTTGCAGGAGAGCTCGGAGGGCTGGGCCTCGGGAGAAGCTTTGAGAAGCTTGGAGGTGAAGCCGTGAGCTTCCCTCTAGAGACAAAAAATGCCTGGCGTGACTGTGATCACGGGTAGAACTTGCGCAGATGCGCGATGTTCCACGGGTTCTTGACGGGGATGCCGTCTTCGGTCTCGAGGCGTACTGCGCCAGGCCTGGCGACGTGGGAGACCCTGTAGGGGCCTTCCCACATCGGCGAGAGCTTGTGGAGGCCTTCCCTGGAGAGGATTCGCCTGAGGACGAGGTCGCCCGCCTCAAGGGTGCGTGAGCGCACATGGCGGCTGTGGTAGCGTCGCAGGTCTTGCTGGTACCCCGCCGCCCTGAGGGCGGCCTGACGGCGCAGTCCCTCGAGGAGCAGCAGGTCGTCGTTGTGGAGGCCCTCTTGGGTGTCCTCGTTGAAGGCAAGGACCCGTGGCGATCCATGCTTGATTTCTGCGGGGAGGACTGCCTCAGCTCCGTAGACCAGGGCGAACGGCGTTTCGACTGTAGGCCTCGAGGAAGTTGTGCGTATGGACCAGAGCACTGAGGGGAGCTCGTCGATCCAGCCCTTGCCGTGGCCCTTGAGGATGTTGAAGCTCCTGGTCTTGAGGCCCTTGAGGACTTCTGCGTTTGCTCGCTCGGCTTGACCGTTGCTGCATGGGTGAGCTACCGAGGCGAAGCAGATCTTGATGCCAAGCTTGTCGCAGTAGGCTCGGAAGACACCGCTGGTGAATTGCGAGCCGTTGTCGGTGATGATGCGGTTGGGCACGCCGAAGCGGCAGACCAAGCTTCTGATGAATTTCGCCGCGGCCCCCGCTGGTATGGTGCGCACTGGCTCAACTTCGGTCCATTTGGTGAACTTGTCGATGGCCACGAAGAGGAAACGGTAGCCCCCCTGCGACCTTGGGAAGGGGCCCAAGATATCCAGCCCCCAGACCGCAAATGGCCAGGAGAGCGGGATGGTTTGAAGCTCCAGTGCCGGCTGATGAATTTGCTTGGCGTGGAATTGGCAGGCGTCGCAGGTTTGCACAATGGCGACCGCATCTTGAAGCACTTGAGGCCAGTAGAAGCCGCTCCTGAAGACCTTGCCTGCGAGGGTGCGCGCACATGAGTGGTGGCCGCACTCCCCGCTGTGGATGTCCTTGATCAGCTCTCGGCCTTCCTCAGGAGGGACGCACTTGAGCGCGATACCATTTGGGCGCTTGCGGTAGAGGTTTCCCTCGAGGATGCAGTAGGATTTCGCCTGTCGAGCGATTCGCTCTGCGTCAGCATCCTCTTCAGGGAGGATTCCTTTCACCAAGTAGTCCTTGATCTCATCAATCCAGCCTGAGGCCTGGCGGGTTGCCGTCAGCAACAGGCGCTCCCCTGTGCTGGGGCCGCAATCAGGCGCCCCAGACTCAGGAGGTGGTGGGAGCGCTTCGTCTGCGCTTGCGGTTGTGGCCTCTCGAGGCTGCTTGATGGATGCCTTGGCGAGCCTCTCTTCAAAGACGCCGGCGAGCTGGGGTTGCCTTCGCGAGGCCCGCTTGGCGATGTCGTCAGCCTCTTGGTTTTCTTTCCTCGGGATGTGCATGAGCTCCATGCCCCTGAAGTGCTTCTCAAGCTTGCGGACCTCTTCGAGGTATGCGGCCATGTGGTCGTCTTTCGGCGTGTAGCTCTTGTTGGAGAAGTTGACGAGCAGCTGAGAGTCTCCCTTGACGAGTAGGTGCTTGACGCCTAGAGCGATGGCGGCCCTTAAGCCGGCGAGGAGGCCTTCGTATTCGGCGATGTTGTTGGAGATCTTGTCGATCGTGAAGCACAGCTGGACAGCGTAGTATAGTTTGTCACCATTGGGCGAAGTTAGGACGACGCCTGCTCCGCCATTGCGACAAGCGAAGGCTCCATCGAAGTGCATGGTCCAGTGGCTGGGCACCGTGTCTCCCGAGGGCTCGGCCTCTGCCTCGCGAGGCTCCTCAGGGCTTGGGTCAGTCCATTCGGCGACGAAGTCAGCCAGCGCTCTTCCTTTTATGACCCTCGTGGTGTCGAAGCGCAAGTTGAATGGCTGCAGCTCGATGTTCCATCCTGCGACACGATCTGTGGCGTTGGGGTTGCGCAGGATTTGCTCCAGGGGGAAGGCGGTGACCACCGTGATGGGGTGGCCCTGGAAGTAGTGTCTCAGCTTCCTGGAGGCGATGAGGAGCGCGACGAGGTGCTTCTGCTGCATTGGATATCTCTCGCGAGCGTCCCGCAGTACTGTGCTGACGAAGTAAACGGGGTGCTCGACGAGGGTTGCCTGAGGTGGCGCAGCGTCAGCCCCCTGTGGAGGCTCTTCAGGGCCCTTGTCGAGATCCGCCTGTGGAGGCGTCCCGACAGTGGTGGGGGGAGCAGACTCGACTTGAGGCGGTGGGCCTGGCAGTGGGTCTGTGGAGGCTGCTCCTTCGACGGGGCCTTTGTCGGGGGGTTCTGGGCTTGGAGTTCCAGTGCTCTTCTTGGGGAGGACAGGCTCTTCCCTCTCGACCACCAAGACGGCGCTTGCGGTCTGAGGGGTGGCTGAGAGGTACAGCTTCAGGTGCTCGCCTGCCCTGGGGGCCACCAAGACTGGAGGGCTAGCCAGATACTTCTTTAAGTCCTCGAAGGCTTTATCCGCCTCAGGGGTCCACTTGAATGTGCCCGATCTCTTCATGATCTTGAAAAATGGCAGGGCTCTCTCGCCAAACTTAGAGATGAAACGGCCAAGGCTGGCCATGCAGCCCGCTAAGCGCTGCATATCCTTGAGTCGGCGGGGAGGCTGCATTTGCTCTATGGCCTTGATCTTGTCAGGATTTGCCTCTATGCCACGGTGGGACACGAGGAATCCGAGGAGCTTGCCTGAAGGGACCCCGAAGACGCACTTGGCGGGGTTCAGCTTGATGTTCACCTTTCTCAGGCTGGCGAAGGTTTCCTCGAGGTCCCTCAAGAGGGTGTCCCCCTCTCGAGATTTGACCACGATATCATCGACGTAGGCCTCTGCGTTTCTGCCCATCTGCGCCCCCAAGGCTATCCTCATGAGCCTCTGGAAGGTGGCTCCAGCGTTCTTCAGGCCGAAGGGCATGCATGTGTAGCAGTACACACCACAAGGGGTGAGGAATGCCGTCTTCTCCTCGTCTTCTTTAGCCATCTTGATCTGGTGATAACCAGAGAAGGCGTCCAGAAAGCAGAGGAGGTCACAGCCAGCGGTGGAGTCCACGATCTGGTCTATCCTCGGCATGGGGTATGGGTCCTTGGGGCAGGCCTTGTTGACATCGGTGTAGTCGATGCAGAGTCGGCCTCCTCCAGCGGGTTTAGGGACGACCACGCCGTTGGAGAGCCAAGTGGGGTGCGCGACTTCGCGGACGACGTTTGCCGCCTTTAGCTTCTCTACTTCCTTGATGATGAAAGCTTGCTTCTCGGGGGCTTGCTTACGTGCTTTTTGCTTGACGGGGCGTGCGTCTGGACACACGGCTAAGTGGTGCTCGATCACCTCCCTTGGTACGCCGGACATATCTGACGGAGTCCATGCGAACATGTCAGAGTTTGCCCGAAGGAAGGCGACGAGCGCGCTTTCCTATTTGGGAGGCAGGGCAGCGCCTATGGTGACGCTAGCCCCCGAGCCTTCAGCCCCCGAGCTGGTGGTGTTCAGCGACACCTTCTTCGTGGCGGCTTGCTCCTGAGAGAACACTTGCTTCTTGTTCTTGGGCCTCTCGAGAGGCTCCATGTCCTCGTCAGCCGGGAAAGCCATGGCGGCTGCCTTGTAGGCGCTCTCGACAGCGCGCGTGGCGTCCAGGATGTGGCCATGGATGGCAATGGTGCCGGCGCTGCCGGGAATCTTGACCATGTTGTAGGCGTGATGCGTGACGGCCATGAACTTCGCGAGGGCGGGGTAGCCGAGGATGGCGTTGTACGGCAAGCCGATGTGGGCGACATCGAAGTCGATCAGCTCCGTGCGATAGTTCTTCTGCGTGCCAAAGGTGACCGCGAGGCGGACTTGCCCCAGAGGCTCGATAGAACCACTGGTGACGCCCGTGAACGGCCTGGAGGGCATAAGCCACTCGTAGGGCACTTGAAGCGTCTCGAAGGTCTCGACAGAGATGACATTCAGGCCCGCTCCCCCATCAATGAGCGTCTTGGAGACGGTGATGTTGTTGATGGTGGGGGAGCAGACCAGGGGGAGGGTTCCAACAGTTTTGGTCGACTTGGGGTGGTCCTTGGCGTCGAAGGCGATGGTGTACTGGGACCACTTGAGGGGTATAGAGGTCTCGGTGCTCGGGAGCGCAGCGTTGAGTTCGCGGGCGAACTGCTTGAACTGATTGTTCGACTTGGGCGCTTGAGCTCCGCCGAGGATGCAGGCCATGGCGCCTCTCGGGGCCTGGTAGCCTCCATCTTCCTCGTCGGGGAGGTTGTTGTTCTTCTCGGCAGCATTGGATTGAGTGCCCGGCGGCTTCTGGTAGCCGCCTTCGTGCCTACCCCTGCCGTCTTTGCGGTAGCCGCGACCTCTGCCGCGGCTTCCGCTGCCTTCTCCTCGCTCGCGTTCCCTGCTCAGCCTCTTGAGGTCGAAGCAGTCGTCTGTGGCGTGCCCACGCCTGTTGTGGTAGACGCAGAACGGACGGTGGTCCACCTCTTTGTCACCGCGCTCGGGAGAACCCCTGCGGGAGCCCTTCGCGTCAGGCTCTGCCGCGAGGACCGCGGTGGCCTTGCGCTTGGGCTCTTCCTTCTTCTTGTGGCTCTTAGACCCCTCGCCAGGGTCGTTCCCCCGCGCGCTCATCTTGACGAAGAGGAGTCCCTCTTCAGCCTTGGCGCACTTATCCGCCAGATCGAACAGCTTCACCACGGAGGTGAGCTTGTCGTGGATGCCGAGCTTCTCGAGCATCCTGCGGTTCGTGACGCCCTCGCGGAAGGCAGCGATCACCTGGGTGTCGGGGATGTTTGGAATCTTGTTCCGCACCTGGCTGAAGCGCTGGATGTACTTGCGAAGAGTCTCATCCTTCTTCTGCACCACAGCGCGCAAGTCGTTGTGGGTGAGTGCGCGCTCGTACGTGCCCTTGAAGTTGGCGACGAACTGCCTGCAGAGCTCCTCCCAGGAGTCAATGGAGTCCTCCGGCAGGTTGAGAAGCCAGGACAGCGCCGAGTCCCTGAGGGCGTGGGAGAACCAGTTGGCCATGACCTTGTCGTCGCCCCCTGCAGCCTGGATAGAGGTGGTGTAGAGCTGCAGGAACTCGAGAGGGTTGGTGGACCCGTCGAAGCCCTTGGGGAGCGCTGGCCTGAATTTCTGCGGCCAGACCACACGACGCAGGGCGCGCGTGAAGGCCATGCAGCCTGAGGCATAGGTGGCCGTTCCTCCCTGGAGGGCCCTGCGGTTTTGCTGCCCCGCCTGACCGAGCTCCTCGACAAGGCGGTTCTGGAGGTCGCGACGTCGCTCCATGCCCACGCGCGCGTCAGGTGCGGTGCGCTGCACGATTTGGCAGTCGTGCGGCGAGGAAGCATGGGAGGGAGCCCGCTGTGCCGCGGCCGGAGGCGGTCCCGGCGGCGGTGGTGGCGCACCTGGTGCGGCCGTCCCTGCAGGGCCGGAAGGCACGATGGAGCGCGACGGAGCAGGGCGCGTGGTTGCGATGTCGACGAGGTGGTGGAGGCGGTCCAGCCACTGGTCGTGCGCCTCGGCACTTGGCCGGTAGCGGAGGAGCTCCTGGGCCATGAGCAGCGCTGTGTGCGGGGCGGGCTCGTGGTGTTCCCGCGTGGACACGCTCTGGCGCCGGGACGGGTGCGAGGACTCAGCGTCCCCACGGCGCTCGGAGAGGTCCTCGTCGTCACGCTGGTCTCCTTCGCGGTGCTCCTCGCTCTCCGGCTCCTCCACGCGCGGGCCGGTGCCAGCGCGCTCGGTCGTGCGGGGGCGACCACGGCGGCCACGGGTGGGAGCGGTGCCAGGCTCGGTGTGAGCTCTCTCAGAGGTACGCCGGTTGGCGCGCGTCGCGCGGGTGTCCATCATGGCGCGGAGTTCGGAGGTTGAAGACGCGCCTCAGCCCCCTACCTGGCGCGCCAAATGTCGTGGAGTGACTCCCACGTAACAGGGGTAGCCTCGCCCTGAAGAGAGGTTCGAAAGGGGGGACTGAACACGGAGGTCTAACAACTCTCGAGGGGCTCGACGACGATGCTCGCCGAGCCTGAAGAAAGATAATCACGCCAGAGATGGACACCAGCCCGTACCCAGGTTCACGGCCCTCGAGAGGAGGTAAAACCGCTACTCCTGCTTGTCTGTATTGCACTGTGAAGGTTACAGGACAATGAGCTTGCCGAAGGCTCTCTTGAGGCAGTTTTGTGCCTGGAGAGGGACGCAATGGTCGTCTTCCTCCTCCAGGAGATGGCTATCCTATCTGTTTCGGGTGCGATTGCGCAATTGGGCGACCGATCCCTCCCCCTCCTTACGGCGGAGCTCCTGCTCCTTTTATAGGCGCTCCGGGCTCCGTCCTCGTGCTGGTGGGCTCCCACACGCCGGTGGCGCAAAGGAGAGCGAGTCCACAGCGGCTCCTCCGTCCATGGACGCGGCTCATCCGTGCTAAAGTAGCGCGCTGTGGCCGACAGGTTGCAGGCGGTGCAGGGCGGCTTGCAGACGCAGCAGAGGTCGTGGTGGAGCCCACGGTGACGATCTTCTTGGAGCGTTGCGCCGTCCAGCCGCTTTATCACCAAAGAGGAAAGTCCTGGCTGTCCTGCTGCAGACGGCGCGGCTTTGTTGACTCCTTTATCACCAGAATGGCAACTGGGATGCTCGCGTCACCCTGCGGCTGCTGCAGGGGCCATGTGCGTCCTGCAGCGCTTGCTTAGCTGCGAAGTGTCTCCACAGGGCCGTGGTCTCCTGTGGAGGGGTTTTCTGCTGACTCCTCTCCAGGCGGGCTGTGCCCGGGGAGTCTCTTGAAGCGCAGGGTCCTCTTCAGGCCCTGGCGTCCTCTTCAGGCCTCGAGAGGGGATGCCTCTTGAGGATCCCTCCAAGCGGTAGCTTGATCCTTAGTCGTTCTGCCGAAGTTCCACGCGGGCGAGGCCTGTAGGGAGTGGGCCGTGCATACCCCGGTCCTTACTGGGCCGACAATTGGTATAATATAAGCATGGAACATAAGAAATTATAGATACGCTTGGGACGTATCAGCGTACTCCTCCAAGTTCGAGCAGGAGGCGAGCGAGGGAAGCGGCATGGGACGGGGAGTCTCCAAGGGGCAGGGCAGGGCCATTGCTCCCGATCCCATTCCCTTCATCGATTTATCCGACGAGGACGACCAGGGTATGGACTGGACCATGGCCTGGTAGGAGGAGGTCACGGAGGTCCTGGACCCGGGTTTGGCCTGGGCCATGGCCGACCAGAAAGCCATGGACCTGGCCAAGCATTCCGTCGCCGAGCAGCAACGGCTCAATATCTACTCGGAGAGCAAGGGGAAGAAGGAGGACATGTGGTCGGCGTCGAATAGCCTCGCCCCAGAAGAGGTCGATGCCAAGGGCAAGGGTAGGGGCAAGGGCAAGGCCGAGTCGGTGGAGGTTTTCGATGACGAGGACGAGTGGTAGTCCATTTTAGTTATTAGTTGCTTTATTAAGGGAAAGTGCCAATTTAGTTATTAGTTGTTGATCTATATTATAATTTAGCAAGGGCAAGTCCATTTTGTACTACCATGAAATTTGGTAATGGCCTTGTGCTTGACGTTTCCAATTGTGTGTGTAAATCCACTTTAGTTTGCAAAGTTTGCTTAGAAATGGGGCCGTTTACCCTACCTTTGGAGCTCATTTGACACACATTTTTCAGCGAGTCCACCATTTTTGCTTAGAAATGGGGCCGTTTACCCTACCTTTGGAGCTCATTTGAAACACCTTTTTCAGCGAGTCCACCATTTTTGCTAAGAAATGGGGCCTTTTACCCTACCTTTGGAGCTCATTTGAAACACATTTTTCAGCGAGTCCACCATTTTTGCTTTGAAACGGGGCCGTTTACCCTACCTTTGGAGCTCATTTGAAACACATTTTTCAGCGAGTCCAAGCTCATTTGAAAATTTATATGGATTCAAGCTAGATTTGAGCAAAGAGCCAAAATCCGCATTTGGTGTGCCAAAATACCCATTTTGTGTCACTGAGGCAAATGGGGGTGGGCGAGCCAAAATCCCCGTTGGGTCCGCCGTGGTCCACTCGTCAGCGGGTGTACAGCCCTTGTCCTACGCGCGCCGTCCAATCAGATCGCAGAATGAGCTTATCGCGGATCGCCCCGAGTCTGCGTGCAGATTCCTTCTAGAGGAAATCGGACGGCTGCAGTTTAATCAACATTTGAAATGAGCTTCAAATATTAAAAAAAATAAAAAATAGGAAAATCATGCGCACATAGTCGTATTATGTCATATACTAATGACTCAAGTTAAAAAACATGGTCTACATACATTCAAAAGGAGAAGGGCATGGATCTCATGTGATATTGCATAACTCAAACTATGAGGTCTAAGGTTAGAGAGAAGTGGTTTTGGAATTGCAACATGAAATTTTCAAAAACCTCACAAAAGCTTCATTTTGGAGTGACTAAGAAGGATCCATGCTTAGTTTTTCATTTTCATGTTTTAAACTTGTTTAAATGTTGGTCAAACTTAGGTTTGACCGAATTTGAAATAACCATAATAAATTAAAAAATTATCAAAAAATTGAAAAACCGATGCACATAGTCTTCATATGTCATATACTAACGACTCAAGTTAAAAAACATGGTCTACATACATTCAAAAGGAGAAGGGCATGGATCTCATGTGATATTGCATAACTCAAACTATGAGGTCTAAGGTAAGAGAGAAGTGGTTTTAGAATTGCAACATGAAATTTTCAAAAACCTCACAAAACTTCATTTTGGAGTGACTAAGAAGGATCATGCTTAGTTTTTCATTTTCATGTTTTAAACTTGTTTAAATGTTGGTCAAACTTAGGTTTGACCGAATTCGAAATAACCATAATAAATTCAAAAATTATCGATAAATTGAAAAACCGACGCACATAGTCTTCATATGTCATATACTAACGCCTCAAGTTGAAAAACATGGTCTACATACATTCAAAATTAGAAGGGCATGTATCTCATGTGATATCGCAAAACTCAAACGATGAGGTCTAAGGTTAGAGAGAAGTGGTTTTGGAATTGTAACATGAAATTTTCAAAAACCTCACAAAAGCTTCATTTTGGAGTGACTAAGAAGGATCCATGCTTAGTTTTTCATTTTCATGTTTTAAACTTGTTTAAATGTTGGTCAAACTTAGGTTTGACCGAATTTGAAATAACCATAATAAATTCAAAAATTATCAGAAAATTGAAAAACCGACGCACATAGTCTTCATATGTCATATACTAACGACTCAAGTTGAAAAACATGGTCTACATACATTCAAAATTAGAAGGCATGTATCTCATGTGATATCGCAAAACTCAAACGATGAGCTCTAAGGTTAGAGAGAAGTGCTTTTGGAATTGCAACATGGTAATTTCAAAATACTCACGAAATTATAATTTTGGAGTGACTAAGAATGGTCTAGGCTTAGTTCGCGCCCAAATGTGCGCCAGTGCGCTCCCAGAGCACGCCGTGGCGCGTCCGGAGCACGCCATGGCGCGTCCAGAGTGCCCACTTAAGGTGTTCGACAGAAGTACAATAACAAATATTACAAACGATTCAAGTTGATAAACAAGGTCTATAAACGTTCAGATCGCGTAACTACACAGAGCGCGCATTGTTGGTGCCAGTTCACGTCCATTTCGTGTCCAGATCGCGCTTGGTGTGTTGACACGGATGCACCGACGCATATTTGCACGTAAAAAGAAATTAAATCGCGTCGGTTCTCGCAAAAAATGCTTCTGATACGTGTAGATGTCTCACAACGTCTCCAACTGCATTAAATTTGACTATAACGGCGACGCACATTAACTGTTAGACACTTGTACTCGACACGTCTAGGGGCACCAGATGACGTGATAAACATTTACAGGCATGTCAGTTCAACAAGAAGTGAAGCGCGGTCACACGATGTCATCATTGCGAATATAATCTGTAAATTGTGTTGTCTTGTTACACTGTGTTGGCAAGAAAACGAGGCGATGCGCCTGTTCGGTGCCCCAAGCGGTTATCGATTTATGCGCCGACGGCAGTGAATTCATCACGATCCTTCACAAATAAAAACCCCAATCCCTTTGCATTGCGGTTCACTCGCTCTTCTCTCCATTGCGCATTGGTGCAGTTTCTCTCTTCTCCCCATTCCGAAAAAGCCCAACCACCCCTGCTCTCCAATGGATCACTGGTGGCAGAACGAAGCCATCCCGAGCGACTCCGACGGCGAGGGTAACCCGATCCCGTGGTGGGATGAGGACCACGGGCACGCCGGCGGCTCCGGCACCGACGACGACGGCGAGGGCAACGACGACGACCAGAACGACGGCTCTGACCCCGACGACTCCGACGGCGACTCCGACGACGACGAACACGACGGGTCCGAGGAGGAGGACTCGGACCCGGAGTTGGTGAAAGATGACGAGGAGGAGGAGGACGACGACGAGGAGGAGGAGGAGGATGACTCCGACGACGACTCCGACGACTCCGCCGCCGCCGACGACGAACCGCCGGCCAAGAAGTGACGCGTGTAGGTCGAGGCCGGCGTAGTAGCAGTAGTGCATTAGTTGCACTATTGATTAGTAGTAGTATTAGGCCGCCGCCGACGTAGTAGCAGTGCTGCATGCACTGCTAATCTTTTGTAATTGTGAATATAATCCTAATATAATCCTATTCGAGTTATAAATCGATTTTCAATTAGTAGTAGCAGTTTCAATTCTAGTTATAAATTGAATTTCAGTTTTCAAATCGAGTTATGAATCCTATATTATAAATCAATTCGAGTTATAAATCGAGTTTCAATTAGTAGTAGTAGCAGTTTCAATTAGTAATAGCAGTTTCACTAAACAATGACGTACTAATCAACGAATTGTCAGTTACTTCAGTGTTAACTCAGTTAATTCAGTGTTAACCACGTGTTAATTGGGGCCGAGATACCCAACCTGGGCGTCAGACTCGTCCCTTCCTGTCCCCACTTGAGACTCGCTTCCTGTCCCCACTTGAGCGGTCCTACTTGGAGGAGGAGGAGGAGGATGAGGACGAGCATGCACTTCGCTGGGCCCACATCTGAGGTCAAAGGGCCGGCCCCACTAGCCGACCCCAGGAAATCCCAACCAAGCCGCGACAGGTCGACCCCACCAGTCTGACGGTTACCAGAGGGCAACGGAGCGTTTGGCCGATTTCCGAGCCATCCAAGGCACAGACGAGAAAAACTACGCAGGTATGGCACATACGGATAAACTAGAGAGAACCGGGGCACATAAGCAATTGTCTCTAAGAAAATTTATCTCATGGGCTGCAATATATTTCTCAACTTGTTCTATATCACGGCATAAAAATTTATTTTCACGATAACAGGCAATTATAGGATCACTATTATGCTTACATTGATAGCGAGAGTGTTTGTAGTCTTTTCTTGTGCAGCAAGTTATATCATGTAATTCACAAAAATCAGTAGCCATATCATCGAGATGTTCAAGTAATTCAAGCATCTATTTCCTTCTTTGGTTGATCGATATTCATAGTAAGCTCCAATAGTTTTAACATAACCTTCCTCCATAGCTTAAAACACATATTAAACGCAACACTTAATTTTTATGGATTTTATGTTTTAGATGAAAACTGAAAATAAAAGGATACTAAAACAATGCAAAACGGAAATAACAAATGCAAAACTGAAAATAAAATATGAAACCGAAATAAAATATGATATGCAAGACAATAACAAAACAAAATAGAATGCTTTGAAGGTAAAGATGGATAAGATCATGCTCACGTAGGTGCAACCTCCCCAAGCTTAGGTGTTTACACAAGTTGGTGATGAAGTTGACTTCGTTCTGAGATAACGTCCTACTGTTCCCCGGCAATGGCGCCAGAAAATGTCTTGATGTGCGGTTAAGACTTCAGAGTAAAGTGATGTAGCACGGGAAGACTTTTTCCCCACAAGGGTGACTCGAGGGTAATATCGAACTCTCGAGGAACTGTGTGTAGAAGATTTATCTTCTTGTCCTTCTCTTATGATACGTACAAAACAAAGCAAAGTGTTTTGTGCCCTCAACCTCACCAAGTGGTTGTCAAGCACTAGGTGCGAGTAAGATATGAAAATAAATGTAAAACAAGAAATAAATATGCAATGACGGTGGAAACAGTAAGGGATGATATTTTTGGGTTTTGGATTGTGAATGCAAGAAATAAATATGTTTTTGTATTTTCGGATTTTTAAATGGTTGAAAATGAAAAGTGGATATAAAGTGTTGGAAAGGTGTTTCTTATGATTAAAAATGGACTGGGGTCATAGTTTCACAAATGCACTCTCTCTTTAATAAAGTGGTAGACAATGGAACACTAGTATTAACATATATGATTGCAACAAAAAGTTTTCATGACAAGTTACTAGTTATATGGGCATCATGTCCTAACATAGAGATCTTTTGTTTATTAATCTCTCTTATACTCCACCAAGATGCAAACTAAATCATAACACCCTAGTTATTAAGATAAATCAGAGTATAGCATTGAGTTCTATGACATGAAGTTAAAATAAGAACATGCTAGATCTAGTCATGGAGAAGTGGCAAGGTCACCCACATCCTCTGTAGAATGGTATTATCTTCATCCCTAGTGAGGTAACAAAGTAAGGTAAATACCCAAGTGGATCGCGGAATTTCTGTCACTTTCACCGCACTAGCCTCACACGCCCTCATACACAAGTTTAATCAGAACAAGTAAACAAGAATGAGGTACATAATATGCATCTACTTTCATAACCAAAACAAAACTATTGCAATCTCAAACATATATTAACTCATAAAAGATCCACCACAAAGGTATTACATAGATGACCGTAATCATGTTCAGCAGCTGATACGGTGCTAATTAGTGAAGCTCAAAGAGAGGAGAGATACATAAGTTACTTCCACAAACCCATAGTCTAGGGGTGGACTACTCCCTCTTCATCATGGTGACGATGGTGGAGTCGTTGGAGGAGGTGGAGACCACGCCGGCAGCACCCCGCCGGAGTTTTCCCCCTCCAATCTGCAGCTCCAGGTCTCTGTTTCGTGGTTTTGTGTTTCTGCGGTGCTCCCTTCCGGAAGCCGTCGGGGGACTATTTTGATAGTCGGTTTTAGGTCAAGACGAAGGCACGGAGATAAAAACCGACGGTATTGGAGCCTCGAGGGCCAGGATGGGTTACCCCACGCGGCCAAGGAATCTGGCCGCGTGGGCCTACCCATTTTGGTCCTCGGGTTTCCACTTTTGCGCTTCCTTGGCTCTGATACGTCTCAAACGTATCAATAATTTCATATGTTCCATGCTTATATTATACCAATTGCTGCATGTTTTATATACACTTTGTATGGTTTTTATGCATTTTCTGGGACTAACCTATTAACAAGATGCCACAGTGCCTGATCCCTGTTTTCTGCTGTTTTTGTTTCAGAAAAGCTGTTAAGGAAATATTCTCGGAATCGGACGAAACAAAACCAGAAACCCTATTTTTCCCGAAAGCATCCAAAACACCGAAGAGGACACGAAGGGGGGCCACGAGGCGGCCACACCTGTTGGTGGCGCATATCCCCCCTTGGCCGCGCCACCACGTGGTGTGGGCCCCTCGGGGCTCCACCCACCTTGCCCTTTCGCCTATAAATTCCCCCTGACTGGAAAACCCTTGGTACCCGAACAAAAATCCATGAAAATTTCCAGAGCCGCCGCCGTCGTCAACCCTAGTTCGGGAGGGTTCAGAAGCTCTTCCCGACACCCTGACGGAGAGGGAAATCATCACCGGAGGGCTCTACATCACCATGCCCGCCTCCGGACTGATGCGTGAGTAGTTCATCCTTGGACTACGGGTCCATAGCCGTAGCTAGATGGTTGTCTTCTCCTCTTGTGCTACCATGTTTAGATCTTGTGAGCTGCCTAACATGATCAAGATCATCTTTATGTAATGCTACATGTTGTGTTTGCTGGGATCCGATGAATATTGAATACTATGTCATTTGCTTCATAATATGTCATGTGTGTGTCGTTTATGATCTTGCATGCTCTCCATTGCTAGTAGATGCTCTGGCCAAGTAGATGCTTGTGACTCCAAGAGGGAGTATTTATGCTCGATAGTGGGTTCATGTCTCTATTTAATCTGGGGGAGTGACAGCAAACTCTAAGATTGTAGATGTACTGTTGCTACTAGGGATAAAACGTAGTGCTTTGTCTAAGGATAATTGTATTACTTACATTACAGACTTTGCCTAATGCAATAATCTGTTGCTTGCAACTTAATACTGAAAGGGGTGCGGACGCTAACCGGAAGGTGAATTATTAGTCATAGATGCGGTTGGAACGGTTTATGTATATTGTTATAACGCCCAAATGAATCTCATACTAGACATCATGACTATAGTATATTCATCATTATGCAGTTCTTTATTTTGTCGATTTCCCAGCTGTAATTTGTTTACCCACATGTATGCTATTATTATTTATGGAGAGACACCACTAGTGAACTGTGGACCCCGGTCCTTTTCTTTAAACTGATAATTTAACCTACTACAAACTGTTACTTTTATTCTCTGCAAACAAACATCATCTTGCACACTATACGTCTAATCCTTTGTTACAGCAAGCCAGTGAGATTGACAACCTCACTATTTCGTTGGGGCAAAGTATCTTGATTGTGTTGTGTGCAGATCTCTTGTCAACAACGTGCCACCAAGCTGTTTTCTGGCGCCGTTGACACCTTCAAAGTGTCCTCCATCTCCTACTGGTTCGATAACCTTGGTTTCATAACTGAGGGAAGACTTGTTGCTGCACTCAACATACCTTCCTCTTGGGGTTTCCCAACAACACCACTGTGTGCATCAAGCTGTTTTCTGGCGCCGTTGCCGGGGAGATCAAGACACTTCGGTTTAGAAGGCCTCAACCTCCCCTTCGATGCCAAGATGTTTTCTGGCGCCGTTGCCGGGGAGATTGGAGCACTTCTGCAAGGGGAGTCTCTCACTTCCAATCTCTTTACTTTGTTTTTGTCTTGCTTAGTTTATTTTATTTCCTGTTTTGTTTGCTTTTAAATATCAAAAATACAAAAAAATTAGTTACTTGCATTTTTACTTTGTTATTATCTTGTTTGCTTCTTATTATTAAAAATACAAAAAAATAGTTACCCTTTTGTCATCATGTATAGTGCTATTCCTATTACTGTGTCACCTGAGGAATTGATCTTCACTTTTAAACAAGGTAGTGAGGAAACTTTTAGAGAAGCTTGGTCTAGAATTTTTGAATCTCATGGTGAAACCGAACCAAAAATGACATTAAGCATGCTTCTTAGTAGTTTCTATTTGGGACAATTGCTTCTGTGCCCTGGTTCTCTCTAGTTTATCCGTCTGTGCCATACCTGCGTAGTTTCTGTCGTCTGTGCCCTGGATGGCTCGGAAATCGGTCAAACGCTCTGTTTCCCTCTAGTCAACCGTCACGTCGCTTGACAGGTGGGGTCATCCTGGCGCGGCTCGTTTGGGATTTCCTGTGGTCGGCTTGCGTGCGGCTCGGCTCAAACTTACCACGTCTCCTGCTGTGTTGTTGAGTTGTTTTTTAGTCCCACCTCGCTAGTTGGCTGTGTGCGCGACCACTTTATATACCACAACAATCCAAGGCTATTGTTAAGCATTGAAATGAGCCGGGTGTAACCGGGCCTGGACCCTCTCCTTTCAATGCTTTTACGGATGATTAGTCATTTGTCCCAACAAATATAAGCAATTTCTGGTGTAAAATACGTGTTGCTGTATAAATCCGCCCCTAAAATTGTAGATGGTTTTGGTACGGATGATTAGTCATTTGTCCCCAAAAATATAAGCAATTTCTGGTGTAAAATACGTGTTGGTGTACAGATCTGCCCCTAAAACTGTAGATAGTTTTGGTACGGATGATTAGTCATTTGTCCCAAAAAAATATAAACAATTTCTGGTGTAAAATACGTGTTGGTGTACAGATCTGCCCCTAAAACTGTAGATAGTTTAATTTCAAAAAAAAACTGTAGATAGTTTCGGTATGGATGATTAGTCATTTGTCCTAAAAAATATATGTAATTTCTGGTGTAAAATACGTGTTGGTGTATAGATCTGCCCCTAAAATTGTAGATAGTTTCGGTAGAGATGATTAGTAATAAGCGGTTGGTCCAAATGAGACGACTGGTTTATCATAAGCGGTTGGTCCAAATAATATAGAGGTTACATTGCATTAATTATGCTTACATCGCATTAATTAACTACGACTGACAATCAGCAGATAAACAAATCCTAGAGCAACTATACAGAGATAAAATCCTGCAGCTATCAGATTAGCCTGCTTCTTCAGATCATTCATCTGCCTTAAGTTCTTGTTCAACTTCTTCAGTTCGCCTCTCACTTCCTCAAGCCCCATCATAGGAGCAACCATGTCAGACCGCATCGGCGGAGCAACGATGCCCATCGGCGGAGCAGAGGGCGCAATCTCCACATCAGACGGCAGAGGAAGGTCGCTGGTCGGGCGCTGCAACCTTCCATCCCGTCTAAGCTGCATAACGTATAAATCCAACCACTGAAAATGGCCGCATGGTTCCAACTCCTGAAAAAGTCAACCTGAACCCTAAATCCCAGATCTGAGCAAGAAATTGAAAACACTGAAGAAATCAAAGCAGAAGGATGCGAGAGAAAGATCTTTACTGGCACTGGCAGGCTCCGGCATTTCAAATACTCGTGCCCCTTGTTGGCATTATCCTTGTTACTAGTCAAACGTTCCAGTGCATCCGTGCGTGGGCATTTAGGACATGACGACAACGGCACCTCAGGCTGCCTTGGCCAAACGGGGCAAAGGGTTGAACTGGAGGAGCTCGCCATTGCTGCTGCCCTTCGTCGCCGGAGAGGAAGAAGAGGAAGGAAGAGGAAGGAAGAAGAAGATGGATGCTCTGTCTGTGAAGAGGAGGCAAATGGTGGGTCCGCGGTGAGCGTGTAACTGTCACATGCGGCGATGCGAGTCCACCAACCCTTTTTGCTTAGAAATGGGGCCGTTTATCCTACCTTTGGAGCTCATTTGAAACACATCGAACGGGTTGTGCAGAATGAGCTTCTCACACGGGTTACAGCCAATCAGATCGCAGAATGAGCCTCTCGCGGATCGCCCCGAGTCTGCCAGATTCCTTCTAGAGGACGATCAAACGGCTGCAGTTCAGCGCTAGGGTTAAATCGATGGTCATTGTTCAAATTGGGTTTGGAGGCACTCAACGGGGCTTCATTTTGGAGTGACTAAGAAGGATCCATGCTTAGTTTTCAATTTTCATGTCAAAAACTTGTTTAAATGTTGGTCAAACTTAGGTTTGACCGAATTTGAAATAAGCATAATAAATTCAAAAATTATCAAAAAAAATGAAAAACCGACGCACATAGTCTTCATATGTCATATACTAACGACTCAAGTTGAAAAACATGGTCTACATACATTCGAAATGACAAGGGTATGGATCTCATGTGATATCGCAAAACTCAAACGATGAGGTCTAAGGTTGAAGAGAAGTGGTTTTGGAATTGCTACATGAAATTTTCAAAAACCTCAGAAAAGCTTCATTTTGGAGTGACTAAGAAGGATCCGTGCTTAGTTTTCAATTTTCATGTCAAAAACTTGTTTAAATGTTGGTCAAACTTAGGTTTGACCGAATTTGAAATAAGCATAATAAATTCAAAAATTATCAAAAAAATAAAAAACCGACGCACATAGTCTTCATATGTCATATACTAACGACTCAAGTTGAAAAACATGGTCTACATACATTCGAAATGAGAAGGGTATGGATCTCATGTGATATCGCAAAACTCAAACGATGAGGTCTAAGGTTGAAGAGAAGTGGTTTTGGAATTGCTACATGAAATTTTCAAAAACCTCACAAAAGCTTCATTTTGGAGTGACTAAGAAGGATCCGTGCTTAGTTTTCAATTTTCATGTCAAAAACTTGTTTAAATGTTGGTCAAACTTAGGTTTGACCGAATTTGAAATAAGCATAATAAATTCAAAAATTATCAAAAAAAATGAAAAACCGACGCACATAGTCTTCATATGTCATATACTAACGACTCAAGTTGAAAAACATGGTCTACATACATTCGAAATGAGAAGGGTATGGATCTCATGTGATATCGCAAAACTCAAACGATGAGGTCTAAGGTTGAAGAGAAGTGGTTTTGGAATTGCTACATGAAATTTTCAAAAACCTCACAAAAGATTCATTTTGGAGTGACTAAGAAGGATCCGTGCTTAGTTTTCAATTTTCATGTCAAAAACTTGTTTAAATGTTGGTCAAACTTAGGTTTGACCGAATATGAAATAAGCATAATAAATTCAAAAACATTCAAAAAAAGGAAAATCCTGCGCACATAGTCGTCTTATGTCATATACTAACGATGCAAGTTGATAAACAAGGTCTACATACATCTGACGAGAAATGCATGTATCAATTGTGTTTCTCAAACTATGTCGTATGAACTCAAGAGTAAAGAGAAGTGGTTTTGGACTTGCAACATAAAAGGTTGAAATAAATGACCGGAGGCAAGCTTATCCATCATAATATAATTACGGTGACGCACAGAGCGCGCACAGAACGCGCCCAGAGCGCGTCAGTTCATGCCCAGAGCACGCCCAGAGCGCGCCAGTTCATGCCCAGAGCACGCACATAAGGTGTTCGACCAAACTACATCCGACCCAAAATACAACTAATAGTAATATTAATCAGTCTCTTCTTTGACGTCTTCAAAGCCGGACATCATCTCGTCAGCCCACTGCTCGATGTCTTCGTCGGGGTCGCTGATCTCTTCGTCCGATTGCTCGATGTCTTCGTCGGGGTCGCTGATCTCTTCGTCCGACTGCTCGATGTCTTCGTCGGGGTCGCTGATCTCTTCGTCCGACTGCGCGACGTCTTCACTGACCTTCTCAAATGTCAGCTCGATGTACTCCTCCTTGAAGATCACCTTGATAACGTAGAGATCACCAAAGCGAATCGGCAGTTGCTCCCAGAATAGATCCCAGTTCTTCGTGAACTCGATGTAAACCATGTCGTTGACCACTCGATATGATCCAAAGATCTCGACATCGTCTCTCGCCAAAAGACGAGAATTTCCTTGAACTTGACGTAATATGAGATCACGCGATGGAATAACATTATAGCCATCTAGTACCTGAATCTTGAGATGCTATCAAAATAACATGAGCATCATATCAGAATAGTTCAAATGACAGAACTGAGGGATCATTCAAATGACAGAACATGAGCATCGTATCACAATACCAGAGAAACGACATCTAAAGAATCATTCTCAATCCTGCGCACGTAGAACTGAGGGATCTCTTCCAACTCCTTCATGGCATGTTTGAATAAAGCGAGAGATATCGCATTCATTTCTGAATAGGTGACATCTCTCGGTTCCTCAAATATGGTCGACAGGAGGGCTGGCTTGCAGCATCCGTCAATCTGCTTTAACTCTGATCAAAGAGAGGAAGACATTCAGAAAACTTGTAAACTACTCAATGTGTAAGAAAAGAACACAAACGAGCATACCCGTGTGTTGCACAAAAGGTTTTGCAGCATTGTGCTCGTTAGTCACTTCAACATTGAACAAATGCTGATCTTCATTCCAAGTGAATTTGACAACATCGCCCTCCTCGATGCCGTAGCAGTCACATAGTGCTCTCCACTGCGTTCCACAGATCTCCGTGTACTGATGGATGTTCAGGCTACCACTTAGCCGCTTACCGAGATAGCTCTGATCTGTTTCATTTTCATGTACCCACCTATCCAGGTAGAAGAAGTACTGGTCTCCGTTCGGACACCTAGCCTCCATCCAGTTCTTATGAGAGCCAATTGGCTGGCTCTCTAGAAGATATCTTAAAGGGCATGGCAGAATCTACATGTAATACAAAACCAGAGAAACTATGAAGACACTCATTGAAGGAAAAACAAATGACATTCCCTCAAATTTGAAAGGCAATACTTACAACGGCCCTTTTGTAACCGTGTTTCATCGGGACTTTGAAAGTATTGAAACGACGAGTTAGTGTGCGACAGAAAGTTGCTTCGTAAAGGCACATAGCACAGTAATCGACGCCATCGCTATCGCTAGAGGAATCCTATTTTAACAAATGAAATTTAAAATCAGATAAACAGGCGGAACCTGGGGTTTTCCCCATTCCGCAAGCCAAATAGAAAATCAAACCTACTCACATATAATGCACCAAACAAGAAAATGAAACATGTAGAGAAGATAGCACTGACCATCGAAATGGGGTTGATGGACTGCAGCTGGAACCGCCGGCGACCAAAAAACTCCAAACAGCGAAGGCGGCCGTACAATGGCGATGGAGCTCCTTGCTTGTCCCTCCTTCTCGACGGTCCACGGGAGACGGGCGGGCGACGACAATGGCGATGGCGATGGAGGTCCTTTGCGCCTTCAATCACCCTGCTCTCCGCCCTCAATCCAACTCCTATTGCTCTGTTCTTGGGGGTTCCTCGGGGGTTCTCTCGGCGGCAGCAATGAGGCAGGCAGAAAGACCACCTGGGCCCCATCGGCGGTAGCGAAGGATTAAACAAGTGCCCCGGCCCCACACGCCGACCCCACGTCGACCCCAGGAAATCCCAACCGAGCCGCACACAAGCCGACCCCAGGAAATCCCAACCGAGCCGCGCCAGGCCGACCCCACCAGTCAGCCAAGTGAGGGTTGACTAGAGGGCAAACATCGCGTTTGGCCGATTTCCGAGCCAAACGGGGCACAGAAGAGAGAAACTACGCGGGTATGGCACAGACGGTTAAACTAGAGAGAACCGGGGCACAAAAGCTATTGTCCCTTTCTATTTTGGACTTGTTCTTTGCTATACATATACTTTGGATGCTGTGGTAGGAGGAGATTTTCTTCAATGTGATGGAGATCAAGCTTTTAATGCAATAAAGAAATTAATCACATCATCTTCAACCAATAAATGTGATACAAGCCTTGGAAATATTCATACTAGATTAAACACTCTTGAAACACATATATCTTGTTTAAAAGAAGGGTATGCTCAGATTCGTGAATATTATGATTATGTTCCTGTAAACCGTGAACCTTCAATGTGGCTCCCTACAATTAAAATTACTATTAGCTGTGAAACCTTTGATGCTCGTTGTGATATTATGTCTGAGTTTTGCTAATGCCTAAGTATATTTATGCATCTTTAAATCTTTGGGGACTTACTGAAGGGGGAGAAGGAATAACTCCTACTAATAATGCAATTATACAACCCATTGGAATAGCTGAAGGAGTGTTTACAACATTCTTGGGGAGAATGGTATCCACTGATTATCTTGTTATTGAATGTGTAGGGACAGGACAAATTACACTTGGAAGATCCCTGCTGAAACTCTTGTTAGGGTGATAGATGTTGGAAAAGGTACTATGAATTTCACCTCCTCTCCGGGATGTGGTCAGGTATTCCCCGAAACCAAGGGTAAGAACAGGAAGAATAGACGTAGAGCCGCACGTACTTATAATGTTGATGCTTCTTCTCTTGGAAACAGTTGAGTTTTGCTTTCTGTGTCTATCTCAAAGGCGTTAAAGAAAAGCGCTTATGGGAGACAACCCAGTCTTTTTATTTCTGTTATTTTCTTTTATTGTGTAAAGGAACATGCCTACCTCTGTAGCAATTTCTTTGTATCTTTATTTTATTGCATTGTTGTTCCAAGTAAAGTCTCTAGTAGAAAGTTGATGGTAGATTTGGATCTCTGCGCAGGAACAGTTTTTCTGTTGTCCACCGTTTAATTCATAACTCTTTAGAGAAAAATTGAAATGACCTGGGATTTTTTAGCGTGATCCTCAGATATGTATGCAACTTTCATTAGTTTTGAGTTTTCTGATTTGAGCAACTTAAGTGCCTCGAAAAAATCCGTCTTTACGGACTGTTCTGTTTTTGACAGATTCTGTCATTTATTTTGCATTGGTTCTTTTGCTGTTTCTTAGTGGATCTTTTTGTTCCACAAAATTTCAGTGGCTATAGCTAATGTCCAGTACCATGATAATGATTGTCTCCATGCAGAATATGAGAATTTTTTATTATGCACTAACCCTTTAATGAAGTTTACTTTGAGTTTGGTGTGGAGAAAGTTTTCAAGGATCAAGAGAGAGGATGATATGATGTGATCAAGAAGATGAAAGAGCCTAAGCTTGGGGATGCCCTCGTGGGTCACCCAAGCATATTTCAATAAGACTCAAGCGTCTAAGCTTGGGGATGCCCAAGGCATCCCCTTCTTCATCAACAACTTATCAGGTTATCTCTAGTGAAACTATATTTTAATTCCGCCACATCTTATGTGCTTTACTTGGCGCGCCTGTTTGTTTTTATTTTTGCTTTTTTATTTACTTTCTCTGAATAAAATGGATCCTAGCATTCTTGTGTGGGAGAGAGACACGCTCCGCTTTTTCTTATGAATACTCCTATTCTTCACTTATATTTGTTGAGTATTCTTCTATAGCTATTGTAATGCTTTCAGCTCTTGTTTTTCATGCATCTCTTGTTCAGAGCTGTTAGTTCTCATATGTTATACTCTCTTGCTTCATTGTTAAATACTTGGAGAGTTTATGTTTAAATAAGTTGATTGGTGTTTGGTTGGAAATAGAAAATGCTAAATGTGGTAGATGGTATAAAGAAAAGATACACATGCTCTTATGAATTGTTATCTTGCATGTTGTGGTACTTGGCAATTGTTTTGAGTTCTCAAGTAGATCATGTTTAAGCTTTTGCATCATGTAGTTAAAACCCATTAGTGGAGAACTACCGTAGAGCTTGTTGAAATTTGGTTTGCATGTTTGGTATCTCAAAGGTCTAGATATTCTCTAGTAAAAGTGTTTGAACAACAAGGAAGACAATGTAGAGTTTTATAATGCTTGCAATATGTTTTTATATACGTCTTGTTGTCATAGTTTATACTTGTGTTTGCTTCAAACAACCTTGCTAGCCAAACCCTTGTACTGAGAGGGAATGCTTCTCGTGCATCCAAAATCCTTGAGCCAAAACCCATGCCATTTGTATCCACCATACCTACCTACTACATGGTATTTTCTGCCATTCCAAGTAAATACATCATGTGCTACCTTTAATTCAAAACTTATTATCCCTTATTTGTGTCAATGTTTATTTGCTCATGAGGAAGTATGTGGTGTTACGGATATCAACCTTGTCATTTGTTTTTAGACAGACTTTCACCAACCGGACTAGTGGCATATACACCAGTTATCCATTAATTTTGCAAAAAGAGCTGGCAAATGGGGTGCCCAGTCCCAATGAATTACAACTTTAACCGCTGTAATCTCTTCACATTTTTGCCCTGATCTAGTCAGTCAAGCAATGATACTAGTTTTTAACTACATGTGTAAACAAAAGAGATAAGAGGGATGATCTACCTTGCTGGTAGAAATAACGTCCTTCAATGGGAGCCGCTCTTAGAAAGTCTGGTTGACAAGGGGGGTAGAGTGCCCATTACCATTCGTTGACAACGACAAACACCACTCAAAAACTTACTTTTATGCTCTCTATATGATTTCAAAAACATACAAAACCAAGAAGCTCTAGCACATGTTTGTATCCCTGCTTCCCTCTGCGAAGGGTCTATCTTTTACTTTATGTTGAGTCAGTTTACCTACTTCTTTCTGTCCCCGAAGCAAACACTTGTGTCAACTGTGTGCAACAACTCTTATATGCATACTTATTGCATTTGTTATATTTCTTTGTGTTGACAACTATCTATATGATATACATGTTCACAGTTGAAATCCAATGCTGAAAGTTATATCTTCCTTTGTGTTGCTTCAATGCTCTTTTACTTAGAGAATATTGCTTTATGAGTTAACTCTTATGCAAATCTTTTTTATGCTTGTTTGAAAGTACTATTCATGAAAAGCTTTTACTTATATGATGTAGTTGTTTACTCCTTGTCTATTTGTTAGCAAACTATAGATCATTGCCTTGAGTCAGTTCATTCATAACATGAGCCTTACAATATTATATGATCAAGATTATGTGAAAGCATGTCACTCCAGAAATTATTTGTTGTTATCGTTTTACCTACTCGGGACAAGTAGAACTAAGCTTGGGGATGCTTGATACGTCTCAAACGTATCTATAATTTCTTATGTTCCATGCTTATATTATACCAATTGCTACATGTTTTATTTACACTTTGTATGGTTTTTATGCATTTTCTGGGACTAACCTATTAACAAGATGCCAGAGTGCCAGTTCCCAGTTTTCTGCTGTTTTTGGTTTCAGAAAAGCTGTTAAGAAAATATTCTCGGAATCGGACGAAACAAAAACCAGAAACCCTATTTTTCCTGGAAGCATCCAGAACACCGAAGAGGACACGGAGGGGGGCCACGAGGCGGCCACACCTGTTGGTGGCGCGGTTCCCCCCTTGGTCGCGCCACCATGTGGTGTGGGCCCCTCGGGGCTCCACCGACCTTGCCCTTTCGCCTATAAATTCCCCCCGACTGGAAAACCATTGGTACCCGAACAAAAATCCACAAAAAGCTCCAGAGACGCCGCCGTCGTCAACCCTAGCTCGGGAGGGTTCATAAGCTCTTCCCGGCACCCTGCCGGAGAGGGAAATCATCACCAGAGGGCTCTACATCACCATGCCCGCCTCCGGACTGATGCGTGAGTAGTTCATCCTTGGACTACGGGTCCATAGCAGTAGCTAGATGGTTGTCTTCTCCTCTTGTGCTACCATGTTTAGATCTTGTGAGCTGCCTAACATGATCAAGATCATCTTTATGTAGTGCTACATGTTGTGTTTGCTGGGATCCGATGGATATTGAATACTATGTCATTTGCTTCGTAATATATCATGTGTGTGTTGTTTATGATCTTGCATGCTCTCTGTTGCTAGTAGATGCTCTGGCCAAGTAGATGCTTGTGACTCCAAGAGGGAGTATTTATGCTCGATAGTGGGTTCATGTCTCTATTTAATCTGGGGCAGTGACAGAAAGCTCTAAGGTTGTAGATGTACTGTTGCTACTAGGGATAAAACAGTAGTGCTTTGTCTCAGAATAATTGTATTACTTACATTACACACTTTGCCTAATGCAATAATTAGTTGCTTGCAACTTAATACTGAAAGGGGTGCGGACACTAACCGAAAGGTGGATTATTAGTCATAGATGCGGTTGGAACGGTCTGTGAATATTGTTGTAATGCCCAAATTAATCTCATACTAGACATCATGACTATAGTATATGCATCATTATGCAGTTCTTTATTTTGTCGATTGCCCAGCTGTAGTTTGTTTACCCACATATATGCTATTATTATTTATGGAGAGACACCACTAGTGAACTGTGGACCCCCGTCCTTTCTTTTAAACTGATAATTCAACCTACTGCAAACTGTTACTTTCATTCTCTGCAAACAAACATCATCTTCCACACTATACGTCTAACCCTTTGTTACAGCAAGCCAGTGAGATTGACAACCTCACTGTTTTGTTGGGGCAAAGTATCTTGGTTGTGTTGTGTGCAGATCTCTCGTCAACAGCGTGCCACCAAGCTGTTTTCTGGCGCCGTTGACACCTTCAAAGTATCCTCCATCTCCTACTGGTTTGATAACCTTTGTTTCATAACTGAGGTAAGACTTGCTGCTGCTATAGCGGACCTGCACTTAGAAAATTGGCAAGTCCCTGTGTATAGTGCAAATCCCTGGATCGATTCGTTTCCACACACAGTTTACGATGTAATATCACAACAAAGTATCAAATTTATTACATCGATGATCCAGACTTATAAAATATTCGTTACAACTTGCATAGCAGTAAGCTAGCATTAGAAAGAGTAAACAGCGGAATTAAAATAGCAGTGAGTCTCCATCATCTTCATGTTGCCACAGGCGAAAACATGTTGGTTGCAGACTCGAAACCCTTAAACGAAACCTCACTCGTCAAGTGAACAATCTGCAATAAGAAAAATATTGCAGCAACGTGGGTCAGAACCATATAAAATGGAACTGGCAAGTGACACTATGGTGGACACTTAGTGGAAAACTCTATAGTCTATATGCATTTTTGGCTGGTGGAGTTCAAGGCTATTTTGCATAAAGCCAGTTTTATCCTGTCACTTTATAAAACAATTTCAACATCATAATTGGTAACACTGGTAAGTCCCAGTGAACCAAAAGATGGCCCGTCCCTAGGTGCACCCTCAGGTAAAAACCCCCACATACTATGGTCCTAAGTATAGTGAAAACTATCTTAGGTGAAAACCCCCATAGACATGGTCCTGAGTAGCTCACCCATCTAAGTGTACCCTCAGGTAAAAAACCCCACATAACATGGTCCTAAGTATAGTAGAAACTATCTTAGGTGAAAACCCCCATGAACATGGTCCTGAGTAGTTCACTCTTGTTCACCTATGAAAATTTTATTTAAGAAATTAGAATGTTGGGATTCCTCCGTTGGTGTCCTTGATCAGCTGAAATCTTCACTTTCTTCACTTGGAATTTCTTCTCTTTGAATTCTTCACTTTCTTCACTTGGAATTCTTCTCTTTGAGTTCTTCATTTTCTTCACTTCCTTCCATTCCCTTTGTTCCTGGGTGGCCTTCCACAAGTGTACTCTCAGGTGAAAACCCCCATGTACATGATACCAAGTATAGTGGAAACTACCTTAGGTAAAAACCCTCATGGACATGGTCCTGAGTAGCCACTCAACATAAACCAAACAACCATTCCACCCAGGTGATTTATTAACTTAGTGATGTGTACTCTCAGGTGAAAACCCCCACATACTATGATCCTAAGTATAGTAAAACTATCTTAGGTGAAAACCCTCATAGACATGGTCCTGAGTCGACACTTAACAATTTGTAAAACTTTTCATCAATTGCATAGCATCAATATTTCTACTAAGTATTTCATAGGTACCTAGACACATAGGTATAAGGAAATTCTAAACATTTCTTGCATACCAGTATTACTAAGTCCTTCCCATGCTTAAGAAAATAAACTACTCATGCATATAGAAAATACTTAGGAGATTTATGAATGTGCCACTTGCCTTGGCAGCAAGAAGAGCAGGAATAGCAGTTGAGAAAGTCTTCGTTTCTCTCCGAAAATTCTTACACATGAAACAAGCCACAATTCAACACACAACAAATAAAATATGATATGCATGAGATGCAATTTACGCATACAAGGTTTACACAAAAAGTTTTGGTTAAAGAAAAAGTTGTACTTAACATATTGTCAAGAAAGTTCCAAGAGTCATGAAATAGCATTAATTGTATTTAAAGCATTAGAAGGTTTTTAACACAATTTAAACTAAAGATTTATAAAGTAACATTTAACAGGCTTTTAATACAAACTTGATTAGTTAAGTTTTAAATCGCATTGATAATCATGGCATTTAGTCTCTCTGGTCAAAAGTCAACATTTAGGATATTTCTCAAAAGAAAACATGATAAAATCTTTTCCAGGATTTAAACTATAACACCAATACTCAATTTAAGCACATGATTTTTAAATCATAAGAATAATGTTCAAAGATATTTTCTAACAGAGGTTTCATATTACACATATCCTAAGGTTTCTAAAACTATTTTATTTGCAAAAATTGGATTTAAAGAATTAAAGATATGCCAAATATACTCAAATCACACATTTGAAATTTGAATATTTTTAACTATGTCACAATTGAAATCTAACAGTTCTAACATATTATACATGCCAAGGGCTTTCCAAATATATAAAAATATTTGAATTTGGATAAACAGAGAAAAACTAATGATAAAAACAATATGCAGGGGGTTCTCTGCAAAATTGCCATTTAATTCTATTTAAAAAATCGCGGAATTCCTCTGCACACGTGGATCCGACGTGGCGCTGACTGGGCGCCACGCGGCGCTAACGCGGCGCTGACTGTGCACGCCGATTCGATTTAAAAACAGAAATAAAACACGGCCGTGCGATGGAGATCTAACGGCTGTGATGAAAAGTGTCCGAGACGGGCGGCACTTCCGCCGGAAACCTAACTGGAGGCGTGCCCACGTCGGCGACATCGCCGGCGACATCGCCGGCGACACACGTTCCCGGCGTTCTACTGCCTACGGGGATGAACGGGTCATACAACTGCGCGCGGGAGGTCAAGGCGGACTCTGTGGCGAAGTGGACGGCGCCGGGGTGCTCTCCTTCGCCCGGAATCGCTCGCCGGAGGTTGAGACGGCGGCGGTTCTCCTCGGGTGTGGACGAGTGCGTTGATTCACTGCGGGAAAAATTGCGCGACCGTGTAAAAACGATGCACAAGGAATAAACAGAGAGAAAGGGAGTGACGGGAGGGTCCAGGGCTGCCGGAGCTCGTCGCACGGCGAGGTCCTCACCGACGGGGACGGCGGCGCTACGGGCTCGTTTATGGGCAGCCTGGTGGCTATCGGGAGATGTGGTTTGGGGCAAAATAGAGAGTGGCTCTAGGGGATTAAGTAGGAGGAAACGGTGATGCAAATGGAGCTGTAAATCGCCCGATTGATGGGATTGAAATCGGGCGTTTCTCGGTTCATAACTCGGGCGAGTAAAGAGTGAGCCGTTGCTCACTGGGAGGGATGACAGGTGGGTCCCACCTGTCAGCCGCAGCGGGAGAGAGAAGGAGGCCGGGCCGCTGGCGGGCTGCTACGCGCTGCGCGTGCGAGAGGTAAGCTGGGCTTCGGCCCAGTTGGCTCCGGGGATGAGGCCTACTCCATTTTTTCTTTTTGACAAAACAGTTTTCTGTTTTCAAAATTTTTAAATCCAAATGATTTTTAAAGTTGATCAAAACTATTCAGAAAAATTCATAAAAATACATTTTGAAAATCTTATTAAAAATAGAACTTTTTGATAATATTCTTGTCTAAAAATATATTAAAATAAGGTGCAAAATTATTGTAATTACAACTAACAGCTTTATGGAAATAAAATCAAATTAAACACATAAATAAAATTTAATATAAACCTTATGTGATTTAAATGTTATGTCTAATGATGATGATGTATGAATGATGTATGAATGCAAGGGTTGATTTTGGATTCCAAAACAAATTCTATATAGTTTCAAAAAGTTTTTTTTATTTTTCTAAATTTTCAAAATTTGAAAAATCCTAGGATGTTACAGCTGCACTCATCATACCTTCCTCTTGAGATTTCCCAACAACAACACCGTGTGCATCAGGCTCCTACTCCTTCTTGCTTCCAAAAACCGATCCCCACAAAATATTAGGTCATTTGAACGTCGTTTGGGTCCCTGAAACATCAAAATATAGCAAATAGGGTTTCTGACAGTGCAGGCTTAATTCCGGAAAAATAGGGAAACATGTGAAACATTCCCGAAATCAATATAAAACAATGATTTAACCCTTATATGATGCAAATATGATTGAAATATAAGTAATACAATGCAAAGTTCATGTATGCATTTTACATGCATCAGGAGGCCTGGAGCTCATCGAACCATCCCTGGTCTGCGCCATGGTCTTCTCCTCCTCAGTAGAAGGGTCAGAGCGGCTGCCGCCAGCGACGCCTGGCCACGGCTTCTCGTCTTCTTCCTCCGTGTTGACCCATCTGGTTCTTGTAAGCTTCTCGAACACTAGCCTTATAACTTGTATGCACACTGGGAGATCTGAGATCCGCCGTTGTAGGCCGCCCCTTCGTCACCGGTGACCGCCACTGGATCTCAGGACCGCAGTTGCACGGTGGTGATGGTCGGACCTTAGACGCCACAAACTCCTTCCCCACAGACTGCTACTTCGCCACGGACTCCTTCTTCCCGACCTCGGTTCTCTGCGTGACTCCATTAAGAGTAAGTAGTAACCCTCTCTTCTGCTTGTAGCTTACGATGGTTGACTGATGACACAACTGTTTATCGATGTTCGTGTTGTAGTTGATTTTGCCTCATTGATGTTCGTCATGTACTTGTAATGTAGGCGATCAAACCATCGGGCTCCCCAGATCTGTCCGCTCCATCCGTGAATGATCATGACCGCTCCTTGATATTTAAACCTCCCATGGTTTGGTCACCGGCGATGTCCGAGTTTGTGTTGAACCGCATGGTTCAGCTCGTCAATGACGGCGCCGCATCTCCCTTGGGATTCAAAGAGCCGATGATGCGGAAGATAGCTGAAGATCTTCTTGCATTCACGGGCGTACGTGTCAGCACCCTACAGGTCTACAACCACTTGAGAAAGTGGAAGAACAAGTGGTCAATTATAAGGGCAGTGAAAGCCGATGGAGAACTCGACTAGAACAAAGACCGTTGCTGCTTCTGGCTATTAGACGAACGGAGGCACCAAGAGTACGTGAAGGTAATAAAACTTCATTCAGTTTCATTTCTTGTTCTTACAGTATCTCCGCAGACATCCACCATGACAGCTGCTCCTTGTTAATTGCAGTGTCACCCAAAGCGGCAATAGTTCATCAACAACGATATCACCAACAATGCGCAGATGAAGACGATCTTCGCGCTCCAGTTTATCAGTCAGGACCAGCTGTTCACACCTAAGTTGCCTTTTCTAAAAAAAAGCCTAAGTTGCTGCTCAGGGCACTCAACTTCATTGCTGATAACAAAGAAGAGCATGCCGAGTACCGGGCAGTGCAGGCCTCAGAGAGGAGGAGCTGGTTGAGGACTTGGCTTCGCAAGCAGTTTGATGCAGATGTCTGAAAGCCTCCTTCTTCATCTTCTCCACGATGCTAATGATCTGCTGTATATTTTGGGAGGTGGTCTCATAGCACTCCATTAGTTAGGACTTGGCTAAACTTTATCCTCATCTGTAATGATTAACTTTCTCAAGGTGGTATATACACTAACCTCTCGTCTGATAAACTTGTGCACCGCAACGGTTTACTCGTGATGCATCTCTCTCTGACGCAGTAAGATAAAAACCCGTCCAAGCAACCAAACGTGTCCTAAACCTACGCGCTTTTCGGCGCCGCTGGCTCTGGAACGAGACGTCACCGCCTGACTAGTGGACGCTCAAGCCACACCCCAAGGTACATATGGCTCGCTAGTTCTGACAATTAGTTTATTTTGCGGAAGAGGCAGAAAATGAATTGATGGGACCTTCAGTTTGGACTAAGTGATTTTCGTCCCGCTGTATGTTCAAGTTTTGTAACTACCTATTGTTCAACCAATCGACAACCTCAATACCTTGCGGTACAATTTACCCACGCCGTGTCCATTTTAGAACTGATTGGTTTTTGCCTCACAGTTGCGAGAACTGTTTTTTCTGAAACGCAAGGCACACAACCTTTTGTGGGAATGATCGTGCATGAGCAGTATCGTGTCAGCAAATCGTATGCCTCATTAGTTTTCACTAAAATTAGTATATTTTGGTCATACAGTATTAGTTGATAAACATTCCTTATATTCCACCTCCAACACTCTCAACATGAGACTAGAATGTAGACCTTCTAAGTATTGGGGAATTCTGAATTCTAGGAAAAAGTAAGGATAAAATCTGTCAAATACACTAGAATTAAACGGTACTTTTAAAATATATGGAGATTTAGAGTTTGACCGCGATAATCCCCCATCAATCCGCATAAAAACTCTAGAAACAAACAGAGCCTCAAGGAGGTTAGATTCTCTTCTAGAAGATACTTCGGACTAGCCTCAATTTGTCTTTCCACCAATTCTTATCCTTTCACATGTCCGTCGAGTTTATATCTAAACCAATTTTCCAAAACATTTTCTAGGAAGAGAAAAATGGTGCATCTCTATGAGCGTCGTGAGTTCCCGTACCCGGGCAACGCGACGCCAGTGGAGGAGTTCATAAAGAGTGGAGGCGCCACTAGACACCACGATTGGGTGGTGGGAGTTTAATGGTTTAATAGTACTCCCTCCGTTTAGGTGTTGGGCCTCTAGTGAAAAACTATTTGTTCAAAAACTCTCCCAGATTAAGGCCTAGATAGTATTTAATACTCTCTGATTACTCCCTAATTTCTAGCGCAAGTTGAATGCATTGTTGTTAAATGCTTTGCATGCATGCAGCGTGATTGGAGGATTGCAAAACTGAGCACAGCGCATTGGGCCTCCTCCCTCGGTTATATCTCCATAGTTTTTTTTGCTGAGAAACACAGTACAACGCAAGCGCTCATATACACGCGCACACACTCATCCCTATGAACGCACGCACGCACGCCCTACCCCTATGAGCACCTCCGAGAGACTGAGCCGGCAGATCAGGTCTTGAAATTGACGAAGTCACCACAGGCGCCTCGCTGTCGACGGGAACGTCGCCTCCCACTGAAGAATATTTCGCCTAAATGAGAAACACCAGTGTCAAATCTGGGATTTGAACTCTGGTGAGCTGGGGGTACAACCACCCACCTAACCATCTTGCCACAGGCAAGTTCTCGGTTATATCTCCATAGTTAATCGGTGGATTAACTAGCGTAACGTGATTGGACAAAATATGGAGTAAGAAATAGATTGAATACCCAATCAATGTCCTCCTTGATCGCAGAGCTTTTTCTCACGGGCCTAATACACCTAAACGGAGGGAGTAGCAGAGATACTGCCGACTACTACCTCTATTTATTAATATAAGACTTTTTAGTCTTTTTCTACATTCATGTGTCTAGACTTATATCTAGACATGTTTTAGTGTCCAAATTCACTCATTTTGGTGTGTATCTAAACAACATGTGTAATAGCTAAAACATATTATATTAAAAAACGGAGGGAGTATTATTGATGTTTGGTACCCGATTTGATCACTGCACGCTAAGTTAATAACCGGTACATCCACTCTATACAAACTGGATGATACCCCGCGCGTTGCTACGGGAAATAGGGCTAAAATTGTCACTTCATTTGGGAAATGACAGTCTCAAAGAATTGCCAAATGCATAAGAATAATCATATAATATTATGATTACAAAAATAAAATAATTTTAGTTGTTTTCATAGAAAACATTGCATTTCAAGGGTAATCCCAATTACATCTTGTAGCTCTCAAGGCTGCAATCTGACTGCCACACTCCAATCTGTTATAGGTAGAAAAGGGAACCACACAATAAACTGATAAGGATTTAAAGATAATTACTACTCCCTCCGTCTCGGTATATTAGTAACTTCTCTAAAATTAGAAAATCTCAACAGTAGGGTGCACTTAGCATTTAATTAGGCGTTTTGGTTTAGGGAAGAGAGGAGCAGGCCCACGGTAAATCAATTCTTCAATACTCCTCTCCAATCGTTCGGATTCTGCAATTAATATATGCTTCAATACAGCACAAAATTAGGCACCTTAACCCTTTTTAATCCCTCCACCTCGCCCTATACCGTGTTGCCTTGGTAGCAGCGATTGTGGAGAAGTGACTAATAAACCGGTATGGAGGGAGTAATGATCAAGCTGTGAGGCCTGGCAAAGTTCGGTTTTTGCCCGGTTGAAAATGTTGGCAGAGGAAACTAACAACTGGAGACCGTCGGAGTGGACGTCCCAGCTGACAAACAGTCTAGCATTTGGTCACAATATTTATTGCAACCAAAATCGAAACATGTTCATGAAAATCATGTCTCAGATACATTACGACATTGCGTCGGTGAGGGCGTTGAGATCTTCAAGAAAGTTTTTGACGTGCACACAATCTCAGTGGTATTTGCAGGTCTGTCCCCGCACGTTCGCCAACAATCAGCAATATATTGAACCGAAATCCATGCAGAAGAAATCAACCTGAAGAAAAATTAGACTACAACTTGCAGTTTACATTGCCGTCATCATTAATTAATAAATAGTCATGCACAGATCTGATCCAAATCCTTTTAAAATCGACAAAAGATTCCAAGATCAAGTATTTGGGTTCTGCTTGCGTTGAGCACATCTTAACGATGTCTTTTGTAGGCATGCAGTCCAGTAGTTGTTGTCAACTTGCTATAGCCGCTCCACTCGTGGTCGTGGTGGCCATCTCCTGTGAGGATGGAAGAGAGTAGGACGCGGGGAAGACATGATGGAAATTGGAAAGGCTCGCAGATCTGGCTGCAGCGGGGGGCACGGTAGACGGAGAAGACGAGATGGAGTGGCTCACCTGCGGCGCGGGTAGGAGGCAGACTGGTTTGAACGATGTGTCGATGTGAACTGCTAAGGTGCACGACAAAATTTATAGGGGAGCATGAACCTCTTGTATTCCTGCGTTAATTTGGTGTGCAACAATTTCTCGCGCGAATCGCCAGGGAGAGGAAGAGAGAACGCGGTCGTGGACATTGATTGAGAAGATCTGGTTATGGTCGGTCGATCTGAGTTGTATGCGGTCGAGAAGCGCGTCTCTTCGGTGCAAGATTAATAGAATTGGGCTGTTTGTTATGGGCCACCAGTAGATTGTATGGGCTGACTATTTACAATCTCTACTATCTAACACTCCCTCCGTTCCGATGAATAAGGGCTATATTTTTTTACAAAAGTCAAGCCAAGTAAAGTTTGATCAAGATTTTAGAAAAATCTATCAACAAATATGATATCATATAGATATCATATGAAAATATAATTCGTAATGTTTCCAATGACATTAGTTTAATATTTTGCATGTTCAGATTTTTTCATAAAATCTTAGTCAAACTTTAGATGGATTGACTTTTTCAAAATAATATAATCCTTATTCGTTGGAATGGAGGTAGAACCCCTTAACGGCCGTAGGTACGTCGCGCGTTTTGTGTTAAAAACCCTTCAGGTTTCTCGGAATTAACCCGCAGTCCAACTTAAGTTGACCACTTTTGCAGTTTGGCCCCCGATCCCCTCTATTCTCGCAGACCGCATGTCGTCTGGTCGGAGACCCATGCTCCGCTCCATCTCCGCTGGTTCTGCCTGGCCACCTGCGGGGAAGAGGGCCGCTGCCCCTGCCACTTCCCCCGATGCTGTTGTCTCAGAGAGGCACAGATCGACGGGAGACGTAGCGGCCATCGGCGCCGTTTCGAGTGAATTTTTCCTCCGAGCGCCGCCGTCGACCGCCTTCTCACGCGGGTGGACGTCGACTCTGATTCCCCGGGGTCCAATGATGCAGCCGGTATCAGTGATGGCCACAGAGGTCCGTCCCAGCGAGCACGGCCCCGACGGGTCCGAGAGGAGCCAGTTCATCTCTCGCGACCGTCTCTCTCTCTCCATAACTACCTGCTGTGTCTGCCGCTCAATCGATCCCGAGCCAGCGGTCCCCGGAAGCCCAGTGCCATCTCTGCTCCCTCTTCCTTCCTAAGGAGCTCCCGCCGCCAGCTACTAGGATGGAGCTCCTATCTCCCGGCCGCGCGGATGCACCGGATCCCTGCAGCTCGTGAGTTGCAGATGCAAACTCGGATGGGGAGTGCTGCCAAGGCTTGACTTCACTGGAAGCCCGGAGCATCCGGTGTTGCAGCGCTCTGCGCTCCACTTCTTCGTCCACGTGCTCTCACCGCAGACAAGCTACGCAGTTCGTGCCGTTGGTCCGTGCAAGTAGCAGCAGTACAGGCATCAACAGTTGTTCTTCAGTACACTGTACACATGCTGCTTGGGCTTATCTGAAGCTTTTCTTACTTTGTGCTAGATTGAATCTTCCCGTGTAAAAGGCAATAGCATCTCGGTTGATTATGATTCAGATGCACAAGAGCCTCCTTTCTTGTTTTTTCTAACTTATATCTTTATTGAACATTATCAAATTGGCAACGGGCTTCTCTCTTTTGTTTCTTCAGTAGACATGCAAAATTGGCAAGGATGAGTAGTTCTTCAGTTTCGGATGCACAAAAGACAACTTAGACTCAACCAAAAATATACAAATAAAAATGCGTTGACATCATCAGAGCAACAGAAAACATGACATGAATACTATCACTTGCTATAGTTATCAAGCTTTTATCTTTATCTTTACAATTAAGACTGGTATAGTACATCGAACCAAAGAGATGCTTGATTAAAAACACAAGTATGAAATGAGACATGTCCTTCTGTTGTTATAATTTATATAAAATCCGCTGCAATGTGCGGGCACATTGCTAGAATTACGGGAAGAAGCATGTGTTTCAGTTATGTAAATTGTTGTAAATGTTGGTTGAGACTTCAGAACGTGTCACTTGCTTGTCATAGGGGTTAATTCTCAGATAGTGCGGACATGATTGGGTAAATGTTTTAATTATATCAGTTTGTAGGTCTTAATTTATATAAGGGTTCTCAGGATACGTTCATCATGTGTTCGAGGATATCAGTTACATATAATATCTGAAATGACAATCTCATTGTAGCCCGTTAAATTTCTTGTGGTAATAACCAGATTCAATAGACAGTTTATTTCCACCATCTTTGGGCATGTAACAACTACAAGAACCAACTTTAAAATTTATATTCATTGAATATCAATCAATAGCAATCGTGCGGGCATATTTGATCGAACGTTAATTTTCGTCCCCCGTTGCAACGCACGGGCATTTTGCTAGTATAGAGTAGTATAGTTTAAGGCGCAGCTTAGTGTAGGCTCCTCCTCTCATCCGCCTGCGCCGCCGCGGCCCCCGTGCCCCGCCCGTTGCCGGGCATGGCTGGCTGCCCCTCCTCGTCCTCCTCGTCCGCGATCGCTGCGGGCCCCTACCTGGCGGCGCTGCTGACACCCATCCCTCCTGCGGCCCCGGCGAGAGAGATTTCGCGTCCGCGGCTGAAATCCGTCATCATTGGCCCGGCCGGTGGTGCGGTGGTTGGGGAGCGGAGGAGCATTGATGGCGGCTGGACAACGGTAAGAAACCGCAAGTGGAAGCTGGCGCAAGGGAGGAGAGCTCCATTAGAGTCCTTGCAGGGTTCTAGGTACAGGGAGCTCATTTTTAAGCTCGCGCGGGGGAAGTGAAGGGAATATGCCCTAACTTCCATTAAGTTTATAATATATTTTTGTATCGTGCTATAACTGTATTAATCGGAATTGTTAATACACGTGTGATACATAGACAAACCAGGGTCCCTAGTAAGCCTCTATATAAACTAGTTCATTGGGCAACTGTTGATCGAGATTTCCCGGTCATGGACAATTACGTCGGTTGACAATGAGGTCATCTTATTAGTGGAATAAGGTGATGGACATACCCAACAAAGTATTGCAATAGGATCGTATCACAATGTTCATCATTTGCAATAGGAAAGTAATATGATAGCTTATTCCTCAGACCGTGAGATCATATTAATTGCTGCTCCGTAGGTTACTCTGAGTGCATCAAACGTCAGTTCATAAATGGGTGACAATAAAGGTGTATCTCGTGTATCTCGAAAGAGTACGTTGAGGCGTATGGATCAAGAGCGGGATTTGTTCATCCTCGTGATAGGAAGATACTCTGGGCCCACTCGGTGAGATTACGTCTATAAAGCTGCGCAGCTAATGACTAGGTCATGGAGATGTAATATCACAGACGAGTTAATTAACCTTTGTCGGTAACGAGATACAACAGGATATCGGATGTTTACGATCATATCTCGGACAAGGTAGTATCGAAGAAACAAAAGGAATAGATATCATGTTTATGGTTCAACAACGATATTCTTACAATGCACAGGGACCGTTACAATTAATGTTGTATATGCTGGTCTGAGTTAATTCTCCGCCCTCTTTTCTCTCTCTCTCCCACAAGGCTATTTTGCGGCGTCCAGTTGCGCTGCGAGATTCCACCAATTGTTCTACCCCTGTGATCTTGGCTGGATCCGAGAGACCGGGGGTTGTCGTTAAGTTCCGCATGTGTGTGAGTACTCGGAGGCGCCACATTTGAGGTGCCCGGGCGACATCGTCACGCCCAGCAGCCGCCGACGCCCTGCCGCCGACGCCCAGCCGCCGCCGGCGCCCAGCAGCCGCCGCCGCCGCCCAGTCACCGACGCCCAGCGCCCAGCGCCCGACGCCCAGCGCCCGACGCCCGACGCCGACGCCCTGTCTCCATCGACATCGCCGCGTCATCGTCTACTTCGTCGCGCCAAGTTCTCCGCGACCTTGAGGTCGGCTACGGCGTCTACGTCAGCAACGCTTGTGCGGGAGCGTAATCCCCACTATTCGGTCTACAAGAGGTATGTGACCAGTTCCGCCACCGTTACCGCATTACTAGATAGATAGATCCTGACATGTTTGGTATTCGTTAGTTAGAAAAATTATTGTTTTCTGCTACGGAACCCCATCAGTGGTATCAGAGCCGATCTATGCGTAGTATGCTGGTACGGTTAGAACTCGTGTTGAATACGAGGACGTCTTTCTTATATTTGCTACCCTCTCGCGTGCACTGTCGGCAGCATTGAGTTGATGGAGCGGCCCGGATCGACTTTACGCGTACGCTTACGCGAGACTGGTTCCACTACTGACATGCGGCTTGTTCCGTATATGTGGCTGGCGGGTGTCTGTGTCTCTCTCTCTTTAGTCGGCTTTGCATTTTCAATGGAGGGCCCGAAAGGGATACATAAACATGCAATTGTTGGATCGACGTTGTGGCACCTTGTTCGTAGGTAGGGAAACGGTTCTCTCGCGAAAGCCTATAAAGCCACGTAAAACATGCAAAACTAGATAAAGGTAGAAGCGTCTAACTTTGTTTTGCAGAGGCATTTAAATATGACATGGTTACGGTAAGTTTTAAATTATTCGTACTGTCGGAGGCAAAGGATGCACCGTAGATTCGGAGCCATGCCGGGACGCCCGGTCCAGGCGCACGGCGCCATGGAGGTCCAGGCGCACGACCATGTCATATCGCACTTAATTACATTATTTGATTGTGTGTTGTTGTGTGTATATCCTATTGAGTGATATATATATATATATATATATATATATATATATATATATATATATATATATATATATATATATATATATATATATATATATATATATATATATATATATATATATATATATATATATTAGATATACGACGGTAGCTATAATAGGATGATCCCTAAAAAATACCAAAATTGTGTTCTCCCTCGTTGTGCACCACCAAGAAAGTTCTACGTTATGAGGCAGGCCATGACGATCGGGTGTCATACATTTCGTCGTTCGCATACAATGGGTGTAAGCCATGTTGCACGCGCAAAAACACCGAGGTTGAATTGGCGAGCCTAGTATGTACAGACATAGGCTCGGAACACGGAAGATCGAAAGATCGAGCATGAGTCACATGATTTTTGTGATCGACATTTCGATGTCCACCTTTGAAGCTGTGCTGCCGGCCGTGACGATCGGGGGTGGTGCAGTGAATTGGGGTCGTGTAATCGCTGAAATTATTAAAGGGACAATAATCTTAGTGGAGTGTGTTTAAATAATTTGATTATAAACTAAAACTCATATTATTATAAACTTAGTCTTACCCTCTTTGCGATTATATCTGTAGATGGTGCTCTACTTCGAACACTTCCTTAGGAGTCGGTCCTTGTTGGCTGATGGGTCAAACTTCATCTATTGGTACAAGAAACTAAGAGAAGCTCTCATACACAATAATATACTCTATGTCATAGAAGAGGGATTAGGAGAGGAACCAGGAGATTCTGGTAGCGAAGAAGAAGATGAGGAATTTTATCAGCGTCGTGACCTTTTCATAGAAGTGCAAACGATCATGGTCATATGCATGGTACCAGAGTTGAAAGTGCAGTTTCAGCATATGGAACCTTATGATATGATTGATTCGATCAAGGCGCATTTCATAGATGATATTAAGTTTGAGCAATACAGACAGCTGAGGAAGTTCTATTCACTCAAGTTGGAGGAACATACCTGTTTGAAAACTCATTTAAAGAAAATGTATGACATTTACTTGAAACTTACGAAAGTCCACGACTACTGGATGGCGGATTCATGTGCGATAGCTGCTGCGTTGATGTCTTTACCTCCCAGCTATGAGTAACATGTTCCGGGCTATGCTATAAGGAGAGAAACGATGACTTTCTTCCAGTTCATAAGCCAGTTCAAATCTGTAAAGGTTGAACCCAGGAACAGGACAGTTGTTTTATATTATGAGTAAAGTTTTTATGCAATCACATCTCAATTACATTGTTTGAATGATAACACGATATACATTTATAAACCAAGAATAATAAAATTAAATGTCCAAGGATTAAATGATTTTGTTACAAGAACAAACCCCGCCGAATTTGATCACAAAAGCAATGTAAGAAATATAGATACTTCGATCTATCCAAGTTACATATGTGAATTGATTAAATTGCTTTAAATATTGAAGTGTCAATATACAAGGAAATTGATTGAAAGTCATACTAGATGATTATTAAATTAATTAGTGGTGAATATCATCAATTTCGAATTTTCTATGATTCTAAGTGAATAAATGTATTCGCCTAAGGAAACATGAGTCTGAAAATAATTTGATAAAAGATCAAAGGAATTTTTCGGAAGAAAGGTGGATAAAAGTTATATCCACATGATTCGATTAAACAGGACATTATTTGAATTATGGTTTCAACACAAAAGGACTTGTGAAAGTTTGTTCCACAAATTATAATATCAGATATAGCGATATATGAAATATTATAATCATACTCTATTCTAGATAAAGTGTGGTCTTTTAGAATCTCTTAATATTTTCAGACATTGTAGTCGACATCCACTTTAGGAATAAGATATATTTCCAACGATGATTCGTGTGATCGACAGTAAGTGTCGTGATATAGATGATTATACGATAATACAGAATATACACGAATAGTTTTTGTAGAATACTCATATTAAGATGAGATTATATTCCAAATACCAATAGAAGCAAAAACTTGTATTGATGTCTGCGTAATTCAAAAGAATATATGATTTTTCGAATTAAGGTTAATGGAATAAAAGTAGAAGCTTAAATGAGGTATTGGACCTTGTTTTTCCATGAAAGTAGAATATTGGAATATGTTCCGAAAAGAATATCTCTGCAGATGGAATTGAAAAGTTGATGATAAGAGATCATAGTGTTTTCAAACAAGAAGCTTTGAAATGAGGTATTGATTTAAGAATATTTGCTGTCAGGTCACAGTTTGATATTCAGTATTTTAGATCATGTTGTCAGAACATGATACACCTTGAAAGTACAAAGAAAGTTGAGGAAATACCAAAATACGAATATAGACTTTAAAGTCTTAAATCCAAGTTACATTTAAAAGGATTAAAACAGTAAATGTTACTCTAGATCTTATTAAGAGAATAAGGTTATTTAATCATCATATAAAATGTTATATGAAAGAAATGCAACTATAAGAAAGACATGGAAGCAAATTTTGTGAAGAAAAGTGTCTTGGACAGACTCAAAATTGTTGACTACATAAGTGTAGACATGCTTAAAGTCTGTGGATATGTATTAATAGAATATCGTATTAAAAACTCGAATTGATAGATGATCAATGATTTTGGTTTGACCAAAATATCGAAAGAAATTATGAATTTGCAAATTTAAGTGGGAGTCGTATTGGTTTACTCAAAACTAGTATGTAAGTGACATATTTTTGAGTGGGAGCTTAAATCTTTTAAGTAGGAGTTGAATTAGTTTACTCAATTTAATATGTGAGTGACATATTTTTGAGTGGGAGCTTAAATCCACGTATGTAAATGACATATCATGGATAGTACCAGTAAAATTAAATAAAATATGAAGTTATGAAATGATTTAAAAGGTAGCGTCTATTTCGAATAGAACAGGAATTTTAAATAGAAAGTCGAGCTGTTTAGATTGGATTCTGAAGTGTCAGAATGGAATAAAACCAATGGAAAGGTTCTTGGAAATCCAATTAAAACATTAAGTGTATTTAGTACACAATAATAGTGGTTACTAGATATGTTGGTCTCTTATATCATGATAACAGACATCATATAGAAACCATATTATGTGGTCGATGAAGTATGAGTCATCTCTACTATCTAAATGGAGAAGAGGCGGTGAGTCGTCCGTCGTCCTCCTACCTCTTCGTGCGATTCCGCACCCGAAGAAAAAAATCACTCTGAACCGAAACGTTGGAAGAAATAAAAAAAAACAGCCAGGAAACTGCCCCTGCACACGACGCTGTCCACTAGACCACGACCTCCCTTCCCTCCCCCAGCGCCGCCTCTCTCCCGTCCCCCGGATCCCTCTCACCCTTCCTCAAACCCGTTCATCCACGGCTGCCTCTCGCACCTCTGGTGCGTTCGCCGATTTCGCCTCGATTTGAAGAGTGTGTTCTGTAGCTCCGTGGCCGCCGTCGACCTAGAGACGAGCCAAGCTGAAGCTTCGTCGGAGATGCGGGGCATCAAGGCAGATAGAGGCCATGGTGCACTGGTGCTTCCTCGTACGCCGTTTACACGATGGAGCTGGTATTCCCGACAAGTCTGTTGGTGAGTTGGCCACTGACTCTAGATCTGTTGAGTTCTATCATTTGGTCGGTTTATGGCTGACGAAGAGTGGGTGATTTTTAGTCGGTGTTTACAATTTTCTTAATCTGACACGTGTGTTAGTGCGGTATGCCGAATTCGTTCTTTCCATGTTCTGCATTGAGGGTTACCTTCCCCATAATGACTAGGTGAGTTTTGAAGGTAGACTATGAGTTGTGCATAGCAGTCCGCATGGACACACCATAACACCAAGTATCAAGGGTCAGGTTTATAAATTTGCTGAATGTCAACACCATGGGAAGTTCTTTTCCATGTACAGGCAACCTCGATGGTGTGATATTTGTCCTCAATACTGTGTCGTTTCTTATATTTCTATTTATTGGTTAAACACTTGAGTAGAGCCATCGTGGTTTCCCTTTTCTACCAGTTTCTTTGTCTGAAAGATGAGGAAGATTGATGTAATCCAAGTCGGATATACCAGTGATGAAGATCATAATAATTATTTTTTGCAAGATTGTGCGGCAACGATTTAAATGGTCATCACATTCATGTGCCTGGTTACTTATTTAAATAATATAAATTGTCTGGTTAACAAAAAAAATAATGCAATGCTGTGACTTATGACAAACGTACAAAGTTGAGCATGCACAATTTAGTGTAAGTGAAACATAATATCCTGGAAGGATCTTCTGAATTTTCGCGCTGCCTTTCTTTTCATTACATCATCCAGTACAGTCCTATACTCCTATCACATGAAGGCATAACACATTTTCTGTATAGAGGATTGCTGAGTGATGTTTATCAGTGGCTGACAGATCTTCAGGGATTAGCGATTCCATCCGCTGATATTTCGAAATCAAAATCCAGTTCGCCCTCCATTAGTGAGGCGGCAGGCACAAGAGCAAGTGTAAGTTCAGCATCAGAGTTGTCCTTACTGCGTGAGGGCAGGTGGTTGTCCTTACTGCAACTAGCATCTCGCCCAAATTTATGTTAACTGATGGTACTGTACAATGTCTATAGATTGCAAACTCCTTATTTGTTGGATTACTTATAGAAGCTCTTTTGAATGGATACGTTTGGTATGAACTGATATATGCAGAAGCTTATCTGAATTTATCATCACTGTCCTCGCCATTAGCTTATGTTTGCCTGCGTACTTGGTATATGTTTCACCATCTCATGATTCATTTTCTGCGAAACAAGAATTTGATGTTCAATGCCATCTTGCCTCCTCTTGGTACTTTCTCATGATGCACTGGGAGTGCTATATTTCTATACTTACTTGCAAGACAAGGTGTGAGGTAATCACTTCACCAGCTCTTTACTAGCTGAATCATCCTTGAAGGTTTTCTCTGTTAAATGAGATGACCTGAACAAAGAGAACGAAGATATCATACATATTTTACCTACAATTTAGTACTTTTTTATATCCATATTTTAAACACATAAGATTGGAAAATAAGTGGCAACGTATTATTTGTCTTATTCATAAAGGTTGGTGTATAGACATATAATCGAATTGTAAGGTTGTATTTTGTGTTAGCAGCCCGCATATTTTAATGGAGTAGTCTTGGTGCATAACTATATGAAAAGGGACTGGACTGCTTGCTTTCAAAAAAGGGACTGGACGTGGAGTATGGGCAAAATAAGTGTTTTCTAGATAGACTTTTCTTAACTCTGGGTTCTTATTCCATCTAAGAATAATATTGAATTTTATTTTTATCCTTTTTTCTAACCATTTTGTAGATTCGTGAATTTTTGGCTCATAAATACCCGGAGATCTTGCTTTGGTCTAAACAATGAAGCAATAAAATCATGGACCAGTGCTATTTTGATAGAACCGGTGTTCATTCCCATGTGTAAACTTATTTTACTTGTTTTAAATGATTCAAAGCTAATTCAATAAACATATATTCTGTTATCATCATGATTGTCTTGAAAACCATAACTATTCATGAAATACAAACTACTGGAAAAAAATGTAGCTGTTACTGATTGAACTGCCGTGATCTCTCATGTATTAAGCAAATGAGAAGGAGGGAATGACATAATAAGATGCTTTTTCATTACGCTGCTTTTGGCCATCCATGAGAGAGTTATGGTTTTATGAAGGAAGTCTTTCCACATGTCTTAAGGAAGGAGGATGGAGACTCTTTTTAGTGAGAGATTTCGGTGGGTCGTAGGAATCTTTTCTGCAATTGTAAGTGATGATCCAAGGGGGAGGAGAATCGGGAACATTGTGAATCACATGCTAATTAAATGATAAAATAAGGGTTATTATTGAACTTGAGGCACACTTTTCTAACAAAACGTCAATATTATTTAGCCATGTGTTTACATACACATAAGTTCTCAAAAGCATTATTTATATATGCAGTAAGGGAGAAATTTGATACGCCGTGGCAACGCACGGGCACTCAACTAGTGTTCTTAAAAGGAAGAACAATTATCAAAGTAAATTTGGAATTTACTAGAAGTAGAAAAACGTTAGGCACCAGATTGACATTGAACTGTCGAAACTCTACATAGATATATAGATATCGCGAGATTGCACATATTACAACTGAGTGCGTTTGCAAAGCAATTGTCTGGTTAACAGAATCAGAGTAAGCGCTGGGAAACGAAAGTCTCACTTAGTTACGGTGTGTGCATATATGTTATCAGGATAACATGACGATATCAAACTAGGTGATATCAATGAATCGCAAAGAACGTACAATTCTGTATGGTACAAATTGTTGAAGTAACACTCTTCCACGAGCAGGCATTAAGATAGAACGCTTATTGGATAAGGTGATATGATTAAAAGTAAAATGCATCTGGTTTATTTGTACTCTAGTGCAAGTGGGAGACTGAAGGGAATATGCCCTAGAGGCAAATAAATATATAATATTTATCGCATTATTCCATTAAGTTTATAATATGTTTTTGTATCGTGCTATAACTGTATTAATCGGAATTGTTAATACACGTGTGATACATAGACAAATCAGGGTCCCTAGTAAGCCTCTATATAAACTAGTTCATTGGCCAACTGTTGATCGAGATTTCCCGGTCATGGACAATTACGTCGGTTGACAATGAGGTCATCTTATTAGTGGAATAAGGTGATGGACATACCCAACAAAGTATTGCAATAGGATCGTATCACAATGTTCATCATTTGCAATAGGAAAGTAATATGATAGCTTATTCCTCAGACCGTGAGATCATATTAATTGCTGCTCCGTAGGTTACTCTGAGTGCATCAAATGTCAGTTCATAAATGGGTGACAATAAAGGTGTATCTCGTGTATCTCGAAAGAGTACGTTGAGGCGTATGGATCAAGAGCGGGATTTGTTCATCCTCGTGATAGGAAGATACTCTGGGCCCACTCGGTGAGATTACGTCTATAAAGCTGCGCAGCTAATGACTAGGTCATGGAGATGTAATATCACAGACGAGTTAATTAACCTTTGTCGGTAACGAGATACAACAGGACATCGGATATTTACGATCATATCTCGGACAAGGTAGTATCGAAGAAACAAAAGAAATAGATATCATGTTTATGGTTCAACGACGATATTCGTAGAATGCACAGGGACCGTTACAGACGTCCAGGTCTCCCTGGCGGTCATTGGCGAGCGAAGGGTCTCGGCCATGTCTGGAGTGTTCTCGAACCGTAGGGTAACACGTTTAAGGTCTTAGCGACACGTAGAGAACATTGGTATGATTTATTATTGGAATAAATATAGATATAGGAGAAAGAGAAATAATCCGGAAAAGTTCCGGCGACATCGGAAGGGTTCCGGGAATGACCGAAGGTAGTTCGGGTGGTCCGGAAATTGTTTCGGAGTCACAGAATATTAATTAATGTATAAATATATTAATTATGAATTATATATGTTTTATATTAATTTAAATCAATTAAAATTGAAGGAAAAAGGGGCTGCCACTTAATGGGCCAATTTGAGGCCAAGGAAGGTTCGGCCGAACCCCCTCCCCCTTCCTTTTTCCTTTGCTTTTCTTTAGTCCCACATGGGGGAGGCAAGGTGTTTGCACACCCCCTCCCCCCTATATAAAGAAGGGCATAGTAATTGATTAAATACATCAAAATACAGTTAATGTTGTATATGCCGGCCTGAGTTAATTCTCCGCCCGCTTTTCTCTCTCTCTCCCACAAGGCTATTTTGCGGCGCCCAGTTGCGCTGCGAGATTCCACCAATTGTTCTACCCCTGCGATATTGGCTGGATCCGAGAGACCGGGGGTTGTCGTTAAGTTCCGCATGTGTGTGAGTACTCGGAGGCGCCACATTTGAGGTGCCCGGGCGACATCGTCACGCCCAGCCGCCGGCGCCCTGCCACCGACGCCCAGCAGCCGCCGGCGCCCAGCCGCCGACGCCCAGCCGCCGCCGACGCCCAGCGCCCAGCGCCCGACGCCCGACGCCGACGCCGTGTCTCCATCGACATCGCCGCGTCATCGTCTACTTTGTCGCGCCAAGTTCTCCGCGACCTTGAGGTCGGCTACGGCGTCTACGTCAGCAACGCTTGTGCGGGAGCGTAATCCCCGCTATTCGGTCTACAAGAGGTATGTGACCAGTTCCGCCACCGTTACCGCATTACTAGATAGATAGATCCTGGCATGTTTGGTATTCGTTAGTTAGAAAAATTATTGTTTTCTGCTACGGAACCCCATCAGGAAGTGCTTCAAGTGTCTCTCCGTCGAGCACCACGTGGCTGACTGCAGGAACCTTCCCAAGTGCTTGTTGTGCGGCGAGGTTGGGCACAAGGCGCGGTGGTGCATGGGATCCGGCGCCTGGCCGGAGCGCGGGGAGGTCGCTAGGCCTTCTACGTCTTCTTCCCCGTTTCCCTCGGCTTCTCCGACCCCTGCCACCGCCACAGCTACGGCTACCTCGAGCTCTTCTTCAACCTCCCGTGTGCCCGCTGCGCCTCCTCTCCCGGCCGCTGTGGTGAAGCTGCAGCTTCTGGCGGCCAAGAGGGGTCTGGCGGAGACAGCTGAGGGCCCCGCTCTGCCCCCTCTTCCGGCACCGGTCGTTCGGCTCCAGGCGCTTGCGAGCCGCAGGGCGGCCATGGACTACACGGTGGGAGATGCGTCCACTCGGGCGGACTTCGTGCGCGCGGTTGCGCCGAGAACTGCGGCCGTTGCGGCGGCAGAGCGCGATCTGCTGGCGCACGCGGTGGTGGTGGGGTTCCGGCCGGAGCTGCAGCTGTCCGAGCTCTCGCATGCTTTTGCGGGTTTCTTCAACCTTGCGCTAGGTGATCTGCAGGTTTCGGTCTTCGCCCCTGGGGAGTTCCTGATCCGGTTCCACCGGGTTGCTGACAAGACGGCGGCGTTGCGCCACCAGGGGGCGGTGCCCTTGGGGAGGGTGTCCTTCATGCTCGCCCCCTGGACCCGGTTTCGTTGCGCGGCGGCGACGTCCTACCACTACAGGGTGCGGGTCTGCCTGGAAGGGGTGCCGCGGAGCTGCTGGAACATGGATGCGGTGGCCAAGCTCTTCCCGCCGACATCCTTCATCGAGATGGTGGACCCTGCGACGGAGGATGAGAAGGAGGCGGCCTGCTTCAGGCTGTTGCTCTGGATGCACGATGTCAGTGCGCTCGCACGGCGTGGCATCCTTGACGTGGAGGAGCCGATGGAGGAGGGCTCGCCGTCGCAGCAGCAGCATGCCGAGCTCGGCATCTTCCTCGAGCCGGCCCAGCGCTGGGGACAGCAGCGGATGCTGAGTCACGATGTTCTGATTCATCTTGACAGGGTGTGGGATTTCTCGGAGCCGGAGCAGTCCAGTCCGGTGGGCTACATCAGCGAGCACAGCGACGCAAGCGGCGCCTTCTCGGAGGCCTCCTTGACGCCGGACTACCCCGAGAAGTGGAAGCACTCGTGGAACCTTGAGTTTGAAGACGGCACCTTCCCTCCCAGGCGCCGCCACGCTGATTGATACGTCTCAAATGTATCTATAATTTCTTATGTTTCATGCTTATACTATACCAAATGCCTACATGTTTTATATACATTTTATATACTTTTATGCATTTTCGGGAACTAACCTATTAACAAGATGCCACAGTGCCAGTTCCTTGTTTTCTGCTGTTTTTTGGTTTCAGAAATCCACTTAAGGAAATATTCTCGGAATTGGACGATTTTTATACCCAAGAGCTTAGAATCCCCGACACGTTCCAGAAGTCCGATGGGGAGAAGGAGACGGGCACCGAGGCGCCCACCTCATAGGGTGGCGCGGCTCCCCCTGGCCGCGCCGGGACCTGAGGTGGGGCCCTCGGGGCTCCACCGCCTTCGCCCCTTCACCTATTTATTCCCCCCGAAAACCTAAAGCGTAAACACCGAACACTTTTCCACTTTTCCTCACGGAGCCGCCGCCGTCGTCAACCCTAGTTCGGGAGGGTTCAGAACCTGCTCCTGGCACCCTGCCGGAGAGGGGAATCATCACCGGAGGGCTCTACATCACCATGCCTGCCTCTGGACTGAGGCGTGAGTAGTTCATCCTTGGACTACGGGTCCATAGCAGTAGCTAGATGGTTCTCTTCTCCTATTGTGCTATCATGTTTAGATCTTGTGAGCTGCCTATCATGATCAAGATCATCTTTATGTAATGCTACATGTTATGTTTGCTGGGATCCGATGAATATTGAATACTTTGTCATTGCTTCATAATATATCATGTTGTGTGTTGTTTTATGATCTTGCATGCTCTCCGTTGCTAGTAGTTGCTCTGGCCAAGTAAATGCGTGTGACTCCAAGAGGGAGTATTTATTCTCGATAGTGGGTTCATGTCTCTATTTAATCTGGGGCAGTGACAGAAAGCTCTAAGGTTGTAGATGTACTGTTGCTACTAGGGATAAAACAGTAGTACTTTATCTAAGGATGATGTTACTTACTTACTTTACACACTTTGCGTAATGCAATTATCTGTTGCTTGCAACTTAATACTTAAAGGGGTGTGGACGCTAACCGGAAGGTGGATTATTAGTCATAGATGGGGTTGGAACGGTCTATGTATATTGTTGTAATGCCCAAATGAATCTCACACTAGACATTATGTCATTAGTATATGCATCATTATGCAGCTCTTTATTCTATCAATTGCCCAGCTTTAATTTGTTTACCCGCATGTATGCTATTATTATTATTATGGAGAGACACCACTAGTGAACTGTGGACCCCAGTCCTTTTCTTTAAACTGATAATACAACCAACTGCAAACTGTTACTTTCATTCTCTGCAAACAAACACCATTTTCCACACCATACGGTTAATCTCTTTGTTACAGCAAGCCAGTGAGATTGACAACCTCACTGTTGAGTTGGGGCAAAGTTTCTTGATTGTGTTGTGCAGGTTCCACCTTCACCAAGCAATTGTTGGCGCCATTGCAAGGGGGAGACCTTCAGACGTGATCTTCACCTCCTACTGGTTCGATAACCTTGGTTTCACAACTGAGTGAAATTTACTGCTGCACTACTTCACACCTTCCTCTTGGGGTTTTCCAACTCATCACCACCTTGTGCATCAAGTAAATTTCTGGCGTCGTTGCCGGGGAGATCAAGACACATCTGCAAGGGGAGTCTCTCACTTCCCAATCTCTTTACTTTGTTTTTGTCTTGCATTTTATTTACTTTATTATTGTCTTGTTTGCTTAATATCAAAAACACAAAAAAATTAGTTACTTGCATTATCATTTTTATTTCGGTTTTGTTATTTTCTATTTCGGTTTGTCTTTTTGTTTATTTCGGTTTGCTCTTTAAATTGCTAAAATGACTACTGCTGAGAATACTAAGTTGTGTGACTTTACTAGCACCAACAATAATGATTTTATATGCACACCTATTGCTCCACCTGCTTCCAAAGCAGAATTCTTTGAAATTAAACCTGCTTTGTTAAATCTTGTCATGAAAGAGCAATTTTCTGGTGTTAGTTCTGATGATGCTGCTGCCCATCTAAATAATTTTGTTGAACTTTGTGAAATGCAAAAATATAAGGATATAGATGGTGACATTATAAAACTGAAATTATTTCCTTTCTCCTTGAGAGGAAGAGCTAAAGAATGGTTACTTTCATTGCCTAGGAATAGTATTGATTCTTGGATTAAATGCGAAGATGCTTTTATTGGAAAATACTATCCTCCTGCTAAGATTATTCCCCTAAGGAGTAACATTATGAACTTTAAGCAATTTGATAATGAACATGTTGCTCAAGCTTGGGAAAGAATGAAATCTCTGGTTAAGAATTGCCCAACCCATGGACTGACTGCTTGGATGATCATCCAAACCTTCTATGCAGGACTAAATTTTTCTTCAAGGAATTTATTGGATTCAGCTGCTGGAGGTACTTTTATGTCCATCACTTTGGGGGCTGCAACAAAACTTTTGGATAATATGATGGTTAATTATTCTGAGTGGCATACTGAAAGGACTCCTCAAGGTAAGAAGGTAAATTCGGTTGAAGAAACCTCCTCTTTGAGTGAAAAGATTGATATGATCATGTCTATGCTTGCTAATGGTAAATCTCATATGGATCCTAATAATGTTCCCTTAGCTTCTTTAGTTGCACAAGAAGAGCATGTTGATGTGAACTTCATTAAAAATAATAATTTCAACAACAATGCCTATAGGAACAATTATGGTAATAGTAAATACAAGCCTTATCCTCCTAATTATGGTAATGGTTATGTTGATTCTTATGGTAAAATGCCTAGCGAGGAAAATTTGTTAGAGATTGAAAGAGCTACTAAAAATTTCATGCAAACCCAATATGAGCAAAATAAAGTTTTTACTAAAACTATGGAGGAACAATCATCTATGTTAAGGAATATTAATTATCAAATGGAGAAATTAAGTAGAGAGATTTCGGGTCTACAAGGGAAAATTTCAAATGCTGAAACTAGTATTTCATCCATGTCTGAAGCACAATCTTCTTTGATTAATAAAATGGCTGCTAAACCTGAAAATTTTGATGAAAACCCCTTTGCTACAGCTAATGCCATCCAAATTCGAATTGATGAAAATGTTAGGATGATGGCTCAATTGCATGCTAGATGGAAAAGAGAGGAAGAATTAGCTAAAGTTGATGATATTGTTAGAGTTTGCACCATTACTACTACTGGAAATAATGTTATCCCACATGCTAGTAAGCCTCCTACTATTAATGGTAACATAATTGGTGTTGGCAATGTTTCTTCAAATACTTCCAAAAGGTTAAAATTGCCTAAAACTGCTGAAACTAATCTTGATAAAAGTGCTGAAATTTTTAAGAACATGGGAGAAAGTGGTTCGGTTTGCTTTGATGATAATAATTTTGATTTTGATAATTGTAGTATCTCTGAAGTTATTAAGTTCTAGCAAAAGTTAGCCACAAGTCCTAATGCTAGCACTATAAATCTTGCTTTTACTACACATATTACAAATGCTCTCATTAAAGCTAGGGAAGAGAAATTAAACTTGAAGCTTCTATCCCTAAGAAGTTAGAAGATGGTTGGGAGCCCATCATTAAAATAAAAGTGAATTAATTTGATTGCAATTCTTTGTGTGACCTTGGTGCAAGTATTTCTGTTATGTCTAAGAAACTTTATGATATATTTGACTTGCCACCGTTGGAACATTGCTATTTGGATGTTTTTCTTGCTGATAATGCTTTGAAGAAACCTTTGGGGAGAGTTAATGATGTTCTTATTATGGTTAACAATAACCTGGTCCCCGTTGATTTTATTGTCTTGGACATTGAGTGCAATCCCTCTTGTCCCATTGTTTTGGGAAGACCTTTCCTTCGCACGGTTGGTGCTATTATTGATATGAAAGAAAGAAATATAAGGTACAACTTCCCACTTAAGAAAGGTATGGAACACTTCCCTAGGAAGAGGATGAAGCTACATTTTGATTCTATTATTCGTACAAATTATAATATGGATGCTTCTTCTCTTGGAAACACTTGAGTTTTGCTTTCTGTGCCTAGCTGAAAGGCGTTAAAGAAAAGCGCTTTTGGGAGACAACCCAATTTTTATTCCTGTTATTTTATTTTATTGAGTCAATTAACATGCCTACCTCTGTAGCAATTCCTTTGTATCTTTATTTTATTTCATTGTTGTGCCAAGTTAAGCCTCTAGTAGAAAGTTGATGCTAGATTTGGATTCCTGCGCAGGAACAGTTTTCTGCTGTCCACCGTTAAATTCGTAAGAATTCACAGAAAAATGAAAATGACCTGGGATATTTTGTGCGTAATCCTCAGATATATATGCAACTTTCATTAGTTTTGAGTTTTCTGATTTGAGCAAGTTAAGTTCCTCGAAACAAATCGTATTTACAGACTGTTCTGTTTTTGACAGATTCTGCCATTTATTTTGCATTGGTTCTTTTGCTGTATTTGGATGGATCTTAATAAAGTTTATTCGTCATATCTCAATTGTTCATTATATGTTTTATACCATGCTATAACTGTATTAAGCGGAAACATTAATACACGTGTGGTAGATAAACAACCAGGTCCCTAGTAGCCTCTACTTGACTAGTTCATTGGGCAATTGATGATCGAGGTTTCCCGATCATGTGACATTTATGTCAGTTGACAATGGAGTCATGTCATTGGGAGAATGACGTGATGGACATACCCAATATTTGTAGGACGTAGTCATTACGCCTTCGACCGTGAGATCTACTCTTATTGCTATTCCTGGAAGACACTTTGATTGCATCAAACGTCATATCTTATATAGTGTGACAATAAAGGTGTCCCTCTCGGGTGTCGGAAAGGAGTATGTTGAGACGGGGGATCAAGAGCGGGATTTGCCAGTCCGCATAGCAGGATAGATACTCTAGGGCCCACTCGGTGAGATTATGTCAAACGAGCTTGCAAGCGTGTGACTAGGTCACCAGGACATAATATCATGGACGAGTAGAAGTTAGCAGTGTCGGTAACGAGATCAAGCTGGGTATGGAGATATCCATGAACGAGTCTCGGACACGCTAAGTATCGCATGGCAAAAGGTTTAAGACTCAGACGTCTAGGTTCGAAAGGTAAAGTATTCGTTATCTCGCAGGGATTAATTCTGGGTATCCTCGGTCCACGAATTAGTCATTGATCGGAGAGGAGTCTCGATCATGTCTGGTGAGATAATCGAACCGCTAGGGTATCACACTTAAGGGGAGTCGACATTTTACCGGAAGAGAAAAATAGGAAAAGAGAGACCGGGAACGTCCCGGGAAAGTTCCGATGGAGATCGGGCAGCTCCGAAGATAGTTCGGAGAGTTTCGGAAAAGTTCCGGAAGAGAGGAAATTGTTTATATATGTTAAATTAATATTAATTAGTGAATTAATATTATTTTAATGAATTTATAATGATTAAATTCGTATTTAAACATGCAGCCCACTAAATGGGCCTTCCCCGGAGGGGAGAAGGCCCATATAGGGCCGAATTTCCCCCCAAGGGCCATACCCACCAAGGGGAGGCCGAATTGGGCCCTAGGGGCCCATGTGGGGGGGGGCGGCGGCTGGGTTTAGTCCCACCTTGCCTGGTTAGCAAGGTGGGGTGCCCCCCTTTCCCCTTTATATAGAGGGGGAGAGGTCCCCTCTCAACACACCTTTCTATCTCTCTCTCTCTCCTTGGATCCCGTGACTCCCAAGTTTGGAGTTGCGCCAAGGATAAAGTTTTCTCCACCATACGCACGCCGCCGCGCTGCTGGTCTTCCGGTCCCAGTCTTCCGCTGCTCGTCCCTGGATCGGGCCCGGAGTTCGTCGGCTTCACCGTATGTGTGTAACGCCCTGCGAGGTGCCACGCTAGTGGTGTTGGAGGTCTGCTTCCTCCACACGGCCTCGAGGTCATCGTCGGTTTCACCGATATCGCCGCGTCATCATCTTCTTCGTCGCGCCAAGTTCTCCGCGACCTTGAGGTCGGCTACGGCGTCTACGTCAGCAACGCTTGTGCGGGAGCGTAATCCCCGCTTTTCGGTCTACAAGGGTATGTGCACCGAACCCCCTGCGTACTACTATATCTGCATAGTATAGATTCTGGCTAGTTTAAGGTTATCGATGTTAGGAATTTTTTTGTTTTCTGCATGCGATCCCCTTCAGTGGTATCAGAGCCGATCTATGCGTAGATATAGCTGTGCGCTAGCTGCACCCGTGTTTATCACGGGGACAACGTTCTTATTATTTGCTACCCTCTCGCGTGCACTTGCACTGCCGGCAGCATCGAGTTGATGAAGCGGCCCGGACCGACCTTACGTGTACGCTTACGCGAGACTGGTTCCACAACTGACATACGGCTGGTTCCGTATATGTGGCTGGCGGGTGTCTGTCTCTCTCTCTTTAGTTGGCTTTGCATTTTCAATGGAGGGCCCGAAAGGGATGAATAAATATGCAATTATTTGATCGTTGTTGTGGTCATAGGTTCGTAGGTATGAAGCGGTTCTATTTACGACAGCCCGAAGCCACGTAAAATATGCAAAAGATAAAGTAGAGGCGTCTAACTTTATTTTGCAGGGGCTATGTGATATGGTCAAGGTAGGTTTATTAAATTGTTTATGAACTGCTGGCGCAAAGGAGACCATCGGCGCAAGGACCATATCACGTCGCATTACATCTTGATGTTTTGTGTGCATCTTATATTGTGTGTATATATATATATAGTATATATTAGTTACACGGCGGTAGTTATAAGATGATCCCTCCAAAATACCATTTGTGTTCTCCCTTCAACGTGCACCACCAAGAAAGTTCTACGTTATGAGGCAGGCCGTGATGATCGGGTGTCAGACATATCTTCGTTCGCATACAGTGGGTGTAAGCCACGTTGCACAAGCACTTTCATTGAAGGTTATTATGGCGAGCCTAGCATGTACAGACATGGCCTCGGAACAAGGTGACCGAAAGGTTAAGCATGAGTCACAAAGTTGTTGTGATTGACATGTCGATGTCTACCTTTGAAGTTATGTTGCCGGCTCTGACGATGAGGGGTTGCATAATGGATGAGGGTCGTGTAATCACTAAAACGATGAGAGGGATACTCGTTTTGAGTGGGAGTTCTGGTAGTTTTATTTTATTAAAACTTGAACCCTATTTTATAATGAACAAAGTCTTTATGTTTTGCAAAACCTTTGTAGATATGAACCAATGTGATAGCCTTCTTTAAAAATTAGGCGCAATCCTGCGATTGAGAAACTTAAAAGGTTGGGTCCAAACTTCATAGTTTTATACTTTAGTTTGAAGATACTCCTTGTTTAAACCATTAGCTCTTTGTGATACAATACCCGCTAGGAGATAAACCCGGAGATTCCGCTAACAAAAGGATAATTTGGATTATCAAGTCTTTGTGCGGATAATATCATCATAATCCAGTGTATGCTGTGATCTCTACCATAGAGCATTGACGGTGGGTACGAGTTGTTAGATCGCGAACATATGAGATGATCGCTAAACTCGGGATACACCTAAAGTTGGGTTGATGAAGTTTAACAGTATGTTGACTATTTTTCTTCTCAACCAAGATGGAAGAGAATACACGCATTGAAGGAGCACGTGGCAGTCATAATTGATGACACAGGTCATACTCGATGACATTGGTCATATTTGATGACATTGAGACGCCTTGCTCAGCTCAATCACTGGATGACAGACGACGTTGCCAGGTGCAAATGCTTTGTCATAGACTATGTCATGCGAGGGGAATCGTTCACCTTCATGGTTCTTGATTGCGTTGGAAGAATCAAGAAGATGAAACAGATCGCCGGGAAGTCATCAATGATGATGGTGTATATATGATATACACGTTATGAATGTTTTGCCTAAGCAAGTACTCGCAGTAGTGACTAAGTTTTTGATACTAGTCATGTTTTATGGAAACCAGATTTACTGCTTGAGTAGCTTGGAAGGATGAGGTGACAATGTGTGTTGATGATGGCAGACAAAATGTTGTGATGGCCATAGACACTCTCCCTCTAGATCTACCATTTGAATAAATTCTTTTATGATCGCCTGTTAGTATGATCGTTATAAGTGTGTCTTCTCTAGCAAGACAATTGTTCATATATGTTAGTGACAAAATCGTTGTCCTATATTTATGAAGTAATGATCATAAGCCGATTTGAATTTAGATGGTAGAAGCTCCCACATTCATAATATTATTGCCAAAGGATACAAACTTAATAGAGACACCACATTTGTGTGGCACTACCGTTTAAGTCATGTCTATGTTATAGTCAATGAACAAGCTCCATACGGATGGATCTACAAGTCCTTAGATTTGATCTTTTGACACTTGCAAGATGACTAAGACACCGTTTTCGGAAAGCGGGCATATAACTTATTGATAAATCATGCATTTTGATGTATGTGGATCAATGAAGTAATTAACGTGTAGTGGAGATCTTTATTTCGTAAGCTTCAATAAACGTTTGAGTATAACTTGTTGAGAATCATGCATATGGGTGTATGTGAATCAATGAAGTACTTTAACGTATAGTGGAAGTCTTTGTTTCCTAGACTTCATGAATATTTCGAGTAGATATACGGATATCCACTTAGGAAATGTTAGTCTGAAAATTGTGATTCGATCAAACAAGTTCAGAATGAAGTAGGAAAATAACTGTAACAAGAAAATCAAATTCCTGCGATACAGATCGAGGAAATAAAGATTTGAGTTATAATGTTGGCATATCATTGGAAGACTTGTGAGAAGAGTTCCACAAATTACGTCGCATGGAATACCATAGTGTCATGGTATGTTAGGACGTCGTAATCGCACCCTATCGGATAGTGTGTGGTAAATAAATCTCTTACCGAATTATTGTGATCATTGGAGTCGTATGGTAGAAACATAACATTCACGTTAGATAATAGGGAAACCATTTAAATCCATGGAGACAATACCATATGAGTGATGGCATGGCTTTTAGCCTAGATTGTCGTTTCAGTAATTTAGTGTGTCGATGTGATCAAACCTAAAATGGATAAATCTTTGTAGTGTACCGTAGCTAAAGAATTAGTTGGGTACATGTCTCACGACATAGGCAAAAACGTTGCCGGAATATGCCTTGCAAAAGAAATAGTTTCTTGTCCAAGGGTATTAGTGGGAAAGGAAGTAGAGCAAGACGAAGTTAATGAACTTCCTCTCCAGACATCAGAGTGGCGCAACGGAAAGTGTTTCCGGTGTCATGCTCCTCAACTTGAAAGAAGCTGATGATAAAGATCATGATGCTCTGAGCTCATACTGAGAACGTAGGTGTACGAGGTTGTATTCCACACTGTGTGGTACGACAATCTTGTTATGAAGGTCATATTAATGGAATATGACAGACCTACGAACTACGAAGAAGAGATGGTAGACCTAAGTCCGAGAAATGGCTATGAGTCATATATGATCCGAGATAAAATCCATATACGATTACCAGGTAATGACTTGGGAGATCTACTTGATGGCATCTAGGCTGTTAATAGAATATGGAATTTTATGAAAGAATAGACGCTGATAAGGATCGATTTGTCGTGAAACAGTTCCGACAGATTTAAAAGTTGACCACAACGAGATTTGGTCTCAAGTGGCGAAGCCTAAATCTATTCGGGGTCGTTTAGCAATTACTACAATTTCAAATTGAGAAATTGATAGATGGATAAGGAAACCATGTTTCTTAATGGTATCATTAAGAAAGAGTTGTAATTAGTACAATGAGATGGTTTGGTGATCCTGAGGATGCTAAACATGTATGCAAACTTCAGCTGTCCATTCATGGGCTGAAGCAAGCATATCGGAGCTGGAATCTTCACTTTGATGATGTGATCAAAGGATTTTGGAGTTGTCCAAAATAGTTGAAGAAACTTGCATTTGCAAAGAAGTGAGTGGGAGCTAAGTAGCTTTTCTTGATCTTATATGTGAATGGCATATTTGAGTGGGAGCTAAAAGAAAATCCTTGGTCTTATATACGGATGGCGTATTTAAGTGGGAGCTAAGTGTCATTCCTGGTTTTATATGTAACGACATATTGAGAATGATACAGATCCTCTAGCAAAGTATAAAGGATTATTTAAGTGATTAAATTTCCTATGAATGAAGTTAGGAGTATTAGGCATTCGATCTATAATTGTATAGATCAGAAGGGGCTTAATAACATTAGGTCGGAATATTTTCCTAGGTTAAGATTCTGAAGTGTTTCAGAATAGAACAAGCGAAGAAAGAGTTCTTGCTTGTATGACTAGGTAAAATATTAAGTTTATCTTGGCATTTTCAGTGATAGCTGATGGAAGAATAATGATGTTCGACATCCTCTATGCCTCAGACATAGATTCTATCAGACTGAAAGCTCGACTTGGTGTGACCCACGTTCTTGGTTGAAGAACGGGTTCTAGAGTGATCCTTGTGTGGATCAATGAACAAACGTTAAGTATATTCTTCAGTGTCTGTGAGAACTGAAGATATGTTTTCTGGTAAAGGGTAAGAGTGGTAAGACAACTTGCCGTAAATCGGTTACGATGATGCAAGTTATGACACTGACCCATACGACTAGAAATCTCATATAGGAGATGGCCTTTGTTTTGAAGAAAGACATGGTTAGCTTGCGAAGTCGCATATGAATGCACTGTCGCATAATCTACATAATAGGTATAGAAATATATGGCAACTTTAGAAGTAGCAAGTGTGATTGGACTGAGTCTCACTCCATCGACTAAGATATATTTCGCCGTCATCGTAAGATGCGGGATGATGTCAAACTGGTTGACATAGAAGTGTTGCAAAGCACATACAAATCTCAATGTGTGAGACCTGTTGACTGAATTCCTCTTCCACGAAGCAAGCATGCACCAAGTTGCTATGGGTGTTGAGCTTTTACCAAGTTGTAAACTAGATTAAGTGTTACTCTAGTGCAAGTGGGAGACTGAAGGAGATATGCCCTAGAGGCACTTAATAAATAAAGTTTATTCGTCATATCTCAATTGTTCATTATATGTTTTATACCATGCTATAACTGTATTAAGCGGAAACATTAATACACGTGTGGTAGATAAACAACCAGGTCCCTAGTAGCCTCTACTTGACTAGTTCATTGGGCAATTGATGATCGAGGTTTCCCGATCATGTGACATTTATGTCAGTTGACAATGGAGTCATGTCATTGGGAGAATGACGTGATGGACATACCCAATATTTGTAGGACGTAGTCATTACGCCTTCGACCGTGAGATCTACTCTTATTGCTATTCCTGGAAGACACTTTGATTGCATCAAACGTCATATCTTATATAGTGTGACAATAAAGGTGTCCCTCTCGGGTGTCGGAAAGGAGTATGTTGAGACGGGGGATCAAGAGCGGGATTTGCCAGTCCGCATAGCAGGATAGATACTCTAGGGCCCACTCGGTGAGATTATGTCAAACGAGCTTGCAAGCGTGTGACTAGGTCACCAGGACATAATATCATGGACGAGTAGAAGTTAGCAGTGTCGGTAACGAGATCAAGCTGGGTATGGAGATATCCATGAACGAGTCTCGGACACGCTAAGTATCGCATGGCAAAAGGTTTAAGACTCAGACGTCTAGGTTCGAAAGGTAAAGTATTCGTTATCTCGCAGGGATTAATTCTGGGTATCCTCGGTCCACGAATTAGTCATTGATCGGAGAGGAGTCTCGATCATGTCTGGTGAGATAATCGAACCGCTAGGGTATCACACTTAAGGGGAGTCGACATTTTACCGGAAGAGAAAAATAGGAAAAGAGAGACCGGGAACGTCCCGGGAAAGTTCCGATGGAGATCGGGCAGCTCCGAAGATAGTTCGGAGAGTTTCGGAAAAGTTCCGGAAGAGAGGAAATTGTTTATATATGTTAAATTAATATTAATTAGTGAATTAATATTATTTTAATGAATTTATAATGATTAAATTCGTATTTAAACATGCAGCCCACTAAATGGGCCTTCCCCGGAGGGGAGAAGGCCCATATAGGGCCGAATTTCCCCCCAAGGGCCATACCCACCAAGGGGAGGCCGAATTGGGCCCTAGGGGCCCATGTGGGGGGGGGGGGGGCGGCGGCTGGGTTTAGTCCCACCTTGCCTGGTTAGCAAGGTGGGGTGCCCCCCTTTCCCCTTTATATAGAGGGGGAGAGGTCCCCTCTCAACACACCTTTCTATCTCTCTCTCTCTCCTTGGATCCCGTGACTCCCAAGTTTGGAGTTGCGCCAAGGATAAAGTTTTCTCCACCATACGCACGCCGCCGCGCTGCTGGTCTTCCGGTCCCAGTCTTCCGCTGCTCGTCCCTGGATCGGGCCCGGAGTTCGTCGGCTTCACCGTATGTGTGTAACGCCCTGCGAGGTGCCACGCTAGTGGTGTTGGAGGTCTGCTTCCTCCACACGGCCTCGAGGTCATCGTCGGTTTCACCGATATCGCCGCATCATCATCTTCTTCGTCGCGCCAAGTTCTCCGCGACCTTGAGGTCGGCTACGGCGTCTACGTCAGCAACGCTTGTGCGGGAGCGTAATCCCCGCTTTTCGGTCTACAAGGGTATGTGCACCGAACCCCCTGCGTACTACTATATCTGCATAGTATAGATTCTGGCTAGTTTAAGGTTATCGATGTTAGGAATTTTTTTGTTTTCTGCATGCGATCCCCTTCATATAATGCTTGCTTCAAACAACCTTGCTAGCCAAAGCCTTGTACTGAGAGGGAATGCTTCTCGTGCATCCAAAATCCTTAAGCCAAAACCCATGCCATTTGTGTCCACCATACCTACCTACTACATGCTATTTTCTGCCATTCCAAGTAAATACTTCATGTGCTACCTTTAATTCAAAATTTATTATCCCTTATTTTTGTCAATGTTTATTAGCTCATGAGGAAGTATGTGGTGTTACGGATATCAACCTTGTCATTTGCTTTTAGACAGACTTTCACAACTGGACTAGTGGCATATACATCCGCTTATCCATTAATTTTGCAAAAAGAGCTGGCAAATGGGGTGCCCGGTCCCAATTAATTACAACTTTAACCGCTGCAATCTCTTCACATTTTTGCCCTGATCTAATCAGCCAAGCAATGATATTAGTTTTTAAAACTACATGTGTAAACAAAAGAGATAAGAGGGATGATCTACCTTGCTGGTAGAAATAACGTCCTTCATGGGAGCCGCTCTTAGAAAGTCTGGTTGACAAGGGGGGTAGAGTGCCCATTACCATTCGTTGACAACGACAAACACCACTCAAAAACTTACTTTTATGCTCTCTATATGATTTCAAAAACCTATAAAACCAAGAAGCTCTAGCACATGCTTGTATCCCTGCTTCCATCTGCGAAGGGCCTATCTTTTACTTTATGTTGAGTCAGTTTACCTACTTCTTTCTGTCCCCGAAGCAAACACTTGTGTCAACTATGTGCAACAACTCTTATATGCTTACTTATTGCACTTGTTATATTTCTTTGTGTTGACAACTATCTATATGATATACATGTTCAAAGTTGAAAGCCAATGCTGAAACTTATATCTTCCTTTGTGTTGCTTCAATGCTCTTTTACTTAGAGAATGTTGCTTTATGAGTTAACTCTTATGTAAATCTTTTTGATGCTTGTTTGAAAGTACTATTCATGAAAAGATTTTACTTATATGATGTAGTTGTTTACTCCTTGTCTATTTGTTAGCAAACGATAGATCATTGCTTTGAGTCACTTCATTCAAAACATGAGCCTTACAATATTATATGATCAAGATTATGTGAAAGCATGTCACTCCAGAAATTATTTGTTATTGTTTTACCTACTCGAGGACGAGTAGAACTAAGCTTGGGGATGCTTGATACATCTCAAACGTATCTATAATTTTTTATGTTCCATACTTATATTATACCAAATGCCTACATGTTTTATATACATTTTATATAGTTTTATGCATTATCTGGAACTAACCTATTAACAAGATGCCACAGTGCCAGTTCCCCCCTGGCCGCGCCGGGACCTGAGGTGGGGCCCTCGGGGCTCCACCGCCTTCGCCCCTTCGCCTATTTATCCCCCCCCCCCCCCCCCCCCCCCGAAAACCTAAGGCGTAAACACTGAACACTTTTCCACTTTTCCCCACGGAGTCGCCGCCGTCATCAACCCTAGTTCGGGAGGGTTCAGAACCTGCTCCCGGCACCCTGCCGGAGAGGGGAATCATCACCGGAGGGCTCTACATCACCATGCCCGCCTCCGTACTGATGCGTGAGTATTTCATCCTTGGACTACGGGTCCATAGCAGTAGCTAGATGGTTGTCTTCTCCTATTGTGCTATCATGTTTAGATCTTGTGAGCTGCCTATCATGATCAAGATCATCTTTATGTAATGCTACGTGTTGTGTTTGCTGGGATCCGATGAATATTGAATACTTTGTCATTGCTTCATAATATATCATGTTGTGTGTTGTTTATGATCTTGCATGCTCTCTGTTGCTAGTAGTTGCTCTGGCCAAGTAAATGCGTGTGACTCCAAGAGGGAGTATTTATGCTCGATAGTGGGTTCATGTCTCTATTTAATCTAGGGCAGTGACAGAAAGCTCTAAGGTTGTAGATGTACTGTTGCTACTAGGGATAAAACAGTAGTACTTTATCTAAGGATGATGTTACTTACTTACTTTACACACTTTGCTTAATGCAATTATCTGTTGCTTGCAACTTAATACTGAAAGGGGTGCGGACGCTAACCGGAAGGTGGATTATTAGTCATAGATGCGGTTGGAACGGTCTATGTATATTGTTGTAATGCCCAAATGAATCTCACACTAGACATCATGTCATTAGTATATGCATCATTATGCAGCTCTTTATTCTATCAATTGCCCAGCTGTAATTTGTTTACCCGCATGTATGCTATTATTATTATGGAGTGACACCACTAGTGAACTGTGGACCCCTGTTCTTTTCTTTAAACTGATAATACAACCAACTGCAAACTGTTACTTTCATTCTCTGCAAACAAACACCATTTTCCACACCATACGGTTAATCTCTTTGTTACAGCAAGCCGGTGAGATTGACAACCTCACTGTTGAGTTGGGGCAAAGTTTCTTGATTGTATTGTGCAGGTTCCACCTTCACCAAGCAATTGTTGGCGCCATTGCAAGGGGGAGACCTTCAGACGTGATCTTCATCTCCTATTGGTTCGATAACCTTGGTTTCAAAACTGAGGGAAATTTACTGTTGCACTACTTCACACCTTCCTATTGGGGTTTTCCAACTCATCACCACCGTGTGCATCACTGATCAGCGCCGCCGTGGCAACAAAACAACAACGGCCAGGGCGGTGGAGGTGCGCACGGCGGACGGGGTCACGGCGGTGGCCGCGGTGGCCGCGGTGGTGGACGTGCTCGCGGCCCGGGTGGCGGCGGCGGCGGACCGATGCTGGGGGACCGTTCCATGTTCGGGGGCGGAGGAGCTGGATTCGTGGGCTGGGGAGTGCAGGCCGGCACGGCGGTTGCGCCGGCGGCGGCGGAGGCGCCGCGGGTGGTGGAACCCGTGGGCAATGTGGGCCCCCCCACCGGTTGTTCTGGGGGTGACCACCGTGGGACCTGTGCTTCCATTTTCGGAAGGTGCAGGGGACGCAGTCGTTGAGCTTGGACTTGATGCCTTCCCTTCCGATGTAAGTGGGCAGATGGGAGTCCTGGCAACCTGCACTGTGGACAGTGTAGGAAAGGAGATGTCCTCTCTTTCGGTTCGCGGGAACGCGGATCTAAGGGCAGAGTTTGAATCTGGTGGTGGGGCCGGGGAGACCGCGCTTCCGGTGGTTTCCTTACCTGCTACCGAGATTGGGCCGTTGCCGCCTCTTGGGCTGGCCCCGGCTAAGCTGGCTGATGAACCCCTTGCTGGTCCGGTCCTTGGGCCTTTTGCCGGCCCCTTATCTGGGCTGGATGTGGAGGAGGCCCCTCTACATGCTTTGCAGGCGCCCACTACCACGTCCCCGACCACGATTTCAGTGTTCCTGGGCTCCATCTCCACTCCGGTCAAGTCCGCAATCCTCACAACGCCGGCCGCGCCGCCGTGCGCCCGCCGGGCAACTGCGGCGACCACGGTGGTTCCCCGGCAGAGTGGCCGGCTCGCGGCGCAGCCCACGAGTGGACTCACCACTCTGGAGAAGGCGGTGCACGTGCTGTTGAGAAAGAGCGGTCTCAAGGCGGGGGAGGTCGCTTCCCCGAAGGAAGATCAGCCGATCTACTCCGCTGTCTTCACCAAGCAAATGCCACCGAGGTTCATGACGGCGGTCACGGATCTGCTAAGCAAGGACAACGCGGACAAGAAGAAGAAGAAGGAAGGCCTGACCGCAACCCAGGCTGAGGGGATCGCAGTGGCGATATGAGGCGGTGCTGCGCCCCGCGGTTTCGAGTTTCTATCTGTTTCCGATGTTAGTCACAACTATGTTCTTCTGTTGGCCTTCGGCCGTGTGGTGTTTGTTGCTGCCCTCTGCGAGGGAAGTCAGTGTTTGCTCTGTTTGCTGTGCTCCGTCCCGCTGTTCTGCTGAGGAGTTGTACCGCGTCCCCCATTGTGTCAATGATTGAGTGTCCGTTCTTATCCTGGAATGTCCACGGGCTGAACAGCGCGGCGAAGAGAAAGGCGGTGCGGTCTTTTCTTGCTGATCTGTGTTTCAGCATTGTCTGCTTCCAAGAGGTGAAAATGGAGGTTTTCGATCGGACGCTGGTAATTGAAACATTGGGCCCCAGATTTGGTGACAATTTTATCTACAAGCCGGCTGTGGGATCGAGGGGAGGGATTCTCCTCGCCGTCTCTTCGGATTTCTCGATCGACCGGATCACACAGGCGGAGAACCCGTTCACAATCACTGGGCGGGTCACGGATCGTGCGGGCGGCGGGTCCTGGACTGTGACCGGAGTCTACGGGCCAAAGGAGATCGATGACAAGGTCCTGTTCCTCCAGGAGCTGCAAAACATCAAGCAGTTCGCCGCACCTGAATGGATCTTGCTAGGTGATTTTAACCTGATCACGAGGATTTCAGAAAAGAACAACGGCAACGTCAACCTGCAGATGATGGGACGCTTCAACTTGGTGATTGCGGATCTCGAGCTCCTGGATTACCCGCTTGTTGGGCGGCAATTCACCTGGTCGAATGGTCAGGAGCAGGCGACGATGACAAGGATCGACAGGGCGCTTGTGACGCAGCAGTGGGAAGCGATGTTTCCCAGCTACCAGCTTTCCCCGACTTCGTCATTGACATCTGATCACTGTCCTTTGCTGCTGAAACCCATGGAGACCAAGCACTTCCGCGGCTTCCGCTTCGAGTCGTATTGGCTGCACAGGGAAGGCTTCTTGGACGTTGTCAAGACGGCCTGGGAGAAACCATGCACGGCGGCGGACAGGATCCTCAGGCTACACACCAAGCTATCCAGAACGGCTCGGGCATTACGCAATTGGCATAGAGCCAACAAGAAGAAGAGCAGAGAGTTGTCGATTCTGGCTAATGACATTGTCTTCCAGCTCGACAAACCGCATGAGCAGCGGACTCTGACGGCTGACGAGGTGTTGTTCATGCGATTTCTGAAGGCAAGGTTGTTGGGTCTGGCGGCTGTGGAGAGAGACAGATGGCGATAGCGGTCGCGGCTAACCTGGATCAGGGCTGGGGATGCAAACACTCTCCTTTTTCATCTGCGCGCAAGCAGTCGCAGGCGGAAAAATCACATCCCGACCCTGCGAGGCGCGACCGGACCGATCTCACGGCACGAGGACAAGGAGGAACTGCTCTTCGAGCATTTTGCAGAGTTGCTGGAAAAGGAGGAGCACAGACCGATCACGCTGGACTGGGCGACGCTGGGGCTGCTACATCTCGATCTCAATCACCTAGAGCAGCCTTTCTCGCTTAAGGAGATCAAATCGGCGGTCATGGGATGCCCTTCGGAGAAAGCCCCGGGACCTGACGGCTTTATCGGTGGCTTCTTCAAGAAGTGCTGGGATCTAATCAAGGATGATCTCCTGGAGGCTTTTAATTGCTTGCATAATCTGCAGGGAAGACACTGGAATCTGCTAAATACGGTGCACATTGTGAAGGGGATCGTGTGCAGAAAACAAAAAATTTCCTAGCAACGATATCCTTAAAACATGCCAAGATCTGTTCTATGCAGATATAGTAGTACGAACGGAGATCGGAATACATACCCTTGTAGACCGAAAGCGGGATTACGTTCCCGCACGAACGTTGACGATGAAGACCGACGAAGCCGACCTCAAGGTCGTGAAGAGGAAGAAGACCTCCCAGTACCGCTAGCGCAGCACCTCGCAGGGCGTTACACACGTACGGTGGAGACGACGGCCTCCGAAGCTCCAGTCCAGGACGAGCAGCGGAAGACTTGGACCGGAACACCAGCAGCGCGGCAGCGGGCTATGGTGGAAGAGATCCCCTTCTCAACTCGGCGCAACTCCGACAAAGGGAATCACGAAGTCGAGAGAGAATTGGGAATTAATTGGATGAATTAAAAGGCCAGGGGTGCCCCTCTATATAAAGGCTCCCAGGAGGGAGCCAACTTGCTAACCAGGCAATGTGGGACTAAACCCCACATGCCTGGTTCGGCATGAACAGTGCGCCGGCCCTGGTGGGCCCCTTTTGGCCCACCTAGGCCGGCCATGCCCCCCCCCCCCCCCCACCGAATTCCCTTAGGGATTTTTCCCCCCATGGGCCTTCTTTCCACCAGAAGGCCCATTTAGGAAAATCAGCCTTAATAAATTCGAAAATAAATATATAAAATCATATTTGGACATTAATTACACTAATTAATATCAAACATATTATATATAATTTATTCTAGCTCCGAAAACTATTTCGTCGCTGCCCGATCTCCATCGGACCTCTCCCGGGACGTTCCCGGTGATATCTTTCCTTTCCGGTTGTCTTGTCGAAACCCCTTAAGTGTGTTACCCTAGCGGTTCGATATAATAGCAGGTATGATCGAGACTCCTCTCTGATCAACGACTAATTCGTAGGCCTGGACCCCATGAATTAATCCCTGTGATATAACGAATGACTTTCATCTATCAAACCTGAACGTAAAGTCTTAAACCTTTTGCCACATCGATACTTAGCGTGTCCGAGCGTCGTTCATAGATATCTCCATATCTAGCTGACCTCGTTAACGACAACGCTATCTTCTACTCGTCTATGATTTCATGTCTCCGTGACCTAGTCACATGCTTGCAAGCTCATTAGACATAATCTCACCGAGTGGGCCCTAGAGTATCTGTCCTGCTATGCGGACTGGCAAATCCCGCTCTTGACCCCTCGTCTCAACTACTCCTTTCCGATACCCAAAAGTATCACCGTTATTGTCATACTAATTAAGATACGACGTTTGGTGCAATCCAAGTATCTTCCAGGAATAACAATAAGAGTTGGTCTCACGGTCAAAGGCGTAATGACTACGTCCTACAAATATGGGTATGTCCATCACATCGTTCTCCAACGATATGACTTCCATTGCCGACCGGCGCCATGCCCTATGATCGGGAAACCTCGATCATCGATCGCGCAACGAAACTATTCTTAGTAGAGGCTACTAGGGACCTGGTTGTTTACGCATCACACCCGTATTAATGTTTCCGCTTAATACGGTTATAGCATGACACAAAAACGTATTATGAACAAACGAGATATGATAAAGAAACACTCTTTATTAATTGCCTCTAGGGCATATCTCCTTCAGTCTCCCACTTGCACTAGAGTACAAATTAATCTAGATTACAACTTGGTAAAAGCCGGACACCCATAGCATCTTGGTGTTTCACGTGCTTGTCAAGCGGAAGAGGCTTCGTCAGGAGATCTGCCACATTCAGATCCGTATGCACTTGCAAATCTTTAAATCGCCTCCTTGTACGTACTGTCGTATCACATGGAAGCGTCGGAGTATGTGTTTGGCGGTGGAGTGAGACCTTGGCTCCTTCGCGTTAGCAATGGCACCCGTATTGTCGCAGAAGAGGACCACGGGGTCTTGCACGCTCGGGAACACTCCAAGTTCAATGATGAACTTCCTCAGCCACACAGCTTCATTCGCGGCTTCGCAAGCAGCAATATACTCCGACTCCATTGTAGATTGTGCGACGATGGGTTGTTTCCCACTTCTCCAGCACACGGCGCCCCCATTCACCTTGAACACATAACCTGTCTGTGACTTAGAGTCATCGGGGTCTGAGCAGAAACTTGCATCCACGTAACCTGTTACGCCAAGTTCTTCATCGCAACCACCATAGACAAGGAACATTTCCTTTGTCTTATTGAGATACTTAAGAATGCTCTTAACAGCAATCCAATGCGCCATTCCAGGATTACTCTGGAAACGGCTTGTCAAACTTAGAGCTAATGCCACATCAGGTCTAGTACTTAACATTGCATACATAATCGATCCTATGGCTGAAGCATAAGGATGTTTAGTCATATCGGCCTTATCCTGTTCCGTTACCGGACACTGTGCCTTTCGCAAATTTTTTATTCTTGATAACCGGCAGAGAACCCTTCTTTGCCTTCTCCATACCGAAACGCTTCAGTATTTTATCAAGATAAGTACTCTGACTCAACGCTAATAGACGTCTTGATCTATCACGATAGATTTTAATGCCTAAGACGTATGCAGCTTCTCCTAAGTCCTTCATGGAAAACATACTGTTTAAATAACCCTTCACGCTATTCAGAAGTTCCACATCATTCCCAATTAGCAATATGTCATCTACATATAGTGCTAAGAACACAACCGAGCTCCCACTCATTTTCTTGTAAATGCAGGTCTCTTCCAAATTTTGGACAAATCCAAAACCTTTGATTACCTCATCAAAGCGAAGATTCCAGCTCCGAGATGCTTGCTTCAATCCATAAATGGAGCGCTGAAGCTTGCATACCTTGCCAGCATTTTCTGGATCGACAAAACCTTCCGGTTGTACCATGTACAACTCTTCCTCAATGTTTCCATTTAGGAAGGCTGTTTTGACATCCATCTGCCATATTTCATAATCGTAATAGGCAGCAACTGCTAACAAAATCCGAATAGACTTCAGCATCGCTACCGGTGAAAAAGTTTCATCGTAGTCAATCCCATGAACTTGTCGGAAACCTTTTGCGACAAGCCGAGCTTTATAGACGGTCACATTACCATCAGCATCAGTCTTCTTCTTAAAGATCCATTTATTCTCGACGGCCTTACGCCCTTCGGGAATATCCATCAAAGTCCACACTTTGTTATCATACATGGATCCTATTTCGGATTTCATGGCTTCTAGCCATTTCTCGGACTCTAGACTCGCCATTGCCTCCTTGTAGTTCGTAGGTTCGTCTTGTTCAATTAACATGACGGTGCAAACCATGTTGCCATACCATTCTGGTGCGATACTAGATCTACCAGACCTACGAGGTAGAACACTTTCCTCGACAGTTTCTCCCACTCCATCTGTGGAGGACGTTTCCGGAACAGCTTCCGTTGCGCCACTCGGAATCTCGAGTTCAGGATCAACGATCTCATCGAGGTCTACCTTCCTCCCACTTAATCCTTTCGCGAGAAACTCCTTCTCCAGAAAGGTACCGGTCTTCGCGACAAACGTCTTGCCCTCAGCTTGGTTGTAGAAGGTGTATCCTACGGTTTCCCGCGGATATCCTACAAAGACGACTTTCTCCGACTTCGGTTCGAGTTTGTCGGGCTGTAGTTTCTTAACATACGCCTCACAACCCCAAACCTTCAGAAACGATAACTTAGGCTTCTTGCCATACCATAATTCATACGGTGTCGTTTCAACGGATTTGGATGGAGCCCTATTTAAAATGAATGCGGCTGTTTCTAACGCATAACCCCAGAAGGATACGGGCAAATCGGTAAGAGACATCATAGATCGGACACTATCCAGTAGAGTACGATTACGTCGCTCGGACACGCCGTTACGTTGCGGTGTTCCAGCAGGCGTAAGTTGGGGTACGATGCCACAACTCTTCAGATGTGTGCCAAACTCAAAACTCAAATACTCGCCACCACGATCGGATCGGAGGTGCCTGATTTTCTTGTTAAGCTGATTTTCAACTTCACTTTGAAATTCTTTGAACTTTTCAAAAGTTTCAGACTTGTGTTTCATCAAATAGATATAACCGTATCTACTCAAGTCATCAGTGAAGGTGACGAAGTAACGATAACCATTGCGTGTCGATACGCTCATTGGTCCACACACATCTGTATGTATGATCCCCAATAAATCCGACGCACGTTCAACGAAACCTTTGAACGGTGTCCTGGTCATTTTGCCCATAAGGCATGGTTCGCATGTATCGAGGGATCCAAAATCCAACGAGTCCAAAAGTCCATCGGAGTGGAGTTTCTTCATGCGCTTTATACCAATATGACCAAGACGGCAATGCCACATATACATGGCGGTATCATCACTACACTTAATCCGTTTGGCTTCTATGTTATGGATGTGAGTACTACGATCGAGATTCAACAAGAATAAACCATTATTCTCGGGAGCATCAACATAAAAGATATCATTCATATAAATAGCACAACTGCTTGATACTGATTTAAATGAATAACCGTCTTGTAACAGGCAAGACCCACTTATAATGTTTACACTCAACGATGGTACAAAATAACACTTATTTAAAACCAAAACTAATCCCGATGGTAGATGTAGAGGGAGCGTGCCGACAGCCACCACGTCGACTCTCGATCCGTTGCCGACGCGCATCGTCACCTCATCCTTAGCCAGCCGCCGTTTATTCCGTAACTCCTCCTGAGAGTTACATATATGAGCAACAGAACCAGTATCAAATACCCAAGTGTTGCTACGGGCGGATGTAAGGTACACATCTATAACATGTATATCAAATATACCTTGCTCTTTTTCGACTATCTTGCCAGCTTTCCTATCCTCCAGGTACTTGGGGCAGTTGCGCTTCCAGTGACCTTTTCCCTTGCAGTAGAAGCACTCCACGCCAGCTCTGGGACCAGATTTGTTAGTCTTGGGCTTGGCAACCAGTTTGCCCTCCCTCCTGGACTTCCAACTCTTCTTTCCCTTGCCACCGGATTTCTTAAAATCGACGGTCTTGTTGACCATCAACAGCGTGTGCTCCTTCTTGATCTCCACCTCAGCAGTCTTGAGCATCACGAACACTTCACCCAGGGACTTAGCCATGCCCTGCATGTTGTAGTTCATGACGAAGCCTTTATAGCTAGGGGGCAACGATTGCAGCACCCTATCAATCGCCAGCTCATCGGGAATCTTGCATTCCAGAGCATTCAGGCGTTGAACGTAGCCAGACATCTTGACCACGTGCTCGCTCACACTGCTATGCTCCTCCATCTTGGCCGAGAAGAAAAGCTCGGAGGCTTCATATCTCTCAGCCTTAGCCTGCGGCGCAAAGACAGCCTTGAGATCAGAAATTATCTCGAAGGCACTCATCTTCTCAAAGCGCTTCTGCAGGTCGGCTTCCATGGCATAGAGCATGCCACTCTGGACAAAGGCGGAGTCCTCCGATTTGGTCTGGAAGACCTTCTTCTCATCCTCAGAGGCATCATCTGCGGGAGGGTCACCTATGGCGGCCTCAATGACGTAGGCCACCCTATGGGGAGTGAGGAGGATCCTCAGGTTGCGGAACCAGGCCATGAAGTTTGACCCATTGGTCTTAAGCTTTTCTTTCTCAAGGAACAGACCTAGGTTAAACGAGGGGCGAGACATCTACAATGGAATTTGCAACAACATAAGACTTTGTTCATAATAATTTTGAGTTATAGTATTTTTAGAAAATAACTGACATAACTCCCACTCAAACGAACATCCCTTCTGGTCGTTTAAGCGATTACACGACCCCCATCCATTGCACCACCCCTCATCGTCAGAGCCGGCAGCACAACTTCAAGGGTAGACAATTGTCCATCACAACAACTCTGTGACTCATGCTCGACCTTTCGGCCTCCGTGTTCCGAGGCCATATCTGCATATGCTAGGCTCGCCACTATAACCTCCACGTAACGCTTGTGCAACATGGCTTACACCCACTGTATGCGAACGACGATATGTCTGACACCCGATCGTCACGGCCTGCCTCATAACGTAGAACTTTCTTGGTGGTGCTCGTTGGAGGAAGAACACTAGTGGTATTTTTGAAGGGATCATCTTATATATGACTACCGCCGTGTAACTACTATATACTAATATATATAATCACACAATATAAGATGCACACAAAACATCAAATGTAATGCGATGTGATACAGTCCATTGCGCCATGGTCTTCTTGGCGCCCGCAGTTCATAAACAATTTAATAAACCTACCTTGACCATATCACATAGCCCCTGCAAAATAAAGTTAGACGCTTCTACTTTATCTTTTGCATATTTTACGTGGCTTGGGGCTGTCGTAAATAGAACCGCTTCATACCTACGAACCTTATGACCACAACAACGATCCAATAATTGCATGTTTAAGCATCCCTTTCGGGCCCTCCATTGAAAATGCAAGACCAACTAAAGAGAGAGAAACTGACACCCGCCAGCCACATATACGGTACAAGCCGTATGTCAGTAGTGGAACCAGTCTCGCGTAAGCGTACGCGTAAAGTCGGTCCGGGCCGCTTCATCAACTCGATGCCGCTGGAATCACAAGTGCACGCTAGAGGGTAGCAAATAACAGGAACGGTGCCCCCGAGCAGAACACGGGTTCTAACAGCGTACAGCTATATCTACGATAGATCGGCTCAGATACCACTGAAGGGGATCGTGTGCAGAAAACAAAAAATTTCCTAGCAACGATATCCTTAAAACATGCCAAGATCTGTTCTATGCAGATATAGTAGTACGAACGGAGATCGGAATACATACCCTTGTAGACCGAAAGCGGGATTACGTTCCCGCACGAACGTTGATGATGAAGACCGACGAAGCCGACCTCAAGGTCGTGAAGAGGAAGAAGACCTCCCAGTACCGCTAGCGCAGCACCTCGCAGGGCGTTACACACGTACGGTGGAGACGACGGCCTCCGAAGCTCCAGTCCAGGACGAGCAGCGGAAGACTTGGACCGGAACACCAGCAGCGCGGCAGCGGGCTATGGTGGAAGAGATCCCCTTCTCAACTCGGCGCAACTCCGACAAAGGGAATCACGAAGTCGAGAGAGAATTGGGAATTAATTGGATGAATTAAAAGGCCAGGGGTGCCCCTCTATATAAAGGCTCCCGGGAGGGAGCCAACTTGCTAACCAGGCAATGTGGGACTAAACCCCACATGCCTGGTTCGGCTTGAACAGTGCGCCGGCCCTGGTGGGCCCCTTTTGGCCCACCTAGGCCGGCCATGCCCCCCCCCCCCCCCCCCCACCGAATTCCCTTAGGGATTTTTCGCCCCATGGGCCTTCTTTCCACCAGAAGGCCCATTTAGGAAAATCAGCCTTAATAAATTCGAAAATAAATATATAAAATCATATTTGGACATTAATTACACTAATTAATATCAAACATATTATATATAATTTATTCTAGCTCCGAAAACTATTTCGTCGCTGCCCGATCTCCATCGGACCTCTCCCGGGACGTTCCCGGTGATCTCTTTCCTTTCCGGTTGTCTTGTCGAAACCCCTTAAGTGTGTTACCCTAGCGGTTCGATATAATAGCAGGTATGATCGAGACTCCTCTCTGATCAACGACTAATTCGTAGGCCTGGACCCCATGAATTAATCCCTGTGATATAACGAATGACTTTCATCTATCAAACCTGAACGTAAAGTCTTAAACCTTTTGCCACATCGATACTTAGCGTGTCCGAGCGTCGTTCATAGATATCTCCATATCTAGCTGACCTCGTTAACGACAACGCTATCTTCTACTCGTCTATGATTTCATGTCTCCGTGACCTAGTCACATGCTTGCAAGCTCATTAGACATAATCTCACCGAGTGGGCCCTAGAGTATCTGTCCTGCTATGCGGACTGGCAAATCCCGCTCTTGACCCCTCGTCTCAACTACTCCTTTCCGATACCCAAAAGTATCACCGTTATTGTCATACTAATTAAGATACGACGTTTGGTGCAATCAAAGTATCTTCCAGGAATAACAATAAGAGTTGGTCTCACGGTCAAAGGCGTAATGACTACGTCCTACAAATATGGGTATGTCCATCACATCGTTCTCCAACGATATGACTTCCATTGCCGACCGGCGCCATGCCCTATGATCGGGAAACCTCGATCATCGATCGCGCAACGAAACTAGTCTTAGTAGAGGCTACTAGGGACCTGGTTGTTTACGCATCACACCCGTATTAATGTTTCCGCTTAATACGGTTATAGCATGACACAAAAACGTATTATGAACAAACGAGATATGATAAAGAAACACTCTTTATTAATTGCCTCTAGGGCATATCTCCTTCACATTGTACTGATTCTGAAGGGGGGAGGAGACGCGACGTCTACAGCTGACTTTTGCCCTGTCAGCTTGATGCACAGCGCGGCGAAGCTGGTTTGCAAGATGCTCGCGAACAGAATTGCACCGGAATTACCGCGTCTGATCTCGAACAGCCAGAGCGCCTTCATTCGAGGCAGAAGCATCCAAGACAACTTCATCTACGTTCAGAACGTGATTCGGGAGGCGCACAGGAAGAAGAAGCCGCTGGTATTCATGAAATTGGACATAGCAAAAGCCTTCGATTCTGTGAGTTGGGCTTATTTGCTAGAGATTATGGAGGCCTACGGTTTTGGGCCTCGCTGGCGAGACCTGGTCTCTCTGCTGCTCGCCTCCTCCTCCTCCAGAGTTCTGCTTAATGAGTTGTCGGGCCGGCCCTTCAAGCATGGTCGTGGGCTGCGACAGGGAGACCCAATCTCCCCCTTCCTCTTCCTGCTGGCGATTGAGCCCCTACAGCGGATTCTGCAGCTCGCCACTGACGCCGGAGTTCTCTCCCAGCTGCAGCTGTCAAGCGCGAGGTTAAGGACGAGCCTATATGCTGACGATGTTGCGCTCTTCGTCAATCGTGTGCAAGAGGAGGTCGCCGAGATACAGGACATTCTTGTGCACTTCGGGCAGATCACCGGGTTGCGGGCTAACCTGCAAAAATGCACCGCATACCTGGTGGGGGGCAGATCGACGGATTACGTGGCTGTGCTGCAAAGCTTTGGGGGTGCGACTGGGCAACTACCGTGCAAGTACCTCGGGCTGCCGTTGGGGGTCAGGAAACCGCGGCGGATCGACATCCAGCCTCTGATCGATCGGGCGGCGGCTCGGGTGCTGCCTTGGAAGGGAAAAATGATGAACGAGATGGGACGCCTGACGCTGATCAATTCAACACTCACGTCGATCTTTACCTACTTCCTAACCTGTTTTGCGCTAGACAAGTGGGCAACGAAGAAGGTTAACAAGACCAGACGTAGCTTCCTCTGGGCTGGGGATGAGGAGGCTCATGGTGGGAAGTGCTTGGTAAATTGGGGGCAAGTTGCGGCACCGAAGAACCTGGGCGGGCTGGGAATTAAGAACCTTGGCCGCTATGGACGGGCTCTTCGGTTGCGTTGGCTATGGTTTGAATGGGATCAGCAAGAGAGGCCTTGGCTGGGAACGGTTGTACCATGTGACGCTGCGGATCGAAATTTGTTCAGCTCCTGCACAACTGTGCACCTGGGGAATGGAGAGATCGCGAAATTTTGGACGGATCTTTGGATGCAGGGGGTGGCACCGTGTGAGATCGCACCCGCGGTCTTTCCGTTCGCCTGGAGGAAGAAACTTTGCATCAAGGAGGCTCTGCACAATGGCAGGTGGATGGCAGGACTGAGGCGGATTGATTCCGATTCGCAACTGGAGCAGTTCGTCGACCTCTGGCATAAGGTGCAGCAGGTGCAGCTCAACACCTCGCGAGATAGGATCACCTGGAACCTGACGGCGAACGGGATATACTCGGCCAGAAGCGCATACGAGATTCAGTTCCTTGGGCGAGTGCAGCGTCCGATCCTGGAGCGATGCTGGACTCTAACGGTGGAGCGGAAGATCAAATTCTATATGTGGCTTCTGTTGCAGAACCCCAATTGGACCTCAGACAGATTGGCGGCGCGGGGATGGCCTCATTCACCCAATTGCTGCTTCTGCGATCAGCATTGCGAGACGGCGGCGCACCTCCTGCTGCATTGTACCTTCGCAAAGGAGCTCTGGACGCTCCTGGCTGCTGACTCCGAGCACCTCTCCACGACTGCGTTGGCTGCCACCACGGTGAACGGCTGGTGGCGGCTTTCGGACGCTGGGCCAACGAAGACGACGAAATCCAAGAACGCAGCACTGGCCACTTACACGGCCTGGCACATCTGGAAGGAGCGGAATCGGCGCACGTTCCAGAACAAGTGCTTGACGCCACCGGCGGTGTTGCAGCTGATTAGAGATGATCTTGTCCTCCTGGGGGAGGTCTTTTGGGAGTAGTCTTTCTTGTTTTTCGGACTGATCTATTCTGATCAGTCAAACTGCAAAATTCTTGTATTCTTTTCCTCCTATAATGCATTGGCAGAGCTCCTGCCCGTTAAAACGTCAAAAAAACTATTTACAATATCGCACAAACCACGGGAAACATGGAAAATCATGTAGTGAGGTTTTCCCATTTATGTAGAGAAGATTATAGAAATAGAACTCATTTAAATGAAACGGAGGGAGTAGATGATAGTTAGGCAGTCCCTAAGGGCACCTCCAACGGGCTGGCGCATACGGACCAGCCCAGTCCTCTTTTGTCCGTTTGGGGTGGCTTTGGGGCGGGACGGACAGGCGCTCGGTCCGCCACTATGTCCTCCCTGTCCGCGTCGGGCCCAAGGTCCAGCCACACAAATCCCCTCCCCCAAACCCTCGTTCGGCCGCCATTCCCCTCCCCAGCCGCCGCCCTCGCCGCCGACGCCCCAGCCGCCGCCGCCCCCGCCGTTCATGGAGGACGGACTGTCCAGAACGACGGCCGCTACTGGCGCCGCCCTCCTCGCGGTGAAGAAGGAGCCGAAGCCGGCCTCCATCAAGCGACAAGGCCGGAGGGAGCGGACTCGTTCGAAGAAGGCCGAGGAGAAGGCCGCCATCGAGGCGGCCAAGGAGAAGGAGCGGCTCGCCGCCATCGCGCAGCGGGCCAACTCCGACCTCATCGCCGCCCAGGCCGCCGCCCGAGTCGTCCTTCTTTTCAAAGGTGAGGTCTTTGCAGGGGCCTACGCTGCCGCCTCCGGCCTCTCCCCCGACTGCCGCCAAAGGCAGGCCGCCGAGAACCGCGTCCCCTGGCCTATCGACGCAGTCTCCGGCCGCCGCCAATCATCCAGTGTCGTGGCTGGGTTCCCGCGAGGAGTCGCCGAAGATATCGTCCGTCCCGGCCGAGCCGAAGTCCCTCGACCTCAACCTGACCCCGACTGCCGTCGAGGTCCGGTGTGGCAAATCGAAGACCGCGGCGGGTGGTAGGATGACCATGCCCGAGGCCCGTCACCTCATGTTCGAGGGGTGCGACGGGTCCGAGTTCCCGCCGACGACGCCTGCCAACCCGGCGTACTTCGCCGAGGCCATGGACGACTTGATCAACTGCCGCACCCCGTTCGATCCCGCCGAGGCCGAGACACAAGAGGTCAACACATACTTCGACCCGGCCTACGTCGACACACAATACCCCGAGGCGAGCATGCCCGACATACAACACCCCGATGTGGTCGACATTGAGGATCAGCCACTCGATGTCGACGAAGAGCACGCCCTCATCGCGTGCGTCCTAGAGGACACAAGTCCTCGGCGCAAGACATGAAGCGTGAGGCGGCACAAGCCCAATTGGAGGAGACCTTGAAGACGTTGATCGCCGGCAAGGAGGAGTCCACCGCCGCTAGGTACGAGGAGAAGCGCAAGGACAAGGAGGAAGCCATGGCAAGGTACGTGGAGATGCAAAGGAAGAAGCTCGAGATCGAGCAAGAGAAGATGAAGGCCGAGGAGACCCGGCTCATGCTCGAGGCCAAGACGGAGGAGAATCACGTGAAGCTTGCGTTGCTCGCCGAAGAAAATCGAATCATGATGGCCGACTTGACCATCATGGACCCGGAACAACGGGCATGGATCCTCAAGAAGCAGAAAATGATCCGTGAGCGCGAGGACATGTGATGTCCTTGTTTATTTCAATTTATTAGGTGTTAAACTATTTAAATTTTGAACAATTTGTATTGTAATCTATTTGTGTTAAACAATTTTTAAATTTATTTAGATGTTTGTACATTTTTTGGCCTCTTTTTTGCGCCAGGCCGTTGGGGGCAAGCCAACCCCGAACGGACAAAGGCCCAAAATGTGTCCGCTATCGCCCAAAGGGACAAATGCCTTAATAACTGGTGTCCGTGGAATTCAGGTGTAGTGCGGGGGTCTTTTTCCGAAAGCGCTGGGTACATTTCAAAAAGAACTAGCAGAGGAAGCCACCGTCCCCTTCCCCCTCTCCGCCCGCGCGTGACTAAATCAGGTACGAGATTACAGCCGGAGCCTCTCGCATCTGGGGCGGCAGGGCCCGCCGCCGGCGTGGGCATGAGCCGTAGGCGCAGGACAGTGTGTGGGGCGTTCGGCGGAGCACGCTCTGTTTTCCGACGTCGCCGCGGGAGGCCGGACAGCGGAGAATGGACAAATTACCGCATCAATGCGGGGAAAGGGCGACGCCTTAGTCATGTAAGTCTGCTCCTATCTCGTCAAGCTATCCTTGTGTTTACCAGATCTGTTTTTACTCCAGGATACGTTTAACAGATCTCTATCGGATATCAGATATTCCTTTCTCACACGATTGTCGGATCTTGTTGGTTCATTCATCTCTGTTTTGTCATTCTTCTACCTTCATGGGGTGTAGGTCTTTGTCAGCTAAAAATTGCTTCTTTTTTATGTAAAATCTCCGCTTGGCTGTTCTGGAGATCACAAAGAATTCGTCGATTTCCGTTTGGGGTTTCACACGTCTTTATGGACAATCGCCGCTTGTTTGTTCTTGATGAAACCTTTAATTGGGTTGTTAATCTCTCTGTCTGGTCTCGATGGGAGAAATCAAAAAAAGCTTTCGCTTTTGTGTCTAGTTCCGCTCGTCAACCGCGGAGAAATCCCAGCCGCAAATACGTAATTAAGTCACAAGCTTCGCAACAATCAGGCGTCTGACTCAAAAGGACGCAGCGACGCTAAGCATTCGATCGGGATTGCAGCGTAGGGAGACGGGAATTTATTCCTAGCGTCCCCTGTTTCAAAATGAAATAAAATATGGACAACTATTACCCTAGGCAATGGAAACAACACTCTGTTCTGGCAGGACCATTGGCTGCAAGGACACACTCCCAAAGAGGTTTTCCCAGCTCTGTTCAAGCACTCAAGCAAAAAAAACATAACCGTCCGAGAAGCCCTCACGAATAGAAGATGGATCTCCTTGATCAAGCAAAACCCTACCGAGCAAATCTTGAGAGAATATGTTGATCTTTGGCAGAGGACTCAACTCATCGAGCTGAATGATCTGGCTGATGATATCACCTGGAACTTAACTGCCAATGGTACATATTCTGCACGCTCAGCATACCACATTCAATTCATGGGAAGGACTGAAAGCACCTTCAAAGAGTTAATTTGGCAGATCAAGATCCCAGGAAAAATTCGATTCTTTGCGTGGTTAGCCATTCAAGAAAAATGTCTAACTGCGGACAATTTAGCAAAGCGCAACTGGCCTCATGAACCTTTATGCAGCCTTTGTCATCTCGGTATGGAAACTGCTCCCCATCTCCTGGCAAGCTGTCCGTTCTCTACTGGAATTTGGGGATACTGTTTGACAAGCTTCAAGTTCCCAATCAGCCTGATGCCAACTCAGAACACCACCGACCTCAAGGAATGGTGGCTAAACGCCTTAAACAGCTTAGAAGCCCAAAGACGCAGTCATTTCTCTTCGATGGTCATGACTGTATGGTGGTTCATCTGGCGGGAACGCAATGAAAGGATCTTCAACAACAGAGCTCTCACCTTCTTCGATATTTGCGACAAGATCACCGCCGAACTCTACCTTTGGGCGAGAGTTCGCTTGAAGGGCGCCATGTGGATCGGCGCGATTTAAGCCTCCCATGACACGGTGTACAGTTGTTATGTTATGTTCTGTTCTTTTTCTTGTCTTCTTCTCTTGACTCTATTCTTGTTGTAACTCTGTAACAGACCTGGTTCATCCGCTTCTCTTAATTGAAAAAGATCACAGCACTTGCTGTGCTCGTCAAAAAAAAGAAATAAAATATGGATGGCCTAATAGAAGAATTAGCCCCGCCGGCGATCTGGTATTAGGGCCGCGAATCGATCGGTCGCTGGGATCCCCGGCGAAAGCAGCAGCCTCACCTGGTACCGTAGCACAGACAGCAAGCGGCCGGCCGGCGGCAGAAGAAGTGCGATGAGCGGTGAGCTAACTGGTGGCCAGAGCAGAGCGGCGGAGGGCTGGGACTGGGCGCCCGACGCTCTTCGGCAGTCTCGGCACCTCTGGAGGACAGGAGAAGCCGGACTATTGGACGGTGGTGGCGGCCTGGAGGAACGCAGCTGCCCGGCCGGCGGCGGCCTAGACGAGCGGGCCGGGGTTCGCTCGGGGGGTTAAACTGGATGGGATTTGGTGGCCGGCTCGCGAGCCAAGCCTCGAGCCCGTCGAGCCGCCCCACCACGAGCCTCTTTAAAAAAAAATGTTCTACTGTCAAGCCGAGCCTTGTCGAGCTTGACCGAGCCACGAGCCGGCTCGGCTTGATTCCAATTATAACGGGAGAGGAGGTGGTGGGGCCAGTATTGGTCCCACACGCGCGACGCGTCAACCTTGCACGCGGTCAACCGCCCAGAGCAATCATGTTTCTGTTTTTGGCTGTGAACCGCCCAAGAAGAAATCGTACTGTACATTATTATTAAGTAGAACTTTTTTCGTGTAGTCTCTCTCTGTTAGGTGTCCATATTTCTTTAGCGCGTCTCCGTTTGGTACTCGTCTCGGATTGGTAGCTACGGAAGAAAATTGGAAACTGTCACCTTCCTCGACTCGGACTCATATATGCGTCGATATATATACCCCATATGCACTATCTTGAAATCGTATTCTTTGTTCCTTGCTGCATGTACGCCATGGACATGAAGACGGCCAAGAAGAGTAGGAAGAAGAGCAAGGCGCCCGAGTTGCTGGATGAGCTAGTCTTGGAGATCCTTGCGCGGCTGCCCGTCAAGTCCCTCCTGCGCTTCAAGTCTGTCAGCAAGGCATGGCATGCAAACATCAGCGACCCCTCGTTCATCCGTGCACATCTCCAGCGCCGTGCTTCCGACTGGAAGCAAGATCCGTCGATGCTCATCACCCCGCACACTCTGGACCGTGTCATCCCAGGGGAACTGTTGCCGACCACTTTCTCTAACCGTATCCGCTTCTACCAGTGGCAGCTGGGCAACTCCAAGGCAACGTTCGTGCACGGCAAGGACTTCCCTAGCGAGTTCAACTCGGTGTGTGGGTTTGCCCACTGCGATGGCCTGGTGCTAGTCCCCACGGACACCAAGGTCTACCTCTTCAACCCAGCCACCAGGGACACTCTCACGCTGCCCGAGAGCGACCGCAACAACAAGAAGGTACGCGACGATGGAGCCTACTGTCTTCCCGTAGGGCTCGGCCTAGACCCTCGCACCGGCAAGTACAAGGTTGTCCGGTCCTTCTATCGCTCTAGAGATGCACATACAGACATCTATAGCATGGGAATGGAGGTGTACACCGTTGGTAACAACAGCACGGCTTCCTGGAGAGAAACAGCCTTCGATCCACCCTTTGCAGTCGCGGAATTTATAACAGCGAGATCTGTCAGGGGGGCAATGTTTTGGATCATCGACAAGCGCCATGTCAGACGGTGTCCGCATGGTCTCCTCCGCTTTAGCCTGGAGGACGAGGCATTTGACATCACCTGTCTGCCTGATTCCTTGGACCCTGCACTTGACCAGTCTTTCCTCCTGGATGTACTGCACGGAGAGCAGCTATGCCTGACCGCTCCGAGCAGCAGCAGCCCGGCAGTACCGCCGTCTTTTACAGTCTGGACGCTGACGGAGGATGCTGGCATGGACTCGCGGTGGGAGCCGCGTTACAAGGTCCATCTTGAAGATCTGTTCCGTCCCATGGCTCTTCTACCGGACGGCGGCTCGCTAGTGCTTTGGGCAAACCATTATATGTTCCGCTACGACTTTGAAACTCCTGAGATGACAAACCTGTGCGAGTTGGAAGTGCTGAAATATCAGCGTCGTAGGGCCGGAACCTTTGAGGCAGCTCGGCATGATATCTTCGGCTTCAACGTAATACCCTACACAGAAAGTCTTGTTCAGATAACTTCCGCTTAGGCCGTCGGTCAATTGGATCAAGCGTTGCGTGTTGTATGTGATATGTTGTCATGCCAGAAGTGTGGTGTATGATATATTGTTATGCCAGAAGTGTGGTGTACAATTTTATTTGCTATGCTCGGTATGAGGCGTATTCATCAGCTATTTTGGCTTGGATATAAGTGAGCCTCGGTGGTACTGTTTAAACTGTGTTTGTCTACTGTATTTTTTCTTGCCTTTTGAAATTAGAACATCTTTACAAGTATGAACAAACAAGAAGCATTAACAGCACAATACATCTGAACAAATTCGTAAAGAACAAATAAGTGCACTTCCTTGAGTTTAGAATTGGACATAAACCATAATAGGTATCGTTGCTGCGCCCCTCCCTTTTAAGAGGTAATTGCAACACAAGTCCATAAGGTGCAGTTTCATAAAAACCTCTATAGGTGTGATTTGTTGGTACAAAACGTTTTGTTACATGTGTAGATTTATATAAAACGGATATGGTGGCAACATATGTCCTGTCCACGCTGGAAAACTGGCAACGCTCTGGCAACGCCCCAGAGCGACTAACAGATTTGCAGCTAACCCCCTTCTCGCCATTGTCTCTCTCGCTCAACTCTCCCACGTCAATCGAATAAGGAACATAAATCGTTCGCCCTCATCTCCCCATCCCACGTTCCTCTCGACCACACCGGCAACCTCAGATTTGTTTGGCTGCCGCCGCCCCTAACCACTCCCCGCCGGTGAGCTCCGATTCACACGCGGCCGCTCTCGCCTAGCCCGACGGCGCCAACGGTTCAGTACACATATTAACAGGGGCAGCTCCAGGGGTATGCACCTGTATTCAGATGAATACCCAAGATTTGGAGGGCAAAAAAAGATGTATACACAGCCTAATACAGCGCCAGGGGTTGACAGCCCAACCCTATCCTACAGACGCAACAACGCACACACACCTCTCGCCCCGATCCCCTTCACCCTCCCATGCGCCTCGCTTTCCCTCCTATCTTTCTCGATGAGCCTTCCTCTACCAGCTCGTCTCACGCGCACACCTGGGGCTCCGGCCGTTCTGTCCTTTCAACCGGTGCACGCGGGAAGACGGGATGGAGAAGATTTAGAAGACAACGGCGCAAGGTTATGGAACGGTGTGAGACCATGTATTGCATGGTTGCGGTTAGGGTTTGCCTCTGCCTAAATATATAGCGCAGGTCGGGTAGGACGTGGGTAGTAAGCCATGACCGAGTAGGTAACGTCCCACGATCCCAGTGGAATCGAAAACGGCAAGATAATTAACGTGTCCGTTAATTATTAATCAATGACTCATTAATTTTCCCGAACTGCAAAAATATAAGCTCAGCTCGGCGAGATTCACGCGGCGTGGCAAGGCGAGGTGAGCGAGAAGGAGCGCGCGTGTGGCACTCTTCTTCTCTCATGCTCTCACTAGGTCATACTAGTACTAGAACATGCCACTATATAAAGTGGTGCAACTCACTCTCCACTAGCAGTATGAGACTAAATATTAATCACGTACTCACACAACCAGCCATTATTAATTGGCCATGGGAATTTTGGATTTTAGTTGGGTTGGACCAAGTACACTAAAATTTCAGCATGGCTCCCCCAGTGTCTTTTGCGTCAAAGAAACAAGAACAAAAGGTTTCCGTTCGGCTCTCTCCCTTCCTCAACTTGCCCAAATGATCTTAGATCGACCCAAATAATCATATTCAGGTGTTTCTCCGTCTGTTGCCACGCGCGTTGGATGAGATATTTTGCACATCCTGCAACAAGAAACAGAGCAGTCGAGAGCAAGATCATCTTGGCCTTGTATCCTCGAATGAACATATTGATCCCAGAAGAACATCAAGAATTCTCCTGGAGAAAAGCATGTCCCGAGGACAGAGCCGCCGCCTCTGTCTCTGACCTAGCCGCCGCCTCCAACTTTGCCTCCTCCATAGATCATCGGTTCCCCCTCCTCCGGCCGGCCTTGCCGGCGTCAGGAGGGGGTGGGGACCCCGATCTATGGGTGGAGATTTTCAAGAATAATAGTGCTTTTCAAGTATTAGGTTAGGCTTTTGGTAGTCATCTTCTTTTTCACCCACATCAATGAAGATGACATTGTCCACAACAAGTAACTTTCGGCACTTTGTTCGACAACGAGATATCCTTCCCGGTGTCAATGGTGGTGATATAAGATTGAAGTTTTATAGGTACAGTCTTCCAGATCTTGCTTCGCCAGATCGGTTTTGGATTTTTTTCTCATGGTTGCCGTGAGTAGGGTTTTCCTAGCAAAATTTGTCCCGGCTGCTACATCCTCGACAATGGTGATTCGTACTCTCGACTCCCCGGTGACGTCGATCAGGTTGTTCGGTTTCTTTTCCCTGGAATATCGATGTTGGTACTCTTTCCGATGTTGCATGATTATTTTAATGGTTGCGTGCATACACGTAGCCTTGGCACTGCGGCTCTAATTAAAATTATGGAAGGACACTTATTGATATTATCAGGTATATGATTCGTTATCTATGTTTTTCATCGGCTACCTTTGAAAAAGTACAAGATTGTGTCATGCAAGAAGAGAGATTTTAAAGACTTTGAAGATTTGCTAGTTTCCTTAGACTTTATTTTGTAATTGTTGGAGTCAACTTATGTATCTCTACCATGTACTATTCACTACTATAAATATATCGTGATATTTTTTGTCAAAAAAAACTTAACCTTGTATCCTCAACCTCACATCTCAACTTCATGCTTGGACTACGAAAACTCCAAACTCCTGTACATTGCATAAGATGAATCGCAACTTCTTGTCTGGTACGGCAACTCCTCACAATTTTCGACCTCGTCCGCCTATTCGGCATTCAATTACCGATGTTGAACAAGACGGTTTGAATCGAAACCTCCGCCGGCCATGGAGAGCACGCCGACGGGCAACGTGCAGCGCACGCGGCCCGAGCACCGCGGGCTCCGCAGCCGTCTTGCCGGCATCTTCTCCTCGCCCACGCCCGAACAGCAGTGCTCCGAACAGGTACAGATCCTACGACATGTCAAGAAATGATCGGAGGTTTTCGAGTGGTTTGATTATATAGCTCTGTCTCTATCTCTGTGTGTTCTGACTTCTGCGTGCAGGTCGCGGAGCTTAGGGAGCAGCTCCGGAAGCAGAGCGAGCTGAAGGAGACGTACAAGGCAAGGCTGGAGAACGCGCAGGAGTACCTCAGGTTCTGCCTCGAGGTCGCCCAGCAGCACGGCTTCTTGCACCTCATGTCCACCTCCAACGACGACAAGCAGTCGCCTCGCCGCACCGACGAAGCGGAAGCCACAGCGGCGTCAGAAGACAACGAGGAGGAAGGCGAAACAGACTTAGCAGAAGCGCCGCCATGCGACCCGTACCTGGCCGCCACAAGAGACCTCGCCGTGCAGCACGGCTGGTCCGTCGCACCGGACGAGGTATCGAGTAAAGAAGAGTCATGATCATCAGATCATGTGACAGTAAAACTCATACTCTACATATGCACTCGGTTTTTTCTGAACTCTGACTGGTATTCCGGGAGTGTGGAACAGATCGAGCTGCACGAGGTGATCGGCCGAGGGACGACGGCGGACATACACCGGGCGACGTGGAGGGGGCTCGACGTGGCGGTGAAGTGGATGAGGCCGGAGCTGTTCCTGTCCAACCCGAGCGCCGAGGCCTTCTTCGCGCAGGAGCTGGACGTCCTGTCGCGGCAGCGGCACCCGCACGTGCTGCGGCTGATGGGCGCGTGCCTGCGCCCGCCGGACAGCTGCTTCCTCGTGACGGAGCTCCTGAGCGGCGCGACGCTGGGGGAGTGGCTGCACGGGAGCAAGGAGCGGCGGAGGGAGCGCCCGCCGGGTTCGTCGCCTGTGCCGCCGCTGGCAGAGCGAGTGAGCAGGGCGCTGGAGATCGCGCTGGCGATGCGGTACCTCCACGAGCAGACGCCGCGGGTGGTGCACCGGGACCTGAAGCCGAGCAACGTGATGCTGGACGGCGATGCGCGCGTGCGGGTCGCCGACTTCGGCCACGCCAGGTTCTTGCCCGACGGCACGGAGGCGCTCACCGGCGAAACCGGTAAGAGGTCCCCTGTCCATGTACATATGGCTCCTGAAGTTCTGATTGTCTTCGCTTACATGTAATTATCATTCAAGTTCTGATTGTCTTCGCTTCAGGGACCTACGTGTACATGGCTCCTGAAGTTATCCGGTGTGAGCCGTACACCGAGAAATGCGACGTGTACAGCTTCGGCGTCATACTGAACGAGCTTGTCACCGGCGAGCATCCATACATAGATACCAGCTATGGGCCAAGCAAGGTTCATTAGGTTAACAGTTCCTTGATTCCATCGATCGACCTACTAACCAGTGTGAGTTCTTTGTTGATCTTAGCTGTTTTTTTTTTGACAGATTGCGTTGGAGGTAGCGGATGGAAAACTGAGGCCAAAACTCCCCGAAAACGACGCGCATTGTATCGGCATGGTGGATCTCATCTGCACAACATTGGACGCGGAGCCCTCGAGGAGGCCTTCGTTTGCCACTATCGCTTCGAGAAATAAAAGAACAGCTGATGTGATAGCGAGAACAAAAAGAAGCATTCTAGTTCTAATTGTAGCTAAGTCGCGCGAGAGAGAAATTGAATATGGTTTTACACCGCTAAACTTTAGTCTTTTCCATTCCGTCCATTGCTTGCACAATTGTCTACGGACGGACGTGGGTAAGTTTGCTGATGTACCGGTGGCCGGTGGATTCTTACCTGTTGCAGAGCGCCGCGAGCAGAGGTGTTAATCTTTCCTGTTGCACAATCTGGCTACTTCTTTTCAGGTGTACGTACGTAGCTCCTAGTTTGGACTTTGATCCATACTTGCAAAATAACTCCAGGCAACAAATAGTTGGTGGATTACTCATACAACTAGTTATCATCTAGTAGTACACCACGGTATCGTTATGATCTTAATAATAGTGGTAGCCATCTCCCTATATAGCTAAGAATGGCGACAGGAGCGGCCCTTCGCCGCCGTAGACTCACCCTAGCTCCGGGTGGTCTCGCGGTGGGAATCGCTGCTTCTCCGACGTGTGGATCGGCGGGGTCTCGCTTCTCTTGTCTTGAGGAGGACGGAGAGATCGCTGAAACGGAGGATTCCGCCTCTGATGGGTGCGATTCTGAGGTCCCCTTCGATGCGGCCATGGAGGTTCTGGAGGATTCGACGGCGCAGGTGGGCTGGACTACCGTCACCAGGAAGGGGCGGCGCACGGAGGCGGAGATCGCCCAGGATTTCTGGTGTGAGATTGGGTTTCCCACGCCGGCGTCTAGGTTCTGGGAGAGGGGTTCGACCTCGTCGCCGACGAGCTCGCCAGTTGCGGAAGAAGACTCGATGCAGCCTGGTCCGAGGCTGGGGATGCCGGAGAAGTTACCGTTCTCTTCTCCGTCGTGTGCTGTGGAGGAGAAGCAATCGCCGGAGAGGATCTCTCCGCCTGCTTCAACTCCGGCGTTGCGTGTTGTGCCGAAGCCGAAGCCGGTGCGTCTTGGGTGGCGAGGCCCGATTCCGCGACCTCGCTTGACCCCGTTGGCGACTCTTGGGATGTTCTTCCCCGCCTCCCAACCGGTTGAGCCGCCGGCGGTCCCCGTTGACTCTGCATCTCCGATCGCTGTCGCAATTGTTGCGCCCGGGATTTCCGTGCGTGATGCGGAATCACCGGCGATTCAAATTCGTCCGTCAGGTGGGCCAGGCCCTCAGGCAAATCCAGACCTCTCCTCCCGTTGGGCTCACCTGCGTCGTCGATTTGCACGCATATGGTACCGACCGGAGGAAGACTTTAGGGTTACCCCTTCGACCGAGACTGCATCGCCGCCTGGCTCTCCTCTCGCATCTCCGTCGAGCGCGTCGGCAACAGACAGTCCAAAGCGCTCCTTCGTGCAGATTGTGGCGTCGCGGCAAGCGATGGCGGGTACAGGACCCTCGGGTGGTGCGAATGCGGGAAACAAACCGGCCGGTGATGGAAGACCTGCAGCGGCCGTGGGAGCTACGGCTCCGGCTGCTGCAAACCCGACGGCGCCCCCCGTGCTTCCGTCCACGGAGTGGCCTATGATATTCGGTCGGCGCGCTGGTCCGGGTACGGGATGTGGTAGGCTGGCTGCGGCGGGGGGCTCGATTGGAGCAGCTCCGGCACCGACACAATTTGTTGCGGCACAGGTGACGACGATTCCTTTTGTCTTGGGCGCGGGGACTAGCGCGGCTAATGCAAATAACAAGAATAAAAGGAAGAAGAAGAAGCAGACCTTGCCGGCGGGGACAGCTGGGTCATCTACCGTTCCGGCCACTGCGGGGGTGATGGCTGTTGCTGCGCCGGGTGAGGCAGTTCAGGAGTCTGTGGCTGCGCCGGTGAAGTCCGTTGTTAAACGGAAAAAGTGTACCTTCTGCAAAGTTGATTCACATGAGACAAAGGAGTGCACTGTTGATCGGTATTGCTACATCTGTGACCGGATTGTCCACCCTACTAAGAGCTGCCCCACTTTGCGATTACCGAAGCCATATGCTGAGCTGGCGGGCATCGGATGTGAGGATACCATGTTCAGCACTCTACCAGACGGGATATTCAGACCTAATCTTGCTCCGAGTAATATGTCAGTGGCCAGGGGCGGAACCAGGAATATTGCTTAGGGGTGGCCAAACATGATAATCATACATTGGAGGGGGCCAACCATGGTCATTTTCTCTAAAAATCATGTCTAATTTTGACTTATGCATAAAATTTTCCTTAGATTACCATGGCATAGGGGGGGCCATGGCTCCTGCTCGCCACCCCCTGGTTCCGCCACTGTCAGTGGCCTTGGTGTCTGTGGAGGGTGATCCCGTTGTGGCGGAGTTTGTGCAGACTCTGGTTGCACGCTTTTGCCCGGCTGAGTCTTCATGGTGTTGGGAGGCCATTCCGCATGAGAATAATTCATACCTGGTTAACTTCCCATCGTTTGCTGATTTGGAGAGAATTGATGGTTTCGAGCTTGGGGTGCCAAGGCAGAAGTCACGGATTGTTTTCAGTGTGTGGAAGACTGAAGATGTTATGCACTCGCAGGAGTTGAGCCCTACTTGGGTACATGTCACCGTGGTGCCTAACACGATTCGCCACTTCCTGGGCATTTGGGTTGTGGGTGCTTTGGTCGGTAAAACTATGGATGTTGATCTTCTGTCTCTTCGGCGTCATAACATTGTCAGGGTGCTGGTTGCTATGTCTGACCCTATGGTTTGGGATACAAAAATCGTCAAGGCGGATGCGTTCATCATTCTCAAAGGCTATGTCTTTCACTTTAAAAGAGAGACGGCGGATTTTGTCCCGGGGCCGGATTTTGTACCATTCATGTGGAGGAAGCACGAAAAGGATGATGAAAGCAAGGGAGCCGAGGACACGTACCGTGCAGCGCCAGACGTGCAAGGTCCCTTCATGGCTACGGATGAGGATACTCCAATGCCCCAAGCTAATGTTTCGGGGCCTGGTAATTCATCACTTGGTTTGCTAGCTCCGCGGGTCAATGGAATTGCGGTGACACCTTTCAATCCCAAGCCGCAAACACCGAGAGGGAAGGAAATTGTTGAGCAATATGCTGGTCTGGATATGATGGATATGCAGTCTGCATCCATGGCGTTTTCGGTTCAGGCGAAACAACCTGTGGAAGAACTGCAGCTCGTGCTGCCCTCACCTATCGCTACGGCGGCCCAGCCCAGCAAGCAGCTCACAGCGAGCCCCTGTACGCCGCGCAGTGGCATTGTGCAGGAGGTGGCACGGCCAGGCGCGCGTGCTTCTGCAGCTGCTGCACCGGCCCATACCCAGCCGGAGGTTCCGATCAGTGCGGCCGCTACTTATGCGCCGCCTGCGCGCGCACCGCTCGCCCGGGAGGCCCAACCTGGCTCGCCTCAGAACCAGGGGGCGGTACGAAGCGAGCTGTCGCCGGCGTGCGACGCTGTGCCTTTGGCGCGGTCCAGTGGGCTGCCTGCTTCCGGTACGGATATGCTACCTGCTGCGTTGGAGGAGGCTAGCACGGATGGTGCTGGCTAAGATTTTGTAGTCGTTGCGCCTGTACAGTGTACACTCAGCGCTTGGCGCAACGGCTGTGGAGCCTGCGATGCAGCAATTGGTGAGCAAGGAGGTGGACACACCCGGGGTTGACACTTCTTCACCACTGGTCACCCCGGGGTCGACACCTCTGCGGAGGAGAGGGAGACATGCCGTGGCTCCGGATGGGTCGTCCAACTTGGACGAGGATTCCATGGCGAAGGCGATGCAGCGCAAGGCGGAACAGAACCTCGACAATGCTGGTATGGATAAAACTCCCAAGTCTTTCCTTACTTTTTCAAATTCAAATATTTCTGCGAAGTTGAATAGTGTAGGCGTTTCTATGGGAAGCAATTTTAACAGTATTGCGTTATCGACTAAAGCATTGAGACATTTGAAATATGACCGGTTAACAGTCACTCCAAAAGTCTCGTGTAAGTCGTTCACCCCCCACCCGGATGAAGAGGAGCTACATGACACACTTGATGTCCAGCTCCTCGCGAATCTGGTTGGGGAGTTCACGGAGGGGGGCTTGGATGAGGCGATGCAAAGTTCATTATATGATCTTAAAGCATCTGACCGGAAATCTAAAGCGAACTCCTCCAAGAAGAATAATAAAATAACGCCACAGAAAAAGGCGAAAATATCCACATCCCCAATTTTTTCCCGATGAATGGCATGTTCGCGAATAGCAGAGGTCTTCGGGACTTGGCTAAACACGCACGCATCGCTGATTCCATCAGGGATCATAGATTGGATTTTGTGGGTAATTCGGAAACTGGTAAACGGGACTTCTCGGCGAGTCTACTTAACCGCCTATCTGGTGGTGTAGATTTCACATGGGTATCCCGTCCACCACGTGGTAGATCTAGGGGCATACTACTCGGTGTTAGAAAAGACACCATGGATGTGTTGGCTAGTTCGGAGGGTGACTTTCACATAAAGTTGCACATCCGCAACAAAGCCGACAATTTCACATGGAGCCTAGTATCCGTGTATGGAGCAGCCCAAGATGAGCAAAAACCTGCTTTTCTTCGTGAATTAGTAAACCTCGCAAAAGATAATCCATATCCTATAATTATAGGAGGTGATTTCAATTTGCTGAGATTTACGCATGAGAAGAGCAGGGGGCGATTTGACAATAAGTGGCCTCTTTTATTCAACGCAGTCATTGACAGCCTTGATTTAAGGGAGGTTACTATGGTTGGGAGACAATTTACATGGGCAAATAGTCTCCCAGAGCCAACATACGAAAAGTTGGACCGTGTACTAATGGACTCAGATTGGGAAAATAAATTCCCAATGATCTCGGTACGGGCACTTGAACGTATAGAGGCATCGTCAGATCGTGCTCCCATATTTATAACTACTGGGAATCCTAGACCATTATGTAAGCAACCCTTCAAATTTGAGTTAGGTTGGTTACATCGGGAAGGATTCTTTGAGATGGTTAAAAAGATATGGGAGAGACCAGTCAGAGGTCAAACCCCAATCCAAAGGTGGAATAATAAAATTTATGCATTGCGTAGACACCTACGTGGATGGGCGAGACATATGGTTGGCCAATTAAAAAATGAGAAGCTTCGTTTGTCTATAATTATAGACGAGCTGGAGGCTTTAGCGGAAATGCGCCCGCTGTCTCCGCAAGAGATTGACTATAAAAATAAGTTCAATGCGGAGATGGCCTGAATTCTCCGCGAAGAGGAGCTCAAATGGTACCAGAGATCGAAAGCCCAATTTATTTTGGAGGGAGATTCGAATACGAGATACTTTCATAGCCTTGCAAATGGCAGGCATAGAAAGAAACTCATTCATTCCCTTAATCAAGATGAGGGCATGATTGAAGGACATGAGCAACTCAAATCTTATATCACGAGATATTATAAAAATCTGTTCGGTGCACCTGATGAGAGTGATTTCTCAAAGGATGAAACACGGACGGATGATATCCCGCAAGTTTCTGATGAGGAGAACGCCCACCTCACTTCTCAGTACTATGAGGAAGAGGTTAAAAAGGCTGTTTTCCAAATGGAACACAACAAGGCGCCAGGTCCGGATGGTTTTCCTGCTGAGTTTTATCAGAATTTTTGGGAGATAATCAAGTTGGACTTGCTTGAGTTATTCCAAGCGTTACATGCTGGACAACTCGAGATTTTTCGCCTAAATTTTGGAGAGATCATTTTGTTGCCAAAGGTTAATGAAGCAGAAAGGATCCAACAATTTCGGCCTATCTGTCTTCTTAAAGTTAGCTTCAAATTTTTTACCAAAGCAGCAACTATTAGGCTAAATTCCGTGGCTGATCATGTGGTACGTCCAACTCAGACGACTCTCATGCAGGGCCGTAATATTCTTGACGGGGTTGTGGTTTTACACGAAACAGTTCATGAATTGCATCGGAAAAAGCTTAATGGGGTAATACTCAAAATAGACTTTGAAAAAGCTTATGATAAAGTCAAGTGGTCATTTCTTCAGCAAACACTTAAAATGAAAGGGTTTTCTGACGAATGGCGTGCTATGATTCATAACTTTGTTTCGAGAGGGAGTGTAGCCATCAAACTCAATGATGATGTTGTCAAATACTTCCAAACGAAAAAAGGTTTACGACAAGGCGACCCATTATCACCTATACTATCTAATATAGTTGCTGATATGCTAGCTATTATCATTGAGCGTGCTAAAACAGACGGCCAAATTGAAGGGGTAATTCCACATCTAGTTGATGGGGGGTTATCTATTCTACAATATGCCGATGACACAATTCTTTTTATGGAACTGATGACCCACAAGTATAGGGGGTGTATCGTAGTACTTTCGATAAATAAGAGTGTCGAACCCAACGAGGAGCAGAAGGTGCTGACAAGCAGTTTTGATGAGGATTTCTCTGTAAACACTTGCAGACAAGTTTTTAGGAGTTTTTGATAATGCAGATAAATAAAGTGCGAGTAAATAGAGCGCGGCAATAATAATTGCAGCGAGTGGCCCAATCCTTTTTATAGCAAAGGACAAGCCGGTTTATTTACTTATGATGACCAAACGTTTCTGAGTACACACGGGATTTATGTCTAGTGCTTTCACTACATATAGATGATTAATCTTTAGTGTTTGATAAGTGTCATGTGGGTGAACCTATGCTAATGCACCGCCCTTCCTAGGACTAATACATACTTGTGATTATACCCCTTGCAAGCATCCGCAACTACAAGAAAATAATTAAGATAAATCTAACCACAAACTTAAACTCTGAGATCCTGCTATCCCTCATGCATCGAAATACCAACGGGAGTTTAGGTTTCTGTCACTCCGGGCAACCCCACAATTAATAATCGAGTACACAATGCATTCCCCTAGGCCCATAAAGGTGAAGTGTCATGTAGTCGACGTTCACATGACACCACTAGAAGAATAGCACCACAACTTAAATATCAAACCATTAAATATTACTCAACATAGTTCACTACTAACATCTAGACTTCTCCCATGTCCTCAAGAACTAAACGAACTACTCACAACACATCATTTGGAACATGATCAGAGGTGATATAATGATGGGTAACAATCTGAACATAAACCTTAATTCAACGGTTCCACCCAATAGCATCAATAACAACAGTAATCAACACCGGGAGAGTTTCCCCTATCAAATGCACAAGATTCAGCCCTAGATGTTACAGCGGGAACGGAGTGGAGCGGTGGAGATGACGGTGTCGGCGGTGGAGATGATGGTGATGATGATCCCGATGAAGTGCAGCTCGATGACGGTGACGATGGCGACGATTTCCCCCCTCCGGGAAGGGATTTCCCCGGCAGCTTCGTAGCCTGCGGGAGAGCTTTTCTCTCTCGGTGGTTTCCGCCTCGTGGAGGCGGCGGCTTTGTATCTGGTCTAACCCTCGTGCCTTAGGTTTCCTGGGGGGTCAAGTACGCTAAGTGGCGATGTCAGAGGTGGGCCAGGGCGGCCACCTCATGTGGCGGCGCGGCAGGCAAGGGAGCCGCGCCACCTATTGAGGTGGGCCCCCTGTGGCCCACCTGCCCCCCCTTTCGGCCTACTTCATCATCTGGAACTTTAAGACTTTTGGAATTCTCCTTTTTGTATTCCGAGCTTTGCAAATAATGTATCTTGACGGTGCTTTTTCCATCAGATTCCAGACTCCGGTGATCCATTCTCCAATAATCATCAAACATGCAAAATAGATGAAATAACATAAGTTTCATCTCCAAATATGAAATATATCAATGAATAACAGTAAATTATGATATAAAATAGTGATGCAAAATGGACGTATGAGGAACATGATATGGAAAAAGCGAAGAACATGAAATTAATATTATCAGCGTTCGAGCAACTATCAGGTCTTAAAATCAACTTCCATAAAAGTGAATTGTTCTGTTTTGGTGAGGCCCAAGACGCGGCCGCCCAGTATGCTGAATTATTTGGCTATGGGCAAGGCCAATTTCCAATCAACTATCTAGGCATTCCGATTCATTTCAGAAGGCTTACGATCACACAATGGAAACACGTCGAGGAAAGGCTTCAGAAAAGACTATCGAGTTGGAAAGGAAAATTATTGTCCCTAGGTGGTAGACTGGTTCTTGATAATTCAGTTCTAACCAACATGGTACTTTACATGATTTCCTTTTTCCAATTGCCAAAGGGAGTCTTATATCAATTGGATTACTTTCGATCAAGATTTTTTTGGCAAGGGGACAATGAGAAAAAGAAGTATCGACTGGCTAAATGGAGTATAGTATGTCGCCCCAAGGAATTTGGTGGTTTGGGGATCCATGATCTTCAGGCGAAAAACCGAGCTCTTCTCGGTAAATGGTTGTTTAAGCTATTATCTGAGGAAGGGGTTTGGCAAACTATACTAAGGAGAAAGTACATTGGGAGGAATGCGGTTTCCCTGATTTCCTGGAAATCAGGTGATTCACATTTTTGGGCTGGCCTAATGGCTACGAAGAAATTCTTCTTCCCATATGACACTTTTTCCATTAAGGATGGGTCGGAGATAAGGTTCTGGGAAGATAGGTGGCTAGGTTCTACCTCCCTCTAAGAACAATATCCAGCTTTATACAATATAGTCATGGGACGTCACAAAAGTGATACACTTTGTAAGGTGATGGAGAATTTCCCACCTAATGTGACGTTCAGAAGAGATCTTATTGGTCCCCGACTAGCATCTTGGAATGAGTTGCTACAGCGGCTGGCTTTGGTCAACCTGTCAGAGGGGACTGATGAGTTTCGCTGGAATTTACACAAATCTGGTAAATTCACAGTGGACTCTATGTATAAAGTTTTAATCCAACCAGATGTGCCAGTGGAGAGTAATAAAAAACTCTGGAAGATGAAAATACCACTAAAAAACAAAGTCTTTGCGTGGTATCTACGTCGAGGGGTGATATTAACAAAGGATAACCTTGCAAAACGCAATTGGCACGGAAGTAAAAAGTGCGTTTATTGTCACAAAGATGAGACAATTAAGCACTTATTCTTCGAGTGCAAATTTGCTAGTTCTATATGGTCAATCATCCAGATAGGTTCTACCTTATACCCACCTACAAGTGTCGCCAATATTTTTGGTGCATGGCTCAATGGTGTGGACGATAGGTTCAAACAACTTGTTAAGGTGGCAGCACTGGCCGTAATATGATCGCTTTGGCTCTGTAGAAATGACAAGATTTTTTATGATAAAAATTCTTCTCTTATGCAGGTTATCTATCGGATTACTGCTACACTCCGTTCGTGGTCTCCGTTGCAACGTGTGGAGCATCGAGACCTATTTATGGAGGTGTGTACAAGACTGGAGGGTACGGCGAGATACTTTTTATCCCAACATGGATGACAGCATAATTTGCTGATCGGCCCTCCTACACCTTAGGCGTTTTGTACACTTTCTCATGCTGATATGTATTACGTCTATCGTACTTTTTATTTACTTTGAACTTCGAATCTTGCGGCTGTGTGCATCTTCGTTATGCAGAGGTCGGATGTAATGCTTAATACTCTTTAAGTAATAAATCTCCGAAAAATCTCCCTATATAGCTATCTTCATACTGCAAGCAGGAACCATGTTCGTCACCTAACTGTATGTCTATATCTGAAGTGCAACTAGTTAGTAAAGGAAACTTAGTGTAAACTGTAAAGGGGAAGGTTTCACGTCAAGCTATATGATGATCGCATAGGAAAAGGAGGCATCTGGAATCGTTAGACTATCTTGTTGGTGGTCTGATTTTAGTGATTTGCACAACGCAAAAGTCATGCACAGAAAGACAGTAGGCATGTGCGGGAAATCGCTGCTAAGGCTTTAAGTTTTCTGTTTCTCGGCCATTGCTTCTCACGGGCCATAGTTACATGACATACTTTGTGAGGTGTGGGCGTTTGACCACTTGAATGAACTTGAATGAAGTTGTTATGTATACATTTTACCATTTCTCAAATGTGTGTTCGGTTTGTTGAAACTTGCGATCATGCCTAAAATCCGTTCATTGTATTTAAAATGTTACAGTAACGTATAAAGCTATAGCCTATAGGACTTGTCCTAGAAAAATTAGAACTTTCGTCTTGATCAAAGAGATGACCAATCTTTTTCCGTTGTTTAAATATTTTTACAATAAGGACAAATTTGGTAAGTGATCACTTTCTATGCACCGAATTACTTTTCTTTGATTGCTTATCAAATTAGGGACCTGCCTGTACATGGCACATTACGTTGTTTGACATGGCATGTACACTCATAAATGTGACGTGTAAAGCTTTGATAACATGCCGAGTGAACTAGTGACTAGGGACAAGAGTATGGGCCTAACAATTTTTAGGTTGTATTAACATATATTTTATTAACCAGTGGGCCTTTTGTTGATCTTATTTGCTGTTGATCTATATTGTTGTTCTTTATTAATAGGTTGTGTTGGGAGTAGCTAGTAAAAACTAAGGGCAAACCTAGCGAAAATGACACACATTGTAACGGGATACGTGAAGCCCTTGAGGAGGACATCATTTTACAATAAACTTCAAGAAATAATTATCAACTTGAGTGATACGTAAAACCAAAGCTAGCCTTATGATTGCAATTGTAACACAAAACAAGGTAGTGTAGCCCATTCACTTGAACTTCATTTTGAACATGACTACTTGGCTGAGGAGTTTTTTCTTGTGTGTTTGGTGGTTTTGTTGGTGCGCGTGATGTTTGGTCAACTGGTTGATATGAAGATTTTTTTAAATCATACTCAAATTACAAATGGTGAGGTGAGTCATGCTCGATAGTAAGGTTGGGTGAAATTGCAGTGCTCATCCGTTTATGGCACCTACACACAAGAACAAGCTCACACACATGTGTGTGTTCAGTGGTAGACCGTGTAGTTCGGTAAGGACATCCATGCGGGTGTGCGTGAGTGTGAGGGGTCTTGTGTGTGAGTATGTGTTTTTCCGGACTTGCTATCTAAAAATGCCTCGAACTACAAATATATGGGCCATTTTATTGGGAGTCTTGGAAACGTGCATTACATAATGAGCAAAATCACTAAGTCATTATGTGTGTACCAGTGTCATTACACACTGTGCAGTCACTCACATCCATTAAGAAAATCACACACGGCTAAGGTCGACGTGCCTTACTTGCAGCTTTACGCCAACAACCCCACGATTGCTCCATTGCTTTAACATAGAGTTATAATTTCGGTACATCTTAGAATTGTACTACTAATATTGTTGGTAGGGCTATCTTCACGATATGTGAATAGTGCAGCCGGAAAGTAGAGGATGCACAATGTAAAGAAGGAGATTTCACAACAAGGCACTACAAGATGATCGAATAAGAAGAGGAGGCATCTGGAATCAGTAGTCTCGCCGTTTTCTTATCTGTGGTGAAATGCATACGATTATGGCTTTTTAAAAGCAGATACACTTGCTCTGCCTTGTTGCTTTTCCGATGTCTTGGCCAAGGTCTGTTGCATCTTGTTCGTCAGTTACGAGATGGTTTATGAGAAGAAGAGGTTACTATGCCTTGAGATCTGTACGCACACGTGGCATACTATTTAGTTGGTCTATATTGATGGGTGGATAGACCTGGTCACTTTCCCAAACTCATGCTAAAACTGTAAAGGTTGTCACAGCCAGAAGGAAAAAGTTAAAAGCCCAACCCAATAGGCCTGTTTTAGAAGTTTCAGCCCACATACATTAAACATAGCGAAACGTGTACAGTAGCAAGGAATCTCTTGCCAAGACAGAGCCGCCGCCCCCTACCTCGCCGGCGTTCGCCCGACCCGCCGCCATGCCCCCCGCAAAGTGGTACCGTACTCTCGTCTCTCTCCCTCCCCCCTCTCCCTCCGCCGCTAGCTCACCCCGTCTCTACCTACGTTTCCGCTGCGCAGGCTGATGCACTGGCACCCGAACCCTGGAGCGACGCTCAACAGCCAGATCCTGGCGGAGGCCTGCGGCTGCGCGGAGTCCCTCGGCGGCACGAAGGACGGCCGCTGGAAGACCGCAATCATCTTCTACCGCGCGATAGCGAGGGAGACGTCCGCGAGCGGGGCGCAGCAGCAGCAGCAGGCCCCCGACGTGCCCCGCGACCTCCTCGGCGTTGCCCTCCACGAGCGGCCTGGCCTCTACTTCTCCATCCTCCGGGCTCAGCACCTCGTCCTACAGGCTGATGCCGCCTTCCCCCAGGTCATGGAGAAGCTCCAGTCCTACAAGGCCCGCGTCACCCTCAACTTCGAGGTCACCTTGCTCTTTTCCCCTCCCCTTTTTAGTTTCTTACTTGATGTTTTGTTATGTAATTGAACCACCTGCGACTAGATTGCTCAATTTCACGTAGCAAAGTTCAAAAAATGAATATGTGTTGTTTTTTCTACTGAAATTGGAAATGAACTTAATTGTTGTTAAATAACTTCAACTTCTATTGAGATATTTGCCAAGTGGACAACCACCATGAGGAATGCCGCTACAGAGATGAATCTGTCTGGGATAAAAATAAATTAACAAAGACACCTACCGAATTCTTTCAAATATCAAGTAATAAAAGTCAAAAAAAGGGGTGGTTTACCCTCTGTGATCTTGTACATGTAACTATATTCTTCCGAATTTAATCGGCATAACTCGTGCTAATTTCTGCAAAAAGGTAAAATGCATTTGCTTCTCAGAAGATATGGACTTATTTGTATCTATCGTCCTCAACTCTATTAGAAAGTACATCATTCTCGTACAGGGATAACAGCAGATGCAAGTTACATGGTTTTACTTATTTCTGGTGAACAACAGTGACAAAATGAGTTTGACTTGTAATCCAATTTAATCGGCATAACTGGTCCTAATTTCTGCAAAAAGTAAAGTGCAATTGCTTCTCAGAAGATATGGACTTATTTGTATCTATCATCCTCAACTCTATTAGAAAGTACATCATTCTCGTACAGGGCTAACAGCAGATGCAAGTTACATGGTTTTACTTATTTCTGGTGAACAACAGTGACAAAATGAGTTTGACTTGTAATTTCAGGGAGTGGGTGTCCTTCAGTAAGTAGTGATCAGCGAAAAGTTGCATATAATAGATCATTGACTCTAAAAGTGAAGCTACTTAGATGTTCTTGTATTTATCTTTTGGGTCATCTTTTAGCCCTTCATTTTTTCCTAGATATTTAGTCATAAGTTTCATCTCCTATTTTATTTATATTGTGCTTATGCTATTATATTGTGTTTGTTGTATTTCCTCATACGAAAGTTCAGTAGATTCACACGCTAATTATTTATCGGTCTCCATCTATAGGGGTTTCAGTATCAACTGGGTGATTTTCGCTTGAGGATAGGAAAATGTGTTCCTAACAATTCTGAAACACTGAGAGGAATCACCATGGAGGTACTGTTATTGATCTTTTTTCCCTGTTTTCTTTTCTACTCAGATCCTGCTGGCCTTAATCGTATGATTGACTGGTTTGAGAGTCAAACCAAATGGAGTGAAACTATTGTGTGATTTAGGTTCATGTACTATTAGTGGAACTTTGGGAGTTTTAATGCTTAGTTTTCAAACTAATTCCTATTTTCTTGATTTATATAGGTCCAAGTAATCTTGAATTCCTTCTATTGATTAGTAAAAATCTGTGACCTGCTTCTTTTTAGTACTTTATTGCGAGTCAAATACAGTTTAACTATGATGAGCTTATTGAACTTTAGCAGATGCAGATGATTATCCTTGATCACCTGCATGATTTAATTTTAAAGAACACCTTATGAGTTTGAATTTTTTTCAGGCTCTTGACATCTTTTTTGTCAATAGTTCAAATGCCATCTCATTATGTGGACATATGCATTAACTTGTAAAAATGTCTTATGCTCTACACCTTTGTTTGTGTAATTAGCTCAAATTTTCAATTAGAGGAAGGAAAAACTAGATGAAATCTAACATGTATGTTGTATATACCCGTGTGTAACTGTTCCGTTTGTGAACCATCAGCCTTTTGCCACTGTTACTCAAGTTAGCGGGGGAAAGAATAACGGTAATAAAATTTTGTGGATTTCGGGGTACAAGGAATTTTGGCATATTTGAATTTTTTAAATCTGATACTTTGACCAGGAAAAAAAATTGTTTGCCTTTTATTGTGCACCATAGCGTGCAAACTTCCCACCAAAGCAGATGAGCCTTTCTGTGGCATGTATATTGTGGATACTTATAATATCCCCTAATTTTATTTTCAAAATGTTCTACCGGTTCATACAAATTTGAGAACCCACAAAGAAATCCAGTTTTGAGGATTTTTTTTAATCTGAAATCATTCCCATGCCTGCAATGCTGACATTAACTTTGTTGTTGCTTTTGATGCAGGTAGAGTATTATCCCCTATCTTCCGTTGAGAAGTCCAGGGCAATCATGGTGGACTTCTTTGACATATGGCAGGAAACACTTGCAAAGAAGTCGCTCCCTGGCCGTTTCATCCATGTAGAGTCTAATTTTGCAGAGTGGGGTCTTTCGGATCACTATTCTTTCCAGCACACCGCAGTTCAGTATGCTATCTGCTTGCAACAACTAATGTCAGCTGTGAGGGGCTAAGTTCTGTAGATGGAAGTTTCAGAATATCATGATGTTTAACCTGTTCCCATGATCCTGAGAACATCAGCATATGGCAGGACATGTATCTTACGTGATGGAATGTAATCGATCTGTACGTCTAAGTTATCCCTTCCCCTACCAGATTTCTGATGTTGACTTGATTTGCTTGCAAGGAATTTCAAGTGGTAATGGTCTTCTGACCAACTGAGTAGTTGTGACCTGTATTCCCATGAACTCCCTGTACAAATTTTAGCACGAACATCTATGGATAGCTTGACTATTTTAGATCAGGTCAAGATAGCAGCCTACTTGAAGGGAAGTCTATGACCCATATGCACCCTTTTGTGATTCTGTATCAAAAAAGTACTCGGAAAATCATGCTACTACAAATTGCTGATTTAGGCTTACTTGCTTGGTGCCCACACGTTGCCGCGGATATATCTCCCTGTTGGAGAGCACTGCGTTGCAATGGAACAAACAACTATGTATATAAATATTTATTGTAAGGGACAATCTATTTCATATACCAAGTGAGTTAATCACATATAAGTTGGTTTTCATTCGCTCCTCATTCCTGGCTCTCTAGAAACCTTTCTCGTGATCTAGCTGGTGGAGTAGTCACAACTCACACGATATTGTCTTGGTGTTTCTCACTTAAACAAGAACACGGAATTCAGTTGCTGGAACTTTGCATACTTGAGGTTTTGCTCTTCTATTTGTCGTGGTCTCATTTTATTTGCTTACGATTCAATAGACAGATTATGCAGATTATACATATCCATTAAACACCCTTTTCTTTAAGTTATATAAGCTGATTCTTGTGTGTACGTACAGGTACTCATGATCAAGGTTGTTTCAAAAAAAAATGTTGTTTCAATCGTGTTAATAACAAGAAGAAGATGTTAAATTCAAAAAAAAACAAGAAGAAGAAGAAGTATTTTCCCCACCGGGGGCAAGGTAAAATCTCCTCACCCGACCAGAGAAATTTCCCGCAAATCATAAGTATCGCCTTCTGTTCCATTTTCCCGCGATTTTCCCTTCGTCCAACCCGACATCACTTCGTCGCGCGCCAAAATTCCAAACACCGCCGAAGCAGCGCCGGCCCACCTCAAAACCCTAGAACTGCGCCGCCGCGCGCTCACCGGAGAAATGCCGTCAACGATTCACTCTCGCAAGAGGCGCCGGGGCGGCCGGGCGACCGAGGCCGCTGCGGCGGAGGCGGACGCCCTGATCTCCTTACCCACGGACGTCCTCGACGAAATCCTCACCCGCCTCGGCATCCGCGACGCCGTCCGCACGTCGGCCCTCTCCCGGGCCTGGCGACGGCGATGGGAGGCCCTCCCGTCCATCGACCTCTCCTTCCGCCGAACCCTCGAGGACGGCGAGGGCGCGCCGAAGGGGCTAGGGGCCGTCGACGGCATCCTCCTGCGCTGCCCCGGCCGCGTCCGGCTCTTCCACGCCAGCCTCGTCGAGCTCTACGCAGGCCGCGTCCACGACTGGCTCTGCGTGCTCTCCCGCCGGGGTGTTGAGTCCCTCGACCTCAGCTTCAGCGGCGACCTCCCCACGTCCGTCTTCTCCTGCGGCCGGCTCACCTCCCTCACTCTGTTCGGCTGCGCCATCCCGCTCCTACCCCCAGGTTTCGCGGCCTTCCCGGAGCTAAGGAAACTAACCCTGGAGAACGTCCGGTTACAAGACTACGGGGAGTACCAACTTGAGAAGATCATCGATACATCCCCGTTGCTCGATTTTCTAGTACTTACCGATGTTCACTTTGGTGGCGACTATGTCAGAGAATGGGTGATTCAGGCGCCCAATCTCAGGCACTTAACGATCTGTTCTGAAATCTATTATGGCTGGGTCTTTGAGGAACTGACATCCCTGGGCTCTGCTGTCATCGATTTGTGGGATTTGTGAGACCTTGTTGCTGAGAACAAATTCGCCAAGTTTCTTTCAGGGGTTGTTCAAGTTAGGAAGCTTCTGGTCGTTACACACTATGCTTCGGTAAATGTTTATGTCCCCTGATCCTTGCTTTATCTTTGGAGCCTCTAGTTTGGCTGAAACAATTGAAAACATGTTAACAATGTGTCTTGCATCTGAAAACAAGGAGTTTTTTTGTTCCGAAAACATTTTTCTATTAGGAATCAATCTTAGAGTACAAAAGATAAAGTAAAAAACAAAGGAAAAATAGCTTAATCATGATTAGTAGGGTATATGTTCTTGGTTGCGGAACAAATACATGCGACTCATCGAGGCACCACCCCATTTCAGAAATGTGTAGGTTTTATTTTTATTCGAAATGTGCCCACATGTCTAGATCTCTATATTTTCGAAGAATTTCTTGTCCTACCCTTGGGCTCGGCTTCTTTCAGCCTAGCTCAGACCAATTCAGTTCTTAATTTATTTTGGGTTATATTATGCCTTTTGCCATTCTTTCACCTAGCAATTTCCCCAATAAGACCATGTCTGCTATATACCATGAAAGTTACAGTAAGTTTGTGTTGCTTGTGTTTGTTGGTTCTAATAGAGTTGTGCATTATGTACCATGTCCAAGAAATTTGTGAATGCATCGTCCCTTTGACATGCTAAATATTAAATTGCATATATTATCTTTTGTATCCCTATGTTTAAGTTATACTTATACCCCGACTTTGTAAATGGGGCCAATGTATTTCCCCCTTTCTATTTGCTACATATATTAATTTGTGTGGTTTTATGGTGTGTTGAGCCTTTTTAACATCTATAATCTCCTTGTGTTTATATAGAAACAGGTTTCGTCCCTTTGTTTGCATTGCTCCTCGGTTCTAGAGATGCATTTAGTTTAAGTCCTGATATTGTCATCTCTCTTTCTTCCTCCAATTTTCCAGGCAGGTGTAAAGATACCGGAGATACTTTTTTTTTTTGACGGGAACCGGAGATACTTCTGTGCACCTTTAACAACTTGAAGAGCTTGAAGTTGTATATGAACTTTTGTGAACAGCCACCTATTATGTTAACTTTTTGCTTACTGAAGAATGCCCCAAATCTTGAAAAACTCAAAATACAGGTTAGTAATGATGAATGTTCCCATACTTGTATACGTATTCACATCGTTTGAAGCTCATTTTGCTGCTTCTAGTTAATTGACCATTTTTACTTTTATATGTGAAGATCTTTGGTGGGGAGGAGCAGGAATTCGAGGCAAATGTTGAGTTTCAGAATGCATTATGGACTAATGGCATGTGTGCCAACCTTCAGGTTGTGCAGATGATCGGTATTAAATGGCATCCAAATGAAATATCTTTTATGGAGATCATTCTCTCTAAAGCAAAGCTTCTTCATACATTATCTGTTAGTCATGATGAGAAAATTATGATGTCTAGTGAAGATGCTCTAAATAAATTACTGGGATACAAAAGAGCTTCAGCTGAAGCGGAGGTCCTATTTAAAGGTAGAGAAACTTAATTTCACACAGTTAATTTCATCTTATGCACTCTTTGTCTATTTGAAGCTACAGATAGATGGATGCCGTTTTCCATTTTTAAAAGTACCACCTGATTGGTGCATTTCACATTATATTTTACTTTACTTTAGTGTGTTCGAAGTTCTGATGTCATACTTTGCTGTAGTTCTTTGTGGTGTCTGTTAAGGTCTTAGGGTCCTGCTGCCAAACACATGAGACGTGCACTAATTACATTCACTAAAACCCTTTGTACTCAGCCTCTCTAGGCTTGTAAAAACTCTCCTTACTTTTCAATGGAACGAGACGCAAACCTTTTGTGTTTCTCGAAAAAGAAAGTTCAGGACCTGCTGTATAGTCACATATCCTAGGTCTGCCCCCATATATCATACATTATCCAAAGTGATAAAATTGAAATTTTGAGGATTCCCCTTCCATTGCATATTTAGTTCACTCCTTTACATTAAATATGATATTTTTATCTAATATTAGAGGGGGTGGGATTACCGTAGGTTCAAGAGTCATGACATGAGCAGGAGAAAATAATGGCACGCCAAAAGAAAGTGTTTTATGTGGATTAAATTCAACTCTGTTCATATCATTCATAGATTTGGTGTTTAGTTATTATTTACAAAATTGGCGTTGTGCTACTGTTAGTTTCCCCTTTTGGTCTAATCGGTCGGTACCTCATAAGTGGTACAAGTGGATGACTTCATTTTCCATACATGTTTTGACATATCTATTCTGTTTCTTTTTTTAACAAGCGCAGAATCTCTGCTGAATTTCATTAATAAAGATAAGGTAATACAAACACCAAGCAGAAATGGGTGAGACACTTCAACAACTGAAAACTTAAAAGGTATAACAACACTGCAAGCAGCTTAAACCATTGGATCCTGGACTTTGTTTTGTTAGAACCAAAAACTAGGTGCTCGAATTAAATATGTGGCCTTTTGCGCAATGCATCTGATAATTTCCTCCGGACCATGCATATATCTGCTAAATTGTAAGCCAGTTTCTGCTAAATGTTATCAGTTCGTGTGTAGTATGCAGCAGTGTGCAATACATCAATGGAGTCAAAGTTAAATGCCATTCATTATGCTAGTAAGACTCTTGATCCTGCTCAAAAGAATTATGCTACAACTGAAAAAGAATTTCTAGCTGTTGTTTTTGCTTGTGATAAATTTAGACAATATATTGTTGATTCTAAAGTTATTATTCATACTGATCATGCTGCAATTAGGTACCTTATGGAAAAGAAAGATGCAAAGCCTAGGCTTATTAGATGGGTATTACTTTTGCAAGAATTTGATTTGCATATTGTAGATAGGAAAGGTGCTGAAAATCCTGTTGCTGATAATTTGTCTAGATTGGAAAACATTGAATATGATCCTATTCCTGTTAATGATAGTTTTCCAAATGAACAATTAGCTGCAATAAGGTGAGTTCACGAGATAGTCCTTGGTATGCTGATTATGCTAACTTTATTGTTTCGAAGTATTTGCCTCCAACCTTTTCAGCCCAACAAAGAAGAAAATTCTTTTATGACTTGAGGCATTATTTCTGGGATGACCCACACTTATATAAAGAAGGGGTGGATGGTATTATGCGAAGATGTGTTCCGGAGTATGAACAACAAGAGATATTGAGAAAATGCCATAGTAGTGCTTATGGAGGACATCACGCTGGAGATAGAACTGCACAAAAGGTTTTACAATCAGGTTTTTATTGGCCTACTCTTTTTAAAGATGCAAGAAAGTTTATTTTATCTTGTGATCAATGTCAAAGAATTGGTAATATCTCTAGACGTAATGAAATGCCTATGAATTATTCCCTTGTTATTGAGCCATTTGATTATTGGGGATTTGACTTTATGGGTCCTTTTCCTCCTTCAAAGGGTTATACTCATATACTTGTTGTTGTTGATTATGTTACTAAATGGGTAGAAGCTATACCTACTAAAAGTGCAGATGGTGAGACATCATTAAAAATGCTTCAAGATATTATTTTTCCTAGGTTTGGTGTTCCTAGATATCTCATGACTGATGGAGGTTCTCATTTTATTCATGGTGGTTTTAGAAAAGTTCTTGCTAAATATGGTGTTAGTTATAGAATTGCTTCAGCTTATCATCCTCAAACTAGTGGGCAAGTAGAATTATCAAATAGAGAAATTAAATCTATCTTGCAAAAGACTGTTAATAGAACGAGGAAGAATTGGGCTAGTAAATTAAATGATGCATTATGGGCTTATAGAACTGCTTATAAAAATCCCATGGGTATGTCTCCTTATAAAATGGTCTATGGTAAAGCTTGTCACTTGCCTTTAGAATTAGAACACAAAGCTTATTGGGCAGTGAGAGAACTAAATAGAGATTTTAAACTTGCTGGTGAGAAAAGATTGCTTGATTTGAGTTCTTTAGATGAATGGAGAAGTGAAGCTTATGAAAATGCTAAACTCTTTAAAGAGAAAGTTAAGAAATGGTATGATAGGAGAATACTTAAGAGAGAGTTTCATGTTGGCGAAAAAGTTTTATTGTATAGCTCTCGTCTTAGATTTTTTGCAGGATAATTACTCTCCAAGTGGGAAGGACCATATGTTATTGTTGAGGTGTTTCGTTCGGGTGCAATTAAAATTGCTTCACTCAAAGATGACTCTACACAAGTGGTGAATGGGCAAAGACTCAAACATTATATTTCTGGAGATTCTTATAATGAAGATGTTGATATTATTCAAGTTATTGCTCCGGAAACTTTTATCAAAGAGAAATTTTCTGAGTCTGCAGAAGCTGAATTCGAAAAGGACCAGTTTCGGTAAGAAAAAGTTCGCATTTTTAATTTTGGAAGACACATAAATTATTTTTAGAAAATATGGAAAAATATAAGACGAAAACGAGCAGGACACGGAGCCCGAGGCGCCGTGATACGTCTCAAACGTATCTATAATTTCTTATGTTCCATGCTTATATTATGCCAATTGTTACATGTTTTATATACACTTTTATATCATTTTATGCATTTTCTGGGACTAACCTATTAACAAGATGCCACAGTGCCAGTTGCCTGTTTTCTGCTGTTTTTGGTTTCAGAAAAGTTGTTAAGGAAATATTTTTGGAATTGGACAAACGAAACGTCAAAGTGCTTATTTTCCTCGGGAGGTTCAGAACACCGAAGACGACACAGAGGGGGAACCCGAGGGGCCCACACCCCCAGGTGGCGCGGCAGCCCTCCTGGCCGCGCGAGCACAGGGTGTGGGGCCCTCGAGGCCCCGCCGCCTTCGCCCTTTCGCCTACTTATACCCCCAGAATTACAAGACCTAGGACACGCACCTTTTTCCTCCACGAAGTCCAGAGCCGCCGCCGTCGTCAACCCTAGATTGGGAGGGTTCAGAAGCTCCTCCCGGCACCCTGCCGGAGAGGGGAATCATCACCGGAGGGCTCTACATCACCATGCCCGCCTCCGGACTGATGCGTGAGTAGTTCATCCTTGGACTACGGGTCCATAACAGTAGCTAGATGGTTGTTTTCTCCTCTTGTGCTACCATGTTTAGATCTTGTGAGCTGCCTAACATGATCAAGATCATCTTTATGTAATGCTACATGTTGTGTTTGCTGGGATCCGATGAATATTGAGTACTATGTTATTGCTTCATAATATATCTTGTGAGTGCGTTGTTTATGATCTTGCATGCTCTCCGTTGCTAGTAGATGCTCTGGCCAAGTAGATGCTTGTGACTCCAAGAGGGGGTATTTATGCTCGATAGTAGGTTCATGTCTCTATTTAATCTGGGGTAGTGACAGCAAGCTCTAAGATTGTAGATGTACTGTTGCTACTAGGGATAAAAAAGTAGTACTTTATCTAAGGGTATTTGTATTACTTACATTACACACATTGCCTAATGCAATTATCTGTTCCTTGCAACTTAATACTGAAAGGGGTGCGGACGCTAACCGGAAGGTGGATTATTAGTCATAGATGCGGTTGGAACGGTCTATGTATATTGTTGTAATGCCCAAATGAATATCACACTAGCCATCATAACTATAGTATATGCATCATTATGCACTTCTTTATTCTGTCAATTGCCCAGCTGTAATTTGTTTACCCGCATGTATGCTATTATTATTTATGGAGAGACACCACTAGTGAACTGTGGACCCCGATCCTTTTTCCTCAAACTGATAAACAATCCTACTGCAGTCCTGTTACTTTCATTCTCTGCAAACAAACATCATTTTCCACACATACGTTTAATCCTTTTGTTACAGCAAGCCAGTGAGATTGACAACCTCACTGTCAAGTTGGGGCAAAATACTTTGATTGTGTTGTGTGCAGGTTCCACGTCAACTACACGCAAGCTCTTTTCTGACGCCGTTGACACCTCCGGGAGAACTCTAGTTTCCTACTGGTTCGATAACCTTGGTTTCACAACTGAGGGAAATTTGCTGCTGCACTACTTCATACCTTCCTCTTGGGGTTTCCCAACAACACCTCACCGGTGCATCAAGCTCTTTTCTGGTGCCGTTGCAGGGGAAACAAGGGTTCTTCTGTTCAGCAAAGTTTAGCTTCCCCTTCGACGCCAGCTCTTTTCTGACGCCGTTGCCGGGGAAGCTAAGCTCTTCTACGAGGGGAGTCTCTCACATCCAATCTTTTTATTTTGTTATTGTCTTGCTTAGTTTATTTTTATTATTGTCTTGTTTGCTTAATATCAAAAATACAAAAAAATTAGTTACTTGCATTGCTATTTTTATTTCGGTTTGCATTTTTATTATTTCGGTTTAGTATTATTGTTATTTCGGTTTGCCTTTTTGTTTTGCTGAAAATGGGTAGTCCTGAAGTTGAAGTTCGTTCGTTTAAACAACAAGGGGGACAAAGTTTGAAAGATGCATGGTATAGGATAAATGATGCTCATAAAAAATGCACCAAGAAACATTCCACTTTAATCCTTCTTAGGAATTTTTATGTTGGTATTTCTAGTTGGTATAGGTATGTTCTTGATACTCTTACGGGGGTTAACTTTCTTGGTACACCTGCTTTGGAAGCCTGCAATTTAATTGAAAGTTTGGTAGGATCACCACCACCTATTAAAGAAACTAAAACTGAGATCAGTTTGGAAGATGTTATTAAAAGGTTGGATTCTATGGAGAAATTTTTTCTTGATAATGCCAGCAAGGGTAATGAATCAATAGAGGATATCAATGGAAGAATCACTGCTAGAAACTAGCAACACCCTTGACACTCATAATCATAGGATATATGAATTAGAAGAGGCTATGGAAATTTTAAGTTCAACTTTTTCCTCTATTAAAACTAAGAAAGAGAAAGCCTTTGTAGGAAGGGAGCAAAAGTTTATCTATATTCCAAAGCCCAAACCCCCTAATATGCCTAAAGATGATGGTAATGATTTACGTAATAGGACACCCTCATGGATACCTAAAGCACCTATTGCAACCAACAATGTCTTGGATGAAATTATTGATGTTGATGATTTATCTCTTGGAAATACTTGAATATCACTGTCTGTGCCTAGCTGAAAGGCGTTAAAGAAAAGCGCTTATGGGAGACAACCCACTTTTTATTTCTGTTATTTTATTTTATTGAGTCAAGGAAGATGTCTACCTCTGTAGCAATTCCTTTGTATCTTTACTTTATTGCATTGTTGTGTCAAGATAAGCCTCTAGTAGAAAGTTGATGCTAGATTTGGATTGCTGTGCTGAAACTGTTTTCTGCTGTCCACCGTTAAATTCATAACTCTTCATGAGCAAGCAAGTTAGATGCACCCCCACTAGTTCCATTGGAGAGCTTTCATACACTTATAGCTCTATGTGCATCCGTTGTGTGGCAATCACTACTCCTTGCATAGCTTCGATTATAAGACTTCCTCTTGTCTAATGATCATTTTCAGCTTTGTGAGACTTTCTTCCGTTGGCCTTCCAAACCCCCATTATTATTCTCTTAGCCACAACATCCTGGTGCCAGGAACCAACGCTGAACACTTGCTTGTTTTTGTGTGAACAAATAGAGAGATGATCTTCTATGTGCATATTGCTATCACTTGACTTGATCCTTTCACAAAGTTGTCATGAGTGTTTGATTCATTAGATGATTATATTATTGTGCTTGAAACTTAAATCATCTTTAATATCTACTTTGCACGGTTGATTGTTCTCTATTACTGATTCATTGAAAGTTTTGCTTTAATATGCCTCCTTGTTTATTCATTACCCATTTGATATCAATATAAACTACAGCTTTTATTCATTTGATCTCAACTTATATGCATTACATTATTATTTGATCAAGATTGTGTGAAAGCATGTCACTCCAGAAATTATTTGTTATCATTTTACCTACTCGAGGGCGAGTAGAACTAAGCTTGGGGATGCTTGATACGTCTCAAACGTATCTATAATTTCTTATGTTCCATGCTTATATTATACCAATTGCCTACATGTTTTATACACATTTTATATAGTTTTATGCATTTTCTGGAACTAACCTATTAACAAGATGCCACAGTGCCAGTTCCCTGTTTTCTGCTGTTTTTGGTTTCAGAAATCCACTTAAGGAAATATTCTCGGAATTGGACGAAACAAAACCCAAAAGTCTTAGAATCTCCGACACGTTCCAGAAGTCCGAGGGGGAGAAGGAGACGGGGCCCGAGGTGCCCACCTCAAGGGATGGCGCGGTTCCCCCCTGGCCGCGCCGAGGCCTGTGGTGGGGCCCTTGGGGCTCCACCGCCTTCGCCCCTTCACCTATATAAACCCCCCGAAACCCTAAGGCATAATAGCCGAACACTTTTCCACTTTTCATCACGGAGCCGCCGCCATCGTCAACCCTAGTTCGGGAGGGTTCAGAAGCTCTTCCCGGCACCCTGCCGGAGAGGGGAATCATCACCGGAGGGCTCTACATCACCATGCCCGCCTCCGGACTGATGCGTGGGTAGTTCATCCTTGGACTACGGGTCCATAGCAGTAGCTAGATGGTTGTCTTCTCCTATTGTGCTACCATGTTTAGATCTTGTGAGCTGCCTATCATGATCAAGATCATCTTTATGTAATGCTACATGTTGTGTTTGCTGGGATCTGATGAATATTGAATACTTTGTCATTGCTTCATAATATATCATGTTGTGTGTTGTTTATGATCTTGCATGCTCTCCGTTGCTAGTAGATGGTCTGGCCAAGTAGATGCTTGTGACTCCAAGAGGGGGTATTTATGCTCGATAGTGGGTTCATGTCTCTATTTAATCTGGGGCAGTGACAGAAAGCTCTAAGGTTGTAGATGTACTGTTGCTACTAGGGATAAAACAGTAGTACTTTATCTAAGGATGATGTTACTTACTTACTTTACACACATTGCTTAATGCGATAATCTGTTGCTTGCAACTTAATACTGAAAGGGGTGCGGACGCTAACCGGAAGGTGGATTATTAGTCATAGATGTGGTTGGAACGGTCTATGTATATTGTTGTAATGCCCAAATGAATATCACGCTAGACATCATGTCATTAGTATATGCATCATTATGCAGCTCTTTATTCTATCAATTGCCCAGCTGTAATTTGTTTACCCGCATGTATGCTATTATTATTATTATGGAGAGACACCACTGATAATACAACCAACTGCAAACTGTTACTTTCATTCTCTGCAAGCAAACATCATTTTCCACACCATACGGTTAATCTCTTTGTTACAGCAAGCCGGTGAGATTGACAACCTCACTGTTGAGTTGGGGCAAAGTTTCTTGATTGTGTTGTGCAGGTTCCACCTCCACCAAGCAATTGCTGGCGCCATTGCAAGGGGGAGACCTTCTGACGTGTTCATCACCTCCTACTGGTTCGATAACCTTGGTTTCTTAACTGAGGGAAACTTGCTACTACGCTCATCACACCTTCCTCTTGGGGTTTTCCAACTCCTCACACCCGTGAGCATCAAGCACTTTTCTGGCGCCATTGCCGGGGAGGTGAAGACACTTCGGTTTAGCAGATTTCTATCTCCTCTTCGACGCCACTTTTCCGGTGCCGTTGCATCAGAGATCAAGACACATCTGCAAAGGGGAGTCTCTCACTTCCCAATCTCTTTACTTTGTTTTTGTCTTGCATTTTATTTTACTTTATTATTGTCTTGTTTGCTTAATATCAAAAATACAAAAAAAATTAGTTACTTGCATTGTCATTTTTTATTTCGGTTTGCATATTTATTATTTCGGTTTAGTCAATTTTTATTTCAGTTTTTATTATTGTTTATTTCGGTTTGTCTTTTTACTTGTTAAGATGACTACTGCTGAGAATACTAAGTTGTGTGACTTTACTAGCACCAACAATAATGATTTTATATGCACACCTATTGCTCCACCTGCTTCCAAAGCAGAATTCTTTGAAATTAAACCTGCCTTGTTAAATCTTGTCATGAAAGAGCAATTTTCTGGTGTTAGTTCTGATGATGCTGCCGCCCATCTAAATAATTTTGTTGAACTTTGTGAAATGCAAAAATATAAGGATATAGATGGTGATATTATAAAACTGAAATTATTTCCTTTCTCCTTGAGAGGAAGAGCTAAAGAATGGTTACTTTCATTGCCTAGGAATAGTATTGATTCTTGGATTAAATGCAAAGATGCTTTTATTGGAAAATACTATCCTCCTGCTAAGATTATTTCCCTAAGGAGTAGCATTATGAACTTTAAGCAATTTGATAATGAACATGTTGCTCAAGCTTGGGAAAGAATGAAATCTCTGGTTAAGAATGGCCCAACCCATGGACTGACTGGTTGGATGATCATCCAAACCTTCTATGCAGGACTAAATTTTTCTTCGAGGAATTTATTGGATTCAGCTGCTGGAGGTACTTTTATGTCCATCACTTTGGGGGATGCAACAAAACTCTTGGATAATATGATGGTTAATTATTCTGAATGGCATACTGAAAGGACTCCTCAAGGTAAGAAGGTAAATTCTGTTGAAGAAACCTCCTCTTTGAGTGAAAAGATTGATATGATCATGTCTATGCTTGCTAATGGTAAATCTCATATGGATCCTAATAATGTTCCCTTAGCTTCTTTAGTTGCACAAGAAGAGCATGTAGATGTGAACTTCATTAAAAATAATAATTTCAACAACAATGCCTATAGGAACAATTATGGTAATAGTAACTACAAGCCTTATCCTTCTAATAATAGTGGAGGTTATGGTAATTCCTATGGTAATTCTTATAGCAATAATAGGAATACCTCCTCTGAACTTCAGACCATGCTTAATGATTTTATCACTACACAAACTACTTTTAATAAAACTGGTGAGGAAAAGCTTGGAAAAATTGATATTCTTGCCTCTAAAGTTGATAATGTTACCCCACATGCTAGTAAACCTCCTACTATTAATGGTAACATAAGTGGTGTTGACAATGTTTCTTCTAATACTTCCAAAACGTTAAAATTGCCTAAAACTGCTGAAACTAGTCTTGATAAAAGTGCTGAAATTTTTAAGAATATTGGAGAAAGTGGTTCGGTTTGCTTTGATGATAATAATTTTGATTTTGATAATTGTAATATCTCTGAAGTTATTAAGTTCTTGCAAAAGTTAGCCACAAGTCCTAATGCAAGCACTATAAATCTTGCTTTTACTACACATATTACAAATGCTCTCATTAAAGGTAGGGAAGAGAAATTAAAACTTGAAGCTTCTATCCCTAAGAAGTTAGAAAATGGTTGGGAGCCCATCATTAAAATAAAAGTGAATGAATTTGATTGCAATGCTTTATGTGACCTTGGTGCACGTATTTCTGTTATGCCTAAGAAACTTTATGATATATTTGACTTGCCACAGTTGGAACATTGCTATTTGGATGTTTTTCTTGCTGATAATGCTTTGAAGAAACCTTTGGGGAGAGTCAATGATGTTCTTATTATGGTTAACAATAACCTGGTCCCCGTTGATTTTATTTTCTTGGACATTGAGTGCAATCTCTCTTGTCCCATTGTTTTGGGAAGAGCTTTCCTTCGCACGGTTGGTGCTATTATTGATATGAAAGAAGGAAATATAAGGTACCAATTCCCACTTAAGAAAGGTATGGAACACTTCCCTAGAAATAAAATGAAGTTACCTTTTGATACTATCATTCGTACAAATTATAATGTTGATGCTTCTTCTCTTGGAAACACTTGAGTTTTGCTTTCTGTGCCTAGCTGAAAGGCGTTAAAGAAAAGCGCTTATGGGAGACAACCCAATTTTTATTCCTGTTATTTTATTTTATTGAGTCAAGGAAAATGCCTACCTCTATATCAATTCCTTTGTATCTTTACTTTATTGCATTGTTGTGCCAAGTTAAGCCTCTAGTAGAAAGTTGATGCTAGATTTGGATTGCTGTGCTGAAATTGTTTTCTGCTGTCCACCGTTAAATTCATAACTATTCACAGAAAAATCAGAATGACCTGGGATTTTTTGTGCGTAATACTCAGATATATATGCAACTTTCATTAGTTTTGAGTTTTCTGATTTGAGCAAGTTAAGTGCCTCGAAAAAATTCGTCTTTAGGGACTGTTCTGTTTTTGACAGATTCTGCCATTTATTTTGCAATGCCTCTTTTACTATTTTGAATGGATCTTTTTGTTCCATAAAGTATTAGTGGCTGTAGCTAATGTCCAGTAGCATTGGTAGAAATTGTGTTCATGCAGAATATAAGAATTTTTGATTATCCACTAACCCTCTAATGAACTCTACTTTGAGTTTGGTGTGGAGGAAGTTTTCAAGGATCAAGAGAGAGGATGATATGATGTGATCAAGAAGATGAAAGAGCCTAAGCTTGGGGATGCCCCGTGGGTCACCCAAGCATATTTCAAGAAGACTCAAGCGTCAAAGGTTGGGTATGCCTAAGGCATCCCCTTCTTCATCAACAACATATCAGGTTATCTCTAATAAAACTATATTTTAATCCGGCCACATCTTATGTGCTTTACTTGGAGCGTCTGTTTGTTTTTGTTTTTGCTTTTGTTATTTTCATTCTCTGCATAAAATGGATCCTAGCATTCTTGTGTGGGAGAGAGACACGCTCCGCTTTTTCATTTGATGTAACATCCCAATATTTTAGAATGTTTAAAAATCACTAAAATTTTAAAACTTTTATGTTTGATTAAGATGAAACTATAAAAACATAAGAAAATCAACTTTAAAAGACTTCATAGTATTTTCTAGATATTTAAAAATTTAAAATATCCAACTAATCATTATTTAAAATTTTGGAGTTTAGTTTAAATTCTTTTATACAAAGTATTTCTTAAACCTAAAATTACATTTCGGTAATTAATTTAAATCATTTCCATCAACTTTCAAAACATAAAAATGATTTTCATGAATAATTGCAACATGAGAAATATGATAAAGGTAGAATGTTTTCCAAATGCATATATGGAGTTTTCAAATGATTTATCATATTATGAAAACAAATTTTGCACAAGTATTATTAGTTTGAAAATAAATTCATTATATTTCCCATTTCCTTAAAAATATTTATATCTAGCTATTCTACTATTATACCAAAATAAAAATAAATGGTTTTTGAAAAATGAGTTTAGACTAACTTAAGAGCAAACAAATATGATTGTGGTAATTTTATAAATTATATTTAACCCCAAATAAAATTTATTATTTTCAAAGTTGACCTAAATAGGCAAAATTGTATTTTATGAATAATCCAAAATATTATTTTTGAAAAGTATTCAAAACATACCGACCAATGTTTTAAAGCATAGATATGAATTTTACAAATTTATAGAAATTTGTTTGACCTCATTTGGACACTTAAATCAAAAGATATTAATAAAATAGAAAATCAGAAAAGAAAAAGGCTGGATGACGTCAGAGTGACGTCATCGTCTTCAACCTCCCGTCAATCTCGCCCGACAGTTTCGGCCGAATCAATCCCGCGCAAATCTCGCAAATTGGTAGATTAAATGACGCCGTGCCCTGCCCTATATAATCCCCAACCCCTCCTCTACGTTTCCCCTCAAAAACCCTAGCCAAGCACGCCCCCAGGCTGCCGGAAATTCTCGCCGGAGTTCACCGTGTCCGCCGCCGCCATTCCTTCGATTTCCGGTACCAGGGAAGGTTCCTCCGCCTCCTTTTGGTCTCCTCCTGTTCTCCTGATCATGGTGCATCGCTCTGACCCTTCCCCGACCTCTCCTTCTCAGGAAATCGAGCGGGCCGAGCTCGCCGAACCCGCCGGAGATCGTGGCCGCTCCGCCCACCTCTCCTCATCGCTCCGGGAAGAAGAAGGCTTCGCCACCGAGCCCATCGAGACCGCCGCGACGAGCTGCACGCCACCGTCGCCTCCGTTCATCCGGGGAGCCACCCCAACGTCTGCTCCATCCTCGCCCAAGCGCAGCGCCGCCGTCGTCGACATCTCCGGCGACCATCCGCGCCGCCCGGTGAGCCATCTCCTCCTGCGCCGTCGGATCCTCCATCCACGGTCTAGATTAGATCATTTAAATCGAAGGGGTATGGGCTGATCTGTGCCGTCAGATCCAGATCCAACGATCCAGATCCAACCACTTATCCAGCTCAGCGCCAAGTCAGCGGCCACGTCACTGCCCAGTCAGCGCTGACGTGGAAATTGAATTTTTCGATTTAGTTTAATTGGCAGTTTTACAGATTAGTCCCTGTAAGTTCAAACCTTCATAACTTTTTTAACCACATATCCAAATTTGACCAATTTTATATATTTGAAAAGCCCTTGACATGTAGAATATTTTAGATCGGTTAGAATTCAAATTTGACTTAGTTTAAAATATTCAAATTTCAAATGGATGATTTGAGTATATTTGTCATAACTTTAAATCTATAAATCCAAAAATTGCAAATAAAATTGTTTTAGAAACGTTGGAATAATTGTAATATAATGCCTCTGTTATAAAATATTTTTGAGTATTATTTTGATGATTTAATAGTTATATGTTTAATATGAATAGTTTGATTAATTTTGGCATAAGATTCTATTAACATATTTAAAATTTCCCTTTACACAAATGTCATAAATAATTGTCCTTGTCCAGAGTAACTCAAATCCATGTTTATTAATTTTTTTTATTATTTTATAACATAAAAATGTAAGAGTGTGTTTAAAGCTTTTTAAAATGATTTTGGAATATTTATAGGTGTTTATAAAGGTTGTTGGTCAATTAGGTGTTAATAAAAATGTGTTTTAAAACATTATGCCAGTGCAAATAACTAGGTTATTAGTTCATACTATGAACCTTTAAGTTGGGAATTTAAAATGTTTAGATATGATAAATTAAGAAATCCTTGAATGAAAATTGTGTTTAAACCATCATGACCTTTCATGGTGTAAACTTTTAAAGACCAACCCCTTTGAACCTTTGGAACACCCATACAATCCTTTTAAATTGAGATTGTTCAATTTGACTCCAGACCATCCCTTCACCAAATTGGCGAAACCCTAAACTCAATCACATTTATTCTTTTTGCATATTGAATTATGTGACACCCTTAACCAAATCCATTGCTAAGCCTTATTACGCTAGTTTGATTTTTAAATGTTACGTGCTTGTTGAATTGCTTGTTTATTGGATGCCTTTTTTACTTTATAGAATTGAACGGAGTGCAACGTTCGTTGTTGACAAAGAGTGTGTGAGAAACGACAACATTCATCAGGCAAGTGATACCATAAAAGACCTACTATTTTTACCTACTGCATTATTAGTGTTTTCAGTAGTATGCATGACAGGTTTACTACTGTTATATATTATGCTATGCAAACCTTTTAGGATATCCATATGACCACCTTAGTTGTGACCTATTATAATTTAGTGGAAGTACTTGCTGCAAAAATGTTTGTTTTATGGTAGATGTTATAAGTGAAATTCCACTAAATTAATTAACCGCCTGGGTGGATTGGTTCGATTGAGGAGGTTTCAAGTTGAGTGGCTACTCAGGGGCCAGCTCTGCGGCGGCCTGAGTTTGCTCACTTGTGGAAGGCCACCCAGGGCTATGAGATTTGATGTTGCACTGCGTCTAGTCGCTTACTGTGCAACCATTAGTCATATGGGCTCTGTCTTGATGGAGTAAGTTGATGTGGACCTGGGTCAAGAGATTGATGGTGGTAGGGATGATAGGACGGTGGTAATCTCTTAGTATGATCATGGGAAAACAACTTCTGAAAAGTCTCGTCTCGATCTTCTCCTTTTCCTCCTCACTAAATGAGTGTAGAGGATAGTTTGGGTTGATTGGGTCTAATGGTGAACGTGCACAAACTCTCGAGAGTCAAAATCTAAGATCTTAGCCGTGTCCCCGGCATCGGACAAATTGAGTGACTACACAAGGCTGTCTACTGAAAAATCTCTTCATTCCAATTTCTTAAATAAAATTTGATGGGTGAACTCGGGTAGGAGACGCGGATGAGTCCGGTGGTCTCTTAAATAGAAGTTTATGATTACAAAAATGGTTGATGAAATATAGGACAAAACTTGCTTTGCGCAATAGCCTTTGAGCTCCACCAGCCAAATATGCATGTAGTAATAGTCTTGCCATTTATATCCACCATAGTATCACTTGCCACCACAATTCAATTGTGCTGACCCTTTATAGCTGGGCTGCAACTAAACCTTGCAGATTGGACAGACGATGAGTGAGGTTTGCGATAGGATTTCGAGTCTACAACCAACATGCTTGCCTGTGGCACATGAAGATGATGAGGCTCATTGTAACTATTGTTTTCCGCTGCTGTACTTTGTATTTTGCTAGCCTTCTGAGGTTATGCAAATTGTAATGAATTTTGTAACACTGGATCATGCGATTTAATAAAGTATTTGACACTTTTGCATGATATACATCTTAAACTGTGGTGCTAGCATTTGATCCAGGGACTAGCACATTAACACAGGGATCTCCACCTTATAATAAAAGGTGAGGTCGCTACAGATGGTATCAGAGCACTGTGTTGCCTGTAGGTTCGAAACCCTAGGTTTGGATAGAAATAGAATTTGACCATAGGATTGAAAATATATTTCTATTCAGTTTGCTAAAAACAAAACTTTTCATTTTATTCCCTCGTACTCTCGTCTACTATCAACCTTCTGAAAATACCTTATCTTACTCTAGATGACCATGTTCTTATAGTCTAAGTCTGATTTTGCTGCTTCATATGGAAAAGCTACAACTCAACATGAAGTTCTACATGCATGGAACACCACTAAAGAACCATGATTCGGCCAACACTTCGAAGATATCCAAGAAAGTTGAACAAGAACTTGAAGCACTCACGAAGGAGATAGATTTGACCACCACTTAAATAGAACACCGATATCGTGTTTGTGTATTGTTCATACCAACTTAGGTGGTGTGACAATACTAGATTGTTTGCTTTGTGTTAACACCTTGTTGCTTGATGTTTGTTAGAGATTGTTTGTAAGATGATTTTCCTTAGTCTGCTGTGATTGGGTAGGAATTTTCCTCACTTCTTTTTGTCTCTACTCATCCATGCTAAACCCAAACCAGATGCAATATCTATCCTTAGAATAACAATTGAACCAACCAGAATGGATATAATTGTGGAGTCGAAGTTTAGGAGTTAAGACAACATGGAAATTCAATCATTTCAAGGAGAATAAATCTTCCAGAGACAACAACTTTTCAGCTATCCTGGTGTAGGTTTTGACGCAACCCACTAGTATGAGGATTGTTAGTCTAGCATAGGTTTGTCTTACAGACCGGAAACATTCTGTGAGACAAGTGAGGTTTGACAAAGTGTTAGAATACGAGATTCATCAAACCAAATACAAGGTAATGAGTGAGTGCGACATGGATTGGCCCCCATGGCGAATACTCATGTCATTCGCTTTGGTATAAGGAATGATAAAATCTTGAGTGCCATACCTATAAGAGAGACGACGATGATAAACCTAAACCATAGAATGGTAGATATATATAACCCTATGTGAGGCAAGTGTTGCCGAAACCGTATTAAATTACGGCGAGGATGACCACAAGCGAATTTTGGGGTACCCTACAAAGGAAGCTTTTGCCTACCATGAGAGTTACGTTAGTTGCTTGGAAACTGGAAACTGTGAAGATGAAGCACATGGAGAACATCAAGATCTTAACCACGAGGGAAAGTTCTGTTCAAGGATTGAAGACAAAGATTTTAGAGCAGCCACAGAAGTTTCTTTTAAGGGTGGTAGCCCACCGAGATAATCTGAACCCAGTTGTCCAAACCTATCTTCCTTTCTAGCCTCTCCGAATCTCGGGGACGAGATTCCTTTTAAGGGTGGTAGTCTGTAACATCCCAATATTTTAGAATGTTTAAAAATCACTAAAATTTTAAAACTTTTATGTTTGATTAAGATGAAACTATAAAAACATAAGAAAATCAACTTTAAAAGACTTCATAGTATTTTCTAGATATTTAAAAATTTAAAATATCCAACTAATCATTATTTAAAATTTTGGAGTTTAGTTTAAATTCTTTTATACAAAGTATTTCTTAAACCTAAAATTACATTTCGGTAATTAATTTAAATCATTTCCATCAACTTTCAAAACATAAAAATGATTTTCATGAATAATTGCAACATGAGAAATATGATAAAGGTAGAATGTTTTCCAAATGCATATATGGAGTTTTCAAATGATTTATCATATTATGAAAACAAATTTTGCACAAGTATTATTAGTTTGAAAATAAATTCATTATATTTCCCATTTCCTTAAAAATATTTATATCTAGCTATTCTACTATTATACCAAAATAAAAATAAATGGTTTTTGAAAAATGAGTTTAGACTAACTTAAGAGCAAACAAATATGATTGTGGTAATTTTATAAATTATATTTAACCCCAAATAAAATTTATTATTTTCAAAGTTGACCTAAATAGGCAAAATTGTATTTTATGAATAATCCAAAATATTATTTTTGAAAAGTATTCAAAACATACCGACCAATGTTTTAAAGCATAGATATGAATTTTACAAATTTATAGAAATTTGTTTGACCTCATTTGGACACTTAAATCAAAAGATATTAATAAAATAGAAAATCAGAAAAGAAAAAGGCCGGATGACGTCAGAGTGACGTCATCGTCTTCAACCTCCCGTCAATCTCGCCCGACAGTTTCGGCCGAATCAATCCCGCGCAAATCTCGCAAATTGGTAGATTAAATGACGCCGTGCCCTGCCCTATATAATCCCCAACCCCTCCTCTACGTTTCCCCTCAAAAACCCTAGCCAAGCACGCCCCCAGGCTGCCGGAAATTCTCGCCGGAGTTCACCGTGTCCGCCGCCGCCATTCCTTCGATTTCCGGTACCAGGGAAGGTTCCTCCGCCTCCTTTTGGTCTCCTCCTGTTCTCCTGATCATGGTGCATCGCTCTGACCCTTCCCCGACCTCTCCTTCTCAGGAAATCGAGCGGGCCGAGCTCGCCGAACCCGCCGGAGATCGTGGCCGCTCCGCCCACCTCTCCTCATCGCTCCGGGAAGAAGAAGGCTTCGCCACCGAGCCCATCGAGACCGCCGCGACGAGCTGCACGCCACCGTCGCCTCCGTTCATCCGGGGAGCCACCCCAACGTCTGCTCCATCCTCGCCCAAGCGCAGCGCCGCCGTCGTCGACATCTCCGGCGACCATCCGCGCCGCCCGGTGAGCCATCTCCTCCTGCGCCGTCGGATCCTCCATCCACGGTCTAGATTAGATCATTTAAATCGAAGGGGTATGGGCTGATCTGTGCCGTCAGATCCAGATCCAACGATCCAGATCCAACCACTTATCCAGCTCAGCGCCAAGTCAGCGGCCACGTCACTGCCCAGTCAGCGCTGACGTGGAAATTGAATTTTTCGATTTAGTTTAATTGGCAGTTTTACAGATTAGTCCCTGTAAGTTCAAACCTTCATAACTTTTTTAACCACATATCCAAATTTGACCAATTTTATATATTTGAAAAGCCCTTGACATGTAGAATATTTTAGATCGGTTAGAATTCAAATTTGACTTAGTTTAAAATATTCAAATTTCAAATGGATGATTTGAGTATATTTGTCATAACTTTAAATCTATAAATCCAAAAATTGCAAATAAAATTGTTTTAGAAACGTTGGAATAATTGTAATATAATGCCTCTGTTATAAAATATTTTTGAGTATTATTTTGATGATTTAATAGTTATATGTTTAATATGAATAGTTTGATTAATTTTGGCATAAGATTCTATTAACATATTTAAAATTTCCCTTTACACAAATGTCATAAATAATTGTCCTTGTCCAGAGTAACTCAAATCCATGTTTATTAAATTATTATTTTTATTTTATAACATAAAAATGTAAGAGTGTGTTTAAAGCTTTTTAAAATGATTTTGGAATATTTATAGGTGTTTATAAAGGTTGTTGGTCAATTAGGTGTTAATAAAAATGTGTTTTAAAACATTATGCCAGTGCAAATAACTAGGTTATTAGTTCATACTATGAACCTTTAAGTTGGGAATTTAAAATGTTTAGATATGATAAATTAAGAAATCCTTGAATGAAAATTGTGTTTAAACCATCATGACCTTTCATGGTGTAAACTTTTAAAGACCAACCCCTTTGAACCTTTGGAACACCCATACAATCCTTTTAAATTGAGATTGTTCAATTTGACTCCAGACCATCCCTTCACCAAATTGGCGAAACCCTAAACTCAATCACATTTATTCTTTTTGCATATTGAATTATGTGACACCCTTAACCAAATCCATTGCTAAGCCTTATTACGCTAGTTTGATTTTTAAATGTTACGTGCTTGTTGAATTGCTTGTTTATTGGATGCCTTTTTTACTTTATAGAATTGAACGGAGTGCAACGTTCGTTGTTGACAAAGAGTGTGTGAGAAACGACAACATTCATCAGGCAAGTGATACCATAAAAGACCTACTATTTTTACCTACTGCATTATTAGTGTTTTCAGTAGTATGCATGACAGGTTTACTACTGTTATATATTATGCTATGCAAACCTTTTAGGATATCCATATGACCACCTTAGTTGTGACCTATTATAATTTAGTGGAAGTACTTGCTGCAAAAATGTTTGTTTTATGGTAGATGTTATAAGTGAAATTCCACTAAATTAATTAACCGCCTGGGTGGATTGGTTCGATTGAGGAGGTTTCAAGTTGAGTGGCTACTCAGGGGCCAGCTCTGCGGCGGCCTGAGTTTGCTCACTTGTGGAAGGCCACCCAGGGCTATGAGATTTGATGTTGCACTGCGTCTAGTCGCTTACCGTGCAACCATTAGTCATATGGGCTCTGTCTTGACGGAGTAAGTTGATGTGGACCTGGGTCAAGAGATTGATGGTGGTAGGGATGATAGGACGGTGGTAATCTCTTAGTATGATCATGGGAAAACAACTTCTGAAAAGTCTCGTCTCGATCTTCTCCTTTTCCTCCTCACTAAATGAGTGTAGAGGATAGTTTGGGTTGATTGGGTCTAATGGTGAACGTGCACAAACTCTCGAGAGTCAAAATCTAAGATCTTAGCCGTGTCCCCGGCATCGGACAAATTGAGTGACTACACAAGGCTGTATACTGAAAAATCTCTTCATTCCAATTTCTTAAATAAAATTTGATGGGTGAACTCGGGTAGGAGACGCGGATGAGTCCGGTGGTCTCTTAAATAGAAGTTTATGATTACAAAAATGGTTGATGAAATATAGGACAAAACTTGCTTTGCGCAATAGCCTTTGAGCTCCACCAGCCAAATATGCATGTAGTAATAGTCTTGCCATTTATATCCACCATAGTATCACTTGCCACCACAATTCAATTGTGCTGACCCTTTATAGCTGGGCTGCAACTAAACCTTGCAGATTGGACAGACGATGAGTGAGGTTTGCGATAGGATTTCGAGTCTACAACCAACATGCTTGCCTGTGGCACATGAAGATGATGAGGCTCATTGTAACTATTGTTTTCCGCTGCTGTACTTTGTATTTTGCTAGCCTTCTGAGGTTATGCAAATTGTAATGAATTTTGTAACACTGGATCATGCGATTTAATAAAGTATTTGACACTTTTGCATGATATACATCTTAAACTGTGGTGCTAGCATTTGATCCAGGGACTAGCACATTAACACAGGGATCTCCACCTTATAATAAAAGGTGAGGTCGCTATATTTGAATACTCCTATTCTTCACTTATATTTGTTGAGTATTCTTCTATAGCTACAGCAATACTTTTAGCTCTTGTTTTTCATGCATCTCTTGTTCAGAGCTGTTAGTTTTCATATGTTACACTCTCTTGCTTCATTGCTAAATACTTGGAGAGTTTATGTTTAAATAAGTTGATTGGTGTTTGGTTAGGAACAGAAAATGTTAAATGTGGTAGATGGTATAACTAAATGATACATAATCTTGTAGATCATTAAATTGTGTCACTTGAATCATTGATGTTGTTTTGAGATATTAATATGCTTAATGGTAAACATGATGGTTTAGTAAGGTGGAATGATTAATGGTTAGTCTAGAAAATTTGAAGCTGTGCCACACTTAAATTTCTAGTTGATAGCATAATGAAATATGACTCCTAATGTTAAAAGCAACCGTAATGACTTTGTGTTATGCGCTACGGTCGGGGTCCCAACAGTGACTTGTTCATTTGCCACAGTCCCTCGTGGAGTGATTTTCATTATGCCTTGTAAGATCATATTTCTATTTGGAATCCTTTTTCTTGTGAGTTCTAAAGCTGCGGTTTTCATGGCACTTCCACCTCCATATTTGCTAGCCACTTCGGTACTTTGCATTGTCCTTTCTCACATTGAGAGTTGGTGCATACTTCGCGGGTACATCCAAAACTCGTGGGAGATCTTCATCATGTTCTCCTACACATAATCCAAATATCTTCCTCAAAACATCCACCATATCTACCTACTACAGCATTTCCATAGCTGTTTCGAGATATATTGCCATGCAACTTTCATCTTACATTACATGACTTGTTGTCATTCATCATATTCATACACCATGTTTTATTCATCATGAGATATTTGTACCAAAAGTGTGTTGTCATATTAGGATGTTTGCCCCTAAAAGTGAAAAGAGCCATGGAGGCCATCGAAAAGAGAAACAGAAAAATACAAAAAAATTGAAAAAAAGAGAAAAAAAAGAAAGAAAGAATAAAAAAGGGGGCAACACTACTACTTTTTATCCACACTTGTGCTCATGTTATAGCACCCATATTATTCATAGTCATCATTTGTGCTCATGTTTAGCACCTATACTCCATATGAGAGAGTTTTCATGTTTTACTTGCATAACTATGTGGGGAACTTTACACTATAGAACTTGGCTTGTATATTCCAATGATGAGCCTCCTCAAAAGTGCTCTAGGTCTTCATGAGCAAGCAAGTTAGATGCACCCCCACTAGTTCCATTGGAGAGCTTTCATACACTTATAGCTCTATGTGCATCCGTTGTGTGGCAATCACTACTCCTTGCATAGCTTCGATTATAAGACTTTCTCTTGTCTAATGATCATTTTCAGCTTTGTGAGACTTTCTTCCGTTGGCCTTCCAAACCCCCATTATTATTCTCTTAGCCACAACATCCTGGTGCCAGGAACCAACGCTGAACACTTGCTTGTTTTTGTGTGAACAAATAGAGAGATGATCTTCTATGTGCATATTGCTATCACTTGACTTGATCCTTTCACAAAGTTGTCATGAGTGTTTGATTCATTAGATGATTATATTATTGTGCTTGAAGCTTAAATCATCTTTAATATCTACTTTGCACGGTTGATTGTTCTCTATTACTGATTCATTGAAAGTTTTGCTTTAATATGCCTCCTTGTTTATTCATTACCCATTTGATATCAATATAAACTACAGCTTTTATTCATTTGATCTCAACTTATATGCATTACATTATTATTTGATCAAGATTGTGTGAAAGCATGTCACTCCAAAAATTATTTGTTATCGTTTTACCTACTCTAGTACGAGTAGAACTAAGCTTGGGGATGCTTGATACGTCTCAAACGTATCTATAATTTCTTATGTTCCATGCTTATATTATAACAATTGCCTACATGTTTTATACACATTTTATATAGTTTTATGCATTTTCTGTAACTAACCTATTAACAAGATGCCATAGTGCCAGTTCCCTGTTTTCTGCTGTTTTTGGTTTCAGAAATCCACTTAAGAAAATATTCTCGGAATTGGACGAAACAAAACCCAAAAGTCTTAGAATATCTGACACGTTCCAGAAGTCCGAGGGGGAGAAGGAGACGGGGCCCGAGGCGCCCACCTAAAGGGGTGGCGCGGTTCCCCCCTAGCCGCGCCTGGGCCTGAGGTGGGGCCCTCGGGGCTCCACCGCCTTCGCCCCTTCGCCTATATAAACCCCCCGAAACCCTAAGGCATAATAGCCGAACACTTTTCCACTTTTCATCACAGAGCCGCCGCCGTCGTCAACCCTAGTTCGGGAGGGTTTCAGAAGCTCCTCCCGGCACCCTGCCGGAGAGGGGAATCATCACCGGAGGGCTCTACATCACCATGCCCGCCTCCGGACTGATGCGTGACTAGTTCATCTTTGGACTACGGTTCCATAGCAGTAGCTAGATGGTTGTCTTCTCCTATTGTGCTACCATGTTTAGATCTTGTGAGCTGCCTATCATGATCAAGATCATCTTTATGTAATGCTACATTTTGTGTTTGCTGGGATCCGATGAATATTGAATACTTTGTCATTGTTTCATAATATATCATGTTGTGTGTTGTTTATGATCTTGCATGCTCTCCGTTGCTAGTAGATGCTATGGCCAAGTAGATGCTTGTGACTCCAAGAGGGGGTATTTATGCTCGATAGTGGGTTCATGTCTCTATTTAATCTGGGGCAGTGACAGAAAGCTCTAAGGTTGTAGATCCTTAGTTGCTACTAGGGATAAAATAGTAGTACTTTATCTAAGGATGATGTTACTTACTTACTTTACACACATTGCTTAATGCGATAATCTGTTGCTTGCAACTTAATACTGAAAGGGGTGCGGACGCTAACCGGAAGGTGGATTATTAGTCATAGATGCGGTTGGAACGGTCTATGTATATTGTTGTAATGCCCAAATGAATATCACACTAGACATCATGTCATTAGTATATGCATCATTATGCAGCTCTTTATTCTATCAATTGCCCAGCTGTAATTTGTTTACCCGCATGTATGCTATTATTATTATTATGGAGAGACACCACTAGTGAACTATGGACCCCGGTCCTTTTCTTTAAACTAATAATACAACCAAATGCAAACTGTTACTTTCATTCTCTGCAAGCAAACATCATTTTCCACACCATACGGTTAATCTCTTTGTTACAGCAAGCCGGTGAGATTGACAACTTCACTGTTGAGTTGGGGCAAAGTTTCTTGATTGTGTTGTGCAGGTTCCACCTCCACCAAGCAATTGCTGGCGCCATTGCAAGGGGGAGACCTTCTGACGTGTTCATCACCTCCTACTGGTTCGATAACCTTGGTTTCATAACTGAGGGAAACTTGCTACTACGCTCATCACACCTTCCTCTTGGGGTTTTCCAACTCCTCACACCCGTGAGCATCAGCCGCCGCCGTCGTCAACCCTAGATCGGGAGGGTTCAGAAGCTCCCCCCGGCACCCTGCCGGAGAGGGGAATCATCACCAGAGGGCTCTACATCACCATGCCCGCCTCCGGACTGATGCGTGAGTAGTTCATCCTTGGACTACGGGTCCACAGCAGTAGCAAGATGGTTGTCTTCTCCTCTTGTGCTACCATGTTTAGATCTTGGGAGCTGCCTAACATGATCAAGATCATCTTTATGTAATGCTACATGTTGTGTTTGCTGGGATCCGATGAATATTGAGTACTATGTTATTGCTTCATAATATATCTTGTGAGTGCGTTGTTTATGATCTTGCATGTTCTCCGTTGCTAGTAGATGCTCTGGCCAAGTAGATGCTTGTGACTCCAAGAGGGGGTATTTATGCTCGATAGTAGGTTCATGTCTCTATTTAATCTGGGGTAGTGACAGCAAGCTCTAAGATTGTAGATGTACTGTTGCTACTAGGGATAAAACAGTAGTACTTTATCTAAGGGTATTTGTATTACTTACATTACACACATTACCTAATGCAATTATCTGTTGCTTGCAACTTAATACTGAAACGGGTGCGGACGCTAACCGGAAGGTGGATTATTAGTCATAGATGCGGTTGAAACGGTCTATGTATATTGTTGTAATGTCCAAATGAATATCACACTAGCCATCATAACTATAGTATATGCATCATTATGCACTTCTTTATTCTGTCAATTGCCCAGCTGTAATTTCTTTACCCGCATGTATGCTATTATTATTTATGGAGAGACACCACTAGTGAACTGTGGATCCCGGTCCTTTTTCCTCAAACTGATAAACAATCCTACTGCAATCCTGTTACTTTCATTCTCTGCAAACAAACTTCATTTTCCACACATACGTTTAATCCTTTTGTTACAGCAAGCCAGTGAGATTGACAACCTCACTGTCAAGTTGGGGCAAAATACTTTGATTGTGTTGTGTGCAGGTTCCACGTCAACTACACGCAAGCTCTTTTCTGACGCCGTTGACACCTCCGGGAGAACTCTAGTTTCCTAATGGTTCGATAACCTTGGTTTCACAACTGAGAAAAATTTGCTGCTGCACTACTTCATACCTTCCTCTTGGGGTTTCCCAACAACACCTCACCGGTGCATCATGCCGACACTACGTGCTCGCGCGGGCCCCATCCTGACCGCGCGAGCAGGGGGTCTGGACGCCCCGGAGTCCGTCTCCTACTCGATCTCGTCCCGTTGCCTTCCTTATGTCATGTAAATTTTTGCTATATAAACTCCCGGATCCCCCGAGTTCCGTATAACATGTTTTCGAAGTGTTTTTGTTTCGAGCAGTTTCTGCCAGATCTCATCCTTGGATCTAGAGCCATCATGTCTTCACCCGAACCTTCCAAGGACAGTTTTTTCGTGAACGTCGTCTAACCGTACATGCACGAGCTGAGGATGCACCCGAGGGAGTTGACGTTGAAAGGTGGGAAGGTGCAGGTGGATGATGTTCAAGGTCCTCAAGGAGAGGGGAGCATGGAGGCAAGGATGAAGAGTCTGGAGCAGGAGGTCTTCAAATACAAGAAGATGGCGGAACGTGAGGTGGATATCGTTCACCGTATCGTGGCTGAACTTATTGCCAAGCATGAGAAGGAGACCGCAAAGCTCTGGGAGGACATCTTCTCACTCCACAAGACTACCAACAATATTCAGGCTCAACTCTACGATTTTCAGAATCAAAACTGTGAGTATGAAACCAGGTTTAAACGCATAAGTGCTGCTGCAAGTTTCAGGATACTCGAGACCAAGTCATCATTTGTTGATGGAGAGCCCCTACCTTGGAAGTTTGATGAAGAGGACTCACCACCATCACCACCGAAGGAGTAATTCATCATCGGTATTGGCATCTCCCTTAGCTTGTTCCAAACTTGGGGGGAGTGCCGCGGTATCACATGATGTCTACGCACACTTCTATTCTCGTAGACAGTGTTGGGCCTCCAAGAGCAGAGGTTTGTAGGACAGCAACAAGTTTCCCTTAAGTGAATCACCCAAGGTATATTGAACTCAGGGAGGTAGAGGTGAAAGATAACCCTCTCGAGCAACCTTGCAATTAAGATACAATAAGTCTCTTGTGTCCCCAACACACCCAATACACTTGTCAGATGTATAGGTGCACTAATTCGGCGAAGAGACAGTGAAATACAAGTAATATGGATGATTATAAGTAGTAATTCCAATCTGTAATAAAAACGGCAGCAAGCAAACATGTAGCAGAACTTGTTGTAAACGGCGTTTCAATGCTTAGAAACAAGGCCTAGGGATCATACTTTCACAAGTGGACACTCTCAACAATGACATCAAAGCTGAATAATAAATACAACTCTTAAAACACTCTCATGTTGGATGATAAACACCATTCACGGTGTAGGGCTATAACAGCACCCTCAAAGTATGAGTAAACACACACCGCAAAGTCATAAAGGAATCACACACGGTGCGCACACTGTCACCTTCACAACCGTGAATAACCCCGGAGTTCATATTAAAGTAACCTCTAGAGTGCATAATAGATAAAGAGTAACATCACATATTCAACTAGATTACAAAGCTCATGATCACATAAAGATCACATGGGAGAGAGAGATAAACCACATAGCTACCGGTAGAGCCCGCAGCCCTGGGGGAGAACTACTCACTCCTCATCGTAGGAGCCAGCAACGGCGATGGAGATGGCGGTGGAGTTGATGGAGATGGCTCCGGGGGCAATTCCCCGTCCCGGCAGGGTGCCGAAACAGAGACTTCTGTCCCCCCGAATTATGGTTTTTGGTGGCGGCGGTGCAGCGGAACTCTTCTCTGGAAAAGGACTCCGTATTAGGTCTTGTATTGTCGGGGGCTATAAGTAGACGAAAGGGCGAAGGCGGTGGAGGCCCGAGGGCCCCACACCCTGTCCCCGCGCGGCAGAAGGGGGACCCGCGCCGGGAGGGGGTGTGGGCCCCTCGGGGCTCCCCTCCGTGTCTTCTTCGGTGTTCTGGAACCTCCCAGGAAAAATAGGAACTTCGACGTTTCGTTTGTCCAATTCCGAGAATATTTCCTTAACAGATTTTCTGAAACCAAAAACAGCAGAAAACAGGGAACTGGCACTGTGGCATCTTGTAAATAGATTAGTACCAGAAAATGCATAAAATGATATAAAAGTGTATATAAAACATGTAGCAAGTGGCATAATATAAGCATGGAACATAAGAAATTATAGATACGTTGGAGACGTATCAACATCCCCAAGCTTAGTTCTACTCGTTCCGAGTAGGTAAAACGATAAAAAGAATAATTTCTGAAGTGACATGCTTTCACACAATCTTGATCATATAATAATGTAAAGCTCATGTTATGAATGAAGTGACTCAAGGCAATGGTCTATAGTTTGCTAACAAATAGACAAGGAGTAAACAACTACATCATATAAGTAAAAACTTTTCATGGATAGTACTTTCAAACAAGCATCAAAATGATTCACATGAGAGTTAACTCATAAAGCAATAGTCTCTAAGTAAAAGAGCATTGAAGCAACACAAAGGAAGATATAAGTTTAAGCATTGGTTTTCAACTTGTAACATGTATATCATATAGATAGTTGTCAACACAAAGGAATATAACAAGTACAATAAGTAAGCATATAAGAGTTTTTGCACACAGTTGACACAAGTGTTTGTTTCTAAGACAGAAAGAAGTGGGTAAACTGACTTAACATAAAGTAAAAGAAAGGCCCTTCGCAGAGGGAAGCAGGGATACAAACATGTGCTAGAGCTTTTTAGTTTTTATAGGTTTTTGAAATCATATAGAGAGCATAAAAGTAACTTTTGAGAGGTGTTTGTTGTTGTCAACGAATGGTAATGGGCACTCTACCCCCCTTGTCAACCAGACTTTCAAGAGCGGCTCCCATGAAGAACGTTATTTTTACCAGCAAGGTAGATCATCCCTCTTATCTCTTTTGTTTACACATATAGTTAAAAACTGTTGTCATTGCTTGACTGATTAGATCAGGGCAAAAATGTGAAGAGATTGAAGCGGTTAAAGTTGTAATTAATTGGGACTGGGCACCCCATTTGCCAGCTCTTTTTGCAAAGTTAATGGATAAGCGGATGTATATGCCACTAGTCCGGTTGTGAAAGTCTGTCTAAAAGCAAATGACAAGGTTGATATCCGTAACACTACATACTTCCTCATGAGCTAATAAACATTGACACAAATAAGAGATAGTAGGTTTTGAATAATAAAAGGTAGCACATGAAGTATTTGCTTGGAATGGCAGGAAATACCATGTAGTAGGTAGGTATGGTGGACACAAATGGCATGGGTTTTGGCTCAAGGTTTTGGATGCACGAGAAGCATTCCCTCTCAGTACAAGGTTTTGGCTAGCAAGGTTATTTGAAGCAAACATAAGTATAAACTATGACAACAAGACGTATATAAAAACATATTGCAAGTATTATAAAACTCTACATTGTCTTCCTTGTTGTTCAAACACCTTTACCAGAAAATATCTAGACCTTAGAGATACCAAACATGCAAACCAAATTTCAACAAGCTTTACGATAGTTCTTCATTAATAGGTTTTAACTACATGATGTAAAAGCTTAAACATGATCTACTTGAGAGCTCAAAACAATTGCCAAGCACCACAACATACAAGATAACAATCCATAAGAGTATGTATATCTTTTTCATTATACCATCTACCACATTTAGCATTTTCTGTTTCCAACCAAACAGCAATCAACTTATTTAAAGATAAACTCTCCAAGTATTTAACAATGAGATATGAGAGTGTAACATAAGAAAAACTAACAGCTCTAACAAGAGATGCATGAAAAACAAGAGCTAATAGTATTGAAATAACATAGAAGAATACTCAACAAATATAAATGAAGAATACGAGTATTCATAAGAAAAAGCGGAGCGTGTCTTTCTCCCACAAAGGAATGCTAGGATCCATTTTATTCAGAGAATGAAAATAACAAAACAAAAACAAAAACAAACAGACGCTTCAAGTAAAGCACATAAGATGTGTCGGAATTAAAATATAGTTTCACTAGAGATGACCTGATAGTTTGTTGATGAAGAAGGGGATGCCTTGGGCATCCCCAAGCTTTGACGCTTGAGTCTTGTTGAAATATGCTTGGGTGACCCACGGGGGCATCCCCAAGCTTAGGCTCTTTCATCTTCTTGATCACATCATATCATCCTTCTCTCTTGATCCTTGAAAACTTCCTCAACACCAAACTCAAAGTAGACTTCATTAGAGGGTTAGTGCATAATAAAAAAAAAATCTTATATTCTGCATGGACAAATCATTACACATGATACTGGACATTAGCTACAGCCACTGGTATTTTGTGGAGCAAAAAGATCCACTCAAAAACAGCAAAATGAGCAATGCAAAATAAATGGCAGAATCTGTCAAAAACAGAACAGTCCGTAAAGACGAATTTTTTCGAGTCACTTAACTTGCTCAAATCAGAACACTCAAAACTAATGAAAGTTGCATACCTATCTGAGGAACACACACAGAAAATATCAGGTCATTTGAATTTTTCTGTAAAGAGTTATGAATTTAACGGTGGACAGCAGAAAACTGTTCCTGCGCAGGAATCCAAATCTAGTATCAACTAAGTATTAGAGGCTTAACTTGACACAACAATGCGATAAAATAAAGATACAAAGGAATTGCTACAGAGGTAGTCATGTTCCTTGACTCAATATAAAAGAAAATAACAGAAATAAAACGTGGGTTGTCTCCCATAAGCGCTTTTCTTTAATGCCTTTTAGCTAGGCAAGGAGATTTTTATGATGCTCTCATAAAAATGAGAGTTGAAAAACGAAGGAGAGCATCAAGAGGTAAACATCAAACACATTTAAGGCTAACCCACTTCCTATGCAAAGGAATCTTGTAATCTTCTATATCTAAATAACAATGACCCACTAGAGTGAATTCTCTGCGATTTCGTGCAGCCACGTCACCCCTATTAGTTTTGACACCACGAGCAACTCTTCTACCGAAGTTTGATGGTTTCCTTCTTGGTTTTTTGCTGCCCTCATTTAATCATGTTGTAACCGGCCCATTCACCCACCACTTGGCTTCCTCTTATTTACTCTCGCCGTTCAGCAAAACGGCTCCTCAAATTCATTTCCCCATTTACTCCTCCTATGAAGACAACCATAAATAGTATGGCATTCCACACAGGCCTACCCACAACAGACCCCTCATCATATCTTCATGCTAAAAGGCATGTGTAAGACCTACAATGAAGTGACGATGAACAACACTACAGCAGGCCATGACCCAAGCAGGAAGAGCATTTTCGCCCGCCTGTACCTATGCCCAAGCTCCTTGAGAGAAGATGATTGGCCGGCCACGACCTTCTTGCGTTCTACTCAAGGAAATTCGCTGCCGCTATGGAGGGTGTATTACTGTATTTAGCCATGAAGCATGTCCACGCACACCACATGTATGATAAAATGTGTGAGTGCACTAGCAGATTTCAGGTTCCCCTTCAACGATTGACTATTCCTCCAAATGGTTGTTTCCACTCAGGTGTCTTTCTTTAGTCCTTTATACATATCAGATTTGTTGTATTGTCTATTGTGTTTGATGCCTTATTTTTTACTATCGATGGTACTGCCAATTGGGGTTGATTGTCCTGCTAATGCTTAATGCATGATGAGGGTGATGCTAAGAAATACGGAATTGGCAGTAGGTTCATCGTTTGAAATCTACATATTTTTTTCTCCCTTATAACAGTTCCGATTGTCTACCTTCATTTTATTTATTGTCTTACGTGGACTTCTGATTGGTTTTACTCCAATAGTTTGATCTTTTCAACAAGGGTTCGGTTGAAGTACATTTTACTCTATGTGGTAGAGATTTTCTTCAAAACGAAACCTCCACAAAATCATTTTGTGTAGCTGTACACTAACTCTGTTATTTGCATGTTTTTTATATACTCTCGATGACCCAATCATACCTTCTTGCGTTTGTGGCCTTTCTGGATTAGTTCTTCATTTTGGTTGTGTGCAGGCGATGAGAGAGAGTATAAGTAAGACCTCAAAACTTCATGAAAAACTTATTTGCAACCAATTGTGTTTGTAGTGGCAGAGGAGGTGAGAAGAAAGACAAAATTTAGAAACAGAAGACATGGTCATCCTTTTTTGCACCCCCGGTTTCTTTGTCATCATAATCCTATACAATACCTACTAGACTTTCAATGTGATCAACATTTTAATTCCACGCTCTTGGGTGGGATAATATCTTCATATAGATCATTTCAACTCACCTGCTGATTAAATCTTACCGTGTTGCCTACATTGATACTCCATTTTGCTCTTACATACAGACATTCTTATCTAAATGTGGGGATTAGTAGACCACGTAGTAGCTACATGCTCGATGAAATGGCACAACATGCATGGTGGCAAGATAGTATACTGCCAAATATATATGAATTTACGTCCTTGCTTTGTCAGCCAAAATTCAGGCAATTGTTAAGACAACTCCGTGAACTTCCCTTTAATGATAACTTGAATGCCGTGCTTCTGCATCAGTAAAGAATTTCCTGCTCTTTTGGAGAAGGTGTGATGAATTATTTATTTTAATTTGACGACAAAGTACATTGTTGTACTACTAAAATAACCCTTCTCTTGATTAGTTACCATTATGTACTATATGGGATCACTCACACTACTCATTACTTCAATTAAACGTGCAATGCAAGGAATTGCAAATATGTCAGGTCACAATTTACGTTGCTAAGGAGACTACGTAAGACTTCAGCTATTTTTAGCAAAATTATTTGATTCTTACAATTTTCCGCAACAACGTGCGCGGCATCCATCTAGTAGGATAAATTATTGAAACATAAAGCAACTATCATAGAAAGATGTAACAAATAAAACTTCAAAACTTCCAACATAAAGAGAGGTGTTTTAGTAACTTGAAAACTTTTACAACCATATTTTCCTCTCTCATAATAACTTTCAGTAGCATCATTGATAAAATCCACAATATAAGCATCACATGAAACATTCTTATCATGATCCATATGCATAAAAGTATTATTATTTCACTCATAAGAAAAGTTCTTCTCATTTATAGCAACGGGAGCAGGATCATCATAAAGAACTTGAACATGATAGACAAGTTGTGTATTGAAAGTATTGGTTTGAGTAATTCCTCTATAACTATGACAAGTTTCAAAAGGATAATTGTAATAGTAACCTATGTCATAGTATTCTTTATAATTATCAAAGACAGGAGGCATAGTATCATTATAAGCAATAGAATAGTTATCCTCCAAAGTGTGTTTATTTGTAAACATATCATCATTTTTACTAGAAGGAGAGGTCTCAAATATATAATCATTAGTAGCAAAAGGATTTTCAAACACCTCATCCCCAAGCTCAGAACTTTCTATATCATCATGGGAAAGAACATGGATAGTACTAATAGTGTAGCAATTATTAACATCATCATTTTCAGAATTAGTGTCCCAGAGATTTTCAATATCAAAAGAAGTGTGCTTTTCCCAATCATGATCACTAATATAAATAACAGGCATAGGTTCATCATCAAGTTCAGAATCATCAAATTCAGAATTATAAGTATCAATTGTAACAGGAGCAACAAGTTTGGGAGAAGATACCGTTTCCTCTCTCCTTTTACTCCTCTTCTTCTTCTTCTTCCTCTTCCCCTTTTTCTTCTTCTTTTCCTCTTTAGGAGGGAGAGGCTTGAAAGGAAGCTTCTACACATAACCTGGTTTAGTATTAGAGACAATGGAAGAAACTTGGGGGAGTTCCTCTCTTTCATTAATAAGCTCAAAACACACATTAGTCCTGTCATACTTTGGTAAAGTCTCATCCTTTATAATATTTTGTATGTAGGTGTTAGCATGGCAATCATTAACACAATAGAGATAACATCCATGCAACAAATCATTCATATCAATATCACACATATTTAACAAAGAAGTTTTTCTTGATAACTCTTCACACCCCAAAAATAATGTAAGCTCATCATGTTGATTAGGAGTGATCATGTTATCACAAAAGTCTCCTACAATATCTTTATTAGATCCTGAGCATTGAAATTCGAAATGACCTTCTTCATAGCAAAGTTCACAAATAAAATGATAGGTGGCACAAATTGTTTTACCAAGATCTCTTAGAACCTTATACCAAACTCTAGTATTTTCATTCCTATGATGGATACAATATTCATCTTCGTTTTGAATAATTCCACAAGGTCTATGTATTCCACAAAAAATAACATGCTTATAAGAAATAGTATTTTCAGAAGTTTGAGCATGTTTATTGCAATCATTAACAACAATTTCATTTTCCATGCAAGTGTCTTTGAAAGGTTCATGATACACGTCCCAATTTTCTTTAGGAACATTAATATGAGAAGCAAAGGTTCTAAAATAATCAGCAATAATATGAGAATCAAGACCATATTTAACACTAAGCCCTTGAAAATCAGCAGTTTCAACGAAATACTTAATGCAATCATATTCATAGTTTATACCTGATTCTTTACCTTTGTCATTCTCCCAATCTTCAGCATTGTTTCGAATTGTTTCAAGAAGATCCCATCTAGCTTCAACCTTCTTACTTGTGAAAGAGCCCTCTGAACAGGCATCTAGATAATCCTTGCAATGTCCTGAAAGCCTTGCATAAAAATTATTAACAATTATTTTATCAGGAAGGTCATGGTTAGGACATTTGAGTATTAATGTTTTCAGCCTTCCCCAGGCTTGAGCAATGCTTTGTCCTTCATGAGGCCAGAAATTATATATAGAATTCCGATCTTGGTAAATCTCACTTGGAGGATAAAATTTAGAATATAAGAGAGATACAATTTCCTCCCATCCAAGAGAGTGCCTATTCTTCAACAATTTATACCAATGCGCAGCTCTTCCACCAAGTGAGATAGAAAATAAATTCTTCTTAACTTTGTCCATTGAAATACCTGCACACTTGAACAACTCGCATAATTCATGTAAGAATAGCAAATGATCACCAGGATGGACAGTTCCATCCCCTACATAGCGGTTATCCATAACACGATCAATAATTTTCATAGGTATTTTAAATGGCACTATTTCTTCAGGTGGCTTTAGAATATCACAAGCATCATTAGAATTATCACATATTGGAGGCAAATCATTATCAAGGCAAAATAATTCCTCCAAAGCTGAGGAGCAAAAAGGATTATTTTTATTTAAACTAGCTTCCCCAAGCTTAGGCTTTTCCATAGCCTTAGCAATAATGGTGTCCAAAGAATTTATACTAATAACATTACTACCATTATTATGCAAACAAACTTCCATAGGTTTTTAAATTTTCTCTTCAAAAGTATCATGTCCTAATGCAATATAAACTTCATAGAGATCTCTAATTTTTTTGTTGTTTTCCATTCAACCTAACTAGTGAAAAATAAAAACAAGAGACAAAAAGATTTAATTGCAGAATCTAAAGGAGATACCTTCCAACGCTCACCTCCCCGGCAACGGCACCAGAAAATAGCTTGATGTCTACGCACACTTTTATTCTCATAGACAGTGTTGGTCCTCCAAGAGCAGAGATTTGTAGGACAGCAGCAAGTTTCCCTTAAGTGAATCACCCAAGGTATATCGAACTCAGGGAGGTAGAGGTCAAAGATAACCCTCTCGAGCAACCCTGCAATTAAGATACAAGAAGTCTCTTGTGTCCCCAACACACCCAATACACTTGTCAGATGTATAGGTGCACTAATTCGGCGAAGAGACAGTGAAATACAAGTAATATGGATGATTATAAGTAGTAATTCCAATCTGTAATAAAAATGGCAGCAAGCAAACATCTAGCAGAACTTGTTGTAAACGGTGTTTCAATGCTTAGAAACAAGGCCTAGGGATCATACTTTCACAAGTGGACACTCTCAACAATGACATCAAAGCTGAATAATAAATACTACTCTCAAAACACTATCATGTTGGATGATAAACACCATTCACTGTGTAGAGCTATAACAGCACCCTCAAAGTATGAGTCAACACACCACAACGTCATAAAGGAATCACACACGGTGCGCACACTGTCACCTTCACAACCGTGAATAACCCCGGAGTTCATATTAAAGTAACCTCTAGAGAGCATAATAGATAAAGAGTAACATCATATATTCAACTAGATTATAAAGCTCATGATCACATAAAGATCACACCGTGGGAGAGAGAGATAAACCACATAGCTACCGGTAGAGCCCGCAGCCCCGGGGGAGAACTACTCACTCCTCATCGTAGGAGTCAGCAACGGCGATGGAGATGGCGGTGGAGTTGATGGGGATGGCTCCGGGGGCAATTCCCCGTCCCGGCAGGGTGCCGAAACAGAGACTTCTGTCCCCCGAATTAGGGTTTTTGGTGGTGGCGGCGCAGCTGAACTCTTCTCTGGAAAAGGACTCCGTATTAGGTCTTGTATTGTCGGGGGCTATAAGTAGACGAAAGGGCGAAGGCGGTGGAGGCCCGAGGGCCTCACACCCTGTCCCCGCGCGCGCGGCAGAAGGGGGGCCCGCGCCGGGAGGGGGTGTGGGCCCCTCGGGGCTCCCCTCCGTGTCTTCTTCGGTGTTCTGGAACCTCCCGGAAAAAATAGGAACTTCGATGTTTCGTTTGTCCAATTCCGAGAATATTTCCATAACAGTTTTTCTGAAACGAAAAACAACAGAAAACAGGGAACTGGCACTGTGGCATCTTGTTAATAGGTTAGTACCAGAAAATGCATAAAATGATATAAAAGTGTATATAAAACATGTAGCAGGTGGCATAATATAAGCATGAGACACAAGAAATTATAGATACGTTGGAGACGTATCATCACACCATCATCTTTTACCTTTTACCTTTTAGTAATGTCATATCATGAGTAGGTGATACGTCCATTTTGCATCACTATTTTATATCATAATTTACTGTTATTCATTGATATATTTCATATTTGGAGATGATACTTATGTTATTTCATCTATTTTGCATGTTTGATGATTGTTGGGGGATGAATCACCGGAGTCTGGAATCTGATGGAAAAAGCACCGTCAAGATACAATATTCGCAAAGCTCAGAAAACAAAATGGAGAATACCAAAAGTCTTAAAGTTCCAGATCATGAAGGAGGCCGAAGGGGGGGGGGGGGGGGGCAAGGTGGGCCACAGGGGGCCCACCTCAATGGCTGGCGCGGCTCCCATGCCTGTCGCGCCACCACATGAGGTGGCCGCCCTGGCCCACCTCTGACGGTGCCCCTTCGCGTACATCATCCCCCCGAAAACCTAACACTCGGGGGTTAGACGAAAAACAGAGCCGCCGCCTCCACGAGGCGGAAACTACCGAGAGAGAAAAGCTCTCCGGCAGGCTGCGAAGCCGCCAGGGAAATCCCCTCCCGGAGGGGGGAAATCGTCGCCATCGTCACCGTCATCGAGCTGCACTTCATCGGGATCATCATCACCATCATCTCCGCCGCCGACACCGTCATCTCCACCACTCCACTCTGTTCCCGCTGTAACATCTAGGGCTGAATCTTGTGTATTTGATAGGGGAAACTCTCCCGGTGTTGATTACTATTGTTATTGATGCTATTGGGCGGAACCGTTGAATTAGGGTTTATGTTCAGATTCTTACCCATCATTATATCATCTCTGATCATGATCCACATGATGTGTTGTCAGTAGTTCGTTTAGTTCTTGAGGACATGGGAGAAGTCTAGATGTTAGTAGTGAACTATGTTGAGTAATATTTAATGGTTTGATATTTAAGTTCTGGTGTTATTCTTCTAGTGGTGTCATGTGAACGTCGACTACATGACACTTCACCTTTATGGGCCTAGGGGAATGCATTGTGTATTCGATTATCAATTGTGGGGTTGCCGGAGTGACAGAAACCTAAACCCCCGTTGGTATTTCGATGCATGAGGGATAGCAGGATCTCAGAGTTTAAAGTTGTGGTTAGATTTATCTTAATTACTTTCTTGTATTTGCGGATGCTTGCAAGGGGTATAATCACAAGTATGTATTAGTCCTAGGAAGGGCGGTGCATTAGCATAGGTTCACCCACATGACACTTATCAAAACAATAAAGATTAATCATCTATAGGTAGCGAAAGCACTAGACATAAACCCCGTGTGTCCTCAGGAACGTTTGGTCATCATAAGTAAACAAACCGGCTTGTCCTTTGCTCTAAAAAGGATTGGGCCACTCGCTGCAATTATTATTGCCGCGCTCTATTTACTCGCACTTTATTTATCTGCATTATCAAAAGCTCCTAAAAAGTTGTCTGCTAGTGTTTACAGTGAAATCCTCATCAAAACTGCTTGTTAGCACCTTCTGCTCCTCGTTGGGTTCGACACTCTTATTTATCGAAAGTACTACGATACACCCCCTATACTTGTGGGTCATCAAGATTATTTTCTGGCGCCGTTGCCGGGGAGTGAAGCGCTATTGGTAAGTGGAATTGGTAAGGAAAACTTTAGCTGTAAGTGCTGTTTTTATTTCTGTCTCCTAATTTGCTTAATTATGGAGAGAGGAAATATTGCTTCCCTGTTTGGGAAAGCTTCTACCACTTCTGAGGTAGAAAATGAGGCGCACCCTGATGAAATAGTGCCATTTAAAATACCTATGAAAATTATTGATCGTGTTATGAATAACCGCTATGAAGGGGATGGAACTGTCCACCCCGGTGATCATTTATTGTTTCTACATGAATTATGCGAGTTGTTCAAGTGTGCAGGTATTACAATGGACCAAGTTAGGATGAAATTATTCTCCATATCACTTGCTGGGAGAGCTGCGCATTGGTATAAATTGCTGAAGAACAGGAGTTCTCTTGGATGGGAGGAAATTGTACCTCTCTTTTACTCCAAATTTTATCCTCCAAGTGAGATTCACCAAGATCGGAATTCTATATATAATTTCTGAAGGGGATCGCAGGCAGAAAACAAAAAATTTCTTACGAACGATATCCTTAAACTAGCCAAGATCTACACTATGCAGATATAGAAGTACGGCGGATATCGGAATACATACCCTTGTAGACCGAAAAGCGGGGATTACGCTCCCGCACAAGCGTTGACGACGAAGACGACGAAGCCGACCTCTTGGTCGCGAAGAACTCGGCGCGACGAAGATGATGAAGATGACCTCGAGGTCGGGTGGAGGAAGTAGGCCTCCGAGTACCGCTAGCGCAGCACCTCGCAGGGTGTTACACACATACGGTGGAGACGACGGCCTCCGAAGCTCCAGTCCAGGACGAGCAGCGGAAGACTTGGACCGGAACACCAGCAGCGCGGCAGCAGGCTATGGTGGAGAGATCCCCTCTCCTCCTCGGCGCAACTCCGACAAAGGGAATCACGTTATCGAGAGAGAATTCGGGAATTAATTGGTTGAATTAAAAGGCCAGGGGTGCCCCTCTATATAAAGGCTCCCGGGGGGAGCCAACCTTGCCAGCCAGGCAATGTGGGACTATCCCACATGCCTGGTTCGGCCAAGGACAGCCGCCGGCCCTAGGTGGGCCCCCCCAATCCGAAGCCCTGGGGGGACTTTCCCCCCCTCATGGGCCTTCTTTCCACCAGAAGGCCCATTTAGGGAAATCAGCCTTTAAAAATTCGAAAATAAATATATAAAATCATATTTAAATATTAATTACACTAATTAATATCAAACATATTATATATAATTTATTCTAGCTCCGAAAACTATTTCGTCGCTGCCCGATCTCCATCGGACCATTCCCGGGACGTTCCCGGTGATCTCTTTCCTTTCCGGTTGTCTTGTCGAAACCCCTTAAGTGTGTTACCCTAGCGGTTCGATATAATAACAGACATGATCGAGACTCCTCTCCGATCAATGATTAACTCGTAGGCCTGGACCCCATGAATCAACCCCTGTGATATAACGAATGACTTTCATCTATCAAACCTGGACGTCGAGTCTTAAACCTTTTGCCATAGCGATACTTAGTGTGTCCGAGCATCGTTCATAGATATCTCCATATCTAGCATGATCTCGTTACAGACAACACTATCTTCTACTCGTCTATGATATTATGTCAGCTGGTGACCTAGTCACATGTTTGCAAACTCATTTGACATAATCTCACCGAGTGGGCCCTAGAGTATCTATCCGGCTATGCGGACTGACAAATCCCGCTCTTGACCCCTCGTCTCAACTATTCCTTTCCGATACCCAAAAGTATCACCGTTATTGTCACACTATATAAGATATGACGTTTGGTGCGATCAAAGTATCTTCCAGGAATAACAATAAGAGTTGGTCTCACGGTCAAAGGCGTAACGACTACGTCCTACAAATTATGGGTAAGTCCATCACATCGTTCCACCTAACGATATGACTCCATTGCCGACAGACGCCATGTCTCATGATCGGGAAACCTCGATCATCAATCGCGCAATGAAACTAGTCTTAGCAGAGGCAACTAGGGACCTGGTTGTTTATCTACCACACGTGTATTAATGTTTCCGCTTAATACAGTTATAGCATGGTATAAAACATATAATGAACAATTGGAATATGACTAATAAACTATCTTTATTAAGTGCCTCTAGGGCATATTCCCTTCAGTCTCCCACTTGCACTAGAGTAACACTTAATCTAGTTTACAGCTCAACACCCATAGCATCTTGGTGCATGCTTGTCTCGTGGAAGAGGAATACAGTCAACAGATCTCACACATTGAGACCTATATGTGCTTTGCAACACTTCTATGTCACCTAGTTTGACATCATCCCGTATCTTACGATGACGGTGAAATATACCCTAGTGGATGGAGTGAGACTCGAACATTCGCGTAGCATGGGCCTTAAAAGTCTAAGAGATCTATTAAGGGGACCACATACGCCCGGAAAACTGCTCAGTCCAATCACACTTGCAACTTCTGAAGTTGGCATATATTTCTATACCTATGTAGATTATGCAACAGTGCATATATATGCGACTTCGCAAACTAACCATGTCTTTCTTCAAAATAAAGGACATCTCCTATATGAGATTTCTAGTTGTATGGGCCAGTGTAATAACTTGCATCATCGTAACCGTTTTACGTCAAGTTGTCTTTTCACTCTTACCCTTTACTAGAAAACATATCTTCAGTTCTCACAGACACTGAAAAATATACTTAATGTTTGTTCATTGATCCACACAAGGATCACTCTAGAACCCGTTCTTCAACCAAGAACTTGGGTCACACTAAGTCGAGCTTTCAATCTGATAGCATCTATGTCTGATACATAGAGAATGTCGAACATCATTTGCTATCACTGAAAATGCCAAGATAAACTTAATATTTCACCTAGTCATACAAGTAAGAACCATTTTCTTCGCTTGTTCTATTCTGAAACACTTCAGAATCTTAACTTAGGAAATATTCCGACCTAATGTTATTAAGCCCCTTACGATCTATACAATTATAAATCGGATGCCTAATACTCCTAACTTCTTTCATAGAAAATTTAATCACTTAAATAATCCTTTACACTCTACTAGAGGATCTGTGTCATTCAATATGTCGTTACATACAAAATCATCGAATGACACCTAGCTCCCACTCAAATATGCCTTCCGCATATAAGATCAAGGAAAGCTACTTAGCTCCCACTCAAATATGCCTTCCGCATATAAGATCAAGAAAAGCTACTTTGCTCCCACTCACTTCTTTGCAAATGCAAGTCTCTTCAACTATTTTGGACAACTCCAAAATCCTTTGATCACATTATCAAAGTGAAGATTCCAGCTCCGATATGCTTGCTTCAGCCCATGAATGGACAACTGAAGTTTGCATACATGTTTAGCATCCTCAGGATCACCAAACCATTATTGTACTGATTACAACTCTTTCTTAATGACACTATTAAGAAACATGGTTTCCTCATCCATCTATCAATTTCTTAATTCGAAATTGTAGTAATTGCTAAACGACCCAGAATAGATTTAGGCTTCGCCACCTGAGACAAAATCTCGCTGTGGTCAACTTTTGAATCTGTCGGAACTGATTCACGACAAATCGATCCTTATCAATGTCTACTCTCTCATAAAATTCCATATTCTGTTAACATCCTAGATGCCATCAAGAAGATCTCCCAAGTCAATACCTGGTAATCGTACATGGATTTTATCTCGGATCATATATGACTCATAGCCATTTCTCGGACTTAGGTCTACCATTTCTTCTTCGTAGTTCATAGGTCTGTCATATTCCATTAATATGACCTTCATAACAAGATTGTCGTAACACACAGTGTGAAACACAACCTCGTACGCCTACGTTCTTAGTATGAGCTCAGAACATCATGATCTTGTATCATCAGCTTCTTTCAAGCTATGGAGCATGACACCGAAAACACTTTCGGTTGCGCCACTCTGATGTCTGGAGAGAAAGTTTCATCAACTTCGTCTTGCTCTACTTTCTTTCTCACTTATACCCTTGGACAAGAAACTATTTCTTTCACAAGGTATATCCCGGCAACGATTTTGCCTATGTCGTGAGACATGTACCCAACTAACTCTTTAGGTACGGTACACTACAAAGATTAATCCATTTTAGGTTTGATCACATCAAAACACTAAATTGCTGAAACGACAATCTAGGCTAAAAGCCATGCCATCACTAATATGGTATTGTCTCCGTGGATTTAAATGGTTTCCCTATTATCTAACGTGAGTGTTACGTTTCTACCATACGACTCTAATGATCACAATAATTCGGTAAGAGATTTATTTACCACACACTATCCGATAGGGTGCGATTACGACGTCCTAACATACCATAACACTATGGTGTTCCATGCGACGTAATTTGTGGAACTCTTCTCACAAGTCTTCCAATGATATGCCAACATTATAACTCAAATCTTCATTTCCTCGATCTGTATCGCGGGAATTTGATTTTCTTGTTAAATTTATTTCCTACTTCATTCTGAACTTGTTTGATCGAATCAAAATTTCCAGACCAACATTCACTGAGTGGATATTCATATATCTACTTGGAATATTCATGAAGTCTATGAAATAAAGACTTCCACTTCACGTTAAAGTACTTCATTGATTCACATACACCCATATGCATGATTCTCAACAAGTTATACTCAAAACATTCAGCGAAGTTCACGAAATAAAGGTCTCCACTACCCGTCAATTACTTCATTGAACCACATACATCTATATGCATGACTATCAATAAGTTATATGCCCGTTTTCCGAAAACAGTGTCTTAGTTATTTTGCAAGTGTCAAAAGATCAAATCTAAGGACTTGTAGATCCATCCGGTATGGAACTAATTCATTGACTATAACATTGACATGAATTAAACGGTAGTGCCACACATATGTGGTGTCTTTATTAAGTTTGTATCCTTTGGCATTAATATTATGAATGTGGGAGCTTCTACCATCTAAATTCAAATTGGCATATGATCATTACTTCATAAATATAGGACAACGAATTTGTCACTAATATATATGAACAATTGTCTCGCTAGAGGAGACACACTTATAACGATCATACTAACAGGCGATCATAAAGAATTTATTCAAATGGTAGATCTAGAGGGAGAGTGTCTATGGCCATCACAACAATTTGTCTGCCATTATCAACACGCAATGTCGCCTCATCCTTTCAAGCCACTCAAGCAGTAAACCTGGTTTTCATAAAACATGACTAGTATCAAAACTTAGTCACTACTGCGAGTACTTGCTTAGCTAAAACATTCATAACATGTATATCATATATACACCATCATCATTGATGACTTCCGGCGATCTGTTTCATCTTCTTGATACTTCCAACGTAATCAAGAACCATGAAGGTGAACGATTCCCCTTGCATGACATAGTCTATGACATAGCATTTGCACTTGGCAACGACGTCTGTCATCCAGTGATCGAGCTGAGCGAGGCGTCTCAATGTTCATCAAGTATGACCATATGTCATCAAGTATAACCAATGTTATCAAGTATGACTGCCACGTGCTCCTTCAATGTGTGTATTCTCTTCCATCTTGGTTGAGAAGACAATCAGTCAACGTACTGATAAACTTCATCAACCCAACTTTAGGGGTACCCCGAGTTTAGCGACCATCTCATATGTTCGCGATCTAATAAATCGTACCCACCGTTGGTTCTCTATGGCAGAGATCACAGCATACACTGGACTATGATGATATCATCCGCACAAAACCTGATAATCCAAATTATCTTTTGTCAGCGGAATCTCCGGGTTTATCTCCTAGCGGGTATTGTATCACAAAGAGCTAACGGTTTAAACAAGGAGTATCCTCAAGCTAAAGTATAAAACTATGAAGTTTGGACCCAACCTTTTAAGTTTCTCAATCGCAGGAATGCGCCTAATTTTAAAGAAGGCTATTACATAGGTTAATATCTACAAAGGTTTGCAAAGCAGACTTTGTTCATTATATTTTGAGTTCTAGTATTTTAGAAAATAACTATCCGAACTCCCACTCAAACGAACATCCCTCCTGGTCGTTTAAGCGATTACACGACCCCCATCCATTGCGCAACCCCTCATCGTCAGAGCCGGCATCACAACTTCAAGGGTAGACAATTGTCAATCACAACAACTCTGTGACTCATGCTCGACCTTTCGGCCTCCGTGTTCCGAGGCCATATCTGCATATGCTAGGCTCGCCACAATAACCTCCACGTAACGCTTGTGCAACATGGCTTACACCCACTGTATGCGAACGACGATATGTCTGACACCCGATCGTCACGGCCTGCCTCATAACGTAGAACTTTCTTGGTGGTGCTCGTTGGAGGAAGAACACTAGTGGTATTTTGAAGGGATCATCTTATATATAACTACCGCCGCGTAACTAATATATACTAATATATATAATCACACAATATAAGATGCACACAAAACATCAAATGTAATGCGATGTGATATAGTCCATTGCGCCATGGTCTTCTTGGCGCCCGTAGTTTATAAACAATTTAATAAACCTACCTTGACCATATCACATTGCCCCTGCAAAATAAAGTTAGACGCTTCTACTTTATCTTTTGCATATTTTACGTGGCTTGGGGCTGTCGTAAAAAAAACCGCTTCTTACCTACGAACTTATGACCACAACAACGATCCAATAATTGCATGTTTAAGCATCCCTTTTGGGCCCTCCATTGAAAATGCAAGACCAACTAAAGAGAGAGAGACAGACACCCGCCAGCCACAGATACGGTACAAGCCGTATGTCAGTAGTGGAACCAGTCTCGCGTAAGCGTACGCGTAAAGTCGGTCCGGGCCGCTTCATCAACTCGATGCCGCTGGAATCACAAGTGCACGCTAGAGGGTAGCAAATAACAGGAACGGTGCCCCCGTGCAGAACACGGGTTCTAACAGCGTACAGCTATATCTACGATAGATCGGCTCTGATACCACTGAAGGGGATCGCAGGCAGAAAATAAAAAATTTCTTACGAACGATATCCTTAAACTAGCCAAGATCTACACTATGCAGATATAGAAGTACGGCGGATATCGGAATACATACCCTTGTAGACCGAAAAGCGGGGATTACGCTCCCGCACAAGCGTTGACGACGAAGACGACGAAGCCGACCTCTAGGTCGCGAAGAACTCGGCGCGACGAAGATGATGAAGATGACCTCGAGGTCGGGTGGAGGAAGTAGGCCTCCGAGTACCGCTAGCGCAGCACCTCGCAGGGTGTTACACACATACGGTGGAGACGACGGCCTCCGAAGCTCCAGTCCAGGACGAGCAACGGAAGACTTGGACCGGAACACCAGCAGCGCGGCAGCGGGCTATGGTGGAGAGATCCCCTCTCCTCCTCGGCGCAACTCCGACAAAGGGAATCACGTTATCGGGAGAGAATTCGGGAATTAATTGGTTGAATTAAAAGGCCAGGGGTGCCCCTCTATATAAAGGCTCCCGGGGGGAGCCAACCTTGCCAGCCAGGCAATGTGGGACTATCCCACATGCCTGGTTCGGCCAAGGACAGCCGCCGGCCCTAGGTGGGCCCCATTTGGCCCACCTAGGCCGCCCCTCCCCCAATCCGAAGCCCTGGGGGGACTTTCCCCCCCTCATGGGCCTTCTTTCCACCAGAAGGCCCATTTAGGGAAATCAGCCTTTAAAAATTCGAAAATAAATATATAAAATCATATTTAAATATTAATTACACTAATTAATATCAAACATATTATATATAATTTATTCTAGCTCCGAAAACTATTTCGTCGCTGCCCGATCTCCATCGGACCATTCCCGAGACGTTCCCGGTGATCTCTTTCCTTTCCGGTTGTCTTGTCGAAACCCCTTAAGTGTGTTACCCTAGCGGTTCGATATAATAACAGACATGATCGAGACTCCTCTCCGATCAATGATTAACTCGTAGGCCTGGACCCCATGAATCAACCCCTGTGATATAACGAATGACTTTCATCTATCAAACCTGGACGTCGAGTCTTAAACCTTTTGCCATAGCGATATTTAGTGTGTCCGAGCATCATTCATAGATATCTCCATATCTAGCATGATCTCGTTACCGACAACACTATCTTCTACTCGTCTATGATATTATGTGAGCTGGTGACCTAGTCACATGTTTGCAAACTCATTTGACATAATCTCACCGAGTGGGCCCTAGAGTATCTATCCGGCTATGCGGACTGACAAATCCCGCTCTTGACCCCTCGTCTCAACTATTCCTTTCCGATACCCAAAAGTATCACCGTTATTGTCACACTATATAAGATATGACGTTTGGTGCGATCAAAGTATCTTCCAGGAATAACAATAAGAGTTGGTCTCACGGTCAAAGGCGTAACGACTACGTCCTACAAATTATGGGTAAGTCCATCACATCGTTCCACCTAACGATATGACTCCATTGCCGACAGACGCCATGTCTCATGATCGGGAAACCTCGATCATCAATTGCGCAATGAAACTAGTCTTAGCAGAGGCAACTAGGGACCTGGTTGTTTATCTACCACACGTGTATTAATGTTTCCGCTTAATACAGTTATAGCATGGTATAAAACATATAATGAACAATTGGAATATGACTAATAAACTATCTTTATTAAGTGCCTCTAGGGCATATTCCCTTCAATTTCTGGCCTCACGATGGAGAAAGTATTGCCCAAGCTTGGGGGAGATTGAAGTCACTAATGCTCAAATGCCCGATTCATGAGCTTCCTGGTAATATTATTGTTGATAACTTCTATGCAAGACTCTCTTTTGAAGATAAAGCATTATTGGATACCTCTTGTGCTGGATCATTCACTCGTAATAAAGAGGAGTTTAAATGGGATCTTCTTGATCATATTGAAGAAAATACTGAAGCATGGGAGAACGACAAAGGTAGGGAGTCAGGTATAAAATATGACTTCGACTGCATTAAAACTTTCATGAATACTGATGCATTTCGAAATATTAATAATGCTTATGGTCTCGACTCTCAAGTTGTTGCAAATTATTATAAATCATTTGCTGCTTATTTCGGTTTGCCCAAGGAGGGGTTTGAAAAATATCATGAACCTTATAAACATAAATCTATTGCTCCTATAACTAAAAGCATTGAAGTTCATACTGTTGATCATATTATTCCTGAGCCTTATATTGAAAGAATTCATTTTCCTGTTAAAGTGAAAGAACATTCTGTTATGGCTAGTGTTGTTAACAAAAGTGAAAACAAAGCTATAGAACCTGATGAACAAATTAAAATTGAAACACCTGTGGCTATAGTTAAAGATCTTGTTACTAAAAATGTTGGAGATGAGTATATTATATTTTGCGAAGATGCTTCTAATATTGTTTCTCATCCTAAAAGATCAAAGAAAACTAGTGTTCCTGTATTATCTGTTAAAATTGGTGATCATTGCTATTATGGTTTATGTGATATTGGTGCAAGTTCAAGTGCTATTCCTTATGAGCTCTTAGAGAAATTATGCATGAGATTGGTTCTTGTGAACTTGAAGAAATTGATGTGGTTATTCAACTTGCTAATAGAGAAACTATCTCTCCGATTGGTATTGTTAGAGATGTCGAAGTTTTATGTGGTAAGATTAAATATCCTGCTGATTTTCTCGTACTTGGTGCTGCTGCTAGTAAGTCTTGTCCTATCATTTTTTGGTAGACCTTTTCTAAATACTTGTGGTGCTGTTATAGATTGTAACAAAGAGAAAATCCTTACTAAATTTGCTGGTGATTCATATGAATTCAATTTTTCGAAATTTGCTAAAACCCCTTATGAAACCGAATTGCCTAATGAGGATTTTAGAGTAGAACAACTTGCTTCTATTGCTCTTGCTCCTAATAACTGTATGCAACAATTTATGGAAGATCATGAAAGTGAAGTTTTTATGGAAGAAAGGAATGAACTAGAAGAAATATTCCTCCATCAACCTATTCTTAAACATAATTTAAAAGTGGAAGACTTGGGTAAGACACTTCCACCTAAAGAGGATCCTGTCTTTGATTTAAAACCCTTGCCTGATAATCTTAAGTATGTTCATCTTGATGATAAGAAAATATATCCTGTTATTATTAGTGCTAACCTTTCAGGAATAGAAGAGGAAAGATTATTGGGAGTATTGAAGAAACACCGAGTAGCCATGGGTTATACTTTGGATGATTTAAAAGGGATTTCTCCTACTATATGTCAACATTCTATTAATATGGAGCCCGATGCAAAGCCAGTTGTTGAACATCAACGCCGTTTAATACCAAAGATGAAGGAAGTCGTAAGAAATGAGGTATTAAAACTTCTTGATGCTGGTATTATTTATCCTATTGCTGATAGTAGATGGGTTAGTCCTGTGCACTGTGTCCCTAAGAAAGGTGGAATTACTGTTGTGCCTAACGAAAATGATGAGCTTATTCCTCAAAGAGTAGTTGTTGGTTATAGAATGTGCATTGATTTTAGAAAGGTTAATAAAGTTACTAAGAAAGATCATTATCCATCACCCTTTATCGATCAAATGTTAGAAAGATTAGCCAATAAAACCCACTTTTGCTTTCTTGATGGGTATTCTGGATTCTCTCAAATTGCTGTTAGAACTCAAGATAAAGAGAAAACCACATTTACTTGTCCTTATGGTACTTATGCTTATAGACGTATGCCTTTTGGTTTATGTAATGCTCCTGCTACTTTTAAAAACCGCATGTCTGCTATCTTTCATGGTTTTTGTGAGGAAATTGTGGAGGTGTTCATGGACGATTTCTCCGTCTATGGTACTTCTTTTGATAATTGCTTGCACAATCTTGATAAAGTTTTGCAGAGATGTGAAGAAACTAATCTTGTTCTTAATTGGGAGAAATGCCACTTTATGGTTAATGAAGGAATTGTCCTTGGACATAAAATTTCTGAAAGAGGTATTGAAGTTGATAGAGCTAAAGTGGAGGCAATTGAGAAAATGCCTTGCCCCAGAGATGTTAAAGGTATTCGTAGTATTCTTGGTCATGCTGGTTTCTGATACGTCTCCAACGTATCTATAATTTCTTATGTTCCATGCTATATTATACCAATTGCTACATGTTTTATATGCATTTTATATGGTTTTATGCATTTTCTGGGACTAACCTATTAACAAGATGCCACAGTGCCAGTTCCCTGTTTTCTGCTGTTTTTGGTTTCAAAAAAGTACCTAAGGAAATATTCTCGGAATTGGACGATTTCTTTTCTGAAGTCCGTTTTTATTTGGGAACGTTCCAGAACACCGAAGACGAGACGGAGAGGGGCCACGAGGTGGCCACATCAGGTCCAGGCGCGGCTGGCTTCCTGGCCGCGCGAGGACGTGGTGTGGGCCCCTCGGGCGCCCACCGACATCGCCCTTTCGCCCATATATACCTCCCGAACCAAAAACCCTAGGAGGGTGTTCATATATTCCTCCACGGGTCCCGAGCGCCGCCGCCATCGCCGACAAGTTTCGGGGGTCAGAAGTTCCTGTTCCGGCACCCTGCCGGGACGGGGATTGACCCTCGGAGCCATCTCCACCGCCTCCACTTCGACTCCATGATGGTTTGTGAGTAGTTCTCCCATGGACTACGGGTTCTTGGCTGTAGCTAGTTGGTACTCTCTCTCCCATGTACTTCAATACAATGTTCTCATGAGCTGCTTTACATGATTGAGATCCATATGATGTAATCCGTGTTGTGTTCGTTGGGATCCGATGAATTGTTACATTATGATCAGTCTATCTATATAAGTTTGTGAAGTTATTGTTGCTGCAATCTTGTTATGTTTAATGCTTGTCACTAGTGCACGAGTGGCATGATCTTAGATGTAAGCTCTATATCTATTGCTTAGATTGTATCTACAAGTTGTATGCACATGTCATTGTCCGGAACCCGAGGTCCCAAAGTGACAATAATTGGGGCAGCCGAGGGGAATGGCTGGGATGTGAGGATCACATGTTTTCACCAAGTGTTAATGCTTTGCTCCGGTGCTCTATTAAAAGGAGCACCTTAATTACCAGTAGTTTCCCCTGAGGCCCCGCTGCAAACGGGCTGGTAGGACAAAAGATGTTATGCAAGTTTCTCATTGCGAGCACGCACAACTATATATGGAAAACATGCCTATATAATTAATAATCTGGATATTCTAACTTAATGTTATTTCAATACTGTCAATTGCCCAACTGTAATATGTTCACCCAACACTTGTTCTTGAGAGTTACCACTAGTGTAGATAGCTGGGAACCCCGGTCCTTCTGTCATCATCATTGCTTTCCTGTCAACTCCACGCAAACAACTATTCTCTGGTGCCATTGTCTCTGTGTTACTGTTACTATTGCTCTCGTATTACTGCTGCTTTCACATCACCCCTGTTACTAGTGCTTTTCCAGGTGCAGCTGAATTGACAACTCCGCTGTTAAGACTTATAAGTATTCTTCGTCTCCCCTTGTGTCGAATCAATAAATTTGGGTTTTACTTCCCTCGAAGACTGTTGCGATCCCCTATACTTGTGGGTTATCAAGACTATTTTCTGGCGCCGTTGCCGGGGAGGCATAGCTCTACTCATAAGTTCATCTGGGGAGTACACTCTACCTCTCTCTCTGTTTTTATTTTATTGTATTTTATTTTCTTGTCTAGTTTATTTGTGCTTAGTTTATTTCTGTTTAGTTTTATTTTGTTTAGTTTACCTTTGTCTAGTTTATTTTTGTCTTGTTTTATTTTTCTTATATAACCGAAAAACCATAAAAATTTGAAAAACCGAAAAAAAAACTGTTGTTATGGAAGAACATGCTAGATATCCTATGGAACCTGAAGAATTATATATGAAGTATAGAGAATCGTATAAGGGAAAAGTCATGAGAGGCGTGTTGGGGAAGTTGAATACACTTGCTAAAATTTTGCTTAAACGCCATGATATAAATTGCTGCTCTGAACAGGATACTAAACATCTTAAATTCCAATGTGGCTTTAGTAAAGAAGTTTTAATTGTGAACTATCATTGGAATAACTATATTAATCTTGGATTTGAAGAAGTAGAACAATTTGTTATATTTATGGGAGCTTCTGAAATAGAATCCTTCATGTCTAAAAATTATGAAACCTGTGTTGCTTGTAATACACTTAAAGATTATGTCTCTTCTATCCTTAATTATTGCATAGAATATTTCAGCAATAATTGTTATATCATTGATTATAAAGAGAGACTCATTAATGCACAAGAATGTATCCACAATTTGCAGGGGCCCGTGGAAGAAGAAATTGCTGAATCTGAAAGCTCATTAGATGAAAAAGAGGAGGAGAGTGAAGAACAAAAGGAGGAAGAATGGAGTAGCTACCCATGCCTACCTTCTAATGAGAGTAACTCTTCATCCCTTACACTATTTGATTGTCCCCCATGCTTGCCAAAGGGGGATGAATGTTAAGTTCCTGTGGATTCTCTTGAAATATCCCCTATGAGTAAAACTTGTGAAAATAATTATGCTACTGTTATATAAGATAATCCATGCTATTTTGATAAAACTTATGATAATCCTTTATATGTGCCTAATTTCGAAATGCATGGTAATGAGAAAGTTTGCTTAGAAAATGTTTATGATAAAGCTCTAGATGATGGTCCTATGTTACTTGATAATATTAATTGTACTACTATTGAAAATGGTATTGGAGAGGTCTTGACTTTATCTAAGAGTCCCATGTACCTCGAGAATGATCAATCATCTTGTTATAAAATTGTTAAAAGTGGGTTTGAAAGTTTTTATCCCACTATTATGGAGCTTGATATAAATTATGTGTTTGTAGATCATGAAAGGCATGCTTCATGTGATAGTTATATTGTTGAGTTTATTCATGATGCTACTGAAAATTATTATGAGAGAGGAAAATATGGTGGTAGAAGTTTTCATGGTACTAAAACACCTCTCTATATGCTAAAAGTTTTGAAGTTGTTCTTGTTTTATCTTCCTATGCTTGTCACTTTGTTCTTTGTGAATTTATTTGTGTACAAGATTCCTATGCATAGGAAGTGGGTTAGACTTAAATGTGTTTTGTATTTGCTTCTTGATGCTCCTTTTGCTTCATTTTCTATTTTCATGAGAGTATCATTACAACTATCAAGCCTAGCTAAAAGGCATTAAACAAAAGCGCTCTTGGGAGACAACCCATGTTTTATTTCTGTAATTTTTCTTTTATTTGAGTCAAGGAGCATGCCTACCTCTGTAGCAACTCCTTTGTATCTTTATTTTATTGCATAGTTGTGCCAAGTAAAGTCTCTAGTAGGAAGTTGATACTAGATTTGGATTTCTGCGCAGGAACAGTTTTTCTGCTGATCACCGTTAAATTCGTAACTCTTTACAGAAAAATTGAAATGACCTGGGATTTTATGAGCGTGATCCTCAGATATGTACGCAACTTTCATTAGTTTTGAGTTTTCTGATCTGAGCAAGTTAAGTGCCTCGAAAAAATTCATCTTTACTGGCTGTTCTGTTTTGACAGATTCTGTCTCTGTTTTTTTGCATTGTCTCTGGTGGACTTTAAGCAAGGTTCTCTATCATGGAGGGATGTAGCTAATGTTTTATTGAGTTCTTGAATTGTGTCACAACATTACCAAAGTGGATTAATATTTTTGAAGACTAACCCCTCTAATGAAGTTTATGAGAAGTTTGGTGTGAAGGAAGTTTTCAAGGATCAAGAGAGAAGGATGATATGATGTGATCAAAAAGATGAAAGAGCCTAAGCTTGGGGATGCCCCCGTGGGTCACCCAAGCATATTTCAAGAAGACTCAAGCGTCAAAGCTTGGGGATGCCCAAGGCATCCCCTTCTTCATCAACAACTTATCAGGTCATCTCTAGTGAAACTATATTTTAATTCCGTCACATCTTATGTGCTTTACTTGGAGCGTCTGTTTATTTTTATTTCTGGTTTTGTTATTTTCGTTTTCTGAATAAATTGGATCCTAGCATTCTTGTTTGGGAGAGAGACACGCTCCGCTTTTTCTTATGAATACTCATATTCTTCACTTATATTTGTTGACTATTCTTCTCTAGCTACTGCAATACTTTCAGCTCTTGTTTTTCATGCACCTCTTGTTCAGAGCTGTTAGTTCTCATATATTATACTCTCATATCTCATTGTTTAATACTTGGAGAGTTTATGGGTGTTTGGTTGGAAACAGAAAATGCTAAATGTGGTAGACGGCATAATGAAAAGATATACATGTTCTTGTAGATCATTGTCTTGAATTTTTTGTGATGCTTGGCAATTGTTTTGAGCTCTCAAGTAGATCATGTTTAAGCTTTTGCATCATGTAGTTAAAACCTATTAGTGGAGAACTACCGTAAAACTTGTTGAAATTTGGTTTGCATGTTTGGTATCTCTAAAGTCTCGATATTTTCTAGTTAAAGTGTTTGAGCAACAAGGGAGACACTGTAGAGTTTTATAATGCTTGCAATATGTTTTGTATATACGTCTTCTTGTCATAGTTTATACTTGTGTTTGCTTCAAACAACCTTGCTAGCCAAAGCCTTGTACTGAGAGGGAATGCTTCTCGTGCATCCAAAATCCTTGAGACAAAACCCATGCCATTTGTGTCCACCATACCTACCTACTACATGGTATTTCCTGCCATTCCAAGCAAATACTTCGTGTGCTATCTTTTATTCAAAACTTATTATCACTTATTTGTGTCAATGTTTATTAGCTCATGAGGAAGTATGTGGTGTTACGGATATCAACCTTGTCGTTTGCTTTTAGACAGACTTTCACCAACCGGACTAGTGGCATGTACACCGCTTATCCATTAATTTTGCAAAAAGACCTGGCAAATGGGGTGCCCAGTCCAAATTAATTACAACTTTAACCGCTGCATTCTCTTCACATTTTTGCCCTGATCTAATCAGCCAAGCAATGATACTAGTTCTAAACTACATGTGTAAACAAAAGAGAAAAGAGGGATGATCTACCTTGCTGGTAGAAATAACGTCCTTCATGGGAGCCGCTCTTGAAAGTCTGGTTGACAAGGGGGGTAGAGTGCCCATTACCATTCGTTGACAACGACAAACACCGCTCAAAACCTACTTTATGCTCTAAATTTCGAAAACCTATAAAAATAAGAAGCTCTAGCACATGCTTGTATCCCTGCTTCCCTCTGCGAAGGGCCTATCTTTTACCTTATGTTGAGTCAGTTTACCTACTTCTTTCTATCCCCGAAGCAAACACTTGTGTCAACTATGTGCAACAATTCTTATATGCTTACTTATTGCACTTGTTATATTCCTTTGTGTTGACAACTATCTATATGATATACATGTTCAAAGTTGAAAGCCAATGCTGAAACTTATATCTTCCTTTGTGTTGCTTCAATGCTCTTTTACTTAGATAATATTGCTTTATGAGTTAACTCTTATGCAAATCTTATTGATGCTTGTTTGAAAGTACTATTCATGAAGAGTTTTTACTTATATGATGTAGTTGCTTACTCCTTGTCTATTTGTTAGCAAACTATAGATTATTGCCTTGAGTCATTTCATTCATAACATGAGCCTTACATTATTATATGATCAAGATTATGTGAAAGCATGTCACTTCAGAAATTATTCTTTTTATCGTTCTTGCCTACTCGGGACGAGTAGAACTAAGCTTGGGGATGTTGATACGTCTCCAACGTATCTATAATTTCTTATGTTCCATGCTATATTATACCAATTGCTAAATGTTTTATATGCATTTTATATGGTTTTATGCATTTTCTGGGACTAACCTATTAACAAGATGCCACAGTGCCAGTTCCCTGTTTTCAGCTGTTTTTGGTTTCAGAAAAGTACTTAAGGAAATATTCTCGGAATTGGACGATTTCTTTTCAGAAGTCCGTTTTTATTTGGGAACGTTCCAGAACACCGAAGACGAGACGGAGAGGGGCCACGAGGTGGCCACATCAGGTCCAGGCGCGGCTGGCTTCCTGGCCGCGCGAGGACGTGGTGTGGGCCCCTCGGGCGCCCACCGACATCGCCCTTTCGCCCATATATACCTCCCGAACCAAAAACCCTAGGAGGGTGTTCATATTTTCCTCCACGGGTCCCGAGCGCCGCCGCCATCGCCGACAAGTTTTGGGGGTCAGAAGTTCCTGTTCCGGCACCCTGCCGGGACGGGGATTGACCCCCGGAGCCATCTCCACCGCCTCCACTTCGACTCCATGATGGTTTGTGAGTAGTTCTCCCATGGACTACGGGTTCTTGGCTGTAGCTAGTTGGTACTCTCTCTCCCATGTACTTCAATACAATGTTCTCATGAGCTGCTTTACATGATTGAGGTCCATATGATGTAATCCGTGTTGTGTTCGTTGGGATCCGATGAATTGTTACATTATGATCAGTCTATCTGTATAAGTTTGTGAAGTTATTGTTGTTGCAATCTTGTTATGTTTAATGCTTGTCACTAGTGCACGAGTGGCATGATCTTAGATGTAAGCTCTATATTTATTGCTTAGATTGTATCTACAAGTTGTATGCACATGTCATTGTCCGGAACCCGAGGTCCCAAAGTGACAATAATTGGGGCAGCCGAGGGGAATGGCTGGGATGTGAGGATCACATGTTTTCACCAAGTGTTAATGCTTTGCTCCGGTGCTCTATTAAAAGGAGCACCTTAATTACCAGTAGTTTCCCCTGAGGCCCCGCTGCAAACGGGCTGGTAGGACAAAAGATGTTATGCAAGTTTCTCATTGCGAGCACGCACAACTATATATGGAAAACATGCCTATATAATTAATAATCTGGATATTCTAACTTAATGTTATTTCAATACTGTCAATTGCCCAACTGTAATATGTTCACCCAACACTTGTTCTTGAGAGTTACCACTAGTGTAGATAGCTGGGAACCCCGGTCCTTCTGTCATCATCATTACTTTCCTGTCAACTCCACGCAAACAACTATTCTCTGGTGCCATTGTCTCTGTGTTACTGTTACTATTGCTCTCGTATTACTGCTGCTTTCACATCACCCCTGTTACTAGTGCTTTTCCAGGTGCAGCTGAATTGACAACTCCGCTGTTAAGACTTATAAGTATTCTTCGTCTCCCCTTGTGTCGAATCAATAAATTTGGGTTTTACTTCCCTCGAAGACTGTTGTGATCCCCTATACTTGTGGGTTATCAGTTTCTACAGAAGGTTTATTAAAGATTTTGCTAAGGTATCAAAGCCTCTTACTAATCTCTTGCAAAAATATGTACCATTTGTTTTTGATGATGATTGTAACGAAGCTTTTGAAACTCTTAAGAAGGCTTTAATTACTGCTCCTGTTGTTCAACCACCTGATTGGAATTTACCATTTGAAATTATGTGTGATGCTAGTGATTTTGCTGTTGGTGCTGTTCTTGGACAAAGAATTGATAAGAAGTTAAATGTTATTCATTATGCTAGTAAAACTCTTGATTCTGCTCAAAAGAATTATGCAACCACTGAAAAAGAATTTCTAGCTGTTGTATTTGCTTGTGATAAATTTAGACAATATATTGTTGATTCTAAAGTTATTATTCATACAGATCATGCTGCAATTAGATACCTTATGGAAAAGAAAGATGCAAAGCCTAGGCTTATTAGATGGGTACTACTTTTGCAAGAATTTGATTTGCATATTGTGGATAGGAAAGGTGCTGAAAATCCTGTTGCTGATAATTTGTCTAGATTGGAAAACATTGCATATGATCCTATTCCTGTTAATGATAGTTTTCCAAATGAACAATTGGTTGCAATACGGGTGAGTTCACGGGATAGTCCTTGGTATGCTGATTATGCTAACTTTATTGTTTCGAAGTATTTGCCTCCAACCTTTTCTGCTCAACAAAGAAGAAAATTATTTTATGACTTGAGGCATTATTTCTGGGATGACCCACGCTTATATAAAGAAGGAGTGGATGTTATTATGCGTAGATGTGTTCCGGAGTATGAACAAAAAGAGATATTGAGAAAATGCCATAGTAGTGCTTATGGAGGACATCACGCGGGAGATAGAACCGCACAAAAGGTTTTACAATCAGGTTTTTATTGGCCTACTCTCTTTAAAGATGCAAGAAAGTTTATTCTGTCTTGTGATGAATGTCAAAGAGTTGGTAATATCTCTAGACATAATGAAATGCCTATGAATTATTCTCTTGTTATTGAACCGTTTGATTGTTGGGGATTTGACTTTATGGGTCCTTTCCCTTCTTCAGAAGGTAATACTCATATACTTGTTGCTGTTGATTATGTTACTAAATGGGTAGAAGCTATACCTACTAAAAGTGCTGATGGTGAGACATCATTAATAATGCTTCAAGATATTATTTTTCCTAGGTTTGGTGTTCCTAGATATCTCATGACTGATGGAGGTTCTCATTTTATTCATGATGGTTTTAGAAAAGTTCTTGCTAAATATGGTGTTAATCATAGAATTGCTTCAGCTTATCATCCTCAAACTAGTGGGCAAGTAGAATTATCAAATAGAGAAATTAAATCTATCTTGCAAAAGACTGTTAATAGAACGAGGAAGAATTGGGCTAGTAAATTAAATGATGCATTACGGGTTTATAGAACTGCTTATAAAAATCCCATGGGTATGTCTCCTTATAAAATGGTCTATGGAAAAGCTTGTCACTTGCCTTTAGAATTAGAACACAAAGCTCATTGGGCAGTGAGAGAACTAAATAGAGATTTTAAACTTGCTGGTGAGAATAGATTACTTGATTTGAGTTCTTTAGATGAATGGAGAAGTGAAGCTTATGAAAATGCTAAACTCTTTAAAGAAAAAGTTAAGAAATGGCATGATAGGAGAATCCTTAAGCGAGAGTTTCATGTTGGTGAGAAAGTTCTATTGTATAGCTCTCGTCTTAGATTCTTTGCAGGGAAATTACTCTCCAAGCGGGAAGGACCATATGTTATCGTGGAAGTGTTTCGTTCGGGTGCCATAAAAATTGCTTCACTTAAAGATGATTCTACACAAGTGGTAAATGGACAAAGACTCAAGCATTATATTTCTGGAGACTCTTATAATGAAGATGTTGATATTATTCAAGCAATTTCTCTGGAATCTTTTATTAAGGAAAATATTTCTGAGTCTGCAGAAGCTGAAATGGAAAAGGTACAATTTCGGTAAGAAAATGTTCGCGGATTTAATTTTGGGATATAAATTATTAATATTTAGAAAATATGGAAACATACGAGACCAAAACGAGCACGAGACGGTGCCCAGGCGCCGCCATCAGGTGGTGGCGCGGGCCCCATGCTGGCCGCGCCACCACATGTGGTGGGAGCCCAGGAGTCCGTCTCCTACCCGTTTTCGCCCTGTTGCCTTCCTTTAATCACACATATTTTTGCTATATAATCTCCCGAGACCGCCGAGGTCCGTATATCGTGTTTTCGACGTGTTTTTGTTTCAAGCTGTTTCTGTCCAGATGTCATCTCAGGGATCTTGTTCTGAAGACTACTCGCTTCGTCGCCAACGCGAACTCCTTCAAGATCTTGATCAAGGGTCTTTTGTTGGATGGGCGGACGATGATAGGGTGAAGGCTAGGCGCAAGGACATGGACGAAAGTGTCATGGAGGAAGTGAAGGAGATGCAGTCGGCCAGAAGAGATCGCTCAAGGACGGGGACTAGCAAGCCCACCTTTGTGGGATCAATTAACCCTCAACGTGCTTTTTCTCATAACATGCAGGGAGCCATACCACCCGTTCCGGATCTTAGCTCTTTCCCAGATGTGGCCGACGCTCTGCGAGTCACCGACCAGTTTTGTGATCAGTACCGAGTCCTGAGGAGGGAAGTGGATATACTTCAAGAGGAGAACAACAGGCTTCACAAGATGTTGGAGCGTTTCCTTACTCCACTCCGAGTCGTCTCTCCATCACCACCGAAGGAGTAATTCGTCATCGGTATAGGCATCTCCCTTAGCTTGTTCCAAGCTTGGGGGGAGTGCCGCGGTATCACACCATCATCTTTTAACTTTTATCTTTTAGTAGTGTCATATCATGAGTAGGGAAGTTATCTTATATGATGGTTTACAATGTGGAAGTATCTCTCTTTTAGTTGGTTATCTATCTATGTATCCCTTGGTGTGAGTTGTCGTTATGGAATATTAATGAGAAGTGTTATCATTTACTTTCTGCACACTTTATTTTAGTTTGCAACTTCTATCATATATGATTGATCTTGTTACTAGTATTGATATCACTTTGGGAACATATAGTAAATCTTTTGGTTTTGGCAAACTTAGCATTGGTCAGTAGCTACAATACTTTGAGATTTGAAGGGAGAAAAAGAATTACATGTAGCAATAGTATTCCTTTATCTTTCTCACTTGTAGATGATAAGTTTAGTATTCACAATTTAAAATTGTTTGTGCTCTCAAGTAAGAATTGCATGATTGTTCTTTACTACATGTATGTTTGTTTGTATCCTTCAACTCTTATGCTTGCTACCCAACCTTGCTAGCCAAAGACCTGTATCGAGAGGGAATGCTTCTCATACATCCAAACCTTCAGCCAAAACCCTTGTCATTTGTGTCCACCATACCTTCCTATTATGTGGTATTTTGCACCACTCCAAGTAAATACTTCATGTGCTATCTTTATTCAAAACTACTATCCCTTATTTGTGTCAATGTTTATTAGCTCATGAGGAAATAATAGTTGAGTTTGTTATCTTCCATGCTAATTAAGTAACCCATGACTTGCATGCTCCATCTGCTCGTCACTAATATTGCAAAGAGCTGGTTAGACCACTATAATATCAAAAGGTTGAGAAAGTTAAAAATAGACACTCCTCCATGGTTTGAGATTTATTGGTAGGCACCCGAGGATTCGGTTAGCCATGGCTTGTGTAAGCAAAGGTTGGGAGGAGTGTTAAAGTTATCAAAATAGTTGTTTATTATAAAGTCTTGTTTTAAAATAATCGGAACCGCTCTCAACTTGCTTAGTATGGAAGATGACAAGAACTCTATTACCATTCGTTGACAACGACAAACACCACTCAAAAACTTATTCTTATGCTCTCTATATGATTTCAAAACCTATTAAAACTAAAAGCTCTAGCACATGCTTGTATCTCTGCTTCCCTCTGCGAAGGGCCTATCTTTTATTTTATGTTGAGTCGGTAAACCTATCTCCTTCTAACTTGAGCAAGCATTTGAGTTGATTGTGATTCAACCATTTATACATGTATGTTCTTAATCATGTCTTTTATTCTTCCTTGTGTAGCACATTGTAGTTATCTAATAAATATGACCTTGGGAGTTAGCAACTAATAAAGAGGGCTGTTTTGTAGAATAAGCTCAATATGTTCATTGTTCTCTGACCAAGAACGAAGTTTGCCAACACCAACTATGGTTTTCTTTATGCACCTTATTGTGATTTGCCTTTACTTGTTACAAGTTGAGTTATATGAATGGAGTTATTATCTAAGATGACTTGTGTATTAATAGATGTGATGCTTCTTGTCCGTATATTGTTTATCGACACTTCACTCCATAAACATGTGGTCATGTTTACTGAGCTCAGCTTTCGCTTGGAGACAAGCGAGGTCTAAGCTTGGGTGGGGGGGGGGGGGGGTTGATACGTCCATTTTGCATCACTATTTTATATCATAATTTACTGTTATTCATTGATATATTTCATATTTGGAGATGATACTTATGTTATTTCATCTATTTTGCATGTTTGATGATTGTTGGGGGATGAATCACCGGAGTCTGGAATCTGATGGAAAAAGCACCGTCAAGATACAATATTCGCAAAGCTCAGAAAACAAAATGGAGAATACTAAAAGTCTTAAAGTTCCAGATCATGAAGGAGGCCGAAAGGGGGGGGGGGCAAGGTGGGGCACAGGGGGCCGCGCGGCGCCCATGCCTGCCGCGCCGCCACATGAGGTGGCCGCCCTGGCCCACCTCTGACGGTGCCCCTTCGCGTACATCATCCCCCCCCGAAAACCTAACACTCAGGGGTTAGACGAAAAACAGAGCCGCCGCCTCCACGAGGCGGAAACCACCGAGAGAGAAAAGCTCTCCGGCAGGCTGCGAAGCCGCCGGGGAAATCCCCTCCCGGAGGGGGGAAATCGTTGCCATCGTCACCGTCATCGAGCTGCACTTCATCGGGATCATCATCACCATCATCTCCGCCACCGACACCGTCATCTCCACCGCTCCACTCCGTTCCCGCTGTAACATCTAGGGCTGAATCTTGTGTATTTGATAGGGGAAACTCTCCCGGTGTTGATTACTATTGTTATTGATGCTATTGGGTGGAACCGTTGAATTAGGGTTTATGTTCAGATTGTTACCCATCATTATATCATCTCTGATCATGATCCACATGATGTGTTGTGAGTAGTTCGTTTAGTTCTTGAGGACATGGGAGAAGTCTAGATGTTAGTAGTGAACTATGTTGAGTAATATTTAATGGTTTGATATTTAAGTTGTGGTGTTATTCTTCTAGTGGTGTCATGTGAACGTCGACTACATGACACTTCACCTTTATGGGCCTAGGGGAATGCATTGTGTATTCGATTATCAATTGTGGGGTTGCCGGAGTGACAGAAACCTAAACCCCCGTTGGTATTTCGATGCATGAGGGATAGCAGGATCTCAGAGTTTAAGGCTGTGGTTAGATTTATCTTAATTACTTTCTTGTATTTGCGGATGCTTGCAAGGGGTATAATCACAAGTATGTATTAGTCCTAGGAAGGGCGGTGCATTAGCATAGGTTCACCCACATGACACTTATCAAAACAATAAAGATTAATCATCTATAGGTAGCGAAAGCACTAGACATAAATCCCGTGTGTCCTCAGAAACGTTTGGTCATCATAAGTAAACAAACCGGCTTGTCCTTTGCTCTCAAAAGGATTGGGCCACTCGCTGCAATTATTATTGCCGCGCTCTATTTACTCGCACTTTATTTATCTGCATTCAAAAGCTCCTAAAAACTTGTCTGCTAGTGTTTACAGTGAAATCCTCATCAAAACTGCTTGTCAGCACCTTCTGCTCCTCGTTGGGTTCGACACTCTTATTTATCGAAAGTACTACGATACACCCCCTATACTTGTGGGTCATCAGTAGGGAAGTTATCTTATATGATGGTTTGCAATGTGGAAGTATCTCTGTTTTAGTTGGTTATCTATCTATGTATCCCTTGGTGTGAGTTGTCGTTATGGAATATTAATGAGAAGTTTTATCATTTATTTTCTGCACACCTTATTTTAGTTTGCAACTTCTATCATATATGATTGATCTTGTCATTAGTATTGTTATTACTTTGGGAACATATAGTAAATCTTTTGGTTTTGGCAAACTTAGCATTGGTCAGTAGCTAGAGTACCTTGAGACTTTAGTGGAGAAAAGAATTACATGTAGATATAGTTTTCAATGATCTTTCTCATTTGTAGATGATAAGCTTAGTATTCACAATTTAAAATTGTTTGTGCTTCCAAGCAAGAATTGCATGATTGTCTTTACTACATGTATATTTGTTTGTATCCATCAACTCTTATGCTCGCTACCAAACCTTGCTAGCCAAAGACCGGTATCGAGAGGGAATGCTTCTCATACTTCCAAACCTTGAGCCAAAACCCTTGCCACTTGTGTCCACCATACCTACCTATTATGTGGTATTTTGCGCCACTCCAAGTAAATACTTCATGTGCTATCTTTATTCAAAACTACTATCCCTTATTTGTGTCAATGTTCATTAGCTCATGAGGAAATAATAGTTGAGTTTGTTATTTGTTATCTTCCATACTAATTAAGTAACCCTTAACTTGCATGCTTCATCTGCTCATCACTAATATTGCAAAGGGCTGGTTAGACAACTATAATATCAAAAGGTTGAGAAAGTTAAAAATAGACACTCCTCCATGGTTTGAGATTGATTGGTGGACATCCGAGGATTCGGTTAGTCATGGCTTGTGTAAGCAAAGGTTGGGAGGAGTGTCAAAAGTTATCAAAATAGGTTTTTATTATAAAGGCTTGTTTTAAAATAATCGGAACCGCTCTCAACTTGCTTAGTATGGAAGATGACAAGAACTCTATTACCATTCGTTGACAACAACAAACACCGCTCAAAAGTTTACTCTTATGCTCTCTATATGATTTCAAAACCTATTAAACTAAAAGCTCTAGCACATGCTTGTATCTCTGCTTCCCTCTACGAAGGGCCTATCTTTTACTTTAAGTTGAGTCAGTAAACCTATCTCTTTCTGTCCTAAGCAAGCATTTGAGTTGATTGTGAGTCAACCATGCATCTATACATTCGTATTGTTAATCATGTCTCTTATTCTTCCTTGTTTGGCACATTGCTGTTATTTGATAAATATGACTTTGAGAGTTAGCAATTATTTAAGAGGGCTGTTTTGTAGAGTAAGCTCAATATGTTCATTGTTCTCTGACCAAGAATGAAGTTTGCCAACACCAACTATGGTTTTCTCTATGCACTTTATTGTGATTTACCTTTACTTGTTACAAGTTGAGTTATATGAATGGAGTTGATATCTAAGATGACTTGTGTATTATTAAATGTGATGCTTCTTGTCCGTATATTCTTTATCGACACTTCACTCCATAAACCTGTGGTCATGTTTACTGAGCTCAGCTTTCGCTTGGGGACAAGCGAGGTCTAAGCTTGGTGGGAGTTGATACGTACATTTTGCATCACTATTTTATATCATAATTTGCTGTTATTCATTGATATATTTCATATTTAGAGATGATACTTATGTTATTTCATCTATTTTGCATGTTTGATGATTATTGGAGAATTGATCACCGGAGTCTCGAAACAGCTGGAAAAAGCACCGTCAAGATACATTATTTGTGAAGATCAAATATAAAACGAAGACCGTACAAGTTCCTATTTTACCAGATCATGGGGGAAGACAAAAGGGCAGGCCAAGGTGGGGCCCAGGGGGCCCACACCCCCCCCCCCTCGCGCGGCAGGACCTGGAGCCGCGCGAGCACAGGGTCTGGCCGCCCTGGCCCACCTCAGGCCGTGCCCCTTCGCGTACTTCATCCCCCCGAAAACCTAAGGTGTCCTACGGAGAGTTAGAGTTATTCCGCCGCCGCCACGAGGCGGAAAACACCAGAGAGAAGAAAGCTCTCCCGCAGACTGAAATCTGCCGGGGAAATCCCTTCCAGGAGGGGGGAATCGTCGCCATCGTCACCGTCATCGAGCTGCACTTCATCGGGATCATCATCACCATCATCTCCACCGCTGTCACCGTCATCTCCACCGCTCCGCTCCGTTCCCGCTGTAACATCTAGGGTTAAATCTTGTGTGTTTGATAGGGGAAACTCTCCTGGTGTTAATTACTATTGTTATTGATGCTATTGGGTGGAACCGTTGAACTAAGGTTTATGTTCAGATTGTTACCCATCATTATATCATCTCTGATCATGTTCCAAATGATGTGTTGTGAGTAGTTCGTTTAGTTCTTGAGGACATGGGTAAAGTCTAGATGTTAGTAGTGAACTATGTTGAGTAATATTTAATGGTTTGATATTTAAGTTGTGGTGCTATTCCTCTAGTGGCGTCATGTGAACGTCGACTAATGACACTTCACCTTTATGGGCCTAGGGGGATGCATTGTGTATTCAAATATTAATTGTGGGGTTGCCGGAGTGACAGAAACCTAAACCCCCGTTAATATCTCGATGCATGAGGGATAGCAGGATCTCAGAGTTTAAGGCTGTGGTTAGATTTATCTTAATTACTTTTCTTGTATTTGCGGATGCTTGCAAGGGGTATAATCACAAGTATGTATTAGTCCTAGGAAGGGCGGTGCATTAGAATAGGTTCACCCACACGACACTTATCAAAACACTAAAGATTAATCATCTATATGAAGCGAAAGCACTAGACATAAATCCCGTGTGTCCTCAAAAACGTTTGGTCATCATAAGTAAACAAACCGGCTTGTTCTTTGCTCAAGAAAGGATTGGGCACCTCGCTGCAATTATTATTGTTGCGCTTTATTTACTCGCACTTTATTTATCTGTTATATCAAAAATCCTCATCAAAACTGCTTGTCAGCACCTTCTGCTCCTCGTTGGGTTCGAGACTCTTATTTATCGAAAGTACTATGATACACCTCCTATACTTGTGGGTCATCACCCCGCCACGTGTTTCGTAGCAACGAATGGAGTATCGAGGAGGACCCATCTAGTCAACTGCTTGCCAAGGCCATGACGAGCTCCTCCTTTAATCTTCCCCCTTCCGGGTCATGGGAAAACTAACTCTGGAAACCAGTTTTCTTTTTCTAGCTTTTCTCTCCCTCTTTTTTTTTTGCTCTAGATTAGTGGTAGGAATTAAATGGTGAGTTGGATCGCCGGCGTTCACATCGGTCCGACGGTCCGTCTAGTCCCAAACCGCGCCCGGCCACCTATAAATATCCTTCTTCGTGATCGGCTACTCATCGGAGCGATGGTGAACCAAGAAGACGAGCGTGGCTGGGAGGTCGCGGTGCCCGATGAAGGGGTCACTATGCCCAAGGAAGAGGCGGTGATGTCGGGAACTCCACCTTCACCACCAGCGCCGGCGTGGAACCCGTGGATCCATGGTCTCCATGGGCGTCTCGGGTGGCCTGTGCAGATCCACGGTGGTTTGCACCGCCGTGGGCTCCGGCCGCTCCAGCTCTAGCCGAGGAACCAGCCGATGTGCCGGGATATCCTCCAGCACCACCGGTCGTCGATGAGCCGGCTACTCCACTGCTACCATCAGAGGAGGACGACAAGGAACGGTACTAAATTATTAGACCTTTTGCTCATGTTTTATTTTAAATTTCAGTGTAATCCTCTATTTATATGAATTAAGTTTTAAAAAAAACATGAGCAAAACCCTGATTGGGCGGACATAATGCGTCGGCCCGTTGGGTGAAGTGGTCACAAAGGAGCGGACATGGGCCGAACCAGTGGCGGAGCCAGGCCCCAGGCAACCTGGGCCATGGCCCGGGTCTTGGAAATATCAGAAGGCAGTAATCTACCTAGTCACAGGATCTGGCCCGGCAAGATTTTGTGGTGCTTCAGCCCAAACATCACAAAGCCCACCCTTCTCTAAGCAGCTTTGCTGTCTTTGCAATTCTTCCAACAGTGTGGTACGCAGCTAAATACTCCATTTTCTTCTTCTTCTCTGAACAATTTAAAGATTTTACATTACCGCCATCCGGTTCAACTTCTCACACAAACGAAAAATAAAGAGGAAAAGAAAAGCCTCCAATAATGAGGCGGCCTACCTTAGTACGGGAGGCCACATTGATTTCCATTTATTAATATTTCATTGTCTCATAAAAAATATCATTGAAGCTACTCCCTCCGTTCCGGAGTATAGCTTTTTCAAATAATGATAACGTAGTTATGGGAGGTCTAGATCAATTAATATATTTTGATTCGGCACCATCTTTTGTACCAATTGTGGGTCAGCTAAATGTTGTGTCCAGATTTTGTACTACTCCGTATTTGTGTGCGCACTTGAGTTTTACTTTTATATCTTGGTAAAAAAATTATGAGACAATGAAAATTTTCTATCTTGGTAATTTTTGGCCCTTAGTTTTGGCCCGGGGCGTAGCCAAATCCTGGCTCCGCCACTGGGCCGAACGTAATTTGACGAACCAAACAGACCAAAAGCAGACCACATACATGTATATGGATATGATGTATATGGATTCTTCTCATGATGAGATTGTTGGTTTGCCCTTTATGACTGATGAGTTTGGTGATGGTGAGTCCTTATTGAATGACGGGCACCGATCCAATGATTGTTCTTTCTCGGATCTACCTGCTGCTTCCCGTACTAGCCACTCCCCGTTACTCCAACTAATGCACACGTTCCCCCTCACACGCCTCATGAACATGCTTGATTAAAACAAGTAAATAAGAATGAGATACATAATATGCATCTACTCTTATAACTGAAACTTAAAACAATTGCAATCTCATATATTAACTCATAAAAAGATCCACAACAAAGAGTAGTACAACGGTGACCGTAATCATGTAAGGCAGCTCATACGGTGCTAATACAATGAAGTTCAAGAGAGGAGAGATACATAAGCTATTTCCACAAACCCATAGTCCAGGGGTGGACTACTCCCTCTTCATCATGGTGACGATGGTGGAGTCGTTGGACAAGATGGAGACCACGCCGGCAGCGTCTAGCCAGAGTTTTCCCCCTCCAATCTGTAGCACCAGGTCTCTGTTTCGTTGTTTTGTGTTTCTGCGCGACGCTCTCTCCGAAAGCCGTCGGGGTACTATTTATAGTCGGTCATAGGTCAAGACGGAGGCACATAGATGAAAACAGACATCATCGGAGACTGGAGGGGCAAACGGTATAGCCAGGCGCGGCCAGGGTATCTGGCCGTGTGGGGCTATCCCGTTTCCTCATCGGTCTTCCTTTTTTTTTTGTTAATCCTTGGCTCGTACGTTTCCTTCCTTCCAGAAACTGATCCCCGTAAAGTCTTAGATCATTTGGACGTCGTTTGGGTCCTGAAATATCAAAATAGAGAAAAATAGGGTTTCTTAATTCTAGAAAAATAGGGAAACTGTGAATTATTCCCATAAATCAATATAAAACATGAATATAAACCATATATGATACAAATGTGATGGAATAACAAGTAATATAGTGCAAAGTTCATGTATGCATTTTACATGTATCAAAAGGCCAAAGCTATTTTAGAGAACATGTTACAAAATTATAGTTAATGTCATACAGAACGAGCACATAATCGTTCCAATAAAATTAATTCCATAGAAGAGGTAGACATTTATCTAGTAAAATGGATGGTATTCTTGTTTTCATGTCTAAACAAAACATTGATAAATGTTCCTTTGCAAGATTTGGTTGGAAATAATGCTGAAACTGTTGATGTCAATTTTGTTATGAATTTTTGTTTTAATAGTTATGGTAATAATAATTACAACTCTTATAATAAATCACCTTATGTTCCAAATAATTTTGGTAATCCTCCTTTCATTCCATATCCAAATACTAGTGAAAATAAATGAAAATCTGCTAATATGCTCCAAACTAATGACAACTCTGGTAATCGACAAGAGCCAAATAAGAATCTTATTGAACAAGTGGCTAGTCATAGCACAATGATAGAAGAGTTAAATAGGTCCATTGCATCCATAAGTTTCGATTAAAGGTTTACAAACTCAAGCTGCAGGTTTAGATAAGGCTCTTTCAAAATTAGATGACAATCAAGCCACTTTATTAAATACTACATGTAAAGTGTGGATTCCCTTACTATTGGAAAAATGTATCACATTTGGTCCTATGAGGCAAACCCGTAGGTAACTGTTCGGGTGAACAAAAAGTCAAATCCGTCCAAATGGGCGGCCTCCAAATTCAGCCATCCGCGACGTTTTTCGTGATAAAATAGGAGTATTATCCCAGAAATATGGACTTCTCAGGCGTTAGATAGATTTGACAAAATGTTAACGTCAAGGATTTTCACGGATTTTTTCCCATCGGTTAGCTTGATCGATGTGTGTCGCATAATGAACTCAATGCCATGACACGACTTTGGGTATGGATTCAACCATGTACCTCACAAAGTTTATCGGTGTCTCAGAACTTAATAGCTGGCGATTTAAAAACTGGTAATAAGGTGGATGATGCCGCTTGCACTTGCCCGGTCGTCACTCAGTATTAATTTGATGCTTCCACATCAAGACACGGAGAATAAATGTGATTTTACATAAAACAATCTAATTATTAATATACCTAATATATTGAGAGATAATTAATGTGAATTTATGAGAAAAGATGTGATATTAAGATAAAAATCTAAGTTATACTAACCTAATATTCTGAGAATAAATGTATTGACGAAGAAGATATATTGTTAATAACGTTGTTGTAAATGGATTTATTCCTAAAGATTGGAATATAATATTAAATGTTGTCAAGAGTATGTACCCTGCTTGCCCCTACATATACCCCTAAGGACCATAGATATGGCACCACACAACAAAAACTCTTGACAAAGAAAGATTGCTTCATACACATGATGGGTTTTGTAGCTATCATCGGCTTACTCTGCCTATTCCATTCACTCCACTGTGCCACTTCAGCAGAATCAGCATATGCACATGACAATCTACCAATCGAGGAAAAGGTACGTAAAAACACTCTAGAACAGTATTGTTCAAAACACTACTCCATATGTTGTCCGCTAGAGTTCCTCAAAATGGGGAGCAATGACCGAAAAATCAGTTTGCAGCCCAGGCTATAGCCCGGTTATTTCATTATTTTTAATCACCATTTTAAAGTTTTAAAAGATTTTGGGAAAAATAGGGACGGGATCAAGTTTCATTATGCTTCTACAAAGTTTCATCTCGAAATAGTTTGTATTTCACCCTACACAAAAATGACAAATCCCTGACATTTTGAGAGATTTTGAATCACCACTCAGATCTAGAAATTTGTCATTTTTACACAGGATATAATACAGAATATTTCAAATATATTTTTGCACACACTTAGAAATCGTCATTATCTACGTTTACAATTTATTTAGATTTTTTGAAACTTAAAATTGTAGATTTTGATTTTTTAAATATCGGGCTACATGTAGCCCGGGAGACAAAATACTGCTCTCGAGCAATGCCCCAATATGTGCATCATTGCGATACAAACAGCCGTAAAATCGCATATTTTAGAGTTTTTTTTCGGGGTCACTAGTACCTTCAGTTCAAGCTCACCATTGCAAATTTGTAGAGTTTTGTTTCTGTACAATTTCCTAGAAGATTTAAAATTTTAGGCAAATCACTGATGAATAGGAGGACAACCTTTTGTTTGAAAATTTAAAACCTTGAACTAATACGACGTGTGGATCGAACCATGATTCCTAATCTCATATATCTGCACACCAAACTTACTGTTCCCGGCCAATCTATCAATAGACCTGTTTGGCAAATTGGAAAAAGGTATGATTCCAACCCAGATGGCCTGCTACTCTAGCTTGTCATGTAGGCTCCATCTCCTTGCTTAATTTCACTCACCTCGGGAGGTAAAACCCTGGAGGAAGTCAACGAGGTCGACCACCAAAGGAACTCCAGCCATCTTTGTCGATTTTGACACGATTTACACGTTCATGTTATCCCGTATGGCGACTGTTCCAGTGATCAGCACACACCGACGAGCATTAACCAGTGAGCGGTCGTTAACTCGTTATCGCGTTGTTCGTGCATGCCTCTGTGCCCACGCTCGACGGCGCCTGTTGGCCGTGGCATGGCATGGATGATTTCGTCTTGGGAAGTGGTCCGTGTCATCCGGGTCCCACGGGCAAAATTCCTCCCGTTGTGTGAGTCGACATGTCTCCAATTTTATCATAAATCCGGCAAATGTTTTTCTTAAGTAAAAAACAGTTTGTTAGTAGAATTTTATGCTATTATGATAAATGTCCAATTTTCTTTCAAATCTTGTACTAGATGCTTATATGAAGTAAAAGTTGGTTCATTTATATAAGAAATTTATATTATTATAGCAAATGTCTAATTTCCTCACAAATCATGCAGATACTTCTACGAAGGAAAAAGTGATTGTTTGTAATTTTTTCTATTGTAAACAAAGGTCCAATTCACTCCTCTAATCTCCCAAGCTCTCGCAACTGATTCTATATATATGGAGCAAAATCTTCGCGTTTTTATAGCAATTTGTTTTTATATTGTAGAAACGTTCCAGCAAACTTTTTCCCGCGGTGGGTTTAAAATGCATAAACTAGTATTGTAACATTTTGAAAACTTCATTGTAGCAAAAAAGAAAACTTCATTGTAGCAGAGTCGGCCTTCTCAATCGAAGAAAAGAACTTAGTTGAGACGAAAAACTTGCTTAAAAAGGAGTTGTTGAAATGCGTCTAACGCATAGAAAAACACATTATATTCACATCTCAACTACACGACTCTGAACTGCACGAAAAAAGAAAAGAATTGAGATACAGCTCAACTACACGATGCAGTTGAATCAATCAGCTGTTTCCTACATTTTTATCTAGAGAGGTGCACTCTACTTACAGACCCAGAAAAGCTTATATACGATAAACCATTCTTGGAGTCTTTTGGAAAAAGCATCATGACGCTCTTACATTTTTTTCCTGAAAAAGAGCGTTACCCCCTCCGATTTCCATTAATAGAAACCAAGTAGTCCTTTTTTGTACATTACAAGTTACTCTCTGCATTCCTAATTAAATGTTAGATGTTTTAGTTATTTTACATGTTGTCCGCATGCACAGTAAACTGAATAAACATGTCCACTCAAATATGACTTGATATATTTGTATACATATGAATGTGGACAAATGCTAAAATATCTTAAATTTAAAAATGGAGGGAGTATTTGTGATGCTTACAACTTGTTATCAATATTCCATATTTTTACTTATTGTAGATAAATAGTAATTGAGATTAGTTAGCTGAATAATAATAGTAACATTATTTCTTTAGCATGCAACTCCTGCGAGACCACCCCATTTTCAGCTAGCTAGGAGGTATAAACTTCCTTCCGGAGAATTCACTGACAACATTACTGGTGCAGTAAGTTCCCACACTCAATATTTATGGTTGCAACACTTCATGCAATTAAATATGCTACCCCATAGTGGCTTAGTCTCAAACATAACTTTAATCTATTATGAGTTAACATGTACAAAGTACTATATTTGACCTTTTCATTGTCACCAGCTTGCTCTTTGGACGACAACGGTAGGCAAATACTACGGTGTCCAAGCTAAAATAGGTGTCTGGGCTCATCCGAATCAAGAACACCCCCAAGAATCCGGAGCATCTATAGCTGTCAGCAACACAAAACATGGACCCTCATTTGGCCAATTAGAAGCAGGGTTTCATGTAACAACTAAAACTAGCTCCCTCATAAATGTGCACGCAAGAAAATGACCATTTTTAACTTCTTTTCTCACTCAGGTTTTTCATGATCTGTATAACAATAGTGATGTTCATTTCTTTACGTTCTGGACTGTAAGTTCACAGCATTTTATTTCAACAAGGTGTAATAAAACTAATTACATTTGCAACTTATAATATTTTCGTTTTCATTACTTAGAGGGACGGATATAGATCAACGGGGTGTTACAACCTAAGATGTGGTGGATTTGTGCCCGCAGACGGTGCTTCCCTTGTGCCGGGCCAAGCTGTTGGTCCTGCCTCAACATATGACGGAGAAGATCACTACATCATAATTAGCCTACACACGGTGCGGATTAATTCATTTTTCAATAGTTTGGTCGATATAATGCAGCATCTTAATCTTTTGCTCGTCATGTCAAAGTCAAAATTACTATTATCTTCAGCTCTGAAAACAATCAGCCCTGATTAATAAAGTTATTATAAAATGTGATTCGAGAAACTTGTATGACAAATAAAATCCAAGCTAGTTGCATTTGATGATGTGTTCATATATCAAGGAACACGGAAAATTTGGCATGTGCCGTAAGAAAAACGAGGTGGGTACTTTAACGAGTTTGCTAAAATTCTTTATTGAACCCTTCTATTGATTAACACTACATTTTTTAGGTGCAACTGTAACATACCTTGCATTTACAGATTTTTTAAAGTATACATATTTATTGTGCAATTGCATTTTTTTCTCTTGCAATAGCACTTTGTTTCTGGATGATTTCTGTTTTTTCATATTTGTTCTACAATTTCTGGATGAGTGAGCAATTATCTTAATTAGTTATGATTGGCTAGGATTTGAGATTTCATTTAATGGTCCATTTATAAAATTGACAAATATGTGTTATAAGGAGTTACCTATGTAAGAAAAAGTTTCAAGATGTCCAAGCACACCCATAATTCAAGCTATTTATTTGTTAAATTTTTGTTTTCGTTGTGCATGCGGACTTTCTATACCGGGTAGTTACTTATACCAATATGATATAACATAGTGAGTTACAAAGATGCCTCGCAAGAGAGGTAAGAATTATGATCATTCCTCGCTGCTCCACATTTCCGACTCCATCCTTCAAAGCGATGTTGGGCTTCCTCGTCAGCTCTCCCATGCGACAATGAGGAGCAGCAACGATTGATGAAAAGTGGCCGCACCCGTCCTAGATGAAGCTAACCCTATATGTGTGCTTGTTACTAAAATACCAAGATCTTACCCCTATATGTTCTTATATAAGGCGATCACACTAGATCTTCATGGCTCAACTTCATATGAAATAAAATTACACATCTTGATCTTGGGTATTTGGGATTCTGTTTAGTTTGGAAAGGGTGGAAAAGGTGGCATCTACCTTTAATTATTATTATGTATGCGAAGTAGCAAAGTAAAATACAAATATAAAACCATTACATGTGTTCTGGAATCTTCTAGTCTTAATAGAGCATTTTAGGATGTAACCATATGTATAATGCATTTATTCAACAAAGTTTTCTATCATCCTCGTAACTATTGTAGTTGCTATACTAAAATGAACTATGTACATAAGGTGGATGCTACGACAATTTTCTTGCAACTTTAAATTGGAGTATAGAACCCAAAAATTGTCCCAAAATTCCCCTAAAAATTGACATATGTAGACATCAATAATTTAGTGATATAAGATAAGGAATTTGCAAAGAACAAACGTCTCTCGTGATCTCTTTGAAGCATGACCCAATCTCCTCCAATCATACTCCGAGATTCCTGGTAGCTACACGCAAATAGATTCATTAAATGTGAATCCACTTTTGCTTGATGTGCTTAGAGAAAAAAAGAGTAATGGTTGATGTACACAACGATGCAAACATAGTGACAGTGCTCACTAAAATTATTTTTATGACTAATTAAAATTGTTTTACATCTAACTCGGGATCTATTTTCAATCTTTGCTTTATATCGATGAGCTCTGAAGAACCTGATCCCACTCCAATATGTTTTGAGTAGCTTATTTGAACTCTGTTGTTACCAAGCAGTAATGGAGCAATTATCAGTCTAGTATGTAGCAATTCACCATGTGGAAACATTTCTACATATACTCAGGTAACTACTTAAACCACTCGGTGAAAATTTCAACAACAGAAAATTCTTCCTCAAAATGAAACGTATAGTGAAGTCAAACGTATATTGGGTTCATAGAATCATAGTTAAAACATTTTAAAGGTCGGTCACCCAAGAATGATTCCATTGAAGTTGTCACAAGTGTATTTATAAACAAAAAATATCTTTATGCATTGAAAACCTTTACATATTTCATTCCGTCCTTAGTGATAATTCATTTTATTTAATTTGAATGAATATTTTTTAAAGTTTGGTTTACAAAGAGTATTCATGTTGTCATTGATGTTGCGACTAGAGCAATTAAATATATATCCTTATGTTGGCTGCAAACATGCATGGTTTGCACTTTAATATTGTCCTAGGTGATAATTGTTTTTTGTATTGCATGGATATTGTAGGATCCTACTACTGGAAATTGGTTATTATACCGGGAAGACCTTGTCAAACCTTCATTCCTAGGGCATTTCCCAAAAGAACTTTGTCCAGATATGAATGGTAGTGCAGGCCAAGCATCATGGACTGGATTTGTTGTTTACCCAGAGAAAGGAAGAGGGCCAGCAATGGGTAGCGGACATTTTCCCGAAGAAGGTGAAAGAAAAGCAGCATACTTTAAAAACATGAAGTTGTTTGACTCAAATGCTAGTGCTCGTGATCCCATTCCAAGTATCATGTTCCCGTAGATGAGCAAGCGAGACTGTTACAGGATTGGTGACATTCCTCTTGGAACTAAGGATGGTTATATGTTCTATTATGGGGGCCCTGAAGGTTGTAGTGGATGAAATTAATAAATGTGTTCAAGTGTGACAAATTGAATAAATAGAATGCATATTCTGCTTTGCGGTCAGATTTCTTCAGATTCATCTTTTAACAAGGTTGTCTAAGCATTGTTCGCTATCAAGTATCTATAGTGCTACATTTGTGATGCTAAAATTCATAATATTCTCATGAATGTTTTTTTGCGCCCATTTCGCATCTCACGCCACCAAATTCTCCCATCAATTTTGCCCCCATCGTTGAAGGTGGGTGGTCTATGAGTGGTGCATGACTTAATTATACGGTTACTCCGCTAGTGCTTCCTTGGGCTAAGACCCTTGTGTTTTATTTAATGCACCAGCTTGATTGTTGGGCATGGTGATCCATAGATGGTAAGCTCACTAATGAAAGTTTGATAATTTTTCTACAATCTCCCTTGGCATTTAATTCCATCTATGATGTATATCTGACTGAACATGACGAAAGAGAAATCCAGGGGTAGAGTCGTACTATCAAGCCCCAACACCGGCACTAGACGAGACAATTGCACCATGCCTACAGAATGGGATCCCATAGACGTCATTGCGTACAAAATAGGTGAAAACCAGCAAAGTGGGTCAAAAAGATGTTGGGGAATCATAACCCGGTAGGCCCAACATGACCTGACAGGGAGGAGGCCTTTGCAAGGTAGGAAAAAGCGATGGATGCCATGGTGATATAAACGGGGCGGTAGGAGAAAAGGGCCGAGTTTCCCTTGGCCATGTATGGGCGCTATACCGCAAGACAACTCTAGGTTTGATGGATGTGCTTGCTCGATTTCTTCTTGCTTTAAAGTTGAAGGTGCATGTATAATCACAAAGTTTTTCTTCATTCTGTTACGTCTATAATGAACTGATGATGCGGATTGGCGGGTATATTTAAGTTCTGGTTTGTTCCGTTTGCACTAACCTTCCTATCATTCACGCTCGCAGATCAGTGTTTGGAACTTGAACTATAACTGATGAAAATAGAGGTGAAATTTCAGGTGTACAATCAAATTAATTAGCCATGAATTGTGTATACACAGAAACTGGTCCGAACCAACAATGTTTTGGTGCTCCGACGACCGCCCTTGTCCCTTTCCTTTTCCTTGCGGTAGACATTTTGTTCCTAATTTTTCCGAATCAAGACAGACTGTAATAGTCTCACAAAAATCTGTAACTACAGTGGAATGAGGTTCTATATGATTTATTGTTACTAGAGTAATGTCTCTAAACTCCACAGTTTCGTGAGTAAAAGATACTGACATGTGGATGATTTTTGAGATACATGCTATCCAGAGGCTTGATTCTGTTACTTGATTCTTCTATCTATCCTTACGGATATCGTTCAAAGGAGTTGTCATGACAACATCAACAATGTTGTTGACACCTTTATGGATGTAAGACCCGATACAGCAGCCCAAGAAGCAGTTATTATCATCTTCATGACCACCGGAGCTGGTTCTAAAAAAATTGTAGGAAGGCTGTCGTCGGGCAGGAGTGTGTTGTTCGCTTTGATCTCGGTAATTGGGAATTGGCTAGAGGCTCAATTTCTGAGGTCAGTGCTCTCACCACGGGTAGCATGGTTGTGATTGTGAGTGGAAATGAGGTCTCTGAAGCTGAAACACACCGAGTTCAGGAAGTGATGTTGAATATGTAGCAAAACACCTAGATTGATGAAGATCATCCATATGTTTGATGTACAAGATTTGTACTTGCTAAGGTACCAAAAGTCAGTTGTATGTATTCATAATAGCTTGAAAGTTATGTAAAACATATTTTCTTACTCCCTCCGTTCCTTGATATAAGGTGTCTAAGGTTTTTAGAAAAATTTCAAAATATAATGTGTATTGCGATTTATAGACAATTTTATTCATCAAAAAGCAAGTCAAAATTTGGAACGGAGGGATTTGAACTATTGTTTTCAATTTGTAACTATTAGAAATTCCTCTCTCTCGATTTTTGTCTAAACAAAATGAGTGCACCTTATGTAAAATACATGCGTCTCAGTGCCAAAACCTTAGACACCTTATATTATGGAACGGAGGGAGTATTAAATATGCAAGATCTAATTTTCTTTGAGTTATAATGTGACGGTGCAAATATGCCTTTTAGATTAAAAAAACAGAAGAAAAAATCTGCTTTGTAGCATGCTCGTGAGTAGAAAGTTTTCAGAAATTTTTCATGTATACACGCGGGATGAAGGCATAGTAACATACGTGTGGAAGGCCCTGGGGTCCATTGGCACTAGATAGGGTAATGTTCGGAATCACGATGAAAAAAAAGCAACACATCGACACAACCTCGACCCGCGACCCAACTAGAGTTCCACCTCCGCCGCCGGCACTAGATCCGCCCTGCAGGATAATGGTCGTCTCTTAGGGCATCTCCAGCCGTCTCGCCCCCCAGGGCCCAAAACGTCGCTGTTTTGGGGCCGCCGCGGCGCCAAACGGCGCTAATCTGAAACCTGGGGGGGGGGGGGGGGGGCGATGTTTCCAGCCGCTCCCCAGCCCAAGTTTCGGCCCAAAAAATGGCGGTTTGAAAGCAGTGCGAATTCGTTCATATTTTGGCGCAAAACGACGGCGATTTTATTCATATGTGGCAAACTCGCCGATTACAAAGTGTGAATTTAAACTAAAAACTTAATAGCCTAGTTGAGCAGGCCGAGGCTGGTCGCGATCGCCTGGATGTAGTCGCCGACGCCGCCGTCGTCGTCGTGCCGCTTGCTCGGGCCTGCGCCGGCGTCATCGCCCAACCACCTGCTCTGCTGCAGGGTGCGCTGGAGCGTCTCGTCGTCCTCCTCCTCCTCTCCGCCTCGCTGTCGGGATCGAGTATGTGGTACTCGATCTCTTTCGCCACTGGGGGAGGCGGGACGCGGCGGCGGTGGTCGGCGGTCTTCTATTGGCCCCGCGCGCGGTTGCGCTACGCCTCGGCGGGGAGCTGCCGCTGCTCCTCGATCTGCTTCTCCGTGAACTCGCCGAGGCTCCATTCCTCGGCGAACCCGGGCTCCGCCGGTTGCACGGTGTTGAAGGAGGCCTCTTCGGCCTCCTTGAGGCCGGGCCATTCTTCCTCCTGCTCCTCCTCCGCCGGCTCCGGCTTGGGCTCCTTCTTCGGCTTCATGAGGCGCTGGAAGAGCGAGCGCGGAGGAGATGCCGCGCGGCGCTGGGAGGAGGCGCGCGGCTCGCCGATGCGCAGGGCGCCGCTGCGCATGGGGGCAGGGCGCCCGGAGTTGAGGAGGGGGGAGTGAGCGACACCGAGCGTGTACCTGACGGAGGCGCCGACCGCGCTGCGCCGGAGGAAGAGGAGGTGGCCGAGGAGGTGCCCGAGCCCATCCGGCGCGGCGTCCACGTCCGCGGCGGCATCGTCAGCTGGGGCTCATTGCCGGCGTAGATGTAGTCGAGCACCCACTGTAGGGTGCTGTTCTCGCCGCCCCACCACCGTTTGCGCCCGGTGGAGTTGCAGCGGCCCTCCACGGGGACGTTGTTGCCGCGGTCGGCGACGTCCTCGTCGTGGCGGCACTGGAAGTACGCCGTCTAGAAGGCGTCGTTGCCTTCTGGCCTCCAGCGCCATTGCGCGGCCTGCTCTAGCGTCAGGCCGGCGCAGACCTCCGCGATCGCCCACTTGTACTGCTCGCCGGTAGGGACGGGGGGCACGGGGACGCCTCCCGCGCTCAGCTGCCACGGCCCCTGGCCGGCGGAGGCGCCGGGAACGCGCATGTCCGGCGGGCACGGACCCTGCCTGGTGCAGGCCCCAGGCCTCGTCCTTGCGGAGGTGGCGGCGTCGTAGGCCATATCGTCGGTGGCGGGTGGGAGAGAAGGGAGTGGGAGGCAGAAGGCGGCGAGGGAGAGGAAGTGTGGGGAGAGACGGCGAGGTCTCGGGGGGTTTTATAGCGCCGGGGCCAGCGAAGGGGCGGTGCCATTACTCCGGCCGCGTTCGGATTGGACGTCGCAGCCCTGCCGCGCCACGCCATTACTCCGGCAGCCTTTGACTGGCGCGCTATTGCTGGCCGCCCGCCACGCCATTACTCCGGCAGCCTTCGACCGGCGCGGGAGCCGAGGGGATGAGCACGCGGCCTCACGGGCGGTTTTTGTTCCCGCCATTTTCTCCCGCGTCGCTGACAGCGCTGGCCCGCGTTGCGTTTCGCGCCATTTCGCCCCCCCCCCCCCCAGGCCGAACCCAGTGGGCTGGGTTTCGTCTGGGTGCGCCGGCGCGAAATAACGCCGAAACGGCGCTAACTGGGCTTCTGGGGGGGGGGGGGGGGCGAGTGGTAGGAAAACGGCGCTTTTGGCTTGCGCCGGCGCTAAAAAGGCTTCCGGGGGGGCGACCGGAGATGCCCTTAGTATTGATTTGATACGTCCACATCAAGGCATGGAGAATAAATGTGATTTATGACAATTAATGTGATTTTAAATAATCAATCCAAATATTATCATGCTAATATTTTGGGAGAGAATAAATAGATTGTGTGAGAACATATGTGACATTAAATGAAAATCCTAAATTATACTTACCTAATATTCTGAGAATAAATGTGTAATGAATATCTATATTGCAACCTAAATCATACCCCTACTGGTGAAGAAAATATATTAATAATACACGTTGTTGTAAATGGATTTATTGCTAAAGATAGGAATATAAATATTAAATGATGTCAAGAGTATGTAGCCTGCTTCCTCTACAAATAACCCTTAGGACCCTAGCTATGGCACCACACAAGAAAAAACCTTGCCAAAGAAAGATTGCTCCATACACATGATGGGTTTTATGTCTATCATTGTCTTACTCTGCCTATTTCATTCACCCTATTGTGCCACTTCAGCAGAATCGACATATGCACATGACAATCTACCAATCCAGGAAAAGGTAAAGGTACGTAACAACGACAATCTAGAATAGTATTGTTGAAACTCTGCTTCATATTTTCTCTGCATGATTGCTCCATCACAATTAGTTTAATAGTTATTCGTATATCAGCTCAAGCTGCTAGATCCAAATAACCGACGCAAGTTATACTATAAGTTGTACATGCCTGGTTCATTTCCCACGATATTTAAAATGGATCCGAGGGAATAGCATATTTTAGAGTTTTTTTCTGGATCACTACTCACTTGTACCTTTAGCTCAATGCCTCAATCTTCTATTATCAGAGTCATTGCACCATTGTAAAATTTTAGAGCTTTGCTTCTGTACAATTTCCTAGAAGAGTTTAACTTTTTATGCCAATTGCTGATGAAATTGGAAGACAACCTTTGTTTGGAAATTTAAAACCTTGAACTCATACAGCATGTGGATCGAACCATGATTCCGAATCCCATACATTTGCACAGCGAACTTACTGTTTCCGGCCAATATACCATTGACCTGTTTGGCGTACGGGACCGAGATGTCCTGCTACTCTCACTTACCATGTATCCTATCCTTCTCCTTACTCAATCTCACAATTAGCACAATTCTACTATTTTTGGAATTATCTCCTTTGGCAAAGCCCGGGCGTTCCCACAATTAGCACTACTTCTAGAACTTTCTACAAACAAATGCCACTATCGTGCCTAAGCGAGTGTGTATGGGTGAACCCCGCTCCCATGCAAGTTAATTGGGACCCTTTTTCAAGGGAGGCGATCGGGACGCAAGAAGTTAGCAGAATTGGCAGCACGAGAAGTCCACGGGCACAATGTTCAATGGATAAGCAGACACAATTTCTCGCTCTTTGCGAATCACAGTAGGACTCGCCCGCGGGCTGTCTCCATTTGGGCCGACCTATTTATACATTTTTTTTTCTTTTCTTCTTTATTTGGTTTCTTCATTTTACACGGGTACGATGTTAATTTTTATCAAATCTGAAAAAATTGATTTAATTTTACAATCCGAACAATAAAAAAACCTGAATTTAAAATCTCAACATTTCTTTAGAAACGGAATGTTTTCAAAAATCTGAATATAAAATAATTTCAAACAAAATATTTTTAAGCTGATAAAAAACCAATTTAATCCTGAATTTTAGAATCTGAACATTTTTGATAAACTGATTTTTTTCAAAAAAATCTGAATATAAAATAATATTAAAATAAAAATATATTTTAGTCTGATCTTTTTTCAAATGTGAATTTTTTAAATCTGAATATTTTCAAAACCTAAACATTTTTTCCAAATCTAAACACTTTCAAAATCATAAAGTTTTCATGATCTGATTATTTTTCAAAAATCTGAATTATTTCAAATCTAAGCAATTTTCAAACACATTTTGAATACTTTTAGATTTCACAAAAGAGAAGAAAATAGGAAAAATAAATCGTTGGGTGTTGACTGGTCGCTCGTGGTGTCGCGTGTCGGCCTAGGCCCATGTACCGTGTGCGCATGTCAAGCTTACTATACGCGTTAAGACATATACATAGGCGCTAACAGATCGATATGGGTGTATGACTTTGTTTTCCTTGACGAGGACTAGTCTGAGTTACATATTCATTAGATATTAGTTAGTGTGGGTCTATTTCTTGGGCATGCCTCGCCCTTCTATCGTGCTCGCTCCGCCCCTGCCAACATGGATACATCTTTCACCACACCTCCCTCACATGATCCCACTTAAATCCGTTGTGGACACAACAAGACGTCATCATCCCAAAGCTTCCATATGCTCGCACATGGAGCACACCACGATCCACAATGGATGATCTCTTGTGCGACTTCAACCACGCAGGCTTTGCCCGATGTTGAACTACTAGTGGTGGCAAGGGGAGGACACACGAATGTAACACCCCCAGAGCAATGTGAATTCGTTTTCATGGGCAACATTGCCACCCAAAACTCATGACACACGAACAATCCGATCCTGCCTGTTTCACACTCACATACCGCTTTCCATGCTTGGTTACGGGGGGAGCGATTACAAGTTGAAGACTTGAAATACGTATCATACTATCTCTATCATCCAACAAAGGATGTCTTGATTTTGTCAAAAAAGTATGTATCTATACACTAAATATGTCTAGATACATGCTTTTTTTTGAGAAATTCAAAACATTCTTTGTTGGACGGATGGAGTATAATGTAATCTCAACTGCAAATGAAAAAGCGTGGTTGATAGACATCTCAACCGCTGGGAGAAACCTAATTGAGACACAAATCTCAAGTGCATAAAAAAAACGCAGTTGAAATTTCTGAACTGCACAAATCTCAACCGCATGAAAAAATAATACTAGTTAAGATGAAAAATATACTTATACAAGGAGTTGTCGAAATGCGTCTCAAGCACGTGGAAAAACACATTTCATTCACACCTCAACTAAACGACTCTGAACTGCACTTTTTTTTGAAACGCAGCTAAACTACACGATGCAGTTGAATAAATCTGTTTCTTAAATTTTTTATCTAGAAAAGGTGCACTAGTTACCAACACACACAAGCTTACATACGAAAACCCGTTCTTGGATTCCTCTAAAAAGTATCATACATATGATGCTCTTACGACTTATATGTTTTTTAATCACCCTGTTGATTCCACTAGTAGAAATCAATTAGTCTTTTTACATTACGACTTATATGTGATGCTTACAACTTGTTATAACCAAAATTATATCTATTTATAAATAGTACTCCCTCCATCCAAAAAAGGATGCCTTGAATTTGTCAAAAAGATCATGTATCTGACATGAATTAGTGTATAGATACATACACGTTTTGACAAAGACATCCTTTATTGGACAGAGAGAGTAATTGGGATCATTTATCTGAAAAATAATAGTACCATTATTTCTCTAGAATGCAACTCCTGCGAGACCACCCCATTTTCAAGCAGCCAGGAGGTATAAAAATCCTTCCGGGGAATTCGGCGACAACATTGATGGTCAAGTAAGTTCCTAGTTACACTAAAAAATTATGGTTGTAGAACTTTATGAAATTAAATGTGCTATCCCATTGTGGCTTAATATCCAACACAACTTTAATCTATTTTGAGTTAAATGTACTATATTGAAGTTTTATTTGTCACCAGCTTGCTACTTGGGGGACAACGGCAGGGAAATACCACGGTCTCCAAGCTAAACTAAGTGTCTGGGCACAGCCGAATCAAGAACACTCTCAAGAATCTGGAGCATCTATAGGTGTCGCCAACGGAATACGTGGATCCTCCTTTAGCCAATTTGAAGCTGGGTTTCATGTAACAACTAAAACCAACTCCCTCATAAATGTGCACGCAAGAAATGACCATTTTTTACTTCTTTTTTTCTCACATAGGTTTTTGCTGATCTATATAATAACAGCGATGTTCGCTTCTTTACATTCTGGACTGTAAGTTCAAACCAGTTTATTTCCTACAAGCTGTACTAAAAATAATCACATTTGCAACTAATATATTTTCATTTTATCATTACTTATTAGAGGGACGGATACGGATCAACGGGCTGTTACAATCTGAGATGTAGTGGATTCGTGCCCGCAGATGGTGCTTCCCTTGTGCCGGGCCAAGCTGTAGGTCCTCCCTCAACATATGACGGAGAAGATCACTACATCATAATTAGCCTATACACGGTGCGGATTAATTTATTTTTCAATAGTTTGGTCGATATAATGCCACATCTTAATCTTTTGCTAGTCATGTATAATCAAAATTACTATTATCTTGAGCTATGAAACATCATCCCTTATTAGAAAAATAAATATCAATATAAAATTTTATTCAAGATATTTGTAAAACGAATGAAGTCGAAACAAGATGCATTTGATGATGTTTTTCAAAAATCAAGGAGCACATGAAAATTCAGCCTATAAGGTAAGAAAAAAAGTGATATCTCTAACAAGTTTGCAGAAAACTCCGTTACCTGTAGCTCTCAAAGCACAATCGATTTGATTGTATTTTTTCTATCTATATTTTAATTGGGAATTTAAAGTATTTAAGTATGTGCTTTTGTGAACTAATTTTTTTGCTTGGAACCTTCAAAAAAAAATTAACACTACATTTGTTTTGGGTGCAACTATAACTTTGGATGCATTTCACTTATGTTTTATTTGCAAGTATACATTTTATGATATAATTTCATTTTTGTTTCACTTATGTTTTGAGTGAGTAATTATATTAGTTATTATTGGCCAGACAATTATGGGAAGGATTTGCGATTTCATATATTGGTCTATTTATGAATTGACAAATCTATGTTTTATGATGTTATCTCGATCACTATGTACGAAAAAGAAGTGCCATGACGTCTGAGGGCACCCATAATTCAAGATACTTATTTGTTAAAATTATCCTTTTTTCTGCATATGCCAATTCTATGTCGGGTAGTTATTTATGCCAAAATATATAATGGATCAAGTTACAAAAATGCCTCGTAGGAGAGGTAACCATTATGATCACTCGTCACTGCTCCCCGTCCCGTCTCTATCCTCGAAATCTGTGTGCGATTTTCCCATCAACTCTCTTCGGTGACAATGAAATTTTGCTGCACTTGGCTCTTAGTCGACTCACGGGTGGTCCCTGGTGGAACGACAATGCCAGAGGAGTTGGGGGGGGGGGGGGGGGGGGGGGGGCACGAATGAACAATTGACATAGTTTTCATAGCATCATTCTTATTGTATATATAAAAATATATATTTGTGGGTGGGGGGTGCATAGTAAATGAAATAGGAAGAAATTACCCCTATATATGGTGGTCATACTAGACCTTCTTGGTTCAACTATTGATATGGAATAAAATTACACATTTTGACCTTGGGTCTTTGGAATTTGTTTCATTTGGAATAGGTTGAAGGGGTAGCATCTACCTAGAATTATTATTAATTACAAAGTACCAAATTAACATACAATAGAAAACCATTATAGGTTTGAGAATCTTCTTGGCTTATTAGACTATTTTAGGAGTAACCATAAGTATAATGCATTTGCTCCACAAATTTATCTACAAAAATTAACTATGTACATAAGGTGGATGCGATGACAATTATTTTTGCAACATTTAATTTGAGTATAGAACACGAAGATCGTCCCCCAAAAAAACCCCTGAGGATTGACATATGTAGATGTCCAGCCATGTAGTGTTAAGGTAAGGAATTTGCAAAGATCAAATGTCTCCCGCGATTTCTCTGGAGCATGTCTCAATCTCCGCCAATTATACTCTGAGATCTCTTGTAGGTACATGCAAAAAAAATCTCCACTTTTGCTTGGATGTGCTTCGAGAAAAAAAAGAGTAACGATTTATATCTTAAGTAGTGATTTGCTTCACATTGTTGATCTCTTAGAAACCAGATCCCACTCTGATATGTTCTGGAAAACTTATTCAAGATCTATTCTTAGCAAGCAGTAATGGAGTAATTGCCAATTTAGTACGTAGCACTTCAGCATGTGGAAACATTTGTACAAATACACCGGTAACTACTTAATTATTCTATGAAAATTGCAACAACGAAAAATTCCGTGGATACATACCAACATGAGAGACCTACTTTAAAACTTTCATCAAAAGAAAAATGATAGTGAAGACAAATCATAAATGTGAAAGAATCTCTGATGAAGTCATTGATGTTGTTACTCGTGTATGCATGCACCAAAAAATTGTCATTTTGCATTGCAAACTCGCGCATATTCTATTCCATCCTTAGTGATAATCATTTTATTTCATCTAAATGAATATTTTTGAAGTTTGGTTTACAAAGTATAATTTATGTTGTCATTGATGTTTCCACTAGTGAAATGCAATTGCTGCTCTCTATGGCAAACACGCATGGTTCACGCTCTAATACTGCCCTTACTGATAATTGGTTTTTTGTTTTGCGTGAATATATTATAGGATCCTACTACTGGAAATTGGTTATTATACCGGGACGACCTTGTCAATCGTTCATTCCTAGGGCATTTCCCAAAAGAGCTTTGCCCGGATCTGATAGGTGGTGCACGCCAAGCATCATTTACTGGATTTGTCGCTTACCCAAAGAATGGAAGAGGGCCAGCTATGGGAAGCGGGCATTTTCCCGAAGAAGGTGAAAGAAAAGCAGCATACTTTAAGAACATGAAGTTGTTCGACTCAAATGCTACTGCTCATGATCCCATTCCAAGTATCATGTTCCCCTGGATGAGCAAGCGGGACTGCTACAGGATTGGTGACATTCCTCTTGGAACTAAGGATGGTTATATGTTCTATTATGGGGGCCCTGAAGGTTGTACTAGTGGATGAAAATTAATACATGTGTTCAACTGCCACAAATTGAATAAATAGAATGCATATTCTGCGTTGCGGTATTGTTCATATTCATCATTTAGCGAGGATGTCTACACATTGTTTGCTATGAAATATCTATAGTGATAGATTTGTGATGCTAAAATTCATCATATTCTCATGAATGTTTTGTTGTGCCATTTCACATCTCAGGCCATGGAATTTGCCCATCAATTTTGCCCCTCTTGTTGAAGGTGGGTGGTCTATGTGTTGGGGGGCTACCCCCGGGTAGGGTCAGGATATGGTATAAAATGCGTCCAAGATTGGACCGAGATAGCTGTTGACCGACATATGTCCGGGCCAGAAGGGACCGGGCCATGATGTTGGTGCAGCCCGACATATTCTAACGGACATACACTTACGACTGACCAGCATATTGTCCGACATATCCATGTCGGAATCTTCTGGTTTTCTCTTATGTGCAGGTAGAGAGAGTTATGAAGGGTGATCCGGCATAACCATGCCAGGTCTCGGGAGAGGAGGAGTACCCGGCATATCCATGCCTGGTTTACCAGTGTCGGCCCAGTGGAATCCAGGGTGTGCAGAGCCCACTCTCCACAGCCCTCGCACGCGACAGTATCGACGAAACGACTAAGGACCAAGCAGAACGCTTGGAGAGACCCTCGAGAGGAAAGGTCTCTCGAGGTGACTTGAGGGAGCAGCGAAGGCCTGAGGAGACTCCTCCCGAGGCTGCCCCTCTACAAGGCCCTCTCCCCCCTGGAGGGGGGTCAACGCAAATCCCTCCACAAGGCCCCCCAGGCCCTGTGGAGATACTTCGCTACGAAGCAACCGCCGCAGAGCGCACATGGCCTCTGCCGTGGCTGCAGAGTGACGCGCGCATCTGCGCGCGATGACGACGGCGCCGCAGTTGCCATTCTGGTGATTAAAGGAGTCAACAAAGCTGTGCCCTCTGCGCCGGACTACGAAGCTTTCCCCTTTGGTGATAAAGCAGATGGCCGGCGCTACGCTCCAACGACGACGTCACCGTGGGCGCCCCCACGATCTCTGCGGCACCAGCTGGCCGTCCTGCGAGGACGGTGGTCTTCCTGCCACAAGGGCAGGCTTTGCGGCCGCGGACCGAGTCCATGGACAGCCCGGCCGCGGTGCACCCCGCTCCTCCGTTTCGTCGCCATGCGGGAAGAAGAAAGCCTGGGGCGCCTATATAAGGAGAGGGAGCACCTCCATAGAAGAGGATCGAACTCCAAATCAATCCCCGGGAGGAAGACTACACCTTCACCATAGCCTAGTCTAGCCTAGCGAACTCAAGGAGGAAGAAGACCTCAGCTTCCCTCCTTGAGCTCTGCACTGCCGCAAGAGAGCCCTCGGCAAGCTCATTGTACTGTACCCTCTACAGCGCAATACAGACAAGCAGGAGTAGCGGTTTTACCTCCTCCCGAGGGCCATGAACCTGGGTACGGGCTGGTGTTCATCTCTGTCGTGCTGTCCCTCTTCAGGCTCGACGAGCACCGTCGCCGTGCCGGTTGAGGGTTGTAGACCAACGTGTTCAGTCCCCTCCACGAACTTCTTTTCAGAGCGTGATCACCCTAGCTTCGTGGGAATCACTCCTCGACATTTGGCGCGCCAGGTAGGGTCTGAGGCGCGTCTTCAACCTTCGACCAACCTCCGCGCCATGGCGGACACCCGCACGACGCGCGCCAACAAGCGCGCAGCTGAGAGGGCTCATACCGAGCCCGGCACCGCTCCCACCCGCGGCCGCCGCGGCCGCCCTCGCACTGCAGAGCGAGCCAACACCGGCCCGCGCGTGGAGCAGCCCGAAAGCGAGGAGCACCACGGCGGCAACCGCCGCGGCGACGAGGACTTCTCCGAGCACCACGAGGACGCTGAGTCCTCGCGTCCGTCTCAGCGCCAGAGCGCGTCTTCTCAGGGACGCCCGGAGCCCACGCCGCACACCGCGCTTCTCATGGCCCAGGAGCTTCTCCGCTACCGGCCTAGCGCAGAGGCCCACGACCAGTGGCTCGACCGCCTCCACCACCTCGTCGACGTCGCGACGACGCGCCCCGCTCCGTCGCGCTCTCTGGTTCACCACTCCGGCCGCACGGGAACGGCTGCACCGGATGCGCCTCCGCCGCCGCCGGGACCACCTCCAGCTGCAGCGCAGAGGGCTCCCTCTCACGCGTCCTCGCCGCGCGACTGCCAAATCGTGCAGCGCACCGCGCCTGACGCGCGGGTGGGGATGGAGCGCCGGAGGGGCCTCCAGAACCGCCTCGTCGAGGAACTCGGCCAGGCGGGGCAGCAGAACCGCAGGGCTCTCCAGGGTGGAACCGCCACGTACGCCTCCGGCTGCATGGCCTTCACCCGCGCTCTGCGCCGCGTGGTCTGGCCACAGAAGTTCAGGCCAGCCCTCCCCAAGGGCTTCGACGGGTCAAGCATCCCTCTCGAGTTCCTGCAGCTCTACACCACCTCGATCTAGGCAGCAGGAGGAGACAACAAGGTCATGGCCAACTGGTTCTCCCACGCGCTTAGGGACTCCGCGCTGTCGTGGCTCCTCAACCTGCCTGAAGACTCCATCGACTCCTGGGAGGAGCTCTGCAGGCAGTTCGTCGCCAACTTCAAGGGCACGTACGAGCGCGCGCTCACCCACAACGACCTGCGCGCTGTGGTGCAGAGGAAGGATGAGACCCTCCGCAAGTACATCCAGCGCTTCAGCCAAGTGCGCAACAAGATCCCGAACATCCCCGACACACAGGTCATTGCCGCCTTCAGAGAGGGCGTCACAAACCGCAGAATGCTCGAGAAGCCGGGCATTCACGACAAGCTCACCTCTGTGGTGAAGCTGTTCGACCTCGCTGACAAGTGCGCCAAGGCTGAAGAGGGACTCCTCTTCGTCAAGATGAGCCAGCGGGCTGACGACCAGGCCGAGGGGTCCAAGAGCCACAAGAAGCGCGAAGAGACCAAGCGCAAGACCACCGCTGTCCTGGCGGCGGAGCCGGCCGCCAAGAGCGCCCGCAGAAGCTCCCCTGAGCCTGGCGACAGAGAGGCGGACAACTGTCCGTTCTGCGTCTACCACAACAGGCGCGGCCACGCCACAGACAACTGCTTCGACCTCAAGAGGCTGAGCAGGGAGCGCGAGCGCGAAGAAGGCAGCGGGAACCGCGGCAGAGGCCGCGGCTACCGCAGAGACGGCAGGGGCGGACGCAATGGCGGCTACCAGAGGCCGCCAGGCACTCAAGCCAACGCCGCCGAGAAGAACAACAACCTCCCTGACGAGGAAGGTGGACGCTATCAGGCCCCAAGGGGGGCCATGGCCTGCATCCTCGGCGGGGCTCAGGCGCCCAGGTCGAACAACCAGTTCAAGCAGTTCGCCCGCGAGCTCAATGCCGCGCTCCCGAGCACCGAGACCTCCAGGCCCCTAAAGTGGTCCCAGTACACCATCGCCTTCGACGCCAAGGACCACCCCAAGTCGACCAAGACTGTTGGAACCCTCCCCCTGGTCTGCTCCCCCACAATCAACAACATCACCGTCTCCAAGACGCTCATTGATGGGGCAGCTGGCCTGAACGTCTTCTCTGTCGAGACCTTCGAGACGCTTCAAGTGCCTTACGAGTGGCTTATGCCCTCCAGGCCATTCACAGGGGTCACCAGTGGCTCAATCGAACCTCTGGGACAGGTCCGGCTGGCCGTCACCTTCGGCACGCAGAAGAACTACCGCACTGAGCTGATCGACTTCGACGTCGCCCACATTGGCATGCCGTATAACGACATCCTCGGCTATCCCGCCCTCGCGAAGTTCATGGCCGTCACGCATCACGCCTACAACATGGTCAAGATCCCCAGCAGCGCTGGCACCATCACCGTCCATGGTCACATCCTGGACGCCACGCGCGCTGTCGAGAGCGCCTACAAGGCGGCCGCCATGGCATATCCGGCTGACGAGGACACGGAGCCTCTCGAGAGGCCCAAGAAGAAGAAATAGGTGTTCTCCCAGGAGCAGGCTGCCACGAAGAAGGTGTCGCTGAGCACCAGTGGCTCGGGGGCTGAGGGCTCGAGGGCTAGCGTCACCATAGGCGCTGCCCTGCCTCCCAAATAGGAAAGCGCGCTCGTCGCCTTCCTTCGGGCAAACTCTGACATGTTCGCATGGACTCCGTCAGATATGTCCGGTGTACCAAGGGAGGTGATCGAGCACCACTTTGCCGTGTGTCCAGACGCACGCCCCGTCAAGCAAAAGGCACGGAAGCAAGCCCCCGAGAAGCAAGCATTCATCGTCAAGGAAGTAGAGAAGCTAAAAGCGGCAAATGTCGTCCGCGAAGTCGCGCATCCCACTTGGCTCTCCAACGGCGTGGTTGTCCCAAAACCCGCTGGAGGAGGCCGACTCTGCATCGACTACACGGACGTCAACAAGGCCTGCCCCAAGGACCCATACCCCATGCCGAGGATAGACCAGATCGTGGAATCCACCGCCGGCTGCGACCTCCTCTGTTTTCTGGACGCCTTCTCTGGTTATCACCAGATCAAAATGGCTAAGGAGGACGAGGAGAAAACAGCATTCCTCACCCCTTGTGGTGTGTATTGCTACACTTGCATGCCTTTCGGCCTGAAGAACGCCGGCGCCACTTTCCAGAGGCTCATGAGGATAGCCTTGGGGGCACAGATGGGCAGAAACGCAGAAGCCTATGTCGACGACATTGTGGTCAAGTCTCGCGAGGGAGATACTCTCTTGAAGGATCTCGAGGAAACCTTCGCCAGCCTGCGCAAGGTGAACATCAAGCTGAACCCCGCCAAGTGCGTCTTCGGGGTGCCTTCAGGCAAACTCCTCGGATTCCTCGTGTCTCACCGCGGCATAGAAGCAAACCCTGACAAGATCAAGGCCATAGAAGGGATGCAGCCTCCTCGCCGGCTCAAGGACATGCAGCGCTTGGCAGGCTGCATGGCCAGCCTGGGCCGTTTCATCTCCAAGTTCGGCGAGAGAGCCCTGCCATTTTTCAAGATCATGAAGAGATCCGGCACATTCAAGTGGACCCCTGAGGCGGACAAGGCTTTTGAGGACTTAAAGAGGTATTTGGCCAGCCCACCAGTCATGGTGGCCCCCAGGACAGGCGAACATCTGAAGCTGTACCTTTCAGCCACTCCTCAGACCGCAAGAGCCGTCCTGGTGGCCGAAAGGGAAGAACCGGTCCTCCCCAAGAAGAGCACTGCCACTCCAAGTCCAAAGCCGCCCGACAAGGATCTCGTCAAAGGAGCAGCCTCCACAGACCCACTGCCAGGCCCACAGCCTCAAGTCGAGTCTGCTCCCAACACCCTTGCCGAGACCCCTCTGCAGGCGGATCTCGACAAGGGCCCTGAAGAGTCTCCACAGAGGGCTGACGCTGCACCCTCGTCGACAACCCTTGTCGAGCACCCCGTCTACTTTGTCAGCACAGTGCTGCGGGACGGTCGGGAACGGTATCCAATGCAGCAGAAGCTCCTCGTCGCGCTCCTCATCGCCTCCAGGAAGCTACGACACAACTTTCAGGGCCACCCCATCAAGGTGGTCACTTCCTTCCCCCTGGAGCAGATCCTGCTCAACCCCAACGCCACAGACCGTGTCGCGGGGTGGAACATAGAGCTGCAGCCATTCAACTTGCGCTTCGACACCACAAGAGTCATCAAGGGAAGAGCGCTGGCGGACTTCGTCGCCGAATGGACTGACCCAAGCCCTGAAGAGCCTCGGGGAGAAGAGACCGAGCCCTCTGGAGACACAATGCCCAGCCACTGGACCATGCACTTCGACGGAGCCTTCGCCTGCCGCAATGGCGGGGCAGGCGTCGTCCTGACCTCGCCCAAAGGCGACAAGCTCTACTACGCTGTCCAGTTGTGCTTCACGATTGACAAGATCTCCAACAACATCGCTGAATACAAGGGCCTCCTCGCCGGCTTAAGGGCCGCCATCGCTCTAGGCGTCAAGCACTTAATCGTCAAGGGCGACTCCCAGTTGCTTGTCAACTTCTCCAACAAGAGCTACACGCCTAAGGACGACCACATGGCCGCATACCTTGAAGAGGTCCGCAAGCTCGAGCAGCACTTCAGGGGCATGGAGCTCATGCACATCCCGAGGAAAGAGAACCAGGAGGCCGATGACATCGCCAAGCGAGCCTCGCGAAGGCAAGCCCAGCAGGCAGGCGTCTTTGAAGAAAGGCTCGCCAAGGCATCCATCAAGCAGCCTCGAGAGGCTACAGCCGCAAGCACGGACGAAGCACTCCCACCACCTCCTGAAGCTGGGGCACCCGATTGTGTTCCCCACACAGGGGAGCGTCTGTTGCTGACGGCGGCTCACCAAGACACAGGCTGGATTGACGAGCTCAAAGATTACTTGGCGAAGGGGATCCTCCCCGAAGAAGATGCGGAAGTAGAGCGAATCGCTCGACAGGCAAAGTCCTACTGCATCCTTGAGGGAGACCTATACCGCAAGCACCCAAATGGCATCGCGCTCAAATGCGTCGCTCCCGAGGAAGGCCGAACGCTGATCAAGGACATCCATAGCTGGGAGTGCGGTCACCACTCGTGTGCGCGCACCCTCGCAGGCAAGGTCTTCAGGAGCGGGTTCTACTGGCCACAAATGCTTCAAGATGCGGTCACCATCGTCCAAGCTTGCGACGCCTGCCAGTACCACGCCAAGCAAATTCATCAGCCGGCGCTGGGGCTCCAGACCATCCCGCTCTCCTGGCCGTTCGCGGTCTGGGGGCTGGACATTCTGGGCCCCTTCCCGAAGTCGCCGAGGGGCTACCGCTTCCTCTTCGTGGCCGTCGACAAGTTCACCAAGTGGGCCGAGGTTGAACCAGTGCGCACCATACCAGCCGGAGCAGCGGTGAAATTCATCAGGAGCCTGGTCTGCCGCTTCGGAGTGCCTAATCGCATCATCACCGACAATGGCTCGCAATTTACCAGCGGCATCTTCCGAGCCTACTGCGAAAAGCTCGGCATCAAGCTCTGCTTCGACTCGGTGGCTCATCCACGCAGCAATGGTCAAGCCGAGCGAGCAAACGCAGAAGTCCTCAAGGGCCTCAAGACCAGAAGCTTCAACATCCTCAAGGGTCACGGCAAGGGCTGGATCGACGAGCTCCCATCTGTGCTCTGGTCCATGCGCACAACCTCTTCAAGGCCTACGGGTGAAACACCGTTCGCCCTTTTCTACGGAGCCGAAGCAGTCCTCCCCGCAGAAATCAAGCATGGATCCCCACGGGTCCTTGCCTTCAACGAGGACACCCAAGAGGACCTCCACAACGACGACCTGCTGCTTCTCGAGGGACTGCGCCGCCGCGCCGCCCTCAGAGCGGCAAAGTACCAGCAAGGCATGTGACGCTACCACAGCCGCCATGTGCGCTCGCGCACTCTTGAGGCGGGCGGCCTTGTCCTCAGGCGAATCCTCTCCAGAGAAGGCCTCCACAAGCTCTCGCCGATGTGGGAAGGCCCCTACAGGGTCTCCCACATCGCCAGGCCTGGCGCAGTACGCCTCGAGACTGAAGACGGCATCCCCGTCAAGAACCCGTGGAACATCGCACATCTACGCAAGTTCTACCCGTGATCATTGTCACGCCAGGCATTTTTTGTCTCTAGAGGGAAGCTCACGGCTGCACCTCCAAGCTTCTCCAAGCTTCTCCTGAGGGTCAGCCCTCCGAGCTCTCCCGCTAACGAGCCACCGCAGGCCGCAGTGAATCTCAGCCACTAATGGGTGGTCCCCATGCCTCGACATGGAAGGAACGTTAGCTTGGCAAACCCAAGTGTAATGAACCATTTCGTTCCCAGGTGAACTATGCGCTAAGGCGCCATTTCGTTCCCAAGTGAACTATGCGCTAAGGCGCCATTTCGTTCCTAAGTGAACTCTGCGCTGAGGCGCCGCTGTGTAACATTTCGATGGCAAGTTTACTTTCGTCACTTACTTTTCCATGTGCGCTTATATTTTTCCCATGCGCACCTCGCGAGCGGGGGCTGAGTACGGTGCCTGTGCCTCAAGAGCACCCCAGCAGCACTTCAAAATCCAAGGGACCCGAGCTCTGGCTAAAGGGCATGCTCCCGGATACACGCCACCTCTCCAAAGGACCTTGGTACTTACTCTCCTCGCGAGATACCCATGAGGAAACCTATAAGCGCGCATGAGTCCTTACTACCATGCTCTAGCGTTTTGGTTCGCCTCTCTAACATCCACAGGGAACAAGAGTCTCTCCAAGCTTGTGGAGGAAAAACTCGGCCCCTGGAGGAAAACGCATCGCCAAGGGAATCCTACGCCGAGCGAAAGCCTCGCAAAGCTAAGTTCCTTGCTCGCACCAAGAGAATCTCTTCATCTCTCTCACGAGCACTCTGCGTCCCTCGAGCGTTTCTTTTCCCTCACTCTCCATGGACTGCTTGCGCGTCAAAGGGGGGCCCTTGAGCATCGCGCCTCGAGGACTCTTACCTCTCTAAGCCTTAAACTCCCCCCGGCCTTGCCGAGTCATTGCTCGAGCATACCGCAGCGGCGGAGTCATAGCGCGAGGAGAAGGGTCCTAGCAACGCAGAGCGAAAAAGACATGGAGTTGAAGCAAAAGGCCCTCGAGGGGCACACACACACAAACTTAGCAGCACATACTTAAAGATATAAAGTGTATTACAGACTGCGGAGCAAACGTCTTTAAGACAAATATCCCTACGGCGCTACAAGCGCATTACATTTCAGGAGGAAGTAAGGCAGAAGCCACGTCGTCGTCCTCCGCGGACCCTTCTTCTCCAGGCTCGCCCTCCTCGTCGTCGTCCTCCTCGCCGCCATCATCCTCCGCCGCGGCCCGCTTGAAGCGGCTGCAGAAGTCGTCGACTTGGTCGCAGACGGAGTTGGAGATCTTCCACCTCTTCTCCCCCTCGAGAGGCTCGGTCACCGTGGAGTAGTCGAAGCCAGGCTGGAGGTGCTGGAGGTTAGTGAAGATGCGGTCGACCGCTACCGCCAGGAGTTGGCGGCATTCCTCCTCGACGATGTCGCGAAGCTCCGCGGCAGGGCCCTCGAGCACTGTGAAGAGCTGCTCGAAGTAAACGAGGTAGGTAGCAGCGTCGGAGTTGCCCTGAACAGGGACGGGCGGCGCCTCCGCTCCCAGCTTCGCGGCGAGCTCGTTGCCCCGGGCCACTAAGGACTGGAACATGCGCTCCCGCTGCTGCGAGAGCACCCGCGCCGCCTGAGCACTCTCGGCAGCCTCCACCGCCTTCTCCACAGCAGGGCCCACCTGCTGGTTATCTCCTCCATGTCAGCCATGAGGGAGGCGAGGTCCTACGCCACGCGCTCGCGAGCCTCTTCAGCGACACGGCGACGATCCGCTTCACGCCTCGCCTTGGCGATCAGGGTGGCGTTCATCTCCTCTAGCTGGTGGATTCGGGCGGTGTCCTCGGCGCGTCTCTTCTTGAAGCGGCCCTCCTGCTTCGTGAACTTCTCGTTGTAGTCTCGAGAGACGGCAGCGCGGTACGCCTTCTCCCGAGCCTGGAACACTTTTTCCGCCTCCGCCTTCCGCTCGGCGAACGTCACGTTGAAGCGCTCCACATACTTCTTGTGGGAAGCCACTTCGCGCTCGTGCTTGCCGCGTGCCGCGACCAGGTTCTCTTCGCGGACCTCGAGGGCGGCGCGCTGCCCCGACAGCTCCTGCTCCACCAGCGCCAGCTGCTCGTCGCGACGGCGCACGTCGCCCTCGCGCTCGCCCAGACTCTGCCCCCTGGCTTCCAAGCTCGCGCGGACCCCCTCCAGGGTGGTCCGCACGGTCTCAGAATCGGCGAGGATTTTGGCCTCGAGCTGGACGAGCTCGCGGTGCTTGTCCGCCAGCGAGCGCTCCACTGTCTCCCGCTCCGCCCTGGCCGCGGCCAGGTCATCCGCCGCTGCCTGGCGCTCGGCCTGGAGGGGCTCCAGGAGCTCTTCAGCGTCGCGCGCGGCGCCCTCGCACACCTCCTTGGCGAACCGCAGCGCCTCCTCGCGCTCCGTCTGCAGAGCCAGGTCGCTCTGCCGGCGAGCCTCCACAGCCGCGTGGAAAGCGGCCCAGGCCTCCGCAAGCTCGTCTCACTGCCGGGCGAGCTCCCCGTCATCGAGGGCGAGGTGGGCCTCCAGTCCTTCCAGGGACTCCCTCACCAGGCGGAAGGCGACGTCACGACGCCCCCTACTCCAGTCCCAGCTACTGAGGACAAGAGCCTGGGAAGTCCCGCTCGGCGCGGAAGGCCCTGCGCCTGCGTCAAGCTTGGAAGAGGGAGCCTCCGCGCGGGCCTGGGGGCTTGGCGGCGAGTCTTCCGCCTCGGCGCCCGCGTTCTGCGCGCCGGCGTCGCCCCGCTCAGGCGGCACCTCGTCATGGGTTTCCGGGGCAGGAGAGGTCTGCCCCATAGACGCTGCCTCCTCCTCCGCCGTAGTGCTTGGCGGGGGCGGCGGAAGGTCTTCTCCCACCGTCTCGTCGGCCTTTGGCGGGCTCGGGGTCGGTGCAGTGCCAGCCGCGGCCTCCTGCTGCGTTGGAGGAGTCGCAGCGCGAGGCAGAGTAGGCGTTTTCTCCGCCCGCTCCTCAGAGCGCTCCTCCTCCGGAGGCGGCATAGTCACCTCGGCCTGAGGCACATCCTCGAGGGAGCCTGCAGGGACCTCCCCCGCAGGCCTTGAGGCCTCGTCCGCTGCGGCCTCTTGCGCGGCCTCCGGCGTGGTTTTCTTCACATCCGCCGCCTTGCGAAGCCTTCGGCGCTTCGCAGGCGCCGGGTCGCTAGCAGAGAACAAGAAGACTTGTCAGAGGGGAGCAGACAAGCAAAGATTGAAGAAGAAAAACAAAGTTAAAAACACTTACCCAGTCTTCTTGGCGCGGGTGTCAACCCACGCCATGCCAGACGAACGCCAAGAAGGCGTGGTCCGGGCTCCGGATCCCTCAGGAGCCGTCTCGGCTTTCCTCTTGAGGGGAGCGCTCGTGGGCTCACCGGCAGGCCTGTCATGGGCCGCCTTGGTCCGAGGCTCCTGTCTCCCCGCCTCGGCCTCCTCGTCGTCGCTGGACGAGAGCTCGAAGACCTCCTCAGTAGGGGGCGCGGCCTTTGACGAGCTCGCCCCGCCTGCTGAGGGGATCGCCCCTGCCGCCGCGCCGCCTTGCTCGGCGTCTGATGCGTAGGGCGACTCCGCGGCGTCTGACCCCTTCGCCACGGGCATGGGCCCCTCGTCCTCCTCCTCCCCCGCCAGGCCTAGCGGGGTGAATGTGGGCATCTGCTCCAAGATTGCCAGGCGCGGGGCCAAGTTCATCTGATGAAGAGGCCTTAGCACCGCGGCGACCGCCACAGGCACGTCGGGGTTGATGAAGAGACCGCCCATGATGGTGGCGACGACCTCGGGGCGGTGATCGCAGCAGTGGAGTCGCATCGGGTCCATAAGCCCCGAGTACATCCACATCGGCTTCTTGTGCGCTTGGAGAGGAGCGATGCGGCGCTTCACGAAGTCCTCCGCAACCATCTGGCCGGTGAGGCCGTTCTCCCGAAGCATATTTATGCGGCCCACGAGGTCGGCTATCAGCGGGCCCTAGAAGACCTGCTTGCCCCAATGGGTATTCTTCACAGGCGGCGCCTCCGGGGTGTCGAGGAAGGAGCTCTGCGACTTGACGCCGATGAGGAACCACTTCTGCCTGAAGTCGTCCACCTTCTTCGCCACCGCCGTGACGGGCTTCTCGCCGCTCCACGACATTGGGATGTAGACGTTCCCCATGCCGTCCACGATGCGGAAGGATACGCATCCCGTCCGCTCGAGCTTCGCGGAGTTCCGAAGCGCGTAGAAGCTCCTGAAGAGAGCCACCGAAGGCTGCACCCCCAAGTAGGCCTCGCACAGGTAGGCAAAGATGGAGAGGATGAGGACGGCGTTGGGGTGCAGATGAAGAAGATGGATCTGGTAGAACTCCAGAACCGCCTCCAGGAAGGGCGAGTACGGAGGCACCAGTCCGGCGTAGATGGTGTGGAGGAAAGTGGGGAAAAACCCCGCCGGAAAGCGGCCGAACTTCGCGGCCTGGATGGCGCTGGCGCCATGTTCGTTGGTCTTCCCGGCGACCAGGTGCCGGATCTTGTCCAGCGCCGCCGCATTGACGCGCTCCCCGACCAGGGCGGGGCCGAGCGCCTCCTCCCCCTGCGCGTCCGGGGGGAGCGTCGTCATCGCCGCCTTGCCTTTGGATCCGCCCATCGCCGGAAAAGGAGAAGGACGCGGAAGGACGAGGAACAGGAAGGAGTTTGCCGGAAAAGGAAAAGCTGGAAGAGCGAGAGCAGAAGGCAGAGCGCGGAAGTGAGTAGTAACTGCTGCTCGGACCGGCGCGCAGGCTTTATGCCCCATCAGAGCGGTTACCAAGACGTGGTGGGACCCCCCACGACGCACGTTCTGCCGGAGAAGCCGAGTCGCCGCAAAACCGCCACCGATCGACGCGTGTCTCGGGCCGGACGGGCACTTTGGGCCCACGACGCTTCGACTAAGCCTGGCGGGCTTCGCCGTGCACATCATGGGCCCGGGGGCTACTGTCGGCCCAGTGGAATCCAGGGTGTGCAGAGCCCACTCTCCACAGCCCTCGCACGCGACAGTATCGACGAAACGACTAAGGACCGAGCAGAACGCTTGGAGAGACCCTCGAGAGAAAAGGTCTCTCGAGGGGACTTGAGGGAGCAGCGAAGGACTGAGGAGACTCCTCCCGAGGCTGCCCCTCTACAAGGCCCTCTCCACCCTGGAGGGGGGTCAACGCAAATCCCTCCACAAGTCCCCCCAGGCCCTGTGGAGATACTTCGCTACGAAGCAACCGCCGCAGAGCGCACATGGCCTCTGCCGCGGCTGCAGAGTGACGCGCGCATCTGCGCGCGATGACGACGGCGCCGCAGTTGCCATTCTGGTGATTAAAGGAGTCAACAAAGCTGTGCCCTCTGCGCCGGACTACGAAGCTTTCCCCTTTGGTGATAAAGCAGATGGCCGGCGCTACGCTCCAACGACGACGTCACCGTGGGCGCCCCCACGATCTCTGCGGCACCAGCTGGCCGTCCTGCGAGGACGGTGGTCTTCCTGCCACAAGGGCAGGCTTTGCGGCCGCAGACCGAGTCCATGGACAGCCCGGCCGCGGTGCACCCCGCTCCTCCGTTTCGTCGCCATGCGGGAAGAAGAAAGCCCGGGGCGCCTATATAAGGAGAGGGAGCACCTCCATAGAAGAGGATCGAACTCCAAATCAATCCCCGGGCGGAAGACTACACCTTCACCATAGCCTAGTCTAGCCTAGCGAACTCAAGGAGGAAGAAGACCTCAGCTTCCCTCCTTAAGCTCTGCACTGCCGCAAGAGAGCCCTCGGCAAGCTCATTGTACTGTACCCTCTACAGCGCAATACAGACAAGCAGGAGTAGCGGTTTTACCTCCTCCCGAGGGCCGTGAACCTGGGTACGGGCTGGTGTTCATCTCTGTCGTGCTGTCCCTCTTCAGGCTCGACGAGCACCGTCGCCGTGCCGGTTGAGGGTTGTAGACCAACGTGTTCAGTCCCCTCCACGAACTTCTCTTCAGAGCCTGATCACCCTAGCTTCGTGGGAATCACTCCTCAACAACCAGGAGAGGAGTCGCAGAGATACCCGGCATATCCGTGCCGGGTTAAGCAGAGAAGATGCCATGCCGAACGTTACAGGACAAAACCAAGGACACAGACAGGACATGTCGTGCCCATCCCCGTGATGCAGGGCTAAGGACAGACAAGATAGAACAAGCCCATGCCTATGACGCAGTGAATAATGCTGACAAGACCCCGGTAGTCACATCGTGAATAGTGTAAATGTTGTGTCATGTGGGCCACCCCTTGTCCCCTGGGCTCTCTCTATATATGGAGCACCAGGGGGAGAGACCAGGAGAGAGGCCACGGGCATGCTCATTTACCCCTTGCTCCCATTTCTCCCCCAAGTCCTCTTAGAGGCATCATGTATACTGCAAATACAAAAGAAGAAATATACCAAATAGGCTAGATGCTGCAGTAGGGGTTTTATCTCCTCACGAGAGCCCCGAAGCAGGGTAAATCCTTGTGTCTGTGTGTTCATCCGTGTGTGCTTCTTAGCGCGCTATCCCTCACCGAATCCTCTAGCGTCCAATCGGTCCCACACTTTAGCCTACCCGTAGCCATCTGTTGTTCACCACGATGACATTTGGCGGCCACCGTGGGGCTGACAGTGGCGCTTGCTGGATTAAATTCGGACGGGACCTTCTTCATCAACGCGGGGACTCGACATCGCTATTGCCCCCACGCACCCCGGAGACTCGTCGCCGTCTCGCCATCAACAAACGCGTGCTCGTGTTGCCTCGCCGTCATCAGCAACATCTTCGTCGTCGCGCGCCCAGCTGCTGCCCGTCGGCGCGTCACCGTCGCCTCGGACCTGCAGTGGCCGTGCCTCTGTTTCCGCTTGCAGCGGCCGCACCTCTGCCACTGCCTCGACCGTGGCCGCGCTGCTCATCACCAGCCCGCGCTCGACCGCGCCCGGCTGACCGTATCCGTCTCCCGCGCTGGGCCTCCCGCTCGACTCCGACCGCCCGTGGCCCGGCCCTCTGCTTCGCCGTTCTTCTCCTTCATGCACGCCCGCGGCGACCTCTACGCCCACGACCGCATTGGCTGGCCGCGCCCCGGCCCCATCGGATTGCTGCGTCCACGACCACGCCCGGGTGCCCGCGCATCCCGCTCGGTTCCCCGCCTCATCGCCAGCGCCCGCACCTGCGCCTTCATCCCCATCACCTCTGTGGCTCTGTCCAAGGTCAACCGCGCCCGCGCGTTCGTTAGCGTCTGTGCACGCCCAGCTCCAACCCGCGCGCTCATCAGCGTCTGTGCACGCCCAGCTCCAACCCGCGCCCGCGCGCTCGTCAGCGTCTGTGCACGCCCAGCTCCAACTCGCGCGCGATTGCGCCGGCTGCACGTGCTGGTTCCCGCACCCTCTTATCCAACTCGCCGCGACAGCAACTCAGCTCGCCGCCGACCGGCTCGCGCGCCCCTGCATGCTGTTGGCTGCCGAATCCTCCATAAACACACCGCGACCGGCTCCTTCATCCACGTCTGCGGCGACCTCCACACCCTCCACCGCGTCGGCTTACTGCGTCCGCCTGCGCGCCTCCTCGCCGCCGCCGCATCCTGTCGCGGTCCGGCCCCCGGCCCCTGAACAAGCCGCGCCCCCGCCGCTGCGCCATGCTTCACCAACTCCGGCTGGGCCTCGCTTCAGCTCGTCGCTCGCTAGATCGCCGGCTCTGCATCCAGGCGGCCCTTGGCCGATCGCTGCAAGGGGAAAAGGAGAAACCCGCACAGTCGGGTAGAAAAATGAAAAAGAAAAGGTAGAGATGACCGATCCACTACTGCTTTGTCCCCCGCACGCACTGTAGGAACCTTATCCTCTCGCTCCCACGTCGTCCCCCGCGGCGACGCCGGGGCGCTCCCATCTCCGCCGCCAACCACCCTCCCCTCACCTGCTGTCGCCGCCGCTGCCGCTGGCGTCTGCCGTGGTGGCGGCGGGCCGGCCGTTCTCCACACTAGTAGAGAAAGGGGCATTGTCACCGGTTTTAAAGGGCTTTTAGCACCGGTTGTGCAACCGGTGCTAAAAGGTCGGGACTAAAGGGGTACCCCCTTTAGCACCGGAACCCTATGAAACCGGTGCTAAAGGCCTCCACGTGGGCACGGCTGAGCACGCGCAGGCGAAGGACCTTTTGTACCGGTTGGTAATACCAACCGGTGCTAAAGGCAGGACCTTTTGTACCGGTTGGTAATACCAACCGGTATTAATAGTTCCTTTTTTTTTTCTTCCACTTATTTTTCAGGGTTTCTGTTTTTTCTTTTGCGCTTATTTTTAGGGGTTTAGGGTTTCTGTTTTTTCCTTTTCGCTTATTTTTCAGGGTTTCGGAGGAGATCACGTATGAAGTACCCATTACACATATAAATTGTACTCACTACGTACACATATAATTGTACTCACTACACATATAAATGAAGTACCCATAATTACATATAATTAAAGTACTTTTTTCACGGAGATATCACTGCTATTACATGGAGGGAGTCTATTTTTCCACATAGTGAAATTCACCGGATGGATTTATGACATGCGTAAGGAAAAATCCCGCCAATTCCTCCGCAATTGCTTTAACGCGGTTCGTTGGTAGGAGTTGGTTCCGCTTCCTTGCGATCTTTAAAAGGAGGAGATCAAATTAGTTATGATTGAAACTAAACACAAGTGATAGTAGAAAAATAAAGTTGTGAATGATTTTTGCGTACCTCTATGTTTCTTTGACTATTGACTCTCTCATTGACTCTCATGTGAATGAACTCACAAACGTAGTATCCACATAAATCTGTCCCATCTGGTTGTTGCAGACACCACTATACAACAATATGATTTAATCAAATAATAATAAAGAGAATTAGAACGATACACGGACCTAGTTAAGTACTATTACTTACTTTGTTAGCTTTGAACTCCAGCTTATCTTTCCATTCACCGGGTTCTTGCTCGGTGAACTTTTTCCAAACCCTGCCCAAAAAGAATATGAATTGAGGAGTTATTACTTACTTTTGATATCAAGTAAATGAACGAAATAGAGGCCTAGTGCGATTGAAATTACCTCTTGAGCATTATACGCACGCTTTTGTATGCATCTGGATTTGTTTTTTTTGAGTCCCAGATTTCAACTTCTCCATCGTCGAGTTTAATGATCAGGAGAATGAAGTGGTAACTGCGCACGTAATTCAGAACTCATCAATTGCACTTAATATCGGGAAAGCAAAAAATAATGTGTACAAGACATTAACACTCACTTGAAGTTGTAGGGAAAAAGTATTTCTTTCTTGGTACTTTGTCGCTTAAAGAAATTCAGTAGAACGTCCTCTATGGCGTCCGGTTGATTTTCTAAAGTTTGGACATGAACTTTATCCGGGTCAATGAACCCAATGTCCCAGATTTTGAGCTGTCTGCATTCACGAATCTTCATTCTGCATATATAATAGCGTACAAAAGAATGATGTGAGGATAATTACTGGCAATGAACGAGCTTAACTAAATAACGAAAATACACAAATAAATTACTTACGGACAATAGCAGCTGATGATAGATTTGTCGAGAGCACGTTGATTGTACATCTGAAAAAGTTCAGAGAACTCAACCTGTACAGCATATTCTTGGAAGTAGTGCTCATCCTTAACTCCCGCCATGAAATAGAAAGTCCCATCTTTTGAGATGTCCATGTACCAGTTATGCAATCTCCATAACTGTGTTGTTAGAGCACTGGGGTTTGTCACCAGAGGCAGCCCAAGAGTATATTGATATGCTATCTCAAGAGTCTCGTACTCTCTGTCTGCACGGTATACCACTAATTCTCCAGGCTCGATTTCCTGAGGAGCCCGAGACGACACAATGAGCGGGGCCATCGATTGTACTTCTTGTTCCCCGAGCTGGGCAACTTGTTTCCCGCATTTCTTTTGTTTCCGTCGCTCCTCCTCTTCCTCCATCTGCGAGCTATGTACCTTGTTAATACCTCGCTCATAGTCTGTAAACGGCGCCGGTGGAGGGTTATATAAGTTGTCAATGGTGCGATCTTTTACCTCAATTGGTATAGTCTTCAGAAGTTCCTTTAAGGGATCCTGTGATGCGGCATGTTTTTCCTCTTTTCGCCGTTCAAAAAAGGTTGCCGCATCGGCATTTAAGCTCACCGTTATTTCCTCCATAGTCATCTCGCAAGCCGGTTTCTCAGGCGCTAACTTCTCAGGAGACTTCAATTTATGCGTTTTCTTTGCACGTTTAATGACAGGGGACCTGTCTTTGCTGAACAAACTCCGCTTTGTCACATGACTAGTGGGCGCATCAGTCGGCTGACGGGACGGCGCGGGCGATGGACTTGCGGTGGGCACCCAATCATCGCGGAAGGCGGGTGGACTTTTAGGTGATAAATTTCTACCCGGAGGAGTCGGTGGCCTTGGCGTAGAGTCTGTAAAGATGATGTATTTCTTCTTCCATAGGACGATACCATGCTCGACTTCTCCCAAAGTCTTCTCGTCATCATTTCCCGGAATGTCAAGTTCCATTGAGTGGAATCCCGGCATAACTTTTGTGACCCCGACACGAGCATATCCAGCTGGAATCTGACCAAAATGGAAGGTTGCTCCAGGTTGATGTTGTAAAGCATATCCTTTCGCCACCGGATAACTGATGTTCTTCATTGGCACATGTAACTCACAATTTGTCTTCTCCGTGATATCATCCACGGGGTAGTGAGCCGCCGGTTCATCAACTGCAGGATTTTCTAGCTGCGTGGAACCCACGCTGCTTTTCCGCTGAGATAGGGTGACATCGACTGGAGGATCTTGTAGCACCATCCGAGATTCCCTTTGCTGGGTAATTGAGTCCAGTTGCTCCTGCTGCCGCTTCACCTGGGCCTCCCATGTGTGGACCTGGCGTTCTAATTGTGATAACCGGTCCGCCTCCTTCTTCTTACTTCTGGAACGGCTTTTATAAGTTTCAACGTCCGCGGGAAACCCGTGAAGGAAACCAACGTCGCCTCCTCTACCTCGACATCGTCCCCAGTGTTCAGGATTCCCGAGGGCGAGTGTCAGCTCGTCGTCCTCTCTATTGGGAACAAATGTTCCCGCTCGGACGGCCGCTATTGCCTTCTCTAGCTTTTTTACAACTCGTGTAATTCTTTTCTTCCATTTTCCTTTTGCAACAATTCGCCCTGTCTCTGGGTCCAACACTGCTCCATGCGCGAACAACCAGTACTTGGACCTCTCGGGCCAGTCATCTGTCTGTGGAGTGATCCCTTTTAGACGCAGTTCGTTTTCAAAGGATTCCCACTTAGGCAAGGCAGTCTTGTAGCCACCTGACCCCAAAGTATAGTGGTATTTCTTCTTCTTAGCATTCTCCTTATTTCTCTCGGATCGGGCCAGAGCGACGGCTGATTTCTTATAAGCTACAAATGCAGGCCAATCATCTTTTATCTTCAGTAGAGAGCCCTTGAATTCTGGAGTCTTTTTCTCATATTTTTTCCACAATTTTTTCTTCCAGCTGTTGAATTGTGTGGCCATCTTCTTAAGAGTCCACTCCCTGACTTTCTGCAGCTTCTTCTCTGGGAGACCTTCCGGTAGGCTGAAATCACTCAAGATTGAGTCCCAAAGTGTTTGCTTAAGTCTGTCGTCGACATAACTTGCGCCAACGTTCGCTTTCTTTGGCTCATTCCATTCTGCAAGGGTGATCGGGATAATGTCCCTAACAATCGCTCCGCATTGAGCTACATATTTGCGGCAGGTGTTTTCTGGTTTCAGCGGTTTGCCATCATCGCCTACTTCAACGATCGACAGCTTTGCACCATCTTCTAGCTTCAACCTTTTGGCCGGGCCTCGTGTAGGGTTTGTCGGCTTCTTTTTAGATCCGGAGGCCTAAAAGAAAAATGTTTTGTTAGTAGGTGCAATATAAATCAATTTATGCATCAACAAGACTTAATATATATATATACCTGGCCGGAGTTTTCCTCGGGCACTTGATCGTCGTCTATTATTTCTAGCTCAAGTCCCTCACCGGAGTCGTTCAGACATCTTGAGCTGAAATCATCCTCTTGTTCATCATCAGAATCTTCTCCATCGGAATTTACTCCAAGACTCTTCTCATATATTATTGCTGCCATTTGCTCTTCAATGTCCTCGTTTCGGATGAAGGGGTTGTTGTCCATAGCTCAATGTCACTTCAAATTTAAATTTGAATCAAGGTTACAATTAAAGTTGATACAAATATTTCTTATACACATAAGTTGGAACAAATATTTCTTGTACACATAAGTTGGAACAAATATTTCTTATATAACTAAATTGGAACAAAAATTTGCTAAATTTCCAACTTTGCTAAATTTCTAATAGTTGTTTTACAAAATTTGCTAACTTTGCAAAAATTGATACAATAGTTGTTTTACTAACACAAAATAGTGAATGACTTAGCCGATTTGGGGCGTTACAAGTCATAATAATATATATCGCATCAATAATACATCACGCTTATCAAAATGGACGTCGAACTGCCGGAAACATGCCGCGGGCGGTGAAAACCCAAAGTGAAGGAACCCAAACAGGATCATAACTAATGTGAGATCCCTGAAGATGCTGCCAAGTGTTGGACGGAAAGACGTCCAACGCGACCATGTACCGACGGACGTGCTCGTCCTCCGCCCTGACACGACGACGTACCAACTCCTCGGGGGCCGGCACCCTCTGTACCCGTCGTGGCCCACGTGACCGCCACCAAAGAAGCTCCGGGTCGACGATGGTTCCCTCATTCCTCACCAATCTGCGCACACCGGAAGGTGGCACCTCCCAGTGCCAACCCGGCGGAGCCCAGTCCCGGACATCCATAGTCCCGTCCATCTCGAAACTATGAATCTTTACATTAACTCTTAAAATTCCAAGACATTGTATAAAACATTGTAAAATTCAAAGACATTGTATAAAATTCCAACATAGTGCTAAATTCTAACATTGCAACTAAATTTAACAAAAATTTGCTTACTTTGCAAAAATATGAACGAAATATGAAGTATTAACTAACATTGTTTTCCTAACACAAATTTTAACATTGTTTGCCAAAAAATCCAACTTTGCTAAATTTCTAAATTTGCTACACTAATTCTATATATTGCAACTAAATTTGCTAAAAAATTGCTAAACACATTTGCTACACATTTGCTAAATTTGCTAAACACATTTGCTAAATTTCCTACACATTTGCTACACATTTTCTAAATTTGCTACACATTTGCTAAACACATTAATCTAGCTAATTAATCTAGACAGTACTAATTAATTTTGCTAAACATTGGTAAAAATTTACATTACTAATAATAACCTAAACATTAGCTAGCTAAACATTAGTAATAATAATAATAAACCTTGGAGGAGGAGAGGGCCGACGATGGCGGTGGAGGTGCGGTGGCGCTGGGTGGCCGGAGCGGGGAGGTCGCGAGGCGGCCGGAGCAGGAAGAGGGAGGAGGGCGCGCGGGAGGCCGGAGCAGGAAGAGGGAGGCTGCCGACGATGGCGGAGGCGGAGGCGATGGCTGGAGCGGGAAGAGGGAGAGGCCGAGGGCGTGCGCGCGGGAGGCCGATCGACGATGGCGGCGGTGCGGAGGGCCGGCGAGCGGGAAGGGAGGCAGGCCGGAGCGGGGCCGGAGCAGGCAGGAACGCGGCGCCGGTGCGGAGGGCCGACGACGGTGGCGGCGGGCAGGGCTTCGCCGGAGACCTCGAGGGACGAAGATGAATCGCGACACTTAGCCGATTTGGGGCGGTCCCCCTGTGTTAACTGTCCGAAACCGAGCTTTAGCACCGGTTTCTGTTACCAACCGGTGCTAAAGACCCTTTAGCACCGGTTGGTAACAACAACCGGTGCTAAAGGTCGATTTTTTCGGACACCAAACGGTTGCGCGCCAAGCCAACCCCTTTAGCACCGGTTGTATTTACAAACCGGTACTAAAGGGTTTTGAATTGAATTTTGTTTGTTTTTTGTTCTGTTTTCTTATATTTTCTTATGTTTTCTGTTTTCCTTTATATCTATTTGTTTTCAATTTTGTTTTTTCTCTAGTTTCTGTTTCTTTTATTTCTATGTATAAGAAACAACCTTGCCAAAGGAAATCTTAAAATTAATTCCATAAGTATTATTTTCCATTTTTTAAGTGCAAAAAATGACTTTTTTTGTGAACAAAGTACCAAAAAGGTGATGCAAAATGGGACCCATTTAATTTTCATGGAAACTAGTACACATATGATGGATAATCCCCAAGTATTAGGTTTTTCCTTGATTTCTAACTAATTTCCCATAGTTTAATGAGTTTATGTTGATTTATCGAAAGTAATTCAAATTTGAACTACAACTGTTTGATAGTTTGTTCTGAAATTTTTGGAAAAATCATTTTGAGGTACACAACTAGTGGTTATATCACAGAAACACTGATAATTCTAGAAAATATTACCTCTTTCGATGAATAGTCATCGCGACCGTTTTGATCGCTTTTAAGGAAAAAATGAAATAAATTGATAAACATCTCAAAAAATGAGTTCCTTTGGCATGGGCTCCTTATATGTGTACTAGTTGCTATGAAAAATGATAAACTTGATTTTTGACAAAATTTGCAAAAAAAGTCTTCACAAAAAGGTCTATCATGTATGAACATCTAGAAGTTTCAAGACAAATGACCAAGTTATGGTCATTTCCACGGCATAGTTTGTGATAAATATCTCATATCCCACAAATAGATGTATCTTGGTATAAGAAACAACCTTGCCAAAGGAAATCTTAAAATTAGTTCCATAAGTATTATTTTCCATTTTTTAAGTGCAAAAAATGACTTTTTTTGTGAACAAAGTACCAAAAAGGTGATGCAAAATGGGACCCATTTAATTTTCATGGAAACTAGTACACATATGATGGATAATCCCCAAGTATTAGGTTTTTCCTTGATTTCTAACTAATTTCCCATAGTTTAATGAGTTTATGTTGATTTATCGAAAGTAATTCAAATTTGAACTACAACTGTTTGATAGTTTGTTCTGAAATTTTTGGAAAAATCATTTTGAGGTACACAACTAGTGGTTATATCACAGAAACACTGATAATTCTAGAAAATATTACCTCTTTCGATGAATAGTCATCGCGACCGTTTTGATCGCTTTTAAGGAAAAAATGAAATAAATTGATAAACATCTCAAAAAATGAGTTCCTTTGGCATGGGCTCCTTATATGTGTACTAGTTGCTATGAAAAATGATAAACTTGATTTTTGACAAAATTTGCAAAAAAAGTCTTCACAAAAAGGTCTATCATGTATGAACATCTAGAAGTTTCAAGACAAATGACCAAGTTATGGTCATTTCCACGGCATAGTTTGTGATAAATATCTCATATCCCACAAATAGATGTATCTTGGTATAAGAAACAACCTTGCCAAAGGAAATCTTAAAATTAGTTCCATAAGTATTATTTTCCATTTTTTAAGTGCAAAAAATGACTTTTTTTGTGAACAAAGTACCAAAAAGGTGATGCAAAATGGGACCCATTTAATTTTCATGGAAACTAGTACACATATGATGGATAATCCCCAAGTATTAGGTTTTTCCTTGATTTCTAACTAATTTCCCATAGTTTAATGAGTTTATGTTGATTTATCGAAAGTAATTCAAATTTGAACTACAACTGTTTGATAGTTTGTTCTGAAATTTTTGGAAAAATCATTTTGAGGTACACAACTAGTGGTTATATCACAGAAACACTGATAATTCTAGAAAATATTACCTCTTTCGATGAATAGTCATCGCGACCGTTTTGATCGCTTTTAAGGAAAAAATGAAATAAATTGATAAACATCTCAAAAAATGAGTTCCTTTGGCATGGGCTCCTTATATGTGTACTAGTTGCTATGAAAAATGATAAACTTGATTTTTGACAAAATTTGCAAAAAAAGTCTTCACAAAAAGGTCTATCATGTATGAACATCTAGAAGTTTCAAGACAAATGACCAAGTTATGGTCATTTCCACGGCATAGTTTGTGATAAATATCTCATATCCCACAAATAGATGTATCTTGGTATAAGAAACAACCTTGCCAAAGGAAATCTTAAAATTAGTTCCATAAGTATTATTTTCCATTTTTTAAGTGCAAAAAATGACTTTTTTTGTGAACAAAGTACCAAAAAGGTGATGCAAAATGGGACCCATTTAATTTTCATGGAAACTAGTACACATATGATGGATAATCCCCAAGTATTAGGTTTTTCCTTGATTTCTAACTAATTTCCCATAGTTTAATGAGTTTATGTTGATTTATCGAAAGTAATTCAAATTTGAACTACAACTGTTTGATAGTTTGTTCTGAAATTTTTGGAAAAATCATTTTGAGGTACACAACTAGTGGTTATATCACAGAAACACTGATAATTCTAGAAAATATTACCTCTTTCGATGAATAGTCATCGCGACCGTTTTGATCGCTTTTAAGGAAAAAATGAAATAAATTGATAAACATCTCAAAAAATGAGTTCCTTTGGCATGGGCTCCTTATATGTGTACTAGTTGCTATGAAAAATGATAAACTTGATTTTTGACAAAATTTGCAAAAAAAGTCTTCACAAAAAGGTCTATCATGTATGAACATCTAGAAGTTTCAAGACAAATGACCAAGTTATGGTCATTTCCACGGCATAGTTTGTGATAAATATCTCATATCCCACAAATAGATGTATCTTGGTATAAGAAACAACCTTGCCAAAGGAAATCTTAAAATTAGTTCCATAAGTATTATTTTCCATTTTTTAAGTGCAAAAAATGACTTTTTTTGTGAACAAAGTACCAAAAAGGTGATGCAAAATGGGACCCATTTAATTTTCATGGAAACTAGTACACATATGATGGATAATCCCCAAGTATTAGGTTTTTCCTTGATTTCTAACTAATTTCCCATAGTTTAATGAGTTTATGTTGATTTATCGAAAGTAATTCAAATTTGAACTACAACTGTTTGATAGTTTGTTCTGAAATTTTTGGAAAAATCATTTTGAGGTACACAACTAGTGGTTATATCACAGAAACACTGATAATTCTAGAAAATATTACCTCTTTCGATGAATAGTCATCGCGACCGTTTTGATCGCTTTTAAGGAAAAAATGAAATAAATTGATAAACATCTCAAAAAATGAGTTCCTTTGGCATGGGCTCCTTATATGTGTACTAGTTGCTATGAAAAATGATAAACTTGATTTTTGACAAAATTTGCAAAAAAAGTCTTCACAAAAAGGTCTATCATGTATGAACATCTAGAAGTTTCAAGACAAATGACCAAGTTATGGTCATTTCCACGGCATAGTTTGTGATAAATATCTCATATCCCACAAATAGATGTATCTTGGTATAAGAAACAACCTTGCCAAAGGAAATCTTAAAATTAGTTCCATAAGTATTATTTTCCATTTTTTAAGTGCAAAAAATGACTTTTTTTGTGAACAAAGTACCAAAAAGGTGATGCAAAATGGGACCCATTTAATTTTCATGGAAACTAGTACACATATGATGGATAATTCCCAAGTATTAGGTTTTTCCTTGATTTCTAATTAATTTCCCATAGTTTAATGAGTTTATGTTGATTTATCGAAAGTAATTCAAATTTGAACTACAACTGTTTGAGCCGTTAGATCCCGGTTGTTGTTACCAACCGGGACTAAAGAAGCACACGGATCGTGTGTTTCTTTCAAGCACTTGTGAGCCGTTAGATCAGGAGTGTGTTTCTTTCAAGCACTTGTGAGCCGTTAGATCCCGGTTGTTGTTACCAACCAGGACTAAAGAAGCACACGTACCCTATATATAGCCCCCCTCCCGGACATGTTCAGCACTCAGTGTCTACTCATTGTAGTTCATTTTCGCAGCACACGGGTAGTAGAGAGCACTCAGTGAAGGCTGAAGGTGAACCCTCCCCTCGGCGGAGGCATCTTTGGGCAACCAGCGGCAAGACGTCTCTGATGATCTGCGACCGTTCCAAACGATTGCAGATCATCAGAGATGTCTTGCCGGACGGTTGTAGATCATCAGAGATGTCTTGCCACCGGACGGTTCTATCTACATAATACTTCAGTTCATCGACCGAATACAAAGCATTCGGATTCCCTGCATACGCCCAACGGTGCATTTGATATGCAGGCACTCACGAGCCACCGTTGGGCTGTATGCAGGTGAAATCGTGTGTTTTGTTCCATGCATCTACAAAATACTTTAGTTCACTTGTTCTTCTGATACAAAGCATTCGGATATTGCACATCAACAATCATATCCCTATCGACCGAATACAAAGCATTCGGACCCAACATTGCATTTGATATGCAGGTTTAATACATTGTTACACATCACGAACAACCACCCTATCTAGTGTTCATTTTTTCTTCGTGTGTGTCCCTTTCTTCTCACTGCGCCGTAGCCATGGACAATCTTCATCATTTAAAGCGATGGTTGGGTCAGTTCTCACTTTGAAGGGCGGAATTTTATCAAACTTATTGTAATCTTCTGACATGTCTGTCTTGTCCTCCACTCCCACGATGTTTCTTTTCCCTGAAAGAACTATGTGGCGCCTTGGCTCATCGTATGATGTATCAGCTTGCTTATCTTTTCTTTTTTTCGGTCTGGAAGACATGTCCTTGACATAGAAAACCTGAGCCACATCATTGGCTAGGACGAATGGCTCGGTGTAGTACCCAAGATTGTTGAGATCCACGGTAGTCATTCCGTACCGTCGGTCTATCTCTACCCCGCCTGACAGGTTGACCCATTTGCAATTAAACAAAGGGATCTTAAAAGAAGGTCCATAGTCAAGTTCCCATATCTGCTGTATGCAACCATAATATGTGTCCTTTGTCCCATTGTCGTTTGTTGCATCAAAGCGGACACCACTGTTTTGGTTAGTGCTCTTTTTGTCTTGGGTTTCTGTGTAAAATGTATTTCCATTTATCTCGTACCCTTCGAAAGTCAATATAGTCGAAGATGGTGAATTGGCCAACAAGTATAGCTCTACTCCAACATCTTTGTTATTAATGAGATGTGTACGCAACCAACTGCCAAAAGTATCCACGTGTTTTCCTTTAATCCAGTAGTCAGTCTGCTCCGGATATTCGGAGCGTAAAATATCCATGTGTTCCACGATATACGGAGCCACCAATCTGGAATTTGCTAAAACTGTGTAGTGTGCTTGGGTGAAAGAATGTCCATCCATACTTGTTGTTGCTTTCTTTCCTAGCGTTCCTTTTCCACGCAGTCTCCCCTCATGGCGCGATTGAGGAACACCAATCGGCATAAGATCAGGAATAAAGTCCACACAAAACTCAATGACCTCCTCTGTTCCATAGCCCTTGGACATGCTTCCTTCTGGCCTAGCACGATTATGAACGTATTTCTTTAAGACTCCCATGAACCTCTCAAAGGGGAACATGTTGTGTAGAAATACAGGACCGAGAATGGAAATCTCTTCGACTAGGTGAACTATGAGGTGCGTCATAATGTTGAAGAAGGATGGTGGAAACACTAACTCGAAGCTGACAAGACATTGCACCACATCCTTCTGTAAACTTGGTAGACTTGCTGGATCGATTACCTTCTGAGATATTGCATTGAGAAATGCACATAGCTTCACAATGGGTTCTCGAACGTTTTCCGGTAATAGCCCCCTCAATGCAACCGGAAGTAATTGTGTCATAATCACGTGACAGTCATGAGACTTCAGATTTTGAAACTTTAGCTCTGTCATGTTTATTATTCCCTTTATATTCGACGAGAACCCAGATGGAACCTTCATACTGTGAAGACATTCAAAAAATATTTTCTTCTCTTCTTTCGTAAGAGCGTAGCTGGCAGGAGCTGGTTCATTCTCTGTCCCATTGTCGTCTCGATGCATCTCTTCGCTCATACGTTGATGGGCCTGCCTTACTTTCGGTGTATCTTTTGACTTCCCTTTTTTTGACATCCCCTTTTTGGACTTCCCTTTTTTTGACTTCCCTTCTTTCGACTTCCCATACACGCCCAAGAAGTTAAGCAGGTTGCAGCAAATATTCTTTGTCACGTGCATCACGTCGATTGCAGATTGAACTTCTAGCAGTATCCAATAGGGCAGCTCCCAAAATATAGATGTCTTTTTCCACATGGGTACGTGGTTGTTTGCGTCATTCGGAACTTGTAGTCCCCCAGGACCCTTTCCAAAGATTACTTTTAAATCCTTAACCATATCATATATAACAGAACTACAAGGGCGGGTAGGCCTCAGCCGATGATCTGCCTCACCTTTGTAATGTTTGCCTTTCTTCCTTAAGGGATGCTTGGGTCCAAGAAATCGACGATGCCCCATGTACACAATCTTGTTACACAAATATATACTGTCAGTTTTATCTAAACAATGCGTGCATGCATTGTATCCCTTGTTTGATTGTCCTGAAATGTTACTAAGAGCAGGCCAATCATTGATGGTTACAAACAGCAACGCTCGTAGGTTAAATTCCTCCTGTTTATACTCATCCCACACACGCACACCTTCGTCAGACCACAACTGTAAAAGTTCGTCAACTAATGGCCTCAGATACACATCAATGTCGTTGCCGGGTTGCTTCGGGCCTTGGATAAGCACTGGCATCATGATATACTTTTTCTTCATGCACAACCAAGGAGGAAGATTATAGATACATAGAGTCACAGGCCAGGTGCTATGACTGCTGCTCTGCTCCCCAAATGGATTCAAGCCATCTGTACTTAGACCAAACCTTAAGTTCCTTGCGTTAGCTGCAAAATCTCGAAACTCACTGTCAATCTTTCTCCACTGCGACCCATCAGCCGGGTGTCTCAGCATCTCGTCTTCCTTACGGTCTTCTTTGTGCCATCGCAACAACTTGGCATTCTCTTTGTTTCGGAACAAACGTTTCAACCGTGGTATTATAGGAGCATACCACATCACCTTTGCAGGAACCCTCTTCCTGGGGCTGGCCTCGCACTCAACATCACCTGGGTCTTCTCGCCTTATCTTATACCGCAATGCACCGCATATCGGGCATGCATTCAAATTCTCGTACTTCTCACCGCGGTAGAGGATGCAGTCGTTGATGCATGCATGTATCTTCTGCACCTCTAATCCTAGTGGGCAGACAATCTTCTTTGCTTCGTACATACTGGAGGGCAATTCATTTTTCCTTGGAAGCATCTTTTTAAATATTTGTAGCAACTGTTCAAATCCCTTGTCAGATACTCCATTCCTTGCCTTCCATTGAAGCAATTCCAGGGTGCTACCCAGCTTTTTCTGGCCATCTTCACAAGTTGGATACAATAATTTTTTGTGGTCCTCCAACATGCGCTCTAACTTCAACCACTCGTTTTCAGTTCCGCAGATTATCTGTTCATCAAGAATAACCTGACGAAGATCATCATCAGACTGATCATCAACAATGACCTCATGCTCAGCTTCGTCTTCCCCCATTTTAGTATCACCGTGTTCAGAGAACAGAGGATAGTTGTCATCATCATCTTCTTCATTGTCCTCCATTATAACCCCTGTTTCTCCGTGCTTGGTCCAACAAAAATAATTGGGCATGAAGCCTTTCCGGAACAGGTGGAAGTTTAGGGTTCTTGCGCTAGGGTAATTCGTCTTATTCCGACACTCATCGCATGGACAAAACATAAAACCATTCTTCTTGTTTAACTCAGCCGCACGGAGAAATTCCTGTAGGCCACTAATGAACTCCGGAGAGCGTCGGTCAACGTACATCCATTGTCGATTCATCTGCATTATATAAATATATCTAAAACCATTACACTATATATATAACAAACAATTATCAAGTAAGAAAAATATACAAGTAATAACTATGCATCTAAACCATACAACTAATATTTTTTAAAAATATAAGAAAAAAAAAGAGGCTCACCGAGGTGGTGTCGGTCACGGGGCGTCGCGGGCGATCGGCGGCGGTGAGGAAGTGGGGACGACACTATAAAAAGGCACAAATCTTATTTTAAATTGAGCTTATAAAACAAATAAAATCCCTAACTTAGGCATTTCATCAAACACCTTGCTTGCACTAGAAAAAACAAATAAGTTAAACTAGCAAAATGAGCTAAAGTTGAAATGCCGGAAGAGAAGATGAAGTTGCTAACCCTTATATAAGTAAGTGCTACCAATCTTAACAAATGTTGTAGAGATCAAAGAGTGCTAGATCTTGGGAGAGCAAAGAGAGAAGAAAATGGAGCTGGAATGAGAGCAATGGAGCTGTGCCTCGGGTGGAAGAAGGCAATATAGGACGAACCTTTAGTACCGGTTTGTATTACAAACCGGTACTAAAGGGTCTGGCCGTGGGGGCCGGGCGCTGCCGGCCGAACCTTTAGTACCGGTTGGTAATACAAACCGGTACTAAAGGGTCTGACCGCGCGCTGCAGCCGACTGATGAACCCTTTAGTACCGGTTTGTATTACCAACCGGTACTAAAGGGTCCAACGCAACCGGTGCAAATAACTGCCGGGCTGTCTCGCCTCTGGAACCGGTACTAATACCCCTTTAGTACCGGTTCCAGTCAATCCGGTGCCAAATGTGGCCTCACCAAAGGCTTGTTTTCTACTAGTGCCAGCGAGGGCGGTTCGGGAGGGGCCCTTGCGGCCTGCGGCGATCCTACGAGGGCCGGACCCGGCGGGGCGGCGCCGGTCTCTCACCGGCAAGGAAGGCCGGAGCGGCGGCTCCGGAGCCCGTGGTCTTGCGGGCGGCGGCGGATCCGGTGGCCTCTCGCCCGGATTCGATGGGGGCGACCTCCGTTCTGGCCGCGCGGGCGGCGGGTCGAGGTCGCCGGCGTCGCGGCGGCGCGAGCTTCGGCGCGCTCGGTCGGCACGGCGTGTTCCTGCGGCGGCGCGGGACGTGGCTGGGGGGCGCGCGTCGGCTGCATCGTCCGCCTCGCTGGGCACGTGCGGGCCCCCTGGGCCGCGCGGGCTGGTGCGTGACGGCGAGGCGGCCGCGTAGGCGTCCATGGCGCTGCACCCCTTTTTCGGCAGGGGCGTGGCCGGTGAGGAGGATGCCGGGGCTGCGGCTTCCTCGGTCGGTGATGGCGGCGGGTGCGGCTGCCCCTCACAGTGGTGGCCGGCTCTGCCCGATTTGCTCTCTCCTTGGCAATCGGGTAGGCCGGTGGTGATGATCCGGACGCGGCACTTCTCGCCGTTGCGACGGGGAGCCTAGGCATGATTGTGTGCGGCGTGCTGGGCTTTCTTGCTTTGCTCCGGCGGTTTCGACGGCGGGCGTCTCGGCTTCTCCACGACGCTTCACGGACGGACCATGGTGGGCTCTCGCTGGCTGCGGCTTAGCGTGGTGCCCGGAAGTCGGGGCGGCGGCCCCGGATAGCTGTCTTCATCGTGCGAGCTAGGAGGTGGCTTGGCGCGAGGCGGTTCTCGGCCCCGGCGCCTAGTTCCGTTGGTGGCCTCAGACGTCAGCGCGTGGGGCGGGCGGTCTGTGTGCGGGTTTTGCGGCGGTGGTCTGGCCGGTCCTTTTGGCGGGTGGAGTTTTGCGATTCATCACCGGGCGAAAGCCTTGCCCTGGTAGCCGACCAGAGCAGGCGGCGGCGACGCCCCGGGGCGTCTCTTTCTTCTTGAAGACGTCGCTGAGGTGATGTTTATCTCTTTTTCCGCCCGGAAGCTTTCGGGGGAAACCTTGATCCTTCGTGGGATTGGGCGGGGGCGGCGCCTCTGCGTCGTTTTGTCTCTTGGGACCTCGTCTTGGATACTTCGCCGATCGGAGGGACCCGAGGAGAGTTGGTGGTAGGCGGCGGCGAGCTCTTCCCGTCATCGGCTTGGTGGTGCGCGGCTCTGGAGCCGGCGTGGATGTCGGAGCGGCGGCTCCGGTTTGTTTCCTCCGCCTTGTGCGTTGAGGGGCGTGGGTGTTGGCTTTGACCGCTCGGGCGGTGTGGCCATCGACTAGTCTGGAGCGCGGCCTTGGGGCCGGCGTGTTGTGTTTTGTGTTTGTATCGGTTTTCGGCCGGTTTTCCTTATAAACTGGCCAATTCTTTTCTTCTATATCAATGAAAAGGCAAATCTTTTGCCCTGCTTCAAAAAAAAAAAAAAAAAAGAGATGACCGATCCGGCCAGGTAAAAGAGAAAAGAAAAAGACTAGGGAAAAAGGAGAAATTGCCAGTGTAAAGTGCTCTCCGACATATTCATGTCAACAGGCCGGCCTACAGCCAAACCGAGGTATCCATGTCGGCAGGGCTGCATGCAGTGAACCCGTTCGACTTATCAGGCGGTCCGAAGTTTTTATGTCGGCATACCGACATGAGTGCGAACCAAGTTGAGCAGGTCGGCAATCCGACATTTCGAACGTGCCGGGTTAAAATCTTACCAGTCTAATGGCTCGGTCTCGTGGACCCATTTCGGTCAGATGGGTCGGGATCCTCGTGTCATCCGCTGCGCCGACATCGCAAGCGCTATAACGACATACACCCGCGTCGAGACTGTAATGTGAGTACTTACAGTATATTTGTGTTGCATGCTAAGTAATTGATCTCAGTGGCGGAGCTAGAAGTGGAGGAAGAGTGGTGCTACTTAGCAATGTTCCCTGTTTTTATCCATGGTGCTACCCTCTCAAGTTTGCATGTTAAGCTAAAAATCTTCAGCTGGACCGGTGCTACAGCGCCGGTAGCACCGGCCGCAGCTCCGCCCCTGATTGATCTCAAAAGTTTACTCGGGACTGCCCCATTGTACCTTGCTTAATTGTTTACCCTGGGAACAAAGTGTCGTAACCCGGGGACTGCCTTTTAATGTTGTTTGCATATTTTCCCCGGGGGCAAGATGTCTTGACCCGGGGACTGGCTCACCGGTCAGTTATATTTTTTCTCTTAGGTTTGTAGAGTAACTCGGGATTGCCTTATCTATATGCATGTGTGTGGTCTCAATTTTATCTGTATCGTTTGTATGCCGGCACCCCAAAATGAAACTCGGGGACTGCCTTATCTGTATGCATGCATGCTATCTATGTCGTTTGTATGCCGAATAGCTTTTAATCTCGTTTCAAAGTTCGAGTACTGTATGCTATGGTTGTGATTTTGTGACTTGACTGTCGAACACCAATATGGTAGACAAGAGCAGAAATCACTAAATATGGTAAACACGAAATAAACTCGGGGACTCGGTCTAAAAAGTAATTTGGCATATGTTGTCCGTGTGTTCCCCGGGAGCAAGATGTCTTGACCCGAGGACTGCCTCGCCAGTGCATTCTGTTCTTTCTGCTGGATCTCTAAAATAACTCGGGGACTCGGGTAAAACCGAGTCAGCATCATAGTGCATAGCTTTGCGGCTCATTATAATTTCTGTCTTGAGCTAGACTTGGTTGGATCTGGTAAATAGAGTTATTGTTCTTGTTGAATATATACATATGCATGAACTGACATTGAAGGATGATGTCGGTTTTACCGAGAGGGTATTCATATCAAAGGTCATGGTTATATCGGTTATCTCGGATCTATCTTATATTTATTATTGCCTCAAACTATATCACGGATAATCTTTGGTATCGGCTTGCCGAATTGTAAATGGCATATCATACCAAGTTGTCGCCAATGTATCATGGCATCATGCAGTATCTCCAGATCGTCGTTTATGTCGGCTCGCCAATGTATCATGGCATCATGCAAATATCTCCAGATCGCCGTTTATGTCGGTTCGCCAATGTATCATGGCATTATGCAAATATCTCCAGATCACCGTTTATTTCGGATCGCCAGTATATCGCGGCATCGTGTAATATCTTTGAATCATCTTTTTTATTGATTTGCCAGAGGCATCACCCGAGGTACCCTTACGTTAAACCAGCAGTGGCTGGAGACGTCCATGTCGGTAAACGCACAGAGTGGCAAAAACCGACATATGTGATATGCCCAGAGTGGCCGAGATACCGAGACATATGTGATATGCCCAGAGTGGCCGAGGTACCGAGACATGTGTGATATGCCCAGAGTGGCCGAGGTACCGAGACATGTGTGAGTTGGCCAGAGTGGCCGAGGTACCGAGACATGTGTGAGTTGCCTAGAGTTGCCGAGGTACCGAGACATATGTGATATGCCCAGAGTGTCTATCGGATATCAGAGGCACCCGAGGTACCCCTACGTCAAACCAGCAGTGGCTGAAGACATCTATGTCGGTAAAACGCCCGGAGTGGCTAAAGAACCGACATATGATGATATTTTTGCAGGTACAAGGCGGAGTGTGTGAAGATGGGGATGTTGTTATTTTTTCTAAGTCTACGCCTCGGGGACTAGTATCGGGATGTAATCCCCACTACCCTTATGTTGGTATCAGAGGTAATAGAGAAAATAAATGACTAGAAATCAGAGAGAAGGGCGAAGAGACATAATTCGGACCAACTGTGTGTTTAACTCGCTTGAACCGAGATGACAGATCTCGGAGGGGTCTCGAGTTGGTCCAAGTCGTTTTTATCTCAATGGGCCAGGATGCCCAGTTTCTGTGGACCGGGATACCATATTCAAATGGGCCGAGATTCCCATGCCTCGGGTGGGCCGGATTCCACCTCATGTCGGCAGGCCGAGATCTTGCGTCGTCTCGGTCGTTGACCTAGACCGAGCGCAGCACCTCGGTCGTCCTCTCCCGTATCGAGCCGCCGCCTTCACCTCGCTCAAGCCCGACCTCACCACGCCCGAGCTCGCCCCCGCGCCGATCCAGCCTTCCCGCCTCGGACGCGCCTGCACCGGCCCGGCCACGCCGCCCCCGAGCTCGGCCCCCTCGCCGCCGACATCACCAACTCGCCCCAGAGCCGTCCGGCCTCGTCCTCCCGCGCCCCGTGCCTCCTCGTCCGCGCCAAGTACAGCGCCGCCTCCGCATCTCGGCTCGCCTCGTCCTCCTCGACGTCGCCACCGACTCCACTTCGCCCCGACGCGCCTCCGCCCCAGCTCCTCGTCTCCATCCCGGCAACCCCGACTTCGGCCGCGCCCGACCTCGGCCTTCTCTGAGATGAAGCCGGCGCCCCCGACCTCGGCCTCCTCCGAGACGAAGCCGGTTCCCCCAACCTCGCCTCCACGTCCTCGGCCGCGCCGACATCGCCTCCGGCCCAAGTTCGCCGTCTCGGCTCCCCTCGCCGCCTCCGGCCACGCTGGCCTCCCCATCGCCGGCCGCCCTCGCCGCTTCCTCGATTCGCTGCCCACCTTCGGCTCGCCGGCTCAATTCCCTGCTCTGTCGGAAGGAGGAAGAAAGGGCCGAGTCCGTTCCGTCGGGAAGGAGAAAAGAAAAAGGGAGAAATGAAAGAAAAGAGAATAAAGAGAGAAAGGAATAGAGGAAAGAGGAGGAGAACGATCCAATCGGCTTTGGCATACGGATGCGCAGCTTCGATGCCCGAATTGGCTGTGTGCTTGGTCGGCTGGAGACATCCGGTAACTCCCTTGTTGGCCGAGATACCTCCGACTGCGCGTTCGGTCGGGTGACCTTTTGCGGCATCTCGCTAGCGACATTGCCGACATTGCGCACCCACGGTCGAGGATATCCTCGAATGTCAGAGAAACCGGCATATAGCCGAATGTCGGCATTGATTGAAAGTTGAACTCTGGATATTCTTAAGATGGACCGATTATTGGTCAAGATTGGTTGGTTGTTTAAATCTGGTACGGCCCTTCATCCAAGGCTGCAGGACCGCACCAGCTTCGGGGACTAGTGTCGGGGGGCTACCCCGGGTAGGGTCAGGATATGGTATAAACTGCGTCCAAGAGTGGACCGAGATAGCTGTTGACCGACATATGTCCGGGACGGAAGGGACCGGGCCATGATGTTGGTGCAGCCCGACATATTCTAACCGACATACACTTACGACTGACCGGCATATTGTCCGACATATCCATGTCGGAATCTTCTGGTTTTCTCTTATGTGCAGGTAGAGCGAGTTATGAAGGGTGATCCGGCATAACCATGCCAGGTCTCGGGAGAGGAGGAGTACCCGGCATATCCATGCCTGGTTAAGCAGGAGAGGAGTCGCAGAGATACCCGGCATATCCGTGTCGGGTTAAGCAGAGAAGATGCCATGCCAAACGCTACAGGACAAAACCAAGGACACGGACAGGACATGTCGTGCCCATCCCCGTGATGCAGGGCTAAGGACAGACAAGATGGAGCAAGCCCATGCCTATGACGCAGTGAATAGTGCTAACAAGACCCCGGTAGTCACATCGTGAATAGTGCAAGTGATGTGTCATGTGGGCCACCCCTTGTCCCCTGGGCTCCCTCTATATAAGGAGCACCAGGGGAGAGACCAGGAGAGAGGCCACGGGCATGCTCATTTGCCCCTTGCTCCCATTTCTCCCCCAAGTCCTCTTAGAGGCATCATGTATACCGCAAATACAAAAGAAGAAATATACCAAATAGGCTAGATGCTGCAGTAGGGGTTTTATCTCCTCACGAGAGCCCCGGAGCAGGGTAAATCCTTGTGTCTGTGTGTTCATCCGTGTGTGCTTCTTAGCGCGCTATCCCTCCCCGAATCCTCTAGCGTCCAATCGGCCCCACACTTTAGCCTACCCGTAGGCATCTGTTGTTCACCATGACGACACTATGAATGGTGCATTATTTATACAGTTTCTCCGCTAGTGCTTCCTTGTGCTAAGAACTTTGTGTTTTATTTAACGGACTAGCTTGATTGTTGGGCAGGTTGATCCGTAGATGGTAAGCTCACTAACGAAAGTTTGATAATTTTTCTGCAATGTCCATTGGCATGTTATTCCATCAATGATGTATATCATACTGAACAGGACCGGAGAGAAATCAAGGGGTAGAGTCATACTATTAAGACCCAACACTAGCACCAGACAAGACAATTTCCCCATGCCTACAGACTAGAAGCCCATAGACGTCATGGGGCACAAAATAAGTATAAACCAGCAAAGTGGATCAAAAAGACTTGTTGGGGAAATTATAACCCGATAAGGCCAACATGACCTGGCAGGCAGGAGGCCTAGGTGAGGTTACGTCCCGTGTACATGGGTTGGGTTACCGATGTATATGCTACACCTCTTGTTGTGACTCAATGAGCAGAGTGTTGTATCAAGTTTCGTTTTCCCCACAAGGGTGACTCTGAGGGGTTAAATATGGAACTCTCGAGGAATTCAACACATCTCTCTTATACTCCACTAGAAAGGGATCCATTCCAAGCAATCTAGAATTAAGAATTAACAGAGTATAGCCTTAGTTACTTTGACATGAAGTTTGAATATCAAATATGCCAGCATAAAGCAAATGTCCAGGGAAGTCAACTGTCGTATCTGCGAACACGGACACCAACGAGAGATCTATCTCTCCCCTTTATTTAGTTCGGTAGGCGATGGGGTCGAGCGATCTCATGCACGTCCTAGGATGAACTCCAACTAAGAACACAAGCACACAGATACGTCTCAAACGTATCTATAATTTCTTATGTTCCATGCTTATTTTATACCAATTGCTACATGTTTTATATACACTTTGTGTTGTTTTATGCATTTTCTGGGACTAACCTATTAACAAGATGCCACAGTACCAGTTCCCTGTTTTCTGCTGTTTTTGGTTTCAGAAATCCACTTAAGGAAATATTCTCGGAATTGGACAATTTTTATACCGAAGACCTTAGAATTCCAGACACGTTCCAGAAATCCGAGAGGGAAAAAGAGACGGGCACCGAGGCGCCCACCTCAAGGGGTGGCGCGGCAGCCTTCCTGGCCGCGCCAGGACCTGAGGTGGGGCCCTCGGGGCTCCACCGCCTTCGCCCTTTCGCCCATATAATGTCCCCGAGATGCAAACCCTAAAAAAATAAGCCTTTTCCCGAGAAGAGTTCCGCTGCGCTGCCGCCATCGAAGACAAGTTTCGGGGGACAGAAGTCTCTGTTCCGGCACCCTGCCGGGACGGGGAATTGCCCCCGGAGTCATCTCCATCAACTCCACCGCCATCTCCATCGTCGTTGCTGACTCCTACGATGAGGAGTGAGTAGTTCTCCCCCGAGGCTGCGGGCTCTACCGGTAGCTATGTGGTTTATATCTCTCTCCCATGTGATCTTTATGTGAACATGAGCTTTGTAATCTAGTTGAATATGTGATGTTAATCTTTATCTATTATGCACTCTAGAGGTTACTTTATTATGAACTCCGGGGTTATTCACGGTTGTAAAGGTGACAGTGTGTGCACCGTGTGTGATTCCTTTATGACGTTGTGGTGTTTGTTTACTCAGACTTTGGGGTGTGCTTTTATAGCCCTACGCAATGAATGGTGTTTATCATCCAACATGAGAGTGTTTGAGAGTAGTATTTATTATTCAGCTTTGATGTCATTGTTGAGAATGTCCACTAGTGAAAGTATGATCCCTAGGCCTTGTTTCTAAGCATTGAAACACTGTTTCCAACAAGTTCTGTTACATGTTTGCTTGCTGCCATTTTTATTACAGATTGCAATTACTACTTATAATTATCCATATTACTTTTATTTCACTATCTCTTCGCCGAACTAGTGCACCTATACATCTGACAAGTGTATTGGTTGTGTTGGGGACACAAGAGACTTCTTGTATCTTAATTGCAGGGTTGCTTGAGAGGGATATCTTTGACCTCTACCTCCCTGAGTTCGATAAACCTTGGGTGATTCACTTAAGGGAAACTTGCTGCTGTTCTACAAACCTCTGCTCTTGGAGGCCCAACATTGTCTACGAGAATAGAAGCGTGCGTAGACATCAAGCTGTTTTCTGGCGCCGTTGCCGGGGAGGTAAGCGTTGGAAGGTATCTCCTTTAGATTCTGCAGTTATTACTTTTTGTTTCTTGTTTTTATTTTCACTAGGAAGGCTAAATGGAAAACAACAAAGAAATTAGAGATCTCTATGAAATTTATCTTGAATTAGGACATGATGCTTTTGAAGAGAAAATTAAAAAGCCTATGGAAGTTTGTTTGCATAATAGTGGAAATAATGTTATTTGTATGAATTCTTTGAACACCATTATTGCAAATGCTATGGAAAAGTCTAAGCTTGGGGAATCTGGTTTTGATGAGCATGATATTTTTAGTCCCCCAAGCACGGAGGAGAAAATTTACTTTGATGATACTATACCTCCAATATATGATAATTATAATCTTTGTGATATTTTCAGTCCACCTACTATTGAGGATATAGTTTATGTTGATTATGATATGCCTCCTATATATGATGTTTACAATGATGAATATGATGTTTTCAGTCCATCTACTATTGAGGATAAAATTAATTATGATTATTCTATGCCTCCAACTTATGATAATTACAATGATGGATGTGATAATTTTACTCCCACTATTACTAATAAAATTGATTATGCTTATGTGGAGAGTAATGATATTATTATGCTTATGGATCCTGATAAGAATGCTTTAGGTGATAGCTATATTGTTGAGTTTATTCATGATGCCACTGAAAATTATTTTGAGAGAGGAAAGTATGGTTATAGAAATCTTCATGTTACTAAATTTCTTCTCTTTATGATGAAAGTTTTGAGCTTTCTCTTGATTTGCTTTTATTTGCTGGGTACTTTAAGACCCACTGGTCATTATGAGAGAGGGAGACATGGATTCATACATCACAATAATATTAAGTCTGCTCTCTTTATGTTGAAATTTTTGAAGTTGCACTTGTTTTGCCTTCCTATGCTAGTCAATTTGTGTTTTATTAATTTATTTTCTTAAAAGATTTCTTTGCATAGGAAGTGTGTTAGATTTAAATATGTTTTATATATGCTTATTGATGCTCTCTTTTATGTTTCAACTCTCATCTTTATGTGAGCATCATAAATATCACTATGCCTAGCTAAAAGATTTTTAAAAAAAGCGCTTATGGGAGACAACCCACTATTTTATTTCTATTATTTTTTTCTTTTATTTGAGTCAAGGAGCATGCTTACCTCTGTAACAACTCCTTTGTATCTTTATTTTATTGCATAGTTGTGCCAAGATAAGTCTCTAGTAGAAAGTTGATGCTAGATTTGGATTTCTGCGCAGGAACAGTTTTCTGCTGTCCACCGTTTAATTTATAACTCTCTGCAGAAACATTGAAAAAATCTGATATTTGCTGAGCGTGATCCTCAGATATGTACGCAACTTTCATTAGTTTTGAGTTTTCTGATTTGAGCAAGTTAAGTGCCTAGAAAAAATTCGTTTTTACGAACTGTTCTGTTTTTGACAGATTCTGCCATTTATTTTGCATTGGTTCTTTTGCTCTTTTTGAATGGATCTTTTTGTTCCATAAAATTCCAGTGGCTGTAGCTAATGTCCAGTACCATGATAATGATTGTATCCATGCAGAATATGAGAATTTTTGATTATGCACTAACCCTCTAATGAAGTTTACTTTGAGTTTGGTGTGGAGTAAGTTTTCAAGGATCAAGAGAGAGGATGATATGAAGTGATCAAGAAGATGAAAGAGCCTAAGCTTGGGGATGCCCCCGTGGGTCACCCAAGCATATTTCAATAAGACTTAAACGTCAAAGCTTGGGGATGCCCAAGGCATCCCCTTCTTCATCAACAACTTATCAGGTTATCTCTATTGAAACTATATTTTAATTCCGCCACATCTTATGTGCTTTACTTGGAGCGTCTGTTTGGTTTTATTTTTTGCTTTTGTTATTTTCATTCTCTGAATAAAATGGATCCTAACATTCTTGTGTGGGAGAGAGACACGCTCCGCTTTTTCATTTGAATACTCCTATTCTTCACTTATACTTGTTGAGTATTCTTCTATAGCTACTGCAATACTTTCAGCTCTTGTTTTTCATGCATCTCTTGTTTAGAGCTGTTAGTTCTATTATGTTATACTATCTTGTCTCATTGATAAATACTTAGAGAGTTTATGTTTAAATAAGTTGATTGGTGTTTGGTTGGAAACAGAAAATGCTAAATGTGGTAGATGGTTTAATGAAAAGATATACATGCTCTTATGGATTGTTATCTTGTATGTTGTGGTGCTTGGCAATTGTTTTGAGCTCTCAAGTAGATCATGTTTAAGCTTTTACATCATGTAGTTAAAACCTATTAGTGAAGAACTACCGTAAAGCTTGTTGAAATTTGGTTTGCATGTTTGGTATCTCTAAGGTCTAGATATTTTCTAGTAAAGGTGTTTGAACGACAAGGAAGACAATGTAGAGTTTTATAATACTTGCAATATGTTTTTATATACGTCTTGTTGTCATAGTTTATACTTGTGTTTGCTTCAAATAACCTTGCTAGCCAAAGCCTTGTACTGAGAGGGAATGCTTCTCGTGCATCCAAATCCTTGAGCCAAATACCATGCCATTTGTGTCCACCCTACCTACCTACTACATGGTATTTCCTGCCATTCCAAGCAAATACTTCGTGTGCTATATTTATTCAAAATTATTATCCCTTATTTGTGTCACTATTTATTAGCTCATGAGGAAGTATGTGGGTTACTCTATGTTTAACTTGTTAGATAGACTTTCAAATGAGCTGGCAAATGGGGTGCCCAGTCCCAAGTTTAATTGTTCAATTCTCTTCACATGGTTTTTCAATGAGTTATCAAAAAGAAAGTTCCAAAGTGTTATGTTATTCAAAAAATAGGCACTCCTCAAATGTTTTAGATGGATTGGAAGGCACCCGAGGATTCGGTTAGCCATGGATTGTGTAAGCAATGGTGGGGAGGAGTGCCAAACCAATTTATAAAAAGTGTGCATGTGTAAACAAAAGAGAAGAGGGATGATCTACCCTTGGGTAGAAATAACGTCCTTCAATGGGAGCCGCTCTTGAAAGTCTAGATAACATGGTAAATATAGTTTTCATTCACTATCATTCGTTGACAACGACAAACACCACTCAAAAACTTACTTTTATGCACTCTATATGATTTCAAAAACCTATAAAACCAAGAAGCTCTAGCACATGCTTGTATCCCTGCTTCCCTCTGCGAAGGGCCTATCTTTTACTTTATGTTGAGTCAGTTTACCTAATTCTTTCTGTCCCCGAAGCAAACACTTGTGTCAACTGTGTGCAACAACTCTTATATGCTTACTTATTGCACTTGTTATATTTCTTTGTGTTGACAACTATCTATATGATATACATGTTCAAAGTTGAAAGCCAATGCTGAAACTTATATCTTCCTTCGTGTTGCTTCAATGCTCTTTTACTTAGAGAATATTGCTTTATGAGTTAACTCTGATGTAAATCTTTTTGATGCTTGTTTGAAAGTACTATTTATTAAAGGTTTTTACTTATATGATGTACTTGTTTACTCCTTGTCTATTTGTTAGCAAACTATAGATCATTGCTTTGAGTCACTTCATTCATGACATGAGCCTTACAATATTATATGATCAAGATTATGTGAAAGCATGTCACTTCAGAAATTATTTGTTGTTATCGTTTTACCTACTCGAGGACGAGTAGAACTAAGCTTGGGGATGCTTGATACGTCTCAAACGTATCTATAATTTCTTATGTTCCATGCTTATATTATACCAATTGCTACATGTTTTATATACACTTTGTGTTGTTTTATACATTTTCTGGGACTAACCTATTCACAAGATGCCACAGTGTCAGTTCCCTGTTTTCTGTTGTTTTTGGTTTCAGAAATCCACTTAAGGAAATATTCTCGGAATTGGACAATTTTTATACCGAAGACCTTAGAATTCCAGACACGTTCCAAAAGTCCGAGAGGGAAAAGGAGACGGGAACCGAGGCGCCCACCTCAAGGGGTGGCGCGGCAGCCTTCCTGGCCGCGCCAGGACCTGAGGTGGGGCCCTCGGGGCTCCACCGCCTTCGCCCTTTCGCCCATATAATGTCCCCGAGATGCAAATCCTAAAAAAATAAGCCTTTTCCCGAGAAGAGTTCCGCTGCGCCGCCGCCATCGAAGACAAGTTTCGGGGGACGGAAGTCTCTGTTCCGGCACCCTGCCGGGACGGGGAATTGCCCCCGGAGTCATCTCCATCAACTCCACCGCCATCTCCATCGCCGTTGCTGACTCCTACGATGAGGAGTGAGTAGTTCTCCCCCGAGGCTGCGGGCTCTACCGGTAGCTATGTGGTTTATATCTCTCTCCCATGTGATCTTTATGTGATCATGAGCTTTGTAATCTAGTTGAATATGTGATGTTACTCTTTATCTATTATGCACTCTAGAGGTTACTTTATTATGAACTCCGGGGTTATTCACGGTTGTAAAGGTGAAAGTGTGTGCACCGTGTGTGATTCCTTTATGACGTTGTGGTGTTTGTTTACTCAGACTTTGGGGTGTGCTTTTATAGCCCTACGCAATGAATGGTGTTTATCATCCAACATGAGAGTGTTTGAGAGTAGTATTTATTATTCAGCTTTGATGTCATTGTTGAGAATGTCCACTAGTGAAAGTATGATCCCTAGGCCTTGTTTCTAAGCATTGAAACACCGTTTCCAACAAGTTCTGTTACATGTTTGCTTGCTGCCATTTTTATTACAGATTGCAATTACTACTTATAATCATCCATATTACTTGTATTTCACTATCTCTTCGCCGAACTAGTGCACCTATACTTCTGACAAGTGTATTGGGTGTGTTGGGGACACAAGAGACTTCTTGTATCTTAATTGCAGGGTTGCTTGAGAGGGATATCTTTGACCTCTACCTCCCTGAGTTCGATAAACCTTGGGTGATTCACTTAAGGGAAACTTGCTGCTGTTCTACAAACATCTGCTCTTGGAGGCCCAACACTGTCTACGAGAATAGAAGCGTGCGTAGACATCACACACCACGAGTTTACCTAGGTTCAGATCATCCGGAGTGGATGATCCTACGTCCTGCTTGTCTGATCTTGTATTATGATATGTCACAAAGCTACAATGGTTTTTCATCCCCTTCCTTCGAACCTGCTCTCTCCCTTATATACTCGGACCGGGTGATGAGCAGGCATCCTCCTGATGTGCGGCCGACACCTGCCAGACACGTGGAAGAGGTGTCGCGCAGGTGTCACATGCTAACGGGAACCCTCCTATCCCCGCGACACGCCCTCGGCCACGCGTCGCTGTTGTCCTGACGGGAGGTACATGTGACCGTCTGTGGCGTGACTCCTCGTCTTGTCTGGCCGGGGGTGCGCTACCCTCCGCCGCCTTGTTGCCGGGTGACAGGCGTGAAGATGACTCGCCTTTTCGTTGAGACTATAGGAGTAGAGTGTTGTAGCACAGAAGGTTTTCCCCACGAGGTGACTCGAGGGTAATATCGAACTCTCCGGGAATTGTGTGTTGAATGATTTTATCTTCTTGTCTTTCTTAAAGCAACCTACAAAATAATGATAATTGTTTTGTGCCCCCAACTCCACCGTGTGGTTGTCAAGCACAAGGTGTTAGTAAATCTGAAATATGCTATAAAAAAACTAAACTATATTACGCAATGACGATAAAAACAATAAAGATGATGTTTTTGAGTTTTGGTTTGTAATTGCAAGAAAGATAATGTTTTTTATATTTTCGGATTTTTTAAATGTTGAAAATAAAAAGTGGTGTAAAAGTGTTGAAAAGTGTTTTATAATGTTTAAAAATGGACCGGGGTTCTTGGTTTCACTTATGCACTCTCTCTTAAAGTTGTGGTGAACAAATGACTACTCTAGATGACATAAACATTAACATATTTGTGTATGAGATAGCATTTGTATGGGCATCACGTACTAACATAGAGATGAGGGGTCATTCATCTCTCTTATACTCCACTAGAAAGGCCACTAGAAAGGGATCTCCAAGCAATCTATTATTAAAAAATAAATCAGATTATAGCCTTTAGCTCGATGACATAAAGTTAATAGAACACGCTAGATCTAGTCATGGGTTATCTTGCAAAGGTCGTTCAAGACCTCCGGTAACATGAAATGCTCTTTATCCCTATTGAGCTAACTACAGTAAGGTAAAAACCCGAATGGATAACAAGCGTTTGACTATCACTACCCATACACCACCTCCGTTACTCCATCTAATGCACATGTTCCCATTCACACGCTCTCGCATACATGCTTAATCATAACAAGTAATAAAAAATGGGGTACATAATATGCATCTAACCACACATCTCGTACTCAAAACAATTGCAATCTCAAATCTCAACTGTAAATAAAAGATCCACCATAAAAGGTCATACGTTTTCAGATTTTAGTCTCTATCAAGGGAGCTATGACCAATGAGCTCAAAATGATCATAAATTTATAACAAAAAACATGATTGTTAAGAAAAAGTTACTAGTTGACACATTTCTTGTAGTGTTCATGTGTTCTTCTCAATCTTCTATCGCCACTTAAACCACGTAGGCTTTACCCAACGGTGAACACCAGTGGTGGCAAGGGGAAGTGGTGGCAAGGGGAGGCAACATGAATGTAAGTACTAGCGGTGGCTTATTGGGATCATCTCCTGTATCACCCAGAGAGATGTGATCCCGTTTCGCTTTTTTAAGGGCAACATTGCGCAAAAAACTCATTCCATAACTTTTATTCAACGGTGCTAGAAGCATTTCCCCATGTATAATATTGCATATGTACACTACAAAATGTACAATATTGTGTAGCATATACTCACATAGACAGTTTCAAAAAAACCAAAAAAATATACTTACATACACCGCCCAACATGTGAAAAATCATGTAGCTTATGGCCGGCCTAGGTACTAACTTATACTTAAAGAATAAAGTTGTCCTGTGTAAATGCCAATTTGACAAGATTTCACACTCACATACACCGCACAACACCAACGCAACAGACAGTTCACCCATTTTCTAAAGTGGCCGCCTCTATAGACAACAAAACCATTGTGCTCTATCGGTTATTTGTATCACGGGCTGCCGGAGACATGTTGGACGACATGGACAGACGACTGGGTGCTCCTGAACCTGAGCCCCTTCACCTTCTCAGTAATCTTCATGATGGTCAAGAAGAGCACCCTGTACAATATAACCATCCCGAACAGGATGGCCAGGTCCACCCACTTGTTGTACCCCATCGCCACCTGCCAGTAGTCCCTGAGGATCTCGTCACCAGTGATGGTCGCGGCGCCGCCGGCCTGGTTGTTGGGGAAGGTGAGGCCCAAGAACTCGTTCTTGTAGAACCCCTCGTTGACATACTTGTGGAAGGACACGTAGTACATGGGGTACCTCCACACGGGTTTTGGCAGGTCGTTGGGCAGGCGGAAGAAGCCGCCGTTGAGCATCATGACGCCCTGGATGCCGGCGCCGGTGATGATGCCCATGAGGAAGTCCGGCACAAGGCTGGCCACGATCATCATCAGGCCCTCCACCAGCATCATGGTCGTGGAGAGCAACACCGCGAAGTAGGCGAAGTGGTCGAAGCTCCTCTGCAGGCCAGACAGGTAGTAGACCAGCGCACCGGGCACCACGGAGATGAGAAACAGGTAGGGTGTCGCCGACACCGTGTTGGCGATCACGAACGACGACACGCCGTAGTGGCCGTTCAGCCTCTCCCGCCCAAATATCTGCATTACGGATGCACATAAACATCATGAGACGATATAGAGTAGACAACCCACTATCAAAAAATCGTATGGTCAAGCTCGGAAACTTCACCTTCATGTCCTCGACGAAAGACGGGAAGCCTCCGATTGCCATGAATGTGAGGAAGGCAGCGACGAACATGAGCATGGAGCCACGAGCCTGCAGAGTTTTCAAACGATCATCAGCGCACACACGTACAGGTTCAGGAAGTACAGTGAATGTGCAACGAGAAATAGTCACCTGGATGGATCCGTAGCTGTGGCCGATGTCGTAGAAAATGGTGCCGCAGCAGAGGCAGAGCGCAACGTAGATGCCGAAGCGGAGCCAGTAGTAGCCGAGGTCCCTGTACATGTTGACGAAAGACCTCTTGGTCAGCACCACGGACTGCGTCAGGAAGCTAGGCTGCTGCCCTACCGCCTTCGCCACCTCTCCTGCCTGAAAACAATCGTCAAACAAATCATTTATGGACACACGCCATACTTAAAATTTCGCAAAATTCAGTGCTCCAGTCAAAAGTTTCGGAATGTGATGGGCAGCAAGGGCTACTCACGGTGCTGCGAATGTCGGCGATCTGCCGCGTCACCTTCTCCATGTGCACGGAGGATTTGTATGACGTCACCAGCGCATCGATGGCCTGGGCGGTAGTGGTCTTCTTTCCACCAAGACTTTCTTCAATGTCCTGAGAAATCAGTCGAGTGCATGGTCATGATTTTTTTTTCACCAACAAGGATTTTAGATAGATGGTTAAGAAGTTATCATTGTTGATTTAATTATGGTGGTGTGCTCACATTGTCAAAGTCCTTGTTGATGGTCCTCAGGAAGTGGTCAGAAGGGTTCATCAGTGACGGGCAAGGAAACCCGCTAAGAGCAAAGAACTGGAAAAAAAGTATCAAATTTCAGTACTCCAATTAAAAGTTAGAGATGCTGGATATTTTGTGTAAACATCAGCAGTACCATTTTTCTTCAAGTAGTTATTACTTATTATGTACAACTCCCTCGGGTCTTAATTATAAGATGTTTTAGATATTTAAATATGGACTAGATTCGCCTTCAAATGAGTGAACAAACCCATGGTTACATGTGACTCCGGAAAAGATAAAACATCTTATATTTATAAAAGTAGGGAGCAGTTATTGACCGACTAGATGATATTGTTTTCCCTTAGGTGACCCACATAAGGATGACAATGGGTAAGGTATGGGGTCGGTAGAGCAATATCATACACTACCCGTATAGTTAATGGGTACAATATTCTATCTGGCCCGAACCCATGGGTATAAAACTTTACCCATACCCATACCCATTGGATAGCTAAAGGGTAGGTTAAGTACATAAGTTATTAACAATTTTACATTTATCGGTAACATTCACTAATTGTAGATGAATAAATTATCTTTTTATGAAAAAATTCAGGTTTGATACATTTTATACATCAATTGGAGCATTGACATGCAGTGGTCCAGCTGTCGATTTTGCTGTCAACATGGTTAAATACTTGATTAGATAATCAAGTGGTGAAAGCTGCAATACATTAGACCACCACATGGTGGAAACTGTAAAAATATCCGTCAGACACATGGAGCGGAAGGCCGTGGAAAATACAATTTCCTTGACATACACCTAACATAAGTACTCTGCTGTACTTTACGCCGCTGACATGACACGATAGAAACAACTCATCTCTACAAGAACTCGACAGCATGGCTACTGTGTCGAGTGTCACCCGACAATCTTACACCTACTAGGATGCATGTCGTCTAACATAAATAATGCTTCCCTTTGTTACATAATAATAAGATTTTTTGAACATTCCAATAGAAACTAAATATGGAGTCAAATGAGTAAACTATTCACTAAAATATACTTAGAAACTTACGAATTTAGAAAAAGCTACTACAAAAAAAGGCTAAATTCTGAACGGAGGAATTACTTGACGCCGGACGTGACAAACACTTTACAATCTTTACATACTCGATAGCAACAACCCCAAGCAACAATCAACACTGTACTCCTATATTACACACTGGTACGCACAAGCACAAGTACGTATAGAAGAACTGAAGAAGTACCTGGTTTGTCTCGGAGGCGGGGCCGAAGAAGATGGGCCTGCCGTAGGCGAGGAGGCAGAGGCCGTGGAAGAGCCCATACACCTCGGTGCTGGGCTGGTGCACGGCGGCGACGACCGTCATCCCCTCCACGCGCGCCAGCCGCGCGATCCGGCTGACGACGTGGTAGGAGGCGGCGCTGTCGAGCCCGCTGGTGGGCTCGTCGAGGAACAGCAGCGCCGGCCGGGTGAGGATCTCCATGCAGATGCTCACGCGCCGCCGCTGCCCGCCGCTGATCCCCTTGTGCATCCACCCGCCGATGCGCGTGTCCGCCGCCCCCTCCAGCCCCATCTCCCGCAGCGTCTCCTCGGCGCGGTCCCGCTTCGCGGCGGTGGACATGGAGCTCGGCAGCTGCAGCTGCGCCGAGTACCGCACCGTCTCGCGCACCGTCAGCGTCGTCATCAGCACGTCGTCCTGCGTCACGTACGCCGATGTTCCGTAGGATAGCTTCTGCCTCCGGCCATTGATCAGGATGTCTCCCTTCTGGCTAATATTGGAGCCTAACCTCCCTGTGTACCACATAAACTCGTCTGAATTAGTTCATTCTTGGTCTCCTCATCACCACAAAACATAGGGAGAATATCTAGCTAGTGATCATGCCGTCGCTAGGTATCCTAGCGATCAAAATCTTCCGAGTAGTTTATCAGGAAAGCTTAAGCGTGCGTGCATAGTTGCATACCTGCTAAAGCGTCCAGAAGGGTCGATTTGCCGCAGCCGGAGGGGCCCATGATGGCGAGGACCTCGCCGGGGCGCGCGTACCCATTGACGCCGCAGAGGATGGGGACGCGGCCGGCCTTGCCGCCTTCCGCCGACACCCACAGGTCCTCCCACGACAGCACCACGCCCTGGTCCACCGGGCGCATGGCGCCCGCGGCGGCGCCGTTCTCCACGCTGATCTTCAGCTGCTGGTCCGACGCCATATGAGCGAATGCGCTTAGCCGAATCGATCGTGGGAGAAGGGGTGGAAATGAGCTATTTGGATCGTGGATGATGAGAGTTGCGACGAAAAGGCTGGTGCTTAAATAGAGGGAAGGTGAGCTGGTTTTGAGTGCATCATTTTAATTGTAACTCGGATTCAAATCACAAGTGTGCGTTTAGTTTAGTTTAAAGTTTCCTTGAAAGCCTCTTTGAACACAGGAGCGGGTCAAGAGGAGAAGGGGTTCTTTCCTTCCATCTGCGTTGTCATGTACGTGTGGTTTTTAACTGGCATTTTTTTGTGAAGTGGTGTTTAACATTTTGCAGACAAATAATACTGTTCCGACAGGTTCAAGACTGCTGCCAGTAGGCAATTATACTGGCAAATCGTGTTTAGATGTTTTCGCTGGCATTGCCTAGAGGGCTACAGAACGTGTCGATGCACTTGTTCGTCTTCTCTTTAAAATTCGACACCACTCACAATCCAGCCCGGCCGGGTAATCGGGCCACCAACGACCAGGGCTACAATATAATCAATGTCAAAGCCCACTAGTCACGTTGTGTGCAAGCCAGCGAGGGTTGTTCCTTTCCACGCAGCCGCACGTTCTCGATGCTCAGCTCGGATACACGATGACGTCGCCGTCGCAACGTCATATTGTGGCTGCCCATGGACAAACGCAAAGGTGATCCATATTCCATACTCGCGTATCTTCACTCTTCTTCAGTGTCTCGTCGGCTCCTAGCTCCTCGCCGGTGTCTGGCTAGATCGGTAGATCCCACTCACGGTATTTAAGGTTATTGTAATTTGTGTAATCAGAGATTAGCTGAGCTTTGAACACTTAATTTTATTCAATTTGAACACATAATACTAGAAGACGAGGATGACAACGAAGCCAAACACCTTCCCAAGTGGCAATTATGCATGTGTGGTGGACTTTAACTATGACGCTTTATAGTCTATTGTCATTACAATTCCAAAAAAAACGTGGCGGCCATGCCAAATTTGATCATATGGAATGACAACCTCTACTCCGTGTTCTCTACCTCGAAGATGAGCTGGTTGTGTGCATGATTTTATGTCGTCATGGTGAACAGACATATGCCTACGGATCGGCTAATTTGTGGGGCCGGATGGACGCTAGAGGATTCAGGGAGGGATAGCGCGAAGGGATCGCACACGAAGAACACGCGGACACAAGGATTTACCCTGCTTCGGAGCTCTCGTGAGGAGATAAAACCCCTACTGCAGCATCTAGCCTATTTGGTGTATTTCTTCTCTCCGCATTTGCAGTGTACATGATGCTCCATGAGCTGAACCGAGTTACCTCTAAGAGGCTTTGGGGGAGAAAGAGAGCCAAGGGGGGAAGAGAGCAGCCCGTGGCTTGGCCGGCCGTGGCCGTGGGTGTGAGTGGCCCTCCCTTTGGCCTTCCCCCTGGTGCCCTTTATATAAGAGGAGCCCAGGGGACAAGAGGTGGCCCACAGGTGGCCCACACGACACTATACATGCACTGTACCTGAGGTGACTACTGGGGTCTTGTCCGCACTGTTCACTGCATCATGAAGTGTACTCTAGTCACATCACTGGCACTGTAGCCACGCTTGGTCACTTCCTAGACAGACACGACCCGTGCGGCGCGCGTCCTTGTCTTGTCTGCTTGCGCCTGTCTTCAGGATCATCCGTACTGGTCGGGGAAGTCGGGGGTAACGCCATGTCGGGGAAGCCGGGAGTGACGCCGAGTCGGGGAAGCCGGGAGTGCCGCCATGTCGGGGAAGCCGGGAGTGCCGCCAAGTCGGGGAAGCCGGGGTGGCGCCATGTCGGGGAAGCCGGGAGTGCCGCCAGGTCGGGGAAGCCGGGAGTGACGCCGAGTCGGGGAAGCCGGGAGTGCCGCCAGGTCGGGGAAGCCGGGGGTGACGCCGAGTCGGGGAAGCCGGGGGTGACGCCGAGTCGGGGATGACGCCGAGCCGGGGAAGCCGGGACTGACGGGGCGAGGCCGAGGTCGACGATGGCGCGGGCGAGCTGGAGGAGGGGGCGAGGTTGAAGACGGCTTGGTGGTGTCGGTGAGGTGAAGGCCGAGGTTGGAGATAATTCGGACGGCCCGAAGTCCAAAGGCATCGTGCCCTCTGCTGGCTACCTCGGTCCACCCGGGTTATCCATAAAGTCGGCCCATCCCCAGCTTAGGCTGGCCGGGAGAATGCTTGTGTCGGCCCGAGTAGCGTCTCTTTACTCGGACATAAGCATGACAACACCATAACTTTAGGGTACCGGGGATTACATCCCCGACATTTTACTTGCTCGGATTCGAATCACAAGTGGGTTTGATTTAGTTTCCTTGAACGCCTTTTTGAACATGTCAAGAGGAGAAGGGGTTCTTTCCTTCCATCTGTATTTGTGTGGATTGTAACTCCCATTTTTTGTAATAGGTGTTTAGGTAGTTGTACTCATGTTTAGATATTTTTTGCTTGCATTGACTGGTGGTTATCTTCTGAGTATTGCCGTCGCACCAAACTATTGTTTTAGCTTCTTTTCTCATATTGCTAACAAATTTATAGAGTGTAGTGTTGATGTTGTGTTTTAGCGTGATCACCTATTTGTTGATCCCATAAAAAGAGACAAGAAGGATGTTCCTCAAATAGTGGCACTCTGTGGGCATCAACATGATGAAGAAATCAACTTCCTTTTTACCTTACTTATTTCTTAGATTTGTTATTTAGATGCATCGTATGAATGGTGCACTATAATCATGTACTCCAATGTTGGTGTGAAGGTCTGAGTTGCATTTTTCGCTTGATATGAATGTGATGAGATGGATGTGCATGTTTGGGTCAAAGTTCCATGTTTGGAATATATTTTTGCCGCAAAGATTTCTTTGAAAATAGACTGTGAGGCACGTGGCAGCCAAGCATTTGTGAGCGGAGTGACATCAATGCACACGGCTGGGCAAAAGTCTCAATATGCATTCTGGCATCGAGGGAAATTGTGGGTGCTTATTTTGGTGTGCCATCGAGTGAAATGACCCACAAGTATAGGGGATCGCAACAGTATTCGAGTGAAGTAAAACCCAAATTTATTGATTCGACACAAGAGGAGCCAAAGAATATTTATAAGCTTTAACAGATGATTTGTCAGATCAGCTGCACCTGTGAATAGACTTGCTCGAGACAGATTATCAGTAGCAACAGTTTTATAGCAGAGACAGTAGTGAAATAATAGCAGCGGTAGAATTAAGACAGCGATTGTGATTACGGTAGACAGCAGGATTAAAATACTATAGGCATAGGGACGGATGTACGGGCATTGCATGGATAAGATAATTCATGTAATATCATAGCATAGGCATTTGCAGATAAATAATATAAAGCACCCAAGTATTAACTAATCATAAGCATGTATTCCAATTTAGTTGTGCGTGCTCGCAATGAGAAACTTGCACATCATCTTTTGTCCTGCCAGCCCGTTTGCAGCGGGGACTCTAGTGAAACTACTGGCAATTAAGGTACTCCTTTTAATAAAGTACCGGAGCAAAGCATTAACATTCCGTGAACACATGTAATCCTCACATCACAGCCATTCCCTCCGGTTATCCCAATTGCTGTCACTTTGGGGCCATCGGTTCCGGACAATAATATGTGTATACAACTCATAGATATGATCTAAAACAATAATTATCCTCATGATACAATAACATGTTCAGATCTGAAATCATGGCACTCGGGCCCTAGTGTCAAGCATTAAGCATAACAAGTTGCAACAATGACGTAAAACACCGATAATGGATACTAGGCACCATGCCCTAACGATATTACAGCTATTACATGAATGATCTCATCCAATCCCTACCATCCCCTCAAGCCTACAGCGGTGGATTACTCACACATGGATGGGGGAAACATGGATGGTTGATGGAGAGGCGTTGGCGATGACGATGGCGATGATCCCCTTCGATTCCCCGTCCCGGCAGGGTACCGGAACAGAGACTTCTGGTCCCCGAACTAGGGTTCGCGGTGGCGGCGGCGTACGGAGATGTTTCTGGCGAAAGTGGATACCCCCCGTGCGTTTTTAGGTCAGGAGGGTCTTATAGCCGAGAGGGGGGTCGCGAGGAGGCGACCGAGGCGGTCCCACCTGGTCCTCGCGCGGCCAGGTCCTTGCCGCGCGGGCAGGGGGTGATGCGGCCTCGTCGCTCCCCTCCGTTTGATCTTCGTGGTTCCTGGACTCTTCGGGTGAGAAAACGACTACCAGGTGTTTTCGGGGTTTTTCCATAAAGTTGATATTTCTGCACAAAAACGAGACACCAAGGTAATTCTGCTGAAAACAGCGTTAGTCCGTGTTAGTTGTATTCAAAACACACAAATTAGAGGTAAAACAATAGCAAAAGTGTTCGGGAAAGTAGATACGTTTTGGACGTATCAACTCCCCCCAAGCTTAGCTTATTGTTTGTCCTCAAGCAATTCAGTTAACAACTGAGTGCGATAAAAGAACTTTCACGAACTCATTTGCTCATGTGATGTAAATATTCTCATTATGAGGACAAATGCTTAGACTATTCATAACAAGACATATATAAACGGTGTCACCCAATAGTTATGTAAACCATGAAAAGATGCCAATTATACCGATGATAAATAACATGAAACATATCAATTCACAGGATTGCAAGGCTCATAAGAAAGTATGATAAAGTGGTATCTCGCTTGCCCGAATGGAACAGCAAAACATAAATGCCCAGGCACCTCTGAGTTTCAAGGGAAGACTAGAGATAAAGATATCAAAGATAAAAGCATCAAGATTACATCGCAGTTAACATATTAAGGGACAAGCACATTACACTAAGAATGACAATTATGCTCTCAAGAAGGTGCTAAAAAAAAGATGGTGACTCAACAATAAAGTAAAAGATATGCCCTTCATTGAGGGAAGCAGGGATTTAACATGTGCTAGAGCTTCTTATCATTTTGAAAACAGAGGTAAAATTATTTTTGAGTGGTGGTTGTTTGGTCAACGAATGGCAATAGAGTTCTTGTTATCTTCCATACTAAGCAAATTGAGAGCGGTTCCGAATTATTTTTAAAACAAGGCACTTATAATATGCATCTTTATATTCATTCATTTTGATAGCTTGACACTCCTCCCAACCTTGCTAACATAACCATGGCTAACCGAATCCTCGGGTGCCCACCAAACAATCTCAAACCATGGAGGAGTGCCTATTTTTTATTTTCTCAAATCCTTTTTGATATTACAATGGTCTAACCAGCCCTTTGCAAAATTAGTGACGAGCAGATGTAGCATGCAAGTCAATTACTTAATTAGTATGGAAGATAACAAGCCCAACTACTACTTCCTCATGAGCTCAAAACAGTGGCACAAATTGAGAAGTGTTTGAAGGTTTTAAAGATAGCACATGCAAATTTACTTGAATGGTTCGAAATTGCCATGCATAGGTGTTTATGGTGGACTCTTTGGAATAACTTGGTTTTCAGGGGTTTGGAAGCACAAGCATTTTCAGCTTAGTACAAGTGGAGGCTAGCAAAAGATGGGAAAGCGACAATTCAAGAGAGTCATAACCGTCATAATCATGCTTGCGACGAAATAAAATTAACGGAGGCATAAAAATGATACTAGAACTCTGAGGCAAAATATGTCATCAAGACTTAATTGACTTTTTGTTTTCAGTCATAACATGTGTAAACATGTGCCAAGTCAATTCAAATGAATTATTCAGAGGAGGATACCACAATGTCATATTCTATTATGAGCAAAACAATGCAAGCAAATATCCATAGAAACATGACATCCATCATAAATAAATTGGAAACGATCATAAGAGAACACGAACTACTAAGCATCCACCAATCGACATATACCTTATGCGAACCATCTAAGCATGCTCACATGAATGAGTATATGTACAAAAATGAGAAACAAATAGAGTTCATTACCAGCCTCTTACCCAACTCGAATTGTCATAGATCATCATAATTGCCTTATCACTTGTGTGCTTGAAAGATATGAAATAATAACCAAGCTCCATGGAGTAACCGAAGGTAATGACCTCTGAAACAAACTATACAAAACCAAAGAGAAACAGCAAATATTTTTGGGTTTTCGGATTTAGGAACTAAAAACAGAACAGCCAGCAAAGACGATTTTTTTCGGGTGCCTTAACATGCCCAGATCAGAAAACTCAAAACTAATGAAAGTTGCGTACACATCTGAGGAACATGCACACGAAATTTCAGGTCATTCTGATATTTCTGTGAAGAGTTATGATTTAAACGGTGGACAGCAGAAATCTGTCCCTGCGCGAAACAGCACACAACAAAGCAAAATATTTTTGTGTTTTTGCATATTGAACTGAAATAAATACTAGGCATATTAATACTAGATACTAAAACAACCAGCAAGAGAGATAACAAAAATCTTTTTGGTGTTTTTGGATTTATGGAAAGCAAACAAAGCATGAACAAATGAGAGAAAGAAAGAAAACTACAACGAAACATGGATATACAAAGTACCGAATGGTAATGATATGTAGATGAGTGTGCTATCGGTATACCTCCCCCCCAAGCTTAGGCTTTTGGCCTAAGTGGAGATCAGCCCCAATGTCCCCATCCGTCGGTGTCGCGGGGGTAGGTGGAAGAGCTTTCCCCGTAGTATGAGCTCGAGGACGCGCCGGCGTGGTATCCGGTGTAATCCTCCTCCGGTGGCTCCTGCACGCGGTGCGCTTGGTGAAAACCCAGCGTGTTCAACTGCTCATCCAACTCCACCATCGAGTACGACCACGGTCTCCTGTCAAGACTGAACAAAGAAGGTTGCGTCAAAGGGACTTCCTTTTCACGACCGTTAGCAAAAACGACCCTAAACACAATGTTCTCCAAAGTGGAGCTGTTAGTGACAAATTGATGACCTTTCATTGCAGCAAGGTCAAGATAACAAGGAGCAAGTTGTGTATCATTAGGATCAATGTACAGCCCCAAATATTCAACAATGCGTGAGGCAATAATACCTCCAAAAATGGGGCCCCTAGCAGCTAAACGGCGAGCAATCAAAGTACCAAGGTTATACGGGAATTCACCCTTAAGTGCACCCGTAAGAAATGCAAGCTGCAAGTTAGAAACATTACTAGTGTTTTCCCTACCAAGCACACTAGTGGCAATGTAGTAAGCAAAATACTTGATAGCGGGGAATTGGATGTTCCTTATCTTGCCGCGTTGTGCAGAGCGGGTATCTTCGTTGGTCACCTCCTGGTAGGTTTGTGCCAACTCCGGTGGGTTCCCAGCAATCCTCATCGATGTCCCCACGTCTGCTGTACCTATCACCTCACAAAATTCCTGCAAAGTTAAGCTAACAGGCCTATCATATATCTTGAAAGAAATGGCTTTCCCATAAGACTTGGAGTTAAAAGTGAAAGACTCAGAAAAAGTCTTGGTGAGCCCATAGTATTGAGGCCTCTCATCCATCATGTAGGAGGTCAAGCCTACACTCTCCACAAGAGTTAGGAAGTCCTCAAGTAAACCTGCAGCACGAAGGAAATCATTACATGGGCGGGACGCGGAGTTTGGAACTCCCGCATCTCGCTCATCTCCAAACGTTGGTGCTAGGATTTCCTCGTTGTAGGATTGCCTAACACGAGTGGCAGCCCTTGGAGGCCTTGTCCTCCTCTGGAAATCTTCCTCAAACATGTCATCAAAGTCATGGTTATGCATCTTCCTTTTCTGAAATTTTTGACAAACATCAGAAAAATCGATTCTTAGCCAACTAAATGAAGGGAAACTACTATAGTGACTTACTAGAGGCTTAAGCATGCATCAAAACTAGTTATTTCAACTTAGAACAAGCATTCAAACTCACTAAACAAGATATCTACAGCAGCAAAATACTTCATATATATACCACTAAACAAAATTCTACTTGGATATTCGGAGGAGTCACATACCGGAGAGTAGATGCACCAAATTTCAGCAACAGAAATTGGCTGAATGTGGAGATCGAAATCACAGGAAACGAGCAGCAAGAACACGAGTTTGAGCTATCCAAAAGTGATTTTTCGGGCAAGAGGAAGGCAGGGGAAGGAGAGAGAGCAAGTGGGGGGCCTGTGGGCCCCACACCATGTGCTGGCGCGGCCTGGAGGCTGCCGCACCACCATGTGGTGAGGTGGCCCTGTGGGCCTCCCTGGTTACTCTCTGGCACTTCCAGGTCCCTCCTCGAAAAATATGATTTTTGATATAAAAAATTTAATTTTCTGAGAAACTTTATTTTTTTTTCATTTTCTGGTATTTTGCATTATTAAATTCAATATTGAAAAATTATTTTCTAACAACAAATTCAACTAAACATTGCAAACTAAATAACATTACAGTAGGTAAAACAAGAATGAGAGAAAGAAAATTGTTTAGCTTCTTTATGCATTTAAAATGCACTTGTTAACAAGGTTGATCAAGTCTTGCCACCAAATGAATTTTATATGACATAAAAGATTTTAAACTATATGAGACACTCATGTTACCTTATATTGAATTGGTATGGATCCAATCATGAGAGTTTTGTATTCTTCTTTATATGGGCAATCAATACTTCCCACTCTAATAGATCTCAAATTGGTAATTGTATTAACTCCAGGCATTTTATCAACTTTGTTGGGAAAATAAACAGTATGCTCCTTGTCATGAACATTAAAAGTAACTTTTCCTTTATTGCAATCAATAACAGCCCCTGCAGTATTTAGAAAAGGTCTTCCAAGAATAATAGACATATTATCATCTTCAGGCATTTCAAGAACAACAAAGTCAGTCATAATTAAACAATTGGTAGTTATTTGAACAGGAACATCCTCACAAATTCCAACAGGAACAGCAGTAGATTTATCAGCCATTTGCAAAGATATATCAGTAGGTATCAATTTATCAAGGTAAAGTCTCTTGTAAAGAGAGAAAGGCATAACACTTACTCCAGCTCCCAAGTCACATAGAGCAGTTTTAACATAATTATTTTTGATAGAGCAAGGAATAGTTGGAATACCTGGATCACCCAGCTTCTTTGGAACTTTGCCATTAAAAGAGTAATTAGCGAGCATAGTAGATATTTCCTCATTAGGAATTTTCCTTTTGTTAGTCACAATATCTTTCATATATTTAGAATAAGGAGGCAACTTAATAGCATCAGTCAAAAGAATTTGCAAGAACAATGGTTTCATCCAGTCACAAAATTTATTATAATGTTCTTCCTCTTTTGTTTTAAGTTTCTTAGCAGGAAAAGGCATTGGTTTTTGGACCCAAGGTTCTCTTTCATTACCATGTTTCTTAGCAATAAAATCTTCTTTAGTGTACTTTTTATTTTTAACATGCTTTTCAGGTTCCTCCTCTAATTCTTCTCTATCCGAATTAGCATTTTTATCATTATCATTGTTATTAGCATCATCATTGTTGTGTTCATTACCACTTTCAGTTTCAGCATCAGAAACAGATATACTATTAGGATCATTAACAGGTTCAGAGGATTCTACAACAGTTTTATGTTTCTTTTTCTTTTTCCTAGAAGGAGTACTAGGTTCATTAACTCGTTGAGAATCTTGTTCAATTCTTTTATAATGTCCTTCAGGATACAAAGGGTCTTGAGTAGATTTACCACCTCTAGTTGTTACTTCACAAACAAGTTTTTCTTTAGCTATAGAGGCATTCGCTAGCAATTCTTTTTGCACTTTAGTGAGTTGATCTATTTGAGTTTGAACCATATGAAAGTGTTTAATGAGCACTTTAACATCATTAGAAGTTCTATCAACAATATCATGCAAATCATTAATAGCACGAGAATTTTCCATTAAATGATTCTCTATTCTCATATTAAAATTGCATTGCTTAGTAATAAAAGTATCAAATTCATCTAAGCATTGAGCAGGAGGTTTAGAGTAAGGGATATCTCCATCATCAAACCTTTGGAGAGAGTGTACCTCAATTACGGTTGAAGGAGGAATTGGTTTACATAATTCTTCAATAGGAGGTAAATACTTCACATCTTCAGATTTAATACCACTCTCCTTAAGAGATCTTTTAGCTTCCTTCATCGTTTCTTCATTTAATTCAATCATACCTCCCTTCTTCGATGTTGGTGGTGGTGTTAGAGTAGGTTCAGGAATATTCCAATCATCATTATTCTTGCATATCATGGCTAATAATTCCTCAGCCTCTTCGGGAGTCCTTTTCCTGAAAACACAACTAGCAAAACTATCCAGGTATGTCCTAGATTCAGCAGTTAGTCCACTATAAAATATATCAAGTAGATCATTTTTCTCCAAATCATGGTTCGGCTGGCCTCTTAAAATGGAACAAAAGCGTGTCCAAGCTTTAGGCAATTTCTCATCTTCATCTTGATTAAAATTATAGATTCTTAACAAAGCATCATGTTGAGCACTAGCAGGAAAATATTTTTGAAAGAAAGCATCAAGCAAACCCTTAGGACTAGTGATGGAACCAGGAGACAAATTATTATACCAGGTTTTAGCTTTTCCTTTTAATGAAAAAGGAAATATTTTAGCAACAAAGTAAGTGCGTCTTTTAATGTCCTCAGCAAATATTCCACTTAAATCAGACAATACATTCATGTGTTCTACAGCACTTTCATTTTCAGTTCCACAAAAAGGTTCTCTTTCAACAATAGCTATATGAGCCAAATCAAGAGAGAAATCATAAGCTTTATCTTTAATGTTGATAGGAGATGTAGCAAACGTAGCATCAGGAGATAATTTATATCTAACCGCACGTTTTTCAACAAGATTTTTAATAGCACTAGCATCTTTAATAGCATTAATTTCTTCAACAAGAGCATCATCAAGATCCACATACATATCATCACGCTCATCATAAGTATCACGTGTAAATTCGGGTGAATTAACAGGTGTTTCACCATTTTCATCAGGGATTTCAGCATTTTCAATTTGTTTAGATTTAGCAATAGTAGCATCTAAAAAGGGACCTAATGAACCAGTTTCATCAAGAGCAGTAGAAGCATCATCATAAGTAATTTCAGATTCAGCAGTAGTAACAGAACATGCAGGTTGTGGTGGTGTAACAAACTTACTCATCACAGTTGGAGAGTCAAGAGCAGCAGAGGTACTCAGAGTCGTACCTTTTCTTGTAGTGGATGGCAGTATGGGAAACTTCTTATCAGCAGGTTTTCCCATGATGAATAAATTCCAGCGAACAATATCACACTCAGGTGGGCTTATAAATAAAGCTATGCTCCCCGGCAACGGCGCCAGAAAATAGTCTTGATGACCCACAAGTATAGGGGATCGCAACAGTCTTCGAGGGAAGTAAAACCCAAATTTACTGATTCGACACAAGGGGAGCCAAAGAATATTTATAAGCTTTAACAGATGATTTGTCAGATCAGCTGCACCTGTGAATAGACTTGCTCGAGACAGATTATCAGTAGCAACAGTTTTATAGCAGAGACAGTAGTGAAATAATAGCAGCAGTAGAATTAAGACAGCGATTGTGATTACGGTAGACAGCAGGATTAAAATATTGTAGGCATAGGGACGGATGTACGGGCGTTGCATGGATAAGATAATTCATGTAATATCATAGCATAGGCATTTGCAGATAAATAATATAAAGCATCCAAGTATTAACTAATCATAAGCATGTATTCCAATTTAGTTGTGCGTGCTCGCAATGAGAAACTTGCACATCATCTTTTGTCCTGCCAGCCCGTTTGCAGCAGGGCCTCTAGGGAAACTACTGGCAATTAAGGTACTCCTTTTAATAAAGTACCGGAGCAAAGCATTAACATTCCGTGAACACATGTAATCCTCACATCACAGTCATTCCCTCCGGTTATCCCAATTGCTGTCACTTTGGGGCCATCGGTTCCGGACAATAATATGTGTATACAACTCATAGATATGATCTAAAACAATAATTATCCTCATGATACAATAACATGTTCAGATCTGAAATCATGGCACTCGGGCCCTAGTGTCAAGCATTAAGCATAACAAGTTGCAACAATGACGTAAAACACCGATAACGGATACTAGGCACCATGCCCTAACGATATTACAGCTATTACATGAATGATCTCATCCAATCCCTACCATCCCCTCAAGCCTACAGCGGTGGATTACTCACACATGGATGGGGGAAACATGGATGGTTGATGGAGAGGCGTTGGCGTTGGCGATGACGATGGCGATGATCCCCTTCGATTCCCCGTCCCGGCATGGTGCCGGAATAGAGACTTCTGGTCCCCGAACTAGGGTTCGCGATGGCGGCGGCGTACGGAGATGTTTCTGGCGAAAGTGGATACCCCCCGTGCGTTTTTAGGTCAGGAGGGTCTTATAGCCGAGAGGGGGGTCACGAGGAGGCGACCAAGGCGGTCCCACCTGGTCCTCGCGCGGCCAGGTCCTTGCCGCGCGGGCAGGGGGTGACGCGTCCTCGTCGCTCCCCTCCGTTTGATCTTTGTGGTTCCTGGACTCTTCGGGTGAGAAAACGACTCCCAGGTGTTTTTCCATAAAGTTGATATTTCTGCACAAAAACGAGACACCAGGGTAATTCTGTTGAAAACAGCGTTAGTCCGTGTTAGTTGTATTCAAAACACACAAATTAGAGGTAAAACAATAGCAAAAGTGTTCGGTAAAGTAGATACGTTTTGGACGTATCAGTCATTTTTCAGTACCTCCCTAAGAAACTCATTCAAGGTTACAAGTACCGAAGAGTTGGAGATATTTTATACTGGAACAGACGCATGGCTTTGCCTTCTTGGGGCAATTTTAAAACTCGTGACAACACATAGGTTGAATTGATGACTGGGTTTGGGCAGTTCTGCAATGACAACAGCTTAGTTGAAGGCTCGGTCTTCTTGTCAAGGTCGAGGTCAGGGAACTATGCATAGCAATGCAGCCGGAGGACATGAATGCCTTCCTGAAGATTGAATCCATCTTCTAGGTCCTTGTAGTATATTTTGGAGATTGGATGTTCTATTTTTAGTTTCATCAATCATTGGGATGTTGATGTGCTTGTTAAAACTTATATGTCCAAAAACTTGATTGATTTGTTTTGTAGTGCAAATTATGTATGAACCTTTTCTTTAGATGTTATGTACTACAATTTGACGCGCTACCGATCGGAGACGGAATGGGGGAGGCGCTCGGTGCTCATGTGTAGAGAGTAGACGTAGGGTTAGTTTTAGGTTCTGGTTTTCCCTAGTGGCTTTAGGCCTTATGCCATTTGTTCGAGGCCTCTCCGTGATGAGTGCGAGCAGGGTTGCAGAGTCGATGGCGGCGTTCTCTCCGGTCATCCTTTAGCGTGGAGTTCAGTGGAGGGTTGCATATATGGCGGAGGCCTCGCCAATAAGCTCGGTATAGTTCGTTTTCTTGCGGATCTGGAGGATCTCGTCCTCTTTTATACCATCTGAGTGACGGAGAAGAAAAGGGTGTGCGATTTGGCCCATATAGGCCTAAATCTAGAGATAGTTGGGGAATGGTTGAAGTTGCTCTGCTGATTCAAGATGATTCGCATTAGCATTGTGACAAAAGTACTCGTCATACCGTCGTGTCCTCTGGCTGACAAGGCGGCTGCTCCGAGCATTGGGGTCATCTTATGTTCTACTGCTTTTCATCTGGCACCATTGCTTCTTTTTCAACCTTCAAACCGGCTGGCTAAGGTGGAGACCCTTCATCTTCATTAGAGCGTTCCCCATCTGCGTTGCACCAAGTGGCGGAGTCCCTAGCGACGGCATGGATGGTTGTTCGGTGGAGAAGTACCTCTCGTAAATCTCCATCTCCGGACCGGGTTCCTTTTTTGCCAAAAAGGAGGACTACATTATTTTTTCTTCTTTTTTGTAGATCCTCTTTGTAACACCTAATCCCACCGATCATGGTTAATGCAATTTTTAGGTCCTTGGTGGCTTTCTCCTCTTGTGCAAAAAAAAAGACATCTTTTTTTTTTGAAACTACAAAGGACATCCTTCTAATTACTATAGGCTAGGAAATTTTGAAATTGTCGAGGAGTGACTCCCACGTAACAGGGGTAGTCTCGCCCTGAAGAGAGGTTCGAAGGGGGGGGGACTGAACACGGAGGTCTAACAACTCTCGAGGGGCTCGACGACGATGCTCGCCGAGCCTGAAGAAGGACAATCACGCCAGAGATGGACACCAGCCCGTACCCAGGTTCACGGCCCTCGAGAGGAGGTAAAACCGCTACTCGTGCTTGTCTGTATTGCACTGTGAAGGTTACAGGACAATGAGCTTGCCGAAGGCTCTCTTGAGGCAGTTTGGTGCCTGGAGAGGGACACAATGATCGTCTTCCTCCTCCAGCAGTTGGCTATCCTATCTGTTTAGGGGGCGGTTGCGCGATTGGGCGATCGATCCCCCTCTACGGCGGAGCTCCTGCTCCTTTTATAGGCGCTCCGGGCTCCGTCCTCGTGCTGGTGGGCTCCCACACGTCGGTGGCGTCAAGGAGAGGGAGCCCACAGCGGCTCCTCCGTCCATGGACGCGGCTCATCCGTGCTAAAGTAGCGCGCCGTGGCCGACAGGTTGCAGGCGGCGCAGGGCGGCTCGCAGGCGCAGCAGAGGTCGTGGTGGAGCCCACGGTGACGATCTTCTTGGAGCGTTGCGCCGTCCAGCCGCTTTATCACCAAAGAGGAAAGTCCTGGCTGTCCGGCCGCAGGCGGCGCGACTTTGTTGACTCCTTTATCACCAGAAGGGCCACTGGGATGCTTACGTCACCCTGCGGCTGCTGCAGGGGCCATGTGCGTCCTGCAGCGCTTGCTTAGCCGCGAAGTGTCTCCACAGGGCCGTGGTCGCCTGTGGAGGGGTTTTCTGCTGACTCCTCTCCAGGCGGGCTGTGCCTGGGGAGTCTCTTGAAGCGCAGGGTCCTCTTCAGGCCCTGGCGTCCTCTTCAGGCCTCGAGAGGGGGTGCCTCTTGAGGATCCCTCCAAGCGGTAGCCTGGTCCTCAGCCGTTCTGCCGAAGTTCTACGCGGGCGAGGCCTGTAGGGAGTGGGCCGTGCATACCCCGGTCCTTACTGGGCCGACAGTAGCCCCCGGGCCCACGATGGGCACGACGAGGCCCGCTGGGTCTAGGCGAAGCGTCGTGGGGCCAAACCTGCAGGCCGGGCCGAGCCACGCGTCACTCCGGCGAGCAACGGTTGCGCACGATATGGGACGTGCGTCGTGGGGGGTCCCACCACGCCCCGGTAACTGCTCCTTGACGAGACATAAAAACCCCGGCGCCGGAGCAGGGAGCCGTTACTACTCCCACTTCTTCTCGCAGACGCCAACCGCACAGAGCTCTCCGCTCCTGCAATCCGGCGCCCTCTTCTCCGATTTCTCCAACTTCCCCTCGCGCCGCTCCCTTCTTCCCTCCGACAATGACTCCGCCGAAGAACAAGGGCAAGGCGGCCGCGGGGTCTTCATCGCAAGCGGCGCCCGCTGAGGCCGCACACGGCGCGGCACTGCTGGGCGTGCGCGTCAACGACAAGGCGCTCGAGAAGGTCCGCTTCCTGGTGGCGGACCGGACCAACGAGCACGGCGCCACCGCACTCAAGCCTGCGGCGCACGGGAAACGCCCGCGAGGGTTTTTCCCCATCTTCCAGCACTGCGTCTCGGCGGGCCTGGTGCCGCCCTTCTCCCCGTTCCTGGAGGCGGTGCTGGCCTTCTACCAAATCCAACTGCTGCACCTCCACCCCAACTCGGTGCTCATCCTCGCCATCTTCGCCTACCTCTGCGAGGCGTACCTAGGCGTGGAGCCCACGGTGGAGCTCTTCCGGTGCTTCTACGCGCTCCGGAGCACGGCGAAGAATGAGCGCTCGGGATGCGTCTCCTTCCGCATCGTGGACGGCATGGGGAGCGTCTACATCCCCATGTCGTGGAGCGAGGGCAAGGCTATCACCTCCGTGACGAAGAAGGTGGACGACTTCCGCCAGCGGTGGTTCTTCGTTGGCGTGGAGCAGCCAAGCGCCTTCCTCGAGGTCCCTGACGCGCCGCCCGTGAAGAACTCGCACTGGGGCAAGGCCACCTTCTGCGGCGCGTAGAACGTGATGCTGTCGGGCCGCCTGAGCTACCTCCGGGAGGAAGGCCTCACGGGGCAAATCGTCGTGGCGGACTTCGTGACGCGCCGCCTCGCCCCACTCCAGGCGCACGCGATGCCGATGTGGATGTACTCCGGCCCCAATGACAAGATGCGGCTCCATCGTGAGGACAACGACAAGGACGCCGTCGACAACGTCTTGTCCGCGCTCTTCATCAACCCCGCGGTGCCCGCCATGGAGGAACTCCCGATCTCCCTCAGGCCTCTGCACCAGTACAACATGACCGAGCGTCTGGCCGTTCTGGAGGGGGTTCCTCCGTACACTCCGGCAGGCCCGGCGCGGAAGGTGGTGCCCGTGCCTGTGGTGCATGATGCGGAGGGGGCAGAGACGCCCTCTGCCTCAGGAGCCGGGCAAGGCGAGGAGGAAGCCGCGGCAGGCGAGGAGGAGGCCGCGGCGGGCGAGGAGGCCTCTTCGAGGGCCAGGCCCCAAGCGGGCGAGATTTGCGACATCTCGTCAGGTGACGACGAAGGCGCCTTCGCGGGGGCGCCCACGCGTCGCGCGGAGGAGGAGGAGTCTGAAGAGGAGGCCTCTGACGAGGACTCCTTGCTGGGGCGTCGCGAGCCCCGGTCCAAGGCGGCCTGCGACAGGCCTGGCGCGAGGCCCTCTGACGTCCCTTCTAAGAGGAAAGCCGAGGCGCCTCTGGAGAGGCCAGACGCCAGGCCCAGGCCCTCCTGGCGCTCGCCAGGCTTGGCGTGGGTTGACACCGGCGCCAAGCGGTCTGGGTAAGTTCCTTCAATTACTAAACGCTTGATTATTGCACTCTTCTTCTCATATTTCTGACACTCGCCCCCCGATACTTTCAGCGACCTAGTGCCTGTGAAACGCCGTAGGCTTCGCAAGGCAGCGGAGGTGAAGGGAGCCGCGGCAGAGGCCGTGGCTGGAGAGGCCGCGAGGCCTGGGGAGATGGCCACGGCAGGCCCAGCCGAAGAGGCGCCTCAGGCGGAGGCAACTGAGCTTCTGGCGGAGGCAGCAGCGCCTCAGGCGGAGGCCGCTGCACCGCCCCCCGTGCCCTTAGTGGTGGAGGTGCAGGAAGAGCGGTCGGCCAGCCCTCCTCGAGCTCCTATACCGCCTCGCGTGGCTACGCCGCCGCGTGAGTCGATTCCGGCACGCGAGGCCACCCCACCTCGCGCGGCTACGCCTCCCGCGCAACCAGAGGCCGAGGCAGACCAGGGCCCACCAAGCGCGGGCGCCTCTGCAGGGGGAGCTCCTCCTTCTCCGCCACGCCCCACAGCGGGGGGCGAGGCGCAAGAGGCGACGCGACCGGGCGACGAGGGCGGCGAGACCATCCTGGGCGCGGCGAAGGACCGGGGGCAGCCTAGCCCCCAGGCACGCCCAGAGGCCTCATCCTCAAGGTTCGACGCCGGGGCCGGGCCCTCCTCGCAACGCGGCCTGGTCCTGAGCGGCTGGGACTGGAGCAAGGGACACCGTGAGGTGGCCTTCCGCGTGGTGAGGGAGTCCCTGGAGGGCCTGGAGGCGCAGCTCGCCTTTGAGGACGCCCAACTTGCTCAGCAACGCGACGAGCTCGCGGAGGCCTGGGGGCGCTTCCACGCCGCGGTTGAGGCCCGGCGCCAGGAGGATCAGGCGCTCCAGGCCGCCCGCGAGGAGGCCATCCGCTTTGCTAAGGAGGTCCGAGAAGGGGCCGTCCGCGACGCAGACGAGCTCCTTGCCCCCCTCCAGGACGCGCGCGATGCGGCCGCCGATCTCCTTGCGGAGGTGAAGGCCGAGCGCGCGGCTATGGAGGGCTCGCTGGAGCAGAAACGCCGCGAGGTCTCCCAGCTAGAGTCCCAGCTCCTCTCCGCCCACCGGGCCGCGCAGGAGACCCTGGAGGAGGACCGCAAGAGCTTAGCCGAGCGTGAGCGGCAGCTGGCCTCCAGGGAGAAAGACGTGGAGCAGCGCGACGAGCAGCGGCTCCAGGCGGAGGGTGAGCTGGCCACCAAGCGGGAAGAGCTCGAGGCGCGTGAGGGGGACCTGGCCCAAGCGCTCCAGCGGCACGACGATAACGTCACCGCCCAGAGGCAAACCCTGGAGCACTTCCAGCTGCGGTTCGCTGAGAAGAAAAAGGAGGCGGAGGCTGCCCTCGCGGAGCGCGAGAAAGACTTCAGGCGGACCATCTCCCAGGAGTTCCGCGACAAGGCCAAGAAGCAAGAGGACCGCTTCAAGGCCAAGCACATTGCTGACGCCAAGCGGATCGCGGAGCTTGAGAAGGTCAACTCCAAGCTCGAGGTCCGCCTCCAACGCGCCAAGGACGCCTACCGCCAGGCTGAGGAGGGCCGCCGGGCTGCTGCCCTGGAGCTGGACGCCCTCATCAAGGACGTGGAGGGGCAGGCGGGCTCTGCAGCCAAGCAGGTGACGGAGGCCGTGGACACCGCGCAGGCGGCTCTCGTGCTCGCGAAGCAGCGGGACCGCATGTTCCAGGCGCTGGTAGCGAGAGGCAATGAGCTCGCGGCCCAGCTCGGCGCAGAAGCGCCGCTCACCGAGGCTCGCGGTCGTGGTGATGCTGCGATGTACCTGGTCTACTTCGACCAGCTCTTCACGGCCCTCGAGGGTCCCGCCGGCGATCTCCGCGAGGTGATTGAGGTCGAGAGCCGCCAGCTTCTGGAGGTGGTGGTCGACCGCATCTTCACCAACCTCCGGCTCCTTTCGCCCAGCTTCGACCTCTCCACGGTGACCGAGGCGCGCCCGGCTGGAGAGGCCCTGCAGGTCTCCAACGCCCTCCGCGAGCAAGTGGAGGCCTTCTGCAACCGCTTCAAGCGTGCGGAGGTGGCTGCGGAGGACAGCGAGGAGGAGGCCGCCCCTGCCGAGGAGGAGGACGCTGAGGAGGAGCGTGCTGGCGCGGACTCCGCCTGAGTCTTGCTGGTCGCGCCTTTGAGCGCTTGTATCTGAGACAATTTTTTGTATTCAGACATTGTACGTTTTGGGCCTGTAATATACCTCTTTAAGCTTATTTATGCTAGCTTGTTTGCCCCTCGAGAGGCCTTTTCTGCTTTACTTTCATGTCTATGTTTTCTCTGCGTCGTTAGGACCCGTCTCTTCGCACTATGACTCCGCCACTACGGTATGCTAGAGCAATGACTCAGCAAGGCCGGGGGGAGTTTAAGGCTTGGAGAGGTAAGAGCCCTGAGTCGCGATGCCCAAGTGCTCCCCATTGATGTGCGAGTAGTCCATGAAGCGTAAGGGAGAACGAAATCGCTCGAGGGACAAACGTGCGCTTGGAGAGAAAAGGCTCTCGAGTCGCAGGAGCGGGACTTAGCTTCTCGAGGCTTTTGCCCTGTAGAGGCTTTTTAGCTTGCCGGGGAGGTCCTCTTCAAGGGTTTTTCCCTGCTGCCTCCTCAGGCTTGTAGAGACGCTTGTTCCCTATAGATGTTAGAGAGGCAGGACCAAACGCTTGTGCACTTTACCATGGACTAATGCGCGCTTATAGGTCTCCTCAGGCGTTCCTTGCGAGGAGAGAGAGTACCAAGGTCCTTTGTAGAGATGGCGTGTTTGTGAGGGCCTGCCCTCTAGCCAGAGCTCGGATCCTTGGGTTTTGCAGTGCTGCTGGTGTGTCATTTGAGGCACTGGCACCGTACTCAGCCCCCGCTCGCGAGGTGCGCATGTGGAGAGATATAAGTGCCCATTTTCAATAAGGAAAATAATGCTGAAATAAACTCACCACCAAAATATTACATAGCGGCGCCGTAGCGCATAGTTCACTTAGGAACGAAAGTGGCGCCTGAGCGCAAAGTTCACTTGGAACGAAAATCGGTTCATTACACTTGGGTTTGCCAAGCTAACGTTCCTTCCATGTCGAGGCATGGGGACCACCCATTAGTGGCAGAGGTTCACTGCGGCCTGCGAGGGCTCATTTGCAGGAGAGCTCGGAGGGCTGGGCCTCGGGAGAAGCTTTGAGAAGCTTGGAGGTGGAGCCGTGAGCTTCCCTCTAGAGACAAAAAATGCTTGGAGGTGGAGCCGTAAGCTGCCTCTTCAGCTAGATGTCTTGACGTGACAATGATCACGGGTAGAACTTGCGCAGGTGCGCGATGTTCCACGGGTTCTTGACGGGGATGCCGTCTTCGGTCTCGAGGCGTACTGCGCCAGGCCTGGCGACGTGGGAGACCCTGTAGGGACCTTCCCACATTGGCGAGAGCTTGTGGAGGCCTTCCCTGGAGAGGATTCGCCTGAGGACGAGGTCGCCCGCTTCAAGGGTGCGTGAGCGCACATGGCGGCTGTGGTAGCGTCGCAGGTCTTGCTGGTACCCTGCCGCTCTGAGGGCGGCCTGACGGCGCAGTCCCTCGAGAAGAAGCAGGTCGTCGTTGTGGAGGCCCTCTTGGGTGTCCTCATTGAAGGCAAGGACCCGTGGCGATCCATGCTTGATTTCTGCGGGGAGGACTGCCTCAGCTCCGTAGACCAGGGCGAACGGCGTTTCGCCTGTAGGCCTCGAGGAAGTTGTGCGTATGGACCAGAGCACTGAGGGGAGCTCGTCGATCCAGCCCTTGCCGTGGCCCTTGAGGATGTTGAAGCTCCTTGTCTTGAGCCCCTTGAGGACCTCAGCGTTTGCTCGCTCGGCTTGACCGTTGCTGCGTGGGTGAGCTACTGAGGCGAAGCAGACCTTGACACCAAGCTTATCGCAGTATGCTCGGAAGACACCGCTGGTGAATTGCGAGCCGTTGTCGGTGATGATGCGGTTGGGCACGCCGAAGCGGCAGACCAAGCTCCTGATGAACTTCACCGCAGCCCCAGCTGGTATGGTGCGCACCGGCTCAACCTCGGTCCACTTGGTGAACTTGTCGATGGCCACGAAGAGGAAGCGGTAGCCCCCCTGCGACCTTGGGAAGGGGCCCAAGATGTCCAGCCCCCAGACTGCAAATGGCCAGGAGAGCGGGATGGTTTGAAGCTCCAGTGCCGGCTGATGAATTTGCTTGGCGTGGAATTGGCAGGCGTCGCAGGTTTGCACAATGGCGACCGCATCTTGAAGCACCTGAGGCCAGTAGAAGCCGCTCCTGAAGACCTTGCCTGTGAGGGTGCGCGCACATGAGTGGTGGCCGCACTCCCCGCTGTGGATGTCCTTAATCAGCTCTCGGCCTTCCTCAGGAGGGACGCACTTGAGCGCGATACCATTTGGGCGCTTGCGGTAGAGGTTTCCCTCGAGGATGCAGTAGGATTTCGCCTGTCGAGCGATTCGCTCTGCGTCAGCATCCTCTTCAGGGAGGATTCCTTTCACCAAGTAGTCCTTGATCTCATCAATCCAGCCTGAGGCCTGGCGGGTTGCCGTCAGCAACAGGCGCTCCCCTGTGCTGGGGCCGCAATCGGGCGCTCCAGACTCAGGAGGTGGTGGGAGCGCTTCGTCTGCGCCTGCGGCTGTGGCCTCTCGAGGCTGCTTGATGGATGCCTTGGCGAGCCTCTCTTCAAAGACGCCGGCAAGCTGGGGTTGCCTTCGCGAGGCTCGCTTGGCGATGTCGTCAGCCTCTTGGTTTTCTTTCCTCGGGATGTGCATGAGCTCCATGCCCCTGAAGTGCTTCTCGAGCTTGCGGACCTCTTCGAGGTATGCGGCCATGTGGTCGTCTTTTGGTGTGTAGCTCTTGTTGGAGAAGTTGACAAGCAACTGGGAGTCTCCCTTGACGAGAAGGTGCTTGACGCCCAGAGCGATGGCGGCCCTTAAGCCGGCGAGGAGGCCTTCGTATTCGGCGATATTGTTGGAGATCTTGTCGATTGTGAAGCACAGCTGGACAGCGTAGTATAGCTTGTCACCCTTGGGCGAGGTTAGGACGACGCCTGCTCCGCCATTGCGGCAAGCGAAGGCTCCATCGAAGTGCATGGTCCAATGGCTTGACGCTGTGTCTCCCGAGGGCTCGGCCTCTGCCTCGCGAGGCTCCTCAGGGCTTGGGTCAGTCCATTCGGCGACGAAGTCAGCCAACGCTCTTCCTTTTATGACCCTCGTGGTGTCGAAGCGCAAGTTGAATGGCTGCAGCTCGATGTTCCATCCCGCGACACGATCTGTGGCGTTGGGATTGCGCAGGATCTGCTCCAGGGGGAAGGCAGTGACCACCGTGATGGGGTGGCCCTGGAAGTAGTGTCTCAACTTCCTGGAGGCGATGAGGAGCGCGACGAGGAGCTTTTGCTGCATTGGATACCTCTCGCGAGCGTCCCGCAGTACTGTGCTGACGAAGTAGACGGGGTGCTCGACGAGGGTTACCTGAGGTGGCGCAGCGTCAGCCCCCTGTGGAGGCTCTTCAGGGCCCTTGTCGAGATCTGCCTGTGGAGGCGTCTCGACAGGGGTGGGGGGAGCAGACTCGACTTGAGGCGGTGGGCCTGGCAGTGGGTCTGTGGAGGCTGCTCCTTCGACGAGGCCTTTGTCGGGGGGTTCTGGGCTTGGAGTGGCAGTGCTCTTCTTGGGAAGGACAGGCTCTTCCCTCTCGACCACCAAGACGGCGCTTGCGGTCTGAGGGGTGGCTGAGAGGTACAGCTTCAGGTGCTCGCCTGCCCTGGGGGCCACCAAGACTGGAGGGCTAGCCAGATACTTCTTTAAGTCTTCGAAGGCTTTATCCGCCTCAGGGGTCCACTTGAATGTGCCCGATCTCTTCATGATCTTGAAAAATGGCAGGGCTCTCTCGCCAAACTTAGAGATGAAACGGCCAAGGCTGGCCATGCAGCCCGCTAAGCGCTGCATATCCTTGAGTCGGCGGGGAGGCTGCATTTGCTCTATGGCCTTGATCTTGTCAGGATTTGCCTCTATGCCACGATGGGACACGAGGAATCCGAGGAGCTTGCCTGAAGGGACCCCGAAGACGCACTTGGCGGGGTTCAGCTTGATGTTCACCTTTCTCAGGCTGGCGAAGGTTTCCTCGAGGTCTCTCAAGAGGGTGTCCCCCTCTCGAGACTTGACCACGATATCATCGACGTAGGCCTCGGCGTTCCTGCCCATCTGCGCCCCCAAGGCTATCCTCATGAGCCTCTGGAAGGTGGCTCCAGCGTTCTTCAGGCCGAAGGGCATGCATGTGTAGCAGTACACACCACAAGGGGTGAGAAATGCCGTCTTCTCCTCGTCTTCTTTAGCCATCTTGATCTGGTGATAACCAGAGAAGGCGTCCAGAAAGCAGAGGAGGTCACAGCCAGCGGTGGAGTCCACGATCTGGTCTATCCTCGGCATGGGGTATGGGTCCTTGGGGCAGGCCTTGTTGACATCGGTGTAGTCGATGCAGAGTCGGCCTCCTCCAGCGGGTTTAGGGACAACCACGCCGTTGGAGAGCCAAGTGGGGTGCGCGACTTCGCGGACGACGTTTGCCGCCTTTAGCTTCTCTACTTCCTTGATGATGAAAGCTTGCTTCTCGGGGGCTTGCTTACGTGCTTTTTGCTTGAAGGGGCGTGCGTCTGGACACACGGCTAAATGGTGCTCGATCACCTCCCTTGGTACACCGGACATATCTGACGGAGTCCATGCGAACATGTCAGAGTTTGCCCGAAGGAAGGCGACGAGCGCGCTTTCCTATTTGGGAGGCAGAGCAGCGCCTATGGTGACGCTAGCCCCCGAGCCTTCAGCCCCCGAGCTGGTGGTGTCCAGCGGCACCTTCTTCGTGGCGGCTTGCTCCTGAGAGAACACTTGCTTCTTCTTCTTGGGCCTCTCGAGAGGCTCCATGTCCTCGTCAGCCGGGAAAGCCATGGCGGCTGCCTTGTAGGCGCTCTCGACAGCGCGCGTGGCGTCCAGGACATGGCCATGGACGGCGATGGTGCCGGCGCTGCCGGGAATCTTGACCATGTTGTAGGCGTGATGCGTGACGGCCATGAACTTCACGAGGGCGGGGTAGCCGAGGATGGCGTTGTACGGCAAACCGATGTGGGCGACGTCGAAGTCGATCAGCTCCGTGCGATAGTTCTTCTGCGTGCCAAAGGTGACCGCGAGGCGGACTTGCCCCAGAGGCTCGATTGAACCACTGGTGACGCCCGTGAACGGCCTGGAGGGCATAAGCCACTCGTAGGGCACTTGAAGCGTCTCGAAGGTCTCGACAGAGATGACATTCAGGCCCGCTCCCCCATCAATGAGCGTCTTGGAGACGGTGATGTTGTTGATGGTGGGGGAGCAGACCAGGGGGAGGGTTCCAACAGTCTTGGTCGACTTGGGGTGGTCCTTGGCGTCGAAGGCGATGGTGTACTGGGACCACTTGAGGGGTCTAGAGGTCTCAGTGCTCGGGAGCGCAGCGTTGAGTTCGCGGGCGAACTGCTTGAACTGATTGTTCGACTTGGGCGCTTGAGCTCCGCCGAGGATGCAGGCCATGGCGCCTCTCGGGGCCTGGTAGCCTCCATCTTCCTCGTCGGGGAGGTTGTTGTTCTTCTCGGCGGCGTTGGCTTGAGTGCCCGACGGCTTCTGGTAGCCGCCATCGCGCCTGCCCTTGCCGTCTCTGCGGTAGCCGCGACCTCTGCCGCGGCTTCCGCTGCCTTCTCCTCGCTCGCGTTCCCTGCTCAGCCTCTTGAGGTCGAAACAGTCGTCTGTGGCGTGCCCACGCCTGTTGTGGTAGACGCAGAACGGATGGTGGTCCACCTCTTTGTCGCCGCGCTCGGGAGAACCCCTGCGGGAGCCCTTCGCGTCAGGCTCTGCCGCGAGGACCGCGGTGGCCTTGCGCTTGGGCTCTTCCTTCTTCTTGTGGCTCTTGGACCCCTCGCCAGGGTCGTCCCCCCGCGCGCTCATCTTGACGAAGAGGATTCCCTCTTCAGCCTTGGCGCACTTATCCGCCAGATCGAACAGCTTCACCACAGAGGTGAGCTTGTCGTGGATGCCGAGCTTCTCGAGCATCCTGCGGTTCGTGATGCCCTCGCGGAAGGCAGCGATCACCTGGGTGTCGGGGATGTTTGGAATCTTGTTCCGCACCTGGCTGAAGCGCTGGATGTACTTGCGAAGAGTCTGAAAGTGCATGGTTGCCCCCATGCGTGGTTTTGGTAATTAATGACAATCCTTATGGACTAATGTTTACATTGAGATATTCTTATAGATCTTGTCCATGGGAAAATATAGGAGTTCATGTGTTGGACTCTTCAAGATGACATAATGACCAATGCTCTATTCAAGGGTTAATATGAAGAATGGTCATGTATAGAGTTGAGCTCATCGCAAGTATGGCTTGGAATAGAAGATTGAGTGAACAATCATGTTTACCCCCAAGCCATCATACATATCAAGAGAAGAAGATGAAGTGCAAGTTCAATATGATGCATCTCGGAAGATATCTTTTGATTGAAGCTTGCAAAGGAGACATGAAGACGAAGCTTAGCGAGGCCCTCCCATAATGGAGTATGGGGGAGCATTTGGAGAAGTCCTCATCAAGCATGTGCTAGCTAGCGCAATCAAGAAAGGTGGTCCACTTTGAGAGACCAAGATCGTCATCATCTAGCTCAAGTGGAATGCTCAAGACAAAGGTATGATCTTGATAGGGCTATAGGATAGATAGGCGTACTATCAAGAGGGGCTCTCGAGTGAGTAACTTGATCGCATCTTTGTGGAGAGCTCAAACCTTTGCATGCTTGGCATATCATCTTTCTTGGTTCTTATTTGGTTTTTCTCCGTGTTGGGTTTCGGTCCTTGTCGTGATCTTCATGACAAGACCAAGTCCTTCAAAAATGGTTTTACTTTGGAAAACTTATTGCCTTTTATCCATGTGAGGATTTAGAGCTTGGTTTATCTCCATACTAAGCTCTAGTTCATCAAAAACAGATTTCGTATGAATATCTTGTTGCGTTTTTTATGAAGGAGGTTTTACCGGTTTGCATTGTTTAGGAAAGTTCAACCTTTCCCCATTTGGTTTTATCCTCACATGATGGACTGTGATGTTTCTATGCACATTCAAGTAGAGCTCGTTGTAACGATTCCAACGAGCCAAAAATCATCGAAAACGGAGTCCGGATGGAAAAGATATTGACGTTTTCGTTATCGGTTTTGCTGCAGTTTTTGCTAGGCCGGAGTCTCCGGTCTTAGACCGGAGTCTCCGGTCCTCGCGATCCGTTTTTTGTTCCAACGGTCGGCACTCTCTGTATAGGGGTCCGGAGTAGGTCCGGAGTGACCCCGGAGTCTCTGGGGGGCCGGAGTCTCCGGCCTATGAGGTCCGGAGTCTCCGGTGTTTTTTTCCTGCGTCGACTTTTTCCCTGCTCTTTCGAGGCCGGAGTCTCCGGTCTCAGGGACCAGAGTCTCCGGCCTTCCAGACCGGAGTCTCCGGTCTAAGTGGACTGCAACGGCTCTTTTTCTGGGAGGGGTCCTCCACCTACCTCCAGCCACTCAGTTCTTCCAAGCACGAAATTTCCCCCTCTCTCACCTCCATTGTTGACCTTGGAAAGCTTGCCCCTCTCCCATTTCCTCCCATGATTCTTGCATATCTTTGAGGGATTTGAGAGAGGAGATCAAGATCTACATTTCCACCAATCCATCTCTCCTCTAAGTGAGGGGAACCTAGTAGATCTTGATCTTGGAGTTCTTGGTGCTTCTCCTCTTTGTTCTTCCTCTCTTCTCCCCCCATAAGCATTAGTTGCTTTTGGTGGGATTTGAGAGTGAAGGATTTGACTCCTTTGTGGATTCCTTGTTCTTCCTCTCTTCTCCCCCCATAAGCATTAGTTGCTTTTGGTGGGATTTGAGAGTGAAGGATTTTGAGCACTTGTGCTCTTGCCTTTTGCATTTGGTGCATCGGTGTGCTCTCCACGAGGATTCGTGGAAGTTGAAAGCTTGTGAACTTGTTACTCTTGGGTTCTCGGACCCTAGACGCCTTTGTGGTGGTTGGACCCTTGTGTGGTCACTTGAAGCCGTTCGGGAGCCCCCAATCCCATTGTGGGTTGTGCCCCGGATTGTTGTTGAAAGCCGTTCGGGAGCCCCCAATCCCATTGTGGGTTGTGCCCCGGATTGTTGTTGAAAGGCTCCGGATTCCGCCTCGAAGGAATTCCGATAGTGGAAGGTGAACCAAGCCTTTGTGGTGCGGTTCATCGGAGAAGAAGGTGAAACCTTTGTGGTTGTTGAACCGTTGTGTCGGTTCACACCTCTCCAACGAGACGTACTCCCTTAACAAGGAGGAACTCGGGAATACATCCTCGTCTCCGCGTGCCTCGGTTATTTCTATACCCGAGCTTTTACTTATGCACTTTACATTGTGATAGCCTTCGTGCTTGAAGTATTCTATATTGCTATCACCTTGTTGTTTGTCTTGCTTAGCATAAGTTGTTGGTGCACATAGGTGAGCGTAGTTTATTTAGGTTGTCGGCTTGTTAATTTAAACATCTAGTTTTATTCCGCAATTATCAAGCCTAAACCGGAAAAGTTTTAAACCGCCTATTCACCCCCCCCCCCCTCTAGGCGACATCATTGTCCTTTCAATTGGTATCAGAGCCTGGGCTCTCTTTTTGGGCTTTACCGCCTAGAGAGTAAAAGATGTCGTTTAGAGAATTAGTGCACGATCCCACTTTCATATTCGATGGCACAAATTATGATGTTTGGAAAATTCGCATGCTTAATCTTTTTAGGGCCATGGGTCCAAATTATATGAAGAGGATTGTAGATGTGAGTTTATCTCCTCCAAAGGATTCCCAAGAATTATCTTTAGAGGATGAGATAAACTCTCATCTCGAGACTCAAGTTACTAATGGTCTTATATGTGCTTTGACCGATGTAGTTCTTGCTTCAATCATGCCTTTTCGAAATGCACATGAGCTTTGGACCAAGCTTCAAGATATATATGAAGTGTCCAAAATTATTGAGGATGATTGTTCTCCCTCCACCTTCGGTCGTGATGAGTTCACAACTTCTTCCACTTCACCAACATGTGATTCGTCACAAGGTATTGATATGGTGAGTGGTGATAGAAATTGCCTTGGTGATGGTGAACTTACTATTGATTATACTTCTTCTCTATCACATTGCAATGTTCTATCTTTGGACTTAAACTCTTCTAGCACTCCAAATGTCATACATGCTAGAGTTGATAGTCCTTGCATATCATGTAATAGTTGTTTAACTAAATGTCATGATGATATGCTTCATATGTCTTGTTGCCATGAAAACAATACTTCCATATCCTCTATTTCTTGCATGACTAACAATGTAGAGGAATCCCAACATTTGTTGGAACAAGACATGGTCCTCAATGGTGCTTCAAGTTTTTCTTCATCTCCCTCAACCATTAATCATGTTTGCCTTATGGCTAAGGATTCCGAGGTATCTCCCACCTCGAATCCAAATTGTGATGATGTGGATGAGGATTCTCATGAAGAAGGTTTTGACTTTGAATCCTTAACCAAGATGGGTGAGATGGTACTTGGTGCTCTCCCCAAAGGTAGTAAAGCTATCCCTCCTCTATGTGAAATCATTGCTTATATTATTAAGAGTAGGGAATTCATTGTGGATTTGGAAAGTCAATTTGATGAGAAGTGTCAAATTGAGAGAGATGACTCTATCACCATAGCTTACTTGAACGCTTCTCTTGAAGAAAAAGAAGTGCTTAGGTCTTCTCTTGAAGAGAAACTTGAATCCCTTGATGAGTCTAATGATCTTATTATTGCTAAAATCATTAAGGAAAGAGATCATGCCCTTGCTAAGTATAAAGTGCTTAAAATGGAAAAAGTTGAATTTGGTGTTGGCAATGCTAGACTAAATGAGGACATAGAGAGACTTGACAAAGCTCACAAGGCTTTAGAAAGTGAACACTCTCTCCTTATCAAGTCTCATGATCAACTCCAAACTCAACTATCTAAGAATGACAAGCTTGTCAAATTGTCTTCTTCCATCTCTAATATTAATGATGCTTGTGCTACTAACTCCACTTCTTGTGAAGCATCTATTTTGAAGGAGAATGTTGAGCTAAGGGCTCAACTTGAGTTGCTATCTAGTAAGTATGGGAAATTGGAAGAAAGTCATGAAAAGCATTCTAGCTCTAATGATGATCTTCTAGCATCCCATGCTAGGCTAAAGTTAGCTCATGAGGCTATTATGTCAAAGGTAACATCTTGTGAGCCTCATGTGGACAATGGCACAATTTCTACTCTTAATGCTATATTGCCATGTGCTAGTCCTAGTGATTCATCCACTCATAATGTTGCTACATCCTGTGATGAATTACTTTCCATGCCTTGTTGCTCTAACAATGAAGCCTCTACTTCCTCTAGTTTTTGTGTTGATACTAACCATGTAGAGGAATTAAATGAGCTCAAGGCCCAAGTCACTTCTTTGAAGAAAGACTTGGAAAAGCGTCATGTTGGGGATTCTACACTTGACAATATGTTGAGTGTTCAAAGACGCCCCAATGACAAGAGTGGACTTGGATTCAACTCCAATATCAAGAACAAGTCCAAGTTTAACAAGAAGAACAAGGGCCAAGAACAAGTCAAGGATTCGGCCAAGATTGTTTGCTTCAAGTGCAAAGTTGAAGGGCACCATGTTAGATCTTGCCCTTTGAAGAAGAAGGCTCTTAGTGAGAAGCAACAAGGGAAGAAGACTCAAGTTCAAACTCAAGCTCCTCAAGTTGAAGAACGGTCTCTTCCCAAGAAGAATCAAGCTACCCCTCCTCAAGTCAAGACTCCAACTAAGAAGAGAGGAGGAAGTAGATGTTGCTACCTATGCCGTGAGAAGGGTCACCTTGCTTCTTCATGCACAAATGGTACCTTATCCAACCCCATTATAGTTGATGATGTTTATTCTCTTCGGAAGGATAAGGTTGGCAATGTGTTTGCCAAATATGTTGGTACTCAAAGTGGTGTCAAGAAAAGAACCATTTGGGTTGCCAAACCTATTGTGACTAACCTCTTAGGACCCAACGTGGTTGGGGACCAACAAGCTAAAACTTGATCAATAGGTGTTGTTGGAGGACATTGGAGACTTGGCTACACTATGAAGAATTAAGGGATCTTCATCAATTATATTCTCTCAAGTCAAGTCATATGGATTATATTGTTCTATCTCATATCCAATGTTCCTCCTTGCGGTAACTTTTATTTAAATCATATATACATTGAAAGTTGCTTGCACCCTTGCATGTGTTAGGTTTTGTACCTTGCTAGTGTTTGTATGTGTTGTGCTCTCTACTTACTTATCTTGAGAAATCAAGTATGTGTATTTTGGTTTGCACACCATCTACTTGTTTTGAGCCCTATTGCTTTTATTTGCTATCTTATCTTGTTGGCTCTCTTTGAGAGATAAATGGACTATCCATTTTTGGAGAGTGATATGCTTCGTGCACTTTACAATCCTAAAAATGTGTGTACATGAGGAATACCACTTAGTGTTGATATATCAATATTATCTATTCTCTTTGTGGTATGTCATGCTCATGAGAAATTCAAATTATATAATGTCCATTAATTTCTATAGTTGTTTTTGTTTGCCTCTTGTGTTAAAATAAATGGATTATCACATTATGGGGGAGTAATAAGCTATGTGCATATTACAAGCCTAGAAAATGTGAAAATGTGAGGTTTTGCCACCTAGAATTGATATTGCTAATTATCTTGTTCCTATGTGGCATGTTGCTCAAACAAGTTCCCATTTACTTAAATGCTCTTTGTCTCTCACTCTTTTGGATCTTGTTTGTGGAGGATGTTCTTGATATGGCTTTCCCTAAATATGTTCTCATATATCTTTTTGGGAAGCCAATTGATTCAAGCTACTCCTTGGAGTTGCTTTGCATTATCACATGATTTGTGAATCTATCAAGAATATCTATCTAAGCATGGCTTTTAATTCCTATTCTTTGCCTCATGCTTATGTTTTGTGAATATGATCTTGAATATATTCTTGCAATCCACCACCGAGAAATATCTCCATACATTACTTGTCTTGACAAGTGATAATCATATTTGGGGGTAAATATGTTGATCATATTCACTTTGGTTCTTGCTTTGTATTGACTTATTTGATTGCCAAGGATTTGTTTTTGATCTAACTCTTATTTGTCTTCCTTGTATCCTTTGGATCCTTTATTGCTCTACTTGAAATTTGTTTTGTGCTTCCTTGAGTTGGGAAAAGCAATGGTCCAATTCTTGTGCGTTGACATTCAAAAGTCATACTTTTTGATAATGCACTATTCTTTGGGAAGCTATCCTACTTTGAGTGGAACATCATTCTTTAGATTGGTATTGCAATTTCTTGCCTTTCTTGAATATGACTAGTGTTTATATATATGGAGAGTGATGATCTCATTTGTGTGCATTTTGTATTCAAATGCAAGATCATAAATAATGCACACATCTTGGGGGAGCAATCCTATATGCTTTCGAACATTAGTTGTCTTCATTTGGTATTTGATCCCGATGACGTGTCTCTTTGGAAGACAAACATTTTTCGTCTTGGCACTTTGTGCCATCATGAAAAGTGTAGAGGGTTTGGTTTATTATTTGATGGTATTTTCTTCAATTGGTTTCTTGCTTTCATTTGTTATCTTTTCAAAGTGGTTTCTTCAATCATGTGTTGATTTGGGTCTTTGATATAATTTGGACAATTCCTTTTCTTGTCACACTTGTGTGTGATTTCATGGTTTAATTGGTGTTTTTTCCAAATTATATCTCATTTGGTTCTTGAAAGTCTTGTGCATGCATACTTACTATATGTATATCTTATGGCATGCGTACTTTCGTTGATCCAATATATAGAATAAACTCCATCAAATCCTAAATGGCTAAGATGTGCATGAAATTCAATTTCATATCAATATGCACATATTTACGTGGAGTTTGTCCTATGTATTGTAGTTGCTCTAACTACTTTGGACCCAATGAGTTTGGGTACCTTTTTGTACTTGAATTTGTTTTAGGTATATTGGAGATGCATTGGAAGCTTGTCTCATCTAAAAGGAAGGTGTTGTCACCATGTGCTTATTGGAGCCAAGCTTGGATGATCATGAGCTCTTATCTTCTACATCACCAATGCTATCTCGGTAACAAGTATCTACCTCATGCATACTTTTCTAGCTTTCAACCTTGTGTAGGTTGATTTCATGGCATGAATCTCTTTGGTTGCAATTCTTTTGATTCTTGCAAAACGTCTTTATTGCAAATGTGAGTAAGCCGGGATGATTACATATCAAGGGAGGAATATATATAATCATTTTCATGATTCACCAATCCCAAATATGTTAATCTAGCACTTTCTACTCTATGTCTCGCATATGTAATATTGATGTGTTTCAAAATCATTTGCCTTTTGTGAGACTTGTTATCTTACTCGGAGCATCCCGTTTATCACCTTATCCCTTGTGGATACGTTTGATGCTATGATGAGTGTGTGTTTGAAGTTCATCTATATCCCTTTAAGATAAAATTGAGCTTTGTGCTATGCTTTTAAGCAAAGATCTTATTGGTGTATTTATGACTTCCTCTTGGATATCATGACCTCTACCTTTGTATCTATCGTGTGTGTACATGTTTATTTGTAGACCCATATCTTAGTGATTCGTGTCTACTTAGAAACTTATACACATGAAAATAGTACATCTTTATTTGGTATTCCAATTCCTTAGTGACCACCTCTTATTGCTTTTGTTTCTTTGGTGGTTTCTAATTAAAGGCACAAGCTTTATTTTCATGTGTTATGTTTTTTGAGTTTTAATAAGCTTGTGGAGCTACTTGCTATATCTCCTTTGGTGTGTGAGTATGGGGAAGACATGATATGCACCATGTGCAACTCTTTTTGAAAGACTATGTTGATGTGTTTGCTCATCCTTGTATTAGTCTCCTAAAATGTCTTTATATCTCACACCCATCCTTTTATTTGCCGCTCCTTGCTCATGTTGCAAAACATTTTATTTGTTGCAAATTGTTTTGCTTCTTTTCTCATTTATATTCTCTTGCATGTGCTTGTGTTCGATTTTATCTAGGAGGGAGTGAGGATTCCATGTTGTGCACACTATATTGAAATACAAATCCTATTTGTGCACGTACCTTGGGGAGTTCCCTCTTGATATTTAGAACATTTTTTTTTTATCTTTTTGATTGCTTGCTTCTTTTGTTGAAGTATCTTTCTCTTTGATATTCTTTTGCAATCTTTGGATCCTCAATATAGTTTGATCTCCTTTCCAACTATTCGTTATTGGATATGTGCATTTGATTTCACTCATATTATGAGAAATGCACACATTATGGGGGAGCTCTTACTATATTGGCCTTCTAAATTTTCCTCCCATTTCGGCAATCGATGCCAATGGGGGAGAAGTTTAGAGGGTTTAAGGGAATATGGGTTTGTTCTCTTGCGGTTATCTTGCATCCTTACTCTTTGTGTTGCATGGCTGCTTAAATTCATTATATAAACCCTCGTAAAAGGGATTGTCATCAATTACCAAAATGGGGGAGATTGAAAGTGCATGGTTGCCCCCATGCGTGGTTTTGGTAATTAATGACAATCCTTATGGACTAATGTTTACATTGAGATATTCTTATAGATCTTGTCCATGGGAAAATATAGGAGTTCATGTGTTGGACTCTTCAAGATGACATAATGACCAATGCTCTATTCAAGGGTTAATATGAAGAATGGTCATGTATAGAGTTGAGCTCATCGCAAGTATGGCTTGGAATAGAAGATTGAGTGAACAATCATGTTTACCCCCAAGCCATCATACATATCAAGAGAAGAAGATGAAGTGCAAGTTCAATATGATGCATCTCGGAAGATATCTTTTGATTGAAGCTTGCAAAGGAGACATGAAGACGAAGCTTAGCGAGGCCCTCCCATAATGGAGTATGGGGGAGCATTTGGAGAAGTCCTCATCAAGCATGTGCTAGCTAGCGCAATCAAGAAAGGTGGTCCACTTTGAGAGACCAAGATCGTCATCATCTAGCTCAAGTGGAATGCTCAAGACAAAGGTATGATCTTGATAGGGCTATAGGATAGATAGGCGTACTATCAAGAGGGGCTCTCGAGTGAGTAACTTGATCGCATCTTTGTGGAGAGCTCAAACCTTTGCATGCTTGGCATATCATCTTTCTTGGTTCTTATTTGGTTTTTCTCCGTGTTGGGTTTCGGTCCTTGTCGTGATCTTCATGACAAGACCAAGTCCTTCGAAAATGGTTTTACTTTGGAAAACTTATTGCCTTTTATCCATGTGAGGATTTAGAGCTTGGTTTATCTCCATACTAAGCTCTAGTTCATCAAAAACAGATTTCGTATGAATATCTTGTTGCGTTTTTTATGAAGGAGGTTTTACCGGTTTGCATTGTTTAGGAAAGTTCAACCTTTCCCCATTTGGTTTTATCCTCACATGATGGACTGTGATGTTTCTATGCACATTCAAGTAGAGCTCGTTGTAACGATTCCAACGAGCCAAAAATCATCGAAAACGGAGTCCGGATGGAAAAGATATTGACGTTTTCGTTATCGGTTTTGCTGCAGTTTTTGCTAGGCCGGAGTCTCCGGTCTTAGACCGGAGTCTCCGGTCCTCGCGATCCGTTTTTTGTTCCAACGGTCGGCACTCTCTGTATAGGGGTCCGGAGTAGGTCCGGAGTGACCCCGGAGTCTCTGGGGGGCCGGAGTCTCCGGCCTATGAGGTCCGGAGTCTCCGGTGTTTTTTTCCTGCGTCGACTTTTTCCCTGCTCTTTCGAGGCCGGAGTCTCCGGTCTCAGGGACCAGAGTCTCCGGCCAGGCCGGAGTCTCCGGCCTTCCAGACCGGAGTCTCCGGTCTAAGTGGACTGCAACGGCTCTTTTTCTGGGAGGGGTATAAATACCCCTCCACCTACCTCCAGCCACTCAGTTCTTCCAAGCACGAAATTTCCCCCTCTCTCACCTCCATTGTTGACCTTGGAAAGCTTGCCCCTCTCCCATTTCCTCCCATGATTCTTGCATATCTTTGAGGGATTTGAGAGAGGAGATCAAGATCTACATTTCCACCAATCCATCTCTCCTCTAAGTGAGGGGAACCTAGTAGATCTTGATCTTGGAGTTCTTGGTGCTTCTCCTCTTTGTTCTTCCTCTCTTCTCCCCCCATAAGCATTAGTTGCTTTTGGTGGGATTTGAGAGTGAAGGATTTGACTCCTTTGTGGATTCCTTGTTCTTCCTCTCTTCTCCCCCCATAAGCATTAGTTGCTTTTGGTGGGATTTGAGAGTGAAGGATTTTGAGCACTTGTGCTCTTGCCTTTTGCATTTGGTGCATCGGTGTGCTCTCCACGAGGATTCGTGGAAGTTGAAAGCTTGTGAACTTGTTACTCTTGGGTTCTCGGACCCTAGACGCCTTTGTGGTGGTTGGACCCTTGTGTGGTCACTTGAAGCCGTTCGGGAGCCCCCAATCCCATTGTGGGTTGTGCCCCGGATTGTTGTTGAAAGCCGTTCGGGAGCCCCCAATCCCATTGTGGGTTGTGCCCCGGATTATTGTTGAAAGGCTCCGGATTCCGCCTCGAAGGAATTCCGATAGTGGAAGGTGAACCAAGCCTTTGTGGTGCGGTTCATCGGAGAAGAAGGTGAAACCTTTGTGGTTGTTGAACCGTTGTGTCGGTTCACACCTCTCCAACGAGACGTACTCCCTTAACAAGGAGGAACTCGGGAATACATCCTCGTCTCCGCGTGCCTCGGTTATTTCTATACCCGAGCTTTTACTTATGCACTTTACATTGTGATAGCCTTCGTGCTTGAAGTATTCTATATTGCTATCACCTTGTTGTTTGTCTTGCTTAGCATAAGTTGTTGGTGCACATAGGTGAGCCTAGTTTATTTAGGTTGTCGGCTTGTTAATTTAAACATCTAGTTTTATTCCGCAATTATCAAGCCTAAACCGGAAAAGTTTTAAACCGCCTATTCACCCCCCCCCCCCTCTAGGCGACATCATTGTCCTTTCAGAGTCTCATCCTTCTTCTGCACCACGGCGCGCAAGTCGTTGTGGGTGAGTGCGCGCTCGTATGTGCCCTTGAAGTTGGCAACGAACTGCCTGCAGAGCTCCTCCCAGGAGTCGATGGAGTCCTCCGGCAGGTTGAGAAGCCAGGACAGCGCGGAGTCCCTGAGGGCGTGGGAGAACCAGTTGGCCATGACCTTGTCGTCGCCCCCTGCAGCCTGGATAGAGGTGGTGTAGAGCTGCAGGAACTCGAGAGGGTTGGTGGACCCGTCGAAGCCCTTGGGGAGCGCTGGCCTGAACTTCTGCGGCCAGACCACACGACGCAGGGCGCGCGTGAAGGCCATGCAGCCTGAGGCATAGGTGGCCGTTCCTCCCTGGAGGGCCCTGCGGTTTTGCTGCCCCGCCTGACCGAGCTCCTCGACGAGGCGGTTCTGGAGGTCGCGACGTCGCTCCATGCCCACGCGCGCGTCAGGTGCGGTGCGCTGCACGATTTGGCAGTCGTGCGGCGAGGAAGCATGGGAGGGAGCCCGCTGTGCCGCGGCCGGAGGTGGTCCCGGCGGCGGTGGTGGCGCACCTGGTGCGGCCGTCCCTGCAGGGCCGGAAGGCACGATGGAGCGCGACGGAGCAGGGCGCGTGGTTGCGATGTCGACGAGGTGGTGGAGGCGGTCCAGCCACTGGTCGTGCGCCTCGGCACTTGGCCGGTAGCGGAGGAGCTCCTGGGCCATGAGCAGCGCGGTATGCGGGGCGAACACGTGGTGTTCCCGAGTGGACACGCTCTGGCACCGGGACGGGTGCGAGGACTCAGCGTCCTCACGGCGCCCGGAGAGGTCTTCGTCGCCGCGCTGGTCTCCGCCGCGGTGCTCCTCGCTCTCTGGCTCCTCCACGCGCGGGCCGGTGCCAGCGCGCTCAGCCGCGCGAGGGCGACCACGGCGGCCACGGGTGGGAGCAGTGCCGGGCTCGGTGTGAGCTTTCTCAGAGGTACGCCGGTTGGCGCGCGTCGCGCGGGTGTCCATCATGGCGCGGAGTTCGGAGGTTGAAGACGCGCCTCAGCCCCCTACCTGGCGCGCCAAATGTCGAGGAGTGACTCCCACGTAACAGGGGTAGTCTCGCCCTGAAGAGAGGTTCGAAGGGGGGGGACTGAACACGGAGGTCTAACAACTCTCGAGGGGCTCGACGACGATGCTCGCCGAGCCTGAAGAAGGACAATCACGCCAGAGATGGACACCAGCCCGTACCCAGGTTCACGGCCCTCGAGAGGAGGTAAAACCGCTACTCCTGCTTGTCTGTATTGCACTGTGAAGGTTACAGGACAATGAGCTTGCCGAAGGCTCTCTTGAGGCAGTTTGGTGCCTGGAGAGGGACACAATGATCGTCTTCCTCCTCCAGCAGTTGGCTATCCTATCTGTTTAGGGGGCGGTTGCGCGATTGGGCGATCGATCCCCCTCTACGGCGGAGCTCCTGCTCCTTTTATAGGCGCTCCGGGCTCCGTCCTCGTGCTGGTGGGCTCCCACACGTCGGTGGCGTCAAGGAGAGGGAGCCCACAGCGGCTCCTCCGTCCATGGACGCGGCTCATCCGTGCTAAAGTAGCGCGCCGTGGCCGACAGGTTGCAGGCGGCGCAGGGCGGCTCGCAGGCGCAGCAGAGGTCGTGGTGGAGCCCACGGTGACGATCTTCTTGGAGCGTTGCGCCGTCCAGCCGCTTTATCACCAAAGAGGAAAGTCCTGGCTGTCCGGCCGCAGGCGGCGCGACTTTGTTGACTCCTTTATCACCAGAAGGGCCACTGGGATGCTTGCGTCACCCTGCGGCTGCTGCAGGGGCCATGTGCGTCCTGCAGCGCTTGCTTAGCCGCGAAGTGTCTCCACAGGGCCGTGGTCGCCTGTGGAGGGGTTTTCTGCTGACTCCTCTCCAGGCGGGCTGTTCCTGGGGAGTCTCTTGAAGCGCAGGGTCCTCTTCAGGCCCTGGCGTCCTCTTCAGGCCTCGAGAGGGGGTGCCTCTTGAGGATCCCTCCAAGCGGTAGCCTGGTCCTCAGCCGTTCTGCCGAAGTTCTACGCGGGCGAGGCCTGTAGGGAGTGGGCCGTGCATACCCCGGTCCTTACTGGGCCGACAGAAATATCAAAATGTAGCTCGGGCTACATGTCGTCTCGTTTATTCAGAAAAAATCGGAACAAATGTAGAGAGAGGGTGCCCCGTGGCTATACCTGGCCAAACGGGCCGTGCTAAATGGGCCGGCCCGAGGCATGGTCATTTTGGCCCGGCACGAGCACGACCCGGCCCGATTCTAATCGTGCGTGCCACGGGCCGGCCCGTTGCGGGCCCGTGCCCAACTTCAGGTTCGCGGGCCGGCACGACACGACCTGATTAATTTTTTAAAATATTTTTTTAGTTTTTTTACCTATTTTTACTTATTTTTTTAATTTTTATAGCTATTTATACATATTTTTTAAATTTTTTATTATTTATTTACCGTGCTTAACGGCCGTGCCTGGCCACCGGGGTCTATCCGTTGCCGGCCGTGCCGTACCGGAGCACGAGCTGATACACGCGGGCCAACCCGGACACGCCCCGTCAGCTAATCGGGTCTCGTTTGCCGGGTCTTAATCGTGTCGTGATTAGATTTAGCCGGGTCGTGCCGCGCCGGGCCGGGCCGGCCCGATAGCCAGGTATACCCGTGGCGGAGGAACCGAGAGAAATGGAGAAACCGGCAGTCCACATCGAACAACGCCGCAACGGACGAGAGACGAGATTTCCTGGCGCCAGCCCACCACTCCCCCTCCGCCGTCAACCCATCCGACGGCGCGGCCGGCACCTCCGCACGCACCGCGACCGCGAGCTCGATCACGTGTGCCCGGTGCCCCACACCCCGTGCCGTTCCCGAGCCTCCGGCGCGCTTCTAGAATCCTCCCGGCTCCCCGCGCCGTCTCGTCGTCGCCTACCTCGCTCACTCACTCCCCCCCGCCCGCCTAAACCCACCTCCACCATTTCCTCTCGCGTATAAACCCTAGCACTGTCTTATCCGTTGCGCCCCATTCTTCCCAGACATCGCATCTCATCGGAACCAAGCCATCCCAACAGCAGCGAACGCAGCAGACTCGGTCCTATTGGCTCATGGCGCCCGCGCTGAGCAGGACACTGGGGGCGTCGTCGGTGGCGGCGCTGCGGCCCAGCCCGTCGCGCGGGCTGCCGCGGGCCGCGCTCGTGCCGCAGGGGAAGAGGTGCGCCAGAGGACTCAGGTGGGATGCGCGGAGGGAGAGGGTGGTCGGAGCGAGGTGCGTCTCCGCCGTCGCCGAGAAGGCCGCCCCCGAGGAGAAGGCGGCCGCCGGCGAGAAGTTCGAGTACCAGGCCGAGGTGGGTATACGAGTTGCAATTGACCGTCTTGTACTCTTGTGGTGGCAGAATTCGTGGTTCAGTTACAGGACATGAAACTGAGGAGCTGTTGTGAATCCGTTTTCAGATTTTATTTACGGTTCCAGGATCGGGTGTTCATTCACTTCTTCTTATCTGTCATGTGCAGGTTAGCCGACTGATGGATCTGATTGTTCACAGCTTATATAGCCACAAGGAAGTGTTCCTTCGGGAGCTTGTCAGGTTAGTCGTATTCTGCAGAAGATGTGTAACAATTAAATTATTTATTCGTTAAGCTCCGAAACTGAATCTGTACTGACTATCTGATCTGGACATAATATGATGTCTTCCTTCACCCAGTAATGCGAGTGATGCACTGGACAAGCTGAGATTTCTCGGTGTAACTGATCCGTCTATGCTCGCCGATGGTTCTGAGATGGAGATAAGGATTAAACCCGACCCAGGTGCTGGCACGATTACCATCACGTATGTTCTTGGTCTCAATCAACTTGGCTGTTGAAGCATCAGTTGTGATTGGTAGTCACTGTTCAGTCTCATTGTTTTGTATTTTACAGTGATAGTGGCATTGGAATGACTAAGGATGAACTCAAGGACTGCCTTGGAACTATCGCGCAAAGTGGCACCTCCAAATTTTTGAAGGCTCTGAAGGTACATCCTCTTCTCTATCTAGGTTTATTGGTTTGTATTCTCTGATGATCTTGTTTCCTTCATCGTTGATATCATGCTAATTTATCAGATTTTTTTCCCCAGGAGAACAAAGAGCTTGGTGCGGATAATGGACTTATTGGTCAATTTGGTGTTGGATTTTATTCGGCTTTTCTTGTTGCAGAAAAGGTATGCAATGCCTGTTTGATGGTACCACAGCTGTACATGAATCTCTCACGCCTTGCGGTTTTCGAGGAATAATTTCAAAGTATATGTACATTTGATTTGGAAGCCAAAAATTGTTTTTAAACTCGTGGTTATTTCGTGGCCTTGCAGATTGTGGTGTCCACTAAGAGTCCCAAGGCAGATAAGCAGTATGTATGGGAAGCTGAGGCTGACAGTAGCTCATACATTATCAAGGAAGAGACTGATCCTGAGAAAATGCTGACACGGGGAACACAGATTACTCTGTTCTTAAGAGTATGAAGCTTGTATTGATATATTCTCTACAACCTTTCTTACCTAATACAACTCTTAACTATAATATTTTGTTCCTGTAGGAGGATGATAAGTATGAATTTGCTGACCCTATGAGGATTCAAGGTCTAGTTAAGAACTACTCGCAGTTTGTTTCCTTCCCTATTTTTACATGGCAGGAGAAATCAAGAACTGTTGAGGTAGGATTTTGAGTATGCACCGTTCTAAACTTCCAACCCTACCAAATTCCGTTGGAACTAATATTTATTTCTTCTCCTCATTGAACTTGTTACATCCTCTAAAGGTTGAAGAAGAGGAGTCAAAAGAAGGTGAAGAGGCAACAGAGGTTAGATTTCTGTGCATTTGGTTGCCACAGTATTCTGATTCACTCATATTAATGTATAGAAAATCCCTTCTTTGTAGGGTGAGAAGGGGAAAAAGAAGAAAACTATCACTGAGAAGTACTGGGACTGGGAATTGGCCAACGAAACTAAGCCAATATGGGTAATGCTGGCATCATTTTTTTTTCAATTGCCCGATCGTCATTACCTGCAGCGCAACTGTCTTGTTGTTATGGATTTCATTTTCTATTATTTATCAGAAGAAGCATATGCTGAGATTAAAATTTCTTGTCATGTAGATGAGAAATACAAAGGAAGTCGAGAAAACTGAGTACAATGAGTTCTACAAGAAGACATTCAATGAGTTTTTGGATCCTCTAGCTCATGCACACTTCACAACAGAGGTGTGTAGACTTAAGAAACTTCACTTGTGTTATGTCCATGTGCATTAAACATTACGACAAGTTCTGTTTAAAACAGGGTGAGGTGGAGTTTAGGAGTGTCCTCTACATTCCAGGAATGGCACCACTTAGCAACGAGGAGATAATGAACCCTAAGACCAAAAATATCCGGTTGTATGTGAAGAGAGTTTTCATTTCGGATGACTTTGATGGGGAGCTGGTATGTTGCCGGAATTTGTGTAGTTATTATTTGCTGTTCTTAGACATTACTTCTCAGGTACTATGATGACAATGTTGTGATGGGCTGCTGAATTTTGGCGTTCTTCTGCAGTTCCCTAGGTACTTGAGCTTTGTAAAAGGTGTTGTTGACTCAAATGATCTCCCTCTCAATGTTTCGCGTGAGATTCTTCAAGAAAGTCGTATTGTAAGTTATTTGATGGTATTTTTGACTTAATATGCAGTGGTTTATAAGATTATGTAGTTGCTGAAATTAATGATCGGCATCCTTATGTTTCAGGTCAGGATCATGCGTAAGAGACTTGTTAGGAAGACTTTTGATATGATTCAGGATATTGCTGAGAAGGAAGACAAAGAGGTATGGTTTTAGCTTCCTTATCTTCACCAATTATTGCTCTATGGAGCTTGCTTTGAAGCTTGGCATCCCCCATGCTGCAGGACTACAAGAAATTTTGGGAGAGCTTTGGCAAGTTTATGAAACTTGGTTGCATCGAAGACTCAGGAAATCAGAAACGCATTGCTCCTTTGTTGCGGTTTCATTCCTCAAAGAACGAGACAGATTTGATAAGTCTTGACCAGTATGTGGAGAATATGCCTGATAGCCAAAAGGCAATCTATTATATTGCTACAGATAGTCTTCAAAGTGCAAAGACCGCTCCTTTCTTGGAAAAGCTGGTTCAGAAAGATATTGAAGTATGAGCTTGTCTTATTGTTTACAGTCTTATCGTTCATCATATACTTGTTTTTACTTTGTGCTACGGTTTAGCTTATAGTGATTTTTTTTCTTATTTTAGGTACTCTACCTTATTGAACCAATCGATGAGGTAGCTATTCAGAATTTGCAGACATACAAAGAGAAAAAATTTGTTGATATCAGCAAAGAAGACCTAGAATTAGGTAAGCGAACCCGAAAATTTCATGTGGTCGGTTATAAACTTGTTGCAGTTTTTTGCATGTTTATTAAGTAGTTATTATTCGTTGACTGTTGCAGGTGATGAAGAAGAGGACAAGGAGAAAGAAAGCAAGCAAGAATACACTCTTCTCTGTGATTGGATAAAGCAGCAGCTCGGTGACAAGGTTGCCAAGGTTCAAATTTCGAAGCGACTAAGCTCTTCACCATGTGTTCTTGTATCTGGCAAGTTTGGTTGGTCAGCCAATATGGAAAGGTAGCATGTTGCTCAGATCTCTAATACAACCACATAGTTCATTAAAATAACTGTGCAGTTGTTTTCCTGACACTTCTTCGCCTTGCTAGGCTTATGAAGGCACAAACGCTTGGTGACACGTCAAGCTTGGAGTTCATGAGAGGAAGAAGAATATTTGAAATCAATGCCGACCATCCTATTGTCAAGGACTTGAGTGTAAGATAACCACAATCTATTTTTTCCAAATGGTACCTATTGTGTTATTGTTCAATCACTCATACGTATATGTCGCCAATAACTATAGGCTGCTTGCAAGAACGAGCCTGAAAGTACTGAAGCCAAGAGAGCAGTTGAGTTACTGTATGAAACTGCCCTGATCTCCAGTGGATACACTGTAAGTACTAGAAACCTGTGCTCATGTTCATGGTCTGTGGTGATAGTTATAGTTTTTAACCTAATGATTGTTAATTGGGTTGTCTAGCCTGAGAGTCCAGCGGAGTTGGGAGGCAAGATCTACGAGATGATGACGATCGCCCTTGGCGGGAGATGGGGAAGATTGGACACTGAGGAGGCTGAAGCAAGCACCAGCGAGAGCAATGTTGAGATCGACTCTTCTGAAGGTACCACAACGGAGGTTGTTGAGCCATCTGAAGTGAGGACTGAGAGTGATCCATGGAGAGATTAGTTGGTACTTTGGGCATCCATTTTTTCTTTATACCCTGAAGGTGATGAGCAAAATAGAAGTATCACTGTAGCCAGACTGATGATGAACTGAGCGCAGGACGCAGGTCTGCAAACTCTTTCCGAATTAGACGATTTTCATTTGTCTACATGTGGACTTGTACTAGAGGCTAAATTTTGTAGGGGTGTTTTTATGTCCATCAAATTGTCAAGCTTCATGCGCTAACCACAATTCCATAAGACCGATCTGATGGAAAGAGTTAGCACAATCCACATATACTGTAACACCCCCTCTCACGTGTGACCCGGAGAGGCCAACACGTGAACACAAATCTCAGAGGTATACGCCTTGGCCAATACGTGAACTCAGAGGTATGACTCAAGAGGTCAATACGTGGATTCAGAGGTATGGCTCAAGAGACGTATACGTGGAGCCTGCAATATTTTTTTTTAATAAAGCGCGGAAGCTAGGACTCGAACTCGAGACCTTGCCTCTGATACCATGTCAAGTTTCATGCGTTGACCACTATTCCAAAAGACCGATCTGATAGAAAGGGCCCCTCCTCACATGTGACGGGAAGAGACAGGCCAACATGTGTAAACTCGGGAGGGGTAGGCGCATGAAGAGAAAGGAGCCTTGTACGTGGACGGAGGGGGTATCAGCAATTTTTAGGAAAATTGCGCCACACAGAACTCGAACTCTAACACCCCCTCTCACGTGTGACCCGGAGAGGCCAACACGTGCACACAATCTCAGAGGTATACGCCTCGCCCAATACGTGGACTCAGAGGTATGGCTCAAGAGATGTATACGTGGACACAAAAGGGGCTACAACAATTTTTTTAATAAAGCGCGGAAGGTAGGACTCGAACTCGAGACCTTGGCCTTGATACCATGTCAAGCTTCATACGCTAACTACAATTTCATAAGACCGATCCGATGGAAGGTGCTAGCACAATCCACGTATACTGTAACACAAATGAGAATGTCTTGTATATGTTCAATGCAGTATTAGTCTTTGCACGTCTAATTTGTATGTTCCTCTGAAATTTATATCACTGGTTTGTAAACAAAGCCTAGACAAGTTAAACCCTGGTTCAGCCTTACGCTTTTGACTGTAGATCAACATGTTGTCCTGTGTTGGCTTCCTGTGTTGGCTTCGTGAATACAGTGTACTATCTTTGAACTAGGGGTAATGGTTGCCCATGTGCTCTGGTCAGACTAGTGGTGCGTTCGTTATCTTTTTTTGTCCTGTGCGTGCGTTATCGACATTCAAATAGTCCTGATCAAATCCAAGATTTCTTGCACGCTGACATACATATCGACACTAGAGTGAACTTCCTTAATCATGACGTGTCGGTGCTTGGCTTCGTGTACTGGCAGTCTACTGTAGCATATACGAAAACATAGCGTCTAATAAAAATGGAAACACTATATATTTTAGCTAAATCGTTGTATTTTAGCGCAAATATTCCAAATTCTTTCACTAGCAACAGCTTAAATTTGATCATCACATCGTTGCCCAGTAGTATTTATCAATATAGGTATTGATCTACCATCGCCTGAAAGCACGAAGGAGAGGCAATGTCAATTAGTAATAATAAGATGATATGGAACTTACAAATGAATATGATCCATGTAACCTTTGAATTTATGCCTGGTTAATCTAAACCTGACATATGGATGGAGTTATGAAAGTAAAATTCAGAGCTTGCATCCCCCATTCTAACCGATGGAAACAATTAGTGAATAACCACACCAGCCCATATGGATTTCAAACATCGACGAAATAGATAAAATCTGGAAGGCGCCAAATGCACACTGGCCTACAGCTTCAGAGTAGACAAATTAACTAAACACACATGAATTCCCTAATGTGTGCAAATATTTGTATCATATAACGTGTGCAAATGTTTTGTTGTTCACACGGAATATAATGTAATTAAGATGGATATATTTTCAGCAACTTCACTACAAGATATGTCAATATCTCAAATGATTGTTTCAATTTGTGGAGGTGATATTTGAAGTATCTAACCATGGGACTATTACCTGAGTAATGTTACCTAATATATAATATACTCATATGTAATGTTGACATTCTAGCACCAAAACCGATACAATAGTTATCAGTGAATACTTTCCCGCGTAAGCACTATTTTGAGAAATTTCTGATTGTGTGGAACCTGTCTTCTCCATGAGAGAAGCAGATCGATCTAATCAGTACAGTAAAAAGAACTATAACAATGCGAAATAGAGATTAGCCAGACTAACAAGCCTGTTTGAGGTACCTTAGAGCCTATAGCAGTTTGACAGAACAGCATCTGATACCTTGTATTGCCATGAACGAGAGTACATATAGAGATACATGTCGTGGGCTAGAGAGTGCCGCACGTTGAGGGGATGAGATCCTACTAAACAGGGGAGTGGACCTATGACTAGGCTAGGTTGTTACAGAGAGCAACGGTACAATAAACAGTGTGTTCAACAGCCCCCCGCAGTCGGTACGACGCTAGCTGCGACGTTCAGACTGGTACGAAATTCTTGGAACACACCAGTAGGAAGCCCCTTTGTGAAGATGTCAGCAAATTGAGAGCTAGTAGGCACATGAAGAACTCGCGCTTCGCCGAGAGCAACCCGATCACGGACAAAATGAAGATCTATCTCGATGTGCTTAGTCCGTTGATGCTGCACAGGGTTTGAGGACATGTACATGGCACTCACGTTGTCACAGTAGACAATGGTGGCACGCTGCGGCGAGTGGTGAAGTTCTTGGAGCAACTGTCGGATCCAGCAAGATTCAGCCATGCAATTTGCAACTGCACGATATTCCGCTTCAGCCGAAGAACGAGAAACTGTTTGCTGGCGACGAGAAGACCACGAGACCAAGTTGCTTCCAAGGAATACACAAAACCCTGAGGTCGACTTGCGGGTGTCTGGGCAGCCAGCCCAATCCGCATCCAAATAAGCGATCAAGTCATGAGACGGGTTGTTGTGGAGCTGCAAACCGAGATGAGTTGTCCCTCTGACATAACGCAAGATGCGTTTCAGCAGTTGATTGTGAGACTCCCTTGGATCATGCATGAATAAACAAATTTGCTGAACATCATATGACAGATCAGGCCTAGTCAGCGTGAGATATTGAAGAGCTCCCGCAAGACTTCTGTAGAGCTTAGGATCCTTGACTGAAGTCCCATCAGTGGCCGAAAGTTTTGAGTGGGTGTCGACAGGAGTGGCTAGGGGATGACAATTGAGCATATCGGCTCGATCAAGAATCTCAAGAGCATATTGTTGCTGCGATAGGAACAGGCCATCATTGGTGCGGTGTACATTGATGCCAAGAAAATGATGAATATCACCGAGATCACTCATGGAGAACTCTTTGTTGAGGGCAGCTATGGTGGATTGGAGAAGAGTGGTGGTGTTGGCGGTGAGAATGATGTCATCGACATACAACAGCAAATAAGCAATGGAAGAGCCATTCTTGAGAATAAACAATGATGAGTCACTCTTTGAAGCAATAAAGCCAAGGGAGCAAATGAAAGTGTTGAATCGATGAAACCAAGTGCGTGGGGCTTGCTTAAGACCATAAAGCGACTTGTTCAACTTGCAAACATGAGTGGGATGAGTGGAGTCAAAGAAACCCGAGGGTTGATCACAATATACCGTTTCTTGAAGAGTACCATGGAGAAAGGCATTTTTGACATCCATTTGATGAATTGGCCAAGAGTGAGAGGTGGCAATGCTAAGAACAACTCGGATTGTAGCTGGTTTCACCACTGGGCTGAATGTCTCATCATAATCCACACCATGTTTCTGAGTAAATCCACGAACCACCCATCTTGCCTTGTAACGAGCAAGAGTACCATCTGGATGCATCTTATGCCGAAAGACCCATTTGCCTGTCACCACATTGACACCTGCAGGACGAGAAACCAAAGACCACGTGTCATTCTGCATTAGTGCATTAAATTCATCAAGCATAGCGTTGTGCCAATTTGGGTCCTTGAGGGCGGATCGGTAGTTGGATGGGATGGGGGAAATTGGTGAGCTAGTAGTGGCTAGAGTGAAATTCTTTTTGGGCATGAAATAACCAGATTTACCTCGGGTACGCATTGTGTGTGGATTGTCGGGTGGCTGTACGGATATAGCATTGGGCGGGAGATTCTGAGGAGGTGGCGGTCTAGGGTTGGATGTTGGTCGCTGTGGGACAGAGGAGGTACGAGGTTCAGGGATCTGGGTACGAGGCTCGGTAGACGAGGGAGATGCTGCCGCGGTCCAGGTGATTGGTGCGGGCGGAGTGGCCAATGATTGGCGAATCAGAGCACAACCGTGGTTGTCGGGTGCAGTGGTTGGTGGGTTTGTGCGTGGCGGAGTTTGGTTGGCCGAGGTTGGTGCGGGTCGTGCGCGAGGTGGATTTGTGATGATCCCAAGGGGGATCAGAGCTGGGTGGCAGCTGGAGCTGGGATCCTCTGTGGATGTGGAGCTTGTGCGGTCAGGTGTAGAGTAGGGAAAGTGTTTTCGTCAAAAATCACATGGTGCGACACTATGACACGGCGAGTTGTAAGGTCAAGGCAGCGGTATCCTTTATGTTCTCGTGGGTACCCAAGCAAGACACAGCGTGTGGAGCGCGGTGCTAGTTTGTGGGCACTAGTGGCATATAGGTTTGGGTAACAAAGGCATCCAAAAACACGAAGGTGGTCGTAGGTGGGTGATGTGCCATAGAGACGATAGTGTGGGGTGTCAAATTGAATGGTGCGAGATGGACGTATGTTGATAGTGTGTGTGGCAGTGTTGAGGGCTTCTACCCAAAAGGGAGGTGGTAGTTTGGCTTGGAGAAAGAGTGTACGGATTACATCATTAGTTGTACGAATTAATCTTTCAGCTTTTCCATTTTGAGGGGAAGTGTGAGGGCACGAGAGACGAAAGGAGATGCCGTGGACAGAAAAGAATTCACGAAGTGAATGGTTTAGAAACTCGCCACCATTGTCGCATTGCAAGCATTGTATTGAGACATGAAATTGAGTGACAATATATTGAAAAAATCGTTTAAGTGTATCACATGTGTCAGATTTGTTTCTAAGAGGAAAAGTCCAAGAGTAATGTGTGAAATCATCAAGAACTACCAAATAGTATTTATAACCGGAAAAACTAACAACAGGTGATGTCCAAAGATCACAATGAATCAGCTGAAAGGCAGCTGATGTAGAGGTGGAGGAGGTGTTGAAAAGCAAACGAGGTTGGCGACCTAGTTGGCAAGCCTCACACAGAGGAGAACTACGATTTATTGGTGCATTACAATGTTGAAGAAAATCTAAATGAAGATGCTGCAGCGAGGTGGAGCCGGGGTGCCCGAGACGGCGATGCCAAAGGTCGCTGGTGGTGATGGAGAGGGCCGCCGGTGGAGTCTTGGTGCCGAAGAAGGGGTACAAGTCCCCCTCACTATTGGAGCGAAAAATTGTGGTCTTGGTGGCTAGGTCCTTCACGGAAAAACCAAATGGATCAAATTCAATGGATACATAGTTATCTCGTGTGAATTGTCGTACAGATATTAGATTTTTAACAATTTCAGGGGATACAAGAACATTTTGCAATTGAAGTGGTAGAGATGATATTGGAGTGGAGCCTATGGCTAAGATGGGGAGACGAGAACCATTGCCAACAACAATATACCGAGAATCATGCATTAATGGAGAACGAGTGGTGGAGAGGTTACCCGTCTTACCGGTGACGTGCTGAGAGGCGCCGGAGTCCATGATCCACTCGGGGTATGGTGAGGGTGCGTTTGCGCTGGTGGCGGCGTGGATCATCGCAGCATGGTCGTAGGCGTACGAGGTGGATGGCTGCTGACTGTGCGATGCTGAAGACGTCGATGATTCTGGTGCCGGCAGCTGGGGAACGGTGGACAGCGCGGGGTAGGCCTGAGAATGCGTCCCGGGTCGCGATCCGAGAACGCTGCCGGCGTTTGGTAGAATCCACGGAACGCGGGCTGGAAACGGAGCGCCGACGGGAGCGAAATAGCCGAGCCAGGGCTGCTGTGAGGCGCCACCAGGGCCTCCACGGCCGCCGAAGGAGTCGCCGCCTCCGCGCCCGGTGGGTGGGCCACGGCCACCGCCGCGGCCGCCAGAGTTCCCACCGGTCTGCGAGCCCCCCTGATTCGCATGGCGAAAGCCAGGAATAGGGTTCTTGCCCTTATAGTTGGGACTCACGCCCGGAGGACGAAAGCCGCCACCGCCGCTCGGCGAGCCACGGCCACCGCCATGGACAGCCAAAGCCTGAGAGGCGTGAGAGCGCTGCTGGACAGCCTCGTCGACCTCGGCGAGTTGAAGACGAGAGCAGGCGTCGGTGAAGGACGGCAGGGGGCGCGCAACTTTGATGATCTCGGCCTGCATCTTGTAGGCGCCACCGAGTCCATCGAGGAACTGCAGGCAGAGGTCGTTGTCGTCGACGGGCCGCCCGATCGCCGCGAGATCGTCCGCGAGTCCTTGGAGCTTGCTGGCGTACGTCGCGATCGACATGTCACCGCGCGGCGTGTTCCGGAAGGCCTTGTTCAGAAACAGGTAGCGGGAGGCCTGATTGTTGAGGAAGAACTGATGAAGACGCGTCCAGGTGGTGAGGGCGAGGCCGTCGGCGCCTTGGACCAGGCGGTAGAGGTCGTCGCTGAGCGTGGCGAGCATCCAGAGAGAGATGTGAATGTCGACGGCGCGCCAGTCGTCGTCGGGATCTTCAGGCGTGGCGCCCTCGGTGACGTGATCCAGGGCTTTGCACATGGTGAGAAGAAAAACGAAAATATGTCGCCACTTAGAGAAATTTGCGCCTGTGGTGTCTACCTGGAACTTGGCGTAGGTGGTGATGTCGATCTCGAAGACTGTGGCTTTGGGGTTGGAGATGGGTTTTGGAAGAGCAATTTGCACGGGTTCAGTAAGTTTCCCGAGATGAAGGTCGTCAGATTGGATAGGGGTTGGGGGCGCTCGTGGCATTGTTGGCATCCTTTGTTGGAGAGGGGTTTGGGGATCGAAATCGAGAGGGCTGTGGAAGGATGAGTTCTCAGGCATGGTGCCCGGAGGTGGGAGAGAAGAAGGAAGGAGGAGAATGCTCTGATACCAACCAGTTTGACATAACAGCGTCTGATACCTTGTATTGCCATGAACGAGAGTACATATAGAGATACATGTCGTGGGCTAGAGAGTGCCGCACGTTGAGGGGATGAGATCCTACTAAACAGGGGAGTGGACCTATGACTAGGCTAGGTTGTTACAGAGAGCAACGGTACAATAAACAGTGTGTTCAACACCTATATATGGAAAAGACTTTGTCCGCCACAAGCACCGCCGCTAGGGAAGAAGTTATGCTTCACAAGGCTTTCCTTGAACCAATGTCCAGTAATGCTTCAACTCCATGGATCACATCGAAATCTCTCTAGCAATTTGCCAGTGTTATCACAGTGGAACACGTAATCTTTGGAGCGACCACAGTGGAACACGTAATCGTTGGAGCGACTATAGACCAGCAAATCTCCATCGTGGGACAAAACCAAATGGTGCATAGCTTCAAGGTTACGTAAGCTGATCTCCGCTGGGAGTTTAACATGGTACTTGAATGTCCAGAGCTCCCTCGCGTAGTCGTCCAACACCCAGATTTTGACGACTGTCCCCCCATGGTCAGAGCAACTGAAGCCCATTGAACCTTCCATGTCGCACAAACTAATGCTGAATCTACTAGCACTAGCCGGACTATGCATGAGCCTGAATGATTCAACCACCGTGTCGAAAACGGCAATGCGGCGTAGCTTGTTGGCATCGCTGTGAAGGCAACCAGGCTCCCAGTGAAGACAGTTGTGGAACACAATGGGTGGTGAAAAACTGGTAGTAGGGTTTAAGCTCAACATAAGCTTCTCGCTACCAGGAGTATCTACAGGAACTCCAATGCACCTCGGCGAGCTCCCCGGCACCGTAAAGATGTTGTAGGTAGCTTTGAGGTGTCTCCCCTTTCGGTATAGGACGCGGTACTCCCCGGACGGACAATGCAGGTACAAGGCGGCAATGTCGACGTCGTAGTCATGGAGACATGGGATTGGAACGCACTGGCGTGTGGCCGGGTTACAGATGAAGAAGCGGCGGTGAAAAAGGGAGAGGATGAGGAGGCCGCCGCAGGAGGCGTGGATCTCGAAGCCATCATGATCGTCGAACCTGAGGATAGGAGGACAGCCGCGCTCGAAGACCGGCAAGCCGTGCTCCGTTCTGCCGTAGAGCTTGAGCAGGGGGAGCGACGGCTGGCGCCGGTGGTGAGCGAGGAGGAAATCGGCGGCGGAGGCGAGGTCGCGCCAGGTACTGCAGACCACGCGGCAGCGGAGAATATCCTTCGCCGGAAGGCGGACAAATATCTCCCACGCTAGGATCTCCGCCGGGAGGTCGGCGGCTGCGCGGCCGCGTCGACATTACTCCTCCTAGCGCGGGTTCTTCTGCATCAGTGGTCTCCTTCCGCTCGACGACCGCAACGCCATCGTCGGTGACTTCCCCTTGCTTGCCGGCGGATGTAGGGTCTCTGATTAGGAGAGGCACGACACGGATCCTCCGATATGGTAGATGCGACGGCGATGGCCGCGACGGCACGCAGCTCAGCATGCGCATCGTAGCTAGTCAGGTCGACCACCAGCAAACACAGCGCCCTAGTTACCGATCGTAGTTCCTGATCGGATATTCGAGCGCAATGCAAGGATGCGCCGCTGCCGAACAGCCCAAGTTCTCAGATTGATTGATGGATGCTTCTGTTAGGGTTCGTCTAATCCAAAAGTTGAAGAAAAACAGATTGTGCGGGTCTAGCTTAAACGTGGAACGTATTGACCCGCGCCGTCCTGTCTTGTGGCCCGGCCACAAGGTGCGAGTTTTATCTACGCTACCATCTCTCTCTCCTTTGCACCTCTCGCGGAATCACGGCGGCTCACCAACTTCTCCTCTACCCTACGGCCCTACCCTGGCCAATCGTGGCCTGGACCGTCGACGGCGGCGGCTATACACCTACAGTACTCCCTCTTCCGGTTTATAGAGGCGGCACACAGATAGTCACACTAATACAGATCGGCCGAAGCGGCCATCGCCGTCGCATCTAGAGGGCAGAAACGGATTTGTGGAGGGCAGGTGGAGGGTTGCCGAGTGATCCCCTTTGTGTGGGTTGCGTTCTAGCCGGTTGTGCCTACACGTTGTACTCGGACTCTCCTTTTTAAAACCGATATGTCTGGTGAGACGTACCCTTTAAAAATACAGATCAGGCAAGTGTAAACGGTTATGACTATCTGACACGATTATAGCACCCGCCATTGTCTATGGGTGGACGATATGGTCATTCATCACGCACATTCATATAATCCGTTTGCGATGAGGCGTACTTCACACACGACATAACTCTTGCACCTGTGTGCGATATCCGAGGCGTTGCCCACGATTTATATAGTTTAATCATGCCTGTTAGCAAATATCACACATAATTTTATATATTTCGGCATGCGTGTTTTGTTCACACGGTTCTATGAACTGAATCACCGGGTGTTGGTAGTACAATCGCCCATGTTTATCAGAAACTGAATTATGTGTGAATGCTAATCCCATCATTTCATCCAAATCACATATATACAAACCTTATGTACTATCAACTCTCATCAGTACATATTCCATTAATTTTACAATTCATACACCAAGTATTCATACAATACAACGAAGCATCAGTTGCTAGCTATGCAAATGAGAAAGATACATAAAAGTAGGTTCCAAAGTTTATGCTGAACTATATAAAAATCTTTCACTTAGGCCTTCTCGTCTCGGCAAAGATATGCCCAAAGTGTCAAGCTACTTGCAATTCTTCTCCGAGTTCCATCACCAGATGCTACTTGCAGATATTGCTCTAAGAGTGAGCAGACACCGTATATTATGAATAAAAAGAGCCAAATTGTCATACACAAACTCAACAATGCAAGAAGGTAAAAACATAAGAAAAAAATATTAGTCACTAACCATCCTAAAGGTGAAGCTATGCGACGAGTTCATCTGTACTTGCTTGTTTTTTCTGTGTGAAATGTTCTTTGGTAAATAAACGAGGTCAAGTCGTTATCCACCATATAAGTTCTGTAGGCTGGGTTCAAAACATACATGAATGCAAGAAGATAAACGAGAAGAAAACAACCAAATTTAACTAGTTAGTCACATACCAATAAGTAGGGATTGACCAAAAGATAGAAGTAAAGCACACCCTCTTTTGTTTTACTTGTACAGTGCCATCAAAATAAGATCCCTATTACACAAATATAAAAATGACAGTGTTCTATCAAATATCTTCTGGTTAAAAAAATCTAACAATACCATTCAGTTAAAAAAGATGTAACTAAACCACAACAATAAGGAATATCTAACCGAACCAAATAAACAAAGATGCAACATAGTCGAACATGACAAAGATATAACAGTACCACACCAATAAAGAATTAATAACAAGATATTCTAACAGATCAAACCTTGCTAGTGGATAAACAAAAATCGACCATAACATATGAAAGATTAACATACTAACATATGTGGCCTTCCTGGTGAGATACAACATATAAAACATGAAGACGGCCTTGCTAAACGAGCGCTAACCTTCGGGATGTCGACGAGAAGACGGCAACCTCGCTGGGGGGGGGGGGGGGGGGGGGGGAGGGGGGGGGGGGGTCGACGGCCTTGGACAGTGTCATGGTGGTATCACGGCAGATGCCATAGGATGGCTAAGAGTGGAGCCGATGGACGCTGGTGGATCCGGGGAGGGCTAGCGCGCTAAGAAGCACGCACGGAAGAACTCACAAACACACACGAACACCAAGATGTACCCATGTTCGGGGCCCTCGTGAGGAGGTAAAACCCCTACTCCTGCTTGTGTCTCTCTGTAGATTATATCACAAGTGTTAAAAGATGCTCCTTGAGCTGTATGAATCTCCTATGGAGATGAACTCGCAAGGGAGTGACGAGCTACGGGATGAACTCTCTCTTCTTTCTTCTCTTTCTCTCTAGATCTTGCCAAGCTACCCAAGCATCCCTCACGCAGGAGGGGGAGAGGCCCTATATATAGGCGAACCCGGCAAACCCCAACTGGCAACCGGGACCCACGGGGCACTGTAGCCACGCGCTACTACCGGTCATCATGGCCTATACAGCCTAGCCGCCGGACTATGCCATGAGTGTCCCCCTGTCAGGGACAAGACGTGGCTTGCCCATGCCTTCTAGCATGTCCTTCATGACCGTTGCTGGTCAGCGGTTAGGTGGGAATAGTCCCATCGTACCCGCGACATCCGCTTAGTCACGTCTCCGTGTCAGGTGGGATGTGACCCCGCCTTGACTTCCGCTCCGACACTCGGTATGTCGGCACCTCTCCTTACCCGGCATGGATATGCCGGATTCTCCTCCACTACCCGGCACGACTATGCCGGATTATTCTTCATGCATGATTCTCCCTGCACACAAGAGCGAAACAGCAGATACCGACATAGATATGCCGGTTAGGTTAAGTCGGACCAGCACATGTCGGACCATTTCTCCCATATACCTCGGTCCCCCCAGGCCCGGGTATACGCCGGTTCTCCCCGACACAAGCATATGTCGATCACTGAATGTCTCGGTCCACCCTGGAACATAGCTTATAGCTGCCTTCTTTCTCCTCCCACGTCATAAGAGAATACTCCTAATCCCAGCCCCTCGAAGATGTCTTAAGTAGACTCACAAAGACATCTTCGAGAAGCTGGTTCCTAGAGGAATTCTCTGCCTTTGTCTGGATTACACTAAGGGGCTGGGCATCTATTTATAGTCTCACCAGGGAGGCATCTTATCCACTGCCACCCACGGACCCACCATCCTGCCCTTTGCCATCTCTCGCGACATATTGGCACACGGTTTATGTGGCACGGAATCTTGTGCGATACTTACCTAGTAAAAACTAGTCTTCGCACACTCTTTATTTTACCAAATTTGACATCTCGTATTGGCCCCTAGACAAACCATAACCAGAATGTAATCGAGGTGCAAAAAAAATATTTTCTATGTTCTTAGAAACAGACGAATGGACTCGAGGTTGAAAAGAAATGATTTTTCTATTTTCTTAGGTTGAAAAAATGATCACCCAGATATTAGGTCCTAAATATCTCTATGACTTAAGGCACGCATGTACATATTTAAACCTCAACACTGGCTGATCGTTGCATAGGGTGACACATTCCACGAAACAGACTTTCGCCCCGCTTTATAAATAAAGTCCAAACAGCCGAACTAATACAAGACAATGAGGAAACCCTCTTACAACAGATCAAGAATAAACAACACAACACAAGAAAGACCAAGATCAACGATGACACCGTGCCGAGACCGAGGGGAAGGAACTCCACGACGACGCCCCCAAGAGGGTAACGACGCAAAGCGCCGCCGTCGACGAGACCGATGGTCAAGGGTTTTCACCCGGAGTCCTCGCACGGAAGGTGTCCACAACAACTCCCCCAAGAGGGTTACGACACCCGCAGGCATTGCCGCCGTCGGCCTCAAAATGCTGGACTTTCGCCCGGACAATCCTTCGCACACGCCCGCCATCTAAATGCACGATGCCCTCGAGACTGGCCTTCTAAACACGATCTGCGAGATGTCGAAGCCGAAACGCCGCCACCACCAAGGTCTCCCGCTGTCTGCTCCTTGCCACCCACATGACTAAGGAACAAGACCATCGCCACCGCCACGTTGCTCACCGCAGACCAGTTCGTGCAGTCCACCTTCCAGGGCCGCCGCCCCGGCATCCGCAACCTCAAACCGAGGGACCAACAAGCCGCAGGGTCAACGGGATGGACAATTGGGGTCGGCGACAAGTCCAAGCGCCCACGAGATCGATAACCGCAACCGATAAGAGGAGATCCCGTCCTCTACCGCCATAGGCAGTCACCGACCGGACGCAGTAGCAGGTCCGGTCAGGCCCAGACCAGCCCGCCTGGCCTAGGTCAGGCACGACCAGTCCCGCCGCCACGCTGCTGCGCCAAGGTCACAACTATCCTCAGTGGATGAACTCTGGCTGTATGCACCGGCTGAGGCCCGTACAACCCAGATCGGGCCCAACGGGCCTAGATCTGGGCTGACAAACCCTAGCCATGGCTACATCCCGAGCTCCACCTACCCCTGCCGCCGTGCTATCCCCGAGAGCCGCCGCCGTTGAGCCACCGCCACCCTGGCCGTCGAACGCCCGCCATGGCACTTGAAGGTCAGCCACCGGGAAGAGGTCGCCGCCCCGCTCGAGCTAGCACCGCCGCCGTGAAGCGCCGCCGCCACCCGCGCGCGCAGGACAACCGCAGGGCCTCCACACCGCCGTCGCCGCGCCGACGCACCCCCTGCCGAGCGCGCCGCCTCAAGCAGCCTCCACGGCCCGCGCCGCCATTGCTGCGAGAAGAGAAGGCAGTCCCGCCGCCGCCAGCGCCCGGCGTCGCCGTCCGGCGGCGGCGGGGAGGAGGAAGACAAGGGGAGGAGGGCTGGGCCGGTGAGATTGGGGATCCCTCCCCCGTCGCCCACGGGAGCGACGCAGGAGAGGGATAGGGGAAAAGGTCGGGGGAGGTATTACCCTCAAGTCATCACAAAACCCATAGGGTGACACATTCAGGACTTATAAACCGCTCATACACATTCTAAACCGGCGAGTTGGAACTAACATGCTAACAGGTCCATAAGCGCGACTAAACTACATGGACTACTATGCATTGCACAAGATCGGTCCAAAAAAAGCTATGTGCGATACTGTGGTAGCGCACACGCTTCCTTTTCCACAAATCGTTTGCGAAAAGTCACGCATGCTTTTTTTTTGTGAATTGTGTGAGATAATTATAAGTTGAGTCTTGGAATTGCAGCTGCCATGTTGGGAGCAGCAGTTCTGAATGCGGTTGATTATCTCGGAATTTTAACCGCTATCTGGTGCCAATATAATGCTGCTATCACTGATGTTGCACTCTCGCAAACTCCTCTACAATCTCTCGTAAACTCTCTGCAATATCTCGAGTGCAGCCATGGAGTGGGCGGACTTCCCGTGGTTGACAAACGACGGGTCGTAAGACAAGACTCCCCCTCCCACTCCCAGCGAATCATTCAGTGACGAAGGCACGCCCAGTGCCACCGCCTCCGACGGCGAAGAGTACATGTTCGATATTTATGGGCCAAATCCTCCGGATGAGGTGCTGCCGAAGGATACCGACGGTGACGAGAAGGAGGAGGATGATGAGGACTCATCGAGCGATGACGACGACAGAAGCGACGATGATGGCGGGGATGAGGACAACAACAACAAAAATACTCGTCAACAGTATGATGGCGCGTAAACGCCGCAATCAAAGAAGAAGAAGAACTAGGCTATAGTTCTAGATAGTAGATATGTATCTCTCTTTCCGGTTCTTCAAATATGTAATTTGATTTATATTAGTAAATATTTTTTCCAGTCCTTGGCTTTTTTCGAATTGAATCTCTCTCTTTTGCCATGGACGATTACTCGTTGTTTCTATCTGTAACATGGACCGTCAGTCTGTGTGGCTCACCATCTTATAAGGTGGAGTGTTGTGCTACTTGATAAGCATGTGAGAATAAAAGTCTCTGTCTTGCACACTCCTCCTCCGCCGTCGCTCGACTAATCACAACGTGACGCGCTACGCGGTTTGCGGAATTGAGTCTCGAGCAAAACTTATTTTTTACAGTAAGACACGAGGGCTTGTTTGGAGGATATGGTAGCAACCGAACACGGCCGAGGTGTGGCCAGTGAAGTGTGGAGATGACGAAAGAGACAAGTCATGACCCAACCAGATTCACAAGTGAAATAAACAAGCGGGATGCTGCTAATTCTTCCAAGTTCATGCGCTAACCCTCGCTTGATCCAATGGGCCTGTTGTTAATTCGGCTAGCATGATGCAGGCATGCAGCTAGCTGATTCATGGACAGATCTTTGACCGGGAGGTGAGACGAAACAAGCAGACATTAGGGCGTAATTTACTGCTTACTAGGGCGGGAATCTTGACTGTTACGTAACATGCTCCCCCTGCTTGGGTAACCACAAAACTTTACATTAGTTTTAGTTAATAATGCAGATAATCTAATCAGTCGCAAGCCTCAGCATCAGAACATGCAGATGCAGATCACACTGCAAGAAATCTTAAGTGGCCCATGCATGGAGCACGAACGCGACAAACTGCATTTTCTTCTCGAAACTCCGTGGTTCATAAATACAGGGTATGTTCTTGTTTGATCCCGTCCGAAGAAACGTTAAGATTTTCTGGCTAGCAGGGCATGTACATGGCAAGACCAATTTGTCTGTTACTCGCCATTTCCCCAACTGAGACGTGGTACTATTACTCGAGCCAATGCATTTTCCCACGTTGATGCATGCCTAGCAGAGTAGCACAAGCACAGCGCCAGATGTCTGATTCGAATGGAATCCGAGACCCCCGCTAGCGATCTCCCTGCAAGCACCAAAACGACATCATCGGAAGCCGGATGGATTGTTTTATCAGTCGTACCTCCCACGCACGCACGCAATGTCTCATCGATCCGAGGACGGCGGTGCGGCAGGAACACGACGCCTCACCGTGGTTTGCTGCGGACGGCGGCGCATTCCCGGGGACGACGGACAAAAACCAGCCCCCCGCCTTCCAAGTTCCAATTCCTGTCTGCCTGCGTGCACCGGCGATGGACGGATCAACTCCTTGTCCCAAGCGAATGGCAGGACCACGGCATCGATCGGTGCGGGCGGATTAAGAAACGGGAAAGCAACATAGCAAATGGCAGTTTGATATTGGGCGTGTCAGGCAGTGCTGGGTTTGAATATCCATGCAGTGAGCTATCTTTGACTAGCATCGCTAGCCGCGCGGTTTCTGAACTGTCCCCTTGTTATAAAACCCCTGCACTGTCACCTAAACCTCTCCTTTCTCTTTTGTTCGATCCGTCGTCCGTCCGTCCGGCTCAGAATCAGCAGGTAGCTTAGCTCCTCGATCGTGCCCAAGTTGTAGTTCAGGACGGCCGGTCATGAGGTGCCTAGCTGGGAGCAGTGTTCTTCTGCTTCTGCTTCTGCTCTCCCTGACTGCTCTGTCTACCAAGGCAAACAAGGTCAGTGCAAATTATGTTCATTGTCTACTACTGTCTACTGCAAGTGGTACTTACTGCTACCACTGAAAAACTAGTACTGATTTTATGCTTCTGATCAAAATGCAGGAGAGCTTGAGCGAGAATGCAGCGGGCCGGAGATGGCACTTGAGAGGACGAAAGGCAGTGGCGGCTCGAGTACTTGGGGATGCGAGTAGGAAGGTTGAGGTGGTGGGAGGCAAGGTGGCCAAGAGCACAGGTGCAAACCCTGCCCATCTCAGTGGAGGAGTGAAAAACGTTGAGGTCGCCGTTGTCGGGCCAAGGAGCGGCGGCAGGCGCGAGTTCGCCGGCCAAGCGCCGTTCCATTCCGATTACGGCATCGCCAAAACTCATCCATCATATCATAACTGACAAAACACAAAGGCAAACGCTTCTTCTTGCTTCTTGCCACTAATTTACTGCTAGAGTACAAGTAAATTTCTTGATTTCTCTCAAGTCAAAAGTACACTACCAGCGTAAAGATAGCGTTGTTTTTTTTATTCAGGTAGGTTAGTGTTCTTCCTGGGCTTGAACTTCTAATCAGCGATATCTTTTGCAAACGGGTAGTGTAGTGAAAGGAGATGAACTGTTTGTTTTCGTTTTCTGACAGCAAGTCGCTGAACCCTGAATGATGGACTGACACGCACGCACCGTTTCTGTTGTTGCAGGAGCAAATCAAGAAGCAGATCACGCATCTGCTGGAGTTGTACATGAAGAGGCAAGTAACACCTCACCATCTTACAAATTTAGCACTGCAGCCATTTGCACGGCACACGGCCACAGCGCACATGTCTAGTACATACGTACTGATGGTTGCAGTTAATTTTCAGGGTAAACAGAGCAGCAAGGGGTCAGCAACCCACCCCATGTCTCGGCAGGGAGCAAGCGACCGTCTTAGCCACGACAACGCGGCCACCGTGGCGGCCGACATGGTGAGGGTGGAGGGGGACTACTCCATCCACCCGGATGCCCACAGCCGGCGACCCATCAACAACGACGCGCCGCTGGATGAGCTCGCGGAGAAGAAGCCCTAGCTAGCTATGCATTTTGAGTGTCGCTGCGTTGCTCTTGCTGGGTAGATCCTCTTGCCAGTAGAAGAACAGATACGTGTAGTCTAGCTTGTTTCTTCTTAGTTTACATTCTGTGACATACGGATAGAGGTAGGCTGGTAGCCATTAGCGACCACATGGTTAGCTCTTCAGCTAGCTGGGACTCACTGAGCCCGATGTAGAAGCCCATTCCTGGCCCTCGATGGAGCAGATTGAGGTGGGTCGGATGTCCCAAAACAAGTGTCTCAACTTTGATAGAAAGTGCTTGCATCGGATTATCGGAGAGGTGGCATCCGTAATGTGTAGCACCTTCTCTGAAGTTGCAGGGAACACCGGAAATGAATTGGTACTTGAGGTTTCTGCCGATCTGAACTTCAGAGCTGCAAGCAAACGCCTCCTGGTATTTCCAGGTTCCTCGGAGTGCACGTCTCTGGAGCTCGGTCTCTGAAAGACTGACAGCGCTTACTTACCCGTGTGCAGTCTCTTCACCAATCAGTAGCTCCTTGCTTCCGATTCGGGGCTCAGGTTCTTCCAACCCCAATCAGACGAAGAAGCTAGCCCTGCCTTACCGTAGCAGCGAGCCAACCTGCATCAGCACACCCAGCCAATCGCAGCCATGGCGAACCGGACCACGCGAACCTGCCCCCGCCCATGCTGCCACGCCGTGATAGGGCTGCCTGCCGCGGCCAATAATAGAGCGCTAGATTCCGGCGGTCCCGTCGGAGGAGCCATTGAACGGCATCCAGCAGAGCAGGGTGAGAGCGATGGATGTCGTCTTCTTCTTCTCCGTTCTTTTCTTTTTTGGGGGCGATGGACGTCGTCTTCTCCGGGACTACACGCGAGTTTTCTTCTCTTTCGAGGTTAGCACGACCGCACACATGACATGACCATATTCGTAGGAATTTTTCCCGGTCTGTGACTTCGGTGTACTCCCTCCGTACTAAGATAAGTGTCTCAACTTTGATAAAAAATGTCTATATACATCCATTTTCTATCAAATTTGAGATACTTGTTTTGGGAAGGAGGGAGTAGTAGTTTTCAATCTAGTGTTTCATCACGGTCCAGATGCTGGAAAGAGACGTCCACTGATGGTCTCTGGCGTGTGACACGGACCGGCCACCTAACCTGACGGGAACACAAGAGCTTGAAAATGTCACTTCAGGTGTGGCAGAAAACACCACAGTCCACAGGATGAGGACACTCTCGTCCCAGGTGCATACGTCTCAGGCAGAAAACAACGGGTCAATAGATTGGTGCTTTCGTAACTACAGTAGATATCTCGGCGAAAAGTCGTGAGCCCGCACCGACGACGAAATCACCCAACCATGCAAGTTCCTGCACACACGACAGGGTCCCCTTTACGAAGAAAGTTCCAGATCATTCATTTGTTCATGCTACCATAACAACGGACCTCACGGTATCACCAGTTTGCGCAACAAAAGCACCAAAGCACACACAGGTGTAAGCAGATGACATTTATGCGCATATACGTAGCAACACCAAAGTGCATACATACTATTACGGTAAGCGTCTCGAAAATGGTACAATGGCAAAGCCGAAACACGGCGGCGCCAGCAACACTCACCCCCACCAGGTTACCACCACAAGCGGAGACTGAGCCCGGCGTCGGCGAGGTGCTCGGTCGTATATATACAAACGAAAGAACAACCCGTCTGGGTATGTCAAAAAGAACTATGCACAAACACAACACACTCCTGAAACAGGAACACCATATGTCAAGAGACGGTCTTATTTTCTCTCTATCTTCTCGGAAGTCCAAACACCTACAGGCGCGTAGGGTAGAGCTGCGGCTGCCGCAAAGAAAACAGCTGCTGCTGCTGAACACCTCAGTTCAGCCTACATTACCTTTTGGTATAATATAGCTTCTCTTCACCTACCTTTCAAAACTGGCAGGAAGTGCCCAGCCTCTGCATGGGACGCGGGCCAGCACCAGCCGCGTGCTTCCGTGCTTGGAAAGCGCTCGGGAGGAGCTCCTGGAACTTGTCGAGGAATGCACTCCACTCCTCGGAGCCCATGTCTGACAGCTTCACAAAACTGGCGCTGGGAGGGAGCATCTCATTCGCGCTCCTGCTACCAGACTGATGCAGCATACTACCTTCTCCACTATTGTTAGTTTTAGCACCCAGCTTGCTCTTCGGAATGCCATAGGCTTTTGCTTTCCCAAAGAAACCAGTCCCCTTCAGCGATGCTGACAACTTTGAGACAGAAGGTACCAGCTTAGAAGACATACCGTTGGAGGGGGCAGCATCATCCTTGATAACCTCCTTGGCATCATCATCTTCCTCATCGCACTCGTCTAACTTTGACAGTGGGTTCCTGTGACCTGCTTTCATGGGCCCAAACTTGCTGAATGGTGGTGATTCAAATGCATCTGAATCATCCTCACCGTCGAGAGAGAACTGGGTGAAGTCATCATCGTCATCTTCGACTCCGGCTTCTGGAAGAAATAGCTCCCTGTCCTCGACCCACTTCCTTGCCTCCATGCAAAGAAGCTCCAGCTCACTTGGCTCTTCTTCCTTCCCAGTAAACTGCCTGCTCATCATCTCCCCTATCTCTGACAAACAGAGGCCAAATGCTGCACCTTCCTTGAGAAATATTGTTGACAGCACTAGCACCCTCAGACATGCCTTGCGGATCATAGGAAGCTCCATGCGCAGCATTTCTGCATCTCTTGTAGGATCCAAATCTGCAATGTACTCAAGTTCCTCCTCGGAAAAAGGGATGGATGCTTGTGGCCAATGGATCCATTCAAAGTAAGGGTCTTCTAGACATTCCGGCAGACACAGACCATGGTCAATAGGAATGAGTTCAGTCTGCACTCCAAAATTGTCAGACCCAGGACCAACTTTCCTGACCAGAAGATTCCCCGAATGCCTGTCTGTGTTGAAGATCCTGATGTCAAGTATGCCAATTCTGTGCACTGCAGATACAGGGAAGCTTGACGTCCCATGGTCACTGGCATCAAAATCATGAGGGATAAACTGCTGCAATGATGCAATCTTGCTCACAGCCTGTGATGTGTTGTGAAATATCTTATTATTGCAGTCAACTGTATCATTCACATTGAACACAGTGTGTGTGATCTTGACCAGCATGGTCGGAGGAACATTTGCAAAGTTGCGGTGGTCAAGGAGGTAAGCAGCAACCTCTCTGAACCCTGTCTCGCCAACTCGTACAGATCTTTTGAGGCCTGGCTGTCCAAGTGCCCTCCCTACAAAGCCTTTAGGATTATTTGGAGCAAATGGCTCCTCATCAGTTGGCTTGACAATTGCAACATGTTCACCCCGCATGTTCTTGAAGTAGTAGGCACCACCCATCCCACTGTTAACAGCTACTGGGTCAACACCATTCCTTATGGCTTTCACAACATCCTTAGCAAGCTGCTTCATCTGAGAGGAAGGGCTTGAACATCCAAGGATAGCAATGGGTCCACTACGGTCTGGCTGTTGCACATCTTTTCCAGTGGGAGAGAGACAAGGTGTTGAGCTGCTTCGGTGCATCTGATTCCTTGTTAGAAGCAACGGCGAGTCGTTGCGGATACTGCTGAGATCATTGTTCAGAACAAGATCACCAAAGGTCAGTGAGCTCTCCTCTGTGGAAACATTCAGGGCTATCTGCAGTTTTTTTTTCACAGTGTGGGCATTTTCTCCCCTCTCCAGTTCAATGCCCAGGACAGAACCATTATCAGTTTGGACAAACACTCTCTTCCAGCTCAATGATCTCCCATCAGTTCTGCTACTTGCGGGATATTCACTACTGAAGCTCCGATCCAGGACTGCAACAGCCATCTGTGTCTGAACAGGACAGTCCAAGTCCCTGGACATAGAACGGCTGAGCTTCCTGTCTGCCTTTATCTGCTTCCACCTCTCTTGTAGTCGAACAGAGAAGCAAGGACAGACGTAGCAAAAGGAAGAAAGAAACTCCAAACTGATCGCTCTTGACCAATCAACAGTAGGCCATAGATGATGTTTTCACACCCTCCGCATAAACTGGAAGCACCTTATCTCACAATTCAGTGGTAGAAACCCTGGAAAAGGAAACAGTGAACCATGAATACTATAAGTATTGCACAAGATCAGCTTTCTTGACACAAATTTGAATGTAAAAGCATGATGAATCTAGGACGCATGACAAGCAAATATCCAGAAGACAAGAACACGTAAGCAAAAAACACAAGGAAGTATTAGACGGTAATGGAATGAGTCTACAAGAACTTTCTAGTTAAATGGTCTAGAACAAGACAAGGTAGAGCCTCAAGTTCTGTCACAAAACAGTCTCTATGGATCATCTTGTTTGCCCATTCCAATATTACTATTTTTTAGCTAGTCTTGTGAGCAAATGACAGCTGATAGCATAGATTTAATACACCAAGGAAGTTGACAGGCAAAAGTAAAGTTTAAATAGGCTGGATAATTCTTCAAGCCTTACATCTAGATTTTACATCTTCACTAGAACAGAATAAACTGGCGAATTACTTCGTCAATGGAGTAACATAAACCCGTTCAAATAATTTCGCCCCACTGTGACAAAAGGCTTTAGATCTCAATCTCATTCGCGAGTATCATCATTAGATAAAAATATTGAGCATTTTAGACATAAGCAAGCACAAATATCTCTGGCAGCAACAAATAGAAAGGTAGCTTCGACTCTTGGGTAGAATAGAACAAATCAAAAATGTAAACAGCTTCTCACAGCGAAAAATAACTCGTATGATCATGACTGCTTATGATAAACTTTCTCTGTGCTCATAAGGGAAGAAGGTGTCGATTTTTCCTGATCTAATAAAAAATCCATAAGGTTCAAGTAGAGGAAACAAAACAATTTCTATTCGCAGATCTGTAGGCAGTGCTAGAGACCAAAATAGTTCCTAAACTGATCTCTATCAGTGTGTAGTTCACTACAGCCATGTGCAGATCTAAATATTCACAGTTCGATAATTGGACTCACAAAATATCTCTCACCAAAACACACAGAGCTCAGCGATTGGCCATACACGGATAAAAAGTAGGCGGTCAAAATTATACCGGAAACAAATCCCTCTTCGCTGCCTGTATCAAATTGTTCAAATCACCTTATAGATGGCTTGAGACTATGAAAAACGACAAAGCAGCAGCTCAGAGGAAAAAACTCAAGGTAGCGCATCTCACAAACTAGAACCAATTTGACACGATAAATTAGTGACTGAACAACTTGGAAATACGGAAATCACATGGATCCTGCGTGTTCCCAATCGACTAGACGAGCCCCGAGAAATCCCACGCATTTCAGCTGAACAAAACGAAAAAAGTAAACACAGAACACACCACCACCTCGCACACATCACAAGCATTCTCAAATCCTGCACAGCCTCGGAGACTAAAATCCTCAGTCCACGGCTCAGAACCTCGCGCTAAACCGAACGCGAGAACAAACCAAGGCGAAATCTCTCGCCGATGCGCATTTCCGTCGGAGCTTCCTACACGAGTCCAGTTTCTCTGAGATATCCACACTAGCCGCGTCGACTACAGCGTTCATCCAAGTATCCCACTATCCCAGCACGAGCCGAGGGGAGTAGGACTCACCGGCGGGACGGATCTGGGCGCTCGAGCGCGAGAAATGGACGGAGCGACACAACCACCACCTCCTCCGGCGGCCGGACGAGTCGCCGGCGCAGATCCGACGGCGGGCGGCCGCGCCGTACGCCTCCCCGCGGTGGCGCGATTCGTTTGTCCTTTTCTGGGTTTTTTTCTATCCTCCTCCTCCTCCTCTTGTTCACTGAGGCTTAACTCGATGTAGACCAGAGGGACGGGTTAATCTAGTAAGCCGTGGTTAAGCTGGCCCTCTTCGAGGCTTCTTATAGCCAACCGGTTTTGCGATATGGCCCTCCGGAATGGAACTATTTCCTGGAACGGTTTGTGTGAGGGTCTTGCCTCCTGCGATCACGACAAAATTTTGCCACTTGCACATTGGTGTACCACGTCTTGCCTTGGATCATTCACGGTGTGACATAGGACGTGTGATGTCTCGTCTTTATGGGCTTGTTGGGAGTGTGCCTCGAGTGACCACTTCGATTGTGATTTTATTTTGTGTATTGGATTAGATAATTTATTTATAGTGTGTTGTATAACCCAAGGTTTTTTAATGGAACAAAGGCAATTTCAGTTTAAGCAATATGATAGTGTGTACCAGCCTTGGCTCACCCACATGTTTATGTTTTGTTTCTAGCGGGTCACTTCCAGCTTAAGTATGTGTTTTATACCATTGTTTAAACTTTAGTTGGTCAGCATTTCACGACGACTTAAGCTTGTTTACCCGTGTGACTGCCTTGGTTTCCATTTAGCTTTCTTTACTGCATGGTGATAGCTAGTAATATGATAAACATTGCTTTGTTGAGTGAATGAATTTTTTTTTAAGTGCATTATCCTTTTAAATTTTAAAGTGATATCACGGTATGTCCTTAACTCATTACCATGCTTCTTCTAATTTAGTACTCATCACTGTGTTTATGTGTTGCTTCTAGCTCTGTATTTTTAGTTTATTCAAATTTGATAATACTCATTCCCGACAAACAAGTGAGTTGGCTAGATTTTTAAGGAAGAATTAGTTGAGATTGTCATGTCTTACTTAAACCTTTAGTTGGCATGTAAGTTGTTTCGAGTTGTATATCACTTCCACTAAGTTAGTGTACTAAAGGAAGTTAGTTAATCTGATGTTTTAGTATTGCCTTGTGAGTCTTTAATATTTTTAAAATTTCGGGACTTACACAAAGAATGAAAAATGAAAGAAGAGCATAAACTCCCTTATAAGGAATTTTTGAAAGAATGTCTCGGCATATGCATTTCCGTTAATTCATTAACGTGTGTTGTGTGTTGTTCTAGCCCGGGCTATTTAAATCGTTAGAATTGTTGAAATCATATCTAGAAGTAAACTAATTATTATTATTAGAATTGTTGAAATCATATCTAGAAGTAAACTAATAATTATTAATATGAACTAGATACATTTCATCAAGGTCACGAAATTTTACCAAAACGATGGACATGGCTCCCACAAATAATTTCTAGCATAACGAGGAAGGCCGTCGGGCGACATACCCTGCGGGCAGTCACTATGTAGTAGGAATAGGCAAAAACGATCAATAGAAGAAAGAGGAACACACTTCATTGATCGAGCGCAACTGCTCGGCTTTGTCCTAGACCATAGACTCCCTACTTGTCTCGATCGGTCAAAAATGCAATACGCCGCACCACGCTAGGTCATGAGCGGATTGCCTGTCTTGATGGACAATGTTCACGTGGATAATCAAGACCTGCACGTCAGCATGTCGCAACGGCGAGACCTTGCTTCCGTCAGCTGACACGCAACACACCAACCAAATCGCCCTTTGTCAGAAACCAAGGGGTAATGACAATAATGTGGACACACGGTATCTCAATGTATTCAATGTAGACTAGAAAAAGTGAAACGAGCGAGTAGACATATTAAAACACCTACGTATACATGTGATTCAGGAAAAGCTATCTTATAATTCAGAACGGAACGAGTAGATCCTAATAAAACAGTTAAACATAAACAACCATATTACCCAAAACATGAGAACGGGCCATCAGCAAGGACCTGTCCACAAAAAGGCAGTCCTCCACGCCCCTCCACGCAAAAGAACCACCCAATACTTTCCTGGTCCGGCAAACAATGTTTCGCTCAGAAAAAAAAGAGTGGGCGACGAAAGCGACGGGATAAATTAACTGGCCTTCACGTCGTGCGTCTAGTCTACTGCTTCGGGATCGGAAGCCTCTAGAACGGCACCCCCTCCCCTCCGGTCCGCACGCTCATGCACATGGCAGCGGGCCGGCCGGCCCGAATGCGCGGGCACCACCTGGCGGAGGGCGAGTGGCGCGGTGAGCGCACCGTGTAGGGCTGCGTGGCAGCAAGCGGCACCGGCGCCGGCCGGTCACCGCCGGTGCGCGGTAATGTTAGACGTATATGTACAGGCAACAGACAGCTCAGGAAATCACGTATCAGCAACGGATTCAGCTTTCATATTCCTAAATTAGTACGATCGTAACTTGGCAAGTATTGCTACTCCTCCGCTGAGCGATCAACATGACGCGAGTACCAGAGATTAACAATCTCTAAACAGTCAGTCTCCATCACCACATAGGCACATATGAGTATCCGGACAGTTTTGCGAAAATCACACCCACTTCTGCTATAAGCGGATCCGTAACACCCATCATAGGCTTGCTCCATGCACCAAGAAAAGAGAGATGAGACCAAGCGACCCCACCCCCACCACTTTTCTGTTCTTCAGAATTGATAGCACCATCCGTGTTGATTTTAATCCACCCAGGATCCGGAGGTCGCCAACACTGTCCTGGCGCCTATCTTGGAAGAAGTTGGGGAGTTGGTTTCGGATTTTGAATCTTTTTTAGTTAAGCATGTTAGACGGTCGGCAAATAATTCAGCCCACCTGTGTGCAAGATTTGCTTGTACGCTGGAGGTGACAAATAGCTGGCTTGATGAGAGTCCAGTTTTCCTTGTAAACAGTCTACAGGCTGATTGTACCGGAACTGTTACTTAATAAAGCTCCCGAAATTCTACGCAAAAAAAAGTATTGCTACTCCTGTACTATTTATATCCCATCACGGGATCAAATCAATCAAGCACAATAGTGCAATTGTCTTCATGGTATCAGACTAAAATCACGATCCTCACCCCCGATGGCGCCGACTCCTCAGGAGCTCGCTCAAGCCGCTAGCGACCAGGCCGCCGCTGCTGAGGCCGACGCAAAGGCTGCGCTCTGGGCCCTCGCCGCCGCGCTCCCCAGCATCCGCGCCGTCGTCCCCATCACTCTTGAGCTCTCCACCGCCAACTATCTGCAATGGCGTGGCATGTTCACCGACGCCTTGCAGAAGTATGCTCTCGACGATCACATCGATCCATCTGCATACCCCGCTGCCCGGTCCGCACAATGGAATCGCCACGACGCAATCGTCCGCTCCTGGCTCAATGGCACTGTCGCACATGAGCTCCTCGCCATGGTCATCGACCCTGCCAGCCCTCTCGCGGCTCACGAGTTGTGGTCTCGCATCGGCGACCTCTACCACGACAACGCCGACACTCGCGCATCCTACTGATACGTCTCCAACGTATCTATAATTTCTTATATTCCATGCTATATTATACCAAGTTATTACATGTTTTATATGCATTTTATATAGTTTTATGCATTTTCTGGGACTAACCTATTAACAAGATGCCACAGTGCCAGTTTCCTGTTTTCTGCTGTTTTTGGTTTCAGAAAAGTACTTAAGGAAATATTCTCGGAATTAGACGATTTCTCTTCTGAAGTCAGTTTTTCATCGGGAATGTTCCAGAAAGCCGAACACGAGACGAAGTGGGCCACCGAGGCGGCGCCACCACGTGCTCGCGCGGCAGCACCCCTGGCCGCGCGAGGACCAAGTGTGGGCCCCTCGGGGCGCCACCGACTTCGCCCTTTCGCCTACAAATACCCCCCAGACTAAAAACCCTAACACGGTGTTCATATTTTCCTCCACGGGTCCCGAGCGCCGCCGCCATCGAAGACAAGATTCGGGGGACAGAACTCTCTGTTCCGGCACCCTGCCGGGACGGGGAATTGCCCCCGGAACCATCTCCATCGACTCCACCACCATCTCCATCGCCTTTGCTGACTCCTACGATGAGGAGTGAGTAGTTCTCCTCCGGGGCTGCGGGATCTACGGTAGCCATGTGGTCTATCTCTCTCTCCCATGATGTGATCTTTTATGTGATCATGAGCTTTGTAACCTAGTTGAATATGTGATGCTACTCTTTATCTATTATGCACTCTAGAGGTTACTTTAATATGAACTCCGGGTTATTCACGGTTGTAATGGTGACAGTGTGTGCACCGTGTGTGATTCCTTTATGACATTGTTGGTGTTAGTTTACTCTGACTTTGAGGGTGCTCTTGTAGCCCTACACAATGAATGGTGTTTGTTATCCAACATGAGAGTGTTTGAGAGTAGTGTTTATTTATTTAACTTTGATGTCATTGTTGAGAATGTCCACTGGTGAAAGTAGGATCCCTAGGCCTTGTTTCTAAGCATTAAAACACCGTTTCCAACAAGTTCTGCTACATGTTTGCTTGCTGTCATTTTTATTACAGATTGCAATTACTACTTATAATCGTCCATATTACTTGTATTTCACTATCTCTTCGCATAACTAGTGCACCTATACATCTGACAAGTGTATTGGGTGTGTTGGGGACACAAGAGACTTTTTGTATCTTAATTGCAGGGTTGCTTGAGAGGAATATCTTTGACCTCTACCTCCCTGAGTTCGATATACCTTGGGTGATTCACTTAAGGGAAACTTGCTGATGTTCTACAAACCTCTGCTCTTGGAGGCCCAACACTGTCTACGAGAATAGAAGCGTGCGTAGACATCAAGCTATTTTCTGGCGCCGTTGCCGGGGAGGTAAGGTAAAAGGTACTCACATCCTCTGGCTACTAAGCTATTTTCTAGCACCGTTGCTGTTGTGTGAGTGCTCGAAGTTATTTCCTTTAGATCCTGCAGTTAAATCTTTTTGTTTCTTGTTTTTATTTTCACTAGTTAGGCTTAATGGAAAACAACAAAAATATTAGAGATCTTTATAGTATTTATCTTGAGTTAGGACATGAGGTGTTTGAAGAGAAAATTAAAAAACCTATGGAACTTTATTTGCATGCTAGTAGCAATGTTATTAGTATGAATTCTTTGCACACTATTATTGCTAATGCTATGGAAAATTCTAAGCTTGGGGAAGCTGGTTTTGATGACCATGATATTTTTAGTCCCCCAAGCACGGAGGAGAAAATTTACTTTGATGATACTATACCTCCAATATATGATGATTACAATGATGAATATGATATTTTCAGTCCACCTACTATTGAGGAGAAAATTAATTATGATTACAATATGCCTCCTATATTTGATGATTATGGTGATGAGAATAATAATGATAGCTATTTTGTTGAATTTGCTCCCACTACAATTAATAAGAATGACTATACTTATGTGGAGAGTATTAGTTCTTTTATGCATGTGGCTCATGATAAGAATGTTTTATGTGATAGTTATGTTGTAAATTTTATTCATGATGCTACAAGTGAACTTATTGATGATAATGAGGAGTGTTACTTAAATATGCTATATGATAATGCTTTAGATGATGGTCCTATGCTTATTGATAATCCTCTATGTTTAGAAGTTGTTACTTATTTATGTGAGGATAAAAATGATATAATTGCTGCTTGTGATGGTACTCTTACTCATGAGAGTCCTACTTTGTTCTTGAATTCTCCTAGTTACACCATGGAGGAGAAATTTGCTTATGTTGAAAAATATTTATGTGGTTTGCAATTGTCTCTAGTTCCAAATCTTTGTTGCAACCATGATCTTAAACTTGATATTGATCTTAATAACTATTTTGAAAGAGGGAAGCATGCTAATGGATTCCAAAATAAATTTAATGATCCTTTTTATATGCCTATATTATCTAAGTTGAATGATTTGTGGTTATATGGTTGAATTTATTTGTACTACTTGCAACTACTATGAGAGAGGAGAATATGGTTGTAGAAGTTTTCATGGTACTAAAACACCTCTCTTCATGTTGAAAATTTTGAAGTTGCACTTGTTTTGCTTTCCTATGCTTATTGCTTTGTGCTTTCATGACTTGTTTCTTTACAAGATTCCTTTGCATAGGAAGAGGGTTAGACTTAAAAATTATTTGATATTTGCCTCTTGATGCTCTCTTTGGTTTTTCAACTCTCATTTTTATGAGAGCATCATAACAATCACTATGCCTATCTTAATGGCTATAAAGAAAGAGCTTATGGGAGACAACCCACGTTTTATTTCTGTTATTTTATTTTATATTGAGTCTAGGAACATGACTACCTCTGTTGCAATTCCTTTGTATCATTATTTTATTGCATTGTTGTGTCAAGTTAAGCCTCTAGTAGAAAGTTGATGCTAGATTTGGATTGCTGTGCTGAAACAGTTTTCTGCTGTCCGCCGTTAAATTCATAACTCTTTACAGAAAAATCGGATGGACCTGTGATTTTTTGTGCGTAATCCTCTGATATATATGCAACTTTCATTAGTTTTGAGTTTTCTGATCTGAGCAAGTTAAGTACCTCGAAAAAATTCGTCTTTACGGGCTGTTCTGTTTTTGACAGATTCTGTCATTTATTTTGCAATGCCTCTTTTGCTATTTTGATTGGATCTTTTTATCCTATGAAGTATCAGTGGCTGTAGCTAATGTCCAATAGCATTGGTAGCAATTGTGTTCCTACAGAATATCATAATTTTTCGTGCACTAACCCTCTAATGAAGTTTACTCTAAGTTTGGTGTGGAGAAAGTTTTCAAGCATCAAGAGAGAATGATGATATGATGTGATCAAGAGGATAGTAAAGCCAAAGCTTGGGGATGCCCCGGTGGTTCATCCCCAACATATTTCAAGAAGACTCAAGCGTCAAAGCTTGGGGATGCCCAAGGCATCCCCTTCTTCATCAACAAACTATCAGGTCCTTTCTAGTGAAACTATATTTTAATTCCGCCACTTCTTATGTGCTTTTCTTGAAGCGTCGGTTTGTTTTTGTTTTTGTTATTTTCATTCTCTGAATAAAATGGATCCTAGCATTCCTTTGTGGGAGAGAGACACGATCCGCTTTTTCTTATGAATACTCGTATTCTTCACTTATATTTGTTGAGTATTCTTCTATGTTACTTCAATGCTTTCTAGCTCCTGTTTTTCATGCATCTCTTGCTAGAGCTGTTAGCTTTATTATATCATACTCTCATATCTCATTGTTTAATTACTTGGAGAGTTTATCTTTTAAATAAGTTGATTGGTGTTTGGTTGAGAACAGAAAATGCTAAATGTAGTAGATGGTATAAAGAAAGATATACATGCTCTTATGGATTGTTATCTTGCATGTTGTGGGGCTTGGCAATTGTTTTGAGCTCTCAAGTAGATCATGTTTAGGCTTTTACATCATGTAGTTAAAACCTATTAGTGAGGAACTACCGTAAAACTTGCTGAAATTTGGTTTGCATGTTTGGTATCTCTAAGGTCTAGATATTTTCTAGTTAAAGTGTTTGAACAACAAGGAAGACAATGTAGAGTTTTATAATGCTTGCAATATGTTTTTATATACGTCTTGTTGTCATATTTTATACTTGTGTTTGTTTCAAACAACCTTGCTAGCCAAAGCCTTGTACTGAGAGGGAATGCTTCTCGTGCATCCATAATCCTTGAGCCAAAACCTATGCCATTTGTGTCCACCATACCTACCTAATACATGGTATTTCCTGCCATTCCAAGTAAATACTTCATGTGCTACCTTTTATTCAAAATTTATTATCCCTTATTTATGTCAATGTTTATTAGCTCATGAGGAAGTATGTGGTGTTACGGATATCAACCTTGTCATTTGCTTTTAGACAGACTTTCACCAACCGGACTAGTGGCATATACACCGCTTATCCATTAACTTTGCAAAAAGAGCTGGCAAATGGGGTGCCCAGTCCCAATTAGTTACAACTTTAACCACTGCATTCTCTTCACATTTTTGCCCTGATCTAATCAGCCAAGCAATGATAGTAGTTCTAAACTACATGTGTAAACAAAAGAGAAAAGAGGGATGATCTGCCCTTGGGTAGAAATAACGTCCTTCATGGGAGCCGCTCTTAAGAAAGTCTGGTTGACAAGGGGGGTAGAGTGTCCATTACCATTCGTTGACAACGACAAACACCGCTCAAAACTTACTTTTATGCTCTCTATATGATTTCAAAAACCTATAAAACTAAGAAGCTCTAGCACATGCTTGTATCCCTGCTTCCCTCTGCGAAGGGCCTATCTTTTACTTTATGTTGAGTCAGTTTACCTACTTCTTTCTATCCCCGAAGCAAACACTTGTGTCAACTGTGTTCAACAATTCTTATATGCTTACTTATTGCACTTGTTATATTTCTTTGTGTTGACAACTATCTATATGATATACATGTTCAAAAGTTGAAAGCCAATGCTGAAACTTGTATCTTCCTTTGTGTTGCTTCAATGCTCTTTTGCTTAGATAATATTGCTTTATGAGTTAACTCTTATGCAAATCTTTTTAATGCTTGTTTGAAAGTACTATTCATGAAAAGTTTTACTTATATGATGTAGTTGTTTACTCCTTGTCTATTTGTTAGCAAACTATAGATCATTGCCTTGAGTCACTTCATTCATAACATGAGCCTTACATTATATTATGATCAAGATTGTGTTTATGATCAAGATTGTGTTTAAGCATGTCACTTCAGAAATTATTCTTCTTTTATCGTTCTTGCCTACTCGGGACGAGTAGAACTAAGCTTGGGGATGTTGATACGTCTCCAACGTATCTATAATTTCTTATGTTCCATGCTATATTATACCAAGTTATTACATGTTTTATATGCATTTTATATAGTTTTATGCATTTTCTGGGACTAACCTATTAACAAGATGCCACAGTGCCAGTTCCCTGTTTTCTGCTGTTTTTGGTTTCAGAAAAGTACTTAAGGAAATATTCTCGGAATTGGACGATTTCTTTTCTGAAGTCAGTTTTTCATCGGGAACGTTCCAGAAAGCCGAACACGAGACGAAGTGGGCCACCGAGGCGGCGCCACCACGTGCTCGCGCAGCAGCACCCCTGGCCGCGCGAGGACTAGGTGTGGGCCCCTCGGGGCGCCACCGACTTCGCCCTTTCGCCTACAAATACCCCCCAGACTAAAAACCCTAACACGGTGTTCATATTTTCCTCCACGGGTCCCGAGCGCCGCCGCCATCGAAGACAAGATTCGGGGGACAGAACTCTCTGTTCCGGCACCCTGCCGGGATGGGGAATTGCCCCCGGAACCATCTCCATCGACTCCACCACCATCTCCATCGCCGTTGCTGACTCCTACGATGAGGAGTGAGTAGTTCTCCTCCGGGGCTGCGGGATCTACGGTAGCCATGTGGTCTATCTCTCTCTCCCATGATGTGATCTTTTATGTGATCATGAGCTTTGTAACCTAGTTGAATATGTGATGCTACTCTTTATCTATTATGCACTCTAGAGGTTACTTTAATATGAACTCCGGGTTATTCACGGTTGTAATGGTGACAGTGTGTGCACCATGTGTGATTCCTTTATGACATTGTTGGTGTTAGTTTACTCTGACTTTGAGGGTGCTCTTGTAGCCCTACACAATGAATGGTGTTTGTTATCCAACATGAGAGTGTTTGAGAGTAGTGTTTATTTATTTAACTTTGATGTCATTGTTGAGAATGTCCACTGGTGAAAGTAGGATCCCTAGGCCTTGTTTCTAAGCATTAAAACACCGTTTCCAACAAGTTCTGCTACATGTTTGCTTGCTGCCATTTTTATTACAGATTGCAATTACTACTTATAATCGTCCATATTACTTGTATTTCACTATCTCTTCGCATAACTAGTGCACCTATACATCTGACAAGTGTATTGGGTGTGTTGGGGACACAAGAGACTTTTTGTATCTTAATTGCAGGGTTGCTTGAGAGGAATATCTTTGACCTCTACCTCCCTGAGTTCGATATACCTTGGGTGATTCACTTAAGGGAAACTTGCTGCTGTTCTACAAACCTCTGCTCTTGGAGGCCCAACACTGTCTACGAGAATTGAAGCGTGCGTAAACATCACCTACGTCGAGCAAGATTTTCATGGTCTTCAACAGGGCTCCATGTCCATCAGCGACTACTGCCGCAAGCAGAAGAACCTTGCCGACGAGCTCAACGCCCTCGGCACCATCGTTACCGATCGGAAGCTCGTCCAGAACACCCTGCGCGGCCTCGGTTCCCGTCTCAAATACATGCGCACGCTGCTACTCAAGCAACGCCCGCTCCCGTCGTTCCTCGACGCACGCTAGAGCAGTCGGAGTCCTCCCCGACGGCGTTTGTCGCCAAGACTGCTCCATCGCCTATCCACCACCACATCAGCTCCATCCGCGCCGCGCCGTCAAGAGGTATGCCGCAGCTTTCAGCGCGGCAACTGCCGGTTCGGGGCGCGCTGCCGGCACCTCCACAACTCCGCCTCGCAGCAGCGTGGCGGCAACGACTCCGGCAAGGGTCCGGCGGCGCCCTGACCATCCATCCACAACCCATGGGCAGGCTCCATCCAAATGTGGCCGGGTCCATGGAGCTCCGCGCAGCGTCTACCGGGGATCGCTCCACCGCAGGCCTACCACGCCGCTCCTCACGCCCCGCCTCCACCCTCGGCTCCCTGGGTTGGCGCTCCTTGGGCTCCGCCGGCTCCAACCTCTCCAGCGACGCCGTACTCCTTCGACCAGCAGCAGCTCATGAACGCTTTCAACACCATGTCGCTGCAGCCGCCTCAACCCTCCGAGTGGTACATGGACTCCGGTGCCTCCGCTCACATGACATCGACTCCGGGTATTTTGTCATCTCTTTCTCCTCCTTCCGCTGCATCTCCCTCGGTCATTGTTGGAAACGGGGCAGCACTTCCCATTGCCAACACTGGCTCCACTTCTTCTTCCACACCCTCTCGATCCTTTAGTCTCAACAATGTCCTCTTCACACCTAACCTCATCAAAAATCTTATTTCTGTACGTCGTTTCACCATTGATAATCTTTTTGTTCCATCGAATTTGACCCGTTTGGTTTCTCTGTGAAGGATCTTCGAACCAAGAACGTGATCGTCAAGTGCAATAGTCACGGCGACCTCTACCCTTTTCCATGGCCACCCCCTGTTGCACTTGCTCTCTCCGCCATGACGTCCTCCTCAACATTGTGGCATCGCCGTTTAGGACATTTAAGCACCCAAGCTTTGTCGCACCTAGCAAGTGCCTTTTCTTTTCGCTGTAATAAACTTCCGTCGGATGAATCTTTATGTCATGCTTGTCAGCTTGGTAAACATGTTCGTCTACCTTTTGATGCTTCCAGTACATGATGCACACGGTGGTGTGTTGTTGGGAGACCCCAAGAGAAAGGTGTGAAGTAGTGCAGCAGCAAATTTCTCTCAGTTACGAAACCAAGGTTTATCGATCCAGTAGGAAATGAGAATTCACTCGAGGTTGTTGGCAGCTGACTTTGGCACGGCGCCACACCGGTGTCAGCAACGAACTTGGAATCTGCACACAACACAATCAAGATACTTTGCCCCAACTTAACGGTGAGGTTGTCAATCTCACCGGCTTGCTGTAACAAGGGATTAAACGTATGTGTGGAAGAAAGATGTTTGTTTGCAGAGAATGAAAGTAACAGGTTTGCAGTAGGTGGTTTATCAGATTAAAGAGAAGGACCGGGGTCCACAGTTCACTAGTGGTGTCTCTCCATAAATAATAATAACATTCATGCGGGTAAACAAATTACAGCTGGGCAATTGATAGAATAAAGAAGTGCATAACAATGCATATACCAATGTCATGATGTCTAGTGTGAGATTCATTTGGGCATTACAACAATATACATAGACCGTTCCAACCGCATCTATGACTAATAATCCACCTTCTGGTTAGCGTCCGCACCCCTTTCAGTATTAAGTTGCAAGCAACAGATTATCGCCTTAAGCACTGCGTGTAAAGTAAGTAAGTAACATCATCCTTAGACAAAGTACTACTGTTTTATCCCTAGTAGCAACAGTACATCTACAATCTTAGAGCTTGCTGTCACTACCCCAGATTAAATAGAGACATGAACCTACTATCGAGCATAAATACCCCCTCTTGGAGTCACAAGCATCTACTTGGCCAGAGCATCTACTAGCAACGGAGAGCATGCAAGATCATAAATAGCACACACATGATATATTATGAAGCCAATGACTTAGTACTCAATATTCATCGGATCCCAGCAAACACAGCATGAAGTATTACATAACGGTGATCTTGATCATGATAGGCAGCTCACAAGATCTAAACATGATAGCACAAGTGGAGAAGACAAGCATCTAGCTACTGCTATGGACCCGTAGTCCAAGGGTGAACTACTCACGCATCAGTCCGGAGGCGGGCATGGTGACATAGAGCCCTCCGGTGTCGATTCCCCCTCCCGGCAGGGTGCCGGAGAGAAGTTCTGATCTCTCCCGAATTGGTGATGATGACGGCGGCGGCTCGGGACCCATGGAGGAAATATTGCGCACCGTATAGGTCTTAGGTTTTCGGGGGGTATATATAGGCGAAAGGGCGAAGGCGGTGGAGGGCCGAGGCGCCCTAACCACGTGCTTGAAGGGGATCGCATGCAGAAAACAAAAAAATTCCTAACAGCGATAACCTTAAACTAGCCAGGATCTATACTATGCAGATATAGTAATACGGAGGAGATCGATATACATACCCTTGTAGACCGAAAGCGGGGATTACGCTCCCGCACAAGCGTTGCTGACGTAGACGCCGTAGCCGACCTCAAGGTCGCGGAGAACTTGGCGCGACGAAGAAGACGATGACGCGGCGATGTCGATGAAACCGACGACGACCTCGAGGCCGTGTAGAGGAAGCAGACCTCCAGCACCACTAGCGTGGCACCTCGCAGGGCGTTACACACGTACGGTGAAGCCGACGAACTCCGGGCTCCGATCCAGGGACGAAGCAGCGGAAGACTGGGACCGGAAGACCAGCAGCACGGCGGCGTGCGTATGGTGGAGAAAACTTATCCTCGGCGCAACTCCAAACAAGGGAGTCACGGGATCCAAGGAGAGAGAGAGAATTAGGTGTAATTCAAAGGCCATGGGTACCCCCATATATATAGGAGGCCAGGGGCTGCCCAACCTGCCAGGCTGGCGGTGTGGGACTAATCCCACACCCCAGCCGGCCATGGCTGGTGCGCCGGCCTAGGTGGGCCCCATGTGGCCCACCTAGGGCCGGCCGAACCAGGCTCTCTCCCTTGGAGGGACTCCTCCCCCCCTTCATGGGCCCTTTTGCCTAAAAAGGCCCATTTAGGGTTTTTTGCCTTTAAAAATTCAGGAAAAATTAAAAAAAAATATATTTAACTATTAATTACACTAATTAATATTAAATACATATTACATAATTTATTCCGGCTCCGAAAATTATTTCGTCGCTGCCCGATCTCCATCGGAACTTTCCCGGGACGCTCCCGGTGCTCTCTATTCCTATTTTCTCTTTCGGTCTAAATGTCGACTCCCCTTAAGTGTGTTACCCTAGCAGTTCGATTATCTCACCAGACATGATCGAGACTCCTCTCCGATCAATGACTAATTCGTGGACCTTGGATACCCAGAATTAATCCCTGCGAGATAACGAATACTTTACCGTTCGAACCTAGACGTCTGAGTCTTAAACCTTTTGCCATGCGATACTTAGCGTGTCCGAGACTCGTTCATGGATATCTCCATACCCAGCTTGATCTCGTTACCGACACTGCTAACTTCTACTCGTCCATGATATTATCTCCTGGTGACCTAGTCACACGCTTGCAAGTTCGTTTGACATAATCTCACCGAGTGGGCCCTAGAGTATCTATCCTGCTATGCGGACTGGCAAATCCCGCTCTTGACCCCCCGTCTCAACATACTCCTTTCCGACACCCGAGAGGGACACCTTTATTGTCACACTATGTAAGATATGACGTTTGATGCAATCAAAGTGTCTTACAGGAATAGCAATAAGAGTAGATCTCACGGTCAAAGGCGTAATGACTACGTCCTACAAATATTGGGTATGTCCATCACGTCATTCTCCCAATGACATGACTCCATTCTCAACTGACATAAATGTCACATGATCGGGAAACCTCGATCATCAATTGCCCAATGAACTAGTTAGATAGAGGCTACTAGGGACCTGGTTGTTTATCTACCACACGTGTATTAATGTTTCCGCTTAATACAGTTATAGCATGGTATAAAACATATAATGAACAATTGAGATATGACGAATAAACTATATTTATTAAGTGCCTCTAGGGCATATCTCCTTCAGTCTCCACTTGCACGAGAGTAACACTTAATCTAGTTTACAACTTGGTAAAAGCTCAACACCCATAGCAACTTGGTGCATGCTTGTCTCGTGGAAGAGGAATACAGTCAACAGATCTCACACATTGAGACCTATATGTGTTTTGCAACACTTCTATGTCACCTAGTTTGACATCATCCCGCATCTTACGATGACGGCGAAATATATCTTAGTCGATGGAGTGAGACTCGAACCTTTCGCGTAGCATAGGCCTTAAAAGTCTAAGAGATCTATTAAGGGGGACCACATATGCTCGGAAAACCGCTCAGTCCAATCACACTTGCTACTTCTGAAGTTGCCATATATTTCTATACCTATTATGTAGATTATGCGACAGTGCATTTATATGCGACTTCGCAAGCTAACCATGTCTTTCTTCAAAACAAAGGCCATCTCCTATATGAGATTTCTAGTCGTATGGGTCAGTGTCATAACTTGCATCATCGTAACCGTTTTACGGCAAGTTGTCTTTCACTCTTACCCTTTACCAGAAGACATATCTTTAGTTCTCACAGACACTAAAGAATATACTTAACGTTTGTTCATTGATCCACACAAGGATCACTCTAGAACCCGTTCTTCAACCAAGAACTTGGGTCACACCAAGTCGAGCTTTCAGTCTGATAAAATCTATGTCTGAGGCATAGAGAATGTCGAACATCATTTTCTATCACTGAAAATGCCAAGATAAACTTAATATTTTACCTAGTCATACAAGCAAGAACCTGTTTCTTCGCTTGTTCTATTCTGAAACACTTCAGAATCTTAACCTAGGAAAATATTCCGACCTAATGTTATTAAGCCCCTTTTGATCTATACAATTATAGATCGGATGCCTAATACTCCTAACTTCATTCATAGAAAATTTAATCACTTAAATAATCCTTTATACTTTGCTAGAGGATCTGTATCATTCTCAATATGTCGTTGCATAAAATCAGGAATGACACTTAGCTCCTACTTAAATACGCCATCTGTATATAAGACCAGGGAATTTCTTTTAGCTCCCACTCAAATATGCCATTCACATATAAGATCAAGAAAAGCTAATTAGCTCCCACTCACTTCTTTGCAAATGCAAGTTTCTTCAACTATTTTGGACAACTCCAAAATCATTTGATCACATCATCAAAGTGAAGATTCCAGCTCCGATATGCTTGCTTCAGCCCATGAATGGTCAGCTGAAGTTTGCATACATGTTTAGCATCCTCAGGATCACCAAACCATTTCATTGTACTAATTACAACTCTTTCTTAATGATACCATTAAGAAACATCCATCTATCAATTTCTCAATTTGAAATTATAGTAATTTCTAAACGACCCCGAATAGATTTAGGCTTCGCCACTTGAGACAAAATCTCGTTGTGGTCAACTTTTGAATCTGTCGGAACTGTTTCACGACAAATCGATCCTTATCAGCGTCTATTCTCTCATAAAATTCCATATTCTATTAACAACCTAGATGCCATCAAGAAGATCTCCCAAGTCATTACCTGGTAATCGTATATGGATTTTATCTCGGATCATAAATGACTCATAGCCATTTCTCGGACTTAGGTCTACCATCTCTTCTTCGTAGTTCGTAGGTATGTCATATTCCATTAACATGACCTTCATAACAAGATTGTCGTACCACACAGTGTGGAACACAACCTCGTACGCCTACGTTCTTAGTATGTGCTCAGAGCATCATGATCTTTATCATCAGCTTCTTTCCAGTTGAGAAGCATAACACCGGAAACACTTTCCGTTGCGCCACTCTGATGTCTGGAGAGAAAGTTCATTAACTTCGTCTTGCTCTACTTTCTTTCCCACTTATACCCTTGGACAAGAAACTATTTCTTTTGCAAGGTATATTCCGGCAACGTTTTTGCCTATGTCGTGAGACATGTACCCAACTAATTCTTTAGGTACGGTACACTACAAAGATTTATCCATTTTAGGTTTGATCACATCGAAACACTAAATTGCTGAAACGACAATCTAGACTAAAAGCCATGCCATCACTCATATGGTATTGTCTCCATGGATTTAAATGGTTTCCCTATTATCTAACGTGAATGTTATGTTTCTACCATACGACTCCAATGATCACACTATCCGATAGGGTGCGATTACGACGTCCTAACATACCATAACACTATGGTATTCCATGCGACGTAATTTGTGGAACTCTTCTCACAAATCTTCCAATGATATGCCAACATTATAACTCAAATCTTTATTTCCTCGATCTGTATCGCAGGAATTTGATCTTCTTGTTAAATTTATTTTCCTACTTCATTCTGAACTTGTTTGATCGAATCAAAATTTTCAGACTAACATTTTCTAAGTGGATATCCATATATCTATTTGGAATATTCATGAAGTCTATGAAATAAAGACTTCCACTATACGTTAAAGTATTTCATTGATTCACATACACCCATATGCATGATTCTCAACAAGTTATACTCAAAACGTTCAGTGAAGTTTACGAAATAAAGGTCTCCACTACACGTTAATTATTTCATTGATCCACATACATCTATATGTATGATTATCAATAAGTTATATGCCCGCTTTCCGAAAACGGTGTCTTAGTTATCTTGCAAGTGTCAAAAGATCAAATCTAAGAACTTGTAGATCCATCCGTATGGAGCTTGTTCATTGACTATAACATTGACATGACTTAAACGGTAGTGCCACACGAATGTGGTGTCTTTATTAAGTTTGTATCCTTTGGCATTAATATTATGAATGTGGGAGCTCTACCATCTAAATTCAAATCGGCTTATGATCATTACTTCATAAATATAGGACAACGATTTTGTCACTAACATATATGAACAATTGTCTTGCTAGAGAAGACATACTTATAACGATCATGCTAACAGACGATCATAAAAGAATTTATTCAAATGGTAGATGTAGAGGGAGAGTGTCTATGGACATCACAACATTTTGTCTGCCATCATCAACACACATTGTCGCCTCATCTTTCCAAGCTACTCAAACAGTAAATCTGGTTTTCATAAAACATGACTAGTATCAAAAACTTAGTCACTACTGCGAGTATTTGCTTAGGTAAAACATTCATAACGTGTATATCATATATACACCATCATCATCGATGACTTCCCGGCGATCTGTTTCATCTTCTTGATTCTTCCAACGCAATCAAGAACCAAGAAGGTGAACGATTCCCCTTGCATGACATAGTCTATGACAAAGCATTTGCATCTGGCAACGTTGTCTGTCATCCAGTGATCGAGCTGAGCGAGGCGTCTCAATGTCATCAAGTATGACCAATGTCATCGAGTATGACCAGTGTCATCAAGTATGACTGCCACGTGCTCCTTTAATGTGTGTATTCTCTTCCATCTTGGTTGAGAAGTAAAACAGTCAACGTACTGATAAACTTCATCAACCCAACTTTAGGTGTATCCTGAGTTCAGCGATCATCTCATATGTTCGCGATCTAACAACTCGTACCCACCGTAAATTCTCTATGGCAGAGATCATAGCATACACTGGACTATGATGATATTATCCGCACAAAAACTTGATAATCCAAATTATCCTTTTGTTAGCGGAATCTCCGGGTTTATCTCCTAGCGGGTATTGTATCACAAAGAGCTAATGGTTTAAACAAGGAGTATACTCAAGCTAAAGTATAAAACTATGAAGTTTGGACCCAACCTTTTAAGTTTCTCAATCGCAGGATTGCGCCAAATTTTTAAAGAAGGCTATTGCATTGGTTAATATCTACAAAGGTTTTGCAAAACATAAAGACTTTGTTCATTATAAAATAGGGTTCAAGTTTTAATAAAATAAAACTACCAGAACTCCCACTCAAAACGAATATCCCTCTAATCGTTTTAGTGATTACACGATCCTCATCCATTATGCAACCCCTCATCGTCAGAGCCGGCAACATAACTTCAAAGGTAGACATCGACATGTCAATCACAACAACTTTGTGACTCATGCTCGACCTTTCGGTCACCGTGTTCCGAGGCCATGTCTGTACATGCTAGGCTCGCCATAATAACCTTCAACGTATACGCGCGTGCAACATGGCTTACACCCACTGCATGCGAACGACGATATGTATGACACCCGATCGTCATGGCCTGCCTCATAACGTAGAACTTTCTTGGCGGTGCACGTCGAAGGGAGAACACAAATGGTATTTTGGAGGGATCATCTTATATTACTACCGCCGTGTAACTAATATATACTATATATATACACACAATATAAGATGCACACAAAACATCAAAATGTAATGCGACGTCACATGGTCCTTGCGCCGATGGTCTCCTTCGCGCCCACAGTTTATAAACAATTTAATAAACCTACCTTGACCATATCACATTGCCCCTGCAAAATAAAGTTAGACGCTTCTACTTTATCTTTTGCATATTTTACGTGGATTGGGGCTGTCGTAAATAGAACCGCTTCATACCTACGAACCTATGACCACAACAACGATCAAATAATTGCATATTTATTCATCCCTTTCGGGCCCTCCATTGAAAATGCAAAGCCAACTAAAGAGAGAGAGACAGACACCCGCCAGCCACATATACGGTACCAGCCGTATGTCAGTAGTGGAACCAGTCTCGCGTAAGCGTACGCGTAAAGTCGGTCCGGGCCGCTTCATCAACTCAATGCAGCCGACATTGCAAGTGCATGCGAGAGGGTAGCAAATAAAAGAACGATGTCCCCGTGATAAACACGGGTGCAACTAACGTACAGCTATATCTACGCATAAACCTGGCTCTGATACCACTGAAGGGGATCGCATGCAGAAAACAAAAAAAATCATAACAGCGATAACCTTAAACTAGCCAGGATCTATACTATGCAGATATAGTAATACGGAGGAGATCGATATGCATACCCTTGTAGACCGAAAGCGGGGATTACGCTCCCGCACAAGCGTTGCTGACGTAGACGCCGTAGCCGACCTCAAGGTCGCGGAGAACTTGGCGCGACGAAGAAGACGATGATGCGGCGATGTCGATGAAACCGACGACGACCTCGAGGCCGTGTAGAGGAAGCAGACCTCCAGCACCACTAGTGTGGCACCTCGCAGGGCGTTACACACGTACGGTGAAGCCGACGAACTCCGGGCTCCGATCCAGGGACGAAGCAGCGGAAGACTGGGACCGGAAGACCAACAGCACGGCGGCGTGCGTATGGTGGAGAAAACTTATCCTCGGCGCAACTCCAAACAAGGGAGTCACGGGATCCAAGGAGAGAGAGAGAGAGAGAATTAGGTGTAATTCAAAGGCCATGGGTACCCCCATATATATAGGAGGCCAGGGGCTGCCCAACCTGCCAGGCTGGCGGTGTGGGACTAATCCCACACCCCAGCCGGCCATGGCTGGTGCGCCGTCCTAGGTGGGCCCTAGGGCCGGCCGAACCAGGCTCCCTCCCTTGGAGGGACTCCTCTCCCCCTTCATGGGCCCTTTTGCCTAAAAAGGCCCATTTAGGGTTTTTTGCCTTTAAAAATTCCGGAAAAATTAAATAAAAATATATTTAACTATTAATTACACTAATTAATATTAAATACATATTACATAATTTATTCCGGCTCCGAAAACTATTTCGTCGCTGCCCGATCTCCATCGGAACTTTCCCGGGACGCTCCCGGTGCTCTCTATTCCTATTTTCTCTTCCGGTCTAAATGTCGACTCCCCTTAAGTGTGTTACCCTAGCGGTTCGATTATCTCACCAGACATGATCGAGACTCCTCTCCGATCAACGACTAATTCGTGGACCTTGGATACCCAGAATTAATCCCTGCGAGATAACGAATACTTTACCGTTCGAACCTAGACGTCTGAGTCTTAAACCTTTTGCCATGCGATACTTAGGGTGTCCGAGACTCGTTCATGGATATCTCCATACCCATCTTGATCTCGTTACCGACACTGCTAACTTCTACTCGTCCATGATATTATTTCCTGGTGACCTAGTCACACGCTTGCAAGTTCGTTTGACATAATCTCACCGAGTGGGCCCTAGAGTATCTTGAAGGAGATATGCCCTAGAGGCAATTAATAAAGTGAGTTATTTATCATATCTCATTTGTTCATAATACGTTTTTGTGTCATGCTATAACCGTATTAAGCGGAAACATTAATACGGGTGTGATGCGTAAACAACCAGGTCCCTAGTAGCCTCTACTAAGACTAGTTTCGTTGCGCGATTGATGATCGAGGTTTCCCGATCATGGGGCATGGCGCCAGTCGGCAATGAAAGTCATATCGTTGGTGGAACGATGTGATGGACATACCCATATTTGTAGGACGTAGTCGTTACGCCTTCGACCGTGAGATCAACTCTTATTGTTATTCCTGGAAGATACTTTGATCGCACCGAACGTCGTATCTTATATAGTATGACAATAACGGTGATACTTTTGGGTATCGGAAGGGAGTAGTTGAGACGAGGGGTCAAGAGCGGATTTGCCAATCCGCATAGCAGGATAGATACTCTAGGGCCCACTCGGTGAGATTATGTCTAATGAGCTTGCAAGCATGTGACTAGGTCACGGAGACATGACATCATAGACGAGTAGAAGATAGCGTTGTCGGTAACGAGGTCAGCTAGGTATGGAGATATCTATGAACGATGCTCGGACACGCTAAGTATCGCAATGGCAAAAGGTTTAAGACTTTACGTTCAGGTTTGATAGATGAAAGTCATTCGTTATATCACAGGGATTAATTCATGGGGTCCAGGCCTACGAGTTAGTCGTTGATCAGAGAGGAGTCTCGATCATACCTGTTATTATATCGAACCGCTAGGGTAACACACTTAAGGGGTTTCGACAAGACAACCGGAAAGGAAAGAGATCACCGGGAATATCCCGGGAGAGGTCCGATGGAGATCGGGCAGCGACGAAATAGTTTTCGGAGCTAGAATAAATTATATATAATATGTTTAATATTAATTAGTGTAATTAATGTCTAAATATGATTTTATATATTTATTTTCGAATTTATTTAGGCTGATTTCTCTAAATGGGCCTTCTGGTGGAAAGAAGGCCCATGGGGGGAAAAATCCCCAAGGGAATTCGGTGGGGGCTTGATGGCCGGCCTAGGTGGGCCAAAAGGGGCCCACCATGGGGCCGGCGCACCAGCCATGCCGCACCAGGCATGTGGGAATTGTCCCACATTGCCTGGCTGGCAAGTTGGCTCCCCCCTGGGAGCCTATATAAGAAGGGGCACCCCTGGCCTTTTTATTCAACCAATTAATTCCCAATTCTCTCTCGATTTCGTGATTCCCTTTGTCGGAGTTGCGCCGAGCTGAGAGGGGGATCTCTCCACCATAAGCCCGCTGCCGCGCTGCTGGTGTTCCGGTCCAAATCTTCCGCTGCTCGTCCTGGACTGGAGCTTCGGAGGCCGTCGTCTCCACCGTACGTGTGTAACGCCCTGCGAGGTGCTGCGCTAGCGGTGCTGGGAGGTCTTCTTCCTCTTCACGACCTTGAGGTCGGCTTCGTCGGTCTTCATCGTCAACGTTCGTGCGGGAACGTAATCCCGCTTTCGGTCTACAAGGGTATGTATTCCGATCTCCGTTGTACTTCTATATCTGCATAGAATAGATCTTGGCATGTTTTAAGGATATCGTTGCTAGGAAATTTTTTGTTTTCTTCATGCGATCCCCTTCAGTGGTATCAGAGCCGATCTATCGTAGATATAGCTGTACGCTGTTAGAACCCGTGTTCTGCACGGGGGCACCGTTCCTGTTATTTGCTACCCTCTAGCGTGCACTTGTGATTCCAGCGGCATCGAGTTGATGAAGCGGCCCGGACCGACTTTACGCGTACGCTTACGCGAGACTGGTTCCACTACTGACATACGGCTTGTACCGTATCTGTGGCTGGCGGGTGTCAGTTTCTCTCTCTTTAGTTGGTCTTGCATTTTCAATGGAGGGCCCGGAAGGGATGCTTAAACATGCAATTATTGGATCGTTGTTGTGGTCATAAGTTCGTAGGTAAGAAGCGGTTCTTTTTACGAAAGCCCCAGCCACGTGAAATATGCAAAAGATAAAGTAGAAGCGTCTAACTTTATTTTGCAGGGGCAATGTGATATGGTCAAGGTAGGTTTATTAAATTGTTTATGAACTGCGGGCGCCAAGAAGACCATGGCGCAATGGACTATATCACATCGCATTACATTTGATGTTTTGTGTGCATCTTATATTGTGTGATTATATATATTAGTATATATTAGTTACGCGGCGGTAGTTGTATATAAGATGATCCCTTCAAAAATACCACTAGTGTTCTTCCTCCAACGAGCACCACCAAGAAAGTTCTACGTTATGAGGCAGGCCGTGACGATCGGGTGTCAGACATATCGTCGTTCGCATACAGTGGGTGTAAACCATGTTGCACAAGCGTTACGTGGAGGTTATTGTGGCGAGCCTAGCATATGCAGATATGGCCTCGGAACACGGAGGCCGAAAGGTCGAGCATGAGTCACAGAGTTGTTGTGATTGACAATTGTCTACCCTTGAAGTTGTGCTGCCGGCTCTGACGATGAGGGGTTGTGCAATGGATGGGGGTCGTGTAATCGCTTAAACGAACAGGAGGGATGTTCGTTTGAGTGGGAGTTATGTTAGTTATTTTCTAAAAATACTATAACTCAAAATTATTATGAACAAAGTCTTATGTTGCAAATTCCTTTGTAGATGTCTCGCCCCTCGTTTAACCTAGGTCTGTTCCTTGAGAAAGAAAAGCTTAAGACCAATGGGTCAAACTTCAAGGCCTGGTTCCGCAACCTGAGGATCCTCCTCACTCCCCATAGGGTGGCTTACGTCATTGAAGCCGCCATAGGAGACCCTCCCGCAGATGACGCTTCTGATGATGAGAAGAAGGTCTTCCAGACCAAATCGGAGGATTCCTCTTTTGTCCAGAGTGGCATGCTCTACGCCATGGAAGCCGACCTGCAGAAGCGCTTTGAGAAGATGAGTGCCTTCGAGATAATTTCTGATCTGAAGGCTGTCTTTGCGCCGCAGGCTAAGGCTGAGAGATATGAAGCTTCTGAGCTTTTCTTCTCGGCCAAGATGGAGGAGCATAGCAGTGTGAGCGAGCACGTGGTCAAGATGTCTGGCTACGTTCAACGCTTGAATGCTCTGGAATACAAGATTCCCGATGAGCTGGCGATTGATAGGGTGCTGCAATCGTTGCCCCCTAGCTATAAAGGCTTCGTCATGAACTACAACATGCAGGGCATGGCTAAGTCCCTGGGTGAAGTGTTCGTGATGCTCAAGACTGCTGAGGTGGAAATCAAGAAGGAGCACACGCTGTTGATGGTCAACAAGACCGGCGATTTCAAGAAATCCGGTGGCAAGGGAAAGAAGAGCTGGAAGTCCAGGAGGGAGGGCAAATTGGTTGCCAAACCCAAGACTCCAAAATCTGGTCCCAAGGCTGGCGTGGAGTGCTTCTACTGCAAGGGAAAAGGTCACTGGAAGCGCAACTGCCCCAAGTACCTGGAGGACAAGAAAGCTGGCAAGATAGTCGACAAAGAGCAAGGTATATTTGATATACATGTTATAGATGTGTACCTTACATCCGCCCGTAGCAACACTTGGGTATTTGATACTGGTTCTGTTGCTCATATTTGTAACTCTCAGGAGGAGTTGCGGAATAAGAGGCGCATGGCTAAGGATGAGGTGACGATGCGCGTCGGCAACGGATCGAGAGTCGACGTGGTGGCTGTCGGCACGCTCCCTCTACATCTACCATCGGGATTAGTTTTGGTTCTGAATAAGTGTTATTTTGTACCATCCTTGAGTGTAAACATTATCAGTGGGTCTTGCCTGTTACAAGACGGTTATTCATTTAAATCAGTATCAAGCAGTTGTGCTATTTCAATGAATGATATCTTTTATGTTGATGCTCCCGAGAGTAATGGTTTATTCTTGTTGAATCTCGATCGTAGTACTCACATCCATAACATAGATGCCAAAAGGATTAAGTGTAGTGATGATACCGCCATGTATATGTGGCATTGCCGTCTCGGTCATATTGGTGTAAAGCGCATGAAGAAACTCCATGCAGATGGACTTTTGGACTCGTTGGATTTTGGATCCCTCGATACATGCGAACCATGCCTTATGGGCAAAATGACCAAGACACCATTCAATGGTTTCATGGAACGGGCGTCGGACTTATTGGGAGTCATACATACAGATGTGTGTGGACCAATGAGCGTGTCGACACGCAATGGTTATCGTTACTTTGTCACCTTCACCGATGACTTGAGTAGATATGGGTATATCTATTTGATGAAACACAAGTCTGAAACATTTGAAAAGTTCAAAGAATTTCAAAGTGAAGTTGAAAATCAGCTTAACAAGAGAATCAAGCACCTCCGATCCGATCGTGGTGGCGAGTATTTGAGTTTTGAGTTTGGCACACATCTGAAGACATGTGGCATAGTGCCGCAACTTACGCCTGCGGGAACACCGCAGCGTAACGGCGTGTCCGAGCCACGTAATCGTACTCTATTGGATAGCGTCCGGTCCATGATGTCTCTTACCGATTTGCCCGTATCCTTCTGGGGTTATGCGTTAGAAACAGCCGCATTCATTTTCAATAGGGCTCCGTCCAAATCCGTGGAAACGACACCGTATGAGTTATGGTATGGCAAGAAGCCTAAGTTATCGTTTCTGAAGGTTTGGGGTTGTGAGGCGTATGTTAAGAAACTACACCCCGACAAACTCGAACCGAAGTCGGAGAAAGTCGTCTTTGTAGGATATCCGCGAGAAACCATAGGATACACCTTCTACAACCAAGCTGAGGGCAAAACGTTTGTCGCAAAGACCGGTACCTTTCTAGAGAAGGAGTTTCTCGCGAAAGGAGTAAGTGGGAGGAAGGTAGACCTCGATGAGATCGTTGATCCTGAACTCGAAATTCCGAGTGGCGCAACGGAAGCTGTTCCGGAAACGTCCTCCACAGATGGAGTGGGAGAAACTGTCGAGGAAAGTATTCTACCTCGTAGGTCTGGTAGATCTCGTATCGCACCAGAATGGTATGGCAACATGGTTTGCACCGTCATGTTAATTGAACAAGACGAACCTACGAACTACAAGGAGGCAATGGCGAGTCTAGAGTCCGAGAAATGGCTAGAAGCCATGAAATCCGAAATAGGGTCCATGTATGATAACAAAGTATGGACTTTGATGGATATTCCCGAAGGGCGCAAGGCCGTCGAGAATAAATGGATCTTTAAGAAGAAGACTGATGCTGACGGTAATGTAACTGTCTATAAAGCTCGGCTTGTCGCAAAAGGTTTCCGACAAGTTCATGGGATTGACTACGATGAAACGTTTTCACCGGTAGCGATGCTAAAGTCTATTCGGATTTTGTTAGCAGTTGCTGCATATTACGATTACGAAATATGGCAGATGGATGTCAAAACAGCCTTCCTAAATGGTAACATTGAGGAAGAGTTGTATATGGTACAACCGGAAGGTTTTGTCGATCCAGAAAATGCTAGCAAGGTATGCAAGCTTCAGCGCTCCATCTATGGATTGAAGCAAGCATCTCGGAGCTGGAATCTTCGCTTTGATGAGGTGATCAAAGGTTTTGGATTTGTCCAAAATTTGGAAGAGACCTGCATTTACAAGAAAATGAGTGGGAGCTCGGTTGTGTTCTTAGCACTATATGTAGATGACATATTGCTAATTGGGAATGATGTGGAACTTCTGAATAGCGTGAAGAATTATTTAAACAGTAAATTTTCCATGAAGGACTTAGGAGAAGCTGCATACGTCTTAGGCATTAAAATCTATCGTGATAGATCAAGACGTCTATTAGCGTTGAGTCAGAGTACTTATCTTGATAAAATACTGAAGCGTTTCGGTATGGAGATGGCAAAGAAGGGTTCTCTGCCGGTTATCAAGAATAAAACATTGCGAAAGGCACAGTGTCCGGTAACGGAACAGGGTAAGGCCGATATGACTAAACATCCTTATGCTTCAGCCATAGGATCGATTATGTATGCAATGTTAAGTACTAGACCTGATGTGGCATTGGCTCTAAGTTTGGCAAGCCGTTTCCAGAGTAATCCAGGAATGGCGCATTGGATTGCTGTTAAGAGCATTCTTAAGTATCTCAAGAAGACAAAGGAAACGTTCCTTGTCTATGGTGGCTGTGATGAAGAACTTGGCGTAACAGGTTACGTTGATGCAAGTTTCTGCTCAAACCCCGATGACTCTAAGTCACAGACAGGTTATGTGTTCAAGGTGAATGGAGGCGCCGTGTGCTGGAGAAGTGGGAAGCAACCCATCGTCGCGCAGTCTACAATGGAGTCGGAGTACATTGCTGCTTGCGAAGCCGCGAATGAAGCTGTGTGGCTGAGGAAGTTCATCATTGAACTTGGAGTGTTCCCAAGCGCGCAAGACCCCGTGATCCTCTTTTGCGACAATACGGGTGCCATTGCTAACGCGAAGGAGCCAAGGTCTCACTCCACCGCCAAACACATACTCCGACGCTTCCATGTGATACGACAGTACGTACAAGGAGGTGAAGTGAAGATTTGCAAAATACATACGGATCTGAATGTGGCAGATCCGTTGACAAAGCCTCTCCTGCTTGACAAGCACGTGAAACACCAAGATGCTATGGGTGTCCGGCTTTTACCAAGTTGTAATCTAGATTAATTAGTACTCTAGTGCAAGTGGGAGACTAAAGGAGATATGGCCTAGAGGCAATTAATAAAGTGATTTATTTATCATATCTCATTTGTTCATAATACGTTTTTGTGTCATGCTATAACCGTATTAAGCGGAAACATTAATACGGGTGTGATGCGTAAACAACCAGGTCCCTAGTAGCCTCTACTAAGACTAGTTTCGTTGCGCGATTGATGATCGAGGTTTCCCGATCATGGGGCATGGCGCCAGTCGGCAATGAAAGTCATATCGTTGGTGGAACGATGTGATGGACATACCCATATTTGTAGGACGTAGTCATTACGCCTTCGACCGTGAGATCAACTCTTATTGTTATTCCTGGAAGATACTTTGATCGCACTGAACGTCGTATCTTATATAGTATGACAATAACGGTGATACTTTTGGGTATCGGAAGGGAGTAGTTGAGACGAGGGGTCAAGAGCGGGATTTGCCAATCCGCATAGCAGGATAGATACTCTAGGGCCCACTCGGTGAGATTATGTCTAATGAGCTTGCAAGCATGTGACTAGGTCACGGAGACATGACATCATAGACGAGTAGAAGATAGCGTTGTCGGTAACGAGGTCAGCTAGGTATGGAGATATCTATGAACGATGCTCGGACACGCTAAGTATCGCAATGGCAAAAGGTTTAAGACTTTACGTTCATGTTTGATAGATGAAAGTCATTCGTTATATCACAGGGATTAATTCATGGGGTCCAGGCCTACGAGTTAGTCGTTGATCAGAGAGGAGTCTCGATCATACATGTTATTATATCGAACCGCTAGGGTAACACACTTAAGGGGTTTCGACAAGACAACCGGAAAGGAAAGAGATCACCGGGAACGTCCCGGGAGAGGTCCGATCGAGATCGGGCAGCGACGAAATAGTTTTCGGAGCTAGAATAAATTATATATAATATGTTTAATATTAATTAGTGTAATTAATGTCTAAATATGATTTTATATATTTATTTTCGAATTTATTTAGGCTGATTTCTCTAAATGGCCCTTCTGGTGGAAAGAAGGCCCATGGGGGGAAAATCCCCAAGGGAATTTGGTGGGGGCTTGATGGCCGGCCTAGGTGGGCCAAAAGGGGCCCACCATGGGGCCGGCGCACCAGCCATGCCGCACCAGGCATGTGGGAATTGTCCCACATTGCCTGGCTGGCAAGTTGGCTCCCCCCTGGGAGCCTATATAAGAAGGGGCACCCCTGGCCTTTTTATTCAACCAATTAATTCCCAGTTCTCTCTCGATTCCGTGATTCCCTTTGTCGGAGTTGCGCCGAGCTGAGAGGGGGATCTCTCCACCATAAGCCCGCTGCCGCGCTGCTGGTGTTCCGGTCCAAGTCTTCCGCTGCTCGTCCTGGACTGGAGCTTCGGAGGCCGTCGTCTCCACCGTACGTGTGTAACGCCCTGCGAGGTGCTGCGCTAGCGGTGCTGGGAGGTCTTCTTCCTCTTCACGACCTTGAGGTCGGCTTCGTCGGTCTTCATCGTCAACGTTCGTGCGGGAACGTAATCCCGCTTTCGGTCTACAAGGGTATGTATTCCGATCTCCGTTGTACTTCTATATCTGCATAGAATAGATCTTGGCATGTTTTAAGGATATCGTTGCTAGGAAAATTTTTGTTTTCTGCATGCGATCCCCTTCATATCTATCCTGCTATGCGGACTGGCAAATCCCGCTCTTGACCCCCCGTCTCAACATACTCCTTTCTGACACCCGAGAGGGACACCTTTATTGTCACACTATGTAAGATATGACGTTTGATGCAATCAAAGTGTCTTACAGGAATAGCAATAAGAGTAGATCTCACGGTCAAAGGCGTAATGACTACGTCCTACAAATATTGGGTATGTCCATCACGTCATTCTCCCAATGACATGACTCCATTGTCAACTGACATAAATGTCACATGATCGGGAAACCTCGATCATCAATTGCCCAATGAACTAGTTAGATAGAGGCTACTAGGGACCTGGTTGTTTATCTACCACACGTGTATTAATGTTTCCGCTTAATACAGTTATAGCATGGTATAAAACATATAATGAACAATTGAGATATGACGAATAAACTATATTTATTAAGTGCCTCTAGGGCATATCTCCTTCAGTGCTCGCGCGGCCAGGGGTCCCGCCACGCCTGGACGTGGTGTGGGCCTCTCGGTCCTCGTCTTCGTTTCTCCTTCGGACTTCTGGAACGTGTCGGGCAAAATAGGAGCTTTGGAAAAGAAACCGTCCAATTCCGAGAATATTTCCTTAAGTGGTTTTCTGAAACCAAAAACAGCAGAAAACAGGGAGCTGGCACTGTGGAATCTTGTTAATATGTTAGTTCCAGAAAATGCATAAAACTATATAAAATGCATATAAAACATGTAACAACTTGGTATAATATAACATGTAACATAAGAAATTATAGATACGTTTGAGACGTATCAAGCATCCCCAAGCTTAGTTGTACTCGTCCCGAGTAGGTAAAACGATAACAAGAATAATTTCTGAAGTGACATGCTTCACACAATCTTGATCATATAATAATGTAAGGCTCATGTTATGAATGAATTGATTCAAGGCAATGGTTTATAGTTTGCTAACAAATAGACAAGGAGTAAACAACTGCATCATATAAGCAAAAACTTTTCATGGATAGTATTTTCAAACAAGCATCAAAATGATTCACATGAAAGTTAACTCATAAAGCAATAGTCTCTAAGTAAAAGAGCATTGAAACAACACAAAGGAAGATATAAGTTTAAGCATTGGTTTTCAACTTGTAACATGTATATCATATAGATAGTTGTCAACACAAAGGAATATAACAAGTGCAATAAGTAAGCATATAAGAATTGTTGCACATAGTTGACACAAGTGTTTGCTTCTAAGACAGAAAGAAGTAGGTAAACTGACTCAACATAAAGTAATAGAAAGACCATTCGCAGAGGGAAGCAGGGATACAAACATGTGCTAGAGCTTTTTAGTTTTATAGGTTTTTGAAATCATATAGAGAGCATAAAAGTAAGTTTTGAGAGGTGTATGTCGTTGTCAACGAATGGTAATGGGCACTCTACCCCCCTTGTCAACCAGACTTTCAAGAGCGGCTCCCATGAAGGACGTTATTTCTACCAGCAAGGTAGATCATCCCTCTTATCTCTTTTGTTTACACATATAGTTAAAAACTGTTGTCATTGCTTGACTGATTGGATCAGGGCAAAAATGTGAAGAGATTGCAGCGGTTAAAGTTGTAATTAATTGGGACTGGGCACCCCATTTGCCAGCTCTTTTTGCAAAGTTAATGGATAAGCGGATGTATATGCCACTAGTCCGGTTGTGAAAGTCTGTCTAAAAGCAAATGACAAGGTTGATATCCGTAACACCACATACTTCCTCATGAGCTAATAAACATTGACACAAATAAGAGATAGTAGGTTTTGAATAATAAAAGGTAGCACACGAAGTATTTGCTCGGAATGGCAGGAAATACCATGTAGTAGGTAGGTATGGTGGACACAAATGGCATGGGTTTTGGCTCAAGGTTTTGGATGCACGAGAAGCATTCCCTCTCAGTACAAGGCTTTGGCTAGCAAGGTTTTTTGAAGCAAACACAAGTATAAACTATGACAACAAGACGTATATAAAAACATATTGCAAGTATTATAAAACTCTACATTGTCTTCCTTGTTGTTCAAACACCTTTAGTAGAAAATATCTAGACCTTAGAGTTACCAAACATGCAAACCAAATTTCAACAAGCTTTACGGTAGTTCTTCATTAATAGGTTTTAACTACATGATGTAAAAGCTTAAACATGATCGTTTTGAGAGCTCAAAACAATTTCCAAGCACCAGAACATACAAGATAACAATCCATAAGAGCATGTGTATCTTTTCATTATACCATCTACCACATTTAGCATTTTCTGTTTCCAACCAAACACCAATCAACTTATTTAAAAGGCAAACTCTCCAAATATATAACAATGAGATATGAGAGTGTAACATAAGAAAAACTAACAGCTCCAACAAGAGATGCATGAAAAATAAGAGCTAATAGTATTGAAATAACAGAAGAATACTCAACAAATATAAGTGAAGAATACGAGTATTCATAAGAAAAAGCGGAGCGTGTCTCTCTCCCACAAAGGAATACTAGGATCCATTTTATTCAGAGAATGAAAATAACAAAAACAAAAACAAAAACAAACAGACGCTTCAAGCAAAGCACATAAGATGTGACGGAATTAAAATATAGTTTCACTAGAAAGGACCTGATAGTTTGTTGATGAAGAAGGGGATGCCCAAGGCATCCCCAAGCTTTGACGCTTGAGTCTTTTTGAAATATGTTGGGGGTGAACCACCGAGGCATCCCCAAGCTTTGGCTTTACTATCTTCTTGATCACATCATATCATCCTTCTCTCTTGATCCTTGAAAACTTCCTCCACACCAAACTTAGAGTAAACTTCATTAGAGGGTTAGTGCACGAAAAATTATGATATTCTGTAGGAACACAATTGCTACCAATGCTACTGGACATTAGCTACAGCCACTGATACTTTATGGAACAAAAAGATCCATTCAAAATAGTAAAAGAGGCATTGCAAAATAAATGGCAGAATCTGTCAAAAACAGAACAGTCCGTAAACACGAATTTTTCGAGGCACTTAACTTGCTCAAATCAGAAATCTCAAAACTAATGAAAGTTGCTTACATATCTGAGGATTACGCACAGAAAATATCAGATTTTTTCAATTTTTCTGTAAGGAGTTATGAATTTAACGGTGGAAAACAGAAAACAGTTTCAGCACAGCAATCCAAATTTAGCATCAACTTCCAACTAGAAGCTTAACTTGACACAACAATGCAATAAAGTAAAGATACAAAGGAATTGCTACAGAGGTAGGACAAGTCCTTGACTCAACAAAATAAAATAACAGGAATAAAAAGTGGGTTGTCTCCCATAAGCGTTTTTCTTTAACGCCTTTCAGCTAGGCACAGAAAGCAAAACTCAAGTATTATCAAGAGATGAAGCATCAACACCATAATTTGAACGAACAATAGAATCAAAAGGTAGCTTCATTCTTTTCCTAGGGAAGTGTTCCATACCTTTCTTGAGTGGGAATTGGTACTTAATAGTACTTTCTTTCATATCAATAATAGCACCCACAGTTCTAAGAAAAGGTCTTCCCAACACAATTGGACAAGATGGGTTGCATTCAATATCCAAGACAATAAAATCAACGGGGACCAGGTTATTGTTAACCATAATAAGAACATCATTGACTCTCCCCAAAGGTTTCTTCAAAGCATTATCAGCAAGAAAAATATCCGAATAGCAATGTTCCAATGGTGGCAAATCAAACATATCATAGAGCTTTTTAGGCATAACAGAAATACTTGCACCAAGTTCACACAAAGCATTGCAATCAAATTTATCTACTTTCATTTTAATGATGGGCTCCCAACCATCTTCTAACTTCTTACGGATAGAAGCTTTAAGTCTTAATTTATCTTCTCTAGCTTTAATGAGAGCATTTGTAATATGAGTAGTAAAAGCCAAATTTAGAGAGCTAGCATTAGGACTTGTGGCCAACTTCTGCAAGAACTTAATAACTTCAGAGATATTACAATTATCAAAATCAAAATTATTAGCATCAAAGCAAACCGAACCACATTCTCCCATGTTCTTAAAAATTTCAGCACTTTTATCAACACTAGTTTCATCAGTTTTAGGCAATTTTAATTTTTTGGAAGAAGTAGAGGAGACATTTCCAACACCAACTATGTTACCATTAATAATAGGAGGCTTACTAGCATGTGAGATACCATTATTTTCAGAGGTAGTAATAGTAAAAACTTTAGCAATATTATCCTCTTTAGCTAGTTCTTTCTCTCTTTCCCATCTAGCATGCAATTGGGCCATCATCCTAACATTTTCATCTATTTGAACTTGGATGGCATTAATTTTATCAAAGGGATTACTCTCTTTAGTTTCAGTAGGCATGACTTTAGATTTTAAAAGATCAACATCAAGGACAAGACTATCAACTTTAGAGGCAAGTATATCAATTTTCCCAAGCTTTTCCTCAACAGTTTTGTTAAACGAAGTTTGTGTAGTGATAAAATCTTTTAACATGGTTTCAAGTTTAGAGGTGGTACTCCTATTATTGCTATAAGAATTACCATAACCACCACTATTATTTGAAGGATAGGGCTTATAGTTGTTATTACCATAATTGTTCCTATAGGCATTGTTGTTGAAATTGTTATTTTTAATAAAGTTCACATCAACATGCTCTTCTTGTGCAACTAAAGAAGCTAAGGGAACATTATTTGGATCAACATGAGATTTACCATTCACAAGCATAGACATAATAATATCAATATTTTCACTCAAGGAGGAGGTTTCTTCAACAGAATTTACCTTCTTACCTTGAGGTGTCCTTTCAGTATGCCATTCAAAATAATTCACCATCATATCATCTAGAAGTTTTGTTGCAGCCCCCAAAGTGATGGACATAAAGGTACCTCCAGCAGCCGAATCCAATAGGTTTCTTGAAAAAAAATTCAGTCCTGCATAAAAGGTTTGGATGATCATCCAAGCAGTCAGTCCATGGGTTGGGCAATTCTTTATCAAAGATTTCATTCTTTCCCAAGCTTGAGCAACATGTTCATTATCAAGTTGTTTAAAATTCATGATGCTACTTCTTAGAGAAATAATCTTAGCAGGAGGATAGTATTTTCCAATAAAAGCATCTTTGCATTTAATCCATGAATCAATACTATTCCTAGGCAATGAAAGCAACCATTCTTTAGCTCTTCCTCTCAAAGAGAAAGGAAATAATTTCAGTTTTATGATATCACCATCTATATCCTTATATTTTTGCATTTCACAAAGCTCAACAAAATTATTTAGATGGGTGGCAGCATCATCAGAACTAACACCAGAAAATTGCTCTCTCATAACAAGGTGCAATAAAGCAGGTTTATCTAGAACTAATATACCCTGAGTTAAAAAAAACAGCTCTCGCGTCGCTCTGCCCAGGGCGACCCGAGGGCGACCCGCACCGCGCCGCCGGCGACTCCTCCCACGCCGCCCCCTCCTTGCCGCCGCTGCCGCCGGCCATGCCGCGGTGGCGGCGGGCCCCTCGCTGCCAAAGGCGGTGGGGGGAGGCCCGATTCGACGACCTCCGCGACCCTTAGCGCGGTGTGGCAAGCCAGGGCGGCGGCCCTGGATTCCGGCGGTGGTGGGCGGCAGGCCGAGGCGCGGCGAGGGCCGGGCGACCTGCTGTTGCTTGATGCGTGGAGGAGCTGGAGCCCTGGTGCAGGGTCGTGGAGCATGGAGATCGTGGATGCGGAGGCGCGGGCCAGATCGGGCCCGATCTGGGCCTCGAGGGCCGGGGCGCCTGTCGTTGCTCAACGGAGGTGGCTTTGGCGTGGCGGAGATGCGCGGGAGGAGGTCAGCGTCGAGGGAGGTTGGGTGCGGAAGGCAGCGTCGTGCCCTCCGGCGCTGCGGTGTGGGGGCCCGATCTAGGCTCCGTCTGGGCCTTGCGGCTGTGGCTGCGCCAGCCTGCGTGTGGGGGAGAAGGGGGAGGAGGGATGTCGGGGCAGCGGCCACAGGGCAAGGTCAATTTGCAGCGGCGTCCGCTGTGGATTGAAGGCTTGCATTTTCGGATGGAAGGAAAAAGTTCCGGTGAAAGCTTTGCCCAACTTTGTTTGGTGCCGACAGCGGCGGCGCCCCGTGCGTCGTTTACCTTCTTGAAGGCGGTGTCGTGGAGCTCTTTCCTCTCCATTCGAGGGGCTTGTCCCTCCGGGTGAAAACCCAAGCTCCTTTCGGAGCGGGCGACGGCGACAGTTACGTCGTGACCATCTTGGAGGCGTCGCTTTGGAGGGCGAGTCTAGTGTTGTTGCTTGTTGTCCCCATCTCTTCTGGAATGTGGATGTCGGGGCAGCGGCCTCGAGATGGTGGATGTGTGCCGAGGCGGCGGCCTCGGGCAGCTGTGCAGTGGTAGCTCCATGAGGTAGAGCTGCGGCTTGACACGGCTTTGGGTGGTGACCCTGAGCGGCACGGGCGGCAGGGTTGTCGGCTCGGTCAGCGCATCCCAGCGGGGATCGTTGGACGGTATGTCGGGGCGGCGGCCCCGGGCATGGTGTGGCGGCCGTGGTCTGCGGTCAGTGGTCTTGTGTAGCTCGGGCTACAAGCATCTGGGCCGTGCGGCGTTGCAGCTCGAGGACGAGCGGTGTTATGTCGGGGCGGCGGCCCCGGAAGGTGGTGCTGGCTGTGTGTGCAGGGCATACTGGAGCGGTGGATGTCGGGGCGGCTGAAAGAGCATTTTCCCTCATGTGTGGTTTTGGTAATTATATGACAATCTCTATGGACTAATGCTTGCATTGAGATATCTTATAGATCGTGTCCATGAGAATAGTGGAGTTCATGTGTTGGACTCTTGAAGCTTATTTGATGACCAAGGTTCCATTCCATGATGTATATGGTGGATGGTCATGTGTTGAAGTTGAGATGTGCAAGACCAAGAGAAGACTCTTGAAGATATCCTATGCTTGGTGCTTGCGATGGATACATGAAGACGGAGCATTTGGAGAAGTCTTCATTAAGCATGTGCTCGGACACGCAATCAAGAAAGAAGATCCACTTGAAGAGATCAAGATAGTCATCATCTAGCTCAAGTGGAATGCTCAAGGCAAAGGTATGATCTTGATAGGGCTATAGGATAGATAGGCGTACTATCAAGAGGGGCTCTCGAGTGAGTAACTTGATCGCATCTTTGTGGAGAGCTCAAACCTTTGCATAGTTGGCATATCATATTTCTTGGTTCTTATTTGGCTCTTATCCATGTGAGGAATTAGAGCTTGGTTCATCTTCATGCCAAGCGCTAGCTCATCCAATTCGGGATTTCATTCGTTCATCTTGTTGTGTTTTGGATGTTGGGTGTTGGTGCTTGTCGTGTTCCTCATGACAAGCCCAAGTGCTTCGAAAACGGTTTTACGTTGGCAAACTTCTTGCGTTTTCGGTGGCGGAAATATTGCCGGTTCGACCATGAGGAAAGTCCCACACCTTGCCATGTGTGGTGACTTTGCTCTATTTATGGGATGCAATATTTCCACTTTTTGTAGCCCTGTGCTCGTCGCTATCTTTCCAACAAAGTTGGTTTCACCTCATTCGGAGTTCATTTGCAAAAGTTATAGCGGTTTTAGTTTGGCTGTTCTGAACCGGATTATTGGGGCCGGATATTTCGTTCCACCGGAATTTCCGGTTCCCCAACTCGTCCAAGAAATCGGCTAAGGAAAGAAGGAAAAGAGGTGCTGGACTCAACCGGAAATTGTGGTCGGATATTTCGATGACCCGGAATTTCCGAGTTGCCCTCAAAGAGCCTCGCGTAAACGGCTAAGGAAAGAATTGTTTTCGGCACTGACTCCAACCGGAAATTTAGCTCGGAGATTTTCTTTGACCGGATATTCCGGGTGACCGGAATTTCCGAGTCTCACTTATACCGGAATTTCCGAGTTGCCCTCAAAGAGCCTCGCGGAAACGGCTAAGGAATAGTTTGGTTTTGGTTCTGACTCCAGCCGGAATTTCAGCTCGGAAATTTCATGGACTCGGAATTTCCGGTTCACCGGAATTTCCGAGTCTCACTTATACCGGAATTTCCGAGTTTCGAAACAGCCAACGGCTATATTTCCTGGAGAGCTATATATAGCCCTCCCCTTCTTCTTCCTCAGCACATCCAAGGCAGCAGGTTTTCCCTCTCTCTCCTACTCCATTGTTGACCTTGGAAAGCTCACTTCCCTCTCAATCCCTCCATAGATTCTTGCATATTCTTTAGGGAAAGTTGAGAGGAGATCTAGATCTACAATCCTACCAATCCATCTCTCCTCTAAGTGAAGGGAACCTAGTGGATCTAGATCTTGGAGTTCCTTTGTGGTTCTTCTCTTTGTTCTTCCTCTCTTCTCCCCCCATAAGCATTAGTTGCTTTTGGTGGGATTTGAGAGTGTAGGATTTGACTCCTTTGTGGTTTTCTTTGTTCTTCCTCTCTTATTCCCCCATAAGCATTTGTTGCTTTGTTGGAATTTGAGGGTGAAGGACTTGAGCACTTCGTGTGCTCTTGCCATTGCATTTGCATCGGTTTGAGCCCTCCACGAGGATTCGTGGTGGTGTTACTTGTGAGCTTGTTACTCTTGGGTCATTGGACCCTAGACGCCTTTTGTGGCCGGCCTTTTGTGGCCAAGACCTTTTGTGGTCAAGACCTTTTGTGGTCACTTGAGAGCCCCCAATTAAGTTGTGGGTGTGTGCCTCAAGACTTGGGAGCCCCCAATTAAGTTGTGGGTGTGTGCCTCAAGATTGTTGTAAGGGATTCGATCTCCGCCCAAAAGGGGATCAATAGTGGAAGGTGAACTCGCAACCTTTTGTGGTTGAGTTCATCAGGAGAATAAGGTGAGCCTTTTGTGGCGTTGCGGCTAACCTGTTGTGGTTGCGCACACCTCTCCAAACGAGACGTACACCCTTTGGGTGGAACTCGGGAATACATCCTCGTCTCCGCGTGCCTCGGTTATTTCTATACCCGAGCTCTTTACTTATGCACTTTACATTGTGATAGCCTTCGTGCTTGAAGTTATATATCTTGCTATCACCTTGATACTTGTATTGCTTAGCATAAGTTGTTGGTGCACATAGGTGAACCTAGTATATTTAGGTTGTATGCTTGTTAAAGTAAAACACTAGTTTTATTCCGCCTTTATCAAGCATACCGGAATTTCCGGTCCATCTAGGCTCGGAAATTCCGGCTCCCCGGAATTTCCGGTCCATCTAGGCTCGGAAATTCCGGCTCCCCGGAAAAAGTTTTAAATCGCCTATTCACCCCCCCCCCCCTCTAGGCGACGTCTATCCGTTCAGCGGCGGCCCCGAGAGCTTCGTGGCTCCTGTGGAGGCGAGGTTGGTGTTGGCAGCTCTGCTCCGACGGGGTCGGTGGGTTCGTCTTGCTTGTTTGTTGCTGCGAAGTCGAAGCTGCGGTGTATGATGACGGGCAACAGACAGTGAGCGCATTCGAGGGTTGGTCTCTTCATCTGCGTCAGAGTGTCCCGCATCTGCTCCTCCCATCGCAGTTACGGCTTCTTCTCTCCGGCTAGGGTGGATGGTTGGCCGGATCTTTGTGGAGTTGTCATGTTCTTGAGGTTGTGTGGGTTCTTGAGGTTGTGTGGGTTCTTGAGGTTGTGTGGGCTTCGCCCGGTGGTGTTGTTGCTCGTTGTATGGTTTTCGCCCGGTTTCTTCCGTTAATAAACCGGGCACCTTTCTTCTTAATTAATGGATAAGGGGCAAAGCTTTTGCCCCCACGTTTCAAAAAAAAAATAAAGCAGGTTTAATTTCAAAGAATTCTGCTTTAGATGTAGGTGGAGCAATAGGTGTGCATATAAAATCATTATTATTGGTGCTACTAAAGTCACACAACTTAGTATTCTCAGCAGTACTCATTTTAGCAAATTAAATAGCAAACCGTAATAAGCAATATTACTAAACCGAAATAAATAAATAACAAAACTGAAATAAAAATAGCAAAACCGAAATATAAAAAGTAATGCAAGTAACTAATTTTTTTGTATTTTTGATATTAAGCAAACAAGATAGTAATAAAAATAAACTAAGCAAGACAATAACAAAATAAAAAGATTGGAAGTGAGAGACTCCCCTCGCAGAAGAACTCTTCAAATCTAGCAACGGCGCCAGAAATTATTGCGACGTAGGGGAGTTGAAGGTCTTCAAGAGAATCTTGTTTCCCCGGCAACGGCGCCAGAAATTAAGCTTGATGCACACGGTGGTGTGTTGTTGGGAGACCCCAAGAGGAAGGTGTGAAGTAGTGCAGCAGCAAATTTCACTCAGTTACGAAACCAAGGTTTATCGATCCATTAGGAAATGAGAATTCACTCGAGGTTGTTGGCAGCTGACTTTGGCACGGCGCCACACCGGTGTCAGCAACGAACTTGGAATCTGCACACAACACAATCAAGATACTTTGCCCCAACTTAACGGTGAGGTTGTCAATCTCACCGGCTTGCTGTAACAAGGGATTAAACGTATGTGTGGAAGAAAGATGTTTGTTTGCAGAGAATGAAAGTAACAGGTTTGCAGTAGGTGGTTCATCAGATTAAAGAGAAGGACCGGGGTCCACAGTTCACTAGTGGTGTCTCTCCATAAATAATAATAACATTCATGCGGGTAAACAAATTACAGCTGGGCAATTGATAGAATAAAGAAGTGCATAACAATGCATATACCAATGTCATGATGTCTGGTGTGAGATTCATTTGGGCATTACAACAATATACATAGACCGTTCCAACCGCATCTATGAGTAATAATCCACATTCCGATTAGCGTCCGCACCCCTTTCAGTATTAAGTTGCAAGCAACAGATTATCGCCTTAAGCACTGCGTGTAAAGTAAGTAAGTAACATCATCCTTAGACAATTTACTACTGTTTTATCTCTAGTAGCAACAGTACATGTACAACCTTATATCTTGCTGTCACTACCCCAGATTAAATAGAGACATGAACCTACTATCGAGCATAAATACCCCCTCTTGGAGTCACAAGCATCTACTTGGCCAGAGCATCTACTAGCAACGGAGAGCATGCAAGATCATAAATAGCACACACATGATATATTATGAAGCAAATGACTTAGTACTCAATATTCATCGGATCCCAGCAAACACAACATGAAGTATTAAATAACCGTGATCTTGATCATGATAGGCAGCTCACAAGATCTAAACATGATAGCACAAGTGGAGAATACAACCATCTAGCTACTGCTATGGACCCGTAGTCCAAGGGTGAACTACTCACGCATCAGTCTGAAGGCGGGCACGGTGACGTAGAGCCCTCCGGTGTCGATTCCCCCTCCTGGCAGGGTGCCGGGGAGAAGTTCTGATCTCTCCCGAATTGGTGATGATGACGGCGGCGGCTCGGGACCTGTGGAGGAAATATTGCGCACCGTATAGGTCTTAGGTTTTCGGGGGTATATGTAGGCGAAAGGGCGAAGGCGGTGGAGGGCCGAGGCGCCCTAACCACGTGCTCACGCGGCCAGGGGTCCCGCCGCGCCTGGACGTGGTGTGGGCCCCTCGGTCCTCGTCTTCGTTTCTCCTTCGAACTTCTGGAACGTGTCGGGCAAAATAGGAGCTTTGGAAAAGAAACCGTCCAATTCCGAGAATATTTCCTTAAGTGGTTTTCTGAAACCAAAAACAGCAGAAAACAGGGAACTGGCACCGTGGCATCTTGTTAATAGGTTAGTCCCAGAAAATGCATAAAACTATATAAAATGCATATAAAATATGTAATAACTTGGTATAATATAGCATGGAACATAAGAAATTATAGATACGTTTGAGACGTATCAGTACACACACCTCGCGCGCTTTCGAGTTAATTCATTGTGATTTATGGACGTCTTCTCTCCCAAGTGTTTCTGGCTACAAATACTATCTCGTTCTCCTTGATGATTTCACTCACCAACTATGGACCTTTCCTCATCGAGTCAAATCCGATACCTTTCCTACAATTAAACACTTCTTCGCATATGTCTCTACCCAGTTCCATACAACCGTCCAGGCTCTACAGTGTGACAACGGTCGTGAGTTTGACAACTCTGCAACTCGCCTCTTTCTTCTCTCGCTCGGTACCTCCTTGCGCATGTCTTGTCCCTACACCTCCCCGCAAAATGGCAAGGCCGAGCGGGTCATTCGATCCACAAACAATATTGTTCGCTCGCTTCTCTTTCAGGCGAGCATGCCTCCTGCTTACTGGGTTGAAGCTCTCCACACTGCCACTATTCTCTTTAATCTCCACCCTTCCAAAACCATAGCTTTCCGCACACCCTACGAATCCCTCTACAACTCTAAACCTTCTTTTGACAACCTACGAGTTTTTGGGTGCAAATGTTACCCGAATTTGTCCGCCACCGCTGCAAACAAGCTTGCTCCGCGCTCCACCGAGTGCGTATTTCTTGGCTACCCAGCTAACCATCGTGGTTTTCGTTGTCTTGATCTCTCCACTAACACCATCATCATCTCTCGTCATGTAATTTTTGACGAGAACTCCTTTCCCTTTGCGGAAAAATCCGCCCCTGCACCGGCTGATTTTTCTTTTCTTGATGATATGGCCCCTGTGCTCCCCCTTCCTATACAACGGCCAGCACCTGTTGTGCCTACCCCGCCTACTGAGCCGGACGATGTACCTTCTCCTCTGGCAACTGCTCCACCACCCGCTCCAGTTGCGCCTCTGCCTCCGGACGTGACGGTCACGCGATCCGGGTGCATCACCCGTCCCCACCTGACCGTCTTAATCTCCTTGCCACGACCATCTCTCCAATTCCTAAGAGCTATCGTGGCGCTCTCAAGGATCCTCAGTGGCATGCGGCTATGACTGATGAGTTCTCAGCTTTGCAGGCTAATCGGACCTGGGATCTTATTCCTCGTCCGCCCGGCGCAAACGTTGTCTCCGGAAAGTGGGTGTATCGGCACAAGCACAAGCCTGATGGCTCGCTAGATAGGTACAAGGCTCGTTGGGTTCTTCGTGGTTTCACCCAACGCGCCGGCGTCGACTACGGCGAGACTTTCAGCCCCGTCGTCAAGCCGGCAACTGTTCGGACCGTCCTCTCGATCGCCGTCGCAAAAGACTGGCCGGTCCATCAGCTCGACGTCAACAATGCCTTTCTCCATGGCACCCTCGCTGAGACGGTCTACTGTGCGCAACCGTCAGGATTTGTCGACCTCTCCAAGCCTGATCATGTGTGCCGCCTCAACAAGTCTCTTTACGGACTCAAGCAGGCGCCACGTGCTTGGTTCAGCCGCTTCACTGAGCATCTTCTTCGACTCGGCTTCGTCGGTTCTTGGGCCGACCCCTCACTCTTCATCTACACACGCGGCACCGACACCGTCTACCTCCTCTTGTACGTCGACGACATAGTGCTGACTGCCTCCTCTGAGCAGCTGCTCCGACGGACCATCACGGCACTTGCGCGCGAGTTCTCGCTCAAGGACCTGGGCCCCCTTCACTTCTTCCTTGGCATCACGGTCACTCGCTCCTCCGCCGGCATGTTCCTCTCGCAACGGCAGTACATGCTTGATGTCCTCGAGCGTGCTGGCATGACTGAATGCAATCCGTGCTCCACTCCTGTCGACACTCAGTCCAAGCTTGGCTCTGCGGGAGCCGCTGTTGCTGATCCGACGACTTACCGCAGTCTGGTGGGCGCACTCCAGTACCTCTCCTTCACGCGGCCGGACGTTGCATATGCCGTGCAGCAGGTATGTTTACATATACATGATCCACGAGAGCCACACCTCACTGCCGTCAAGCGCATTCTTCGGTATCTCCGTGGCACCCTCGACCATGGCTTGCAGCTACATCGCTCGCCTCCAACAGTGCTTACTGCCTACACCGACGCTGACTGGGCCGGCTGCCCTGACACTCGTAAGTCCACCTCCGGTTATGGTGTATTCCTCGGAGATAATCTGGTCTCATGGTCTTCCAAGCGCCAACAAACTGTATCTCGCTCGAGTGCTGAGGCTGAGTATCGAGGTGTCGCCAACGTTGTTGCCGAGGCCTGCTGGTTACGACAGCTTTTGTCCGAGCTTCATGAACCACTCCAGCGCGCTACCGTCATCTACTGCGACAACATCTCCGCCGTCTACCTCTCAACCAACCCCGTTCAGCACCAGCGCACGAAGCATGTTGAGATCGATCTTCACTTTGTCCGTGAACGGGTTGCGTTTGGAGACGTTCGCGTCCTACATGTGCCGACGTCTTCTCAGTACGCTGGCATTTTCACCAAGGGACTGCCGTCAACCCTGTTCAACGAATTTCGCTCCAGCCTGAACGTCCGTCTTGCTCGTGTTAGACGTATACGTACAGGCAACGGACAGCCCAGGAAATCACGTATCAGCAACGGATTCAGCTTTCATATTCCTAAATTAGTACGACTGTAACTTGGCAAGTATTGCTACTCCTGTACTATTTATATCCCATCACGGGATCAAATTAATCAAGCACAGTACTGCAATTGTCTTCAGGTAAGCGACGGTTGGGTCGCGTGCGTGCGTGGTGGCTCGTCCGCGCGAGTCGCGAGGCTGCCGGCGTCCGGGCGGCAGCGCGGCGGTGGCTCGGGATCGTGGCCCGTAGGGGTGGGAGGCAGCCGAATCTCCCTCGGCGACGTGGAGCTGCGCCGCCCGGCGACGGCCGGCAGCTTCCTCCGGTCTCACGGAGACGCAACAGAAGCAGAGCATTGCATGAGATATCTCGAAAGACCGATAATAAATTAAAATTTGCAAGCTTCCTGGTTGATTCAGACGATATACTTTTACTCAAGTACTGTACTACCAGTGATTCGTGCCTCCCGCGATCCTGTTATTGCCCATATATAAATCCCTCACGCTTGTAAACTCTGGTGCCTCTTGTTCTAGCGTTCATGATGAGCATCTAATTGCAGGAATAGACTATTTTATAAGAAATCCTAATCCCTAGACGTGGACGTAAGCTAATAAAACCAACCGTTCAATTCGAGACAACTGTATATGTATATGCAACTATTAAATCGGCCTCATCAACCAATTACTACTCCGCTCTGAACATAATGTCCGCACATTCTTAATTGGTCCGTTCGACGTCAAGGCAGATGTGAGACGACAGTGACATCTATACATACTTGGTTATTGTTTGTTGATGTCCTGGTCGATCGGTTCATCTCGGCTGTACATTCCCTTTGGTGTAAGTGTGCCTGCATGGAGACAGAGTAATGGTGTCTCTTCATGACTTCATCTGCTCCGGGTGTGGGTGCCGTAACACTTGCTTTTGTGTACAACTTCAAATGGTGACAATCTACGTACACAAAAACAATTTCATATCCTGAAACAGAGAAGGAAAGACGCTATAGACCGTCATGTGACGTGTCACATAGATGCACAAATGGAACTACTCGTAGTTAATAGGCGTAGACCCGTGAACGAAAAAACTCAGGTCGTCGTTCATCGTGGTGGCTGGTAAACCGATGATGGTGACATGGAAGCCAGAGCGCAGTCCTCGGAGGCGATCGAGAGGTTGCGCTCCGATATGTTGTCGCTTTTCTCGATCAAATGGCCGTGGTGCATGTGGGCGCCATGGTTCTCGACTATGTATCGTTAAGGCACCCTTTCAACATTGAACCATGAAAATGCCACGTCTGGCTCGTAGAAGGAACAAGTCAATTAGACCAAACAATGTAACACGTAAGAACAAGTCAATTAGAACGGCGTTGGCCTGTATAATTTGGACATTGTACTCATTTATGGATATTACATGTTATAATAAAAGTTTTGTTAGATACATTTTAATTTTATTCACAACTTCCTAATTGAGAAACTAATTAATAAAATCTCATATATACCATGTGATAGAAAGGCTCATTGTGGTGAACATACGTAATAATTGCATTTTGTGTTTTCAAAAGTACTAGAACCAATACAAAATTTATGTATGACATTCATTAATATAAGCGGTGCTATTTAAAAAACAAGTATATACCATTGACATATTTTCAAATTATTACTGGGCTTTTTGAATTACACTCCAGAAGTTTCTCTATATTTTCTTACATACCCATGCACTACACACATGTGTTAAGATATTTGTTTAAACCTAAGCTTTCCAATCTCTTCTATTATTTTTACTAATACTAATAATTGAGAAGAAACATTCACAAAATAATATAAATACACTATAGAATTAATTATTGTAACAAAAGATTCAAGGAGGTGTGCATTTTTTAAAACCAAAAATTACATTTATGTATCTAGCTATGGGGATTTATGTCGGGACGGGAAAAACTTCTTGCGGCAACTTAGATTTTTTCAGTGATGTGGATGGCAACTATGTAGTGTAAATCACATAATAAATATTATTGTATGCTAATTTCAACTTATACTTTTAAAACAACAATGTGATAAATAATTATAAAAGTTTAGTATAATTATAATTAATTTAACTTACCCAATGTACACAATATAGTTAGAATTACCCTGACGTAGGGTACATTATAGGGCCTGCCTATTGACCCTTATACTATAAGATGTGCACCGACATTTGGTAAGATATGCACTCACATTTTTTGCAAGAGTAGTTGACAATCATAAGAATTGGAGACCTATTTTGTGGACATGCGTGCACGCACGCGAACACTGATGAACAATAGAACCGAATAAATACTAAAGTAATAAGAAAATGCATAAATCATGCGTGCATAAAATGTATCCATGTCAGATTCACAAGTAAAATAAAAAATTATGTAACGTGCGTCAAAAAAGACTGTGGATAAGGAATAGTACAATGACCCGGTTTCTTACTGTGCAAAAAATATAGAGTTTCTTTTTTTGTTGTATAAGCCACATATATGATACTATTTTTATTAACATATTTGCACTACTAAGTAAAAAGACAGTATGTTCATGTGTGACTTGCGTTAGAAAGACTAAACTTTAAATATGTTTTTTTCAGAATTCTGTAAATTCGGGCTCACGTACGTGGCCGGAGTCATGCTCCACTGGGTACGATACTTTCGTAGAGTAAGATATTTCCATTTATTTTGTAATTTTTAGTACTCCTCCGGGCTTGTCCTTTGGGTGAGCTAGTAGCGTTGATGAAACCAAGAACGTGCAGACCTGTCCGCGAAAGACGAGACAGATCGACCTGCCCGATCGATCCATACATCATTGTCTAGCTATGGGTGCCAAGCGAATCGCTTGGTGGTAAAGGAAACATCGGTGGCCGCTGGGCATTAACAAATGCATGTTACTAAGCGGCAAAGAGATAGAGGTGGATACTAGCTTAATAATTGACGACACGTAGTACTAGCTTTGACCCAAAAATGTGGTTAAAGGTTTTCTGTTAATTACGAGACATACGTGCATGGATGCGCTAGCAAGGCGCTACGTGCTACTCCAGCTTTGGTCTGCAGTACTCGCGCGCACGTCGTCAGCAGGTGGCGTGAAGCCTTGCTCACTCACAGGAGGCAATGGATCCTGACGGGCCCAAGGAGGCAAAGAACCAATGCGCACGTTGAAACGCCTGCCGTGCATGCTATTGCTACCTGAGCAAACCCAGCCGAGTAGCACATACCACGTCTCGACATCTCACGTACTGTACTCACGTGCACCGCCACCTAAATACCTCTGGAGAAATATTCCTTAAAAAAAAATGAGAAATTAACCCGGGAGGCAATCGACGGAGCACGGGTACTACATGCGTGCGTAGCATCTTTGACCGGAAACAGTAGAAGCATGTGCATGGACGCATCCTCCTGCCTAGCCTAGCTATATATGATCTCCTATTACTAGTTTAGCTAAGTAAGCTGGCGTGGATGGATTAGGCCGACCCATGCGACTGGCAGTAAACAAATGGTACCATCCGGGGCCGGCTAGCTAGCGTCGTCCGGTGCGGTTCGTTATCCGTTCTGATCGACTTGTACCTGTGTGTAGGCTATGCTTTGCTCTGAGACCACGGAAAGTGGTCGAGCGTGGCTGCTGCATGCATGTGCCGATCGAGCGAAGCCACGGAGAGGGACACGCCAGTGGCGGACCTACAGGGTATGCCGGGTGGGCCGTGGCATACCCTGCAGCCCAGCCCACGTACGTACTAGTATTAGGAAGCAGGTCGGCCCGACGAAACAATTAGGTCTGCAATCGATCTAATCAAAAGAGAAGGAAACTACCAGCCGCACGCGATTATGCCGAGGTCACGCGTCCGTTGGTGGATCGATCTACAAGTTTGTCTCCGTGACTCCGTTGACGGATCGATCTACAGGCTGCCAGGTCATGCGGAACCCACGATCTACAGGTTTGTCTCCGTTGATGGATTGATCATATGCATACAGTTATATCTGCTACTGATAGATTTCGGGAATCAATCGCTGACTTGACGCCGGCCGCCGGTCACACTACACGCCCCACGCCATCCACGCTTGAACACCGGTTCATTCTTCACCATCTACTGTAGCTGATAGCCGCGAACCTAGTACGTGATCATCGGGATTCAAGAATCCACAAGAGAAACGGGGATTTGCATCTCTTTTTCTAAAACACGCTGCTGCCACTTCAAATCCTTCATTGGACGGAACTTCATAGCGGAAGAGCACACTAAAAACAAGAACTATTTGTACGGTAATTTATAATTTATGCAACTTTTGTAATTAATCTTTAATCTTTATATGTAGCTACTTTTATATCGTATTACAATTTTTTATATTTATTATATTGATATGTATACTTTATTTAAATGACCCAAAAAAATATACGGCATACCCAATAACAAAATCCTAGGTCCGCCACTGGGACACGCGACCGAGATCGATCGAGTAGTCACCATCGAGGCATGCATGCGCAACTCTACGGAACGTGTGGATGCATGGTAACTGAGAGTCTAATTAAGAAGGTTAGGGACCAAAAAAAGATTAGGACCGGTGTGTGAATGTTTGCCGATACGCATTGCGTGTTGGTCGGTCGTTCTCCGACAGCTCAAACTAACTTTAACTTGGATAGACACACACACGCATGCAGTGTACACTCGATCCTAGCTCAAACTTACTTTGGGTTCCAATAAAAAGGGCGAGAGATCGATCGAGTGCACGTAAGACGACTCTCGCAACGATCAGCACATGGTCCATACCCGCCCGGTGGGTCGTGGAGGATAAGAGCCTAGCTAGTCGGCTTCGTATCGTACGTGGCATAGATATGTGCGTTAGGTGCGCCGTTACGAGCACGTACGCGCACCATAGTAAACATGCTCACATGGGATGGGAGCAGTACGTGGAACACCGGCCGGCAGTTGCAAACTAGTGTGATCATGAAGCCTTTCGTGTTATAGGAAGGACGGGCTAAATTGATTCTGCTGCATATGCCTCCCTGAACCTGGCATATGCCAGTAGCTGAAACTGTTATTGCACGCATTCTTGCCAACTACACTTACTGTTTTTTTAGGGAAAATTGCGGACTACTGCTGATGTGCTACCAGATGCACTGACGAAGTGTCATCTACTCATCTTCCAGTATATCTTGTTTTTGGGTACTATATTCCAGTACATCTTTGTCTTTTTAGAAACATATTCCAGTACGACTGTGCTCCCCATTTCATATCCCCCACATCATTTTGTATTATCGAATGGGCCGCTAGGTGTGGGGCGTAAGGCTGGGCCTGCAGCCCATTGCAGATAAATATGCACTCACTTCCTGTCGCCTCTCCACTTGCTTGTACTTTTGCCGCTTGTCTGGAGTACTCGCACATCGAGCTTGAGATTTAACATTCCCGAGTACAAACTACGTCAACTGAAGGGGGAAATCGTAATAAGTGCCATGGTCAAGAAATACTGGCAGTGCATCCTTTTACTGTTACATCATTATGCGATATCGAGGTCAAGGCCGGGTAGGTTTTGCTGAACAACTTTCATATTTTATTGGTCTCGTTCTCGAAAAAATTCACCATGTGTAATTATCAATCCTCCATTGCAGCAAACATCAACTTCTTTTGCAATTTTGGCTTTCTGGTTTCGGGTTCTAAAAAAAATCGTCATTTGTTATAAGCTTGTAAAGAGTCGCATTCCACCTCTCAACCAAGATCAACCATTCAACCCTGCATTGACATGGACACTTTGTCTAGGTCGAACGATCCCTAATTATGAACGTTGTGTCGAACCATATTCCTTGGAATTCAAGTTGTTGGGCAAACTAATCTTTTGGAAATTGTGTATTAGAGTGGTATATACGGTATAGGCCATCACTAGTACAGTATGAGTTTTTCTTGGGGAAGTACAATTTTTTTTGAGAGAGAGAGTACAAATGTACAATGCTTATATAGTCTAAGAAAGAAAAAAGTAAGCTGCATAGGCCATGGAGGAGTCGCTTTTTCGGCCTAATGGGCTGTCTGTATGGGGCATGTGTCTGGGCTTGTGCGTGGGATCGCAAAGAGTTTTCGATCGCTGTGGAAATGTTGCTTCAGCCTTTATTCATGCATTCAGCGTTCGGATTTCATTTCCTGTCTCCTCGCCTCTTGCTTCAACAGAGAGCCATGATTTCCTCAACAACAAAAAACAGAGAGCCATGAAATTCCAAAAAAGGCCTTGCATAGTTCGGTCACTGTAGCCTAATTAAGTAATTATTCGCGTCCTTTAACAGCTTAAAAGACAAAGTCACTGTCAATTACTTGTCATGATGATGAGTCTTGAGCCCGAGCTCGTGAACGTCTTGCAGCCCCCGTATTTCAGCAAGTGTTGTTCATGTGCCCCGGCCCTAAACCGATCGCAGTCTCCGCGGATCAGCTCATAATCCGACTGCCCTGAACCTGTTTGCTCATCTCTTCCACCTGCTGCCGGCTCTCTCTTTGCGTCTCCAGAAAGCCAGGAGATCATAAAACTGCACGCGCACGATGATCCAGTAATCATCCACAAAGCGGATACAAATTAATACAGCCAACATGCATGGGAAAGAAATTATATGCTCACTTTTCTGTAGCCGTAGTAGTTCCCAGTATCCACCCAGAAGAACTGCTCCTGCTCATCACCGCAAGGGTCACTGAACCGAGCTCCATCCGCGTAGGCAGCAGCAGTACACTCCTGACAACAGCTCGTTGCAAGCTCTGCTTCCCCTTCGTCGTTCTCCTCCTCTTCTCGGGAGGAGGCCCCGTCGTTGCCGGAGCCGGCCACTTCGGAGTCGCCGCCGCGCTCTGCTGCCCCTTCCGGAGGCGCGAGGAGTCGCGCCATGATCGCGCAGATGAGGCAGAGGGAAGCGGCCATGCACGCGAAGGGGAAGATGACGACGAAGACGGCGGCGATGGCCACCGATGAGAAGACGAGCACGACGTGGAGCAGGAAAATGGTCCATACCTGGCGAGCTACAACGAAGCACGACGACGACGACGCTGTGGTTCCCTGAGCGTCGTCGTCTTGCGCAGAGGAAGTCGACATGGGATTGGAGAACTCGAGAACCCGATCGAGAGACTCGATGCGATTGCCTATATCTCTCATCCGTGAGTGAGTGGCCTATCTATCGGTACGATTTCTGGTTGCGTGGAGTTTCGCTGCAACGCTCGTTGGCATGCATATATGTTTCCCCAACAGGACTGATCCAGTTTGCATTGAAGACAACTGAAGTGTACGTGTATTTGATAGCTAGACGCCCACACGGAGTGGCTCCACGTAGCAACGCCCCTGTCGGCTGCAGTCGTGGGTGGGTTCTTGGGAGTAGGACAACGTTTGGGCCAATCCTGGGTCGTGTTTGTCAGGAAGTCATACGCCAATCTAGGCCATACGTAGTTTCGTTTTTATCACTGGGCAACATATATATAGCCCATCTAGGCCATAGTATCGCCCATCTACACGTTGATGGAGGAACTCGACCTCATCCGTAGATTTTGACCGAAAACTGAATAACCGAAGCGAAAGAACCGACACTGAACCCGATTAGACTGAAACCAAAAATATTGATGCTGCATTCGGTTAGCCATTCTAGAAACTGAAAATAGTTCGGCTACTTCGGTTTGAATACACAGGTAACCGAAAGAGTCGAACAACCGACGAGTGATCAATATTTCTGCTCCACCCATTAGGCCCACTAGTCCATTTAGGCCTGTAGGAACTAGCCCTTCAAGTTTATAATGCTGTGACCGAGCAGGCCTTATCAGCCACGGCATGGCCGATAAGTGCTTGCGCATGCAAGCTGGCCGGTCAGCTTGGGCTCGGCATGCATGCATGAGCTGGGCGCATGTGGTGCTCCATGCATGAGCCGCTGCATGCACACGACCTTGCCCTTCGCCTCGGTGCATGCAAGAAGAAGCATGGTCGGCTACGGCCATGGCTGATTAGTCCCTGTCGGCTCTACGAACAGGTGTGATGTAAGTGACCAGATTTGAATTGGTAAGTTGTCGTCGGTCGACAGACCTAGTCGGCCGATAGGGTCTAGTCGGCCACGTCGAAACCGAGCCTGTATTATTTGTGAAATTTTCTTTAATCGTGTAATATTATCCGAATTTCTGTTAAAAGAAATAATATTTTTAAAAAATTAGCCACATCTGACCTGGTCATCGTCTACAAAACTAACATATTCTCGCGGATCGGTCCGTCGACTAGCCCTCCACCCGACTAGCTGACATCACGGTCGACCAGATCTGTTCTTTGCGACCAACAGCCGTCTGACCGAACCTGTCTTTCGAGTCGACATCCATGCATCCCTCCCAATATCCCATTCTATAGTGTATTTTACTGATTTCGCGTGACCAATAAGGGCTCTTTTTTTCATCGACGCTACTGCGGTTGCGTACGATCGGTGTATTCGGTCAGAAGGCAACGACCGAACCGAAACATCGTGCAATGAATTCTCCGTTAGCAATATTTTACAAGACCGATTGGTTTTTGTTTGTTGAAACAACAATTAGTAATAAACTGAAAAACCGAACCGAACGGTTCAGTCCAACCGAATGCCCAGCCCGACCGTCGATAACATAAAGGCTACACCTGGTTTGTTAATGATCACAGAAGGAGACTCCTCACCGAGGGCGGTGATATGTAGCCCGAGCTAGATGGTGATCTCATTTTTTTAATTTGCACTTTTGTGTTAAAACAAATTAAAATAAAAAAATTGGGTGGACATAATGTTGAGATCTATAGTTGTCCAAAATTTCAATAAATTTTTCGTAATATCTTGGCCTGGACAAAAAAGATAAATCCGCTTTCTGTATGGTGAGCAGTGTCGAGTTTCAAAGATTTGAAAACTTTGTTAGATTTGTCTTTTTTGCCCAGACAGAAAACTTTTGCCCCTGTTCAACACAAAAAATCACAAGAGGAGACTCCTCACCTGAATATATTACTCTAGAAATGTTACAAGTCCATGAACTTGACCTCCTTTGGAATATATTGCTATAGAATATATTCCCTCCGTCCCAAAATAAGTGTCTCAACTTTGATAGAAAGTGGATGTATGTAGACATAAATGTTCATTGGATGGTACTAAATCCAATCAGTCCAAAATTTAGGTGCGGTGGAGTAAGAAACAACCATCTTTGTTTAATTACGGGGGCAATTGAGGAGGGGGCAACTGCCCCCCTCCTCCATGGTAAGTTGTAAAATGTGTTTAACATAATTTTTGGGCATGAATATGCAAGTTTAAGTTGTCGAAAGTACAAAGAAAGCCAACGCCGCCACGAGTGCCTCACAAAGTTGATGTACGAACGTGGCCGGGGTGGACAGATCAATCACGTAGCCGGAATTGGTTGTATCTCACGGCTGTAAAAGAAACTCGCGACCGGAATATACTTTACCTGAAATGGAAAGGACGTAACTTCCGCGATGCTTCTTCCCTTCGTCCTGGTTTAAACGCTAGAGTGTGTTACTACTTTTTAGCCTGCAACACTAGAGGAGAGAGTTTCTTTTCGTCACTGGATCCATGAAACTCCTGAAGCACAATGGGCTTGTCAAATTCCTTTCTGAATAACTTTTCCCATGGTGCTTTAGCAGTGGCCTTGGCACTCCTACTTGCGGATCCATTGAATTCTAATCCAGTAGTTATGGCTTTGGTTGGGTTAATTCTCGGGGAATTGCAATGCTTGGGCGGAGATCTCATGAGCGGGGTCAACACAATCTCGACAGTCGCCGAATTTATCCAAGCTCTCAAAAGCTTAGCAACATCATCCGCGGGCGTCATTGCGGGAGCGCTGTTCATGTCTGTAGTCGGGTTTTCACCGAGGCATCACATAAAAATCTTTGCTCGGGCCTTCTCATCACTGGTTGTATGTGTAGTACAATACCGTCCCGTAAAACACAGAAAAATGCCTTTACGTACCTAGTGCAGACTGACCCACGTAGTACAGCAGGGGTGTTCCGACTTGACCATCGACACCAAAGAATAGGTAACATGATGCAAGGAGACCACCCGAGAAGTTTATGATAAACACCTTCATGAACCCTGCCATCGAGGAAGTTCTTGCGCTCATTCTTGAACGTGTAATACCTTCGTACATGCGTGTTACATATATGACTGTAGGCAGGCAGGTTAATTAAGAATGAAGATATGTCGTAGATAGCTCTCGTAGGGGGCGGGCAATGAAGTGGCACATGTAGATTGGCGCGTAGGGGACGCACCGATCCATGTTCATTGGATGGTGTTACAATCTGTCCAAAGTTTAGGTATGGCGGAGTAAGAAACATCCATCATTGTTTAATTGCAATCATGGATGTGAGGGCCCCATCCTCCATCCATCTTTAGATGTAAAATGTGTTTAACATAATTTTTTGATATGAATATGCAAGTTTAAGTTGTCCAAAGTATCTAATTCATAAATATCATCAACACTCACTTCAAGTGGCTTCAAGCATAAATTAATTAAATTCACTACGGCTGTAAGGCCGGTGCTCACCGAGGCTTCTCAGGGCACCTGCCGTCTTTTCAGTCGCTGGCTTGTAGGCCTTTTACCACCGGTTGTCGCTGACATGTGGGCCATTGCAGGAAGTAACAAAGCAAGCCCCGCACAGAGTTTTTCTCCTCTCTCACGAGCTCCACGCATTCAACAGCTTGCGTTCTCAGTTAAAAAAAAACAGCCTGCGTTCTAGGGTTTCTTGCCGGCGGCCGCGACTGAGCCTCACCAGCGTCGCCGCTCCATCGTTCCCTACTTCCTCTCTCTCCCGTGGCGCACCAGATCGGGCGAGCCGCCACCACCACGCTCGATTCTCTCCGCCAGGCCTGACCCGATTCCCGCACCTCCAGCACTCCATGGATGGCGCCGCCCCGAGCACACCGGCCCAGTGGCGGCGGCGCCTACGGAGTTGAGTGCGGTGTCCTGGCTGTGGTGCTTTGATGGCCCTGATTTGGTTCTGCATGTCTCTCCGGCTGGTATGATTTTGGTTTGTGCTTGCCTGTGGTGGCTATGGGTTTCATCCGGTGGGGAGGACCAGAGGCGTATTGCATTTGTTCTTCAGAACGGATTGATTTTGGGGCTGGTTATTGACTTCGCCGTCGCGACTGGTGGGTATGGGTTTCGATTGCTGCTCTGTTCAGGGTGGTTTGACGGTGGAAGCGGCGCGTCCTGCCGTCGAGGAGGAAGAAGCTTCTGGCCGGACCCCGGAGGTAAATATTCATGGTTTTTCCCTGTGGAGACGCGGCTTGCCTATATTAGGTTGTTATGATTTATCTTTCTCCCTCCCTCCCCCTCTCTCTCAGGATCTGCTTTCCCCTATGGCAGCTCGGAAAGAAGCACTATGATGGTATCTCGCTGTATCGTGTCGCCGCCGGAGCGATATGAGATGGTGGTTGCAAGCACCTGAGCTGCTGGGCTTCACCACAATCTACTGCAATGTCCACGCGGCCTTTGCCGTGTTCTCTACCTCTTCTCACCATGTAACAATAAAGGTATCTTAACAATCCATTACGGCATGTAGAGTAGCATCTCAGACGCCAAACAGAATATTAAGTATTTGGTTCTTACTATATTCTACTGAATCTATATGTGCTCATGAAACTAATAAACAAATTCAGAAAGCCACCAAAGCTAAGGATTGCGAGCTTTGTTCACGGTTTAGATGGTCTCGACAAGCAGAACTTCCCTCCACCAATTAGCAAGCTGGTAGATCAATCTGTTGCTGGCTTCCTTGTTGAGCAGTTGTATCTCTACCGTGGACAAGTTACGATCGTCCCACTCAGCCCGCTCACCAGCCTTGTGCTGGCTGTGGAGTTGGATCTTGGACCCATATTTTTCCAAAAAAGATTTGACAGATTGTTATTCTTGGCATTGCATATTCAGTTAATGGAAATTTCAACCTTGGAGCTGAAGCAAATGCAGGCATTACTTTTCCTCTGTTAATTTGCAGAATGCATTATACATTTAATAAAATAAGCTGTAGTGTCATGCTTCCCGAGTAAAATGATAGTCCATGCCTCACTTTCAAGATTTCTTCATCTTGCCTTCACTAATAATTTGTTGTGTTTATTTGTAGATATTTGATGATCCTGACACTGCTGATACAGTTTTCACTTACAGTGTTGATATCTCGGCCGTGGGCATAAACATAAACCGGTAAGTAGTTCATTTTGGTAATCCTTGCACTTGCAATATTTTTTAAGACACATTCAGAGTGATATTAATGTAATTGTTGCTCAGCTTTAGTGGCATACTATTTCAAGTGATCAACTAAACTATAATCATTAATGTCTCAGACGGTTAGGATGCATATACTCCTGTTCCAAAAGGGCGAGTGTTCCCCTTTATCTCCGATTTTTTATGGTCAACCGTGATTTTCTGGTTCTGATTCGTGTAAATTTAGATTGTTTGGTTTCATCATGCAAAACTCGTGTGTTTCCCGGTCGTGGTGGGGCCCATAGTTAATTAGTTTCATGTTTGGTCTCACTTTGTCAAATTCTTGCGTGCTGCTTTGGTCTCACTTTGCCGAATTCTTGCAGGGTGGATTGGCAACAGTCACACTCAGCACCGCTTTGACCTTCAGTAAGATTCCACAAATATGCAAGTTTGCACTGTCTTTTGGTATATGTTCGGCTCTGAAGTTCAAGTTTATTGATAGGTTAGGCAACTCTAATATAATTAATAGCTATTGTGTTCCCATTGTGAGCTTCAGTTCTAGACATTATAGGAAAAAAGACTTCAGTTTAACTTGCTAAATTAAATAAGCATTCACTGTGTTACCAAATACTAGGTGATCAACTCTTCTCTTTATATTAACAATGGACAGTGCTTATGTCTAGATATACATGCAAATTGTATTATTAAGTTGTACAAAAATAAAACCTATTCAATTAGAATCTTGTATAACGTACCATAGATTGAGAGTTTACATGAAAATGGTCCAATTGTATGTTTCTATTTCCAACCAATACTTATATTTCAGTTCCATACATTTTGTATTGTTTGCTTAGTGCAAGGGCTGCATGTTCTTAAAATATGTATGATTTTTTGTGTGCATGGCATTAGATAGTAAATAACTTTGGGCGTGCTTAGTTGTTGTAACTGAAAATTTGTTTGTTCATCCCAAAATATGATGAAAAAAAGGTACTTCATGCAGCAGCCTTCCAACCTGTGCATATGCAGGTTCATATTGAGCATAAGGCGTCATTTTCAGACTCTATTTGAAATCATCTAACTTATTGCATTTCATTTGTTGAGTTCTGCTCAGATACTTCAGAAAACTCAAATTAAATATACTTTTAGTTATGCAGGAAAATACACACTTGATTACTAATTTACCGTGGAGAGACCATTGTGGATGTGTTTCTCAATGGTTATTACTTTCCTGCTACGAATTGAGAAGAATAGATACGGCCGACTTGTCTGCTTAGGTACAATTTTTTGCGTGTTCTCAAATTGACGTTATCTAATTCATTCCTATTGTTTGCTAGAAACCGGTGGCCGGTGGCAAATGGGCTGGGTTGGTGCTGATTGTGCATCGCCTTCTTAGTTCTGGTTATTATCGAGTTAATTATAGGTTGTCTGTTTATTTTAGGAAATCCATGTGAAAGAGGCTATTGGCAGTGATAAGATGGTCACAGATGCACCGACTGATGATAAGCTTCTGTCCTCTGTCCATAGGTAAAAAAAAAGAAAAAAACTTGTGTACCATTTGATGCTCGGCACTGTTCCACTATTCCTTCACATATGCTTAATGGTTATAGGTTGCCAGCATTGGCGAGGATGACCAAAAGGTCCGCTAGCCTACTGGCACTCTCCCTGGTTGCCAATTTGACAGTAGAACTGCATTGATTCTCACTACATCACATTCAAACAGAATGCTTTACCAATTTTAAAAGATTTGGTCCACACAATTCAATCGAGTTGACCTCTAGATATATAACTTGCAAAATTGTGATTATTGTTCTGATGATTGTGTTCATTCCGATGTTAATCATCAGATGATCAAGTATCCAGAACAACAATGTTTGGTGTTTATCGACACATAATGCGTCAGTTTTTAGTTTTGGAGCCGGTAGCTGCTGATATTGGAATAGCTTTGCATGCTCGCCCAAAAGAGAACCGTCCCTGTGATGTAGCTTCAGTTTATCTATTAGGAAATAGACATTTGCAGGTTTTGTTTACTTTGATATTTATCAGGGTAATGGTAACAACTCTTGACTGATGATAACACCTCTTGCACATGTTGTAGAATGCATTATCCCTGTGAAAGCAAGTACGGCAATACTTCACCAGAATTTTGCATGGGCAATGTCATATAACATATTAACATAGTAGGACGTGGCTATCAGTGTTCAGCTTGCAAAATATCGGTGTGCGTGTTTCAGAGCTTTCATCCTCAATATAGGTACTGGGATATACATGTTGTTTCGAGATAAGCTTGATTTTGTTCTGTTTAAGATTAGTCAAGTTTACTCATGCATAACTTTTAGAAGTTCCTGCGAATTTATGACATGATTTAATTTAAATTATTTGAGCAAGGTTGTCTTAATAGTAATTGTAGGCTGTAGGGGCATAATAATCTAGCTGAAATATGGTGTATGTGAGGCTGTTTGCTGCACATGTCTTGCTAAAATACATATGGTAGGACCGTCATTGCAAATTCAATTTTTTCTGTCATCATTATCAGTGATGAATCAGAGGGAGAACTTGAATGATGTAGAGCATTGTGTCTCTACTGTTTTCTGAACTTTTTGTTGCACAAATGTTCTAAATTGATGCTTTTTTTCCCATTTAATTTGATCGTTAAGTAACTTTTGTAGACTGATGGATCTTTAATTTGGGTCTGTAGACAGAGCATGAATTTTGACAGCTTGGTATATGGAAAGCTGTGGAAGAACATCAATGATGCCGTCTTCAGTCAGACGATGCCCTCGACAGGAGTTGTACTTTGTCGTTTTCGACTAGAAGGGGAGGCCTTGTTCTAGGAAGGACTCTTCATAGTGATCAGTATGGTTTTCTTTTGGTTAGCGAGTGAGTGGATGTCAGATGGGTAATTTCTTTGTTGTGAGTGTACTCTTCATAGTGATCAGTTCATAGTGATCAGGATGGTCTTCTTTTGGTATGGAGTGAGTGAATGTTAGATGAGTACTTTCTTTGTTGTGCGTGCTCTTTCGCATGTCACCGTCACGTCTCGCTTATCTAACCGGTTCTATCTTTGATCTATGTCCATGTTTTTGTCTATTCTATAAAAAATAACAATTGTAAGGAAGATATGTTTTTCGATTTTTTTTGTGACGCATGTTGTAGTTGATGACTTTTCTATTTTTTTTGTTTATATACGTGTTCAGCAGGTGTTGAGGGACTTTAACGACTCTATAGTGCCACATTGATTGTAAACAATTTTTTTAGTGCCACATTGATTGTAAACAACAACATGTTCTGTAAATTAAGGACATTGGTATGAGAATAAGTACAGTAAAAATCTAAACTCAAATTGATCTTATGATATCACTTTCCTTTGGTTCTGTGATATAATAGAGTTACTTGTTTGACATCTCGTTTTGATTTCATATGCAGTAAAGGAAACACTTTGACATTTTTTTACAAAAATATTCGTCCGACAAGTTTTATTCAATGCAAGACAGGTACAAAAAAATCTTACACAAATAACCAACATAAGACAAATTCATGAACAATTTTGAAGATAGCACATTTAACCAACGGTAATTTAATTTAGTCGATTGCAAAATAGAAGGTGTCCACACTAAAATAATAATCAACAATGACCGCGTGTGTTACCTTTTTCTTAATTCCCCCCATTTTATTACCATTTCATTCAAACTTAGAATTGTGATGTCATTTTTTGCGCTAATTGGTATCTTCCTTTTGAGGTCTCAAGCATCATTTTTTTTTGGAAGATGTGCCCTCAAATCTTAAACAAAACACAATGACTGATCCAAAGTATAGATCAATAAAAAAAATACAAAACAAAAGTACCATAAAACATAACTTGGAAAATACTCTAATGTTGGTTTTGGCCACCTCATAACTTGGAAAATACTCTCAAGTCCTACTTAAGTCCCGCACCTAGAACATTGTTTATAGTTGGGATTTGTTACATTGAGAGACAAATTGTATTTCAGATTATATTAGACCTAGTCCCTCCTTTCGGTTCGGAATCAGTTTTGTGCAGTGTCGACTCACAATTTTCCCCGTCTTTAACGTACGACCACTCAAATTGTTTAGAAGAAATGTGCATAGTAAAAAAAATAAGCTAGAGGCGTGCGCTGTGCCTTGCCCTACTAGGAGCTCCGCCCCTGATTCAAGATGTTAGGCATACTAACTTTATGTAAATTATGTATTCGAATAATATTACAATGCTTATTATCTTAGAAAAAAAAGTAAGCTCCATGGGCCAGACGAGTCTCTTTCTTTTCGTAAAATGGGCTGGCTGTATGAGGTACATGGCTGGCCTTCCAGCCCATTTCGAAGAGTTTTGGATCGCTGTGCACATATTTCGTCAACTTATATTCAAGGATTCAACCTGCATAGCGATACCCGTCTAGTTGTTTTCTCTCTCGGCGCCCAGCAAGGCAGCCACTCCTACTGCCTACTGCCTGGACTGAAATACCACACATGACCCGCCGTGCGTTCACCGTCCCATACACCACTCACGCACCTACACGTCCACCTCCAGCGCCGGCGGTAGCCATCATTAACTTAACTAAAAATATTTGCCCGCTAATTAACCCTTACATGCAGTGCATCCGGCAATGATCTCGATTGATCGCATTATTTACAGATCCGGAGATCCCTAAGAGCATCACTAGCACTGCCCTCAAACTGGTCAAAATAACCACTTTTTTGAAGGTTGAGTCCGAAACGAGACGCGGAACAGAACCCTCAGACCCTTTAACACTCAAATATTTTTGAAGGCCGAACCCTCAAACCCACCTTCGACCTGTACTTGTGCAGGTCCAGAGGAAAATCTGAAGGGCCCTTCAATCGGGTCAACGCTCGCTCTTGGGCTGAAATTTCCCCACCTCCTCCTCGCGTCCTCCTCCTCCGCCCTCGACGAGCCCGCCCCGCCGCCCCGATTCGTCGTCCGGCAAGCTCGCCCCGCCGCCCCGAGCTCGCCCCGATTGGACGCCGGCCCCTTCTGCCTCGCCGTCCGCCCGATTCGTCGCCGCGCCGCCGAGGTGCTCGCCCCGCCTCCGCCTCTACCGCCCCGATCCCGGCCTCCTCCGACCTCGCCGCGCCGCCGAGTTGCTCGCCCCGCCTCCGACCCCGCCCGCGACGAGCCCCGAGTCGCCTCCTCCGCCGCCTCCATCTGCCGCGCGCCCCGCCTCCGACCCCGCGACGAGCTCGCCGCGCCTCCGAGTCTCCGACCCCGCGTGCCCCGCCTCCGACCACGCGACGAGCTCGCCCCGCCTCCGAGCCCGCAAAGACATTGAGAGAGCTTTCGGTGTTTTCCAAGCAAGATTTGCCATTGTTCGGGGTCCAGCTCGTTTTTGGGACAAGAAAACTCTTGTGAACATCGTGAAGAAGTGTTGTGTCATTCTACACAGCATGATACTCGAGGATGAGAGTGGGTTAAACTTGCCATGTTTTTATGACAATGTTGGTACTCGAGTACGAGCGGAGAGGAACCCCGATCGCCTCCAAGCTTTTCTCCAAGCACATCGGGATATTGAAAATGCCAGCACTCATAACCGGCTCCGTGATGATCTGGTCGAGCACCATTGGCAGCTGGTTGGCCGTGGCCACTGATCTCCCTTTCTTTCACTTGATTCATGTTCTGTTTGATTCGAACACTTATTCATGTTCTATTTGCTTCGAACTATTATTGTAATTTGCAATGAACATTGTTGTAATAAGTCGACTTATTATTGTGTGTTTGAAACTATTATTTGCTGGTGTTTTATGATAGCTAGAATGATTATTATGTGATTCAAACTGTTACTTTTGGCTGTTGTCTGAAATTCTGAAGAAACTGTCGAAATCCTGTCGAAATCCTCTTTTGAGGGTTTGAAGGCCGGGGCCTGTTTTGAGGGTTAGTTTGAGGACACTGATTTTTGGGCCTTTAAATATTTGCCCGCTAATTAACCCTTACATGCAGTGCATCCGGCAATGATCTCGATTGATCGCATTATTTACAGATCCCTAAGCCGATTCCTTAAACAATCAGGCCCTGCCCTGCAAGCGCGGGGGAATGTCAAGCCACACCCCCACACGGTAAGAGATCGGATGAATCATACGACAAGTACGCTCTCATGTGAAACGGCCTTTATTTATCCCCTGGAATCTTCCTCTCTGTCAAGGCTGTCTAATTTAATTAGTTTATCGCCCTAATGATTGTGTGATGCTTTGTGAGGAGGTGCGTTGCATGCTTAGCTAAGCAACATGCCGAGGGCAGTACTTAACTACGTGTTGTACTTGTGTCCAAAGGATGGGTGCCTACGTGCTCTTTGTTTACGCTTGGCGTGCCGGCCATTTGCGTGGGCGACACGAGGTGTGTCATGTGTGTGCGGCATATTAGCGCTCTCGGCTTTTGTTTTTGAGTAGACGCGGCGGGGTCGGACAAGTAGGTGTGTAGTGGTCAAGCATGTGACCCTCCATGATTGTCATTAGCGAGGCCATAATCAATAATCTCCAGCGTTTTCTTCTGCTTTTAGCTAATTTGGCCGGTGTTCACACCGCTGTTCATGAGACGTAGCTTGATTAGGTGCGCATGCATGGCTGGTTGGTGTCGTCCATGTTTCTATGTTTACTTAAGTAGTGATGTAAAGCACTAGTGAAAGAAAACAATCGATTGATTAAAAGTCAGATCAGAGTAAACAAGGAAGAAAAGAAAAGGAGAAAAGGCGGTGATGCAGTGCGAGCACACATGGTGTCATGCTGCGTGCGTGCGTGCATGATGGTGCTCGCTAGCTACGGGCCTAGCTGCGACACTAAAGATCAAGTTGTTAGAAAAAACTCGTACTCATGATCCTGTTTATAAGAAATAACAAACCCCGACATGACAACGCAAGTGGTCAATTGGCCAAAGCACAGCGAAAGCTTTCTGTTTGTTGCGCGGCATGGACGTACGCACGCACGGGCGAGGTGAAATTTAGTGCAAATGATGAGCCAGCGTAGCGCTATGCCAAGGGAGGCCGATCGGTCGCGCTGTGGATCCATGGGTACATGTACAGAGAGTGGCAGTGCACGCTCTCGGTCTTTTCCCGCCGTCAGATTCTCGCAACACGCACAACGTACTACGTACCATGCATGCACGCACGTCCAGCCGGCACGTGCGGGGCCTCTCTGCTGTGAGTCGGCGTGCACGTGACGTGAGTGCCCTCAGCATGCGACGCGATCCCCACCGCAGTGATTCCAGAAAGAAATTGTCCGCGCTCACTCTGATCCAACACAGCACCGTAGGTGCGTGCCTTGCCTCGTCACTGCCACTGCTCACGCCGAGACGTACAGTACGTCGCTTCTTGGAGATGAGTGGTGAGTTGATGCGGCCGGGCCCGTGCCACACCACGCACGCACACGGGGTGACTGGTCCCTGTCCCCCCTCACTTTACTCACATGGTCAGCCGTACGTGACCATACGTCCAGGTCCAGCATTCCCGTGTGCGCGTGTGTGTGTCAGTGCGAGATGGATGCAGTTGGCAACTCAACTGGACTACTTGTATCTAATTATAATACAGATACAAGTGAATTTAGATAAAGTTAAGAAATCTTCATATAGACAGATGGAGTAGTATAATTTGTTTACACGTCTCCAATAATTTGCTCACGGCGGGGATTGAAAGCAGAGGGAGAGACGACTTTTGGTAGCACATTTCGGCAATATTGTCTACGTTTGCGGGGCATGCTTTTGGGCGCTCCTCCCCATCATACTATTTAACATAGTACCGTCGACGATAAGACCGTCACGGTATACAGACACATCAGATCACATGACGCCACGCCGGGCGCCACCCGTCCTCGAATAAATCTTAAGTCTAACCTATCATCTGTCTCATGTCTATTTGGCTAGCACCGTTGCCTTTATATAACAGGCCCGGGTTACAAGTGTTCGACTCCAACACCTAACCCTACCGTAGTCCAAATCCAAATGTAGCCTATACATATATTTGACATAAAAATAACAATATGTGTTGACTTTGTCAATCTTACAACTTAACTCGTCGGTTCAAACTTGCTCATAACGTAGTGTGTGTGCATGTGTGTTCGTATGGGTGAGAATTTGTACGTTGAATAAATGTTGGAGCACGAGGTGTGTGATCAGCGGAAGGAAGAATCGATCGAGCGAGGAAGGAAGCAAATCCTGAAAAGCGATCGGAGCGGCGTACGTGGGCCATGTGGGAGGCACGCGACACGGCCCAACCGACCTGACCTGACATGACCTCCACCGCACGCAGATCCGCTTTTCCGGCCTAGCTAGGCGCACGCACGCCCGTCGCCTGCCCTGCCGCGCCGCGCACGCCAAATTCGGAAAAAGACCAACACTCCCATAGTCCCATCCGATTGATACCCCCACACCACGCTCGAGGACGGGCGTCGCTTGGCTACCATCTGCCATGCACGGACGGACTTGCTGGTTGCTGCGAGGTGATCGGCGACTGTGCATGCACGTGAAGCCGATGATCGACCGAGGTGGGGTGGGCCAAGGATCAAATCCCTGTCTATCCATCCATCCCGGTCTTTGTTTTCCCGCGGGCCGGCCGGGGTAAAACAGATGGGTTTGTCTGTACAGTACCAGGTACGCGCCAGCCACGTGAAGCGATCATGCATGCACGCGCCTGCCTGCTGGAGCTTGCAGTTGAAGGTGGTGGAACCGAACCACGAAGATTTACCTGCAGACGAGTCGCCTTTCTTTTTTCTTATCTTAGACGAGGGGTAGAGCCTCCTCTTTTCTACTACGTGTGGTGTGGTGGATGGAGAGGACAGAAGGTGAAGCTAGCGTGTGCTCGGTCGGTAAAGCTAGAGAGCGCGGCCGAAAGCGGTAAACTGACGAACCACCAGCGAGCGGGTTGGTGTGATACGCTGTGATCGTGTCTAAACGAGCAGCTCGAAAAGCGACATACATATATATACGCATGCTCAAAACTTAGGGCATCTCCAGTTGCCCCCAGAGCCCACAGGAGGCCTATTTAGCGCCGGCGTAAGTCAAAAGCGTCGTTTTCCTATCACTGCCCCCCAGAAGCCCAGTTAGCGCCGTTTCGGCGTTATTTCGCGCCGGCGCACCTAGGCGAAACCCAGCCCACTGGGTTCGGCCTGGGGGGGGGCGAAATGGCGCGAAACGCAACGCGGGCCAGCGCTGTCAGCGACGCTGGAGAAAATGCCGCGAAACAGAAACCGCCCGGAGCCCCGCATCCTCTCGGCTTCCGCGCCGGAGTAATAGCGTAGCCGCTGGACTCCGCCGCGCCCCCGCCCCTTCGCCTGGTCTCGGCGCTATAAAGCTCCGCTCCCTCGCCGTCCCTCAACACAGACGACCTCTCTTTCTCGCCTCTTCTCTCTCGTCTCTCCTCTTCCCGCAAGAACAGATGTCCTACGCCGCCGCCGCCTCCGTCAACGGATGGGTCCGCCGCAGCCTCCGCAAGCACGAGGCGTGGGCGCTGTACCAGGCGGGCTACCCGTGCCCGTCGGACATGCGCGTCCCCGGCGCAACCAGCACCCAGGGGGCGTGGCAGCTGAGCGTTGCCGGCGTCCCCGTACCTCCTGTCCCCGCCGGCGTCGAACTCGACCACGCCATCGCCGAGGTTCGCAACGGGCTGACATTGGAGCAGGCCGCGCAGCCGCGCTGGAGGGCGGAAGGCAACGACGCCTTCTGGGCTGCCTACTTCCAGTGCCGGCACGACGAGGACGTCAACGACCCTGGCAGCAACGGCCCAGTGGAGGGCCGGTGCAACTCGCTGGGGCGCAAGCGCTGGTGGGGCGGCGAGAACCGCACCCTACAGTGGGGGCTGGACTACATCGCCGCCGGCGACCAGCCCAGGCTAACAATGCCGCCGCGGCCCACTCGCGTAGCATCGTCGTCTGCGTCAGCCCCGGCCCACTTGTCGTCCTCTTCCGTCGCGTGCGGGGCGGCACATCAAGGTACACGCAATGCTCCTCACTCCCTCACGCCTCCCACCTTGAACTCGGGGCGGCTTGCCCCAATGCGCAGCGGCGCCCTGCGCATCGGCGCGCCACGGCGAGCTGCGTCCCCTACGTTCCGGCGCAGCGTCAAGCCGAGGACGGAGCCGAAGCAGGAACCGGCGGAAGAGGAGGAGGCGGAAGACGAATGGCCCGGTCTGAAGTAGGCGGAGGAGGCCTCCTTCAACACGGTGCAGCCAGCGGAGGACGGATTCGCCGAGGAATGGAGCCTCGCCCAGTTCACGGCGCAGGAGATGGAGCTCCAGCGCAAGCTCCTCGCCGAGGCGGAACGGAGGCGTGCAAAGGAGCGCCAGCAAGCCGCCAATGCGGGCCGCCGCCGCCGCGTTCCTCCTCCTCCGGTGGCGACGGAGATCCCGTACTTCATCCTCGACGACAACGACAGCGAGGACGATGACGCGCTCAGGCGGACTTTGCTCCTCAGCAACCGGAGCGCTCCCAGCCGCGATGACGGCGAAGGCACCAGCAAGGCGCCCGGCCGCGATGACGGCTCGGACGACGACGACGACGGCGACTACAGCCAGGCGATCCGCAATAGCGTAGGCCTAGAATAAATTGCTATGTATCGGCGAGTTTGCGCCCAAATCTGAATGAAAATTGGCGTTGCTATTCGTTGTTTGTCTGCCCGCCGTTTTTTTTTGAATTATTATCTGGGCCAAGAATTTGAGCTGGGGAACGACTGGAAAATGCGCCCCCAGTTTCCAGATTAGCGCCGTTTGGCGTCGCGGCGGCCCCAAAACAGCGCCGTTTTGGGCCCTGGGGGACGGGACGACTGGAGATGCCCTTAGTCGGTGTATTCTAAGACCGTTTTAACAAATACTACATTACTCCTTTCTTTTTAAAATGAATTATACACTCGTTTACATACATTTCTCCATTGTTGCAGGATCCAGGCAGTATAAAATTTCCTTTCGCGTGCGAGGGCGACGGGGAAAAAAGGACGGAGCGCAGCAAAGGTGTGAAAACGGGGACACGCACGCACGCTCGAGCGGGCCGGCCGAATCTGGAGCACATGGCACCCCGTCGCCATCCACGGGATGCCCGCAATTCCCGGCTCCATGTGCCTCCCCTGCCCCACTACCGTCACGTGACGCCCCCCGTCCACGTCGTCCGGCCGCACTCGCACTCGCACGACTCCCCGACCCACCACCGATCCTCGGGATCGCCAATCTATCTACGGCCGCCGCGGCACGTGCGAGCACTGACGACGCCGTCACGTAGGGCGCAGAGCAGTACGTTACGTCGTTTCCTCAGGGAAGAGACCAGGTGCAAGGGGCCGAGCGCGCGCGCGCGCGTGCCGTATAAAGCTTCCCACCCCGGTCACACCAGCTGCTGCCTGCCTAGCCCAGCTAGCCGCTGCCCGCTGGTCGGTCGAGAGGAGGAGAAGACGAAGAAGCGGCCAGAGGATTCAATTCTGCTACAGGCCAGCAGAATCCTGCAGAGGGCTTCCTGTTCCTACGAACGCCGCCGGCCGGCCGCGTGTTGGCGCGCGTTAGGGTAAGAGATTCCCGCCGGCGAGCGAGTGGTGCTCAAGGCAGGCGATCGCGCCGTCGACCGGCGGCTCCGCGGCGGTGGATGATCGTCGACTGACTGATGCGCTAGCTGGAATTATGGGCATCCAAGGTACGTATACAGACACACATCACAATGGGTGTTACGGCGGCGGCTTCGCCTAATTCGGCAAGAGATTGCACTGCTTACTGCAGGGAACAGCAAGGCGACGCACGACTTCCTCGCGCTCTACGCCCCCGCCGCCGCCGCCGTAAAGGAGCTCGGCGAGTCCAAGCCCCCTGCTGCGTCCCAAGGTCGGTGTCGCCGCCCTCACGCACTCTCCGATTCTCATCTCTCTCCTCGCAGGTCCTCTTTCTTCTTCCTCCGAGAATGCATGTATGGTTTTTGCCGCAGTTTCTATCCTTCATGAGCTGGAATCGCGAAGTTAGCTTTTAATTACTTCGAATTGCTCGGTAGCTAGGCAGACGACACATACTTGGATCTGCGGGGAGGTTCAAGTTTCCTCAGCTTCCGGTTCATTCCTGTTCCTGAAGAAACTAACCGGCCCCGGCCGGGGAGTTTTCTCCCTGTGATCAAATTTTCTACTGTAGACTGCAATGCGTTGGGAAGCAACCTTGGAAGGAAGAAGGATAGGCGTACGTACTTGTGGAGAATTGACCGCTAGTGTACGCCACGAACATGCTTGGCAATTACTGTAGCTACGTGCGATGATGATTGGGGTTCAAAAATTAATTTTCCATGCCAAGTTCGTGCCATGATCTGAGGAGGCGACAGCCACAAGGAAGCAACGACTACGAATGGAGATCACGTGTGGGTTGGACGTACGCAAGGGTCGGGGAGGAGCCGTCGACGGCTTCCCCTTCCTTCCATCCTCCATGATCCATCCTATCTGGCCGGGGCCCACCACCTCACACCTACCCAACGAGGCCACGAGCTTAAGCATGATTAGCCGCCCTAACAGAATATTGTTAGCTTAGCTCATGTCCTTGTTTTTAACTTACTTTGGTTTAATTTGTTGGTGACGGGTTTCGGTTTTCTTACCGCAGGTTTCTTTCTGAAGACGCACGACTTCCTGCAGCCGTTGGAGAAGACGGCGCCGTCCGGCATCGTGGACGCGCAGCACCACCAGACGAAGCACGCTGTGCCACTGCCAGGAGGGATCGGCACCTTCAGCGTCAGCCAGCAGGCGGCCGCCGCGGTGGCGGTGAAGCCCGAACACCCGCCGTTCGTGCTCTGGGGCCAGCCCACGGCAGCGCAGCCGATCAGCGCCCAACCAGGTGCGTACGTAGCTTAATTTGCCGATCACCTCTCTTGATCTTCGCCCTTGGCCGTGAGCCGTAGCGGTCGTAGATGCTGCTTTCGCCTTCCGGCCGGCGATTCGCTTGCTTTCCGGTCGCCGATCGACGGCGACGTGCGTCACGATCGATTACGTCGGCTTCCCTCTTTACTTTACCACGTCAAAAGAGAGATAGGGGACAAGATGGGCCTCGGTAATGGGCTGGGAAGTGGCCCTACGGCCCGTGCAACTGCCTTCCTCACCCGACCCACCACGTGCTCTAGCCGGGTCCGGCCCATAGCTATCCATCATCCTAGCTACGGCCACCCCGCCTGTCCCCACGCATCCTCGCTCACCCTCACTGCCATGTGGGCCTAATTTATTTTCTTACGTGTCGGTGTTGGGGAAAGGGCCAGGGATCAGAGACAGAGAGAGAGAGAGACATAGCTGAAGGAGCCCCCTGTCTGTGTCGTCCACCTTTGCAGGGCACCACCACCAGTGGACGCTCCCCTTCGCCGGCGCCGGACACGCGGCAACCGCTCCCAGGCAGCATCCGCCGGGGAGGAGGCGGCGCGGAGGGTTCATGGAGTCTGGCTCCAGATCCAACGCCGGCGACGGCTTGGACGACGACGACGACGACGGCCTCGCCGCGCGCCGCGAGGTCTCCTCGTCGCTGCAAGGTACCCCAATTCCTCGCTCAATTCCGGTTTCATCCATCGGCAATTTTGGTTCTCGGGCCGCGGGGACGTTTCTACCAGTTGTTTTCCTTTTAGTATTTTTCTGTTGAAGTTCTTGCTAGAAAGCCCGATTTTCTGTTCTGTGCTCAGGGGGTGAGGACGTAGAGAGGAACGGTATAGTGCAAGGGAGGAGTTCGCGCGAGTTAATGGCGATGGGCATGGACTCCCGGTGCGCGCGGCCGGCGCACATCCACCAGCTCCACGCGCACCTCCTAGTCTCCGGCCGCCTCCTCGCCGGCTCGCCACCACTCGCGCTCCTGCTGCGCGCCGCCTGCCGCGTCCGCCCGTCCCCGTGCCTCCGTCCCCTCGCCCGACACCTGCTCGACCACACTCCCCACCCACACCCTCACCTTCTCCACGCCGCCGCCCGTCTCGCGTCACGCCTCCGCCTGACTGCCGTGGCGCTCCGCCACTACCTCGCCCTCCGCGCGGGCCACCCTGCATTCCTCCCGCCCGCCCCTGCCATAGGCGACGTGCTCAAGTCCGTGCCGGGCCGCCCCGCCCACGCCCACGCTCTACGACTCACTGCCCACGACGGGGACACGCGATTCCTGCACAACACGCTCATCGCGATGTACTTTTCCTGCGGGGATGCAGTCCGCGCTCGTCTCGTGTTTGAGGGAATGCGTGACTGTGACAGGGATGTCGTCTCCTGGACCTCTCTCATCTCAGGGCTCGTGCAGAACGGCAGCCCCTTCCAAGGGTTGCGGCTGTTTGCAGCGATGATGCGCAGTGATGTCCGGCCTGATTTCGTGCTGCTCGTCACGGTCCTCAAGGCGTACATGGAGCTCGATGACCTGCCAGGTGCCAGATCAGCTCATTCCTTGGTGGTCAAGGGTGGCTTTGATGATGAACAAGATGTTGTGACCACGCTCACGGCAATGTATGCCAAGTTTGGGTTCATCGTGGCTGCGAGGGCACTCTTCGACAGGATCCCTCCCCCATGGGTAAATTTGATCCTGTGGAATGCCATGATATCAGGTTACTCCAAGAATGGGCTTGCCAGCGAGGCAGTGGATTTGTTCAAACAGATGCAGATGTTTGCAAGGAGCATGACACCTGACTCTGTCACGTTACGGTCGGTGATAATGGCCTGTGCTCAGCTCGGCTCCACTGAAATTGCTGAATGGATGGAGGATTATGTACGCCGCACCGAGTGCAGGCATGATGTGCTCGTGAACACAGCGCTGATTGACATGTACGCCAAGTCAGGGAGCATTGCCCGTGCACGGGAAGTCTTTGAACAGATGCGTGCGCAGGAACGGGATGTGGTAGTATGGAGTGCATTGATCTCAGGTTACGGGGTGCATGGCCATCTCGCAGAGGCCATTGGCCTGTTCGAGGACATGAAGCTCGCGGGTGTGAAACCGAATGATGTGACTTTCTTGGGGCTTTTGTCAGCGTGCAACCATGCGGGCGCTGTGGAGAAAGGGTGGTTTTACTTTCACTCTATGAAAGCCGACTACAAGATCGAGCCTCAGCACCAGCACTACGCTTGTGTTGTTGACCTGCTTGCTCGTGCTGGTCAGCTCGATAGGGCCTATCGATTTACACTTGACATGCCTATGAAGCCAGAGATGAGCGTGTGGGGTGCATTACTCCATGGCTGCAAGATGCACGAGCACTCAAACATGACCATGGCTGAGAAGGCAGCACAGCACATCTTTGATTTGGAGCAGTCCAATGCAGGGCATTACGTGCAGCTAGCAAACATGTATGCATCTGCAGGGATGTGGAGCCATGTTGCTGGCTTACGGGTTACCATGAGAGAGAAGGGTGTGACCAAAGCAACGGGATGCAGCTCCATCGAGGTCGATGGAGAGATGCACAACTTCCATGCTTGGGATCACTCCCACCCAAGGGCCGCTGAGATATTCACCTTACTCTGCCTTCTTTCTCAAAGTCCAACCAGCTCTGGAGGGGAGGCATGCCAGCTGTTGAGTACCTTCTTATAGTTAGGCCAAATTTCCCATATCCTGTGATTCTTTTACATAGTATCTTGGCAGCCAATATTAAATTTGGCATTTCTACCATGTTCCTATAATGCAATTGTGACACAGTTCATCATAAGCATTCTCACCATCAAAGTGAACCAAATATACTAGGTTGCACGAAATCTTCTGCATTCAGCGCGCAGAACGGTATTGATGTTTTTTACAATACCAGACCTTCAGTTTTGTACTAATAGGTGCTCTTTATATAGCAGATATAGCTGTGAGGGTTGATGGCAAGGGTGGAAGCTGCAGCGGCAGCGGCACGGATCAGCGGCCAAACACACCAAAGTCGAAGCATTCTGCAACTGAACAGCGTCGCCGTAGCAAGATCAATGACCGGTGAGGATTCTTGAACTCCTTTAGTTTGTTCAGAAGATGACAGGTCATCTATATGTACTGGCATTGTTCCTTGGTGATTTAAGGGCCAATGTCAATTATGTTGGATTAGTCTGTCAAAGATTTCAGTAATTTAGAACATGTTCGTAAGTAGGTCATATGAATGTGTCTGTGCATGATAGAACAACACGATTAAATCTGTAAGATATTAATGGTTAACCGTGCAAAGTTAGACAAACTTGATTTTTCACAAACCATAGATGTATGCTATCTTGAAAAATCACAGATGCAATGTACTTATGTAGAGGAGGTTATCTGTGATTAGTATCAAGACCATTTGTGAGCCACCGAGAAACACTGGGCTCGGTGTATATTAACACATTCCTTTCCACGTTGTTTTAACAGGTTTCAGATACTTCGGGATCTCTTGCCACACACTGATCAAAAGAGGGACAAAGCGACATTTCTCTTAGAGGTAAGGTTCTCAGCAGCATTCTACGTAATCGGAGTTTGTCTCCTGGTTGATTAACTTGGTTCTCGCTTGACACCATTTATGATGCAGGTTATCGAATATATACGGTTTTTGCAAGAGAAAGAGCAAAAGTACGATGCTTCATTTCCAGAATGGAACGAAGAAAATGCGAAGTTACTCCCATGGGTAATTGTTTTTCTACATCTACAGTATGCAATTACTATAGCTCCGAAATAGACATTGGTTCTTGGATTGCTGTATCTGAACACTGCTCAATATTTTGCAGTCTAACATGTATTTTCGATCATCCTGGAAAAATGCACAGGTACATTTTGTTTCTGGTAATTGAATGCCATCTGTGAATAAATCTTAAGAGTAGATTTGAACTTTCTGACCAGCTTCTTACACATACTATTATCCTTGTGTTCCAGAGTAAAGGTCAAATCCCAGGAGATGCCTTGCCTGATCCTTCACAGTTCATCACAAACGGGTCCTCCCCTGGATTTAATATCACAGGCAAACTTGATGATAACCACACCACGGTAGCGTCTGCAGCTGCCTCAGGGGCACCAGATCAGGCTGAAACTGCTCAGATGGCCAGTGTTTCTTGTAGATCAGCAGATACTCCAACAAACATTCTGAGTATGTTTGACATCCACCTGTGCTTCTGCTCCCAGACAGAAAGTAGTACTTGTTATTCATATTTTTTTTCCATATGTAGATAATGCAACAACCCAGTCTCAACCCCAATGGACGGATGCGTCTGGTTTGGATGACTGTGCGGTGAACAGTGACATGTTGAATAACCAACAAATGATTATTGACGAAGGAACAATCAGCGTGTCAAGCCAATATTCCCAAGAGTACGTTGCAAACAATATTTCTCTGTTTAGTAATAATGTCGCTACTTGAGTACCATGAATCCTATATGTTAATAGTTTAGTTTAAGATAGTTGCAGTTTTTGGGGGTCAATTTTTTTTTTTAAGTTAAGGTTTTGTCATAATGCTTTAGTTTAAATTGATCTCCTTTGGTTCTATTATCTTGTGTTGCTCTGTCAAGCTAATAGAGCATATCCTAAAAAAAATCTCTTTATACTACCAAACGAAGTACGTTGACACGTTTGGTTTTTGTTAACTCACCACAGGTTACTTAACAAATTGACTCATGCTCTTCAGAGCTCGGGTATAGATCTGTCTCAAGCCAATATCTCTGTCCAGATCAACCTGGGCAAGCGTGCTGTCAAAAGACCTACTCCTGGACAATCCTCAAGCTTTAAGGTACGCCACTCTTATCATATTTCCCATATATTTTAAAGATACCTTGGCAAAAAATTCAAACAAGTTCTATCCTCTATTGTAGCATCTGCAGTTTCTAGGTAACTGCCCAAAGTTGATAGTTTGCTTGTAGAGATTAGTACTAAAATTGTCAATGACCTTAATTATTAAAGTCGGCATCCCATTATAAATCTTAAAGAGCTCATAGGCAATTCTTTCAAATGCATCTGAACATGTTGTTGTCTAGCTTATTTATCCCTATGTTTTATCTAAGTTGACATGTCGATGTATTACATCCATGTAGGAGCTCACTGATCTAGCCCCTGGAGACGAAATGATGGGCCATCAGCAGGCGATGTTGGGTGATGCTGCTCAAGACCTTCCACAGATGAGGAAGCGGTACAAGTCGGGGTAACATCACATTCCACCCAAGACGGATTGAACATTCTTTCCTCCGTGACAGCGGAGGCCTCCAGATTGCGTGTACATTATGTTGCTGTGATGGCACCGGGACGAACAAGCCTGGTGCATTCTTTCATTTAGTCGCCTAGCCGCATTATTATTTATTGGAACAAAGAAAAAAAGAAGCTTCCATTGCAGATTGTGAAGCTGCTTTGTAGTAGTATACAGGCTTCCATTCACATGAGAAGTTTCTCCCCTGTAACCTGTGAGATAAGTCGATCAACTCTACCTGCTAGCTTAGTTGCTCCCTGGAGTATGTCAGACTGCCGTGCCCGTTTTACTATTATCTGTGATGAATTGTGCAGATGACTTGAAACCTGGATCACCCAAACTCATGGAAGATTTTGTATCCATCGTTGTCGGTGACTGCGTTTGGTTGTAGCGGTAGCTGTAGCCTGTAGGTTGCGGCGCCAGTACATGGCTGGTGATGCTGACGGCAGGAGAGGCTGATTCAAGGGTCCAGACGCGAAGATCGTGTGAGTATGTGTGACTTTGCTATTGACGGAACCTCTACGCTTTGCAGTACGCTAATAATCTGGGAATCCCGTTTATTCAAAGTTTCTCTTACAGTACGTTTTTCTGTTCAAAGTCGGACACTCAGACCCTGACTTTGCGCGTAACGCCACGGAGGTTCACCTAAACAGGTTGTGAACTATAGATAGCTAGATATAACGTACGGAGTAGTATTTGAATTGAGATCGTCGGAGGCAAAGGTAAGCTTAAAGCGAAACGACTGCATATGACGCAATTTATCCTTTGACTTCCAGCAAGAACTGTGATCATTCTAATTGATCTACGTACACACTTGTAAATTATCAGACTGGGTAGCTGGACTCCTCTATTCGAGCCGCCTTCTTTCAAAATCGACAAGAAATCAAAGCACAAACACAAATCTCGCACCAAAGGCAACTCCCGAAACCTCCCCCAACCTAGCTAGGGAGAAGAGACTGGTCTATGGCCGCGAAGTTGCGTCTAGAACAACACCTCCTGGGCGCCATCGTGTGCTCGTTGGCGGAGATGCGGAATGCTCTCTGCATCGCAGCCGCCCAAATGACACCGTCGGTGCGCTCACACTCAAAGGGGGCGTGAGAGAAGAGGAGACCGACCTCCAGATCCGAGTCCTCTTCGTTCGAGGACGAGATCCGGGCGTCGGGGGCCTCCACCGCCGTGGATCCGTATGGGATCTGTCGGCTCCGTAAGAACTCGCGACCTCGGTCGTTGTGGACCTGGCTGAGATGTCGGGGAGAGGCAGCTCTGGTTGGCGACTCGGAGGGTTGATGGAGGAAGATGATCTATCATGAATTATGTTGGCATCGGAGGGGTTTGCCATCGAGGGAGTGAAGTGTGCGGCTAGGGTTAGGACCTGGTGGAAAGTGAGATATACTGAAGTGGGTGGTCTTTATATGGGCACCGCTTACTGGGCTTTCACATGGGAAACAGAGATTTTCGAAACACCATTGATGTCATGGGAAAATCAGCTACATAGGTATTTTTCCTCCACTGGCAATATATGGGCAACAAAGATATTTTACCTTCTATTATCGTTGTGCCGAGCCCATTGACTGATTAGCTGCGGAACTCATTTCTTCCTTCGCCTAACTCGTGCCGTTTCTATAGAGTTGTCTCCGATGTGTCGCACTGTACCAATTCTACCGCCTTGATTTATAGTGGCGATCACTAAATCCAGGTAGGTAAGAATCCGTATATCAGTAGAATGAATTTGGACCACAGTAAAACAACATGTTATTTTAACGGGCGCAACAGTTCATTGCCAAAAGCAACAATGGCCAAGCATGGTGAAACGCCACACATGCACATCTGGCAGAAATTTTATCGGTTTTGCTAATCATCAGGTAATAATAAGTGCACCTATATATGAGTTGCAACAGAGAATTTGTTTTCTAGACTGTTAGCTTTGTTTTGTTATTCTTTTTTTTTTAGATTCTTTGTTTTGTTATTCGTGCTATATATGAATTGCAACATGAGTTGTTGTAACTGAAACTTTATTATGTCACCTGACTGCTAACCAAGTTAAAATTAGTCACACGTAAATTCTGTGTGTACACTGCACAGTGTGCTAGAAGACAAAATGTTGACAGAATCGGGAAGGCGACAAGGTGCACTGGTCAGTAGACGAACCGGTGTCCGGCCGCTACGTACATTGCAGTAACCAACTCCTTTCGTGTGCCAAGCGATGAACATGTATCTTGCACCGCTTAAAGACTCCACGAGAAAAGGTGGATCGTTACCATTCCTCAGCCCGTTCATCGCCAGCATGCACGCGTTCGTCGCCGGCCGATCGATCGCGTCGACAACCAAACCGACGATTGAGCACTATATAAACGCCTCTACACCTGCATGTCTAAGCAGATCGAAGCTAGTCTACGTAGAGATCGATCGCCATGGCTTTCTCTCCTGGCACATGGTCGGCGATCGCCGCAGTTCTGCTCGTGCGCGGCATGCTCGCCGCCTTCCCCGCGGCGTCGAGCGGCCGCGTCGACGCCGGCGACATGCTGATGATGGACAGGTTCCTGCAGTGGCAGGCCGCGCACAACCGGTCGTACCTGAGCGCGGAGGAGCAGCTGCGGCGCTTCGAGGTGTACGGCAACAACGTGGAGTACATCGAGGCCACCAACCGGCGCGGCGACCTCACCTACGAGCTCGGCGAGAACGAGTTCGCCGACCTCACCCAGGAGGAGTTCCTGGCGAGGTACGCGTCGTCCTACGACCCCGACCATCGTCGTCGCACCGACGATGACACGGTCATCACCACGACTGTCGGTAGCGGCGGCGACGGTGAGCTGTGGTCGTCTGACGAAAATGGCGACAAGCCTCCGCCTCCCGCCAGCGTGGACTGGAGGGCCAAGGGCGCCGTGACGCCGGCAAAGTCCCAAAGCTCGTCGTGCTGTACGTGAATTAACATCGCCTGATCCCTAGTTTTCAGCCCTGTGAAGTAACTAACCATATGCGTTATGCATATGCAGCAAGCTGCTGGGCGTTCGTGACGGTGGCGACGATCGAGACGGTGAACTGGATCAAGACGGGGAAGCTGGTGTCGCTCTCGGAGCAGCAGCTGGTGGACTGCGACCAGTACGACGGCGGCTGCAACCTGGGGTCCTACCACAGGGGCTACAAGTGGGTGGTGGAGAACGGCGGCCTCACCACGGAGGCGGAGTACCCGTACACGGCGGTGCGAGGCGCCTGCAACCGCGCCAAGTCCGCGCGAGTCGCCGCCAAGATCACCGGACAAGGGTCCATCAAGCCCGGGAACGAGCTGGTCATGGCTCGCGCCGTGGCGGGGCAGCCCGTGGGGGTGGCCATCGAGGTCGGCAGCGGCATGCAGTTCTACAAGAGCGGCGTCTACTCGGGCCCTTGCGGGACGCGGCTGGCGCACGCCGTCACCGTCGTCGGCTACGGCACCGACGCCTCCACCGGCGCCAAGTACTGGACCGTGAAGAACTCGTGGGGCGGGACGTGGGGCGAGCGCGGCTACATCCGCATGCGCCGGGACGTCGGCGGCCCCGGGATCTGCGGCATCACGCTCGACGTCGCCTACCCGTACTAGCGAGACGATGCCTAGTACCTTCTATCTACATACCTACGTCGTCGTCGATTACATCGCGAGGCCTGGCCGGGGCTCTGCGCCATTGACGTCGCCTACCCGGCCATATGTGAATCATGCGTATACGTTCCGAGTTCAGTAAGCTCGTGAAAGTACTAGCAGCAGCATCTGCCTACGTGCTCCATCGTGTATTTGTGAAGTCCTGCCTACGTATTATCAGGCTATTGTACGTGGTATGTGTGTATGTGAAACAATGTACTTGTAATGTTTGATTGTTTGTTAAAAAAAAGAAAATGTCGCCAAGCAAGCACGGCGGCGCCAAGTCTGTGTGTCCGGCCGTATTCGCCATCTCCAAGTACGAGCGCACCGTGAAAGATCAGCATTTGTGTCTCGATCGACAAAAAATGCATCGATCAGCCTCATGCTCCAGCTGAATCTGATTGTAACTGAGACACAGTAAAGAAAATCCACTTTGACTCCTGAGCTCACCTGAAAAGGGGGCAAAAAACACATGCTAGTAATTTAGTGAATCGGATGTGTAGTGCCCTGTGCAAACAAAAAAAATCCTCATTTTGGATATGTATGTTGCCAGAAATGAGTACTACTTTTGTTTTTTCATACAGAGAAAAACAAATGTCATTTCACCAGGAAACTTTGCACATAATTAGAACACTAAGTTTATTGCCTATTTCTTCAGATTTTTCCAAAGTATTTAAAAAAGATCTTTTGGAATTTCGAAAACGGGCAGCATCCGGTGAGCTCGGTATACAAATTGGTGCCCGCAATACAATAAGCGGCTCTAGATTGGCGGAACGTCATTTTGCCTCCCCAAATCCATTGACTCTAGATTGACGGAAAGTCATTTTTACCTCCCGAGCTCCATTGACGGAAAGCTCTAGCTTGACTCCTTGACTACTTTGTTAATTATTACCTAATATATAAAAGCTAAGCTTCTTCGCCTCCTTCCGCGCTATTCACGTCACCCGAATTGTCTGGTCCGTCCATTCGCTTCGATGAACGGCTGAGATTCGTCCACGTCTCCCCCTAAACACGGTTACTGTTCATTTCCTAATATCTACCAATAGGAAGTTGACACGTGCACAGAGCATCCCGTCCCGCCGGTCACCGCGCCTGTTTTACAAAAAAACATCTGCAAAATAGTTCTCTCAACTCGCAGTCCAAAGTTTAACGCTGCGAGGGACGTTTTTGCGAATACAGAAAACTTCACGGGTCATTCTGCAAAAATTTCGACAGATCGATCCCCGTCCTCTTCCTCCTGCGCGAGGCCGGATATCGCGGCCGTCGCCGCCGGCCAGCGCCGCCTCCACGCGCCTCCCCGGCCAAATCCTAGGGCGCGGGGAGCTTTTCCGCGCCGACATCCACTTCCTGACCGCCGGACGCGTCACGGGGTGGCCGGAATCGCGCGGATTCGTCGCCGCCGTCATCAGCTCGCGCCGCCACGGTTTCGGTCGCCGCCGGCGTCTGCGGCGACCAAATGGCTTGGCGCGCCGCTCGGCCGCGTCGCCCCCGCGTCCTCGAGCGGATCCGTGCGGTGGCGGCCCTCCGCGCGTCCGCCGCCGCGCGGCCACGGGCTTGGGAGCTCCGGCGCCTCCTCCGCCGCGATGCCACGCCGACGTCAGGGTGACGTCAGCCCTCGGTCCCACCCGTTAGCTTCCAGATCTGTAAGCGAACGGAAAAAAAGGAAAATAAAAAGCTGACATGTGGGTTCTGCGGTCAGCCTCAGATATTTACAGACAGAAATTAAAATTGCTAAATCCATAACTTGCAAAGCGTAATTCGGAAAAATACAAAAAAAAACACCTAAATTTGCAGGAAAAAAAGATCTTCCCAGCCAACGCATCACCATGCATGTTTACACAACTTTTCAAAAAAAATTAAATTACACTACACATTATAATTTTCTGTATTAATTATGTAGCTTGCATAAAATCAACTCGAATATTCGAATACTCACAAATCAACTAATTCTACATCAATTAAAGAACAATTACAACAACTAATATGACTTCGTAGTACAATTTTTAAATAACTACATGACGTATTTGTAAACGGCAAAAGAAATACAAGAACTAAACATTACACCTTTTCATATTAACTATAGGCTTACAGAAAAACAATTCGAAATTGCCGAATGTTCACACAAAAAAAAATCTGATACAGTTAAAAAAAATAACAATTACACGAACAAATATAACTCAACACGCCTCAGCTTCAACAACTTTCGACCACGACCTTCTTTAAATCCCACTAATCTTTAAACTTACATAGTTATTAAACGTCAACATTACCAAATCTAAATTACGTTTACTCCACTCATGCCGCGCTCAGGTTAACTAGTAGTAGTAGTAAACTGCACCTGCGTCTGCTAGCTCTTGGGCGCGGCCGCGCGGGTTGCTAGAGTTCGAAGAAAACCACTAGCTCCTTCAGTTTCAGAACCTTTAGAGCCGACGATGGCAGCCACCAGGGAGCACCCTTGCCTTGATGATGTTGAACATCAGCATCAGATCATCATATATAAGAGAACCCGATCAACATGGAGCATAGTAGAGAAACTCCAAGTCGTGTCGCTCTTTTACCTGTCATTTCAGTACATACCTGGTGTGTCTTTGGACAAACACTGTGGAAAAACTTTACTGGAATTCAGACAAGCCAAGAACCAAAACCACAATCATGGCCCGAATCACCCAAAATGTACAACGTTACAACAATTCACCACCATGTATATGCAACACATCGCATGCAACAATTCAGAATCTGAAAAAACTCTACTCGTGTATTATTCCACAACACCTATATATGCTCATCTGTACAACACAAAATTACATTCTGCCTATATCAGCAACAAGGGAACCCGCAATCATGTCAATCCCTATATACAACCACCTACCAAAAGGCGCTATTTTACCCATCAGGTTCATGCACACCAACACGACTAGAATCTCCAGTCGCTGCCAATTCAATCTTCTGAAATATTATGCAAGCCAGCCCGTGGCTCTCAAAGAATGTTGTATATTAGGAAGGTATCACAAAACCGATAGCTCATCTGGCTGGTGCAAACACTCATGAGGGTTGGCATAGAAGTAGTCCTCTTCCTTGGGTTTGTCAGGGATCACCTGCCTCCTTGATGGTGCACCCATGCGGCTAGTGTGTGAGGCCTTCACAGAGAAGGAGAAATCGGTCCAGCTCAGTGTGCCGTTTTTGTACTGATCAACGAGCTCAACTATAAGCTTTCGATCTAGTAGCACCGTCTTCTTGAACCCCAGGTATCTGTGGTGAACAAAAGAGGCAATAACACATCAACAGTTGAATGAAAATAGGGCAAACATCTACGGAGTATTCAGAAACAAAGATTATGACATGTCAAAGTTTCAGCTTACAAATATTAATTTCTAATAATGCAGAAACTAAATACCCAACAGTGTACTTTTTGTTTCAGACATCTGACTATCAACACGCAACTTAATTGAAGTTGTTCCAAATGTCGTGTGGGAAAATTATGTCACTCCAAGAAAAATGGTTTAGATAACCATTATAATGCAGCATAGTATAGTGCAGGTATTAGTTGTTTCTTGATATTTATTCCAAGGGATTAACTTTTATGTTCTGATAAGTATAACACGATGCAGCGTAGCATAACAATGGAAAAACATTACACAAACACAGTCTGCCAAAGAAAATGTTAAATTGTTTGGACTACTGGAACTTGACAAAGTACCTGCGATGGCCTTCAACAACTTTTGCCATGTTACCATCATAAGTGGGGATGAAAACATCACTCTCCAAGGACACCATATAATCCAATGCTGCCATCTGCGAAGAATGGTTCTGGAAAAACCTGAGACCCGAAGGCAGCAATGTCTCTTTTCTTACCTGATCATCACCAGGAATACATTTCAGAAACAAAAGACATTACAAGAATGCAGTACTGTGTTGAAGATGTAGAACGAACCACATTGGGATAAACTGAGGTCAGTGCAGCCATTCTTCTTTGTCCACCATATATTTCACCAGCAGCAATATATATTTGATAACTGGGATCAATGTCGAGTGCCTTTAATACCATTGCAATCTCCTCAGGTGTTAATGGACAGAGACCGTCTTTCCTCTTCGTATTGGAGTCGATCACTTTCTCTTTCCACCATGGGTAAGCATATCTTCAAGTTTACAGCACAATTCATTTGTTAATAAAGGGTTTTAAAACATCTTGAAAAATTTCTGGATAGGACATAATACCTCATTCTTGTGAGCTCCTCAGTCTCCTCGTGGGTGCAACCATGTGTACATCCAGAGAAGGCAAGCATGTCCATCTCATACCGCAAGTGAAGAACCACAAAGGGTCCATTCTGACGAAGAATTCTAACCACACGTCTGCCCAGCTCTTCTATTTCAGGGGTAAATCTCAATGCAGCAAAATTGACGCGGCACCTCAGCTTCTGGATCTCCATGGGCAGGTCATTATTTGCAAGCCGAGCATCTGTCCTATTCAGATGAAGGACTTTGTACTTCTTTATAATTGGCAGGATCTGTGTTTCCCCAAAAAACCACTTATAATCTTTACATTGGTGTGCATATGATTTAGATAGACCATTGATAAGGGAGAGATGCAAACAAACCTGATTATGGTAATAGGATATATCAGACCAACTGACGGGCGGCATGGACCGAAGAAATCCTTGTTCAACTCTTCTTTTCAGCCTTGGGGGCAGCTCTTTCAGTATCCGAACCTCTTCTCTCAATGATGCTATGAAGTAGTCCACATCAAATATATCTTGGAACTCGCTGTAGACAAAACAACAGAAAGGCTAAAACAAAGGCAGCCCTTAACTGAATTCGTAAGTTGTAGTGGCGAGCCCGGAAAGAAATACTGACCTAGGATCAGCCCAAAATGAGGTTTTATCCAACTCTGGCACGATGAGGGTGACATTCAAGTATCTTGCAACCGTCACCATATCGCATATCTGATTTAACAGTGGAACTTTCATGCTTCAGTTTCAGTACTTGTAACAGCAGCAAGTTCAGAAATATAAACAGCGCAACAGAACAGATGTTTTTGAGATTTTAACAGGCAGTCCTTACAGCGGCTCGCATCTGGTTAAGACCCCCATTGCAGGAGACCATCAGATAGCCATTGTTCTTGTAGATTCCTGTACATAGAACATGCCAAATCAGATGGTTATATATATCTTCCATTTTCTAAAACGAAAATAAAATCAGTTGCTGGTAGAGTCTGTCACAGGGCTAGAATTGGTAGTAAAACGCACAGAAGAGTCGCACTGGTTTCATCCAAACGAAGTGTTCTCGACACATTCGGAATCAATCATTCTGCCAAATTAACCCGACAGGAACTTGATCGACCGAAAGAGACCGAGCACCTGAACTTAATATGGACGTGGCTACATTAAATCGAGCTATCCACAAACCAAAACAGGCCAAATCCACCAGTACGGAAATGATATACGGATAAAAATCTCGCGAGGGAGGCGACAAATGGAAAGGGGAACGAATTAATGGAAGCTTTCAGATATTCCTGGCCAGAGAAGGAAGGGAAGCCGCCTGCCTAACACGCAACTATTCCTAACCAAGGAAGGGGAGAAGAAGACCGACTTACTCTTGGGCGGTAGGGCGACTGCGGCGGTTTTGACCGTGGCGGTGGCGGCCACGACGGCGCCCTCGCCGTCCGCCGGCAGCAGCAGCGGGCGCTGCACGATGACGAGCGTCTGCGTGAGGCAGCCCGACCACACCCCGCCCAGCACGCTGGGCGCCAGGCGCTCCCCGAAGGCCGCCGCGAGGAGCACGACGCAGGTCCAGAGCAGCACGGTGGTGCTCGCGCGCGCCACCCAGAGGCTCACCCGCGCCGCCCGCCGCGCCTTCGCGGACTTCCCGCCAGCGCCCATCTCATGCGGAGCGCGGAAGCGCGCCTAGGCGAGGAAACCCTCCGGCCCAAGGGGGTGGCGCCGCGCCGCCTCGGCTCGACTCCCTCCTCGCCGGCTGAACTGGAGGCAGTATCGTATCTGGGAGGATGAGAGCCTCTCTCTCCCTCGATTGCGCTTCCTAGCAGCTCTCGCCTCCTTGCGGAAATCTGAGGTGCGGCGACGTGTCCGTGCGGCCGACGGGGACACCGGCGGCGAGCGGAGGTGAGGCGCGTGTCAAAGCGTGTCCGCGTGGCCAGGCTAGCCTATTTGTACGCACACGGGCAACAGGGGAGGCTGTCCCTGTCAGACAAGCGACAGGTCTGCGTGGACACGGGCTATGGACCGATGCGACAAGACGGCTGTGTGGGCTCGACGCGTCAGAGAGTGGCACGAGGGGTGTCTGGAGCTCGGTGTATGGACTGGGTGTAGAGGGACTCGAGTTTGACCCCCGCGCCCGCGGTGTGCCCTGAAGTCATTTGTCCTGGGTGCTTGGTGCCGCTGACACGTGGGGCCAGCCGGCCAGGTCCCACGTGTGAGATAGGAACTGGACATGCTGGACAGATATATCTGAGAAAGGAAAAGAATATCTGCGTCGCTACTTTTCTGCAGGAAACCTTGCTTGCTGATTGTTCTGAGAGAAAAATTCATTGTCATCGACAAGAATTGACGGGCATTTGGTTCCGCACATCGAAACTGCCAAGGCTGTGTTCACGCGACCGTCGTGACCAACCGTGGATCACCGTCTGAGATCGAGGAGAGAGAAAATTCGGTGGTTTGGAAAATCTCGCGAGATGTGCTGACCTGATCCTGTGACATCAGACAGCTTTACGGTTACATGACATGCGGATGATGAACTGGATGGCCCTGGAGAACGCCCGGCAACGGCAACGGCAACTGAAGCAACCGGTATGTTGAAACCAACTGATGCCAGCAAAACTATTCGGTATGTTTCACTCTACAGATAGATTACTTTGGAAGGGCCAACTTGATTTTTGCATATCGCCTGTCAGTGACGCACCAAGACATGGACTCAGCTTTAGTGACTTTGTGCAGCAAAGTCACTGAAGCACTGTTCATACAACTTTGTCCTATCTCTTTTAGATCTAACGGATAAGATTTGCCCAAATTTAAAACATAAAATAAAAAGTGTTCGAAAAAATTGAAAAAAATCCAGTAAATCACAATGCCTCGTTTTGGTGCATGAAGTCACCGAAGCTGCGTCCCGAAGACACTGTGCTCCAATGGGAATGAGTAACGCGAGTGAAACCTCGAGCAAGAGAGGCACCGATACGACGCCTTGGACGACAACCGCGCTCTAGCCACGAGCAAGCGCCTACGAGAAGCAAATCACCGCACCACCGTCACCATCAGCCCACCCATCACGAAGCTATGCAACCAACGAAATCCTACATTATCCGGGCCGTGGCAGTTTTCAATCCAAGTTGAAAGCCATTCATCCTCTGCAACTACAATCGTGAGTGCATGATGGATGACTTCTTCTGATTCGTCAGTGCATGACGCATCATGAGATCAGGTGAAACCGAAAGAAGCTGGAGTGGAGGCAATCGGATGCCACTCATGGCGCTCCCCAACGAACCCATGATGGAGCTGGAGGGCTAACCAACGCACTCCCCATGGGCCATGGCATCGCATGGTGGAACCCATGGAGAAGCACGCCTAGCAAGTATTCCCCTCCAGGAAAATGCACTCAAATTTTTGCTTGGATACTCATCTCAAGAATACGATCCATCAAGTATATTTGTACTTCATCAAAACGGGTTGCATGGGCCTAGGAATAAACTAGATTTGTTATCCTTTGCTCCCGTTACTTGGATTGCAAGACACCAGCGTAAGCATCGTGCGCAATGGCATCATAACCAAGCTCTGTGGGCGAAACAAGGGATCGAGTTAAACAAGTTTCGAGAGAGAAATTAGCCGGGCAACCTGGGCCTAGGGATCTGTTAGAAGGGTTGAATATTATGGCTGTGACAGTTTTCTATCAGTAATCAAGGGCCCATATGGAGTACTTATTACTAGCTGGGAGTGCACCGTGCATTACAAGACTTCAATAACTGCATCGCTTCCGGAAGACGGTTTCTTAGACTAGGATAAGCTCAGAGAAAATGTGGTCAACACGTGTTTTAACTTTGCATCATGATTCATATGAACTGGCACTACAAAGCTCGGCAAATAAAAGATGTACATATGATTGACACATGCAGCTGATCTATTTGAGGAGGCCTAATCTCAGTCAGAGGGTCCGAAATTATGAAAGCAGCATACACTAACCTGATACAGTTAGATGTCAAAAACCAATATCCATGATCAGATATTTATTTGTCCAACAGCCCCGTATCTAACACCATCGGCATCTTAACTAGCATGATCATCATGCTAGAGCCATATGCCCCATTGAATAAATGTGCCTGATTGATCTTATTCGAAGATTAAGTCTGGACCGGCACCAACATTTCTGCATAACCAAGTCATTTATAGTTGATGTCAGTGCCACATGTTGAACTGTTCTAGAAAGATTTGTACTTCTGCTACTATGACATGGACTCCTTGCTACTGACCTTAATTTTGATAGACAACTTTAGATCCCTGACCTTAACACCTTAACAGACAAAGTCCATCTGTGCTATTCTGAGGGCTCCAGTTGCCACTGTGCAATGCAGGCACCCGCAAAGTAAAGGCTCCTCAAGCAACAATAATATGGACTATGCTCAATCTGATCCGATGTATATATCATGTCAGGTTACCTGATGTCACTGCATCAAGTGATGACATGAATTACTGCTTCCATGTGTGTCTCACAACAACTCTTGCAGCACGAAAAGCCTTAAGCACTAATTAATTACTTTGCAGCTATGTCATCCATCCCCAATGCCTTCATTAGAAATGCATACTCGAAGGCAGTCTCCTCGCAGCTCATGAAGCGTCCACCCTCACCAAAATGGCCACTCTGCATATTAGTTTTGAGAACAACAGACTGCGAACAGGATGGACATGTGACGTCTCTCACTTTTGAAACCCACTTAGCAGCTTCCCAGACTCCTACCCTGTCAAACAAAAAGAAAGGTTCAAAACTCAAAAGAAAACTAACAATATACTTCTAGAAACCTTGACTACACTGCCATGAATTGACTCGCGTAGAACAAATACAAATGATCAAAACTGTATGTCAAACATCACAAGAGTAAGTAGAGAAAACCTTGTATCATTAAATGAGGCAGTCAACAGCATTGGAGGGTAACATATTCCAGGAGATAAGTTTTCATAAGGAGAATAACTGTGGATTGTATCAAATTCAGCTGGAATATTAGGGTCACCAAATTCTTCATAGTCCAAGATGGTGAGAGGTAAAGTAGAATCCAACATTGTATTGCAGATATCAAGAAGAGGGACCTGTTTTTCGTATAAATACATGTCATTCATATATGAAAGTCCAGACATGTCATGTGCTAGCAGAAGCAAGCATAGGAAGAAAAGAGAATATGCATAGCAGATCACGGTCGATAATGATGCATCGACAGATGACTCATAGATTTACCTTGAGAACTGCAGCAGAGAATAAATTTGGCATCATATTAATGACCGCACCGACAAGCAAACCACCAGCACTGCACCCTACGGCACAAAGACGACTTTCGTGCACCAAACCTTCCTTGATAAGATGCATACCACATGCAGCAAAATCTCGAATTGAATTTATTTTGTTGCTTTTGGTGCCTGCCAGATGCCATGATGGATCCCCTCCACCCCTACAAGATTAGAATCAAGAATTACAGATAATCAGGAATATAAATTTTGTAGTGCAGATCATAAAATGAATATCATCGCAATCATAAATGAAAAGTTGAAACAACTATATGATCCTGTTTTTAACTTTCTTATGGAACATGCTAAAGAAATGGCATCTGTATATCACACCACATTGAAGATGTTGACATGTCAGCCAAAAAATAACCTCCAAAATTCCAAATGATTCTTCGTTGAGAAAATGATACAACATTGGACTATTACATGGCTAGCTTTCAGATTCTTGTCTATTACCCTGTGGCTGGGATCACCGGGTGAGAAACCTGCTCTACTCCAGAACAGTGAAATCAGGCATTCCATTCACAAGATGATGGATCAATACCTCAATATGCTTTTCAGGTAGCACCTAATGTTTTGTTCAGGTGAAATTAAGATAATGTTCTTAATAATATAAGATTTGGTGAATAAACAATATTGTTGCAAAAGTAAGTAATTCCCAGTATTGCTTGCAATCATACTAGTCTGGCTGTGAATTTTATTATCTAGTTTACAAATGAAAAGGCACATTTTCATATGTTGCAGCAAGTCAATAAGATGAGTAAGGAAATACTGAAATATGACGGAAAGTGCAGTTCTGCAAGTTGAAAAAAGCCGCAGTCATCAAACTATACCTAACATCTGCAAATGCAAGAACCCATCCTCGATCAAGTAGACTTAGCCTATCAGAACACCAGCTTTTATCCAGATCTTCTCCGTAAGCTCCATATCCAAATAAGACCCCAGGTGATTCTCCATGAATATGTGTTTCCCGTGAATACAAGATCACCAAAGGTATTGAGACACCATCATGTGAAATAACTTGGAGCCTCTCACAAGCGAATAAGTTGGAAAGATTGCTCCAACTTTGTGAATCTTCAATAAGTTGCAGATTGTGTGGGATGCTCGAAATATTGGATTGCAAACCAACTGTGCATAGACTTGATGAAAGGCCAGTCACTTCCTCTTGATGAAGGATGGTAAATGTCTTCTTTCGCATGTCATAGTCCACAGTTAAGTCTGGAATCTATAATGAGCAAATAAAATGTTCACTAGGGAAAACTTATATCTACCAACACACCAGGTGCACTGTACTTACAGTTGCTTAATTAACATAATAAACAGTATGATTAAATGATGGAATATTTTCTTCAATTATATATTCTTTAACCATAATTTACAATTCAATAATGAATAGTATAGTTAATGAAATTGTACAGCTTTGTGCGAGTGAAAAAGATAGAACAGATTTTTAGTGTGTAGAAAAAAAGAAATTCCTGGGTGCTATATTTTTAATGGTATGATGAGATCCAGAGAATTAAGAAAAGAAGAGATGAAGCAGAACACATAATATAAGGAATTATCCATCAACAGATATATGATAAGGAAGTTGGTGGAATGCTCTACCACTGGCGATGACACCACCAGGCGATAAGTAGATGACATGTAATCATTGTTGGGTCCAGGAAGAATGCTGCACAAATTTGACGGTATTGGGAAAAACCATGGAGCTAGATCACCCAGTTCTTTTGGGTCCTGGAGGGTGAACAAATATCATCAACATAAAGAATACAGGAGAAGGCTCAGAGTTCATAAGGAAGAAAGCAGTCCAGATAAAGTCAATGTGCTTAGCTGGGTAGTATTTTGTCATCTAAATATCTTAATCATTAAAGCTTTATGGTCCAAGATAGAATGGTGTATCATATCTCTAAGAGTTCTACTTCACAGATACTGATAGTAACATGACATGAATCAAACAATATACCTGAAAGTCAACCTTGACTGGCAGATCAATGGAGCAAAACAGAGGAAGCCCATCTTTTCTTAGAAACAAAACTAAATGTTCGTGAAAAATATCCATATCTTGAAAGGTGCAGTCCGACCCAGGTAGTGCCACAACCTAGCAACAGAAATACAGGCACCAACTTTATGAAGTACTAGCTCTAATGGGAACAAATCTAACTGTATATTCAGAAAATAAAAGTTTTGAGTCCATGACAGTGAAATATTCATATAAGTAAGCAATGTGCTACTCATATATAACTTTTGGGAATGAGTCAATGTTGATGATGAAGATATTTTGTGTTAACAAATTGATAAGCATTGCCAATAAATCTACTTTCTGAGGGGAAATAGACCTGCCATCTATCCATCAGTGATTTTTCAGCTCTACACCTGGCCAGGTAGTAGCCTTCAGCTGATGTTTCAATATCTTCCAAAGGGGCATTAGTCAGAATGTAGAAAAATCCATTATGATGCTCCAAAAAGTACTGCACTTTGTTAGTTCGTTTCTGTACAGGCCATAAGCCTTCTCTTACATTGCCAGAGTCCATCACATAAACCTGCAGCAACATAAGCAAACATGAGAAAGAAAAAAACAATAAAGACATAACTGGTCTAAAAATGGCAAATATTTGGAACTGGGCCCAGAAAAGGTTGAAATAGAAACCTTCCTCGGATGATGTCCTCGTATTAGAATTGATAGTAATATACTTGAAATCTTTCGTGCATGTGATATCAACGCAACAGTTTACATCATTCTCCGTAAAAACTAAAAAACCTGCCTCATCTGACTGCATCTTTTTGCAGAAAACCCTACCACATGTAAACATATCAAATACAGTAATAGAGTACAGGCTCCATAAGCTTAACATATATTAGAACTTAGAAGGAAGGAGAATTACTGATTGGGACGTAGAGTCTCATCACAGACAGTATAGAATAAATTTTCACTGTCGTGAGACCATGCTGAACTGACTATTCCCTTGTGTGGTGAACTAAAAATGACACACTTAGACTGAAGATCTTTCACTTCCAAGGAAAATAGTTCACCCCCGGATGTATCGAGTGTATATGCAAGAAACTTATGATCAGGAGAGATTCGGCAACTCCCAATGTGTACATAACCTGCGTAAGTTACAAAATGATCCACTGATAAGTTTTTGCATACAAGCAAATAAAATGGCCTCGTCGCGAGGAATTGATGATAAGAAGGAAATAAGCAATGTCCAATATTAATTGCAGGACTATAATAATCAAACTCTATGAAACTATACAGTGGAAGCTCATCAGTATCTTATGTGTGTATGTGCAAAACACACCAGAGAGCAAACGACTTAATGTAGAAAAGCACATACCAAATTTCTCTGCAATCTCATTCCAGTCAAGCAGCATTTCTTCCTTCTCACTGTCAGAAAAATAACTAAGGAGATTTCCTGCGAACCCACCAGAAGGCCTCAACTTTCTGGAAAAAACTGGGTACTCCATTCCGTCTGGAATATACTGGTAATATGACCTGGATCACAGCCAGAGTTACGTTCTACTCAAAGGCAATTGTATTCTGTTGTGCAGTATCAGTAACCTAGCAAAAAATGCTTTCCCTTTTTACAGTAACACTTGTTTCCCCAATGAGAGTGTACAAACTATGTTTCTAGTCAGAAGCATGTACACAAAATGCAGCATATCCAAGGAGATTAGCCAAATCTAGTGCATAAATCATGTCCTTGTGTGGCTATGAGATTCGACAAAGCAGTGCACTACATCTGGCAGAACCAACAATGCAAAACTAAATCGTGCAAGGTCAGGAGAGACAAAAAAAAGAATGCTACACTAGACAGATTAGCTCACATTTCTGAGATCCAAAGGCAATCACAATAACGAGCAAATGTTAAGTCCTAATCATTCCGTGGAAAGAGACAGGTTGAGGAGAGGACAAGAAATATGGCCATAACTACAAAGATCAATCACCGCCTGTGCAGCATTAGAGCGGCAACCAGCATATGGCTAACGGAACAGAAGTCTCCAAGAACACTGCTCCTTCCTACATGGATGCTGTAGAGGAGCGGGGCACCTGACAGATTTGGAATTCTCCTTCCAAAAAGTTAGCCTTCACCAAAGTTCAGACACTTTCAACTCAGGATGAAAGGTACTGAAGACGAAGAGCAAAGATCAAATAGTGTGGGCTAGGGGACGAGTCGAGAATACATGGTATTTTCAGACAGTGGCTACCTGCCGGTTCAGGAAGAATAAAATAAAGTTATCTAACATAATGACGAAGAGCTTTTTCAAGACCCAGTGAAACTGAATGTGGCCACAAATTTTTAAAGGTAATTCTTCTCGGAGAAAAGAGAATGGGGGCCAAATCTGAATTCATTACAGGCAGTTCTTCTCGGAGAAAAGAGAATGGGCGCCAAATCTGAATTCAAATGACCTGTACCCAGACCAGAGTGATCTGCTGCAGGATCTTGATGCACCTTTCTCTTGGGGATAAATTATTCAGGCTATTTTGAAAGCGCTACGAACAAGAGTCCAGGTCCAGATGGGTCTATGAATGAATTTTCAAGCATGCGGTTATGATCTAAGGACGGATCTAACTAGACTTTTCAAAGAACTACATGACAACACTGCTTATCTTACAGGGTTCAACTTCGCTTACATCACGCTGCTACCAAATGTCAAACACCAATGCTGATTTCAGACTAACGACCAGTCTCCTTGCAGCACAGTATTCCCAAGTTAGTGGCAAAGGTTTTGTCGAACAGGCTGCAACTGAAAATCAGGGAGTTAGTCAACCCGATGCAATCTGGGTTCAACAAGGGAAGGTCAATTATTGAAAAGTTTGCGATCGCAATCGAAATGGTACTGTGCTCACAAGTTAAAAAAGCCTATTATTGCGCTAAAACTGGATTTCCAGAAGGCTTTTGATGCGGTGCATTGGAAAACTTTGTTTCATACGCTTCAGGCTCACGGTTTCCCTGAGAAATGGATCAACTTGGTTGAGTTGGTTCATCAACGTCGCAGGTTCAGCTGCTGATTAATGGCATTGCTGGAGAAAAGTTTGGTACTGCGGGAGGGGTACACCAAGGTGACCCATTGTCACCTTGTTCAATCTAATGGCAGATATTCCTCAGAAGATTTGAAAAACATATGAAAACGACTTCCTACTACATCCTTTGCAACCGGGGGCTTTTCTACCATCCTACAATATACGGATGACTCTCTGCTAATCGTACATGGGTCCACACAACAGGCCACATATCCTAAGGTTTTACTGGAGGCTTTTACTCAGTTAGTGGTCTGAAAATATTTTTTCAGAAAAGTACAATGGTACCGATGAATGTAGATAGGCAGAAAGAAGCAGAGATCTCTACCATTCTGGGGTGCTCAATCAGCAACCTACCATGCACGTATTCAGGGTTACCATTGTCCATGAACAAGATTTCGAAAACGCTAATCCAGCCAGTGCTGAAAAAGATTGACAGAAGACTGCCTGGTTGGGTACCGCAGATGCTATCTTCTGCAGTATAGTTGCTCTAACAAATTGAGTCCTATCTGTGATCCCGAATTTCTTCATGGCTTGAATTCAGTGAGACAGCGCAAGCTTGGAAGCAGTGGAATAATTTAGGAGAGCGGTTTTCTAAAAATAAGAATGAGGTGAATGGAAGTCACTGCTTGGTCTTTTCGGATGTTATGATGCAACCTAAATAGCAAGGAGGACTAGGCATCAGAAAATTAGCTTACACAACAAAGCCTTGATGGCTAATCTGGTCTCTAAACTTTTATCTGGAGCTGTGGGTCCATCCGTCCATGTTTTGCTTTTCGCTAGATGGTACTTATATCAGCAGATTCCAGTCGCACCTTCAGCGCGCAACACACCATTCTGGCGCTCCCTGCCAGCATTGGTTCAGACAATTCAGTACTCAACTAGATGCAGCGCTGGTTCAGGCATATTCAAAGATTTCTGGCACGACCAGTGGACACCTCTTGGCAGGCTCCAGTTCACATTCCCGATCCAATATATGTTTGCAGCTGATCAGCACTGCGCCGTCGCCTCTCAATGCAGCCAGGGGTTTTGGGAGATTCAGATCATACACCCTTTGTCACAAACAGCTTGAATGGAGCATGGACAACTGCCCCTTCTTCTGCTGTCCGACGACATGCAGCTATGGCAACAAGCCGACAAGCGACAGATGGTAACAATATGACACAGGTTGACGACAAGAGCCTTATAGATGCTATTCGCTCTTCGCGGAAAGACCTGGGAGGCGCACAGCTAGAGCTAGGTATGGCAAATAGAAATTCCTCGCGTCACAGGATCTTCCTATGGTTAGTATTCAGAGAGCAGTTAAAGACCAAGGATGATATGGTTACAAACACCTGGGTATCCAACGATGATGTGACCAGTGTCCAGCACTGAATCAGTCAATCACTTAGCCTTACACTGCCGGAAGCACAGGTAATTTGGCACAAACTGGGTTTGCACGGCGAGGCTGCTAGCTCAAACAATCTATCAGACTTCATGCAAATGTCCAAGCCAATTGGCCAAGTCTTCCTCTAACATCTGGCCAGTTTGCTTTGCTGCATGTTTATGGACTCTTTGGAAGGCAAGGAACGACAGCTGCTCCATGGCAACGACACAACGAGATCCAGGCTCTTTCAGGAGGATTCAGAGGAGCTACAACTTTGAGAAATGAGGTCTAGTACAGAAAGAAGCAAGATTAAGCTCTGTGCTGTTCAGTTCCACAACTATGCATTCTCAATTTCTTCTTGTTTCTTTTTCCGTTGTACAAATGTTGTATTTGTAAACCAAACAGCCGCAAGGCTATTAGATAGAGGATTCCCTACTTTTTTCATTTAAAAAAAGCTCCATGGAAAAGTATAGCTAGGTTGGCTACATAAGTATAAATAGTTTACAAACAAAATATCACAGTCCTACTAATGCAACTACTCCGCCAAACTATCAACATAAAACCAACATAGCTAGGTCGCAGACCCTAGTGATGATAACAATACACTACGGGATCAAACGAAATGGTGCGGTACGAACCAAGGGCCCCAGGGCTGAGGTGGGGAGGCGGCGTAAGGGGGCAGCCGGCCGCGCATCTCGGCCGCGAGGCGCGCGCGGAGGCCGCCGCCGCCAGCCGAGGATACGAACGCATCCGCGTAGGCGTTCTCGGCGGCAAGGAGGGCAGTGAGGTCGGGGTCGGAGGTGCGGCGCATCCAGTGGTAGGGGTCGTTCCACGACCTCCCGTGCGCCGACACGGTGAAGGGGACTTTCTTCGCCACGGGCGGCGGCGGGAGGGTGTCGCCGTTCGGGGGACGCGGCTGCGAGGGGAGGCCAGGGGGGCGGCGGCGGCAGGAGGTGGAGAAGAGGCGGAGGAGAGCGGGGAGGGGGTAGTGCCGCCGGCGGAGCATCGCCGCGATTCGGACGGGTTTCGCGGCGGTTGGAGAATGGGCTGGGCCTGGGGTTTTGGTGGGGTTCAATGGTTTTCGAACGCACTCACACTTCGATATAAAGAAATTTGCCCTGAAAAAAACTTCGATTCCTTTTGCTCAAAAAAGAAAAACATCGATACAAATTGTAACCGGCTGCTTTAAATTTTTTACTACCACAACCTCCTAAAATTTGACAATGGCTTTATATGAAAAATGTCAAATCAGCCTAAGATACATTGGCTAACAAATTTTGAGTTGAAAATAAGCATGTACATATCCAAGTAGACAAGTCATTTGTAAAAGATACTTCGATAGAGTCGGATTTTTTATATGTTTATAGGCCGACTCTAGTTGAAGAGTTAGGGTTGTTTGTTTGTACTTAAAGTAAACTAAAGAGCAGCCAGGCTGGAAACTAGTATATTTTTTAGTAAAAAATGCCCTTAAACTTCAGTATCACATTGTAGACTCAAGAGAGCCGAGCATTCATCAACTCGTTCCCATAATGAAAGATATCATCATGTTTGTTTTTTTAAGGGGGGTGTTGATATTTTATTTTTGCTCATCCCTTCTCTCGATGATCCTTTATATATGACATGGTTGTCTGAACTCCTTGTGATGACTATGCAATAGTTGTGTACGAGGAAGAAATCAAATCATACTAGTTGCATATCAATCTGTCTGAAATAATAGATCCATCCCCTCGCTTCACATCCTTGAAAGGCACCCTCTAGATTCCTATATATGAAAAGAGCGGGACGATCCCCAAACCTGTTTCGTCCCTCCCCGCTCCCGCGAGCGGGAGGGCGAAACCCTAGCTCCGGCGGCGCGCGTCCCGTCTCCCCTCCTTCCCTCCCTCACCGCCGCCCGAGGGCGTCGCCGGGCAAAGCCCCTGAGGCGCCGGCGGCGGCAAGGAGTCCTCTCTCCCCTGCGCGGTGATGGTGGCGCGGGCCGCCTCGGACGGCGGGGGCGCGGCGCTTGGTGAGGGGCGCGGCGTGGTGGCCTCTCGTGGTGTGCGGGCTCGCGGAGGCGGCCGCGTGGTGCGGCCTCGACGGCGAGGGCCGCGCGTGGACGGCCGGGGGCGGCGTGGTCTCGCGGAGCTGGTCTCGCGGAGCGGCAGTGCCGGGACGACAGCGCAGGGGCACCGTGAGGTCTCCTGGTCGGGGACGGGCAGCGCGGCCCGCAGTGGCCGCCTCGCGCTCGGGCCGGGGCAGGGGCCTCAGGCCCGCCCGAGCCCATCCCCATCCCGCCAGATCTGATGTTGCCAGCAGCCATGGGGGTTGCAGGCCATCGATCTGGCCGGAGTCGACCTTCCTCGCCGTCTTGCCGTACTCCGGAGACTCTTCGTCGGTGACCTTGGCCTCCTTTCGGTCTTCGGCGGGCTTTGTCGGGACACCGGGGAGGTGGCCCTAGGTGGTGGGGGTCATGCTGGCTTGCGGGCGGGCCAATGACCCAGGTGCTAGTCGGTTCCACGGTTCGTGAGGGCGACGTGGTGCCGGCGAGCTGCACACTGTGGGGGCAGAAGGCGGAGCCTTTGTCGAGGGGAAACCCTTGCCCGTTGGACCTCGGCGGCGACGTTCGTGGACGCCGTAACCTTCTTGGAGGCGCCGGGTGGTGGCTTCTTGCCTTTCTGCAAAGCTCCTGGTGAAAACCCAAGATCCTCGGATCGGGTGGCGGCGGCGCGTTTGCGTCGTTCTCTTCTTGAAGACGCCGTCTTGGAGTCCACAGCGTGCGGCTATCTGTTGGTGGTGCGGCGGAGGTGCGGGGCCTCGGCGTCGGTGTTTCGCTTCACTCGTTTCGGCAAAGCTTGTCACATGGTCTGCATCTCCGCTTTGGTTTCTTCCTCGACGCTTCATGATGGTCTGCGGGTAATGATGGTCGGTTCCTGGTGGTGGTTGGCTGCTAGTGGCGTTCCCTGCGATGTTGGAGTTGTCTCGACGGCGAAGTGTTCGTTTAAGTTCCGGGAGGAACTCTGGCCCGGCACCATAGCTTGTCTTAGCTTTGCTCCTTCTTCGTAGTCTACTGTAATGGCCGTACTTGATATGCACGCGTCCTTTTGTAGCTTCTTTGGTTGGATCGTGGATGTGCAGCCTATTCGTGTAAGCTGGGTTCCAGCATCATGTATCACTTTCGCCGCTGTTGGCGTCATTAATTTAACGTCGGGCCTTTGGCCTTGTATCTAAAAAAAGATTCCTATATACGAGAGTACCAAACGCCATACATGTTTTATGTTTAGCCATGAATTTCTCCTAAACACGTGTTCCTGCCATTCCTTCCACACACACACACCCCACGGGATAACATAGTAGAAGTAACAACATTAATCTGCATGTAGCTTATATTGCAAAGCCACATTTAGAAGTTAGAGATTCAAAATCAGAAGTAACTACATTAGAAACTCAAACACATGCATTTTAAAGAAAGTGGAAAGATAGTGGTCATGAAAACAAGGTATGTTGTGGCCCACTGAGTGGAGATTTTGGCTGCCCAGTTCCATTGCTCCTCCCACTGTACAAGAAGATTGAAAAAAAATTACTACCTCCGGTCCACAAAAACTGTCGTAGAAACATAACTAACCTAGCACAAATACTGTACAACCTAGCGACACTAATTTCGGACAGGAGGGAGTACGAGTTCTAAAAAAATGAAAAGGAAATGCGGATGTAGGTGATGATATATCCCCCCAAACGTGTAAACAATCAATTCCAAATCCTTTGTATGCTACACAAAAATAACAAAAGTATGGATATGAGTATACGTATTTTCAAATGTCTGAATTTTGTTATACTTGTGTAGCCAAGAATACAAGGTATTCAAAATTGTTATTTTGCACGAAATTGGATACATCATGAATTCATGATACTGTTTTCAGATTTGGTTAAACTCGCTATATTTTTTTTTTTTAATTCTTTTAAAGAGGCTGCACGGGAGCCATGTACTACACATTATGGTTGCTCGCTGTATCATAATTTGCATGTACTAGATGCCTTTCATAAACCCCAGCTCCGCCCATATAACCATTTTCTATCGATGATCCAATCATATAATGTTCAGATGATGCAAGCTTGGTATACCTAAACCCTAAAACATTCTCACACGCACACAAGAGGCCAATTTGCCCGGTGGATTTTATAAGCCACAGTGGCCGCCCCTCCCAAATAAATCTACAAATGTTGCCGGGAACTTGGTCAAAATAGCAAATGAAAATCATAAATCAGCAAAGAAAAAGTAGTCATCCATGCATGATCGACAGGCGACAAAGCAAAACGATTTCGTCGGCAGTACCCTGTACCGAGCCGCGGAAGTGCGCGTTTCGCATTTGAGTTCCTACATGGAAAATTCAAAATTGGACATCATGTCCAACGGGGTCAGCCACTGGCTGATTCAAGAACAGATTCAGAACCAAGCCAAGAAAACATAAATTTTCCGTCTCAATCTCCTGAGGCGCCGTACGTAAAACCAGGCAAAGCACAGGCCGCGCACGGCGCACGGCACGGTGCACTGCGCTGGCTGGCTGGCTCGGCGCTCGCCGGTGCCGTGCCGGATCAGCCGGCGAGCAGTGAAGGAGGACCCATGGTTTTCCTCAGTCCGTCGCATCCGCCAGGCGGGTGGAGCATTGCGCCGTCCGGTCGATCGCGTGTTCACATCACAGGCCCCGGAGCCGGGGACTGGGACATGCACAGCACCGCCGTTCATGGGTCTCTCTCATCCTCTCGATCGGCACGTATCTTAGCCGCCAGGAGCCGATCAGCAGTAGCGCCCATGCACAATCCGGTCCCGTCAGGCAGGCCTAGGCGTCGAGTCCGCTGGTCCATACTCCATAGGCGCCTGGCTGGGCCAGGCCGGCGGCTGTGGCGGTCCATCGCCATGGCGCCGAAGAATGCGTAGGACACGGCACCCGTAGACCGTCGTGGAGTCTCTCACCCGTCGTCCCGGCGTGGCGGCTAGCGCTCGTTCCTGCTTCGCGTCCTGTGGCAGGGTCAAACAATGGTGGCGGTGCCACGCGCGCCCGTGCCCACCGCTCCTAACACTCCACGCCACCTCCACGTACTGTCGAAACTCAAAATTCCTAGTAACAACTACACGCACCGCGCTCGCTCGCGGCCACGCCGCTCCGCTCCACTTGAGCTGCACCTGCTCCACCCACCGTTCCATCCGCTCCCATAAGATAGAGCGGGCCGCGCCGCGCCGGGGCCACACCGCTGCGCACGCACGTTAAGCTATAGGCCTCGCTGTACGCCCCCATTCCTTCCTCGCACCGCCGAGCACAGCTTCTCTGTATGCAGGAGCCCGGGCGGCGGCCGTTCGCCGGCGTGGACCTGCGCCGGCCCAAGGGCTACCCCGCGCCGCCCTCGACCGCGACGCCGACACCGTCACCGGTGGAGGAGGCTGGCGCTGGCGACCCGTGCCCGCGGTGCGAGTCGCGGGACACCAAGTTCTGCTACTACAACAACTACAACACCTCCCAGCCGCGCCACTACTGCAGGTCCTGCCGCCGCTACTGGACCAAGGGCGGCTCGCTCCGCAACGTCCCCGTCGGCGGCGGGTCGCGTAAGAGCGCCTCCTCCTCGTCGGCCTCGTCGTCGTCTTCGTCGGCCTCGTCCTCGGCGAGCCCCAAGCGCGCCGCCAAGAATTCCAAGCGCCAACGCGTCGCGCCACCGGAGCCCGAGCCCGGCTCCACCGACGACGTCGCCGCGGGCGCGGCAGAGAAGGAAACCACTATATCCGGCACCATCGGCCGTCCCACAACCGACGTGGACGCGGCACGAGACACGGCTAGCGGCACCGTCGGCTACCCCGGCACCGCCGTGGACGCTGCACGAGCCACGCCTAACGGGACCGTCTGCGATCCCGCCACCGCCGAGGAACGAGCAGGAACGGAAGGGACGGCCAACGGCACCGTCGACGATCCCGCCACTGCCCTGGACGCAGTACCGACGGAAGCCACGGCCGACGGCGCCACGGATGATGCCAGCGCGCCCCCTGCGGTCGACCGTGACGTGGGTTTGGCTGACCCGTCCGTGGCGCTCGGGCTCGGCGTGTCGGAGGAGCCGTTCGAGTGGCCGTCGGGCTGCGACCTGGGATCCTACTGGGTGCCCGGCGTGTTCGCCGACACCGACCCGGTGCTGTTCCTGAATCTGCCGTGATCGATCCGATCGAGCACGGTGAGCGAGTACGCTGGTTAATGGTTTTCATTACGGGATGGATAGAGCAAATTGATCTCCAAGCCTCGATCTCAGCTCCTGGTAGAGTACGTAGCATCGTAATTTTTAGTTCTTGATTGATGAAGGCTGGTAACCTGTATTCCTGTAGTGCTCATCTGTACAAGTCACCACTGGGTTTTGATAATGGTGTTCCGAGCTAAGAAAAACCGAGGTCCCAAATTCACCGTATCGTGCTTGCAGGGCGACGACGGCAAGAACTCTGTCACGTCGCGTTCGCATGATCGAGTTCGACGAGACCTCGCGACAAGCAGCCACGAATTATCAGATTCGTCGGTCGCGCGCGGTAGTGGTGCGTGCTGTGCTCCGACGTCGTGCGTGCGAGCGAGCGGTCGTCGTGGGAGACACGCCGCGACGTGACTGGCCGGCCGGATTTAATCGTTCGGTTCGACGTCGGCGTCGGCGTCGGTCGCAGGTGAATCAATTCCGGCCGGGCCAGGGCGGCGGCAGAGGCCGAGGCCGATGGATCGTCAGCTCGCCGCACGATCCCGACGGGCGACGGCGACGTCTCTCTGGAAGCCGACCGCGACGGGACGTCGTGCGTCGTGTCAGGGTCAGCGTCATGCCGTCGTCTCGCTCTCGGCCCGTCCCCGTTCGTACGTGGAAGAGAGCGACGTGTGCGGTTGACGGACCGCATCGCTGCCGATCCATGGCGAGCGATCTGACAATTGACGGCGACCGGGGTGTTCGCTAGGCGCGGCCATGGCCAGCTCTTTGAGACTTCGACGAGTCCGGTCACCGGAGTGCTGTTAAATGCGGCCTCGCCGCCCCGTACCTCACCGGAGTCTGTGCTTGCTACGCTGTCGTTGGTTCTGTACAGTAGCTCGTACCGAGATCGGTCTCCGTGTGCTGAGTGCTGACTGCGAGGCGCGACTCTCTGGTGTTTTGCACCGAAAGCTACCATGTCAGGTATGTCACCATCACCGATCACCTGGTGCGGACCATGTTCCATGTATACTAGAAATGGTTTTTAATTATTCTCAAAAAAAAAAAACATCATATTTCTCCGGAAAATCACAAAACGCGCGCGTGCGCTATCTCTGACGCGTGGCGCACGCGGATGCCCGAGCGGCACCTTTCTGACAGGTTGCCTGCTGCATGTAAGAGCTTCATTTCTCGTTTTTTCTACTCAACTCATCAGCCACATGCAAACCTTTTTTTCAATCTTTAAAAAACACATAACTTTTAAACCGAACATCCAAATTAAAATCGGTTTTCACCAGCGTGTTCCTTGCGACGAGAGTTTCGAAACTAGATCCCACATGAGCATGTTCTGATAACTATTTTCGAAAAGCAACTTTGTATTATATATTTGCTTTTATGTCATCAAAGAAGTTGCTTTTTATAATAGAAGCTATGTAGTCCCAACTCATCAGCCACATGCAAATCTATTTTAAATTATAAAACACATAATTTTTAAACTAAATGCCAAATTAAAATCGGTCTTCAAAGTAGTGTTCGTCGCGACGAGATTTTCGAAACTAAAACTCCACATGCACACAGTTTGATAATTATTTTTGCAAAGCAACTTTGTAAAAACCTTCAATTTCCTAAAAAAAAGTTGTTTTTAGCAACTATGACGTCCATATACAACTTTTTTTCTTTTCGAAAAGCAACTTTCTTTCCCAAAAAGAAATTTTGTTGCAAATACTTGCTTTTCAACCAAGAAGTTGCTTTAGAATAGCAAGTTGATAGACAACATAGAATCAACTTGCTTTTCTCTCATGATACCAACAAGTTGGTCATTGCTTGTACAAAACACAAGCTCCCCTTCTCCTCATATTTTTTTTGAAATATACATTTGCTTGATAGGCAAATTTATTGGTTGAGACACATTTTTCTAGCATATACATTTCCCTTTCTCTCATGCATGTTCCGATTTCTAAAAGCAACTTACATGACAAGAACAAAGTTTGTACTATAAATTTTCCTTTTCTTTTTATAAACAATAAATAATGTGAGGATGAGTGGGGGATATGTTTTCAAATCCAAGCAACAGTCAACTTGTGGTTTTATGAGAGACAATCATGCTCCTTGGCATGAGACATTCAAAACAATATCTCATACTTATATACTCCGATGGATATTTTCTAAAAGCAACTTCTAAATAGAAAAACATGTTTTTACCATGAACTTGCTCTACCGTGATAGAAAGTTGCTTTTTGGAAAATAATTATCGGAACATGTCCATGGGGGGCCTAGTTTTGTAGATCTGGTCGCGAGGAACACTACGGTCAAAACCGATTTTGATTTAGACGCTTGGTTTGAAAGTTATGTGTTTTTTAAAGTTTAAACAATTGTGTGCTCTTACATGTGCGCTCTGGAGTGAGGGAATCTCTTCCTTTTTTTAGGCGTGCGCTTTAAGCCAGGAAAGCGCGTGTGCGCTCTGGAGTAGGGTTCTCTTTGAGACTCGAACGATATTTCACGTATTTTGTAAACTGAGGACAATTACTGGTTTTCATTACACGAATAAATCTGTGTTTCTCGGAAAAAAAACCTGAGACGAAAATCCTAGATATATCCACGAACAATTTTACAGAGTCGGATGAGACAATGCAAGAAATTCTCCAGAACCAGCTTAATCTGACTTTGTTCCCTGATTTCACCCTTTCTAGCTTTCTCTCCACTCGTTTTTTGGGCCGACTCTAGTCTTCTCACCGAGTTTGAGAGGACACGACCCAGCAACCCACAAGACTAATGCGGCTTATGATAAGTTCATAATCGCACCACTCATGTGGGCTTAGGTGAAGATGGGTCGATTCAAGATTATGTCGTATGATGATATAAGAAGGATCTAGAAGAAAGGAGGAGACCTAACTAGGAAAGGACGAAGGCTATATTAGATTCCAAGCAGAACTCCGGCTTAACTTATCATACCAAGATGTTTCCTCATAATCCTGGCGAGCCGCCGTGTATATAAGGACGGCTCGCGGGATATATAACCCTAAGCTTTCAGATATCAAGTCATAGGACTAGCTGCGATTCGATCCAGCGAATGGTACCTTGTAACCAGAAATATCCTATATCAGTATCAAGCAAGTCAGGAGTAGTTCTTTACCTCGCAATCGAGGGGTTGAACATGAGTAAAATCGTTTTCCTCATTCCTCGTGATCCAAAGCTCGAAGACTCTTAACTCGCCTAGTTCCACACCTACGAAGTCATCAAGCTATGCCATCTGTCGTGACTAACCCACGACAAGTAGGGCTACGCTACGGTCTTCATAGAAGTCTGACAGTCGATCCAGCATGGACACCTGGAATGCCCAACCGGATAGGCACAAGGAATGAAGGGATGACTCCGACGAATCCTATTTCCACATGTTGCGCCGAGGGCGGTTGGCGCCAGGTACCCCTCAAGGTCTAGTAGGCCTACCCATTTAGCTATATTTACTCATGATTTTTTCTGTTCTCGGGTTTTGCTTCGGTTTTAATGTTTTCACTCATTCCGATTTTCTCTTTGTTTACTTTTCTTTTCAATTCCTTCCATTTTTTGTCTGTTTTTTCTGTTAGATTTTTATTTTTTATTATTTTAGGATTTAGCCTTTAACCTTTTTGTTTTTTTATATTTTTTCTTTCTTTCCTCTCTTCTATTTTTATTTTTAAACATCCATGATGTGGGAAAAATGTTTAAGATCTAAAAAAAATCATGCGGTTTCGAAAAAGAATCTAACGAAGTTCAATAAGTATTTCATGAGGTTTAATAAATTGTTCCCGTAAATAAAAGTGCACGAAGTTCAGGAAAATTTCTAACATGGTACAAATAAATGTTCGCGAGGTGTAAAAATGTTTATTCACAAAATCTATAAAGATCACCGGTTTCAAAATATGTTCACATATTTGACAAATTTTTTAGGTTTGCAAAACATTACTTTGGAGATTCTAACTTTTTCTCGGGCTCAAAAAAATAAATGTTCACTGGGTTCAGAAAGTATACTTTCACTTGATTTAAAAATATGTTCACTGGTTCTCTCCTCGAAACAGGCTTTCGCCCAGCTATATAAATATAGCAACCATTTGAGACCGCTGCTGGGCCAGACAGCACAACGCCCAAAAGAACCACAAGAGAAAAATAAAAAGAAAATGCTAACAACAGTAGATCGACTAAACAAGGATGTCTCGCAACCGTTGCGCCCTCCGGAGATTTCCACCACGCTCCTAGCACTCCGAGATGACCCGTACCAAGCAGCACCTTCAAGAAGGAGTGCGACGATGACGACGCTACTGCCCGGACTAATCCTAGGGTTTCCCCCGGTACGCGACGCATACCAAGCAACACCTTCAAAAAGGAGTGCGACGATGACGACGCTGCTGCCTGGACTGATCCTAGGGTTTCCCCCGGTACGCAGGGGTAGTGGAGAAGGGGTACCCGACGCCCTTCAAGAAGGAAGGGTGACACCCGCAGGCATCACCACGTCAAAGCCGGACAAGCCGACAAGGATTTCTCCAAACCCTCATGCAACCACTACCCGGAAGATCCGTAGCGCTCCATCCAACTTGCCGTTCACCATCATGCGCCACCACGGTCTTGACGCCACCCTCATCGTCTCACTGTGGTCACCGGCACGAGTCCTAGAGGACAGACTAGGGGAGCATAGTAGGTAGGGGCAGCAGCACTGCAGCCGTGCGGGAGGGAACTGCCTCCACCGCGCGAGCGGAAGCCAACCGGACGTGGCTTTCAGTGACACACCAGGCCGATCTGGCCCGGCCGGGCCCAAAGAGGGCCCGTAAAATCCCTGCCGCCACGCTGCAGCAGGCCGGCTGGCGCGCCGCCACCTGCAACCAACGGCTCGCCACCTCCAGAACCTCCAGGGAGCAACGCAACTGTAAGAAGAACACCCGGCCCGCCCCAACCCAGATCGGGCCCAAAGGGGCCCAGATCTGGGCCGAGCGGCGCCGCCGGCTTCCCTCACGCCGCCGCGCTGCCCTGCCACCAAGAGCAGCATCACCGCACCAACAACCACCCGAGGCTCGCCTCTGCGCCGCCGGACCGAAGCAAGCCGAAGAGCACCGCCGTGGGCCGCGCCCGCCGAGCCGGGGCTCCGCACGCGCGGGGGAAAGCTGGGCCGCCGCCGCCGGCACCACACGGGCAACGCCCGGGGGTAGCTGCCGACGGCGGCGGGAAGGAACGGGGAGGAGGGGCGAGTCTGGAGCGGATGCGGGAAGAGAGCCCCGGTCGCCTCGCTCGGGAGACGACGCGGGGACGAAAGGGGGAAGCTGTTCTTTTTCTTTTCTCACCAAGCTGAGTTCACAAGTTGTCGTCTGTTCACTGGTTCTCAAAAATATATTATTTGGATTCAAATATGTTCATGAGGCTAAAATTGTTTTTTTAATTATAACACCAAATTTAAATATTAAATGCAAACCATGTATTTTTTTCTTAGAAAACATTGAATATCGATGTGTTTTATACTGAATAACAATTTTAGTCTTGTTGTAAAAATTCTTTATTTGGACTTATTTTTTTAGTCTATTGATACGATGGGTGTGTACAAAATAAGTTTTAGATGATGGAAGCAAAATACGCGAAGATGACAGTTGCAGAAAAAAAACTTACTATATATATGTTTTCTACAAAGTTCTCTATTGATATTTCATTGAATATTATGCATTATTAAAAACATAGTGCTACAACACATTTTATTAGGCTTACTATCTGTCATGAATTCACAAACAAAAAACACACCACTAGTCCCTCTATCCGATAATATAAGATCTTACTAAAACCAAAATAGGAGGGATGTAATAATATCTTGTATTATGGGACGAAGATAGAAATATTTATAATATTGTCAACCATCTGGTTAAATTATGCGAAAAATATAAAATTATACTTATAATAATAATAAAATTCAGAAAATTATATAACTTCAGTATAAATTGTATTTTTTTTCATTCGCTACGAGCCAGAAAAAATTTAGGACAGGCCTGGATCCTCATGACTCTCGGGGGAGCCAACCAGATGAATTCACGCGGATCGCTTTCACCTCTATCTCTGCCAAAATTATATATAGCTCCTAGTATCGAAGACGCTCAAACTACAAATCTAAATCTTAGCAATTCAAAGAGTAAAATATTGGAAATTCTGTAACTATTCATGTGTGTCAAGTTATTCCTAATTCTATGAAAATGCAGATCCGAGTCCTTATAGTTTGTTAAGTGTGTCATCTCGGGTCCTACTCGCACCGCATCAGTTTTGTCTTGCACTGCCATGTGGCAATTTTACACAAAACCATCTCAAGAAGTTTATCTTCTAATTTTTAGTCCCTATTTTTCTAGATGACCCCCTTCCTTGTTTTCTTATACAGATCGAAGACGAGGTTGCAGACGAGGCACCTTAAGAGGGAAGGGATGCTTATGTCGTCAAGAGCAGCGACAACGCCTGTGTTCAATATCTCATGCTGACATGCATGGAGCCCAGGCCAAAATACCACAACGACAACCTGCACCTCGCCGTATCCAAATTAAAGACTCAACTTCAAAGAACGGTGTCGCACTAAGGCCCGGTTCTTTTAGCCTTATTGGACGACTTTCCGAAGAAGCTGCCCTACCCCGCTTCTTGGAGAGGCCGCTTCTAAAATTTGGTTAGGCTTCCAAAGTAATTTAGGCTAAATTAGTTTAGAAACCTAACCAAATTTGTGAGACGGCTTCTCGAGAAAGCTGGAGTGAGGACATGTTCTATATGAAGCCGTCCTGGAATCCAAAAGAAATGAGCCTAAGGTTGGCATTGTGCTTCCTGTGCACAATGAGACAAGGGTGTGGCATACGCGACTGCGGCCATAGGCGCTAGTTGCCATGGTGTGTGACATGGAAAATGTGGAGCCTGTGGAGGTGCTCGTGGACACCAATGATGTAGCGGTTCGATGCGGGTTAGAGGATGTCTGGTTTCGCGGCGAGGTCGTGCTCTGGAGCTACCATGCCATCAAGGGATGCCTCATGGACGTGTCCCTCCTCATTGTGCTTGTTGTCTTAGCCGTAGCCAGGTGCACCGGCCGTCCTACGTGATGAGGAGCAGGCCGCGGCGCAGTCAGGGATTCCACGACGACGCTACTTGGCAGATCTACATGACCCATATGCCACAATCCGGTGTTCCTCCGCCTAAGCCAAGAGGGAAGCGACCTCCTCATGAACACATGTGCGTCATAAGAAGGGGGTGTCAATGAAGGGCAAGACCAAAAATTAGAGAGACTTTTTAAGGGGGTTTTGTATAATAAATTGCCACATTGTACATTGTAGTGGTCAACCTGCCACGAGTGTATGTCAAAACGTGGGTAGGACCTGAGATGGCACACTTATCAAACTATTAGGGTTCAGATCTAGATTTTCATAAAATTAGAACTAAATTGGCAACACTCAAGTTGTTTTAGGATTTGCGGTGTATTTTACTCCAATTCTAAACTGAAAAATGGCACTGTCTGGTGCATCAACAATGTTGAACAGTTCATTCCGGATAAAGAGGTTCCCCTGGTGTTCGAGGTCAAGGTGGACGACTCAGTGTAGAAAGCTGGAGGCTATAGGTGTTCGCCGCGAGGCATGGATGCCACGTCAATGGAATCAATGTTCTGAGCCATGTGGAAGAGGTGATCGGCGTCTTCAACAAGGTCCTCTACACCGAGCGGGAAATCATCTAATTTTATGTGTTTTAAGGAAATATAAGGAACATTGGATGAGTAGCTTCTCAACATTTAGCTTAACTGTGGTGGGAACTAGTACTACATTTAGTACAAAAACTCAAAGCCATCCGGGTGGCATCATTTAATTTCATGGCAACGGCTACAAAGCTTCTTAACATTTAGCTTGACTGTGGTGGGAACTTTCTCCACGACGTATCTTCCAATAGCCCAGAGAGCTTTGTGGGCATGCGCGATCATAGGCCTACATGTCGGAGGGATGCATTCACCAGATTTCTTGTGCGCACAAGACCTATCAGCCTCTTTACGACTACTGCAATCATATAAGGCGTCCAACGTAAGGCACTCTAATGAAGTTGCATTCTCAAGGATATGACACGTCAGTTCGACCATGCTCTTCGCGGAGCAGAAGCCTAATATTTTCACGTTCTTGATGCTGCTGTGGCGATGTTCCAGCATCCGTCTCAAATGCGAGTCTTCAGCAGAAATTAGAACCTGCCTTACGCGAGTCTGAAATACCTGCAACCATAGGAACAACAGACACACACATATGATATAAGAGTTACTGCATGCAGATATACTAGATATCGTAGTAGTTGCAAGCTCGAGGAAAAGGTTACTTACACACAAGACAAAGTCCTCCAGGACAGGACAAGCATCAAGAAAATAAATTAGAGAAAAAAAATCATAGGAAAAGCCTCGCCTATCTCCGTCACCAAGAAAAATATCTAAGTTCCTGAGGTAGAGGAATTTGGCAGCTAGCATTGGCGTATTGAGCATCTGCATATAGATGATGTCTAGGTTAATATACATTATTCTCTAGAAACAAGTTACCATGGTACGACTACTGCTCTATGGATAATGCAGGCACCTGACAATCAAAAACAATAATGGAAGAACTAAAGTTTCATGATATACCTCACCAGCCGAGTATAGGTTGAGGGTTTCAAGATTTGGCATAATGAATGGAAGCTTGGCACGAGCATGATGAACGACGCTAGTTCCGAAAGGGTCGGTCATTTCTAGTTTCTTTACTTGCAACAGATCTCCAAATCGAAGTTTCTCAAAGATACTATTGATGTGAACAACAGAAACATTTGGAGCATTATTCTCTATCACTTGCAGACCATCGCACCCAATAACTGTCAGACAGGTTAGCCGATGTAGAAGGCAAGGTATCTTGAGGGAAATGATCTTATCACATTGAATGAGTTTCAGCTCTTCCATGGCAACAGAATTGGAAAGAAGCTGCCCTAACTCATCATCCGTAATATGCACCTGATACAGATGCAGTCTTGTCAGGCAACCAAGTCCTGCCATGGGGTGGAAATCACACCAACTGAGGTTAAGATATCGAATCGAGTTTCCGCTCCCATTGAATAAAAGTGAACACGGGAAGTTGTAATAAACTCCGTTGTATCTAGGAACTGAGAGTACGACTTCTTCGATCCCTGGAGCAATAGCAATCTCAAGCCACCTGTTGAGATAACTAGCGTTGATAGAAGAACCACAATAATTAAGCATGAATGTCTTCACGCCACTGCATGAGCGTTTTCTCATAATGTTGTTGATTCTGGTGCTGAAAATCCGTGCCTGTTTATCTATTCCACATGCCTTTCCAGTAAGGCCCAGTGTTTCTTCAGTAAAGTTGAGGTTGGGACGGCATCTGAAGGAGCTTAGAAATGTAATATTACGTCTTTTTTTTGCCTGAGAGCGAAGAATAACAGTTGCCTGAGACGACATCCGGTAGTGTCCCGTCTCGAACAGTACTGCTGAGTGTCCCCTCTCGAACAGTAATATTGCGTCACTATTGGTCACTGAGGCTGCTACGTATCCCGCAGTCTCCTCCCAGATCAATATCCTTTCGTTTACAGTAGCGAATTGGGGTTAGGAAAGAGCTGGGGTTTGGAAATAATCGAATTGCAAAATAAAATATGGTAAACTGCCAGATCCCCCTTTCGTTTACAGTAGCGAATTGGGGTTAGGAAAGAGCTGGGGTTTCGAAATAATCAAATTGCAAAATTAAATGTGGTAAATTGCCAGATTCCCCTTTTGTTCGGGCTTGCAATCCTACTTTGATCTGTGTGGGAGCGCGGGGGGGGGCGGGGGTAGATCTAACCAAATGAATCAGATTGAAGTTTGAAGCAAGAAGAAACAACAGTTTTTTTGCCTGGGGAAAAGGAACCACAAGCAGCAGAGACGATAAAAATTGAGTCTTTTTTTGGGGTGGGTAGATCTATCCAAATAAATCAGTTTCAAGGTTGAAGGAAGAAGAAACAACCGATTTTTGCCAGGGAAGAAGGAACGACAAGCAGCAGAGAGGATAAAAATTGAGTCTTTTTGCCTAAGAGTGTGAACATGCACGAGACAAAACAGAGGCGGCGAGCGAAGCAAGGAACAGCTTACTGCGGGAGTGGATTTGCCGGTGGCGCCGCTGCTGCTGCATGGACATGGCCCGGTTGAGCTCCAGCATCCCCATTGCAACGACGACGACGATAACGATACCTCCTCGGGTCGTCACGAAAAACAGAGGAACCTCTCTGTTTACCGCTTTATTTATTTGAGCCCGACAAAGGCGACCGCCTCCCGGATTTCAATTTCGATTTGAATCAGACAAGGAAAAGGCGCGAGCGGAGGAAACCGCGTCGGCGCCGTCGTACGGGGGAGAAAACTAGCACGGGAGCAATCCGCATCGGAAACCAAACCCTAAGATAGCTCCACGCCTGGGCCTTGAGGCCTGTGTTGAAATCTTGGAGGCCCATTGACGGTATGCTCGGACCCGGTTGGGGAAGGAAATTGGCGAACCCTACTTGACGCCCGTTGCGTCGGTTTGGGGAGAGTCGGAGAGACGTGTATTCTCATGACGTAACTGGGCCGACCCACCATGGACAAGAAGTACAGCAAATTAACAGGTACTGTAGGTATTAGCAAGAGATAAGACAGAAAATCTCTCATGTGCACAGCTTTGCAAAATATACCAGTTAACCAACGAGCAAACACTCAGATATGTATTCCTCGTATCCCTGTCCACAGTCCCCGCGTACCTTAAATACGGCTTCACTACTGAATATAACATACTACACTTGCTGTGTGCATGCTACTCAATCTATATCTCTACATTAAGAAAACTGTCAGGAAGAGTTTTCATTAAGAAACATCAAACAGTGATCAATAGTAACTCACAGCATCCTCCATACTTGCGGGCCACCCTTGCATAGATGAAAGTCCAAATTTAAGTTGATCATTTTCCACATCTTCAGATAGTTTCTCGGTTTTGAGGTACTCAGGTAAGCTCCCATGTTCGCGAATGCACCTGACAGAAGTGCAAGTCAATATGAAAGTAAATCCACAGCTTCCAGCTTGGTAACAACCATTTGGGGTTCGATTATATACCAGGTTCAAAACTAAGAAGGCTGGTGATAGATTACGCAGGTAACTTCAGTAACTCCTGCACCAAATAAGGAAACAGGTTTCCAGTGATGCAACTGGTGTTTGGTTTCAATGTACTAGGAGTTGCCAAAATAATTACAGGCGGCAACCATAATAAGATTGTTATAATGAACTACTGCTATGCTACATGATACGAACCTCGTTTGCTAAACAGACTGGAAACAGCCGTAAGGCCTTGTTATGCTTACAAGTTACAACAACCAAAATCACAACTGGTGCAGCACAACCCTGCACGGTTGTACTCGTTCAAGAAAGAAAAGGCACGCCCAATACACTAGACACCACTTAACAGTTTACACTAGATCATTGCCTTGACTCAAGGAACAAGGTGAACTAGTAGTACAAAAACTCAAAGCCATCCGGGTGGCATCATTTAATTTTATGGCAACGGCTACAAAGCTTCTTAACATTTAGCTTGACTGTGGTGGGAACTTTCTGCACGACGTATCTTCCAATAGCCCGGAGAGCTTTGTGGGCGTGTGCGATCATACGCCTATCTTTCACAGGGCTGCATTCACCAAATTTGTTGTGTGCACAAGACCTATCAGCCTCTCTACGACTGCTGCTATCATATATGGTGTCCAATGTAAGGCACTCTAGTGAAGTTGCATTCTCAAGGATATGGCACGTCAGTTCAACCATGCTCTTTGCGGAGCAGAAGCCCAATATTTTCACGTTCTTGATGCTGTTGTGGCTATGTTCTGGCATCCGTCTCATATGCAAGTCGTCAGCGGAAATTAGATCCTCCTTTACGCGATTCTGTAATACCTGCAACCATAGGAACAACATGCGCAGATAAGCTAGAGTTACTGCATGCAGATGATATCGTAGTAGTTGCAAGCTAGAGGAAAAGGTTACTTACACACAAGACAAATTCCTCCAGGACAGGACAAGCGTCAAGAAAGTAAACTAGAGAAAAATAATCGTAGGAAAACCCTCGCCTATCTCCATAAGAAAGAAAAATATCCAAGTTCCTGAGGAAGCGGAATTTGGCAGCTAACCTTGGCGTACTGAGCATCTGCATATAGATGATGTCTATGTTAATATATATTATTCCCGATAAACACGTTACCACGTAACGACTACTGCTCTATGAATAATGCCGGCACCTGACAGTCAAAAACAATAATGGAAGAACTTAAGTTTCAGAATATACCTCGCCGGCCGAATATAGATTGAGGGTTTCAAGATTTGGCATAATTAAAGGAAGCTTGGCACGAGCATGATGAACGACGCTAGTTCCGAGGAGGTCAGACATTTTTAGTTCCTTTACTTGCAACAGATCTCCAACTCGAAGTTTCTCAAAGATACCATTGATGTGAACAACACAAACATTTGGAGCGTTATTCTCTATCACTTGCAGCCCTCTGCACCCAAAAACTGTCAGGCAGTTGAGCCGATGTAGAAGGCAAGGTATCTTGAGGGAAATGATCTTATGACATTGCATGAGTTTCAGCTCTTCCATGGCAAAAGAATTGGAAATAAGCTGCCCTAACTCATCATCCGTAATATGCACCTGATACAGATGCAGTCTTGTCAAGCAACAAAGTCCTGCCATGGGGTGGAAGTCACACCAACTGAGGTTAAGATATCGAATCGAGTTTCCGCTCCCATTGAATAAAAGTGAACACGGGAATTTGTAATAAACTGTGTTGTATGTAGGAACTGAAAGTACGAATTCTTCGATCCCTGGAGTTATAGCAATCTCAAGCCACCTGTTGAGATAACTAGCGTTGATAAAAGAACCACAATAATGAAGCGTGAATGTCTTCACACCAGTGCGTGAGTGTTTTCTCATAATGTTGTTGACTCTGCTTGTGAAAATCCGTGCCAGCTTATCGCTTCCACATGCCTTTCCATTCAGGCCCAGTGTTTCTTCATTAAAGATGAGGTTGGGACGGCATCTGAAGGAGCTTAGAAATGTGTGAGATACACAGCCAGCTTGGGCAGCATCTGGTAGTGGCAGCAAGGACAGTATGTCTTGCCAGATGTCCTGCAAACACAAAAATAGGAGACGAGTTAACACTGGAATTGTAAAGGTACGCGGAGCTCCATACAGAGTAACATTACGAGCCAGATGCTCTGTGCAACGTTTGCTCGGTCACATAATTAAATAGCGCAACAGAGTGAGATTGTGGTAGGTCAATTAAGCATCACGTCACACGGTTTTCCTTGATAGTGTTATTAGTGGCCCTCCTAAAATATTATTCACTAAGGAGCGGTATTGCTTATTCCTGAAAGGCGTACATTGAAATTGATGCTCTAGTGAGAACTATAAAAAATGTGCAGCAGAAGAACGTGATCTATTATTTCTTGCCTAAACATGGTTGCAGTGTGAGACCATAGTTGGTCATGTTGGATCATAGTTTCACCAGTTCAATGCAAGCATATGAGGTTAGACCTAGTGGGTTGTTCTGGTGTATTCAGGATATGCTTCTGAACAGTTTGACGTCAGGTAACCAAACAAGCTTTGAGAGCTGCATCACTGGCCGTGACGACATACAATTCAATGCGACTTGCATATGGCAGCCGATCATGATGAGTGAGGAAATAACACTGGTAGGAGAAGACAATGCAAAACTCATCTAATGATGCAATAGGAGAGAGGCCTCGGTACTTTTGAATATAGATGTGGATGTAATTTCATTGTTGCACTTGCAAAATTATTTTCACAGTGGAGGCCAGAACACGTAATAAGCATGCAAAATAGACCTCTTTCTTCCAATTTTGTTTAATTATCCCCGTATTTTTGGATATCAATGATGCAAACACAGTTTGTAAAGGAAGTGTGTGTTTTTCTTTTGTTTTGACAGGATTGTTGTATAGTGGAACAAGATGACTACAAATGTCAGCTGATGTGAAACCCAACATGTTTGATGGCAACGAAAAACAGTCCCATAAGATGGTTGAGTGGTGTTTTCAGATTACTAAGCACATATTTTTGTATTTTGGATCCGCTAGCTAGAACACACACGCACATGCACTCTGCAATTCGCATTCATAACAACCAAGTAACGAACTCCTAAATATGTCTTTAGAGCTTACATTTAGCTAGCTACAGTCCCAAGAAATTTTGAAATAGTGTATACAGTAGATCAGTCCCAACACCAGAGCTAAATTACATTATTCAGCTAGGAATCATCAGCATTTTATTGGCGTACCTTTGGAACGTCCGGCAGATCAGGAACTGAATATCTCATTCTTTTGGCGCCTAGGGGATTATCATCCTGTTGACATGGCGAGCGCTTTCTTCTAGCCACTGAAGTTTTGTTGCCTTGGGGATTATCATCTTGTTGACGATGTGAGCCATTTCTTCTAGGCAAGGAAGCAATGGACATACCTATGACGCATCATCCAGTGCAAAGATTAACATAAGAAGAAAACGACCAACTCAAGTCTCATGTCATGTATATTTCAGTCAGTACTGCTGAGTGTCTCAACTCGAACTGTCACTATTGTGTCGCACTGTTACTATACTGAGGCTGTTACTTATCCCGCAATCTCATCCCAGACTAAAATCCTTTCGTTTACAACAGCGAATTAGGTTTAGGAAAGAGCTGGGTTGGACATCTAGCCTGCCTACTCGAAGAGATAACGATCGTGCTATCCATCAGAGTGGGATTACACATCCGAACAAACACAGCAGGAATTATATCCATCCAAACAAACCATTTTGAAAGAAGAAAAAGAAACAGAGGGGCAGCTTACAGCGGGATTGGATTTGTCGGTGGCGCCACTGCTGCTGCATGGACATGGCACGGCTGAGCGCCAGCATCCCCATTGCTACGACGACGACGACGACGACGATACCTCCTCGGGCCGACCGCCTCCCGGATTTCGGTTTCGATTTGAATCAGACAAGGAAAAGGCGCGAGCGGAGGAAACCGCGTCGGCGCCGTCGTACGGGGGGGATACCACGGGAGCAATTCGCGGCTTGAGCAGGGTGGGGCGGCGAGGGGTGCGGTGCGGGGAGCACCACCGGCCGTGGGTGGCGCCGGCGGCAGCGGGCGGTCAGGCTGAGGTGGTTGGGCCGGCCCGCGGGCGTCGGCGCGATATCAGATGCAAAAGGTGCTAAATAATACTCCTTCCTATTCTCAAAAAAAAACTCCTTCCGTGTTCTATAGTTAAAAAAAATCATAATATAAAATGTATTTTTTATTTAAAATAATTTGACCCATCAAAAAATGGGACCTAATCTCAAAAGAGGGATTTAACGGATTGTATTTATTTTATGTCTATTAAAAACTCATCACTCGCTATTTTTTCAGAAAAAATAAGTCCACTATGTATAAAATACACATGTCTTAATATCCGTGCAGAAAACTATACACCCTATATTCAGGAACGGAGGGAGTAGATAGTACCCCTTTCGTTTCACAATATAAGATGTTATAGGTGTTGTACATATTATTTAGATTCATATCAAAATAAATGTATGCATATACACTATAATATGTTTAGATACAAATTTATACATGTGTATGTGAAAAAGGACAAAAACATCGTGAAAGGAGGGAGTACCTCCTAAGGAAGTTGGAAAAGAAAAGGGTGTCATATGTTGGTACCTCCAATCCTAAAAATTACAAGCTTCCTTGTCGGCTGCTCTATTCGCGCAACGCAAGAGAACGGGTCATCTGGTTCTTTAAGGGTTAATAATTTATTTATTACATGTCGCTATATTATTGGCAAAAATCGAGAATATCACTGTAATTTCTAATTTTAAAAAATGTCACTGAAATTTTCAAACACTCTTCAAATGATCCACTTAATGGATTATATCTAATTAAACATATTTTAACGAGTGCATATTTTTGTTTCGGTTAATCTATCTAGCGTCCTACGGAACTTTTGTGTCCGACGGGTGCATGTTAGGAATCTCTCCTATAAGGGCGTGGGTTGCATATAAGGAATCTTTTACATAACCGAAAATTCAAAATAAATTATCTTTTCAACCGTTAATCCGATTGACGATCCGTTTTCACCATTGGGTTCGGATCGACGAGAAATTCAAATCAAGATCCCATCTTAATATGTTTTGACGAACTTTTTTTTTACCGTTAGTTGCCAGGTTATATTATCGTAGTTACCATATTACTAGTTAACACTTACCACCCACATAATACCTCGTTACAAGGTAAAATTTATATGTTTTTTTGTCATATCCATGATTTACACGTCAAATCGTGAGTATTCGATTTATTCAAAAAGCGTAATAATATGGAAATACCATCATGAAAAGGATTACGTTGGTGACTACAGAAGTTCAAATAACCATGCAACCATTTGATTTTAATCTGTCAACCAACTTGACAATACCTGGTGACTAAAGTGACTATAATCTGGTAACTTGGTTTGGAAAAAAAATGTTGGCAAAACATATCAAGATGGGATTTAGTTTTGAAAATCTCGTCGCGACAAAGTCAACCATGAAAGCGGATTTAAAATTTGATTTATGGTTTGAGAAATGAAACATTTTTAAACTCTAATATCCAAAAAAATCTACGTGACTGCTGAAAGGACAATGATGTCGCCTGGGGGGGTGAATAGGCGGTTTAAAACTTTTATGGTTTAGGCTTGATAATTGCGGAATAAAACTAGGTGTTTAAATTAACAAGTCGACAACCTAAATAAACTAGGCTCACCTATGTGCACCAACAACTTATGCTAAGCAAGACAAACAACAAGGTGATAGCTATAGAATACTTCAAGCACGAAGGCTATCACAATGTAAAATGCATAAGTAAAAAGCTCGGGTATATAAATAACCGAGGCACGTGGAGACGAGGATGTATTCCCGAGTTCCTCCTTGTTAAGGGAGTACGTCTCGTTGGAGAGGTGTGAACCGACACAACGGTTCAACAACCACAAAGGTTTCACCTTCTTCTCCGATGAACCGCACCATAAAGGCTTGGTTCACCTTCCACTATCGGAATTCCTTCGAGGCGGAATCCGGAGCCTTTCAACAACAATCCGGGGCACAACCCACCATGGGATTGGGGGCTCCCGAACGGCCTCCAACAACAATCCGGGGCACAACCCACAATGGGATTGGGGGCTCCCGAACGGCTTCAAGTGACCACACAAGGGTCCAACCACCACAAAGGCGTCTAGGGTCCAAGGACCCAAGAGTAACAAGCTCACAAACTTTCAACTTCCACGAATCCTCGTGGAGAGCACACCGATGCACCAAATGCAAAAGGCAAGAGCACAAGTGCTCAAAATCCTTCACTCTCAAATTCCAACAAAGCAACAAATGCTTATGGCGGAATAAGAGAGGAAGAACAAAGAGGAGATGCACCAAGAACTCCAAGATCAAGATCTACAAGGTTTCCCTCACATAGAGGAGAAATCGATCGGTGAAAACGTAGATCAAGATCACCTCTCACTTTCCCTCAAATATTAGCAAGAACCATGGGAGGGATTGAGAGGAAGAGCAAGCTTTCCAAAGGGCAACAATGGAGGAGAGAGGTGAGAAAGACTTGCTCAAGTGCTTGGGAACCGTTGGGGAAGAAAGCCCCCTTAAATAGGTCCCCGAAAAACCAACCGTTGGCAGCCTCGAATCCCGTAGCGGTACTACCGCTGCGGACCGTCCAATTGACCGTTGGCAGCGCCGAATCCCGTAGTGGTACTACCGCTGGGGGCGGCGGTACTACCGCTGCGGACCGTCCAATTGACCGTTGGCAGCGCAGCGGCGGAACTGCCGCTGCACTACCGGAGCGACCAACCCGACGGTACTACCGCCAACCTTCAGCGGTACTACCGCTGTGAGCAGCAGTACTACCGTTGAGCTACCGCTAGAGGTACCGCTAGCGAAACCCGAGGGCCGAAAACGGCGGTACCCCAAGCGGTATCGAGGGCGGTAGAAACTCCTCCATGGCAAGGTTCCAATGCTGCGAAGATGTATGTGGCGATACTACCGCTGGGGCGACCGGTACTACCGCTGGCTAGCGGTACTACCGTGCTGGTACCGCTCGAGATACCGCTGTGCCAACCCGAGGGGCAAAAACAGCGGTACCCCCAGCGATAGCGCGCAACAGTGCACTTAGCAGCGCCGGAACCAGGTGCAGCGGTACTACCGCTGCTTCCAGCGGTACTACCGCTGCCTGGAAAGACAGCAGAACGAAACTACCAGAAACCTCATAACATTTGCAAATGAACTCCGAAAGAGGTGAGACCAATTTTGTTGGAAAGATAGCGACGATAAGCACCCAACAAAAAGTGGAAATATTGCATCCCAAAAATAGAGTAAAATCACCACACATGGCAAGGTGTGGGACTTTCCTCACGGTTGAACCGGCAATATTTCCGCCACCGAAAATGCAACAGGTTTTCCAAAGTCAAACCGTTTTCGATGAACAAGAGCTTGACATGGAGATGAACCAAGCTCTAGTTCCTCACCACCATAAAAGCCAAATAAGAACCAAGAAATATGATATGCCAAGTATGCAAAGGTTTGAGCTCTCCACAACGATGCGATCAAGTTACTCACTTGAGAGCCCCTCTTGATAGTACGCCTATCTATCCTATAGCCCTATCAAGATCATACCTTTGCCTTGAGCATTCCACTTGAGTTAGATGATGACTATCTTGATCTATTCAAGTGGATCATCTTTCTTGATTGCGCGAGCACGCACATGCTTGATGAAGACTTCTTCAAATGCTCCCCCATACTCCATTATGGGAGGGCCTCGCTAAGCTTCGTCTTCATGTCTCCTTTGCAAGCTTCAATCAAAAGATATCTTCCGAGATGCATCATATTGAACTTGCACTTCATCTTCTTCTCTTGATATGTATGATGGCTTGGGGGGGTAAACATGATTGTTCACCCAATCTTCTATTCCAAGCCATACTTGCAATGAGCTCAACTCTACATATGACCATTCTTCATATAAACCCTTGAATAGAGCATTGGTCATTAAGTCATCTTGAAGAGTCCAACACACGAACTCCTATAATTTCCCATGGACAAGATCTATAAGAATATCTCAATGTAAACATTAGTCCATAAGGATTGTCATTAATTACCAAAACCACGCATGGGGGCAACCATGCACTTTCAATCTCCCCCATTTTGGTAATTGATGACAATCCCTTTTACGAGGGTTTATATAATGAATTTAAGCAACCCCACGCAACACAAAGAGTAAGGATGCAAGAGAACCACAAGAGAACAAACTCATATTCCCTTAAACCCTCTAAATTTCTCCCCCATTGGCATTGATTGCCGAAATGGGTGAAAAGTAAGAAGGCCAATATAATAAGATCTCCCCCATAAAGTGTGCATTTCTCATAATGTGAGTGAAATCAAATGTACATATTCAATGAAGAATAGATGGAGGGAGATCAAACTATATTGAGGATCCAAAGATTGCAAGAGAATATCAAATAGAAAGATACTTCAACAAAAGAATCAAGCAATCAAAAGGATCCGAAGAGTGTTCTAAATATCATGAGGGAACTCCCCAAGGTACGTGCACAAATAGGATTTTTATTTCAATATAGTGTGCACAACATGGAATCCTCACTCCCTCCTAGATAAATTCGAACACAAGCTCATGCAAGAGAATGTAAATGATAAAAGAGGCAAAACAACTTTCAACAAATAAATAAAATGTTTTGCAACATGAGCAAGGAGCGGCAAATAAAAAGATGGGTGTGAGATAAAAAGACATTTTATGAGACTAATACAAGGATGAGAAGCATCAACATAGTCTTTCAAAAAGGAGTTGCGCATAGTGAATATTATGTCTTTCCCACACCCACACACCAAAAGAGATATAGGAAATAGCTCCACAAGTTAGTAAAATGCAAAAAAGAATAACACATGAAAAATAAAGCTTGTGCCTTTTAGAAACCACCAAAGAGTCAAAAGCAATAATAGGTGGTCATTAAAGAATTGGAATATCAATTAAAGATGTACTATTATCATGTGTATAAGTTTCTAAGTAGACACGAATCACTAAGATATGGGTCTACAAATAAACATGTACACACAAGATAGATACAAGGGTAAAGATCATGATATCCAAGAGGAAGTCATAAATACACCAATAAGATCTTTGCTTAATAACATAGCACAAAGCCGAATTATATCTTAACGGAATATAAATGAACTTCCAACACATACTCATCATAGCATCAAATACTATCCACAAGGGATAAAGGTTAACAAATTGATGCTCCGAGTAAGATAACACGTATCCCAAAAGGCAAATGATTTTGAAAATTCATCAATGTTGCACATGAGAGACTTTAAGTAGAAAGTGCTAGATTGACATACTTGGGATCGACGAATCATATTAATGAATATATAGTCCCCTTATATGTAATCATCCCGGCTTACTCACATTTGCAATAAAGACGTTTTGTAAGAACCAAAATAATTGCACAAAGGGAGATTCATGCCAAGATACAACCTACACAAGGTTGAAAGCTAGAAATGTATGCATGAGGTAGATACTTGTTACCGAGATAGCATTGGTGATGTAGAAGATAAACGTTATCGATCATCCAAACTTGGCTCCAATGAACACATGGTGACACCATCTTCTTTGAAAATGAGACAAGCTTCCAATGCATCTCCAATGTACCTAAAACACATTCAAGTACAACATGGTACCCAAACTCATTGGGTCCAAAGTAGTTAGAGCAACTACAATATATAGGACAAACTCCACATAAATATGTGCATATTGATATGAAATTGAATTTCATGCACATCTTAGCCATTTAGGATTTGATGGAGTTTATCCTATATATTGGATCAACGAAAGTAAACATGCCATAAGATATACATATAGTAAATATGCATGCACAAGACTTTCAAGAATCAAATGAGATACAATTTGGACAAAACACCAATTAAATCAAGAAAGCACACACGAGTGTGGCAAGAAAAACAAATTGCCCAAACTATATCAAAAACAATATCAACACATGATAGAAGATACCTCTTCGAAAAGATACCAAATGATGAAAATATCATCAAGAAATAAACCAAACCCTCTACACTTTTCATGATGGCACAAAGTACCAAGACGAAAAATGTTTGTCTTCCAAAGAGACACCTCATCGGGATCAAATACCAAATGAAGACACCAAAAGTTCAAAAACATATAGGATTGCTCCCCCAAGATGTGTGCATTATTTATGATCTTGTATTTAAATACAAATGCACACAAATGGGATCATCACTCTCCATACATATTATTCAAGCACTAGTCATGTTCAAGGAAGGCATAAAATCCAATACCATTTTAAATAATGGTGTTCTACTCAAAGTAGGATAGCTTCCCAAAGAATAGTGCATTATCAAAAAGTATGACTTTTGAATGGCAATGCATAAGAATTGGATCATTGCTTTTCCCAACTCAAGAAAGCACAAAACAAATTTCAAGTAGAGCAATAAAGGATCAAAAAGATACAAGGAAGACAAATAAGAGTTAGATAAAAAACAAATCCTTGGCCATCAAATAAGGCAATACAAAGCAAGAGCCAAAGTGAATATGATCAACATATTTACCCCAAATATGATTATCACTTGTCAAGACAAGTAATGTATGGAGATATTTCTCGGTGGTGGATTGCAAGGATATATTCAAGATCATATTCACAAAACATAAGCATGAGGCAAAGAATAGGAATTAAAAGCCATGCTTAGATAGATAGATATTCTTGATAGCTTCACAAATCATGTGATAATGCAAAGCAACTCCAAGGAGTAGCTTGAATCAATTGGCTTCCTAAAAAGATATATGAGAACATATTTAGGGAAAGCCATACCAAGAACATCCTCCACAAACAAGATCCAAAAAAAGTGAGAGACAAAGAGCATATAAGTAAATGGGAACTTGTTTGAGCAACATGCCACATAGGAACAAGATAATTAGCAATATCAATTCTAGGTGGCAAAACCTCACATGTTCACATTTTCTAGGCTTGTAATATGCACATAGCTTATTACTCCCCCATAATGTGATAATCCATTTATTTTAAAACAAGAGGCAAACAAAACCAACTAAAGAAATTAATGGACATTATAGAATTTGAATTTCTCATGAGCAAGACATACCACATAGAGAATAGATAATATTGATATATCGACATTAAGTGGTATTTCCCATGTACACACATTTTTAGAATTGTGAAGTGCACGAAGCATATCACTCATAGTCCATTAATCTCTCTCAAAGAGAGAGTCAACAAGATAAGATAGCAAATAAAATCAATAGGGCTCAAAACAAGTAGATGGTGTGCAAACCAAAATACACATACTTGATTTCTCAAGATAAGTAAGTAGAGAGCACAACACATACAAACACTAGCAAGGTATAAAACCTAACACATGCAAGGGTGCAAGCAACTTTCAATGTATATATGATTTAAATAAAAGTTACCGCAAGGAGGAACATTGAATATGAGATAGAATATGAGATAGAACAATATAATCCATATGACTTGACTTGAGAGAATATAATTGATGAAGATCCCTTAATTCTTCATAGTGTAGCCAAGTCTCCAATGCCCTCCAACAACACCTATTGATCAAGTTTTAGCTTGTTGGTCCCCAACCAAGTTGGGTCCTATGAGGTTAGTCACAATAGGTTTGGTAACCCAAATGGTTCTTTTCTTGACACCACTTTGAGTACCAACATATTTGGCAAACACATTGCCAACCTTATCCTTCCGAAGAGAATAAACATCATCAACTATAATGGGATTGGATAAGGTACCATTTGTGCATGAAGAAGCAAGGTGACCCTTCTCACGGCATAGGTAGCAACATCGACTTCCTCCTCTCTTCTTAGTTGGAATCCCGACTTGAGGAGGAGTAGTTTGATTCTTCTTGTGAAGAGGCCGTTCTTCAACTTGAGAAACTTGAGCTTGAACTTGAGGCTTCTTCCCTTGTTTCTTCTCACTAAGATGCTTCTTCTTCAAAGGGCAAGATCTAACATGGTGCCCTTCAACTTTGCACTTGAAGCAAACAATCTTGGTTGAATCTTTGACTTGTTCTTGGCCCTTGTTCTTCTTGTTAAGCTTGGACTTGTTCTTGATATTGGAGTTGAATCCAAGTCCACTCTTGTCATTGGGGCGTCTTTGAACACTCAACATATTGTCAAGTGTAGAATCTCCAACATGACGCTTTTCCAAGTCTTTCTTCAAAGAAGTGACTTGGGCCTTGAGCTCACTTAATTCCTCTACATGGTTAGTATCAACACAAACACTAGAGGAAGTAGAGGCTTCATTGTTAGAGCAACAAGGCATGGAAAGTAATTCATCACAGGATGTAGCAACATTATGAGTGGATGAATCACTAGGACTAGCACATGGCAATGTAGCATTAAGAGTAGAAATTGTGCCATTGTCCACATGAGGCTCACAAGATGTTACCTTTGACATAATAGCCTCATGAGCTAACTTTAGCCTAGCATGGGATGCTAGAAGATCCTCATTAGAGCTAGAGAGCTTTTCATGACTTTCTTCCAATTTCTCATACTTGCTAGTTAGCAACTCAAGTTGAGCCCTTAGCTCAACATTCGCCTTCAAAATAGATGCTTCACAAGAAGTGGAGTTAGTAGCACAAGCATCATTAACATTAGAAATGGAAGAAGACAAATTGGTAAACTTATCATTCTTAGATAGTTGAGTTTGGAGTTGATCATGAGACTTGATAGGGAGAGAGTGTTCACTTTCTAAAGCCTTGAGAGCTTTGTCAAGTTTCTCTATGTCCTCACTTAGTCTAGCATTGCCAACACCAAATTCAACTTTTTCCTTTTTAAGCACTTTATATTTTGCAATAGCATGATCTCTTTCCTTAATGATTTTAGTAGTGATAAGATCATTTGATTCATCAAGAGATTCAAGTCTCTCCTCAAGAGACACTCAAAGCTCTTGCTCTTCGTCAAGGGCATTCTCTAAGGATGCCTTTACATTAGCATCTTCTCTCTCAATTTTACATTTTTGCTCGAATTGAGTATCCAAATCCTCAATGATTTCTATACATTTAATACCATGAGCAACAATTTCACATAGAGAAGAGATGGCTTCACTACCTTTGGGAAGAGCACCAAGAACACTCTCACCCTTCTTGGTTAAGGTTTCAATGTCAAAATCTTCTCCATGATGATCCTCAACCACATCATCACATATCTCCGGATTCGAGGTAGAAGTTACCTTGGAATCCTTAGCCATGAGGCAAATATGATTAATGGGTGAGGAGGATGAAGAATTAATTGAAGCACCATTGAGGTCCATGTCTTGTTCCAACAAATATTGGGATTCCTCTACATTGTTAGTCATGCAAATACTAGAGGATATGGAAGCATTATTTTCATGACAACAAGACATAGAGAGCATATCATCATTATATTTAGTTAAGCAACTATTACTTGATATGCAAGGACCATCAACTCTAGCATGTATGACATTTGGAGTGCTAGAAGAGTTTAGGTCCAAAGATAGAACATTGCAATGTGATAGAGAAGAAGTATAATCAATAGTAAGTTCACCATCAGTAATGCAATTTCTATCACCACTCACCATATCATTACCTTGTGACGAATCACATGTTGGTGAAGTGGAAGAAGTTGTGAACTCATCACGGCCGAAGGTGGAGGGAGAACAATCATCCTCGATAATTTTGGACACTTCATATATATCTTGAAGCTTGGTCCAAAGCTCATGTGCATTTCGAAAAGGCATGATTGAAGCAAGAACTACATCGGTCAAAACACATATAAGACCATTAGTAACTTGAGTCTCGAGATGAGAGTTTTTCTCATCCTCTAAAGATAATTCTTGGGAATCCTTTGGAGGAGATAAACTCACATCTACAATCCTCTTAATATAATTTGGACCCATGGCCCTAAAAAGATTAAGCATGCGAATTTTCCAAACATCATAATTTGTGCCATCGAATATGAAAGTGGGATCGTGCACTAATTCTCTAAACGACATCTTTTACTCTCTAGGCGGTAAAGCCCAAAAAGAGAGTCTGGCTCTGATACCAATTGAAAGGACAATGATGTCGCCTAGAGGGGGGGGGGGGGTGAATAGGCGGTTTAAAACTTTTACGGTTTAGGCTTGATAATTGCGGAATAAAACTAGGTGTTTAAATTAACAAGTCGACAACCTAAATAAACTAGGCTCACCTATGTGCACCAACAACTTATGCTAAGCAAGACAAACAACAAGGTGATAGCTATAGAATACTTCAAGCACGAAGGCTATCACAATGTAAAATGCATAAGTAAAAAGCTCGGGTATAGAAATAACCGAGGCACGTGGAGACGAGGATGTATTCCCGAGTTCCTCCTTGTTAAGGGAGTACGTCTCGTTGGAGAGGTGTGAACCGACACAACGGTTCAACAACCACAAAGGTTTCACCTTCTTCTCCGATGAACCGCACCATAAAGGCTTGGTTCACCTTCCACTATCGGAATTCCTTCGAGGCGGAATCCGGAGCCTTTCAACAACAATCCGGGGCACAACCCACAATGGGATTGGGGGCTCCCGAACGGCCTCCAACAACAATCCGGGGCACAACCCACAATGGGATTGGGGGCTCCCGAACGGCTTCAAGTGACCACACAAGGGTCCAACCACCACAAAGGCGTCTAGGGTCCAAGGACCCAAGAGTAACAAGCTCACAAACTTTCAACTTCCACGAATCCTCGTGGAGAGCACACCGATGCACCAAATGCAAAAGGCAAGAGCACAAGTGCTCAAAATCCTTCACTCTCAAATTCCAACAAAGCAACAAATGCTTATGGGGGAATAAGAGAGGAAGAACAAAGAGGAGATGCACCAAGAACTCCAAGATCAAGATCTACAAGGTTTCCCTCACATAGAGGAGAAATCGATCGGTGAAAACGTAGATCAAGATCACCTCTCACTTTCCCTCAAATATTAGCAAGAACCATGAGAGGGATTAAGAGGAAGAGCAAGCTTTCCAAAGGGCAACAATGGAGGAGAGAGGTGAGAAAGACTTGCTCAAGTGCTTGGGAACCGTTGGGGAAGAAAGCCCACTTAAATAGGTCCCCGAAAAACCAACCGTTGGCAGCCCCGAATCCCGTAGCGGTACTACCGCTGCGGACCGTCCAATTGACCGTTGGCAGCGCAGCGGCGGAACTGCCGCTGCACTACCGGAGCGACCAACCCGACGGTACTACCGCCAACCTCAGCGGTACTACCGCTGTGAGCAGCAGTACTACCGTTGAGCTACCGCTAGAGGTACCGCTAGCGAAACCCGAGGGCCGAAAACGGCGGTACCCCAAGCGGTATCGAGGGCGGTAGAAACTCCTCCATGGCAAGGTTCCAATGCTGCGAAGATGTATGTGGCGGTACTACCGCTGGGGCGACCGGTACTACCGCTGGCTAGCGGTACTACCGTGCTGGTACCGCTCGAGATACCGCTGTGCCAACCCGAGGGCCAAAAACAGCGGTACCCCCAGCGGTAGCGCGCAACAGTGCACTTAGCAGCGCCGGAACCAGGTGCAGCGGTACTACCGCTGCTTCCAGCGGTACTACCGCTGCCTGGAAAGACAGCAGAACGAAACTACCAGAAACCTCATAACATTTGCAAATGAACTCCGAAAGAGGTGAGACCAATTTTGTTGGAAAGATAGCGACGATAAGCACCCAACAAAAAGTGGAAATATTGCATCCCAAAAATAGAGTAAAATCACCACACATGGCAAGGTGTGGGACTTTCCTCACGGTTGAACCGGCAATATTTCCGCCACCGAAAATGCAACAGGTTTTCCAAAGTCAAACCGTTTTCGATGAACAAGAGCTTGACATGGAGATGAACCAAGCTCTAGTTCCTCACCACCATAAAAGCCAAATAAGAACCAAGAAATATGATATGCCAAGTATGCAAAGGTTTGAGCTCTCCACAACGATGCGATCAAGTTACTCACTTGAGAGCCCCTCTTGATAGTACGCCTATCTATCCTATAGCCCTATCAAGATCATACCTTTGCCTTGAGCATTCCACTTGAGTTAGATGATGACTATCTTGATCTATTCAAGTGGATCATCTTTCTTGATCGCGCGAGCACGCACATGCTTGATGAAGACTTCTTCAAATGCTCCCCCATACTCCATTATGGGAGGGCCTCGCTAAGCTTCGTCTTCATGTCTCCTTTGCAAGCTTCAATCAAAAGATATCTTCCGAGATGCATCATATTGAACTTGCACTTCATCTTCTTCTCTTGATATGTATGATGGCTTGGGGGGGTAAACATGATTGTTCACCCAATCTTCTATTCCAAGCCATACTTGCAATGAGCTCAACTCTACACATGACCATTCTTCATATAAACCCTTGAATAGAGCATTGGTCATTAAGTCATCTTGAAGAGTCCAACACATGAACTCCTATAATTTCCCATGGACAAGATCTATAAGAATATCTCAATGTAAACATTAGTCCATAAGGATTGTCATTAATTACCAAAACCACGCATGGGGGCAACCATGCACTTTCAACTGCTGCATGCAAGTCACGATTGCCATATTCTTTCCGTGCGCACGAAAAGCTAAGCTGGGTCACGTGCCCTTAATAGCATGGTCCTTTTTGTTTTGCACTAGTCAATGTGCTAGGCAGTGGAGAGTAGCATAGACTCACATAATACTAATTTATAGATAACTATTATCTCATTTCTGAATAAAAACATATGTGTAATAGCGTTGCAATGATTTATTTATTAGATACATATTCATTTTTGTTATCATGGTAGCTTCCTGGGTGAGTCTATCGTCGCCTCAAGTCAAGCTAGTTGTTCGGCACTTCAGATGTACTGCCGACACTAGAAGTTGACGTCAGCATGACTGGAGTCGAAGGAAGCGAGTAGTCGCGTCGAGGCGTTCCTCAAAACCTTATCACTCGTCGTCCCGGTGCATGATTTTAACAGACGAGATTTCAGAGACCTGCTCTCCCGGACGGCCATGCACGCAGTCGCCGAGATGGAGAAGTCCGGAAGCAGCATAGCAAAAATAACTACCCGATAGAGACAGGAAGAAGACAGTCAAGCTAGTGTCGCGTATAGAGTTTTGTATCCGCTTGTTTTCTTTTCTTAAAGGCAGATAATACAAACGCCACATAGTGGAAGCACATGTTACGTGTCAACCATCAAACATGCACATGCATGTTGATCATACGCCTCACATCTGAGTGGGAGCATAGTGCACGTGTCAAACATGCACATACATGTTGACACGTACACCTTGAAATTTCGTCTTAGACCAACTAATTGGAGCAAGCCCAATAAAGTCCAACACCATAACGAAACTGACGCTACAAAGGGCGTCAACTCGCCTGGTTACCGGGCATGTCAAAATAAAAAGGGAGGGGGATTTTCCACAACTTAACTGGTGGAAATTACACCATCTATAATGATATACTCCCTCCATTCATAGAGCAAGGCCACTAGCATAGTCAATAATATCATGTCATAATATGAACTAATTTATTAATGCATGGTCCACATTATACTCTCGCAAACTTTTTTGGAGCATGTGGCTCTTATCCTACGGTCCGTTTCTCTCCCCTCCTATTCTCTCACCTCCAAAACTAGAACCTAAAACCGGAACCTATTGTACTTAGCTATGTGTACTTTTAGGTTTGTCCTAAGTTAAACTTTGTTAGATTTGATCAAGTGCTTAGAAAAAATTACAATATTTACAACACTAAATTAACACCACTAGATGTATCTTAATACATAGTTTAGTTATATACTAATTAATGTCATACATCTTGTTACAACTTTAATTATATTACTTAGGGGTTAGGACAGAGAGCGTAAATCACTAAAACGAAGGAGAAATGTAACAATAATATGTGTATAACAACTATAATCACAAAATGGTGCAGCACAGCCCTTCAAAGTTGTATTCGAGCACGTCAATTTACTTTTATAACACTTAAACAACACTATATCGCATCTTAATACTTGTGGCAACGGCTACAGAGCATCTTAACATTTAGCTTGACTGTGCTAGGAACTTTCTCCACTATGTATCTTGCAATAGCCCAGAAGCCTTTGTGGGCGTGGGCGATCATACGACTGCCTCTCACAGGGCGACATTCACCAAATTTGTTGTGGACATGAGACCTGTCAGCCTCTCCACGACTGCTGTTATCATATAGGGCGTCCAACGTAAGGCACTCTAGTGAAGTTGCATTCTCAAGGATATGGCACGTCAGTTCGACCATGCTCTTGGCAGAGCAGAAGCCCAATATTTTCACGTTCTTGATGCTGCTGTGGCGATGTTCTGGCATCCGTCTCATATGAGAGTCTTCAGCAGAAATCAGATCCTGCCTCACGCGAGTCTGTAATACCTGCAACCATAGAAAAAACACACCCAAATGCTAGAGTTCATGCAGATATACTAGATATTGTAATAGTTGCAAGTTAGAGGAGAAGGTTACTTACACACAAGACAAAGTTCTCCAGGACAGGACAAGCATCAAGAAAATAAACTAGAGAAAAATAATCATAGGAAAAGCCCCGCATATCTGCATCATCAAGAAAAATCTCCAAGTTCCTGAGGAATAGGAATTTGGCAGCTAACATTGGTGTATTGAGCATCTGCACATAGATGGTGTCTCCGTCAAATACATTCTTCTCTAAAAACAAGTTACCATTGTACGACTTACGAGTACTGCTCTATGAATAATGCCAGCATCTGACAATCAAAAACGCAATATAAGAACTAAAGTTTGAGAATATACCTCGCCAGCCGAATATAGATTGAGGGTTTCAAGATTTGGCATAATGAATGGAAGCTTGGCACGAGCATGATGAACAAGGCTAGTTCTGAGGGCCTCACTCATTTGTAGTTTCTTTACTTGCAACAAATCTCCAACTCGAAGTTTCTCAAAGATACCATCGATGTGAACAGCAGAGACATTTGGAGCATTATTCTCTATCACTTGCAGAGCTCTGCACATAAACACTGTCAGGCAGTTGAGCCGATGTAGAAGGCAAGGTATCTTAAGGGAAACGATCTTATCACATTGCATGAGTTTCAGCTCTTCCATGGCAAAAGAATTGGAAAGAAGCTGCCCTAACTCATCTCCAGTAATATGCACATGACACAGATGCAGCCGTGTCAGGCAACCAAGTCCTGCCACTGGGTGGAAGTCACACCAACTGAGGCTAAGATGTCGAATCATGTTTCCACTCCCATTTAACAAAAATGAGCACGGGAAGTTGTAATACACTGTGTCGTATGGAGGGACTGAAAGTACGACCTCTTCAATCCCTGGAGTTATAGCAATATCAAGCCACCTGTTTAGAGAACTAGCGTTGATAGAAGAACCAAAATAATGAAGCGTGAATGACTTCATGCCAGTGCTTGAGTGTTTTCTCATAATGTTGTCTATTCTTCTGGTGAAGATCCGTGCCTGCTTATCGCTTCCACATGCCTTTCCATTCAGACCCAGAGTTTCTTCACTAAAGGTGAGGTTGGGACGGCATCTGAAGGAGCTTAGAAATGTGCGAGACACACAGCCAGCTTGGGCAGCATCTGGCAGTGGCAGCAAGGACAGTATATCATGCCATATGTCCTGCAAACACAAAAATTGAAGAAAAGTTAGCAGTATGAGCCAGATGTTCTGTGCAAAGTTTGCTCGGTTACAAAGTTAAACAGCACAACAGAGTGAAATAGTGGTAGGTAAATTAAGCACCACATCAAGTGGTTTTCCTTCATAGTGTAGACTGACAGTAAATGTTTGGCCAGGAGAGCGAATGATGCAAATAATCATACATAAGAAAGCAAGAAGGCTTTGGAGAATGTTGGAGGAAAAAACATTTGAATAAGATGGAAGATAAGTTCTCAATCCACATGTAAGAGAATTATATGATAAGAGACGCATGAATTTATGGAAGAAAATGTTGCGGCAGGATTACCAAAAGCTTTATCTTACGTAATCTAGGAAAGAAACTTGGCTTGTTCCTTCAATCAGGATTATTTCGTCTTCAGAGAAATATCAAGTCTTCAAGAAGACTCTATGAAGTGTGCTAAATAGGCAACAAAATAGAAATGCCTATACGGCATTGTGATAATGGCTGGACTGTTTTCTGCGGCAAGGACCAGAGGTACAAGGTTGCAGTGAGTTGATGAACCAACCTGTTCAGAACATGGACACAATTTTTTTCGTAACACGGAAAGGGTAGTGCAATAATCCTCACATGGAAAACACAGATTAGATAAACCAACGCAGTAGAGAACAATGGGAACTTTCATGTACATAATATTCCTGTTCCTTTAGGACTGAATTTACAAGGCTTAAATGCATATGAAGAAATAATTGACATGGAGAATGTGCATGACACCAAAATGAAAAAGAAAAAAAAGGTGTATACTCTTGTCTTTATGATAAAATTACTGGCTCCAAGGACGGTTTGGGGGGACTTTATGCAAGCATATGAGTTTAGACCTGATGGGTCGTTTTGGTATATTCAGGATATGCTGCTGAGCAGTTTTAAGTCAAAGAACCAAACAAGCTTTGAGAGCTGCATCACTGGCCATGACGACATTCAATTCAATGTGACTAGCATATGGCAGTAGGTCATGATGCGCGAGAAAACAACACTGGTAGGAGAAGACAATGCAAAACTCATCTAATGATGCAATAGGAGAGAAGCGTCGGTACTTTTGAATATAGATGTGGATGTAATTTCATTGTTGCACTTGCAAAATTGTTTCTATATTGGAGGCTAGAACACGTGATAATCATAAAAGATAGACATCTTTCTTCAAATTTTGTTCAGTGATTCCCATATGTAGCTTAACGATATGTAAGTGATTATGGTCATAAGTTTCTGCATTATATTTCATATTTTTGGGTATCCATGATGCAAACAAAGAAGATTGAAAAGGAAGTGTGTGTTTTTCTTTTATTTTGAGAGGTTTGTTGTATAATGGAACAATATGACTACAATGGTCAACTGGAATGAAACCCAACATGTTTCTGATGACAACAAAAATCACAGTCAAACATCAGATGCTTAAGTTGTGTTTCTTCAGATTATTATTAAACCCATATTGATTTATTTTGGATCCGCTAGCTAGAACACACGCACGGGCACTTCGCAATTCACACTCATAACAACAAGGTAACGAACTCCAACATATGTTTTCGGAGCTTACATTTAGCTAGCTACAGTCCCAACAAATTTGGAAATAGCTTATAGATTGGTGCCAACACCAGAGCTAAATTACATTATTTAGCTAGGAATCATCAGCATTTTATTGGCGTACCTTTGGAAGGTCCGGCAGCTCTGGCACTGAACATCTCATTCTTTTGCCGCCTAGGGGGTCATCCTTATGTTGACATGGCGAGCGCTTTCTTCTAGCCACTGAAGTTTTGTTGCCTTGGGGATTATCATCTTGTTGACGCTGTGAGCCATATCTTCTAGGCAAGGAAGCAATGGACATACCTACGACGCATCATCCAAATGAATCAGTTTAAAGGTTGAAGGAAGAAGAATCAACATATTTTTTGCCTGGGGAAAAGGAACCACAAGCAGCAGAGACGATAAATAAATATTGAATCTTCTTTGCCTAAGAGCGTGGGAACTGAACTAGTCGAGAACATGCACGACAGCACGAGACAAAAACAGCGGCGCCGAGCGAAGCAAGGAACAGCTTACTGCGGGATATTGGATTTGCCGGTGGCGCCGCTGCTGCTGCATGGACATGGCCCGGTTGAGCGCCAGCAACATCCCCGTTGCTACGACGACGACGACGATACCTCATCGGGTCGACACGAAAAACAGAGGCACCTCTCTGTTTACCTCTTATATTTAGCTGAGCCAGACAAAGGCGACCGCCTCCCCGATTTCAATTTAGATTTGAATCAGACAAGGAAACTAAACTAGCACGGGAGCAATCCGCATCGCAAACCAAACCCTAAGATAGCTCCACGCCTGGGCCTTGAGGCTTGTGTTGAAATCTTGGAGGCCCATTGGCGGTATATGCTTGAACCCGGTTGGGGAAGGAAATTGGCTAACCCTACTTGACGCCCGTTGCGTCGGTTTGGGGAGAGACGTGTATTCTCATGACGTAATTGGGGCGGCCCAGCATGGACAGGAAGGAGCAAAGGATTTCGCCGGAGACCGAGACGTCCTCGTCGAAGAAGGGGACGACGTGGCTGGCCGCGTTGTTGTCGGCAAAGGCATGGAATGGACTAAACGTAGCAGGGTAGGATGATGGGGAGTTCATCGGCGATGAGGTGCTACGGCTTGGGGTGCGGGGCAGATTCCTTGGTGCCGGAATCGGGGGAGCTTAGAGGAATGTTACGCGTCGAGCAGGGCGAGATGACGAGGGGGCCAGAGCACCGCCGAGCGCGGGTGGCGGCAGCAGGCGGTTAGGCCGGCGGCGGCGAGGGGCCGGTGTATTGGGAAGAACTGCTAGGGAATTTGAGGTGGTTGGACCGGCCCCAATCATCTCGCTGCAAGCGTCGGTGCGATACCGGACGCAAAAGGCGATGAATAGGACCTCACGTCGCAAAAATCGCAACCTCCCGTACACCTACCCTAGTCATGCAACGTGGAAAGTAAAGAATGGGTTACACTTAATTTCATTCATGCCGCTACATTGTTGGCAAACAAAACGAGAATGTCACTGTAATTTCTTCTTTTCGGAAATTGTCACTGTAATTCTCAACATCTTGGAAAATCCACTAAATGAATTGTATCTAATTAAACCTTCTTAACGAGTGCCTATTTTTAGTCTATACATCTAAGCTGGATTTTTTTTTTGCACTAGTCAATGTGCGAGAAATACTATAAAGCTACTCACAGCGGAGAGTAACATAGACACATGACATTAGTTTATAATTACCAACTCATTAGTGGATAAAAACATATGTGTAATAGCAGTCGCAAGGATTTATTCAGTGTTAATCCGTGAGCTCAAAGAAAAGGTTTTCGAAGCCAACTAATTACACACCCACCCCCACCCCTCCCTTTAGTCGACATCATCGATCCTTTTGAACCACGACCACCAAAAACATGCTACTACCCAACGCAACAAACCCTACAAAATAGGAACACGAGGCATGCTCGATGTCCTGCTCCTGGATTCGCAACCAGGGATGCACATCACTTAGGAGATGTTGGATGCACTTTGCCTTGGGCTCATCCTTAGAATGGTAGTCACCATGCAGCCACACACAAGGAGCACACAACTCCACATGCCGCCCATCACCATTCTCACAATCGATAAAAGTTACGACAAGAGGGAAGGTCGCTACATCGCTTGAGACGACCCGGTCGCTCTTGCCGGCCACCATGTTCACTTTGGGAGAACACCCAAATGTGACCTTTGGAAGGAGGGCCCGCCGCCACCGAGGCAGGGTCATCGATGAAGGAGGGTAGGGGTTGGGGGAGGGGGAACTGCCAGAGACCCTCTTGGTGAGTTATACGTCTCTCTATAATACTGTACTCCAAAAAAATATTGTTATAGAAATAATCTATGCGCTGGCCGACACGTTGGTTTTGGGGCGCTGTATGTTTTTCCAGGTGGAATGTTGGATGTTGATCGGACTGCAGTGCAGAGCATTTATTCTCAACAAAAAATAAAAGCCTAAATAAAACTTCATAATAACAAAATCCCCCAGCTAGGCCACCAGGCATGTCCCGGGTCCACGACCAAGCAGAAGTAGTAGCAGCGCAGTACTAGTGCTAGTGCCCGGCCATCCACGGGTCCACGACGCTCCGCCAAAGAACCGGTCCACCACCCCGCCAGTCTACTCCTAGCGCCGCCCATCTCGCCGCCGCCGCCGGAGAAAATGGCAGAGAAGCCGGCTGGCCCCGCCTCCAGGTCGAGGATCCGAGGCGGGCTCGCCGCCTCCGCGCCCTCCTCCAGGTATCTCGCTTCCCTCGATCTGCATTTCCGCCCAAGTCCCGTTTGAATTTCTCCGGGGCTATTGGAGCTGTTCTTTGACTTCTTTCGGCGTTTCTGGACGCAGGAGGGTGGTTTCGATGGCGTACACGGCGGCTCCCAATCAGGCCAAGAAGGTGAGGCCTCCTTGAGTGACCCCGCCTTAAATCTCCGGCGCCTTTCCTCCTGAGCATGTCTTAGCTTTTGGGGATAGCTTCTTTGTCTTGTTCGGTTAATGGTGGGTTCTTGTGTTCAAAGTTTGAATCTTTTGTTTGGTGTCGAGGAGTGTCGCATTGTCCTGTGTGGGTCGACATTAACAGTGCTTTGGCGAATTGAAGAGGGGGAATTGCCCATAAATAGTGCCCGTTGCACTTGCCAAAAATACATGCTCATCAGTAGTTGGTTACTGTTGTGCTGGTGGTTTTTGATATATGCCAACATATACATGTGCAGGTTCCTGAGCCAAAGGTTGTGAAGCCGGCGAGAACCACGCCGGCCAAGAGGCGGCAGCAGCTGGACCAGGCGCAAAAGCAGAGAGAAGAGCTCGCAGCTTTGCAGGAGCAGCTCAGTGGCCTGCAAGGGAAATTGCTTGAGAAAGATGAAGCTTTGAGTTCTGCCGAGAACTTGATTGGCCGGATTAGTGCGGCGAATGCGGCGGTTGATGAGTTGAGAGGCCAGCTTTCTGATAAGGAATCACTGGTCGAATCTACTGGCTCGGAGCTGCAGGATACAAAGGTATATTGGATTTGGTTGGTAGTTTGTGTATTTGGCTGCAGTTTCTGTTGCCAAAGTGCTATTAATGCATAACTAGTTACACATCGCCTTCATTCCAGAAAACACCACCCCAGCTACCACATTATTGTCTTAACAGAACATATACACCAATGAAGATGATGCAGTTACTTCTGGTCTAGGACACTTTATCATTCAGACTTCAGAGGACAAGTCTGTCACTCCTTCCATTCTTCTTTTGGCTGTATGGTTTTGATAATGGAAGGCAATGTGACCCAAGTGACATCTTATTCAAAATCCATCAGAAAATTATACATTTGGATATTCAATTGTACATCATGTTTTGTGAACCCATAAATTTTCCACTTTGGTTATCCTGTCTGTGCATTGATTTGACTGAACTGCGCTGATAAAGCTTTATGATGATTTGAGGTTCTGCCTGTGCTGCTGTGTGATGTTCGTGGATCCAAAAATGCAAACGCAAGTATGCATTAAGCTCTATTGGACATATCTTTTCGAGATACCTATTTGGTATTCTCATAATTCTAGTTGATTAGTAATATATGTTGCCGTCATTGTCTCTCAATGCCATGTCAAAGATGCTTATATCTCTGATTTTTGTTAAATGTTAAACAAAGATTCTAAAGAAGAAGAAAAAGAGGAAAATACCAACAGAGTTCTTTCTATTTGAACTGGCTTCTATTGTAGTGCTGTATGGGAATATCAAGTTTGCTGCTCAACATCTTATATTTTGATACGGAGGGAGTACTTATCAATTATGTATTTATGCTTGTTTATGCCACAAGATATTGGGCATTCTCATACTTCTACCTGATTAATAATATATGTTTCCATCAGTGTCTCTCAATCCCATGTTAAAGATGCTTATGCGTTTTCTTATTTTTGTAAATGCTTAACAATAGATTGTTAAAGAAGAAGAAAAGGAGGAAAAGGCTACCACAGTTTGTATTCGAACTGGCCTCTACTGTAGTGCTGTATGAGAATATCAAGTTTGCTACTCCCACATTTTGTATTGATACTTGTCCGTGTGTGTCACAAGATAGATTGCTAGTATGTAATGTAACATCATGTTCTTCATCCCTCTATCGTGAAAGTATAGACTCAATGCAACAACTTTGTTGGTACTAGCACTACTAAATAGTTTCTGATTTTTTTTTTTGTAGATTATACTGGCAGAGAAGCAAGCAGCATTGGAAAAGTTAGAATGGGAGGCAAAGGTATCAAGTACGAAGGTTGAAGAACTTGAAGTGGATGTTGCCTCTATGGATGTTGAAATCTCTGCTCTGATGAAGGTATTCAGGAAAATAACAGAGAACAGCCGAGCCTCTTATCCCACAGAAAAATCTGATGATTCATTGTTGGAGTGTGAACCAGTTCAACTCGATGTAAGCTCATGTCTTCCTTGCTACATTCCCCAAAACTCTTCCGACACAATATTCATTCACGACTTGCTTATGGAAAATGTGAATTAATTGTGTCCTGCTCTAAATACTACTATCTCTAGCTGTTTTGCTCCAAAACTAATGTCTAACTTGTTGATCATCCCATTTGCTACGAGGCAGGATCCGGTAGCTGATATTGACATGGATAAGATGGAGCAGGAAATGTCAGCCTACACTACTGCTCTGGCCGCAGCGAAAGACAATCCTACCGAGGAGTTCCTGAAGGCAGTAACCGAGGCAAGATTGAGACTCCAAGCATTTGTGCTCTAACTTGGTTGCAAAACACAGACCATGCTCTGTGCCCAGAGCAGCTCTCATGATGCTGGGTGCTGGCGCTGTATTTCGCCTCTGATAATATGATATGCACATGAGCTGATGGATGTCACCACTGGGTCTTATATGGCAGAGGATCCGTGTTTGCATCCTCTCATTTTGGATCTGGCCGATGGTGCCTCTGATCTTATTGCTGTAAAAATATGCCCCTATTAACTATTGAAGTGTATGACTGGGTGACGTCTTAGTAGATGTCAACGTGTACCATTTTAGTGAACATCTGATGAGTTCAACCTGTCTGGAAGACCCAGGGATTATTGTTCTCTGTGGTCTGAATATTTGCAATCTGAAATATGTTCTCAAACCTGCTCTGTTTTGCCGGTATGTTTTGCGCCATGCACAGAAGTTGGGTTCAAAAGCAGATATATTTCTTGATTTATGACAAAGAAGCAAGAAGGTGATCCAGAGCAATTTGTCGACATCTTATATGTATTTTAACACTTATTTTGCAAGAGAAAATCCTTCGTGTATTTTAACTCTTGTTTTGTGAGAGAAACATCACATGTATTTTAACTATTATTCACCCAAATAAAACTTTATTTTAACATTGTTTTTGTGAGAGCAAACATGCAACAGCAACTTTATCATGCATGACAACAGAGCATACACGACAATAGTCTCAGTCTACAGTTTTTAACACATTATGCTGACATATTCACAAAATTCATTAAACAGTCGACTCTGCACATATATAGGATATAAAGCATGTAAAATTTACTAAATGGAATAGGTACATAAATTGTCGTTTCTAAAAAACCTAGCTATCAAAAAACTTGCCAGATTTACATAACTAATGTTACAACCTACTGCAAGTCTACAGCCAGAAGCACAACAACCAACCTCTTGGTCAGGTACAATGTAATGTAACAAGGATACATAATTGGTACAAGTGTACAACACAGGCACAACCCTAGAAAAACCAAACACTGCCAAGCTTCCTTCAGGCAAGGACGTGATGAATGTTGGATCATTTGTCCATCACCAGCAGGCAGTAGCAGAGATAATTGAAAAAGGAAACGAAGTCATAATACAGAGTTACAGACCAGTTGATCATCCTAATACAGAATAGTAATGGTATAGTCTCGATGCGTTTTCCTCGCAGAAGAAAGTAAACAAAAGAGTATTTTGGGGAATCACGACACATTGACAGATTTTTCCGGCAATATCATGCCACACGGCGAATATATTAAAGGTATGGGCAGGCGGGCAGGCGGCAACATCTTGTATCCGAGGAGGCTGAAATCGTAGCTTTGCACTTATTCGAACTGCTCTTGTGACTGCAAGGGAGAGAGTACAAGTCAGTACATGGAAGGGGGAAGGGTTTTGAACTTGCAAAGGAATAAGAGTAGGTAAAAATAATAGCAATGGAACATGCAGTACAGCAACCTTAGAAACACCTAAGAATTATCTTTTATACCACAAACAACAGCATAGTGATACAAAAAGTAATACATAAAGGTTTTGAACTGAATGGTGTTTCAAGACAAGTATACACTAAACAAAGTTATAGATGGCAAATACTGTAGAAGACAAGTAGAGACAAGCTACAGACTTGCAGCAAGTGGTAGATGCCAACAAAAGGTATGCTGCCATGAAACATAAAATGCACCATCTATGGATTTGTTTCATAGACCTAAGGACAAATTTTAAAACAAAGAACATATTTTAATATACGGAAACATTTGATTTCAGCAACAAGTACCTAAACATCAAATGATTAAACAAATTCATCCAACAATAATAAAGGGCCTAGTATTTGCCGTGAAGGCAATGAACATGCAGGCATGCAAGAAATATAAGAGCAACTCTACTGATATAAACATGACAACGTAGTGAAAGTAACAGACTTGTATCAAAAAATCACTACAGCCAAAAGGGACCATACTGCAATCAAACAACACCATATAGATTATCCAAGTAGATAAAGAACAGATGACAGTTTTAATAGCCTAAAACAATTCCCAATGTCATAAATCACCGATCAATGGTGAGTAGCAGTCACCAATATGATCATAATACAATCATCCAACAAGCACAAAACAGGATGCACACAGAAAGGCGAAGCTGGAGCCATATATTTTGGTTTTGTAGACAATCATATACATTTCTCACTAGATATTCAAGCCATTTATTGGTCATAGCACTTTACACATCTACAAGCAGTGTGTCTAGCTATTTTACCCAAACATAACAAAAAGATAATTATTCTCTGACAGAAAATTACTTGAATGCAGAGTACACCGATATCCTAAACTTATATAACCAAGGCATTTCATTGTACAGATGCGAACCTATTTAGCTAATGGAGCAGAGAATGTCCAGAAATACAGCTAACACTGGAAGTGTAAATTCAGTGTAATACAATCAGTTGTTTTTAAGTTTTTTAGAGTGTTTAAGAATGTATATACAAATGATATGTATTAACAATCTAGCTTGGTTCGGCACAGACATAGCATGGTAATAATTTAAGAATGGTCCCAAGTTTTCATTGGTAGTTGCCAGAATATAACATGATATATGAATATTCACCATCGACAATGTTTCTTGAAACTGTGTAAAATTTTCCAGATTCAGTAAAACTTGCACTATCGTCAAGTACAGTCAAGTCCTGGCATATATAAGTTATAACTTCACTAAATATGTAGTATGATTTTAAGACTAGAGCACTGGACTTTTAAGGTTTTAAAATTTTAGATTACTTTTATAGAGTAAAAATTTCAGGTCAGTAGATGTGATGAGATAGAACCTGTTACCACAAGACTGCTCCAGTTTTGTACTTGATGTGTTGTGCATGTGGAACTTTGGATGCAATACTATTAATTCTAAGTCATGCACTTCGACATGTCCTTGCTGAGTTATCTCAATGTGCAAGAACAATACCAACAGGACCCTTCAACTAATTGTCAGAGCATCCGGTGTAGAACAAAAGGGGTTACACAAGCAAATACATGCTCCGAAACAATATAGTTAAAGCCTCTGTTACCAAACTTATATTAACTTACAAGGCCTACTCCAGAGTACTAATCAAAATGCTGGAGTATAAGCACCACTTGTCATATTTCAAGAGTACAATACAAGAGCCTTTACAATTCCATTTTGAGGATACATCATATAAACAGCAATTGGGTTACAAGGAGGTTTTCTAACAAAGCTTATTTACAAGTTACAAATCTAGTTACATTCCTGGCTTGAGCAATGCCTTTAGCTACAAAAGAATTAATGAAAAAAATATACACAACAGCAATCAGAGCGCTATACAGATTGGTTTACAGTGGGTTACATGAATATGCAGCTATACAGTGATATCTGACAAAAGAAAGCTATGTACAGGTCTACAACCAAATGAAAGAATGATTACATTGGGGAAAAAGAACAGAAGCAGAACTTACATCTCAGTTAATGCTACAACAGATCCCTGGAGACACAAGCAGTTTAAATCCACCAGTTATAAGCAGTGAACGGTAGAAAGTTGGCATGTGCAAAAAATATGCCACCTCGGATTTCCGCTGCCCCTACACTAGACATACCCTGCATCCAGTTACATCACTCGTGCGACATTCGTCGCCGCTTTGAGTGATCAACCTCCCTTGACCTGCTTCGTCTCCCGGATGACCTTCCCCTATCCCAGTCTTCATTACGATCAGATTCACGCTCCCTGTGTCTGTGATAATCACCATGGCGATCTCTGTCATCCCGGTGCCTATCCCTATCTCCTCTGTCCCTCTCCCTATCCCGATCTCTTTCCCTTTCCCTATCTCTGTCTCTCTCTCTTTCCCTCTCACGACCCACATCCCTTTCATCACGGTGCCTTCTCTCTGGCAATTCTGGTGGGGGGGGCAAATCTTTTTCCCTCTCCCGCCTTCTTTCCGGTGCCCCTGACCATTCCCGCTCTGATGGCCTCTCTTTACCATGACTCCCACCTTCTCCATAGTGCTGATCAGATGCTGCATCATCCCCGTAGCTTGATTGCTCCTCTCCTCCTCCTCCTCCTCCTCCACCCCAACCACCCATGCTCGGGTCTGGCCACATCCCAACCCCACCAGCACCCATACCACCCCCTCTCCCAAAGAACGCTGGGTTCACATGAGGAGCAACAACAGGTGGGAATGGCTGCATCATGCCTGGGAATGGTGAACCCCCAGGACCGGGGAATCCCCCAAACCCACCACCCATCCTTCCCATAGCTGCACCATATCCGGTGGGATCAAAACCCTGCCCCATCATCCCCCCGGGATGCATCATTGGTGGTGGCGGAGCCACCATCCCTCCATTCCCCATGATACCTCGGCCACCGGCCGGACCCATCCGATTCCTCATATTCCCACCCGGACCTCTACCCCCCATCCCCCCACCTCTCCCTCCCCAATTCCCACCACCTGCTCCACCGCCGCCTCCACCTCCAGCTCCTCCGCCACCCCGGCCACCTCCACCACCGCCTCCGTAATTTCCTCCAACCTGAGGCCCAACGGGGCCTCCTCCAGGTGGACCACCAGGTCTGCCACCCTTCTGAATACCTGAGTTCTGCTGACCCATAGGTTGGTGGTTCTTCATCTGAGCCTCACCCATGCGGCGCACGGTGTTGGGCGAAGCAAAGGCCACGACGCAGGGGCGGCCATTGAAGAGGTGGCCGTTCATGGCCTCCTTGCAGGCGGCGGCCGCGGCAGGGTCGAAGAAATCGACCTGGCAGTAGCCCTTGGACTTGCCGCTGGCCTTCTCGTCGAAGAAGCGAACCTCCTTGACATGGCCGTACTTCACGAGCTCGGCCTCCAGATCCGCGTCCGTGGTCCACCAGTGGAGGTCCCCGACGAAGAGCGTCGTGGCGCCGGGGCCGTCGCCGCCCCCGCCGCCGTTGCCGACCACTATCGGGCCGCCCCCGTAGTTGGGCCCTCCTCCCTGGCGGTGGAAGCCGTCCCCTCCCGTCTGGATCTGGTTGTGGTGGTGGGGCGGCGGTGGGGCCGCCGCGGCGACGGGAGGCTGGGGCGGCGGCGGGAGGTTGGGGCGGTCCATGACGGGGGCGGTCGCGGCGGGGATGTGTACCTTGTCCGGCTGCCCCATGGGCGGCGGCGGGGGCAGCGGGAGCGAGGGCGTGGGCGGGAGCTGCTGCTGAGCGGGCTTGGGAGGCTGGGTAGGAGGCGGCGGCAGCGGCGGCTGGGAGGCGTGGAGGAAGCCGTCCCCGACGTTGACGTCGTTGTAGAGGTCGTCGTAGTCGTCGTCGTCGCCGTAGTACTGGTCGACGTCCTGCACGGCGGAGATGGCCTCCTTCCGGTGGAAGGAGCCGTCCCCGTCGGGATCCATGGCGGCGGCGGCGGCGGCGGCGGCGGCAGGCAAACCCTAGCTAGGTGGGTGGCTGGATCTGGGCTGCGGAGGCGGAGGAGAGAGCGCGACGAGACGAGGTGGGAAAAAGAAAACGAAATAAGCTCGAGATCTGGTCTGGGCCGCTGGTGCGTGGATTTGGATGGTGCGCGAGCTCCCGGGTCTGAACCCGCACCGGTGTTAGGCTGACCGGTGGGCCGGTCGGGACATTGGTTCCGGTGCGGCGGGGTGGTAAAAGGAAAGATTTGTTTTCCTTGTTTTTTACTCCCTCCCTTCTATTTACCCACGTGACATATAAATATATGGGTAAATAGAAGTCAATTAATTTAGAACGGAAGGAGTATATTGCTGCGTGTATAACGTACAGATTTCGGCAAATTTCGAAAAAAAAATAAAAAGACGAAGTTGGAGATGCGAGGAAATGAACCCCGAACCTATATTCAGCGCTGATAGTGAATACAGATTTGTGGCACTCGACCACACGTGCACCTGGTATTTTTGGAACTTTTAAATTGCAGTTCAACATGTGTTTCTACGTATATGTGAATTATGGGTGTAAAAAATATCATATTCCGAGCAATATAGAAATAATAAATATCTAGTTAGGAGAAAGTGAAAATAGAGCTCCAAGTTTATCAGAAATTTCTTTTTCTTTTGTGTAGCCCAAAATATAAGTTATGTTTTTACAAAACTTCTGGCTATGCGTGTTTGTGTACCAAGTTACATGTTTTTAAAACCTGGAAGCACGGTCTTAAAGAAAATCAAATATCAGGCACACCGCTTCTCGGGTGTGGTCGGGTGCTGCTGCGAATTTTTGACTAACATTGTTCTAGCAATGGAGCTACATCCCCTATTGTCCTATTAAGACATGATTAACTTTTTATAAAAAACCACCACAGAAATCTGAAGATATAAACAGTGAGAGATCTAAGCCCTACTTGGGATGCAACACGGCGATTTGAGCTTTCTAGCCGTTCGATATGTCCCGCTCTGTATCTCCGCATCGTCCGATCATGTCAGATCCCGCTAAGAGCATCTCCTCTGGGGATCTCTAAATCGGTGTCCGGCACCCCCCAATTGGGCCTACTTTAGAGGGTGCCGGACATGTGTCCGGTCAACATTTAGAGGCCACCCACAGCGGCACTCCCCAAAGGCCGACCCCCCAAACGCGAGCAAATTGTCGAACACCTCGCGGGCGCACGAACCGGCGTCGAACAACAACACAAACGATGAACACAAATTGATCCAAACATTTAAACGAGATTTAACAAACTTATTTTTTTTAATCTAAACGAGATTTAACAAACTAAACCTAGACTAGGGGCGAGAGATAAGGCCTTTGCATCTTCGTGCACGGTCGTCGCTCATCACCATATTTCTTGACGCCGGAGAAGAGATGCCGCTTCGTGGCCGGCGAGGGGAGAAGATGTGAACCAAGCCAGGGAAGCAACGACGCTTCACTTCTGGCCATCGCTCATCTCTGTTCCCATCGGCTACAGCCTTTAGAAACGGTCCCATAGCCTCGGCTGAGCCCTAGAGGCTTCTGGCTTTGCCGGCGCCGTGTTCGGTTCACCGCCGTGACATGCGGCGGGGCGTTTGCGGCGCCCCTTTCTTCGGTGACGGCGACGCTGCTGACCAAGATGCTAGCAGCGCTGTGCCGGCGCCTTTCTTCGGTGACGGCGACGCTGCTGATGGCGTCGTCGGTTGTAGAGGCAGATCAGGCAGCTCGGGGTCGTCGTCGTCGTCGCTGGCGTCGCCGTCCTCGCCGTCACGGTCGTCGTCCGTTGAGGGCAACTCCGGCGTCGGCTCTCGGCGACCGCTACGACACGCCTCGTACTCCTTGTCCACCACGGCGTGCCAGTAGGGCGCCGAGATGGAGTACTTGGGGTCGAGTTTTTGCTCGTCCGGCATCACCGTCTACTTGCAGCTGACGAACTCGACGCGTTCCTGGCCGCTGAGCCGCGGCGCCACCGGGATGTTGGCGGCGCTCCTCACCCACCCGTCCGGAAGGGTGGCGTCGTCGGGCACCGGCAGCTGGTGGCGGCTGCTCAGCCGTGCGGTCTCCAGCGAGACCACGTATGGACGAGCGCGCTCGGCCTCCTCGCGCCACATGGCTCGCTGGAACGCCTTGGCCATCTCCGCCTCCTCGTTGCGACGCCGGAGTTCCTCTAGCTCCTCGTGGCGATGCTGCCCGCCGGGGCTGCCTGCCATGGTGGCCTATGTTTCTTGGGGGAGAGGGAGAGAGGGAGAAGTGTTTGTGTGAAGATGAGGGCTGCGCTGCGTCGGGTTTTAAAGCGGCCGGAGGGGCGGGGTTGGGTGGCCTGCATTAACGCGGCCACCGCTTCGCCTGGCCGCGCATTGACGCCGACGAAGCGTATGTAGGGCGCCGCCGCTGCGACTCCAGCACGCGTCGCTTCCGTCTGCGGCGTTGGAAGCGACGCCGCGTTATTGCGACGCGTCGCTTCGGTCTGCGGCGCGTGATGACAGGCGTGGCGCCGTCTAATCGCCTCGACATTAAACGCGGCGCAACGGCCTCCTGCACAGCGTTCGTTAACACGGGGAGAGGCTCTCGTGTGTATGACGGGCGGGCCAGCGCTGTCAGGGCCATGCGCGAGACGATGTCCGGCACCCCTAGGCCTCCAAGTATAGAGGCCCGATAGGGGTGACGGACATAAAATCGCTGGGCGAGGCTTTGGGGGTGCCGCTTGTGCGCGTTTTTCGTGTTCGGCACCCCAAAGGGCCTTTAGGGTCCTTTAGAGCCCCCGGTGGAGATGCTCTAAGCGTAGCAACCTTTCGTGACCCCACTCTCACTGATGTGTCGTGTTTGTATACCAAGTTATATTTTTTTAGAAACCTAGAAGTACGTCTTCAAAAGTTTTAAATTGCAATTCTGCTCGGGTGTTGCTACGAATTTTTAACAAATGTTGCTCTACCAATTGGGTTACATCTCTTGTTGTCCTATTAAGACATGATAAACTTTTAAAATTAGGAAACCACCACGGATATCTAAAGATATAAATGGTGAGAGGTCTGGGACGCACCACGAAGATTCGAGCTTTATGGTCGTCCAATATGCCCCGCTCTGCATCTCTGCACCGTCCGAATCATACTCTGCACCGTCCGAATCATACCAGATCCAGCATGAACATCGATACACCATATCGCTAAGCGTACCAACCTTCATGCCCCAACTCGTTCTCCGATGTTTACTCCTTTATCAATATGAAAGGCAAAACTTTTGCCTTTTGTTTTAAACAAGATTAGTAGTCAAATTTGATTTTGCACTTTCCTGACCCTGTCCATATTTCAACGAAAGTTGTGCTCTTCATGCTTAGGTATAGGCTCCTGTGAGTGACAAATATATAATGAATTATTTCTATGGTGAAATGTCAATGTGTTATGGGAAACATAAAATTTCATTTAGTAGTCAAATATCCACATTGATGATCTACTATGTGTATCGGAAAACAGGTATGCCCACTCGCAAACTGAATGATTTAACTGTATTTCAGGGTCTCGACCATAAACTTTGTACTCACCGGTGACCCGTGCAAAAACAAAGGTCACCGGTAGAACTCTTGTCAGCACTTTCTAACTGTCTTATGTGCTAAATAATCACATTAAGTATAACTAACCAACTGCACATCCTTGCTACAAAATACCCTTTAATTTTCCTGTAAGTAGATTTCCTGTAAGTAGAACTCTTTTGTAGCCTGATCACTCGCAAGGAACAAGCGCACATTACATAATTTCTCGAAACAAGAAAAGTAGTCTGGTAGATGCATTTTTCAGAACATTCACATACCCTATATATGAAAGTGTGTCGGATTCGCGCTCAAATCCGCTATCCATGTCCTTCGGATTGTTTGGGCCGTCCGATCAACGCAACGGACGCTCCAGATGCACCCGTGCCACCCCCAATTCGCGCATTACTGTAGCTCCGGTCTTTTAGCCAATCACAGCCCGACACGTCGCCCGGTCGTCGCCCGGTCACCTCCGGTTCCACCGGTCGCCGTGCCTTTTTGCAGAAAAGCCACCGGACAATTCAACTCACAACCCACAATCCTCTTTCCAGAACTGCGGAGGACCTGTTCGCAAATCCGAAAAACTTCGGATGCTTTTCTGCAAAAAGACCACCGCACTCCCCTCCCTTTACCTTCTCTCCCGCGACGCGGAGGTCGCCACCGCCGCCGACGCGCGCCGCCGCCGATAGACGCCTCCTCCCTCGAATCCAAGGACACGAGGATCTCCGCCGCCGCGTCCTCTACCTCCTCACCGGCGGAATCATGTCCGGACGGCCGGAGTCGCCGGCAAACCGCCGGGGCTCGCCGCCGCCGTATTCCGCCTCCGCCGCCGCAAGAAATGGTCGCCGCCGGCGACTCCGGCGACCAAACGGCCCGCCGCGCCGCCCGTTAGGTTCCTCTCCTCCTCCTCTTGCAGATCCGCAGGATCTCGAGGCCCGACGCGCGCCGCCGCGCAGCGCGAGCTCGGCCGCGCCGTCCGCGTCCGCCGCCGGTGACGTCGAGGGCTGACGTCACCACGTGCGGCTGACGCATGGGCCCGCCTGTCGGCCGTTTTCATTTCCAGAATAAAAAATCATATATTCCAATGCATAACTCAGAAAATACAAAAAAATACCAAAATTTGAATAAAAAATATATCTTTGCAACCAACACATTTACATGCATGTTTACACAATTCAAAAAAAATACAAGGAATGATATATTTTTTACATTAACTGGACCAATTCCTAGATCGTGAAAACATTTCGATAAATGTCACCACAAATTTTTTTGTCTATTAGTGCCATACAATCACAGTTTAAATGTACGTGTATCGAAGTTTCAAATCTCCTTATCCAAATTTCAAATTATAAAGAAAACCAAAAACAAAAAATCAAATTACAGAGAAAACCAGAAAAAAAAAATATCTTCCAACGCACAACTCAGAAAAATACAAACAAGATACCAAAATTTGAAGAAACAATATTATCTTTGCAACCACCACATTTACATATATGTCTACACAATTAAAAAAATTACAATAACTGATATAATTTTTACATTAACTGGCCCAATTTCTTTTTTATATTAACGGGACCAATTCCTACATCGTGAAAACATTTCGATAAATGGCATCGCATTATTTTTTTGGCTATTACTGCCATATAATCACAATTTAAATGTACGTGAATCGAAGTTTCAAATCTCTTACAGATCTTCTTATTCAAATTTTAAATTTACATACTTCCACGTTTCTAACCTCTTTGAAGACTACTCAGTTTTCAAACGTCCAAATATTCCGAATTGGAACTAAACATTCTTGAAACTCAACTTTTGTCAAATTCAATTAGTTTATTTACTACACGGGCGTGGCAGAGCCGCGCTAAGTTCCCTAGTCTTACCGAAAGTTGGTAGCATAATTTTAATGCTCTTGGTTACCAAGTTTCCTGGAGGTAGTTTCACTTATGATCTCACAATATCACCTGCTACGATGAGCTCTTGATACAAAAAAAAGGGTGCCAGGACACATCTCCAGATACAATTAGTGCTTTCAGCTGGCATTCATGTGTACTCTTTTCTACTCCTACATCTTTTACTCTTGTGACATTTCATCTTCAGTTTCAATGGTGCACATGTTTCTGGCTTTGATTGTGGTGTCTTTTTGGCCAGTTTCTAACCATTTGGTGCTAGATGACAGGAGAGGAGGTTGCCTTGCCGATGACTGTCAATGTGAAGTAGCTTGCCTTGCTGATGACTGCAGACCAGGTTGAACAAGAACTCATCGCTCTAGACAGGTTATTGTCGAAGCAACAATAGCTCTTATTCACAACAACACTAAACGATGCTATCATAAACTTCTTGAGACAGAGAACCCTTCTGGGACTAAACTACTGTATTGGTTATCAACAAAATCATTGCAACTACATCTAGACTACTCGACTGTGCCAAAGGCCAGAACTTTGGCAAAGATAAATGTAAGGTAGGCATACTAATTGAAATGCAAGGTTAACTTCGGTTGATGCATTTTTGTTACAAAATGAGATTACCTCCTTTGTTTTTTGGTGACCACAGAGATGTGCCGATGATCGACGAGATCCCGGCAGATGTGCTTGTGCTTGGTGACCGAGACGACAGCACGCCGTGCGCTGCAGCGGTAGTGGGGCAATTGCGTTGGTCGTCGAGGTCCCGGAGTATTATTGTTTAACAGCATGATCATATCTTAAATATAAAACCAATCATCCCAGAAAATTAATAATAATAATACAGCTGCCATTCAGACAAGATAATATCACCACTCAAGATTCATAACTAAAATATAGTAAAAGTAACATATATTATTGAGGTCCAGATAAGGAATCCTTACAATCTACTAGAGATAATGACACCTTACAATTAACCAGACATAGCTACTTATTACAAGAAATCAGAGATACATATATGGACCAACAGGGAGAATCTAAAGGAAGAACATCAAGAGTTCACCCCCAGTAGCACAATAAGATCTAATGATTGCCACAACTGAAAATTCAGTCATGAGTCTAGCACTACCCAGGTGACCACAACCACAAACATTTCAAAGCACACACTGAATGCTACTGCTTCCAACATCATAGCGTTCGGACATGTGCTTGATCAACTGGAGTGAACTGCTTCCAATATTGTTGCGCTTCACCTCGAGGCCAGTGAAGATAGCATAATCAGTGTCAAATCGATGTCCTCCTTGTCTAAAGAGGAGGAGAACGAGCATGTGCACATCATAGTCCCTAAGAGCGTAGCAACACAAAACTTATCGTGTATCAAGCAAAGCTCATTGGTAATCCTAACTCAGATGTTTATCGCGAGGAGTGCAGCGGTGGAACATCAACAGATGAAAAAAAAACAAATGAATAAATCACAGCACGATAAGTGCTTTAGCACGGCATAAATAATCTCAAAGGCACGGTTGTCAGGTGCCCTTGTAACACATACTTGCTGTTATACACGTGAGGCAAAGACTGCTTCATGCAGTTAAGCAATGGTATGCACGACGAATTTACACTTTCTTTTTTGGATCCCAACACATTTGGAACATCGTTTGTTCCAGTACAAAGTTATGTTGCACCATAATTCTACGGGAAACAAAACTACAAAACCAATCATCCAAGCAAACAAACAGCTATTATGGGAAAATTAATAATAATAATACAGCTGCCATTCAGACAGGGTAATATCACACTCAAGATTCATAACTATATAATATAATAAAAGTAACATAATTATTGAGGTCCGGATAAGGAATCCTTACAATTTAGCAGAGGTAAAGACACCTTACAATTAACCAGACATAGCTACTTATTACAATATAAACCAGAGATACATATATGGACCAACAGGATAATCTAAAAGAAGAGCAGCAAGAGTTCACCCCCAGTAGCACAATAAGATCTAATACTGAAAATTCAGTCATGAGCCTAGCACTGCCCAGGTGACCACAAGCATTTCACAGCACACACTGAATGCTATATCTTCCAAAATCGTAACGTTTGGACATGTGCTTGATCAACTGGAGTGAAGCATCACCAGTAATGCTTCGCTTTACCTCCAGGCCAGTGAAGACAGCATGCTCAGTGTCATCCATGTCCTCCTCGTCTGAAGAGGAGGAGAATGAGCATGTGCGCAGCATAGTCCCGAATAACGCTACAACACAAAACTTGCCGAAGCCAAGGTTCAACAGGTGCAATTGGGTTGGCAACCACCGTTTATCCTCAGACAAGTCGAGATAATCCCAAGTATGGAGCGGTATCGGTGGATGCGCAGAGTCAATGGCAGAGAGGTCAAAAGCACATAAGCTGGACAAGGGGTTGCGGCCTGAGAGACCAAACCAGAGGTTGAGCTCGGGGACATACTCAGCACTGCCAAAGAAGGGCAGTACCCAGTCAGCAACTGGTCTCCAAACACCCTCCAATGTGTCAAAGGTGTAGGTGCCTCTGCCCTCCTCTTCAAAATATGGTGATATGCATATGGCGGGGCCGTCAATCACAGCATAAGAATAAGTGTCGGGGAATGTCCCTGGATCACTGAGAAATGGTGGTGGCGGTAGAACATCCCAGTACCACCTCTCCTTGTGGTGCCAGAGCACCTCAAAGCAGCTTCTGATTTCGCTAGTGGGGTACAGGTCCAAGAAGAAATGGGACTGATGTTTTATGGGGTCAGCTGGATCGGCTTGGGGTATGGAGAAAGAGATGACATGCGATCTCTTGCATGCATTGGGAGAAGGGATGAGTTCAACGAAATTCAAATCAACGCTGTAGACCGCAATCTGATGTTGACCGTTGGCGTAGAAAATGTTGTTCTCTCCTCCCAGTAGAGAGAACAAGTATGACAACCTAGAGGTTCCCCAACTAGGTGAGGATTGGAAGTTGATTACAGGCGGAGGCAATTTCTTCCGACGTCCCATCACTCGTCGTTTATTCTTGTTCTCGCTTGCGTCATGTGATTCTTGTTGTGCGACTTCAGAGTCTCTGTAGAAGAGGTGCTTGCCGAGATCGATGCGGCGGAGCGAATACGAACGATTCCTGAAGTCGTGAACAATCAGATTCAAGAACCGACGACTCATAGAAAGAAAGAGAACCGGCACTGGAGCAAAGCAATAGATCTGGAAGAATCGGGGGCGGAAAGCTATGGGAGTTTTGGATAGAATCTAGGTTGAGCAGTAATCCCTCCCCACTTTACCGAACTATCTGCTAATTGGATATTGGCCCAAATCCTTAGGCAGTCAGAGGCCCATTTTGCTTCACATTGTCGCTGGGTCGGGCCGGCAACGTGCTAAATCCAAGTAGTTGTACGTGATCAAGACAGTAGCGCACCGTGGAAATTCTCAAAAAAAAAAGTAGCGCACCGTGGACCTTTTGACTGTCATTGCCCATGGCAAACATTCTGAATCTTTCAGTTTTCTACACTACTACTAAAAGAGAGAACTTAAACTTTCCTATGTCCACCAAACCAAGTGCACACAGATCTACCAGAACCATTCGATCATCACCATCCAAGAGTCCAGATTCGGTCAAACAGGGCAATGGTCTAGATCGATCCTGTCGACCGGCAGAACACGGTCTGCCAAATCTCCACCGTCCGACTTCCGTTCCCACGCCTCTGCCCCGATCCGTGAATTTCTCTACCGTAACCGGCGACCTCCCGATCTCCCACCTCCTCCTTCTACCTCGCCTCCGATGGCCGCCCGCTCGCGCCCTCCGCGCGCCCATCGCCTCCCTCCAGCCGTCCGGCTCCCTCCACCTCCGCGTCCGCGCGCTCCGCGGCGGGGGCGGCGACGGCGGATCCACCTGCACCGAGTCGCGCGACTGCTTCCTCTCCATGTACCTCGGCAAGAAGCCCGACAAGGCCGACCCCAACGTGGTCATTCCCCTCATCCCCTGACCTCTCCATCGCCACCCGTGCTTGCCTTGGAGAGCTTGTGGCCGACGCCGGGATGGAAGGGGTTAGCCATCTCTGGCGTCTTCCGATTGCCTGATGATAAATTGCTCTGGATTTGGTTTCCAATAGGCAATAGCAGTATTTCTTGATTTGTTTGATGTGACAGGGAATGTTGATCTGGAGATTGTTCTGTTTTTGCAGTTTTCTTTGCGGTGTCCGACTGGAGCTGCCATGGGAAAGGGGTATCACAAATGTAAGGATCCAATCATGGCCGTGGCCCTTTTCAGTTCATATTCTTCAGAGGACAATACATTTTTCTTCCATGTCCTGTTACAGAATGTTTCTTGATTTATCAAGATCTAAACTAAAAGATGATTCAGGTTGAACTCCCAGTTTTGCTGATCCAGGGGTAAACCTGGGTGTGTTTTCACCTGCAGTTTACTTAGTACTGCAACGACATGAAAATTGAGATAACCACCTCAGATGGTCAGTTATGTGCAAGTTAAAGGTGTGTGAAGTACTGCAGTTCAGTCTTGGGATAGTATTTGACAGAGCAGATCAAGGACATGGCCACAGGGGTGTGGTTCCGTGGAGAATCTAAGATCTTTGGATCTGTTGTTCATGATGATACAAATTACATTAATACATCGCAGGTTAGAAAACATAGCAAAATATGTCCTTTCTTTGAGTAACTTGTGCATCTATACTGCAGTGGCTGCTACACCTTTGGCTGGTTAATCATCTTGTATTATCTGTATCTCGCAGGTGCAGCAGTAGCATGGGTTTTCTCTTAGTGATTGACATCAGAACAAGTGACCCTGGTGTTTTTGGTGGATCTCTGGCGTTGAGTTTGTCTAGGAAATGGCAGCCATATAAGATAGCATGACACTACACACATGTCGTATACTTGTAGCTCTTTCAGTTAATTTTAACACTGATGTCTGCTCGGGACCTACAAATTCTTCAAAGAACTATATTGCAGCTTTATCAGCCTTCTATTTCTGGTACTTGAAGTTCTGTTCCTTGGAAGTGAGGCGACCTTAGTTATAAAAAACCATGACTTCTTATGTGAAGATCTTATGCAGGTACTGGTCTTATAAGGTATGCACGGGAGGAGAGAATTTGATATTGTTATATTATTGCCTATCTCTTATGTAAAATATAGTCAAATTTACAGTCATGTACGATGTTTAACTGCTGCCCAAATTTTAAGCAAATAGCTGACTTTTTTTTTGGATATTGCTAACATCCAGTGTGCTCCATTCCTATCTTTTCACTTGAATATTAATGTGGAGATCTTTGACCTCTAAGTTGTCCCCTTGGATAATTATTTGACTGCTATTTTCAGGGCATGGACTTGACAGAGATAATGGTAATTCCTCTCATTTTTAAGTGCTAAATGGTATAGAGCATAGAACAAGTATTGTACCATTATGTTCTGAAGGTATTTTAAAACCATTGATCATACTGTATCGGGGGGGTTGTACATCATTACACTTTTATGCTATGTGTATGTTTGCACAAATCGCTTAAAATGATTTCTTGATTTAATCTTCAGAAATATTTATATTCAGGAGAACCGAGGGCTTGTTCTGATACTCTTATCATTGGATTCCTTATGTGCCAAGTTGTAAACTTATACGCAAGAGGCTTGGTGCAACTGTCTCTAGCCATTCTAGCCAGTCATCATCTACAAACGAACCGCAAAGTACCAATATTTTCATTCTAGGTTTCATCGGGTCTCTGAGGAGGAGCGGTCTGCATATTGTAATGTCTGCATCAAGATGCATTGGGTGAAGTTGAGGCAGCGGAGAGTTACCAGGGATAGATGGGCTGCAACAAGCAGCATATTGAACAATGGAACAATATCTGGAGTTGGAAATGTGCAGTTGCTGAAGAATGATTTAAATTCAGAAAATTATTCCATGTGTGTTAATCGATGGGTTGGGAGCTTTCCCTGGCATGGGGGTACAAGTGTGGCGGTGTCACGGGATTGTGTAGGAGCTCGTCGGGCCGCCGGAGTAGAAGAGCGGCTGCGGCGAGGGGTGGGTGTTGGGAAGAGCTGCGGTGGCGTTGGCGAGGTAGCCGACGACCTGACTTGCGCTGTTTTCTTGGGATATGGGATTTTGACCATGATTTGGATCGGCCCCTGGGTGGTGCCACCATGATTTCAGATCAATATTTGACATTTTTGTTCTCTCTCATAGGTACAAAAGACAAGTCATGTATTTTATTGCAGATGAGTTTTATTCTATTTGTCCTTGAAAATAGTCTCATATTCTTCATGAGAATCATCTCATATTAAGTACAGATGATAATATATGAAGCCCAGATCCACGTGCTGGTCTACTTCCATGTTCTCAAATATTACAAGACGAGCATTTTTTTCATATTATGTAGTTCTCCATGGATCTGAAATCAACTTGAATTTGTCATTACAAGTTTGATTTTGCTTATTTTTCTACACGCTCGACTAATTGTTGGTGTACAGTTATTTTGTTTCCTATAGAGGTTGTACTAGGGATTATTAGGGGTACCGATATGGAAAAGTACCATTTGTTCCAATCAAAATTAAAGAGCGCATGATCTTTCACAGTGACCTATAAACGGTTTAAACATAAAATTATTATTATACTATAAAGACGTGCGTTGCACGTGCACGGCTACTAGTTCTGATAAAAGTCGCTCGGTTTCTAGGTCTATCACATGTTTGCCATCTTCTCCCGTCTTTTAAAGACATGCTCTTGTAATACTAGGCTAAAAATTCGGAGGGTACACCCACATAGTGATATTATGCCACCCCCCTATGTAGTATCCTGTTCTCTTCACACCATCCCCAATATCTTCATCTTCCCGGCAATACACATGGACGCCATCATCCGATGTCATGGAGTAGACTTCATCACCAGGCAATTTGTTTTCTCTAGAGTATGTAGGGTTAGAATAGTATATGTGGTTTCTCTCCAAACCACGACACCCGGTACCCACTGGCACATGCACCGCCATAGAACACATTGGCCCCAAGAACAAGCCATAGTCTCCAAAGTTAGTCACCTCTTCCCACTTGTACTCGTAGGGCTCATCGTTGTCTGCATGGACGAGCCTGAAAACTTTGAAGAAATGCTCGCGGTTGGGCAACCACTTGGTCCTTACTGCCATTGATAGTTTGCCATGTAGCTCCATGATGTAGGTAGAATCGTCCCGTGATCTCGGGCCGTCGCGTTTTCGGATTGCTAGTTTGTGGGTGGATGCGATGACTGGCCTGCCGTCTTTCTCCAAGGCAATTCTGAACTTGATCAGTTCCTCCGTAAGGTGCAAGAGGCCATACAGGTCACCGTCGCAGAAGGCGATATCGGTGAAAAGCATTTTTTCATGCCAACCTTTCGTAGTCCACCCACTCCCACAACCAAGTTTGCATAGCGCAATATCACGCCAATCGCGAGTGATGGTAGCGAGCATGCACCCTTCAGAGGTTGGGGCTTGAGAGAAGATGATCTTCGTGATGGGGTTTTGGTTTAGACGGCCTGGCCTCAGTGTCGGTGCCACCACCTCAGAACCAGAGAAGAGATTCACCATCACGACCTGGAAGTTGTCCACGGCGGCGATCCAGCCGTTGCTGTGGGAGCCAGCATACCGCGCGCGCATCACGACCACCTTGTCTGGGACGCGCAAGACCCAGCTCTCGTCGGGGCCGCAAAGGGGCTTCGTCTTGCCGTCGCGGTTCGGCGATAGGAGCAGGGCCGGCTCTAAGGCTAGTTGGCAGGTGCGGCCATCTAGGGCCCAGGCCAGAGTGGGGCCGATTTTTTTTATTCATTCATAATTTGATTACTACACATCTAAAAAAAATGTTGTCAGTAAAAAAAATGTTTGGCTGGCCTGGCCGGCTGGGCCTTTCTCTCCATCGATGGGCCTTTCTCTCCATCGCTAGCACACGAGAGTGCCAACATTGATCTTGAAATTGTGCTCAACGATTTTGCATCCAGAAATGCCCGAAGGAGGTTTTTTGTGAAGAATTCAAGCATTATTTGAGGTAATCAAATTAGAAGGGAATATTATTGTTATATTTTTGCAACTTGTTTAGACTTTTTGTCGTGATATGACATTGCTTAATTGCTTATATGAATTATCTATGGATGTCTTGGAAGAAAAATATGTGCTTAGATGTAAACTTTTAATATTTTGCATCATGTACGTAGATTACAGTAAATATAGGGGCCATTTTTTCAACCTTGCACTAGGGCACCAAATTATATAGAGCCGGCCCTGGATAGGAGCAGCACCGGGGAGGCCGGCGGTGCCGGGAGCCGCGACGTAGCACCGCGCCACTGCTTGCAGACCGCGGCGAGGCGCACGCGGTCGCCTAGTGAGGACCCCATCATGGAGCGGATCATGCCGAGGAGATCACCAGGGAGCTCAGACCACTGCGCCGCCGCTGACGATTCCGCAGTGCTTCCGTCGCCGTCGGTTATCTCCGTCGCAGCCATCGATCGATCTCAGTATATTTTCGCTCGAGATTACGACTTCAGGAGTATGTAAGTAACTTGGTGCCCTAAAAATTCAAGAGGATTCCGATATATATATAGACCCGTACGTGCTCCGGAGTCCGAAAAGGAAACTAACTAGAGGTCCGATGTCGTCGCCTCGTCGGTCGGATAGTTTGCCCAAGACGTCGATCAGGCCTTCGATTTATTAACAGGCTCAAGTTTAATCGATGCAGAATCACACGTACGTACGGTATCTTCCTCCACTCCGGTGCGGAGGGAAAATTAAACGTACGGCCGTGCATGGCATGCACCCGCATGGCGCGCGCCACCGCTGACAAATTAAGACCGCGACGCCAAAGATAGCCACCGCCTCCGCGCGCCTGTATAACTCCGCCACCGTCTCCGCCTTTCCTACGTCAAAAGTTCAACACGCGCTACCAAGCCCTGCACGTCCTGCTAGCGATCGACACGCATGACGCATCAACGCGACATGGCCCGCGCCGGACGATGCCTCCTCTTCGTTCTCCTCGCCGTGGCTCTCGCGACGGCGAACGGTGCGGAGTCCCCGGCCGCCTCTCCGGAGAAGTCCAAAACCACCACGCTGCCGGCGGCCGCGCTGGCGAAGGCGCACGGCGTGGTCGGCACCCTCGAGGCCGGCGTGGCCGGGACACTCGGGATGCTCAAGACCACCCTTGCCGCGCATCCCGGCGCCAAGGCTAAGGCCCCTGCCGCCGCCGGTGCACCGGATGACGCCGCGCCCGCCATGGCCCCTGCCGGTGCTCCTGGCGCCGCTGGCTCCCGGCGACATGGCAAGGCAGCTGCCAGTGCCCCTGCTGCCGGCGCCCCGGATTACGCAGGTCCCGCCGGCGCTCCAGGATATGGCTCGGGAGCCATGGCCCCTGACGTGGGATCTCCAGCTCACCACGCCTTCACAATGGAACTTGGCGCCTCCGGTCCGACCGGAGAGGCCGAGGAGGCTCCAGCGGGCGCCCCCGAGGCGGAAGCGGAGGTCGAGGGCGAGGCCACGGGACCGTCCGCCTCCGAAGGGCCAGAAGCCGGCGGCCCGGGCTCGGAAGCGTCCAGCGAAGAAGCCGCCTTCCCGCCCGACGCGCCCATCGCCGGGGAGGCCCCCATGGCCGAGGTCACCAGCTCCGACAACAGCGCGGCGGCGACCGAAGCGACCCCCGCTGCCGCTGGCACCACTGAGGGCCCCGCCGCCGCTGCAGAGGCCCCCGGTCCGGACTCCGGGGAGGCTGACGCCGCTAGTGGAGCAAGCATCGCCTTGTCCGGAGGCCTCAGGGGTGTCGTCCCGTTCTTCGCCGCCGCCATATGCGTCGTGGCCGCTCTCTAAGACGGCCTAGCCGCGTTTGAAATTTGGAATTTGGAGGGAAGTGCACGCGCTGCTGCACAACAAATTACATGCCGTGCTGTGCATGGGCAGGAACCGGGGAAGACTGAAGAGAAACGACGTGGTCACTTGCTGCACCATTTCACTTCGAGCTTGGCTGAGTACTTATATTCATTGTTCAATAGTCTTTATTATGTTGTACTATCATCAATTCAAGTAAGATACGCAGAACCTATGCAAGCATTAGTATGCTTCATGATCGGAAAGAAAACGCAAAAGACCCTGAGAGCGTGAATTGTTTCAAAACTCTGTTCAAGATTTTTCAAGAATACTTTCAGTTGCAGGCATGCAACTGTAGCTGGGCTGTGCTATGTGTTAGTTGGGCCTCAAAGCCTACAAGGCCAACATTTACACTCATACTCACTCGAATTCATAAAAAGTGTCGCCCATTTTGTACTGAACTAGTACAAACTTTGTACTAGATGAGCAACACTTTTTATGGATCGGAGTGAGTATAATATCTCGTAGTTCCCCTAAAAAGAATCTCGTAGGGCACTCCTTTTTATTCTATTAATTTTTTTTAAAGTAGAGATTTCTTCCTCTCAGGCTCTGGTACTTCCTCTACTTAAAAAAAAACCTAAAAATCATATTTATATGGTTTAAAAATATGTGAAAAAATCGTGCATGTTTTCAATTGTATATCCCACAATCGTGTAAAGCATCGATTCGAAATATATTCTATTCGGATCTACACAAAAATGAGAATTGTGTGGATCTAAATGTATGCACTTTCAAATCTCCTAGATTTACAACATTTATCACTAACACTGCATGATCATGTTGTGCGTAATGACACATGTTGTCATGATCGTTGATAAAGTACTATGATCCTCGAACATATCTAGTCCTCGAACAATTGCAAAGCGATATTTCAACTCTCCAAATGTCGTCTCCACATTTTTTTTAATACCAGGTTGCATATAGTAAACTTTTTTGTTACCTTGGGGTATGATACTAGCTTCGCAAATGTTTCCCATTGGGTTAGCTAACATCTACAAGATAATATCCAGTTGTGAACTTGCGATTGTTGACCGCAAACTCCACAGGAGGTCCTCTCTACGGGCAAACCTTGAAAAGAGTGATGAGGGCATTGATATCAAAACATTGAAAAGAGTGATGAACGCATTGATATCATTGCAAGACCGAGAAATATCAAAGTAATCTTAGGAAATCCATGTTTTGTGATGTGCATTAGCTTCATCACTAAGTGTGGGATCATGGATTTGTCTAGTGAATTTCCCATGCCATGTTAAAGTGGGTCATTTTCACCTCTAATGCATACAATCAATGGATAAGAGCATTTTCGGGAAGCCACTAGCTTAATTAGTTGCTAGAATCCTCTTTGTATCTTGATCATTTGGAGCTGGTATATACTCCTTACCAAATATGTCAATAAACGCTCTTGCAACACGGTGTAAGCTCTTATGATGGTACTCTCCGTAGTTGTCAAGTGATTGTTGATAAGTCTCAAACATATTAATAATTTTTGGTTGTTGCAATGTATCTTGAGTTGTAACCTATGTACAACCACATGTTAGGAATATTTTCATTACAACTTATATGCAACCTATGTGTAAGTGAGAAAATTTCATTTGCAACTAATGTGCAACCCCGTGCAAGGGGGAATTTTTTGAGGTTTAAAGGCAGACGTACTACCATTCGATTAGAAGAGAAGAAAAGTATTTACATTGTCGCTCGTGAAGGCAAGATCCCAAGGGCCAAAAAATATAAAAAACGCGCCAACAAATAAGGTGAACTACTCGCTACCGGGCACCCCGTCGCAAGGGGGAATTATCAGATGTGACCTAAGTGCAACCCATGTTCAGCCGGATAAATCTGAATTGCAATCCATGTACAACTCACAAACTGCACCCAATCAGAATATAAATTTGACGATATTAGATATTAGAGTTAAGTCAGCTCTAACTTAATTCTCATCCAAACGAGAATTAGCAAAATTGAAGAAAAAAATGCACTTTAGAGATGCCCACATCTTTCACAGAATGACTTTCATATTTGAGGAGCTGAGGCTCAAAAATTGGACATTCAATGTAAGCCGAGCCTGCCGAGTACTCCGGCATCTATCATGCGAGAATTTCCAATAATTGGAGTCACTAGTTTGTAGAGTGAGATGAACCGCTTGCAGTTTATCACATAGGAAAAGAAACTACACGGTGTGCTGTAAATTGAGCCCGTCGGTGGTGTTGATACAGCCGACCCAACGTGTGCTCGTCACTGCCACATCCAACGCCACAAGAATCCAGACATGAGTAGTGAGGAAGAAGACATGAAAATACGAGCAAAAAGTTACTCCTATTCCAGGTTGTGAGAAAAGGCAAATTACAGTTGGAAACGGCAAGCTTTGCCCGTAGGCTCTCCACCTTAAACCTGCTCCACTCTCGATCCACGCTTACATATCCGAGACAATCGAACTAGGAGCACTCCACTCTCGATCCACGCTGCTCCCACTCCGCTCACTCCCACTCCTGCACCACACACACACACGCTGACACACAATGCGCCGACGCATGCCTCTCGCCGCCGCCGTCCTCTTCGTCGCGCTAATGCTCCCGCTCGCGAGGGCGGCCGCAGGTGGCAAGACCCCCGCCACGGCGCCCGCGGCGCCGCCGAACGTCACGGCCGCGATGGCGAAGGGCGGCTGCAAGGCCTTCGCGGCCCTGATCGCGGCCTCCCCCGACGCGGCGTCCACCTACGCGTCCGCCGCGGCCGGCGGCATGACGGTGTTCTGCCCCTCCGACGACGCCGTCGCCGCGTTCGCGCCCAGGTACAAGAACCTCACCGCCGACGGGAAGGCGTCGCTGCTGCTCTTCCACGCCGTGCCGGTGTACTACGCGCCGGGGAGCCTCAAGTCGAACAACGGCGTCATGAACACGCTCGCCACCGACGGCTCCGCCGGGAACTACAACTTCACGCTTCAGAACGAGGGCAACGTGGCCACCATCAAGACGGGCGCCTCCGACGCCGTCGCGCGGGTCAGGTCCACGCTGCTGGACGCGGACCCCGTCGCCGTCTACGCCGTCGACAGGGTGGTCGAGCCGGTCGAGCTGTTCAAGCCCGCGCCGTCCCCGACGCCCGCGCCCGCGCCCGCCCCAGCGGCCGACGCGCCAAAGGCTGGCAAGGGCGCCGCCGCGCGCCACAGGGCGGCTCCTGCCGTCGTCGCGGACGCGCCTGGGCCTGACGCCGCCGACGCCGACTCTCCCCCGGCGGACCAGGAGAAGGACTCCAAGAAGAGCGCGGCCGCCGGCGCGCCGTGCTCCCGGTGGTTCGCCGCGGCGCTGGCGGCCGTGGCCGTGGCCTCCACGCTGGCTTAGGGGGATGTTTCTTTATCTTCTTCCTGGTGTCTGATCTGTTGTCGTTATGGTGGTGTGATGTGATCATGGCGTGCTGACACGCTTGCGGGAATTGGTGCTTCTTTCTCGGAAGCAATAGTTGTGTGCTCTGTTTTTTGTTCTTGTTTCGTACGTAGATGTTCTTCTTTGTTTGTTATTGCTGTAACCTCCTCGTGCTACTAGAAGATCATGGATGGATGCACGAGAGGTTCGATGGCACCCTGAGCTTATCATCAGGTAGTATTGGTTTTCTTTTGATTGATCTGGTGACTGGCTGGTGTTTGCTCCAAATTAATCATACTGATAGAGGCATTTTGCAAATCATCGTTTCAACTTGTTGTTTTGGGACGCACTCCTGCAAGTCAATTTCTGCTTAGACCCAGGTCTCGAACCTGCCATGGTCTTCGGACAGCAGAGATTAACAAATGGCGCGATGGGTCCTTTGCTTGAACGGAGCGCAACCTCAGGCCGGCATTCACTCATTTCTTGGGGCTTCAGCTGTCGGTGGATCCTATCTATCCAGGTCAAACCACACATGGAAAGCACAAAGAAGCAGTAGATTAAAGAGAACAGGGAGGGGAGGTGGTGGAAAAGCTTGGTGCGGGCGGACATGGAGATGAGTGGAAAAGAGAAGTTACAGTGTACCCAATACCTTCGTTTTGGAAGGCCAGATGAAAAACTTCCCGGAAAGCACCGGAGCACTTCTCTTGTTTGCAAGGGTAGATGGAGGGAGGTAAAGCTCTACCGGTGCTATGCTACCAACACACTGGGCCTCGATGCTCGATCACTGCCGCTGCCCACCGGCCACAGAGTTCGATCCCAACATAGCCCAAGCATCATTTCGTGCAAGAAAGTACGTACTCCGAGTCTCGAATCCGGCAAGAGGAATTATGAGCGGCGATCTTGTGTCGTGCTCCTGTGGCCATTTTCGAGGGTGTTCGTTCTGGCCAGTCCACTACTCCACTGGCCTATCTTTTTCTTCGAGATGTGTCCTACCATCTATATTTACGATGATATCGATCGATCGATGCGCACGCATAGGCACGGCGCAGGGTAAAGTGTTTTTGTACCAACGGTGGGCATGGCCTCGCTCTCATGCCAGCCACGATGCTTGCCGTGATGCCCTGCATGCGACACGCGCGCGCCACCACCGGAACACCAGCGGCCGAGAAGAGCCCGCGCGTGCCTGCCAGCCTCGCCGTCCGGAGAAAACCCCGCCACCTCGCCGTGTTTGTAGTTGTACACAAATAAAGCCTGCGATGATCTCGCCGCCCGGGCTCCGCGCAACGGCAACCGCACCGCACCGTGCAATGGCTCGCAGAACGCTCGTCCTCGCGACGCTCCTCCTGGCCGCCGTGGCCGTGGCGCAGGACGCCGCGGACGCGCCGGCCGCCGATGCCCCCGCCGACGCGCCGGCTGCCGACTACATCGACGAGTCCGCCTACGCGCCGGCCGTGGAGGTCAACAGCGAGGCCGACGCCCGCGCGCCGGCACCGGCGCCTGCCGCCGTACCCCCGACGAGCACTGATCGAATCAAGCGGCCGGTTCTTTGCGATTTGCTTCATCGTGTAACAGGTCGTGCGCATGGCAAGCGGTGGCCTTGCTAGGATCGATCGATTTTTTTTTTACGTGATCGATCGAATATGCACATTTCTGTTCGTTTAATCGTTTTACCGCCTGTCGTCTCAACAATTGGTGTCTGTAACTTCAGGGCCTGTCTAACGTGGTACTGTAGGCACTAACTAATCAATAGTATATGAATGCGGTCGTCAGTTGTAGATATAAAACGAAACAATTTCGAGACGGTGGTGTGCAGATGATCAGTTGTTAATTTCGTAGGTTACACATTTTTCACAATGTATATACTGTACTACTCCCTCTGTTTAACAATGCAAGATCTTTTAGCCATTTTTCACATTCATATGTGTACATGTGTATCTAGACACGTTTTAATGTACATGTCCACTCAATTCAGTATGGATCTAGCTAGACAACAGATGTAACACCTAAAACATCTTAGGGAGTACAAATTTGTTTCCATACGAAAGTCATGTATTATGTTGTAAGAGTATGTCTGTGTGGTGGATAGAGCTTACCCTACAATGTTAGAAGATTGCTAATTATTTTGCATGTCGATAGATTTTGAAACCAATGTCTTAGCTAACTTGTTTGTTTTAAATCTCAGTTACTTTAGAAAAGTGTAACTACAGTTTAAAAAAAGTGTAATTACACTTTTCTGAACTGAACTGGACAGAAAAGTACAATTGCACATTTCTTTGAACTACGATTGTATTTCTCTGAAAATTGACTCAGACTTAAAAAAATAGTCAACTGGAATTAAGGAATTTCGATAGATTTTTGTCTAGTTCGGTTTATTTTCCTTGCCAATGTTGCCCAGCTCATCGTAAACCAAAACGTCAACCGAAATTCTGGTTAGCAGGATAGTTTACAGGGCGAGTTGAGACTGAAAATAAACATAACCTAACCCAACCTCGGAGCACTATCAGAATCCGGTTGTTTGCCGAACATCCGGCTCTTTGCTAGAGTGTTCATCGGACGCTCTGCAAAGGCTGTTATATGCCGTTTGCTTGATGAAAGACTACATATCATATGGGGTAGTGGTTTTTTGTGGGCCGGGAGAATTTTTTTGTCATCTTACGACATCGACGGGGCGACGTTTACGGGTGCCGTCGTTTCTTCTTGAAGGGTGTCGGGTGTATCCCTTTCTCACTCACCCCTGCGTACGGGGAAACCCTAGGACATGTCCGGGCAACAACGTCATCATCGTCACAGTCCTTCTTGAAGGTGGTGCTTGGTACGCAACATCTTGAAGCTTTGGGAGTGTGGTATTCGGTGGGCGCAGCGGTTACAAGCCATCTTAGTTTTGTCGATTTGTCGTTGTCGGCATTTTTTTCTTTTTCTCTTTTTTTCTCCTTTGGGCTTGACTGTGTTGTGGCCCCATCAATTGTATCGTTTGGTTGCTATATTTATGTAGCGGGGCGAGAGCCTGGTTCGAGGAGGATACACCCCACAAAAGAGAAGATACTTCGTAAATAAGCTGGCAGGAACTCGACAAAGAGCTCACACTCGGCAAACAAGCGGGACATGTGTCTCAATGAGTCGTTGTTGACGGAAGGGGGACAATGCTACCTTCTCAGTCGAGTCTTCCTTAGCACTAGGCGAACTTTTTATTATTTTATTTCTCTGTCTTTTCCCACCTACAATTTTTTCATGTTGTAGTTCATGATAATGTGGCCATTTTTGGCACAGTGGTGTATCTTTCCATGCCAAATAATAATGCCGCCACGACTTACAATTTTTTATTACGAAATCCATTTTCAAAGTGCCACAAATGTTTTTTTGTGAACCAAGTGCAAGAAATTGTTGTAAAATGTCTACATTCCAATTTTCACACAGTAGGCCATATTGGATGTCAAAATCCCAAAGAATTTACTTTTTGTATCTTCTAGCTAATTTTGAACATATAAATGAGTTTTTGCTGATTTTTGGAGATCTAGTGATAGTTTATTTGTAAAATTACAAACCAATTATTTAAGGTATCTAAATAATATTCTATGTGATTGCCCTTGAAGGGTGTTGAAATATTAAGGTCTTTGCTATGAATAGATAATCAGATTTTGATCCCATTTTGGAGAAAAAAAATGTAAATAAAGACCATTTAGCATCATGTGTTTTTATTCGTATTTGAAGCCAAGAAAAATGATAAACCAAAATGTTGATAACTTAAAATAAATCCTTAAAAAAATCTTATCATGAACATTAAAAGGCTTATCATTTTCATGGCATGGCTCATGATGATCTGATCATTTTTGTGAGAGAGGTGCATCTCGTGCGTACGAAACGATAGTGAAAAAGTGTTCAAGTTTTTTTTACAAAAATCTTGTTCCATTCTGATTGCCCAAATGGGTTTTTTTGTGAAGTAGTGGAAAATGTATGGTGTAAAATGGCACGATTTCAATCTTCATACAACATAGACCATATGGATGGCCAATTTTCAAACAATTTGAATTTTATAGATTTGTAGCCTTTTCCCATTTAATTTTTTTTATTTTGTCGATTTTCATAAAGTAATCCAACTCCAAACTACAAGTGTGTGTGATAGTTTATTCCTGAAAATTGCCAAAAGTCATACAAAGATACCCTAAAAAGGGTTATATGGAATGGTCATAGAGGGTGTTGAAATATTATGTTCCTTAATATGAATAGATGCGTTGGTGATTTTGACCCCATTTTCAGAAAAGTCAGAGTAAATATGGAACAGTTCTACTCTTTGGAACAAAGCCATCTTATGTGTACTAGTTGCTAGAAAACAAATCCAAACTTGAAATTTGAAAAGTTAGAAAAATCATCACGAATTGTTGTATCATGTACTAACATTTGAAACTTTCAAGCAAAATGATAAAAACATGATCATATCCATGACGTAGTTCATAATAATTTTGCCACATTTATCATAGAGGTGCATCTTGCCATGCGAAATATCTTTGCCAAATGTAGTTTCCAACTTTTTGTTATAAAAAATATTTTTCTGTTTCTACCAAAGTGAGGTTGTATGCGAAGTGAAAGTGCATGGTTGTCCCCATGCATGGTTTTGGTAATTAATGACAATCCTTATGGCCTAATGTTTGCTTTGAGATATACTTGTAGATCTTGTCCATAGGAAAAGATTGGAGTTCATGTGTTGGACTCTAGTAGTTTACATGATGATCAATGCTCTACTCAAGGGTTTATATGAAGAATGGTCATGTGAAGAGTTGAGCTTATTGCAAGTATGGCTTGGAAAAGAAGATTGAGTGATCAATCATGTTTTACCCCAAGCCATCATACATATCAAGAGAAGAAGATGAAGCGCAAGATCAATATGATGCATCTCGAAGATATCATTTGATTGAAGCTTGCAAAGGAGTCATGAAGACGATGCTTAGCGAGGCCCTCCCATAATGGAGTATGGGGGAGCATTTGGAGAAGTCTTCATCAAGCATGTGCTAGCAAGCACAATCAAGAAAGGTGTTTCAACTTGAGAGAGTCAAGATCGTCATCATCGAGCTCAAGTGGAATGCGCAAGGCAAAGGTATGATCTTGATAGGTTTTCTATTTTACCGGTCTCATGGTGTTAGTGGGAGACCGGGTTTTAGGATAGACGGCGTACTATCAAGAGGGGCTCTCAAGTGAGTAACTTGATCGCATCGTTGTGGAGAGCTCAAACCTTTGCATACTTGGCATATCATATTTCTTGGTTCTTATTTGGCTTTTATGGTGGTGAGGAATTAGAGCTTGGTTCATCTCCATGTCAAGCTCTAGTTCATCGAAAACGGTTTTACCTTGGAAAACTAGTTGCGTTTTCGGTGGCGGAAATATTGCCGGTTCAACCGTGAGGAAAGTCCCACACCTTGCCATGTGTGGTGATTTTACTCTATTTATGGGATGCAATATTTTCACTTTTTGTAGCCTTCTCCTTGTCGGTACCTTTCCAACGGAGTTGGTCTCACCTCATTCGGAGTTCATTTGCAAAAGTTATAGCTGTGTTTTTGGTGTTCGGACAGGCCCGGTAGTACCGGAGAGTTTTGTTCCGGTAGTACCGCAGTCAGCCGGTAGTACCGGGCTCGCTGCGGTAGTACCGGGCTCTCTGCGGTACTACTCTCTGAAGTTGGTTTTTCGGGCGTTTTGGCACGGATGGCCCCGGTAGTACCGGGGTTGGAGCCCAGCACTTGGGCCCGGTAGTACCGGGGTATTTTTCCCCGGTAGTACCGCGCGCTCGGTTTTCTGCGTTGACGAAGGTACCGCAGGGCCGGTACTACCGGGCTTTAGGCCGGTACTACCGCCCTTGCGGAAGAAGATGCTGTTGCAACGGCCAGATATTTGTGCTAGACTATAAAAGGGGCCTTCTTCCCCAATGGTTGACAAGCTCTAGAGCAAGTCTTTCTCCTCTCTCTCCTCCATTGTTGCCCTTTGTAAAGCTTGCTCTTCCTCTCAATCCCTCCCATGGTTCTTGCTAATATTTGAGGGAAAGTGAGAGGTGATCTTGATCTACGTTTCCACCGATCGATTTCTCCTCTATGTGAGGGAAACCTTGTAGATCTTGATCTTGGAGTTCTTGGTGCATCTCCTCTTTGTTCTTCCTCTCTTATTCCCCCATAAGCATTTGTTGCTTTGTTGGAATTTGAGAGTGAAGGATTTGAGCACTTGTGCTCTTGCCTTTTGCATTTGGTGCATCGGTGTGCTCTCCACGAGGATTCGTGGAAGTTGAAAACTTGTGAACTTGTTACTCTTGGGTCCTTGGACCCTAGACGCCTTTGTGGTGGTTGGACCCTTGTGTGGTCACTTGAAGCCGTTCGGGAGCCCCCAATCCCATTGTGGGTTGTGCCCCGGATTGTTGTTGGAGGCCGTTCGGGAGCCCCCAATCCCATTGTGGGTTGTGCCCCGGATTGTTGTTGAAAGGCTCCGGATTCCGCCTCGAAGGAATTCCGATAGTGGAAGGTGAACCAAGCCTTTGTGGTGCGGTTCATCGGAGAAGAAGGTGAAACCTTTGTGGTTGTTGAACCGTTGTGTCGGTTCACACCTCTCCAACGAGACGTACTCCCTTAACAAGGAGGAACTCGGAAATACATCCTCGTCTCCGCGTGCTTCGGTTATTTCTATACCCGAGCTTTTACTTATGCACTTTACATTGTGATAGCCTTCGTGCTTGAAGTATTCTATATTGCTATCACCTTGTTGTTTGTCTTGCTTAGCATAAGTTGTTGGTGCACATAGGTGAGCCTAGTTTATTTAGGTTGTCGGCTTGTTAATTTAAACATCTAGTTTTATTCCGCAATTATCAAGCCTAAACCGGAAAAGTTTTAAACCGCCTATTCACCCCCCCCCTCTAGGCGACATCATTGTCCTTTCAATTGGTATCAGAGCCTGGGCTCTCTTTTTGGGCTTTACCGCCTAGAGAGTAAAAGATGTCGTTTAGAGAATTAGTGCACGATCCCACTTTCATATTCAATGGCACAAATTATGATGTTTGGAAAATTCGCATGCTTAATCTTTTTAGGGCCATGGGTCCAAATTATATTAAGAGGATTGTAGATGTGAGCTTATCTCCTCCAAAGGATTCCCAAGAATTATCTTTAGAGGATGAGATAAACTCTCATCTCGAGACTCAAGTTACTAATGGTCTTATGTGTGTTTTGAGCGATGTAGTTCTTGCTTCAATCATGCCTTTTCGAAATGCACATGAGCTTTGGACCAAGCTTCAAGATATATATGAAGTGTCCAAAATTATTGAGGATGATTGTTCTCCCTCCACCTCCGGCCGTGATGAGTTCACAACTTCTTCCACTTCACCAACATGTGATTCGTCACAAGGAAATGATATGGTGAGTGGTGATAGAAATTGCATTGGTGATGGTGAACTTACTATTGATTATACTTCTTCTCTATCACATTGTAATGTTCTATCTTTGGACTTAAACTCTTCTAGCACTCCAAATGTCATACATGCTAGAGTTGATTGTCCTTGCATATCAAGTAATAGTTGTTTAACTAAATATGATGATGATATGCTCTCTATGTCTTGTTGTGATGAAAATTACTCTTCCATATCCTCTAGTATTTGCATGACTAACAATGTAGAGGAATCCCAACACTTGTTGGAACAAGACATGGAACTCAATGGAGCTTCAAGTATTTCTTCATCCTCTTCAACCATTAATCATGTTTGCCTTATGGCTAAGGATTCCGAGGTATCTCCCACCTCGAATCCAAATAGTGATGATGTGGATGAGGATTCTCATGAAGAAGGTTTTGACTTTGAATCCTTAACCAAGATGGGTGAGATGGTACTTGGTGCTCTCCCCAAAGGTAGTAAAGCTATCCCTCCTCTTTGTGAAATCATTGATTATGTTACTAAGAGTAGGGAATTCATTGAGGATTTGGAAAGTCAATTTGATGAGAAATGTCAAATTGAGAGAGATGACTCTATCACCATAGCTTCTTTGAAAGCTTCTCTTGAAGAGGAAGAAGAGCTTAGGTCTTCTCTTGAAGAGAAACTTGAATCCCTTGATGAGTCTAATGATCTTATTATTGCTAAAATCATTAAGGAAAGAGATCATGCTATTGCAAAATATAAAGTGCTTAAAAAGGAAAAAGTTGAATTTGGTGTTGACAATGCTAGACTAAGTGAGGACATAGAGAAACTTGACAAAGCTCTCAAGGCTTTAGAAAGTGAACACTCTCTCCTCATCAAGTCTCATGATCAACTCCAAACTCAACTATCTAAGAATGATAAGCTTACCAATTTGTCTTCTTCCATTTCTAATGTTAATGATGCTTGTGCTACTAACTCCACTTCTTGTGAAGCATCTATTTTGAAGGAGAATGTTGAGCTAAGGGCTCAACTTGAGTTGCTATCTAGTAAGTATGGGAAATTGGAAGAAAGTCATGAAAAGCTTTCTAACTCTAATGATGATCTTCTAGCATCCCATGCTAGGCTAAAGTTAGCTCATGAGGCTATCTCTACAAAGGTAACATCTTGTGAGCCTCATGTGGATATTGGCACAACTTCTTCTAGAAATGCCTTATTGCCATGTGCTAGTCCGAGTGATTCATCCACTCACAATGCTTCTACATCTTGTGATGAATTACTTTCCATACCTTGTTGCTCTAACAATGAAGCGTCTACTTCCTCTAGTGTTTTTGTTGATACTAACCATGTAGAGGAATTAAATGAGCTCAAGGCCCAAGTCACTTCTTTGAAGAAAGACTTGGAAAAGCGTCATGTTGGGAAGTCCACACTTGACAATATGTTGAGTGTTCAAAGACGCCCCAATGATAAGAGTGGACTTGGATTCAACTCAAACAACAAGAACAAGTCCAAGATCATTAAGAAGAAAAAGGGCCAAGAACAAGTCAAAGACTCGGCCAAGATTGTTTGCTTCAAGTGCAAAGTTGAAGGGCACCATGTTAGATCTTGCCCTTTGAAGAAGAAGGCTCTTAGTGAGAAGCAACAAGGGAAGAAGCCTCAAGTTCAAACTCAAGCTCCTCAAGTTGAAGAACGGTCTCTTCCCAAGAAGAATCAAGCTACCCCTCCTCAAGTCAAGACTCCAACTAAAAAGAGAGGAGGAAGTCGATGTTGCTACCTATGCCGTGAGAAGGGTCACCTTGCTTCTTCATGCACAAATGGTACCTTATCCAACCCCATTATAGTTGATGATGTTTATTCTCTTCGGAAGGATAAGGTTGGCAATGTGTTTGCCAAATATGTTGGTACTCAAAGTGGTGTCAAGAAAAGAACCATTTGGGTTGCCAAACCTATTGTGACTAACCTCTTAGGACCCAACGTGGTTGGGGACCAACAAGCTAAAACTTGATCAATAGGTGTTGTTGGAGGACATTGGAGACTTGGCTACACTATGAAGAATTAAGGGATCTTCATCAATTATATTCTCTCAAGTCAAGTCATATGGATTATATTGTTCTATCTCATATCCAATGTTCCTCCTTGCGGTAACTTTTATTTAAATCATATATATATTGAAAGTTGCTTGCACCCTTGCATGTGTTAGGTTTTGTACCTTGCTAGTGTTTGTATGTGTTGTGCTCTCTACTTACTTATCTTGAGAAATCAAGTATGTGTATTTTGGTTTGCACACCATCTACTTGTTTTGAGCCCTATTGCTTTTATTTGCTATCTTATCTTGTTGGCTCTCTTTGAGAGATAAATGGACTATCCATTTTTGGAGAGTGATATGCTTCGTGCACTTCACAATACTAAAAATGTGTGTACATGAGGAATACCACTTAGTTTTGATATATCAAGTTTATCTATTCTCTATGTGGTATGTCATGCTCATGAGAAATTCAAATTCTATAATGTCCATTAATTTCTCGAGTTGGTTTTGTTTGCCTCTTGTTTTAAATAAATGGATTATCACATTATGGGGGAGTAATAAGCTATGTGCATATTACAAACCTAGAAAATGTGAACATATGAGGTATTGCCACCTAGAATTGATAGTCTTCATTATCTTATACTTTTGTGGCATGATTCTCAAACAAGTTCCTTTTTGCTTAAATGATTTTTGCCTCTCACCGTTAGATCTTGTTTGTGATGGAATTCCTTGATATGGCTTTCCCTAAATATGTTCTCATATATCTTTTTGTGAAGCCAATTGCTTCAAGCTACTCCTTGGAGTTGCTTTGCATGATCACGTAAATATTTGAAGCTATCAAGAATAACTATCTATCTAAGCATGGCTCTTAATTCCTATCCTTTGCCACATGCTTATGTTTTGTGAATATGGTCTTGAATATATCTTTGCAATCCACCCCCGAGAAATATCTCCATACATTACTTGTCGTGACAAGTGATAATCATATTTTGTGGTATATATATTGATCATATTCACTTTGACTCTTGCTTTGAATTGCCTTATTTGATTGCCAAGAATTTAGTTTGATCTAACTTTCTTGTGTCTTCCTTGTATCTTTTGGATCCTTTATTGCTCTACTTGAAATTTGTTTTGTGCTTTCTTGAGTTGGGACTAGCAATGAACCAATTCTTGTGCATTGACCTTCAAAAGTCATACTTCTTAATAATGCACTATTCTTTGGGAAGCTATCCTACTTGGGAAGCTATCATTCTTTAGATTGGTATTGCAATTTCTTGCCTTTCTTGAATATGACTAGTGTTTATATATATGGAGAGTGATGATCTCATTTGTGTGCATTTTGTATTCAAATGCAAGATCATAAATAATGCACACATCTTGGGGGAGCAATCCTATATGCTTTCGAACATTAGTTGTCTTCATTTGGTATTTGATCCCGATGACGTGTCTCTTTGGAAGACAAACATTTTTCGTCTTGGCACTTTGTGCCATCATGAAAAGTGTAGAGGGTTTGGTTTATTATTTGATGGTATTTTCTTCAATTGGTTTCTTGCTTTCATTTGTTATCTTTTCAAAGTGGTTTCTTCAATCATGTGTTGATTTGGGTCTTTGATATAATTTGGACAATTCCTTTTCTTGTCACACTTGTGTGTGATTTCATTGCTTAATTGGTGTTTTTTCCAAATTATATCTCATTTGGTTCTTGAAAGTCATGTGCATGCATTTTTATTATATGTATATCTTATGGCATGTGTACTTTCGTTGATCCAATATATAGGATAAACTCCATCAAATCCTAAATGGCTAAGATGTGCATGAAATTCAATTTCATATCAATATGCACATATTTATGTGGAGTTTGTCCTATGTATTGTAGTTGCTCTAACTACTTTGGACCCAATGAGTTTGGGTACCATTTTGTACTTGAATTTGTTTTAGGTACATGTGGAGATGCATTGGAAGCTTGTCTCATTTACAAGGAAGGTGGTGTCACCATGTGTTCATTGGAGCCAAGTTTGGATGATCGTTAACTCTTATACTATACATCACCAATGCTATCTCGGTAACAAGTATCTACCTCATGCATACATTTCTAGTTTTCAACCTTGTGTAGGTTGTATCTTGGCATGAATCTTTTTGTTGCAATTATTTTTGGTTCTTACAAAACGTCTTTATTGCAAATGTGAGTAAGCCGGGATGATTACATATAAGAGGACTATATATTCATTTCTATGATTCATCGATCCCAATTATGTCAATCTAGCACTTTCTACTTAAAGTCTCTCATGTGCAACATTGATGAATTTTCAAAATCATTTGCGTTTTGTGTTACTTGTTATCTTACTCGGAGCATCCATTTGTTAACCTTTATCCCTCGTGGATAGTTTTTGATGCTATGATGAGTATGTGTTGGAATTTCATTTATATTCCGTTAAGATATAATTCGGCTTTGTGCTATGTTATTAAGCAAAGATCTTATTGGTGTATTTATGACTTCCTCTTGGATATCATGATTCTTTACCCTTGTATCTATCTTGTGTGTACATGTTTATTTGTAGACCCATATCTTAGTGATTCGTGTCTACTTAGAAACTTATACACATAAGAAAAGTTACATCTTTAATTGATATTCCAATTCTTTAGTGACCACCTCTTTTTGCTTTTGATTCTTTGGTGGTTTCTAAAAGGCACAAGCTTCATTTTTTTGTGCTATGCTTTTTGCATTTTACTAAGCTCGTGGAGCTATTTGCTTTATCTCTTTTGGTGTGGGGGTATGGGAAAGACATGATATGCACTATGTGCAACTCTTTTTGAAAGACTATGTTGATGCTTTGGCTCATCCTTGTATTAGTCTCCTAAAATGTCTTTGTATCTCACACCCATTCTTTTATTTGCCGCTCCTTGCTCTTGTTGCAAAACATTTTATTAGGTGAAAGTTGTTTTGCCTCCTTTATCATTTACATTCTCTTGCATGAGCTTGTGTTCGAATTCATCTAGGAGGGAGTGAGGATTCCATGTTGTGCACACTATATTGAAATACAAATCCTATTTATGCACGTACCTTGGGGAGTTCCCTCATGATATTTAGAACACTTTTCGGATCCTTTTGATTGCTTGCTTCTTTCGTTGAAGTATCTTTCCATTTGATATTCTTTTGCAATCCTTGGATCCTCTATATAGTTTGATCTCCCTCCATCTACTCGTCATTGGATATGTGCATTTGATTTCACTCATATTATGAGAAATGCACACATTATGGGGGAGCTCTCACTATATTTGCCTTCTAAGTTTTTCTTTCCATTTCGGCAATCGATGCCAATGGGGGAGAAATTTAGAGGGTTTAAGAGGGTTTAAGAGAATATGGGTTTGTTCTCTTGCGGTTCTCTTGCATCCTTGCTCTTTGTGTTGCATGGTTGCTTAAATTCATTATATAAACCCTCGTAAAATGGATTGTCATCAATTACCAAAATGGGGGAGATTGAAAGTGCATGGTTGTCCCCATGCATGGTTTTGGTAATTAATGACAATCCTTATGGCCTAATGTTTGCTTTGAGATATACTTGTAGATCTTGTCCATAGGAAAAGATTGGAGTTCATGTGTTGGACTCTAGTAGTTTACATGATGATCAATGCTCTACTCAAGGGTTTATATGAAGAATGGTCATGTGAAGAGTTGAGCTTATTGCAAGTATGGCTTGGAAAAGAAGATTGAGTGATCAATCATGTTTTACCCCAAGCCATCATACATATCAAGAGAAGAAGATGAAGCGCAAGATCAATATGATGCATCTCGAAGATATCATTTGATTGAAGCTTGCAAAGGAGTCATGAAGACGATGCTTAGCGAGGCCCTCCCATAATGGAGTATGGGGGAGCATTTGGAGAAGTCTTCATCAAGCATGTGCTAGCAAGCACAATCAAGAAAGGTGTTTCAACTTGAGAGAGTCAAGATCGTCATCATCGAGCTCAAGTGGAATGCGCAAGGCAAAGGTATGATCTTGATAGGTTTTCTATTTTACCGGTCTCATGGTGTTAGTGGGAGACCGGGTTTTAGGATAGACGGCGTACTATCAAGAGGGGCTCTCAAGTGAGTAAATTGATCGCATCGTTGTGGAGAGCTCAAACCTTTGCATACTTGGCATATCATATTTCTTGGTTCTTATTTGGCTTTTATGGTGGTGAGGAATTAGAGCTTGGTTCATCTCCATGTCAAGCTCTAGTTCATCGAAAACGGTTTTACCTTGGAAAACTAGTTGCGTTTTCGGTGGCGGAAATATTGCCGGTTCAACCGTGAGGAAAGTCCCACACCTTGCCATGTGTGGTGATTTTACTCTATTTATGGGATGCAATATTTTCACTTTTTGTAGCCTTCTCCTTGTCGGTACCTTTCCAACGGAGTTGGTCTCACCTCATTCGGAGTTCATTTGCAAAAGTTATAGCTGTGTTTTTGGTGTTCGGACAGGCCCGGTAGTACCGGAGAGTTTTGTTCCGGTAGTACCGCAGTCAGCCGGTAGTACCGGGCTCGCTGCGGTAGTACCGGGCTCTCTGCGGTACTACTCTCTGAAGTTGGTTTTTCGGGCGTTTTGGCACGGATGGCCCCGGTAGTACCGGGGTTGGAGCCCAGCACTTGGGCCCGGTAGTACCGGGGTATTTTTCCCCGGTAGTACCGCGCGCTCGGTTTTCTGCGTTGACGAAGGTACCGCAGGGCCGGTACTACCGGGCTTTAGGCCGGTACTACCGCCCTTGCGGAAGAAGATGCTGTTGCAACGGCCAGATATTTGTGCTAGACTATAAAAGGGGCCTTCTTCCCCAATGGTTGACAAGCTCTAGAGCAAGTCTTTCTCCTCTCTCTCCTCCATTGTTGCCCTTTGTAAAGCTTGCTCTTCCTCTCAATCCCTCCCATGGTTCTTGCTAATATTTGAGGGAAAGTGAGAGGTGATCTTGATCTACGTTTCCACCGATCGATTTCTCCTCTATGTGAGGGAAACCTTGTAGATCTTGATCTTGGAGTTCTTGGTGCATCTCCTCTTTGTTCTTCCTCTCTTATTCCCCCATAAGCATTTGTTGCTTTGTTGGAATTTGAGAGTGAAGGATTTGAGCACTTGTGCTCTTGCCTTTTGCATTTGGTGCATCGGTGTGCTCTCCACGAGGATTCGTGGAAGTTGAAAACTTGTGAACTTGTTACTCTTGGGTCCTTGGACCCTAGACGCCTTTGTGGTGGTTGGACCCTTGTGTGGTCACTTGAAGCCGTTCGGGAGCCCCCAATCCCATTGTGGGTTGTGCCCCGGATTGTTGTTGGAGGCCGTTCGGGAGCCCCCAATCCCATTGTGGGTTGTGCCCCGGATTGTTGTTGAAAGGCTCCGGATTCCGCCTCGAAGGAATTCCGATAGTGGAAGGTGAACCAAGCCTTTGTGGTGCGGTTCATCGGAGAAGAAGGTGAAACCTTTGTGGTTGTTGAACCGTTGTGTCGGTTCACACCTCTCCAACGAGACGTACTCCCTTAACAAGGAGGAACTCGGAAATACATCCTCGTCTCCGCGTGCTTCGGTTATTTCTATACCCGAGCTTTTACTTATGCACTTTACATTGTGATAGCCTTCGTGCTTGAAGTATTCTATATTGCTATCACCTTGTTGTTTGTCTTGCTTAGCATAAGTTGTTGGTGCACATAGGTGAGCCTAGTTTATTTAGGTTGTCGGCTTGTTAATTTAAACATCTAGTTTTATTCCGCAATTATCAAGCCTAAACCGGAAAAGTTTTAAACCGCCTATTCACCCCCCCCCTCTAGGCGACATCATTGTCCTTTCACGAAGGAAATTAAAAGAATATGATGCAAAATTGCACCTTCGAAATCTACATACGAAGTAGACCATATTGGACAAGCAATTCCTAAGTATTTTGCATCTCTAACTTTCTAGCTACTTATTCCTGGCCGATTTCTCAAAAGTAATTCAAACCTAAAGTATAAGTATGTTATAATTTGTTCCAAAAAATTGCCAACAGTCATTTTAAGTTACCCAAGTAGGTAACTATGAAAAAGACACAGAGGGTGGTTAATGATTCAAACCCTTTTCTATGAAAGGATGTGCAAAAAATATCACCTCAATTTCAGAAAATCAAAAGATATTAGTACATAATCTTGTAAATATTAAATATCTCTCAATATGTTTTATTTAGCAATTTTTTGCATATATAAAAATAATTCTTTCAAACTCAAATTTAACCTTTTCAAGAAAAAAATGCAACCAAGCACATCGGTGCTCGTGTCACAAATCTGCGTTCAATAATCAGTCTGCTATGTATATTCTTCGTGTCCACTCCCTCCATTCCATTCCACAGTATAAAATGTTTTAATTGTTATAATGTTGTCCAAATTCGGACTAAAAAGAAGATACATGTACATTAAAACGTGTCTATATACATGTGTGTACATTCACTCACACTTTTTTTTCTTCTGTTTAAACAAACGTTAGATCTCGCGATTACTAAGCAGCGCCAGGTGAACTATTTCAGTCTCTGTTTTAAATAGCCGGCTATAGCCCAGCTATAGCCGTGTGAGAAGGTCGGGGCTACGGCTAGGACCTTCATAGGCTATAGCGATAATAGCCGCTATCACCCGGCTAAATGGATTTAGCCCCATAGCCGCTATTTTTTTGCTCAGGGTGTCTCAAAAAATATGGACCAAAATTTATCCCGGTCGACCAAATTTATCCCATTCAGTCTAATTTTGAGGCTCAGACGACGGCTATCCTAACCCTGAACCTAAGTTCTCCACGTTTCGTTTTGCTACACACGGTTATGTAATATGCTAATATATAGACAGATTTGTACTACTTATATTGTAGTATGTGGACAAAACCATGTTCAGACCTTCGGATTATTCATATCTATTATGTGTGACTATGTTAATATCTTATGCATCTGTAAATTATTAATATATATACAAACATATGCTGTCAGAATATAATTTTTTGTCATTATTTAGCAAAGCGGCTATACGGCCTTAGCCGCGGGCTATAGCCTTTCGTAGCCTCTGAAAATGCCGGGGCTAAACACAATAGCCGGCTATTTTAAACAGAGATTTCAGTTTCAGATTGCACGGTTAACAGCGTTCATCCTAAACTATTTCTGGGCGGGTCAAAACGAAAGGAGTTCGATCCAGCATCGGCTGGGACTTGTTTTGAAGTTTTGAACCCTTCCCAACCCACGGCTACAACCGCGCGCCACCGCTGTTCCATTGCCACCGCCGCGAGCCTCGCGCGACGCCTCGTCGTCCAGGCAGCCCCGCCCAGAAATAGCACCTCCCTCAGCTACATAAGAACAGCCCCGTCGCCTCCTCTCACCACACCCAAGCCTGAGATATCACTGCACACGCAGAGCAGTAGCACCACCGCCCACGAAGCTCGCCATGGCCCGCCGCGCAGCCCTCGCTCTCGCCCTGCTCCTCCTCGTCGCCGTGGCCGTCGCGCCGCTGGCCAAGGCCAAGAAGTCTGCCAAGAAGGAGGAGAAGGCCGCCGACGCCCCCGACGCCGAGGCGCCTGCAGCCGACTCGCCCGCGGAGGGGCCCGACGGTCCGGCGGCCGCACCTGGCCCTGCCGAGGGCATCTCCGGCCTCTCGGACGACGACGACGACTCCGACTGAACCGAAGTGCCATTCTGGAATGACCCGTTCGACGTGGAGCAGACGAACTAGGCCCGGTTTTACTAGTCGATTTGGAGACAATAATAGGATGCTCGTTCTGAATTTGTGTTCTTTTTTCCCCGTCATTTGATTGTTCTGAGTAATGTCATTTATCGTGTTTCAATTACTAGTTCGCATAATATGTAATAATATTTGTTTTGTTCTGATTTACATCGTTGTATACCTGTGGTATTATGTTGTTATATGTGTTACCTACAAGTACCCACATATTGCTATACATCAATTTTTCCAAAATGTGGACAGTTTCGGGGTCGACAGAATAACAAGGTCCATCGCGTAAAAAAAACCACTCTCAAGGTAAAACAATACTCAAGTGTTTGGCGCCGACTCACACCCAATTCATCGCTTCCTTCTTGATCTAGACCGCGACAAGCGCATGGTACACAAGCATAGTTAAAAAAAAACTGAGGTGATCCAACATGATATTGATTCATGATTCACTAGTCCAACAGACGGTTCATGGGTTCAATAATTGGACCGGTAGTTCAGAAATATAGTTATTTTTAGACGTGCAAAAGAGAAAATTAGTGGTCAACTATCACAACTTCCCTTTTTATACCAGACAAGTGTTATAGTCCCTAACTTAGCCTGAAACCGTATGAAATCGGTTCAGCAACAAATATTCCGGTTCAGACCCTTGTCCGATCCAGCACGCTTAGTAGGCTGGCAGAGCCTCCAGTTCTAGGTTTTTCCCGATTGAACCGCCAGTCTGGGTTTCTTAACTAGGTGCACAAGGCAATTATTCCTGTTAAAGATGTAGAAACTGATGGGAGCAATGTGTTTTGGCGTGATACCGTTCAATCGATCGGGACGCATCCAAAATTTGGCCTTGCGCCTGTCACCAACAATGAATTTAGTTGCCGCGTAGAAAGGATCTATCTCTTTATCGTCACATCGATTGGCGAGACCAGCCCAAACTCTATGCGGATCTTTCTACTCAAGCCAATGACATCGAAGACGTAGAGGTCCTCCGCGGTTTCGGTTCCTTGGGGTATGTTCACGTGCTTTTTGGGTCTTCAAGGTGTTTTGCTGCTTCCTGTCTTGATCTTGACCTTGAGGAGTGTCTGTATCGGCCCGAGCTTCATTGATTAGGGGCAACCTAGGCAAAAATGCTTTTAGTGTCTGTATCGGACTGAGTTGCTTGACGTAGATAAAAATATTTCTCTATTGTGAAATAGTTTGCATCATGGACTTTCCTTCGTCTTCTCATCCCTAGACATTTTTATTGCAACGGAAAGTGGCATGTGTAGTATATCAATGAATGAAGAGCTCAAAATTGTCAACTTTATCTTGGTAGATAGGACTAGAACATGGAACAAGTGGACTTGTCAAGAGAAACCAACATACAAGTGTAAAGTAGATTCGGTTAAAGATCCAAACGCAAACACAAAATGCACGCCGTCTATGAGGAGCCTGGTAGGAAAGTGGATGGCAAATGAAAACAATATAAGCTCGGGACGTTGTAAATGTTATGCAAATATAAATAATCTTAAAAAAACTCAAATAAGGCAAACAATGAAAGCTCAGACACAAAAATGTGGTGTTTTCTGGGACCAATGGGGTGAAATTGCAAATAAAATTGTCGCAACAAAGTCTATTGCTCGTGACATCCAAATACAACAAAAGATGCTAGCTCGACTGCCACGAGATAAAGAGCGACAAATTTGCAAACTAGCGGACCACCTAATTCTTTTTTTTTTTGACAAATGACCACCTAATTCTTCTATCTGGAAGCTCGATGATTTTCCTACAATAGCCTACTCCCTCCGTCCCAGTTTATAAGTCTTGCGCATATCCTCGGTTATGAATTTGCGGGAGAGAGGGAGTACTTGGAATACTTTGATCACACTCTTTTTGTTTCATCTTTTTTCTGCCTTTCATTTTCCTTTTTCCAAGAAATTATAGGACTTGCGCAGTTGCGCTACAAGATTACAACGAGTACACTCTATACGAGGCAACTCTGCAATGCTCGCATGTACTCGGAGAGTATTGATAGGATCAACTTAATTGCAAATGAAATAAAGGTTCAAAGTATGATAGGTAGCCTAAGGTGTCTAGATGAACAATCCAATTTAAATTTTGGTAATAACAACGCACAATAGGCAGAAGGATGAGTCAAATAGTTAAATCAGTTGATATATTCGACGCTTTTGTTACAAAAGGTGAATTTTACTTTATAAAAAAATCATTTTAGCTTTCTACTCGATCGAGTATCCTCCAGATTTTGTAACTGGTTTGGTAGCCAGCGATACTGCTATGCTCATGGTTTAATGGAATAATACAGTTCCAGTTTTTTTTATAAAAAGAACAGTACTGCAGGTTTATTTATTTACAAATTACAAACACAGGTCCATCAAACTGATGTAGCTATATCAGGTTCAGGCGAAGACGAGACCGAGCATTCTGCACCACAACTAAATGGAGATGCCATCCCCAAGACCAAGAGGGCTCAAGAAATGGTCAAGCGATTAGCGCGCAAGAAGAACCACGTACGTCCACACCACAAGCAAATAGCGAGGCAACGCGCCTGCGCCTCCCTCGCGCGCGCGCGACCACCGGCCACCATGCATGCGCGCGAGCTACATATGCCCGCCCACCCCTCTCCCGTCCTGCATCGCCAACCAGCTCGACCAACCTCAACCTCGCCCACCACGCCCGCAAACATGTCTCGCGCTCTCGCCATCATCGCCGTCCTCCTGCTGGCCGCCGCCGCGGCGCCGCTCGCCGCCGCGTCCAGCAGCGCCGAGTCCATCCCCTTCGCCAAGGAGATCGCCGGCGGCGCCACCGCGCTCAAGGACGCCGGCACGCAGGGCGCGTCCGCGTTCACCGGCGCCGGCCAGGCAGCCGCCGGGATGGCCGACCCCGACCCGGCCAGCGGCATCAAGGCCGACCCGTCGCCGGCCAGGCGCTGATTGATCATCGTCCGTAGACTGATTGATCTTCCTCTGCTGTTTACTCTGTCAGTGTCAGTGGGGACGGGCGTGGAGTTCGCATGCATCGATTATTTATTTCTTTACATATATATTGTTGTTCTTTGATTTCTTTTCCTTCGTTAGTGATGATTTCTGTCAGCGTAGATGATGTGCCATGCACACCTGACGCGCGCTAGAGTTCAGTGTACCGGTGTCTGTGGCGTTCGCTGCTTGTTCAATAAACTGGGTTTCAGAAACATGTGATCCGTACTTTGGTGTTCTATAAGTTTCAACCAACGGGTCTACACAGTGATCAACCGATTCAACGTGCACGCAGACAACGATGAACATTTTTGTTTTGTTTGCGGGGTGGCAGCGATGAACATTTGAAATTTGTATTGGTGTTCTGTGTTCTCTCACGACCGGTGCATTGGCATGATGGCTCAAGTGGAGTATAAGGGTCTCTTTGGATTGCGTCTCGTCGCCACGGGATCATCAAGATGCGGGCGGAAAATCTAGACGACTAACCAAATAGTTGGCGTTGATTCAAAATTTTGGTTTCCAACCAAACGCGCCCACGCCCCTGGCCAACCCCAATTTTTTTGTTCAGCTGTCCCATCCAAACAAACCCTAAGTCAATACTAACAACATAATGGATTATTACCTCCATTTCCAAATATAACATGTTTTAACTTTTTTTTTCTGATATCTATTCTAATTTCACTCATTTCAATCCGTAGATTCCTCTATATTGAAATGCCTGAAATATCTTATAATTTGAGACGGAGAGATTTATTAAAGAAAAAGGGCAGAAATTTCAAACTTATCACTCTTCTGGCAGTCAGGGTCCATTCAGAACATGGGCCCACCGTTCAGTGAGTAACACCGTGAATCGACCAAAATCTGCACCTACCCACCATTAAAAAACATCGAAACGAACGCAAACCCACCAACGGTCACAAAGCCGCAGCGGTGGAGTCGATCCCGCATCCAGCAGCGCCGGCGGTGACCTCACCGTGCGTCCGAGCACCGCCCGCCCAGATCTCTCTCTTCCCCCTCCCTCCAGTTCAAAATTTTCGTGCCGTCCGCCATCTCCTCCCCCTCCCACACCGACGAGCCGACCCACCTCCATGCCCAAACCCTAGCCCCCCTCACATCGGCGACGACCGCTCCGGCTGCCGGCCATGGAGAACCTCTTCATGCAGGTCTTCGAGAGCCGGGACTGGGTCGCCGCGCAGATGCGGCAGCAGGTCGACTCCCACGCCCAGTCCCTCGCCCGCGGCTTCCACCTCCACGGCCACCGCCCCCCGCCGTGGCTCCTCCCCTCCTGCGCCGCCGGTCCGCAAGGTGCGTGCCCCCCACACTCCGCTCACTCCCCCTCCCCCCTCCTCCTCCCTTGGGTTAGCTAGCTAGCCCCTGGGTTTGGGGATGAAGTAGTTCTTCGGCTGTGTAATCTTAGATTTGCCCGTATTGACAAATCGATTTGCTTTGATTTAGCGCTCTTCAACATCCCCGTCAACATTTTGGGCAGGATTAGACGTTTATGCGTCCTTCTTATGTGTCGCATAGGAGAATTTCGAGTGCACGAAGTGCGCCAATTTGGTGCTGCTGGCTTAGTAGTTAGTACTCGAAGGGGACACATCTATCTACAGGCTATAGAAATTCATGAGTTACAGACTGGCTTGCTAGCGCTTGAGAAATTTGTTGTCACAAATTGTACCACGGTTGTTCATTTACTTAGCCCTTTTGTCCACCCATGCCGTGTGATTTTACTCTCTCGCACATTGCTGTTCTGTCACATTTTATTTATACATGTACTGAACTATTTGTTTACGTGTAGAGCTAAATGGCAAACCGATTATTCCGGAGTTTCTTTTCGCTGGAAGCCAGATTACTACACCGGCAACCAGTAGAACCGTCTTTCTGCCAGCAGCTGTTCCTAGTACCTCCTTCAGAAGTTTGGGGGTTCCTAATGAGTATGCTGGTCTAGAGACTATCCGTGACACTCTGGATGCTAACCAACATGAAGCACCTCAGCAAAAGCAGGTTTCTGTTGACCAGGAGCTTGCCGAGGCTATTTCTGAAGTCAACACATTCTCCGTGGTAAAGCGTTCCAGGTCAAGACAGCGGCACATTGAAGGTCGTTCACGTGAGAAGGATCAAGGGGCAAAGAGTGGAAGCAGTGATGTTATGCAAGACAGGATACAGAGGTCTGAACATGCAACTCTAGGCTCGAACAGAACAACCGCATCGTTATCCTCCAAACCATGTGCAAACAATGCTGGAACAACGACCTCTTTAATGGATCAGGAGAATGGCTTTCATGCCAGTGAGGGTAGATCAACTGAGTCTTTCCAGTGCAGCAAAGATGGTGACCTTGGAAATCTAGCAGCTCAGTTAGATTGTTCTCAAAAACAGATGGCCAGTTCTGACAATAATGTCAAGGTCCCTAGTAAGTGTCCTGATAGAAATTTGCTTGAAGTGCAAGTTACAGGCAGTGTGTGCCATGCACTCACTGAAACTTATTTGCCAGTTGAGTTGAAAAAACTTCAATTCAATGGTGTTGAATCAGTCTGCATGAATCCTGCAAGTGAGCAAACTGTGAAGCAAGCAGAATGTGCTCTGGAAAGTGCCAATTTGGATCTGGCTAAGGCACCTTCTTTAAATGAAGTGCTAGCTACAGGAAGTGTGTGCCATGCACTCCCTGAAACCTATTTGTCGGTTGAGCCGAAAAGACTTCAATTCGATGGTGTTAAATCAGTCTGCGTGAATCCTGCAAGTGAACAGACAATGCAGCAACCAGCATGTTCTCCGAAAAGTGCCAATTTTGATCGTGCTGAGGCACATTCTGTAAATGAAGTGCAAGTTACAGGCAATGTGTGCGGTGCATTCCCTGAAACTTATTTGTTGGTTGAGCCGAAAAAACTTCAATTCGATGGTGTTGAATCAGTCTGGGCAAGTGAACAAAGGATGCAGCAACCAGAATGTGCTCTGGAAAGTGCCAATTTTGATCTTGCTGAGGCACATTCTTTAAATGAAGACCCACCTTCAACCAGCTGTTCGCAAGTTCCTCGTATTATGGGCAGATTATTGCTTGATGGCGTGGAACCAGGATATTTGAACCCTGACGGTACACCACTGAAGCAGCTACAGGAAAGTGTTTTGGAATGTTCCAATCTTGGCACACATTCAGTAAAGGAGGACCAATCTCCGACCAGTTCCTCTAAAGTATCTTATCATACAAGGTTATTATTTGTTAAAAGAGATACACTGCGTGCTATAGAAGATACTGGAAGAATAATAAAACTGGACGGTATTTCAGATGTGATCATCACTCAGAATACCGAGTCTTCAGAACAACAATGCTCTGATTCACATGTTTCACATCCTCTGTACAATGAATCTTCGGAGCCACCTACCCAACTAGCTGATACTAGTTCCGAGGCTCCTGCATTGTCACAAATATCATCTCACGGTTATTTAGAGGAGGATGGCTGTGAGGACCTCTCACATTCACTTATAAATGACGAGGACAGACAATCCTCCCAATTCAGGTCCGCTGCATGTCCAGAGAAGCTTCAACCTCAGACTGCTACTTTGATTGATGTTTGTAACACAAGCCTCTTGCCTTCTAAAACACAAAGCAATGACACACATTCCAATGGTTGCCCTGTTGTGAATGCTTCTGTATGCCAAGAAAACGAGTTATCTCAAGAGCAACATTTCTTGGCCAGAACATCTCTAGAACTAAATGAGGCAGATGTGGATACTCCCTTGGGCCACGCTTCTTCGGGCACACAAAATGAGGCACTCGATGTAAACCCAGCATATGATATAGTCAACTGCCATTCCGAAAAGTTGGGCGCCAATCAGGTAAAATTCTCAGCTTTGACGAAAGCATGCGACATTTCTGTCAGCAGCAAAAAGGACGAGTCTGTAGCGCCAGAAATTTCAGCTAGAAGAACCAGCGATATGCATACAACTGAAAGGAACAGTATAACTTCGACCGAAATTCTGCAAGATGGTACTCTACTTGCTATTCGTTGAAAATATTTGAACGTTGTTTTTTTGTGGCAAGTTCTTACATTGCTGATTATCTTGCAGGAACAGAAGACACCTCTCTTCTGGAGAATGCTGTTGAAGAAAATACTAATTTATGTACAGAAGATGGCGCTCCCCGTGAGAAAATTAATCTGACCAAGTCAGACAAAAGCAGTGCTGCTTGTGGCCAGAAGAGGTCAATTCAAGATGGAGTTCAACTAAATGGTGATTTGTCATCTAAAAGGAGAAGAATGAGGTGCCGGTCAGACTTTGACCTTTCCAGGACTCCTTGCACAAATTCATTGTCTCTAAACCACCAAGTTGACATTGCTGGTAATATGTTAACCACGACAAATCTCTCAGAGAAATCCCAACCTTCAGGTCGTTACTTTTTAAGGAGTTCAGGATCCTGCAAGAGCATGTCTCTGGACTCAGAGTTGGGTAATGCTGCAAGCAACTGCAAGATTTTAGTTGCAGTTGACTCTTACGGAAATCGGAATTCTTCCCGTGGAAGAAGGAATACGACTAGCCTATTGAATGTTGTTCTTGATAACTCACCTAGTGCAAGCACCAGCAGGAGTACAATGGGGGGAAGGGTCTTCAACAATTCTCAAGAACAGATACAAAATAATTTGGAAGTTGAGTTTCTGACAACAAGTGCTGCTTTGCCTTTCTGTTCTGGCATCCTACCTTATAATGAGGAAAACTGCACACAACAGGTATGTGTTGCGCAAGCGTACCAGGCTACTAGTTCCGTTTCCTCTCTGTATCATACAAATATCTATTCCGGATGCCCCTGTCGTATTTTTTTCTAAATTCGGACTAAAATAAGTGCACATGTAGCTAAAACGTGTCTAGATACATGTGTACACATGTGAATGTGGAAAAGAGTTAAGACATCTTATATTGTGGAACGGAGGGAGTATTGCAGTCGTTAGTATTGGGTATGACTTTTTTAGCATTTATATTTCGAAATGCCCACTCTTCAATCTATTGTATTTGTTATTCTATGGGTGCTAGTGAATCTAGTGTATTTACTATTGTTCTTTTTGTTGGCAGGAAGATACTTGCTTGCAAGGTCAGGACCTGAATGCCATTAGTGCAAGTGTGGCAGACCAGGAAATGGCCCATCAAATGGATATCACGTCATCTCCAATTACAATATCAAATCCAGAAAACTATTTTGGAATGGAATCCTTTCCTGTACTTCCGAGTCATTCTTTAGATCAACATGGTGAACAAGCATCTGCTCCGAATGCATTGTTTCGTCAGAAATTATGTTATGGCTCCAATGTTAAACTTGGCAGGAAATATAAAAGTTATGATCCTATGGGACATTTGTTGTCTGGTGCTGCTATTTCAAGGCAATTGGATGATGAATCATTTGAATGTGATGAAACAGTGCCAGAATTCGAGAGCTTTGATGTTCCTGTCGAATATGACAGCCCAACTATCGGGAAAAGGCCATTTGAGTCCCTTTACGATTCTAATGCAGCCAGTGGTGTCTGGGGAACTTTGTCTGGGAAACCTAGAAACTATTCCTTTTCTGATGATCTGCAACAATGCAGTGCAAGTGCCAGTCGCAGCATTATGGACTCTTTTGGATGTGGATTAGAACTTGATTCCTTTTTCATTTCTGATGCTCTAGCCTCATGTTCCTCAGATGCTAACAGCCAACAAGAAATCAGTGAAACTCCATTGACTCCATCAGTTGAAAAATATAGCCTCCGGAAACTTTCATCAAGATCTGGATCTGGTTCAGAACATATGGGTTCTATTCCTGAACTTGAATGCTTCCGAATTGATGAAGACAACAGCATCCCTGAAGAGGATGAGTACCAAGATAGGCTAGCTGGATCTGTAGATGTGAATTGCTCACGGCAGGCATCTGGCAGAAAAGCACTTCAGGATATCACTGGATTATGTCAAAACAATGGAAATTCTCCGTCTGTTTCAACAAGATGCATGGATATAGGTAACATAGACTCGAATGCAGAATCTTTCAGTAGTGAGCTCAATCATCATTCAAATATCAGAAAGGATCATGCCATCATTAAGCCAAAAAACAGTAATCCTACTTCAGTTAAGAGAGTAGGGAAAGCAACCCGTTCTCTTCATGGCAGATTAGGCACGGCAGAAAAACCCAGTAGCAGAAATGGGAGACACAGGAGTGAAGCAAATGTTGGCAGACAATCCAAGCCTAGCAATATTGTTGCCAATGTGACATCTTTTATACCTCTTGTGAAACAGAAGATGCAACCTACAGCAGCGTGCGGTAAGTGTTCTTTTTAGTTGCATTATCTATTCAAACTATATATGTTATATCAATTAGCGATATTTATGCTTGAATAGAAAATGTTCAGTGGTACTCATAAATGGCCTGGACAACTGGGGCTCCATTCTTGCAGTTAAAAAAGACGTTAAGGTGAAGGCTCTTAAAGCAGCTGAAGCGGCAAAACGTCTTGAAGAGAAGAAACAAAAGGAGCAAGAAATTCGCAAAGCTGCTGCAAAAGTAGAGCGTGAAAGACTGAAGCGTGAGAAGGAATTAAAACAAAAACTCGAAGAGGAACAAAAGAAGAAACGAGATGAAGAGGAAAAGAAGAAACGAGACGAAGATGAACAAAAGAAGAAGCGAGAAGTTGATGTGGCCACTAAGAAGAGACAGAGGGAAGAAGGGGAAAAGAAGGAAACAATGAGGAAAAGAAAATGCATTGATGAATCTCGAAAGCAACAGAAACAGCCTATGGATAGACGACGAGGCACGAAGGATGATAAAGATGCTCGTCCAAAAGCTTCCGTGAGTATAAGCTATATATCTTTTTTCCCTCATAACAATATACTTTCTAGAAGTATTTTATAATTTGTGTGGTAAACTCTCTAATTGATCATACACAAATGGTAATATTAGGTATGAAAAGAACTTCCAAAATGTAACATTTGGGGATTTTGTTTTTAAATTGCTTCCCATTGAGTCATATGTGATATCTTCTTTGACAGACGGGGTATCTGTTTTTAATATTGTAATCATGGCAGGATAATATGGAGCCAAGGAAGAATTTGGTCGATGTAGGCAAAAACCAAGTTAAACCTGAAGAGACTACTGAACCTGCCCCTCGGTACAAGAGCAATAAAAGTAAGGACGAGATAGGTGTTGCCGTAGATGAGAGGCCTGCAAGCTTTGGATCTGATGCCAAGGAAAGTACTCCGAACTGTCACGAGGAGGTATGCCCTTTATTTAACTTAATCATGCGGAAGGTTGTCGTCTGCAAATCTCCATGAATTGGTACTGCTTATTCATCTTTCATATTGTTCCACAACAGAACTGTTGCCTAACTATAAATTTTAAACAGTATTACGACTGAATATGCTATTTATTATGTATCTACTAATGGCAGTTTTTTCTGGAATAATCACTGGTAATAACCTCTCCATAATTCATGTTCATCAGTTTGTTATTAACATGTTAAGAGATTTTTTTTTGAAGAAATGAGTACCTGTACCCTAAAGATTTTACCATCTGATACCATAATTCTTAGAAAGTGTTCGTATTGCTAGAATACACAAACATCCGTAGCTTTGTTGCGGTTGGGCCAAAGCAAAAGAAGGTTGTCAACCTGTGCTGTTTTGCTTTCTCGTTTGACCTTGGTCTCAGTTAGTAGTATTTTCATTGATTTCATTCTAGTATCAACAACCACTCTAATTGTGAGTTCTGTGCTCTTCTGTTTTTGATTCTTTTGGCAGTCCTACAAAATGTCACCGTTCAAAGATTCTGACGATGATGAGGATGACGACTTCGAAGATGAACACGAATCAAAGCGCAGAATGAAATTTGTTCCTTCTTGGGCTCAGTATGTCTCTAACTTACCAATTTATCTGCTTGTAATATATGGTTTACGCTTCCTGCTTATTATTGTTGTGGAGTTTGCATGAGCAGTACTTGCTTTATTTTGAGCTCATCGTGAAGTGACTACTGAATTATTGTTTACATAATGGACAGCAGGATTCTCTTTAATACTGATAGCATTTTGATATAAATAGCAAACTGAAAGTATCTTCTGTTGTGCTCCTCTAATAAATGGCATGTTACGTTTCGTTCCTCTCTCAACGTTGTTCTTACCACGGTGCTTCTTTTTGGCATATTATCTCAAGCCTGCTAATGAACATAATCTTCATCTTTGATTTGCAGGAAAGAAAACCTGGATAAAATCTTATTATCCAATATAACATTAGATCCGAGAGAAATTTTTGCAAGGAAGCAGTCCTTCAACATACCTGAATGTAACGTCCAGCTTATCATTACCTTCAAATATACCATCTCTGTATTATTGCTGGTACTGACTTTGTCGTCCTCCACCTGTTCTCTGCAGTTTTTTCGGCCTACATTCCCCAACGTGGCCTAAGATAAGGCTCCCATTTGACGAAGTATTGGTAATATGACATTGCTGTTCCTCTGGCGCCACCTCCATTTTGCGTTGTCAGCCGTGATGTGCATAAGCTGACCAGCACTCTCTTGTGTAACTTGTAAGCTAGAAGTAATGTATGTAGGAGAACATTCTTGTACTACCTTTACTAATCTTCTGTTGACCATCGCTTGGCAAAGCCATAGTTTGTCTATAACGACTTCCGTCACATTAATATCGACGGAGAATGATATGTATCAGAGTGGCAAGATGTGTATGGAAGCCTCAGCCGAGTGGCAGTAGCAGTAAAGTGAGTTTTTCTTTCTTCTCTCGGTTGAGTAAACTTGAAGGTTATTTGTAGTGGTAATTACAGTTTATTGCCTCATGAACTGTAGAGTCAGTGGTCTAGGAAAATAATACTCCCTCCGTCCCAAAATAAGTGTCTCAAATTTGATAGAAAGTTGATGTATATAGACATGTTTACAGAAATGTTGTATTAGCCTATTAGGCCGTAGGTGTAGAAAAGATGACAATCGATACGGCTGCCAAAAAAGAAAGAAATCTGCTGCTACTGTACAGAAGAGTCAAGAGGGAGGGCAATGGGTCTACATGACGGAATCTTGAACTGATTTATTCGATCGGTCGGACCGGATTAACACGGTCCTGTCCTGCGGGGCTGCCAGCGCAAGTAGAGCAAGTTGGAAAGCTGTAGGTAGTTGGTAGTGCTAGTGCGTGTGATGAGATATGGATGGAGCCAGGAGCCCGATCCGAAAGCCGCAGGGCTGCTATCCCCTTCCCGTCGAGGTGTGAGATGAACGCCGCCGGTGCAATGTACCATGATCGAGCAGTACGTCCCAGTGGTGAGCGAGATCCTACTTAGTCATTGAGGCGGTGAGCTAGCCAACCTCACTACCGGTGTGCTCTCTCCCACCAGTCAATCGCTGACATTGCCATCCACCTTGTTGCCGTTTGGACTGCGTTCACCTCCCGGAGCATCAGTCGCAGGCCCTGCTTGTACACGGCCACGGTCATCAGGATCAGCTCCATGGGCCGATGCCACCGGCGTCCTTGACCATGATGGCCGCGGGCATTTCCGACCACCAGCACGTCGCTGACCGCTCCCCCGCCGCGCACGTCACTAGGCTGTTGGCTGATGCCAGGTTTGACCGGAAGTACGTTAAGGCTCTGTTTGTAATTTCTAAAGTTTTTGCCGGAATTGGTGGGAATTATCTAGCGTCGCTTGTTTTTAGTGTGTTTGTTAGGTTTTATCCCCACTTATTCAAGAATTTAACAAACTCTAGCGTATTTTCTTCAATACCCAAAACACTACTCCGCCTAGTGGGTTGGAGACTGAAAATTTGTGAGGATTGGGTGAAGGTGGGGTTTCACCTAATCCCCATTAATCTCAAAAAAACTTTAGAAACAAACAAGTCTTAAAAGGGGTGTGCCACGAACCCTACACCGAGGGGAGGTCGATGTTGAAGATAGTGAGGATGGAAATGAGCAAGGCCGTACAAGTCAGGGACATGAACAACCATATCATGATTTTCCCGACAGTAACTTCCAAGGTTTTAGTTGGAGAGTTTGGTCCTCTTTGATTCGCCGGATAGGAAATACGCGGGATTGAAGTGCCATGTCCTTCCAATACTACATGATTTCTAACGTAGACAAGTCTGTTTGATTTTGTCATAGGAATGCAAAGGATTTTTACAGTTTGAGTGGAGGTTAGAATTCCTATAAAAAGTAGTACAAAAGAACCATAAGGAAAAATTCCTATGTTATTTAATCCTACGAATCAAATCACAATGGAAAAATTCCTAAAAAATTTACCATCCAAAATTTCTATGAAAATATTCTGAATCAAAGAGGCCCTTATAGTACTTGTTCGTCATGGGATAAACATAGTTTAGTACTTGTTCGACACAGGATAAACATAGTTTTGTGCTGAGCAAATGCATCTGTATCGCAGGGCCTAACCCTCCCGAATAGTCAACCCTAACCCTAACCGAGCCTAGATCAAATAGTCAACCCTAACCCTCCCGCGGCGCTCCCCAGCGCGCCGCCAGGGTCGCCGCGCCGATTCTCCAGCGCCCCTCCCCCGTCTATCTCCTCCTATCTGCCGCTGCCGGACCGCGGTGGCAGCAGCCCCCCTGGTGCCATGGGTGCTGGGGGGAGGCGGTTGCGGGGCCTTCTCTTCGATGTGGTTGGGGCTGGGTCGATGGGGAGAGCTGCGGGCGGTGATCGGGGCGGCGATCCCCGGCCAGGCGGCGGCGGCTAGATCTTGTGCTCCAAGGGCAGGCGATGGTGGCTGGCCGCGGATCTAGGGTTCCGCCTAGATCCGCCGTTCTTGTGGCGGCGCGGTCGGACTCAGGGCGGCACCGTTGGCTGCTCCCTGAGCGAGTTTGAGGAGGTCCTCCTCCACGTGCTCGGCTTGAATAAGCAACGGTGGTCCTAGGGCTCCTCGCCGGCGTCAAGACGAGGATCTTTCGGCTGCGTGGCGCCATCGATCTGGCTGAAGAGTCGTGTTTCGGATGCTCCGCCGGCGATCCCTGGGCGATGCCTAGAGATTGCTGGATCGGGTGGAACCGGTCGTGCACACCCATGTTTTTCTCTGGCCATTTGGGTTCAGAGGGAGCGCTTCGAAAATCTACCGGCTGTTAATATCATGGAGCATGTTCTCGTTCCGTGGTGCTGGCGGAGAATGTCATGGAAGCCAAGATCTTAGGTCTAACATCGGTGTTTTGAGTCTTGGTGGCGATGAGGAGTTGGCTTGGTAATTTGTGACTTGGAGCAGCGGCACCGAAAGTATTGCCTTGCAGGGTGAAAATTCAAGGTCTGACCTTATAATTGGTTGTGTCTGGCAATGACCTTGCTGAAGGCATTGTTTTGTGAGCGGGTGAAAACCTAAGATCTATGATCGGGCGACGATGACGTTTGTACACCGTTACTTTCTTGGAGGCGTCGCTTTTGAAGAAGCTGGACTTCTGTTGCTGTCTCGGTGGTGTTAGTGCTGCTACTACAAGGAATAGATTGCCATAGCAGGACTTTGGCTTTTTTTGTAAGTCTTATTATTTTTCCGGCTGTGTGCATTCGCAATGCCGATAAGGCAATGCGTTGGTGTAAAGGCCGAGTGCAATTGGTATCACCACGATATTAATATATACTCTTTATAAAAAAAATCTGTATCGCATGGCGATATGGAGCAATTGAGCGGGAAACCAGTCAACGTGGTCACTTTCCAATCACCTAGTAGTACTCAGTACTCACATCACATCCTCGTGAAGGAAAAACTGGAAGTAGGGAGCAAAACCATCGTGTCTTCTTCCCAAAAGCCTGCTCCGGAACCAGAACCATCAGATCAGTCACACTGTTCTTGTGTCATTCACCTCATTCACGCTGCTTGCTGCAGGCGCATGCAGTTGTGCAATACGATCGGCCGCGGCGTGCTTGCCCTTTGCGGCTTTGCCATCCATATTAATCGTGGGCACTGGCAGGCCTTCCCAGGCCACGAGTACCCCTGCATATATATACTCCATATTTCACTTCCTTTTTCTCTAAGAGATGGATCAATCGGCCATGGCTGCGCCTGCATTTCCTCCTCTTCCTCACGCTCGTTCTCGCCGGAGCAGTTGCTGCTGCCGTGGACGACCCACCTGGCCCCCTTATGATCTTGAACATGCTCAGTGACACCCCCGAGAAGTCCTCCGTAGGCTTGGAGACCCACGACGTCTCCATCGGCGGCTTCGCCAACGGACGCGGCCACTGGCAGGCCTTCCCAGGCCACGAGTACCTGTTCCCCTCGTCCACGACCCTGCCGTTCGGCAACAGCTACGACGACCTCATCGGCGGCCTCGCCAACCTGCCGGACGTGCCGCTGGGGCGGGACGCCATGAAGCAGGCCGCACGGGTGCTCTCCGCCTACGACCCGGCCACCACGACAGACTTCGTGCCGCTCAAGCGGGCGCTGGCGACGCTGAAGGTGATGATATCCGAGGGCCAGCGGCTGCAGCCCATCCACGAGACCATCAGCAGGGGATGGCTGACCGAGTGCCGCGTCGCCGCCGAGCACCTGCCCTACATCGAGCACTGGGACACCATGTCCTACGAGATCATCCGCGCGAACCGGACGGGCAAGTGGGAAGGGCACTTCACAAGGATGCTGGAGATGAGCGCCAACATCCGCAGCATGGAGGAGGCGCTCGCCGTCACCAGGGTGCTGCTGAACCCCACCTTCGAGGAAGTGCTCATGGCTCACGCCACCATCATCAACTTGGACTAAACATGCATACAAAGTTGCAAACTATGCTGGTTTAGACTTCAGATAGATTGTGCTCCAACCATCTCGAGTCTGTTTTCTGTTTTCATGTTCTCTAGTTAGTTAATCATTTGGTTGGATTATGTGTATGCGCTTTCAGCTTGGTTGCTTCTTCAGTATGTCTCACCCCGAAATCTCAAGTTTAATAAATTTTTATTTACCAAATGCTAACACTATTTGACACGGACAATCTGCTGTATTTACTTCAACGGACTCACCTACTAAATGAACTTAAAACACATGCTATTTATTGGAATGCTGAAACGTGAAAGAGATGCATGGATTACATTATCTAGATGGTGAAAGTAGTTTTTGATCTTTTCAACTGTTCACTATTTCAAATATCAGATATTGTCATTTTTTGTGCAGCCAAAAGTACTAAATCTGTGGAGTTCACATTTTACATTTATTTTATAGAATACAATATGTCCACATATACGAAATTTTCTTAGATTTTTTGGAACTCTAAAATGTTGTTTTTGATTTTTTCAAAATTATTAAAGGCTACATGGAGCCCGAGCTCCATTTTTCCGCTCTCTCTCAAATGGCTCTATATAGCTCAAAAGCAACAAATGGCTTGTTTCAAGTTTTTGGAGTTAAATTTTTACGTGTTTATAGAATATAACATTGTCCACATCTAGGAATTTTTCTCAAACTTTGTGAAACTCTAAAAGTGATTTTTTGAAAATTTCAGATTAACAGCTACATGGAGCCTGAGCTCCATTTGTCTGTTCTCTATACAGCTCAAAAGCAACTAACGGCTTGTTTGAAGTCATTGCTTATTCCACATATTTGTACAATTCTACACATCATTTATTCATGTATGAATATGAGGCCAAAATCATGTCAACAAACTACAACGTGAGTCTCCAACAAATTTTAGTTTCTTAGATGTGAAAGCAGTCACACTGTTCTTGTGTCATTCACGCTGCTTCCGTTGTATATCTCTCCCCTAGCAGGCGCAGTTGTGCAATACGATCGGCCGCGCCGTGCTTGTCCTTTGCCACCCAACACATCTTCCTTTTTTCAAGAGATGGACCAATCGGCCATGTCTGCGCCTGCATTCCTCCTCTTCCTCATGCTCGTCCTCGCCGGAGCAGTTGCTGCCGCCCCGGACGATCCACCTGCCCGCCTTATCTTCTTCAATATCCTCGGTCACAGCCCTGTCGACGTGAAGTCCAACGTGGTTTTGCAGACCCACGACGTCTCCCTTGCCGGCTTCATCAACGGGAGCGGCGACTGGCACCCCTTCCCAGGCCACGAGCATTTGTTCGCCACCACGTCCACGACCCTCCCATTCGGCGACAGCTACGACGACCTCATCGGCGGCTTGGCCAACCTGCCGGATGTGCCGCTGGGGCGGGACGCCATCATTCAGGCGGGCCGGTTGCTCTCCGACTTCGACCCGGCTACCACCACAGACTTCGAGCCGCTCAAGCGGGCGCTGGCGACGCTGAAGGTGATGATATCCGAGGGCTCGCGGCTGCAGCCCATCCACGAGACTGTGACCAAGGGGTGGCTCACCGGGTCCCGGATCGCCCCTGAGCACCTGCCCTACATCGAGCACTGGGACACCATGTCCTACGAGATCATCCGCCCGAACCGGACGGGCAAGTGGGACGGGCCCTTCATCAGGATGCTGGAGAAGAGCGCCAACATCCGCAGCATGGAGGAGGCGCTCGCCGTCGTCAAGGTGCTGCGGCATCCCAGCTTCGAGGAAGTGCTCATGGCTCACTCCAGCATCATCAACTTGGACTAAACATGCCCTGCTTCAATGCTGGTTTAGACTTTAGAATTAGACTGTGCTCCAGCCATCTCGAGTCCATTTTATTTTCATGTTCATCTAGTCAGTTGATCATCTGGTTGGATTATGAATTAATGCGCTTTCAGGTTTTATTTTCAATGTTCAACAGACTCACCTAGTTGGCTATCATACTTAAAACAATCTCTATTTACTGGAATGCTGAAACTAAAGAGATGCACGGAAAGGATCACATGATCTAAGTAGGCTCTCAGTCTCAGATAGCTCCATATAGATTCTCGAAAAAAAAGCTCCATATATATAGCTCAAAAGAAACAAACGGCCTGTTTCAAGTCATTGCTTTGCTTGTTCCACATATTTTAAAATCCCATTCTATTAAACCAGTGCTCTAAAATAATATTTTTTAATATCGTTTTGGCCGTGATTTGTTTTTTCGGCCTTAATCACAAAACTTGGCACATATTTAATGAAAAACACTTGAAAACTCATCACCAAATTTTCAGTTTTTTTAAAATGATTTTACTTTTTCGATTTTTTTGTTCGTACGCATATATACTCGGGAGTCATTGTGAATTGCCGCACCATGACCAGGCGACCTGAATTTTTTTTCAAGTTATTTTAGGGGAGAACCGCATCTTAGCACTATGTGCCACTAGCGTAAAAAAAAACACTATGCGCCACCAAACTAACCAGGGCCTCCACGAAGACAAGCCCGGCCCAGGCCCATCTTCATATTATCCTCTTCTACTTCTACCGTCGCCTTCCTCCTCCCCTCTCCCTCCACTGCCACCCGCTCCCTCCAAAACCCCAGCAGAATGGAGGGAAACGCGCTCGCCCTCTCGCACTTCCGCACGCGGGTCGCCTCGCCGCTCCTCCTCCTCTCCGCGGAAGCCAGCTCCTCCGCGCGCAAGAGCTCCGGTGCGTCAGACACTCACCCCGCATTTTTCCATGGGATTGCTGCAGGCTAATCGGCCGCCCGCGGCCTGCTTGCGTAGCTCGGGCTAATGGGTGCCTGTTTTGCTGCTTGTTTTTTTTTTTGGAAGGGAGGAGTAGTGCCTCGAGGTACGATGCGGGGGCGCCTCCGAGCAGAGCAGGTACATTGGGGGGAAATGGGGAATCGATGCTGCATCTTAATTTTGCTGTTTGGTTGGTCAGTTACTCCGCAGCTTGTTCATCTGATGAGTCGCTGTGAAATTTCTCCTTTTCTGAAGCAAGGGGTAGGGTCTGGAAGCGTGATGACCCGGAGGCTTCACCTCGCCGAGCAGGTAACAAATGCTACTAGGATTTTTTTTCTTCTGTCTGTAATTCATCTGTGACAGTACATATTCAGATTACTTTATATGTGCAGCAGGTTAGCAAACATGAATGCACTTGAAATATCTCTACTTATTTTTTCGTTTGAGAAAAATATCCAGAATAGCAAAATATAACAGCTAGAGATGGTTCTGTCATTCTGTCAACAACGTGAACCCCGCTAGTACAAATGCAATATTATCTCACTTCATCTCTATGCTAGTCTGATTGACTCATCAAAATCTCCTATTCTATTTAGGGATAACTGGAGTTCCAAGCCTTAATCCCAAAGTCTCTAATAAGGGAGCAGGTACATAGCACTTATTGAAATACTATAGCTTAGCTGCCCAGTTTAACCGATTTTCCATGTTTTGATAGGGACAAATAAGGTTCCGGTTATTAATTACGAGGTTTCTCATCACAGAGCAGGTAAAATGCTAATGCTATGATTTTTATTTGGCTAATCTTATCCGGTTTACTTGTATGAATCTCCGGTGTTGATCTAATTATTAGAATTTTTTAATCATTCCTAATGTTTGTGTTCTTGCCTCTTGGAGCAGTTGCAGCGGTGAGGTTGCTAAGAGCTGATAAGGGGAAGGCATTTGTTGATCTTTTGAATGAGAAAGCAAACGATTCTGGGGAGAATGAGATGGGTTATGTGGAAAGGACGTTAGGGTTCAGTACACGGCATTTGGATGACAGGGATATAAGACTGGTAACTTTTACATATTGCACATGTTGAAATGGTTGCTCTGTCTATGACTTTCAGTTTGTTCAGGACAAACACTATGCTGGGTTATTGCTGAGACATGGGATGCTGTGAAAAATAACTCTTTTGTTCTAGTGGCATAATGATGTTATCTGTATTTGATGAACATATAGAAATAGCTGTCAGCTTTGTTTCTTAATTTTCTTTTATCACTACCTGTGATATAGGGTGTCATGATGAACATGTTGTACCAATGGCCCAGTAACACTAACAGTATAACACACCTAAGACGGCATGTATATATATATATCCCCACGTAAGAATTCAGGACTTCTGACTCTCTTATGTTTGGATTGTTAGGTTACTGTCATAGTAGCTGGAACTGTACGTTGGAAACGCTACATTGATTATCTTATCATGTCACTTTGTAGCGACGAGAAGGTGTACAGCAAAATGGAACCACTGCTGCTGCAGGTTTTGTCCTATATTTCTTATATAGCATATAATCTCATTGAATGCCCATTATAAAGGTAACTCCTGCTTGTAAAATATTTGAAGGTTAACACTTCTGATTTCAGATATTGCGAATTGGCTTCTTTGAAATTCTCAAACTTAACGTACCGGCTTATGCTGTCGTTGACGAGGTATGTGGATAGTATTTGACATGTACTGAAATTAGTTTAACCCTTTGTTTGGGTTTAGTTGACCAGAATGTTTAACGCGGCAACCGGTATCTCTAAACTGAAGTGATTCCCTTCCTGTTTAGTTAAGTTCAAAAGAACTAGGATATGTAGTAAGGAGCTAATAATGCACCTATTTTTCTGACCATTCCATAACATAGAGGTTGTGTTAATTGATGTAGATGGCTATGTTTCTGTTCCCTGTTAGTTTGTTGGTATATAAGATATAATATTACAATAAAAGTTAGTATGCCACACGCGATAGCCAAAAGGATTATGTGGTTATACTCCTGTTTTAATTTTCGCAAGATCTACTTTGTGTACTGATCTTTGTTATATGGTGGTTTTCAAACTTGGTATGCCCGTTATTTGAGGTTGACAACTTGACATGTAGTATTACACCTTTGTTATCAGTTCTAAATTCTAGAGTTGCGTTACCAGACAACTTATTTGCTTATCTTTGTTTGAAAAATGGACCTGATATGTGTCTTGATAAAACAATTTTAGAATGTACGACTTGCGAAAGTAGCTTTAAGGCCTGGTGCGGGGAATATGGTGAATGCAATTCTGCGCAAACTTCTATCGCTGAAGGTAAAACCTGGTCTACTCAGACTAGTCAGTAGGGTTATGCTGTAAGCCTTTAATGTCATGGTTGCTTTTATAATTAGGAGACAGACTCTCTTCCTCTTCCGAAGATAGAAGGTGATGATCGTGCCCAAGCTCGTGCTCTTTCCATAATTTATTCTCATCCTGTTGTAAGTTTTTCCTTTAATCCTGAGTTTTAGTTGACTTCTGTTTTTTAGTTTTTAATGTGTCAAATTCTTCCTTCGTACAATTAACTGGGGTAATGTATCTATGAGGAGTACAACGTACTTGCCATCTCTGGCGATTCTTAAGAGCACACTATTTAGAGCAAAAGTTTCATGATCACTTCTTTGCCTGAGAAATAGAATTGATAGAAGCTTGGTAGAAGATATGTTCTGTAAACTGTATTAAGTTCTCTTCTCTGCAGTGGATGGTGAGAAGATGGATTCGCTTTCTTGGAAAAGAAGAAGCTCTAAGATTGATGAATTGGAACAACAGTGACCCTTATTTCAGTCTAAGGTTTTAACTTAGTGAATACTCTTCCACGAACTGCAAATTACCTGCTCTATTTATGCACGTGTTCCTGGTTGACTGACCTTTGTGCCATAGGGTGAACACAGCCAATGGCTATACAAGGGATGATCTTGTTAACCGATTGGAGGATTTGCAGGTACTTCCGTTAATATTTAGTACCTCAGTTCCATCCTATTTATTGGTAAGGTCTGAGTATACTGTCCTGGGAAGAGTAATGCTACATCTATGGACGGAAAGCTTCAGATTAATCTTACGGAATCAGATTTGGGTGAGGGAGATTATCAGGGGGTGAGCCCAGTGAAATTCAGGGGGGGGGGGGGGGGGGGGGGGGGACGCGTGGACTAATCATGTGCGGACACGTGAGTCCGTAGGCCTCGTCCGTAGGATGTATATCTGTAAGTGTAGGACAAATTCATGATAAATACATGTTGGTTATTTGAACATGACATTTATGAGGTATTTATTTAGCGTCTTGATTCAGTCTAATTACAATCAGTAGAGCCCTTGTGGACTGAGATAACATAAGCTATGCCCATGAGGCCATGAATGTCAGGAGGCATACAAAATCTATGCTATATATACATAGGATTATCCATGTCGGGGTCATACCCTGCCTTGATTCTTTGCATAGAATTTCATCACTCGATTTTCTTTTGTGTAGGTTAACTACGAAAAGTCAATTATGGATGAATTTGTCCGCATTCGTGAGGGCATGCAGGTAAGGAAGCTGAATAGCTCTGTGGTCACTGCTCAACTGGTGTTTGGAGGACCAACGTGGTCTATTCATATCCTCTTAATATCTTTTGAAACACTCTGTTTAGGATGCTTACAAAATGACACTGTTTCAAAGCCTACTAAACTGAACATGGACAATAAGGTACCAAGCTTAATTTCAGTTCAAGTAAGTGAAAGTTTAAGAAATAAAACTGAAATACTGCATTTTGATACTAGTAGTAAGAAAGGAAAGAGCAACTCCATGCTTCCCCATGTCTTTAGATACTATTTTGAATTTTTGATGCTATTTCTATGGGGCACTATAGCCTAGCATGTCCTTGTTGCTTGACAATTTATCTGTGTATCATACAAGTTCGTTTGTATTCAAGAGCGTGTGCGGCATTTGTGGGTCCAGGTCCACCGTTGCCCCATTTTGCCTTTTATCCATAGGAAACTCTAGTGTGTTTTTTTCTAACTGCATTAAGTCTGCACTTTTTGAATGCTTCTGGAGATACTGGCTGGTATTCGAAATCTTAATGTCTTCCATGTAGGCAGTCTTACAAGCTGGATTACTGAAAGAAGGCATGTGTGCTGTGCAAGATGAGAGTGCAGGCAAGTTATGACTTATGAACATTATTGTTAACCACCAAGCACATTCTTTTGATTATAAATGGGATCATGTCACTACGACTGCATGCTGATGGCTGTCTTACACCTTACACTCTATTAAGTTAAATATTTAGTTATTTACCTTTTCCTTATATGGTTCGAAGGCTTAGTAACAACGGAGTTTCTGATAGCTCATCTAAGATTTAGAGAACCTGTTGTAGGTCTTGTTGTGTCTGTGGTTGATCCACAACCTGGGGAAACAATCATGGATTGTTGTGCTGCACCTGGTGGGAAGACTTTGTTCATGGCATCCCGGCTGGCAGGCCAAGGTGAGATATTGGAATGAGGGGTTTATTTTTCTTTTGATTGTAACCGGAGAACTGTAGGAGCATCTGGTGGTACTTTCTTATCTTTTTCTTTCTGGACAGGCGACTATCTTCTATAGTCTGCTTTGTTAGCATGTCATGATTCTTGTAAAAACTTGTGAGTAAATGCTCAAACGAAGCACCTTTCACATGTTATTCTTAACAGCCTGATTGGGGTCTGGGCCGCCAGCGGACATTGCTTGTTATGACCTACTCCCTCCGTTTTTAAATATAAGATGTTTTAGCCTTTTTCCACATTGACATGTACCTACATGTATCTAGATATGTTTTAGTGTCTATGTTCACTCATTTTAATCCGTATGTAGACAACATGTGCAATAGCTAAAACATGTTATATTTAAAAACGGAGGGAGTAGTAACCACTCGCGGAGGCAGCCACAAGCCTGTTTCCATAGGTCTCGAACACGACCAGCCCCCTTTTCTTTGCAGAGCTCGTCTCCCATGCTTGACTAGGCCTTGGATTCAGAACTTAAAAAATATACAAGGTGCATGCAGCCGTAGGCAGCGGAGAGCGGTTTTCCTAGTAAACCCCTTTTTAACGTACTGATCTAATGTTAGTGTGCATATTTGCCCAATTTTTTTTCACATATCATGTAAAGTAAAAAAATAAATATGATTTTTTGTTAAATACACGTGGATAATTTGCTTCGCCTCCCCTTGGTTCTTGTTCGAGCTCCACCACTGCTAGTACGCGTGCTAGTGGCTGTCATGGAGAACTTTATGTGTGACATATAAATCAACAAATGTAGTGTATCCACGTCCTGTAGGCATATATTCAACACTGACAAGCAAATAATGCTCACAGGTCCAAAATAGTTCAGCCTTTACCAGATCTGATCTTGTTAACACAGTATGTTTTGATGTAGTTTGGAATACTATTAGGCTTTGACATGATGATGTACTCTGATACAGGACAGATATGGGCTCTTGACATAAACAAAGGTCGCTTGAGAATTCTCATGGAGGCAGCAAAGTGCCACAATCTTGATGATATAATCACCGATGTCCATGGTGATCTTCGACTATATGCTGTAAGATTCCAATAAATTTCATAGTTGCTTTTCCATAAAAAGGTTGGAAAAAGCATGAGAAAGCCCCGCATATCCAATAATAATGCACCTCCAGTGGAAATATTGTTAGGCATGTGGTTAGTGACCATTATGGACTTATGGCCGATGATTTATCCACAAGTGTGATGAGGAGGCTTACACACATGTAGAATTATATTGCAGAAGGAAAGCACTGCCAAATATGACAAGGTTTTGTTGGATGCTCCATGCTCTGGGCTGGGTGTCCTTTCCAAGGTAGCTCTCTTTATTAAGTTCATTTTTTTGAGAATTTCATAGCCACAGATCATTGTATAATCCAAATCTGGAATTATAAGTTGGCATGTTTTGTGATGAATTAAAGTCACATTTTTGTGCTCCCAGAGGGCAGACTTGCGTTGGAATCGACAATATGAAGATATGGAGGAGTTGATATGTTTGCAAGATGAGCTTCTTGATTCAGCGGCATTGTGAGATTCTTTCTGTTCCAAGTTCAAAACTTCCTGAAGCAAATTCATCTTGATAGCATCTAAGATTAATTAATGACTTGCAGGTTGGTAAAACCGGGTGGTATACTAATCTACAGTACATGTTCCATTGATCATGAAGAAAACGAGAATCGGATTACTGCTTTTGTTCAGAGGCATCCGGTACTAGCTGATCTTTAAACTAAGCATTGATCCTTCACAAAAGATACAAAATCAATGTTCAGTTGATCTAAGTAGTATTCCGTCCTTACAATTGAGACCCTGTTGGTACCTTGCTATTATTAAGCATACATTGTTACTCCCCAAGTATTATTACCACTAAACTTCTGGTCTTCTTTTAGGCTTTAGCCATAGGATGAGCTGGATTTCAATCCTTATCCAGCAACTGGAAGTTTGCTGCCATTCCCACTATATGTTAGCCTTACTAGTAAAGGTTTAACAATGATATAGCTTTTGATGCACATTTAACTCTCCAAATGTTCACACAGTTAACTTTCAACCTTGTCAGTTGGTCATGTTCACTATCCTTCAATCAGTTATGCAAATATACAACCAAAAGACTCACAATGAAACCTTTCTGTATTTATTCTTTCTTACAAAGTGACGCATTGTAGACAACATTCGTGACGTCTTTTTCCTAATCATGTGGTATATTTATTCTACTGCGATATGCTACAGGATTTTATCCCGGAGGGTGTACATGGATATGTTCCTGCAGAATTTATCACAGAAGAAGGTTTCTATTCCTCAAGTCCAACTAAGCACTCTCTGGATGGGGCATTTGCTGCTCGTCTTGTCCGGTCAATGCACTAGGACTCCTACAACTAGGTGAGCATGTTATAAGCAGAACCAAAACACCAAATATATTTCCTAACGTTCATATGAACTTAATTGCTCCTCCCAAGATATTTACCTGACACATGCTTAAAATTCTCTTGCCTCTTACAGTCTCTTAGAGGAGGGTAGTCTTATGTGCTCTGTGGTGCATATTGCTTCTTGGACTGCATTCAGTAAGTTGTATCATAGACAATAATGCTGAGGCCGTCCTTATAGGCACACTATCATTTTGAAGTTGAGAGCCACAGTAATGTGTTGCGAGCTAGATGTACCTGGAGTTGAGCCTGCCGGATACCGAGCTCGTCCATTCTTAGTTAGGCCCTAGTGAGTTACCTCATAAAATGTGTTTGTTATGTATTATGTCTCTTCTTGTGCAGTACCTAGTGATAAGCTCAAGGTAGATGATCAAACATAGAAGTATGCCTAGAAATTTTTCAGATGAAGTGTATTCCAAGAGAAACATAATTCCATAACTTTATTAGACACCAATGCTTCTTGTAGGACCTTAAACTATCGGTACCAGGAGGGCCAACAGAAGCTAATGTGACTGAGAATGGTATTCTGCCTTTGTCCTTCCTCACGAACATTGCTTCATAGAATGGAATATTGGTGATCACTAGCATTCCACAGAGAATAAGCTGGGGGGAGAAGACATTCAAGAGCACATTCCAGCCACATGTCAGGATTTTACTAAGCCCTCCGACCAGACAGATAAGGTTGAGCAATGCGACAGTTGCAATGATCACATATTCTGGACTTAATGATCCAAATTCCATGATTTCTTGCTCGTACCTCTTAGATTCATCTTGTTCAGTTACCTTTGATGCAATTGCAAATGCCATCTTCGACAGTCCTAGTAACTTCCGGACAGTGTCAACGAAGCCATAGAGATATGAGGTTATTCTCCTAACCATCCACATTCTTTGTTCATTCCACCATCCTCTCAATGTGTCTCCACATGATAATGCCTCATATAGGCTGTACATGTTCTTTACACAAAAGACATACATGAAGGGTGTGATCCATGGACTCGTAATCTGAATGACACAGGAGTATCACATTAGTTTTAATATAAAGCATATGAAGCACAATGAGACTTTTCCTACTACGAATCATTACCTCTGGGAACAAGGAGATGCCTTTGAGGAGAGCTAGTGAAGGGATGATAACATAATATAGTGTAGGGAGTGAATTGGGTGCCCATAATCCATAGATTGAGTAGCCCATTTGATGCCGTAACTTGATTTTTCCATACCCAAACAAGAAGGGGCAGTAGTTTGAAAGAAAAATCGAGAAGGCACCATCGCTCCATCGTTTGTGTTGCAGTAGTGTCTGAGCAAGTGTTGTTGGAGCTACACCCAGAAATGCTGGCCTTGGGGGATTGTTGTGGACTGACATCCATCCTCTGCAATGTATTGACAGTCCGGTGATTATATCCTCCGCTGGGTAACCATACTTTAACCCAATCTCATCTCCCCACTGCGTTCCATGTTCGTACATGCAGGCTGCTAAAGACTTCGCTTTCTCTTCAATCTCATCCATGCTCTCTTGTGTTTTGTGCTTGATACCTCTCGTCCAGTCTTCCTTGTAGTCTTCGTTGAACCTCCTTCCACAAAGGATCTCTCTTCTGTGGAAACATCCAGTGCCAACATACATAGGGCCACCCACACTGTCCATACCACCCATCAGCACCTTTAGATTGAGTAGTTATGTTAGTGTCAGAACATGCATAATGATCAAGCCGGATAATGGTTGTTATATTATGGAGAACATGAGAACAGAACTGAAGCTGCAATTTGATAAAGCTGACCTGATTGGTGACTTGGTGGGAATTTCCGTATATGTTATTTTTGGTCAAATTCTTATAGTTCTGAGGGTATTGCACAAATCCGATCGTGTGACCCATTTCTTCATCAAGGAAAAAGCACAGCGCATCTCTGATAGCATCGCAATTGTTGGAATACATACCACAGTCCACATTCATGATTATAGGGCCGTTGCTTATCGCTGATGATACTCTTATCTGCATTTCAATAGAAAATTGGGCACATTTTAGAAATATGGTCAAAGCATTTCAACCTTTCACAGAACACTTTTCATTTAATTGGTGTGACATTGAGAATTTTGAAAGTACCGTAAAGACAGACATGGTAGTTGGTACTAGTGTCTAGTAGTCGTGAATAAGTTATTGTTTGTCTGAAAAACCAATATAGTTTAAACGTACATTTATTGCATTTGTTTCACAACATGCTGGAAAAGTGGAGATTTTTGCATATCCTCCGTTCTCTGTTAACTTATGATCCAGTGACACGAAATGTATTATAAGGGTGTCAACTCTATGCTACAATTTGTTTAAAGGACAAGAAAGCACATTACATAATTTGTATAGTTTGTACCTCTTGTCCAACATAACTGTTTACTAGAAATAAATTATGAATTCGAATATGGTGCAACTAGTATGTTGCTAAGATCAGTATAAGAAAACAGGTATTTACTAATTCAAACTATGAAATTAACAATAAGTTGTATACTTAGTATGATGGGTAAAGGTTAGGGAGTGTACCAGAGGCACATTTCCTTCATTATCAACTGCATTTCCGTTTTTTCCATCTATCAGAAGCTAGCAAAACAAAGAACTTCAGAACTTAAAACTCCCAAATACCATGTAAGTTATTTACTCCAGAATCATGCAAACCTTTACTCAGGTTTGGAGGGTAGAAAAGGTACCTGAACAATTGGCTGGTGATTTTTCGAGGTAGTTTCTTGATTCCATTCATGAAATCCTTTATGATTTGCTTTGATTTCTTCAGGAATTTTACCTGACGTAGCAGCTGTATCTATCCGCTCAGTCATTTCTTCATACATGCCCTGCCCAAGAAATGAAACATATCAATTGTCATGCCAAAAGTTGAAACGTATGGGTTGGCTGCATATTCTCTCTAATACGAATATCTAATCTAGTTATCTGTGTGCCATGTCATTCCCTGTTAAATAAACATATCAATTGTCATGCCAAAAGTTGAAACGTATGGGTTGGCTGCATATTCTCTCTAATACGAATATCTAATCTAGTTATCTGTGTGCCATGTCATTCCCTGTTAAATAAACATTTCAGTACACATGTTTGAGAAAAGAACAATGTTCAGTAATCTCCTTACCCTGATAAATGACCATTCTTTTGGGGTGCACAAATCTTGATGCCCATCTGACTCTGAGAAGTAAGCAGCTGGTGACCTTGGCTCAGTGTTATATCTCTTGCAGAATGGTACCCAATGCTTTGCAAATAAGGAGGCCTCCCACAGAGCATAGAAAGTGAGAACTGATCCTCCATCGTCGGAAAGATACACACTTACTTTTTCAGCTGGGTAATTATATGCCATGACCGATAGGACTGTGGAGATGACAGGGCTTGGCGGCTCTGATTCTGGGTCTGCGGTGCATACAAAGATATCCACACAAGGTAGCCTTTCGCCATATCTTCTCCAAATAACATAGCAAGTGTGTTAATGCTCAGTGAGGGGTAAATGCATGTTTGAATGCTACGTTTTGATTCGGTTCAAGTCCTGGAAACAAGTCTCTTGCAGAAATGCAGGGAAAGGCTGCCTACTATGCAAATCACCCCTTAGAAATTGTCGGTTTCTATGTTGGGTCTGGTTATTTCTTTTCTTGAATTTGTGGTTCATTCTTGTCATTTTGTGACGATGGGCTACCAATCTGAAAGAACCACACTCCGGATTTGCTAATTGCATTTGCCGCTGAGACTTGAGAGTATACACAGGCTGAATATGCATCACAATCACCTCTATCGTTTTCGCATGACTAATTTCGCATTTAAAAAGGGTAAATTTAATAGATGCCACTAGAAAGATTGCAGGCTCCAGGAAGCCTTTAAGAAGCTGGGGCCCTTAAAACAATCTAATCTTTGTCTCTATCAAATAGTACGAGATACTCCACAATCTGAAATTTGGAAATATTATACCGTACGAGATACTTCCATTAGCAAGCCGGCCGAGACGGAAGTCGTACTGACCTTGCGGCGAGCCTGTCCCTGAAAGGGCGGCGGCGGAGTGGGCTCCAACCCTCTCCGTCGCGAACAGCTGCGTCCTCTCCATCGTCTCTCTCCTGCACACTCCCTCCCGCTTGCTCTCTCTCTCTCGTTTGTCTCAAACAGTCAAACTGGAGCCGCTGGACAGAGCACAGCATTTTTGGAGGCTCCCAGCCCCTGCTATAAACTACTCGAATCCCCTTTGTAAAGAAGAGCAGGTGGACAAAATCAAAGGTACTTTCACCACCTCAAGCAAAGTTGACAAAAAAAATAATGCACATTTCTGCCTTTACCCTAAAAGCACACATATGCTCCCGGTTTTATAATGCTCTTTAAACATATTTCTGAATGTCGAAAAATCGGACGAAAAATTCCACGCCTACATTTCAACATATGTGCTCATAAAGTTGTTTCACAGAAAACTGATTTTTGTGTCATGTAAAAAAAGAGAGACAAAAAACGGTGCTAAAAGGGCCTTTTTAAAGTATTTTTTTCAACTTTTCGCAGAGGGCACAAAAAATGTTAATTTTCACAAAACTTGGCATGGAACCAAAATGTTGTTTCCCCTGGCAGGAGCATATGCTCCCATACCCCAATATGAATTTATGTTTCACAATAGGTGCACACAACTGTTTTATTGCGACGTCTAGAGTTTGTCTTCGCCAAAGTGACACAAGGTTGGAGGATACGACTAGTTTGAGGAGACGTTGTAAACACTATGAATGTGACATTTTGTCTTGCTCTTTCTCGTGACCCATTTGGCACATGGTGCTTCCATGGATCAGATCCAAGGCTAGGACGCCAGTTGTTGGAGATGATGGGGTACATTGGTGGCAGGACTTCGTGTGACAAACCCTCTTAGAGCATCTCCACCGGGGGCCTCTAAAGGACCCCCTAAAGGCCCTTTGGGGGGCCGGACACGAAAAACCGTCACCAGCGGCACCCCCAAAGCCTCGCCCCGAGCGATTTTATGATTTTATGTCCGGCACCCCCTATCGGGCCTCTATACTTGGAGGCCCTCCTGGGGGTGCCGGACATCGCTTCGGCCATGGCCCTGACAGTGCTGGCCCGCCCGTCATACACACGTCGCGCCTCGCCCAATTCCCCTTCCTCTACATTGCCGCCCCCGACGCCAAAATCTTCCCTATCTTCTCTCCATTTTCCAAACCCTCGCCTCGCCCACGCCGCCGCGACCTCCTCGCCTTCCGCCACCATGCCGCCCAAGGGTGCCGGCCTCTCGAAACCCAAGGGTCGCAAGGCGCCGCCGGAGTCGCAGCCGAAGAAGAAGCCGATGAAGAGGGAGCTGCAGGAGCTTTCGTTCACGGCGCCCTTGAGCAATGAGCAGCTCCGCCACGCCGCTTCCCATCTTCGGCAAGTACGACGAGTCAAGGCGAAGGACAAGTCGGCTGATCTGTCGTCGCCGAACGACAACGCCAACGCCGCCGAGAGCTTGGTCGCCATGAGCCAAAGCAGCCAAAGCGGGTTTGCCGGGTCGCCGTCTGCCCCGGCCTTCTTCGACAGCTCCTCCGGCTACCCGTCGCAGCCGACGCGGTTTCCCCCCGAAGAGTCGCACCTGGATCTGAACGCCGCGCCGCTGTTCAGCGAATCGCCGGCGTTGCGGCGGACACCTTCGACGAGCCAAGACGCGAATGCTTCCCGCGGCCTTTTCTTCGGCTACCATGTGAGTGCTATTTATAATCTTGATCCCTCTCATTTATTGTGTTCCCCGGCCGATTGTTCGTTGCACGCAGTTATTGCGGGCGACCGGATGACAATTGTTGGATTGTGCATTAATTGCTGACGATGCAAATTGTGTTTTTTGCTGGATAGGACGCGTCGATGGCCGAGGCAATGACCTCAATCATCGACGACGGTACTACCTACGCCGCCAGTGCCTACGTCGAGACAGATCAGTTCGGCCAAGGCGACGAAGGGGATGCCGCCCAGGGCGACGAAGGGGATGCCGCCCAGGGCCAGGAAGTGGAGGTCGATGAAGAGGAGGTCGATGAAGAGGATGGCGTCCGGAAGGCTGGAAACAGAGGCAAGACTTGGTGTGAGGCTGAGGACGTCTTGTTGGCCCAGGCGTGGCTGAACGTGAGCATGGACGGCGAGACGGGCGCCAACCAAAGGAGGAGTGCCTACTGGACGCGCATTCACAAGGACTACACCGAAAGGCAGTCGTATCCTCCTCATCTAGAATTGCCTTACCGCAATGCCAAATCGGTTGAGAGCCGTTGGGGCGTCATCTCGTCTCTCACTACCAAGTTTCACCAATGCCATGAGATAATCTTGATGAGAGACGAGAGTGGCAAGAACGATGTCGACAAGGTTAGCCGATCATCTTAACTTGTTACCCATCATGTTTACATGCATACATAACTTGGCCTTTATTTGTGTAGCTCAAAGACGCCAAGTACTTGTAACTCGACTTGGAGTCGGATGGCAAGAAGCCATACAAGTTCATGCATGTTTGGGAGGTGGTTAAAGGATGCCCGAAGTGGAAGAGCCATGTAAAAGACCAAGACACCGCCGAGGGAGATGAAAGAAACCTGCCGGCTGCTACCACCGATCGTCCCGAGATGGGAGTGAAGGCGTGTAAGGCGGCCGCCAGGGCTGGCAAGAAGCCGGGGGCCTCGGGCGCCGCAGGCAGCATCCAAGAGTCGGTGAAGCTATACGTTGCCGAGGTGGCCGCGGCGACCGCCGAGAAGAAGAAGCTGCAAGCCATGTCCGACGAGAAGTGGAAACTCTACTTCAAGATGCAGAAGGCCAAGCTCAAGAACCAAGAGAAGAAGGAGGAGCGTCTCGTCATGGCCACGAACACGTCCGGCATGAGCCCCAAGGCCTACTTCATTGCCGAATGGAGGCGCATCCTGGCTGAGAAGAAGGAGGCCGAAGCGGCGGAGAACGATGAGGAAGAAGTCGAGGACGAGGCCGTCGCGTGATCGGCATGAACCATTGCGCTAGGGAGGCGCCCTTTTGATGGCCGGCCTTGGAGACTTGTTCTCTGGCGCGGTCGATCCTTTTTTTTGATGGCCGGCGTTGGAGATTGTTCTCCGGCACGGTCGAAACTATGCGAAGTCCCTTTTTGATGACTTGCTCTCCGGTGCGGCAAAACTCTTTGATTGCCGGCATCATTTGAGACATTTCTATTCATGCATGCACCGCCATCCTGTTCCTCATTTGTGTTGTTCATCGGCGGCGACCACGGCATGCCCGCAAGGTGTTCGACCATTTGGGCGCGTTTGAGGGGTGGGCCTTTGGGGAGTGCTGCTGTGGGCGGCCTCTAAATGTTGACCGGACACATGTCCGGCACCACTCAAAAGAGGCCCAATTGGGGGGTGCCGGACACACATTTAGAGGCCCCCGGTGGAGATGCTCTTAGTGCACACAAGGCACACCTCATTGATCATGCTCACCACATGGTGAATCTAGAAGCAATGTAACTTGGTAGTCTTCGACAACGCAGAACCGGTCATCGTTACCCTTCTTAACATGATTAGGGCGAAGGGGTCCCTAGCTCTTAGGCATGTCGTGTTGTAACCCAGGGTGTCGGTCCGGTTTCAGGCCTGACATAACCTTTCTACCGTTGCAGCGAGATACAAAGCTTTGCGTTCTACTAGAGAAAAGAAAAACTGTCAAACCTATATCTCGAATTTGTGCAAAAAAAGGACGGTCAAATCTAAATCTCGAATTCTGCACACACCTTACATATTGTGTCGGACAGAGTAATTTGTAGCAAGTGAAGAAGAATAATAAGAAAATTGGAGAGTAAAGAAATAATATGAAGAAAAGAATATGTCAATCGTAGGGGCTAAACCACAATCTTCTTCCTTGTTCCTTGTTTGAGAGAGGGATACCTACTGAGCAAGGACAGACGCGTTTTTTCTGGAGAGATTTAATGAAAGAGAGCACTGACGACAGTTGGGTCACAGCTCTAACAGGTTATCTTAAACATCTTCAAGAAAACCCCTTTCCTCTTACAGTCTCTTAGAGGAGTGTGGTATTTGCATTATGCGTTATGTATTGCTTCAAGCTGTATCATAGACAATAGTGCCGATGTTGTCTCTGCAGGAAAAACCCATAAACAAAACATGCTCTACAATAATATGTACTACAAGCTGTATCATAGAAAATAATGCCGAGGTCGTCTCTGCAGGAAAAACACATAAACATGCTCTACAATAATATGTACTACAAGGTTTTGCCTGCTGGAGAACAGAGCATGTCTATTCTTAGCTTTAGATAAAGTGTGATTCTTCTGTGCTGTGTGCTCTTTTGCGAATTGCCACATGATGGTCTCAAGGTTGATTATACATACAAGTACACATGAAATTTATCAGATTAAGTGTTTCTCAAGCTAACCATGAACTATACCTACTACTTTATTGGACATCAATGCCTCTTGCAGGACCCTAAAGGCCTAAACTATTGGTACCAGAATCTCTGCCAGAAAGGCCAACACCACAAAGCCAATAGAAGCTAATGTTACTGAGAATGGTATTCGGCCCTTGTCCTTCCTCAGGAACATTGCTTCATAGAATGGGATATTGGTGATCACTAGCATGAAACAGAGAATGGTCTGGGGGGAAAGTACATTCCAGCCACGTGTCATGATGTGACGAAGCCCTCCCACCAAGCAAACAAGGTTGAGTAAGGCGATAGTTGCAATGATCACATATTCTGGAGTTGATGACCCGAATTCCATAATTTCCTGCTCATACCTCTTGGATACATCTTCATCGCTTACCTTTGATGAAACCGCGAATGTCATATGTGACAGTCCTAGTAACTTCCGGAGGGTGTCAATGACTCCAAAGAGGTATGAGGTTATTCTTTTGACTAACCACATCCTTTGTCCATTCCACCATCCTTTGAACGTGTCTCCACATGATAATGCCTCATATAAGCTGTACATGTTCTTCACACAGAAGACATATATGAAGGGTGCGATCCATGGACTTGTAATCTGAACGACACATGCATATTTGCATTAGTTTTAATACGAAACATATTTAACTGAGGTGAGGGTTTTCCAAAGTACTATGAACCAGTACCTCTGGGAAAAGGGAGGTGCCTTTGAGTAAGGCTAGTGAAGGGATGGTAACATAATAGAGTGTAGCGAGTGAATTGGGTGCCCATAGTCCATAGATACAGTAGCCCATTTGAAGCCGTAAATTGATTTTTCCATGTCCAAACAAGAAGGAGCAGTACTTTGAAAGAAAAATTGTGAAATTACCCTCGCTCCATCTCTTATGTTGCAACAGTGTCTGAGCAAGTGTGGATGGACCTACACCCAGAAACGCTGGTCTTGTGGGACAGTTGCAGATTGACCCCCATCCTCTGCAATGTATTGCCAATCCGGTGATTACATCCTCCACTGGGCAACCATATTTTAGCCCAATCTCATCTCCCCACTGCGTGTCATGTTCATATATGCAGGTTGCTAACGACTTTGCTTTCTCTTCAACTTCATATATGTTTTCTCTTATTTTGTTATTGATTCCTATGTCCCAGTCTTCATTGTAATCTTTGGTGAATTTCCTGCCGCAAAGGATTTCCCTTCTGTGGAAACACCCAGTGCCAATATACAGAGGTCCACCCACACTGTCCAAACCACACAGCTCCACCTTCAGATTAAGCACCTATGTCAGTTCCAGAACATCTGAACATGCATAATGATTGCTCATATTATAGAGAACATGAGAAAGATACTAGACTGATTATTCTAAAAAAAAAGAACATTACTGAAGGTGCAACTTGACACTGCAGACCTTATTGATGACGTGGAGGGAATTCCCATATATGTTATTCTTGGTCATATTGTTATAGTTCTGAGGGTACTGCACAAATCCGATCTTGTGACCCACTTCTTCGTCAAGGAAGAAGCACAGTGAATCTCTGATCGTATCTTTGTTGTTCGAATACATGTCGCAGTCCACATTCATGATGATAGGGCTGTTGCTTATCACTGATGATACCCTTATCTGTATTTCAATAGAAAAATTAGCACACTTTAGAGAAGTCCGAAAATCAGTATAAGAAAAGGTTACTCTTGTTCATTAAACTGTTTCCTTGGAATTTCAAAAATTATGAATTAGAATATGGTGTAACTACTATGTCACCAAGAATGAGTATAAGAAAAGGCGTATATTTATTAACGAAAACTATGAAGTTGATAATAAACTGTCACTTAGTATGACGGGGCTAGGTTAGTTAGTGCACCAGAGCATTCATTGCCCCAGCTTTGAAGTTATGGTGGTGCTGAGGCCTCTTCTCGCGCGCCATGTACACAAGTTTTGGTAGCACATTCCCTTCATTATCAACTGCATTTTGATCCTTGCCACCTATCAGAATCTAGCAAAAGAAATAAGTTTAGAACTTCAAACTCCCAAGTACCATGAATGTTATTTACTCCAGTTTGGATGGCAGGAAAGCTACCTGAACAATTGGCTGGTGATTTTTTGAGTTTATATCTAAATTCCATTCATCGAATCCTTTATGATTTGCTTTGATTTCGTCAGGAATTTTGCCAGAAGTAACAGCTGTATCGATTCGCTCAGTCATTTCGTCATACATGTCCTACCAAAAAAAATGGAACGACATCATTAGTTGCAATGCAAAATGTTGAGCACTTTGGATAGGCTATCTTATGAATTATTAATATCAAATCCAGCCAATCATGCCAATTCATTTCCTTTTCAATAGCTATTTGATTATAGTTGTTAAAAAATATGATTGTAGCACAAATGCTCGGTGTGCCAAATATATGTTTACCTTGATAAGTGACCATTCTTTTTGGGAGCACAAATCTTGAAGCCCGTCTGACTCTGAGAAGTAAGCGGCTGGTGACCTTGGCTCAATGTTATATCTCTTGCAGAATGGTAGCCAATGCTTTGCAAATGAAGAGGCCTCCCACATAGCATAAAAAGTGAGAACTGAGCCTCCGTCGTCCGAAAGGTACACACTTAATTTTTCAGCTGGGTAATCGTATGCCATGAGCGATAGGACGGTGGAGATGACAAGACTTGGTGGCTCTGACTGTGGGTCTGCAGTGCATACAAAGCTATCCACACAGGGTAGTCTTTCTCCGTACCTTCAAAATGACATAGTAACCGTGTTAATGCTCGGTGTGCCAAATATATGTTTGAGTGTTATATGCCCAAAAATAGCCGAGTCGTGCAGCTAACACCCTTGAAGTACGAAAATAGGTCCTTAATGTGTGATCCGCTGGTGGCATTTTTTTTGTGTGGCAGTTATAAGGTGTAAAGTGCATGGTTAATCTGTCAATGATTAGTTACAGAATCAGGAATAGTTGATGTGGAATTTTTTCTTACTACAAGGAACCACCCCGTGATTGTCTAACTGAACAAGGTAAGCTTTTATCTTTTGTTACCTTCTAAGTTGGTGATCTCTGGTCATTTGGAACTTATGCCCTTCTGCCTTAATATTGAATTCTGTGTTTTGAGGCAGTCCTCGTTTTAAACAATCTTACCATTTTCTTTTGATTACTCTCTGGCAGAATAGAAACCCATGTACTGCATTTGAAGTTCAAGGAATCTCATGTACAATAGCATCGTACTTTCGTTTAATTTGCTAAAAGAAAGATAGTTTTGTTTACCCTGCCGTCACACAATCACAACTTTTCCCCTTGTTACATTTCAAAGTTCAGTAGCATCAAATTTCTTTTAAAAAGATAGCTGTGTTTGTTTCTGGTGCACTAGCTAGATATTTTGCCTGATGCCGATTCTCGGTGTACGAGTATGGATCTGAAACTCGTAGTCAATCATCTTGCTGAAGGACAGAACATTGGAATAAAGTAGAAAATAACTATAAGTATAATAATTAGATCTGGGACAATTCTCCTTGTTTTTTTCGACCTTGTTGGACATTGTCTATTGGTTACTTTTCTAATCTTACGAGTGCCATCATATGTGGTTCATTATTTTGACGATTGGATTGTGTACCTATCAGAGTCCCAAAGCCTTGACAAAATCAATGGCCTACTGAAATAAAAACTCCGCAGCGTGTTCGCTGTTGATGTTGGCCTGCTGCGTAGTATAAGAGCGCCATATAGTCACACTCCCGACTTGTTAAATGCAATTGGACTGAAATATGTGCCAGGAAAGATAATTATGTGTCAGAACGGAGCCCGGGTAGAACCATTGGTGTCAGCCGACACCAAAGCTTTCTTGCGTTGCTCTTCATGGATGCCAATTCTCCCCGGTTAGCTATTTATCCTGAGACTAGTACCAGTACGTCGTGATGTATGACGATAATTTTTCCTGTCTGATAGAATATGTGTCGTCATCAACTCCATCATTTTACATGATTGATGTTGTGTTTAAAGCAATCTTTGTCACCGACGGATACATATTCATTAACACTGTGTTTGGATGTAGTAAAACTTGACTGGAATTGACAGCCAATTACATGTTTGGAGTGGTCTGTGAATTAAAGTCCGGAAACGCAGTCCAATTCCATACGATCGGTCTCCACCCGCGCCCCCCACTCGCACCGATTCGCAGCCCCGCACCTGGGAATCGCTCGGAATTTCTCCCCGTACCCTTCGCTCGCCCGCATCCCACCTCTCCTCGCTCGACCCGCAGCCTTCTCCTCGCTCGACCCCGCCCCTCGCCTGACTCCGACGGTGGCAGAAATCCGGGCGGCGATGCCGAGAGGAGGCTCCGACGGCCGCAGGATAGTCTCTCCCTTCCTCTTCTGCATCCTGTCCGTCCTTCTCCCCACGGCGCCTCTGCACTCCGGCGGGTCAAACCCTAGGCATGGCAGCGGTTGGGGTTCGACACCCGCAGCACCACCAGGCTGCTCGGCGACCCTCGCGAGAGCTAGGATTTCTGGGCAGCACCAGGCAGCGGTTGGATTTCTCCCCACAGCGCCAAAGGTTTGAGGATTGCGCGTTTACTGAAGCAGTGAGGATGGCCAGCTCGTTAATGTCTGTGCAGATTCAGTTTTATCCCGCGTCACGGTAAGCTAACCTGTGTCCATGATTTCCTTGCTGGAAAGCTAAAGCTGAGGTATCACAATTTTTTGGTCAAGCATTCGATACAGGATGTCAGTATCTAAATATGCAAGCAAGGAAAACAAAATGCTGCATGCTAAATAAAATCAAGCTGTGTTCTTTCGGTTGGATATTATTCTCAAGTGAAAAAGAACAAGTTCGTGTTATTACTTGCATCAAATTAGTAACATGTGAGACGTAGACATGTGTGCAATGACTTATTTCTTTTTTTAATGCTTTGAAATTCATGATGTGTGAAAATTATTTCTAATTATTTAATATTATTATGTGTGAAAAATAATATATCAACATTTCAATATACACCTACAATTTTTTTCATCTACGTAACAAGTTTTTAATGTCCAAACTCAACAAAACATTCAATTCCAAGTTTCGTACATCCAAACAGGAATTGGAATCATGTGCTACCGTGATTGCACCCAGAAATTCCATTCACAACCAAACAATGGAATTCAAATTGAACCTCAATTCCTTTCCACCTGTGAAATGGAATTGCTAGCCCAATTCAATTCACATTAAATTTTCCTACATCCAAACACAGTGTAATATAAAACATTGGAAATAACCACAGGAAATCGCACGTGTCGAATTTTGGGTTTCTATTGGGACCATATAGCAGAGTCCTGTGCTCTTAAGTGTTCCCCAAATGAGGTCCTAACTAACTGCTCCTGATCCGACGCCAAAGCAACTGAAACTCTGAAACAGCTACGGATGAAACAAGGCATGCAGGAGCAGCCGGCCGCCGGCGAGCGGCCGGTCGTCGGACACGGGCAACAACAAGACGTACCTGGCGGCGAGCCTGTCCCTGAAAGGGCGGCGGCGGACGGGGCTCCAGCGCACGGACTGCGTGATGACCCAGTACGTCGAGTAGCAGAGCTCCGCCGCCAGCATGCCCAGCCACGCCGCCCTGCCCTCGCCGGCGGCCGGCACGTGCGTGGCCCGGTAGTAGAGCACCAGGAGTATCCCGGCGGCCACCGTGACGGCGTTGAGCCTGTACACCGCCCTGCCCCCGATGCTCTCCGTCGCGAACAGCCGGCGGCTCTCCGTCTCCATTTCTTCTCTCTTCTCAGTCGTCTCAACCTTCCCTGCTGGAGACTGGAGCTAGCTAGCTCGCATATATAATGGTAGAGGCAAGACTGACTGACGGAGACGGTCCAGTCAGCACCGCTAGCTCCAGCCCCCGTGCTCGTACGGGCATGCTCGCTCGCGTCATGTTGCTTGTCCAGCTACCACCTACTACGCTCGATCTCTCAATAGGAGTAGGATTATTGGCTCGCGCGTCGGGCACCTCAAACGTGCCAACTAGCCAGGGTACATGGTCCGCGCAGTGATTCCTAATGGCCAATCCTTGTCCTTTAAATCGAGCATCTTTTATATATCGTCCTAAACCCTAAATGGTTCTTTGCCAAACTATCAGCCATTAACGACTCCTCAAAAAACTTTTGATTAGATCTGGCGCTTCTTAAAAAAAAAGGCCACGCTAAAGAGCTTTATGACAATCTCAGAAACATTCATTTTGGTTTCTCTGAAACTGCGAAATGGAACACGTTAGTGTGTGGTACAGTACACGCCACACTGCCACACTGGCGCATTCTGATAATCTCCGAGGAATTCCTCCTCACGTTGAGAATGTTTTCCATGTAAATCTTCATGTCACCTGTACATGTGATTGTGTTTATTTTTCTGCTGCGTTGAATCTATCCTCGAAGTTCATTACAGAGTAGAGGTTGGTGGAGTTGTGTATCTTCTCTCGCTTTTGCCTGAACACGTTAGTGCGTTTTTGCGTGGTACATCACACTGACAAATGTCATGTGTGACAGTCCTAGTAACTTCCGGATAGTGTCAATGACTCCATAGAGATAGGAGGTTATTCTTTTGACAAACCACATCCTTTGTCCATTCCACCATCCTTTCAACGTCTCTCCACATAATAATGTCTCATATATAGTTTGTATATGTTTTTCACATGGAAGACATATATGAAGGGTACGATCCATGGACTTAATCTGAACGACAGTGAATATTTGTATTCTTTTAATACAAAAATATTTAACTAATATGAAGTTTTCCATAGTATTGTGAATCATTACCTTTGGGAAAAGGGGGTTGCCTTTAAGGAGGGCTAGTGAAGGAATGGTAACATAATACAGTAGAGCGTAGCTAGTGAATTGGGTGCCCATAGTGTCGAATATATGAGCAATTTATCAATTGATTTAATCCATAGAAAAGCAATTCATTACTAGAATAACACGAATTAAATTAATCATGTGACACATGGCAGTATGATTTTCCTAACGACCGCAATCTCAGTTTCGTACCACTGCTGAGATTGAGTCAACACTTATAACATATACTCCCTCCGTTTTTAAATATAAGATGTTTTAGACATCGTACATGTTGACTAGATACGTACACACTTAAATGAGTTAACATGTAAACTAAAATATCTCTAGATACATGTAAATACATATGCATATAAGCAAAAGCTAAAACATATCTTATACATGTAGATACTTGTAAAATCGAGACGGAGGGAGTATCAAAGTTTTGAAACGGTAAGCTGTGACTATCGATCGAGGGACAACATATGCAGACTTTAACAAGTAGAGTAAGTACAGTCGTACCCCTCAGATTATTAACTACGTGATGTTAATATAGTACTCTAATAATAGTTAATGCTGATAGTAGTGGAGTAGTATGGTTTTGAAAGGAACCGCATGAAAGAAACCAACTTTGCACTTCTCCTTCATCCGGAGTATTTAACATCACTCTACGACAAGACTCAAAGGGTAAGGCTCAAGAGCACCGACCCATCAATTAGTGCTGCGCACCGTGCCCACACGTTCTGGTGGCAATGAAGAAAATGTACGTCAATATCTCGAGTCTCCATTTCTTTCTCTTCTACCAAAATACACTACGAGCACGAAGAGAAATCATTTGTTACTTCAGTGAGCTCACTGCCAAACTCGGTAACCGTATCACATCCTTCTACTTTAGCCTCCCTGGCCGTCTCCCACTCCATTTGTTCTAAGCCCAGTACTACCAAGCAAAACAAGACCAACACTAGAACTATCGAAAGTAGGAGGAACAGAAAAAAGCTTGAACGGCATCAACGCCTTCTCCAATCCAAGCTCCTGATATGGCGCTTCACCTCCTCAATAGCCCAGTCCATTATATTACTAGCTGCATTCGCTTCCTTCGCAACGGACGCCGTGACTATAAGAAGAAGATGACCCGATAGACTGCATCAGTAGGCTTCTTCAGCACTTCCGCTTAAAAAGTGAGCTTGTTCTGGATGGCCTAGAGAGACCACATCACGGCAGCACTCCCACCCAAACAACATCAAAGCAATTTTTCTCCCCATTTCTAACAAGCGAAATAAGATCAGAAATCGACTGTGCACAGCTTCTTTAATAACAAGCCAAACGAATTTTTTAATTGGACAAGCAAGAAGGAGATGATCAGTAGTTTCACTTTCAGTACACACACAAAGGATATCATCCATTCGTAGGACCTTTTCGCGCCAACAGTTGCTCCCTAGTAGGTAATCTGTCTTGAATTGCTTGCCACAAAAGACCCGGATTTTCATTGATATTTTTAGTTTCCAAATTTTCTGTAGCTGAGTGTCCGACACACCATGGAATGATAACCACATGTACAAAGATCTGCTCGAGTAATTCCCTTTTGATTCTAAAGCCCATTTCACCTTATCTTCCTCTTCCCACAAAAACACTGCTTGAATCATATCCATCATGGCCCTCTAGGCTCCCATGTCTTCACTGTCAAAAGCCCTCTTAAATCCAATATCCCAAGAATGGGTTTCAAATTCATAATTCTCAGCCACCGAAGCTGCAGGATTAGACGCTGCCCAAAACAGGTTGGGGAAAGCATTCTTGAGTGGCACTCTCCCAATCCAAACATCATCCCAAAACCGCGTATGTTTACCATTTCCTACCCAATGTATTGCTCCCCAAGGAAACCACTTCTTATAACTTTTTAGAGACCATTCCAAAACTGAGACCCTTTTGAATCATTCATCAATATTGACTCCTAAACCCTAAACCCTAAACCCTAAACTCCTAAACGGTGGCCAGGGGGCGGTCCTTGATCTCGGCGGGAGGGTGACCGTCCCGGGGGGGCGGCGGCGGTCTGGGCGGAGGACGGCGAGCCGGCGGGCTCGCGCGGAGCTGGGGGGAGTTGGTCTGGCCTTGGACGGCGGTGTGGAGCGGCTGCGGCGTCATCGCCAAGGTGTGGCGCGTCCGATGGGCTTCGCGGGCCGCTGGGCCCCTCGTCCCCGAGCTGGGGCGCGCTGGTGCAGCTTCGCGCGGCCGTGGCGGAGATGCGCGGGAGGAGGTCGGACGCGGGCGGCGCAGTCTGGTGCGGAAGGGCGGAGCTGCGAGGTCCGATCTGGGCCCAATCCGGGCCCAGGGTTTTGGGGGCCTCCGTCGCGCCAGCGAAGGGGTGGAGGTGATGGTGACAGGGCGCTGGAGCCTGGGGCTTGACGCTCCTGTGTTGGGCGCGTTTGGCTGTGGCGGCGAGGACGACGTGTGGTGTGGCTGTGGCGGCTCATTCCTCTGTGTGCATTGCACTGTGATCTGTGTGCCTTGTGCACTAAGTTCTACCAGCCCTCGAGGGAAGGAGAGAAGCTCCGGCGAAAGCTTTGCCCAATTTTGGTTGGTGCTAGCGGTGGCGGCGCCGTCGGGCGTCGTTTTCCTTCTTGAAGGCGCTGTTATGGAGTTCTTTTCCTCTCCTTTCGACAGGCTTGGACCCTCCGGGTGAAAACCCAAGCTCTATTCGGAGCGGGCGACGGCGACAGTAATGTCGTGACCTTCTTGAAGGCGTTGCTTTGGAGGGCGAGTTTATTGCCGCTGTAGGGTGTGTTCGTCTTCTGAGTTTGTGGATGTCGGGGTAGCGGCTCCGAGATGGCAGTTGCGTGCCGAGGCGGCGGCCTCGGAGGGCGGTGCGGTGGTAGCTCCATGAGGCGGGGTTGCAGATTGGCACAGCTTTGGGTGGTGACCTTGAGCGGCAGGGGCGGCAAGGTTATCGGCTCGGTCGACGCATCCTAGCGGGGATGGTTGGACAGTGCGTCGGGGCGGCGGCCCCGGGCATGGTGTGGCGGCCGTGGTCTGCGGGCAGTGGTCCTGTGTAGCTTGGGCTACAGGCATCTGAGCCGCGCAGCGTTGCAGCTCGAGGGCGAGGGTGTTATGTCGGGGTGGCGGCCCCGGAAGGTGGTGTCGGCTGAGTGTGCAGGGCATACTGGAGCGGTGGATGTCGGGGCGGCGGCCCTGAGAGCTTCGCGGCTCCTGTGGGGGCGAGGTTGGTGTTGGCAGCTCTAATCCGATAGGGTCGGCGGTTCGTCTTGCTTGTTTTTTGCTGCGAATTCGAAGCTGCGGTGTACGATGACGGGCAACAGGCAGTGAGCGCATTCGAGGATTGGTCTCTTCATTTGCGTCGGAGTGTCTCGTGTCTGCTCCTCCGATAGCAGTTACGGCTTCTTCTCTCCGGCAAGGGTGGACGGTTGGCCGGATCTTTGTGGAGTGGTCATGTTCTTGAGGTTGTGTGGGTTCTTGAGGTTGTGTGGGCTTCGCCTGGTGGGGTTGGTGCTCGTTGTATGGTTTTCTCCCGGTTTCTTCCGTTAATAAACCGGGCACCTTTCTCCTTAATTAATGGATAAGGGGCAAAGCTTTTGCCCCACGTTTCAAAAAAAAATTGACTCCCCTTTTCTCAAGTATTTGTTGTCAAAATTTTCTTCCAAGGAGCTTTCGGATCCCCATTAAATAATTTCCACACCCACTTTACTAACAAAGAAATATTCATGTGCCTAGAATTAATCAGACCCAAACCCCCATACTCTTTAGGTCTACACAACGATTCCCATTTCATCATATGGTACTTAAAACCTTGATTACAGCCCTCCCAATAAAACCTCCCTCTCACTCCATTTGTTCTCGGTGTCGTGTTAGTCTGTGTACGCTTGAGCGAACGAGTGGCTAAACAAGCGACGATAGTAGATGCAGGAAAAACACTTCGACAACGAGAGACATCGAGAGTGAGAGTGAGACATGGCTGCCCCACGAGAGGAGGGAGGAAACACAGAGATTTGCAATTTGGCTTCTCTAAATTGGCCACACAATTTGTGTGCGTGTTGGGTGTGTGTTGTTGTTTGTTCTAAGTTTTTAGATCCCTAGTTTGTACTATGTTTCCCTCTTCTTCGATGAATGAAAGCAGCAAGGCTGCATTTCGTAAAAAAAAAAGAGTGTTTAGCGTAAAACTACCACTTTACAAACTAAATCACAAAAACATACCACTTTTGCACGCAAGGGAGAGACGGTGGGTCCGCGATGTCAGGTTTCGTGTCAATTCGCTCTGAAACGTGATTTTGCGCAAATGTGGTATGTTTTTGTGATTCGGGGCAAATGTGGTATGTTTTTGTGATTCGGGGCAAAAGTGGTATGTTTTTGTGATTTAGTTTGTAAAGTGGTAGTTTTACGCTAAACACTCAAAAAAAAACGAAGGGGACATACACCGACTGAAACACAGGAGGGTAAAGTACAGGCGGTTACATTACAGGGGCAAACAAAAAAGCCCAAAAGAGAGGAAATACATAGACCTGAAGAGGAAAACATGGAGCAAGAACGGCTTGGCGCATCTGATCATCTGCACTCCAGGCCGACAGTGCAGAAGCTCATACAGGATAACACGTTCATAGCACCAGGATAACATGTAGACAACATGGTCGGCGTTGGGCATGGCCGAGAAATCATGGAGAACCCAGAACCTCCGGTGCGCCGGGATCAGCCGAGCCTAGGTCGACTTCGTCGCCCTCCTCTGCCCGGTCGAGCTTGCCCGTCAAGGCGCCCCCGTCCAGGATGCTGCCAAACATGGCGGCCTCGTACAGATAGTTCACCTGCCAGGCGTGGTGGCTCGCATGGGCGAGCAGCCAGGCCATTTCGACCACGAGACCCTTGGAGAAGAGTTGGGCCAGTTGCAGGCGCACGGATTCGGCGAGGTGCTCCTCGTGCTGCTCGTCCACCTCGCCCTGCCGGACGTACTCCAGCGGGCCGGTGACGAGGGACCACCAGAGGGCGCTCAGCAGGTCTTCGTCCTGGTGGCGGTCGAGGAACCGGCGCACATGGTTGCAGGTTTCCTCGCCGTCGCAGGCGTAATCGGGGTCCAGGGGCCTGCTGAAGCCGGTGGTGCGGAAGTCGGCGTCAAAGACCTCGTCGAAGTCGGCCTCGCGCTGGGGCCGCGCCGGCGACTTGCGGGCCTTGGGCCATCCCAGGAGGGCGCGGCGGAAGAGCATGTGCCGGTCGTTGGTGATGTGCCACGAGTATTCATTGTCGACCATCCGAGCTGACGGCTCGTGCCACCTCTGGGTGAACGTCCGTGCGCTAGTGGCGGCGTATGCATCGTAGATGGCCCGGAGCGCCGGCTCGCTGACGACGCCCGAGGCGGCGATGTCGGCCACGTTGAGGAACGAGTTCATGATCTCGGAGTTGACCAGGTCGGAGCCCACGTCGATGACGTCGTGGCTGTTTATGCTCAAGACGAGGTCGCTCATGATGGCGCCGACGTCGAAGCCTCGGGCCGTGGCCTCGGCTCCAACGCCGAGCACGCTGCTGTCGAACAGGTAAATGACCTGGGCGGCACGGCGATCCATCTGCGCGGAGCGGTCCTTGAGGCGTGTCTTGTCCGCCACCTCCATCGCGATCTTGTCCTGGATGTACGGGATGCCAACGGCGACGGCCTCACGGCGCTCCCGGCCGTGAGGGGTGCCCAGCGCGTGGGCATCGGTGAGCGCATCCTGCACCAGCCCGTGGAGCGTGGGGAACACGTGGTTGTACCCGTACTCGTAGTTAACGGCCATGTCGGTCACATAGTTGGAGAACATGGTGCGCACGTCGGCGGCGCCGATGAGCATGTTCGACATGCAGCCGCCGAACAGGGCATTGTTGGTCGTCACTGCCTTGGGCCAGTCGGTGGCACCTAGCTGGGCGAGCACCTGCGGCGAGGCTTGCCTCAGCCCGTTGCCCTTAGGGGGGAGCACGTTGCCGATTGCGTGTTGGGTGCTTCTCCACAGCGCGAGCTCCGGCGATAGCCGCAGCTGCACCACTCTGGGCCGCGCCACTGCTTCCTCTCCGAACAGCTCGTCCCTGCCGATGCTAGCAAACATCTCCGCCACCATGTCTTGGGCCTGGCGTGACAGCGTTCTCAGATCCGCGTACACGGGGAAGCCAAGCTCGGCCTCGGCCACCGGACCGTCGCCCCAGAAATGGGGAGGGATTCTAATGCTGCCGCCGCTGGGGAGAGCGTCTTTGTCCAGCCCCGCCCGGACCTCCATGTTGAGGCCTTGGAGAGAGCAGCTACCCCATCGAGGGAAGGAGAAGGATGCGTCCGCGACCATGCTTGCCATAGCAGTATAAAAGAATGTGTGTAGAATGAAAGGCGTGCTGCGTGCAATGAACCCTAGGTGGTGCTACTCATTGGTCATTGCATGTATTCCTCAGCTTATATAGACGCGCAGCCCTATGAAGGTTTCTCTTTCAAATGTGTCGGACTATTTTAAAAGGACGGTATCTATCTATTACTTCAGAAACGAATTCTGTAGTATTTGATTCCTTACCACAATGGACATTGTGGGTGCACAAGACACCACATAGATATAATCTATGTGCATGATTTACTTCACAATTTTTTGAAAACTTCAAAGCGAGAAATACGATGATAATGGGGTGTGGGCGCAAAATTTTGCCGGTATTTATGTATACTACTATATAGAATTTCAAGATTACAATGGATCTACGAAAAGATCGTGTATTTACCATACATAGTGGTTGGGTTACAGTCTTGCAGACTTAATTCCAGTGCTTCACGCATCCACATATGGTATTGGTACCCATCTATACGTACGTAGTGGTTGGGTCGTAGACTTTCCCTGTCTAACATGCATATGCGCAGCCGTGACCCGTGACCGGCCGATAAATGAGCGATCGAAGTAGCGCTGCTAAGCCGCCGGCCGCCTCGCCGGTGTCAGCAGTACGTTTTTTTTTTGACCGGGTGTCAGCAATACTCACCTATCCAAAGCCTGGTAAAAACTACTCCGACCAAAGTTACGGGTCAGATTACATTAGGCACCGGCGGAAGCTGTTACAGTAGTTAGGGGGCCGCGGCCGGCCTGGAGATTAGAGTAATGATGCTAGTAGTACTTAAATCTCAGAAATTATCAAGTTATTGAAGTGGTAAGAGCTAGCTGTGGTGATCGAGAAAGAGAGAGAGATTAGATGGTTGATAAGTATACTCCGTATAGTAGGGTGGAAAGGAATCGCAGGAAAGACACCAACCGTGCATTTCTCCTGGACTGTTAGTACTCCACGAGAAGACTCGGGACTCTGGAGTACCGATCGAGTCACTCGTCATCACTGAGCTCACTGCCAAACTCAATCACCAGATCGATCGAGGCCAAACAGGAGACGATAGTAGATGTAGATGTAGATGTAGATGCAGGAGAAACAAACATAACGACAACGAGAGACATCGAAAGTGAGAGTGTGGAAAACCTATCTACGCAACGAGGGGAGGACGACAAAACACACAAGATTAATTGACTATTTTTCCGGAGACTACGGCCCGCCAATCCGGAACAAAATTAGGGTGGATCTCGGCCCATTAATTTCCGATCGCTATTTCCTGCTGCTTCGATAGAATCGACCATGTTACTTCTTTTTTTTTAACCGCTGAGGGAGGAGCCTGCTCCAGATATATACCCTAGAGGCAAAAATATTAAGTTATTAGTTATTCATGGTACATCATTAATGTTTATATCTCTATGCTATAACTGTTATGAAACTTGTATATGATTGAATATTAGAACTGTGATATAAAAGGTTAAAATATAAAGTGAACAATAAACTATATTTGAACAATTTCAAATAGGATTACGAAAAACTATAAAATAGACTTTGAAAGATTCCAACTCTATGAACGAATGTTTTTTGAGCTCGTGGATTATCTAGTGAACCCCTTGAAAGTTTTTTAATCGTTGGTCCTAAATTTTGAATCCATAAACTTTTAGAACCAGTGCATAGTTTTTAATATGAAAAGAAATTTTAAAAGGGAAACAACATGAAAGGAAAGGAAAGGAAAACAAGAAACATAACATACAAGAAAAAAGAAAAAAGAAGGGGAAAAGGGGCATATACAAAATATGAATAAGAAAATATGCAAAAAAGTAAGAGAAAACGAAAAATAATAAAGAGCCCACAAAAAGGAAAAATAAAAGAATTGGATAAAAAGGAAAAAAGATATAAATAATAAAAACCAATAAAGAGTATTAAAAAACAGAGCTGGTAGCGCGTACGGTGCAGGACCAGGACAAATTATGTTCGGCCCAGCAGCTAGATGTTTCAGGCCTTGTCTGTGGAACCGTGTATTGTAGAATTATCCTGGTCAAATACCTAAATTTCCACATATCCTAAGTATTTTTCATGTTTTATCTCTATATTTTCTCACAAATCCCCAAGCTTTAGTGATTTTTCTCAATAGTCAAGCTCTGTGTTTGTTTATAGTGTTTTTGTGGGGCCAAATGTAAATGAGGATAATCGCCACAAGAGATTGGGTGAATACCCAAATTTCACCTAATCCCATCAATCCCCAAAATACTCAATCCATTAGGGAGCGGTATTGAAGAAAATACATTAGAGTTTAGAGAATTGTTTTTTGACTGTAACCGGCAGGAGCTCTGCCATTGCATTATTAGAAGAAAGAATTGATCCAGTTTTGAAGGGGACACCGGACCCAAACCCAGACAATGCACGGTTAATTACGGGAACCGGCAAAAACCACTCAAAACATTATAAAAGGAATTAAGGCACATCATCGGAGCCGGAAACAAGACTCCCTAGGCCCAAATCCATCGGAGCCACCTTGTAATCGGCAACACCAAGCAACACCACCCGGAGATCACTCACCCGATAAAGGGAGAGCTTGCGCCTAGCCAAAGGAATGCAGCCACTAACCATTAACTTGTACCAACTCACGAATTGCCTAGAGCGCCATCAACGAAGATGGTTGCTTGCACAATCGAAGAAAAGGCTTCATCTTGTCTTGCAGATTTTTCCACACTTTTCTCCACAGTTCTCTGGATTCATTCCCTGCAGATTTTCCCCCTTCCAGACACGTTTGATTTGTGGGATTAAAACCTATAGAAACTAATTCTGTAGGAACTCCAAAGTGTATTTTCACATAAAAAGTAGCATGAGCTCCGACCTCATTTTTGAGAATTACCATGTCCATAGATTTGGATTGGGCCTTTCAATTTCTTATTCCTTTGGTTTTTTTCCAAACTACTCGTATGAATCAAAGAAGGCCTAAAAACAAACGGTCTTTTAATAATTCTCACGGGGGCGCAAGCGAACCGCGCTCGCGGCTTGAGCGCAATGGCATTCACCGGCTCGATTTTTCTTGTTATTCCGCCTCGGGACCCGGGAGATCATCGGCTGGCGTTCCCACCACCTCGATCAGCCTTTTTCGTGCCTTTCCCTGCCTTTCCCTGCCTCTTCTTCCTCCTCCTCCGGTGGTCGTGCACGCCAGCTGTTCGACAGATTGCCATGTCTCTGGTCAGCTGCTAACTGCCGCCGTCGCACCTCATTCTGCTCTATGCTTAGTGGCGGCGCATGCTCTTTGCCTCGTCGTGCCTCTGCGTTGTGCCTTTCGGCTTTGGCGGTTCCCGATTCCGGTGACGCCTGTTCCCGTGTCTTTGTTCGTCCCGGACTGTCGTCCCCGACGCTCAGGAGGGCTCGTTGTGCTCTGTTCCCGTGTCGTCGATGTCTCATGGTCTAGATTCGTCTTCCTCTTGTGTCACGTGCTCGTTGCTCTGTGCGGACGTGGACTCCATAGGTCCCGTGCTCGCTGGCGTGCGCGGCTGGGGACGATGAAGGCTAGATACATGTTGCGGCCCCCGTGTCCAGGCTTCATGTGTGCCTTCAAAGATGGTCGACGTCTCGCGTTAGACAGCGATGGCCCTCGCTTTTGATCGGGTGACTATTTCCGGTGAAGAAGATGGTCAGGGCTCCTACGACCACTTCGGCTATCCTGACGACGTCTTCCTGGCTGCTTCCACTCCGGCAATGCTCAGGCTAGAATTGCCTCCGAGGGCGATTTTCTGCAATTCGCCTCGCAATTACTTCTTCTCGTCCGCATGTGCTCCTGCTGCTCCCGGATCACAGCTAGTCTCTGCAACTGCGGTCTAGAATTTATGTTTGTGGCCTCAGTGGCGGAGCTGTATAAGAGTTGGCTTCATATGAACCCAATCAAATACCTAATATACTGCACTGTTCCACCGTGGCCCTCCCGGTTTCTCAGCGGGCTGTGAAATTTATGTTCACTACTTTAGCTGCAAATGTATAGCCTGCAACAGTGCAGCTTGTAAAGTTTCTTAGTTTCTCTTTTGGTTAGGTTTTTAGTTCTTGCCCTTGCTATAGTCAAGCGGCTGTAATTCCTTATTCTCTTGGGTTTCTTGTATTTGTTCGAAAAATAAAAAGGTTTCAGGCAGCCCATGACCGCCATAGACCCATACTTGCCCTCAATTTTTTTTCCGCACATACTCCCTCCATTTGGAAATATAAGACGTTCAAAGCTTTCAATGAAATGAATGTATCTAGTCTCATCTTAGTATTTAGGTTCACTCATTTTGCTCCGTATCTAGTCCACTTTGGAATCTCTAAAACGTCTTGTATTTCCAAACGGAGGGAGTACCAGTGACTGTGCTCTGCAGTTGGAGGTGACAAAACCTCACAACCGGAGGCCTGAGATCCAAGCAGAGCATGTGTTGACAGCACTACACCACCAGTTAAACAGGAATCAACTAAATAGAAGCCAGCAAGTTGACTAACCTCAATGTGTTTCATCCAAACAAAACTTAAAACTGGATGTGTGTGTTTTTTCCTAGAGAGATTTAAAGAAAGAGTGGACCTGCACCGACAGGGTCGCAGCTCTAACAGTTTTTATCTCATACATCGTCGATAAATTTCCTTTCCTCTTACCGTCTCTTAGAGGAGTGTGGACCTGCACCGGTGTGATCTCTATTTCTTCTTATATAATCGGCAGTAAGCTATATCATACACAATAGTGTTGAGGTCGTCTTTGCATGCAAACTCCACGATATAGGTGCGGAGCACCACAATAATATGTACTACAACTTAGATGTACCTGGAATTGTGCCTGCTGGAGAAATGAGCGTGACTATACTTAGCTGTAGTCAAATGGATAGCCTGATAAAGTATCATTTTTCGGCATTATGCGCTCTTGTGTGAATTGGTACATGATAATCCCAAGGTAGATTATATATACAAGCACACATGAAATTCATAAGATTAAGTGTTTCTCAAGAGAACCATGAATTATACCTACTACTTTATTAGACATCAATGCCTCTTGCAGAACCCTAAACTATTGGCACCAGAACCTCTACCAGGAAGGCCAACATCACAAAGCCAATAGAAGCTAATGTTACTGAGAACGGTATTCGGCCCTTGTCCTTCCTCAGGAACATTGCTTCATAAAATGGTATATTGGTGATCACTAGCATCACACAGATAATGATCTGGGGGGAAAGTACATTCCAGCCACCTGTCATGATGTGACGAAACCCTCCGCCAAGGCAAACGAGGTTGAGTAACGTGATAGTACCGATGACCATATATTCTGGAGTTGATGACCCGAATTCCATAATTTCCTGCTCATACCTCTTGGATACATCTTCATCGCTTACCTTTGATGAAACCACAAATGTCATCTGTGATAGTCCTAGTAACTTACGGAAAGTGTCAATGACTCCATAGAGGTAGGAGGTTATTCTTTTGACTAGCCACATCCTTTGTCCATTCCACCATCCTTTCAACGTGTCTCCACATGATAATGCCTCATATAGGCTGTACATGTTCTTCACACAGAAGACATATATGAAGGGTACAATCCATGAACTTGTAATCTGAATGTCACATGAATATTTGCATTAGTTTTAATACAAAAATATTCGACTGATTTGAGGAGTTTCCATAGTATTGTGAATCATTACCTTTGGAAAAAGGGGGTTGCCTTTGAGGAGGGCTAGTGAAGGAATGGTAATATAATAGAGCGTAGCGAGTGAATTGGGGGCCCATAGTCCATAGATACAGTATCCCATTTGATGCCGCAACTTGATTTTTCCATGTCCAAACAAGAAGGGGCAGTACTTTGAAAGAAAAATTGTGAAATTACCCTCGCTCCATCTCTTGTGTTGCAACAATGTCTGAGAAAGTGTTGATGGGCCTACACCCATAAACGCTGGTCTTGTCGGATTGTTCCAGACTGACTTCCATCCTCTGCAATGTATTGCTAGTCCGGTAATTACATCCTCCACTGGGCAACCATATTTTAGCCCAATCTCATCTCCCCACTGTGTTTCATGTTCATATGTGCATGTTGCTAACAACTTCGCTTTCTCTTCAACTTCATATATGTTTTCCTGTATTTTATCCTTGATTCCTCTGTCCCAGTTTTCCTTGTAGTCTTTTGTGAATTTCCTGCCGCAGAGGATCTCCCTTCTGTGGAAACACCCAGTGCCAATATACAGAGGGCCACCCACACTGTCCAAACCATGCATCTCCACCTTTAGAATTTTAGGTCGAGTAGTTATGTTAGTTCGAGAACATGTGTTATGTTATGATTACTCATATTCGAAAAAACAATTTGACATTTCTGACCTTACTGATGACATGCATGGCGTTCCCATATATATCGTTCTTGGTCATATTGTTATAATTCTGAGGGTACTGCACAAATCCGATCTTGTGACCCATTTCTTCATCAATGAAGAAGCATAGTGCATCTTTGATTGTATCTTTGTTGTTGGAATACATGTCACAATCCACATTCATTATGATAGGGCTATTGCTTATCACTGATGATACCCTTATCTGCATTTCAGTAGAAATTAACACATTTTAGAGAAGTCCATTATGATGAATGCATTCAAACCTTTCATGGATATATTTTCATATAGTTACGGGAGATGTTATTGATGTCTAACTGTCATGAATAAGTTTTTTTATATATAATTGGCGTATTTTAAACATAAGTTTTTTGCATTTCTTTCACAAAAGGCTGGAAAAGTGGAGATTCATACATTTTCTCAACTCTAAATAATTGGGAAATTCTATTGTGAACTGGTGATGTAATGATGCGAAATGGATTGTTAGCGAATGCTCTTCTGCAATGAGAAAAAATTCATCATAACATTTTGGTTACTCTTGTTTACTAAACTTTTTCTTGGGAATTTCAAAATTATGAAGTACAATATAGTGTAACTAGTATGTTGCCATGAATCCGTAAGACAAATATATTTACTAATGAAAACTATGAATTTGGTAATAAACTGTCTACTTAGTATGATAGGGCAAGATTAGTGAGTGCACCAGAGCATTCATTGCCCCAGCTTTGAAGTTGTGGTGGTGCTGAGGTCTCTTCTCGCGCGCCATGTACACAAGTGTTGGTAGCATGTTCCCTTCATTATCAACTGCATTTTGATCCTTGCCATCTATCAGAATCTAGCAAGAGAAACAAGTTTAGAACTTCAAACTCCCAAGTACCATGTAAGGTATGTACTCCACAATCATGCAACTCCTGTGTTTTGATGGCATGAAAGCTACCTGGACAATTGGCTGGTGATCTTTTGAGTTAATATCTAGATTCCATTCATCAAATCCTTTATGATTTGCTTTGATTTCTTCAGGAATTTTTCCTGACATCACAGTTGTATCAATTCGCTCGGTCATTTTGTCATACATGCCCTGCCCAAAATGAAACAGTATCATCGGTTGCAGCGCCACATGGTTAGCACTTTTGATAGGCTGCAGACCCTTAATATTGAATTAACGATATCTAACTTAGCCACATGTGTCAACTCATTCCCTGTTCATTGGACATTTTATTACATGTGTTACAAAAATAAGAATATTTGCCTACCTTCATAAGTGACCATTCTTTTGGGGTGCACAAATCTTGAAGCCCACCTGACTCTGAGAAGTAAGCAGCTGGCGACCTTGGCTCAATGTTATATGTCTTGCAGAATGGTAGCCAATGCTTTGCAAATGAAGAGGCTTCCCACATAGCATAGAAAGTGAGAACTGAGCCTCCGTCGTCGGAAAGGTACACACTTAATTTTTTAGCTGGGTAATCGTATGCCATGAGCGATAGGACGGTGGAGATGACAAGACTTGGTGGCTCTGACTGTGGGTCTGCAGTGCATACAAAGATATCCACACAAGGTAATGTTTCGCCGTACCTTCAAAATGACATTAACTTGTCAATGCTCGGTGCGCCAAATATATATTTGAATGTTTGTGCATATGTCAACCAATAGTAGATCGTGCAATTAGCACCCATGAACTATAAAATTAGGTTCCTAAGTTTTGATCCGTTTGTGGCAGTTGTATGGTGTAAAGTGCGCTTTCCTCATTTGTTACCCTCCTAAGTATTTGATCTCTGGTCGTTTGGAACTTATGCCCTTTCGCTTAATATTGAATTTTATGCTTTGAGGCAATCCTTGCTCTAAACAATCTTACAATTTACTTTTGATTACTTTCTAGCTATGCAGATTAATAGAAGTACTACATTTAAAGTTCAAGGAATCTCAGGTACAATAGCATCAAACTTTTGTTTAACTTGCTATAAAAGAAAGATAATTATGTTTTCCCTTTGCCGCTCATACACAATTTCCCCTTGTTACATTCAAAGTTCAGTAGCATCATATTTTTAAGGGATATCTGTATTGTTTCTTGTGCGCTACCTCAAAGGCAGGCATAAAAAATGCTAGATATTTGACCTGATGTAGATTCTCGGTGCAGACTGCAGAGTATGGGTCTGAAACTCATAGCCTATCATCTTGCTAAAGTACAGAACATTGGGAATAAAGTGGATTGTAATTTTAAGTATAATAACTAGATCAGCTGGATCAATTGTAGTATTATGGGCTTCAATGTATGCAAAGCATCGCTCGCAAATCGCCCTCTCCAAGTTGTATGCAACACTAACTGATTCACTATTTTGACGATGGAATTGTGTACCTACTCCCTCCGTCCAATAAAGGATGTCTCAACTTGATCAAAAATTGGATGTATCTAGACATGACTTAGTGTATAAATACATCCAAATTTGATAGAAAGTGTGACATCTTTTGTTGGACGGAGTGAGTATATGAGTCTGAGAGCTTTGACAAAATCAACCAACCAATGAAATATAAAATTCTGTAGGGTGTTCGTTTTTTATTTTGATCTGATGTATAGTATGCGTCATATAGTCCTACTCTCGGTTTTTTAATCGGATTGCTCTATAATATAAAATAAGAAGGTTAAATAGGTGCATGGGCGTCCGGGGAGCCAGGGTAGAACCATCGGTGTCAGCGGACACCAAAGCTTTCTTGAATTGCTCAGATGCATGATTACGTTGTGATGTATGGTGACCCCACTTATCATTTTTCCGGCTCCTTACCCGCTATAATAGACGACAACATGGGCTGCATTATTACCGCAAAAAAAAAACATCGGCTGCATTATTTCATATGATTGATTATGTGTTTAAGGCAATCTTTGTCACTAACAGAACTACAAAAGTGTGACAAAAACAAAAGTCTGACAAACAAAGAGAGAAAATAACCAATGGAAACTGCTCCTGTTCGAATGCAAACATATCTCTCGTTGTACATAGAAATGGATGAGATGCCATCATCCTCTCGTGGCCTGCCTCGGCGTGTTGCATGCATGATGCCAGAAAATCGTCGTGTTCTGCTTACGGAACCTGATCCGTGCTACACCTATTGACTTCGAATTGTTCGTGGACTTCACTGCTACTTGTTGCTGGCTGCTGCTATGTTGCTTAGCCTTTTTTCGTCACTGGAAGTGAACGTATTTTTTCGATAAAAGACGGCCGATACTACGAGAGCATGAGCACTGATGATCTAATCATAGAATGAGAGGAGGTGCTATTTTTTTGTCTTGGGAGATGGGGTGCTCGGTTTATGAGAGAAAGAAATGAACAGCGTGATCAGTGGATCATGGAGAAGCGCTTTGGAAACTTGGTGCACTGAGTTTTCTATGTCGCTGTAGTAGTAGGAACGAAGCAGCATGTACGTACAACGTGCGAGGTGCGACGACACGGAAATCAACTACGGATGAACAAAGTGTACGTAAGTCGCTTTTGGTGAGGCCACATTTGGCACCGGATTGACTGGAACCGGTACTAAAGGGGTATTAGTACCGGTTCCAAAGGCGAGACAGCCCGGCAGTTATTTGCACCGGTTTCGTTGGACCCTTTAGTACCGGTTGGTAATACAAACCGGTACTAAAGGGTTGCATCAGTCGGCTGCAGCGCGCGGCCCCCACGGTCAGACCCTTTAGTACCGGTTTGTATTACCGACCGGTACTAAAGGTTCGGCCGGCAGCGCCCGGCCCCCACGGCCAGACCCTTTAGTACCGGTTTGTAATACAAACCGGTACTAAAGGTTCGTCCTATATTGCCTTCTTCCACCCGAGGCACAGCTCCATTGCTCTCATTCAAGCTCCATTTTCTTCTCTCTTTGCTCTCCCAAGATCTAGCACTCTTTGATCTCTACAACATTTGTTAAGATTGGTAGCACTTACTTATATAAGGGTTAGCAACTTCATCTTCTCTTCCGGCATTTCAACTTTAGCTCATTTTGCTAGTTTAACTTATTTGTTTTTTCTAGTGCAAGCAAGGTGTTTGATGAAATGCCTAAGTTAGGGATTTTATTTGTTTTATATGCATTTTGAGCTCAATTTAAAATAAGATTTGTGCCTTTTTATAGTGTCGTCCCCACTTACTCACCGCCGCCGATCGCCCGCGGCGCCCCGTGACCGACACCACCTCGGTGAGCCTCTTTTTTTTCTTATATTTTTAAAAAATATTAGTTGTATGGTTTAGATGCATAGTTATTACTTGTATATTTTTCTTACTTGATAATTGTTTGTTATATATATAGTGTAATGGTTTTAGATATATTTATATAATGCAGATGAATCGACAATGGATGTACGTTGACCGACGCTCTCCGGAGTTCATTAGTGGCCTACAGGAATTTCTCCGTGCGGCTGAGTTAAACAAGAAGAATGGTTTTATGTTTTGTCCATGCGATGAGTGTCGGAATAAGACGAATTACCCTAGCGCAAGAACCCTAAACTTCCACCTGTTCCGGAAAGGCTTCATGCCCAATTATTTTTGTTGGACCAAGCACGGAGAAACAGGGGTTATAATGGAGGACAATGAAGAAGATGATGATGACAACCATCCTCTGTTCTCTGAACACGGTGATAATAAAATGGGGGAAGACAAAGTTGAGCATGAGGTCATTGTTGATGATCAGTCTGATGATGATCTTCGTCAGGTTATTCTTGATGAACAGATAATCTGCGGAACTGAAAACGAGTGGTTGAAGTTAGAGCGCATGTTGGAGGACCAAAAAAAATTATTGTATCCAACTTGTGAAGATGGCCAGAAAAAGCTGGGTAGCACCCTGGAATTGCTTCAATGGAAGGCAAGGAATGGAGTATCTGACAAGGGATTTGAACAGTTGCTACAAATATTTAAAAAGATGCTTCCAAGGAAAAATGAATTGCCCTCCAGTACGTACGAAGCAAAGAAGATTGTCTGCCCACTAGGATTAGAGGTGCAGAAGATACATGCATGCATCAACGACTGCATCCTCTACCGCGGTGAGAAGTACGAGAATTTGAATGCATGCCCGATATGCGGTGCATTGCGGTATAAGATCAGGCGAGAAGACCCAGGTGATGTTGAGTGCGAGGCCAGCCCCAGGAAGAGGGTTCCTGCAAAGGTGATGTCGTATGCTCCTATAATACCACGGTTGAAACGTTTGTTCCGAAACAAAGAGAATGCCAAGTTGTTGCGATGGCACAAAGAAGACCGTAAGGAAGACGAGATGCTGAGACACCCGGCTGATGGGTCGCAGTGGAGAAAGATTGACAGTGAGTTTCGAGATTTTGCAGCTGACGCAAGGAACTTAAGGTTTGGTCTAAGTACAGATGGCTTGAATCCATTTGGGGAGCAGAGCAGCAGTCATAGCACCTGGCCTGTGACTCTATGTATCTATAATCTTCCTCCTTGGTTGTGCATGAAGAAAAAGTATATCATGATGCCAGTGCTTATCCAAGGCCCGAAGCAACCCGGCAACGACATTGATGTGTATCTGAGGCCATTAGTTGACGAACTTTTACAGTTGTGGTCTGACGAAGGTGTGCGTGTGTGGGATGAGTATAAACAGGAGGAATTTAACCTACAAGCGTTGCTGTTTGTAACCATCAATGATTGGCCTGCTCTTAGTAACATTTCTGGACAATCAAACAAGGGATACAATGCATGCACGCATTGTTTAGATAAGACTGACAGTATATATTTGTGTAACAAGATTGTGTACATGGGGCATCGTCGATTTCTTGGACCCAAGCATCCCTTAAGGAAGAAAGGCAAACATTACAAAGGTGAGGCAGATCATCGGCTGAGGCCTACCCGCCCTTGTAGTTCTGTTATATATGATATGGTTAAGGATTTAAAAGTAATCTTTGGAAAGGGTCCTGGGGGACTACAAGTTCCGAATGACGCAAACAACCACGTACCCATGTGGAAAAAGACATCTATATTTTGGGAGCTGCCCTATTGGATACTGCTAGAAGTTCAATCTGCAATCGACGTGATGCACGTGACAAAGAATATTTGCTGCAACCTGCTTAACTTCTTGGGCGTGTATGGGAAGTCGAAAGAAGGGAAGTCAAAAAAAGGGAAGTCCAAAAAGGGGATGTCAAAAAAAGGGAAGTCAAAAGATACACCGAAAGTAAGGCAGGCCCATCAACGTATGAGCGAAGAGATGCATCGAGACGACAATGGGACAGAGAATGAACCAGCTCCTGCCAGCTACGCTCTTACGAAAGAAGAGAAGAAAATATTTTTTGAATGTCTTCACAGTATGAAGGTTCCATCTGGCTTCTCGTCGAATATAAAGGGAATAATAAACATGACAGAGCTAAAGTTTCAAAATCTGAAGTCTCATGACTGTCACGTGATTATGACACAATTACTTCCGGTTGCATTGAGGGGGCTATTACCGGAAAACGTTCGAGAACCCATTGTGAAGCTATGTGCATTTCTCAATGCAATATCTCAGAAGGTAATCGATCCAGCAACTCTACCAAGTTTACAGAAGGATGTGGTGCAATGTCTTGTCAGCTTCGAGTTAGTGTTTCCACCATCTTTCTTCAACATTATGACGCACCTCATAGTTCACCTAGTCGAAGAGATTTCCATTCTCGGTCCTGTATTTCTACACAACATGTTCCCCTTTGAGAGGTTCATGGGAGTCTTAAAGAAATACGTTCATAATCGTGCTAGGCCAGAAGGAAGCATGTCCAAGGGCTATGGAACAGAGGAGGTCATTGAGTTTTGTGTGGACTTTATTCCTGATCTTATGCCGATTGGTGTTCCTCAATCGCGCCATGAGGGGAGACTGCGTGGAAAAGGAACGCTAGGAAAGAAAGCAACAACAAGTATGGATGGACATTCTTTCACCCAAGCACACTACACAGTTTTAGCAAATTCCAGATTGGTGGCTCCGTATATCGTGGAACACATGGATATTTTACGCTCCGAATATCCGGAGCAGACTGACTACTGGATTAAAGGAAAACACGTGGATACTGTTGGCAGTTGGTTGCGTACACATCTCATTAATAACAAAGATGTTGGAGTAGAGCTATACTTGTTGGCCAATTCACCATCTTCGACTATATTGACTTTCGAAGGGTACGAGATAAATGGAAATACATTTTACACGGAAACCCAAGACAAAAAGAGCACTAACCAAAACAGTGGTGTCCGCTTTGATGCAACAAACGACAATGGGACAAAGGACACATATTATGGTTGCATACAGCAGATATGGGAACTTGACTATGGACCTTCTTTTAAGATCCCTTTGTTTAATTGCAAATGGGTCAACCTGTCAGGCGGGGTAGAGATAGACCGACGGTACGGAATGACTACCGTGGATCTCAACAATCTTGGGTACTACACCGAGCCATTCGTCCTAGCCAATGATGTGGCTCAGGTTTTCTATGTCAAGGACATGTCTTCCAGACCGAAAAAAAGAAAAGATAAGCAAGCTGATACATCATACGATGAGCCAAGGCGCCACATAGTTCTTTCAGGGAAAAGAAACATCGTGGGAGTGGAGGACAAGACAGACATTTCAGAAGATTACAATAAGTTTGATAAAATTCCGCCCTTCAAAGTGAGAACTGACCCAACCATCGCTTTAAATGATGAAGATTGTCCATGGCTACGGCGCAGTGAGAAGAAAGGGACACACACGAAGAAAAAATGAACACTAGATAGGGTGGTTGTTCGTGATGTGTAACAATGTATTAAACCTGCATATCAAATGCAATGTTGGGTCTGAATGCTTTGTATTCGGTCGATAGGGATATGATTGTTGATGTGTAATATCCGAATGCTTTGTATCAGAAGAACAAGTGAACTGAAGTATTTTGTAGATGCATGGAACAAAACACACGATTTCACCTGCATACAGCCCAACGGTGGCTCGTGAGTGCCTGCATATCAAATGCACCGTTGGGCGTATGCAGGGAATCTGAATGCTTTGTATTCGGTCGATGAACTGAAGTATTATGTAGATAGAACCGTCCGGTGGCAAGACATCTCTGATGATCTACAACCGTCCGGCAAGACATCTCTGATGATCTGCAATCGTTTGGAACGGTCGCAGATCATCAGAGACGTCTTGCCGCTGGTTGCCCAAAGATGCCTCCGCCGAGGGGAGGGTTCACCTTCAGCCTTCACTGAGTGCTCTCTGCTACCCGTGTGCTGCCAAAATGAACTACAATGAGTAGACACTGAGTGCTGAACATGTCCGGGAGGGGGGCTATATATAGGGTACGTGTGCTTCTTTAGTCCCGGTTGGTAACAACAACCGGGATCTAACGGCTCACAAGTGCTTGAAAGAAACACACTCCTGATCTAACGGCTCACAAGTGCTTGAAAGAAACACACGATCCGTGTGCTTCTTTAGTCCCGGTTGGTAACAACAACCGGGATCTAACGGCTCAAACAGTTGTAGTTCAAATTTGAATTACTTTCGATAAATCAACATAAACTCATTAAACTATGGGAAATTAGTTAGAAATCAAGGAAAAACCTAATACTTGGGAATTATCCATCATATGTGTACTAGTTTCCATGAAAATTAAATGGGTCCCATTTTGCATCATATTTTTGGTACTTTGTTCACAAAAAAAGTCATTTTTTGCACTTAAAAAATGGAAAATAATACTTATGGAATTAATTTTAAGATTTCCTTTGGCAAGGTTGTTTCTTATACCAAGATACATCTATTTGTGGGATATGAGATATTTATCACAAACTATGCCGTGGAAATGACCATAACTTGGTCATTTGTCTTGAAACTTCTAGATGTTCATACATGATAGACCTTTTTGTGAAGACTTTTTTTGCAAATTTTGTCAAAAATCAAGTTTATCATTTTTCATAGCAACTAGTACACATATAAGGAGCCCATGCCGAAGGAACTCATTTTTTGAGATGTTTATCAATTTATTTCATTTTTTTCTTAAAAGCGATCAAAACGGTCGCGATGACTATTCATCGAAAGAGGTAATATTTTCTAGAATTATCAGTGTTTCTGTGATATAACCACTAGTTGTGTACCTCAAAATGATTTTTCCAAAAATTTCAGAACAAACTATCAAACAGTTGTAGTTCAAATTTGAATTACTTTCGATAAATCAACATAAACTCATTAAACTATGGGAAATTAGTTAGAAATCAAGGAAAAACCTAATACTTGGGAATTATCCATCATATGTGTACTAGTTTCCATGAAAATTAAATGGGTCCCATTTTGCATCATATTTTTGGTACTTTGTTCACAAAAAAAGTCATTTTTTGCACTTAAAAAATGGAAAATAATACTTATGGAATTAATTTTAAGATTTCCTTTGGCAAGGTTGTTTCTTATACATAGAAATAAAAGAAACAGAAACTAGAGAAAAAACAAAATTGAAAACAAATAGATATAAAGGAAAACAGAAAACATAAGAAAATATAAGAAAACAGAACAAAAAACAAACAAAATTCAATTCAAAACCCTTTAGTACCGGTTTGTAACTACAACCGGTGCTAAAGGGGTTGGCTTGGCGCGCAACCGTTTGGTTAACAACCGGTGCTAAAGACCCTTTAGCACCGGTTGGTAACAACAACCGGTGCTAAAGGTCGATTTTGAGCAGTTAATACAGGGAAACGCCCCAAATCGGCTAACTCCTTCACGCGCGCATCGTCTTCTTCCTCGCGACCTCTCTCCGGCGAAGCCCTGCCCGCCGCCACCGTCGCCGTCCCTCCGACCACCGCGCCGTCCCTCCGACCACCGCGCCGTCCCTCCGGCCGCCGCGCCGTCCCTCCGACCACCGCGCCATCGCCTCCCACACGCCCCGCTCCGGCCTCCCTCCGCCTCCGGCCGCGCGCGCGCACGCCTCAGGCCTCCGCCACCGCTCCGGCCATCGCCTCCGCCGCCACGCCGTCGCCTCCGGCCGCCGCGCCGTCCCTCCCTCCCTTCTCCGGCCGCGGCGAGACCTCCCCGCTCCGGCCATCTCCTCCACCACCGCCGGCCTCTCCAAGGTTTGTATTTTTTTTCATTATAGCTAGCAAATTAATTATAGGTTATTAGATATAGGTTATTAGTACTGTTTATTAGATTAGTGTTTAGGTTATTAGTGTTTAGGTTATTATAGCTAGCAATTTTTTTCATTATAGCTAGCAAAATTTTTCATTATATATAGCTAGCAATTTTTTTCATTATTAGTAATTAATGTTTAGGTTATTAGTGTTTAGGTTATTACTGTTTAGGTTATAATTAGTGTAGCAAATTTAGAAATTTAGCAAAGTTGGATTTTTTGGCAAACAATGTTAAAATTTGTGTTAGGAAAACAATGTTAGTTAATACTTCATATTTCGTTAATATTTTTGCAAAGTAAGCAAATTTTTGTTAAATTTAGTTGCAATGTTAGAATTTAGCACTATGTTGGAATTTTATACAATGTCTTTGAATTTTACAATGTTTTATACAATGTCTTGGAATTTTAAGAGTTAATGTAAAGATTCATAGTTTCGAGATGGACGGGACTATGGATGTCCGGGACTGGGCTCCGCCGGGTTGGCACTGGGAGGTGCCACCTTCCGGTGTGCGCAGATTGGTGAGGAATGAGGGAACCATCGTCGACCCGGAGCTTCTTTGGTGGCGGTCACGTGGGCCACGACGGGTACAGAGGGTGCCGGCCCCCGAGGAGTTGGTACGTCGTCGTGTCAGGGCGGAGGACGAGCACGTCCGTCGGTACATGGTCGCGTTGGACGTCTTTCCGTCCAACACTTGGCAGCATCTTCAGGGATCTCACATTAGTTATGATCCTGTTTGAGTTCCTTCACTTTGGGTTTTCACCGCCCGCGGCATGTTTCCGGCAGTTCGACGTCCATTTTGATAAGCGTGATGTATTATTGATGCGATATATATTATTATGACTTGTAACGCCCCAAATCGGCTAAGTCCTTCACTATTAGATCCCCTGAAGATTTTTGTGTTAGTAAAACAACTATTGTATCAATTTTTGCAAAGTTAGCAAATTTTGTAAAACAACTATTAGAAATTTAGCAAAGTTGGAAATTTAGCAAATTTTTGTTCCAATTTAGTTATATAAGAAATATTTGTTCCAATTTATGTGTACAAGAAATATTTGTTCCAACTTATGTGTATAAGAAATATTTGTATCAACTTTAATTGTAACCTTGATTCAAATTTAAATTTGAAGTGACATTGAGCTATGGACAACAACCCCTTCATCCGAAACGAGGACATTGAAGAGCAAATGGCAGCAATAATATATGAGAAGAGTCTTGGAGTAAATTCCGATGGAGAAGATTCTGATGATGAACAAGAGGATGATTTCAGCTCAAGATGTCTGAACGACTCCGGTGAGGGACTTGAGCTAGAAATAATAGACGACGATCAAGTGCCCGCGGAAAACTCCGGCCAGGTATATATATATATTAAGTCTTGTTGATGCATAAATTGATTTATATTGCACCTACTAACAAAACATTTTTCTTTTAGGCCTCCGGATCTAAAAAGAAGCCGACAAACCCTACACGAGGCCCGGCCAAAAGGTTGAAGCTAGAAGATGGTGCAAAGCTGTCGATCGTTGAAGTAGGCGATGATGGCAAACCGCTGAAACCAGAAAACACCTGCCGCAAATATGTAGCTCAATGCGGAGCGATTGTTAGGGACATTATCCCGATCACCCTTGCAGAATGGAATGAGCCAAAGAAAGCGAACGTTGGCGCAAGTTATGTCGACGACAGACTTAAGCAAACACTTTGGGACTCAATCTTGAGTGATTTCAGCCTACCGGAAGGTCTCCCAGAGAAGAAGCTGCAGAAAGTCAGGGAGTGGACTCTTAAGAAGATGGCCACACAATTCAACAGCTGGAAGAAAAAATTGTGGAAAAAATATGAGAAAAAGACTCCAGAATTCAAGGGCTCTCTACTGAAGATAAAAGATGATTGGCCTGCATTTGTAGCTTATAAGAAATCAGCCGTCGCTCTGGCCCGATCCGAGAGAAATAAGGAGAATGCTAAGAAGAAGAAATACCACCATACTTTGGGGTCAGGTGGCTACAAGACTGCCTTGCCTAAGTGGGAATCCTTTGAAAACGAACTGCGTCTAAAAGGGATCACTCCACAGACAGATGACTGGCCCGAGAGGTCCAAGTACTGGTTGTTCGCGCATGGAGCAGTGTTGGACCCAGAGACAGGGCGAATTGTTGCAAAAGGAAAATGGAAGAAAAGAATTACACGAGTTGTAAAAAAGCTAGAGAAGGCAATAGCGGCCGTCCGAGCGGGAACATTTGTTCCCAATAGAGAGGACGACGAGCTGACACTCGCCCTCGGGAATCCTGAACACTGGGGACGATGTCGAGGTAGAGGAGGCGACGTTGGTTTCCTTCACGGGTTTCCCGCGGACGTTGCAACTTATAAAAGCCGTTCCAGAAGTAAGAAGAAGGAGGCGGACCGGTTATCACAATTAGAACGCCAGGTCCACACATGGGAGGCCCAGGTGAAGCGGCAGCAGGAGCAACTAGACTCAATTACCCAGCAAAGGGAATCTCGGATGGTGCTACAAGATCCTCCAGTCGATGTCACCCTATCTCAGCGGAAAAGCAGCGTGGGTTCCACGCAGCTAGAAAATCCTGCAGTTGATGAACCGGCGGCTCACTACCCCGTGGATGATATCACGGAGAAGACAAATTGTGAGTTACATGTGCCAATGAAGAACATCAGTTATCCGGTGGCGAAAGGATATGCTTTACAACATCAACCTGGAGCAACCTTCCATTTTGGTCAGATTCCAGCTGGATATGCTCGTGTCGGGGTCACAAAAGTTATGCCGGGATTCCACTCAATGGAACTTGACATTCCGGGAAATGATGACGAGAAGACTTTGGGAGAAGTCGAGCATGGTATCGTCCTATGGAAGAAGAAATACATCATCTTTACAGACTCTACGCCAAGGCCACCGACTCCTCCGGGTAGAAATTTATCACCTAAAAGTCCACCCGCCTTCCGCGATGATTGGGTGCCCACCGCAAGTCCATCGCCCGCGCCGTCCCGTCAGCCGACTGATGCGCCCACTAGTCATGTGACAAAGCGGAGTTTGTTCAGAAAAGACAGGTCCCCTGTCATTAAACGTGCAAAGAAAACGCATAAATTGAAGTCTCCTGAGAAGTTAGCTCCTGAGAAACCGGCTTGCGAGATGACTATGGAGGAAATAACAGTGAGCTTAAATGCCGATGCGGCAACCTTTTTTGAACGGCGAAAAGAGGAAAAACATGCCGCATCACAGGATCCGTTAAAGGAACTTCTGAAGACTATACCAATTGAGGTAAAAGATCGCACCATTGACAACTTATATAACCCTCCACCGGCGCCGTTTACAGACTATGAGCGAGGTATTAACAAGGTACATAGCTCGCAGATGGAGGAAGAGGAGGAGCGACGGAAACAAAAGAAATGCGGGAAACAAGTTGCCCAGCTCGGGGAACAAGAAGTACAATCGATGGCCCCGCTCATTGTGTCGTCTCGGGCTCCTCAGGAAATCGAGCCTGGAGAATTAGTGGTATACCGTGCAGACAGAGAGTACGAGATTCTTGAGATAGCATATCAATATACTCTTGGGCTGCCTCTGGTGACAAACCCCAGTGCTCTAACAACACAGTTATGGAGATTGCATAACTGGTACATGGACATCTCAAAAGATGGGACTTTCTATTTCATGGCGGGAGTTAAGGATGAGCACTACTTCCAAGAATATGCTGTACAGGTTGAGTTCTCTGAACTTTTTCAGATGTACAATCAACGTGCTCTCGACAAATCTATCATCAGCTGCTATTGTCTGTAAGTAATTTATTTGTGTATTTTCGTTATTTAGTTAAGCTCGTTCATTGCCAGTAATTATCCTCACATCATTCTTTTGTACGCTATTATATATGCAGAATGAAGATTCGTGAATGCAGACAGCTCAAAATCTGGGACATTGGGTTCATTGACCCGGATAAAGTTCATGTCCAAACTTTAGAAAATCAACCGGACGCCATAGAGGACGTTCTACTGAATTTCTTTAAGCGACAAAGTACCAAGAAAGAAATACTTTTTCCCTACAACTTCAAGTGAGTGTTAATGTCTTGTACACATTATTTTTTGCTTTCCCGATATTAAGTGCAATTGATGAGTTCTGAATTACGTGCGCAGTTACCACTTCATTCTCCTGATCATTAAACTCGACGATGGAGAAGTTGAAATCTGGGACTCAAAAAAAACAAATCCAGATGCATACAAAAGCGTGCGTATAATGCTCAAGAGGTAATTTCAATCGCACTAGGCCTCTATTTCGTTCATTTACTTGATATCAAAAGTAAGTAATAACTCCTCAATTCATATTCTTTTTGGGCAGGGTTTGGAAAAAATTCACCGAGCAAGAACCCGGTGAATGGAAAGATAAGCTGGAGTTCAAAGCTAACAAAGTAAGTAATAGTACTTAACTAGGTCCGTGTATCGTTCTAATTCTCTTTATTATTATTTGATTAAATCATATTGTTGTATAGTGGTGTCTGCAACAACCAGATGGGACAGATTTATGTGGATACTACGTTTGTGAGTTCATTCACATGAGAGTCAATGAGAGAGTCAATAGTCAAAGAAACATAGAGGTACGCAAAAATCATTCACAACTTTATTTTTCTACTATCACTTGTGTTTAGTTTCAATCATAACTAATTTGATCTCCTCCTTTTAAAGATCGCAAGGAAGCGGAACCAACTCCTACCAACGAACCGCGTTAAAGCAATTGCGGAGGAATTGGCGGGATTTTTCCTTACGCATGTCATAAATCCATCCGGTGAATTTCACTATGTGGAAAAATAGACTCCCTCCATGTAATAGCAGTGATATCTCCGTGAAAAAAGTACTTTAATTATATGTAATTATGGGTACTTCATTTATATGTGTAGTGAGTACAATTATATGTGTACGTAGTGAGTACAATTTATATGTGTAATGGGTACTTCATACGTGATCTCCTCCGAAACCCTGAAAAATAAGCGAAAAGGAAAAAACAGAAACCCTAAACCCCTAAAAATAAGCGCAAAAGAAAAAACAGAAACCCTGAAAAATAAGTGGAAGAAAAAAAAAAGGAACTATTAATACCGGTTGGTATTACCAACCGGTACAAAAGGTCCTTCGCCTGCGCGTGCTCAGCCGTGCCCACGTGGAGGCCTTTAGCACCGGTTGGTATTACCAACCGGTACAAAAGGTCCTTCGCCTGCGCGTGCTCAGCCGTGCCCACGTGGAGGCCTTTAGCACCGGTTTCATAGGGTTCCGGTGCTAAAGGGGGTACCCCTTTAGTCCCGACCTTTTAGCACCGGTTGCACAACCGGTGCTAAAAGCCCTTTAAAACCGGTGACAATGCCCCTTTCTCTACTAGTGTCTGTTACCTGGTAGCGAGCCTGTCCCTGAAGGGGCGGCGGCGGACGGGGCTCCAACGCACGGACTGCGTGACGACCCAGTAGGCCGAGTACCATAGCTCCGCCGCCAGCATGCCCAGCCACGCCGCCCTGCCCTCGCCGGCGGCCGGCACGTGCGTGGCCCTGTAGTAGAGCACGAGCAGTATCCCGGCGGCTACCGTGACGGCGTGGAGCCTGTACACCGCCCTGCCCCCGAAGCTCTCCGTCGCGAACAGCCGCCGGCTCTCCGTCTCCATCTCTCTCTTGGATGATCAGTCTCAAACTTATGACCTGGAGACTGCCAGAGACTGGGCAGGGCAGGGCAGTGCTCGAATATATAGTGCCCACAACTCTTGGATCAGGCCAGCTAGCTCATCCACCCGTATCCCCGATATGTATATCATATGTATGTACTCCCTCCGTTCCTAAAATAAGTGTCTCAACTTTGATAAAAAGTGGATGTATGTAGACATGTGTCATCCACTTTTTATCGGAAAAAAAAAGTATCCCCGATATGTAGACATGGGTCAGGTGGATAGTAGACATGGGTCAGGTGGCTAGTAGCACTTTTTATCATGGGTCAGGTATGTAGACATGGGTCAGGTGGCTAGTAGCACTGGAGTAGCTCGCTAGCCCAGCAGAAAGGCATAGTGCTACTAGCCATCTGACCCTCTGGTCATCTGTTTATCCATTTTTTATCAAAATTGAGACACTTATTATTTTGAGACGGAGGGAGTATATATGTTCGTCAAAGACGAACAAAAATAGGCACCACGTATATACGTAGTCACTGACTCACTGGCAAGAGCGCTAATCGTCAAGCGCTTTGGCTACTACGTCCACTTACGATCGATGCATCGGCTAGCGGCGGACGAGCGTATCCGCTGCCTCTTTCCACGGGAGAGAACCATATCGCCTGACGCATGCGCCGCCGTCACGGCTGGACGATAATTGAGTGAACCAGTAGCCGCCGCCTCGCCGTCGCCGTCGCCGGAGTCAACACGGCTCCTTCTGCTCCTCCTGCTGCTGCTGAAGTTACGGGCCGCAGTATCGGTCGACGATGAGTGAACTCCTGGGTCAGGGGTTGTTAGCAGCGTGGCCGGCCTGGAGACTTGAGTAGTATAATTGTGGTAGTATCAAAGCTTTGAAATGGTAAGCTTGATCGAGTATCATATTGTTTGTCGCCTTGACGATCGCCGGAGAGCGATCAGATGCTTGATTGCCACGATCCCGGACGCACTAGGTAGACAGAGTAATCAATCAACATCTCTTCTTTTTTCTTCCGAAATCCCGTGCGCGCAAGAAGAGAGAAAACATCGACGTCAGTGAGCCGCCAGTTCAAGCACTAGCACAGAATTCGGATAGTGATACGTTAGCCTCGTCGGCTCTCCTGCTCCAATTTGTTTTGAGTCCAGCTGCTTTTCTACGTCGAGCGAATCAGAATCTGAGTAGCCGAACAGTGGACGACACAGATGCAGCAACAACAAAAAAAAACACGCAAACAGCGAAAGATATCGAGGGAGAGTGAGCCCTATCTGCCTGCTCAATGAGAAGATGACCAACAGAAATGAGACATGTAACGATGGATGGACTGCTGGATTTGGCTATTTGGCTTCTCCGAATTGGCCACGCAGCTGCGAGTGACAGAGACGGCCAGCCGATAGGGAGCAAAATCAGCCTGGATTTCTGGCTAAATTATTGGCCAATCGTCGGCTCGTCGCGTGAACCAGGCTGGGTTGTTGAGCAAGATTCACACTCATGGACCGATGGCAAGTATAATTAGTTACTGCCGCTCAGTGGACTCTTTGTACGGTGGAGCTGAGAGGAACGAGGGGGTACACTGTGACGTTGAATCACTTGAACATGGTCAATCTGCCTTGATAATAATAATCAAATAACTGTAAAATCACAGATAGTATCGTCAAATTTGTTTTCACCTAATTTTTTTGGCAGCATACAACTCCCAGCAAGTGCCACGCCAAAGGAAAATGAAGTCATGTCTGATCTGTAGGCACGTGAGCTGCACAAACCTGAAGTTGCAATGCCAGACTTCCCAATTGCTAGTGACTACTGCAGTTGAAAGTGCCCAGACCTCCCAATTGAAGGCATCCTGGTACTTTTTGTAGAACAAGGAAGTGTGGAAAGCATAGAGCCCCAGTTTCATTAGTATTCAGTAAACTGAAATCATTAAGTTGACCAGTGTGAGCTTGCATTGGTGCAGATCCAAAAGGCATATACGTATTTATTAGCAACAAGGGAACATTATTCTAGTTAGCATAATTCATCGCAGATTCGCAGGAGTTGGCATTTACAGGGAGTCAAGAACTCAAAACTTCAAAAGAAAAAAAGGAAAAAAAAATGAAATGTGCGCTCAAGAGAGAAAAGTGTTTCACCCAAACAGAAATTCAGATTGGATGTGTCCACTGTTGTACGTTTCTTCTAAATCACTTCCGCTTTGCACTCTCTTCCGCTTTAGTAAAGGCATCCGTAAGCACATCAATAGCTCAGTCTCTGGCATCCTCCTACAAGGAAGAGATGTGAAGATAAGTCTTAGCGAAAGCGAAAGGCAGTTCAATCCTTTTAAATGTATGAGGTAGCAGCTGCTGAACTGGCTGAGGATGAAGATAAGGTCAACATTTTAGAAACGAGTTGCCTTGCGGCCTAACCTATCAACACTGAATCATGAAAAGGGTTGCGGGTAAAGGAGAACAAGATAACTTGATCACAAATACATATATCTATGGAAAAGCAACAGATTTTGTATGGCGGTTGGTGGAGCAAGATTCACCCTCACTGTCACAGATCGATGGTAATTACTGCAGCATGACGGACTCGCCGTATGGTGGAGCTCAGAGAAACAAGGACCGGTACGATAGGAATTGGCGATGGTGGATACTCGTGAGGCTGAACCATTTGGACATGTTCAAGCCGGCTTGATAGACCGCGAATAGAAATAGCGCAGACAGTATCATTGTTCATGCTGAATACTATGTTTTCAACCAAAATTTTATCTTGCGGTACACAACTCCCAGCAGGGCCAGAGGAAAATGATTCACCCAACCTCAGGTAGGAAGGCATGCGAGTTTATGTGTGGTTACAATGGACTAATTCTAATTAATTAGTGCTACTAGTGAGTAATACTGCACACGGAAATTACAAGACCTCATAACTGAAGGCATGCCTGAGATTAGCTGAACACAGCATGTGAGTACCAAAGCCCCAATTCTATTAGAATCCGATCAAGTTGACCAGCATAAGCTTTCGGTACATATCCAAAAGGCATATGTATTGTTCTAAAAATGGCTAACGTAATTCATCACAGAAATCACGAACTCAAATTTTTCAAAGATAACATGGAACGCGCGTTGGAAAGAACCTGAAAAATGTTTCATGCAAAACACAACTTCAAAGTGGGGGTGTTTGATGGCGTACATTTCTTCTCGGTCACTTCCTCTTAGCGCTCTCTTCCGCTCTGGTAAAGGCATCCGTCAGCACATCAGTAGCCCAGTCTTTGGCATCCTCCTACAACGCAGAGATGTCAAGATACAATGGAAAGGAAATAGCAGTGGCCAATGCTGAGGGTGCAGGTAGGACTACTAGAAAAGGGTTGCCAACACTGGAGCATGAAAAGATGTGCAGGCCCACGATGAATTGATCACAAACACATGTGTATGCATGGAAAAGTGATACAATATGTATAAGCTTGCTTTCAATCTAAAAGCGTAATTTGGTGCCTAATACCTTGAGAATTATTCTACAGTGAATGAAAAACATACACCGAAAGCTGCAAGCATGTTTCCTTAAGATGTATTTTGCCTATATCTCTTAAACTTTAGAGTAAATGTCTCTCACAATCACTAAGATGATGCAGAATATAACGAAATAACTAACAAGGACACAAGGTACATCAAACATGTGTACGATATGTATAAAATCAAGCCGCCTAAATGTGCAACTGACCCTAATATCTATATACTATTATACCAGTAGATCGTTGGAACATAGAAAAAGTACCATCTACTGTGAATTTCAATAAATTTGTTTTCAGCGCAGAACCATCAATTATCGTAGACTCAGCGTATGAATATGCACAGATCAGCTGATAATGAAGAAGTTCCATCAGCTACTAACCAGCCTCACTGGTCCACCAGTTCTTAAGCGGGCTTGTGGACGAGCTAACTTTGATTCAAATGGAGTCCTTGGCCTGACTTCTTGGATTTCATCCCATTCTTCACGTGAAAGCATCCGCACCGTTCCTTGCTCAGGGTGACTATTTTTTATCTTGCGCGCTCTCCTTTCCTGGTCGGTAGCTTCATGTTCCTACCCAGAAATCATGCAACTAAGATTCAGAACATAGCAATTTCTGAACATAAAACAAAGATTTTGCTTGAAATAACATCTAATTCTGTTGCCATTTGATTGACATGCAGAACCTGCAGTAGGTAGATAATCTGGCTTCAAACAGCAGGTTAGATGATTACAAGACAAGGATCCACATATATTATGATGAAAACATAGGTGACTATTAGTTCGTGAAATAACAAACATGAAATCGTAAGAATATGTTAAGAAGGGGAAAACCAAAGTCAAACTGTAACATCAAAGAAAAATTACTACAACTGGATAACTGAAAATTACAAATGCTATGTTCACTACTCTATCATATAAAGAAGCATTTCACCCACTGAAAAATCTTCGATTGTCTTGCATTGTTGAAGTGCTACTGTACTAGCATGAATAATCCACTCTAAACTCTTCTGGTTCGGAGAGTCACATTTCTATGAACTCATAGCTTGCAATCCAAAATACCCATTAACGCATCATGATACAGCCAAGGATTTCACATATACATATTACCTTTTCACATGTTCAGTTACGTGTGCAATATTAAGCAAAAAAAGCTCCATGTTCAGTCAAATGCACAACCTCTGCATCTGCAAAATAACCCTAGGGGTCACCCCGGTGTGGGGAATGGAGCATACCATCATGAGGAGCTTGGTGAAGAGGGCTAAGCCAGCAGCGGTGAGGATCATGGGCAGGGTGACGGTGTCGAGCCAGGCAAGCGACTCCGGCGTCGGCACGAAGAACTCGTCGCGCATCGGGTCGCGCCGACGCCGGCGAAAGCGCTCCCGCTCCGCCACGCTCAGTCGGAGAAGATTCCCCGTGGATCCCTCGGCTAACGCGGCCTGCCTCATGGCCGCTCCTCCCCGGCGCAGCATCGTTCGCAGCATCGCCGCCTCCCCGCCGCCGGCGACTCAGACAGAACGGCGACAGTGCTTGTCTTTTGGGCTGCTCGTTAGAAGTGAGACGATGTGATAGCTGATAAGGCCCAGCTAACTTTTTGGCCCATTCAATCTTTCTGTTTTCGTCAGGTTTAAGATTCGGTCTTCTTTCTTATTTTCCTTCTCCATTCTTCAAAAAAAGTAAAGTAAACAAATTTTAATTTTATACTTAAATTTAGGGACAGGTAAGAATACGGCGGTTCTATCCTTCTTACAAAATATAACTATGGTACCTTGGCCCTTTGGTTCAAATGACATTTTGGACTATGGAAGGTTATGAGATTTCTCTAAGGATTCCATCATATATATTTATTTTTTAAAAAAATATAATTAATCATCGTCTCAACATATTTAATACTTTTTTATATTGGGCAAGTAAACATGCTTTCAATCTTGTAAAAGTCAAAATGGCATCCTTATGTTATAAATTAATCATCGTCTCAACATATTTAATACTTTTTTATATTGGGCAAGTAAACATACTTTTTTATATTGGGCAAGTAAACATGCACTACGAGTTTACCTCTTATGTTTTCCGTATACAACTTGTTTTGCTATTTATGTGTTTTCCTAAGTACCAAACCATGTGAATCTAACAGGAATCAGTACAACACAAGTAAAACATTGATCTTTTCAAGAGCCATGAATAAATAAGAATATCCAGTAACAAACTATAAAGTAGTTCATGGGGAATGTTTGTTGATTACAAACTGACAAATCGAAAAAAGGAAAGAAAAAAAAGGTACAACCTTCATTTCAAATCATAAGATGTTTTTACATATTTCAATAAATGAGTGAATCTACACATTAGAACACGTCTAGATGCATTCGAATCAGAAAAAAGTTAAACATTTTATATTTTGCAAACAGAGGTAGTAACGTACCAAGGATTAAGATCCTGCAAAAACTCTACAAAAGCATTTTAACACATCAAGATGCTTCCCCCGCCCAAAGCTTGCACAAAATTCTCGCTTTCTTCCCCCGAGTGAAAGCGCTTTTAAGAATGAGATGCGAGATATCCAGCCTTCCTTGACACCTTGTCTATCGCCAAACAAACAAATGCAAGCCCAAAAGCGGCTAGCGATTAGTCTATCTTTCCAAAAGCAAACACAACTCATAGTCCAGAGGTGCAACGCGATGCAAGCCGCCAACTTTGCCAGCCGCATCCGCATGTGATGCGTATCAGCAAACCTGGAGAGTCCGACCGCGGGACATCGCCGGCCGGTCGAGCTGCCCATGTCTCTCCGGCCGGCAGGGCGGTCGTGTTCCATTGCCAGCCACTCGTCCGTCAGTTAGTTACAGTGCATGATCACCTGGTTGTTTTCGTTTTGGAGCGTCAGCTGATTGCCTTCTGCAACTGCCCAACTCTCCTGCCTCCTTGGATCCGATCCACCACTTGCGCCCGCGGTCGCTGCTCCGTGGAGATCTCTCATCTTCTCTGCATAACCGATTCTGGTCACGGAATAATTAACCTGCCTCCTTGGGCACAGGATGATGGAGCGGGGTAACGTGCGCGACCGTTGAGCCTGAGATCGATTTGACTGCGACCTTCTATACATGCATCATCGGTGGATCTAATCAGGAAGAAAGTACTTCATCGGCCGGCTTAATAAAACTCCGTTTGTTGTCAGATACATAACATACGCTTTCAACCAATACACATCCTCTCCGATCAGCAATTCCCCTTTTATTTCAACGCACAATTACAGTTGAAAACGATCAGCCTTCTTGGCCACGATGTCTGTCTGTCTGCCTGCCTGCCTGCCGATGCACTTGTCACGATCTGGCCTTCTCTTTCCTGTTATTGCGAAATTGTCAAATCTGGCCTTGAATCGCAGTCAATCGCCTCGTCTGATCCGTCTCTGTCGTTACTGAAATTCCAAGCCATGTTCTGCTACTGCACATGCACGCTGCAGTGATCCTCGGTTTTAAACACTGCTACTGCTGCTAGCTTGAGAGCTGAGACCGGCTTATTAGCTGGGTTGTTAGCCGATGCTAGCTTTAGGTCGTGAGGGGCTCCATGTGCCGCCGCTCATGTCTCCAAACCTAGGCTTTGTTGTACATTCATATTTAAACTTTATCGAGAACAGTATTGGTAATAAACTAAGATTAGGCCGTTTGTTTTGCCGGTACCTATCTCACCGCTGTCGAGACTGGACTAGGCCCACTCTTGTACAGTTAGAAACTCAGACTGCACTACGCCTTCTTCATGCCATAGCTAAAATTCTGGCTAAAACCATGGCCTTGCGTCTCACTCCTCACATGAACACTAGTCATCTTAAAAAAAGTCTCTCTAGTTTCTAATGCTGAGAGCCGCTCTCACAAGAACTCAAAGCGTCAACAACAACTTTTTATTTGACTGGATTTAACCAGACCGCTTCATGAAAATAAATCTCCTTCGTTACTCCTCAAACTTCACACCAAGAAGGTTTTGACTCGGTTCGATGGGTTATCTTCTTGACACTTTGAATGTCTCTATTCCTACTCATATGTATGGCCTACTTTGTCATCCACATATTGTCTTACTATCCCTACCTATGTGAACCTAGTGTGCTCGTTGCATTGTCAATTTTCTTGGTTTGCATCCTTGATTTTGCTGCTCTGAGTCGTGGTATCTTTCACTTATGATGTGTCTATGATAGCTTGTCCATTCTCATATATATTGATGATAAAATTTTGATGTGTGGTGATAATATTAATGACAAGACATCTATGGGATCAGGCTATGCCTATGCGTCAACATTGGTTATTTGTTCCACTTGTTACCACATTTTTCTTTCTTCTCTATCTTCTAAGCAAGCAATATAAACCCATTAAGAAGGTTTTGCACATCAATATAATAGTTAAACCACTGTCACATATCTGAGTTTAAAATTAAATATATTTTATACTAAACTTATATATTTTGAAACTTATTTTGACCATACTATAATTTTGATGGATATGTTTCAGTTGCCTAGTTAGCGTATTTAATCACATGACATTGTAGAAAGTATTAACTATATTGTTATTTTATAGTTTTATACTAGTTATATTGTAAACCATTGAAAAGTACACATTTTTGTGATAAGTTTTAGTTGCATTTGTAACAAAGGTTATTCGTTTGGTGCTTTGCAAGACATTGTGCCTTAATATACAGGATCTTAAAGCCAAATACTTACACATAGAAATCATTTAAAATGGTATGTCTCCTTGAATTGATTGTTGAAGACTGGATGAGTTACTTAGTACATGTGTATATGTTTTTATAACTTCAAATATCTTGGTAAAAGTGTCTAAACTACTTCCTCCGTTCCATATAAGATGAGTTCCTTTTGTCAAAAAGTGGATGTATCTAGACTTATAGCATATCTAGATACATCCACTTTTGTCCAAATAGAAGTCATCTAATTTGGAACGGAGAGAGTATATGGTATAATGAATACTTGAATAACGGTTTCTAATGTATGATTAGTGAGAAAATTAATAGAACTAGCAAAAGATAAACTGAATTGGGCTTAGCAATAAGTTGATAACGTATATATGCTAGTCTCTTATAGTAATAATTGGTGAACGTAAAATATGGTGGATTATACTAGTTTTGCATACATCCAACTTGATTATCATCTAGTGTATATGTGTCCTACAATTTTGATGGTCAACACAAAATGTACAATATTAAACCTACAAATCTCGTTCAAATTGGTTTCACCGCAATGAGTAGCCCATCTATCGAAAAGATATTAATAGCCAAACTGAAATGGGATTTCTCTTCTAAGTGGTTCGGTGCGTTTGTTAACAACACAAGTGAGATCTTACCATGTGCTAAAGTATTATAGGTACATTTGATGAAATGCATAAGATGGTGGTTGTCCCTTCAAAAAGGAGGAAAGATTGAAGACGGTGGCTCATAGATTTAATATTTATGTAAGTTGTAAGACAGTTGTACTATCAAGACGGGTTTCTCGATGCACTTTGCACCCAGATAAAAAAAATGGTGAAGATTTTTCCCAAACAGTCTGGTGCCTGCTGGAAACAGCGCCTGGAGACTCTAGTGCTCCTAGGACAGAGACTCCGGTGTGCAAACACTAGAGTATCCAGACTCAAGGGCAGCCGAAGACTCCGGTCCAATTTATTGGAATATTGGGCCATCTGCTAGCACTTGGAGTGTGACTCTGGTGCCCTTTCGGAGCATGGCCAGAGACTTTGGAGAGGTTCATGTCTGGCCAGAGTCTCTGGTCCCCTCGTGGGTCGGAGACTCCGTCTAGAGCGGAGACTCCGGTCCTCCAAGGCGGATACTCCGAGGTTAAGTTTCCTGCAACGGCTAGATTTTTGGAACATTATATAAAGCATTCTTCAACCTTGGAGAGGGTACCACATCCAGAATATTTTCACCCACGATTGTTGCAAGCTCCAAAATTCTTAAAATTTTTGGGGAGTTGACCTAGATCTACACTTTCACCAAAGGAATTTGATTCCCCCCTCCATTTGATTTATGAACTTGTTACTTTTGGGTTCGTTGGAACCCTAGACGAAAGTGGCCGTCTTCATGGCTTTGGTAGCCGCAGAGACAGTTGAGAGCCTCCAGTTGAGTTGTGAATGTTTACCTTGACTTTGTTATTCTTGTGGCTTTGGAAGCCGTGGGAATTTGGTGGGAGCCTACAATTGAGTTGTGGAGTGTGCATCATCTTTTTTAAGGTTTGGTTGCGACCTCAAGGGCGGCATATAGTGACTCGTGTCTCTCCACATTGGTGAAGCACAAAGGAGATACGGTGTGCCATTTGCCGGTTTTCAGGATCACTTTGTGACCATGCACCGCTCCAACGAAGACTAGCTTACTTGTGAAGTGAATTTCCTAGTACTTATGGTTGCTACTATATCTTGCTTAAGATATCGGGGTTGCTACTTATGGTTTCCTAGTGAATCGGGGATCATGTGGTTATCTCTTGACCTTCCTTTACTTATGATTGCTAGTATATCTTGCTTAAGATATCTTCCTAGATTGTACCTAGCTGCATAATCTATAGAACTTATATTTGAGCAAATCCTACTTTGTTAAAATAAAATATAATTTGTAGTTGATTATTCACCCTCCCCTCCCCTCAAAACAATCTAGTTGATCATTCACAAACAAACTCCTGGTTGCCGATGAGGGTGGTTTTTTCCTACATAATCTAGATATTGGTTTGTGGTGTTGGCTCCTCCTGTAGACAGAGTTTTTTCTTCAATATTTTAAAATAGTCTGTTGGACTAAATGGTTAACAGTAAAGTAATTATGTTAGTATACTATTTCGGCCCTAGTCCTACACAGCCCTCGATCAGGAGTCATATTTTCTAGGACAGGTGAGTGTCACAAAAATTTAAAGTTTAGTACTATAGTACTATGATCTGGCGTGCGATGTTGTATGCCGTAGAATATTGACCAAAACCAAGAGCCGCCAAGAGTTAGGTGTAGCAAAGATACACATGTTGAGATGGATATGTTGTCACACAAGAAAACCCGGATCCAGAATGATGATATACGTGAGAGAGTTGTGTATCACCGATTCAAGAGAATCTTGTCTAGCATCGTCTAAAATGATTTAGACATATACAATACAGTCGTCCAGAAACGCCACTGCATAGTGCATAGTGAACCGATAGATTGTGCTGAAATATTAATGCTATGTTTGGATGTTCATATTGGAGGGCTTAGAATTGAATTGCGTACAATTCCAAATCGGTGGGTGTATTGAAATGAGTCTTCAATTCCAAATTCCTGTTTGGTTGTGCAAGATATTGATATGATGGAATCAAAAGGAGCATCCAATTCCAATTCTCTGTTTGGATGTTTATAGGTTGAATTTGGTCATCCCCATGAGAAAGTGCCAATTCCATCCAATTCAGAGGGATGAGACTCGGAATTAGAGAGGGCACGTTTTAGTTGTTGTTCAATTCCATGGAATTCAGCTACCAATTCCAGTTTCCAATTTCAAACACAACCAAACAGCATAATTTGATAAACACAATTTCAATTCCCAATTCTATGCTCCAATATGGACATCCAAACAGAGTAAGAGAATTTGTGGTAGACCAAACTTGATATGGATTGAGTTCGTCAAGAGATCTAAAGTATTGAAATATTACCCCAAAAAACTAACAATGAACATGGTGCAAGGAAGTTCCCACGTGTTAAGAACATAATTCGTTGAAATCTTATGCGTCGTAACTCTATTATACCACAACTCGTTTGAAACTGGAACGCTTTGTTATTGTTGCCCCATGGATTTCTGGTGAAAAAATTGTGTGTAAGACTACACGTATGGAGATACCAATCGATTAAACTGAACACGTGTTGGATAGAACCGCTTATGAGATACGAGGAGAGTCTGCTAAAAAAAGAGATGCCAGGAGAGCGGAGAGCATCGTCGTTCCATGTCAGCATCATTTCCCATATGCATATTGTCTATATTTATCTCCACGGAACTGAGATCCTAGCGTGTCCTAGCTCACCGTTGTGACTAGTTTGTTGTGAGAAAGGTTATTCCTTCCTTTGGTAGTTGTAAGGGTGATTCGGTCTTATCGAAAAGCATGTCACGAGTCGTGGATCATTTTAAGATGTACTTTGCCGCTGGTGCTGTGAGATTTCTCTAGACATGGTCGGTTTCAAATTCCACAAATGCATATCCAAGCATCCCAGCTTGTGATTAACGAATTGATTGCATTCTAGACATTCTAATGCACTTACCAAGAAAGAGATGTCAAGTTTTTTTCGAGAACAAAGAGACGTCGAGCTAGAAACTAGGATATTGACTACCACAACTTGAGGTATTTATGTATTTGTATGTTTCATGTTCTTGTGCACCAAGAGTTTCTTGTGATCGTCTCTCGGTTTAACATGAACAGTAGTTTAAGCCGAGACTTATTCTGAATTCAGTTAATGACGAGATTTAGTATCCTTTCATGCATTTTCATAACTCATGAAATGTCGCGTAGGTACGAATTTCCTCAACTAGCGACCTGCCATAGGATTTGTTATGTACAAGTTGATTGACAGTGGATTTATACCTCAAGTTTCATCAAGTCCGCACACCATGTTATGAATTGTTGATTTTTTTTCTAGCGTAATGTGGCTTGTATTTCTTTCGAAACGAGGACATAACACCGGCTTTTGCATCAGAACGATGCACACATTGTTCTATTGCTTTACTTGGCTTGTCACCCTAAATTTGAACTTGCGGTAGGAGGAACTGATAAGATGTCAGCACATTTCTTAGGTCATTGGCCCGAACGCATGTCACTCGGCTCGATCGCCAAGCAAACCGTGCAAGCAGTCACGATAATAATTGAATGGTCCCTCTCATTGACAACAAAACGTGCAAGTCCGATGGCATTCCGATTTTGTTCGGCAAAATTGTCCCTAGCTAAGATTACTCCACGGCTAATTAACACCGATTCACCGACCTAACACTTGATCCTGCTCACTTGTAAAACACCTAATCCTCCAAAGATTCCACGATATGGTGTCATGTGTGTGTAGATCCCTTAATCCATTGTCTAAAAACCGTGTGCTTAGATCCACGGACCATCTAGGTCAGGCCAGCCGGAAAGGGACACCGGCGTTCGGTGACATGGGAGGGAAAAGAAGCGGCAGAAAAGAGATCGAGAGGGGGCGCATTATGCACTCTCTTTTAACAACTAATTGTTCGTGTCGCGTTAGTGCTCGTCGATCAGCAGTTTTCAGGTTGCTGTCTGCTGCCCAAAAGGCGCCAAACCGCTTATTTGGTCACTGGCGACGATCGATTGATGGAGATCACGTCAATCAAGATAATGTAATATTATTAGGATCTGCATCTCCATTTTGCAGCTCAACAGAGGCAAAGTTCTCTCGATGATGGCAGCTGTGATTTCAAACAATTTCTTGGTTCTAGGTTTGCTGCTTAGGTAGCGCTCGAGACTGGAGCGCCCCGATCAAGATTGGCGAGTGCCATCCCATCAGATAATTAAGGGGTTAATCAGTTGGGTCACTGTGCTTGAAGATTTGAGATGCGTCGTTCCAAGACTGCTTTGGGCGTTGGAGATTAGGAATGCATACTGATATTAGCGCCATTGTTTATGTTCCACTCTACCCAAACTGCCGGCCATGCCACCGAGATTGTAGACCAATTCTCACGATCGATGGCAATCACGTGGATAGGGTAGTAGTACTGCAGTAGTAGTGTTTTTCGTTTTGTTTTATTTTATTTTAGGTGAGGTCACTAGTGTTGTTGAGAAATGGAGAATTAATGTTTGGTTTGTCCAAAAAATGGTCACTATCATGTTTTTGTCGTGATACAAAATTTAGAATGTGTTTGAATGGTTGCCAAAACTTCTACAATGGACTCTGTGCCGACTCTAGTTTATGTTTCTTGACGAACTTACTAAAAAATCATTTGCTAGTAATATTTCGACAAAACAGATTAGTAGAATACACTTGGACTCGGATAAACACACATAATGTAAAGGGAATTACAATAAATTCAATTGTTTTTTCACACATGTGCTACTTTAAACAAGGCCTGCAAAGTAGATTCCTTTGCAAGGCCTCACATTTTTTTTATGCTAGACATGAATTATTATTAAATGTCTTCTGCCTTTTAAAAATTATGCATTTGGATCTATGCACTTGTCTCGATTTTCCTTGAACCAAGATGTCAGTGACACATGCATATTGCATTCGGGTGACAAAACTCACCAAAAAATCATTTGCAAGTAATATTTCGACAAACAAAATCAGTAGAATAATGCACCTAGACTCGGATAAACAAACATAATGTTCTAAACGGGAGTACAAGAAATTCAATTGTTTCATCCACACATGTGTAATTTCAAACAAGGCTTTGCAAAGTAGATTCCTTCCCGAGACCTCATAATTTCTTACACTAAAGATGAACAACTACAAAATTATCTTCTACCTTTCATAAATTATGCAATTTCAACCGACTCGCACTTGTCTCCTCTCTCATTGAACCAACATGCCAGTGACACATGCATATTGTATTCCAGTAACAAAACTGTAACTATTGTTAGAGCATCTCTAACAGAGCCCTTAAACTTGGACCCTCAAAAAAAAATTAAGGTTCAACTTTTTTGAGAATTCTACTCGGAAGAACGAGCAACGCATAGCAGAAACCGTAAACAAACTGGAAATATTTTAATTTTGGCGGGAACAAACTAGTGTTCTTCCCTGATTCATTTCACAGATGCGTTTATCACCGATCCATACATAATTAACATAGTTCTACACTAATCCAAAAGCTAAACTAGATTAATCTCGTCGCCGCCCTAACCCTAGTGCCAAAATTCGGCTCACCGGAGACTCGGATGCGGCGGCGACGCGGTGGAGACCGACGACCTTCAGTCCTCATCGGAGACGAGGTCGATGACGTCTTCCGCGTCGTCCTCCCAGAAGGCCTTCTTCTCCGCGGCGAGCCGGTTTGCCTCCAGCCCTTGGTGGAGGAGGATCTTGTCGAGCTCCTCGTCGCGGGCGACCTGAGCCTTTCTCTCCTCCGCCTCGCGCACCGAATGGAGCAACACTTGAGCCGTTATGGACTCAAGCGCCTCGTCGGCGACGAAATCCTCCGGCGCCACAGAGGACTCGTAGGCGGCGCCGTCGTAATCCTCCGGCGGAGGAAGTGCTTGCAGCGCGGAGGAGGTGCTCGCGCTTGAGCTCCCCTCGCCGTTGAACACCGCGCCGCGGCGGCGGGACTCGCGAAGCCGGTCGAACTCCTCGACCTCGCGCCGCCAGAACCCCCTCGGCACCGGGAGGTTGCGGTTGCTGAACCTGCGGGCTCCGCGCTTCCGCGCGCCGTCGCTAGCCACCGCTTGCGCCCGCCGCTCCTCCCAGTAGTCGCCGTCGAATGGGTCGCCTCCTCGCGGCGTCGTCGAGGTCGCGCGCTTGCGGCTCATCTCGCGGCTGCGGGCGGCGGTGGATCTACTCCGGCTGCGACGGATTGCTCGTCGGAGAAGACAGAGGGGCGCGGCGGATTTCACGTCGGCGGCGGCGGGGGGGGGGGGGGGGGGGGGGGGATAAGGTTTACGACCTAGAAATGTCCTCGCGTCCGGCATAAATAAGGATCCCCGCGCCGCCGCTACGGGCGCCCTTATCCCATTTACAGGCCGCATCCTGTTTACGGGCTATGCTATGGGCTAAAAAACGGCGAAGCCCGTAAACTCGCCGGAGCTTTACGGTTTTCCGCGCGTTTGAGGGCTCTGTTAGAGATGCTCTTAGGCTTATTCCAATTGCTTTTATCTTGATGGTGTTGTTTTTGCAATTGCTATGAATTCAATATTTACAAAGACATTTTGGGACTTGCCATATGTGATATGATGAAGTGTGATTTGTGCCTCATTGACACATGGGTGAAATCTACAAGATCATGTTGGAGAAACTAGTGGTTAACTTTTTGAAAAAATCATAGCAACTTGGTAAACACAAGGACAATTGTCTCGTAAACCCGTAAAGATGTTTGTTTTCTTGCAAAATTTCCGTGATAACTAGATGTCTCTTGCCAGATGTATGGGTGTTGATCCTCCGCGAGTCTAATTAGATGTCAATCGGGGTATGGGTGTTGATCCTCCGCGAGTCTAATTAGATGTCAATCCCAATACGAAACATAGAGCAACAATAACCACACATTGATGTGTTTTAACAATGTTATTTAAATATCGAAGTTTTCATCTATGCCCCTTTCTCGGTTATAATGTGTTCTCCTTGAGCATCATAGTTCCAATTCGTTTGTTTATCATTCTCATTCTTCACCTTTCTAGCGCAACATGTGTTGTTTAACTTTTATCTCCCCGCAGTCAAGATTTTAACTATATTAGAACTAGAATGACATTTAATTTGAAAGTATACTAACTAGGCGCGCCTACCAACTAAGTATAGTAATAAGACACTATATCAAAGGGGAAGAGATTGGTAATTTACATTTCAATCTCCTAGTTAGGATTCACTCTCACAATTTTTTATTAACCATATTAATCTAGTTATCATTGTCTATGAACCTTGCACTATCACCGAACCCATCTAAACGACGATGAATCGAATGCTAGCAACGTCGAAGGCGACAAGTGTCAAGCTTCTTGTGGCGTAAAGATTCGCGAGGCGATGCACTAGAGCCAAAACAACCAGAAGTGGCAAAATGCCGCATGTTGTTTACGCCATGAATTCTTCTTACATACTTTTCTGGAGTGTGTGTGGGGTGGGGGCGGGGGGGGGGGGGGGGGGGGCTTTAGCTGTATAGGCTCTTTGAGAGGCCATCGACAAAGTCGATGAAGAGAAGGCATGCCAAGTTTATGGACCGGCGTGCATTGGATGAAAGTTCCAAAGAGGAAAAAGGAACCAGGCAAGTTTTTTAATCAAACGAGCAAAAAAAATGCAAAAGCTTTTTCATCAACCTTATTAAATAATAAAATTCTAAAACAAACCTTTCATTCCCCCGGTGAATGAGAGTGAAACCCTAGGCCAGCTAAATGAACGGCCAGGATCGATGTAGTACCTTCTCACCAACCAGATCTCGGCGAGCAGCAAAGGAAAAGGGGAGTGGACGTTGGGCACGGGAGTCTCGGTCGCCGGGAAAGAGAAGAGATCGAGAGGGGAGGAGACCACGCCCTGCACGCTGTCAGCTAACCCAAGCCCAGGACGGCGGAGAGGTTAATTAATGGAATCATCACCACCATCAACCGCTCTAGCCTAGTTTATGCGCCCCGAAAGCCCAGCTTTTCACCACCACCATCGCTCGTCTTTGACCCGTCCCGTCTCCACAAACACTTGCCCCTTTGCACATCACACAGCCGGCCATGGATCCCCACACCAATTAGTAGTTACCACTACTCCTCCCTCCCTCCAGCCCCCACCTCCATCCACTTCCGCTGCCGCCATTGCCCATATGCCTCGGCGGCTGGGAGGAGCAGACCATCCCGCTGCCGCCGCCGCCGCCGCCGCCGCCGCAACCGCCGCCTCTTCCCGGTCCTAGCGGAGCAAAGGTACCCGCCCTCGCCGGTCCGGCCGTGGTTGATTGACCGATCGATTTAGCGGGGGGAAGGGCGTCATTTTCCTCAGGTGGTGGTGGGGGGATGGGCGTTGTTCGTTCGTTCGTGCGTTCGTGCTCGATCTGTTGCTTCTGCGGCTTTCACGCCGCCGCCCATCACTCTCTAGATCCAATCCGCCTCTCCCTCGCCTCCTCTCTCATTAAATAAATAATATAAAATTCCTCTCTTTGTTTTCTTTCTTTCCGTTGCTTGCTTGCATTCAATGGCTACTGGAGTTAGTGCCGCCCCATGCCGTGATGTGGATGCATGCGGCCTTGGCCTTGTGGTGGTGGTGGGGCGGCGGGCAGACACCGCATGTGTACTTGCCGCGCTGTTGCTCATATGATCCATGGCGTGCTCCATCATACCTGCCGGCCCGCTTCTTCCTTTGAGGGGAAAGGAAAGGGAAAGCAATGGTGGGGGCAGTGGGATGTTTGCGCCTTGTGAGCTCGCAGCTGTGCCAGGTTGCAATGCCCCTTCCCTTCCTCCCCCTTTCCTCCTCCTCTCCTCTCTTCTGTGGGGATATCTTAAAGATTCCCTTTTGTTATTAATCTCCGCGGTTCTGGCCCACGCCGCCCTATTTTTCTGGGTGATGCTGCTGGCTTGTGATCTCTAGGCCCTCTTTCCTCTTCTTCTCTGGGTGGGGAGCCTTTTGGTGTTGGGAGGGGAGCGTTGATGCGGCGCCGCCGGATGGGTGGATCTGCCGGGCGCGTAGTTGTAGCACCTCGCCCTGTGTGAATCTGCAGGTGATTTCTCCGTCTCGTGGAGGATTCTTGAAGATATTTTCCCCCTTTGCTTTGCGTTATGGGGATTTTGTCTGCTGTGCTTGTTTGCTGCTCGTCTCGGTCGGATTAGGTTGTTGCAGCAGTTCAGCTGTCGATTTGCCTGGTCTGGTTGTTTAGATTTCTTGGAATGTTTGTGATTCTCTTGTATGTTTTTGTTGGTGAGACTATGCTGTTGGGGGCTGTTGTGTGGATTTATAGGAGCAGCATGTGTTGAACAAACCCTAATTATTCTGTCGGTATGCTAATGAGATGTTTGGTCTGCAGGTTAGAAGGTTGGGAATTACTCGTTGGTCCTGTACCGAGTGCTGACTAGGCAGCTCGCATCTGTGTGTTTGCTGGTCAACTGTTCAGTTCATGTCTTCTGAATCTGCTTCCCGAAGTATGCCTGAGCAAGCGGCAAAGGCTAAGGAGATGGGGGAAGGTGGCAGGCAACGATCTGCCGCTGAGGAGATTTTGGGGGAGTCTCACCAGAAGCAAGAATCTCCAGCTTCTGTGTTGGAGAAGGATACCTCAGGCACCTCCTCGGATTCTGGGGTCCTGGATGTGCCACTAGCCCCAGAGGGAGATTCTGGGGAGTTAAAGGAGAATAAGAACTCTGATTCTAGTGAGAATCCAGAAAAAAAGACATCGCAGAAGAGCAGTATGAGTGATAGCTTTGCTTCTGCTAAAGTGAGTGATGGGACAAATAGTTTGGGCAAGACCAGTGGTAGTGCTAAGACTAGTGGCCGAGAGTTCACTGAGAGTGGTAAGAGCAGCATGTGCCGCGTGAGTGCAAGCAGCGACCTAAGTGACGAGAGCTCTTGCAGCAGCATGAGCAGTGCCACCACTAAGCCGCACAAAGGAAATGATTCTAGGTGGGAAGCCATCCAAGTGGTCAAATCCAGGGAAGGTGTTCTTGGTCTGAACCAATTCAGGCTGCTTAAGAAGCTGGGCTCTGGTGATATTGGCAGTGTGTATCTCTCTGAACTGAGCGGAACCAAGAGTCACTTTGCAATGAAGGTGATGGACAAAACATCGTTGGCTAGTCGGAAGAAGCTGCTTCGGGCACAGACTGAGCGGGAGATACTGCAGTCCCTCGATCATCCATTTCTACCAACCCTGTATACTCATTTTGAGACGGACAAGTTCTCGTGTCTGGTTATGGAGTTCTGTCCTGGAGGGGACTTGCACACTCTTCGGCAGAGGCAGCCTGGAAAGCATTTTTCAGAGCAAGCAGCAAAGTATGCACTCTTTCCTGCTAATTATGAGTTCAACTTGAATGATTTTTAATTACATTGTTTGTTATGTGTCTTGTCTACTGCTAAACATTTCACTATCTTTTGGGTTCATATTGTCTTGTGAAGTTGCGTTTGACATATTTTGATAGTTTCACATCCTAATACGTAAGAGGTTTATTGTGCACACTAATCATGAACATGTTCCATGCCATGGTAGTGTACAGTTTAAGTTGCTATGATTAAGAAGTAGATAACTGTTGGATTTCATAGGTTACTATAGGCATATGTTCTTTTCTGCAAATTTTATTTGCCGACCAAAAACTGTGCTGACTGCTGATGAGCCTTTGCTAAAGCATTTAACTAAACATTGTACTTATCTCTTAATGTTTCAGGTTCTATGTTGCTGAGGTGCTCCTCGCATTGGAATACCTGCATATGCTTGGGATTATATACCGTGATCTGAAGCCAGAAAATGTTCTAGTTCGGGAGGATGGCCACATCATGCTGACCGATTTTGACCTCTCTCTTCGTTGTTCAACGAGCCCAACTGTGATCAGGGGAGCAAATCCTGCCCTGGATGCACTGCAGAGGAACAATGCAGCATACTGTGTCCAACCTGCTTGCATTCAGCCATCATGTGTTGTTCCAACAACATGCTTTGGGCCTCGGTTCTTCTCGAAGTCCAAGTCCAAATCCAAATCCAAGAAGGAGAAATCAAAGCCTGATGTTGCAAACCAGGTGAACCTATTCCCTGAGATGATTGCGGAGCCAACTGATGCTCGGTCAATGTCCTTTGTCGGCACACACGAGTATTTGGCCCCAGAAATAGTGAAAGGAGAAGGCCATGGCAGTGCGGTGGACTGGTGGACCTTTGGCATATTCTTGTACGAGCTTCTGTTTGGCAAGACCCCTTTCAAGGGTTCAGGCAATCGGGCTACCCTTTTTAATGTTGTCGGTCAGCCCTTGCGGTTCCCAGAGTCCCCGCTAGTGAGCTTCTCAGCAAGGGACATGATAAGGGGACTGCTGGTGAAGGACCCGCAGCACCGGCTGGGGCACAAGCGCGGAGCCACAGAGATAAAGCAGCACCCCTTCTTTGAGGGCGTGAACTGGGCTCTCATAAGATGCGCGAGTCCCCCGGACATACCCAAGCCCGTCGAGCTGGACTGCCGCCCGAAGCAAGCCCCATCAGCAAACGGGAAGGTCGCACCGGCTTCGAACCAGAAGGGCTCGGATAACTACCTAGAGTTTGAGTTCTTCTAAAGCCTTTTTTCGTTGCACATGGAACCGGAAGCAGCAGGGCCTTTGAAATGGCTGGTGCACCGCAGAAAGAGAAGAAAGATGTAGAGCTCCTGTTGTTGGCTGGGAAGGTAACTCTCGTTTGTTGTAGATTGTAAGAGCTCGTTTCTGGAGCCCACGGCCCCGCCCTGCCCCAAGTTTTTCTTTCCCCCCAAATTGAACTTGTTAGCGCTAGTCCAAATACTCTATGCATGTTAATTGCGATTTTTCGAAAACCGCTTATGGTACTCTCTTTGAACGGATTTGATGAGTACTTGTTCAAGCTGTGTCAATGTAACCGCTATTTGTACCTTGTAACTGATGCTTCTTCATCATCCATCGCACAAACGCCTATTCTGATCTAAGTGTTGCTGCTACCTTCATGTATAACTGACAGTGAGACAATGAAGTTGTTACTTGCTACAGTACTATGTCTCACCAGCCACTCCTGTCATGCGAACATGATTGCTGATTGTGACATGTGGAGAGTTGAAACGGCCATGTGTGTTTTGATCTTGTTGGATCCACACCATTGTCTCTTCTTGCCTGGCTTCATTGCCTTCTGATTTATTCCTATGTTATCTTAGTATGCAATTTCTTGGGAAAGAGAGATCTGAATCTGCTTAAGTGAGAAGCAGTTGATTGGACGACGAGCTGGATGATCAAAATCTCACTTGAAACACTCGTTTTGTATGTTGGATAACAGGGAGATCACTGACTGGTTCCATTATTCGAATGAATCAAACGTGTTGATCAATCCGTCAGGGACTTGTTCACAGGGTGCTTGACAGGCAAGTTCAGGGATACTACAACTTGTACTCTACAAGCTACCAAATACAAAAAAAAAGCAATGGCAATAGATAATTCTTAAGGCGCGTCCAACCATTAACCAGTCAGGATATCTGTGAAGGCGTATGTTCAAGTTGTTCGATGTTCTGTTGGCGTGCGTACTCGGGACGCAGCTGAGCACATGCCTCGTTGGAGGAGTGAGCTATAGATTTGACTTGTCATCTTTTTCGTATGTATTTGCGCAGATGAACTTGATTTTGGTGGCAAAAGATGATAGCCGAACTTTATCTTGGTAGCCAAACTTGTTGGCGTAATTTGTGTCTGAAATTATTTTTAATTAGCATTTATTTTATGTATTTTATCTGTTAAAATTTATGAGCTCGTCCAAATAAGAAAACAATGTCGAAGTGGTGTAAAAATAGACACAAAAATAGGAAAATAATGAATATCATCTGCTCCCTTAAATCTGTTATTAGAGACGGCAGTACACATTTATCTAGACATTGTGATCGAAGTCTGCCAAACTGTTGAATAAGCTATTCTTTATGTTGTTAAGAGTGTCATTTTACAAGCACCACTCGCGGACGATTGTTTCGCCTCTATGAGCAATTTTTGATAACTCTAGATGGATATATTTATGTTTACTTCAATCAAGGTGTATCATAATAACACGAAATTTATACCAAACTCTTATATTTTTGTATAGTTCACTTTAATGACCTATGAACATAACTAGTATGTTATGATTATTATTTTTGGAATAATTGAACATAGAAATATTCTAATTACTATATGATGTTTATTGTTATAAAGTTCTATGATCTACCACTGTAAAATAGACTACCATCAATTCAATTATTCCAAATCAAAGTTGCATTATTATTTTTATAACATATTGGCCCTTTAATAGCTCTGGTTAACTTGCATTATATATTTTACAGCATACTGGCCCTTTAATAGGTCTGATTTAACTTGCATTAATTGTTTTACAGCATACTGGCCCTTTAATAGGTCAAAATTTCATCTTTCCATCACTCAATTGATTAGTTTCTGGCTTGCATGAATTATTGCCATATCTAATATGTGCATGTGTGTGTCGTATCATTAAGTATCCTTTGAGAGATCTCGAAGGATTAGATGGAAGGAAATAGAAAAATCTAGAGTATATAACGTAATTTTAGAAGATATCGATTAGATCATTAAGGTTGTTGCTTAGTTTTATCGTGGTTTAAGTTATTTAGAGGTTCCAATAACACATAGATAGGCCACCCGTGTGTGCTCTATATATGGCATCCAAATAGCGTCATTTTACGTTTTCAAAATGGAGGTTGAAACCTCCATCCTCCGCATCAAAACGATGCATATACTTAATTATTATTACTATTATATTATTATTATTCAACAAAGTCTTATAAAGAAATATATCAATCAATAACCCATCTTACTTGCACCACCTGTCAGGCCTACAAACTTGATGAACGGTGTGACCATGATCGGAACCGCCCAATGGCCATGGTCGAAGATGGTAAACCAAGCTCCAACGTCCAAACTCAGCTTTCTTGAGTCAGGCCTACAAACTTGATGAACGGTGTGACCATGATCAGAACCACCCATTTATAGCCATGATCCCTAAAGCTTGTCGTGGTCGAAGATGGTAAACCAAGCTCCAACGTCCAAACTCAGCTTTCTTGAGTCATCGATATTCTAGCAGGATTTTTTCCCCTAACCGAGCTATGATCAGTCTATCACCATTTCATCAAATGCTCAGCGAAACAACGATGAATGCTCGCTCTTGGAAACTTCATTAAACCGACTGACATGCTTCTTGTCAAAGAAACTTCATTAGGAGCTGTAGAGCATGACGGAGTGTGCCACTAAACGGTGTGCGTCAATTTCTAAGAAGGCTATTTTAAAAGTTACATTTGTGTAGCTCGCAAAAATAGCAAATCCTCTTCAATTTATACCTGTTATGTTCTATTGCAGCTTTTTCTCTCACACTGCAAATCAAAAATTATAATGGCTCCTATACAAGCATGTCGCGTTCATAAGATTTCTGGCATGGGCCGCAACTAGCACAACCCATTAATTGGTCCCGAATTTTCTTTTTTATTAATCTCGAAGTTTATGTTCCATAAAATTTAATTTTCACAAATTATGTTTAAAAAGTTAAAAGGTTCAAAGAATGTTCACGGCATTCAAATATGTGCATACGAGTACAAAACAAATTTCAACTTATTTGGAAAAAAACTGCCAGTTGATAAAAACGTTCAACTAAAATGTTCGCATATTTTTACAATCTTCACACTATTTAAAATTTGTCACAAGATTCCAAAATTTTCACTTAATATAAGTAATAAATATTCATATTCAAAGTATAAGTAAAATGAATAAATATAACAAACAAGGAATAAGAAGGAAAACAAAAAACAGGATACAATAAAAGGCAAAAAAAAAAGAAAGGGAAACCTACACCTGGGCCGGCCACCAAATTCAAGAAAACAAAAAACAGGATTCATGAAAAGTGTTGCTCATTTTATACTAAACTAGTACAAACTTTGTACTAGATACGCGATATTTTTTATGGATTGGAGAGAGTACTGTAGTAAAATAGATTGCTGGCAGATGACTAAATTGCGTGCAGGTGCAGCGTCCGGCTTAAGCTAAGCACCGCACGGGCTATAGCCCGTCGAATAAATTGTAGAAGCCCATCATGAGAAAAGCCGAAGGAGGCCGAATTTTAAGGGCAGCAATGGGTTCGGTCTCTTCAATCAGCCCAAACAGGAGGTCGTCTACCTCAGCCGGTCAACTCCATCGATAGCTAAATCAGAGCCTTTAACTCTCTATGCAGAATTGCAGATCATTGGAGAGTTTTGTCAAAATGCCCAGAATTTCCAAGGGATGTTTCTTGTTCATTAAGGGCGTGATGTGATGAGGCTGAAGCTCGTAATCCAGCTAGATGATCTTTGTGGAACGGTTTCTTACGCTAATATCCAGTCCCTTCGCCCGCAAACCATGTAGGGCTGTTGAGCGTTAATGTAAACATCCACTCCCTCCTTTCTAAATTATAAGATGTCAAAACCGCATATAGTACATAGACATTTTTCAGTGTGTCTGTTCACATTTTCAGTCAGTACATGCGTGCAGTCCATATTAAAATATAATAAGAAAAATGTTATAATTCAGAACAGAGGGAGTATATGATGTGCTGGATGTGCCTTGTCATTATCTTCCGTTTCTGAATTCTGAATGGTTTCACCGTCACACCGTGTGCAAATGCATGCTACTACTCTCTAGCTACTGTATAACTGTATTTGTGTGTGCATCTAATCCGGTACTGAATTTCTACACTCCAGCACATGATAAATATGCGTGCCAGATTCCCTCGGCGATCGAGGTTGGCATCACCGGAGTGGAGCGCCGCCGTGACGATCTCCTCCCCACTTCGCTAGCTGCCTAGCCAGCTCCATGTGTGTTTTGGTATCTGCATCTACTTACCATTGCATGCAGTTGCTGCATGTATGAACGTACTCGATGCGTCGAGTCGACTGATACGACTGATACAGATATTATCTGACATCCGGAAACAACTAGGAGCAGCACGGGGATTGGGTATTTGCCCCTTTCTTCCTTGCGCTGAACTCAGCATGTACACGCATATGATCTGAACATGTAGTGCTTGCCGCACGATTTGAGCAAAACAAAGATTTCTAGCGCAGCAGCCAGCAGGGTACCGCAAAAACAAAACTACTAATTAAGTAGTCGTAGAATTATTATTATATGTGTTCCATGTATTGTATGTACAATCATTGTATTTTTTATAAAATTGTCAGTGCTACTTTTCTTATCGGGACCAGTAGGTGCTACACTCCCTTGTTTCTCGCCCGTTCACTCGAAAGGCCTTTCAACTGCACACGTGGCCCACTTAGTTTAGAAACGGACATGAACAGAGTGTCCCCCCTTCCCTTCCCCTTCCCCTTCCCCTTGAGAGTCGACCGCCGCCATCGCCCAGATCGGCCGCTCTCGCCACTGGCGCTCGCACTGGCTGGTGCAGAGTTGGTTTAGGGTGCTGGCCCGCCTTGTACAGTAGTAGATTAGGGTTTGCTGCTTTCAGCGAGTTTCCCCTAGTGGAGTATGGCTTTATGCTGTCTCTCCTTCCCTGGAGGTTTGTAGCTCTGACGCACGGGTGCGGCGTCGAGCTCGTCGTCGATCTGCGCTTCGTCAAGCTTCCAAGGTGGAAGAGAGGCGGAGACGAATTGATGGCAGCCTTCTTCAATAAGCGTCTTCGCTTACGATTTCTGTGGGTCTCACTTCTTCTCCTGGCCGGCCTCGGTGGCGGGGGGTAAAGAGCAGAGGCTCGTGGTTGTTGGTGCGCAGCAGCTATCCCGGCGGTGGGGCGGACGCGCTGCTGGAGTGGAAGAACTTGCCGCTAGCCGGAGCTCCATAGTGGAGGTTCTCTGTATCAGGTATCAACCGCTGCTGTTGTAATAATCGTTCGTTTCATTTGGGAGCTTTTGGATCGGAGGCGGCTGGTCTTCTATAGCGCCGAGGTAGCGGGGGAAGAAGGCTGGAGCTTTGGATCTGCGGCTCCTTGGGGAGTCCTTCTTGGCTGCAACCTTCAGAGTGCATCAATGGCGGCGACCTTGCGCCATCGTTATCTTTAGCCGATGGGGCCGCTCTGAGCTGTGGTGCTGCTTGCGTCATGGCGCCTTCAACCTCCATGCCTCTGTGCCATTTCGGAGGCCCCTTTTCAGTTCCGCGGCGGCGAACGTCGTCGTGCCGTCTCCAGGTGGTTTCGTCCCCCGCGACGGCGCTGATGGCTGCTGCGTTGAGCTCCTCCCTCTCTCTCTCTCTCTCTCTCTCTCTCTCTCTGTTGGACCTGATTGCGTTTCAATTTTTCTGGTTAGGGTCCTTTCTATAGAAGCCAAGGGCTTGGTTGTAATTGTCTTTTATTTTGTGGTCCTTGATGTAAGTTGTAATCCCACCGAATAACGCAGTCCACACACGCGCGCGCATGGAGCTGGAACTAGTGAAGGAACGAAGCCCAAAAGAGCGGTTTGGCTTCCTCTCCAGGTTGCGCGCCATGCCAAATGCCATGCCTATCGATCACCTACCTCGCTCGCGGCACGATCGGTCAGATAGCTGGTGCCGGTCGACGCGGTGACGACGCCGGAGAAGTCTGAAACTGAACCCGACGTCACAACAGACATGGTCCGAGTCCGACAACCACGGCCGGCGGCGATGGCTGGCTGGCTATAGCTAGCTACCGAAGACGGCGGCGTGGACGCAGGTCGTCCACACAAACGGAGCAACAGCGGTGGTAGCTGCATGCAGCCGAGCCATGGCCGGTCTGCATGTGACGTGCTTATTACTAGGTGAGTGGACTTGGAGTGCCCATGCAGGGAAAAAAAAAACTTTGTTGTTTCTTTCATGCCAGAAGAAAATCTTGCTTGGTATTTACCGTCGTGATGTTGGTACCGAGCAGTAAGTTTTTTTATTTACCGTGGAGCTGTATATAGGAGGTCGCATGCAGAAGTGTAACAAGAAGAAGAAAAGGGACATGGTCGCTGTGACGACAGGGAGTGGTGTGGAGGGTCATCTGGTGGCGGGAATAATTATTTTTTGGCCGTCAGCGAGGGTGGTGGGGGCCACGTTGATAAGCACGTATCCGTGATCCATGTGACCCCTCCTCTCCTCTCGTCTCGCATATATCTATATCTATATCTATACCTAATAATAAAGGCAGTAAGGCTTCTGCCAAAATTTTCGTCGACCTTTTTTTTTGACGGTTTTGCCCTCCCACCGAATCACTTATTACGGTCATTGCCACCTCCAAACAGAAAAACGGTTCGTTCTTTTTAGATAGGCAGGAATCGATCCCCTTCCTCTGTTCCCCAGCCGAGCACCTCACTTCACGCCACTACGCCCAGAACTACCACGCACCAAGGCAACCTCACCTAACGGCGGGGACGGCTTGCGGAGCTGATGGCGGCAGAGCGGTGGGCGCGGGCGTCAAGTCGACGCGTCGAACGAGAGCAGCTGCATCTAGCACGACGGCAGGTGTCGGTGTCGGAGTGGTCGGGGTCATGTCTTGGAGTGTGCTGCCTGCAGGCAGAACGGCGGGTGGAGATGCTGGTGGCCTCCGCGGCAGCAGGCCGGCCGGAACATGGGGCGACAGACGGGTCGACGACGGGGCCGACAGCACATGGCCGGCGGTGGCCGCGCGCTCACGCAGCAAGAGACGCGGGCGCGAGAGCTATGGTCTTCAGAATCCGCATCGTATTTGGGGCCTTTTTCAGTGTTATTTTTCTTCAGTTTTCGTTACCAGAGTCTCTGAAAGCAGTAAACAGAAAGGCTCAATACGAGCCTCTGGCCAACAATCGATTCTCTGCAATCGCACGTGAATAGCTAGCTGGAGTGGATCGATCAATTTCATTGAGGTCCTGTGCTTGGTTTGCTGATTGTAGGCCTGTCCTGGCTGCTGTTTGGTTCATCGTTGTTTCCGACAAGAGCAACAAGATAAACAAGTCTTCACAGTAAGATCTGCTATTTTTTCAACTCAAGCAACCTTGAAGAGGAACCAACGAGCTGTGTTGTTTTTAGTTCGGAAACGACACCAAGTCCGCGGGATGGAGAAGATGAACCTCAAAAATAGTTGTTGGGGAGGCGACGAGTACAGAGCGCTGATGATTTGTTTTCTTCGAGTGAAGCTTTCTTGCTGTCAAAAGGGAACTGATCTGGATCTCTCGTGGACATGATTTGTATCCACTGCTCTTCACGCAGCAGCTGCTATGCTCTCTTTCTTTCTCATGTTTTTCTGCCATCGATCTCAAAGTATAAAATTGTATATGGTGTTCTCAAAGTGTTTGTTGAAATGCCGAGTACTCCAACAAACACTTAGACAATTATATGGAGTACCAGATATGAGCTATTTTGACAAGAGAGGAATTAAAGAGGATAAATCAAGTTTTTTTGGGGGTCGTGCGGTTACAATGTCAATAAAAAAGAGTGTTTCGTGTCAAGATTTCTAATATATTTTTTACAACTATATTAAGACTTCAAAACCAAAGTTATTAAGATTTTTTCATAACTTGACCATTATCTTATAAAGTTCACATTCAAAATTGAAAATTCATAGATTGCATATCTATAATTAATATATAAATAATATAAGCATAGATTGTCATATTACGACTAATCAAGTGAATTTCAATTGAACGTTGAATTATGTGGTCATCATTTACATACACATGAACTAATATATGCATAGATTGTCATATTACGACTAATCAAATGAATTTCGAATTATGTGGTTATCTTTTACATACACATGAATTATTCGTCGACGGAAGTCTCGGTGTTGTCAGTGTTTGAGCGAATAATAATGCAGCTTCACGACAAAAAAAATCTCCCGGTGCAACGCACGGGCATTTTTACTAGTAATTAATAAACAACCGTTCCGTTGCCGTGCCTTTCAGCGCCTTGTCTGCCTTCTTCCTCTCACTCTCACGTACGGTACTACTCTCTCCGTATCAAAATATAAGATGTTGTGGCCATTTTTGATCATTATGTATCTAGATACGTTTAAATACATGGTTCATTTGAACCTTGCACTAAAACATGTCTAGATGCATAATGATCAAAAGTGGCCACAACATCTTACATTTTGATACGGAGGGAGTAATTGCTACGGGGACGATCCGCAACGAAATAACGCCATGCCTGAAAACAATTCTATCACTCAACCAACACACCGACTGTTAAAATTATACAGGTAGGTTGATTAGATGTATACTTAAGTATGAACGATATAATGTGGATACATATAATTTAGGTAAAAGCTAAAATATTTTATAATCCCCCTATTTCTAAATGTATGGTGTATAGGTGTATAGTATTCTGTATGAATATTAAGACTGTGTCATATAGTGAACTATTTTTCTTTTAAATGACAAGAGATTGAGTAAAAGATACAAAATAAATACAATCCGTTAAATAATACTACTAGGTCTCTTTTTTTAGGGTCAAATTCTTTAATAAATAATAAATACACCTTATACTATAGATTTAAAAAAAAAACTATACACCTTTGATAAGAGGAAATACTAATTATGGCATGTTCGATTCAACAAAATTATATATGATTTTTGAGTAATCAATTTTATACTCTCCGTACCGAATTAAGTGTTGTAGCAAATAACTTGCCCCACGTACAATTGGTCAATAACATTCCCAATATTTTTTTCGATTCAGAGGTAGTAGAAACTTTTCCTTTCTTATTTGTTTGGATTTTATAGAATTTTTTCTATGGAATGATTTGAACTCATTTTCATAGAAATTTTAATATTCACTTTAGACTCTTTTTACAGTTTTTTTAGTGAAATCAAATAAATTTTGATACAAATCAAATCCTGTATAATTAGAGTGGTCATAACATAGAAATTCTATATTTTTCCTCGGAATTTCCTAGGGCTTTCATGCTAAGAACCAAAAAAGCCCATAGTAAGATTCCCTACTAGTTCCAGAAGTTGGAAGGAATAAATATACCAAAACGATGTGTCTACAAGGAGTGAAAATTAAGGAAAATAGTACTTGATTTGCAAGGACGAATCAATCACTGGAGGCAGCAGAAGCTAGGGGCAGCCAAGAGGCAAGCTAAGAACACAAGAAGAAGAAGCGGCTCGGTATTAATTACTCTGTGGCTCAGAAACAAATATATTCCCATCATTTTCACTTCCTCGAAAAAAAGAGCCCGTACACAAGCAAAGCCGCCTCGCAGAGAGCGTGCTACACCCGTACGTGGGAGCGCTCTCTGCTGAAAAATATTTACACGGCACAGCGATGGCACGTACACCAGGCGTACAGTACAGAGAACGAAATGAGAAAGGACAAAAAGAAATTGGAGGGTGGGGGAAACAATCCCCCGATCGAGATCTAGATTTCCTACGCGCACACGGAGAGGCCACACGGAGCGAGCACACGGCCGGCCGGGGCGACGAGCGGGCGGATGGATGGATCTCTCTCTTCATCTCTCTCTAATGAATCCGGGCGGCGGCGGCGGCGGCGGCGGGAGCGGGGGCTTTGTTGTCGGGGAGGAGTCGGGAGCGGCAGAGCGGGCAGGTGGCGTGGTCGTAGTCGAGCCAGGTCTCGAGGCAGGCGCGGTGGAAGAGGTGGCCGCAGGGGAGGCGGTTCACCACGGCGTCCGCCTCGAACCGGACCAGGCAGACGCGGCAGTCCGCCGGCGTGTTGGTGGCGGACGCAGCAGCGGCAGCGCGCCTCCGGGAGGCGCCGAACCGCGCCGGGCGGAAGCGGGCCCTGAAGATCTCCGCCAGGGTGGGGCCCGACGGTGTGAGCTGATCGGAGCCTTCGGCGTCGTCGAGCGGCTGGGGCGCGGGGAGGCCGAGGAAGACGAGCGCGGCGCGGAGGAGGCCCGCCAGGGCGGCCAGCGAGGTGACGGCGTGGTAGAGCAGGTAGATCAGCAGGCTCTCCTTGGGCGCCGGCATGCTGGAGATGCCCATCGGGATCGGTCGAGCCGAGGTGTGGTGGTGGAGTCGTCTGCGATTTGGGGTTTTTTTGGGGAATGGAGGAGAGCGGAGCGCAGTGGGGAGGGAGAGAGGGAAGAGAGTCGTGTGGAGGTCCGCATTTATAAGCTGGCTGGGCCGGTGGGATGGTGGATTGTTGATGGTTGGGTTGGGTTGGGTCTAGTGGTGTAACGCAGGCGGCCCGTGTCTGGTCTGGTGCCGCTGAGGCGGTCGCATCGCAGCCGTTGGATCGGCGAGGGGACACTCCACATGTGATGTGCGGCGGTTCGTCGTGGGTGGGTGCCCAATAATTCTGGTTCGTCCATCCAATTATGCGATGGCTCGGGAGGCAGGCGGCCGCGATCGAGGTACTGGTGCCAATTATTTAGGCTCCATCCATCCATCCTAACCTGTGGACGCATCACGGCATTAGTGTTATTAGTGGATCGGATTAGTATTGTTAATAATCGCTTTCGCAAAAAAAATGTATTGTTAATCGCGGCTAGTAGTACGTGCACTGGGGACCTCGGTGGACAAGGCATCCAGGGAACGATGCCAGTGTCACCTGACCGTGCTCCAAGAATCGTTAGGCGATCGAGAGATTTGCGGGGGCGGGGTAATCTGCCGAGCAAATCCAACCAAGTGGATGGGCAGGGCAGGGCAGGGCAGAACGTAGTGGTGATTAGTAACGTGCTTGATCCGGTCGCATTACCGCAACTTGAGCTAGAAAAAACAACGATCGCCATGCTGCGTGCACGACTGCTGCTGCCGGCCGGCCGATTGAACATTGAACTCATCCAAGTCGCAACCAGTCGACGCTCCATCGAGACAGGGACGCGAGACGTCGACCGGTGCACGGGTGTACGTCCCCAGTTAGTGCCGGCGCTGCCCTGCGCAGGAGGACGATGCCGCGATCGACGGGCGGCCGGGAGCGATGTGAAAGGCCGTGGACTGACCAGTGACCTGATGGTTTGCCGTGTGGAAAGTCTCGGTGAAACGCACCCAACCTGCTTGCCCGTGTTGCCGGCTACAGTTCCGTCCGTTCCGCCTCGTTCGTTCCTTCGTTGCCAGGGCTATCGAGATTGGTACTTGCAGCGTGAAAAAGAAAAATAACACGCTATAGCGTTTTGAAACTTGTCTCGCTGCCACCGTTAAATGTCTCGCCAATAACCTATTTAGAGTCGTGCTCATATGCTTTCTCGAAAAATAAAATTACACGAATTTTAAAACGCACCGACGAACTGAGATTGGACACTCCGCCCTATTTTAAATCAGTTACTTCATTATACCGCGCTATTTTTTTCTTAAATTGCCGATCTCCAATTACCTAACTTGTACTAGCAAGGCTATTTGGGAGTACTAAAAACGTACGTACAGTTCAAGTCTCAACTTGACAACGGATGGCTCGTTGATTTATATTCGCGGATAGACTCTATCAGCACGGGAATTTTCAAATGCCTTGTTGCCCTGACGGTTCATAAACTACCCGTTCCGTCTCTGGGATGTAACCGACCAAGAAAATTCCGTTCACACCATTAGCAGACTATTACGATCACGGACGATCTCACACGAAAGCATGACGACAACAGGCACTAACATACATGTGAAACTAAAACATATTCCATATTATATGTGTTAGATTGATCTCTGTCGTACGAGCCCAACGGCTCCACGATCCCCTTGACTGCGCCCTGATCGGGGGCGCCCGTTTCACTTAATGGACGGTGGGCCCCTGTGACCTACGCTATATAAAGAGGTGGGGGGCCGGGGCACACGGTACGAGGTTAGCGCAGTGCTTACGGGAAGCACTACCGCCGTCACCGTTGACCACTATGGCCTCCGGCTCGAGCTCGTCGAGTCACAGCGAAGGTATCGCCTTCTCCCTCTCCGATCTCTCTTTGTTCTCTCTCTGTTAACAAGATGAACCCGTTGCTAAGTATTACTACCGCATAGGATCTAATCCTAACAGTTAAATAGGATCTAACAATGGTATCAGAGCACTAAAAGATCCTAATTTTGTTTCGGTAGTAATTGAAAAAGCAAAGAAAAGAACACCGGGATGCCCTCGGGCTCACCGGCAAAGTGTGCCGCCGATCTGGCCGCACCGCCCCTCTCGATCCAGTCCGCATCGGCAAGCCGAGGGACGGACGAAGAGCACGGGCAGAGGAGGGGGATGCGCCCCCACCACTACCGAAAGAAAGATCGAACCCTAGCTAATCCCGCACAAAAGAAACCCTAACCCTAATCAGAAAGAGGGGAAGGGGAAAGAATCTCACCGGCGCGTCGCCGGAAAAGGGCACCGCCGCCTGCGCCACTTGACGGTGATGCGCTCACCCTCGGGTGCACGCACACGCCGGCAAGGGGGCAGGGGAGGCGCCGTCGTCTTCACGATTTGGCCTTCGGCCTTTTTTCGGTGGAGAGAAAGAAGAAAGGGGCGAGGGAGGAGAGCCTGTCGCCGGCCTCGTGCCGAGCAGCCGCTCCTCGCCGTCGCCGGCGCACTGCCGGGAACGGAAAGCTCGCCGCCGTTTTTCGGTCGGGAGAGAGATGGAGACGGGAACGGGAAAGAAGAGAATGAGGGCTAGGGTTAGAGACCGTTTCGCTCAGTTCGTTTTGATCCAGCGAAAGTTGCGGTCAGCCGTCGGATCGCAGTGGACGGCTGTGATCGAAAACCTATTTTCCCCGGGGCCGCTGGGCCGAAAGTGTACAGGCCGTGGGCCGCGTCCCTGGCGACTGTGTCGCAGCGAGCGGTAGTTAGCCCGCAGCGCGCGCGGGAGCTGGCCGTGGGCCGGGCCGCGGCACAGGCCGTTCTGTTATTTTCACAGAAGCACAGTTTTATTGATTTTTGTTCAGTTTTTGAGCAAATTTCATCCAGGTTTTTTTCTATTCAAATTATTCCAACGAAAATTTGTTTAGGAAATATAAAAGTATACAGAAATGCTTCTGAAAAGTATAAAGTTTATGAATTTTTATTCATAATTTCCGCTGCAAATAGTTAAAAGTAATTGCTTAAAAGCAATAAAGTGATATTTAAAGATGTGATAAAGTGATATTAATGATGATTATGATTCTGTTATTAAATGATCAACGTTGTTAATAGCATTATCAATGATTTAAAGTGAGAATTAAAAGCATGATTAAAGTGATATTAAAGATGATTATGATTTTGTTATTAAATGACCAACGTTGTTAATAGCATTATCATGATTTGTTTATTATGTGTTAAAATGTGCATTTATTTCTTTTATTGCCCAACGGTGACATAGTTTTAATTGTACGGACAGTTGTATGCTTTTATTTATACCAAAGTTGGATTAAATGTATGCAATTGTTTTTTGTTATCTCACATCCTTGTGGTTTCAGGAAGTTTTCACCTGATGAGTTGCCTCAAGTACATTCCTACGCTCAGGGGTGACAACTACGCTAACAAGATGAACCCGTTGCTAAGTATTGCTACCGCATAGGATCTAATCCTAACAGTTAAATAGGATCTAACAATGGTATCAGAGCAATAAAAGATCCTAATTTTGTTTCGGTAGTAATTGAAAAAGCAAAGAAAAGAACACCGGGATGCCCTCGGGCTCACCGGCAAAGTGTGCCGCCGATCTGGCCGCACCGCCCCTCTCGATCCAGTCCGCATCGGCAAGCCGAGGGACGGACGAAGAGCACGGGCAGAGGAGGGGGATGCGCCCCCACCACTACCGAAAGAAAGATCGAACCCTAGCTAATCCCGCACAAAAGAAACCCTAACCCTAATCAGAAAGAGGGGAAGGGGAAAGAATCTCACCGGCGCGTCGCCGGAAAAGGGCACCGCCACCTGCGCCACTTGACGGTGATGCGCTCACCCTCGGGTGCACGCACACGCCGGCAAGGGGGCAGGGGAGGCGCCGTCGTCTTCACGATTTGGCCTTCGGCCTTTTTTCGGTGGAGATAAAGAAGAAAGGGGCGAGGGAGGAGAGCCTGTCGCCGGCCTCGTGCCGAGCAGCCGCTCCTCGCCGTCGCCGGCGCACTGCCGGGAACGGAAAGCTCGCCGCCGTTTTTCGGTCGGGAGAGAGATGGAGATGGGAACGGGAAAGAAGAGAATGAGGGCTAGGGTTAGAGACCGTTTCGGTCGGTTCGTTTTGATCCAGCGAAAGTTGCGGTCAGCCGTCGGATCGCAGTGGACACTGGCAGATCATTGCATATCCTGCTACACTGGCAGAGACACCGTTTCATACATTATGTTTTATCCATTATGAGATACTTGTATCAAAAGTGTGTTGTCATATTAGAATGTTTGCCCCTAAAAGTGAAAAGAGCCATGGAGGCTATCGAAAAGTGAAACAGAAAAATACAAAAAAAAAGAAAGAGAAAAAAAAGAAAGAAAGAATAAAAAGGGGGCAACATTACTACTCTTTATCCACACTTGTGCTCATGTTATAGCACCTGTAATATTCATAGTCATCATTTGTGCTCATGTTTAGCAGCTTTACTCCATATGTGAAAGTTTTCATGTTCTACTTATATAACTATGTGGGGAACTTTACATTATAGAACTTGGCTTGTATATTCCAATGATGAGACTCCTCAAAAGTGCTCTAGGTCTTCATGAGCAAGCAAGTTAGATGCACCCCCACTAGTTTCATTGGAGAGCTTTCATACACTTATAGCTCTATGTGCATCCGTTGTGTGGCAATCACTACTACTTGCATAGCTTCGATTATAAGACTTTCTCTTGTCTAATGATCACTTTCAGCTGTGTGAGACTTTTTTCCGTTGGCCTTCCAAACCCCCATTATTATTCTTTTAGCCACAACATCCTGATGCCAGGAACCAACGCTGAACACTTGTCTTTGAGTGAACAAATAGAGAGATGATTTTCTACGTGCATATTGTTATTCTTGACTTGATCCTTTCACAAGTTGTCATGAGTGTTTGATTCATTAGATGATTATATTGTTGTTCTTGAAGTTTAAATCATCTTTAATATCTACTTTGCACGGTTGATTGTTCTCTAGTACTAATTCATTGAAAGTTTTACTTTGTTCTTACTACTTGTTTACTCATTACTCATTTGATATCAATACAAACTACAGCTTTTATTAATTTTATCTCAGTTTACATGAATTACATTATTATATGATCAAGATTGTGTGAAAGCATGTCACTTCAGAAATTATTCTTGTTATCGTTTTACCTACTCGAGTACGAGTAGAACTAAGATTGGGGATGCTTGATACGTCTCAAACGTATCTATAATTTTTTATGTTCCATGCTTATATTATACCAATTGCTACATGTTTTGTATACACTTTGTGTTGTTTTATGCATTTTCTGGTACTAACCTATTAACAAGATGCCACAGTGCCAGTTCCCTGTTTTCTGCTGTTTTTGGTTTCAGAAATCCACTTAAGGAAATATTCTCGGAATTGGACAATTTTTATACCGAAAACCTTATTTTTTCCGACACGTTTCAGAAGTCCGAAGAAGAGACGAAGAAGGGCACCGAGGCGCCGCCATCAGCTGGTGGCGCCCCCCCCCTCTTCCGCGCCAGCACCTGAGGGTGGGCCCTCGGGCCTCCACCGCCTTCGCCCTTTCGCCTACTTAAACCCCCCGAAAATTTAAGACCAGACACCTGAACACTTTTCCCAAAAACCTTACGGAGCCGCCGCCGTCGTCAACCCTATTTCGGGAGGGTTCAGAAGCTCTTCCCGGCACCCTGCCGGAGAGGGGGATCATCACCGGAGGGCTCTACATCACCATGCCCGCCTCCGGACTGATGCGTGAGTAGTTCATCGTTGGACTACGGGTCCATAGCAGTAGCTAGACGGTTCTCTTCTCCTATTGTGCCATCATGTTTAGATCTTGTGAGCTGCCTATCATGATCAAGATCATCTTTATGTAATGCTAAATGTTGTGTTTGCTAAAATCCGATGGATATTGAATACTATGTCATTAAATTCATAATATGTCATGTTGTGTGTTGTTTATGATATTGCATGCTCTCCGTTGCTAGTAGATGCTCTGGCCAAGTAGATGCTTGTGACTCCAAGAGGGGGTATTTATGCTCGATAGTGGGTTCATGTCTCTATTTAATCTGGGTAGTGACAGCAAGCTCTAAGATTGTAGATGTACTGTTGCTAATAGGGATAAAACAGTAGTACTTTGTTTAAGTATAATGTTATTACTTACATTACACACTTTGCCTAATGCAATAATCTGTTGCTTGCAACTTAATACTGAAAGGGGTGCGGACGCTAACCGGAAGGTGGATTATTAGTCATAGATGCGGTTGGAACGGTCTATGTATATTGTTGTAATGCCCAAATGAATCTCACACTAGACATCATGTCAGTAGTATATGCATCATTATGCAGCTCTTTATTCTGTCAATTGCCCAGCTGTAATTTGTTTACCCGCATGTATGCTATTATTATTATTATTTATGGAGAGACACCACTAGTGAACTGTGGACCCCGGTCCTTTTCTTTAAATTGATAATACAACCAACTGCAAACTGTTTATTTCATTCTCTGCAAACATCATCTTCCACACATACGTTTAATCCTTTGTTACAGCAAGCCGGTGAGATTGACAACCTCACTGTTTCGTTGGGGCAAAGTAATTTGATTGTGTTGTGCAGGTTCCACGTTGGCACCGAATCCTTTGGTGTTGCGCCGTGCCAAATTCGTCACCAACAACCTTCATACTTGTTTTTCATCTCCTACTGGTTCGATAACCTTGGTTTCATCACTGAGTGAAATTTGCTGCTGCACTACTTCACACCTTCCTATTGGGGTTTCCCAACAACACCACCATCCGGTGCATCAAGGCACGGCGTCAGAGATTCGTCGTATCACACGTTAGATAAGAAAGATGTTGTTTAGCAGCAAATCTTGTAAAACATCATTATAAGCAACGAGGGTATTAGCCGGCAGCAAATCTTGTAAAACATCATTATAACTTATAAGCAACGAGGGTATTAGCCGGTAGCTTACCCATAGCTCCTCGAAAGGCAAAACGTGACCCATATCAAATATATATATAATTATTAAGAGCCGGAGATTTGGTTCTTTTTTAACCGACTTTTTTGGCTTGTTTCATGTCTTCTTCCCTTTTGGATGCATTTAGCATGTGCAATTTCTTTTCAACCGAGATGACCCGCAGTTTTTACTTTGACTCCCTTTTATATCCGCTTTTTTAGTTAATTCAATCATGCCTATTGAAATAACATGGCCAGGGGAACAATATTATCCGCCCGAGCAAAGGATTATTTATTTCTCCACAGGGTAAATCCATTAAAAAGGACAAATTTTAGCGGAGGGAGAAAGTTCGAGAACCCCCTTCATAGGCGTAGGTTTAGGTTATTCCTATTCTTTAGTATTCCGACCTTTATAATTTTAGAGATGGTATCATGTAATCCTTTTGCCTGGAAGTTTTTCCTGAAAATTTATCTAGATGAGATCCAGATCTTTCACATCATCTACACTGAGACCCCCAATTGACCTATACAGGGTAAAATGTGCGAATCTATTAACTAAAATTGGTTTAAATACATCATTTGTAAAAAAGGTAAGACATCCTATAATATGCAAGAGAGAGATGTTGTATGAGATATGTTGTATGAGATGAGGTTCTTTTTCGTGTACTTCTCCTCATCTTGTTTTAATTCTAGGCACATAGAATATCTCATGAATGACTTAATACTCAATTTTAGAAGAAATAAAACTTAAGCTTCAGTTCCAGAAGAGAACTAATTTATTAAGATAGCTAGGTGGAGCGAATCATCACTCGAAAAAATACAATCATATTAGACGGGAGGGCGGTGGAGCATGGATAACGGCCGCTGTGTCTCTGCAGAAGACGCTATACACTCAGAATTGCACTCTTCCGGCTTCCAGAAGCAATGTTTTGATACCAGACAGCAGTACTCTGGTCTTCCATACCAGTTTCTACGGGCGCACAGGCCGTTGGGTAAACTGATCTTATTTTCGTTCTCCATCCTGTTTATGATCCTGGCGCCTATGGGATGGAAAAACAAATAATCCATCAGCATGCATATTTTTTTCGATAAAGATGATGCATATAATCCCATGCTTTATCGACCTACAACAATAAACTAACTAATAATATACACAGGCACTCTGCAAACCATCTATAAACACATGCGGAGAACGAGAAACCGTACGTGCGCAGAATGTGTATGCACTAACTGCTCAAGTACAGTACATTAGAAACACAAATACTGAAGTATTTTCGTAGATAAATCAACCGAAGTATAACAATAGACCACTTACATTGTGTATGGCTATTGAAGCACACGAGAAGGAGAAATGAGAGCAGGATTGGTGTACGGAAGCGGTTCATGTTTTTGTCCACTAAGATACTACGATTGACGTGAAGCGTATCGTACTATATGTTTTCTGGTAAACACAATGGCAGATGTTTGTCCCAGTCAATTGTTGCAATGAACCCTGGTAGGGGTGTTGGTCCTTATATACTCAACAATCAACAAGTATAAATGGAAGGCATATAAGTGTGCAATCAAAACAGATTGCTAAAATCACAGTGTATTGGTCAATTCCTATTCTTACGGATCTACGGCATGCAGACCGAATCTTGGGCACGCGACACAAGATTTTGGGTAGTATAAGTCACGTCTTAATTACCTAGTTTCCGGAACATGGAACGATGCAAGGTGGCCACTCGTCAGGGATGAAGCCACCGATTATTGGCACCCACACATGAGCTGAGCAAACGAACCTGCGTGAGGAGCGATGTGAGAGACAGAAGGGATGATGACTAGCCAAACCAAGAGTTCGATCGTGCCAAGCAACCGCATAAACGCCGCCTAGTACGTACCAAACATGCAAGTTGATGAGTTTAGTAATGCGCCAAAGTTGGGGCCGGATTAGAATAGGGTTTCGCTGCTTCTAGCTATGAAGTGACTCGGACGAGCCAAGATTTTGGTGGAGATCCCTCTGCGTGTGGAGCGGACTAGTCAACTACTATGCGGCCGGGTGATGATGATGTGGGCGCTGCTGATCCACATCTGGAACCTCCGCCAGCCTTTCTTTCTGCCAACTTGTTGGGTCTAGCGTCTTCTGTGGCCGCTGAATCTTTACTTGTTCCGTCCCGTTTCGTGTGGCTCCAGGCCAGCCTTGTGCGATGGATCGAGCTTTACGCTACTTGTTTAAAGCAGCGACGCTTCCAGGACGTACGTCTCGTTTTCTACTCTTCCCGTTTTGTGTGGTTTAACCGATAGATAGATGCAGTACTGTGTTAATTTATGTTTAGTTCTTTGAAAAGGAAACAACGTACTACGTGTGCCGGTCTATGATGATAGTGTACGTACGTAGCTTCAAGGATTCCACGTGCGGTCATAGTCTTCTTGCGGAGTAGCAGTACGTATAAATAAAATACTGTAATGGCTTGCGCGGTGGTAACTAGTTTCAGACAGTGTTCCTGATCGACGCGCGTTTCAGATAACTGTCGTGGTCGTCTAGATCAAGATGGCGAGGCCGGCGATTGTGCGAACAGAAGCAACCGCGTCACCGACGACGAGAAGATAGCACCGGTCGGCGTCGGTGGATGCTTTTCCGGCGCCGTCCGTGCGCACCGGGGTGCCGGAAAGCAACGTGGCGGTGTCCCGAAGCGGTGGTGGCCCCCCCGAACTGCTGCTGGGTGGAGTGGGCCTGTCCGATCGAGCTGTCGACGAGCGCTCCAGAAACCGGTCCAGGTGGGACGTACGTGCGTGCCCTTGAGCCTTGACTGCTCTGCTTTGTCTTGTCACCTGCGCGTTGAATCTGCCGTGACAAGTGTTCGCCGCCACGATGACCGGCCTTCCCCTCGTGAGTGAGGGGCATGGATTGGCTGCCAAAGTCAGGTGACTTTGAGTCACTGCCATGTAGGCCCCATCATACATGGGCCCACCTGTCATTGACACAAAGTCACAACAAAGTCAGCCAACCAAAGTCAGCAAATCTGAATCGGTGAGTGAGACCCGCTTCGTATCTGGCCGGAATGGCCAGCGGCGGAGCTAGCATGGGAAAAAGTCCAAAACAAACCCTGAATTCATAGCCAAAAGATAAATCGAACCCTGAACTTTGAATACCGTTAATCGACACTCTCAACTTATCAATCCCGGTCTATTTTAAACCTTCTACTTGTTTAGCACATGGGATATTACAATCCTGGCCGGAATTATGTGTCGCTCTCACTGACCATTTAGACCCACATGCCATATTCATCCTCTTTTCTAGGCCAGAAATAAACTTAACGTGCTACTCTCACTTACAACACTGGCCCACTTGTCATTATCATCTCCTACCCTCAATACATCTCCCTCTGATCAGTACTCCTTCCGCACGGATAGTTCCGACGAGGCTGCACGTCTCCGGCGAGGCCGCCCTGTAGTGGAGCGCGACTGAACGCATCTATCGTGCGCTTCTTCATTCACGGCGGCGCGTCATGTTGAGGAGCACATGAGCATAGAATCGGGATGCCCGATGGCGCGACACAAATCCTCGGCTGTGTTAGCCTCCTCTACTCCTAGCTGCTTCCGCTGGGAGGGAAGCGAGCAGAGTATGCATATCAATCTGGCATGTTGCCGTCAAGATGGTCAACAGGGTGGCAAGGATTGAACGATTCCCAATTTATTTCTTCCTGTACGTAGCTGATTCGAAATCAAGGATTGAATGATTCTTTGTATGGCGAGTCCTACAAACATGTGTATGCGTACAAAGCTAGTATCCAAATCTGATTCCTCTGGCCACCTACGTATCGGTCTTGTTTAGATTGAATAGATCTGGCCAGTTAGCAAATCACTACTATGATTCGACGAAGAAGATGGATAGGGACCAGCCGACCAGCGACGCCCACTACTTGCTGCCCTAGGGCTGCTACCCCGTGCGGGTCGCGGAGGCCGGGGCGGCGCGGGGACGGACTGCCGCCGAGTGGCGCGCATCAGCAGAGAAGGAGACGACAGACATGGTGGGTTCCATGGCCATGTTTGCTCGACGGCGGGCCTGCTGAGTCCTGCTCTGCCTTGCCTGCTCCGAGCACCACGGATTTGATTGGGAGAGAAAAATTTAGAGGGAAAGGGGATGAGATCTGGGAAGAACATGAATATGACAAGTGGGCCGGTGCTGTCAGTGAGGGGGTTGCAATTTGGATTTTTTAACTTCCGACGTGGAAAACGGACACAAGGTTTAAAATAGACCGGGATTAACAAGTTGAGAGTGTCGATTACCGGGATTTAAAGTTTAGGGTTTGATTTATCTTTTAGCTATGAGTTTAGGGTTTGTTTTGGACTTTTTCCGCTAGCACGACAAGCGTGATCGTGTTTTCCTTCGTTGCCCCGCATGCGCTGCGCAGCGCAGCGCTCGAATTCTTTTGCCACATAACCACAAGTGGACGCTGTTTGACCTCTGAGAAAATGATGCGACGTTAACTGGTTAAGAAGTGCAAATATGACCACTAGTAGAAAAAATGGTGCATCCTACAGATAACCCATACCATAGTGGACATGATAAAATAATGGTTACAATATTCGTTGCATTTTTCTCAATGAGGTAGTTTTTCATGTTTCTATGACATTATGAACGTTTTTTTCTTTCAAAAATGTGTAACTCATACAAAAAACCACAGTTGTAGTGAGACCTTTTGTCAAAGGTACAATTCGTAACGGAAACCATTTGGAGTGGCACCTCATATGCAAAAAAAAAAAAGTTGCTACTTGCATATTGTCTGCTAAAAATGCAACTCATATTGGAAATCGACAATGGAGATGCACACTTTTGTGAAAAATACATCTCATATCGAACACCGGCTGCTTATTGCATGTTTCTTGAATAAAGGTACACCCTGCGGTGTTTAGAAACGGCTGTTAGTTGCACTTTTTTTTAGAATTAGTACAACTCATATCTAATAGCTTTTGTAAGTTACACTTTGCTTGAGGAAAATTACAACTCGTATCAAATAACGTTGGTATTACATCTTTTATAAGGTAATAAAGTGCAACTCAAACTTGTATCACTAACTGGGTGCTACTTCCATGTTTCTTGACAGGTGTACAACTGGTACGGAAACGATGTGCGACTTGTCTAAAGCGGTTGCTAGTTTCATATTTCCTGAGAAAACTACAACCCAAAATAACGATTGCTAGTTGTACATTTAGAAAGTGCAACTAGTATGGGAAACGATTGCCACTTGCGTTTTTCGAGAGAAAATGCTGCGATACTTGTGCATTTCATAGGATAAAATACAGGCCATACCAAAAGCGTTTGCTAGTTGCATATATTTTGAGAAAAAAGAAGGTCATATCAAAACTGGTTGGAGTTTGCAACTCATATTGAAACATCATGATGTAAGATTTTTAGCTTTCCGAATGAAAACTTACTGTGTATTCGGGGCCGTGATGAACGTACCTACTTCAAGAACATGCAATTATAACGTTGCTAGTTACATCTTTTGTATGATAATGAAGTGCAACTCAAACTTGTATCATAAACTGGGTGCTACTTCCATGTTTCTTAAGAAGTGTACAACTGGTATGGAAAACGATGTGCAACTTGTCTAAAACGGTTGCTAGTTTCATATTTCCTGAGAAAACTACAACCCAAAATATCGATTGCTAGTTGTACATTTATTTAGAGAAAGTGCAACTAGTATGGAAAACGATTGCCACTTGCGTTTTTCGAGAGAAAATGCAGCTGGTACAAACAAAAGCTGATACCTGTGCATTTCATAAGATAAAATGCAGGTCATACCAAAAGCGTTTGCTAGTTGCATATATTTTGAGAAAAAAGAATGTCATATGACTCATATCAAAACTTGTTGGAGTTTGCAACTCATACCGAAACATGATGATGTAAGATTTTTAGCTTTCCGAAAGAAAACTTACTGTGTATTCGGGGCCGTGATGAACGTACCTACTTCAAGAACATGCCATTTTTTATTTATGGATTCTTGTATTTTGTTTTATAGAATAAGTGGATCATGCTACAGCATATTTTTCTTCAGACAATGCTACTGCACTTCTAGTGTACCATTTGAATACTTGGGCCGTTGCTGGGCCTATATCTCCTTGTCATTTCCTGAATCTATCTTGAAAGATTGACATCTCCTGAACTTAGTTTCTACGACCTGTGGTGAAGAAGTATATGTTTCGAAAAATAACTGGTGGTGAAGCAGCACTTGCGTGTAAGGGTTTGAGAGGATAAGCGTACCAAGCTAGCTGCCACGGGCTAATTTTGGGTTCTACTGTACTGAAGACGAGAGCAGGACTTGCGTGTAAGAGAGTACAGTGGCGCGAAGCTAGTGGCGACAGTGGCTAATTTGGTTTGTACTGGAGTGAGGAAGAAGCTCTTGCGTGTAAGAGAGCATCACAGCGCGAATCTGTGGCCACGGAGGCCTCTTACCTGGGCAAGATTCATTTGTAAGCATGTTCTTTTTTCCGGATAAAAGGGTTCCCCCTGTTCCATTAAGCATAACCGAAGAAGCAGCTAGCGCAGATTCCTGAAAGAAAAGAACGCAGCTAGACAAGCCATTGCTGCCAGTTAGTGGGTTCCTTCAGGATCTGACGGCAAGATTGGTCGGATGAAAGCAAAACCACCAGGCAATCCTCAGAAAAATCATCTGTAAGTTCTCTTCAGATTCCTGCAGTCTTCCCCTCCCCTCTTCTTTAGTAACTAGCTGTAGCTAAGGTTTTACTGGAGTTTAGGACAATGGAACTGGAACTTTGAATCAGTTTGGACTAGAACCCCAATGAAAGGATGAATCATGGGTCCGTATGCATAAGCTTTTCAGTGGTTTGTTCGATGCGTCACGCAGGCTTCAGAATCAGCAATTTTCTGCTTAGAAATAGGGATATGTTAATACAAAACGCCTATATGTTTATGCTCACACAATCACACTATATCTCCTTAGTTCATCTGTAGCTCATTTGAAGAGGTACTTGCGGGACTTAGTAGAAAAATATCCATTTCTGAGAGATATTTTAGAATAGTTATGCGCTCAAATCTTTAATATGGATATGACAGCCTAAAGAAATCAACATCATGGCAGTACACCTCATCAGCTTCTTGATGTTCCAGTTTGTGGTCCTTTTTTGCTGATGTATCTATTTACTACAGAAGGGTCAAGGGTAGCCATGCATTCGTTTCAATGCTGCACAGCAAGAATACTTCGAATTTCATTTACAGACTTGCAGAATTATTATAACTAATTCATATGTCAAGTAGGTTGTTATCAGAGCTGCATACATTCTAAATGAGTGACTGAAACTATAACTCTTTTATTTTTGGGAGTACAGCCAAAGCTGGTTCTATTGGAAGAAATTGTGGAAACACATGCATAAACACTACCAAACATACTATATCCTTACTGGGAATAACCACTTGTCCAACACACTAAATCATCTATCGTTAACTTCCTTTTCTTGAGTCAGATACCATGTTCTCATAGTGAAAAGTGCTTTCGTAATTCTGGAATTGAATCACTCATCATGGATTATAGATATACAATACCTTTCATTTCTGAAAGGAACCCATGCACTATGTATTCCTAAGCTTCTACTTTTACGGTCCATAATAATTTTCTCTTTCTAGCTTTTTACAGGACTTGACAGGCAAAACTTTCTTAGGAGAAAAGGTGTTTGGAAAGACACAGACGACGTAAATCAGCTAATGGAAAATCACGCTGCAAGCATCAGCCGCATCACATCAGATGTCCTACACGAGATACTTCTCAGGCTCCCAATCAACACTCTTCTGAAATTCCTGAGAGTATGCCACCAATGGCGCGACATAATCCGCGACCCCTGCTTCATCACGGGTCATGCTAACCGTGCACCTGAGCGCCTCCTCCTCTTCCTGCCTAGAGTCGATGCCTCAGCAAGCCACAAGACTGTAACTCCTGGCTGTATAAAGCTCTTCGACGAGAAATGGTCCGTGTCAACCTGGGCAACATCGTCCATGGATTCGGACGACCACCTCTTCGCCTCGTGCAACGGCCTGCTCTGCTTCTACAGGAAGTACACGCTGAAGATAGCCAACCCTGTGACTGGCCAGTGCCTGCACCTCTCGAAACCTGACGGGAAGCTGTTCCGCGACCTGTATTACCTGTACAGCTTCGGGTTCCACCCGGCGACAGGGGAGTACAAGCTTGTGTACTTCCACCGCGAGCCCCGGCACGGCGGCAGGTCGTCAGGCGAGCCCTTCCACTTCGACTCCATTCAGGTGTACACCCTCGGCCATGACAGGTGGAGGGAGGTCGGAGCCCCGAAAGAGAGCTGCCTGGTGAACCTCGGCGTCGTCTGCGTGGACGGAGCGATGTACTGGATCGTGGAGGAGGAAGAGACGTGCTGCTGCGGCGTGGCGGTCATGCGGTTCGACCTCAGGGACGAGACTTTCACGTCGCTTAGGCCTCCGCCGCTGAAGGCCTGCGAGGTGACAGGCATGCCCTGCGACGCTCCTGATCTCTCTTACTATGTGACCGAGGTGGATAAGAAGGTGTGCCTTGTGACTGTCCCGTTCAGCAGCAGCGCTCCCCGGTGGCGCCGCTATAACGCCGAGATCACCGGGAGGATGGATGTCTGGATGCTCGAGAGCCTAGCTGAGGATAGGTGGTTGCTGAGGTACAGCATCAACCTGCCGTCGTCTGCTCCGCGGTTCGTTCCTCAGCCGTGCTTCATCCACGGGGAGAAGGTCTTGCTGCATGATCGCGACGGCGACGCATTGTGCAGAGACCTGCAAGGACGCGATGGTATGGAGATTGAGGACTGCAGTGAGGTGGCACTGTTGAACTTCAGGCCTCACAGGTATTACGAGACGCAGTCGTACCTGTACAAGGAGACCCTTGTTCCCTTGGATGTGTACGCTGGGGCTGCCATTGTTCGTACGCCGCAATGGCCGTTCGCACCACCAGCTCTCTGATATTATAAACCAAGTTGCAGAAGGGTCCTGCAATTTGAAGTCTTGGCAGCCTTGCATTCTGAATTTCTGATTACAATCTTGCATTTGCCTTGTGAGGCCATGCTCCTACCTTGTATTTTGAATTTCTGCTTACAGCCTTGCAATTGCCTTCTGAGGTCATGGTTCAATCTAGGTAGGTAACGAACATATCGTTCTTATCTTTAGAACATGACGATGATCTTGCCTGAAACATGAATTATGGTGTAAATATTGGTGGACTTTAAAGCATCTGGATAGTGTAAAGTGTACAGAACTATTTTTATGCTGTTAGCTTTGTACATTCACTCTGGAGTGGACCTTATATCTTTTGTACTACACTAGATCTACACGATCCCTCGCTCTTGTAAATAGATACTTGAAGTTGTATCTTCAAATATGCATGGCATAAGAATCCAGCGAGGGATCGAGTACGCATGGCGATAAAAATCAAATCATGTGCACTACAAGGATGCAAGCCTTGCATAATTGAGATCGAGTATGCATGACAACTTCAAGTAAAGATGATGAACTGTTCAGTTATAGAATATATCCATGCGAAATTTTCAAGCATAGTCACAGGATAAAATAGATGAACTACCGTATCCGGCAATGCTTGTAACCTCGTTGTCGACGGATCACTTCTCCGATATCCGTGAGCCTGTTGTGAACTTGTTTGAGGAACACACTGGAGTCTGTAACAGTTACAGGAATAATCAAGGTTATACTCATATGTTGTGGATATTGTCCAAGGGTTACTGTTAAAAACAGCTGCTAAATCATGGCAAGTACATTAGTTTTTGAATCAAGGAATCAAACTATAACAAAAGCGCCGCAGATTCTTGGCATGACGATATAAGTACAGGTGCAAAACTTTCAAAAAAAAATCGTTCAAACCAGTTTTTTTTGTGGGGGGTTGGGAGGGGGGGGGGGGGGGGGGGCACACTCATTTGTTGCTTAGACAGATGATAGTTCAGAGCAATGAATAAGAGAGATACATAAAAGGCTGGTAACGGAAACATGAATATCTACTTCTGCCTGCGGATTAATGTCAAGGAGATAACACCACGGTCGAAGTAAACATATGCTGAGCTGAAGCATCAAAGGACAGATGATTTCAGAACCACATTGATACAAAATCATGACATAACTTGGTAGAGTACATGTTCTAACAAGAATCAGATTCTATAACAAAAAGAACTCTGCAAACTGTTGGCATGACACTATAAAAAATACAAGTGCTTGTTCAAACAAGTTTGCTTCACTAAATTTGCATTGCCATTTATTATATTCAAAACAGCGAGTCGGATTCAACTCTTGTAACTTTGTAATGTGTTTCTCGTAATTAAACTTGCAAGGTAAAAGAGAATTTCCGGTGGGGATTTCCATTTCCAATGGCGGGTTCTACTTGGAGCGAGCTCTTCTTCTAGTAGTAATGAACCGTGTAATTTGCAAATTAAGTTTGGGGTTTCGGGAACAAGAAGTTTGGGGCCGGACACTACTAACCTGCTACTAATTCCAGAGATTAGTACTATATACTAATTGAGATAATTGCTGGAGTTAATCTTGACTCGCTGGATTCTTGTGCCTTGACACCAGATGCGATCCCTCGCTCACGATTCACACCGACCGCTGCCGCTCACCATCGCCAGCATGTCCCCTCCGCCGCCGCCTCGTCTCCCCCCAGCCCGTCCTCCCCTCGGCCGGCCCCTCCTCTCCGCCGCCCCCAAGTTCGACCGTCGCCGCGACGGAGCCATGGCGACCAGGCCGGCTTGTTCGCCGGTGCGCGCGGCCCAGTCAAACTGGCCGCACTGGCCTCTCGCTCCACCAGGATGGCATTGCTTGGACAATACAGAACAGCAAAAGCGTATTTTTTCCAGAAGAGTAGAGGCGGGATCTTGAGCCTAGAGTCCGCGTCCCCTGAGCGAATACGTATTTCCCCTGAGCGCTTTGGAAAATGGCCGTGACGTAATATTCGGCAAACCTGACCTGGGCGAAAACTCGGAACCGCCAGCCACAGCCCACAACCAAGGATGGGGGAAGAGGCGGGAAATCATTTCTTCACCTGAGGCGTGGCGGGAAATCCACCCACCGTCGAGCGGAGAGCCCTCGCTTGGCGGCGGCCGCGGAGCTCGCCTGATCCTATTCGCGCTCGTGAGTCCTCTGTCGGTGTATTCTTCTGCTAGCGGGATTCTTCCTTCCCCGGTGCCCTTTCTTGTCCCGCATGCCTGCATCTGTAATGGCGGCTAGGGTTTAGGGAATGCGCGCACGAGATATTCGTTGGATTTGGCAGTGCAGTTATAAAACTGAAGTTTGGTAGTACATGAGAGAGGACGACGGCATTATAGTTTTTTCACCGCGGGATTAATCTTCTGGGAATTAGAGCAGAGTTAAACATTTTTTAGCATGGACAAGTGAGTTTGTTATTTCGTCAATTTTGTTTGCGGGCCAGAAATTTTGAGCTGCCATCGGTTTATTCCTTGACACATTGGGTGGTAAATAAATCTTGGAAGTGCGGCACCGCACGATACGCTTCAAGTTTTTTCTTTGTCCACAAAATTATTTATATTTCAGTTTCTATCATGTATTGTTATTTGTTAAGTCAATGCCTTTATTGAAATGTGTGTTTGCACACTTTGCAGACGAATTTGGTGCTCAACTGTGACATCATTGCGTGGTTAGTTACTATGGCTACTGAAGAAGCCAGATCAAAGAAGCAAACAAATGAGGAATGCTTCATGGACCGTCTCCCAGGAGACCTCATTGAGCAGATATTCTTAAGGCTTCGAGTGAGCACGCTGTTGAGGTGCGCAGGTGTCCGCAAGCAATGGTACAACTTCATCCGAGACCCCCAGTTTGTTACATCACACCTCAAGCAGGCACACAGTTATGCTCTTTTATTCTTCCCGCAAAGTTTGGTTTGGGGCAAACCCTACCCTAGCGATGCTATCCTGATTGACGAAGCCTGGTCACCGTCGACTTATGCAGTGCCAGTGATTGGGCCTGATGATTACCTTTTTGGTTCATGCAATGGCCTTCTTGCTTTATACACAAAGACATCAACGATCAAGATAGCTAACCTTGCAACTGGTCAATCTTTGCATCTTGAGAAACCTGGAAAGAATCTGAGAGGTGATCACTTCTCTCTCTACACCTTTGGATTTCATCCAGTGACAGAAGAATACAAGATTACACACTTCCTTGGTGATTGCATAGAGGGTCGCCCCCATAATAAAGACATGTTCAGTGCCATTCAAGTTTACACGCTCGGTGATGAGAAATGGAAAGATATTCCAACACCAGAAGCTCTTAGCTTGAACTGTGTGAGAAACTCTGGGGTTGTCAATGTTGATGGAAAAATGTATTGGTTAACTGAAGATATGATAGCTAGCTGGCAGCATGCAATTATGTCCTTTGATCTCGGGGAAGAAAGTTTTGCAATCATACAACTGCCAGCAGCACGTGAAGATGATGATTCTTTTGGTCCTCGTAAGTTCTGGATCAGAGATATCAATGGGAAGTTAGGTATAGTAACTTCTCAAAGTGGTCGTTATGATGCAAGAGTCCTTCTTGGTGAGCTGCAGATCTGGACACTTGACGACATGGTAGAGCAAAGGTGGAGCCAGAAATACAATATTAATAACCCACCAAATTATGTTCCAGGTCCTCATTATGTTCACGGGGATAGGATCCTCACACAGAGCTGCAGCAGCGTAGTTTCTTACGATATGATTGGTGAGAACATTGAGCTTCGCTTCAAGAAGATGGCAGAGCTGTTTGATTGCAGCTTCCGCAAGCCGTACAACATGCAATCCTACATCTTTGTGAAGTCGCTTGTATGTTTGGATGTATACAAGAAGGCTGGCATTGTGCGTAAACCAAAACAGCAAGTAGGCTGGCAATTGAAGAAGTGGGAGGCATGGGAGAAGGAGCTTCGTGAGGTAGAAGAGTCATGGAGCGACATCCACAAAATTGAGCATACCTTATCTGTATGTCGGCCAAACTTTATTCGCCTTGATGAATACCCTTTTTCTTTTGAAGATTTGACAAACTGATAACTTGACATTTTGTAGGAACTCGCAGAAAAGGTGGTTAAAACGTATCAAGGTTTTGTGGATAACTCACATGCTTTTTCTGAACCTGTACGCATGGAACTCAATCGGGTGTTGCAGCACAAGCCAGAAAATTCTAACCAGGTAATTCTCTACTGATGATAGAATGGAGGCTACCATACTTTTCACATTTTAGTTCAGTAGAATAATAATTATTTGAGTCTAAAGGCAAAATATGTGCTATAAAATTGTGTAACGACTGTAGGTACGTCGACGCTGTTTTACACATAACCTATGAAATATGGAAATCAACCCGCTGTTTGGTCCTGTCCATCTGCTAACTGTTGCATTTTAATCCATAAAAAGGGCCATAGCAACCCGCAGTCCTGCTCTGCGCCGCTCTGGTTCGTTCCTCCTCCACAGGATGCCCGTGGCACCTGCACTCCCGACCAGTGTGGCTTGCTGCCTTTGCTTCTGGTGGTGCGAGCAGGCCACACCGGGGTACGCCGTCACTCTCTACTTCCCGCTCCCCAACTTCTGACAGCAGCATCACCGGGTGGACGCGAAGGACCGGAGCCAGTGCGTAATCGGCACATTTGCAACTGGAAATTATGCATTAAGTTAGAGGATTCAATATCCTGCAAGTAATGTGGATTAAGTTATCAACACATTTGCAACTGAACTGGGTTTATAGGGAGTGGATTAAAATGTCACACCGTTGGGGTTTCTTTGAAGTTGCTTTAACAAACATGCTTATTCAAAGTAGTTTCTCTGGATCTAAAGTTAAGTAGAACACATTCTGTGAAATGTCTATGAAGGTCATTTATTTCACCTACTTGTTTTGGAAATAATGTGGATTCACGCATAAAAAATTCTACTCTTATAGTGAAACTGGAGGACTAAATTTGGTATTAATCGAAAATAGTTCTGATGGTATACAACCAAACTCATATAGCTAGTAATTCCTGAAGTTGTATAACTATTCTTTTTTCAAGTATGTGCAGAAATAATAATTTATGTTGGATCCGTTGCAACGCACGCCTGGCACGGGCACTGTGCTAGTAATATTTAAAGTGTGTTGTGACTAGTGTGTTAACTTGTGTCCAATAGCCAAGGTTCCTCCGGCGGCTTAATTGTGTGGAACAGAAACGGGACACAGAGGAGGTACAGTCGCGTACACGTAAGTTGAAGGCCAGAGTTCAGGTACAGTGTGATTGTGTTTATGATTACTAGCCAATATTATTAATGACTGTTGTTAAAATATGCCAAATTTGACAAAAGTTGACCTTCCTATAGGCCATTTCGCAGGCACAGAGTAATCTCTATAGTATTGTAAGAAGTCATATGTTGGATAAGGTAAACTTTTACGTGGCTTCTAACTTCTACGGTATCTGTATTTTCTCCTAGTTGTTGTTACTCGGTTCTTCTTGTGACTTGTAGAAGTAATTCTAAGATTAAGTAACAAGCATGGAGTTCTAAATCAAAGAATATTGTGAGTGACAAAGAATATAATTTTCATATTGGTTACAGATTTCCGTATTTCATCTTTATTGTTGTTTAAATTATCCTCTAGAAATTTAGCAATATTGAGCTGCTTATTTCCTATTAGAGAAGAACAATGAGGACATCTGATAATTCTATTTTTTATTGGGATGTTCATAGACACATGGGATGAAATCTGCGAACACTTCTTTTGTTTGATATTCCGATCCATATTCACCTTTGGCAGGGTATTTCAACTGATGATGTTCCTTCAACTGGCGATAAGAAGAACGAAGAAGAGAACCTCCCGTGTAAAGCCTAGCTTTCGTGAGCACTTCTTATTCCTGCCTGAATATCGTCCTGAGGGTTGTCACTTCCTCCTAAGAGGTGGATTGGATGTGAGCAACAATCGTTCGTGCAACGATTTGACCTTTTGCTCCATCACGAATTCACGGTTACTCGTCATTGAACTGCACTCATGTTTCTAGTTTTTAGAAATGTCCAGCACAGAATGCTGCTTTGCTCTGAGAGATTCAACTGGAATTGTGGCCTTGCCTGAAACAGAAACGGTTGTACTTTTTCTAAGGAGATTTTAATCGGTTTGGCATGTTTAAAAACTTGAGATTGTGCAAGCTTTGTACTAGCTTTCCGTGCTGTTATTGTTTTCCGATGCACTTGCTATTGTGAAGAGGAAGCGACGTTTCAGAGTACATAGTCACTTGCTAACTGATTGTGCAATACTTTTGAATACAAAAGTTTCTACGAACTCCCTGGCAACAGAAAAGAGAGCATTCCAGAGTACATAGTCCAGCACGGAGCGCCATAACCAGTACACAAGCCAAGAGTAGAAGCGGGATCTAGAAGTACTACAGTCAGCAACCCTGGAGCGAAAACGTATTTTCGCTGAGCGGTGTCGCAATATTCGGCAAACTGGGCAGAAACTGGGCGAAACCGCCAAACCACAGGCGAGGATGGAGGAAGCGGCGGGAGATCATTTCCTCACCTGAGCCCTCGCTTGGCGGCGGCGGAGCTCGCCTGATCCTAATCCTGCTCGCGAGTGTGAGTCCTCCCCTCGATTCCCTCTTTTGTTTCCCCGAAGCCCTTCTTGTGCGCGCTAGCTCCTCCATCCGCAATGGCGGCTAGGGTTTCTAGTTAACTGCTGTTAGTTGAGAAATTGGAGGGCCGGAGGGAGGGCGCTCGCGCATGGTCGTTGGATTTGGCAGCCAAGTTACAGAACATAATTTTTGGAGATTACTCCTAATTAGAGCGAGGATAGGTGAGGTCACTCACAAATCAAACAAACTGTGCTAATTTTCATAGCTAGCCAAGTAGCAGCATTCATAGTTTTGTGTGAGCGGGGCGGGGAGCTTGGCGGACACTAGCACATCGGTGCCGGAGATTGCAGATGTGGCGCTCAAGGTCATCTCCTTGCTTTGTCTGTTGGAATAGTCTCTTGTGCGCGTCTCGATGGGGACAGCATGGTGCTCGTCGAAGCACTCATCCCAATGTAGGGCCGCTCTGTCTCCGATGCTCGGCGTGGTAAAGTGGCACTCCTCGCGGATGTGGACATGCTGCTTGTCCAGGGTGGGTGGCGGCGTGCGAGGTGTGAGCTGGCACTGTGCGCACTTGACTGGCTGCGCTGGTGCGCTGAGGGGCGTGCAGCGCAGTGGGGGAGAATGTGGTCAGAACGTCCGCGGCGGCAAGCGGCAAGGCGTTGCCTCCTCCTTTTCTCCGTGTTGCATAGCAATCAAGAGAGGGTAAATTGGTCCATGAAAAACGAAACAGAAGGTAGACACTAACGAATGGACGGCGATGTCATTTCATGAAAGAAATAAAGTCTCACTGTCAAACAGGGAAGACAATAAATTTTCAGGGCCAAATAGAGAATCTCATTTTTAATTAGTGTCAAACAAGGAATTTCCTCTTCTTTCTTTGCCAACAACATTTAAATTTCATTTTCTATAATGTATTGTCAAGCCAAACTCTAAGCAGTATGCTTTTATCGAAACGTGTGTTTGCAGATGAATTTGGTGCTTACTGCCTCAACATTGCGTTATTACTAATGGGTAAGGAAGAAGCCAAATCAAAGAAGCAAATAAATGGGGAGTGCATCATAAACCGTCTCCCAGGAGACCTCATTGAGCGAATATTTTTCCAGTGAGCACTTTGTTGAGGTGTGTCGGTGTTTGTAAGCACTGGCACGATTTCATCCGGGATCCCCAGTTTGTCACATCACGTCTCCAGCATGCCCAACGTTATACCCTTCTATTCTTCACACAAGGTTCGGTCTCAGGCAAGCCCTTCCCTAGTGATGGTATCCTAATTGACGAAGCCTGGTTACCGTCTCCATATGCAGTGCCAGTGATTGGGCCTGATGATTTCCTTTTTGGTATGTGCAACGGCCTTCTTGGCTTATACACAAAGACATCAACGATCAAGATAGCCAATCTTGCAACTGGTGAATGTTTGCATCTTGAGAAACCTGCCAAGAATATGAGAGGTGATCACTTCTCTTTCTACAGCTTTGGATTTCATCCCATGACAAAAGAATACAAGATTACACACTTCCTTGGCGATTGCGTTGTGGGTCGCCCCCATGATAATAATAAATTCAGTGTAATTCAAGTTTACACGCTTGGTGATGAGAAATGGAAAGATATCCCAACACCAGAAGCTCTTAGCTTGAACAGTGTGAGAAACTCTGGGATTGTCAATGTCGACAGCACAATGTATTGGTTAACTGAAGATAAAGCAGCTAGCTGGCAGCACACTCTTATGTCCTTTGACCTCAGGGAAGAAAGTTTTGCAATGATACAACTGCCATCAGAACGTGAAGATCATGATTATTTTGGTCCTCGGAAGTTCTGGACCAGAGATATAGATGGGAAATTATGTATAGTAACTGCTCAAACTGGTCGTTATGATGCAAGAATCCTTCTTGGTGAGCTGCAGATCTGGACATTTGACAACTCAGCAGAACAAAGGTGGAGCCAGAAGTACAATATTAAGAACCCACCAAATTACATTCCAGGTCCACATTTTGTTCACAGGGATAGGATGCTCACACAGAGCTGCAGCAGCGTAGGTTCTTACGCGTTGATTGGTGAGAACATTGACCTTCGCTTCAGTAAGATGGCAGAGTTGTTTGACTTCAGCCCCCGCAAGCCATACAACATGCAATCCTACATCTGTGTGAAATCTCTTGTATGTTTGGATGTATATAAGAAGGCTGGCATTGTGCGTAGACCAAAACAGCAAATAGGCTGGCAATTGAAGAAGTGGGAGACATGGGAGAATCAGCGTCACAAGATAGAGAAGTTTTGGAGCATCATCCACGAAAATGAGCATGAATTATCTGTATGTTGACCAAACTTTATTCGCCTTGATGAACACCCTTCTTTATTTTTGAAGAAGAAGAATTTACAAACTGCTATTTTATAGGAAGTCACAAAAGAAATGGTTAAAATGTATTAGTTGTTGGTGGATAACTCACATGCCATGTATGAACGTGTACACACGAAGCTCAATAAGTTGTCGCACAACAAGCCAGAAAATCCTAACCAGGTAATTCTACTAAAATGATACAATGGATGCTTTAGTTCAAAACGTTAATAATTATTTGAGTCCAGGGGCATGATAATACTTAAAGTATGTCGTAACTAGTGTGTTAACATGTTTCCAATAGCCAAGGTTCCTTTGGCGGCTTAATTGGGTGAAACAGAAACGGGACATAGAGGAGTTAATGTCACGTTCAAGTAAGAGGAATGATAGAACGAAGGTACAATGTGCTTGCATTTATGATTTACTATCCAACATTAGTTATGTGTTGTTGAAATATGATAGTTCTGACAAAAGTTGACCTTCCTATAGGCCATTAAGCAGGTACTCCCTCCGTTCCCAAATATATGACGTTTTAGATACTCAACATATTGTCTACATACACACTAAAATGAGTGAACATGCCAACTAAAATATGTCTAGATACATTTGCATACATGTGAATGTGGACAAATGCTTAAACATCTTATATTTTGGAACGGAGGGAGTACATGATAACATCTCTAGTATTGTAAGAAGTTGTATACTGGACCAGGTAAACTTTTCTGTGGCTTCTATCTTCTACATTATGAACGTTTTTTGCTAGTTCTTGTTATCATTTTTTTTGTGACTTACTGTCCTGTTTGCCATAATAACTAAGGCAATTAACTTATCTTGAGAAATAAGTAACTTAGCTGCCTTCTCTCTATTCATATAAATGAATGACTTCTCCAACAAAATGTGATCATTTTTCATGAGAAACGTAACCTTATGGACCTGGTTGTATTTTTTTACCATTTGCTATTTGTGCAGCTTTGTTTGATTGAAGTTGTGTAATTATTGAACTCGCAGTGCTCTTAATCTAGCTTCCACATATTTTACATCATACGAAATTTAACTTATTCATTACGGTTGAGTACACATAATAACTTTATGCCGTGCTTTAAATGTTAAAGCCTATATTCAGATTTCTAGAAATAAGTTGTAACATTGCAAACAAACATTCATATAGAGGTGCATGCATTTCCGTTTTCATGTTTGCTGGAATACGTTATACAATTACAATACGTTATACATGCATATAGAGGGCTTTATTTTAGCAGAATTAATTCTAAGATTAAGTAAACAAGTATGGAGTTCAAAATCAAAGAATATTGTCAGTAGTTGTCCACATATTTTATATGGTACGGGATTTAACTTAATCATTACGGTTTGTGTACTCAGAATAACTTTAGATTTGTCTATTGGAACAGTCAGCTGTTTTTCAATTAGAAAACACTGATATTTTGACCAATAACAAATTGACAGCTGTCACAGTGAAAACAGCAGAGAAAACAGTAAATCTGCCTGTTTGAGTCCCGCCTAAACAGACAAATTTCTTTTCAGTCCATCTCAGTTTTGAGTTTCAGTTTCAGTCTAGTTTCAGAAAATCTGTCTGTGTGAGTCCCGCCTAAACAGACACATTTCTTTTCAGCACATCATACATTGCCGCAGCCCGATAAAAGCAACCTTTAGACCACAACTCAGAAACGACACCACAGCACAGAGCAGCAGCTCACAGACGACACCACAGCCCAAAGGAGCAGCTCCAACCAACTGATCTTCTCCTCCAGTCTCCAGAACACTTAAGCCCAAAATAAATCCAAATAACACTTTACGCATCCACGGAAACCTCAAATGGATACTAAAAATTAACAAAAATATAAAGGAACTAATCAGTAATCCCCTTAGCATAGAGCGAAATACACACCATCTTACAAAAGCTTATCAAAACATTGGGCGCGTTTACCACCTCCTTGTGTAGAAGTGAATTAACTGACAACTCTGAAACCTAGTATTCACCATTGAACATACTGACCAGGATATATATATAATATATATTTAAATTACGGATAGGAAAAAAGGAGTTGGCCCACTCCTTGTGTATTCAAACATGGCGACATATCCTGTGAATCCGTTGGCTTCGTGCATCCGTGCATCCGGGCGCGGATGGCCGACAGATCAAAATCGTACGAGGCGCGTCTATTAGAAATAGTTTTGCATTAAAGCACCCGCTTCCAGTACTGAATTTTGCTAAGTACCCCCTAGCTTTGAAAATATTACAATTTAAATCGCATTAATCCCCTTCTTCTCCTTGGTCCTATTGAAGGCGATGGTCTCGGCACCGGTGAGAGTCGCCGTCGACGTCGCCGGCAATCGACTGCCCCAGCCGGACTCGCGTCGCACCCTGTACAGATCCATGGACAATCTATGTTCCGCGTTCTCTTTCTCACCCATCCTGACGCCGAGGCTGCCGGCGGCCGCATCCGCGCTCGCCGTCACGAGATGCAGGCGCGCCCGACGACCTCGACTCCCGACGACCTCGACTCCGTGCATGGCCACCCACTCCCAACCTTTGCTACCTTTACGCGCTCAGCCGGAAGCTCGGCCAACGCCAGTTCGTGATCATGGAGTTGCTCCTGATCATCCTCTTGACATAGTTGTCCTGTCTCGCATCAAGCAATTCTCTGTGATGAATAAGTTGAAGGAGATGGCCTTGCGGGTGAGTTTGGTTCATTAGGCTAAGTTTTAGTTGCTAGCTTTGGGTCCATGATCTTACGAGAGGCTACTTTCTTGATCTTCAAGACCTTATTGCCCCCTCCGTGAGAATTGATTTACACATGCTTTCAGTTCCAGTTGTTGATCTTCTCAGTGATCTTTTGTTCATTTTACACCAAAAAATGGTAAACTTTCATTGATCCATTGGTGTTGTTCAGTCTATCCAATGATTTTTTACTGAGCTCTCACATACTCATGAAAGTGCTTGTCTGACCGGATTCTCATTATCTAGTCGTAATAGGAGTGTTATACTAGCTTGATGCTATGTTTTCATTATTCCCTTGTATGAGATGAGGGAACTAATAAACCGTATTGTTATGTTACAGATATCCGTGGCTGCAAGCACAGCAGAGAGCCAATTGTAGAGCAACGAGGGCCAATTGCAGACCAAGCTGAATGTATCACTCAGTTAGCCTGTGAGATTACTGAATAGATTTCCTCTTTACGGTAACCTTGTATAGCAATTTGCATTGTTTCAAAAACCATTGTTCGGCCAGTGTGACAGTCTGTGTTGCACCATGTATACAAGGAATACAAAGAATGAACATTATGAATGGGTAATGGCTGTGCGTCTATCTGTACAAACGATCAAGTTTTCAGTCATTGTCCAGGCTGAAGGGCTGATGTCTTCCACAATATAAGTACATCTCTACTGATTCATACATGCTTTACCTTCTAACGCACTTTCAGTTCATCTAGGTCACACATCTTGATTTTGATATATATAACACTTTGACGTTTCCTGTTGTACACCCTAGCTTGGTGAAGTCCATATGCCGATCCCTCACTGTATCGCGCACTCTATGTGGCACCACCGTTAATACGTTGGCCTTGGTTCAGGTTTCTGTTCACGCATGTATACAGTTTTTTTTAGAAAAGGGGAGGACCCAAACCTCTGCATCGAGTGATGCACACAGCTGTTTTATTGCAGAATTCAAAGTTTAGAGTATCGTAGTTATTACATTACTTACAAAAAGCAAATCAAATCAAATATGCAAGCTATCTCCCAATGAACAGAAAAAGGACTAGTCACTACGAAAGCCGACTAGTATACGGCCGGGAGAAAAAAATCCTGTGTCACCATAAGGAGTCTTTTGCACCCAATGTCCATAAGCTCCTTCTGGTCCGGCGGAAGCAAAAAGGCCCACAACTGGATCCAATGCGACGCCTGTAAGAAATGAAAATTTTCTTTCCTGCTAAAAACTAGATTGTTCATACAATTCCAAATAGAACAACAAATAGCCGAGACATCAATCTGAATCCGAGCCTTTGTCTTATTATCAACCCCATTCAACCATTGTAGGTACAATAAACAACACGCCAAATAAGTTGGGCAAAAGGGCAAGACATAAACATGTGATTAATAGGTTCAGTACAATTACAAAAGCTACACATCATACTTCCTTTCCAATTTCTTTTAGCTAGATTATCCTTGGTGAGCAAGACCTTTATGTTAAGAAACCACATAAAGAACTTAATTTTTAGCGGTATTTTTATTTTTCAAAGGTATTTACAAAGAAATCTAGTATGTCCATTCATTAAATCCTCATACATAGATTAAACTATAAAAACTCCATTTTAAGTCAATTTCCAATGGAATTTATCAGGACCATCAGTAATATCCATCAGTCTTAAGCATAAATGAGACCACATTGCCCATTTATCCCCTAAGAGAGTCCGCCTGAAACTCATATTCAGTGGCGGCACGGAGCCCAAAACATCGTGAACAGTCACATGTTTATGTTGCACAATGTTACACAGCAAAGGATATTGGTCCATTAACAGGGTCGATCCAAACCAAGTGTCCTCCCAAAACCGAGTTGTTTGGCCATTGCCAATTTTGAAAAGGCCTCTGTTAAAGAACTCCTCTTTAACCTTCATGATACCTTTCCAAAAGGGTGAATCACTTGGTTGAATTTCCACCTGAGCTAAAGTTTTACTATGGAGGTATTTATTCCGCAACAATTCTTGCCATACTCACTCCTCATTTAAAAGTTTATATAGCCATTTGCTAAGTAAACCTTTATTTTTTAGCTCCAACACTACCCCTAAACCGCCTTGCACGCATGTATACAGTTGGTACTGCATCTGCATGAGTGGTAGAATCTGATGATGCCAACTTGAAATATCTTGCATTACTTGGCTGAAGACATGTGCCTGAGCTCTAACCTTATAAACACGTAAACATTCAGAAAAGATGGTGGAGTAACTCAATGTGATAGGGCAGTATAGTTTTTCAGGTTACATAGCACTTTGATGTGGGTAGATGTATGGATCATTTTGGAGTGATCCAGCGAGGTGGACAGTCCATCTCATATGGGCAAGCCCTCCATGATATACAAGCATATCTGGCACAACATTCCGATTTGCACTGCAAGATGTTGCCGAGTGGCTCGGCTCTCTTGGTATCGAGATCCAAGGCGAAGTTGCCAAAGGCAGCCGTGGTGAAGACAAGCACATTACTCTTGTCGCAGTACCACAGGAGCTTGACGCCCATGTCGTCGTCAGAGTCGTCGGCGCTCGACGAGCCCAATGCAAGCGAGACCGCCATGCGCAGGTCAATGTCGCCGGTCGGGCACCACATGGGTCTGTCGTCATAGTAACCGCGCCTCGTCGTCGACCAAGCCCACATGGTGAGCGTCAAGCGGCGCTCCGCGAAGGTGAAGGCACAGAGTTGGCCGTCGTCGCGGCAGCCGAGCAAGATGCTCAAGTCCCGGTACGGGCCATGCGGTGAACGGCTCTCGTTGGGGAGATCGAGCAAGTTGACGACGTCGTCGCAGCTTGGCTCATGCAGATCCAACGCCAGAATGACCCGTTCTCGATCGCAGGTGCACAGCCAGCAGATGGTATTGCCGCAAACGGTTGGGGGCGTCCTGGGGTGCATCTCTAGATACGACCATCGTCGGCCAAACGAGGTTCCCGGGTGATAGTATGGAGCCATCTCGCTGTCGATGAAGGTGGGAGGTATCTCGATGCTGCGATCGGAGCTCCATTGCATCGTGCGGGAGGAGAAAATGCTAACCAGCAGCTCCTGCCGGTCCGTGTGGATCGCTGCCACGACGAGCTCAAACGACGTCGACGAGCTCAACCTCAAATCTCTCCCGGTGAGCAACGCGCAGGCGCACTCCCAGAATCCGACGTCTTTGTTGACGTGGTATGGCGGGAGGAAGTAACAGCTGCCGGTGGCGGGGTTGCACACACAGTAGTTGATGGCCGTGGGCATGCCGGCGCCGGGCTTGGCCAGGGTGACGTGGCTGAGCACGAGGTACCCGTTGCGAGACAGGACGGGGTCTAGGTCCAGGCAGCGAGGGTCCAGCCCCGGGTTGCAGGGGCAACGCCACCCAGTCGGGCCACCCGGGCTCGGGGCGAAGCGGGGCCGGAGCATGGTCTGCTCGTCGTGGTCCGCGTGGTCGAACACGAAAAATCCCAGCAGGAGGGCGCGGCGAGGACGGGAGGCCCGCCGTACGAAGGAGCGGCGCGACACCAGACGGAGCCACGGCCTGCAAGTGGCGGCGCAGCGCACGACAACGGCGGGCGAGGCGCGCTTGAGGATCTCGAGGACCAATTCGGTCGGCAGCACAACCCCAGCGTCCGCACGCCGACGCCGACGCCGTCGCGGGCGCCCAAGGGGCATCATGATTCAAGTTTGACGACGGTGGATTGAATTGGATCCATGATTCATCATACTATCCGCAAGTAAATAGTACTACGCCGTAGTCCGAGTCCAAACCGATACGTACCCAAGACGGTGCGTACGGGCGTAGGACAACGATTTGGTTACGTTTCTTTTTTGGGATATTTAATTCTGCCCAAAGACTTACTCTCGCGCTTACGGCAGAGAGCACCACCGCAGCCAACTTCCGCAGAGGCCGCACGGCGCTAGCCTGCACGCACGCGTAGCTAGCCCATGTCGGAGAACGGCGAGGAGAAGCTGCTCGCCACGGTGTAGCACATCGCCAAGACCTTGGGGCACCATGACGGCCGCCTCTCGCTCGAGAAGCTGTACGCGACGGCGGCCGCGGCCGGAGGAACCGGGACTCGATGCAGGCCTCCTCGTCCCCGCCTACGCTGCCCTCGCCTTCCGCCGCCGCCGGACACGTCGCTCGAGCGCACCGTGCGCACGCTCGACCGGCAGATCTCGCAGTTCGTGACCGGACAGTCTCATCTGGGCCGACTCCGCCGACGCGGACGCATTCCTGGAGGCGGTGGATGACCTCATCCGCACCGTGCAGGAGCTGGACGCCGCGGGGACCAACCGCGGGCTGCTCGACCGCGCCGACGAGCTGCTGAGCCGGAGTCCGCCGTGGTCGCGGCCATCAGCGACGCCATCTCGCCGCTCGCTGCTGCGCTATTGACCACCGGAAGCACAGAGCGCCTCCCTGGTCGTTTGCAATTTTGCACCGAGGAAGAATTTGGGGAGGATCTTATCTCTTTGGCCAGTTTGCATTTCAATCCTTTTAGTTCTCGTTATATATGTATCAGGCTGTTTCCAGAACCATGGCCTGTTGTTCACGTTGGGGAAGAGAGAGATGGGATGAAAGAAAGGAAATAGAGAAGAGAAGAAAAGGGGTGAAAAGGAAAAAAAAAACACATGATTGCTCAAATCTACCAATTTGTTGCCTACTTTTATATATTACTTGATTAATTTCACTAATTTATTGTCTAAAATATTCTAATAGTTGATAATTCTACAAATTCATTTACGAGGTTACTCACAGATTAGTTGCTTAACTCTCAATATTGTTGCCTAACCGCGTATATTAGTTGCTTTGACCAAAATTATTTTTTAACTGTTGTGGAGTTGTTTATTGTAGTTGTGAAATTGACTCTTTGCACACCTAAATTGCTTACCATTGTACAAAGTTGTCACTGACCACCAAAATTGCTTCGCGTTATGCCAATGGTTTTTTATTATTGTGTACTTGTCTACTCCTGTTTCGAAGTTGGTATGGAGTTGTCTACCAATTTTGATAAGTTGCCATCTCTTATTACGAAGTTGCCTACCCAATTTTGATAAGTTGTTATTGTTTGTTTTTCATATGTTGTCTATAAGTTGTGTACTGTTGTTTTAAAATTGCATTAACAATAATTATTCTCAAGTTGGCTCGTCGGACACCAGAGTTGCTTATTGATGTTGCGAGTTGTCTCGCACATTAAAATTGCTTCGGCTTCTACCGAGTTTGCCTTTGTTGTTGTGGAGTTGTTTACCCATATCGTGAAGTTGTCAGATCACATAACAACATTGCTTATCATTGTGCTTCACCGACAGCGACAAATACACACTGGTCATCTGAACGAACCACCCGTGAATCCTCTCCACCTCTATCTCGGGCCGTCTCTCCGTCTGCCTCCACCTATGGCCGCCGACATGCATGCAACTAACGACAACGACTTGTCGCCTAAAATATTCTAATATTTGCTCAACTCTATCAATGTGTTGCCAAATTGCACATATTAGTTGTTTTTATCAAAAAATGCTTTTTTACTTCTCATGGAGTTTCTTGTTGTTGTACTAAAGTTGTTTTTGAATCCTTTGTTATTCTAAAATTTCCTACCGCTGTTTTTGAATCCTTTGTCACACACAAAGTTGCTTCATCACAAACAAAACTTGCTTCATATTGTTTATAATTGTTGTGAAGGTGTTACCGTTATGGTGAAGTTGCTTACAAATGTTCGAAAATTGTTCAATCACACATCAAAGTTGCCTTTTCTTTGTACTAAAGCTATTGTTTTTGTGTACTTTTTAATATTGGCCATGCACATGGTGTGATTGGTTGGCCAACACTAGGAGGGGGGGGGGGGGGGGGGGGGATCTTGCGGCGGCGCAAGCACGTACATGAGAGAAGGTCGCATGGAGTTCCTCCGGCTAGGCATTGACCGTAGGGGATGTCCCATATTCAATATTTTGTCGCTGTTTTGAAGTCGCCTCATACACCAAAGTTGTTTTCCTTGGTTGTGAAGTTGCCTCAATACACATAAAACTTGTTTTAGTTGTTGTGGAGTTTTCTTATTGGTATCGTGAGTTTATCTCATCGCAAACCAAAATTTTCTACCGTTATTGTGTAGTTGTTTTTCCCTCACATAAAATTTGCCAGTGACAGGAACTCCAGCCTCCGCGCCATGCCGATCTCTGTGGGGATCCCGCCGGTGAAATGGTTGTTGTCCACCTGAAACACCTCGAGGCGTGGACTCCAGGCCCTGAAGTATGCCGGCACGATCTCCCCGGTGAGCATGTTCTTGGAGACGTTGAACTCTCGCACTTTCTTCAGCTTGGCCAATGACGCCGGCAGATTCCCAGAGAGCTTGTTAGCCGCGAGGCCGATGACGGTGAGGTTGGTGCAGCGGCTGAGCTCTGTCGGAATGGTGGACTCCAACAGGGCGACACTGACATTGATGCGCTCCAGCAACCAGAGCTTGCCAAGCGAGGCGGGGATCGGGCCGCCGAGCGGGTTGCTGTGCAGCTCGAGCGCTCGTAACCCAGAGATGGAACCGAGCGCTGCCGGTATGCCGCCGGAAAGAAGGTTATCACCAAGATTAAGGCTGTGAAGCCTCGTCAAGTTGGCGAGGGACGGCGGTATTTCGCCGGTGAACTGCTTGGAGGAAAGGTTGAGGTGCTCGACGTTCGGCATGTACGTCGGCAGCGTCAGAGGGATTGGGCCCGAGAAGCTGTTGTTGGAGAAGTCGACGGACGTGATGTTGAGCAGCGGCGCGGACACGTTCGACGGGAACGATCCTGTCAGCGAGTTGTAGCTGAGATGGAGGCTGCCGAGGCTGGGTAGCGACGAGAGGTCCAGGGCGTCCAGCGTGCCGGCAAGGCCGGCCTCGGCCACGTCGACGCGCGAGATGCGGCCGAAGATGTCGCACGTCACGCAGGCCCACCCGCACGCGGCTACCGTGGAGTTAGCGGCGGCGTCCCTGTCACTATGTCACGTATGAGAATTAGAGGCACTATGTTAAATGCACAATTTAATTCTGCCTCTATTTGGTACATTAGGGCACCTCCAACGGGCCTCCGCTTACGGACAGGGCCTGTCCTAATCTGTCCTTCCGGACAGAGGACCCTCTCCAACGGCCCAGCGCAAGTGGACAACTGTCCGCGCGGACAGGTTTTCAGCCCCAAACCTTGAAAGGGCATGTGCCCTCATGTATGTTTTTGGTAATTAATAACAATCCATATGGACTAATGGTTGTGTTGAGCATTTTGCAAGTATGTCTTGAAGATGTCAAGACATCACCTATATGAAGATAGATGGGAGCATATTGCAAGTATGTCTTGAAGATGTCAAGACATCACCTATATGAAGATAGATGGGATGATACGAGATTGATCAAGATGTTGATCAACACACGAAGCTACAAGATGTACCAAGTGGATCATGTATCTCTTGGATGGTAAGCCTTTGTCCATATAGCTTTGTGAACTAACCCAAGTGTGTGTGTGGTTTCTATATTTGGAGTTAGGTATCTTCCCATAGGCTTGCAACAAGAAGAACATCTCATAGAGCTCATGGAGGATGATGTCATGCGGTATTCTTCATCAATGTTAAGAAGTGCAATACCAAGAGAAGTATTTCGGAGATATCTTATGCTTGTAGCTTGGAGGTCGAAATGAAGACATGAAGACGAAACTAATGGAGTTTGGAGATTGACATGAAGACGAAGCTAAGCGAGGCTCTCCCATAATGGCGTATGGGGGAGTATTTGGAGAAGTCTTCATCAAGCATGTGCTAGCAAGCGCAATCAAGAAAGGTGGTCCACTTGGAGAGATCAAGATCGTCATCATCTAGCTCAAGTGGAATGATCAAGGCAAAGGTATGATCTTGATAGGGCTATAGGATAGATATGCGTACTATCAAGAGGGGCTCTCGAGCGAGTAACTTGATCGCATCTTTGTGGAGAGCTCAAACCTTTGCATACTTGGCATATCATCTTTCTTGTTTCTTATTTGGCTTTTCTCGTTGTGAGGTTTCAGAGCTTGTTGTGATCTTCATAACAAGCTCAAGTTCATCAAAAACAAAGTTCGTATGAAAAGCTTCTTGGTTTTTGATGTTGGAGGTTTTACCGGTTGTTCCTATTTTGAGAGGTTTCATGTTTCCCCATTTGGTTTTAACCTCCCATCTTAGACTATGATGTTTCTCTGCATTATCTTGTAGAGTTCTTCGTTTTGATTCCAACGAGCCAAAAATCATCGAAAACGGAGTTCGGATGGTCAAGATATTATCGTTTTCGTGTTGTTTTTTCTGCAGTTTTTGGGAGTTCGGAAATTTCCGACCCGGGGTCGGAAATTTCCGAATCGCGCGGATTTCAGTACTGTTTTCGCCCAGAAAACTTCGGAGATCTTTCCGGAAATCTCCGGGGGTCGGAAATCTCCGATCTAACCTGCTGTAACGGCTAGAATTGTCCCCTTCTTCTTCCTTAGGCAAGCTTGTTTTTCCCCTCTCTCTCCTGCCATTCTTGACCTTGGAAAAGCTTGCCCCCTCTCAATTCCTCCCATGATTCTTGCATATCTTTGAGGGAAAAGTGAGAGGAGATCTAGATCTACGTTTCCACCAATCCATCTCTCCTCTAAGTGAGGGGAACCTAATGGATCTAGATCTAGGAGTTCCTTTGTGGTTCTCCTTCTTTATTCTTCCTCTCTTCTCCCCCCACAAGCATTAGTTGCTTTTGGTGGGATTAGGGAGTGAGAGATTTGACTCCTTTGTGATTTCTTTGTTCTTCCTCTCTCCTCCCCCCATAAGCATTAGTTGCTTTTGGTGGGATTTGGGAGTGAAGAACTTGTGTTCTTGCCATTGCATCAGTTGCATCGGTTTGAGCCCTCCACGTGATTCGTGGTGGTGAAATTCGTGAGCTTGTTACTCTTGGGTCTTTGGACCCTAGACGCCTTAGTGGCCGGCCTTTGTGACGGAGACCTTTTGTGGTCGGTTAGAACCTTTTGTGGTCAAGGCCTTTGTGGCTAGTTGGGACCTTTGTGGTCAAGTTGGACCTGTTGTGGTCATTTGGGAGCCCCCAATTCGGTTGTGGGTGTGTGCCCCAAGGTAGTTGTACGGGATTGTTCTCCCAAAGGAGTTCATAGTGGAAGGTGAACCCGGACCTTTGTGGTCGAGTTCATCGGAGAATAAGGTGAGGCCTTTGTGGCGTTGAGTCGGACCTGTGGTGGTCACTCACACCTCTCCAACGAGACGTACTCCCCTAAGAAGGAGGAACTCGGGAATACATCCTCGTCTCCGCGTGCCTCGGTTATCTCTATACCCGAGCTCTTTACTTATGCACTTTACATTGTGATAGCCTTCGTGCTTGAAGTCATTTACATTGTAATAGCATTCGTGCTTGAAGTCATTTACCTTGTTATCACTTTGTTGCTTGTCTTGCTTAGCATAAGTTGTTGGTGCACATAGGTTCACCTAGTATATTTAGGTTGTGTTCTTGATAAGTTAAACACTAAGTTTTATTCCGCATTTATCAACCCTAAATTGTAAAAAGTGTACCTCGCCTATTCACCCCCCCCCCCTCTAGTCGACGTCTTTCCTTTCAAACCTGGCCCAAGTTTGGTCCAGATTTGGGGGAGAAAACGGACAGCCTCTTGTCCGTGCCTGGCCCAGCGGCCAGCGACACAAAGCCACTCTCCTCCCACCTCCTCTCCCCACAGAAACCCTCGAGCCACCCCGGCCGTCGCCGCCGCCGCCCGTGCCGCCCTAGCTACCGCCGCCGCCGACGATGGAGGACGGCTTGTCCGCTGGCACGGCCGCGGCCGGCGCCACCCTGTTGAAGGTGAAGAAGGAGAGGCTGCCCGCGTCGGACAAGAGGGCCGAGCGGAGGGAGAAGAAGAGGTTGAAGGACGCCGCGGCCAAGGAGGCCACGGCGGCGGCGGAGGAGAGGGAGCGCCGGGTCGCCATCGAGGCCGCGGCTGCACGCGACCTCATAGCCACCCAGGCCGCGGCGCGGGCGGTGCTTCTTCTCGGTGGCCTCATCCCCTCCGCCGTCCCCGAGCTCGTGGCCTCGGCGGCGAGTTCGGCCTCGTACGCCAAAGGGAAGCCACCAAGGTCATCGTCCCCTGGGCTCTCTACGGCCTCGCCGGCTGGGCACCCTGCCACGGCAGGCATCTCGCGGCTCGGGTCCCACGAGGCGTCACCGGAGATGGGCACACACGTCCCCGTCCCCGCAGTCCCTACGGCGCCCCTTGACCTCAACGTCACGCCGGCCGCGAGCCGCGAGCGCGTGGCGCCGAAGAGCCGGTCGATGTCGGCGGCCGGCACCGTACCGGAGCCTCGGGTGCTCAACTTTGAGGAGCCTCCATTGACGCCGTCCGACCCGGCCTTCTTCAATGAGGACGGCGGTGATTGTTTCATGGGCGACATGGCCGACATGGTCTTCACCGGCCCAAGCTTAGTCAACGTCGAAGACGCAGAGACACAAGACCCAACCGGCCTTGGTGAGACCCAACCGGCCGAGGGTATCTCAACTGATGAAGAGCCTCTCGACTTCGATGAGGAGCAAGCCGCCCTCGTCGCCAACCTCAAGAAGAGGAATGCCCGCACGGCGTCATACACGGACATGGAGGACAAAGTCCTTTGTGAGTCGTGGATGTCGGTGAGCCAAAACGCCACCATTGGTGCTCAACAAAAGGGCACAATGTTTTGGAGCCGGGTTCACAAGTACTACCATGAGATAAGGAAGTTGCGCCCTTACCAAATTGAGAGTGACCGGAACAAGGTGTCGCTTAGCAAGAGGTGGGCACACATTCAAACCGAATGTAGGAAGTTCCAAGCCTCATATGATCGTATGAAGGCCCGGAAGGTGAGTGGGGTTGGCATTGATGTCCTTGGCTTTCAAGAAATGGACTTCTTCAAGAAGGTGTACAAGACCAAGTTCAACTTGGTGCATTGTTGGGAGATGATCAAAGGATGCCCCAAGTGGACCGAGCTATACAACTCTTTGAAGAGTGGCGGGAAGAAAAGGGCGAATGAAGATGATGAAGAGGTGGAGCTCGGCCAAGGCTCCAATGGCCGGGCGGTGCGGCCGAGAGGACACAAGTCCACGGCCCAAGATGCCAAGCGCGAGGAGGCCGCGGCCAAATTTGAGGCTACGTTGAAGGGGTTGCTTGAAAGCAACCAATCTACCATCGCCGCAAGGTATGTCGAGAAACGCAAAGATAAGGAGGAGGCCAAGGCATGCTATCTTGCTATGCAAAAGAAGAAGCTTGAGATAGAGGCCGACCGAATCAAGAACGAGGCGGAGCGCACCAAGCTTGCGGTGATGGCCGAGGAGAACCGGATCATGGTGGCCGACTTGACCATCATGGACCCGGAGACAAGAGCTTGGTTCCTCAAGAAGCAAAAGATCATTCGTGACCGTGGCGATGTTTGATTTGCATCGCATTTCATTTTCTATAATTTTTATTTTGAACTATGGATCATTTAGTTTTTTCGAACATGTCTATATTATGCTTGTATGACATATATTGTCATAATTATTATTTAAATGTGGTTGTGCTATTGTTTTTTTTCATATTTGAGATTGTTTTTTTTATCTTCAAAATTGAATATTTTTGCGGAGGACCGTTGGAGGCAGTCCCTCTCCAAAGAGGACAGCGGACAGCCCAAAGCGAACACAATCGGTCCGCTTTGGCTGTCCATATGCGGAGCCCCGTTGGAGGTACCCTTAGAAGGCACTTTTAGAACAGTGCCTCAAAAGAAATCTATTTGTGGCAGTCCAAAAACTGTCTCAAATGTTACTATTTTTGTGGCACGAAATTATGCCTCTAATTCTAACTATTTGTGGCACTAATTAAAAGTGCCTCCAAAAGTTCACCATTAGAGGCATTATTCTAAACTGGCTCAAATAGGTATAGCTTTTGAGACACTTTTTAGATGCCTTAAATATGTACAATTTGTAGCAGTAATTAAAAGTGCCTCCAAATGATTATCATTTGAGGCACTTTTCAGATAGTTCAAATGGTATCACTGATTTTGCAAAGAAGTTGCAAAAATGCGATAGCTAGATGCCTTAAATATGTACAATTTGTAGCAGTAATTAAAAGTGCCTCCAAATGATTATCATTTGAGGCACTTTTCAGATAGTTCAAATGGTATCACTGATTTTGCAAAGAAGTTGCAAAAATGCGATAGCAAATGTCGAACCGGCGACCTCCACCATGCCTACGACACACCTAACCAACAGACCAGCACAACGTTGATGTTAGCAGTCCGATCACTTAGGATTTCTTAATTTCTTAACCATTCTGGCGACTGGACTTGGGCAAGGCCCACTAGAGCGGAGGCCAAATCGGCCCACTAGAGGGCTCTTCTCATTTCTCTCTGGTCCCGGACGACCTCGCTCACCTTCCCCCACCAGGCGATGGCGCCGCCACCGCCGCCCGGCGCTTCTCCGGCCATCATCGGCCCTCTCCGGCGCCGCTCGTCACCGGAGCGACTACGCCCTGCTCCTCCCCACCAGTTCCCCGCCGCCTCAATTCGGATTCGCCACCACGCGCCCAATCGAGCCAGCCGCCGAACCCTAGCCCTAGCTCGCCTCGGCTCAGCTCGCTGGCGCTGCTCCCCAGCATGTCCGTCCGCCTTCGCTCGCTCCTCCCCCAGCCCCGGCCACCCTCTCTTCCCAACCTCACCGATGAAAGTTGTAGCGCCGCCCAGCCCCAGCGTCGCGGGCGGCTGGTTCGCCGGCACGCGCGTGCTTAGATGCGCGCCGCTCCGTCGAGCTGGCCGTACCGCGACAGGGACCTAGGGTTTGCGGTAGTTTTGCCGCACGCCGGTTTTTGCTCTCCAGCAACCAGGAAGGCGACGGCATAGGCATCGAAGGGATCCTCCGACGGTCGTCGTCCACCTCGAGCTGCAGCAAGGGATCTATCGTCTCCTCCGAGGAGGGGACGGCGGTGTGCGTCGTTCCCCACTCTGGTTGTCCTCCTAAACTTCGCTCCTCGTTAGCTCCTGCAGGTAAAACAATTGCTTCCATCTGTTGCTACGTGTAGAACTGCTGCAGTAGATATAGCCGCAACTGATGTAGGTTGGGTGTACGGAAGGATGGCGGGTTTGGTACTTGATAACTTTGCATTGACTGTTATGTTCCAATACAGTTTGTTGCTAGCTACTTAAGATCACTTAGAGTATGATATGCTTCATTCATGCTGTGATAGTAGATCGTTGGGTTGAAACATTGTTTTTTTTCTTTCATCTGGACTTACCACTAGCACATTTTGTTCTTGTGATTGACGAGCCAGCTGATTTTGTTGAGGAGTAGAGATCTATTATCGTTTATGCTAGGTTTTCCTACTTCCTGATGATCGGAAATTCTATTTGAACTTTAGTAAGATTGTATGGAGTTCTTAAAAGGATGGTCATGTTCTATATTTGGTGAATAATTTGCACGGTTTTGATGGAATATGTTTTTGCAAGTTATTATCCAAGTGTAAATTTTAAGATGAACTAGTGATATAATTACAGTTTCAACTTCCTTGCAAACCACAATTTCTTTAGTTCCTTTCTCTACTACAATGCAAGTTATTATCCAAGTGTAAATTTTAAGATGAACTAGTGATATAATTAAGTCTCTTCCTGACAACGTTATTCTCACACACATTCTTCCTGTGATGGAATATGATTACTAGGTACTGTAGTTTAGTATGGTTCTGTTTATCATAGTGTTTGCAGTTGTAACTTGTACTGATATATTCAGCTCGACGCCGACGGAGAAGGACATCATGTGGCCGACCCATGGATGGAGGCGGCCTCCGCCGTCTGCCTGACCACGTTCCTCGACTTCTCCTGCTTCACCTCTACCACCCACCCCCCTTTTTCATCATGACCCATGAACCCTCCTCTCCTTGCTCCTGCAGGTAGATGTTATGTTTTGTCCTAGTGTTAATTAATTTTGACAGCACTGTCTTGCGTCTTATACTAGTAATTGATCTGCTGTTGGGTTGTTAATCCAGTTCACTGCTTTGATATTCTTCTAAGTCGATAATATGTTATTTAATACTGATTTGGATAAGTTCTTTGAATATGAACTGATGCCTCCATTTGTGGCACCTGAATCATTGTTGCTCCTCTTGCGAAGCTAAATAAAAGAGGAACTTCAACTTGTTTGCACCTATACTGATTTAGATAAGTGCTGCAGTGATTTTGCTCTCCATTTCGTACTAACTGAATCTATTGTATTATTTGTATAAAGCTGTAATATAGTAATGACAGTTACTGATCTGCGGTACCAAAATGGTCTACTCAACCTGTAGATAGGGCTGTAAGTATTGGAAATGACATGATATATTGCTTTAGCTTGCTCTAACTAGAGCATGTGATCTGGGCAAATTAACCTGAAGCGCAACTTCTTGTATTCATTAATCAAAGACATTGTTGGAAACCGACATCACTGTATACTAGCTTTTATTTTCCTTTAGCGGCTAGACATTACAAATTCAGTTTCTTCCTGAACTGAAGTTTTTATTTTGTGACACCTGAACCAAAGTTGCTCCTGCTAAATAAAAAGATGAACTTCAAACTAGCTCGCACATATACATTTGTTATGGGCCATGTGCTAGTTTATTACTTGTGTGAATTGCTTGTAACATATTTGTTGTTGTTACTTCTGTTCGTCTATTTGTTCTTCTATACATCTATTTTATGACATGACTTCATGTCATATTGGTTGTAGCAATACTAGATTTAACGTAAGCAGAGCAATGGTTTCTTCTTTTGATATCCTATTGATGCATGCTTACACTTATACTTTGTAATGGATTGGTTTTATTCAGGAGTCCGCATTTCTTATCTTTCTGGCCCGCCTACCTGAATGGCGTCACAGAAGAGTAGCTACTTATCCTATTATAGTAGTAAGGCTTATCTTGGTTTGTAATAGATTGTAATGATTGTAATCTACTTATTTAGTGTTATCTGTAATATTTCTACTTGATTGTACTATTTGGATTGATTGCTATCTGTTGGAGTTCCTCCTGTAATGTTGCTCCTATTGCTACTGTACTATTTGAATTGCTCCTATTACTACTGTAGTGTTGTTACTGTACTATTTGAATTGTAACTGACCAGTGCCTCTAATGCTGCCATTATGAGGCAGTAGAATTGGCTCTACTGCCTCATAATGGCAGCATTAGAGGCACTCAAAACTGCCTCTAATGGTAGCATTAGAGGCATTATTCAAAACTGCCTCTAGTGCCACCATTTTCAGGCAGTAAAAAGTGACTCCAATTCCTATATTTGTGGCACTAAAAAGTGTCTCTAATAGTACCGTTAAGAGGCACCAAAAAATGCCTCTAAATTAGATTTTTTGAGGCACTGAAAAAGTGCCTCAAAAGGTAGCCTTTCGTGACATTTTTAAAAAATGCCTCCAAAGACCTTTGCCAACCGGAGTAAATACAACACTTTTTTTTTGCCTTAAAAAACCTTTTGATGCACTTTTATAATATTTAAGTCACTTTTTAGTGCCTCCGAATGAATCAAGTATGTGGTGTAGTGTGTCCCACGAGGCAAGAGCGCCTGGCCCGGGGAGCGTCAGGCTGTCCTTCCACTCCACGAGCGCCTCCGCTTCTCCCGGCGCCGATCCCACTCCGCGCAGCGGCGGCGACGACGACAGGAACAGCAAGAGGAGAAGCGTGCGCCGCAGGGACGCTGTTGCTTCGTGCGGCTTATCATCTGAACCTCACGCGCGTACAGTCTGCAGCAGATGCGAATGCGAGCTGGATGAGCGCGGGAACTCGGATAAGGACATGAACTACGCTTGCTGATCCATTGCCTCGGGAGACCTTTTGTTTTGGTGAAGCTCAAGACGTTTTCTTGGTTTCGTTTGCTTGTCTGTTCCTTTCATTGAAGGGGAAATCTAGCATGAGGCGCCACACCAAGAGATTCCGCATGCGACCGGTGAAAAGCGTGACACATCTAAAATCTGGTGTGACGAAATTTCCCCGTCACATCAGTTACCAGATTTATATTGAATAGCTATCATGATAATTATGCATGATTATCATATAATTTTAGTGAGGTTTTTACACATTATAAGGAAATGTACATCTAGTGAGTAAGTGTTTATGTGTTTCTAAGACCCAAGAAATAATATTGTTTCACGTAAAATAGTATCTATCGACTTTATATTGAAGTAGAATGGACGTACAGAAACATGATAGCCAAGTTATTATAATGTGATAAGCTAGTTATAATAATCTGGTAACTACTGAAAGAAAAAAAATCTTCAAAACATGACAACATGGGATCTAGTTTTGTAGATTTAATCACGACTAAGCCAACGGTGAAAACGGATTTTGAATCAAATTAATCATTTGAAAGATAAACCATTTTTAATCCAAACAATAAAGGGAATCTAAACATGTCATCATCGGTGATGTCACTGCATGCATGCATGGAAAGGAGCCGCCCCACGGAGGAGAAAATATGCGGCGCCGCCGTGTAGTCCTGTCCTTCATTGAAAGGTTAGAAGAGTGTTCTTCCATAGCTTTTGTTTTTTTTTTGTTTTGTTTTGTTTTGTTGTAGACCATCAGATCAAATAGATTAAGGAGAAAATGGCCGAGTACCCTATTTTTTTCTGTAGAAGATTAGTACTCAGATTCCATGACAATAATTAGATCTTTGTTCCTTAGATTCATTTCCCTAAATTTTAAATTGTTTTCTACTCTTTAGCTTCGCCTTTTCCCAGCGACTAAGGGAGGGAAACCAAAACACCCCACCAGGCCACCGCCGCCACCTCCCTCCCTTTCTCTTTCTCCTCGCGTCTCGCGAAGATCATTGTCGAAACACGCACGACTATGATGATGATGGGGGCGACGGGGATCTTGTCCGCAAGGATGCCAATTTTAGCCACGAATCCGGTTATCCATGGATTTAAGAGTATGGAGGGCTGGTTATACCCACAAACTTCATATGACGGAAATCCACTAACGCATGGGGTGGGTACGGGTAAAAGTTTCGCTCTATGGATATTCAATGGATATGCGGCTAACATGTGGGACCCACATGTCACCGAGACATGAGATCTTTTCCTAGGACCAGCTCTCCTAGTCTGTAAAGACATACTCAACCCAGACCCAATTTACCAAAGGCAAACCTAATTGCTAACACTAAACCACTTCCTCAGCCGCGCAGCGCACGCATCTACTCGGGCGTCAAAAGCCAACACTCTAGCCGAGTCCTTGTCAATCTACCAAGATCAACACCTCCCCTCCTCGACTTTTATGCTGAAATATTATCGTTTAGATCCTGTAATGTTCTTGATATTGCTGTTGAAATGGTGTTTAAGTACTGAAAAGTTGGCGTATTGCTGATGTCAGTTATGCTAAAATACTGTTAGGTTGACGTACATAGTGTTTAAACTCGTGGATATTCATGGATATCCAGGTATCTTGCGGATTTAGATTGAGGGCTGATATCCATGCCCATGGATACTTCGTGGGCAGGTTGTGAGATCTTGACTCAGGGCTTAGTAGAATTGATAGAATACTCATATCAACAAGTCGCAACTTCTTTTCCAGGAGGCTCATCTGGAAGGAACCCCGAGGTTAAGCGTGCTTGGCCCGAAGCAATCCAAGGATGGGTGACCGACCGGGAACTCGTTCTCGGATGCGCACCAGTGAGCACAAAGTACACAGAAAATACCAGTGTGGACATGTGGATATGTGCCGGCACTGGACGAGGTCTTAGAGAGCTGCCATGGGTGACAGGCCCGACTCGGGGGTGGGTCGGGGTGTTGCATTTGGTATCAGAGCCGGCCCTCGCGGTATCTTGCGCGGACATGTGGATATGTGCCGACACTGGACGCATGGACGGGTGCCAATGGGGGAAGTTCTTGAACCGGGACTGACCGACGAGGGTGTCGGTCTTCTAAGGGGGCAAGGATGTGAGATCCTTGCTCAAGGCTTAATAGAATTGATAGAATACTCATATCAACAAGTTGCAACTTCTTTTCCGGGAGCTCATCTGGAAGGAACTGCGAAGATAAGCGTGCTTGGCCCGGAGCAATCCAATGATGGGTGATCGACCTGGAACTTTTTCCCAGAGTGAGCACAAAGTGCTCAGAAAAGACCAGTGTTGATCTGAAACCACACGTACAAACACGAAGCCAAACCAGATTTTAGGAGATCCGTGGGACACACAACTCCATGTGATCTTCCAGATGGGGATAAGTGCGGGGCATATCTTGTTCTTACTTCAAGACGTAGCCGTCACCTCACAATCTCAAAAGAAGAGCAATTCCAAAAAAGAAAAAAGAACATGAATCCCACGCCGACGAGGACCCGACATCCATCGCAACTCCAAACCCTCAAGGGCCCAGAGGCAGGACGTGCTAGCGACGTCACCGACAATGAGAGCGAAAAACCTAGATCTCCTTTGGTTGTCCTCTCTCCCTAACATGGGTAAACAAGTTAACCAGTGTGTTTGGTGTGTGAATTGTTTCGAACCTTTATCTAACATATCTATGCTTTGATACTTTACCGTGTTCGGCCCTTCTTGTTTTACTAATTTAAAGTCAAATTCACATCGATCTTTCAAAGAAGTCGAACGATCGAATACTCCCATGATTATCAAATACCCCATAGCTACATCGAAAAACATAAATATACGGATCACCCACTTCCGTTATTGGTCAAAACAGAAATGGATCTCTATTTTGAAAATGGTTTAGGTTGGTCATGGATTCTTTTGCCGACGTAGCCCCTAGACCCCTCAGAAGAAAAGGTAAAGCTATTGAACTAAAAGGATTAATCATAAATTCTTGATTCGCCCAAATATATATGTAGACTGAGATAGCCTAGCTAATACTCTCCCTTTCCAAACTAGTGTCATAAGTTTAGTACAATTTTTTACTAAATCTTCGACACTTAATTTGGCAGAGGGAGTAACATGCAAGACCAAGCAAAAGCTACTATTCAATGACCAAATTAATGTTTCGGTATATTATTGTCTTGTTATCATCTGTCCAATTTCTGTCACCACCAATAACTCAATTTTAACTAGCAAGTAGCATTTTTTGCTTGAGCTGACGATAAAAAATCCTCAACCCACCTTAAATATATTAGCTTAGGTCCTATCTTTGAGTTGTTTTTCTGTATAAAAAAGAAACAACTTTTGTCTATGTACAAGCTGTTGCACAATATGCACAAACGGAACATCAGAGACTAGGTCAACCTGTTTATTCTTAGTGGTGTTTATACAAGGTCAACTAGAGGAAGTTGACAAAATGACACACTCCCGTTTCTAAAAAAAAAACAAAAAAACAAAATGACACACTTTTCTTAAGACTTTTCCCCATAAGAACGTCTTTCTCCGTCTTTGCCAATATAACACACCTTTGATTACTACTTGGATTAAATAGCATGTTTACTCGTTTTTGCTCCGGTCTAACTCCCGACCCGTTTTCCTCTAGGCTGAACCGGACTAATAAGACGTAGTTTGGGAGAACGATAAAAATCAAGGGTGCCGGTTCACTAGTGGAAATCGGGGCTCTAGTCCCGGTTCCAGAGGGGCTGTAGTCCCGGTGTAGCAACCGGGACTACCAAGCCGGGACTAGAGCCCCCCCACCCTTTGGTCTCGGTTCAATACGAACCGGGACTAGAGCCCCCCCACCAATTAGAGCTCCGCACGTGGCCGCGGCAGGGCGCGCGGGGGCGAACCCTTTAGTCCCGGTTCGTGTTACGAACCGGGACTAAGGGTTTTTTTTTTTTACATTTCAGGGTTTTGTTTTATTTTCATTTCAGGGTTTTGCTTTTTTTTTTTTTTTCGACCGGTTTTCTGGGTAGGGGTTTCGGATGGTACCACGTCGATGCGTGATGGTAGGGGGTTTCGGATGGTACCACGTCGATTCTATAGTCGATGCGTGATGGTAGGGGGTTTCGGATGGTACCACGTCGATGCGTCGGGGTAGGGGTTTCGGATGCTACGGCTTCGATGCGCGAAAAACACGTATAAATTATTATACGAAGCTAGATGAAGTTGCATCATGCATATATACAATTACATGAAGATCATGTGTTGATAACACATACACAATTAAGTACGCGTGGTACATGAAGATCACGTTTCCCGGTTACAGATACTTAGAAGTACTTTGTTACATGGAGATCACTATATTTTACATGTCTGCACTAGTCAAAATAGTGGTACTCTCCGGTCTCCGGTATGACATGGTCGAGGTAAAATCCCGTCAACTCCTCTGCAAGTGCCCTGAAGCGGGTCTTTATTGGTAACTCGCTGCGCTTTCTTGCCAACTGTAAAAAAATGACATCACAATGAATACATGAGATATGAAATGAATAAAACTCATCACGATTGATGGTACAAAAATAATGTTGTGACTAGAGCTTTACGTACTTCGATACTTCTTTTGCTCTTCAAACTCTCGTTGACCACAGTGTGCATGTACTCGCAAACGTAGAATCCACATAGATCAGTCCCTATTGGCTGTTTAAGGCAAGTCTATAGAAGAATAGAATTTAATCAAATAATAATAAAGTATGATAATGGTGCATGAGACTAGTTATAGTACTACTTACATCGTTACTACGCCAGCGCAGTTTCTCTGGCCATCCACTGTTCGGATGTTCCGCGAGGAACATTTTCCAAACGCTGCATGACAAGAAAATGAATGAATGAGTCATAAATTCTTTGATATTAGGAAATGAACGAAAGAGGCGATAAGAAAAGAAAGTACCTTGCCACCAAATCAAAACAGGTCTTGTATTGTTTAGGGCATCTTCTTAACGAGTCAAGGACAACAATTTCTCCTTTCCGCAAGTCAATAACGATAAGAATGTAGTGGTAGCTGCGCACGTTTATAAATAGTCATGCATAACTCATCAATTAAACTTAACATCGGGTGAGAAAAATAGAATGTGTAATAAGCAGTAACACTCACTTGAAGTTGTAAGGCCATAATATATATTTTTTGTAAGCTTGTCGCTTGAAAAACATTAGCAAATTCCCCGGTGTATCCTTGTTAAGTATTGGATCAATTATGTTATCTTCATGCATTATAGAGGGGTCAATGAACCCAATGTGGTTGATTTTCTGCTTCTTGCATTCGAGCATCTTCATTCTGCGTAATAAAGCAAACAAAATATTATAGAGAGGATTATCACAGACAATGAACGAGTAGAGCTAATTAAAGCATTAAATTACAGGAATATATCACTTACAGACAATAGGAACTAATGATAGCTTTGTCGAGGGCCCGGAGATTGTATAACTGAAAGATTTCGGCGAAGTAAAGGACAATGGAGTATTCTTGGAAATAATGCTCTTCCTTAACTGCCATCATGAGAGCGTCTTTATTCGTCTCCTTTACGGTATTCTTGTACCAGGCTTGAAATTGACGCATTCTTGTGGGTAAGTCGCCGTCGACAAAATTCTCCCCGTGAACATAAGTACGAACAACATCCGCGAAGGGGATATCATCTCCCGAATATACCAGCTCCCGCACATTGATGTTTTTGAGAACTCTGTCATCAAGCACCTTGAGCGGGGGGGCCGACTGTGCGTCTTGTTCTCCGAGTTGGGCAACTTGTTTCCCTTTTTTCGATCGATCATCCATCTCTTCGTCATATGACTTACCAATGTTGCGATCATAGTCTGTTGGCGGCGATGGTGGGGGGTTGTATAGGGCATCGATGCAACGGTCAATTTTCTCCTGAGGAATTCCGGCAGTAAATTTTGCAGGAGGCAATTGTTTCGCTAACGTTTTCTGTTTCACGCCAGCAAGCCAGGCATCCGTATGTTCTTTGCAGGCGATATTGTTTTCCTCGACGGTTCTCTCCCAAGGTAACTTTGGAGTAGGCGGCGGTGTTTTCTCCTTTCTAGGTTTCTTCCTAACAGGAGAACCAGACTGGCGCCTACTCGAGAGCGACTTAACATTCTGGCGGACTGGCACAGACTGCGATGGCCTTGCGCTGGGGACCCTCTCGGGGGGCGGTTGGCTTTGCTGTTGAGCTGGAGATGGACTCGGGCTGGGGTCCCTATCGGGGAGGTGTGGGCTTTGCTGATGAGGTGGAGATGGACTCCGTCTTTGATCCCTCTCGAGGAAGAGTGGACTTTGCTGGTGAGCTGGACTCCTAGAACGAGGAGTGGACTTTGCTTGTTCTGAAAGGACGATGTATTTCCTGGGCCATAGGGCGAAGCCATGCTTGACGTCTGCCAATGTCTTCTCCTCGTCACCTCCAGGAAACTCAAGTTCCAAGGTTTCAAATCCCGCCATAATTTCGTCCACCCCGACACGAGCGTAGCCATCTGGAATTTGACCACAATGGTAGAGTTCTCCAGGTTGAATTACTAAAGCTTGCCCCACCGCCACCTTCAAAGTTATGTTTCTCATTGCTATATGTAGCTCACAACCTGTTGGCTCTGTGATGTCATCCACTGGGTAGGGACCATCGACTTGACGCGTGGAACCAACGCTGCTTCTACGCTGAGATGGGGCGGCTCATGCATTATGACTCATACACGGTGACTCATGCATTATGAGAAAGTACCATTACACAAGATGGCATGAAGTAAGGCTGCATAGGTCAGTGTAATGCAGGAATTTATGATCAAGTAATAGAACAATTGCGACCTGAAGACCAGTGGAATGATAAGCATGGATATTTTTGTCTGGCTACCAGTTTATGAGCCAGCCAGGAAATGAACATCTTGCAGCAGGTCATAATTTTCCTCTACAAAAGACAACGATCTCGTCTTTTCTAAGCACCTAGAAATGTGATCCATTCAACTTTTATTTTTATTTTTTTTAAATCACCAGAAGAATCCAAAACTTTTTCTTTCTTAAGCCAGTGATGCTTGCAAGCAATACACCACCTTGCGTCCTTGGCATAGTGGCACGCCATGATGTAAATGAAGTACAAGTATGATCACAGTCTTACTCACCCTCTAATCTTGAACGGCTGAAAAATAAGCTTATACCTGGCCCTTGCATGACCAAATTTAGTACACATCACAAACTATGCAAACAAATGGAAGAAACCAGTAGCACATCTTTGGATCAATATTTTTTCTATGCAAACAAATGCAGAATGAATTAATGAGGCTTCAACAAAGGTATATCCAAAGTTGTAGAATAATTAAAGGAGCTTTCAGTCAAACGGGGCTGCGCACAAGCCAAGAAGCTTGATGCATTCATAAGCAAAACATGCTATACATTTACCAACTAAAAATTCTCGTTTGTCCTAAATCAACAGATTCTAAAAATCTAGCGCAACCCACAGTAGGTTTACCAAATCACCTCGGGGATGGCGACGAGGACGGCCGGAGCAGCACGGAGGAGTAGCGGGCCGGAGCGGAGGAGGACGAGCCGCGGGCGTCGATGCGCTCACCGAAGCGGACGGCGGGCAGCACGGCCTCGGGCCTCGACGGCGGCCAGCACGGCCTCGGCCTCGCGCAGCACGGCCTCGGACCGGGGAGCGGCGACGGCGGGCAGCACGGCCTCGGCCTCGGGCCTCGACGGCGGGCGCAGACCGAGGAGCGGCACGCGAGAGGCGGCGCGGAAAGGAACGGTGGCGGCGGCGGCGGTTTCGCGGGAGCACAGGGCTGCGCCTTTGATTTGGGGAAGAGAATGCGAAAAAATTCGTCGCGACCAGACATAACGCCGCGAAACTGACCTTTAGTCCCGGTTCCAGCCACGAACCGGGACTAAAGACCCTCTAGTCCCGGTTGGTAACACCAACCGGGACTAAAGGTCTGTCTAGGCCGCGAAAAATCGCGCGCGAAGCCCAGCGGCCCTTTAGTCTCGGTTGGTTTTACCAACCGGGACAAATGTTGTTTTTTTTGTTTCCTAGTTTCTTTTTCTTTAACTTTTGAATGGTTTTTGTTTCTGTTTTCTTTTATATACTTTGGTTTACTTTTTTTTGAATTATTTTGTTTCTAGTTTCCTTTTCTGTTTTGTTTTATATTCTTTGATTTAAAGATTCCAAACTGATTTTTTAAATTAGTTTTGCCTAGTTAAATGAGTTTATGTTGAATTTTTGAAATTAATTCAAATTTGAACTACAACTGTTTAATAGTTTGTTCTGAAATTTTGGGAAAAATCATTTTAAGGTACACAACTAGTGGTTATATCACAGAAGCATTGATGATTCTAGAAAATATTACCTCTTTTGATGAATAGTCATCGCTACCGTTTTTTCCGTTTTTACGAAAAAATGAAATAAAGTGATAAACATCTCAAAAAATGAAATCCTTTGGCATGGGCTCCTTGTATGTGAACAAAGTACCAAAAATATGATGCAAAATGGGACCCATTTAATTTTCATGGAAACTTGTACACATATGATGGATGATCCCCAGGTATGAGTTTTTTCTTTGAATTCTAACTAATTTCCCCTAGTTAATTGAGTTTATGTTGATTTATCGAAAGTAATTCAAATTTGAACTACAACTGTTTGATAGTTTGGTCTGAAACTTTTGGAAAAATCATTTTAAGGTACACAACTAGTGGTTATATCACAGAAACATTGATAGTTCTAGAAAATATCACCTCTTCCGATGATTTGTCATAGCGACCGTTTTGATCGTTTTTAAGAAAAAATGTAATAAAGTGATAAACACCTCAAAAAATCAAATCCTTTGGCATGGGATCCTTATATGTGTACTAGTTGCTATGAAAAATGATAAACTTGATTTTTGCCAACTTTTGCAAAAAAAGTCTTCACAAAAAGGTCTATCATGTATGAACATCTAGAAGTTTCAAGACAAATGACCAAGTTATGGTCATTTCCACGGCATAGTTTGTGATAAAGATCTCATACTCCACACATAGGTGCATATTGGTATATTAAACAACCTTGCCAAAGGGATTCTTCAAATTATTTTCATAAATATCATTTTCCTTTTTTTAAGTGGAAAAAATGAGGTTTTTTGTGAAGTAAGTACAGAAAATATGACTCCAAATGGCACCCAACTAATTTTCACTAAGAGTGGTGCACATATGATGGATGATCCCCAGGTATGAGTTTTTTCTTTGAATTCTAACTAATTTCCCCTAGTTAATTGAGTTTATGTTGATTTATCGAAAGTAATTCAAATTTGAACTACAACTGTTTGATAGTTTGGTCTGAAACTTTTGGAAAAATCATTTTAAGGTACACAACTAGTGGTTATATCACAGAAACATTGATAGTTCTAGAAAATATCACCTCTTCCGATGATTTGTCATAGCGACCGTTTTGATCGTTTTTAAGAAAAAATGTAATAAAGTGATAAACACCTCAAAAAATCAAATCCTTTGGCATGGGATCCTTATATGTGTACTAGTTGCTATGAAAAATGATAAACTTGATTTTTGCCAACTTTTGCAAAAAAAGTCTTCACAAAAAGGTCTATCATGTATGAACATCTAGAAGTTTCAAGACAAATGACCAAGTTATGGTCATTTCCACGGCATAGTTTGTGATAAAGATCTCATACTCCACACATAGGTGCATATTGGTATATTAAACAACCTTGCCAAAGGGATTCTTCAAATTATTTTCATAAATATCATTTTCCTTTTTTTAAGTGGAAAAAATGAGGTTTTTTGTGAAGTAAGTACAGAAAATATGACTCCAAATGGCACCCAACTAATTTTCACTAAGAGTGGTGCACATATGATGGATGATCCCCAGGTATGAGTTTTTTCTTTGAATTCTAACTAATTTCCCCTAGTTAATTGAGTTTATGTTGATTTATCGAAAGTAATTCAAATTTGAACTACAACTGTTTGATAGTTTGGTCTGAAACTTTTGGAAAAATCATTTTAAGGTACACAACTAGTGGTTATATCACAGAAATATTGATAGTTCTAGAAAATATCACCTCTTCCGATGATTTGTCATAGCGACCGTTTTGATCGTTTTTAAGAAAAAATGTAATAAAGTGATAAACACCTCAAAAAATCAAATCCTTTGGCATGGGTTGAGCCACCAACCGGGACTAAAGAAGCACACGGATCGTGTGTTTCTTTCAAGCACTTGTGAGCCGTTAGATCAGGAGTGTGTTTCTTTCAAGCACTTGTGAGCCGTTAGATCAGGAGTGTGTTTCTTTCAAGCACTTGTGAGCCGTTAGATCAGGAGTGTGTTTCTTTCAAGCACTTCTGAGCCGTTAGATCCCGGTTGTTGTTACCAACCGGGACTAAAGAAGCACACGTACCCTATATATAGCCCCCCTCCCCTCGGCGGGTAGCAGAGAGCACTCAGTGAAGACATCTTTGGGCAACCAGCGGCAAGACGTCGCTGATGATCTGCGACCGTTCCAAACGGTTGCAGATCATCAGCGATGTCTTGCCGGACGGTTGTAGATCATCAGAGATGTCTTGCCACCGGACGGTTCTATCTACATAATACTTCAGTTCATCGACCGAATACAAAGCATTCGGATTCCCTGCATACGCCCAACGGTGCATTTGATATGCAGGCACTCACGAGCCACCGTTGGGCTGTATGCAGGTGAAATCGTGTGTTTTGTTCCATGCATCTACAAAATACTTCAGTTCACTTGTTCTTCTGATACAAAGCATTCGGATATTACACATCAACAATAATATCCCTATCTAGTGTTTACTTGTTCTTCTGATTGCGTCGTAACCACGGACAATCTTCTTCATTTAACTTGATACTTGGATCAGTGTTCACTTTGAAGGGCGGAATGTCATGAAACTTATCGTAATCTTCTGACATGTCTGTCTTGTCCTCCACTCCCACAATGACTCTTTTCCCTGAAAGAACTATGTGGCGCTTTGGCTCATCGTGTGATGTACTCGCTTGCTTATCTTTTCTTTTTTTCGGTTGGGTAGACATGTCCTTCACATAGAAAACCTGAGCCACTTCACTGGCTAGGACGAATGGTTCGTTCTGGTACGAAAGATTCTTGAGATCCACTGTAGTCATTCCGTATCGTGGGTCTACCTCTACCCCGCCTCGTAGGTTGAACCATTTGCACTTGAACAAAGGGACCTTAAAAGTAGGTCCATAGTCAAGTTCCCATATCTCCTCTATGTAACCATAATATGTGTCCTTTGTCCCGTTGCAGTTTGTTGCATCAAAGCGGACTCCACTGTTTTGGTTTGTGCTCTTTTTATCTTGGTTGGCTGTGTAAAATATATTTCCATTTATCTCGTACCCTTGAAAAGTCAATATAGTTGAAGCTGGTGATGTGGCCAACAAGTATAGCTGTTCTTCAACATTGGTGTCATTAATGAGACGTCTTTTTAACCAACTGCTGAAAGTCTTCATGTGTTCTCCATCAATACAATCTTCAGTTTTCTCCGGGTATTTGGAGCGTAAAACATTCTTGTGTTCCTCGACATACGGACCCACCAAACTGGAATTATGTAGAACGGTGTCGTGTGCTTGAGTGAAAGAATCCCCGTCTTGACATATTGTTGCTTTCTTTTCTAGGGTGCCTTTTCCATGCAGTCTCCCCTCATGACGTGATTCAGGAACACCGATCGGCTTCAGATCAGGAATAAAATCTACACAAAACTCAATGACCTCCTCTGTTCCATAACCCTTGACGATGCTTCCTTCTGGCCTAGCCCGGTTATGCACATATTTTTTTAAGACTCCCATGAACCTCTCAAAGGGGAACATGTTGTGTAGAAATACAGGACCGAGAACAGAAATCTCTTCGACTAGGTGGACTACAAGGTGCGTCATAATATTGAAGAAGGTTGGTGGGAACACCAACTCGAAGCTGACAAGACATTGGACCACATCCTTCTCTAAATTTTTTAGAGTTAGTGGATTGATGACCTTCTGAGAAATTGCATTGAGAAATGCACATAGCTTCACAATGGGTTCTCGAACATTTTCCGGTAGAAGCCCTCTCAGTGCAACCGGAAGTAATTGTGTCATAATCACGTGACAGTCATGAGACTTTAGGTTCTGAAATTTTTGCTCTGCCATGTTTATTATTCCCTTTATATTTGATGAGAAGCCAGATGGAACCTTCATACTGCGAAGGCACTCAAAAAATATTTTCTTCTCTTCTTTAGTAAGAGCGTAGCTTGCAGGACCTGGCTGATTCTCTGAATGAGTATCGTCTCGATGCATCTCTTCGCTCATACGTTGATGGGCCTGCCTTCCTTTCGGTGTACCTTTTTTTTTGACTTCCCATCTTTTGACTTCCCATACACGCCCAAGAAGTTTAGCAGGTTGCAGCAAATGTTCTTTGTCACGTGCATCACGTCGATTGCAGAGTGAATCTCTAGCATTATCCAATAGGGCAGCTTCCAAAATATAGATTTCTTCTTCCACATGGGTACGTGGTTGTTTGCGTCATTCGGAACAGTGAGTCCGCCAGGACCCTTTCCAAATATTACACTTAAATCCTTGACCATATCATGTATAACAGAACTAGAAGGGCGGGTAGGCCTCGGCCGATGATCTTCCTCACATTTGTAATGCTTGCCTTTCTTCCTTAACGGATGCTTGGGTACAAGAAACCGACGATGACCCAGGTACACATTCTTGTTACCTAAATGTATACTATCAGTCTCAGCTAAACAGTGCGTGCATGCATTGTATCCCTTGTTTGACTGTCCTGAAATGTTGCCAAGAGCAGGCCAATCATTGATGGTTACAAAAAGCAAAGCTCGTAGATCAAATTCCTCCAGTTTGTGCTCATCCCACACACGTACACCTTCTTCACGCCACAACTGCAAAAGTTCTTCAACTAATGGCCTGAGGTACACATCAATGTCGTTGCCAGGTTGCTTCGGGCCTTGAATGAGCACTGGCATCATAATGTACTTCCGCTTCATACACAACCAAGGAGGAAGGTTATAGATACATAGAGTCACGGGCCAAGTGCTGTGACTGGAGCTCTGCTCTCCAAAAGGATTAAAGCCATCCGTACTTAGACCAAATCTTAAGTTCCTTGCGTCATCTGAAAATGTTGGGAACTCTCTGTCAATTTTTCTCCACTGGGACCCATCCGCGGGGTGTCTCAACATCAAGTCTTTTTTACGATCTTCTTTGTGCCATCGCAACAACTTGGCATGCTCTCTGTTGCTGAACAAACGTTTCAACCGTGGTATTATAGGAGCATACCACATCACCTTTGCAGGAATCCTCTTCCTGGGGCGCGGCTCGCCCTCAACATCACCAGGGTCATCTCGCCCGATCTTATACCGCAAAGCACCACATACAGGACATGCATTCAGTTTTTCGTGCTCACCGCGGTAGAGGATGCAGTCGTTAATGCATGCGTGTATCTTATGCACCTCTAATCCTAGAGGGCATACCACCTTCTTTGCTTCGTACGTACTAGAGGGCAATTCGTTATCCTTTGGAAGCATCTTCTTAACTATTTTCAACAAATTTTCAAATCCCTTGTCAGAAGTACCATTCTCTGCCTTCCATTGCAGCAATTCAAGTGTGGTACCCAGCTTTTTCTGGTCATTTTGACAAGTTGGGTACAACAATTTGGCGTGATCAGCTAACATACGCTCCAACTTCAACCTTTCGTTTTCACTTCCACAGTCCATTTGTGCATCACGAATGGCCCGACGAAGATCATCGTCGGGCTCATCAATAATGGGATCTTCTTCAGTTTCGTCTTCTCCCATTGTAGTATCACTGAACCAAGGATACTTGTCATTATCCTCCTCTTTTTCATTTTCTTCCATGATAACCCCTGTTTCTCCGTGCTTGGTCCAACAATAATAACCAGGCATAAAACCATTATGCAAGAGGTGTGAGTGAATGACTTTTGAGGTAGAGTGATCACTCATATTCTTGCAGGCACTACATGGACAACGAATAAAACCGTTCTTCGGCTTGTTTGCCTCAGCCACATGGAGAAAATTATGCATGCCATCAATGAACTCAGGACAACATCGGTCACCGTACATCCATTGTCGGTTCATCTGTATTGCATAAAAGTATATCGAACCCCATTATTACACTACTGTCATAAATAATATGTAAGAGCAAATTAATTAATACAATGTCATCCATTAAAATAAGAGTAGAGTAGTGACAACTGGTAATACATAGTTCTCATAAAACATACATTAACTGAAACAAATATAAAAATTATCTAAAGAATTTAAATCCAACAACAAATGCGATCAAAATCGCAACTAAGGTAAATACTGAACCCACAGCATAATGATACCAAGCCTCCCGATTAATGGCATATTTTCTAATCCTTTTTATCTTCAAGCGCATTGCATCCATCTTGATCTCGTTACCATCGACCACGTCGGCAAGTTTGAGCTCTAATTTCATCTTATCTTCTAAGCATTGAAGATAAAGATCTTCACTTCTTTTCAATTTTGCTTTCAAATCATTGTTTTCTTTATCCAAAAACTCGACAATAGGGTCAGGTTCAATTTCTGGTTCAACTACCTCCTAGATAAAAATAATTCTATGTCAAGTTGGTCGCCATAATTGCCAGAAACATAGAATGAAATAAATAGTTTTGAAAATATACCACATCCGAATCATAGACCGGACGAGGACCGACGGGGACGGATATCAGAACCATGACACTATACATATAATACAAGTTAGAAAATTATACAAGTAGTAACTATGCATCTAAATCATAAAAGCTATGTTTTTAAAAATCAAATAAAATAAAATATAGAGGCTCACCGAGGTGGTGCCGGTGACGGGACGGCGCGGGCGATCGACGTCGATAAGGCTCCTCACCACACTAAAACACATAAATCATTATTTAGTTTGAGAACAAATTGCACATATACACAAATGAGATCATAACTTAGGCATTCCATCGAACACCTTGCTTACACAAAAAAATTGAAATGAGCAAAATGAGCTAAAGAAACAATGCCGGAAAGAGGATGAAGCTGCTAACCGTGGGGTGTCTTCAATCTGTCCAAATGGTGTAAAATATTGTGTATTATCTAGGCTTGGGGAGAGAAAATGGAGAAGAAATGGAGAGGAAATGGTTTTGAGCTCGGGCTCGGTGGGAAAAATGGAGTGAGCAGGGGTGGAAGAAGCTGATAAAGTGAGGACCTTTAGTCCCGGTTCGTGAAAGGAACCGGGACTAAAGGTCTCTGGCGCTGGGCCCCGCCTCTGCTGCCGCATGCGGTGAACCTTTAGTCCCGGTTCGTAACACGAACCGGGACTAAAAGTCCCTCGCAAATCCGGCACTGCGGCTCTCACCCCTTTAGTCTCGGTTCAATTTAAAATCCGGGCTAAAGGGGTGAACCAAAGGCTCCTTTTCCACTAGTGGTTGTTGTCAAAAAAAAAAAAAAATCATGTACTCGCCGCAGCGGGTGACCCGATCTAGCCCCACCCATATTTGCAGGGCGGAATTTTTGAAACAAAGAGAGGGAGAATGGAGGAGAGGCATCAGTCTACGCGGCACTTCTATCACAATCACATAGTACGAGTAGTACTCTGAAGCAGAAGGTGGAGGTTGGAACTGAAACCATCCTTCTCTCCCCACCCTCTAGCTGCCGGCCAGTCAAAAAGCCGCCTCATCCAGTTAGTCACGCTCTTATCGCTGCTTTCATTGCAGTACTAATCCTGCAAATGCCGTTGTGCAATGCGAGCTGGTGCTTCTCCTTTGTCAATTGCCACCCACCATATATACTGCTTCCTAGCTAGCTAGTGCAAGACATATACACGGATCGATGGCCATGGCCGCGCCCGCATTCCACCTATTCTTCATACTCGCGCTCGCCGGAGCAGTTGCTCTTTTCCTAAATGGGAGCATGGCCCCGGCCGGAGCAGTTGCTGGCGCCGTCCGCGACCCGGAGTCCCTTGTCGTCGTGAGCCTTCAAGGTCACGCCTCTGTGGACGACAAGACCTCCGTGGGCGTGCAGAAGCACGACCTCTCCTTCCCGGGCTTCATCAACGGGAGCGGCGACTGGCAGGCCTTCCCAGGCCACGAGCATCTGTTCACGGTGTCCACGCCCCTCCCGTTCGGCAACAGCTACGACGACCTCATCGGCGGCCTCGCCAACCTGCCGGACGTGCCGCTGGGGCGGGACGCCATGCAGCAGGCCGCCCGGGTGCTCTCCGCCCACAACCCGGCCACCACCACGGACTTCGAGCCGCTGAAGCGGGCGCTGGCGTCGCTCAAGGTGATGATATCGGAGGCCCAGAAGCTGCAGCCCATCTACGAGACTGTCAGCAAGGGATGGCTGACGGGGGCCCGCGTCTCCCCAGAGCACCTGCCCTACATCGAGCACTGGGACACCATGTCCTACGAGATCCTTCGCTCCAAACGGACGGGGAGCAAGTGGGAGGACGGACCCTTCATCCAGATGCTAGAGAGGAGCGCCAACATCCGCAGCAGGGAGGAGGCGCTCGCCGTCACCAAGGCGCTGATGAATGCCGACTTCGAGCAAGTGCTCATGGCTCACGCCACCAAGATCAACTTGGACTAAGGCCAACCACAGCGGAAACATGTCAGAGTTAGGAACCCCCAAGTCTTTGCGAGCAGTGCTGGGTTGGATTTTCCTGCGGAGCTCATGTGGTTATGTCAGCCATGCAATCTTAATTTATCTACTAGCATCTTTTCTCCTCAAACCCATTCGTTTCTCTCTGCCATGTGGACCATATATGTGCATTGCATGCACATGCATTACTCAAATTTCTTCAGATGAATCGAACCAACTTGTTGCATCGCTTCTCTGCTGTGAAATTTGGCATCGATGACCTGCAATGTATTGAACCGGTTTCTAAGAGGCTTTGAATCGCTTTTGCGACACATTGTAGCGGGTCTAAAGTACTAAACATACATGCATTCTGGACAGTGGTTTTCAACGACTACTTGACTTGGACGTTCCCGACTTATCGGTACGTCCATTCTCTATCGGTAGACCCCTTTATTTTTGCACGAGGATTGAGGTGTAACAATATTTTTATAAAAATGTCCCTACTCATTCGGGACGTCAAAAAGACTGAACTGTATAATATTCTGAAGTGGAGGGACTATTCTACACAAGTTTTACATGAACCTCCAACATAGTTGGACGTCCTAGATAAGCCGGATACATAGTTCAGGACGTGCAATTGGTTGCGAGAATACGTTTCCCGGGCGTCCAACTGGTTGTGGGAATGCATTTCCCATGTATTCTGGATAGGACTTTAGACAGACTGTGTTTCACCATCTCTGTCCATGTTTTTTTTTCATATTCCTCTAGCTAGTTAGAGCATCTCCAACCGGACATCCTAAATTTGGCCCCCATAGTGTCCGCGGACACTGACCAGGCAACCCCTAAAACCGACTTTTCCAACCGTAATCCTCAAATCAGCCAACTCAAATCCATATTCAGATGCAACGTTTCAACGTAAATCATACATATCACCAGTTCACCAAGCACGAACATAGTTCAAAATTGACAGCAATAAAACATAGTTCATAAAAAACGGATACAAATTTAGAGGACATACAAATCGGTCAGACCGGAGCTTGTCATCGTGGCGGGGAATCGGGTCGTTCTCCGCATTCGCCATTGCATTGCGCTTCCTTTGGCGAGTGCACCGTGCATGCCGCTCCTGACTCAGTTTCTCCCTTGTCTCGTCATTGCTTCGTGGAGCCTTTGCCGAGATCGTCTTTTCGTCCGAGCCTGGGTCTCCGCTTGGCGCACCCTACCCTTCTGCTGCAAGACCGGCTTGTAGTTCACGAACGGACTAACCTTCAGTATGTCCCAACAATGGCCGAGTTACCATTCCGTCGTGGTCGGCCTCCCCGAGCATTGAACATTGGGATGGCATCCTTCATCTATGAAGTTGAATTAATAGCTAGTCAACACAATGAAGCTAATGGACTAGAGCAACATAATGAAGCCAAAGGAGATGACACACGTGTCTCCAAAAACTTGGGCCCAGATTGGCCCCGAGGTTAAAATGCCTCGAATAGCATTGACACTACCACAAAAATTGCCCTTTTGGAACATTTAATCAGTTTTACGCACTTGGAAATCAAGCCATAAGGTTGCACGCATAAATGAATTTATGTAAAATTGGTTTATGAGCCTTGCCTGTTCACATAGTAAAACGCTGCTATGAACTTGCATGCATATTGATGGATTTTTGCTTAACCAATTTCATTTGCATGTTCCTCGGTGAATAGTCGAAAAGTCCACGGAAATAAGGTTTCATGGGGCTCCGTTAGTGTTAAATCTATGCCAAACCTACTTGAATTTTGTTGTCATTTTTGTCTTACATTTCGTATATGTTGAATTCTCTAATAATCAATAAGATATATTTGGAGTACTGATTCGAGTTCACAATCGATATGTATTTCTAAATGCAGTCGTAATTGTACTCTAAATTTGTGTTGTCGTCTTTAGCAAATGCAATCTTCCTACAATTTTCGCACGAACATTTAATTATATTTAAAGTGAATGAAAGCAAACAAACACAAAATTACGAAAAGGCAGAGACAACCATTTTGAATGCTTGATGGGAGACCGAAGTTTTTTCGTAGGCACAAATAGTGTTAAAGGAACATTATCGTTGTATATCCATCCAATTTTTGTTTATTAATATGCTAACAACTTCTTCATTGTATTATGCAGGATGATATTTCTTACATCTTGAGATACTACACCATTTGTGTTCTCCCTATGTCTTCCCAAACCACGCCCATTGCCCTTCGGCTCATGTTAATGTGTTGACTTCGTGTGATGTTATGCTCCATGCAGAGACTTAGTAAAGTAGCTGTCTTTTGTACAATGTTTTTTCAGTCATGTCATCGGTTGTTTTGTGATACTGCATATATATGTATCAAGTTTGCGCATTGAACTTTGAGTTCTTTGTAAACAGATATATTGAGCAGATATTTCAAAACCAACCCTATTGTCAAAACAGAGAGGCACGGGGATTGGTCTTATTGATCCAGAAATATGTTTTCTAGTATTATATTCTCTTTGTTCTAGATAAAAGGTCAGAGACCCAGCGTTAAACTAATAACGCCCCGAACGGCGACATAGATTCAAGGTGATGAACCCAGCTTACAACAACACACTGCACGCACACACACTAGGACAACGAGGTCCAAACACCGAGAGAGAGCAGAGAAAGCTACAAGCTTTGCCAGAGGAAGCACGCCGAAGAGAATCCATCATCCAACCTCGAGAGAGCTGCCCACCGTGAGCTCCAAGATGACGTCTTCAAGAAGAGCACGACGCAAAGCACCATCACCGCCCGATCCGAGGATCTAAGGTTTTCACCCGGAGCATGTAAGGGGGGAGAGAGCCGCCGCAACGACGACGTCCAAGGACGCCTCCGCCATGGCCCCGGAGAATCCGGGGCGAGGGTTTCCCCTCGACGTGCCCGCTCCACCACCCACGTAGGGCAAGGATGCCGACAACGGCAACCGGACCACTACCACGGAACACCGCACACCCAGCAGCACCCAAACCAGCGGCTCGCCCGCCGACCCACAAGGTTCCCACCATCCAAGGCTACCGCCCCAGTGTACCAACTCTGCACAGGTGAACGAAGCTAAGGACGACGATGACCACCACCACCCCAGCCCACCTCTCCCTGGCCTCCAGACGACCGCGCCGACGCCAAGAACAAGGAAGATGCCAGCCGACCGATGCAGAGCACCGCCGCTCGCTGCAGTCGCAGCGCCACAAGCACGCCAGGAATACACAGCCACCGCGCCGCCGACGAGCAGCGCGCCGCGACGCCCCACGCCCAGCGCCACGTGCCCACCGGACGCGACGGCCCGCACCGCCACAATCGCGTGAGGAGGAGAAAAAGGCCCGCCGCTTCCGGCGCCGTCCTTGCTTTGCCCAACGACGCCCTCCGGCGGCGGCGAGGAGGAGGGGAGGCGGGGAGGAGGCCGAGCGTTGTGGTGGCTAGGGTTTCGCCCCTCCGGTCGCGGGAGTGGACGGGACGAAGGGGAAAAAGAGTCTGTTCTCCCCCTTATCCATTATATTCTCTTAAGAACAACTATTTATTAAAAAAATGAAATTTCGTAGGCACTAGCACCACGATTTTTTTGATAGAGTAGAATCCCACTCGGGTGAGGCACCAGAAATTCACTCCCGACGGGAGTTGAACTCTGGGTGCAGGGTGTGCCAATGTAACCCTTACCACTAGGCCACTGCCTAGTTCTCACTATTTATCCTTTGTTTTATAGTCTGGGATTGTAGTTTGTTGTTCTCATTCAATTGCAAGCCACTTGTTTACAATTTTGCTTTCATTTTCATGTAACTCTATATATAATCTTACCAATTTATTGCCAAGCCAAATGGAATGGGTGAATAATTTGCAAACACTGGCAAACGAAGATTTCCGGTAAGGTCATTAGAGCAAGTCCAGCAGTTCTCCTAAAATGTCTCCTCTATATGTCCATGTAGGGGACTTCTCTTAAAAAAATCCTCCCCTAAAAATTACTCAGCTCCAACAGTTCTCCTAAAACATCTCCCCTATTCAATATTTTTAGAATATTCTATAACTATCAGTCGTTGGCCGATCGATATCGATCGATCGATCGATCCGGAAACTGATCTATGCCTACGCTGCATCTGCACACCGGCCGGCGTGCAATCATAGCCGAGAAAGAACAAGCACAGTTGGATGTTCCACGCCATCGAGGTTCACTTCCAGGACGTCAATCTCTTTAGCGCGAGTTTGCGGAACGCTTTCAGATGCTCCACAAGGACTATTTTGCAGAGGGTTGTACCTTCCCCCCAAGGTTGTTTCGCCGCAGGTATGTAACTACTGCATTGTTCAATTTTTGACATACTAGCTACCCTTCATGTCTCATTTTAGTTTTTCGGTGCAGGTTTAGAATGCATCGTCCTCTTTTTTTGCAAATAGCAACAGATCTAGAGGCACATGATAGCTATTTTTCGCTGAGAAGAAATTGTGCGGGTGTTCCTGGTTTACATCCTTATCAGAAGTTAACCTCAGCATTTAGAATCCTAGCTTATGGGGTATCAGCCGATCTTACTGATGAGTATTGTCAGCTAGCAAAGTCCACTACTTTAGAGAACCTTAGAAGATTTGTGTGTGCTATAATCGAGGTCTATGGTGGTCATTACCTGAGATCTCCAAATGCTGAAGATACTGCTAGATTACTTGCAATTGGAGAGCAGAGGGGGTTTCCGGGTATGCTTGAAAGCATCGACTGCATGCATTGGCAGTGGAAAAATTGTCCTACCGCACACAAAGGGTTTTTCATTAATAAGAGCCCAACGATGTTGAAGAGAGCCTTGTGTTCTATCTATCGGAGTCTTCAGTCTTATTAGCATGGAAGTAAGCATTTATCCTTTTTCAATAGCAATCACGAGATTGGTCGACTCCGATGATTGGATCTTGAGTTATCTCAAGGTATGCATCACACAAAGTCAAGTCTTCAGCCTTGCTGAATTTTTTTTTGCCTCTTAATACCGCTTGATTTTGAAGCGCTTCCTTTTGAACCCCTTGTTTTCTTACTGCTTGCTTTTACAAGAGGCGTAGCTTGTTGAGACCCTTCAAGATCAATGTGTTCTACTTCTTGCCCTTCTAGATCAATGTGTTGTTGTTCATGCCCTTCGAGGGAGGGCGATGTTATGTTCTTCATTCCCTTGAGGCCACTGCAAATCATTCACTCCAGAATCACTTTGCAAAAGATCAAAATAACTCTAATTGTCCATCACGAAAATCTGAAACATAAACAAAAAGCTCAATAATATCATCATATTGCAGTATCAAAAAGCTCACAGATATTGGACAAGAATTTAACACAAAATTGGCAATCATTAAACAACAAATTGGACTGTAATTTGACACAGTTTAACAACAGCACGACAGGGGAAAAAAACATAGTTTGCCCGCTTGCGTTTGCACTGCAGCGAGCGCAAACGCACCTCATGCAAGCTCACAGATCATGAATTCGTCATGCAAGCTCCAGAGTATGAATTCGTCATGCGAGCTCAGTCATGCAAGCACATTAAACAACAAACGCAACATAGTTAACTAGTAGAAAGTTCCTTCTGCTCAGCCATGCAAGCTCACACATCGTGAAATCGTTCTGGACGCCACATGCCCGCGGAGACTGCAGCGAGCGCCTAGGCACGGACGCCTGCTCCTCCCGCCGCCTACCCTGCCCATGCCCATGGCGCCTGCTCCTCCCGCCGCCCGCCCAGCCCATGGCCGCCAGCACAGGTCGTCGCCCGCCTGGCAGGTCCGCCCCAAGCCCTCTACTCACCTCTATTTTTCTTTCCCTCCCCAGGAATTGAGATGGAACTCGATTTGGAGGTCGATTTCATGTCCGATTTGAAATTTCAGATCGATTTGGGGCTCGATTTGGGGTTCGATTTGGGGATAAACTGCATAAACGAGAAGGGGAAGAAGACCAGACGAACCTTTCCAGTGCGGGAGGAAACTTCACGAGCAGCGGTAGCTCGCGTCGCCGGGATAGGGGAGTCTTCCACCTCCCCGACTTGTAGGGGAGACGAGCGATCAGAATCGGGCAAGCCGATAAATCGGGGGAGTGTTGAGGGAACTGCTGGGCGGTGGTTGTTGTGCTTTTCCCCCTAAATATAGTACAGGGAGTGTTTGAGTCAACTGCTGGACCAACGCGCCGATTACACAACTATGGTGAGCCGCAACACCTATCCGAACCGTTAAGATTTGTCAAGATTCGTGCAGGCGCGGGGCCACATCGGGCAGGTTTGACCGCCCGGCCAGGTGCTTAGCGTAGTTGACAACGCATCGAAGAGCTGCAACGCAGCCGTAAAATTTCAGAAAATGCCTAGAATACCCATCGGCCAAAAAGAACGTCTGGATCAGTCAGCTCATGATATCCCTCTCCCCCCGTTTCGCGGATCTGGTCCTGCTCTTCTTCCTCCTCTAGTCTGACGTGAGTTCTTCGAGGAAATCACCATGGAAGCAAACAGCGAAGAGGGGATACCACCCGGGGACTGTACGGGGGCAAATAGAACCTTCTTGCAGCTCCTCGCGGACGTCGGCGGCATCTCGCCGCAAAACATCACAAGGTGTGTGTGTTCCCAATCACTCCCCTATTTTGGGGGCGCAAATGCTTTCTGATCGAAGCACTAGCTTCAGCCTCGTAATTAATGGGACTGATCTATTTTTTGTTTCTGAAGGTCCCAAGATCCACTATCTCAACCTAGGAACTTCTTTGATTCAATTGAATACCCTACAGTTCGTGAGTTCCAGCAGGACAGGTGATTCCAGTTCGGTGCCAAGCTGGTTAGCCTGCTTGAAATACGCCATATCTGAAGCAAGCTAACAATTTTCCTGTTCAGTACGCTTCTTCAGATTGATTTCACTAAGATTTCAGTAAAATTTGCTAGTGCTAAATAATGCTTATTTGACCATAAAAACCACTTGTGTCATGTATGGTGCTGCCACAATGTATAATATATAATGATTGTTATTTCGTGCCTCGTTAGCAAATAGAGTGTGCCCTTGATATAAGGCAACATTGGTCCCTAAGGAAACTAATTATAATGCTGAGTTGTGGTAACTACGGAGAACGTGTTCTATGATAGAACGAAATGACTTTGATAGGGGATAGTCCCCCTACGACGGTCTTTCCTAGAATGCAGCCTGGATCTTTTGTGCTTTTACCGTGATTGTTCTGTTGACATCTGTTGAGATGACATATTTTTTGATTCAACTAAGAATTGTGAGATACGAACAAACAATATTTGCATTGTATGTTCGTAAATTACATACCATAAAATTAACCTGACTGCAGTTGAAGTGAAAAATAAAATATTCATATGAGAAAAAGGAATTGTTATAAACCCATGTTTTGCATCCCTAATAAATGTATATAACGTTCGAATTGAATGTGTTATAATAGGGACATAATATTTTGCTTCATAATGAATTTTAAAATAGTAATGCATGATGATTACATGAATTAAACATGAATGTTACATGGATGAATATGGAACATGACTGGACCCCATGTGAGATAACTGTTGCTTTCTAAGGAATTATGTGTGTAAGCAGCAGAAAAACACAAAAAACCATTATTAAAATGAGAAAGTTCAAGAGGGACCGCAATAATTCAGGAATGATGCATGAACGCATGGATAGGAGTAACTAGACCATGATCTGCTGAACCGTGCACTATTTTGTGGCAGCATTGTGTCATTCTAAGTTTTTAGAGCGCATCGAAGACAGGTTAGTCCTAGTGCATAAAATTTGGAAATAATGGCTAAACACATGTCACATTCTCACATATATCACCGAAAAGTAGTGTGGAGATAGTAAGGGCTAATGTTGTGTCATGTGAAAAAAGTTGGGACTTTAGTTTCATGTCAGTAACATGGATGAAACATTCATGGTTAAGAACCCGATTCACATAAAACACTCAGCGATCTGATAGGTTCGAACGGAAAAGTAGAAATTGTAATGGTACATGATGACGTACAATTAAACAAAAAAAGGTAATGACAAGATTACACTTCGTCTGGACTCAGCCCTACTTCTTGTTTGCATCTAGCGACTCAGCAGCTGTCCTCTTCCTCTTTAGGTTTGCAACTGGAACATCTCCCATAATGGGAGATGAGGTGGGAAGTGGAATAGTATGAGAAGCCTCATCTCCTTCCAATGAGTGCAGATCTCCTTCTGGTAGTACAACTTCATCGATCTGCCCCATCTGGGTGGTGGTGGTAGAGCACACGACATTGTCACCCTGGAAATGATCAACGTAAATGTGTTAAGGGGGGTAGTAAACGAAACAAACAACATGAATAAGACAGATCTAAAACATGGAAGGCGGGATGGCCAGTACCGAAATCACTGGTGGTGCGGATGTGGTAGAGTCAGTAGCAAGAGGGAAATTCACTGAATTGTTGGAGACAGCTTCTTGCGAAGAATTGGTCTCATCCAGTGAGTATTCCCTATCGCCCAGGTAGCCAGAGCTCAAGGAACTCTGCGGAAAAAAGAAAGCAAATGAAAAAGAATGCAAAAAAGACCGAATGAGTGGAGCATGATAATAAAGGGGGGTGGGGGGTTTGGTTCAGATGTCCTAACTCTACTAGCACTTGCATGTTCCTCAGCAACAGAAGACTTCACAGTCAAACATGAATCAAAAGATTGAGAACTCATGGTGTCTCCAGACATGGCTGATGGTTTCAAGTTTTATGAAGTGGTGACTGGAAATGGTTGCTCTTTGTATCCTATATATAACCAAAAGTTTGAATGCATGTTTTCCTTTTCCCTCCATTCAGGCTTGGAAGAAAAAGAGTGGCAAGAAAATTTGAAAAGGCTCTACACAGAGGAGAGGAGGAGAGTGTTGAGAGGTGGGTTGAAAAGTTGTTGGCGGAGCGAAAAACCTTTTGGAAATTTGGGAGGGGAAAGTTCCCTCCAACACTGGATTTTTCTTTGAGAGCTAGTGGTAGCTTCTAGTAGTTGTACTGTGGCCCTCAATAGGGGGTCAGTTCCCATCATGACTAGGGAAGGAAAAAAGGGCTCAGACGCTCATGTCCGCTGTGCTTGAAAGCTGATGGGGTGCACGACTTGACTGGAAATGAGGCGGTGGATCTTGCTATGTTTTTTCAGGGAAAGCTTGGATCCACGACTTGACTGGAAATGAGGCGGTGGATCTTGATCCGAAAGGTAAGAAGGTTATGAGTATTTATACTACTATTCTTATATGAGTGGACAATTTACTAAAACCTGACTCCATTAGGTATGTTATGAAAAAATGACCTACTATATGGAGCTTAAAGCTAAATTAGTTTGAGAAAAATGTGGTACGGTAAACAATTGTAACACTGGACATGACCTTAAAATGTAAATACTGGAGAAAACATGAATGATACATCGCTGAAATTATAGAAAGTTGTATAGGAGAAGGTGCAAAAGGTAGTTCTAACTGCTATCTAGTGTTAGCTGATTTTGCTATTTAGAAATTATGTAAAAAAGGATCGGGGATAACTAGTTTTGGGCATAAATTGATAGGCAACATGAAAATCAGTGCGTCCGGTATGACTCATGGAAATTTTCTAAAGGATGAAAGGTAAAATCGCATGGGCACTTTGTTAGGGAGTTTTTGACAGAACAACTCATGACAGGTAAGAAGTCGTACTATGATCTAAGCGAAAAGCGGTCGTCATCGTATTCATTCAAGACCCCGGAAGCAATAGTGCAGAAAGGTAAGTGCGGGCAGGAAAGAGATTGTACATGGTACACTTGTTTCGTCTACGTGACAAAAAATAAAAATAAAAATTCCTGCATGGGATAATAAACTCTGGCTGCTTCTTTTATGCAGGCTTTCGCACACCTAAAACGGAAGTGAGGAGCAGACATATGTTGGGGTTGTTTCCACTAGCACCTTCTGAGGGCTCTTCAGGTTCAGATATCTCTTTGCTATATGGACAGACACAAGCTGAAACAAACTTGTTCAGGACACCCAATACTTATCTACAGATTAAAGCTCCCTCTCCTGGCAGTACCTGGGCATATTCTGACACTGATGAATTTGACCACAAGAAACAACATCCTGCAGAACTTGACTTAAATGACATGCCTCCAAATGTTCATATGTCTTGTACACCATTTAACAAAATAAGTCTGATACAAGGGCGCATGGCAAAGAACCCATGGTTCTATGGAATTAAAACAAAAAAAATAGCTGGGAAGGATGCAGAAACATTCTATAACTGGTTGGCAGTTACAACTTCTGTCAGTCTAGACAGGTATTTTTTTTCATATGCAGGTGTTGTCTTAGCTAAAAACAAATGATAAATCTTGCGTAGTGTAAGGTGGGTAAAAACTATTTTGTTGCAGCTTGTGGGTGAAGCATGAGGTCCCTAAAGAAATAAATGTTCATGGGAATGACATGAAGAGTGTGTTCACGAAAGGATATAACTTCACCGAAGATTTGATGGACATGGCGATAAGAAGATTTGGACAAACAGATGTGAACATGTATGGAGAAGGCGTAAAGCTTAGGTGGATTCATCCATTTGAGAGTGATTTTTCGGTGAGTTTCTTAATTCTTTAAGTGGGTAGTACTGAATGTGTGGATGGATATCTATGTAACTAAGGGGGGCATATCTTAAATTTCATCGTTTCAGGCCAGAGTTCTTAATGGTGAAGACTTCCTACAGAGCAAATCAGTGCAGTGGCAGCTTACTGGTAGAGAAATGGATTACGACATAAGCAACTGCAGAATGGTATGTTCTGTTACTTAGATTAATTAAGGAACATAGAAAGTACGTGACACGAACAATATACATGACGATAATGGTAAGTACCTCACTAACTATTTGAAAAAAAAAACATAACGACAGGTTGCAGTTCCACATCTGTCAGGAGATAAATGGACTGCTTATTTCTGGGATATGAAGGAAAGGGTGGTTCATGTGGTCGATCCTACTTTTGATATTGCCAAGGCTTGCGAGCTACATGAGTTGCATGGTGCACTGGTGGAGAAGCTCCAAGAGGGTCTGGTAACAAGTTTTGCGGCAGCATATGATGGGTGGCGCTTGGACTGGAGCGGGTGGAAAAAGAACTACGTCGAAGCATACTTGCCTGGAAAGCAAAGGTCTGTATGATTTTTCTTTCTTAGCAATAATGAAGCAAGGCATCCTATTTTTATTGGTCAGACCATATTGTTTGACTAAAGTTAGAGACCATCTTTCCATTCGTAGCAATGAGTCGGGATTGCTGACTCTTCTAGCCTTAAGGAAGTTTAACGGGAACAGATTCGAAGGTCCTAGGACAGAGGTAAGAGCAAAAACAAATCGTACCTTGTTACATAATGAACATAATTAAGAAAAGTTTAGCATACTTCATGTGTATAACAGTTTACCTTATGAAATCAGGGGGCGTTGAAGGACTTCGCGAAGGAATTGCTCTATGATGTACTATGCATTGAAGGAAACAAAGGAGTCCTGCCTGATGTGTTTGTTCAATTGGTTGACTGAATATGGAAGGGTTCCTGAAATGGACGGGAGGAAGGACTAGTTAGTCCGTATGACAGCTAGTGTGCTGTGTTTTGCCTTACTATGTTATTTCTCATGTAGTAGACTATGTATCAGATACTACCTGTGATGTAGGCGTCGGCCTGACAACTTTGTTCTTTTACTTCGGATTGAACCAAGCTCTTATTTGCGAGACATAACTGTTCTATAACTAATCCTCTGAATGTTTTTACACCAAGAGCTAGGCTTTGTATCCGTGCGTAGAACATCATAGAAAGACCAGGTGAAGCTTCACATTTCTTTAAGCTTCACATTAGTTTAAGACCAGCTTCAGCTAGACTACTCTTTGTAAGGTAGAAACATCAGAAATAACTTTTGAAGAGATGAACTGGTATCCAGCGATGGTGAATGAAATCACATACATTACAAGTTATGTAAGATACCTGATTAAGTATATGAAGTGAAATTTAGAAATTTCCTCAACTTAGGATATTGTATAACTGGAATGTAAGGTATAGAGATATTGTTTTCAGGCTCCCATTTTTTAAAAGGTGGAAAGATTAATAAATGTCATAGTCAGTCCAGTGAAGCATAGGGAGTGTACAAAACTATATGCTGGGACTGAAATTGAGGTTTAAATCCGTGGACTAACAATAGGAAAGATGTTCTATGTGCATGATGTTGATATGAAACATGAATCAGAAATTGGTAATGCAGCACTTTTTTATGCTAGAATATCTGAAACTGTTATGTTCCTCTAATGAAGTTTATCACACATAGTCATAACACAAGGAATTCAGATGTATTGTTGAACAATATTAATTGGCATGAACTTGATGAATAGTGCAATGAGGGGAGAGGGGGGGGGGGGGGGGGGGGGGGCAGAATAATTTAATTCATACTGGAAGGTCAATAGGAAAAGTGATTTAAATCATAAGTTCAAACTTCGGGAGGGGTGGTAGTGCGAAATATATCTATAAAGGAAACACAAAATTAGGAGCCAGTGTATAACGATTGAAAAGTTGGGTCTACACGAATGAGAAAAACAAGCTGAAAAGTTGCAGAAGTGTATAACAACATCAAAAGATATTACAAGAACATCAGTCCCCACTCTGAAAAACCATCCAACTCGGTGTTGTAGAAGTCATTTATATCTGGATTTGTAGAGTGGCAGTTGGTGGACTTATGGCCTGGCAACTGACCTTAACTGCAAAGAGGCTTCTTTTTCTTCTTCGGAGGTTCTGCATATGAAGGGCATTTGTTCCTGCTTTGTCCAGGAAGGTGGCATATGCCGCAGAACGAAGATTGCTTGAATGCTGGTTTTTTTTATAGAAGGCGACGCCTTCCTTTTGGTCTTAGCTTTCTTATTACCTTCCAGCGGTAACAAGAACTGTTAGACACGTGTGCGGCCATTTGGTTTCTTGGGTATGAAAGGTCCCTTAAGTGTACCCATATGAAATTTTCTTGGCACATCACCTTCTCTATGGTGAGAACAAAAGGTTTTGGCCTTCCTACCACCTGTACATTCAGAAAAGATATCCATCATTGGACCCGAGTGAAGTCATTGTCGCTGCACTGGTAGATATGTTCAGCTGGCTCAGGTGCACTAGTTTAACTGACGAAGCCCGAGCAGACCAATCTTCAAAGTTTGGCCCTATCAGGGTTTAGAATTGATGACATAATGCAAAGAAAGCCATCAAGAAGTTCTTGATAGCCTGGCATATTTCTAATGTAAACCATAAAATGAAGCATCTATCATGATTGAGGTTGCCATTTCTCGGCCAGCTACCCATTTTTGAAAGAAATCAAGGCTTTGTGCAGTCAAATAAGATCATGTTCTACGGTATAAATGAGTAAAATTAAAATCGAAGCCATTTATATATATTTCTGATTAATGGAGGTAGGAAATACCTAGTATGAATCAATGCAAACTTATCAAAAGTTTCATATAAGTTGACATTGGCATGAACGACATTGTTCCCTTCGAGGAAACTTAGGTGGGGGGCTATGTTATCAGATACATTTCCATCGCTAGAAAACCTAAGCCACAATAAAGTGCAACTAATTATTCAGTGAGTCCTATGACTGCATATTGCAGAAAAATTCAGATACAAATAAGCTCAACCATCATGCAGTAGATGCATAACAAACTAAACAACAGCCTGGCTGCAGAAATTCCTAACAAAACTTTGCTGGGTAAAAGCTTTGCACACAATGATCAGAAGTAAGGAATGCAGTGTAATAGTAAGTTCGGGGTTGCAAAACTTTACCAGATAATAGCGAGCGGTCAGAAATTAGAAGAGCAGATATCAGCGCTTGTATCAATCCTAGGCCAAGGATTGGCATGAAGAGCAGACGACGAACAGCTCATTCTTCTCCTCTGCAAACGGTACGGGCTGCCTCTAAACCACAACCTTGCACCAAGAAATCGCGCTAGGGGAGTAGAAGAAGAACCGGTTCTCCGGATACTGGATATTCTCTCGACAGGTGCTGCAAATCAGATCTCCGGCCAAGGTGCGGAGGAGGGGATCTGCTCAAGCACCTTCAGGGAGAATTGCTATGGTGGAGGGCTGGGGCTCCAAGAGATAGAGAGGCCAGGGAAGAGGAAGGATCCTCAACCTGGTTGAATTTGAATTTGAGCAATGGGGACGGGGTATTCGTTGACGCCATTGTTGGGGGGGGGAGATGAGCTCGACTTGGGAGAACAGCCCGAAGCTCGACCTGGAATATGTGCCAAAACTACCCCTCGAGAGACAGTGGTGTAGACGTGGTCAAAACAAAGCTGTCGTCTAAAACCGTGTTTACAAGTACAAATGGGTCCCACACCTCCACGGTTGCGGTCAAACATGGCTGGGCGAGCGCACGAATCTCACTCGAGTGTTGACGGTCCGGATAGATGTTGCGGCTCACCATAGTTGTGGGGATGAATATCCGCTGCTGGACTTGCTCTTAACCTCCTCAATCGATCTCCTGGCCCGGGTCGCGCACGCGTTGCGTTTCGAACCCAGACTTGGAGACGGGAACGCCATCCCAAACTGGAATCCTTCTTGACTCGTTGCTCTGTATATCTCTAGCTAGCATGCCTGCAGTAGTACTATAAGATTAAGATCGATCCCATGTACTTATCCGTGATCGTCTGCTGAGTCTCAAACGGGACGTACGCGATGAGCGACTTGGATTGCGAGCTGGACTGTGGCGACATTGACTGCGGCGAGTGCCTCGTCCTGTGCTGCTGCAACGACGCCGGCGGCGGCTACGGAGGAGGAGCGTGGAACTGGACGCCCTACTCCCACCACCACCACAGCACCGCCGGCGAGAGCTGCCCCTGCTCCTGCCGCTGCCTGCTGATCATCCTCGCGGCCGTGCTGGCCGTGCTCTTCGTGTCCTACGCGCTCGTCCGCCCCCTCGGCGTCACCGTCGAGGGCGCGTCCCTCGCCCGCCTCGCCCTGGCGGGTCCCAACGGCACCGCGCTCGCCTACGACGTCTCGCTCGCCGTCGCCCTGCGCAACCGCAACTGGGCCTCGCTAGCCCAGATCGGCCCCGCGCCGCTCGACGCGGAGCTGCGCTTCGCCGGCGCGCGCATCGGGGGCGTCAGGATGGTGCAGGGCCAGGGGAGCTCGACCGGTGGGATACGGCCGGGGGAGACGGAGGTGTACCACGTTGCGGCGGCGGGCGAGAGCGCGCGGCTGGGGAGCGACGAGGTGGCGGAGTTCGTGAAGGAGAGCACCGCGGCGGGGGGCGTGTTCCGCTTGGAGCTGAGGCTTGCCGGGGAGGTCAGGTACCCTCCGCACAGCCGCGTGCACAGGCTGGACGCCACCTGCCCGCTAGAGTTGTCTACGTCGTCGCCAGCGGCGTTCACCAAGGTCAAGTGCGTCTGATCATGCATAGTCGAGTATGCAGGTAATTAGGGTATGCATGAAGGTCAAGTGCGTCTGATCATGCATTGTCGATCGAGTATGCAGGTAATTAGGGTATGCATGTAAGTTTTTCGAGGGAAAGCCATGTAAGTTGATTTTGAGTGATCTAGACTTAGGTGAACCCAGCTCGTGTTATAAAACGTAGCCTGGTTTCGTTAATGAGATCGGGGGAGAGCTCTTTTGCTGTAAAAACAGGTCAAGTTATAAAACGAGCTAGATCAAATAGCCAGAGGTTGAGCTGCAGAGTTGGCTCATACTCAACTTCAAATCAATCTAGAACAAAATTTAAGCCAGATATAAAACTGGGTTTTCTAATATCGACTTGTAATGTAACGTTAAAATTCATGCCTAGGCCAAAAAACAAAAAAGCTAGAACTATCTACCCAAGCTGCAAAGTCTGAATAAGCTTTCTTGTTTGCTCTTAGCTTCAGCCACTGCACCTCCTACCTTAAAGATAGAACGGCAGTGATATAGATTGGGAGGTTTGCCCTTGAAGATAAAAGCATTCCTAGTTTTCCAAATTGCCCAAAGCCCCATCAAGATAATTTCCACGAAGAAATGCTTAGATATCTTTGTCTTAAGGTGACTGATGCAAGCCAAACATGATTTACCAAGCAGATCAGCAGTTGGATAAAAACCTCTTTTAATTACTCCAAGCAAAAATGGGCTGAAAAAAATAAACCTAAACCATATATGCATGCGAGATCTGTTCTTTTTTCTTTTGGCCATGCATGCAGCTAGCGACCAAGAGATGCGACTCTCGAAGGGATTCGGTTAAGTGAGAACCATCTTTAAAAAATTGGTGTTATTCTAAAAAAACGGTGTTGTTTGTGTGATTGAGTTTCCTCGTATGACCAATACTTCGACGCTAACATGATAAAATCTTGACGTGATAATGATTCCATTAGAGACAATGCCCACTGTTTTGTTTATGGTTAAGTCGGAGCAGAGAAGTGTTTAAGCAGCTCCTCGTCACCCAAAAGCTCCTCGTCGCACAAAAGCCCAAACACTCTGCCGCAATTTCGCCATGATGGAGGAGATCACCCGTTCGTAGATATTGTCTAGGTAAACGCCACAAGAACACTTTGAGTTCAAATGGGACCTGAACCTTCCACATTTTCGTCTAGCACTTGGTTTCACCTTGAGAATCTGAGCCTCCAGAGGACACTCCAGCTCTGCCCCTCCCCCTAAATTGGTGGCCACCAGCATTGTGTTAATTGATCGAAAGGGGAAGTGAGAACCCACCCCTTTTCTCATAATGGCAAGACGAAAATTCGGTAACGGTCTGATTGATTTTTTTTAGGGTGAAAAAAAGATGGCACCACGATTATATATGGCTAGTTTCAAAACCCAATGACCATATAAAAAACCCAATGGGCCGAATTTGTTCGGAGACGACTGGACCTGCTTAAGGAAATGGATGGATATGTTGGTTAAAAGAAGGTCTCTTGAATCGGTGCCAATAAATCTGGGGCGGTTCAAGTTGCCCTACTTACATTTTATTATTGGACGTGTATTGCGAAAAAACAGACCTTAGATAGAGCTCACTCGAGTTCTGGTAATGTTTTTTTAAGTAGCAGACTAGCAGTGCAGTTATTTTTCCTCAGGCCACCCGACACTCAATCAAGATTGGAAGTTTAATGGTTCAAACATGTTGAGAAGTCGTGGTAATAACAAAGAGTGTGACGAGATGAAACTATGCAAGCAAACGCGGTTTCCCGATATAATACATTTTTGTACTACGTCGCAGTACGGGACGTGCAGTCCAACCAACCTGCACCATTCAGTAGAATAATACGTGGCAGTTGACCTTAGTATATAAACACCACTAAGAATAAAACAGGTTGACTTAGTCTCTGATGTTCTGTTTGTAGACTTTGTACATATTGTGCAACAGCTGTAGTACATTGATTAGTTTAACTTGCTATAGTATGTTTATTTAAGGATACATATATACAAAATCAAATAGCTGTTTCATGTCGGTCCACTCAAGTATAAAAATGCGCTACTTGCTTGGTAAAATTGATTATTTGCTGGTGGCTGAAAACGAACAGGACTAAAACATTCATTTGGTGCTTGAATAATACTCCCTCCAATGCAGTATAATTGTCGGGAGAAACGACGAGTTCACGAACAACCTAAACGTATAAGTTTCAACACTTTTTGTGGACCAAAGGGAGTAGCTTTTTACTCAGTCTTGCTAGTTAAATTGGGTTCTCTCCTGCTTCGAAGATTGTAAGTAGCCTAGACGTAGGATGCAAGCCCGAGTGATTGAAGGAGGCTGTCAATCTCAAACGGAAGTATCCTAAACAAAAATTAGTTAGGGTTTAATTCGCAAAAAAAGGTTAAGGTTTGACTTCTTCTCTAACCACTCCTAATTGTTGGTTCTTAGTGAACTAACTAGTGACTTTTAGGAAACTAATACCTTAACTTGAGGAAAGTAATTAATTATTTTAGCTCGGTCTCATGTACCATGTTGTTTTCATGATTGTTTTGTTTTGCGTTCTAGTTTGCTACAAACATATCAAAATTTTATTTGCTCGCTCCAATTTAATATATTTCCAAAGTGTCAATGTTGCTTCGCACGCAATCAAGCTTTGCTTCAAACATATCAAAACGCCGTGTTTCCATGCATCAGAGAATTTGCTTCAATGTGAAGAAATTAAAGAAAATATTTGACTTCAAAAGAATTATCCATATACTTCGCTTCCTTCTGAAGCACATTTTGTTTTCAAAAAACTTGCTAGGTCACAAGCAATCAGTTCCTCGCGCGGCTTCCGACCTCCAAGACACCGTGCAAGGGGCCGCGCAACAAGATCCCCGCTGACCCCATCATCTCCGCACGGTTATTCTGGCACCGGTCTCCGTTTGCTTGTCTGTTCCTTTCCATGAAAACTAAAGAGGAGTTTTATTCATAGATGTTTGTTTTAGACCATCAAATAGATTAAGGAGAAAACATCCGAACTCGCAAAAAAAGAGAGGAGAAAACATCCGTTCAGATGACCGAGTACCCGATTACTTTTCTGTGTACGCTGCGCGCGGAAGGTTCAGAGATGAGGCGCCATGATCAGCCGCACGACGAAGCAACAACAACGTCCCTGCGGCGCGCGCTTCTCTTCTTCCTGCTCCTGTCGTCGTCCCAGCTGCGCGGAGTGGGATCGGCGCCGGGGGAAGCGGAGGCGCTCGTGGAGTGGAAGGACAGCCTGACGCTCCCCGGGCCGGGCGCTCTTGCCTCGTGGGACAGGGACGCCGCCGCCAACTCCACGGTAGCCGCGTGCGGCTGGGCCGGCGTGACGTGCGACATCTTCGGCCGCATCTCGCGCGTCGACGTGGCCGAGGCCGGCCTCGCCGGCACGCTCGACGCCCTGGACCTCTCGTCGCTGCCCAGCCTCGGCAGCCTCAACCTCAGTTGCAACTCGCTGACAGGATCGTTCCCGTCGAACGTGTCCGCGCCGCTGCTCAACATCACATCCGTCGACTTCTCCAACAACAGTTTCTCGGGCCCAATCCCTGCGAAGCTGCCAACGTACATGCCGAACCTCGAGCACCTCAACCTTTCCTCCAACCAGTTCACCGGTGAAATACCCCCGTCCCTCGCCAACTTGACGAAGCTTCAGAGCCTTGTTCTCAGTGAGAACCTTCTTTCCGGCGGCATAACGGCGGCGCTCGGTTCCATCTCTGGGTTACGAGCGCTCGAGCTGGACAGCAACCCGCTGGGCGGCGTGATCCCCACCTCCCTCGGCAAGCTCCGGGCGCTGGAGCGCCTCAATGTCAGCGTCGCTCTGTTGGAGTCCACCATTCCGACAGAGCTCAGCCGCTGCACCAACCTCACCGTCATCGGCCTCGCGGCTAACAAGCTCTCTGGGAATCTGCCGGCGTCTTTGGCCAAGCTGAAGAAAGTGCGAGAGTTCAACGTCTCCAAGAACATGCTCACCGGGGATATCTTGCCGGCCTACTTCAGGGCCTGGAGTCCACGTCTCGAGGTGTTTCAGGTGGACAACAACCATTTCACCGGCGGGATCCCCACAGAGATCGGCATGGCGCGGAGGCTCGAGTTCCTGTCACTGGCAACCAACAACCTCTCTGGCGCCATCCCGGCGATCATCGGAAGCCTGACGAACCTGAAGTTGCTGGACCTCGCCGAGAACGAATTTTCCGGCAGCATCCCACGGACCATCGGCAACCTCACGAGATTAACAACTATTCGACTCTACGACAACAAGCTCACTGGACGGTTGCCGGTCGAGTTCGGGAACATGACGGCGCTGCAGAGGCTGACCGTGAGCACCAACATGCTTGAAGGTGAGTTTCCGGCCGAGCTCGCTCGGTTGCCAAACCTGCGCGCCGTCATCGCCTTTGACAACCTCCTCTCTGGAAGCCTCCCGCCAGATTTTGGCGGGAACGGCTTGTTCTTCATAGTCAACTTGGCAAGAAACAACTTCTCGGGCTCGCTGCCTCCGGGATTGTGCATGAGCGCGCCCCGCCTCGGGTTCATCGTCATTGATGACAACCACCTGACCGGCAACGTTCCCGCCTGCTACCGTGACTTTAAGAAGCTTTTGCGCATCACAGTGGCAGGCAACAGGCTGGCCGGTGATCTGTCGGAGCTGTTAGAAGAGCATCCGGACCTGAACACCATTGACCTGTCCGGGAACTCTTTTGGGGGCGAGCTCCCAGAGCACTGGGCTCAGTTCAAGAGCCTCCGGTCCCTCAACTTGGATGGCAACAAGATTAGCGGCACAATTCCTCCAGGTTACGGTGCCATGGCTGCAATGCAAGATCTAAGCCTGGCATCCAATCAGCTTTCCGGCACAATCCCCCTCGGCCTAGGCAAACTGCCATTGCTCAAACTGAACCTGCGCCGCAACATGTTGTCAGGAGGAATCCCTGTGACGCTGGGAAACATCAAGAAATTGGAACGGCTAGATCTCTCCGGAAATGGTCTCATCGGAGGCGTGCCCCTGGAGCTCACAAAGTTGAGCTCCCTTTGGTACCTGAACCTGAGCGACAACAGCCTCTCAGGTGCGGTTCCACCTCTGCTCGGCAAGATGCGCATGCTGCAGGAGCTGGACCTCAGTGGCAACCCAGGTCTGTGCGGCGACATAACCGGCCTGAGTTCTTGCAGCTTGAATTCTACCGGCGGTGGCTCTCGAAGACACATCGCAGAGCTGAAGCTTGTGATCCCGCTGGCTTTTGCCGCCGCTCTTGTGATGTTGGGGGCGGCGGTGGCGTACCTGCTGATCCGGAAGAGGAGGCGAACAACTGGTACAGACATGTCCGACACAACGAAGGGCGGCAGCGGAAGCACCACGGCCACTCTGCCCCTCCAAGCTTCTATATGGGGCAAAGATGTCCAGTTCTCCTTCGGCGACATCCTGGCGGCGACGGAGCACTTCAACGAGGCCTACTGCATCGGCAAGGGCAGCTTCGGGAGTGTTTACCGTGCAGACGTGCCCAGCCGCCACTCCCTGGCGGTGAAGAAGCTCGACGTCTCGGAGACAGGGGACGCCTGCTGGGGCATCAGCGAGAAGAGCTTTGAGAACGAGGTGAGAGCCCTCACGCACGTCCGGCACCGCAACATTGTCAAGCTCCACGGGTTCTGCGCCACTGGTGGATTCATGTACCTGGTCTACGAGCGTGTCGAGCGGGGCAGCCTCGGCAAGGTGCTGTACAGGGGCGGCGAACTCAGCGGCGAGAGGTTCGACTGGCCGGCTAGGATACGGGCGATCAGGGGCCTGGCGAACGCACTTGCGTATCTACACCACGACTCCTCACCGCCGATGATCCACCGCGACGTCTCCGTCAACAACGTCCTGCTGGACGGCGACTACGAGACGCGGCTGTCTGACTTCGGCACAGCGAGGTTCCTCGGCCCCGGGCGCTCGCACTGCAGCAGCATGGCCGGCTCCTACGGCTACATGGCACCAGGTACCTTACGCATGATTGCAGTTTTTGCAAACTGGAATTAATCCGACATTGTTGGGCGCAAGCTCACACTAATAGACGTGTTCCTTGCCGCAGAACTCGCCTACCTGAGGGTGACGACTAAGTGTGACGTGTACAGCTTTGGCGTGGTAGCGATGGAGATGCTGATGGGCAAGTTCCCAGGCGGGCTCATCAGCTCGCTGTACAGCTCCGACGAGACCAAGGGCGGCGTCGGTAAGTCAGCTGCGCTGCTGCTGCTCAAGGACTTGTTGGACCAGAGGCTGGAGGCTCCCGAAGGGCAGCTGGCCGCACAGGTGGTGTTTGCCTTTGTTGTGGCACTGTCCTGTGTCCGCACGAACCCCGACGCCCGGCCGACGATGCGCATCGTCGCACAGGAGCTCTCCGCTCGCCGGAGATCAGCCTTGGACAGGCAATTTGGGGCGATCATGATCGGTGATCTCACTAGTTCACGGGTCTGATATTAATTTGCGTTGGTTAGTACAAGCATTTGTACTGCACAGGTTTGATGTTTGGTGGTCCTTGTTGCAACTAAAACGAGATTGTAATCGAATTGTCTATTCCTCTATTAATTGATTTTGGTATTTATACAAAGGTTTCCTATGGACACAGCCGTCCCATTTAGCGCATGTTCGGCCCTTGGACACAACTAACTGCCGGTGGTTGCTTAATTAGTAAAACTAGGACAATGCCTTTTGCGCTGCAACAGATGCAAAATAAATTATCATGTGCGCATAAACTTGAAGAAAATTAAATATAGGTATACAACCTAAGCATCTTATTAGCTGCACGAATTTGGTTGTATACGATCAAAATATGTTCAGTTAACCCCTAAATTTAGTCCTCCAGTTGTACATGAACATAGTTCGCCCTGCCTTTATATTGTGGCGATGGAGGATTAACGGCCAAGAGCCGAATGATCTATGCATTGTTTGTTTTCTCACTGCTATTGTACTGTCTTTGTGTGCACAGATGCACTCTAGTTTCAATTCTAGTAAAATAATATATAGACATGCAAAACATATATAATCACAACTTCAAGATATCAGAAATGATGTTTTAAAACATTGTACTACCAAATTAGTCTCTTCAGTACCATTGATTCCTTGCAGGCATTTACACAAACAGGTGCAGGACACATGCGCCGCTCTTATGGCCATGAACAGAAGTAGCAAATCCAGAGTTGATTTGATCAATCAGGCCGTCATGCGTGGAGGAGCTTACTTACCGAGTGGAGGAGCTCTCGATGGGGAGATGAGGGGGAGGAGGAGGACGAGGACAAGGACGACATGGAAGCAAGGAGGAAGCTGGCTCGGCTGCTTGCCTGCTCTCCGTTTTCGATGGGGAGCTGGCGGAAATTCTTAAAAAAAGGGTTCCCTTCGCAAAGGTCCACGCGTGTGCGCTCCGGTGCTGACAAGTGTCGCAATTTCGTTCGTTTCTGCTCCCACCTTTTCTCCACGCGGTGACAAGTGGCGGCTCCCTGGTGGTGGGCAGAGGGTTGTATATGTATTTATTTTGAGATTCGTTTTTTAAAAACGAAATATCTTGAGAACCGTTTATCCGATTTACGAACCGTTTTCACTTTTGAACTCCTCGCGTCGAGATCTTCAAAACTAGATCCCATATTGATAGGTTTCGATAAAAAAAAAATTGTACTTCGGATTGTGTATGGTTTGTACAACCTAAGTGGTACGTACAAACTGAATTTTGTAGTTGTACGTACAACCTGCTAGGTGTAGTTGTTCGTACAACCCGAATATAGTTGTACGTACAACATGTTCTCTGTTGCTGTACAACCCGGTCTGTGTGTTGCTGTACAATCCGGTTTTTGTTGCTGTACAATCCGGTTTTTGTTGCTGTACAACGCGCTCTGCGTTGCTGTACAACGCGGTCTGGGTTGCTGTACAACCCGGTCTGTGTTGTTGTACGTACAAACTGATCTGTGTTGCTGTACAACCCGGTCTACGTTGTTGTACAGCCCGGTCTGCGTTGCTGTACATCCCGGTCTGCGTTGCTGTACATCCCGTTCTGCGTTGCTGTACTATCTTAGTTTGTGTTTTGTACAAGTCTAATAATAGATCCAGATCTAGATCTGGATTTGAATCTGGATCTGGACATGCGCGGGACGTGCGAAAGCCCAACTAAAGTTGTACGCGAAAACTAGCTAGCTTGTACTGCGGAGCGACTTCGCAGCTAGCTGGTAGGCGAACGATCGGCTGGTGCGAGGGAGGCCAGCGCCGGGAGCAATGCGCGGGGCGAGGCCACCACGTGGCGGAACCCTGTCACGCGCGGACGCACGGAATCGACCTTCCCAGAGGGAAGCCTTCAGCTAGCGATACCCTTCGTTCGCTCTTGAGAGAACCCTGGAGCTCAACTGCAACCACGACAGGAGGAGGCCGGAGGCGAGAAGCATGGCGGCTGCGGCGGAGTTCGTGCGGTGACCACGCCGGTGAGTGCCCCCTCGACCCCATCCCCTGTTTCCGCTCACGGAATCCACGCGGCGCTCGCGTGCTCGCTTTACCCCTGCCTCCCTTCCGCGGCGGCGGCTAGACCTAGAATTTTTGTTCGTTTAGGCACGAGACGGGGCAATACTTAGATAGATAGCTATGGGAATAACTGAGCAAAAAATATACTACTCTAGATACACAACTCATTAATTTTAACAGAAGGAGGATCAGTTCGGATTTAGTTCCTGCATACCTTGGCTAGTATTTAAGCTTCCATATTAGTGGAAGAAAATAATGCAAGTTTTTCCACGAGCCACCCGTGTATCAGTGTATCTGTATATGTATATCATATATGATCCTAGGAATTTTTTCATTCTTCAATGAAATAAACAAGAAAAGAGCTATGTTCATGAAAAGAATCTGAGCTTTTGGGAATATATGCCATGACAATATGTAATAAGTGCGCCTGAAATTATATGTTGAGGGATGATTTGGATGTTGGCGTTCTCAGTTTTGACCGTCCTGCTTCCCTTATGTCTGGGCGACACCTAGCTAGGGAATACATCAAGCACATGGGCAGTATATATTACGAAGAAACACGCAAGACCTCCAATCATCTAACTTTGTCTTACATGCACATAGTAAAACATCAGGCGTGGTTGCCCGAGTAGCTAGAAAAGCCTCCATAATCATGGTACATAATAGGCTTTCTGCTACACGATTATTAAAGAGAAGATTGGATTAGAAAGTATTACAACTATATAAGAATGAACCTCCATCCAGGGTTGAGCATCGTGAACAGGGCCACAAACATTCGCAGCTTGTACGTGTCCTCGAGACGGCGCTTTTGTCGACAAACCAGATGTACATTCGCAGCCTGTACGCGTCCTCGAGGACGACACTTTTGTCAGCAAACCAGATGTTACACAGAGATGCAATGCCGGCCGGCAAACTTCTGAACCAGCGTTGGTGCCACCTTCAGTCTTACACGTTGACGCCAGCAAGGGTCTCTGTTCAAACTGAAGCGTGGGCCGAACACCCGCACCGTCTACTGCCCACCTCCGTGCTGTAGATGTGGGTATTGTCGCCACCGCCAGTAGCAGTGGAAGCCAAGGATGCGTTGGTCTTCATAGCCATGAAGGTGGCGGCGGATGGCAGGGAAAACAAGATGGGCGAGGATGTTGGTATGGGAGGATAGCGGAGATTGCGATCGTGATTAGATGGTTTCCGTGGTTGCGCAAACGTGATTAGCGGCAGTTATTTCAAGGATTTGTTTTGAGGTGCACATCATACAACATTGGACGACGCAGGATGTTAGATTTTACCAGATGGATGGTCAAAATTGCTCGGATCTGACAGACTCTCTTTTTTATATTAGTAGTGATATTTTCCTATTATTTGCTCGAAAATTATTTAATTATTGTCCTTTATATGATGGTCAGTTTACAGTATTTCACACAATTTGGTGAAATCTATTTTTGCAGAAGTATTTGGTGGCTCAAATTTGTGTGCTTTTTTGCGCAAATGGATTCTAAGGAGATCAGCTCTGAGCATCCAGGAAACAAGGAATGCATCATAAATGGCATCCCAAGAGACCTTATTGAGCATATATTCCTTAAACTTCCAGTGAGCTCTTTGCTGAGGTGCCTTGGTGTCTGCAAGCAGTGGCACAGAATCATCCGATGTCCCCATTTTGTTGCAGCACACCTCCAGTGTGCACCCTGCTGCACCCTTCTATTCGCCCCGCAGCAGTCGACTTTATTCAGACGACACCCTAGTGATGCTATCCTCTTTGATGAAGCCTTGTCACTATCAACATGGGCAGTACCAGTGATTGGGCCTGATGATATCCTCTGTGGTTCCTGCAATGGACTTCTTTGCTTATACACAGACACATCAACAATCAAGATAGCTAACCTTGCTACTGGTTCATCTCTGCATCTTGAGAAACCTGTAAACAATTTGAAGGGTGACCACTTCTCATTCTACAGCTTTGGATTTCACCCAACGACCAAGGAATACAAAGTTGCACATTTTCTTCGTGACCATCGTCCTAATGCTGCAGGAAGCTTTGAGGCCATTCAAGTTTACACACTTGGTGACGAAGAATGGGAATATGTTAGAACACCAGAAGATCTTAGCTTGAAGCTTGAGAAAAACTTGGTAGTGGTCAATGTTGATGGAAAAATGTATTGGTTAACTGAAGACAGAGGATCTAGCTGGCAGCATGCAGTCATGTCGTATGATTTCAGTGAGAAAAGTTTTGCACTGATAAAGCTGCCAACAGTTGACCTAGAAGATTCTGCAGTTGATTGTCCTCGTCGGCACTGGATCACGGAGATAGATGGGAAGGTATGTGTAGCAACCGCTCAAACCGGCCATCTGCCCAGAGTGCTCGCTGGTAAGCTGCAGATCTGGACACTAACTGGCAAATTGGAGCCAAGGTGGAGACAGAAGTATAACATTAAGCTCCCATCACATACCATCCGAGGACTACCATTTGTTCATGAGGATAAGATTGTGATACACGGAACGAGTGGTAACTTATATTCTTATAAGGTGCCTGGCAAAAGCTTTGAGATTGAGTTGAATAAGAGGGTGAAGTTATTAGAGTTAAGCCACCGCAGTGATAGCAACATTCGATTCCATATCTATGTGGGGTCACTTGTATCATTGGATGTATATCGAAATGCTCGTATTGTGCGTAGACCAAATCGCAAGGAGGCGTGGAATTCAAAGAAATGGCAAACTTGGGAGCATGAGCTTTGCAAGCGAGAGGAGATATGTAACATCGTCCATCAAATGGTGCCTGAAGTACTTGTATGTTGGCTAAACTGTCCTTACTAATATTAATTTATTCTTGAAGATGTGACAAATGACTATTTACTGTTTTGTAGGCATTTTGCATGAAAATCAATCACATCCGACAAAGTCCACCCAATCAGGAAATGTTGCAGCTAATAGACGTGGAAAACAATCATTTGTTGGAGCATCTGCCCTTATGCCCACACCAGGTATTTTTTTTACCAGAACGGAAGTTGCCACATTTGTTGTAATCCACTTCAGGTGGTTAATGATCACTTGAGCAACTATAAAGCATTGCTTTAAGGGAGTTGTGTTTGTTTTGTAACAAATGACTTGTTTGAGATTCCAGCATCCTAAGCCCCTCCGGCGGCTTAATTGGGTTGGGCAAAGTCTGCATATGGAGAAGTTTAATGCTCTTGTGGATAGAGCAAATTGTATCGTGAAGGTAAAAGTGTGTCGGTATTTCCCAGCCCAGCAGTACTCACGTGTCATTTTGGTTGGCCAAATTGATAAAATTAACCTTCCTATAGGACATAGTAAGTCAGCTAAAGGATGACATCCAGAGGAAACGAAGTTATCCGATAGATAAGGTAAAGGTAGGTGTAATTTATCAATCTTTTCTTATTAACTTGCTAGTTGTTGTTACTCGATTCTGTTACGATCTCGCTACCATAAGGAAATGGATTTTCTCAACATAAGCTAATTCACCCTAATATTCATAGTTTCATACATTGCAATGTACTCAGGTAGCATTTGTTTTCTGTACTTTTGTTGTAGTGAATTTGATTTGGCTAGCTATTAAAATCATTGAATATTAGTAAAACCGCATATTACAGAAATAATTAGTCATGATGGTTAAATTTACTAGAAATTCTCAACTAAACATGTTAGAAGAAACCTTATATATGACATCCTCAAAGAATTATTCTCTTGCTTTCGTATCATTGAGTGTGGCCATTTCATTATTATACATTTACTGATATGCTTTGTACCCGAAATAAATATATTTGCTGTTGTAAGATAGTAAATAGAGTAATCTATAATGTACACCTTTAGGAGGCAAAATAAAGAGAGATGAGTTGTAACCTCTAGAAAAAAAACCATCAACCGTAAAGATGGAGTGTTTGGTAGATAGGCATGTACTGCGAAACTTTGTTTTTCATTTATAGTTTATTGGGTTAATTATTGAACTTTATTTAACGAGATTGTGGCATGTTTGATGGTTTGAACCTTAGGAGCTGATTTCAGAAGGCGGTGCACTGGTACAAAGGTTATCTGCAGTGTGTGAAGGCAATAGCCATGGTCTGACAGGAGGGCAGTTGAACATCTAGGAACTGTAGCAGTTCTATGTGGAAGGTTTGTTCAGTAATTCATTGCTACTTTAGTTTCTGAAACTCTGGTAGGGCACGCCTTACTTGATGGTTGAATCCACGTATCCTCCTTATAGGTGCCGGGATGGATGTAATCTTTAACTTCACTGTCTGAATCATATTGGTTGTCTTCCACTTCCAGTTTTTATATAAAATTGGGGGCTGGGGTTTCACCTCTTAAAAGATGTTTTTTGATGAAATTTATCCTTTTTCTTGTATGCAGCGACGCCAAATTCAACCGGTAATGATTCTGCTACGTGACAACGTTGGGTATGAGTGTTCTGAAGGCTCTAGATCGGAGTTACATTTTAGCTCTCTGCAACTCTTGCTTCGTTTTGTTTCCATTGTGGGGTTGTTTAGTTCTTGGTTTTGAAGTTGTATACTGTAAACAAGTGTTTTGTGCACCACCTTCTTTGCAAGTGCAACTGTTTCGCGATATCTATGACATATTTTCATCTGTGTGATTTGGATACATGCTTCTATATGATGAGGATCTTCTTTGGACCAACTCCGGTCTATTTGGAGAAATTCATGAGGATCTTCGAAAAGATCTAATGGAGGAGTGGTGGACTTGGAATGTCCTTGTATGTTCTATATGATGAACTTTGAACCATGTTTGAAGAATTTTTTGTTGTATTTTATTTGAAAAATTGATGAACTATGTAATAATTAAGTACTATGTGTTGTTGAGGATTTGATTTCCAATTATTTGAGACTTAATTTGATATTGTTTGTCGATTACATGATTCATATGTATGCATTTGTCTGAGATGAAAATGTGTTTTCGTGCTTATTTTACACCATTTATTGGTGCCCTAAAATACATCATCTATGGGAGCAAAACCAGTTTTCGTGCCCTAAAACCAAAAAGGTGCTGCTTTATAATGAAAAATGGTGGCATAAAATAGGTCATCTACTGGAGATGCTCCAAGTCTCCTCTAAATTCTGGTTTTGTTTTCGTTTCTTTTTGCTGGTTCTGTAATTGGATTTCGTCTACATTGGTTTCTTTGATTCAGAAGGGAATTGTTGGCTAGGGTTCCAATTTGCAAGGTAGAAACTCCAATCCGTCATAACTTAGACTGAAGTTTAGGCGAGGACCATATTATTATTCTTTTATAACTGGGGTGAAAAGATAAGGGCGTGACTGGAGCTCAGTTGCCTGAGATCTCGTGAGATCTCAGTCAGCTCAGGTTAGTTCACGTTTTGTGCTGTTTTTTGTTGTTTCTAAATCGATCGGCCCAAAGCCCAAGCTGTGTTAATTTTGCTCTGTTCAACGAGTCGATCGATTACGTTCCCGTCTCGCTCACACGATTTGCTAGCTCCAGTCGAATGCTCCCAGCAATGGACCAATGCTTCCTTCCTTTTGCTAGCTTGCTGGTCCGGCTCCTAACACTAGTTTTTATTATGAAAAATTGAATTATTTAATAAAGATATTATATCACCATTTTAGTAATTATGAAAAACAATTCATTCCGAAAATGAAAAAGGTTCACATATATATAAAAATATTCCTTACAAAAAACTCGGTTGCAACTCACTTGAAACTGGACAAAAAAATTCAAACTCGGTTACAACCCACTTGTAACCGGACAAAAAGTTAGTTGCAAGTCGTTGCAACTGAAAAGAAGCTCGGCCAAACTGCAGTTAGAAAAACTCAGTTGGAACACAATTACAACTCAGGTGAAACACAATTGCAACCCACATGCAACTCTAAAAAAACAGTTGCAATCCACTTGCAACTGGACAAAAAAAAATCAAACCCATTTACAACCCACTTGTAACCGGACAAAAAGTCAGTTGCAACCGACTTGCAACTGAAAATCCTAGTTACAACACAATATAACTGGATAAAAATCCATTTCCAGCCGACTTACAATTGCAAAAAGAAACTGTTGCAACCCACTTGCAACTGGACAAAAAAAATTCAGTTACAACCAACTTGTAACTGGACAAAAAGTCAATCATAATGTATAAAAGCACAGTTGCAAGTGACTTGCAACTGTAAAAAAGCCCAATTACAACACACTTGCAACAGAAAAAAATAAATTACAACTTACAACCCACTTTTAATTGCAACTGGATATCAGTTATGGCCGAGTCGCAACTAAAAAAAATCTCAAACGCAACCTTCCTGTAGTATCTACTACATTTCACTCCTCATCGAGAGGAATGCAGTGGAAAAAAAGGCAAAAATAAGTGTCCCACGAGAAACAAATGCAAGATGAAAAAAGCCCAAGAGAACACGCTACGCATCAGAACAGTAGCAGGCCAGCCTCCTTTACGTGAAGAAGCTCCGCATGGCTTCCTAGACAACCAAAAAAAAATGCAAATTGTACGAATCTTGACACCTGATCCAACGGTGACGGAGATGACTGAGAACTAGTGAGTTCTCAGGCGACTTAGAACTAGCAATAGCGAAAAGATAAGGTTAAGAACCATAAACACACTCACTTTTGCGAAGGTGTATATTCTGTCACCAACTATATTTTGCATGTCAGTCTGTAAAATTGTTGATTGCAGAAGGCTTTGGTAGCTCTCTCACCGTGTCTTCGTTGGAATCCATGACAATGCAGCCAGCAAACAAGAAATGCCTGACCTGCTTGATATCATCGAACTTATACTTGTGAGGCTTTCGGTGAGCAATCTACTGAGGTGCCGTGGTGTCTGCAAGCTGTGGGGTTATTCGGGATCTCGTGCTCACTATGGCAAATTGGCACACCTCCGGAACGCGGAGCCTTCTCCCATTTTATTTTTCCAACGCGCGACGACTCTTGGTAATCTCTGCCCTAGTGAAGAAGTCCTCCTTGATGAAGCCTAGTCTCCATCAACATGGGGTGTGCGGTGTGCCTGTGATTGAGCCTGAAGATCCCTTGTGCACTTCGTGCAATGGTCTTACTTGCCTGTATTCAAGTAAATCAACTATCAAGATAGCCAGCCTTGCTACTGGTGAATGTATGCATCTCGCCAAACCTATGAAGAACTCGAAGGATGATCACTTTTCGTTCTACAATTTTGGTTTCAATCCAGCAACAAATAAATACAAGGTCACGCACTTTCGTCCTGACAAGCAGCTCCATGGTCGTGGCTCCTTCAGTGTCATTCAAGTTTATACGCCAGGTGATGAGAGATGGAGAGTTGTTAGAAGTCCACAAGCTCTATGCTTGAACTGTGTCGAACACAGTGGAGTTGTCGATGTTAGTGGAGCGATGTACTGGCTAACTGATAGTAGGTCTTAGAGCAGGCAGTGGATCGTCACAAGAAAGAATATATACATAGGGACAGATCACGTAAAGGTCTGTGAATCTTCTAACTACCCATTACTCTAGTAGGGTGCCGGTTCTTATTATACCAGTTCCTTTTGCAGGCTCATTTTGCTTAAATGAGAAAGTTAATGAGTTGTTGTTCGTATATACTTGCTCCGTCCTAAAATAAGTGTCTCAAGTTTGATAGAAAGCTTTTCTGAAACGTGTTAAAAATAATTTTTTTTAAACGTGAAGTTTGATATACATCCACTTTCTATCAAACTTGAGACACTTATTTTAGAACGGAGGGAGTACCATGTTCTTCACTTTTGCTATAGATGTGCAGTTTATTTTAAGTTAGATTCATTATATCTATTACGTTTATGATCTTTCAAACCTTCCGGAAAAAAACAAATATGCACATCCCTCTTGCTTTGCTTGGACCCTCGTCTGAGTTTCTGAAGATACACAATGTTCCTCATCAGTCATCACCTCCATCTTCCTAGGAGGAGACCCACAAATACTAGGCCTGTCATGACTGCTATGCATGACGCCAAGTAGTATGAATCAATTCCCGGACTGACTCGGTGCCATGACATCAGCTCCCTGTGCACCGTTGGCAGTCGCCGCCGGTGCCAGATGGCCTGGAGCCGCAGGGCCTCGTTCCTCTTGCAGCAGCAAACTGGGCGAGTAGCGGCGCGCGGAACGGTGTGGCGCCGTTGCTGCTGCTGCTCTGCCGCGTTTCTTCGTTTCAAGAAAGCGCTGCGGCGAGACGGACGAGCATGCAGATGCAGCATGAGGTGTCATCGAGCGGCAGGTATGGACAGGAATTGTGCCGTGGTGTGGTACAGGCATGCATGCATGCAGCCTTCACCTTGTGAGGATACAGACGCAGCAGGCACAATCAGGGAGCAGAGAGGAGTGTGGGCGTCTGAGTCTGACGGTGTGAGAGAAAGAGCATGAATGCTTTCAAGTAGGCTTCATTGATTAGAGGAAAAACTCTATTTTAAACCCTGAACTCATACAGGTTTGACGATTTGAACCCTCAACTCGGTTCAGACCCTAAATTATGCAATTCCGGTCTAAATCGAACCTTAAGCTGGGATCTATTATATACTAAAAGCACAATACAGAGGTCTAAAATAGAGACACCACGAGTTCACATCATCTGAATTATATTAACAGTTAGATCCATAATCTACGGCTATGATTTAATTATATAAATAGAGTACGTACCTACCCAACACGAGAGATAAGTCCTTTTTACACAAAACGTTACACATGATTATGTCATGATGACATCAGCAGTTATCAACGCTACCATACCCTTCCGTTTTAGGGTTTCGCTTTCCTGCTCCGGCGATCCCGGAGGAGTCCACCAAAAACGCTGACGGCGTGGAGATCTCACCACACCGCCGGCGGAAAGAGTTGCCCTAGCGATCAAACCACCGTGCCGCGACACGCTCCCGTTGCGGCATGGTGAACGGTAGTGGAAATACCGCTGCCGGTGAGGGGAAGGAGACGGCGGCGGAAGACCAGGAAGGGTCTCAAGCTCCAGAAATCGGGGAGAAGATTGATGACCTGCTACAGAGGCTAGAAATCACTGAGGATGAGGGGGATGCCATTGATCTAACGGAACTTGTCGAGGCTCGACCGACGGAAAGTAGATGGGTTGTGCTGCTTAGGGTTTGCCTGAATACCACCTTCAGTCATACCGCGTTCTTTACGTCGATGCAGATCTCGTGGGAACCAGCACGAGATGTCACTTTCAGGACGATTGATGATTTTACCTTTACTGCACAACTTTAGGAGGCAAAATAAAGAGAGATGAGTTGTAACCTCTAGAAAAAAAACCATCAACCGTAAAGATGGAGTGTTTGGTAGATAGGCATGTACTGCGAAACTTTGTTTTTCATTTATAGTTTATTGGGTTAATTATTGAACTTTATTTAACGAGATTGTGGCATGTTTGATGGTTTGAACCTTAGGAGCTGATTTCAGAAGGCGGTGCACTGGTACAAAGGTTATCTGCAGTGTGTGAAGGCAATAGCCATGGTCTGACAGGAGGGCAGTTGAACATCTAGGAACTGTAGCAGTTCTATGTGGAAGGTTTGTTCAGTAATTCATTGCTACTTTAGTTTCTGAAACTCTGGTAGGGCACGCCTTACTTGATGGTTGAATCCACGTATCCTCCTTATAGGTGCCGGGATGGATGTAATCTTTAACTTCACTGTCTGAATCATATTGGTTGTCTTCCACTTCCAGTTTTTATATAAAATTGGGGGCTGGGGTTTCACCTCTTAAAAGATGTTTTTTGATGAAATTTATATAAAATTCAATTGTGTTTTTATATAAAATTCAATTGTGTTGGTGATTGGAAGAAGGCGCTGCATGGAGGGCCGTGGCTGTTTCGCCGTCAGGCAGTGATCATTGAGGAATATGACGGGCTGGTGAATATCGAGTCTCTCACACTAGATTCGATCCGGGTTTGGGCGAGGATAATGGGCCTCCCTGAATTAATCCGCGATGATGCGGTTGCTAGGACACTGGCAGCTAAGATGGGAGAGGTGCTGCAAGTGGAGATGGGCATCAATGGAGCTCAGTACATCAAGTTTGTCAGGGTGTATGTAAGAATCAAACTCAATAAACCCCTGCTGCGTTTTGTCACTGGAAGGGCTGGACCAGGCCAGGGGCCACAACAGTTCCGTGTACTTTATGAGAAGATGCCGCGGTTTTGTGCAAACTGCGGAGTGATAGGCCATGTTGCCGATCAGTGCGGTACCGGAGATCACGATCCAGCAAAGTTCCAGTATGGGAACTTCATGATGGTTCCCATGGAAGATCTTTGGTTTAAACCACCAAAGGAGTTTGTTGCTAGACCTGGAGCAAGTAACTCAAGAGGAAGAGGAAGAGCTCCCAGAGGAGGAAGGAGCGGAGATATGGGGGCTGGACGTGGTGGCAGGGGTAGTGAGGCTCCCCACATGCCCGAACAAATGGATACAGAGATCCCGTACTTTGGTCCGAACCTAGGAAACACTCCTAGCAGATTGGCCCGTAAGAGGTTAGGCAATGCAAGAAACAACAAACCTGTCAAGCCGACCTTGTATCTGACAGGAGCTGCACATGACGAGGCTCGTGAAAATGTATCTGCCGAGACGACCCCACAAAAGGTGCAAGACATCAAGAGGCAGAAAAAAACTGGTTCAGATTCAGAAGTTGCTGATAATTCCAAATTGGCGGGCTCCTGTGTGGAGCGCTGCCCGGATCAATGAGGATATTAGGCCGGAACTACCGAGGGTTGGCCTCTTCTTCGGCAGTTCGTTCGCTGCAGGATCTGCAGAGGCAATATAAACCAGATATTATCTTTCTTTCGGAGACTCATCTGGATAGAGCGGCTGGGGAGAGACTGAAGCTGAAGTTGGGCTTCGCGAATATGGTTGTGGTTAACAGTGATGGACGTGGAGGTGGCATGCTGATGTTCTCGACTCAACAGGTTAAGCTCAGTCTGAAATACCAACACAAGAATTATATTGATGTGTTGGTTATGGGCGATGATCCGAGCAAGGATTGGCGTCTTACTAGTTTGTATGGCGAATCAGTTTGGAGACATAAGCACAGAACATGGACCTGGCTACGTGACTTGCATGGTCAATCGCAGCTTCCGTGGTTGGTGATCGGAGATATGAACGAGATTTTGTTCAGTACTGAAAAGGAGGGAGGTGCCCCCAGACCCCAACGGTATATGCAGGCATTCCGTGACTGTCTGACAGATTGCAGTTTGCAGGACCTGGGGTATATAGGCGATATCTTCACTTGGCAAAGAGGAGATTTGCGTGAACGGCTAGATAGGGCAGTAGGTAATGCCAGCTGGTCGAGTTTGTTCCCAAATTCGGCGGTGCACCACTTGACATCGCCAGGCTCTGATCACCGGCCAATCATGGTGGATACAGAGACATATGCGCCGGTTTTGGAACGGCGAAGCGGCAGGAAGCTCTTCGAGGGAAGATGGCTAAAAGAGGAGAAGGTGGGGGATATTGTTTCATCTGCTTGGGAACATGCCCCGCCACGATCCCCTGTTATGTCCAAATTACAAGCGGTCCACTCTGAACTTCATGAGTGGGATCGTTCAATTCTGAAGGCGCCCAGGAAAAAAAGTAAGGGACCTGACAAAGGAATTGGATAAATTACTTAGTGAACCAATGGGTGCTGATAACTCTCAGAAGCAAGCTGAGATTACTAGGCTCATTGAAGTAGCTCTGGAACAAGAAGAGATGCATTACATGCAGAGAAGTAGAGCAAATTGGCTGCTGCATGGTGATAGGAATACGACGTTGTTCCATAACTTTGCGAAGGCACGTCGGAAAAGGAATGCGATCACTAAACTGCAGGATGAAAATGGAATCTGGAAAGAAGGGAATGAAGAGATCGGTAGCCACATAAAGGATTACTTCAGCTCCCTCTTCCAGACTGAAGTGCAAGGTACGGATCCCACGCTACTTAGCAGGGTGAGACCTCGTGTGTCTCAAGCAATGAATGATGCTTTATTGAAACCGTACACAGCAGAGGAAGTGAAATCTGCTATGTTCAGTATAGGTGATTTTAAAGCACCAGGTACTGATGGATTGCATGCTGTCTTCTTCAAGAAGTTCTGGTCAGTTGTTGGTGATCAGGTAACGACTGAAGCACTGCAAGCACTAAATACAGGAGCTATACCTGAAGGGTGGAATGAAACTGATATTGTCCTGATCCCGAAGGTTGAAAGCCCTGAAAAGATAACGCAATTCCGTCCAATTAGCCTATGTAATGTGATGTACAAGGTGATTGCGAAGGTTTTGGCAAAGAGATTGAAGGAAATTTTGCCTGAAATTATATCACCTACCCAGAGTGCGTTTGTCCCAGGTAGGCTGATTACAGATAATGTATTGATTGCTTATGAATGCTTCCATACAATCAAGAAGAAGAAACAAGGAAAATCGGGGCTTTGTGCTGTCAAATTAGATATGAATAAGGTTTACGATCGAGTTGAATGGGGCTTTTTACATGATATGATGCTGAAGCTTGGGTTCTCTCAAGCATGGGTAAATATGATCATGGCTTGTGTGACCAGTGTGAACTACAGGATCTGGTTTAATTCAGACGAGACTGATTGTTTTACGCCCACAAGAGGAATACGAGAAGGTGATCCCTTATCTCCATACCTATTTTTGTTATGCAGTGAGGGCCTCTCAAGTTTGCTGGAACATGAGGAGATGTCTGGTGGTATTCAAGGTGTCAGGGTGTGCCGTAGTGCACCGTCGATTTCTCATTTGCTCTTTGCCGACGATTCCTTGATACTGATGAAAGCTGATGTGTCTAACACTACCGCTCTTCGTAATGTTCTGGATCTTTATTGTGCAAGCTCGGGGCAGCTTGTAAGTGAGGCAAAATCTAGTGTGTTCTTCAGTCCAAACACTAGTGTGGAGGTCAGGGCAGAAATATGTTTACAATTGAATATTGTAGCAGAATCCCTGTCGGACAAGTATTTGGGCTTACCTGCATTAGTGGGTGCAGACCGAAGTGACTCTTTTCAGCATCTTATTGATAGAGTGAACAAGATGATCAATGGGTGGAATGAGAAACTCCTATCTATGGGAGGAAAGGAAATACTACTTAAGGCATGTGCTCCGTCCATTTCGGTTTATGCAATGTCTGTGTTTAATTTACCGAAGCAAATTTGCAAAGAGATAAACAATGCAATTGCTCGGTTCTGGTGGGGAGGTACAGAGCAAAATAGGAAAATACATTGGATGGCATGGTGGAAAATGTCAGTTCCCAAGCAAGATGGTGGCATGGGTTTCCGAGATTTACATCGCTTTAACCAAGCCATGCTAGCTAAACAATGTTGGAGATTATTGAGCGAACCGTATTCCTTGTGTGCACAGGTACTAAGAGCTAAGTACTATCCGGATGGAGACTTACTGAACGCTGTGCTAAAAAAGGGGTCATCTTATACCTGGCAGAGCATCATGTCAGGATTGAAAACCTTCAAGCGTGGTAGCATTTGGAGGGTGGGAGATGGCACAACCATCAACATTTGGACTGACCAATGGGTTCCCTCTAGCCCAAACCGCCAGGTTATGACACCAAGAGGAGCATGCCTCTTGTCGACAGTCCAAGAGCTAATTGACCCAGTCATGGAATGTTGGGATGAAGAGCTGCTTCGGGACAATTTCTGGTCGATTGATGTGGAGCGGATCTTACAAATACCGCTGCCTAGTCATGGACAACCTGACTTTATTGCATGGCACCTAAATAAATCAGGTTGTTTTTCGGTGAGATCTGCTTACCATGAGGAGTGGAAGGCAATGTATAGCAGAAGATTAATACGAGGTGATGGAGCTGCTAGATCATCACCGCATGAGGTTTGGAGGAAGATCTGGAGTGCAAAGGTACCACGCAAGGTACAGATTTTTAATTGGCGTGTGCTGCATGGTATAGTGCCTTGCCTTTGTGAACTAGCAAATAAGCACATTGGTAATGCAGTTAATTGCCCGGTGTGCAAGGTTAATCCAGAAGATCTTAAACATATGTTGTTCAGATGTGAGAGAGCAACAGAACTATGGACAGAACTTGGCCTACATGGTCGGATCAACAGAGCTCTCCAGGCTGATAGGGCTGGTTCTTCGGTTCTAGAGGAGCTGCTGTGTTCGGAAGGTACTGAAGCAAAGGATGAGGTTGAAACCATTCTAGTTTCAGGTTGGTATTTATGGTGGATGAGGAGACAAATCAAACACAATGAATCTGTACCCAATCCGGGAAGAGCAGCGCTGAGCATTAGAGGTATTGTTGCCAATAATGTGAAAAATAAGGGATCTCAATCTACCCTGAAGCGTAACGGATGGGTTAGACCGGCAAGTGGAGTCTTGAAACTGAATGTTGACGCGGCATATTCACCAGATAGAGGAGATGGTGCTATGGGTGCGATCATCAGGGATTCTGGCGGATAGTTTGTTGCTGCATCTTGTGATTATAGGCCTCATGCAATCGATGCCTCGACGATGGAGGCTTTGGCACTACTGTCAGGTTTGCGATTAGCTGAGGGCCTCGGCTGTAGGTCCATTGTTGTTGAATCGGACTCTATGGAGGTGGTGGAAGCTGTAGCTAACCCTAATGACTACAGAGGTACTGGAGCAGTGATTATCGATGATTGCCGAGAAGTGCTGATGACTCTAGGCAGATCGACTTTACAGCACTGTCCGCGGGAGGCCAACCAAGTTGCACACGAGTTGGCTCGCCGAGGTGCTCTACAAGGTTCAGGAGAAGCTTGGTTTGATGATATACCAGTTTTTATCAGTTCTGTAATTCAAAACGATCTTGTTATCATTCAATAAAGTCACGGTAAATTTCAAAAAAATGATGACATCAGCAGTTTTTCCTTTGTACGATTCCTTTTTTTTCACAGAACGTGGCTGCACAAAACGTGCACATGATGATATCACGGCATCAACCTTTTTTTCTTTGTACAATACTGATTATATGAATTTCAAATTTAATAGGTTAAACCACATCATCTAAATTAATTTTAGTGATTAGATCAAAAGAAATATGGTTAAGATTTAATAAAATATTCATTAACTGTTTTGAAACGACAATACATCCAGGACTACCTATAATTAACTGCAGCGTGATAGCCAGAACAAGAAAAAACAGAAACATTATGAGAAAAAAACGATGCATCCTATAGCTAGCTCCAAATCTGGTACTAGATGGAAAAAAAAATACTAACCGGTATCAAAAAAAAATCTGAACGATGATGAGGAAAAGAATTCTGATCCAGACATAAGGATAGCTAGCTCTAAATCTGTTCGGTGATGGAACTTTTTTTCCTACAGCTGATCCATACTTACCGGCAACACTATTAAACATGAGCCGCATCCTAGCACGACAATATAGAAGAGCCCTATAAGTAAGATTGTTTGCATGTATATACGAATACCACCTGATATATATAAATTTAAGAACCAAATGTTTAGAAAATCCGCATGAGATGTTGACTTCAAAATAAGTTCTGTGTCACGCAATGGCGCCAGGATACGCCTTCATAACAAAAACTATCTAATAATAACAATGTTATCGCCGAACCACTGAGGGGGGAAAGAAAGGACATGCCAGAACCATTGATTCAATGGATTCCTAAACAACAAACAATTGATCTGGAGAAAAACAAAAAGAGTTAGACAACTACAATAGAGATTTATTCCTCACCACACCATCTCAACCATGGACACATTTTTGTGAAAAAAATCAGACCTTCTGCTAGACATTACATGCCATAAATTTTCAGAAAAGCGAAACGTTTTATATTTGAGGTTGATATTTAACTAAAAATCAATAGTCATAACCATTTAAATGTTGCGCCGCTGGATTCTGCACTCCCATATTTGATGGCACGTGAAAAGGAAACTCAATCAGACATGTCATACCTAGCTTACTCTATCGTGTCAAGACATGACTATGTCTCTCTCTCCTTTTCCTTTAAATTTGAAAACAGATTGTATAGAAACCAACCCGAGCATGTACGACATGCACACATTTAAATTTGGATATATAGTTGGACATCGTGTTAAGACATGAATCTTTCGCTTCCCTTTTCTTTAAAACTAGAGACGGTTCTGTATAGAAATAATTACGGCCAAACATAGCTCTAGCTAGCTAAGTGGTCATAAAAATATACATACATAGATATGTGTGCATGACCGAAAATACAAGTTTAATCAAAAGATAACAATAATTTTTAGAAACATTGAATACGATGTAGATATACTCACAAGCACACTACCACCATATCTATGCAGATCCTTACACTACATCTCATTGACAACTTGAGTCAAGTACCTTCAAGATTACGAAGTTAGCACAATTTACTCCCAAACCAAATGAACATCAACTGGAATTTAAAAAGAGTAAGTCTGTTTAATTATACACATATGGCGTAAAGCCCGAGATTTTGTAATACCCCGCAGTTATAGGATCCGAGAGGGGTAGAAATTAGAATTGTGCATTTTGCATTAATGCATGTTTGAAAAACCCGGATAATTTTCGCGCTTTTGTGCAAAAGGGAAAAGGAGTCGATACCGAAAAACGCCAGCGATCCCTGGTATGATCTCTGACAAGTAGTCGAGTGTTGTCGATGCACCTAAACCCTGGAGTGCGAGAGAGGGGGGTTTTAAAATGGAATCACTCGAACTCTAAAAAGGGAGTCTCGAGATAGTTAGGGTAAAATATTTCGATTCTTATCTTCTCCTTCTTCACAAATCAACTTGAGGAAATTTAAACAAATTCAAACTCAAATCTTGAAACAAATGCATTATAATTCGGAGAACGCATTAAAATAAAATAAACACATCACTCACATAACAAAACATCAATATTTCAAAGACAATAACCTACACATTAACTCAAAAGAAATACATCTTTATTCATTCTTACACAAATATATCTCAACTCAAGAATTTGAAATAAAGATATAAGAGTTACAAGCAATTCCACAAGGGAATTTAATCACTTTACAATGATATTAAACAATAGTACAAATACATAATTACAATATTGAATATTTATTACAATTTACAAGTGCCTTTACACGATTACAAAAAGAAACTAAAACCCTAGAAATCTATAAGCTAGAGCCTTGAGCCAATGAATCTTGTACCAGCAAAATAAACAGCAAAGACAGAAGGAAATAATGGGTTAGGATTAAAATGTTGTCAACACCACTAGGTGTTGACTGTTATTGGTTAAACCCTGGCATTACCCACACAATACTAAGGATTGTGTGAGTAGGGTGGCGAATAAAAGGATTTGGAATGCTTAAAGACAATAGGGGCAGACCAGATGCTTATTTAACAAGGCAACCATGGGGCAAAGGCAAATAGTGTTGTGCTTAGCACTTAAAACCAAGGGACAAAGGCATCTGAACTGGAGATTAGCATCTGATCTCAGGTAGTAAACAAAAGGCAACTGCATTCCAGAAATCAAATTATGCCAGGATTCAAATGAGGCAACCTAGGCAACCTGAGGTATCACACTTATCTATTAATTAGATAAATGGATCCAGAATGTATGAACAAGCCATAATTAGCTTAGTTAAGCCCTCAGATAAACAAATCTTATCAAACCGACAGAGTTAAGCCCATGCCGACATTGTTAAATTCCAAACTTCACAGCCAAGCAAGCCAGCATAAATATCTCAGATGAGATAGGATCAGTGACTCAATAGTGATCCTCAAGAGGTGATGAACTGATGAACTGCGCAGCAGAGCCTATCACCTAGGTGAGAATCAGTGCAAGGCCTATCAACAAGGTGAAACCAAGTGCAAGACTTAGTCAACAAGGGCAGCTCGAGGAGAAGGTCCACCAGCAGTGAGAGAGAACTCAAATGCATTTAACCTGGAGGTGAACATAGTCGGTTCAGAGGCTGTTAAATAGACCCCAGCCGTAGGAGCAAACATCACACACAAACCTGAGCACAGCACAACCTCTGGAGATCATCCACACACTGTTCTTACTCAAGAACACACCAGACCATGTCTGGAACCTAAGCAAAACAACCACAAGCCTTTTCAGCTAGAATATACACTCTAGGAAATCTGAAGCAGCTAGGAGGTGCAGGCACAACCCTTGGAGCAAGAACCAACCCTACAGTTGTGTACAACTACACTACAACAGCAGGTTGATCCTTTGTATGTGTGCAAGCATCACTGCAACATGGCAGTGTTATGCTTAGCAATCTCAGCTGTGTGTGGTTCAGAAGAGAAGGAGTTGGAGAGGGTTGATTCTGTATCCACAGAACCAACTAAGCAACAAGTATTGCTTGTGAGAAAGAGAGAGAGATGAGTGCAGTGTCTGTTCTTTTATTTTATTTTTAACACACACAAGTGAACCAGAAGTGCTTCTGGATTAACTTGTGAATGCATATAGATGCACACCAAGCATCTATGTGTATGGAAGAAGCACAGGAAAGCATCAGAAAAATACACAATTAAAACACACAGAAATAATGTGTAACTCCAACTAATGGAGGCATCATCATTAAAACCATGTATTAAGTCATGTGTGTTTATACATCATGGCTTGATGCTCTAAATGAGCCCAGCTCAGTAGATTAACTAGCATCATAGCTTGATTAAATCCAAGTTGAGAGGAGAGTTAGACAAAAGGAAAGGGGAGTAGTTGTTGCTTAGCAACAATTGCTCAACTGCTAACACAGTAGCAGGAGCAAGAGGAGGAGATTATACAGCATTCTATGAGTTCTAGAATGCATTAGTGGTTGTTAGACACACCAGAGCATCTCAGACATATGCTAATGCAAAGCCTGAACCATATCAAAGGAGGAGGTACACATATATGGACTTATGCCACACTGGTATATCCAGAGAAGCCGTTATACAGCTTCTGCACTGCAACAGGAAGCAATATGCTTCAGTAAGCAGCAATTAAAGGCATTAACATGCTAGCAGTGCAACAGAGAGGACTACAGGAGCATAATAGCCTAGCATCAGAGCATACATAGTCATCACAGGCGTGTCACAGTAGCAATTAGAGTGCATCAGAGAGTAGCAAGGCATTTAGGAGAACATTTGTTCTCAAGACTAAGTATTTGGTTAACAGTGACATCACTGAACAACCAAATCCCGAAATCTAAAGCATAGGAAACCCTAGAACCATAGGAAAAGGCCTAAGCATGCATGGATTTGAGCAATTGGTGCTCAAACTGATACAAAGGAGTAGGAAAACGTCCAAGAGGAGCACCAGAGCCACTAGAACTCGAAGGAGACGAAGACCACTTACCGGCGACCATTGCCGTAGCTCCGAGGCGACGAGGCAGTGCCCGTGCAACCTCTGGAGGGGGAAAACGGTAGTAGAGGTACCCGCGCACGTCGCTAGAGCCCCGAGAGAAGCTCGGAGGCTTCAATGGCGAAGAACAGCACCGAGCGGAGCACCGTCACCGAAACCCTAGGTTCGGGGATCGAGTTGCGCAGGCCCTAATCTGGTGGAGAAAAGCAAATCGAGCGGGACAGGAAGAGAGAGGGGAGAGTGGGGAGCATTTTGCCCCACGGCGCGGCGGCAGCGGCGGCCGGAGTTGGCCGGAATCAGCAGAGGCGCGGCGGCGGCGGCGAGTCGCCAGCGGAATCGTGAGAAGAGAGGGAGAGCACGGGGGAGAGAGAGAGCACACGCGGGTCGACCAGACTGGCTCGGTCGGAGCCAGGTCTGAGTCATTTTGACTCGGTTCGACCGAGTCAGTCTAGGGGCATTTAAGTAATTTCACATTTTGTGAATTATACAAGGTAAAAATAATTATTTCTCACTGAAATAAAACCCTAAAAATACAATAAAAATATCCACACACATCAGAAAAATCCAAGGAAGTTGATTATGATTTTTATTGAATTTTTTGGAAAACTTTTGAGTGATGAAAAAATTCAAGGTTCCTTAAGTGGATAATCCTTGAAATATTTTCCAAAATGTATTTTCTACAAGGAAATAAACTTGGGAAAATTGTTGAACAAGTTCAAATGACATTTTGAACATCATCTACATTTCAAAATATGACTGTCCAGTCACTCATCCTAGAATATAAAATACACCAAGAAATCATCTTTAAAATTGGGGAATTTTGGGAAAAACACCTCGAATGCATATCATTTATGCATAAAGGCATGCATTTGAATTTTTGAACATTGTCTCATATGAGCAATGATTTGGTTTTCAGAACACGAGGGTCTCAACTCGTCGGAAGCTTTAGACTGCACTACTTGTCAGTCTCAAGGCAAGTTTCATACTTGCATGTCCTGATTGATTATTTTGCTACAAAGTATGTGCAAAATAATATCATTGCATTTCAAAAAGAAAAATTATTTTCGAATGATGTGAAGTGCTATAAATATTGTTTGGCGGGCGATGGAACCATGGATGGTACGGATATCATGGTGGAGGTTCCATCGTACGGAAAGTAAATACCTAGGAATTAATCACCCAAGTTCCAGTGATCCTAGCGCCGTGTTGAAGTATCGGCCAACAGATTCACTATGGATGGGCTAGCTAGAGGTTCTTTCCTTCGGATGTATATCCTCGGCAGGCTATCTCCTGGTTGCGTCCGTTGCGGCGGCCAACAGCGTGGAACCGCATACGTTCCCACCTGACGGGGTGAATTGGAATAGTAGCTCGGGAGTGGTGGCGAGCTTGGTCTTAGTACCAGCTGGGCCATAAGGGGCGGATATGCATTGTGCCGGGGAAGGACTCCACATGGCTAGGTGCCCTGAGTCCTGGCTATAGCACAGATGGTGTGCAAAGAGAGCATTTAAGGGCCAGGCTGCTGTTGGGTAAAGCAATGCAGCTCTGCAGAGTCATAAAAAGAGAAATTGTGACTGTCACATCCTTGTTCCAGGAAGGAACCACAGACCGCAGCGGGAAAGGCATCCCAAGTGATGACTATGAACCCATGGAGACTGGGAGCTTAGTTTTATAAATTAAAATTGGACATTTCAAGAAATGTTTTCCAAAACCTGCATATTCATTTTGACTTTTTGGTCAAAATGGTAGATAGTGCATACCACTTATCTAAGCATAATGCTAAACTTGCTGAGTAACGCTGTTACTCATTCGTTCCCTCTTTTGATCCCTTGCTTAGATTGTGAGGGGAATTTGGAGGTGGGTTACGGACTGTACCATACTAGCGAGGTGGACTATGAAGAGCCGGACCTCTCCGGAGCAGTGGAAGGTGTGGACTACCTGATCTTCTATGGAGCTGGCGACGACGAGGAGGAGGAGCCCCAGACCTAGAAGTAGTTAAGGAACCGGGCCGAGCGATACTAGACTAGTACTACTTAGTGTTGAGCCCATGGTTCTTAGTTTGCTTTTATCAATAAGCCGAAGGTTGACACCTGTCACCTGGCCAGTAGTTGAATTTCCACCTTTACAGGAGGAAGACGTTGAATCTTTTATGCATTTCTGGCTTGTAATATTTAGCAGTGTGGAATAAAGTGGACCCGCAATGTTTCTGTTGTACTACTCTGTGTGATGTAATATTTACGAATCAGTCCTTCCGTGGGTGTTATGTCGAGACTTGTACACTACATTATGCAGTGGTGTGCGGGGTCACTACAGATTTGCTTAAACAATAATAATTCAAGCCAAAAAATATTTTCTCTATGGACCACAAACCCATGATATTGTCATGAATATCATATGACACTAAGATTCTGCACTACCACAAAACCATGATATTGTCATGAATAACACACTAATATAAACTGCCCAAAATACGCGTATGAGAGGGTGAATGGAGTTTTGAAGATATTGAAGAAGAAAATTGGTGAAAGGGAAAATCTGGAGATCAGGTTCAAGGCAAAGGGGGTTGAGAACTTTTAGACATCTGACACTTTATAATGCAACATAAAAAAAATTAACTATTCATTCACAAAAATAAATTATACTTTAAAATCAAAATGTTGTAGAAAAGCACAATATCATACAATAAGATAGACATGTGAGAAGTTATCATAAAAGCAAAACATCTTATCATCAACCTAGCGTACCATCTTTTTCTTAGTAAATCAAAAACAAAAAAATTCTTAACTATTCATAAAAAAGATCAAAACTAACATATCATCATACTTGTGTTTGAACAAATCAAGAGTAAATAGGTTTTCATAGTTGTACTTAAGATAATCATGGTTAATAGATCATGATAATTGTACCAACGATAGATCTTCCAAAAGTGTATAAAGTTCTACAATAGAATTTTAACTCATAACTCCAACATGATATATAGACATCATGAAATGATAGTATAGTCAGAAGGATAAAGCTAAACTATGTATACCAAAGGATGGGTTGTCCTCGGGATATCTCACCGATAATAGCTAAACTTTCATTAGAAATGATATGCTACAATTTTCATTTAATATAATACTAGAGTTATTATAAAAAGATTCTTAGAAATATAATAACTCTGGTAAATCCTGGATTTACAAAAGTGAAAGTCCAGGACTTACACTTTTGAAAATTACAAACATAAAAGGCACTTATATCTATCACACTCAACCCTAACTAAAACAAAGGCTTAATTATAACATTTGGAAATAAATTATGCCTAATGATTGCCTATAGTTTTCCTATGATGTGATTAAACACAGCGTCATGTTAGTTTTTTTGTGAAGAACTTATTGGTTTTTTGTCCTTCAAATTTAGTAAGATACATCACTGTAATTTGCATACATGTAGAATAATTATGACGGGGGAATATCCCAAAACAATGTAGTACATAGCAGCGTAGTCATGTTTCATGACACAACTATTATTCGGTTGAAGAGTGAGTTTAGTAGGAAGAATGTTAAATTGTGCAAATATGGACCTACATTTGGGAAGGGCGATAATAACATGTTTTATAGCCTTTTGTTGTGCAATTTAAAATATTGTTTGTGAGATGACTTGCGATAAATTGATGATTGGTTAGAATGTTGAAAGTACGTACCATCCAAGTGTTTCGACTTAAGTATATTGCATGTATGTATGTGGAATCTAATGTGTTAGTGAGAGACTACAATTGCGTTTATAAGTAAATGACTTCTAAAATATGTCACATGACATTTTTTTTTGGAAATTTCATAATAGCTGCTCTCCCAATAATTCACAGATTATAATATTGCAAGAGTCTTAGGTAATTTAAATTCCCACATTTCCGGTATCTAAAAACCCAAGAATAAATTGCATATGAACATTTTCAATATGCTAAAGACAATGTCCTCGCATTTGCAAGGGCCACCTTGCTAGTTTGACTAAAAACGCTGACGTGGCAAGTCAGAGCACGGGATGCTTCTCCGGTTTTCTCTCTGTTTTGTTTTCTGTGAGCTTGACTATGGGTCTATGGCGTCCATGTACTGCGCCACTCGCCGCTCCCGAGCTCGCTATTCTTGGATGCAAGCTCGTCGCTGAACGTGTGGCAGCAGTGCGGGTGCGGCGACGACCGACGGAGATTTGCCTACTTCAGGGTCTGGAGTCCACGCCTCGAGGACGTGCATCTGGGGCGCGAGCACTCTCACCGGCACAGGCAGCGCGCGCAGCTGGCACTGCTCGCGCGACCGGGCGGTGGCCGGTTTGCTGGCGACTGGATCGGGGCCGTACCAGACCGGAGACGCGAGCCTCGCGGCCAAGACGAGTAGCCCGCAGTTGCGAGCAGGCAGAGCAGGGGCGCGGTGGCTCGGAAGCGAGCAGAACGAGCAGGGAGCGGCGGCGCTCGGCCGTGAGCAGGGTAACCTCTCCGTTAGACGACCTTCTGTTTTTTTTTTGTCAAATCTAACGTTTTAACCAAGCTAATCACTCCTCTTAAAAATCTAGACAGATAACCTCTCCGTTTAGACCTTGTATTTTTTTTTGTTAAATCTAACGTTTTAACCAAGCTAACCTCTCCGTTCGGGCTAAGTACTAGACAGATAAATGGCGGAAGCCATGCATAAAAACTCACTTAATTTTCGTGTGCGGGCGGTGGCGGCCGCAATCGACGTCGTCGCCGGTCTACTGCTGCATCCCGCCTCCATGTGTTGCGGCGCTGACTGAGCCACCGTACGCCGGAGTAAGTGAACTCCCGCCGTTGCCAGAGTCGTCGCCTTGCAACTTGCATTTCTGCACGTTGCTGCCTCGTGTCGGAGAGTCGCCGCCTGACGGCCGTGCACCATCTCGGCGTCAACCTGAGCTAGGGCACGCCGTGCCGCAGTCATCGTGCTCACGTTTGCTGTTCAACCTGATTGATCGATCGGTAGTCATCTCTAGGAAAATGCTTTTTATCGAATCGAGCTCCTTTTTATCAGGCGGATAGGAATCCCTATGGTTAAGCATACAAATATTAGTTAAACTAGGGAGTGATTAGGGCTCACTAAAGTGAGAGTTAATTCTCACTCAGATGACGTCATCCATTTACACATGCAACTAATGTGTAATTCATTGCAAGTAAAAAAAAATTAGTTGTAACTCATGTCTAAGTGGGAAAATTCTGCAACTTATGTGCAACTCACATCCCACACGAATCACGATGTAAATTTAACGGGATTAGAGTTGAGTGAGCTCTAACTTCATTCTCACTCGAGTGAGAAATAACAAAACCGTTATAAATATGTATCACGATGGTAATAATTAATCCTATGAATTTATTAAACTAATACCAGAAAAACATAAGAAAATTAGTAACCACTCTATAGTCCCGTATGATATAGCGAAATTAATCATCTATTAACCACCAAAGATTAATCATCAATTCAACAAATTATCAGCCGACTGATGTTACAGCCCACACATACAACTAGTACATATATGCTACGAGGACTTTAACTGTATCACGAAATAAACTGGGCCGTCCATTTTGAGCGATCCAAGGGCTGGTGTACTCTCGTACTCTGGAAATCAGGCCACTGAGTACTAGCTCAACAACTTAGTCAGTCTTGTGGATTATCTCGATCGGAGGTCCAAATAGTAAATTCATTTTTGGTAAAATTTTAGGTGTTAATATTTTGTCACGTTCAACTTATTTTCTGTCTCAATCCTAAAATTGTATCATTTCATCGAACAAAATTTGGCGACGTTCATGCGACGGCGATGTGGGATATGCAGCAGTCGATCAGATAGGGGGGCAAGTGACGAGGTGGCGATGATGACGCTGGAGTAACGGCCAACTCCCTGACTGGGCGAGGTCTCGGTGGAGGGATATGGAGGAGCCGGGCTGAGAGGGGGACGTGATCGCACCGACATCGAGGAGCAGGACATGACAAACAAGGACATTGTTCCTTTTTTTTTTTACTTTGATCAGACTGTCACACCAAAAGTCTAACATGCCATCTAATCACAGAGCGTCAAATTGACCGGTACTTAACCAGCTGGTTTTGGAGTACCAGGATGCTGTAAAAATCGCCATTTTTTTTTTTGAAACTAACACCGGGGGGAGGGCATCCCCACCTGAATTTTATTGCTTCAAAACCGAGAAATTACATAGTACAGAGAGATACGTGATCACGCCAGGCGGCGATCTCAGCCTTTGCTACTGCCTTTATCCACAACATGTGTCGTGGCTTGTATGTAGGCGCGTATATCTAGGTCGCTAATTTTACCTATGTAATATAAATTATATAGCAGAAAAATTATATCGTTTGAAAATTATGGTCTTCAAATTGACGAATTATGGGTACGCGCATGGCCTATAAACTGAAACAATGGGAGTAGTAATAATTAAATGGTACTCCCTCTGTTCCTGAATGTAGGGTGTATAATTTTCTGCACGAATATTAAGACATGTATTTTGCATATAATTGACTCATTTTATTTCTGGAAAATATCGTGAGAAATGAGTTCTTAATAAGCAACAAATGAATACAATCCATTAAATCTCTCTACTGAGACTATGTCTCATTTTTTATGGGTCAAATTTGTTTATAAATAGCAAATACATCTTATATTATGTTTTTTTTCAAAAAACTATACACCACGGAGGGAGTATTATAGAATCCTCCAAACTTGCGGTGTGTGGAAAATACTTATTCGGGCATTTAAAAACCTTAATTACATGCGTAGCTAATTGTGGGGACAACTCCAGGTGATTCCGATGGCTACCCACTGGATTTGCATCCTTCCTACAGTCAACAGCGAAGTGAGATGCCATGAATTTTGGATGCAACCGCCTAGAGTCGGTCGCATCGGATTTATACAACCAATGCAGCTGGCATTCTGATAGAATGATAGCATGTTGATGTAGAGCCACCACATGTCATCCCTGCTCTTTAGATGGTTGATTCATGTTTCGATGCTATGTGATCCATGATGTAATACTTTTGTAACCCTGAGCGACTTTTAATAAATTAATAAAAGTCTTATTGATCAAGGTTGGGGCTGCCCTTTTTCTATAAAAATAATAATATGTAGAGCCATTTGAGAGCACTGCTTACATAATGTGATTCTCCATGCATGTATCTCTCCTTTAGCGTAAAAAAGGATGCATGTTTGCCTTCGGATTTTAAGCATTCCGTAATAGCATCCGGTTCAAGTATATCAGATTATCAGTAGATGAGCCGGCATGCTCCGAGCAAACCCTTTCTTTCGCTCCTTTGCTCCTATGCCCCCTTTCTTGATCATACCAATTCTCTAGGCTCTAGTCCGAGACGACGTAAAATCAATAGTGCATTTGTTTCTGTCTTTTGTTGAATCTTTTTCGCAGTCCGCAGATTGTCCATGTCAAAGTTTTAGCTAGACGAACATGAAAATAACATTTTCATGAAAGCATACATATCCAACCAGATGATTAACTAACTAGCTAGAGCCTAGAGGAACATGAAGAAAACATCGACTCCGAGATGGCCAGAGCACAATCTATCTAAAGTCTAAACCAGCATCCATGCATGTTTACTCCAACTTGATCCTGATTGCGTGAGCCATGAACACTTGCTCGAAGGTGGGATTCATGAGCACGTCGACGACGGCGAGCGCCTCCTCCTGGCTGCGGATGTTGGCGCTTCTCTCCAGCATCTTGGCGAAGGGCCCGTCCCACTTGCCCGTCCGGTTCGCGCGGATGACCTGGTAGGACATGGTGTCCCAGTGTTCGATGTAGGGCAGGTGCTCGGGGGCGACGCGGGACTCGTTCAGCCATCCTCTCCTGACAGTCGCCTGGATGGGCAGCAGCCGCCTGGACTCGGATATCATCACCTTCAGCGTCGCCAGCGCCCGCTTGAGCGGCTCGAAGTCTGTGGTGGTGACCGGGTCATAGGCGGAGAGCAGTGAAAGCAGCGAGAAGAGCGTGACTAACCAGATGGGAAGGCGACTTTCTTGACCCAGCCTCCAGCTTTTGCTACATACTCCTATTATGAAAAACTAGCAAGGTGGCTATGTTGAAGGCTCTGAATGAATTAAATAGTGTTTTCATTGATATCATATTATATACTCAGAACTATACGGCTCGACCAACACAAATTTAAATATGACATATGCAGATATGTTGTATCTTTAGACCACATCAATTTCTAGGCCAAGATTTATTATGTTATTTCTATAAACATCCATATATGTTATTTGTGAGACATATTACATAATTGTGCTTTGTGATATAAGATTAGTAGGCGAGGTTAATGTCCGTATATATAGTTTAAAAAGTTTTTGTATTTTTTGTTGAAATAACAATAAGAGTTTCGAGTGGGTCGACTTTATTACGTTGAAAGTTTCCGATACATGAAATTGTGTGTTATGTATATCACATTATTCAGAAGAAACTGTACGACTCTAACACAAAAAAATATGATATGATATGTCGGATTTTTTTTTAATGCTGAGCCACGGAACAGTGTGATTTGGGGTATACTTTTTATGTTTTGAAATGATAATTAAAAAATGCACATAGCTTAGAAACCTAATGTCTAGTTGTATGGTTAAAAGGGAGCCACAGATTAGTGTGATTTGGTGACAATTGTGTGATTTTTGGATTCCACGCCGGATCTATACTAACTCTAGATCATGTATAGCCTCTCATCATAGCTCCTCTTCACGCCTTTTGTTACTTTGTATGCGCAACAATCCTTTTCTTCTTGATTGTTGTCAGTTCTATTTCCACATATTATTTGATCCCTACTTTGTGAGTGCCTCTATTTTAAAAATATTTTCTCTTGATTGTATATTAGTGGTGATACTAAGGAATATATATTACTGAGCGTCTACAGTATAGAAAAGGATCCAACAAATTGACGATAGGAAGGCCGGCGTTTCATAGGAATTTCTATTATCTCTCTGTTTATCAAGTTTTAATATAATTTTGTCATACAATAAAATAATGTGAGATTAATCGAAATATTTCTGGTATTAGCTATTTTATCAATGTGATGTTCCCATATGGTCTAGATTCATAGATTTAACTCAATACAGAATCAAAAACCATGTTTTTGTAATTAAGCTGAAGTGAAGAGTGTGTGTTTCTTATGTCGGTGTGGAACTTCACACTTTTAATATCGTCACGCCAAGATGTGCAACCTTAAAAAGAATGTTTTTCATGTGTTTTTTCAATCCATCACAAACTCTTCTATATTTCAAACTTGAAATTAGAAAAGTAGATGTTTCAGAGAAGCACGTGTGGTCGGATAGGTAGAAGGGTGCTTGTATCACCACATATCAACACCCTAATTTTTTACCTAAAAGTATCATTAAGGGAGATTATCTTTTAAATGTAAAATGATGTTCTTATTGATATCTTAGTGGTGCCTTTGCCAATGTTTAAACTTCGCGACTTTGGTCTTCAGTGTAGACTTTGTGACTGTGTGTCGTTATCGACTAATCCTTACAATTATTGTTTTCACTAAATTGATTTTCAATTATTTGTATTTTTGTACATATAAATTAGAAAGTGTAATTTTTTCGAAAACCAATGTGTGATTAGATCGGTAGGAAGGTGATAGTTCCCATGTCACCAGGAATGAAACATATGTTTTTGTACCATACAGGTCTCAACAGATTAACTTTTGAATGGCAAACGAACATTGTTGTTGATAATGGTCACTTGCTAATATTAAATGTGCACTACTCAAGTCATTAGTAGACCGTCTGTGAGTGTGTGTACTCGTGTGTAGTCAATATTGCACTCTATGCTTAATGGAAAAAATATGTACTTATATTTTCATTTTTGGTCCACTCATGCACAAACACATTACACATCTATCTATACTTCTTTTAAGGTAAAACCCCACTAACATGCATTAAAAAGTCTATCTCTACATGTAAGGTTTCCAAATCATCCACTATTTAAGCCATTCATTTTCCATGTCATCGACTATATGGACATTTATATATCCATGTTATTCTATATTTATTATTGATATTCATCTATACATGTAAGCTATTCATATTATAAATTCTTTTGGCCCTACAATTTTACACATCTTTTTTTGTTTGCGGTTATACACGAAAATTTTCATATTAATTAAGTTTAGATTTTTGATAATTGTGGCTAATCAAATCCACCATATTTTCGAGATTTCCATTTCATGCATCAAATATTAGTTTTTTTTAAGGTTTCTGCTACAACGCGTGAGGTAATTTTTTTTGTATTCAACTACTACCACAAAAGTAGTTTTACTTTCTAAAAAAAAGTAGTTAATTTTTTTCATTTTCACCCATACGTTCATATTTTAGCAGGAGCAGTAGTTGTTTTAATTGCAGCGCAGCTAGTTTTATTTGGAGCAGTAGCTTGACATGATGCTACAAATTGTCCACAGACAATATGTCTTAGTTTTTTAATCGATATGTCTAGCCAATCGATAGAGTCATGTCCACATATTCCCGGCCGGCCGTGCCATAAAAGAATTGTGATTTCTTTTTACGTATAATAGATGGACTCTGCTGAGATACCGGCCGGCCGGATCAGATCCATAGTTTTCTTTTTTGGCGATCAGATCCATAGTTGTTTTTTTTCATTGACATGTACGCTATCTAGATTGAACGATTGAACATGTCAAACTGAAATTTTACGGTTACGTAACTACAAAACTCTTCTTAAATCTTAGCCATATATTTTAGATCTAACGAACAAAATTAATCTAGAGGATGTGGCTTAACGTGATGACTCTATTAAACAATTTTGAACAATTTTAAACAATTTTGAATGTAAAAAAATCTGAAAACCATTCGGATATCATCCGCACATGGTATGTTCATGCACAAAGTCTCATAAACAAATACATTTTCAGTGTCCTGTGTAAAAACGATAATTGACTTGCTAAAATACGAATTATCACCCGACATTGTTTTGTCTTTTTGACACAGCGCACCATAAAATGTATTTGTTCATAAAATTTTGTGTGTGAGCATATAAAATGCTGGTATGTTCACCCGGAATATTTTTTCGAAGTTTTGACATTTTGAAATAGTGGAATTAAATGCTCCCATGAGTCAAAATGGATTTCCGCCTTTTTTACGGGTTTCACTCTCTTTATTTAAAAATTGAAGATGCATTTATTCTTACTTTCTTAGGAGAATGCAAAATAATACGAGTCTGCATCTTATCTTTTTCGAAATGAGTCAAAAGATTTGCCTTTTTCATTGATATACAAGAAAATAGTTGGCCAGTTTAAAAAAAAAACGGACGAAAACCGATGCAAAACACAACATGTCACGCTAGTCCCGATGCCGCGACGACCAAGTTGCCCAAACGATTAAGGCCGACACCTAAAATCCTCAACACAACCCAGCAAAGGCGAACATCCAGACATCCCAGGCCGCACCCCCACACGAGTCGATGACCAAGTTGCCCGAGCGACCAAACCCACCACTCTAAGACCTGCATGCAACACGGGGAGGTGAGCATCCGGAGCCGCCGCGCCAACATCCACGTCGGCCCCAAGTCCTCACATGACGAGCAGACCATACACTGAGACGAGAGGTGAAGGACTCCACAACGATGCCTCCAAGGACGTGAGCGATAACCAAGAGCGATGGCATCAACTGTGGTTGGTGCTGGGTTTCCACCCGAGGTTCACCATCGAAAGTCGTATCAGCCTGTTCGTCATAGTCGAGGTTGCCAACATATTGCTGCCGCCAAGCACCAACTCGCTCCACTGGTCTCTCCGATCGGCGGTACATCCAAGGCGGCGCCCCAAGAGGAAAGCGAGGCAAAGCGCCGCCCTCGCCCAGTCCTGAGAGGGGACTTGGGTTTCCCCGGGAGAAACCCGGGCGAAGGAGCAAGAGCAACCACCATCACGGCGACATCTTCAAGAAGGACACGATACTAAATGACGTCGATGCCGTCTCTCGACCGTCAGAAGCCAAGACAGGGCTTTCGCCCGACGATGAGTCACGAATAAAACACCAGCATGTCCGGGTGACCGAACCGCCACCCTGCACACAAATCGTTAGCCCCACGCGAGTGACAATACAGACAAAAAAGGGTGTCGGAGCCTAGTTCCGCCTCTTGCAGAGCTACCTAAAGTTTATGATGAGTTTTATGTAGAGTAAGTTTTTAAGTTCAAGAGAGAGGATGATGAAAGAAGATCAACTAGGGATAAAAGCTCAAGTTGTGACAAGCGTCAAGCCTTGGGGATGCCCAAGGCATTTCCTTATTCATTTACAATCATTAGGTCATCCCTATGAACTATATTTTTATTTCTTCGCACACCTTGGAGCGCCATTTTATTTTGCTTTTAGTTTGTTTTTATTTTTCTATGGTTATTTCAATAATGGATCCTAGAATTCTTGTTTGGCCGAGAGACATGCTCCGCTTTTTATTAGAATACTCTTGTTCTTCACTTATATCTTTTTGAGTATTCAGTTTTGTTTTTTAGCTCTCATGCTTCGCTTATATTTTGTTTGAAGCTATTAGATCTTTTATATAAAGTACTTTGTTGCTTCACTTATATTTTTTTGGAGAGTTGTTTATCAAGTCGTTGGTTAATTTGTTGGAACTAAAAGGGTCATGCTTGTGGAATGATATAATGAAAAACTTGCATAATCTTGTAGATCATTGAACTTTAATTACTTGATTCTTTGCAAATGTTTTGAGGCATTAAATGAATATATCTTTAAACTTTTTGGTTGGATAAGTTAAAACTAATTAGTGGATGTTGTCGTTGAATCTTTCTCCGTACTACAAACACTATTAATTGTTGAAGGTGTTTTCGTTCTTGGTAGTTGTTTAAGTCTGAAAGTAATAACATGGTTGCGTGCTAAGGTCGGGGAATCTGACGGGATATTTGTACCGTTGTGAATGGTACCTCTTGGGGTAATATTAATCCTGCTTTCAATGTTGACATAATTAGTTGTTTGCAATAAACTTGTGAGTTTTTTTACTAATGTTAAGCTACGGTATTTGGCACTTTCACTATTTGGTAGCTTCTTCCGTGTGTTGTACATTATCCTGTTCTCACTTTTAAGACTTGGTGCATATTTCCACAGTACATCCAAACCCCATGGGAGGATTTCCTCATGTTCTTCTACACATAAATCTATGTACTACTCAAAACAACCACCATACCTACCTACCTACCACGACATTTCCACAGCGGTTCCGAGATATATTGTCATGCAACTTCCATTTCACATTACATGACTTGTTGTCATTCTTCATTATTATATTGCTTTTACATGGACATGTACAACTGACGTGTTTACCATGTTACGCTAGATCATTACACATATCTTGCTACACTGGCAGAGACATTCAGTTTGATACATCATATTTTATTCATTATGAGTTATTTGTATCAAAAGTGTGTTGTCAAATAGGACGTTGTTCCTACCAGTGAGGAAACAAAAGAGCCTAAAAGAGGCCACCAACAGTGTCCAAAGAGACCAAATAAGAGAGAGTTTGGAAGAGCCACGGAGGACACATATAAAAAATAAAAAGAGAGGGGGCAACATTACTATCTTATGCTTATGTTCAGCCCATGTGCTTCATCATAGAGAGTTTTCATATTCTACTAGTATAACTACGTGGGAAACTTTTCACTATAGAATTTGGGCTGTATATTTCAAGGATGTGCCTCCTCAACACTGCTCTAGGTTTTCATGAGCAACCAAGTTATACTCATCCCCACTAGTTCATTGAAGAGTTTTCATACACCATAGTTCTATCTGCATCCAGTTTGCATGTCAATCCCTACTCCTTGCATTGCATAGCTTTGATTTTAAAACTTCCTTTTTGTCTAATGATGACTTTCAGCTTTGTGAGACTATTTTCCTTTGGCCTTCCAAACCCTCCATATAATTCTCTTAGCCATGACATCATGTTGCCATCACCAAATGCTCTCGCTCATCCGTTGAGTAAAACTTCAAAACAGCTTATTCATTAACTGTGTGATTTTATTAATTACCTGACTAGATCCTTTCTATGTTGTGAAAATTTACTTGATGCTTGAATAAAAGGAATGATAATTTTACATTGGATACCTAAATCATCTCTAATAAACTTTGTGCGGTTCTATTTATCCAAAGCATGAAATGTTTTTACTTGTTTAACTATCATGTTTACTCATTGTTTACTTAATATCAATTATAGACAATTGCTTTGAATGATTTTATGTCAGCTCACATGCTTTACATTATTATTTGATAAAGATTGCGGTTGCAGCATCTTACTCCAAATTATTTTGGTTATCATTTTTCTACTCAAGAACGAATATGAATCAAGTTTGGGGATGTTGGTACGTCGTAAACGTATCTATAATATTTTTTTATTGTTCCATGTTTGTTTTGAAGGAGATATGCCCTAGAGGCAATTAATAAAGTGATTTATTTATCATATCTCGTTTGTTCATAATACGTTTTTGTGTCATGCTATAACCGTATTAAGCGGAAACATTAATACGGGTGTGATACGTAAACAACCAGGTCCCTAGTAGCCTCTACTAAGACTAGTTTCGTTGCGCGATTGATGATCGAGGTTTCCCGATCATGGGGCATGGCGCCAGTCGGCAATGAAAGTCATATCGTTGGTGGAACGATGTGATGGACATACCCATATTTGTAGGACGTAGTCATTACGCCTTCGACCGTGAGATCAACTCTTATTGTTATTCCTGGAAGATACTTTGATCGCACCAAACGTCGTATCTTATATAGTATGACAATAACGGTGATGCTTTTGGGTATCGGAAGGGAGTAGTTGAGACGAGGGGTCAAGAGCAGGATTTGCCAATCCGCATAGCAGGATAGATACTCTAGGGCCCACTCGGTGAGATTATGTCTAATGAGCTTGCAAGCATGTGACTAGGTCACGGAGACATGATATTATAGACGAGTAGAAGATAGCGTTGTCGGTAACGAGGTCAGCTAGGTATGGAGATATCTATGAACGATGCTCGGACACGCTAAGTATCGCAATGGCAAAAGGTTTAAGACTTTACGTTCAGGTTTGATAGATGAGAGTCATTCGTTATATCACAGGGATTAATTCATGGGGTCCAGGCCTACGAGTTAGTCATTGATCAGAGAGGAGTCTCGATCATACCTGTTATTATATCGAACCGCTAGGGTAACACACTTAAGGGGGTTTCGACAAGACAACCGGAAAGGAAAGAGATCACCGGGAACGTCCCGGGAGAGGACCGATGGAGATCGGGCAGCGACGAAATAGTTTTCGGAGCTAGAATAAATTATATATAATATGTTTGATATTAATTAGTGTAATTAATGTCCAAATATGATTTTATATATTTATTTTCGAATTTATTTAGGCTGATTTCCCTAAATGGGCCTTCTGGTCGAAAGAAGGCCCAAGAGGGGAAAATTCCCTAGGGGAATTCGGTGGGGGGCTTGAGGGGCCGGCCTAGGTGGGCCAAGGGGCCCACCATGGGGCCGGCGCACCCAGCCATGCCGCACCAGGCATGTGGGAATTGTCCCACATTGCCTGGCTGGCAAGTTGGCTCCCCCCTGGGAGCCTATATAAGAAGGGGCACCCCTGGCCTTTTAATTCACCAATTAATTCCCCAATTCTCTCTCGATTTCGTGATTCCCTTTGTCGGAGTTGCGCCGAGCTGAGAGGGGGATCTCTCCACCATAAGCCCGCTGCCGCGCTGCTGGTGTTCCGGTCCAAGTCTTCCGCTGCTCGTCCTGGACTGGAGCTACGGAGGCCGTCGTCTCCACCGTACGTGTGTAACGCCCTGCGAGGTGCTGCGCTAGCGGTGCTGGAAGGTCTTCTTCCTCTTCACGACCTTGAGGTCGGCTTCGTCGGTCTTCATCGTCAACGTTCGTGCGGGAACGTAATCCCGTTTTCGGTCTACAAGGGTATGTATTCCGATCTCCGTTGTACTTCTATATCTGCATAGAATAGATCTTGGCATGTTTTAAGGATATCGTTGCTAGGAAATTTTTTGTTTTCTGCATGCGATCCCCTTCAGTGGTATCAGAGCCGATCTATCGTAGATATAGTTGTACGCTGTTAGAACCCGTGTTCTGCACGGGGGCACCGTTCCTGTTATTTGCTACCCTCTAGCGTGCACTTGTGATTCCAGCGGCATCGAGTTGATAAAGCGGCCCGGACCGAGTTTACGCGTACACTTACGCGAGACTGGTTCCACTACTGACATACGGCTTGTACCGTATCTGTGGCTGGCGGGTGTCAGTTTCTCTCTCTTTAGTTGGTCTTGCATTTTCAATGGAGGGCCCGAAAGGGATGCTTAAACATGCAATTATTGGATCGTTGTTGTGGTCATAAGTTCGTAGGTAAGAAGCGGTTCTTTTTACGAAAGCCCCAGCCACGTAAAATATGCAAAAGATAAAGTAGAAGCGTCTAACTTTATTTTGCAGGGGCAATGTGATATGGTCAAGGTAGGTTTATTAAATTGTTTATGAACTGCGGGCGCCAAGAAGACCATGGTGCAATGGACTATATCACATCGCATTACATTTGATGTTTTGTGTGCATCTTATATTGTGTGATTATATATATTAGTATATATTAGTTACGCGGCGGTAGTTGTATATAAGATGATCCCTTCAAAAATACCACTAGTGTTCTTCCTCCAACGAGCACCACCAAGAAAGTTCTACGTTATGAGGCAGGCCGTGACGATCGGGTGTCAGACATATCGTCGTTCGCATACGGTGGGTGTAAGCCATGTTGCACAAGCCTTACGTGGAGGTTATTGTGGCGAGCCTAGCATATGCAGATATGGCCTCGGAACACGGAGGCCGAAAGGTCGAGCATGAGTCACAGAGTTGTTGTGATTGACAATTGTCTACCCTTGAAGTTGTGCTGCCGGCTCTGACGATGAGGGGTTGTGCAATGGATGGGGGTCGTGTAATCGCTTAAACGACCAGGAGGGATGTTCGTTTGAGTGGGAGTTCTTAGAGTTATTTTCGAAAATACTTGAACTCAAAATATTATGAACAAAGTCTTATGTTTTGCAAATTCCATTATAGATGTCTCGCCCCTCGTTTAACCTAGGTCTGTTCCTTGAGAAAGAAAAGCTTAAGACCAATGGGTCAAACTTCATGGCCTGGTTCCGCAACCTTAGGATCCTCCTCACTCCCCATAGGGTGGCTTACGTCATTGAAGCCGCCATAGGAGACCCTCCCGCAGATGACGCTTCTGATGATGAGAAGAAGGTCTTCCAGACCAAATCGGAGGATTCCTCCTTTGTCCAGAGTGGCATGCTCTACGCCATGGAAGCCGACCTGCAGAAGCGCTTTGAGAAGATGAGTGCCTTCGAGATAATTTCTGATCTCAAGGCTGTCTTTGCGCCGCAGGCTAAGGCTGAGAGATATGAAGCTTCTGAGCTTTTCTTCTCGGCCAAGATGGAGGAGCATAGCAGTGTGAGCGAGCACGTGGTCAAGATGTCTGGCTACGTTCAACGCTTGAATGCTCTGGAATGCAAGATTCCCGATGAGCTGGCGATTGATAGGGTGCTGCAATCGTTGCCCCCTAGCTATAAAGGCTTCGTCATGAACTACAACATGCAGGGCATGGCTAAGTCCCTGGGTGAAGTGTTCGTGATGCTCAAGACTGCTGAGGTGGAAATCAAGAAGGAGCACACGCTGTTGATGGTCAACAAGACCGGCGATTTCAAGAAATCCGGTGGCAAGGGAAAGAAGAGCTGGAAGTCCAGGAGGGAGGGCAAATTGGTTGCCAAGCCCAAGACTCCAAAATCTGGTCCCAAGGCTGGCGTGGAGTGCTTCTACTGCAAGGGAAAAGGTCACTGGAAACGCAACTGCCCAAGTATCTGGAGGATAAAAAGGCCGGCAAGATTGTCGAGAAAGAGAAAGGTATATTTGATATACATGTTATAGATGTGTACCTTACATCCGCCCGTAGCAACACTTGGGTATTTGATACTGGTTCTGTTGCTCATATTTGTAACTCTCAGGAGGAGTTGCGGAATAAGAGGCGCCTGGCTAAGGAAGAGGTGACGATGCGCGTCGGCAACGGATCGAGAGTCGACGTGGTGGCTGTCGGCACGCTCCCTCTACATCTACCATCGGGATTAGTTTTGGTTTTAAATAAGTGTTATTTTGTACCATCCTTGAGTGTAAACATTATCAGTGGGTCTTGCCTGTTACAAGACGGTTATTCATTTAAATCAGTATCAAGCAGTTGTGCTATTTCAATGAATGATATCTTTTATGTTGATACTCCCGAGAGTAATGGTTTATTCTTGTTGAATCTCGATCGTAGTACTCACATCCATAACATAGATGCCAAAAGGATTAAGTGTAGTGATGATACCGCCATGTATATGTGGCATTGCCGTCTCGGTCATATTGGTGTAAAGCGCATGAAGAAACTCCATGCAGATGGACTTTTGGACTTGTTGGATTTTGGATCCCTCGATACATGCGAACCATGCCTTATGGGCAAAATGACCAAGACACCGTTCAAAGGTTTCGTTGAACGGGCATCGGACTTGTTGGGAATCATACATACAGATGTGTGTGGACCAATGAGCGTGTCGACACGCAATGGTTATCGTTACTTCGTCACCTTCACCGATGACTTGAGTAGATACGGGTATATCTATTTGATGAAACACAAGTCTGAAACATTTGAAAAGTTCAAAGAATTTCAAAGTGAAGTTGAAAATCATCTTAACAAGAGAATCAAGCACCTCCGATCCGATCGTGGTGGCGAGTATTTGAGTTTTGAGTTTGGCACACATCTGAAGACATGTGGCATAGTGCCGCAACTTACGCCTGCCGGAACACCGCAACGTAACGGCGTGTCCGAACGACGTAATCGTACTCTATTGGATAGCGTCCGGTCTATGATGTCTCTTACCGATTTGCCCGTATCCTTCTGGGGTTATGCGTTAGAAACAGCCGCATTCATTTTAAATAGGGCTCCGTCCAAATCCGTGGAAACGACACCGTATGAGTTATGGTATGGCAAGAAGCCTAAGTATCGTTTCTGAAGGTTTGGGGTTGTGAGGCGTATGTTAAGAAACTACAGCCCGACAAACTCGAACCGAAGTCGGAGAAAGTCGTCTTTGTAGGATATCCGCGGGAAACCGTAGGATACACCTTCTACAACCAAGCTGAGGGCAAAACGTTTGTCGCAAAGACCGGTACCTTTCTAGAGAAGGAGTTTCTCGCGAAAGGAGTAAGTGGGAGGAAGGTAGACCTCGATGAGATCGTTGATCCTGAACTCGAAATTCCGAGTGGCGCAACGGAAGCTGTTCCGGAAACGTCCTCCACAGATGGAGTGGGAGAAACTGTCGAGGAAAGTATTCTACCTCGTAGGTCTGGTAGATCTCGTATCGCACCAGAATGGTATGGCAACATGGTTTGCACCGTCATGTTAATTGAACAAGACGAACCTACGAACTACAAGGAGGCAATGGCGAGTCTAGAGTCCGAGAAATGGCTAGAAGCCATGAAATCCGAAATAGGATCCATGTATGATAACAAAGTGTGGACTTTGATGGATATTCCCGAAGGGCGCAAGGCCGTCGAGAATAAATGGATCTTTAAGAAGAAGACTGATGCTGACGGTAATGTAACTGTCTATAAAGCTCGGCTTGTCGCAAAAGGTTTCCGACAAGTTCATGGGATTGACTACGATGAAACATTTTCACCGGTAGCGATTCTAAAGTCTATTCGGATTTTGTTAGCAGTTGCTGCATATTACGATTACGAAATATGGCAGATGGATGTCAAAACAGCCTTCCTAAATGGTACCATTGAGGAAGAGTTGTATATGGTACAACCGAAAGGTTTTGTCGATCCAGAAAATGCTAGCAAGGTATGCAAGCTTCAGCGCTCCATCTATGGATTGAAGCAAGCATCTCGGAGCTGGAATCTTCGCTTTGATGAGGTGATCAAAGGTTTTGGATTTGTCCAAAATTTGGAAGAGACCTGCATTTACAAGAAAATGAGTGGGAACTCGGTTGTGTTCTTAGCACTATATGTAGATGACATATTGCTAATTGGGAATGATGTGGAACTTCTGAATAGCGTGAAGAATTATTTAAACAGTAAATTTTCATGAAGGACTTACGAGAAGCTGCATACGTCTTAGGCATTAAAATCTATCGTGATAGATCAAGACGTCTATTAGCGTTGAGTCAGAGTACTTATCTTGATAAAATACTGAAGCGTTTCGGTATGGAGATGGCAAAGAAGGGTTCTCTGCCGGTTATCAAGAATAAAACATTGCGAAAGGCACAGTGTCCGGTAACGGAACAGGGTAAGGCCGATATGACTAAACATCCTTATGCTTCAGCCATAGGATCGATTATGTATGCAATGTTAAGTACTAGACCTGATGTGGCATTGGCTCTAAGTTTGACAAGCCGTTTCCAGAGTAATCCAGGAATGGCGCATTGGATTGCTGTTAAGAGCATTCTTAAGTATCTCAAGAAGACAAAGGAAACGTTCCTTGTCTATGGTGGCTGTGATGAAGAACTTGGCGTAACAGGTTACGTTGATGCAAGTTTCTGCTCAGACCCCGATGACTCTAAGTCACAGACAGGTTATGTGTTCAAGGTGAATGGAGGCGCCGTGTGCTGGAGAAGTGGGAAGCAACCCATCGTCGCGCAGTCTACAATGGAGTCGGAGTACATTGCTGCTTGCGAAGCCGCGAATGAAGCTGTGTGGCTGAGGAAGTTCATCATTGAACTTGGAGTGTTCCCAAGCGCGCAAGACCCCGTGATCCTCTTTTGCGACAATACGGGTGCCATTGCTAACGCGAAGGAGCCAAGGTCTCACTCCACCGCCAAACACATACTCCGACGCTTCCATGTGATACGACAGTACGTACAAGGAGGTGAAGTGAAGATTTGCAAAATACATACGGATCTGAATGTGGCAGATCCGTTGACAAAGCCTCTCCTGCTTGACAAGCACGTGAAACACCAAGATGCTATGGGTGTCCGGTTTTACCAAGTTGTAATCTAGATTAATTTGTACTCTAGTGCAAGTGGGAGACTGAAGGAGATATGCCCTAGAGGCAATTAATAAAGTGATTTATTTATCATATCTCGTTTTTTCATAATACATTTTTGTGTCATGCTATAACCGTATTAAGCGGAAACATTAATACGGGTGTGATACGTAAACAACCAGGTCCCTAGTAGCCTCTACTAAGACTAGTTTCGTTGCGCGATTGATGATCGAGGTTTCCCGATCATGGGGCATGGCGCCAGTCGGCAATGAAAGTCATATCGTTGGTGGAACGATGTGATGGACATACCCATATTTGTAGGACGTAGTCATTACGCCTTCGACCGTGAGATCAACTCTTATTGTTATTCCTGGAAGATACTTTGATCGCACCAAACGTCGTATCTTATATAGTATGACAATAACGGTGATACTTTTGGGTATCGGAAGGGAGTAGTTGAGACGAGGGGTCAAGAGCGGGATTTGCCAATCCGCATAGCAGGATAGATACTCTAGGGCCCACTCGGTGAGATTATGTCTAATGAGCTTGCAAGCATGTGACTAGCTCACGGAGACATGATATCATAGACGAGTAGAAGATAGCGTTGTCGGTAACGAGGTCAGCTAGGTATGGAGATATCTATGAACGATGCTCGGACACGCTAAGTATCGCAATGGCAAAAGGTTTAAGACTTTACGTTCAGGTTTGATAGATGAGAGTCATTCGTTATATCACAGGGATTAATTCATGGGGTCCAGGCCTACGAGTTAGTCATTGATCAGAGAGGAGTCTCGATCATACCTGTTATTATATCGAACCGCTAGGGTAACACACTTAAAGGGGGTTTCGACAAGACAACCGGAAAGGAAAGAGATCACCGGGAACGTCCCGGGAGAGGACCGATGGAGATCGGGCAGCGAAGAAATAGTTTTCGGAGCTAGAATAAATTATATATAATATGTTTGATATTAATTAGTGTAATTAATGTCCAAATATGATTTTATATATTTATTTTCGAATTTATTTAGGCTGATTTCCCTAAATGGGCCTTCTGGTCGAAAGAAGGCCCAAGAGGGGAAAATTCCCTAGGGGAATTCGGTGGGGGGCTTGAGGGGCCGGCCTAGGTGGGCCAAGGGGCCCACCATGGGGCCGGCGCACCCAGCCATGCCGCACCAGGCATGTGGGAATTGTCCCACATTGCCTGGCTGGCAAGTTGGCTCCCCCCTGGGAGCCTATATAAGAAGGGGCACCCCTGGCCTTTTAATTCACCAATTAATTCCCCAATTCTCTCTCGATTTCGTGATTCCCTTTGTCGGAGTTGCGCCGAGCTGAGAGGGGGATCTCTCCACCATAAGCCCGCTGCCGCGCTGCTGGTGTTCCGGTCCAAGTCTTCCGCTGCACGTCCTGGACTGGAGCTACGGAGGCCGTCGTCTCCACCGTACGTGTGTAACGCCCTGCGAGGTGCTGCGCTAGCGGTGCTGGAAGGTCTTCTTCCTCTTCACGACCTTGAGGTCGGCTTCGTCGGTCTTCATCGTCAACGTTCGTGCGGGAACGTAATCCCGTTTTCGGTCTACAAGGGTATGTATTCCGATCTCCGTTGTACTTCTATATCTGCATAGAATAGATCTTGGCATGTTTTAAGGATATCGTTGCTAGGAAATTTTTTGTTTTCTGCATGCGATCCCCTTCAGTGGTATCAGAGCCGATCTATCGTAGATATAGTTGTACGCTGTTAGAACCCGTGTTCTGCACGGGGGCACCGTTCCTGTTATCGTATATAAGAAAAGCTGTTAATGAAATATTCTCCACAAATCATGAAAAAAATACGGGTACGAGTTTTCACCTACACGAAGATAGGGCCGATGGAGAGGCCGAGGGATCCACCAGGGGGGCCACACGGCCCCATGGCGCGGGCAGGGGAGGACCCGCGTTGGCCACCCACGTGGGAGCCCTAGGTCTCCCTCGAATTTGCCCTTCAGTCTATATATTCCCCCGAGGATTAAACCCTCGGGGCGGCCAATCTTTTCCAAAGAATATATACGCGGCCACCGTCATCTCAAACCCTAGTTTGGGAGGGTTCTGAAGTTCTCCCCGGCACCCTGTCGGTGGGGAGATCATCGCCGAAGCCTTCTTCTTCGCCATGCCTGCCTCCGGAGTGATGCATGAGTAGTTCATCCTTGGTATACATGTCCATAGAAGTAGCTAGATGATTGTATCTTTTCCTTGTTGATGTCTCCCAAGTGCAGGAGATCGATCATAGTACCTTTCAATAAGAAAAGGTTGACAAACCCACGAGGAGTAATGTATTGGTTAGCAAGTTTAACAAGTAAAGCAATAAAAGATGCAACAATTCTCTTGTTTTTGATTTACAGTTTGCAGTAATGTAAATTGCCGAAAGTAAAATGTAACAGGTGAATGCTCTTAACAAGAGAAAGGCGCCCAATCCTCTAGGAAGCAAAAGGACAAGCTCAAGTATGTTTTCTTATGTATGACAAACATTTTCGAGTGCAGCATGGATTTACTTAGCATTTTTTTTAAATAACACGATGAATATCTTGCGCATGTGGTGTGCGTTAAGCGTCAGCTGGACCGGTTTGTACTCACGACTCGCTATTGGGCGGCTTGGTTGAATCTTGCGGATTTAGATGACGTTTATTGGTGTGTGAGGTCTATGCACTTGGCTCTTATCGGTCCCACTTCATCAAGCTTGTAGGTGTAAGTTTTCGGCTGGATGGAGAGGTGGGGGAACACCCTCCATTACTAAAAAAGTAAATTATATGTTATATTACATTCCGTATTAGTATGACACATGGCTGAAGCACTTGCTGATGAATTTAGTTTTATACCTTAAGTGTATGGCACAATACGGATTGTTTCATCCGCATGTGGTTGAAGGGTTTAAATTATCTGATCTCTACTAATGAAGTGAGACGAGGGAGGAAAATTTTATATGACAGTTTTACCAAGATCATCGGTAACCGAGCACTAAATTTTTTTTACCGCGAAGTTCGTCCAAGTAGTAGTTTGCGGTCTCCAATCCAAGCCAATCTTCAACCTCTCTCAATATGCGAAGCGAAAACCGGCAATTGAAAATGTTCTTGCTTGCAGAATTAGTAAATCCAAAAATTCGGCTAACCACGACGGTTGAACCGGTCGGCCATGCATACTTGATTTTGAAGAATAAACCACAGGCAAAACTTGCACTTAAGGTGTCCAATTTTTTCAAACCCCTGTATTTATGAAAGAAACTAGCACAGTGGCCCTCGCAAATGCGAGGGCATCGCCTTCGTGTATTTTGAGATTTAAGTTCACAACTTCAGTTATATCAACAATATTAGACAATTACGGTTTTATAGCTGCAACACATGAGTGTGGAATTCCTTTATGACAAACGTTCTGACATTCTCTAGGAATGGACTGTTAGTTGTCATTCTTTTCTTCTTTAATTAATTGGGCGTGCATCATTAAATTCCCTTTTTGTTGATAGTATCTTATGTATAATAGATATATACGGGGTGTACATTTTCTCTCATGCGAAATATGACATCCAACCCACAAAATTTTGAGGTAGGAGAAACAAATAATGAGAATTTCATTTTAGCTTGTACATTTTTTCGTTCCTGTTCTTCTTCTTCATTATATGGATAATGTTGGTAGAGGACTAAACGGCTGCACAGCTCCAGAATTTTGTCAGATACTATTATATTTGAGAGAAATCTATCACTCTACTCTATAGATTTATTATAGTTTTACTTTATATAGATATTCAAACCTTAGATGTGAAAACAACACATGTGCCTTTGTTTTTGGAAACAGAGGTGCATTTGTTTTGGGAAAACCATGGACTGATAACTTTCAGCTCCGTGCATGTATTATGCTAAATCTTTACGGATAATATTAAATCAACGTGGCAACTTCAAGTTATTTTCTAATGAAAATAAGATGGTGACTTATCCTCATAGTTTGGACCAACAACATATTTACGTTCGGACTTTAGCTCGTCTACATTTTCTTACTCTCGTTTACTCTAGTTGTATTAAATATACATAACATTTTCCAGTGCCCATTTCAAAATACATAACTTAAACTTTTAATATGGGTTTAAATATTATTCCCAACAGGAATCTAGTTTCCACGGTCAACATTTTTGACAGTTTACATTATAGCCTTCGCTGCAAAAAGATCAAAGTTTTACATGCACTTCGACTACATTTTAACATTTTAACTATGCATAATGTTGCTAGAGAACTAAACGACTATGCAGCTCCATAATTACGACCATGTCAACCAACTTATTAGATACTATTATATGTGAGAGAAATATGTCACTCTTCCCTATAGTTTTACTTTATCGTGATATTTTAAATCTTAGATGTGAAAACAACACACATGACTTTCTTTTTGGAAACTCACGTGCATTTGTTTTTGAAAAACCTTGGGCTGATAACTTTCAGCTCCATGCATGTTTTGTGCTAAATCTTTATGTATATTATTTAAATCAATATGGCAATTTCAGTCTACTTTCGAAGGGGAATAAGATGGTGTCTTATCCTCATAGTCTGGAACAACGAAAGTTTACCTTCATATTTTTAGCTCGTCTACATTATCTTCATGTCCTTTATTCTAGGTGTATTGAATCTACATGAAAATACATAGCTTGAAATTTCGGTACGGTTAAATATTTCACCATCTAGTTGCCGCGATCCAGTTTTCTTTGCGGTTTACATTATGTTCTTACCTGAGAAAAATTGAATCTTACATGCAATTAGACTACATTGTAACATTTAAAATATGGGTAATGTTGCTAGAGAATTAAATGACTGTGCAGCTCTCGAATTATGGCAACATCAACGAACTTTGTTAGATAAATAAATATATGCAGCTTTTTCCTATGAGTTTATATTGATATTTTAAAACTTAGATGTGAAATCAACACATGTGTCTTTGATTTTGGAAACTACGTGCATTTCATTCTGGAAAACCGTGGGCTCATAATTTTCAGCTCCATGCATGCATTTCTTGTGCTAAATCTTTATGAATATAATTTCAAAATCACAATTTGAAGCTATCTTCTATGGAAAATAATATGGTGTCGTACTCCTTATAGTTTGAAACAACAACATATGTACCTTTGTACACATGGTACCGCTAGCGTCATTTTGCAACTATTTTAAAGGGGGTAGATGGAGAAAATCTCTTATCCCGGGACAATGTTTAATCTTAAACAAATCATTGGAAATACGAAAAAAAATCTGAATATTGTTGGTACTTGTAAAATAAAATCCTTGTATCATTTTTGAAATACATAATGTTTTCCTGAATAATGTTGCCCTGGAAGCACACGCGAGCCGAAGAGAGGAAATCCAATTCCCAATGCTCGATGTCTGGTTCGTTACCGACGAAATTAATCTATGTAGTATTATGTCCTTACTTGGATTATTGAAGTCTGATTCACGATTTCAGCGCGTGTTGTTGCCGATAAAAATCAATTGATCACGTCCGATTGAGAGTCCATGAAAAATTAAGCATTACTCCTTTCGATTGACACAAATTTATCTAAATACAGATGTATCTATACATATTTTAGTGTGTGAATACATATGTATTTAGACAAATTTATCAACTATCTTGGACCGGAGAGAGTAATTTTTGCCTTAACTAATATGTCGCAAATATTTTCTTGTTAACTCCCGGTCATAGTTTTAGATTGACCTTCGCATTTCTTGTACGTATATATAGGACTATATAACGTTCAATTTTGTGTTGAAAAACGTTCAGCTTTGAATTGGTACGTGCTCTACATGGATTTTTGTAGGTCAATCGATTATGAGGAAAGGTAGATGGTACATGGGGTATTAATTAAATTTTAGCCTTAAATTGAAAATCTAAGTGTCAATATTATTTGAGAAAAAAACTCAATCAGGTGAAAAAAACTGCTGATGTCATCCATGACATGATCATGTGTAACGTTTGGTGCAGAAAATAGAGGACCTTCATGTCATGTTGGATGTGTATTAATCTTGTTATATAACTAAATTGTAACCACATATTTTAGATCTAATCGTCAAAATAATTTGGATGATGTGTATTAACGTGGTTAAGGCCGAACCAAACAATTTTACTTTAAAGGAAAAAAATCTGCTATCTCCGATTTGATAAAATTGGCGTGTATAATATACTGCAGTAGGACAAATTACGTATATATATACATATTGCGACATCTTTTCAGATCCGAATGAATAATAATGACACAGATAGAGATGGTCAATAAGTACGCACTTATATATGTTTCACGTGTACGTACCACCATGGCACCATATTCTAGCAGGATCAACAGATTTTTTTGTGGAGAAGTGAACTTGACGTACACAAACTAAATACCCAGTATTTGTTTTCTTTTTGAGATTTGATGGATCCAAGTCCAACCGATCTATCGCTTACGTGCACCACCAGGCTATACGTATTTGACATGAATATTTATTACGTACCTGTTTGGCCACTCTTTTTTTCTTTTGAGATCCACATCTTATATGTTGGGTATATCTAGTTGGACGTGTCAAACAGAAAATTCTGGTTACGTAACTACATATCTCTCGTTAAATCTTAGCCATATATTTTAGATCTAATTATTAAAATTAATTTAGATGATGTGGCTTAACGTGGTGACTCTATTAAACTTTCGTATATTGCTTTTAGTATATAATAGATGTTCACTGCCTCATTTTATAGTGGAATAAACAATTCGCGATACATCCAAGGTTTGTGATTTAATCATCGCTTCGTTGACAGATCAGCTAGCATTATTGCCTCCAGACGGCCACTCATACATGCAGTCTTAATCAAACTGCACACGCTCGCAAAATCCGTATGTTCGTGCACACTTTGTTTATTTCTTGCAACCGATCTTCGGTGTCATCCCCGTATCCCACCTAAGCAAATCAACAGAAAATATTATCATAACGCATAACCTAACATCAAGTAAGCTCTAACAAATCCTACTGCAGCAGACGCAACCTTTTCACCACATATAAAAATGACTGGAGACAAAAAGATAAAGCCATGTATCTAGTACATATATGTGTGTATCAAGAGAGCAATATCCCGAAATCAAGGAAAGCAACACCCTCCCCATTTCGCCAACCACTAGGCTTTGTGCTCAGGGAACACCGAAATGACCCAAGAAGCAGATAAACGAGACATAGTTAGCCAGGAGCAACAGATCACAGCAAATAAAGTAGTTTCACACTTCCAAATGCAAACATGGAAAGTGCCAGGCGGTGATCCGGGTGGACTCCAAAGTGCACGGCAAATCGATCCATTTGCAACGTTTCCTTCCGGCAAAACACAACAAACATGGGGTGGTGCCACCCGAACTACCAAAGTGGGGCAAGCGGCAATCCATATCCTTTGGTTTTGCTGATATCACAAATTTATCGGTGTACAATGATATCTGGACAAGAGATATGTGTGGAAAGCAAACTCCCTTTCAAATGAATCAGCATATATGTAGACAAGAGGTTATTCCGGCTGCGTAGCACTGCATCAAATATTTCTAGGACCATATATGTAACAATTATTAATGAACATATGCTTATTGAAATCAGGTGGCGGTGATGGTATCTTGAATTCCTAATCCAATGTATGATGATGGAGATCTCCAAAAGCTGTTGTTCCTTTATTTATTTTTTCTCACAAGGAAACGAAGCATATGAAAACTTGACCAAATCTACATATTTGTTTGATTTGTTGTTTTATACTGAATCTGTGTACGTGCCATGACGTTGGCTATACGTATGTTAGAGAGAAGCTAGGTAATCATGACAGGCTGCGATCGGAGCATATAGGCTCAGTGAGGCAGGCAGAAACCTCAAATTCATCAATTTGCTTCCAGCTTTGCTCAGGCTAGGAAAATTGGACGCCTACTTGTAGCACGCCATAGATGCCACAGATTTCACGAGGTGGTAAACCGTAAAACTCAACGACAGAACGTCAAATAAGTTTACCCCCATTCTGCTGCGCTGTTCTTCAGTATTGCAGTGTGTTACTGACAGAATGTTTTATCTGACAGAAAATGACACTGCGTGGTAAGTGTTACTAGATTGTTGAATTACAGTTACCATAAACCATTGTTGATTTGCTGCTAGCAACTAGGTAGCTCTAGCATTGTAGCTCTAAAAATTTTGTAGGCACCCAAAAGAAGTGACAAACGTAAGACACTGAAAGAGTTTATCCCTGTGGAGCAATGTTATTACTGTTGTGATTTCGGAGAATGTGACGCCTGCAGCTATGCATAGTGAATTACTGACTTTAATGACTTAATAGCCAGCTATATGCCTAAAAATGCCGAAGATCGATGGCTAGTTCTAGCATTCATTAGGCCCTCACTACTCCTGGCAAAGCAGGAAATGACTGACTGTGAGAAGTAAAAAAACAAATGTACTCCATCCTTTCTGCAGCATTGTTAAACTATTTCAACTTCTGCGTGACAGAATGTTCTTAACTGTCACTTAACTTTGATTACCTTTTGACGGTGCACACAGAGGCATTTTGAAACTGGATCTATCTAAAGTTTTCTGTAAAAAATAGGACCAGCAATCTTTTATTGGAGGAGACAGTAAGGCATTGGATCAGATCTTGGCTGCAAGCACTAACCTGCTGGCCTGGGAAAAGTCCTAATGTCAGAGAACTAACGGAAGAATTAGCTGTGAAAGAACTGCATCACATCTCGATCAAGGTACAAGTTTTCATCTTAATTAAACCCATGATCGATCTTAACCATGTGCTCTGTGACTCTGTCCTGTCCTCGCATCCTTTGATGGGATCTGAATCAAAATCCTGCTCATATTCCTGTGATGTTACCATCGATCCATCCATCACCATGTTACTCAAGACATTATCAACCATTTGTGAAACCTAACATGTCTCCTGTCCATGGTAAGTCACTACCCATGTGACCGCATTCTAACCTCGAGTGAGGCGTAAGCCGCGGTCAATTAGTGTGTGTTATCTACCTGTTAATACCTTACTTTTGTACTATCACAAAGTTAATCTAGCATTGTTGACTTGACTTCAGATCAAGCTCATTGGTACAATGATAAGGTTGTTACCTATTGCAATTCAAGTTTTGCACCTCAAGAACCAGTCATTTCTGACAAGATCTCTGAAGATTTGTTTGGAATGAGCACAATTCTAGGTGGGATGAACAGCTGAACTTATTTGATTTTGGTAGACGAAAAAGTGAAAGTAGGAACCATGGTGAAATAATTGAATCCACCACACAAGGTGGAAACCAGGCACTTTAGAAGAAGAAGAAAAATGCGTAAATTAGATGCTCAAATGTTAATCACTCAAAACCCCACAGGGATCTACCAGCCGTGGTGATGATGCTAAGTCTAGATCGATAGGCGGAGTAAACTAATTACAGTAGGTGGGTTAAAAATGCAAAATTTTATATTAATATGTTATTCCTCATTGTCCCTTGCACTCAAAGACATGTACATGTTCTTGCTCAAAAGATATAGTTCTTAATCAGCTCAAATCTGATCTTTTCGGTTACTTTCCAGTGGTTAGCCACCTATTCACATGGGTAAGTTGCTTAATTTTTCCATGGCATGGCACTAACCTTCACCCCTTTACTGCCATGTGCACCCTAAGATTCCCCTCTCTTAGAGAGCCTATGTCTTACCCCTTTTCTTTAACCCACAAGACTCTCACTAATGCCCATGATGAGCTCACAGCAAGAAGTGATTACTTAGGATTTGCCAGTTTATTGTATCCTCCTAGTGATATTTTTCAAAACTTCGGCATGTCAGGTGAACATGCTTTCTCAACTCCAGTAAGCATTTGGGGACTATAATTTCAACTTGACGCACTGATTGCGCACCTCAACTGAAAATGAATCACAAATTACTTTTCAGTTAGTTTGTTAAAATAAAAGTTCTGACAGTGTTATAGCGGATATATGTTTACCGTTGTTGCTCCGGTAATTCTTTTAAAATCCGGTCTTCTGATATTTGATTGTGACTAAAACTAAAAAGCCAAAGTTACTGTACATGTGAAAAGGGTTATAAGTTTTTTGCACTGTGAGTTCTGCCATTATAAGTAGTTGTCAAGGAGTATAACTGCATTATCATTCTTATGAACACCACATTATGTTCATAAGTAAAAATTCTACTGAATGGAGTGTTTATGAAGATAGGAAGAAAGAAACCTGAATCATAAAAAGATATTTGCAGTTACTCCTGGCTATTGCTGCCAACGACGGACTGATCATAGGAACACATTCAGATGTGGCAGAAGCCAAAACTGGAGAGCAACAGGTCTCAACGGGGGGCCTTTTCCTCTCCCTCGCGTCGCTCTCTCTGGAGGGCGACCCGGGGGCCCAAACCCTAGCCGCCGCCACCCCTCCCTCCACCGCTCTCTCTCCCCGCCGCCGCCGTCGGCGGCCGGCCAGCGGCGGCGGCGGGGCGTCGTCGCCTCCTCCTTCTCCAGCCCTGCCCTCCCCTCTCCCCCCATATCCCGGTGCATCTCCTCCTCTGGCCGGCGCCGCTTTTCGAGTTGGCCCTTGGCCATGGCGCTGTGGATGAGCTCGGCAGCGAGCTCCTGCCTTGGGCGAGCTCCAACACGGCTTGGGGGCCGGCGGTTGGTGCTCTCCGGCAGATCCACCACACGCAGATCGGCGGCCACGCGGCCAGATCCGATCGGGACCCCCGCGCGCTGGGGATGTCCCGCCGGCCGGTGGGCTACCTCCTGCCCTCCATGGGCGTCCGGTGAGGAGGAGAGGTGGTGGGTGACGGGTGGCTGATGTGGGCAGGGGTCGCGGAGTTGTGCTCGCCGCGGTGGCTGGGGTGGCCGGCCTTGCGTGGGCAGCCCGTCTTCTTCGTCGATGGGTGAGCTGGGCTCTCTGTGGGTGCCAGGGCGGCGGCCCTGGTAGGTGGGAGCCGTGATGCCGAGGCGGGGGTTGCGGCTCAGGTGTTGCCGGTTTTCATGGCCGCGAGGGCGGCGTGTCGACCGGGGAGTGACGAACATTGGATGTGGTGAGGTAGCTACCTCGGCAGCCGACCACACTCGGATCTGGAAGCGGGGATTTGTGTCGGGTGAAAACCTGCCCGGCGTTTGCCTTGGCCGGCGGCGGCGACGCCTGTGGGCGCTGTTACCTTCTTGAAGGCGCCGTCGCGACTCTTCCCCACTTCCTCCCAGCGCTCTGGGTGAAAACCCTGATCCCTCTGGATCGGGCGGCGACGGAACTCTGGTGCCGTTTCCTTCCTGAAGGCGTCGCCTTGGAGTCCATGGCTTGTCTCTCCTCTGATGGTTGTTTTGCGATCATCGTTGACAGCCTGCGTGTATCTCTGCTTACACCTCTTACAAGCCTTTGGCTTGATTTTTGTGTGTGTGGAGTTGTGTGTAAGCTGGTTTTCAGCCCTTTGTATCTTCCGCCATTGGCGTCATTAATTTAACGCTGGGCTACGGCCTATTGTCTCGAAGCCAAAACTGCAGATAAAGATGACTGCAGGTAAACAGAGAGACATGCTTCATGATGGAAACAGGAATGGGAGCATCAGAAGCTCAGAGCAAGTTTGTTGAATTGACTAGGAAAAGAAGCATGTTTCACCTGCAAGCAGTGCTTGGACAACAGAAACACAGTTGAAGTTGATTTTTTTTACCGATGTACTTATTTACATTGACATCACTGTAAAGTGTAAAGTAGCAGATCTGCAGAAGAACACTTAACCTCGCAAAGAGGTAGCCGCAAAGCAGTGGTTAAGTGTTCAGACCATCAGAAACGTTTAGAAGGTTAACCCCCAAAGAAAGGGGGGGTATCCGGACCGTGCATGCTAAAAAGAACAGTAAACAACCTCCTTCCTTGGAGTAACAGCCACTGTCAACCCCTGCATGCATAAATGCAGTACAAAGGAACAAGGTTTACTCTGACGACACTGCAAATGCCCTTCCATGGAACAAGTTGGATTACCGAGAGAATTAGGACTCTGTGTTTTCACAGAGCACGAGAAAGAGCAGATGTTTTCACCTCGGAGGACAGCAATTAACAATTCAGATTAGGGACGCTGTCACGGCAACAGTAATAAGTACACCAACTTGGCCTAAAACATATGCAGATGATGGCTGTGAGTGTGAGTGCCACCACCTTCCTCCCATGTTCGTCCCACCACTACACTACACTACCAAATCTGTTCCTTGATAGACCAAGCAAGCAGGATTAGACTTGATCGATTTGTGCTCAATTTGGATCCAGATCTCTAATCCTCTTATGGTGTACTAGTATAAACAAATCATGGGGTCTCCCCCTCCACAATCCCAACGTCACTAGCAAGCAAGAGGCGCCACATCACATCACCAAAGCCATCATCCATCTCGCGCCTCGTCATCCACCTCCTCTCGCCTCACGTCGTCAGTCACCGGGCACCAATGCCGCCGCGCAGAAGCGCCGGTGCACCGAGGCTCACGCTTCTTGTATCATTCGCCTGCGCCGTGCTGCTGATCGCTCCGTGCTACTGCGTCAATGAGCAGGGCCAGGCGCTGCTGGAATGGCGGCGGTCGCTGCGGCCCACGGGCGGCGCGCTGGACTCGTGGAGGGCGTCTGACGCCAGCCCGTGCCGGTGGTTCGGCGTGTCGTGCGACGCGCGCGGCGACGTCGTGTCGCTGAGCGTCGAGGGGGTCGACCTGCAGGGCCCGCTTCCGGCCAACCTGCAGCCTCTGGCGCCGTCGCTGCACACGCTGGTGCTCTCCGGCACCAACCTCACCGGCGCGATCCCGCCGGAGATCGGCGGGTATGGCGCGCTGGTCACCGTCGACCTCAGCAACAACCAGCTCACGGGCGCGATCCCGCCCGAGCTATGCCGGCTCGCCAAGCTCGACGTGCTCGCGCTCAACTCCAACTCCCTGCGCGGCGCCATCCCCGCCGACATCGGCGACCTCGCCAGCCTCACGCACCTCACCCTCTACGACAACGAGCTGAGCGGCACCATCCCGGCGAGCATCGGCAGGCTCAAGAAGCTGCAGGTGCTCCGCGCCGGCGGGAACCGGGCGCTGAAGGGCCCGCTGCCGCGGGAGATCGGCGGCTGTACCGACCTCACCATGCTCGGCCTCGCCGAAACCGCCATGTCGGGGAGCCTTCCAGAGACGATCGGGCAGCTCAAGAAGATCCAGACCATCGCCATCTACACCACATTGCTCTCTGGCGGTATCCCGGAGTCCATCGGCAACTGCACCGAGCTCACAAGCATTTACCTCTACCAGAATTCTCTCTCCGGTCCGATACCGGCTTCTATCGGCCAGCTCCAGAAGCTGCAGACGCTGCTGCTCTGGCAGAACCAGCTCGTTGGCGCGATCCCGCCGGAGCTCGGCCAGTGCGAGGAGCTCACCCTCATCGACCTCTCGCTGAATTCTCTAACCGGTAGCATTCCGGCGACATTTGGTCGGCTGTCGAACCTCCAGCAGCTGCAGCTGAGCACGAACCGGCTCACCGGCACCATCCCGACGGAGCTCTCCAACTGCACGTCGCTGACGGACATCGAGGTCGACAACAATGCGCTGTCGGGAGAGATCCGCGTCGACTTCCCGAAGCTCCGCAACCTCACGCTGTTCTACGCGTGGAAGAACGGCCTTACAGGCGGCGTGCCGGCGAGCCTCGCCGAGTGCGCCAGCCTCCAGTCGGTGGACCTATCGTACAACAACCTCACCGGCCCGATCCCGAGGGAGCTGTTCGCGCTGCAGAACCTGACCAAGCTGCTTCTGCTGAGTAACGAGCTCTCCGGCGTCGTGCCGCCGGACATCGGCAACTGCACCAACCTCTACCGACTCCGGCTCAATGACAACCGGTTGTCCGGCTCGGTACCCGCTGAGATCGGCAGCCTGAAGAACCTCAATTTCCTCGACATGAGCGGAAACCACCTGGTCGGCGCGGTGCCCCCGGCCATTGCCGGGTGCGGCAGCCTCCAGTTCCTCGACCTGCACTCCAATGCTCTGTCCGGCGTATTGCCTGACGCGCTACCGCGCAGCCTCCAGCTCATCGATGTCTCGGACAACCAGCTCTCGGGGCAATTGAGGTCCAGCGTTGGGTTGATGCCGGAGTTGACGAAGCTTTACTTGGGGAAGAACCGGCTGACCGGCGGCATCCCGCCGGAACTCGGCTCTTGCGACAAGCTCCAGCTGCTGGACCTCGGGGACAACGCGTTCTCTGGCGGCATCCCTGCGGAGCTTGGCGCGCTCCAATCTTTGGAAATTTCGCTTAATCTCAGCTCCAACCGTCTCTCCGGTGAGATACCGCCGCAGTTCGCCGGCCTTGAGAAGCTCGGAAGCCTCGACCTGTCGCACAACGAGCTGTCCGGCAGCCTCGATCCGCTCGCGGCCCTTCAGAACCTCGTCACGCTCAACATATCGTTCAACGCCTTCTCCGGCGAGCTCCCGAACACCCCATTCTTCCAGAAGCTGCCGCTGAGCGACCTCGCCGGTAACCGCCACCTCGTCGTCGGCGATGGCTCCGACGAGTCCTCCCGGCGCGGGGCCATCACGACGCTGAAAATAGCCATGTCCGTCCTCGCCGTTGTCAGCGCGGCGTTCCTCGTGGCCGCCACCTACATGCTCGCCCGCGCCCGCCGCGGCGGCGGCGGCTGCAGCCCCGTCGTCCACGGCGGCCACGGCACGTGGGAGGTGACGCTGTACCAAAAGCTCGACATCTCCATGGATGACGTGCTCCGCGGGTTGACGTCCGCGAACGTGATCGGCACGGGGAGCTCTGGCGTGGTGTACAGGGTGGACACCCCGAACGGCTACACCATCGCGGTGAAGAAGATGTGGTCGCCAGACGAGGCGATCGCCGGCGTGGCCTTCCGCAGCGAGATCGCCGCGCTGGGATCCATCCGCCACCGCAACATCGTGCGGCTGCTCGGGTGGGCGGCCAACGCCGGCAGCAGCACCCGACTGCTGTTCTACAGCTACCTGCCCAACGGCAGCCTGAGCGGGCTGCTCCACGGCGCCGGCGCCGGCGGCGTCGCCAAGGGCGCGCCCGCGGCAGAGTGGGGCGCGCGCTACGACGTCGCGCTGGGCGTGGCCCACGCGGTGGCGTACCTGCATCACGACTGCGTGCCGGCCATCCTGCACGGGGACATCAAGTCCATGAACGTCCTGCTTGGCCCGGCCTACGAGCCGTACCTCGCCGACTTCGGCCTCGCCCGCGTCCTGTCCTCCGGCCAGAGCAAGCTCGACGACTCCTCCAAGCCCCAGCGCTTCGCCGGCTCCTACGGCTACATGGCACCAGGTCCGAAACTGAATTCCGTTATACAGTACCTTCCACGAATCAGAGTACATTACATTGTAAGCATCTTGTCCTGACATTTTGTTTTGGGCATGCAGAGTACGCGTCGATGCAGCGGATCGGCGAGAAGAGCGACGTGTACAGCTTCGGGGTGGTGCTCCTGGAGATCCTGACGGGGCGGCACCCGCTGGACCCGACGGTGCCGGGCGGCGCGCACCTGGTGCAGTGGGTGCGGGAGCAGCAGGCGAAGCGCGGTGGAGGCGACGACGAGCTCCTGGACGCGAAGCTCAGGGGCAGCGCCGGCGAGGCGGACGCGCACGAGATGCGGCAGGTGCTCGCCGTGGCCGCGCTCTGCGTGTCCCACCGCGCCGACGACCGGCCGGCGATGAAGGACGTCGTGGCGCTGCTGGAGGAGATCAGGCGGCCCGCCGTGGCCGACGACGCGAAGCCGGCGCCCGCTGCAGCGCTGCCTGCCGCTGCCTCCGCGCCGGTGCTGTCGCCGGCGCGTGGCGCGTATTCGGCGGGCGATTCGTTCGCCGTGTCGGACTACTCCGCGTGAGCTCGTTCCGATTCCGTCGCGCCAATTTTTTTGGAACCAATCGAGCTGTAGTGTTCAGAGCTACAGTAGCTAGTGATGAGCTCGGTAAATTCAGCAGAAGCAAGTTCTACGTAGTAATTAGTCACTCAATAATTTGTTGATTAGCCAAGGATGTACTCTGTAGATCATGGCGTAGTAGTAATTGACTCTGTATTTAGGTGTAATCTACCCTTGTACATGAACGAACGAGCATGACATGCCAGCAGCAGCTTCGTCTTGGTCGTGTCGGAGCAGGAGCAGATCATGCGCTTGCACGATTGCGTATCTGCATCAATCAAGCCGAGTTGCACAGTGTTGTTTCCGAATTGGGACCTGTGGGCTTGGAATTTGCTGCTGGATCGAAAGGGGCGAGTCTTGCTAATGATTGCAGACTAATCATTTAGTGAGAGCGCGCTGTCCAGGTGCCATCGTCTACAGATTGGTGTGCTGCTGATGTGATTGGGAACAGATGGAGATGGTTCGCACGTCCACTTCATGCCCACGAGATTGAGATTAGGCCATCAATCTGAATGAAGGAGCCACAGTACATGAGAGCTGCAAACTTGAGGGGATTTTGGCATCTCTTTCGGACGAGACAGGATAGCGCACACTGAACTACAGGGACTAGAACTTATAAACAGAATAGCACACTTACAAAAAACGAGGGAAAAGACTTGCCTTTTTCATGATTATAAGAAAAAAAGAGGGTTTAACGGTTACATGGCCCAAGCCAACACCACCCTCTTAGGAGGAAATACAGTGGCTCAAGTACGTTGTCACAGGTTTCATAGAAACCAGGTGATTCACATTTTTGGCTGGCTTAATGGCGATAAAGAAATTCTTCTTTCCATATGGCTCTTTCTCCATTAAGGATGGGACAGAGATAAGGTTCTCGGAGAATAAATGGTTAGGTACTACTACACTCCGAGAACAATATCCGGCGTTATGCGCTATAGTCCAAGGACGTCATAAGAGTGATACGCTTGCTCAAGTGTTGGTGGACAATGTCCCAAGGGTGACGTTCCGAAGAGATCTTATTGGTTCCAGATTAGTAACTTGGCATGAGTTGTTTCAGCGTCCAGTTTCTGTCAATTTGACACAAGGGACTGATGAGTTTCGATGAAATTTACACAAAAGTGGTAAGTTCTCAGTGGGTCAATGTATACAGCTCTTATCCAACCAGATGTGTCGGTTGAAAAAAATCTGGAAGATGAAGATTCCACTGAAAAACAAAGTTTTTGCGTGGTATCATCGTCGAGGAGTTATTCTTACTAAAAACAATCTTGCAAAACGCAATTGGACTGGCAGTAAACAGTGTGTCTTCTGCCATAAGGACGAGAAGATCAAACACTTATTCTTTGAGTGCAAGTTTGCTAGTTCTATATGGTCTATCAGTCGGATAGGTTCTACTATTTACCCACCCAAAAGCATTGCCAATATTTTTGGCAATTGGGTGAATGGGGTGGATAATAGGTTCAAACAACTTATTAGGATAGGAGCGCTTGCCGTAATATGGTCGCTCTGGAAACGATAAGGTTTTTAATGATAAAAATTGTTCTCTTATGAAGGTTATCTATAGGACTACTGCTACTCTCCGTTCGTGGTCTAAGTTGAAACGTGTGGTGCATCGAGATCTGTTTATGGAGGTGTGTACCAGACTGGAGAATACGGCGAGAGACTTTTTATCCCGACATGGATGGCAGCATAATTTGCGGATTGGCCCTCCACCTCCTTAGATGTTTTATATTTTATTTCTTTGATATGTAACTCGCCGATGTTATTTGGTTCGAACCTCAGACTTTTTTCAGCTGTGTGCATTTTGGCTATGCAGAGGCTGGGGGTAATGCTTAAACTTTTTACATAATATAGCTCCCTTTATCTAAAAAAAGTCCAACGCCACCCCAAAACACAGGAAGGGCGTTGAGGTGAAACAAAACCTCAAAGTGAATCTAAGGAAAATATTCTTTACCAAGCATTTACGCACTCTTACCAGATTGCCTTTCTAAGGTGTGCGACTTTGAGGCTTACTCCAGTGCTGGAACGTCTCACGCACCCTTACCAGTTTGACTTTATAAAGGGCGGTATATTCATGACAGTATTTTAGCACTCAGTTAAATTATTCACAAGATGAAGACACGTCGTCAAAACAGGGTGTTTCTGAAGCGAAACTTTCAGAAGGCATATGATCGCTGGGCTGGGTCTTCCTCCGCTTAGCTTTGGAGCGAAGAGAGGTATATGATCGGGTGATCAGATGGATTATGCAACTGGTTATGAGTGGCAACACTGCCATTAAAATAAATGGGAAATTAGTCCCTATTTTAGGTCAACTCGTGGAGTTAGACAGGGGATCTAATATTTTCCATGCTCTTCAACTCGGAAGTTGATGCCGGCCACATATCTGGTGTGGTTGGACATCTCGTCCCAGGGGTGGCGTCACACACCTCCAGTACACGGATGACACCATGATCATGGTGGAGGGGTCGGAACTTGGCATTGTCAATCTCAAGTTCCTACTACTCTGCTTGGAGGCTATGTCAGGCCTCAAGATCAACTTTGATAAGAGTGAGGTCGTGATCTTGGGTTATTCGGAGGAGGATTAGCAGCGGATCGCAGACAACCTTAGATGTAGGTTGACCACATTCCTAGTTATCTATCTGGGGATGCCGATCCGGGACTCTCGGATCCTAAGAAATCTGAACCGTGGCTGGAGAGTTTACCATCACGGGAAGCAAAATTGTTCTCATTGACTACTGCCTATCTAGCCTCCCCATGAATCTGATGGGGTGGTGCGTTTTGTCCGAGGGAGTGATGCTCTCGCAGCGTTGGGCAACCCCAAGAGGAAGGTGTGGAGAGTACAGCAGGAAGTTTTCCCTCAGTCTGTGACCAAGGTTATCGAACCAGTAGGAAACTAGAGTTCTTCGGAGGTGTCAACGGCACCAGAAAAGGTCTTGCGTCGAAGGCTGGAACCTGCACAACACAATCAAGATACTTTGCCCCAACTCAACAGTGAGGTTGTCAATCTCATCGGCTTGCTGTAACAAAAGATTAAACGTATGTGTGGAAAGTGATGTTTGTTTGCAGAGAATAAAAATAATAGGATTGCAGTATGTTGTTTAATCAGTTTAAAGAAAAGGATCGAGGTCCACAGTTCACTAGTGGTGTCTCTCCATAAATAATAATAGCATACATGCGGGTAAACAAATTACAGCTGGGCAATTGAGTTCACTATTAAGTTGCAAGCAACAGATTATTGCATTAAGCAAAGTGTGTAATGTAAGTAATACAAATATCCTTAGACAAAGTACTACTATTTTATCCCTAGTAGCAACAGTACATCTACAATCTTAGAGGTTGCTGTCACTCCCCCAGATTAAATAGATACATGAACCCACTATCGAGCATAAATACCCCCTCTTGGAGTCACAAGCATCTACTTGGCCAGAGCATCTACTAGCAACGGAGAGCATGCAAGATCATAAATAACGCACTCACAAGATATATTTTGAAGCAATAACATAGTACTCGATATTCATCGGTTCCCAGCAAACACAACATGTAGTTTTACATAAAGATGATCTTGATCATGATAGGCAGCTCACAAGATCTAAACATGGTAGCACAAGAGGAGAAGACAACCATCTAGCTACTGCTATGGACCCGTAGTCCAAGGATGAACTACTCACGCATCAGTCCGGAGGCGGGCATGGTGATGTAGAGCCCTCCGGTGATGATTCCCCTCTCCGGCAGGGTGCCGGGAAGAGCTTCTGAACCCTCCCGATCTAGGGTTGACGATGGCGGCTCTGGACTTTGTGGAGGAAAAAGGTGCGCGCCCTAGGTCTTAGGATTCTGGGGGGTATAAGTAGGCGAAAGGGCGAAGGCGGCGGAGGGTCGAGGGCCCCACACCCCGTGCCCGCGCGGCCGGGGGGGACCCGCGCCGGGAGGTGGTGTGGGCCCCTCGGGGCTCCCCTCCGTGTCCTCTTCGGTGTTCTGGAACCTCCCGAGGAAAATAGGGACTTTGACGTTTCGTTTGTCCAATTCCGAGAATATTTCCTTAACAGTTTTTCTGAAACAAAAAACAACAGAAAACAGGGAACTGGCACTGTGGCATCTTGTTCATAGGTTACTCCCAGAAAATGCATAAAAATGATATAAAAGTGTATATAAAACATGTAGCAAGTGGCATAATATAAGGATGGAACATAATAAATTATAGATACGTTGGAGACGTATCAACATCCCAAGCTTAGTTCTACTCGTCCCGAGTAGGTAAAACGATAAAAATAATAATTTCTGAAGTGACATGCTTTCTCACAATCTTGATCATCTAATAATGTAAGGCTCATGTTATGAATGAAGTGATTCAAAGCAATGGTCTATAGTTTGCTAACAAATAGACAAGGAGTAAACAACTACATCATATAAGTAAAAACTTTTCATGGATAGTACTTTCTAATAAACATCAAAATGATTCACATAAGAGTTATCTCATAAAGTAATAGTCTCTAAGTAAAAGAGCATTGAAACAACACAAAGGAAGATATAAGTTTCAGCATTGGCTTTCAACTTGTAACATGTATATCATATAGATAGTTGTCAACACAAAGGAATATAACAAGTGCAATAAGTAAACATATAAAAATTGTTGCACACAGTTGACACAAGTGTTTGCTTCTAAGACAGAAGAAATAGGTAAACTGACTCAACATAAAGTAAAATAAAGGCCCTTCGTAGAGGGAAGCAGGGATACAAACATGTGCTAGAGCTTTTTAGTTTTTATAGGTTTTTGAAATCATATAGAGAGCATAAAAGTAACTTTTGAGAGGTGTTTGTTGTTGTCAACGAATGTTAATGGGCACTCTACCCCCCTTGTCAACCAGACTTTCTAAGAGCGGCTCCCATGAAGGACGTTATTTCTACCAGCAAGGCAGATCATCCCTCTTATCTCTTTTGTTTACACATATAGTTAAAAACTGTTTTCATTGCTTGACTGATTAGATCAGGGCAAAAATGTGAATAGATTGCAGCGGTTAAAGTTGTAATTAATTGGGACTGGGCACCCCATTTGCCAGCTCTTTTTGCAAAGTTAATGGATAAGCGGATGTATATGCCACTAGTCCGGTTGTGAAAGTCTGTCTAAAAGCAAATGACAAGGTTGATATCCGTAACACCACATACTTCCTCATGAGCTAATAAACATTGACACAAAAAAAGGATAATAAGTTTTGAATAAAAAGTAGCACACGAAGTATTTGCTTCGAATGGCAGGAAATACCATGTAGTAGGTAGGTATGGTGGACACAAATGGCATGGGTTTTGGCTCAAGGTTTTGGATGCACGAGAAGCATTCCCTCTCAGTACAAGGCTTTGGCTAGCAAGGTTATTTGAAGCAAACACAAGTATAAACTATGAAAACAAGACGTATATAAAAACATATTGCAAGTATTATAAAACTCTACATTGTCTTCCTTGTTGTTCAAACACCTTTACTAAAAAATATCTAGACCTTAGAGATACCAAACATGCAAACCAAATTTCAACAAGCTTTACGGTAGTTCTTCACTAATAGGTTTTAAATACATGATGTAAAAGCTTAAACATGATCTACTTGAGAGCTCAAAACAATTGCCAAGCACCACAACATACAAGATAACAATACATAAGAGCATGTATATCTTTTTCATTATACCATCTACCACATTTAGCATTTTCTGTTTCCAACCAAACACCAATCAACTTATTTAAAGATAAACTCTCCAAGTATTTATCAATGAGCTATGAGAGTGTAACATAAGAAAAACTAACAGCTCTAACAAGAGATGCCTGAAAAACAAGAGCTGAAAGTATTGAAGTAACATAGAAGAATACTCAACAAATATAAGTGAAGAATAGGAATATTCATAAGAAAAAGCGGAGCGTGTCTCTCTCCCACAAAGGAATTCTAGGATCCATTTTATTCAGAGAATGAAAATAACAAAAACAAAAACAAACAGACGCTTCAAGTAAAGCACATAAGATGTGTCGGAATTAAAATATAGTTTCACTAGAGATGACCTGATAGTTTGTTGATGAAGAAGGGGATGCCTTGGGCATACCCAAGCTTTGACGAAGTATGCTTGGGTGACCCACGGGGGCATCCCCAAGATTTGGCTATTTCATCTTCTTGATCACATCACATCATCCTTCTCTCTTGATCCTTGAAAACTTTCTCCACACCAAACTCAAAGTAGACTTCATTAGAGGGTTAGTGCATAATCAAAAATTCTTATATTCTGCATGAACACAATTGCTACCAATGCTACTGGATATTAGTTACAGCCACTGATACTTTATGGTATAAAAAGATCCATTCAAAATAGTAAAAGAGGCATTGCAAAATAAATGGCAGAATCTGTCAAAAACAGAACAGTCCGTAAAGACGAATTTTTTCGAGGCACTTAACTTGCTCAAATCAGAAAACTCAAACTAATGAAAGTTGCATACCTATCTGAGGATCATGCACAAAAAATCCCAGGTCATTTTGATTTTTCTGTAATTAGGTATGAATTTAACGGTGGACAGCAGAAAACTGCTTCTGCGCAGCAATCCAAATCTAGCATCAACTTTCTACTAGAGGCTTAACTCGACACAAAAATGCAATAAAGTAAAGATACAAAGGAATTGCTATAGAGATGAGCATGTTCCTTGACTCAAGAAAATAAAATAACAAAAATAAAAAGTGGGTTGTCTCACATAAGCGCTTTTCTTTAACGCCTTTCAGCTAGGCACAGAAAGTGATATTCAAGTATTTCCAAGAGATGAAACATCAACATCATAATTTGTACGAATGATATAATCAAAAGGTAGCTTCATTCTTTTTCTAGGGAAGTGTTCCATATATTTCTTGAGTGGGAATTGGTATCTAATATTTCCTTCTTTCATATCAATAATAGCACCCACAGTTCTAAGAAAAGGTCTTCCCAACACAATTGGACAATATGGGTTGCATTCAATGTCCAAGACAATAAAATCAACGAGGACAAGATTATTGTTAACCATAATAAGAACATCATTGACTCTCCCCACAGGTTTCTTCATAGCATTATCAACAAGAAAAACATCCAAATAGCAATGTTCCAAAGGTGGCAAATCAAACATATCATAGAGCTTTTTAGGCATAACAGAGATACTTGCACCAAGGTCACATAAAGCATTACAATCAAATTTATCCACTTTTATTTTAATGATGGGCTCCCAACCATCTTCTAACTTCTTAGGGATAGAAGCTTCAAGTTTTAATTTCTCTTCCCTAGCCTTAATGAGAGCATTTGTAATATGGGTTGTAAATGCCATGTTCATGGCACTAGCATTAGGACTTGTGGCCAACTTTTGTAAGAACTTAATAACTTCAGTGATATTACAATTATCAAAATCAAAATTATTATCATCAAAGCAAACCGAACCACACTCCCCCATGTTCTTAAAAATTTCAGCACTTTTATCAAGAACAGTTTCAGCAGTTTTAGGCAATTTTAACTTTTTGGAAGAAGTAGAAGAAATATTTCCAACACCAACTATGTTACCATTAATAGTAGGAGGCTTACTAGCATGTGAAGTAACATTATTTTCAGTAGTGGTAATAGTAAAAACTTTAACAACATTATCTTCCTTAGCTAGTTCTTTCTCTCTTTCTCATCTAGCATGCAATTGGGCCATCATCCTAACATTTTCATCAATTCTAACTTGGATGGCATTAGCGGTAGCAAAGGGATTATCATCAATATTTTCATGTTTAGCAGCCATTTTATTAATTAAAGAAGATTGTGCTTCAGACATAGAGGAAATACAAGCTTCAGCACTAGTGATTTTCCCTTGTAGACCTGAAATCTCTCTGTTCAAATTTTCCATTTGATGACTAATATTTTTCAACATATTAGATTGTTCTTCCATAGTCCTAGTGAATACTTTATTTTGCTCATATTGGGTTTGCATAAAAAATTTAGTAGCTCTTTCAATTTCTAAAATCCTTTCCTCACTAGGCATTTTTCCATAAGAATTACCATAAGAATCTAAAGAATAGAACCATGGGTAGTCACCGCGCCTCCCCAGCGATTTCGCGTTTCCGACCGTCCGATCGTCGCTCCGGGACGATCTCAGCCGTCCGTTCCAACTTTGACTTTCAACCCAAGCCTGTGGGCCCAATCTGTCAGCGACTTTGTGGGTGGGGAATCTGGTGCGAAAAGCTTCCTCCTCAGCCCTTGCCCATTCTGAGCCGTCCGATCCAGGGACTCTGGCTCCACTTCCATCTGGACCGTCTAACAGGGAGACAAAACTCCCCGTGGAACCCTAGCCGCTCCCAGTCTGCTCCCATTTCTCCTCCCTGATTCCCGTTCGTCCTCCTCCAGCTCCCCTCCCACCTCTCCTCCTCCAAATCCTCACGCCGCCACCAGCTGCGCCGCCTCCTCCTCCTCGCCGCTCCTCCTCCTAATCCCAGCCTCTCCTTCCCGGACCCCCGACGCCTCGCCGCTTCTCCCTCGCGCTCGACCGCTTGGTGACGGAGATCTGATTCTGAGGTCGATCTTCCACGAGGGCATAGAGATTTGGCGGGGAACGGCCGGTGGCCGGTAGGAGCAGCGTCTTCCAAGACGCGCCATCGTCGGGAGGAGCGGCGGCTGCGCTCCACAGGCGCTCAGGTACTCTCTCTCTGTCTATGGAAGGAAAAAAAGCTCTCCCCTTTCACTCCGTCTTCACCTCTGCACTGCGTCCCCCAGGGTGTGGGAGCTCTCCTCTCCTTGCTGCTGCTGCACCCGCTTCCGCCGGGGAATCGAAGGAGATGGTCGCATCCATCGTGTCCGAGAGCTGCGGCGAGGCCATGAAGGGAGGCGTTCATCTCAGCGACTCGGTACATGCCTCCCCGCCCGACTTTGCTGCTCCTTTGGTCCGGCTCCCTCCATGGTTGCGGCCCGGAGCTTTGAGCTCGAGCTGATTTTTCTTCTTCACATGCCAAGGTCGCGGATCTACGGGAGGCCATCCATGCCAAGAGTACGCCCCGACCATCCATCTCCACTTCGCAGGCCAAGGTAGCGGATCTGTAGCAGGTTCGTTTGGTATGTGCTCTGAATAGAGGTTGGGGACACGCTGGTTCAGGCACGAGGATGTCAAATAAAAATTGGATCTGTGATTTTGTTCGATTGGATCTGTGATAGCAGTGTGTTTTTTCTGCAGGTGCTGATATGATCCATTCTTCGGTTGGATCTGTGATAGGCTGGTAAATGCAGGAAAATCTAAAAGAAAGCGACTCGAATCAACATTTGAAGGTACAGCTTATGTTATGTTAATGTAGACATAAAACTGGGCTGTGTTGTTGTGAATGGTGAGTTTATGACAATGCGACCCATTAGTTAGAATCCAATTCAGAAAGCAGTTAATCTATAAAGATGTGATGTGCTGATGTTTTGATCCATGGTGCCACCTTCACCTATTTGGATTATTCAGCTCGAGCAATTTGCGGAATCTTACTTCAACAAATAAATGTAAAATTGAAAAGAACATAATAGGCTGAATGTCAGATGCATATAAAGAACCAAAAAATAGGTTGAACAATGCCGGATAATAATATTATTGTTCCCGACTCTCATCATCTGAGCACTGGCAGCCAGTTTCTAATGTACTGTAATATATGCCACTATATAATATTTGGAGGTTTGCATAAAATCTAAAAATCGGTTCCATGGAATATTAGTTTGAGAAAACCTAATGTACCATTTTTAAGCATTTCTGCAGTTACCCAATATGGCTTGATTCTTTCTTATTTGTTATCAACCACTTTTTGGATTCTGTACTATATGGAGGTTGGGATCTGTTTACCATTTTTAAGCATTTCTGCAGTTACCCAATATGGCTTGATTCTTTCTTATTTGTTGTCAACCACTCTTTGGATTCTGTACTGTAATATCTGGAGGTTGGGATCTGTTTGGTTGGTATACTAACCATGCCAGACCACAAGCTAGGACAGTTTGATCATCGGGCTCCACGGATAGCTCTTTTGGGTACATTGTTTTAGTACTGCTATTTGGTGAGATATTCTCAAGGAAATTTCAGCTGGAATGGTGCGTATACTATTTCAGCTGCAACAGTTGTGAGCTGAGGTACAGGAGATCAATGTGTCGGTGTTGGGCAGCAGCAGTTGTGAGCATGGAATTGTAGTTAACAGCGGTGTTTGCCTTGTGTTGTACAGATCAACAGCCTCTGGCGTCTATGAGCTGGTTCCCTCCATCCCTAGGTAATTTTTATACTATTCAACACGACTGCGTTTATCATGTATTTGTAGTATATCCTTCTGTCAGCAGGATAAAAAGTTAAATGGCATGTATTCACTTCTTTTGTTCATGTTCATTATTGTCAAACAAGTTAAGCTAACAACAAGATGGACTATATGTTACAAATAAATAGTTAAGCATGGTATTGATGTTTTTCCACAGAGATGACAGCAAAGAGAAAATTATGTATTGAGGAAATAGGAGGACAGAGGGATTATAAAGCTAACTGAAAGCAAGATAGTGAAATTTTCCACAAGAGCCCTACTATGTTTTTTTTTACTTCCTGATGTTTTACCTAAGGTAACTAAATATCTTAGTAACAGAGCAATTTTTTTCCCTTGGCAATTCTTCCCGATTTCCTGTTCTAAAGTGATTGAAATTAATGTCTTGATCTCTTTATTCTGTTGTGCGAGACATTCCCTGAAACCTAATATGCTTTTGCATTTCCTAGCTAGCTCATTTTAGGGGTGCATTACTGCCTGTTTAGTCATATAGCTACTGTATTTTATTTTATTTTATTCGCATTGGTTAATAGTTCTCCTTGATTTCCAATACTAAAAGCGATTTAGAGCATGTGCCTTAATCTATATATGTGGGTTGTGTTGCCAATCGCGGCCTTTTTTTCTTGTGCCATCATTCAGTTGCTATTACATAAATTTGGTAGCAAATTAATCCTATCTACTCATAGGTATTCTGGATATCCTTTATCCTATCTACTCATGATCAACTGTGACAAAATCATTTCTCTTCACTGTAGGTGTGAGGCATCGTCACTAAAAGATAGCGAAGAAAGACAAGAGATGCTACTGCTGAAGGTCTAGCCAAACCAAACTTATTATTGTTTCTGTCCACAAAACTGCACTCTCAATTAATTCTGAACGGCCAAATCCTAATGTTGCATGTACATAGTCTCTATCCGCGACTCCCCCCTGTGACGGCCCCTGCAAGTCATGGTCGTTAATATTCTGGTTCTGTCGTGGTCCATGTCTTCGTTGCCGATGTCTCATTGTTATTGTTGTGAAGATCATCTATGCTGACTTTTCAAATCATTATAGGTTACGTGAATCTCATTAGGTGTTTGAGGTGCTGTTTCCGAACTGATCAAAACTTATGTATTACTTAATTGAATGGGATCTATGTTAGTCGTACTTTAATCTTTCATGTATCAACCTATTTGCAGTCCATTATCTGTAGTTTTGCTTATAAGTTTTCACTCACCATCTGTAGTTTGCGTTCTCTTTTTCTATCACACGGCACTCTATAAAGAAATTTGGAATTTCCATGTTTTTAGTTCTAACAAATTGCTTATTCTTATTACTAGCCTGGCTGTACCTTGTCGTGTCTCGTGACACCACCTTCGGCTAACAAGACAATTGTTCTAAGGTGGTACTGACCAACTACAATCTATGTTGGCATTCTGTCTTATATAAAACTAGTTTAATGCCCGCGCTTTGCTACGGGGTAATAAATAAAATATATATGAGGATACTATCTAATTTCTTCATAATTTTGTGGATACCCATGTTAGTGCAGCTTTGAACATATGAATTTCATTTGATACCAATTTCATAGTAGGGCAAATTCTATACACTTTTCAAATGGAGAAACGGGTAAATGGCTTGAATGACAAGCTGCAATGCAAACGACTAAATATCAATCTGAGAAAAAATGATGACAATTTATTCAGGATGCTCATGTCAAAATTGAAACTTTCAAAGATATATTCACACGTGGGTTCAGTTTTTTCTTTAGGAGAAAGACGGGTTCAGTGTGACGTATGTTTTCACTGAAGCTAATTCTTGGCACTCTTTCTTCTCTGCGCCTTTTTCGACCTTCCCGCCTCACTGCACGACACATGAAACCCGAATTTACAATTTAACAACATATTCCCTTTGTAACCAAAATTTCTAGAATTTTGAAATTATTTCACAACCATTGCAATTATTGTGTTGGCTCATTAATTAAATTTTAATCTAGTAAAAAATGTAAGGTAAAGTCATCAAATCTGAAAATGAGATACATTATTGTATTTCACAACCGTTGGAAATTTCTGTAATAATTTTTCTGGTTGATAATAGTATGATAAACATGAGATACATCTCTACCTTTTAGATGAGAATACTGAAAATGAACACTGATGTGCTAATAAGATATTTGGAATTCCGGTGAAAGTAGTTCTCAGCTTATCTGTTACAGAAAACTTCTCTAAATGGGAAATATAAATTTCAGTTCAAATTTTCAGTGTAGCATCAAGCTAGTTGAATCGGTAAACAACACAACAGGTTTCTCACACTCAAAAATATAAACTCTGAAGAAGTAATTCCCATAACTTCAGATCAGGCTTTTGCAAACTGATAAAAGCTCTTACAATGACATGATTGAAATAGAAATATAACCACTTATGTTAGATTGATCATATATCATTGTTTGCTACAAAGTGAACCCTGATTAACTTAATCATGTGAGATGCAAATACAACCCTGAAGTCTATACCATCACATAGTACTGAAAAGATCTTGAGATCCAACATCCGGAGCATACCAATATATATACCATATAGTAAGCAAACAAATAATATGCACACCAGAATCTAGGAGGTGGGGACTAACCTTTGCATATGTATCAGTAGCTTGATGGATCGAGTATTTTCTTGGGACGATGTTAACAGATCTGTTGGACATGCCCATCGTTGTATAGCTCCTAGGTGTTGCTAACTCTACATGGCACCTCAATCTGCATCTAACCAATTGTTGGTTGGCCCTTTCCAATTCACTCTAGGCGCACGGGTTGTGTTGGTGCTCCCTTTCCAGTTCGCATGGGTTAAGCGGACAGGTTAAGCGTAGGAGCAGTTGCGTGGACAGGTTGACCGGCGATTGCGCTGGACCAGATTACCTCCATAACGGACGAGCAGCCGGGAGCCAGCCGGAGGAGCACGGGGCGCAACCGCGCAGGGACAGAGAAGCAGTGGCCCATACACGTCGAGTTGCGGCCGGCTGGCGCGTGGGGGACGGACTGGCGACTACGAGCTTCCCCTGGGTTGATGCCAGTCTCACCGGCGCCCACCCCATTGTCTTCTCCTCTCCTACCGATTGTTGGTCTCACCATCACCGTCAAAGCCGCGTTCGACTGCCCGAGCCACCGCCGTATGCCCCTGTGCAGCTTCCTTGGCGGTAACTGCGCTAGCGGTCAGCGCTTGACGATGGCGGGCTTATGAAAAATCGGAATGGGGGTCGCGTACCTGTATTGAGATCAGGGTGAGTTCGTGGATGGGAAGGTGAGTAACAAACTGTACGTGGTTCTAAAAAAACTGTACGTGAGATCATCTAAAAGACTGTACGTGAGATGGTAACAAACGCCAAGAAGAAGCTCCACGGGCGAGAGACATCAGAACATGACTATGTCGCCTATCTCCCTGTGAATCCATGCTACGTTGGTCGCCGCTCTAACCTCAACCAGTTTGGTCTGCTTTGACTTAGGGGAGGTAAAATTGCTAGTGGATGTTTTTCCATCGATGGAGCAGTCAAACTGATAGAGGTAGGAAAGATGACAAGCAGTTTTTGTTCCTGTTATTAAGGAGAGAAGGAGACAGAGGAGGGTCATTTGTTGGACGACGGGCAACAAATTTGGAGATCTCCCTGGGTTGTTAGCGCTAGGGGAGAAGAAGATGCGGGTTCGTGGACGGATCACCGCAGAGGTATTCTATCTGGAGGTTGCATGCGGTGGTAGTTAGTTGTTTCTATCCACTTAGAGCAAGTACAATAACAACGCCCGCTGCTGGCTGTAGGTTTATGCCAGGTCAGCTTATAGCCAGCTTGTAGCCAGAACGGTACAATGGCTTGGCTTTTAGGCTAACTGGTTAATTATTTAACGACTGCATGTGTATACCATCTATTGTGATCAATTGTGAAATGTATCTTTGTAGCCATTTCAAGCAACATACTTATGCACAATCCATCCATCAAGATATGTCAAGGAAACTGATATAATAACCCAGCAGTAAACAACACCATACTGACACTTGAATGATAAGTGAGTCTACAAAGAAGTTTTAACCATACATAACACTAAACAAGATCTGCGGCAAACAAGCCAAGTAGTTTTGACCTTGATGACAATAAGCAACAAACTAATGGCATATAGCACCATGACGACGATACTTAAACGGAAATTCTAACTGGCAGGCGCCTTACACGGGGCTTAAGTCGACGCAGCAAGGCGAATCGTCGGATGGCGGACGGACAGTGGATCGCGAGCGTACTTCATCCCCTTATCTCTCTGACCTCCGTCCCGAGTAGCTCGCGCTGGAGCTCGCCGTCGCGGCCAGGCCTAGCTGTCGCAAACCTGCCCAGCTCGCCCCTATCTCCCCTCCTCCCTCTCAAGCAGCCGGCGCTAGATCTCACCGTCACGGGCGAGGCCCCGCTGCCGCGACCCTCCTCAACTCGGCCCATGTTCCTCCGCTCGCCGCTGGAGTGTCGCCTCCTCTTCCCTCAAACCTACCGTGGTCAAATCCGTTCCTGAGCAGACCGGCTGCCGACACCAACCGCTGTACAGAACAGTCGCCAAGCACGCCGGCTCCGAATCCTGGGCAGCGGTTGTCCTCGACTCATATCAGCCGCTGCAGGTCAATGCCACATTCCACGCCCCTGAAGAGCTACTGTTGTTGTCGATTCCTCAACCCGGGCACCCGACCATCACCTGTCTTCCTCCATCATTAGACAGAGATGGGAGCGACGCATCCGAGGCTGAATGAGGTCACGGTGGGATCAATGCAATTGACGGATCCGGACAGCTAGTTAATACAGTTTAGTCATGCTGTCATTCTTCTCCATGCTGCTATTTCGGAGGGGGAGCTGCTCGGGCTGCTAGTTGGACAAGAAATTGAGGCTCGTGCGTGTTAATGTGCTATACACCCGGTGCTGTCTGTATGATTCATAACCAGCTGATTTCTCTTGTGATCGGTCGTGGATTGTGTTTTGTGTGTTAGACGTATACTCGTGTATACATTTTTTTTTTTGGTGAAATATATTTTGTGTGGTAGAAGTATGCCTAGCACATATGAAGTTATAAAACACATTAATGTACTAATCACCATAGTCTTTTGGTAATATTTACCCACCCAGTACTGATAAAGTTACCACCCGAAGTTATCAACCATGAAATCAATGTAGTTACCATACTCTTTGTGTAATATTTACGCACCCAATACTGATAAACTTACCACCCGTACTTATGAAGTTATCAACTATGAAATCAATGTAGTTACCATACTCTTTGGGTAATATTTACGCACCCAATACTGATAAACTTACCACCCCGTACTTACGAAGTCATCAACCATGAAATCAATGTAGTTACCATGAACTCTAAATAATCAATAATTACAAACACAATGCCCATCATATGGAGTAGTAGTCACTATGGAATCGATAGTTATCGTCCTAATACTTATAAATTTATATGGGTGTTTCAGTCTATAGTTACTAACTTATGCAATTTTTTGTTCACCATTTTAAAATGACATCCACTTATGAAACTCACGAAACACTAGGTGTGGTAACTTTCAAACTCGAAAACAAGAAAAAAACAACAAGCTATTTTGAACCCGAAAACTAATCGTTAATACGATGGTAACTTATATACTACGGTCTCGATAACTATTGTGTTATAGGTGGATAACTTTTGGGACAAAAAAAAGTTGTCAGAATATGTCAACATGGGATCTAGTTTCGAAGATCTCTTCGCAACTAGTTCATCCACCATGGAATCGATATAGTTACCATACTCTCGCCAAAAAAATTACCACCGTGTACTGATGAAGTTAAACATTTATTCATGACATACTTATCCGCCATAAAATCGATATAGTTACCATATCCTCTAAATAATTATTACCCACCTAGTAAAGTGAGATATACTTTTAAACTGAAAATTAATCATTAACTGGGTGGGTAACTTACATAAATACAGCCTGATAACTTACATGTTAATGGGTTGGTAACTTTTGGGTCATAAAAAATATCGTCGAAACATATCAACATCGGATCTAGTTTCGAAGATCTCGACGCGACTAGTCCAATGGTGAAAACAGATCATAAATCCGATAAACGGTTTGAGCTACAAAACATTTTGAATTTTCGATTTTGCATTTTTAATGCGTGATGATGTCAGCAATTTCGGATTTTAGTGCATGCATGCAAAACATTGCTATTTCTCTCACACGCACGCACACACGACCACATGACATGAGGGCTAGGTGAGATTTTTTGTCCTTTTGCGCGTGGAGCTGTGCCACCCAGCATGCGCATGCTAGATAGTCTTCTCCTACACAGTACATGACTCTTTAGAAGAAAGCATTAACCAAACAAAATAGTAGATATCATCTCCAGCATACAAGGCACCGGTTTGATCTCGACAACGATAAAGGCACAATGCAGCAATCCCCCCGTCATAGCAGTCCTGAAAAATAATACAGGTAAGATACCATGGATTTCTCAATGTTACATGAAAAAAAGAACATGAACGTGAAGATTTCAGTATCCTACCATAATTAATTACGATGGCTATTTTGAAACCTATGCCAAATATGTTCAATCAAGTCATTTTTAAGCTGAGTATGTTGTGGACGAGCACGGATAGTAGCTTTTCTACGCAACACATCAGCAAAACACAGATTGCCACCAACATTCACTTCAGGAGGCAGAGCAAATGAAGCCCCCGGATTCTGATTCAAGTCAATATGAATGGCAACTTGCTCTTTCTCGTCTTCGACTATCATATTGTGGAGGATCACACAAGCTAGCATGATCCTTCCAATGCTCTTTCTCTTCCATAGACATGCAGGGCGGCGAACAATGCTAAAACGGGACTGCAATACCCCGAAAGCACGCTCAACATCTTTTCTTGCCCCTTCTTGGTGCTTGGCAAACAACTTGTGCTTCTCTGTTTGGGGAAGTGGTATAGTCTTCATGAAGGCAGCCCATTCTGGGTATATACCATCGGCAAGGTAGTAACCTGTAGTGTACTCATTCCCACTGACAGAAAACTGAACTTGAGGGGCTTCTCCTTTCAATGCATCAAAAAATAATGGAGACTGGTTGAGCACATTAAGGTCATTGTTTGACCCAGCAACTCCAAAGGAAGCATGCCAAATATGAAGGTCTTGGGAAGCAACAGCTTCCAGGACCATTGTTGGTACTCCATAATCACCACGAGTAAATTGCCCCCGCCATGCTAAAGGACAATTCTCCCATCGCCAGCTTGGTGCAGAGGAAGACACCATGGATTGTGGTGGTAGCGCGGGCATCCAAGTGGCAGGCCCGTGTGTTGACATGAACGCCGGCGGAGGGACCTGATGAGGCGGCGGCGAAACGACCTGAGGGGCCACCGGTGGGACGGGAAGGAACGGCGACGGAGGGACCTTCAGAGGCGCCGGTGCACGCGTTCTTTTGGACTGCTGGCCCATCTCCTTGATGCGGCGCCGGTGACAGTTCTAGGGTTGTGGCGATTTGGGGACGATTTGGATGTGGCGATTTGAGAGCTTCGATTTGGCGCGCAAGAAGCTATTTGGGGCAGGGCATGGAAATATTTGGCGCGCAGCGGGGAGGGAGAAGCGCGGGGGGCGATGAAGCCACACGAAATCTAGCACCGGCGCTAGCGCTCGCTTCGGGCTGCAAGCGGGCGGCAATTCTTCGTATCTCGCGCTGTAGCCAGGCGATACACGGAGCGCCGGCTTCTGTCTCTCTCTTCGTTTCTCTCTCCTCCACCTAAGATTTTGCTGATGTGGAATTGCTTATAGCCAGCTGACTAGACTTATTGTACTTGCTCTAAGAGCAAGTACAATAAGGCTGAGTCAGCTGGCTATAAGAGTTGCCATGTCATCAAAAATCGTAGGTGGAAGGAAGAGAAAGAATGAGAGAGAATGCAGCTGGCGCTTCACAAGCCGCCTGGCTATAGCACGCGCTGCGAGAAAACACAGCTTGCATGCAGCCATGCAGCTGCGATTAACCAATCCTGTGCATCTTTCACATGCAGATCACTTAAATACTTATTTAAATCAACTTATAGCCTATCTAAGAGCCCACCCATTATACTTAACCTGGCTTTATGATGACTATAGGTGATTTGGCATCCTTATACAGTCGGCAGCCGGCTCTATTGTTGTCCTTGCTCTAACCATCCGCCGGTAATATTTTAGTGAGATCTATATAAGACTCACATGTTAGAACTAATTTGTCATCAATGTCTCCAACGGACCAACACAAACGGATACGAAATGTTTTCGCGTTTGATTCGTTTGCGTCGTCAAAAGGACAGAAGTTCGTCTCATGTCCATCCCTTTATGGTCACTGCCCCCAACGGGCCGATGCATTCTATCCGCCCCGACAGGATTTTGACCATTTTGATTATATTTTCGACCATTGTCATCATATTTGATCATTTAGACAATACATTAATGAGACAACAAAAATTATAATTCAGATAGTTGTAAATACTTATTACAACTTAAATAGTTAAGCAAATAGTTATTACAATTAAAATAATTCAGCAACAATACAACATGGTACATAAATAGTTTTACAAACCAAATAGATAAATAAATTACATAAAATAAAACTATTGATCCCGTAGTGCTGCCACACATGTTCCATCAAATCATTTTGAAGCTGAACACGGGTCTCCTTCTCACGAATGTCGCAAATGTCGCAGTGTCGAGGAATTGAGCAAAACTGGTCGCTCCCTTAGGTTCAACCAATTAACCCTGAAACTGCCATGCCTTATCATGCAACATAATCACGCTTACGCATGATCACACAAGTTCTTATCACCTTCCACATGGCCTTTGTGCTCCATGTTCTACCGGGGTGCTAAACAATAGTTTATCCACCGAATGCTCGTATGACCATTGATCTCATTGGTCACCTGGGGGCATTGCCATTAGCAAGGTTGTTGGACACCGGAAACCGGTGAAGCACATTGATGTCATTGTACGACTCGGCCATGCCAAACAACGAGTGCCAAAATCCATAGATCTTTATGATGCCACGACCTCAAGTATGACCGTGCACTCTCCAACATTGACCTTGTACTTCCCTTTAAAGAAAATGTGCAGTTTTCCACTCCCGGTACATACAATCTATGATGCCAATCATCCCAGTAAACCCTCTGACCTCGTTGATTGTCCTTGCCAATGGGCTCCCTCAAGTACTTAGGGCCGAAGACCCGAACCACAACTTTACAAAGCTTGTACATTTCTTCTAGGAACGTGGAATCACTCATCTGCACGTACTCGTCCACAAGATCACCGTCTACTCCATATACAAGCATGCATACTGCGGCGGTGTATTTCTGATACAGAGAGAAGCCGAGGGTACCAACGACATCCCTTCCACATATGACAGCACCCCTACCGTATACGGTTGAACAATGACCTTCTCATCCGGAAACAATGTCGGAATTTTGGGAGGGTATGTGGGTCTCAGTGGGCGAAAGTAGTCGTCATAAAGCTGGAGAGGTGGACAGATCTTCAGTTTCGGCCCTAGGCAGGAGCACGACCCGGCACCGACCCATTAAACACTAACCGCATCCTCTCAATGTACTTGTTGACGAAGAGGGAGGCAAGAAGGCCATCACTATCATCATCGGACGAGTCATCGACGGAGGACTGGTACATGATGGAGTTCTGGTATAAGTAGTCGTCGGAGCTATCCATGGCCGACTTCATACCTTGGTTGTTGTCGGGGCGAACGGCCGAACACCATGAGATTCACCGGCCACTATGGGGGAGGAAGCTGATCCAGTGACGATGGGGAAGAGGAGTAGGTGGCAGCCACCCCGGTATGGCCTGCAGTACCAACTTGGGGTGCTGATGGCGGGGTGGTGGTGGGAGGAGCGAGGAAGGAGGAGAAGGTTGGGGTTGGGAATGACCTGACTCACGGGACAGGGGCGGACTGGGAGGACATAAGAGTTGTCCGATTTGTGTACAAGGACGACGCAAACTCGGTCCAAATTTGGACCGACAATGGGTCACAACGGACAGAAAAACGGATAGCGGCTTTGCCGTGTTCCACCAAAAATACACACGGCAACGTTTCAGTGCACGGTATCGTCCGCAAAATATACACGGGAAAGAAAAGTCTAACCAAAACACACAGTAAAGACAAATACACAACAAACTTACCAGTAAACATATGACAAAGCACCATGCACGACCACAACCTGAGACACGTGTACATCACCGCCACTCTTCACGGGGCCGTCACTACAAGAGAACATGTTTTTAGAGGCACTTTGAAATGCCTCTAAAAATCTCCAAAGTGCCTCTAAGTATTTTTAGAGGCACTTTGAAAAGTGATGCATTTGATCGTGTTGCTAAAAAATACAGAGGCATTTCAAAGAAAGTGCCTCTAAAAATAAGTATTTTTAGAGGCACTTCTAGGAATGCCTCTATATTATTTAGGGGCACTGTTTTTGTAATGCCTCTAAATATTTTTAGAGGCACTTCTAGGAATGCCTCTATATTATTTAGTGGCACTGTTTTTGTAATGCCTCTAAATATTTTTAGAGGCATTTCAAAGTGCCTCTAAGAACATGTAAATATAGAGACTGCCACATCAACATGCATCCATATTCTCAACACAATTGCACAAATCAACAAATTGCAAATTTATTCTTCAGTTGCCCATACAAATTCACATAGAAATATAGAGACTGCCACATCAACATGCTAAACATCATTCTCACATCTCAGTGCATACAAAAGACTGCCACATCAGTGCATACACAAGAGATGAGTATAGAGATGAAGGTACATAATTTAGTACAGAGATGAAGGTATAGGGATGAAGGCACTGGAGATGAAGGTACAGAGATGAATTTAGTACAGAATTTAGTACAGAGCTAGCCGGGATATGGGCTCATCTTTGGAAAATCATCATCTACTTCCCAGATGGCTTCTTTGATTTACCACTTGTTCTCCACTGCAGATTCAGCCTTTGACTCTTCCACCAGCTGACACAGGGACAATGTATCATATTAGGATAGGATGTACTAAGACAAATAAGAATGAGACATGGCGTGCATGCTTTAATTTATAAAGTGAACCACTGGCCTAGATGACATGACAATAAAGCTCACTAAGCACAATAATGTTCTCGATTAGGAAGGCGAACATACCGACGCTGCAGTTTTTTCTATCTCAAGTGGTAGAGAAGTTCAGCAATATGGCAATTTATACCCAAAATTGTGCCACCAGAAACCCGAGGCTGGTTACGACATGAAATGAGTGAGGCACTAAAGTATATATTTTTCCTGGGCAATAGTTCATAGTTCCTTCTAATGGAATAACACATACTTCTGTACTCTGCTGCTTTGCAATGTGGACAACCGAGACCCAATAATAAGAGACAAAGCATAGAGGAAAATTTATACTGCACAGTGTAACCTTAGCTGAATTGATGTTGGGAAATACATGAGATTTCGCGTACATGTGAGATATATTAACTACTGAATCAATTTAAGTTTGGATTGCGAAGCACAACTCACCTAGTGCTGACAGTAGCAGAGACAAATGCATTGGTCCCTCCTTCATCCATGAATTAACCTGCATGTAAAAACAATAGTATGGACATGATGAGGATGTCGGCTATTAAGATTCAGTGACACCTTCTTCACAGACATAAAGATTAACTTCAACTATAAGCTAACCTTCAAAAAAAATAAGCAAATCACGACACAAAAATTGTGTGTTCAACTTTGAACTTGCTCCTCTAAAGCATCTACTTCAGTAGGACTGCAATGAGACAAGACTGCCATGAGATGAGATACAAGCTCCTCTAAAGCATTGCTCAACTTTGAGCTGTCAATTTGCAACGTAGTAAGAGCAGATGGAGAAAATATAAAGCATCACGTTGGTAAAAGGAGGGAATCCAATCAACTTATCAACATAGGAACGATATAGCAATTCAGGTGTTCAATAGCTGACATAACGTTAATAGAACAACCCCACAACCAGATTAATAGAACACATTAGGTGGTGATGACAAGTCATCCGCTAGCTTAACACACATCTATTCAGGTACAGCTTGTTCATGTTGAAAGCTTGTACATGACTAGGTAACAAAGCGCGTCGACACGCCGCGCCCCTAAACTTATATGAGTAGTTGTACAGGTTTCGATTACATAATTTGTGGAGTAAGCTGATATGACCAGGACAAAACAGTAGATAGCTTGTCCTTTATCTGATTCAAGCACAAACCTGCAAGAAGTCTGGGAATAGTATTGTGTTACCTATAAAAGGAGGTTAATTGCCAAGTAATATTCCCCTAGCTTATCCAATAACTGCAGCCCCTGTAGAAAATCAAGTCTGTTGATGTTGCCTCTCCAATAACTGCAGCCCCTGTAGAAAATCATATCTGTTGTGTAAGAACAGATAATATATCACTATCTTTTATTAGCTTGAAAACATGTGTTCTCGGCGGTGACTTTATGTTGGTGTGTGGGTGTGATGTACTTGTGGTCGTATTTATGTGCAGATGTATTCCTATGGTCACAAAATAGAAAAGAAAAATTGATGGACATGTTCTTACCTGAAACACATCAGAAAACCCATATAATGCTATAAATTTTAGGCATACTGACCCATTGAAGTCCGCGAGAACGCACCAAGCAATCCTTAAGCATGTAGCATATTTTTACGGCTTCTATATATCAAAATAGTAAGTTATGACTTATGAGAGTAATTAGTGGAAAACATAAAAAATAGTTCATTTGTGTGAAGGGAAAATAGTGCAGAAATTGATATAAAGTGACACTATTTGAGTCCAAACACCATTTTAGAAATTAATTCCTTCATCGAAAGAGCGGGAGGAAATATTAGCGAGGAAATATTCATACAAATATCCACTGTACTACTCCAATAACTGAACTAAACTTGCAGTAAAGTGGCAATACTGCATACTCCATGGATTTACTGAACACTCTCATTCAAATCTAATCAAACATTAGAGATAAAATGGTGAGATGGTTCAGAGACAATTTGACTCGACCCAGGCTGGAAACGTGCAAGTCCAGGCCCCAAGAAGCTGTGAGGTTTTTAGCATTTGTAGAGGATAAATATTGTTTAGGAACCATGGAATTTTATACGGGCTAACTGAACTTTTAACCTATACCACAGACGAGCAAAATTAGATGCTAGGTTAGATTAAAAAGAGGGAGGGCAGGGGCAGTATAACTCACGAGGTCGAGGACTTGGAACAGGCATCGGATGTTGGCCTCGTCCATGGAGCAGATGTTCTGAGCACCAGGTCCAACTCCAGGAGCCTTCTATCCTTGCTCCTGTACACCAAACTGCACACACGGCGAGGCTAGCAGTGCAGGTGCGCAACTTCTCCAACGCCGCCCACTGCGCCTCATCGTCGTCCTCGTCCCGTGACGATCGGGAGGCAGCAGGGAGGAGACGCGCCTCATCGTCGTCCTCGTCTTCACGGCGGCCGCGGCGGCACGGCCGGGTCAGAAGCCTCCGCGAGCTGCCGCTTCCCCATGCTCGGGAGCTCCACCATGGGGGCGGAAAGAATCGCCGAAACCCTAACCCTAGCCGGATCGAATCGAATCGGCGACCGGAAGCGCGGCGGGTCGCTTTGCACGCTTTGTACACGGTTACAGCGGCCGATGGTGTGGTCGCACCTTACGCGCGGATCCGAGGATCCTCGCCGTCGCGGGATTGAGGCGGAGGGAGAGCGGGAGGCCTTGGCGCCACCGCCTCCTCCGCGCGCCTGCAGCCTTGCGGGAGGGGAGGATCCAGGCCGCGACGCGGCGGCGGGCGGCGGAGGGGGAGGCGATGCCGCGGCGGCGGGCGGGCTGCGCGAGGCGAGTGGATAGGGGAGGAGGCGAGTGGATAGGGTGGAGGGGTTGGAACGTAAAAGTGTTATATTGGACTGCGGGTTGGTTTCTGCTTTTTGTAGGGGGTTTTATGCGAAAACGGGGCGACGTATGGCCCCAGGACGAACGAATCCTACTCCATATTCAGAGGCAATTTGACTAAAATACCTCTAAAAATACCATTTTCAGAGACATTTTGACTAAAGTGGCTCTAAAAATGCCATTTACAGAGGCACTTTGACTAAACTGCCTCTAAAAATACCATTTTCAGAGGCATTTTGACTAAAGTGGCTCTAAAAATGCCATTTACAGAGGCACTTTGACTAAACTGCCTTTAAAAATACCATTTTCAGAGGCATTTTAACTAAAGTGCTTCTAAAAATGCCATTTTCAGAGGCAGTTTGACTAAATTGCCACTAAAAATCATTTTTAGAGGCACTTCTAAATAGTGCCTCAACCAAAGTGCCTCTAAAAAGATGTTCTCTTGTAGTGCGTTATAACAGATATTTTACGTGTGTCTGAAAGACACGGGTAAAGATCTTTGCCGTGTGTCAAACAAAATGCTTGGCAAAGATTTAGGGCCACGTCAAAAGCCTCATTCCGGCGCACGTCCACTCGGTTCCCTCCAAAAATCTTTGCCGTGTGCATTTAGAAAACACACGACAAATTCCATTGTCTGTGTGTTTTACAAAATACACACAACATATGCGACATGGAAAAGATCTTTGCTGTGTGTTACTCGACAAAGCTTTAGGGCCACGTCAAAAGCCCCATTCTCGCGTATGTCCACTAGATTTCCGCCAAAAATCTTTGCCGTGTACATTGCCCTTTGACACTTGTTTTCTAAATACACACGGCAAAGAAGCATCTCCCGTGTGTATTTGTGGAATTGTCCGGCCTATGCGGGACCGCTGGACGCCGCTGCGGTGTGCATCCTGAACCATGGTCTAGCACATTTTTTCTGAAAATGGAAGCAATGGAGCCCCATCTCACTTTGACGAAGAGGCAGAAATTTGTCATCATAATGAAAAATAATACTATCACTGGTAGCGGAGCGTTAGGGTAGTCACCAAATTGACGAGAGAGGGAGAGAAATCCATCCACCCATTATCCATTGCCATAATGTCCATCATGCAGTACATTTAGTCATGAAGTCATCTACACAGTGATGGATCAATGACTCGTCAGTATATACCAAGCAGCGTCACAGAGACATGTGCTAGGTCGTCTAATGCCTCAAGCAGTCGAGCTACGACGAGGCAATTTTAGCGAGGCTAATTCAGCTTCTTAGCGTTGGAGAGGCGGAATTTGAAAGTGCAGCCGTTACGCAGAGGGAATTCTTCGTCGCACCTCTCGCCGTCTCCTCTCTTTTGGTAATACCCCGGGTAATCTTCTTTTCTGAACTCAGCCTTCTTAAACATAACAAGTGAAAACTCAGAGGCGAGGTCCTCGATTTCCCATCGGTCGTAAGGCTGACCCGTCTTGTGGCTGACGTGTATTTCACCGCCAGGATGAAGCAGGTGGCTTGCATTGCGGAAGAACCTCTTCACAAGCAACTGATGGGCGCTACACGTCACATGAAAATGTCAACAGTATAGAAAAATTGTATGAAGTTTACTCTTCGGTAAGGAAAACAAAGGAGAGTACACACGTACGTGATCATATGCACCTGGTTCTCTTTTCCTATGAACCCAGCATGAGGAAAATTGAACACTATCCTATCGAACCGCTTGAACTTAAGATCAATGCGCCTCTTCATGTTTTTCACATCGACACCATGCAACACCGTGGCGCCCATTCTCGTCAGCTTCGTCACATTTGATTTCGCTTTGCCATACATGCTAATCAGAGAAGCTGTCCAAGACGATTGCCAGCAAGAAGTTAATGTCAATGAAACAGCCAAGTAAACAGAAACGATGAGAAAGGCGCACCGCTTAAGCACCAGCTCGATCGCAGCAACATAATGATATATAAGAGGATATAACGGACCGTAGGAGTCGAGGGATGTTGCGACGAGGTTCTCGCCGGAGCCGAACGCGGTGGCGAGCACCCGCGAGAAGGAGAAGTCGCCGTCTCCGACGATCAGTATGCTATGCGCGGACGAGTAGTGTTTTAGCCATTTCACCACCTTCTCATCCTTCTTCCCCTCCAGAGAGATCGCCTGCAACGCCACCACAATTGGTGTCTCCATTCCTCCCCTCCGACGGTCGGCGGGAGCGAGACCACCAGCCACAGATATGTGTCAGTCACGAAGAGGGGATTTGAGTTTTGACCTACATGGGATGATGGGAGGAGACCAAGGGCTGGCTTCACAGATCGCCTTGGTTTTCTGCTACCGCACTACACCCGATCTCTTGGGTGGATTTTTCATTAACTCTGCGATCATGGCGATCTGAAACTCCAAACGGTGCATGTGTGTGTGTGTGAACATTTGTCTTTTTATTTCGAGCTTAAATACGTGAACTGTTTTCAAATGCAGGATGCACCTTTTCCACCTTGATGTGAACTTTTGAGAGTACTTGGGCCTTTGCGGTTTTAAAAAAGATAGCACACTTTTGTAAATCCCATGTACTACATCCCCGCTCATTTCAGATCATGTTAAACCAAAAATTCAGAATAACATAGTTGTGCTGACATGTAGAGTTTCACGTTGATATGTTTTACCACATGGGAGAAACAAGGGGAAAATCTATGAATTTGTTTTCAGATATATATTTCAATTGGTGACAGTGCCGGTGCAGATTTCTAGCACGCTCCTTGGCTGCGGGGATGTCGGCCTAGGGACATTGCCCCGGATATCTTCCGCATGTGAAAGAGGAAGAAGTGTGTCACGACTAAGCTACTACAACAGGCACTGAAGACACAAAGAAGGATGGAGGCGCGGCAGCAGATCCGTGACGCACACAAGCTGACGGTTGGGCTCCACATGACAGGTCACTCCGGAGTGGTTGGAGCCGAAGGATAAGAAGCAACGAGGGCCACAGGAGGAGGGATCGAAAAAGAATCATATTTGCCGTCAGGCAAGAGCTTGCCTTTTCCCTTCTTCCTTCCAGCCTGCGTGCTGTTCAACGATCGCGAGACGCGATCTGTATCCAGTTACATCTAAATTCTCCAGAACTACTCCTGTACTCCACTTGTTGTGAGACTACGATTCGAGGCTCGTGACATATGGTATCAGAGCCACTCGATCTGACGCTCGCAGTGCCTGCAGTTGGTGAGATCCAAATCGAGCAGCGCGAGCATGGGAGGCGTGACCGGTCGCGATCTGGTTGAGGTTGGGTTCTCCTAGTAAAATCCCTTCCCAGATCTCGATCGCGGCGACGGCAGCGTCGTTCTCGACGGCGGGGCTCGCGACTGGAGCTCCGAGGCGGCGCAGGTGGCGGGAGACTGCTAGAGATGCGATTTTCGTGGACGATTCGAGGTTGGTCACAGATCCTTCGCTGTGATCGGTAAAATTCCTGTGGATCGACGAATTTCTGCGCATCATTGGGAGGCGAATTCAGCGGAGGCGGCGGACGCCGGAATTAACACCGGAGGAGTGCGATCCTGCTCAGATGGAGGAATTACAGACAGAGTTGAAGAATTTGGCGGCCCAGTTCAACAAGTATGGCGACGACACGAGCTCCGCGCTCATGTCTGTCAAGGACTCGCTTAAGGCCATGGCCAAAACACACGGCGAGGTGGTCGAGAACATACAAGGACTCAACAAGTGGGCGCCCGCAATCGATGGTTCGCTCCGCAATCTCCATCGTACCGTGGAGGAGGTGGGCACCCGGGTGGCGGCGCTCGAAGAAGAGCGGACCGCACCAGAGGATCGAACTCCTCGGCCCAATGGGCACGGCGCGTCAACAGCAAACCAGGGCACGGGAACTGTTGCTCCTCGAGCACCAGCACCTGCCCTGGCAAAGGGTACGCGTGCTTTTCGCCACACCCCTGTCACTTTTGATCTTAGTAGTGGAGATGATGAGTGTGAGTTGGGCATGCATGAACCTCGCACTCGGTTTAGATCAAACAGGCCGCCTAAATCTGACTTCCCAAAATTCAATGGGGACAACCCGAAATGGTGGAAAAAGACTTGTGAAAAATACTTTGCTATGTATGAAGTAGATCATGAAACTTGGGCTAGCTATGCAACAATTCACTTTGTCGGCAATGCGGCCTTATGGTTGCAAAACATAGAAACGGATCATGATGTAGAAAGCTGGGAAGAGTTGTGTGTAGCTGTGCATGCCAAATTTGGGAAAGATAAACATCACAGAGCTTTAGAGGCTTTGGAACGTTGCAAGCAAGTAGGAAATGTCGAGCAGTACTTCCTTAAGTTTGAAGAACTTAGACATAAGGTGTTAGTCCATAATAATCATTACGATGAAGCCTTCTTTGTCACTAAATTCATTAGTGGTTTAAAAAAAGAAATTCAGAAAGGAATTCGTTTGCACAAACCACGAACAGTTGATGCTGCTTTGTCACTTGCTGAAACACAGGAACAAATGCTGGAGGAGGCGCGGGAATTTTCATCATCTCGATACAAGCATGACTACAAGCCAAATTTCTCTCGCACCGGGTTCCCTGGAAAAGGATTAATATCCACCTCCCCAGAAGAACAGAAGAATAAATCTGCTGGCCGGTCTAATTGGGAGAACAAGTTTCAAACATTGAAAGCCCAGCGCAGAGCGAGAGGTGAATGCTTCAAGTGTGGCGATAAATTTCAGCCGGGGCACAAATGTAATGCCTCAGTTCCACTGAACCTAGTGGAAGAACTCGTGGAGATATTTCAATCATCCCAGCAAGATGAAGAGGCTGACCAATCAGCTGAGAGCTCTGACAGCGACATCATGCACATCTCTGCTTGTGCTCTGGCGGGGACTGCGAACAAGAAAAGTTTCCGTTTGCAGGGCATGGTAGGTGACAAGCAAATATTGTTGTTGGTGGACTCTGGCAGCGGTGGTAATTTCATTAGCTCGGAAGCAGTGCAACTGTTGGGACTGCAGACTGAGGCTGTGAAGGCTGTCACCGTGACAGTGGCTAATGGAGCACAAACAACCGTTGATCAGGCAGTTAGGGCAGTAAGCTGGACATGTCAGAAAGCTTCTTTTTGCACAGACTTCAAAGTGTTCGATCTTCCTCACTATGACATGATCCTAGGGATGGAATGGCTAGACACATTGGGCCCTATGTGGGTTGATTGGCGAAAGAGAACATTCAGGTTTACACAAAATGGGGCTCGTATAACAGTGAGGGGAGTCAAGGACAAAACAGAGCAATGCTCGGCTATAACAGTCGCAGAAATGCAGCAACTGATGTGTGACAATGCAGTGGCTCATGCAGTTGAGCTATGTGCAGCAGCAGATACCACCTCAGCGATACCCCAGTGCATTGTGGAATTGCTGCAAGAAAAGGAGGGTTGTTTCGCAGCACCACAAGGACTGCCTCCTCATCGACAGTATGACCACAAAATCACCCTCATGCCAGGTGTGCAACCAGTAAATGTGAAGCCCTACCGATACTCCCCGCAGCAGAAAGATGAGATCGAGAAACAAATCGCTGACATGCTCAAGCAAGGGGTGATACAACACAGTAAAAGCCCATTTGCATCCCCGGTGTTGTTGGTAAAGAAAAAGGATGGTACCTGGCGATTTTGCGTTGACTACAGACAATTGAATGCCGTCACGGTCAAGGATAGGTACCCCATGCCAGTGGTCGATGAATTATTAGATGAACTAGCTGGGGCTAAATACTTCACCAAGCTGGACCTGCATTCAGGTTATCACCAGATAAGGATGGTTCCCCAAGATGAACACAAAACGGCTTTCAAAACCCACAGCGCACACTACGAGTTCCGTGTGATGCCCTTTGGTTTGTCCTGTGCACCAGCAACTTTCCAAGCTGCAATGAACTCCATCTTTGCACATATGATCAGGAAGTCAGTGTTGGTGTTCGTTGACGACATATTGATATACAGTAAAGGTTTGGCAGAACACAAGGAGCACCTGAAGGAAGTGTTCGAGCTACTCGAGCAGAACAAGTTATTTGTGAAGAAAAGCAAGTGCTCCTTCGCTCAGACATCTTTGGAATACTTAGGTCACATCATTGGCCAGGAGGGGGTAGCAACTGATCCATCAAAAATTGAAGCAGTGAGAAATTGGCCAACACCAACAAACGTGAAACAGCTCAGGACTATATTGGGGATGACAGGGTACTACCGGAAGTTCATCAAGCATTACGGTATGATATGCAAGCCGTTGACAAAACTGTTGTGCAAAGGGGTACCTTTTGTCTGGTCTCCGGAAGCCAATGATGCCTTTTCAGCATTGAAACACGCCATGGTCAATGCTCCAGTCCTAGCCATGCCAGACTTTGACAAAAATTTCGTGGTGGAAACAGACGCATGTGCTACGGGCGTGGGGGCGGTGCTGATGCAACAAGGGCATCCCCTAGCATTCTTAAGTCAAGCTTTGGGTCCTAAGAACCAGGCGCTGTCGATATATGATAAGGAGTGCTTGGCTATTTTGATTGCCCTGGACAAATGGAAAGCATATTTGCAGCACAAACCTTTTGTGATTCACACTGACCAACGAAGTCTCATACACCTAGGTGACCACAAATTCAACACACCCATCCAACAGAAGGCATTCTTTAGGTTGTTGGGATTTCAATACCAAATTCTCTACAAAAAGGGCATCACCAACAAGGCTGCTGATGCTTTGTCACGCAAACCGCAAGTGAATATGTTCATGGCGTCTTCAATCGTTAAACCTACATGGTTAGGAACAGTGGCAGAGAGCTACAAGCAGGACCCCCAAGCCAAGCAACTGTTGGCTGATTTAGCTGTGTCTGGAGTAAATCAGCAGGGTTACACACTGCAGGATGGGATCATTCGGTATAAAGGGCGTATCTGGTTGGGGAAGCACAAGGAAGCTCACAATGCGGCACTGCAAGCCTTGCACAGCAGTGCATTGGGAGGTCACTCAGGCATAGCTGGTACTTATCAAAAAGTCAAGAAGCTGTTTTATTGGCCACACATGAAAAAAGACATTGTGGAATATGTGCAATCATGCCAGACTTGTCAGCAAGCTAAGACTGAAAAAGTTAAGTTACCAGGCAGGCTGCAACCTCTCCCAGTTCCCCCAGACGCGTGGCACACGGTGGGACTTGATTTCATTGAAGGGCTCCCGAAATCTAACAAATTTGACACCATTCTGGTTATTGTCGACAAGTTCTCCAAGTATGGGCACTTCATTCCCTTGAAGCATCCATTCACGGCTCAAACTGTGGCGCAAGCATTTATGGACAATGTGTACTGCCGGCATGGCATGCCGTCGGTGCTCATATCTGATCGAGATAAAGTGTTCATCAGCGGGTTTTGGAAACATCTCTTCAATTTGGCTGATACCACACTGAACATGTCTTCGTCCTATCATCCGCAGACAGATGGACAGACGGAGCGACTAAATCAATGCTTGGAAACATACCTGAGGTGCACAGTAAACGCAAACCCTACGCATTGGTCTCGCTGGCTGCCTCAAGCTGAATACTGGTACAACACCACCGAGCACTCTACTTTAGGATGCTCGCCGTTCAAAGTTCTGTTTGGCAGAGAGCCGAGGCATTTTGGCATCAATGTACAGCCCGACACTGGGAACACGGAGTTGGATGCGTGGATTCGAGAACGGGAAGCCATGGTGCCGCTGATCAGACAGAATTTACTGCGAGCACAGCAGCGGATGAAATTTCAGGCTGACAAGAAGAGGTCTGAGCGGGAGTTTGCAGTGGGGGATTCAGTTTACTTGCGGCTGCAACCATATGTGCAGACATCTGTCGCCAAACGCTCCTCTCAGAAACTGGCGTTTCGTTACTTTGGTCCCTATCTGATACTGCAGCGAGTGGGGAAGGTGGCATACAAACTCCAGCTGCCATTGTCGGCAAAAATTCACCCGGTGGTTCACGTATCGCAGCTGAAACGGGCAATCCCTCCTAAAACCCAGGTGTGTTCTAGTTTGCCTGCCAATATGCTATCGCTTTTAACAGCATCACCTGCCCAGATACTTCAGGATCGCATGGTGCGGAGGGGAAACAAGATGGTGCCGCAGGTACACGTTCGCTGGACTAGGTTGCCTGACGAATGCACAACCTGGGAACCCCTCTTCGCTCTCGTGTCGGCGTACCCATCTTCACCGGCCTGGGGACATGCCAGTTTTTCAGGAGGAGGTAATGTCACGACTAAGCTACTACAACAGGCACTGAAGACACAAAGAAGGATGGAGGCGCGGCAGCAGATCCGTGACGCACACAAGCTGACGGTTGGGCTCCACATGACAGGTCACTCCGGAGTGGTTGGAGCCGAAGGATAAGAAGCAACGAGGGCCACAGGAGGAGGGATCGAAAAAGAATCATATTTGCCGTCAGGCAAGAGCTTGCCTTTTCCCTTCTTCCTTCCAGCCTGCGTGCTGTTCAACGATCGCGAGACGCGATCTGTATCCAGTTACATCTAAATTCTCCAGAACTACTCCTGTACTCCACTTGTTGTGAGACTACGATTCGAGGCTCGTGACAAAGTGGACCGCCTAGGCTTTACATGATGACCATTTGATCAGGTAGCTCGACTTCACTCAAGGTTTATCAGCTCGATGAATAATGAGGTGGCTGATTCTATTGATTGGCGCCTTTCCGCTCCGCGAGTATACTCTTCTTCATCATCCTAAAGGATAGGATGTGGACAACGAATTGCCTTCAACAACGTCGATGGCCGAGCTGTGGCAATTGATCCTCTGCGGTTAGATTCAGGAGTCCCGGATTCACCTTCTTTTCTAGAGCCGATTTTCTGTCCGCATCTGGGATGGGAGCGCTTCATGGATTGGGACACCACCACTTACTTCCTAGCCGCTAGGAAGTTCCCCACTCGGTCAAGAATGTTGGGAGGCTTCAGTTATGCATCTCGGGGCTCCTCGGAAGGATGTCGCCTCCATGATCACCATGGTCGCTTGGAACCTTTGGAACATCGCAACTATAGAATTTTCTGTCACTACTCACACCTCCCTAGCTTGGTCATTTTGGAGATAAGGGAGGAGGCCCAAACTTGGATCACAGCAGGCAAACTTTTTTTTCGAAACAGGTTTTTGTCCCGCTTTATAAATAAAGCAACCGCCCACATATTACAACAGTCAAGAAAAGGTTGCAGAAAGAAAAAAAATGTTTGCTGGGGCCACAACACAAGGATGGCCAAAGCAGAAAAACAACAAGTCCTAATACAACTCCACATGAAGTAGTGCTCAACGGCTGGATGGCAAGCCGCCCTCAAAAGATCGTCAAACATGCTGTCCAGCCGCTCTATGTCCCGGTGCCTGTATAGCCGGTGCAACTAATGCAGAAAAGTCAATAATTTGAAACCGAGTCAGAGACCCGTCGCAGAAAGACACACTTGATAACCATATTGTTATGAATAGTCCATTAGATTCAGGTCGTTGCCGCAAACACTAACCAAAAGAGGCGCCTACTCCTACCGTATGCCCTTCTAGGAACTCCGCAAGGCCCAACCGTTTTGCCACCTCCACACCCGAGAAGAGACGGTCTCTAAGAAGTTGTATTGGAGCCACCTCCACACAAAGATTTTAATCTTAAGTGGCATTGGAGCCTTCCATAAGTGGGAGGTCCAAGCGAGAACATGCCCTCTAAATAGGGCCCGGTAGGTGGAGCCAACCGTAAACTGGCCCGAGGGCGCGAGAGCCCACGAGACACTATCCGGTGCCTCCGAGAGGGACTAGGGGAGCAACGTCAGCATGTTCCCCCACCTATTCCTTCACAGGGCCAAATGTGCGGCAGAACCCAATGTTCCACCGCCCATTCTAGGTTGTGGCGGAAACTAGTAGGAGTGGGTCCGAACAGATAGCGAAGAGCTCAGGTAACGCCATTGCGCAAGGGTTGCCCACCAAGCCATGAGTCTAGCCGGAATGGATCCCTCTTTTGTCAGCTACGGAGAATGTCGCCCTAGCCGGATCTCATGCTTAATGGTTTGGATGGCTCTCCAAAACCGAGGTCCCTCCTTCCTATCACACACCAAGAGAGGGCAACCGCGCCGGTGCTTGGCCTTCACAAGTTGCAGCCAAAGGTCCCCTTCGCCCTTCAAAATCCTCCATACTCACTTCAGCATCAACGCCTTATTCATGCATCGAGAAGCTAAAATACATATTCCCCCAAGATCCTTGGGTGCGCAAAGATCCCTCATTTAACCATGTGGTACTTTTACCGTCCATTGGCCCCTGCCAAAAGAAACAGGAAATTTCATGGTCGCAATCACCATCAACTCCCTGATACGTCTCCAACGTATCTATAATTTCTTATGTTCCATGCTTATATTATGCCAATTGCTACATGTTTTATATACACTTTTATATCATTTTATGCATTTTCTGGGACTAACCTATTAACAAGATGCCACAGTGCCAGTTCCCTGTTTTCTGCTGTTTTTGGTTTCAGAAAAACTGTTAAGGAAATATTCTCGGAATTGGACAAACGAAACGTCAAAGTCCCTATTTTTCTCGGGAGGTTACAGAACACCGAAGACGAGACGGAGAGGGGCCACGAGGCGCCCACACCATGTCCCGGCGCGGGTCCCCCCCTGGCCGGGCGGCCACGTGGTGTGGGGCCCTCGGGCCTCCACCGCCTTCGCCCTTTCGCTTACTTATACCCCCCGACAATACAAGACCTAAGACGCGAACACTTTTCCTCCACAAGTTCCAGAGCCGCCGCCATCGTCAACCCTAGTTCGGGAGGGTTCAGAACCTCTTCCCGGCACCCTGCCGGAGAGGGGGATCATCACCAGAGGGCTCTACATCACCATGCCCGCCTCCGGACTGATGCGTGAGTAGTTCTGATACGTCTCCAACGTATCTATAATTTCTTATGTTCCATGCTTATATTATGCCACTTGCTACATGTTTTATATACACTTTTATATCATTTTTATGCATTTTCTGGGACTAACCTATTAACAAGATGCCACAGTGCCAAATCCCTGTTTTCTGCTGTTTTTGGTTTCAGAAAAACTGTTAAGGAAATATTCTCGGAATTGGACAAACGAAACGTCAAAGTCCCTATTTTCCTCGGGAGGTTCCAGAACACCGAAGAGGACACGGATGGGAGCCCCGAGGGGCCCACACCACCTCACGGCGCGGTTCCCCCCGGCCGCGCGGGCACGGGGTGTGGGGCCCTCGAGCCTCCGCCGCCTTCGCCCTTTCGCCTACTTATACCCCCCAGAATCCTAAGACCTAGGGCGCGCACCTTTTTCCTCCACGAAGTCCAGAGCCGCCGTCGTCGTCAACCCTAGATCGGGAGGGTTCAGAAGCTCTTCCCGGCACCCTGTCGGAGAGGGGAATCATCACCGGAGGGCTCTACATCACCATGCCCGCCTCCGGACTGATGCGTGAGTAGTTCATCCTTGGACTACGGGTCCATAGCAGTAGCTAGATGGTTGTCTTCTCCTCTTGTGCTACCATGTTTAGATCTTGTGAGCTGCCTATCATGATCAAGATCATCTTTATAAAATACTACATGTTGTGTTTGCTGGGATCCGATGAATACTGAGTACTATGTTATTGCTTCATAATATATCTTGTGAGTGTGTTATTTATGATCTTGCATGCTCTCCGTTGCTAGTAGATGCTCTGGCCAAGTAGATGCTTGTGACTCCAAGAGGGGGTATTTATGCTCGATATTGGGTTCATGTCTCTATTTAATCTGGGGGAGTGACAGCAACCTCTAAGATTGTAGATGTACTATTGCTACTACGGATAAAACAATAGTACTTTGTCTAAGGATATTTGTATTACTTACATTACACACATTGCTTAATGCGATAATCTATTGCTTGCAACTTAATACTGAAAGGGGTGCAGACGCTAACCGGAAGGTGGATTATTAGTCATAGATGCGATTGGAACGGTCTATGTATATTGTTGTAATGCCCAAATGAATATCACACTAGACATCATAACTATAGTATATGCATCATTATGCACTTCTTTATTCTGTCAATTGCCCAGCTGTAATTTGTTTACCCGCATGTATGTTATTATTATTTATGGAGACACACCACTAGTGAACTGTGGACCCCGGTCCTTTTCTTTAAACTGATAAAACAACCTACGGCAATCCTGTTACTTTCATTCTCTGCAAGCAAACATCATTTTCCACACATACGTTTAATCCTTTGTTACATCAAGCCGGTGAGATTGACAACCTCACTGTTAAGTTGGGGCAAAGTATCTTGATTGTGTTGTGTGTAGGTTCCAGGTCTTCGACGCAAGACCTTTTCTGGCGCCACCTCAGCTCCAGACTTTTTCTGGCGTCGTTGACACCTCCGAAGAACTCTAGTTTTCTACTGGTTCGATAACCTTGGTTTCACAAACTGAGGGAAAATTTCCTGCTGTACTCTCCACACCTTCCTCTTGTGGTTGCCCAACGCTGTGAGAGCATCAAGACTTTTTCTGACGCCGTTGCCGGGGAAGCTAAGCTCTTTTGTGTGGGGAGTCTCTCACTTCCAATATTTTTATTTTGTTATTGTCTTGCTTAGTTTATTTTTATTACTGTCTTGTTTGCTTAATATCAAAAATACAAAAAAAAATTAGTTACTTGCATTAAAATTTTATTTCGGTTTGCTATTTTGTTTATTCCGGTTTGTCTTTTAAATTGCTAAAAGGAGTACTGCTGAGAATACTAAGTTGTGTGATTTCACTAGCACCAATAATAATGATTTTATATGCATTCCTATTGCTCCACCGGCTTCTAAAGCAGAATTCTTTGAAATTAAACCTGCTTTGTTAAACCTTGTTATGAGAGAGCAATTTTCTGGTGTTAGTACTGATGATGCTGCTGCCCATCTAAATAATTTTGTTGAACTTTGTGAAATGCAAAAGTATAAAGATGTGGATGGTGATATTATAAAACTGAAATTATTTCCTTTCTCTTTGAGAGGAAGAGCTAAAGAATGGTTGCTTTCATTGCCTAGGAATAGTATTGATTCATGGATTAAATGCAAAGATGCTTTTATTGGAAAATACTATCCTCCTGCTAAGATCATTTCTCTAAGAAGTAGCATTATGAATTTTAAACAACTTGATAATGAACATGTTGCTCAAGCTTGGGAAAGAATGAAATCTTTGGTTAAAAATTGCCCTACCCATGGACTGACTGATTGGATGATCATCCAAACCTTTTATGCAGGACTGATTTTTTCTTCAACAAACTTGCTTGATTCAGCTGCTGTAGGTACCTTTATGTCCATCACTTTGGGGGCTGCAACAAAACTCTTAGATGATATGATGGTGAATTATTCTGAGTGGCATACTGAAAGGACACCTCAAGGTAAGAAGGTAAATTCTGTTGAAGAAACCTCCTCTTTGAGTGAAAAGATTGATATTATTATGTCTATGCTTGTGAATGGTAAATCTCATGTTGATCCAAATAATGTTCCCTTAGCTTCTTTAGTTGCACAAGAAGAGCATGTTGATGTGAACTTCATTAAAAACAACAATTTCAACAACAATGCCTATAGGAACAATTATGGTAATAATAACTACAAGCCCTATCCTTCTAATAATAGTGGTGGTTATGTTAACTAGATTTGGGGCGCGGCCTGCCGCGCGCCACCTGCTTTCTGAAGAGTAAATCAGCCAAGGATGAAACACCCTGTTAGCAAATTGTTAGTCGAACACGACACATCAATGTGGATTTGGAAGATGGCGGAGAGGGGGGAGGGGAGTTGGTGGCGAATACAATGAAAGAATCACTTGGAGTGGCATACGTTTTCAATTACTGGAAAGACAACATTTGTTTCATGTTCTTTTACCGAGAAACTCGAATAATATTGTTTTTCAGGGTGTATACATTAATGCAATGGGTCTACTCCACAAAATGTCATCATTAATGAAAAGTATGTATTATAACAGAAAATAGCACTTCATGAATTTAACATGTTCGATGTGTATCTGCCTTTGACAAAGAAAAATTGTAAATGCTTTTAGACATTCTATATTCATAGCCGGTAAACATAATCGGGGTAAGAAACTCTTTTTCCGAGGACAGTCCATGTATTTCAGCAAATCAACCTTTGAATAAAATTTTCTACCTCTGAGTAGTGTTTTTTTTATGTCATGCAGTCATATACAAAGTCTGAGGAGAAAAGCGTGTAACATAGGGTATTATTCACCAGTGCTTGTACCGACATGAATCGGTTGGAGTGGCATACGTTTTCAAATAATGGAGTGACAATATTTGTTTCATGTTCTTTTACCGAGAAACCCCAATTCTATTATTTCTTAGGGTGGATACATTAATGCAATGGCTTTACTCGACAAAATGTCAACATTAATGAAAAGCCTATATTATAACAGAAAATAGCACTTCATGAATCTAACATGTTCGGTGTGTATCTGTCTTTGACAAAAAAAATCGTATATGCTTTTAGGCATTCTATATTCATAGCTGGTAATGTAAATCATGTAGAGTAAATTTGGGTCTCAAACATCACACATTGAAGTGTTTGGAATTGGTAAACTTGTTGAATATGTCTAACTGACTATTGGAAGATGGCTTAATCTCTATAGGGTGGTATATTATGAAAGAAATTTTTATGGGTGATGTAGAATTCAGAGAGCATACATATTTCTGCTATATGTAGATGATAAGTTCATAAGACTAAGGTTCTGGAACTACAAAGCCTGTGTCTCCTCACTGTGAAGACACAAAATATGATATAAATATAAGAGGCCGATCCTACTATTACAGCCACATATAATACTGTCGAGGAATGAACTCCCACGTAACAGGGGTAGTCTCGCCCCGGGAAGAGGTTCGAAGGGGGACTGAACACGGAGGTCAAACAACCCTCGATGCACGCCGCGACGTTGCTCGCGGTGCTTGGAGCGGAACTGCACGGCAGAGAGTGACACCGGCCCTTACCCAGGTTCACGGCCCTCAAGGTGAGGTAACACCGCTACTCCTGCTTGTCTCGATTGCACTGTGGTGACTGTAGTACAACAAGCCTCCGGGCCTTGAGAGGGTCCGGAGGTGGAGGACGCTATTGAGCTGGGGATCGAGTTTTTCGGGTTCCTCTCCTACGGAAGTGCCCCTTCTCCTTAAATAGTTGCCCCGGGCCTCATCCCTGCGACCTGCGCAGTCGACGGGTTCCCACATGGCCACCAGTGGCGGAGGGGGGTGCACTACTGCTTGCTCGTTCATGGACTCGGTCCATGGTCGCAAAGCCTGCCTTCGTGGCAGAGCAGCTGTCTCCTCCGTCCTTGGACGCGCCTCTTCCGTGTTAAACAGGCGCACTGTGGCCGACAAGTTGCAGACTTGGCAGAGCGGCTCGCAGGCGCGGCGGAGACCGTGGGGTGTGCCCGCAGTGACGTCGTCGTTGGAGCGTTGTGCCGGCCAACTGCTTTATCACCAAAGAGGAAAGCTTCGTTGGCGGCGCAGGGGACACAGAACTTTGTTGACCCCTTTTATCATGGGAGCGGCAACTGTGACGCTGTTGCTGCCGTGCGCGCAGACGCGCGCGTCACCCTGCGGCCGCAGCAGAGCCCATGTGCGCTCTGCAGCGCTTCCTTCGTCGCGAAGTATCCCCTCAGGGGCCTGAGGCTCTCGAGGGGGAGGGGCCGGACCGGCTCCCTGCAGGGGGAGAGAGTCCTCGAGCGGGACGCCCTCGGGGGGAGCCCCCTTCAGGCCCCTTCCAGCGCCTCAGGTCCCCCGTAGGGGTTTCTCCCTCGGGGGGAACCCTCCAAGTGGTTGGCTTGGTCCTTAGTCGTTTTGTAGACGCTGTCGCGTGCGCAGCCCGTGGAGAGTGGGCTATGCACACCCTAGAATCCACTGGGCCGACAGTAGCCCCCGGGCCCATGATGGGCACGTCGAGGCCGATTGGGACTTGGCGAAGCGTCATGGGCCCAATACCGCAGGCGAAGCGTCGTGGGGCCCAAAACCGCAGGCGAAGCGTCGCGGGCCCGGAGCTGCGGGCGAAGCGCCGCGGGACACGCGTCACCTGGTGGAGGATTCGCGGCGTCTCGGCTACTCCGGCGGGAACGTGCGTAGCGGGGGGGGAACCACAGGGGGCCGGGGACCGAGCACGGAAGAGGTCCTGCCTCCGAGCCCCCAGGCCCACGCGAGGGCGTCTGCCGCGGAGCCGGACGCGGGCGCGGGCCCTTCTAGGCCGCGCGGTCCGCCCCAAGGCCTTGCTCTGGGCCGGTTCGACTGGGGTCGAGGGCGCCGCGACGTCGCCTTCCGCTTCGTGCGGGAGTCCCTGGAGGGGCTCGAGGCCTACCTGGCCACCGAGGACCAGGCGTTCGCCCGCCAGAGAGACGAGCTCGCCGACGCCTGGGCCGCCTTCCACGCGGCGGTAGAGGCCCGGCGCAAGAGCGACCAGGCGCTGCAGGCGGAGCGCGAGGAGGCGGCGCGCTTTGCCGAGGAGGTTCGCGAGGGGGCCTTGCGTGAAGCTGAGGAGCTCCTGCAGCCCCTGAGGGCTGAGCGCCAAGCCGCTGCCGAGGACCTCGCCGCAGCCAAGGCAGAGCGGGAGGCCGGAGAGCACTCGCTGGCGGCGAAGCACGCCGAGCTCGTCGAGCTCGAGAAGAAAATCCTGGCGGATGCCGGGGTGGTGCGGACCGCCCTCGAAGAGCTCCGCACGGGCCTGGAGGCCCGCGGGCGCGCTTTGAGCAAGCGCGAGGAGGATGCTTGCCGGCGCGACGAGCAGCTGGCGCTGAGGGAGCAGGAGCTGTCCGGACAGCGCACGGCCCTCGAGGCCCGCGAGGACAGCGTCGCCACGGCGCTCAGCAAGCTCGAGCGCGATGTCGCCGCCCACAAGGGAAATGTGGAGCGCGCCAACACGCGGCTTGCCGAGCGGAAGGAGGAGCTCGACAAGGCTCTCCGGGAGAAAGAGCAGAAGATCCGCGCCGCCGTCTCCCAGGACTACAAGGAGAAATTCTCCAAGCAGGAGGACCGCTTCAAGGCGAGGCTGGAGGAGAGCGGCGCCCGGGTCAAGAAGCTCGAGAAGGAGAACGCCAAGCTCGCCGCCAAGGTGAAGCGCGAGGCCGATCGCCGCCTCGCCGCCGAGAAGGCCCGAGATGACACCTCCCGGGACCTCGCCGCCCTCACGGGGGATATGGAGGAGATGACCCGGCAGGTGGGGCCTGCCGTGGAGAAGGCGGTGGAGGCGGCGGAGAGTATCCAGGCGGCGCAGGTGCTGTCGCAGCAACGGGAGCGCATGTTCCTGTCCTTGACGGGACGGGGTCGTGAGCTTGCCGCGAAGCTGGGGGCAGAGGCGCCAAGCGTTCCGGCTCAGGGCCACGCCGACGCCGCCACCTACCTCCTGTACTTCGAGCAGCTCTTCGCGGCGCTTGAAGGCCCTACCGCGGAGATCCGCGACGTGGTTGAGGAGAAGTGCCGTCAGCTTCTGGCGGTGGCGGTGGACCGCATCTTCTCCAACCTCGTCCACCTCCAGCCCGGGTTCGACCTCGCCACGGTGACCGAGCCACTGGAGGGGGACGCTGCGTGGAAAGCCTCCAGCTCCGTCCGCGACCAGGTGGACGACTTCTGCAGCCGCTTCAGGCGGGCCGCTGCAGAGGAAGGCGGCGAGGGGAGCGAGCCCGAGGAGGAAGAAGAGAGCGACCAGGACGACGCTGAGGCCTCCGACTAATCTCCTCCTGCAACGCGTCGCGCTTGCAGCGCTTTTAGGGGCGTTTGCCCGTTAGAGAATTTCATTTTCCACCTTGTAATTTACTTCTTCACTTCGTAAACATTTTGCTATCGATTAAGTGTGCGCTCCCTTCGAGGGGTCTTTGCTTCATCTCCATGCCTTTTTCGCTCTGCGTCGTTGGACCCTTCCCCTCGCGCTATGACTCCTGCCGCTGCGGTATGCTCGAGCAATGACTCGGCAAGGCCGGGGGGAGTTTAAGGCTTGGGGAGGTAAGAGCCCTCAAGTCGCGATGCTGAGGGCCCCCCTTTGACGCGCAAGCAGTCCACGGAGAGTAAGGAAAGAACCGCTTGAGGGGCGCAGAGTGCTTATGAGAAAAATGCGAGGATTCCCTTGAGGTGGGCGAAAAACTTAGCTTCGCGAGGCGTTTTCCCGGTGTGGGCCTTCTCTGGCGGAGTTCTCCACTTCAGGGGCCGAGGGTTCTCCTCCGCAGGCCTGGTGGGGACTTTCGCTCTCTGTGGATGTTAGAGGGGCGAGCCGAAACGCTAGATCACAGCATCAGGGACTAATGCGCGCTTATAGGTCCCCTCAGGCGTTCCTTGCGAGGAGAGAGAGTACCAAGGTCCTTTGAAGAGATGGCGTGCTTGGGAGGGCCTGCCCTCTAGCCAGAGCTCGGATCCTTGGGTTTTGCAGTGCTGCTGGTGTGTCACTTGAGGCACTGGCACCGTACTCAGCCCCCGCTCGCGAGGTACGCATGTGGAGAGATATAAGTGTCCATTTTCAATAAATGAAATAAAGCTGTAATAAACTCACCACCAAAATATTACATAGCGGCGCCGTAGCGCATAGTTCACTTGGAACGAACATGGCGCTGGAGCGCAAAGTTCACTTGGAACGAAAATCGGTTCATTACACTTGGGTTTGCCAAGCTAACGTTCCTTCCATGTCGAGGCATGGGGACCACCCATTAGTGGCAGAGGTTCACTGCGGCCTGCGGGGGCTCATTTGCAGGAGAGCTCGGAGGGCTGGGCCTCGGGAGAAGCTTTGAGAAGCTTGGAGGTGAAGCCGTGAGCTTCCCTCTAGAGACAAAAAATGCCTGGCGTGACTGTGATCACGGGTAGAACTTGCGCAGATGCGCGATGTTCCACGGGTTCTTGACGGGGATGCCGTCCTCGGTCTCGAGGCGTACTGCGCCAGGCCTGGCGACGTGGGAGACCCTGTAGGGGCCTTCCCACATCGGGGAGAGCTTGTGGAGACCTTCCCTGGAGAGGATTCGCCTGAGGACGAGGTCGCCCGCTTCAAGGGTGCGTGAGCGCACATGGCGGCTGTGGTAGCGTCGCAGGTCTTGCTGGTACCCTGCCGCCCTGAGGGCGGCCTGACGGCGCAGTCCCTCGAGAAGCAGCAGGTCGTCGTTGTGGAGGCCCTCTTGGGTGTCCTCATTAAAGGCAAGGACCCGTGGCGATCCATGCTTGATTTCTGCGGGGAGGACCGCCTCGGCTCCGTAGACCAGAGCGAACGGCGTTTCGCCTGTAGGCCTCGAGGAGGTTGTGCGTATGGACCAGAGCACTGAGGGGAGCTCGTCAATCCAACCCTTGCCGTGGCCCTTAAGGATGTTGAAGCTCCTGGTCTTGAGGCCCTTGAGGACTTCTGCGTTTGCTCGCTCGGCTTGACCGTTGCTGCGTGGGTGAGCTACCGAGGCGAAGCAGACCTTGATACCCAGTTTGTCGCAGTAGGCTCGGAAGATGCCGCTGGTGAATTGCGAGCCGTTGTCAGTGATGATGCGGTTGGGCACGCCGAAGCGGCAGACCAAGCTTCGGATGAACTTCACCGCAGCCCCAGCTGGTATGGTGCGCACCGGCTCAACCTCGGTCCACTTGGTGAACTTGTCGATGGCCACGAGGAGGAAACGGTAGCCCCCCTGCGACTTCGGGAAGGGGCCCAGGATGTCCAGCCCCCAGACCGCGAACGGCCAGGAGAGCGGGATGGTCTGAAGCTCCAGTGCCGGCTGATGGATTTGCTTGGCGTGGAATTGGCAGGCGTCGCAGGTTTGCACAATGGCGACCGCATCTTGAAGCACCTGAGGCCAGTAGAAGCCGCTCCTGAAGACCTTGCCTGCGAGGGTGCGCGCACATGAGTGGGGGCCGCACTCCCCGCTGTGGATGTCCTTAATCAGCTCTCGGCCTTCCTCAGGAGGGACGCACTTGAGCGCTACACCATTTGGGCGCTTGCGGTAGAGGTTTTCCTCGAGGATGCAGTATGACTTTGCTTGTCGAGCGACTCGCTCTGCATCAGTATCTTCTTCAGGGAGGATTCCTTTCACCAAGTAGTCCTTGAGCTCATCAATCCAGCCTGAGGCCTGGTGGGTTGCCGTCAGCAGCAGACGCTCCCCTGTGCTGGGACCGCAATCAGGCGCCCCAGACTCAGGAGGCGGTGGGAGCACTTCGCCTGCGCTTGCGGGCGTGGCCTCTCGAGGCTGCTTGATGGATGCCTTGGCGAGCCTCTCTTCGAAAACACCGGCCTGCTGGGGTTGCCTCCGCGAGGCTCGCTTGGCGATGTCGTCGGCCTCTTGGTTTTCTTTCCTCGGGATGTGCATGAGCTCCATGCCCCTGAAGTGCTTCTCAAGCTTGCGGACCTCTTCGAGGTATGCGGCCATGTGGTCGTCTTTCGGCGTGTAACTCTTGTTGGAGAAGTTGACGAGCAGCTGTGAGTCTCCCTTGACGAGTAGGTGCTTGACGCCTAGAGCGATGGCGGCCCTTAAGCCGGCGAGGAGGCCTTCGTATTCGGCGATGTTGTTGGAGATCTTGTCGATTGTGAAGCACAGCTGGATAGCATAATAAAGCTTGTCACCCTTGGGCGAGGTTAGGACGACGCCTGCTCCGCCATTGCGGCAAGCGAAGGCTCCATCGAAGTGCATGGTCCAGTGGCTGGGCGCCGCGTCTCCCGAGGGCTCGGCCTCTGCCTCACGAGGCTCCTCAGGGCTTGGGTCAGTCCGCGGGCTCGGGAGCGCAGCGTTGAGTTCGCGGGCGAACTGCTTGAACTGATTGTTCGACTTGGGCGCTTGAGCTCCGCCGAGGATGCAGGCCATGGCGCCTCTCGGGGCCTGGTAGCCTCCATCTTCCTCGTCGGGGAGGTTGTTGTTCTTCTGGGCGGCGTTGGCTTGAGTGCCCGACGGCTTCTGGTAGCCGCCATCGCGCCTGCCCTTGGCGTCCCTGCGGTAGCCGCGACCTCTGCCGCGGCCTCCGCTGCCTTCTCCCCGCTCGCGTTCCCTGCTCAGCCTCTTGAGGTCGAAGCAGTCGTCTGTAGCGTGCCCGCGCCTGTTGTGGTAGACGCAGAACGGACGGTGGTCCATTTCTTTGTCGCCGCGCTCGGGGGAGCCCCTGCGGGAGCCCTTTGCGTCAGGCTCTGCCGCGAGGACCGCGGTGGCCTTGCGCTTGGGCTCTTCCTTCTTCTTGTGGCTCTTGGACCCTTCGCCCGGGTCGTCCCCCCGCGCGCTCATCTTGACGAAGAGGAGTCCCTCTTCAGCCTTGGCGCACTTGTCCGCCAGATCGAACAGCTTCACCACAGAGGTGAGCTTGTCGTGGATGCCGAGCTTCTCGAGCATCCTGCGGTTCGTGACGCCCTCGCGGAAGGCAGCGATCACCTGGGTGTCGGGGATGTTTGGAATTTTGTTCCGCACCTGGCTGAAGCGCTGGATGTACTTGCGAAGAGTTTCACCCTTCTTCTGCACCACAGCGCGCAAGTCGTTGTGGGTGAGTGCGCGCTCGTACGTGCCCTTGAAGTTGGCGACGAACTGCCTGCAGAGCTCCTCCCAGGAGTCGATGGAGTCCTCGGGCAGGTTGAGAAGCCAGGACAGAGCGGAGTCCCTGAGGGCGTGGGAGAACCAGTTGGCCATGACTTTGTCATCGCCCCCTGCAGCCTGGATGGAAGTGGTGTAGAGCTGCAGGAACTCGAGAGGGTTGGTGGACCCGTCGAAGCCCTTGGGGAGCGCTGGCCTGAACTTCTGTGGCCAGACCACACGGCGCAGGGTGCGCGTGAAGGCCATGCAGCCTGAGGCATAGGTGGCCGTTCCTCCCTGGAGGGCCCTGCGGTTTTGCTGCCCCGCCTGACCGAGCTCCTCGACGAGGCGGTTTTGGAGGTCGCGACGTCGCTCCATGCCTACGCGCGCGTCAGGTGCGGTGCGCTGCACGATTTGGCAGTCGTGCGGCGAGGAAGCATGGGAGGGAGCCCGCTGTGCCGCGGCCGGGGGCGGTCCCGGCGGCGGCGGTGGCACACCTGGTGCGGCCGTCCCTGCAGGGCCGGAAGGCACGATGGAGCGCGACGGAGCGGGGCGTGTGGTTGCGATGTCGACGAGGTGGTGGAGGCGGTCCAGCCACTGGTCGTGCGCTTCGGCACTTGGCCGGTAGCGGAGGAGCTCCTGAGCCATCAGTAGCGCGGTGTGCGGGGCGGGCTCTTGATGCTCCCGCGTGGACACGCTCTGGCGCCGGGACGGGTGCGAGGACTCAGCGTCCCCGCGGCGCTCGGAGAGGTCCTCGTCGTCACGCTGGTCTCCTTCGCGGTGCTCCTCGCTCTCCGGCTCTTCCACGCGCGGGCCGGTGCCAGCGCGTTCGGTCGCGCGGGGGCGACCACGTCGGCCGCGGGTGGGTGCAGTGCCGGGCTCGGTGTGAGCTCTCTCGGAGGTGCGCCTGTTGGCGCGCGTCGCGCGGGTGTCCATCATGGCGCGGAGTTCGGAGGTTGAAGACGCGCCTCAGTCCCCTACCTGGCGCGCCAAATGTCGAGGAATGAACTCCCACGTAACAGGGGTAGTCTCGCCCCGGGAAGAGGTTCGAAGGGGGACTGAACACGGAGGTCAAACAACCCTCGATGCACGCCGCGACGTTGCTCGCGGTGCTTGGAGCGGAACTGCACGGCAGAGAGTGACACCGGCCCTTACCCAGGTTCACGGCCCTCAAGGTGAGGTAACACCGCTACTCCTGCTTGTCTCGATTGCACTGTGGTGACTGTAGTACAACAAGCCTCCGGGCCTTGAGAGGGTCCGGAGGTGGAGGACGCTATTGAGCTGGGGATCGAGTTTTTCGGGTTCCTCTCCTACGGAAGTGCCCCTTCTCCTTAAATAGTTGCCCCGGGCCTCATCCCTGCGACCTGCGCAGTCGACGGGTTCCCACATGGCCACCAGTGGCGGAGGGGGGTGCACTACTGCTTGCTCGTTCATGGACTCGGTCCATGGTCGCAAAGCCTGCCTTCGTGGCAGAGCAGCTGTCTCCTCCGTCCTTGGACGCGCCTCTTCCGTGTTAAAGCGGCGCACTGTGGCCGACAAGTTGCAGACTTGGCAGAGCGGCTCGCAGGCGCGGCGGAGACCGTGGGGTGTGCCCGCAGTGACGTCGTCGTTGGAGCGTTGTGCCGGCCAACTGCTTTATCACCAAAGAGGAAAGCTTCGTTGGCGGCGCAGGGGACACAGAACTTTGTTGACCCCTTTTATCATGGGAGCGGCAACTGTGACGCTGTTGCTGCCGTGCGCGCAGACGCGCGCGTCACCCTGCGGCCGCAGCAGAGCCCATGTGCGCTCTGCAGCGCTTCCTTCGTCGCGAAGTATCCCCTCAGGGGCCTGAGGCTCTCGAGGGGGAGGGGCCGGACCGGCTCCCTGCAGGGGGAGAGAGTCCTCGAGCGGGACGCCCTCGGGGGGAGCCCCCTTCAGGCCCCTTTCAGCGCCTCAGGTCCCCCGTAGGGGTTTCTCCCTCGGGGGGAACCCTCCAAGTGGTTGGCTTGGTCCTTAGTCGTTTTGTAGACGCTGTCGCGTGCGCAGCCCGTGGAGAGTGGGCTATGCACACCCTAGAATCCACTGGGCCGACAAATACAGTAGATCCAAATGGTCTTTGTATGAACAGGAAATACATAAGAGGTTCCCACGATAAGTCTACAAACATATAAGGTAACATAATCTTGATCCAATCGAATTACACATACAAGTGATGGGTTGTTAAAGTGTAGGTACTAACGGGAAGAAGGAGGGTAAATGGTATCAGCGGAGGACAGACGACGTTTAGCTGGAAATGTAGCCTCCACTTGTCGAACTTGGAGCAACATCCGTAGATGGAGAATGCTACCTTCTGAAATGGAGACAACCAACCTATATCGGTTACCAATCATCCTTGTAAGTTCAGGTGGTGGATAATGGAGGCGTGAAGCAGCAAGGCAAAGATTAACAATGGGAACATCAGTTGGATGATTCTGAACCACAAGACGTTGAATCGGAACACCGACAGCCTGTTCTGCAACACGACCAAGTAGACTGAACTCAGCAACATCCGTCCCATCCGATGCAATCATGGAAATTTGATAACTGAAAAAGAATAGGCAATTAGTCAGTCGTTCTTAAATATCTTTATGTAGTACATGAACATGTCATATGTAATCATGTTCTCACACAAGGCTTGCTGTGGTGCATCGACAGTTTGGTCCAGAGCACGCATACATTTCTGACTCAAAAAGATCTTGTACCGGGACAGTCACTCGGCGACACCCGGAACAGCAGGTATAAAACCACCATGGTGTATGACCAAAACCGAGAACCTTAACGGTGCAACGGAACCTTGCAGACTGCCAATGCAATAGTTAGGACAGCCATATCTTGCTAAGTACTGGTTCCCTATATAGAAGCAGCTGGAAAATAATCTGATGATCGAACATATTGAAAGCAACCAACTGAGCAACACTTCTCCTAGGTGAAGCGCCTACAGGTTGAGTTCGCCGTGCAACCACGGCTGGCACAGGCAAATGAGCAACAGGTTGAAAGTGTTTCATTGCACTGTAGATGTCACATTATTAGGGAAGGAAATAATAGAAAACACGATGCTTTACACAACTTCATAGCATATTAACCTACCACAATCTGAATACAGAAATCTCTTCTATATCTTCATTTATGTACCACGCGCACGGTGCTCCTCCAGATAAACCTCTCTGACCTTAAGAGGTGAATTTGAAATCATGATTAGACAGGAGATAGAACAACCGGGGTAACATCAAAATAAAATAGTCTAGGAAAAACAAACAGATATAGATGGCAACGTGGACAAACATGTAGAAATGTAAACAGAAGGCAGATAAGTTAGATTCATTGGTAGAAAATTTGAGTCTACATAGTGTCGCATTTATATATTTTACTACATTACAATAAGAGATTAAACTTACAACTCATTCTTGTTACTCAAGATAATCTAACTACGTAGTAGGCCCAACTTGTCCGATTGAGACATCTAAGGATCTGGTGCACACAAAATGTGACATGTCCTTCAATAAGCTCAAGTGAACCAAATGTCTGCAATCGGATTACAAAGATGGCAAGCAATAAATTACAATCCGTTCATGAGGTGATTGCCTAAACCGAGAAGGGAAATGGGTAAAATGAATTAACATAATTTTGGAGGGGGTAAAGAATAGCAGCCTTCATGTGTTTCATTTTGCAAGGGAAAATTGTGTTGCCTTTTGCCAAGGAATACCATATCTGCATGTTTAATAAGTACTCCCTCCGTTCTAAATTAATTGACTCAGATTTAATACAAGTTGTACTAAATCTGAGTCAATTAATTCAGAACGGAGAGAGTAGATAGCAAGGTGAGCACAATCGTAATCTCCTAAGATGATGTGAACAAAGATAAAAATAGTTGATTAAGGTTTTTTATGGATTTGGTTTGGATCTCCAAACAAAAATAATCAATCCGCTATGCACAAACCAAACTTTTGTATTCTATTTGCACCGGACTATAGTTTACGGAGCTCTTCATTTGTACTGACCTGACGATGATCATCTTTCCACACAGCTGACAGGATCCCATTAATCAACCACACACCCACACCATGCACAATATTTTCCGAGTGTCAGTTGTGTTAGTTGAAAAATAAAAACATGTTCACATCAAATAAATTATATTTCTCAATTTCAATTTGTCAACCATGCGATGATTTGAAAGCTATTTATACACTTGCACTGTTCCAGGAACTCAAAATAGAAATTACCAGCGCAGGTACATACGAACCTTCAGATTCCAGAACCACCCAACTTCAGATTGAGGCAGCGACACCTTTAGCACGTCCACATACACCTCCGTTGACTTGTGCTTCCGCACCTGCTTACAATGGAGGTTACCGTGAGGACCATATAACCAAGGTATGAGGGAGACGGAGAGATGGAATTAAAAAACAGCAAGGTGCCCACTCACCACCGAACCTTAATTTCTACATTGGAGCTTTGCCATTCTCGGAATGATCAGAAAGGCACATCACCGCTCCTTCAACTGCTTACATCTAAATTGCAACAATGTTTACTTTTCCTGTGCTATAATTCAGAAGCTAAATAGTCATCTGATAATGGCTCCTTGTAAGAAAACTACAACAAAATCAAGAAGGGATACTTTGTAATGACAAATAGGCTATTCACAACAGTACTTTCTGGTCTAATAGCATAGAATTTTATGGTAGACAATTATCTAGGATCCTAACCATTTAAGAGGAATTTTGTTCTAAAAGTATAAATGATCTAGGTATTTGAGCCTTTGATTTTTTGTCCAGTACTATGTGGTGCATCTAAGGTAATTGAACATCCAAAGGAAAGACGTCTGCATCAAACCATGGATAACTATTTCAGTTAATGGCTTAAGGTTTGCATTATTGCAGTTCATACCAAATTATGACTCCACTTACCTATTTAGTTCTTCTTTTCCACTTTCTGGGCAAGTAGAAGTAGTTTTTGTACGTTACTTGTTCAGAAAAAGCTTATAGTTCCATGCTGTAATAGTAATACTTAACATGTCATGCCTAATCAACTCCCTTTTACTCTCAGCTTCCTGTAAGAGAAAATCCTACTATACAGGATCCTTCACAACCTGGGAAACAGATACATATTCAGAAACATGAGTAAAAATAGGTGGTCAGAAGTTCTCTATATAGGATGTAATCCAGCAGGAACAACACAGTACCTTATCGGTTTCACAGAGATCCCAAGTATTTTGTAACAGTTCATCTCCTTGCTCAGTTGCCTTGCATCCATCTCCACTGTTTTGGAACAGAGGTTTACGGGCCTTGGAATCAAGTAGCACCATCCTCATCCTGCAAAAAATACATAGTAAAGGTCCAAGTGAGTGTTTATATTCTCATCTTTACTATTAAAGCAGAATGCGTGGTATGGTGTCACACTTTAATTGCCCACACACTTCGAATTAATTACATGCCCTCATTCCGTCGTTCGTTCAAAATTCCTATACTTCCTAATAAAGGCGCGCCATCTCGAAAGTAAAAGACTGCACAATTCACTTAGCAGTGCGCATTCCTATGCATGCAGGGGCGGATCCAGTGGGGGGCGAGCGGTGGCCAGGCCCCCCCCATAGTCCGGCCTCCCCCAAGGTTATGTAGCAGGGGCTAGTAGCGCTCTGGACATGTATTAGCTTAATACACCGGAAATTAGCGCTGGCTAATCGTAATCCCGTCATGCCTAGCGAGAAGACCTGCGTGAGAATTTGAATGGGCCAAGCCCAAACCCATTAGCCAGCCAAGGGCCGAAGACCATGTACAGAATAGAGTAAGCAAAACTGAATGGATGGATGGATGGATCGATCTACTTCGCTCGGACCTCCTTCCTCTACTGCACGTTCCAGAATCTACACGTATGATTGCATCTACTCGACTTTCTCCGACTCTCCGTCTTTGCCGCCGCCCAGCCATGTACACATAGTTGCCGTGCCGCCGCCGCCGCCTGGCCACACAGAATAGATCTTCTCTCCGCCCGACCACACAGATTAGATCTTCTCTCCCTTGATCACATCTATTTTTGATTGCCGACGACAGCTACGAACTGTCGGCATCCTTCCCGCCACGCCCCCAACGCATTTCCCTTATTGATCCAAGGTACTATACTATTGTCCTATACGTACTGCTAGGTATTGCTGCTCGCTAGTTTGATGTACTAGTTATATCAGTTTATAGTCTTATTTCTACTAGTAGTATAGCTGTGAATTAGTATTTTTAAGCCGGTTGGTTTGACCTCGAACTCTTCTTATATAATGATGATCCTAATCGTGTCCCGATTTATATGCAAACTTCGGACGAAAAGTTATATCGTCTGTCCTAATCACGGAACAAAAGTATTTTGGATATACCTATTTATAAGCAAGTAGAAACACGCCAATTTCTATGTTTCTCTGATAAGTATGACTTGAAATATTTTCATATTTAATCTTCTTGAGGTTAATTTTTTTTCCGGCCCCCCCTATGGTCAAATCCTGGATCCGCCCCTGTATGCATGAGCGCAGATTTAGTGGAGGGCATCCAGCCCAAGATCACTCCACAGCAGAACCCAAGGCGACCCAGCCCCTTGATCTCCCTGAGCGCCAGTACGTCAAAAAAACCTCCGCCGGACGGTTAGTTTCAAACAGGAGTCCCCCTACATACATCCCTCTCACTTCCTCAAGACGCTATAGCTGCGGAGTTGCTCTTGCCGTGGCAACGAACTGCAGGCTATATATCGCCATGGCGACGAGCAATGAGACGAAGTGGCTGAAGCACTACTCCTCGGAGCAGAGCATACTGACCGTGGGAGACGGGGACTTCTCCTTCTCGCTGGCGCTCGCCACCGCGTTCGGCTCCGGCAAGAACATCGTCACCACCTCCCTCGACTCCTACGGTTCGGCCCTTTCCTCTCCGCCAGTTCTCCCTCTCCCGTTGCTCATACTCATGGCTACGAGTAGTAATTTGAACGCTGCTCTTCCGGGCTCTGGTGGCATCAGCGAACATGCATGCTTGCACCCATGCTTATCCTCGCTGGCGGTGTGCTTTACTGATTCGAGTGATCATGTTTAGTTTGCAATGAACTGAACAACTCACTCCGCATGCATTTCTTTCCTGCAAATCTTCTTCGACAGAGGAACTGAACACCAAGTACAGCCACGCGGCGTCGAATGTGAAGGAGCTGGAGAGGTTGGGCGCCACGGTTCTGCACGGCGTCGACGTGAAAGAGATGCGTATCCACGCTGATCTGCAGCTGAGACGGTTTCATCGGATCATCTTCAATTTTCCTCACGCCGGGTTCAATGGACGCGAGGACAATCTGGATATGATCAAGTACGGACGTGCATGCACTCTCTTGTGGTAATTTGTTCTGTGGATATATGTGCATGCGCTATACACCTTTCGTCTCTCGATCGATCTGGCTTGCAGGTCGCATCAGGAGCTGGTGAGGGCCTTCTTCGCGACCGCGCAGGGCATGGTCCGGAATTTCATCGGTGAGATCCACGTTACCCACCAGACCAAGCATCCCTACTCCACGTGGGGTATCGAGGAGCTAGCATCTGAGTCCTCGCTCACTCTGCTTGAGGAGGTTGCGTTTCAAATACAAGACTACCGGCCGGGTTATAACCAGAAGAGAGGATCCAGCTGGAGGTGCGACCAAGACTTTGCTATAGGTGACTGCAGCACCTTTAAGTTCCGTCATGATATCTCTAGTCTGTTTGACTGACTGCGGCGGTTGCATGACCTCGACCGTCGATCGTCGTCGTCGACCTGAACGTAATGACTTTGAGCAATATCAGAATTACGTACTAAGATGAACAATAGCATATGCTTGATTGTGGTGGAACATGCATCAGCTTATCTACTTTACCTTGTTTACCTTGTTGGTTTGCATGCACCTTAATTTATTCTTGTTTCTGCTTTTATTTTGCTTCCGAGATTGGATTCTTATGTGATATATAACCAATGTTTGAATGTGGATTTTAATACTGGTTAAACACATCTAGGCCGGAATGGTAGTCTATGTATCGTTCAATAGTTCTTATGTACCACGGCAACAAAAATGCTAGTAGTAAAACCTTGAAGTTAAAATTAATTATCAGCATTCAAACAACTATTACGGGGTTCAAAATTAATTTTCATAAGAGTAAGTTGTTTGGTTCCATGAAAACTCACAACGTGGCAGCTCAATATGGCAAATTATTTGGATGTGAGCAATGCTAGTTTTCAATCAGTTATTTGATCATTCTGAGACCTCATTAGAGATATAACAAACGTCTAATAGAAACATGTGTAGGAGCACCTCGAGAGAATAGACTAAATAGTTCGGTTTTTGTTTTGCTATTGTTTGCAAAAGATTGGTTTTCCCTCGTTTTTTCATCTAGTTCATACAAAATGAGATTACAGATTATCACAGAGTGAAATGAACTGTTGTATATATGGCTAGGGTGCTTGGGACCCGGCCACCATCCACCACCGTTTTTGTTTTCACCTTTGAAAATGTCTAATGGGTGTGGCCGGATAGCACATTCAAAAGAGTACTAAAAAAGATGGAAACGGTTTTAGTTTTCACCTTCGGAAATTTCTAACGCATGTGGCCGGCTAGAATGCAAGAGTCAAAAAAAAAAGAGACAGAAACTGTCGCCGTCGCATGTACATGCAGTTGTTATAAGCACAAATTCATCAAGGGAGCACATGTGTAGCATACATGCAATTTGTAGCCTACATTGGATCAAAATTTAGCCCCGACAACAATTAACTCTCTCGAGTGGCAAAACTGATTACATACTAACGGTGAAGATAACGGAATGGCAAAATTGATTGTCACACTAACGGAGTGGTGCCTTTCTGAGGATTTGATCGGTCAAACGGCAATTTTAAGTATAGGGTTGGTGATAGTGGCAAGAATGATAAAAAACCATAATTCATCGGGATCAACATTTTTATCAGAAAACGCCTGTGTTCAAGAAGGTTTTATTCAGGAGGAGGCAACGCTTCGAATGCTCATAGTGTAGGGAGTAAGGAGTAAAGGGATCAGACGTTCCTGAACTCCGGCACGCAACCTGATTTCGCTGGCCTGCTCTACAAAATCAAGGCCCTAGGCATGTTGTCATTGATCCTATGGATATGCCACGTGTCATCGACGCAGTGAGTGGTATTTATTTGCGGGGGACTAACACGTGTTTTCTTATATATTGCCCATATGAAGCTATATTTTTGTTGTGTTGTGCTATAACTTTCAGTGTGGCACTTCATGGTAAAGTTTGACAGTTCCTTCTCTATACACCCTCTATATTAATGAAAGACATTTCCATTATGAAACCGGTTTAAACTTTCATGCAGAGGTTACATCTGCCCTACCCTAACCCTAACCCTCATGGCGGTGGCCTTGTGCGCCCTAGGGGTATCCCCCTCCCCTCCTCTCCCCTCTCTCTGCTACATATGGAGGCGTCCCCGGTGAAGGCCGCGCGGCCTGGCGGCAGGGCGTCTGCTAGTCGTGGCCATGGGAGGGAAGGCGGTGCACTTCCCCTTCCTACTACCGCGGTGGCTCGCGGCGACGACGGTAGGCAGCTGATGCACCGGTGAGGTGTTGTTGGGAAACCCCAAGAGGAAGGTATGAAGTAGTGCAGCAGCAAGTTTCCCTCAGTTGTGAAACCAAGGTTATCAATCCAGTAGGAGTTGAATGTTCTTCTGAAGGTTGTTGGTGGCGCCGTTTACGATAACCAACGCGGAACCTGCACACAACACACTCAAACTATTTTGCCCCAACTTGACAGTGAGTTTGTCAATCTCACTGGCTTGCTGTAACAAAAGGATTAAACGTATGTGTGGAAAATGATGTTTGTTTGCAGAGAATGAAAGTAACAGGATTGCAGTAGATTGTATTATCAGTTTAAAGAAAAGGGCCGAGGTCCACAGTTCACTAGTAGTGTCTCTCCATAAATAATAATAGCATACATGCGGGTAAACAAATTACAGCTGGTCAATTGACAGAATAAAGAAGTACATAATGATGCATATACTATAGTTATGATGTCTAGTGTGAGATTCATTTGGGCATTACAACAATATACATAGACCGTTCCAACCGCATCTATGACTAATATGAAGGGGATCGCAGGCAGAAAACAAAAAATTTCTAACAGCGATAACCTTAAACTAGACAAGATCTATACTATGCAGATATAATAATACGGAGGAGATCGATATACATACCCTTGTAGACCGAAAGCGGGGATTACGCTCCCGCACAAGCGTTGTCGATGAAGCCGACGAAGACGACCTCGAGGTCGTGTAGAGGAAGAAGACCTCCGAGCACCACTAGCGTGGCACCTCACAGGGATTCACACACGTACGGTGAAGACGACGACCTCCGGGCTCCGATCTAGGGACAAGCAGCGGAAGACTGGGACCGGAAGACCAACAGCACGGCGGCGTGCGTATGGTGGAGAGAACTCCTCCTTGGCGCAACTCCAACAAGGGAATCACGTGTTTCAAGGAGAAAAAGAGAGAGGGATTGGATTGATTTTCAAAGGCCAGGGGTGCACCTCTATATAAAGGAGGAGGGGGACTGCCAGCCTTGCTGGCTGGGCGGTGTGGGACTATTCCCACACCAGCCCCGCCCCAAGGGAGGCCGCCGGCCCTAGGTGGGCCCCTTTTGGCCCACCTAGGGCAGCCCCCTTCAAAAACCGCACCAAGGGGGAAATTCCCCCCCCCCCCCCCCCCTATGGGCCTTCTTTCCCATGGAAGGCCCATTTAAGGTGGGTTGCCTTTAAAAATCCGAAATTAATTAAATAAAAATGTATTTAACTATTAATTACACTAATTAATATTAAAAACACATTATATAATTTATTCCAGCTCCGAAAATTATTTCGTCGCTCTCCGATCTCCATCGGATCTTTCCCGGGACGCTCCCGGTGCTCTCTCTTCTAATTTCTCTTCCGGTAAACTTGTCGACTCCCCTTAAGTGTGTTACCCTAGCGGTTCGAGATCTCTCCAGACATGATCGAGACAAGCTCTCCGATCAATGACTAATTCATGGACCTTGGATACCCAGAATTAATCCCTGTGAGATAACGAATAACTTTTTCGTTCGAACCTGGACGTCGAGTCTTAAACCTTTTGCCATGGCGATACTTAGTGTGTCCGAGACTCGTTCATAGATATCCCCATACCTAGCTTGATCTCGTTACCGACAACACTATCTTCTACTCGTCCATGATATTATGTCCTGGTGACCTAGTCACACGCTTGCAAGCTTATTTGACAAAATCTCACCGAGTGGGCCCTAGAGTATCTATCCTGCTATGCGGACTGGCAAATCCCGCTCTTGATCCCTCGTCTCAACATACTCCCTTCCGATACCCGAGAGGGACACCTTTATTGTCATACTATTAAGACATGACGTTTGATGCAATCAAAGTATCTTTCAGGAATAGCAATAAGAGTTGATCTCACGGTCAAAGGCGTAATGACTACGTCCTACAAATATTGGGTATGTCCATCACATCGTTCAACCAACGATATGACTCCATTGTCAACTGACACCATGTTACATGATCGGGAAACCTCGATCATCGATTGCACAATGAACTAGTCATGTAGAGGCTACTAGGGACCTGGTTGTTTATCTACCACACGTGTATTAATTTTTCCGCTTAATACAGTTATAGCATGGTATAAAACATATAATGAACAATTGAGATATGACGAATAAACTATCTTTATTAAGTGTCTCTAGGACATATCTCCTTCAGTCTCCCACTTGCACTAGAGTAACACTTAATCTAGTTTACAACTTGGTAAAAGCTCAACACCCATAGCAACTTGGTGCATGCTTGTCTCGTGGAAGAGGAATACAGTCCATAGATCTCACAGATTGAGACTTATATGTGCTTTGCAACACTTCTATGTCACCTTGTTTGACATCATCCCGTATCTTACGATGACAGTGAAATATATCTTAGTCGATGGAGTGAGACACGAACCTTCGCGTAGTATGGGCCTTAAAAGTCTAAGAGATCTATCAAGGGGAACCACATATGCTCGGAAACTGTTCCGTCCAATCACACTGGCTACTTCTGAAGTTGCCATATATTTCTATACCTATGTAGATTATGCGACAGTGCATTCATATGCGACTTCGCAAGCTAACCATGTCTTTCTTCAAAATAAAGGACATCTCCTATATGAGATTTCTAGTCGTATGGGTCAGTGTCATAACTTGCATCATCGTAACCGTTTTACGGCAAGTTGTCTTTCCACTCTTACCCTTTACCAGAAAACATATCTTTAGTTCTCACAGACACTAAAGAATATACTTAACGTTTGTTCATTGATCCACACAAGGATCACTCTAGAACCCGTTCTTCAACCAAGAACTTGGGTCACACCAAGTCGAGCTTTCAGTCTGATAGAATCTATGTCTGAGGCATAGAGAATGTCGAACATCATTTTCTATCACTGAAAATGCCAAGATAAACTTAATATTTTGCCTAGTCATACAAGCAAGAACCTTTTTCTTCGCTTGTTTTATTCTGAAACACTTCAGAATTTTAACTTAGGAAAATATTCCGACCTAATGTTATTAAGCCCCTTTTGATCTATACAATTATAGATCGGATGCCTAATACTCCTAACTTCATTCATAGAAAATTTAATCACTTAAATAATCCTTTATACCTTACTAGAGGATATGTATCATTCTCAATATGTCGTTACATATCAAATCATGAATGACACCTAGCTCCCACTCAAATATGCCTTCCACATATAAGATCAAGAAAAGCTACTTAGCTCCCACTCACTTCTTTGCAAATGCAAGTTTTTTCAACTATTTTGGACAACTCCAAAATCTTTTGATCACATCATCAAAGTGAAGATTCCAGCTCCGATATGCTTGCTTCAGCCCATGAATGGACAACTGAAGTTTGCATACATGTTTAGCATCCTCAGGATCCTGAAACCATTTCATTGTACTAATTACAACTCTTTCTTAATGATACCATTAAGAAACATGGTTTCCTTATCCATCTATCAATTTCTCAATTTGAAATTATAGTAATTGCTAAACGACCCCGAATAGACTTAGGCTTCGCCACTTGAGACAAAATCTCGTTGTGGTCAACTTTTGAATCTGTCGGAACTGTTTCACGACAAATCGATCCTTATCAGTGTCTACTCTCTCATAAAATTTCATATTCTATTAACAGCTTAGATGCCATCAAGAAGATCTCCCAAGTCATTACCTCGTAATCGTACATGGATTTTATCTCGGATCATATATGACTCATAGCCATTTCTCGGACTTAGGTCAGTGTGGAACACAACCTCGTACGCCTACGTTCTTAGTATGAGCTCAGAGCATCATGATCTTTATCATCAGCTTCTTTCCAGTTGAGAAGCATAACACCGGAAACACTTTCCGATGCGCCACTCTGATGTCTAGAGAGAAAGTTCATTAACTTCGTCTTGCTCCACTTTCTTTCCCACTTATACCCTTGAACAAGAAACTATTTCTTTTGCAAGGTATATTCCGGCAACGTTTTTGCCTATGTCGTGAGACATGTACCCAACTAATTCTTTAGGTACGGTACACTAGAAAGATTTATCCATTTTAGGTTTGATCACATCGAAACACTAAATTGCTGAAACGACAATCCAGGCTAAAAGCCATGCCATCACTCATATGGTATTGTCTCCATGGATTTAAATGGTTTCCCTATTATCTAACGTGAATGTTATGTTTCTACCATATGACTCCAATGATCACAATAATTTGATAAGAGATTTATTTACCACACACTATCCGATAGGGTGCGATTACGACGTCCTAACATACCATAACACTATGGTGTTCCATGCGACGTAATTTGTGGAACTCTTCTCACAAGTCTTCCAATGATATGCCAACATTATAACTCAAATCTTTATTCCTCGATCTGTATCGTAGAAATTTGATTTTCTTGTTAAATTTATTTCCTACTTCATTCTGAACTTGTTTGATCGAATCAAAATTTCCAGATTAACATTCCCTAAGTGGATATCCATATATCTACTCGGAATATTCATGAAGTCTATGAAATAAAGACTTCCACTATACGTTAAAGTACTTCATTGATTCACATACACCCATATGCATGATTCTCAACAAGTTATACTCAAAACGTTCAGTGAAGTTTACGAAATAAAGGTCTCCACTACACGTTAATTACTTCATTGATCCACATACATCTATATGCATGATTATCAATAAGTCATATGACCGCTTTCCGAAAACGGTGTCTTGGTTATCTTGCAAGTGTCAAAAGATCAAATCTAAAGACTTGTAAATCCATCCGTATGGAGCTTGTTTATTGACTATAACATTGACATGACTTAAACGGTAGTGTCACACGAATGTGGTGTCTTTATTAAGTTTGTATCCTTTGGCATTAATATTATGAATGTGGGAGCTTCTACCATCTAAATTCAAATCGGCTTATGATCATTACTTCATAAATATAGGACAACGATTTTGTCACTAACATATATGAACAATTGTCTTGCTAGAGAAGACATACTTATAACGATCATACTAACAGACGATAATAAAAGAATTTATTCAAATGGTAGATCTAGGGGGAGAGTGTCTATGGCCATCACAACATTTTGTCTGCCATCATCAACACACATTGTCGCCTCATCCTTCCAAGCTACTCAAGCAGTAAATCTGGTTTTCATAAAACATGACTAGTATCAAAAACTTAGTCACTACTGCGAGTACTTGCTTAGGTAAAACATTCATAACGTGTATATCATATATACACCATCATCATCGATGACTTCCCGGCGATCTGTTTCATCTTCTTGATTCTTCCAACGCAATCAAGAACCATGAAGGTGAACGATTCCCCTTGCATGACATAGTCTATGACAAAGCATTTGCATCTGGCAACGTTGTCTGTCATCCAGTGATCGAGCTGAGCGAGGCTTCTCAATGTCATCAAGTATGACCAATGTCATCGAGTATGACCAGTGTCATCAAGTATGACTGCCACGTGCTCCTTCAATGCGTGTATTCTCTTCCATCTTGGTTGAGAATTAAAACAGTCAACGTACTGATAATCTTCATCAACCCAACTTTAGGTGTATCCTGAGTTTAGCGATCATCTCATATGTTTGCGATCTAACAACTCGTACCCACCGTAAATTCTCTATGACAGAGATCATAGCATACACTGGACTATGATGATATTATCCGCACAAAAACTTGATAATCCAAATTATCCTTTTGTTAGCGTGATCTCCGGGTTTATCTCCTAGCGTGTATTGTATCACAAAGAGCTAATGGTTTAAACAAGGAGTATCCTCAAGCTAAAGTATAAAACTATGAAGTTTGGACCCAACCTTTTAAGTTTCTCAATCGCAGGATTACGCCTAATTTTTAAAGAAGGCTATTACATTGGTTAATATCTACAAAGGTTTTGCAAAACATAAAGACTTTGTTCATTATAAAATAGGGTTCAAGTTTTAATAAAATAAAACTACCAGAACTCACACTCAAAACGAATATCCCTCTAATCGTTTTAGTGATTACACGATCCTCATCCATTATGCAACCCCTCATCGTCAGAGCCGGCAACATATCTTCAAAGGTAGACATCGACATGTCAATCACAACAACTTTGTGACTCATGCTCGACCTTTCGGTCACCGTGTTCCGAGGCCATGTCTGTACATGCTAGGCTCGCCATAATAACCTTCAACGTATACGCTTGTGCAAACATGTCTTACACCCACTGTATGCGAACGACGATATGTATGACACCCGATCGTCACGGCCTGCCTCATAACGTAGAACTTTCTTGGTGGTGCACGTTGAATGGAGAACACTAATGGTATTTTAGAGGGATCATCTTATATTACCACCGCCGTGTAACTAATATATAATAATATATATATATATATATATATATACACACAATATAAGATGCACACAAAAACATCAATATGTAATGCGACGTGACATGGTCTTTGCGCCGAAGGTCTCCTTTGCGCCCACAGTTTATAAACAATTTAATAAACCTACTTTGACCATATCACATTGCCCCTGCAAAATAAAGTTAGACGCATTCTACTTTATCTTTTGCATATTTTACGTGGCTTGGGGCTGTCGTAAATAGAACCGCTTCATACCTACGAACCTATGACCACAACAACGATCAAATAATTGCATATTTATTTATCCCTCTTGGGCCCTCCATTGAAAATGCAAAGCCAACTAAAGAGAGAGAGACAGACACCTGCCAGCCACAGATACGGTACAAGCCGTATGTCAGTTGTGGAACCAGTCTCGCGTAAGCGTACGCGTAAAGTCGGTCCGGGCCGCTTCATCAACTCAATGCTGTCGGCAACGCAAGTGCACGCGAGAGGGTAGCAAATAAAAGAACGATGTCCCCGTGATAAACACGGGTTCTAAAAGCGTACAGCTATATCTACGCATAGATCGGCTCTGATACCATTGAAGGGGATCGCAGGCAGAAAACAAAAAAAATTCTAACAGCGATAACCTTAAACTAGCCAAGATCTATACTATGCAGATATAGTAATACGGAGGAGATCGATATACATACCCTTGTAGACCGAAAGCGGGGATTACGCTCCCGCACAAGCGTTGTCGATGAAGCCGAGGAAGACGACCTCGAGGTCGTGTAGAGGAAGAAGACCTCCGAGCACCACTAGCGTGGAACCTCGCAGGGATTCACACACGTACGGTGAAGACGACGACCTCCGGGCTCCGATCCAGGGACGAGCAGCGAAAGACTGGGACCGGAAGACCAACAGCACGGCGGCGTGCGTATGGTGGAGAGAACTCCTCCTTGGTGCAACTCCAACAAGGGAATCACGTGTTTCAAGGAGAAGAAGAGAGAGAGGGATTGGATTGATTTTCAAATGCCAGGGGTGCACCTCTATATAAAGGAGGAGGGGGGCTGCCAGCCTTGCTGGCTGGGCGGTGTGGGACTATTCCCACACCAGCCCCGCCCCAAGGGAGGCCGCCGGCCCTAGGTGGGCCCCTTTTGGCCCACCTAGGGCAGCCCCCTTCAAAAACCGCACCAAGGGGGAAATTCCCCCCCCCCCCCCCCCTTATGGGCCTTCTTTCCCATGGAAGGCCCATTTAAGGTGGGCTGCCTTTAAAAATCTGAAATTAATTAAATAAAAATATATTTAACTATTAATTACACTAATTAATATTAAACACACATTATATAATTTATTCCAGCTCCGAAAACTATTTCGTCGCTCTCCGATCTCCATCGGATATTTCCCGGGACGCTCCCGGTGCTCTCTCTTCTAATTTCTCTTCCGGTAAACTTGTCGACTCCCCTTAAGTGTGTTACCCTAGCGGTTCGAGATCTCTCCAGACATGATCGAGACAAGCTCTCCGATCAATGACTAATTCGTGGACCTTGGATACCCAGAATTAATCCCTGTGAGATAACGAATAACTTTTTCGTTCGAACCTGGACGTCGAGTCTTAAACCTTTTGCCATGGCGATACTTAGTGTGTCCGAGACTCGTTCATAGATATCCCCATACCTAGCTTGATCTCGTTACCGACAACACTATCTTCTACTCGTCCATGATATTATGTCCTGGTGACCTAGTCACACGCTTGCAAGCTTATTTGACATAATCTCACCGAGTGGGCCCTAGAGTATCTATCCTGCTATGCGGACTGGCAAATCCCGCTCTTGATCCCTCGTCTCAACATACTCCCTTCCGATACCCGAGAGGGACACCTTTATTGTCATACTATTAAGACATGACGTTTGATGCAATCAAAGTATCTTTCAGGAATAGCAATAAGAGTTGATCTCACGGTCAAAGGCGTAATGACTACGTCCTACAAATATTGGGTATGTCCATCACATCGCTCAACCAACGATATGACTCCATTGTCAACTGACACCATGTCACATGATCGGGAAACCTCGATCATCGATTGCACAATGAACTAGTCATGTAGAGGCTACTAGGGACCTGGTTGTTTATCTACCACACGTGTATTAATGTTTCCGCTTAATACAGTTATAGCATGGTATAAAACATATAATGAACAATTGAGATATGACGAATAAACTATCTTTATTAAGTGCCTCTAGGGCATATCTCCTTCATAATAATCCACCTTCCGGTTAGCGTCCGCACCCCTTTCAGTATTAAGTTGCAAGCAACAGATTATTGCATTAGGCAATGTGTGTAATGTAAGTAATACAAATATCCTTAGACAAAGTACTACTGTTTTATCCCTAGTAGCAACAGTACATCTACAATCTTAGAGCTAGCTGTCACCACCCCAAATTAAATAGAGACATGAAACCACTATCGAGCATAAATACCCCCTCTTGGAGTCACAAGCATCTACTTGGCCAGAGCATCTACTAGCAACGGAGAGCATGCAAGATCATAAATAACGCACTGCAAGATATATTATGAAGCAATAACATAGTACTCAATATTCATCGGATCCCAGCAAACACAACACGTAGCATTACATAAAGATGATCTTGATCATGATAGGCAGCTCACAAGATCTAAACATGGTAGCACAATAGGAGAAGACAACCATCTAGCTACTTCTATGGACCCGTAGTCCAAGGATGAACTACTCACGCATCAGTCCGGAGGCGGGCATGGTGATGTAGAGCCCTCCGGTGATGATTCCCCTCTCCGGCAGGGTGCCGGGAAGAGCTTCTGAACCCTCCCGATCTAGGGTTGACGGCGGCGGCGGCTCTGGACTTCGTGGAGGAAAAAGGTGCGCGTCTTAGGTCTTAGAAATCTGGGGGGTATTTGTAGGCGAAAGGGCGAAGGCGGTGGAGGCTCGAGGGCCCCACACCCTGTCCCCGCGCAGCAAGGGGGGGACCCGCGTCGGGAGGTGGTGTGGGCCCCTCGGGGCTCCCCTCCGTGTACTCTTCGGTGTTCTGGAACCTCCCGAGAAAAATAGGGACTTCGACGTTTCGTTTGTCCAATTCCGAGAATATTTCCTTAACAACTTTTCTGAAACCAAAAACAGCAGAAAACAGGGAACTAGCACTGTGGCATCTTGTTAATAGGTTAGTCCCAGAAAATGCATAGAATGATATAAAAGTGTATATAAAACATGTAGCAAGTGGCATAATATAAGCATGGAACATAAGAAATTATAGATACGTTGGAGACGTATCAGCAGCCGACACTAAAGGTGGGGCGGCTGGGATTTTCCCTCGTTCGGGTCTGGAACCTGATCTCATGTACCCTACTCATCCCCTGCGTGTCAACGACATCCAATGCTGCCCGCATCACTTGCGCGCCGGAGCGGAGGCTCCGGGCATGGCGGGGGAGGTCACCTCCTTCTCCGCCGGAGGTGGGCAGCGAGATATGGCTGATCTCGGGATCTCATGTCTTGTAGAATAAAGAACGGTGGTCCTTGGGTTCCTCTTGCGCCAAGACAAACATCTGCCTGACGCATGTCCTCCTTGATATGGCCGGAGTGTTAGGTACCAGAATGCTCCGCCGGCGATCTCCCATGGGCGTTTATGCCTAGAGATTGCTGGATCAGGTGGGATTCGGTCGCACCGGAGGGAGCGGCTGATGTGTAGGGAGTTGATCTTCTCCTTGCGGTTGGGAAACCCCAAGAGGAAGGTATGATGAGCACAGCAGGAAGTTTTTCCTCAGTTATGAAACCAAACTTATCAATCCAGTAGGAGATGAAGACGCTTCTGAAGGTTGTTGAGGCTGACTTTGGCAGGGCGCAGTACCGGTGTCAACAACGAACGTGGAACCTACACACAACACAACCTAGATACTTTGCCCCAACGAAACAGTGAGGTTGTCAATCTCACCGGCTTGCTGTAACAAAGAATTAGAGCATTAAGTAAAGTGCGTAATGTAAGCAACACAATTATCCTTAGACAAAACATCGTTGTTTTACCCCTAATAGCAACAGTACATCCACAACCTTAGAAGTTGATGTCACTCCCGTAGATTAAAGGGAGACTGAACCCACTATCTAGCATAAATACCCCCTCTTGGAGTCACAAACATCTACTTGGCCAGAGCATCTACTAGCAACGGAGAGCATGCAAGATCATAAATAACATACACATGATATATAATTAAGCAACTTGACATAGTATTCAATATTCATCGGATCCAGCAAACACAACATGTAGCATTACAATAAGATGATCTTGATCATGATATGCAGCTCACAAGATCTAAACATGATAGCACAAGTGTAGAAGACAACCATCTAGCTACTGCTATGGACCCATAGTTCAAGGATGAACTACTCACGCATCAGTCCGGAGACGGGCATGGTGATGTAGAGCCCTCCGGTGACGATTCCCCTCTCCGGCAGGTTGCCAGTAAGAGCTTCTGAACCCTCCCGAACTAGGGTTGATGACGGCGGCGGCTACGGGATGTTTCGTGGAAAAGTGTTCGCGTACTTAGGGTTTTCCCGTTGAAGGGTTTAAATAGGCGAAAGGGCAACGTCGGTGGGCGCCCGAGGAGCCCACACCACGTGGTGGCGCGGCCAGTGGGCGCGCCGCCACTAGGTGTGGCCACCTCGTGGCCCCTCTCTGTCTCCTCTTCGGTCTTTGCAAACCTTTCTGGAAAAATAGGCACTTTGGTTTTTGTTTCGTCCAATTCCGAGAATATTTCCAGAATAACTTTTCTGAAACCAAAAACAGCAGAAAACAAGAACTGGCATTGTGGCATCTTGTTAATAGGTTAGTACCAAAAAATGATATAAAGTATGTATAAAACACGTTGCAATTGAAAGGGCTGCCAGGATAAATATGGGTCCAAAAGTTCATGGAGTGGGGATGTTTGCCGAATGTTATTTATATTGTTTGTCGGCCGTGAGATATTTACCGAGTGCTTTTTTGGGATAGATTCAACAAAATGTGAGTTTGCCAAGTAGTGCAGTTTTTACCATGTGTTTTTGGTGTCTACACGGCATATAGCTGCTTTGCCGAGTGGCCGGCGTTTTAGCATTCGGCAAAGCCTCTCATACCTGGCAGCGTCGGGGATTCCCATAGTGAATACTATATTTTCTCTTCAATTGTTTTCATCCGCATTATACTCCCTACATTCCCGCATGTTTTACTACCATATTACTTCCGTGGTTCTTTGGTGATATATTACGTTTATGTGTGTATGCATATCAGAAGTGTTTCTCACGTTTATGTGTGTATGCATATCAGAAGTGTTTCTCAAACTTTCAGTTGGTCAACGAAACATTTTTTCAAAAAGGTCAAAGTCCCGCAACAACGTGTAATTATTAATATAAATCACACCAAGAACAACATAACCACCACAAAAACGATTATGGAAGTATCTTAGAGTTTTTAATCAATGTGCAATCTTTGCAGCAAGATAACAAACCACAAAAACATACTACAAGTGAGTGAATAAAGAACCCCAAAACTCGGTACTGTAACTGGAAACAGGGAGGCTTGCAGTTTCAGTACCACAATGCAGATCATACTCTCTACCGATGGTCGATGGTGCCTCATCAGTATGCACGCCATGTCCTTGGGAGTTTAAGATACTCCATAACATGCCAAAATACAACTACTAATCCACAAAAGCATCTTAAATTCCAAAACCAATCTGTTAACACTACTAGCAGTTCGCTGAATTTCAGAAATATGTAAGGTGCCCACCATTCCCAACTCCATTGTCTTCATCACTGCTCACATAGTAGTGCGGCGAGACATTTGAAAATGGAGCGGCAGCATACACATTCTTCTTTAACTTTGTGATTCATGCTGAACTTGAAAGTGCAGCAGTCACCAAGATGGAAAGGATGGTTGGACTTTGCACCATCTCCTCTCTTCTGGTTATAGCCAGGGTAGTCTTTTATCTGGAAACTAACTTTGTCAATCAATGTAAGAGAAGATTCCAAGGCGAGTTGCTCGATATTCCAAGCATTGTAAGATTTTCCTATCTTGTGACTAATGTGGATTTCACCATCATGCTGAAGTAGCTCTCGCGCATTGCCGAAGAACCCCTTCACCACATTCCTGTGCAAGCTAAGATCAGAACAAAAAGTTAGAGAAGCCAATAGCCATTAGGTGTTCAAAGAGGTTCGTGGGTTAACTATAAATAGGAAACCACCAGCCAAGTGCAGCTGCAGGAAAAAAAAAGAGGGTTCCTGAGCAGCATGTATGTAGAGCATGCTATAACATGTGAACCTATAATCATGCTAAATTGTCAATTATAGTATAGGTCTATTAGCTTATTTCTTCTGTCCTGCACAGAACACAAACGTCCATATGTGTCCAACAATTGTCTACAGATTCAAATGCATGTTACACACAGTTACAACATACTCCCTACGTTCCACAATATAAGATGTTTTCGGTGTTACACATGTTGTCTAAATTAAGACTAAAAAGAATGGACATGTACACTAAACGTGTCTAGATACATGTGTACACATATGGATGTTGAAAAGAGCTAAAACATCTTATATTGTGAAACGGAGGGAGTTCTTACAGCCGAAAATGTTTTTTGCATTTTCGAAGGTTGCCTCAACCATTATGAGTTAAGAATACAATGCGAGTTACAATGATGATTTCATGTTCTAACTCAAAATAATTCATTGGTAGAGTAGATATATAAACAGAAAGAACTAACACAAACTCCATCAAGATATGCAGATATACACGTTAAGGTTCAGGAATTCAGCAGAAATAAATGTTCAGTCAATTATGCGCTCATATGATAAATTACAATGAACGCGTGAACATAAAAAAACACATAGTTATGATCCATGTAACTTGTCTGAATTGTTATTTATTCTTGTAGTGAGCATACAGAACCGCAGTAAGTTTCAAATAATCACACTGTCCACATGGGATAACCCATACTCAAGTTCAACAAGCGAGCGACATGAACTAGTTGGTAAATTTATTTTTGGAAAGATTACAACTTCTTATGGTTTGGACCCAAGGTCAATTGCACCTTTGCATTCTAAAGAAAACCAATCAGAGTCGTAACACAGATGTGGCCATATAAATAAGAAACTAACTACAAACAAAATATACTCACTAAGATTATGATGCAGTCACTAATGAGAACTTACAAAATCCAAGAATGACCATACAAGGGGAGTGCACATACGTGATCATATGGAAATCATGTTCATTTCCTCTGAACCCGGCATGGGGAAAATTGAAGACAATCCGGTGGAACCGTCTTGTCACCAAATAATAGTGAACCTTCATCGTCTTCACATTGATACCATGCAAAACTGTGGCACCCATTCTCTTCAGATCCATTACATTTGAGCGTGCTTTCATATACTTACGAGTCAGAGCCTCTGTTCAATAGAATCGGGAACAAGAAAATCAAATCACAGAAACATATTATCTGTCTGAGCATATAAAGGTAAGCAGGGGCAGGTTAATGCATACAGATGCCTCAAGAAAGTACTAATGTATGGGAATGAAGCAAATAAGAAACTGAACCTTCATGTGTGCATCAATTGATAGAGGCTGGGGTGTCCACCCCTTTTCGAAAAATATTAGAAACTTCAAATTCACTGAAAGAAAAAATTGCTAATGAACCCCAAAACATGTGTTTCTTACTGGAATTAAATCATATCATTCCTGAAAAAAAAGGATCTTTTTGTGGGGTAGCCCGACCTAGTGTTTTTGCTACATGCCTGTTGTCACCGGTATATTCCTAATTCATGTTTCCAAGTTCCAACGGTTTTGTTGGGAGGCCTAAATAACCGTTTGTGCGATGAAGTTGCTCAGAGCCTCAGATGTTGAACCATCCTTCACATATATAGGGCCCTGGATTATGGTTTCGCCCCGGGCCCCCAAAATACCAGGACCGGCCCTGCATCCTTGATACAATGGAGTTGCTAGAAACGGAATACATGGATATACTGGGCTGCAACGTGTGGAACCATATGCACACATGGAACCTATCCAAATTGCAATATTCAGGACATTCGGGTTTCAACAGTGGAAATGAAGAAAAAAAAATCTGAAATGGAAATAATGATTGCTTAATGCAAGTGTTCCACCCAGGACAAACATTTTTAATCAGTAACACTCAACAGATAACTCAAATAGGCATTCATAATTGGAGTAGAAACTGACCGGAAACGGCAAGTTCTCCTATAATCCTAACACACTGTTTTCTGGTATGCATCCAGCACACCCCACCACTGACCAACTCCATGGACCCATTTCTTGGAACCTGGCCTAGTTAGTACTCCTAGTACAAAACTGCAAACTTTCTGCAGCAAGAAGGGGGACCGAAAGGATCGAACCGTAGGAGTCCAGGGATGTGGCGACGATGTTCTCCCCGGAGCCGAACGCGGTGGCGAGGGACAGGGAGAAGGAGAAGTCACCGTCGCCGACGATGAGTATCCTCTGCGCCGAGGAGTAGTGCTTCAGCCACTTCACCTCGCTCTGCATCCTTTTCCGCTTCCCCATTCCCCTAAGCTGCGATCGCCTGCGACCACTGCGCCGCCGCCGCTCTTTTCCCCGGCTACCGACGACCGCGGACACCGGAAACCCTTGCGCCAGCGCCGGCCTCGTCCGTCCAATCCAATCGAGAGCGATCACCGGAACTGGAACCCCCTCTGCGCCATCCACGCCAGCTGCGGCACCCGCATCCAGTGGCGCCTTCTCCCACTCCACCGGCGAGACCGAGGCGACTAGGCGAGTGTGTGGGAGAGTGTGTGTGTGTGTGAAGTGTCAAGTCTGGGGAGTGGGGAAGTGCTGTGGACCCTTGTCTTCCTCGAGAAGGATCGTTTGCAGAAAAAAAGAAAACGTTGCCGTGAGTTGACAATAGATTGACGTCCTGGATTGTAGGAATTTTAAAGGCTAATTAAAAAATTCTAATCTTCAGAAAAAATTACATAGATTGTCTTTGGTTTAGATGAATGATGTTAACAAAATCTTATGAATTGAAGAATTTCATAGGAATTACGTTTCCTGTGTTTTCCTGCGATTTATCCAAACGATAATTCCCGCACTTTTCCCGTGTTCACTTGCAAATCTATAAAATTATGCGTTTTTCACATTCCTGTGTTTTCAATCTTGCGATCCAAAAAGGCCCTACTACTCTCTCCAGCCATAATAAGTGTCGGGGTCTGAAGCACAATTTCTAGCTACATGAGCGATATTTTATATATATATGGATCGGAAGGAGTATTAAACATTTACATTATTAACTAGTGAGCATAATACTCTCACCGTTTCTAAATGTAAGGCGAATAATTTTTGAAAAAATTCTTAAATGTAAGGTGTATTGTGATTTATGGATAGATTTGCCCATCTACAAATGATTTTCGATTTATAAAGGAGTTATTTAAAGGATTTTTTTTAATTTGTGACTATTACAGGCTTCTCTCCCAATTTTTTTCCTTAAGGGAAAACGAGTCCACCATATAGTACAAAATACTCACGTCTTAATATTTGTGCAAGAAAACTATGCACCTTATATTTAGAAACAGAAGGAGTATAAAATAACTAAGTATAAATATTTTAAGCATATATAAAATAACTAAAGTATTAAATATTTTAAGGTGTTTGAAACAAATACATAATGTGATTTAAAAAATATAACTGTAATTTTTTCTAATGTATTGGTGAAAGAGGTTTGGCCTCTCTTTTTCTGAAACAGGGCGAAAAGTTTGCTTATTCCATTGATTAAGAGGACTTTAGGTTACAAATTTGCCAATCCTAAGCTTGGGACAATAATATATTCTGGTGACATATTATTAAATAAATATTTCACATGGGCAAACTCTCACTCCAGGATCACTAGATCACCTCCCACTCTGCCTGTGACACGTCCGGCGGCTTCGTGGTTAACCGCGGCTTGCGCGTGTTCTTGGTGAACGGCTTCTTGGGCCTCCCAGTGGTGGTATCGATGACGAACGGGGCAGCGCGGGAAGCAGAGTGTGGTTGTGCGGGAGACGGCGGGGGAAATGGGGTGGATTTGGGGGAAATGAAATTAGACGGTGTATATGCCCTCTTTTACTCGCTGCCAAGCGGGGCCTGGTCGAAAAATTCAGTGTCGCCGCGCGTTGTCGGCAGCCTGAAAGCGGCCCCTGTTAGTGCGAGCCGTTTTTTAGCCCCGGGCTGCTGGGTGAAAATGTTCTAACTCACTTGTAGTTAGAAATGTATGCATATAGCACTAAGAAGTTGTCTAAACGCATAGGTGAGTCATCTAAGTTTGAACAGAGAAAGTTCAGGATTACAATATTCCTACGTTTTAAAATATAATATATTTTAAGTGTTTCATATGTTATCTATATATACGTAGTAAAATGAGTTACATATAAACTAAAACGTGTCACGTGAAAATGAACAAACCATAAAACATCTTATATTTAAATAAAAAGAGGGGGTAAGCGCTAAGTAAAACCGTGTCACACGACGGGCTCACTCGGGGCCATATTCAGGGTATTTCTTTGCAAAAATAGAGATGAGTGCTTGTATTTCACAGTGATCTGTACGTGATGGAACGTCACATCATCATGGATTTGCATAAACTAACTGGTCAAGGACAGATGAAACCGAGGCGAGAGACCATCAAGTACTGGAGCATGGTCGCAGATGTGCTCCATCCTCAACGCAACGCCTCTCTCCAGTGTGACGTCAAGTAATTACTACATGAATCGTCTCCTCTTCCTTCGGTTGGCTTGCGCATGCTGCAGTGCCGCGGGCAGAGAGCAGCTGAAAAAACCTGTCATTCGACGATCGATGGCTATACGGCAAACCAGAAAATTAGGCGCGTCCAACCGCTAGCGAACAAATCCATACTCGGGCAGAGCGAGTCACACCAGGCTTGCAATACTCGTCCTCCTTCTACAGAACTAGAAGGACTGGGCGGGCGTTGCCGCGCCCGTTAGAACGCCGGCGAAAGGAAACATGAGAGGGAGATGTCTAAGGAGAACTATACAGAAATGTACACATCTTGATGATCATAGGTATTCATGAACCATAATTGAGTGTTTAGCGTAAAACTACCACTTTACAAACTAAATCACAAAAACATACCACTTTTGCCCCGAATCACAAAAACATACCACATTTGCCCCGAATCACAAAAACATACCACATTTGCGCAAAATCACGTTTCAGAGCGAATTGACACGAAACCTGACATCGCGGACCCACCGTCTCTCCCTTGCCACGTAAGCTCTCCCTTGCCACGTAAGCTCTTACAGGTGGGTCCGCGATGTCAGGTTTCGTGTCAATTCGCTCTGAAACGTGATTTTGCGCAAATGTGGTATGTTTTTGTGATTCGGGGCAAATGTGGTATGTTTTTGTGATTCGGGGCAAAAGTGGTATGTTTTTGTGATTTAGTTTGTAAAGTGGTAGTTTTACGCTAAACACTCACCATAATTAGATGAATATACAATCTTATGGCCTCGCAGTCAAGTGTATCGTTTACGCCCACGACCACGTCCCCGCGCGGAACGACTAATGCCAACACCTCGCATCTAAACTTTCAACAGAAATGGAACAGCCACAAAAACCTTAACCCAAAGACAACCCATCATAATCGCGTAGGAATAACAGGGAGCAAGAAATCAGAAGAAAAAAATCACGCATACGGCGACTTCACACAGCAGTCAAAACACCACGCATGAAAAACAGAAGAAATCTAAACTAATACCTAGCACCAATGCGCTCTCGAAAGAAAATAGCATCCTAAAGGATACCACCAAACACTCGAACCATACAGAACGACTAACAAAAACTACAAGCCACAAGGGATACCACGAAGAGCAATTCTCTAAAATAGAAATAACCTGAAGGTAACCAGCCTAAACCAGACGACACAATCAGCAGAAATTCCCCAACGGTAGTAAACACATCCGTGATGCCTGCATAATAAAAAAGGATTCAAGACCTTAGAAACAAACGAAGAACTGAGGATAAGCCTGACAAGAATAAAGAACAAACAAAGCTAAACAAACCTTAGGAAGAAAAGCTGCAGACGCAAATCAATGCAGTGACAGAACAGCAACAAGGAAGCAAAAGAGAGGCAGCCGAAGCTTGAGATCACGCAGACCTGCAACCTAGAAACACAGAGGAAAGATTAGAAGAGCCTTTACAGTGCAACAAGAAACATCATAGATGACAATGCGGAAAAACATACGAAAGTAAGCATCAACCTAAGAAGACTTCCCCCCTCCAACGGCGCAACAAATCACGACCAGAGAACGCAATCAGCTCCGCCAAACGGGAACCTGTCCAACAAGGAAATGAAATGAGAACTTAGGGAAAAACAAAATTAAGCAGACAACCAGCGAAAAAGGGAACGCGAAATTGAGAGAAAAAGAGGAGATCTGACCTGAAAAGCGTGGACGCCGGCGGTGCAAACGGTCATAGGAAAAACAGCAACGACCCTGGCGAACGAGTCGATCGCAACCTTAGAACGCCGGTGAAAGGAAACAGGAAAGGGAGATAAACAAACAGAACAAACCTGGAAAGAAAATACGCAGATCCAAGCCAACGCAATGTGGAAACAGCAAACACCACGCGAACGAGTCGATCGCAACCTTAACCCACGAAGACCTGCAAAATTTAAAAAACGCCAAATAAAGAAAAGGTTAACAGCGGAGCAGCACAAGCCCTAGATAGCTGCCGTAAAAAACATGAAATCCTGAACGATTGCTAACCTAAAAGCAGATGCCCCTTGACGAACGCAGCAGATCACCGACATAAATCGAAGACGCCACCACGGATCGCAGGCGCGGAGAGCAAACATGTACCTGTAAAATAAAACGGCAAAACGCAGAATAAGAACAAAAATAGCATGGAGAAAAGAAACAGAAAAGAAAGAAACTCGAGTCTGAAGAGCGAGAACGAAAGCTGACCTGAACTACGCGAACGACGGCGTAGCAAACGGCGGAAGAAGGCCGAAGAATCCCCAGAACGAAACACGGGGAGAAGACCAGCATGCAGAGCAGCATAGAGCAAGAATAGCTAATGAGCAACAACCCGAACAACAGAGCTTGAGTACTAAAGGGGAATAAAAACAGATCTCACCTAAGATCCACGATCCATGTCGGAGCGAACAGCCGCAGAAACCTTGACGCGCCACCAGAAACAAGAACTGGATCCAAAACGGACAGCTACCTTCGAGAACAGTAGAGAGGAATCTCAGAGCAAATAAGAAGAACAAGCAAATGCAGAGAGAAGAGGAGGAAAGAGTACCAGGCGGAGCAGCAAAACAAGGCGATTGAGGAACGAAAAAGAGAGGAGCCAAAAGAAATTGCGAACAGGTAAGGCAACAAGAGACACGCAGCGGGCATGCATCTACAAGCAGCTGCGAACCGACCCAAGCGCAGTCCGAATTGATGTATACACCGAATAAGGATGTACCCACAACCAAAAAACACCACTGACAAGCGGGGACGGAAGCCGAAAAATACCATGACACAAAAGAAGCCGAGGTAAGAAAATCCAAGAAGATTCCGCAAGCAAGGGCCCGCAAGCACCCTTCTTCTGCGCAGGCCGATGGGCCGAAGAAACAAAAAGGAAACCCACACCGTCACCGTCATGCGGGATCAAGAAGAGGACAAAGAATCATGCCACAAACAAACAGAGCACAACCACAAAACAAAAGCCACTGATACGTGGCCCACGTTAGCTAAGCAAACAGGCTCACGATCAACCGTCGAAAGGCTGAAAGATTCCAGCGAGAAGCAACACCCGCCGTCCATGTACACGCGGAGAACACAGCAAGAAGAAGACAAAAAAATGGGTCACAGAAATGTGGGCTCAGGACGTGAATTGAACCACAAGCGAGAGATGCTAGCTCGCGTAGATGTGTTAGGGGATGGCAGTTGCACACAAAAGTCTGTCTGCCTAGCTCTGCAAACCAGTCACACCGAACAGGCCAGCAAGTCTGATTATCTGAAGATACGCCGTTGCAACTGTACTGTTCAGTATCAGTAAGGAGATCATTGTATTCAAAGGAGTTTTATAAGATTTTTCTAGAGGATTTGGTTTCTTAAGAAAACTTATAGTATACGTTGGTCCTCTTATTCTTATGGTTTTCTCAAGTGTTCTTTCTCATGACTCATTTGTGTTCTCTTTTGAAGGAAATGAATTTATCTTAAATTAGGACCTTTTGGCTCAGCTTATCCTAAGTTTGCCGAAGGAGCAATTCATTCTTTTTACTTTAAATTGGTCAAGTTCAGAGCACCTCTAGTAGATCCCTTAAAATGAGAAACCTTAAAACAGGTTTAAGAGAGGGGTAGAATATCGCGTCACAGAACTGATCATGTAGACAAATTTTAAATTTGAAAATTTAGAGAAGCGTCACATAACATCTTCAGCCTAGTATAGATCACTTGGCGGCAATGACCCGGTCGAGCTCCTCCTCGTCAAGGTCCTCGTTGTTGGTGCTCTCCTAGTCCGACTTCCGGATAGAACCGCGGCGGCACACTTCCGGAAAGGAAGCCGTACACAGGCGGTTGCCGTGGCGAGGGTGTGGTCGTAGATGACTTCGACCTTGGCGACAGGGGCGTTGAGGCGTTCGAGCTGGCTATCGCGATTGCGGCCACTCTTGCGGGCGAAACAATTGCAGTCATGAGGAGGACAGCTTCTGCAACCCTAGTGACAATGTCGCTTTCACCAACCCTGGACCAGTTTGGTGGTAGCCTTGGTACCGACGACCTTGGCAGTGGCTTCAGCGACCACCCTCTCCTTCCTCTTCTACGCACCCTGTTCTAGGTCTCGATGGCCCTCTGCTCACAGTGATCTCCTTTTTTTGGCTTCTTGATGGTTTGTCCTCCAGTACCACAGACCGGTCATCGTTGTCGGTGGCGATGGTTGCGTTGGCCGATTTTGCCTCGGTTGAGCGGGCCAAGAGCCGAACATGAGGAGAACACATAAGTTGTCCCGACGTGTCCACGACCGACGCAATCCTAACCGAACTTTGAACCGAGAATGAGTCGCGACAGAGAAAAAAACGAGCAAATCCATATTACATTGATGTTAGGTCTTGGTTTTCGGGCCGCGTGGATCGCGGACTAGATGTCCAGATGTTGGAGTTGCCAGCTGTGTGCAGTCCCCCGACACGGGTTAAATGTCCTACATAGATCTCCCCCTCCCTCAAAAAAGAAAAGATGTTCGCTTCATAACCTTCTCTTCCGAGATAAACCTACAAAAGATCCTAATCGTGCTAGACTTTCATGGACTCTTCCTGGATTTCCTTTTATTCTCTAGAATTTCTCTACGAGACGTTGTGAGTTGCCTAGACATAGCGTTACTTGGTAAAGAAACCAAGCGTTCCAGCCCTGCCATGTAGGCCCAGCACCTTTTCCCCTCCACTCGAGGCTTCTCCAGGAAGACTCCACTCCATAGCCACTCCGCACGCTTTGCAGTCCACAGTGTCCACTGTCACACACGCCTCGGTCTCGAAGGTGAAGGGGAGAAAGCGCCATTGGAGGGGTTCTGGTGTCGGTTGTCGCCGTCGACAGGGAAGGGACGGGAGGCGCCGGCGCCCGGCGGTGGTGTGTGTTCAGGCGATCGCCGTGCAGGGGAATGGCGAGGCTGCGAAGGAGGGGAAGGGGGAGGGGGAGGAGGGGGAGGGGGCTGAAGTGGATCAAACACTACTCCTCGGAGCAAAGGATTCTCATCGTCGGAGACGGGGACTTCTCGTTCTCGCTGTCTCTCGCCACCGCCTTCGGCTCCGGCCGCAACATCGTCGCGACATCGCTGGACTCCCATGGTTCGTTCCACTCTCTCTTGCTGTAGGATTAAAGTTTCCTTTTTTTACTGAAGTAGCGTGTCCTAGTTAGTGCTAGCTAGGGTTTTTAAGTCTTAATTTGAGGATTATAGTTTTTTTTCCCCATTTTCTCTTGGGTAAAGAAGGATTCGATGTGCTTTACACAGTTACTCGGTTGAGAATAAAACCACCATTAAAAATGGCTAATTTTGATTTTGGTGATAAATGGAACCATGGAGGGGTAGGGTGCAGAGAGCAGACAAGCATGGCTTGTGTTAAATGTAGAATCCTAGGAGAGTTTGGTATCTTCTGTTGATTAAAGAAGAATTTGGTGCTCTTTATGCTGTTGAGGTGAAGTTTATTGTGAAATTGCTGACTCTAGTGATAAAACAGCTATTAAATGTGTTGGACGAGATTTAGTATGGAAATTTTATCTTGTTAGTTACTCATGTCTGTTTATATGCATCTGAATATTGCTGAATTCCTTAAGAAATTGCATGATATCATTGAATCTTATTACGGTATCCTATTTGAGTAATCTTCTCACTGTTGTTTCTTACTGGTAGAAATTGTTCGTCATGGACAGAGCACTTGCGTTGAGCCAGCACTTGTACTTCTATTTTTTTTCTTCATTCCACTACTGGAAACAGATGTCCTGAACGCTGTAATTTGGATAGGTTCAGTATGTGCTATGAGCATTGTTTTCATAGGTTTCACACGGTCGAGCCCAATGTATCCATATATTACATTCTTAGCAATTTCATTGTGTCAATCGTGACTCAGCAATTTCATGGTGCGAAGGGTGAAGTAGGAAGTTGGAAACATGATTTAGGAATGACCTGTTAATAACAAGAATGCAGCAAAAGAACTATTCAGGCTAGCCTACAAAACTATCCTGATTTAATTCCATGTAAATTTTTTCTTGGATTCCTTAGCAAATTTCGTATCTTTTAATAGTGGTTAAATCTATTATTTGCTTCTTTCCTAACTCTTCCTTGTGGCCTCTGTATGCTTACCTTATATGCTCTGCGGAATAATTTGTTGGTGTGTTTATGTGATTTTAACATTTTCAGTTAATTTATTTATATTGCCTGCTTTTCTTGTTGCCAATTAATTCCTTTGAACAGAGGTTCTGACAAGAAAGTATACAAAGGCACAATATAATGTAATGGAGCTGAAGAGAATGGGTGCCAAGGTCTTGCATGGTATCAGTGCGAAAAGCATGAAGCATCACTCCTATCTGGAGAGGAGATTGTTCCATAGGATTATCTTCAACTTCCCACATGCTGGGTTTAAAGGAAAAGAGTATGAGATGCATGTGGTCATGTATGTGCATTTCCCTTCTACGGTTATCTTTATTTATCGCAGTTGATATTTCAATGTTATGTGCAATTCCCTTCTACGGTTATCTTTATTTATCACAGTAGATATTTCAATGTTACTGGATTTCTTCGCCCATTTATGACTGCATCATAATCTTTCTTAGTGACTATATTTTGTTTATAGTTGGTTCAGTATTCCTAGTGCCACATTTGTCCTTGTACTCGGAGTGGTTTTCTGTAGAATGCAACCGTCCAGTTGCCCTTTGATAGAACCCACAAGAAGTTATTTTCTTTCCAATTTTGATTTGACACACTAGTTGCTGTTGCTCGCTTGATGAACTTCAGTATGGGTTCTCCCATGTCGGCAGTGTCGTTATTTGAAAATTTGTATGCTTACTGTAAGAATAAATAACAATTTAGACAAGCTAAGCGGATCATAAGTATGTTATTTTATGGTTAAGAGGTCATAACAACGATTGTAGATTATCATAGAATGCAAGATGAATAAACTATGAACATTTCCTTCTGTGGGATTCATAGATGTTAACGTGCATATATATCTCTTAATGGAGTTTTGTTAGTTCTTTCTCTTCGTCTACTCTATCAATGAAACAAATTTTAGTTAGAACATAAAATTATTGTTGTAACGGCTCATGGCATTCCTATTTCTTAACGCATAATGGTTGAGATAACCTTTTTTTTAATGCAAAAAAGATTCTCGGATGTATGATATGCTATAACATGCATGTAAAATTGTGAATATATAGAAAAGTATTGCATGCATATGTATATTTGTGTTCTGTGCAGAACAGAAGTGACAAGTGAAACCAATACTATAATGGACAGTTTAGCACCATTGTAGGTTCACATGTTATAACATGGCCTACATACATGTTTTTTCCATGTTGCTCAGGAACCTTTTTTTTTTCTGCAGCTACCCTCTTGGCTGGTGGTTTCCTATTTATAGTTAACCCAAGAATCTCTTTGAACAGCTAATGCTTATTGTCTTCTTAACTTTTTTGTTCTGATCTTAGCTTGCATAAGGAGCTGCTGAAGGGGTTCTTTGGCAATGCACGAGAGCTGGTCCACCCTAATGGTGAAATCCACATTAGCCACAAGACAGGATATCCTTATGATGCTTGGGATGTCGAGCAACTTGCCTCAGAATCTTCTCTTACTATGATTGACAAAGTCAGGTTTCAGAAACAAGACTACCCTGGCTATAACCAGAAGAGAGGAGATGGTCCAAGATCGAACCAAACTTTCCCTCTCGGTGATTGCAACACTTTCAAGTTCATCGTGAAACCTAAGGCAGTTCGAGACAAATATGTTTGTTGCTGCTGCACTTGTGAAGATAAAAATGTCTTGCCCTACTTTCAGAATGTGAGCAGTGGCGAAGCCACATTTGGAGTTAGGAATGGTGAGCTCCTTACGTATTAGTGTAATTTAGCAGACTGGTAGCATTGTTAAGGAACTAGATGTGGAGCTTAAGGTATGTTGGTCAATTAGTAGTGGTGTTTTGGTGAATTTCATGTCGGATGACTTTTCATGTTGCAAAGCTCCTCTGGACATGGCGTGCGTGCTGATGGAAGTACCATCTATCTCTGTGAAATGATTATATGGTATGTAGAAATTATGAACAGGACTGTGGTAATGAAAATGGAAAACATTTTCTTGCATCTTCTTGTGTGGCATTTCTCCTTGTTTCTGGTTACCAAGTTATGGGGTGCCTTATTGCCTTGCATATATGTTTTCTCTTCCTGCAATGATATTAGATTGATGCAAATATTTTAAACACTTAACAAATATCCCACATAGATGATGAGGTGGTTTACATGCTTTTGACTGAACCGTCCAATGAACCTTATTTTACTGTTATATGGATCAAGTGTGATCATTATAAACACATGTTCCATGAGAGAGATATAGAAACAGCCGCTTGCGCTGCTACAAGGGGTGGGAGGGATGAAACCCTAGCCTCCGCCACCGTCTCCCTCTCCTCGGTCATTCCCGCCGCTGTCGGAGAAAACCGGCGGTTAAAGCCCGCACGGTGAATGGTGTTGGCAGGGATCGGGCTCTCGTCCCTTCCCCGATGCGGGGACCTCTGGCCTAATGCGGCATGCGTTTCTAGAAGGCATCGCACTTGACATAGCTCAAAAATCAGGACGGCAAATTCAAAACTTTTTGATTGTGGCACGACGGCTCTCAGAGCAGCATGGTGTCCGGCTCTGGATTTGGGTAGTGGTGGCTATGGCGACAACTGCGATGGCGGCAAGCGTTCTAAAATGTCATGTTCCATTTTTATCGTGTATGATGAAAGTGGTCCTTAAGTGGATGCGACATGCTACTTCAGTATTGGAGATTCGAGGTCACAACGGTTTGTTTGACCATTGTTGACCACATTGGCGTAGCTTAGTGGAGTCCAACATGGGCCCGGCTCAATTAAAATTGGCACAGTAGTACTATGTATTTACCTTTTTTTACCCTACAAAACAGAACATATTTAAAAGATGGCCCCCTCAATTGTCATATAATTTCTTTGACCCCTCCTACATCGTTATGTTGCCGACATTACATGGAATTTTCGGGCCTGCTCTTTAGTATGAAAACTCATGATATAGTCTTTGACCGGACCCAGCGACGGTGACACTTGCGTGTCGTCATCTTACTTATTAAGTTGTTGCATAAATCGGGTATACAATACTTACACTAGTAGGGATATGTCTACCGCTGGCGAACACCGGTGCGCCAGTGGGAATCCGCCAGTGGTAATAGCTACCGCTGACGAACAGTTGTTCGCCAGCGCTAAGCCAGCAGTAACTATTACCGCTGGCGCACGCGTTGTTATGTGTGCCACTGGTAAACGTATTACTACTGGCACACAACTAGTCATGTTCGCCACTAGTAATAATTAGGAGATTTTAAAAAAATACTAATGGCGTGACATGTAATATGCACGCCTATAGTACCAATTTAGGGATTAAAAAAAAGCAAAAATGGAACTTCGGAACTAAAAGCATTGCACAAACTTTCTCTTCACCAAACAATAATAATTGCACAGATTCACAAAATTACATGGGAAAATAGCAGGTTGCAATATACACTCATATCTCTGAATATTGTCTCCACATCATCGATGTCGTCGTTGTTGCAACAGCCCACTGCCATTGTCGGCATCGCTGCAGCCCCGTGTCGACGTCCTTGTGTCGCAGCACCATGTCGATGTTGTCCCCGCCATATGTTTCATACAAGTGCAAACACCACATACATCATATTTCAGCGACATGATTCAAACTACTTAATTCTAAACAACATGATAGAAGCACACTACATTCAAAAATCATCTGGTCATATATGCATGAACTGAATTTAATGATCATTAACAGTACAAATACATGCATAGCATGTCAGTTCTTATCAATATTATCTGTCCAGAAGAGGCTTGACATACATGATCTGTTGCTCACTAGCATCAACCAATTATTAAAAGAAGTATCAAAACAGTAAATCAATCATGTAGTATATATTTGTTCTTGTAAATACCGTGAGGCCAAAGAACAAATTAGGGGCCGCACCTTAACAAAAAAGTTGACAACATGCAAAGCCGGCTTAACAAAAAAACTAGAACTCTATTGATGATAATAGCAAGACAAGGGCAATCAATATTAACACGAGGATATACATATATTATGATTATCAAGAAACAAAAGCAGCACAAGCAACATTCACATCATTAACCGAAAAAAATGGAACTTAATTCTCTGCACCGGCAAGCTAAATTGGTTTGGACTGAAGGTATTTAGCAGGTGTGGCTTACCTTTAGCAGGTCGACGAGGACGATGGTGTCGGGGGAGTGGTTTTTCTTGAGGAGGATTAGCCGTCCTTGTTCGACTTGCACCAGAGTTGCTGCTCGCTTGTCCTACACCTACACAGATCACTGAAGCCGATGCACAACACTTGCACATGTCTTAGATTTGAGTTAGCATTCCAAAACGGAGCCAAATGTCAAGCACTCTATGCAAATACTTAGACAGAACTCCATTTTAAGCTTGCAAACCATCAAGAGTTTATTCCCACACATATATATAAAACCAGAACCTATAAATCTATCAAGACAGTCTACTGTCTTGCAGGATCTATACAAGCAAAGAAATCTATCATCCAAATGGGAGTATCACACAACACCAGTAAGAGCACTAGATCCATCAGATTAATTCATCTATGAAACATTCGTGGTTATTTTGAAGAGCCCAGCACATGCATATAACCTGAGAGATGAGAGATTATTTAACTAAAGCCAAGTTGGTCACTGTGTGTGTTAGCTATTCGTATATACTACTCCAGTTTTGAACATGGGACTGACTACATTATGACCATGTGTAAAATTGGCTCGAAGCCCTGGATAAATGAATGCTAATGTTTATTGTTCCTTATTGTTTATTCAGTTTGCTAATTTGAACTGGCCACAGTTTATCGTTCATACTCTTAGAGTGGGCATTTCATTGCATACAATCTGGGTGTGGGTGGAATATTAGCCACCATATATTTTGTCCCACTTAGTTGTAGTTTTACATCTACTGTCAGTTTTCATCTACTGTATAAACAAGCTATAGATGTAAAAATTACTTTCTAAATAGGAAAGAACTTGGCCAAGAGGCATGCGCGTGTGATGTACTGCATACGATTATATTTTCTTTCTACTGGAGGAAAACAAGCAATCTGCAGATATTGAAATGCACCGAGGATTTAAATCAGGATAAACAACTTCAGCAAACTTGCTACGGGTTGAGGGATGGAGCAACATCGATCTAGTAATTCAGGGCAAAATCACTATCGCTATATTGAAAAAAGTCAATCCAGAATTCAGAATCTGAAGCACACATGCATAGCGAACAAGACTAGATCAAGAGAAGGGACGGAGGACAACTCACCTCGCACAGCTAGACTTGGTGGCAGATGCGGTCGATGGCGGCGTCATGGCCGTGGAGGTTGATGACGGCGGCATCCGCCTCCACGCTGCAGCCCTAGCTCCGTCAGTGGCTGGCCTCCGAGAGGGAGGCCTCATCGTGGCTAGTGGGGACTGGCCGCCGGGCCGAGCTGGAGGTCGAGGACCAAGAGGAGCGCAGAGGAGGGAAGGAGGGAGGCAGACGGCGCGTAGATGTCCCGTGGCGGTAGAGGGGAGGGAGGGGGGTTGCGTACGGAGAGGGGCGCGAGGCGGTGCGGGCGGTCGTCGAGCGCGGACCAGTCGCCGGAGTTGGGGTCCTTCCAGATGACAAGGTCGCGGTTGAGGAGCTGGAACGGGGTGGGCACGCGCGGGTCCAGGTCCTCCACCAGCGACACCGGATACCGGTGGTCCCGCCACACGAACTTCTCCCCCGCGTCCGACGCCGACGTGCTCGGCTCCGACCGGTCCGCCTCGCCGGGCACGGAAGTGGGCGCGGCTACGCGGACGCGGGTGCTTCCGCGGGGGCGGAAGAGGTGCGTGGAGGCCGGGCACGGCAGGGTGGAGGAGAGGGATGGCGGCGAGAGGTTGGGCGCGCTGGGAAAGAGAAAGGGGACCGAGGAGGAGAGAGACGACGTGGGACGTGGGAGAGAGAAAGGGGATAAGGAGAAGGTGCGGAGATAGAGCGGTGTGTGGTGCGCGGATGTAAGAGGACAAACCTCTGGCGAACACAGGACAACCTTCGCCAACGGTACACAATTAATGCTGGCGCACCTTAGATTCTGTTTGCCAGCAATAAGCACGGGGTACAGCCGCCCCAGCAAAACGTTACCGCTGGCGAACCGAAATTGTTGTACGCCAGCGGTAGCACTTTTACCGTTAGCGTACAGACCGTTTTGTTCGCCATCGGTAAAATTACTGGCGCACAAAATAATATGTTCGCCAGTAGTAATGTGGTGGCTATAAGCCTTTTCCTAGTGTTAATATCTCCTGATATAAATATTTTGTGCTTTATAAAATAGGAAAAAATGTTTCTAATTCTCTTTGTTTGAATTAAGAAGTTATGGTTGATCCGCGGTGACATTTGAAATCTCAAGCTTGAGATTCACTCGTACTTCCAGCAGAAATGAACTTCTACCTAGAACTCCGAAGAACATCGATACCAAAATTTGCTTGGAAGTAGACTATGCATTTCAGTCCGTTCATGTCCAAATTTCTGGTAAAACTACACATCGCAGTGGTACATTTCTTAAGTAAATTAGCATTCTAAAACAGTTTACACATTACGTTCGAAGGAGAAATAAAAGGGATGCACGCTTGGCGTTTCAGATTTCCAGAAGAATAATGGAAGATCCATTCCAAGAGCTCGCGCGTGCCAGCTGAGCGGAACCCAAGAAGACGCACGTACAGTAGTAGTAATATAATACTACTAATTAGCTAATCCGTTTAGCCCTTGCCTCTTGGTCTCCCTGCTGTGTACTCCTCCATGGCTCCATGTCCCGGGACGGTCTGATTCCAGTCAACACACTTCCTCACACACACTGACAAAGAGCTGCCTCCTCGCTCTCTCTCGCCTGGAGGAGAGGAGGAGAATGGCGGCGCAGGCGATCGCCGTGGAGGAGAAGAAGGATGAGAAGCGGAAGACGAAGTACCTGAAACACTACTCCTCGGCGCAGAACATCTTGATCGTCGGAGATGGCGACTTCTCCTTCTCGCTGGCGCTCGCCACCGCATTTGGCTCCGCCGAGAACCTCGTCGCCACGTCTCTAAACTCCTACGGTTCGATCGGTCTATCCTTTCCCCCATTCTCTTGCTGTCTATTGCTCCTCGTAATGAAGGACTAGCTGGAGAGGTGACTCTACTACTGATTGGAACAAATAGAACCATGATCTGTTCTCTGATCTGGGCAGGGGCCTTGGTTTGCAAGCATCACCAGGCCGGATCAAATGTAAGAGAGCTAGAGAGCATGGGGGCAACGGTTCTGCATGATGTGGATGCGAAAACTATGAAGCTGCATAATTTTCTGAAGATGAGACGGTTCGACAGGATTGTATTCAATTTTCCCCATGCGGGGTTCACTGGGCAAGAGACCCAGTTGCATGTGATCAAGTATGTGCACTCACTTGCTATGGTTACCTATCACATCTCGAATAGCGTTTGATTACGTTTCTATAGATAAAGTTACTAGTGCTATTTTTCATGCGGACTAGAGGCATCATAATTTGTTTTAGTAAGTTTATTTGGCTTAAAGGTTACCTCCAGCATTCCAAGGACCCATAGGCACAAGTCGTCCTCTTTCGTGCTTATGTTTTAGTAAACCTTTACGAGATGCAGCCGTGGAGAAAAAATAACACCGCTGAAACACATTATAGGTGCGGCCATATGCATCATTTTGATGTTGAGGCTCGGGTTTCTACCTAATTCGAAAAAAAAGAAACACATTATAGGTATAGATTCTCCGTGTGCACTTTTGAAAGGTTCAACATACCGTCTAATCTTTCTTTCCGGTTTGTAAGATGTGCACACATTTTGAGAGATCATTAATTTCTACACCAAATATGAATTGTATGCCAGTAAAGATTCACCTTTAGAAGCCTTTTCCAAATATAAATTTAAGTATACCATTATATACTTGGATTAAATATGAATACTTTTTAAGCATGTAAGACACATTTTGTAGGGAAAACTGATGGTCTCACGAGTGTATGTGCGCCCCTTATAAACCTCGAAAGAGGGTAGTATTCCCTCCGGTCCTTTTTACTTTGTATATTAGGCTTGCCTTTAAGTCAAACTTTCTAAAGTTTGACCGAGTTTATAGAACAAATAACCAACTTTCGCAATACCAAATCGATATGATTCGATCATCATGGAATATATTTCATATTTTATCGTTCTGGTATAATTAATGTTGATATTTTTTTACTATAAATTTGGTCAAACTTTACAGCATTTGACTTAGAAAAACCTAATATGCAGAGTAAAAAAGATCGGAGGGAGTATAATGTAACAACACTGGATAATTGTCTCAGAAGATGCACTAAACCTACAATTATTACAAGTATTAAAATGAACTCTTGTTATATTAAAAGTAATCAAGCGCACTTGTTAATTATATCCACTTCGTTTGAAATCTTAAGAGGTAAAGCGAACTCTTGTTATATCGACATATTGGATGCATTATCCCTCTTCGAGTCCTCGGTATTCTGCTTCGTAAATCATAAATGAATGACCCATTTGGTAAAAGTCAATGGAGTATTTTTAGTATTTACTAGTGCAACTTCTGTCTTCCCAGAACATACTCCAAGCATAAACATAGTGAAATTACTTCTTTCAACCCAAGATCTATTCTTTCAAAATCCATCGATTTAACAGTCTGCTGTGTTCTGTCGGTGGACATGAGATTAACCTCTTTTTGTGCTGATGTGGCATTTAGCTCGCACAAGGAGCTGGTCAGGGTCTTTTTCCGCAGTGCAGGCCAGTTCCTGTGTCCTGATGGAGAAGTCCACGTCAACCACAAGACAGGGCATCCTTACGACAGATGGGATATCCAGCAGTTGGCCTCTGAATATTCTCTTGTTATGTCTGAGAAAGTTGTGTTTAACAAACTAGATTACCCTGGTTACAACCAGAAGAGAGGAGATGGTCGAAAGTGCAATCGCTCCTTCCCTCTACGTAATGGCTGCACTTTTAAGTTCTGCGTGGGAAGCTGAAGACGGAAGTGCGTCGGTTAGTCACATTAACATGTTGAACCAACAGTAGCATCGTTGCTTAAATTTGATGAACTATTTGTGGAATTTAGCGGACACGTACTGATGGTGGTATGTATGATACTTTGGTAAATTCCTGGTACTGATGGAGTATCTCTGTATTTTGGCCAAGCAAGCACAATGAAGGAAACGATCGTGTTGCGAGCAGCTTTGCTACTTCCGTTGACATATGATTGTGCATGCTGGATTCCCGAAGATGATCCATCGATGTGTCTGTTTAAATGGATAGATGCATGTACTGTGTGAGCAGCTAGTATGAACAACAATGTTGGAAGGAGTAATGACAAATGAAAGAGCCTGTTCTCCAATTTATGATAGTCTGGTCTGTGTTGGCAGAAAAATACCATATGTATTTCAAAAAAAAAAAAACATATGGCCCAGAGCCCTCTTTTTTTTCACACACTTTATTAAAACTCACACAAATTTACACCATCAGCCTGAAGGCTGTTATCAAGGAAAGAGGGACTAACATCCAGCCAAACCTCTTCTATGTCATGGTCGCACGCATATCATGCGCCACCGTATTAGCGGTCCGTCTAGTGAAACAAAAGGCAAACGACTGAAAAAAACTAACAATTCATCAACCTCACTAAAGATAGCTGCCAAGATAGATCTCTCGGCTGCGCGCCCTTTCCACATGCGCACCAAAACTTCACAATCGGATTCACATATGATCCGTTCGTAACCTTGCTGAGCAGCAAAGGCAACAACATCTCGATAAGCCAAAGCTTCAATGTTTAGATGGTCTAGAATGCTCGGGTAAGACCTACACCAAGCACTCATGAACCCTTTATGATCACGAGCAATTCCTCCACTCCCTGCTCTGCCTATCTCTTCCCGAATTGACCCATCATAGTTCAACTTCACAACTCCCCCTTCTGGACCATGCCAACTACATGGTGGTCTGCTCATCTTCCCCTTCTTCTCAACTTTAATTTCCAGTAAACTCATTGTCTCAGCCAACGTTTTGGTTACCGGTAGAAAAAAATTCCCGAGGGGGGTCGGGATTTCCGGTTACCGGAAAATCCCGACCGGTTACCGGACGAATTTGAAAACCAAAATTCAAAAAATTCAACTTGTTTTGTTCCTAATATGACCATTTACCAAAATTTTCGTTAAGATTCAAAAATTCGGGATTTTTTAGCCGGTATGACCATTTCCCGAGGGTGCTCGGGATCTCCGGTTACCGCCCGGTAACCGGATTTCCCGACCGGTAACCAAAACCATGGTCTCAGCTATACCCTGAATTGCTTTACTCGGATCATAGCCTTCATCATCATGAGCCCATCTGTTTCGAGAGTCCCAAGTGGCTGACATAATAGAGATGATCTTCTCCCTTTCTTCCTGGTTCAGTGAGGGTTCACACAAGACCCAGAGCCCTCTTGGATGTGTTCGGTAAGAACATTGGATTATAGGGTGGATATCGTAGCACTCTTGGGCTGGACTACAAAGGCCATCGATGCATGCGCTAACTGCAGGATCGTATGGAAATCAGACAGAAAACGTCGGACACATAGCATTACTCTACTCACAAAAACAGGATGTACTTACTATCATCGTGATTGTTCTGCAAACAGTGACGCCTCCAAAGAGGAACGACGTGCAAGTGTCGTCATCATCAAATCTTGCCACCGGAGGCTAGATAATGAAGTTTCACCCCAAAGAGAAAGCCCGGCTAATTTCCAAGCAATGACATCAATATAGAAATGACGTGCAAACATCGCACTTCCATGTATGAAGGTTGGGCAACTTCAAGGGTGTGACCCATTTGTCGCATCCCTTTGTGTTCGCATTGACATAAGACAACACCCAACACGGCGATACAAACGGATCATTGTCCGTTTTAGTTTTTGCGTCGATCCATTTCCAACCCAACGGACGCCGACGGTGTTTTCCCTTGTCCTTGGACGGTGTTTTCCGTCAGTGGCACCAAAAATTATTGATATTAAAAATCATACAAAGATTTAACTAAATGTTGAACTAAACTATTATACAGGCACTCATCAAAGTCCATAGCGCTAGATGAAATGCTTATGTCGAAGGGGCCTTGAGGACGTCGTGGATGGACTGGACACTAACAAGAACCGCGTCCGCTCTATGACGTTCTTCTCCAAGGATGGATGCTCGCCTGTGAAGCGGTTGAGCACCACCTCTCACGGTAAGAGCCTCGACCAATACTTGATGTCATAATAATACATCTAGTCCAGCCATAGACGAGATTCTACTTGCGGTGGTGGATCTCATATTTTGGATTCTTGCTGGTGGGGGCTGACGACACATACACTCCACCCAAGCTGATGGCCCAGCCGTTTGGCACTGTCGCCTCCGGTTGCGTCAGGATAACCTGTTCAACAAACTCGAAGGCCTTGAGCGTGAGAGCCACTTCCTATGCACATCCCTGACAGCGGCTATGTCGTGGAGGCAAAGGCGGCGCGGGGTAGCCATGTCAGGCGACATGGGGATAAATATGTAGGTGGGTCGCGGGAGTAAATGCATCCACGAGTGGAGGTGGCGGTGATTGAGGAAATTCACCACCGCCTCTCGGCCTTCCACAAATTGCGGCGCCCCCTTTAACTTCGTTGGCCACGTTAAATGTGGCCTCGCCCCGTGACGACTCCTACTACTTGCCGTCACGCAGCAAGCAGTCGCCTCTCTCGCGCCACGACGTTGTTGTCGAAGCTGGAGAAGGACGTTGTGTTGTCGCGGCAGGAGGAGGCACTGAAGTGGGATTCAGAGGATGAGGAGGAGAGCCGACATCTCCACCGCACGCTCGCCCGGCCCGCTTGGTCATTGTTGGAACATTGGTCCCCGTAGGGGTCCCGTTTGGCTGGTGGAGCATCCGCATCATCACCCCGCGGTAGCAGACTCGACCACCGCCGAGCTTAGACGGTGAGCCCGCAGTAGATCAGTTCTATCACCATTGCCCATGGGAGAACCTTGTGTCTTAGTTTATCTTGTATTTACTTTATGTTCTATGTAACATGACGTTTGAACTTGCTATCGGTTAAGTTTTCAAAAAGATTGTCCCAAATAAATAAAAAAAGCGGGCACGCGCCAGACCAAATGAGACCGTTCCGTTGAGTGACCAATGGGATCATTTTCTTCGAACACACAATTGCACAATGCATTGCACCACAACGTTGTTTTTATGACCAATAATGTAGAACGATCACGATTCACATCTTCTTCCTTTTTTTTCTGACGAGATCATGATTCATCACTGTGCAAACAAAGATCACGATTTACCTTGGAAATGTTAGCCATGATAATGTGCTGCGCTGGAATCTCGGAGCACGTCGCCTAGCATTTCAAATTCGTCTATACTAGCGCAGAATCCACCCAAAAGATTTGGCGTCCGCGCAAAATCCGGCGGCACAGTCACTGCATTGTGGGCCCCCACGCCCTCGGGCCCGTGACATTTCAATATGGCAGGTCAAAAGGCAAATCCTTCGGCTCTTTCGCCGGAACTTCGGAAGTGGACTCGAGTCCACGCGCTACTCGGTTCGCTTCACAGCACACTGCGGTCGCTCTCGCTCTCGCTCTCGCCAGGAGAGAGGAGGGAATGCGGCGGCCACGGCGACCGGCCAAGGCCGGAGGCGGCGGCGGCGGGGGAGAGATACCAATGGAGGCCGCGGTGGCGTTGGGAGTGAAGGACCCCGCGGGGTTTGCGGTGACCGCCATCGACGGGAAAGGCAAGGCGCCGGTGCTAGGGTTTCCGGTCGTGGCGGCGGCCGGAGGTGGGGGCGGGGAGAAGGCGCCCTTGGAGGATGGGATTGCGGTTGGTGTGAAGTACGGTCTCGACGGTGCTCCGGTGATCGCCGCCGACGGGGAGGGCCAGTTGTCGGTGCGATGGGATTTGGTGGGGCCCACCGTTGATCGGAAGGCCGATGCGCCGGTGCCGGCTATCGTCGTGAAGGCGAATGGAAAGGCGGAGAAGGACGAGGAAGGGATCAAGTGGCTAAAACACTACTCCTCCGCCCAAAGCATACTCGTCGTCGGAGATGGGGACTTGTCCTTCTCGCTCTCGCTCGCCACCGCCTTCGGCTCCGGCGAGAACCTCGTCGCCACGTCCCTCGACTCCTACGGTTCGAATATCCTCTCTCTCCGCTTTCTCTTGCTTCTTGTGATATGACCAGATATGGTGCTTTGTGTTCATGCCTGCTAGTAGTAGTAGTACTAATTTGGATGATACTACAGTTTTGGCATTTTGTTACTTGGCATGGGGGATAAATGGAACCATTGCGGTGTACTGTAGGGTGCATACTAGAATACCATGTATTCATTTTCGTTCTACGTTCTGTAAGAGAACTCAGTAGTTTCTGCTGCTTAAAGAAGGATTCGATGCACTTGGTTAGAAACTGAGCGTCAAAGCTACTACCTTAAATTGGCTTCACCTTCTATGACAAGGAATTATGCAATATATACTTTGAAATGAGGTGGTAGTAATTTTATTTGAGCTGTATGGAGAGACAAGGTGTTAGTTATTTGGTACGTACTATTGTACATTGGAACATCATTGATTTTGGTAATTATATCGCGTTATCTCACTGAATCTAATTATAATTTATGGAGAGAAAACATTCCAGTTTGTGTATCGTACTGTTTGTTACTGCCAGAAATTGGCTATCATGCTGTCTCTCACTGCTAGAAATTGTCTGTTATAAAAGGAGAATGCGCAGTCGTGCATTGAGAATCACTGTTGGAAACTGAACATTATTATCCATTATGAACCTTGTTGTCTAGTCTGCTCTATCTTATAGTGAGATCCCCTGTTTTGCTGATGAGAGCTATTTATGGTCACATTTATTCAACATAGTTATGCATCATGCACCCCAAACCCAAACCACAACCACACCGTTAAATTTTTCTGCACAGTCTTTGTGTCAAGGGAGACTCAACCACTGACAAAATTATATTGGAACAAGAAACTTGAATGAATGAGTGCGACATCAACATGGTGAAGGCATATCAGGGTCAAACAAACATCTTGATTTCATGCCACGTCACAATCATCTTTTGTTACATTCTTTTGTGAAGGTGCTGTATTTAAATGAGTTTGCTATTCCTGTTTCTTATTTGTTTCACTCCTAATTCTGAAGGTCAGAGGTATAATGTTGTCAGCCTGATTTTTGTGACCCTTTCTAGATGAACTTATCTATTTTCCCTGCATTCCTGTTTGAAACATCTTGTACAGAGGCCCTAACAAGAAAGTATGGCAAGGCTGAAATGAATATAACAGAGCTGAAAAGATTGGGGGCCACAGTTTTGCATGGTGTTGATGCAAAAACAATGAAGCTTCACTCGTGTCTGAAGATGAGACGATTTGATCGCATTGTCTTTAATTTTCCGCATGCTGGGTTCAAAGGAAAAGAGGATCACCTCCATGTCATCAAGTATGTGTACTAATGGTTGGTAAATTCATGCAGTACATAATCACTGTAATTTTTCACGTGGACTGATTGCATGATAATTTGTCCAACTAAGTTTCTGTGCTTTCTTAAGTTTATTTTCTATCTACAGCGCCAAATCTGTGTATAGTCGTCGTCATCTTAGTGGTGGTTTTACTTAGAAATTTATTCTGAGGTGAATGTGACATTGCATAGAATCTCTTTTAATACTATCTATTAGTGCTAAACTTAAGTATCTGATCCCCGCAAAAAAAAAACTTAAGTATCGTATCCACCACATTGTATATTCTCATTGGTTCAAATGCACCATATCCTTATGATATGAATAAATAGAATTTTAACTTTTTAAGTAAGTTATGATGTTACACAGATTATATCAAGTCAAGATGACATTTTATCTTATCATATAGACAGATAAGATCCGATGTAACCTTCAATCCAGGCACAGTAAACTAAGAATGTTTCTGTTGAATTCCTAAATCTTCATTTAAATGTCTATGCATAATTTACTGTTACGTTTTGCTATTTCCTTCTGTTTATGTACTACCCACTAAGCAAAGACATTTGAACTAGTACATTAGATTGTTTTTGTAACTTGTTAGCAATTTTTTTTTATGTATATGAAGTAAGATTGATAATATTGTCCATAAGAAAATACATGTTTGTTTGCCAGTGGTAGTTAACTTACTGTTTCTTGTTGAGTTCATTTGACCAAAGACCCTTCTGAAAATTTGGTCCTTCAACAGGCTTTTAGGACCTTCTCGTTTTCATACTCAACTTTTTATTAATCTCTTTATGCGGCAAATATTAGTTTTTGCTAGTTCCCTCTGTTTATGTACTACCCACTAATCAAGGACATTTTAACTATAACACTAAATTATTTCTGTAACTTGTTGGCAAGGTGTGCCCACGGTAGTTAACTGATTATTTTCTATTGAGTTCAGTTAACCAAAAGAACCTTCTCAAACTTAATTCTTTTAGTATTTTCAGTTTCGTAGTCAACTTTGCATTAACTTGTTGTTCTGAAATGTAGCGCACATAAGCAGCTGGTCCATGGGTTTTTTGCAAATGCGCGGTACCTGCTTCAGCCTTATGGTGAAACCCATGTTAGCCACAAGACAGGACAACCTTACGACAGATGGGATATCGAGCAGCTGGCCTTCGATTCTTGTCTTATTATGGTTGATAGAGTTGATTTTTCAAAGGAAGAATACTCTGGTTATAACCAAAAGAGAGGAGATTGTGCAAAGTGCGACCAACCTTTTGCCTTAGGTCCTTGCTGCACTTTCATCTTCTGCCTCGGAGACGTAAAGAAGCTGAAGAAAGCGCATGGAAACAGGGTTGGTTCAGTCTCATCCCTTGGTTACAGTAAACTCTATCCTGGCATACCGGCAATTGACATGAGGCCATTTGATCTGCATCCACTTGCTCCAGCATGGCCTCAGCCACATTTCTCTCCACATAACAGAGTTCACATGTCATTACCATTTGATCCTCACCCCTTGGGAGTTTCTCCAATGGTACATCCTGGTTTTCCAGTCAACTATTATGGCGCAGAGAGGGCTCCGTACTTCCAGCAGCAGGAAATTGTTTGGCCAATGTGCATGGAGCCACTGCTGAATTTTGCTCCCTCCCAAGGCGGCTTTCATCCACCAATGAGGAGAATCCTTGCAAATCCGGAGCAGCCTTGGTACCAAGAAGGACCTCCAATTGGTACACCACAGCTAGGCGGCTGCTCTTACTCACCCCAAGGATACCAGAGTCTGCCAAGGGAGTATGAAATGAACAGGCAACAGCTGCAGTCCCTTCAACATAGCTACATGGAATCTGTTCAGAAGCGGGCAAGGCTTGAGATGTTGATCGATTTCTACGGCAGACAGTGACAGATCGTTTTGGAGGCTGTGTCTCTGCTGCTACAAGGGTTCACTGGAGCAGAGAAACTCTGACCTTCCAAGATGATGCCATGTGGTTTTTTTTTTGTTAAGATGTACAGTTAGGGCCATTTTGCGTGGCGAACACTGACCGCAAGTCCAGAACAGCACAAGCTATGCTGTTCTCTTCCCCCGATCTAAGTAGCTGGAGGAAATACCTGTAGACAGCAAAGCCTCATTTTGTAATGGAGCTGTCTTTGGGGACTGAATAGTGTATGGAGTTAGCTCGGTTTATCACTGGTACAGTGATAATCCTGAACGTGGGGTGTTAACTGCCCTCACTTTTGCTTCAAGTATTACTGTAAGAATTTTCTAGTCTGTAGGGAAAATAGTACTGTACGAGTTATGACTTGTGTACCACTGTTGTTTGGGCGTTGCAAGTTAGGAACACGCCCTTTTATTCTGTCAGTTTGCCAGGGAAGTGTGGCAAGGGGTCAACGCTGAACATGAAGTCCATCTGTGGAGGAAATTCTTCACATCTCTGAGGACTTGGGAGATGGACTTGCTCGAACGTGGTTCAGATGTTGAAATCACATCATTAATTGTTACGATGTTGCACATATGGGACGCATTTTTTTTTTTTTTTTTTGAACAAGGGGAAGGACCCCGAAGGGTCCGGACTGCATTAAGCGGTGCGAGTACAGATTACATCAAGGACCGACATAAAAAGGAAAATTACAACCCAGTCCTTGGACTTTATAGAATAGACCTTCTCAAAGAAAAGGGGAATGCAATCAGGTCCTTCTCCACCGCGCACAGGCAACTCGACACAGCGGCCGCCAGCACCGTCGCCGGGGACGCAACCACTTGGAGACGGAGAGGCGATGAGCGTCGCCGCCGAGCTGAGGGAGGGCCTCCACATAGGCACATCGGCCTGGAGGTTGAAGAAACCATGGCTAACCAGATGCCATGGAACGGAGCGGCCACTTCGACCAAGGATAACAGTGGCGGAGACTTGCCACCGTTGATGCACTCCGCAGAGAGCAGCCATCAAATTTCCCCGTGGAGCAGCCGAGAAAACTTCGCCTTCTTCATCTCCGCAACCATCGCGACGCTGAAGAACAGAAGCAGAATCGGGAGCACCACCACAGAACCCAGCCTCCAGCCAACAGAACAGCATTGATTTGCCGTCAATCTCCGAGCTCATGCCACGAGCCAGAGGAGACAAATCGTAGAAAAATGGGCTAAACACCAGGGATTTGACCTTATTAGAGAAGCTGCCAGATCTCACCTCCACCAACCACCTCCACCACGGACGAGTTGAGAGGAGAAGAAGAGCGGCACGAAGCCATGGCTGGCCAGAGAGCCCGACCTCGAAGCTTCTTTTGCGAACCTTATTTAGAGAGATGCAGAGCTTCACCGCCTCCACTTGCACCACCGCCTGCCACCAGCGGCCCACAGCAAAGACGAAGAAGGCAGCGACGCGGCGGATCTGGTCGCCGGGATCCACCGTCCTACTCTCAGACGCCACGGGGGGCACACGCCACAAGGGCAAAACTACTCTACCTATGCACAGAAGGCCGCGGGCACCTCCCTCATCTCTTCTCCAGCCAGCAACGCCGGCGGCGGAGAAGATTTGAGCTCGGGCCGGGCGAGAAGCAAAGACGCCTACGACTCTCAAGGGGCGAGGTGGGGGGGGGGGGGGGGGTTCCGCAAGGATGGTTCCAACAAGAGCTATGTTCGTATGGGACGCATTGGAATGCCGCTAGAGAAGAAGTGAAAGTGGTGCATCCCAATTGTGTTGCTTTTTTTTAGAGAGCACGCAATTGCGTACCTCAATTTTATAGAAGATACAGCATAATTACAAGAATAGCACTTAGTGAAACACTAAGGCCAAGAACTCCCACACACGCGCTAGACTACTCTCTCGCGGCATCCGTGACTCCTCCACTTCTCCCTCGCCTACTCGCCTGCAGCTAGCGGAAATCCAACACAATCTTCTCCGAGAGTCTGACAGCTTCAAATTGCTTGTGCCGATTGTTGAAAACCCACGCATTCCTGTTTTTCCAAAGCTCATGCCCGACAAGGCAAACTAGGCTGTCAAACCAGATGCGCTCATGTTGTCCAAACCTCTGTCTCCTAGACAGCCACCAGTTTTGTAGTGTGTCCTCCGTAGTTGGTTCGAGGCTCGCACCCAGCGCCACCCCTACCCTGTACCAGACTTCCCTGGCGTGAACACATTGGATGATGATGTGCTCCGCCGTGTCTTCCTCCTGTAGACACACAAAGCAAGCGCTGGTATGCTGTTGTAAGCCATGCCTGGTCCTGCGATCCGCAGTCCATAGCCTATGCTGCACAGCCAGCCAAGTAAACAACTTGCTTTTCATCGTTGCCTTGCTCTTCCAAATCGGTTCCGCCAAGGGCCAACGGATTCCACCCTCCAAGAACAAGGTGTATGTGGAGCGGGCTGAGTACAACTTGGTCGGGGACCATGGCCAAATAAACTCGTCAGGAGCCCCTAACTCACGCTCCACAGTGCCGATCGCCAACCAGAGGTCCAGACTCTCACGGACCCCCCTATATGCCAGGGTTCCTGGTAAATCCAGTAGCCAGGCATTCTCCCTCAGTCCTTGGTCCACCGTGCGCAGGTTCCTGATCCTTGTTGGAATTGTAGCCACCAGACCGGGCGCAAAGTCCGCCGCAGCCCTCCCATTGATCCAACGATCACGCCAGAACAAGATCTTCTGTCCAATGCCTACCCTGATTTGCACTAGACTGTCAAAAGCTCGCCGCGCTTGAGCATCCTTCAAAGGGGGCAAGCCCTGCCACGGTCTACCGGGGTCCGTCCTACGAAGCCATTCCCACCTGACCCGTAGCGCCAGACCTTGCAGACGCATGTTCTTGACGCCGAGACCACCAAACTCCCACGGCCGACAGATCCGATCCCAAGCAACAAGGCACTGGCCGCCATTCGCTCTCTCCTTGCCGGCCCAAAAGAAACCACGAAAGGCCTTCTCCAGCTCCTCAAAAACCCATCTCGGTGCATCCGCGACCAGCAGATGGTGAACCGATCTCGCCGCCATGACTGCCTTAAGCAAAATCAGCCTGCCCGGCTTGGCCATCATTCCCCGCTGCCATGCCGGCATGATTCGCGTGGCAGCGTCCAACATTGGCTGCCACTGACTTTTAGTAAGCGGCCTAAGCGCCAGCTGCAGTCCCAAGTACCTAATCGGGAACTCCACGATTGGGCATTGCAAAACCTCAGCAACCCGAGCACGCTCCAACGCACCTGCCCTGATCAAAGTCGCTGAAGTTTTATTGTAGTTCACCTGTAGCCCAGTAGCTTGTCCGAACAGCCGTAGCAACTCCTTGAATGCGTACATTGATCTGATTCTTGTTCATTTGTACAAACCATGTGCTAACCACTGGCGTGAGGCTTCTACGACTCCAACTTGGGCTCCGCCAGCGGAAGGCATTGTGCTGGTGAACATCGACGCAGCTATCTTTGTGCTGGTGAACGTTGACAATTCACATGTCTTGCTGGTAAAATGGTAATCTCTACTACTATTAAACAAGCCAATATTTTCTTTCCTAAAGCCACCCAGCCTTGCGTACCCATAATATAATGGAACAATAACAACCTTACGATCCGTCCCACCCATTGATATCTAACCATACAGAACCTAACAGATCCCCACCATGTGTGCATTTAGCAAATTAGGGCAGCGGACGAAAAGTCTGCCTCCCGTACGCACAGCTCCACACCAACTCTGCCTCCGCTAATTCACCACACGCAATCAACGGGATAGTTAATCAAATGGAGAGTTAATGCGCGGGAGAGAAAGAAATCCAAAATTTGTCCCCTGCGTTCAGAACCTTCCATCCAGGCACCCCTGGAGTGACTCCGTCGTGGACGCCATTGCCGCGCTTGTCATCCTGCGCTGCGCTTGTTGTCAAACTCCTGGCGATCTCAGACGAACTCCTCGCCAACGCTCAGGTATGGTATTGCTGCGACGATGAACTCCTACTATGCAACTTTTGCTCTGTCGCCCTCCTTATCATCTCTTCGCCCGGCCTCATCTTCTCTTGGTCCTGTCTTTTCACAATTTATAATTATAAGCAAGAAACATACATCAAATCAAGAAAAAGGGATGTAACATGTAACAGGAAAAGATGCATATATGATATTTCTCTGATTTTTACCATTTCTATGCTCCTGCGGGATCCTACAACACAATTTAAAATATAGACTGGTAGAATTTGTGTCATATGCAGTACATAGCAAAGATGAAACATCACAGCTTAAACACTACTATGTCATATTGTCATTCACAGGATTGAGAGAATTTGTATGGCCCCTACTACTCCAAACGGGACGCGCAACCCATTACAGGATATAAGCAACACCAACTATCCGGGTAAGATCATAATCATAACACTCAGTTTTAATTTAACTGAACACATGCTAAACTATTGAACTGTGCTTGTATAGATCCTAAAGAGCTAAAAAGGCAGAGGGATAGACAGCGGTATTCAGAAAATAAGGATGAGATTAATAAGAGACGACGTGAAGCCTACAGACAGAAAAAGGATGCCGCAGCTAATGACACAAACACACCTCTCCCAGGAGTGCAAGGTAATGATTGTCATCTTCGTCTTACTATTACCCAATTCTATTGCAATATAATAACTTTTCTTAACTGCCTTCAGACCCAAACGAGATCAAGAAACTAAGGGAAAGGGAGCGGTATGCACAAAATAAAAAGGAAATATTACTACGACGGAGACAAACCTGCGAGCAAAATAAGAACAATAATACCCTCCTAGATGGCAGTGACATTATAATGGAGACTCCAGCTACCAGACAGTCGGCAGTTACCCAAATGCAGAACATACCATGTGCAGATGCTATAGTAACAAACTCAAATACCCTCCTAGATGGCATTGACATTATAATGGAGACGCCAGCTACCAGACAGTCGGCAGTTACCCAAATGCAGAACATAAGACTCCCTGTTGGTATAGAACCAAACTCAAATGTTAAGCTTCCAGATTTCATGCATTCCAACGGACTAAACCTCGAAGACACTGGAAATATGGATGATGACGATGGGTCTGATTGGTTGCACAGGAATGATGAGTACCATTTGCCGCGTTTTCCAAACCGTGTGACACTCACGCCACTCTCAGGGGTGGAGAACCCTCAAATCGGTACAAATGCAACCATAGGTGTCCCAGATTACACTTTTGAACAACATGGTTAGTTCTTTAGGTTTAGCAAAAACGCAGTGCTATTTGTGTGCATATATGCCCCTAACTAACTGTTTCACTCTTTTGTACAGAGCCGTTTTATGGCGACAGCGAACCTCTGCATTTGCAACATTTATATAGGGAAAAACCAGGTGAATCGACCCCAAATGTGAACCAAACCAACCAGAATCTCTTGAGTACAATTGGTATGCATGTGATTTTTTAATTCAATTTTATGCCTCTGTTATTACTATATCTTCAGCTCTGAATACCGACTTACACACATTAAAATGTGTCCATTGTTACCAGGCAACGACCAAGGCGAAGATGAATTTGGAATTTTGGAGCCTGATGTCAGCATGAGAAACATTAATGGTACGGCACAAGGTCAATTTAATATACCTATTAGCCATCTCTTATAAGTATTGTGTACTGAGCTTAATCACTGGCATCTAGACGGCTTGGAAGACGAAAACCTTGAAGAAGCTAGAGACATCGACACTGATGAAGAAGCTAGGCTGTATGCCCAAAAAGGTATAATTATGTTGATAGAACTGGAATATAACATCCCTTCCCTTTGCCTGGGGTTATATGTTTCATTGGGTATTGATCCCTTCCAGAAACTTTAATTCAAATTAAAATTTGCTTGCAGATATCGAATTTGAAACCGTTAGAGTGGAACGGCAACATGTTAATGGAAATGCCACAAATGATACTCATGACAGGGTTTACATGAATCTGCCCAAAAAACACCATGTCCTTCGGAAAGTTCCTGACTGCTGTCACTGTGGAGCATTGCGGTTTCAATACGAAGGGCCCGCATTTTGTTGCAGAAAGGGGAAAGTGGATATAGTTACTCCAGAGGTTCCTGAAGACTTGAAACGGTTGTTTACGAGTCAAGTTGATGAGGATGCCAAATATTTTAGAGATAATATACGGTATTTCAACTCTCACTTCTCATTCACAAGTCTTGGGGTCACACTTGATCGTCGAGTCAGCACTGCAGCAGGAACCGGCGTATATACCTTTCGTGCGTGTGGGGGTTTGTACCATGCTCTTGATGATCTGGTGTCTGCTGATAATGGGCCTCGGCATTTGCAGCTATATATTTATGATACAGATGAAAACTTATTTCACAGAATTAAGAGGTCTCCAAATCTGCGGCTCGATCTCATACGGAGGATTCTCGCAATACTAGACAGAAACCCTTATGCTCAAGTTTTTAAAAGCCTTGGTGCTGTTCCAAATCTAGATGAATATAAGATCGTACTCAACACAGATATCAAACTTGATCAAAGACGGTACAATGCCCCAACTACTTCTCAGGTTGCAGCAATATGGGTTGAAGGGAGCGACCCACAAAATTGCTTTGACAGGAGTGTTATTGTGTATGGAAAAGGAGACCGTCCCCTATATATTAGAGCATACTATGGGTGCTACGACCCATTGTCGTATCCACTATACTTCCCGCGTGGGGAGACCGGTTGGAATCGTTGGATGCCATATCTTCGGGCCCCAGATGGCACGACACCAGATGCAACAGATAATTCTGCACATCCAAACCAAGGCTCTGCTTTTCAAACAGGTATCATGTTCATTGTTTATCTATGTACTTTCTAATTATATGAAAATATGAAAACTGGTCAGTGCCCCAACCTTTCAGCTGATAACATGCCCCAACATTTCAGCTGATAACATTACTGAAGGCCAAGATGACAATACACCACCACATGAAGACCAAAGTACCTGTGAACCCCCAGGTACTGGTCGCCATTGCTATTCTTTATATTGTAAATTAAATTATCTATGTACTTTCTAACTATATGAGAACTTATCAATGCCACCACCTTTCAGGTGATAGCAGGACAAGAGGCCAAGATGACAATACCGCACCACATGAAGACCAAACTACCTTTGAACCCCCAGGTACTGGTCGCAAGTGCTATTCTTTTTATTCTAAATTAATTTATCTATGAAGATAAATTTTATGTACCAATATTTATGTTCATAATCAATTTTTAGATGACAACGAGGATAACCCGGATGAGGATTTTGGTGACAATGAGATGAGTGTGAAACAGTCTAGGAAATTTGTTAGCGCAAGGGAGTACTATTGCTTCAAGCTGCAGGTCCGGAAGAAGCTCTTTAACATCATATTGTTCGGAGGGCGCCTTTTCCAACAGTGGGCTGTTGACATGTACATAAAGATTGAGACAATGAGACTGGACTGGTACTCGAAGCCAGAAAATCAGAAGGTTATACGTGCTGACCTCTATCAGGTAACGGGCTTTTCCATAGCACCGTACAGTTGCATTTTAGACATGACACTTTTATCTAAAAACATTTTATACTAATTGGCAAATTACTCTGCATTTTAGGGTCTGGTTGACACTATAATTGCTGGCGAGTCACGTGGTGATCGGATTGGCAAGAGAATTGTGCTTCCACGTACATTTCCTGGTGGTGACCGTGACATGCAGCGGAGGTTCCTGGATGCGATGGCAATAGTTCAGCGTTGGGGTAAAACGGATTATTTTATCACAATGACATGCAATCCCTACTGGGAGGAGATAACTAAGGAATTGTTGCCTGGACAGCTGCCACAAGACCGACCAGACCTTGTGGCAAGAGTATACAGAGCTAAACAGCGAAGCATGATGGACTTGCTGACTAATAAGGGTAAACATTTTGGAGAAGTCGCCGCTTATGTACATGTCACAGAATTTCAGAAACGAGGTTTGCCGCATGAGCATATACTTCTAATTATGAAAGCAAACAGCAAGTTAAGGACCCCAGATGACTATGATCGAGTGATATCTGCAGAGATACCGGACAAAGAAAAATATCCTGTTCTCCATGATCTGGTAGTCAAACACATGTTACATGGACCATGTGGGGCACTCAAGAAAAGTTGCCCTTGCATGATAGATGGACAATGTCGGTTTCATTACCCCCGAGAATTTTGTGATGTTACATTACAAGGGAAGGACTCATATCCTATCTATAGAAGGAGGGAGGATGGGGTTAAAATTCAAATTAGAGGAGCAACTTTGGACAATAGATGGGTGGTCCCCTACAACCCCTTTCTGTTGATGACATACAATTGTCACATCAATGTCGAAGCATGCTCAAGCATAAAGGCAGTAAAGTACTTATTCAAGTACATATACAAAGGTCATGATAAGGCATCATTTGCATTTGAGCAGGATATTATAAATGATGGGGGAATCATCAATGAAATTCGGCAGTACAGAGATACACGGTTTATATCTCCTCCAGAGGCTCTTTACAGGATTTTTGGTTTTAAGATGTTCGGTGTCAGTCCATCAGTGTTACAGCTCCAACTTCACTTGCCAAACATGCATACAGTCGCATTTAAGGCATATGAAAATCTGGAAGATGTTGTCGCTCGACCTAAATCTTCCAAATCCATGCTTACCGAGTACTTTGAGATGAACCGAAAGTTTCCAAATGCACGGAAATGGTTATACAGAGAGTTTCCAGAACACTACAGATGGATATCAGGACAAAAGAAGTGGCAGTCCAGAAGAAACAAGAAGTCACAGATTGGACGACTCGTGTATGCACACCCTGCTGAAAGAGAGAGGTACTACTTACGGGTGCTCCTAAGTCATGTTCGAGGTGCCACTTCTTTTGATGATTTAAAAACTGTAAATGGCACGCTATGCAGTTCCTTTAGGGAGGCATGTGAGCACTTAGCCCTCATTGAGCACGACAGGACCCTTGATGATTGCATGACCGAGGCGGCCACCTTTCAGATGCCTTGTGCCCTAAGACGGTTGTTCGCGACTATACTGGTATTCTACGAGGCAACGGAAATCCGACAGATGTGGGACAAACATCTTGCATCTATGTCCGAGGATTACTGTCGTCATCAATCCAATGAGGTAGTAGTTGAGCAAATGGTCCTTAGAGATATCAGGGATATGTTGCAGTCCATGGGGAAGGATATTACAAGCTATGGACTTCCGGAACTGGTTGACAGCTATGGTTCTTGCAATCTTGACTACAGAGAGGTCTTAGAGGAGAGGCAGGTCACCGCGGACAAAGAACATCTAGATCTGTTTGATAGTTTGAACGAAGAGCAACTAGCTGGTTTCAATGACATAATGGATCACGTGACAAACAAAAAAAGTCAGATATTCTTTGTTGATGGTCCAGGAGGCACCGGGAAGACTCACATGTACAAGGCATTGCTCGCGAAGGTGCGTTCGATGGGCCTGATAGCGATTGCAACCGCTACATCAGGTATAGCGGCGTCGATAATGCCCGGAGGGCGGACTGCACATTCCAGGTTCAAAATTCCAATCAAGCTCACTGACAACAGCATGTGCAGTTTCACAAAGCAGACTGGTACGGCGGAGTTGCTTAAGCAGGCGTCCTTGATAATTTGGGATGAAGTTGCTATGACTAAGCGTCAAGCAGTTGAGACGCTTGATAGATCGCTCCAGGATATAATGGAATGTCCCCTTCCGTTTGGTGGAAAGGTTGTCGTCTTTGGTGGGGATTTCAGGCAGGTTCTCCCCGTTGTGACACGAGGTACAAGAGCACAGATCACAGATGCCACATTGTTGAGATCCTTCCTGTGGGAGAAGACCCGCAAGATACACCTCAAGCGCAATATGCGGGCGCAGTCTGACCCTTGGTTCTCTGAATACCTCCTAAGGATTGGCAATGGGACAGAAGAAACAATTGGCGACGACTATGTGCGTCTCCCTGAAGACATTGTGATTTGTTATACCGAGGATGAAGAACCAATTAACAAGCTCATCGAACATGTCTTCCCATCCCTACAAGCCAATGCTAGGTCGAGAGAATACATTAGCACACGTGCAATTCTCTCGACGAAGAACGAGCATGTGGATAAGCTGAATGACACGATGATCTCTAGGTTTCCTGGCGAAGAAAAGGTATACCATAGCTTCGACTCTATCGAGGACGACTATCAGAATAATTACACAATTGACTTTGTGAACTCCATCACACCAAATGGATTGCCCCCGCATGTCTTGAAAGTAAAGGTCAACTGCCCGGTCATTTTGCTGCGTAACCTCGACCCTCATAATGGCCTATGCAATGGAACACGGCTTATGATTAGAGCCTTCCAGGATAATGCAATCGATGCAGAAATTGTTGGTGGCCAACATGCTGGAAAGAGGGTGTTCATACCTAGGATCCCTATGTCTCCCTCGGAGGATACCTCGCTTCCCTTCAAGCTTAAGAGGAAACAGTTTCCCATCCGCCTTAGTTTTGCGATGACTATTAACAAGGCACAGGGCCAAACCATCCCAAATGTCGGTATTTACCTTCCCGAACCCGTCTTCTCACATGGGCAGCTATATGTTGCATTGTCCAGGGGTGTGTCAAGAAAGACGACGCGCATTTTGGCAAAGCCGAACAAGGAGGTTGATAAATCCGGAAAAAGCACCGAGAACATTGTCTATAGAGATGTGTTAGAGAGTTGAGATAGGTGTGTTCTTCTTTCCTGATTTTTATTCCAGCTAAATTAAGGTCAACAACACTTTTTGCCTCTGTATTATAATTCTTAATTGATTTCCACTACAGGTCTGACCAAATGGCTTTCTATTGCTACTACCACATTTTAATCAGCCGTCAGGTATGCATTTCATATTATTAAACTGATCTTTCAGCTAATAATTGATACCCAATATTCAATTTGATATGGAGTATTTGTTACTCACAGATCAGTGAAACTGAGACATACATCGCAGGAGGAAAAATAACACCAGGAGAGCAGCAAGGGAATGCCATATTCTACAACGTCTGAAATCAATATAGATGAAAGAAGCTTGTACCTGTAGAACTGGTGTTGTAGCCAATAAATATTTGTATACTCAATTTTACTCAGTTTGTGTCACTTTCATTACCAGCAAGAGCTGAAATTCAACAGCCCAGGTAGTATAGCCTGCATGCACAAGATAAGGTTATACAACAATCATATACATTCATGTGGAGCTTCCATATTAGATTTCCGTTTTTAATTTGCTGCTAACAAACCACGCTATGTTATGCACAATCATGTTTTTGCAAATGCCGGTGAATGTAAAATTGTGACAAGAATTCTGAACTGCAAACAAAATTTGCAAGCTATACTTCATCGATACTATTTCTTACCTTAAGAGGAAATCATGGTTAAGTAAATATAATGATGTTACTTATAATATTATTGTATGAAATGACTTCCAGAACGGGAATCAATGGAAATTGATATAAGGAAATGCCAATGTCAGTGGAGTCTCTTAGGTCTGACCGGCTAGAAATTTAAGTCAATACAAAATAATAACAGTCCTGTATATTTCAGTTCATTATCTATGGCATCAACACGAAAACAGCAAATTACCGTGTATCACATCATGTATCATCAATAACTGACAAAAAGGATGAAACGTGACCCGGTATAAGGTAAGAAATATGGTCAATTCCATATTATACAAGAACGAAATATACTACATGCAAATTCATATTATACAATTACCAAAATTTGCTACAAAATTGTACAACGAAAATAACTTGTGCAAAAATTATCCTGATGTGTGGGGTACAAAAAAAGAATAGGAAAAGGAATTCATAATTAAATGATACAATCAGGAGAGCACAATCAGCGGGATAATAAATCAATAGTATTGGCTTCCATTTATTCTTCAATCATCATCAATACCGATCCCGTTAATACTGCCTCCTCACAAGGAAATCATCCTTTTTTCACGTGACTTGCCTTATATATTTCCCTCCCCTCCCAAACGACCTCTCTTCCACCTCTCCTCCATTCTCACCATCTCTTCCACCTCCCCTCCATTCTCACCATCGTCCTCCATGTCTAGGCCACCATCCCTTCTGGACTCTGCGGATCCATCTCAGCCCACGCAATGTACTACTGTCCCTCATATCAATATGGTAAGCATTATATCTCTATAACTTGTACAATGATAGATGGCTCATTGTCACAGCTGTCACAAGCAGCCATATTAACCCATCTGCAAAGATAATCTAGATGCGATTGATGGCTATTCTATCACATGTACATGCTGTGTACTGTGTACTGGGCGCTATGGAGGTGTAATAATCCAATCAACATCCAACATCCACACCTCTGTATCTGAGTTTTGGTATTCCAGCTGAAACTTTAAGTTTTACTACTTATTGTCCTTTGTGGAATTGTGGGCTTTGAAATTATAATCTTCATATTACAATTCTTGGTCAAGTTTGTAGTGAAACTTTTCCAAAGGCATTGCATAAGTTTGGCTTTTGTCAAACAGTAATCTGATGAAGATGTACAAAATTCCAGTAGGATAAGTGGGATAACACATATGATCACTTCACTCGGTAATCTACAAGCATGCTTTTTTAGATCAAAAGGATGTCACTTTGCACGTGCATGGCTAGCAAACACGAAACCAATACTAGATTAGAACGTAATGACTGAAAAAGGGTGGATGAGAATGTTTCAATAACCTGAATGATTGCTTGAACCATAAAATGAACTGCAGCAGAAAGGCATGATCCTTTTCATTTTTTGAAGGACTGAAGGTCCCTGAACATAGGATATAACATAGCAATCAACACAATTCCGACAGTTAATATACACATAGACTTTGCTATCCCTGCCATAACATGCGCCCTGCCAGTGCACGTGCCTCTGCCCATTCCTGCCTGCAAAATGAATATGAGGGTTCAAAACCAGCTATTAGAGCATATAGATTATCATATTCCTTTTTCAATCAAAGCACAAATCTGGTTATATTTGGTACAGTAAGTTATAAAGGATAACCTAACAGGATACCAAGTTTAGATCAATTCCTTATTCTTGTATATGTAACTTTCAATTACTGTTTCCTCATGAAATGCAGTGTGGTTATATTTGTGTACATTAAGTTATAAATTATAACCTAACACGATACCATGGTTGCAAGTTTAGATCAATTTCTTATTCTTTATGATATATGTAACTTTCCATTACTGCAGCCTCATGAAATGCAGTGTGATATATATAATCCTTCTATTTCATGCCATCAAACCTGTTGTCTGATAGACAACAATACATCTTGTTAGATCTAAGAGGAGCTATTAGCTAAAGCATCCAGAATTACATGTACGAATGTTCAGATCAAGCAAGACTAATCAAATATGCTTTATTTGTATGGCATTATATAGAGATATTATGTAGACTCAACAGAACAAGTGACAGCTTAAGACTGGAATTTTAGCTATGTTACATCTGTTGTAAATTGAAGAGATTAAAATATGCAGATTGAAGATATTATAATGGAAGACACGGAAACATCGTCCTCCATGTCTACGCCATCATCCCCTAAGGACTCTGCGGCTCAATCTCCGCCCACATTATGTACTACTGTCCATGATATCAATATGGTAATGATAAATCTCTTTAACTTCATCCTATGCAAGGTTTACTGTCTAAAAGTGCTATGCTTTTGGGTTTCAGGAAAATACCGACAAGGAACCAGAGAACGAGAACAAAGAAAATATGCAAATTGAAGAGATCACAACGGAAGACAATGATACACATCACGAGCCGACAGAGGCTATACAAGAAGAATCGATAGAAAAAATCATTACGGAGGGCCAGAAAATCAGACAAATTGCAGATGTGATAAGTGAGAAAGATGGAGATACAATCCTCGAGTCAACAAAGGCGAGTTTTTTTAATGTCATTATTATTCTAATTCTGACATCACAGAAGGGTTTGTAACACTTTAGCTTATATCATATCTAGAATATTTTAACTCAAATCTATAATGAAATATTATTGCGAGTTCCAGTTACTAAGCAACAAAAAATCAAGTGAAATGGAAGAAGGAAAGAAGCCCACGGACAGTCTACAGTTTATACCTCTTGAAGACAATACAAATGGAAAAGAGACCCCAAATTTGGAAGTGACAAAGGTGAAGGGGTTCCGGTGCAGAAAACAATAATTTTTCTAGCGTAAGAACGCCCTAACTAGCCAGGATCTATCTATCTAGTACATGTGATAACGGTGGCGGAACGGGTCAGATTACCTCCATGTAGACCGATAGCGGGGATTACGCTCCCGCACAAGCGTTGCCGATGAAGTCGTACGTAGCCGACCTCAAGGTCGCGGAGAACTTGGCGCGACGAAGTAGATGATGACGCGGCGGTGTCGACGATGACCTGCGTCGACGGGCGTCGGGCGGAAGGTGGCGTGGCGCCGGCGGCTGAGGGGGGGTGGCGCCGGCGGCAGGGCTGCTGGGTGGGCGAGACGACGTCGCCCAGGCTCCTCAAATGTGGTGCCTCCGAGCAATCGCAAGCATACGGAGCTTAACAACAACCCCCGGTCACTCAGATCCAGCTGAGATCGCAGGGGTAGAACTTTTCTGGAATCCCGCAGGGCAACGGCGCCCGGCGGTATAGCTTTGGTGAAGAGAGGAGGCAAAACGGGCGGAGAAACAGCTCGGCCGGCCTGCTACAAAATTAATTGTATTTTTCTGTAATTAATCCAATTAATATGCCTTGCTATATAAAGGGGGGAGGGGGTGTGCAAACACCTTGCCTCCCCCATGTGGGACTAAAGGGAGGAGGAGGGGGGTTCGGCCGGCCAACCCTTGGCCGGTTCGGACTGGGCCCCCCACTCCTTGTTTGGTACGGTTCCCCCCCCCCCCCCCCCCCCCCCCATGGGCCTTTCTAGGCCCATTTAGGTGGGATGCCCCTTTTTTTTCCTTTTTAATTAAAATTAAATTAATATAAAATATAATTAATTCATAATTAATATATTTAAATACTATTTAATATCCCGTGACTCCGAAACATTTTCCGAACCACCCGAACATCTTTCGGACACTCCCGGAACCATTCCAGACCTTCCCGGAACTCCTTCCGGACCACCGGAACTCTTTCCGGATCATTTCTCTCTCTCCAATAAAATCCTATAATATCCCAGAACCTTCTCCAGGTGTCGTTAAGACCTTAAGCTTGTTACGCTACGGTTCGAGAACACTCCAGACATGGCCGAGACCCTTCGCTCGTCAATGACCGCCAGGGATACCTGGATGCATATGACGGTCCCTGTGCATTCTACGAATATCGTCGTTTGAACCATAAACATGATATTCATTTCCTTTGTCTCTGCGATACTACCTTGTCCGAGATGTGATCGTAGACATCCAATGTCCTGTTGCATCTCGTTACCGACATAGGTTATTAACTCGTCTGTGATATTACATCTCCATGACCTAGTCATAAGCTGCGCAGCTATATAGATGCAATCTCACCGAGTGGGCCCAGAGTATCTTTCCATTACAAGAATGAACAAATCCCGCTCTTGATCCTTACGTCTCAACATACTCTTTCGGGATACCCAAGATGGACACCGTTATTGTCATGCTATATAAGACACAACGTTTGATGCTCTCAAAGTACCCCTACGAAGTAGCAATAAGCACGGTCTCACGGTCTAAGGAATAAGCTATCATATTACTTATCTATTGCAAATGACAAACATCGTAATACGATCTTGTTGCAATACTTTGCGTATGTCCATCACCTTATTCTACTAATAAGATGACCCCATTGTCAACCGACGTCATTGTCCTTGATCGGGAATCTCGATCAACTGTTGCCCAATGGACTAGTTTATATAGAGGCTCACTAGGGACTCTGGTTGTCTATGTATCACACGTGTATTAATAATTCCGATTAATACAGTTATAGCACAATACAAAAACCTATTATAAACTTATGAGATAATGCGATAAATACTACTTATTTATTTGCCTCTAGGGCATATCTCCTTCAGTCTCCCACTTGCACTAGAGTACAAATAAACTAGTTGCATTTTACTTCATCAAAAACCCCTGATCAAATAAGCGTTATATGATAATGCTTGCTTGTGGAAGAGTGTTACTCTGACAATCTGTACAATACATAATTGTGCGTTCTTTTGCGATCCATTGATATCAACCTGTTTGATATCATCATGTTATCTAATAACATATATACAAATACCGTAACTAAGTGAGATTTCTGTTTCCCAGCGCTTACTCTGATTCTGTTAACCAGATAATTGCCTTGCAAACACACTCAGTCATAGAGAACTCCTTGTAACATTTACAATCTCGCGATATCTATATACTTCCGCACCTATGCAGAAGACTTGACACTCCAATGTCAATCTAATAACTAATACACTTCTACTTCCAGTAAATTCTAAATTTACTTTCATAATTGTTCTTCTTCTAAGAACATGGGTCATATTTTATCGAGCATATAATATGGTTTCTGTATAATGTCTAATATCACATAATAGACCAACATGTCATACAACCACTATTACCGCGTATCATTACTCTTAATGATTAATTGGATTTCCAAGGACCATCCTTTGGTTTTAATCTATTCTGACTCCTCAGATGTAATCCAAAACAACTCGACTAACTATTTAAAATTCCCGTTCTATTCCAAATAGACACTAACTTTTAAATATTTTCACAACTTCATCTTTCTCATTAATTCTACTGGTACAATCCACAATGTGTCATTTACACAAGATGAATTCGGCTCCCACTCAAATTATGTCTCCACATATTTGAGAACACGAGCTCCCACTCAAAATATGTCATCTACACATATGAGGGTCTAAACTCCCACTCAAAAATATGTCCTTTACATATTCTACCCGAGTAAACTAACTTTGACTCCCACTTAAATTCATAATTTATTTCGACATTTTGGTCAAACCAAAATCATTGGTCTCTCATCAATTCGAACTTAACACGAACTGCAGTATTCTATTAATACAAATTCCACAGACTTCAAGCATGTCTACATATGTAGTCAACAAATTTGATTTTGTCCAAGATACATTTCTTGACAAAATATGCTTTCACGTCTTTCTTATAGTTATATTTCTCATATAACACTTTATATGACGATTAAGAAATCTTATTCCTCAAAAAGAATTATAGTAACATTTACTGTTTTAATCCCTTTTAAATGTAACTTGGATTTTCAGGCTCAACAGCCTTTGTTCGTATTCTGATATTTTCTCAACTTTCTTTGTATTCATAAAGTGCATCTTGATCTGTCAACAAGATCCGAAATATTCAATATTAAACTGTGACCTGACAGCAAATATTAATATATAATAACACCTTATTTGGAAGCTTCTTTCATGAAAATACTATGATCTTATCGAAGAGGATTGCAAGCAGAAAACAATTTTCAAGTCTCCTTCACTCTTATCATTAAATTTTCATTTGTAGATATATACCTTTTGGAACAAATTCCAATATTCTACTTTTATGAATATAGGTCTGATACCTTATTTCAAGCTTCTAATTCCATTCCATAAACCATAATTCGAAAATCACATTTTCTCGGAATTATACAGACAACAATACAAGTTTTGTTTCTGTTGGATTCTGGAATATACACTCAACTAATGTGAGTGATTTACAAAGAACTATTCGTGTATATTTTGAATTATCGTATAATCATCTATACAATGACACTATTGTCAATCACACGAAACACTGTTGAAAAACATCTATCTTCTAAAGTGGACATCGATTATAATGTTTCGAACGTATTAAGAGATTCTAAGACAGATTCTGAAAGACCACACTTTATCTAAAATAGAGTATGATTATAATATTTCACATATCACTATATCTGATATTATAATTTTGTGAAACGAATTTTCACAAGTCTTTTGTGTTGAAACCATAATTCAAAAATATTGTCCTGTGATCAAATCTTGCGAATACAATATTCACCAATCTTTCTTCTGAAAAACCCCATTTGATCTTTTATCAAATTAATTTCAGACTCATGATTTATTATGCAAATACACTTATTTACTAATAATCATAGAAGAATTCGGATCAAGTAAATTTCACCATATAATTAATTTAATAATCATCCGATATGACTCTTAATTAATTTCCTTTCGTATTGACACTTCAATACTAATTTTAAATCAATTCGGCACATGCAACTTATAAATAGATCAAAGTATCTATTACTTCTTACATTGCCTTTATGATTAAATTCGATGGTGTTTGTTCTAGTAACAAAATCTTTTATCCTTGGACACATAATTTTATCATTCCCGCTTTTATGAATGTAAATCACGTTATCATACAAGTAATGTAATTGAGATGTGAAAACTTTATTCATAATATAAAACAACTGGCTTGTTTCATAACATAAAACAACTGAACTTGTCTTATTACATATATGAATAACTTTGTCTTGTAACAATCAAGACACTAAACACACTTTCTCACTATTACAAAAAGGTCTTATCAAAAACAATTAATGATAACTATGATAACTTGAGGACGTGAACACCACTGGTCATCAACTTCCTTGATTGCCATCTTCAGTGCCAGGTCACATCATTATTCGCCACAGATAAGTAATAATCAGGACCTGTTTCATAAACAGAACAAGTATCAGATACTTTATCACATATCAAGAGGTGAATACACTCACAATTCTGTATATCAAATATATACCTGTAGCGTCGAAGATTTCTCCTTCGATGGAATCAACTTCCAATGATTTGAACTTGGACACGAACTTGTAGAAGTTCATATTGTCTGCCTTCAAAACATATTCGCGCACATGCTTCTCATAGCTTGGAGGCAGAGATATCAACACAGTCTGAATGGCACATGAATCCGCCATCCAGTAATCGTAGACATTTGTCAGCTTGAAGTAGATGTCATACAATCTCTTCAAATGAGTCTTCAGACAGGTATGCTCCTCCATATGAATGGTCTGGAACTTTCTAAGCTGCCTGAATTGCTCACGCCTCAATTCATCTTTGAAGTGCGTTTTGATCGCATCAATCATGACATATGGCTCCTTGTGTCGAAACAACTCTTTCAACTCAGGTGCTAGGCATACGGTCATGGTGATCTCCACTTCTATGAATATGTCTCGACGCCTACGGAATTCATCTTCCTCCTCCTCGCTAGCAGAATCATCTGGTCTTTCTCCTAATGCTTCATCGAGGACATATAGGATGTTGTTGTGTTGGAGAATGTTTCTAAAACCATTGTACCATCTGATGAAGTTGGACCCGTCGGCTTCTAAGGTAGAATCCGGACTCTTAAGGAAGTGACCGAAGTATAGTTCCGTCTACAGATATGATCGCAGAAGAGGTAAGGTAAAGTTTATAACATATGTGAGTTTTAGTTTTTAATCATATTATCAAACACACTCCACTAAAATTATTATCCCTAAAATAATAATAGCGATTACACGACCCCCATCCACTATACCACCCCCGATCGTCACGGCCGGCGGTACAGCTTCAAAGGTGGACATAAAATGTCAATCACAACAACTCTGTGACTCATGCTCGATCTTTCGATCTTCCCGTGTTCCGAGGCCATATCTGCATATGCTAGGCTCGCCAATCAAACCTCGAAAACCCTGCGCGTGCAACATGGCTTACACCCACTGTATGCGAACGACGATATGTCTGACACCCGATCGTCACGGCCTGCCTCATAACGTAGAACTTTCTTGGTGGTGCGCAACGAGGGAGAACACACTTTTGGTATTTGTTAGGGATCATCCTATTTAAGATGCTACCGTTGTATATCTAACATATAAGCAATCAACAGGATGCACACACAACAACACAATATCAACATAAAGTAATGAAGTGCGATGTGACATGGTCGATGCGCCTGGACCTCCATGGCGCCATGTGCCTGGCCCCCGGGCGCCCTGGCATGGCTCCGAGTCTACGGTGCCCTCCATTGCCTCCGACAGTACGAGTAATATCAAACTTACCGTAACCATGTCACATAAAATAATGCCTCTGCAAAACAAAGTTAGACGCCTCTACCTTTATTTAGTTTTGCAAGTTTTACGTGGCATATAGGCTTATTCGTAAGAGAACCGTTTCCCTACCTACGAACTTTGTACCACAACATCGATCGTACAATTGCATGTTTAAGCATCCCTTTCAGGCCCTCCATTGAAAATGCTTTGCCGACTAAAGAGAGAGAAACAGACACCCGCCAGCCACAGATACGGTGCAAGCCGTATGTCAGTAGTGGAACCAGTCTCGCGTAAGCGTACGCGTAAAGTTGGTCCGGGCCGCTTCATCAACTCAATACCGAAGGCATCGCAAGTGCACGCTAGAGGGTAGCAAATATAAGAAAGACGTCCTCATTCAACATGAGTTCTAACCGTACCAGCAGTACTACGCATAGATCGGCTCTGATACCACAGAAGGGGTTCCGGTGCAGAAAACAATAATTTTTCTAGCGTAAGAACGCCCTAACTAGCCAGGATCTATCTATCTAGTACATGTGATAACGGTGGCGGAACGGGTCACATTACCTCCATGTAGACCGATAGCGGGGATTACGCTCCCGCACAAGCGTTGCCGATGAAGTCGTACGTAGCCGACCTCAAGGTCGCGGAGAACTTGGCGCGACGAAGTAGATGATGACGCGGCGGTGTCGACGATGACCTGCGTCGACGGGCGTCGGGCGGAAGGTGGCGTGGCGCCGGCGGCTGAGGGGGGGGTGGCGCCGGCGGCAGGGCTGCTGGGTGGGCGAGACGACGTCGCCCAGGCTCCTCAAATGTGGTGCCTCCGAGCAATCGCAAGCATACGGAGCTTAACAACAACCCCCGGTCACTCAGATCCAGCTGAGATCGCAGGGGTAGAACTTTTCTGGAATCCCGCAGGGCAACGGCGCCCGGCGGTATAGCTTTGGTGAAGAGAGGAGGCAAAACGGGCGGAGAAACAGCTCGGCCGGCCTGCTACAAAATTAATTGTATTTTTCTGTAATTAATCCAATTAATATGCCTTGCTATATAAAGGGGGGAGGGGGTGTGCAAACACCTTGCCTCCCCCATGTGGGACTAAAGGGAGGAGGAGGGGGGTTCGGCCGGCCAACCCTTGGCCGGTTCGGACTGGGCCCCCCACTCCTTGTTTGGTACGGTTCCCCCCCCCCCCCCCCCCCCCCCATGGGCCTTTCTAGGCCCATTTAGGTGGGATGCCCCTTTTTTTTCCTTTTTAATTAAAATTAAATTAATATAAAATATAATTAATTCATAATTAATATATTTAAATACTATTTAATATCCCGTGACTCCGAAACATTTTCCGAACCACCCGAACATCTTTCGGACACTCCCGGAACCATTCCAGACCTTCCCGGAACTCCTTCCGGACCACCGGAACTCTTTCCGGATCATTTCTCTCTCTCCAATAAAATCCTATAATATCCCAGAACCTTCTCCAGGTGTCGTTAAGACCTTAAGCTTGTTACGCTACGGTTTGAGAACACTCCAGACATGGCCGAGACCCTTCGCTCGTCAATGACCGCCAGGGATACCTGGATGCATATGACGGTCCCTGTGCATTCTACGAATATCGTCGTTTGAACCATAAACATGATATTCATTCCCTTTGTCTCTGCGATACTACCTTGTCCGAGATGTGATCGTAGACATCCAATGTCCTGTTGCATCTCGTTACCGACATAGGTTATTAACTCGTCTGTGATATTACATCTCCATGACCTAGTCATAAGCTGCGCAGCTATATAGATGCAATCTCACCGAGTGGGCCCAGAGTATCTTTCCATTACAAGAATGAACAAATCCCGCTCTTGATCCTTACGTCTCAACATACTCTTTCGGGATACCCAAGATGGACACCGTTATTGTCATGCTATATAAGACACAACGTTTGATGCTCTCAAAGTACCCCTACGAAGTAGCAATAAGCACGGTCTCACGGTCTAAGGAATAAGCTATCATATTACTTATCTATTGCAAATGACAAACATCGTAATACGATCTTGTTGCAATACTTTGCGTATGTCCATCACCTTATTCTACTAATAAGATGACCCCATTGTCAACCGACGTCATTGTCCTTGATCGGGAATCTCGATCAACTGTTGCCCAATGGACTAGTTTATATAGAGGCTCACTAGGGACTCTGGTTGTCTATGTATCACACGTGTATTAATAATTCCGATTAATACAGTTATAGCACAATACAAAAACCTATTATAAACTTATGAGATAATGCGATAAATACTACTTATTTATTTGCCTCTAGGGCATATCTCCTTCAAAAGGTGAGTTTTCTTTTCCAATAAATCTTCAGATAATTATAATTATAATGATAATATCATATCTCTACTACTATTAAACAAATGTTACCACCTTAGGACGAATTTGCACAAACACCCGGCACAAAAGGTCGGAAACTATAGAGGACGTGCTACCAATGCCTGTGCAGATCGAGAAACCTAAGCGACATCATAACAAGCCTAAGAAGTCACAAGATTACGTGGTTGCTCCACAAGGTACGAGACAAATCATGTTATACCTGCTTTTGCAAACATCGTTCTTCATTATAAATGCATCTTATTACTTCCATTGTGATAGATTATGAATGCACCGACGATGATTGGTCCGTGATTAAAAAAATCAAATCTGAACCAAATGACAAGAGATATTTAGTGAGCATTGATGACTCACATTTAAGAAGGGACCACTTACTAAGGCTTTTAACTCTAGGAGAGTTTGTTGGCGATGAAGTAAGTATATGATGTTTAATGTCAACAAGATGCTATCTGAATACTACCTATTATCTCATATACCCATTGTGTCTACTCCAACTTTGTAGATAATAGATGCATACATACATTGCATAAGTGCTACAGAGCATCTACAGGTGAGGGCAGGTGGATGTGTCTTCTTAGAGAATGCAGTCATCTCTAAAATTATAAAGACCGGTAGCTACATGCCCGATGACACCATTTCCCCACCATCATGGGTATTAAAGAGAGTCAAAGCTTATTTGGAGCATGATATGGTCAGCCTCAATTCCTTACATGTTATCACTATCGACTCAATATAGGAAGAATGTTCATCTATACTGAAATAAAACTATCAAAAATCTCTTTTCAGATATTAGTCCCAGTAAACATTGAAGACACTCATTGGTACCTAGCAGATATAAATGTCACTAAAAGATATATCCACGTGCTCGACTCGCTAGGCACAAGAATGCACCGTGATGACCTCGATGCAATGGTATGTAATTCGTCTCGCTGCCCCATCTTTTGATAAAAAATATTCTGTTATCCACCGCTTGTGCAACTAATAATTTGTAATTTATACGGGCAATAGCTGAAAGGACTGGAAAATTTATTCAAATTTGCATCGCAACACATGGAACTGAAATCTGACAAGTGGAAAGACTTCAACGTCACAACATGGCCAAGGAAAGAGATTTTTAAAAGCAGTTTGCAGAAAGATGGGTACAACTCCTAACTCAATGCTATCTATTTTATGTGTTTTTTTAATGTCCCCCTTAATAATTGAATGAAAATGAAAGCTCTCTGGAAAAGAATAAAGTATGCATATGCACGTACCAACTGAGAATAGATGACCTCAAGTAAATGCGTCTGTCACAAGTAGATTAATCATCTCTCACGTTTAACCTTCAGAAATAGAAAACCTTCACAATGAGCAATGTGCTTGCATATAGGATGGAAGCAACAATAGCACTATCATTGCTATGTGCATGTTTATTTGTTGCTTGTGTGACTCAAAATAACAACAAAAATATAAGTACTTCGGAACTCACCAAACTACTCAGCATTTTGTAGTGTTCACTGTTGCATATCTTACAAAATTAACAGCATCTAGGAAATTGGAACATTCCATTACGAACTCCAACTGCAGAACATAAAGCTTCGTCACTGCCTTCCCAAGGGTCCCTGGAATAATAGATAGATCTTTTGTAAACACTGCCTAGATGACATTATTTGGTTCTATCATGCCATGCCACTCCCTGAAATAATATGATTCTATCATGCCATCCACCAGTTTTTTATTCATTCCATGGTCATAAAAACACTGCCTAGATGACATCTTATAGTAGCAACCATTCAAGCAACGCGTGAACTCATCAGAGAAGGAAAAAAGAAAATCACCTGGATGGCCAGAATGTGGGCTGTAGTTGATTAGTCGATCTGCTTCCGTGGTCATGAGCACAAAATCCATCTTGCAATCGACAATCCTCTGAACTAACTATTAAACGAGCACTGAAGCCTGAAGGACACTAGACCGGATCAATTTCAGAACAAATGAATTGGAAGAAATTACCAAACAGGAAGAAATTACCTTCTTCAATCATCATGGTGGTCGAGCACCGCACCGTGGTGGTCGAGCACCGCACCCCTACACGCTACCGGCGCGGCCGCCTACTCCTGGTCTCAACCTCGGTGCGCGCGGCCGGAGGGTACGGACGGATGGCGCGGGTGGAACGGAGGATGTCGGCGGCGACCGAATCAAGCGCGGTGGCCACCGGCTTGAGGTGAGGAAGAGGAGTGGAGGGCGGCGCTGGAGGAACTGCCCACGGCGGCGGGGACGAAGTGGAGGGCTCGGGCGATGGGGACGCAGGGGATGGCGCGGGCGATGGGGGAAATGGGCCCCTGATCCCGGTGGGGAGGTACTACAAGCGGCGGCAGGGAGTACGATGTGGTGGAGGCCGGCGCGGGAGGAGAGTTCACCGGTGGGGAGGCAGGGGCAGAGGTCTCCAGGCTCCGGCGATGGGGAAATGGTGGCCACGGGGTCGGGGGAGTGGAATGAAGAGGCAGAGTGGGTGGGAAAAGAAGAATTTTTTTTATCGCTTTTATTAAATTTTGGTGTTTACTTACTTTGTTATCAAAGGTTCTTAAAATTGATATTCATTTCTTCTGATTATTATTTAAGCTGAATATATTAACAATTATAATGTGCAATCGAGCAGGTCATCATGTGGTTTGTGGATGTTAAACTTGATGGAGTATTGGACAGGAGACTTTTTATCTGATATTCCTCAGCAGGTATATATGTCGATATCACATGTTATATATTGTATTGTTATTTTTTTGAAACTAAATTGGATTACTATTTGACAGGTTCACATAACAAAATTTAGGATAAAATTAGCTGTAATATTAGTCGACTCAGAACTGAACGATGACGCCGTGAGAAACCGAGTCTTCAAGATTGAGGAAAGCAACATAGATCCCACAGATTGTGTGATTTTGGATCATCCCCCCAAAAAAATGAAAATATCAAACTCATCACCGAAAAGAGACCTGATAAAATCATCTGATGATGATGAGGCTCTATCGCAGTCATCGGTACTTTCACCATATGTCAAGCCAACAAACGGCGACTTAATAGATGAGCTTTGCTTATACATAAACATGGTTGATGATGTCCCTTCATTGGAGTAAGTCATCTTTTTTTGCCACTTCATTTCATGTTATATATGTGTCATTGTAATCACAAATCTCTCTCTTTCACAGGAGCGAATGGGTGAAAAGCTCAAAGCCTTATCCTATTAGCTTAAATTTAAGAAAGATAAAGAACATATTAAAGATGGATGAATATATGGACGTTGATTGTTTCAACATGGTTGTGCGTGTACTTGCGTGTCACGATATCAACTTCTTCCGTGATATTCCTGCTCACTATATGGATCTAAACTTTTGTGTAAGTTAATATAATTACCTACAAATTTTATCTTTGTTATTACTAATATTTTTATTTTATTTCAGACAATGTCTCACATTGCACGAGACCCGAGTTGTCATGGAAAACTTGATTTTGAACAATTAGCACGGTTATTTCATTGCTGGCCTAATAGTAGAGAGTATCATATATCAGAATGTGACACGGTGAGATTATGTTCCCTGCTCATGATATTGATTCATTTTATATCAATAAGATTTATTTACTTATAAACCTTTCATCACAGATTTTATTGCCTTACGACATTCTTGGCCTCTTCATATTATTTGTGTTGGATCACAAGAAGAAGGTTATCCATATTTTGGACCCGCTTTCGAGACAAACTTGGGGGGTACATATATTAAAACGTATGGAAATTTACAACAAGATAAACATTGCGCTTCGATTGGCAAACCCCAAATGGAATGACGACATCTCAAAATGGGGATTCAAAGTCCCTGTTATTCCGACAAACTCGCAGGGGTATGAAGCTTTTTTTCACTTAAATATAACCTTGTTTAACGCTCAATTTTTGACATTTTAAATGTGTTCAGTGCTTTGTCTGGCTATTTGGTCTTTAATCTAATGCATTCATGGCACGATGGAGCGTCATATTCTACTGTACCCATGGTGAATATTCTCAATTATTCTCATTTGTACACTTTGAGCATGAACTTTATATGACAATGTTGTATAATGCACATGTAGGATGGTCTGGAGTTAAGAAAGAGATTTTTGTTACATCTCCTGAAATACCAAGACAATGAGGCGATAAACAATATTCCTGACTTGGAACGAGGAATCCTTGACCGTATAAAGGGATGGATCTTCATGAATTAATAAGTAGTCGATGATACTATGTTATTTATATTTCTTAACAATCACTTCAAACAGTGTTGAATTGTAATATTGGGTACTTTGTGGATTTTAAACAATGTGTGTCGATTACATGTTCTTCGCACTTCTTTAAACAATTTAGACATATAATTATTATTGCACTGTAAAGACGTGCGTTGCACGTGCACGGCTACTAGTACGTACATAAGGGGATTCATGTTCGAATCATAGTAATATGCATATAAGGGCTAATTTGGTTGTAGGGGTGGCAAAACCCAGGTCAGCAAATCCCCCGAGGGGAATTTGGAGTGCGCAGGGGATCCCCAGATATTCGCTGCCCTACCCCGTGCCCATTTGGCTGCAAGGGAAACGCCGGAGAGCCGTCGTCGTTGCAAAGAAGGGCAACGCCGGAGAGGGAAGCAACACGGAGGTCGTCGCCGCGGCCACACGACGGTGGAGCACTCGGTGCTCGGCGCCGCGGCCAAGTCCGCGCTCGACCTCCTCTCCTCCTCCTACCCTCCGCCCGACCCGACCTCGCCCAACCACTCGCCGCTCCTCGGCCTGCCCGTCGCCGCCGCCGCCGCCTCGCTCCACCTCCCCAAGGTCGCCGACCTCGCCCAACCCCTCGACTCCGCCTCCCCCCGTGGGGTCGCTGACCCCGCGCTCGACTGCGTCTCCAAGCTCCTCTACCACTGCCTCCTCCTCGGCGACCTCAGCGCGGCCGCCGCCGCCGACTCCCCCGCCTCCAAGCTCGTCGCCGGAGCCGGACGGGAGAGACGGAGGGGAGAGACGGGAGAGCCGGAGGGGAGAGACGGGAGATGGCCGTCGCCGGAGCCGGAGGGGAGAGCCATGGCACCTAGCACAGCCGCCTTCGCGAGAGAGACGCGAGAGAGACGGGAGAGGATTTCGTCCCCGACCTGTTGACTAGCGGAAAGAATACCCTGGGAAAAGACGCGGATGGGCCAGATTTTCCTCCACCCGTGGACATCCAAATAGCGCAGTGGGCTACCCGGGGCCTTTTTGACGCGCGGTTTGTTGGGCCGGGGAAAAGGCCGGGATCCCCCTGTTTTCCCTGGGCATCAAACAAGCCCTAAGGGGATCACTTCTCCAGAATTAGAAGTCATTGTTTGTCACTCAATCCAACAATAGGCACAAATTGGTTAACGGGGGCCTAGTAACTAATGCAACATGGCAGCATTCCATAGAAAGTACACAGCAGTTGAAAATCCATTCTAGCAATTCATTAGCTCCAGCAGTGTACCAACAGTTCAAAAGCAACATAAGGCTTACATGGGAATAAGAAATACTTAAGATACAAGGAATGATCTTCCATTTTTCATTGCCAGCCAGATATTCTTTCGTATAAGCAATTTTGTAAGAATGATTAACTCATACGGACAAATGTTCATTCATTTCCTCATATGCAAAGGACAAACAACTGCAGACTTAATTCAGTGAGAACCTTTTTTTTTGACATGATTCAGTGGGAACCTTGAGCACCATGTCCAATGCTCACATGATCAGCAACAGCAACCAAAGAAGGAGGCCAGGCCATTATATATGGATAGATAGAGTCATCAAATTCCCCATCAAGCAATAATTCAAGCATTAAGGTATCCAAGGAAAGGGAGAAGAACGAGCGGCGCAGTGTGCCAGCAAGGGACCGACGACTCATCACGAAGTACACATATCCAGATCTAACTTGCACAATTTTGATAAAGCCATACAAGTCCTGTGTGACCCGGTCAATTTCTGCACTGAGAGATATTATGTTGTGCGGCACCCATATCACAGTTCCATCACTGTCCATATTACCAATCCAAACATGAAGTAGTAATCCAGATTGATAGACAATGCAGAGCTCGCCATCCTTAGTCTCCCCAGCCTGGAAATTGAAACCATCCACCTCCTCCACTTGCCCAGGTAGATCGACATGGGTGGTATCAAAGGTGTCGGTGTTGATCCTAATCATGCGTCCTTCGCCATGGTAAGGCCAGTAAATGGAACCGTTCACCAGTGAACCAAGGTTGAACTTTAGGCTGTTGTCTCCACCGATGTCCACCCACGGCTGGATGAACCAATCCCGTGTCTCGGATGAGAAGATGGCGGCACGAACCCTATACCGATCCCCACAGACACAGATCACCCGGAACAGGGAGGGTGTCTCTTCGGATGACTGCAGTTGGAAACCAAGTAAACTGAAACATTGGCGGCTCTCAGCATAGATACCGTCAGGCAAGAGGAGGATGTCCACGGCCCAGGTCATGGGGTTCAGCATAGCCAAGGACATGCGCTTGTCCCATAGGAGGATGCAACCGTCGCGGCAGTCGGTGACAGTCCAACCAAAGAAGGAATGTGGGAGGGAAGTGAGAAAAAAGTCGCCGCGGCGAAGGGCGGCGGTGACATCAGACTTGGGATCGGAATCAGAGAGGCGCCGGGGGACGAAGAAGGGGTTGGTGTTGCCGGTTAAATCGAGGAAGAGGCCGATGAGGGGCGCGTGGTGGAGAGCGCGGAACATGCGGCGGAAGGCAGGGGAGGAGCGGACGGCACCGAGCCAGGAGCGGCAGGTAAGAGCGGCGCGGGCGAGGGCCGGGAGGTCTGGCAAGCGGAGGAAGATCTCGCGAAGGTCGTCTTCGCTGAGGGAGGATATGGTGGTACCGGCGGAGGTGGCGGTGGCGTTGGAGGTGGTTGTGGTGATTGAGATTGGGGCGAAGCTCCTCTCAAGTGTCGTTTATCCCCCTCGCGTCGCCTCCCTCCAGGCGACCGAGGGGCGAACCCTAACCCTAACCGCGCCGCCACCTCCTCCTCCCACCTCCCTCCCCTCGTCGCCCCCGGAGGCGGCCGCCGGACATGGCCGGGCTGCGCCGGTGAAGGGGGCGGCAGGGATCTGCGTTTTTTCGACCCCAAGCAACCAGTATGGAGGAAGGCTGCTCGTCCTAGAGTCCCTCGCCGGAGGCGGCGTCCTGGGGCGTGCCCCACGGGCGTTCCCTCGCCTCGCGGGCATCCTCCCTCCCCGCGACCCTCTCCGGCGCGGCGGCGGAGGTCGGTCCGCTCCCCTCCTCCGGCATCCACCCTCCCTGCGCCGTCGTCGTCGGAGGCCGTCGGGCTTGGCTGCGCGGTGGACGGTGACGGTGCGGGCTCCCTCTCGCGCGCTGCGGCGTCCCCTCTTCTGTGGCGGCCCCGTGGCGGCACGACCCCACCTACCAGCGCGGCCTCCTGTCCCGGCTGAACGGACAGACAGGGGGGGGGGGTGAATAGGCGATTTAAAACTTTTTCCGAGGAGCCGGATTATCCGGTCCAAGAATGACCCGGATATTCCGGTATGCTTGATAACGGCGGAATAAAACTAGTGTTTTACTTTAACAAGCACACAACCTAAATATACTAGGTTCACCTATGTGCACCAACTTATGCTAAGCAATACAAGTAACAATGTGATAGCAAGATAGATGACTTCAAGCACGAAGGCTATCACAATGTAAAGTGCATAAGTAAAGAGCTCGGGTATAGAAATAACCGAGGCACGCGGAGACGAGGATGTATTCCCGAGTTCCACCCAAAGGGTGTACGTCTCGTTGGAGAGGTGTGCGTAACCACAACAGGTTAGCCGCAACGTCACAAAGGCTCACCTTCTTCTCCTGATGAACTCAACCACAAAAGGTTGCGAGTTCACCTTCCACTATTGATCCCCTTTGGGGCGGAGATCGAATCCCGTACAACAATCTTGAGGCACACACCCACAACTTAATTGGGGGCTCCCAAGTCTTGAGGCACACACCCACAACTTAATTGGGGGCTCCCAAGTGACCACAAAAGGTCTTGACCACAAAAGGTCTTGGCCACAAAAGGCCGGCCACAAAAGGCGTCTAGGGTCCAAAGACCCAAGAGTAACAAGCTCACAAGAATCACCACCACGAATCCTTGTGGAGGGCTCAAACCGATGCAAATGCAATGGCAAGAGCACACGAAGTGCTCAAGTCCTTCACTCTCAAATTCCAACAAAGCAACAAATGCTTATGGGGGAATAAGAGAGGAAGAACAAAGAAAACCACAAAGGAGTCAAATCCTTCACTCCCAAATCCCACCAAAAGCAACCAATGCTTATGGGGGGAGAAGAGAGGAAGAACAAAGAGAAGAACCACAAAGGAACTCCAAGATCTAAATCCACTAGGTTCCCCTCACTTAGAGGAGAGATGGATTGGTAGGATTGTAGATCTAGATCTCCTCTCAACTTTCCCTAAAGAATATGGAAGAATCAATGGAGGTATTGAGAGGGATTCAAGCTTTCCAAGGTCAACAATGGAGTAGGAGAGAGGGGAAAGTCGTGCTGCCTTGGATGGGCTGAGGAAGAAGAAGGGAAGGGGTATTTATAGCCCTCTGCGAAAAATAGCCGTTGGCTGTTTCGACACTCGGAAATTCCGGTGTAAGTGAGACTCGGAAATTCCGGTCACCCGGAATATCCGGTCAAAGAAAATCTCCGAGCTGAATTTCCGGAAGGAGTCAGTGCCGAAAACAATTCTTTCCTTAGCCGTTTTCGCGAGGCTCTTTGAGGGCAACTCGGAAATTCCGGGTCATGAAAATATCCGACCACAATTTCCGGTTGAGTCCAGCACCTCTTTTCCTTCTTTCCTTAGCCGTTTTCTTGGACGAGCTGGGCAACCGGATATTCCGGTAGAGCGAAATATCCGGCCCCAATAATCCGGTTCAGCAGAATACCGAAACGAAAACAGCTATAACTTTTGCAAATGAACTCCGAATGAGGTGAGACCAATTTTGTTGGAAAGATAGCGACGATAAGCACCCAACAAAAAGTGGAAATATTGCATCCCATAAATAGAGTAAAATCACCACACATGGCAAGGTGTGGGACTTTCCTCACGGTTGAACCGGCAATATTTCCGCCACCGAAAACCCAACAAGTTTTCCAAAGTAAAACCGTTTTCGATGAACAAGAGCTTGACATGGAGATGAGCCAAGCTCTAGTTCCTCACCACCATAAAAGCCAAATAAGAACCAAGAAATATGATATGCCAAGTATGCAAAGGTTTGAGCTCTCCACAACGATGCGATCAAGTTACTCACTTGAGAGCCCCTCTTGATAGTACGCATATCTATCCTATAGCCCTATCAAGATCATACCTTTGCCTTGAGCATTCCACTTGAGTTAGATGATGACTATCTTGATCTCTTCAAGTGGATCACCTTTCTTGATTGCGCTTGCTAGCACATGCTTGATGAAGACATCTCCAAATACTCCCCCATACTCCATTATGGGAGAGTTTCGCTTAGCTCCGTCTTCATGTATCCATTGCAAGCTCCAAGCATAGGATCTCTTCCAAAAGCTTCTCTTGGTCTTGCACATCTTATCCTTGATGACGATCACCACATGACGTCATCCTCCACGAGCTATATGAAATCTTCATTTGATGTAAGCCCATGGGAAGATACCTAACCCCACATAAAGATACCACACACACATATCATGGGTTAGTTCACAAAGCTATATGGACAAGTGATTACCATCCCAAGAGATACATGATCCCACTTGGGACATCTTGTAGCTTTGTGTGTTGATCAACAACTTGATCAACCTTTTATCTTCCAATCTTTCTTTGCTAATATGATGTCTTGACTCCTTCAAGACATACTTGCAATATGCTCAACCCAACACATGACCATCCATCATATACATCCTTGAATGGGACATTGGTCATCAAATAAGCTTCTACAGTCCAACACATGAACTCCACCATTCCCATGGACACGATCTATAAAGATATCTCAATGCAAACATTAGTCCATAGAGGTTGTCATCAATTACCAAAACCACACATGAGGGAAAATGCTCTTTCACCGGCGACGGCGTCCAGCTTTGCGGCGCGGAGGTCCATGGTATGGGGGCATCGCGGTGATGCCCCTCTCCCCCGACGGTGTGGCCTCTCGGTGCGGCGGCTCCGGTTGGAAGAACTGCGGTTACGCTTCCCCTCTGGTTTGCCGCTTTTCTGGCCTGTTTTGACGTTCTCCTTCGTCTTCGGTTCTTGAGGCCTCGTCCTCGTCGGAACCTTGGACGGGTGGATGGTGGTGTGGGCTTGGAACTGGGGGAAACCCTTGGTCGTCGGCGGCCACGACGTCGACGACGCCCCGGCGTCGGATCCCTCCTCGGAGGCTTTGTTGAGGTTCCCTCCCCATCACCGACCCCACTGTTTCTTGGTGAAAACCCGGTTCCCCTTTTCTCGGCAGCGGCGGCGTTACGACGTCGCACCCCTCCGTGGAGGCGCTGCCTGGGGACGACAGGGGTGGTCACGAGCGTTCTGAAGGCTGGGTAAGTCTGTGGCGGAGATGCGTTGGTGGTGGTGGTGCGGCCAGACTTGGGGCCGACGGCGGTGTGTTTTTCTCTCCTTGGCTTGCCTTCGCGTGGTCTCGGTCACGCTGATGTGCCTGCCCGAGAGTCTCCCATGGTTGCCGCTGTGGTGTGGAGAGCGTCGGGCTCTTGGTGGCATCTCAGATCATCTTTGTTCAATGACGACTCAACTGTTGCAACCTACTTGCTAATCGTCTCGACCTTCGTGGCGGAGCTCCCTGTCTAGGTTTTCGTGCTAGGTGCTAGGCTTGACACTCGCCGATGACGATGGTGGTGCTCCTGAGTTGTGCCTGGGGGACGAGTCGCACGCCGGTGTGGTGCGCTAGGCAGTTTGCCGAGTCTTGGCATTGTGAACCCCAACTACACCCCCCACCTCTGGTGTCTCTCATGGTGGCTCTTGCTGTTCTTTTCTAGTTGTCTTCTTTTTTGTATTTTCGTTGTTCTCTCTTCTTTGTAACCCCCTGTAAATTTCTCCATCTATTGTAAGAACATGGCCCGCCAGGCTACTTTCGAATGAATGCCAAAAATCGAGACAACTTCCGGATCCCTAACTTGAAAGGGTTTGTGTTTTTGTTGTTGAGAGCGTACGCATGGCCCAGGTCCATAATAGGCTGCTTGCTTTGAGCCCGCGTGAGTTTTTTTTGCGGGTATCTGTGTTTTTTCTTTAAGTAGGCGAGTATTAAATTATAACTAGTTGAATGCCCCTGCGTTGTCATGGCTCAACAAATTTAGACCTAAAAACATATCGATTAATGTATCTATAATTTCCAAAAGACTAATAAAACTCCAAGGATCGATGGCAAAAGTTCACATGTCCAAATGCACCCACAAGCCACAAAGAGACTCCACAAGACAAAAAAAGAAAGACAGATTACTAATTCATATGAGCATGACTTCAAAATATATTCATCTTGACTCATAAAGCAACGAAACTGAGATATTACCATTTACCAATGATGTCTAATTAGCCCTACGCCTCCTATGCGGTAAATGTTTCCTCCTCTTACTCATGGCTTGAAACCGTTGAACGATAGCACCACTATCAAGTTGTCTAAATATCTCCTGCTCGGTGTAATATATCATCAAGTCATTGAACCATTCATTCTTGAGCTTGTTACGCAATTTGGACTTGATGATCTTCATTGCCGAAAAAGCCCTCTCAACCGATGCGGTTGATACCGGTAATATTAAGGCCAACTCAATAAACTTGTAGACCAATGGAAACACCAAATGCTTCCCCATTTCAACCATCTTTGTAGCCAAACTTTCAAGATTTGTTCAAGTAGAGAAAGATGCATGAATTCTCACATGGTGAATGTAATACTCAAGTTGGCCTCTTATGGTTGCACGGTCACCAATCGATATCTCACCCCTCTCAAGCATATCCAAAATATTTTTATGATGTTCTTCCCTAAGTGCATCTCTTCTTTTGCAAGATGAACTTGATGTGTTCACAATTCCGGTGATGCTCTCAAAGAAGTTATGGATGGATGAGCAAGAACTAGCAAGTACCAATTGCAAACGATGGGCAAAGCAATGAACATAGAAAGCATATGGGTTTTCATCCAAGATCTTTTTTTGCAATACCTGTAGACAGCCAAGCCTCATTTTGTAATGGAGCTGTCTTTGGGGACTGAATAGTGTATGGAGTCAGTGATAAGCCTGAACCTAGGGTGTTAGGTGCCCTCACTTTTGCTTCAAGTATTACTGTAAGACTTTTCTGGTTTGCAAGGAAAATACATAGTACGAGGTATGACTTTGCGTACCACTGTTGTTTGGGCGTTGGAAGTTAAGAACTGCCCAGTGCTGTCATAGCATAAGATTCGAAAAGGGGAAGTAGCAGAGGAAATGTGACGAAGTTAGGAGACGTCGCAGCAAGCCTGTCAGCTAATCTGAACTTTGAACGTGTTAAAGTTTGTCACTAGCATTACTCGTTTCCTATTTCTATAGTTCGTCCCGGATTGCGAATTCGAAAGCGTCCATGATTCATTGCAGCAAGCGCTACAATGATATTTCAGTACCAGAAATGGCGGGGGCCCTTGCGCTTCGGGCCATCTATTTTGCTCAGGAAGAAGTTTTTTCCAAGATCATCCTTGCATTGGATTGCCTTCTGTCATTCTCGGAGAGCAAGATCTCTGAGACTGATAGTTAGGAGACGTCGCAGCAGGCCTGTCAGCTAATCTGAACTTGGCAACGTGTTAGATTATCACAAGCATTACTCGTTTCCTATTTCTACTCATTTCTACTTGGTACCGGATTGCGAATTCGAAAGCGTCCATGATTCATTGCAGCTCAAGCAACGCGTTTCCCTGGCTCCGAGTCCGAGTTCCACTCCAACTCGTCCCGCTGATCGAGCTCAACATGTACCAGCACCCACATCTCCTTTCTCTCATCGTTCCTCGCCACCTCTCTTCCGATCGATCTCCTGCCGTCCTGCGCCTCCGTTCCCGATTGATGGGCACCAACAAGCGCGCCTACCCGGCGGATACCGACCTCGCCGTGGAAATGCGCGGCGGCGCCCCGATCTGCAAGAGGTCGCGCCTCTGGAGCTCCGACGACTACGAGAAGACGGGGGAGCTCGGCAAGGGCGGCTTCCTCTGCAACGGCGCGAGCTTCGCCGTCAAGAAGCCGCTCCGCTGCCCGCACGAGGAAGAGGATGGCGACGACGATCGCATCACCTGCAACTGCAGCGACGACGAAGACACGCTGCGCGAGGCCGCGTTCCTCTCCGCGTGCCAGGGCCACCGCGCCATCGTCGAGCTCCGGGCGATCTCACGCGACGCGGTGAACGACGACAGGCTCTCCCTCGTCTTGGACTGCGTCGGGCCCAGCCTGTCCGACGTCCTCCACGGGCACCCCCGCCATAGCCAGCCGTTCACGGAGGCCGAGGTACGATGCATCATGCGGCAGCTCCTCGGCGGCGCCAAGCACATGCACGCCCGCCGCGTCGTCCACCGCGACATCAAGCCGGAGAACATCCTCGTGGGCCGCGGCGGCATCGAGGAGGACGTCAAGATCTGCGGCATGGGGCTGGCCGTGTCCATGTCCGAGCCTCCGCCCTACGACATGCGCCGCGGGACGTACCGGTACATGGCGCCGGAGATGATCCTCGGGAAGACGGACTACGACGCCATGGTGGACATGTGGTCGCTCGGCTGCGTCATGGCCGAGCTCCTCACCGGCAAGGCCCTGTTCGACGCGGACGCCGACACGGACGGCGACACGCTGCTCGCCATCTTCCGCGTTCTGGGCGTGCCACTGTTCACGACATGGCCCGCCTACAGGTCCTTGCCGCTCGCCGGGAAGCTGGTGACGCCGCCGCGTGTCATCCCCCGCAACAAGCTGCGACAGCACTTCCCCGAGGAACTCCTCTCCGATGAAGGCTTCCAAGTTCTGCGGGGACTCCTCTCATGCAACATCGACAAGAGGTTGTCGGCGACCGCCGCGCTCCGGCGACCATGGTTCGCTAACGTCGACGACGCTCCAACTTGAGCTTATGTGTGGAAACGATTGTTCTGGTAACCGATGTTTTAACTACCGGAATCACGAACACAAGGTGCCGGCCGGTTGTGACTAGGATTAGTGCAGATGTGGACGACAATTTGTGATCCAAGGATTACCAATGTATTGAATTCCTCACAATTGTTAATATTGTTAACATGTCAATGTTTCTTCGGATCTTCGTTACTACTTTGTTGATCTTTCAGTTGCCTGTGTTCCGGAAGAAAAATAAGAGTTATTTAAATGCCACTGTAGTAATATTGTTTTGTCACCTAGACAACGGGGGCAAAGACTCCAGTAGACAAACTCACAGAACACATTAGTAAGATAAAAGCCATAGCGTTGCATCTCAATTTGATCTTTTTTTTCTGCTACAAACCAAACAGGGCCATGGTCACATGAACATTTCAAATGGAAACTCAAATTAGTTCAATTAAATTAACTCAAATTAATGGCATGGTCTAGGTTCTTCTTCATTTGTTCAGACATGAGATGTTTCTGTGAAGATTTAAATTTCTTTGTGATGATTTATCAATTATTTTCCGGTGAATCTTGTCTGGAGCTTCTGTATATCTTCAAAATTATGCTCCTGTGAAGATTTAAATTTCTTTGTGATGATTTATCAATTATTTTCCGGTGAATCTTGTCTGGAGCTTCTGTATATCTTCAAAATTATGCTCCAAATCTTATTGCACTGAAGATTATGTGTTGTTCGTCTTTATACAGTGAAGATTCTTTCACAATCTTGTATGGACAAATGCACTATACGTTATAGTAGTTCCATGGATTTTGTATGTTCTTCAAAAATCTGAATTAATCCTGGATGAAAATTTTATTAATTATTCGATATGTCATTGGAACAACTAATTCTTCATTATGTGATGTATGCTGCTACGGGTATGAAGCTTCATTTGATGACTTCGACAATATTATTTTAATTGTGGATGATTTTTGGAAGCAACCGATATAGACCTCAAAATAAATGTTGTTGAAAATTCTATGAAAAATCATGAAATATTGTATTGAACTTTTATGAATATTGTTGAATATTATTGATAGAAATTTATTAACTAAAACTGTTGAATATTCTTGGAAGAAATATTATGTGTAAAGTTGTTAAAAATTATGGTGAATGATATGTATGGACTTTATGAAATATACATGAAACACCGTGAACCATGTATTGATTTTGAACTCAGGTTGTCGAATATTCTGTGAAAAGTTGTTAAAAATAATTTTGTACAATTATTGTTGATTATTTTGTATGTTTTCAAATGCAATCAAGTTCGATGGGGAGAAACATGTATAGAACTTGTATTAATATTTTGTGAAACAAATCCTGTATGAAAATATTTGTGTGAAACTTTGTACGAATATTGTTGGAAAAAACTATTAAATATTAAATGTTCTTGGAAGAAATATTCTGAAAAATCTTGATACATTCTTAAATCTCCTATGGAATTTTTCATGTTGAATCCAAGAGATCCTGAATATTCCAAAAAAAACTGATGTTCTGGGAGAAAAAAATTGATGTGGGGAAAACTCTTAGTACAAAGATGGAAAGATAAAAGGGAAAAACTAGCGTAAGGCGCCGCACCTATTAGGTTTGCATGTGGCGGGTGATTTGTGTAACTTTTCCCTTATAGGGAGAGCACACGCATGCATGCAACACCATGCAACACTATGAATGACATCATCTCATTAATTACCAAATTCAAAATTTCAAAATGATTTATCTTCTAAACCATTATTCCGATTAGCCATCTGTTTATACCGCTAGATTTGTCTCAACAAGGGCTTTAAAACTAAATCCATTATTAATATGTTTAGATGAAAACAAAAAATCTACATAAGTTACCATATTACGGTACTATGCCTATTAGATTAGCACAAACAATTATCAAGATAATTATACATCGTTCCTAGATGAAATTTTAGATGTTTTGAAACACTTAAGACACATCTACAATCGGGTGTGATGAAGTTTACCATATTAGTATTTAATAGTTATCATGATAATTATACATGGTTATTATATATTTTTATAGATATTTTCACACATTGCAATGATATGTACAACTAGTTAGTAAGAGTTTTAGTGTTTTCAAGATCCAAAAATGATTCCGTTACACATAAAGTAGTATCATTCGACCTTATATTGATGTAGAATGGTAAAATATAGAAACCTGATAGCCAAGTTATTATAATGTGATAAGCTAGTTATAGTAATCTGGTAACTACTGAAGAAAAAAAAAGGTGTTCAAAACATGGCAACATGAGATCTAGTTTTGTAGATTTTATCACGACTAAACCAACGGTGAAAACGGATTTTGAATCATATTAATCGTTTAAAAGATAAATCATTTTTAGTCCAATCAATAAAGAGAATCTAAACGATGTCATGGGTGATGTCATTGCACCGCAAGGAAGAGAAGAAATGCGCCGCCACCGTGTAGTCCCGTCCAAGATAATCTGTGCCGACTCTTGCATGATTAAATTAATCGGATTAGTGTCGAAATTAAATCAATTGAGTTGTCTGAGATTTGGAACAGAAACGAAACTAGTAAAAATACCTGAAAACATAGGGGTGTTCTGCCGAAATGTAGTGGACTGAGGAAATAGACAGAACAAAGGTGGGAGGGGATTTTTGCAAAGTTTGTACCGCATCTCAAAGCAATGGACGGAGCAGATAGTGCCCAAGGTCCAACATACATGAGGGATTGCATTTCTCATTAAAACAACACATAGGAAGGAAAACCATATAGGTGGTCTCCAGCCACGAAGACCTTGCCTACGGTGGTAATATTGTTTTGTCACCTATATCAACAGAACAAAGACTTCAGAAGACAAACTTAAACACATAATACAAAGATAAAAGACGTTGTGTTGCGTCTCCCATCCGAAGACATGGGGCAAATATATAATATCAGGGTTAAAGGCATTTGCTCAGATATCACAGTGGCAGTTGTAGCCTTTCTTCTCTGCCAAACCAAACATGGCTTGGTCACATGAACATTTCAAATGGAAACTCAAATTGGTTCAGTTCAAGAAGAAATTATTACACTTCAACAAAGTACGACAGTTTCGAATATTGCTACATGCATGATGCATCACTATATTATAGATAAATATTACGTACAGAAACTCGACATCTCAATCTTACAAGAAGAAATCCCAATTTTCTAATGCTCGTCCCAACTTACGAAGTACTGCTCTCACCCGAGAAGCTGTCACTGCTGTTGTCGCTGACATTGATGCCGAAGATCTGATGAAGGCATGAGGCCATAGCTTGCTTCATAAGTACTGTACCAAATAAACCACATAGGAAATACACCATCGATTTTTTTTCATGAAACACTATCAATTCACTGTTCTAGAAGGCGCTCATAAAATCGGAGTTGTGGGGAAAGAACAATAATTCTCTCATAATTCACCGTCCAGACCATTGTTGATGTGCAGACACGCGTCAGATGAAAACCCAACCACCACCTAAAATCCGCCACTGTGGGTTGTTGCTGGCTGGTGCAAGCTGGTTAACGTCCTCTGTTTGAAGGGTGGACATTCCTGCATTTCATGTACAAAAGGAGGATAAGAACGAGATGCATCCAGTGGAAATTGCTTTGTGGTGTCTTATCATTTTCCTCATTGAGCAGGTTGAGGGCGAGCATAGAAAAACTTGTAGAATCTATAGTGTTCTAGAAAAACTCTTGTAAAACGTATCAATTGCATCCAACTTTCTAGTGGACCCAAGCTTGAAAATAGCCTTCTAAGTTCTAAAAGACATTAAGAAAAGTCCTGAAAAGAATTATTGCTAGACACAACATCCATCTACCATTTACCCTGTCACATAACTTCCATCTGAAATATGACTAGCAGCTTGAAAAACAAAAACGACAAATCATGGTATGAATGTAATTACTTCAAACTAGGTAGTCATTTGAGTCTATTAATAAAACACTACCATGGCTGAATTATTTTCTCAAGCACGGTTTGAATTTCGATAACCTTTGTATAATTTGTTCATGATGTGAAAAACATTCAAATTTCTATGACTTTTAAGGAATGTTCCAATGCTCGGGTGCACCACAAGTCTTGTGGACTAGACACATTATCTGTCAATTCAAATTCGTTAGTCAATTCAAATTCATTAGTGAAACATTCTCTTTTTCACGTAAATTGTGCTTAAAACACTAAAAAATACATGAAAAATGTGAGGAGTGTTAGATGATCTAAACTTACGTTGTGCTGACCAGTGAACCTTTGGGATATGGTCTAGCTTTCCCATCTGAAGAATGAAATCAGGATGCATCCTAGTAAAATATGCCTCCTTAATGGAATTAAGAAATTTGATACCAGTAGGGACCTCACGCAATTCGTTCAGCCTATCGATGAGAAGATATTCAAGACTGACCAAAGCTCCCTCATGTATGCATATTTTATTGACTTGCGGCAAATCTGACAAGACAACCTTCTTCAAATGTTCAAACCAGTCTGCATCAAAGTTTAGCTGTTGTCCAGTATACGCCCTCGTCAGATTTAATTCTGTCAATTTTGACAATTCAAAGAGGCGTGCCGCTGGATTCTCAGTGAGCTGACACCATAATAGCTCCACATTCAGAAGACGATTTCCATGAGTAGAGAAAAATGGAGATTTCAAAGTTCCTTCTGACAGTCGACCTACCAAGCTGAGCTTCTCGAGAGGATTTGGCATTGTAAAATCTTCGAGCAGGAGCATCTCATCTTCGTTGTATGCTCTTATGTGTAAGTTTAACAGGTGGCGCAACTTTGACAATGATTCGCACATTTGTGCACAGTGGCTACTCCTTACATACGTAATGAAAAGACTCCTCAGGCAGGATAAATTTCCTAGTTCTGCAACAAAGACTTTAGTGGCACGAATTTCATTCAAAGATTGTAACTCCTTCAATCTCCATAAGCCCTCAAATGGCTCCACTGATTCCCAATTATGGAAACTTGTATATGTTCGATCTACCAACTTCCAGATAAGCAAGTGGCGCAGCTTCTTCAGATTCGCAAACTCTTTCGGGAACTTCAGCACGTTCGTACGTTCAAGACTCAGTGTTTGTAAATTCTGAAGCTTCTTCATCGATTTTGGGAGTAACTTCACATCAGTGTCATTAAGGCACAAATACCTCAGGTTGAATAACTCCCCGATCGAATTCGGAATAGTCTCAATAGGCAAACCTGATAAGTCTAGTACTGCAAGGTACTTGGATTCTGACGGAATAAAAGAAGACCATGAAGACAACACCATGCTGGCGTCAAATGATATGAAGGTACGAAGCCTTGTTGGATTTATGCTTGACCGAATGTCATTGTTGCAGCGGAGCACCACCAAACGGCGAGGTTCTAAGCCCAGTTGTACCACCACTCCATGGGTGTCGTCATAAACTGTACAGAAACTCTCATTTCTACATTGAGAAATAGCTAGGTCACGAACAAGATCATGCATCCGAAGACATCTAATCCTGTCAAAACTGTTCCTGTTTACAACATGGAGCATGCTTCGTTGAACAAGTTCTATCAGATAGCCTTCAGCAACATCTTCTAAGTTGGATGCTCCTCTTCGTTCAACAAGTCCTTCAGCAAGCCACAACCTAATCAACATTTTTCTGTGTAATAGATAGCCTTCTGGGAACATAACACAACGCAAGAAACAACTCTTTAAATAGTTCGGCAGGTGCTTATAGCTTAGATTCAATATTTTCTCCACATAGTTTAGGTTCTCATTGCTTTGAAGCTCTGAAATAAGTTGTTCATAAAAGATCCTCCACTTTTTAGTACTCTTGGTATTGAGTGACAATAAGCTCCCTATTGCAACAAGGGCTAATGGCAAACCATCACATTTCCCCACTATAGCTTTACCATACTCACATAATTCCAGAGGACAAATGTGGTTTTCAATTTTTGGAAACGCCTTCCTGCAAAACAGATGCCATGCATCATGGTCACTCAGAGGCTCTACTTTAATTTTATAGCCATCTTCAGCTACTGAAGCTACATCTTCAATCCTTGTAGTTATTACTACTCTGCTTCCCATGCCATTATCAACAAGAACCTCCACAATTTTAAGAAAATCACCTGCTCTCCAGACATCATCCAATATGATCAAGAACCTCTCTTTATCCAGAATTTTCTTCACTTCCGCTCGCAATTCTGCACCATTCATTTTTTGGGTATCAAATTCTCCCTTATATTTTGCAAGTTCTGCCAACATGTTTCTCCAGACATCATCCAGTTTATATGACTGAGAGATAGACACCCATGCACGACAACCAAAATGGGATAATCTGTCTGTGTACACAGTACTGACAAGAGTGCTTTTTCCTATGCCGCCCATACCCCAGACAGCAATGATTCGCATAGAACGGTCTTTGGAGTGCAGCATTTCAAACAAGGTTTCTTTTTTTTCATAAATACCTATAATCTCATCATCATTGATTGTGCGATCATGCCCAGGTAGATAAAATACTTGTTCATTGTCATAGCTTGTCGTAGGGAAATCACTCACTCCAGCAATTGGTTGGGTCCAACGGTGTTTTCTTCTTGAAAGCTCAACAAGTTCTTTATTTACCGCATCTGCTTTACTAGCAATATCATTAAGTGAAATGACAGACTGAGGCTTCTTGAATATATTCTTCAAATGCGCCCATGAACCTGTCATTTTGTTTTCACCAATGACATACATAAACCGATCCACAACGTCTTCCATATCAAACGCCAACCTTCGAACTTGCCTTATCCAAGTTTCTATTACTTCACCCTTGCAGGCCTTGATGCCAATTTCCTCAAGGAATGCATTAATTATCTCGAGTTCATCTTTTATCCGTTTCATGTTAGCTGGGAGTGCCACCACTAGCTCATCTTTCCTTCCAAGTAACGGTTTTGCTAGCTTTAGCGTTTCTCCTGCCACAGCTATGCCTAACTTCTGTATGACCAGAATAAGAGTATTCTCTGCCATTTCTGATTGTGCAATTTTACTCTTATTCACTTGAAGAAATTTTAACACTCAGTCTTAGGTACCAAATTGCCCGTTATATCTTGCTACATCAAATCTGCAGAAAAACAGAATTTTATTGAGCAGGGGTCCTAACAGCTGAGCAAGATGTTAAGTAAAGGGCATGTTTGATCTGCTAATGTAATTTTATATACAAGTACCTTTAAGATTGCTGAACATTGCTCATGATCCTCACATTATTATTCGACTGCACGCACCCGCCAGATAAAGAAGGCGCATGAATGGTACAATAAAATGATAAATGAGTGGACAGTCTTGTGTCTCTATCACAGAAGGAAGTGTCAGGTAAAAGATCAAAGTACTAGATATTCCACTTCATTCCTCGGAAAAGAGCAACAAGTTCAGTTTAGATATTCCAAACCATGGAGCTCAAACAAATCAGCCGTCCCACTAATGTTGCCTGCGAGTAAATATTTAATGGAAAGGAAAAAAAGGGAAGCATGAGTAAGACAGAATTGTACCTTTACACGTCTGGTCAAATTGGCTTCATCAACCTGTTGGACCAGAGGAACTCCAATCTTACCAAAGAGTTTAGCAGAAGTGCAGACCAGACAGAACTGAAGAAACTAGATAAGCTACCAGGTTGGCAGCTTTGAGCCGTCCTAGACTCCTAGTACTCTTGTTTGCTCAATGATTAGTGATAAAATAATCACATTTACCCACCTACTCTGTACTTTCTGTGTCTTCATTGGCACGACCAATTCATGGATTTCAGATATTTGACAAAGCACAGCTTTGGAAGAAGAAAAAAGTGGTGATGTGAAGCCATACTGTTCTGGACTTCTATTTCGCATGAGCACATTAAGCAAATAGGTTAAGAGCTGCCACTGATCTCCATCAGATATGGTGGAAACTTCTTCCTTGCATGTCATACCAATCATGACCAGTTTCTTATGCCTACCAATTGATAATGTCAACACTCAACACTGTTGTGGACCATTGCATTATATGCATATAGTGTCCCGGTCCCGGAGATACACCATAAATTGCCTAGGATTCAGGGGACTTTTATGCCCCCTTTGGGAGCAATGGATTTTTTTTACTAGGTCCATAATAACCGTTTGAATGCAAAGGTAATTGTTTCCGATAGCAAACTATCGTTTGGATACGAAAGTATTGGGTCAATTCTTCACACATGAACAAAGAACAAGAACGTGCTGGATCAGTCGTCGGTACCTTTGGAGATGGATCAAAGTGGAGAATGTGGTGAGAAGCAGGCAGCATCAACGACGGTGAAGACGAACACAGGGAAAGCACCGGAGGGAATCCGGTAGATGCAGCAGCAGGGCGGCCGGCCGGCGGCAACTTCCATCTTCGCTGCTGCACCACATCCGTCCGTGGCGTCACCTCCCTCCTCGTGTGCGGTTGTCCATACCGGCAGGGAATACGGGCAGCGGCTTACCCTCGGCGTCGTCCCCTCCATCCACGGCGGTGCGTCCCTCCATCCGTGGCGGTGCGGCGGAGGCCTCCGTCGATGGCGTTGACTCGCTGTCAGTGTCAGGGCAGCATCGTCTTCAGGTTCTGTGTCGTCGACACTCTGTGATTAAGAAGAATCAGGTAGCCCATTGGGCCTTGTGTCGTCCGTGCTAGTTGGAGGCGTTGGCCCAGTGCGAGCTGATGTGTGGTTTTGACTACCAAACAGTAAACTAGTTCTAAAAAAATGATATTCTGTTATCTGCATCGATTTAGTGAAGTGTTTGTTCCCTTGTCTTTATGAAATCCTCAGACTCAACCTGATTGCCTACCAAATGAGCGATATAGATCCAAATCAAGACTTGATCATCGAAATTTGGGTATCTAGAGCAATAACAATTTTTAAACAAAAACAATCGACCCATTGCGCTCATCCCTCTCTTGAGATCAATATGTAAAATCTAGTGATATGTGTGGATAATTCCTATACATGTATCGCACGAGATGCAGCATGTATGCAAGAAGCTAGACTTCACACACACGGACATGGACGAGACACGCAAGAAAATGTCACAAATCGGCCATGTTGACGGCCTACAAGGTCATAAACCATGTCAGGATAGTGGAATGTTGCTCGACTGAGGAGGAAGAAGGGAGCTCGCGGCTTAGATCTAGAACCCATTCCCCTCGCTTCTTTATATCGATCTTAAGAAAGATTATGGGCTTGTCCTTACCTAACACACAGATACCGTTATCATATCGCCTGTAAATACATGTCATCCTAGAATGCTAGCAATAAAACATTAGTAGCTTTCAATACATTAAGTATAAAAATATATTGAAATATGTATATGTGAAAAAATACCATTAAATTACTATATAAACTTTGTTTATCAAATTTAAGGTTAGATATTTTGAGTGGCATATTCATTTGAGGAAACCGTGGAAATTTTGCATGTGGCGGATTGTGTCATTTTCTAAAACAATATGTATTTAAAATGTTTAAAAAGTATTGTATAAGGTACATTCCTAACACTCTACAATAGTAAACAATTTTGGAAATTCGCAAGATATCTTACAACTTTTGGAGGTTGTTATAGCAATTTGTGTGACTTGTTCGAGAGCAAGTGCAAAAGGAAATCAAAAGTGTGTATAAATGGTTCCACTAGTACAACATGAAATGCTCAACTGAAGTTTTAACTGTGTTCGACTAGTATGAGACAAAGATTACACCACTCTATATGGTTGTGACAATATTTCATATGAAACTCATTCACCTTGCTATTATTGATGTTAAACTTGATGCATAACAAAACCGTGATAAAAAAGGAGCCTTCGGCAATAAATACCCCTCATGGCAGGCCAGCAGAGTACCAGAACAAACTTCAGACTGGATCGTCCTGGAATGGAGGTTTCTATGTGTGCTCTCCGAAAATAATCTTTGCCCCCAAAGAGTTTTACTTCAATATATGAGTATATATGTGTCGGGATGCGGTATGCTCGGGGGGTTCTCTCCCGACAAGTCCCTTACCCACGAGGTCGGGGACGCAAGTGGCACATGGGGCCCTCATGGCCCCTCCTCTAGTGCCCTCTGGCTTCTTCACGAATAATTAGAATTTTGCTAGTTTTGTCCTTAATTTTTTTCCATTGTAAATAGTGATTTTCTGTGAAGCAAAAAAGAACTAGAAAACAACAACATGGTCTAAACACCGGTTTAATGGGTTAGTCGAAGAAAATATTTTTAAATGATGTGATATCATAGCAAAATCATGTAACAATAATGTAATAATATCATGGATCAATTAAAAATTATTGGGACATGTCAATCTTGGAGTGTTGCAAATATCTTTAGCAACCGGTTACGAGAAATAGTACGTAAGGATAGAATCTCTGTACGGGTGAGAGCGGATATCTTATTATGGTCACTAATGCTATGTAAAAATGATATGGTTTCTAATACTAAATAAATTCATCTCCTTTACAGGTTATTTTTCAATATGCACACCGGCTTGGAACGTGGACTATTCTTCATACTCCTTACGCGTATATCTAGGTTGTCCGCGTTTACGGTCATATGCTAGCTGAGATATTTTTACCTTAGAGAGATGGTGGCGTAGTCACGTACGTAGTGTACAGCTCAGCCCAAAGTCTACCCAGGCATCTATGCTGCCTCAGTAGGAGAGGATGCTCTCGCCACATGTGGATGGTAGCAAAGTCTATTGATTGGCACCCTTTCATAGTCCTAGGAATATTCATACCCGTGATGAATTTAGTATTTTACCATTCTTTTTCTACGGTGTTAACTCCTCATTCAGTAACGATCTGATATGAATTTTGAGTTTAATAAATCACCCTTTGTCAGAAATTAAAATTCTACTGTCCGTAATGGATAGTAGCCTCAACTTGTGCTCGCCGATTCTCCTTTAATATTCTTTAAGAATAAATATCATTCGAGTCAATTCAAACTTATGTTCTAAACAGAGTGCTTACTTAATTTAAGCACCACTAGATGTCCGCCGTTCATGCTATTTTTTCACGAATAGCGCGCTATAGCATATCTAGAGGATACATGCTAAATTTTACCACTTTTGCGCGCTATAAAATTATTCATGAAATAGGACGCTATATGATGCTAAAATGTCATAACTTTAGCAAGTTATTTTCCTTTTCCAACCTATCAACGTAAAACACCGAGTTTTCCACCTTAAGTAGAAGCAAAAATTCCTTTTCTGATTGTGTTGATGATAAACTACAATCTACGGGTCAAATGTTGATGATTCTGAATTTAATCGTTATGTAATTTCAGGTGATTACCAAATTCTACTTCATGTGACAAATCTTTACTAAGTGTAGCACGTATCCTGATGAGATCTAATGGACGACATCCAAAGGGGGGCATCTACCCAGGGGGTAGCTGAGTATTTCCCTTCTGGATAAACAATTTATATTATGTTGTTGGCCCGTGATATGTTGATTTTAAGTTTCTAAATAATTGGAGAATGTTTTTCGTACTTGGTTATGCATATATTGTTCTACCATTTCTAGACTTTCGATATTTTTGTTAAAAAATATTTATATATATATGGTATAATATAGCATGCTATTAGCGCGCTATGCCTTCTATAGCATCTAGAGGAGGCCGCCACTATTTCTCATAACACGCTATTTTTTTCCTTGCCCACTACATGATGTATGCTCTAACCGAAATGCGACCCACATCCATAGTCTCTGCCCTACTTTTTGAAGAAAACACCATCTACAAACAAACTCTGAAGTAGCCCATCAACTTATAGGTGGACGGTGAAATTGTTGTTGTGTAATATAAATGCTAGTGGTGTCGAATTTCAATGCAATAGCAACCAAAATATTTCCAATATTTTTCCATATTGCAAAAATCACTCAATCCAATGGGTATGCTGGATTCGAGGTTGGCATTCATTTCATGGCCTAATAAGGACATCATCATCTTATCTTCAGTTAAATTTTCCCCAAAAAGGTTTCCACAGCCGCGGGGTGGGGAAATAATAACCGAACGAACGGAAAGGCGACGCCTCTGTTCCTCACCAAAAGGCCCTTTTGGTGTACAGAAAAGCTCCCATGCTTTCAGTTACAGGAGAGCAGAGGACAAAACTCGCTCCCGTGCCGTGCCATCTTATAAAGAACCAACAGTGCCCAAGCACATTCCTTCCCAAGTTCCCATTGCAGCCTCCCAAGAAGAAGCCCCAAAACCCATCCCAATCCCCTGTTTAACAAATCAGCCAGTGCTCACTACACACACCAAAAGGCATTGAGATCGAAAAGGCTATGATTAGCAGGATGCATTCCTCTCTGAAGAAGAAGAATCGCCATGCTGCTCTAGTTCTACTGCTGATCGCTATCGTCTCCCTGCTGCAGCGCCCAGCCTCTGCCGAGCAAAAGGCGAGTGGAGGCTAGCTAGAGAGCTCGATCTTTGGCCCTTTTCTCTTGGTTCGTTCCTCCTTGGTTTTTGTTGGTGAACATGTTCTCTTCCCCTGCATGCAGCCGTATGTTGTGTACCTCGGAGCGCACTCGCATGGCAGGGAGGGAGCTGCCTTGGCCGCCAACCAAGAACGCGCCAAGAACTCCCACTACCAGTTCTTGGGCTCCGTCCTGGGAAGGTAAATGATTTCAAAGCGTATCCTCCTGCTGCTGAATGCGTCTGCTGCAAAAATGCATGTGAATTTGATTGTGGGAGTGTATGTATGCATGCGTGCAGCGAGGAGAAGGCGCAGGGCGCCATCTTCTACTCCTACACCAAGTACATCAATGGCTTCGCCGCCTCGCTGGAGGAAGAGGAGGCGATGGAGATCTCAAGTACGTCTTCTCCGTCTCCTTTTCTCCTTGTATTCTCTACGATTGATTCGGCTCTGATGGTCTGTTGATTTTCTTGTGTTCGCGCGACAGAGCACCCGAGCGTCATCTCCGTCTTCCCGAACACAGGGCACAAGCTGCACACCACCCGGTCATGGGAGTTCCTTGGCATGGAGAAAGACGGCCGGGTGAGTGCCAACTCCATCTGGGCCAAGGCAAAGTTTGGCGAAGGCGTCATCATTGGCAATCTAGACACAGGTGCAGACTAAAACTGTACATGAACTCCCCATCTGCTCTCCGTTTCAGAGATTATTATTATTCTGGTGTACTGCTACTAAGCACTAGACGAGTTTAGTTAGGACGTACCAATATCAATTAGTGTACCTTATAACCTGCTTAAGATCGTAGAGCAATTTGCCACATGCTGACAGGCATTGTGTATTTCTTCACCAAGAATAAGCAATCCTTGTCATGAGCAGATCGAGCCTGAGACCAAAACACCGGTCCAAATTTCTTGTGCCATCAACACTATGCAGCGTCGTCGTAGCTGCGTACGCAGGCAGGCAGCTGGTGCTACTGTAGCGGCCTGTGCCTGTGCGGCTTGTGTGCAGTGCACGCAGAGCTAGCCTAGCGAATGCACAGGGGAGCAGTCGCTGCCTGCAATCGGAATCTGCGAACGTAAAAACATTTTGGCCTCCCGTTTTCCCGGTGGGCGTCGCAGGCTCGCCGCCGAGGAATTGTTGTCCCCTTGCGCTCGCGTGGAAACACACGGCCGCCGCTCCCTTGAGTCGGGCGCCGGTTTTCATGAGCCGTTGGGACTTGGAACTACCGCCGGCCGCCGCGCATGCATGCAGCTAAATCCCAGCCCTCGGTCAGAAACGGTGGCACTGGCACACACACCAGTTTATTTTGTTCTGCGTTTTTCAAGGTTGGATAATGGCAACAAATGTGATGAGGTGTGCAGAGGTAGGGGAGGGACATGGCAGCGTTCAAAGCGTCCGGCCAGCACAAGTCCACTCCTCCATGCCTGCACTGCACCCTCTGCTAGCCATAGCTTTGGCCATGGCCCGTGTTGTTGTAAGTAGGCGGGGCCACCGCGCACACAGCACAGGCAGGCACGGCGGTGGCAGGGAATCCCGGAGGTGGAGTCAAATCCCTCCTCATCCCCGGCCCCCGGCTCCGGCGACCAGCGCGGGGCGGGGCCACCGCGAGCTCAGAGCACGGCATGCATGTGACTAATCTAACCAAGAGCTATTCATCTCGTGTCGTGCAGGGGTGTGGCCGGAGGCCGGCAGCTTCAGCGACGACGGCATGGGCCCGGTGCCGGCGCGGTGGCGCGGAGTCTGCCACGACCAGTCCTCCGACGCGCAGGTCCGCTGCAACAGGTCCGTCGTCGTGCCCCTACTCCCTACTCCATCCATCTTTCTCTCTCTGCATTGCACACGGCGCGTTATCCCGATGCATGGCCGGATGGGGTTTTGGTTTGTCTGCCTTGGTTCCTGTTGTTTAGGGTTTTGCCAATGTGCTCTGCCAAAGCTTGACTTGACCTCTGTCGTTGTGCATTGTGAAGCGTAAACTAACTACAGTATACCGACACTGTTTGTCTTTGCTGACAGCCTGACAGGACAATGCATGTCTCTAGACTAAGATTTGCCCCATGATCGAGTGGTTAGCTAGCTCTACTGCTTGATCAGTTACACGCATGCAAGTGCTTCGAGTTATTTTAATAAAAATATATCAACTTGTAAGCCCTTATCGAGATGGCTAGCGTGCTTAATTAGTTAGTTACGTGCTAGCTTGGACCTCTGTTCACCATTTCTAAAAAACAAGCTTGGACCTCTGTTCTGAACGAAGAGCTGGAAAGTGCTAGCTTGGACTGAATCCAAAGAGACACTATATATCAATGTTCTTAAGAAGAAGACAATATATCAATGGTAAATGCTCATTCAAAATATGCATGAGATTGCCTTATAAGGGCACCTCCAGCGGGCTGGCACATACGGACAGCCAAAATGGTCAGCATTTGTCTCTTTAGGGGCGGACAGCGGACACATTTTGGGCCTTTGTCCATTTGGGGTTGGGTTGCCCCCAACGGCCTGGCGCAAAAAGAGGCCCAAAAATGTACAAACATCTAAATAAATTTAAAAATTGTAACACAAATAGATTACAATACAAATTGTTCAAAATTACGGCTACTTCGGCTCGGCCGGGACGGACGATATCTCCGGCGACTCCTCGCGGGAACCCAGCCGCGACACCGGGTGATTGGCGGCGGCCGGAGACTGCGTCGATAGGCCAGGGGACGTGGTTCTCGGCGGCCTGCCTTTGGCGGAGGAGACCGAGCTCTCCACGGACGGAACCGCGTCGGGGGAGAGGCCGGAGGCGGCAGCGTAGGCCCCTGCAAAGACCTCACCTTTGAGGAGAAGGACGGCTCGGGTGGCGGCCTGGGCGGCGATGAGGTCGGAGTTGGCCCGCTGCGTGATGGCGGCGAGCCGCTCCTTCTCCTTGGCCGCCTCGATGGCGGCCTTCTCCTCGGCCAACTTCGAGCGAGTCCATTCCCTCCGGCCTTGTCGCTTGATGGAGGCCGGCTTCGGCTCCTTCTTCACCGCGAGGAGGGCGGCGCCGGTAGCGGCCGTCGTTCTGGACAGTCCGTCCTCCATGAACGGCGTGGGCGGCGGCGGCTGGGGAGGGGAATGGCGACCGAGCGAGGGTTTGGGGGAGGGGATTTGTGTGGCTGGACCTTGGGCCCGACGCGGACAGGGAGGACATACTGGCGGACCGAGCGCCTGTCCGTCCCGCCCCAAAGCCACCCCAAACTTGGGCCGAGTTTGGGTCGGAAACTGGTGTCCGGGCGGACACCAGCCCGTATGCGCCTGGCCGTTGGAGCCCCTCTTATGCGCCAGCCCGTTGGAGGTGCCCTAACACAAGCACACCCACTTTCTGAGAGTAAGTAGTGCAACATTCAGAGTTGAGTTTTCAGACACATGAAACTGTAGGGGTACACTGTACTACATGCTTGCCTCAGTGTCTGACTGTCTGTTGCGCCCCTTTTCGGCTAGCATCTATCCAGTCCACGATGCACATCATGTGAGCGTAGCCTAGGCAGAGCTCGCGTCCTCGCCATCAGCAGAAAGAATCCATCTTTTTGCTGCTCGTTTGTTGCCTGCCGCCGGTGTGGCGCACCAGTACACTACAGATTGCCGCCATGATTCTGCCGAGATTAGATCCAGCCCAAACTGCCCAGAAAGATTTCCGTCGCTTTGTCGTGCGCTTTCCCATGATTACATTCACGGACGGACGGCGCCACCACCCCGGGCACCGAGCCGCGCGCGGCGCCGGGCATGATCCACCGGCCGATGCATGCCGCATAGTCCAAGTTCAGGTATCGATCGACGAGGCACCACGTTGTTTCTTCAGAAAAGATAGCTCCAAAAGGACGCTAGCCGCTGGTCCATGCAAATGCAAGCACAAAGCTTGGCTCCTGGTGCTTCTCGGGGTCCATGGCTGGCTCCTGCGCGAGCTCAGCATGTGCTCCGGCCGTGATCATGTGCCTGCGGCTGGAGCTCTAGCGGAGGTCGCTCGACAAACTATAATGGCACTGTCCCGGCCTGCCTGAAGAAATGCAGTCGTGAGAACAGCTTGGTTGCATATATATGCTGGGACCATTATCCTCACGTTAAATCCTCTATCAAATCATCTTGTTGCTCCATGAAGCAAGAATCCCCTGGAAAACATTTGGATAAGCCATGCATGCATGATGTTGACGCGAATCTGTAATACTAAAATCAAACCAACCGCAGGAAGCTGATCGGCGCGCAGTACTTCAACAAGGGCTACATGGCGACGGTGGGGCAGGCGAACCCGGCCAGCACGCGCGACAGCGACGGGCACGGCACGCACACGCTGTCCACGGCGGCGGGCCGCTTCGTTCCCGGCGCGAACCTCTTCGGCTACGGCAACGGCACGGCCAAGGGCGGCGCGCCGGGCGCGCACGTCGCGGCCTACAAGGTGTGCTGGCGCCCCGTGAACGGCAGCGAGTGCTTCGACGCCGACATCATCGCGGCCTTCGACGCGGCCATCCACGACGGGGTCGACGTCCTCTCCGTGTCGCTCGGCGGCGCGCCCGCGGAGTACTTCAGCGACGGCGTCGCCATCGGGTCGTTCCACGCCGTCAGGAACGGGGTGACCGTCGTCTGCTCGGCGGGCAACTCCGGGCCCGGCGCCGGCACGGTGTCCAACACCGCGCCGTGGCTCGTCACCGTCGGCGCTAGCACCCTGGACCGCGAGTTCCCGGCGTACCTGGTTCTGGGCGACAAGAAGCGGATCAAAGTCAGTACATAAGCCCAACAGAGTAATTATTATTATGCACATTCGGTTGATTCTGCTACTACGTATGAATCTCTAACATTTTATCTCTGCACTGCACAGGGGCAAAGTCTGTCGCCGGTGCCGCTGCCTGCCAACAAGCACTACCGGCTGATCAGCTCTGAAGAAGCCAAGGCAGCCAATGCAACAGTAAAGGAAGCGTAAGACCTCGACGATCTAGCTGCCAAAATGTTTTTGCGATGTCGTTAACTCAGACCTGAAACTGTAATCTTATTATCATTGCAGGCAACTGTGCATCGAGGGGTCACTGGACAGGGCGAAAGTGGAGGGGAAGATCGTGATGTGCATGCGAGGGAAGAACGCCCGTGTGGAGAAAGGCGAGACGGTTCATCGAGCCGGCGGCGTCGGGCTGGTGCTGGCGAACGACGAGGCCACCGGGAACGAGATGATCGCCGACGCGCACGTTCTCCCGGCGACGCACATCACCTACTCTGACGGAGTCGCGCTGCTCGCCTACATGAAGTCAACCAGGTTACTTTCAGGATTAATAACGTGCTTTCTCTTCAACATCAACCTGGCCTATTAGCTCAGCTGGTTAGAGCGTCGTGCTAATAACGCGAAGGTCACAGGTTCGAGACCTATATGGGCCATCTTTTTTGTCGTCTTTTTTTTCTGAACATCAAAACGTCATCGTGCAGGCTCGCATCGGGCTACATCACCGTGCCCAACACCGAGCTGGAGACGAAGCCGGCGCCGTTCATGGCCGCCTTCTCCTCCCAGGGCCCCAACACCGTCACACCACAGATCCTCAAGGTCCAGATGAACTCCACTCTCTTCATTTCCAGTCCAAATCTTCCCACGTTCCTTACGTACAAGTGCGCATTTGTGTGCCGCAGCCTGACATCACGGCGCCGGGTGTGAGCATCCTCGCGGCGTTCACCGGCCTGGCGGGCCCGACGGGCCTCGCCTTCGACAGCCGCCGCGTCCTCTTCAACTCCGAGTCCGGCACCTCCATGTCGTGCCCGCACGTCGCCGGCATCGCGGGCCTCCTCAAGGCCGCTCACCCGGACTGGAGCCCCGCCGCGATCAAGTCCGCCATCATGACCACCGCCAGGGTGCGGGACAACATGAAGAAGCCGATGAGCAACTCGTCGTTCCTGCGCGCCACGCCCTTCGGCTACGGCGCCGGCCACGTGCAGCCCAACCGCGCCGCCGACCCCGGCCTCGTCTACGACATGGGCGCCGCGGACTACCTGCGCTTCCTCTGCGCGCTGGGCTACAACGCCTCCGTGATCGACACGTTCATGGACAGCCAGCCGGACGACAACGACAGTCAGAGGGCGCCGTCGCCGCGGCAGTACGCCTGCCCGGCGACGCCGCCCAAGGTGGAGGACCTCAACTACCCGTCCGTCGCGGTGCCCCACCTGTCCCAGTCCGGCGAGCCACGCACCGTCACGAGGAGGGTGCGGAACGTGGGCGCCGCGCCGGCGGCCTACGGCGTGAGGGTCGACGAGCCGCGCGGCGTGTCGGTGTCCGTGCGGCCGAGCCGGCTCGAGTTCGCCGCGGCGGGAGAGGAGAAGGAGTTCACCGTGACGTTCACGGCCAGGAAAGGGTCCTTCTTGCCGGGGGAGTACGTGTTCGGGCGGATGGTCTGGTCGGACGGCGCCGGGCGGCACCGCGTTAGGAGCCCGCTCGTCGCCAGGGTCGCCGATCACAGGACAAATAAAACTAGCGACTCCGTCGCTTGATGACTTTGGTTAGGGTTAATTAGTGTGTACCACCCGTTGTCACCAATGAAGGAAGCCAACGCAAAAGAAATCGGCTTTTCTAGCTTTCGTACGTGCGTCAACAAGAAAAATCGTAATACGAACAGAACTAAATTGTCGTCTGAGTTCATAGTGAATCTGGTTGCGGTCTCTACTCTTTTTCTGCCAAGAAATCCAGGTTTTACACCATACATAATACGGAAAATACTACATTGAACATGGGTGCATATGAACCCGTTTCGGAAATGCATTTTTTTTTACATAAAAAAGTTCTGAAAAAAATGTCCGCGTGCGCATCTACACGTTCCATGGGTGAGTATAAAGTTTCGCGGAGAAATAACTTTTTACTTGGCCTACGTAAAAAAGACAAAAATACGTTACATATATACTGATATATAGCACATAATTTTTCTCTTTTTTACAGAGGCAAAGTAAATAGTAAGCAGGGCACATGTTTTGCATCCCCTGTGCATAGAATTTTTGTTTCAAATTTTTTGGACATGTTTTGCATCACCTATGCACATACCAAATAAGTGGGTTCATATGCCCCCATGTTCAACCTATTCACTCTCCTACATAATACTCATTAATTTGACTGGAATGTGGGTTGACTTACAAGATCTCCATAGCAAAATAAGGCTTTGGTTGTCTGCATGTCTCGAACTACATAGCATCTCCTACCGGGCTTCCAATAGCGAGAGCGGCTTGTGACGCTTCCTCTGACAACGCGTGTAGCCCTAAGCCGCTACGGTCATCGCTCTGATGCTCTCGCTTCCCATTGGCATATCACTGCAGCCGCCACTTCCACACGTCGTCTGACCTCTTCCTCTGTTTCAACTGAGCTGCTCTCGCTGTTGCTTGGAAGGTTTTATGGTGTCAGCTCGCTGATAATCCAGCAACACGCCTCTAAATTGTCAAATTTAACATAGATACATCTTACAGGGGCGTGTATTGGACAATAAGTAATGGTTTGAACATTTGAAGAAGTTGTCTTGTCATATTCGCCTAAAATCAATCAAATATACATAGATGAGGGAGATATGGTCAGTCAAGAATCTTCTCATGGATAGCCTCAAGGAATTACGTGAGGTCGCCACTGTATCCATTTTCTCGGTTCCATCAAGAAGGCATGTCTTAATAGGATGCATCCTTATTTCATTCTTTAGATGGGAATGGTAGACTATATCCAAAGGTCAACTAGTCCGCATATGGTAAGTTTAGATCATCTAGCACTGTTCAATTATTTTTCTTTTCTTCAGGGTGTTTCCAGCGAATTATAGACAAACAATGTTTCAAATATGAAATATGAGAACATGTATCGTCTGGTCTACACGACTAGTGGTGCCACCGAAGTTCTTCTGGAAGTGCTCTCGCAGCTTGTTTTGGGGTATGACTCGCGGCAACGTCACAAGTTTCTCGGCGTTCGGGAAGAAATTATAGGCGGGTCAGGTCGTAAACAACAACACGCACAAAATGAGGACGATGGCGAGGAGCGTATTAGCATTGCCATCCGCGTCGAGTAGGGTCTCGTCGGTGAGCTTGCCCATAACGCAACCAAGCGGCATGTCCACCATGGCCTCATAGTTTGTCTTCCCAAGGATCATCTTTGGCGCCATGTGTCACACTCCACACCTGAGCCTAGATGGCATGACATCAAGATTTACTTAGAGGAGATTAATACATCAAGACAACAAGCATAAAGGTCTTGTTTTACCAAATTCTAGTTAAAGAGCAAACATAACATTTTCACTAAGATTATACTCTGCAGAGTAGGGCAAGTAGTTATTCGTCCATCATAACAACCACCATTTGGCAACATCCCATCTCTGAGCACCACATACCGAGTTCCCTACTTGTGTTAGGATTGCCCATCTCACCCTAACACTGGCCTTGCCACACATCGCTCTTTCAGAACCAGCCGTCTCAGGCTAAGTACACCAACTCTTTCCTATGTTATGATGAACATTTTTATGTCTTAAGATTTAGTCATTTTGTTAATATTCATACTTTCATACCAAGTCAGTGTTTGGAAAAAGATATCAACTAGCAGGAGCATGTAACAAGTTACTCTGTACTTGTTCGTCATCCAAGGCTCAATCAAATCATATAGTTCAATGCTAGAGAGCACATCACAGAACAAAATCATGTAAGATAGAAGTTGTTGAGTGTATCAAATTTTATCTCATATCCACAACTTGTCAAGTTGTGGAGCAGTATTTGATTTAAACCTATGTAGAAGAAATCAATTTTCAGTATGTAGCTTTAGTCATTAGGTTCTAATTGTACAACCTCTGTTTTGCTCTGGTATATATGCTCATGTTTTTCAAATTGTTGAAAGCTAGTTATTCAATACAAAAACTTGGACAAAAAATACTCAGAAGTTGTTCGCATTATATTCCTTCCACTTTTATTCACCACTGTGATCCTTATCTGTAAGTTATTGTCGATTTGCAAGAAAAAATCAGGTATGTAAAACAGAGTGTGCCTTTAGCTAAGAAAAGGAGTCAAACTACTTGGTTTGGAAGGCATAGCACGAATGTCTAAATTCCTGATCATCCCTTCTAGTTCTCCGGTTCCTAAAATTATTTCATTTAGACTTATTTACTTACCAGGTTATTACACCATGTACAAGAATATATATATATTAAACTTTTATACTTATATAGATCTTTAATAAGCATGTCACACCATTACAAATATAATTTTTCTATTTGTTTGCATACATTAACCAAATAACTTGCCATTTTAATAAATATTAGTTTGTGCCAAATAGCAATGAAATGTAGTGAACCGTATCTTACATAGAAGTTTGTTACAAAACTATTTTTTCTTCAATTCATAATCTATATAATATTAACGTATATATGATAAATATCTGCAAAGGATCTTATTAACAAATATATCAGTAGCGGTTTCTAGTGCATGATTAACGAAGCATATTTATACAATTCTTATAGTAGAAACCGAACCGGCGACATTATTCTTTCATCGTCAAAATTATCTAGCAAGTAAATTTTCTTAAAGTGTGCATGCTCGATACTGGATATTGAGACAACGTTGATTAGATTAATCACCAATTAATATAAAATCATGCGGATTCTACTATGTTTGCTCATGTAAATTTGTTATTTGATACGCTCGTATGCAATATGTCTTTTATCATTTATGTTTTAAACGCATTTTGAAACGTCAAAAAAATCAGCCAGAAATGTCGAGGTTACATCTCGACATGCTCACTGATTTGTTTCATGAATACCCAAAAACAAAATAGTGTGGTGTGTAAAAAAGATTAAAGACCGGCTTTTCATGACACATTTTCTGCCTTTTCACATTTGCCATAAGTAATGTCAGTTTTCCGTGAAATTTGATGTGAGCACACAGTATGTTGAGACGTACACGTCAAATTTTTGCTTAGATGCATGTTTTTATTTTGGCGTTTCAAATCGTTTTTCTGATGGCATTAATATATGCCCCAATGTGGCAAACTGAATTTCATATGCTAAGCTACCGAATAATTTGGCGATAGCCCTCTTTCCTTCCAATGGCGTCACATTTTGTGATCGCCACCGTCATAGCTGCGTGCACGGGGCGAAGACATACAAATGGCCGCCCAGGCCAAGCTATATCAGCATCGGTTTGCCCCGGGTCGGGCTTGTGACCGAGAACGGATTTTAGTTCCTGCGTGATCGCGCGAGCCTGCTGGACTCCTTTAATCGTGCCCGATCGAGGAGAGGATCCGCGTCAACGCACTGGTTTACTACTCCGCCGCCGCCGCCGATCACTCACCTATATTATTCCGGCGCCTCCCACTGACCTGTCGAGAATACAATCGCCGCCTAAAAAGCGGCAAGGATTGGCCACGCACGTACGTCCATGCTTGCTTGCTCTCGGATTTGGGGAGCTAGCGATGTCCTACTCCTACGCTTACATGTTCAAGTACATCGTCGTCGGCGACGCACCCGCCCGCCCTTCCCTGTTAAACCTCTTCCCCCGCCGCCAGCTGCTAACGATCAGCCCGTTAGCCGCATGGATTATAATTTGGCACCGGTACTCAGTCTCAGATTGAGGGTCGGACATACGAGATTTTGAGTCGTGAAGATCGGACGGTCATGGTAGGTATTCTCTCTTCCATCGCCAATCACGACCTGTTTCCTACTCGGCCACGGTACGTACCGTCTCCGCCGCCACCACTGATTCCATGACCTATATTATATATATTCCGGCGCCTGCCACACAGACCTGCCGAGAATAACCCAAATCGCCGTCAAATCGTCAAAATCTAAAGCGGGAAGGATCGAGTGGCCACTGACGCGTCCGTCCGTGCGCTCTGATTCGGGAGCGATGTCGTCGTACGCTTACCTGTTCAAGTTCATCGTCGTCGGCGATCTGGGTGCGTGTTTCTTCTTCTTCTTCTTTTATTTACTCCGTGACGCTCGCACTGATCTTGTTGAGTTTATAGTTTGTTAAATTATATTCGTATGGTTATGTACTCAAATATAAATATTGTAAGTTGAGAGGACGAGAATGTAAAAGGAAGAAATAAATAAGGAAAAGGGGAGAGGTCGAGAACCTACTCCAGAACTCTGTTTTCTCCAGTTCTAGTCTTTCCTGTACATGTGAACTTCTCTCTCAAATCCTATTAGATTCACATCCAAATCCTGAGTTATTTTCTGTGATTGCAACATGGTATCAGAGCCGCTGATCCGCGGGCGTGTTCTCCGCTCAGATTTGGTCTGATTTGTGCTAGCTTGCCGGGGATTTGGTGGTCGTCGTGGTAGTGGCTGCCTGTGTGCATCGCTGCCGTCTCCGTCAAGATCGGCTGCCTGTGTGCGCCGCTGCCGTCTCCGTCAAGGTCGCCTTTGTGCGACGTTGTTGCCGGTGTCCCTCAGTTCCTGTGCTGCGTGAGGTTGGAGCTGCAGTCCGGCCGTGACTTTCTCAGGTACAAATAAGTTCAGTCTGGTTAGCTGAATCGATTGTGAAGCTGTAGTGCTATTCAGCTTTTCCAAGAATATATTATATATTATAGTTGCTCTAGTCATGGGAGAAACTGGTAAAGATTCTGGTATGGAAAAATTGGTGGAAAGTATGCAGCGTATGATGACTCAATTGCTGGAACAAGCACAATCACGATCAAGTAGTTCTGATGTTCAGAAAAACTTGGAGGCTAATCCAGTAAGGTTGACTGGTCCTGGTGACTTTTTTAGTTGGTCTCGTAATGCATTGTTGATCTTAGAGTCACATGGCTTTGAGAAATTTCTGAAGGAAGATGAAAAGAAACCACTGGAAGTTACACAGGAACAATGGGACCAAAGTCAAAAACGGGTCATGGTGTGGCTGCTTAGTTCGATGGATAAAGCTGTTAGGGAACAAGTTGAAGGCTTCCAGAGTGCCGCCGAGGTCTGGACGAGCATTGAAAAGCAGTTTTCGGGGAAGTCAAACAAGATGCAGGTTACAAGAATACTCCATGAATTAAGGCATGTCAAACAAGAACATAAAACGGTGACTGAGTATGCTGGCGAAATTAAAAAGCTCTTCCGAGACTTGGAGTATTTTAGACCATTCAAGGCACATGATCCTAAAGATGTACAACTTCTCCGAGAATGGTTTGAACCAATATTGGTACAAGCCTTCCTTGAAGGACTAAATGGGGAGTTCAACCTGCGTTCCCAACTAATTCATGCATTACCTGATTGGCCCACTTTGGATCAGACCATAGCTAGTATACTTGAGGAGGAAACAAGATTGTTGAATCAGGTCACAATTCCGCAAGCAAGTGTTGATAATAGGGCTGCATTATCTTCAGCTAATCAAATTCAATCAGGAAATAATCAAGCAGGTGCTCATAGGTTTGACTATGCAAAGAGGACTAAGGTTGTGTGTGATCATTGCAACAAACCAGGTCATGTGAAGTGGAAATGTTTTGATTTGGTTGGTTACCCTCCTGGATGGCAACATAAGACATCTAACAGGTTTCTTCGTGGTGGTGGTATGCGGAGAACGGATCGAGCTCACTTCACCTCATCTAAAGAAGAACAATCTGCAGTTACAACTCAAGCATTGGAAGAGTTCAAGGCAAAGCTAATGGCAACTGCTGCAGCAGGCACTTCTGAGATTCATCCCGATGCTCATACTGGGAAAGGTGAAAATCAGATTTTAACATCTTGGATAATTGATTCCGGGGCTACGAATCATATGACAGGCTCATCTAAATATTTCTCTACATATACTCCACGTTCTGGGAGAGATAGAGTACGAATAGCTGATGGGTCCTCTGCCCCAATTATGGGTTATGGAAACATCACATGTACTCCTTCTCTATCGTTGAGCCCAGTCTTACACGTCCCAAATTTTCCAGTGGACCTCCTGTCTGTTAGCTCAATTACAAAGTCGCTTAAATGCAGGGCTTCATTTGATCCTTATTCATGTATATTTCAGGATCTGAAGACAGGAACAATTCTGGGGACTGGAGTGGAGCATGAGGGCCTCTACTACCTCAACAATACTCAAAATCCGTATGCACTCAGTGTGAAGGGTATTATGTCAACTGATGAGTTACTTTTAATGCATTGTAGACTAGGGCATCCGTCGTTCCAAGCTCTTAGTCGCATGTTTCCATCCCAAGTTGAAAATCATTGTAAGGAGAAGCTTTTGTGTGATGTGTGTGAACTAGCTAAACACACAAGAACCAATTATCCGAGTAGAAATGTGAGAAGTAAGTTACCTTTTGATGTGGTGCATTCGGATGTATGGGGTCCATCAGTTGTAACTTCCCTTACAGGGGATAGATATTATGTGACCTTCATAGATGGTTTTAGTAGATGCACATGGCTGTACCTCCTAAAGCATAAGTCTGAAGTTCTGCCTGCATTCAAAGACTTTTTTAATATGGTGCATAATCAGTTTGGCTTGAATGTGAAGATATTACGTTCGGATAATGGTACTGAATATATCAATGGTGAATTCAGTAACTTCTTGTCTACTCATGGTATTATACATCAAACCACGTGTGTGAATACTGCAAAACAAAATGGGGTGGCAGAGAGAAAAAATAGGCATTTACTTGAAGTTGCTCGAGCTCTTATGTTTATGATGAATGTGCCGAAATTCCTTTGGGGAGAAGCAGTCAAAACTGCCGCTTATCTAATAAACCGTATGCCTTCTAGAGTTTTGGAGCATAAGACTCCAACTGAATGTTTACAAGGCTCTAACGCATTTATTGTGCCACCAAAAATATTTGGTTGTACATGTTTTGTTCATGATTACAGGAGTACAGCAGGAAAACTTGATCCAAGAGCCGTCAAGTGTATCTTTGTGGGATATTCTCCAACAAAAAAGGGGTATCGGTGCTGGTCTCCTACAGAGAAGAAATTCTTTGTGAGTATGGACGTTACCTTTCATGAAAAAGAACCATTCTATTCCTTAAAAGGAAAGGACAATGATATATGTAGCAAGGGGGAGAGTCTCATAAGAGAAAGTAGTGATAAGGGAACTGTAATGGTACCTATCAGGGATATCATACGCTCAGAAGATGAAAATGAGGGGGAGAAAACTGCCAATACAAATGAAGAAGGTGATAATACATTACTACCAGAAGTGTATGAAAATCTTTCAGGTCAACATGAGATGGAACCAGATGATGGAGAAGGTGCACCTGAGGAAGTTGATGAAGAAGTTGTTAATCAACCAGAAGTACTAGAGGAGACACCAGCAAGTGAAGAAATGACCCATGATGAGAGTGTTGTTGAAGGTACTGAAATCCATACACCATCCTCTAGTACTAAAATAAATGATGAACCGATTGCCTTACGAAAGGAAAAAAGAGTAGTAAATGTACCTGCACGTCTCAAGGATTGTGTAGGATATAAACATGATCTTGCAAAAGTTGTTTCATATGATAGATGTACTGCCTCTTTTAGAAGCTTTATTGCATCCTTGGATTCTACATCAGTACCCAAAGATTGGAAGGATGCAGTGCATGATCCTAAATGGAAGGCGGCAATGTTGGAGGAAATGAATGCTCTAGAAAAGAATAATATATGGCAATTGGTAGAATTACCGAAGGGCAAGGAACCGGTCGGATGCAAGTGGGTTTATACTATCAAGTACAACCCTGAAGGTAAAATAGAAAGGTATAAAGCTCGGTTGGTGGCCAAAGGCTACACACAGACTTACGGTGTCGATTACGAGGAAACATTTGCTCCTGTAGCAAAAATGAATACAATAAGAACTTTGATATCCTGTGCAGCTAATCTTGACTGGAACTTATTTCAGATGGATGTTAAAAATGCATTTTTGCATGGAGATCTTCAAGAGGAAATTTATATGCATATACCACCTGGTTTCAGCACAATAAAAACTGAAGGAAAGGTCTTAAAACTCCGTCGTTCACTGTATGGCCTAAAACAATCTCCTCGTGCTTGGTTTGATCGATTTAGAAAAGCTATGCTAAAATTGGGTTTCAGCCAGAGCAATGCTGACCATACTTTGTTTTTCAAAAGAGGTGATGGAAAAGTGACGATATTAATTGTATATGTTGATGATATTGTTATTACAGGAGATGATGATCAAGGTATTGAAAAAGTGAAGCAACATTTGAGGAATGAGTTTGAAGTCAAGGATCTAGGACAAATGAGATACTTTCTTGGAATTGAAGTCTCGTGAAGCTCAAGAGGTATCTATTTGTCTCAAAGAAAATATGTGCTAGATTTATTGTCAGAAACTGGTATGTCTGGGTGTCGTCCAGCATTAACACCAATAGAACAAAATCACAGATTGTGTAGTGAGTCGGGGGAACCTATTGACCGGGAGCAATATCAGAGAATTGTTGGTCGTTTGATCTATTTATCACATACTCGTCCTGATATAGCTTTCGCCGTAAGTGTCGTGAGTCAGTTTATGCATAATCCTAAAACACAACACATGGACGCAGTAAATCAAATCATTCGGTATTTAAAGGGGTGTCCAGGTCGAGGTTTATTGTATAAGTCAAGTGGCAACCTACAAATAGAATGTTACACTGATGCAGATTGGGCTGGTTCATTGGATGATAGAAGGTCTACATCAGGATATTGTACGTTTATTGGAGGGAACATAGTTACTTGGCGTAGTAAGAAACAAAATGTTGTTGCCAGGTCTACCGCAGAAGCAGAATTCAGAGCTATGGCTCATGGAGTATGTGAAGTCTTATGGCTAAAAATAATACTAATGGAGCTGGGTCTACTTGAGACAAGACCAATTATGTTGTATTGTGATAATAAGGCTGCACTAGATATAGCACATAACCCAGTCCAACATGGTAGAACGAAGCACATAGAAATTGATCGACACTTCATCAAAGAGAAACTAGACCAAAGAATAATATGTATGCCTTATGTGAGCTCTTCAAACCAAATAGCAGACATTCTTACCAAAGGTCTAGCTGAAAAGGTGTTCTCTAACTTATGTAGCAAGATGGGGCTATACGATGTGTTCACCCCATCTTGAGGGGGAGTGTTGAGTTTATAGTTTGTTAAATTATATTCGTATGGTTATGTACTCAAATATAAATATTGTAAGTTGAGAGGACGAGAATGTAAAAGGAAGAAATAAATAAGGAAAAGGGGAGAGGTCGAGAACCTACTCCAGAACTCTGTTTTCTCCAGTTCTAGTCTTTCCTGTACATGTGAACTTCTCTCTCAAATCCTATTAGATTCACATCCAAATCCTGAGTTATTTTCTGTGATTGCAACAGATCTCCTTTGTTAAATCTCTCTCTCCGGGAAGATTAATTGTCTGGTTTACCCCCACTGTTCCGCCTCAAAAAATTGTCTGGTTTTCTATGTCATGCATATAGTCCCCGGCTCCCCGCCGCCGGCGTGTTATGATCAGTCCGTTAGCCGCGTGGTATTATAGTTTAGCACTGGTACTCAGTCTCTCAAGATCGACCTACTGATGATTTCGATTAAGATTGCAATGCTAGGTGGCTAGGTGTGCACTACTAGACAGCTACGTTCAAATTAACTGTGCATTCTAGTTTGTCATGTGTTGCTAGTAGATGAGATCTGCAGTTTACCAAATACTCCCCCCCATTCAAGATAAGTGTCGCTGTTTTGAAGTTCAGAACGGAATTTTGAAGCTTTCAGTTTCTTCCACCTATGCTTTATGTTACGAGCCATGGATATCAATTGTAGCTAGCAACCTGTACTGCTTCCAGTTTTGACAGAATAGCTGGTCCTCATTTTCCAAGTTAAGTCTACCTGCGGTGGCCTTTGGCTGGCATGAAGAAAAATAAATCATAGCACTGTGTAACTCTCTGCATTTTGGAACAGTTTTATATTTGCAGTGTGTTATAAATTTTTTCTTGTGAATCTCTGTAAAAATCATGATCATCTGACCATGTCACGGCCTTCCTCTCCCAGGCGTTGGAAAGTCATGCCTCCTGCTGCAGTTCACCGACAAGCGGTTCCAGCCTGTGCACGACTTGACTATTGGTGTGGAGTTTGGAAACCGGATGATCACCATCGACAACAAGAAAATAAAGCTCAACATCTGGGACACGGTTGGTTTTTGTCTTATAAACTCGTAACTTCATCTCACTCTATTTTGGAACAAATACCCTCTTACTTTTGCCAGATCTTAAAACTCCGATGAATCACGTGCAGGCAGGTCAGGAGGCTTTCAGGTCGATCACTCGATCCTACTACCGAACTGCTGCCGTTGCTCTTCTGGTTTATGACATCACTAGGTACTTGCTACCCTGCCTTTTATAAACCATTATTAAGCCTTTGTATGTTGTCTTAGAATCTTATTAGTGTGGGTATGATATTGATTTTTTTTCCTCTATGCATTTTCTGACGAACAGGAGGGAGACCTTCAGCCATCTCGCGAGCTGGCTGGAAGATGTGAGGAAAGAGGCAGATGACAACAACGAAATCACCATTCTGCTGGTCGGCAACAAGACGGATCTAGCTCATAGACGAGTCGTCAGCACAGAGGAAGGCGAGCAGTTCGCCAAGGAGAACGGCCTCGCCTTCATCGAAACCTCTGCGAGAACCCCTCACAACGTGGATCAGGTAGATTAACTCGAAACGACAGACACACAAGTGCTAATTTAATTCTCCATGGCTTTTCTGACGTTGCTGGTCTGTTTCAAATGAATGTAGGCGTTCGTTGCAGCCGCGACGATGGTGTACGAGAAAATCCAGGAAGGTGTAATCGATACGGCGAAGGTGAATTCAGTTCCATATCACCCTAGCACATTCTTCCCATAATCTAGATACTTACTAGGTTACTTCTCTGGCTTGTTTTGTGCAGAGCTCGGGTGCCAAGGCTGCAGATGGTGTAGTAGTCATGGACCTGCACAATGGCTCGCTGTCGTCTCAAGTCGGTGGCTGCTGCAATAGCTGATCAAGAATAACTTACAGGACTATGTGATATCTTTCAGATATTGACCTCGCGCATGCTGTTTACCGGATGATGTATAGTACAATAGTACTATTTCTTAAACTGACCATCCAAATGTTCCGGTGATGAAGAGTGCACTATATAGTCCACAAATTATATGAAAAGAGACACATGTAGAAGTTATTGACCAAATGTTTTTCCAAGCGTAGATCAGCTCAATTCCACTTGTACTATTGGCTCCCTTTTAATGAAAACCTGCATGATTTATTCATCACTAGACTAGTTTTCTGTTGATCAAAAGACTGCTGGTTTCTATCCCGACTCCACGCCATTCTGGGCCTTCGTTGCAAATCTTATTTTTTAATCTTGTTTGTTACAAATCTTCTTTCAATGCTGTAAAGATAATAATAAACGGCTGCAAACGTTATCCTCCCATGATGTATATGTGTGCTAACGTTTATTAGAGATTTGTTGTTACCGATGGATTTGCTGCATACTCACGGTTTTTTTTGTTCTATTGATGCTTTCAAAATTGTACAGTTCTAATCCACTGAGGGAAAAATATCTTATATTATGCTATAAGAAAATAAGAAACACTTACTGTACGGTTGGGATTATGCTTCAAAGGGTCAGGGAGGAAAAGGATATTTTCCCCCAAATCCTCTCATCCTTAATTTTTTTTCAAGCGTATCTACAAATAATATGAAAGACCCCCATGCATTAGTTATTGACTAAATGTTTTTCCATGCCTAAGTCAGCTCACTTCGACACTTCCTCTTGTACTATTGGTTCCTTTTCATGTAGAACCTGCATTATTTATTCATCAATAGACTAGCTTTCTGTTGATTAACAGGCAGGTACTAAACTGTTTGGTTCCTTTTACTACGAAGTACGAACGCACGAGCAAGAAGATGTGACCATTCTGGGTGTTTGTTACAAATCTTTCTTCCATACTATAAATTTTCCGTGAACGGCTGCAAACGTTATCCTCCCATGTTGCATAGTGCATACGTGTGTCGACTTGTATTAGAGATTTGCTGTTACCGATGGATTTGCAGGACACTTACATTTTTTTATTCTAATGATGTTTTCGAAATTCTACCGTTTTGATCCACTGCGGAACTTTTGAAAAAAAATGTGTTAAATTGTGAAATAGTTACTGCCCGGGTGGGATTATGCTGCAAGGGTCAGCCAAAGAAGATTTTGAGTCTTATGAAGATCGGACAGATGCGTATCATGAACCCTCGACCACGGCGGCAATATGAAATTATGTGGGAACGGGAGGCTGAGCTTCCTGAATATGTGGCAAATGCATGGGAGCAAGCAGGGCAGAAATCTAATCTAGCTGATGTGATGTCCGGGATAAATTCTGTTATGGATGCCCTACAGCAGTGGAGCAAAAAGAAATTTGGAAATATTATCCGGGAATTAACAAAAGCTCGCCGGAAGCTGGAACATTTGATGATTGATGGTGCAGACCAACAGGAGATACGCTGTGCTAATGATCACCTGAATGAGCTGCTATACCGAGAGGAAATGCTATGGTTACAAAGATCTCGGGTCACATGGTTGAAAGAAGGTGATCGTAATACAAAGTTCTTCCATCAAACTGCTAAGTGGCGTGCTCGTAGAAACAAAATAAAAAAGTTAAAAGATGATCAAGGCGTATGGAAGGATGTCCCGACTGATATGGAGCTCATGGCGACGTCCTATTTTAAGGAATTGTTTACGAAGGACCCGTCTCTTAATCCTGATCATCTTGTCTCTCTCATGCAGCCAAAGGTGACCCTTGAGATGAACCAGAATCTTTGTAAGGACTTCACGGAAGAGGAAATTAGCGATGCACTTTTTCAAATCGGTCCTCTGAAAGCGCCGGGAGTGGATGGCTTCCCAGCTCGGTTTTATCAACGTAATTGGAGCACTATTAAGGTGGAAGTAATTAATGCTGTGAAGCTCTTCTTTGTTACTGGACATATGCCGGACGGGGTCAATGATACAGCCATTGTGCTTATACCGAAAAAGGAACAACCGGAAACTCTCAAGGATTTTAGACCCATTAGCCTATGTACGGTGATTTATAAAGTGATTTCCAAATGTATGGTGAATAGGCTCCGACCAATATTGGGTGAGATTGTATCAATGAACCAAAGTGCCTTTATTCCCGGAAGATTAATCACGGATAATGCCCTGGTGGCCTTTGAATGTCTTCACTTCATTGAAAATAATGTGAAGCATGAGAAGAACTTCTGTGCGTACAAGCTGGATCTATCAAAAGCGTATGATCGGGTGGATTGGGATTTTCTAAAGAAAGTGATGCAAAGGATGGGTTTCTCGTATCGATGGGTGGACTGGATAATGTCTTGTGTCACATCGGTACAATATAGAGTTAAATTCAATGGAAACCTCCTGGATTCATTTTCGCCTTCTCGGGGACTCCGTCAAGGTGATCCTTTATCTCCCTTTCTGTTTTTGTTAGTAGCTGATGGCTTATCTACTTTGATTCAGAATGAGGTGGATGGCCACAATATCGATGCTGTTAAGATATGTCGCCAGGCACCGGGGATCTCGCATCTACTATTTGCAGACGATAGTCTATTGTTCTTCAAAGCCACTGTTCAACAGGCACAAAGAATTAAAGTGATTCTAGATCAATATGCCATGAGCACGGGCCAGCTTATAAATCCCGACAAATGCTCTATATTCTTTGGTGAGTCTTGTTCTTTGGAAACCAGATTGGAAGTTAAGCAAGAATTAAACATCACACAAGAACTTTTTGAGGCAAAGTACCTTGGGTTGCCTACCCCGGATGGTCGGATGTCCAAAGACAAGTTTGAGAGTATCCAATCTAAACTTGCCAAATGCCTTGTTGAGTGGGACGACAATCATAAGTCTCAGGCTGCCAAAGAAGTGCTTATTAAATCTGTTGCTCAAGCACTTTCGGTTTATGTGATGAGTGTTTTTAAACTCCCTCTTGGTCTATGTGATGAGCTAACAAAGATCATTAGACGATATTGGTGGGGTGCTGAAAATGGGAAAAGGAAAACATGTTGGGTCGCATGGGACATATTGCTGAGGCCGAAGATGTGTGGAGGGTTGGGATTCAGGGATATGAGGTTGTTTAACCAAGCGTTGTTAGCCCGTCAGGCTTGGCGTCTTATTCAATTCCCTGATACACTTTGTGCAAGACTTCTAAAGGCGAAGTACTACCCCAACGGTTCCCTCATTGACACTGTTTTTACAGGGAACGGATCGTCTACTTGGCATGGCATCGAATATGGACTCGAGCTGCTAAAAAAGGGAGTTATTTGGCGTGTTGGGAACGGATCCCAGATTAGAGTGTGGCGAGATCCATGGATCCCTAGGGATGGCTCTCGCCAACCTACGTCTAACCAGGGGCGATGTCGCCTACGGTGGGTTGCCGATCTCATACAAGCTGATGGTGAGTGGAACCTACAGCTTCTCCAGCAATATTTCAATCAAGAAGATGTTACTGAAATCTTGAAAATAAAGACCTCTACAAGAAATGAGAATGACTTTATTGCTTGGCACCCGGATAAACGAGGTATATTCAGTGTGAGAAGTGCCTACCGCCTTGCATTATCTATAAGCATGCTTAATCAGGATCGTGGAGCAACTAGTAGTAGACCGCATGGTGAGAGGCCGTGCTGGAAGTTGATTTGGAGCTGCCCTGTGCCCCCAAAAGTCCGAAACCTGGCTTGGAGAATTGGACGTAATGCCCTTGCGACAAAGGATAACCTCCACAGAAGAGGCATGGCCTTGCATGCAACTTGTGATATATGTGGAGGGGAAGACGAAGACACTTACCATGCCTTTCTCCGCTGCCCACATGCCCGAGGCCTCTGGCTAGCTATGAAAGATGAATGGAGCCTGCCCCCTGACGACATGCTAGTCTACACAGGATCTGAGTGGCTCCTCCACATCCTTGATCGCATCACTGAAGACCAGCGCGTTATGTTGCTGATGACCTTATGGCGTATTTGGCATGCCCATAACGAGATCACGCATGACAAACCATGCCCCCCAATTGAAGGATCAAGAAGGTTCCTAGTCAGCTACCTTAACTCTCTTCTTTTAATTGAACAATTCCCTGTTGCAGATATCGCCAAAGGAAAGATGGTCGTTGACATGGAGAAGGGATTTAGTAGATCACCGGCCAAAGCGGATGGACGACAGAAGGTGCGGAAGAGGTGGTGTCCGCCGTCCGAGGGTACTACAAAGCTGAACGTCGATGGATCCTTCGTCAGCGGAGGGGAGGCGGGAACGGGAATGGTGCTTCGCAACCATAGAGGCGAAGTCATCTTCTCGGCGTGCCGTAACCTCCAGAACTGTCATGATGCAACGGATGCGGAGCTGCGTGCGATCGAAGAGGGCATTCAACTGTCCCTGCTATGGACAAACGAGGATTTCATCGTTGAGACCGACTGTGCCGACGCAATTGAGCTCATAAAAAAGGAGGCCCCCAATCTGTCCATCCATGCGTTCAGAATTGAAGCAATCAGAAATCTTATCCAGGAGAGAGGAACTGTTATAGCTAAGATTAGTCGTGACGCAAATTTCGCTGGTCATGAATTAGCTAGAATTGGTAGGTTACAGGCTAGAACCCAAGTATGGCTCAGTAGTTACCCCCCGGAAATTGCTACAGCCATTACTGAAGATTGTAATACCCCTGTGATGCATTGAGCATCCTCTCCCCTCCGCAAAAAAAAAAGAAGATCGGACAGATGCAAAGGGGAATGTTTTTTTCCTCAAGATCCTCCGAGCTCGTCCTTAAATTTCTTTGTATAACTAAAACTAAGTAGACTCATGCACACAAAATTTTATTTTCTGACGCTCAACACTGTCCTTAAGTAAATTGGTTTTCAGTCAATAGACTCGTGCACGACAAACTAGTAAAACATGCAACAACTTACCATACAGTAAAATAGAATCATGGACTTTGGTCTCATGAGCGAGGTGGTCACGAAGAAGAGAGATCGCCACACATTTATCGTGTCAACTTACAAACCACTCGTTGCCTGAAAGCCGGACGTTGGGCCGCCGAGGCCGTTTATCTGGAACGCCGTCGGAATCCCGCCCAGACGTTGACCTCCGAGCCCGTTTACCCGGTGTAGACTTGGAAACACTGGGGCGCCGAGGCTTTTTAGCCGAAGCATTCGCAGCGGCCGTCTTGGGTGTCGCCGGGAGCTTTCTTCCCCGTGAAGCTGCAATTCGATTGATCTCACCAACGAGCTCCTGGTCCCCGGCCTTGACGAACTCCTCGAAATCTTCAGGAATCTCATACATCTTTCCGAAATCCACGAGCAGCCTCAGGCACGTCCACTTGAGCGCCGGCAGCCTGTAGGTGTGCGCCACCTGCAGCCTCTCGAGCACGCTCTCGGTGCAGCCATCGTCCTGCAAGCTCCTCTCGCACGCCTCCTTCAGGTTCGTGACGTCGTACTTGTCGGCGGCGGCGACGAGCTCGCACCGGTGGGCGAGCAGCTCCTCCTCCGACGGGGCGGCGCCGTATAGGTATCCCATGAAGGCCCGGCACGCGGCGATGGACATGTCGGGGATGTCCACCGTGGAGAGCTCCTTCTCCCTGAGGTCGTGCGTGAACATGCTCAGGAACACCGGCGACCGCGCGGCCAGGACAGCGCGGTGGACCGTGATGCTACCGCCCACGGCGTTGACGGTGATGTCAGTGAGGATGTTCTTTCGCAGCATACGCGCCATGCCAGACTGAGCTTGATGCCATGACATCGTCCCCATTGGACTCGAGCTGGAGAGCCAGAATGGTCTCGGTTCGCCAAACTGTAATGGAAAAGAAGCTACATTACTAGTACAACGGTAGTTGTAAGGATAATTTTTATTTTGCTTCATACTAAGAGAGAACAGAGATACTCTCGACCGGGTTGTACTTATATCAACTCTCCCAACCAAGTGCCCTATTATGACAAATGAATTTTTGTGTCAATATTATTAGTTTTTCGTTTTTTATAAAGAGTATTAGTTTTAAATAATTAATTAAAACTCTAAATTGTGGGAATTCACCCTAGAGGCCATTCTGCATTGCAGTAGCACCGAGTTAGTCTCCCTTCGTTCTTTTTTCTTTCTATTCAAGTCTCAATATCCAATGTCCTTAATTTGGTTCAATTGCTAACTTGTGGGTTAGTGACAAGAAGTTTAGTGCTGATAGCACTGTACATGGAGCTGTGCTGTGGTCGATCTGGCTTAACTGAAACGACTGGGTTTTTAACAAAAATCCTTGGCCTGGCTTACAGGTGATCTCTGGAGAAAAATTGCAAGTTTGCTCTCCCAGTGGCAGGTGATGTTCTCCGGGACTGCAAAAGAAAACTTGGTCGCTGTGATTGGGAAGCTGGAACAGATTGTTCACGCCCCTCCGCTCCTGCTCTGGTCAGATCAAAATGAATCTTAAGAAGCTTACTGTTGTTGATCTTGATGCTGCCCCAGGCCCGATTCCGGCTGAAACTGCAGAAGATGTCGCCTGGAAGGTTTTTTTTGAAACGGGGCAAAAGTTTTGTCTTTATATTGATAATAAAGAAGAAGAAGAACAAGTTGGACGGTTTATAAGGGAAATCGTCCGAAAAACCATACAACACAACACACCACGGCGGCCCCAAGGCCACGCTCCAAAATCTAGTCGACGATCATGCTACCATAACAACCATGACCGACACCAACACGGCGTAGCCTGGAAGGTTACTACTGTTGTGCTTGCAAGCCGTCTGGAAGAAAAATCTCTGAAGCTGGTGGAAGATGGCCTATGGTTGAAGGTTGTCCCCATGTGATCCTCGCAGAAAATCTGCTGGAGTGGTCGCTGTAGTAGTAATTTCCCTGGGTTATCTCTGCAAAACCCATCGGCATGTAATAAAACTAGTCCCGTTGCATGTTGTAGTTTCGTTGGTGTTAAATTGTTGTACTGATCTGAGGCGACGGTGCTGTTGACCTCCCGTGAGATGTAAGAATGATGCAACAACGTGTGGTTTCGTTTTCTATGAAAATGGAAGCTATTAAAAAAACATAACTTTCCCTTAGAAAAAAGAAAGTTGTGCATTTCTTATCTCTTGACTATTACAAAAACTTAAATTATGATCGCTTCATCTATATCAGAGAAGTACATAAATAAATATATTGAAATACTTCATATTACCACCATATGTGTTTAATGCCATTCGCTCAAAATTACCCCACAGGCACACATGCATGTAAATCGTTCAATACAAAATGTGATAACAACAGAATTAGTAACAATGGACACGATATCAGGTTTGAAATTCTAGAGCCCCCGATAAGTATTATCTCTTGTCTAAACTTCACAAAGACATGTGTATTATGGAAAACCATATGTGATGTAAGAGCCAAGAACCACACTTTTTAGCACTTAGATTATATTGCTGTGTGACGGAGTCCAAGAACACCTCAGTCGCCTCTCGTTGGCGCAAAAAAGAGAGGCATGCATGCCACATCGCTGGTCATTATCACGTTGTACATATTTGCCATAAGAAAGTTAACATGAGTATGGTGAATAGCTAAGTCAATGTGGGTTGCCATAAATTAAGTAATATAGACGAACCGATATGTTGCGAGAAATAAACTAGACTACAAAATTGTTTGTCTCAACTTTAACGGCAAACTCCGACTAAAAATGGTCGGGGAGATAACGGAACGACGCAAGCAGAGAATCTTAGTAGTTTCCAATAAATTTAGCGGCTCACATCATGAAAGATGAGCAAGTCGTGGACCGCCATCATCGATTAACACCTATATAGTACTAAATATTTGGTCCACCGATAAACATGCCCCTTCAGTAATTAACTCTATTATAGTATAATGTATTTAGCTTTACAAAATACAAATAATTCTTGATATTATACAAATACAGTTTGTTCAACAGTATTTTTCAAGACATGTGTGGTTCTAAAAAAGGTAGTGTTACATTTGTGACGCATGATGTAAATAAAACTTTTATCCATGACAGTCTCTTCATCATTAATAAACCAGAAGTAAAATAGGAGCATAGCCATAGTTTTACCTGGAAAGCTATGAACTATGGCCGGTTGAATTTTTGGAAAACATATAACTTTCAAGGAAACGGAAGCGGCGACAAATTGGCAATCTGGCGGGGAAAGGGAAAGCGTCACGGAAGTGGAAGTAGGCTTGTGACGTCTGCGCGGTCGAAGAACCGATAGTTGCCTTCAGAATTTAGATTAAGCAATTAAAAACTTTATAACTAGTTATCCGATCAAAAGTACATGCTGCGGCCAAAAGCAAGAGAAGGCCAAAAGCAAGAGAAGGAAATATAAGCAAATTAAGAGGAGCAGTGACTATACCATGTCCACATCCCCACTTTAAAGCGATTGGATATTTTGTTGGACGGATCATTCGTTCCAACCTCGAATAGCACAAATCTTCCTTCGATTTCAACGTCGTTCCGTGGGGTGGAGCTTGACATATCTTCGATGAACCCTTGTGTTGGCAAGTGGTAGCAAAAGGCGGCGTCCTGTTGAGAGAACCCTAGCTAGATCGGGAAAATTACTTTTGCCAAGGGAAGAAGGAGCCAAGGAGGGACGAAGGAGGGAAACCCCAATCTGCTCGGCATCCTACCTGAACAGAAAATCAGGGCTGTACAAATATGATTTGGGATCCGTTCACGGTGATGGGCCGGTAACGGGCTCAGATGGATTCGAACTGTAGAAGTTTTTCTTTTGCGAGGAGATAAAGAGATCACCCACGCGTGCTTAGCGTTGTTATGGTTTATTGATGCTGTCTGCGAGTAGGCGGCGACAATTTCATCAGATGTGTCTTTCCTTGGTATTTTTGACTTGTTCGGCAGCTGCGACATATGGTCATGGCGATGTTGGTGTGCGATTGAAGATGACAAAGCTAAAGTGGGGAATGTGGTTCGTGGATGGCATAACTGACGGGATCCCTCGACTTTGTCGACGGGAGGCGGCGGATCTGAGGCCGGGCCAGGGAAGGCAAGGAGATAATCCCCGGTTGACATGTTACAACGATGTCTGCCTCCCCGCGCGCATACCTGGTCTTTGGCAAAAAGCCTCGATGAGCGAGCCGGTCGTGTGCTATGACCGATAGTCTCGCTATGTGCGGGGACCTATTTTTTTTCTTTATATGGAGGTTCTTTTGACAAAGTTTTACCTAGTTGAATTCCTACGACACTTAATCCGGATCGGAGAAGGGAGTATTTCGATTGGCTGGACAATTTTTATGAGTTTATTAATCGGGAGTTACTAGTAGTTGAAACATTATGGGTGTTGAGCTGCATTAGTGGCCACGTTGCAATTGCATGCCGCACCTTTGCAAGTCGGAGAGTGGATCGTGCAAGGCAACGGAAGCACCTGTTTGGTGGACGGCCAACCGACCCGATCCTCGACCACGAGCACTGCCGTGCAGAGCACCGCAAGAACGGATTAGCGTAGACGCCACTCCGGCTTCCTAGAAAGCGTTCGACTCCATGGCCCTTGCAGTTCAGTTCGTGCCTCAAGCCAAGCCAAACCAAACCACATGTTGCCAAGGCAAAGGCAAGACACTCAAAATCATCGGAAATCGTCGGATAACTCCGACCATCCATGTGCCCACAGCCCATGATGGAGCAGTAAACTAATGCCGTAACGCGCAGTAATTAACAATCACAAACTGACGAGTGGCGTTAACTATGAATTAATCACATGATAGTAGTCCGGTAAAAATACTCTGCTTAATCAACAAAGGAATAGTACTTACAACTGAAAGCAAACGCGAATCCATCCATCGGTCCCCGAGATTTTTCCTCTTTACATACGGATACGGCAGCAGGCAATGCCGGCCGGCCGTGACGCGCGGCGGATCTGGGAGTTGGGAGGCTGGCTAGTAGGGCGGCGGCGCGACGTGGCCGGCGAAGGGGCGGAATGAGGAGGAGGCGGATGGCGCGCCGGCCTGGAGGTGGATGTCGTTGGAGAGCTTGTGGAATCCGCGGGTGTAGACGCCGAAGCCGAAGACGACACCGACGCCGACGAGCACGAGGATGATGAGCGTGCAGATGCAGCACGCCTTGCTCGGGCAGCAGCACATCTCGGCCTACCTTCCCCTCCGGCTCCGGCTCCGGTTCCCCTTGCTCTTCTCCTCGCTTCGCTCGTCGTACTAGGAGTAACGGAAAAGCAGAGGCGCTTTTGGTGGTGGGGCTCTGGGTGGCGTGCGTGCCCGGCGGCGCGGCGGGTTATAAATGGGCGGAGGAGAGCTGGTTGGGTTCGGTGCGGTCCCGTCGTGGTTGGGCTGGTGGCCGTGGATTCCGTGCCACGACGCCCTTTTCAAGGCGAGGTGGTGGAAGTGGACGACGCTGCGGTTTCGGAAGTGGCGCACGGGTTTGAGCTTGTTTCCGTTTCTGACAGATTTCATCACCCTAATCTTTGGATCGTAAGAATTTCAAAATACGTACCCCTCCGTTCATAAAATGAGAGGTCTCAAATTTATATGTATCTAGTCATTGTTTAGTGTGTAGTTACATACAGGTTTGGACAGACATGTGACATGCTTTTATAAACAGACGGAGTACAACTTCTGGACAACTCCAATCCTCAGAAAGTTTTCCTATTGACTGACTTTGGATCAAGCAGATGGTCACCCAAATTGATATGGGTTGGATTCATGTTGCCCCAATTTTTAATGGAATTTTATCATCTATTCTAACCTCTTTGTTACGCTCAAGTGGGTAGTGCCGATGACGCTTTTACATGTTTTATTTGAGCGACTATTTATGTCGTTCATATGTGTTTTACCATATCTGTTTTGCATAGACAACACCGTGAAATTCCAATGTTCTTCTTATCCCTGTATTTTTCATCCTTGCGCGATCCAAAGAGCCCGTTAATTTTGATGAAGAGTAAATAACTATTTGTACTCCTTCGTTCGTGCGTACAAGGTCATCTTTCATACTTACATCGGGCATGTACAACGGAGAGTGCTTAGAGAGATGGTTAACAAAAAACAAACCAGCTTTTGTCTAATCATTGGAGCTTATTTATAGAACAAATATGCTTAATTAGGCATGACTATAGCTTACTTTTGAAATGTTCACTCCAAATTTATATTTTCTTAGGACTAGTTGTTACATAAAATGAAGTGTTTTATATATAAGAGTGAAAATTATCCTTTAAACCGTTCCTCACGTTACTATGTTAGTAGTTCTTTCAATAAATCGTTGGTACCTCTATCCAACACAGTTTTTTCATCATGCTCAAGTTTTGCTATTATTTATCAATTGGAATATGTTAGCAATTATTATCCATTTATAGAGTTTTGAAAATAAGTTCATGATAAATCTAGTGCTTGAGTGAACAAACTAATATTTAACAACGTATTAAATTGGAAACGACGACCCTTATTTGATGTGGTTTGGTTGAACTTCTTGAATATGCCCACAAACCTTCCTATCCAAAGTGCCAAATCAATTCTTTGTACAAGAATCAAAATTCATAAAGCAAAACTGGACTAACGCGGGCAACACAAGATATACATTATTTGGTATTGACACCTTTATCGAATGTTAATTAATGATTGTTTGCAAAAATAAACGTACGGATCAAATGAAGTGAGCATAAATAGAGTCGTAGTGTTTGTTACTTTTTTTTTTTTGCTTTCTCACGTCCATAGCCGATTCTCCATGTCACAGGGTAACGCTCATATATGAAAAAAAATCCAAAAAATCATGTTCAAGAGGTACGAGGACGTTCAAACTGTTTGTACCAACCCTGAGCTTCTAGTGCTACCTGAAACCATGGCTTCGCTGGACCTTCCGATAGCACAATGTTGGTCCTTTGGAGGTTCTTGGAAACACGCAAGAGATACTCGATGATCTCACAAACACCGTCGTCCTTTGCACGTTGTTTGATCTCCACAAACTTGAGGTTCAAATGGTAGCCAGACTTTTTTGTTGACTCGGACCTATCTGCCGTCCTTTCAGGGCGCGGCGGATGCTTTAATTTAGCAATAAATAATAATGAGTAGGGTTATGGTTAGTCTCAATTGCAGTAAACTGAAAGGAAGGCGACATGCATAAACTGATGGAAGCTAAAAGTCACATGCATGCAGGTTAATTCAGATATAAGGTGTACCTTGCAGTTCTGGAGAATGAGTTTCTCCAAGTTGGGAGCGTGGCGGAGAAAATACTCCAAGAGGGTGGGCGTGTCACGGGTGAAATCACAGTCGTCCAGGATGAGTGTTGTGAGGTTATGGAATTCTGGCAAATCCCTGCCATCTCTACATTCCATCACCTGAAAGAACAAAGAACAAAGATTATTAAGGAAGAAGCCAAGAAGGAATAGCTAGATTAAGGTGAGATGAGTTAGCAACGCACGGACCCAGCATAGCGACGGGAAGCTGGATATCTCTAATTTTGTCACGCTACCAAGACTGCAGAGAAGCCCGAACTCGTTGTCGGGGTCGTTGTGTCTGGCCAAACGAAGCGTGGCCTCTACCAGCGAAGGCACTACAAACTCCCACAGCTCAACGTAGCGCTGCAGGAGGACGAGCTCCAGAGAAACGAGGCCAGGAGCCACGATGCGTGGGGTGTAATCCTGGTCGAGAGAGCTGCTGTTCATGCGCCTGTTGGAAGAGTCGACGACGAGGGTCTTGAGCGTCACTAGTGGAAAACGGCTCTTTAGTACCGGTCGGGGAGGAGCATCAGTACCGGTTTCGCAACCGGTACTGCGCAATCGGGACTGATGCCCCCCCAGCATCAGTACCGGTTTCTTATCGTCCGGTACTAAAAGGGCCCCCACGTGGGCGTGGGGCTCGAGCTCGTGCGGAGAACTTTTAGTACCGGTCGGTAACACCGGCCGGTACTAAAGGGTTTAGGTTTTAAGGGTTTTGCAATTTATTTTTCGTTTCCTTTTTTTTCTGTTATCTGTTTTCTTTTCTTCACTGCAATTTTATTTTATGTTTTCTTTTTCATCTACTGTTATACATTCATACGGTATTATATATATACACGGTACACGTTGATGCATACGTAATATACTTCCGTATATGTATTCTACGCTACTACATACGGTAAACGTTGATATATAATATAATTTAGATATAGAACATATTCATACTACGTTATTACATACATATATACATATATACAATCCGGTGTATAGAGATCGCAATAATGTCATACATCCTCCTCTTTCATATGGCATAGCTATATTTAGGATTATGGTATTCTCCCTTTGGATTCATGACCTCCTCAAGGATAAATCCCGCTATCTCCTCTTGAATTGCTTCTACGCGCTGATGTGGTAGGATGGCGTTCCGCTTGTCGTTAAGCTTTAAACGAGATCAATATGAATATATTAGTTGTGTGTGTATATATATATATCAAATCATAATAAGATTGAAATATAGTACAAGCCAGTCACACTCACATCCATTCTTTTTTCACGCGACGCCTGCTCAACGCTCAAGGTCCTCATGAACTCGCAGACGTAGAATCCACATAATTCATTTCCCGGAGGCTGCTTCATGGTCTTTACGAGAATATAACTTAATTAAATAATAATTCAAAATGATGATGAATTAAAGAGACTATGTTTAATAGTAGCACACTTACATCAATATGTTTAATAGTCAGCTCTGGTTTCCATTCACCCCTCTCTCTCTTGATGAATATTTTCCAAACCCTACTCACAAAAGCAAATGAATAAATGTGTTATGATTACTTGATATCATGAAATGGGGTTAATGGTTGAAATTACCTCTGAAGCATGTCAATCAAGTCCTGGTAGTATGATTGTGGTTTGCGTAATGAGTCAAATACTTCAACTAATCCCTTGTCAATGATAATGTCCAGTAGAATCCAATGGAAGCTGCACACGTTTATATAGTGAGGCATGAATATAACTCATCAATTAAACTTAACATCTAGTCATTAGCAATATAGAAATGTGTTGAAGACAGTCACACTCACTTGAAGTTGTAAGGAAGAAGTATATCTGCCGCATGTGTTTGGCTCAATAGCGACCTCAACAATGCCTCCTCGCAGTCCCCGGGCTTCCGCTCTAAGTTTTTGCAGTTAACGATAGATGGGTCAATGAACCCAACTTCCCAGAGTCTTTTCCTTTTGCACTCGATAAGCATCCACCTGCATATATAATAGCATACGAAAGAATATAGTGCAGATAATTACAGGCTCAATTAGTGAGGATAATTACATGCTCAGCTAGACATTTAGAAAAAACACTTACAGAACATAGCAACTCATGATAGTTGCGTCGAGAGCACGCCGGTTGTATAACTGCCATAATTCATCAAATTCGATACATATCTCGTGGTTGACGAAGAATTGGTCTTCTCGGTATGTCACGTAAAACACGAGTTGCTTGTCCTTTGCAACCTTCATGTACCAGTCATGCAATCTCCGCATTTGAAAAGCTAGACGCACCATCTCATCACTAGGGAGAAGATCTTTCCCGTAGACAAACGTCCGTGCTATCTCAGTCGACTTGGGGAAAAGTGCGTCAAATGCATCATCGTCCATGTAGTCAGTAACAGGAACATTTGTCCCAACGTTGGGACTCTTGTCTGTCTGAACCTTCAGCGGGGCGACCGACTGTACTTTCTGTTCTCCGAGCTGGGGAACCTTTTTCCCCTTCTTCTTCTTCTGTGCAGCGACCCTTTTCTTTTTATTCTCCTCTTGCGTGTCAAAACTCTTCGAGATAGAGCGTTCATAGTTATCAGGCAAAGTTCTACGGTCAGGATCACAGACGATGTCTAAAAAGTGTTTAACACCCTTAGGGTTTAGTACCTGTTTTGGCTCGGGCACTTTCTTCGCAAAGTGTGCGGCATTGTGAGCTTTGACCAAGGGAGCATTCTCCTCAACGGTCCGGTGGTAAGTTAACACCGGAAGATCCTTCAACGACGGCCCGTACTTGTAGGTGTCCTTTGGAGCACCACTCGACGCACCGGCAAGCATCTTCTGCCTCATTGAGAAGGTCCTATTGCCGGTGGGCGGACTCTTTGCAAGCTCCGGGGTGGACTCCCGCTGGAGTGGACTCTTTGCAAGTTCCGGGGTGGACTCCCGCTGGAGTGGACTCTTTGCACGCTCCGGGGTGGACTCCCGCTGGAGTGGACTCTTTGCACGCTCCGGGGTGGACTCCCGCTGGGTTGGACTCGCGCACCGGGGAGATGGAGTCGCGCTGGGTTCCCTCTCGGTGTCCATATTTTCAATGCGGGGTGGACTTGGAGGTTGATTGCTACTCGGAGGGGTTGGTGGCCTACGCGTCGATTCTCCAGGAAACACGATGTGTTCCTTTCTCCATAGAATGATTCCGCGCAACACTTCTCCCAGTGTCGTCTCCCCTTCAGCTCCAGGAAAGTCAAGCTCTAGGTCCTCGAATCCGTTCATAATTTCGTCCACCCCGACTCGCGCGTAGCCAGCTGGAATCTGACCGCCATGAAGGGTTGCTCCGGGTATATTCTCTAAAGCAAAGCCGACCGCCACCTTTATGGATAGGTTCCTCATCTTGATGTGCAGCTCACAGTTTGTTCGCCCCTGAATCTGATCCACGGGGTATGTTGCGTCATCAAGCTGGACATTTTGTGTGGAAGCCACGCTGCTTTTCCGCTGAGATGCCATATCAAGTTGGTCCTCCTGCGGCTCAGATACCTTTTTCTGCCTCATTTCATGTCGCAGGTCTATTATCATGTCTTCCAACCGCTGATATTTCTCTGCCTCCTGTTTCTTCTTCCTGTCGCGACTCCTGTAGGTGTCCCTATGCTCGGGGAACCCAACCTTCCAAGGGACGACGCCCACGCCTCGTACTCGCCCAGTGTGTTCAGGATTCCCGAGGGCGAGTGACAGCTCGTCCTTCTCTCTATTGGGCGCGAACCTTCCCTCCCGAGCGGCAACTACTGCATCATCAAGTTCTTTGGCTTTATTCCGAATTTTTTCTCTTTCGGGCTCTCCCTCGGGGCCTGGTTTAACCTTTTCCTTCAACACAAGATTCCCTGTCTGTGGGTCGGGCTCCAGCCCGACGCTGTACGCCCAATGTCTCGCCCTTGCGGGATAGCTTGATGTACTTGGAGTGACCCCGGCAGCAATTAACTTGGCGTCCCTTTCTTGCCACTTAGGAATGGCGGTCTTATAGCCACCTGGCCCCAAACGTTGGAAATATTGCTTTTTGTCGGCATTCAACTTATTTTTCGCCGACTTTTCCAGAGCTTCTTCTGATTCCTTGTAGTCCTTGAATTCTTGCCACTGATCTCTTATCCTCCTGTACTGTACGTCTTCAAAATTAGGGGTTTTCTTTGTCTTGATGAATTGCTGGTATAACCTTTTCTTGTAGTTCATGAATTGTTCGGCCATTTTCTTTAGAGTCCACTGGAAGACTTTCTTTTTCTCGGCATCTCCGAGGCCTGTCGGTAGGGCGAAATTGTGGAAAACGGACTTCAGAAGTTCCCTCTTGCAAATATCTGACACAAAACTCTCTCCTCCACCCTTCGGCTTGTGCCATTCTCGGATGGTGATCGGAATGTTGTCCCGAACAATAACTCCGCACTGACTCACAAATTTACGTGCGTGCTCTTTCGGAGCAATCGGTTCGCCAATTTCAGAGATTTCTTCGATATCAAATCTTTCTTCTTTTAACTTTTTGGCCGGGCCTCGTTTTCTTTTAACAGACTTGCTCGATCCCGATCCGGAGGGCTAAAAGAAGAAATATTATGTTAAAACATGTATATCTACACATATCAAATCATTAATTTATCACCATAAGCTATGTATACCTCGTCGGTATTCTGCGCTACATTCTCATCGGCATTATTGTTCGAGGCGGATGGATGAGCTTCTAAGTTATAAATCTCCTCGTCCTCCATTTCACCACCGGACATGTTAAAATATTGCGATCCATCATCTTCACCATCTCTGATGATGTCGAACAATTGATCTTCCCCTGCTCTGCCGTCCATAGCTTAACTAATACAAAAAAAAAAGATAGAACAATTTAGTGCCAAATCAAGTGCCAATTGATCTTCCCCTGCTCGGGAACGACGGTGAGGCGCGGGATCAACGAGACTCGGGAAGGTCACAGAAAGGACGACGGTGAGGCGAGGGATAGACGGCGAGATTCCTACATGATGTCAAGTTATAACGGTGAGGCGAGGGATCGACGAAATCAAGTACTTTGCATTGAGGAAATTGTGGTTGCATTCCCCGCGCGTTGCCGCGGGAAATTGTGGTTGCATTTTCACAATACTATTTCACAAATTCTAACACTTTCATTCACAAATTTCAACACTTGCATCCACGCTATTTATTACATTGTAGCATTATAATTTTTGCATCAAATAAAATTACATAGTAGCATCCATAAAATTACCCTAAATTACACAATTACTTTGCACAACTACTTTGCATCCACACTATTAATCCAAATTTACAAACTTCCTAACATTGCAAAACAGACAGCAAGGCCTCATATAGAATTGCTTCAGGGATGGTGTCAGCGAACAACGTGGAATGAACATTGCATATATGTTCAGACAACATGGTTCACTCACACCTCCCTGAAGATGCAACGTGCAACGATCTAATCATCGGCCAAAATTTAGAAACTTCCTAAAACAGTAGCAAAAATTGCAAGTACTTTGCATCAAATAAAATTACATAAGTACTTTGCATCAAATAATCTAACACTCTATTTAACAAATAATCTAACACTCTATTTAACAAATAATCTAAAAACAGTAGCATTTGCCCCAAACGTTGGAATCTATTCACTTTGTCACATTGACAAATCAAAAAATTGCACAAATCCTACAAACCGTAAAACAATACTAAAAATCCTAAAAATCTAACAATAGCATTCACATAAATATTCTAACACTATTACACTTTAAATTCTAACACTAGCATTCACATAAATATATTATTGCTAACACTAGCATTCACATAAATATATTAGTGCTAACACTATTACACTTTAAATCCTAACAATAGCATTCATATAAATATTTCCTACAAAATCCGAACAATAGCATTCACAAGTTATGAATTTCCTGCAAAATCCTAACAATAGCATAAATATATTGTAAAATCCTAATAGCATAAATATATGATGTCAGCATGATGTCAGCATGACGTCAGCAATGGAGCTCTCGTCCCCTTCTGCTTCTTGCGTCCCTCGATTGCGCGCCAGAGGGAGGAGCCGCACACACGGCGAGTCGCGCACCGGCATGCGCGACCAAATGGTGGCGGCGCTGTCCTAGAATGGTGGCGGCGCTCCGCTGTCGGCGGCGGTTCTCTAAGCCCTAGCACCGGTGGCGAGAAGGAGGGAGGAGCCGCGCACACGGCGAGTCGCGCACCGGCATGCGCGACCAAATGGTGGCGGCGCTGTCCTAGAATGGTGGCGGCGCTCCGCTGTCGGCGGCGATTCTCTAAGCCCTAGGACCGGTGGCGAGAAGGAGGGAGGAGGAGACGGCTCACCTAGCACCGGCGGAGCGACGGCCGGAGTCGGGAGAGACGAGGACAACGTCGGGGGCGGCACGGCTTCTCCGGCGATGGCGTATAGGGCGTCTCCGGTGATGGCGGCGCGGCGTCTCCTCTTCGTCGTCGTCGGGGACTCGGGTCTGTGTAAGAGAATGAGAACTGCCCGATCTGGGCGTGGGCATTTAATGCATAGACCTTTAGTACCGGTCTCTAGCACGAACCGGTACTAAAGGTCCTTCAGTACCGGCTGGTAGCACGGCCCGGTACTAAAGGTCTGTCGATTCGGCGCCCAGAAACTGGCGCGAAACGAAAACATTTAGTACCGGTTGCAACCAGCAACCGGTACTGAAGGTGTTTTTTGTATTTTATTTCCCTCTTCTATTTTCTGTTTTCTGTTTTTGTATATCTACTGATGTAATTGTCTAAAACTAGTAAAATTAGTTTCTAATAATTTGTAAAAAAATTATTTATATTCAAGAACATGTTTTCAACAAATTACAAAGAATATTGACATTTTAAAAATGTAACATTTAAAATAAAAGGTATTTTATATCTATTTTCTTTTAACTAATTAGTTTCTAAAACTTTGTACAAATCTCTATTCCACAAATAGGTGCATATTGGTATAAGAAACAGTCATGCCAAAGGAATTCTTGAAATTATTTTCATAAATATCATTTTCCATTTTTTTAAGTGCAAAAAATGACTTTTTTTGTGAACAAAGTACCAAAAATATGATGTAAAATGGCACCCATTTAATTTTCATGGAAACTAGTCCACATATGATGGATAATCCCCAAGTATTAGGTTTTTCTTTGATTTCTACCTAATTTCCCTAGTTAATTGAGTTTATGTCGATTTTTCGAAAGTAATTCAAATTTTATCTACAACTGTTTAATAGTTTGGTCTGAAGTTTTTGGAAAAATCATTTTAAGGTACACAACTAGTGGTTATATCACAGAAACGTTGATAGTTCTAGAAAATATTACATCTTTCGATGAATTGTCACCGCGACCGTTTTGATCGTTTTTACCGAAAAATGAAATAATGTGATAAACACTTCAAAAAAGGAAATCATTTGGCATGGGACCTTATATGTGTACTTGTTGCTATGAAAAATGATCAACTTGATTTCTGACAAAATTTGCAAAAAAAGTCTTAACAAAAAAGGTCTATCATGTATGAACATCTAGAAGTTTCAAGACAAATGACCAAGTTATGGTCATTTCAACAACATAGTTTGTGATAAAGAACTCATATTCCACAACATAGTTTGTGATAAAGACCTCATATTTCATAAATATCATTCCTGGATTACACATCACCAATATTCCCATCTGTTGTATTATTCCTCCTTTTCTTCGATTGCTTAACTTTGCGCCGGAACCATGGAGAATCTTCATTACTTAACGTGATGCTTGGGTCAGTGTTGACTTTGAAGGGCGGAATTTCATCAAACTTATCATAATCTTCTGACATGTCTGTCTTGTCCTCCACTCCCACGATGTTTCTTTTCCCTGAAAGAACTATGTGGCGTTTTGCCTCGTCTGATGTATTCGCTTCCATATTTTTTCTTTTCTTCGGTTTGGTAGACATGTCTTTCACGTAGAAAACTTGAGCTACATCATTTGCTAGGACGAACGGTTCGTCTTTGTAATCAAGATTGTTCAGATCCACCGTTGTCATTCCGTACATCGGGTCTACCTTTACCCCGCCTGCATTCAGCTTGACCCATTTGCACCGAAACAAAGGGACCTTAAAAGAAGGTCCATACTCAAGTTCCCATATCTCCTCTACGTAACCATAATATGTGTCCTTTTGCCCATTGCTGTTTGTTGCGTCAAAGCGGACACCACTGTTTTGGTTGGTGCTCTTTTTATCTTGAGCGATCGTGTAAAATGTATTCCCATTTATCTCGTACCCTTCGAAAGTGACTATAGTCGAAGATGGTGTCCTGGCCAACAAGTACAGCTCAACATCAACTTCGGTGTTACTCATGAGATGTGTTTGCAACCAACCGCTGAATTTCGCCGTGTGTTGATCTTTAATCCAGAACTCATCCTCCACCGGGTTCTCAGATCGTAAAATATTCATGTGTTCCTCGATATACGGAGCTGCCAATGAGGAATTTTGTAGAACTGTGTAGTGCGCTTGACTGAAAGAAGGTCCGTCCCTACATACAAATACTTTTTTCCCTAGAGTGTCTTTTCCACTCAGTCTCCCCTCATGTCGCGACTGTGGAACACCAATCGGATTAATGTCAGGAATAAAGTCAACACAGAACTCAATGACCTCCTCGGTTCCATAGCCCTTGGAGATGCTTCCTTCTGGCCTAGCACGGTTATGAACATATTTCTTTAAGACTCCCATGAACCTCTCAAATGGGAACATATTGTGTAGAAATACGGGACCGAGAATTTGAATCTCTTCGACTAGGTGAACCAAGACATGCGTCATAACATCGAAAAAGGATGGGGGGAACACCAACTCAAAACTGACAAGACACTGGACCACATCATTCTGTAGTCTTGGTAGGATCATTGGATCGATTACCTTCTGAGATATTGCATTGAGAAATGCACAAAGCTTCACAATGGGTACTCGAACATTTTCCGGTAGAAGCCCCCTCAATGCAATCGGAAGCAATTGCGTCATAATCACATGGCAGTCATGAGACTTTAGGTTTTGAAATTTTTGTTGTGCCACATTTATTATTCCCTTTATATTCGACGAGAAGCCAGACGGGACCTTGATACTGCTCAGACATTCAAAAAATATCACTTTCTCTTGTTTGGTTAGAGCATAGCTGTCCGGACCGTCATAATGTTCTGGAAGCAGGCCGTCTCGTTCTTTCAAACGTTTCTGGTCCTCCCGTGCTGCCGTTGTGTTTTTTTTCTTCCCATACACGCCCAAATGGCCTAGCAGGTTCACACAAATATTCTTCGTCACGTGCATCACGTCGATTGCAGATCGGACCTCTAGGACTTTCCAATATGGTAGCTCCCAAAATATAGATTTCTTCTTCCACATGGGTGCGTGCCCGTTTGCGTCATCTGGAACCTTTAGTCCTCCAGGACCCTTTCCAAAGATTACTTTTAGATCCTTGACCATATCAAATATTTGTTCACCAGTACGGTCCATAGGCCTCCTACGGTGATCTGCCTCACCTTTGAAATGCTTTCCTTGCTTCCGGACGTTATGCCTGACCGGAAGAAATCGACGATGCCCCAGGTACACACACTTCTTACAATTATCCAAGTATATACATTCAGTATCATCCAAACAGTGTGTGCATGCATGGTATCCCTTAGTTGTCTGTCCTGAGATGTTACTAAGAGCAGGCCAATCATTGATCGTTACGAAAAGCAACCCTCGAAGGTCAAAATCCTCCTGTTTGTGCTCATCCCACACACGTACACCTTCTTCCCGCCACAACTCTAAAAGTTCGTCAACTAATGGCCTGAGGTACACATCAAGCTCGCTCCCTGGTTGCTTCGGTCCTTGGATGAGCACTGGCATCATAATGAACTTTCGCTTCATGCACAACCAAGGAGGAAGGTTGTAAATACATAGAGTAACAGGCCAGGTGCTATGACTGCTGCTTTGCTCTCCAAAAGGATTGAAGCCGTCCGTACTTAGACCAAATCTTAAGTTTCTTGCGTCATCTGCAAAGTCCGGGAACTCTCTCTCGATTTTTCTCCACTGGGATCCATCAGCGGGGTGTCTGAACATCGCGTCTTTCTTCCGGTCCTCTTTGTGCCATCGCAACATCTTGGCATGCTCTCTGTTGCTGAACAAACGTTTCAACCGTGGTATTATAGGAGCATACCACATCACCTTGGCAGGAACCCTCTTTCTGGGGCGCTCGCCCTCAACTTCACCAGGGTCATCTCGCCTGATCTTATACCGCAATGCACCGCATACCGGGCATGCATTCAGATTCTCGTACTCCTCACCGCGGTAGAGTATGCAGTCATTAATGCATGCATGTATCTTTTGCACCTCTAATCCTAGAGGACAGACGATCTTCTTTGCCTCGTACGTACTGTCGGGCAATTCGTTATCCTTTGGAAGCATCTTCTTTATCTTTTTCAACAACTTTTCAAACCCCTTGTCCGATACACCATTCTCAGCCTTCCATTGCAGCAAATCCAGCGTCGTACCCAGCTTTTTCTGGTCATCTTCGACACCTGGGTACAATTTTTTTTTGTGATCCTCCAACATGCGCTCCAACTTGACCCACTCCCTCTGATTTACGCTGTTTCTCTGTGCATCAGCAATGGCCCGAGAAAGATCATCAGCGGGCTCATCCGGCGCCTCTTCGTCAGGCGCGTCTTCTCCAGTTTCCTCCATTGTAGTACCGTCGTATTCAGGAAACTCAGGATAGTTGTCATCGTCCTCTTCTTCTTCATTGTCTTCCATTATGACCCCTGTTTCCCCGTGTTTGGTCCAACAATTATAGCCGGACATGAAACCGGACTGAAACAGGTGGATGTGAATGGTTTTTGAGTTGGAGTAACTCCTAGGGATGGCAATGGGTACCCATTACCCGCGTACCCTTTGGGTAAAAACCCTATTAAGGTAAGGGTTTGGGGAAATAAAATACCCATGGGTATATAAATGGGAAAATATTATACCCATCGGGTCGAGAGGGTACGGGTATGGGTTCATATAACCCATACCCGTATACCCATGTACCCTCCTAATAACTATTGTAATGATTATTTTGTGGCTTGTGTATGTCAAAATTGATGTTTATAAGTATATGTGATGTTGTTTACAATGTGTTGCTTTTGACAATGTTTTGCCATTGATAATTCTATGTTGTGGTTTAAAATGTGTCGTTGATTAAAGGTATATGTTTATACGATGTTTTTAAAAACAATTTTCTACTCAATCTGTTGTGTTGCAAAAGAGGGTATTTTTACCCGCGGGTAACCCTTTACCCTGTCGGGTGAAGGGTATGGGAAAAAGTTATACCCGCACAAGGGTATGGGTACGGGTGACGGGTAAGGTTGAGAGAGACGGGTAAGGGTATGGGGTGGCTCCACCCTTATCCATACCCTGCGGGTGCCATCCCTAGTAACTCCTGATATTCTTACAAGCACAACATGGACAATACATAAAACCATCCCGCTTATTTGCCTCAGCAACACGGATAAAATCCAGCACGCCGGTCATGAACTCCGGAGTGCGTCGGTCAACGTACATCCATTGTCGATTCATCTGCATTATGTAAATATATACAAAACCATTACACAATAGTTATATATATATATATCTACCATGAATAGATAGATACGTGACCAATTCATTAATACAAGTTCACCATATTTAAACAAATCTAATACATAGTTCTCATAAAACATTCATTAATTGAAACTAACATAGAACTAGCTAAAGAATTTCAATCCAACGACAAATGCGATCAAAATCACAACTAAGGTAATTATTGAACCAACAGCATAATGATACCAAGCCTCTTGACTAATGACATATTTTCTAAACTTTTTAAGCTTCAAGCGCATTGCATTCATCTTGATCTTGTGATCCAAGCGCATTGCCTCCATCTTGATCTCGTTATCATCGACGACGTCGGCAATCTTCAACTCCCATTTCATCTTCTCTTCGAGACGAAGATCTTCACTTCTTTTCAATTTAGCTTTCAAATCATTGTTTTCTTCTACTAAAAACTCGAAAATAGGGTCGGGCTCATTTTCCGGTTCAACTACCTCCTAGATAAAAATATATCTACGTTAAGTTGGTCGGTATAATTTTTGTAAACACGAAATTAAACAAACATATACTTATAACAAACAATCGTACCACATCCGAATAATAGAGCGGGCGAGAGCCAGTGTGGACAGATGTCAAAACCATGACACTATATATAACAAAAAGTTACACAAATAAGAAAATTATACAAGTAATAATTCTATAAACAATTAATTACGTAATTATAGCATAAAATGAGCTAAACTAGGACTAAATGAGCTAAACTTGGACAAAATTAGCTAAACTAGCACAAAGTAAATGATGAAACTAGCACTAAATAAGCTACATTTGTAGATTTTTCTAAATTTTTCTATCTAGGTCAAACTAACAATACATTTCTAGATTTTCCTACATTTTTCTATCTAGGTCAAACTAACACTAAATGAGCTCAAACTAGCACTAAATGAACTGAAGTTTCCAATTAAATGTAAGAGAAACAAATTTCTAACCTTTTTGACCAAAAATGGTGCCACCAAATTGGACAAATCGCCGGATCACCACCGAGCTCGAGCAACAACAGAGAGAAATAAATGAGGAGGCAGAGAGTGAAGTGAGCTCGGGCTGGAGGAAGTAGATGGAATTTATAGCGAAATGTTTTAGTACCGGTTTGTAACACAAACCGGTACTAAATGTCCATCTTTAGTACCGGTTTGTAACACAGACCGGTACTAAAGGTTCTCGGCGTGGGACCCGCCGCTGCAGCGCCAGCCCCAAATCCTTTAGTTCCGGTTGGTTACACCAACCGGTACTGAAGGTTGCTTACCGACCGGTACTGCTGCCGTTCGCCTGTCCGGCCGCTGGGACCGGTACTAATGTTATATTAGTACCGGCCGCAAATTGGTGCGGGACTAAAAGTCTGGACCAAAGTCCGTTTTCTACCAGTGCGTGCGAGAGGCGACCACCTCCTCGAAGCCGATGAGGCAGTCCCTGAGCTCGAGGTGCTCCAGCAGGGGGCATCCGGCGGCGCCGAGGAGGTGCTCGAAGCCGTCGCACAGCGTGACCCCGGTGAGCCGCAGCGTGGTGAGGCGGCGGAGGGCGGTGGCGCCGTCGATCATGCCGCGGTGCAGCTCGACGTGCTCGCTGTACGAGTGGTTGTGGATGTCGAGCGTCGCGGGGCGGTAGCGCGCGAGGTAGCGGTACACCCAGCTGTTGTCGTCGGGAGGCTGGACGACCTGCATCCGGAGCGCGTCGAGATCGAGAGTGGCGTGGTGGAGGAGGAGGCTGTCCGCGAAGTTGTTGAACCTGGCCCTGTTCTCGAGGTCGTCGTCGCCGGCGGCTGCCTGGAACTCCTGTGGGCCGACGTCCAGGCACGGTGCCTCGCGCCAGAGATGGCGCCACCGCCGCGACACGCTGCTCGTCTGCACGAGCCGCCTGGCGCCCATGGAGATGGAGGAGAGAGAGAGGATAAAGCTTAGCAGGCTGTCCGGCAGGTTGCTGAGCCTGTCCGGCTCCGCGGCATCGATCGGTGAGGGCACTGCAGAGGCTGTCCGCGAAGTTGTTGGACCTGACCCACTTCTCGATGTCGTCGTCGGCGCCTTCCTGGAACTCCTGCGGGCCAACGTCGAGATACTGCGACTCGCTCCAGTGGTGGCGCCGCCGCCGCGACATGACGCTCGTCTTCTCAGGTAGCCTCGCGCCAATGGATGAGAGGGATAGGATGCCGTGGAGCTTGCAGTCCGGCAGGTCTCTGAGATCATGTCCGTCTCCGTGGCAGAGGCGTTGGCTGCATGCTCCATGGCAGATCGCAATTCAAGGGCGATTCGATCGATCGGTGACGGCACCGCGGTGACGCGATCTCCTCGTGTTATTTATTTTCTTCAAATGATTGTTTAGACGTAAATTTTCTTCCAATTTTAGTTGATGGAGGCCGTGTCCAATCCAAACTGAAGTTTGAGCGAGTCATGATTCACCCCGTTAGTTGAAAACGTATTCAGCCAGCGGACGGTCCCTCTTTTGGAAACCTAATTACCACACATCGGATGAATTCCGTAGAGAAAAACTGTATACCGGTAGGCATAATTCCTTACACTATACAGTTTTGACAATTTGAACTTTGCTAGATCAGTGCAACGCACTACTTTATCACGCGCGCGCCGTCTGATCACTGAAATTTTCATGGTACTAAAGTGTTATATGTCATCTGTTTAATTACTGTTAGATGCTAACCAGTTTCTATTTAGTCAGATCTTTCCTCTGTAATTGGTATTCGTCTAGCGAGAACGCTATTTCGTCATGTTCTTTTATTATTTTAGAGTTCTTTGAAATTTTAAAACGCTAATTTTATATTTAGATATATGAATTTTGTATGTATAAATTGTTTCAAAATCACTTTCAAAATGTACAACTTTCTGTAAAAAATTATCAAAACATTGTGTTAAAAAATTGCTAAAGTTTGGAAGCTATCAATTTCCAAAGAGGTACGTGACCAAAGAGAGTAATTAGGTTCATCAAGAAAGTGCATCACATAACCCGGAAGAAAACTGGAGAGCCGTTTGGTACCATTTTTATGCCATTGAATTATTTAAAGTTTTATTTTTGTCCAAAGTTAAACTCTCTAAATTTTACATAGAAACATATGCTTATATTTATATGACAACATCGAATATATATATAGCACAAAAATACATTTTATGATCACTATTCTGATGTCATAGACGGGGGTGTTTTTTCTATAAACCTGGTCAATATTTAAAAAGTTCGATTTAAGTCATAACCAGATCTTCACTTTAATTAGAAATGCATGAAGTACATATATACAATGTAGCAAGTATATTAATCTGGATTTTACTGTAATTCACTGCTCTAAATTTGAGCGGAGGTACTTCAAAGTTTAAAGTATAAAATACTCTCTCTGCTTCTCAAAGCAAGATGTATTTTTTTCAAAAGTCAAACAGTGTATAGTTTCACCAAGATTTTAGAAAAAATCGCTAGCAAGCACAATGCAAAATAATTATTGTTAGATACATCATGGAACATATTTTCATGTACTATCTATATAGTATCATATTTGCTGGTAATTTTGTCTAAGAGTTTGATCAAAAAAAAAAAAATTGACTTTTGGTGAAAAAAATCATACTCTTTACCTTCAGAAACTGATGGAGTAACTACAAACGAAAAGCTAGAATCGTAGGGGGTAGATACTTCATGTAATCATTATCGAAAAGAAGAGAAATGCTTTCTGTGATAATTCGCAAAAAGAAGAGAGATTCTTTCTGTGATTAGCACCTACCTTATTACATTTAGTAGAAAATGCTAATACATGTGTTACATAGAAAAAGCAGGAGATGGGTGAACACTATTGTGGTTATGTGCTTAGGCTAATTTATCGTTTTACATATTTTTGGTTAAGAAAGAATATGCCTGTCGTAAGTGGTGAAGTTCTCCCCACTTGTGCGAAGAGATTCTAGGTTTGACCCAGCCTCTCTACATTGATAAGCCTTGCCTCGTACTCAGTCTGTTTTTTAATATAAGATCTTTTAGCCATTGCACATGTTGTCTACATACACACAAAAATAAGTGAATATGAACACTAAACATGTCTAGATACAGTTTTGGACATGTGAATGTGGAAAAGCTAAAACATATTATATTAAAAGGCAGAGGTAGCTAGTATAACAGTTTTGCATACCCCTCCTGTTGTGGGAGCTTCTGACACTGAATTTGTCCTACTTATTTTTGGTTAATAACAAAAACATGATATCTAAATGTGGGAAATAAGTAAGTTTAGGATGGATGGTTTGGTAAAAAAAAGTGATAGAGGCTTGAGAGAATGTAAAACTATTTCGAAACAACAGTCTGACTCAAAGTGATAAATAGTTAAACACGAACACGGATGAGTAAAAATAGTTCGTGGCAGCAACATTATATTATATACAAAAAAAATTGATCGTGATCATCGACAATTGGCGGTGCCAACGCAGATCAGCGTCACGGGGCCGATGGGCCGAGCGCCGCTGCGCACTGAATGCCTGGTTGGGCCACCACCAACGGGCCGCGGCAGCCCTGCACGGCATCCTCCTCACACCGCCGACGCGGAGGGGCACCCCTGATCGCGGAGCGCCAGATGGGGTCGACCTCGCCGTCGGCCGCCGCAGCGAGCCACGCGTCAACGTCGTCGAAGAGCGCGCGCGGCTTGCTCGACGGCGAGACGAGGCGGTCGCCGGGGACGCCGATGGCCGCGGCGCCGCCGTCGACGAGGGAGCGGAAGAAGACGTCCCGCAGCTCCCACCCACTGCCGGCGACGCCGAGCCCGCCGCGGCACTTCTGCCACGGGAACTGGAACACCCCCGGCGGGCGCCGCCACGCCTCGCCGGGGTCGGTAGCCGCCGCCGCCGCATCGTGGTCGAAAGGGAAGTCCGCAGCCGGCTCCTCCCTCGCGCGCTTCTTCCCCCTGCCGCCCTCCGGCCGCCGATCCATGCAGTGCAGGGCGCTAGCTGCGCCAGGAAAGAAAAGACATGCACAGATCGTCATTTCCTGGATACAGTAGTAATTAATGGATATGCATGGAGCACTGCACGTACGCACCTGAGACGACGAGAGGATCGGATGGAGAGACGACGAAGGAGAGGCGTCGATCGACGTCGTAATGTCGTCGTGTTCTTGGGAAGGGATGGGTACTGTGTCGAGAGAAGGAGATCGAGAATGGGGGCGGCGAGCTTTTCCTATTTATGTTCATGCGGAAGGTACCGACGACGGAGGCGTGCACGTAAAGCGGCCATGGCTAACCAATGCATGCATGCTAGTGAAGAAGAATCACAGCATCTCGGCCGGCGCATGCCTTCCATCTGTTTAAATTTCGCCCGATCCGTTGGCGAGATCGACGGGAGGGTTTCGGTTTCCTGTCGACCGGGGGACTCGGGGAGTCGAGGGACACCGGACACCACACCACCCACCCGTGCTGGGCTGCCATGGCTCGATCATCACATTCGCATGGGCGCCAACGAATGGTCCACGGACGTTCCAGGATAGGAGATGGCATCTGCATTCGAAACTACTCCTACTTCCCTTCCAAACTTCATAGGTTCCGTTCCTTCTTCGTGCGGCAGGCGTGCAAGATTTGAATCCATGTTTGTAATTAGGGAGTCTCTAACGATCAGTCAACTGGGAAATAAGTTTTTTTTTCCAGTCGGCTGACGTCAGCGCCGCGTGGACTCAGCCCAGGATCGGTGGTGGGCCGTTTTCGTTTTGTTTTCGTTGTGTTGCGCTCTTTTGTTGGGCTGTCCAGCGCTGGCGCTGGCGCTGCGTGCCTGCGCGCCAGCGGCCCATCTGCGCGCTCGGGCCATTCTGTTTTATTTCGCGGTTTGTTTTTCTGTGCTGGACAGATTTTCAAACACTCTTAACTTTTAAACCGTAGCTCCGTTTTTGGTGATTCAACTCTCTAAATCTTCGCCTCGACGAGATTTACGCGTTGGTACAGGTTTTGTTGTCTTTAAATAAAATTCTCAATTGCAACTACCGTGGGCTGGGATCCTATTTTATAACAGAGATATCGGTTGCGTGCCGAGTTGCAATTAATGGGGGCTAAAAAGCGGGGGATGTCAGTTGCAAGTCGAGTTGCAACTAGCTACAAGAGGGGGCTTATGAGTTTCGTGTCAAGTTGCAACTGACTACAAACTACAGTTATAGTTGGGCGTCAGTTGCAAGTAATGGAAGCAAAAAAAAAAAGCGGGGAATGTCAGTTGCAAGTCGAGTTGCAACTGGATACAGAGGGGGGATGTGAGTTACGTGTCAAGTTGCGACTAACTACAACTACAATTATAGCGAGGCGTCAGTTGCAAGTAAGGGTGCAAGAGAGCGGGGGATGTCAGTTGCAAGTCGAGTTGCAACTGGCTACAAGGGGGGGCATATGAGTTTCGTGTCAAGTTGCGACTGACTACAACTACAATTATAGCGAGGCGTCAGTTGCAAGTAAGGGTGCAAGAAAGCGGGGGATGTCCGTTGCAAGTCGAGTTGCAACTGGATACAGAGGGGGGATGTGAGTTGCGTGTCAAGTTGCGACTGACACAACTACAATTATAGCGAGGCGTCAGTTGCAAGTAAGGGTGCAAGAAGGCGGGGGATGTCAGTTGCAAGTCGAGTTGCAACTGGATACAGAGGCGGATGTGTGTTGCGTGTCAAGTTGTGACTGACTACTACTACAATTATAGCGAGGCGTTAGTTGCAAGTCAGGGTGCAAGAAAAGCGGGGATGTTAGTTGCAACTGGATACAGAGGGGATGTGAGTTGCGTGTCAAGTTGCGACTGACTATAACTATAATTATAGCGAGGCGTCAGTTGCAAGTCAGGGGTGCAAACTGACTAAAACGGTGATGTAGCGATTTGTTTTGCGTGCAACGCGAATTTAGCGCCTGGTTTAGCACTCACCGTTGCGAACCAAAATGATGCTAGCCATATAGTTCAATTTAATTTCTATTTTCTTTTTCATTTAAGCGTATGTATAAGCGTTTCCTACTGTGGATGCTCTAGAAAAGATAAGAAAAATACATAAATTTTTTAAAAATACAACATAAAAAATAAAATGTGAATAACGACGTAAGAGGTCACGCGACATCAAATTGCAAGTCGCATACGATGTAAGAGGCAGCACGTGCACAAAAAACGTTATAAAAAAGAAAAAAATCAAAGTGCTAAAAAAGCAAAAAAATAAATAAATAAACCCTGAAAGAATACATCCCTATACGCACGGACAAAAAATAAAAAAACAAGAATGAAAACACACCCCACGCCAACTACACCCCTCCACCACCCCCCGTGCAACACAAAAAAGAAAAAAACATAAAAATGCAAATATTTTCTAGACCTAAATGAAAAAAAACAAAGTCCAACTAACCCCCGGACATGCCCAAAAGTGCCCCAAACACGATAACCAGCGTGAAGAAGAAACCATGCACAGAACAAAGAGCCTGGCCATAAAAAAACGCTCACCTGAAAAACTTCGCAGAAAAACGGCCCAAACAAGCAAATCATCAAGCCCCACCAGAAAAAAGGAGAACAAAACGGCCCGGTACAAGCAACACGGCCCAGAACCAGGCAACGAAGCAATAAAACGGGCCGAAGGCAGCAGCTCCCCGGTCGCACAGATCTTGGTGCGCGTGGCAGTCGGACGACCATCAAGTTAGCTGCGCTGTAGCAATTTTCTCAGCTAGCTGTAGAAATAGCAATTCCCCAGTAATTAACTGTAAGTAGTAAATTACTTGAAATCTGACCATCTAGATTCTACGGGCACCATTTCAGAACAGCTGCAGAGTCAGGAATCCGCACCCCCTTTAAAAAAAAAAATTTAGGAACATCTCTTGTTCCTGTGGACTGAGTATAAATTTAGTATTAAATATATACTCCCTCTGTTCGGGTTTAATTGATTCAGATTTAGTACAACTTGTACTAAATCTGAGTCAATTAATTCATAACGGATGGAGTATTTTAGATTGTGACATAAAGAGACCGAAGGCGAAGCAAAAACCTGCCCGACATATATCATCTCTAATATCTTTAAAAAAAGAGACGTTTTGATATCACTCGCTCGAGTCAGAATTAAGTTAGAGCACACTCAACTCTACATGTAACTACATGAGGCCATCCGAGTCAGATTTAACTTAATTCTCATTCGAGTGAGACCTAGTCGCTCTCACATCGAGATACTTTTGTACAAGGCTCTACTGTACAAGTCAAGGCTAGAACCTAATTAAGTACGTAGCTCGTTTCTTTTGATGGGCAATCACCTCATTCAGCCGAGTAGAACAAACATGCACACTAGATGAGTAACCGCTTCGCTGCGTCGTCTACACCTCGTTTTGCTATTGTGTGGGAGCTATGGTGGCTTGTACTCCTTCCGTATCAAAATATAATTAAGATATTCTAACACAAGATATGTCCACGTGTATGTGGACGTATCTTAGTGCAAGGTTCACATGAAGCAGTGGCGTATCTAGTGGGGGTGCCACGGGTGCTATGGCACCCCCTAAAAAATGCACACTCTTTTATCTAATGATCTACTAGCCTTATTCCTTATGTATTAAACATGTTAAAATAATTATACATGAAATATTTCAGCTACGAACACTGAGTTGGCACCCCCTGTAGTTTTGTGCTGCATCCGCCACTGACATGAAGTGGTACTTCTATGCATGGTTACAGCCCCTTTTTGTGATTGGTGTGATTCTTCATAATCAACTTTTTTCCTATTTTCTATGTCTGATTTATAAACATTAAATGATCAGACAAAACATCGATGTATTATCCTATCAAAAGAAGAACAAAAAGGAAAAAACCTTTAAGGTATGAAAAAACACAATAAAACAATCAGCGGAAGAGAAAGAAATGAGAGGTGAGGAGAGAAAATATTTAACATTTGCTGCTATTTATAAGATTTTTTTAAATATCTCAAGATACACATCCATTGGGTTGATTTGCATAAAAGGGGCTACATAGGTTTGATGCTTTACCACAAGAAGTGGATCATGAACCCGCTAAAGAAGTCAAGCATGAATGCAAATCTTATGGTCAACCCACCCATTAGCAGCAATGCTCCTGAACGGCATTCTCCATAAGAATATACAAGAACACAAGATTGAAGTTCTCCAAAGATGGTAGTGAAGAATTTTCCATTATCAATTCAACTTAAATCTGCCACATTGTAAGATATAAAGATTGTAACATGCATGATAATTGTATGAAATAGCTATTGGAGCATAATTTTATACAACTGACATGTAGCATGAAAAAGTGCAATTATGGAGGAATGCTGACACCATTAAGTTGAATTGTAGCAGCATAATCCACCGTCTAAATTGTGGTTTATCCTTCTACCAAAATGCTGACACAGTTCCCTACCAAAGCTCCGAGATTGAATGTTCCATTTTCAATCTATCCTATCTAAAAAGAACGTTCGTTCCGTATCCTGCCATGCAGCGGTCCGCTCGTCGGACGAAGGATTCCATCGTCCACTCCACAGCACCGTCGCAACACCCCGCACAAAACCTGCGACAAACCGCTCATAATCCATTAACTTTCCCGTTTCGATCCAAAATCGTGCCGCAGGGTGCTCCCCAGTCCCCACTCCTCCGCCACAAATCTCGGCCGCTGCCGCCATCCTCCACCTCGAAGGCCTGGAAGCTTCCGCCCCCTCACGCTGGCCTGGACGGCCCCGCCCCCCACCTTGCGGGTCTGGATGCCGCAGCCATGCTCGAGCTCCACGACCGGACCCTGCAGTGACCCACCCTGGCCTGGACGGCGTCACTGCCTCGCTGCCCCACCTTGTGGGCCTGGACGCCGCCGGCCTCAAGCTCCACGCCTGGACGTCCCCGTCACAACGCCATGCTCCCATGATTTGGGGACGCAGCGTTACGCTCCACGCGTGGAATTTACTGCCAACGTGCTCCCTCTTTCTCCCTCTACCTGCTCCTTCCCATGCCAGCCTCCCTCCATCTCGTGTATTCTCCATGCATAACTACATTGTCTCCATGCAGGCCAAGTATTTGTGATATTGCCAATTCTAAGATGTCCCGTGCATAACACACCGCTTCATTGTAGTATGTTTGATTAATTTAAAAGGTACTACATGAAAGTTCTTGAAGAATGGATGCCTACTGAAACCAAGCCGTTATCGAGGTAAGTTAATTGTTTTGCTTTTTTACTTGCCATGATTCGTCGATCAGTGTTTGTTTCATTTTAGCAGTAGCATTTTCTTACATATCCAAATAATATATGTTTGTCATGTATATAGCTGCCAGACATCTTGATACCATGTTTAGCCAAATATGCACAAATGGCTAACTGATGAGAATGCCAAAGATCAGTTTTTCATCCGTGCTGACAAGTTTACTGACGTCCACTAGAATGATGTTGTGCAGGGTATGGCCGAGTTTGTGTGCGAAAAGCAGGTGCTTATTTTGTTGGACTCTTGATTATAGTTCGAATATTGAAAGTTTCAGCGTGAGGAAGCAACACTGTCATCTATTTTCTGTGTATCTTCTTTTCATGTACGAGTCTCATTTTTGTTCTGGTTGCAAGGTGTTGGGAAACCCATGCTTTGGGCTAGAAGGTATGGTGCTAAATTTTTCATTCACCTCTTTGATCAAGATTGTCTATGGTAATTAACTGTTACATACATATGTGCTCTAAATTTTCAGTTTGTATTTGTCTAGGGTAGAAATAGCTTTCCATGATGCATATGGCCTGAAGTGAAAAATAAAATTCCTCCTCATCTGGCAGTAAATTATCTATTCTTCTGATATTTTTTCCTTTGAATTGGGAGCATTATGTACTGTTTGAGAATGCCTGTTTTTCAGAAGGAGAAGATTTGTTCTTCTATTCCTATACTTATTGGAGTTAATGTTCTCTAGTTAGTTGCCCCATCCTTCAATTGGGGACGGTAATTAAGCATCATTCAGGGAAGAGAGTGACTATAGCTTGCATATAAAGATTCCGATATGTTCCTTGTATACTCATTCTGGTTAGTATGAAATGTAACCTTTTCTGGTATAAAGGTTAGCAATGGTAAAGTCATCTGTTTGTATTAGTAATGTTGAATCTCTTTTAACTAGAGCATTGTTTGACTTTTGGTTTCTTGGGTAACTTTGAATCCACTTTAATGTGATTTTATAGGATATTTTATTTGTAATGATTAACCAAGTATGAACAAAGAATCATTTGTTTGCTTTCCTGTAAGGAATGTAAATTCAGCACTAGAGAAAGATGATTTCGTACAGAAAGTATGCTAGCATATTCAGTAAGAAGTCTTTGAAAGAGAATAGCACCCGCAATGACGAATGGCAATTAGAAGATTCTTATGTCAAACTCTTATTCAGTAAGGAGCCTTTGAAGGAAAATAGCACATGTCACAGTCGAGCATGGGCCATCTCTTCTGCCTAGAAGAAGCTGCAGGCAAAGCTTCCTAGGTGTATAAGTCATGCGTGTTGTTAAATAAATTCAGATCTGCATGCTAGCTGTTAACTGAATCCGTGGATACAGCAATTGCATTAGGATTGAGATTGACTGACGGTTGTTCATTCTTTGTACATAGTAGTACTCTATATAGCATTTGTATAGGTTGGATTTTTTTAGGATTCTTCTTAATGGTACAAATGCTATGAAAATGCAGGGAACTAATCCATCATCTATCTGTCAGCTCATCTAGCCGTCACTCTGCCCGACGTGCCCGTCTTTCTTCCCTTCGTCGACAAGCTCTCCTTATGTCCCTCCTCCGGCAGCGTTGTCGTGGACTGCAGCCCGTCGGCGTCAAGTTCGTGGAGGTCGAGCTCTTCGACAGCGGGGACTCATGTGCTTTATTTTAGTTACAATCTACAGTTATACTCTACAGTTACAGTTATAAACTGAGGTTGTAATAATGCTACCTTTATTTTAGTTACAAATTCTAGAGAAGTGCTTTTGGTTTACTTATGCAGTTCTTTCCTGATATAAATATGTTTACTCTAGATGTTTATTGTTGGTTTTAGACTTATCACAGATCAATGTTAATCAAATCATTCATTATCTGTTTTTCAGAAGTTTTAAAGTGCGTCAACTATTGGATGATGCAAGTATGCCGAGTCAAGATAAAATTTAAGCCAAAAATTATGGTGCCTGCAAGCTCTTCATGATCGGACAATTGATGGAATCAGTAGTGATGATGTGTATAAGAATATAGTTATTGCATTATGCATTGATTTATTATTTTATTTATTTTGACCTCTTTGGGTTTATGTCTTTTTATGTATTCTTCCATACATAGAACAACTTGCACTCAAAGTATTGTGTGCAATTAATATTTTTGAAATGCAACTATTTAAATATCTATAACCCGTAGCAACGCACGGGCATTTAGCTAGTAAAGCTAACATTGGAAAACTTTGATGGTACCTTGTGATTCAGACTCTTCAACATCTTTTTATCTTTTCCTCTAATATAAATTCTCTCACCGGTCACCACCCATCCACCCTAACAAACCAAAATAATGGTACATGCAAGATTCGAAGTTATGCTTATAAAACTTTTGGTACCCTGTGTAGACCAAGGGCATATTTGTGAAGCTGAAGTGTATAAAGAATAGCAGCTAATGTCCTTATTTTCTCTCTACAAAGGTTTTGTTGTGCAACTACTACGTACACGGAAGTGTTTGGCGATTGCGCATTAAAAATTATTTTCTACATCTGCACGCGCTACATTGTCGACAGTTTTTTAGTGTCGCAACCAGGATCTTTGTTTCCATGAAAATATGATAGTGTGCCCATTCAACTGGAGCTCTTGTTTATGAAATTAAGGTGTAAAAGTTGGTCATACATATTTTATCTCTTGACAATATAGTTGAATAATACCTAGACGTATCCATCGTTTTGCTCCTTCAAATGCTGTTACCAGAAGTTTACAACAGTGTGATAGCACTACTGGGTGGGGGCCAGATGTCAGCTAGTGGGAGCTGATATATCTCAACAGAATAGTAATCAGCAGTGTCAGTGTATGGCGCGAGTCATCCGCTTGATCGATATATTGCCGGTAGAGATGGATTAGGATGCTGCAGATCCTTCATTTTTTCCACGCATATAGGTCGATCGAGATCTCAATAGAATAGAGCACACGTACCGGCAGGCGGCGGAGGGTCGCAAACCCAGCAAGCAGGTCAGTCTCCAATCGATCGATGGGCACCTGCGCCAGCCGTTCGTCGCCGTCCCCGCCGTCGTCGTGCAGCGTGGTGGACACGGAGTCCCGGACGCGGATCTTCACCGTCCCCGACTACTCCAGGTGGGCGAGGATGGCCCCGGGCACCGCGCTCTACTTCGGCTCCTCGCTCCACTTCCATCTCGACTTCCAGAGCTACAACCTCAAGGTGTACCCCGCCGGTCTCGACAGGGACTCGGCGGACTTCGTCGCCGTCTTCGTCGACGGCTCGTTCGAAGATCATCGTCACCACGACTCGCCTAGGCGGCCCGTCCCCAGGGTCTCCATCGAGATCCTCGACGCGACCAGGAAGCACACCGTGTTCGACAACCACACCGCAAGGTCGGAGCAGGTGGTGCTGCGCCACAACGGGAGCACCACCGCCAAGGGCTACGTCCGCTTCGTCAACCGCCGGGAGATGGAGGCGTCGTGCGTCGTCCGTCAGGACGACGACAGCCTCACCATCAGGTGCACGCTCTCTATCGACAGGGAGCTGACATTGCCGCTCATAATGGCGCCGTCGCCGCCCGACGTGGCCGCGGAAGGGGCCGCCACGGCCGTCGGGTCCCGCATGGTGACCATCGGCGGGTTCTCTAGAATCCGAGCCGCCCTCCGATCCGGGGAGTGCGTGTACACGCCCCACTTCGGCCTCGGCGGCAGCAGCTGGTACCTCATGGTGTTCCCCAACGGGCACTGCGCCGCCAGCAACGACTGCGTGGCCGTCTTCCTCGCGCGCGGCAAGTCCGACGAGCCGGCGACCACGGTCGAATTCCGCTTCGAGGTCGCCGCCGCCGACGTCCTTGCGCCGGAGCAGGAGGCCGCTGGTTTCACGAAGCACTCGTTCGACCGTGACACTCCAGTGCACGCGTCCCCGTACGTGGTGACGAGCAGCGACCTCATCTCGTCGGACGCCGAGCAGACCGTCGGCGACGACTGCCTCGTTGTCTGGTGCCACCTCCGCGTCATCAAGGTGACGACGCCGAGCTTGATGATGCTCCCTGCCACGGCGGCGCCGACCGTGATGGCCCCACCATGCGAGGTGATCTCCGGTAGGATCGGAAAGACGCCCATCAGTAGTCCCGGAGTTGTGGCAGAACAAGCAGAGGACGAACAGACGAGCGACTCTGACCATGACCAAACTCCTCTGTTAGCCAACCTGCACCAACGATGATTCAGAATGGCGATCGACACTGATCAGAGCAGCGCGAGAATAAATATATAGCCATGCATGCGCCCCTGTCCAGTTGCATTCAAGACAGTTAACGCAAATTATGATTCATATGCATGTAATCTTCGTTCTTCGTCTTAGTCTGCTTTTCCCTTGCTTGATTATCTATATTTATATTTTTGGGCGAATAATCAGTTCATGCAAATTATGATTCAATGTGTGTTTGGTGCTTTTATGTTTACATACATTTGTCTCACTGCTCATGATGATCGGCATCTTCTGTATTGCTAAATTGTTGCCTCCCAGCTATGGTGGAGCCACCTCTTCTGTTTCTTATTTAGTGAAAAGTTAAGCTATGTGCAATGGTAGACGTTTATATCGGCGCTTACGGAAAAAAAATTGCGAAATTAAAAGATCACCTTTGCTAGGGTACGAATTTACAATGCTAGGCGTTAACCCCGGACATTAAACCGTATTTGCTACTGCATTCGGTGCCTAGCCTAGGGAAAAAAGACCAAGTACTTGGCGCATGATTTTGTGTCGACGCTAGGATCGGCATAGGGATTCGATGCTCTAACCCATATAATTCTAGCGCATGCTTCCAAACACTTTTGTTGTACATGCTCTTATGCTCGTTGAGGGGTTTTGTTCGTCTCATCTTCACCACCGGGCACCTCCCTTCTCCACCAGAGAATTCTTCCTATTATCGAGTTCCCTCTCCTTGTTCATCTTCTACCACAACCGGATCCCATTCCTCTTCAACCCATTTTTAATATCGATGGATTTATATCTCATTTCACCCTTCTCACCTAAAACAGGGAGTGGAAATTATGGGGAGCCACTCTAACACACTCACGCAATCACGGATAGATGAAGCTTTTTTTACTGTAATGATGAAGCTTATTTTTAACCATCCATGCATGTATAAATTAGGAATAGGACTACCCAAGTATTTTTTTTGCACCAACATTTCTTTACAACTAGTATTGAGCCCATGCGGTTTCTACTAAAATATGCATCTCTTATTCTCCAACGCACATACAGCCCTGCCTTCTCCTCCTCGGCTCCCAGTTGTGGCGAATCCAGACTAAAAACGAAAGGCGGGATCCATTTTATAGAACTCCGCCATTACATGCATATAGTGGAAATGAAGAAAAACAATATCCTAGCCAATGAATAGACAAATCGTCCAAAAATGTTGTGGAATACTTGTTCTAGTCTCGTTTATAAATTGACAGTGTAGATAGTTTTCTATGTTTTTGCGACATGTGTGTTTAAGGGATTTAGATCTTTATAATTATACTATATTTTCTATGGTGTTCATATTTCTATGTTTGTTAGTCGAAAAAATATCAGAATACACCAGCACACCACTGCAACAATGTAATTGTTAAAATGTTTCTAATTTAAAAAATGTCTAAGTTTTGATGGTTCAGATTTGAAAAATGTTTAAAATGAAAAAATTGTACGCATTAAAAAATGTTCATAATTCAGAAATGGTTTTGGTTTTAAAAAGGCCCAAAATTCAAAAATGATTGTGATTTTAAAAATGATCAAAATTCAAAATCGGTTCAGATTAAAAAAATGTTCAATATTTAAAATGATTCACATTTTTTAAAATGTTAAAATGCAAAAATGTTTCAGATTCAAAAATGTTAAAAATTTGAGATGCGACGCTTTAACGCGTTGCAAAGGAGCTCCCCCCTCCCATACGTACATACGCTGTCAACAGGAACTGTCTAGCTGTAATCTGTCTCAGTGTTCAGACATACTAGTTTCTAGAATTAATTACAGACTTACTGTCGGTAGGGAGAATTACAGTCGGGATACCAATGTGGTGTAAAAGGCAGTAGCATTCTTCGTGCTGATCCTTGACATTTTTTTTTTAAACTGTAATCCTTGACAATACTAGCTAAATGCCCGTGCGTTGCTACGGGGCATAAAAATAATATTTAATGGTCCGATAGTAATCGTGGCAAAGTATATAGCATGCACTTCCACAGAAAAGAAAAAATAAATCGAACATACACATATCGACTAAGTTAGCATATGCAATATTGTTTTGGGGTAATCCCTTACAATTTGACAATCCAAAATTAAACACGACTCCACTCAGAACTGTAAGAATTGTAAAAAAAATCCTTTATTAGTTCCAAAATAGTGTTGGGTTTAAAATGTTTTTGTTTTGCGTTGCAACCTGCCAAGCCCATTTCCCTTTGCAGCAAACAGAATATGCAAAGAAATATGGGTAGGAATTCTCTTTTGTTTGCTCAAAAGTAAGTTAAGCATACATATCGTACAAATATCTCAAATATCTAGCAGGGAGCCACTAATATCTACTAAAGCAAAAATTGAAAGCAATCCCACTAAATATGATACCAAGGTAGTTCCCTAAACGAGATGGTGCATCAAATCAAAATAATATGTTTAAACATCAAAACAAGCAAATATATCCCAATAGAGAAAATTACTGGAAATAAACATCTAAAGTCCGCCAGATGCATTAGTACAAACTAAGCCGAGAAAGTTACATTATGGAAGACAAATCACTTTTATCTCGCATATAAGCCACCAGCCAGTTGATTTCTAAGGCACTTTTATCTCTGATGACTGGGGTTAACTCTCTTGACGCTTCATGTCATCCAATCCTCTTAGAGTAGCTACGGCGATGATCATCATGACTGTGTCGATGGTGGTGCCTACTTTTCTGAGATAACCCTTTGCCATTGTTCATCTTGTCCGGTTCACCAGCAGGTGATCCACCATCCGAGGATTCTCCCATTAAGTGTCTCTTGTGGCGCTTATGGTTGTTGGAATCGAAAGGTGTGTCCTCGTTCTTCACCTGTGACGCTTCCTGTGCCTCAACCTGCTCTTCTCATTGGAATCGTCATCTCATGAGATGTGGAGGCGCTTGCGGCTCCTGGAATGGTGGTCCTTTACCACCTCTTGCTTGACATCCGCTCTTCATCGTTGCAGCTCTAGTCTAGAGCATCCAAGGCATGCTTTCTCCTATGTGAGTGCTTCTTCATGCGGTGTTCTTTGTCAGATCCACTCTCGTATCCATCACCGTCTCTCTCATCACTTGAGTCTGAGCTCTTCGTATTCGACCTGCAATTGCGCCTCCTGGCACCATCAGAGTCGGAATGGCCATGCTTCCTGTGCCTTTTATGGTCCTTCCTTTTCCTACGCTTCTGTTCACTATCGCTCTCGGATTCATTATCACATTGTGAGGAAGAATAGCTTCTCCTCATGTGCTTTTTGAATTCAGCTTCTTCTCCTTTTCTTCAGTGGCCTTGATTGATGCTTCCAGTTTTCACTACCATTTTAGTGGGGCTTCTTTCTTCTCGAGGATTATCTTCTTCTGCCAAAAGTAATGAAATTAACACATGTTGATTTATTAGTCGACAAGAAATCACTACGTGTCTTTAATTATAGTGGAGTTCACTAAAAAAATCAAATCTTGTTAAGCCCCCAATGAACTCGGCTTTGATTCCATTTGAAGAAGCAAACACTGAATTTGGTCTACAATGCACGGTAATTACAAGTTGCAGTGCTGAAGTAGTCTTACAACCAAGGGAAACATAATTTGATCTCACATCTGTGCCAACGTACCTAGACCTCCCATTGAAACATCAAGTCAGATCAATCCTTAATTTACCTACCACTAATGTTTCCTAACCATTAATCATGTTGGTCTATTGTGAATATTCAAGTGATGACGAACTGTCAATGGCTTTATCGTGAAAAAAATGAAATGCAAGAAAACGAAGGCATCTTCTCTCATACTGAATAACAAACACTGAAAGAGTACTTCAGTTCTTGTAGTCGAACAAACAAGTAGACTGCACTACTTATAACCAGAAACTATAGTACTTCTAAAGGTTCCTGTGCTTATCTGCATGACATTAAAAGCGCAGGAAATCCATCAGATCACCATGTGCTGTTTGTGGGTAAGAGAGACAGATGGTGCTGCAAATGTGAGTTTCTTGAGCTGTCCGTTTATGGTTCAATCTCTGCATTTCCAGGCCAAGTATCTATATTCAGCTGCACTTGGCGCTGGGCATGTGATTTGCTTGCTGACCACAGTTGTATGTAGTTGAAGTGCACCGCTCAACATAGCATCGACCGCATTGCCCAAGTGCAGCTGCCGCACAGCTGCGGAGGTCGCGGTCTTTGGCGTGCAGCGGCCGCGCCTGGGTAGCCTCTGCCGGCTTGTGAGCTGCTCGTCATTGGCCGTTAGGTGGGATGGGTGAGGCCGCCGTCAGCCACGCGGGGCGTAGGGATGGGCGTGCCGCCGTCCGCGTCAGATGCAGGTGATGGGGTCGCCGGTGGCCGCACGGGATGTACGAGACGACGACGGCGAATCCCAGCTTGTGTGGACTTGTGCAGACCCGGCGGTTGAGCTCGTCTACGTCCCCGCGCCAGAGATGCCGCCGAGCAAGCAAGCGACCATGGGCGTGGAGGGATTTGGTGGGTGAGTGAGGAGAGCACGGATCCATGCCGCGATTAGACAAAGGCGGCGGCGACCATGGGCGTGGAGGGAGGCGGGACGGGAGGGCATGGGCATCGAGGGATGGAGGGCGGCGGGACGGGAGGGGTGCGGGCGTGCGGCATCGGACCTGGATGGAGGAACAAGAAGCTGGATTTGGCTGGGCTGGCCCAATTAGGCCGCGCATGCGGCGAACGGAGAAGCATGCGAGCGAGGCAGACCACGACAGCCCGGTAACAACTCCCGTTTAATAGTAAAGATAATAGGCTTTTGTGCCGGCAACATATATCTCAAGCAGCATAAAGTTTTCTAGAAAAAAAATACATACTGCCTTTCTACATCTGCTATTCTTTTCGAAAGCCTTTTAACAAATGACCTGCCTGGCCAAAGGGGATGAAATCAGGAAACGCACTAGGTCCCTAGCAGTTTGACAGTCCTGGTAGTTCGTGTAGTGTGTATGCCTTCGTTTGCTCGCTGCTGCGCGTCGGCGTGTAGGACGGGGAGAACTGGAGGATATATATAGGAGGAGCAGGCTAGGAGAATCACGGCGCGCCTGGAGCCTGTGCTGTCTGATGCCCGAACCGGCGGCCGGCAGGAGGAGCAGCGCCGCCAGGTCGAGCAAGCTGCTAGGCCTTGTGGGGCAGAAAGATGCGGGGCGGCGCCTCAGAAAAAAGATTGCCTCAGTTTAGGCGCCAGGTCCAGCAAAATAACGAAATCTGACCCAAAATCATCGCAACTTGTTGTTTGTGTGTTCGCAGCAAACCAAAACCAAGGTGAAGCATGTCAAATGTGTGCTTCATAAAAAATCCTAAGTAACCAACCTTCTTTTTGGTCACCGACCAGTGTGGCCTCGTGCTCCTCGGCCCTGAATCCAACTCTCCACAGCTCCGACGTCATAAGATCCCACGAGCGTGAACCCATTCCTAGCAGTCCCGACGTCTACCGGAGCTAGATGACGTGAATCGAGCTCCATCGTGCCGCATGGCCGCTGGCTGTTGTTTGATGAAATGGACAAGCAAAGTAGCAAATGGGAAGAAGTAGCAAGGTGGGAGGCGCTCTGGAGATTTAAACATGAGGGCAAAGAGAGGAACATCAGATGGAACTATTTTCCAACACTTTTGGCTTGCATGAAAAGAGCATCAGCAAAGAGGTGCGTCGGATGAACCCGTGTGTCCATCTATATATATGACATCATAAGTCTAAAAATAAATAAAACAAAGTCACCGTTCTACCCGTCAGCTGAATCCCAAAACCCACGACCAAAATGTGGCAACAGGCGGTGCTCGGGGCAGAGGAAGCCGCCGTGTGGGACCTGATGCTCACGGTTGTGAGGAGTTGGAAAACCCCAAGAGGAAGGTGTGATGAGCGCAGTAGCAAGTTTCGTTATGAAACCAAGTTTATCGAACCAGTAGGAGATGAAGAACACAACGAAGATCTCCCCGGTGCCAGAAAAGTGACGTTACAGGGAGGTGGAATCTGCACAACACAATCAAGAAACTTTGCTCCAACTCAACAGTGAGGTTGTCAATCTCACCGGCTTGCTGTAACAAAGGATTAAACGTATGGTGTGGAAAATGATGTTTGCAGAGAATGAAATAAAGCAGTTTGCAGTAGGTTGTATTATAAGTTTAAAGAAAAGGACCGGGGTCCACAGTTCACTAGTGGTGTCTCTGCATAAATAATAATAATAGCATACATGAGGGTAAACAAATTACAGCTGGGCAATTGACAGAATAAAGAGCTGCATAATGATGCATATACTAATGTCATGATGTCTAGTGTGAGATTCATTTGGGCATTACAACAATATACATAGACCGTTCCAACCACATCTATGACTACTAATCCACCTTCCGGTTAGCGTCCGCACCCCTTTCAGTATCAAGTTGCAAGAAACAGATTATTGCATTAGTCAAAGTGTGTAATGTAAGTAATACAATTATCTTTAGACAAAGTACTACTGTTTTATCCCTAGTAGCAACAGTACATCTACAATCTTAGAGCTTGTTGTCACTACCCCAGATTAAATAGAGACATGAACCCACTATCGAGCATAAATACCCTCTCTTGTAGTCAGAAGCATCTACTTGGCCAGAGCATCTACTAGCAACGGAGAGCATGCAAGATCATAAACAACACACAACATGATATATTATGAAGCAAATGACATAGTATTCAATATCCATCGGATCCCAGCAAACACAACATGTAGCATTACATAAAGATGATCTTGATCATGATAGGCAGCTCACAAGATCTAAACATGATGGCACAATAGGAGAAGACAACCATCTAGCTACTGCTATGGACCCGTAGTCCAAGGATGAACTACTCACGCATCAGTCCGGAGGCGGGCATGGTGATGTAGAGCCCTCCGGTGATGATTCCCCTCTCCGGCAGGGTGCCGGGAAGAGCTTCTGAACCCTCCCGAACTAGGGTTGACGACGGCGGCGGCTCCGTTAGGTTTTGTGGAAAAGTGTTCGGGTGCCTGGTCTTAGATTTTCGGGGGGGGGGGGGGGGGGGGGGGGGGTTAAGTAGGCGAAAGGGCGAAGGCGGTGGAGGCCCGAGGGCCCGTCACGCGGTGTCGGCGCGGCAGAGGGGGGAGCCGCGCCCCCTCCTTGTGACGGCGCCTCGGTGCCCTCCTTCGTCTCCTCTTCGGACTTCTGGAACGTGTCGGGAAAAATAGGGACTTTGGTATAAAAATTGTCCAATTCCGACAATATTTCCTTAAGTAGCTTTCTGAAACCAAAAACAGCAGAAAACAGGGAACTGGCACTGTGGCATCTTGTTAATAGGTTAGTCCCAGAAAATGCATAAAACAACACAAAGTGTATATAAAACATGTAGCAATTGGTATAATATAAGCATGGAACATAAGAAATTATAGATACGTTTGAGGCGTATCAAGCATCCCCAAGCTTAGTTCTACTCGTACTCGAGTAGGTAAAACGATAACAAGAATAATTTCTGAAGTGACATGCTTTCACACAATCTTGATCATATAATAATGTAATGCATGTAAACTGAGATCAAATGAATAAAAGCTGTAGTTTATATTGATATCAAATGAGTAATGAATAAACAAGTAGGAAGAACAAAGTAAAATTTTCAATGAATCAATACTAGAGAATAATCAACCGTGCAAAGTAGATATTAAAGATGATTTAAGCTTCAAGAACAACAATATAATCATCTAATGAATCAAACACTCATGACAACTTTGTGAAAGGATCAAGTCAAGCAATAACAATATGCACGTAGAAGATCATCTCTCTATTTGTTCACTCAAAAACAAGCAAGTGTTCAGCGTTGGTCCTGGCACCAGGATGTTGTGGCTAAGAGAATAATAATGGGGGTTTGGAAGGCCAACGGAAGAAAGTCTCACACAGCTGAAAGTGATCATTAGACAAGAGGAAGTCTTATAATCGAAGCTATGCAAGGAGTAGTGATTGCCACACAACGGATGCACATAGAGCTAAAAGTGTATGAAAGCTCTCCAATGGAACTAGTGGGGGTGCATCTAACTTGCTTGCTCATGAAGACCTAGAGCACTTTTGAGGAGGCTCATCATTGGAATATACAAGCCAAGTTCTATAGTGTAAAGTTCCCCACATAGTTATGCAAGTAAAACATGAAAACTCTCACATATGGAGTAAAGGTGCTAAACAGGAGCACAAATTATGACTATGAATATTACAGGTGCTATAACATGAGTACAAGTGTGGATAAAGAGTAGTAATGTTGCCCCTTTTTTATTCTTTCTTTCTTTTTTTTTTCTTTTTTTCTATTTTTTTGTATTTTTCTGTTTCTCTTTTCGATGGCCTCCATGGCTCTTTTCACTTTTAGGGGCAAACATTCTAATATGACAACACACTTTTGATACAAGGATCTCATAAGGGATAAAACATGGTGTATGAAACGGTGCCTCTGCCAGTGTAGCAGGATATGCAATGATCTAGCGTAACATGGGTAAAACCACACATCAGCTATATAGAATCATGCAAAGCAATATATAAATGATAAATGACAACAAGTCATGTAATGTAAGATGAAAGTTGCATGGCAATATATCTCGGAACAGCTATGGAAATGTTGTAGTAGGTAGGTATGGTGGATGTTTTGAGAAAGATATTTGGCTTATGTGTAGGAGAACATGATGAAGATCTCCCACGAGTTTTGGATGTACCCGCGAAGTATGCACCAACTCTCAATGTGAGAAAGGGCAATGCAAAGTACCGAAGAGTCTAGCAAATATGGTGGTGGAAGTGCCGTGAAAACCGCAGCTTAGAACTCACAAACAAAAATATTCCAACTAGAAACATGATCTTACAAGTCATAATGAAAATCACTCCATGAGTGACTGTGGAAAATAAACAAGTCACTGTTGGGACCCCGACCGTAGCGCATAACACAAAGTCATTACGGTTGTTTTTAACATTAGAAATCATATATCATTATGCTATCAACTGGATATTTAAGTGTGGCACAGGTTCAAGTTTTCTAGACCAACCATTAATCATTCCAATTTACTAAACCATCATGTTTACCATTAAGCATATTAATATCTCAAAACAACATCAATGATTCAAGTGACACAATTTAATGATCTACAAGATTATGTATCATTTAGTTATACCATCTACCATATTTAACATTTTCTGTTCTTAACCAAACATCAATCAACTTATTTAAAACATAAACTCTCCAAGTATTTAACAATGAAGCAAGAGAGTATAACATATGAGAACTAACAGCTCTGAACAAGAGGTGTATGAAAAATAAGAGCTGAAAGTATTGCAGTAGCTATAGAAGAATACTCAACAAATATAAGTGAAAAATAGGAGTATTCAAATGAAAAAGCGGAGCGTGTCTCTCTCCCACACAAGAATGCTAGGATCCATTTTATTCAGAGAACAATAATAACAAAAGCAAAAATAAAAACAAACAGACGCTCCAAGTAAAGCACATAAGATGTGGCGGAATTAAAATATAGTTTCACTAGAGATGACCTGATAAGTTGTTGATGAAGAAGGGGATGCCCAACCCAAGCTTTGACGCTTGAGTCTTCTTGAAATATGGTTGGGTGATCCACGGGGGCATCCCCAAGCTTAGGCTATTTCATCTTCTTGATCACATCATATCATCCTCTCTCTTGATCCTTAAAAACTTCCTACACACCAAACTCAAAGTAAACTTCATTAGAGGGTTAGTGCATAATCAAAAATTCTCATATTCTGCATGGAGACAATCATTATCATGGTACTGGACATTAGCTACAGCCACTGGAATTTTATGGAACAAAAAGATCCATTCAAAAACAGCAAAAGAATCAATGCAAAATAAATGGCAGAATCTGTCAAAAACAGAACAGTCCGTAAAGACGAATTTTTTCGAGGCACTTAACTTGCTCAAATCAGAAAACTCAAAACTAATGAAAGTTGCGTACATATCTGAGGATCACGCACAAAAAATCCCAGGTCATTTTGATTTTTCTGTGAATTCTAACGAATTAAACGGTGACAGCAGAAAAACTGTTCCTGCGCAGGGATCCAATTCTAGCATCAACTTTCTACTAGAGACTTAACTTGGCACAACTATGCAATAAAATAAAGATACAAATGAATTGCTACAGGGGTAGGCATGTTACTTGACTCAAGAAAATAAAATAACAGGAATAAAAGGTGGGTTGTCTCCCATAAGCGCTTTTGTTTAACGCCTTTGAGCTAGGCACAGAAAGCAAAACTCAAGTATTTCCAAAAGAAGAAGCATCAACATCATAGTTTGTACGAATAATAGAATTAAAAGGTAGCTTCATCTTCTTCCTAGGGAAGTGTTCCATACCTTTTTTAAGTGGGAATTGGTACCTTATATTTCCTTCTTTCATATCAATAATAGCACCAACTGTGCGGAGGAAAGGTCTTCCCAAAACAATAGGACAAGAGGGGTTGCACTCAATATCCAAGACAATAAAATCAACGGGGACAAGGTTATTGTTAACCATAATAAGAACATCATTAACTCTCCCCAAAGGTTTCTTCAAAGCATTATCAGCAAGAAAAATATCCAAATAGCAATGTTCAAAAGGTGGCAAGTCAAACATATCATAAAATTTCTTAGGCATAACAGAAATACTTGCACCAAGATCACACAAAGCATTGCAATCAAATTCATTCACTTTTATCTTAATGATGGGATCCCAACCATCTTCTAACTTCTTAGGGATAGAATCTTCAAGTTTTAATTTCTCTTCCCTAGCTTTAATGAGAGCATTTGTAATATGTGTAGTAAAAGCCATATTTAAAGTACTAGCATTAGAACTTGTGGCTAGCTTTTGCAAGAACTTAATAACTTCGGAGATATTACAATTATCAAAATCAAAATCATTATCATCAAAGCAAACCGAACCCTTATCTCCTATGTTCTTAAAAATTTCAGCACTTTTATCAAGCATAGTTTCAGCAGTTTTAGGCAATTTTAATTTTTTGGAAGTAGTAGAAGAAACATTGCCAACACCAATTATGTTACCATTAATAGTAGGAAGCTTACTAGCATGTGAAGCAACATTATTTTCAGTAGTAGTAATGGTATAAACTCTAGCAATATTATCCTTTTTAGCTAGTTCCTCTCTTTCCCATCTAGCACGCAATTGAGCCATCATCCTAACATTTTCATCAATTCGAACTTGGATGGCATTAACTTTAGCAAAGGTCTTACTCCCATTAGTATCATTAGGCATGACTTTAGATTTTAAAAGATCAACATCAATAACAAGACTATCAACTTTAGAGGCAAGAATATCAATTTTCCCAAGCTTTTCCTCAACAGTTTTATTAAAGGAAGTTTGTGTAGTGATAAAATCTTTTAACATGGTTTCAAGTTCAGAGGAGGTATTCCTATTATTGCTATAAGAATTACCATAAGAATTACCATGGGAGTTACCATTATTAGGAGGATAGGGCTTATAGTTGTTATTACCATAATTGTTCCTATAGGCATTGTTGTTGAAATTATTATTTTTAATGAAGTTCACATCAACATGCTCTTCTTGTGCAACTAAAGAAGCTAAGGGAACATTATTAGGATCCATATGAGATTTACCATTCACAAGCATAGACATGATCATATCAATCTTTTCACTCAAAGAGGAGGTTTCTTCAACATAATTTACCTTCTTACCTTGAGGAGTCCTTTCAGTGTGCCACTCAGAATAATTAACCATCATATTGTCCAGAAGTTTTGTTGCAGCCCCCAAAGTGATGGACATAAAAGTACCTCCAGCAGCCGAATCCAATAAATTTCTTGAAGAAAAATTTAGTCCTGCGTAGAAGGTTTGGATGATCATCCAAGCAGTCAGTCCATGGGTTGGGCAATTCTTAACCAGAGATTTCATTCTTTCCCAAGCTTGAGCAACATGTTCATTATCAAATTGCTTAAAGTTCATAATGCTACTCCTTAGGGAAATAATCTTAGCAGGAGGATAGTATTTTCCAATAAAAGCATCTTTGCATTTAATCCAAGAATCAATACTATTCCTAGGCAATGAAAGTAACCATTCTTTAGCTCTTCCTCTCAAGGAGAAAGGAAATAATTTCAGTTTTATAATGTCACCGTCTATATCCTTATATTTTTGCATTTCACAAAGTTCAACAAAATTATTTAGATGGGCAGCAGCATCATCAGAACTAACACCAGAAAATTGCTCTTTCATGACAAGATTTAACAAAGCAGGTTTAATTTCAAAGAATTCTGCTTTGGAAGCAGGTGGAGCAATAGGTGTGCATATAAAATCATTATTGTTGGTGCTAGTGAACTCACACAACTTAGTATTCTCAGCAGTAGTCATTTTAACAAATTAAAATTCAAACCGAAAATAGCAATAATGAAAACCGAAATAATAAATGACTAAACCGAAATAAAAATAACGATGCAAGTAACTAATTTTTTTGTGTTCTTGATATTTAATAGCAAACAAAACAGGAAATAAAAATAAACTAAGCAAGACAAAAACAAAGTAATGAGATTGGGAAGTGAGAGACTCCCCTTGCAGATGTGTCTTGATCTCCCCGGCAACGGCGCCAGAAAAGTCTGGTGCTTAGTTGACGAGGGAGATAGAGATTTGCTGAACAGAAGTGCCTTCACCTCCCCGGTGACGGCGCCAGAAAAGTGCTTGATGCTCACGGTTGTGAGGAGTTGGAAAACCCCAAGAGGAAGGTGTGATGAGCGTAGTAGCAAGTTTCACTCAGTTACAAAACCAAGGTTATCGAACCAGTAGGAGATGAAGAACACAACGAAGGTCTCCCCGGTGCCAGAAAAGTGGCGTTGCAGGGAGGTGGAATCTGCACAACACAATCAATAAACTTTGCTCCAACTCAACAGTGAGGTTGTCAATCTCACCGGCTTGCTGTAACAAAGGATTAAACGTATGGTGTGGAAAATGATGTTTGCAGAGAATGAAAGAAAGCAGTTTGCAGTTGGTTGTACTATAAGTTTAAAGAAAAGGACCGGGGTCCACAGTTCACTAGTGGTGTCTGTACATAAATAATAATAATAATAATAATAGCATACATGCGGGTAAAAAATTTACAGCTGGGCAATTGACAGAATAAAGAGCGGCATAATGATGCATATACTAATGTCATGATGTCTAGTGTGAGATTCATTTGGGCATTACAACAATATACATAGAGCGTTCCAACCGCATCTATGACTAATAATCCACCTTCCGGTTAGCGTCCGCACCCCTTTCAGTATTAAGTTGCAAGCAACAGATTATTGCATTAGGCAAAGTGTGTAATGTAAGTAATACAATTATCCTTAGACAAAGTACTAATGTTTTATCCCTACTAGCAACAGTACATCTACAATCTTAGAGCTTGCTCTCACTAACTCAGATTAAATAGAGACATGAACCCCCTCTTGGAGTCACAAGCATCTACTTGGCCAGAGCATCTACTAGCAACGGAGAGCATGTAAGATCATAAACAACACACAACATGATATATTATGAAGCAAATAACATAGTATTCAATATCCATCGGATCCCAGCAAACACAACATGTAGCATTACATAAAGATGATCTTGATCATGATAGGCAGCTCACAAGATCTAAACATGATGGCACAATAGGAGAAGACAACCATCTAGCTACTGCTATGGACCCGTAGTCCAAGGATGAACTACTCACGCATCAGTCCGGAGGCGGGCATGGTGATGTAGAGCCCTCCGGTGATGATTCCCCTCTCCGGTAGGGTGCCGGGAAGAGCTTCTGAACCCTCTCGAACTAGGGTTGACGACGGCCATGGCTCCGTTAGGTTTTGTGTAAAAGTGTTCGGGTGCCTGGTCTTAAGTTTTCGGGGGGTTTAAGTAGGCGAAAGGGCGAAGGCGGTGGAGGCCCGAGGGCCCGTCACGCGGTGTCGGCGCGGCAGAGGGGGGAGCCGCGCCCCCTCCTTGTGACGGCGCCTCGGTGCCCTCCTTCGTCTCCTCTTCGGACTTCTGGAACGTGTCGGAAAAAATAGGGACTTTGGTATAAAAATTGTCCAATTTCGAGAATATTTCCTTAAGTAGTTTTCTGAAACCAAAAACAGCAGAAAACAGGGAACTGGCACTGTGGCATCTTGTTAATAGGTTAGTCCCAGAAAATGCATAAAACAACACAAAGTGTATATAAAACATGTAGCAATTGGTATAATATAAGCATGGAACATAAGAAATTATACATACGTTTGAGACGTATCAGGACCACAAACGCCGCCAGCAGTGCGTCTCCGCGGCGGCGGACGACCAGCTCGCAACCCCGCCGTTGGCCTCGGCCGCCACGGTGTTTCGACTCCCCAGCGCAGCCTCTTATTCGTGCGGCGACGGCAGCTGCGCGTCTCCCCCAGGGCCCGTCCAAAATTATTTTGGGCTTGAGGCAAATTAATTAATAAATATAATTATATCAAACTCTTATACTTAAATATAAAATAGTTTTATTAAATATTACAATCTTATAGCATATATGTTTCTTTTTTGGCACATAATATATCTTCTCAATATGTAGTTACAACTCAACTAAATATAAATCAAATCTTATGTGTATCTTTTTTGTATTGTAATGTACATCAAGTATAAATTTATATAAGCTAAAAAATTAAAATAATTGTACGCCTTCTCAGTTTTCGATGTACAATTAAAATTTAATTATTCTTAATATTTATGAGACATATATATTGACAATACTCTAACAAATATCTTAATACCTATTTGTATCAGGTTGCAAATTCATAGAAAATTCTAGGTTGTATAGCTTGACTGTCTAATAAGTGCATTGTGTTCAATAACAATCCCACAACACGTGCATTTTATGAACTTGATATTATAATATAAACACTTAAACTTACCATTAATGATCATTTATTTTATAGATTCCACAACTTTTACATCCATACACAAGTTCTCATGTAACTTTCTCAAATAGAAAGTTGTGCATGATATTAAAGCTGAAGAAAATAGTTATTATAAATTCACTACGACCTGTAGGGCTCCTAGTTGGTTTTTCCCTATTATTGGATAAATATATGATGATTGTGAGCATAACTCTACTATTGGTGGTTGTCACATGTGTTAATCATTCTAGCTGAAATGTTGGCTGCACAGTAGCATGTTCGTGTGCTACGTCACCTGATGCTACGTCATCCGTTGTCTAGTCATCGCTGTCGTTGGCATTGAAATGCTCATACTCTTCATGGTGTACCACCCGAAGATGCAACAACGAAGCTACCTAATCTAAACAATGAGCTCTCTCTGGTTGTGGGGTTTGTCGTATCTTTATTTTATTTTTATTTTAATATATCAGTACATACTATATACATATATTAATGCTTCGAGAGTGAACTATATTAGCGTATTTTTCTATAACAAATGTACGAAAGTTTAACTTTAGAGAGACATAGAAGTTCAATTAATTCGGATATAATAATAACTAGTGCGATAAGAGTGAAATCCACTTTGAGTCCTGTTGAGTCCTGGGTGCATATGAACCCGATGTATTAAAACAGACATTTTGAAATGCCCAAATTAATTTAAAATAAATTTTTGCGGATACATTTTCACATTCTATATGTTCAAAATGCCTTTAAAAATGTCCTGTTGAGTCCTAGGTGCATATGAACCCGGTATATTAACGTTTTTGTGGCTCGTGTAAAAAAGTCTTGTGAACCATCAAATTTCGTCTTTTTGCACGTGCCATAAAAAATACCGTTTTCCTGAAACAATGAACACATAGGATGTTAAGATATATGTACTAACATTGTTTTGCAATTTTAATGATATTTCAAAATACCTTAAAATGTACTCCCTCCGACCGGAAATGGTTGGCACACCATTATTTCCGATCGGAGGGAGTACTTTAAATGATGGGCGCATATTGTTTCGGGAGGTAAAACAGTTCTCTCGCTAGAAGAGCCTCTCAAAATCGAGGTTTTATTTTTTGGTTATGTGATGCACCTTCTTGATGAACCCAACAGATCCCGTTCTGCTGGTTGATATGGTCTTCAAAATTTGACTTTGGCCATTTTTAACACAAAACTTTTATAACATTTAAAAAAAAGCTGCAGTGTGTGACAACAGCTCTTGAGACAATTTTGTACAACTCAGCCGGTGAGACTTATAAGTATTATTTGGCTCCCCTTGTGTGACTGAATTGACAACTCGGTTAAGAATTATAAGTATTCTTAGAATCATCTTGTGTCGAATCAATAAATTTTGATTTTACTTATTTCCAAAACGGTTGTGATCGCTAAACTTGTGGGTTATGAATACCACTCTGGAGGTAGATATGGTCTTCAGAAGTTAGACTTTTGGCCCCTTATTGATTCAAACAAAAAAGAACTTCCCTGCCTCATTTGGGTCTTGCTTTGCTTTGCATGGAACACACAAATAGCCGTAAGGTAAGAGCCAGAATCCTACTGGGCCGTCGCAAGGAAAACTATACCCGAAATCGTTTTTCTCCGGCATTAATTTGGAATCGCGTGCATCTAAAGCACCCTTTACTAAAATCAAAGTAGTTGTATGCAAACCTAGAGCAATAGCATGATGAACCCAGTTCCTATTGTTAAGAAAAGCGAATTACTATTCTCATTAACAGCATTCAACCATCTGGGCAACCATAGGCTTCGACCTGCATTGAAAGCGGGGCCTTTGATAACATTTAAAAAAGTTGTGGTCCGTGAAAGTAGCTTTCCACACAATTTTGTACACATGAATTTCAAATATATCTGATTTTAAGTCAACGCTAACACGTGCACATACCGTCGACGTCATATCTTGGCAGCTGTACACTTTCTCTAGCAGGCAACGCATGGTGAATTGGTGATCTTGAGGCTAATGTGGGCCCCGAGGCCGGGCAGTTCGTCCAAACGTCTGTTGCTTGATTGGTAGCAGGTTTTCGTTCATGCTTAGGCCATACACTATGTTGGTTCGATTCAACAAAAAAGCTGTGAGAAATGGAACCGATCCCTAATATATATATATATATATACCTATATATAATGGCGCGACCAATCCGCGGCTTCTCAGACCACCGGCTACTGTTCATCCACGCGCTGATTCCCGGCCCTCCGATTATCAATCGATGGCTCACGTCCAGCCCTGCTCAATGAACAGTACCCGTTGAACAGTGTCCCCATCGATGAACAGTACCTAGGAACAGTGAGCGCGGGACAGAACCGGTGATAAACCGTACCCCGTGGTGAACAGTTCCGGTCTAGAAACAGTATTCTGCGATGAACATCGGTGAATGAACAGTTCCAGTTGGCCACTGATGAACAGTGAACTGATCGGTGAACAGTGCGCGTTCTTGAGTCTAGCTTACAAAATTTATTGATTTTGTCTTTTTTGCTGAGCCAAAAATATAAGGTGTTTTGCGGCGAAATTTTGCGCGGCCGTAGTAAATAGAGTTAGCTATGTTCATGTATTTTTTAATTTTTTTTTGAGAAGTTTTAAAAAAATTCAAAACGGGATAAGTTGAAGAAAAGTCCCCGCCTTTTCCCAAAATTATGAATCGGTTCTCCTCTTCATGACAATGTATATGAAATACATGTGCGTCGATGAGTAGGTTCCATTCCCGTGATCGGTTTCGAGTAAAAACTGACGAATTTTATCAATTTCGTCGCACTCAGTCGTCCGTTTGAATTTATGTTCAACGGGAATCGGTTCTCATTTTCATGACAATATGTATATTAAATACATGCGCGTCGACGAGTAGGTTCCATTCCCTTTTATCAATTTCGTCGCACTCAGTCGTCCGTTTGAATTTCCCTTCAGGGAGTAGATGGATATTTCATGTTTTAACATTTTTATATGGAAAAAAATACATATTCAGGACATATACAATTTCTCTAATTTAACCCTAACTAAAACACAAAATACACTATTTTTCCACACGGACGCCGGCGTGTCGCCGCGCCATCTTGCCTAGTTGCTTACTATGTGTGGAATCGCTTTGCATGTTGGGCCATGGGCTTGCTTACTATGTGTGGAATCGCTTTGCATGTTGGGCCATGGGCTTGCATGCAGTATCTGACAAGTCTTCATTTCAATATTCTCTCACTGCATGTAGGCCATCCTTGCATGTTGATTCCATGTAGGCCAACAATTTGGTTCGCTTTTGTTGTCAGGTTGTTTGAACCGGTGCTCTGCTATGTATAGAATCGAATCATCGGAGGCTTTGAATCGCTTTTTGCTCACATAGTGTATGGTCTTACGGCACGGCGATCCGAATCGAATGTTCGATGTACTACTGTGTACGCACGACTACTTTCACGAATAAAGTGGAGAAAGGACGAAATGATGTGCTAGTCGTTTCTGCAAAGGAGGCACGCAATTTCTTTAAAAAAATCCTTTCAAAAAAGAAAAGGAGGCCCGCAAATACTTTTCTTCTTCTGAAAGAGTATCGACTGATTTAAAATATAGGGCAAATCACTTTCTCGTGGCCTCGTTCCAAACTCCAAACTCAACTCAAATTTGACTAAACAGACTTAGGTAACAGAGATGATCTTTGGAAAAGCCTCCTCCGCTTGCTCAGTACGCCACGTGTCATGGAACACGGCGACAACTACGTGGATAACGTCGTGACCGTTGGATCCAGAGTTGCCCACATCCGTCAACTCGTTCTGTAAATATTAATTGTAAAATTTAACGGACACCCCATCGGTTAAATTGTATTCCGCTTCCGCCAGCGTCCGACGGAAAAAATGGACGAGCCACCGCTAGCTTTGTTTTTTTACTACCAACAACTTGCATTTACACAACTATCTGAAACGAATTAGCTGAGACTAACCACCCTCGACCCGCTTATCTTCGTATCCCCGGTCTTGCCGTCAACTTTCTCTCCAACATGCGACATGTTGGCCTATCTTATAGCGCACGCCTCTCCTTCGTGCCTCACACGAGCGCGAGCTTTTTTTTTGGCGAACCTCGACGCCGAGCAGCGGGTCGAGTCGCGTTGCTTCTTGACCCGTCCGGCGTGGCTTCCCTTCTCCCTTAAGGGTGGCTCCGGCCGATTTCCTGCTCGGCTACTCCGTCTCGGGCGCAGGCGCCGGCAACCTTCCCTGCTTCCTTTTAGTCGCGATCGCCACCGATCTCCCCCAACACACCTTGGATCTCGATGTTGCCGAGGTAGGGCGTCAATGCTACCATTGGTGGGCAGTGTTGTCACCAAGTAAGGGCGGCAGAGCTCCTACCATAGCTCGACGTAGGTGCGACCATTAGTCAATAGGGAAGCTGTTGCAAGTAGCAAGCGACATTGTCGTTGACGAGGTCTCTCAGGGGTTTTTTGTCCAGGCGGGGGTCAAAAAACTTTTGCTACAAATTGGCCAAATAAATGAATTGTCTCCATAATAAGTGCCCTAAAAAACTATCTCCATAATTTTTTTGCTTATTATCCCACAAGAATATAAAATTTGTAAAATATATGTGGGATCCATCCTCTCCTCCGCGTGAGTAGCAGGTAAAGGTGGCGGTGGAAAAACTGGAAAGCAACCAAAAACAAACCGGCCCATCACGCATCGCATGTTACCCTGCCCCGCAAATTCGCCTCCGCGCGTGCCCGAACCCGAAATCAAGCACCTGCCCCCACCGGAACGCGACCGCCATCTCCTCTCCGGCGGCGGCGGCGGCGGTCCGCGGCTCTCCGTCGGCGGGGCGAGTGCCATGGCGGTGGGGGCCGCGCGGGGCCGGCGGTGCCGGGGCGCGGTGCTGCTGCTCCTCCTCGCGTCGGTGTTCGCGCCCCTCGTGCTCTACGGCCGCTCCCCCGTCTCCCTCCCGGACTCCACCGGTACGTGCGGGCGTCTCTTGTCTTTCCTGTGGCAACAATGCGGGAGAGATCCGTTGCTTGATTGTGTGTGGGATTTCTGAGCGTGCTGTTGTTTTCTTCTTCTTGCAGTGGCGAGGGGCGCGTTCGATCGGGAGGATGGGTCCAAATCCAGTCTGCTGTGGCCGCATATGGCCGCCTCCGAGGTCTCTCTCGCCAAAGGTGAGCCTACTTTCTGTTCCCCTTTCGTTTGGCCTACCTAATCTCGTCCCGGAAACGGGAGGCATATGCTTCACTGACCAACAGTAGATCCTGAGTGAAATGGTACAGAGATAGATGGGTTTGTTTTCGCCGCTGTAAGAAAAAAAGAACGGTTTTTTACGCTCGATTTTTGGTGAAGCTGTGTCCAAGTGAGTCCTCCACAGTTATTGTGCTCGCATCTGATATTTACTGGAGATTTGGGGGTAAATTGCTTTTGTAGATTTGACGATTGAGAGGCTAGGGGAGCACAAGAACCGGGTGCTGTCAGCAGCTGATGACTGGCAAGCGGTTGAGGTTGCGAGGAGCCATTCGTCAGAGAAAATCGATACAAGCGTACGGTTGGAGGAGCCGGTGTCACGCGATGCGGATGAGGCGATTGCTGAGGGAAGTGGCAGTGCTCAGTCCAGACAGGACAGCTTGATAAAGCAAGTTGTTAGCAGCGATAGCAAGGAAGCTGAAGAGCAGGGTGGACAAGGGACCAAGGAAGTAGAGTTGCGGGATACAAATGAGGTAGAGCACAAAGATGGATCTGGTGAAGCAGCAGCAGCAGCAGAGAATTACATTTCTGGAATGCATACTGCTGGAAACCTGGGTTCATCTTCAGAAAAGGTAAAATTCATTAAAGACGACCAATTTATTGCTTAGCTAGGACTATTCCTAAAGACATTGGATCCATCTTTATAGATTGGCAAGATATGCCAACTATGTTCATTACCTTTCAGCTGCGGTACTTTGTTTCAGGGTTGTTCTAACTGCTAGTGGCTTAATTATCCAGGAAAGTGATCATGCTACATTATCTGATCAAATTACACACCATACCCCCAAACAGTCTTACGTAAGGGCTCTTAATATCAGTGCTGATCTTGCCACTTCAACGAGTAGTGCTGGTCAGTCTGCAACTTCCCCAGATGGTACAATCCGCACCATCAAGGACCAGTTGACAAGAGCAAAGACATATCTTGGCCTTCTAGCTTCTAGAGGCAATCATGGTTCTGCCAAGGAGTTACGTGCACGAATGAGGGATATCCAACAAGCACTAGGTCATGCAACCAATAATGGGATGCTTCCTCAGAAGTACTTTCTCTTTCCTTGTCATAACTGATTATGTATTATTCGTTGGTAGTACTTTGTGCATGGATCGATTATCTCTGAACTTACATAATTTTCTATTGTCTGAAGTGTCCATCGAAAAATAAAAGCAATGGAGGAGACACTGGGGAAGCTCAAGAGAACTCATGATAGTTGCTCAGGTGCTGTGAACAGGCTCCGTACAGCCCTACACTCAACAGAAGAGCGGCTTCAGTCTCACACAAAAGATGCCAACTATCTTGCTCAAATAGCAGCAAAATCCTTACCCAAAGGACTTCATTGTCTCCCATTGCGGCTTACAAATGAGTATTATTCCACCAACTCCATTAATAAGGAGTTTCCAAATACAGAGAAGTTGGAAGACCCCAAACTCCATCACTATGCAGTTTTCTCAGATAATGTATTGGCAGCTGCAGTGGTTGTGAACTCTACTCTTGTTCATGCTAAGGTATACCACTTGGCCAGTGATATTTATATTTGTCAGCTGGGCTGCTGATTATCACTGTGGATCAGCTTTTGTTTCATTATAAATCCAGCTGTGCTTAAGTTTGTACCTACAATACTAATATGGAATGATACTCTGTTCTGCAGAAACCAGCAAACCATGTCTTCCACATTGTGACAGATAGGCTTAACTATGCTGCAATGAAGATGTGGTTCTTGGCTAATCCCTTAGGCAAAGCTGCAGTTCAGGTTCAGAACATTGAAGAGTTTACATGGCTCAATTCAAGCTACAGTCCAGTTCTGAAGCAGTTAGAATCCAGTTCGATGATTGATTACTACTTTAGGAGTGGGAAGGCTCGACCTGGTGAAAATCCCAAATTCCGGAACCCAAAATACCTGTCAATTCTCAATCATCTGAGGTTCTATCTCCCTGAGATATTCCCGAAGCTTAACAAGGTGTTATTTCTAGATGATGATACTGTAGTGCAGCAGGACCTAAGTGCGCTTTGGTCGGTGGATCTCAAAGGCAAGGTCAACGGTGCTGTTGAGACCTGTGGAGAGACCTTTCATAGGTTTGATAAATACCTCAACTTCTCTAATCCTCTTATCGCCAGCAATTTTCATCCACACTCTTGCGGTTGGGCATATGGCATGAACATGTTTGATCTGTCTGAGTGGAGAAAGCAGAACATCACTGACGTCTACCATACCTGGCAGAACCTGGTGAGTTTATGAACTTATGAACAACCTATTATGAAAAATAAATCTTCACCATGATTGTTCCCTGTAAGCTTTCAGCTATTCTGTCATATTTAGTTCCTCAAATAAATCCTGGACTTCACCAAAACTGTGATTGCTCCATTCTTCACTGATGTGTTGTCTCGTTTGTGCAGAACGAAGATAGGCTATTATGGAAGCTAGGCACACTCCCTGCAGGTCTAGTAACATTTTGGAACCGTACATTTCCCATTGATCGCTCATGGCATCTTTTGGGACTTGGGTACAATCCAAACATCAATGAAAAGGATATCAGGGGTGCATCCGTTATCCACTACAACGGAAATCTCAAACCTTGGCTCGAGATTGGACTATCCAAATACCGAAAGTATTGGTCACGGCATGTCAACTATGATCAAGCATTTATACGGGAGTGCAACATTAACCCCTGAGTAACATAGACTTTGTGTATGGTTTTCATTCTTTTTCTTACTTGCTAGATTAATTCTTTATGCTCTAGGTTTTGTAAGATGTCTAGAGCATCTATTTTTCTTCTTTTTCAGTTGTAAAGGTGCCAGTTAATCCTCTATAATTAATTGTAAAGGTGCCAGTTTTTTAGTGGTAGGCTTTAGAACAGGACACATGCTCCAGTTAACAGCTACGTAGGCTTATATTATACTTTGTACTCACTGATGTGGATGCTGCTAATTGTTTGATTGTACCAATGCTAAGCATGAACAGTTGCAGTAATATATTTTTCTTGTGAGCAAAGTTTTGATTAACCAATTGGACTTGCATAATACCATGTCACAAGTACAGTTAGCTCGTTCCCTGTTACGCACCTTCCGCTCATGAGGCCCGACGAGAGTTATCACTTATCAGGCTGCAAACAACGACGGCTTGCTGTCTAGACGAGGCACGTACATAATGTGATCAAACTGAAAACGAGGAAATCCAGTGACACCTGGCCTTATCTTAGTAACAAGATAGAGATACTGGTTAAAAAAATCTTAATAAGAAACTCAAAACAGTTCCTTATCCAGTTTCTTGTTAGCCGATGATTAGGCAAGGTTAGTTTCAACTACTAACTGATTAATTGCGGATTTCGTGCCAATCCACTTGCTTATATAGACACCTTGTCGCTGATAACTGCAAAAATTCGCAACGCAGTATCCAGACACACACCTCGTTCTGATCTGTTCACGATCGATGACGAGGGCACTCCTCGAGTCCGCCGGCGGCACGGCGACTGCGGCGTCGGGCTTCCTGCCGTCGTGGCTCGCGGCGCTCGGCATGGTCGTGGCGTCCGTCTGGATCGTCTCGCTAGCGGTGTTCCTCTGCGGCCGCAGCTCGCACGCCGCCGACGACGGCGTGACGACCAAGAAGAAGCCCGCGACCGCCAAGGTGAGCAGGCCGGCGAGCGTCGCGCCCACGAAGGCGAGGTCGTCGGCGAAGTCCAAGAGCACGGCTGGCGACACGACGGGGATGTACGGAGCCGCGTACGTCGCTGGTGGGTCCGCTTGTGGGTGCAGTAGCCACGGTGGTGGCGGCGGCTGCGGAGGAGGAGGAGGAGGTGGCGGCGGCGGTGGTGGTGGTGGCTGCGGCGGAGGAGGAGGCTGCTAAAATTGAGTTGGCACAGATCAAGCTGGCTGCCTTGCATGCGATGGTTATCTAGATTAAGTTAGTGATATTGTCATGTGCCTGGTGTTAGTGTCAGTATTATGACTTAGTACCATGTTGTTTTTTGTAGTCATACAACCATTGTGTTGGTTATTAGCTGCGGATTTTTATTTCGCGTAGTTAGTCTTTCTGGCTTCCATCCAGTGTCATCAAATTCCTTCATGTCTCGATAGTAATAATAATACAACAATAGTGTCACGGTGTTGTCAGCTGTGTTTTTTTTGCTGTGCTTTGTGTTACTTTTTTTAGAAACCTTTTGAGAGGTGTTGAATAGGCATATGGTATGACCACCGCTGGCAAAACGTACAAATTTCACCAACCTCGCGAACAAGTTAAAGTGGGTTTGCAAATTTCCATTCGAAAGAGAATGGTTTAAAGCTCAGTCAGCTGAGACTGTGATGGTCCACTGTGTCGAACCGCATCAACTAGCGCTGTGGGTCCCTGCATGCAAGAAAAGCTTTCCTCTCTCCACCATATTCCTTCCTACGGAGAAAGCATGCATGCAAGGAAATTATTTTCTACTAGGAAAATTTGGCGCGGCGTGAGATATATATTTTAGAACAATATATTGGCAGGCAAAATTATATAGTACCCCGTAGGGAAAACGGAAAAATCCTACTACCTCACATAAAATGTAAAACATATATGTGCAGGAGACGACGAAGATAGATAGCATGGGCGCCACGAATTCCAACCAAGCAAGTAAATTCACTAACCTAGTAGGAGAACCCAACTACAGCCGGCCTGAATCCGTTCGAAGAACACCCAGCGCCATACAAATCTTGTTGAACTCCCACAGGAGGGACAAAACAAAGAGCAAAAAATGCAGAAACGCACCCAAAAAAAGTCCAGCAAGAAGGTGTAAGAAAACATCTACCTTTTGAATTCCACGGGGAGAAAAAAGGACACAAAAAGAGCAGATTTATATGCTGCTCTAACTGAAGGGGCTAGTACAAAGATGACAAAGAACTCTTGCACATATCAGGTGTGAAACTGAATAAACATATATCAGAAAGAACGTCACATATCAACGAACTATAATTCCTAATGGTCACACAAACTGTGTCTGCTTGATTTCATTTTGTCACAAAATGGCCGCCTATGTTAATTAGAATTAACTTAAAATTACAGGATACAGTGTAGTACCAAGGCTCAAGAAAATGTAAAGTAGAAGTAGCAGTCGAAGCATAAGAGGTGAGCATAACTTCTTGATGTCCACTTGTTTGCCCTGTCATCTTCTATTTAATATGCTATCTGAAATGGTGTCAAGAGTACATTTTGTAAAAAGAAAAGAATACAAAATGGAAATTATTGACTGTAGGCATTTGTGATCTGAGAATGCATGATGTAATGCTGAGCACAGAACAATGTAACATCGTATTTATATGGCGTTCTAGACACAAAGTACTTTATTCTCATATGGTTTTCAGTTAAATGTAGCAGACATATATGCTTCTGCATAAAGCCTTTCTATAATCCCAGTATTATGAAAAGAATATAACTATAGATTCTCTGGTATCACAGATTTATTATCTAATGGCAAGAAAACTAATTAATGTGCTGCAATGACAATCATCAAACAAATCCACGATTTCGCCAGTCAGAACTTATACTTCCATATCCCGTTGACTATGTCGGGTAACGCCGACTTAGGTTATCCGAGATTCAGACTTGTTCAGAGGCAAGCACAAGGGGAGGAATAGCACATATTCTTTCGCTGGGAATAAAAATATGTATATTGTAATTACCTAATACGGTAACAAAATAGAGGTTCGGAAAATATAATTACATAGTATCTGAAAAAGGTTAAATGGTTTCTACTCCCGGGTGTAACTACACCCACGTATCATATACCACCATACGGAAGTATTTGTCATACTTTATCGGTTTGAGTATGTTCATATACTATATCTAAGATACCCCAAAACAAGTTTCATGAAAAAATTGCAATTGTCCTAATATTTTACACTATATACTCGAAATACCGTCATATATGCATATAAAAGAGAAGTATGTAGATTTTTTTTACATAATACATAAAAAGAAGTATCTATAGTACTAATATAGCATTATATACTCCATACTACATGTTACATACCTCCCGGTATGATAGATACTCCATACATGTGCGAAACACACATGGGTGTAGTTACACCCGGGAGTAGTATGAATATGTCCATCTGAAAAATACCACACACTTTTATTAAATGGTTGAGATAACACACTCTTAAACAGAACTGACCATAATATCCAAAATAACCTGCTCAAAATAAAGCAATAAATAGTGGAAGCACCTAAGTTTATGGTTGTTTAGCTGTTCCCATAAATTTAAGTAGGAGAGCAATGATCGGGATGGAAACATGAGGAAAAACAATTAAACCTACACAAATGTAAACATAAGTTCAGAAACATTATCATCGCCCTAAAAGCAGAAAAAAGTCGAAGAGGTAGACATATTGTAAGATAGAAGATTCAGATTTACATGCTCACTGTCCAATCCTACAATATTCTTACATTCACTAAATCCTGTAGGGAAGCAAAAGGTTGCATGTGAAATGATTTTACATAGGCAACCATGTAAGCATCTGTACTTAACAGTAGAAAATGATTGCAAAGATCCAGAGAGAGTACATACTGTAAGGAAAAAAAAGGTGCATTGGAATCATGTATGTTCTCAAAGATCCAAAAAGAGCACATGTTTTTAGTAAAAGGAGGAGCATTAGACTTATCTATGTTCTAATCATCACCGGAGAACAAATTCTAGAGCATACCATCCAATGCAACAATCATGTAGAATTCTAAGGAGAATAACCATGTGATTAGTTAGTAGTCAATTGCACCACAAAACAGAGAAGTGTACTAAAGCATTAAATCAATAAATTAACAACAATGACAGTGCACATGCATTTTTCCTTAATATATTTACGGGAAAAGTGCACAACTGATCGTACATCTGAAACCAAATTCAGTATGAAGATATTTTTTTCACTTCGTTTGTAACCACGGCTTGTTGAATTTCGAATACAATAATCAACCAATTTGAGAGTAACTATTATTATGGATTTCACCATTATTGAAATAGCCTGCAGGTTCAAAAAAAGAAAGGGTGGAAGTGACCCTTACATCTGCATGGTGGTCCAGCAAAACCTTAATAATACCGTCCAGGCCATAACAGGCAGCAAGATTAAGTGCTGTCCCACCAAGATTTATTGCATCAACATAAGCTCCTTTGGAGAGAAAGAGCTCTACCATTTCACAGCTTCCTGCATAACAAATGTAAGCTATATCTTAGTGTATCATAGATTCTTTGTTGTAAATATTTGTCTTTACAGTGATTTGCTATAGCCATCCTATCCAACATGTGTTAATACACTTCAATAAAAAACAAATCAACAACTCTAGATTAGAAGACATACTGAAATACAGAGTTGATAATCATGGCATTGTGAATTGGTCGAGCGTGGAGAATTTGGACAGATTATTTTAACTTTTCGGACTTGGCTGAACAAAATGCATTAGAAAATAACGGTATTATTGTTCTGCCATTCATTTTTACTGCATAATATGATGTATGCAGACGTAATACGTACATTGCCATCCAACTTACACTCTATACATATTTCAATCAAGCTAACTATAAGATACCAAATGAATATTGATTGCCTAGTATCAACTTAAAAGTGCAATTAAATGTGACAGTAAAGTTTGATCTGTTAGTGAGCCATACATTCAGATTTAATTGAGAGAAAAAACAACTATACCACCTATCTCATGTACGGTGCAAATGAAAGTAAATTAAGGAGGGTAAAATCACAGAGAGAAAATATAATAACCAAGGGAAGTTACAGCTTTAAGTTGAATGATATTTCAGTTTTGATGGTATCAATATGTTCGTAGACCCAGATCTCATAATAGGACACTGAGTCGTTCTTATCCTGCAAAACATCAAATCAAACTATAGCACAAAGATAATGCAGATATTCTGACTCTCAAATTTAAAGTAGGACCATATGTTATGCATGTTATAGCACATAGTAGAGAAACAATAATAAGAGTAATATATCGAGGGAGATGAGATATAGATATGTGAATCCCTCAAAGCATAAATCAATATCGAAGCCGGAAAAATAGAACACGGCCAAAACCTGCAAGTAACAAATCTAAATCTAATGAGTAATTAACATGGAAACTTGTTACTGAGTATGTTCGTTGTGAATCCCTTAAAGCAAAAATCAATATCGAAGCCGGAAAAATAGAACACGGCCAAAACCTGCAAGTAACAAATCTAAATCCAATGAGTAATTAACATGGAAACTTGTTGCTGAGTTTGTTCGTTGTAAGCAGATATACCCAAATGAATAAACCACACTGATTCCTACTGAAACTGGAATTCCATATTCTTCCGGAAACATTCAAAATGGTTTAAATGGTACCTATCAATGGTAATACAGTTGTACCAAACCATGGTATTCGTTTAAGGTATTTGTTCAGATCTGGTTGTCTTACCAATTTCAATCATGGTATGCAGTAGACTCAACCAATTATTAACTACTAGTTGAATTCGGCGCGGCGACACGCCGCGCCCTTGGTGAGATTTTTATGCTTTTTTCTTGTTTTAGTCACATAATAGATTTTCTAAATGGGAGTGGTGGTTTTGTTTTGTAATACCGCCCGCCCCCTCGACAGAGTGGACACTGATATACATATATATATAGGTACAACTATCTAAACAAACAGAGTTGGCTGAGTATTGTCGTCTGGTTGTTGCACGCGATTCATCTACAAAATGCTAGAAAGTAACATCTTGGTGGTGGTTAGATCAACATAGTGGCTATATCGACATTATAGAGGCATGGGCCTGATCAATATGGTGGCTACATTGGCATCACGGAAGTTGAGGTAGGATCGTTGCTTGGTTAACAAAGCCTTCAGTCTGAAATTTATTGCAATGAGCTGAATTAGAAGCTATCTAATCTGTATAAGAGATGTATCGACAGAATCGAAAGGGCGCGTACCTGTACTTACAGACATTAGGCGACGGTCTTACACGTATTGCTTTCATGGCTGTGGTCCTCGAACAGACAGGTTTTTCACTAAGCTAGTATGCATTGATGTAGTGCAAATCAAAGAGAACAGTCAAATCGGTAACAATTTAGAATAGGCAAATGAAATTTAGTGGAATATGAACGGAACAATGGGAAAAAATAGAAAAATAATTGGAAGTCAATCAAAGAGGGACGATGATAAGGAGAAGGAAGAGAAAGAGAGCATATGCTGGAATTAGCTGGCAGTGGATATAGTTTTGCCGCTTGATTAGGGTAGACGATAGAAAACCCTATCTCCTGCTCGCTGGTATGAACATGGGCTGGAAAAAAAATGAAGGCCAAACTCAACTTTAATTCAGCTACTAAGGACTCTCACCTAAAATAGAAAAAATAATGATTAACATGGAGGACAAATAGAGTGACTGGAGTAAATCCTGCAGAACATATAGCACCAAATTATTAAGATTTATGTAGCACACACAGAACCAAAAGAAGGCCAAACTCAACTTTAAAACAGCTAGTAAAGAGCTCTCACTTAAAATAGAAAAAATAATGGTTAACATGGATGATCAATAGAGTGATTGGAGCAAATCCTGCAGAACATATATCACTAAATTATTACTTAAGATTAATATAGCGAAAACAGAAGAAACGGTTCATGGCAGAACCAAAAAACACTATAACCATGAAAGCACGCGCCCGACATCAGTCATGTAATATTTCACCTTGTGTTTAGTGCGAATAGCTTTTAAAACATTTGATGGTGTTAATCATGTATCTCATTTACTCAGCATTGGCATCAGGTTTAAAATTAAGATTTGAGATATATTTATTCAGTAGCAGGAAGAAGGTCATATAAGTCAGTTTGCAAGGTACCAACCGTTCATAAAGCTTTGAGCCGTTGTTTTCACTTCTCTAAGGTATGTGATCTTTCTATACTAAGCTTTAGACAATGCAAATAAAAGAGCATTATCCTGCTGGAATAGAAAATTCGATCTTCTAAATACTAAACATAAATACCAAATGGATGATTCGGGGATGCTAGCTCCAGGCAAATATATAAGTTGCAATGTCGCTGTAAAACATCATGTCACTTTAGCTGATGAACATACCTAGAGTGAGTACAATGGTTTAGCTACAATGAACACTGGGTAACATCAAATTAACTACCTTGTTTAATCCAATTCCATGTATATCTGCCAAGACTTGCAGATCCTCACCTAAGACATCATCAAAAGAAAAAAGAAATCTGAACTGGTAAACAAAAAATAGATACCTCAAAATAAAACGGGTAAACAACAATTCTTAATAACATGTACAGTTAGCATGATTAGGACTAAAGGGCAGATGCAGAATACATTTGGTTGAGCGATTAAGATATGCATAGATGTAACACAATGCACGGTAAATGCTATCCTAAAACGTTCATTGCCAAACACTTACAGTTCAGGTCATGAGGGAAAATTTTAAAAGCTGCACTATCATAATGATGACAAAATGATCATAAGAGCATATATGATAGCAACCAAGCTTCATCATAATCCAAGAGCAGCCCAAACAGGTGCCTTGTATGCGATATGGAAGCTTCCCGGAGTTTTGATAGTTGAAGATAGGGCTATGATCATTCCAATTCGTATAACTGCATTACAGCAGGTCCACTGTAAGCTCCAATTTTAGTGTACCTCTGTGTAGTGAATATCTGTGGCACTTTAGTAGATAACAGCGAGGCCAGGAGCAAATTTTGTATTAAGGTACTTCCACCGATAAGAAAAGAAGGCAAGACAATCTGATGTGCTAACGACAAATGGTTCTTAGAAAACATATTGGTAACAAAACAATTAAATAGAGGACTGCAGTAATACACATGCTCGTAAGATTTTTCTAATCAGCTAATCAACACTTTCATCCAACATCCATAACAATTCAATATCGTTAGAATTACCTCAGTATATTTAGAATGATCAATCACAACACTTGATACAAATTAATATTACTAGATAAAATATTATTAAACTTCTGCCCATCAGGATCAGACACATTGACTGGCCAGAAAAACAAAATTCAAATAAATAATAAGCAGCATGGATATTTTTTTGCTATCTTCCCCCATTCAATTGGGTCTTAATTATATGGTCCTGCTACATCTACGTTCTTACTTCTTACAGTATCAATACATTTGCAGTTGCATAACAATTTCAGATAAATCTTGTGTAATTTTTCAGGCGAATCTAATTATGACTGTATGGTAACCTTATTTATAAGTATGTGATCCCTAATAAGGCATCACTTTACAGTTTTTCTCCTCTGAATCGTACATCTATTTAGTCAGGAAGGATATTGTTATGCATAATCTGAACCATTCATTTACCCTTTATTGTTGCACTTGCACAATAAGGAATGTAATTTTACATATGTTCTACATAGATGACTTATTTACCCCCAAACAATTTCAGGTCGACAATAACTATGCAGGATCTTTTTCTATAGCGACCATAATTACTTTCAGCATGATACTAACTACAGGAAGAAAGGTTGACCATTTTTTCACTCAACTACAGGAACCGCTGGATAAACATTAGAGTTTAGACAATGTGGTTAAAGGAATAGCAACAACCTTGATCAAGAAACAATCATTCTTACGCTTCTTTACTTTTACACAAAATGGAATGTGACAATACAAACCCTTCTACTGTAGTAGTACATGTAGATGCAGTATGCTCAGAATTAAGAAAAAATGAAACAACATAATGCTAAACATGCGATACAGGAGCTGAGCTTGTGCCATTTCACATGGTTCAAATAAATAAGTTATTACCTTCTCCATTGCTTCAATACGTTGTTCAACTCATTATATTAGTTTTCTCTGCAAATGCATTGGTCAGTAGATGTAACTCAGCATTAGAAGCATCAGATATGATGGAGTCGTATCCAGCTCCCACCAAAAAACAACAGGCAAACCGAACTAAACAAAGTACGGGGGAAAGAGGATGAGGAAAGTGGTAGGATCACATAAAATCAATATTTAATTGTGAGACAGATATGGACCTTGAGGCAATCATTCATCTACCGGCACCGGTTGCGCTCGACGGCAATGTGCATCTGTCCACCTCCTCGCTCGTCTTGGTTGACCGAGGACGCTTACGCCGCCCGCTCTTCGCCGCGTGCTCCCCGGCAGCCTTCTGGCCCTGCCCCCGCCATCAGCCTGCAGCACCAGCGTCGTGCTCTCCAAGACGCCGCCGCCATGGTCGTGCTGAAGGCCTCCTGACCCTTCAGCAGTGTTCGTGCCGCCGTCGTCGTCCATCAGATCGCTGCACCAGCGTCGACAGCGGACCAGCGCATCGCCGCCGCCCAGCCGTACATCGCTGTCCGGCCGCCGGCCCCAGCGGTCGACAGTGGCGACGCCCGTCCGCACGACGTCGTCCGCCCGGCCGCCCTAGTGCCTCGACGTCGCTCGCACGGGGACAACTCCCGCCACCACGCCGCCCACACTGGTTCATCTCCCTGCTTTTTTTCTCGATTGTTTTCGAGAGCGTGCTCCGCAGCCCACGTCGCAGAGGGCAGGAGAAGGGACGGTCGCGGAGGGGATGGGCGCGGACAGGCGGCGCCGGCCGTTGGAAAGCAGAGCCTCGACGCCGCCCGATCCGGGCTCTCCGGTGACCTCCAAGCCAAATCGGGGAGGAGAAGCAGGTGGGGAAATGAAACTGATTAGGATCTAGGGTTAGGGTTCTGTTTATATATAGGAAGACTAATAAGTAATTTTCGGAAAATGCGGGGGCCTTTGTGCGAAAAGACCGCGCTGACCGTCGGATCAGGGATGGAAACACTGGTCATTACTGTTTACACGAACAGTAAATCGAGCGACGCCAGGGCCAGAAAATCTCCCCTCTCCTCTTAATATATAGATAGAGGTTCACATGAACAGTAATCGAGCGACGCCAGGGCCAGAAAATCTCCCCTCTTAATTAATATATATAGAGGTAAGAGGTAAAGTAGCGTAGCATCGATCCTAAGTTGACAACAAATTAGGAACTTACTCTTGCACATGTAGGCAACCAAATTAGCCGCTGCATCCAAACATTAAAAAACTTCTTCGTCCTCAAGTTGTAGCAGCTCTTGTTACATTGATCGTTCTCATGAAGCTCCCTATGGATATCCAACCCAACCTTCAACAGAGGAACTCGTGTTCATTGGAGAAACACAAAATCTAAAAAATCCATGAGGTGATATGAAAAACTACAGGAATCGAGGTGACCCTGACGGACAGCAGAAACGTGTGGTGGAGAAGAAGCAGAGGCGGTCCGGGAGGATGGTACCTGGGCGCGGCGGCGCTAGGAGCTTCGTCGGCAACCATCCTGGGGGTGGGGGATTGGTGGCAGTGGGCGGATGCCGGAGTCGCGAAGCCGGAGCCGCGCCGCCTTCTCCTTATCCAGCGCAGGGAGCCGCCGGCGTGGGCAGGCGCGAGCTCGGCGGCGCGGCGGGGCCGGCGGCGGACGGCGGTCAGAGTCGCGGGCCGGAGTCGCGCCCGCCTTGTCCTTCTCCAGCGCAGGGAGCTGCCGAAGCGGCAGAGTCGGCGCGGCCGCAGGGGCGAGGAGAGCGGCGGCGGGGGTGGGGGTTATTGGTGGCGGCCCCTCCTCCTCTTCTGCAGCGTCGCCATGGGCTGCTATTGCGGCCTGGCAGGCCTGGCCGTCGAAGGGGAGCGCGGCGGCGCGAATGGAGGCTCTGGGACGCGCGAGGAACCGCCGGCGCCGGAGGAGGTGGACTTGATGGAGTCGAGCTTGCGGGAGTGGCGCTAGATGGTGGCGCGGCGCTGCCTCGCTCCGGCGGGCATGCTCCGCCCAGCGCTGCCCCGCTCCCGCGGCGTGCTCCTCCAGCCACAGCCGCCTCGGGGAGGAGATGGGGAAAATGAGGAGTGGTGCCGATATAGGGTTAGCGATTTGTTTATATATAAAAAAGGACTGATTCGCCATTTTCGAAAAAGGTAGGGACTTTTCTGCAAAAGAGCCGCGGGGACCGTCGGATCCAGGGTGGACGGCGCGGAGGTGGCCGGATACTGAGGCACGGAGAGGTCGCCGATTTCGGCGCTTCTTAGCCGTCAGATGAATATCGGATGGCCGTGATGTTGCAGTTACTATAGCTTTCTAAAGCTACAGTAACCAAACGAAGGAGAGGGCAGCGATTGCTTGTGCTTTAATATAGTTAGGAATTCTCATGAGTCGAATCATCTTCTTGATCCGCTTTTTTGTGTCAGTGCAATGGAACCGATGCCCACACCGTGTTGAACCGGCTCAATATCCTCTTTGGTTCGCTTTTTTAACACAGTGTAGCCGGTCTAAGAGCTCAAAAGCACCACCGATTTTCTGGAATCACACCATTGCAACAAACATCTTCTTGATCTTGTTGACTCCCATTTCAAGACCCCTATGTCGTGGTTTTTTGCAAGACAACTCTATCATATAATAGTTTCAAAAATCATTGCAGCGGTATCATTGGGATATACTCCCTCTGTTATTAGATGATTTTTGTTTGTCCAAAAGTGGATGTATCTATACTTGTAACGTGTCTAAGTACATCCACTTTTATATGAAAATAAACCATCTAATTTGAAACTGATAGAGTATTTGTTTAGAACACGCCGGTTTACTTCTTTTTCAGATCGTACATCATACCCCAGCTCCACCACAAAGCGCCCATTTTCTCGGACATGATGGAACGAAAGCAATTGACACGTGAGTTAAACCCTCTATGTTGCCAGCTGAACGGACAAGTTATAGATGCACATTAGGTACAAATTTGATCTTACTCGGAATCCTGTGAATTTTTTTACCAATTTATGCTGTATGCAGTGGCCTCTTTATTTCATCCACTCAGGACTTGTTAGAATTTCCCATAGAAGATTTTTTTTTCCAAAGCCAAAGGTACTACATGAGTACATGATTCATATCAATATAAAAAGCTAATCATTATATTTTCTTATCATCCTTCAAAAAACAACAAATCGTTCGGACCTTTTTGGGGCTCCTACAAAATATACACAAACAAAGGTTTGCTAAATTACTGTTTTTATATTCTTATATGTTCGTGGAAGCCCGTGGATCAAAGAGAGACTTGGCTCCTCTGATTCAAATGAACCACATACGAATTTTGAAAGATCGAAATCCTTATGAATTTTTCCTATGTGTGTCGTTTGATTTGCATGATTCAATTCTTATAGAAACATCCACATGATTGTGTTGCACTATATTCTGAAAGAAATTTTCTAGCCACTCAAATCTCATGTTACAATTACTTTACTTTTCTTGCGACTGAAACACTTCTTGACGAAAATTTATGTAGGCTACATTTTGAGAATCCTACAAATCAAAGAGACCCTCAAAATTTGTGTAGCATGTGTTCTTCTATCCTTGGGACTGTTAGAAAAATTATCCTATACCATTTTAGTTATTTCAATCAACACTGACTAAATCTTGTCAATTTAGTCACCAACAACAACGTTTTTTTTCGTCCAAACCGTGTACGGTACACCACAACAACCCGTCTGATTCGCCTTTAAAGCACGACACTCCGTAGGTTAAGGCCTAGTTTGGCAGCGCAATATTTGTAAAACTGAAGTATTGGAATACCAAAGTATTTAATCGCCAGGCAAGTGAATACTTCAGTTTTGGACAATACTTCAGTTTAGAAAAAAATAGGTAGGGACTGAAGTTTCCGATACAGCAAAAAAACTGAAGTTTTGGGTGATACTTCAGTTTTTAAAATCAAAGTATTCACTGCATCCAAACATACCAAAGTATTTGATACTGTAGTATTTTTAGAAACTATGGTATTGCTTGAATACTTCGAAAATACTTTGCTGCCAAACTAGGCCTAAGTGTGGGACACAACGTGTTGTCGGAACAAAGTAGTACCAAGATTAATCATTTTTTCCTTTTCTGTCGTCCTCTTTTTTTCATTTATTCTTTTATCTCGAATCACGTGTATAGCTTGGCTCTTACATGAGAGTCTACTTCTTGTGAGAAAAAAATGTGACGTGCTCTTACTCAACCTTCTTCGGACTCGAGTTTCCATATAGATTAACCCTTTTGATTACCTCGGGTTTTCCTCCTCGTGTTTGATTCCACCCTTATCACATATCTTAAATCTCTAATTTTGCAAAGTTTTGGCTGCACCTTACGAGCGACGACGGCGCGCAGCATTCAAGGACGAGGAAGAGGAATGCCGGGAGAAAGTTTTGGCAGCTCCCAAGACGATGATCTAAAAGTTTTGCCAGCAGTCATTCCTCAGAGCAAGGATAATATGGCTATATACGCTTGCCAGGTCACCTAAAGCCAGCACAAAATATGTATTGTACGATAAAGAGGCTACATGGTTAGCTCTTTTAAATATTTAAGTATTAAAATTTGCATGTGCTTATCAGATGTCAGGTTTGCATGCAAGACTCAGTAGTCACATAGCGCCAGGCCTAGAGCCTGCATGCGGCTGCAAGCGAGCTGTAATCCCTTGTTACCTGTGTTGTAGCCGGTCAGCCTGGGTATTCGGTTTATTCGGTTCGGTCTATTCGGTCTCCGATAATTTTGGTTATTCAAAAATGCTACCCATATTACGGTCGTTCTTTTTGGTCTTTATGTATTCGGTCTTCGGTCATGACCAAACCGACCAAATTAAGAAATGGATGGTAACAAAAAAAAATGGCAGCGCAACACCTTTCGGTGGCATCACAAACCTGGAAACAATGACAGCAAACTTTACACAAATACATACAAAATTGATAGCACTACAGCATACAGTGGCAACATAAAATGATACGGTAGACCAAATGCATATAGTAACTCACAGCTCACAAATCTGAGATAACGAACAATGCATCAACCACTAACTGTTTTTTGTTGAGAAAAGGCATCAACCACTAACTAAGTCAGGGAGCAACGAACAACCAAAAAATAGGTGGAACGCTTGCTAGCATATAAATTCGGCCATTCGGTCTATTCGGGTTATCTAGATGTGCTGACCGAATTTCTAAACTAATTTCGGTCTTTTTAAATATACTACCCAAATTTGTATTGGTCTTTTCAGTCTCGGTCTCGATTTTTTCGGTTTCGTTTTTCAGTAATCGGTTTTTATGCCCACCCTTAGTAGCCGGGGGTAGCTGAGTTCTCTCTCATTCTTTCTCTCCCCTCCAGCTAAGACTCTGCTGACTGACTGTGTACTATTGTACTTGCTCTCATACAGTCGCGATCCATGACAAATCTTCCGTGACGGCTGTTATACTGTATCTATTTGTAAATGTCACGAACTGAAAGTAGAGTAGCATTTCCCTTTTGCTTAATTGTTAAGTAACGGCGCTCGATCGCCATCTCGTTTCGTTTCCCGGTAAGTAAAACTAGCTAGCGTTACTAGAACGCCAAAAAGAAACCATTTTTTACCACAAGAGGAGTAGCACATAGGTTTGGAAGTAATATTTAAGTACTATAAGGCCGCGCTTGGATAGGGAGTAGATATTTCCGCGCAGGAATTCTGTACCCGTCCTGACCCGTAAACTACACGGACGTGGCGAGGTCCGTAATTCTATCCGACGCTTTCCGGCCGAGAAACGACGATCCAAGCGAACATTGAGGAGGTAAATAAAGGGTTTGCTTAGCTCAAGCTGCCAACCGCTCGCTCTCGCCACGTACTCCCCCGTTCCATATTAGATGACTTACTTTTGTCAAAAAGTTGATATATCTAGATTTATAGCATATCTAGATACATCCACTTTTGTCCAAATAAAAATCATCTAATTTGAAACGGAGGAAGTAGGTACCAACATCCTCTCGGCGTCAACGTCGTAATTAAAAACCCTAGGCCAAAAATATCCACATCGATTGACTTTGCCAACAATCACAGGCTGAATATAGTAGCAGCAGTAATTAGCCGGCAGAAAACGCAAGGTGATCTCATCCGCTCACTCAGCCACTCAGGCCAGTAGGATGCTGGATGGAGCTGACGTTGCCTGCCCGGGTGAAGAACTGGACCGGTTCCACGGCGGCGGCGCCCACAGGTGGCGGTCGAGCCGTGCGTGCAAACACCTCCGCGCTAAGCAAAACCACGCTAAGTTTTCCGCCCTCGGCGGCACGCGACCGCGCTCGCACGTCACGTCGCTCTACTTACTCGAAACCATCCACCCAAACCAAACCCCATCCCCCACCGGCCGCTGCTATAAAGCCGGCGCCACCGCGAGCCAGACGGTAACAACGGTGACATACACACTTCACACTCAACCATCAGCAGCAAGCAAGCAACGCTCGTTCATACGTCTGCGAGTTAAGCTAGCTCGGAGAGACTGATAGAGCGGATGGCGTCGTCGGCGCCGGTGGAGTTCCTGGGCGCGGCGGGCGGGGAGGCGCTCTACTGCGCCGTCATCCTGTGGCTGTCCGTCATGTCGTGGATCATCTTCACCTGCGTCGGCAGCGACGACGGGAGCGGGAGCACAAGGAGGCGGCGCCGTCGGAGCAGCAGGGGCACCAAGGTGTTCGTCGGCGCCGAGCGGCTCTGCGACGGCACCGGGCCTCGCTGCAGCGGCGGGTACGGCCTCTGCGGCTCCTGCGTCGACTAGCCAGCCGCTGAGCTAGCGATGGCAGGCTACGTACTAACGTACGTAGCGTACACTTGGTTCGTAGTAAGTTCTTCATGTGATTGAGCTATGGTGCGAGGGATTCCGAATTCCTCTTTGGGAACTTGTAAATAGTGTTAGGCGATGAGCTCATCTCTCCCCTTTGTGAAGACAATAAGAGGGAGCGTCTGTGCCGCGTTCGATCCTGCATGAATTGAGCTTTCTTGCTAATTGTTCTCTACAGGTTGATCATGCGTGTGTGCGATCGATTGCACAAATATCTCTTTTTCGAGTGGACGATTTGCATTTCTTCCTTCCTACTGTGGAGTTTACATGTATAATTGCAGAGATATCATTATCAGGTGGACGACTTGCAGGGGTTAGTTAGTTGGGAGGTTGGAGCAGCTTTAATTTCTGCGAGCCAAGCACTCGTCCAGTGGTGGTGGTGGATCAGGCGGCACGAATTGATTGCCGCCGCTATCGATCGATAGACGCTGTGATTGCGACAACTGGGGAACATCCAAGGTTCATGCCGGTTGGCAAAAAATTATCTTGGCCATCCTAATAAAAAAATAGAACCTTATTACTCACTTGCCCAATTATTTGCGAGAGACACTCACTCACAAATCCAAGTTTTGACGCTCTGTCTCCGTGCCCCTCTCGCCTTTCTCTGTCTGTTCATTCTTGTGTACTACCCGGTTTGGCCGTTTGGGCACTGCGAACATCCGAAAGTGCTCTTGTTCCAGAGCTCCATCTGTTAAAAAAAATCATCGAAAATCATATTTGTGAGTTTCGGTTTCTTTTTAAAAAAATCCGGATGTAACACGATGATTTATCCTATAAAGGTGTAAAAAATTAATTCAAAGGCTACACAAAAATAATAAAATCTGATAAAATTTCTGGATTTGAAAATATTCATACTTATATCAGCATTTTTGTCATTTTTATGTAGCTTAGAATACAAAATATTTGAAGTTGATATTTTGAATGTTCGTGGGATATACTATTGGTTGCATCAATATTTGTTTTCACAAAAATTGGAAACCGATAAATATGATTTTCGATTTTTTTTAAATCAGAGGAGGCAGTGGAGCTCAAGAGCCAAAAATCTCCACTCCCCATCAAATTTTGTTATGTCAAGATTTATAGACGTCCACATAGGGGGAACCTCCCGGTAGGGCAAGGTGGCCATGTGGGGCATCTGTCCTACCTTGAATTCTGGTGAAAACTTTCACATGCACGTGTTTCGTCGAATTTTTTCTTGTACGTAAAAACGGACTTGTATGATAACGTTATGTTTGTATTAGTGAACATTGCGCAAGACTGATTATGCACTGAAAGCATGGAGTTGGTTTTGTCTAGTGGGAAACCAAACTATTTTCCGTTTGTGACAGCCAATGAAACATGCCTTTCAGCAATGTCCTATATGAGATATTTAACGAGGAGTTGAGAGTGGTCGAAGCCAACTCTATCTATGCGATGGATTTTGTTTATATTTTTACTTTAGTTTTGCATATTTATTGATTTAAAATTCTAATTGTATTAGTTGAGTCAATGTCTTTGGTCAACATCACGACTATATGTTTTTATAATATGTAGAAATGGGGCATGGATTGGTTGACTTTGTGAAGGCCAAAGATAGGCGACTTTGAGCCACCGCCACATAGGGCCTACGATCTATGGGGCCCACATGTCATTGACGCAAAGTCACCATAAAGTCAGCCAGCCCAAGTCAGCAAATCTGAATCGGTGGAAATGACGGTTGAGAACCCCTCACCTAAGATACCAATCTGCGCAGAAAAAATGCCACGACAATCTTAAGTATGGATGAAATAGTACTCCCTCTGTTCCCGAATGTAAGGCGTATAGTTTTTTGCACGAATATTAAGACGGGAGAGTTTTACATGCGGTGGACTCATTTTTCTTTGATTTTTTTTGGAATAGAGGAGTCCCTAACAGTCATAAATTGAAAACAATCATTTAAACCTCAAAGTTAAAGATTGAAACTTTTCTTTGCGACGTAAAATTGTCCATAAATAGCAATACACCCTATATTTTTGGAATTTTTCTCAAAAAACTATACACCTTACATTACGGAACGGAGGGAGTAATAAAATAAAGGGAACTAAAAAAAGAGGAAGACAACATGTCACTACTAATTAAGTTTAGAGTGAAAATCTTTGTTGTTATAGACTCTATTCACGCATATAAAAAAATCTTTAATGATCTATTTTTAAAAAAAAGAAAACGGTGGGGGAAGCCCCCACAACGAGTTATTTTTAAATACTAAGAACCCAAATTCACGCCCATGAGTACTTGAATCTAGGTGGCTGGGTTGTACATCTACTCCACCAGTCAAGTGAGTTGGGCTCACTTCTTTAATGATCTATCTTAAGAGTTGTTTTAGAAATTTTCTTGTGTTGACTCAAGAAACCCATTTTCTAGGTTCAATGTAAATAATCTTCTTGTCTTACAGGTATTTAACTTGATGATGCAATAGTTAAAGGGTATTTAACCCACAAAGATCACAAAGCCCACAAAATAAGAAGCTGGGTATTTAAAAGTATTTGATCAATACAAATATGATAAAGATTTTAAAAAAAATGCTACTCCCTCTGTTGCATAGGACTTCTATGTGTCCCCAAATTTTTAATATTTGTCTGACATCGTTGCCAGGGTGGGAGGAAGCCACTGCACTGACTGATTCACCAGAGTCAGTCTTCCGGCTCTCTTAGTCCGACATCGTTGCTAGGGTGGAAGGAAGCCAAGGACTCTATCAACACATCCATTTTGCTTTTGTCGGAGGCGTAGGACTAACCGTAACCCAAGATAAAGTTTGCGAGACTACATTCTATGTTATCACTCACTAAATTATTCTCCTTGATACTTTCTTTGATCATCGTCGCTATATATGTATGGCAATTCACAAGTAAGCGAGCCGCTTCCGTGAAGATTGACATAAGTTTTCAAACCATTGCGAGATCAGATATATTAGGTTCGGCGGACAAGACAAGATCGTTAGAGATAGTAGGCCGGTTCAAAAAATCTAAGGAACGAATAACTTGAGATTTAAGACCTTAATATGACTTATTTTCTTGAAAGGATTCACCAGTACAATCTTTGCAACTTTGCATCGTGTCAAGCAATCTGATCTTTATTTCTAAGGTTAGTATGATTTATCATCTTTGAAATGGAAACGATGCCCTCCTTTGCACGTGTGAAGTGTGAGTATCTAACCACACACACACAGCGCAAAAAAAAAGCACTATTTCTTCTTCCACCATTATTTCTCTGAAGAAAGATAATACCCAAGAAATCAAGCTGCAAAACCAGCTGAAAAAGCGTCATCCCCTTCCTTGCTTCCTCCCCCAATCCCCTTCCCCCACCCACAACCCTAGCTCCCCCGAATCCATGGATCCCACCAAATCCAGCACCCCGCCTCCGCCCCCCGTCCTGGGCGCCCCCGTCGGCTACCCGCCGGGCGCGTACCCTCCCCCGCCCGGCGCCGCGGCGGCCGGGTACAACCCGCAGCTCTACGCGCCTCCCACCGCCGCCGCCGCCCAGCAGGCCCTGGCGCAGCAGCAGCAGCAGCTCCAGCTGTTCTGGGCGGACCAGTACCGCGAGATCGAGGCCACCACCGACTTCAAGAACCACAACCTCCCGCTGGCCCGGATCAAGAAGATCATGAAGGCCGACGAGGACGTCCGCATGATCGCCGCCGAGGCCCCCGTCGTCTTCGCGCGCGCCTGCGAGATGTTCATCCTCGAGCTCACCCACCGCGGCTGGGCGCACGCCGAGGAGAACAAGCGCCGCACGCTCCAGAAGTCCGACATTGCCGCCGCCATCGCGCGGACCGAGGTCTTCGACTTCCTCGTGGACATCGTGCCCCGCGACGACACCAAGGACGCCGACGCGGCCGCCGCCGCCGCTGCGGCTGCCGGGATCCCACACCCTGCCGCCGGTATGCCCGCCGCCGACATGGCATCGTATTACTATGTCCCCCAGCAGTAATCTAGTACTTATCATCCTAAACTTGAGCATTTCTAAGCGGATAATGTATTGTTCTGTGACCGGCCTTATGCTGTTGTTCTTGCCGCGTAATAAGATGTGTTAATCATGTATGGGCCTCCCCGGAGCTTATGAATCGAGCTGTTTGATTCTAGTATCAGTATCACCGTAGGATTGGGATTGTTTGTAGTGGGGGAGGCCGTATGATTGCAGTAGTAGTCAGTGCATGTCTAAGTCTAACTGCCCGGCAGTGTAATGTGATAACTATGATTCAGATGTCTCTCAAGATTACCATGTAATTTCTCTTCTTCGCTTTTGCTGTCCCATGACAGTGTTGTGATGTGATCACTGCATATTAGGTTGCAAGGTTCTCACGTGTATGCTTGAAAGCAAGGCATGTTGTAATTAAGCATTTGAAGCCAATATGTGGAAACTGACGCACATAGATTCTTGCTTCATATTGATGTGGTAAATGGTAATATGATAGCATGATAACGTTAAGGATAGCTCTTGTTATGTCATGTTTGGTTTCTTTTCAAGCAAGATTTATTATTAAACAGTGAAAGTCGATAACAAGGTATGAAAATTATTGCTTCTCGCATGACATGTGTAGTATGGAAAACAACAATGGCGTCCTCGTCTTCTAGAGTTGCAAATTTTTGGAGACGCCAAGAAGATATGAACTCTCTTATGTGCCATAGTCACGGCTTAAAACCTGGGAATGAGATCCCTTGAACTGAATGCTGTTTTCTTGTGAATTTCATGGCAAATAAATTGTGGGACATGATGCTCTTTTTCTCGAAAAAAATACTATTTGACAACAATTCTGCAGCTGTTTTTTACTGCTTTTTGGTGATTCAGTTTGTCAAGTTCTCCCGCTTGATGACTGCCATGTTTATCCAGAAGGTCATACGTTAAATGAGTAGCTTTGCAGGCTGTTTGCAATTGTAGCTGTGGACATAGGAATGCAGATGATTGTTAGGCTGCATTTGAGAAATTCAGAACGGGGAATAGAATAGATTCTATATTTTCAGAGTTCAAGGTTTACATGCATAACTGGAGTAATGTGCAAGTGTAAATCTTTTGTGGTCTATGAACCACTGAATACATCACAGTACTTGGTTCTGTGCACTGTTTCAGTAAATTAGAGTATATAATACGATTAATGTGGTAAACATGCATGGGCTGTGCACACATTTTCTACTTTAAACTATTTTACTGATTGGATTTGGTGATAGTTGAGACTTTGAGGTTAGCAATGCCATTTTCATACAGCAATGGTCAGTATCTCCTACTGAAACATTACCTTTGCTGCACATGCTTACTCTTTTGTGTTATCCACTGGAGTGATTGTGAGCATCTCATGGTACTTCTATCTGGTTGTAGTTTTGTGGAATTTATTTGTAGCTCTCAGTCTGGTTGGATATGTTCTATGATATCTTATTAGGCAGCAGATGTATTTCTCGAAAATCCCTTGGATATACGTGTGTAATGGAGGCCATGTACTCTGTGGAACGACAAATTGACAGTTTGTTTTGCTGGAAACAACATCGGTGATATATAAATATATAATGACCTGAAACCTAGCTAGCGACGCTTATGTCTGCATGGAATACGATCTTAAATTTTCAACTCACTCATCGTCTGTCCTCCATTGTCCCCTTTCAGTGGTTGTGGTTGCATTCTTGAATATCATATGGGTGATGGTAATTATGTCAAAACGGATAAACATCAAAGGATTTGGGCAGACTAGTGGTCTTTGTACTGTCATATGGCGGTAGCTCTCCCTGCCAAGTGCCAACATCCAGGCAAGCATATATCTTGCAGACGCAGGATGAGCTTTGCCTATGTGCGCTTCTGGGTGGATGATCAGTTGCCTGGGGACTCCATTTTAGTTTTCGTGCGTTTCTAAATGTTTTTTTTTGAAACGAGGCAAAAGATTTGCCATTTTCTATTAATTAAGGGAGAAGTTTAGAGTGTTACATCACCGCCTTGACAAACTATGCCAAGGCCAAATAAAGTGTCAATCACTCTCGCGGCATAATATTACAAAGAGCTTTCGCCCCCGCCCAACCCCACACTTTCACCTCCTCTTAGATCTTGTCGATGAGCATGGGGGTGGGGGTAGACTTATTCCGGAAGACTCGCGCATTTCTTTCCAACCAAATTTCCCACGAAACAAGCAAGGCGAGCAACGCGAGGGCCTTTCTCGCTTCCCCCCTCTTGTGTATTACGTCCGTCCACCAATCCTTAACACTCGAAATGGCGATCCAATCACTCGGAGCGATGTCCACGAGGCCCAACCATGCTTTCAAAGCTTCCCATATCCTCCTAGTTAATCGGCATTGGAAGAAGAGGTGTGCCACCTTCTCTTGAGTTTGGTTGCACAACTTACAAAAGCCACAATTTTGCCATCCCCTTCTCTCTAGCCTATCCGCCGTCCAAACGCGGTTTTGCAAAAGCAACCAACCAAAAAACTTGCATTTCGGCGGCGCCCAAACCTTCCAAACGAGTGTAGGCATCGTCGAGTTTGTGTGTCCCAAAAATTGCATCTTGTAGGCCGATTTGGAGGAGTATGCTTCATTATTGGAGAGCTTCCAAGTGACGGTGTCCGAAGTAGCGGGGTTTAGAGCAACCCCGAGAAGCATTTCCCAAAGTTGAGCAAATTGTGTGATGTGATCAACGGTTAACCCTCACTCATAGTCTAAATGTTATGTTGCTGCATCTAGTCGCCACCAATGTTTCACTTGGATCAACACAGAACTGCACATCTGTGATGATTGATGAGCACGGCATCAATACGATGGAGCTCAGTCTTGTCCACATCCTGGTATGCTTTGTTTTCTAGCCAATCGTCAGAGTAAAATTCTTGGTTGACAGCTGAATTTTGGAGACAAGATAGAGAAGGGATGGACCGGAAGTCCACAACGATGGCGAGTAAGCGACCAAAGGAAGAAGACGACGAGCTGGTTCTGTCACCTCTCGCGGTCACCAACAAATCGTTCCTGCACCAAGAAGAATTGCGGCGCTCCACTGTAAATCTTCGTTTTGCTTGACCCAACGATCCATCCCATGGTGCCCGTGGAAGAAGGCCATGCGCCGCCAAAGCCAGCTGCCACGGCGAGGAGCTACTGGCGGTGGAGCAAGGAGGACTTCTTCCCGGAGCCGTCGTTTGCCAGCCGGGGCGCGTACCTCGGGGCGCTAGCCGCGACGCCCGCGCGCCTGAGGGACCGCCTCCTCAACGGCCGCTCCACCGACGCCGTGGAGCTCGGCGCTATGCGGCGCCGGAGCGAGAACGAGATGCGCCGCTGCCTCACCTGGTGGGACCTCACATGGCTCGGCTTCGGCTGCCACCTCGGCGCCGGCATCTTCGTGCTCACCGGCCTGGAGTCCCGCGACCACGCCGGGCCCGCCGTCGTGCTCTCCTACGTGGTGGCCGGCGTCTCCGCCATGCTCTCCGTGCTCTGCTACGCCGAGTTCGCCGTCGAGATCCCCGTGGCCGGCGGCTCCTTCGCGTACCTCCGCGTCGAGCTCGGCGACGTCGCGGCCTTTGTCGCCGCCGCGAACCTCATCCTCGAGAGCGTCATCGGCACCGCCGCTGTGGCGCGCGCCTGGACGTCGTACCTCGCGTCGCTCGTCAACAGGCCGGCCAGCGCGCTCCGCGTGCGCGCGCCATGGGTCGCTGATGGGTATGACGAGCTGGACCCCATCGCGTCGGCGGTGATCGTGGCCACCGCGACCATGGCCATGCTGAGCACCAAGGGCAGCTCCCGCTTCAACTGGGTGGCGTCGTCGTTACACCTGCTGGTGATCGCGTTCATCATCGTGGCCGGGTTCCTGCACGCGAAGCCGAGCAACCTGACCCCGTTCGCGCCGTACGGCGTGCCGGGCGTGTTCCGGGCGGCGGCGGTGGTGTACTTTGCTTACAGCGGCTTCGACAGCATCGCGAACATGGCGGAGGAGACCAAGAACCCGTCCAGGGAGGCAGGGACATCCCGCTGGGTCTGATCGGGTCCATGTCGGTGATCACGGCCATCTACTGCACGATGGCACTGGTGCTGAGCATGATGCAGCCATACACGGCGCTCGACCGGAACGCGGCGTACTCGGTGGCGTTCGGCGCGGTGGGGCTGCGGTGGATGAAGTACGTGGTGGCGGTGGGCGCGCTCAAAGGGATGACGACGGTGCTGCTGGTGGGGGCGCTGGGGAACGCGCGGTACGCGACGCACATCGCGCGAAGCCACATCATCCCGCCGGTGTTCGCGCTGGTGCACCCGAGGACCGGCACGCCCGTGCACGCCACCGTGCTCATCACCGCCGCCAGCGCATGCGTCGCGTTCTTCTCTAGCCTGGACGTGCTCGCCAGCCTCCTCTCCATCAGCACGCTCTTCATCTTCGTCATGATGGCCGTCGCGCTCCTCATCCGCCGGTACCACGCGCGTGGTGTGACGAGCACGGCGCACGCGCGGCGGCTCGTGGTGCTCTTGCTGGCGATCGTCGGCTCGTGCGCGGGCATCTCGGCGTGCTGGGGCGCCGCGCCGGAGCGGTGGGCGGGGTACGCCGCGCTGGTGCCGGCGTGGGCGGCGGCGACGCTGGGCGTCCAGCTGCTGGTGCCGGTGGCCCGCGTGCCCAGGCGGTGGGGCGTGCCGCTCGTGCCGTGGCTGCCTTCGCTGTCCATCGCTACCAACCTCTTCCTTATGGGCTCCCTCGGCTCGCAGGCGTTCGTCCGCTTCGGTGTCTGCACCGCCGTCATGATGCTCTACTACGTGCTCGTCGGGCTGCACGCCACTTACGACGTCGCGCACGACTCGTGCGGAGAGGTGCAGGAGGAAAGGGTGGACGGCGACCCTGTTGCTGATGAGAAGGCAGCGGCGGCGGTGGCCGCCACTGACGTGGAGAAGTCTGGCGCCGGAGATGGTGAGCGCTAAGAGATGGCCGGCGTCAGCTTCATCACCCTTGATAATCTAGATATGGTACTGCTGGACAATGTAGATGGGATTTTACAGCAGAACAATTAAGTGGCAGCCCGGTGTCGTGGCATGATTCAAAACTCTGAAATGTGATGAAATTACACACCATGATCCAATAGTAACCATCGTCGCAAGGCTAGCCAAGAACAGAGAAGGGATAGAAGACATCAATAACTTTCTGTCAGAAATTAAATGTGATTAAGCAGTGAAAATGACAACATTAAGCTGACGCTGGAATCAAAATGTACTGTGATGAGGGAACCGAACATCACCTTGTTATTATCCTTCCGAGCAACTTGGCCTTCTGTAAGAACTTTGCTGTAACCAGAGCAACAAAAGCTCCGGTGATGCCTTCTGTAAGTGGTACCTGGTTAAGGCTGTGCACTTGTGCATAACCGCACTAAGGCGAAAATTTGCCAAGGAAATTGGAAGGAAGTCAATTAATCAAGAGTACTTATAACATAAGTTTGAATATAACATTGGATGGTACTTAGATCTAATGTTAGCTGTCTTCTGATTTTTGCAGGATACTAGGGGACAGCAACAAGTTCGTAACCCGTTTTTTTTTCGAAAAAGGGCAAGCTTTCAGTGTAAGACAATTTCTTCACTTGTGTTGAAAACGGTTGAGATCCTTAATTCAAGAGATATGATATCATGTGTCATTGTGTTGTGGTCAGAACTCAGAATTGAAGTATTTGTACTTATGGCAGGTGAAATATGTAGGCATCAGTGAACAACTATGTGTGTATGATGAAGTTATAGTAATGTATTCTATTAGAGTACTCTCTGCGGATTTGTTGTATCCTATACTCAGATGTTGAGCATTCGTCTAGGAAAAATGTAGATAACAATATTCGGTTTTGTGCTATTCTAAGTAGTCTGAACTAATTCCCAATTTTATTAGCAAGTACTTTCTTTTGTAGTTAGCGTCTTCTCTGCCTGCACGCTAAACATATGAGCACATTAGGTTGAATACTTACACTCACTACCTAACAACAACACAAGATTTAAATAGTTAAATAACTTAATCTATTCATCAGAAAAATCAGGGTTAAAATCAGCGACTTTTTTCAAGGATACACCCCAGCGGGTATATCAGGTTTCAAGAAGAGAGAAAGCCAAGCGGCCGTTTACAACGCGGTTGGCACATGCGCCAAGCTCGCTCCACCATGAAAAGAAAAAACAATCACTCTCCTACCCTCCACCTGTCTACCGAAGCTAATCTACCCCTGAAGAGGCGAGCTGCCCTCCAGATATCCGCTTCGTCTAGTATCTTTCTCCTAATGGTCATCATGGACGGGGTTTCACCCTCGAACACCACGTCGTTCCGATGACGCCAAATACACCAAGCGATGAGGGCGATGGCTGTCCACACATCTCTGTCACCTTGTCTAGCGGGCAACCATTCTGCCAGGAGATCATCCTCGCCTGGGGTCCCCGTGTCCAGCTCCCACCGTTGGAAGAGGAAGGCCCAAGTCTCTCGGGCCACCACGCATCCGAGGAGGAGGTGGTCGATGGACTCTGCCTGCTGGTCGCAAAGTGGGCAAGCTGCAGGATGGGGGAGGCCACGGCGACTCAGCCTGTCCGCTGTCCAGCAGCGCCCCTGTAGCGCCAGCCATAGGAAAACCTTGCACTTGGCTGGTGCGCGGGAGTGCCAAATCTTCTCAGCCGCACCCCATTCTACCCTTCCTTGGAACAAGGCCTTGTAGGCCGATCTGGCTGAGTAGGATCTATTCCTCTCCCAGGTCCACACGAACGCATCCGCTGAGCCTTCCACCAAGGTGATGTCCACCAGCTCATCGGCAAGGGCAAAGAGCTCCTGAATCTCAATGGCGGAGAGGTCGGTGGGCACATCCGAGAGCCAGCCACCGGCCAAAGCCTCTCTCACCATCCTAGTCCTCCTCGCCGGCTTCGGGATCTTTAGGAAAAGATTCGGTGCTGTCTCTCTGATCCGTCCTGACGCCAACCATCTGTCAGTCCAGAAGAGGGTAGAGGCACCGTCGCCTAGAATCGACCTCGTGGCGGCCTGGAATATGTGTCTCACCACCCTTGGCACCTGGATGTTGAACTCCAACCACGGCTTGGCGTTATCAGTCCTGGCCAGCCAAAGCCACCTCGCTCTGAGAGCTTGGTTCATCATCCGGAGGTTCGGGATCCCCAGTCCGCCCACATGCTTGGGCGTGCAGACCTTATCCCAGGCGACTAGGCAGTGTCCTCCTCTGACATCCTTCCTGCCTTTCCACAGGAAACCTCTGAAGATCTTTTCTAGGGCAACAATGGTCTCCACCGGAATATCCATCGCCATCATGGCAGAGATGGGGGCTGCTGCCAAAGTAGATCTGATAAGCTCTAAACGCCCACCTCGGTTGAGGAGGTTAGCCTTCCACCCAGGTAGCCGAGCTGCAGCGTTGTCCACCAGAAAGCGCAGCTGGGCTGCCGACGGCTTCCTCACTCCGAGCGGGAGCCCCAGATACTTGAGCGGGAAGGGGAGCACCGGGCACTGCAGGATCTGCTCCACAAGGGCAGACTCGGCCTCTCCACAGCGAATCAAGTGCGCCGAACATTTGTCCAGGTTGGTCCGGAGTCCTGATGCCACACCGAAATCTTCTAAGATGGCCGCAAACAGCCGGAAGTCAGAGGCTGATGGGCGCAGAAAGGTGACCACATCATCTGCATAGATGGAGGTGCGCCGTCGTAGTCCTGTGGGGGAGAGTCGCTCCAGGAGGTCCAGCTCTGTGGCCTTCTCGATCATCAGGTAGAGAACCTCCATGATGGCGATGAAGAGCTGCGGGGATAGAGGGTCCCCATGTCTTAGACCACGCCTGTTGAAGATCTTGTCCCCGGCCGAGCCATTCAGGAGGATCCGAGTGGAGGAGGTCGACAGTAAGGCGCAAATCCACGCGATCAGGTGATCGCCGAATCCCATCTTCCGCAGGACTTCAAGCAGGAAGGACCAGTTGACCGTGTCAAAGGCCTTTGTGATATCCAACTTGACAAGTACCGCCGGGTAGAAGCGTTGTGGAGCTTCTTCGCTGTGCACTGGACCAACATAAAGTTGTCGTGCAGACAGCGACCACGCACAAAAGCGCTCTGATGGCTCCCGATGAGCTGGGGTAGGGCGGGGGTGAGTCTACAGGCGATCACTTTGGCCACCAGCTTCGCCACGCCGTGTATGAGGCTGATGGTGCGGAAATCCTTGATCTCCTCCGCCCCCGGCTTCTTTGGCAGGAGTGTGACCAGTGCTTGGTTCACCACGCCGAATCCTCGAGCGTCGAGTCTAGTGAGGGATCACCGGAAATTTCCAAGAAACTAGCTCGTAAACAGATCCAGGCCAACATGTTAATTTCGACCACTCTTATGTTGAAGTCGTATTCATCCCATCATTGTTGTGATAAAATAAACTTCAAATACGATCATTTGTTCCTTGTAATCAAAAAAATCTCAAAGAAAATCACACATTGTTTCAAATTTCAAAGGACTGTATTACTGAAAGTAACGAGTAATGATAAACTGAATTTCAAATCTACAAGCTCAAAAGATTATCTGCTAGCCCAGCCATAGGCAGGTACTGGTTGAGCTAGTTGTCAAAGGATCAGTAGAGAACCGTCACTGTCAACATGCAGAAGTTGGCCTTAGTTGAACTAATCATACTCATGGCTAGCATCCTACGAAATTAGATACACATGCACTACGCTGTACTGTATTTACGTATTGCTGTCAGTGTGTCTCAAACAAATCGCAGGCTTCTGAAATGTACTGAACAATTCAACGATACAGACAGAAATACGTCAAAACAAAATCAACGCTTGGATATGTACCCGCAATGTCTCTTAAGCTGCGCAAATGACAATGTACGTACTTGGTGCTTAGTATACTCTTTGCATTTTTCTTTCTATCAGTTTTGCTAGTTCTCGGTCGACCGACATTTTGGTAAGAAAAAAATTCTTGTTCATATGTACTGTACATGGGATGGGAACGGGACACCTCATGCATGGCATCGTCAGCGAAGATTATATTCCGATCGTCCCGGCCGGCCACGCATCGCCGGGTGCCGTCCAGTCCATCAGGAGGTCATCGATCTGACGCTCTTCGCCCTCCCATGCATCGCTCGCCGTCGAGATTATATTCCCAGGTCCGGACGCTTTCAGTTCCATGTCGCCGTCGCCACTCCCTCTAGCCCATGTATAAATCCCACGCGATTGCTCTTGGAATCCTCACAAGGAGCAGAGCAGAGCTTCCTCTGAGGGTTCAGTGGGTTTCACAAGCTAGGCTGGGTGTCTTCCTCGTTGCGACTCCGATCCGATGGCGCGCCTCCTCGCCCTGGCCGTCGCCGCCGCACTTCTCATGGTGTGCAGTGTGCACAAGACAACCCACCATTCATGCACTCGACAGATTCATGTTTTGACAAGCATTTCATCGGTGCATTAATGTTGGTGTGTTTCTCATCCTCAGGCTCAACCCAGGCACCTGGCCTCTGCCGCCCGGACGTCGCCGGGGGAGGCCTTCTGGCGCGCCGCCCTGCCCGACGCCCCCATGCCGGACGCCATCCTCGAGCTCCTCCACCACGGTGATCACATCTTCCACACCACATCAACACGAGACAGAGCATGGTCTTGTTGATTTGGGTGAACGTCTTTCTGACGAAGGATCATCTCCTTCAGTGTAGCTCATAGACCTTCGTGCGTGCAATGCAGAGAACGACGCTCCGGACGGCGCGGTCGAGGCCGTCAATGGCGACGACCCACCGCCGCCCATGAACTTCAACTACGACGACTACCGAGCCTTGCCCCGCGGCGAAGCCGTCACCGCTCCCTCGCCCGACGTACTGATCCGCGCCGCCGTCCGCGACGACGACACGGTGTTCTTCCTTGAGGACGCCGTGCGCGCCGGGGAGAGCCTGCCCATCCACAGCACCACCCCGCGAGCCACCGCTGCCGCTGCCGGCGAGGCGACAGCACAGCTGCCGCTGGAGCTGTATACCGTCCGGTCCGTGAGGGCGGCGGAGGGGTCCAATTTCGTCGTCTGCCGCGGCGAGGCCGGCGGCCACGGCGCCTTGTACGGGTGCCGCGCCACCGGGCCAGCTAGAGCTTACGTCCTGGCCCTGACCAGTGAGCGCGGGGGCGAAGTGGTGAACGCCGCCGCCGTGTGCCGCACCGACACGTCCAGGTGGGACCCGGACCACGCCGCATTCCGTCTCCTTGGCGTGAAGCGCGGCGGCGCCGCCGTGTGCCACGCCGTGCCGGATGCTCTTCTACTCTCGGCCAAGAACGGGAAGAGCCCCACCGCAAATTGACTGCCCGTCGTCCGTCCACCACGCCGTGTGACCCGTATTCGTATGATGCATGATGCAAAATTTCTTCCAAGGATTGTATAACGTTCATTAGTATAGCTGTTGTATTGTTTGTTTGTTGCCATGTACCATGTTGCTATGCGCTCTATAGAGTGGATGTATGCTATCATGTCAAATAAAATAAAATGAATGATGCGTATTAATTTGGATTTTTTTATAAAATCATTAAATTTCAAGGTGTATTTTGTTTAGGAAGAATCAATCAACGAAGGCAATTTCGTTGGGTTGTGGAACATATTAAACAAAAAAGTTCGGACAAGATTTGGACTAAATTCAAATACCGTCATTTCAAACAATGAAATATAGATGAAATAATTTTAAAATATATGAATTTATAGATACTACAGAAGGGTACAAGATAATTCTGGTATGAAAGTTTTAATCCTATGCAACCACTTTCTTCACCACCCAAAGTCAATATCCACCAAGGTAACAACAAAAGGTCAATCTCCACCCGCTTCGTCATGTGCTGCTCACCCGTCATACGACGTCGTTCACCCACCTCCTCCGCGGGTTGTTCTTATTCAATGGGAAGATGTCGTCACTTGTGCACAAAATTTTCATCAATGTGAGAATTAAACGTGAAAAAACGAAAATAAGTAAATCAACTGCACGGATTAGTCGGTCCAATTCCAATAACAAGGACGGCTAGTGGGAGAGATCGTCCAGTATACACCAAGATGATATTTTTTAGCTCACTCGCATCGCATCTGCTGCCGTTGTATCCTTTGGCGATGGCATTCACGCAATAACAAGGTCGGACTCTCTTGAGTTTTGATTGCCGTTGTATTATTTGTTTGTTCCCATGTACTGTATGTTCCTATGCGCTCTATAGAGTGGATGTATGCTATCCCGTCAAATAAAATAAATTAAAATAAATGATGCATATTAATCTATACTACTATTAAACAAGCAAACGTGTTATTTCCTATATCCACCCCTACAAATGCACATTGACATGGCTAGACTCCCACCACACGATATGACCTGGCTAGCTAAAATTAACCACCCAGATTAACCTATCCCAGCACTGTGTGCACATAGCAATTAACCCATGCAGACGAAAACTATGTCGACGAACGAAAACGCTAAAGAATCGCTGAAAAAAAGGAAGGAAACCAAATCACAGGTCCTGGTCAGCTGACCTTGTGTTCTTCCAGTTCAACCCGGCAACAGTCGATGATGAGAAAACACGAGCGACTAGTTCGGGGGTGGAATGGGAGGCTGACCTGTGGCGGATGGATTCCTTGTGGAAGCGTTAGACGACCGGTCTGTGGCGACGCAGAGGATGGGCTGTTCGACGAGATGTATTCCAAGAGCGCGGTTCAGGGGAGCAAATGTGAGCAGCGGGGTCGGAAGCAGAGCGGAGGAAGCGGTGGCGGATGTTTCGGGGGAGAGAGGAGACGGCGTGGAAAGGAAACGAATCGTTAACGACGTTACGGCTAACGACGGAGTAAATTCTAGAGATTTCTCAGCGATGTTAACGGGCCGGGCTGAGATATGGGAAAGGCTGCTAGCCATGCGATGCAAACGGATCGACGACGAACAGGTCGTCCGACGCTTGGACTGTATCATACTACCGATTATAATACTTTTCCATATAGAATATCTATGTTGTGTTAACGCACAAAAAACTTGCTTTATCTCGTACCAAAATTGGTTTTAATTTTGGCCTTTTGGGGTGCCGGGTGATGCTGTGACTGAAAAAAAAAAGCAAGGAAATGAGAGCTACCATTGCTCGTAGTCGAAGATTCCACTTGGTTGCCTGCTCTGTTCACCCCGGCAGCTCGGCGTAGCCCGCGACCGCTGCTAACGACCCATGGGGATCGGGGCGGACGGCCGAGGGCCGCGGGCCGCGGCTTGCGGGCGTCGTCGGGGGGCGGCGAGGAGGAAGGCGGGGCGGAGAGGGGTAGCAGGAAGGAGTCCTTCTTCCAGTGGATCACCGCCAGTCATCTCGCCAGCCCGCTCTACGGCGCCGTCAGCCTCGAGATTGCAAGGTAGTTTCCTTCTTCCCCTATATATACGTGTTACTCTTCTGCTCCTCGCAGGGGGATGGATGGGATTGGTTTCTTCGTCTGAATATTGGAACTTCTTTCGGATCAAACTTGATAAGGTCTCTTCAGAATTCACATTGAGGATTTCTGACCAAAACATTATACACTGGATCAATACTTGGACCCTCTTGTACGTAGTGTTGGAAAATTTGCACTCAGCTTCACATTATTATTAACCGGCTAACAGCGCACTCTGCAAACAGTTGAGGGGCGAAAAAAATAGACAGGCAGAGGAAGCTGTCGATGTCAAGTAATCTGAAGTATTCGGCGTCGGCTGTTTCCTACAGATTTTTGTAATACATTTTCTTAGAGAAGGCATCATCAAAGCATAGGCCTGCGTTTTTCATTGGTGGAATTCGCTGCATTTTTCATTGGTGGAATTCGCTGCATTTTTCATTGGTGGAATTCGCTGCATTTTCTACTGCCACTTGTAGTTTTTCTCTCTAGTTAGACAGGGTCACAGGGAGACGGCTGAGGCTTGTCTTGACTCTTGTGTACTCATTCTCAACTTGGTTCTTGCTGTTAATAGTTCTCACAGAAAAATACAGCGGTTTCAATGGTCGTTCTGAACTTCTGACTATTAAGAGTAGTAATTACTCACTGATTAGCTGATTAAGCCAGTTCAATTGCGTACATTATCTACTCAAAGTAATCACCAAGCCTACAACTAATGCGCCGGTAGCCCGAGTGCCACATGTCGCGCTCACACACTGTCTACAGGAGGTCGCCATCACACAATAATTAAACTAATTAACCGATATCCTCCTTCACTCTGATCGGACAAAACAATACTCCAAGGCTTGGTATATAATGCATAGCTTGGAGTTTCATACACCAAGAAGAACATATACCCATGGCAAAAGCACCCATAGACACGCTTCAGTTCTCCTCCATCCAAATAGCCATAGCCATAACCTTGTTCTTGTTCACTCAAGTCAAGAGCACCACAGAGGAGACATTTGCCCTGCATCCAAACAGTACGCTCACCAACTGTATTACTGGTGAGAGATCTGCCCTTCTCTCATTCAGGGCAGGTCTATCAGACCCTGGCAACCTCCTTTCATCATGGAAGGGTGATGATTGCTGCTCTTGGAAGGGGGTCTATTGCAGCAACAGAACCAGCCATGTTGTCAGGCTCGATCTCCGAGGTACTGATTGCGAGAGCGGCGTCGTTAGGAGTATGCAGGAGCAAGTGCTATCAGGCAACATCAGCTCCTCGTTGCTTGGTTTTGAACATCTACAGTACCTCGACCTCAGCTGCAACAGTTTCGACAATATACAGATACCGGAGTTCATGGGTTCTCTCCGAAAATTGAGATACCTGGACCTATCGATGTCAAGCTTCATTGGAAGTTTACCACCACAGCTGGGTAATCTCTCCAACTTACGATACTTAAATCTTGCGGCCGAGTACCTGAGTCATGATTCTTTGACATACTCCACGGATATCACATGGTTGTCACGTTTAACTTCCCTTGAGCATCTGGATATGACTTGTGTGAACCTCAGTACAGTTGATAACTGGCTTCCGATGATGAACATGCTTCCAACTCTCAGAGTTCTTCATCTTCCCTTTTGCTGGCTTAGGAGTAGCCCTGATTCTCTTCAGTTCTCAAATTTGACATCTCTTCAAACACTTGACCTTTCGGGCAATAACTTCCATAAGCTTAGCACGCCCAACTGGTTTTGGGAATTAGCTAACCTCGAGTATCTAGATATCTCGATGAATGGTTTCTATGGCCCATTTCCGGATGAGATAGGTAATATGACCTCCATTGTGGTACTTCGGTTAGCATTCAATAATCTTGTGGGCATGATACCATCCAATATGAAAAACCTATGTAATTTGGAGAGATTTGTTTCTTACATGAACAATATCAACGGGAGTATAACAGAGTTATTCTATCGATTACCCAGTTGTTCGAGGAATAAACTACAAGATTTGATTCTAGTAAACAACAATTTGACTGGAAGCCTGCCGACTGCACTAGTAGAGCCCTTAAGAAGCCTAAGGTATTTGGATCTCGGAAATAACAAACTCAATGGTCACGTACCACTGTGGATAGGAGAGCTCACACAGCTAAGGCAGTTGGTACTTAACTCGAACAATCTGGATGGGGTCATAAATGAAGGCCATTTATCACGTCTAGATATGCTAGTGGAATTGACATTGTCACACAACTCCATAGCCATCCCAGTGAGTCCAAATTGGGTACCTCCTTTTAGTCTACTAGTTGTTCACCTTGGGTCCTGCCAGCTTGGGCCTAAATTTCCAGCGTGGCTTAGATGGCAAACAGGCCTAATGAGTCTTGACATATCCAACACAAGCATAAATGACATGGTACCAGACTGGTTTTGGATAGCAACTTCCTCAGTGGTGTATCTCAATATCAGAAATAATCAAATTAGAGGAGTCCTCCCATCAACAATGGAATTTATGAGAGGAAAAATAATGGATTTCAGCTCGAACCAGCTTGTTGGTATAATACCTAAGCTTCCCATCAATCTAATCAGCTTAGATTTCAGTCGGAACAATCTAGTTGGGCCACTGCCATTAGAGTTTGGAGCGCCAGGGCTTACAACACTGCTTCTATATGATAACATGATATCTGGCACCATTCCATTTTCTTTGTGCAAGTTGCGATTATTGTCTTTTCTTGATCTATCAAGAAATAATCTCAGTGGGTCATTTACCGATTGCCTAATTGATGAATCCAGCACAAACATGACAAGTCTGAGTATTGTCAATCTAAGCTTAAGAGACAACAACCTGTCAGGTGAGTTTCCTTCATTTCTGCAGAAATGCCCAGAACTCACCTTCCTTGATCTCGGACACAATCAATTTTCTGGGACTTTACCAGCATGGATTGGAGAGAAGCTATCGTCATTGTCATTCTTACGACTGAGATCCAATATGTTTTATGGTCATATTCCAGCTGAGCTTTCAAAGCTTGTTCGTCTTCAATATTTAGACCTTGCCAACAACAATATAACGGGGAGTATACCAAGATCTATCCTAAATTTGCCCATCATGACACAAACAGCAGCCAAATTTGGTAATCTTTTGTATGCATTCAGTTATAAATACTCAGTTCATGGCGATGAATATGACTATACTGTAAATTTGACAGTACTCACGAAAGGTCAAGAGAGATTATATACAGGAGAAATCATATATATGGTGAATCTTGATTTATCCTGTAACAGTCTTAATGGAGAGATTCCTGCAGAAATCAGCACCCTGCTCGCATTGAAGAGCCTGAACTTATCAAGGAACAACTTCAGTGGAAGAATCCCTGAGAATATTGGCGCCTTAATGCAACTGGAGTCGCTCGACTTATCCCACAATGAGTTGTCTGGTGAAATCCCTTCAAGCTTATCGGCTCTCACATCATTGAGCCGCCTAAACCTGTCCTACAACAATCTGAGAGGAAAGATACCATCTGGAAATCAACTGCAAACACTAGAAGACCAGGCATCTATTTACACAGGCAATCCGGGCCTCTGCGGTCCTCCTCTCTCGCAGAAATGTTCACAACCGGAGCCAATTCCAGCAGATAACCACGGAGATGCAAGCAGCGACGTGGTTTCGTTTTTCCTCGCCACGGGTTCTGGATATGTTATGGGTCTCTGGGTGGTCTTCTGCACCTTGTTGTTCAAGAGGAAATGGAGAACTTCTTGGTACTCTCTGTGTGACCGGGCTTATGTGCAAGTGGCTGTTACCTGGGCTTCCCTGAGAGGTAAAATGGTGTAGGAGCTGAGATCACCAGCACTGGTTTGGTCTCATGTAACTGCTCTTGAGATTTATCATGTATCAATCGATGATACTGGAAGATCTAGCATGATGTATCAGTGTATGTTCAGGTGTACTGTAGACCTGTAGTGGAGAAGTGGAAGATTTGTCATGTATCAATCGATGTTTATGTGTATCGTACTGGAACTAGTCACGTATATGTATGTATTTAAGGTTCATGCCATCGACTGATGTTGGTATGATAATTTGTATGTATAACTTGTTGTCGAGGTGTTCCTTGTATGATGAAAGTGTGTATAAAATATACAGTAATAATTTCTATGGTCTGTTCGTACAGTACCTTCATGGTTTGCTGCATGATCAAAATGATGATTCCCTCCTGAAGGAGGCCTTTTGGGAGTAGTTGTGCTAGTTCACCCTGGGATATCCAGGGATTTCTGTAATTGTGCCCCGCCTGCTAGTAGGCTTGTAACTTTTCCTCCTCTCATAATGCAATGGCAGAGCTCCTGCTGGTTTAAGTTTCAAAAAGAAAAATGATGATTTAAAAGTAGAAGTGCTGTCGTCTACCTACTCCAGATGTTTCACAATTAGACTGTCAGTTTTGATTTACTTCTTTTGCCACTAGTTGGATCCCAAAGCTGATAAAATGCGTAATTTCTTTGCTCCTGGGAAGCTCATGTTTGAACAATTAGGCCATCAGGTCTGATTTACCTATGACAAGGTGGCAGTAAGCAGAGCTAGGAAGTATTTTGCCCAGTTCCAGTTTTTTTCTGATGAAGATGCCATACCTGCATGGAAAATGCGGTATGTTTCCATTGCCTGTGAAAATAAAGATTTCCCTACGGCACTTGTTCCTGGATTCTGTAATCTGACAAAAGATTAACAGAGGATTATGGCCTGGGAATCCCAACTGTTTTGTCTGCCATCATGGTGAATCAGCTGGGCATCTTTTCTTTGGCTGTCTGGTATCTTAATCCGAAACGGTGTTTGCTTTCAAACGGTATTGTATCGCGTGTTGCAAAGGTGATTCTAGTATGATGTAATAGTGTCGGTTGTCTACAGTAACATCATCTGTATATGTAGTACTACTATTCATGTTGTGTAATACCATAATTAGCGATGTAGTACTACTACAGTATTCATGTTGTGTACTACCATAAATATTAAGGCCCTCTTTGGATTGTAGGATTTTCAAAGGAATTTCAAAGGATTCCAATCCTTAGGATTTTTTCCTATGGATTGCCTTTGGTTTAAAGGAATGACACCTACAAAATTCCTATGGATTGCATTCCTACACCCCAATTCCATAGGAATTTAAACATCTACTCTAACCTCTTTTTTACACTCATTCACGTAGGATCGAGGCTCTTTTCCTGTGTTTTTCCTGTGTATCATCCAAATGAACATTACTGTAGTTTTCCTCTGTTTTGCAATTCTCTGTTTTACACAAGCAATCCTATCAAATTTCTGTGTTTTTCTAATTCCTCTGTTTTCTAATCCTGTGATCCAAAGGAGCCCTAAAGAATTTATATTTGGTTTAAACCGACAAATAAGGATATCCGATGCCGAACTGAACACCCGGATACTGTATAGGATATGTTTTGTAAAATAGCATTCGAATATGAATTATCCAAAAAATGATTAGTATTATTCGATGGTCTAAATTAATATAGCATAATTTATAATTAGTGAGCTGTTGTGCTCATCTATTGAACGACAATTTTTTACTTTGGGCGCCCAGCCCAGCCCGTATAGTCGCTGGAATTTCTCAGTTTTTGTGTTGTAAGGGTTATGCTAGAGATGGTCTTAGCAGAATTGCTAGATGAATCATCGTATCATTTATCACTTTGTACCGCTTGAGCGAATCTTATCAGCCTACGTACATATTTGAGATGTTTTTCCACTACGTATGTTTGAATATTGATGGCCCCCGCGTTAAACCGCTGTCTACATCACAAAAGTACTATTGGCAAGGTCGAATTCTAACTACAAATAGAACATAAATATATGGTCATTAATATTGTGTTTTTAGAAGGGACATGATAATCATGTGCCCTAAATTAAAGGTGCTTAACTATATGACATAAGTAGGATTTTATCATAATATTCATAGTGGTTATAGATACCTGAAATGTAATACTCCATACAGAGAGTACCAAGAAGTTCTCCATTTTTTCTTGAACAATAAATCAAGAAACCCGAACTACGCCCAACAACAAAGGGAACAAACAAACAATCAACATAAAGTCTAGCAGCGAAGAAACCAATTAGAGGATCGACCCGCCAAAAGTGATGAGATCGGTTCAGTGAGAATTATTCTCACTCTGAGCACTAGTCGTCCCCTTGATAAAATCATCTTAACAAGCAATAATGCACCCACAATTTTAAAGATGATTAAAAGAGGTTTCCTAGACACGAGTAATATTTATTATTTATCATAAAATTTGTGGTGACTATAAAACCATATAGATTTAACCAGTTAAGGGGTGCGGAGGCGCATGGAAAGGTCTCTGCCGCGATGTATATCACTTGGAATATCTGGAACGAGAGGAACAAACGCATTTTCAAACATACGGAGGCCACGACAACCACTGTCACCGAGTTGGCTAGACAGGAGTACAGCAGATATAAGCAGTGGCGGATGTAGGATAAAATTGGTGGGGGCGCCAAGCATAATTTTTTTCTGTTATACTTAGCATTTAGCAACAATTTGTCCAAATAGTAGTAGTATTTACCAAGAATTAGTTCAAACATCAGGAACCAAATGAATTTCTACATATTCTAGGGGGTGCCATGGCACCCATGGAACCCCTATTGGATACGTCCCTGGATATAAGGCGGCTCAACGCCTAGAATAGTTTTACGTGTGCGTGGGTGGCGGTTGTTGATCTTCTCCTGATCGATAACTTTGCTTTGTAAACCTCCTCTTTTTCCCTTCTATAATGCAAAGGCAGAGCTCCTGCCTTTACGGTTTAAAAAGACTATAAACCATATTAATACAAAAATTTGAACCATATTTATTTTCAAGACATTTTCAAACGTCACATTTGCGAGTGTCACCGTCCTAGTGTAACTTAATGATATACTCCCTCCATTTTTAAATATAAGATGTTTTCGATTTTGTCCACATTCACATGTATACGAGTGTATCTATACATGTTTTCGTGTCTATGTTCACTTATTTTAGTCCATATCTAGACAACATGTGTAATAGCTAAAATATGTTACATTAAAAAACGGAGGGAGTATCACCTCTATATTTTCGGTCTGGTAGGTGTTGTATCAACTTGTTTTCGTTGTGTGGCGACTTGGTCTCTTCATCACGCAACATGCGTCGATCCCAGAGAGGAGGAGCATGCATGGAAGCAGAGCACCAGCAGGGAAGACGGAGGCCAGATCCACCATCCGCGAGCTCACTCATCCGAACCGCACCAAAAATAGGGCAGGAGTAGTGTCGCCACCACTGTGCAGCTAGCGGCCACCATGGCTCGTCTCACAGTCTCAACTGGATGTCACCGCCGTTGGTTCCGGGGCGCGACAGCCAAGTCTCCGATCCGGTGCATGCGCGCCGCTCCCTGATATATGCAGCTAGCACACACCTAGCTCCAGGGCTCAAACTCAGATCGCTCGCCACTGCCAACAGCTTTCAGTTATCACTTGGCGCCACAGATCGATCGTGAGAAGAGACACTTCCGCTGCAGATCGCCGGCCTGAACCTACCTGCCGGCCGTCGACCACACTTCACCGAGTGCGCGGGACGCGCGTGCGTGCCGGCGGCCCGATCGAAGGCGGCCTGCACCGTGCGTCCGGCGCGCGCGCTCTCAAAACGTTGGTGATCATTAGCGTGCCCGGCGTACGTACGCACTGTCTCTGCTGGGAGGCACGATGGAGCTCGATCGGAAGGGCAGCATCAAGTCGTTCGGCGGGTCGAACAGGTCGTCGCGGTCGGCGTCCTTCGACTTCGACCAGGACCAGGACCGCGAGCGCCGGGAGATCGTCGTCAAGATCAACGACGACGTCGGCCAGAGCTCCTTCTCCCTCAACTCGGCCGCCCGCGGCGGCCCCGACGGCGGCTACGGCGCGGTCCCTGGGTCCGGGTCGGGCGGCTCCAGCGCGCCGGCCTCGCCCACCGGCGCGGGCCACTTCGCCGAGTCCTTCAGCTTCAAGAACCGCCCGCCGGAGTCGCCGCCGTCGCCCACGAGCGTCCAGGGCGAGTGCAGCGACGACCCTCCCAGCCGCCTCATCGGCAACTTCCTCCGGAAGCAGGCGGCCGCCGGCGGGGAGGTGTCGCTGGACCCAGAGCTTGAGATGGAGGAGATGCGGCGGCTGCTGCAGGTCCCCGCGCCCGTCTCCACGTCGCGCGTCTCGTTCCAGCAGGACCCGCGCAATCGGTTCTGCCCGTCGTCCACGACGGCGGGCTCCTCTTCCTCGTCGTCTGACGCCGGAGGCGGCGGTAACGGCCGGAAGAAGGCCGCCCACACGGGCGCAGGAGCCGACAACTCCGAGGTGGTACGCTGCACGTCAGCGTCCACGGGCGGCGGCCTGCTTCCGCGCAGCAAGACGCGGTCCAGGCTGATGGACCCCCCGCCGCCGTCGAGCGGCTCCACCACCGAGGGGGACGTGCACAACGACCGCAAGTCCTTCGTCGCGCCACCCAAGTCCGGGCAGCTCCGTTCGGGGTTCATCGGCAGGTCGGGCCTCCTCGGCACTCCTCGCGGCGGGTTAGACGACGACGACGACGACCCGTTCGTGGACGAGGGCCTCAACGCCGACTCCAAGCGCGACACCGTGGACTGCACCATCATCCTCGAGTGGCTCGGCCTCATCGTGATCCTCGCCTCCCTCGTCTGCAGCCTCACCATCCCGGTGCTGGCGAAAAAAAAGCTCTCGGGCCTCCACCTGTGGAAATGGGAGCTCCTGGTGTTCGTCCTCATCTGCGGCCGCCTCGTCTCCGGATGGATCATCCGCATGGCCGTCTTCTTCGTGGAGCGCAACTTCCTGCTCCGGAAGAAGGTGCTCTACTTCGTCTACGGCGTGCGCCGCGCCGTGCGCAACGTGCTCTGGCTCGGCGTCGCGCTCGTGTCCTGGCACCTGCTGTTCGACAAGGACGCCCAGGAGGAGACGCACACGCTGGTGCTGCCATACGTGACCAAGGTGCTGTGCTGCCTCCTCGTGGCCACCGTGATCCGGCTCGTGAAAACGCTGCTGCTCAAGGTGCTCGCCTCGTCCTTCCACGTCTCGACGTTCTTCGATAGGATCCAGGACGCGCTCTTCAACCAGTACGTCATCGAGACGCTCTCCGGCCCGCCACTGGTCGACGAGAGCCGCATGCTCGCCGAGGTGCAGCGGCTGCAGAGCGCCGGGGCGGCCATGCCGAGTGACCTCCAGGCGGCGGCCATGCCCACCAGCAAGCCTGCCGCCGCTGCTTCTACGGTGCCGCCCAAGAGTGGGCGGCTCACGGCGGCGGCGTCCAGGCGAGGGGCCAGCAAGCAGCTGCAGAAGCAGAAATCCGAGCGGCATCTAGAGGAAACGTCCATCTCCATTGACCAGCTCCACAGGCTGAGCCAGAAGAATATCTCGGCGTGGAGCATGAAGAGGTTGATGAAGATTGTCCGGTACGGGGCGCTGACCACCATGGACGAGCAGATCAAGAACGCGACGTGCGAGGAGGACGAGCTGGCCACGCAGATACACAGCGAGTACGAGGCCAAGGTCGCAGCCAAGAGGATTTTCCACAACGTCGCCAAACCTGGATCCAAGTCAGTAGTATTTAATTTCCTTCCAGATCGTATCACAATCTACCTGTCGCGAGGAGTGACGAGGTTCTGAATGTTCTTTAATTCTGCAGGCACATATACCTGTCGGACCTGATGCGCTTCATGAGGCAGGAGGAGGCGCTGAAAGCCATGGACCTCTTCGAGGGTGCGCAGGAGCACAACAGGGTGAGCAAGAGGTCGCTCAAGAACTGGGTGGTGAACGCGTTCAGGGAGCGCAAGGCCCTCGCCCTGACGCTCAACGACACCAAGACGGCCGTGAACAAGCTCCACCAGATGGCCAACGTCGTCGTCGTGCTCATCGTGCTCGCGCTCTGGCTCCTCATCCTCGGCATCACCACCACGCGCTTCTTCGTCTTCCTCAGCTCGCAGCTCCTCGTCGCCGTCTTCATGTTCGGCAACACCCTCAAGACCATCTTCGAGGCCATCATCTTCCTCTTCGTCATGCATCCTTTCGACGTCGGCGATCGGTGCGAGGTCGATGGGATGCAGGTTAAAATCCTTCCTGTTGATTCACCTCCATATCATATCGATTATGTTGCCTGCTGTGTTGTGAGACACTAATAATTGACGTGGCTATAGACTGTTGGGATTTTTTCAGGTAGTCGTTGAGGAGATGAACATCATGACCACTATTTTCCTGCGATACGACAACCTCAAGGTTTACTATCCCAACAGCAAGCTTGCCGCCTTGCCCATCATGAACTACTACAGAAGCCCAGACATGGGAGATGCCGTCGACTTCTCTGTTAACGTCGCTACACCGCCGGAGAAACTGGCCCTCATGAAGGAAAGACTGATGCAGTACGTGTCGTCATTGCTCTTGCCTCGCTCGATTAATTCTCTTCTCCTTCTCTTGCATTGCATAAACTCACTCTGTCATTACCAACCTAACTAGATCGTCAAGTAACTAGCTACACGATGGAATTTCTGACCCTGCTAATCGAGGTTTTAACTGACTGTTGCTTCAAATTTCAGCTACCTTGACAACAAGAAAGACCACTGGTACCCTGGATCCATGGTCGTGCTGCGCGACATCGATGACACAAACAGACTGAAAATATCCATATGGTGCCGCCACACCATCAACTTCCAGGACATGGGGATGAGGTTCGACAGGAGAGAACTCATTCTCCATGAGATGATGAAGATCTTGAGAGATCTTGACATAGAATACCGCATGCTGCCGCTCGACATAAATGTTCGCACTGCCCCTCCGATTCATTCCGCTAGGATGCCCACGACATGGACGTCGTTAAATTTTTAAATTTTGTTACCATCACGGAGCACTTGGGTGGTTAGACAGTGGGGTGCATGTGGACTAAATTTGCTAGTATATGTTTAGTAAATCCAGCTATGAATTACATACTATATTTGTGACACTGTTACATTTTTAAGTAGATTTTTTGTGTGTAACATTAAGCCAGATTTAAGCACGGAAATTTCAATTTGAAGAAGATTTAAAGTGTCGTCTCACAACAAAAGATAGTGGCACATGTAAAGCCGACGTCGGCTAGGATGTCATATGGCATCCCACATGTGCGCTCCTTTGTTGCATTCTCTCAATGAGGTTCATAATGTGTATACTGTTTTGCTGAAGATAAGAGAACTCTACAAATGAACATGTGTACTAGATACAAGTATGGAGAGATTTTGCAAGTTAGATATATCTACCAATCATAACAGCCCAACAATGTATATGCACTAATGATTACCAAAAAAAAAATGGTAATGTAATTAAGTATTAAATAGAACTCTAGATAATAGTGCAAGTTCATATGTAACTAATGAGATGAAGAATTTAGACCATAAATGAACCGGACAAAGATACACCCCTAATGAGATGGATATACCTTGATCTTGAGCATGTGCACTACGAGAAACGCCTAAAATGCCGAGTTCCCCGCGTTTGCTAACTGCACTCTTTCGGAAACTTGGATTTTGATATATTTCGTCAAAAAACATTGACAGCATTGACTACCATATATGAACATTCGGGACTTCCAATCCCAACTAGCACAGCCTTATCCCTGGCATCTATTTTTTTTAATCCTATTTGGCACAAAGATGAATCTTGACATAACAAATAATTGTTAATAAAATTATCATCCTTTTGTCATTTTTTAAAGATGATCTTGACATAACAATAATAGTTTCCATTTTTTAAGAGATAAAAATCATTTTTTTGGGGGAAGCAAGTGCAAAGAATATGCTGTAAAATTGTACAGGTATAATTTTTGTACAAAGTAGGCCATATTGGATGGTCAGTACCCGATAGTAATTATTAAGTTTCTTGCTTTTGTCGCTATTTTCGGCCATTTAAATGAGTTTTAGCTCTTTTTTAAAATAACTTGTTAAATTTGAACTACAAATGAGTTATAATTTATCCTAACATTGAAAAAGGCATTTTAAGTTACCGAAGTAGGATTCTATGCAATAATCCTAGAGGATGTTGAAAGATCTAGGACCATCTCTGAATAGTTTCGCCACTGACTTGGCCCTATTTTGTAAATAAAATATAGAAAATAGAGTAAATAAAGAAAATGTAATCCTTTGCATAGAGTTGTTTTACGTTTACTAATTGCTACAAAATTTGGTAAACATGGATTTTTGAAATACTCTGTGTACAACTCAGCCACCCAGGTTCAGGTCCTTACGGGCGTGAATTTAGGCTCTTATTTTTTTTACTCGTTATAAGAGCTTCAGCCACTGCTTTCCTCTTTTTAAAAAAGTTTATAATATGAAGTTAATTTTAAAATTCTAATAGTTCAGGGTCGTGAACATGTTTCTTTTATATCGGCACATATAGCCCATTTTCTTATGTTGAATAGACCTCCACAAATTGTTTCTCTTTTTTGGGGAGGGGGGGGGGGGGTCCACAAGTTGTTTCTAATGACGTTGCCTCGTCGTCCTATCCTGCTCGCCCCATGTCCATCTCTAGTTCATTGTTGACCAGGTCCATCGTGGACATGAGTGAAACCCACCTGAATCCTAACCCTACTGCAATTGTCGAAGAAGAAAATTCATTGGAGAATAGACATGAGTGAATCAGGTTGGTAGGCACCACTAATTAAGCACACGTTCAAAGATAAAAAAATATATGGAAGTGGCCAAATCTGAATCCACTTTCTCAGTTAGGATACATCGTAGAATCTCATTTGCGACCAATATTACAACTCATAACTAGCATGAATCACGAAAAATTCTAAGGGCCCGAGATGTTTTTGCAACTCATGACTAGCATGAATCGCAAAGCAATCCAACAATCTTGAACGTATCTCAGCTACTACCTCCAAATTGGTATCTAGACATGTTTTAGTGTCTATATTCACTCATTTTTATGTTTACTAGACAATATGTGCAATAGCTAAAACATCTTATATTTAAAAACGGAGGGAGTACATCCCATGTGCAACTAGTTATATCTCGGTTGCAACCCAATATAAAAGTGGGAAAATCTCAGATCGCTAGCACAAATAAAGATACAAATACAAATAAATGGCAGCAAAACCTTTACGTCCTGTAGGCTAGGTTGAATATGCAAATTTAAACCCCTGAACGTACTGCCTTCTCTAGAAAGAAAAGAAAATACTAAAAGAAAAGAAAATAAGAAAGTATGCACAGCCACTTCCTTCACGCTCGAGCCATCCAGTGAGCCGACACAGTGCTGAGTGCTGACTTGCTGAGAGAAGAACAACAAGGTATGGCTTGGATACCTTATCCAGCGCCCTCCAATGGCCACACGCCATGGGCACACCACCAAATCCCGCTCCCCTCCACCACTAACCTCGCATTCCCGCCGCCCCACCATATCTCCCACGTCACCACCCTCCTATATACCCAAGCAACGGACGTACGTAGCGCCACCGAGATCAACAACTCGCCGCACATTGGTCCGACGTTCTTGAGCAGCTAGCTAGCTCCAGCAAAGAAGGACCGACCATCCATGGCCACCTCGACCGCCGCCGTGCTGTCCCCGCCCTCCGTGGCCGGGCTCCGCCTGGCGCCGTCCCCGCGGGGCCGCGCCTCCTTCCGGCCGGCCTCGGCGCCGCCAGCCCGGCGGTCCGTGGCGGCGCGCGCGGCGCTGGAGCCGTCGGTGGTCATCAGCCTCAGCACGGGGCTGTCGCTCGTGCTGGGCCGCTTCGTCTTCTTCAACTTCCAGCGGGAGAACGTGGCGAAGCAGGTGCCCGCCCAGAACGGCAAGACCCACTTCGAGGCCGGCGACGTGCGCGCCAAGGAGTTCGCCGGGATCCTCAAGTCCAACGACCCCGTCGGCTTCAACATCGTCGACGTCCTCGCATGGGGCTCCATCGGCCACATCGTCGCCTACTACATCCTCGCCACCACCAGCAACGGATACGACCCCACCTTCTTCTCCGGCTGATCCGCCCACCTCCCCTTCTCATGGATGCCGGAGCATGCAGCTCGTTGTAATCTGCCGTGTTTTCGTTAGTTCTATACCGTTGATGATGTGTGTATCATGTATGTGAGATGGTGCAAGATTAATCAATCTCGACAAGTAGTGCAAGCGCGTGTGTATACTGATTGCCGAATGAAAGTTTATCTCTTTCTCCATGTCCATATATACCTGCAGTTACACTCTTCAGTTTTTCTTTTTCTTTTTGCCATGCAACAGTTGTACTATTCAGTATATGTGTGACCCAGAAAAAAACTGCATATACTCAAGTTCCTGGCCTGCAGAGAACACCATATATAACAGCAGGAGAGAACAAGATGACAGCATGAACACTGGTACACTGCGATGTTGGGATTCATTAACATTTCCTGAGTACAGAGGAGCAGCAAAGCATATCTATAATTCATTAATATTTCCAGGATACAGAGGGGCAACAAGCAGATTTGCAATTAAGTACAAGTAAACTTATTTATTATTCAGTAAATGTGTGACTCGGAAGAAACTGCATATACTTAAGTTCATGGCCTGCAGAGAACAGCAGGAGAGAACAAGATGACAGCATGAACACAGGTACACTGAGATGTTGGGGTTCATTAACGTTTCCTGAGTACAGAGGAGCAACAAGCATATGTATAATTCATTGACATTTCCAGGATACAGAGGAGCAACAAGCAGATTTGTAATTAAGTACAAGTAAACGTATTACTAGCAAAATCTGAGTTGATGTTACAAACCGAAAATTTATAAGGCCATCAATGCCTAATAGATTACAGAAAACAACTTTTCAAGAATGTCTACACAGAGGCTCATCGCCGGCAGGGAGGAATCTTCTAACCTCAAGTAGGTACAAACTCAGCAGGAGAGGGCAAGAACCTCGCGACAACCGTCCAAACCGCGACGCACAGCAGCACTAGCTGAACGGAACAAAAAAGTGAGGCCCGACTTGCTCCGGCCTGTAGCTTGAGGACCTCTGAAGCGTTTGAAAGCTCTTTGCATTGTGACTCTAGCTTCTCCGTCATCTCCTCCAGCATCATTGCTCTGTTCTCGGTGTGCCGTAGCTTGACTTCCAATTGTTTATGATCCTCGGACAGAGACTTCTGTGCCTCGTGAAGAGCATGTTGATCTTCAGTCTGGGGTTGCCAAGCTTCAGAAGCTCTTTTCAGGATGAAGCACTGAATCTCTGCCTCCATCTTCTCCATGAGCAGTTGATCGACTTCAGACTGTAGAGACAGCAGCCTGCTATTGTATAGCGCCACTTCCCTTGGTTGTGTCTGGTTCAGTGCATCCAGTTCAAGGATTCTTGAATCCTTCTCATCGATGAGAGAGGAAGCTTCTTCCAGTTTGGACTCCAGAAGCTTCACCTTTTCTCCTAGTTCTTCTGAAAATTCTTCACAATTAGGTGAACTGATCCATTCATTTTCGCCATAGTTTGCTGCGGAATCATCACTGTTTGCTTTCCCTATTTCCACAAACATTTGGAGCTCTGCAGAAATATGTAGAAAAGGAAATAGTTATCGCAAAAACGCTTTGACTGAAGCAAAAGAAGATGTCATGTTTTTTCAACAAAACACTTTCCTCCTGTTGAAATGGCACGGCAACAGTGCACTCTATAATTTATAACAGGAAATGGACTAAGGAAACTTCTCAGAACATATAGTGGCTGCTAAACTACTTTGAAAAAAGCTTGCAGGCAGCAGACTAGGAAACTTCTGAAAACTAGGAGATGAAGCAGCCACTTATTAAAAACTGAATGCGACAGTACATACAATGATACAAAAACACAACAGAGAGATCTATTATCAAACGGATAGGTCAAAATTTGCACTAATTAATTGCCACAACATTGAATTGAGGCATTTATCACCCAGTCAGCAGTTGACTGTTTGCAGTTTGTGATGTGTCAAATGGCGGAAAAAACATGCATAATGTATTTCCTCTTTAAACAGGCATTGTTATCACCTTTAACGCCTGATCTTACAAATAAAATGGAATAAAATGACCAAAAAAAAAACATTTTGGCAGGATGCCGCCCATAATTTGGGCCAACCTCTAAACCATGTTTGCTGTTTTTCCATGGGAGCATGAGCATGCTCATACAAAAGTAGAACCCTGCTATGGCCATCATGACGTCAGTAGTTCCTATTAGTCCATTACATATTCCTCTACCATTTGTGTGTAATGATGCCAAAACTGACACCCTCACATCCCTCACTAGCATCGACGTGTCCTACCTCGTAATCATCTATGCACTTAATTTGGATGGAAGTTTCGTATCTCCATTACTACAAGCGATTTCTTCGTCTTGTTTTTTTTTCAGGAGATAAAGCTGGACTTGATGAACATCGGTTACTAATCATCAACTTTTCTTTCATCTCAACTCTGTTAAGTGCATGACTCACAATAGGTGGGCTTCCATTAGGGTAACAATGGTGATTTTCAGTAGAATTACTACGCAGGATATGTATATTTTGTTTCATTTTTCAGAACTGACAAAAGATGTCTTGTGTGCAGCTAGGAACCTTGTAGTTAATTGGCAGGCTTGTGCACATCAGACAAGAAGTTGTCGCATCGAAGAAGCTAACATGTGATTGGCGGTAAACAAAGATGAGAACAAGGCTAACATATTGGACACCATCTTGCAGATCAAACATGAATGCAAATCAAGAGCGACAGGTTTGGAGAATTGCTACTTAAGCCGTAGTAATGGCTATGGAAGATGATACGTTTCCAAAGTGAGGTGTTACTGAATCAACGCCACTTGGTATGAACAAAGCAAAAGGCTATTATGACATAAAATTGTCAAAAAATTATTATCTTACACCCCCTACAAGCATCACGCATGTAAGTATTGTTGACCACTATAATGCACCAAGTGTTCAGTTATTTCAAGGTAATAAAGTAGGCTGTTTTAGGAAATCAAACGGTTTGAACTCAAAATGAATAGCTGAACAGAAAACAATTATCAGTAGTCTAGATATTCTGAAGCTCACCCTCTAAAGTCCAAGATAGTAAGTAGGCAATGTGAATGCAGACTTCCATGTCAAATATTACTAACAAACACTTGCTCAATCTAACAGAGAAAGCTTGGAGGTACTGATTCGTTCTTGCATCAAGCTAAATTAAAGGGGATATTTTTCCGAGAATAAAATAAAGGGGAATGCGAAAATACCATTCTCAAGTGCTTCTTGCGCTGACTGAAGCATCGAAAGTGACTCGGTGTACGGATCAAGACCTCCAGAATGGATCCCTCCATTCTCACCCTTGCCGATGCTCCCTTCATGAAAGGCATGATCATGGGCATACAAATCACCATTCCCCATCACGATTCTCCCTACTCCACTCCCATTCTCCTTGTACGAGCCTCCTACTGGAGATCGCAAGTGCTCACTCTGAGGTTCCTCGTCACTGTGCTCGCCATCAGTGTACAGAAACTTGTGGACGCCATTGCTGCTGACGCCAGCACTCGACTTCCGCGCGTGTGCAGCGCCGGTGCTGCGGAGGTCAGACTCGACACTGGAGCGCGAGTTCTCCGCCTCCGCCGTGGAGGAGGCCACGGAGACGGCGCGCGCACCGGCGCCGCGCGCGCGCGCGGTACGGAGGTTCTTGGCGTGAGCAGCGGCGGCGCCAGGGGCGCGGGACCGCGCCCTGTCGCGGTCGCGGCCGGAGCCGGCGAAGGAGAAGTCGTGGCGCGGGAGCGCGGCGGCGGAGGACTTGCCGGTCCGGTCGTCGCTGTTGTCCGAGTCGGCGCCGCCCGCGCCCACCGAGAAGCCGGTGGACGCGATCAGGAACCCGAGATCCGGGTCAAGTTTCGTCGGAGCCGGGGCAGGCGACGGAGGCGCCTCCGGCGGCACGAAGCTGGACTCGACCGACGCGACCGGGCTGTCCTCCTCCTCGGCCGCCGCCGCGTCTTGCTTCCCCTTTGGCGCGTCGGCGCCGACGGGGAGGCGGCGCTTGTGGAGCTGCGCCAAGTCCACCTCCGTGTCAGCGCCAGCGGTGGCGCTGGCGGTGGCGGAGACGGCGGCAACGGGGCCCGTGGGGGAGGAGCCCTCGTCGTGGTGGTGCTCGCGGGGGATACGGCGCCAGCGGCGGAGGCCGCGTCCTTTGGCGACAGCACGACCCGGCGGGGAGACCGGCGGCGGCGAGTCGCCGACGGAGCTTACGCTGTTGGCGCCGGAATCCATGCCGGCCACCGCCAATTGGCGTCAACGGCGGCGGCGGCTTGGGAAAGCCAGATGGGATCACGGAGCTGGAAGGGGAGCGCGAAAAGACACGAGCTCGTGGGATTGGTGGGGGCGCATGGCGGGGTTCTGGGGATCGGGAGAATTCCCGGATTCGATCTCGGAGATCCAAGGAGCGCGAGTGTCTGTGGAGACGAGAAGAGAAGAGAGGAGGAAGCACAGTAGTAGTAAAGAAAGAAAGAAACGGGAAATGGAGTTGTCCCCTCCTCTTTCCTTATCGTTAGAGATGGCAGCAGTTTCTATGATGCCTGTCTTCTCTACGTGATAACGCAATCTACCCAAACCCAAATCAATTTTGCGCTATCCAATATTTATTTCGGTAATGTTCGGCCCGACTCTTACACAGCGAACGCTCAACAACCGTCGGATCACAAAGATCTAGTGGTGGGAGAAGGAACGGGAGGAGCAGGCTTGCCATCCTGAAAGGCGGTCCATTTTTATCCGGAACGTACAAAGGGATGAGAATATAATATACTGGATCAAATTTGTGGTGCCGAGCAAAAAGTAACCGCAAATTGGAAGAGAGCATATTTGACTACTCTTATGAGCGAAGAGTCTTACTACTTTGGTATAGTGATCGCAATGAAAATTCCATTTAAAAGAGGCGGGCATCTATCCAATGGGAATTCAAACAAGTTTTGTGTTGTCTACGGCCACATCAAAGGCCGGCATGTGAGTGTCGTTAGCATTAAAGACATGGTACATTATATTCCTTTTTTACGTATGTGAATGGGGACTTATCTTATTGCTTTCATCCATATCCGTAGGTGTTTCAAGTTTTGCACTCTCCAATGAAGAATCATACTCCTTTCTATATATGTGGATATATCTTGCTTTGTACACTATGCGGATGTACCTTATTGTTTTCATCAATATTCTATAGGTTTTATAGGTTTTGCACTCTTCAAGAAGAATATGGGGTAAGTAGTTTACCTTGAGAAATTGTTGGGTGGAGATCAAAGATTGTCTCGAGTAGTGTCAAGTTCTCTATGCATCACTCAAAAATATGGTGGCAATGAATCAAGAAAACAAACATGCCAACGATTCATTGGTAATTGATAAGTTTAGGCATCGCGTGCGGTTTGGCTGAGTGAAAGGACCAGTTCCAAACTGAGCCTTTGCAAGGGCTTATTCTTACTTGTAACTAAATGGTTGCAGGAGTCCCCTCAAAATGCTCGGGTAAAGGTTTTGGCAAGTGGAAATCCAATAGAAAGGCGATTCACGTTAGACTACCATATTTACTTGTCTTTGTACGTCCTCCCGCTAGCAGTCGAGAAGTTTAAGGGCTTGTTTGATTCGTAGGATAGGAAAACCGTAAAAATAGGAAAAGCAAAGGATTATATTGCTTCACACCCAACCCTATAGGATTTTGCATGTATCAAAGTTAGTTTGATTTCAACAAAGAAATTGTAGAAAGAGTTTGGATTGGATGCTAGAATTACTATGAGAAGTAGTACGGATATCCTCTTAGGAAAAATTCCTACAAATCAAACAAGAAAGGAAAATTTCCTATAGGATTAAATTCTCCAAAATCCTTGCAATTTCTTTGAATCAAGCAGGCCCGGAATGTGTTGCCACTGGTGAACGGACAGATGTCGCCTAGAGGGGGGGGGGGGGGGGGGGGGTGAATAGGCGATTTAAACTTTTTCCGGGGAGCCGGAATTTCCGGTATAAGTGAGACTCGGAAATTCCGGTCAACCGGAAATTCCGAGTCAAGATGGACCGGAAATTCCGGTATGCTTGATAAAGGCGGAATAAAACTAGTGTTTTACTTTAGCAAGCATACAACCTAAATATACTAGGTTCACCTATGTGCACCAACAACTTATGCTAAGCAATACAAGTAACAAGGTGATAGTAAGATATATATATATGACTTCAAGCACGAATGCTATCACAATGTAAAGTGCATAAGTAAAGAGCTCGGGTATAGAAGTAACCGAGGCACGCGGAGACGAGGATGTATTCCCGAGTTCCACCCAAAGGGTGTACGTCTCGTTGGAGAGGTGTGCGCAACCACAACAGGTTAGCCGCAACGCCACCAAGGCTCACCTTCTTCTCCTGATGAACTCAACCACAAAAGGTTGCGAGTTCACCTTCCACTATTGATCCCCTTTTGGGCGGAGATCGAATCCCTTACAACAATCTTGAGGCACACACCCACAACTTAATTGGGGGCTCCCAAGTCTTGAGGCACACACCCACAACTTAATTGGGGGCTCTCAAGTGACCACAAAAGGTCTTGACCACAAAAGGTCTTGGCCACAAAAGGCGTCTAGGGTCCAATGACCCAAGAGTAACAAGCTCACAAGTATCACCACCACGAATCCTCGTGGAGGGCTCAAACCGATGCAAATGCAATGGCAAGAGCACACGAAGTGCTCAAGTCCTTCACTCTCAAATTCCAACAAAGCAACAAATGCTTATGGGGGAATAAGAGAGGAAGAACAAAGAAAACCACAAAGGAGTCAAATCCCTCACTCCCAAATCCCACCAAAAGCAACTAATGCTTATGGGGGGAGAAGAGAGGAAGAACAAAGGAGAAGAACCACAAAGGAACTCCAAGATCTAGATCCACTAGGTTCCCCTCACTTAGAGGAGAGATGGATTGGTAGGATTGTAGATCTAGATCTCCTCTCAACTTTCCCTAAAGAATATGCAAGAATCAATGGAGGGATTGAGAGGAATCAAGCTTTCCAAGGTCAACAATGGAGTAGGAGAGAGGGGAAATTCGTGCTACCTTGGTTGTCCAAGGGAAGAAGAAGAGGGGGGGTATTTATACCCCCCCAGAAATTATAACCGTTGGACCCAGATTTTAGACCGGAAATTCCGCCCGAAAGTGAAATTTCCGAGCTGAATTTCCGGCTCCGTCCAGTGCCACTTTTTCGAGAAAAACTGCGCGAACCGGAAATTCCGGTCAGTCCGGAATCGGAAATTCCGAGTGCCTGAAAACTGACAGAAACAGCACAACGAAAACTGCAATAACTTTTTCATCCGGACTCCGTTTTCGATGATTTTCGGCTCGTTGGAATCGTTACAACGAGCTCTACTTGAATGTGCATAGAAACATCATAGTCCATCATGTGAGGATAAAACCAAATGGGGAAAGGTTAAACTTTCCTAAAACATGTAAACCGGTAAAATCTCCAATATCAAAAACGCAACACGTTATTCATATGAAATCCGTTTTTGATGAACTAGAGCTTAGTATGGAAATGAACCAAGCTCTAAATACTCACATGGATAAAACACAACAAGTTTTCCAAAGAAAGACCATTTCCAAAGAACTAGAGTTTGACATGGAGATGAACCAAGCTCTAATTTCTCACAAGCATAAAAGCCAAATAAGAAACAAGAAATATGATATGCCAAGTATGCAAAGGTTTGAGCTCCCCACAACGATTCGATAAGGTTACTCACTCGAGAGCCCCTCTTGATAGTACGCCTATCTATCCTATAACCCGGTCTCCCGAAAACAACGCGAGACCGGTAGAAAAGAAAACCTATCAAGATCATACCTTTGCCTTGAGCATTCCACTTGAGCTAGATGATGACTATCTTGATCTCTTCAAGTGGATCATCTTTCTTGATTGCGCGTGCAAGCACATGCTTGATGAAGACTTCTTCAAATACTCCCCCATACCCATAATGGGAGAGTCTCGCTAAGTTTCGTCTTCATGTATCCATAGCAAGCTCCAAGCATAGGATCTTTTCGAGAAAGCTTCTCTTGGTCTTGCGCATCTTATCCTTGATGACGTTCACCACATGACGTCATCCTCCACGAGCTATATGAAATCTTCATTTGATGCAAGCCCATGGGAAGATACCTAACCCCACATAAAGATACCACACACACATATCATGGGTTAGTTCACAAAGCTATATGGACAAGTGATTACCATCCCAAGAGATACATGATCCCACTTGGGACATCTTGTAGCTTTGTGTGTTGATCAACAACTTGATCAACCTTTTATCTTCCAATCTTTCTTTGCTAATATGATGTCTTGACTCCTTCAAGACATACTTGCAATATGCTCAACCCAACACATGACCATCCATCATATACACCTTTAGATGGAACCTTGGTCATCAAATAAGCTTCAAGAGTACAACACATGAACTCCACTATTTGCATGGACAAGATCTATAAAGATATCTCAATGCAAACATTAGTCCATAGAGGTTGTCATCAATTACCAAAACCACACATGAGGGAAAATGCTCTTTCAATCTCCCCCATTTTGGTAATTGATGACAATCCCTTTTACGAGGGTTTATATAAGGAATTGAACAACCATGCAATGCACTAAGCGAAGCAAGGATGCAAGAGAACAAACACGTATTCCCTTAAACCCTCTAAATCTCTCCCCCATTGGCATCCATTGCCGAAATGGGCGAAAAAATTAGAAGGCCAATATAGTAAGAGCTCCCCCATAATTTATGCATTTCTCATGATATGAGTGAAATCAAATGCACATATCCAATGACGAATAGATGGAGGGGATCAAACTATATTAAGGATCCAAAGATTGCACAAGAAAGATACCAATTGAAATCCACTAGAAGGATACTAATTGCAAAGGAAGGATGCATTCACAAAGAAGCAAGCAATCAAAGGATCCAAGAAAAACAATTGAGCACAATAAGATATTATGATAAGATCAACCAAGTGTTCTAAAGATAAAGAGGGAACTCCCCAAGGTACATGCACAATGAAAGATTTGTATTTCAATATAGTGTGCATAACATGGAATCCTCACTCCCTCCTAGATAATTTTGAACACACACAAATGTTGAGCAACAAGAAATAGAAGTGACAAATGAAGACTTGCTCAAACAAGAAAGGATGGGTGTGACATGGAAATACATTTTAGGAGACTAAAACAAGGATGAGCCAAGGCATCACTATAGTCTTTCAAAATATGAGGCACATAGTGCATATCATGTATTTCGCATACAAGCACACCAAAGAGGATACATCAAATAGGATCACAAGCTTATTAAGAGGCAATGTGATACCAATAGAAAAACAAAGCTTGTGCCTTTTAGAGATCACCAAAGAATCAAGAAAGTAATAAAAGGTGATCACTAAAGATTTTGAATACCAATTAAAGATGTAACTACACTCATGTGTATAAGTTTCTAAGTAGACACTAAGTCCACAAAGAAACATGCACACACAATGTAGGTACACGGTAAAGCACATGGTATCCAAGAGGAAGTCATAAATACACCGATAAGATTTTTGCTTAAAAGCAAAGCACATAGCTCAAATTATTCTTAGAGGGTATAGATGAACTTCCAACACCGAATTCTCAAAGCATCACAAATACCCACATAGGATAAGTGATAGTTGAGATGCTTCGAGAAAGATAACAAATATCACATAAGGCAAATGATTTTGAGAATTCATCTATATTGCACATGAGAGACTTTGAAAAAGATTTGCTAGATTAACATATTGGGGATCGGTGAATCATGAAAAATGATTATATATATATTCCCCTTGATGTGTAATCATCCCGGCTTACTCACATTTGCAATGAAGATGTTTTGAAAGGAACTTTGCAAAAACCATATCAAATGCAACTTAGACATACTCATGCCAAAGAGCAACCTACACATGGTTGAGAGCTAGAAATATATGCATGAGTTAGATACTTGTTACCGAGATAGCATTGACGGTGTAGAAGATGAGAGTTCACAATCATCCAAGCTTGGCTCCAAAAAGCACATGGTGAAGACATCTTCTTTAGTATGAGACAAGCTTCCAATGCATCTCCCATGTACCTAAAAAATCAAGTACACCATGGTACCCAAACTAACTGGGTCCAAAGTAGTTAGACCAACTACAATACATAGGACAAACTCCACATAAATATGTGCATATTGATATGAAATAGAATTTCATGCGCATCTTAATCATTTAGGATTTGATGGAGTTTATCCTATATATTGGATCAACGAAACTAAGCATGCCATAAGATATACATATAGTAAATATGCATGCACAAAACTTTCAAGAACCAAATAAGATACAATTTGGACAAAACACCAATTAAATCAAGAAGCTACACAAAAGTGTGGCAAGAGAAAGATTTGTCCACATTATATCAAAGACTCAAATCAACACATGATTGAAGAAACCAATTTGAAAAGATAACAAATGAAAACAAGGTCAAGGCTAAACCAATGAGCATAAGAAATAAATCAAACAAACATGCTCGAAGGTTTATCTCATCCAAGAACGTAGACTAAGAACCATGGGATGAGATAGCCAACTCCACAAAGAAGAGTAAGGTTCCAACAAATAAACCAATCCCTCTACTCTTTTCATGATGGCACAAAGTACCAAGACGAAAAACGTTTGTCTTTCAAAGAGACATGTCATCGGGATCAAATACCAATTGAAGACAACTAATGTTCAATAACATATAGGATTGCTCCCCCAAGATTTGTGCATTCTTTATGATCTTGTATATGAATACAAAATGCACACAAATGAGATCATCACTCTACATATACATTGTTAAAACATTAGTCATGTTCAAGAAGAGCAATAAGATACCAAACCAATCTTAAAGAATAGTGTTCTAAAGAGTATATAGTAGCTTCCCCATGATTAGTGCATTTTTAAGATCTTGTATGTAAATACAAAATGCACACAAGTGGGATCATTACCCTCCATATATCTTTTTGAACACAAAGTTCAAGAAAATCAATAAGATATAGTATCAATTTAAAAGATGATGTTCTACTCAATGTAGGATAGCTCCCCCAAGAATGGTGCATTACTTAGAATTAAGTCTTTGAGTGTAAATGCACAAGAATGGGATCCTTGCTTTTCCTAACTCAAGAAAGCACAACATAAATTATGAGTAGAGCAACAAAAAGATCCAAATGAAGCAAGGATGACAAAAGGGTGGTTAGACCAAAACAAACTTGGCGATAAAATAAGACAATTTATGAACAATAGCCAATGTGAAGATGATCAATAAATTTACCACAAATATAATTATCACTTGTCAAAGACAATGATTGTATGGAGATAGTTCTCGGTGGTACATGACATATATGTATTCAAGATCATATTCACAAAACATAAGCATGTGGCAAAATAAGAGAATTGAAAAACATGCTTATCTAGAGATTCTTGATGGCTTCAAATAATCGATGATCATACTAAGCATCAAGAAACTCTCTCACAAACAAGATACCAAAAGATGGGTGAACGAAAAGCATTTAAGCAAATATGGAACTTGTTTGAGTACCATGCCACCTAGGAACAAGATAATCAACAATATCAACTCTAGGTGACACTACCTCACATGTTCACATTTTCTAGGCTTGTAATATGCACATAGCTTATTACTCCCCCATAATGTGATAATCCATTCTTTTTAACAAGAGGCAAAAGAAATCCAAGAGATAATTAATGGACATTAGAATTTGAATTTCTCATGAGTAAGACATACCACAAAGAGAGTAGATAACATTGATATATCACCACTAAGTGGTAGTCCTCATGAATACACATTTTAGGATAGTGAGTTACCAAAAAAAAAAACACACCACTCCCCCAAAATGGGATAGTCCATTAATATCCTTATAAGAGCCAATTAAGATGAAAGCAAATAGGCAAGAGGCTCAAAACATACATGGTGTGCAAACCAACATACACAAGCTTGATTACTCAACATAAGTAAGTAGAGTGCACAACACATATAAACACTTGTAAGGTACAAAACCAAACACATGCAAGGGTGCAAGTAACTTTCAATGTATACATATGAATTAAATACAAGTTACCGCAAGGAGGAGCATTGGATATATGCTAAGACAATATAATCCACTTGACTTGACTTGAGATAATATGGATGATGAAGATCCCTTAATTCTTCATGATGTAGTCAAGTCTCCAATGTCCTCCACCAACACCTATCGATCAAGTTTTAGCTTGTTGGTCCCCAACCAAGTTGGGTCCTAAGAGGTTAGTCACAATAGGCTTGGAAACCCAAATGGTTCTTTTCTTGACACCACTTTGAGTACCAACAAATTGGGCAAACACATTGCCAACCTTATCCTTCCGAAGAGAATGGACATTATCAATTGTAGTGGGGTTGGATAAGGTACCGTGAGTGCATGAAGAAGCAAAGTGATCCTTCCCACGACATTTGTAGCAAAGTCGGCTTTTACCTTTCTTTTTGGGAAGGGAAGGTTCTTCAACTTGGAAAGCTTGAGTTTGGACTTGAGGTTGCTTCCCTTGTTGCTTCTCACTAAGAGGCTTCTTCTTCAACGGGCAAGATCTAACATGGTGCCCTTCAACCTTGCACTTGAAGCACACAATCTTGGCCGAATCACTAACTTGTTCTTGGCCCTTCTTCTTGATGAACTTGTGCTTCATCTTGTTCTTGGACTTGTTCTTGTTATTGGAGTTGAATCCAAGTCCACTCTTGTCATGAGGAAGTTGTTGCACTCTCAACATGTTGTCGAGGGTGGACTTCCCTTCATGACACTTCTTCAAGTCTTTCTTCAAAGAAGTGACTTGTGCCTTGAGCTCTTTGAGTTCCTCTACATGGTTAGTTTCAACACAAATACTAGAGGAAGTAGATGCTACATTGTTGGAGCAACAAGGCAAGGAAAGTAATTCATCACAAGATGTAGCAATTTTATGAGTGGATGAATTACAAGAACTAGCACATGGCAATAAAGCATTAGAAGTAGAGTTTGTGCTAGTGACCACAAGAGGCTCACAAGATTTTACCTTCGTAGTGACCGCCTCATGAGCTAACTTTAGCCTAGCATGGGATGCTAGAAGATCCTCGTTAGAGCTAAAAAGCTTTTCATGAGTCTCTTCCAACTTCCCATACTTACTAGTTAGCAAATCAAGTTGAGCCCTTAGCTCAACATTCTCCTTCAAAATAGATGCTTCACACAAAGTGGAGTTAGTAGCACAAGCATCATTATTATTAGAAATGGAAGGAGACAACATGACAAGCTTATTATTTAACTTAGCATTTTCTTTACTAAGCACATTACATTTAGTAACAGCATGGTCATGTTCTTTAGTGAGTTTAGCAATTATTTCATTATTTAACTCCTCACTAGATTCAAATCTCTCCTTGAGAGCAACCCGAGTTTCTTGCTCTTCCTCAAGAGCATTCTCAAGATTGTGGATCTCACCCGCGGAATCACGAGCAAGACCCCACCCTTCATGACAACGGGTCTCCAAAGCCTCAAGGGTCTCCTTGTGCTCAAAAAGGGTAGTCATGATTTCTAAGAAGTTCTCATGAGCATTTTTATTATTTAATAGAGCATGAGAGACAATATCAAACTTTTCCTTAATTAGATCATCATCATCATCATCATCGTCATCATCATCATCATCATGAGATGTATTGGAATTCAAGGTAGGAGATACCTTAGACTCCTTAGCCATAAGGCAAATGAGAGTAGTGGATGAAGACAATGAAGAGTTACTTGAAGCACCATTGAGGTCCATGTCTTGTTTCAACAATTGTTGGGATTCCTCTACATTGTTAGCCAAACAAGTACTAGAGGAAATAGAAACATTTTGATCATGGCAATAAGACAAGGAAAGCATATCATCATGAGATTTAGTTAAGCAACTACTACATGATATGCAAGGACTATCAACACAAGCATGTATGACATTTAGAGTGCTAGAGGTGTTAAAGTCCAAAGATAGAGCATTGCAATGAGATGGGTGTGAAGTATAGTCAATAGTGGATTCACCATCAAGAATGCAATTTCTATCACCACTCACCATATCATTACCTTGTGGCAAACCACATGTCGGTGAAGTGGAAGAAGACGTGAGCTCATCACGGCCGAAGGTGGAAGGAGGACAATCATCCTTGGAAAAGTTGGACACCTCATATATATCTTGAAGTTTTGTCCATAATTCATGAGCGCTCCGAAAAGGCATGATTGACGCAAGGACTACATCGCTCAAAGCACATATAAGACCATTAGATGCTAGAGTATCGAGATAAGAGTTTTTCTCATCCTCTAAAGATAATTCTTGTGAATCCTTTGGAGGAGAAAAACCCATATCTACAATACTCTCTAAATTTGAACCCATGTCTCTAAAAAGATTAAGCATGCGAATTTTCCAAACATCATAATTTGTGCCATCGAATCTATAAGTGGGATTGTGCACTAGATCTCTAAACGACATCTTTATCTCTAGGCGGTTAGTCCTAATAATGAGATAACCTGGCTCTGATACCAATTGAACGGACAGATGTCGCCTAGAGGGGGGGGGGGGGTGAATAGGCGATTTAAACTTTTTCCGGGGAGCCGGAATTTCCGGTATAAGTGAGACTCGGAAATTCCGGTCAACCGGAAATTCCGAGTCAAGATGGACCGGAAATTCCGGTATGCTTGATAAAGGCGGAATAAAACTAGTGTTTTACTTTAGCAAGCATACAACCTAAATATACTAGGTTCACCTATGTGCACCAACAACTTATGCTAAGCAATACAAGTAACAAGGTGATAGTAAGATATATATATATATGACTTCAAGCACGAATGCTATCACAATGTAAAGTGCATAAGTAAAGAGCTCGGGTATAGAAGTAACCGAGGCACGCGGAGACGAGGATGTATTCCCGAGTTCCACCCAAAGGGTGTACGTCTCGTTGGAGAGGTGTGCGCAACCACAACAGGTTAGCCGCAACGCCACCAAGGCTCACCTTCTTCTCCTGATGAACTCAACCACAAAAGGTTGCGAGTTCACCTTCCACTATTGATCCCCTTTTGGGCGGAGATCGAATCCCTTACAACAATCTTGAGGCACACACCCACAACTTAATTGGGGGCTCCCAAGTCTTGAGGCACACACCCACAACTTAATTGGGGGCTCTCAAGTGACCACAAAAGGTCTTGACCACAAAAGGTCTTGGCCACAAAAGGCGTCTAGGGTCCAATGACCCAAGAGTAACAAGCTCACAAGTATCACCACCACGAATCCTCGTGGAGGGCTCAAACCGATGCAAATGCAATGGCAAGAGCACACGAAGTGCTCAAGTCCTTCACTCTCAAATTCCAACAAAGCAACAAATGCTTATGGGGGAATAAGAGAGGAAGAACAAAGAAAACCACAAAGGAGTCAAATCCCTCACTCCCAAATCCCACCAAAAGCAACTAATGCTTATGGGGGGAGAAGAGAGGAAGAACAAAGGAGAAGAACCACAAAGGAACTCCAAGATCTAGATCCACTAGGTTCCCCTCACTTAGAGGAGAGATGGATTGGTAGGATTGTAGATCTAGATCTCCTCTCAACTTTCCCTAAAGAATATGCAAGAATCAATGGAGGGATTGAGAGGAATCAAGCTTTCCAAGGTCAACAATGGAGTAGGAGAGAGGGGAAATTCGTGCTACCTTGGTTGTCCAAGGGAAGAAGAAGAGGGGGGGTATTTATACCCCCCCAGAAATTATAACCGTTGGACCCAGATTTTAGACCGGAAATTCCGCCCGAAAGTGAAATTTCCGAGCTGAATTTCCGGCTCCGTCCAGTGCCACTTTTTCGAGAAAAACTGCGCGAACCGGAAATTCCGGTCAGTCCGGAATCGGAAATTCCGAGTGCCTGAAAACTGACAGAAACAGCACAACGAAAACTGCAATAACTTTTTCATCCGGACTCCGTTTTCGATGATTTTCGGCTCGTTGGAATCGTTACAACGAGCTCTACTTGAATGTGCATAGAAACATCATAGTCCATCATGTGAGGATAAAACCAAATGGGGAAAGGTTAAACTTTCCTAAAACATGTAAACCGGTAAAATCTCCAATATCAAAAACGCAACACGTTATTCATATGAAATCCGTTTTTGATGAACTAGAGCTTAGTATGGAAATGAACCAAGCTCTAAATACTCACATGGATAAAACACAACAAGTTTTCCAAAGAAAGACCATTTCCAAAGAACTAGAGTTTGACATGGAGATGAACCAAGCTCTAATTTCTCACAAGCATAAAAGCCAAATAAGAAACAAGAAATATGATATGCCAAGTATGCAAAGGTTTGAGCTCCCCACAACGATTCGATAAGGTTACTCACTCGAGAGCCCCTCTTGATAGTACGCCTATCTATCCTATAACCCGGTCTCCCGAAAACAACGCGAGACCGGTAGAAAAGAAAACCTATCAAGATCATACCTTTGCCTTGAGCATTCCACTTGAGCTAGATGATGACTATCTTGATCTCTTCAAGTGGATCATCTTTCTTGATTGCGCGTGCAAGCACATGCTTGATGAAGACTTCTTCAAATACTCCCCCATACCCATAATGGGAGAGTCTCGCTAAGTTTCGTCTTCATGTATCCATAGCAAGCTCCAAGCATAGGATCTCTTCGAGAAAGCTTCTCTTGGTCTTGCGCATCTTATCCTTGATGACGTTCACCACATGACGTCATCCTCCACGAGCTATATGAAATCTTCATTTGATGCAAGCCCATGGGAAGATACCTAACCCCACATAAAGATACCACACACACATATCATGGGTTAGTTCACAAAGCTATATGGACAAGTGATTACCATCCCAAGAGATACATGATCCCACTTGGGACATCTTGTAGCTTTGTGTGTTGATCAACAACTTGATCAACCTTTTATCTTCCAATCTTTCTTTGCTAATATGATGTCTTGACTCCTTCAAGACATACTTGCAATATGCTCAACCCAACACATGACCATCCATCATATACACCTTTAGAAGGAACCTTGGTCATCAAATAAGCTTCAAGAGTACAACACATGAACTCCACTATTTGCATGGACAAGATCTATAAAGATATCTCAATGCAAACATTAGTCCATAGAGGTTGTCATCAATTACCAAAACCACACATGAGGGAAAATGCTCTTTCAACTGGAAAATTTAAAACTGTTTTTTCGTTTTAATTACATGAGTAGCTTAACACAAGATTTCATGGTGGTCGTAAAATTGGCTGAAAGCATACTGATGGTCGCACCAGTAGAACTTATCATGAGGATAGATGGTGAAGGGCCAACACTGAAAAATAAAATGCATGCTTTGTGAATCGCTTGTTTTGTGTTGGGCGCCAGACCGCCAGTGCTGATATTCATCTTTTAGATGTTTGTTGACATCACTGATGATTGATGCAGTGTATGGATTGGAGGGAACATTCTTGCATCTCTTGGGTCGTTCCAGCAAATATGGTTCTCCAAAGCAGACTAAGTTGGATACTTTCTATTCTTTTTACAACTGCTCGACATGTATCTGGCAATCAGGCACGAAGAGCATAGCGTCTCCTCCAAAGGAAATGCACATGAAATGGTGGAACATGCTGCTACCCAAATTTATTGTTGCCAACAGATGTCTACTATGTGGGCAACATCGCAATAGATAGATGCAGGCAACCGACGCCACCTTGTTATGTTGGCACATGATAAATATAATCTGGGGATATTTATTCTTGTTGTGACTACATAGTTTTTAGTTCAGTGAGTGCAACTTAGTCGGCTAGTACTCCTTCCTTTTACAATTACTTTGCGTTATGGGTTTAGTCAAAGTCAAAATTTATTAAGTTTGACCTAATATGTTAGAAAAATATATAAACATTTACAATAAAAAATTTATATAAGTGTCTTCATAAAATATATTTTCATATTATAGATGTTGGTATTTTTTTCATATATAATTAGTCAAACTTTCAAAAAAATTCCCTTGAAAACATCTAGAACGTGAAGTAAAAAAAACGGAGGGAGTACTTATCATTAATGGTAGAATACTAGTTTATGTACTGATTGTTTTCCGTCGGTGATGATGTCAAAATGTAACGAGTTACTCTCTAGGCTCCCTTGTATATGGGAGTGGGGTCTTTGTCCTATGATACATGTAAGGCTATATATGAAAGCAGGTTAAATGCAAGTTTATTTAGATAAAACTCTTAAAATGCAATGCATTTCGATTTTTCTTTTATAATACACCGGTACCTATGATACCACGCCAATTACGCAAGGCCCAAGTTAGCGATGTCATGTGGTTTTAAACAAGACGTCGTCGAAGAGATATTTTAAGAACTGAAACATTTGTTTATTACTGTACAATTGCTCCCAAATCATGATGCATTACAAGCGCTAACAATACTCCCTTCAGCTACAGTTTACAGGGCACATATGTAGTTCAATAAAATTGTAAAACATCAAATTTAGACGACATATAATTTATACGTTAATGGATTAATTTTGTGACGTATAAATTATATTTTATCGTCCAAATTTGATATTCTAACTTTCAACTAGTATTAAACCACGTGTTTGTATTTGCCTTCAACTGAACGGGAGCAGTATATCATCCGTTGTAACAGTAGTCTCCCGCATCGAACCTTTCCTCCGGTTAGTATTCAGCAACAATCATCCTCTGGCAATACCACCGCCCATCCAGCATCGACCTGCAACGGATCGAGTCGTCGAGGCATGCGTACTTCAGGAACACCTTCCCGACCGCGGGATCGCCGAGCCGCGGGATCACCACCTCCAGCAGCTCGCCGTACTTGCAGACCTCCTTGGCGATGTCATCCACATACTCTTTGTAGAACAGCTCGTCGTCTACGTGGTCCTCCGACGCGAGCATCCCGTCCAGCCGCACCACCACGCTCGCCGCCCCGACGTCGACCTCCTGCGGCGAGGGAGACAGAGGACGATCCCGCTGCTCGAGCTCTTGCTCATCCTCGTGCTCGTGCTCTTGATCATGCTCGGAGGAGGTAATAATGTCTAGCCAGTGTTTACGAGCAGCGTCTCTCCTGCTGCATTTGATCTGGGTACCGTAGCCCTGCATGCAAGCTAGACGAAATTAGAGTCAGAATCAAGATGAAAAGAATCCTCAATCAGTTTATTTTAGATTAGCTTGATCAAGAAAGAAAGAAAGAAAGAAAGAAAGAAAGAAAGGAATCGGAGACGCAAACCTGCTTCTGGATCTCCGGCCGGCTGTCCTCGAAAACAAAGGGAACGGGACGGCTGGGTAGAGCCATGCTACCCGGCAGCGGCGGGCGATCGGTCGTCGAGATCGATAGTCTCCCTCGTTCTCGTCGTCTTGGGTGGAGGAGGAGTCGGTCGGGCTATTCCGTGCGACGTCCAGGGGATAGGGATAGGGCGGGAGCCGGGAGGAGCGGGTGCTCCTATTCAACCACCTGGTCGTGCGCTAATGCCCTCCGCCCACCCCTTGAGTTAAATGGGCCGGCCCATTTGCGCTGTTTTGATATTCCGTACACTTCGCTGGTTAAACGGGCCACTGCACAGAACGATTTTTTTATTACAAATAATTTTTAAATTTGAAAGATATTTGTGTATGAACAAAATTTCGAATTTGAACAATTTTTCAAATCTAACACTTTTTAAATTTGAATAATTTTTAAATGTGAACAATTTTTCAAATCTAAAACTTTTTTAATTTGAACAATTTTTAAATGTGAACAATTTTCGAATTTGAACAATTTTTAAACTTATATATTTTTAATGTGAACACAAAAAATCCCATGAACGGAAAAAATCTATGAACATAAAAAATAATAGAGGAAAAAGAAAAAAATCATAAAAATAATTATAGTTCAAAATTTAAACAAAATAAGAAATATTTTGAAAATAAAAAAACAGAAAAGAAAACGAAAAAAGAAACATCCGAAAAAAATAAAACGAAAAAATAAATATAAACAGAAAAAGGAACAGGAAAAAAAAAATCCAGACCATGCGCTATTGGGCCGGCCCACTCGCCCCGGAGGGGGTGGTCGTGCGCTAATAGCGCACGACCTGATCGTCAAATAGGCGTAGGCGGGAGGAGCTATATATCGCTCCTCAACGGAGCTGGAGCGCTGGAAATCATTAAAAAAAAGCTTCCCTTTGCAAAGGGAACTTTATTCTCACTCTCGTCGTGACAAGTGTCGCTTTCTGCTTATTTTGGTCCCCATAGTTGTTTGCATGTCTGCCAAGTGTCATTACTAGAATAAAAGTGGGGATGAGGATTAGAGATAAATGTATACGGAGAGGTGGGAGGACAGTTTTCACTTTTATTTTTCAAAAACGAAATTTTAAAATAAAATATCTCAAGAACCGTTTATTCAAATTACGAACCGTTTTCACTTTTGAGCTACTCGCGTTGAGATTTTCAAAACTAGATCCCATGTTGATTGGTTTTAACGAACTTTTTTTTTGTACTTCCGGTTATGTATAGTTCGTACAACCTGAGTCTCTGGTTATACGTACAACCTGATTCTGTGTAGTTGTACGCTTAAATTTGTGTAGTTGTACGTACAGTCTGAGTTTATATAGTTGTATGTACAATGTGAATCTATGTAATTATACGTCTGAGTCTGTTTAGTTGTACGCTTGAGTCTATGTAGTTGTACATACAATTAAGTCTGTGTAGTTGTACGTACAACCTAAATCTGTGTATCCGTGTAGTTGTACGACTAAATCTGTGTAGTTGTACGTCTGAATCTGTTTAGTTGTACATACAACCAAATCTGTGTAATTGTACGTACAGGCTGAGTTTGTGCAAAATCTAAGTCTACTTTAGTTATACGTAAAACTTGAGTCTATGTTGTACATACAACTTGAGTTTATTTAGTTTTATTTCCAGTTGCACGTAATTTGTTTGCCTTTCATTCTAATAGTTTGTACAATATACTTCGTTCAGTTGTAGTGCACGCGGCTGACCGGACGTACTGTACTGACGTACATGCGTGAGGCGCGGAGGCATAGGGAGGCGCTGGCTAGCTACGATCTTTCCGTAGCGCTAGCTTGTACGCGCGGCGCGGCTGCTGGCTCTCCCTCCCTGGAGCGCTCCACCGCCTTAATAGAGTTCTTCACGAGCCGCATAAAAAAAGCAGGCAAATAAAAATGTACCGTTATTTGGGGATGGGGATAGAGAAAGAGGACTGAGTGAGGTGACTGTTTTCACCCAAACGGCCAAACCCCTAAGGATAATACACCGCGGGACACCCTAAGGATAATACACCGCGGGACACAACAAAATACTGTTCCTGAACATCTCCCGTCGTCTCGCCCCCAGGGCCCAAAACGCCGCTGTTTTGGGTCCGCCGCGGCGTCAAACGGCGCTAATCTGAAACCTGGGAGGCGCAGTTTCCAGTCGTTTCCCAGCCCAAGTTTCAGCCCATGCGATTCAAAAAATGGCGGGTAGACAAAGTGGCGATTTCATTCAAGATTTGGCGCAAACAGTGACAATTTCATTCATATTTAAACTCGCCGATTATATTGCAGAAATTTAAACTAATACATAACTAAAAACACGCCTAGTTGTTCAGGAGGCTGAGCCTGGCGGCGAACGCCTGGCTGTAGTCGTCGCCGGCGCCGTCGTCGTCGTCCTTGCGCCAGTTGCTCGAGCCTGCGCCGGCGTCGTCGCCCCACCACCTGCTCTGCTGCAGGGTGCGCTGGAGCGGCTCGTCCTCCTCCTCCTCCTCCTCGTTGTCGGTGTCGAGGATGTGGTACTCGACCGCTTTCGCCACTGGGGGAGGAGGGACGCGGCGGCGGGCGGCCTGCTGTTCGCGCTCCACGCGCTTCCGCTCCGCCTCGGCAAGTAGCTGGCGCTGTTGCTCGATCTACTGCGCCGTGAACTCGCGCAGGCTCCAGTCCTCGGCGAAGTCGTCCGTCGCCGGCTGGACGGTGTTGAAGGAGAGCTCCTCGGCCTCCTTCAGGCCGGGCCACTCCTCCTCCTGTTCCTCCTCCGGCTCGTGCTTGGGCTCGCGCTTCGGCTTGACGACGCGCTGGAACCACTGGGCCGGAGAAGCCGCGCGTCGCTGGCGCGACTCGCCGATGCGGAGGGCGCCGCTGCGCACAGGGGCAGGGCGCCCGAAGTTGAGGAGAGGAGGGGGTGGCGGAGCTTGGCGCCGAGCGCGTACCTGGTGGAGGCGCCGAGCGCGCGCCGGAGGATGAGGAGGTCGCGGACGAGGAGCCGGTGCCCATACGCCTCGGCGTCCACGCCGGCATGGTCAGCCGGGGCTCGTTGCCGGCGGCGATGTAGTCGAGCACCCACTGGAGTGTGCGGTGCTCGCCTCCCACCACCGCCTGCGGCCGTGGCTGTTGCAGCGGCCATCCACCGGGCCGTTGTTGCCGCGGTCGGCGACCTCCTCGTCGTGGCGGCGCTGGAAGTACGCCGTCCAGAAGGCGTCGTTGCCTTCTGCCCTCCAGCGCCGGTCCGCCGCCTGCTCCGGCGTCAGGCTCGCGCGTACTTCGGCGATGGCGTACTCCTTCTCGCTGTCGGCAGGGACGGGGGGCACGGGCACGCCGCCGGCGCTGAGTTGCCACGCCCCGTGGCCGGCGGAGGCGCCGGGGACGCGCATGTCGGGAGGACATGGGTACCCCGCGCTGTACAACGCCCACGCCTCACCCTTGCGGAGGTGGCGTCGGACCCAACCGTTCGCGGCGGCGGCGTCCATCTTCTTGACGGCGGCGAGACAAGAGAGAGGGAGGCAGAGGCGGCGAGAGAGGAATGGCAGGTGTGGGAGGGACGGCGAGGGCTCGGAGGGGTTTTATAGCGCGGCGCGGCCAGGCGAAGGGGCGGCGGTGGCCATTACTGCGCGCCGCGTGCCGCTCCGCGCCATTTACTCCGGCAGCCTTTTCACTGGGGAGCTCTCACTGGCCACTCGCCACGCCATTACTACGGCAGTCTTTGACCGACGCGGGAGCCGAGAAGACGAGCACGGGCGGTTCCTGTTCCGCGCCAATTTCTCCCGCGTCGTTGACAGCGCTGGTCCGCGTTGCGTTTCGCGCCATTTTGCCCCCCCAAACCGAACCCAGTGGGCTAGGTTTCGCCTGGGTGCGTCGGCGCAAAACAACGCCGGTGGGAAAACGCCGCTTTTTCCTGCCGCCGGCGCTAAAAAGGCCTCTTGGGGGCGGGGGGGCTGGAGATGCCCTAATAAGTACCAGGTGAGTTACCCATGGTAGCGTGTATGGAATTTAATTTTTTTTCGCAGATACTTGTGTGTGATGTTGGATCAATTTCATTTTGCAATGACATTGGGGGCCTTTCTGGCCCTTTGATTCAAAAAACAAAGTACTCCCTCCGTGCTAAAACAAGTGTCTCAATTTTGATAAAAAGCGGATGTATGTAGACATGTTTATGTCTACGTACATCCACTTTCTATCAAAGTTGTTATTTTGGGACGGAGGGAGTACATACCTTCGTCCATGGGTTAAACACCAGCTTGGCAGACAGATTAACAATACAGTACATCGTTCTGCTCAGAACCCACAGTGCTTATTGACAATTTGAGACTCTAAGTACCAGCATTGACACCAGCAGACGTAGCCGGTCGGCCCATGAATTACGCGACGCGGCGGCACAGCATGATCCCGTCGGAGATGGCGAGCTGGCACACCTGGACGCGGCTGTCGGCGGTGAGCGCCGCGTTGAACGCCCTGGCGATCCCAGCGAGCTCCCGATCCCGCTCCGAGAGCGTCTTGTCGTCCGGCGCGGCCACAGAGCCGCCCCACAGCGTGTTGTCGTAGGCGATGAGGCCCCCGACCCTGACCAGCCGCAGCAGCCGCTCGTGGTAGTGGTGGAAGTTGGCCTTGTCCGCGTCCACGAACGCAAAGTCGAACTTTCCCGAGCTGCCATCCTGCAATGGCCATGCCATATGAGCTCACACCTCACAGCAGCCGTCTCGACGACGCAACACGGGGACGCGTGACATGACGTACCTCGGCCACCAGTTGATCCAGCACCGGCAGCGCGAGGCCGACGCGGAAGTCGATCTTGTGCGCCATGCCGGCCTTCTCGACCACCGGCGACCCTATCATGTCGTAGCTCTCACGACTAACGTCGATGGCCACGACCTGTGTCATTCATCGAGCACGGACATCACATCAAGCAAAACAACGATCGTGCCGTGTGCATGTGCATGTGCATGCGCGCACCAGGAAGCCAGCCAGCAAAGGGCAGAATTAATTCTAACCTTGCCGTCGTCCGGGAGGGCGAGGGCCGTGGCGAGCAGCGAGTACCCGGTGAACACGCCGACCTCGATAGCGTTCCTGGCGCCGAGCATCTCGATCAGAAGGCCAAACAGCTGCACCTGGTCCGGCGACGCCGCCATGCCAGACCTGCAACAAGGAGGCGCCCTCACGGGCAAAACGTCAAACACCTGCCGTGCAAAAACCAGCCCGAGCAACTACGACATGGTCGGAAGGAGCGGGACGAATTCCATGGAGCTGAACGGGACCCTTACATGGGGTGGGTCGTGGTGGCGACGCGCAGCTCGCGCAGGCACTCGGGCTCGCGCGGGAACACCGTGGACTCCAGTATGTACTGCGGTAGCCGATCGATCAAAGGCTTCCGGGTGATCTTTAAATTCGGTGCGATTTAGGGGGTTTGATTGTTACCTGGTAGAGCTGCTCGCTTTTGAGTAGGGTCTTGCTGTGGAGGCTGCTCCCGGCGGCCGCCTTCTTGCCTTCTCCGGCGCCGGTGGTGGCCATTCCTGGAAATAGGCTTCTCGACTTGCTTCTTTGCAATAAAACAAGTCTGGAGTAGATCACGTCTAACTATGTAGGGAGCTGAGGCTGGCAGGTGTAGCGCTCTTCCTGAATCAGCATACAAAATTAGCAAAAATACAAGAACAGAGAACAACACCTCCCGACACCGGTAACGTATAGACCGGCCGGTGCAACGTCGAGCCAGGCCAAATTTGTCATTCTGTGGGGATTGTTCGTTTACGAAATAATTGGTTTATAAACAATTAGAAAAAATGAAGATGCTAGGATGAACACGGGGCATATGCTCCTGGTTCAAAAAATTATTTGCAAATGTTCAAAATTTCTGAAAAAGTGGCGCACGTAGATCTCGCATGTACCATGTGTGCGTAGAAAGTTTCACGTGGAAATGAGTTTTTAGTTGGTCTACATATAAAAAGATAAAAATAAGTCTTGTCTCATATATACCGCTATATAGCATTTAAATTTTCTCTTTTTTTACCAAGACAAAGTAAATAGTAATTTCGTCGAGGATGGCGAGCATGAGCTTCGAGAGCTCGACCTTGACGGTGGCAGGAGCCTGAGCAGAGCTCGAGCGCCTGGAGGTGGGCGCGCGGGGCATAGGCGGCGCGGCGCGCCCTGGCGAGCGCGTCGCAGAGGAGCGGTGGGGCGGGCGAGGCGAGCAGGGCGGAGATGAGGTGGAGCGAGGTGGTCTGCGCGTGGGCGTGACCAGGGGCGAAGCCAGTCTAGAAGAGCATTGGGGTCATTTTCATTGCATTGGGGTCATTTTGTGCTAATGAACTATATTTTCACTAATTTGCCAAAGGATTCCATTAGATCATTGGGGTCATTTGACCCCACAAATTGCACCTAGCTCCGCCCCTGGGCGTGACAGCGCGCGGAGATTACTGGCGCATCGAGCACGGCCGGCGAGAGGCACTGCCTCGCCGCGGTCGCCCACCCAACACTGGACCCGGAGCCACACGTCTCCAACTCAACCTCGCCGCGCGCCCAGCTCCAGCAACTCGACCGTGAGCGCCGTCACATTCACGTCAAGGGCACCCGCCGTGAGCGCCATCGTCGACAAGAACATGATGTGGTCGAGGCCGAGCTCGCCATGGAGAGGAGGATCCCGCTTGGCGGCCACAACGGTGCTGGTCGAGAGTCTTTGGGAAGAGATGGATATGTGGGGATTTTGTGGCTGCCGGTGAGCCTTTGCATGCGAAATAATACATCCGGCGTTCCAACTGCCTCCTAACGCACTGGGTTCGGTCTGGATGTCCGCATCTAATTTTTGTCCAGCCGAAAGCGAAAACCGGCCTAAGAGGCTCCTGTGGGTGACAGCTGGAGATGCTCAGATTATCAAAGTCATAAAATTTGAACAACCATATGAAAATATACCAACATCTACAATTTATCAAATCAATGATTTGAACCATCGTGAAATATGTTTTCTTACTATATGCATCTTCTACTATAAATTGGTAATATTTTATAAATGAAAAATTGCTCCACGCATCACTATTTCGTGTCCTTTATCCAGACACACTAATTCCTTTATGCTTAACTGAGTACCATTACAATTTGGTGATCAACTAAATAAATGACATTTATAAAATTTGACTTGAACCAAACGAAGGGGAATAGAGGGACAACAGAATCAAATCTACTAGCTAGCCGACCCTCAATTTCTGCGCAGCTCTGCAGACTGCACTAGTACTAGATGTGACCAGCCATGTGAGGAGGCATGAAGAGCCGGCGGTTTTTGTCTGCCTCCGTCCCCGTCCCCGCTCCAGCCTTGAATGGTGGAGGAGGGCGGTGCGCCTGGTCGCACTGACTCTGAAATCTGCTGACCTCGGCCGGTTCACGAGTATCATGTGATTCCCACAGCAATGGCCGTTGCCCGTTGGGAGGATCACGGAAGCTTTGGTGGTACAGACCGGGAGCTGGAAATAGATCTCTCTAGCTAGTTGCAATGCTCGGGGACAGTTTAGAATAGGACTAGTAGGCAGCAGTGGCGCATATCCAACCACTCGTCCTCTTACGGAAAGAAAGGTGGCGGACTAGGGTTTCAATCCTAACCTCCGCCGTCGCCATCTGCATTTTTATCGTAGCTTTTGTCTAAAAATTGACGGGTCCTCATCTCTTGTAGGTGTTGCTCTGGCACTATGAGGGGTGGGGATGTCAGACCTGCGCAGGGCGCTATACAAGGATACTTAATGTTAGAGATTGGTTTTAGTTGTTGTATTCTTCGTCAATGGAGATGACATCGTCAGCAATAAGTGATCTTCCGCGCTTCGTTCGTCGGCGAGATCCCCTTCTCGACGTCAATGGTGGCTTTGGAAGATTAAGTTTGTTTAGGTATGGTTCTTCAGATCTTACTTCGCCAGATCAATATTGGATTGTTTCTCATGGTTGCCGCGAGGAGGTTTGTCCTTTCATTATCTATCCCGGCTACTACGTTTTCAACAATGGTGATTCGTTCTCTAGGGTCCCAACGACGTCGACAACGTGGTTCGGTTACTTGTCCTTGAAATATCAGTGGTGGTGCTCTTACCGATGTTGCTTGATTAATTTAATGGATGTGTGCGTGCACAAAGCTTTAGCATTGTGGCTCAAAATTAAAAAGGGAGAGGGTATTCACAGGTGTGTGATTTGGTGGTTTTGATGTTGTTTTACGGCTGCTTTTAAAAAATTATAATATTGTGTCATGGATGAAGAAAGAGGTTAAAGATCTCATAGATTTCTATTTTAGCTTTGTTTTTGTAATCGATATAATCGTGTACTCTTTATTGGTTTAATATATGTGAAAATTTCAAAAAAAAAAGGACTAGTAGGCAGCAGGGCACCGCCGCCCAGACGCAAGCTCAGACGAAAAACATGGCGAAATGGCCTGGATCAGTACGCGTATGCTGTGCAGTGGCCATTAATCTGTGTAATCTAAATAGTATCTATGGGTCCATTCATCCGAATCAATGAAACACACAGTAGTATCAATCAAGTACTAGGTACCTCCTGCATTTGATTTCATCTCATTCAATCTTCCCTGCTTGCTTGTGCACAGAGGCACAACTGCGGTACACTACAGCACTTGGCGCCCAGCTTCCCTCCCAGGGACGGTCTGGTCTTGGTCGCCGGCCGCCTTTTCCTTCGTCACCAGATCAGAAACGGCCGTGATCTTTGCAGTTCTGGGATCCTTTCTCTTGAGCCTTTTCATGTCATCTTCCCACCCAGTCTGTTGTTCACTGCTTCTTTGGCCATCCCCAGCTCTCCGTTCCCAAGTCAGATTCCAAACCGCCACCGACCTCCGAAGTTTCATCACCTCCTTGACTAGAACGTTTGAGCCGAGACAAGATCATACTCCATAGGATACTTTGCCAGGATAAAAGTATCATATGATAGGAGGAGGTACCATCCTCTGGTTTGAATACATAAAGTTGACATTTTCTTTAGCCCTATAACTTCTCCTGTCGGCTTGGGTGTTCGTCAAGCTTGAGCTGGTCGGCCGCCACACTGATGAAAATGGCGTTGTTGGATTAGTCAAGGCTTATTGCTGGTAATGAACTTGTGAAAAGTCTCTGTCTTTTCTGTTTGGTGAATGTGATGTGCTGTAGGTTCTTGCATATTCTGGCCCTGAATCGATACATGTTGTTGCATCCTGAATCCCGATGATATGGTTAGTTCAGAATTTAACAGATTTTCTTCTGTATGTGTAGATTTCTGACAGCAAAAGGAGGACCAGATTCCCATGAAATTCTTGCCCCTGAGATCTTCAGAGTATTGATTGGTTAACCATGGAAGGGGGAGACCAAAAAGTTCAGTTCTTTCCCAAAGACAACATCCCCATCGCTGTGAAGTCCCTCACCATCAAGACCAGGACCAATGCCGGCAGCCGCGGCGCCTCCGACTGGTCGATCCCCTCCTCGCCGTCCCCGCCGTCCTCTGCCTTCGTCTCCGCGCTGCAGTCGCCCTACATCTCTCCTCGCGTCGCCGAGCCGCCGCCGCCGTCGCGGCATCGGGAAGCCCCCAAGGCCTCCAGTGCCGCCGCCGCCGCCGCGCCTTCGCCGGCGTCCTGCACCGACGGGTTCCGCTCGGAGGACACGGACGCCCCGACGAGCGCCTCCCGCACGCCGCCGTCGGAGCGCTACGGCTCTCGGCCTCACGGCCTCGACCTGCGCCTGTCCTCCGATGGCGGCGGCACGCCGGCGCCGCGCGTGTCCTTCTCCTTCCCCGTGCCGCGCGTCTCGCTCACGCGGGGCGCCGTCGCGTCGCCCATGTCCAACGGCAAGCTCCGGAGCTGCGACGTCTACATCGGCTTCCACGGCCAGGGGGCTCCCCTCGCCAGGTTCTGCAAGTGGCTCAAGGCAGAGCTCGAGCTACAGGGGATCGCCGCGTTCATGACCGACCGGGCTAGGTACGCCGGCGCGCACAGCCATGAGATCGCGGATCGCATCATCTGCTCGGCGGCTTTCGGCGTGGTCGTCGTTACCATGTCCAGCTTCCTCAATCCGTTCGTCCTCGAGGAGATCCGGTTCTTTGCTCAGAAGAGGAACCTGGTGCCTATCTTGTTCGACACCCGGGTGTCGGACGTTGCCGGGCTGTTTGACGACGGCAAGCCGGAAGACAAGGAGGGGATGGAGGCGTTCGAGGCGCTAATGCGGTGCCATGAGTTAAAGCTCGAGACGGATGAGAGCAACTGGAGGAGCTGTCTGTCAAGGGTGGTCGCCGTGCTGCAATCGAAGCTTGGTCGAGGGACAATTGGCGAAAAGAAGAGCAGCGAGGGGATCGAGGGATTGCCATTTCCTCGCAACAGGCATTTTATCGGAAGAGAAAAAGAGCTTTCTGAGATGGAGGGAGTGTTCTTCGGGTTCGCGGAGGATGTCGAAGATCTTCAGTGGCCATTGTTGAGCACCATAACTAACTGTGAAACCAGTGGCGTGTCAGATGGATTTGCTGATGAGGAGAGTGACACGGCGATGAGGACATCTAATGCCAAGTTCAACAGCTTTGAGTTGCATAAGTGCAAGCAGCCTATGTTGGAGACATCGGTTGATCCGGCAATTGAGCTGTCATCAGTGAAAGAGAGAAGCCTTCAGAAGGAGAGATCAAAGCACATCAAGTCAAGATTCAGGTGCAGCAGTAAGGAACTGACTGTCAATGGCAATGTCATCTGCATCAATGGAATTTCAGGCATTGGCAAGACGGAGCTGTCATTGGAGTTTGCATACCGGTTCTCACAGCGGTACAAGATGGTGTTGTGGATTGGAGGCGAGGCCAGGTACTTGAGGCAGAATATACTGAATTTGTCGAGGTATTTGGGACTGGATATCAGTGCTGAGGCTGTGAAGGAGCATGGCAGGATCAGGAGCTTAGAGGAGCAAGAGTTGGATGCTTTTCAAAGGGTGAAGAGAGAGCTTTTCAGGGATGTGCCCTATTTGCTTATCATTGATAACCTTGAGAATGAGAAGGATTGGTGGGAAGGGAAGGACCTGCAAAATTTCCTATCAAGGAGCACAGGAGCAAGCCATGTCATCGTGACAACACGACTACCACGTGTGATGAACCTTGAACCAATGCATCTTCCCCAGCTCTCATTTCATGATGCTATGATCCTGGTAAAAGGAAAAAACAAGAAGGATTACCCTCCTGAGGAACTAGAAGTTCTGAAAAAATTCGATGAGCAGCTGGGACGACTGAGCTTTGGGCTGTGGCTTGTTGGTTCACTGTTGTCTGAGTTGATGATTGATCCAGGTATTCTGTTTCAGGCTGTTGAGCAGGTCTCCTTAAATGAGAACATTATTCTGCTCAGTTCAAGTGACGAGAACTTATGGCAGAACAATTTGTTTCTGCTTAAGGTATTAGTCTTCTGCTTCGCTTTATTGGACGAGGTGAAAGGAGGTAGCCTTGCATTGAGGATGATCACAGTAGGTTCTTGGTTAGCCCCATCTCCCATGTCGTCAACCCTATTAGCTGCCATGGCTAGCAAGCTGCCAAGAAAAGCCAATATCATTCAGTTGTGGAGTGAATCACTTAAGACCGTGCTTTTGTGCGGCACACACTGCTTTCTACCACCACTGGCAAGGAAAGGTGTGGTGGAGTCAGCACACTTACTAGTAAAACTTGGCTTGGCACGAAAAGCAACTCAGCATCCAGGTTGCTGGATCCAATTCCACCCCATTGTGCAACTGTTTGGCAAGATCAGTGGTAGTTTGCCACCAGCAACTGCAGCAGTATCTGGTGTCATAAGGACTGGCAATATGTCTCTGTACTCAGACCACATGTGGGCTAGTGCATTCCTTTTGTTTGGCTTCAAATCAGAGCCACCTGTGGTTCAACTTAAGGCGGACGACCTTGTGCTCTTCATAAAAAAGGTAGCACTACCCCTGGCAATCCAAGCATTCATGACATTCTCGCGCTGCAGTTCGGCATTGGAGTTACTCAAGGTGTGCACCAACATCCTTGAGGATGTGGAGAAGTCAATCGCATCACGAATACAGGACCTGAAGCAGGGATCGCTGTGCTGGAAGAAGAAACTGCGGGCCGACAAACATGTCGACGAGTTCATCTGGCATGAGATGACACTCCTGAAAGCAATGCTTCTCGACACAAGGGCGAAGCTACTGATGCGAGGTGGGTTATTTGACAGTGCCGAGGAGCTGTGCAGGACCTGCATCAGCATCAGGACGGTCATGCTTGGCCATGACCATGCCCATACATTGGCCGCTCAGGAGACACTTGCAAAGGTGGTTAGATACAGGAGTAAAATCTGAGACGCTGCAGAACTGTGTGAGCTGTTTGGCATAAACATCCAGATTTCACATTTGGTTCTTTTCAGTGTCAGTAATTCAGTACTCAGTGCTCCTGATCGTGATGCCTTTTTTTGTTTAATCACAGAAATAGCTAGTGTGTTGAGGTCATACTGAGCTTAACAATTTAACCAACCTGCTGTGTATAGTTCTTGTCTGTGCCGTTGAATTTTCCAGACGAAAACTTGAGCAATATGGATGAGTTCTCTGATGACCCATGATGTGGGAGATGTTATGTTCAACTAACTGTTGCTTGTTTCTGCCGAACAGTTTAGAAGATAACTGCAGTGAAGAATATTTAGCAGGGCATTTGTGACCCCATGTGCAACTGCTTGGTGAAATGCAGTTTTCTTTAGCTATTCTGATGTCAAATATCTTAGACGATTTCAGAGTTTTCCCCTATTTTTTAGTGCGACATTTCACGGAGTGAATTTTCTTGTACAAAGTAACATCATTGTTAACCGGAAAAGGGTGAAAACCATGCGTTGCATATATAAGACACAGCACAAAATCAAGAACCAAAGTTGCCTGCGCAATAGGGGTGAAGACACTTGTTATCACAATTTTTGCATGCGATGCCTTCTTGCCACTTACATTACAGTGTAATCTTAGCAGGCATCCCCATATTGTGAGATGGAGGAAGGACAATGGTCTAATCTTGCATGATAGCAACAGCAACTTCAGGCATTTTGCTCATGCATGAAGTCTGAATTCCCTGAAGAAGACACCGATGGATGTTCATTTACAATTCATGCAACCAAATCCAAGATATGAAGGCACTTCACATCCATGATATATATGCCATGCCACACCCATGCTTGTACAGTTGTGGTAGCCTGGTAGGTGGTGGCGATGGACGTGACATTCGTGTGCTCGTCGGGGGAGGCGCCCTTCACGATGGAGGTGGGCTTCTTCGACACCGTCCAAGACATCAAGCAGAAGCTCCAGGGCCGCAAGGGGTGGCCCGCTGCCGCCGCCGCCCTGACCCTCTCGTACGACGGCCACACGCTCGCGGAGGACGACGGCGGCGCCGGCGTCACCGAGCGGTACGGCGTCGTGGAGGGCTCGATCATCCACGTCGTCCTCGACAACGACGGCGACAGGCGCAAGAAGGACAAGGTGGAGATCAGAAAGCCGGGCAAGATCAGGCGGGACCTTGTCGCCGGGCCGCTGCTGCGGGTGACGGTGGTGTCGCGGTGCGGCACCCGGCACGTGGAGGTGGCTGTGGTCCCGCGTGGGGCGGTGTCGGCGCTGCGAGGGGAGCTGGAGCGCGCGTCTTCCGGCGGGTCCTTCCCGCTGCCGCGCGACGGCGGCTACTTCTTCATACACGGGCAGAGCGTGATGGACGAGGAGCGGTCATTCGAGTGGCACGGCGTGGCGGCCGGCGACGAGGTCGTGGTGTTCCCAGGCTCCGTCACCAGGGGCCCCGCGTGCTGAACCTTAATCGAATTTGTTAGCGCGCGGGAAATAAACCGAATATGTTAGTGCTTGAAATTTAGAAAAGTTTTTAGCCAAGACCCAAAAGACGACAAAACATTGTGTACTTTCTTAAGCATGGCAGGATGTAGGGACACAGCTTCAGTGACTTTGATCAAAGTCACGGCTGGACTTTGGTGACATCTCTGTAGTGCTTGCAATTTATTTAGAAACTAAAGCAGATATTATGTCTGTATTTTCCTAGCGTCAGAATGACAATCAATCTTTCCTTCAGACACCAAGAGAAGCACCAGGTGCAGAGCACTCTACAAATGATATGAGCTGCTGCCAACCCTCACAACCAGAGGGGTTTTGATTGATCCCACTTGTCTCCAAATCTATCCCCTTTTTTTCTGATTACAAAAAACTGAAAGATATGAGAATCATCCTCTGCATTCTATGCATGAAAAAATGCCCACAAGAAAGAAAAAAAGGAGTCACCAAGAAAAACTAGAACAGAGCTATGCTGTAGCAGTTCTACCATGTATACAGGCAAGCTGGAGTACACCTATCTCTTTCCTTTCTTTCCTTCCTATTATTATTTACATCTGATGAGAATCAAAGGGGGGCCTGCTCATCATCATCTGCTGGTAAGCTGCATTCGCCGCTGGGAAGCCGGATTGCGTCTCTGGCTCTGCCTTCGGCTGTCCTTCCGGAATCATGAGGCCTGGAAACCCCTGCATCATTGATGGATGGCGAGCAGCGGGCATCGGCATTGGCATCGACATGCCCGGCGGGGCCATCCCGAAGCGGAAATTGCCAGGCGCTGCTCCCAAATGCCCCCTCGGCGGGATGCCGAAGGAACCGAAGGGAGATGCACCGCCAAACTGAGCATAATTTCCTTGAGCTGCCTGTTCTTGCCTACGGTGTGAGAGACTGGCCTGAGGCGCGGACGGTGGAGCGCTGCCAGAACCGGAGCTCCCGTGCCCGCTATTTCTGGCTGCTGGAACTTCATGGTTGTGCTTTCCCTCGTACGTCGTGATCACTGATTTCAGATCATGCGACGCTCTCTCCACGTGCTTGCGCACTGAACAGCCGGGGTGGGTACATTTGTAGTAGCTCCTGCAGAGAAAATGAAATCATATTATGTTTCTGGATGAATACCACAAGACTCACATACATAGCTCAAAATGATCAAAGTGTGAATGACATGTAAGCCATTGAACTGACCTTGGATTTGGGTTTCCTTTAACAACCTTCTGACCATACTTGCGCCAACGATAACCATCATCAAGGATGTCGACCTCACTTGTTGTCTGAACAACAACACGGGGCTCCCGGACGGCTCTCGATGCTGCAGCTACCATGTCAATTGTAGTGGTGGTGGTGGCAGCAGGAATAGTAGCAGCAGCCAAAGCATCCACCTTCCTGAAAAAGAACGAGGCTCATAAATGAACACAATATCATGACTGTGTTAGGTGGTCAAGCGGGGCCCCGCAAAAAAGTGGTTAACCAGGGGATAGCATGTACCTTCTTTTGTATTCAGTTTCATCTTCACCGCCATCACAGTCTATAGAAACGGTGCCATGTGTTGCCCTGTCCATCTCCTCATTGGACAGTGTTGATGAGACATCAACTGCATCATGGGACTCCACGGTAGATGTATCACCGTGAGGGGAAGCAGATGGTCTTCCCTCAACACCTTCACTTTGCACATCCTGGATGCATCCACTTTTATCATTTCCCCACAAAGATGCAGAGTTGAACCCTGTGTGCGTACCAGGCCTCTCAAGAACATGGACTTGTGGATCATTGATGTGTGACGAAGAAACACCAGAGCGACGGTTTGGAGGTGGCAAAGGGTGATCATGACTACCCTTATAGATTATCTCTGTTATCTGACCATCTTGAGAACGCTCCACCTTTTTCTTCACAGGGCAATTTGGATGTGTACATTTGTAGTAGCTCCTTGGATGCTCGCAGCTCTTAACTTGCTTTTGTCCATATTTTCTCCAGTTATATCCATCCTCAGCTGGGGTGCTAATTGTGGCAGAAGTGTATTCTCCATTTTGGTCTGCCTCATCATCTTCCTGTTCTTCAGAAGATTGAGTATCACCAAACATGGAGTCGGATGTCTTCGGTTTAACTATGGTTTCATCAGCAGTGTCCTTGAGTGCAGTAAAGCTTGACTGAAGACTGGACTCCTGCTGATGAATATTTGACAATGACTGGTTTTGGTGGCAAGCGTTGTAACCCTGTATAACATACAAAAAATCAGGGATATAAATACATCAAAAAGTGAGACAGATTATTTTGTTGGCAATAGAAGGCAGCGACCAGTACTGCAGAAAATAGTTTGAATCTATAAGTCAAGAAAAATACCTTTTCGACATATGATAAACTTTGCTCCTTTGGCCCTAAGTGGGGCTGGAAGGAAAACACATCATTACCAAATGTACTATCGCCATTCATCTTGGCAGCTGGTGGCATTGTTGAGTTAGCATCTGTAGCCATCAAAAATGGCAATTTGCCAGTGGTTGGAGAAGGCTGTGCCTGCAACATAGCATAATCATTTGCAGCGATATTCACATAGCGAATATCAAGTGGTAACGACATATACGTATTTGACTACTTGTGAGTGCTGTTTAAATTACTGATTATCTCTCCTACTTAAAAGACTGAACTTGTAAGTTTTCAAAGAGAGATCACTTTTTGGACAGCAATATTTTGCATGATAGGCATGCCTCTATATTGCACAAAACTGTGTTCTAGGCAGTAGATAGAAATGCTTTCTGAAAAAATGGGAGAAAAGAATCAATGTTCTTCTGTACACATCAGAAAAACTTTATGTATGGTAAATGCAATTGTTATGTATTTAATGCTAACTAAAGCTTATCACGACCTAGATTAATCGGTTATTATGGGCAGCATAGTAGCACATTAGAAAACCAGTTATGAGAAGAAGGCATACCATATTATTGAAAAGAAAAACTGGTGACTCAAGAAGAGTAGTTGGACTAAGACCAGGTGGAATTGATATAGGCGACCGGACAACTGTGGATGAACCAACGCGAGATGTATCGATCTTTGGGATACTGAAACCAGCTCTCGAAGCCATGCGCTCGGCCAGACCGCCATGTTGGTTTGATTTCTGATTAACATTGAAAAAAATTGGTTGCAGAGAGATATCCTTTTGGGGTGTTGCTTTAGCTGATTGCGCAGGCACTTGCTCCCTCAAATCCCCAAATTCTCCTCGCTTATCTGCTTGATCATGGGTCTTGTTGCCGCCATGTTCGCCGAACAAATTAGAGAATGGACCAGAGCTGAAGTCTTCACTCAAGAAGTTTGACATGAGTGTTCTGGGGCTGGGTGTCGGGGGCATGGCCATCCAGTCCTCCATGATTGATCCACGGTCGCTGGTGCCGGTCATGTGACAAGCTGAAAACAAGTATCAAGGCACCGTGTTAGTGCCACCGAGCAAAAAGTTTCCTTTTAAACACAAAACTGAGAATAAATTCTGTTCAGAATCACAAAGCACAGGAAGTCAGTCAGATGGTATGACATAAAAGCCAAACTCGTCATACATGGGCAGTACATAGAACACTCAGTTCTACTAGCCTACATCATGGCAATGGGTATGAATGAAAAAAGCACATAGAAAGCCTAAGGAGACGAACAATCAAATTAAATCACTGAACTCATACACCAAACATTGCAACATGAACTGTAAATTTTACAACCATACTCTGAATCCATGCACAAGAACCGAAATGACGAATATTTGATATCAAATCGACACCCCGGCCATGAATTCCCAAAGGTGTAATTTTGATGCGAAACGAAGAGATTCCACAACTGAAATGGGAACGAACAGGGGCATGCCCCCCCGGCTCCATCTGTATCACGAGTGAACAAGTAAATTTCCGAAGAAAGATGCAAACTTTGCACCAAAACCATCTCAGTATACATCAAGAACTCCCAGACAAGCGATTTCGGTGCGAAACCAGCCGCGCAGACGAAAGCGATGATTAGAAACCCAGCGAAATAAAATCAGCAGAAAAAGGAAATGCACAAGTGGGCGATACCTCCGATACGGAATGATTGATCCCTCTTCTCTTCCCAAAAGGCCAAGGCGGGCGGGTGGATGGACTGCAGCAGAGGAGGAGACAAGGCAGTCAGAACCTGATTCAGATCATGTGTCTCCCTGCTGCTCCCATCGGCCGGCGACGGAGAAGGAACAATTCATCAGACAAAAACGTAACAACAACCTAAAAATTCCCCCTGCAACTGCAAAGACGACTAAATTTTGGACAGGACTCTTGCCTTTCTTCCCGATCCTTTTTTTTCCCTCTCCCCGCCCGGTTCGTCCACCAACCCGATAACGGAACCCGCCGCAACCGAGGGAAACAAAGATCTTGCCGGAAGGTTAGGTATTCCGCTGACTCCACTCCCTCACCAAGAACTCCCCCCCTCCAGAAAACGAGAAACGCACCGAAAGAACGAACCCTCCTTCCTTCCCTGTCGTCGGAAGAACAAGGAGGGGGAGGGAGAGAAAGGTGCGGTTTTTCCGGCCTGGATTCCCAGCCTCTCGGTTCTCCGGGTGCTACTTTTTTTAAGGGGAGGATATAGGGCTGGAATCGAGCCGAGCTGAGCCGGCTCGAGGCTCGGCTCGGACGGGCTCGTGAAATCTCGAGCCGAGCCAGGCTCGGCTTGCTTATAGAATTCTCTGAAAAGTTGGGCTCGAGGCTCGGCTCGTCAGGCTCGTGGCTCGGCTCGGCCGGCTTGCGAGCCGGACGCCACAAAAGAAATCGATCGATCCCCTTTCTTCATGTACGTCTAGTACCAGTCCCGACCCTTTCTTCCTCGTCCTCCGTTCTGCTCTAGGGCTTGCCCGCCGCCCGCCGCTGCTCACCACCACCGACGCGGCCGCCGCCCGCCATCACAGACGCGGTAGTTGCATCCGTCTACCCCCTGGCCCCTGCTCCTCGCAATCGCATGCTCCTCCTGTAGATGCGCACGACGCCGTAGTTCTATCAGTAATGGCGGCCGCCGGCCATCCGGCAGCAGCAAGAGTTCCTTCGGCCGGCCATCTCAAGCACCCTGGACTCTCACGTTTTGGACATGACTGCATCTTGACAGGCTGACAGCGGTGATATGCACTGTCAAGATATTAGATGTTGATTTGTTTATGTTTAATCTAGATACAGTTATTGAGTTGATGAGATGCTTCCCGTTCTTGGAGAAGTTGTACATTTAGGTGATGATTACTCATTGGTAGTTCATAGAGTGTTCAACTGTCTTTCGATTTGATTGCTGCTATTCTATTGTTCACCCTTTACTGTCTGTGTTCGTTTTTCTAGTCTGTACAAAGAGGAAACAATTTATGGTGTCGTATACATTGGGATCTCACGAAATCTTTGGACATCTGGTTAAAGACAAAAGGATTTGGATCTTATTCGGGCATCACGTCAGAAGATGACTTCGTCACCTTCTTTGTACAAAATGCATTTATTCAAGAAGTCTTTTGTACTTTATGACATTAACAGACTTGGCAGTAGCTATGTTAGCTATTTAGATCTCATTGTGGATTGCAAGCTGGTCAGGATTGCATATTACATCGATGAGATGAAGTAGATGTAGGTTGACACCCTTTGCCACTTTCTATACAGCAAAAAACCAGATGCAAACTAGTGTAAATGATGCTTATTCCTTGTATTTACTTGATATATTTGTGTGGTGCACTTGCCATGGCTCATGTTGATAACTATTCATGCTTTATTGTTGATTATAATTGTGAATTGTTAACACTTTTAGACAAAAGCCATGTCATATTTTTGTATTTCATCGAGCCTTCGAGCCGGCTTGCGAGCTTGATCGAGCCGGCTTGTCGAGCCTCGAGCCTTACTCGGAAGGTTTAGGCTTGGCTTGTCCGACCTTCGAGCCGGGCCGAACCCGAGCCGAGCCTTGTCGAGCCCGAGCCGAGCCTCGAGCCTCGAGCTTCATGTCCACCCCTAGGAGGATAGAGAAGAGAGAAAGGCGGTTTGACCAAGGAGAGGGGAAGTGTTGGAGGATTTTGTTGCCAGTGAACGAAACGGGCTCTAAATTTGGCCAGAAAGCTGTCTTCTACTGGCAGTTCAGCATCCTGCTGTGTTTTTATCTGCTCTAGTAATGCGACGGTTACTTGCATGTTGTTTTACCGTTGGATCATTTTTTGGTTGCTAAAGGCCATCGAGGATTGGATTTGGATTCTCTGATGTAGCCAATTTGCGATCGTGGGATGGCTGACCCGTGGGTTCGCCGGGACGTGGGGCCTATCTGTCAGTGAGTCAACGTCAATCTAACGTATGTCAGAGGGGTCGTGTCGCGATTCAGAGTGTTCAACACTTATTATCATAACTCTAAAATAAAATTTACCTGACAAGTGGGTCCTTGGAGGTGGCAACACCATCTTCATCTGCACAAGCCTTCAGCCCTCGCGCCATGCCACGAGCCATGCCTGGCACCGCCTACGGGAACTCCGTCATACAACCGGAGCCAACAGAACTCTGAATCTTTATTGACTAGAAATTCGCTAGGGTATACTAGAAGATGACGGTCCGGAGAGGATGAGGAGAAGGGTCACAAATGACGTCAATACATGCAACATACCTACCCACATATGAAAGAATCCGAATTGAGCACCCACTCCCCCTATATCCAACACCAATGAGAGAGATTCATTGTGTTAGAAGAAGCTTTAGGGGGACTTCGTTGTCGCCATCGCCACGACCAAAGCCATGGACACCTGAAACCCTAACAAAGTAAATATTTTTTTACATAACACATGCAGAACAAGATTCAATGGTTCCCTTCCATGTTGTCACCGCCAGAGTAGCCGATATAGGTGAGGGAACTACAATAAGCTAGTGTTTGATCGAGCGCCTACTCATCAATATCCTCTCGCTAGATTAGACTGGGGAAGCGTTCTTCTACTATCGAGGACTAGCATTGATGATAATTTATTCACTCATATAGACATTTACTTGGTACCATAGTTAGTGTGAGTAACTATTCACTCTGCAGTTAATGGAGAACTTTGTTTTTATTATGGGGGTCGATCATCGCAAATCATATTTTCTACTAGTTAGATTTATCTATATTACAGTTTAAATGAAATATTGAGTGACATGTGCGGAGCCCGTTCATGTGTGAGACCATCTACGCACCAGTTCAGCTGCCCATTCCTAACGCTCACTGGCTGAGATTACCGATGGCACCCGCACCCATTGGGTATAGGTAGAGTTTAACCAAACCCGCACCCGAGTCCATGTTTTAACCACACTCATACTCATACCCATACCCGCGTCTGGGTATAAATTTTGTACCATACCCGCACCCACATGGGTATTCAAAACCTGCGGGTAAACCCACCAAAAAGCTATTCATCTGCAATATATAAGAAAACCATCGACCTGTATGCTCATTTGACGAGGGGTTAACTCGGCAAATCCCATGGTAAGGAACCTAGGGTTGTATCGGGTGGAAGAGTATATGGTCGTTGGTGAATTCGGTCGGCTTACAAGCTAAGACTCGCTTGTAAGATTAAAGATCTCGATATTACAAGGTAGTTACAATGGCGTCCCGGCGAGTCGAAGGCTCGCTAGGGTTTCTGGTGATATGATTGCGTGTCCTCCTTCATCCCCCCTCCTGGCCTTTATATAGGAGGCCAGGTCTCAGGAGTTTGAACATGACTCGAATTACAGATAAGGTAAGTTCTAAGTCGGTATGATTGCTTCTATCTTGAGGCGTACTCCATCTATCATGGGCCGCATTGCGAGATCCTTGAATTATATTGTACATGGGCCACCGGGTGGGCCTTCCGGTAGACTAGGCTTCATTGTAGTCGGGTGGGTATACCCGTTGGGTATAACCACATCATCATTCATCCACTGATTCGACAAGCGACACTCATACATGAAAAGAAACTATAGAAAACACAATATATATGCAAATGAATAATAAAACAACTCATTTATCCACTCATTGTGCATCACCAGCGACCATGGGTATGACCGAGGCGACTACCGTGTCCAAAGGAGTATGTTCGGAGAGGATGTGATGGCAGACTAGCGGAGGCCGGTGACTACCAGTTTGGGGGAATGGCAGGACGGTGACGAGGAGCCGATAGTAGGATGTCCATATCGATCTAAAATAGTGGAGTAGAGAGAGGAACCGTGACCGTGTGTATGGGAAACAAACAAGAATTACATAGTTAGCTAGTATTTCTAGACTCTTCCCCAAAATAATTCAATGTACCCGAACCAACATGTCAAAAACAAAAAAGGCTGGGTATGCGGATATACGGGTATGGGTACTAGTTTACCGTACCCGCACCCACAATACCCATTGGGTACACAATTTTTACCATTTACTTACCAATGGGTAAAATTCTTTTACCAAACCCTTACCCTAATAGGTAAATACCCACTGGGTATGTGGTTAATGGGTACCCATTGCCATCGGTCGTTGAGATGGTTAAACATGTGTGACGTCCATATGTGTGACGTACGCCACGACCTTTGTGTTGTGTCGTGTAACTACCTAGTGTTTTCCTTATTACTTTGGCTAATCAATCGTGTTCCTATTTTATGTCTATTTAAATACAACAAATTAGCATCTCGTAAAGACGCATGAAAAATTCCGCCTTGTATATCCATGTTATCGGTAATTTATTGGCACACGACTTGAGCAATAGAATAATATTTGAAACTACCTATAGAGAATTAAGTTCTCATCATGAGAGAATCTTTTTTATGTGTTGGGAAAAGTTAGTTGGGAACTACTAAGTGGAATAAACACCTTAATTTTGTATTAGAACAGTGGCTGAAGGCCTAATTATGGAAATGAAAGGTTACCAACCAAAATTAACAAAGCAACATCAGGAATAGCAATGTAATATTATATCAAGAGTCTTTGATGAGGACCGAACCTTTAATATTTTTGTCGGAGAACCTGTTTTTAGGCGAATATGGTTGCACGATAGGAGTGGAATAAAATCAGGCTTACGAAAAAAATGGAAGTTTTATTAAATCTTAGGCACACTCAGCAGATATAACCACACAAAAAATCAAGAAATGAGTTTCCTTTTCGACTTGTTGCTGGAGGTGCAAGGTTGGTTACATGAACAAGCTTTTTGTCCACTCCTGCTCTTAAATGGTGAAAACACCTTTCCTTAAGAAGGAAAAGTGGTTCATAACAATGGAGGTTATCAACCAAATTTAGCAAATCAAAATAAGCGAAAGTATCCTGCATTTTCCCGTGATTACAATAGTAGAGCACACGTCTAAATTATAGAGCACCTTCAAAGAAGTATCGGTAAATAAGTAGTATAATGTAACTGGTGCATTTAACACTTCGGAAGGATCGCCCTTGATAGCTTTGTATCAGTCCAGTAAAAGGGTTGTCAAATAATGCATGCACAGTGCCTCTTGTTTATGTGCATATATAAATTAAGCCAGCTACTTAAGGTGGAGGTAACAAACCTTGACTGAAAAAAAATGCACCCTGTCGACACTGGGACAGTGAAATTTCATGATCTATACCAAAAGTGTGTGCTTGCATTGATGCGGACAACTATATGAACTTTTTTAAGTAAAAAAGTTGTAGACATATTAACGCAATTATGCGAATATGGCCAGATGGAGTAATAGCACTGCTGGTGAGTGTGGAGGTCGTTTTCAAATATGTTTTTGTCCCGATTGCCAAAGGAATTTTTTCTTATTGAGCGACAAAATTCAACAAGTTAGGTCAGAAAAGGCCATCTTCGGGTCCATGCATGCCTTTCTCTTGGCATGGAAAATATCCCTCTTGGCATGAGTGCCTGGTTGGTGAATGCGCAACTTTTTTCCCAGCAGGAGAGTTCCGGTGTCATATTTTGGGGAAGAAAAGAATGCTAAAGTATGGAGCCATGATTTTGCGGCTAGAATATTAGTACTACGGAATTTCTTCCTAACCTTGAAAGATCAAGCTTGTTTGTATTCTAGTCTTTTTGTGGTACGGAATGCTAATCAGAAAGAAAAAAATCGTGTCAAGAATAAAAATATATGAAGATGGTTAAAGTTCTCTCCTTGGGTTTGGAGTTGGGCATATTTTGCGGAATCTGATACAGGAGGCGCTATTTCCTAATCCCAACATGTTTTGCAACTGATGAGGAGGGACAGAGATAGTTGCTTAGAGAAGAAAGTTATAGAGATAGTAGAGATTAGACATGGGATGTTTCATTTTGCTCTCAATCTCCAGTTTGGTGTTTCTCAACAGCACAATTTCTTACTCTTAGCTACATCGGGGATAAACTAAATATAGCTTCAACCGGGGATCTGTGAATTATCCAATAGAGTGGACGAAGTGCACCGAGAGGAAAAAATCGTGCTCTCTTCCGCTGCCTCATCGTGCGGCGCTCCAGGAACCTATTCGTATTTTATGTCTCGCCCAACCATAACCAGGCAGAGGCTCCGAACAACTAGATCACGTTTTCATCGTCGATCGGCTCAAGCTGAGATTCTTCGATGCAGCAGCGCACCATGACGTTGCTCTAGCCACGACTTGACCGGAGTGGAATATGGGTTTAATCGTACGTCCAGACATGGCATCAACGAATCGACGACTTTTAAAAGTGGGAATTGTTGGTTCTAAAAAAAAAGTGGGAATTGTGTTGCCCTGGCGATTCGGGGAACCCTAGAAAAGTCGTCGCCAAGTCCCGTATCGCCGGGGTGCCGGGGCGATTTTCTCCATGCTCGTGGCTCTCCTGGGCAACACCAGTTATACTGTCGGGGCAACGGAGGCGAGGATGGGCGTGGTGGCGAGACGGATGCGTCGCAGTGGCGTCGGGGATGCGAGCGGCGGGGCGAGTGCCTGAATAGGACCAAACAATACGCCATGGACCAAATAGAAGGACAATTAACTCCGAGCAAAAATGGACTGGATAGGGCAATTAGACCAACAGAATAAATTAACTGCTCGTAAAGACGTTGTAGGGCAGCTGTTGACAGAGGTGGCGGAGTCTCCGGCGCGGAGGCAGAAAGTGGCCTCTCTTACCGTGCTTCGACGCCCGGACGTCGTGAGAGCTGGGGTGGCGACTCCGAAATGAAGACTGCTGAGGTGCGACATTGATGCCGCCAGACGCCATGGCCGGTTGTCGGGCTTGGTGGTCGGCGGCAGTGCAACGCTACTCGGTGTTGTCGCCCCTCTCAATTTACGGTCGGGTCAACCTCCGATCCACTTTAAGTGTCGGGGAAAAAAGAGCTAACCATGTACTACAATTTAAGCTCAAACGTCGACATTGTTTTAGAATTAGAGGGAGTAATGTTTTATTGGTTGATAGGCCTAGTTGGATTCTGCGCTTCACGATGTCTAGAGGACGAGTTACACGTAGATCCATCCTGCAGCAGACAGCGCGTCGTGGAAGAGTGTATTCTGGCGGGCGTCACTCGAACACTTTTAAACACAAAAACTCTCGGATCAACGCGTCGACATCTCTCACCTTTGCACGACACGATCGAACACGGATTAGGATTAACCCGGCCAGGGGCACTACGCGCTAGCTTGCCCGACCGTACTAATCAAAATTATCATTTTCTTGGTCTTGTAATCTACGTCTAATCCTCCTCGGAGCCGCCGATTGATGGATCCTAGGATTACAGAGACACGGTTCCTGTCGAATCCACGTTACATGCATATCGCGTTGGAAAAGGAAGAAGAAACTTCTATCCGCGACACTCCTGCATATATAACCGATCCACGTGTACACGGTTGCCACTTGGTCAGTGGTGACGATGATCTGTATTATAGTATGATGATGATCACGGTTTAGCGAGACGGTAGGAATCGTCTTTGCTCTCAACTCCAGGGGCAACAGGTCACGTGGTATCATCGTGTGTGTGTACGTGCGATACTGCGATTTAGTGTTTGGCCGGTCCAATTAGAGGGTATATACGTGGCTAAAAAAACCGGGGTAATCATGCTAGAGATCAGCAAAGCTAAGATGTGTTCTACGGAAGTACAAGGTTTATGTTTTTCCTTCAAAGGAAAATGATGCAAGTGTACAAATTCAGAGCATAATTAACAAGGTCAACGATACCAAACAGGCGACCCGGATTTCATGCACGTACTACGTAGGTAGGGTTGCTCGAGGAACAGGACCGGGGATCGCCTCACGTGGCGTCACATGCGGAGCCAAGACTTTGCATCGCGGCAAAAGAGTTTTAAAAAACACTGTTGTAGTAGTAGCATTAGAGAAACTAACTACGTACACCCTAATGATCTGGGATGCGATTACTTGCGTAGCTCGACCTATCCATCCATCGAAAGCCGCGTCTTTCTGCGGCCCGACTGTTTAATCCTGATTATTCCCGTCCTCTTGGCATGACATGGAACCGGATCCTCGCTAATCCGGCCGACAAACAGTGGATCGTTATTATATTGTTCAGAAGAACTGGAGAAGCAACCAGCTTGAGGACAACCTCTGCAATTGCGGTGCAGTGCACTCCTCCTTTCCATGCAAATGAACAGGGGGAATTTCTCAGTTCAGCTCACTGATGCCTGAATTATTTTTTGAAGGGAATGAAGAACAGTGCGGCTAATTGCATAACTTCCGTTGAATTTAGACAAATGATTGATTAGCCCGACGCGGTGGAGCCGGGCTAGTGGACTGGGTGAGAGGACCGCAGAACGCAGCAACCTGGGCAAAAGCCATGTGCATGCACCTGCACCACCAGATGATCTGATACTCTCTGTTCCGTCTGATCCCATCCCAAGGCCGATCGATCATGGCAGTTTGGACCTTGCGTTGCAGCGGAATCTGCAAGGACCCAAGAGCTGTTGAGCACTCCTGCTTCAGCATCTGCAGCGGCAGGACGGTTTGCTTTCAGCAGAGGAAAATGAAATGGTGGTGAAGTGAAGTGAAGTGAAGCAGGGACACTGACCAATCGATCACAGGTTTGGCACATGTTGTCCTGGGCAGGCTGCTGCCGCTCAGACGTGCAGACATTTTTGGGTTTGGCATTTCTTGCTGTGGATCCTGTCTCTGTATCCGGTTTCTTCCCAGTGCAGGTTTGGAGGTGTTCAGGTTGCTTGATCTGAATCTGGTTTTGTTTGGCGGTGCCAGCCTTCTCTCAAAATGAAAACACGAGAGCATAGTGCCAGCCGTACGTAGAAGATCAACCACACGGAATGGTTTTGTTTACACGGGGATAGGAGCGGTTGAGTGTCTGGTTCGTCAGATTGTTTGCTGCAGAAATGTGGCCCAAGAAGCAGCCGTTTAGAGTTTCCCCAATGCAGCAAGTCAAGGTTCAGAAACTGTACTAGTACTACGTACATGGCTTGGCTGCAGCACCAATTTCTTTTCAAACATAAGAATCGACGTGACACATCCATGATCCATCTGTGCGTACAAATTAAAATTGAATCGGCATGACGCTTACCGGCTCATAGGCTTTTAGTTCTACCCCATGGCTGTACACAACTCCACATCAGAACAGGCCACAATGAATGAACACATGACTACAGGGCGGGCGTACAGATGCAGTGGTATTCCCAAGTGCAGCATGATGACCACACCAACTTGAACATCATTGGCAGGAGTTAGTTATTAACACATAAACATACAATCAGAACACGAGGAAATCATTGCTACTGTATATCCTTTCCACTTACAAAAATATGATTGTACCAAATGGAGGTACCGAAAAAGAAGGCACCCCCAGTAAGTCGCATGTTCTTTACCCTGAAAAAATACATTCAAATATCAGATCTCTGCAACCAGAATGTAGGTGGTGCAAACTAATCCGCCTATGCATCTGCAAATCACTGAAGTCCAATGTCATTGCTAGAAAAAGAAAGGCGTTAGATTGGTCGGTACTAGTATATACCTATTTGGTCGCCGAACAACTTCACTTCAGCAATTCAGTTCGATCTTTAAACAAAGGTCATTACGTTAATGCATTGGAGATTTGCAGGTTGTTAATGGCCTCCAACAACTTCACTTAAGCAATTAAGTTACAGGTGGTTCATGGCATCAGATATTTTAAACAAAAGGCAATTACGTCAATGCACTGGAGGTGGTTCATGGCATCACATAGGCACGGAAATGACGAGCGGGTAAAAAATTGGGTTCATGTCATCATGAATCATGTATCACAGCTAGGGTAATGTACATTGCAAAAACTGACGACGCTGAAGGTTATGCCCGGTGTGGAACTGGAACACTTAAATTCTTCCCGGTTCGTGCAGCAATTGAACTTTTCCATGAAAGGGAAAATCCAACAAAATTCTAGTGAAACTCCTACAGCCCTTACTGAGTGGTGTCGCTGAAGTTTCTAACTACAAGTAGGAAACACACCACATCTACGACTAAATTCAGAAGGTGGCCAGAGAGTTCTCAAGTCTCAACAGCCTGAACGGAAAGATTAAATACATAACTACATGACTGAAATAGTTTTCTAAGGGGAACAGCTCTTTATTCAGTCAGGGGTCAGGTGGCAATGCCTCTTGAAGTAGTTGGCGAACACACTAGAGCTTACTCCTAGTAAATAGGAAAGGCTCAAGTAGTTGGTCAATACAGCAGAGGACTGAACATGCTATATACTGTATCTATGTAGCGTTTATGCATGTGGAAGGAATACCTCAGTAAGCCGCAGGACTGTCGTCGAGCTGGCTCTCATCTTCTATCTCCACCTCCAAGATTTCCTGCCCAAATATTGCCAAATCAAGAACCTCGTGACAAATTCAGCTCTCTCGATCGTGCATGGCCGGCCAGGAGGGGAAGAGCTCACTCACCGGTATGCGGTTCTTGAGGTAGTTGCCGATCCTCGCGACGACGGTGGCGCGAGTGTGCCAGAACTTGCCCTTGAGGCGGAGCTTCACGAACGGCCCGTCCAGCTCCGCTAGATCAACCTGACCTGCATGCCACCAGCAGCAGCAGCAACCGTTCACGGTGATGATAATCGGTTAGCAAATCGGTTGTTTGTCCAATTGATAGATAGTGCATTGCGTCGGTGGAATTAATCGGCTTGGGTTTCACCTGTCATGCCCACCGACGAGTCGAACAGCTGGGCCAGCTGAGGTGCAGAAGACCAACAATGGAGTGAGTTAAGTAAGAGGCTGGCGTGCTCAGAAGAAAGAAAGGGGGTGATGTTGGCCTTGCCTCTGCTTTTGAGTCCTCGATCGCCTGCCGGACGTTGTCCTCGGTGAGGTCGAGCGACGCGGTGATGGCGGCGGCGCGAGCGCGAGCGCGACGCGGCCGGCGCCGGCACCGTAGGCTGCGGTTGCTGTTTCCGGTTGACGTCCTGAGCGGAGGAAGACGGGCGCGGGGAGAAGCGGAGCGGAGAGACGACGCGACGGCGGAGGCGGAGATGCGAGCGGGGAGAACGGCGATGCGGGCGTGGATGGCGACGAACGCCATGGCCGCTGCGGATGTGGAGAGCAGACGCTGCCTGGTGGGACCTCCTTATCTTTTAAAGTGGGAGGCAGGAAATGTGTCAGCGAAAGCATCCAACAGTGTGCCTTCACGTCTCAACAGTCAACACTTGACGATAAAATTCAGTGCAAAATAGAGCAATTGCATACATGTTCAACAGAACTAGCTTTCAAACTTTCACACATTACTTCCATTCGATATAAACAATTCAAAAACTGCAAATAGCATACGGAGGCTCTAATTCTCGATCAAAACATCCCAATTTCACCGTGCTTTCTGACTCTAGTGCGCTTCCTAGTACTGCATAAGAGCCTCCACATTCGGGAGCGCTTAGGCAGACGCTTAGCTACAAAAACAAAAAGATAAATACCAAAAAATCGAATTAGAGCATCTCTAATAGCTGTCCTATCCTATATGTTGTTTTAACACATATAGGACACCTGTTTTAGCACATATAGGGCACGGAGTAGTTTTCTAATTTTTCAGCTGCCCTATTTTAGGGCACTACTTCTCCAACAACTGCTCTATTTTACATGCCCTATCCTATACCAAATGATATGTCTATTCGATATGTGAGAGATAAAAATAGATATATGCACATAAATATGATATTTAAACGTGAAGAAAATAGCACACACGAATTTAGTTCAATCCATAACATAACCTAGCACAATTCATGGCATAGTTTCACAAAATGAGACATAGTTCAAAGCAAATAAAACATGAAACAAGACACAACATCAAACATCGGTGTTGTGCGCATCACCACCCTTGTCATCCTCGACGGTTGCTTCTTCAATCCCACCACTTGCATTCACCGGAGGAGGTGCCATGTAGCCGGCCATGCCACCACTACTCGTGCCACCTCCATGTCACCTCCCATGGCTCCTCCTCCTCCCATGCCCATGAAGGAGATATGCCCTAGAGGCAATTAATAAAGTGTTTTATTTATCATATCTCATTTGTTTATAATACGTTTTTGTGTCATGCTATAACTGTATTAAGCGGAAACATTAATACACGTGTGATACATAAGACAACCAGGTCCCTAGTAGCCTCTACGTGACTAGTTCATTGTGCAATCGATGATCGAGGTTTCCCGATCATGTGACATGGTGTCAGTTGACAATGGAGTCATATCGTTGGTAGAACGATGTGATGGACATACCCAATATTTGTAGGACGTAGTCATTACGCCTTTGACCGTGAGATCAACTCTTATTGCTATTCCTGAAAGATACTTTGATTGCATCAAACGTCATGTCTTAATAGTATGACAATAAAGGTGTCCCTCTCGGGTATCGGAAGGGAGTATGTTGAGACGAGGGGTCAAGAGCGGGATTTGCCAGTCCGCATAGCAGGATAGATACTCTAGGGCCCACTCGGTGAGATTATGTCAAATAAGCTTGCAAGCATGTGACTAGGTCACCAGAACATAATATCATGGACGAGTAGAAGATAGTGTTGTCGGTAACGAGATCAAGCTAGGTATCGCGATATCTATGAACGAGTCTCGGACACGCTAAGTATCGCCATGGCAAAAGGTTTAAGACTCGACGTCTAGGTTCGAACGACAAAGTTATTCGTTATCTCACAGGGATTAATTCTGGGTATCCAAGGTCCACGAATTAGTCATTTATCGGAGAGCGCGTCTCGATCATGTCTGGCGAGATCTCGAACCGCTAGGGTAACACACTTAAGGGGAGTCGACAAGTTTACCGGAAGAGAAATTAGAAGAGAGCACCGGGAGCGTCCCGGGAAAGATCCGATGAAGATCGGAGAGCGACGAAATAGTTTTCGGAGCTGGAATAAATTAGATAATGTGTGTTTAATATTAATTAGTGTAATTAATAGTTAAATACATTTTTATTTAATGATTTTCGGAATTTAAAAGGCAGCCCACCTTAAATGGGCCTTCCCATGGGAGAGAAGGCCCATAAGGGGGGAATTCCCCCCCCTTCGTGCGCATGAGGAAGGGGGGCTGCCCTGGGTGGGCCAAATGGGGCCCACCTAGGGCCGGCGCACCCTTTGGCGGCGGGCTGGTGTGGGAATAGTCCCACACCACCCAGCCAGCAAGGCTGGCAGCCCCCCTCCACCTATATATAGAGGTGCCCCCTTGGCTTTTAAAGTACAACCCAATCTCTCTCTCTTTTCTTCTCCTTGAAACGTGATTCCTCCATTAGAGTTGCGCCAAGGTGAAGTTCTCTCCACCATACGCACACCGCCGTGCTGCTGGTCTTCCGGTTCAATTCTTCCGCTGCTCGTCCCTGGATCGGAGCCCGGAGGTCGTCGTCTTCACCGTACGTGTGTGGATCCCTGCGAGGTGCCACGCTAGTGGTGCTCGGAGGTCTTCTTCCTCTACACGACCTCGAGGTCGTCTTCGTCGGCTTCACCGACAACGCTTGTGCGGGAGCGTAATCCCCGCGTTTCGGTCTACAAGGGTATGTATATCGATCTCCTCCGTATTACTATATCTGCATAGTATAGATCCTGGCTAGTTTAAGGTTATCGTTGTTAGAAAATTTATTGTTTTCTGCCTGCGATCCCCTTCAGCCCATGCCACCTCCCATGGCTCCTCCTCCTCCCATGCCCATGCCACCTCCCATTGCTCCCATGAAGCCCATGTAGCCCATTCCACCTCCTCCCATAGAGTTGAGTGCACTCATGTATGCCATTTGCTTCTTTGCCAAGAGTTGATCGCGGCATAGCTCAACGTATTGGCGTTGTTTGACATCCATTTTGCTTGTATCCATAAAAATGAGCTTTTGCTCATTCTCCATGTCCATCTTGGCCTCCTCCATAGCAAGTTTCTTTTCCTCCATCACAACCTTGCGCCTCACGGCATCCGCCTTCAACTCCTCGGCCGCCGCTCTCCTCTCCTCGGCCATCGCCTTGCGCTCGATTGCCTCCTTGAGCTCCTTCAACTCCTTCACCTTCAATGCCTTCCTCTCTTCATTCATCTTCTTGAATGCATCACATATCAAGATGCATTCCCCGGTGGTGTAGTTTGCCGCTCTCCCTTTAGGCACGAACCCCTCTTCCTCGTTGTCAAGCCCATCCTCTTCGGCGGCATACTCTTGAGATGGAGCCTCGTGGGAGGCGGCGAAGGAGTGAGCCCCAACACCCATGGCATTCATGTACTCGTCATCATCAAACCTATATTAATTTGCAACCGAATTGTAAAAGCAACAATTGACACAAAAAATTGGAAGCCAAAAAAAGAGGTAAAAATTACCTCACGGGAATTTCATCGAGCACGTTGGAGGCGGCCGGCGTGCGGGTCGGAGATGGCTCCAAATCGAGCTCCTCCGGTGCCGGTGGTGGAAGCACGTCATCCGCAGCAGCCTTGGTTGCGGTCGATTGTGGCTTAGAGCGTATACGTTGAAGGTTATTATGGCGAGCCTAGCATGTACAGACATGGCCTCGGAACACGGTGACCGAAAGGTCGAGCATGAGTCACAGAGTTGTTGTGATTGACATTTCGATGTCTGCCTTTGAAGTTGTGTTGCCGGCTCTGACGATGAGGGGTTGCACAATGGATTAGCGTCATGTAATCACTAAAGCGATTAGAGTGATATTCGTTTTGAGTGGGAGTTCTTATAGTTATTTTCTAAAACTTGAACTCAAATTTTATGGACAAAGTCTTATGTTTTGCAAATTCCATTGTAGATGTCTCGTCCCACCTTTAACCTAGGCCTGTTCCTTGAGAAAGAAAAGCTTAAGACCAATGGGTCGAACTTCATGTCCTGGTTCCGCAACCTGAGGATCCTCCTCACTCCCCACAGGGTGGCTTACGTCATTGAAGCCGCCCTAGGTGACCCTCCTGCAGACAATGCCTCCGATGATGAGAAGAAGGTCTATTAGACCAAGTCGGACGATTCCTTTTTTGTCCAGAGTGGCATGCTCTACGCCATGGAAGCCGACCTGCAAAAGCGCTTTGAGAAGATGAGTGCTTTTGAGATAATTTCTGATCTCAAGGCTGTCTTTGCGCCGCAGGCTAAGGCTGAGAGATATGAAGCTTCTGAGCTTTTCTTCTCAGCCAAGATGGAAGAGCATAGCAGTGTGAGCGAGCACGTGGTCAAAATGTCTGGCTACGTTCAACGCCTGAATGCTCTGGAATGCAAGATTCCTGATGAGCTGGCGATTGATAGAGTGCTGCAATCGTTGCCTCCTAGCTACAAAGGCCTACATCTACCATCGGGATTAGTTTTGGTTTTAAATAAGTGTTATTTTGTACCGTCTTTGAGTGTAAACATTATCAGTGGGTCTTGCTTATTGCAAAACCGATATTCGTTCAAATCAGTATGAAGTGGTTGTACTATTTCGATGAATGATATCTTTTATGTCAATGCTCCCGAGAGTAATGGTTTATTCTTGTTGAATCTCGATCGTAGTACTCACATCCATAACATTGATGCCAAGAGGATTAAACTTAGTAGCGATACCGCCATGTATATGTGGCATTGCCGTCTCGATCATATTGGTATAAAGCGCATGAAGAAACTCCATACCGATGGACTTTTAGACTCGTTGAATTTTGGATCCCTCGACACATGCGAACCGTGCCTCATGGGCAAGATGACCAAGACACCGTTCAATGGTTTCATGGAACGGGCGTCGTACTTATTGGGAGTCATACATACAGATGTGTGTGGACCGATGAGCGTGTCGACACGCAATGGTTATCGTTATTTTGTCCCCTTCACCGATGACTTGAGTAGATATGGGTATATCTATTTGATGAAACACAAGTCTGAAACATTTGAAAAGTTCAAAGAATTTCAATGTGAAGATGAAAATCAACTCAACAAGAAAATCAAGCACCTTCGATCCGATCGTGGTGGCGAATATTTGAGTTTTGAGTTTGGCACACATCTGAAGGTCTGTGGCATCGTGCCGCAACTTACGCCGGCTGGAACACCGCAACGCAACGGTGTGTCCGAGCGACGTAATCGTACCCTATTAGATAGCGTCCGGTCTATGATGTCTCTCACCGACTTACCCGTATCTTTTTGGGGAAATGCGTTAGAAACAGCCGCATTCATTTTAAATAGGGCTCCGTCCAAATCCGTAGCAACGACACCGTATGAGATATGGCATGGCAAGAAACCTAAGTTGTCGTTTCTGAAGGTCTGGGGTTGTGAGGCGTATGTTAAGAAACTACAGCCCGACAAACTCGAACCGAAATCGGAGAAAGTCGTCTTTGTAGGGTATCCGCGGGAAACCATAGGATACACCTTCTACAACCAAGCCGAGGGCAAAACGTTTGTTGCGAAGAACGGCACCTTTCTCGAGAAGAAGTTTCTCGCCAAAGGAGTAAGTGGGAGGAAAATAGACCTCGACGAGATCGTTGATCCTGAACTCGAAATTCCGAGTGGCGCAACGGAAACTGTTCCGGAAACGTCCTCCACAAATGGAGTGGGAGAAAATGTCGAGAATACTATTCTACTTCGTAGGTCTGGGAGACCTCGTATCGCTCCTGAGTGGTACGGCAACCTGGTTTGCACCGTCATGTTAATTGAACAAGACGAACCTACGAACTACAAAGAGGCTATGACAAGCCCTGAGTCCGAGAAATGGCTTAAAGCCATGAAATCCGAAATATGATCCATGTATGACAACAAAGTATGGACTTTGATGGAGATTCCCGAAGGGCGCAAGGCCGTCGAGAATAAATGGATCTTTAAGAAGAAGACTGATGCTGATGGTAATGTGACCGTCTATAAAGCTCGGCTTGTCGCAAAGGGTTTCCGACAAGTTCATGGAATTGACTACGATGAAACATTTTCACCGGTAGCGATGCTAAAATCTATTCGGGTTTTGCTAGCACTTGCTGCATATTACGACTATGAAATATGGCAGATGGATGTCAAAACAACGTTCCTAAATGGTAACATTGAGAAAGAGTTGTATATGGTACAACCTGAAGGTTTTGTCGATCCAGAAAATGCTGGCAAGGTATGCAAGCTTCAGCGTTCCATTTATGGACTGAAGCAAGCGTCTCGGAGCTGGAATCTTCGCTTTGATGAGGTGATCAAAGGTTTTGGATTTGTCCAAAATATAGAAGAGACCTGTATTTACAAGAAAATGAGTGGGAGTTCAGTTGTGTTCCTAGTTCTATATGTGGATGATATATTACTAATAGGGGATAATGTGGATCTTCTGAATAGCGTGAAGAAGTATTTAAATAGTAAATTTGCAATGAAGGACTTAGGAGATGTTGCATACGTTTTAGGCATTAAAATCTATCGTGATAGATCAAGACGTCTATTAGCGTTGAGTCAGAGTACTTATCTTGATAAAATACTGAAACGCTTCGGTATGGAGACGGCAAAGAAAGGTTCTCTACCGGTTATCAAGAATAAAACATTGAGCAAGGCTCAGTGTCCGGTGACGGAACATGATAGAGCCGAGATGGCTAAACATCCCTATGATTCAGCCATAGGATCGATCATGTATGCCATGTTAAGTACTCGATCTGATGTAGCATTGGCTCTTAGTTTGACGAGCCGGTTCCAAAGTAATCCTGGAAAGGATCATTGGATAGCTGTTAAGAACATTCTTAAGCATCTCGAGAAGACAAAGGAAATGTTCCTTGTGTATGGTGACTGTGAAGAAGAACTTGGCGTAACAGGTTACGTTGATGCAAGTTTCTGCACAGACCCAGATGACTCTAAGTCACAAACAGGATATGTTTTCAAAGGCGATGTGAAGATTTGCAAAGTGCATACGGATCTGAATGTGGCAGATCCTTTGACGAAGCCTCTTCTACTTGACAAGCATGTAAAACACCAAAATGCTATGGGTGTTAGGCTTTTACCAAGTTGTAATCTAGAATAAATTGTACTCTAGTGCAAGTGGGAGACTGAAAGAGATATGCCCTAGAGGCAATTAATAAAGTGTTTTATTTATCATATCTCATTTGTTCATAATACGTTTTTGTGTCATGCTATAACTGTATTAAGCGGAAACATTAATACACGTGTGATACGTAATACAACCAGGTCCCTAGTAGCCTCTACGTGACTAGTTCATTGTGCAATCGATGATCGAGATTTCCCGATTATGTGACATGGTGTCAGTTGACAATGGAGTCATATCGTTGGTAGAACGATGTGATGGACATACCCAATATTTGTAGGACGTAGTCATTACGCCTTTGACCGTGAGATCAACTCTTATTGCTATTCCTGAAAGATACTTTGATTGCATCAAACGTCATGTCTTAATAGTATGACAATAAAGGTGTCCCTCTCGGGTATCGGAAGGGAGTATGTTGAGACGAGAGGTCAAGAGCGGGATTTGCCAGTCCGCATAGCAGGATAGATACTCTAGGGCCCACTCGGTGAGATTATGTCAAATAAGCTTGCAAGCATGTGACTAGGTCACCAGGACATAATATCATGGACGAGTAGAATATAGTGTTGTTGGTAACGAGATCAAGCTAGGTATCGCGATATCTATGAACGAGTCTCGGACACGCTAAGTATCGCCATGGCAAAAGGTTTAAGACTCGACGTCTAGGTTCGAACGACAAAGTTATTCGTTATCTCACAAGGATTAATTCTGGGTATCCAAGGTCCACGAATTAGTCATTGATCGGAGAGCGCATCTCGATCATGTCTGGCGAGATCTCGAACCGCTAGGGTAACACACTTAAGGGGAGTCGACAAGTTTACCGGAAGAGAAATTAGAAGAGAGCACTGGGAGCGTCCCGGGAAAGATCCGATGAAGATCGGAGAGCGACGAAATAGTTTTCGGAGCTGGAATAAATTAGATAATGTGTGTTTAATATTAATTAGTGTAATTAATAGTTAAATACATTTTTATTTAATGATTTTCGGAATTTAAAAGGCAACCCACCTTAAATGGGCCTTCCCATGGGAGAGAAGGCCCATAAGGGGGGAATTCCCCCCTTGGTGTGCATGAGGAAGGGGGGCTGCCCTAGGTGGGCCAAATGGGGCCCACCTAGGGCCGGCGCACCCTTTGGGGTAAATGTGAGAATGGTTTTTGTAAAACTGGGCGTAACGGTTCAGTTTGACACATGGGCTTCTTTCGGTTTGGGTGTTAATGGGCTTGCTGCTAAACAGGTTTGGCCTAGTTCGGGTATCATGTAAAACCAGTTTGGGTACGGTCAGGTTTGGGTTCGATGGTTTCGGTTCCAAACAGGTTTAACCCGTGAGTTTCAACCGGTGGGTGAGATTGGTTCGTAGTCGTAGGTGTCTTCCCCCTGTTCCTTCCGCCGCCGTCGCCTCCTCTCGCCGACGCCGTCCGCCCGTCCCCGACAGCGCCCTTGCCCCAGTAACTCGAGCCGCCGCCACCATCGCCTCCTCTCGCGGCTCGTCGTCTGCCCGTACTCGACCCCACCCTCATCCCCCGCCCCAGCGACTCGAGCCGCCGCCGTCGCCTCCTCTTGCGGCTCGCCGTCAGCCCGTCCCCGCCCCCGCCCTCGTCCCCCGCCCCAGAGACTCGAGACGGCGTGCTGCGTCCAACAAGAACCGAGCATCATCGTCCAGCGGCGCCAAGCTCGTCGCAGCAAGAACGCCCACCCCGCTGCCACCGCTCAAAGAAAGCTGCAGTAGCATCGGCGGCAATGAAGCCGTCAGCGTCGATGGCGGACGTGATCCCGCCGCGCTGAAGAGGACTGGCGGCATCCCTTTCCTCCTCCCCTGACTATCAGGTAGCCAGTAACTCCGAGCTCCCTCCATTTTCCTCCTTTTTTGCTAGCTAACTGAAGCTAGCTACAGTTCTGTTATGTAATCTTCTTATAATCTAGTAGCTACAGTTTTGCTAGCCATGTTGTTTGTTATTATAATCTTCTTGTTTGTTACATCTTGAAGTAGACGCTAGCTTCTGTTCTGGAGTGGTAGTATTTTTCATGTTCATTACTTGCTAGCATTATTACTGTTTTAGCATCTCGGTTAAATGCTTAATGTGTAGACCTATACTTCTGATTGTGTTTCACATGTTACTTGTTGTTTCCTTTGTCATTTGTGCATATTACTCTTGCCTCCTGTAACTTAATTCACTTATATTCCTTCACAGCAAAATCAAGTTATGTCTACTTCAGAGGGTTCCATGAGTGTTGATTCCATGAATGAGGGTACGAGTCAAGTACCACGTTCTAGAAGATCGAAGGTCTGGGAGCATTATGAACAAAAGCTGAAAACTGTAGGTAGTGATCTCATGGCGGTGTGCAAATATTGCAGAGGGGAGCTGCACACCAAGTTTGGGACTACAAGTTTGGGAACCCACATTGGACAGTCTTGTCGAGCAATTGAGGATGATTGCAGGAAGAGGTATCTGTCAGCCAGGAAGAAGAAACCATCCGAAGGCGTGTTTGTTTTTGATCAAAAAATCTGCCGTGAGCTTATGGTCAAATTTTGCATCCATGCCGAGACTCCCTTCCTCAAGTTCGAAGATCCGTACCTTCAGCCATGGATTGACTCAATGCAGCTAGCATTTCAAATCAAGAGTCGTCACACGATTCGCGATGACGCAATGAAGATGTATCAAGGAATGAAGAAAGATCTTGAAGTTGAGCTCCAAAATTTAGATTCTCGCATTTCCTTAACATCGAACATGTGGACATCAACACAAAGTTTGGGTTACATGTCGATCACTGCCCATTACATCAATGAAGAGTTCATCTACAAGAAAAAGATCATTAGTTTTGCAGAAGTGAAGTATCCCCACACAGGTTATGCCATAGAGGAAGAAATTGTTGGTTGCTTAACGGAATGGGGTATAAGGGGCAAGCTGTTCACTTTGACACTAGATAATGCAAGCAATAATACATTTGCATGTGAGGAGTTGATAAAGTATCACAAACATGAGCTGCTCCTTGAAGGTCAACACTTGCATGTCAGGTGTTGCGCACACATTCTTAATATCTTGGTTCAAGATGGAATGAAAATCATCCATGGAGCTATTGACAAGATACGAGAGCTGCTGAAGCACATTGACTCTTCTACATCAAGACTTCAAGATTTCAACACAATTGCAACGGGGATGGGTCTACCTATAAAGAAAGGTATCTCTGTTGATACACCAACAAGATGGAACTCGGCATGGAAAATGCTCGTAGAAGCGTTGAGGTACAAATTAGTTCTTGCTAGTTATGCACATCGAAAGTTTGAAGCTTCTCCAAGTTTGGAAGAATGGGAGAAGGCAGAAGCGATTTGTGAGTTCCTTAGAGCTTTTGAAGAGCTCACCTTGACTGTTTCAGCTCACAGGAAGCCAACTGCACATAAGTTTCTGCCCATGGTGCTTTGCATTCGCCATGCATTGAAAGATCCCGGTTGGCAAACCTCTGATGTGTTGAAGGAATTGGCAGCAGCGATGCAAGCAAAACTTGATAAGTACTGGGATCCTGAGGAGAAGGAGAATGCAGAGCCTAACCCTCGTAGAAAAAGCAAGGGCATTGAGTTGAACTTTGCACTTGTCGTTGCTACCTTCTTGTCGTTGCTACCTTCTTGGATCCAAGAAGGAAAGGAGATTACTTGGATTTCTTTTATTCCAAGGTGTGTACCAATGAGGAGCAGATTTCGAAACAAGTGGCGATTGCTTTAGAATGGGTGAGAAAATATGTGAAAGAATACGAGTTACTCGCAGCCACAAACACCGCACAGTCCACACCTTCTAGTCAAGGCAATACCACCATTGGAACACCAATTGCAGGGAAAAGAAGGTTAGAAGAAGAGTTTGCCCAATACAAGTCTCGTCAGAGGTCACGTGTGCACAAGTCCGAGCTTGACGCATACTTGGAAGAAGCATGTGAGGAGGACGGTGATGATTTTGATGTCTTGGCCTGGTGGAAGAGGCATGCTGAAAAGTTCCCTTTATTGGCATCCATGGCTCGAGATTTTCTCGCAATTCCTTTGAGCACAGTGGCATCTGAATCAGCCTTCAGCTGTGGTGGAAGGATACTTGGTGATATGAGAAGCTCTTTGAACCCTGATATGCTACAAGCGCTTGTTTGTGCGAAAGATTGGTTGTTCATACCAAAGGAGGAGGGTAAGTAAAAACATGCAATTTTCTTAATGGTTCCTTTCTTGGTAGACTTGCTGTTAATGCTTGATTGCTCCTGCTTGTACTTGTAGTTCTATAGAATCTGTTAATACTTGATGTTGTTTCAATTAATTAGTTTTTACCTTGATGTTTTCTATTATTACCTCTCTAACACTTGTTTCATTTGCAGGACATGGACAGGAAAGAGGCAATTAGCAGTTTACATGAAGGAAGCAAGGAAATGAGGAATCTTTGGGTGGTCAGTGAGAACGACGCCATGAGTGAAGAGATGTGAGAAAATGCAAGTCATGACGTTATCTATATTTTTGTATGAGCAATTTGGTTGGACTGGATTTACTCATGTTTGAGATTTGTTCAAAATGAGTATTGCTGTATTATTAAATTTGTCATATCAGATCTAATTGGGCTTGTTGTTTCTGAATTTGTATTGCTCTGAACGAAATGTACCATGGTGTTATTTACTCTTTTACTGTGCACTACGTAGTGCTGGTCAGCTGCTCCAGGATCAGCATAGAGTATCTGATTCTGGTCTCATTGATTGGTTACTGGTGTCAAGCGAGCGAGCGAGAGAGTATCAGCAGCCAGCAGCCGCGGAAGCGGATTGGATGACGCGCGGGAGCAGCATCATCATACGGAAATGGTTTTGCACCCATTTGACCAAATGGTTTAAACCATGGGTGTTAACACAGTTATGATTCGGTTTGGTCAAAAAAGGCAGCGGGTATAGTTTTGGTAGGTTTCACATTGTCATTTAACAAGTTTGGTGCGGTTCGGGTTTACACGAGTAAACGTACGGGTATGGTTAAGGTATGGGGCAGTTCTGCCACCATTCTCACATTTACTTTGGGGGCGGGCTGGTGTGGGAATAGTCCCACACCACCCAGCCAGCAAGGCTGGCAGCCCCCTCCACCTATATATAGAGGTGCCCCCTTGGATTTTAAAGTACAACCCAATCTCTCTCTCTCTTCTTCTCCTTGAAACGTGATTCCTCCATTGGAGTTGCGCCAAGGTGAAGTTCTCTCCACCATATGCACACCGCCGTGCTGCTGGTCTTCCGGTTCAAGTCTTCCGCTGCTCGTCCCTGGATCGGAGCCCGGAGGTCGTCGTCTTCACCGTACGTGTGTGGATCCCTGCGAGGTGCCACGCTAGTGGTGCTCGGAGGTCTTCTTCCTCTACACGACCTCGAGGTCGTCTTCGTCGGCTTCACCGACAACGCTTGTGCGGGAGCGTAATCCCCGCGTTTCGGTCTACAAGGGTATGTATATCGATCTCCTCCGTATTACTATATCTGCATAGTATAGATCCTGGCTAGTTTAAGGTTATCGTTGTTAGAAAATTTATTTTTTTCTGCCTGCGATCCCCTTCAGCCCATGCCACCTCCCATGGCTCCTCCTCCTCCCATGCCCATGCCACCTCCCATTGCTCCCATGAAGCCCATGTAGCCCATTCCACCTCCTCCCATAGAGTTGAGTGCACTCATGTATGCCATTTGCTTCTTTGCCAAGAGTTGATCGCGGCATAGCTCAACGTATTGGCGTTGTTTGACATCCATTTTGCTTGTATCCATAAACATGAGCTTTTGCTCATTCTCCATGTCGATCTTGGCCTCCTCCATAGCAAGTTTCTTTTCCTCCATCACAACCTTGCGCCTCACGGCATTCGCCTTCAACTCCTCGGCCGCCGCTCTCCTCTCCTCGGCCATCGCCTTGTGCTCGATTGCCTCCTTGAGCTCCTCCAACTCCTTCACCTTCAATGCCTTCCTCTCTTCATTCATCTTCTTGAATGCATCACATATCAAGATGCCTTCCCCGGTGGTGTAGTTTGCCGCTCTCCCTTTAGGCACGAACCCCTCTTCCTCGTTGTCAAGCCCATCCTCTTCGGCGGCGTACTCTTGAGATGGAGCCTCGTGGGAGGCGGCGAAGGAGTGAGCCCCAACACCCATGGCATTCATGTACTCGTCATCATCAAACCTATATTAATTTGCAACCGAATTGTAAAAGCAACAATTGACACAAAAAATTGGAAGCCAAAAAAAGAGGTAAAAATTACCTCACGGGAATTTCATCGAGCACGTTGGAGGCGGCCGGCGTGCGGGTCGGAGATGGCTCCAAATCGAGCTCCTCCGGTGCCGGTGGTGGAAGCTCGTCATCCGCAGCAGCCTCGGTTGCGGTCGATTGTGGCTTCGAGCCGCGGGAGGCGGTCGTCTTCCTCTTCTTCTTCCCCGCGAGCGCCGCCGGCGTCGGCCCTCGTTTCCCGGCTACCTTCGCCCGAATTGAGGCCGCGGGGAGCTCCTCGGCACCGTCCGGCGACGGATTGACCGGCGTAGAGGTGGTGCGGCGCGCGGGGAAGACGAGCCGGCGAAGAGGCGGAACCCTAGGGTTCACCGCAGCCGCGGCTGCGTGCGCGGCGGCGCTGGCGGGCGCAGATGGGGCGGAGAGAGTCACCGGCGACATGCGGTGCTCGGGGAAGGGTGCGGCGTCCCCGTCCATGGCGCGGAAGTGGCCGGCGGCGGCCGAATTGGGCGGCGGAGCAGGGGAATCGGAAAGGTTCAGGAGAGCGGTTGGTTGCGCACGCGTCGTTTGGGAAAGGATAGGGCAACTCGCGTGGGGGTCCTCTCTGCCCCAAATATGGGGCAGAGAGGAGCAAAATATGGGGCAGACCCAAAATAGGGCACGTGATAGGGCAGCTGTTGGAGAACGTTTTTTGCCCTCTCGCGGTCCTAAAAAACGGTTTTTAGGGCACGAAGGCTAAAATAGGGCAGCTATTAGAGATGCTCTTACGTGTTAGCGCCCCTGGTCTGCAACACTGAGCGCTAAATTAGTGGCGTTGCATGCAGACAAACTCCTACTATTCTAGTTGCATGCAGTGGCCCCTAGTGGCTCGGATGCTTCATTTTCACGCGCAAGCAGAAAAAAAAAGGAGAAGCGTCGGGCGAAAGTTGTTGCGTCGGGCGCCTAGGATTCGCTTGCCTAACCGTCGCTCGGCCAGGATTTGGATCCTAGCGTCGGCATATTAGCGCCGCGCTGTGGATGCTCTAAGAAATGTATGTGTTCAGTACCTTCTAATTCCTCCTGGATATGTCTACATTTTTTTTTAAAATAAGAGCATAAACAAAGAAGCTTCTTGGCACATCCAGCAGAACAAAACATGGAGCAGGTTCAGGTTTTAACTTTCCCAATATAACAATATACTTGGCTTTCAATCGTGTTGCATATGGATGTAAAAAAGAAACTACAATATGTTGTGTTACACTTGTAGGACACTACATAAGACACTACATCACGATCAGTATACTATCTACAATCAACTAGCTACTCATAAGATGGACTTTGCAACAAGAAAATGAAAGAAACAAACTTCACATGAAGAGAGAGAATAATCACCAGCCACCTATATGCAGCTACCAGTGTACGGCATTCTAAATTGAGGTAAGACACTAAAACAAAATATAGGACATGCTACTGAATATGTTTTTAACTCAATCCATGCAAGTAATAGACAGTGGTAAGCTAATGAGTTGGGCACCTATCGGATACTGTAAGCTAATAGCCAGTGGATGTAAAACAGACTCTAAATCCTAGTACCAGAATCGAACCCAACACCTGAATCAGCACCAACACCAGCTGAATCAAACAGACAACAATACCAAACAAACAATAGCACAAAACAGGTGAGACGTGTAGGGCATAAAAAATATGGACTACATACTGCATAAGTCCTGACAGTACATACTGTCAATGTTTAATAAAAATATGGACCACCTTTTACCTTCTTAAGATTTTAGTACAAGCAGACACTTGAATGAATAAAAGGACAAGGAAAACTTCAGCGAAGATGGCAATAGCTAGTGCTGTATCTCCTATATTGGTTGTTGAGAAAATTCACTCGATCAGCAACTCCCCTGCCACAATGAAACAACATTGATAAAGAGGCATTTCACAACTCATAGGGCACTATAGTGAAAGGATCACAACCACACACCATCAATCACTGTTGCCAAGTATACAGGATCATGGGACCACTTTGTTCGGGCCTATTTGTATTGCCGGATTTTCAAAACAAAGAAATAGGAATAACATATGATTGTCGTATCATGTAACATGAATTCCTACACGATTTCTACACACAAAAGTTTATCAGAGATGTCTTTGGATGTCGTAGAAGAAAGAAACACACAAGTTTATCAGAGATGTCTTTGGATGTGGTAGAAGAAAGAAACACACAAATATATTATTTTATCTCAGAAAGAGGAATGATAATGAATGCACTGTTATATGTAGATAGCTTTCTTCCTGATTACATAACGTATGCTCATCTTAACAATAACGATACGATCAAACGTTTCTATGTTTACGTTATACCGATTAGTTTAGTTATATTCTTATGTTAAATATATAAACAAATCTTTGCGGGCAACCGAAAAAACTCTGTGTTTGTAATTTGTACAAATTTCATTAAAGGGTCCTACATTTTTTGTTGTAAACTGTTGGCGTAAAACTGGCCGTCCTCTCTATGCCATTGTTACCCTATATGGAGTACCACATGTTGTCTTTTCACATTGGCTATAATTAATCATGTGATACAAATTAATCTATCGGCATCAATGCAACTAAACATCCTCTTTTATTCTACAACAACACAAAGACTTATTACTAGTCATACCCAAAACTTCAAGCACATTAAATCTTGGAGAGGCTGTTTTAGGGATAGACAACGACACATCACATGGCGGGGAGTGGTTTGCGGTTGTGACACGTGGCTTGTTTGATAACAGAAATTTTGAGATGAAATTATGCACAGTGTGAATGTATTGAGCTTTAATAGATCATTCTAAAACCCTAATTACAAAGTGTTTCGGACGTGGTTTCATTTTTTCGCAGTTAACAAACATAACTTATTAAACTTGAAACAAATAAGGTGTTTACCATTTCTCGTCAAGTCTCATATATTTTTGTTTTCCCCGGTGGTCCTTTTTAGGTGTTGCGGCGCCTACCTCCAACACAACACATTGTTCATGTATCCATAACTCCATATACCATAGTATCAACAAGTGACCTGACTAGGATTAAAAAGTTGTGAAGAAAGAAAATTTGAAAGGTTAGCCTGAGTCAATCGGTGGAAAATGTGGATAGGTTTGAATCCTAAACCACGAGTTTGGGTTTGGAGCAACAGTGGTACAAAACAGTCATAAATTACTTGAAGTCGTACTTTCAAACAAATTAAATGTGACTATTTTTTCATGGAGATTGTTTTTGTTGCTCCGGTGAAAATCTGTGAATATTGTTCCATGCTAGAAAAAGCCCGTGCGCTGCAACGGGTAAAAAAAATGATAAATAGTTCTCGCAAAAATTAAAATAAATAAAATATTATATTTTTAGTTTCCTCCAAAATATGATTTTTCTAATTGGGAGGCATCGCGTCATTTTTCAATTTTCTTATGAATCAATTGCACGTTGCAGGCCAATCAATTCCTTATTTTTATTTTGCTCAATGACACCGATGAGACGTAGAGAGCATGTGTGTTGCTAGGGTGTATCAGCCAAATGAACTCCCTTGCATTATATGTCAAAAGCACATGAAGGCAGTTAATTCTGCATTTTTCAAAATTCGTATAAATCCAGAGTGTATAGTATTCCAATATATAGTATCTATGAGAGAAGATGGTCAAGATCTTTAACATTATCCTGACATACTTTTTCAAATCATACTACTTATTTATCTTGCAGTTTCACCAGACTTTATACTTCTGTGATTGAAATTGTGTATCTCCGGTTGTTAGTATGCGTACTTCTCGACAAACTTATTACAAAAGTATATGACTTTTCCGGTGGACGGCATGTGATCTTGCCGACACGAATGGTGTTATTTACAGAAGCAAAGCCTCATATTTCTTGACATTAATTTTATTTATCCCAAGGGACATTTTGAAAAATAACCATGAAGTAGTTGGATATTGTTTTTGCTTGTGTAAAGAAAAGACAGTGGCTAAAAAACACAACAAATACATTGCAGCAAAGAAGAGTAAAGAAAACACATAGGCACAGGAGAGATAATGGACGCCAAGCTGAAGAAAAAAAGATTTGCACAATGATAATGCTCAGGTGGAGTGCACACTGTCAGATCTCAATGTGAACCAGGCTATTCTGCGGAACCAGGAGTGCTACTTGGAAATGGAGTATATAAGTGCATCCGCTTGGAGACCAACATGAAGCTGTTGTACTTGTACCTCGATCAGGTTCAACTTCCCAGCAGCGTCCACCCTTACCGCATCGGCCCGTGCCCGACTGCAAACTGATATGTATAAAAATCACACGTCAAGGGCGGCCCGGTGGAACACCGACGTGATCAAGTTGTAGTATGCATGGAGCACCCAGATTAGCTTCACTTCTGTCTCCTCCGGTATGAACTGCTCGTGATTTAGAGGTCACCTCGGATTCGAATGGCTCTGCGGTGATACTAAGTTTATGTCAGTTAATTAATTGCTGAAGACATTGCGAGCTTGTTGGCACTTGAACAAAAAAATACATTAGTTTGATAATCTTTCTCCACCACACACACTTCACTTTTATACTCTCCCAAACCCTTTTTTAACCACCATCTCGTTCCATTTGCTGTGCCGTTCATAGCTTCATCCGGACATAAGCAAAAGCAGCAGCGCAACAGCGAGTCAGCGACGGTTCTTCACGAGGAGAGGAGCAGGATGGCTCCAACTGCAGCCTGCAGATTAATGTTTCGGCACTAATCGTGGCTGAACAACTGCACTTCCAGTTACTGCCCCTGGCAGCAAAGAACGAAACAGAGAGAGAGGAGAGAACCCATCCATGTCAAATTCTCAACATATATTTGCACGAGATTCGTGCATTTCAAACGGGACATCACAGTCTCTGCCACGTGGATTGCATGGAACAAGGAGCCCTAATTTCCGGTTATAAATAGCCGTAGCCAGGACCAGAAAACGACCGCTGGCTCAAAAACCCCCCGAACGAGCCGCCTCGAACACACAGACCGTCGCCAACACCGAGCGAAGCAGCAGCAGCAGTAGTAACTGCCGTCGCCGCCGGTTACCAAGCGCGAAGACGAACGACGGTCGACCGTCGTCGGAGATGGGCATTCGCGATCTGGTGACCGGACGCTCCGCCTGCGCGGCGCCGGGATCGTCCTCCTCCAACGCGCTCAGCACCTTCGTCGACGCCTTCCTCGGCTACAACCCCAAATCTGAGGTGCGCGCGAGAAACCCTAAACCCTGTGTCTCCATTTCGAGATCGTGCGGCGCCGATCGATCTCCAGATGAGACGAATGATGAGTAACTTCGGTGGCTTTTGATTGCTAAGGTTGGGTAGATCAGCCGATGGGGTTTAGGAACCACCAGGGTGTTTTGTTCATTTCCTAGTACGTATCCGGCCAGGCAGGTGCTCGCGCATGCAGATCTCACTGGTGGTTTTGTTCATGCCGATCTAGGGTGCACTCATTTGTTGCCCTTGAATTTCTAATAATCTTATAGGACTGAAGTGAAACTATTATTTTGTATGGTTGATCTATATGTACGTAGGAGCTCCCTGTGAATCTAAAAGAATCTGTATGTACCTCTATATTTGGTTACATTTTGACCATGTGGTGTGGTTTATGTCAGATCTAATGAAGGTAGCACCCGAGTGCATGAGGATTATATCCGAATCGCATACGGACACATTCGAGTATCATCCTCAAACAATTGTGTGCTACCATTGATGCCCATGGTTGTGTCGAGGCTTCATTTGGCATGCATACATGCTTTTTTGGGAGGGAAATACATAAAGGACCGGCGGCACTAAGGAGAGCTTATAGCAGAGGTGTAGACACACAATTTGTAGAGGAGAGAGGCCCTGAGGTAGCCTTCGAGGCACGCCACATGCCAAAGTGGTCAAAGACAAGCTCAAGAAGAGTGAGTCATCGTCGGTGGCGACACCGTGTAAAACCATACAGTTCCGGGACTTTCAAACACACCGTTAATATGATCGTTTTTTGGCAAGCTATTTTTATTTTTCTAAGTTTTTTATTCAAGATAATACTTCACATATGATCGACTATAGTCAGGGATGAAAAACTACATGTGATGAAAAAAAAAAGGAAAGATCAGAGCTCCTTAAAAATAGATTGTTAAACTGTAAATATATTATTTGAAAAAAGTGTACTAAACTCCTCACAGCTGCATATCCGCAATATCCATTTTTGTTTACTTTGAAGGTAATCACGCAATACCAATTTAATGTAAATCTTTTGTCGGTTTCAGTCGAAGGGACTGTTAAACAACTAACTCACTTAATGACTATGAAATTGACAATGAACTTCTAATGATGGCATGTACAGACTGAATGCGTAAACTATTTATGAAGATCTCAGATATAAAATATCTTCCAAGCGCACTTCTGTAATAAAGTTTTTATTTATTCTCCATAAATTTAAATGGTTTTCTTCCTTACCAAGTTTGTTACAGCAACTGGCATTGGCGTGTTACAAGAAAATCATTTATATGGTTCTTTATTTCTTACAGGAATAGGACATGTGTGTCACATGCACTTCGTTTAGTTAACCAATTGCATAGACATTCTTAAATTGCAATCCAGTTAGTTTGCATTTTCAAGTTTTGCAGTTCGAAGTCCCAGTCTATTTTAACTGTAGTATCACATTATCTTGTATTTCTGGAAGGACCGCCCATTGAAATTACTACAAAGCTTTAATTTCAAATATAATCATTCCGGTAACTTCGGTTGAAGTAAAAGTGCATTTTCCAACTTCCTCCACCACTTTGAACTTTTGGTTAAATTGGTTGATGCATGACATCCTCCATGGTATGAGCCAATGTCATGAGACCCAACTAGCGCAATTTAAAATTAGGCCCACTTTCATTCTACGTTTAGGCATGGGGAGCCACGCCGAACGGGGAGTTTTGAAGGATAAGTGCAATGGTCGTCTCTCTCCATTAGTTCGGGCCTTTAGTTAAACTAGTTGGTGCATGAAATTCTACAAAAATAATACTATGTGGATGCTAAGTATCTTAGCTTTCTTGGTTAGAAAAGTTTTATAGCTTCTCTTCTGAAAAATGTAAAGCTTGCTAGCTGTTTATTGGTCTGAAAATACTGGTAACAAAAAGCTTTCTAGCTGTTAATTTGCCATAATTAGAGACTTAGTTTCATTTCAAACTTTCTACTTTGGTCATATACGGTGACTGGCTATAGAAGGTTAGATGTGTTGTAGACCATACTTAGATCTTAACAGCAAGGGTATACTTCTTGGTAAGTAGGTAGGTAAAATGGTGGACCTTATAGCTGTGCTGGTATCGTTGGGAAACTCGCTTTTGTGTGAAGCCTATTACCTTGTTCATTACTGTACTGGAAAACGTGTCCAACTTCCATTTTAGTTTACATCTTGTGACTTCAGTGTGGTCAGTATTGTCCAACAGGTCTACTCATACTTTCGGTTGATGATTTTTTGAAGAAATTTAGGATGATAATGATCATGTGAACACAACGATCTAATTCTGTTGCAGGTGACAAAGGGACTTTCAGCAACCGCAGTTCTCCTGAAAGCTTCTTTTGATGTATTGAAGGCCGTTCCTTTATCAACAGTTCCAGGTGACGATGCTGAAATTGAGGTAGATCAGGGATCTATCAGAAGCATGAAGGTTATTCTCCTCATTTTCCACTATCCTATGTGTATCTGTGATTTTTCCTAATTCTTGTTGAACTCGACAGTGCACCGACTTCGTTAATGGGCACCATGGAGACGCTTGTGGTGAAAATTTTCAAACCTCACCTCTTTCTGTTCCTGAAGTAAGAGGGACCGAGCCTCGCTTTCGAGAGTCGGAGCAAATTGACCTGCCCAAAATTGACGGCAAGTTTCAATACTGATTTGATTCTAAATATTATTAGTTATGTCAACTAATGAAATAAAGCTTATACATCCAATAACTCAATTAAACTGCTGACTCCGCATCAAGTTTTGCTCGATTATGTGCCTTTCCATATAGTATCATCAGTAGAGGTTGCATTGGATGCCGTTTTCTATATTCATTATTTCCACTATATGCTACTAATTTTCCATGTAACCTCGAAGATATACTTCATAAATACAGAACGCCAACAGGCACCCTGAAGTTCAATACTTCTGTTACGTGATAAACGGAAATGCTGCCATTTACTCAAAACCTTGTCTGCCACAGAAGTTGCGTTCATAGGGCACAAAGGGTTTGCACTCTATGCATGGTTTGCACTGGGACTCAAACACTCTTTAGTGTTAACCCTAATGTATTTTGTTTCAGGTCCACAAGAGATGAATTTTCCCCATCCTTTGCATCGAAGTCCATATCAACCATACAATGTTTGGGCGCATCAATCCAAAGAACATTTACAAGGACTGGTTAGCTTAATTTCTTATCTCTATGTCTAAAAATTCGGCTTGAAGTGTTGATCCTCGTATCATATGTCTAAAACACTTAATACTTTGTTGATTTGAATTAGGTTAACAAATCGATGGACCATATAGATTTCTCTTATTATAAGGAAATGAGATACCATCGAATAATTCCATATGCACAAATGGATGAGTTCTGGAACCAACTCCCTACAATACTTCATAAGTTGCAAAACAGTAGCACTGAAGTCTTGCCACACTTCTCTGGGCAACATGGTGCTGACTGTTGGTTCCCCGAGTCTAAACTGGTAAGTGCCTTCTAAATTGCAGTTTGCACTTTATTCAAGTTAATCAATTCTAAATTGGACATATAGCTGTCGTTGTTTAATATATCCAATCCGAGTTGACATTTGACAAGTGCTACAAAGTTTTTTTTTTTAAATTGATTGTGTACTCACTTCAGTAATGCTGGGGGTATTTTCTATGTGAGTCAGTAGATTAAGTTTTGAAACACAAAAAAATTTCTTGTTGTTTTCTGGAATTACAAACATGGGAGTTGTGGCGCAATCTCATAGGCTTGAACAGACGTCAGCGTGTGATGATCATTGTAAATTTCAGGCTCTACTATATTGTCCTCTATCTTGTAATAACTATATGCCGCTCTCCTTTATTATTGGTTTCCTTAAGTTGACATTGTCCATTCGTCTTGGAACTTCTCTTAAGATCAACATTATCGTGTATAGAGTTCCAACTGTTGCAGGATAATGTTAGTGTTTTATGCATCTCTTCCATACAATTGGTGTCTCCGTACAAAGGGGGAAGAGACAGTATCCATTGTAGTATTACCTTACCTTGTTATTTGCATGTACACCTCCTGTAAACTGTTGAATGTGATCTGAATAACTTAATCACAAAATGTTTATTCGCATGATCATACGCCATTCGGGTAGAATCGCTTCAATTGCGTATGTAAGGATTGTGCTTCTTGGCAGCGTGCGCAAGGATTGTGGTCCTCTACGAAACTAAAATTTATTCAGATTTGGCCTTGCACCTGTCCTATTGCATTGTTTTGCAGATCATCTTCAGTGTAGAAGATTAATTACAATGCTGGTTTTATACTAATTCTGTTACCTGCTACTTTGTGCCCACTGTGTTCTATGCATGGTTTACGTGAGCGACTTACTATATTGACTGGAACACTTGTAACAGACGAAGCCAATGGCCATTTTAGTTAGACTAGCCAGTATTTTTAATTTCTTGGTGTCCCTCCAGCATTTACAATATACTGTAATTGACGTGATAACTGATAAGGTGTTATGTCATAGCTAATGTTGAGGCATGCTTTTACCATGTTATGTTTTCATCATTGTGTGCTATCTAACTTTGTTCAGAAATACAATAATGAGCAGCAACTCAGCCACTAAGCCTATTGCAGTGTTTTCAGGGTATTTGAGGCTGTTTCAGTGCAATTGTTGTGGGCTATAGGCGTTTATAAGATTATACCACTACAACTTTGAAATAATGCCTTCTTTTTGTCTGTTAGTGCTGAGTTGACTACCACTATGTATCTACGGCTCTACGCTGATCCAATTATTCCTGGCTGCAGGAAACATACAAACAAGTCCTGAGTAATGATGAATATTATGGTGGCCTGGTGACATTTGGGCGACAACTTGGTGCTAATAGTTGGTTCTCTGAGTTTAAAAAGGTCGGTGCCTTCTAAATTGCAGTTTGCACTTTATTCAAGTTAATCAGTTCTAAGCTGGACATATAAATGTGTTTTGTTTATGTATACATTTGACAAGGCTATAAACTTATTTAAAAGTAAATCATGAGTAATAACTTTGATAATGCTGATGGTATAAATTTCTTATGTAATCATTATACAACTATGTGAGTTAGTAGAGTGAGCTTTGAAACATAATTTATTTACTTGTTTTTTGAAATAATTACATGCCCGTAGTAAGTCCGGTTTGGTGAAATTACCAGACTGTAATAAGTGTGGTTATGTGCCACTCAACAATATACCTGGGGTTCTGCAACTTGTGACACAAAACATGTGGGTTTGTTTAATTTACTCTACATGCACATCACTGCATAGGTTGTGGTCCATTACAACATACAAACATGATTATCTGGGAGATAAAATGGTCTTACTCCTTTAACTGTGCCATCTTGTTATCACACCAGGCCCAGTGCTCTATAGGTCAGATAGGTGGAATGGACATTACAAACATGGTAGTTCTGGAGCAATCTCATACATTTGAACAGGTATACCATATGCGATGACCTACTCTCTTTTCTTCCATTGGGTAATAACTAGATCCTGCTATCCTTTATTATTGGTTTCCTTAAGTTGACATTGTCCATTCGTCTCGGAATTTTTCTTAAATTCAACATCATCATGTTGATTTCCAGTTGTTGCATGCTCATGTTCTTGTCTTATGCATCTCTTGTATACATTTGGTGGTCTCTGTACGAAGGGGTGCAAGGGGCACTATCCCGTGTATTACCTTACCTCCTTATTTCATTTGCACTTACTCAAACTGCTGGACGTTGTCAGAAAATTGTTTGGACTATAGGTGTTTATAAGATCACACACTACTGCTTTGAAAATAATGCCTTATTTTTCTCTGCTATTGCTGAGATGAATATCACTATGTATCGACGCTGATCTCATTATTTTTGGTTGCAGGGAATAGACCGACAAGTCGTGAGCGATGATGAATTTTCAGGTGGCTGGTTGTCATTACTTGGAATTGTGTTGAGCCATCTGGGTGGCCTTTCTCAGCCAAGGTTTTGGGATGAGACGATCAAGTGGCATGATCAGGTGATCGGTCGTCGAGTATGGATTGAAGTAGAGGGCATGCATCAACGCTCTGGTTGGTCGGTTAAAGTAGAGGCTACGCGCAAATCCCTCTTTGACGCCTTACAGGATGCCGCAATGCTAGCGGTCATCACGATGAGGCTGCATTTCCCTTGCGAGTTCCGGGGCACTCCGTTTGTGGTTCTGCCCATGGTGCCCGGACAGAGGAGTAAACTGGATTATCCTGCAGTCAGCGCTGCTGCCGTGGCTGCCACTTTTATGGGGATCAACTATGATGATGTGGCAACTCTTCAGAGGGAGCGTTTCGCGTCCTTCCACTGTGAACGTTGGGAGTCTGTTAAACCTTTAGAGGAGTATGTGCTAATGAAACAACAATCAGTCGCAGCGGTTGAGAGGTTGATTGAAGAGCCTTCATCGCCGGAGACAAAGCCAAGACTTGAAGAGATACGGAATATGAATGCTAATATGGAAGCTAATTTTATTCTGAGAGACTGTGGTTGGTCTGTGCTAGTCTCCAACGAGGTGCAGCAGCAGGTGGAGCCATCTCATCAGGCGGAGACACCACCTGCAACTGCAAGCTCCCCGGCTTTATCGGTCAGGGCCAGGCTGTGAGATGCACCAACTTCTATTGGTCAATTATGATTATAATCTTACCTGGGCACTATTAATTTAATGCTGGGCGAAAGACTTTTATCTAAACAATTATTATCATACATGTATTGTTGTACCTTTGTATCTTTTTGGCTAGGATGCTGTGAACTCTATGTTGTAATCAGATAGTCAGACCTCCTATGTTGTCGACTTGTCGTGAACCATGTATGTGTAATACCTGTATGAGCTATGAGTCCCCAACTGTGGTGGCTGTTAAGACTTATGGCGAATGCGTACACAGAGATAAAAAAATTTACATGTCTGGACATGCCTGGATATATTTGTAATACATCATTTGCATCAAATCTGTATCCAGTTTCGTAATTATAGCATGTTTATTTACTGAAGTTGCTCAATGTACAGAGTCACACTTGGATGGAAGCCTGCATCTCCAAGAGTCATCGCAAGCTGCTGATGCCCGTAAATTTTCCTTGGGTAGCTCCGTACAAATTGATATTGTCCTATGCCTGGTATCTGCAGGGAGTTAACGTACTTGTAGATTTCTCTTATTGCGTCCGTGTGGCTGAAGCTCTGCTGTCTTCTCTCACCGTTGGGAAACCTTATCATTATCTGGATAAAAAACAGTATAAAGTTAAATGGTCAATATTGTCTTATAATTGCCTGTGGAAGTTTCAGTAAGCATGCATATGGTCCATGTTGGCTCATTGCACAAATTAGCTAGTTACGTCGGGGCGGCGGCCCCGGAACATGATGATTTTGGTGGCAACCTAGATAAACACTGCGGGGGCAGAGGGTTCGTCGACCATGACTGGATCGCTTTCGGGCAATGCGAAGGTCGATCTGGTTGCTACGCCGGGGCGGTGGCTCCGGAGCGGGTGGTGTGTGTTGTGGCGTTTGTTCGATTTGTGCCGTGTGGGCGGTGTGTCGCTTCGTCTGTGTGATTTTTTGTACAGTTTGGATGGTTTTTGGACCCGGTTTCCCTCATAAACTGGGTCAATTCTATTCTATCTATTCAGGCGGTGGATATCGACCACCTTTAATTCAAAAAACAAAAAAAATAGCTAGATTTTTCCATTTCTCATTGAAAAACGAAACCATAGAGTGCATACATGGAAAGTAAAGGTTCTGCGACACGGCCCAGGAGGGGGTGACAGAGCTGCACACAGGCAGGGACAAAGCACTTTATATTTCACATAAATAAAAGCAGTTTTTAAATTAGCTAGATGGATAGCCCTAGTTAATATTTCACATAAATAAAAGCAGTTTCCAGTGAACTTTAATGCATTTTTTTCTGATGAAAGTGAACTTTAATGCATAATACTAGGAAAACACTCTGTGTCCGGAAAGTAACTGAATTTGTAAATTTTCCACTCGTCAGTTTTGGTATTTTTCTCGTGGCGGCTTTTCTATCGCCAGTGTACTGATTACCGAAGATATTCCGTTGTTTCTCATACCTTGGTGTTTGCTTCAGTTCTGTGTGAAGATGCAGTTTCCTTATGCTTAGGCGCTCTTATCTGAGTTGTCTTGGCGGCAGTCTCTCTTGCTGGTTGGCCAGGATAGTATTTGGGGCTTGGCCTTGGCTTCCCGATTCCCTCCTGGAGACTCTTGGTGGATCTTTCCTTTTCCTGCATTGAAAAAGCTTGTAACATAGAGTATCTGAAGCAGGACATGTACATCATACAGCACAGAGCTGCAACCCTGCATCCAGCGAGTCCACTGCCTGCATCAATAATACCTGGTCCTTCCTAAGCGACTCCTGGTAAGCTGCGTCCTGCTCTTGTCTTAGCCGTAGAGCCGATCTCCTCCTCTCCTCTTCGTCAGCTCTGGAAGCTCTAAACGCTGCAGCTTGCTCGTCCGGCGTCGAGGCTCTGAAAGCCGCGCGTTGCTCATCGATGGTCCTCTGTAGTATCTCCACGAGCTCTGACGGCGTGACTGGCCCTTCTACCTGCAAGGAGACGTAGGAGGTATATATGTGTGATACAAAGACGAGACATATGGCCTTGTGCCCTTGTTGTACCTGTTGTAGGACTGTGATGCTTTCGCCGGAGACCGGAGCGACGACGGCGCAGAACGGGAAGCTGCCGGGCTGCAGCGACGCGACCATGCCCGAGCCTTCTCCTCTGCCACTGACCGCTCCCCAGGACACAAAGTTGGCGTCGAGGAACTCCACCACCACGTCCGAGCAGAGCGTGCCCCTGCAGAAGGGCTCGGTGTAGGGGTGGTCCGGGTCGTGGAGGTACAAGAACACGTGTTTGCCCTCCCTCCGAGCGATCCCCAGGACCTCGCCGAGACGGCACCCGTAGAAGAACGGGTGGTGGCCGCCGTACTGCTGCTCGAATGCCGTGAAGAAGAAGAGCTCCTCTGGCACAAAGGGAGGAGGTGGAGCAAGAGGAGGAGGTCCGTGGGGCGGCTGCTGCTGGTGAACCTGGATGCCCCGGGGGCGGCTTCTCGGAGCTCGGCGAGCTATCGACCTCGACAGCCCTTCGACGATGGTGGCCGGGAGTCTCGCCACGGTCCTGGCGAAGCCGCTGCAGGAGTTCCGCGAGCTCTCGCCTGCACCATCCCTCGCTGAGCCTGAAGACATGCTGAAACTCTACAGCAGTGCCTGTCTAGGCGCCTAGCTGCTACCAGGTTGTTCAGGAAGCTGAATTGATACGTGTTCTGTGTTCACTATGTGCATTCTGCTCTTTCGATTGCACTTGGGCCACACTGACCAGGTTTAAGAAATTTGATATGCTTTTCTTTTGTTAAAGAAGGCGAAGAAAAGGCAGGAAATTGGGTTGCTTTGTGCTTTGTCTCATGAACTTTGAAGCAAAGGACATCGGATTCTTCATGGGTTTGTTGATGCTTTAGAGCTGCGGTGAGAGATTTCTGTAGTGTACGACAAGCTAGCTGCAATGCCTACTTTGCCATTGTTTCTCTGGTGAGAGGATCAGATGAGAATGTTGAGAGAGTAAGCTCTGTCAGCAAACTCAAATGATATAAGCAAAAAAAAAGATAAATTTTGTGTAGAAATATGCGGAAATTAGTTTCGGGTCATAGGACCATATGCTCACATTACCCAGAAATCAGATTTCAAAATGTCAGAAAATTTGAACAAAATTTTCGGATGTACATATTACAAAAAGTTTTGTGAAGAAAATACATTTTTGTGGACGGTCTAAAAAATAGAAATAGTGGGTGGTCCGAAATGACTTTGCACAAAATATTTGTTGTCTTTTTTATACCGATCACAAAAAATATATTATCTTCACGAAACTACTTTATACGAATATAGAATGTCCATATGTACATCTAAATATTATTTTAAATCTGTTAAAATGTATTTTTCGCCGTGGGTGCTTCTAGACGACCCACGGGGCAAAACATCATGTCCGGAAATATGCAGGACTTGAACTTATCGAGAGGGTTACACGGATGGGACTGAATCTACCAGAAGTACGGCAAGCTGTATTGGGGTGTGCATACTTTATAATCTGCTGCTGAAAATTAACAAAAGTTGGTTACAAAATCACTAAAGGCTAGTTTTACAGTACCTTTCACCGGTGCCCTCCGGTGAGCAGTGTGACTTCATATCTACGGCTGAAACGTATAAGCGGAGATTAGGCCCAGCCGGCCCATTAAACCGGTAGGACTCCGTATGTTTTTTTTCTTCTAAAAAGAGTAGTCTACGCCGCTGCCCACCTAACGCCCGTTGTTGCCGCCGGCCATTTGTTCTCCTCCTCACACATGACTTAGCACTCCGCCGCCACTTCCACACCGCGCCGCGCCGCATCTACCTCGGAACGTACACCTCGTCCGTCTTCCCATTCGGCTCCGCCGTCTTCGACGCCGACGCCCGTCCAAGAACAGGTAGCGACGCCGCTGCCGCATCCACCCCACACGCAGCCTCCACCCACCGCACACGTAGCCTCCTTTGCAAGTTGACGCCGCCACTTCCGACTCCAGGCCGCACGCCTCCTCCGCCAAATTGAGCTTTCATGCCGGCGCGCCACCCTCCGGTCCTTCCAAGAACAGGCAACATATATTGTTCACTCTGGCCCCTCCAATAGCTCTGTTTTTCCAGATTAAGGAGAATAGGCAACGGTCACTGATATATCATGTAATGTCCAACAGTAGTATTATTGAATGTTTTGAAATTATTTTCATTGTACTGCTACTTTAGCCTGTTTATGGAGAAACCACATGTTGTCCAAACCTGACATTCAGATTAGTTGAATTTGATCATGGGTCGTCAAACTTATGAAAATATACAAACTCAGTACCATTCATTACGTGTTGGCATCATTTTTTTATCACCCAGTATTTACTCTTTCATGAGAGTGTGCTCTTCATAGTGCTAGATGGGTAACTAAATATAGGCATGTGAGTTGGAATTGTTAAGTAGATGTAGCTAATGATATATATAGGGCATCTGATATGGATGTCCTGCTGGATAAAGGATTTTGAAGAAGACTTGATAAGTACCATTGGGATGTCAAATGATTGAAAGTAATGCCTAGGCTTGTTAATTGCCATTTCAACTATGCAACATTAAGCAAACATGGATGATATATAGAAATGATGTATACATTTTGCAATGTTTTATGCAACTATGCGACATTACCCGTCTGTCTTTTATCAACTATAGGTACTATGTTTGTGTTTATGCAGTACTGCTCGCATACATACATTATTCATGTTGTTCCTCGAGTGTGAAACGTTATCGGTTGGCAATGGATGACCACACACTATTGTATTATTTTGTAAATCAATGGACGCTGAAACCATGTTGTCACCTATGTTGCAGTGTGAAGCGACCCTCAGGCAGAAGTTGGCGCCGCGGCTCAAAATGAAACTGAAGATGTAGATGAACAAGAAATGCCGCAAACACGCCAAGCGAGTCGAGAGGGCATCATGAAACTGAAGCGTCTGATCGTCTGGGTGTAGCAGATATCGCATTTAGCTTTCACTTGTACGAGAAGTGTAATATGGGCAATCTGAGTAGCTGGATCTGGGTTATCGTGTCATGTTACTTATGTTACTTCTCACGCACTCTTAATTTGCTTCAGATGGTAGAACTCTTCCAGATTTCTGTACTGATTATCCTACCTTTGTTTATTGCTGTTTTTGGCAAAGGTAATTCACTAGCTCATATATATGTATTAATGCAACCTATAGTTCTAGACTGTGTTATGAGAAAGGGAACTGTATAAGACACCATTCGGAGAAGAGAATCTGATGGTGCTTTTGGGTGTCCTGTTATAGTTGAGGACTTGCATGTCTTAATTTTTCATGAGCAGTGGAAAATATGTGCAACTTGTTCCCTTTGCTGAGTTGAAATGGGAAATTCAGACATTTTATCTTGCCATGTATGCAATTTGATGTTGTAAAAGTAACTCCACCGTGGAACAACTCAACGTTACATTTAATCACGTTAAAAACTCAAGAACCGTCAAAAGGTGCAAATATCATTCTAATTCCAGATATTCACCAAAAGAACATATATGGATAGTTTTACAACTTACACAAATGTAACAAATCACTCGACATTCAGGGAGTATATAACGATTAAACAGAGGCTGCAAAACACCATTTTAATTGTACCACCCTTGCATTCTCCCTTCACGGCATTTCTAGTCACAAAGCGCCTGATCGCTCCACATTTATCTAGTACCTACAGAGAGGCTAGAAAACACATTCCAGTTGAACCAGAGTCTTGCCATCTCCTGTCATGTCATCTCTAAGCTGCAAAGTGCAAGAAATTCTCTCCAAGATTCAACTTTGCTAGAATGATTCAATGATTCATGCCATACTAAGTTCATCTGAGGCAAATGGTGAACACTAATTGCCAACTCATGCTGAGCTGAATAGCTAGCTCCATACAATTCTCCCGTGGAGTTCAGTGTTATATCATTCGTTGTTCATGTTCTTTGATATCCGTGAGCAGGACATGAATCATTCCAGTCTCTTTGTAGGGCTGATACCATCGTTCTCTAGGCCGGTGGATAGATTCAGCTTCATCTTCTTTCATGTGTCACTTCAGGCTATTCTGTGATTTATCACTCTGTAGATAAAGGAGAATGTTGCTGTTATAAAAGGAGTAAAACCATTTGAACCAAAACTTATAATGTACAACACAGAAGTATTATAGTATACACTTGCTAATCACCTTTTTAATTGGCCCCGAAGCAGACTTTTTCCATGTGTGATCTTTTTTAATGAAATTCTAACAGTTGTTAGCTTTGGTCAAGCTTCTAATCGTGGTCAGCTCTGTTAGTGTGTATCCGTGCGTGATCATGAGTGACTAAGGTAAGCACTTGTGTAGAACATCACATATTCCTAAAGTAAACGTGTTGCAGAGCAGCTCTGGAGTTCATACATGTCCTTCATCAGGGGGACACAACCTTTGTCGCATGACATGAAAAACTAGGGTAATCGGAAGCAGACTATGAGGATTATAAAGACCTACTAGCTGTGAACTGAGGATTGACGCCCACTAGTGTAGTTTTTCACCACTAGCATCTTGACGACGACCATCGGAACGCCGGAACGCCACCATGCCGCCGTCTCCGGCCCACTGGAACGTGGAGGACAACTTCGGCGAGACCACCACCAGCGTCGCGAACACCTTTGCAGCTTCATGATGTTCGGCGGGGCTGGCGCCTTCCCGGCGGCGGAGACAACAAAGCGGAGGAAGGCGAGAAGGACGGCGGCGAGGTGCAGGCGTGGGAGTGAGGGGATTGGGAGCTCAGCTCGATCTCGATCTCGATCTCGATAGTGAACCATTACTTATGCTTGGGCCGGGGCCCATGTACGGTATTGGGCCAAAATCCACTATGGAGCGCTGGTGATTTGAGCAGCAGTACGACTTGTACTGCTCGTTCTTTAACCAACAGTATGAATTCTTATCAGCTGTTAGATTAGCGAAAATGAATGGTTGTTATTCATCTGAGGGTACCACAAAACACCTTATCCTAAATTAATCATGTTAACTAAACGTATGATAATATACACGCATGCCTGCGTCGAGCCCGTTTTGAAAGCGTTGGCTTGAAACAGAACCCCATGCTTTTCTTATTGGTGTAATAGCGCATGATGTAGCTATGTTACCTAATGAATAAAATCCACCATTTGTCTAAAAAAAGGATTTGGTTAGGATTTATGTACTTTTCATTCATTTCGGACATTTTTTCCATAAGGCGATACAGAGGCTAGAGCGAGACGAGTTTAAGGGAGGAACTTCACTAAAGAATGGAGGTGGAATCACCGGTGACGCGGGATGATCAATGGAGGTGAAGCCATGTGAGGAGATCTGACCGGAGTGAATTTTGTTCCAAGGTAGAGTCGAGCAATGACAGAATCGGAGTCAAAACAAGACACCTTACCGGAGCAGTTAAGGAGGAGTCGATAAAAGAGTGAACTTGATCCAACGATGACCCTCGCCACGAGGGGTCAAGATGGTTGCGTCAACAAGTGCAAAGGCATCATGTGAGGCAGATTATCTTGTTAATATGAGGCAGATTAGATCTTGATGCATGATAGTATGTAGAAAATGGTAGCAAGTTATCGCAAAATTTGAAGCCGAGCCATGGGCAAACAATATTTGCCTGTTCAGACATTGGGTTGGAAAAAAAAAGCACATAATTGGGAAAAATGGTAAAGAACAGCAAAGGAGTTTTTCCCGGACGAACATGGCCACTGTCACGCCCCAACACGCATTCCCACCACTTCTTTTTTTAGACGGAAGGCACAGAAGTGCACTGCTTTAAATTAATAAAACCGGAACAGGAGGCAGCGTACACATAGAGAGTTTTGCTGGCATGCATAGCCAGCTTACATACTTAAAGCTTACAGGCCTGCAATAACATAAGACCAGTTCAAGACGGAAATAGCTAGGGAAAACATAAACTCGCCACCGCACACCAGAGCGAGAAGACGAAGTTTGTGAGCTAGATGGAGGGAAAGGCAAAGACTAGGCCGCATCCTCCATCAGCGTCTAGAGGTTGTCGCGGCGAACAGCGTCTTCAGGGCGGCGATCAGCACGTCCAGCAGGTTTGCGGGTTCTGGCTTCAGAAGAGGGCGCCATTGCTGCAACAAGATCATGATTTTGAAGAGGCAATCAACTGGCTGGTTAGGGAATTTCCTCTCAATAGTGAACTTATTGCGGATAAGCCACAAACCCCAACAAATGGCCGCAAAAAGAACACGCAGCACCGTGCGTTTATTGCCACGAAAAGGCGCAAGAATAACTAAAAGGTCCTGGAAAGAAGAAGGATTCCAGGTCACCTGGAGTGCCTCACGAAGGCCACTCCACACAAACCGATTGGAGGGCCCATGGCGTAGCTGAATCTGGTCATTGGACGGCAATCTGTCTCTGGCAAGTTGCCACAAGAAGATCTTGATTTTCATCGGCACCACAGCTTCCCAAATATCAGAAACTTCAACCGGCTCCCTGTCCTGCACCAGTTTGCGATACAAGGCTTTAGTTGAGAACTTGCCCGAATTGTCCAGAGCCCAGGACACCCCATCCCGCTCCGCCGAGATATTGTCCAGAGCCCAGGACACCTCTGTCCCGCTCCCACCACTTCTCTCTTATTATCCTATTTTTTATTTTTATCTTTTTTCCCACAACCACAATCCCAGCAACTACTCCCTTCATGCCTCTCCTCCACATTGCCACCATCACCAAGAAATAACACCACTAGCAAAACGACTTCGACGACGCTGCGGCGATGCCAAGGCACCATCAAGGATGGAACGAGCGTCTTCGAGCGATGAGGTTAGCATGTGGGTGCGGGTCAACGGGTGCACTGGCATGGAGAACACTCTGGGTATTGTCGGGACTTCGAGGAATGGCTAGGGTGGCGGTGGAACAGCAGAGGCCGAGCTTCGAGTTGGACTATGCGGCGAGTCAGCTACGGGAGAATCGCGAGCCAAACGCACTGATGGCAGGTTGCCCTACTGGCGTTGGTAGAGGGGCTGTACTGAATCAAGAATCCGGCACTGGCGATGGTAGGAGACCAGCTGCGGTAGCTATGGATTTTCCTTCACATTCGGTCTTCTTTTTTCACCTACGCTTCTCATAGCTAAACGACACTCGTGGGCTGCTGGAAAATTCGTCGTGCCAACGGACGCGCGTAAACTAGCATTCCCCTTTGTGAAGACACTTTAGCGAAGTCTCAAAGATGGTTTATTTAGCTGAAAACATGTCGGTTCAAATACAACAATATTGGCCAATATGTTTCCCCACTATTAGTTTTAAAGTTTTTACGAAGCTGCCACTAATCGTATTACGGAATTATAGATAAGGTGATTAGACCTAGGCGGACGACTTTCATTATAGGAAGACATATCCTAGGGGGCGTTGTCATCCTTCTGAAACAATCCATGAGCTTCATAGGAAGAAAATCAATGGTGTGCTTTTTAAAGATTAATTTGAAGAACGTGTATACTAATATGCAACTATCTTCTTGATGCAATATTTTGAAACGAAAGGATTTCCACCAAATTGTTGTGAATGGGTTGGGAAGTTTTTTTGAGGTGGGGGGTGGGGGTGGGGGAGTGTGGGAATAAAGGTCAATAATGATATTGCACATTATTTTCAGACTGATAAGGTTGAGCGAGGTTGATCCTTAAGAAGGAGTATGGCAAGAGTTGTTACACAGTAAATATCTTTAGAATAAAACGTTTGCACAAGTGCAGACAAAACCCATGCACTCGCCTTTTAAAACGGAATCATGCCTGTCAAAGATGAGGTTTTTTAATAGGAATTTCTTCCAAATTGGAGACAGGTCGAGCACTATGTTATGGGAGAAAGTTTGGTTAGGAGATATGTCTTCACCCAACAGTATCTGTCATCATATAATATTGTGGAACAAAAAAATGTTTGTTGTCTCATGTTCTCTCTCAGTTTCTACTAAATATTAGATTTAGGAGAATCTTGATGATTAATAAGTAGAATGTTTGTTACACTTATGATAACGGGTAACGGACGGTACATTTATCTAAAAACAATATTTTGTATAAGCTAACAGATTCTTGGATTTTAAGGTGAAATCCATGTACAAGGACTTCATAGATGGTCACACAGATTTCTTGAAAAAGAAAGATCCCACTTAAAACTAAATTTTCATGTTGTTCCTTCATACTTACAAAAAATATCTGGTTAATAGGCAATTTCGTAGGAGTTAAAATTGTTGTTCCGGTGACTGTGAAGAGACCGTAGAACATCTCTTTATTTCATATCTGTTTGTTAGACTTGTTTGGCGTGTTGTTCAATTTTAAAATAATTTTATTTAACAAGTCGATATTTTTATATGGCACACATTGGATTATGCTTTGGATTTACCTTCTCCTGATTCATTAGTGGGAATTTATGTCCTATAACTTCACATGGCTGTCAATGTGGTCGCACAGAATACCTTCAGATGGGATGATCAGCGGCATGGTGGTAGACTTGGGAATGGCAGTCTTTTCATGCATGATTTCGTTTCAATTGTTGATTCATTCGATCTTATGTGATATGTGATGTGTATTTTTAAACTATGTAGCTAGGGAGTACTTCTTTTAATAAACATGGATATAGAGTCCGTTATCTTTTTCCCTCGAACAAAAACCAACAGCATGTGATACATGATCTTGTGTAGTAGTATAATAAGCTTTAACATTCTCGTCGCCCTGGCGTCTGCGCCGTCTTCTCCGGCGCCGATTAGTCTCATCCAAGCGAAGTACTATAACGAACCCAGCCGACCAGAGCTAGCTACGTGTCCAGTAAGCACCGCAATGCGCCACGCGTACACCTCGGAGCTCCCTGAGCTTGCCACGGTGTCCTGCAGTGGCTAGGTGGCCTCGGGATCTCTGCAGCCCCAACTCCCAACCCGATCCAGTCCCAAGCTCGATCCCTACAAATATCCATGGTTGACATGGTTCTGCTGGATAAGCACACACACTCGATCGTTGTCAGACCGAGCATCCAATCCAAAAAAGAAGCGAGCTTTGGTGGGTAGAGTAGAAACCCAAGGATCCGTAGCGCGAGCTAGCAATGGAGGCGACCAAGGAGAGGCGGGAGCAGCAGGAGCGGAAGGCCGGCGAGGAAGGCGGCGACTCGGTGCAGCTGCCGACGGAGACGAGCCCGTACGTGCAGTACAAGAAGGACGACGGACTGGAGGACTACAAGATGCGTGCCTACGGCGCGCAGGGCCACCTCCCCGTCTCCGACGTCCCCCACGGCGGCACCGGCACCGACGCGCCCACCATCCCCGGCACCGCCCTCCCCACCCAGCATCTGAATCTGCATGGGCGCCAGCAGCCGCAGCGTCAGCGTGGCCAGGGAGGAGGAGACGCTGCAGGCGCTGGACGCGCCGACGAGGCGGCCACCGACACCATCAACCGCCACGGCGTGCCGTAGTTCGTCGTAGCTTGGCTAGCTAGCTCCAGGGGCCTCAGCTCCAGGGCAGTGTTCATCAGTGTGCGACTTGATAAAACAATAAAGTTTGCTTTGAGCTTCTACTACTCCCTCGGTTTCAATTTAGTTTGCGTTCTGGGTTTAGTCAAAGTCAAACTTTGTCAAGTTTGACCAAATATTATGAAAAAAATAATTAACATTTACAATAAAAAATCATAGTGTTAAAATCATTATAACGTATATTTTTATATTGTATGCATTTGATTTTATGAATGTTGATATTTTTTCCTATATGTTTGGTCAAACTTAATAAAATTTGACTTTGACTGAAGCTAGAACGCGAACTAAATTGAAATGGAGGGAGTACTTGCTATTACTCGAAAATTAATGATTTCAGTGTTGGTTTGCCGCTGATGATGACTCCTTCTATGTCGCTTTTACTGGGAAAATACGATTATTGATTCATCATCACACGGTCGGAATGTCAAACGTGTACCATAACCGAAGACCAAACCCAAAATAACCGAGACCGAACCCGAAAATACCGGTAATTCGGTCTTCGGTTACACGCCATTACAGGAAGACCGAAATGCTCATTTAGACCGAAATTTCGATCATTTCCGAAAGCACAAAGCCCATGTAGGTACACTGGCCCAGTTAGGAAGGCTTATCACGTTGTCCTTAGGCCCAGTTCTTTTGCGGTCTTATTCGGCCCAGTTCTTTTGCTGGCTTATTCCATAAGCCGAGCAGCTTATTACTTGCAGCTTCCAGATTAGTAATGAGATAATTATTTTAGAACCCGAGCAATAAGCTGGACGGCTTATGAGAGAAGCTGGGGAGGGGGCAGCTTATTTTTTAAGCCAGCAAAAGAATTAGCCCTTAGTACTATCGTGCCTCAGTACTTGGATTCATCTCTCCCGCACCTTGCAAGTTGCAAGGTAAGAATCTTCCCCTGCCTAATTTAGTGTCTTCCCCTACCGTTAGATTGAGAACTGTAATTTAGTTTTGAAATTTCTCCTGTTTGAGAATTGAGAATGATGAACTGAGAATTGCTACTTCTAGTGTAATAAATACCTGAAATTATCATCATTTTGTGCTGCCAAATTTATAAACTTGTGATGATGTTTCGTTTATTTGGTCTATTTGGTCATGACCGAAGACCGGACCGAAAAGACTGAAGACCAAATACAGAAAGACCGAAGAGACCGAAGGTAATTCGGGTAGCGTTTCTAGATGACCAAAATTTTGGATGACTGAAAAGACCGGACCGAGCAAACCGAACAGACCGAGCGCCGGAGTGACTTGCAGAGGTCGGCGTTTGAGCGTCCTTCCGAAAGAAAAAGAACATATTGTTCTTTCCATCTTGGACTCAGTTAATGCCTCTGATCGGCAACTGAAGAGGACATTGTATTTACATTTTACAGTGGCTAGCGGCTTAGAATAACAGCTCCGTCCATCTCAAAATATTAAGCGCATTTTGATTTCAATGGTAAACAAACTTTTAAATTTGACTCTTATGTGTAATTATAGTATGTCCTCGAATTAGTATTAAAATATAATATTTTTAAGACATAACGATGGCATTTATACATTTTTAATTCGAATTATATGAATTACTGAACTTGCGTACAGAAAAACAGGTCACTCAAGTCGTCTAGCAGCTGGTGCACGCGCCACGTTTTCCCCGATCACGACGTACGTGAGGATTAGGACATCTAGTGTTTTTTATGAAAACCCTCTTGGGTACACTATCAGATCGACCTAAGGGTAAGTTGTATAGCAAGAAGGATATAACCTTACGAATATTTATCAAGGACTTGTCAAATGAGGTATTGGCATCTACTTAACTGGATCCATATGTGATCTTATCTTCTTCCTGCGGAACGTCGTGTACTCATGGATTTCGGATGTATTTGAATGATGATAGTCGTACGGGATATCTTCTGCCGGGTGGGTGGCTACATCATAAGAGGGTAGATGGATAAAAGCTGTTTCAAGTGGCTCATTTTTGTATCACCATTGAGTAATCGTTGATCTGTAATTCTGGTTGGATGTAATACTTGATACTTTGTAATAATTACGGTGGCTATGTGCATCATTTTGATGCAGAGTCTGGGGATCTGCACCATATTTTCTAAAAAAATGGTGCCATGTACTTAAAGAGCACAAACAACTCAATGCTAGTTGAAAAAAAATACATATGTTATTTCCCATTATGATTGACTGAAGAAAACTGCCAAAATTTAGTTGACTCTTGCACCAATGCAGTAGGTTTGAGAATAACAAATGCAGCTATAGATTCGGAGATGATGCATACAGGAAAAGCTTCATGAATAGTAGCTCATAACGCACTCAAATCTCAACATCCCCTACCCAAAAATGTGAAAGCTACTGAACCAACGAGCCACAAGTGCAAACAGAAAATTGGAAAGAATAATTTCATTGCTATGTGATTGCCAGTAGGTATCTGAATCAGACCTTATAGTCAGCTGTAAAATGGTGAATTGTTGACATTTTATTGTTGCACTGTGAGTGATAAATAGTATCAAGTTTTCAAGGATAAAAATCGGACACGAGTACTTATGCTTCGAACTTTTACATTCACACAACAAAATACAGAAGGGATTAGACATGAGGAAAACGAGGAGGAGCAATGACGGGGGAAAAGAGGGGAAAGATCGTGCTTACAGAGGGACGAGCAGCGCCGCGAGCGACAACGAGTAACACGCCGGTCACGGCCGCGGCCGAGACATGCGCCGCGCGGTGCACGCCTCCGATCGAAGTCCGCCATGGCTGGCGCGGACGCGTTCAGCAGGCCGGCGGCCACCCACCCCGCGTCTCCGAAGGACGCCATGGTTGGGGCGGCGCCTGGAGAGGGGGAGCGCTCTGATTCAGGCGACTGGCGTCTTGCTGGGTGGAGCGGAGGTTTAAGCAGAAGGATTCTCTCTCCTGCTTTCTCCTCGTCGTCCCGGGCCTACTGGCAGCGGCAGAGAGTGACACTCAGTATTCATCAGGACACGTGAAATGGGTTAGCTAGCTACGGATGTGGGGTTGTACGTACGATGTACACACACACCGAAATTAGCATGCCATACACGTCCGTTTGCACATTTTCATCACTTCTTTTGAACAAGTTTAAAAATGTTTACCTGCCCTTAGGATTAATTAATTAACTAATACTTGCTCTAAGATCGATTAATATCCCATGTCCTGTTTTCTCTTCCATTTTTATCTACTGTGCAGAGTTTGATACCATTACCAACGACTCACTCTATATCTAAATATAAGACGTTTGATAGTTCAAACCTATGCTACCAAAACGTCTTACATTTAGTTACAGAGAGACTAATTTTTACCATGGCATGACTGTACGAGGGGTGACCAATAACTATTTTCTCTACGCCCGCCACATTGGCTACCCTAGGCAACACAAGTGGATCCGGCGCCGCGGCTCCCCTTGAAAGACACATTGCACTACAGCGGCAACTTTCCTCTCTTCTGGCGGCGGTGGAGTCCCTCTGGTCGATAAGAAGCTACGGGCTTTGGTAGCAGGGAGTGGTGTCGTGTTGGCGGCGGCGTGCTACTACGGTCGGCGCCCGAAGATGGTTGCCGCGTGATGCTCCGATGGTGAGGGACGTGGTCGTTGCGTTAAGAGGATTTGAGCTCACTTAAAGGCCGTCTACGACCAAGCGAACCTGAGGAGCCAGGCGCGTGGCAGGCAGACATGGCATCGGGCTATAGGTGGCCGGCTAAACAACGAGGCTGGTTCTTCTCCATCTAGATCATCCAGTGTCGGTCCTGGTGAGGTGGTAATCAACGCCTCCCCTTCACGAAAGACGAGATTTCACTTGCTTCTCAGCGGCCCGCCGGTCAGTAGGTGGTTGACGTTTAGCAGTTTCTGAAGAACCTCTCTCTCTCTTTGTCACCTTGTTTTTTTCTTTTTCCCTTGGAAAAATAACTCGATCAAAATCCAATTATTTACTCTATAAGAATGAAATGCTTGTTATGCCTAATATACTTAGTTTAATATGTATCTGTTTTAGTTATGTTCTTTATCCGACTAGTTTTTTCTTTACCAAATTGCTTATGCTATTTTCAACCCAATCGTGGATGTTATGTCTGGCATACATCTAATCTTTTTTCTATTAGCTTCTATTTGGCAAGCTGTTGCTAGTTTTCGATGAAATGTATAGGCCTAGGTTCTGGATGTCCTTGTCTTGTACGCCAAGTCCGATCTCCTTCCATATCATTCCTCTGGCAAATCTTGATTCGTCTAAAGTCTAGGTGACGCACACGATGTAGGTTGATGTTGTTATGTGGTGTGCCCCTTAGGCCTTAGTTGTGGCAGGCTCGATGGATATCCGTAAGCTGTAGGTATATAGGTTGACCCCATATATCATTGACACTCGTACTCGCCGCCTCCGGTGGGCTGTGCCCGCGTGAAGCTACTGGCGGCAGAGCCTGTTCTGATTCTCGATGTCGACAAGCAGGCAGAGCTCCTTCAGTGGCATGGGGCCGGTTGTGGGGCTCGATCGACAGAGCGATTACGTCTGATGGCGGCTTCCTTGCAGCGCTAGTGGTTGGGCCACAGCAAACGCGGCGGCATGTCAAGTGCGACAAATGTCAGGAGGGAGCAAGTGGTGGAGGTGGCGTGCAATGCCTGGGGTTTTATTTATTCAAAACCGAACTCAGGACAAAAAAATAATAAATATGAGACGGATCAATACGAAATAATTGTCCTAAAATTTCGTTACATCTACACCTCATGCAAAACTACACCCTTGGGACGCTACGCTACTATTGCCAATTACATCAAGGAGTCGATCACCCTCTGTGCCCTCCCCTCATCCAACCTCTCACCAAGGTCATGAAAAAAGCCCAAACAGAAGAACGAGACGACCGCGCCAATGATCCCAAGAACGCGTGTGGCGACGATCCACGCCGAACCAACGTTGAACGCGCCGGGCAGCGCCGCGAGGAGCATGAAGGCGAACATGAGGACAAAGAAGAACGTAGTCCAAATGTTTACAAATACGCTTCTGCTGCACCGGGAAGGGTCCACCGTCGCCACTTCCCCGTCGCCGTCGTCGTCACCGTCGTTGCCATGGGGATCGTCGCGGGAGTGGAAGGCGAAGAACCTCTCCTTCAATTCCCAGAATCCGTGCCGGCTGGGCTCCGGAGCTGCCGCGTCACCGCCGCCGGAAGCATCGCCGGCAGGACTGTGACTGTGAGGCGGGTTCTCTATGTCAGACGACATATCTTTCGATTGATCGTGATCAACCTGCAGGGTTTGTACCTACGTCTGCGCAGATCTCGATCGGTCGCGCTATTTGAGTTGTCTACCTATTTCTTGAACGAACGTGTCGGAGTCCGAATCCGAACCGCACACGTACCTGTATATGGATCGATGATGGGACGTCCATATCCATGCAACGGAAATTAAGACGTAAAGGGATTTGGAGTCGGATCCGTTGCTCCGTACGTACGTGTGTCAGTCGGTGTGTGCGTTTTATGGCATCATGATTTTGCTGGGCGCCAATTCAGGAAAAAATTGGTCCAGCGACGGGACAGCATGTCTGAACAGCCTAGCATGTTTCCGCTTCCGCAACTGTTTCGAACAATCCGTATTATCCGATAACTATAATCGAATAATCCAATTTTTTACCATGATATGTAAAGTAATAGGACAATATTTATAATTTATGAGTTGTCGAGTTCGTACGATTAAACAACAAATCAATTAAATAGTCATTATAAAGACTATGGAGTACAACTATGTTAATTATTAGGTTATTGAATAATCATTATTGGTTGTATGCTTTGAAAATTTACTTAAGTGTGCTTTTATCCGATTAATTGTTTCCCTCCGAACCGTTGCCATGCCCGAATCCACGACCATATATATCTGCCTCTGAATCCACATCTGATCATTATCTGATCTGCTCTAAAGTCGACGGAGAAATGCAGTATAGAATATGGTAGAGGCAAAATTCAATCTGATATGATCCGTTTACATAGAAGAGATGCTAGGGTGTATGAAAAGCCATCGAGGCTCTCTCTCTTTATTCAAAATAGAATAAGGTGGTCGATAACCATAACCCGAATAGATAAAAGAAACGGCCTATTTTATAAGGGTAACCGGTTAAAAAAATACATGTTGTATAATACTCGGGTTTATAAGAACATAGGGAAAAAACTGTACAAGCGAGGGAACCCGCCACCCACACGACGCAGATCGACCAAACGCCAGAAACACACACCTCCGACTCCGGGCCGCCGACCCCACACTAAAGCCATACATGAGCTGCGACGTCACATGTAGCCACCCAACAACTACCTGCAAACCTCGGAGTCGCGCCAAATTCGGAATCGTCGTCCCGACGTAGCAACCAGATCAACCTTCGCATAGCCCAAACGTGATCCAGCTAGGTCGACGAACCAGCTCCCCACGTAGCCACGGGTAGCCACCCATACCCAAGGAAGAGAACGACACTGGCTTACAGAACCTCCACAACATCGGAGCCCAAGGCCGCCGCCTCGACATCCACCCCTATTTGGGACGCCCCGGGATCCACCTCCCTCGGCTACCGAAACTCACCTGCCAACTATCGGGAACCAGTTGCACCTTGATGGCGTAGGTCTCCAAGACGACGCCTCCAAGAAGATCAAAACACACCCATCATTGCCCGCTCTGAGGGAGCTTAGGTCTTCACTCGGAGACCACATAACCGCTCAAGTCGGTCGGGATGGAACCACCATACCGACGCAAAATAGAGAGGGAACGGCGTCAAAGCCGCCACCATTGTAGGCGGCGACTGAGTTCGTGCACGGCTTTCACCAGGGAGGTCCATCCGACCGCAAGGCAAAAGGAGCAATCAGAATGGGGATGGGAACCACCGCGGACCACCAAGCTCGACCGCCGGCCATGAAGGCCACGACACTCATGGCCGTGACATCCATGTAGCACCGTTGCAGCAGCCTTTGTTCCGGTGTCGCCGCCCCGTCTTCCATGCCACCCAGGTGTCGGAGCACAGTGGCAGGAGAGGCCACCCCTTGCCTCCACGCCGGAGCCTCCGCCCCGCAGCTCGTCATGTAGCTGCCCCACTGGACTCTGTCTCCCTGCCTCGCCGCACTACCAGCACCGCGGCCGCCCACACCTCAGATCGAGCCTGACCGACCTCCGCATCGCAGGCCAACACCCCGCCGCCTCGCAGCCCTAGTGCTACAGCGCCTCAGTCCGTATTTCCGCTGGTCGCGCCCTTCGCCTCGCCGTCGCGCACCTCTTCTCCTCCGTCGCCATCGTGAGCCATCGCCACGGGAGAGCCGCGAGATTGGAGAAAACGTCCCTCCACCACCTCCTCGAGCGTGCACGGCTTTGTCTGCACCCCCTCCAGAGGCGACAATGCAGGAAAGGGGTGGCGCAAGGGGTATATATTAAATTTCTTCGTTTTCCATACCTCTATAGTTGGCATAGTCCTCTCTGCTCTTTGGAAACCAGCCGATGGAAGTCGATTTTCGGCCAAACTTAGTCATCCAATCCACAAATTAAACCCATAAATTAGCTCTACTAGTAGCTACACACGACACGACAAGACACACGCACGCGAAGGAAACAAACTATTCGAAAAAAGAGAGGAAATTAACAAACTGAGGAGGGTTCCAATCCAACGAAACGAGCGGGTCAAAAGACACCCAGCCGTCGTCATCCTCTTCCACGCCTCTCGCTGCGCCAAAGCGTCTCTGCCCGCCGGTGGTGACGCCACCGTCCTGGCCAGCTTCAGTCTGCGCTGGTTGCACAGAGAGAGAGAGAGAGAGAGAGGGGTGAGAAGGGGATCCGATGCCGCCATTGGAGCTTCACCTATACTGTGATTTCTTTTTCTACCAAGTTCACATGATCTTCAGACTTGTTCCACATGTGTTGTAGCTAGCTGTCCACCCTAATTTTCTTTCACCAGGACACTTGCTGCTACCAACAGCATTACTCCTCCCTGGGGTGAACTGCTGGTTGTATTATCAGCATAGTCCATTAGCTAGAGGAGTAGCGCCGGCGCCGGCTCCGGCTCCCTCGTTCACCTTCTTCGGCGACGGAAGCGGCAGCGGCTCCTTCTCCGGTTTCCAGAGGAAGAGGCGCCCGGCCCCTTGTAGCTTCTCAGCGTGAACCGGCAGTGGAGCAGCCGTCCATCGGCATTGTCGTCTGGTCGGGCTCGGGATGGGGTGTACCGTGTGTAGTGTACAACTCGAAGGTACTAGGAGATTCCTTCCTTCCTTGTGCTGCTTGCTCGCGCTGCGCACTTGTAGTAAAGTACCTGGACCACCTGCATGTCAGCATGTGTCCGACGCACCTTGCCACCAAACAGGTTTCACCACATCGGCGCCCGTTGGTTACGTTGGCTGGCACTCCGGCGCGGCGAAGTGCACGGCGGAGTCGAAGGGCGGGTCCTTCTGCTCGTAGCAGTCCGAGCACGGCGGGCACTGCACCCACGACAGGTCGCTGCCGGTGTCGAACACCACCGTCATGTCCCTGGCCGCCGTCTCGTGGCCGACAGACACGACGTGGTTGCCGGGTGCCGAGGGATATGCCCCGCTGCGCCGGCAGGGCACGATCGGCTTGGTCGAGCATGGACGCCAACGCCGGGGCGGCGATCTTACGGTGCATGGAGTCGACTCTGTCCTGATCATGGTCCAAGAACTCGGGGTGGGGTGGCACGCCCCCGCGCGACTGCAGTGGCGTGCATACCGGTGCACGGGCACGGCCTTGATTTGAGGACCGTCGATCGAGTTTGATGCTGCTTCTGCTGCTGTTGTAGGATAGCCGGAACGAAAATTAGCTAGTGGTAGTATTTTGGATTCTTTGTCCTTAAATCAACCTACTCCATAAGATGCTCATGTAATGCTTACTACTGTAGTTATACAACTCGAAGCAAAACAAGCACTGCAACCACGTACGTTTTGACTTTGTCTTTTTATAAGTTCTTGGTGCCCTCGTCCATAGTACAAACAAGAGAATTATTTCCATTATGGATCATGAGATGATGGGCATTAAATAAAATCAGTTTTCTAAGCTGCTTGAGATAATTAGATCAGAGGACTGTAGGAAGTAGGGATTAATTCAGACAGGCGCACCTGTTTACAGATAAAATGGTCATTCTTTTCACGAGAGACCAAAGCGAATTAGTTAGCGACCTTTTGACTCGTTGAGACTTTTGACGGCATTTTATTTTTTATTGACCAGATTGCCTGATTACCATATAACAATCAGTGGCATTTCCCTACTACATTAGGGCATCCACAGTGTATGCCAAATGTAGTAGCCAAATTCGTTTTTTGGCATTTGGGAGCGGCTCCTTCCATTGCAGAGCTAAAAGCCATAGCCAAATTTTAGGGAGTCGACGCAAGTACTTGCGCCGATGCCAAATCGCTGGTCTGAATAAAATAGCTGCTGCATGCAAGGAGAGAGAGCGCGATTGCATGCAAGAGAGAGGGAGCACGCGCGCTGCAGTCCATGTAGCTGATTAGATATGCTATTGTTTAATGTTTTGTGGGTCCACTTCTTAGCTGATTTAGCATCCGCGACGTTGTAGGGAAAATGTGTTTATGGCACCGTTGCTATATGGTACATATGTGGCAAATTTAGCTTTGGCCACACCGTGGATGCCCTTAGGCTACCAAATGACGTGTAAGAATATAGACAAACGAGAAAATAGTGCCACAAAGATATCAATTTATTGCATGCTAAAGAGTTTTAAATCAAAATTCAATCCCTAATTTGATATCAAAACACGTATAGGATAAAACAAGTTGAATAGTAAAGCTAGCCATCAGGTTGGGTGGCTGGCTAGCGGGGAGATCTGTATAGTCCTAATGCTAGGGATAAAATCCATACCTGAGTTGTTAAAAAAAAGATAAAACCCAAGATGTGACTTCCTATGCGGAAAACACTTTTGACTCCCGAGATCCAGCGGTCTCTCCATTAAAAAAAATAAAAAACAATCATATTTATTAGTTTAAAAAAATGTGGCAAAAATCCTGCATATTGCCAATGATGTATCACACAATCGTGCAATTTTTTTATTTGAAATACGTTATTCTAGGCAACACATAAATGAAAAATGTTGTATATTTAGATCCACACATTTGTCAATTTTGTATAGATCCAAATAGAAAGTAGTATTTTAAATCGATATTTTACACATCTATGGAATATGCAATTGACAATATGCAAGATTGTTTTCAGAATTTTTTGAAACTTATCATGTCCATAGCTAGGTTTCTTGGTGATTTTTTTATCTTGAAGTTTCAATATTAGAGTCTTCTATAGACTATAGGGATTGTGTGAGTGTGTGGCTGTGTCAGTATTTTTATTTGTTTATTTTTACTTTCTTTCTAAGAAAACTATGGTATCATGTCCCATTCATAAGAAAGTTTCCTCTTTATTTCTTGAGTTGTAGATCTAATCTAGACTTGAAATTTATGAAATGGTATATAGTGGGCACTGTCGGAGGAACATTTATTAATTCTTTCTAACATTTTGCAGAAATCTAGAACTGCAATCCTAATGAGAATTTCATACTCCTACAATTTGGATTACAGTGTTGCATCAAAGAAATCTCGTCGGGTTCGTCGAAAGCAAACATGCATGGTGTCGCTCTTTTTGCAATCTATCCTTAATCTCCAAATTCTATCACATTTTTGCGGAGCGTCTAGAGTATTTTCCCTCAACAATTCTTGCTTCCGATCAGTGTAACCATTTTTTCACTTGGCGGGCCATTCCAAATATTTTGTTCCTTCTACCCTTGACAAACATATCTTTATGTTTTCACGCCATGACAGGTTGGCCTAATTGGAGATTGCGAACATTAGAGCATCTCCACCGGGGGCCTCTAAATCGTTGTCCGGCACCCCCAATTAGGCCTCCTTTGGGGGTGCCGGACAGGTGTCCGGCTTTGGGGGTGCCGGACAGGTGTCCGGTCGATCAACATTTAGAGGCCACCCACAGCGGCACTCCCCAAAGGCCCACCCCCAAACGCGCACAAACGGTCGAACACCTTGCGAGCGACATGAACCGCCGCCGATGAACAACACAAATGAGGAACAGGACGGCGCCGCTGATGAACAACACAAATGCGGGCATGCCGTGGTCGCCCCCATTTATTCAAACATCATTTAAACGAGATTTAACAAACTTACAATTTCGAATTTAAACGAGATTTAACGAACTAAACCTAGACTAGAAGCGAGGGAGAAGGCCTATGCAGCCTCTCGCCAACCACTAACGCGTCGGCGAGGAGAAGAGACGCCGCTTCATGGCCTGTCGAGGGGGAGAAGATGCGAACCAAGCCAGAAGTAACGACGCTTCACTTCTGGCCATCGCTCATCACCGTTCCCATCGGCTATGGTCTTTAGAAATGGTCCCGTAGCCTCGACTGAGCCGGCCGAGGCTTCTGGCTTCGCCGGCATCGTTTTCGATTCACCGCCGTGACATGCGGCGGGGCGTTTGATGGGAAGCCTCTTCGGCTTGCGCCGCCCCTTTCTTCGGTGATAGCGACGCTGCTGACCAAGATGCAGCCGGTTGTGCCCGGTCCGGTCCTACCCGCTGAGCCGCGGCGCCACCGGAATGTTGGCGGCGCTCCTCACCCACCCGTCTGGAAGGGTGGCGTCGTCGTCCACCGGCAGCTGGTGGCGGCTGCTCAGCCGCGCGGTCTCCAGCGAGAGAATGTATGGATGCACATTGTCGGCCTCCTCGCGTCAAATGCATCGCTGGAACGTCTTGGCCATCTCCGCCTCCTCGTTGCGACGCCGGAGTTCGTCCAGCTGCTAGCCGGGGCTGCCCGCCATGGCGGCCTATGTTCTTGAGGAAGAGGGAGTGACGAGGGGTGTCCTCATCAATACACATAGCTGATAGCCTAGGGTTAGAGTTGTGAGGTAGAGAACGCATAGTGTTAGTAGATTCGTCGGTTGACAAGCGGGATTTACCCAGGTTCAGGGCCCTCGACTGAGGTAACACTGCTTGTCTGTTATTGATTGTGGAATATGCGGCGAGTACAATATTCAGCGAGGGTTTGATCTCGCTAGGGTTTGGTGGTTCTGGTTGAGCGTGTCCCCGATCGGCTGCCCTCCTAGCCCTTATATGGGGGGCTAGGTCTCGCGTACGTAACCGACTAGGATTACAAGTATGGAAACTATAACCGACTATGTCTAACTTGGAAAGTAATATTCGTCTTGGGCCTTCCTTTTGGGGTTCTTCAGTGACGAGAGGTGTCCTCATCAATACCCATGGCTGATAGCCTAGGGTTTAGAGTTATGTGGTAGAGGACGCGTAGTGTTAGTAGATTCGTCGGCTGACAAGCGGGAGTTACCCAGGTTCAGGGCCCTCGACTGAGTTAACGCCCCTACTTCCTGCTTGTCTGTTATTGATTGTGGAATATGCGGCGAGTACAATGTCCAGCGAGGGTTTGATCTCGCTAGGGTTTGGTGGTTCTGGTTGAGCGTGTCCTTGATCGGCTGCCCTCCTAGCCCTTATATGGGGGGCTAGGTCTCGGGTACGTAACCGACTAGGATTACAACTATGGAAACTATAACCGACTATGCCTAACTTAGAAAGTAATCTTCGTCTTGGGCCTTCCTTAGTGGGCTTCTTCAGTCTATTGACAATTGGGCTGTAGTCATCACGTGCACCAGGTACCCACACGACAGGGTACCCGTTTGGTATAACCTCGTCATTCAGTCTATTGAGAATTGGGCTGTAGTCATCATGTGCACCAGGTACCCACACGACAGGGTACCCATTTAGTATAACCTCGTCATGGAGGGAGAGGGAGAAGTGATGGTGTTGGGTGGCCTGCATTAACGCGGCCACCGCTTCGCCTGGCCGCGCATTGACGTCGACGAAGCGTCTGCAGGGCGCCGCCTGCGACTCCAGCACGCGTCGCTTCCGTCTGCGCCATTGGAAGCGGCGCGGCGTTATTGCGACGCGTCGCTTCACTCTGCGCCCGCCAGGGGAACGGGCGCGGCGTTATTGCGATGCGTGATGACAGGCATGGCGCCGTCTCGTCGCCTCGACATTAAACGCGGCGGAACGGCCTCCTGCCTTCATTAACACGGGAAGGGCGCGTCGTGTGTAAGACGGGTGGGGCAGCGTTGTCAGGGCCATGGCCGAGGCGATGTCCGGCACCCCCAGGAGGGCCACCAAGTATAGGGGCCCTCCTGGGGTGCCGGACACAAAATCGCTCGGGGCGAGGCTTTGGGGGGTGCCACTGGTGCTCGTTTTTCGTGTCCGGCCCCCCAAAGGGCCTTTGGGGGGGGGTCCTTTAGAGACCCCGGTGGAGATGCTCTCAAGTCTGTATCTGTGTACGACGTGGAGACGGCGGCCGGCACAAGGGAGGCGACACTGACGATGCGCCCGTATGGGTACGAATGCTCGTCCTTATTATCTCAGAGGTCGGCGTTTCAACATCCTTTTCGAGCAATTTCAGTTAATGTCGATGTGATTCATTTGTTGCTCTGGTCAGCAAATAGAGACTCACATGATGTTTAAACTGGCTTAATTACAGTAGAAAAAATTCAAATACAACCTTAAACTCGTAGGACTTAACTAAATCAAATCTCAAATTTTCAATCCCCGAAATCAGCACCACTGAAATTTCAAATATGCAGTTACTGAAAGGAAAGACGTCGCCTAGAGGGGGGGGGTGAATAGGCGAGGTACACTTTTTACAATTTAGGGTTGATAAATGCGGAATAAAACTTAGTGTTTAACTTATCAAGAACACAACCTAAATATACTAGGTGAACCTATGTGCACCAACAACTTATGCTAAGCAAGACAAGCAACAAAGTGATAACAAGGTAAATGACTTCAAGCATGAAGGATATCACAATGTAAAGTGCATAAGTAAAGAGCTCGGGTATAGAGATAACCGAGGCACGCGGAGACGAGGATGTATTCCCGAGTTCCTCCTTGTTAGGGGAGTACGTCTCGTTGGAGAGGTGTGAGTGACCACCACAGGTCCGACTCAACGCCACAAAGGCCTCACCTTATTCTCCGATGAACTCGACCACAAAGGTCCGGGTTCACCTTCCACTATGAACTCCTTTGGGGCGGAGAACAATCCCGTACAACAACCTTGGGGCACACACCCACAACCGAATTGGGGGCTCCCAAAAGACCACACAAGGTCTTGACCACAACAGGTCCAACTTGACCACAAAAGTCCTAACTAGCCACAAAGGCCTTGACCACAAAAGGTCCTAACCGACCACAAAAGGTCTCCGCCACAAAGGCCGGCCACTAAGGCGTCTAGGGTCCAAGGACCCAAGAGTAACAAGCTCACGAATTTCACCACCACGAATCACGTGGAGGGCTCAAACCGATGCAACCGATGCAATGGCAAGAACACAAGTTCTTCACTCCCAAATCCCACCAAAAGCAACTAATGCTTATGGGGGGAGGAGAGAGGAAGAACAAAGAAACCACAAAGGAGTCAAATCTCTCACTCCCTAATCCCACCAAAATCAACTAATGCTTGTGGGGGGAGAAGAAAGGAAGAACAAAGAAGGAGAACCACAATGGAACTCCTAGATCTAGATCCACTATGTTCCCCTCAATTAGAGGAGAGATGGATTTGTGGAATTGTAGATCTAGATCTCCTCTCACTTTTCCCTCAAAGATATGTAAAAATCATGGGAGGAATTGAGAGGGGGCAAGCTTTCCAAGGTCAACAATGGTGGAAGAGAGAGGGGAAAGTCATGCTTGCCCAAGGAAGAAGAAGGGGAGGGGTATTTATATCCCTCCCATAATTCTAGCCGTTACAGCAGCTTAGATCGGAGATTTCCGACCTAATTTCCGACCCCCGGAGATTTCCGGAAAGATCTCCGAAGTTTTCTGGGCGAAAATAGTACTGAAATCCGCGCGATTCGGAAATTTCCGAACTCCCGAAAACTGCAGAAATACCAACACGAAAACGACAATATCTTGACCATCCGAACTCCGTTTTCGATGATTTTTGGCTCGTTGGAATCACAACGAAGAACTCTACAAGATAATGCAGAGAAACATCATAGTCCAAGATGGTAGGTTAAAACCAAATGGGGAAACATGAAACCTCTCAAAATAGGAACAACCGGTAAAACCTCCAACATCAAAAATCAAGAAGCTTTTCATACGAACTTTGTTTTTGATGAACTTGAGCTTGTTATGAAGATCACAACAAGCTCTGAAACCTCACAACGAGAAAAGCCAAATAAGAAACAAGAAAGATGATATGCCAAGTATGCAAATGTTTGAGCTCTCCACAAAGATGCGATCAAGTTACTCGCTCGAGAGCCCCTCTTGATAGTACGCCTATCTATCCTATAGCCCTATCAAGATCATACCTTTGCCTTGATCATTCCACTTGAGCTAGATGATGACGATCTTGATCTCTCCAAGTGGACCACCTTTTTTGATTGCGCTTGCTAGCACATGCTTGATGAAGACTTCTCCAAATACTCCCCCATACGCCATTATGGGAGAGACTCGCTTAGCTTCGTCTTCATGTCAATCTCCAAGCTCCATTAGCTTCGTCTTCATGTTTTCATTTCGACCTCCAAGCTACAAGTATAAGATATCTCCGAAATGTTTCTCTTGGTCTTGCACTTCTTAACCTTGATGACGAACACCGCATGACATCATCCTCCATAAGCTCTATGAGATGTTCTTCTTGTTGCAAGCCCATGGGAAGATACCTAACTCCACATATAGAAACCACACACACACTTGGGTTAGTTCACAAAGCTATATGGACAATGGCTTACCATCCAAGAGATACATGATCCACTTGGTACATCTTGTAGCTTCGTGTGTTGGTTAACATCTTGATCAATCTCGTATCATCCCATCTATCTTCATATAGGTGATGTCTTGACATCTTCAAGACATACTTGCAATATGCTCCCATCTATCTTCATATAGGTGATGTCTTTGACATCTTCAAGACATACTTGTAATATGCTCAACACAAACATTAGTCCATATGGATTGTCATTAATTACGAAAACCATACATGAGGGCACATGCCCTTTCAGTTACAAGTCCAAATGTATACAAACATTTAGTTACACTTCATTACTTTTCTTATGAAAGAAGTGAAAATGAACTTGGTTGACCAATTAGTAAAAAAAAAGTATTCGTTGGTGTCCCTGACATTATAATTTCCATGTGCTGCTCAAAGGCGAAAGGCCATGTCGCACCAAACATCGTCGTTCTATCGTCAAATTTCTCATAGAAGTTCGAATGATACAAGTGACGTGTATAAAAATCCAGTCATGAAAAAAATCAACTGAACATAAAATAAAATCGTGAAAAGGAGATAATGCAGACTAGCAAAACATTTCATAGCCAACAATACAGTGCAACATAGCAAAACAAAATGTAAGAAAGTCAACATGCATATCATCAGAGTCACTAACGGTGCAGTGTGGATGAGATGTTGTTGTACCCCCAACGAGTCATCAGATTCAGACGATGCACCTTTGTTGGACGTGTCACATATGGATGGTACCTATTTGGAATATATAACCAGACGTCTAGTTAGTTGTTATGGACTTATCCTTCAATTACGTTTAATATATCCTTTTGATGACAATCGTGTAATCAATGTTAATGGAGCCGCACACATGTAGAACTAGTGATGTTGCTTGGGGGTGTCGTTCTGGAGTTACGATACCTCTCAGTCTCGCTTGGTTGTCATCGGTGGGCAAAGTCGAATCCTAACTCCCCGAAACTGAGGGAGAGGTGGAAGGTCTATCAGTTGGACTTGGACAAGGCGGAGACGACCGCGATCTGGTTTGATCCGGCACTTCTGGTCGATCGATTGATACCCAAGCAGCAGCTAGCCATCAGCTGCAGCCGTTGGCGCCGAACCCGATTTTCTGGTTAGCGACGTCATACACCACCACCAGCGTCCTCTGCTGCGTGTTCCCGAGGATGCCGACGTCCGTGCCGTCGCCGTTCGGCGCGAACGCTAGACAAGCCTGCGACGCCTTCGCCACGTAAAGCACCCCGCTGAAGTCCAGCCCCACGGTGGTGCCGCCGGCGAACACCAGCGCCACCGACGGTATCCGCACCGTCGTGTGCCCCGTGAAGTCGTAGCACGTGTCCAGGATGGACAGCGCCGGCGCCCTCTTGTAGCCGTACCTCCCCATGGAGCGCGTGAACGCCGTCCGGAGCGCGGCGTAGGCGCGGGGCGGCAGCCGGGTGATCACCGTGCCGGAGTCGATCAGCGTGCCGGGGGACGAGAACACCACCGGCGAGATCCTGACCGTCCTCCCGGCGACCTTGACGCCGACGAGATTGACGTAGTAGAACGACGGCGTGTCGCGGCGGGTCGCCATCGTCGTGAACCGCGCGTTCGCGGGCGCCGACGCCACGCCGAGAGACAGGTAACCTGCGGCGCTCGACGACGACGACGGGAGGCAGTAGGAGAACCCCGCGCCGTATTTTCCCGCCGCTTGGGACGACAGCGACACCTTCTCTCGGCCGAGGCCGACGAGCCCGTCGGCCTTTCCGAACAGCCCGGTGTCCTTGTCGCCGCACCCGAAGACGAAGCCAGGGAGCGTGTCCGACGGCGTCCCCAGCGTCAGCGTGTCCCGCGCCAGGTCGCCGTCGGTCTGCGACTGGTCTCCGTACACGACCTCGTACCGGCATTTCTTGTCCGGCGAGCAGCTCGGCGAGTCGAGCCCCTTGCACTCCGGCGCGGCGCAGGAGACGGCGGAGTACGTCGACGACCGCGCCGGGTCGAAGAACGGATCCTTCTGCTCATAACAGTCCGAGCACGGCGTGCACTGCACCCACGATAGGTCGCTGCCGGTGTCGAACACCACCGTCATGTCCCTGGCCGGCGTCCCGAGGCCGACAGACACGACGTAGTTGCCGGTGCCGAGGGAGATGCCACGCTGCGCCGGCAGCGACACGCCCCTCGCGGCATGGTCGAGCAACGTCGACGCGGCGGCGATTTTGCGGTGTATGGAGTCGACTCTGGCCTGGTCGTGATCCAAGAGCTCGGTGTGGGGTGGCGCGCCGCCGCGCGACTTAAGTGGCGAGCAAGGACCGTGCCGGTGCACGACGTTGAGGACCGTCGAGTTTGATGCTGCTGCTGCTGCAGCACAGCCGGAAGGAAAATTAGTTACTTACAGTACAGTAGTATTTTGGATTCTTTGTCATTGGATTATGTAATGCTACCTGTTATGCTGAAACTCTAAGCAACCACGTTTTGACTATGAAAATTATTTATATATTTGTATTATGGATCATGGCATGATCCGCATTAATGAAAATCGGTCTTTTAAGCTGCTTAAGATAAGACCAGAGCTTTGTAGGGAGTAATTCGGACAGGCGCACTTGTTTACAGACAAAATGGCCTTTATGTTCACAACAGACCAAAGATTAGTTAGTGACCTTTGACTCGTTGAGACTTGTTGACAGACTTTTGACTATAATAGTCAGTGGCACTTCGCCAGTGCATTAGGGCAGCCACACTGTGCCGAAAGCTAAATTAGCCACGTACGCATCGATGTCATGCTTAGGCGGTATATAGTTTTTGTTATCATGTGTATATTTGAGCTATTCTATATCTATACATACTAACTTAGCGTATATAAATGAGTAAACTAGGAACAATTGTCATTGGATAATGCTCCATCTGATTTATAAGTGCAATAAAGAACAAATTACTTGCTAGAAAAGACAAGTTTTTAGTTGTGTTGCCTAGAGTTCCACTTATGACTTAGGCAAGGCGTTTGTCCATCGCGTAGTGCCAAAATGTGCTTAAGCGTTGTCTAGGCGCCCCCTAATCCAACACTGACAACATGACATAAATATAGCAATATATTGCATGCTAAAGAATTTCAGATCGAAAAGTAATCCCCAATTCGATATCAAAACCAGTCCAAGACAACAGAAGTTGTGATAGTAAAGCTAGCCATCAGCCCATCACAGGTTGGATTGCTCGGGACACCGGACAAAACACATATCTGGGTTTGTTAAAAAAAGGAAGATAAAACCCAAGATGTGACTTCCCATGTACTATCTTGCTAAGATGGATTACTTTTACATTATAAGATATATATGATCATGTCGGTTTCTTGGTGATTTTCAATCTTGAACTCTTCAAGACTCAGGGGCAGTGTGAGTGTGTGATTATCTATATTTATATGTGCTTATTGTTACTTGGTATTCCAAAAGAAACAAAGTTGATTGGCGTCATGTCTTGTGTATCTTCGAGTTTTTATTTATTTATTGAGTTGTGTATCTAATTTGGACTTAAATTTATGGCATGGTACATTTGTTCCAGTATTTTGGCAAATAAATGGAACTGCAACCTAATCAAAATCTGTTACTCCTATAATTTGGGCTATAGTATTGTATCAAAGAAATCTCATAGGTATTGCTAGCCTTACATAATTTTTCAGGTTTGAGTATCTTGTCTCATACTTCTCTCATCTATCTAATCGAGTAGTCTTAATCTTGAAATTTCCATCAAGTTTTTTGTAGCATCTAGTTGCATCAACAATTCTTGTTTACAATCCGGCCGGGTAACCCATTTTTCTCACACGTACGGCGGGCCGTTCTAAATATGTTTTGTTCTTCCTCCCATTTTTCTCACACGTACGGCGGGCCGTTCTAAATATGTTTTGTTCTTCCTCCCATTAGCAAACACATTCTTAATTTGCCACGTCAAGCGCCGGCCATGACGTACATGTCGAGTCAGTTGGATGCTGCAGTACAGGTCAAGGAATGAAACGATCGGTCGAACAACGTGCGGAGCTAGCAGTACCTGTGGATGCCGTGCAGACGGCGGCCGGCAGCAGCGAGGCGAGGCTGACGACGTGCCAGTTCGGCTCCGGGCTGCTCATCGTCCTCATCTCCGCCGCCGACGACGCGCCGAGCAGAGCCACTGCGGCTGCGACGAGGAGAACCGGCGACACCCTGTTGCAGAGCGCTGAGAACAGAGCGCATCGACGACGCAGCTCGCCGGAGGAAGCCATTGCTGATCGAACCGCTAGCTAGCTCTGCTATGCTTTTGTGTGATCTGTGCACTTCCGCAAGCTCTGCTTATATAGCATTGGCTAATGGCTACCCGTGCGCACACTAGCACCAGACGAGAATGTAGACGATCGATGTCAAAGTCAGCAGTCACCACCCGATCCCGTACGTGGAAAATTAGGACATTAGGTGGAAGACCAGAGCACGAAGAGAGAGATGAGGTGAGCGTGTCACCTCGGACGCACTGAAGGGGAATGTCGTCAAGATATCTGCCTGCGCCTTTTCGCCCCAATTTGGGCGAGTCGTCGTCTAATTCGCCGTTGATCCCCGGCCGATTTGGGTTGGTTGCTCTTTTGCGTCTGAGCTCTCGATCGATCGATCATCTGCGGTATTGTGTTGTTGGACGTTGCTTTCGATCATCCACTAGCTACTACGGTTGACGATCGAGGAAAGAGCCGACAGCATGCAGTGGCATCGATGCACTGATAGTATTAATTCGCTGACTTCAGGTAGTATATGCTGGTAACTAATCAAAGGACAGTCAAACTGCGTTAATGGGAGAATCACAGGCAGCATGAGTGCACAAAAGCGTCGATTATCTGCATCCGCCATCTCTCTTTTGGTGCCTGTCTATGTGCTGCGATTAACGCAAATATAATGGCATTACCATGATGCATGCACTGCAAAGATCCAAGAGGAATGCAAACGAATCTAGCACTTGCCGCATGTCCGTCTGGTCAGACACGCACAGCGCCGGAATAAAGGAGAACTAGTCATGATCCAGAAATCTTTTTCTTGAATACGTCCATAAATATTTATTCATTTTAGATGCATGGTAGATTTAGTACTGTTTCCAAGATATATTTTCTTCTTCTTTTGGTGTCGCAGAATAACTTCAACTTATTGCACGATGGGGACACTTGTAAACAATGTGATTGTGTGTAACCTTGGTCTGCATTCGGTCGGAAATAAGCCAAATTAAAGACGGCAAAATACTACTCCCTCCGTTTCAGTTTGCAGTGCAACCTCCCTCTCCACGGGATGCACTGTAAATTGGAATGGAGGGTCATCGCTGATCAAGCTGTTTTAAACTTGTCACGATTACCTGATGGGAGATAGCAATTAAGAGGCTTGCTTCGCGTTCAGGCCAAGGTTTGACAGAGTTCAAAAATGAAATCATACTCATTGCCAAACTCCAGCACAGAAATCTTGTCAGACTCTTAGGATCTTGCTCCCAAGAAGAGGACAAAATACTGATATACGAATATTTGCCAAGTAAAAGCTTGGACTTCCTTATCTTTGGCACTACTTTTTTTTTAGATGCTTTGATACTATTAGTGGAGATATGATAGTAAACCTCTAGGTTCTGTTTGCTGAAGCTATTCCCTGATACTATATGTATCTACATCTATATTTAACTTGTGTGCAGATGAAACAAGAACTTTACTAAATTGGAATACATGTCTAATGATAATTGAAGGGATAGCACAAGGACTTCTGTATATAATAAGCACTCTCGATTACGGGTTATACATAGAGATCTTAAAGCCAGCAACATTCTCTTGGACGGAGAAATGAAATCCCAAAATTTCAGATTTTGGTCTTGCAAAGATATTCGGTTCAATGATACCCAAGGAAATACAAACGGAATTGCCGGGACATAGTAAGTTTCTTATAATTGTGTGCTTGCCAATTGTATCACAAGTCTAACTAATACAAGAACTCGACGGAGTAGTAATTTGGTCTATGTCTCACACATACACTTCCAGTGGTTATATGGCTCCTGAGCAGGGACGGATCCATATAGGTGCATGGGTGTGCATCAAATTTTTGGAAAACAAATCATATGTATATATTACATAATAGGTGTATGTATCAATGGTGCTATAGTTTTGAACAAAATAAGTACTTAACATCAATCTAAGCTTAAGATCTTATGGTTGTGTACTACTTCTTCTCTAATTTGTGCCGAACTTTTTAAATTTTAGCTATTTGAACCCTTTATAGAGTAGCCAAAAAAAAAATTTGAACACCCAAGTTTGAGAACCTGGATCCGTCCCTGCTCCTGGGTACGCTTCTAAGGGCATCTTCTCAGTCAAATCTGATGTATTCAGCTTTGGTGTGCTAATTCTTGAGATAATCAGTGAAACACAAAACTCTGGCGGTCGGAAGACTTCTGCAACTTTCTTGGATATGTGAGTCTTCTATGCGCATGATATGTGAAGCTATCTTTTTTAGTAGTAACTCTAATATAACTGTGTGATCAAAATTCTTGAAGGCGTGGAAGTTGTGGAAAGAGGAAAGATGGCATGCTTTCGTACATCCTTCACTAGTATCTGTGATTCAAGCCTCCAAAACTATGAGATGTGTTAACATTGCATTGCTGTGTGTACAAGACAATGCCAATGATCGGTCCACCATGTCCAATGTTGTTGCCACGCTAAGCAGTGATAGTATGGCCCTGCCTGAACCTAAACATCCAGCATATTTCGATACACCAGAAACAAAGCAAGATGGGCCATCTAGTCTTAATGACGTGACATTCTCTGTCTTACGCGGCAGATAGTTTTCAGCTCTTCCAGAACTTGTTATCATTTGTACTATAATGCATGAAAAGGATGATGTTTCCAATGTATATGTTAATCTACTGATGTGCACAATTAGATTGAGAGTTCATTAGTTTGTCACGTTAGCCGCTGTCTCTGTTCATTTCTATTCTAACTTGGTCTTATGGATGATGTACTCATGATAACACCACGTCATGTAATCAATTAACTGTAACTCTAAGTTCTGTATATGTACCCAAACTCTGAATCAATAGTCACGATTTCAGCTTCAGTTAGGCCTCACATTTCTTGATGGTATGAGAAACAAACAGATCCTAAACACACGAAATTCTGCACCATGCTGCCCCTGGGAGACCACTCAATAGAATCAATCGAATTATCATAGAATCACTTGGCTCCAGTCTCTCTGTATGTAGTTGGTCCCCTTTTTTGTATTATCATAGAATCAATCGAATTTCCTACAGGTTTAGTAAACTATATGATTCCTCACAAAGCTATGGCAACTTGACTTCTGTAATGTGGATGTGTTCAGTGTCAGTAGCACTGACAGAATGATGATACCTATATTTGACAGAACGACTTACCTCTAGCTGATTTTAGCCCCTAAGCTCAATTGTAGCTGCTTTTCTGAACGTTCCAGTCACACAAGAGCGTCAAAAAGGTCACGCTTCTGAGAGGTTCGGTTCAGAGACTGCAGAATGTCGGCTTGCGCACTCAGAATTTGTGAATGCGCAAAGAGCTTTCCAGATAGGGGCCAACATTTTGACAGGAGGACGGAATTTCTGCAAATTAAGCTTTGTTGGATTACCGACATTTTATCTGACCAATTAACTGGTAGATGTGAAGCATGTAAATTTTTACCTGGAAAACTAGTTTCAGTTCCTCTTCATCACGCAGAAGCAACACCAAGCTCCAGTAACAGGTCACTGGTGTGACACACTCATTCAGCAGAGGCTTTAGAATCTTGTCAATGGGCACAAAATGACGATCAACTCTTCCACTAAGAATCATAAATGTTAAATTTAGTGTAAGAAATCAGTAGCTGAAACTCAAGTAGCCTGGTTACTATTCCTAAGCAAGGAAAGTTGCATTAGACATATCCCTCTAAAGTAAAACACTTTGAGGAATGTTCACTGATTGCTTGCAACACAATGAAACACATGTACCGAGGAAATGATTTAGTTCACTTCAACCTTGAATCTTTCTGAGAGTAAAGTAGCAAAATATTTCCAAAGCAAAGCAAGGAGTTTCATCATGCAAAAATAAAATCACAGGCATCATTGCTCAGTAACTTGATCTGAAACCAACACCTACAAGGTCTTACCCACCAGGAACAAAGTTTTATGTATACCTGACAGTAGAAACAGACCAGGAGCAAACTTTGCAGATATTGAGATTTTTAATGAAGCCATTAGCTACCTGGGACTTATTTTACTACCAATTAAAGGTCGATCCTATACTTGGAGTAATATGCAGATGGACCCTCTCCTGACTCAGCTGGATTGGTTTTTCACATCACATCAATGGACTCTCAAGTTCCCCAATACACTGGTTAACCCCTTGGCCAGACCCACCTCTCACCATGTGTCGTGTGTGATTGCTATTGGTACCACGATTCCAAAAGCACAAGTTTTTCCCTTTTGAAAACTATTGGATCAATATGCCTGGCTTCCAAAATACTGTCAGTAATATTTGGAACATCCACTGCCCAGGGACAGTGCAAAATGTATCTCTGCTAACCTGAAACTGCTGCGAAAGGGTTTGAAGAAATGGAATACAAGTCTGTCTGTTATTAACCAGCTGGTCGAGAATTGTTCAGTTATAATTTTAAAACTGGATGAGATAGAACAAGCTCGAGCGCTGCACATTACTGAATGGAAATTCAGGCTTATCTTCAAATCTAAGCTGAACCATCTCCTATGTGTAAACAGGAATTTTGGAAAAAGAGATGTGCTGCAAGATGGGCGAAGTTCGGCGCTGAAGATACGTCGTACTTCCACTCGATGGCCACGATCAGATATAGACACAATGCTATTGCTTCTCTTGTTAGAGAGGATGGATCAATTGAGACAGAGCACCATGAGAAAGCTGGAGTCCTTAGGAAACCTTTCAAAGATCAGTTGGGTACCAGCATCCCCATTGACAGCATGTTCGATTTCTCAGCTTATCTGAAAACATTCTCTGATATCGATCCCCTCTCTGTTCCCTTCACACATGATGAGATAGATGATGCAACGGACAAAGCACCCGGCCCAGATGGCTTTAATGGGCTCTTTCTGTAAATCGGTTGGCCCATTATCAAATTCTATTATTATCGGCTTTGTGAGGAGTTTTGGCAGGGGACAGTTAATCTATAGAGCATCAACGACGCTTTTATCACTTTGACTCCGAAGACAAATTCACCAGAAGGACCGAATGACTACCGACCAATACCACTGCTCAACTCCACATTCAAGCTTCTCCCCAAACTCTTGGCTAATACAGTTCAAAGTAAGGTGCTGGAAATAGTGCATGCCAACCAATATGGTTTTCAGAAATCAAGAACAATACAGGACTGTGTTGCATGGGCTTACGAGTACATCCATCAAGTGAAGCAATCTGGTAGGCAGGCAGTGATCTTAAAGTTGGGTTTCGCTAAGGCGTTTGACACAACCAAGCACCAAGCCATCATTCAAATTTTGCAGTGCCTAGGTTTTGAGGAGAGGTGGGTTGGATGGATCAAAGTAATTTGTGAAACTGCAACGTCCTCTGTGCTTCTCAATGGAGTTCCAGGGAGAAACTTTGCATGCAAGCGAGGGGTGCGCCAGGGTGATCCATTGTCACCGGGCTTCCTTATAGTACAGTACATGGACGATACCCTCCTTATTGTCCAGGCTTGCCCCCAGCAATTGACTACATTGAAAAATTTACTGCACACTTTTGCCCTTGACACTGGCTTGAGAGTCAACTACTCGGCTAACTCTGGTTCAGTCAGTTCTCTCACCTCTGCCCCCGCATTACCTCTGCTCCCTTAAAATCCCCAAGGCAATCATCAAGATCTTCGATAGAGCACGTCAACACTATCTCTGGGCGAAGGAAGGGACAGGCACCCCACACTCTCTTGCCTCCTAGCCGTTGGTTTGTAGACCTAAGAAGCATGGGGGATTAGGAATCATTAATCTGGAGCTACAGAATAAGGCGCTGTTATTGAAACAACTGCATAAATTATTCAGTCACGCAGATATCCCTTGGGTGAAGCTCGTTTGGTCGCTTTACAATCAAGCTCCACCACACGCACAGACTCCACGGGGGGTCGTTCTGGTGGCGAGATATATTCAGTCTGATACACCTGTACAGAAGCATTAGGATCGCCAAGGTTTGCACTGGTGAGACGACGATGTTGGAATTTTGGCAAAATAACGAGCTCCTTTGTGATGGGTTTCCTCGCCTTTTCTCATATGTGCTTGACGATGACGTCTCGGTTGCAGACATGATCTTGAACCCTGAACCCAAAACCTTTATTGCACTGCCGCTGTCCGCACAAGCTATTACTGAATATGAAAGTGTGTGCGCCCTGGTTCAGAACATTCCTACCACTTCTGAACCTGATGTGAGATCCTGTGTATGTGGAAATCAGATATACTCAGCCTCCATATTTTATAACTTCATCTTTGCTCAAGTACCATGTGACCCAATGGTGAGAAAAATCTGGAAATCCAAGTGTCTCCCAAAGCTGAAGTTTTTTCTTTGCTTTCTGTTCTATGACAGACTTAACACCAAAGATGTTATGAGTAGAAAGCATTGGAATGTTGAAGGTGGCCCTAATTGCGCCCTATGCCAATCAGATGATGTTGAGACCAGGGGACACCTTTTCTTTGAATGCCCTTTTGCTGCTAGCTGCTGGGGATTGATCAACATCGCCTGAAACCTAGACAGGCCGCTGCTTCCTAGACTAATGCTCACAAAAATCAAGCCATCAGGGCCTCTGTTTTGTCAAACCTTTTGCATGTGCTGCTTGGAATATTTGGAATGCACGTAATGACCTGATCTTTAAGAATCAGCAGCCATCACTGGGTAGATGAGAGTCAAGTTCAAATCAGACATGCTTCTTCACCAACATCGAGTCAAGAGCACCCTTGTGCAGCCCCTCCTTGGCTGGCTTAGATATTTGCATTTTTTATCATGTATTCTGTTTTTACCTTTTGGCCGCCCTGAGTTGTTTGTAAAAATCTTGTGGTTCCCCCTATATTAATGAAAATTACACCGTTGGGACTTTCCCTACGGTAATGGTGCTAAAACAAAACAACACCATGTCTAGCTATATCCTTTCTGCTAGGTAGGAAGTATGTTCCTAATTTATTTGGGTTAGTTGACAGTTGAATAACTGGTGATGAGTGTATTTGACAGCTAAAGCCGCCGTCCTTTTTGACTATCAAAACTGGTGATCTTACGCCAGAAAGGCCACAGGTAAGATAACCAACTAGTTTAAACCAATGATCATGTTGTCATTTGTAAGTGAAAATATACAGTAAAAGGGTGACAAGAAAGCGACAGTAAGAGCGTAATTTAAAGAGAATTCATGATTTCAACTCAGGATGCTGGTATACCTCCAAAAATGTATTTCTAGCTGAATCCCAAAAGATGGCATTATCACTACCGACTCTGCACACGGTGAAACAGAAAAACCAAGTAAGAAACACTGTTCATACTTCATATCCATGTGTAGTTTCAGTACAGCCTACGAATGGATATATCATACTTGGTGCATCTTCAGCTGCAAATTAACAACAAACCATGTAGATAATGTGCAGAAATCCCATGCAAAGTTATAATCGAGTAGGATTCACCTTTCTTCACAGGTTTGTATTGCAAACATTTGGCAACCAGAATTCCAAAGGTAATACTCCACAATGATTTGTGGCATAACGTCCCCTGCGATACTGAAGAACGTCAATACCAATATATGTGCGAATCATGTCAAAGCTACATGAATCTATGGTGTTAAGAAGACAACGGGTGGTCCAGTAAGCCATGAACTTTTGAAAGTATTATTATCAATAGAATTTAATTAAATCTCTTCAAGAAATTACCAAGAATTATGCAGGCATGGCATGCGCCTATTGATTTCTGAATAAGCAAAACATTGAACCTGTATTTTCTTGTATGAACATAATGACAGTTAATTTTCAAAAAAAAAACATAATGACAGTTGGATATCTTACAGCTCATTTACACATTTCGATGGGCATAACTCTTACGAGTCTTAGACCAACAAATTGGGAAATAGTAACTGATTGAACTTTAAGTATCGGAAAATTTTCATCATTCACATATCTGGTGGTGATTTACAGCAGAACAGATGCATACCTTCCCCAGCAGCAATGACTGGCAGGCAGTTGCGAGAAGGAAAATGACTCCGGCGTACGACAGCAGGACACGGGATCTGCTCTTCTTAACAAAAATCTCATGGACATCAACTGCACTGTCACCCCGATGCTTGTAAGTATAAATTCCACCACTGGATGCTTCTCCTCCATGTTGCTGCCCCATGGTCACACACTAGATGAAGCAACTGCTAAGTTAGGCACCAAGGTAACGAAAATGAAGACGAAACCAGAAATCGTCCAGGATTAGCAGAGGCGGATCTAGATAGTGTGCGACTGTGCGAGGTGTGAAGCGGCACACCCAGGAGATGTAAAGGTCCGTGGAATTTAGCTAATCGCCCGGTTGAGAAAAAACCTCACCGGAGACTTGCGGACGGGGCGGGCGGACACGGCAGGATCTCGATGTCCCGGCGAGTTAGAACAGGAACGGCGATGCGGCGACGCGTGAGAGTCGGCGGAGTTCGGAGTCCCGGGGGGTGGGAGGCCGTGGGGGCGTGGGAATGAGGCGTCGGCGGTGACGGCACGGTACAGCTGGGCGGCGGATGCAGGACTCGGGAGGAAGAGAGGAGTTCCCCGAATGAGTAGAGTTCTTAAAACTACAGTCTACTTTTTAAATGATATTTATGATTTGTTTGCCGATACAAAACTTTCACTCATCAAATGTTTCAACTGGGACTTCATTTTTGGTGAGCTGTGCCAATAAACACATTTCGTCATTCTATTTTTTAGGAACATCATATTTTAAGTTTTTACAATTGATAACTATACTTTCTCATACATAACAGTTATTGACAGTTCTGAAGTAGTGGAGTTATCGAATGTAGTGATACTTCTTCTATCGAAAATCTTAAAAATTATCGAATTCAGGAAGTGATTAAGTTTGAAAAAGTGATTTCTTGAAGGTGGGCCGCTCATAACCGGGGGGAAACCCTAGTCGCCACTCCTCAGGCTGCCCCGACCTCCTTTCTGCCGGAGTCGTGGGTGCCCCCGGGAAAGGTGACGACGGGGCGATTTCCTTTGTTCGGGTTGTTCCGGCGAGCGGGCGAGGTGGCGTGGTAGAGGCGTAGCTGAGCTTGTTGGCTGCAGGCGCCGACGTGAGCGTTGGCCGAGCTCGATCTGGGCGATGGAGCTTCGATGCGCTGGCACGGGGCCACGGTGGCGTGTGTCTCGGCGATGGAGCTGCTGTCTGGGGAGGTGGGCATTTGGCCTCTTCTGTCGACGTGGTCCGTCGCCCGGGCGGCGCGGAAGCTGGGGCGGTGGCCCCAAAATGAAGGTTGCAACATTCCGGCATGGATGTCATGGCCATGGTCGACGGTCAAGCTTTGTTGTTGGTGGTGGCATAGCAACGCTGCCTGATGTTGTGACAACGACTTTGTCGGAGCTTCGTTGTTCTTCTTGTTGGCGTCGTCGTGGAGTTCTCGATCTCGACCGACGTGGGTGCACAAGATTTCCGGGTGAAAACCTAAGCTCTATCGAAAGCGGACGGCGGGTAGGTGCCGCCTTGGATACGATTGACTTTGGGTGAGAATCCCACCGACCACCATGCGACAGGCATCGGTGGAGCATGCCACCGGAAATGAGTCCAACATTCCTGGTTTTCAAAGACGAGAAATGGATCGTAGCAGCGACCTCAAGCTCAATGAACAAGCTACAAAACAATACCAACCTCTACCAAAACAATACAAGCTACAAAAACAAGCGATGCTGTCATTAGTGAAGTCCAGAAAATAGAGCAGCGATGCTGTCATTAGTGAAGTCCAGAAAATAGAACTGACATCCAGGCTAAAATTTCTCACGACGCACAGGTGCCCGTTGTCCCCTGTCGAACAAAGCAGGCATTATGGGTTATTGCCGTCATTTATTTTGGGGAAGGCGATTCTGAACATATTTTAAGGTGACTTTTTTGGACTTCTCATCTTGCTTCTGGGTTCAGAAGCCTAGAATGTGAAAAGAACTCTCCCGCTCTTCCCCACCGAGAAACTCTCTAGAAGCCGAGTTACATGCAGTGGAGAGAGAAACCGGTGAAGGGCAGTTCCCCGAGCTTCTCCGCATGGCCGTCGAAGCGTTTCACGAAAGGGACATGTCGTTGACGCAATTTACAAGCAAATTGCCACCACGCGCAAAGCCCCATCTCTCTCCTCTCCCGTCGGCAACCAAAGCGGTAGAAAACAAAGGAAAAACAACCCACCCCGAGTTCCCGGTCTCGCCCACCCCGTCGGTCGCCGGTCGCCGCTCCCCACAGCCGCCACTCTGCTCCGCCCCCGATCTGCTCCGCCCCCGACCTACTCCGCCCCCGATCTGCTTCGCCCGGTGCTCACCTCTCCCGTCGCCGGATCCCGCTGCTGCTGGCTGCTCGCCGGCCGGATCCACGGGATCCCGCTGCTGATGGCTGCCAGCCAGCGCGCATGGACCGAATCCGCACACCGCGCTGCTGCTGGCCCAGGAGCTCATGGAAGATCACCAGCTCGCCGCCCTCCATCTCGCCCAGCAGCGTCGACCTCTAGCTCTGCCTTCTGTTACTGATTTCAGACTGCAGTTTCAGACGCCGCCCTCCATCTCGCCCAACAGCGTCAAGCTCCAGCTCTGCCCTCCGTTACTGATTTCAGCTGCAGTTTCAGATTTCTGAATTTGTTTGTCGTGGATGCAAATGCATACAGAACTGATCAATTGGATGTCATTGCTTACTTGATCCGGTGTGTGCACAACAAATTGTAAATTAGATGTTTTCAGTCGGCTTTTTTTTCTGAATTTTCCAGTGAGCATTTGGTTACTCAATATTTTCACAACTCAGTTGTGACTAGTGAGGGCGTTATAGACTTTTCACAACTCAATATGACAAGAAGCAAAAACTTGAGAAGCCCAAAAGAAGTCGGCCTTAGTAGCAAACCAGGGAAGCAATATACACGGCATTTCTAAAAAAATGTTGATCGCCGATGCCGAAGTCATATTGCAACCAAGTGAACTTCGTGCGGGTGGAAAAAAGGTTTTATCTTTCAAAACATCCTAAGGTAATCGAAAAGTGAACTGAGCAGAAGTTTAAAAAAAAATCAGAATGCAGCAGACTTACGTAGATTGCAGATATAACATAGAAATAGCTAAACATATAGAATAACGACGAACTGTTCCAGAGTACCACAAATATAGCCAATCGCACTTACTGTTTGGCCAGCCAAACGACAAAACCGATACATCTAAACGTGCCAAAACCGTCCGACAGCAGTCAGAAAGACACTAAGGTAAAACTAGGAGGTGTGCTGCTGCATAAGGGGATGGCCGTGGCGCTTAGTCGACCTCCTCCATCTTGCTCTCACCGGCATCATCCTCCAGGGGAGGCATGTCAGTGTCGTTCTCAGGGGCCTCATCCTCATCATCAATGCTCAGACCGAGCTTGAGCATGCGGTGGATCCTGGTGCCGAAGGTGTTGGGGTCCTCAAGGCTGAAGCCGGAGGTGAGCAGGGAGGTCTCGAACAGCAGCATCACCAGGTCCTTCACAGACTTGTCGTTCTTGTCGGCGTCAGCGCGCTTGCGGAGCTCGTCCATGATGGCGTTCTCAGGGTTGATCTCCATGGTCTTCTTGCTGGACATGTAGCCAGCCATGCTCGAGTCCCTCAGAGCCTGGGCCTTCATGATCCTCTCCATGTTGGCGGTCCAACCATACTCACCTGTCACCAGACAGCACGGGGAGTCCACAACACGGTCAGAGACAATCACCTTCTCAACCTTGTCACCGAGCACCTCCTTGATGACCTTGCACAGGCCCTCGAACTTCTCCTTGAGCTCCTCTGCCTTCTTCTTCTCATCCTCGCTCTCATCAAGCTTGAGACCCTCCTTGGTGGCAGACACGAGCTTCTTGCCCTCAAACTCCTTGAGCTGACCAATAGCATACTCATCAATGGCGTCAACCATGTAGATGACCTCATAGCCCTTCTTCCTCAGCTTCTCAAGGAAGGGAGAGTTCTCCACAGCCTTCTTGCTCTCACCAGTGATGTAGTAGATCTCGTTCTGGCCCTCCTTCATCCTGGTCACGTAGTCCTTGAGGCTCGTCAGCTCATCACCACTCTTGGTGGAGTGGTACCTCAGCAGCTCAGCAATCTTGGTCCTGTTCTGGGAGTCCTCGTGGATTCCAAGCTTGAGGTTCTTGGAGAAGGCCTCGTAGAACTTGTTGTAGTCCTCCTTGTTCTCAGCAATCTCAAAGAAGAGCTCAATGCACTTCTTCACAAGGTTCTTCCTGATGACCTTCAGGATCTTGTTCTGCTGGAGCGTCTCACGTGATATGTTGAGGGGAAGGTCCTCAGAGTCAACAATGCCCTTGACAAAGCTCAGGTACTCTGGGATCAGCTCCTCACAGTTGTCCATGATGAAGACACGGCGCACATATAGCTTGATGTTGTTGGCCTTCTTCTTGTTGTCGAAGAGGTCGAAGGGGGCCCTCTTGGGCACAAACAGGACAGCCTTGAACTCAAGCTGACCCTCCACAGAGAAGTGCTTGACAGCCAAATGCTCCTCCCAGTCATTTGTCAAGCTCTTGTAGAAAGCAGCATACTCTTCCTTGGTAATCTCTTCTGGCTTCCTCATCCAGATAGGCTTCTGCTTGTTGACCAAGTTCCACTCGTGAGAGACTTCCTTGATCTTCTTCTTCTTCTTTTCCTTTTCCTCCTTCTCCTCATCAACATCCTCAACCTTGCCCTCCTCGGTATCCTTCTTCTCTTCCTCATCCTCATCATCAGAAATTTCCTTCTCTGTGGTCTTCTCAGTCCACAGGGAGATAGGGTAGCTGATAAACTCAGAATGCTTCTTGATCAGATCCTTGATGCGGCGCTCCTCGAGGTACTCCATCTGAAAGTAAGTAAGTTCTAAATCAGAACAGAAACAGATGACAAACAAATTGGCGATATACCTCAGGGACTACACTTATCATCATGAGAGTAAAGGTAATAAAGTACACACAAGTGAATATACGAAGCAGATTGCATACGGATAACATGTGCAATAATATTAACCCAGAGTAACAATGTAACTTCCTAATGAATGTTCTGTTTAAATATGTGCACTAAGATGACCCATATTCTTAAGAAATTCTTAACAGAAATAAATGTTTAAAATAGTGTAGTTCATGCAGACACAGAGACCAGAAAGGGAAAATTACCATAAAGAATGTACAGCAAGTCCACAATGCAATCATATGAACATCTAACAAATATGTAATTAATATAAAATACTACGGTCGTCCTGTACAAGTAGGCATCAAATATCATGAACCACCAAATTTGTCTTGTTTACCAAGTCAAGTTGGATAATAATAATTTTAATTCAGAATCAGGCAAGTTGGATTATCATTTTGATTGAGAATCACGTTCAGGCAAGTGTGTTGAAAAGGAAAGCATTGCTAAATATAGTACAGTACTTGTTTGCAATCCAGACAGTACGGAATAATTGAAGGGACTACTATTCAACATTAGAAGAGTAAGCTTGCTAAATAATGCTAAGATACATTTACATTGCAAGCACAACATGTAAACAGTACAATCAACCTAACATTTGACTACAAATGGTCAACCAATATCAAGTAAACGAGTTATTCTATTATCTAAATCCAAACACATGAGGAATCAAGCATCTATCTATTGTGATATGATCTACCAGCCAACACATCAACAGCTGTTTAATGCAGCTAAACTAAGCACAAACATAACATTGAAGCATAGACAAGTACGTCAGTCATAGAATAAGAAGACTCGTACCTGGTCGTCCTTGAGGTAGAGGACCATCTTGGTACCCCTGCCGAGCTGCTCCCCAGTGGTGTCACGAGCAACGGTGAAGGACCCACCAGCCTGCGACTCCCAGATGTACTGCTCGTCATCGTTGTGCTTGGTGGTCACAACGACCCTCTCGGCCACAAGGTAGGCGGAGTAGAACCCGACACCGAACTGCCCGATCATGGACACGTCGGCGCCGGCGGCGAGGGCCTCCATGAACTCCTTGGTGCCAGACCTGGCGATGGTGCCGAGGTTGTTGACGAGGTCCGACTTGGTCATGCCAATGCCGCTGTCGATGATCGTGAGCGTGTTGGAGGCCTTGTCGGGGACGATGTGGATGAAGAGCTCCGGCTGCGCATCGAGCTTGCTCTTGTCCGTGAGGCTCTCGAACCTGATCTTGTCCAACGCCTGCGAAAATCACACACACTATCGTCAGCCCGGGGACGCAGATCTGCAGACGCATCTCACACGCCACGAATCGAACCAATGGTCAACGGATCTAGCTTTACAGATTTGAAAAACTGCTGATACTACAGGGCTACTACGAACTCAGATGGCACGTTAGTCGCGGATCACGGTGCGGAAATAGTGAAGAACAGGGGGGGAGAGCGCTTACATCGGAGGAGTTGGAGATCAACTCGCGGAGGAAGATCTCCTTGTTGGAGTAGAAGGTGTTGATGATGAGGGAGAGCAGCTGGTTGATCTCGGCCTGGAAGGCGAAGGTCTCCGTCTCCGACGCCATGGCTCTCGCTCGCTCGTCGAGGGGGGGGAGAAGCGTGCGGGAGGCGGCTAGGGTTAGGAGGGGTTTTGATTTGAGAGGACGAGAGATCGTGGGGGTGGGAGCCTATTTATGTGGGTCGACCGGTTCTCGAAGGTTCTACATGGGCCTGGAAGCCGGCGAGTCGCTGCTGGTGGGCTTCGCGGTGATTTTCTTGGCGTGGTGATCGGCCTTTGGTTGTTCGTGGCCCACCGGGACTGCGTTTTCCATTGGGGTGAAAGAGACCCTTTTGGTATCTCTGAATTTGGAGTGCTAGAGAGACAAATGAGTCTGTTTCCAAAACGAGACAAAGGAGTCTAGGTTGTTTCCAGAACTGTTGGACAGTAGGATATCCCCCTACATGATGTGGCTCCTGCCAAATTCCGGAGTAATTCCTTGTCATCTAAAAACACGTTACTCTCTCCATCCCAAAATAACTGTCTTAAGTTTGGCTAAAACTGGATGTATCTAGACATGAAATACGCTTATTTTGGACCGGAGGGAGAATGATTTTTCAATCATGCAAACATGCTACCCGTGTTGTGTTTTGGGCCCAACTAATTTTAAGTCGAATGAGAATTAGCTTAGTTCTCATAAAAATTCTCACGTTACAACTCATGACTAGCACGAATCATGAAGAAAATATAAGAGTGCAGTTACAAACCACCATTTATGATATGAATCATACTGTAAATCTGATGGTTGAGGACTTGACTAGTACTAAGCTAAGAATTAGCGTGCTTTCGGTTTATTTAAGTTTAAAATGTAATATCTCATTGCACCTATTTTCTTAATCATCTATTTTGTTTTCAATTAGTATGCCATAAAAGACTCATGCTATTCAAGGCTTGTTTAGAACCATGGTGAATTATGAAATTTTCATTTCTTTAACTAGAATTCACACATTATGATTGTCTGGCTAACATCTTTATAAATTTGAGTTGTTATTCTTTCATGGTAGTTCTTTCAAAAACAAAATAGCACTTCATTATTCTGCAGCCGCAAACTAAGAAACGAACCGGCGGACGAAGCGTGAGTCACCGGGGCCCTCTGCCCATGAGTCCGGAAATGCAAATTTGTGTCGCTCAACTATAAAAGAAGTTACGGTATTTGATATAGTTCACCCCCTTGCCAAAAATTTATTTGAACATCTCCCACTGCAACCGCAAACTTAGCCCAAAGTTTTTGACGCATTTGCCCACCCCAACAGCAGCTCAACATGGTTTTGTAGCCTATTTACCCCGCCCAAGCTCCGCCACTGTTGAAGGTGACATCGTTTAGCATCTTTTTTTACATGAGACCAACATCAAGTTGTAGTGAATATTTTTTTAGTAGCCTGGCTTGTGTTATTTCCTACCTTAGAGTACAACTTAATCTTTGGGTGGTACCATGGTGGCAACGGATAAAAGAGAACCTCGATGAGTATAAAGTTTTTGGCATCTTGTTTACTCCTACCCTACCTGGCTCTTGATGCAAAAGCAAATTCTCCAGCACGTGAGCAGTCTTTTTTTTCGTCAACTCCCTTTGCTTGTGCACGAAGCATTACAAAGATCCCATGCTACCTGACCCAGAAGGTAAGGTTCAGCCGTACTAATATCAGGATCCAACAGTTAACAGCTGGGACATGGTAAAACCGTAAAAGCAAGCACATCGACAGCACTTATTATCTGCTACAGTATATGTATATGAATTAAACATCAAAAGGTACTGCCGATTGGCTCTAACGTTCGTCCTGCTCAATTATATAGCGGTTACCACGACAGAGAGAGAGAAACAGTGGACAGGTCCTCAAAACACCAACATGATCAGGCAGCCGTGAAAGACTACGGAACCAGAAGAGCAAGATCAAAATCAGACGAAGCCGCAATTGATGCAATTACATGAGAGCCTCTCAAAATTTTGCTTGAAATTTTGCCAACTCTGTCGCCACAAAAGGAAGCAGGATACCTAGTAAACTCTGTGTATGATACTTTTTACTAACACATAGCTGAACTATCCTAATGTCTCTATACACTTCTCTACAATGGCTGCTGGTCTAATACGTGGCAGTCTCACCCACTCATCAGAGAGATTTGTTGTGTAGATCCATCGAAAACTGCTCACTTCGTGCTTGCAGTCATTCTCTATAGTTCCCCACCAGTCGCAGGTATCCCCAACGCTTCACCTGTTTTTTTGACCCAGATCAATAGTCAGTTCGCAAGTAGTAGTACTCAAGCTTATAAAGGTCTATCAAAATATGCAGAGAGAAGCTGAGCACGGAAAGAATTGAGATAGAGTGAGCTAACTGTCATCTTTTGCCTCTTTAGGAAGGAAAGCATGTTGTTGTGACCCGACTACAACTGATTCCCGGCACTATTACAAGGGGGTACTAAAGTTTATATGGTGAAAATGGATGTTCGCAAAACCTTGTGTAAATGTTCCAAAGGAAAACTCAGATGACATGTAGTTTTAGGAAAGGGCAGGCATGTTCTATACGAGGCAAGGATAAATTGACAAATCCTTGGTGAATACCCTATGGTGCACTGACTGTATCTCGCAAATGAGATTATTTTATCCTTAAATTGAATAAGGTAGAGACAACTCTACCTTTTAAATTCAAAAAAAAATTATCCTTAAATATTGCATGGACGTAGAAAAGACCCCTGTATTATGAAAAATATCTGGACATTTATTTGAATTTAAGAACACAATTCACAAATTGCAACTTTAGACTCATTTTCACTTGACATTTCTTTATGATAAGGAATGGAAAGTAAGGATATGTCTCTTACCAGGATGATTGTCGTCGTCGTCATCATTATCATCCTCATGTTGAGAGGTGAAAATGGGAGTGAGATAGTTTCTGTCCAATAAAGCAAAAGAGGAAGTGCTGCAATGACAAAAAGAAAACTTGATTAGAGAGCTCCTGCTTTATTGCAACATCCTTAAATACTAGAGAACGTTATCAACAAACGATTCACATCACCAACTTATGATGAAATTATGTAAAAAATGGCTCATGCAGCGTTATATTGGATAGAGATGATCGCTATGTAGCTAGAGAAATTATTTCAAACTACTGCAGCCAAGAAGTAATGACGGGTTGCCAGTTTGCAGAACTTATTTCCAACGAATTGGAACTCCTTGAAGACAAAAGCAAGTTCAACAAGCAGCACAGTTTCAAGATCAGGTACCTTCTCCGGAGTTCTCTGAGTTTCATTTGAAATTTGCTCGGAGTAGATGTTCCTTCCTCGGAACCAGCATTGCTTCCATCAAAGTTCTCCTGCATTTAGCAAGTAAGCTGTCCGTAAACATAGACCACCAGTATTTCTTAGTATAAAATAATAATCATCAACCACCAGTTATACTCAGGAGTCGACACTAGCAGTGAAATATATAGGGATAAATACAAGTACATTTTACATTCGATGGTCAAGTTATAAGGGCCAAAATGGACTCATCTGCACTTTAGAGACCACCATTTTACAGGAACAAGTAGCAGGCTTTGCACTGACCTGATAGGGGGTACATATTATTTTCTTTCTTTTTAGTACCGTTTGACTCTAAGGTTATGAACTTATGTTGTCACAACAAAAAGAACAAATATATTTACGATGGAGTACATATTTTTCTTCCTTTGTAGGAACTAAATGGCCATATATGGAGAAACATGATAAAAAATCAAGAAACATTAACTCCGGTGCACTTTGGACGACTTATGAGGCAATCCGCACTGAACTATCTGTTGATGTTGAGCACTGCAAAGGCACTTGCCTCGTACGGGTGTCGATAACGGTTACTATCCCCGACTACTTGTAGGGCTTCAAGCATTGTTCCAGTTGAACCCCCGATCAGAAGTACCTGGGATGTGGCAGCGAGAAAGTTATTTATTTTTTATTTTTTGAAGGGGAGAAAGTTATTTATGTTACTTTAGAGATATTCTAAAGAACTGCATGCAGCAACTTACAGTGAGAACAACAATAGATGTGGTAGCAGTGAAAATTGTCTCGCCATGTCCTTCAGGAAGATCATGAACTGACTGAAGAGCAAGGGCAAAGGCCATAGCTCCTCTCAGTCCTGAAAATGAAACATCAGTATCTAGTACCTCAAACTTGAACTTGTTTATTTGATGAGCATGTTTGACGGCAAAACATACCACTATACCAGAGGGCCTGCTGATATTGCCTAGGTATTTGGGAATGAGGTGGTCGTGCCAAATTTAATAGGTATGCACAAGAGAAGACATTTGCAGCCCTTTAAATGAGAGGAGAGAAAACTAGTTAGGCGCCAAATATGCTAAATGCGTTTGATAAATGGAATACAAGTTCCAAACATTCAGCAACTAAGTTTGACACGGACACACCCACCAAACAAGGAGATAACATATAGATCAGTTCATGGGATGATACCTTGCAACTAATATGAAGATCTGCATTAGTTGGCAAAAGAAAAGAATTAAGGAAACAACAAAAACAAAAGAGATTTCAAACATTTTGGTTCAAATCAAAGAAGGATACAATTGAGAAAAATATGAATCCAATATGAGACCAGCTTTGACGTTCCATTGCAATATCGAACCCCATGTATATGAATCTGTTTAGAATAATAACCAGATTATGAACTAAATTAGTTTAGTTAAACATGTGACAGTTAGAATCTGACTTACATGAATGCTTCTGCTAGTGATGAAAGTAAATGGAAAAACCGAGCAGTAAAACGCTGAGAATCTTCTGATAAGTTATAGAATGTGTATCTCTTCATCACCTGAAACAAAACTTCAACTTCATGTAAGCATCTCTGTCTTACGGTTTATACTCCCAGTAAATTAAACTTAGTTACTGATCTAGGATTTCGCATGTTACAGTCCTTGTCGAAATTCAGTAACTAAGTTTATCTCCCAGAGTACAGAAGTAATACAATGCAGCGTAATCAAAACGAAAACTTACAATCCCGGTAAAGAGAATAGAAACAATGCCAGACAGGCCAAAGCCTTCAGCTAACATGTACCTAACACAAACGGCAGTTACTAATAACAAACTATGAATGAAACAAAAAATTGAAACAAAGTCCAAATTAGATAGGCTTAGGACTTACGAGAAGTAAGGGAAAAGTACAAACAAGCAACTCTCCAGATTATGAAGGCTGAAATTAAAATTAAGGAATTTAGTTGCTTATACGCTAAACTCTAGTTTTGGAAAAATTGGACAGGTTAGATCTTACTTACTTCTCAACACCAAGTTCTGCGTACTTGAAGAGGTTTGACAGAATTAAGGAGTTCATGCATGGATGGCTAGACAGCTTAATACAGATGAGTACAAGAAAGATCTACCAGTGCGCAGTTCTATTCTGTATGGAACAACATGTTTTACTCCTAGAATTATACCATAATAATCTTGACTGGTTGATAATTTGTAGACTATGAGCTTTTACTTTTCCTTGTAGACCCATAAGGATCATAATATGGCATATATTGATACAAAGAAAATTTAGAGGATATGAGAGCAGAGATAAGCCCAACTCCAATTCCTGCATGACCAAGGGGGAGTTAAAATATGAAATATGGAACAATAGATACATCGTTGCATACAATTATAATAAAAAGAAAGGGAATAATCTGATTGAGGAAGCAAATACTATAGTCTAATGGGATCTGTTCCACACGAGAGCAGTTCTGAAGAACTAGAATTGCATTACCTGATGACATTGAACCAACAAAGTTCTCAAGAAACCTCAAGATGACCAGGACAAAATTCTGGCCGGAAGAATTCGTCCTCATAGATGCCATCGTCCTGAATGAGTAAGGTATTTAAAGCAATATCATGAAAGGAAGCACATAAAAAATATCTCAGGGATAATGTCCTCACCTGTACAAGGATATTGCCACCTTAATTGGCAGACCATAGGTAGATACCAACCAATATGTGAGTATCAGTAGATAACATTTAAAAATATGTTGCAGGTAGAAAAAATAGTTACACATACAGCATCATTTAGAACAGATTCTCCAAAAACAAGAGCATAGAGGTTCACATCGGTGCCAAGTTCCTGTAAGTCCATGAAGTATATGTAATCATTTCTTTTAAGATGACAGTGATTAAACTTGCACATGTTAGTATAAGAAGAGATGTCATAAACCTGAAATATAGACAACACGGTTACAGGATCTGTTGCTGACACAAGAGCACCAAACATCATACATTCGACCAGAGGCAACTTATAGATTATGTACACCAATCCACCAAGGTAGCTGCAAGAAAGGTAGATTACAGCATTAAATTCTTATTCGGGAAGGGAATTGGAAGGAATGTGCAAAGAGGCAATAGAAAATGGTTTCTTACACGAGAAGACCCGTAACAATGGAAGCAATGAAGGTTCCCAGGATTGCGAAAGTTATGATAGCACCAAAGTTTGAAAAGAATGGTTTCTGCCAGAAACAAAATTTGACATGATTAGGTGTGAGCCTGCAACTGATGGAACATTAAGGAACCACGGGCCTCAATAATTCAACACTTACTGGTGCTAAGTTAAATCCCGACTGAGTAAGGTGCAGTCAAGTAAAACATGTCAAACTTTCCAAGAAAAAAATGAAGAAAAACAATTGGCACATAGCAAAGGATATAATATAATTGGAGGGAGTAAGAAGAGAAGGAAGAAGTCCTCCCGAAAATTGAACCATCTCCTGAATTATCATAGGAAGAAAACACACATCAAAGATTGCACAAGATTAAAAATATTATGATAATTTACAGGAAAATTTTAATTCAACCGGAAGTCCGGGACAAGGAATAAAAAGACATGAGAATATACCTCGTACTTTTCTGAGTATTTGATATGTTAGCAAACCCTCCAACAATCATCCCTGATATAAAATTACAAAACAACGGTATAAGTATATGACATATTTATGTACCTCTAGAAACTAATATAACAAATCGCCGCTTTGGTTCAAGATACTGCAGGTACACTAGTAATATGTGTGCTTCGCACTTGTCCGTATTACAATTTCACATATGATTTACTCTCTACAGAAAGCCATTGCATAGGTTTACTATACAAATAGTTCGTTTCAGAGATATGCCAAAAATAACACGGATACAATAAACAAAAAAGTCATACTCCCTCTGTCCAACAAAAGATGTCACACTTTTGATCAAATTTGGATGTATCTATACACTAAGTCATGTCTAGATACATCAAGTTGAGACGTCCTTTATTGGACGGAGGGAGTATATATGATTTGAATAAATCAGGAAGTGACACAATTATAGCCAACTGAATCACGCTCACACGCAGCACTTCAGATGAACAGCAGTTAAGATGAACACTGTCAGAAGTAGACAGTAGCGAGTGCAGCGCATGCATTTTAATTTGCTCAACTGATAAGGTCCAAATTAAATGGTAGTACTCGCAGTTGTTCCTCGCAAATCATCATCACCGCTCGGCGCTCACCACTAAACACTGGGTCGCGTCACTGAACAACCCCGATCCCTGAACCAATCATCAGCTCCGCCTCACGAACAAGATGAATGGAATTGGATCAGAACATAAAGGCCATTGTATCCACAACGACGGGGAAGACACTACGGACGGATGACTGGCATTTCGAAATCCCAGACTCTGAGGATCAGAATATCTAGTTGCCAATGATCGGCATTTCGAACTCTCAACCTCTGAGGATCGAGGGCAGAGGGAGGGATGGGTGGCCTGGGTGTGAGGGGTATGTAATGTATGAACCGTACCGATGAGGAGGGACGCGCTGGCCTCAGGAAGGTAGTAGAACTTGCGGCGGCGGAGGAGGTGTCCGAGCACGAAGGAGAGCACGAGCATGGATATCTGCAGCAGGATCCCCACCCCCGCCGCCTGCTGCTCGTCCACCGCCCCGCTCCCGCCGCCTCCCAGACCACCCAGCCCCGCGGCCTGATGCGGCGCCGGCGCCGAGTAAGCCCCCGTCTCCATTCTCCCCCGTCGTCTCCGACGCCTCGCTCGATTCGTTCTCCGGTGCGCGTTCCGCTCGCCGGTTTTTGCGGGCGAGCGTCGACGTGTCTCCTCCCGTTGCGGAGTGGAGACCAGTGCTGTGTTCGTTGTTGCAGAATTGGACGGCTCCTGATTCGCTTGCCCCTTGATCTGACGGGTCGGAGAGGCCGCGCGGCGTGGGGTGTGAGGACCCACGAGGCATTGGGTGTGGGCCCTGCAGATTAGACCAGGGAAAACACGAGCCAGTGTTCGAATTTTTGGACCGTCCGAGTTTTTTTTTTTGAAACTAACAAGCCCGTATCATTAAAAATCTTTCATGCCTCGTTTGGATGTACATATTAGGCCTAGATGTTAGACATTCGGAGGTTGAGTTTACCGAATAGCTAGAATCTGAGTGTTTGGATGTCTGGGATATTAGCTGACGATTTTCGCCTGAGATATCGAGGTAGACACCACATAACGCGAAACAGCCTCGTCCAAACCTCCACCTCTACCCCTGGAGATTGGGAGACATTCGCGAGTCGCGACCCCCCAATCCATCTCGTACCTGTTCGATCTTCTCTCCCAGCGCGAGGCAGAGCCGCGCAGAAGACCTAGCTCCTGGCGGCGGCGTTGCAGGTCCGCACCTCCTCCGCCCTCCCGACCAGCGGCCGTCCCCGGCGTGCTCCGCGCGTGCTCCGCGACTCTCCCCGCTGCTGTGCTTCCCCGCCTCTGCTGCTGTGCTTCGTCTCTCACCGTCTCTATTTTGGTTGGCAGGTTGGGGAAGACTGGAGGTAGCCGGTGGCCGGCCCGTCCAGAGCTCCGGCGAGCAGCGACCAGAGCTCCGGCGAGCATCGACCGGAAGAAGGTTTGTTTCTACTAACACCATCCCTCTATTCCATGTCTCTGATCTGTGATGAGATGTTCATAATTAGTGGCCCAAGATGTTCACAGATCAGTTTGTACCCATCTTAGACATGTTCAATCCTTAGTCCAATGTTTTCTCACGTGCACTACATATTTAACCAAATAAGTGGCCTCCTACAGTCCTGGGGGTAAACAAATAAAACATAGCACATAATAGTAAAACTTCCAAGGTCAGAGGCACATGGATCATATGCTTGTAGTTTAGTTTTGTGATGTGTGTTGTAGTTTGATTAACATGCTTTGGTAAAAAAATTGTGTACATTGTAGATAAATGTCGGAAGAGTTAGACTTGGTTAATTATGTATCCGAAGAAAACAAAAGAAGGAAGAGGAGAAGGATTGTGTTCATGAAATTATACTTTGAATCCACTCTTCTTGCGATGGCATATCTTAGTACACGAAGACTACCAAGGGATTTAGGGAGCTTTACCGATGATGAGCACAAATTATTGCTTCGAAAGTATTTGTTGAAAGATATGTATGATGGTAGTGAAGTTGCTTGCTATGATCAGCTTCGTCTAACCAAAAGAAACTTCCATGACTTGTGTGCTATGCTGCGTGAGAAGTGTGGTTTACGTGGCAGTGTGTATGTTGACGTGGAAGAAAAGGTTGCCATGTTCTTGCTTGTTGTTGGACATGGTTTGAAAATGAGGTTGCTGCGAGGGCAGTACAAGAGGTCCTTATGGACTATTAGTTCACATTTTTCTGAGGTGTTAAAGGCCATCCTATGTCTCCATGGAGAGTTCATTAAACTGCCTGATCCTACCGTTGAACCTCCAAATGATTACAAATGGAAGTGGTTTCCCAATGCACTTGGAGCATTAGATGGCTGCCATATTGATGTTGTTGATGTGGCTGCCCAAGGACGCTACAGAAATAGAAAACAAGCTATCACCACTAACGTGCTCGGTGTTGTAGATTGGAACATGAAATTTCTGTATGTCCTGCCTGGTTGGGAGCGTTCAGCTTCTGACTCTAGAGTCCTACGTGATGCAATGAGAACAAGTCGTCAAGATGCATTTGTTGTGCCTGATACGTCTCCAATGTATCTATAATTTTTTATGCTCCATGCAATATTATACCAAGTTATTACATGTTTTATATGCATTTTATATAGTTTTATGCATTTTCTGGGACTAACCTATTAACAAGATGCCACAGTGCCAGTTCCCTGTTTTCTGCTGTTTTTGGTTTCAGAAAAGTACTTAAGGAAATATTCTCGGAATTGGACGATTTCTTTTCTGAAGTCAGTTTTTCATCGGGAACGTTCCAGAAAGCCGAACACGAGACGAAGTGGGCCACCGAGGAGGCGCCACCACGTGCTCGCGCGGCAGCACTCCTGGCCGCGCGAGGACCAGGTGTGGGCCCCTCGGGGCGCCACCGACTTCGCCCTTTCGCCTACAAATACCCCCCAGACTAAAAACCCTAACACGGTGTTCATATTTTCCTCCACGGGTCCCGAGCCGCCGCCGTCGTCAACACCAATTCGGGAGAGATCAGAACTTCTCCCCGGCACCCTGCCGGGAGGGGGAATCGTCACCGGAGGCCTCTACGTCGCCATGACCGCCTCCGGACTGATGCGTGAGTAGTCTACCCTTGAACTACGGGTCCATAGCAGTAGCTAGATGGTTGTCTTCTCCTCTTGTGCTATCATGTTTAGATCTTGTGAGCTGCCTATCATGATCAAGATCACCGTTATGTAATACTTCATGTTGTGTTTGCTGGGATCCGATGAATATTGAGTACTAAAGTTATTGCTTCATAATATATCATGTGTGTGCTATTTAATGATCTTGCATGCTCTCCGTTACTTGTGTATGCTCTGGCCAAGTAGATGCTTGTGACTCCAAGAGGGGGTATTTATGCTCGATAGTAGGTTCATGTCTCTATTAAATCTGGGGTGGTGACAGCTAGCTCTAAGGTTGTAGATGTACTGTTGCTACTAGGGATAAAACAGTAGTACTTTGTCTAAGGATGATGTTACTTACTTACTTTACACATAGTGCTTAAGGCGATAATCTGTTGCATGCAACTTAATACTGAAAGGGGTGCGGACACTAACCGGAAGGTGGATTATTAGTCATAGATGCGGTTGGAACGGTCTATGTATATTGTTGTAATGCCCGAATGAATCTCACACTAGACATCATAACATTGGTATATGCATTGGTTTGCTCATCATTATTCTATCAATTGCCCAGCTGTAATTTGTTTACCCGCATGAATGTTATTATTATTTATGGAGAGACACCACTAGTGAACTGTGGACCCCGGTCCTTCTCTTTAATCTGATAAACCACAAACTGCAAACCTGTTACTTTCTGCAAACAAACATCTTTCTTCCACACATACGTTTAATCCTTTGTTACAGCAAGCCGGTGAGATTGACAACCTCACCGTTAAGTTGGGGCAAAGTATCTTGATTGTGTTGTGTGCAGGTTCCACGTCACCTACGTCCCAGGAAGCATTTTCTGGCGCCCTTACGTCGCAGATTTTTCTGGCGCCGTTGACACCTCGGGGGAATTCATTATTTCCTACTGGTTCGATAACCTTGGTTTCACAACTGAGGGAAACTTGCTGCTGCACTACTTCATACCTTCCTCTTGGGGTCTCCCAACAACACACCCACCGTGTGCATCAGTGCCTAACGGTACTACTTTTGTCTTGGCATTTTGTTTCTATTTGGTTGTTAACTAACTAACTTGATTGATTGACCGTAGGAAAATACTACTTAGGTGATGCTGGTTACACCAATGGACCTGGATTTCTTACTCCATTTAGGTCCACTCGGTATCACTTGAAAGAGTGGGCAGCAAGTGCACAACAGCCCAAAAAACCCGAGGAGTTATATAACTTGCGTCATACTCGTGCTAGAAATGTGGTAGAACGAACTTTTGGGCTGTGGAAGAAAAGATTTGCTATATTGCGTACTGCGAGTTTCTTTGACATAGAGGACCAGGTAACTGCGAGTTTCTTTGTCTTCGAATAACCCCAAAGCTAGCTGACTTGTGCTCACTATGAACTAATATGTATGCATATTAGAATTATTAATGCTTGCGCTGTGTTGCACAACTATGCAAGGGAGAGGCAGTACATGATGGATGATGTATTGTTGGAGGAGGTCGATACTGAACTAGCAGCGCAGCCAATTGAGGCTGAAGATGGTGGTGGTTACATTGGAAGTGTTCAAGTCACTAATGCATGGAAAAACTTTAGGAAGCAATTTGCCGATGACATGTTTGCTGACTACCTTGTTGCCCATGCTGAACTAGAGGAGTAGTAGTAGGCTGAGTGGATATTTTGTTAGGAGTAGTAGTTCCCCGTGGATATTTTGCCCATGCTGAACTAGACGAGTACTTGTTGGCTGAGTGCATATTTTGCCCATGCTAATTTTGGTGCCTTTTGGATATTTTGTACATGCGCATCATTGTGTCAAAGAAATTAATATATATATATATTGGGTATCTTGCTTCTACTAGATGATGTCGGGTATTTACTTCTTACTTCTTACTAATATTGTTCTTACTTCTTACTAATTATGTAGGTCCATGGAGGGCGAAAATGCAAAGAAGTTTGGAAGAGCTTACACGCAGTGGACTCCGGAGATGGACCGTGCCTTGTTGGATGTACTTGTTGAGCATCACAACAATGGTGATAATGCCCAAAATGGATGGAAGTCACATGTGTACCGCCATGCTATAAAAAATATTCGTGAAAAGTGTGCGGTAGAAGTCACAAAGGAGAAAATCAAAACAAGGTGCAAAACCTTTGACAAGCACTATGATATTGTTAGCAAAATTCTTTCTCAGAGTGGATTTGGTTGGGATTGGGAAAAGAATGTCCTACAAATGGACAGTGATGAAGTGTAGGATAGATATGTGGAGGTAAATGACAAGCAGTATGATATGTACCATTATTTTTTAACTTGCCAATGTAACTCATGTTTGTATTTGCTTGCAGGCTAATGAAAAAGCAGCTATATACAAGAACAAGGTAATCCACAATTGGAATGAGATATGTACTATTTACTCAAAAGACCATGCCACTGGTGAAGGTGCTAGGACAGGTGCCGAGGCTGCTGAGACTGAAACTATACCAGCAACACCTGAGGCAAATGATATCTCTCCTGAATTGGTTGGTCCATCATCAAAGAAGCCACACATGGGTGAAGCAATTATGTGCATGCTTGGAGATGTGAAGGCGTCTTTCGCTGATGCAATGAAGTCAACTGAGCCATTACAAGCACATCAGGCTACTTCTCCTAGTGTAGTACTTGCTGCACTTGCCGGCATACCAGACTTATTTAAAACAGACAAGCTGCGAGCTTACGCGAAGCTAATCCTTAGCGAGCGTTTATTTGATGCTCTTCTTGAGCTCCCCATGGAGGACAGGAAGGAATGGCTGCTGATGTTGATTTGATTCACTTCACATTTGCTTGCTGTGTCAAAACCTTGTCATTTTGCTATGTTAAGAACTTGTAATATTGTGTATGAGACTATGTAGTTTGTTTGCTTGAGACTTCTTTAAAATGGTCGTTTATGACGGATTATGCTTTCATTTTGGTATAATATATGTCTTGTTTTCCATAATAAGGTGCTGCTCCGTACAATTTGGCATGAATATAACTGTATAATGATCAAAGTCTCAAAATACTCCAATATCACCACTTTTGTGCATCCAAACGACATTTGACATTCAACTTCAATATCTTGTTTCTTATCCGAATATCTAATACATCCAAACAGAAATATTGATATTCAATCTCAATATCAATATCTTGGATATTGGACATTCATCCCAATATAATATCTAGGCTCTCAATATATACATCCAAACGAAGCATCAATCCGTCTTAGTTATCATGATAAGAAAAGGAGTACGTCTAAAACTTGTTACTTTAATCATCCAATAGTTACATTGTTTATGAGCTTTCCCACAATAAAGCCAAGTGGCTCGTCAACCCAATTATAAGAATTTCCACTAAGAAAAGAAGATCTAGCTAATTCATGTGAAACTTCATTTGCTTCCCTCGGAAAATATCTAAACGAAATTATACCAATTTGTGTCGCAGGATCAATGCAATCTGCAAAAATAGCTGAAGATTCACCCCGCCACACTTCTTCTCCTGAACAAGCATGTTCGAATTTTCCCGATGGACCGTTGAGTTATTAGAGCATCTCCACAGTGCTATGCATTAATATAGAGGCTTAAAAGAAAAAATAAAGATTTTTTTTTTGAAAAAATAGTTTAAGCGTCATCTCGACAACTCTGGGCGTTAATCACATACGCCAAACACAGGCTAGAGAACAAACAAGCGCTCTTTTCTCCAACACATAGGCGTTAGTTTTGGAGAGTTTAGATCATGTTCAAGTTGCTGCCAAGTTTCATATGGGTCCAGACCAATGACGGAACTAGACATCTAGGGAGTTAAAGTTGGTCCTTGTTCGAACTTTTTCGATGGACCCTCGAGTTATTAGGCACTTGGGCTGAACAAGCACGGTCACTCTCATGATCCTAGTATCTCTAGCACACACACAAACATACATAAACAAATGATTAGAATCAAATATGAATAAACACACATAAAAATAAATGAACATAAACAAAAAAAAGCGGCTACCTCCCAAATTGTTATCACTGGTGCTCAATGAGTTCTTCACGAAACTAGGTATGTGAATCATATGGGTCTTCAATACTCCAGTACACCTCAAAAAAAGTTTGGATTGTGTCCGACTTCCCGAGAGGTTTCATATGGGTCGTGACCACGACAAGCGTTTGTATCACCCATCTCCTGGCATCAACGACTTCATCAATGTTGATTTTCACCAATCCCTTTGGTGGTTGTTCCCACTTTGAAGACATGTATGAATCTCTTCACCAACAAGTAATAACAATGTACCGGTTACTAGCATGCAAAGCAAACAAACGCCGAAATACTATTCTAGATTCCGATCTATACAAATTATAAGAGGACCCCTCGTAGAAGACTCACAAAAATAGAGTGTAAGTTTTTGGACGAGACAAAAAACCTCCTAGTGAACAATAGACCTAGTGGCACGACCGATGGTAGGTCATGCCATGAGCCCTCAAGGTCCACCGCTTGGGCATATCCAAGTTCATAGACTTCATGTGCTCGTATTTTCATAAAAAAATTAAACATTTAAACAATGATTTTTTATGAAAAAGTTCAATCAAAATATATTGATCATCAACAAAAAAAGGTACAAAGAATCCCACAGGTAAGAATTTCGGACCACCTTGCGATGATTATAAACACTGAAGTGAGCCGAAAGCGCGTCGCCGTCCTCACTCCTCCCTCACCGGAGTCGGGTATAGCTTGTTGTAGTAAACCTTCTTGTAATATATATATATATATATATATATATATATATATATATATATATATATATATATATATATATATATATATATATATATATATATATATATATATATATATATATATATATATATATATATATATATATATATATATATGGGAAATTCATTGTACTAAGGCCCCGTTTGGAACAAAGGAAAACCGTAGGAATTTTGAAGGATAGGAATTTTACATGAAAATTTCCTATGGTACCGTTTGGAACAAAGGAATAGGAAATTTGGATTCCTTTGAAATTCCTATGGGATAGGCTATTCCATAGGAATTTTGGAGGAAACTAAACATGAGGTCTCACCTCATATTTTAATCTTCCTATGTCTACAATTCCTGTGCTTTTCCTGTGTGACATCCAAACGACACTTTGAAAAATTTCCTGTGGTTTTGATTCCTGTATGAATTTAGAAAACATGACACCTCAATTCCTGCATTATTCCTATTCCTACGTTTTTACTGCGGCCCCATTTGGAACAAAGGAATTTCATAGGAATTTCGGAGAATAAGAATCTTACAGGAAAAATTCCTATGGTGCTGTTTGGAACAAAGGCATAGGAAACTGAGATTTCTTTGAAATTCCTATGGGATAGGCTATTCCATAGGAATTTTGGAGGAAAAAAACATGAGGTCTCACCTCATGTTTTGATCTTCCTATGTCTACAATTCCCGTGTTTTCTTGTGTGACATCCAAACGACACTTGGAAAATTTCCTGTGGTTTTGAATCCTGTAGGAATTCAGGAAACATGACAACTCAATTCATGTGTTTTTCCTATTCCTACGTTTTTACTTCATGTGTTCTAAACAGAGCCTTCATGTGTTCCAAACGGGGCCGACTTCAAGTGACCAACACAACAAAGCAATAACCATCGTCAATGGTGACAATCATAGATCGAAAATCCAGACCCACAACCACACGAACGAAACCAGACCATCGTCAATGGTGACAACCACAGATCGAAAATCCAGACCCACAACCACACGAACGAAACCAGACTGGATCTCAGAAGATCTGTCGAACACACGTCTCCAGACACCCTCCACTGGTTCTAGACATATCATCAAAACGAGAATATGACAGAAGGACCTTAATCTGATTTTAGGATGTAATGTGACCATTATCTCAACATCTTAAAGAAGACACTAAGAAAACTGAACAAAGGATTTCACCCTCCCATCAACAAGATGCCCACTTCCCACAGTAGAAGGAGCGGCATCATCAAGGGGTGCGGATAGGTTATAGGCTTGTAGGATCGTCTCAAGATCGCTCCCTCTCCTGCCTCAACGTACGTACCATTGCATGGTATTATTCCCCTTAAGTGTATCCTCGCTAATAGACATATTGGTACATCTGGACAATGCCCAGTTTGTAATCAAGGGGCAGAAGATATGCAACATTTGTTATTCCAATGCCCTCAAGCGCTGGAGTTGTGGAATTCTCTTGGGGTACATGAAATAATAGAGGATGCTTTGGTGGCCGATCGTGCTGGGTCTGGTGTCCTCGAGTTCTTGCTGCGAAAACAGTCTAATACCGTTCCAGACCTAGATGTTGGTCTTAAGGAATTGATTTCGGTATCTAGTTGGTACCTTTGGTGGATCAGAAGAAGAAGAACGCGGATGGAAGATGTTCCAAATATGACCCGTTGCAAATTGTCTATTTTGGCGATCACAGCAAACGCAGCAAAGATTTTCAAGCCCTTATATAATTCTGATGATAAATGGGCGAAACCTGCGACTCGGCAAGTTAAGCTTAATGTTGATGCTTCCTTTCATCTTGATTCATGTGCAGGTGCTACTGGGGCTATCTTGCGAGATCATCTGGGGGGTTTCATTGCAGCTGCTAATAAATTCTTACCGCATGTGACTTCAACAAAGATGGCGGAAGCAATGGCGATGAGGGAGGGGATGTACTTGGCTATCAGAATAGGTTGTAACGCAGTGGTGGCCGAATCTGATTCAATTGAAACGATCCAAGCATGTTCTGGAGAGAATATTTGGTGGACAGAGCCCGCGGCAATTTATGCAGATTGTGGATTTGGCAAATTCAATTAGAAACATAATCTTTCTCCATTGCAAACGTGAAGCAAATGGAGCTGCACATGAATTAGCCAGGTTTTCTTTTAATAATAAGTCAGTTTGTATTTGGGACGATGACCCCCCTAGATTTTTGTTGAACAATATCATAAACCATGTAACTATTTGATAAGAAAGGCGGCAGGTTCCAGACGCGCTATTTTCCTTGTCAGGGTATCGAAAGGGACTAATAAGGTTTTTAATGAAGCGGCCTGCCGACCTAATATATGTTATGATTTTTTTTTTAAAAGTGTAAATGATTTTGTTTTTAACAAGCCCAAACTAACTTTTAAACAATATCCTAGACATCTCAAGATTCACCGACCTAACGTTCGAAGGTGCTTGTAGAAGGCGCGTTGCGATAAACAGTGCACTTGTTCGAAAATTAAAAGAAAGATAAACAGTGCACATGAGGCAGAGTCATCTCGCCGGATTCGAGGATCAGAAGTCCAAGCCCCACCCAGATAACTTCGAGTTGGAGATCAGCATTGAAGGTGCTGCACAGATCACCGGCCATCCATCACACGCGTCGCCCAAGCGTTGCCACGACCCCAACGACCGACGCTCACATGCCCTGCATGCAGATATACACGTATCCTGCGACGTGGCAACTCGTTGGACAGCTGCACCCTGCTCTCAAACGGTTTATAAAATGCCACACCCCAGTCCACTGAAGACCATCACACACACTTAGCATCATCGAGCTAAAGATTCAATCGTAACCAGAGCGATCCACATCCGAAGCACACTGTCAGTTGTCACACCAAGCAAGCTAAGCTAGTGAGGAGAGATCGATGGCGCATTTCCAGGGCCAGCAGCAGCACGGCGGCAACCACACCACCCTCCTCGACGAGTACGGCAACCCTGTGACGGCTATCCGCGTCGACGAGTACGGCAACCCTGTGACGGCCGGCCACGGCGTCGCCGGCACCGAGGGCTTGGGCCATTTCCAGGGCCAGCAGCACCACGGCGGTCCAACAACCGGCCGCCTCGACGAGTACGGCAACCCCGTGATGCCGGGGCATGGCACGGGCGTCCACGGCGGCGCCGGGCAGGCTGGGTACGGCTCTACCGGCACCGGTAGCTACGACACCGGGGGTCACGGCCGCCAGGTGGGGTACGGCGCCACTGGCACGGGCACCCACGACGCTGGTGGCTATGGAGGCTCTGGCCTTGGCCAGGGAGTTGGGCACGGCGCCACCGGCGCTGGGATTCACGACGCCGGTGGTTTGGGCACGGGGCATAGGGCTGGCCACGACGCTGGCGGTTTTGGAACCACGGAGCACACACCTGGGTATGGCACTACGGGCACCGGACTCACGGGTACACATGGCGCAGGGCACGCTGCTGGGTACGGCACCGGCACCGGCACCGGAATCACCGGTACCCATGGCACAGGGCACACGGCTGGGTACGACACCGGGATCCATGGCACCGGCACTGGAATCACCGGGACCCATGGCACAGGGCACACAGCTGGGTATGGTGCTGCTGGCACCGGAATCGCCGGGACCCATGGCGCCGTTGGCTCGCACCCTCACGGCGGGCTAGCCGAGCACAAGACAGGCGGCACCGGCGGCATCCTCCACCGCTCTGGCAGCTCCAGCTCGGTATATAATTAAGCATTCATTGATTTGTACATGCATGTGCATGGTCTACTCTTAATTTATTCCTGCTGATACTCACTTGTTTGTTTCCTCTGAATCGATTGTGCAGTCGTCCTCGTCTGAGGACGACGGGATGGGCGGCAGGAGGAAGAAAGGCATGAAGGAGAAGGTCAAGGAGAAGCTCCCCGGCGGTCACAAGGACCAGGCCGCGGCTACCGGCGGCTACGGGGGAGGGTACACGGGGACCACCGGCACCCACGGGTACACGGAGGGAACACACGAGAAGAAGGGCGTCATGGAGAAGATCAAGGAGAAGCTCCCTGGCAGCCACAAGGACGACCAACCGCACACCACAGCGACCGCCGGCGGCTATGGACCTGGTGGTGCCACCGGCACCGCGGGCGGCTACGGACATGGTACCACCGGCACCGGCACCGCCGGGACGTACGGCACGACTGAGGGGACGCACGAGAAGAAGGGCGTGATGGATAAGATCAAGGAGTGTCTCCCCGGTGGCGGCGCCGGCCACAGCTGATCATATGCCGTGTCCTTGGGTTGGAGTCGTGGCGAAATAAAGAGCTCTCCCTGCGCTGTGTGCAAGAGCATGTATTAAGCTGTCTTGGACGTCTGTTTTCCAAATCTTTTATGGACCCCCTGTGTGATCGATGTTGTAATGCAGTGAACATGGTTTAATTTCGTTCCTTTAATCCTTTTCCAGGACATGGATTTGCTTCCGTGGGTTGTTTCTAGGACATGGAGTATTAGTATTTCGTTAAGATAAGAATGACTTCCATAAATCGCCTAGGAAGCTTTCGTCGGGACAAACGTACTCGTCGATAAAGTGATCTGAACTGCAGAAGCCCGATAGCTCAATTGGAGAACTTGAGGACCGCATCCAGCCACCCTCCACTCGTTTTCTATTTCTTTTTTGTTTTGTTTTTGTTTTGTAATCTGATAGCTGCTAGCTTCTATTTAATGTCTTGGTTAGCTTTCAGAAATTGCACCTGGACATTTACGTTCTACACCGCCTGAGAGCAACTTCTTTTTTGTTCCTAACTCTTAATTCATTTATTGACCTTTTTCCTTTTATTTGTTTGGAGCAGCTGATTTTTATCCACACATTGAACTTTAGCTTTTGCGGCGGTTCAGGGAATGGCACCACAGTTTTCATCCGAAGTACAATCATGGCCGCATGGGAATCATGAAGACTGATATTTGAAGTTTGGGAATTTTGCAAGTACATGTAGTGTAAAATTTTGGTAGAAATTTGTGTACGCTAAACCTACATATGAGCCCACCGCCATCGGTTTCTAGAGTTTCTACCAGTTGACATACCTCATGTGTGGGCAGGCAAATCTTAACGAGATGATCTCCAGTACCCTGAGATTCTCACTTTGTGATACAAAATAGCAGGCTTAACAATTATGATGTACTGTGCGAAAATTAATGCATCATAATACATGCCAGGAAATTATCTTCAGGCGTACCAGATCAAGTTACTATAAAAATTCAGTAGTTTCCACGTGTTTCACTCCTCTGGGGTTCAAATTTACAATATTCCAAGGGGCAGGGGAGCAAAAAACAATGATGTCAGATTTCGCACAGTGAAGAAGAACTACTATAGATTTAGCCATCTAAGAGGCTTCCACCTTTCAAGCATTTCACAACCCCCAAATTTAGAAAACATCAAAAGGCAAAAGATCAAAAGGATACGAGGAGTAAACAACAATAGTGTTAGGACAGTGAATAACACTATAGTTTGGACTTTGTGTATGTATACATCTTATAGAGTGGCAGCAGTGTCAGTGAATAGCCTAAGTGTACAGCAGTCACAATGCGCCTAACCACAGGTAATGACAAAATCACCTAGTTGCACACTACCATCCACATTTCTCTTGTCAGGAATCCAAGTAGGTCTTCATATACTCCGCCTATATCTATATCCAAGTCTTTGTAGGACTATCGTGATTTTCATCCATCACTAGATTCGGCGACTACAATAATAACACCCAGACGGCCTCTAAAAGTTATTTTTAAAGTGTAACTAGCCTTGCCGAAGCTAATCTAAACTGAGTCTCCGATGTCCCCTTGTGAACATTCTTTGCTCACATCACCATGGTTTGTCCTACTTTGGCATGACCAATGTTTGACATAGTCGACTCCAACAATACTAAGCACAAGCGCATGCCATTTCTATAAATCCATTTGTGAGGGGTGCTAACACGATCTGCTCAAGCCATGTGCTTTCCATTTTAGAGAATATAAGCCATATGTTGTTCCATTTCTTCACCAAGAAATAGAGGCGGAAATGGGCTCACAGAGCTGCAGCTCTTGCTATGTCAAGGAAATTTTCAGGAGAATGAAGATCAGATGCCTTGAAGGGAAGCAGCCAAGATATGAGACCAAAACGGTCAAGGTAGAAGTAAGGAGAAACACTCTTCGAGACATCATGCACTCTCCGCAGAGCTTCGAGGCGGAGGAGACTGGGGCACCATCATCTCGGAGGCAATCTCCAAGGGTCCGTCCCCTTGACCTGGATTGCTCTTACGAGAATGGCTCTCCTGACTTCCAGGGTAGCTTCTCAGTAGATAGAATGTCTATGAGGAGCCAAAACGGCAAAGCCAGGAGAGTCAGCTTCAGGTCTCCTGATGAAGCAGACATATTCATCATTCCTGCGCGCAAAGATCCTGATGGTTACTCCTCCACTGATGATGAATCCCCGGAGAGTGTGAGTGAAGAAGGCATTGGTGCAAGGAGAACTCACTGTGCCATAACCAGATACTGATAGGCTTGCTATCTCGTGTAATATCAAAACTAGCAGGCTGGAAGAGAAGGAATCACAGGGAACAAGCTCACTGCTCAGGCTGTTTCTTCAGAGAAGATGCCTATGGTACTGCAGCGGTAGAAGTATGTGCCTGTATAGATGGTTCACCAAGGAATATAAAGTTTGCCAGTTTAAGGCTTACTAATGTATTTCATGCAGGAGTCTGTACTTTTATGTTTCCTGCCCACCAGTTTCCAAAAATATTGTCTTTTTTTGCCTTGCTGTTCTCTACTGGAGAATATCCAAGGCAAGATTATGTACTGTACAGAATATCCTACATACACAAGTATAACAAGTACTTATCTCATAAAAAATATTCATTACCTGTACAAGGTTTGTTTTCTAGGACTAAGGGCAAATATTCCCGGCAAACATATATGGCCTCATAAAACAGCCATATCTTTAAGATATGTTCTACAGCAAAATGGTAGTCACCAATGTGAACCAGGACGAGAAACACCAGGTGTTCTGTATTCTACCTCTACAGTTAGCTATATTCAGATTTAAATCCTTCTGTGAGAGCAACAACCTTCGAAAGTAACTTTGGTTGTAGCTTAGAAACAGCTTGCCGAATATCCTATAAAATGATAGTTCTGGTCAGAAAAGTTGGCTTTTGACAGCTGTTTGATAGTTCATTGGCTACATACCTCAAGACTATATCGATTTGAGAAATGGGTGAGTATGATTGTCTCGTTCCTGAACCATTGGGAATGCTCCATTATCTATGCACCACAAAATGGGTATAAGTTAGTGACCGATAGTACGTATATACAATTATCTCCTCTACTCATCAGAATTGTCCCAAGCTCATTAGGATGGGTAGGGCGTGTCAGTATGGGTACCTCAGACAGGTGCATGTGGCCATGCTCTCGAGCATGATCAACATCGACTTGGTCATCTAGGAAGGTCGCCTGCCAAATTGTCAAAAGGTGTTGGTACGAAATGATGGAAGTACATAACAAGTGAAGGAAGTTCAGATTGCCTTTGGCATATTCTCCGGTGAACAAGCCATTAATTGTTACAGTATTATCCTATCTATAACAACCAAATGTGATACATGTGCTCTTATATAAGCAACAGTACCATATTACAGAACACAATTTCTAAAATCAATTGATATGCGAAGAACACCATCCTGTTACACTATTAATCATAGTCCATCTATTGCTTCTTTAACACAATGTCATCCTCTGGGACAATATTACATCCCTAAATATGTCCAATTTTGTAGCATTGTCTTTTATATTATTTTAAAATAAGTTATGTATGGTAGGCCAGTCACAATGACAGTCCGCGGAGTAAAAAGAAAGGCGACACTGCAAAGATGTTTCCAGGGAAAGAAAATTTCTAAAGACAGGAACACTAAATTCAATACCTCTGTTATAAGAACCTTTGCTCTCAGGGCATCCGCATTCCGTGGATCAAGAATAAAATCAGATGTTGTATCTCCGGTAAAGGCTACTTCTGGGTACAGTATGGTATCTGTAATCTAATAAAACATACACTGAATTACGGTGTACAAAAAAGTTATGATTGAGAGTACAACAAAATCTTACCTCAGAGCCTGAATCCTTTAATTTCACTATTTGACTTCCCTTCAAGTGAGCATATTGTTTCTTCAACTTTCTTCGAACAGAGTATATGACGTAACCCTTCACAATATTCAGAAGGAAAGAAAAGGGATAATAAACATAAACTTATGTTCAGTACCTGCACCGTGAGTAACTGTATTATTCAACTGGTTTAAGGAGCAGTACCTGGCTGGGTACAGTATGGTGAGTCTGAAATGGTCTGGCAACAAGATCATTACGTATTTCATATGTCTCTCCTGAAAGAAATTGTTGAACCATAAGAAGTGAACACGGAGAAAACAGAAAGACAACTGTGAAATAATCTCCATACCCAAATCAAGAGCAACTAATTCAACGTCCAGGTCAATTCGACTCATTCTACGATGGATCTGAAGCATCTCCTCAACATCATCCCTTATGCATGGAGGTACAAACACAGTTGGAGGCTTCAAATTGTAGAGGCCACGGGTTGCTATATACATTGGAAGACCACCCTGAACAGTTACCAATATAACTGATTCGTTAGTGATTTTTTCCAGAACAAGCGGATGTAAATGTGGACACATAAAAGTTATCACTAATTTTTTTTATAAAGAGAGATATATGATGTTATCACTCAGTCACTCTGTAGCAGCAACTGTAACACCATAACATTGGCACTAGAGCATATGGGACACTGAATGTCAAACAACGTAACATTGCGCCTCACTACGTTGCAACAATGAAATAAAATGGCATGATTAAGAAGCTATTGCTAACCCTAGTAAATATTATTCGATTAGCTATCTAATCATTTGCACATTGTTACTTGCTGCACCACAGTCATCATCTTTTTACATGAACAATATCATTATAATGTCATTTCCACACAAAATTTAAGGGCTGGACTCCAACTCAAAATGACGCATCCAAGCCAAACTAATCAACCAAGTACTAGTAAGTACTAGAACAGAGAGGAGACAATCTTATAAAAGAAGGGTTCAAATGCTCACGATGTGGTCGAGGTGGGCGTGGGTGATGAAGAGGTTGTCCTGGCGCACGGCGAAGAGAGGGCCGCGGCCGATGTCGAAGGCGACGTTGAGGGACGGCACCGTGACGCAGGTCTCGTGCCCGCCCACCGAGATCCCCTCCACGCCGTACCCCTCCGCCTCCACGCCCTTGCGCTGCACCTGGGCGCGCGCGCGGCGGTACTCCTCCTCGTCCGTGAGCTTCCGGTCGAGCATCGACAGCATCCCGTTCCCTCCGGCCCCGCCGACGCCGGGCCCGGAGGCGGTGGAGGCGGCTGCCTTCTTCGCCGCGAGCGTCTGGAAGCTGGAGGCCGAGGAGCCGGGGGTGGGGGTTGGGGAGAGGAGGCGGCGGCGGTGAGCGAGGCGCAGCGGGGGGAGGGAGAAGAGGGAGGCGGTGGTCGCCATTTCGGCGTCTGGCTGGAGCTGGAGCTGGAGACGAACGGTGGCGACGGGGGTTCTGGGTTTTTGCTGCGCTCTGGGTCGAGGATAACGAGACGCTTTCGCGTCGGAGCCCTGTCTTGTCGAGGTATTACCGGTTCCTCGGCGCACGCAGTGCCTGCTAAGAGATAGCTGCACCAAGCGGTCCCGATTCTTTTCCCACCCCCTTCACTTTGATCCCTATTCTTTAAAATTGCACGTTTAGGTCTTAATTGTTTCGAAAGTGTGTCATGCGAGGTCTTAAAATCGTCTGACCACCGTTGACCGCTGCCACCTCGGCTGGTGGGGTCCGTAGGCTCAACGGACGGAGGTGAAATTTTGCCAATAGCCCCTTCAGGTTTTAGTTCTTCTAATTGCTAGTCCTTTATCCCAATTGCTAGTCCGGAGGAGGAGCGGCCTGTCGGGTCGAGCGGAAGCTTCGGCGTGTCCTCTCGCCCGCGGAGGGACCGCACTGGGGGTAGATGCTGCGCACGCTGCCGCCGTAGACTTCGGAAAGCACAAGGGGTAGATGCTGGGCACGCTGTCGCCGTCCTACCTCCGGTGGGTCGTGGCCGAGCTGTACTACGGGGACACGGCGCCCTGGGCGCGCCTGGCGCGGGAGGTGCTGGACGACCCCGTGTACGTCGACCGCGTGGAGTGGGAGCACGTGCTAAAACCTGAAGGGGCTATTGGCAAAATTTCACCACCGTCCGTTGAGCCTACGGACCCCACCAGCCGACGTGGCAGCGGTCAACGGTGGTCAGACGATTTTAGGACCTGGCGTTAAGGGTGGGCGTTCGGTCTTTTCGGTTAGTTCGGTTCGGTCTTTTTGGTCTTTAACAGTTTCGGTCATCTAGAAAATGATACCCGTAATAAATTCGGCCTTTCCGGTTTTCTGTTATTCGGTCTTCGGTCTATTCGGTTCGGTCTTCGGTCATGACCAAATAGACCAAAATCTAGTGCGCAAGAAGAGGAATCGGCGCCTGGTAATGGGAGAGTGGGAAGCGATCGACAGGTCTCTCGCGCACGGGAGAATCTACATTACACGGGGCTAGGATACTCAGTTGTTGGGCATAGAGACTATATGGTATGCTTGGTTCCGTAGTTGGGACTATAGAATATATGCACATAAACTAGGCTGGCACACAAATTTGGCTGCTTTCGTACGTAATTCTCTCAAAATAAAATAAAATCGGTCTTTCGGACTATTCGGGTTATGTATTAGTGATGACCGAATTCCTGATATAATTTCGGTCTTTTCTAATTTGCTACCCAAATTTCTAACGGTCTTTTTGGTCTCGGTCTTTTCGGTTTCGGTCTCGGTCTTTTCGGTTTCGGTTTTCGGTTTTTATGCCCACCCTTACCTGGCGTGACACACTTTCAAAACAATTGGGACCTAAACGTGTAATTTTAAAGAATAGGGACCAAAATGAAGGCGTGGGAAAAGAATTGGGACCGCTGGTGCAGTTATCTCACCTGCTAATTATCTGGAGGACCTGACTGTAAAATACTACTCCTAGGCCCTAGCAAGGAAGGAACAACCTGCGAATCCAAGAACAGCTGCGAAAAACATCACATCACGTATTGCATTGGATCAGTCTGTATCTACAGACACTCAGTGACGCAATCAGCTAGGATCTTACTACCACTTAAATGTGGAACTGGATCAAGGTCCAAGTCCAAAACATAATTATCCAATAAATATCCACTCCAAACTTCTCCCATCCATGTCCCGTCCACGAATCGTGGCCTACTGTCCAAACCCATCCAAGTCCAACGCAGTTATAACATGGATATCCAGGATCCAATGGATCTAATCCTTGAAGAGACGCTCGCAGCTGCTCCCGGCATAGTGATTGATGCCATGACCGCGAGCTTGGCGTATTTTTTGCCAAATCTGGCCCATTTGACGAACTAAACATATGTGTGGCCCTTTATTGAAACTATTTTCAAATCTGGCCCCTTGAGGTCGGCGCCAATGAGGTTGGAGCCGAACTTATGTAGTTCGGCGCCACCCGTTTCAGTCCCGTAATTTTTCTAAGGATTAAAATAAAATAAAATAAAGGTCGGCTCCAGAGAGGATGGAGCCGACCTGTACAAGGTCGGCTCCATCCTCATTGGCGCCGACCTCAGAGGCCAGATTTGCAATTAGTTTCGTCGGACGGCCAGATACGCGATTAGTTCCCGAAAACGGCCATATTTGGTAAAAAATACGAGCTTGGCCGCTACTAGCGCCGCGGCGCCGCCAGCAACAACCGCTCGGGTGAGCACCGCCCACTCCGGAGCCGAGCTCTCCGACGCCAAGGTCACTGTGCTGCGGCCGCCGCTGGAGTGCCGGTGCTGCGTCTGCGCCTCCCCGGAGCAGACGAAGGGGGCCTTCTCGAGGCACATCTCGACCTGGTAGCTGGTACCCGCCGTCGTGTCCGGCCTCCGTCTCTAGGTGCCGGCAGTCGCTCCGGAACGCTCACGCTCACGTTGAGCCTGAACCGCACCAGGAAGAGGAAGTCCAGCTCCGCCGCGCTCACGGCCACGAAGTAGGAGTTCTTATAGATCCTGTCCTCCACGAACTTGGACGTGAGTCACGTGACGAGGATGGCGGCCGTAAACAGCCGTTGCGCGTTGGTCGACACCACGCGCACGGCCGCCGCGCTGGAGCGGAGCCGATCCAGGTAGGCGTACGCCACCACGTACACCTGCGGCGAGACCTGCGCGCACCTGGAGAACCACTCTAGGAACTCCCGCACGCCTATGTCCAACGCCGTAACGGCCCCCTCGTTGGGCGCGATGTTCCGCTCAAGCGAGCACCGACACGACGACTGACGGCGACAGCGCCGCCGGGTGAAGGAGACGAGCCGGCGGAGCGGCATGCCGGCGGCGGAGCAGCGTGGGGACGCGCAGGGATTTGGGGAAAAAGAGAGTAGGTCGAATGGTCCAGTGGATAATGGATTACCCACATGTTTCTTAAAAAAAAGGCTTCCCTTCGCAAAGATCTCTCCGCGCGCTCTACTCAGCTGACAAGTGTCGAATTTTCGTTCGCTCTCGCTCCCACCTTCTCTCCGTGTGTGACAAGTGGCGGCTGCCTGGTGGTGCGCAGAGGGTCGTTTGTGCATTTATTTTGAGATTCGTTTTTTCAAAATGAAATATCTTGAGAACCGTTTATCCGAATTATGAACCGTTTTCATTTTTGAACTCCTCGTGTCGAGATTTTCAAAATTAGATCCCATGTTGATAGGTTTCGACGAACTTTTTTTTTGTACTTCGGATTGTGTATAGTTCGTACAACGTGTTTGTAGTTGTACGTACAACTGACCTGTTGTACGTAAAACCTGATCTGTACAACTAGTTGCACGTTCAACCTGGTCTGTACAACTTGATCTGTGTAGTTGTACAACCTGATCTGTGTAGTTTTACGTTCAACCTGATCTGTACAACGTGATATGTGTAGTTGTACGACCTGATCTGTACAACCTGATCTGTGTACTTGTACGTACAACACGGTCTGTGTGTTTGTACAACCTAAATTTATGTTTGTACATGGTGTTGCATGTTGTTTGTACAATTCTGATTCACAGATCTAGATCTGGATTTGAATCTGGATCTGTGCATACGCGGGGCCGTTCACTCGGTTTGCGTGTACACGTGGCGACAGCAGCAGCTCGCGCGCCGGACCGCGAAATCGCGAAGTGAGACCTCTCTACCCGATTACCCAACTCTGACGTACCAAATCCGTCCAACTCAACTCGGCCTAATATCCAGTTGGGGTCCGCGTCCAAGATGGCCCAATCCAACTCGGTCCAGCTTATTTCAGGTCCAAAACCCATGGACGTCAGAGATCCAGTTCCAGATTTACTACCACTGCATCAAGTCAAGAACTGATGCATAGAAAATAGTAGTGGACAACCTACAGCAACCACTGCTATGTTGACTGATACCATCATTATGATCACACAAAAGTAAAATTCAGAAAACATAAGACTACTACATTTACATCTACAAGTATAATTCATGATCATCTGGAAAGAAGGACGGCATATACATCACAAGATCACAAGCATTCGCTACTGCAAGTATAAACCTAGTGGTATATGAAATCAGACTAGTTGTCGTATATCCGGGAATACATATTTACAAGTTACAAGGTGGTTATGCACAGAGTTTCTTTCAGGGATATGGTTATTCACAGATTACAACTGAACTGATACAGTATACAATACAACGAAATAACAGCACTAAATTGAGGCGATCGGCATTCCGTCCCTGACTACAAACTGCCTTAATCCAAATGTCTTCGGTGATCCGACGAAGGCAACATCAGAGCTAACAATTATTCTTGACTGAGAAGTGAGGATATATGCATCTCTGATAAGGAAGTCCTTGATGATAGGCAATGGAAAGCCTTTTCCGAGATACGAGTTTACATAGGGTACAAACAAATTTTTCAGGACGATCCTCATCACCCTCTGACAGTGTAACAGAATAATCATATCAGATGAGGCATCCAGAAGGAAACAAATGATGTTCATGATAGGTAATACTATCACGTATAATCAAAAATATGTGCAGCAGTGCAGCTCTGTTAGTAAAAATAGGTGTTTCTACTGACATCAGTTTAAGGCCCTACCACTAGGACACAAAATCTGGAGCAGCTGAAAGACAACAAAGTACATATAATAGAGACCAAAATTACCTGCACTACAGCAGTGTGGAGTTTGCCGATGTTACTCCACTTCAAGTCGAACGAGAAATAATCCAATTCAACTTTCCCCACAAGATTATTCTCAGAAACACTTGCACCTCCAGATACAGCTACTGACTGCAGTGTAGTAAGGGCGACGGTAAGAGACTAAAGAAGATGCTGACTACTGATACATCGCTTCTAGTCATTGTATGAGATGTTAAGCATGTCAAATAGCATAGTTCAGGTTTCATTTCTTGAAGCTCCCACTGAGTAAGAGTTTAAATATTTCGAGCCTGAAGCAACACAAAGAAAAAGTGAGAAGTGCTCCTGTGCTTTCCGGGGAGTTTTTCTGCACGAAATATAAAGCGCATCGACGGCTGTGATTAGGGGCGGACATGGGCTTGGACCTTACCACATCGCTGGGTTCACATGGGATCTAGAAGTGACGTAAGAGGGGTACTAATCACAGCCGTCGGTGTACTTTAAAATTCGTGCAGAATAACTTTCCCGAAAGTACAGAAGCATTTCTCAGAAAAGGTATATAGCATAGTTCAATTTAATTTAGTTTTTTTTCTTGAAGCTTTCATTGAGTAGGAGTTCAAATATTGAGAGACTGAAGCACTATAATTTATACTATCAGATGGTACATATGTGTTGCCATTTCAGTTCAAAGCATTACCTTCCATGAATTGAACAACTAACACTGAAGCACAAAATTCAGTGAAGATAAAACTCACCAGTGATATGCATGCAACTGGAACTATGTCACCAGAACCCAAAACGTTGACTATGACATCTAAGTCAACGGTGGCATCAACACTACCCACATTAATCCTCACTGTGGGAGGTGATATAGCAGAAATGTTCAGCAGCATATCTTCGTTTGGATATTGACGGTACAACCTAGGAATCAAAAACCTCCAGCTAGCAGTGTTCAAAAGAGACTGATCAGGAACCTTGTCCACTATGTGTTGTAGTGAACCTGCCTGCATGATCAAAGTGTCATGCCAATCAGAATATACTACTTAATGCTTAGTAGTATGGTTGAAACGTTGAGAAAATTGCCTAAAAAAATTAAAATTAAAACATCTAGGTTCAAGTTAGCAATTTTACACTGACAGTGAAAATATTCTTCTTCTCAAAGAAAAAAAATTAAGTTCACCATGATAACAAATGTTGCCCTCTGGATTAGACCTAGTGAATGATACTTCCTCTAGTCTTGAAAGAGATGACTTTTGGACATTGATACAGTCTCCAAATGTAACTTTGCACATTAATTTCTACTACAATATAAAACTTAAGAAAATTGTTATAGGATGAAATTATTTTTGGAGACACATATGATTTGACAATACGCTCAAATAAGTTTTCAAATATGGTCAAATTTTATAATTTTAACCAAAATTATCTCCATAACATCATGCTTTTCTGGACTGGACAGTAGTATACCTTGAAGTAGAGAGCTGACACAGAGTTGAAAACATCTTCATCCAATGAAATCCATAGCATGTTTGAAGAGCTGCCAAGAGGCTGTGCAAGTTTGGTCTCACCAAAATGCATGTGTTTCGAAAGGGCGGTTTTATCAGATGGAATAAATAGCCCATCTATATCAAACTGAACGGAGGAACTTTTGAAGAGCGGATCATCAACAAATGTTACGTTCACAGTAGCGACTTTATCAACATAAATCTCCTTTGGAATACTTTCCAGGAACAAGTCAAGCTTTGAAGCACCCTCTGTTATTTTGTTCGTAATTGCATTTTCCACCGATGATCGGATATGATTGCTAAAACCATCTATGAAGCTACAGACAGTAAGAGCTCAATCAATTTATGTGAGTTTAATACCATCTAATTACTAAAATAGTGAATTTCTTTTAGAAAGAGAACACCTAGTACACTTCAGAGTTCAAAAACATAGCAGAATATAGACACAAAAATCTCTCCATAAACTATGATATCATGTCAAAATTTAAGTTTACAAATTTCACATGATTTCTGAAATGTAAAATTTATTTATACTCCCTCCGTTCCACAATGTAAGACTTTTTAGCTAACTAGTTTAGCTTGCTAAAAAGGCTTATATTTTGGAACATAGGTAGTAGTTGATATAAGAAAAAACCATTTTGTAAAAGTATTTGCATATGTAAAGGCGGGAACCACGTACACTTGATAAAACCAAGATGATCCACCATTCAGAGTTATGTCCAAGTCTTTCATATAGCAGCCACACTCCGTGACAAACAGTTTGAGAGATCCATTTTCATTCTTCATCCCCATGGAAACTCCAACATCCATTCCTTCAACCTTAGTGAAAAGGATTCATGAATACACCTCGTACCTTTTTCCATATAAATGTCAAGGGTGTGTACTACTAAAAGAACAGGTAACAGACGTGTGCATATCACATATGCAAGCACCATACTGGATAAAGCAAAGATTTGATAATGAACTAAGAACACTTCTAAGCAAATGAAAAATTATATAAATAAAGCTGCAGCCGTTTGCCAAAATAGGCATGTAACATAAATCCATTCAACTACCTGTTTGTGCATGCTTCCATGTAAAGATTTTAATAACAAAGTAACTGACACACCTTGTCCAAATGAACAAACAGCTTATCATCACACCAATTAACGAAATACGCTTCTGACCACACTTGACTTCTGACACAGATGGAAAATTAAGTTACGGAAAGGATGTTTTCTTCTTTATAGGTGTTTAGCAACACCTAGTTTTTATGGTTAAGTAGAACAACCATGCTGCTACCAATAGGTAGCTGAAATATCAGTATTCTGTAGGGAATACAGAATGGGAAAAAACTAGTGTGGCAAAAATAAAATTTTCCCTATTCTGTAACACAATTTGTGCATACTCACCCATGTACTGAAGAGATGGAACTAAATTTATAACATATACATACTTGAGTAGAAAATGTTGATAAGTATGAGCAAGTTCTGATTTAATTAGTTGACGAGTATGAATTCAGAATTCCTTGGTTAACTAATTTGTCTTCCTTCTTCAGAATGCAATTAGTTTTATTTCTGAGCATTTAACACTTGAATCATTTCAATAACATCTTGCTGCCTCCCTCAGGAACAATAGTACAACCAATCTAGTGCATGAAGCCCGTCAGGTCAGCTGTGGTACCTGAATGGAAGCACTCCCACGGTCAGAGATGGTGACGAACCAGGAGTCGTACGAGTAGCTCCACTCCATGGTGAGGTTGACGCTGGAGATGGACGCGGCCACCACGACCCCGGTGTCCCCAGCGGCGACGGTGGAGTCGGCGACGGACACGCCGTCGAGCACGATGCTGGAGGCAACCATGTGGACGTTGCCGAGGAGCGGGATGTAGGCGGACCGCTCGATGTCGGGGACGCTCAGGTGCGCGAGGGTCTCGGCGGCTCGGGGCACGAGCAGGTCCTTGGCGAAGTCGAGGCCCGACTGGGAGATGACGGCGGAGATGTGCGGCGAGGCCGCGGCGGCGGGGGAGGAGGTGGAGAATATGAGGGTGGCCAGGAGGAGGAGATGGAGATGGGTGCCCATGGCGGCGAGGGGGCTAGTGTTCGCCGCCGTGGTGGTGGTGACGGCGGCGGAAGTGGGAGGTTCGGTGGCGTGCGCGCGGTGGAGGGCGAGCTCGCGACGGCTTTGACCGGCCCTACTCCGGGAGTGATTGAGGGTAGTGTATGCGAGTGGGGTTTGCAGCGTTGACGTGGCGGAAACGTGGCTAGATCAGAGGACATACGAGAGTAAAGAAACCACGATCCACACGTTTTGGTCTTCCCCAAAATTTCATCAATTTCTAAATTCAAACAAAAAACTCATCAATTTGCACAAGTCATTTGTAATGTCTTTTCAAAAATGCCCCCTCTGATTCAAAATTAGTGTCGGCAGTCTGCATACGTTTTATACTAAGCTTGTACTGTTTATATTATTTGGCGTGCCAAAAGACCGGTATTTCGAGAATAAAACAGGGTTTGGAAAATCCGCTCTATTGCTTTCTGTCTTGAGCGTATGAGATTCAACATTTTCAGTTATAACGGAGTCTATGTATTCTGTTTCGCCCTTGTCCTTCATTTTAATCTTGAGCAACCATCCTCTTATCTAATCCAACCAGAGGTGTCCTACGCTCATGATTGGCCTTTTTTTTGTCGACACCTTTATCGATCATGTCTTCATCCCGACCATTCGTAGTCATGTTCTACATTGGTCATCTTTCATGTATCGATGCCTGCCTTCTATACACAACGAACCTCCTACCGAGATCCTAACTCCCGTTTCTTTGTCCTTGCCTACGTCTTTGCCTCCAACCAATTTTACTAATCTTTTTATTTGCAAGTGGACGAAACAATTAGAGGCTAGCTTGTTATAATATACGTAGTATGATTTTCTTAAGGGAACATTCAAAGTCTAGACATGTTTAAATACAAGATTCATTTGAACGTTGCACTGAAACAATTCTGAATTATAAGATATTCAGAATGTATATTAAAATATCTTATAAGATATTTTAAAATATTATGTATCTAGACATGTTTAAATACAAGATTTATTTGAACGTTGCACTAAAACATGTGTAGACACATAATGATTAAAAATGGATCCAACGATACGGAGGGAGGATAGAGTATATGAATACAGAAATTTCATCGCAGAGATCAGAAGTAGCGTGTGGTCACCTTTGCTCGTTCTTGCTGCCCGACACGAGCCGAGCCCCGAGCCCCCGAGCCCGGTCCAAGTGTTCAACTCCAACTGTCCAACCCGCCCGGCCCGCACGCTTTCCCCTCCACCAAGCTTTTACCCCACCCGCTTCCCCTGCCTCCCTTCTAGAACCTCCCAGAAGCGAACGCGAGAGCCCGCGGCGGCGGAAGGTCATGGCGATGGCGACGCAGACGGGGGTCGCCGCTTCCAAGGTCCTCATCCTCGTCGGCGCAGGTCGTAAATCCCCTCTCCCAAATATTTCGATTTTCGATTGGACCTCTTCGAAATTCGAATTGGCTGGCTTATATATATTGATCCCGAAATGGTGATTTCGTTGCCGCCACAGGCCTGACGGGGTCGATCGTCCTGCGGAACGGCCGCTTGTCCGATGTGTTGGCGGAGCTCCAGGTCGGTCGATTTTTCAGCTGATACCCTTGTTAATTTTGTCGCTTTATTGATCATTATAGAGTATAAAATCCCAAATGTTTGTAATACTGGGATTATAGGAGCGTTACCTCTGCCCTTTCTGATCGACGCATTATTATAAATCTGTACTTCCCTAAGCACGTCGCGTGCTTGCACTTTAACGAATAGAAAAACTTTTTTTTGCAAGGTAATACGTTTCTCATTGATAAAAGAACAAGATACAAAGCACGTTCCCGACCTCCAAAGTAGTTTGCCATAGCACAAACCATTACCGTTGAAAGAATCAGACTGGGGCAACACGACCCCGGACACGCCATCGAACTTCAGAACCGGCACCCCCGCACAACGACGTCGGAGTACGTCGCGTACTTGCATTTTAACGATTAGAAAGACTTAGACGCAGGAAGGCACACATGGAGTAGTAAGTATATCTTGATACCGTATTTTACAACCGATTCCGCTCTGTCACGTTCATGTATGTATGGAATGTATGGAACAAAGCTTTTGATGATCTCGTCTTTCGCATAACAAGTGAATGCACCAATAGGCACTAAATCATCCAACTTATGTTATTATTATTAGTGCTCCGCCATTTCATAGTGTTTTGTCACGCACGTGCCAATGTTTAGACCATCCTGTAGTAATTTATGTCGACCTTCAAAGTCTTAAAGGATCATTCCGTGTTTTTTACCCGTTCTCAGGAGGTCATGAAGGGCGTAAATCAAGGAGAAGGTTCGAGCTCCCTTGACATGGCCCTTATTCAAGCTCAGGTATGCAGCTGTTCCTACTTATATCTTTTGCGCCATTAGTTGCATAGAAATTACACTAGCGTCCTTCACTATCTGTGACTAACTTTTACTTTTTTGTTTGTGTACTAGCTTCGGAATTTAGCACAAGAAGTCAGAGATTTGACTTTATCCAAGCCCATTACCATATTGAGTGGCAAATCTGACTCTGGAAGTATGTACCTGTCTCATCCTCCTCTCACAGTGTTTTAGCTTGTTCTCTCTTAGCAAGCTCTGCAAAAAAAACCAATCCATACTCTAAATATAGCTTTCATTACAGATTACTTGTATTATCCAAGAATGTTTGAAAAACTTCAGACAGATAGTTACTTAAGACTGTACTCTTCTAAAATACTGCAATTCAAAGGATGCCACATTCATATTTTTTTCACCTCGTGAAGTTTGTACATCTGTAATCTCATAATGACTGATCCATGAGTTTGATGTTCGTTTAAAATTTACAATTTATAATGAAGATTGGTTAATGAAACAATAAGGCTGCTATTGTTTTCTACAACATGTATGAGCCTTCGGCAAGGGCTTCTTACCCTCATTCTTTTTATTGTATTTACTTGCTGATTCTTATATCATTTCTTCACCTGCATGTGCATTTCTCTTCAGGCAGTTTATCATCCTACATACTACCAGCAGCTGCAGTTGGAGCAGTAGGTTATTGCTATATGTGGTGTAAGGTAAGATAGATATACAGCATAAAAATCCGTTGTCGATAATATCTCTATCTGCAATTTTTCCAAGGGTCATGATTTGCTACACCACAAATGTTCCTCTTACAACATTTATAGAGAAAATATATATCTTTTTTCCCATCTGTTGTTAGTTGTTTTTCTGCCCTGTTTCTTGTGCATCTGAAATCTCTTCAGCGGCATTCTTTTCCTTTGTTGATCCAACTGTAAATGCTTATAACTGGTGCACCTCCCTACATAAATGATGAACATGAAACATCCTGTCAAGAGTTTTAAATGACTGGTGGATTGTCTCCTAAATTCACTAGGATTTATGTTAAACCCTCACATACTTTGTATGCTAGCGATGGCTCCAAGTTGTTTTCTTTCAATATGAAACTTGCTATGCAGAGTACATACATAAATTATGTGTGTAAATTTGATCTATCATGCTTTCTTATATGTTATAATATCCTTATACAGGGATGGTCCTTCTCAGATGTCATGTTTGTCACGAAACGCAATATGGCCAGTGCTGTTGATAGCATGTCAAAGCAATTGGAGCAAGTTTCATCAGCACTAGCAGTATGTTTTAGACGACACTGTTTCATATTCAGTATTATCTTCCTTTCATATCTACTGACTAGTGACTTGGACTCAATTAATTTCAGGCAACAAAAAGACATCTAACTAAGCGCCTCGAGAATTTGGATGGCAAAATGGATGAACAAGTGGAGATGTCGAAACATATCCGGAATGAGGTTTGTTCCTTTGCGATGATGTTAGTCCTTGGCTGTGACATGATGACATATTGAATGCTTCACGCGCGGGATTCCATAATTTTGTTTTGTACGCATGCGATTCCATAATGATTCACAAATTTGTAAAGTTTGTTTTTGCAGAGCGACACTTCTTCTTCCATTCCCATATTTATATAACCAGATCAGCACCTTCAGATTCCATAATTTTTTTTCTACAAGTGGGTATTTTAGTCATACTGTAGTTCATCTGGAAAAGGGTCAGGATTTTTTGTTTAGAACAAGCGTTATCACATAAGAAAATAGAAGTAGTTGTGGATTTATTATGATCGTTGCTGGCAAAAACTGTAATGTATCCCAATATATTATCATGGAGCAAAGTGTACTTACGACAGTACAATCACAAGCATAAGCAAAGTCATCTTGCTTGTAGTTAGTGGTCTATATGTACACTGTGATTACGTTTACCTATAGTTTTTGGTAAGCTATTGCTAGTGATTGACTTACATTCATGGAGCAGATATATTTTCAGTCTTTTGTTCTTCATTTTCTTCTGAAGGAGCACCAAACACACACTTTTTTTTTGTTCTTTCCAGTGTTACAAGATCTGTTTTGAGAAAAAAATTGTATGTGCATGCTGTATACTTGTGATGCTATGCTATAGAAAACAATTTTCTTCTCAGTTCAATACATTCATGTACTTCTATTCAATGTGCGCAGGTCATTGATGTTAAAACTGACCTATCTCAAATTGGCTTTGACGTTGAAGCAATTCAACAGATGGTAGCCGGATTGGTGAGTTTGAGTATCCTGGAACCGTTGCGCATAAACCTTTGTCCAAGACCATTTGATTATTTCTGATTTTTTTTTCTGTACCATTATCAGGAGGAGAAGATTGAGTTGCTTGACAATAAGCAGGTGACTGAACATACTCATAAGTGTCAGTGACTTGCGGGGCATGCTGAAATTCTGTTTGTCTTAACCTCTTATATATATTTAATCTCAGGATGCCGCTAATGCTGGTATTTGGTACCTCTGCCGAATGGCAGGAGGCATAAAAGAGGGAATAAATGCCAAGTTTTTCCAAGTAAGTGAATCATTTGTACAGGGTTTTGAGTGTGTGCACTGTCCTTTTTAAGGCTTGTTTGTTGGGTGAGGAAGTGATGATCCATATCTGTTATTACCGTGTGGATTAAGTATCTTTCTGATTTTCCATATCTGTTCTTCGGTCCACAGGAAGCGGAAGAAAAGGTCAAGCTCTTAGACCTGGCTCAAACTGAGAAGAAGTCGGTGAAGGTGATATTTGCGCTCCTTCCCAGCCGATTTCAGTATTTTGATGCAAAATCTTCAATCTGATGTTGCGCATGCTACAGGGTCTCGAGCTATTTCTGGAGAGCGCCAAGGAAGTGAAGGCGATCAACTCCAAGCCTAATACCATTGCGCAGAACGACACCAAGAAACCCACCAAGACGTTCGACGTGCCCCTAAAGAGCGCAGCTGTGCACAGATCAAACAGGGTCCTATTTCGGAAGGAAGGCCTCGCGTTGTGAACGACACCTGCCCGCTCGCTCGCTATGTACATTGCATTCTTGATTGCTTTGTTTTGATAGAAAAGAAATATAGAAGAAGAATAACCTGCATCCAGAGTGAGGATTTTCCAGGATAGACAGGGTGCGGGGGCATTCATCTGTCAGAAGCAACCTATATCTGGTTTTGTGATTTCATTTATTCCATGTTCTGATTTGGTGTTATTCGCTTGTACACAAGTGGCGGAGAAACAAATAAACGTAATACTTTTTTTTGCTATCTTGTCGAATTGGGCGGAGAGAGCCTGCTTGTATGAATTCACCTGGCAGCAGGGGTCTAATAGCTATGCGCGCGTCCATCACGTCTTTAGTTCACCACTCGAAAATATATATAAAAAAATCGAAATACAAGACATCCTATAATGTTTGTTATTAAGAAATGTTAAGCACGAGCATTGTGTGCATAGTTCAAACTGTTCATAGCTCGATTGGACTGTCTCTTCTTTTGTGCGTGAGTCAAATTTAGATGTTCAGCGGGTCATCTCCGTGGACTTCCTCTGAATTAAAGCTCTCCTCTAAACATTTCAAAAAAAAAACCTACTCTAAACATTTCAAAAAAAAAAAACCCTACTCTGTAATTCTGAAGAAATAAGTTCTGATGACCTTGCCATGGAGTTGGCGTCGGGGAAGGGAAAGGACAGGCGAACCAGCGTCGATTCTGAGAGAACCTCTGCTCTACTGCTCCGCCCTTAAGTCTCTGCAGCCTCTAGGAATGATAGCCGCTCTCTGCCCGCTCGCCCGGCGACGGTTCCCCGGCGGGCGGCGTGTTCTCCGCCGCGACCCTGCCCGGCAGCGCGGTGAGCCTCTCGATTCCAATTCATGCCTCTCTTTTGCCTCGTTGTGAACCCTAGCTTTTGATTTGGTGCAATGTAAACCCTAGTTCTGTGAGATGGATTTGGGGTGAAATAGAGATGTGCTGAGCTGAGGAGGACCAGATGCAACATGTATCCGATATGTTTGTCATATATCCTGCATATGTTGTCATGTGGGTTTTCATTTTGTTTTCAAAAATCATTTTCCTCTATTTTTGCGTCGATCAAACTTTGTTTGTGAAATAAAAAAACGCGAGAAAAAAAGATGAAAAGAGCTTACAGAGCTGCAGGGACAAGTTATATTTACACATTAGAAGGCGGGTTAAGTGAATTTATTCTGTGAGAATCCTCCGTATGGACGTTGAGATGCTCATCAACTCTATTACCAAGATCCTCATATATTATGACATTTTATCAAAGGCCAACGGAATCGAGGCATTTCATCAGTTTTTCCTTCTTTTAGTGGTCTGCCGTGGGCAAAAGTCAACCTGAACACATTTTCATGTAAATAAAAGAGTTGTCATTTGTCAAAATAATTACTAACAACAGGCAAACAATGCTGTTGAAAGGAAATACAATAAACAGAAATCCAAAAAGGATTGTACAAGGGAGGAGCTTAAACGGGGCACCCAGGTGTGCGAACATGATTCCCCGGCCTTTGATGGTAGTCTTGCTAGGTTCCTTTGAACAGCAGTGAGCCCAGCATCATGAATCAGCACAAACTCAAATTTACAAACTGTGAGAAACCGAGTAAAGTTCGGGTGGCTAGCACGCCGGTTCTGCGTGCAGCCCACCATGGTTCGACCCCGTCAGGCCACAATTTTTCAAATTACAAACCATGTTTCATGTACATCAAAGGTGTCTGGTATACACATTTAGTAAATTCTAGGTACAAAATACTTTTTTTCACGGGTATATAAGTATATAACAAATAGTACTGAAAGAAATCCTTAAGCTTCATTGACAATTTGTCTGTATCGGGCCAGTAACTCACGGGATAAACCTCTACACCTTGTGGAAGCAGATTTCAGCGTGTAAGATGAGATCGAAGTTAAATTACCCTAGCTCCCCATTTTCCATGGATGCTAGTAACTGTCGTCCTTGCTGCAGGAGAGGGACATATCAGAGTAGTTTAGTCATAACTCAAAAGTGTTCACGATAGCATGCTAAATGTAAAAAATGAACAGTATGGCTTCCAGTGAACTACAGTTGTTGCTTACTTTTGAGGTTATCCTAGTAGCTATCTTTATTTTTCTCTCCGCTTTGTAAGTATTTACCTTTTCTTGATGAGTACTTAATTGTTAGGTGAAAACATGCATAATGACTGGACTCCATGACATTGTTCTACCAGATGACAATGATGACATAGCACAATGTGTACTTACAGGATCTGTACATGTTCAAAATCCTCCTCACTTGACCTGATGATAACCTCGCGTCCTGCCCTATGGAGTAGGTAGCATTGTACTTGATCCAGCTCAGGCATCGCTATCACTTTAAGCTTCTTAAGTTCCTTCAGGTTCTGCAATCCTTGTGGAAGTGCCTTCAGCTTGGTGCACTTGCAGAGAGTTAGTATTCTGAGCTTTGGCATTGCACCATCCTCCAATATCCACTCCTCAATATCTAGATCGTGGAGTACCAAATTGTACAGATCTGGAAACCCATCAGAAGGGCAGGTCATGGTTGCACCAGTATATGCCTTGAACCCTATTTCTAACACATTCAGGAACGTTAGCCAGCTCCCAAGAGCTGGCATGGGGTCTTCATCATTCAGCAAATTAGGACAGCTAATTTTCAGCCGTCTCAAGTTGTGTGGGAGGAGAAACAGATCAGGAAGTTGTAGGTCGTGGGGCACACCAAACCTGTCCTCACATTTCCCAACCATTTCCAACTGTTTGATAATCGGGTAGTGCTTCCCAAGGCACCAGGAGGGATTTCCATCCATTCTATCAATCATCGAATCCCATTGCTTTGGCATGTTGGTCGCCAGGAATATGAAAAGAGATTTCAGGTTGCTTTGCATGGTAATGTTCTGCATGTACCATGACTCGATTTTGTAGATATAGACATACTTCAGCGTCAAAATGCTGAAGAGAGAAATAGGGAGCCCTTCCACGGTGGCATCTCTTGCATCAAAAGTATGCAAGTTTGCAAGATTACTGACAGAAGCAGGAAGTACATATGTGCCACCTTTCAAGCCAAGATACCTCAGATGCACCATATAGCGGATCTCTCTAGGAAGATGCCATTTTGCTTTCATGCCATCAAAGTAGAGAACACGCAAGTAGTGTAAGCCGTGAGAAGGGAAGACTTTCCATTCTAATCGAGCTGTGTTGTGGATCAGCAAGGTGTGCAGATTTGGTATTGCGACGCCAACTCCTAGGCAAGCAGAGTCATGGAGAACCACTCTGTAAGCTCTCATTTCATCGGAATATGAGGTATCCACTTCATTGCTGGAACTGCAGTCCTTGAAGAACCCTTCTTTTCGAGCTCGCCCAATTCCCCAGTCACGCAACACATCGTGCACTTTTATGGTCTTGATGCACTTGGAACTCCTCTTTTCAATTAGGATCATGCAGCGCTGTGCCAGTTCTTCCATATGCATGATTGCTGTTTCTTCAAGGGAGTATCCACGAACATTTGGTATGAAACCCTCTGAAATCCATAACTTCGTAAGAAGGCCAACCGGGACCGCATAGTCTTCTGGGAATGATGTGATGTACAAAAAGCATGCCTTCAGATTATTTGACAGATCATAGTAACTTAGGTCCAGTATGGCTTTGATGTCACCTTCATTCTTCATTGCATCCCAATTTATGCTAGCAACCATTCTTCTCCACTCGGTGATTCTGAGATTCTTTGATAGGAAACCTCCCAGGACTACAATTGCAAGAGGCAAGCCATTACATTTTAATGCAAGTGTCTTGCCTAGTTCTCTGAAGCTATCCAGATCATCTCTTTCGTCAACAACATAGTAAGGGAATGCCTTCCTGTTGAACAACTCGATACTTTCCTCATTGTTGAGGAGCTTTACGTTGTGGATTATTTTTCTTGTGTTGGGATGATTGGAAACTGCTGAATTGCGAGTTGTTATAACCATTCTGCTTCCATTTTTTACATCAGGAAAGGTGGCTTGGATCATATCCCAATCTTCATTTCTCCATACATCATCTAAAACTACAAGGTATCTTTTGTCCTTTAGAAAACTGGAGATCTTCTTTATAATTTCTATCTCGTCCATTTTTCCTATTTCTTCGAAGTCTTGAGTACCCATGGCCCCTTTAACAATATCCCTTAGTGCACCATAGACTGTAAATTGCTGTGATATACATATCCACACACATGAGTTGAAATGTTTTTTTGCGACGAGATTGTAGACCTTCTTAGCAATGGTTGATTTACCTGCTCCTCCTGGACCAACAAGGGAGATGACGGTGAGATCTTTATTCTCCGAGTCAAGCAGTTCATCCTTGATTTGGTTGATTTGACCATCAAAGCCAATGACATCGACCTCATCTTCGAAATCAGGAAGTGTCAGTCTCCTAGCACGCAAAGCCTCGTTCTCATCCATACTATATCTTGTCTCATTCAGGCCAGTACTAACAATGCTATACTTTGTGAATTCCTGGAAGATTGCATGCACTCTTGCCGTCACTCTATCAATCCTTCTTCCTATACTGTACAGGTGCATGCAGTGGAAAGGTGTCACACCTGCAGCATCGTAGACTATACTGCAGTGTGTCATGTAAGTGTTGGCGTGTGTGGGCTGGCCATGGGCCGATAGCCAGGGTGGCCGCTTGTGGCCCGTTAAACCAGCAAGCGCTGTTATAAGCTCGAGACCTGTATCCAGCTGAGGTATCGAATGACGTAATCGACGGAAACGTCTCTCATCTTCTTCCTCTCGTTCTCACCTCCTGCTTGCTCTCCTCACCCCGATTCCCTTCCTTCACCTACTCCTTTGTGCGATCTAGATCTCGTAGAGATGGGGTCGTCACAATTTGGTATCTAGAGCCATTTTTTTTTTCACCACAAATTCCGGCGGCGCGTGCTCACAATCCCTCGGCAGTGTCTGTAAATCCGGGCGACAGGTGCGAGTTGCTTCGGCGATTCGCACAAAATCCTTAGCTCGGTAGGATCTGCTTGGGGCGGGCGCGACGGCGCCGGCAAAGGCTTCCGTACAGACGCGGCACGTGCTGACGGCTATGGCGGAGACCTCCGACCATCTCAAGGGGATGCTGGAAGGCATAATCAAGCGCCTCGATGAGCAAGCGATTGAGGCGAACAAGCGACACGAGACTCAGGTCGGGTTCAACACGGACATCACCAAGGAACTGGTGAATTTCCGGAAGCAAATCGACCAGACGCAGTTGGAGGTGGATGAGGCACGCAAGGCGGTAGCAAGCACGTCAGCGCCATCGTCCGTCACCGTGCTGTCCGATCTACGATCGGGAGGGGGTGGCACGACAGTCCAGCCAGCGCGTCTGGCGAACAGCAACAGACCCTTGATGCCGGAGCCGCCAGCCGCTCAGCTGCTTCCCCAACCACATCGCCTACACCTGCAGCAAGGACAGATGCAGAGACAGACAGGGCATCATGAGAGCGAGGGGTTCGTCAAACCGCCGAAGCATGATTTTCCGCGTTTCTCTGGCGAGTTACCCACTCTCTGGTTGGATCGCTGTCTGTCATACTTCGAGTTGTATGCGGTACCGGCGACGACTTGGTTTACCACTGCCTCCATGTACATGGATGGTCATGCAGCACTTTGGTTGCAAGCTTTTCGTCAGACCAAGCGGGCAGTGACATGGGAGGTGTTCTGTCAGGCAGTGGTCGAGGAGTTTGGGCCGGATGAATTCGAAGCACAAATGCACAAGCTGCTGCACCTCAAGCAGCTGGGTTCGGTTTCTGAATATCGGCTACAGTTTGAGAAACTCATGTACCACCTGTTGGCGCTGGATCCGACACTGAACACCAAGTTCTTCGTCACACAGTTTCTGATCGGGCTGAAGGATGACCTGAGGGCTGCAGTACGCATTCAGGCGCCAACGAGTATCACACGTGCAACGGTGTTTGCCAAAATCCAAGAGGAAGAACTGGAAGCACAGCGACCTCGAGCACGCCTGATATCAGGGGGGCGGCCTCCTCCGGTTCCAGCAATTGCAACCCCACGCCTAGGGGCGGCACCACGGGTTGGCAACGATGATTTTGGCCGAGAACGACAACTGCGTGATTTCAGGCGCGCTAATGGCCTATGTTTTAAGTGTGGCGATAAGTACAGCAAGGAGCATCAATGCAAACGGCAAGGACAACTTCTGACGATCCAAGTGGGAGAGTATGGGGAGGTACTGTCTGAAGATGCAGTGCGAGCACTAGAATTGCTGGATGAACCTGAAGAACAAGCAGTGTGTTGTCTGTTGTCGACAAATGCCTTGGCAGGAACAGAGGCACCATCCACCATCAGACTGACAGCGACAGTGGGCGATCAAGTAATGCTGTTGTTGTTGGATTCAGGCAGTACGCATAGTTTCATAAACACCAATTTTGCCGGCAGCATTGGAGCAACAACAATACCAATACCAGCTGTACCAGTGAAGGTAGCCAATGGACAAACTCTGAATTGCGACAGTATGGTGCCCAAGTTACAGTGGCAGTGTCAGGGTAATCAGTTTCAGACCGATTTGAGAGTGCTCGATTTGGGAGCCTTTGATGGGGTGTTAGGCATGGATTGGTTATCCTCTTTCAGTCCGATGCAATGTGACTGGTTACAGAAGTCAATCTCGTTTCAACACCTGGGCCATCAAGTGACACTGCAAGGAGTGTGCAACACTGATACAACACCACTCAGTGAATTGGATTTCACAGAACTCATGCGGTTGGAGGCTACAAACGATATCTGGGCAATGGCAGTAATTGAAAACACGTCAGAGCTCGACGAGGATGGCAAGTTACCTGAGGGCATCAGTACTTTGTTATCTGAATTTTCTGACGTGTTCGCTGAACCTCAAGGACTACCACCGCATCGTCAGTACGATCATGCCATAGCTTTAGAACCAGGAGCTCAACCTCCCAACAGCAAGCCGTATCGCTACTCTCCAGCTCAAAAGGACGAGATTGAACGTCAGGTTCAGGAAATGCTGAGAACCGGCGTGATCGCCCACAGTATGAGCCCCTATGCGGCACCCGTGCTGTTGGTTAAGAAGAAGGACGGCAGCTGGCGTTTTTGTATTGATTTCCGGCGATTGAATCAGATCACCATCAAGAACAAATTTCCATTACCAATTGTGGATGAGTTACTGGACGAGCTCGCTGGCGCAGCGTATTTCTCAAAGCTGGATTTACGTGCGGGATATCATCAAATACGCATGAGGGAAAGCGATGAGGAGAAGACGGCTTTCAAAACTCATCATGGGCATTTTCATTTCAAAGTGATGCCGTTCGGATTGACCAATGCTCCAGCAACTTTTCAGTGCTTAATGAACACCATTTTTGCGCCTTATACACGTAAGTTTGTGATTGTTTTTCTTGATGACATTTTGGTCTACAGTGCTACTGCACAGGAACATCAGGAACACCTCAAGCTCGTGCTGGAATTGCTGCGAAAACATCAGTTGTATGCAAAGGCCTCCAAGTGTTCGTTTGCCAAGGATCAAATCGAATATTTGGGGCATGTGATTTCTCGAGAAGGGGTTGCAACAGACCCTGAGAAGACACGAGCGATGCTGGCCTGGCCTGTTCCCACTTCCTTTACAGAACTGCGAGGCATTCTCGGGTTCACAGGGTACTACAGGAAGTTTGTCGCATCTTATGGAATTATCGCTAAGCCGTTGACACAATTGTTGACTAAGAAGGTGTTCCAGTGGAATGATCAAGCCCAAGCAGCGTTCGATCAGTTGAAGCAGGCCATGGTAAACACACCAGTTCTCGCTCTGCCTCAATTCGATCGCCCTTTTGTCATTGAGACAGATGCGTGTGATACTGGGATCGGCGCTGTGCTGATGCAAGACAACCATCCCATTGCATATTTCAGTAAGGCATTAGGGATCCGTAACCAGAAGTTGTCCACGTACGAGAAAGAATTCCTCGCCGTCATGATGGCAGTGGACCGTTGGCGTTCTTATTTGCAGCGCGGGCCATTCACCATCATCACTGATCACAAAAGTCTCTGCAACCTGGGAGATCAACAATTAGACACAGAATTGCAGCGTAAGGCGATGTCGAAATTGGTTGGACTCCAGTTTAAATTTCAGTACAAGAGGGGTGCTGACAACGGCGCGGCGGATGCACTGTCAAGAGTTGGGCACCTTTTGACAGCCAATGCTTTGTCACTCTGTCAGCCACGATGGACACAAGAAGTGGTGAATTCCTATGAGACAGATAGCACGGCACAAGAGCTGCTGGCGCGACTGTCTGTAGCGAGTCCGGATGAGCACGGCTACTCTCTGAACCAGGGACTGATACGTTATCAAGGTCGACTGTGGATTGGCGCCAATTCGGCGTTACAAACCAAGCTGATTAGCGCAATGCATCACAGCGCAGTGGGTGGTCACTCTGGTAACACGGCAACATATCAGCGGGTCAAGAAACTGTTTGCATGGAGGGGATTGAAATCGGCAGTGGAGGAGTTTGTTAAGCAATGTCAGGTCTGTCAACAGGCAAAGCACGAGCACACGAATCCAGCTGGCAAGCTGCAGCCATTGCCAGTTCCGCTAGCACCTTGGCAGGACATATCCATGGACTTCATAGAAGGCTTACCCAAGTCTGAAGGTTTTGAAGTGATTATGGTGGTGGTGGATCGCCTGACGAAATTTGCTCATTTCGTGCCTCTCAAACACCCGTTCACAGCGACACAAGTGGCAAAAGCACTCTGGGATCAGGTGATTAAACTGCATGGTGTACCTCTGACTATTGTCTCGGATCGGGATCGCATTTTCACAAGTGCAATTTGGCGGGAACTGCTGTCAACTGCTGGTACTAAACTGTTGTACTCCACGGCGTATCATCCGCAGACGGATGGCCAAACGGAGAGGGTGAACCAATGTTTGGAGATGTATCTCCGCACTGCTGTTCACGATTCACCAAAGCAATGGCGCCGTTGGCTTCCTGTCGCCGAATTCTGGTATAATTCCAGCTTTCATGCGTCGCTGACATGTTCTCCATTCAAGGCATTGTATGGCCGAGAACCCAACTTGGGGGCCATGCTGGAGTGGAACCAATTGGACACCACTGACGAGGAAATTGACTGGATGACACACACAGCTCGGTTGCGGACTCAGTTACTGCGAGCCCAGGAACGCTTCAAGCGGAAAGCCGACAGACATCGCACTGAACGCAGTTTTGAGGTGGGTGATCAAGTGTTGCTGAAGCTCCAGCCTTATGCACAGTCAACGGTGGCGAACAGACCGTGCAAGAAATTAGCATACAAGTTCTTCGGACCCTTCTCGGTGGAACAAAAGATCGGCGTTCTGGCATACAAGCTGAACTTACCACCTGAAGCTCGTATCCATCCAGTTTTTCATGTGTCGCAACTGAAACCGTTTACACCCAACTACACACCTGTTTTCAGTGAACTGCCACGGCCTCCAGACTTGACAGTAGGGGATATTCAGCCTGAAGTGATTCTGGAGCGACGAATGAGGAAGAAGGGCAATGTACCAGTGGTGCAACTATTGATTCAATGGTCAAAACAAGGTACGGAGGCGGCAACATGGGAAGACTATGAGGTACTTCGCGCTCGTTTTCCTGCTGCAACAATTTGGGAAGATGCATCGTCTCAAGAGGGGGCAAATGTCACACCTGCAGCATCGTAGACTATACTGCAGTGTGTCATGTAAGTGTTGGCGTGTGTGGGCTGGCCATGGGCCGATAGCCAGGGTGGCCGCTTGTGGCCCGTTAAACCAGCAAGCGCTGTTATAAGCTCGAGACCTGTATCCAGCTGAGGTATCGAATGACGTAATCGACGGAAACGTCTCTCATCTTCTTCCTCTCGTTCTCACCTCCTGCTTGCTCTCCTCACCCCGATTCCCTTCCTTCACCTACTCCTTTGTGCGATCTAGATCTCGTAGAGATGGGGTCGTCACAAAAGGGTACCGAGCACCCTTTGACATGGCACCCATGAAGGATCGTTGTCCGGTGTTCTCCCTTGCCATGATGTTTGCCGTGTCAATAATAATCTCAGCACTGTAAGCCACATCCCTGACCTCTGCCACCAGGTTGTTCACCATCTCGCCTCTCTCCATCCTCGTGTCGGTATCTCTGAGGAAGCACTGCATGCGCTTGAGCTCAGACTTGAGGGCCTCCACCTTGGCAGGAACTTCACGCAGAGAAGTTGCTTCCTGAATCACAGTGGCTCCTACCCTTTGCAACACTGCTGCAACCACTTGCTCGGCCATCTCTCTCGAGTTTTGCGTTCCAAAAGCACGGAATTATGCAACCTACAGATGATCAGAAACGAGGTATGAATGCCCGATTCCTGTACTGAAAGTTGAACCATGATCTGTCATATCATATTTGCCAAAAACCATGGTCTATCATATCATGCCCGTAACGATACGACTATTTTTTCATACTGTCAATGTTTTTATGGGAAGAAACAATGAATGACTAAATTGCTTTTTTCCTGTTTACAGAGCCAGAAGCCAAGGTGGAACCGCATGAATGCTTAAGAGTATCTGAACTAGGAATCATACGTACCTAAAATTCAAAAAAAAAAAGGAATCATACGTACCTCTGCTATCTGCCAAATGAGACAATGGATTCTGCCATTCTTGATTCTGGATCTGGTTGCCTAGAGGAGTGCGCGTGTTGGATGGATAACCATCCGAAGTCAGCTCAGGCTATGTCAAGTGACAGAGAGTTGTTGTTTCAATATTCTGGAAAGCAGCCCTGAACGTTGACTCCGGGTCCTTGTTGTGACAGGTTGCTGACTTAGTGCTCATCAGTTTGTGTATCTCGTCGCCTATCACGGAAGGCATTGTACTCAGCAAACAATTTGTAAGAGAGCTGTAGGTTTTTTCTCCTTTTCTTTTACATCACATCCTTTACAACGATGTGTGATATCTGGTGGGGCGTTGCGTTGAGGTTGTGTGGTGCTGGCTTTGATCGCTAGGGCGTCTTCGTCGTCGACCCATGTTGAGCGCGGTTTTGGGCCGGCGTGGACGTCGGAGCGGCGGCTCTGGATTTTCACCTCCGTCTTGTTGTATCAAGGGGTTTTGGTGTCGACCTTGGTTGCTTAGGCAATTTGGTCGTCCATCCGTATAGGGTGCGGCCTCGGGGCCGGCGTGGTTTAGTTGTATATTTTTCTTTTTAGGCCTTGTCCTACCTGTTTGCTACTTCTTTATCAATATAAAAGGTAATTTTCTTGCCTTGTTTCAAAAAAATATCTGGTGAGGGTTAAAACCAAACATAATGGCTGGTCTTCATAGAAGAGTCCCCGTTCGTGACCCGCAGCAACACAAGTGAACTACTCCCTCCATTATTAAAATTAAAATGTTGTAAAAATATCTGAAAGTTAAGTTTCGTTCTATGGAATGGATCGGGGGTTTCTCCCTTTACCCCTAATAAATAAATAAATATATTCCATCATTTTTTAAATCGCATGTAATAAACATTTAAATATCTAAAACATCTGGTTACCAGTTTTAGAAAGAAAGTGTACTGTTTGTTGAAATATATTGTCCACTCGTTTTCTTAGTTCAGACTTTTGGGTGAACTCTGACATCCACCCATTATCTAGTCTAGGTATGAAAGAGCCCAGACGACTATGAAGCATATTGTCTACACCATGGTAATCAGTGAAAAAAATACACCTTGCATTGGTAGTCATTAGAAAAAGGTGAAATCTTTGTGAAGGTCACCCGAGCAAGTGTCGGTCTTCTCCTTTGTGAGGTCCACCATAAATACCAGAACGTAACAGATACTGTTTCCTTCAGCCCCACAATATTCAGTCCGGGCATTGAATTGTCTGATTTCCATTCAAGAATAGTTGATCCAGCTCTATCCGCCATCATTGTTTCATTAACAATGTTGCTTAATTAGACCCAATTCCCTCCACACATCCTGTGCGGTAGTACACTGAAATAGCAAGTGTTGAATATCTTCAGCTCCTTGAGTAAAGATTGGACACTGTCCGCTAGTTCCTATATGCGGTAGTACTTTTAGCATGAATATTTTAACTTTGCTTGGTATTTTTAATTTCCAACTGCTCTTGATCGCCGAACCTCCAAGTAACAAGAGCTGACCGTCCAAACTGGTGTCTCCATTGACTATGATAACCTGATCTCACCGTATATTCGCCATTCTTCATTAGTCTCCAAGCAACAAAATCATCAAAACCCGCTCTGTTCAACAGTATTTGAAGAATCCGTCGGACAGAATTGAACAATCATCTCAAAAGTTGCTCATCTCAAATGCCTGAAACTGGATTGATTAATTCAGACACTTTGGTGTAAACAACCCCACCACGGGGATATAAAACCATTCTATTCGGACTAGATGGTATCCAGGGGTCACTCCAAATATTAATATGCTCACCATTGCCCACGCACCAAATATATCCTCTTTTAAAAGTGACTAATCCCGCCAAAACACTTTGACATGTGAATGATGACCCAACTTTTGCTTCAACTCTTAGAATATCTGCATGAGGATAATACTTAGCACGAAGAACTTTAGCACATAAAGATTCAGGTTCATTTATGAATCTCCAAGCTTGTATAGCCAACATAGCAAGATTGAAGGAGTGAAAATCTCTAAAGCTCATCAACCATTCATTCTTCGGATAGCACAACTTTCACCAAGCAAACCAATGCATCTTATTGTTGTTCTCGTGGTCTCCCCACCAGAACTGAGATACGACATCCATCATACTTTTACAGACTCCTTTTGAGATTTGAAACACCGACATATCATAAACATGGATTGCTTGAGCTACAACCTTTAATAAGATCTCTTTACCTCCCAAGGAGAGATGATTCTCTTTCCATTCATTAATCCGTTGAATTATTCTCTTTTTTTTTAAAACAATCAGTCATGTCCGCCCCCACCAACACAGAGAGACCTATATATTTGTCGGATAGAGCTTCTATATATATATGTAAAGTCTCACAATCTCTGTACGTAGAATAACATGAGTATTGGGAGAAAAGAATATGCTTAATTTAGCCACACTCGCCATTTGCCCTGAATTTGCACACTAGGAATCAAGCACTTGCTGCAAGGAAGTTGCATTAGTCATATGAGAATTCAGAAAACGTCCTCGCGGAAGCTTAATGGGCTCGGCCATTGGCGTAGCCTGTTATGGTATATATTTTCTGTTTCCAAAAATATATTAGATCTCGTTTAAAAAGGTAAAATATTTTTAGTATGTTAGTCGTATTAAATTATTTGCATAGATTGTTTGACGTGATTTCTAATTTTGGTTATGTCAGTTTGTCAAATTCATGTGTCTACATTTTTTTTTTTGAAAGGAATTCATGTGTCTACATTGAACAAATGTTCATGCTACCGGTACAAAATGTTTAATAAAATCACAAAACTATTTTATATTATTGTAAACCTCATTTTTTATTTTTCATTTCCCTAAAAAAATATCTTCAAAATTATAAAGGTATATTCACGCATTTCAAAAGAGATAAATGTTTGCATGTATGGGAACAAATGTTTATGTATTAAAATAATGTTCGCGTGCGTTTAGATGGAACATAAGACAATTAATTAATTTCATAAAAGAGGTGATAAAACAAAATCTCATTTTTTTTCCCTTTTTGGCTTTTGCGCGGTGTTTGTGTCAGTCGGTGTGCGCATGAGCATCATAACGTCAGGGACGTCAGCTTCCTTTCCCATCCTTAATTAGCCTTGGAAAGATTCATTTCCTTCCCCACTAATATGCAAGGGGTGCGGATTGGCTGACTTTATAAGAGGCAAAGTCAGGTGACTTTGGGTCACTGCCACGCCGGACCCATCATGCATGGGGTCCACAAGACAGTGGCACAAAGTCAGTCAAAGTCAGCAAAACCAACGTCAGCTAATCTCAACCCATATGCAAGATGATACTCGTCGCTTGCTTGCACCGTTGCACAACCCGGGGTCAGCAATATAGCATCGAGACCGGCGCAGCTAGCGGTGAAGAGACGGAAGGGAATGGAAGCTAGCTGCGGTGCGGACGGGGCATCGGAGCAAGAGCCGGTCCGGTGTTGCGGGGATCTGGTCCCGCCTGCATACGACCGCGCGGCTCCGGGCGCCGAGACCCGCACGTGAGCTAGCTCGTCGGACACCACCACCGGCGGGAGAGGTGACGGACACGGCCGCATGGCGGCATGTGCTGCGCAGCAGAGCTAGCTGCTCATGGATCCAAGTGGAGTTCGTGGAGTGGTGGTGGTGGTGGTCCGACGCTGGTGCGGTGCACGGCGGACCGACCACACGTACGGCGGACATGGATCGATCCCGCCCTCACAAGGTGCAGCGCTAGTTAATTAACCCGTCTACGTCCCCAGCTTTCGTTCTAGAATCAGGAGAAAACATGATGCCATCTTTGAATCGAGGAATAAACATGCATGTTGGTAGATCCTTCATCGTTTCAGTGCTCATTTTACGTGGGACTTTTGTTGGTTAAACCCATGCATGCATCTGACCAACAGCTTGAGGGGAATGAGGGGATCAACAAGCAACATGGTTAAAGTCTAAAGAGGAGCATGATCACCCAGCTGCATGCATGCTAGCTGTGCCGTATGAAGTGGTTGCAAATGCAACCCACTTGTGGTGTGGCGAGGATTGGAGTACGGCGTCAGCCCATTGCGTGATGTCGTTCCACCACGCTTTCCAGGAGAGAGGAGCTCATGCATGCCCGGCCGATGCCGATCCACCCCCGGCCGTCCGGAGTTCACCAAAGCTAGCCCCTCCTTTAGCGTTCAAATGCACGTACCGCTGTCTGTCGTCAAATCTTCGCAGCCAAGCCGAAGCAACAGCACCGTGCCCAACCCTCGGTCGATCGATCGATCGGGGGCTACGGCTACCATGCTAGCCAAGGAAACGGTAGCTAGGATACAGGGTACACGCACGGATCAACATGTTTGCACGCACACTCGTTTCGTCTTTATGCACTCCACATTGTTTAGCCTAGCTTAATTAAGCTTCGCCCATGGTCCAAGCAAGCAAAGCCAGGACGACAAGCCCCATGCGGATCGTCTCTTGGGCGTTCCTGTCTTTTGCACGGATGAGCGGCATCGAAGCTTTTGCACGGATCGATGCACGCACACTCGTTTCGTTTCTATGCGCTCCACATTGATTAGCCTAAGCTTAATTAAGCTTAGCTCTCGGGCGCGGCAAGCAAACTCCCGAGCCGGCGTTAACTCCCGTCTTTAAATGCCGCTCTCGAAATATTCTCGAGGCCAGCAGCCCCAGAGTGCCCCAGAAAGCCTTCCCTTCTCCTACCTCCCGGCCGGTCTGAGTCGACCTCCTCATCTGCAGCCCGGTTGGACATCCTCTGCAGCCTGCGACACGGGCATGCGCGCGCCATCTCGGCCGGCCGGTGGGCAGCTCTGCGGCGACGCGTTCGCCTTCTTCCCCGGCGTGGTAGCATCATCCCAGCAGCGCGAAGCATGTCCAGGCAAGCAGAGGAGCGCCGCCGCGAGCTGAAGACGGCGGAGGAGAAGCTGTTAGTGGTACTGTAGAGGTCGGTCGGCATACACGGGAAAGCCAGGCATCAATTTTCTTTCTCAACTTTGATCAAGCACACCTTCATGTTTAGCTTTCCTCTATCTCTCCATCCATGAATGGCAGCGACGGATGTCGTCCTTGACTCCTTGTTGGTGTTATATAACCGCTCTCTCGCTCCGAGATTCGATTTAGGTTTTAGTAGTAAGTAGTAGTAATTCACGAAATGCATATCGATCTGTAATAGTTTTAATTCCTGATCGACATGCGCCGGCTGTGCTGCTACTCAACATTTGATAGTATTTCTCTGTTTCTACTAATGAACATTGACTATTAATTGTTCAAGGATACATTTTCAATTGAAAGGAGCAGGAATGATCGTGTACTCAGATGGGGAAACGACTGTGCGTGGCTTGTAAATACGTACCAGACCGCTTAATACATCTTGTTCGAGTTAGCTGTCATATCTTTCCATGGGGGTTGCAAACTGCAATGGTAATTCCTTCCAGTTAATCTGAACACATGTACCTACATTGTAGCCCATCTCTTCATCTTCGCTTTCTTCCGTGTGTTAATTTTCGTGGCACCAGCACCACTTTGTTAGCAACTTAGCATAGTGCTACATTGTTGATTTGGAGAATCGAAGTGGATACACGCCTGCGGCCAGGACTGTTGTGATTTGATTTTCGGGGTGCAGGATCGTCACCGCGTTGATCGTCCTTGGAAGAATCATTTATGATATGCTAAAATAGTGCGCGCTAGTGCTGCTTGTTCTCAGGATCTCTCTTTTTCTTTGGCTTCTGACGTGTGGTCTTCACTCTTGACTGTTCATTCATCAACCGATTGAGTACTACTTACGTAAGCATTTGTGTTTTCAGATGGGAGTAGCTGAGGTTCATGATCGATTAAGTGGTTAATTATGGGAACGGGAGTAGTGGTTTTTACGGTACTCTATATTTTTCTTTTTATATACTATGTCTTGAGACTCATATCATTTTTCGGATCGGACTAGGTAGGTCCGTAGATGGTATGACACAAAAGACCAATAAGGACGCCTTCTCCGGTGCAGGTTATAACACGAATGCTGTGTTGGATTATTAGGCACAATTTTCATGATTAATTTTAGTATAAAAAGTATGATCGCAAACTAACATGTTAACCTCGAAAATACTAGACGTATTAATTAACATGAACGACAGCATGACATTTATGAACACAACCATAATAAAACAGCACATCGGAACGTGGGGAACGTACCGAACGATTGTAGATGAATTAGTTGTAGTCGTAGTCATTGTAGTAGTTGTTGGAGCAACGACGGCAGCAGCATGAGCAGCGACGGTAGCAGCTCGAATAAGACGACGTTGGAGACGAGTCGCCTGCGGACCCGGAGATCATCCAGTAAGTCGAGTCTTGATGAAGACCTTGAGAGCAGTCGCGCGGAGCGCTTCCCAAAAATCTTATTCGCCCTCTCCCGTACAGGATCACAAGGGCGAGCGGTTCCGGAGACTTGCTGTCCCGTTCGCCGGTGCACGCCGGCGCTCGGGATGGAATAGACTACGGTCGCGGCGCAAGGCACGAGATTGGCAAAACCTAGATTGGTTCGGGTGTGTTGCATCGCACGCAGTGCAGAGCATTATATAGCGCAGCTCGGAGGAAAACCCTAACGGGTACGGAGTGGGCCAAGTCCACGTCGCACACGTTTAGGTCGGTTGGTAGCCCACGAGCGACCCGAAACGACTAACCAAGACGCGTCCGTCGAAACCGTTTTCCTGTACTGCAAAAATAAAACTCGGCTCGGCGAGATTCCCGCAACCCGCGTCGTGACGAGACGGGCGGGCGGTGCGTGCGGCAGCGGAGGAGGAGGAGGAGCGCGTGAGAGAGGCTCATGTTCTCACAAGCTTACCAAGTAGCACAACACTCCATTATATAAGGTGGTGCCACTCCTCTCCATCTAGCAATGTGGGACTAAACTTTAGCTCCCACACCACTCACTTGAGCTGCCATTTTTTCCATGGGCTTTGAGATTTCAGAATTGCTTATTTGGGCTTCCCACACATGGGCCCAAATTCTAACAATCCCCCACCAGATCTCAAATCCCATTTAGAGATGTTTGCCAGACCTCGAGTCTTGTTTATATACCAGTGTTTCAGCAGAGACTGTTAAGTTGAACTTCCGCCTAGAATCTTGAGCTACGTCTATCAGCAACTTGAACAATGGATGAACCTTGAATTGCAAGTTTGGGGCTTCTAGATTTCACACAAAATCATAACTGCTACTTGGCTGCCAGTAGCCTACCCCGCGGGTGTAGCATATGCGTCATACTACCTAGTCTCTTCATGAGTTTACTAGAGATCACCCAAATCTCATAGATTGCGACGTTTAACAATCTGACTCATATAGGTGTGTTCTTTCAAGAATGCTCTGTAGAACAGCATCTTTGCTATGAATAGCCAACATAAACACATTAAGGCATACTGCCAACCTGACTTACAGATTTTGAGAGTTTTGCATCATAGAGAGGGTTAGGTAATAACTCTAGGTAATAACTCTCACCACTGGCTTGTTCTTCCCAGGTCATAATTCACGGGATCTCCGATCACATAGGTTGGGTTACCACTATGGAGTAACGCTTATGGGTCTCAACCCCATCTCCCTCGATGCACTTTCTATCACATTACGTGATAGTCCCTTCGTAAAGGGATCTGCCAGGTTTTTGTCTGTTTAAATATACGAAACAGATATTACTCCGGAGTTTCTCAATTTCCTGACAGACTTCAAACGTCTTTTAACGTGTCTCGATGACTTCGCGTTATCCTTAGCACTGTTCATTTTGACTATAACTGTTTGGTTGTCACAGTTCATAAGGATGGCCGGTAATGGTTGCTCAACCACCGGCAAGTCCATCAAGAGCTCACGCAGCCATTCTGCCTCTACAGAAGCTGTATCTAAAGCAGTAAGTTCTGCTTCCATGGTTGACCTCGTCAATATGGTCTGTTTGCAAGACCTTCATGATACTGCGCCACCTCCAAGAATAAACGCATATCCACTGGTGGCGTAGAGCTCATCAACATCTGAGATCCAGTTCGAATCACAATATCTCTCAAGCACAGCAGGGTGCCCTGAATAGTGAATCACATAGCTCATTGTACCGTTCAGATAGCGCATAACCCTTTCAAGTGCATGCCAATGATCAGTACCCGGGTTAGACATGAACCTGCTCAATTTGCTCACAACAAAAGAGATATCAGGTCTCGCCGCGCTCGCAAGGTACATAAGTGAACCGATCACTTGAGAGTATCTTAATTGATCTCTCGTCTCTTTCTTGTTCTTTCTGAGTGCCACACTGGGATCGTAGGGTGTTGGAGAAGGCTTGCTGTCTGTAAAGCCGAATCGGCTCAAGACCTTCTCAACATAGTGTGATTGCGTTAACGTAATCCTACTCTCATCCCTAATCAGCTTAATGTTCAGAATCACATCAGCTTGTCCCAGATCTTTCATATCAAAGCTCTTTGACAGGGAAGACTTGACCTCATTTATCACTATCATGCTTGTACCGAAAATTAGTATGTCGTCAACATTACAAGCATAATATGACAGTATCGCCCCCACCATGGCGATAATAAACACACCTATCAGCCTCATTAATGGCAAAGCCTGCAGACGTTAAAGTTCTTTCAAACTTCTCATGCCATTGCTTAGGTGCTTGCTTCAGCCCATACAAAGATTTTAACAATTTGCGCACCTTTCTTTCTTCACCTTTTACTACAAACCCATCAGGCTGATCCATATAGATTTCCTCTTCCAACTCTCCGTTAAGAAAAGTTGTCTTTACGTCCATTTGATGAACGATCAGACTATAGGAGGCAGCCAGGGAAAATAGTACACGAATGGTGGTCAGTCTAGCAACAGGTGAATAGGTGTCAAAGTAATCTTCGCCTTCATGCTAGGTGTAGCCCTTGGCCACAAGCCGTGCCATGTACTTTTCAATAGTACCATCAGGCCTTAGCTTTTTCTTGAACACCCACTTACAACCCACAGGTTTGCAACCGTAGGGTCGTTCAGATAATTTCCAAGTTCCATTAGAAAGAATCGAGTCCATCTCATTATGGACAGCTTCTTTCCAGTCATCCGCATCAGGAGATGCAAATGCCTCTGCAATGGACGTAGGAGTATTGTCCACAAGGTACACAATGAAATCATCACCAAAGGATTTTTCAATCCTCTGTCTCTTGCTCCTCTTGGGAGCTTCATTGTCATCCTTCTCAAGGACTTTCTCAACATGTGGTTTTTCAGAATGATCAACAGATGTACTAGATTCAGTAAATATCTCAGAAGTAATTCTAGCAGTGCTATGCATATCCTTCATAGAAAACATGTTCTCAAAAAATGTTGCATCACGAGATTCCATAATAGTATCAACATGCATATCAGGTACCTCAGATTTAACCACTAGAAATCTATAGCCGATGCTCCGCTGAGCATAACCAAGAAAGACACAATCCACTGTCTTTGGTCCAAGTTTACGTTTCTTAGGTATTGGAACATTGACTTTCGCCAAGCACCCCCAAGTGCGTAAATAAGAAAGTGATGGTTTTCTCCCAGACCACTCCTCGTAAGGGGTCTTCTCTTTATTCTTATTGGGAACTCTATTCAGGACATGACACGAAGTCAATAAAGCCTCCCCCCACCATGCCTTAGATAAACCAGCAGTTTCCAACATGGCGTTCACCAAGTCGGTCAGCGTGCGGGTTTTCCTCTCGGCAATCCCGTTTGATTGGGAAGAATAGGGAGGTGTCCTCTCATGAATAATACCGTGTTCCTCACAGAATACATCAAATATTTGAGAGAAATACTCGCCACCACGATCCGACCTGAGACGTTTGATCTTTCTCTCTAGTTGATTTTCTACTTTGGCTTTATAAATTAAAGTAGTCTAAAGCTTCATCTTTGGTTTGCAACAATATATATAACAGAACCTAGTAGCATCATCAATTAAAGTCATGAAATATTTCTTTCCACCTTTTGTCAACACGCCATTCATCTCACATAGATCGGAATGTACGAGTTACAGCGGCGCCAAGTGTCTCTCCTCGGCTGCCTTGTGAGGCTTTCGAGGTTGCTTTGATTGCACACAACTATGGCACTTTGAACTTTTGGCAATAGTGAAATTCAGAATTAAACTCATACTGGACAACTGAGACATCAAACCAAAATTAATGTGACATAAACGAGAATGCCAAACACTGGTATCATCGGAAACACCGCCACAAATATGGTTTACTGATTTATTACAGAAATCTGAAAGTGAAAAACGGAACAAGCCTCCGCACTCATAACCTTTACCAATAAATTGTCCAAAGTTTGACACAACTATTTTATTGGACTCCAAGACTAACTTAAACCCATCTCTGCATAGAAGGGAACCACTAATGAGATTCTTGTTCATAGTAGGGACATGCTGCACGTTCCTCAGCTGCACGATCTTCCCCAAAGTAAACTTCTGATCTACCGTGCCAACACCACGAACAGTAGCATGTGATCCATTCCCCATTAGGACGGAAGAATCCCGAGCGACCTAATAAGAAGTGAACAAAGAGATGTTAGCGCACACATGAACGTTAGCACCCGTATCAATCCACCAACATGGAGAATGAAATAATGAAAGCACAAATGGTAAATTACCATACCCATCAGTATTGCTAGCGGTCACGACGTTGACATTCTTGGTCTTCTTGTCTGCACGATCTGGGCAGTCCATAGAGAAGTGGCCGAGCTTTCCACAGGTATAGCAACCTAGCTCAGATTTGTTCACCTTCTTCTTCTTCTTGAAAGAATTAGCTTTGACAGGTACAACGCAGTCTTGTTCTTTCCTTTGTTCTTGCCGTGGTTATGGTTCTTCTGCACCATGTTGGCGCTAGACTGACCTTCACCACCTCTCTCAGCAGTGTCATTAGCCCGAGCCTTCTCCTCAACATCAAGAGACGCTATCAGGTTTTTAACCGATATCTCCTGTCTCTTGTGTTTGAGCGTTGTGGCGAAGTTCCTCCATGAAGAGGGCAATTTTGCAATAATGCACCCAGCCACAAACTTGTCAGGTAAGGCACACTTAGCGTGCTCAAGCTACTTAGCAATGCACTGTATCTCATGAGCCTGTTCGACTACAGAACGGTTGTTAGCCATCCTGAAGTCATTAGAGCTCTACATGATGTACAGTTCACTGCCAGCATCTGCTACACCGAACTTAGCGTTCATTGCCTCCCAGAGCTCTTTGGCATCTGTAATGTGCATGTACACATCAAACAGCTTGTTACTCATAGCACTCAGAATGAGTCCCACAAAGGCAGTATTGGTTTCCTTGAACTTGTTCTGATCCTCGTCAGATATAGTTCCTTCAGGTAAACCCTCACTAGCCTCGAACACTTTCAGAGATCGCAACCACAACGTGGTCTTGATCCGCCATCTCTTAAAATCCGCACCGGTAAACTTGTCCGGCCTCAGCGCATCAGATAGATGTCCCATGTTTAACTCGGGAAATTGCCTATAACACATATAAGGTTTTTGGATTGTTGGATTATTAGGCACAATTTTCATGATTAATTCCAGTATAAAAAGCATGATCGCAAACGTTACTAACATGTTAACCTCGAAAATACTAGACGTATTAATTAACATGAACGACAGCATGACATCTACGAACACAGCCATAATAAAACAGCACATCGGAACGTGGCGAACGTACCGAACGATTGTAGATGAATTAGTTGTAGTCGTAGTCGTTGTAGTAGTTGTTGGAGCAACGACGGCAGCAGCTTGAGCAGCGACGGTAGCAGCTCGAAGAAGACGACGTTGGAGACGAGTCGCCCGCAGACCCGGAGATCGTCCAGGAAGCCGAGCCGTGATGAAGACCTTGAGAGCAGTCGCGCAGAGCGCTTACCAAAAACCTTATTCGCCCTCTCCCGTACAGGATCACAATGGCGAGCGGTTCCGGATACCTGTTGTCCCGTTCGCCGGTGCACGCCGACGCTCGGGATGGAATAGACTACGGTGGCGGCGCAAGGCACGAGATTGGCAAAACCTAGATTGGTTCGGGTGTGTTGCAGCGCACGCAGTGCAGGGCATTATATAGCGCAACTCGGAGGAAAACCCTAACGGGTACGGAGTGTGCCAAGTCCACGTCGCACACGTTTAGGTCGGTTGGTAGCCCACGAGCGACCCGAAACGACTAACCAAGACGCTTCCGTCGAAACCGTTTTCCTGTACTGCAAAAATAAAGCTCGGCTCGGCGAGATTCCGGCAACCCGCGGCGCGTCGTGACGAGACGGGCGGGCAGTGCGTGCGTGCGAGCGGCGGTGGAGGAGCGCGTGAGAGAGGCTCATGTTCTCACAAGCTTACCAAGTAGCACAACACTCCAATATATAAGGTGGTGCCACTCCTCTCCATCTAGCAATGTGGGAGTAAAGTTTAGCTCCCACACCACTCACTTGAGCTGCCATTTTTTCCATGGACTTTGAGATTTCAGAATTGCTTATTTGGGCTTCCCACACATGGGCCCAAATTCTAACATGTTGTACATTTTTAGAAGAAGAGAGGCCAAGTCGGCGCTACAATGCCAATGAATGGCGACAACACCACAATACCACACACACCGAAGACATCGTATTTCGGTTTACAACACACACCAACGAGAAAGCTCGCCTGATGGCCCTTGACGATGATGATGGTGCCAGAAGATAGTCTTGATATCTCTGTATCAACACTTGCGTCAAAAGAATGTGGGTTAGGTTGAGACTCCAAGTGCAAAGTGTATAGTAAGGGAAAAGACTAATTTTCCCCACGAGGGTGACTCGAGGGTTTAATATCGAACTCTCGGGGAAATGAACCAAAAGCTGTTGTCTCCTTATCCTTCTTTATGTAACCTACAAAACAAAGTAGATTGTTTTGTGCCCTCAACCTCACCAAGTGGTTGTCAAGCACAAGGTGTAAGTAAAATATATAAAGATAACAAATGCAAAACTGAAATAAATATGCAATGGTAGTAAATAAATAAACAAAGGTGGTATAAATGATATGAGATGATGTTTTTATGTTTTGTATGGTGTTTGCAAGATATAAAAGTATTTTTGTATTTTCGGATTTAATAATAGCAGAAAATGTAAAGTGCAATAAAAGTGTTGGAAAGGTGTTTCTTATGATTAAAAATGGACTGGGGTTAATGGTTTCACAAATGCACTCTCTCTTTTATATAGTGATAGATAATGGAACATAGGAATTGACATATGAGATTGCAACAAGACAAATTATTAATAATATGGCCATCACGTCCTAACATAGAGATCTTTTGGTTATTAATCTCTTTTATACTCCACCAAGATGCGAACTAAATCATAAGACCTCAGTAATTAAGATAAACAGAGTATAGCTTTAAGTTCAATGACATGAAGTTTAAATAAGAACATGCTAGATCTAGTCATGGTGATAGTGGCAATGTCACCCACAAACCCCCGGTAGCATGATATTTCCTTTATCCCTAGTGAGGCAACAAAGTAAGGTAAAAACCCAAGTGGATCACGGTATTGCTGTCAACTTACCACAAAACCACCCCCCGTTACTCCAACTAATGCACACGTTCCCCCTCACACGCTCTCATAAACATGTTGGATAAAAACACATAGACAAGAACGGGGTACATAATATGCATCTACTTTCATAACAAAGACATAATATTGGCAATCATCATAACATATATCAACTTAAGTTATCCACCACAAAGGTATTACATATATGACCATAATCATGTTCAACAGCTCATATGTCACTAATTAGTGAAGCTCAAGAGAGAGAAGAGATACATAAGTTACTTACACAAACCCATAGTCCAGGGGTGGACTACTCCCTCTTCATCATGGAGACGGTGGAGAAGTCATTGGAGAAGGTGGAAACCACACCGGCAGCGCCCCGCCGGAGTTTTCCCCCTCCATTCTGCAGCTGCAGGTCTCTGTTTCGTGGTTTCTGTGTTTCTGCGGCGCTCCTCCCCGAAAGGGTTCGGGGGGCTATTTTTATAGTCGTTTTTAGGTCAAGACGAAGCCACGGAGACGAAGATCGACGATGGCCGCGTGGGCCCACTCCTTTTGGTCCTCGGCCTTCCATTTTTTGCTCTTCCTTCGCTCCTAAGCCTTGTTCCTTCCAAAAAAATGATCCCCGTGGAATATTAGGTCATTTGGACGTCCCTGAAACATCAAAATATAGAAAAAGGGGTTTTCTGATAGCACAGGGTTAATTCCAAATAAATAGGGAAAGTGTGAAATATTCCCCAAAACATTATAAAACATTGATATAACCCTTATATGATGCAAATATGGATGAAATATGAGTAATACAATGCAAAGTTCATGTATGCATTTTACATGCATCATCGCCTTACCCAACATCCATCCATGAAAGACAAGGAGGTGGGACACCGAGCCTCAAGAATGTGTCACGCTCAAAGCCGAACAACACTGTAGCATGAACATGACTCTGAGGTTTTGCAGATGAACACACCGCTACTCATGCATGCACCTATTAGTGATACCGGAGAAGCAAACATGTTCAGGTTTCCCATCGGGGACTCTCTAGGTAGAGCCTCCATGCAAGGAACGACGTCGTGGCGCCACCGCTGCCTAGTCCGATAACCAGACCTAGGGTTTTCCAAATAATCTGAGGAGTGGAAGACTTGGTCAGACCCATGACAACGCCGCTGAATAGAAAGTGGTTCCCGCAAGCGTCGCATAGGCCCACATCAGAAGCCGAGCACAGTTTTCACCCCAGCCAAAGATTGTGCTGTAAAAAACTGTTAGAGAAGGGTCACTCTGGAGACGAGCAGTGGAGGAGTGAGGAGTACAAAATGTGATGTCAATCCAAAATTTTGATGTCAAATATATATTAGTATAAATTATATATATTTTTGCATGATTTTTACCCTATATGTTTTTTTGTTGCCAAAACACTCACACGGCTTAGACATGGCTTGGTCACTGAACACGAGTAGTTAGATCGTACACATGACACCACGAGAGGAGAAGGTAGGAACAAGAGGGGTGGCTGGGCGGGTTAGGGTTCCTCTTGTGCCACCTGAAAGAGAAGCAATTCGGGCATGCTATTAGTTTCTCTATGAAAGATGACATTGCTCTATCAGTCTATCTATGATGTTGAATAATATTGCACTTTTGGATTTAATCTTTTCATGCCAGTTCTCCCAGCTTTAAGGCACATGCCCATGAGGGTGCATGCATGGATCTATATTCTCGCTGTGTGGAAGTGGATACTTGATAGTGCTAGGTAGTGCCTACTTTCCAATCCATGTCTATACGGTTTTCCGATCAGCTGATTGCCTTTTCATGACTCTCACTCTCAGTCAAAAGATTGTAATCCTTTATTCCTGTAAAAATGAAAATCGACCGTACATATCCTTGTTTCGAAATAGCTAGCTGATACATCTACTGCTAGCTAGCTTGGTGGGTGGTCAAAGCATTGCGGCGGTAATGTTACTGACAAATCTGAATCCCTCGGGATCCGTTGTATCCCTGAACAAACGTGCCTGTGGCATCACACACGCAGAGAGCGAGCGAATCTAGGCTGGTTTTGATAGTCTGCTGGTTTTGACTTGGGTGGCAGCACCAAGGTAGCCGACGACGCAGCATGCAGTGCCCGAGAGTCGAGGCCGGAAGCTTCACTTGGCAGTAGAGTAGAGTAGGTACCCTGTTTTCTAGGCCCGATGATCGGCCGCTGCCGCCCGTGTGTCAGTGTCTGTATCTTTGCTACGGATACTAAGCTCCGTCGCTTGCATTGCATCGATCACCTGCTCCGTTTTTTGTAATAACCCAGCTGGTGTTGTTGGACAGATCGCTCGGGATTGATGAAGTTTCGTCTTGAGACGGGGGTCTTGGTTTAATTGGGCTTCAAATTTTCGCGGCGTGCATCCCGCGCCGAGTGGACTTTCTGCCTACTAGCTCCTCCTCCGTCGATCATGCAGGCAGCGGTCATAAGTTGTAGCTTAGCTTGTCTCCTCGGTTATGGTTAGGTGCAAGTGCATCCAGGGTGCCGGTCAGAGCATCACGCAGCTCAACAACAACGTACGGATCCATGCGACTGCGACGACCTCATCACTCGATCGAGGAAGAACGTAACTCTGAGAACAAGGCAGCTATAGCCGTTGTTGTTTTCAAACCTTGCACATCCGTGATCCTGCACCAGAATAAATTGATCTCGTACCAATGTATGTACCATCCGTGATCGTTGCTGGTTGCTGGAGCTGGATCACCGGGAGTGACCCAAGGTGAACGAAAGCGCAAATCTAATAATACATCGCCCATTAGCCCATTAGCAACGCGAATCGGCAGCACCGCCGGAGGGATCCTCTGCTGAACCGGCCCATTTGGTGGATTTTCCTTTTACTTTCGTTTTTCTTCTCTGTTTTTCGCTTTCTTTTTTTCTTATACGTTTTCTTTTCTTCTCTGCTTTAATTTTACTTCTATATTTTCTTTTCATTTGTATTATTTTTTAATGATTTAAAAATGATCAGTTTTGAAAAATATTCTTCACTCCCAATTTTTGGGAGTAAAAGAAGAAAGTTATGGAAAAATAAAAAGTAAAACAACTCAAATCCTAATGGGCCACAAATCATGCGGCTTATTGCCTGTCGCTTCATGCGGCAAGGACAGTCCCGCCCCTCATTAGGGATGGCAATGGGTACCCATTACCCGCGTACCCTGCGGGTAAAAACCCTGTTGAGGTAAGGGTTTGGGGAAACAAAATACCCATAGGTATATAAATGGGAAAATATTAGACCCATCGGGTGGAGAGGGTACGGGTATGGGTTCATATAACCCATACCCGTATACCCATGTACCCTCCTAATAACTATTGTAATGATTATTTTATGGCTTTGTGTATGTCAAAATTACTATGCACTTTGTCATGAGTTTGTGAACTTAAAATGTACGACTGTTGTTTTATGACTATGTGTTGTCATTTATCATTAAAATGTGTTGTTGTTTATGCGTAAGTGATGTTGTTTACATGTGTTGCTTATCTGTAAGTGTTGTTGTTTATAAGTATATGTGATGTTGTTTACAATGTGTTGCTTTCGACAATGTTTTGCTATTCAATTCTATGTTGTGGTTTAAAATATGTTGTTGATTAAAGGCATATGTTTATACGGTGTTCTTAACAACAATTTTCTACTCAATCTATTATGTTGCAAAAGAGGGTATTTTTACCCGCGGGTAACCCTTTACCCTGTCGGGTGAAGGGTATGGGAAAAAGTTATACCCGCACAAGGGTATGGGTACGGGTGACGGGTAAGGCTGAGAGCGACGGGTAAGGGTATGGGGTGGCTCCACCCTTACCCATACCCTGCGGGTGCCATCCCTACCCCTCATGGTTGTGACATAGCACCTCGAGCACCCAATCGATGCAACACATACCCTTCATCACTTGTTTCTTTGTAAGTAGGGCCGGCCCACTAGCGCTCTAGTTTATTTTCGATTTTGGGAAGTTTCTACAAACTTTTAAGCGGGGTTTTTCTCGTTCACCATGGTTTTCTATTCTTGTAGTACCTTTTTATGTTTTCTATCGGTTGTTTCTAGTTCCATTTTTATGTTTCTTTTATGCTTTTTGTGTGTGGATATTTTTCTGTTTTTAGTTTTTAAATGTCTGCTTTAAAATTATTCAGATTTTAAAAAATGTTTAGATTTGAAAACTTTGTGAATCATTATTTCATGAACTATTTTCAAATTCATGAACAATTTTAAAATTTATAAAAAATTCAAATCATAATATTTTTACTTGAACTTTTTAAAACTTTGGAAACCTTTTTATTTTGCCAGAAAAAAAAGGTTTTTATAGCAACCGTAAAAAAAGGGGGAAAAAGTAGCGGACGTTGTAGCGCGGTACGTGGACCATATACAACAACGTTTCATGTGTTTCATGGATTACAGACGGAGCAAGCGCGGTATGGGGGCTACCATTCTGCATGGTGCGTGCGCTCCTATGTTATCGTACTGACAGGGCAATACAGTTTCGTTGTGTGGGCTCACTCAACGTTGAACGAAGTCGACATAAATGACTGTAAGGCAGGTGCTGCGTGAGAGTTTACCATTGGATGTTGTAATTTATTTTGTCCTTGCACCGAACTAATCCTCGGCGGAAACATGTATATGCCGACCTTGTGCAGCTCGGCGTCACGAGATTTTGACAGTAGAATTGTCCAAAGGTTCAGCGCCACTCTCTTTGCTCGTTGGCGTCGACCCTGCTTCTACGATGCAGTCGCCTCTCATCATCCTACAGGACATTAAAGTCAATCAGTTTAGCACCGAGCACACAAAGTCAGATGTGAAAATAGTTCCGAAACGGGACCAGACAAGGGAGGGATTGGAGGATTAGTTTGGCTCAGGTGTCATATTTGACACGAAAGAAAAGTGGAATGTTGGTTCCGCGCAGGGGCGCCGAGCCAGGGGGCGGAGCTGGAACTGAAGTCACCCCGATGCACGACTAGCGCCCTGATGCACAACAATCAGTACAACATGGTGCACAACCATGCTAAAGAAGCTAATTGCTACTGAGAATAAAAAGCGACCCTGATGCCTGTGCATCAGGGAGTCTTCATGCAGCTCCGCCCCTGGCCGAGCACACGTGACACGGTGTCCGGGCAGATTGCAACAACCCCTGCGTGTCCTGCTCAGCATCCTGTGCGTCGGGGTCTTTCTCCATTGCTGTACTCAAAAGGATCGATCACACACCACCTTACCGCCGGTTTTCCCGTGAGAAATTAGGTAAGGCCTCAGCATTCATCGACCAGTGGCGCGTCAGGTAATCAGACAGTGCGCACACGTCTTCTCAAACGTGAGTAGGGCGAGCTTTTGACAATTTCTTTAAGGTGGGTGCTCACTGCTCAGTAGTGTAGAAGCATCCAGACAACAAGACAAGATCAACTTGCAGTGTGCACTGATGACAGTAGAACATGTACTTGCTACTGTCGGTTGCTAAACTAATTATAAGTTTGTCAAGTTACACCCACACAAAACGTAATGTGAAGTTGACCTTGAACGTGATTATTTGTTTGTATGGTTGTGTACTACTTGCTCCGTTTCATAATATAATATGTTTTAGTTGTTTCGCATGTTGTCTAGATTCAGACTAAAATGAGTTGTAATATACATTATAATGTGTCTAGATATACGTGCATACGTGTGAATGTGAAAAATAAACTAAAACATCTCATATTACAAACGGAGAGAGTACTGTAGTAGCTTGTTGGCGCCGGCCAGTGCATGCGGCATGCGGTCTCCATTTGGTAACCGAGCACATGTTGAAAATGATTAGATGATTATTAGAGTCAAACGGAGGACCGAATAATATACAACCATGTGGAAGATGTGTGGCGGCATTTTACATCGATGGAACAGATTCTCTGGATTATACTCACACAGGGAAATACAATGACATGTGAGGCGAACAAGGAAACATGTATGCTCCCCGCACATAGAAACTTATATTGTTTTGTATTTAGCGTTGCACGTATATATGGCGACCAATAAGACCTGAGTGCGAAATAAATTCTCTCTCCGTTTTTATTTACTTCGCGTTCTATATTTTTTAAAGCCAAACATTTCAAAGTTTAACTAAGTATATAGGAAAAAATATCAACATATAGAATAGTAAATGTATATGATATGAAAATATATCGTTGGAACTTTAAATGGGGGAGCTTTATTGAATTAAAGAAGTTCTGGTACAATCAGCCCGGAGGCTAGTAGCAAGGAAGGGCGGACAGTCACCAAGCCAGCAGTCCGAGCCTGAAAGGCTACAGGCTAACTTAGCACAGCAATCTGCCGCCTTATTTGCATCCCTTCCGACATGTTTGATCGAAAACGAAATAAAACTAGCCGATATCTCCCCAATTACATCTAAGATAGGCGCCACAATCGATCTTGATTCATGACGCGAGTTCCAGAGGTCGACGACCTCAACGCAGTCCACTTCCAATATCACATGCGAGAAACCCCGGAGCTGAGCGAAGATAACACCTTCTCGCAACGCCAGTGCCTCCGCAATAAGTGGATCAGTGACGCCGGTGAAAGGTTTACACCACGCTCCCATGAAAGAAACATGTGATCGGGCAACACCTCCACCACCTCCCGTGCGAGCAATAGCATCCACGGAGCCATCGGTATTGATCTTCACCCATCCTGGATCAGGAGGACGCCAGCAACGCCCAGCTGCAGTAGCATCTCTAGGGCGCGGGAAGTCCAGTAGCGCAAGATCTTCCCTAACTTGCTTCACCAACTGTCTAGGATCCAAGCAATCCTGATCATGAGTCCAACGGTTTCGTGCATTCCAAATCGCATGCATAACCGTGATAATCTTGCATCTGTCCTCAGAAGAGAACATACTGTCAAGGAGAATATCCTTTGCCCACGTACCTGGATGTAGATCGGGAAGTTTCAGCTCCAACACATCCATAGCAGCAAGCCAATATTGTTTTGCAAATGAACAATTCACCAGAGCATGTTGTAAATCCTCGTCCATTGCCCCACAGAGATCACATCTCGCCAAGGGCTTGAGGTGCCGATACTTGAGAGTAACATTATCCGGAAGAATACCACGAAGTACTCTCCACCAAAAGACTCGAACTCGAGGAATAACCTTGAGTTTCCAAAGAGTGGACCATAACTTTGTATCTGAAGATGAAGAACCCACGATCCTTCCTCTAGAGCATGTTGCTCGTTATGAGTCACCAGAGCGCGATATGCTGATTTTACAGAGTACAATCCATTCCTTTCAAGAGCCCAAGCTAAACTGTCCTCACCACCTGATGCACGGAGGGGTATATTAAGAATCGCATCGGCATCAGGTGCTAGGAAATTTTTCCGTATAGTCTCCACCTTCCAGCCACCAGTGTGCTGATCAATCAAATCGGAGACATGCTCCAGTGGCTCGGAATCCCCAATGGGTTCAACGGGTAGGCGCCCCATGGGTATATGAGTCACAGAGGTAGGCAACCAACGATCAGTCCATGTAGAAATGGTAGATCCATCGCCCACACGTTTGACAAGGCCTTTCTCCAGAGCAGACCTGCCAGCAATTATAGCTTTCCAGGTGACCGACGCTGAAGCTGGGCTTGAAGCGTGCATAAAATCACAATCAGGAAAGTACTTGCCTTTCAACACTTGTGCACACAAGGAATCTGGTTTGGTAATCAGCCGCCAACCATGCTTCCCTAGTAGTGCCAAGTTGAATTGTTCCAAATCTCTAAACCCCATCCCTCCTTTTTCTTTAGGCTCAGTCAATTTCTCCCAAGATAACCAGTGAAGGGATCTACGGTCGATGGCACTACTCCAGAAGAACCGTGCCGTCGGTGCAGTTAATTGTTTGCAGACCTTCTTAGTTAACTTGAAGCATAGCATGCTGAACACATGGATCGACTGAATGACTGATTTGATTAGTTCCTCACGGCCTGCACAGGCCAAAAATTTCTCCGACCATCCCTGCATCTTGCCACGACTCCTTTCTCCAATATGTGAGAAAGTCTCACTCGTAATTCTGCCCACTGCCGTTGGTAATCCAAGGTACCTTTCAGTGAAGGCTTCCACTTGAATACCCAGAGTTTGTTTAAGAGCACCACGAACATCCAGTGGGGTGTTGGGGCTGAAATAAACTGAGCTCTTGTCACGATTTACAGCTTGACCAGAACAGGCCGCGTAGATGCGGAGAACCTCATTTAGTCTATCTGCACTAGACTGCTTAGCACTCATGAAAATTAAACAATCATCCGCAAATAAGAGATGGCTCACCCAAGGACTACGAACAGTTGCCCTGATGCCACGATCAATATAAGCACCACCGTATGTATTTAACAGAGCAGTTAATCCTTTTCCACATGCTAGAAAAAGAAAGGGGGACATGGGATCTCCTTGACGTAATCCTCGTGAGGGAGAAAAATACGGTAGAAGAGCACCATTCACCTTAACTGCTAACCTGACCGAAGTGACACACTTCATAATCAGTCGCACAAACTTATCTCCAAAGCCTAATCTAGTCAACATGGCTTCCAAATAATGCCATTCAACACGATCATAAGCTTTGAGCATATCCAATTTAACAGCACATGTGTAATTTTTGCCTTTTCTTCGCCGCTTCATTGCATGAACGCTTTCATAGGCAACCAACACATTATCTGTTAACAGTCGCCCCGGCACAAACGCACTCTGCTCTACCCCAATAATCTCATCCATCAGACCTCTCAATCTGTTGGTACAAGCTTTGGATGCAATTTTATATAAAACAGGACATAGAGCAATTGGCCGGTACTGAGAAATCCGCTGTGGGTTACGTACCTTGGGTATGAGCGTGATTGCAGTATCATTTAACCCAATGGTAATTCGCCACCATTCAAAAAGTCCAGAGTGGCCTTCACTATATCATTGCCCAGGAGTTCCCAATGGCGTTGGAAAAACCCGGCCGTAAACCCATCCACACCCGGGGCTTTGGAAGGTGCCATTTGAAAGAGGGCATTCTTCACCTCCTCGGCCGAAAAATCCTTCTCTAGATCCTCATTCATCTGATCATTAACTCTCGGAGTGACTAGATTTAGTAATTCACTCATATCACTGTAGCCTTGAGATAAATATAAATTTTGATACAAGTTCTGTATCTCTTGTTTGATATCATCAGGGCTATCACACACACCACCATCCATCCTTTCTAAGGAAGAAATACGGTTAATCCGCTTCCGGTGCGCAGCCTGTGCATGGAAGTACTTGGTGTTACGATCACCTTCCCGTAGCCATTGCACCCGAGAACGTTGCTGCATCCAGACCTCCTCTTGCCTCATTGCTTCTCTCAGCTGAGCAGCCACTGTCTTCTCCTCATCGGATGGACCACGACCCACAGACCGCCCACGCAGCTGCTCTAGTCTTTTCTGAAGCTTAATTACTTTCTTGTTTAGATTACCAAACTCGCGTTCACCCCATGAACCGAGATCCTTCTGAACCGTAGCAAGCGCTTTAAGCACTCCGTTCAGACCCTCCTGGCCAGCTCCAGAATACCATAACCGTTTGACCACCTCATCATAATCAGTATGAGTCTGCCAAACATTCTCATATCTGAAGGATCGCTGAGCTCTCGGCCAAGCGTTAGCCGGTCTTGATCTCATCTCAACCAACACATAGCAATGATCAGAGACAGCCGAGCTAATATGCTTAACACTGGAAAACTCAAAAAGACCAAGAAAGGCTGCATTCGCAAATGCCCGATCCAATCTTGCCTTAACATTAGCTGCACCTTGTTGCTTGTTATCCCATGTAAAGGGAACACCTCTCCATCCCAGATCCTGGAAGGAACAATAATCAACCACTTCTCGGAAGGCCTGCATCTGCCTTTCCGGCCGAGGGTGAGAGCTAAAATGCTCATCAGTATGTAAGGTCTCATTAAAATCACCCACGCATAACCAACCATCATGCTGGATTCCATGCAAGGTGCGAAGGAAGTCCCAGCTTTGGTGTCTATCTTCAGCACGCGGTTCCCCGTAGAAACCCGTAAAACGCCACGGTGGTAGATCATGATCTTTCCACCTCACTTGTGCATCAATGTGCGCATTGCTGAAATTCTTAACCTCGACCTCAACATCGTGGTTCCAGAATAAACCAATACCACCACTCAATCCATCACTATCAACAGCAAAACATCGGAATGCAAAATACCGTAAACGGAGGGAGTATGAGTCTTTGAACTAAGTACAACGCATAGCTTTGCATGCTGTTTCCGCAAAGAATAATAACATTATTTCAAAATGGGGAGAATGTCGCTAGCCTCTCTGCCTTGATTAATGCACGAAACTACTTTTATAATAAAGTTATTGATTTTACTCCCCTCTGTTTCTAAATAATGGCAAGTTTAGTTTTTTCCTAACTCAAACTATTCCAAGTTTGACCAATTTTATATAAAATAGCAATATATATATATATATATGATATAAATCAGTTTATTGTAAACTATATTTTAAGATGTATCTAGTGAAATTAATTTGGTGTTGTAAATGTTGTTACATTTTTGTACAAAATTAGTCAAACTTAATGAAGTTCGATTTAATACAAAACTTAAAGTACACATATTTAGGAAGGATGGAGTACAGAGAAAGCACAAAAGATATAGCAATACAGACATACAAACGTACCCCCGTTTGGGTTTATACGCCCCCATAAAATTTTGAGTATGTTCTATTACACAAAAAGCGCACCCTTAGATTTATCTTCAAAAGAAGTTTCAATGGTATAATATTTCTGGCTTATAATTCATATTTCAGTCAAAATCATGGTCACACTTTGACTCGGAAATTAAGGACTTATAAACCCCAAAAGAGGGGGTAACAAGCTACGATTAAAGAATAGAAGTAATGCATTGGTAATCCTATTGTTAAACTACCAATCAAAGCTTTGTGTGTTGTTTCCGCAAAGAACAACAATATTACTTTTGTCTTCGAAGATGGGGTAACCCCCCCCCCCCCCCCCTTCGTTACCAAATAAGACTATGTTTAGTTTTCTTGCAACTCAAACTATTATAAGTTTGACTAATTTATATAAAAAATAGCGATATCTATGACATAAAATTAGTTTATTGTGAAACTAAATTTTAAGATGTATCTAGTTATATTAATTTGGTGTCGTAAAAGTTGTTACTTTTTTCTATAAAGTTGGTCAAACTTAATGAAGTTGCACTTAAGACAAAATTAAAAGTACACTTACTTAGGAAATGAGGGAGTACCGAGAAAGCACAAAAGTTACTAACACTATAAACATACAAAAGTACCCCTCTGTTTGGATTTATAAGGCCCCCCTCAAATATTGGGTCGAACTTTGACCCTAAATTTAACTAAAATATATGTTGTAAAACACACAAAAGGCGCACCCCGTTAGATATGTTTTCAAAAAAAGTTTCAACGGTATACAATTGTGGCATGTAACTCCTGTTTTTTAGTCAAACTCTGACACAAAAATTAAGAACTTGTAAAGCTCAAAAGAGGTGTAACAAGCTAGGATTAAGGAATACAACTAATGCATTGGTAATTCTATTGTTAAACTGTCATTCAAGTCGGATCAATAAAACTCGGATCTACCATTTCCAAGTCGCTGCCACTCATAGACCAGAGAAACCCACACCTCCACACGCTGCAGAGAGAGAGGGAGACAGAGCAGCGTACAACTCTGCATAGCTAGAAAAATAACTCGCATGAAATTGGAATCTTTGACTTTTGAGGCAATACCCCTACGACTATTTACCATTTCCCAACATAAAGCACATATATATTCCCATCTTGATCAGAGCTAACAACTCGTTGTATACATGAGAGATTAGATAAAATATCACTCATGGCCCTTGAATAATCAACTATATTGTGGCCAACCGATGGAAGGCTTTCCCAGCCATTGGAAGAGTGGAAGAGGAAGGCGGGACAAGAAAAGATGAAGCGGTGCATATCACGCTAACCATCGGAGGAGAAGAGTAGAAGGAACAATGGAAAAAGGAAGAAGGCGGGAAAAGGGGGCACTAATGCACTTTTGGAGCCCGACTGGTCGTGAATCCCCTAGAGGCCAAGTTGGAAGGCATGGCCATGCCGCCTCCGGAGAAGATATGGTTGAAATGCAACAGAGGAGGGACATATATAGAAAGATGAATGAAGGGCGCAAAGGATGAAGGTGGGAGAGAGGGATGGCGACTTACAAAACGTTAGCGGTATACAAAAATTGACTTCATTTTAGTGTAGCATAGTGCGGACAACGCTCCTCTGACGTTGCTAACCATATAGTTTCCTACATTGGATATTTGGATCTACCTATGAGGGACTAAACGACATGAGCAGCTACGTCAATCTACATTATTTTTAAAAAAATGAGGTTGTTTCAGCCTCTCCATCGATTGATGCATGCAACTTTTATTAAATTTATTATAAATCAGGTCTATGTTATATTTTTATATATAAAATCTCGTGACCTAAGTGGGGCACGAATAGTAGCGAGAATTTTGAGAAATTCATCTCCATCAATTTGAGTAACGATCATGACTATGAGAGCAATATGACGTATATACTCCAATTCATTTCTAATACCATGTCTACTATGTCCAAAAGAATGACTCCATGAATCAACCCAAAATCAAATTTTCAAGCGTTTACAAATGACAGCCATCGATCTCTCTCATCTCTCATCACCACAGGAGCATCAAGCCACCTGCCGCGGCAGCCAGCAGCCCGCTGACGCCGACGCGGTGCGCGGAGCTCGTTGAGTCGGCCTTGCCGTTCCCACCCGCTTTGCCGCCGCCGGGGCTGGGTGCCAGATCCGACGCCCCGGACTGCGGCGCGGGCGCCGGCGCCGGCGCGAGTGGCGGGTCCTTGCTGAAGAGCTGCATGGGCAGGAGCACCTTGTTGATGGAGTACACGGCGACGGGGTCGGTGGCGTAGACGCTGCTGGATATCTTGGGCTTGGACCACATGGACTGGACGGTGATGGTCCCCATGTCGTCGGTGAGGTTGAGCGTGTAGGGCGGTCCGGCGAAGGTGTTCACCGGGTTGAGCACGCTGAGGTTCCTGAACGTTGCCAGCGGGTAGTACTTGGGGAAGGCGTGGTACAGGAGCAGCTGCTTGAGCTGGTCGCCGGTGAGGTTAGCGAAGGTGGACTTCTTGAGCGCGGAGAAGGCCGAGTCCTTGGGGACGAAGATGGTGATGCCCTCGTCGGTCTTGTTGGCCTGGCTCTGGAAGGTCTCGATCACGTCCGTCTTCTGCAGGTAGCTGAGGAAGGTGTGGAACGGGCCGGCCACGCCCAGGAGCGCCGCCAGGTCCACGTAGTGTGGCGCTGGCGCCGGCGCCGGCGAGGTGCTGGGGGGAAGCGCCACCGACGGGCTCTTCTGTGCCAATGCCGGGGAGCAGAGGAGGACCGCCAGGACGACGGTGGTAAGAATGGCTGCTTTGAACTCCATCGCCATCATGAACCTGCTTTCCTGCCTTCTCTTCCTTCTTCCCCGATCCAATCCCCTGAGATCATACAGGAACTTTCAGAGAGTGTGACACTGACTGGCAACTCAAGTTACAAGCTAGCTAGTACCGCACAAAACCTGAATGTTTTGTGTTAGTTTGATCTGAATGATCAATATGTTGCCAAGAAGAAGAAAAGCAGCAAGATCTATCATCAGTTCGAGTGCATGTTTTTGCATTCAGATCAATAGTTTCAACATTTGGCCACTATATATCCGCTGAAAAGGAAAAACTGCACTCTATACACCAAAACTTCATATCGCATAAGGATCCCTAGATCCAGTGTAGGTGCCGCATTATAGTAATTAGAGTGTTTACCTACCAAATCTGATACTATATAAAGTATAGTTGCTTAAACAAAAAAGGGAGCCGTGTAGATCTCAGCACAAAGACAAAAAGGCAAGAACCAACCACCAAGATGGACACTTCTCTACCCACACCAAGTGCCACACAATCTCTGCTTCGACTTGAAGAAAAAGTAATGTCATCATCGTTTACGACATACACACAAAAATCTCATAGCCCGGCCGGATATCGAGAACAACGATAAAAATTACGCAAGCATCAAGTACATTGAAGACCATGTAGCTCCTACTAGCTAACTAACGAAATGCAATGGAAGAACTCTGAAATTACATATTGAGCTAACGACATTGCATTCCAAATACAGAGGAGAACTGGATGGGGAGCGAACCTGAGCTGGGGCAGGGAAGGCGAGGACGAGGGAAGAAGAAGAGGCTGGGTGGCAACTCGCAAGGGTGCTGCCGGGAGGAGGCGACGCTATATAAAAGGTTGGTGTTTGTGCAGAGAGGTGGAGGAGCCTAAATAATTTCATTAGGTTCATATGGTCTGGGTGGCAGCTGTTGCGGGCCAGTTGGTGTGGAACGAAAGCTGCTGCTGGCCAGGTATTAGCTGGTTTTCCTTTTTTTTCTTCTTCTGTTTTTGAGTAAATTGCACTGCTAGTTCACTTCTCAGTGGTGGTACAACTGCAGTCATTAAGTTTGATTTGATTACTGTAATTTTTCAGTGTATATTATGTTAGTAGTTGGTGTACATAAGTGAGTATGGGTGCTAATCTACTTTAACTCAGTCGTCGGATGTTTCTCGAGAGTACTTGGGTACTAAGTATAGAGTCTCACACTTTTCATACTATGCTGTAATACTATTGCGCTTTTTACGTGAGTAAGGTGTATCATAGACTTTTTTTTTTTGAAACGGGGTATCATAGACATAATTACAAATGGTGTTTAACAATTCTTAATATTATCAGACAAACCTGACAAATTGGGGACATATTTTTTCCTGGAAAGCAAGGTTAATGGTACTGCACTGCAAGCGTTGTTAACTTGTTGTAGTGTGATTTTCTTTCCTTGCAAACTTTTCTATTTGCTGGAGTCCACACCTAAGTGTGGGTGATTTGTATTACAAGTAAAGCCAAGATGGCTACGATCTTACAACAGAAAGCAAAAGAACATAAAAAAGCCAAAGAGACTAAGAGAAAAAAGCAAAGCTAACAAGTAACAAAGCTAAAAACGCCACACAAAGAAAGTAACACCTCTCCTTGCAAACTTTGACTTCTTATAATCAAGTATTCAAGTTGCACACTACAGTAGCGGCATTTTTTGATGGATCATGTGCGAAACCACAAGCCGTATTGACTAACGCAAACATTTTGCTTGTTGTCTGACAGAAGATTCGTTAGATTCCAAACACGTATTTGTTATTTTTCGTGGAAAGAGTCAAGGAAGATTAATAATTCCAATTCGTCCTAACCTCTACGTGTATTGCAAAAGCGGAAACTTGCAGAGGTTCCTTTGATAATAGGTACTACCTCTGTTTTTTAATATCAGATGTTTTAGCATTTTTCCACATTCACATGTTCAAACTTGTATCTACACATGTTTTATTGTCCATATTCACTCATTTTTATGTGTATCTAGTCAAAAAATACAATAGCTAAAACATCTTATATTAAAAAAAAGTATAAGCGAACTTTAGGGCACGAAATTTCCTTTTCTTGTAGGGTAGTAGACTAGTACAGTACTCAGTTGATTTAAAGGAAAACAACTCTCATAGCTGCAGTAGCTCTGTCTGCTTAGACCCTGCATGTAGTACTAGAAAACTACCTTAAGTAAACACTAGCAGTCATTAGGGCTATTCCTCGATGAGTCCAAACGTGGTTTGTAAATATGACGATGCAACCAATGCTACTTTTCTATCAGAAGAATCCTTTCCACTTGCACGGTAGTCAAAGTACCATGACCAAACACATTTTCCTTGCAGGAATCGAGCACCCGACTTTCTCCAATGACAAAAATGTGACATCGCATTGAGCTAACTTGTTTAAATTAAATAAATTTCAAAGAGTTTATGTTATGTCGTCGTATACTGATGTGCACTCTGAAACAATAGTCTGTCCTTTTGTTCACTCCGGCAACTCTATATTGAGTAATTGAACTGACAGATTTTGTCGTGAGCTTTGTAATTTTTATTTGATAATTTGCATCTTAATGTGCTATAATTTTCCCCTGAATAATCTTGTTACTCAATTCTTGCTACCTTGGTCAACAGAGCATAGTTTCCACGCCAGAAATATACAGTAATAATTCGTGAGCGCGTAACCGGACGTGCTACTGATTTTGCAGTGTCGGTGAGCAGGCCACTTGACTCAGCTGATGCAATATTGTATCTTGGTGGGAATGGGGTTAAGCATGTTCCTCTGCATTATATGTAGAACAGTAGTTGTTCAGTGGTAGGTCACAGCTCCTTAATCATCCATGATAAGGAAACGTCATTCTTGAGCTGTCATGCTCAGTTAGGCTCTGAAGCAAATCAGATTTCGCACCATTCCAGCAACGTGCGTAACATCGACCGATCGATTGTAAAATCAACGGGTTTCGACATTTTAATATGCGTATCAGTGATTTATTTACAAATCAAAATAAGTTTCTCAGTAGCCCCAGTACATTCCTAATTGTGCATATCAGTACGGTGCCTCTGAAACTTAATTAAAGATTGTATTGCATTGCTGCAAAAAAAGGGTGGACGTTTCTAGAGAACTGCATGAAGCAAAATTGTCCCTTCACTAAAAATCAATGCCACTTAAAGATTGTAATACTAAGGTAGTTTCGATCACTTTGTTTTCTTGCCGAAGCAAACAGGAGACCTGCTGATGCATTTATAGAAGAGAAAAGAATCGACGAGTTCATTAGCGGGGAACCGGCCGAAAACCGAGCAGTTTCGATCATTAAACACCACCTTCTGAAATGAAAAGGCTGTGCTGAGTGGTTGCTCCTTCAAGCAAACCTTAAGTAAGTTAAGTAAGTATGTTAGGGCACCTCCAACGGTTCTCCGCATCCCTGCCTGGCCCGTCCGAAATTGTCCGAACGGACAAAACAGGTTCTCCAACGGGCCGGCGTAAAGGGACACTTGTCCGCGCGGACAGCCAAACTGGACCAAACCTGGCCCCAAGTTCGGTCCAAGTTTGAGGAGGCGAGGACACAACGCGTGTCCTCCCTTATCCGTCCCTGGCCCATTCGCCAGCGAGACCGGCCGCTTGGCCTGGTCTTATTAAAAGGGGTGGGTGGCCTCCATCGCTATCCACTCCCACTCCCACTCGCCGCCCGAGTGCCACCGCCACCGCGATGAAGCCCTTCTAGGCCTCGTGGAAGGGCGTCCGGAACAACCACGAGGCCTCGAGCTCTCGTGTCCCGCCGCCACGCCGTGCTGTCCCCGTCCACGTGGCTCCACGCCGCGGTCCCGCCGTCGCCGCCGATGCGGAGGCCGCCCGCGCCGCTCGCAACGCGCGCTGCCGGGCGCGCCGCGCACGCGTCTCGTTGGAGGTGGAGGTGGCCCAGATGTACTGGGAGAGGCGGCAGCCGCTGCCGTGGGGCGATGTCCACCTCCCCGAGGGGTGGCATCTCAATCGCATACGCGTCCCCGGGCCGCCAATGGCACGCTCCGGCCGTGAGCGCACGAAGGAGATCCGCCGCCGCCGGGCCCTGCTACCCCCCGATCTCCTCCACGACCCGGCGTATGCCATGAACTCGTCCCTCTGTGACGGGTGGTTCGAGCTCGAGCACAACCACCGGTGCCGGCTCGCGTTCGCGGCGACGCTGCCGGAGGACTACGCCGAGCCGGAGGAGGAGGACGAGACGGCGCTCGTCGGCCTCGATCCTGACGAGGACTCGGACCTGCAGTGGGAGGACTACGCCGAGCCGGAGGAGGAGGACGGCGGCAACGCTCCTCCCGTGAAGGCCGAGCCGGAGGAGGAGGACGAGCAGCTCAAGCAGGCCATAGAGGCCTCCGAGCTGGACGAGCTAGGGCGCTGGCCCGATCTGGCGGCTACGCTCCGTGCGTCCACCGAGGCTGCGGCCGAGCAGGCGCGCCTGGACGAGGAGCGCGCGCGCTGGCAGGTGCCCTGGTCACCGTGGCCAGAGCACGGCGAGGGCCGGGGCGTACATGCCCCCAGCGGCATGGCCACGGGACCCCGAGGCGCCAGCCACGCCTCCACCCGCGGCGCCACCGGCGTGGCTCTACTCGCCGCCTCCGTACATCATCCTCGACCCCTCCGACGACGAGGATGAGTAGGACGCCGGCGCAACGCCAATAGGCCGGAGCCGCCGCCGCTCATTTTCCACTCCGACGACGCCGGCGCCGCCCTTCCCCGATCTAGGCTTTTTTTAATCCTTCTGTCTGTCTTACTGGCCACTGGACCCTATCGAACTCAGTCAATGTACTATTTTAATTTCGGATGTCCTTTCTTTTTTGCGCTGGGCCGTTGGAGGCACTTTCTCCCCAAAGCGGACAGAGGGCCAAAACCGGTTCGTCGGACAGTCCAAAGCGGACAGAATCGGTCCGATTTGACTGTCCATATGCGGAGAGCCGTTGGAGGTGGGAAGGTTGATCTTCTTCCACTTTTGACGAACCTCGAACTTGAGTATTCGATCATCTATCGGTTATGCAGTCTCGAGCAGGGGAGGTTCGAATCACATCTCTGTAAGCCATCCCCATCATACCAAATCGCGTTTTTGACGACTTGGTTCCACGAATCCATGGTTAGGTGAGGTGCCACCGTACCGGCAAGTTCAGGGAAAATGCACTGCAATAATGCGTGAGTAGAAGATACAAAGCCTGTACGGGCGGTGTCTGTCTGTCAGCCTGTGTGCTTGTGTAAACCACCTCATAATTATAGATTAGCTTAGAAAAAAAAACAATAAAATGTGATGTCGCTCCGTTGAACTGCATCACTGCATGCACACGAGGATGTCTTTCATGTCAGCTGTGGAGACGTCCCTGAGGTTGCAATAATTAGCGGCTGATGAGACCGGAGAACCGACGGGGTGAAAAGGAGAGGCTTGACGTAGAACGGGGAGAAATATGGTTAACACGTACCGTAAGCTTTGCAGGCCAGGCATCAACATCCACGTCTCTCATTTTCATTTTTCTCCCTAGCACCTGCACCCATCTTCATTCTACACGAGAAGAAAGAAATGAAAGTTATTTAGTAGTGGAGTACTTAATTACAGTACCTTGCAAGACATGCCATGCCTTTGCCTGGGTGGCTGGGTCTCACTTCTCAGGCGAACTCCATGGTGGCCGTACTGTCGCTCGCCGGTCCTTCTGGGGGGATGCTGGCCTCTTAAGGATGTGGGCCTTGGTTTTAGGTGATCCGGGCCTTGGATTTGGGCTGAAACTGTGTTCCAATGGACTCTAGTCACTGAAAAGGAAAGTTTCCAATGGGCTGTCGCCGCGTGGACCCGTACTCTGTAGTGGGCGACCGTGCCCTGGTCGTGATCCGGGAGCGAGACGCAGGGACGGAGCGTGGGAATGGGAATGGGAATGGCCGAATGGGAGAGAGGAAGCTTCTCAAAAGTTATGGGTACGAGCACGACATCTGAGAGGAACAGTTCGCCGGAGTGGTATTGTGGTGTCGGTACACCAAACCAACCAACCTGGCACAGGGATATTTCTGCAGAACATTGGGCGTCTGCTGAGAGTTCCAGATGCAGCTGCTGCTCCATGCAAGCTTTGCAAACCGTCTGTGAAACACACACAAACAGGGGCCTTCAGCACTCAGGCTGCGCCGGGGCGGCGACGAGCACGACAACGCGGCGACACACACGCTCCTTTTGCTTCGATTTCGAGGGATTTCTGGGAAGCGCGCGCCACCGTCCATGCCACGGCACGAGAAGAGCGCCTGCTGTTTTTGTACGAAAACCAAGCCGTGCTTTTGAGAGTTTAAATTCATAGTACACTTACTACAACAGTGAGTGTAATACTCCCTCTGTCTCTAATGAATGGAAACCCTAGTTTGCCCCACATAAATATTCTAACATGTACAGTGCCAAATTAGTCTCTGATCGGATTCTTCCTAGATAACTAAATTAGTACAATATAATTGCGTACTGTATATATATTTGAAGAAGAAACTATTCGGTTCATACTGAAAAAGCACCATTGTACGATTATGATCTTGTAAGCATTGACCTAGTAATGTGTGAGAAATTTGCGGTTAAACATTGAATGTAGATAGTCAAATTACGTCTTATAATTTGTGATGGACAAAGATTACCAAGCAGCGCAAAACAAAACGCTTACACAGGCAGTAGATAAACAAACTAATTTTCAATAATTGTACATGGAAAAAACAAGATAAAACGTTCAAATTAAGTAAATAGCTATAGTAGGTGGACCGTTACACAATTTTGCAACTCTTGTTTTCATTTTCAACTTAAAGATACAGTCTCTTGTGTAGATAATCCAAGCATATCTTGTGCCGTAGTATATAGACAGAAGACAGTGCACGTTAACTAAACACAGGAGTCCAAGGTTAGAAGGGCCAAATGACTCAAATTTCGCTAGTATTTGTATAAGGGGCAAAAGTATGCTAATAACAACAATTTTCTGTCTAAAGTTTTTTTCGGGATGATCTAAAGAACTCGCTTATAGCTAAAATTAATGTAGTGATTGGATCGTTGAAGGGGCCTTGCTAGTAAGTGGCCCGTCAATCGCTCCATTTTCAATAATCAACCCATATTCAAGCATTGAATTAGTCTACCCCATATCTTGCACATCACTCAGTTCATAGATTATGTGTTGTCTAAGCTAAGAAAGGACTGTACGTCTTGAACCAGTGTCCGACTTAGGATCCGTTTTCAAAATCCTCGTGGTGTTGACGCGTACATAGTAGCAAGTTCAATGTGAATATGTTGTTAAAATCTTTTTTTAACGGCTGATACCCGAATAAACCCGCATGATTTTTCTCAAAGATATTCTTTTATTCATGTATGATTCATAACATGTTTCAATGTGGTATCAGGATTTCATTGAACTTCATTACCATTTACACCGCGAAGTTTTATAATTGTTCGAGCTTCAGTCAGATGACTTTGGGAAACATGAACAAAACCAATGTTTTGGATCACATGTCGGATGTGAAACATGTATTGATCATATGCGATAACTATGAAAATGATCGAGGGAAATGATCCATTCGAAAGAATTGACCGAGGAGTCATATGAGGTGAAAATCTCATCATAAAAGTTTGGAAAATGATAAGTATTTAGATTTTCGTGTTGTATATACTTAAATTTGTTATGAAATTAATGACATCAATGAATGTGTATTCAAACATTTGTGGGACTTGTTTGGAACATTCCATGTATGTTTAGTTAGGAAAACCAACTTGTTTTTAAAATAATTATTTTTGCTAGAAGATGTTTAAAGTGTTTTTTTTCGAAATGCGGGTATACCCCAGCGACTGCATGAAGTGATGATGCAGCTTTTTATTGCAAAGTTTGGCAAAGCATGCTCATCAATTATGTGAAATTTGCGTGAATTGCATTGGAAACCACATTTTGCAGCCAAAACTTCCTCCTCGAAACAGGCTTTCGCGATAAGCCCAAATCTACCACTACTAATCCTGATACAAACTCTACCAAGTAGAGCTCAACGGCTGGTCGGCGAAGATAATAGGCGAGCTGCAGCCAAAACTTCATAACCCCAAAGAGTTGTTACACGATATATTTTGAAGTAGTCTGAAGAAAATCTTTGAATAGTATGAATACGCCACTGGTACACTTTTTGACTTCAATTCATTCGCTTGCTTGTACAAAGTACAATCAACTACACTAGAAACGAAGACGCACACTACTACAGTAGTTTTTTTTATAGCTTTTCAGAGTGCGCGCACCAGCGTCCACACCCGTCGCTTTTCGCCGCATATTCCACGGCACGAGACGCCATTGCTGTCAACATGGAATACAAAACCACAGGCAAGAACGTACAAACCTGGCTCGCTTACATCTGACGCGCATTTGGTCAACTTGGGCACATCCCACAGCATATTACCGAGCACCACAAACAGAGAGAACCAACTGATGCAGTACTGCTCTCTATAAATAGCTGCCCACGCCTCGTCCCTTCTCCTCAAACTAATCCATCGATCGAGATCCCAGAAAATCTACTCCTGAGAGTGAGACCAGCGTGTGTGTTGTAGCTGCAGTCTTGCATTGCAGAGAGAGGGTAAGGTTCCTAACCTCGAAGATGAGCGTGGAGATCCTGGACGGGAGGACGGTGCAGAGCTTCGTGGAGGACGAGGGCGCCTTCAACGCCTCCGTGGACGGCCGCTTCGCTGCCCTCGACGCCGACCACGACGGCCTCCTCTCCTACCCGGAGATGGCCGGTGAGCTCATGAGCCTCCGCGTCCTCGAGAAGCACTTCGGCTTCGACGAGGCCGGCGTCGTGGGCCCCGACGAGCTGGCGGGGCTCTACCGCGGCCTGTTCGCGCGCTTCGACCGCGACGGCGACGGCGCCGTGGACCGGGAGGAGTTCAGGGCGGAGATGAAGGAGGTGATGCTCGCCGTCGCCAGCGGGCTCGGGTTCCTGCCCGTGCAGATGGTCGTGGAGGAGGGGAGCTTCCTCAAGGTGGCCGTGGACAGGGAGCTGGCAAGAGCGGCTTGACATTGACAGAGGACTTCCTGTCCTGTTTCTGCTTCTAGTACGTTGTCTCTGCGCTACGACCTAACGAGAAATGGCTAATGACGCTGAATGACATTTCAGCATGTACCTATGTATAAGCGTGATTTTGTATTTGCAGATCGAGGCTGTTATGATTTTATTTTGATGAAATATATATAGTTCAGTGCTCTTTTGTCGACCAAGCACCGTTATCCGCCATGACATAGAGCAGGCTGAGAGAGAACATTAGCGCAGTATAGCTTTGAGAAAATTCAGGCTTGGCACCAGTGCTTTTATTCGAGACGATACTCGCGCAGTCGTTTATGCCTTGATCATTTTGTTTACTCCAGTGATCTTTTTTTTTTTTTTGAAGCTATACTCCAGTGATCATTTTTTTTTTTGAACAACCAAAAACCACTGCCAATATATTCATCAACCAATTACAACGCAGCGATTACACTCATCCTTAGACAAGGACTTGCCTAGCTGGGTACAATAAAAAGCTGAGAGAACAAGAAGGCAAAGCTGAAGAATACAATCGGAGCCTATCAGGGGGGTCCGGGGAGAAATCGGACACGCAAAACCTGCGATCATATTCTTCCGGGCCTCATGCAATCTATCCAACCGTAGAGCCAGCGGCTCAACTAGCAATCGCGTTGGAAGACGCCTGCGAGGTGAAGGATTGAACTGTAGATCTTGAATGTCCATCACTGAGCTCAAATCAGGGGGATCTCGACCGCTAAATCTGAGAAACCGCAGCAGAGACGTTCTCACGCGTCTCCGGCATGTCCCGAGCAGCGAGAAAGCTTCACCAACATTCCCACCAGCAGAAATTGGAAGCAGTACAACACAACCAGAGCATTCACCATACAGCTCGAAGGATGAACTAGTGCCAATTGACCGAAAGCATTGACAGTAGAAGGCCACTGCCACAAAGGATTCTTGTGCATGCACCAACTTGTGAATAGAGCTCCCACCAATCCCCAAAGTAGCCGAGACGCCCTGCTCGATCCCCTCGCCGCCATGGCCGGCCAGAACAAGGAGGGGCTTGACATACCTGAGAGACGAGAGAAGCTCGACACCAGCAACAGAGAACTGCCAAATCTGAAGAACGCAGGGTTTGCTAAGAGTCCACCATGAATCCCAGCGGACCCAGCTTCTTCTAGCTCCAGCCACGGCGCTGGCTGCCGCCTGGAGAAAGGGATCCGGCGGACCTCCAGGTCCAGGACCAAATCCAGACAACCCCCGGCGTCTTGAACTCCCAAGACGAGCAGAACGACCAAGGGCCGGCCGAAGCTCCACTTCTTCTTCCTCCCGCTCACCACCATGGTCGGCCGGGAGAAGACGAGCGATCTGGAGGCCATGAACCCGAGGGCCAGAGCGCTTATTGCAGGAGGCGGCCGCGGAATCACCTCTGCCATCAATCCCCCACCATGGAGGCTTTACAGAGGTCAACACCACGCCCAGATCGACACCGCGCTCATGTGCCGAAGCCGAACCTCTCAAGCAGGCCTTATTGATGGAGATCTCTAGCGACTTCCCTCCCGCGAGCAGCGCGGCAAGGAAAACCACCAGCACACACGGAATCCGGCCGGCGGGAAGCCGTGCTCTACTCCAAAACGCCATAAAGGACGCAAACCCTAGGAAAATCCTAACCCTAGTATTTACAGCACGGCACGAGCGGCCCCTTCCATCCTCACTCGCAGCGGCAGAGCCGCCGGAGGAGAAGAGGAGGGGCGCCGGCCGGCGGCGGGGAGCACGGGAGGAAGAGATCAGAGGAAGAATTAGTCTACCCCATATCTTGCACATCACTCAGTTCATAGATTATTTGTTGTCTAAGCTAAGAAAGGACTACACATTTTTAACCAGTGTCCGACTTAGGATCTGTTTTCACAAACCTCGTGGTGTTGACGAGTACTTCCTAGCAAGCTCAATGTGAATATATTTTTAAAATCTGTTTTTTTTTCAGCTGCTCATATCCGAATGAAACACGCATGTGAAATTTTTCAAAGATGTTCTTTTATTCAAGTATGATCCATAAAATGTTTAAACGTGGTATCAGGACTTCATTGAACTTTATTACAATTTACATCGAAGTTTTACAATTGTTCGAGTTTCAGTTGGATGACTATGGGAAACATGAACAAAACCAATGTGAAACTGGTTTGGAACACATGCCTGATGTGGAACATGTATTGATCATATGTGATAACTATGAAAACGTTATCAAAGCTAGGAAAATGTTAAGTATTTAGGTTTTTTTGTGGATTTGTTATGAAACTTAATGTGATCAATGAAAGTGTATTCAAATATTTGTGGGACTTCTTGTTTAAAACATTATGTATGTTTAGTTAGGAAAACCAACTTCTTTTTTTAAAGAAAATTCCTAGAAGATGTTTGTCAAAGTGTTTTTTTTCTTCAAAATGGGGGTATACCACGGCGACTGCATGAAGTGATGACGCAACTTTTTATTGCAAAGTTTGGCAAAGTGTGCTCAACCCTTTATGTGAAATTTGCGTGAATCGCATGGGAAACCACATTTTTTAGTCAAAACTTCACGATCCCAAAGAGTCATTACAAGATATGCACGAGTTGCTCCTCATCTTATCAGGGCAACTGATTTATTAATCGTGCTTGTGTGGGCATCCTGTGTGCCACTGTGCCGTCTTTCAATAATTTTAATGTGTTTCTGCTAGGCACTACACACACTTTGAAGTAATCCGTTTGATAATATTTTTTGAAGTAGTCTGAATAAAAACTTTGAATAGTAGGAGTACGCCACTGGTACACTTTGACTTCAATTCATTCGCACACTACTGTAGTAGGTTATCTTTTTTGGCTTTTCAGAGTGCGCGCACCACCGTCCACACCCGTCGCTTTTCGCCGCATATTCCACGGCACGAGACACCATTGCTGTCAACACGAGCATCGGAATACAAAGGAAACCACAGGCAAGAACGGAGTACAAAACTTGGCTTACATCTGACGCGCATTTGGTCAACTTGGGCACATCCCACAGCATATTACCAAGCACCGAGAATCGAGAAAACCAACACAGCGAGGCATCTATAAATAGCTGCCAACGCCTCGTCCCTTCTCTTCAGACCAACCGAGATCACACACAGTCTCAGAGAGCTGACACACAAAGAACTCCTGAAACTAGCTAAACCAGCATCGCCGCGGTCTGCAAAGAGGTTGTTTGAAGATGAGCGTGGAGATCCTGGACGGGAGGACGGTGCAGAGCTTCGTGGAGGACGAGGGCGCCTTCAACGCCTCCGTGGACGGCCGCTTCGCTGCCCTCGACGCCGACCACGACGGCCTCCTCTCCTACCCGGAGATGGCCGGTGAGCTCATGAGCCTCCGCGTCCTCGAGAAGCACTTCGGCTTCGACGAGGCCGGCGTCGTGGGCCCCGACGAGCTGGCGGGGCTCTACCGCGGCCTGTTCGCGCGCTTCGACCGCGACGGCGACGGCGCCGTGGACCGGGAGGAGTTCAGGGCGGAGATGAAGGAGGTGATGCTCGCCGTCGCCAGCGGGCTCGGGTTCCTGCCCGTGCAGATGGTCGTGGAGGAGGGGAGCTTCGTCAAGGTGGCCGTGGACAGGGAGCTGGCAAGAGCGGCTTGACATTGACAGAGGACTTCCTGTCCTGTTTCTGCTTCTAGTACGTTGTCTCTGCGCTACGACCTAACGAGAAATGGCTAATGACGCTGAATGACATTTCAGCATGTACCTATGTATAAGCGTGATTTTGTATTTGCAGATCGAGGCTGTTATGATTTTATTTTGATGAAATATATATAGTTCAGTGCTCTTTTGTCGACCAAGCACCGTTATCCGCCATGACATAGAGCAGGCTGAGAGAGAACATTAGCGCAGTATAGCTTTGAGAAAATTCAGGCTTGGCACCAGTGCTGTTATTCGAGACGATACTCGCGCAGTCGTTTATGCTTTGATCATTTTTTACTCCAGTGATCATTGGTTGTGCCTTCTGCATAGTGCATATCCCTTGGGATATTCGTTTGGAGTCTTTGGACTAGCTCACTGCTGGGCTTTCCCGCATGGCCATCCAAACGTCAGTCACTCATTAACCGGTCACCATTTACAGAAGTTCCTGATTTTTCGTTCAAGAATGCAATCCATACATCCATTTTAAAATAAGATAATCCAGATTTCCCATTTTAACCGTAACAGAAAAGAAGGCAACAGCGACGATCTCAGCGAGCGGTTAACGTCGATTGCCTTATTGATATTGATTACCGACTATGCAGTTACGATACGCGTACGTGGACTAATTAGATGCGATCATGCAAAGGGTTTTCGATCGTAGCACCACCGTTTTCCTCCCCCTCGATCCCTCCCTATATATGGGCTCGACGCAACACTGCCATTCCCCATTCCCATAACGACCACCGTCGCCTACGCGAACCCTAGCTACGCCGGTCGTTCCTGCAAGATAAGATGCAGATCTTCGTGAAGACCCTGACGGGGAAGACCATCACCCTCGAGGTCGAGAGCAGCGACACCATCGACAATGTCAAGGCCAAGATCCAGGACAAGGAAGGTACGTACGATCGGTCGCATCTGTTAACTAACTGCTCGTTGATCTGCTGAAAGTAGTGGCGCTGAACGTATGTGTTTGTCGATCTTGTGCACGTACGTAGGGATCCCGCCGGACCAGCAGCGTCTGATCTTCGCCGGGAAGCAGCTGGAGGAAGGCCGCACTCTGGCCGACTACAACATCCAGAAGGAGTCGACGCTCCACCTCGTGCTCCGCCTCCGCGGCGGCTCTCGCGGCGGCCGCCCCACTGGCGTCCCGCCCAACCTCCTGCAGCTCGCCCTTAAGTTCAACGAGAGGAGGATGGTCTGTCGCAAGTACGTACGTGCATAACGAGAGCAAGATCGTCCTCGGATTTCCATCTGTATACTGTACCTACGATTCGTTATTGTTTTGTCTCCTGACTTTGTTGCATTAACCGATCGCTCAGGTGCTATGCGCGCCTTCCCGCCAGGGCTACCAACTGCCGCAAGAAGAAGTGCGGCCACTCCAACATGGTGATCATCTTCTCGACTAGCGATTGACCACATTATTTCAGATCTTCGGATCCAGTATGAGCATAGTTTGCTGATTGTTTGTTATGATGTATTTTCAGCTGAGGCCCAAGAAGAAGTTTGAATGAGCGAACAGTCGTTCTTCTTTGGATTTTCGCTAGGTCGTCCAATTGGAAAACGTGGCTTGCATGGATCAGTCGAATAAATTGTCTTAGCATCTGTCCGTATCAGAGTTATAAGTTTGATCCTTAGTCAAAATTCAAGAGTGCCAGTATCAAGTTTCTGTAGGCATGGCAATATATGTTGTCAGTGAACGCCCCACCGATGTTTTTGATCCCTGGCTGTTTTTCTGTGGCTCCATCAATATCACAAACTCAAGATCAAATCTGAAATCGTTTCATATAGCCAGAAATAATAGATTTATTTTTTCCAAGAAGAATTACTATATTAAAATCTAAAGTACTAGGAACTAACAAGCTATGTTTTTTTCATATTTAATAGAATTCTAAATTATTTAGTAAGATTCGTGGCATACACACATGGGTGTCATAACGGAGACATGGTTAGAATGGGCACATTTGTGTATTTTGGATTTACGGTACGTTGTGGTACGAAAACAAAAACTGGGTAAATATTTGTCTAGTAGAACTTTCAGGGTGGGCGTTCGGTTATGACCGAATTTTCGGTGTTTTATTTTCGGTCTTTTTAGAATTCGGTTAGTAAAAATGAAGCACCGAAATTTACTCAGAATCTTCTAGAACCGAACATTTCGGGTACCCGGAAATTCGGTCCTTATTTCGGTCATTTCGGGTATGACCGTACCAAACTAAAATATTAGCTACTGAAATTAGTCCAGAGAAGTGCAACAATAGGCATCTAGCTAGCGGCTAGCAGATACGTTAAATACACTAGATTAATTAGCAGATTACTTATGCTAATCGCAAATCTCAAATATCCAGAGGATCGCATCTAGCTAGCACGAAGTAGACAGATTAAATATCCAGAGGAACTGATGCTGCGCAAATCTCAGAACCGGCTAACCAGCTAACCTATATTAATCTCAGAACCGGATGATTCATTGACTCACCTTCGAGGAGACAAGAGAGGTCGAGTGTGTCCAGCGGAGACGCAGGCGAGCGCGGCGGAGGCGGAAGCTAACGGCTGATGGGCGAATCCTTGGCTTGGCGCGGTGGCGGATGGCCCGACACGGAGAGAACGCAGGAGCAGCCCAGGCGGCTATGGCGTCTCTTTGGCCTTGGGGAATTGGGAGTACAAGTAGGAATTGGGAGTGGGAAGTGCCAATCCTTCAATTTGGGGAGTAATTTCAGCATCGTGGCTCTCGCCTCTCGGGAAGATCAACAGTGCGGGCGCCTGGGCTGCTCTCCGTTCGTTGGCTCTGGGGAAGATGGCCATATTAACTCGACTTTACTCGGTGGGATTATGTCGCGTTGGTCTGCGCAGCACTAAACCGGTCACTTCGGTCTCATCGGGTTTTAGAGATGTGTTGCCCGAATTTTTGAATTAATTTCGGTCTATTTTACTCTGGTACCCAAATTTGCATCGGTTTTTTCGGTTCCGGTCATCTCGGTTTCGGTGTCGGTTTTTCCGGTTTCGGGTTTCGGGTATCGGTTTTTATGCCCACCCTTAAGTAGAAGTAGAATTTACTCGATCGAGAACCAAACCGTGGAAAGCCCATACCAAGACCAGATGGATCAGAGACTTCTGTTCACAGATTTTGCCACTTGAATAGGAATACTATATTGCAAATGACGGCTTGAATCAACATTAAATATCACAGCAGCTTACAACTTCAGAAGCACATCATGCCCATACCATACAACAGGTAGCAAAAACCACTGGCTGTTTGTCACAACTCACAACCCAAGCTAGTTATAGCAGTTGGCAACATAGCACTGAAATGCCCAAAACCACAGGCTGCTGCTGAAGACAGTTAGCAGTTGGCAACATAGCACTGAAATGCCCAAAACCACAGGCTGCTGCTGAAGACAGTTAGCAGTTGGCATCATACCACTGAAATATCCACAGCATTAGCGCCCACATGCAAAAAAACACCGGCTAACTAGCCTAGCTATTTAAACAGCACACACGAGGTTCATATTCCCTCATAGCCTAACCAGAAAACAACTCTGCTATATCCAAATCCTGAGAATCAACAACATGAGTGTAGAAATCCTTGATGGCAAGACCATTCAGAGCTTTGTCGAGGACGAAGGCTCCTTCAACTCCTCCGTGGATGGCCGGTTTGCGGCCCTCGACACCAACCATGACGGCTTGCTCTCATACTCCGAGATGGCCCAAGAGCTCATGAGCCTCAGGGTTCTTGAGAAGCACTTCGGTGTTGATGAGTCCGCCATGAGCCATGATGAGCTTCTGGAGCTTTATCATGGCCTGTTTGCAAGGTTCGACCGGGATGGCAATGGCACGGTGGACCTAGAGGAGTTCCGGGCTGAGATGAAGGAGGTGATGCTTGCTGTCGCTAACGGGCTTGGATTCCTGCCAGTACAGATGGTGGTCGAGGAAGGCAGCTTTCTGAAAATGGCTGTGGATCGGGAGCTGGCCAAAGCAGCTTGAAGAACTGTTTGCAACTTCTGTAAAGTGACATGTCTACATTTTAAGTTTTGCATTGCTATTTTTTGTTGTTTACTGAGCTACCTACACCACTGCTTATTATTCGACTTAATAAGTGAAACTGGAGAAGCTACAAATCTCTGTTGAATTCAGAAAATCACAAGCATAGATATAATGAAAATGTTGTGAATCTATGCTTGTGAATGCCTACATGAGAAATATCAACCTAGCAGTTTTAGAATTTGGGTGTTCTGTTTTCAGTAACCAGGATTATGATATGACTCGTGACAACGATTTTTTTTAGAGAGCATATAATCAAATCAATTTCAGAAGAGTCACCAACAAGATGCAAATTGCAAACTTAATTTCAGGAAAGAACATTTCAGTTCAACAAAAGTTAACAGAATTTTGTTACAAAGAAAGTGAAGAAAAATATGTATGCAGTTTCGAATTGGAAGCGACTTTACATTAGTAGCTCCAGAGTAACACTGGAGGCTCAGAACAGATCATCGACTTACATTGCCTGTCTTCCAGCTGATCCATGTTGTACTGAAGTGTCTCATGCAGAATTTGCACAAGATGACATTTCTAGAACTGCAGAATGTAAGCCATCAAACGAAACAAGAAGCCATCTGAATAAAGTTTATCATCCTTCAAAATGTTCTTTGCTGATAGATCAAAGCTTTAGCAACTGCAGGTGTAGGTACAAGATACTTTGCCAGTATCGAGATCATGCTCTGAATAACTACTTCAGAACCTTGGACATCTGACAAATAAATGGCCACAATTACCGAACCATGTACTGCTAATGCTGCCCTTTCGGACAATAATGCAAATACAATCACAGTCCAACAGCTCAATCGTTCTTCTCCTCGAGCTCACCTTCAAGACCCTCATCATATTTGTCAGACGGAGAATCTTTGATCTCCAGTGACCTCAGGAAGTTGAAGTAGGCATACTTGATGTCAAACTGCATATCATACCAGTAGTTCACGGCAATGGTGAGCCCGTTAGGCCCTGGACTCTGGCTGACATGGTGAAACCACATGCTCGGCAAGTAGAGCATCTCGCCGGCGCGGACGGTGCAGCGAATCGGCCTTGGCCCCTTGAAGTAGAGCGGGGAGGATGAGACCTGCTCCGCCATCTCCTCCGGCGACGCCGGGTACGGGTCCACGCTGCTCCACGGCACGATCCTCTCCGGCTCTTCAATCTCCAGCTTAAGCCTCGGCACCTCCTCGTCCTCCTGCTCCGCAACGTAGCGCGCGGCGGGGTAATCGCGGACGTGGAGGCGGTGGTGCTCGGTGGGGGGTAGGAGGAGGAAATGCTTCTCGCCGGAGAGGACGACGTAGATGTTGTCGTAGTGGTCCTTGTGGAAGGAGGTGACGGAGCGGGAATTGCCGACCCAGAGGTTGACGGCCTCGGGGAGGCAGCCGAGCGCCTCGCTGGCCCAGGGCACGTGCGCGTCCACGTCGCCGGCCACCGCCGCGTACTCCCCGCGCAGGCAGTCGTCCTGCTGCTGCGCGTACGCCACCAGGCCGGCGGCCGGGTCGGAGCCCCGGATGAGGCGGACGGCGGAGGGGAAGTCGACCCGGCGGACGTGCGCCGACGCGAAGCACCTGGCGGCGCCCGGGCGGCGCGGGTGCGGGGCGAGCGCGTCGGCGCGGCCGGTGGGGGTGAGGTGGACGGAGACGTCGGTGGAGCGGAGCGCGTCGGGGAGGTAGGAGTACGTGGGCCAGAGGGAGGCGGCGGGCCAGTGGCGGGTGGCGGCGGCGGAGACGAGGAGCGGGCGGCCCGGGGAGACGTGGTCGCGGAGGAAGGCGAGCGGGGTCGGGGGCAGGTCGGCGCGAGGAACGCCGCCGTTGTGGAGGCCCAGCAGCTCGCGCGACTCCGCCCACAGCTCCCGCACCGAGCGCTCCATCTCAGGTTGCGCCGCTGGTTTCGCGAACTCTGGCAGCGGCGGTGGCGGCGGCACGGCCGCGTCACGCGCGTCAAACCGTGCAAGGGCTAGACAGGCGAGCTGGGCACCGTGGAGTCGGGCCAGATCTGTGGGCTAGGGCCTTTTTTTCTACAGTAGTTTTTCGTGGGATTGTAATCATAAGGGCCCAGGCCGCAAGGCCTTCAAGGACCTCCATATACGCCCTAGAAAAAACAAGAACGTGCAGACGTCCATGAGGTCACTGCAAGTCATGGCTCTTTAGCTATTTCTCCAGCTTCGCTCACCAAACAAATTCTCTTTCTCGGGCTAAATACAAATAAAAATTATACGACCTCCAGTCTTTTCTAAATGTCGCATGAAAATTGACGAGCGGGGATTTTATAATTTGATAGTACTAAAAAAACACCCTACACGTTGTAGCGGGGATTTTACTAAGAACTTTGCGTAAACACAAATCTATAAAACATATGTGAAAGGACCGAGTAGGTTGTCTGGGGGGGGTTGAATAGGCAACTATAAATTTTCTTTTCTTTTAATACGATTTGGGTACTGCTCAAATATAAGTTCTCTAGATATGCAACTAGATGAACAATCCTATAGGATGAGCAAGATACACACTAGCAAGATATGATAACCAAGATAATAAGCTAGTAAACAAGTAAAGGTAAGTGAAGAGATAACCACACGGTGACGCGGAGATGTATCCCGAAGTTCACTTCCCAATGGAACCTACGTCTCCGTTGGAGCGGTGTGGAGTCACAAGTGATCCCCAAGAAGCACAAAGGCCACCGTGTTCTCCCTCGAGTTCCTCCTCCAATGAGGAAGACCACGAGCCACTATATGATGCCCTTGAGGTCGGCAACAAACCTTTACAAGGATGAGGTACACTCCACAACCAAATTGGAGGCTCTCACCAAATCTTCTCGAATCCCAAATCCGCGAAGATCACAAGGCCAAGGCACGCATCCAAAACTTAATTGGAGGCTCTTGGCTTGTCCCCGTAGCTCCCAAAGCCGCGAAGACCTCTATTTCCGTCTAGGGTTCCAACGAACCCAAGAGTAACAAGAACCGCAAGATTCGGTGGGGGGATTTGAAATTCCTCCGGTGGAAGTGTAGATCTAGATCGCCTCGGGCACTCCTCAAAGTATCAAGGTGTTTGGAGTAAAGGAGTGAGAGATCTATGAGTTTGAAGCTTTTCAACAATGGTGGAGAGAGAGAGAGCAAGCTTGAATCTGAATGGGGAAGATGACCCCCTTATATAGCTCTCTCCAATAAGTGACCGTTGGTCACAGAAATCGTGCCTGCCGGTACTACCGATGTGGGCTGATACTACCGGCCGGTCGGTACTACCGGACGGGTACCGGATGACGCCCTCGTAAATGGCTGGCGACTCCCCAGGGTCGGTACTACCGGGCGGGTACTAGGTAACAAAGTAGAACCGGCAGGAGGGTATCAGTGCTGATTTTGCTAATCGGTACTACCGGCCATGGCTGACCGGTACTACCGATAAGCAAAAACAACACTGATGTATATATGAGATAGGTTGGCTGGTGTGTGCATATGGGGTTTGTGCATTGTGATAGTAAGATCAAATCCCCACAAACCTTTTCTGCGGATCCCCCCTTGATAGTACGGATAAACCTATCAAATATAAAATATCCTAGAGGACTAAGTCTTCACGCTTCCATGCTTGACGTGACGATGATCCAGTATATATGTTGCATCAATTTAATTATGCCCGCAATGCTTTGACATACTATTAGTCCGCTCATTGTGTTGTTAACAAACATCAAAACGGGATTAGGACTAGGCATGTCCTTTCAATCTCCCCCTTTTTGGTGTTTGATGACAACACAGTGATTAGTTATAAAGATTTGCAAAACATAAGAAGGCTCCCCCTGAATATGTGCATTGTTTGGACTTTGCGTTTGAATGCAAGATGCACACATTCATTTGGACGGAGCATCCCTTGTATTTCACAAAAACTCATGTCAACTAGATAAGCATATATAACAAGATGTAATAGCCATATATGACATAAGATAGACAATAGATAGCTAAATAGGTCTATTACAAGCACACCATAGACTTAAACAAATAAGTTCATGCATGTCTCACACTATGCACACATAAGTTCATAGAAATGGCCAAATAAGATGGAACACAAGCGATAAGAGATCAAAGCAAGAACGAGCTTGTGTTCCCCCATGCAAATCCCTCGATATAAGCTAATAGAACACATTCTCCCCCTTTGTCATCGAAATGCCAAAAAGGGAGAAGCGCGATGCTAAGGCGTCCCTAAATGAAACCACCCGTGGAGTGTGAGGTGCGGCGGGGATCCAGAGAGTCATCATCACCACCATGTTCAGCACCACCATCATCATCATCATCACTGTCAGTCCAAGTGGCCACGGGATAGTGCTTCTTCATCCATTCGTCCTTTGGGGTGATCTCATTGTCTGAGGGCCGAGTGGGAGAGTAAGGAATCTCTAGCTTATCCATCATAGCTCGGTGACGCATGGCAGCCTTCTTGTGAAACACATGAGACTCATATAAGTGTTCTTTGATATCAAGCTGCATGCAAAAGATTTTCTTCATCTTCAACTTCAACTTGCCAACCCATGATGGCTCTTCAACAGGAGGAGCACTTGAGCTAGAACCAACAACGGGAGCACGACGGCGAGGGGCGCTAGTGGGTGAGGTTGGAGTTACATTCCTTTCATTTGGAGGGATGTGCTTCTTCATCAAGAGTTGCTTGCGGGGGTGAGGAACAATAGGTAGCCCATCATCCATGATGTTCAAACCCGTTTCATGTTGATACTTGTTGCAAATGAGCGTCATGATGTAAGGGCCATAGATGGGGACCCTCTTTGCAACCAAGGTAGCCCACATCTCCTCAAAGATGTATTCCATGACATCCAACTTTTTCTTCTTTCCTTGGAATTTCTTAGAGAGGGCAAGAAGATCAAACATGTAACCGTGGACTTGATCAATGTTGCCAATCCTAGGAGCAATGGTCTCTCGATAGATGCGGTGCAGAATCTCAAATGGGCGAATGAGATCTTCAGTCTTCCCAGCAAGTCCACCTTCCATGGTGATATCAGTGATGTCACTTCCAGACTTGCAGAAGTCATTGGCATGAGCCTCCCACAGACTATCGGCGCCATAGTCCGGGTACCTGAAAGAACATTTCTTAATCCCTAGTGTTTTGTGTGTTAGTTAACAATACCAATGATGTACTAATCCTATTGCTAAGTATTTCAGTTTGTGTGAGTTGCATACCACATATCCCAAAGCCAAAATGTAGAGAAAAAGAGTTTCTGGAATTCTTCCCAGAATCGGATTATTGGAGCCGGAATTTTTCAGGATCGGAAATTCCGGGTCTCCTATATCTAACAGAAAAATGGCTAAGGAAAAGTCAGGAAGTGGTTCTGACTTCAACCGGAAATTCAGCTCGGAAATTTCACTGACTCGGAATTTCCGAGTCACCCTCAGAAATTTGGCTAAGTCAAGTTGTCGAAGACGTTCTGACTTCAACCGGAAATTCAGCTCGGAAATTTCACTGACCCGGAATTTCCGAGTCACCCTCAGAAATTTGGCTAAGTCAAGTTGTCGAAGACGTTCTGACTTCAACCGGAAATTCAGCTCGGAAATTTCACTGACTCGGAATTTCCGAGTCACCCTCAGAAATTTGGCTAAGTCAAGTTGTCGAAGACGTTCTGACTTCAACCGGAAATTCAGCTCGGAAATTTCACTGACTCGGAATTTCCGAGTCACCCTCAGAAATTTGGCTAAGTCAAGATGTCGAAGACGTTCTGATCTCAACCGGAAATTCAACTCGGATTTTTCACAGACTCGGATATTCCGAGTGACCCGGAATTTCCGGGTGTCACTTATACCGGAATTTCCGGGTCCTCGAGGCAGCCAACGGCCAGATTTTGGGAGGGGGTATAAATACCCCCTCACTCACTCAAGAACAGCTAGCTCTCAGATTTTCTCTCTCCTACTATTCTTGAAAGCTCACATCATCAAGATCTCCCAATCCCTCCACCCAAATTCGTTGATCTTTGAAGGATTGGAGGAGAAGGCCCGGATCTACATCTTCACCGAAGGGATTTGCATTTCCTCCCCATTCACTTGGGGATTTCGTGGCTAGGGTTTCCGGTGGGAAAACCTAGTTCACCTTTGTTGTAATCTTGGTGTTGCCTTGACCTTTTGTGGTCCTTGACCTGTTGTGGTCTTCTTGAGAGCCCCCAATTAAGTTGTGGGTGCGTGCCTCAAGCGTTTGTAAGGGATTCGATATCCGCCCTAAAAGGGGATCAATAGTGGAAGGTGAACTCGCAACCTTTGTGGTTGAGTTCATCGGAGAAGAAGGTGAGCCTTTGTGGCGTTGCGGCTAACCTGTTGTGGTAGCGCACACCTCTCCAAACGAGACGTACACCCTTGGGTGGAACTCGGGATTACATCTTCGTCTCCGCGTGCTTCACTCGGTTCCCTTTATCTTGCTCCCTTACTTGCTTGTCTTGTTAGCTTTTATCTTGTTATTGCTTAGGTTGTCATTTAGGTAAATTCACCATAGTTGCATATCTAGAGAATTTACCTTTGTGTTGAGCCTAAATTTGAAAAGACCTAAAATTTGTAATAGCACCTATTCACCCCCCCCCCCCCCCCCCCCCTCTAGGTGCCGGATTCCCGTTCAATTGGTATCAGAGCCAGGTTCACTTTTAAGGGCTTAACCGCCTAAGTGCAACGATGACGGAATCCGATGCCGAGAGGGCCGCCCGTGAGAAATTAGAGGCGGAGAAGGAGGCGTTAGCCAAAGGGGCAACCATGGCCGATCTTATTGATATGAGATCGTCCTTGGAGGCCCAACTCCTCAAGATGAATGAGATGCTCATGGCACTCTTGAAGTCTAAGGAGCCCGAGGCTACTTCTCCCTCTCCTCCTCCTAAGGAGCATGGTGAGAACTCTAAGGAGTCATCTTCAGATGGGTCCAAAGACGTTCCTCTAAGTGTTTCCCTCGGAAAGGCAGAAAAGGATGAATCACCTAGCTCCCATAACACCCCCAAAGGAGAGGAATTTCATAATGTCAACCATAATTACTCTCCTAACCCTCCTATCCCTCACCCTCATGTAAACTTTAGAAGTGATCCTCCTAAGCTCAAACCTACTCATTTCTCTCAATGGCAATTTCTAGTGAAGTCTCATCTATGTAGTGCCTCCATTGAGCTATGGCGCATCATTGAAGAAGGATTCAAGCCCCATGATCCAACCAACTTGACAAGAAGAGAGGTGGTTGATAGCCAACTCAACGCCACCGCTCTTCATCAACTCCAAATGGCCGTTGGAGAGAAGGACATGGCGCTCATTCAACAATTCTCCACCGCCAAAGAAGTTTGGAATGCTCTTTCCGACATCTTCGTCGGGAATGAGAGCATGAAGAAGAACCGGTATGATGCCTTATGCAATGAGGTGGAAGGGTTCTACAAGTTGGATGGAGAAAGCCACGAGGACATGTACCGGAGGTTGGTGTTGGTTGCCAACTCCTTCAAGAACCTCGGGGCGGTCTACATTGATGACGCTTGGATCAAGAGGAAGTTTGTGACCGCTCTCTTGCCCTTTGAGGAAACGGATTTGAAGACACTCCAAGGGAGACATGACTTCGCAAAGATGACATCCAATGAAGTCATGCAAGAGATGACCGCATACAAGGTGGCCTCCAAGATTGCACAAGATGCAAGAGCTAGAGCCATAGGGATGCACAAGCATGCCTCAATTGCTTTGAAGGCCACCGTTGAAGAAGAGGATGAAGAGGAGTATGATGATCAAGTCGAGCTATCTAGTGAGACTCTCTCAAGTACTCTTACTCAACACATGGGTCTTGCGGCAAGAACGTTTTGGAAGAACCCCGGAAGGGCCAAAGCGAGGATTGACAAGAAGTTTCCCTCCAATGGAGGAAAGCCATTCAACAAGGTGAGGCTTTGCTATAACTGTGATGACAAAAGCCACTTTGTTGCAGATTGCCCATGGGAGAGAAGAGAGGATCATGGTGGGAGGCTCGTGGCCAAGACGAAAGGGAAGGGGCCCATGCCCATGAAGAAGCCCTACTTCAAGAAGAACCAAAAGATTGTCTTGGTAACTCAAGAGCAATATCCCACCGATGATGAAGATAGTGACAAGGAGGACACTCCAACGCAAGTGGCCGCACTAGCCATTTCTTCCACACCTCCGTCACTCTTCTCCTCACCAAACGAGAGCCCCATCATCAAGAATGCAAGATGTCTTATGGCAAAGACATCCGAGGTAAAATTGTCCCCCACCCCTATATCCCATGACATTGATGATGGTATGAGCCTAGAAGTCAAGGAAGAAATTATTGCTTTTGATAAATTCATGACTAACTTGCAAGGAGAAGGAAAGAAACACTTTGGCTCAATTATGAGTCGTATAGGTGAGCTTGAGGATGAGCTTGAATTAAAAGGTGAGATTGAGAGAGAGGATGCACACGCTAAGGTGTCCCTCCAATCCTCTCTCGAAGATGAACAAGAAGCTCATGCTCTCCTCAAGGAGCAACTTACTAAGATCACTAAGGATCGTGATCTTTACTTTGCTAAATGTAAAATTGTGCAAAATGAAAAGTCCGAGCTTGTGGTTGCTCATGCTAGACTTTGCGAAGACTTCGAGTCACTTGAAAATACTCACAAGGTATTGACAAGTGATCACGAGCGTCTCCTCAAGTCTCGTGATCAACTCCAAACTCGGATATCTATTCTTGAGAAACCTAGTACTTCTACTCCTTTGAATACTAATGCAAATGTTGTCAAGGATAAAGCTAGGGTCTTGTTTGTTCCCTCCATGGCAACCGAGCCTAAGACCTCCCTTGATAAAGGCAAGGGGACACTCACTACTCCTCTTCATGAGCGAGTACCCCACAAGGGTAAGGAAGGTCTAGGCTATGTTGCTAAGGAGAAGAAGAAGATGATCAAGAAAAAGACCAAGCCCGCACAAGCCAAGAAAGATGATATAGCAAGCGGAAATGCCACAAGGGGCACTCCCACTCGTGATGACTTTGCGGGCATATCTAACCCCAATTATGCTTTATATGTTGATTATTATGGGGATGTCTATGCTAGATACATTGGTCCTTTTGATGGTTACATTGAATATGCTATTTGGGTCCCAAAGACTCTTGTTGCTAACCAAAAGGCACCCATTGCAAAATGGGTACCTAAACCAAAGAATTGATTGTGTGTAGGGACTTGCTTCCGGAGGATCGAAATGGATAATTGATAGTGGGTGCACTAGTCACATGACCGGAAGCAAGGAAATTGTAACGGAGTTGAAGCCCAATGATGATCAAATGACCGTTACATATGGTGACAATTCAAAGTCTAAGGTAATAGGGCTCGGCAAGGTGGTAGTGGCACCGGACATCACACTCGTGAATGTTTTGCTTGTCGAGTCCCTAGGTTTCAACTTGATCTCCGTCCATTCTTTAACTTGTTTGGGTTATACCGTTGTCTTCGAAAAGGAGATGGTTATCCTCATGCGGAGCAAGTCTCTCAATGTGTCTTTCGTTGGGTACGTTGAGAATGGGCTCTATGTGGTTGACTTCTCCGGAGTCACCACTTCCCACTCAATGTGCCTATTCGCTAAGGCGGACTTGGGTTGGCTATGGCATCGCCGACTAGCCCATGTCAACATGAGGACTTTGCAAAGTCTCCACAAGGGTGGCCATATCCTAGGACTAAAAGACCATGTTTCTTTCTCGAAGGATCGGATGTGTAGGGCTTGTGTTGAAGGAAAAATGCATGATATTCACCATCCAAGCAAGACCATCATTTCCTCAAAAAGGGTTTTGGAACTTCTTCATGTTGACCTCTTTGGTCCCATTCCGGAAGCTAGTCTTGGTGGCAAGAAATATTGCTTGGTGATTGTTGATGACTATTCAAGATACACATGGGTTTTCTTCTTCAAGTCGAAGATGGAGACTCAACAAACTATCATCGACTTCTCCAATGAAGCTCAACGTCAACACAATGTCCCTATCTTGGTGATAAGAAGTGACAACGGGTCCGAGTTCAAGAACTACACCTTAAACGAGTTCCTTAGTGAAGAAGGGATTCGTCATCAATATTCCGCTGCTTATACTCCCCAACAAAATGGTGTAGCCGAAAGGAAGAATCGCACTCTTATTGAGATGGCAAGGTCGATGATGGCCGAGTTCAAGTCCCCTCACAACTTTTGGGCCGAAGCCGTCAACACCGCTTGCCATTCATCCAACCGGCTCTTCTTTCGCAAAGGACTCATGAAGACCCCTTATGAAGTGCTTACCGGGAACAAGCCCAATATCTCTTACTTCCGAGTTTTTGGTTGTAAGTGTTTCTATCTCATCAAAGGTGTTCGTTTGGGCAAGTTTGAATCTAAGTCTCTTGAAGGGACATTTGTGGGCTACGGGTCCGAATCTCACACTTATAGAGTCTATGATAAGGCCTCGCGCATTATCATAGAAACTTGTAGTGTGATGTTCGAGGAGAATGACGGCTCCCTTGTGGAGCAAAGTGGTGTTTCCGTTGTAGGTGATGATCAACCTCAAGATGCTATTCAAAGAATGGGGTTGGGAGTCCACCGCCCCGTTGAAGTCCATTATGAGGTTGCTCAACAAGGATCAAGTTCTTCACAAGTGGTGGCTACCCCAACACAAGAAACACCCATCGACAACACCGTGCCCAACACGCCTAGCCAAGAAGAAGCACAAGACTCTCCAGCTGCTCCTGGAATTTCCGGAGGGCCGGAAAATCCGGTTCAAACTGGAGTCGGAAATTCCGGTGATTCGGAATTTCCGGTCCATACTGAACCCGGAATATCCGGTCCTGCTGACATTCCCGGTAGCAGCTCGCAGCAAGGCCAAGATCAACCCTCTCCTTCACAGCTGGACGTCACTCCAATGGTTGATCAAGGCCATCAATTCAGTCAAGGCGGAGACATGAATGATCAAGATGATCAAGCGATTCCTCCCACCACTCGTAGGGATATCGAGATCCGCCGCTTGAATAGGGTTGGCACCTCACAAGAATTAAGAGCTCTATCTCTTGACAAGGTGCTTGGTGATGTGAGAAGCAAGGTCTCTACCCGAAGACAACTTGCAAGTTTTAGTGAACATCAAACTCACATCTCCATGGTGGAACCCAAGAAGGTCTTTGAAGCTCTTGAAGATAAAGATTGGCTTGATGCCATGCATGAAGAGCTCAACAACTTCGAGCGCAACAAGGTGTGGAAGTTGGTGGAAAGACCCAAAGATTGCCGCAATGTTATCGGCACCAAGTGGATTTTCAAGAACAAGCAAGATGAACATGGCATGGTGGTGAGAAACAAGGCAAGATTGGTGGCTCAAGGGTACTCCCAAATTGAAGGCATTGACTTTGGAGAAACCTACGCGCCCGTGGCTCGACTTGAGTCTATTCGTATTCTTCTTGCCTATGCCTCTCATCATAACTTTAAGTTGCAACAAATGGATGTTAAATCCGCTTTTCTAAATGGTCCACTAAATGAACTTGTTTATGTTAAGCAACCACCGGGGTTTGAAGACCTCAAGTATCCGAACCATGTCTACAAGTTAGATAAGGCACTCTATGGCCTTAAACAAGCCCCACGAGCGTGGTACGAGCACCTTAGAGAACTACTTGTAGACCGTGGATTCCAAGTTGGGGAAATTGACCCCACACTTTTCACTAAGAAAGTTAATGGAGAGCTTTTCATTTGTCAATTATATGTGGATGACATTATATTTGGATCTACTAACAAAGCATTTAACGAAGAATTCTCTAAGCTTATGACTGACAGGTTTGAGATGTCTATGATGGGTGAGATGAAGTTCTTCCTCGGATTTGAGATCAAACAATTGAAGGAAGGAACGTTCATCAACCAAGCAAAGTACATTCAAGACATGCTCAAGAAGTACGGGTTGCTTGAGCTCAAGGGTGCCTCTACCCCAATGCAAACCAAATGTCACCTTGAGCTCAACCCCAAGGGTAAGGATGTGGATCAAAAGGTATACCGCTCCATGATTGGATCTCTACTCTACCTTTGTGCATCTAGACCGGATATAGTGCTAGCCGTAGGAGTGTGTGCAAGATATCAGGCGGCTCCTAAAGAAAGCCATGATATGGCGGTCAAGAGGATCTTTAGATATTTGGCTTATACCCCAACCTTTGGATTGTGGTACCCCAAGGATGCAAATTTCTCACTATGTGGGTACACGGATTCCGATTGGGCAGGAGATCAAGATGATAGGAAGTCAACCTCCGGCGCTTGTCAATTTATTGGGAGGTCCTTGGTAAGTTGGTCTTCTAAGAAGCAAAATTGTATATCTCTCTCCACCACCGAAGCCGAGTATGTTGCCGCCGCAAGTTGTTGCGCTCAGTTGCTATGGATGAGGCAAACTTTAAAGGAGTACGGAGTCGCTTGCGACAAAGTGCCTCTTCTATGTGACAACGAAAGTACCATCAAGATTGCTTACAACCCGGTGCAACATTCAAGAACCAAGCATATTGAGATCCGCCATCATTTCATCAGAGATCATGTGGCCCGAGGAGACATTGACTTATTACATGTGGGCACAAGGGATCAATTGGCGGATATCTTCACGAAGCCCCTTGAGGAAGGAAGGTTTTGTTTTTTGAGGAATGAGCTAAATATCATTGATTCGAGGTCCTTAGCTTGATCGCTTGCACACTCACCTAGGGCGTAATTGCATCTTATCTTGTTTAGATGTAGGCATGGAAATAGGGGGAGTGCGGTCCTAATACATTGGACCATCCCTCCCCCCATTATGCCGATAGCAAGTGTTCTTTTATCTCTATATTCATTCCCATGACTAATGAGCTAAAACGACGAGTATTGGTTATGTGCCCGAGATACATCTTCGCGGTGACATGCCATACACTCCTACATGGTGGCCTCGGCCACCGACCTCTTCTCTTTGAAGAGTTGGTTTTATTTGGAGCTTATTGTTGCTATTTGCCCTCCTTTTCATGCATGTGGGAAACCTACTCAACTTGGCGCTTTATGTTTCGTTTTGGTAGTTGTGAGTTGAGTATGGTGTACCAATGACAGTTTGGAAATCTATCCCAAGCCTACTTCCCCCTGAAAACATTTCTCTCTATTGCACACAAGTCATCCATTTGAAAACTGGGATTTTAGTTCAGCAGGTCGGAATATCCGGTTCATTTATGAACCGGAATATCCGGTGACTCGGAATTTCCGGTGTAAGTTACACCCGGAAATTCCGATCGGGCGGTTTGTCTAAAAATTTAAGGGCAGGCTCGGGGTGAAGGGCTCATTCGTGCCCTTCTTCCACCCCCGAACTCCCTCTCCTCCAACCGCCGCCCCTGCTGCTCCAAGCTCCCTCCGGAGCACTCCGACCGCCGGGGAACCTCTTTCTCGGCCGGATCTGTTCCTCCTCCGCCCCGGGAACTCACTCCTCCAAGCAATGGCCTCAATGGATGAGGGTAACTTCACTTTTCCTCTTCCCTATGTGCTTGCACTAGGATCTTGTTGTGGAGTTATTTGTTTCAAGATTGCTTGGTAGAGATTGTTCCTAGCTTCATTCCCTGCCATCTACATACATTAGTTTTGCATTGTGTTGGATCGATCTAGTTTTAGACCGAGTCAATCTCAGATCTGCACTGTTTCTGTTTAGGTCGGAATTTCCGACTCAGCCTGACTCGGAATTTCCGGTCCCCCGGAATTTCCGGTTATGTCTGAATCGGAATTTCCGAGCTGAACACTGCAGTTTTAAGATTAACTCATGTTTAACTACATATGATTCCTCAAATGCCTACCTAATGTGTGTATCCTCTCCTGACTTGTGTGTACTTACCTTTTGCTACCCACTATGCTCAAATTCACAGGTTCAAGTGGGAGTCCGTCCGCTGGGGCATCAAGGTACACCTCAAGGGCACCTGTACACAAGATCCCTGTCAATAAGGGTAAGGGTCCTGCCTCCTCAAGCAATCCACCTGTCCAAAGGAAGAAGAAAACTGTTGTTAGCAAGCCACCATCCAAGAAAAGGAAGAATGCTCCTGCTCCTCAACGTCAGAACTATTCAAAGATGAACTCTGTTGAATACTCTCAGCTCAGACAAGGGGATTGGTACCTTAGGCCAAGGGACAACACTCTGGATGATCGCAGCTTTTGGTGTCAAGAGCAAGAGCACATACTCGTGGACCTCTACTACTCTCTGTCGAAGCCCATTCGGCCTATGCATCCGTTTAACCTTGCAACTCTGCAGAAGAAAGCCTCCTTTGTTGAAGCTATACATCTTGTCAAGACTATGGGCTTGGAGAGGCTAGTGCTCACTCGTTGTCCTTACAACCCTCAGCTTGTGATGCAGTTCTTTGCCACTCTAGTGATCAAGGGTGACTCAAAGAAGACAATTAAGTGGATGACTGGTGAATCTTTCTGTGAGTCCAACTTTGAGGAGTTTGCCAAGGTTTTGGGCTACAAGTTTGATGGAAACAATCCTCAAGGCTATCGCATGCACCACCCGTACAAGATCAACAAGAAGCAGACCGTGCACTTATATGGTGAGGGAGCCACACCCGGCAATTCTCGAGACTTGCTTCCTCTTTATGATGTTCTTGTGCGCATCCTCCGAGAGAACATTGCACCAAGTGGTGGCAACAACGACAATGTGGTGACCCCTCTATGCAACTTGCTCCTTCATGCCAACCGCATTGTGGAGGACCCGGGCTCTGATGAAGACTGGAGTGTGGATGTTATGGATTACATCTACAATGAGATGTATGAAGCCATGACCACCAGAGTCACTATCCCCTATGCTCCTTACATCATGAAACTCATCAAGTTCAAGGTTCCTGACTATAACTTCAGTGGCGATGAGTTGGAGCCGCATGACTTCAAGACACTATATGAGAAGAAGACAGTGGTCAAGCCTCCTCCTGTGCCTTCCTCTAGCTCAGCTCAGGGTGGCTCTTTTATGGGTGATGCTAGGAGGGCTGCTGCTCCTACTTATGTCCCGGCCACTCATGCGAAGGTGAAGAAGCTGAATTGGTTCCAACGCAACATCCTGTGCATGAATGTGGACATCCGCAAAGAGCAATACACCGCCTACAAGGATCGTCGTCAGCTGGCCTACAATCAAGACTTGATCCTTCATCATGTGTCTGGCTCTCCTGCTCCTGCTGATCTCTCTGATCCTCTGACCTTTGCTCAGTGGAACCAGGGTTCTTTGGCTCCATGGACTCAAATTGATCATGACCTTGGCGGCAGCTCGTACACCACTGGACATGATTATGATGATGAGGATGATGATGATGATGAGGAGGCAGATTATGATGATGCTGAGGATGATGATGATGAGGAGGAGACCCCCTCGGACTGAAGACCTTCACGGGACGTAGCATCGCTCCTCTTCCTTTTTGGCGTTTTGATGCCAAAGGGGGAGAAGTTGCTCTACTAGGACTTCGGGGATTTGCAGGGGTTCGGGCACAAGCATATGCGTTTACCATTTCTTTGCGCTTGTGTCCATTTATCTTATTTGTGGTTATTTGTTGAACTCTTTTATTATCTATGTGTATTGAGACAATGTTATGCTATCATTATCCTATGGTTGAGACTTCAAAGTTATTGTGTTGGTATTCTCTTCATATTCTATTTACACAAGGTATGAAAATCTATCTAGTCTCAAATGGTAAAATAACCTTCATTTTGTCCCATTACTCCTTTGTGATATCTTGTGTTTGTTATTATAAAATTGCTCCTATCCTTTGTCTTTTTGTGTTTCATACATGCACTTGTTTAGGGGGAGCTATTTTCTGTCAAAAACATGATATTGCATTTTGTTTCTTTGCAAATCTTGGTATTGTCATCTAACACCAAAAAGGGGGAGATTGAAAGAACATTTCTTAATCCCTAGTGTTTTGTGTGTTAGTTAACAATACCAATGATGTACTAATCCTATTGCTAAGTATTTCAGTTTGTGTGAGTTGCATACCACATATCCCAAAGCCAAAATGTAGAGAAAAAGAGTTTCTGGAATTCTTCCCAGAATCGGATTATTGGAGCCGGAATTTTTCAGGATCGGAAATTCCGGGTCTCCTATATCTAACAGAAAAATGGCTAAGGAAAAGTCAGGAAGTGGTTCTGACTTCAACCGGAAATTCAGCTCGGAAATTTCACTGACTCGGAATTTCCGAGTCACCCTCAGAAATTTGGCTAAGTCAAGTTGTCGAAGACGTTCTGACTTCAACCGGAAATTCAGCTCGGAAATTTCACTGACCCGGAATTTCCGAGTCACCCTCAGAAATTTGGCTAAGTCAAGTTGTCGAAGACGTTCTGACTTCAACCGGAAATTCAGCTCGGAAATTTCACTGACTCGGAATTTCCGAGTCACCCTCAGAAATTTGGCTAAGTCAAGTTGTCGAAGACGTTCTGACTTCAACCGGAAATTCAGCTCGGAAATTTCACTGACTCGGAATTTCCGAGTCACCCTCAGAAATTTGGCTAAGTCAAGATGTCGAAGACGTTCTGATCTCAACCGGAAATTCAACTCGGATTTTTCACAGACTCGGATATTCCGAGTGACCCGGAATTTCCGGGTGTCACTTATACCGGAATTTCCGGGTCCTCGAGGCAGCCAACGGCCAGATTTTGGGAGGGGGTATAAATACCCCCTCACTCACTCAAGAACAGCTAGCTCTCAGATTTTCTCTCTCCTACTATTCTTGAAAGCTCACATCATCAAGATCTCCCAATCCCTCCACCCAAATTCGTTGATCTTTGAAGGATTGGAGGAGAAGGCCCGGATCTACATCTTCACCGAAGGGATTTGCATTTCCTCCCCATTCACTTGGGGATTTCGTGGCTAGGGTTTCCGGTGGGAAAACCTAGTTCACCTTTGTTGTAATCTTGGTGTTGCCTTGACCTTTTGTGGTCCTTGACCTGTTGTGGTCTTCTTGAGAGCCCCCAATTAAGTTGTGGGTGCGTGCCTCAAGCGTTTGTAAGGGATTCGATCTCCGCCCTAAAAGGGGATCAATAGTGGAAGGTGAACTCGCAACCTTTGTGGTTGAGTTCATCGGAGAAGAAGGTGAGCCTTTGTGGCGTTGCGGCTAACCTGTTGTGGTAGCGCACACCTCTCCAAACGAGACGTACACCCTTGGGTGGAACTCGGGATTACATCTTCGTCTCCGCGTGCTTCACTCGGTTCCCTTTATCTTGCTCCCTTACTTGCTTGTCTTGTTAGCTTTTATCTTGTTATTGCTTAGGTTGTCATTTAGGTAAATTCACCATAGTTGCATATCTAGAGAATTTACCTTTGTGTTGAGCCTAAATTTGAAAAGACCTAAAATTTGTAATAGCACCTATTCACCCCCCCCCCCCCTCTAGGTGCCGGATTCCCGTTCAGTACCCCAACAGCTTAGCAAACTCAAGCCATGTAGCCTTAAGTACCTTATCCTTGGTCATCCATATGATAGTCTGAGCAGGGTCAGTGTCAAAATAGACAGTGGCATAGAACTGATGAATATAGTACTCAATGTATGGTTGCTCAACGGTCATAATGTTGATGAGACCAAATTCTTCACACATAGCCAAAGTCTCACGATAGTAATCCGGATTCTTGGTACTCATGTGGTTCACATTGATGTGGTGTTGGAGAACAACCTTGGTCTTCTTGTTGGTCTCTAAGTACACTTCCCTATAAACTCTTTCTTGCTCATTGGTGTAGAAATGAGGGTTGGAGACACGCGGGTCTCTTGTTTGAGCATAGGGGTTGACCTCACGATACAAGGTGTATTTCGTGGTGCTCATTTGAGTGAAGGGACGAGAGGAAGCGGACCGGCGATGAGTTACCGGAGCCTTCCCTTGACATCGCCGAGTGGTCTTGGCAGGCAATACTTCTTGAAACTCATTATCATCGAGATCATCACCATCAGATTCAGCAGATTCAGCATGTGACACATCCTCCACTTCCTCAATCTCTTGTTCATATCTTGGTTTCTTGCGGGTGGTGCGGATAGCCGCATGCTTTTCCCTCATTCTTCCCGAACTCGCACCACCACGGCTAGAACCTGTGAAACAGCATATAGATAGGTAGGGAGGGAACTAGATGAGTGCATAAGTTCATTTGAAAAGGTTTTAAAAAAACATAGCCCTTAGGTGTAAACAGAGAATTGAAAATCCCCAGGTCCGGTAGCACCAGCCCGGGCCGGTAGTACCGATGGATCGGTAGTACCGACGCTGGCCGGTAGTACCGGCTCTGAACAGTTCGTCCAGATCAAACTGGACCACATCAAATCTGTGGGATTTCAACAAAAAGCTTACACAAAAGTGCTATAGGTTACTACTCCGACCATTTGACTACTTCCTAACCAAGTTTTAACCGACATTACGGAGCTACCGATGATTTGCCCAAGAACACATCTAAGAACTCAAAGAAGAACTTAGAGAGAGCAATGATTGGGCAAATACCGGAGGCCATTGGAGAGGAAGTTGTGGGGAATCCTTCCCACGGAGCAGATCTGACAATGGCTCGTCAAATCTGGAGATCCACGGAGAGGGGCCGGAGAAGAAGCCGTTTTTGAGTTGAAGAGGTTGGGGAATAATGGGGACGGTTCGAGCCGGTCCTGGGAACTTAAGTTCCGCAGGGGCCGGCCGGTAGTACCGATTAGCACTTCCGGTACTGAAACCCCGGACAGTTTTAGCCGGTAGTACCGGCCAGGCCAGAATATTCCAGACTTTTGCAATTTTAATTTTAACAAAGATTGAACTTGTGCAGGGAATTTAAGCAGGGTTCATGAGATAAGTATTTGGATTAGGATAGGATACTTGTTGCTGTGAGATAAATAAACACTTGGAGTAATAAGAATCAAAATAAACGAATAAAAACTAACTCCAAGTGTTTTTCCTTAATTCCACACAAAAGCATACAAAGCTAAAATAAGACACTAACACCAACTTCTCTTGAAGAGAAGGTCGGTGGCCGAGGCCACCATGTATGAGTGTGTATGACTTGACACCGCGACGATATATCTTGGGTCCAAGATCAAAACTCATCTTTGAAGCACATTTGTCACAATAGCGACTATATTGCAAGATTTGTCTATTTGCGCATTATAAGGGAAGTGTTGACTCATGAATTGAGCTACACTCCCCCTATGTCCATGCCTACATCTAAACCACTAACTATGTCTAATAGGGGTAGGTATGCAAGTTGTCCATTAAGTCCAATTACTAATGTCCACCACATTGAGCTCACTTCTCAATTCCTTGAATCTTGCTTCACCAAGAGGCTTCGTGAACATATCGGCTAGTTGATGCTTGGTGTTGACATAAGAGATAGCAATATCACCCTTCTCAACATGATCCCGAATAAAATGATACCTAATCTCAATATGCTTGGTCTTCCCATGGAGCACCGGATTGTGAGCAATTTTGATGGCACTTTGATTATCACATAAAAGAGGCACTTTGTCACAAGTGACACCGAAATCCTTTAGAGTTTGCCTCATCCATAATAGTTGTGCACGACAACTTCCGGCGGCAATATATTCGGCTTCGGTGGAGGAGGCGGCAACACAATTTTGCTTCTTTGACGACCAACTCACAAGTGACCTACCAAGGAATTGGCAACCACCCGAAGTTGACTTCCTATCCATTTTGCAACCCGCCCAATCCGCATCCGAATAGCCTACAAGATCAAAGGTGGTTCCACTAGGATACCAAAGTCCATAGTTATGAGTGCCAATCAAGTATCTCAAAATCCTTTTAACCGCGGTTTCATGACTCTCACTTGGACTTGATTGGAATCTTTCACACATACCCACACTAAACATAATATCCGGTCTAGATGCACAAAGGTAAAGTAAAAATCCAATCAAAGTTTTTGATCTACCTCTTTACCGTTTGGGTCCAAGTGGATATCCGCCTTTTGATCCATGGGGAACTTTGCCGGTTTGGCATCAACCATATCAAACTTCTTGAGCATGTCCTTCACATATTTTGCTTGGCATAGAAAAGTCCCTTCCTTCCATTGATGGATCTCAAAACCTAGGAAGAACTTCAACTCGCCCATCATGGACATCTCAAATTCCTTGGTCATTAGCTTAGCAAATTGGTCAGTGAAGTCTTTACTAGTTGACCCAAAGATAATATCATCAACATATATTTGGCATACAAAGAATTCTCCATCTACTCTCTTGGTGAAGAGAGTGGGATCGATTACCCCAATTTCAAAACCACGGTCTACTAAGAACTACTTGAGATGATCATACCAAGCACGAGGTGCTTGTTTAAGGCCATAGAGTGCCTTATGGAGTAAGTATACGTGATTGGGAAATTTAGGATCTTCGAACCCCGGAGGTTGTTTAACATAAACCAATTCATTTAATGGACCATTAAGAAAAGCACTTTTAACATCCATTTGATGTAGAATAATTTTATGAGTGGATGCATAGGCAATTAACAAACGAATGGATTCAAGTCTAGCAACGGGGGCATAAGTTTCACCGTAGTCGACTCCTTCGATTTGGGAGAAGCCTTGTGCCACGAGTCTTGCTTTGTTGCGGATGACTTGACCAAGTGAGTCTTGCTTGTTCTTGAATATTCATTTAGTTCCAATGACATTATGGTTGGTGTCCTTGGGTCTTTCCACCAATGACCAAACTTGGTTGCGCTTGAAGTTATTTAGCTCTTCATGCATAGCCGCAACCCAATCCATATCTTCAAGAGCCTCGTATACCTTGAGAGGTTCTACACTAGACAAACAGGCAACATGACCACAAAAGTTAGCTAATTGATTGCGTGTGGACACATTTCTCCGTATACTCCCAAGGATATTTTCTTTGAAGTGGTCATGGCGATCCAATCTTGAAGCACGCCGAATGACTCGGCGTTGCATGGTTTGTTGGATTGTTTCACCATCACATGTATCTTCATCATTCACTTGCTCTTGATCATGGTCACCCATACGTGGAGTTCATGGAGTAGTGGGTTCATGAAGTTCTTGATCCCCACTTGAGTTGGGTGGGTCTTGACCATGTACTTGTTCTTGAGTCTGCAGGACTTGTTCTTGTTCTTGGGTAGCTTGTTGATTACTAGTTGAGGTAGAAGGCTCGACTTGAGTGGAGCTTGTTCCTTCATCTTGTGGTGCTCTTGGTTCCTCAATAGGAATGAACTCTTCTATGCCCATGGACTTTATGGCATGAGAAGGAGCATCACCACCTACAACACCATAATCAATATGCCCCACTTGGGAGCCATTAGTCTCGTCAAACTCCACATTCATAGATTCTTCAACACACCCGGTGGATATGTTGTAGACCCTATAAGCGTGAGAGTTTGCGGCGTACCCAACAAATATGCCTACAAAAGATCTAGATTCAAATTTAGCTAGTTTGCAACCCTTAATGTACACATGTCATTTGCATCCAAATACACGAAACTAGTTGACATTTGGTTTGTTACCGGTAAGGAGTTCATATGGTGTCTTTTGCATGAGAGGACGAAAGAATAACCGGTTTGATGAGTGGCAAGCGGTGTTGATGGCTTCGGCCCAAAAGTTGTATGGGGAATTAAACTCGGCCATCATAGTTCTTGCCATATCAATAAGAGTGCGGTTCTTCCTCTCGGCAACAAAGGAAGTCATCCATGGTGGCGTATGCCCTCCCCACAAAGGAAGTCATCCATGGTGTAGTTCTTGAACTCCATCCCATTGTCACTTCTTATTGTCAATATCTTCGTGTCATATTGGCGTTGGACTTGGGTTGCAAAGTTGATGAATACCTCTTGAGTTTCACTCTTCTTCTTGATATAGAATGTCCAACAATATCTTGAGTAGTCATCAACCACAACTAGACAATATTTCTTGCCCCCAAGACTATCATATGTGGGAGGTCCAAAGAGGTCCATGTGAAGGAGCTCAAAGGGCCTCTTGGTGGAGATGATGGTCTTCTTGGGGTGATTCTTTTCATGCATCTTTCCGGCAATGCAAGAGCTACAAGGACGATCTTTGGAAAAATTCACATTAGTAATTCCCACCACGTGTTCGCCCTTCACAAGATTATGCAAGTTTCTCATACCAACATGGGCTAACCGACGGTGCCAAAGCCACCCCATGTTGGCCTTAGCCATTAGAAGAGTTGCAACTTGAGTGGTTTCCTTCGAGAAGTCAACCACATACAAGTCGTTTTCAACAAATCCAACAAAGGCTACTTTGAATGTTCTTGTGAAGAGAACGGTCACGTGGAAGAGGTTAAAGATAACAGTGTAGCCAACCTTGCAAAGTTGCCTTACGGAAAGTAAATTATATGAAAGGGATTCAACAAGAAGGACCTTCTCAATGGAAAGTTCCGGAGTGATCACCACTTTGCCATATCCCTTTACCTTAAGTTTTGCATCATTCCCAATGGTGACATGTGAGTAATGGAGGAGATCAAACATTAAATCCGTCACCAATTCTTCACTTCCGGTCATATGAGTGGAGCATCCACTATCAATGAGCCAAGATGCACCACCGGAAGCATATCCCTACAAGAGGTCAATTCTTTGACTTAGGTACCCATTTGTTGATGGGTCCTCTTTTGTTAGTCACAAGGGTCTTTGGAACCCAAATAGCATAGTGATAATCATCTCCATAAGATGTACCAACATATTTAGCAAAGACACTACCATCTCTAGATTTCATAATAATATAAGATGGGTTGTATTTTCCCGCAAAGTCATTGTGGGTAGGCATGCTCCTAGTAGCATTGCCACTCACAACTTTGTTGATCACCTTCTCTTTAGCCAGCTCCCCCTCCTTCACAAAAACAATAGCATTGGAAGGGGGAGTAGGCGCCTTCTTCTTTGTGGTGGTCTTAGGCTTAGATTTAAACCCAAGCCCCTCCTTCCCAACCACTTCCTTTTGATTGCTCAAAAGGTTGAGAAGGTTCTTCTCACCTTGGATGCAAGTGGCTAGACCCTTTTCAAGTTGAGCCTTCAACCTAGTGTTTTCCTCAATAAGAGATGCTTTAACACATAGAGGATTAGTAGCACAAGCATTTTCATCTTTAGAGGGTTCTTTATAGCATTTAAGAAGATATGAGGCTTGTAGAGTGTGATACATCCCTTTGAGTTTGTTGAGCTCGCTAAGGGTGACTTTGTGAGCCTCCCTTAGTTGCTCAAAACTCTCAACGAGTGTAGAGTGACTCTCCTTAAGCTCATCATTCTTAATATTAAGCTCACTAGAAATGGTTATTGATTGCTCACGAGTTTCCTTAGCCTTGGATAAATCCAAGACTTGGATTTCCGCAAGTTGCTCACGGAGCAATTGCTCTTCTTCGACTTGGCTCTCAAGCTCACCAATCCTTTCGGCATGATTACATGCATGCTCTTCAAGCTCGCAAATTCTTTCCTCCTTTTCTTCAAGGAGGGCATGAGCTTCTCCTAGTTGATACATGAGAGCTTCTACCATCTCCTTGGTCATGCCTTGGAGAGACTCCACAAAGTGATTGATCTTGTCAACCTTGTCATTCTCTACATCCTCAACACAATCCAAAAGAGATGGTTTAGAGGAGATAGTAACTTTGGGTGGGGAATTCACCTTCGACGCATGTGCCATAAGGCACATGGGTTTGGAGATCTTGTCGTCGTTGGGCGAGGAGAATAGTGGAGCCAATGATGGAGGAAGGTGGCCTATTGCTAGAGCCGCCATCCCCACTTCTTCGCTTGAGTCTTCATCATCTTCCTCCTCACCACCGGATTCATACTCTTCTTGTGTGGAGACCACAAGAGCCTTTTGAGGAGCTCGAGTGATGTAGTTCTTGGTCTTGGGGGAGGACTTGTTCTTCTTCATGATGATTTGTCCTCCATGATCTCCTCTTCTATCAAAAGGGCACTCCGCCACAAAATGATTGCTTCTTCCACAATTGAAGCAAGTTCGTTTCTTCTCGGAAGTGGAAGCCCTTGGAGTAGCGCTCTTGAAGTTTCTTTTGCCGCAAAACTTTGTGCCCGCAAGAGCCAAGCATTCATTTAGGGCTCCCTTCAACTCTTCCTCACTTTCCATACTCCCACACTCATCATACTTGGAGTTTCACTTGGGCCTTCAAGGCAAGATTCTTGGCAACATGGCGTTGAGTCAATTGGCTCTTGGAGGTAGCCTTCAAAGTGTCATGAGTGACAAATTGAGCTAGAATATCATTGGGTGTCATTGTTGCATAGTCCGCCCTTGAGTGAATTGTCATCACCATGTTCTCATTGTATGGGAGAATAACTTTCAATAACTTGGACTTGACCCAATCCTCATCACAATAGCGGAAGCCATTGTCCCTCATGGACACGGTAAGCTTTGAGAGTCTTCGAAAAAGATCCGTCGGGGCCTCATCATCATTCATGGCAAACTCATCCATTTGATGTTGGAGAATGGCTTTCTTGGATCGACGGAGGCTTTCATTTCCTTCATACAAGTTGTCAAGATATTCCCATACGGCCTTGGTGGTTGGAAAGGCACGGACTTCATCTTCATCATCCGCGGTCATTGCCCTTCCAAGCATAAAGTGTGCCGTCGCATCAAGTTGCTCATCAATCTCTTCTTGCTTGGTCAAGTTGGTAGGATTAACGGGATTGAAGCCATTGACCACTATCCTCCATAGGTACATAGATGAGCTGCGAAAGTAAGACTCCATAGTTTTCCGCCAAGAGATATAACGAACGCTATCAAGAATAGGAGGCGGAGAACTCATGTAGGTTATGTGAGGAAAAGTGGGTGCATTTTGAGTAAGATAGCTAGATGGTGGGGGAAACACATTGTTTGTACCAATTATAGGTGATGTATTTTCTTTGTCCTCCACATCAACAAGAGGCAACTTGGTTTCCCTAGTTGATGAGGAGGCATTGTTGGTAGATGTTTTAGAGAGCACATCGTTTACAATGTCGGCCTTCATGCATTTTAACAAGGCTTGGATGGCCTTCATTGTAACCGGAGCATCACCCACAACAACGGGAATTTCTTCATTAATTGGATTACCAAGTTCATCTAGTATAGGTGTTTCACCTTTATCCCCTTGAGACATCCTTCTCTTCTAGGCGGTGAAGCCTATAATAAAGAGACCTTGCTCTGATACCAATTGAAAGGACCGAGTAGGTTGTCTAGAGGGCGGGGGGGGGGGGGGGGAAGGGGGGGGGGGTGAATAGGCAACTACAAATTTTCTTTTCTTTTAATACAATTTGGGTATTGCTCAAATATAAGTTCTCTAGATATGCAACTAGATGAACAATCCTATATGATGAGCAAGATACACACTAGCAAGATATGATAACCAAGATAATAAGCTAGTAAACAAGTAAAGGTACGTGAAGAGATAACCACATGGTGACGCGGAGATGTATCCCGAAGTTCACTTCCCAATGGAAGCTACGTCTCCGTTGGAGCGGTGTGGAGTCACAAGTGATCCCCAAGAAGCACAAAGGCCACCGTGTTCTCCCTCGAGTTCCTCCTCCAATGAGGAAGACCACGAGCCACTATATGATGCCCTTGAGGTCGGCAACAAACCTTTACAAGGATGAGGTACACTCCACAACCAAATTGGAGGCTCTCACCAATTCTTCTCGAATCCCAAATCCGCGAAGATCACAAGGCCAAGGCACGCATCCACAACTTAATTGGAGGCTCTTGGCTTGTCCCCGTAGCTCCCAAAGCCACGAAGACCTCTATTTCCGTCTAGGGTTCCAACGAACCCAAGAGTAACAAGAACCGCAAGATTCGGTGGGGGGATTTGAAATTCCTCCGGTGGTAGTGTAGATCTAGATCTCCTCGGGCACTCCTCAAAGTATCAAGGTGTTTGGAGCAAAGGAGTGAGAGATCTATGAGTTTGAAGCTTTTCAACAATGCTGGAGAGAGAGAGAGCAAGCTTGAATCTGAATGGGGAAGATGACCCCCTTATATAGCTCTCTCCAATAAGTGACCGTTGGTCACAGAAATCGTGCCTGTCGGTACTACCGATGTGGGCCGGTAGTACCGGCCGGTCGGTACTACCGGACGGGTACCGGATGACGCCCTCGTAAATGGCTGGCGACGGACAGTACCGAATGGGTCAATCGGTACTACCGGCTGGCGTCGGTACTACCGATGGTCCCCAGGGTCGGTACTACCGGGCGGGTACCAGGTAACAAAGTAGAACCGGCAGGAGGGTATCAGTGCTGCTTTTGCTAATCGGTACTACCGGCCATGGCTGACCGGTACTACCGATAAGCAAAAACAACACTGATGTATATATGAGATAGGTTGGCTGGTGTGTGCATATGGGGTTTGTGCATTGTGATAGTAAGATCAAATCCCCACAAACCTTTTCTGCGGATCCCCCCTTGATAGTACGGATAAACCTATCAAATATAAAATATCCTAGAGGACTAAGTCTTCACGCTTCCATGCTTGACGTGACGATGATCCAATATATATGTTGCATCAATTTAATTATGCCTGCAATGCTTTGGCATACTATTAGTCCGCTCATTGTGTTGTTAACAAACATCAAAACAGGATTAGGACTAGGCATGTCCTTTCAATATGACATATGAAATTGTTTTTAGAAATATGCAAAAATCTCACGATATTTGAGAGATTATATTTGATTGACGTGAAATGGTTGTGTATTTGACGATAAATAATGGTGATGTCGGACATATGGCAATAAATAGATGACATGGAATTGCATGTATTACTAAATATTAGTAGGGGTGACATGGACAATTGATTTGGTAAAATATGGATGATGTGAATCAGGTAGATTGACGAAGTAACCACAAACATCTCGCTATTGACTGGAACGTCGTCTCCCACTGGAGAATATTCTGGCTAAATGAGAAACATTAGGCTCAAACCTGGATTTAAACTCTGTTCGCCCGAGGATACAATCACCATACTAACCATCCTACAACCGGCGGGTTCTCAAGTATAGACAATTCGACATTCATTAGCTAACTGATACTCGCTTTCCTTGTCTTGTAGAAGTCACCGCACATTCAACTGGACTAATTATTAGCATTTCACCATTTTAAGTTTGTGAAAGTATCAAGATGTCATATGCAAACCGGAAAAGAAAAAGAAAACTCCTGCGCCAGTACTCACCCAAATGAATCGTGCATGATGTTTTAAGAAATGGTAGATCAAACACGAATGCAAAACATTCGTAATAATAGTATATGCTTCATCGTTGAGTTTTTCTATAAAAAAATGTTTTGTAAATAACATAGGTGGCAAACACCATTGTAATATTTTCGAGCCGCTTCAACCCCCTGGGAGGACACTCTTTTAATACACCCCTCTCCACTCTCTACGCAACATTCCGGTCAGATCACGAGCCACACTTTTCCCTACCATGAACATGGATATTGACCATATTCCGGACATGTCGCGTTTATTTAAAGGAAAAACAACATATGATTCTTTTTCTCTACCATGAACATGGATATTGACAATTTACCTACAATTTTTAACGTCAATTCTATAAGCACGTCGTTGACTTAATAACGTAGAAGTACACAATATAGAAACTTGTTACCGTATGATTATACGTTCCGGGGACATAAATCTGCCACATTTCTTAAATAACACTAATCAACGATTGAACAAGAATTGACACGATCTATGCTAAATGGATCCCAAATGTCCAGAGTGATTCGGAAGCATGCATGGACTGTTTGGTGAGGTGGAAATGGGTCCCACCCATTAGCCCTCTCATTTTCTTTTCCCCAATCTCCCACCCACGGTCGTCGAGGAGCCCGCCGGCGTTGACAAAACAGGCGTGGGAGCTTTTTCATAAACCAGAATGCCAGATGGAAGTTGCGCGCCACGAAGGCGATGGTAATGCCCTGCGATGCCCATGACGATGCAGAGAGAGTGGTTACATAGAACCAATTTTATTGAAAGGGAAAATACCGCGCCCTCTACACCAGTGATACAAAGAACCAATTTTATTCCATGTTATCATTCAAAGTATTACAAATCACATGTCAGAGAGAGAGAGAGTGGATACAAACATCAACCAGAAAAATTGGAAACCGGTATCAAAATGTAAGACTTTCTAGAATTTATTGTTTTGTCATCATTCATACATATGTAGACATGTTTTACTATGACGATTCACTCATTTGGGAATGAACCCGGACAAACTAAAAAAGCTAGAAAGTCTTATATTGATACGGAGGGAGTAGCTCTTGTGCATCATGAATTCCATTAATGGACCGCTATCCACTGTCTAAATAAATCACAGGTGACCATATCTCTAGATGGTTGCATAAAAACAACTACGAGCTAACGCTCCTGCCTCGAGAGTTAGGACAAAGAAATTTGTGTTATCAAGATATCCATGTTTAAATGTGTGCACATAATTTATTTTAAGAAATTAACATGAGCACTTATATACATTGGCAAAAATCGGACGCATTAAACACGAGCATGTGAAATAATCAAACATATACTACGAGATATGATATACACTATTTCAGTACCATGTACACGAGTCACACACATGTTGCATGTTTAGTGCTCTTGAAGTTTCTTATAACATTACTAACCAAATACCCCCTTAGTTTCTAAATATAAGTTGTTTAGGTGTTTGCCATGTTGACTATATGTGGGCTAAATAGAGTGAACATAGATAGTAAACGTGTCTACATACATCTAGAAACATGTGAATCTGGAAAAAAGGTTAAAAATCTTACATTCAAAAACGGAGAGAGAAGTGCACTAGAAACACTACTAAGTTCTTTTCTGAATGTATGCTTTAGATTCCTCTATCAAAATATTTAAGGATCTTAAATTATATACATGAACCCACACAAAAATATACAATATAAATTACCACCGATAAACTTTACATATATATACAGTACAACTGTACAACAAAGAACAATATGAATAATGATATGATTTTTTATTTGGTTAACTACTAAGCGAGAAAAAATCACAAACATTAATACAATAACATGACAAGAGTGTAAGATAGGTATAAAAGTCTAGTAAAAAACATTGTTATTTATATTAATCTTTCTCGGACCCCAACACAAGTAGGAAAACACATGTAGCTGAAAAAATACCAGTAATACACACATTTTATTGGGCCCCACCACTATATCCTGTAACGTACATGATTTCGTGACGCACAAATACGCATGTGCACCATGGGTGTTCGTGCTATGGGCGCCAAGGGTGAGGGAAAATACATGTGGCGCACACATATGCGCCATATTTGAAAACACCTCTCTCCCACATTCATGTAGATCTAAATACTAGACGGAGCAGCGCTTCGCCGCGCCGTCGATTTATCGCTCTTGCATGTCGATCTATCGTTCTTGAATGACATGTTTGACATTTTTTGGGTCAAAAGTGCGATCAATAGTTTATGCATGATTTGTGTTTTTGCCTGGATAGTTAGCGACCAATACATTGGATAAACATGGGTACTACTCTGATTATGTGTTTCACCAGCGACTTCACATTTATGTCCATTGTTGCTCAATTTAATAAGTTACTTACACTATTTACTTTTGAAAATTAAAATTGACGCTTCAAATAAACACGTTGACAGAGAAGTAAATTCTTAAATTCAGTAAAAAAGGTACCATTTTGAGAATGTTGTTGAATCAAAATACTATATAAGACATCACACTATAGAGCTATAAGAAAGTGAAATTTATAGAGCTATAAGACATCGTAATAGAAGCATATAACATTAGTAGATCAGAGGCTAAAGAGGCGCTACATTGAACAACCAAGTGCTTCTGTGCTTTCATGTATGATGTATCCTGCCATGTATAATAGTATGCATGCAGAAGAAAATATCAGTGAGTTATGAGTGACAGAGGAAAAAACATTATGATCATCCAAATTATATTCTTTGAATTTATGAGACCAAGAGCAGCAAAGGTGCTAAAATCACAATAAGTCTACAGTTGATCTGAAGTAGATAGGAAGCCTAATAGAAGAGTCTGCTCCTAGGTTTCATGGAGTCCGGTATACAAAATACATGTTCAGAAGTAAATAAAGAAGGGGACTTCTATACATGTAGTTCTGTTTTCAGATTGAAAATACCATTGTCAATTTTTAAACCTGACTCTATGGAGCCTAGGTTTGTTTTTGGTTTCTTGGAGGAGATCTCTTAGATGCAACATGTTCAATGAGAGCAGCCCGGCCCTCTAAAATGAAGCTAATGCACATGATTCATATCCAAACTATAATGATCTGTATAATTTGAGACATTTTGACCATATGAAATTATCAAATTTCATTAAGCATGTCATCAGATATGATCCTAACTGGCAAGGAACTAAGTAAATGTAAATATAGATTATTCTAAAACCTAAATGTTAAAGCAAACAAAATATCTATACTACTGAAATCTGTCGTCCGAACACGCTTAAGGTCTGAGTTGTCTATTGCAAAATAACAATGCATGCAATTTCAACCATCGTTTTATTTCTGTAAAGTTAAAAATGAGCACAAAACATATTATATATGAGAACTGTAGTACCTAAACTTAAATGCAGAACTAGCCCCATTCTGTATAAATTACAATCTACATTATCACATTTGTTTATCAAAACTATGGGGAGAAACCTAATGTGCTAGTCATAATTGTAGATGTATGAAACGCCTTGTCAGACCCAGTTATTTATTTACAGTGGCAAACATCAAGGGTGAAAGAGGAAGCTAATTGTATATAAATTACATGGACTTTCATGACATGTACATTTGCAATGGGTACTTCTAACTTATAAGAGTACAAAACATGAAAATAACATATAGCTGACTTTCCAATAAACATATCAAGAATATAAGGTCAGGAAAAAAATTACCTTAATAGTATTGTACTATGTATTAAGCAATGATTGGTAGAGACTCGTGTGATCTACAATAGAAGCACAATGAAGTAGTGTTTCAGAGTTAGGACCAAACCCTTGGTAGCAGTGGTTCTAGCAGATCCAACGCCATAAAGCTCGACTCTTTTGCTTGATGATAAACACAACAGGAAAACAAACTAGAGCACTAAAGCAAGCAAGTTCTCTTCCTAGGCTGAACGGTTCTACACAGGATTTAATGTAACTGCTCAAAGATTTAGTCAAGGAAGAAAGTCCATCTTACACTACACCCGATTCTTGGTATCACCTAATTATAGATAGTTGAAAAGAAATCATCTGCTTATATTTGTGAACATATAGAGTACAATTTTAAGCACAATTTATAATATCAATATATTTTAAAACTAAACTCGACACTAAATGCAACTAAAAAAGGATTTTGCCAAACCTTTCTTATATTTAACTTAATGTCCTCAGCCTTGTGTTATCTCTCTGTTGTGATCTACGCATAAGTGGGAGGAATCTTACACTACATCTGATTCTTTATATCATCTGCATATAGATAATATGAAAAAGAAAATCTCAAAGAACTTGCATCTAAATGACTAAGACCAGTCACATTGGGGAATAACATATACTAGTAAAATACACATTTTACGAGTTTATATTAGTGCATGGAAGTGGAACTGTGAGTAGCCAGTAGCCTAACCCGTAAAAGAGAAAACTATAAAACCCCTCCTCAACCTGGAGTAGGTTACTCATTCACGAAACCTACGAATCAAGCAAAACAACCCCTGCATAAATTCCGGTTTGTCGTTTAGACGCAACAACCGCTCGAATGGTGATCAGTCCATATTAAATCCCAGGTGGTCGCAGGATGATATGGATGCACGTAATCGTACGTACGCCTGCGGCATCACACGTCATTCACAGGTGGAAGTGGAACTGTGATCTGGGGCCCTCTCCACCGCCCTTAGCCGTGGCTCCACGTCACGACTGCTTCCCGGTCATGGGCTCCAATCATGCCACTCGATCTTCTTCCTGCGGCCAGTCTGGTGGCTTCAACTGTGGCGCCATACCATGCAAATCACCATTAGCTTACAAGATTAGCTCGTGCAAGTTCGGCAAGATCTGACTGACATTGATCAAAATTACAGAGCATTTCGTGGTTAATTTTACTGGCGAAGCGTAGTAAGAATCACATCGTCTGTCGAGTGTCGACTCGACCGGTAATGGCAGCCCAGCCAGACATGGCACGGCCGCCGAAAGCGAGCAGTAGGCCGGTGCCACGGGAGATCACGGAGGTTGATATGCCGGCGGGGCCCGGCGGCGACAGCCGGCCATGTCGACACTCCTACGGAGTACTATATTTTCAGAGTGATTTGGCACCAATCAGACTAGCGGACCATCCTACTGGGCACTGGGAATGGCACTGTGTGCACGTTGGATGTTCGGCATGGACTCTCCCTCCGAAAGCAGCTCGCTCACCGCTTTCCATGTCATCGATCGCCAAATGGCCGGCTCAAAGCGACGAAAACGACGCAGACATGAGAGAGGATTCCATGAAAAGAAAGCTGCCCAACTTCATGATCCTTGATCGGCGGCAACGTCTACACTGACGCCAAGATGATCTTGAGGAAAACACTAGAGAACGAGAAGGGGTTAATTACCTGCAGAGATGGTCGACATTTCTTCAATTCATACTAGATTCAGAGCCACCTTGTACATGTGACATGTCCTTCTCTCCATCCACCTTTCGGCGGCGGTGAGGAAATTTTGATCGGGTGACGAGGTGCCCTCGTTGCCAAATTGCCAATAATGTAGTGCTTACTAACAAATGATCGAGTGTGCTCTCGCTGTCTTGCTGATGAGATCACTTCTCTTTTGCCTTATTCTGCAGGACCAAGGTGATCCCTGGACAACTACTCTTACGGCGCAGTGGTAATCGCCTTGCATACATCTATATCTATGCTAGCTTTTCTGATGAAGATGTCCGGCCAAAGCAAGCAGCTAGGCGAGCCTCATAGTTGAGAGAGGCCTCGGTTGGCTGCCATAACTGTGGTTGATTATGGACTCTGAAACATGACACTTGCAAGCTATAGCACTATAACAGGGACATGATTCTAGCTGTGATTGCTTGGGAGATATGGAGATGTTTTCACATGAACTAACACTTGTGTTAATCCTTTGGAAATTGGAATACTAATTAATACACTATACATATATACACAGTAAGCAACCATATACCACTAAGCTTTACAAATTTTTATTTTGACTAAACCAAAAACGCATACTAATTAAGAAGTAAGGAGTATTATTTTGAAAAAGAATGTCTATCTGAGTCTGGCTAGCTGAGTAGGCCTGGACGCCTGGTGGTGGCGACCTCGAGATCGAGAGCTAACCTACTCCGACATTCCTAAGATCAAATCACTATTCAAGTGCGCACATTCGTCGGTTTCAACTGCATTGTCTTCACGCTAACCCGACAGGCGCCCACCATAATCTCCTGCGCAACAAACAATAATCGAATAGTAGTACGATTTGATCAAGAGGCACGACAGATCGAATTTCTCTCGGAATTACAGCCAAATCGACGAGCTAGCTTAATCTAATCGGCTAGAGATCGCTGATCCGGTATCAAGGACGGCACAGAACGATGAGATGTGCGCACACCTCAGGGCTCCTCCAGATATATTACAACGCAAAAGCTCCTCCACTTGCCACTGCGGCCAGCTAAATCAGATTTGGCCAGCTCTGATCACTTGGCACTTCCAACACGCCGATCGATCTGTATGCATCCATAGTACTCCACATGCAGATTAATGAAAGTCATCTAATTTAAAACAAAGTGAGTGAGGATAATCTACTGAATATGATGAATATGTGACACGATCCCTGTCGCCTGTCGATCTCGCAACATGTTCAGTGAGATCAACTACACGCCCTCCGTGCATTAGCGTACTGTTGCGCACCATGGTGCATCCTGGACCCTTTTCCATGTGTCATGACTCGATCACGGACATCTTCAGATTGGCGTACAATTAACTGCACGTCGTCAGGACATGTTTATCTGCATATACAACTCCCAAAGATTCCTGATCAACATGTGAGATGGACTGGAGTTCTTGATTTTCTTCGGTGTGCATTTCTTCGTTTTTCTTCTCCCCATTTTGGCCTTCAGGCGCCACTATATATAGCCCCTCCATCCCGACCCATTGCTCCACACAGACACAGATACCTCACAATCTCTTTGATCAGTCACAGACTCACAGTCTCAGTAGAACTAGCTTCAGCTAGCCACTCTCCGCCACTTCGGATATTTTCTCGCATCAACGGCAGCAATGGCCACTGCTGATGTAAGTAGCTCGTTCGGTGCATGATCTTCTGGTTCTGGATCGCTCGACCACTTCATCTTTTGATCTGCTATGTGATCTGACGAACACGGGTCATCTTGATCATGGCTTCGTGAGCTGATATGTGCGTATCGTGCAAACGTGCAGGTCCAGACCCCGACCGCCGCGCTGACCGAGGAGGTGCCCGCGGTGGAGACGCCGCCGCCGGCCGTTGCCGCCGATGAGGTCGCCAAGACGGAGGAGGTCCCGGTGCCGGTGGAGGCCGAAGTGGAGGTGCCTGCCCCCGTCGAGGAGAAGGTGGCGGAGCCGGCAGCGGCTGAGGCGGAGGAGACCAAGGAACCGGAGCCAGCAGCCGCGGCCGAGCCGGAGGCCGAGGCGCCCAAGGAACCAGAGGCACCAGCCGCGGCCGAGGCAGAGACCAAGGAGGCCGAGGCGGTGGCTGAGCCGGCGGCACCCGAGGAGGCGGCGGCTCCTGCCGAGCCAGAGGCCGCTGCTCCCGCCGTGGCTGACGAAGCACCGGCGGCAGAGGAGGCGCCCGCGGCCGTGGCGGAGGCCGAGCCGGCCGCCGCGGAAGCCAGCGAGTGAGGCTGCCACGGTGGCAGTATGTCGTGTGTACTCCTACGTGGCACGGCGTGATGCTTAGTCAGCCAGAGGACTGGAGTGGAGTGCGACTGTAGTACGTAGGTGTCGAGTGGTGTGTGTGGTGTCGCGTGACGTGTCTAAATAAAGTGTTGTCGAGTGGATGTGAGAGTCTGAGAGACATTTCAGCTTGTGGTGTGCCGGTTCACGTATGGATGATGGATATCGAGTTTGGGCTTGTGTTCGCCTTATACTTTGTACAGCTTCAAATTAGTCTGCATAGTAATTTTGGTTAAAGTTTAAAATTTATTTTGTTTGAGTAGGGACATAGACCAAAAACATATTACCTATGCTCTAAAATGTATAATATTTTATAGGCTAAATATCCTACACATACATGTTATATTTTGAAGCGGAGATAGTACATTACAAATTTCTATTTAGTGATGGGTCTAACAATATTGATTTTGTAATTTAGGTTTTATTCAATTGATCAAACTATTTTAACATGTCACTTTGATCACACCTAATTTGTGGATAATTTGGAACGGAGTGAGTATATGCTAATTGGTCAAACTATTTTGTGTGTATCTAGCCAAAATATGTAATAGCTAAAACGTCTTATATTAAAATATAGGATCATCCGAATATTTTGGATGCTTCTAATAATTGTGGATGGCTGTGTGCATCTCTTTGATGCAGAGGCCGGGGATCCGCACCCCCCTTATCTAAAAAAATTGAATAATGATCCTAAGATAATTACCCGCCCGCTAGGCCGTGACTAGGCAAGCTTGGATAAGCTATCCGGTCACGGAAAAGAGAAAGGAAAGTACTTAAACTATTTTTGCAGATGACACGGTGTACACAAACACAATTTGTTATGGAGGTGATCCTATGTATTTTTGTTAAACAATCGTTAGGGGTGAAAGCCTCTTCACCTGAATTTTACTTCAATAAAGCAAGTTTGTAGAATTTCCACGCACGGCGTGAGGATAGGAAGTCACCCCATATACCGGCGTGATCCTTTTGAACATAATCTCGATATCGGTTAGCCCAAATTGTGAGGTCATCTACAATCATTTACTCCCTCCGGTCCTTTTTTATTCCACATATTAGATTTTCATATCGTACAAACTTTGTCAATTTCAAATCATTTAACTTTAAAACAAACCTAATACACGGAGTAAAAAGTACCCGATGTAGTATATATTTACAATGATTTATAGATTGGTGAATTCCTCCAAAGATCCTCGCATTGCGTGCATGCCAGATATTACATAGTATGATCAGATCAGTTGAGCTAAGCTACCCTTTGCATATACTTGTCTCTCGATCAACCTCTTGGCGACGGTGAGGAAATTTAATCAGGGGGCAAGCGAGGTGCTCTCTCAATGCCAACTTGCTAATAATGTAGTGCTGCTAACAAATGATCGAGTGTAATCTCGCTATCTTGCTGAAGAAAACCATTTGCCTTTTACCTTATTCTGCAGGACGATGGACAACTACTCCTGAAAGCTGCTTGCTCACCACTTTCCATGTCATCACCAAATGGCCGGCTCAAAGCGACGAAAACGACGCACATTTGGGCTCATTTGATTCATAGGAATTTCATAGGATTTGTAAAGGAATTTATCCTATAGGATTTTTTCCTACATTGGTCATTTGATTCATAGGATTGATTCCTATAGGAATTTTTCCCATAGGAATCATTGAACTACATCCCATAGGAATTCTAACATTCACTTGAACCTCTTTTTACAATTCCTTTGCTCCATCAAACACAACTACTCTTCCTAAAGGATTCAACTAGACATGACATTCCAATCCTATGGATTTCCTATTCCTACATTTTTCCTATCCTATGAATCAAACAAGCCCTTAGAGCGGATTCCACGAAAAGAAAGCTGCCCAACTTCATGATCAACCTCTACGCTGACGGCAAAGATCATCTTGAGGAAAAAATTACAGAATATGTATGAGAGAAAGGATTACATGCGGAAATGATCGACATTTTTGTCATTCATACTTAATCTACCATGTACATGCGACATTTCAGCCTCTCGATCCACGTTCCGGCGGCGGCGAGGAAATTTGATCGGGTGGCGAGGTGCCCTCAATGCGAAACTGTCGATAATGTAGTGCTACTGACAAATGATCGAGCGTACTCTCGCTGTCTTGCTGATGAAATCACTTCGCCTTTTGCCTTATTCTGCAGAACCAAGGTTATCCCTGGACTGGACAACTACTCTTGCGGTGCATTATTGGTAATCGGCTTGCAGTTATCTATATCTGTGCTAGAATTTCTGACGAAGATGTCCGGTCAAAGCAGGAAGCTATGCGAGCACCAAAGTTGACAACTCTGTTTGCTGTCATAATTTTATTGAAACGAGTTTGCTGTTGCTGTTGATGATGAATTCTGAAGCATGACACATGCAAGCTATAGCACTAAGACAGAGAGCTTGGGAGATATCGAATTGTTTTCACAAGAAACTGTGATCCGTTTGACAGAATCTTATTATTAATCCTTTGGAATACTAACTAGGGCATTATACCTGCATACTTCCTCCATAAAAAAATAAGCGTAATTTTAGGTGTAGTAAAAAAATGATCAAATATTTCAAAAATAACAATTATTTATGCCACTAAATTAGTTATTTTGAAACTAATGCATTTTAAGATGCATCTAGTGATATTAAGTTGTTGTTGTGAACCTTGTAGAAAAATTGTAAAGATGACCTACCGAGTACGAAAAAAATCTCGCCATTGAATGGAGCGACGTGCGCACGGGGACTTGAATAAACCATGCATTATATTGGGATCTTACTTAGATACATAACCACTTCACACTCTCTATGTTTTTAATACTACCTCCGGTCAGAAATAGTTGTCGTGAAAACACACTAGGCTATTACAAATTCCTAAGAAAGTCACGACAACCTTTAATGATAGGAGGGAGTAACACTATATTTTTGGTTCAGTCAAAGTCAAATTATATAAAATTTGATCAAGTAATATGTAAAAAATATCAACATCCACTATACCAAATGTATATAATGCAAAAAAGTGATAATTGATGAGTATTACTTTTCATGGACCCTTTTACCTTATTCTGCAGGACGATCCATGGACAACTATTCCTGCGGTGCTACATTCATTGGCTTTGCATACATATGTGCTAGCTTTTCGACAGAGGTGCCCGGCCAAAGCAAGAAGCTAGAGGAGCCCCAAAGTTGACAGAGGCTTCCATTTGCTGTCATAATAGCTGTCGACGAACTCTGAAGCATGGCACATGCAAGCTATATAGTATAGCGCTAGAACAGGGACACGATTCTACCGGTGATTGCTTGGGAGATTTTGAGATGTTCTTAAAAGAATTATGAGAAGTCTATTTACATAGCAAATAGCGTAGGGCGGGTGGCCACCTTGATTAAGATCGAGAACTAACCTACATTCCGAAAATCGAATCACCAGTGTTCAGTCGCGCACATTCGTTGGTTCCGATTGCGCTGTCGTCGCGCGAGCTAACCCGACAGCCGGCCCTGTTCACGCCACCATAATCTCGTACAAACCAAACACTAATCGAATAGGTTCATATCGAGATCACAAATCGAATCTCTCTCTCAATTACAGCTAAATCGCGAAGGCAGAGATCGACGATTCGATGGCAAAGGACGCACAGAACGTGCAAGAACGATGCATCAGAAAACCCTGTTTACAACGCAAAAGCTCCTCCAACTTGCCACTGCCACTGCGTCCAGCTCGATCGGATTTGGCCAGCTCCGATCACTTGGCACTTTAACGGCCGGCACGCCGATCGATCTATGTATGCACACACACACACAGTATGATCTACTGAATATGTGACATGACCCATGATCCCTGTCGTCCTCGCGACATGTCCACAGTGAGATGAACTACACGCCGGCCGTCCATGGCCGTGCGCCGACGTACTGTTATTTTCTTGGACCCTTTCCGTCTATCATGACTCACGGACGCCTTTAACTTGGGCACGTCGTCAGGACATGTTTGATTGCATATACAGCTCACTCAGCTGCCGAGATTCCTGACGATGGAGCATGGCATCGACTGCAGGAGTTCAATAGTCTCTCTCGGTCGACATATCTGTTATGATTTATATTAACTATGTAATTAGTAGATAATCCTTCCGTGTAACCTCCGTGCGGTTTCCTCTCTTTGGCAACCGACGAGGCTCCCACGTCCCTTACGAACGGACGCGACTTCTCGATCGCGTCCCTTCCCTTTTATAAATACCGAGACATGGATGGAATAAAGAACTAGTTGATTCATTCTCGATTTCACTCGTAACACGTTATCAGCACCTTGTTCTGCCGAGAGAGCGAACAGAGCCAAAAGAAGAACTCCGGCGATCGCCGGAGCAAGAAAGGAAAGAAGAAACGAAGAGAAAACAATCGGTAAGGTTCCCTGGAATGTCTTCTTCGGTACTTCGTGAAGATGTTCGCCGGCCGTACCTGAGCCGTCTGAGATGCCCGTGACGCCCGCCTCACACGAACCGCTGGACGCCGGGACTGCTTCGCCGGGCATCGGCTTTGGGCTGCGCCTCACCTGTGCCGACCGCTGCGCATGGGGATGTCCTCGGCGACGAGGTGAGCAGCCTCGCCGCGCGGCGTAGTGGCAAGGGCCAGCACCGGTCGCCGGCCGGGGGAGTGGAGCCCGACGAAGCTTGGTCTCGTGAACGACCACTTCAAAGGCATTGCCTCGGGCGCGGCTCTCTGATGGATCCTCTCCCAAGGACGAGGAATCACGCGGGATCTCCCGTTCCTCGCCGTTGGAGACGCCACCGGCGGCGGAAGGTGGTGGCGGTGCGGATTTTGGCCACCAGCAAAAGGGGATCGGTGGGGGTGAGCGGTTGCTCTGAAGTCTGGAGGACGGAGACGAAACTGTCTTCTCATCTTATCCCGAACGGAGAGCGGCGATGGGCTGGGCCGCGATCTGGTCAAACTCTGAAACGAGCAGCAGAGAAGAAAAAAAATGATAAACAAAGGAGTGGCGTGAGCCACGACCGTATGGCTGCCTAGTTTTGGCCTAAAGCCATTTATTTATCGTTTTTGTTTTTCTCTCTGATTAGCTTCCAGCATTTTTCAGTTTTTACACATGTTTTTGTTAGTAATTTCTGACATGTGGCTACAAAATGTTTGAAATTAATGTCAACATTTATATGAGTGCAATGTTAATTGCTTTAAAATTTGACGATGCTTAAAAAAAAGGAAAACGCTTTGTATCAAGCGGCTGTAGCTCCCCACGCGGGCCTTTTTCCCCACCTATTTTACAGCCTTGAGGAACCGTTCCCACACAGTCTTATCCAAACAGCCCATGGCCTTCCGAGAAAACAAAAGGAGTTTGTCTCTTTCCACCGCCCGCATGAGCTGTGAGGAGATGAGCTCGCCGGAGCCCGGCCGCTTCGGTGGCGGCGGCGAAGAAGCTGCACCTCCTCCTCCGCTCCTGCGACCAGCTCTCGCCTACCTCGACTCCCTCCCTTCCGCACTCACCGACCTGCGCGCGCAGTTGCTTCTCCTCCGCGCCGGCCTCCGTCTGCTCCGCCGCCGCCGTCGTCGTCCGCCGCCATCCAGGCCATGGTGTCCGGCGAGGGCGCTGGAGTTCGCGGAGCGGGCGGCGCGTGCGCTCGAGCGCCGCGGGGAGGCGCCGAGCTCGAGCTGACCATGAGCCTCCACTTCGCCGCCGCCATCCACTGCGGCCTCGGCCGGCACACCGACGCCTTCCCCGTCCTCGAGCGCGTCGTCGCCGTCGTCACCCCGCCGCCCGCCGCCGAGGCCCCGGCCTGAGGAGGAGATGCGCAAGGGGGAGGAGTGGGCGCTCCACGCCCAGCGACCACAGTGCATCCATGATGACGATGAAGGTCAATTTATTTTGGAGTTTTTTGCTACATTTGTATATAATTTTTGTGGTGCAAGCATTAGCAAAATGCTACACGAGTTTTCTGTTAAGTGATGTCTTATTGATGTATGCTACACTAAAATTGGGATTTGATACATATATTGTTGGTTTTGTTACATGGTTGTGTTTAAACTGCTACACCATTTTTTACTACATGTCGCAAGTTTTACGCATCTGATTTTTGTGCTACATACCGTGCTACATGCACAAATAGCAGATGGATTTTTTGCAAGGTTGATCTGACACAAAATTTTCTATTTTTTTTGCTACATGTGGTGTTACATGAACAGAAAAAAATGCTACATTTGATGTGTATAAATTGTTACAAAGGTTTTGTGCTACATTTCGACGAACTAATGCAAATCGATGTTTTTTTTTGAAATGCTACATACGACAAAAAAAATGTACCTGCGGATTTTTTTTGCTACATTGACTAAATTTTTTGCTACATGATGCGGGGTCAAAGGAGGGGCAAAAAGTCAAACCGGCTGTAGCTACAGCCGGCTGATGCTTAGCGTTGGCCAAAAAAAAAAGACTTCTTTCAATTTTTGCATAACTTTGTTCACAACTAAAGGTCTACACCATAATGTGGTGATTATCTATAATGTGTTTTAGCTAACACAAGGTTGTGCAAAGTAACATGAGGAAAGGTCTACACTACTCCAAGTAGTGATTACCTCCATGTATTCAGAGCAAAAAGTGAAAGAACACGGATTATGGCATGAAAATAGCCATAGGAGTGAGGTGTACGCCATTTGTTGGCAATTACCTTGACCGTGTTCTACAAAACGAAGATCTACGCCATGTTATGGTGATTATCTTTTTGTGGAAAGTCATATTTCACACACAATTAATTTACTCGATGGTAAATTAATGGGCATGATTTTATTCATGCAGGATATGAGTGACATATCCAAGAAGGAATTTGCTGAGCTTGCCATAGATGGCAGAAACTATCTCACATGGGCCATGGATTTGAAGATTAACTTGGCGTCCAGAAATCGGATCAGCACTATAACCACACTCGCTCAGGGTGCTCCTGCTATACCAGATGCGGCAAAGTATGCTGCTTTGCACTTCATTCGACACCACCTTGACCCTACTCTGAAAGAAGAGTACATGATGGAGGAAAATCCTAAAAATCTTTGGGACTCCTTAAAGGAACGCTATGATCAACAAAGGTCGGTGATGTTGCCTGAAGCGCAAAGAGAATGGGCACTTATCCGTTTTCAGGATTTTAAGTCCGTTGCGGCATACAATTCCGCTGTGCATCAAATCAACTCTAAGTTGAGATTCTGCAACAGTGCAGTTTCGGATGCGGATCTCATTGAAAAGACAATCTCCACTTTTAATCCTAATATGAGGATACTTGCTGAACAACATCGTCAGCAGAAATATACAAAGTATTCTGAGTTGATCTATGCACTTCTTCAGGCGGAAAAGCACAGTGAAATTCTTGATAAGAATAATCTTTCCCGTCCAACGGGAACACTGCCGCTTCCTGAAGCACATCTCAATGCTCAGAGTACCCATAAATTTCGTGGTTTCAAAAAGAACCATGGGAAGTTTAAAGAAAAGTGGAGACGTGATGGGAACCAGAATAGCAATGGAGTCCAAAAGGGCAAGAATCATTTCAAGAAAAATGATAAGGGTAGCACCTCTAAAGGTTGCTACAAGTGTGGTTGTACTACTCATCTTGCAAAGAAGTGTACAACTTCTAAGCATTTGGTGACGCTGTATCAGCAGTCATTTAAAGGTAAGAAGGCCCAAGGGAACCAGGTTGAAGCTCACTTCACTGGTCCGATGATCGAGAGTTCCCAAGGAGTTCATCAGAACATGGAGAACCAGGATCAGACTCAGCAGAAGGAAGGACCTTCACTCCATGTTGAAGACATGTTGGTGGATTTCACTTCGACGAGTGACATATATGGAGATCAACTTTAATAAGTTGATTCCGTCATTAGTATAGTGAGAATGTCCTTAGATATATTGTGTGTTGTAATTTATTATGTCAAGAAACATATGGTATTGTAATAATTATGTGAGCAAACATAATATATTATAATATGTAAGCAGACATACGTAGTATGTATTGTATGTATATATTCTATATGAGTTTGGATAAAATAATTAATTTTATTCTTTGTACTCTATAGAAATCATCTGAAAATCCAATGGAGGAGGAAATTTGTTTAGCGGACAGTGGTGCCTCTAATACAATATTACGGGAGGTTAAATACTTCCAAACTCTGAAAAAGAGTAAGGGGAGTGTCATGACAATTGGTGGTCGCGACACCGTCATTGTTGGTTCTGGTCGGGCCACATTTACACTCCCAAATGGTACGAAGCTTATGATCCAGGAAGCATTATTGTATCCGGATTAAACTCGTACATTGCTGAGTTTTAAGGATATCCGAAATAATGGCTACCACATCGAAACTCATGAAGAGGATGAGGTTGAAAGCCTACTCATAACTCAGAAAAAGGGTTCTGAAAGGAAGACCCTTGAGAAACTTACTGCTCTGTCTTCAGGATTATATTATACATACATCAAGCCAGAGCCACATTTGGCGTATAATTTTTTTTTCAGAACCTTGACAAGTTCAAGATATGGCATGATCGCCTGGGTCATCCTGGTGTGGGGATGATGAGAAAAATTATTGATGGTTCAACTGGACACAACATAACGGTTTCTAATTTCCCTAAATCTTCGGATTTTGTATGCACGGCATGTGCAACGGGGAAATTAATCACAAGACCTTCATACACGAAGATCAGGAGTGAGCCACTTAATTTTCTTGAACGCATTCAAGGAGATATATGTGGTCCAATTCAACCGTTATCAGGACCATTCCGATATTTTATGGTGGTCATTGATGCATCTACAAGATGGTCAAATGTGTGTCTTATATCAACAAGGAACCATGCTTTTGCAAAGCTGATCACTCAAATCATAAAACTGAGAGCAAATCATCCTGAGCACAGGATAAAATCCATCAGAATGGATAATGCTGCTGAATTTAGTTCACGAGCATTCAACGATTACTTCCTAGCTTCGGGCATAACTGTGGAGCATTCTGTACCGTATGACGTATGTACACACACAAAATGGTCTTGCGGAATCACTTATCAAGAGGATTAAATTGATAGCAAGACCACTCCTACAGAATTGTAATCTCCCAACATCTTGTTGGGGACATGCGGTGTTACATGCCGCAGAATTGATACAAATTCGACCAACTGCATATCATACGGCCTCCCCGTTGCAGTTAGTTCGTGGAAATCACACAAGTATTTCCCATCTTCGAAGATTCGGTTGCGCTGTGTACGTACCGATATCACCACCTCACCGTACATCAATGGGTCCACATAGAAAATTGGGGATCTATGTGGGATACAATTCTCCGTCGATTATAAAGTACCTTGAGCCCCTAACAGGGGATCTCTTTACAGCCCGGTATGCTGATTGCATCTTCGATGAGGACAATTTTCCGGCATTAGGGGGAGAAAAGAACCACAAAGAATGCCGGGAAATAGATTGGAATGTTGAAGGCATTCAGTCCATAGATCCACGTACGAATGAATCTGAACTGGAAGTTCAAATGATTATAAATTTGCAAAACATTGCAAATAATCTGCCAGATGCATTTACTGACTATAAAGGTGTCACTAAATCCCATATTCCCTCTATGAATGTTCCAGAGAGGGTTGAGGTAACTCAAAAGACCACTCAACCGCCCAAGAGGGGGAGAAAACTGGACAAAAGGGACAAGGCTTCTCAGAAGCGTCCGCGGGGAGTGAGGAACCCTCAAACAGTAAATGTAGGTCAATCACAAATTGACATTCAACCTAGTGTTGAAGGACACCTAGAGGATGTTCGGCATCCAGAGCCCAGCACAAATGTGCACACAGATATAGGTGCTGGGGCATCGGAACACCTTGACTCAATTGTTGTGGGAAATCACGATGAGTCAGAAGGTATTGAAGAAATTTCCATAAACTATATTGAATCGGGAGAATCGTTCAACAGAAAGACTACTGATGTCGACATATTTTTCTCCTCAAAGATTGCAGAGGACCTAGCATTGGACCGTGAACCCAAGTCCATGGCAGAGTGTATGAAACGCTCAGACTGGTCCAGCTGGAAGGTCGCAATAGAGGAAGAATTGCGCTCGCTTGCCAAGAGAGGGGTATTTACTGCAGTAATACCTACTCCTAAGCATGTTTCCCCCGTGGGGGCGAAATGGGTTTTTGTTCGTAAGAGGAACGAAAACAATGAAGTGGTGAGATATAAGGCGAGGCTAGTAGCACAAGGGTTTACACAGAAATCTGGAATCGATTACGATGAGACATATTCTCCTGTGATGAGTGGAATCACGTTCCGATACTTGATATCGCTGGCAATACAAATGAATTTGTATATCCAATTTATGGATGTGGTGACTGCATATTTATATGGGTCGCTGGATACGGATATCTATATGAAAGTTCCAGAGGGACTAAAGATTCCGGATCCTAAGGCTAATCGCAACATGTATTGCGTAAAGCTACAAAAGTCGTTATACGGCTTGAAGCAGTCAGGTAGAATGTGGTACAACCGACTGAGTGAGTTCCTTGTGCAGAAAGGTTACTCCAACAATAGTGATTGCCCATGTGTGTTTATCAAGAAATCCACTAATGGATTTTGTATAATTTCTGTGTATGTTGACGACTTGAATATCATTGGAACTACACAAGAGATACATGAGGCAAGCAATCATCTGAAGACGGAATTCGAGATGAAAGATTTGGGAAAAACCAAATTTTGTCTTGGTTTGCAACTTGAACATGTTTCTTCAGTAATACTTGTTCATCAGTCTGCTTATATCGAAAAAATACTAGAAAATTTTAGTATGGATAAAGCATACCCGTCAAAAACACCTATGGTTGTAAGATCTCTTGAAAGAGAAAATGACCCATTTAGGCCAAAGGATGACGATGAGGAGGTATTGGGACCAGAGTTTCCATATCTTAGTGCCATTGGCGCACTAATGTATCTGGCAAACTGCACTAGACCTGACATATCATTTGCAGTTAATTTACTAGCTAGATATAGCGCATCGCTAACAAAAAGGCATTGGGTTGGTGTGAAGAATATTCTCAGATATCTTCAGGGCACCAAAGATCTTGGTTTGTTCTATCAGAAAAATCAAGAGAGAACCATGGTGGGGTATTGCGATGCTGGATACATGTCAGATCCCCATAATGCCAGATCGCAGACTGGCTTTGTCTTCTTACATGGAGGTACGGCATTCTCTTGGAAGTCGACAAAGCAAACACTAGTGGCTACATCCACTAATCATTCTGAGATAATTGCTTTGTACGAAGCATCACGGGAATGTGTATGGTTTCGGAGAATGATGAACTTTGTCCAAGGTTCAAGTGGGATTGGTTCACTCGAATCACCCACCATTATCTACGAGGATAATGCTGCTTGTATTGCACAGATGCAGACAGGTTATATTAAGAGCAATATTACAAAGCATCTTGCTCCTAAACTATTTTATCCCCATGAACTACAAAAGAACGGGGAAATAAATATTTTGCAAACAAAGTCATGCGATAACCTCGCTGATTTGTTTACCAAGTTCTTTGTTCAACAAATATGTGAAGGGAATTGGTATGAGGAGACTTCGTGACTTGCAAATTTCAGGGGGAGAAATCTCCTAGGTTATAACTTGTTGAAAATCATGAAATTTTCAGTATTGCGCTCTTTTCCTTTGTGAGTTTTCCTGATGGTTTCTCATGTAAGGTTTTTAATGAGGCAATAGTAGTACAAGCATGAAAGATATATGTCGATTTGTCCTAATTTTTCCCACAGGGTTTTTAGAAGGAGTTTTTCAAGTCATATTGTATAGTTCTCCTCAATTTTTCCCACAGGGTTTTTGGAGGAGATGATTCCAAGGATGATCGGTCGAAAGGACAAGCAAGGATTAGGGGGAGTGTTATGATTTATATTAATTGTGTAATTAGTAGATAATCCTTCCTTGTAACCTCCGTGCGGTTTCCTCTCTTTGGCAACCGACGAGGCTCCCACGTCCCTTACGAACGGACGCGACTTCTCGATCGCGTCCCTTCCCTTTAATAAATACCGAGACATCGATGGAATAAAGAACTAGTTGATTCATTCTCGATTTCACTAGTAACAATATCATTTCGTTTTCGTTTTTCTTTCGTGTGCGATTTGCGCTTGTGTTCTCTTCTCCCTCCCCCATTTGATCTGGCCTCCGGTGGCCGCTATATATAGCCCCTCCACTCCGACAGAGACACGCACCTCACACTCTCTGATCAGTCATCACAGTAGCAGCAGTGCACTAGAGTCTCCGCCACTGCCCACTTGGGATAGTTTCTTGCATCAACGACAGCAATGGCCACTGCTGATGTACGACGGTGGTTCCTTCGTCCATTCTTTTCCATATGTATGCTCGGATCGATCGGATCTTTCGATCAGTTCATGCTTTGATCTGCTTATGCGTGTGATGATCTGTGATCTAACGGACGGGCCATCTTGAATTCTTGATCATGATCGAGCTCGATCGATCTCTGTATGTACTGCCATGTGTACTAAGTACAGTACTAACTTGTGTGTGCGGTGTGCAAACGTGCAGGTCCAGAACCCGACCGCGGCGCTGACGGAGGAGGCGCCTGCTGTGGAGACGTCGCCGCCGGCGGTCCCTGTTGAGGAGGTCGCGAAGACTGAGGAGGTCCCCGCGCCGGTGGAGGCTGAAGCCGTGGCGCCTGCCCCCGTCGAGGAGAAGGAGGTGGTGGAGCCGACTGTGGTTGAGGCGGAGAAGACCAAGGAGCCAGAGCCAGCAGCCGCGGCCGAGCCGGAGGTCGAGGCGCCCAAGGATCCAGAGGCAGAGACCAAGGAGGCTGACGCAGTGGCGGAGCCGGCAGCGGCAGCGGCCGAGGTGGCGGCTCCTGTCGAGCCAGAGGTTGCCGTTGCCGTTCCCGTCGTCGCTGAAGAAGCACCGGCGCCAGAGGAGGCGCCCGCGGTCGCGGCCGAGGCCGAGCCGGCCGCCGCGGAGGCCAGCGAGTGAGGCCGCGCGGAGGAGCTGGCTCAGTGTCGCCTGCCTCCCCGTGCCACGGTGGCAATCGGTCGGTCGTGTGTGATCCTACGTGGCACGGCGTGATGCTTAGTCAGCCAGCGGAGTGAAGTTCTAGTACTACTTCTGTCCTAGGTGTCGGGTGGTGTGTGACTTCTGAATAAAAGTGTGGTCGAGTGGACGCCCGGTGTCGGCGACGTCGCAGCTTGTCGTGTGTCGGTTCACGTACGTATGAATGATTGGTATCGAGTTCGTGTTGCTGCTGCCCTTGTGCTTGCATTTGCTGTGTGATTTCTGCTGGATGATCTTGAGCAAACCAGTAATTAAAAATGCGGTTTGGAGGGTTAGAGAGCCCTCCAAACAACTTAGTTAGAAGAAATTCGGTGAGTACGCACGAGGGAGTAGGCGCCGGCGCTCGAACTCGACACCTCGCGGACGCAGAGAGGTATCAACACCTCCTGACCATCCGAGCAAACCAGTAATTAACCAGGCAACCTTCGACAAGCCTCTGAACTGTGTGCTGCGTTCCCCGCTCTTTACTCGTCAGCTTCACACTGTCAGTCAGCTCGTTTGGTGTATTCATCGGATGCAGTATCCAGATCGTTCTGCGAAATTCCATCCACTGAACCGTGATGCATCTTCTTCAAAACAAACCACCGACATCTGCAGTTATTTGTCATGCGAGGTTCGACCAAATGTCCGGGAAACAAGAGCTGGCTGCGAGATGATTCTGAATTAGCAGAGGACGGCCACGGCCAGTAGCAGTTCACCGAGGATGCACAGCACGATCGACAGAGCCCAAATCTCCTCACGTCTTTCATGTTTATTCACTGCCCAAAGAATCTCTCTGCAATGTACTAGTGATCCATCGTTGGCTTGCTTGACCCCTCCCCTCGCGATCACGCACGGCCGTCGGCAGCCCGGTACATGCTTCGGTCCCAAAATCCAAACTGAGAAGAAACTGCAGGGCAATTCAGCAGTCAGAAGGCACGGATTTCGCTGAAGAATCTAGATTCAGATACGCAGTTCTTTGGCATTTGGTTGGTGGAATACGTTGAGCAGTATATGCATTCGGTATCCGTTTCCAGATTTAGTCAGATATTCAGAACTGGCCAAGGTGGTTGGCATGACCAAGAGCATGGCTACGGCTTCAGATCCCATCGCAGGACCATCTCTCACGACTCTGACAGACTTCAAGCCAAAGTCAGGGGTCCATAAATCAACTGCCTATCTTCACTCCCGAGCAGAAGATACCTGGGAATTCAGTGAAGACCGGCGTCGAACCACCAGCAAGTTTCGGCAAGTTCCACAGAACGGGGGGAATGAAGTGAGTTACCACATTTACCTCCAGAAACCTCATAAAGCAGCGCCAAGTCTTAACAAAAAATCAAGCTCCACAAACAGCTTCCAAACCACAGATCTACGGATCGTTTCCATCACCTCTACTACACGGCTTCATCATCGGCAACCGAAACTTGATAGAGGCGATGCAGGTGCATAGATGATGGATCTGTTGCCCATTTCTCTTCTCAAGGGGAAGGAAGGGATAGAACTACATAGAAGATACAAAAAACTACTCCCTCCGTTCCAAATTAGATTGCTTTCATTTGTGTACATGTGGAAGCACTATACATGTAATATATCTAGGTACATCTACACATGAACAAATGGAAGTCATCTAATTTGGAACGAGGGAGTACCATGGACAGTTAACAAGAGAAAGAAACAGAGTGAACTTGCTCTTTTCTGATTGCACCTACATTAGGTTAAATGACAACCGAAGACACGCTAACCTTTCCATACATACAAATCAAACCATTGCGGCCTATTTTTTAACCTCTAGCGACAGACATAATGATACTGATATGGTTGTTCACTAACTCGGATATATTATGTACAAAATATACTACTCCAGTTTGGATTCCACAACCAAATTAAAACATCTACCATGTACCAAAGCTGCAGCTCACATGCTCTTGTGTGATCTTCTGCAGCTGGCTTTGCATCACCTTGAAGGATGGGTAGGGAGGGAGGCAGAGGCGGTAGAAGCATGTATGCGACGACGGGAGGTGGTCGGCGGTCTCCTGTTGCTTGTATAAGTACAGTTTTGAGCCCAGCCCACCAAAGCCATCTGAGGGAAGATATTTCACTGAAGTCCAAAAGAAGAGAAGCTGCCTCTGCTGCTCAACTGACATGCTCTCCACAGCCTGCGGTGCGAACGAATAATCAGTTCCAATATCCAAGCATACACAAAGCTGATTATGAAATCATGAAACCGTTATGCTACGAGAGAAAGAAAAGCAAAATTCAACTGAAAATTTTAACACAAGCACACAAACTGAAACTTTATGGTACAGTCACATGGTTAAAACTTAAAAGTCCTGTCAGTGACCAAGCATAGGGTCTCATCAATTATTCCACCAAGTACCAACTGGCAAGGCCATTGGGCAGGCTATGTTTCGTCGCTTCCATCAGTCAGAAACTCACAAATCTCATGATTATGACAAAAAAAAGAGTAACTAAAAAATCATTTTCTGCAGTGACAGAAGCAATTCAACCATGTTTGTTGGGGAAATAATACATAGAAATATATGGGCACATAGAAAATGCTGGGTGTCACAAAGCGAAAATATTTTTTATTTATACATGGATGGTAGGACCAACATATTTCTTGCACATGTACCACATATTACCTGAATCATGAATCTATGATTATGATCTCAGCATTTCCTACTAAACCCAAATGGAAATTGAAAACATGGAATAAAGCATATGATGGCATGGCATAAAATAGATGAAAATTCATGACTGAATGTGTTTATACAATTATATACGACGTACCTTCCAGAACCAGTTAATATGGCGATCTTTTTCTTTGTAGCCATTATATTGAGTATGTGATCTCCAATCTTTCAGATTTATACTGTTGTTGCTTCCCCCTAGCATTCGGTCAAAGTCTTCCAGATCCAAATACCCAAAAAATACCTTCTGGAGTTTTGGATTGACTAATATGTCACTAAATCCTTTCGCAAAATTGGCTAGCTGCTCCGAAATAGAGTCGACAAAGATATTCTTAATAAGAAGATCAATGTAACGCTGTCTGTTACTGATATTCACAGGAATATCCTGCCCTCCTATGCAAAGCTCAATAGTTCTTCGAGACCCTAAGGTATGAACATCTCTGGAAAATGTCAGAGTTAAATCATCAATATCAGCAGCATCCATCTCTAGAATTCTTTTACAGCTTGCATACGTGACAGGGTCTGCAGCAGCAATATCTTCCAGTGTAATACTTCTTCCAGCAAGATGCAAATATAATGTACGGTCCAAAACTATCCCTACTTGCACTTTATGCATCAGTGCTAACCCAATTACTCGTCCCGAAAAAACGAAGTATTTCAGGTGCATTGGATCGACAGCAGATGCTGCAATGCACAGAAAGTACCAAAGGTTAGAATATATTCGACGAACACCGTCCTGGTTTGCAAACGTGTCTCATTGATATTGGATGCATAAGAACCACAATAAAAAGATTAAAATAAAGCCAGAAGATCGTTCATTTGCTTGGATAGCTCGAACTAAGTATTATAGTTTGGAGTTCATTGACCTTTTGTTACAGCCAAGCTCAATAGGTTTCATCTGATCTCCATTTTATTATTTTTCTATAACAATACCTAATTGTAAGAGACTGTTTGGCACTACAGAAAATGGGAACCAGGGGTTTATCCTCCTTTCTATGGGAAAGAAGGGTTTTACGTGCATACAATAAATATATTAATTAAGAAATGTCGCATATGTGTAACTTCACAAATTGTCTTTGAGAAAGTTAATACGTACTACCAAGAAAGACAGCATGATATCCAAATGACTAGTGCAGTCTAAAGGGGTTTGGTGGAGTACAGACACTCGTAACAGAAAGGATCTGTGGTGTGGCATAAGATAAACAGGTAAACACAGGGGGACCTGTCATTTATACATAAGCCTTTGCCGCAATGAAGAGTTTAATGTAATCAATTGTTTTTACTTAGAAACCCAATAATCAGGACATGAGAACACTGGCCTACGAAGATTGTCTTAAGCATGGCCGTCAATGTGTTGATTACTTGGGTGGTGATAGTTTGGGGGTTATAGTTTCACCATTAGCTAATTTTTGAAAGAAAAATGCACAACTAGCCCATAACTATTCATCTTGTCAACCAAACCCCCAAATTCTGATTTTGTTTATTTGAGCCCGTGAACTATTCAGTATATTGCTATTAATTCTTCCAAAGCAAATTTGTTAATTAGAGCATCTAACGTTTGTTTTTCTCCAATTAAACCACTTTACTGTAAATAATGTCTAATTAGACAATTGGAACTAGTATATCTGCGATATGTGCACACATTTGATGAGATGAGTATTCATACTGAAACTTCATAACGTAATTAGCTATTATTTGGACTTTTGAATGTTATCAACAAAGTTCACTTTAAGACAATAAATTGACAACAAAAAAGGTGTATACACGAAGACCTAATATCAGCACCAAAATATCTCAAAAACACATTATAAAGTTCCAGCAATAGTAAGCAGTCCATTTTAATAACTCTTTGTAGTCTTCCCACCGATTTGTTAAGAAATTGGGCCTAGACAGTTGGAGTCCAAAGGGAGTAGTTAAGAGGCTCAAATGAAAAGAATGGGACCTAAAGGGCTCGATTGCACAAAAGAGTTGAACTGTTGAGGGGCTCCAGTCGACAGCATTGGACTTCTTGATTACCCAAGGTGAAATAGGTTGAACGCTTATAGTGCTATTTTGTCTTTCTGAAAACAAATGTGCTACTTTATGTCTACAAGGTAAAACTACTTGGTTGATAATAGGCTAACAAGATATTCGCTTTCATATTGGTTTGATCCCAAGGAGAAATTACTGTTGTATCTAAGCAAAACAGGAATTATCTCATTATTCAAAATGTGACGTAGTACGTTCAGTCAAAGTGCCATATCAAACAAATAGGACAGAATCGAAAGCGGCAAGTTAATGCCGAGGGTACTTACTTCCATTCAAGTAGAACCTGCGTTGATCATTAGGACAAGGCAAGAAGAGGACTTGCTGTGGGCTGAACAGAGCTTGACACACCATGCAGAACCATTCCCTTAGAACACCAGGGCCAGTAGCCTCCTCATTCTTAAACTCCATAAACAGACCACTTTGAAGCTCACTGGGTCTTGCCTGTGTGATGTACTCGAAGGATTCATCCAGCAAATGCGAACGGTCGATCAACATCTCGTGCAGCTCCCCATAGTCATCCTTCCCCTCAGAAAACAACATTAAGACTAAGTTCCTTCTTGCTTCGAAGCAGAGAAGATCCTTATGCTTCACGAGCCAGTGGAGATGCTCATTCCTCTTGGAACAGCGCACAAGTGCATTGAGAGGTGCTTTGTGTGCCATCAACACGAAGCGTAGGTTGTACGCCACATCCTCATAAGTCACTGAGATGAAATCCAGCTCTGTCAAGATGGCGAGGATGTGTAATCGGCTGGCCCAGAGCGGTTGAGTTTCTATGACCCCCCTGCTATCAGATGACAGTGATGAAAGATCCATCTCCAGCCTCTTGAGGCACTCATCCACCCTTTTCAACAGGTTCATAGACATTTCGTGCAGCTCCCACACCCATGTGTCTCCACGCTTAGACTCCCTGCTGTAGAGGTTCTTGGGCATTGGGCCGTCAGGCATCCAACGGAGTACCTGCTGGCGCAAGACTTTAAAGAAGTTTGAGAGCTCTTCAAGGTCTGTCTTTGGTACAATCATAGACTCTGATGCGAGTCCATACAGGACGGTTTCAAGAATTTCCCTGGCAAACGGGAGGACCTGCTCGATCACCTTGGTAGGCGGCTTGGAGGAAGCTCGGCGCGAGAGCGGAGAGCAGAGTATCGATCCAAGTGTGTAGCGGCATGATTTATAGAGTAAATCTTTGTTCCCCACGGTGATGGAAAGCAGGCGGCAGAACTCCAGCAGCACCGGCACCGTCTCGGGCATGACGGCGGGCGGTATGGAGGTCGGGTCGGCGCTGAGGAAGCACCTGATGGCGCGGTCGGCGTAGGAGCGGAAGAAGGAGGAGTTGGAGAGGTAGAGGCGGACGAGCGCGACGGCGGCGCCGGCCTGGAGGAAGATGTCGATGTACTCGGCCGCGTGGTGCTCCGCGCTGAAGGTGTCGCCGCGATCGCGGCGGGTTTCTTGGCTCTCCGGGTCGGAGCAGGCGAGGTACTGGTTCACCAGGTCGTCGACGGAGTAGGCGGCGGTGGAGGCGGACTCGGAGACGGCGGCGGTGGCGGTGGCGGCGATGTGCGAGGCGAGCTGCCAGGCCTTGGGGTGCGGGGTGGAGCGGAGGCGGGCGGCGAGGTGGAGCGTGGAGTCGGGCGGGAGGCGGAGCGAGGCGATGGTGGCCTCCGGCGCGAGCTGCCTCCCGGCGTAGATGAGGCGCAGGTCCCGGCCGTAGCCGCAGTCGGCCAGGTGGCCGAGGACCCCGGCGACGGTGTCCTCCCAGGCGGCATGAATCGCGATGGTCTTGGAATCGGTGGCGCGCACGAAGAAGTGGACGCCGCGGGGCAGCGCGCAGGAGGAGGAGGAGGAGGAGGAGGCGGAGGAAGAGGCGCCCGCGCCGGAGGAGGAGGTGGTCGTCATGAGGGGCTGCTTGGAGGAGGGGAGGGCATGATCGGGGGCGTCCCGGCGGCGCTTGGCGTGGCGGCGGTACGCGTCCAGGGCGGCGGTGGCGGACATGCTTTAGATCGAGACCATCGGAGGCGGGGGGGAATCGGGGGCCGTGGGGGAGGTGGGGGGGAGGGGAGGGTTTTGGAGCGGAATTTGGGGGCGGAGATGAACGCGGAGGAGGAAGAAGAGGGGAGGTGGGGGAGAGTGCGAAACTGGACAAGCTGACTCCCTCTCTCTCGCCCCGTTCTGTTTCTGATGATCGCTTTGTTGCTTTCCCATTCCCCTTTGGGCTTTTTCTTCCTTCTTCTATTCTATTTTCCTCGGGCTTTTTAGGGTTTTTCCCTGGGCTTTGATAAGTTTTTCTTTATATAAAAATGTAAAAAACAACAGTCAATCTGCTTTTTGTAAAACAAATTCACACCATATGTTATGTTGTGTTCGACGGCTTTCCTTTTCTCAATCATGTCCTTCTGTATAGATCTCTTTGATCTCGGTTTTTCGATACATCAAATGTGTTTCTTCTACGTTGTACGCTATGTGGATCAGGGCCTAAGCCGAAGGCGCTAAGTAAACGTCATCGATGTTCACATCTCTAAAGTGTAACGGAAGTTTGGCCATGACACCGTGTCCTACCCAGTTCTCTTAGCGTTTCTCGTGACCACGCCTCCCTCGGTTTTTCCGGATGCGTTCTTTTTCCTGTTGTCGTATGTGCTTAATTGACTTTGGATTGTACTAACATAGCGCGTAGAACCCAATTAATGAGATGTAAAACCTACCTTGAAAAAAATAAAACTTGCCTTACTAAAACTTTATCGTCACGGGTTCTGCTGGATTCGACAAATCACTTTTCCTCAACCCTCGCCGTGGGTTCTGATGGATTCAACAAATCAGTTTTCATGGGCTTTGATAAGTTTTGGTGATGGAAAATCGTAGTTTTTCTCTATAAAAATGTAGAAAACATTTTTGTAAAACTTATTCACACCATATGTTATATGTCATGTTGGATTCGACGGCTTTCCTTTTTTCAATCCTCTTCTTGTATATATCTTTATACGTTTGATCTCGTTTTTCCGATACTTCATGTATGTTTCTTCTACCCTATGTGGATCAAGACATAAGACGAATCGCAAAGACGTAACAAATGTCACGTCTCTAAAGAGTAACGGAAGTTTGACCATGACACTATGTCCTGTCATAATACACCTAACTACTTCTCTTAGCGTTTCTCGTGACGATGCTCCCTCCGTTTTTTCGGTTGCGTTTTTTCGTGTTGTCGTATGTGCTTCATTGACTTTGGATTGTATTAACATAGTTGTAGAACCCAATTAAAGAGATGTAAAACTACCTTGAAAAGGAAAAACTTGCCATACTAAATCTTTATCACCACAGGTTCTGCTGGATTCGACAAATCACTTTTCCTCGACCCTCGCCATGGGCTCTGCTGGATTCGACAAATCAGTTTTCCTGGGCTTCGATGAGTATTGGTGATGTAAAACCACATTATTTTTATATAAAATTGTAAAAACCAATAGACAAACTATTTTTGTCAAACTTATTCACACCATAGGTTATATGTCATGTTGGATTTGACGACTTTCCTTTTGTCAATCATCTTCTTGTCTATATCTTTGATCTGGTTTTTCCTATACATCATATATGTTTCTTGTACGCCTGAGGTTCAAGACCTAAGCCGAAGCGCAAAAACGTCACTGACATCACATCTCTAAAGAGTAATGGAAGTTTGACCATGACAATATGCTCTGTCAGAATACACCTAACTAATAACGTTTCTGTGGCCATGCTCCCTCGGTTTTTCCGGGCATGTTTCTTTCTCGTGTTGTCGTATTTTCTTCATTGAATTTGGATTGTATTGAATAGTTGTAGAACCCAATTAAAGAAATGTAAATTTTATCGTGAAAAGTAAAACCTGTCTTACTAAAACTTAGTCACCATGGGTTCTGTTGGATGTGGAAAATTAGCTTTTCTCAACCCTCTTATGGCTTTTATTTTTTATCTTGAAATTTTAGAGTTCTTTAGGAAGTTTTTGTCAGATAAAGGATGTAAATTTATAGTTTTTATTTTCAAAATTTAAAACCATTCACTAAAAAAATAGCTTATTTACACCATATGATACGCTAGACTCGACGTCTTTGCTTTTCTAATTATTTTCAGGTGTTCTTTGATCTCATAATTTTTGATACATCAGATATGTTTCTTCTACGCAATGTATGTTGGTCAAGGTCCGAGACAAAGCTCTAAAAGAAACACCATTGACATCCCATCTCTAAAGAGTAATGGAAGTTTGACCATGACACTATGCGAAGTCAGAATACCCTAGCTAGTTCGTTTCATGTTTCTTGTGACCGCACTCCCTTGTTTTGTCCGTACGTGTTTCTTTGTGTTGCCGTGTCACTACAAGAAATCAGTCCATTTGTGACGTTTTTTTAGTGACGATCTCAGAATGGTCACAACTTAGTGACGTTTCCGAAATTAATCAGCCGTCGCAGAGAGGCAAACCCCTCGAACTTATTGATGTTTTGTCACAAAAACGTCACTACCTGGTTAGGCCAAAACGTTACTAAACTTAGTGACGATTTTAAGATCGACGTTAACCCTTCCGCTTAATACAAAACTGGCTTCGGTCCCACTCGTCTGCCTACGTGTATTGTTTCGGTCCCACTCGTCTGCTACGTGTCACTCCAACCAACTGGCTTGAATTCACTTACATGTGGGACCGAACCCCAGTCGCTGTTTTTTTCCTGGACGCCCACCCTTCTGTTGGGCTGCTATTGATATCCTCCTCTGTTGGGCTGTCCTGTGTGCTTTATTGACTTTGGGTTGTACTAATATAAATGTGGAACCAATTAAAAATGTAAAATAACGCCAGAGGCAATGCCACAACAGGGACATAGCAGGAGGAAAGAAACGTTAGATGGAATCGTGACCGCCGCCTCGCCGACACCTTACATGAACCATAAAGTCCCACCGACCTGAAAGATTGGCAAGCACAATATGCCACCAACTCCGAGACGCCGTCATGAAAGGCAACGTCGGTGCGGGAATGGAGTTGAGACAACTTTATATGCATGGACGTCGCGCCGCTCTCACCACACAACGACTCAACACAATATATGTATTCTAAGCCTAACTACCATGCCAGAACGGATGACACGTGTCCCCTCTCCCTCTTGCCGCCGGAGCAGCAAGCGGAGATCGGAGGAAGATGGAGTCTCTCCTGGTCGCCTGGTGGCGACTAGGTCAGGGACAAAAAAGGGTGTCAGACAAACTATGTTTGATAACTAAATCCACAAGGCACAAACCCGTGTTTGGCATCAGTAGTTCATGGAGGGCTTGGTTTTACACGTCACCAACTTGGTATTTCAGTGACAGGACTAATTTAACAACATCATGTCAGTACAACTCGGGGTGTGGAGTGAAAGTCGTGCTTCACCCGTTGGAGAAATTGACCCTCTTGTGTCAGGTTCGTGGTTGGAGGTTGGCGGTTCTGGTCCCTACTCCGACGATGTCGTGCGGGGGTGCCGGGTCTGAAGTTTGATGGCGTGCCCGGGTCGTGCTGCCCGGTCTGATTTTTTCAACGACAATGGTTTGTCATATGACAAACTATTTTAAAGGTCTGAAAAGCTGATGATTAGTGATGGAGCCACGTCGAAATCGAGTGAAGAGGTGATCTGTCTCGCTTCTTTTTGGTGACTGCTATGGTGGTGCCGGAGGAGAGGGATAGACGTTGGTTTGTCACGAAGATTTATCCTATCTTTCCATATATGTAAGGTCGGTGTGTACATGCCTTGTAGCTGGATCTTTATTATAAAATAAGACATGTATTACCAATTACAAAAAAATCGGTCCAATGCATGTGCGTCATTCACCACCTGGGCAACCTCGACATTTTTATTTTGTACTCTTGCACGGGGAAGTTTCTGCATAATGTAGAACCGAGACAAGCATGCACTGAACATCAAGATATGATGCCTTCTAGGCTTCTATAAGCTACAAAAGCTTAGTAGTTGTCACCGTGGAAGGCTAAAATGTCTTGTTGGAAAATGATAAAATAATGGAATGCGTAGAGCGCGTGAACATCAAATATAAAGTGTTGGAAAGCTCCCAAAACATACTGTGTCCGCGTGCTTTGACTAACCCAGCAAGGCAGCAAGGCATACTTATTAGGAGTTAGTAGGAGTAGATGCAGCATAATCCAGTGGCTAGGCAAAAAAAAAAAGTGTGCTGCACACAAGATAAATTAGGATCTAAATTGCAAGTACCGTGCGACTATACCCTCTCCGGTTCAAAATAACATCGGCAGTTTAAACTGACGTATTTTTTTGTTGAGAGAAGCTTGAACCGAGGTTAATTCAGAAGTGGGTCACTTATTCTGTCTAGGAGGGAGACAATCGACAAAAAAATGTATGAGAGGGAGCAAAAAAAATTGACCAACAAGTTATTTTCTTTTGTACTCCCTCCGATCCACTAAAAGTGGCGTGAGAAATGAACTGGCTTAGTACAAATTGTTAGCTATCCTAGCGACAGTTTTTTTTGGATCGGAGTGAGTATTTCGTTGTCCAATATAGAACACATACAGTTTTTTTTAGGATAGACTTTTGCTGCTTACTGAAAAAAACTAACTTTATGGGCTTGTGCAGAAATTTCAAGCCCAATCAAAATGTGATCAGGATTGAAAAAAAGGCTACGGCATTAGCCCAAGAGAAGCCTGTCACACATTTCAGCGAATGAGCAGCCTGAGCAGGCTGTCTATCAGATTACGGCGTGGGCCGGTCTACTAGGCTTTGTGGACCGCGAATCACAGAGGCTCGTCCTCTGCCCAGCCCGCAAAATCCCCTCGCTGCTCGCCGGCCTATGCTTTCCGGCTCCGCATCGCTCCGAATCCTGGCTATATACTCCCTCCGTCCCGATGACGCCTATATTTTTTTTTAAGTCAAGCTAAATAAAGTTTGATCAAACTTTTAGAAAAATATATCAATAAATATGAGATTATATTAATATCATATGAAAATATAGTTCATTATGTTTCTAATGACATTAGTTTTATATTTTGCATGTTAATATTTTTTCATACAAACTTGGTCAAATTTTACATGAGTTGACTTTTCCAAAATAATATAAACTTTATTCATTGAAACAAAGGTAGTATATCACTGGAGCATCAAATCAGCAAAGATCACACATGATGGAATTTGCGGTTTAATTGTTCACATCATCCTTTATAACACCACAATTATTTTTGTTGTAAATCGATTCAATCAACAAAGCGAATACACAAATTTGAATGCAACATCAAATTCAATTTTCAAATACACAAACCTTTCACATTTAAATTAGTCTCACATCTGTTATAACATAAAAAGAATCTTGCATATACATATGGACAGTTTCATGTCTGATACATCTTATATACTTTCATTTACATAATAGAATTTTCATAGGGTGCCCGCTGCAACACGCGGGTTTCCTCTAGTTTTTCTCTGCAATTACAAAACCACGTGTTTATCGTAACCCATTGCCTTTGTATGCATGATTTTATGTTTGTATCATCTATGGAGAAGACTGTCTTATTTGATTTGAAGAAAGAGTCTTTCGGGATTACACAACGTCTACAAAGTTGTTAATTACTAGTGAAGATTAAGAGGGGTGTGGATGTGGTAGATCACGAGATTGCAAAATTCCGTAATAGAGAAAAATTGCAAAGGGATGTTGGTCGGCGTCATTCTGTCCTCTCCTGCGTGACTGTTTGGGTCGAGAACACCTGTATGAATATTTAATTTCTATATAAGTCTGGCTTCAATAAAAGGGCATGAAGTATCCCATAAAGTGGAGAACAACACACACATAAGCGCTCTCCTTTTCTTGTTCTTGAAAAAAGATCAACTGTTTTTCCTGAGTAAGCTAATCAGTCACTATGACGACGGCCTGGCCAGCAGAAAAATGCAAATAATAGACATGGACCTCTCAACCCATTAATTATTTTTCCATGGCTTTTCTTTGCCAAGCACTCCTCCGCTTTTTCGGTGGCTCCATGTCCTAAATGAGAACGTAGGCATGACTCAATGGAGACGTCAAGACCATGCCTAGCTAATGCCTAAGCTGATAAGATCTTGTACTAGTATTTATCCTTAGCCACGAATTTCCGTTTCATCTCCGCTTTGGAGACGGCATCCTTTCCATTCTGCTGGAATGTACGGTGCCTGATCATCTTCTATCTCTGCGAGAGACGAGATAAATTATAAAAAATCTAAGTAGTCGAGCTGACGTGCATCTTAAGAATGTGGCCGGATAATTTACGTGTTTGGATAAAATTCCCTCGTCTTTAGGCGTCTTTTTTGACGGCTAATTTGCAAGCGCATATCGAATGTTCGAAAGGAAGTAGACATGGGCGGGGCCGTTTGGTGGCCCAAAAGTGAAGATGGACGCCACTAGTTAATTTTTCGCTGCTGAGCTTTGCTGACGGAGAGGGTGCCACTGACGGAGTTCTTACGTCAACTAGAGCGGATGATCGCGTCAACAGATCGCACATGCCAAATTGCCGATTGACACGAGCTAGCGCCCCATGAGGTCAAGACTATCGATCCAAAGAGACGAACTTCCTTGCACGAGATCGAGAACCGGTAAAAGCTACTGTACACAGGGGTGATGAACTCATGAACCAGCTGGGCTGGCGTACGTGAGCTCACTTGTACGTCATGTTAATTACCACAGGCCTGTCGAGTGAAAGTAAATATCTCCCGCTCTTTCAGAGAGAGCAGTGGATGAACCCAGCCAGCTGATCATGGAGTCGTCGCTTCGAAGAAGAAAAAACTTGCACGCTCGTTAATTTGCCCGGGGTGCCTTGCCCGTCCAAGTCAGGGATACGTCTTGTCCAGCACCAGCAGCAAATTCTTACTGCCTAGCTAGTAATTAATTTCAAGAGTTTTAAGCTGCAAATCTTACCGAGGGGCGATCGCCGCCGGCCGATCCGCAGACAACGTTGCTGACGCGACGCTGTCACCAGGCAGACGTACGCAGACGGGACGAGCTTGCCTGCGTGCGCATGGCGTCAGCGTGACCCGCGGCAGCGGGAGCTCGCTGTCGAACACATGACTTTTGGAGCGATCCCCTCCAGGGCTTTATCTGTGTTTTTTAGATGGAGATAAAGTCAAGAAGAACCGAGCTGGGCGATTCGCCACACCGTACCAGCGTCCAGCGGAGGAGGAAGAAGACTGTCGCTGTCGCTCTCGTCCTCGGGGCCGCGTAACGGAATCACGGCGCTATATATAGAGGACGAGCCGGGAACCCATCGTACATTCGTACTTTCTTCGGTGAACACAGCGGACAAGAATCGATACATTCACTCGCCGGCGCGGCCAGCTTGGTGGTGAGAATGTCGGCGGCGGTGGAGGAGCCCCGGCAGGTGGCGAGGAAGTTCCTGGCGCGGCCGCAGCACGAGGGCGTCGGCGCCGTCGTCCGCCGCAGCATCGGAAGGTGAGTCCATCGCCATGGAGGGCGGCGCTTGGTTTCTTGCTGCTGCTGATTGTGCATGGATGGAGCTTGATCGGCGCGCGCGTGTGTGTGTTGGTGCGTGCGTGCAGGTTCGAGCTGAGGTACTTCGATCCTTTCCTAGTCCTGGACGAGTTCTCAGGTGAGCGTCAGCGTTTGGTTCTACTTGTTCCTCGGTCTTTCTCTCAGATGCATCACTTGGATCGATCGCAGCAGCTTTCGTGATTCCTTGTCTGAATGAGTTTGTTGCAGTTTCTGCTCCGGCTGGGTTCCCCGACCATCCGCACCGAGGCTTCGAGACCGTCACCTACATGCTTGAGGTACATACCCTTCTCTGATCCATGGCGCATTTTGTTCGTCAGTTGCTACTAGCCGAATTAATGAAGTGACAAACCTTCAGAGCCAGCAGCGTACCATTGCGGTCGCGGCTTCTGCCGTATTCAACTCTCATCCAGCACTGTTGAGCCATTGACAACCAAAAATGCCCGACAGCAAGAGAAGCTAAACGCGTTTTCTTTGTCAAACTTGCAACTTTTCTTTCCTTGCCCTTCACTCGAAGAATGCATCTGAACAGCACAACAGGAGCCGTAGCCGCTAGCACGCCAACCAGTCAACAACCACCCCGCTACTATACCAGGATCGCCTGTAATTCCCGCGCTCGATCGCGTCAAGGATTAACATTCACCGCTCCGAAAATCAACACTAGGAGCATAACAAAATGATATATCTTGGTTTAGATCATCAGCGACTAACTATGTCGTCTGAAAGGGGGTCAGAAAGTAGGATATTTTCACAGGAAAACGATGACATAGTGGTTAACTGATGCCGACCTTTTCTCTCTGGCTGCAGGGGGCCGTGAAGCACGAGGACTTCGAGGGCCACCGCGGCACGATCAAGGCCGGCGACGTGCAGTGGATGACGGCCGGCCGCGGGATCGTGCACTCGGAGATGCCGGCCGCCCCCGGCACCTCCAGGGGCCTCCAGCTCTGGGTCAACCTCGCCTCCCAAAACAAAATGTAAGCATTTCTCTCTCCTCACGTCACGTCCCATCGCGTCGACCGCCCGGAAGAAGCCGACTAAGGACAAAGAACACGTGCTGCGTGCAGGATCGAGCCGAGGTACCAGGAGATCCAGAGCAAGGACATCGCGTCCACGGCGTCGGCGGACGGCGCCGTGACGGTGCGCGTGATCGCGGGGCAGGCCATGGGCGCCCGGTCGCCGGTGAGCACGCGGACGCCGACCATGTACCTGGACTTCACGGTGCGCGCGCACGCCGCCGCGCCGGCGCGGCAGCCGGTGCCGGCGTCGTGGAACGCGTTCGTCTACGTGCTCGAGGGCGAGGCCGTGTTCGGGGGCTGCGCCGAGAAGGCCGTGCAGGCGGGTGCGCACCACCTGGTGCTGCTCGGGAAGGGCGGCGACGGCGTGGAGGTGTGGAACAGGTCCGACAGGCCGCTCCGATTCCTGCTCATCGCCGGCGAGCCCATCGGCGAGCCCGTGGCGCAGCTCGGCCCGTTCGTCATGAACACCGAGGAGGAGATCGACGCCACCGTCAACGATTTCGAGTTTTGCATCAATGGGTTCGAGAAGGCCAAGCATTGGAAATCGCAGGCGATGGTGGCGCTAGAGCTAGAGTAGGGCGAAAGAATGGCACGCCACGAACAGAACACATAACCTGTACGAGGTTATTTATTTATTTATTTATTTTATTTATTCCTTTCTTCTAGATATCTGCGATCGATTTGTGTACATATCCGATATAAGGCTATTTCAATCCCAACAAAGTTTATTTTACCAGGATTGTTTCACATGTACTCTCAAGAGGAAAAAATGGAACGACACTATTTTACATTCAAGAATGTAAGAGTAAAAGTGAAAATTCACAACAAAACAAACGAAATATCAAATACGAAAAAGGCCTACCTTGTTCCTTCTTAAGTGATTTAAGTGAAGTGCGTGGTTTTATTAGTTTAACGCCGAACTAGTCAAATATCATGCCCTTGACATTTTATTCTTGAGAATGCCCTTAAACTTCTCAATGCGCAGCAAATTCTCCTAGTATAACTTTCCGGGGATATATGATCATGAGGATTTCTCTGGCCAAAAAAATGTGATTCTTAATTGGTTGCCTTTGTACGTGAAATATATACAAATTAATTAGCACACACTTAAAATTCTTGGTGCATATTTAAAGCATATAACCAATTGACTCAACATGTTTTAAAAGTTCCATTGTGTCTAAAACAAATCTACGGCAAACACTTGCCAAGAATTTTTTATGCAAAAACCGAACAACTTTTACTATTTCGTGCAATGACAATGCATACAGGATATACGATGACACAGTGATACGTCTCAAACGTATCTATAATTTCTTACGTTCCATACTTATATTATACCCATTGCTACATATTTTATATACACTTTATATGGTTTTTATGCATTTTCTGGACTAACCTATTAACAAGATACCACAGTGCCAGTTCCCTGTTTTCTGCTGTTTTTGGTTTCAGAAAAGTTGTTATGGAAATATTCTCGGAATCGGACGAAACAAAAGCCAAAACTCCTATTTTCTCGGAAGGATCCAGAAGACCGAAGAGCTAACGAAGAGGGGCCACAGGGCGCCCACACCTGGTGGAGGCGCGGCTCCCCCTTCTGCCGCGCCACCACGTGGTGTGGGGCCCACGACCCTCCACCGACGTTGCCTTTTCGCCTATTTATTCCAGCCGACGAGAGAACCCTCGGTACCCGAACAGAAATTCACGAAAAGTTCCAGAGCCGCCGCCGACGTCAACCCAAGTTCGGGAGGGTTCAGAAGCTCTTCCCGGCACCCTGCCGGAGAGGGGAATCATCATCGGAGGGCTCTACATCACCATGCCCGCCTCCGGATTGATGCGTGAGTAGTTCATCCTTGGACTACGGGTCCATAGCAGTAGCTAGATGGTTGTCTTCTCCAATTGTGCTACCATGTTTAGATCTTGTGAGCTGCCTATCATGATCAAGATCATCTTTATGTAATGCTACATGTTGTGTTTGCTGGGATCCGATGAATATTGAGTACTATGTCATTTGCTTCATTATATATTATGTGAGTGCGTTATTTATGATCTTGCATGCTCTCCGTTACTGGTAGATGCTCTAGCCAAGTAGATGCTTGTGACTCCAAGAGGGAGTATTTATGCTCGATAGTGGGTTCATGTCTTCATTTAATCTGGGGGAGTGACATTACCCTCTAAGATTATGAATGTACTGTTGCTACTTGGGATAAAACAGTAGTTCTTTGTCTAAGGATAATTGTGCTACTTACATTACACACTTTGCTTAATGCAATAATCTGTTGCTTGCAACTTAATACTGAAAGGTGTGCGGATGCTATCCGGAAGGTGGATTATTAGTCATAGATGCAGTTGGATAACGGTCTATGTATCATGTTGTAATGCTCAAATGAATCTCACACTAGACACCATGACTAGTATATGCATTATTATGCAGTTCTTTATTTTGTCAATTGCCCAGCTGTAATTTGTTTACCCTCATGTATGCTATTATTATTTATAGAGAGACACCACTAGTGAACTGTGGACCCCGGTCATTTTTCTTTAAATTGATAATACAATCTACTGCAATCCTGTTCTTTCACTCTCTGCAAACAAACATCATTTTCCACACCATACGTTTAATCCTTTGTTACAGCAAGCCAGTGAGATTGACAACCTCACTGTCAAGTTGGGGCAAAATAGTTTGATTGAGTTGTGTGCAGGTTTCACGTTCGTGGTTGACACCGGTAGTGCACCTTGCCAAGGTCAACCACAGCAACCTTCAGAAGAATCTTCATCTCCTACTGGATTGATAACCTTGGTTTCGTAACTGAGTGAAATTTGCTGCTACACTGCTTCACACCTTCCTCTTGGGGTTTCCCAACTGCTGAGAAGAAGACCTTCGACTCAGTCATCAAGCTATCTCTCACTTCCAATCTTTTTATTTTGTTATTGTCTTGCTCAGTTTATTTTTATTATTGTCTTGTTTTCTTATTATTATTAAAAACACAAAAAAAATAGTTACTTGCATTTACTTTGTTATTTCGGTTTGTTATTATGTCTACTTATTTATTTGCTATCAATGTCTACTCTCTTTAAAAAAAATATTATTGGCTAAATGGGTTCACGAAGGAACAACAAAATCCTATATAACTAAATAGTTCATCCCCACTAACTATTTCTCTCAACATGCAGCCTATCCAACTCATCAACGTGCCACATCAGCATTTCTATTTGTTTCTCTTTTTAACCTTTTTACCGATCACCTGATATTATTCTGCCATGTCAGCAACGAGTGGTTTAAAACGTATGGGTCAAACGACGTTCAACTGACGCTTCTCGATCCACTTTTGAGTCCACAATCGATTCCACTTCCTCTCCTCTATTCATCTTCTCGACCGGCTTCCACTCAGGAAACAAATCGTCTAATGGTTCGCTTCATCTCCCGTAGTCTATAAATCACCATAATCGACAGCGTCGGCGTATCACACGTTTCCTCTCTGCGCCCTGAGAAGTTCTCATGTCCGATGAGTCGGATGCTGTGTTACGCGGCGACGGCGACAGCTACTTCCGGTATCTGCTTCTAGCCTTTGACCATTGTGCCAGCGCCAGCGTCATCTACATGTTTCCTGGAGTTTATACCACGAGTACCATCCTCTTTAGAGAAGATCCGATTAAGTTGTTCTCCATTGGCTGTGTTGAGCTAGCGAGAATCAATCGGCTGCCTGACGGCCTCTCTCCAATGCAGGGCCGCGTGTTGTGTGCTACCCAACTCCAATCCAGCAACATACTATCTCATGTCAGCTTAGTACGGATTTTATTGGTGCTTTTTTTACTCTTCTTCGACTGTTTTGTAGAATCAGAGCGGATGTCATATTCCAGTTTATATTTCGTTGTGGTGTTACCTGGTAGTAATGTCTATTCCGCCTTAATATTTTTATCTCATGCTAGAACGATGTACAGATTTTGCATCATTAAATTCACCTGCATCTATTTGTTGTTGCTATTGATCTCATAACCGAGATTGTCACGCTAGAAGGATATCTTCATAGGTTGCTTACATGGGAATTTTTACTTTTGGTTGTCATTTCCCTTCTCAAATCTCAATTCCTGGCTGCAGCCTACAGCTACGTGATGCGTCCTTGCCCCTCGGTGAGATTCAACCATTAACTCTTTTATATTAGTAGGCCATGTTTGTAACAAAATATATTGCCACCGGCTATCGCCTATTGGTGCCATATCCAAAACCATTGCTTTGTCCTGTAAATGCGGATGTATGTTAGTTCATAGGTGACCCTTCTTTGTTTGTGTGTTTATGATTATACCAGTGCTGATGGTGCCGCTTTGCTCAATTAATTGCATCGCCACATGTTAATCTACTTATGGTGCTCCCACCTTTACTCATATTTGTAACTGTAAGTTTTTCCGTGAAATTTCAGATGTATTTTTCATATTTCTGTAATTTACATAGGAGTTCTTCATCTTACTTCACCTTTTTTTAGTAAAGATATTCCACGAAACGGCTGTGCTGTCGCAACGATGTAAATGATGTGATAAATGTTGTATATGTCCAAGAATTTATTGTAGAGTAACCTGAGTACTATCTAATGTTTGTTGTCTACTGAGGTTAGATGAACCCGAAGGACCGGAGCACTGAGATTTCATTGTTTGGCCGGGTGGCATACCCATGTATATAAGTTTTATTTCTTCATGTTTTCCGAGCAAAGCCTAATATTCCTGTCTTGCATTTGGCGAATCATAGGCTACTAGAGGTCAAAAAAATTATTTATTTTAAATTGCCATATGTTGATCATTTTTGTTGAGCTATATGGCCATGATAAAAAGTAAATTGGTATTCAGGTAACTGTAACAACTTAAAGTTATGCTATTTTTCACCATTATTTTTGTGTTATCAGGTAACAGGTAACTGTAACATTGATACGTTCTGATTAAACACAATCTTTTGTCATATGTTCAGCTCCCTTCTTACTTAAATTGAAATTAGTCTTTCTGAATAGTATCATTTTAAAAGTAGGACCGAAACTGTCTATCTGCTAATAGTTTTGTTTAATACATGTTGTGTTTCATTCAGCATGTTCTTACAGACTTGGAATTTTGAAACTAATACTCGGTAATTCTATCTCCATAACATTTGGTTTGACTGATTGATCATACTCTTTTTTAAACATGTGTTCCCGCAGCAACGCGCGGGGTATCATCTAGTTATTATAAGGAATACCGCTTGTCTAAAAAAGGGAAATATTTATGGAAACAAATAAGTAGATTGAATAATTTTGCTAAAAACTTGTGCTCTACTTATGATGAATCATGGTGCTTTAATGAATGTTTTTGCTGTAGGAGGTATAAACACTCCCCTTTCCAATGTGATTATAATGATAATGAAACTTTGGCTTCTTATGCTAGAGGAAATTATGACTTCGATAAATTTGAGCAAATTGAAGATTTTTTTGTATTTATGGGAGCTTATGAAATTACAGCTTTGCTTAAAAATCGAGATGAAGCTCCTTATAGATCTGATACTTTTGCTATGCTTGGATATTGCCTTGAGTATTATAATGATAATCCTTATATTGCTGAATTTCTTGAGAAAAGACATCCTCGAATAGAAGAAACTGTTGTCTTGCAGGAACCTGTAGAAGAAGAAATTGCTGAACCTGAAAACTCATTAGATGAAAAAGTGGAGGAGAGTGAAGAACAAAAGAGGATCTACCTCCTAAAGATAGTAACTCTTTAACTCTTACATTATTTGATTGCCCTCCATGCGTGCCTAAGGAGGAAGTGTACGATATTGTTGAATGTCATGAATCTATTGAAATATCTACTTTTGATAAATTTGAAATAAGCATGTTCCTTGACTCAAATAAAAGGGAAATTACAGAAAGTAAAAATGTGCTCCCTAATGTTATATATGATAATGGTTTAGATGATGGTCCTATGTTTATCGATAATCCTCTATGTTTAGAAGTTGTTACTTATTTATGTGAGGATAAAAATGATATAATTGTTGCTTGTGATGGTACTCTTACTCATGAGAGTCCTACTTTATTCTTGAATTCTCCTAACTACACCATGGAGGAGAAATTTGCTTATGTTGAGAAATACTTATGTGGTTTGCAATTTTCTCTAATTCCAAATCTTTGTTGCAACCATGATCTTAAACTTGATATTAATCTTAGTAACTATTTTGAAAGAGGGAAGCATGCTAATGAATTCCAAAATAAATTTAATGATCCTCTTTATGTGCCTATATTATCTAAGTTGAATGATTCTTGTGGTTATATGGTTGAATTTATTTCTACTACTGAAAATTATTATGAGAGAGGAGAATATGGTTGTATAAGTTTTAATGGTACTAAAACACCTATCTATATGCTAAAAGTTTTGAATTTACTCTTGTTTTATCTTCCTATGCTTGTCACTTTGTTCTTTGTGAATTTATTTGTGTGCAACATTCCTATGCATAGGAAGTGGGTTAGACTTAAATGTGTTTTGAATTTGCTTCTTGATGCTCCTTTTACTTCATTTTCTATCTTAATGAGAGCATCATTAGAACTATCAAGCCTAGCTAAAAGGCATTACAGAAAGCGTTTTTGGGAGGCAACCCATTATCTTTTATTTTCATCTTTAGTCAAGGAGCATGCTTACCTCTGTAACAACTCCTTTGTATCTTTATTTTATTGCATAGTTGTGTCAAGTAAAACCTCTAGTAGGAAGTTGATGCTAGATTTGGATTTCTGCGCAGAAACAGTTTTCTGCTGTCCACCGTTTAATTTGTAAGAATTCACAGAAAAAACAAAATGACCTGAGATTTTTTGTGCGTGATCCTCAGATATGTACGCAACTTTCATTAGTTTTAAGTTTTCTTATCTGAGCAAGTTAAGTGCCTCGAAAAAATTCTTCTTTACGAACTGTTCTGTTTTTGACAGATCCTGCCATTTATTTTGCAATGCCTCTTTTGAATGGATCTTTTTGTTCCATAAAGTATCAGTGGCTGTAGCTAATGTCCAGTAGCATTGGTAATGATTGTGTCCATGCAGAATATGAGAATTTGTGATTATGCACTAACCCTCTAATAAAGTTTACATTAAGTTTGGTGTGGAATAAGTTTTCAAGGATCAAGAGAGAGGATGATATGATGTGATCAAGAAGATGAAAGAGCCTAAGCTTGGGGATGCCCCCGTGGGTCATCCAAGCATATTTCAAAGAAGACTCAAGCGTCTAAGCTTGGGGATGCCCAAGGCATCCCCTTCTTTATCAACAAACTATCAGGTCATCTCTAGTGAAACTATATTTTAATTCCATCACATCTTATGTGCTTTACTTGAAGCGTTTGTTTATTTTTATTTTTGCTTTTGTTATTTTCATTCTCTGAATAAAATGGATCCTAGCATTCCTTTGTGGGAGACAGACACGCTCCGCTTTTTCTTATGAATACTCGTATTCTTCACTTGTATTTGTTGAGTATTCTTGTATGTTACTTCAATTCTTCCAGCTCTTGTTTTTCATGCATCTATTGTTTAGAGCTGTTAGTTCTCTTATGTTATACCCTCTTGTCTCATTGATAAATACTTGGAGAGTTTATGTTTAAATAAGTTGATTGGTGTTTGGTTGGAAACAGAAAATGCTAATGTGGTAGATGGTATAATGAAAAGATATACATGCTCTTATGGATTGTTATATTGTATGTTGTGGTGCTTGGAAATTGTTTTGAGCTCTCAAGTAGATCATGAATAAGCTTTTACATCATGTAGTTAAAACCTTTTAGTGAAGAACTACCGTAAAGCTTGTTGAAATTTGGTTTGCATGTTTGGTATCTCTAAGGTCTAGATATTTTCTCGTAAAGGTGTTTGAACAACAAGGAAGACATTGTAGAGTTTTATAATACTTGCAATATGTTTTTATATACGTCTTGTTGTCATAGTTTATACTTGTGTTTGCTTCAAATAACCTTGCTAGCCAAAACCTTGTACTGAGAGGGAATGCTTCCCGTGCATCCAAAACCTTGAGGCAAAACCCATGCCATCTGTGTCCACCATACCTACCTACTACATGGTATTTCCTGCCATTCCAAGCAAATACTTCATGTGCTACCTTTATTCAAAATTTATTATCCCTTATTTGTGTCAATGTTTATTAGCTCATGAGGAAGTATGTGGTGTTTTCGATATCAACCTTGTCATTAGCTTTTAGACAGACTTTCACAACCGGACTAGCTGCATATACATCCGCTTATCCATTAACTTTGCAAAAAGAGCTGGCAAATGGGGTGCCCAGTCCCAACTAATTACAACTTTAACCGCTGCATTCTCTTCACATTTTTACCCTGATCTAATCAGCCAAGCAATGATACTAGTTTTTAACTACATGTGTAAACAAAAGAGAATAAGAGAGATGATCTACTCTTGGGTAGAAATAACGTCCTTCATGGGAGCTGCTCTTAGAAAGTCTAGGTTACAAGGGGGGTAGAGTGCCCATTACCATTCGTTGACAACGACAAACACCACTCAAAAACTTACTTTTATGCTCTCTATATGATTTAAAAAACCTATAAAAACTAAAAAGCTCTAGCACATGCTTGTATCACTGCTTCCCTCTGCGAAGGACCTATCTTTTACTTTATGTTGAGTCAGTTTACCTACTTCTTTCTATCTCCGAAGTAAACACTTGTGTCAACTGTGTGCAACAATTCTTATATGCTTACTTATTGCACTTGTTATATTTCTTTGTGTTGACAACTATCTATATGATATACATGTTCAAAGTTGAAAGCCAATGCTGAAACTTATATCTTCCTTTATGTTGCTTCAATGCTCTTTTACTTAGAAACTATTGCTTTATGAGTTAACTCTTATGCAAATCTTTTTGATGCTTGTTTGAAAGTACTATCCATGAAAAGTTTTTACTTATATGATGTAGTTGTTTACTCCATGTCTATTTGTTAGCAAACTATAGACCATTGCCTTGAGTCACTTCATTCATAACATGAGCTTTACATTATTATATGATCAAGATTGTGTGAAAGCATGTCACTTCAGAAATTATTCTTGTTATCGTTTTACCTACTCGGGACGAGTAGAACTAAGCTTGGGGATGCTTGATACGTCTCAAACATATCTATAGTTTCTTACGTTCCATGCTTATATTATACCCATTGCTACATGTTTTATATACACTTTATATGGTTTTTATGCATTTTCAGGGACTAACCTATTAACAAGATGCCACAGTGACAGTTCCCTGTTTTCTGCTGTTTTTTGTTTCAGAAAAGTTGTTGTGGAAATATTCTCGGAATCGGACGAAACAAAAGCCAAAACTCCTATTTTTCTCGGAAGGATACAGAAGACCGAAGAGCTAACGAAGAGGGGCCACAGGGCGCCCACACCTGGTGTAGAAGCGGCTCCCCCTTCTGCCGCGCCACCACGTGGTGTGGGGCCCACGGCCCTCCACCGACGTTGCCCTTTCGCCTATTTATTCCCACCGATGAGAAAACCCTCGGTACCCGAACAGAAATCCACGAAAAGTTCCAGAGTCGCCGCCGTCGTCAACCCTAGTTCGGGAGGGTTCAGAAGCTCTTCCCGGCATTCTGCCGGAGAGGGGAATCATCACCGGAGGGCTCTACATCACCATGCCCTTCTCCGGACTGATGCGTGAGTAGTTCATCCTTGGACTACGGGTCCATAGCAGTAGCTAGATGGTTGTCTTCTCCAATTGTGCTACCATGTTTAGATCTTGTGAGCTGCCTATCATGATCAAGATCATCTTTATGTAATGCTACATGTTGTGTTTGCTGGGATCCGATGAATATTGAGTACTATGTCATTTGCTTCATTATATATTATGTGAGTGCGTTATTTATGATTTTGCATGCTCTCCGTTACTAGTAGATGCTCTGGCCAAGTAGATGCTTGTGACTCCAAGAGTGAGTATTTATGCTCGATAGTGGGTTCATGTCTTCATTTAATCTGGGGGAGTGACAGCAACATCTAAGATTGTGAATGTACTGTTGCTACTAGGGATAAAACAGTAGTTCTTTGTCTAAGGATAATTGTGCTACTTACATTACACACTTTGCTTAATGCAATAATCTGTTGGTTGCAACTTAATACTGAAAGGTGTGCGGATGCTATTCGGAAGGTGGATTATTAGTCATAGATGCAGTTGGATAACGGTCTATGTATCATGTTGTAATGCCCAAATGAATCTCACACTAGACACCATGAGTAGTATATGCATTATTATGCAGTTCTTTATTTTGTCAACTGCCCAGCTGTAATTTGTTTACCCTCATGTATGCTATTATTATTTATAGAGAGACACCACAAGTGAACCGTGGACCCCGATCCTTTTTCTTTAAATTGATAATACAATCTACTGCAATCCTGTTCTTTCACTCTCTGCAAACAAACATCATTTTCCACACCATACATTTAATCCATTGTTACAGCAAGACAGTGAGATTGACAACCTCACTGTCAAGTTGGGGCAAAATAGTTTGATTGTGTTGTGTGCAGGTTCAATGTTCGTGGTTGACACCGGTAGTGCGCCCTGCCAAGGTCAACCGCAGCAACCTTCAGAAGAATCTTCATCTCCTACTGGATTGATAACCTTGGTTTCATAACTGAGAGAAATTTGCTGCTACACTGCTTCACACCTTCCTCTTGGGTTTCCCAACTGCTGAGAAGAAGATCTTCGACTCAGTCATCACACAGTATCAACAGTGCTGGCATTTTGAGGTCCCAGGGGCGAAATTACAAGTTGAGGCTCTTAATATAGGCATACTACCAGTAATAGTGTATATACTTAAAAAAATATTGCCAATAACACTGAAGTGCGACTAAAATTAGCACGTAAATTTATACCTATTACTTTACAAATTCTTGTAAAAATCCTCGATGTAAAGTTAATTATGATGGGATGATGTCAATGTCATCCAGTAATTTCAACTGGATGGATCCTTTCCGGATGACATGATGACACACAAATTTGTAAAACAAATTACCATCATCAGTGGGCTAATACTACTGGTTATCAATAGGCAGTACTATATACCTAGATAGGTCAAATCACGGTGTACGTGCGACGTGTATTGCGCCCTCGAACTAAAAATAAAAACGCTAAAGTTTTTATGATACCGAGAAAGAGTTTCAAGACAAATTCAAGTATGATATTGAAAATGAAAACAAATTATACTAAACTTATATACTTCTCCACATGTTATTATTATCATGCTATGGTATTACAAATACTATTTATGTTTGTTCACATACTTTAACCAAATAATTGGAAATATTGTTAAATGTTAGTTGGCACTTTTTTTTTGTATAATTGATCGAAAGATACTGAGCTACATTTTGTTGAAAAGTTTGTTCCAAAACTATGTTTTCTGCCATGCATAATCTTTATAATATATAATTTTGTGTGTATAAAGATTAGAAAAGTAAGATCAATAAAAATACCTCAGTAGCACTTTCTAGTGTATGATCAAGTAAGTAAGATCTAAAAAATTGTCTAGCAAGTCCAAATTTAACGAAGTGTACGTGCTTTATACATGTTAATGAAAGAACTTTTTTTAGAGGGAACACCAATAAAATAAGTGTGGATTCTATTACTAAATTTTATATTTGAAATGTTCTTACGCAATGCTTAGGCAACAACCTCCATAGCAGCATGATTAGGTCGCTGTAGAGCAGGAGCGAGTACATGGAGGATGGGGCGGAGGGGAGGAGAGACCCGCGTGTCAAAGCGAGACGGGTTGGCTGATTGGTGGGGTAATGTAGGGGAGAGAGAGGCTGATAGAGAGAGGTTTCAGTGATTTTTTTTTTAGAGAGAGTACGCAAACTGCGTACCTTATTTTTATAGAAGAAAAGGGAGAACGAATACAACCAGGCTTGCCTGCCTCACTCCACCACACCACAGACATGCCACTCCACCCACCCTATATAAAAACTAATGAACTACTCTCGCAAAACTGCTCCTCCCTCCGAGACCAGCGGCAATCCAAAGATGCCAATCCGCGAGGATCTGATCCACCAACCCAAACACCGAGAATTGCCCTTGGATGTTGTTAAGCACCCTGGCATTACGTTGCTTCCACAAACGCCAGGCAACCAAGATCACGAAGGTGTCGAAAGCCCTTCGTGATTTGCCCACAAACCTTCTCCTACTCCTAGCCCACCAAGTTGCCAGGCAATCTGTCAGTTGCGGCAGCCGAATCTCCACCTCCAAACGCCGCGCGCAATGGAACCAAACCTCTCTCGCAAAGACACATCCAACAAGAATATGCGACACCGTATCCTCTTCTTGTAAACAGGTGAAACACGAAGAGGTTTCCACCTGCAGACCGTGTCTAACCCGACGATCCGACGTCCACAGTCTGAATTTTAGAGCCAACCAAGCGAAAATCTTACACTTCAACGGTGCCCAGGATTTCCAGATCATGATCGCGCAAGGCATGCGCTCCTCTCCCATGCAAAGTGCCTTATATGTGCTGCTTGCTGAGTAGGTTCCAGAGGCGGTACAGGTCCAGCGGAATTGGTCAGGCACTGTAGCGTTTCCGACAAAACGTGCTAACTGAAGGAACAGCTGAACGCACTGCACCACTCCGTTCTCGGTGAGATTCCCGCGTAGATCTTTGATCCAGGCGTATTCCAGGAGAGCCTCCCTGACCGTTCTCTTGTTAGCACAAGCATCCGACACCCCCTCCACCACCAAAGGTGCGAAGTCTGAGATCATTCTACCATGAATCCACTTGTCTTGCTGGGAGTTATCCTTTTGGGCCACGCATAGATGAGTCCATACAAGATGGGTACTGAAGCTCGATTTCATATTCTCACCTCAGCTTGGCGGGGAGGACTTTGCTGGATGAGGCAAGCATGACCCATACAGCTAACACATGCTATCTGAAACATATGTCGCTTTTTTAGTTTTTATTGCATGTAAACCGGTAGCTCTAACACGTGACCCACATCTAAGCTAGCAAAATGACATGATACATGACAGCCAATGGCAGAGCATGTGGTGATAGCTGTCTCCACACAATTACGGTTCCTATATCTTCACATATTAGTGTTTTGACAACATTACAAATGTGTTGTACCTGCATCGAAGTCTTAAATATTTAGCACGTGCACCCTTTATACTATATACACGTGTGATCAAACGTCTGCATTCCGTCGGGATTGTGTGCGCTTGAGATGTTCTTATAGTAAAGCAATCTGATTTTTTTATTAAGGATCTGTTTGGAAAGATCTAAGATTTGCTTAATGAATGTTATGAACGTTTTCACACAGCCAATACACATCGAGCCATACTATTACACCAACAGGTATACATTGATAAGGAATTGTAAGACACTATATTTAAAGTGATGATCAGTCGTGTAAAAAGTGTAATTGGTATCATGTCGATATTAATATATTTTATTGGTAAAAAAAATCGATGATCATGTAAATAAGGGCCTTTAAATAAATCTATGCCAATCAAGGTTTATCACCAAACAGAAACACGATTTGAGGATATAACACACGGTGCTTAAACCAATGATGATTGACCCGGATGAGCACTGAGCAAGCAACCTATGAGGCTGAAATGTACACTTTTTTCTTTGGAGAATCGGTTGAAAACTTGAAATGCACACTTGACAGCTGTTCGATTCGTGATTCAGCCTAACTCGATCTAGGGAGTTCCTATTTGACGACCTGTGTGGGAGCAGTCAATGCAACTCGTTCTCTGTTTTTGAAGTTAAACCGTTTCTACATATGAACATTTTTTATTTGAAACAATTTTAAATTTAGAAGATTTTCACATGTGAACATTTTTTTTAATATGAACGATTTTCAAAACTATTTTTAAAATTTGAACAATTTTCTATATGAACAAATTTCGAATTTAGACACTTTTTCATGCGAACAACTTTTGAATTTAAACATTTTTTTAATGTGAAGAATTTTTGAATTTGAACATTTTTCAAATCTAAACATTTAAAATTTGAACAGTTTTAAAATATTATCACATTTCAAATTTGAACTTTTTTTAAATAATTTCCAAAATCTGAACATCTATCAAAAATTGAAAAGTAAGAAAAAGAAAAAAGAAAAAAACAGTAAAGAAAACGAAACAGAAAAATAAAGAAAAAATAAAAAACAAAAGGTAGAACATTATTGGGCCGGCCCACGAAGGGGTGTGCGGGCGCTAATGCGTCCCGCCCTCGATCTACACTTTGCTAGGGCCCGAAAGGAGCAATGTTGACAAGGGCCTCCCTTATTTTGTAAGACGGAATGTTTTTTCTCTCTTATTCTTTCGTTTTTTTAAGTCTTCCTCGCCGGGTGCGTACCCTAGAAATAGTTTGGACGCATTTCTTGCCGAGGATTCATATTTGGGTCTTTGACCCACATGGCAGTGCCGTTCTGTTATTTTTCTCTAGTGCAGCTAGCAGTAAGCCACACACAACCTCTGTCAAAAACGAGAAATGATCAAGGACACAGAAGTTAACGGTGCATACGGACATATTTTCGTCACAAACCGCGGCCTGCAGCCATCTGATCAAGTGATCATCCTCGGCCGGACTAGCATTCTTTGATTTTGCGGCCGTAATACGGGACCGGGAGGACTAGAATACATATACATACAAGTCAGTCATAAGAACTGAACAGGGTGGCAGAACATCGAGAAAGATAACACGCATCCGCATAACACTTGTATATTCTTTGTTTATTACTGTATCTGAATAACGCGAGGCGTCTGATATAATGAAAACACGTGTTAATTTGATCTCCTAATTAACCTCAGTTCGACCCCATATACATTCTGCACCAGGTAAACCTGAATGAATAAAAGCCCCGGCCGTGTGTATTCAGACATCGCAGCTACCGTGGTCGTCTTTTGCTTCTCGATCGTGGGCCGAAGAGTCTTGGACTGTTCCACCGTACGCACGTGACACGAGGGAGCGCGTATGGATCGATCGATCCGGATGAGCTCACCATCAATTCGCGGCACGTAGGCGCTGTGGATTCGGACGCTTTGGCCCGCCTGGCGAAGGTTGCATCCGGCCGGCGTACGTATAGGTCCAGCAGGGTGCTGTGCGATTCGGACTGGTCGTCCGTCGTCCAACCCGAGACAGTTCATGAGATTAGCAACTTGGTTAAGTTGCATCGTCCGAGGTTGGTTTTTCTCTCGGAAACCAAGCTTAGTGATAAGAGAGCTCAGGATTTAAAAGGAAGATTAGGCTTCTCTAATGCCTTTGGTGTTAAAAGCGAAGGTTTAAGCGGAGGACTAGTTCTGTTTTGGAATTCGGATTCAGTTGTGTCACTTAAGTCCTTTAGTAGGTCTCATATTGATGTCTTCATTGTCAATGATGAAACGGGTGACAGGGAGTGGAGATTCACAGGTTTCTACGGAGAGCCGGCTAGGGCTAGGCGCAAAAAGAGCTGGGAATTAATGACTTATCTGAGGAAGGAGTTTGATCGGCCTTGGCTTTGTGCGGGGGATTTTAATGAGGTTGTTTCTGCAGGGGAACAGTTTGGAGGACATGGCAGGGAGGAATGGCAGATGGAGGGCTTTCGTGATGCTATTGATGAGTGCAGATTTGAGGATCTGGGATATATAGGCCTACCTTTCACTTGGGATAATAGGCAGCAGGCGTGCAGTAATATTAAAGTGAGGCTTGACAGAGGTTTAGCGGATGATCGCTTTCTTGAGCTATTTGATAATACACAGGTCACTCATGTGCAGACTACTCAAAGCGATCACTGTGCGTTATTGATCAAGGTTCAGAAATCCACTTGGTACCGTGATGAGAGGCGGCCTAGGCCTTTCCGATATGAGAATGCATGGTCTCGGCACCAAAGCTATGAGAAAGTGGTGCAAGATAGCTGGATTACTCCTACCCCAGACTTAATGGGTGTAGCTTCGGCCCTGGGAGGTGTGCGGCGTGAGTTACAAAAGTGGAACCGGGAGGAGTACGGGTCAGTAGCTAAACAACTAAAATGCCTGAGAGGTAGGCTGGAGCGAGTGCGGGGCAATTCTCTTGGCTCGGGTCCGACAAGATCGGAAAGACACTTAATGCGGCAAATTTCAGAACTACAGTCGAGGGAAGAAATAGAGGCGCATCAGAGATCAAGGGTACAGTGGCTCCGTGAAGGAGATAGGAACACGGCATATTTCCACTCAAAGGCAAAACAAAGGGGTCGCACAAACAGAATCAAGGCGCTGAAGAAGGAGGATGGCACCTTTGAGAGCTCCCAAGCGGGGATGGAGGCGTTGGCAATTAATTTCTACAAAAAGTTGTTTACTGAACAAGAGGATACTCAACCAGAGTTGATTACAGATTGGGTGCCGGAGAAAGTAACGGAAGAGATGAATGACCGGCTTCTAGCTCCTTTCACTGACGAGGAGATTGAGGGTGCCCTCTTTATGATGCATCCGAATAAATCCCCGGGCCCTGATGGGTTTTCGGCTGGTTTTTACATCAAACATTGGCACATTTTGAAGGAAGTGGTGTGCAAGGCTATTCGGCAATTCCTAAATGGGGGTGAGATGCCGGAGGAGATTAATACTACAGTTCTAGTTCTCATACCGAAAGTTAAGGCACCACAGGAGTTAACGCAATTCCGGCCAATTGCTTTGTGTAATGTGTTGTATAAAATAGCGTCAAAGGTTCTTGCCCTTCGACTGAGACCTGTTTTGGAGGAGATTGTATCTGAGGAACAATCTGCATTTGTTCCAGGCCGGCTTATTACGGACAATGTGCTCACAGCGTATGAATGCATTCATTACCTGAAACGGAAAAAAGGGAAGATTGGGGCATGTGCTATCAAGCTTGATATGGCAAAGGCATATGATAGGGTTGAATGGTGTTATTTGCGAGGAATTATGCAAAAGCTGGGATTTGCACCGCAATGGATTGCGTTGATTATGCGGTGTGTTGAAACAGTCTCGTTCTCGGTTAGAGTCAATGGAGTGTTCTCGGAAGTTTTTAAACCATCTCGTGGAATTCGCCAAGGAGACCCAATCTCACCATATCTATTTTTGCTATGCGGAGAAGGGTTTAGCAGCATGATTAAGTATATGGGACCGACTCATCTGGCTAAGGGTGTTCGTGTAGGAATTCATGCTCCATGGGTTTCTCATTTGTTGTTTGCTGATGATTGTTTGATCTTCTCTCAGGCTACGGCGGCGGGTGCGGATCGGTTACATCATATTCTGGATGTTTATCGCAGAGGCTCGGGGCAGCTAGTAAACAAGGAAAAATCGGCTATTTTCTTTAGTCAGAACTCTACGCCCCCGATGAAAGTTGAGGTTCATACTCGGTTGGCTATTCCAACCGAAGCACTGGGAGAAAAATATCTTGGTTTACCCACGGCATTGGGTCGGTCCACGGATTCCCAGTTCGAGCATATTATTGCCAAAGTGAAGAAATTGCTTAATGGTGGGATCCCTCGTCTACTGAGCAGTGCTGGAAGGGAGGTTTTCATTAAGGCAGTATGTCAGGCGATCCCAACCTTCTCTATGAGCTGCTTTCGATTATCTAAAAATTCTGCAAAAAGCTTACAACGGTGATTGCAAGGTTCTGGTGGGGTGGTGATGAAAAGAAGCGGAAGATGCATTGGAGGAAATGGACTGACATAGCAATACCAAAAGCAGCAGGGGGTATGGGATTCCGAGATTTTGAAATATTTAATCAAGCTATGTTAGCTAAACAAGGATGGAGATTGATGACTAGGCCGGAGTCGCTTTGTGCGAGGGTTATTAAGGGCCGGTATTTCCATGACAAAGATTTTATGGCGGCTGGTATCAAGAAGAACTCATCTCATACATGGAGGGCGATTATCCACGGACGTGAAGCACTCAAAACTGGATTAATTAAACGTGTGGGCCCTGGTTCTTCTATTCGTATTTGGGAGGACCCATGGATCGAAGCAAATACTGGATTTAAACCTCTAGTGAGGAGAGTTGATGCTCCGGCCATAGTAGTTGAGGAGCTTATGGATCAGGAGTTGGGGGAGTGGAATATCCAGAAATTAGAGGAAAATTTTGTCTATCCGGATGTTCAGGTAATTAGCCGCATTGCGCTAGGGGCGGAGGAGGATTACTGGGCTTGGAAATATGAGAAGAACGGAAATTTTTCGGTCAGAACAGCGTACTCCGCTCTGTGTTCGGCTAGACGCAGTTCTGAAGTTCCCTCTTGCTCCGATGGGGGAGTCCAGCCATTATGGAAGAAGCTTTGGAAAATGACGGTACCTCCTAAAGTTAGGAATTTTTGGTGGAGAACCATTAACAAATTCATTCCTTGTCGTCAAATAATGAAAGACAGGCATGTCGAGAGAATATCCAACTGTGAAGACTGCGGAGTTGAGGAGTCCATTCACCATACTTTTTTTGGGTGCACTTGGGCGAAGATATTCTGGGATGAAATCAAGCGCATGACAGGGGTAAAACTACCTAAACTGCACCCGGTGTCTTGGGCTGCTGATTTAGTTGACGGAGTTTTGGTCCCGCGGCGACATGCCTCTGTTATTTTATGTGGTTGTTGGGCTGTATGGATGGAGCGAAACAATCGTCGTCATGGCGAAAAAGGGAGGTCAGTTGAAGCCTCGGTTCGATGGGCAGCTGACACAGCTTGTGATTTGGCATGCAAAATTAAAGCTACTGAAGCTACACCGAGCCGTAGATCACAATGGAAACCGCCCCCGAATGATCATGTCAAGGTCAATGTGGATGCTGCTTTCGATTGCACTTCCGGGACTGGTGCGATTGGCGTGGTTCTTAGGAATGACGGAGGGAACCTTATCCGCGCTCAGGCGATTTGGTACGACAGAGCTGCGGATGCAAGGTACATGGAGGCCATAGCTGTGAGGGATGGTCTTCGCCTTGCTACTGATCTTGGGTTTACGAGGATTCTGATGGAGAGTGATGCTCTGGAGGTTATCAAGTTATGCAATTCAAAAGAGTATGTTAGGGCAGACATTGGAGGTGTCTGTCGACAGGTTGTCGAACTAGCTAATAGCTTTGTTAGTTGCTCGTTATCGCATGTATCCCGTACGTCTAATGGGGCCGCACATTTGTGTGCGAAGCAGGCTAGTAGTTCTAGACGGAGATGTGTCTGGGTGAACTATACCCCTCCCTTTCTTGATGCATGTATCAAGAATGATTGTAATCCGGGTTGATGCCGCAGGTTTCTGACGCGCTCTTTTCCTTACCAGGGTACCTACGGGGGCTGGAAGGTTTTTAATGAGGCGGCCTGTGTGCGTAATATATCTATCTTTCCTTTCAAAAAAAAAAAGGACTGGTCGTCCGTCGTCGGCCCAGCTGATCGATAGTATCGCTAGGCAGAGGCTTGGCTTTGCGAAAGGCGAGTCGCGCTCGCGCGTGTCTGGTCACGCCGCCACGTGGAGCATCCATCGCGGCCGTACGCTCCGGCCGCTCCTCGCGCGCGTATATCCTTTTAGTTCCTCGCGTACGATTGACTCCTGTGTAGTACACCTCGATCGATCGATAGATTAGCTAGCTGTCTTCGTACAAGCTCCGCTCGATATCGGTATAAACTGCCTGTAAACCTGAGATTGGTTTTAGTTTAACCGGACGTAACGGTTCAGTTACTTGTACAAAACACAAACTAAGATAGTACATCAACGCAGAATGGGATGTACAGCAACGCAGACCGGGCTGTACAACAACGCAGACCGGGTTGTACAGCAACACAGATCAGTTTGTACGTACAACAACACAGACCGGTTTGTACAGCAACCCAGACCGCGTTGTACAGCAACGCAGAGCGCGTTGTACAGCAACAAAAACCGGATTGTACAGCAACAAAAACCGGATTGTACAGCAACACACAGGCCGGGTTGTACAGCAACAGAGAACATGTTGTACGTACAACTATATTCGGGTTGTACGAACAACTACACCTAGCAGGTTGTACGTACAACTACAAAATTCAGTTTGTACGTACGACTACACTTAGGTTGTACAAACCATACACAATCCGAAGTACAATTTTTTTTTATCGAAACCTATCAATATGTGATCTAGTTTTGAAGATCTCGACGCGAGGAGTTCAAAAGTGAAAACGGTTCGTAAATCGGATAAACGGTTCTCAAGATATTTCGTTTTTAAAAAACGAATCTCAAAATAAATGCATATACAACCCTCTGCCCACCACCAGGGAGCCGCCACTTGTCACCGCGTGGAGAAAATGTGGGAGCAGAAACAAACGAAATTGCAACACTTGTCAGCACCGGAGCGCACGCGCGTGGAACTTTGCGAAGGGAACCCTTTTTTAAGAACTTCCTGTACTGACCGATCGCCCAACGTCGACACACTGCGGCCTGCGCCGACGGTGGCGCGGACGTCCTGCCGGCGAGCTGGCATACACCTAGTTTTTTTTAGAAAATACTAGGCAATAATACCCAGCTTTGAACTAACAACGGCCTAGGGTTCAGCGGCAATTACATCATGCTGAACAAACAGCTTACACCTAGTTATACCCTGCATTGCGTGTTGTTAATTTGATCCTTCCCTTTCTATTTTTAGATAAGACATGATATGATAACGCCTGGATTAAATTTAAATTAACAAAGCCTAGTGCGGCAAGAGATCAAATAGGTGTTGAGGAAATAAGGTTAGATCATCTTCGGTCGGAGCTCTCATATCCCTATACGTCATCATATCCCCATAATGTCAGGCTTGTTAAGAAGGGTGGCGGCGTGTGTGTGTGTGCGCGCGCTTCTGCCACATCGGAGCCGACACATCAGACCCACCCCTAATCATACAACAGTTTCTCTTGATCCGTCGTCCTATCTTGCGTTCGTCACAATTCTCCTACCACGTCTGCAATTCTGCCCTATCGCCTAGGTCCACCATCCGTCGTCGAGAGGAGTAACTTGATGGAGAAGGACACCCTGCCATGGGATTTATGAGAATGACGAATCGTCCAAATTGGTTGAGAAGAGGCCATGTCGTCGGAGCTGAAGTCAAATACCATCGTCTGGAAGGAAAGGCAGAACCGACAACATATTCGCGATCAGGCGGAGAAAGAGAAGCATGAGAATGAGAGGAATCCTACCGAAATACAGTTTGGCACGTTTGCTCCGACACTCGAAACTACACCGCCCATGTGGGGGCGCGTGCGGTCGCGCCCACAACACTAAGGTCGAGGTCCTCGACCACGAACCATGAGTACCACCCGTCTCAGTGGCACATCCCGGAGGGCTTCTCGCAGAAGGAGGAGATGGTGTGTGAGTCTCCACAGCTCGATCACATTCGCGGCTATCGACCGGCATACCCTTTAGTGTCCACGCCCACGACATGTTCGCCCATAGCGCAGACACGGCTCAAATATAATTCATCTCCAAATAATTTAATTGTGAGCAATGCTTCGAACGTGTTTATGATGGATCTCATCTGGGATGGCCAAGATCCTCCAAACTATGATGATACCACACCATCTCCTCTTTTAATGTTGGAGAATCACTCAACACTAAAAAACAAGAGGGCAAAAACTAGAGGGTACTTCATACTCAACGCATGAAAATGTTTTTTTTAATGCAAGTCATGGTTGGCCACTAGCATGGACCTTATTTTTGGAATGGAGTAAAAGGCCTCAAAGTATTGGGAGACAATCCATAGACAAAAATTATGATCAAAACCACTATGTAGATCCACACGCAATTCATACCACTTGCAGCCCCGCCTATTTCCAGACATAGGAGGGTCTGTTGCAAATAGTGGAAAATGACGGGGAGAGGTGAGAGAAGAATAGGGCGGCATGTGATGGTGATGTGAGCAAAATGTCCGCCATATGTACGAATATCTTGTCGATCAAAGGTTAGAACTTGAAACAATGGGTGGAGAAAAAAAGAGGAGAGGTACAAACAATTATTGGAAGTACAAATGGAGAGCATCAAGTGAGGCTCAGTGATAAGATGCAGTTGGAGACGGAAAAATGACGAGGATGGAGATAACCGGCAGGCCTACGAAGCCTAATGAAGGACTCGACACCAAGCCCATGGAGGCATGACAGCACAAATCAATCGACTAGGGCCCAAGACCAAATGTCGGAGTCCGGCATGAATCAGAATCAACGTGAGGACATCTCTTCATACCCTAATTACTTGGCCGTCGTGACAAGTACTGATATGATTATGGGGGTTACAACTCTGTAATGATATACTTGTGGATGTAGATTTTAAAATCCCACTAACCAACGTAATCCTTCAATGTAAAACAAAGGAGAGGCAATCTCTCGACACTATACACAAAGCTATGAGTAGGCCTTTACCTCTTTCAAAGGGGTAGAATTTGAGTAGACTCTCTCGTATCAATCCCGTTCCTATGACACTACGTCTACTTCTCCAACAAACTTTACACCCCTTTCACCTTTCTCCGGTGGCGAACCCGAGATATTTGGATATCCTGGTAACAACCGTCGATAAGAAAGTGGATGTTGAGGTGGAGAAGTATTGTCTTGCAACATTTACGGAGGATTTAAGGATCATTTTTCAGTACACTACCCTCTTGGATGATGATAGTGCAAAGTGGATAAGGCAGATGAAGAAGAGGATCAATGAGGGTGACGTTGGCGGCAATTGATTCATTGTTTTATGGGTTTTTTATGAATTCAAAAAAATTATTTGGTACTGAATTCGTTAAGACATGTATCGGTTAGACTTGTTTGAATTCGTGTCGAATTGTTTCACGGCGAATCAGTTGGATGTTGTGTGATCGACTTTGCATGTATCTGTAGGTTTGAGGAGGACGGTTGAGTACCAGACGTTAAGAAGTTATTCGGGCCGTGTCTATGGACGTCGGAACATGTCTGCGACATATAGAATATAAAATTTGTCCAATGTGATTGAAGATGCCACACAAGCAGTGGCGTAGCCACACATGAACTGCGTAGTCAATTGACTACGCAGCTTTTTTTGGCTACCATAGGCAAAAATCATGCAACAACTAATAAAAATAATACAAATACATGTACTCAGTGTAAAAGTCCTTGCTCCACTGCTTACAAGTAGAGTAGAAAACAAACAAAAGATAAACAAAGAGAGCCACTTGAAACTACTCACGATCCGTTTGTATTCTCTAAGCTCGACGTTCATACATTCAACAGGAGGACTGTAAAGAGGCTGCAGAAGGGAATTTCCTGTTGGATTTCGACTGATGGCAACTGCAGATACACACAAGCCATTCGTTTTGTTTGGTTTGCAGACACTGGATATCTCCACTAGGTGACAGGATAACACAGGGCAGCACAGCAAGCAACTCGTCGCCGTGGCCTTGGCCTTGCAGTACTCCTGGCTAGAATGGGATGACACGGACAGGCTAACACGCGGCACGCCAGTCATTCCAACTGAAAATTCAGTGCACATATTGCAGCGGCCTGGAGATCCAGAACCTTCTCGTACCTACCACTACTCTATTTCAGATCATCGCTCTCGCGAATTGGTTGGGAAGCCACGGCCACGCCAGCGTCGATTATTGGACACCATGCATGCAGTGTTGAAAGGGTACTGGCTGCAACTGCAAAGCTTGGAGCCACACAGAGTGCCGCTACGTTGTTATGAAAACAAGGCTGTCGCCGTCAGGGAAATCGCGTCGATCGCCGCCGTGGCGTGCGAACAGGCGGACGTGGTACTGACTACTGAACAGGTCAAGGTGCCAAGCTCCTGGCGTGCACGAGTTACTAAAAAGATCACGAAAAGAAGAACAATCAACGTCAGGCAGCTAGCTTCTTTCGATCGACTGCTGAATGCTGATACGACAGCACTGCAGTGAGCCGTTACGCAACGTGGTTCCTGAAATTCAGTTGGACTCGCCCCAGCGGCCCAGCCCCAAGACGAACGAACGCGGGAAGCGCAACGAGCAGCGAACGAGGTTGGCGCGGCGGCCAGGGGCTGATCGGGGAAAATATCGCCTGTTCCGGCGGGTGGCGCCGCGGCCCACCCCGGCAAGGCCCGTCGCGTCGTGCCCCGATCTGTCTGCAGGCAATAATGCCGCCGTCTCGTCGTCCTCTCGTCCATGATGAGGACTCGCCATTGCAATTGCGACAGACACCAACCGCTGACGTGTAATGTAACAAGACGCAGCGGCGGTGGGGAAAGCCGGTGTGACTAAACGCACGAGAAGCGCGATCTGAGCTCTCGGTCTCTGCCGAGCTGCCGGCGGTGCGGTTGCATCTCGGGGAGGCGCCACCGCGAGTGAGTAGACGCACACACCTGCCGTCGCGGCCTCGCATTGATGGAGAAACGATGGAGACGAAACCAAACTTGTTCCGTCGCCCGCCTGGCCGGCCCCGGCGTGGCACGCATAGTCGCATACGACCAGGAGAAGCTCGCCACGCGCCACGTCATGGCGCACGTACCGCGGGAAGATACAGAATCTTCAATCCTGTGGAGTATGTCGACATTCATGTCTGGATAGGACCGCGCGCGGCGGGTCGTCGTCGTGGTTCAGCGCCGTCGGGGACTCGGGTGGCTGAGGCGCCGGCAGGTCGCCTCGTCGCGTCCGGGCACCAACCACAGGAGGCCACCGGCCAGCTCTTGGGCTCCCGATGAGCTGGTTCCAAATGGGGGCGCGACTGCGCGAGCGTGGCACGGGCCGGGATGCACGTCAGCGTCGACGCCTGCATGCATATGCTCCGCCTGGAACCTTATCCGGCGATCGTGCTTATCTGGACGCCACATCGACAACATTACTTGTATCGATCGCTAAACCACAGTATTTTCCTTGTTTCTAGATAGTCTTACAAGTTTTTCTACTAGTGGCTTGGAACTTGGATTCGAGGATAGCCAGGAAAATAGCTATGCATAGACGTGGCTCCGTCATATGACATGTCGGATCTGAAACACCTCATGGACCTGCTTGCCGCTTGCTAGTATGGTTTGCCTTCGTACTCACAATTATTTGGGAAATCTGTTTGGCAATTTTCTTTAAAACGAATCATTACGAGGGAAATTCTGATTTATTCATCAATTATCATGATAGGACAAAAAAACACAAGAAATAATCCGATTACATCCAGAACATAGAACAACTATCGACGAGGTCAAGGCGAGCCGAAGCCGAGTCAACGCCCCTCATTCACCGAAGCCGAACAAAACTTGTTATAGCAGACAGTTGGAAAGTCGATGTGCCAAAACTCCATAGGATCAACACAGTACAACATTAATCGTCGACGATGAAGAGACACGTAGATAAGAAGGATCCAACTTATAGACACACAGACGAAGATCAGATCCACCGAATCTCGTGGGATCCGCGGGAGACACATTCTATGGTCGCACACAATTTTTTGTCAGAAAAGATAATTTTTTTGTGGTATGTATAAAAAAGACAAATTGTCGCGCTCCTATTTTGTTTTTTACACAGGTCACATAAAAAGATCGCAATGTGCGAACATTAAATGGCCGATGAACTGGCGGAGTAAGGAGTACAAACTTGTGATGTCAACTCAAACTTGTGATGTCAAATACATGTATTTGTAAAAAAAAAAATCTTGTATAATGTTTAGCCTACAAAGATGTTTTTTTCAAAATATTGTGTAGGCACAGTGGTGGACCCTATTGTTTTCTGAATTTTTTACATTTTAAAATACATCTAGACCTTTGAGCCAAAACAACAGTCCATGTTATTTGCCTATTTTCATACCTGTCAGCCAGATCAAAGAAACTATTTTCATTTCCAGTTTCGTCCGAGCTTATCTGGACGCCAGGTCGACGGCGTTGCTTCTATCAATGATTACCCTAATCTTGTAGCATTTCTTTAGTGGTGGCTTGGGAGTTGGATTTGAGGATAGCCACGAAAATCGTTCCGTAAAATAAACCGGTTAAATGTTTATGTATCTGACGTGGCCCGCCGGAGTATGGCTTGTCGGAGCTGAAGCCTCTCTCGCTTGGACACTTGGACCAGCTGCTTGGCAACACCGTTCGCTTTCGTTTTCACAATTATCTGGCCATGTACTGTTGTTCCAATCACTCACTCGGGAGGTGAACACACATCCATAGTAGTAGAAAACAAGAAATGCTACTTTTCATCTCCAGTTTTCCCAACAGTGTCGTGTTCCCGCGCCTATAAGACAACACACCTCAAGAAGCAACCTAGAAGCTAGCACACGGCACGAACGAAGCTAGCAGCTGGTAACCATTTCTTGGACACGCGATCGATCGGCCATGGACCCGCGGTGCAGCAGCCAGTGGGAGAGCAGCTCGTCGGAGGACGTGACGAGGCCGATGCTCCTCCCTCTGCACGACGGCGACGGCGACAGCGCCCGGCGCTCCCCCTGCTCGCCGCTGATCAGGTCGCTGCTGGCCAACAAGTACCTGTCGATCGCAGCCGGGCCGGCGGCCGCCGCGCTGATCTGCGCGCTCGTCGACCTCGGCGCCGGGCACGCCGCGGCGCGCAACATGCTCGGCGTGCTGGCCTGGGTCTTCATCTGGTGGATCACGGACGCCGTGCCGCTCGCCGTCGCGTCCATGGCACCGCTCTTCCTCTTCCCCGTCTTCGGCGTCTCCTCCGCCGACGCCGTCGCCAAGGCCTACATGGACGACGTCATCTCCCTCGTCCTCGGCAGCTTCATCCTCGCCCTCGCCATCGAGCACTACAACATCCACCGCCGCCTCGCTCTCAACGTACGATACGAATACGGTCAATCAATCAGTCGATTCAGAGCAGAGCAGAGCTAGCTCCGGCGGCTCGATCATCGGAAAACTGACTAACATTGTGCGGTGCGCAGATCACGTCGCTCTTCTGCGGGGACCCGGTGAAGCCGCCGCTGCTGCTGCTGGGCATCTGCGGCACCACCTTCTTCATCAGCATGTGGATCCACAACACGCCGAGCACCGTCATGATGATGCCGGTGGCCACGGGGATCCTGCAGAGGCTCCCGGCCGGCGAGGCCAACGCCGACGCGCGGGAGGTCAGGCGGTTCTCCAAGGCGGTGGTGCTCGGCGTCGTGTACGCGTCGGCGATCGGCGGGTTGGCGACGCTGACGGGCACGGGGGCCAACATCATCCTGGTGGGGATGTGGTCCACATACTTCCCGGAGCAGGACCCCATCACCTTCAGCTCCTGGATGTCCTTCGGGCTGCCCATGGCGCTCATCCTGTTCGCGGCGCTCTGGGTCACGCTCTGCCTCATGTACTGCTCCAAGAACACCGGGAGGGCGCTCTCGGCTTACCTTGACCGGACCCACCTCAGGAGGGAGCTCAGCTTGCTTGGTACGTTCTCTTTCTTGCTCTCGCTGTGTACCTGAGAACATCGCCTAGAATATTCATTCATGGTCAAGGCATTGGCTTTCTGAATTTCGAGAAATGCCTTGGTCAAACATTAGGTAGTCTGCAACGAACCACATTTTGCCCCTTGTCACACATTGAAAAATAAGTAAAGTGTCTGATGAGGATCTCCATCTTGATTTGTGCCAGGTCCAATGGGTTTTGCGGAGAAGATGGTTCTTGCCGTCTTTGGGGTAAGTCTGAACATCTTTGATGCACAAAGTGCTACACATTTTCATCCGAACCTGGAAACATTACCGTTTGGCTTCTGTAACATAACTGAATCCATCCATGGCCAACTCTTCTGCAGGGTCTGATTGTCCTATGGATGACGAGGAGCCTGACAGACGACATCCCTGGGTGGTCAGTCCTCTTCCACGGCGACGTCGGGGATGGAACGGTCACTGTAAGTATTCCACTGATTAATTTTGCAACGAAAATCTATCACACGAGTTCAGAGAACGTGTGACACCAACCTGCTCGCTCGCAATGCAGATCATGATGGCGACTCTGCTCTTCATAATCCCGAGCGGCAAGAACAACGGCGAGAAGCTCATGGACTGGGGCAAGTGCCGGAAGCTGCAGTGGAACATCATCCTCCTCCTCGGCGCCGGCTTCGCCATCGCCGACGGCTTCAAGTCGAGCGGCCTGACGGACATCCTCTCGGAGGGCCTCGGCTTCCTGCGTGGCGCGCCGGCGCTGGCCATCGCGCCCGTGGCGTGCGTCTTCAGCGGCATAATCACGGAGTTCACCTCCGACGACGCCACCACCACGCTCGTGCTGCCGCTGCTCGCCGAGCTGGGGAACACCATCGGCGTGCACCCGTTGCTGCTAATGGTGCCCGGCGCCGTCGGCGCGCAGCTCTCGTACCTGCTGCCCACCGGCTCGCCGGGCAACGTTGTCGGGTTCAGCACCGGGTACATCACCATCAAGGACATGGTGATCACCGGAATGCCACTGAAAATTGTAGGCGTTGCGGCTCTCACGGTTCTACTGCCAACCCTAGGTAAATTTACTTATTTACAATTTATGCACAACCAAGAATTCAGACTTTGGAAAAAACAAACTGCAGCCTAATAATTACTCCGGTACAGTGGTACTGACTCCTGTTCTTCTCTTGACATATGATGCAGGTTCAGTGGTTTTTGGTATGGATCAGAAGGGATAGGACAGTATTGAAAATACAGTTGGATTCTTGAACAATTCAGTCTATAGACTGTAGGTTAGTATCTATCGTAGGATGTTGAGATTGTACAGTGTATAGTCAATGTCTTTACCTCATTAAGCATATGAGGTCATATTCTTTGCTGTATCTAGGAAACGGTACAGAGATTTGTATTGAGTGGTCCAATATGAATATATTCAGTTTTGTAACTTGTTCATCTACAAGTGCTCATTTCTCTGACGCCACAAAGCAAATACTCTGATCCGTTATTTCTGTCGCTAGAAAAGCACGTATCACGTTCACGTACAAATCGGTAGGTTAGCTCACGACACTTTATTCGGATTGGAGGGAGTATGAGACTTGGATGGACAGACCCTATAGCTGCAATATCTAGGGACAGCTCTATGATGATGAGCACAAAAAGATTTACAACTGCCTATAAACAATTGCATTATGAGCAGCAGAATCGTATAATTGATACTTATATTATAAACAATTGCATGATGAGTTAGCAAGTCGCAGAACGTCCCAAGCAATGCCTTTATAATTGACACCTTTCCCTGTCATCTTATCACTTCTGAAGATTGATCGGGAGATTGGACGATTTCCTGCATTGCACTAATAGTTGATAAGAATGATTTGCTCAGTAAAAGGTATGACAAGCCAAGGTTGATATCAAGATATACCAATAACCATTCCTCGGCCAAACACAGAGATTTCCTGTGCTCATTGCATTCATTTCCCACAGCTGATCGTTCTTTATATTTATAGAGGATTATGCTCTAACAGAAGAATGAAACTGAGCGAAAAACATTACATATCCATCATACATCATAACATATATAGTCATCTGAGCAATACATGCTCGTTTGGTTGCATTTTTATGTGGTTGAAGTTTCTGGTAGTATCTTATATCATATTCGTTTCAATATTTCTACATTCACTTATGGTTCCATGTTTCAGAGACGTTTGTGTCACTTCTGCCTCCGCTTAAATATAAAAGAATATAGGTCGTAACACTCAGTTATGTCCATCTTGTCTTCAGTTTCTCATGTTTTTAGGTCTAGAATCCGATTATACTAATCAAGCAACACAGACAAAGAAAACATCTAGACCTAGGATATTTGCCCCAGATTTAGAGAATATTTGAAAAAATATTGATATTCCTAACAAAACCTTTTGCTATTGAAATTTCCTAGCTGGAGCGAAGGATTTGTTTTTGTTGTGCGAGAATCGGTAACCGCGCCAAAATGTAAGACGCCGGGTTGTTAGTCCAACCTAAACCATGTATTTTATCCCAATGTCTGACACGAAAGTCATGTGTCCTCAACTTAAGTCTTAAGGTTGCTCCTTGTTCATAATAAACAAAGTTGAAACATGACCAAGTTTGAAATCCACCCTTGCCCACATTGTTAGGGCCCATGCATAGATAGAGAAACATTCAATAAAGATGGGAGCTCCTAGCCATCGACCTGTGCGGAGCGTATTCTGCTCCGCATGTAGGAGCCGATTGTGGGTCGGCCCAACTGCCGGGAGCGCCATTATTTTTATTTTGTAATTTTTCACTCTTCTTTTCTGTATTAATTCTAAATATTTTTTAAAAATGAACATTTTTTAATATGATTATTTTTTCAAAATGTGAACAATTTTTGGAAACTGAACACTTATTAATTTCACACTATTTTAACTATAAACATTTTGAAAAAACCGAACATTTTTTTAATTGAACATTTTCAAAAATTGAATAATTTATAGAATTTTTTAAATTATGAATAATTAAAATTATGAACATTTTTCGAAATTCGAATATTTTAAAAACTGAATATTTTTAAATTTAAATTTAACATTTTCTAGAACTGAACAATATTGATTTCGAACAATTTTTAAAATCTAAACCTTTTCAAATTTGAAGATTTTTACAAACTGAACCATTTTTTATCTCGAACATTCTTGACAAACCGAAAAGAATTTTAATTCTGAAAATAATACCTAAAAAGTAAAAAGAAAAGAAGAAATTAAAAAAGAAACAGCCAAAAGGGAAAAACAAAACTTGGCCGAGCCCATAAAGGGGTGTGCGGGCTCTGACCTGTGCGGCAACTAGGATTTACGAAGAAAGACCCGAGCACCGAGAATCGAAACCGACACGTGGATTAGGCCGTTTTCGTGATTGAATTAGGGCCCAGCCCAAATCGTGACCTCCATGAAATGGTTGAAAGGCCTACACAGATACTACTGCAAAGCCCTGGCGGCCCGATAGCTCACTCAAGGCGTCGTCCCCGATCGCATTCTTCAGATACAGATACCATTAGCAAGCGCTGAAGCATGCCCATAACTGTGCCGACTGGTCGAGATGGAGGAAGGCTTGGTTTCAATTGGTGTACCAACTCGAGATCGAATATCGCTCATCATGAAGAAGCAACGCGCGGCCCATGCTGATTGAAGCTTTTGTTTGTTCCAACAGGAGTTGCCATCTACTATCGCTCGCCCGCCGGGGATAGACGAAGGGTCTCCATCGTGCATGTGCTTGAAACCGTCGAACAAGATGAGCTATAAGGCCGGCCTGTTGTTTGTCGACGATTTTACTACTTTGGGATCATAGAATCTAGAACATCATGTCGACTGAGCTGCGGTTCAAATCCGGTGGGTGCTCGACAGAGATACGACGACGTAGAGATACCTACGGTAGAGTAACTACACTTGGACTTGGTCATGGCATCGCATCACATCACTCCCGATTCTACGGATACACGTTCTACTCGCTCGCCTTCTCCAGCCAGCTAGCTGCGTCGCAGTGACTGCGGCAGCTAGGTAGCACAGGAGCCGTCGCCTTCGATCGGATCGGAGGGGAGGAGCGAGCGAGGAAGGTGAGAAGAACGCCTATATACTTCGATATAGCCATCACTGTCTATCGATCCATCGCGTACTTAATTTTGTTCCTTTTGTCTGCCCGGGACACTGTAGACCAATTGGCGCATGATTGACGTCGGAGCTGCTAGCAGGCGGCTGCGTCGACGTGTTGGATCGGGAGCTCGATCGTACGCATTAATGGCGCACACCGTATCCCCCTGCCTGCTGATCGAGAAGGAAGAAGAGTCGGTGTGCCGTGTGCGTGTGACTGTTTCGTTGCCGTGTGGTGTGGGCGCGCGCGGTGCAGTGGAGATGTATCGGAAGACGAGTGCAGGCTGACTGACTGAAGAGCTAGCGCTGTGCTGCTGCTGGACGTTATGGGCATGGTATATATGAGCAGCATGCTAGGTAGGTGTAGTGTATAATGGGATGGGAGCGAGTTTATGCGCGCTTTCTTTTCGGTAGGGTTGATTGTGCATGCTAGCTCCTCTACACGTGCCACTGTCTTTGGGTGATAGCCTGGATGGAATAATTAAGATGCTCATGTGAACCCATTCTGAAACTCACCATGTACTACACCTTACAGAGTTACAGGCATCCATAATGTATGCCAAATTGAAGTGCCAAATAGAAAAATTGGTTATGGGAGTCGGTTCCCTCCATTGTGGACAGGTGCCAAAGCTAAATAAATCTGGCATGTGAGTAACTAGAAGAGCTAGCTCCATTTTCTTGCCAATCAATAAAATATGTGAAGAGTGAGTGGAATCTATATCTTCCGAGAGGAGAGAGAACCTGATGTGGGCCCTTGGTCAAGAAAAATTGGCAATCTATACATTATTGAAAATTTGACAATTTAACACCAATGACATATTTCTTACGTGACCTATTTTACTTTTGGCAACACTGTGGATTCTCTAACATCTCCACCGGCAACCCGATAGTATGTACGACACCTCCGAGAACGTTTCCACTATCGGGTGTCAGAGTGTATGTAAGTTGTTGGCCCTAGAATGGCCTCCAGACTATTTCTTCACCCAATTTTGCCATTTGGAACTAAAATTAAGAACAAAAAACAATGTCAGTACCAAATCCGTACACCCAAACGGCGGGCCTCCGCGCAAGTGCATGGCTGTAGGGCCGGCGAGAAAATTGGAGCGACGATTCCAAGACACCACCTTTGGATTGTTGACGTCCACGGTGGACTTTGATGGCTTGGATGTAAGAGTCCTTGGCTCGTATGGTGCGTCATCTGGCCGGCGTGTGGCGTCGGGGGTTCGGTATTCGGTCGTTTTTTCTCTCATAAAGCAACAAATTATTTTCTTCTTAAACAATAAAATGGCAAATGTTTCGAGTGTTTTTTCCTAGGTGCATGTGCACCATTTATTTAACAGATAAAATACATTTATGTACTTTAAAACGTGAAAAAAATCAGGTGTACATCTCGACTTCCTATGTACGCACAAAGTCGTTTTATGAAAAAACGACATTGTTTGTGGCCTGCGCAAAACAAACAAAAAATCTGTACTAAGTAAGATTTTCAGGAGGTATTATTTCTCTTTTTTCCATTGGCCACAAATATGGGGCTTTTGCTGAAATTTTGCATGTTCACAACTTCACATAGCATGTGCAGACGTGTGTGCGAAATAATTTTTCATAATGTTTGAACATTTTGAAATATATTTCCTTGGTAGAAGGAGCATATGCACCCGGAGTCCCGGAAGGGGCAAAATGAATTTCTGCAGATGTTTTAGCTTGTTTCGATTTAAAAAAATCTGGAAGAACGCATTCAAGAGCCCTGTTCTAAAAGCTACTTAATTAAGTGTGCACCCATCATTTCGTTTACATGGTGCGGTATCGCTCCTCTGTTCGCATTGGTTAGTTTCGTTTGCCCACATGATTTCTCCTTGTTGTCATTTTTGACAAACTTTCTTCCAGACAAATTGCTTCTGAAGATTGAAACAGAAGTAATAGCAGTCTGCAGGGTCACTTAATTGGTAATGACTGCCGTAGCTTCTAAACCACCTCATAGCTAGGGCCGGGAATGTTCGCGGAAGAAGAGAAAACATGCCAGTACGATGAGGGGCGGCTAACTTTGGAAATCACTTCTGTTGTCATGCTCCTAGATGTGGCATCTGCAACGAGAGTCTATCTATTTATCTATTATATACTAAAAGCAATATACGGGTGTATAATAAAGCCACCACGTTAAGCCACATCATCTTAATTAATTTTAATAGTTAGATCTAAAATGTGTGGTTCGGATTTAAAGAAATATTAGTAGTCAACGTAACATATCTGTAACACGTACAATAGTTAGACTAGCTACCTGACACGATAGCTGAAAAAAAACACGTACCGTTTCCTAAAAAAAAGTCAAATCACATCCTCTAAACCAAATCACGGTTCGTTTCCTCAAAAAAGAAAAAAATCAGGTCCTGCACGCGTACACAACACCAGGTTACAACAACGAAAAGCTGAGGTAGTACTTCTCCATGCATGTAGTTACTTATATTTTATTATGTAAAATCAAAGGTACAAAAATTGGACGTATACAATCCGGTTGTACGGGTAACTAGCTAATCGATCAGCTAAATGCTACATGTGACGCTTAGGAATAACGGTCTTGCATTTAGGCTGTACTAATTCTTGGAACGTTGATAGGTGGTGGCAAAAGAATGTAGGATATGGAATTCTCAAAAACAAAAAAAAGTACGATATGGATAGGTTAGGAAAAATCTAATTGGTAAGAAATTCTTTTATTTTTTACCATGTTTCTTTGTTTACTAAAAGTCAATTTTGTAAAGTTTCAAAAACAATGTAGCAATAAATATATATTTCTAAATAAGTTTGCATAATATGAAAAGATGTTTTATGATGATTCTAATAATAAGGATTTTAAAATTTAGATTGATATTTTTAAATATATTTGGTCAAAATTTATAAAGTTTGATTTTGACTGGAACATAGGGTTGTTCTTAAAGGAGGAGTACTTTATTTTTATGATTAAATATACATGAATGAAAAATTATTGGACTACTATCATACTTAACCAATGTACTCCCAAAATGTTTGCAAGAGTTTGGAGTCGTGGAATTTTAAAATTAATGAAGTCACAACATTAGTCGAACTACGAACATTATCGTATTGTTTAATACTATAAGTGAAAATTTTATTCGACCCTTATGAGACCAACACTCTTACAAAGCGTCTTATATTAATGAAATCATACCATTGCCCGCACTATCAACAGAAGCGTCCTAAGGAAATTACAGACTTAATGATAAACACATACCAGAATAACAACTTCTCATGAGGACGTGAATGTTCTTCCATTGAGCAGATATTCTGATTTAATGAGACACAAAGCGTCAATCATTTAAAATTGATGAAGAGACACTATTAGTCGACACACTATCAACGAGAGCGTCCCTCACATTATTATAAAAATATTTTGACTTAATAATTTACACAGGGAACTCACCATAGATTGTCGCTTGATATGTTTCATATTCAGTATCCAAGCATGGTGTGCCAATACTATTATTAATCCGAGGACTGAAACGCGTACACTTAATTATTATGAATTGTTTTCACAGATATCATTTGGTTTGTATAGTAGACATGTTTGGACTATTGTGTATGTCTTTTTCTCTCGGGTAACAAATTAACATGAAAGCACATGTCAGTTAAATCGCACAACAAAATTGATGACTGATTAAATATTCTTGAATTATGGTCTCTAAAGCACATAGTCATTTTGCATAACACATAATATAAATTTGTCCGACTGCGTAGAACCATTGAATGAACATAAAAAAGTTAACATTCTCGAGAATTTGAATTTCTCTAATTTTTGAAAAATGATGTATAACTTGAAATCCATGAGATTTTAGTGGACATAGGTTGGCATTTTATTTTCTATTTGGTTTAAGTGGTCAAATAATTGACCTAATGTAATGGCGCATATTGATGATAGTTACCAAGGAGTGTTGATAACAAGCTGGACAGGATTTGTTGGCGTCGTGGAAATAGTAGAATTAGAGCACATGTGGTAAAACTTTGGCTAATTTAAATTTTGAAAAAATAGTTTTATGACAAGACATGACAATTATAGGCGAGTAGGACTATATATCGGCTACATTTAAGAGTAAGGAACAATAAGAAAGTAGTAAAAATAGATCAAAATAACACTACCTTCCTTATAAACCCGTGGCATGACATTTTTAAAAATATTCCCACAAATATTCCGTCACAAATTAAATTGGTTCCAACTATTTTCACACATATTATTTTACTTATCATCACGTTTGCGGTGTCCATAGAACCATGTAGTTAAGTATTTCATACTTTTATCTCTGAAACCACCAAACAATCAAAAACTTATTTAATATGCTAAAGATGATGCCCTCGCATTTGCGAGGGCCACCTTGCTAGTTTATTTTGAAACGGAAGAGTCTGTCTGATTAAGTTCAAGAAAAAGAGTTTGTCTGATTGACCGAAGATGGAAGACATTCATGCAGGAGTCTATCTGATGGTCTGATTGACCGAAGTTGGAGGAAGGCTGACTCAAAAAAAAAAAAAAGGATGGAGGAAGACGTTCATGCAGGAGTAAACTATTCCTAAACATGATTCTTACTATAGAGAACCTAACCGGTCTCCTCCCGTTCAAGGAAAAATCTACCAGAATCAGGCAACACTCAACTGACAGAAGAACAATGGTCAGATATCACCAAATCCGACTTGAGAGCATACTCTAGCTAGCTAGCTACGCCACCAGGAACGGGGAGCAATGGCATCTGTTGCCTGTCGGATATTTTGGCTTAAAACGGGAGTCTGCTGCCAGCGTCGGCGTCGTCTGCACCGGCAGGGCCGGCACCCAAAAAAGACCCTGGGAGAAAGTGACGGTAACTCGTGCTGAACACAGCAACAAGTAGACTGAAACCTCCTGTAAACCACATGAATTAATTCAGTGTCTAGTTGTCGACTCAGTTTACTTGAGCTACCGGTTCGTTGTAGTGGCACTGGCAGCAGGAAGAGGAAGAAGGAAAAAGCCTGAGGATGGCGACGGTGGAATGGATGCATCCCGAGTTACCAATCGAGCGGACGCCCTCGTCTCCAGGTCGATCGGACCGAGTCTGCCTCTCTCGTCGTTGCCGTGGGATTAATGGCGCCCCCGCGCGCGGTTGTGGTGCGGAGCCGATCGAGCAACCACATCGCTGTAGCGCGCCATCACACCACCACACCCCTTGTTCTCTGGCCACTATTTCCCATTCAATGGCCTCACTGTGGGCATTCATGGCTTATACCTTGAACCCACTCTGTCTGCCCCGCTGGATCTTCTACGCTCCGCGACGGATGATCCACCTCCATTAGTCTACTGCAATCTGGAGAAAGTATCCGGTGAAAAACATCTTTCAGCGGAAACCGGTAAAAATCACGAAAATTCATGTTTAAAGTTTTTTTTTAAATGCATTACGTCGAAAAGATAGAGATCCATAGACATGGACATTTGCAATTTGAAACTCGAAACTGTTTAGTATGAAATTGACAAATTCAACTATGAATAGTAACGTTGATACATGCCAAATAGCCAAATGCTCCCGGTTCATTTTCGTTCGAAACATAAAGAACACATGCATGTGTGTAAATTTCATGAATAGGGACAAATATTTTGTCTTGTTTAAAAAGAAACAAATACAACACATTTTTTTTACTTTGTCCATACACAACATATATGTCTGTTTTTCATGAAACTTTATACACATGCTAAATACACGAGCATTTACAATGTATGATTTCTCCAGGCCAATTTTACTTTCATAAGTAAACGCCATTGGAAGAGTCGATAAAATTTCCAGATGCAGCGGTCTGAACCATGCAAATTCAGGAAGAAGTGGTCATCATTCTAAACAGAACACATATCCCGCACATGAGGTGCATTGTGACACCCTTTTGACACGTTGTCCATTTCTGGGAGACTGTCATCCCGAGCACCCACATTGAACCTACACACATTTGACGATAATGAAAAGTAGCTAAAGAAACCACAACATACCGAAAGCATAACACCTATATAGCCAATATATTTCTTTACAGTGATCGATTGGTAATATGGGAGGCGACGAAACCACAATAGGCTCGTGAATGGTTGTACCTCTAGTCCGACATGAAAAAAAGTCATGATTTTCTTATTGGAAGACGGGGTTCTCCTCGATAGCGGGATGTCTACAATTACCTTGTCACAATCTTTTAAGTTTGCTGATGTGTACATCTAGTTGGTGTTTAAAATAGCTGGGAACATAATATCAGCATAACTTACACTAGGTGGTAGTGAGGACGAAGATGCACCAACACCATGCATTTTTAGATAACAATGGGTAATGTGCACATCTTTAAACTAATAAAGCCATAACGTCAGACAAAGATTATCAGGTACTCCGCAATTAAACAACCTTTTGCCTTTATCACCGACTGCCACTGCTGCAAGGAAAGAGCTGAATTAAGCAACGAGTCGCCAGGTTGGCGCGAAAATTTATCCTCGATTCATCTTGAATGAATGCTGAATTCATGTCACATCTCTGCGTCAAGCTCAATTACCCCTTAAATCCCCACCGCGGCTAGGTACAGTGATCGCGCCAACTGCCTAATTAATTGGAAAACAGTATGGACCGATGGACGCATGCATGCCTAGCCGCCTGTGATGGGCCACCTACGGAGTACGTGGTACTGCATGCGAGCACGCTAGGTTTGAATGCCATTCCATTTGTCTAGCTCTACTTGACGATTATCTCTTCGATGGAGGTCCAGCTACTCCCTTCATTCCTAAGAATAAGGCACACAGGCATTTCAGGACGAATTTTGGCCAAAAAATATTGTTTTGCAACAAATTTGACCGAAAATTTAAACAAAAATATCTTGATTATATTTCAATGATGATAATTTTATACTAGTAATCTTTATATATTTTAAGTAATTATTGGTCAAAGAAAAAACCCATAAAACGAGTGTGCTTTATTCATTGGAATGAAGGGAGTATCGGATCAGATGGCTACGTACAGCTACAAGATGGGAACCGAATGGTCCTATATATCGTAGTACAATAGTCCTTGATCATATAAAATCTGGAATAATATTTGTTCTAGTAAGTGCGCTACATGAGGACCCTGCAAATGAGCGTCGTGTATGGCTCTACACATCTGTAATTAATTATGTTCATGTTTTCATGGATGCACGGAACCATACTTTAATTAAGACTCTTTCTAATGATCATAATCAATGAATGCATGTAGAATTATTGAAGAGAAAATGGTGGTACCGTGTAGATCCATGAATTAAGCTATATATCTAGCTAGCTAGCCCTAGCATCGATCTGCAGGAATTGCACGGGCCATCCATCTAATTGGAACAGTGTTTTGCAGGTAAGTGGCGTCTACAGCATTGCGTCCGCCTTGAATGCTAGTTTGAATATTCTTCAAAGTGCAGTTAATAGCTGGCCATATTTCGTCTCTCTTTCCAAGTGTTAATGTGTGCATCTTTGTGGACAGAAAAGGGCAAAGCACATACTACTCCATATTGTACTTGTACATACTGTCTAGATCATCCACGTATTTTTACACAGGAGACAAACACTTTGATTACTTGTATATGTGGACCAGATTTTGTCCGAAATAACGCTTTCCTACCCTTATATGTTTTTATAGTCCATCGGCTTCAAAATAGATAACATTTTTGGATGTCGCATTGTGCATGATGATAAATTTTTTAATGTTAAAATAGTTGTATGAACGTGTAACTAGAAGATTAGGATATTGCCTTGGACCGACAATGTGGTTAAATCTATATTTTTGGCTAGACGTGTTTTAACTGATTTTTTTTAATTTAACGTATCCATCGGACCATCACATAAAATTTCTTCCATGGAAACAACCAATAAAACACTGTATCAAACTTAGATTTTTCATACTAATTATATCTAAAAATAAATTATTTGGCTCTGCAGTGTTCCACCGACTTCTGATCTAGTGACATGATAGAACATCAAGTTTTAGCGTATGTTTGGTAGCCTCTACGGGCTTTGTCATCTCATACATGTCCAGTTTATATATACCTACGACGTACACGTGTGTGTTTAATTGTTGTGTTTGGTAGCCAATATGAGGTAAGTTGTGTTGTCTTCTCCTGCTGCTCAATCGCCAGCACCGACACAAAGCACAACCATCGACCGGTAGAGCTCCTTATCCGATGAGGTGGCGGTGGACTAGACCGAGCGGGGCGGGCGCTTGACTCAGGGTAGTGCCGGGCGACGGGACAGGGCATCCTGGATGAGACGGCACGGTGAAGACAACGTGGAATAGAGCCAGTGAACGAGACAAATGGGGGGGCGGGCGACAAGCAAGATTTCCAGGAGGCGCTGGCGTTGCGAGGTGCCCTAAATTTAGGTTTAACATATCGGACAATGAAATGCGTTCTACATTGTTCTCCCTCCCGAAGGCATCGTTTTAGAGCAGGGGTGGTTGGGAGAGGGCCGGGAGGTGGCGTGCCGTGGCATCTATCGCGTCTACGACGACGGGTATCGGCAATGCGGAGCATCGGGGTCTTAGTGTTGGAAGTGAGATGATGAATGCCCGTAGATCTATTGTGTTGTCTGGCGTTGTGGCGACGAAAACGGCATGCCTGACAAAGTGATGGCGTCGATCTCTCCTAAAAATGGGTTCGCGGAGGATAACAACATCAACTTATTGTTAAGAAAAAAATCTTATGTTCATCATTTTGATACAGAGGCCGGGTTCATCATCACATTTAGGAAAAATCATTTGTTTCAGCAGATGGAAAATATATGTCATTTAGTACATGTGTTGTTCTCTTGTTATTCTCTCGAGCTAATCACACTGCGCTCCGTTGTGACACGTATCCTTGAACTGTTCCGAGACAACGGCAGGCCGTTCTACGTGAGTGCGGGCGTGGAACACGAGTGGCTAGTCGCCGGGCCAGTGTTTCCGCCGGCGGCGGCCGGGTTTCTTTCATTTTGGCTCAAGAACCTGAGACAGACAGCACCGACCGAAGGACGCTAGCCGAGAGGCAGGTGCTGGTCCAGCCGTGGAAGGCTCGAAGCAAGCATCAGCTCTTGCTCCATCACATGCGTTGCTCCGGCCTCTCGCCCATCCCAAGCAAGCACGCACGGATCGAGTACCGCACGTACATCAAATCGCAAAGAAAAAAAATGGAACTTTGGCTTAGCTATTAGCTAGGTTGGACATCGTGTTAGCTAGTAGTTCCTCTTCTGCATGCATGCACCCTTGTCTCTTCTCTTTTAACCGTTTCTACGATGGGATGGTTCCTCGTTTGCAATAATTTTTATGGGATCTGGTCTACAAATTCACCCTGTGGATCAACTCTAACAATTGACACGTGTCCAAGAGAGAGATATGTTCAAAATCTGGTTGTCTATTTTTAGATCTAAATGAATTGGTCCACGGGGGTAAATTTGTAGACCAGGTCTCATAAAATTATTTTCCGGGACAGACGGGGGACGGGACAGGACCCGAAAACTGCTTTATTTTAGCTGTGGATTTAAACATTCAGGGCTGACCTCCAGAACAATGAATATCAATGTCTAGATGTCGCTACTTCAGAAAATAACCGAGAAGAGAGATACAAAAGGGCTAAATCCTTCTCCACACCGTTGTTGAATTAGAACCTCGAGCCACAACTACCACCATGACCTCACCGCCTAGGACTATACCACTTGGGCGAGGTGCCAGTGAGTCGATGTCAAAAGATGAATCTTTTAGCCGGCCGGGAGGAAGAAAGGGTTAAGGTGTGCTATATATGCACCAAAGTACAAAGTGTCCTCGTCGGCCATGGATAACAACAGTGTGATCTCGCCGTCTTTGATGAATTTCGCTCCTTGTAGCTTAAAGATCTTTCCAAGGAGCTTCAGAACCCGCCATATCCTCACTTCTTCTGCAACACTACATGAAGATCTCCCGATCGTGTTGAAACACAAACAAAAAAAATGATCACGCTACGCTTACTGAAGAAATCCCCGTCAAAGCCTCCACAATGCCGAGCCTCCACCTCAGGAGTCTGTTGGAGAGTCGATGATGGTCGTCTCACAACGGGAACATGCACCAAAGCGCCCGGAGTCCATGGTACCACGCCAAACTCTATAAATTAAGGCTACACATGCACAGACTCTTGCCCTACACCTATGATAGACAGAGCAGGTTGGGCTTTCCCTCCCATCCCCACTCCGGCCGACGGAGCCTACAAAAAGGAAGAGGAGCAGATGAGAGGGAGAGGGCTCTCAAGGGGCCTCAAACGAGAAGAGCAAGAGAAAGGGGAAGGTGAACGGCTGGTTGGAGACGGCATGTAATAATCAACAAGTATCGTTCTCACATCTTAAAACCATGTATGTATTGTTCTCAAAAGGAAAGAATGATGAAAACATCATGTACTAACTAAAATCGAAAAAATACCTTGGTACTAGTTACCTAACTAGATTCTTAACACCAAGTGGCTGCGGTCTCATACTCTCATTGACATTTGACGTGACTGCCTCACTGGTCGGTGTACAGATTTATACACAACACGGCAAAGTAGCATCATCATTCATCCGTGAATTTGTGGGCCTAGAGAAAACGAAGAGGCGTTTCCTAACGCTAGCAGGCTGTGTAGTACTTCAAAGAATCAACAGTGCTAGTACGTATTACCCAGAGCAAGACGACGAAAACTAAACCATCTCCGGTCAAGAGATCTCCATCAGAGATATAAAAAACGGACCGAACACATAATGGTACATGTACCATCAGTTGCACCTACATAGACATAGATGAATTTTCGTCCCAAATAGGGACTTCCTCCCGTCCAAACGTGCGAGTTTCAAACATGTTACTTTATTCATTAACTCATCTATGAGTTTCTCAACTTTTGTGTTTGAAAAAGAATATCGTAAGATTGTGAATATATGCATGTCCATGTCACTGCTCTAATTGGCATGCCTGATTTTATGTTTAGACGGAGGGTCACTCTACTTGGTGGTTTGCTCCTTTTTATTAGAAAACCATTCTGGTTTTTTTTTAGGTTTAAGGCGGTCGAATCCGCCGTCCGATTAGATAAAATAGAGTGTTATGTACAGAATTTTGAGATAGGGAAAAATCCCCCTAAAAGCATAAAACAACAAAAAACTAGTCTCCAGGATCCTGCGTGTGGGCGAAAGCCCGCATCGCCAACTCCTCCCACACCAAATCCGCCACCTCCGAAGGCAAGATTGCCACATTGCAGTAGGTCCACATGTTTCTCGCCTTCCCTGTCAGCCCCATCGAGTGGATGATGGTCTCACCAGCCGCTCTCCTAGTCTTGTGTGAAAAAACCACAAGTGCTCGGCATGGCAACAACCAGCATCTATCAGCAAACTTGAACCCCACAGCCACAGAAAGCACCTCCTCCCAACAATCGCAAGGAGGAGTTCCCAAGCATCATGAGCTTCATCAACAAGCTACCCCCGGCGGCATCTGCCGCTCCATCCTGGACCCTATCATCGTCTTCTTCTTCTTCTTGGTCTTCTTCACGGCGAGGACGAGGTCGTCGATGGCCGCCACCTCCTGGTCCGAGAAGGGCCGGTCCGAAACGTCTAACAAGGCCAAGAAGTCCTCTCGCCGGCGCCCCGAGGGAGGGGCCTCCTCAGGCAGCGAGCCAAGACGGCGCGCCACGGTCTCCCTGGCCAGCTGCTCGATGTTGGCGCCTTTCGGGTGAAGCTTGGCGAGCCTACCGCTCCTCCACACAGAAGGCGCCACCACCTCCATCTCAGGGGCCGACGTCGTGACCGGCGTGCCCAAAATGGTGGCGGCGAGCGGCACCGTTATCTGGGCGAGGAAGCTCGACAAGGAGCACAGAGGTGCACCCACCTCCACATACAGCTGCTCAGGGCCAGTCCGCACCTCCATTCTGGTTTTGTGATGCATTGAATCTACATTTCAATGGTTAACCATTTTCGAATCGATTTTTCTTGCAGGAGTATGAACCCTATACCAGCCTGCAATAAACTTTGAAGGTAGTCTCGATCAACAAATATACATCAGGAAAAATAGTACAATCACATCCACATTCAGTTTAATTCAGGAAGGTACACACACATTGGTTTATTTATTTAATGTATCATCTCGAAGCCATGAAAATCCGAGAATAAATAGAAATCCCTAATCTCCATGGACAGACAACTCATCGCTCGTAGTAAAGTCCAAAGGTGAACCAAGGTCTCTCGCATCTCGAGAGGCCCGAACCTAGGTAAAATACATATCCATCCATTACTAGTTGCACCGATACGGAGAACCTAACAAATAAAACATAATCTTGATCCTTCGAAACAACAGTTGTTGAAGTACTAACTTTATCATATAATTGTTTTACTTAATTGATTTTGTCAATCTAGCAATTATGAAGACACTCTTGCCAACAATTAAAAGAAATATAGTGAAACAGTTTTTCAAAATCATCACCTGAGAACTACGCTTGGGCATCTGCAGCCTGACCCGATGAACCAACCTGAAAAATCCGTGTCGGCATCAGACTTGTGTTCAGGTCGTGGTCGGGACTGAATTTCCTCCCGTTGTGCATTTCGGGCCGGTCTAAGGTTAGGAAAATTGGGCAATTTACACGGAGGCCCGGCCTAGCCCGAAATTGATCTTTTTGTCCCCTTGGGTCGGGCCCAGGCCTGGGTTTTGCATGGCGGAATTTTCTACGCCCGGCCCAAAACCTAGCCCGACCTGAGGAATGCGCAGGTCTGTTGAGAACCTATAAATAAATACACAAGGTATAAGCTGCACCTCTTGTAGCCTTACTCCCCATAACATATTCAAACTTAACTGACATTGAATTGGTGCTTGTTTCAATCTAAACTTTTCTTCAGATTGTTCAAAGAGTATTCATTTTCTTTAACAAGACCCCTCTAGTCTCTATGTACATATCTTCCTCCCACTCACCATGGAGGATGGCTATCTTCACATCCATTTGCTCTACCTCCAAGCTGCCTTGCTACAAGTAATAATCATTCTTATTGTTGTCATCTTCGCCTTTGAGGACCAGTGGCTACACATCTACGTTTATGTATGTCGAATCTTCAGGATTTCTTGTTGTTTGTTCTATTATCGCTATGATAGTGGGAACTGACCCTGTTATTGGGGTCGTATGGGAAAAAACGGTCAATAACCTTTCTCTGGCTAAAATACCTTTGATTTTAGGTGTGTTTCTCCTGAGGAATATGCAGTGAACTTCGATCCCTTTCAGTACAAATGCAACATTCACATGTTCGAGTCTTGCAGAGGACACAAAATGGGCTCAAAATTAAATTCATAATCAAATTTAATTGTGTTTGAGATACTTTATTTTTTAAATAATAATCAATAGTAAAAGTCCCGGAGATGTGGTCATCGTAGTACTCTATGCATATATACCGTGCTGGAAGGAGCGTAGCGTACCACCCAAGGTCCCAGGTCCAAAAATAAAGTACATACACTGTTCCTCTTCTAGCTCGGCCAGCATGCGCTACCTAAATTCCACGGTAAGTACTCTCGCGCCCAGCCGTCACCTCATCACCCTATAATAACCCCTCGTCAACCACCACGCCACACCACTAGCGTACACACAGCTTCATAGCTAGCCAAGCCTGCAGCTGCCGAGCTAGAAGCGCGAGCTACCTAGTCCAGCCATGGAGAACCCGTACACGACCTTCATGAAGAACTACCACCACCACCACCGCTACCTGCCTGCCGCGCCGGCTGCGACGGCGCCGGCGCCTCCCTTGCTCTCCCCATACTCCAACTCCAACCCCTTCTTCTCCTCGCCGCCTCCTGCCACACCGTCCTCGCCTCCTCTCCGGGAAGCCCTGCCCCTCCTTTCTCTCGCCCCCTCCTCACGCCAGTCGCATGGCCCGCGTCACGGCCACGGCGCCACGGACTCCGACGACGACGGCGGTGACGAGGAGGAAGGGGATCAGGCGCCTGGCCCCTCCGCGAGCAGCAGCCACCACAATCATCAGCAGGGAGAGGGGCGCCGGCTCTTCGCGGACCTCAACTCCAGGGCGTCCGACGACCCAATGGACGTCGAGGGGGGCGGCGAAGCTGGGGACGTGACGGTGGCGCTACACATCGGGCTACCGACCGTCGGCGCCGCTGCCGACCTCATCTCTGGGATCTCGGGCGCCGGCAGGGTTGCTGCTGCGGAGCGGGAGGACGAGGAGGAAGACGACGACGCCGGGGATGCCAGTCGGGGAAATAACGGCGACGGGGACGGGGATGGGGATGGCGACGGCGAGGCAACCGTGGTGCCGCTAGGGTTTGCGTCGACGCCGATCGGTCGGCTGAACAAGGGACAGTACTGGATCCCGACGCCGTCGCAGATCCTCATCGGCCCAACGCAGTTCTCCTGCCCCGTCTGCTTCAAGACCTTCAACCGATACAACAACATGCAGGTGAGCACGCAGGCCACACCATGTTCCATAATCCAGTCGTTATTCGTTAATTAATCCTAGCTATAGCCTATACTGAGCTATAGCCCATACTGCTGCTGTTCTAGTTTCCTATTCGTAATCCCTCAACGTCATTTCTTCTTTTTTTTGCGAATCTCAACGCCGTTTCTTCTGATTTCACTTTTTTTTTGTTTCAAGTAAATTAATAAAAAGATTAGTTCTTTACAAGATAATAAACATGATCCATTTCTTATTCATTTTTCAACAACTTTCAGTTTGTTCATATATACTTTAACCAATTATATATACATGCATGTTCTTCTTAATTATTTTTGTTAATGAGAAATTTGGAACCCCTGTTTTCTCCAGCATAGTAGGACCAATCCTAGTAACTTATAACAAATAATAAATGTTATAGCTGAGGGTAGGTTAAGTAAAGTTCTAAACTTACTACAGTAGTGAAGCAAAGAGCTAGCGAGCTAGTACTATATGCAAACTTGAACGAACACTACAGCTCGCTGGGTGTAATTGCCCGGGAGCTCTTTTGCCGGGAATAAAGTTAGAACAACATCACGTCGGATTCGTTACACCTGTTGGTCCCAGTACCGTATGCTGCTCCTGCTTAGCTTCGAGCGAGCTGGCAATAAGAACCTGAATTTATTAAGCTTTATTCATCAACGTACGCCTATTTTTTCCACGCCCATGCAGTTCGCACACAACAACGACATCTGCTGAACCATTTGTAATAACGCGACGGACTTGAGAGAGAACGTACTAGCCGTACGTACGTACGTACGTAGCAAATCTATCCTAGCCAGATGCATGCCTTAAACTCCCTACTTTCTTGAAGCTTTATCTCGATGACTCGATCTCTTGCTCCTATATATGATCGAACAAAATTTTGCCCATGCATGCATGCATGATGCGGTGTCTTTTGGTTTAGCTTCTTGATCGATCTTGTGTGAAAGAGGAACCAGATACACAGAGATGCGTACACGTGCTCGTGTCTCTGGCCATGGTCGGTCTCTGAGGCTGAGCAGCGGTAGATTTAAGCTCAGGAGTGAGTGCACAGTGGCTGGCTTTTCCGTGTGATTGAACAAGACATGTATGGCGGGTCAGGGGCGCGCCATGCATGCAACTTTTGAGCTTTTATGCTTTCCTCCTGGGAGGGTGTTAGCTTTGCACACAAGCATGGCATGGCGTGGCATGCATGCAGTAGTGCATGGTGGATATGATGCTACGTACTGTGGAGATCCCAGCGAAGATCGGTCTGCGTACTTAATCAGACGCAGCTTAGTCACACGGACGCAGATCATCTGATGATCTGATCGATGCAAAAGCTTGTTTACGGCAGAAACCTGCTGCTTCAGCTGCTGCTTTTTAGTGCGCCAATTATCTGGTTTGATCTGATTGATCACCCAGCTAGCCCACTATGATGCGGCAGTCCTGATCAGTTCCTGCCCTCCGAGGACTCCTGGTCGACCACTGATCTCTCATCTGGGTGTAGATTGGATGTTTTGATTAGCTGGACGAAAACAACCTTTCCGTGATTTGTTTCACACACTGAATCAGGATTTGCTACAGCTAGCCCTTATTTTAGTTGCTTCTCACGGGTTTCAAGAACTGCGAGAGGTCTGTAGCTTACCACTGCGCACGTACAGTGGGTAGTCGCTGACAGTTCCACTGTGCTCCCCAAACACACACGTACAGTACTCTTCTCTCATCTCTTTCGAAAGAAACAACACATGCACGCAAGAGCTAGCAAGTGGCTCATGAAAGGCATCTGCGCGCTCATGCGACTTCTCCGGTTTCACCCACTGACTGCGTACTGCATGCATGGGGAAAGTCTCTTGAGCTACAGACGGATCATGAGGAAGGTGAAGCCCGACCCTCTCTGATCATAATTAAACAGCATAAAACGGCAAGAACATACTCCATATACAAACCTCGAAATGAGCAACGCGTTTAAAGCCGGCCGGCCAGCTGCACATGAATGGAACTAGTAGCAGTAAACGTTTCATAAAATAAGATGTTTAATCATTTTCTACATTCATACGTCCATACACATGTGTCTAGATATGTTTTAGTGTACATGTAGTCATGTACACTCATTTTGATCTGAATTTAGACAACATGTGTTACAACTAAAACATCTTATATCGTGGAACGAAGGGAGTATTATAGGAAGGAGATCGAGTGATGCACACCGCTTACTGATATTCACATGGAAATCATTCAACAATCAACACTGCCTTGAAAGTTAAACGAAGCATATGATCATGATTCATGCATGCATTAGTATTCAGAAACTCGCCATATATGTTTGCTTCTTCACAAGTACTCCCTCCGTTCCAAATTAATTGACTTCTATTTGCCCACATGACATACACATATATGGGCAAATAGAAGTCAATTAATTTAGAACGGAGTGAGTATTTCTTTGTCGACGTACGCCTTATGTTAATGTAGTATACAACAAGTTAGCTCTGACCAAGAGACGAGCAGTGCTCCGCTAGCTAAACCTTAAGTAGAAATTTTGCTAATTGAGTATACATGCAGATGCACATGTGGGGCCACGGGTCGCAGTACCGGAAGGGCCCGGAGTCGCTGCGCGGCATCCAGCCGACGGCGATGCTGCGGCTGCCGTGCTACTGCTGCGCGCCGGGGTGCCGGAACAACGTCGACCACCCGCGCGCCAAGCCGCTCAAGGACTTCCGCACCCTGCGAGTAGTTAGCGTAAAACTACCACTTTACAGACTTAATCACAAAAAACTACCACTTTTGCCCGCAATCGCAAAAAACTACCACTTTTGGTCCGCTGATTGCAAATTGCGCTAAAAGTCGATTTGGCTGCGGATTGACACGAAAACTGACTGGGCGGGCCCACCCATCAGAGATTAGTGGCAAGGGATATCGTTTCGTGCCCGCAATCGCAAAAAACTACCACTTTTGCCCGCAATCGCAAAAAACTACCACTTTTGCCCGCAATCGCAAAAAACTACCAATTTTGCCCATCATCTTCCATGTTATGCAATAATGTTTCTTACTCATTACCATTGCTTTATTGGTGTAGGACTAAATAATGTTTCTATCTTTATTATTGTTGTGTAAGATTGCAATAATGGGCAAAATTGGTAGTTTTTTGCGATTGCGGGCAAAAGTGGTAGTTTTTTGCGATTGCGGGCAAAAGTGGTAGTTTTTTGCGATTGCGGGCACGAAACGATATCCCTTGCCACTAATCTCTGATGGGTGGGCCCGCCCAGTCAGTTTTCGTGTCAATCCGCGGCCAAATCGACTTTTAGCGCAATTTACAATCAGCGGACCAAAAGTGGTAGTTTTTTGCGATTGCGGGCAAAAGTGGTAGTTTTTTGTGATTAAGTCTGTAAAGTGGTAGTTTTACGCTAACTACTCGCACCCTGCAGACGCACTACAAGCGCAAGCACGGCCTCAAGCCCTTCCTCTGCCGCCGCTGCGGCAAGGCCTTCGCCGTCAAGGGCGACTGGCGCACCCACGAGAAGAACTGCGGCAAGCTCTGGTACTGCCTCTGCGGCTCCGAGTTCAAGCACAAGCGCTCCCTCAAGGACCACGCCAGGGCGTTCGGGCAAGGTCACGGCGCCCTTGGGGGCGCCGGCCTCGACGACGATGACGACTGCGCCGTCTCCGACGTCGAGCACGACGGAGGTGCCGCCAGGTCGCTCTGACAGTGAGTCTCTCACTCTCACCGATGGGCTATATATTAGCCATGGTTATGTGCCGCGCGCGGGCGGATACCCGGAATTAAGGGGTACTAGCTAGCTCGTGCACTTCCGATATATGCGGTGCATGTGCATACAAGCTCATGATCGAGTTGAACTTTGATTTGGTTGCTTCGCCTGTTCTTCGCTTGCTGTCCTCGTACTTGCATTGTTCGGAATCCCCTCTCATAGCTCTCTGTCTGTATATTACCTAGGGTGAGATCTCAATCGTCTATCGATCATGGAGTAGCATTGTACTAGAGCATGCATGTCCTTTTTTTTCTTTGTATTTATTATTGGTACACACACATAAAAATAACTCCTGGTTGCCTCCCATATATATATCCATCTGATGGTGGCGTACAAATGCATTGATTTATCTGCTTTATATACTTTGAATAAATCAACATTTCTCCCATGCTCAGTAATTTATCTCCTTATATACTTCAGTACGTAGTATCTTGCATATGCATATGATACTAGTATATACGTTGTAAAGTTAATATCTTCTTTACAATATTTTTCTTGTAAATTCCTAGTAGTGCTATGTTACAGAGTATCATGTTAATTACGGAATTACAATCACATCTTTAATCACTACTTTCGTTACCACATCATCTTCTTGGTTACGTGAGACATGATGATGTTGGCCCCAAGGGATATGGCACTACTTAACCTTTGCTAGCTTTTATTACTGATTATATTAGTTTAGGTTGTTCCGTAAACTTCATACACAAAATATTGGTTTGTACAAAAAAGAATCATGCAACTCATATTTACCTCTATTTTTGCATGAATATAATTTTTTCATCTTTCCTAACAGTTTTCTGCATGCGTATAATTTCATCCTTGACTTATATATGTGAGATGTGACTACTAGAATTTTAATCTTTTAGTCACGACGATGTCCTTGTTGAAGGTAATGTCCTTTAGCAACGGAACTATCGCACTATTAATCCCTGATGACTTCAGTGAAACCGTCAACTTCAATTTTCATATCCAGTCGCAATGTTCTGACAAAACTATTTAATTTACGACGGAAATTAGCCTCTACTGATGTACACAAACCTATGTACTTATAGACTATAGTAGCCATACCATGCAATAATTCTTACATACCCCTATTTCCGGATGGCCACATGAACATACATTTTGTATTTTTGTCCATTATGTTTTAATGTTTAATTTGTTGGGGCCTCTTTGGTCTAAAAAACTGCATGATTAATATTACCCGACAAATAGGACTTTTTTCCCTAGTCTCGGTATTTAGCCATTTGGTTTAGACGAATAGAGCATAGGAAAATAACATGAAAAAAATCAGCTGATCTCAGTTTTAAAGAAAAAAGAAGTAATTTTACAACCCACATCCACTTGACCTCATTAGCAAATATCTAGATACCAAGATCCTCAATGGCATTATAGCATCCTAATTATTAATTTTTATGTTGTTTGGTTTTGATTTGATCTTGTCTATTTTTATTTATTTTTATATTAAGAAGATAGAGCTAGTTCTACCTTATTGGAACAGGGTTAATTACAAAAGGTGAAAAAAGAAAAAGAAAGCCGAAGCAAAGGAAAAAAGTACAAGAGCAACAAAACCAAAAATGTACAAAGTGCAAGGCTAAACCCTAAGTAGGATTTGATCTTGTCTATTATGACTGTCGTGTTTTTCCTATTCCCTATAAACCAAACACAGTTTCCCAAGTTTATAAAATTGCATTGATTTTAATTCCTCTGTTTTTGCATGCGTATAATCCAGTGAACCAAATATGCCCGAAATTATAACAGCTTCCACTTCGATCATGCATGTACAGAATTGGAAAACCTAGTCCCATTTTCTTGTGTCACCCAAGTTATACTATACATATGTGTTCTTTTGTGTGCAAGCATCCCGACCTTCCTGCGGAAAGGCCGTGAGACATGTCCTGTTGTTTGCATGCCTAGATAATTAAAGGGAAAAAAGACAATGTAGTCGGAGGCACTTGGAAAAACAAAGTGATTTCCATCCCATAACTGAACATGGAGGCTTGACCTAGATGTGCAAGCATTCATGCATGCAAGAAAACAAACGAGAGCAGCAACAACCGTACTTGGGTGATAGGGACGAGAGAGGGAAGGAAAACAAAGCTCAGGAGATCTTCTTTCCATGATAGGTGATGGCCTATAGAGATCAACCTTTTGGGCGCACTGGAAGCCGAAGCCCGGGGAATGGCCGACAAAAATATGTATACGAAAGAGGGTTGATGGACGGAATATGAGATGAATACACAACACATACCATGAGACGTTCGCGTCAAACGATGAGCTTTTTTCCCTCTCCATATGCATGCCTAGCTGCAACATATCTCCGATAGAAAGGGAAAGATGCGTGGCCGGAAGAGGGAATCAAATGGGCCTTTCGATGATTGATGTCGCAACTCGCAAGGGCCCTGCAGGGAATATATATAGAACACTGTTGCAGCAAACTAGAGCTGCGGCCATGGAGATATGGAGGATTAGTTGCTTTCCTAGCTAGCTATCAGAAGGTATGCCATGAGATGAGAGCCGGATTCGATGGTGATTGGCTGATTGCACTAGGTGTTACCGGAAACCTGTACGTAGTAGTTCTGTCTACACCAGGTACCAGGCATATGGATTCGGAAGACCGCGTATTTGTCAGACATACAGTTTGGGACCTGTCGAAGATAGAACTGTAGGTGACAGAGAGTAGTGTGAGAATACATCAGTTATAAGTAGGAAAAAAAAAATCCCGATATTAATATCAAGCAAAAATAATTAACACGTGCGTTATAGTAGCATAATTTTCATAGAGACATCAAGAATGCACACAAAGTAGAAGAAAAAGTTCTCACAGAACTTATCAACTGGCCCCACACGGGCTGCAAGAAGGTTCGTCATCACATCATCATATCATGGGTTTTCACACTGAAAAAAGTCCGAATAAATTATAGACAATGCCTTCTAGGAGTAAACGAATAGAGATCTAGAGTAGAATCAGTGAAGGTCAGACCTATGATTTTCACCCCCAAAATTGAAACTTGGTGCGTAAAGGAACAACACTAAAAACAAAGTTCCCATGTGTGGCCGTTGTTGTTTTATGTTGATCCAAATTCGTATATACTGATAAAGGCCAGCTTGTGAAGTAAGAGAGTGGAACGCCCCGGAGAGCGGAGCGGTATGGTACGAGTTGTTTCCGGGTCGGACTCTAGCCGACTAAGGTTTTGCCACCATGCATATATACCTCTTGTAAGCCGCCGGTTGGGATAAGTCACAATTTGTAAACCCCCGACGTTTGTAACCTCACCCGACCATAGTGAAGTATTGCTGGCTGGCGCCCGTGGTTTTTTCTCCTCCTTTGTTTGGAGGGGTTTTCCACGTTAAATCTCGTGTCCCCGTTGGTTTGATCTTTCCGCACTTCATCGTTTTTTTGTGCTATCTTTCGTAACAGCCATCCCCAATGCTGCGACGATAAGGTGATGCAGCACCGAGGTACGGAACAACATTGGTTGGGTGGAGGCAGATGGCCGGCCCTGTTTTCCGGGAGGTGCGTGCGAGCACGGCGAGAGGTATGTGTTGGTCATGAGCGGGGTGGATTGGGTGTGCTAGGAGAAAGTCTTGCTCACCTTATGGTTGTGCCGGTGACGAGGATGCCCCGTCGTTTTTTTCCATGGAGGCATCGCCCTGATGCTGCGGCATCACCCCACCCTCGTCGTTATATACAAATGTATCTATACATATTTTAATGTGCATTTTACTATGCATCTACATAATATTTGTAAGACGTAAATCATCTTATATTTAAAAACGGAGGGAGCATCAGCTTGTTCGCAATCTCGGACGCCTTAACTGTGCTATAGAAGAAACCTATACTTGCTCCACGTAGCGGTATGATGCAGGCGTAGGGCAGCTAGGCTACTAGCTGTCTAGCTGTAGGTACCACGGTCCATGTACCGCAGTGAGATGAGCAGCTGCCTATTGAGCACCTCTCGTCACGCAGTCTTCTGCTCATCTTCTCCGTCTATGGCGGTCTAGTATAATCTCTTGAGCCGAAGAAGAAACAAAGAATCCTTGGCGTAGAATCATCGGCCCAGCTCCATGCAGCCATGCTCTCGATTGGCAATGGGCGTCGAAGCGAAGCTAGGGTACACTAGGCAGGCAGATCGGCATAAATTAAATGCTTGGACCGGGCTGCTTCTATGCTGTCGTCTCTGGCCGGGATCCAACGCTCGATCGATCGATCGAGCAGAGGCATAAATGCCACGTTACATCCTGTAGCTGATCATCGATGGACGCCGTGGACCGTGGTATGTCTGAGCCGCGCGGCTGTAAATGTGGAGACCAAATGAACTGTGAAAGAACAGCAGGGCCGGCCGGGGAGGAAAGAAAAGCTGACGGAATTGCAGGCACCGCTAGCTGCTCCCGGCCTGCGCGAGGTGTTAATTAAACTAGGCAAGATGGGCGCGGCGACACGCCGTGCCTGTGTGGTTATATCGGTATTATTGTGTACTTTTAGTAATGCTAAGAAAGCTATTTTTTTGCAAAGATTATTGAATTGACAGTAGGGAAAAATCGTATATCAAAGGTGTCACTGTAGTTACGTTCGTATTTTTTCAAGAAGTGGCAGATATTTATTGGGTGGAGGTGTCTGTATGACAAAAAACTGTTTGTGTTTTTTGGATCTTCAATTTATTGTGTGCCGGCAGATAGTGTATCTGTAAAAAATGGGTGATTTGTCTACTGTGTATGTAGAATTCTGTATAGTAAACTGAATGACTGAATCCTACCAAGTTCAGTTTAGTGTCATTTATTTCAAATAGCCTCTATTTGAGAATTCGTTGGCAACAATCAAGCAATTAGAATATTTTAAAGCAATGTAATGTGTGCCAATAAAAGCACACATATTTATGAGAAAGATTCCTCGTCAATATTTATAGCATGGAGATCATATCATCTTGTGAAAAATAATTTGTAGTAGTGTAAAAGCTTAAAGTTCTGAACTCGAATAATACTGGAAAAGTAAAAGGACATATTAGAAATATATATTATATGCTGACATTCAAGAGATAAAACCATGACGTATTGTAACTATCCATGTTGATATAGAAACTGCGTTCTTCATTTTCTAAGGATTGCTTCAAGCGTAGGTGTAATATATCCGACAGGTTTTTGAGCCTAACTCTGAGACAAATGTCAATATTTTCATGGTAGAAAATTAAGATGAAAACTGTACGAAGAAATAAGCTTGTTGTAAGTACCGTGATGGGAATTCTTTTCTAGAATTCAGGAGAGCATATAAATTTACTGGAGTGTCATAAATTTAATAGATATGATTTACACTATCAGGAAAAGATAAGGACCAGAAGATCGATCACCCAAATATAAAATGCATGGTAGGAAACAAATTTGACACAGGGAGAACGAAATATCCAAAGGTGTGATTATTCATGTCTATTTCTGATTAATTTGTGTACCAATGGTACATGTATATTATGAAGGACTTGTTCCATTGCCAAAACCTTATTAGCATTAAGGAAGGATAGTTGGCATTCCAATACAAAATGTTAACGGAAGTCAAACCATGTCCTTTGTGTCCTTAACATGAAAAAAAATCCTACTATATGGAATTTAATCTTTTAAAGATATGGAAAAAAAAAATCAAGATTTGTCAAAAAATGATTGCAGCTTCCTTCTGCAGCAATTGTATTTAAACCCGGAGTGCATAGAGATGACGTAGCCTTGTGCTAGCATGATGCTAATATCCTTGGAATATTTCTGATGAAAAACAAAAATGTCAGAACACCCGGCTGAGCATATAAGCATGCATATATATGGCTTCATGAAAAATTTTAACTAAAAATACCACCTCCAGTCCTTTTTTTCTTTTCCTTTTGATGTCACTTTACACCGACTGTGAAGCCGAAGAATAGTGTGAACAAATAGCTTCGAAATCTTGTGGTAGATATAGAATGATGCACATGTGCTTTCTTGCATCCTTAACAAATGCAGAACCAATTAATGCCATACAAAATTAAGAACTAAAGGCCTTAATTTTTTTTTGTCATAAATTCGTTGAAAATGATGCACAATATTTTTGCTCACATGCTATTTCACTGAGCACCTGCAAAATAGATCAGGTTAAAAACTGGGAAGACAATACCGGTCATATAAGAGAGCAATCTGAATTGATTCTTGTGGGGCACAGAGACAAAATTCAGAGTTGCAAGAATGAAACTCCAGATCTTAACTTAAGTAGAACAATGGAAATAACCTTGACCCAGTTGAAGCTTCGCAAGTTTTTAAACAAAGAACTAAATCCCACACTAAACTGCCAAGCAGTAGAAGGACAATCAAGAAAACATTGGGTATGATGATAAGCATAGTCTGAGATGGGGGGGGGGGGGGGGGGGGGTCTGAAACATCGATTTGCTATGATTAACCAAAAAATCGCATTGTAGTCGATAATTTATATCACAAAAAATATTACTGACTCTACACAATGTCAATTTATCAGTGGCCAAAAAAACACAACAGTGGTACCTCTATCATATATGTATTCATGTACTAATAACCATCCATGCTCTTTTGTTGTATTATTTGCATGCAAGTCAAGATTAAAGTATCAAGTCACTAGTCGCATCATGTATTGTAACTGCACTTTCTGTACCCATTTTGTTCCCTGGCTACTCTCCAAGATTTATATTTGTATGCTCCAAATGAAAAAACATGCAGAAGAATTTTCTGTAAGGACTACTAAGTAGATATCATGGAGAATATTTATCCTAAGTAGTATTAAATAGGTATGGCCACAAATAAACATATATTCCTTCTTGAATGCATCGTTTCAGTACAAACCTGAAGAATTTCATTGAAGCCACTAATTCATGTCACATGAAACATAAACTGCATAAGTAGATAGAATGGTTGCCTAGTGGTGAAATAATGTCGTCGTGTGGACAAACAGATGCCTACGGGTAGGCTAATCTTTGGGGCCGATGGACGCTAGAGGATTCGGGTAGGGATAGCGCGCTGAGAAGCACACACGAACAAACACGATGACACAAGGATTTACCCTGCTTCGGGGCACTCGTGAGGAGATAAAACCCCTACTACAGCATCTAGCCTATTTGGAGTATTTCTTCCTCTGCGTAAGCGTGGTACACAGTGCTCCATGAGCTGGGCAAAGAATGCCTCTAAGAGGACTTAGGAAGGAAAAACGCAAAGGGGCAAGTGAGCAAGCCGTAGCCTTCCCCTCTTCCTTCTCCTCTCCCCCTGGTGCCCAGGGGACACGCGAGGGGACAAGCAGACAAAGAATACTATGCATGGGCGACATGACTACTGGGGTCTAATCAGTACTGTAGACGCGTCATAACTGTCCGGTATAGTGCACTGTAGCCACACTGGCCCCTGTCTTCTATCCTCTGTCTTCCGTGTCTTCTTGTCTCCTTCTTCTTATCTCTTGCAGGTGGCAAGGTACCTGGTACCATAGTCATCGAGAAGGCTGGGGATGAAGCCGTAGTGGACATAAAGGCGATGATATGTTCTTGGTCTGCCCGGAATAAGATAGTCTCGGCCCAGCTTGAGCAGACGCGGCCTCTTCCTGCCCGAGTCGGGGGGAAACTTGGTTCGGCCAGCGCGTATGAGACCACGACTCCGTCCGAGTTGAGGTAGCCTCGGGATGCCGACCTGCTCCGAGGTAGGCATCTCAGTCCGCTCCGAGACGGTGGCCTGCTCCGGGGTCAACGCATCTCGGCCCCACCGAGATGGCGAAGTCGGCCCGGCCGAGGTCGAGCATGGCCGAGATGTGGTGTCGGGGCGAGCGCATCGGGGCGACCGAGGTGAAGAGGCGGCGGGGGTGGCGATGTCGGGGTCGGAGGAGAGCTCGGGGGAGGCGTGGCCGGAGCGGCAGTGTCGGAGGCGGCGCGGCAGTGTCGGTGAAGAGCTCGGGCGGCGCCGGGTTTGACGGAGGCCGAGGTCGGCGCGGCAGTGTCGGTGAAGAGCTCGGGCGGCGCCGGGTTTGACGGAGGCCGAGGTCGGGGCGGCCGGAGCTGAGTCGGGGGCGCTGGAGGAGATGCCGGGGGGGCGCCTGCGTCGGAGACGAGCCGTGCTGGGACGCGGAGGTGCCGGGCTCGGTCAAATCCGGCGATGCCGAGGCGAGGGCGCGGTGGTAAGGCTGGAGCGCGGCCGAGGAGGAGGTGGCGTGCCGGGTGAGGTCGGCCGAGGTGCCGATGCAGGGGACGAGGTCGATGCGGGAGAACTCGGTCCGAGGCGAGGCAGAGAAGAAGTCGGCCCGAAACGAGGACAAGGCGCCGCGAGGAAAATCGGGCCCACCGAGATTGAAGGAGACGACTCGGTCCTCCGAGATAAAAAAGACACTTGGGCCAGGCCGGGCCTAAACCGAGATCTGATAACTCGGGTTAACCGAGTTACACACCATGTCAGCCCATCCTTAGTGTAGACCGGGCAGGGCAGTGCCGAAGTCGGCCTAGGTCACATCTCTTTGCTTCTTTCCTTCATCTTATAATCATTTACACCCCCTCTTGCCTCTTGTACCGACACAACAACACCATAGTCTTGGGGTACCGGGGAATACCTCCCCGACAAATAACTATGCAACTCAGCAGCGGAAAAACTTGTGAACAAAGATATTAGTATTAACATGGTACTTAGAGATGCGGAATAGGAAGGATCATTGTCATAAGAAAACATCAGGAAGAATAATTTAAAAACTGTACATGGTCCTGAAATTGCATCGCTTTGTCCTTGCCTGGCTTATCTGATCGTTGTTAGTGTTAAAAACTGTACATGGTCCTGATATTGCATCGCTCTGCCCTTGCCTGACCATCTGAACTTGGAAGCAATGCACAAAGTGAAGAATCGCTGACAGGCTGAGCACTAAGAGAAAGACGGGCAAAACGTTTGCCCAAACCACGGAATCGAACAACACAAATTACCACGCGAGTAAGATGGGGAAGAGGTCCAGGAGGTCTGAAGGCTCACCAGGTGCACGAGGAGCTGGTCGTGGAGGGCTGGGGCGGCCGGACGACGGCGAATCGGGCCAGGGCCGGTCCTGACATTTCGAGGGCCGGGGCGAAACTAAAATTTAGGGCCCCTTATTTTAAAGAAATAAAAAATAGATATATATATAAAACAGAGACAAACGAGAGAAGCGCGACATAAATTTTAGCACCAACTCATTTAGATTTGTTCTGTGTGATTCTATAAATCTTGGTTCTTCTTTTCTACTTTCTTTTTCACAACATCGAGCATATAACAACACTGAAAATAAAATGGAATTAGTAACTGAAATTAGGGGATAAACCATCTACATGGCTACACCAGAAAATTAGAGAAGATAAAAAGTAATCAACATATATACCTAGGTTACCCAGTTTGCCGTCCGACAACGCGGCTTTGAACCATCAGATATATATAGGGCTCTGGATGTATAGGAAAATAACACCGGCGCGGCGCCTTGGGCGATTGGATGCAACAAGACCCGGATGTATAACAACCTACCGATACGGAGTTGTGCTACAATGGGTGAGAGATGAGATTATAGGCTATGTTCAGTTGGACGAGTGAACAACTGAAGTTTCGGAATAAGCCGATCAGGCGATGCATGGCTAGTCTTTTTTAGCAGTGATTATGTTCTCCTGCCCTAGGCAATGTGTCTTCGAGCGGAAAGTTAGAAACGAAACAAAACCAAAAGGGTCGAATTGGCCTTGTATATATACAAGACACAGTGTACATGTGTACCTGGGAGGGGCTCCAAAATTTTCTGGACCCGGGGCGGCCGCCCCTCTCGACCCCCCTAGGACCGGCCCTGAATGGGGCGGCAGCGGGCTCGGCCGGAGTTGGGGAAGACGCGCTCGATTTCGTGCTCGTCTGGACGCGTGGCTGGGCAGAGATGGAGAGGAGGTCGCGGTGGTTCCGGTGGTGGTCTCGGATTTGTCCGGGGCGGCCGGACGACGGCGAATCGGGCGACAGCGGGCTCGGCCGGAGTTGGGGAAGACGCGCTCGATGCGCTCAACTTCGTGCTCCTCCGGACGCATGGCTGGGAGGAGAAGGGGAGGAGGTCGCGGCGGTTCCGGTGGTGGTCTCGAATTTGTCCGAGGCGGCCGGAAACGGCGGTGCTACGCGTCGGCAACGGCGACGTTGTTCGACCGTGCGTGGAGCAGAGAAGAAGAGCAGGGAGAGGCGAGTGAGAGAGGAAGAAAGGAAGAGGAAGAAGAGAGGGCGGCAGAGCTCTTATTAGCCTCCACTCGTCCTGGAGCGGCCGGAGACGGAGACCAGGCGCGGCGGGAGGAGGCAACTGCGGGTGACCGGGAACGCGCACGCTAAAATTCGTGCGGAGCGAAGCCAGATTGGACGCAACCGGTTTCGCGCGCGTCAAAATTCGAGCCGCATGCAGGCAAACCGGTTGGCAGCAGGTAACCCATCGCGCCCCGCGCTTTAAAAATCGTGCGGGGCCAGCGCCGCGCGCGCGAGGCCCGACGTGGCCGCATGCGGGCTGTCCAACTCGCGCATCCAACGGCCGTCGAGTGGAATCGCTGATAGGCTGAGAAGATGCCGCGCCATTATATATAGTAGTAGTATTGCAGGCAAGGTAGTGCTGCTTCTTGAACTCTGGACCACGTACGTCGCGCCTTCTCATCACATCTACATAACTCCATTGTCGGCAGGATAGCGCCACCACCGCGGTGCAAATGGGAGGACGACGACGACGACGATGGGCTGCGCACGGGGAATGAGAATGTTGTTGTTGTAGCCCGTGGGCACCATTGGGCCACAATGTTTCTTTTTCTGAATTTGTAAGGTTCGCGCTACCAGAGCTATCACTATCAGCCCAAACCAGAAACCACGTCCTAAAGTACGGGCAATGCCTCCAACGTCTACACCAAATGCTACTATTAGGCCGGCCCATTCTTTTTCAGGATGTTCATTTTCAATTTTGGAAAGGCTCTAGGAAGTTCTGGTGCTATTCTTTCTGATTTACAGGTTTTTTTTTCGGTTTTCATCGTTTTATATATTTTTATTTTTCGTTTTATACTTTCTAAAATTCATGATTATTTTTCATATTATGATTTTTCAAATGGTCCAGATTTTGAAAATGTTTATTTTTAAAAAGGTTCAAATATGAAAATGGTTCAGATAAGAAATGTTTATTTTTTAAAATGGTTTGGATTTAAAAATCTTCATTTTTTTAATGGTTCAGATTTTAAAAATGTTCAATTTTGGAAATGGATCATTTTTTAAAATGCTAATTTTCAAAATGATTCAATTTTTAAACGGTTCGGTTTTCTTTTTTGGAAACGGTTCATTTTTTGAAAGGTGGTACAGTATCAAAATGTTTATATTTTCTATTTTTGAAAATAGTTCAGTTTTTGAAATAGTTCATTTTTTGAAAATGGTTCTTATTAGGTTTTGTATTTTTTTAAATGATTCATTTTTAAATGGTTCTGATTCATAAATCACAAAATTTCTCTGAAAATATATTAGCAGAAAAAAAAGGAAAAAACGTTATTGGGAAAGCACACCTGATACTTCGTGATGGGCATGCCCAAATTGCCCCACTTAGGGACGACGCAACGAGCGTCCTATAGGAGCTCCCTAAAGTACGCTCGTTTGACTTCACACATGCCTTATTTACGTCTGACGTAGTTGAAGTGTACTTTAGCGAATTTGAGAGATTATCATGGATCCTTAGAAGTCCACAATAGTTTACCACACCGGTTTTGCACGCTGTAGTCCTAAGATATCCCTCATAAATCGCCTCGTTTTATTAATTTAAAACAATACCCCGTTATATGAAGTGGAATGATATTTATGAGAACTTGAAATAATTGGGCGGAAGAAAGAATATTACCAAATACCCTTCCATCCTTAAACCCCTTAGGCTCCGGTTGTTCATCTTTTATTTTCCACCGGGTGGAAAACGACGGAAGCTAGTAGGAAATTACGTAGGTAAAAACGTCCGTTGAATTATTCCGTAGGAGTATACAATGCCTCACCGACGTCAGCAGTGAATAGTGGTGTGACTTTAACCCCAACTGTTTTGATCAAAAATCAATGACCAGATGAACTTGAACAGTATGCTCCTACATGAACAATAAACACGGTAATTGCTACGGAGGATTTATGCTACAGGATCGTGCATAGTGACTTGCTAAAGGACCCTAGTTTGTACTTTCATCTTTAATCCAACAGTTAAGCCACCACTATTCAGCCACGACTTCACTAAATGAAGTCAATGAATCTCAGTAGATCTCCTCGCGCCATGCTTAGTTTCTCTTCGACACAACACTGACCCTGCCTCCACACGGACCTCCACGCCACAAATGCTAACCCTGCCTTCATCATACTGGTGTGATCTAAATGAGAATTAAATCGACCAAACCTTGTGTTTTAGCTGGCAAGTTTATCTCCTAAAACTTAACTAGTATTGTGTACTTAGGTCCCTCTTTGGATGAGACCACCTCTCTACTAACATAAAAATTATTTGAGTAAGGCAGACCCAGGTGTGAGGAGAAAAGGTGATCTGTGATGCCATACACCTATAATAGGACAACCCCCATGCCTCGTGTGCCTCCCATGATCACACTCACGATTCCCACTAAAACAATTCCCCAATATCTCCAGCACTAACTTGTGTCACACACCACACTCGTACATGTCTAGCTCCATGAGTTATGTGATCGAGAGACCAAGGCCAGTCCAATAAATTTTTGGCATAGGTTATTGAAGAAAATGATACAATTTATTCTTAACTTTTATACCTGTTTGATTCTTCTTTTTAACATATTACAACATTGTAAGTACAATTTTATATTGGCTCGCATAGTAACCGCATAACCGACAATATTAATAAATAGAGTTTGTTCGTTTTTGGTTTATAGTGTGTATCTTGTAAAAAAGTTTGTTCAAGTACTATATTTTTACAATGCTTAAATTACATAATTTGTAACTATTTATGGTAAAGATTTGTAAAGTGCATGATTTATTAAATGTAGTAATAGCATTTTCTAGTGTATGATTAAATAAGCGCTTTTATAGAAATATATAGAGTATAAACTGCACTAATGACACTATTTTTTCACTATATGATGATATACCTTAGATTTGAGAGATAGAGAATCAGCACGCCATGGATGACAATCCTATAGCTATCATGTTGTCATGGAGGTCGATATGGACGCGCTTCGAAAGTTCGTAACCGAAACCAGCTCTGACGAAGTGCACTACGGTAAGAATTGTCAACTTGGCAATTTGCGAGAACAGACGTGATCCGATCGGTTCCGGCCTTCCGGGCAACAGTGAACCCAGCAAGAGAGCATTTGCACGCCAAGTCGCCAAGTACAATGTCCATGTCGAGTTTGGCGTACAATGTTTGGCCCGTATAGGTTGTAGTTCGACAAAACATACTCAGTTGCCCTAAATCTTCCGTGAGGAAATCTTATAGGGAAAGGTGAAGCCAAGCAGTGAGCGATGAACATGGCAGGTGATAACATACTCGCCAGCAACGAATGCCCATTGAAGAATTGTGAAGGCGAGAGCATCTCTAAGAAACCCCTTAAATAGTGGTACCGTAAAACTTTTTGTAGGTACACACGAATCGTGTTTTACGGTATCCTGCAACAGATTCTAGAAGTTTGTATCATAAAAAGGTTTTGCTAGTTCTAAGTGGCTTGAGAACTCACGAGTTCTCAGTCGCGTCCACCACTGTTTGATCATGCGCCAAGATGCGTGCGTTTTTCCTTTTTTTCTTTTCTTTTTCACGTTTTTTCCAGTTGCATGCGACCTGTAACTGAGATTTTCTGATTACAAGCGGTTTGCAACTGAATTTTTTCCAGTTGCAAGTTGGTCGAAACTGATTTTTTTTGAGTTACAAGTGGGTTGTAACTGGATTTTTCGGTTGCAAGTGGGTTGTAAGTTGTAACTGAATTTTTCCGAGACAATTTTCGAATTTGAACATTTTTTTACCAGAACTCATGCTTACGTCATGCTTACGTCAGCCGACTGAGAACTCACGGGTTCTCAGTCGACTGAGCTCTAGGCGCGCCCATCATAAAATGTGCAATGTTGATTTTTTTTGGTATGTTTGTTTTGAAGAACACTCGAAGGAGGAATGAGTATCGACCAGTTTGATAAGGTACTGAACCGGAAAGTCATTGAGATCTCTGACTCAAGTGATCTGACTGTTTTATAAAGTTCAATTTGTTTTTGAAAGTTTTGAAAAAATCTGAAAAAAAATCATCATGTTGTAAATGATGTATACAATAATCGTGGAAAGTCACCATGCGAATTTATTTGGTACATAAAAATGACAAGGTTCGACTTTGACACTTTTATCGGATCTATATTTTAGTGTGTACTCTCTCTGTTTTATATTAGTTTGCGTTGAAATGGATGTATTTAACACTAAAACATGTCTAAGCACATCGGTTTAAATATCAATTAATATGGAATAGGGTAGTAGCTCAAAACGTAAAGTATTTTGCACTAACATTTTAGGCCCCGTTTGGAACAAAGGAAATTCGTAGGAATATGATTTCTGCAGAAAACTTTCCTATGACACCGTTTAGAACAAAGAAATAGGAATCTCAGATTCTTTTAAAATTACTATGACATAAGCTATTTCATAAGAATTTTGAAGGAAAGCAAACATGAGGTCTCACCTTATGTTTTCATCTTCCCATGTCTATAATTTCTGTATTTTCCTGTGTGACAACCAAACGATATTTGGAAAAATTTCATGTGGTTTTTAATTCATATAGGAATTTAGAAAACATGACAACTCAATTTCTTTGTTTTTCCTATTACTACGCATCTCTTTCAGATTTCTGTCAAACTAAAAATATAAGTTGGATTTCAAAAAATAAATATATGTTGATTTAACAAAAATGGTGAAATCAACTGAAGTTCGGGAGCACGAATTCTCCACTGGATCCTGAACTCCGCCCAGCTAAATACGAATATTCCTCTCATCGTCCAACACTCTTTCCCCTTGCTAACTTGCAGAGTTGCAGCAGCAGCAGCTGTTTCAGATCCGTGCCGACTCAGTCCCCGCTGCTATCATCCACTCCTCAATCCCGGCGGCCAATCGCATCCCAACAGACCTCGTCGCGGCACGGCAAGTCGGCAATGGTGGTCTCGTACACGCAGGAGCACGTGTACCGGCACCCCTGGCACCGCGTCACCGCGGCGGCGTGGCGCAAGTTCACGGACCCGCCGGCGGCCGCCCGCATCCTGGACGTGGAGACGCTGTCCCGGCGCGTGGACCCGCGCGCCGGCCGGCTCCACGCCGTGCGCGCCATCGCGGGCCGGCCCCCGCCGCTCCCGCTCCTCCTCCGCGGCCTCGTCGCCGCCGCCGCCGCCGGAGACGGCGCGGCGGTGCTCTGCGTGGAGCGCACGTCCGTGGACGCGGCCGCGCGGGACATGCGCGTGGCGTACCGCAACGCCACCTTCCGGCGGCTGGTGGAGGTGGAGGAGCGGTGCAGCTACGCGCCGCACCCGGCCCGGCCCGACGAGTGGACGCTGTTCACGCAGGAGACGAGCATCCGGTGCGCGCCGCTGTTGGCCGTGTCGGCGGCGGTGGCGGAGATGGTGGAGCGGCGGTGCGCGGAGAGCTTCGTGCGGAACGCGGCCGAGGGGACGGAGGTCGTCGAGAGGATCTGCCGAGGCCTGGCCGACGAGGGGGAAGAGTAGGAACAGAGCATTGGGCGCGACATGTAAATACATACGGCAGACAATAATAAGAAGAGTAAATTCAGAATGATCGTGGAATACCCCTTATTTCAAAAAAAAAAATCGTGGATGAATTTGCTTGGCTTGTCATCTGTCAAGGCTCAGATTATCAGATACGTAGACGTAGAGGTTCAGCTACATGCGTCCTACAATTTCCAAATGTTCAATTCAGAATCATAGCTTGCGGAAGCCTCACAGGTGTTGTACCAGTAAAAAGGACTGTGACACCCACTTCCTTTCTAGCAATTCCTTCAGTGTGGAACGTGTACGTGTTGTTCTTTCGCCCATGCTAAGTGGCCGGCCGACAGTAATCGGTGGCGGCGATCGCACTCGCACACGTGTGTAGCCTACTTCCGCCGCCACGTGTGTGGACTTCCCTGTTCAAGCTAGGAGATTCAGGTTCGCGGCGTCGCGTTACCTCCCAGCAAACCGGAATGTACCACACAAAAAACACATCACTGTGTCTGTGCGTGCGCTGAAGGCCAACCGAAAGATGTTTCTACTTCGCAGGGTCTTACGTGAGCAGAGCATTGGGCGCGACAGATTGATTGCCCTTGTGTAAATACCCGTAGATAATAATAAGAAGGGTAAATTCAGAATGATCGTTACGAAAGTTTGAACAAAAGCAGTCAAAAGCAGCCAAAACGATTGCACTACAGATTTAACATAAGCAGCCAAAAGCCCTATCTTACTAGACGGGAGATGCAGCCAATCGGCGCGGATAGAGAGAGCTCGTCGCCGGCTAGTCCGATTCCTCTTCAAGCTTCGCCGACGAGGAGCTCGTGTCGTCATCACCATCAGCGCGGATGCCCGTGTCGCTGACCTCCTCGCTAGAAGATGACTCGCCGCTGCTCCCGCTCTCCTTGCAGTAGGCCACCTTGCGCCCGCACGGCTCGAAGATCTTGACGAGGAGGGTTACATCCCCGTTGAACTTGAAGACAAGCCGAAACCACGGCTAGATGCGGGCGGCGGGCAAAGGACCTCCACTCGTGTGACAAAAAGATGACGTCGTCCTCCTTGCGCCGGCGCCACACCAGGACGGACCATCGCGGCATCCATCCATTCGCAGCCAGAAACCGCTCGGTTGGTCTTCCCCAACCCCGTCTGAGAGGCACCGAGAGAAGTGAAGACGGCGTCGGACACAGCTGCGGAGGGACACCATGAACTCGTAGCACTCCATGCCCTCACAATAGGGAGGCGGGGCGCCCGCGGGGTTGCGACGGCCACGTGAGGCCGGCTCGCGGCCGCGAGCACGACTCCCACGTGGCCCGCCTCGGCGTGCGCCGCTTGCGCCATAGACGCTGTTGTGGTCAGCCACCGCCTCGGCTCCGCTTCGACCTCGTCCCCGAGCGCCACGAGCCATCACGGGGATGTGCATGGCGAGGCGAGGAGGAGGGGATGTGCACGGCGGGGTGAGGGGGAGGCGAGGCGAGGGGATGTGCACGACAAGGCAATGACGGGTGGGGGCTGCCTATCGGGTGGGGTGTCCAGACGGTTTCCGGCGGGCCCAGGCAAGCCCCCGAGTTTAGCGGGTGGGCAGGGGGTGCCGGACACAAATTTTGAGAGTGCCACTGTGACGTTTTTTTTAATCCGGACCCATTGTGCCTTTGGGCCGTCTGAAGGGATACGCTCTCAGATCATCAGATACGTAGACGTAGAGGTTCAGCTACAATCACAGCTGCCACTCCAAATGTTCAATTCAGAACCACAGCTTGCGGAAAGCAGTTACCTGTATGACTGCCACAGCCTCACAGGTGTTGTTCTACGAGTAAAAATGACGGTGACGCCCACTTTCTTGCAGTGTGCCGCGTGTTGCTCTTCCGCCGGTGCTAAGTGGCCGGCTGACAGTAATCCGCGGCGGCGATCGCACACGTCTGTAGCGTATTGCAGGCCTTGCAGCCGGGACGTGTGTGGACTTACGTGTTCTTGTTTGGAGATTCAGGTTCGCCGCGTCTAGTACACTCCAGTAAATCGGAACTGTGACAGAGATGGCCTCCAGCTGAAAGAGAATACACTGGCGACCCTTGGAGGTGTCAGTCGTTGGAGCGCTACACGTCTCACTCTTTCGAGTCATGGAGTTCCTAGCTATCAAAAATCATGTCTGATACCAACGTGGCACCCGTCGACACGATAGTATGGTGGATTATTAAACCAATCTAGCACCCGGCCGGGCGTTTGAGTTAGCTGGTGATGGGTCGGGTGGTGGTGCAGCCGTTTAGGCCAAGTCAACACGTTGTCGGCACCCGTGCACCATTAATCATCGTCACGGACAAGGTCCAACCTCTGCAGTTAGCTTAACCACGCCTCAATGCTCGACGAATTAGTTCCCGTGCGCCGGCAGCTGATTTCAGAACCAAAGTTGTCAGTGTCAACGCAACCACTGGTTCCCGTGCTTAGCCACAGCTTAACCGCCAGCTTATCCCGGTTTCTGCATGCCGTGTCGGCATGCAAATCTGGTCGTACATGACGCGTAAATCTCAAAATCTGGTATTAGCAAACACTGAGACTAGTGTGTGCGGACAGTGACACGTAGAGGAACCACGGTGAGCGTGAGCGTGAGCCGCCGGAGAAAGGAGCGGTCCGTCGTGCTAATCCACACAGCTCAGAAAGAGCCAGAAAGCGAGGGGCAAGCTTAAGTAATCTGATCGGCGGGGCCATGGCCGGAACGTGCGGGGTATATGCAAAGCCGACGCGGCCGATGGTTTGGGCTGGATGTATTGTTAATCTTTCGGCGTGGTTCCTTGCCTTGGTCGGGTGGGTCAGCTTCGGCTGGCGGCTACTTGCTCTCTAGACGCGGCGCGGCCAACGATCACGCGGCACGGCGCCGGTGACCGTCCTACCCTTCCCAGCAATCAACACGCCTCCCCCTTGGCTCCAGCCCGAATCTAATCTGCGGCCAGAACGGAGCCACGGGTGCCGCGCCACGGCCACCCGCTTTTTTCGTCCCTCACAGTGCCCGCCAAAACGGAGGGCAGCGTCGCCAATTCACGCCAAATACAACACGCGGGGGGAAGGCCGCAGGGAGGTCGCTGTCGCGTCCTCCTCCTCCTCCTCCTCCCGATAAAATGGCCCCGATCTCCGCTCCGTTCCCCTCGCCGATCGACCCACCCACCCCAGCTCCACAAACATTCTTCAGCCTAATCCCGTACCTACCGCGACGACGTACGGATTCGTTCTCCGGACGGACGCACGCACAGCAGAGACCCAGCGTTCGCTTCCCTTCCCCATGGCGCAGCGCGACCACGGCAAGGAGGACCCCACGGAGGTGCGGGCGCCGGAGATCACGCTCTGCGCCAACAGCTGCGGCTTCCCGGGCAACCCCGCCACGCACAACCTCTGCCAGAACTGCTTCCTCGCCCGCCCCGCATCCCCGTCTTCCTCTTCCTCTTCCTCATCATCCATGCCGGCCGTCTCCACCCCTCCCGTGCTGGTCGTCGACAGGCCCAGACCAACGCCGGAGGAGTCGTCACCTTCACCCGCGGCATGCGCCGCGGCCGCCATCGTTGACCGGGCTCCGGCTCCGGCGCCGCCAGCGAAGCCTTCGGTCAACCGGTGCTCCAGCTGCCGGAAGCGCGTGGGGCTCACCGGGTTCCGCTGCCGCTGCGACCGGACCTTCTGCGGCGAGCACCGCTACTCCGACCGCCACGGATGCAGCTTCGACTACAGGGCCGCCGCCAGGGACGCCATCGCCAGGGACAACCCCGTCGTGCGAGCCCCCAAGATCGTCAGGTTCTGATGTGAGGGGAGAATTTCGGCCGGATCGAGGCAAAGAGATAGTAGTAAAAAAGAATGGAAATTTGTTTGAAGGTGTACGTGGGCTGTTCTTCAAGGTGTTTCCCTTTTTTTAAATCCTTTAATATTGGAAATGAAATGGGAGGAGAGGAGGTGGCGCAAAAGATTAGTGTGTAATACTTACTATAAGAAACCGGTGGTTGAGGCAAATGGGAAAGAAAGTTTAATCCGCTCGTTCTCTAAGCAAGATCATTTGTTTTTCCATATACTTTCTCTTTTCACTATTATAAAATCTTTTAAATATTTCAATTTTAATTAGAAGATACTAGGAGTACTACTTATCAATGAAATCAAGGAGTATTATTTGCATTTCACACACCAAATAAATGATTACACCATCATCACAGTCCAATGATTGAAGGAATCAAAATGAGTAGGAGTAGCTCGATTGCCAAACATTTTGGTCCATAGCTAGCAGCACTAGTAGTACGTATTTAAACTGAATCCCTTTCAAAAGGTACTTCTCTCCCACCTTTGCATCTGTTTGGCAGGCCAGGTCCACCGTCCTACGCACTCCACCATTAGCAGACGTACGTGTCGTTGCTCGACTACTAACAATATACGCAGAGCCAAAGGCAGGATTTTGATTAAGACGGCCGGTTGCTGTCGTGGCAGTCTCGGCCCTCGTGGAGAAGAAGCACGCCAACTCTGCTTTCTCCTGCCTGTTGGTGCTGGTGGTGGCCGGTCGTCTTTTCCTCGACAGCGATCGCTTGCTGACTCCTTCCTCGCTCGATTCTCCTTGATTAATCCCAGCTTGTCTGCTGGTGGTATGAATGGATTGAGCTCTTGTTCGTGCTGAATATTGGTAGTATGAAATCATGAATCATTCAGGCTAGCTGCTGCTTGAGGTTCACCGAGGCAGAAACAAGAAATAGTATTAATTCCGTGGAATTCGCTGGGGGAGATTACCGATTTTGTTTTCTCCACACGCCCGCATGAACAAGACCGGTTGACTTTTTCGCGGTGAAAAGGAAGTGGGAGAGGAATTGGTACAGGCCCAGGCCCGTTCTTGAGGAGAAGAGGATCAGCGTTGACAATGGTGCTGCCTGCAGGGAGAAGACGGTTTCTGAATTGGTACAGCGGATTCAACCTTTAGTTCACGGTTCGACGTGGACGGCGTCAGGACAAAGGCGACGCGTTGTGCATTTTTTTTTTCCATTCCAAATAGTAGGACCGGACACTGAAGAACACGTCGTCGTCTTCATTGCTGATTCCAGTCTGGAATTCGTATGCTGCTTCTACTAGTCAAACCGATTGCTAATCTTTTTTTAGCGGAAGATTTGCTGGTCTGTAGCCGTCGCGGCTCACGTTAGCCCATCTTCGATGCCCCGGGCAGCACCTGTGTCACAGATCATATAGGTTCCTAGACCACAAGTTTTTTGTTTAGAAATCAATACCATACTCATACTCTAATAGTACTCCCTCCATTTTAGAATATAAGATGTTTTAGCCATTTCTTATATTCATATATATATGTAGACATATTTTTAATGTACATCTACACTCGTTTTAATGTGAATCTAGACAACATGTGATACACATAAAACATCTTATATTGTCAAACAGAGAGTACATGTTTCTAACTATAGATGAGATGTTTCCTATTATATTATAAAATAAAATATCTATACAACTTACTGAACATGTTGGGATACATTAATCTAAACCGCTCAATTATCAATCAACTATACAGAATATCTTAATGTCGACCGTCGAGCATCAAATATTTAACCGGTCAAACCATTATTTGGATCCATATAAAAGATCTCCCACAATCCATCGCCCCCTGCTCCACCGCCGGCACTCCACACGGCCACACAACACCGCTTGATCCATTCTACGGGCGTTGAAACCAATCTAAAAGAGGACGACCAAATACTCAATCCAATATCTCCCCAATACATGCATCGCTTTTTCTATGGGCAGGGAAGCAAGGATCAAGTGGTAGACACAAGTAGGAACTTAGGTCTGGCGGATTCAAGTCGCCTCCTCACTAAGACTGCCGAGGGAATCAAGGATCAAGCGACAGCCACAAGTAGGAACTGAGGCCACGGACTGACAGCACGACGACCCAACCCAATTCATATACAGACAAGTAACACCGTACCAACATGTTGATTTCATCTCAGAATCCCTAATAAGACTGCTTCATCCATGATGTGTCATGAAGAAAATTTGATTCTGTGTATGTAATTTCACCACTCCTCCGTTACTTCTCCGTTTTTTAGAAAGGGAAGGAGAACAAGTTAGGCGCCTAGGTTGGTCTGTACCACATCCAGCAGTATGCTGGACTGAACCGGTAGTCTTTGCATCAAAAAGAAAACGACGACCAACCACTTAACTTTGATGTTTGTAAGTCAGACATTTCCACTCCTTTCTCCCCCAGATTCATCTTGCCGACAGAGGGAGATTCAGCAAGCGCTTGATATATTAGTGAATTGTGAAAAAAATTATCCGAGGCATATGAAATTAAATACAGTTTATATTGAACTTTTATACTTCTCTAGGTGTTACTATTGTCATGTTATCGTATTACAAGTATAATTTATGTTTGTTCGCATAGTTTAATTAATTAATATTACTAAATATTAGTTTGTGTGTTTTGTTGTTGTAGAATTCATCGAAATATACTAAGTTGCATTTTGTAGAAAAAATTGTTGCGTGACTTCTGTAATGCATAATCTTTATAATTCATAAATATTTTTAGTAAATATTTGAAAAAAATACGATCTAACAAATGCCTCAAAAGCACTTTCTAGCGTATGATCAAGTAAGTTTCTTATGAAAACTTGTAGAGTATAAGTAAATCCAATTATCTACTTTTTAATGGTCAAAATTGCCTAGCAAGTCAAACTTTAACAAACCGTGCGTATTTTGTAGATGGTATTGAAACTACATTGTTTAGAGTGACCACCATTTAATAAAAAACATTGTATGGTTTCTGCTATGTTTGCAGAAAAACTATTTTTAAAAATGCTGTTAGGATATATGCTTGCTATCATTTGCTACACACAAGTCCCCCGCCTGTTTATGAAATGAAAACTTTGTTGCATGGAGTTAAACATGAAAATCTAGTTACATATATTTGGAACCTTCATGACTCAGCGGAAAGAGAAGAGCATGGTAACTAAACTTGTTGTTGCGCTGGTTTGTTCTTACGTCCTAAGAGGCCCGTGGTGTGTATTTGCTTCGACAAATTAATTTTACTAGATTTAGGCGTGCGCCCTGGCGCAGGATCCCTAGAGCCCTATGTTCACAGAACATCATACACGATGCTAATAATTAACGGATAGAAAATCACATCCATATGTAAGGTCGAGCACCCAATTAGACAAAAATTAGACATAAACAATTTCATGCCGGTAAATGACACGTAAGCACCAATGAAAAAAGTAGGTCATGAACATCTCCGCCTCGTGATGACGCCTTTTACCAATCGAATGCATATTCCGCCTTCGTTTATAAATCACTGTCCCCATCGCGTGGAGGCAGGACCCACTCATAATAAGATTATACGCAGACCCCCGCCCAGCGCACCTCGGGAAGGAACCAAGATCATCACGACACCTCGGTTTCCCACATGCCGAGTACAACGGTCTTTTTTTTTCTAAATACATTTTAGTTAGAATTTTCACAAAAATGAATATTTTCAAGATTTTTAAATTTTAAATATAAATTTATTTTTCGTTGAAAAGCTGAAAATAAATGATGGTCTGCACCAAATATGTGCCATGAACAATAAGGAGGGCGTTGTGTTCCTCACTTCCTGCGAAACAAATGGCGACCCTGAAGGTTGGCTTTGAAATGGCACTTGGGCTCAATGCTTGCTCACCTGTTCTGTTCGTACGATGCTAGTGCAGCCAGAAAAAATCCCATCCCAGTGTACGCCGTCCCAATCGCCGGACAAGCTCCCTCTCTCCTCTCCCCACCCTCACAAGACTGCAGCGAGCGAGCGACGAAGATGAACAGGAGATTTGTGAATCTGGTGACGCATCAATGGGCCGAAGGTATTCTTACGTTGGGCCGCATAGATCTGTCCCCATGTCCTCCAGCGGTCAGCAAATGCAGCACTAAATTCTCAAAAGAAAAAAAGAGCAAATGCAGCACTTGCCACTCTAAAAAGAAGAAGAAGCAAATGCAGCACTTGAAGCAGCAGATGAAGTAGCGAAGAGGAACGCATCTTTCCCAGCGATGCAGGCTCTGAGGCTCCCTCCCTCAACCATGAACTTCAGTACATATTCCACTGGCAGCCTCGATATCTTCGCGCTCTTGAGCTCTCGTCCCACCTGCACTGCACTTCAGTACATACGGGCTACGGCCGGCAAGGCTCGGCTGTACGACGCGGACAGGCATCTCTTCTGTGCCATGGGCAGCCTTAAGAAACCCATGGCTTCCATCCACTCCCCTAGTTCAACCTGTGGTTTGGGTTCACAGCTTCCAGTCCCAACCATTTGCGTGTGCTGCGGACCTGTCTTCCATGGACGCGGACAGACAGCCCACTGTCCAGCATGAATGGCAAGATGTGAACCCACCCGACGGAGAGGTGTGGCTTCCGACGCGTCTCAAGCTCCTCATCCTGGGCAATGGCAAGTTTCTTATCGCCAAGATCACCTTGGAAGCGGAAGCAACCCGTGAGCGTTTTGCTGTGTTTACCGGCGTAGAGATGATGCATGATGTCGCCGGCCGGTGATGGCAGGAGAGTTCAGATGGTCAAGCACAAGTGCGCATGCTTTGCCTTCAAGGGTGAAACCATCTACTGGGTGCTCTAATCTGTCATTCTGTCGCATCTTTTTTGCGGTCATATATTTGCTTCCTCGTAGCTCGATCTCTGCATAATTAAGGCGTTGTGCGTCTGATCCATGTATCAGATGGTTTATCACTCATTCTGTTTTGCAGACAAGTGCAGCAAGAAACGAAACTCATTTTAGAATCCTGATGAATCATAATTTAGTGGAAAATTGAGCAAGTTTGGTCTCTTGGTGACCTGAGAGGTTGCGGTGCTCTGAAACCTGAAGACCCGGAGACAGTGGAGTTTCCGATTCCTTTTCATCCGCTTTACTAAAGGCAGTCCAAATATGAGACCTAAACTACTACTCCGTCCGTTCTCATTTAATTGACTCAGATTTAGTACAACTTGTATTAAATCTGAGTCAATTAATTCGGAACGGAGGTTGTAGTACCTTGTAGCCTGTAGGTGTGACTGCACAAACCACACGGCCAAACATGACACCACTGATTAAATGATGATTAGTGCCTCAAATCGCTATGTCATTTTTCCATGGCGCCAAAGGTCAAGGACCTACGTCTGATTTAGACTTCTCTAATCATCAGTTCGTCACACACAAACAGACGGAAAAGCCTTCTTGTCCTGTTATAATCGTCGCCTTTCACATCTCTGTCACCCCTTTACAAGGCCAGGTACCATGCATTATTAGGGAGAGATCATCAAGATTAACACGCTAACTATCACCGTTTGCTCTAGAACACTGGCATGTAATGGCCGACCGAGTTAGCAACACCTTTCGTAAAAAAAAGGAACGAGAAACTTGCAGTTTTCTTACTCTAACTAAGGCTTTGCATAGTGTGGGCTAGCATGTCTGCAACTCATCAGCTTTACGACTTCAGCATTCCACTTGTGAATTGTTAAAGACTAACCGGTGTTATTGTGCGATCACCAGTGTTGATCGAGCAGGAGGCTAATCTTGCTCCGAGATTAGTTATACCAGGAGACAGAACTAATAATAATGGTGAGGAAAATCAATGAGATGATGCATGCATGTTTCGTTGTCTGCGGACGTGCTCCTGCGTCCTGCTCCTGCAGCTTGACTGATGCGTGGATCGGTGGATGCCATGCCTAACCACGTTCTCTAATCATTGTTTCAGACACGAACAAAACAAGATCTTCGATCGAGTGATGAGTAATGATAGCTTCCAATCAAGGTCTAAAACCTTGACCACGCCATGGCGTGATCGGCCATCACCGGCACTGCTGCTCCATCTCATAATACATATGCCGTGCAGTGCAGCATAAGAGTCGTTGCTTGTTGAAGCGTCAGGGTGCAACTTGTAAACTATACTGCAGATCGATTACGTGCCCCAAGAATTCAGGCAGGGCTCCACGAAAAAACTATATATAACTTGGAGAAAAGACAGAACCGAGAGACACCTCCCTTCAAAAGAGAATAAAAGCAGATGAGAGACACTGCACATATGTTTTTTTTAAAAGATACCACATTTATCTTTTCCCTCCAAACTTGAAGCAGGATTTCAGGCTATTTTGGAAGCCCCCTGTTAGTGCCGAGAAAAGAATAGTGCTTTGCCCCTTGCAGCTCTTGCGGCGCGTTGTTTCTTACTGACGGATTCACGGCACTGACGAACACTGTTAAGTCTGCTTACGTACTGAACGCTGCGTGGGTGGACAACACTGAAACTCTGGTAGGGGGAGATGATCAGATCAGATGCAATCTGGACGTGGTTCGATTCAATGGTGTCGGTCCCGTTTCTGACGAGAGATCTGTTACCAACGAACTTGTGATCTGGTTGCCACAAGTGGCAATTGCTCTTATGCTGTTCTGGAGGAGACGTGCGTGAGTCATACACTGACTCACACACACACAGACACAGTGTCAGCAGAATTGCTGTAACATTGGTGTTCTGCTCATTGTAAATTCAAGGACAATAATTTAAGGTACACGTACTACATTAGTCATTGTTAATTAATTCGCATATGCATTGTTAGTTCGAGTAAAGCCACAGACTTCATCGATAACGTACGCGTGTACACGTGGGCTGAACTGACCAATGGACATTGCTATGGGTATACAAGAAGAGCGGTTTTTCAATCGTTCCGTCAAATTGATGGCACATGTCAACTCAATATCTATGTGCGCGATTTTTTATGTGATTTTACATAATTTACGAATGTATTTTTGCAAAGATTTAAACAATGTTCGGACCGAGAGCTATCTTTATTATTGATCTAACGCCATCTCTATTATTAATTTTACTTTACTTGGCATGGTTTCTCAAATGAAATTAGCCAATGTCTAGAGATTTTAAGTCCAAACGTCACTAGGACCAATTCACTTTTTTTTTTGGAGAAAAGTACTCTCGCCATCTCAAAATATAAGGCGTCTCTTGATTTCCGTTTGTTAACATCATACAATTTGATTATGGTTTGTAATAACAAGATCTCTAAAAAATTGGCATAAAGATGTATGAAATGAAACAATTGTACAAAAATACTGCGGAATACCGTTTTCTGAAATGGGGAATAAAACCCCGGCCTCTGTCTCAATTGATGCACACAACCGTTAAACTGCATAGTTATAGATCCAAATATACATTTGTTGGCAACAAATACGGAAATACCGACCAACGAAAAACAAATAAGATGTGGCACTTATGCACAATCTAGCCTATTAAGTATTAGTGAACCGCTTCAATATTAATGATCAAAATCATGGAACAAACACCGTTAAAAAAACTGTGCCTAATAGCGCTAAGTTGTAACTTCATCTAACAGTTGTGTCATCATCAAAAGGTGGGCATCAATCAAGTTTTATCAAACAAAGAAAACCTTGCACCACCATTGTCTCCTCTGTGCTTGTGATGATCTCGGCTTACCACAAGCTGTCACTAGGACGACATGACATGCAAATCTTTACATGTTCTTGAAAAAAGAAAAGAATCCATGATCGTGCAACTTTTGACAAGCGGTCAATGGTCATTGGCGATAACACTATTCCACCAAAGGACTAGTACTTGTCGAACTTTGTTATGCATTGGCACGTCAGCTGCAGTTAAGTTTCACCCGTTGCGCTGTAATACTCCAGCGTTGCTTTGCACGGACGTGTGCAATAAAACACAAATTATGAGCCGCATCCAAACGTCCTATCGAACACCATCATCTTTGTTCACGTGCAAATCGCGACCCTCGATCATGGTATCCGAATCTACTGATGTTCCATTGCATCACCTGACTGATGCCTTGGCTATTTCTCTTCAAGTTTGAATATATATCCTCCTGCAAAGAATTTCTGCTGACATTGTCCGCACGTGTAAAGTTCAGGCCTTGAGCTCCACGCCCAGTGATCTATCTTTTCTTCGCATATATTAATCGATCGATCGATCGACCGATGGTTGTGCAACAGCCACATTTTTTAAATTTAAAAAAAGTGGGCCAAGCGCGCCAAATCACTTGCCTAGTTTTTTTTGTACATTTAAATTTAAATCACTTGCCTAGTTGGGTCCGGCCAGTTGCTGTAATTCCCAAGCAAGCTGGACTGAAACCGGAGCAGCATTCCAAATCTGCCGACTATAAAGTATAAATATAAACAACAGCAAGACAAACTGAAAACTAAATCACTGTGACTAACCAGTTACTATCTGGCAGATAGTAAGTCTGAATTGGATAATCACTTGGACAAACCAGATACAAGTACTACTCGGTAATTAGCTTCGTCTCGGATAAAACCGATGTGACGAGGAAAAACAAAGCTGTGGGGAAGATCGACGACGACAGCGAGCAAAGCCACTCTCTCTGCTTCATTAGCAAGCTAAGACAAAGACGCCGATTAAACTGTGCCGCCGCATTGCACATTACCCGGCACCTGCCTCCATTAATCCTTTTTCATGGAGTATATCTGTGCACTACACGCCTTGGCTGCTCGCACTCACGAGCCACGTAGAGCGCAAGCCGCACGCCTCGATTCCACTTTCGACACGACGTGCCTCATGCACCCCGCCGTGGGCACGGTGGTGGACATAGACCTCGGCGCCGTGCGCGCGGTCCGGGTGCTGGGCCGCGGCGCCATGGGCACGGTGTTCCTCGTCGCCGGCCCGACGACCGAGTGCTACGCGCTCAAGGTCTTCGACAAGCGCGGCTGCCCCGCGGCGGCACGCGGGCGGGAGGACGCCGCGCGGCGCGCGCGGTGGGAGGTGTCCGTGCTGTCCGGGCTCGCGCACCCGCGCCTCCCGTCGCTGCTGGGCCGCGCCGAGACGCCCGACCTGCTCGCGTGGGCCATGCCCTACTGCGCCGGCGGCGACCTCAACGAGCTCCGGCGCGCGCAGCCCGACCGCGTCTTCTCCCCCGCGGCCGTCATGTTCTACGCCGCCGAGCTCGTCTCCGCGCTCGCCGAGCTCCACGCCGCCGGGATCGCCTACCGCGACCTCAAGCCCGAGAACGTCCTCCTCCGCGCCGACGGCCACGTCACCCTCACCGACTTCGACCTCTCCCGCCGGCTGCCGCCCAAGTCTCCGTCAGTGTCCACGTCCACGTCCGCCGCGTCGTCGTCGTGCTCCTCGGCAACGCCATCTCCGACGACGCCGAAGCCCCACGCCCGTGGCCGGGGTCGACAGTACCGCCACCTGCGCCGAATCTTCGCGAGAAGCGAGTCCGCAGCGGCCGCACCGTCAGAATCCACAGAGGATGAGCCCCGCAACCTGGCGTGGTACCTCAACAGAGACGATGGCGGCGTCGACCGTCTGAAGAAGGCCAAGTCCGCGAGGGCGTTGACGTCGGCGAGCCGCGGGAAGAAACAAGCGAGCTTCTCTTCGGCCGCGAGCGCCGGCGGCGTCACGTGCGAGAGGTCGTTCTCTTTCGTGGGGACGGAGGAGTACGTGGCGCCGGAGGTCGTCCGTGGCGACGGGCACGAGTTCTCCGTGGACTGGTGGGCGCTCGGGGTGCTCGTCTACGAGATGGCGTTCGGGAGGACGCCGTTCCGCGGCCGGAACCGGAGGGAGACATTCCGGAACGTACTGCTCCGGGAGCCTGAGTTCTCCGCGGATGTCCGTCGCCGGTGGCCGGACCTCACCGACCTCATCTTGCGCCTGCTGGATAAGGATCCTGCGAGAAGGCTGGGGTTTTCGGGCGGCGCCGACGAGGTCAGGGCGCACCCGTTCTTTGCCGGGGTGGCCTGGGACTTTGCCGGATTTTAAGATTGAATATACAGTGTAGATTATGCTAGAGTAAGTTTTGCCACTTTGTCAATCTTAAAATCCGATCCGCGGGTCTAGTGTGTATGAAATTGTTGCACTAGTCAGTTATCCTAAAAGTTTGAATTGATGGAAAGGGTTAGTCACTATATTTATATTCAACACTCCCTTACGTATAGGCTATTTTGAGAAACACAGTACAGACGCAGACGCTCACACACGCACGTACAGACACCCATATGACCGCACACACGCAAACCCTACCCCTATGAGCACCTCCGAGAGACTGGTCCGGCAAATCTTGAGATTGACGAAGTCACCACGGGCGCATCGCTGTTGACGGGCACGTCACTTACCACTGAAAGCATAGTGCCGGTTAAATCCTGGAAAATCCAGGAAAATGCGAGCACCCATGTCAAGTCTGGGACTTGAACCTGGGTGGGCTGGTTCCACCACAAGGAACCAAACCAGTTGAGCTAGGCTCACTTCGCTTACGTCTAGGCTATTTTAGTCCTTAGCGTGGCATTGGTGCAGTCCGCAGGATTTCTTTTTCTTCATATTTTTATACTGCGTGAGCAGGGTCTCGAACTTGAGACCTCTTGGCTCTGATACCATATCGAATTGTTGCACTAGCCAGTTATCTTAAAATTTCAAACTGATGGAAAGGGTTAGGCACTATATTTATATTCAACAGTGTGTTCATATGGGTAGTGTGAGTATTATCGTGTGTATGAGAATGTTTGCGTCTGTACCATATTTCATAAAGATAGTGATTTTGAGACACGAACACGTGAAGGAAATACGAGCTCTTATTTGAAAATGTTGCGAAGGAGGGAGTACATCAAATATAGTTTTGAAAGCGTTCTGGGTGATTAAAAAAATCATCTTCTAAAATGGTTTTGTAGGATTTCTATAACTATTTTAGAGGCTACATTGTGAAATTCCACTGCTTAGATACTCCAAAATCCAGTGTACCGCATAATGCCCCACCTGACAGTGAGCAATTCTTACGCCTCGACCCATCTCCCTTCCTCTCACTCCTCTTCTTCCTCTTGCTACCGAGCATGATAGCGCTTCCCGCCCCCGTTAGCGGCTCCTCGATCTCATGCCTCCTCCTACACACCTCCCCATGTTGCTTATCGACACCGACCCTTCCCTTCTCATTTTGATTGGCGAAGCCGTTGACGGATCGCTGCTTGGTTGGGTGCCCTGAAAAGAAAGGGATAAAATAGCACGACAATAAGTATTTTCCTCGATAGAGAACCAAGATCTATTTAACCTTTAAGAGAAGGGAGAACGTCAACCAAGTATATGGTACCTGCACACGAAACACAAAACTAACTTGCCCCATCATCCAGTAAGATATTGTCAAGATTTTCGTCCATCTACTTACAAGGATTAAATGAAAGATGTGGATGAAAGTGATGAATACAAAGAAACTAAAAACGGACTGACGAGGAAACAACATAAACCCAAGTAAAGCGAGGATGTAAATATATTAAAATATGAATTGAGGGGCATAGTTTCATTAGAGCCTTCTCTCCAAATAGATAAATCATTGTTTGGTGAACCCATTACGGTTAGGCAACGACTAAACTGGAATTAACTTTGCTAATTATGATTACGATTATGACTGTTAATGCTAATGTGAAGACTGTTAATGCTAATATTTCATATACGAATTACACACATATGGACCATCATCGTGCTGCATCTTTATCTAATACTCCTTCGGTCCCAAATATAACCCCGTCTCATACAATGTTTCACCATGCAGTAGGTACCACGGTAGTAGTTCATATCGATCTCTGACCTAGTGACATGTACGTTTGCATGTCCATTTCATCTGTATTGAAACCTTATCCAGGCCGGTTGCTGCTCCACATGTCACACTTCTCCATTACTTCAACCTAATGTGACTTTGCCCCCTACAAAGTCAGGTGACTTTGAGTCACTGACATATGAGTCCACCCGATTTGGGGTCTACTTGTCATGGATTCAAAGTCGGCCATGTCAGCAAATGCAAAGTCAGCCAATCTCATTGGCACATGAGGCGATGCGTAATCATGTCTTCTACATAATTCAGGACACTATCGTCTACAGCTTCAGGTGATCAGGTCTTTCGGTTTCACATCTGCATACCGTACGCATTGATGATCTTCACTCGTTTGCATTAGCTTTATTTAGAACGACTAGTAGAGTTGGAGTTAGGACGGCTAGTACTATATACAGTTGCACGTTATATATTTCCGGCAGTTCGTGTTTAGACAGTTCGAATCTGTGACAAATGTGCCAGAGCTGTACATTTGGATTGCTTGTTGGAGGCACACTATAATACTACAGTAGATATAGTATGAAGTGATGCAATTCATCTTGCGCCTGCAGGCAGATCACTAATAACGAAGTTCTGTTAACTAGTAATTCCTTAACCTTGGCGCTTAGTGACTGTGACAAGGGACAGGTACTTAAAATGAGAACATTAATGTGGAGCGCGCTCGATAGGTGCAGCCCGCCGGCTTGCTAGGCATTCGCCACTTAGTTTCAGCTATAGGAGATCTAATCGGCGACATTGGGATATAAACTAAACAACTAGTCACTTTTCGCCGCATAATTTACAAGTGCGGTCAAGAGGTTTTGATGGGGAATGTTCGAGGGTTAGGGGACACTGGAGCCTTGCTTTTGAGTGCACAATTATAGGGGGTGGTTGTAACACGGGCCACTGGCCGTAGGTGCACGAGTTGGCTTATGTGACCTCTTCTTTTGGCTAACTTGTCCTTTCATATTTTACATTGTATAAGGGACCTACCAAAATACTGCGCTATAGTTTGATCAACGTGCATGTTTGCTATTGCTTATTACTTTTTTTTTCTTGACTCTAGAATCTCTGGTGGTATGGGGCGTTCGAACTCTTGTATTTTTGTTATCTCCTGGCAATGAAAATCGACCCGTGGGGCCTGCTTGTAAAAATGTTTGCTATTGCACGTGCTTCTGTTCGATTGTTGCCCAATTCCTAGTTAATTTCCTGAAGCTGATGCCGCCCATTGCGCAACGCTTTCCACTTAGCTTATTTGGCCACGGTTAAATCAGAGATTAAGTAATTAGAATAAGTTTTTCCGGATCAACTATATAAGACTTAGGTTTCACTCAACAATTCTACCATCACCGGATTGAACTTTCCCTTTATCTGAGAGAGGCAACGGTATTGGACTCAGTGGTGATTGGAGTGGGGATTGAACTTATCCACAATTGGCGAGGCAATGACGATGAGCTAGGTGATGTCTTCAGAACAAGGCGGTGGTTATGAGAAACTCAACTACGACGGTGATGACCCCATCCTCTAAGTTCAGAGTCTGGGTGGGTGAGCACGGGTAATGAGCTCATGTAGGGGTGCGGTGGAAGGGTCTATCGGAATTAACATCTAAGGGACGATGTCAAGGCAAAGAAATGTTGAGGAGGGAAGGGGACGACAACGCTGACCTGCAACGAGAAGAGATGGAATGGGTGTGGCAACAAGGAGGGGTAACGTGAAGGCACTCTTAGAGTATCCAGCGTTGTCCATTGTGTTATCTTTTTACGCAGTAGCTTTAGCGAACTTTGGTATAGTTATTTCTATCGCTCGACATCTCCCTATCGATCCAACCAAGATATTTTCATCATTTGTATTTGCACAATTCTTGATGCTTCGATCAAACTTTTTTTCTTCCAGAGTTAACTTAGAAATAGTTATTTTCTTGGTGATTTTCGCAGAGGTAAAGATGAGTACGGCCAGGGACAACGGTACGTACTACACACTAGGCCGGTGCTGATGCATGTCAAGGGAGCACGTCCTCTCATGCAAAACCTACTTTCCTCGTCCGGCAATGAAATATAGCACCGGAGTACGTACGTAAGGCCCTTGTAAAACCAACGTTGGAGATGGATAAATTCGACCAAGCTGTATGGCGAGACATGCCTGCACTAGTGGATGGTCAACGGCGATAGGGAAAGATGGGATCCATCGCCCTAACTCACATGCGATGCAACTACGTACTTCGATCGAGTGAATACGATGGACCACGCTTTCATCGAGTCGTTATCGTCCCGGTCGCAAGCACGACGAGTTGTTTCATCTCATGCATCGATCCGCCGGTCAAGGAGTGGTGCGCGCATGCTTTAATTTGGCAATTATTGATCTGAGTAGACTTGACTGATCATCTGCGGGTGAGCTTCTTTGGGAAAGGAAACCGCATCGGCTAGCCATCAGCATGTAGCTACTCAACTGAACGTCAATTGGCATTGCGTGTAGCTAGCCGTGTACGTAGGTGTATATCTAGCTCCTAGATTCCCACGCGACTCGAGTTTTTGTCATCGATCCATTGATCGATCTGCAAGACTGCAACAACGCGGCCCATGCATGGTATCTTAGGCTGCACTCGAGAGGAGAATCAGACGATCATGAGAGATGTAGCAGTATAGTATACTCTGCTGCAGAAGAATGTGAAGCATAGAGATGTGGTTTTCTACTCTGCTACAGCCAGCCTACAGATAACTGCATATGCAACCAACCGAGGATGATGAGTTCGTACGTCACATGCTATCTCGCACACGCAGGAGGAGGAAGAATGAGAACTAATCAGCTTCAGCATGTGAGAAAAAACGAGGAAGGTTGGGCTATGCCAGTGGCTTATCTTTAATCTGTGTTAAGCAAAGTGTCAAATCATCGATCGGTGCACACATGTGTGGCTTAGACGTCCAACCGATCGAGATGTACTGTGTAGTAAAACTGAGTAACTGGCGTCATTGGTGTAACAGCTGGATTGTAGGTCCTGTTTGAACTTGGGAGAAGTGGCAGAGCTAGGATTTAATTGGTGGGGGGTGTCAACCTTTATAAAGTTTTAAAAAGTTACTTGTTATGCTTGTTAGGCTTCGCTAGTTCGAAGTTTTGGCTGCGATTAATCCAAATATTAGTGGTAAACAGATTTATAAGTTTTTAGGGGGTGTACGAGGATATACCAAACGGTACCCTATCGTGTGGGTACCTGGTGCACGTAATGACTAAAACTCAATTGTCGGTAGACTGACGAAGCCCATCAAGGAAGACCCAAAAAGAAGAGTGCTTTCCAAGTTAGGCATAGTCGGTTGTAATTTCCATATCTGTAATCCTATTCGGTTACGTACCCGAGACTTGACCCCCCATATAAGGGCCAGGAGGGCGACCGATTAAAGGGACACAATCCCATAGCCACCAAACCCTAGCGAGATCAAACCCTTGCTAGACCCTTGTAATCGCAGCATACTCCATAATCAATACAGACAGGCAGGAGGTAGGGGTGTTACCTCACTCGAGGGCCCTGAACCTGGGTAACTCCAGCTTGTCAGCCGACGGATCTACTAACACTACACGTTCTCTACCTCTAAACTCTAACCCTAGGTCCTCAACTATGGGTATTGATGAGGATACCCCTTGTCAGGGTGCCATGGGTGCTTTGGCTGGGATTAATCCAAATATTACTAGGTAAAACGGATTTATAATTTTTGAGGGGGTGTCATGGCACCCCACTAGATCTGCCCCTGCTTGACGGTATTTCTTCTTTTCAATCCTGAACTAGACGTCGACAAAGTTTCCGTGGATCGGCCAACCAGACCTCCTAAATAAGACCAGGCCTCCTATTTACCGGATTAAGCGGCTCTAACCATGCCGCGTGAAGATTTTTGAATGGGCTCATTTGGTGTGGCCCATTAACATCTATGTATGGAGTCCACTGCTCATGGTAGGTCTATATTGATTTCTTGAGTTAGGTTTGCCTATACGTCGATTTGCATGATGCCATTTTGAGTAGCAACCAAGGGTTCATCTTCCTCCGACTGTCATCCATGGTGGGGTAAAAGGAGGGACTTGGATTCGGTGAGGACTCAATAATAAGCTCAAGAGATCACCGATTTAGATCGTCTAGAGTCTCTCATCTAACATCTTTATCACTATGGAGTCGGAAAGGGTTTGGGAGGAGGGGGTTGTTCTTCGAGCACCCGGATATGATATTTGAGGAGATGGTTGTGAAGTTGCGCCAGTACGGTAGAAAATCTTCACCGGTAACTATATGTGTTGGTGGAATCATCACCAGGTGGTAATAAGTACTCGGAAAAAGCTTACTGGCTCCTCCTCCAGCCGATATGAAGAAGACATTGAAACAAGTCAAAGCCAAGACAAACCAACCGATGCTCGGTGCACTACCGAGTCTTCCGAAGGTGACCAGCAGACAAGACGTAAAGTACTCGGCCATAGACCTACATGGTCGTCGTCAACCACGGTGCTGAGTCCCATCATCAACGTCACATATACCCGACACTGTAGATTAGAAGTCGGGTGGTGCCTACCGGCTCCACCTAGTACCCAGTATAGCTTTCATGTAACCAGCTCACCATCCTTGGGTTGGCATCCCCATGAAATGGGTTCAAATTATTCTCATCTCAACCCGCACCAGGGAAGAACAACGCCATTGTAATCCTTGGTGATCATCCACATAAGATCTCTAGCAGGAGTAGGCTGGGGTATTACCTCCACACGAGAGTCCCGAACCTGGGTACGTATTTGTCTCCCCTTACTCGTACCCGATTCCAGACGGACGCCGTCGATCGCACCATTAGGCCCCACCCACTCAAGCCATCCCGATGGCACTGCCGTGTACAAAACCACGACAATACACACCTGGCAACTGGATGTTTGTCATCGTTCCATGTGGAATGCCGGCCCATGCTTGCACTGCATGCATGCAGGATAAGCGCTTTGCTGGTAGTACGCCGACACTCAAGGAGGAGGATCAGATCGTAGTGCACTATGCGCTCTGTGGACGTCCGCGTCCGCCGGAACTCTGAGCGGACGCATCGGCCATCCCTACGTCGATCGAACCACCACCAAACGGCGCGCGCTCTCCCGAATTCCCCGATCAACCGAAGCGAGCCAAAGAAACACGATCCGGCCGGATTCCGGTAGTGCTGATAGTCTCGCGTTATCCATCGATCGTTTCAGAGAGGCACCCGATCGCGAGCGTCGATGGAGGTGTCGCTGATGGAGGTGATGGTGAGCGGCGGCGGCGGGCAGTCGATCCTCACGTCCATGAAGTTCGCCGTGCGGCCGATAGCCAAGGTCTTCACCATGTGCTTCATGGGTTTCCTCATGGCCACCAAGTACATCGGCGTCCTCAACCCCAACGGCCGCAAGCTCCTCAACGGGGTGAGCTAACTGGATGCATATATACGCCCATGCATCAGCCCTCTACACAAAATGCACACCTCTGAACTTAGGCACAGCGTTCTCTGAAAAAATATATCTAGTCAGGTTACACATGTTTGAGTGGTGGCTGCCGCTTAAATAGGATGAATCGAACTGATTTATCAAGATGTATATCTTTTATTTAACGAGGAGAATGGGCTACATACTTAGCCTCAGGCCTCAGCCACAACAACATAATCACACCTTTTATTCATGTGACTCAAACTCTAGGGATGAGCTCATTGCGTAATGGGACTGAAGTTATTATACTTGATTTATCCTGCTAGCTGCCTAGTACTTCTCCTGAAATCCTCCCATTTTTCAGTTATTTAACTCTATCTCTCGTTGTTGTTTCCAGCTAGTGTTTTCCATACTACTTCCATGCCTCATATTCACCCAACTTGGACGAGCCATTACGGTGCAGAAAGTCATAGACTGGTAAGTATTAGTAGGTATTATTGACTCTTAGCACAGAAAACACTACTAGGACAGACCATGCAGGTGCATCTCCTATCTAGACCCTCAAGTTTTGCATCAAGATTTGTGCTCTCTCGCTATAAAATTTCGCGATAGTGACTCTCTAAAAGAAGTGAAGAACACAACATTTGAACTTTATACTTTGTACGTGTATAAAGCTTTAATACTATAATGTGTAAAAAAACAGGTCTCGGATTTTTGGGGCAACATATAATATCTAGAATTTAGATTAAGCTTTATCATATCAGATATATCCTTTGCACCAAGAAATACGAAACAGTTTCTGCACAATGTGGAGCTCTGTATTGCCAACGTGTAAAGTTTCAAGCTGAAAATGCCTTATTATTTGAGAGAAAGCAAAAAAGACAAATTCGACACGCTGATCTCGATGCAGACCTGGAGGGCCTAGATAAGGTGTGGACATACATGGCAGCTGAATCATAACTGTTCATTGGAATGAATGTCCTACTCTGTAATATGTTATTAAGTACAACATCCTTCGAACGCTGACCAAGAATGAACTTCAGATGTTGCACAGGAATACTAATCGTCTGCATTGTGCAGGTGGTACATTCCTGTAAATATTGTTCTAGGGACGGTGTCTGGCTCTCTTGTTGGCTTTCTTGTCGCGACAATTGTACGACCACCACGTCCATACTTCAAGTTCACTATTGTTCACATCGCCATAGGCAAGCCAGTGCTGATAGAAAACTATCCACAATTCACCACGGATCAATGGTTTGATGTTTTGGCCATTCTGAACTTCTGATCGCTGCATGCAGGTAACAATGGAAACATGCCTCTCGTCCTGATCGCGGCTCTTTGTCGAGACCCATCGAACCCATTTGGTGATCCTTTCAAATGCAAGCAGGATGGCAACGCCTACGTATCTTTTGGGCAATGGGTACATATGCTTCCATTCCATCTCCTCTGAACCGTGATGAGTGCAATAATCAATCGCTTCATATGTATTCTTCCGTTGGCAGGTCGGGGCGATTATCCTGTACAGCTACGTGTTTCGAATGCTTGCGCCGCCTCCGGGTGAAACCTACGATGGAAGAAGAGTGGAAAAGGTCCCCACCGTGCCTGTTGTGAAGAGCAATGCACCTGAACAAGTTCCGCTGCTAACTTCGCGTGAATCTCAACACCCCGGCATAGATGCTTCCAAGTGCTCAAAAGTAAGATGTTATTCGAGGCTGTTAATATCAGAGTATGAGATATTATTGTGGGGCCTAAGATTTTCAGATAAAATAACTTGTCCTGGGACAGGCAATGGAAATTCTGCACATCTTTGTTGAGAAATTTAAGCTGAAACAAGTGCTTAAACCGCCAGTGATTGCCTCGGTGAGTGATGTCTTTGTTCTTGAGATAATTAACGTGCCTAATATAGCTTTAGTTCAATTATCTTAGCCATTATGCACCTCCACATTTGGATGGGTATTAGTTTTGTTCTGGTTACACACATAATTCCTGCACTGCCGTTGACATCTTTTTTTTTTCCTCTACTGTGATTCATCATTTATGAACTTATTTCTTCAGGTTCTCGGGATTGCCATTGGAGCGACGCCATCCCTGAAGCACTTCATCCTGGCAAACGACGCCCCGATGTTTTTCTTCACCGATGCCTGCATCATTCTTGGGTACAATCCATATATTGTTCCTTCTCTAGCCGTTCAGGCCAAATTCAGTTTGCAATAATCTGGTATATCCTTACAGATAGTTAACACGATTCTGCTACTGCCTGTAGGGAGGCAATGATCCCTTGCATCCTGCTTGCGCTCGGCGGCAATCTCGTTGATGGTTAGCTCCGCTATGCTCTTGTACATGTGGTCTTAATCATCATAGAATGAGAATGATGTGAGCAACGCTCGAAGTAATCTGAATGTAATCTTAGTCAAGGTGTGTGTCGATACACTGCAGGTCCAGGTCCAGGCAGCAAGAAGTTGGGGCTGAAGACGATGTCAGCAATCATCATTGGGCGGCTTCTGCTTGTACCTCCAGCAGGGCTAGGCGTGGTCACCCTAGCGGAGAAGTTCGGGTTCATCCCCAAGGGCGACACCTTGTTCAAGTTCGTCCTCCTTCTGCAGCACTCCATGCCCACCTCTGTGCTCTCCGGTACAGGCAATTCATGTCCTATCAAACTAGCACCAATGACATGACGATAACGTTAATTAATTGCTTAACGAAGCTTTGCTCTGCATGTTTGGTGTCAACATGCATGCAGGGGCCGTGGCAAACCTGCACGGGTGCGGGGCGGAGTCGGCGGCGGTGCTGTTCTGGATGTACGTGTGCGCCGTCTTCTCCGTCGCCGGGTGGATGGTGCTCTACATAAGGATGCTCTTCTGACACGGCAACAATTCCATCATTTGCAGCACCTAGCATTTTCTTAGTTCCAGAAGGGCTTAGCTCCCTTTGTCGGGTGGGGATCAAAGACTGAAGAGCACTCTTGTTGCCGAAAATGCCTGGCAACTGTGAGCTGTGCACAAGTGGTGGGAAACATATCTGCCGAACATGCAAAAAAGTTGAGGACCAGTAAATCTGCCAAACAATAGTTAGTACTCCAGGGGTACAAATAGTTAGAAGTAGTTGCAAATTATGATCCCGCGAAGTGCATTCTACCTAAACGAAAAACTCAAGTGCGATTCAGAAACTCTCGTCGATGGATTGCCAATGGATATGCCAGGACTTGGCCATCACAAAAGATGGTGCACAAGACACTTGTGTTCAAACAAGCCGAGTAGTACGTAGCTAGTTTTGATCAACTGCAGCATTTGTGGCCACTTCGCAGCTTGTATAACCAGTCTGTGTCTGTCATCATCCACCCTTCCACAGCACTCCTGCCGGTGTTTTTATTCCTTCAGAAACGAATCAGTCAGTGGAGCTGTTGTTTCCAGCGATACACGTACTCCCTTTCACTCTGCTGGACAACCACGGCCAATGATGGGAATCAGACTAGAAAAGTGGAAACAGCTCAAGCTCACAAGTGGGGAGTGCTGACCAAAGGTCCAAACTGTCGGTGAAGAGAAAGGCACAATCATGCTCAAAACACGAGGAACGGGCTGAAGAATGGTGCCCAGGATCATAGTATTTCTCCCAACTTTGCATCATATTCATACTGTCATACAGTATTTCACAGCTAGTATATAGAACCAATCATCATAGCCGGAGAGGCATAAATTTTCTCATACTTCGATATGTCCACTCTATCACGCTTCCATATAAAACCTAACCAATAAATGGGCTTTGCAGCGGATAAAATACAAGATGTCCACTAGACGCCGAGGAATGAATATACAAGAATAAAGGGTACAACCTTCGCAGCGGCGAAATCTGGGAGACCAGAGGAGGTCTTCGATCAATCACGACGCTCCGACCATACTTCCCTAAGGAGCTCGTATCTTACATTTGCCATGGAGCCTTCTTGCCGAGCACTGAAATATGCAACACTGTCACAAGGCGAGGGTGGTGAGCTCCGGTCGTAGAGGGACATCAAGGGGGAGCCCAGGTCATCCAGATCATCATCGCTGGTGTACCCTCTCCTCTGGACCATCGAGGCCCTTCGGTCCACCTCGGCATTGCCGCTGGTGTCTGCCACTTTCTCTGCTACATCCTCCAACGAAGGGGTGCGGTATACGACAGGAGCAGCAGTGCATGGGAATGTACTGATCAGATTTTCCTCGGTGGAGTGCTCAAGCAATCTCTGCGGGGCGTCAATGACAAAAATCATTATGGTGTTTAAGTTTCTAGATGCATCACATTTTGAACAGAAGAAAAACTTTGTCAGCAACAGAATATAGTCATATACCTCAGAATTCAGCTCCTCTAGAACTAATACTGGAACAGGATCAGGGCACAACTCATCAGGGGTGAAGTTGCAGAGTATTCTTGTTACCAGTGGAATGCCAATTGATGGGCAGACCTAAAACAATATCTCAAATTTTCAACTATATTATGGCTGATGGTAACGAAAAGGAAAATGGTAACAGTTTAGCAGATTGTGGCTTGGGACATCGGAGTGAGAAAGGAGCTGTTCACGAGGACATACCTCTTTCCTGATGGAATTCTCAACAAGCATGTCCTTTGGGAGCATCAGAAGATCACTCAGCTCATTGAGCAGCTTAAAGGAGTTTGATTCACCTTCACCTCTTCTTTTACCACCATCTCTTCCTGAATCTTGGCGATCCCTTTCAGAGTCATCACAATCCATATCAAATGTATCCGTCAACCATCTGGACCAGCTTCCGATCTGGCAAGGTATTTTCATGCATAAACAGTAGATTTTGTTTGCAAGAACATTCAACAAAGATTTTGTTGCCAAGGGTGAGCAAAATCGTAGACAGGGCGAAAGGCCCTATTCAAGTTTGCTTGTCATTCATGAAATTGCAAGCATTAACCCAGAATGAAGTGGCATAAATCTAAGGATATATGTTATTTTTTTAGACAATCTACAAAAATAGTTGCTTTCTAGTTAAGGTACATACTGAATTCTTCAACTGTGCGCCTGATCCAAAGCTTAAGTGGCCAGCTGGAATTGGCAAAACCCTTGAGTCAACGATTGGATCCGATATTGGATCAGATGGTATCTCATTCTCTGATTCACGCAGGATGGCATTAAATAAAGCAACATCTAAACGGGCTACACACTGCTCCATCACCTGATTATAACATAACAACTCATGAATACCGTTCGGGAAAATATTAATCCTTTCCAATGATGAGATTTTTAAAAAAGAAGCATACCAGTTTTGCCAGAACTGATAAGCAGCCACATTCATGTCCACTGGCCCGAAGAGGACATATTCTGCTAAAGGCATCTCGTAATGCAGTCTCCCAGAGATTAATAGAAAAGATACCATGCTGATCAACCACAGCAGGCCCTAACAACCTCCCAGCCTTTGAAGTGGATGAATCTTCGACAGGAGTTTGCATACGGGGTGTCAGTGCCTGGGAAGAGAAATACAATTCAGGATACTGGAAAGACGACTGAATTGGAAACGTTGTTTAAAAGTCATACTCTACCGGAAGAAAGCTCGGATCATGGTCCTAAAAGGTCTGACAAGATTGTATAAGGTGAACCCTTTACCTGCCACCACACAGACTCGACAATCCGAGAAAATATCCAAGACTCAATCTTCTCCAATGCGGCCAATACAGTAGTAGTTTCCTGCCAATCATCTGGTAACTGCATGATACTTTGCCTAGCATGCATACCATTGGAGTTGCTTTTCCATCTCATCGGTGAAGAACTCTTGTCAATATTTTTTGTACTATTTGTAGTGAAAGCCTTCATAACAGGAGTTGATTGCCATGAAACACCTTGTGCAATTATCTCTCTTAGGACAACAATGTTTGACAGCCAGAATGTCAACCTACATCAAAGTTAGATTCTCACAGAATCAAAATGAGCTAATACTGATAGCCATATGCACCATAAAAGTTAAGCACACTATAGCTATAGTTTACCTTGAAACATCATTGCCACAAGACTTCGCAACGAGCACAAGCCCAGAAACAGAGTTTTTCGCAACAGAAGCTTTCTTATATGGGGACCAAAACTTTGATGCATGAATATATAACCTAGAGAGGCGCCTAGCTGGTGTATGCAACTTATGTGATGAACATCCATGCTCTGGCATAATCGAGTAAAGAGAAACCTCGAGGGCAGCAACTTCACGTAGCTCTTGCTCAAGCTTTTCAATTTTTAATTCTAATTCCTCTATCTTTTCATCATTCTTTTCATATGCAACTAAGTTGTCATCATCAAGTACATCTTGCTCAGCATTAGCAATTTCATCATCAGTTTCAGTACTCTGATCACAGTGTGGAGCTTCGTCCAAGATATCAATCTCCTTTGCCTCTTCAACGACCTCCTTATCACCAGTCTTTATGCCAACAATGCAATTATCAGTCAATGTACCCTCGGTGGACTTATCATCAGTTGATGTACCCTCAATGGCATTATCATCAGTAGCTCTAGCCTCATTGGCCTTATCGCCAGGCTCTATACTGTCAATGGCCTTATCATCAGCGGCTCTGCCCTCAGTGGCCTTATCATCAGCGGTTCTCCCCACTGTTGAATTACCATCAAGGGATGTACCCTCAATAGCTTTATCATTCGTTTCCTCAGACACATCAGATGAAGGACAAGAAGGAACTTCCAAAAGTTCTGACTTCTGAACTTCAAGAGTTTTAACAGCATTAGCCGCTTTGTTTGGCTTCATTGACTTGTTCTGGGTATTGTTTGGCGAAATATATTGCAGCTTAGTGTTGACTAGACGAGCGGAATTACTTCTGGTCGGGCGTGGGCCATTTGGCTTTGATTCTTTCTTTGCTAGCTTCTTCGGAACCCTTGAGACTCTTTTCACTTTAGTATCTTCATTGGCCTCACCTTGAGATGAAAAGGAATCTCTAGATGCTTCATACTCCGATTCAGCTTCCTTTCCTTGTTTGCCATCTCGTTCCATTTCCACGTCAGTTGAATGGCCATCTCTTTCTTCCCCATTTTCTCTAGCACCCATTTTCAGTATCGTTGAACGTATTACAAACTTGATACCTAGACAGAACATTAAAGAAGTTAGTAGCATGAGCAAATGTCTAGCAGCTTGTGCAAGTTAATAGAAAAGGTAAATCATAAATATTATGCAATGGTAAAAGGCACATGGCAAAAAAAACTTGTAATAACTGAAAAAAGAATGTAAAAATGGGTAGAACTTCAGAGCAGATAACTAACTGAAGGTGCAGTGGAATTTCAGAGCAGAAAAGTAACTTCCACGATAGTCAATGTAAAATGCAGCTTGCAGTAAGGCATCCACTATAGCACACACTGGCTAACTAACTAGTTCCTGACTAGCATACTATGATGCAAATGTTCATATCGGAAAACAAGCGATAGGACACCGGATCAAACAGCTACTCTCCGGAAAGCCTGAAGATCTGGACAGCTAGGCAGAACATAAACTGGAAGAAACATCTAACCACCACAATCAATGCTCCAACAAGAGAATTTGGTACAAATAATATGTCTCCTTGTGCGATTCACTTGAGGAGGAAGGAGGTAGTTGGGGAAGGCACATGACGGTGGGACATGGTGAGGTTGTACCACCGTTCGACTGGATTGCATTCGAGAAGAAGGTCCCAACTCTTAGCTGGACGAAAGTGCCAGGGAGGACACAGAGCTGTACCCAAATTGGACTACAGGAAGATCTGACAAAGGTGTACCAAATGTAAACTCGACACTAGTGTAGTATACTTGATTCCTTGTCGTTGCCCAGAATTTACCAATCACCACGCAAAGCAAGTAAATAGGAAAGTGCAGTACACCGATTCCTGTGGTCGGCCACAGTGATTCACCACGAAAAAAGCTCAATCAATGGTCAGAGATTTCAGTTTTATCAAAACGCTGACGAACTGAACTTCACAAACGCGAATCTACATGATGCACCAATATATTATAACCAACCAAAATCCACACTCAAGATGCACAGCTCGTCAGACAGCTGTCACTATATGAGCCACGACACAGGAACAAGCTAGCGCAAGAACAAGAAAGAGACAAGCTACGCCTACGCGCGTAACCAAAGAAGCGGCCAGCTCCGCGGCCTCAATCAGCAAAATGCGGATCACAGGACACTGTTCAGCTAGCTATGCGTCCGTGGTTTCCTTTTCAGTTCGAAGTGCACCACACGAATCGGCGCCACACCGGCCACCGCCACACGCTGCTAGCTACAGGTTCGTCGACGGAGCTTCAGCTAGTAGGAAGAGCAGGAAAGAAAAGGCCAATGCGGCAAAAAGGGGAAAGGAAACCAACCACCAAATCTAGAACCGAACGCTCCAGCACGCACGGGAAAATCTCCACCGCGCAACGGACAGATTTGGGGGGCGGGTTCCGTGGAGGCCGGACCGGACGGTGAGAAGGAGAGCGGAGCGGTGCTCACCTCGGGGGTTCCTCCTCCTGCCGCCGTCGCCAACTCGGTTCCCGCGATGCGAGCGGGAAACCAAACCAAACCGGGCGGTTGTTCCCTCCTTTTTCTTTTTTCTAATGGCGGCGCGGGGTTCAATGCTTGGAACAACCAGACGCTCGGATCAGCGGCGCAGCGAGCTCGGGTGCGCGCGGGGCGGGAATGTTAGTTGTGGGAGCAGGAAGAGACGGCGGCGAGTGGCCACTGCCGGGATGACGGTGCGGCGAGCAGCGTCGGAGGCGTGAAGCGCGTGGGGGTGGTGGGTTTGTTTGGATTTGGGCTGGCGCTCTGCTCTCCGATATAGTCACCTGACCGCGGTGAGGTTAACCGCTTTCTGTTGCTGGTTTTCTTTTTTTTCTCTTTCCCACGAGCCTTTTTTTTCAAGTTGTTTTTTTTTTTTTTTGAGAAACACAGTACAGACGCAGACGCTCACAAATACGCACGTACAGACACCCCTATGACCGCACACACGCAAACCCTACCCCTATGAGCACCTCCGAGAGACTGGTCCGGCATATCTTGAGGTTGACGAAGTCACCACGGGCGCCTCGCTGTTGACGGGCACGTCACCTACCGCTGAAAGCATAGCGCCGGTTAAATCCTGGAAAATCCAGGAAAATGCGAGCACCCATGCCAAGTCTGGGACTTGAACCTGGGTGGGCTGGTTCCACCACAAGGAACCAAACCAGTTGAGCTAGGCTCACTTCGCTTCAAGTCGTTTTCTCTACTAGTCTTTTTCTATTTGCAATGAAAGAAATTGCGAATATCATTTGGAATAATGTGCTGCGACTTTTCTTTGTCTTATCTTCTTGTGCACACGGGACAAATGCCCTTCGAATGTCCTTACCAGTCACTCAGCGTAGTGGCATGCCACAAAATGTAAGAACATGTTTAGATACATGTGGATTAAAAAAAAAGTTAAAACATCTTACATTTTGATACGAACGGAGATTTGAGAATTGCTACTTGTATATTGTCTCTAGCTTGTTCGTTTGGATGGCATTCGAATGTGTGGGTGTGTTCGGGTTGTTTCCTTGCTCGCCCCGTCAAAAAAAAGCATACCAAACCTAAAACGAAACAACGTAAGAAACACAATTTAATACCAATGTACGTTGCCTTTTATGATATTTTTGTGTAGCCTAATACAACAAATTTTACATCGAGGTTTTGAGCTTGACATTATCTACGTTTGGATTTTTCTTTGAACTTTTTGAACTCACCATTGTCGTTTTTGCATGTTTCAAAAAAGGGCTACATGGAGCCCGAAAGATTCATTTGGGGTTTCCCGGCGGAGTGGTGTTTCTACTCCATTAGATTGTTTGTTGCTACACTCCAAATTTTCTCTAAGTCGGTGCTAAGAGCATCTTCCCTGGCGCGCTCAATAGACATCTGGCAACATGGTGTCCTATAAGTGCTATTGGAAGCGTCGGCACACGTTGCCGCGTTGTTGGGAGCGGTTCGTCCCACCGGCCACTCCCAATAGATTCTCCTAGTAAAATTTAAATTATTTTTTCTCAAATAAAGACAATTCAATCTAAAATGTCTAGAATAAAATCATAGTACATAGTTTTGAACACATAAAATGAAAAAATTGCACATAACACCAAGGTTTGGTGCGTTTGTTGCACAAAACACAGAAACAAAACACTTGTTGTAGCAAACACCATGTTTTCGTTTAATTAGTTGCAACCAACCCAAATAACAGTTTTAGAGATCTTAATAGGTATCTAACATGTGATCCTGAATGTGTATGCCGTATACAAAAAATTATATGACAATTAACGATTTTTCGAGAAATTCAAATTGAAATATAGGAAGCATAACAGTACATAATATATAGATTATACATGTTAAAATATTCCAGGATCAATAACAGCATAGATCATACTAGCATCAACTAGTTCCAATATAAGAGCATATACATCATAGAGTTTATAAGTTCTGGTTAAGTCTCACGACACTTCACAAATTCAAATCAAAGTGTCTCTATGATGAATAGTCTGTGCAATTATTCAAATCAAAGTGTCTCTATGATGAATAGTTTATGCAATTATAAAATAGTTTATGCAATTATTCATATTAAAATAATTTGCATACTCAATTAGGAGGGATGACTGCTTATCCTTTGAATGCTCACATACGCGTAAATAAATCATTTGTAATTGCTCGCGAGCTCCGTCGCAGTGTCGTACTAAGAGCTACTTCTTCCGTAAGTGTATCTAGCATTAAAATATATCTAGATTCATACATTAGCGATATCCTTTTTCGAACAGAATGAATATAATAAAGGGCTAATCTCTGGAGTAAAACATAATAGTCTGTGCCTGCCCTGCGTGGCGCGCAACTTCGACGGGCAGTGGAATCGAATGTTCCTGCAAGAGTTGGATGCAGGAGCCTCTGCAGACATGCTGGTTGTCTTGGACGTGCTTTATTAAAAGATCTGCTATGACCATTACAGTAAGAAATGGCTTCACATTTTAATGCGAATTGGACATAAAAATGAAAGACAAACATGGAATTTATATGTTATATTTCATTAAGGTAATTACTTTTTGCAAACACAACTTTAGCCAAAGTATTGATATCTACAATATACTATTATCAAAAATCAATGGATGAATATATGTCAAATTTATAGTGAAATCATGTGTTCTTCACAGTGAAGCTTCGAATCTACACTCGAAGTTCTCTCATGTTAGTTCACACAATTAAGAGGACTAAGTTTCTAAGATTGGGCTCACACTCTTAAGAAGTCAATCTAACAAAATATTTATGACTTGTTGCATTTAATCCATGTGTGGCACACATCTTAGGAGAATATTTTATGAAGTATTATGTATCCATGTGGAAATTTCCATTTCTTTGTTAATGCTACTCCCGTCTTCAAATTTAAAATATCTACTCGCACTAGTACAGATTTGCCAATGTGCTTGGCAAATCTCTAAGACCAGTCCTCTCTAATTTGGCCGCAAAAAAAAGAGAGAAGGGGCGGTTTTGTCTCGTGGAGATTAGAAAGTAACTATAGGAGGCGAAAGATTTGTGCATATACCTACATTCCAGACGCATGCAGGTTCCATTTACCTTGCATGCAAATCATCTCACGTTCACAACCAGCGTGACGCGTAAAGAAGTGGAAAGTAATGAACTGTGTGTCGAGGGGGGTACACGATAATTAAACGGGTAATTAATATTATCACAACTAAACGAGCGAGAAAAAAGAAGTTTTGCTACCAAAGACGGTTACAAGGTCCATCCATATAATTCATTAATGGTTGTATGATGTAGAGATGGTTCATAAAACGAAAACGCTTGGAGTGAGCCGACCAGTCGCTCCCTTCCTATAGGTTGCCTCGACTCAGAAAGCTAGCGCGCGTGTGTATAAGGGGTGGGCTGAGCCGTTGCACTGTTGGACTTCTAAGCTTTTTTTTTTTGAGTTTTTTGTTTTCAGTTCAAGTAAGTACTTCCTAGCCGCCGACCGTCTGAGTCGTCGTGTCAGCGCTGCACTTTTTGCGGACCGCTCTCTGTCTTATCCATTGTTTTCATTAGGTTTAAAAATGACGGAGAATCGAAGAGGATGAGTTTAGGCTGGTGGGCTCCACCCACGTGGTGTATATCATTTCCTGATCAATAATGCTAGATTTACGGGACACGGGTTACGGAAATCAACCTACGGGATTACCTGTCCTCCCCACATTAATCTGCCCCCCTGAATTTCAGCGCCAGCCCGCTAGCCTCCCGAATGAAAAACTGCCACGTATGTCCGTAACTTCAATTCCCGTAGAATCTGCCCGTAGGTGTAGCATTACTGTTTCCTGATGGTACGGCTGGTGAATCAGTGACAGCGACTAATTTTATCATACTGATGAGCCGACTGACGCGTAGCACGCATCCTCATACAATTTGTAGTCCTCGAACCAGATAAGACAACTACCGTTCTTTTGTACCAAACTTTTTTATTTTTTCTTGTTAGAGCTCATTCTCACCTAAAATAATCCATGTATACACGGAGCTAAAACATTAAGCTGCAACAACAATTTTTATTTGAGGCATATATTGCAAACAAAGTGGTGTTATTTGTTTCGTTTCACGAGAATTGCCTCTTAAACAACTTTGATTAAACCAAATTCTTATACAACAGAGAAACATATAAAGGAACAATATTGCATGTCTTCGTATATTGATTTGTAACACTCGGCTAAAAATAAAATAAAAAGTACATGTTTGTGTCTAGGTTAGTTTCTTTAAATATCATGACAAAGAGCTCCGAAGCTAGTAGATGTTTCTAGAATATACGATTGACTATTTTCACAAGACACGGCGTCAAAAATAAGTTCACCATGTGCGCTACTGCTACCCCTAAAACAAGATATTTTGCAGCCAGGATACAACCGTGCACCACCCCTTTTTTGTTCTCTAGCTCCGCCTTTGGGCATAAAAGTTTAATAGAATACATAATAAGCCGTGTACCCAAATATACAATGTATCTTAGAGGGTTTTGTTCTTGATTGTTGCATTCCTAATTTACAAAAAACATAGAAGTAGAAACAGGATTCACCATCTGATAAGAAAAACCCTCGGTCACATCTTTGTTTTTTCTTTTCTTGGGGTTTTTATAATTGTGTTTATGAAGTCATACTGATCTGGTCCTACGTCTTCATTCATCCCCGTGGAGGTTTTGGAAATTTGTGCGAATTACAAACAAATTGAGAGTGGTACCGTACATACATGTACATCCCAATGTGAGATCGAGGCACGACACGACGCATGAACAATACGGAGCGGCGGCTTCCGGCTTCTAGTTCACGGACGCATCGCAGAGATGGGACGGTGGTTAGCTGTTTGCGTGTGAAAGCATGCTCGGAACTGTAATATAAAGGGCTAATCGCTGGAGTAAAACAGAGTCGTCCTTTGTGTCTGCCCTGCCCGGGACCTCTGCGAGTGTCACCCGCCATGTGACGGCGTGATGTTGCCACGCCACTCCGACGTACGTACGGACGGACGGTGGAAATCGAACGTTTCTATTCGTATACATTCTATTCGTGGTTGTCTTGGACGTGCTTTGGATTACAAGATCTGTCTGCTGCGACCATCACGGCTTCAAGACTGCCCCGTGGCGTGCACAGAGATTGCTGCTCTACCTAGATGACCCTGCTGCAACTGAACAAATCAGGCTCAGATTAGACATGGAGATGAACGAAAATTATTTTCTGTATTGCGCAATCAGTGTCAATTAAACTCCCACTGAAGACAGAGAGGTTGGCGGATTTGCCAACATTTTCATCACCACCCAGCTGCCAAGCGAAAGCTTCAGACAGGAAGAAAAGGAATGACCAACAGTTCTACGCAATAATCGAATTTTATCACCAGTGGCGCATGGAGAGAATGGACGGTACAAGCTGGCTAGCATCAGGCATTAACACGTTAACAGTCTCGCCAGCCAACCCTACCAATGATACAAGCGTCCAACATATCGTCCCACACGCCAAGAGCAAAAGTTCTGGGATGTGACAATAATCGTCCCATTCGAAACGGGCACCGGAGAAGATGATATGTACTTGTTTTTTTTTAAAACAAAGGCAAAAGCTTTGCTTTTATATTAATTAAGAAGTGGGTGTCCAAATTTCAAAACAAAAAAAAGAAGTGGGTGTCCAGTTTATTAGCGGAAGAAACCGGGCGAAAACCATACAACAAACACCAACACCAACACCATAAACAGAAAAACACACAACAACCACAAAAAGCGACGCCTAAAGCAAGCAACAACTTCCCTCTCTGAAAAGCACCACGAGGACTCTAGGACCACACATCTACCGTCCCTTCTTTTTTCTTTTGCCCCTGCCCTGCTAGAAACCGTTCTGAGAGATTTCTCCCCCTTCCTGATTACGTTATCTGAAGCCTTCCCTGCCAAGACACAACCGATGTCCTTGCCAAATCCGTCCTTGCCAAATCCAGGACTAGTTGCCTCTAAACAAGCCAGTAAGCCACAAAGATCTTTGGCAAAACGGGAATCGGAGCTAGGAGCCAAACCTCCTCCACTACCGACAGAGGGCGTCGAGGCAACCACCAAAGTCTCCAACGAGGCCAACTCCATCGGAAGCACCACAAAAGAATCCTCACATGACTCCTGAATCTCTGAAGCCAAGATTCCACCTACGTCCTCGCTCTCAGAGGCAACTGTCGCAATAAGCTGCGGTGACGGGCAAGGACTACCACGAGGAGAGAAACAACCAAAGTGAAGTGCTTCCTCAACCACAGCCGACTGCTTAGTGGAGTCAAGCGGAACCGAAGCCTGCACAACGGCGAGCCCTAGGTCACCAGAGGTACATGCCTCCGTCGGTTGGAGAGAATCGCCACCACGAGCCAACAACAACCTGAGAGTTGATATCTTCACGAAGGGGGCGAGACGCCTCTTCAACACGGTCAGCCACCAGCTGGCGAAGCTCCATGCGTAGCAAGGCAAAGTGGGACTGGAAAACAGAGTCATCGAACTCCTCTCAACACCTAGGAGAGAGCCTCGGCTGCACCGCAGCACACAACGAGGAGTGGCACACCGCTTGGCCCAACTTTGAGATGATGAGGGACGACGAGGCTGAGCGGATGGAGAACGGCTTCGCTGGCATTGAGCATGGGTGTCCGGTGAACGAGTCCGAGCATCTGGAGAGCGAGAACGAGCAGCAGGAGAGCGTGCACGACAGAAACGCTCCCGATGACCAGGACATCGACATCGAATGCATCTGAAGGGCCCACGACATGTGCTGACCTGGTGGCCACGCTCGAGGCACCGGAAACACCTCCCTCGAGCCCAATGCTTGAAGGCAAGACTACGCTCGAGACCTTCCTGCCGAAACGAAGACGATGGTGCACGGACAGGACGACCGCCCCGACCCACCTGCACCCAACCTTCCTCATCGCAGGGCTTCGCTGGCGCCTCCTCAACATGGCACACCTCGAGGTTGTCGTGAACCAAACCAGAAACAACCCATTTGTTGGAGGTCGTCGGCGCCGGCGACACTGACAGGGACCCAAGGCCCTTGAGCAACACGCCAGGATCAAACCCAAGCGCCCCATCCGAAGCATTGAAGGTCTTGGTGGCAGCCAGCGGCGTGCAGGGGGCCAGCAACTCTTCTTCCTCCTCATCTTTGTACTCAACAGCAGAGGCCCAGGAAACAGGACGCGGCGCGGTGTAGTGGGCCGGCGAAGTCGGAGCAGCCAACTTGCTCGGGAGGACTTCCGGCCGCGTGCACCTCTCCAGACCCTCGGACGAAGAGCTCGGCGAAGTAATCCCTGCGCCAGCGGCCGACAGGGCGAAAGTAGCGGACGGGGCCGGAAGGACGACGACGCGGAGCGGCTTGTCCAGCTCGGCAGACGGAGCTGCGGGAACCGGCGACGGCATGCCAGCTTGGACATGGGGTGGCGGCAGCTGACTGGAGGAGGCGCCCGTGAGGGGAGCTTGAGCAGGGAGCGGTGGGGCCGGAGAGGCAGTCCCCGCTGCCTTGGAGATGGGGCGCATCCCCATCTTCCGTCCACGGATGGCTGGGCCGGATTTGCGGGAGAGGAGGACAGCTTCCGCGGGCCAGATTTGTGGGAGAGGAGGACAGCTTCCGCGAGCACGGCGGCGGGAGTAGGGGCCTTGGCCGGCGAGGCCCGGGTGGCCGCCGTCGTGGGCATGACGACCTGGTCCCCGGGAGCGGCAGCGCATCGGCGTCTGCAGGCCAAGCGCCTACATGCTGCGCGGACAGACGAGAGAGGGCGCTGAGGAGTGGCCGGATCTGATCCCGGTGGCTGGTGAGGGTGTCGGCGGGAGGAGATCAGGCCGGCGGCGCTGTCAGCTACTATTATTCAGTTTTTATTGTAAAACAATGGGAGGTGAAAATATAGAATTGTGGGTAGCTAGATAAATTACCAATATGGCATGCTCAACTTTATAAGCTGATGGAATCTAGTAAAGTGAGACATACACAAGAGGAATGAGTAAAGAACTGACAGGAGTGTGTTCAAAAGCGCATGGAGGAGAGGACATGCTATGGCTTTGGATCCACTCAAAAGATGGTATATCAAGATTGGTTTGCCAGATATGTACATTTCCTAAACTCAAAAGGTTGTAACAAGATCTATTTCATGGCAAAAAGAAAGCATCAAAGCAGAACAGATCTAAACCTAAGTAGGAGTAATGAACAAGCTGTCCATAGGATTCAAGTCTGGATCGAGCAGCAAAATAATAGCACAAGCACGCAAAGGGACCTGACTGGCAAAAGTAACACTGTTGTCTACAAGATACAATACAATGTAAAGGATCAGTCTAAGTTAGCCATTCTCTACTTTCCACTTCAGTAGCCTATTACAATAACAGTTCAATACAGATATTTGATGTCCCTAACTATAGAATTAACTCAATCTGTTTCCTCTTACGTTCAGAAAAAGTCAACAGAAAAAAATCAGTATAGCTTCACATTTTAATGCCAAAACAAACAAAAAAGTCAAGCATGGAAAATACAGGTTATATTTCATCAAAGCAAGCAGTACTTGCAAACAAAGCTGCAGTGACAGTATTCATATATACAGTTTACCATTAGCACATGCATATAATCTTGGCTTCAACTATATATGTTTAACAATTATAACACAAGACATATCCTTCTTCCTATGTTTTGTGAGCTCGAATACAAGACAATCCGCTACCCAAGAGCTTCTTCAAGGCATGAACACAAGGGTAGACAATTCCAGTCTACATGATTTTGAGGTAAACATTCCTAGCAGACAACCTACAACAAGGCATCATTTGGCCTTTTTCCTAATTAGGCTCAAACACATTACTAATGCAACATTACTCATTACTCCTATAATACTGAGGCTACCCAACAAGATATTAGTGTCAGTGTGAGCAGCCAGAATTCCAAAAAATAATTTCAAACAAGGTAAATATGCATCAAAATGGTCATTCACAATACTTCTGACGTTGATGAGAATATACAATAGTGAGTTCAAATTATGGAATACCACTTCTCATGATAATGCAAAATATATCAACAACTTAGGTAAGTCGAATAAAATACACGATATCAAAATCTTGATCGCTTGAGAATAAGAAGTTTCATAAGACTGTACAAACAACAAGGTCCTAAGGATCCTTGTAGAGGAGGTAAAAAAGCAATAAAGTAGTCATATCCATGAAAATTAGGTACTTAAACAAGTCTGATAAAACACACAATATCAAAAAATTGATCATATCATATGAAAATAAGCAGCTTCACAGAAAGACTATACAAACAACATGGTCCTAAGGATCCTTGTAGAGAAGGTAATAAAGAAAAAAGTAGCACAGAAATAAGATATATCCAAATTATCTGTCAAACTAATAAATTTTGGAGCAAGGGCTTCTACTTTTTTTTTCTGCGTTGAGACCAGTCCATCAGGTTTCTCTTTTCCAAAAATAGTGAGTTCATCAGTTACAAAACCCACAGCCTTATCCACAAACCATGTCATTCATACATGTTACACAAACTCCTTACGTCAACACCCATTCACTGGTTTAAAGAAAAGAAAGAAACACTTATTTATGGTGTCCTAAATGAAGGCTGCTTTCTAAAACAAACATATGTACCAGGCAGGTTGTTCAACGCAGCTCAACTATCCTGCATCTCAAGGGCGCTATAAGTCATATAGCCGTTTCAAGGTAGTCAAATAAACATCTTTACAACAATGTTTTGTCTCTCAATTATAAAAAACCTTCATCTGTTTTAGTTTGTATGATTGCTCCTGGATGAAGATAAATGAGATGGCACAGTATCTTGAGGCGGCATCATTATTTTCCAAAACAGGTCACCTAAACATATGGGAAGGTAGTAGAGCATGAGGCAAGGTCTCCAAGAGGGGCAGGGTGGAGATAAGGAGATACAATCCTTGAAGATCATATTTAGTAGGAATAGTCCAGTTAGGACTTCTTATTTGTTTGGAGCTGAAATCGATCGAATTGTGAGTTTGACCCGATCGATCTGAATCAGGATGACTACATACCTATCCAGTAGTTGGCCCTGTAAAAGGTTTTCTGGTATTTCAGCAAGCATGCATACACCAGTCTTCACATGGTGTGAGTATGTCTCATCACATGCTGGGGACGAGAGCGAGCTCGCCATACCGTGCTGGCTTTGATAAGCTACTTGAGACAAACCAACTTAATCACTAGCTCTATGAAGAAAAAACAAATTTAACAATACTAAATCTGGTGCAAAGTCATCCCTCTCGAGTTCTGACTTATCTTAATTCTCGAACACCTTACAGATAGCACTATACTAATTATACCAGCAAGGCAACAAGCATGCTATCAAGCATAAGGTGGGATCATTCATCCTTCATAGGATCATCAAAATTCAACTGTGTTTTTGTTCAGGAATTAAGACACAAGATTCATCACAATTTGACACATAACTTCAAGCAACATTTTAATTCTATCATATCGATTCTACTTTTTTTTCGTTTTCTATCAAAGAAAAAGAAGGCCCAGCTTAGATCATGTGCGAGACTCAACCTATATCTAGTAACCTAGATTTTTTTCCTTCTATAACCAAGTAGCCAACAACAGTTACTTAAGTAACACATTGCACATTACAGTCTTATACTGATTTACCGCTAAATCGTGTACCAATATGATATGCTTATGATCAGAATCAATGCAGGAGGTGATTAAGAAGAGAGCAAGCTATATCAACAAGCAAACGTGCAACAGCCAACCCCTGTAAAGGCAGGCGCCTATTATAAGCTCCAAGGAGAAGCTATGTCTGATGCTATTAACTATTGAGTGTGGTATATTGAACATTGCAAAATCATATTTTGGGAAGAAGGAGAAGATGGTCTACACATGCTCGCGAAAATTGTGGTTCTGTCAGACCAGACGATGAGGAAGATAATATAAAGCCGAAGCATTACAGCACGTTTTGGGCATCACAAATCATTTCAAAACGTTTAGGGCATCACAAATCATTTCAAAATGTTTAGGACATTCGCCATCATCAGATAATAAACTTTCACAACGAAACAGAAATAAAATTACAGTGCTTAGCCCAAGTTTGCCATCCATAACAGGTTCGTACATCTCAACCATCTTATTGGAAGCAAAGCAGAAGCAACCATAACAGGTTTTTCGAGGAGACCTGGGGCCTGAGGGCGGCGCGCGGATCACTCGGCGGCCAGGGCGTCGGCGGACGCGGCCGCGGCGAGCTCCTCCTGCTGCTGGAGGCGCTCGAGCGCCTTGTGGTGCGCCCAGGTCTCGAGGGTGAGATCGGGCTTGGCGTTGAGCCCGACGCCGAGGATGACGACGGTGAGGAAGGAGGTGAGGTAGCAGGGCAGCTCCCAGTCCTCCCACTTGCGCGACTCCCCCGGCGGCGGCGGCGTGCGGTTCATCGGGTACCCCTTGGGCTGCGCCTCGTGCCCCGGCGTCGTCCACCGCCCCGCCCCGTCGCCGTGCCCGCCGCGGACGCGCGACGCCGCGCGCAGCCGCGCCCGCAGCATGCCCCCCGCCGCCGACGAGATCGCCCGCATCGAGCTCGGTTGGTGCGTGTGCGCTAGGTGGAGAATTGGAGATCGGAGAGGGAGAGTGGTCGCCGATTTGGGGGCTGCACTGCGGAGACGAGGCTGGGGTGTGGACGTCGCACTCCCAGTGAGTGCTGTAAGTGGGCCGGATTTAGTTACTAGTCAAAATCTTAGTGGGCTGGACGCTGGAACGATCGAATTTTGCAATATAAATACAGTATTTTAATGTCCCTCAAACTTGAAAAATAAATATGACCAGCCGAACAAACTAAGAATTCCCTCTCTCCTATAAAATATAATTTCATCTCCAAATAATTATGATAGTTTTCTCTAAAACAACTGAGATGTGAACATGCGTCGAACAGTTGAGTATCTTTTTATGACTTACCTAGCTATGCGTGTTAATTTTCCTAGATCTTGGCTTGTTCATATAGATTCTTCTATCGTTATACTTTTGCAAATATCCAATTAACTAAATTAAACAGGATTCGTTCTGGTATAAAAAAGGTGGACAAAACAGAAACCATCCATCAGCTCTTTCCAGCTCTCACAACATACCAGACTTCATTACTCATCCACTTCAGTGAAAATCTGCAGTTGAACAAGTGATGCTAACTGTACCTCGGTTCTTCAGACATACGCAGGTACCATGAAACCTGCGGCTTCTTTGCTGGATCCTAAATATTTACATTTAAGGAATCATCGGGTCTGGGTCCAAAATTGACAACAACAAAGGGCATTTAGGCTAACTCGGATGACTCTCTATAGACTTGAATTCAGAGCTCAGAACACAGATATGCCAGGGGCAGGGACTCTCACCCATATGCAGAACAGAAGAAATTAATATAGTGTGTTGATGTTTAATCTCTTATTGAAATGTTTCAGAAAAGAATCGCCAGTTATTGATCGTGTAAATTTTAATTTGTGATACAGATACACGTGCAAAAGCTGTTTGAGGTTTAGTATATCTGCTATTGAACATCCACCGACTGCCAGTCATGGAATGACAGCCCATCAATGGTCGATGGCCGGAAGAGCAGTGGATTAACATCCCACCCTTTCAGGCTTCCTCTCGACCATCTCATCTTGACATTGTCGATCTCCAGGCCAGAGATATGCTCCAGCATCATACCACCGGTCCTGTGTTTCACCATCTCCTGGCATCCAGGCCTGTAATCATAAAGGCCCCCGGTATAGTTTGTCCATCTCTTGTAGGTCAGCTCGACGTTCTTGAACTTCAGGTTACGAAGCAGGCCGTGCCTCGATCCAGCCAGGAAAATCCCGTTTTCTGATACCGATGAGATGTTAATGAAACTCACATCTGAAATGGTGCCTTCTTTGGAATCAGCGTGCCTTGGACAGGTAGTGATGTAGATCGGTTCAGCTCTCCCCCACCATGAAGGATGGTAGTACCTGGTGCGCATTTTGATGTTGGAAAACACCACATCGCTTACGTTCCCTGCAAAATCATGTAGCTCCGTATCAGAGGATGCTTAGACTAGTTACAATGGGAGTAACTAAGATAGTAACATAGATTCCACGTAGGCAGAAAAGATGATGTGGCATGTAATTAATGAGGAGAGAGACAAATGGAGTAACTTAGCTAGTTACCATCACATCATAGTTTTCAAGGTAAAATGTGTGTATAGAGTAATAAATGAGACTACATATGACACTACCTCTATGTTACTTTGCACTGTGAGGGTAGTAACATAGTCTAGTAACACGTGTATGTTACTAGTTGAAATTACTCCCCATTGTGACTAGTCTTAAAGGAATCCACTACCTATGGCAATAGCTCAAGGTAGGATAACCGCTAAGTTTTTCAAAACTCTGCCCCTTCCACAAGGCCAGGAAGTTGTAGGCAAAACAGTAGCTTTTCTGAATAAGATGTTCAGTTGTATCACCTAATAGTATGATGGTTCGGTGACTAATGAAAGCAAAAAAAATTACCTCCGTCACGGATCTGCATTCCAAGTCCTCGGTGCGAATCAGCTATAGTTATGTTGTCAAAGAGCAACCTCTCAAAGTTATAATAGCTTGCACTTCCAAATTTGATGGCAGAAGATTTAGTCCGGATCCAGCAGTTTGTCACCGTCAAGTTGTAAACAGGCCCTGAGGTAGACTTGGGGCAGATCGCATCATCTCCGGTGTCTATGTGGCAATCGGTGATGATCGTGTTGTTTGAATCAGTAATGTCAATCCCGTCATTGTTGGGAGTGTCAAAATCCCCGTATATCGAGACATTGCGGATCACCGAGTTGTCACACCTGACAAGATGGAGGCTACAGAGAATGCAAACAAATCAGCTATCAAATAACAACTGACAAAATACTGCTAATCCTTTCTAAACATCTATTTGTCTCTACTGGCTGGGCCCTCTAAGAGCATCTTTAACAGAGCCCTCAAACACGCGAAAAACCTTAAAACTCCGGCGAGTTAACGGGCCGAGGCTTTTTTTGCGCCATAGCAGAGCCCGTTAACTCAGCGCGGCCCGTAAACGCGATAAGGGCGACCGTAGATTTCCTCCGCGGAACGGTATATATGCTGGGATCTCGTCATTTCGCGGTGCGAAAACCCTATCCACCGCCGCCGCCGACGAGCAATCCGCCCCCCGCATTCTTCTACTCCGACGAGCAATCCGCGGCCGGTGACGTAGATCGGCCGCCGCCGCCGCCGCGTGATGGCACCAAAGAGGGCGCGGTCGAATCTGCGGGGGCGCGGTGACCGATTAGGCGATTTCTCCGAGGCGAATCGGAAGTTTCTCGTCCGCGCCGACGCCGGTAGCAAGCGGCTTATCAAGAAGTACACGAAGGCCGGCCAGATCGTCCCGGAGGCGTGCTACAGGCGGGAGGTGGAGGAGTTCGACCGCGAAGTCGAGCGTCGCCGCCTTGCAAAGAGCTCGAGCGCCGCCGTCTCGCGCCTCGACCTTCTCGATCGGACGCTTGATCTTCTTCGACCGGACGCCCTCGACCTTCTCGAGTCGATCCCCGTCGAGATGGTGGGCGGCGTCCTCTCCCTCGTCCTGCTACGGAAGGATAAGAAGAAGGCAGAGCAGAGCCTCGCCCGCGACGAGGACTGAAAAGCTCGGCGTCGACCTCGTCGCCGCCGCACCTGAGGCTCCGGTGAGCCAAGTTTTGGCAGTAGGGTAGGGCGGCGACGAGTTAGACTAGATTACTTTTGGAGTTAGAGTAGATTACTTTTGGAGTATATGTACATTACGTCTGATTTGGTGATGAACTCCTCCGTGGAGAAGAAATGCCGATGAAAACTAGATCGTTCGCGCCCAAATTCGCCGTTTAACAGATCCGTTTGAGGTTTCTGCTATTGTGAGCGAGCAGTTGCGAGGAAATTTGGGAAGAAAGCCGAACTGTAAACTTATTTTGAGGTTCATATTTTAAGGGCTCTGTTAGAGATGCTCTAACAAGTTAACGGCCAATAACAGCAATTGGTTGCACAATTTCTTGTTTCATTAGAGTTGAGACTTCAGACTGAAAGGATTAGTCAAATCAGTAAATATTTCGATAAGAATACAGAGAATGGACATCTATTACTCTCTTAATGGACCCTCTAACAAGTAACAGCCATTCGACCAATAACAGCAACTGACTGCAAATGTGTGTACTTGATTAATTTCTACTATTATCATTAGAGTTCAGTAGGCTACAGTGACTGAATTAGACAAGTGAGTACATTTACATGAGTACATGACTATACACTACATGAGCATTTGTTCATTCAGTGCTTTTGTCGGTGGAGTAGGATGAGAACGAAGCGAGGGATGAAGAAGTGCTCACCACCAGTAGGCCGGCTGGTTTAGTGTGATGTCATGGATCCTGATGTCCTTGGAGTCGATGAAGCCGACGAGCCGCGGCCGGCACTCGTCGCTCCTGCAGTCCCCCGTGGCGTTCCAGCTCACCATGATGTTCTTCTGCGCGTTGGGCGTGACGACGAAGGCGCCGCCCTGGCCGTTGATCTCGCCGCCGCCGGTAACGCCCGCGCCGGTGGTGTTCTCGGCGAGCACGACGTACCAGCGGCGCGACTCGGGCGGGTAGTCCCGCTGCCTGGTCCCACCCAGCAGCCGCGCGCCGGGGGCCACCTCGAGCACCACGCCGGAGCGGAGGTGGACGGTCGCCGTCAGGTAGTCCCCGGGCGCCGGGAGGAGGACGCGGCCGCCGCCCGCCGCCCCGCAGGCGTTGACGGCGGCCTGGATGGCCGCCGTGTCGTAGCGGGACCCGTCCCCTGCCGCGCCGTAGTCGGCGACGGAGAATACGCGGGTGGGAGCGGATTGCGCAGCGGCCGGGGGCGGCCGCAGGAGCAGGAGGAGGAGGAAGGGCGCGGCCGCGAGCAGGAGGAGAGGGGATGCCGCCATTCCGGGGTTGACTCCAGGAATTGCCCGATGTCCGACGAGCTAGGGAAGATAGGATTGTTGTACTGGTGGCATGGAGTGGGGAATAATCGCCGCCGGAGCTGCTCCGTTTGTGCAGTTGGATCGGAGGCCATGTCGCCGTCAGGACAGGAGGAAGATGATGTGGGAAGACTGCGAGAAAAGTGTTTGCTCCTATCAGGGAGTTTGACTAGTGCTCATGGGCATGGGCATGGCGCTCCTTCGAGGATAATTCGGTTGGTAGGAGCGGGCCGGCCCGGCACGACACGGCTCCTTAAGCACACCATCGCCCACTCCGCGCAGTTGGAACGCGTGAGGGTTGGGTACTGGACATTGCCCGTGTTCTGGTGGACGACGTGTTGCCCGCCATGGAGCCGCCTACCGAGAACGGTGTCGCTCTGCTTTTGTCGATGGTGTATGGGACCCACGGCGATCGCCAACAGCGTCACTCCCGGAGTTCGGCATGGTTCTGATACCAAATGTCGTTGCAATCTCTCTCTCGGTGGTTTACTGACGAAACTGAAAGAAAGACGAGAGGTAGGTTTTGGTGCAGTGTTTCAACTGACTGCTTTTCTTGTGTTTCTCAAAAAAAAAAAAAAAACTGACTGCTTTTCTTATCTCTTCCTTTTATTCTTACAGATGATCGAGCCCACTCCCCTCTACTGGATCGTGCCATCCCACGACCATGTCATGCGCTTGATCGATCCTACTACTACGGGATCGCACAGACCGCGTCCTCGCTAACTGAAATGAGGTAAGAAATATCTAACGGAGAACGGTTAACTTAACTGAACTTCAACAGCTGACTGAAAACTGACGAGCTACAGTAAAGACTGAAACTCCAGGCTTATTGAAATCAAACTAAAACTGGCAGAAGGTTTGAAACCTACATGTTGAACATGGGCTTAGGTAGGTTTTGCATCGTCTCCTTCTTCAAGACCTTGATATCCACAGGTGGGGATGAATTTATTAAAGATGAATCAGCTGTCTTCACTGCCGTGGAGGTGTGCCGCTCCAACAGTGGTGAGGGCCATGTCCGGATGATCAATCACATGTCTAAGCGTTACAGATTTGGAAAATATAGAATCCATTGCGTCTTGTGAATCTTGTCGAGTAGTATCTTGCAGATGACACATCACACAAAGATGTTGCTATTTTAGTGTCTACTTTTGAATGCATGATCTTCTATTGATTACTCCAAGTAGCTCTATTTACAATTACTGAATAAATTTGTACCGGAGTACTAACATTTCTATGAAGTTCCACGAAACAGGCTTTCGCCCTGCTTTATAAATAAAGCAACGACCAACAAACAGTCACCGACAAGAACACCAACACACACACCACACATGTTGGGGCATCGGCAGACACACCGCCCAAAACATAAAGGAATGAAGAACATGGCGAATCGACTAAGCGAAAATGACCCTCCATCGCTGCGCCCTCCGAAATTGTCCCACCACGCTCGCGGCACTCCGATGCGTCCAGTACCAAGCAGCAACTCCCTCGGAAGGGGCACCGTCAACACGGTGCTACTACTCGGATCAGCCCACTGCTCCTAGGGTTTCCCCCCGCACTCAGTACCAAGCAGCAACTCCCTCGAAGGGGGCACCGTCGTCACGGCGCTGCTACTCGGATCAGCACACTGCTCCTAGGGTTTCCCCCGGCACTCGGTGTAAGGTGAACTCGGTCTACCCACGACGCCCTCCAACAAGGAATGACGCCACCCGAAGGCGGCACCGCGTCGGTGTCGAACAAGTCAACACGGATTTCTCCCGAGCCCGAGACACCAAAACACCCAGACATATCCAGAGCACCACCACCCGCTTCTCCGCCCTCCAGCATGCGCCACCACGATTTTGCTGTCATCATCGCCGTCTCTTCACGAGCACTAGACCGCGGTCTGCAGAACGGATCAGACAACACCACCGGAGCGAGGGACAGTAGCACCGCCGCACCACGGGAGGGAACAACCTCCACCACCGAGAGGCGGTAGCCGACCGGACAGAGCAGCCGGAGCAAACCAGGCCCGCCTGGCCCGGTATAGCTCCTGCCGCCCTGCTGCAACAGGCAGAGCTGCAGCGCCGCCGTCCCCTACCCCGCACCGTCGCCGCCACCATCTTCAGAGGGAGCCGCAGCCGCACGCACGCCCCGGCCCGCTCAAGCCCATCTGAGCCCGCCCGAGCCCATCTAGGGCCGAGGCGACTCAGAGCAGGGCCAAGTCGGCCGCCGGCCGACGGCCGCCTGCTGCCGGCGTGATACGTCTCCAACGTATCTATAATTTCTTATGTTCCATGCTATATTATACCAAGTTATCACATGTTTTATATGCATTTTATATAGTTTTATGCATTTTCTGGGACTAACCTATTAACAAGATGCCACAGTGCCAGTTCCCTGTTTTCTGCTGTTTTTGGTTTCAGAAAAGTACTTAAGGAAATATTCTCGGAATTGGACGATTTCTTTTCTGAAGTCCGTTTTTCATCGGGAACGTTCCAGAAAGTCGAATACGAGACGAAGTGGGCGACCGAGGAGCCGCCACCACGTGCTCGCGCGGCAGGCATCCTGGCCGCGCGAGGAGGTGATGTGGGCCCCTCGGGGCGCCACCGACCTCGCCCTTTCGCCTACATATACCCCCCAGACTAAAAACCCTAACACGGTGTGCAATATTTCCTCCACGGGTCCCGAGCGCCGCCGCCATCGAAGACAAGATTCGGGGGACAGAACTCTCTGTTCCGGCACCCTGCCGGGACGGGGAATTGCCCCCGGAGCCATCTCCATCGACTCCACCGCCATCTCCATCGCCGTTGCTGACTCCTACGATGAGGAGTGAGTAGTTCTCCCCCGAGGCTGCGGGATCTACGGTAGCCATGTGGTCTATCTCTCTCTCCCATGTGATCTTTTATGTGATCATGAGGTTTGTAATCTAGTTGAATATGTGATGCTACTCTTTATCTATTATGCACTCTAGAGGTTACTTTAATATGAACTCCGGGGTTATTCACGGTTGTAATGGTGACAGTGTGTGCACCGTGTGTGATTCCTTTATGACGTTGTTGGTGTTAGTTTACTCTGACTTTGAGGGTGCTCTTGTAGCCCTACACAATGAATGGTGTTTGTTATCCAACATGAGAGTGTTTGAGAGTAGTGTTTATTTATTTAACTTTGATGTCATTGTTGAGAATGTCCACCGGTGAAAGTAGGATCCCTAGGCCTTGTTTCTAAGCATTAAAACACCGTTTCCAACAAGTTCTGCTACATGTTTGCTTGCTGCCATTTTTATTACAGATTGCAATTACTACTTATAATCATCCATATTACTTGTATTTCACTATCTCTTCGCATAACTAGTGCACCTATACATCTGACAAGTGTATTGGGTGTGTTGGGGACACAAGAGACTTTTTGTATCTTAATTGCAGGGTTGCTTGAGAGGAATATCTTTGACCTCTACCTCCCTGAGTTCGATATACCTTGGGTGATTCACTTAAGGGAAACTTGCTGCTGTTCTACAAACCTCTGCTCTTGGAGGCCCAACACTGTCTACGAGAATAGAAGCGTGCGTAGACATCACGGCGCCGCGCACATCGCTGCAGATCCACACCGCCACCAGAACTCGCCGGCCGAGCCGGACTATGAGCTCCCGACGCGCACCGCCGCCCAAGACGGAGAGGCCCCGACCAGCCCACCTTGGACGCGGGGAAGGAAGGTCCGCCGCCGCCGGCGTCGCCGGGGCTGCGCCCGACGACCTCTGCCTGCGGCGGCGAAGGAGGAAGGAGGCTAGCAGGAGAGCCGCCGGCAAGAGCTTGGGGACGCCCCGGCCGCCCTCGGGGGGGCGACGGGAGCGGGGCAGAGAGGGGTGGGGGAGAGGGGAGGGGAGGACGGCGGCGCGGGGACTGGCGGCGGCGCGGGGCTGGCGGCGGAAACCCTAGTCGCGGGAGCCTCTACCTTCGTTAAATTCTTTCGCCTCCGAAGTTGCGCTATTTCACCAACTGCAATTAGACAAAGTACTTTAGTAGCGTGCATTTTTTAGATGGTATTTCAGGCAACAACAACATACAATGGGAAGCATGTTTTCAGTCTGAATCTGAACATACAGCATACATGGTTTCAGTCCAAAGTCTTATGTCTCAGGGTGAAGATCCAAGGTCTAGCCTTAATTAGTTGTGCCTGGTAATGACCTTGTTGGAGGCATTGTTTTGAGTGCGAGCACTTTTTTGGTGGTGTTAGTCCTGTTGTCTCAAAGATCGCTGCACCGGGACTTTTATTTTTTGTAATTCTTCTCTCTTTTTTTGGTTGTGTGCATCTGTGATGCAGTTAGGGCACTTCGTTGTTGCAGAGGCTGGGTGTATTTGTTACTTCTCGATATCAATAAATTCCCTTTATCTAAAAAAAAAATCTGAACAGTTAAAATGGGAAACATGGTTTATTCCAGATGCATGGTTTGAGTCGAAAATCAATCTACCCGATGGAGTGGGTGAGTTTGACTAGCTAGTAACGGGTAGCATTAGCCAAGAGCGCTTGTGCCTGTGTCTCGTACTTGAATCCTTGGTTCCTGGAATGGTCTGCAGCCCAGACAAAGATGCCGTAGAGCTTGCCCTGCGACTGCAGAGTCCGGCAAGCGCTCAGCGCGGTTTCGACCGGCACGGAGGTGTTGGTGGCCGCCGTGGTGAAGCTGGCCAGGATGTTGGCTCCCGGGTAGTTGAAGATCTGCTCATCGAAGAGGCTCACGTACTGCTCTGCGGTAGTGCTCGCGTCGTAGGCGTAGAACTGGAAGTTGACGTAGTCGATGACGTCCCCGTGCGACGCCCATAACGTCCGGTAGTACCGCTGCACGGTGGCGTCGCCGTACGGCGCGATGGACGCGAAGCTGATGACGCCGCTGCTCTTGAGCTCCGCCACGAGGCGGCCGGCGCACTCGGCGAAGGTGGCCGGGTCGACCTGGAACTGCTCGTAGTCGATGTCGATGCCGTCCAGGCCGTAGTGCCGGATGATGCCGGTCAGCGAGTCGACAGCGTTTCGTACCCAGGTGTCGACGCCGCAGGTCGCGTTGAAGAACACGGGGCGGCCGCTCACCGTCGCGCCACCGAGGCTGACGGCCACGCGGACGTTCGGATTGCGGAGCTTGACCTCGGCGACGGCGGCCGCGGTGAGCACCGAGTCCTGCCAGAAGACGTTGAACTGGCCGTTGGTCGGAGACGGGGGCTCCGTCGTGGTGGTGTAGTCGATGACGAAGGCCAGGACGTAGTCGAACCGGACGCGCGGGTCCACCGGCACGTCCGAGAACCTGACGCCGTTGTACAAGGCGCCGATGTAGTCGCGGAAGAGGTTGGAGTTTCCTGCCGCGGTGGCCATTGTTGGAGCGTGGAGAAGGAGGGCGAGAAGAGCGACTGAATAAAGCTTTGAGGAGCCCATTGGTGGTTTGGTTTGTTGGTTGCAGCTGCAGACGCCAGTATTTATAAATTCTAATGTGTTTTGGGACTGGCAAATGTCAATTGCAGATTTGTTCCAAGATTGGACTTGTTCAGCTTCCAAGGTTTGAAGATAGGAGATCAGTACAGTCAAAAAAAAAAAGATAGGAGATCAGGTCAATGTGGATCAGCTGGTTTCGATCGGAGGAAGCTGAAATGTGCTCCTCAACAGCAGATCTTGTTTTAAAGTCAATACCTAACTCTTGATTTGTCATGTGACAGATATGAGTTGAACTTATGATATTCTATATGTGTACTCTTGTATTTTCTAGACCATGATTATATATGTGTACTACTCTTGTCTTGATGTTGCAACTAGACAGCAAAAGAAGCTTTACAAGTCCAAAACAAGTCCTGGCTGTCGCCTGTAATGGCTTAAAAGTATATGCAAAACGGTCCAAAAAAATGACTTTCATAGTGTAGCAGATTAATTGTGCTATGTCAATCATTCAGTTCTTCCAGAAGATCCACAACATGAAGGCCGGCAGGACTGCACACAGTCCAACAACCTATGGTTGACTGCAAAGGACAATTACATTGCTATTTGCTCAAGGCAAAAACAAAAACTATTATTTTCACAATTGTTGGCTATAGTGACGGAGAAAAAGGGATTAACAGTAGAGCTTCCTTGAGTCGAACCCAAAGGATTTTCAGAAGATATTTGGTGGAACCCAATCTTTGGTGCATGTTTGATTCATATGATTGCATATTATAGATTTTTTTTCTTATGATGCATTTGCACTAAATTTCACAGCAAACATATCTCCCACACAACTAACAATATGTTTTTCCTGGGAAAACCCTATGATGTGTGTGCATAATCCAATGTTCTTTCAATCATGTAGATTCAAGATTGCATGAAAATTATTTGTTTTATTCATTCCCACAATTTTTAGAAATTTGCAAATCAAGAGACCGAGCCGCTGGTCGTGAGCAGGGGATACAATTGGTGACCCAGGTCGGCGGTTCACGTGGTGATGGCAGCTCGGAAGAACGGGAGATGGGGAGCTAGCTACGACGTCTACATCGTGGGAGTTCGACAATGAGAAGATTGAGGGACCAAGATTGTCTCTCGAATGTTGTATTAAGATTTGATGATCTAGATAAAAATGGCCAGGAAAAGGGAACTGTTGTATTGCAAGAACATATCTGTAAACATTGGGACGATCAACTTTCCCCACTTACAGAAAAAGAAGATGAAGTATGTCCTTAAGTCGGAGAGCTCGGACGGCCACTCCATAGATGTATTCAGTTTCAAGGCTACCAACTTTGACCAAAACAAAGAGGTGATTACGGTTGCCCGAGTTTACTAGCGGGGGTTTAACTGTTGCTTTACTAAAACTGATGTTACTTAGGTCGCAACGTCCTGGAAGCACGAGTCCAGCAGCCATTCATCTGCTTTTTCTTCAAACAGAAAACTACAAGGACTTCTGTTTTTGCGAATATTCAGTTGAGTAAACTACAAGGACTTGAGAAACACCAAATTCAGTTAACAATATTCAGCTCAGAGAAAAAAAAACATTAGAAAATCGAACAATACACAGTGTGTTAGTACTAGAAATGAACTGAAAAATGGAAATCTGACCCATTCTCCTTACAAGCAAAAGCTGAACCCATGTACTAGAAGTACTAGTTGAATGCCCGTGCGTTGCTACGGGTTTCTAATTTTTTTCTATTGCAAGTGAGTTTGGAGATGTGTGAACAAACACTATTATTAATCATATCCAAAATGCATGTAACTCTCTTCACCGAAATGACACACTTAGCTCTTTTTCACAAACACACATCTCAGACTATGAAGTACATTCCTTTCAAAAAAAGTGAAATACCTAACAATTTTAAAGAATAATTTTGAAAGTTTCGGAGGCTCCAAAGGAAGCATAATATGAGAGCTAGGAATTCAACTCACAAGGGCCCATTTGACAACACACAACTCCATGCATTTCATGTGCTCCACTCCGCTTAAAGAGAAGAGCCCTCTCCTGGTCGCTATGAGGGAACCAGCAGCGTTCGGGCCTCTCTGCTTCAAATGGTTGCGTGTTGAAGAACCTGGTGGTGCACCCCCGTGAAGTTATAGTGCCATGTAGACATGGTGCAAGAGTCGTCAGCTCCTTGAGATCCTCATCTACGTAATGGGTAATGGGTGGACAGCACCCTCGTCACCAAGCTCAAGCAAGGAGCCTGATTTGTACGATGAACTCCGGAGTTTCCACGACTCGCAGAAAGTGCATGCATATGCTATCATTGATAGAACACGTATCCAAAAATAATGGCGAAGTTCGAAAAAACAACTTGATTTAGTTGCGCTAACAAGATTCATGATCCTGTGGTACCTATAGGGAACATTGTTATTCCTTATTGTACTAAAATGACGGAGTAGGCAAGTGGTACATTCAACAGAGATGCTTCATAGTCTGATTTTTAACCGTAAAATAAATCCAAAACAAACTGGACGGTTGCAACACGATCTGTTGAAATAAGCCAAATCGACATAGTCGACAGAGGCTAACAACGGAAAACAGGTACGCGATGTTCCAGGATAGAATATGGGCATATGGCCATTATTACAGACGTAACACTGATTAATGTAACGTTTTGTTTCCACTTCTGTATATTTGACCCTTGTGAGCGCATATAATATTATATGTGTAATATTATCTATTTCAGATTTAAGTTTTAACTTCTCCATCACTTCAGAATTCAATGCCTTTTTACTATTGCATACTATTTGTTGAACACCTTTGTAATATCTGTACAATACCGGTATGGTGTAGTACACCAACCGGATTGTACCCCTATGTACATGCCACGGTGGAGGCTATTTCCACCCCCATATAACATGTACACGATCGACCCACACGGGCAACGATCGATTCCACAAATCTAATATGGTATCAGAGCGCTTCTCTTCCTCGACCTAGCTGCCGTCCAAGAGATCGCCACCGCCGCCGCCTCCTGCTATCTTGCAGCCGCCGCCGCCGCCACAACACAAACCAAGCCGCCGCCGCCTGCTGATTCTCCAGCCGCCGCCGCCGCCACAACCACAACCTGCAGCCGCTGCAACTTACCTTGCCGCCGCCGCCACATACATCTACGACCTGCCGCCGCCGCCGCAGCCAATCTGCCGCCGCCGCCCGTTACGATACAATTTCTGCCGCTGTCGTCGATCTCCAGTCACAACAGCCGCAACAGCCCCCCTACAACCTCCCTGCCGCCGCCATCATGAGCTCCTCATCGTCGAGTCTCTCGCTGGCCGCCGCCCTGGGAGCGCCGCCCACGCAGCACCTCACCCGAGCGAATTTTCTGCTCTGGAAGGCCCTCGTGCTTCCTGCTTTCCGCGGAGCAAACGTGATGGGGCTGCTCGATGGATCAGATCATGCGCCTCCGAAGACTGTCGAAGTTGAAGACATGGAGAAGAAAAAGGTCATCGTGGAAAACCCTGCCTACTTGGTCTGGATAGCACGGGATCAACAAGTTCTCAGGTTCTTGCTGAATTCTCTCTCCCCGGACATCCTTTCTCACGTCCTTGGCATGGAAAGCACTGCCGAGGTATGGAACGCCATAAACAAGATGTTCAACACCGCCTCTCGCTCTAGGGTTCAGCATCTGCGTACCTCCTTGAACGAGACGAAGAAACTGAAGCTTTCCGCTGCGCAGTATTTCACAAAGATGAAGACGTTCGCATCTGAGCTAGCAGCAGCCGGGAAACCACTTGAGGATGATGAACTGATCGGCTATCTTCTTCATGGCCTTGATGGTTCGTATAATTCTCTTGTCGCTGCTGTCAATGGAAACCCCAATACAACGCTGGATGATCTGTTTGGACAGTTGTCCTCCTTTGATATGCGCAATGAGATGCTTGATGACACTGCCGATGAGGCCTTTCCCTCCTCAGCAAACGCTGCTCAGCGGGGACGTGATAGGAGCAACCCCCCTCGCGCTGATCGTGGCAAGCAGTGGGTTGACCGTGGTGATTACCGTGGAAATCATGGTTATTCCCGTGGCGACCGTGGTGACTATCGTGGAGACCGTGGCCGCCGTGATGGTGGAGGACAAACACGCACTGATGAAAGGCGAGATGATCGCCGTGACAGTGGACGGCGTCGTGGTCGCCGTGAGAGGGTTGACAAACCCCCCACTCCGTTCGTTGATGTGACTTGCCAGGTTTGCAAGATTCATGGCCACCCCGCTGATGTTTGTTGGTGGCGCTACAAGAAGGATGAGTCTGACTCCGATGATGACCAAGATGACAAAGCTGCACATATGGCATCCTATAGCGTGGACCCAACTTGGTATGGTGACACTGGAGCCACCGATCACATCACTGGCGAGCTGAGCAAACTCTCCACCAAGGAAAAGTACAATGGACGTGAACGCGTCCACACGGCTGAAGGAAAAGGTATGGTTATAAGTCATATTGGTCATTCAATGTTGCGCACCCCACATGCTTCCTTACATCTTAATAATATTCTTCATGTTCCTAGTGCTTCCAAAAATCTTTTATCCATCCATAAGCTTACACGTGATAATGATGTGTTTCTTGAATTTCACCCATTCTTCTTTTTGATCAAGGATCAGGCCACAAGGAGAACTCTGTTTAAGGGTCCGTGTCATGGTGGGCTCTATCCCCTAGTTCCCATCTCCGCGGGGAAGTCGTCCAAGCATGCTTTTATTACAATAAAGCCTTCGTCTTCTACGTGGCATCGTCGTTTAGGGCATCCCTCCTCCTTTGTGGTGCAACAAGTTCTTAGGAAGCATAAGTTATCTCATACTCCAGAAATAAATCCTTACATTTGTGATTCTTGTCAATTAGCAAAGAGTCATCAGTTGCCATACCCTATATCTACTAGTGTTTCCACTGTTCCGTTAGAACAAGTGTTCTCTAATGTATGGGGTCCTGCTCCTGCCTCTGTTGGCAAATACACTTATTATGTAAGCTTCATTGATGATTTCAGTAAATTTACTTGGATTTATCTTTTAAAGAAAAGGTCTGAAGTTTATCAAGTGTTCCTCAATTTTCAACAACTTGTGGAACGTAAGTTTGATAGAAAAATTATAACTATGCAAACTGATTGGGGTGGTGAATATGAAAAACTTCATGGCTTCTTTCAAAAGATCGGCATCACCCATCATGTATCTTGTCCTCATGCTCATCAACAAAACGGTTCTGCCGAGCGCAAACACCGTCATATTGTTGAAGTGGGGCTTGCCCTTCTTGCTAATGCATCCATGCCTCTTAAATTTTGGGATGAAGCTTTTCTTACAGCCACTTTTCTTATAAATTTGCTTCCTAGCAAAGTCATCAACTCCGACACCCCTGTTGAACGTCTTCTACACACAATACCAAACTATGATTCCCTTAGAGTTTTCGGTTGTGCATGTTGGCCCAACCTTCGCCCATACAACAAACGTAAACTTGCTTTCCGCTCTACACGGTGTGTTTTCATGGGATACAGCCCTCGTCATAAAGGAGTCAAATGTCTTGATGTCTCCACTGGCCGTGTGTATATCTCTCGTGATGTTGTGTTTGATGAGAATGTTTTTCCTTTTGCCATATTACATCCTAACGCTGGAAAACGTCTTAGTCAAGAGATACTTCTCCTTCCTACTTCATCTACATGTGGTGATGCAAACATTGATGACTATATGCCTATACCTATTGTGCCTGTCACTAATCATGGACAGGTTCATGCGGATCATGAAGAAGAAACAGCAGAAAAAAATTCCACTCAAAGCAATGAAGAAACACTCCAAAACAGTGCAGAAAACGTATCTGTCCAGCAGCCACAAGCGGATGAAAACGAGGCTGGATCCGATACAGATTCTGCTGCAGCATCGGATCAGATGGACATCGATTCCCATGCAGGTCCTCCGGAGTCCCAATTGGACAATCAGTCTTCCGCTGCTTCCGATGGTGACCGTGCGGAGGTGTCGCCTCGTCATTCGCCGGCTTCCTCTCATGCACATCAAGATGACGGAGCTGGCACGGGGGACAGCAATGATTCCAGCGGCAGTCCGGCGCCGCATGCAAGTGCAGATGAAGATGGCGAGGATGACAGTAGCGCTCGTTCGCTCTCTCCCTCACATGCATATGCACCGGACGCACCTGATGATAGCCATGCAGATTCTTCTCATGCAAGTTTGGATCAGCCTCAGCCTGGATCTTCTGCGGAAAGTGTCCCTGTAGCTGATTCTGCACCAACTGGCCGCACACGTTTACAACAAGGAATTCGTCAACCTAAGGTATATAAAGATAGTACTATCACCTATGGTCGACAACCAAAAATTTATAAAGAGGCAAATTCTGTTAGATATGGTTTGCTAACATCTACAGGAGAACCATGTTCATTATCCGAGGCATTGGATAATTCTCAATGGAGAAAGGCAATGGAGGAAGAATATGATGCCTTAATTCAGAACAAGACTTGGCATCTTGTTCCCCCAAGCAAAAACAGAAACTTAATTGATTGTAAGTGGGTGTATCGTATCAAGAAAAATGCAGATGGCACAGTGGACAGGTATAAAGCACGGCTCGTTGCAAAAGGTTTCAAACAAAGATATGGTATAGACTATGAAGATACTTTCAGTCCTGTTGTTAAAGCTGCAACGATTCGGGCTGTTTTAGCCATTTCAGTATCTCGAGGATGGAGTTTACGGCAGCTAGATGTCAAGAACGCGTTTCTACATGGTGTTCTGGAAGAGGAGGTTTATATGAGGCAACCACCAGGATTTGAAGATAAAAATGCTCCCCATTACATTTGCCGACTTGATAAGGCTCTTTATGGCTTAAAACAAGCCCCGAGAGCATGGTATTCTCGGCTCAGTTCAAAACTACATGATCTCAATTTCACACCATCCAAGGCTGATACCTCTCTATTTCTCTATCAAAGGTCAGGTATCACTATATTTGTCCTAATTTATGTTGATGACATTATAGTTGCAAGTTCTTCAGATGCTGCCACTTCTATTTTACTTCAAGAGCTCAATAAACATTTTGCTATTAAAGATCTTGGTGATTTGCATTATTTCTTGGGTATTGAAGTTAAGAAAACAAAGGATGGATTGATCTTGACACAAGACAAATATGCTATGGATTTATTGGCTAGAGTTGGGATGCTAAACTGTAAATCCGCTCCAACGCCACTATCCTCTACCGAGCGGTTGTCTCTTCACGAAGGCACATTGCTTGGTCCTAAAGACAGCACACAATATAGAAGCATTGTTGGTGCCCTCCAATACTTGACTCTCACAAGACCAGATTTGTCTTTCTCAGTAAATAAAGTGTGTCAGTATCTTCATGCACCAACAACTACACATTGGGCTGCTACAAAGAGAATACTCCGATATGTTAAAAATACATTGCATCTTGGTATTACATTCACATGTTCTTCACGTACTCTTCTGAGTGCTTTTTCAGATGCAGATTGGGCTGGATGCCTTGATGATAGAAGGTCCACTGGAGGTTTTGCAATCTTTCTTGGACCAAATCTTATTTCTTGGAGTTCACGAAAACAAGCTACAGTTTCTCGTTCCAGTACTGAGGCTGAATACAAAGCTGTAGCAAATGCCACTGCCGAGTTAATATGGGTTGAGTCCCTTATTCATGAGCTTGGCATTAAGTTGAAGGAAAAGCCATGTCTATGGTGTGACAATTTAGGTGCTACCTATTTGTCCGCAAATCCTGTTTTTCATGCACGTACAAAACACATAGAAATTGATTATCATTTTGTGCGAGAAAGAGTAGCAAGTAAAAGTTTAGAGATTAAGTTTATTTCTAGCAAAGACCAAGTAGCTGATGGTTTTACCAAAGCTCTTCGCGTTAGAGAGTTAGATAAGTTTAAGTATAATCTAAATCTTTGTAAGAGTTTAGATTAAGGGGGGCTGTTGAACACCTTTGTAATATCTGTACAATACCGGTATGGTGTAGTACACCAACCGGATTGTACCCCTATGTACATGCCACGGTGGAGGCTATTTCCACCCCCATATAACATGTACACGATCGACCCACACGGGCAACGATCGATTCCACAAATCTAATACTATTGACAAAGATAAACAAAAATCTATTCACTTTGATGCTTGTTATCTAACACTGAAGCAAATACATGGAAAGGATTAAATTCAGACATGCAATCAATGTCACAAGAACAAGACCCAACAGTAACTTTAATGCCCTGTAACGAAGCGCCACACACTGAACCTTGATTATTCACATGGAATAGCTTCATTTTTATCTCTAATGTATCGTATGTATTCTAAACATACCCTAGGTGCAAACTTAGTTCAAAAAAGCCATTAACAATTTTCACGAAAAAAACAGACAAACATGCACAAGAAGTTCCGAAGTTCAAGATACTCCAAAAGGTAAATGGATCGCTACTATAAACTCGCTTACAATAGGTTTGTCCCAGTTCCGCACGAACTCTGGTAAGGGCCTTCTCTGTAGTACATACAAGATTTAATTTCATTCATCAGAATAAACATAGAAAAGGGATTCACTTCCTAATTTCCCAGGTATGTACATGTGCAAAAACTGTCATTTGTACAGACAGAGGGAACTATCGCACTATATGTATGCGCAAATGCAAGAACTGTCATAACAAAGTAAATTGATTTCATAGGTTCAACTATTTAACTTCCATAACTGAGTAAACTGCGATATGTAAATTATGTTACCATACTGAAGCTTCCTGAACTCCGGCAACACCACATCATCATAAAGCACAACTTCAGCATGCTTTTTAATTAGCACAGCCCACTGCATGGCAGGGAGTTACAGCAGCAGAGGTAACAGAAAAAGTTAGTTAGACGCAGAAAATTAAGTCAAACTCTTTATTTGTCTTTCATCAGTACAAACTACAAATGGAAGAATACCTGTGAGCCTTTTCTCCAGTTGTCCACTGGGATAACTGGGTCCATTCGTGGATTGTACCGGCCCTGTTTATTATGGGCAAAACTGTCTCCTGCATTACACCATTGGATGCTATTAGTTCTTAGGTTACGACATAAGCTAAAAGAAAAGCTGGTGAGTTAATATGGACAAATATGCAACATGCATACACAAAAGGTTATGCTAGAAATCCACATCTAAGAGGTCAAGGTGAATACAAACACTAACACGGGCACTGATTGGAGTCATCTTGTGAGAGTGGCAAAGGTGAAATATGTTGGATTGATGTTAAGTGGGAAAAACTATTAGGTTGGTGACAAATAGACCTGATGGTATCCTTAGATCGAGCTATAGTGAATTGCTATAGTTCTGCAATACCTAGCAAAAGGTCACTATTAACTTCTAAAATATATGGCACCACAAAATCAAAATCATAATTTTTTATAACTTATGAAGCATCACAATGTAGCATATTATACATGAATGGATAGCCCTTTGAAGTATGAAGGGCTTGCTTTGTAGAAAAGCATATTAACTAATGCATTTTGGTATTATTTCTAGTCAATTAAAAAACGACCTAACTATGGCTATACAAATCACTAAGAACCAGTCTGAATCACAATCAAGAAACTTATGATAGTGTAAATTACCTCGGGAGAAAAACATGCATTTTTTAACTCGCCCGCTTCTTCCACCATCTTTCTCTTAGTGTATTGCCTCTTGAAATTACCCACCGCACAACATCCATCTCACTCAATCTTTACTATTAAATGTACGACCATATTAATGTTAAAAACCTCTTGAGCAAGAAATAGTCCTGTTTTTAACCTTTTTGAGCTGCATAGAATTTATGTGAAAGACAATTAAACACCTGGGCACTTCAGAACAGACTAAACCAACTGATTCATGTATGGTTTCTTTCTCTCTTGGATGTGGGCATTTCGTTGAGCACCTAGCAGTCATAATTTATCTTGGGTTAATTCTGGAGAGGACAAGGGCAATGTTGTGCTCATAGAAGGGTATCTGATACATAGCAGAAACAGGAGGAGCATCATGGGTTCGTGAGAGGGTTATGCTACCGAGAAACACAAAAGACAAATTAAATCCACATATAATTACAAGATTCCATTTCAGAAGGGAAAAACTGATAATCACTTCTCTTACTATCGAATGGGCATGAAACAGCGCTAGCATGAAATAGAATAATGGACCAAACAAACATATTTTACATATGCCAAACTTCAGAACTGAAAGTGCATATATTCATGAATAGAATCTGAAATGAGTGCAAACATACTTGGTGTGTTAAGAACCTGAGTGTACCAATCAAATCCAAAGATCGGCTATCCTCCTCAATTATTCTGCAATCTCACAGAATTTATTAGTACATTTAAGTCTAAATTCTGAACTTCCTGGACAATCAATCTTGAACGTCCCTAAAATATTTCTATAATTTTTCCCTATAGCATCAATCAAAATGCAGCAGGTGTTATATTTGAAGGTTCTTAGTAAGCACACTAAACTGTCATAAAATCACATATATACTGAATTCAACTTCATCAAACAAATTTCAGTGGAAAAAGAACATAACCTCTGGCAGTACCTGAATTAGTAACAAAATTACCTTTGTTGACTGCAAAATAAATATTCCAGCTTGAAATGAGGAAATCAAGATGATTACAAAACACAAACAACCATTCAATGTAAAGCATCGTAGAGTTAAGAGAGGTAAGACATCAATTTTGCTCATGTAAGTGCTAGCGTGGTTCAGAGTACATCGTGAATGTAGTCTGTAGAGCAGATACTCCCAGCGGTGCTAGCTAGAAACAGGGGAAAATGTGCATGGTGAGTTGGTAACGTCCTATGGAGGAGAGGATCGTGACCTCCTAGGAGCACACGAGGATGAACTGGGCATGTGCCTCATCGTCAGTTTCGGATCTCCTATGACCCTAGTTTTAAAAACCGGACCGGTCATTGAACCGGTGAGGTGGCTGGTTCATTGGTTCACCGGTCCAACCGTTGGTTCACTCGGTTCGATAGCGACAGAAAACCGGGAAATTTAATAAATAATTAAGCTAATTTGGGGAAAAATCATTGCCAAAACGTTTATAAAGTGTTTAATTCTATACTATAACACAAATGGACAGTGGAGCAGGTGGTAGTATGCTACGGCGGGCGGTTTGGTGCAAAGCTTTAGGTCTCAGGTTCGAATCCTGCTGAAATTTCCTTATTTTTTTTAATTTTTTTCCCGGTTTTTTGATACCTCGGTCTTTTGCGCTTAAAAAACCGGACATGGTGTCGGTTCAGGTTTATTCCGGTCGGACCGCCGGTCCGGTCCGGTTTTTAAAACTAGGCCTATGACACGTCCGGTAAATCTCGCTTTGCAACGAGATCCAGATCCACGCCACTTGTGTCCATGGTTTTTTCGTCGACAAATTTGACGTGAAGTTGCGACCACCACCGGCAATCCGTCTCCTCTCTACGGTGAGTGCCATCACCGTGTTATGAGGATGCCAGAGGCAAACCAATGAACGAAGGCGACCTAGGCTAATGTCCGGCTGTAACCTTGGCGTCGTGAGATGCAGTGGTGCAAGGCGCGGCGGGACGTGGTAGTGGAGGCGGCGAGGAGACGCAATGGAGAGAGGCTTCCGCGGCGGCGCAACAGAAATCCTGACGAAAGCAACTGTAGGTGCGATGGTGTTTCTTGGGCCAGGCCACCCTCTCTTCTTCCTTATCGATCCCCTTGTCCACCTCATCTAGGTCCTCATGGCTCAAGTTGTGAAGAGGTGGGGGAGGCTGGAGGCGGCAAGACGGCTCGAGACGATGGTAGAGAAAGGTTCGATGTGGGAGGCTGCCGGCAGCGGCGTAAGAACGTGATTTTCCTAGGATGGGATATGGATATGAGTGGAGCGGCGGCGGAGGGTGAGGGAAATCATGGTAAGCGCGAGCGCGAGTGAGGGACGACATTGGGCTAGGCCCAGTAACAGACCGACGGAGGATCGCGGTTGCGGAAAGGGAGGGGTGGAAACCTACGTACGAACTCCCATTTAATAGTAAAGATATATAGATTATAAAAGGGCGTTGAAATTTTGTACACACAACTTGGGTGAAGTTTAGTGCCAGTATCTAGTCTAGCAGTACACATCAGGGCTGACCAAAAGATCGAGCATGGGCAGAACAAACAAGAACTCTGTAATTGAGGTAATTCAAGTACTTTCATGTGTTCCAAAAAATACTTTCGTGGATTCAAATGGATTTAAGTTATATTCACATGGTTCACATTCGTGGATTAAAATATATTTAAAATATCTTCACATGGTTCACAAAAATAGGCATGTCTTTGAAAATGTTCATTGTCTGAAACAAAGGTTAACTTTTAAAAAAAATTAAAAAAATGTCCCTACTTTAAAAATAATAAAACTAGTTTCGAAAATTAGGCTTAAAAATGAACTAATGTTATTAGTAATAATATTTCTGAAACAGAAAAAAAGTAAAATCCAGAAAAACTCGCTAAAAGAATCGGAAATAGAGAAAAGAAAGGAAATATGAGACGGGGCCGTCTGTGCTGAGCCGCTTTAGGCCCACGCACGAGGCCGAATCGTTCTATCTGGAGCCATATATGTCAGAAAAACCAAGACGGCCCATTCTTCATGAGCCCGTCGTGAACCCAGCGTCATCCACTCCGGTCTCGTGGCTGCGTCCGCGAAGCGACCAATCCCCTCCGCGGCCTCGCCTCTCCCTCGGCGGAGCTTCTTCCGCTTCCACCAAACCTTTCTGTTCCATCCACGTTCCCGCCTCGTTCGTTCGCGGCCTGGTCTCTTCTCCAGACTATTTCTTGCAGCGTACATCGTCTCTCTCGGATTTGCTCGATCTGAAGACACCAAGTGTCAAGGTGCAAATGCCGCGTTCGGCCATTCCCTCTGATGTTTAATTAAGATAGTTCGGCAATAATTCGTTTGTTTCCGCATGAGAAATATAGCTGGCCTGTCAATCAGTCTCAAGCTGGCATAAATTTCTCTTGGCCTTCAGTGTTAGGGTTTTCTTCATTGTAGCAAAGAGCTCGGTTTTCTGGTGACTGGCTAGCTGCCTACTAGTGCTTGAGATGTTTATAATTTAGGAGGGGAATTCCGTTGTAGCATATCGATCTTGGGAAGTTCACACGGATAGCCTGAGTCCAGTATGCGGTTTCTCTGTACTAGCATATTCTGGCAAGTGTGTGCTCAATACGTTCGAACCAGTAAGCTGCTATCTTCATATAGAAACCTTTTGCTTCCTCTTGTTTTATCGATTCTCAGCAAGACTGATCATTTGCCAAAGGTTGATGTGCTTCATTCATCAGCCTCCATGCTCGCAATCTCGTGGTTGAGTCTTTTTTTTATACTAACATGTGCATTCCCTAGTGTTCGCATTCCTTGTTCTGCTGTTACGCTTCGGGTTGTAATATCTTCGCTTTTTTCAGTTTTTACTTTACTTGTTGTAATGAAACTACTAAATACCCTGGTTTCTCTTAATAGAAATCGGACGGGAGACTCTCTTTTTTCAAAAAAAAAAAACAGTTCTGAAACCTTGTTTGGATAAATGAAGCATGCCACAGTTTTCAGGCCTAGGATCTTCTACTTTTTGTTTGTTCTCTTAGTTTTATTTGAGATGAATCAATGTTCTCATGTTCTACTAATTCTTAGTTCTGCTTCTCCAAACTTTTTTTTTCAGTTTATTATACTTGGTGATACTTGAAGCAGATGCTACTTTACACACCTGCTGTATGTTTGGAACGCTGTAGTTATAGAATGTATTCTCAGCCTAGTCAGTTACACGGACAGGGCACGGCCTTATGGAAGTATTGTTGTTCACAACCAATCTGTTATTATGCAAATAAGAGTTTAGCTTGTTTCCCCCCCTAAGAAGAACATAGCATCATCTCGTTTGCAGAATGCAACGTGTTTGGGGAGAAGGTCTCAGTGTGGGTTATCAGTGAGAGATCATATCCCAAATGTAAAGCTTGATATGCCTTCACCTCGCAACTTTTCTAGTGTCAGCTGGAATTGGAGAAGTGTAGCACAAAAAATAGGAGGTACATGCACTGTACTTCAGTTCAGGTTTGCAATTTCTGGGATGGCGAATCCTGAGGGCCCTGTGGATGCACACACTTCCGATTCATCTACTGGTTATGCTCATGGAAAGAAAGTTTACACAGAGTACTCTGTCACTGGTGAGGCAATTAAACATTTTGTTTCTACAGTATACCTATGCCGTTGTCAGAACATAAACATCGTTTGAACACTTAGTGACTGTTTCACGTGGAATCCACAGGCATTCCTGGAGATGGGAGATGCTTGTTCCGTTCTGTGGCTCATGGTGCATGCATTAGGTCAGGAAAACCCATTCCTAACGAGGTTCTTCAAAGAAAACTGGCTGATGAGTTAAGAACATCGGTACGTTTATACAGTAATGTTCATACTTTGATGAGTAGTGTTTTAAAGACGAAAGAAATTCATCTAGTGGTTAGTCCTGACTTCCTGTATAAACTTTTGCATTGTTTAGGTTGCTGATGAATTCATCAAGAGACGGGCAGAGACTGAATGGTTTGTTCCTCATCATGCTGGTGTTCTTCATGTAACATAATGCTGAGCTCGGGTTTATCCTTTGTTGTAACAATAATTGCAGGTTTATCGAGGGGCACTTTGATACATACGTCTCTCAGATTAGGAAGCCACATGTGTGGGGAGGTGAGCCAGAATTGCTCATGGCTTCGCACGTTCTTCAGTGAGTAATTGGACTATTTTCTCCCGAGATAAGCGTTTACATGATACTTGCTGTTAACTATCCATGATCTCTGAATATTTCCCAACTGTTTGCTGTTAGTTTTAATTTACGTGTCCAGTATCCTAATGGAGCACTTGCACTGTTTGGTCATATACGTATAGAACTTAGAATGTCTGGAATAAATTGACTTCTCTGTTAGTTGTCGCATTAATGCATCATCTGGTATATTTTTGAAGCCCTAACCTGAACTTTCAGGGTTGTGTCCTTCTTGACCTTGCTTCTTTTTTGTTTCGTTGTATCTATACTCTAGGGTGTTGTGTCTGATTTCATGTTTTCACCTGAAAACACAGGCAGGAGATGCATCACTCCATTCTAGAAAAACAAATAATGGATAGTCATGTCAGCTATAACCTCATGATGTAGCTCCTAATAGATCGTAGACATTTTTTTTGTAGTTTTGAGGCGCAAAGCAATAAGAACACCATTGTTGTGTTGTCAGGATGCCAATTACCGTTTACATGCGCAGGGACGGAGGAAGGGGGGGACGAGCAGGGGCTAAGCCCCCCCCCCCCCCCCCCCCCCCATGATTTTGATTTCCTTCATAATCCTACTACCAATCCCACTTATATTTGGCAAATTTTAGTGATTCTAGCCTATTTCGCCCCCTCCAATCATTGTGGCTGGCTCCGTCCCTGTACATGCATGAAGAAGCAGCCGGTGGTCTGATAGCGGTTGCCGAGTATGGGCAAGAGTACGGAAAAGAAGACCCAATCCAAGTTCTTTATCATGGATGTGGCCATTATGATGCGCTGCAGATACCCGGAAACATTGATCCCAGGTCAAGACGGTGAAACATCTAGAGATCAGAAATCACAATTGTAAGTTCTTAGGGCTATGTATTCTCTTCTTTCCAAACACATTTACTTCCAAAGTATATTCAGAATCATCGATCTCTTGCTCCGTTTGCCTATCAGAACGACTTATCTTGTACTTCAGCAGTGATCTTCTTGGTAGACAGCAGCGTTGGACAGCTACGGACCGACGCAAAAAATGCGGATCTTAACTTCTCAACAACCTACAATCAGTTTTGAACAGCAGGTTCCCAGATATGAAAGTTTCAGACTTTCTAAACAAGCTACCGCTTCGCCCATTTCCGCTGATTGACATTGAGGAATATTGTTCCATGCCGAAAAAACCACAGAGCCATCATGGTCTTGATGCAATTGCCCCCCAAGCTCCATTAGAGCTATGCTCTATAAACGAAGCATCAAAATTTATTTTAATCCATGCCACTTCTGGTCTGTTCCACCTCTCTTCATTACTTTGTGCACCACTGTCCTCATCAATTTCTTGAAGCCTACGTACATATCTCTTACCTTTTATGTCTGTATCCACCAGTCCATCAGCAATTCCCTCTAAACAATCCAATAATTATTGAAAAATCTTACCGACTGGCGACTGAGGCGCCAAAGCAGTAAGAACACCGTTGCCGATCACCGTTTACATGCGTGAAGAAGCAGCCGGTGGTCTGATAAAGATTGCCGAGTATGGCCAAGAGTGCGGGAACGAAGACCCTAACCAAGTTCTTTATCATGGATGTGGCCATTATGACGCGCTGCACTGATCTCAGGACAAGATTGTGAAACCTCGGAATACCCCTATGAGCACCTCCGAGAGACAAAGCCGGCGGATAAGGTCTTGAGATTGACGAAGTCACCACAGACGCCTTGCTGGCGACGTTCCATCTAAATGATAAACACCAGCGTCAAACCTGGGGTTTTTGAACTCTGTTGAGCTGGGGTTCAACCACCCTCCTAACCATCTTGTTACAGGCAAGTTCTCTTTTGGCCTAGTAAGTTTCTCTTCTTACAAAGTACTAGTAAACGTGCACGTGCAACGCACGTCTCTGCCATATAACCCAATGTCACATGAATTCTACTTTTCATTTAGTGAGTTATATTTCGTATTACCATGTAAATAGTTTTCATGATCTAACCATGGAAATGTATGTGCACAATTGTGCCATCGACGCACACGGCATCCATTATCCACGACGCATAAGAATCCTATAATTAGTAAACTTTTATGATAAAGTCTTGGTTTGAAGTAAACTTAAAATCCAGAAACACTTTCCGAATACAAGTATCGTAACACTGAGTGAAATATGTTCGGTCGAAAATATGAGACAAAATATCTCGAGTCTATTGCTTTAGGAATTTTAACATCAAGAAACCACATGAAGGATGATTAACGTAAGTAGAAATTTACATATACATTTTTAAACAATAAATAGAAAATAACTGTAAAAGCAAATTAATGGGATCTTCAAAATCTTAATATGATCCTAACATTATTTTTTATTAGAAACCTACACTATGCCCGTTCCCCCGAGCCATATGAAGGACTTTACTATCGTGTCCTCCTAATTCCCATTCCCTAATTAAAACTCCCCCAAACAAAAACGCTGGAAAATAAAACTCTCTAGAGCCGTCTCCTCACTTCCTCTGTTCCTCACTCCCCACGCTCTCAAGCTCCCCACTCTCTCTGTAGCCCGACCCCTACCTCCACTGCCCCCAAATTCTCCAATCGTGGGGGGCATGGCCGCTCAAGCGCGCAGCTCCTCGGCGGCCCCTGGAGAGTGGAGACTCCACCTAGAAGGCTCATCGGCGGACACCCACGCGTCCACCTTGACGTTCTCCCCTCATTGTCGTTGTGGCCGTCCTCCGCCTGAGCCCATGGATCCGGCTGTTCGCTGTCGCTCCCGCCTCGCTATCGACATACTGGTGGTGGCCGTTGCGGCAGACACGGTCCTGGTCACGCGATTCGGCCCTGATGCCATCACCCTCACATGAGACTTGAGAGACCTTCTTTCTCTGACAAGGTATTGCTTTCCCTTGTGTCTCTTGCCTCCTCCACCTACCCATGATGGATTGAAGATGTGACCGATCGACCCAAGAGGTGCTGGTATTTCGATTAGTGTAAGAGGTGATCCTTAGTTACCGACCTGCAGCTGTTTGCAGATTCGTTAGTGGCTCCAGCAGTCCAGCTTAATGTTTGCGTCTGTGTTATTTCTGTTCTTGGTTACTGTTTACTGAACCAATTAGTTTAATGGTACGGATTTGATTGTTTTAGTTAGGAGGATTCAGACTCAGCTCGTGAAATGAACTTATTTATGATTTTACCAGAACATTAGCATTCATCTTAGTGCTGAACATGCTGATGTATAAGTATTTTGCCAGGAAGTTATGGAACAGTGGAACAGAAGAGTGGAGCTGTGAAATGTTTTCGTACCGACAAAACTACACCCCAGAACCCAGTTCGTGGTGACAGGTACACATTTTACAAACTTAAGGACATGCATTCCTTATGACTCTTTGTCATTCGGTGGAGTTTAAGACATGTTGCATCTGTCTTTGTAGGCTAAACGCAAGCTTAAGATGTCCTTCCATTGAACTGTACGAAGTACTCCAAAGGTGTTCAAATATCTGACACTACTTAATCTGCACAGCTACACTTAAACAAAACTGTACCAAGTACTCCAAAAGTGTTTGAAGAGAAGTTTATATTGTGAATGTAGAGTGTGCAGCTGAACATCTCAATTTATGAGGAACGCGTGGTTGAAGCACTGCACCCCCTTGCAGATCTTGTCCCCAAAGGCGGCCACGCCACCGTGCTGCCTGGCGACCTCGGCGTCGTACATGCTCTTCTCCGGCTTCCAGTCCAGGTTAGGTTCGATCCTCCACAGATGCAATCACCAATTTTTGGGGAAATCAATTGTCGGTGTGTGTACTAACTACGACAAACTGTTTTTGTTGTCTGAAACTTGGGCATTACACCAATTATTTCACATGGTGGCAATGTCCTAAACTTGGGCAAGTAGCCTGGCAGCAGAATTCAGATACTCAGAATATAGAAGGTGAGTTCACTATACGTAATCATGCACATCTTAACTGGAACTTGATGTCAATGGAGCTCTCACCTCTAGGACTGCATAAGCGCCTCGCCTCAGTTGTTTATAAACAAAGTGCTCATATATTCATACGCAGGTGATTGACTGCAATATTATCCAGATTTTCAGATAGGGATGAAATTTATACATCGCATGAAGAAATTAATTTTGCATAGTCCCAGCTGGACATCTCCTTTGGATTTCTTCATTCCAGGTCAGTCTGCATTTCGAAGCCCATGCATAATTTTGAATTGTTGGTCCTCTCTGGGCTATTTTATTATTCGAGCATGTATTGATATGTTACAAGGGATGAGTAGCTTTTTTTCGATGACGGGTCTCGCGTAGCTTTTGTAGTATAACTTCTTTTTTCTGGTCATATCTGGAATTTCCCCTCTGTCTTCTTAGTGCTTGTTTGTCTTCTGTACACGAAATGCAATTTTTAGCATCCGCATGGTGAAAAAATAGATGCTAAAAGTAATTGTTCATGATTACCGGAACTGCTTAAGACATTTGGCGGCGTTTGTAACACAGGTCCCTGTGAAGAACCAAGACCATAATTATCATAATTCATATTTTCTTTGTTAGGCCCACATGTAATTTGCCCATGAAGTGGAGTCCCATAGGACGTCATTGCAACAGTAGGTATGCCTACAATAGAATTGTTTATACTTCATCAGTATGATCCATACATGAGTCTAGTATATTGGTGTGGTTAGTGATCAAACCTTGTGTACCTTGAGTGCATCTTAGCTGGGTGATAGCGGACTGCCCAGTGGCATTGTACATAGGGGTAAAACCTGATTGCATAGGTGTTATGGCCACCGTTTGGTTTGCTGGAGTCCGCTCCTCATTGAGAATAGCAGAAGATTTCTTTAGAGCCCGAGGCTCACGCCTCTTCTTATTTATCTCATCTTTGTTTAGTGCATACCTCTCTCTTTCCCTTTGTCTCTTCAATTCATTTGGATCTACCCTTTGTCCTGCTAGGAAAAAATCCTTATTTCTATTGCACATCAAATTGTTAGTATGAGTTGCTGAGAATAATTACCTGTATTGTCGGAGTTCGGTAGGTTCTGAAATGGAGTCCGTGCCCTATTAGGCTGAGAGGATGCCATATGCGACAGATATGTTGTCCCAATCTATGAGGTGAACAATCAAAAAGAAAAACAGTGCTACATCAGTACTCAGTAATAATACGTGTACAAACAAATTGGTCAATTGCATTGGTGAAGGCTGATGGATCGTACAACTTAGTGGTAGTGTAACTAATCATGAATTTGAGAAAATTGGTCATTTGCATTGGTGAAGGCTGATGGATGGTACAACTTAGGGGTAGTGTAACTAATGTAACTATCCAAGTGATGGGCTTATTGTATGATTAATTTTCCATGTTTGATGTGTCCCATAAGATCAAGACTTTCTCTGTTATTTGTCTAATATATATCTCTACTGTCTCAGGCTAACATGCTTGTGGAGAAACAAAATGCTCCATGGAATTTCATTAAGTATGAGTTTCCCCTTCTGCTTACCATGAAATTTATTTTAGAAATGTACGTCTGAGATTATGCAAAGCAAGGAAAATCAACTAACCGCACCTGTTACTGAATCATGCATATGTTTTTGACAGCTTTGTTGGAGGGTAGCCCGCGGATGGTACTGGTAGTAGGCGATGGCGACGTATGTCAGCAGAACAGAGCGCAGCGTGGCGATATGTCGTCGGGACGGCGCGACAACCAGGGCGTGGACGACGTTGTCAGGACACCAGAGCGCAGCGCGGCGAGATGTCCTGGAGAGGGTGCGGCAACCAGGGCGAGGTCGGAATGGACAATGCAGCGAAGCGCAGCGCGCCGAGATTTCCACGATTCGTTGCGCAACCACGGTGGGATGAGCAAGAGCAGCGTCCCTGGCGGTGGTGATCTTGGGCTGAGCGAGATTATGAGTTTTGGTATGAGGGAGATGAGGGAATCATGGGGTGTAATGATTTTGATTGATTAGGGGACCGGTAATTTAGCTTTCCATGTCTGGCTACGTTGGTTGTCTGGCTACGTGGGGGGAGTCTGGTGGGCAAAACATTACATCTGAGCCGTCAATCTAAGAGGCAGACCATTGGAGCGATATAGGACCTAAGATGTAGGTTAGTTGATTTGATCGGACGGTGCTGGTTAACCTGTGTACGTTTTGCTGGGTGGCTTTAGGAAAAATTATGTTTGCTCTTTTATTAGTAGTAGAGATAATAGACCTCTTGTTCCGTTTGCAGTTTGCCCCTCTGAACGATTTATCTTGTACCCCAGCAGTGATCTTCGTGGTGCAAAAAATCCGGATCTCAACAACCTAAAACCGCTTCCTCCGCTGGATAACGTCCAGACGTACTTAGTCAAAGGACATCCTCTATAAATACACGTGTACACACCGCGATCATCGGATCAACAAGTAGAGATTTGCACAATTAAACCTAGGAAGATCAGGGTAATCTTTCCTCCCTGCCGATCTTGTTCGCCATGGCCGACGCCGCCGCCGACTCTCACCACGGCCCGATACCTGCCGCCGCCGACCTGCCCATCTCTTCGTCTGGTCTACCCGCCGACGGTGATTCTTCAACGGCGCCCATCTCCGTCCACAACGTCGACATCCTCGCCCACATCCCCTTCGTGCTAGACTCCGACGGCGACAACTACGACGAGTGGAAGAGCGCCATGCTCTCCGTCCTGGCCCAGTTCGGCGCCACCGACCACGTCGATCCGGAGCAGGCCCGCGCCCCGGGGCACGTAGAAGAGAACGGCGGCGACGAGGAAGAGTGGAAGCGCGTCGACGTCAGGGTCGTCCTCTGGATCTACACCACCATCTCCGACGAGCTCCTGGACGAGGTGATGGCCGCCCACGCCACCGCCCACGAGGTCTGGACCCAGCTGCGCGACTTCTTCGAGTACGAGTACTACGAGGAGGACGAGCAGGGGTTCGACGTGCGGGAGGAGTTCCGCAACGCCGCGCAGGGGGACATGTCCGTCGACGACTACTGCTGGCGCATGAAGGCGCTGGCCGACGCCCTCGCCGGACTGGGCGAGCCCGTGGAGGACCGTGTCCTGGCGATGCAGATGCTCCACGGGCTGAGCCCCAGGTTCCAGGTGGTGGGCGCCGCGCTGCTCGCCTATTCCTCCTTACCCAGTTTCATGCAGGCTTTCGCTCGGCTGCACCTTGCGGAGTACGACATGAACCGTGAAGTAGAGGGCGACGAATGAGGACTCCTCTGCTCGTCGCCGGGGTCGTAGCGGTGGTGACCGGGTCGAACTTGATCAGGGCGTACATTGGAAGTTTTTCTGTCTCCTCTCATGTAGTGCACGTACTCCTATGTATTATGAGTGGTGAATTAGGCTGTGAAACTGGTTTCAAAGTAAGAATTTTGTTGCCAAAAAGAAATAGACAGCATGTACACGGTGCACCTGAATGACTGTGAAACTGGTCTCAAAGTAAGAACAGAGATGACCCAGAGTTAAGTGAACCCATCTGTGCGTCTGCAGCTCTTGACGTATTAAGGAAGATCAACTCGTCTCCCGGCCTCCAGGTTGGATGTGTCTGATACAAGTCCTAAACAGACGAAACTAAGGTTCCTAAGAGGGAGCCTGGTGGAACAGCACCAGCGCCTGCATGCTGATCAGAGATTTGATCATTACTCTCAGTCGGTTACTGCATTTTGCGCAATTGGTGCGGTTACTGCATTTTGCGCAATTGGTGTAGGATTCTGCTAATACACAGCTAGATGTGTTTCATTTCGGTCACACTCGTTTTTTTGTTCGTTAAATTTGTCTTTGAGATTTCGCGTGGCTCGTCTTTTCGTCTTGTGCTTCGCTAGTCGCGAGTCGCGACTTGGTAAGGCACGCGACGGCTCAGCCCGTCAGCCCAGGTCTTTTGTGGGTTTCTTTTGGATATGAGCCCATGTCCTTTTGACCCGATTTATATTGAGTTTCTTTTTTTTCCTCCTGGGGTGTGTCAGTGTGTGTGCGTGGAGGTAGGGGAATTTTCTGCCGAGTGTCTCTTTCTGTGCCTATGCTATCTGTCTACGTAGTTCACCGTGTCTACTTCTTTGCCTCTGATATTTGAGTCTTTTTTTTACCTGTCTTTCGAATCTTCTTTATATTTCAGTCTTATTCTTATGTGCCTATGTCATGTGTGTCTTGATTTATATTCGAGTCTTGTTTTGTCTTTGATATTTGGTCTTATTTGTCTCTGATTTATGCTTCTGTTTGCATCTCTGGATTTTATCTCTTTCTCTGAATTTTGCTCCTCTCATTAAGAGGTTCTCTTTGTCTTTCCTCTTCGATTGTTGGATCTATCCATCCCTTCCGTCAGTCTTTTATTTGCCTCTGCTCTCGCTTGTTGTTTTTGTGTTCAATCTTAATTGTTGTGTCTTTTCCTTGCCTCTATCTGCCCATTCTACTTCTAGCATTTTAAGTTTGTTTCAGTCGTGTGTTCCTCTTCCATCCCTTCCGCCAGTCTCTTTTCTTTGCCTCTGCTCTCACTGGTTGATTTGGTGTTCAATCTAAATTGTTTGTGTTTTTTCTGTGTCTCTGTTTTCCCATTCTGTTTCTACTTTCTACCATCTTCAGTTTGTTTCAGTCGTGTATTCCTCGTTTCATTCTTTGCATTTTTATTGTGTTTTTGATCTGTGCATCCTCATGTCATTTTCCTACTCAGTTTTGTTGTATTCTGAAATGTCTATGTCCAATGTCATTTGCATTTATCTGATATGTGTTTATAGTTGTTTTTTCCTCTTAAATTTTTCTTTGTGAGATGTGTGTGTGTGTCTGAAGATTGTCATATCTGCTATGTTATTTAGAGATGTGTGTTCTTTTTAGAGAAAAACGGAAAGGACCTTTGCGTTTTTTTTCATTGAAAAGGTAGAGTTCGATTACAATCCCCTAGGGGCAAGGTGAAAGTGAAACACTATCAGTGTACATCCCAAGTCGGTGGTAGCAGTACTCTCAGACCGAGCGCGCCGGCACGGGCCCAAAGCGAGGCCTCTTCCTTGACGCTTGCCAGCACATCGTTTGTGGAGGGTTGGGCGTTGTCGAAGACACAGGCGTTTGTGGGGGGCTGGGGAGATGTGTGTTCCTTCTGAACTTTTTGTTTGAGAGACGTGTGTGTATCTGAATTGTGTATTCTGAACTGTGACAATTTTTTGGTTGATAGATTTGTGTATTCTGAAATGTGTGTTTGAGATTTGTGGGTCTTATCTGAAAGTTGTATCTGAAATGTGTCCCTTCTCTTCTCTGAGATGTGTGTGTTGTTTCTGAATTGTGTATATCCTGATCTGTCTCCGAAATGTATCGCGTCTCTTCTCTTTTATCTTTAATTGAAATTTGTGTTTGAGATATTTCAGGTTATCTAAATATTGTATCTGAACGGTGTCCCTTCTATTCTCTGAGATGTGCTCGTCTCTTAAATGTGTATATCCTAAAATGTCCCTCAAATGTGTCGTTTCTCTTCTCTTTTCTCTTTATTTGAAAATTGTGTTGTTATCTGAAAATTGTATCTGAACCGTGTCCCTTCTCTTCTCTGAGATGTCTTTGTGTCTCAAATGTGTATATCCTAAACTATCTCTCAAATTTGTGTTTGATAGATTTCAAATGTGTCATTTCTCATTTCTCCTCGACTATCTCTTTTCTCTCTCATGTTTGTCTCTGATTGGTGGGTGCGTAAGTCGGTTTTTTTTATTCGGAAAGGGGGGTTAGTGTAGGTAACTCCGTCTGCTCCATTCTTCAAGGCGTTCTTGAGTTGGAAAAGGAGGAGGATCACATTTATTTATTTTCTCGAGCATCGAATTTTTCTTGGTTCTTTTCTTCTCTTTTTGTTGCAAAACAAATATAGAGTACATGGATAAATAAACAATTGAATATGCAAAAATACAAGTTCAATTGAATTTCCTCAAAATTTCGTTTTTTTGTAGTAACAACTTAATATCAAAAGTACAAGTTCATCGGGGGGCGTCTGCAGATTGATCTGCTTTTCTTTCCGTGAGGAAGGTGTCTCACCTGCTACGCCTTGGTTCGTTTTGGACATGGGGACAGAAACCCGTTTCTGCTAGACAACAGAGACAGAAAATTGAAAGCCCATATTTATTTTTTCCTTTATAGGAAGCTTCATTTTTTTCGGGCTTCTTTTTGACAAACCCATATCCAGATGGTGGGCCGTCTGCAGTTCAGACGACATCCCAGGTGAAGTGTTTTCTGGCTGGGTTCCATTTCCATCACACACGATTTTTTGGTTCGTTTCAAAACCAGAGAAACACGTGGCAGATTGCTAGTGGTTGAAAATCTGACTGTGCGCGAAATCAAACACAGCTGACTGTGAATTAGACAGTCCCGTGGTGTATTGCGTTTAAGTTGATGCCTATCACACGGCATCCATGCCCGGTGGAATGGCTTGTAATCAGAGTATGCTGTGAAATATTCCACTTAGTTTTGCTATTACATAGTACTTATCATGCTTTGATTTTAAATATGGTGTTTTAATCTAGTCGTTATAAACATTACATTGCAGAATATGTCTTGGCTATATTTTGAAAGGATTGAGAGTGAATATGTATCAAACTCACAAATTCTCCATAGTTTCTTACTTTTAAGTTTTAACCAAGTAGCCATGGTCTATGATGAACTCACAAATATATAGTTCAAGGATTGAAATATTTTTGTATCCCGTTTCAAAAAAGAAATATTTTGGTATGGGCTATTTGAAGGATATAAGATTGAACTATTATATTTTAGGTCCAGCTTAATTAATGCTGGGTAGATTCCTTAGCGGTCTTATGTAATTTTTTTCAAAAGTAGCCTCAATCGGCTGACTCAAAGTTAAACTTCGTCTTAACTATTAGAGCTCAACTTCTTGAGTGCTGGACTGATGGCATCCTCACTAATTTGGTTATCCCTTTGGTACACAAGGTCACTAGAGGACAGAGGTACGATTCGCATACACCGCAGTTACAAGATCAATGTAAAGAAGTGAGCTGAATGTTGCGCCCAAGGTATGATTCACATACACCACAGTTACAAAATAAATGTAAAAAATGTCAGTTAAATGATTTGCCGCGCAAGAATCAATGCCCTTGCTTCATCGTTGATCATCAAGATTACAAGCTTAGACGTGTGGGGAAGCGCTGACACTGTGGCTAGGATTTGGTCGTACATATAACATCTATTCAAGGCGCACGCAATGTCTCCTAACCGGTGGAAGTTCAGAGAATATGAAGCTTATCCCCAAGAAAGAACAATATGACGTGATCTAGGTAGCGAGAGGAATAGATGTCTTGCTAGAATCGTGTTCTTAATTGGCTGCAGAGAGTACCTTCCACTGCGACTTTATGAGACACAAAAATTGCATCTGCTATCACGATTTCACAGATTATTGTCACTCGAATATATCACACAGGACATTAGTATTGGACGCGTAGATATACACAGATCACTTTATGTAATAATTGTGGAGATATTCTCATGTTTTGTACTGTACGAGCTAAGATCATACTATTCCTGGAGTTGTAGGCATTATTGCAGGTATTTCTACAGGTGGGAATAACGGGAACACATCAGATTCCAAAAAATGGTCGAAAGTTCTTGCGGCGCATGCATGGCTGCACGCATTCCACAATTATTTGTAGTACTCTATCTACACGTATTCCACAATTATTTGTAGTAATCTGCCGACGGAGTGACGGTATTATACTATTCTCACAGAAAACTATGGAGAATTTCTTGTTTGTGATCTTCAGTTATCCATGCATGATCCACACAGCTAGCATCCGTTTTGAAACAAACAGATTGATCCATGCAGCATGCAGCATGGTCAGGTCCCTTTCGTTGATCAAAGATACCTTATTATGCCCTCCAAGAAATCCTTATCACAATTATGATATCCTATGCTGCTACACACATATACACACAATGGGGACTTGTTACGTCCCTGGGCTCTTGAGGAATAGCATCCTCGGATATTATTCATCACTTTAATCTGCGGCACACGGTTCTCGATGTGCCTATTTTCGGGAATTGATTCACAGGAAACAAACTTTGGATGCAGATATTCTCGTAAATTATGTAAGGCGTCAGTTCACGGATAGAAAGGTAGCTTCTTCGGTAGAATTGTTGTAACACATTTCTCACTCTGGATGAATGTGTATGTGGAATATCTGGTCAGACCCTCAACTTACCGTTTTGGACATGTCTCATCAAAATATGAAATTTCCACTATAGTATAATTTTTATCATTTAGACTAAAAATTAGAAAATCATATATGTAGATTTGTAGATTGGTCTTGAAAGGTACTCCTAGAATCTTATAGTTTGCTTGATTTTTATGCACATATTAGGATTTTTTTACAAGCGGCCCCCACGGGTCGATTTTTATTACCATGAGAAAACGAAAATACAAGAGTTTTAACGCCCCATACCATCAACATGCACATATTACAACATAACACATATTTACGAGTACGTTTCTTCTACAAAATCCATTTATATGTTTCTAGTCGAATAGAAATGCTCGACATAGAAATGAAAGGCTATGATACTAATTAGCTCGACTTGATAAGTGTTAATGGGTTAATGTGTCTATACTGATGAAAAACAGGCGACGTTCCCGTCGAAGCAAGGTGCCTGTGGTGACTTCGTCAATCTCAAGACCTGACCCGTCGGCTCAGTCTCTCGAAAGTGCTCATAGGGTAGGGTGTGCGTGTGTGCGTTCATAGGGATGAGTGCGTTCGCGTGTATATGAGCGCTTGCGTTGTACCGTGATCCTCAAAAAAACACCCATGAAAAAAGAATAATTGGTACAAATATATTCCCGTGTCATCCCAATTGCAAGGTCAACCTCGTGACGAAGACCCCCGTCCTGCTGGATGCACTAACTAGTGGCCACCGTTAATTAGCACCCACCCGGCCGTGCCAAACAAACAAACAAACAAACCCAAGAGCATAGCATCCTCTAATATTCCGCCTTTTCTTAGCGCTTTATGCCATTAACCACAAAAGCTTGGTGCTGTTTTTCTGTCTCTGCGTTGGATCAAGCAAACAAAAACCGACTTTTCCTCCACGGATACCGGGAACACAGTGTAGCACACGCTTGGCACAAAGGAGGATGCATGGCGCCCATGTGGAGCCACATGCTTCCCGAGATCGTCTAGCTTTGGTGCGTGATCCGGCCGAAAAGCATGGGGTTTTACGTTTGATTCCTTGAGTCGACGGAATCGGAATATGAGCTTTGATCTGCCGACCGACCCGGATCAAGAAAGATGCAGTTGGCAGCTGAGTGTGCATGTCATCATATGGTGATTATATATTAAGCTAGATCAACTACAGATTTAGGAGTTCAAGGTGCATGCTGGCCGCATTGGTGTAAGCTTAAGCTAGTTAACCCGATTGGTGTGCTCGATCGTGAAAGCCTCGAAGCAAACGATTTGAATGTAAACTTACATCGAGGAAGTATATATAGCAGGGTAAACACTGATCTGTTGTAGCGCCGAACAGAAGAACAGTGCTCTGCAGCCTGCAGGAGATGAGATTTCGTCAACTTGTTTGCCCAAACTTGGTACTTCCCGATCAGCGAGACATGTTCGGAGATCGGGGTCCTTTGCTTGGTCATTTGTCCCAGTCCATGAACAGCAAAAGCAGTGGCTTATTAATACAGTATTACTCCCTCCGTTCTAAATTAATTGATCCAGATTTAGTACAAGTTCTACTAAATTGGAGTCAATTAATTCAGAACGGAGGGAGTAGTAAAATAGAGTATCACCGTGATCTTCTCTTGTGGGAGCATAACATTAATTAATCTCAGGTGTCAGTGCAGCCGGAAGACGATAGGCTGCCTAGATCCTGCGAGATCGCCCTGCGGTCTCTGCCTTGCTTGCACGCATGTGCGATACCCGTGAACCAACTTTCGTTTTTTTTTTTATGGGTTGTTCTGTTTGATGAGCCGATTTGTTTATGTATTTCTTCTTTGAGAGAGAGGTTTGTTTAAGTGTTCAGTTCGTGAGTTTGTGGCGGCTGGTGAGTCCACGTAGTCGACCTTTTGCGGGCTGGGCCGGATTAGATGCTAAGTTGTTCACATAGTCAGACTGTCAACGGGCCGAAATTGGATCCTCCCAGGCATCGTACCCAAAAAAAGTCTTGTTTACTCCACGTTTTTTTTACTGGACTCCAAGGGTTTTTAAGGGTTGGGATGAGTGGGGATGAGAGGGGATATGGTGAAAACTCAATTTCCACAAATCATCACAAATACACTGCCATTAGAATACACTAGCATTGACTAGATTTTTGTTTTGGCCAAAAATGAGATGATTGGTGGCGATATCTAGGATTATCCCCTCTAATAATACTCTAAAATACCTTAGAGGGCTAGTTGGAATTTTCCGAAATCCGAGATAATCTCATCCAATCTCCTAAAATGCAGTTGAAGTAAACAAGACTTTAAACGTCGGAACATAAAAAATCGAGATTGACGCGGGATTACTCCCCAGCATTTTTTATATTACCAACTCGAATGGGCTTGGGAAAGCCATATAGAGTCATACTAGGCCGGAGCGACATTTAAAACCAGAGTGTTTAATTTGTGTTCCTATGTTCCAAAAAATACATCATTTCACGACAATTCATGTTGTTCCTTTCTCATAACCTTAGCTGCCAGCAGTTCTTATCGATCAGATACTTATTTTTTTTGAAACTTATCGATCAGATACTTAGAAGCGATAAATCAGTCGATTTATCGGAATATCGAAAGATATCTTGAAAACTGCTCATCGTCAAGAGTAATGGTGGCTAGACGACAATGAGTTCGGTTGCGACTCCGGCAAAAACACTTGGCTAGCTGAAAAATGTTCTTTTTTATATAGAAAAGGAGCCCACAGGCCCCCAATTTCATTGAAATTGAGTAGCGTGTACACAACTTGTCCACAGCCTAAGAGAAAAACACCTTGAACCCTGGGAACAAACCATATGGCTGGTTCAATTTGATGAAAATATAAAGTAGGAGTAATCGCTGCACACTCGACTGCTCGATCCGCGTATTTAGGCTAAAAACTACACATGCATTTCGATACATACAAACAAGGTTGAGTTTCAGAGCTCTAAATCAAGTGATTAACCGAAAGGGAAATAAAGATGGGAGCGGTGGCCATGGCCGGCGGCGTAGATACGGAGACCACAAGCTCCAGGATCAAAAGGCTTCCCTCTCCACGAGGGCACTCCACTTCCTTCCCGAGTAACTTCCGCCATTATAAATACGGCCGAGCTTCTCACTCCCTCCCTCCCCAATGCTACTAAACTGCTACGGGGGCCCAATCAAAACAAAAATCCCCTCACCTTTTGCGCCATTAAAATACTCTACCCGGAAGAAACTCCCCGAAGCGAACCAGTAGCCCATACCTTCTTCCTCCCCGGTACGTTACGTTCCCCACGACCGGCCGAGGATCTTCAGTAGCTCACTGCCGCTCCGTACCCGCTACGCTACGCGCCACTGGTGTGGAAGTTAGGGAGTCGGCCGAGGCGGGTGATGTACGGCGCGGCGCTGTCCAAGGACCTGAACCTGTCAATCCAGCATCATCATCAGCAGCAGCAGCCGGTCACCGGTGTGCGGACGCCGCCGCAGATGAGCTCGCCAGGCCTGCTGCGGTACAGGTCGGCGCCGAGCACCCTGCTCGGCGACGTCTGCGGGGACTTCCTCCCGGCCACCGGCGCTGGCGACGGGCACCGTCAGGCGGCCGGGAGCCCGGACCACGCCGCCGACACCGTCTTCGCCCGCTTCCTCGCCGCGCCGCCCCGCCCTGCCGCGGCACCGGGCGGCAGCCACTTTTCGGCCGACAACGCCGCCTCCATTGCCTCGCACCAACAGCAGCAGCAGCTGATGTATCAGTCGCAGCAGCAGATGGCAGCCATGGAGGGCCTGTTCCGCACCAGCAGCTCCGTAGGACCGGACCCCGCCGGCGGCGGCAACGACGGCCTGCTCCGGCAGAGCAGCTCCCCCGCCGGGTTCCTCAATCATTTGAACATGGACAACGGTTGGTAACGCAGACTTCTTCTCCAGTAAATACTCGAGCTTAAATGGAGTAACTCTCTTGGTCCTAGCGCGCGCTCTGTGACTCTGTCCAGCAGCAGCAATCATGAGCTGCTCGACTCGATACATGGACTGATAGAGTAGCAGCCGCTTTCCCATTTTTGGAACTGTCTCGTCGTGCAATTAATGGGACACTGTTGTCATGCCACCCGTAGGATCATACGGGAATATGCTGCGAGCGGGCATGGCCGGCGGCGGGTACAGGAACGGCGACGGGCGGCTCAAGGGGCAGCTGAGCTTCTCGTCGCGGCAGGGGTCGGTGATGTCGCAGATCTCAGAGATGGTCAGCGAGGAGCTGGGCGGCGGCGGCGGCAGCGACGACGACGACGAGGAGGCTGGCAGCAACAGCGCCGCGCGCGGCTGCGGCTACGGCCACGGCCACGGCGGCATCCCCGGAGCCGGGTACCCGATGGGCGGCGGCGGCTGGGACGAGCCCTCGCCGTCCCTGCCGCCGTCGTCCGAGGGCCTGTCGGCCGCCGGAACCACGACGAAGCGCCCCAAGAACGGCGCGTCGCGGCAGTTCAGCCTGCCGACCAGCGGCGGCAGCAAGCCGTCGCCCGAGATGGCGGCCATCGAGAAGTTCCTCCAGTTCCAGGACGCCGTGCCCTGCAAGATCCGCGCCAAGCGCGGCTGCGCCACCCATCCCCGCAGCATCGCCGAACGGGTCCGTACTTCCGTTCCGCACCATTTTCCATGACCTGAGCTCGAAAGGCTACATCTCTATGCTAGCCGCTTAGCTTGTCGCCGATGGAACTGACGACGTGGTGCCGTGTGCGCAGGTGAGGAGGACGAAGATCAGCGAGCGGATACGGAAGCTGCAGGAGCTCGTCCCCAACATGGAAAAGGTAAGAGATTTACCCAACCGGCCGTCCGTACCGTACAAACGCCACAGGAGGCCCGTACCTGCGGCGATCTACTCCATTAGTAGTAAAACCGTTGGGCATCGCAAGATTCATTCTTTTCCACATTTGGTTTGCGCGCCATGTAAGGACCACGCCGTGCGCGCCGGCCGGCTCCATTGCTGCCACTGTAGCTCGGCGTTGGCCATTACTGGTGCACTAATTTGGCTGGCTGCTTACTATTTTGGTGCCTACCGCTGCAGCAAACGAACACGTCCGACATGTTGGATCTGGCTGTCGACTACATCAAGGAGCTCCAGATGCAGGTCAAGGTATGTATGCTTGCTCACGCCATCCATCGAACCCCATGGTTTCTGCGTTGGAAAGCTTAGTCTGGAAAACTAGTGACAGTGATATCAATCGATCGATCGACGAGGTGATTTAATTAATCTCGTTGCGTGCTTGCTCTCTCACCGAAAAAATGTTGAGATCGATCGCGCTAGATCTGCCCTGTGGACGAGGGCAGGGGGCAACTTTAATTAGGCGTGTATATCCAAATCACACATGCAATGTATGATCAAAATCACAATTGATCAGTCCGACCATTTCTTAGTTAAGTTTCTCCAATCATGCATTCTCGATGGAAGTTGCTGATTAATGGTGATCTTGTTGATGAAGGTGATGAACGACGGCCGGACGACCTGCACCTGCTCGGCGAGCAGGCAGAAGCGCTTCGCCGGCTGACCATGATGAAAGCTCCACCGCCCGGCCGGTGCAATGCGGCCATCGATCGCCGGGAGAGTGGAAGAAGCATCTGCACCGGCCGCCGGATCAGCACTCCCTAATTAATCGCTTTCCTTATTTGGTTCTAGGCTCCTAGCTATTACTGTAGTAGCGATGTACCGTGTACGTCCGTGCCAGTGGACGTCGCAGGACTGAACAGAGGTTCTGGACGGGCCAGTGCTGTCATCAATCAGTCATCAACAGCTTGATTAACAGCCGTCAGGGACCCAAATGTCAGCCACATCTGCAAGCTTGGTTTTGGTTCTCCACTTTGGTCGTCACGCTGCGGCATTGCGCAAAACCCTGCGAGGTTATCTTGCCTCGGTTTGGAATGTGAAGTGTACATAGCCTGAAATAATTATTTTACACCACTAGTATTTGTTCTTTCAGAGTTTCAGTGGTACTTATTGGCTTACCTAGAAAAAAAATTGGAGTGTGGGCACACTGCATTTGCCGTACCATGTTTAAAATAAATAAATAGGCAATCGATTCACACTATTGTAATTCAATATGCATGTTTTATACACCACTAGTATTTGTTCTTATTTGTTCTGTGGTACTTATTGGCTTACCTAGAAAAAAAAATTGGAGTGTGGGCACACTGCATTTGCCGTACCATGTTTAAAATAAATAAATAGGCAATCGATTCACACTATTGTAATTCAATATGCATGTTTTATACACCATCCGTTCCATACTAGATGACTCTCGTTTATCAAAAAATGGATGTATCAAGACTTTTCATATGTCTAGATATATTTACTTTTATACAAATGTAAGTCATCTAATTTGAAACGTAGAGAGTATGTGACATCCTAATGTATTTTTTTTTCATTTGTAAACAACACGTACAAGCTATTTTACAATTTATTAAGATAAATCACCAATTCTACAAATTATGCAGTATCAAAAAAGGCCAAAAACTTATAATTGCTCAACAAATATGGATGTATATGTGGGTTAAAATAATTCTGGGTTGGCCATGGCCCCTCTTACCCACCCGCTAGATGCGTCCATGCTACAGCACAGTGAGTGACGTTATGACCCCCGAGAGCATATGATTATGATTTTTTAACTTAATTTTACATATATTTTGAAATATAAAAAATCAGAGAAAATTATGTATGCATGTTGTATTGTGCCGTGTATAATGAAAACACAAACAGTTCTAAAACAGATTTCCATGAGATAATTGTTTGTCTTCTTTCACATGTCGTAAAGAATGCCCGTCTTCCACGAAACTTGGCGGGCGCATATATAATGCCGACACATACTCATCAAATTTTTGCTTGATTTTGTTAACATTAAAAAATGTTTTTCCGGACGTCTGAAGTATATGCTCACGTGTCCCCCGCATGTAGTACATGTATTATTCGAACTACCTTATCTTATTCGGGTAGCAATATAAATAGCATGTCTAAATGTATGAAAGAGATATCATATTTTCGGCCGATTAAAGATACTTTTTTATACAAAGATATCATATTTCTATGTATCTGCATGCAATGTTTACACCAATAAAATGTTCAAATTTGTTTATTTCTGTATAGATCAGAATTCAAAAAACAGCTTGTATGGCACATCATAAACTAAATTTCATATTTGTTATTTGAAATTCATAAATACAATTAAACATAGATTTGAATTTTAAAAAAAAAATCATTGGAGCTCGCTGAGTTAAAACGATTTTTGGTTTTATCCGGTGTCTATAAGAACACTTGTTCCGTCTCCAGAGTGTGTCCGTGACCGTGAGTGAGTAGGGAAGACGAATAGGGTTGGCTGGTTTTGCGTGACAACATGCGGGGTCTCGTGCCGAACGAATGGACAGATCCATCGAACGAGCGGCAGCCGATCGAGAGTAGGAGTAGTATTTTTTTTTCCTTTCGTGTCACGTGTGTGTCAGCCGTCACTGTCTCCTGATCCTCTGCTGCGATCGCATCCGCGCCTCGAACGAAAACCACGGGCGCCGCTGGCTGCGCGGCCGGTTACCGGTACACGTGGATTCATTCGTTAAAACGTACACGTCGTCGGCCGTCCGCTCGTCGGTCGTCCCGGCCGGCGATAGGCCCGCCGCGGATCGACGTCCAGGAAACAATGGCAGTAGCCGCGCCGCCAGGGGTGTTATCCATTCTGGGTTGGTACGTCTGTGACGTCTTCGGAAATGAGGAAGGACGAGAACTGTGACGTCGGGCTGACAGCGACGGCACTGAACAGGCTAGACCGGCCGTACCGCAGTAACGGCATGTCGGCACGCATGTCGCGCATTCTCATCGCTGGGAAGACACGGCTCTCATGGCTCTATTTTTTTCTGCAGTTTCTTTTTCTTTTCTAAAACATGGTACAATGTATATGCTATATATACGCGTATAAACTTATTCGTATAAGTAAATGTACGTGCATCCTTCCTACCTTTATGAGTTATGACAACGAGTCGGTGTATCAGGTTTTAAGATTGATAAAGTCACGATGAGCCTCTTGAAAATGTCGCCTCTCATTAAAAAATATTTCATGTAAATAAGACGTACCCGTGTGAAGAACTATTTCTTCTAACCATCCTGCCACATACAGACTCTTTTTTTTTTACAGCTCTCGCCACACGAACCTGCCTTTGGTTTGGTGTTCTTTTGTTTAGCAAACTTTCGTGCATATCATACACCGGTGCAAGGTTGACTCTTTGATTTAACATGATTTGTATACTATTTTTGAATGTTTAGATTCCATGTATGCTTTTTTTGTATTAATTGTTTGATTTGTAATATTTCACTACTATGATATTCTTTAACAAATCATTTCTACTACAAGCCTATACATGTTTTTTTTTGCATTTCTACATCTTTTCTATCCCGCAAATCAACGAGTTCATAAGAAGATTTTGTGTGGGGCGTCAAACTATTTCTGCTTGCTTCGAAAAATATATGAATCACACCTACTTCTTAGCCTGGATTATTCTTATGTTAAAATGAACGATGCTAAGGAATATCCAATGCCTGATGTCGGGTCAGACATAAAAGAAATTACCTGCCGACTTAGATTTCGCAATAAATGACTGACGGTGGAGATGTATACACTAAGACAAATAAATTGTACTAGAAAAAAACTAGAAATGCCATCGTACATATTTTTTCATAGGATTATGTACAATCTTCTTGAACCATGCATGCCGATTACATATTAATTTGCAACATGATGACCAAATCATGGATGGCTCAATCCGAACCTTCTATGATGAAGAAAAGAATATGAAAATCAAGGAGCATTTGCGTCATCGGCTGGTCGGGTCCATCCCTCGATATAGTAGTATGCACGCATGAACAAGAAGAATGTCGATGAAAAAAACATATTCTGGTGAGAAAAGTTCGGGTAGGTGCTAGTTTAAAAAAATTGGTTGTTTGTTTACATAACATATATAATTTTTAACATGGAAAATTGTATGTATTTTGTTGGAATGGATGGTTTAAATTTTGGATCTATTCCTGAAAACAAAATGCCTAAAAAAATTATATGGCTAGTGGAAAAACAAGCGATTGTGGAGTGACTCAATCGTGTTCCTACCCTGAAAAAAACTCGATCGTTTTGGGCATGCATGTCGTCGACATACCTCCTCCATCCATCCTATAGCGTCCAAAAGAATGGAGGAAGTATCTAGCTAGATTCATGAGTTGTACTCGCGTCACTGGCAGTGGCGGAGCTAGGGGGGGACCAGCAGGGGCCTTGGCCCCCCCTATGCTATGCAACATCAAGCTAATTTTTATGCATAAGCTAGGTTTAAGATTTTTTTTAGTGCAAATCACCATGGTTGGCCCCCCTAATGCATGATTTTTGTGGTTTGGCCCCGGTTGATCTCTATTCCTGCCTCCGCCCTTGGTCACTGGAATGGCCAACTGGCCAACAAACATGCTGCATTCGGCATGCACGCGCATGGCGCTAGTCGATCGTTGTCGATCATGAGAGTTCTTCCGGGCTAAGAAAGGAAGAGAAAATATCACATAGGTGAACCGCGGCCGTCCGGGAACGAAACGCACGCATCTCGAGTCAATCCGGGTCATGCATGCATGAGGCCTAGCTAGCGGCTAGCCTCTCTCGATCGGTTTCATTCATCTGGCGTGCCCCGTAACTGAAAGTAGCTACAGATACAGATAGCATCTGGTACGCAGAGGTGACGTCACGTCGAAAAGATCTCGCACTCGATTTTAATACAAATGGGCCCGGTGGCCGGCCGACCGGTAACATCACAGAGCTCACCGTCTCTTTTGCTTATGTCTCATGCGCCTGATTTTTTTCTTAAGTCACAATCAACTTAGAAAAGTGTAACTGTAATTTTAAAAAAAGTGCAATTGAAACGAGTTGCACTTTTCTGACAGAAAAGTGCAATTGCAGTTTTCTCACAGAAAAGTGCAACTGGTTCATATTTTTATAAGTGACTGAGACTTAAGAAAATCCCAGACACCTGAGAATTAGCAAAACCGTAATTACTTCCCCTAGCCTCCCCGGAAGGGCAAGCGTGCGATCCCAGCCACAGATCCACAGCTAGCTGGTTCCATCTTCTCGCGCGCAATAGAGTATGCATGTGCCGATGTGCGGCTGTGGCTCCACGCGCGGAGTCCTTGTCAACGTCAACGTCGCTCCTCGACCGATGGACTCCGCTCATGCTAGATCGTTCGCTAGGAAATAAGTAAACGGAATGGCTTTGCGTACGATAGTTAGTTCTTGTCCGAAAGTAAACAGGATTTCGTTCTTCTATAGTATACAGCGATCGATCGTGGTCAACTCTTGTCGTGAATCTGTGATCATTTCTTGGTCCACCTCGCTAGTTCGTAATCTGGTCCATCTGTGTACAAATTCCTTACTTAATTAATTGGCCCCTTCATTAACAAGCCGTACCACGCTCGCACGACTAGTCAAGGACAACTTACCAAGGCCCCTACAGTGCCATTGCCATTACTGGGTAGTGCCAAGAGGTATATATGCATGGGACGATCGATTCCCGTCCGGCCGTGCTCTCTGGTCCCTGCGTACATGCGGCCGGCCGGGGAGGACCACGGCGGTGCGCGCACGCAGCGATGGGTTCTGCGTCCGCGCCCGGTCCGGCTCCAGCACCGATGCAGTCTCCAGCGCGGCATCAATGCCTCCGTGGGCACGGCCGGAGCGGTGCGCTGTGATGCCAAGGGTACGTACGTACGTACGTACCGTACGGCGGCTGCTACCACGGCAACAGCACCCGAGAGTGGGGTTTGGCACGCTGTGGGTGTTGGTAGGCTGTCGATCCATCGGGCGAGGCTAGAGGGTCTTGTCAACGACTCAACGTTGTTATCCAATGGAAAACCACAGCTATCCAGGCTGACAAGACCATTATCATTATCTCAAGGATTTCGACAGAACCCACGTGGCATGGTTTAGGAATGTAGCGCGCGCCTTTGTGAGTGAGGTTGGTGGGATGGAAGTAATTTTATAGACTGAAGAACTACGAGGGTTTGGGGATTTTCGACCTCGGCAAGTTTGCAAGGGCCCTGCGCGTCCGGTGGGTTGTGGTACAAATTTTGGGCTGGCCTCAAAGCTCCGATCAATCAGCATGACAGAGATCTTTTCAACGCAGCAACCAAGGTCACCGTCGAAAACGGTAAGAAGGCATCTTTCTAGTCCTCCTCCTGGTTGAATCGGACAACAGCTAAAGCTCTCTGCAACCTCTCTTGGATACAAGACGTTGTTGTCGAAGGCTTCATAGTTGCTCACTTTGCCCAATTCGTCGACCTTTGGGAGGCCATGCAGGGAACTGATTTGGACCCTCACACCGACGATTCAATCTCATGGTCCCTAACTTCAAATGGATGCCATACAAAGGGTTCCGCTTGTAAGGCACAATTCCTAGGCTCTGCGCTATGCTCTTTCGAGAAGATTGTCCGGAAAGCCTAGGCACCTTTAAAGTATCGGTTCTTTGCTTGGCTTGTCCTTCAAAGCATGTTATAGAACTCGGATCGTCTAGCCATCAGAGACTGGCCTCATAACCTGGAAGGCGTCATAGCACTGCACGGGGCCCGGAGCGTCCTTCTCGGTGAGATCCTGATCTCACTCTTTTGCAAAATGCAACTTGTACTTAAAAAAAGGGTTGTACCGATTTGGGAATTTTTCTTGTGTTGCAGTTTCGAATCTTTTAAAGAATTTCTTAATTATATTTGCATAATCTTGCTAAACTGATAGATTGCCACGGTATGACTATATGAATGAATTAATCAAAACAATAACTTGGCCTCGCATCGCAAATAGGCCGCCTTACATCGCAAGACATTATGTCGATTCACGAACATAGCCAATTACAATTGTGTAGCATTTTTTCAAATCATGAAGCGATAGTGTTATGACATTTGTTATTATCTAAAAGTATTCGTCGGCGTACAATCCTTAGAAAGCTAGTATATGGTCAGATTAGATAGCAGGTCATGGTGCCATCGTCGCTGCATGGTCGTTGGGAGAAGTCTTGGGACAATCAGTCATGCACTGTTCGACTGTGTCATAGCATTTATCATTTATTGAACAGCAGAAATAGCAAGACGACGGATCGGAACACCCTTCATTTACGGCACACATTCCCTGGAAGTGGATCTTAGTAACGCCTTCCGTGTCTCCCAGTATTCTGCCTATGGAACAGAAAAAACAATTAATATTTAGTCGCAAAAAAGAAAAAAACAGTTATATTCAAATTAGCCTCTGTTCATATATCAACTAATGAAGAACTAATTCATACCTCCTCTGTTTTTTAGTATAAGATGTTTTAGTTATTGCACATGTTGTCTAGATACACACCAAAATGAGTGAATGTGAACACTAAAACATGTCTAGATACAAGTTTGGACATGTGCATGTGGCAAAAGGCTAAAACATCTTATATTAAAAAACGGAGGGAGTAGAACGTTAACTGCTCGATCATGAAAGATTACAATATAAACAGAAGTAAGGAGTATTGAAAGACAAATCAACTGAAAGCATCAAATAAAAATAGGTACATCGGGGGTTTATCTGCAACTCACACTGGACTTTTTTTTTTGATATAAAGAAAGTAGAGACGAGCTCTACTTTATAGTTACAGAGTGTTGCCCGAGGGCTAGGGGCTGGGGGAATGTACAACAAGAAAAAAAAGAGAAACTAGAGAAAGAAGAGGAACTAATGAAATTTACATCTCAAACTAATTGAGCAGATTATCAGCCCAGGCGCGGAGCTGAGCTTCATGCTTCCTGGACCTAGTACCCCAAGTGTTGAGCTCGTTAGCTATCATCTCAAGCAATAGCCTCTGGGATCCCATACTTCGATTGAAGACCCTGTTGTTGCGCGATTTCCATAGGCAGAGCAGGCAAGCCGCGAAACAAGTACCCCAAATTTGTGGCTGCTGCGTTTCCTGTGCCTCAGTAGCAAACTGGAGAATCGTTTTGGCGGACAGGGCGATGTCGTTTAAGCCGAGCTTCTCCCATATCCAGGGCGAGAACTTGCAGCGTAAGGCAATGTGGTTAATCGATTCCTCTGCGGGGCATGAATCACAGCCATTGTGATCAGACCACCTTTTCACCGCCATGTTGTCGCGGGTGTTTAATTTACCTCTGAATGCAAGCCATAAGAACATTTTATGCCTAGGCGGAATCTCGGCGCGCCATACCCACGATCTTGCAGCCCACTCACAACCTCTATCACTAAGAAGAAGATAGAAGCTTCTTGTCGTTGGGATAGCATTAGTTGTGATAAGTTTTCTGACATCCTTGCGATCTTCCAGTTGCGGGTGTCGATCAGCAAGACAAGTCTGAAGAATTTCCAGCTGTATCTGGGCCGTGTATGATAGAGGTCTGTGTAGACTTAGTACCCACGCCCCGTCGCTAAACTGAGATGCCACAGTGCATTTCTGATCAGTTGCAAACGAGAATAAAATTGGTGTATGGGTAGCAAAGCTCATGTGAAGAAGCAGCGCGAGTACTATGATTGGTGTATGCAAGCGGTTGTCCATGGAGAAATTACTAGGCGGCCTTGTTGGGGATCCTCGTCGTCTGTGGCAGAATAGGTATTATCGGAACTAAAGAAAGGTATCGTCGTTGGGTGTCGCAATATATATACACAGTCATTGTGTGTTACGGGGCAAAGAAGTAACGGTTCTTTCTAGTTTTCGCACAAATGTCTCTCGGTAATCTTTGTGTTTTAAGTGGTATACGATCCGATATTCCTTGGAAATCTCTAGTTAGGATCGGACTCTAAACAGATCGCTAAAATCATGGCCGGCCTTCCTATTTTTGCAAAGATATTGTCCTGGCAAATTAACCTTTCTGTTTATGTGATACAATTCTTTGTATTTTAAGTGGTATACGATTTGATATTCCTTGTACAATCTCTAGTTGGGGATCGGACTCTAAACAGTTCGCCAAAATCATGGTCTTCCTATTTAATTTACTCCCTCCGTTTGGAAAAAGGATGTCATGGCACTAAAATAGATGTACGTAGCACCAAAATATATCTTTATACATCATTTTTGTGACATCTTTTCCGGAAGGAGGGAGTACATGGTTTTATTGTTATTTTTTTGGAACTTAGAAAAGTGATTTCTATATTCAGTATTTTTTAAATTTGGGAGGATTTCTATGTACTAGGCAGGGCCAAATTTGCAAGAGCTCTTTAATTAAGATGATTAGGTATTCTTTTAACTCAAATCCTTCTTTGTATTGGGACGATGAGCCCCGCCTAGCTTTATTTTGGCAGACTTGTTTGAAGATGTAACTATTATTTGAGAATTAATAAAATGCGCCAGAAGTCTTTCCCTAATAAAAAGGCCTTGTCTCCAATGAAGGGATTTACAGAGACCATGGGTGGGTCTTGTAAATTCATGCGACGACACTGGTGTGGATATTTTCCTAAACCCTAAGGCCAACAAACATGCCGTATGTATTTCGACATGCATGCGCATGGTGCATGGTGCTAGTCATTGTAATCATGAGCAGGAGTACGTCCGACCGGCAGAAAGAAAGAGAGAATAATCTCAGGTGAACCCAACAGGGACTGGTAACCAAGTGTACGCATCTGAAATTTAGTCGATCCCGGTCATGTTTGCAATCCATCCGTCACGGGTGCCGGCCATATTATACACTACTGCCGAACGCACGGCAAATCCATGCAAGGCTTCAACTAGTTTCACAACGTGTTGAAAGAGTGTGAAGCTCCGCAAATGTCCGCAACTGAAAGGAAAATGAGTAACTGAACGAAAACTCTGCATAATCAGGCCTTCTCTCGGTTCATTCATCAACAAGTAGCCGTAGCATCTGGCTGCATGGTCGGTACGCAGGTAGAGTACTAGTCACTAGTCAGGTAGAGAGCCATGCGAGTGATAGGCACTCTCCGTTCTTGGACTTGCCGAATCCCAGTCACCGGACCGGCATGATCTCGGCGCGTGGTGGTGTCTAGGGCTGGCGTGCGGTGGACCGGTGGCTAGGGTTTCGAGCTGGCCTGAGCGGGAAAATGGGAGTTGGTCGTCCCTATCCCCACACACTGACATTAAAAAGGACTGTCAGGATTAGGCGATTGGCGGCCCGTCGCTGCCAAGTGGGTCTGGATGCATACATGCGGACACTCCGTCGATGTACTCGACAACGTAAATCTGGCCTAAATTTGTGTCAGAAATATGCCGAGGCAGACGCGCGGTGGACCGCGGTCCAGTTTTGCTCCGTCGCGTTGGGTCATGTTTTTGGTCCACCTTAAATAAAACAGACACGCGCGGACTGAATGTGTCGCGTCGCTTGAGTCATCCTTAGTGATTAGGAGGCTACTCCTCTGGTTATTGACGATCTTGATGAGGAAGGGGCAGAGAAGTGGATGCTGCCAGGGAAGATCCTTCACCGGACCATGTTTCATATACAAATCATATCTAACGCACTTCGACGTGCATAGGGTAATTCCAAAGTTCTCCTATTCAGATCGATGGGGGAGAATATGTTCGTAGCGGAATTTGCTACAAGAATGGATAGGGATCGTGGTGAGCTCAAGTTTGATCGGCTCGCGCCTCGCGGTATGGGCTAGGGTTCTGAATTTTCCTGATAAAAGGTGGTGGTTGCCGATCCTTCCAATCACGAAAAAGATAGTTGAGAAGGAGTCTGTGGCATAGTTCGATCATGTGGGCTGTTTCTTAAGGGAAAGAGTTACACTGGAGGTCGATAGATTAGGCGAAGATGCAATGTGTGAAAACATACACAATTCAGTATGAGCTGATCCCACATTTCTGTTTTCCCTACGGAAGGGTTCGATACTCGGATTTACACTGTCCAACGCTGGGGACACTGGGGCCAACGACGAACTATCTTACGGGAAGAGCTTGTATAAGATTACCATGTTTATAGGTCGTACTGAAATCTATACTAACAAGATTACCATGTGTTATCTCATACAAAACATTATATTTAGTGACTAGCTGAGGGACTTGTATAAGATAAACTATAAAACATGTTTTTACAAGTAAGAAAATAATTGAACTATATGTCTACCTAGTAAAATTTGTACCTTTTTATGTTTGTTGATATAACTACAAGCGAACTATTGAAATATAGGCGGCACACAAAATTTCAACTTATTATTGAGCCCATTTAACTATAGAACATATTTTACCTAGGAAATATCAGTAAAGATCATGATAATTATTTGATTTAGTTTTAAGAATATTGAGTAAATAGTGTTACAAAGTCATACACTAGAAAACACTACTGAGATATTTGTTATGTCATAATCTTTAGAAATTTTAGTTTTGAATAAGTGTAAACTATATAGTTTACACAATTGTTGACACATAGTTTGAAAACATTTTTCTTTAAAATCTAATTTAACATTATCACAATCAAGTTTGTTTAAAGATATTCGTTACAATTATATAAACAACAGGATCACTCCAACAAAAACTTAGCAACATTCCTATATGGTTAATATTGCAAATAAATAATAGAACTTTATAGTCATTAGTACTGCAGTATGCAAAAAAATATAAAAAATTAGCACGAATTATAATATTTAGTTCCCCCGTGCCTAATTTGTGATTGAACCGGTCTACGAATCAAGAAACCAAGAATAAATAGACCAAATCGGAGTATATAGTGCGGGTTGTTAAGTAATAGCAATGACGATAGTGCGGGCTGTTAAGTACTAGCAATGTTGTAGTATGAATTATTAAGTACTGCAGAGTATGTTGTGTGTACTCTCAAGTGTCTGGACTCTTAACATATTAGTTTTACAAACTGTCAAATATGACTCTTTTGTTATAACTAGGACCGTTCAGTACTACAAAGTACGGATTGCTGACTTTTAAGGGTCTGTTTTATGTAGCGCTAAGTATGCCTTTTTGTTATAAATAGGATTGTTAAGTACACTTTTACTGCACTACTAAGTAATTTGTGGTTTATTATGTCTATTTTTTGAATCGTTATTAGTAGAATGTTTAGTTAGTATGTACAGATTTTAACGGGCACTTTTAAAGTGACACCTTTGCAGACTCTTTTGATGAGTGCCTTTAATAATTTTATTTGTGCATGCACTATTGGAAAGTGCCTTAAATAATTTATTTTTGCAGGCACTATTGGAAAGTGCCTAAAAAATCTCATATTTCTAAGCACTTTCTAAAAGTGCCGCGGAAAGTCAGAATTTTTCGGGCACTTCACAAAAATTCTCCAAAAAACAGTTTTTCCCAGGCACTCTGTAAAAGTGCCTGAAATAAATACACGTTTCATAGCGTCTAAGAGAATTTTTGTATGCGGGAGTTGGACTATTACTTTGGCTTGCTCTGACGAAAATAGGAATCACATCTATTTCATCTGTTAAAAAAGACTAAAACATCTTACATTTTGATACTAAATGAACCTTACATTTAAACATGTCTAGATATATATGGATTAAAAAAAGACTAAAACATCTTACATATTGATACGGAGGGAGTACATATCTTATCCTGAATTCTTCTAATGTTTAATCCAATGATGTTAAAGATATCAAATGGCTTAGAACTTTGACTTTGAATCAAATAAAAATAATCAGACAACTTAGATTTAATAAAATGAAAAAATGTGACCAAGTGGAGCACAAACTCGTACAAAGAAATTGTATACTACACAAACAGCTTACAAATGTCATCATATATAATTTTCTATAGGACTATATATATGACCTTTTGAACCATATTGATTACAGATTTGTGACATGAAAACCAAATCGTGGACGGCTCTCTTCAAACCTTCAATGATGTTATTTATCGGAAAAGCATGGCGGCGCATTCGCGCCATACGCACAAGCGCACATAAACATCAATCTCCTGGTTGCACTGATGCTGCTTCCTCCATGTCATCGCCGCTTCCAGCTTCGATGCCGGGATCGCCTCCACCGCTGGCCAGAAAAGTTCTGGTAGAAACGAATTACAGAACAATTGAGAAAAGCTCGGAGATCTCATCGGCTTGTAGAAACGCAAGAATGTGCAGTGACTCCATTCTGCACCTTTTCTGAAGAAAAAAAAAACTCAACTGTGTTACTCATGATTGCCTCCTCGGTCCGTCCTAGCTACTCTCGAAAATATTGGAAATACTCCCTCCGTCCCAAAATAAGTGTCTCAACATTGATAGAAAGTGGATGTATGTAGACATGACATACATCCACTTTCTATTAAACTTGAGACACTTATTTTGGAACGGAGGTGTATCTTAGCAAGACTGATAGGCAAAAGCCCCGTGAAACGAATGGGCAATCGGCCAACAAACATGCCGTATTCGACATGCATGCGCATGGTGTGCGTGGTAGTTGTTCTCGATCATGGGCAAGCTAGAGCCAAGAGCACGGCTTAGTGACTAGAGAGAGAGAGAAAATAATCTCACGTGAACAACAGGGATCTCAAATCGTGTCGATCCATTAATCAATCCATGCATATGCATGGCTTAGTTATCTGTCCGCGAGCCTGCAACTATACTAGTCACCCGGCCGGCGTGCTGAAAGAGTGCAGCTACGTACCGTCCGCACGTAACCCGAAGAAAAAAAATGCGTAACTGAATGAAAACGCTGCGTAACCATGCCTTGTCTCGGTTCATTCGTCATCAAGTAGCTAGCCATGCATAGCAGCATCTGCAGGTTGCATGGTGGTACGTACGCAGAGGTGGCAGAGCGTGAGCGTGAGCGTGAGCGTCAACGTCAACGTCGCTCATATATATGTAGATCGCTCATCGCTGCGAGATGGTTCGTTAGAAAAATAAACAGTGTTGTTACTGTACAGTAATCAAGGTCGATGGGGGTCAAGTCAACTTTTGTCGTGATCATTTTTGTTCGTCCACCTCGCTCGTGCTTAATTTGGTCCAGCTTAATGCATGCCTCGATCGACACGTACGGGGTCCCTGATGTGACGGTAACGCAAGGCTTACTTACTTAACTATGGGTCGTACGGATCACCCGTACCACGCTCGACGCGACGACTAGTCAAGGAGAAATTTTCTTGTTTGGAGATCAAATGCTGCGATATATTAACCGGCATAATAAGATACTCACGCTTATGGGCCGTGTCACGATTGACTACACAAATGCTGCAACCCTACCTCCTGGTATATATAACCGTGTAGTGGAGTCGAGTGGAGGCATCCCGATCTACTGCTTTCTCCGTTCTAATTAATTACATGACTAATGACTTTTATTTACTCGAGGCGTAGACCGAGGGTGTGAATGTAAAATTATCCCGCAAAACACAAACGTACACTCTTTCGCGGAAAACTGGTGGGCGTAGATGTACGCTCTTCAGCGGACGGAGGGAGTATCTATATATGTACATATAGACAAATATATAAATCTTAATTTGGAAGCGGAGGGAGTAGCACTGCTAGTAGATCGACATGACCTCATCTGCCAAGATATAATGAATCACACACGCTTTACCCTGGGAAAGAAATGAACCAACACTTGCGCTATCTATGGGTGGATCCACCGTTCGACATTCCACCCGAGCCCTACACATGCATGCATGATGCATGTAGACTGGAGTAGGCACGGATCAAACGCGACGAATCATTGTCATTGTCATTGTCATTGCCATTAGTGGGTAGTGGCAAGAGATATGGGACGACTCACGACTCCCGTCCGAGAGCGCGGCCGTGCTCGCTGGTCCCTGATACATGCGGCGGCCGGCCGGGGAGGACCACGGCGGTGCGCGCGCGCCGGGATGGGTTGTGCGTCTGCTCCTGCTCCTGCTCCTGTATTGCTCCTGCAGTCTCCAGTGCGAGGCGCGCGGCAATCCTCGATCTCAGTGAGGGCACGATCTGCCGCCCGGCCGGCTTTCTCAACGGTGCGCTGTGATGCCGAGGGTACGTACGTAACGTACGCACGGTAGGTGTCAGTCGGAGTTAGCTATCACTCGCTTTACGTTGTTAGGTAGGTGAGATGTCCGTTTTACTGAGTGTGGCTCAGCGCAGCCATTTTAGACGCTGCTGGGACTCGAACCCGGGCCGGCTAGGCGCACACTTGCTGTCTTTGCCATTGAGTTAACACTCAGTTCTCGTTCTAAGCAATGTTGCTTGCTATCCTAAGCCAGAAGCACAAATTAACGATTCCGTTTTACTGTAGCTACCCGGGGTCAGGTCACGGGTTTTATCGTAATTAAACTGTAATTGACACGGACGGTACCACAACTCGTCTCGCATATGCACTTAAGTCACACCACTAAAACGTGAATAATCGATCACACAACGGAACATACATGTGCACTCTAGTTACAAACAGGCTCAGCCCATTTATAACCAAAGTGCACATGTCTGGTCAATTGTATGACCGGTTATTTTCATTTTCCAGTTGTGTGACTTAACTGCACATGCGACACGAGTTGTGATACCGCCGGTACCAATGACTCTCTAACCAGCCTCTACAACACCCCAATATCTAAACAGAAAATATCCAACTTAAACCACTTTTAAGGGGGAAACATGAAAGCCAAGACACGGACCATAAGTTTGAAAACGTTTCGGCCCAGATTAATTACATCCTAGCCCCTTCCACATTCAAGTATTCAAAAAAAAAAAATCAATTTGTGGTTCACTGAGGTTTAAGTGAGGCCCGCACATGCACGCGTCGGCGATAACAAGCGCCACACGATCTGTATCATAATTCACGACTAACCATTCGATTTGCATCAGAATTGGCGATGACTGTGAGTTGTTGCAAGAATTAACTAACTTTCGATCGACCTCTCTGGCCCCTCGGGAATGAGATTTCCAGCCGACTGAGATTGAAGCTAGGAGACTAGGAGTAAACACGCACCACTCGATCGACCGGAGTGAGCTGTGGTGGATGTTGGTAGGCTGTTCAATCCCGGCCGGTTTGGTGCATGAGCACTGTTGTTCCAATCAAGCCCAGCTAAATCTCGGAACATACTTTTGTCCCGCTTTATAAATAAAGCCGAATCAACCATCTAAATCAAGCAACGAGACAAAGGATACCACCTACATGTGCACTACTCTGCTACAGTGCTACTGCAAGGTCACAGGTTATTTCTCATCAGCCCCAATTAATCAGACGACACTCATCCCTCTTTTGTCCCGAGCTGTATGATCGGCACAGGGATCGATCCCATTGCACCTGCCAAAGGATGGCAATCGGATAAAGATAGGTTAGGCCCGAAATAGACAGATGGTACCGCCTTGGTAAGAGTCTACAAAACCTATAAACCGGCAATAAACAGCAAGGTCGTCGTGTTACAGCCGGGACCATGAATGGGGATGATCGAGCAAACCACTGCTACTACGACTCTGAAACAGTGGAATCCAGGTAAAAGTTGGCATGCACTTACATGCAGGAAAAGGTGGCGCCGCCACCACTACATACAATGTACTGCACTCGCTGCTGATCTTTGACAGCACGAAGAGGAGAGCTGGCCACATGAAGCTACATCGGGATTGCCAGGCTTGATTGGGGAAAACAAAGTGTCACGCAGATCTGGATGGAGTGGCTCCTGGTACAGTGGATGCTGGTGATTCTGATTCAGCCGGACGCAGGAGCTGCAGGGCCTGCCCAATCGCCAATAATGCCTCCACCATGGGGATCCTCCATGTGAAAAGGCCTGCAGATTCTGCGCAGATCAAATCTTCTTTGATGTGCTCCATGGTAGGATTGACAGAACAGAAGAAGCCATCTTTGAAAAGATGCAGTCAGTACGCCATGCAAAAATGTATCTGCGGCGAAAGAAAGTATGACATGAATAATAAATAGCATGTAAAACTGTAACAGGACATCAAGCTGACGAATTTTGGCGAGAAATCCAAACTTTCCTGTCAATTGGGCTCTTGTATTTCAAGAGATACCGTGGCTTATGATTGTGCTACGAGATTATGCGGTGTATTCACAAAAAGGTTCTTCACCTGGTTGTATTATGAGTTTATGACCAACAGTCAGACCAATCCAATTTCAGAATTCAGAAGTATAAGAGTAAACGAACTTTAAAGAGGCAAGCCAGCACAAGCTGATTCAGTGATCCACTATCATCCAACATTCCGAGTTACCTGGGCTATTCAGAAATGGTTCCTCCAACTTACGCTTCCTAGGACTGTCGTCAACTTGCCCTTCCCACTACTCACAGAGATAATGCATGCCAGTCAAAGGTCCAGATTCTGCGCGAAACAATCTTCTTTGATGTGCTCCATGGTAGGAGATACTCCCCACTAGCGCCGCCGACTTATGATGGAACCAAAGGGGCCATCTTTCTGAATCACATAAACAGAATAGAGAGGATTCAGTATGAAATGAAAGAGATACTATGTAAAACGAACAAGCAGGAGACAAAGTTCTGCTCTAGGAGATTTTTAAGCCTGAAGGATGATAATCCTCTTCCTGTCAACTGGGCTCTCTGAATCTCAAAAGTCATTGTTGCCTATTTATGCAAAAGATCATCAGCCTGTTGCATTGACCTATTTTCAGGATGCAGGCAAATAAGAGTAAAAGATGGCAAGAAAAGAAAAATCCAGCACAAGCTGATTCAGGGATCCACTAACGTCAAGCGTTAGAGTTGCTGTGAAGTTTCTGTCACTGCTCAGACATACTTGCTCAGACATACTTTCAGTGTTCCACCTTACCCTTCCTAGTACTGTTGTCAACTTGCCCTTCCCACTACTAACAGGTATAACGCGAGTCAATTGCAGAATATCCATCTATAACTAGGACTTCCTTTAGGCTTGCCCCTCTGAGTTGTGACTACTCACCGGTGACTATTATAACACGGCAGCATACGAGTCCTCATCCTTGTTCTGACCTGATCTAACAAGATGTGGCCTCCTTAAACAGATCGCCGGCATAGCTGAGGACAAACTCAAACAACAAGTTACTGTAGATGAAATGAGTCAACATTAATTATAGATTAAGTTATGGGCAAAATAAAGAAGTAAAAGTTTAACCAGTGGGAATAGGCTGAATATTTTCTGGTCTGAAGTAAATGTACTGCAACTGAAAAGCGCCTCCACCTTACTCTTCCTAGGGCTGTCATCAACTTGCCCTTTCCACTGCTCAAAGAGATGATGCGAGTCAATGGTCCAGATTCTGCACAAGACAATCTTCCTTCATGTACTCCATGTTAGGAGATACTCCCACAAGTCCCAACTATGACAGAACCAAAGGGGCCGTTTTTCTGAATGGCATAAACAAAATAGAAGGGATTCAATATGAAATGAAAGAGATACTATGTACTACCTCTGTTCCATAGTAGTAATAGCCTTTTTAGCAAGCTAAAGTAGCTTGCTAAGAAGGCTTATACTGTGGTAACAGCGGAGAAGCAGGAAACAAAGCCTGGCTGTAGGAGATTTTTATGTCTGAACTTTCGATGATAATGCTCTTCCTGTCAATTGGGCTCTCTGAATCTCAAAAGTCACTGTTGCCTATTTATGAAATGGATCATCAGCTGGTTGTACTAACCCATTTTCAGAATGCAGGCAAATCAGAGTAAATGATGGCAAGAAAGCAAAATTCAGCACAAGCTGATTCAGGGATCCACTAAAGGTCAAGCGTTGGAGCTGCTGTGAGGTTTCTGTCACTGCGCATACATAGTTCCAGTGTTCCACCTTACCCTTCCTAGGACTGTTGTCAACCTTACCCTTCCCACTAATAACAGGTAATAATGCGAGTCAATCGAAGAATATCCATCTATCACTAGGACTTCCTTTCGACTTGTCCCTTCTGAGATATGACTACTCACCGGTGACTAGTACTCCCTCCGTTCTGATTTAATTGACTCAGATTTAGTACAACTTGCACTAAATCTGAGTCAATTAATTCAGAACGGAGGGAGTATAACACAAGGCAGAGTCATTATCCTTGTTCTGACCTGATCTAACAAGATGTGACCACCTTCTTCAAAAAGGCCGCCAGCATAGCTGAGGACAAACTCAAAGAACAAGTAACTGTAGATGAAATGATCTAGTTCCGTGCCACAGATCAACATGAATAACAGATTAAGTTGTGTCTAAAACAAAGAAGTAATTTTTTTCTGCATCTGGAGTAAAAGTACCGGGTTTTTGTACCTGAACATTACATGGTCTGAAAGTTCTAAAGCTTCCAATACAAGTAAGGTTACAACTGTTTGCTCATTCCCTTAGCAGCCGCATATTAATGTGTATCTAGTCACCACTCAGTTTGTGTACAACAACTCCTGCCAAGGGAGCGGTATGTAACCACCACATGCATAAAAAGCAATGCACACACATAAAAAGAGATAGAATTGCACAGAAATTGCCACTTCCACTAAAGAGAGAGCTAAAACGAGTGCTCGTTTGACATCAAAGAATGAGTACTCGTTATGAATGTATTACCCTTAAATCAAGTAAACATCAAAACTGGCTATTTGTGATCAAATTTCATCCATAGCACATTCAGGATTGAGAGGCCTATATGGATAAAGGAGGACATGGTAGCCTATAAGTGTCTATGGAACGTTTCATATCAAGAAATTTCTAATTTTATGCATCAATCAACTTAACACAGTAACACTATTCTCCAACTCAAACAGGCCAACTTCTTCTTTTTGGGAAGACGTGCCAGGGGATAGTAGAAAGCCATCTCGAAATTCAAACTATACAATATTTCGTCACTAAAGATTGAATTACAAAAGTTTAGATGAGCATATTATATATAAGTATATAACCACATTACAAAAATATGGCAAATAATATTTAGAGCAATAAGTGCACAGTTTACTATAAATACTAAAGGACATGTAGAAATACATGCTCTAGCACATTTTGCAGACATCCTCAGAATTATTTATATGTAACCTATCTTGATGTTACAGCCATATATGCAAATATCTTAAACAGACAGACCATACTCTCTGTTTCAGTGTTTCTGAACAGTACCAAAAATAACATAGGCAACTGCAGTCCTACCTGTGCTAGTATTTTTGCCACAGTGAACATTCATCCAGCCATCCATAGTTTCTGGTGAAAATAATCTTCATCCATAAAAAACGATGTCTTTTACAGTTACACAATCAGCAGATCCTAAAGATATCTGTCTTCTCGTCATTCGTCAAATATTCAGCCGTTTCCTTTTTTACAAGCTCTAATGTCCAAAAACACCTAGACGTAATTTGTTTTCTTATTCTGTCTTTTTTATTTTACCATTGCAACCGTGAAGTGAAAATGACAACTCAACGCAACTGTAACAAGCTGTATTCATCAGAATGAAAAGAAGTGCGCCACATTTTGACATGATTAGTTAGTTATAAACGGCAATACCAGAGCAAGGCACAATAATCACTAGTTCATGCAAGTAGCAAGGATTGACACAACAAATCTTTAACTAAAACAATTATTCAAATCAAGCCACATACCCCAAATATTTCACAAGCAACAGCTAGAAAAACATCATCAACAAGAGATCCGAGAAGGCGGAACCTAGATCAGAAGTAGAGCCCCATCTGGACGCTCTTCTCCACGAATCCGCACTTGGCGTAGAACCCCTTCAGCTCCGGCGTGCAGTTCAGGATGACCTTGTAGCACCCCTTGTCCCTCGCGTGCTCCACGAGCCGGCGCACGACGCGCTCCCCGAGTCCCCGGCCGCGCGCCGCGGCGTCCACCACAACGTCCTCGACGTGCCCCACTGTGCCGCAGCGCCGGATGAACTTGCGCTCCACGAGCAACGCCCCAGCGCAGGCGAGGCGGCCCGTGTCCGCGTCCTCCGCGACGAGGACGAGGTGGTCGGTGCCGAGGCGCTCGAGCTCCGCGAAGCGGCTGCAGAAGGCGTCCTCGGTGAGCGGCGCGGAGGGGGAGAGCTGGGCGAGGAGGTCGGAGAATCCCTTGGAGAGGTCGCCGAGCTCGAGCGGCCGGATGCGGTACGCGTCGGATCCGTCGCCGGCGCCAGCCTCCGACGCCACCGTGGCTGCCTGCGGTTGCTCCATCGGCCTGTCGCGTCCGAGGAAGAGAGAGAGGAGCGTAAAATGAGGCCCAAATGGTGCTAGTGTGGCCTCCCGTTGGGCTCTACTCAGGCTATGTGGGCTTGAGCATCTCGGCCTGTGGGCTCAACGATATGGGCCAGGCCAGGTCACGACAACCAAGTGAAGCTTCCGAGATTTTGTCCGCTTATATTTCGCATTTCGAAAACCACTTTCGCGAGCCGCGCCCAAACACAGCCAAAAAAACAAATCCCCCAAATCGAAACGTCTCTCTCGTCTCCATGGTCGCCGCCCCCGCCGCCGGCGAGGCGACCCCGCCGCCAGAGCCGCCCCCCTCCCGCGTATCCGTGCGGTCCGCCTCATCATCCTCCCGACGCTGTTGCGCCCTCTCGAGCCGGTTCCGCGAACCCGCGAGCCCGCGGCGGCACGCCTGGGTCTCCTTGCAGGGCCGCCTCGTCGGCGCCGAGGAGGCGACGTCCGCCGACGTGGCCGCGCCGGGACTCAACAAAGATGAGGCGATGGCGTGGGAGCTCTTCAGCCCGCTCCACCGCGTCCTCCTAGTCGCCACCGTGGCTGCCGCCTCCTCCCGCTCCCACGCCGCCCGCCGCATCGAGCAGCTCCAGCGATCGATTCATCTCAGGGTTTGCTCCTACTTAAATCCTCTAATTGTAGTTATCCTTATATTGATCTGAATGACCATCCTACGCTGTTAAACGTCCCTGGATGAGTTCACCCCATCTGGACCGGTTCATATTTACTCCGGTGATTGGGCTCACTGGAATGTTATTCCTTTTTATTTTGCAGTAATACTTTACATTGTTTTGGAGGTTGAATTAGCAATCCAAATGAACTGGCAAAGTAATGCTTTCGGTGTGCAGGATGAGGTGCTGCAAGGCATGCAGCAGAAGCTGGACGATCTGTTCGGCGAGATGAACTCCCTGCAACAGCAATACGTCAAGTGTGACAGTTTCATTTCGGCCGAGAAGGAAAACATTGAGTTGGTAAGCAGCAATAGGCTAGGACACGAGGATGGAGCTAGATGCTGTGTGTGCACTGGAGTAGAAATGACTGCTACTCCTCGCAAGACAAAGGTATATTGTGTTTACAGAGAGTAGTTTCCTGAGGTACTTTTGTCTTGCTTATATTTTGTTATGGTGGACAAACGTGCAGGACTTTTGTAGAACAGATGATGTTAAGAGCGATATTGTTGATAGGTCTAGTGTAAGTCTTGTGGATCATGAAGAGCGCCGGATGTCAGACCTCTCAGACTTCTGTTGGAGTGTCGTGTCCTCGGTGGATACTCATGTAAACGGGGACAATCAGGTAAATAAGCCTGCACGTTTCTTTGGTGAAGACATCTTATGCGTGTGTACTGTCATTTATGAGCATTGTTGTAAGTTTCCATGTCATGTGCATTTCTTGTGTGCTAATGTCATATCTGCTCTCATGAACATTTCTTCAATCAATATTTGAACACAAAAACTTATTTGTGATGACACTTGTAACTTTCATACAGCTATGTTCCCTGGCGGCAGAACAAGAGTTGTATAACATTCAGAAAGAATGTGAAGAGAAGGATGCAATTATAAGGGAACTGACTGCAGGTGCACATACATCTAGCACTGCTGATGCCAAGGTATGAATTATCGCGATGCTTGCACGCTACTCATGCTACTTTGCAGATGCCATTCCTACAACGATTTTTTTCTTTTTGCACGTAGAGAATTGCAGAGTTGCAGGATGTTCTTAAACGAAAAAATATGGTGATATCTAAACTGAAGAAAGACATGTCAGCTCTGAAGCAGATGGTAAGCAGTTCTTCCAGGACACTGTTAGCTGTAAATTACTCGTGTTAAGGTGAAATACTGACTTTGCTTGTTTTTTTTATAACAATAGGTTGTTGAACTAACAAGAGCTAAAAGAGTATCTTCTGCCAACATAAATACAGTCTACTCTGAACTGCCAGTGATGTCAAACAATGTTTTATATGATATGAGCAGCTCTAGCTCATCATCATCAGATTCTGAGTCTCCTGTAACACCGAGAGAATACCTTAAAGGAAATCACAGCACTCCAGGAGAACGTGGATCGAAGGGAAGCTCTACAGTACCAGTGCAAAAACCGTCTCTTCTTCCAACAAAATCATCAGCTTGCAATCTCCGCACGGCTGTCCCATTCAAAGAGAATTGTTTAAACCAGAAAGTAGAAACAAGGTCTGTTGGTAGGCCAAAGCAACTTATATCCTCTAATGGTGATTTTAAAAAGACTAGGCGACAAAGTCTCCAAGACTCGAGGAATAAAGTTTCAAAGAGATGGATGTAGAGTCTGGACTGCAAGAAGTTATTACCAGATAGGTAAACTGCTTATCCATTAATTCATTTTATCTCTTTGAACGATGATTTCTATCAAATATCCTGGATCAAAAAAGAAGAAGAATACTAACGAAATGTCAGTTCGTTCAGTTTATCTTTGTACAATTGCTATTCCTTCTGCAGAATCCAGTATTCATTTATTGTTTCGACATCAGCTTAGAGTTTTCTTCTGGCTGTGTCTTCCTGTCAGTTGTCCTTGTCACACATGATCGTTGCTGCTGCTAGTTGTGACTTATTTAATCTTTCTAGCAAGAAAAGAAACTGTACTTATGCTTAATTAGTACTCATACAAAATATTGACTGAGTGATAAATTTGTGCAAGACTGTGACAATCTAGCATGCTGATATTCTGTCAAACGGAAATGTTGAACTAACTGGTTCAGTGAAATGCCTAGATTTCATCTCCTGATATTCTTTATAGCTTAGTTTCTTCCCTGGTGGAAATTTCCATGTCATTAGCTGTTACCAATGCCTTTTAGTATGCCATGTCTAAGAACTAGACTACTGCCCACGTACCTTTCTTGCTTGCTCACTTTATAGGTAATCACATTCTACTTCCTTGACAGTGATATCATTCATTACATTCAGTGTTGCAAATGATATAACAGCCAGTTAACTTCATCCCCCCTCTTGCTGCAATAGAAGGCAACAATTTCTGTCTACCACTTCTTTAATAATCTCTTTTTTTTTACCATTTCAGATCAGGAAGAAAGGAAGTTGGTTGGTTCTGTTGATTTTGTTAGATAGTCTGTCAGAGTGATGCTTCCTAGCTCTCCCCGCTTTCGTCTGGTGAAAAAATATTGTGGGTGCCTGCAAGTGCTACATACTTTAGCTATGTCTGTCATGAAACCAACCAATCCATGCTATTTAGGTTCGTCATCGGTATATGCTCCGTTGTAAAATATGTCATTTGGATCTTAACAGTCTGCGTCTCTCTGGGTCTCGATTCTTGAATCTATCGTTGATATTTAATTACTGGATTAGTTTATGCGAAGGAATCTTCGAGCTCATTTTAAATTCCAAATATGTATATCCCTACTGTGGTTTTTGACTTCATATGGCAAGATTGTCATGTACTTCTCTGGCCCTTTTGTAAGACGTTTTGACAAGCTTAATTGGCTATCCTGTTAAGAATTTGTATGGGGACGGAGGGAGTAGTTTTTTTATACATTCTAAGAATTTGTATGTCGGGGTAACAAGGTACCAAAGAATTGCTTCTGCATTTTGTCCACCTGACAGATATTTTCTTCCTGGTAGTACACTATCATTATAGATGCGAAGCATTGTGTTGCCACAAATTTAAAATCACAACCTATCCTGTTAAACTATCAGTTTGCTCAGTCCAACTCACGGTGGCTAGATCTTGCGTGTCCAGTTGGCTGGCCGGCTGTTCGTAGTTTTTACTGGGCTGTAATGCTGAAGAGGAACAACATTCTCATAGCACTGGACCTCCTTGAAACAGGCTTTCTTCCCGCTATATAAATATAGCAACCACCCGATACAATATACAGTACAATGCTGGGGTCAACAGCACAAGGCTCAAAAGAAAAAGAAGAGAAAAAAGAAGAGAAAATAAAGCCTGGGGTCAACAGCACAAGGCTCAAAAGAAAAAGAAGAGAAAAAAGAAGAGAAAATAAAGCCGACATCGGCGAATCAACGAAAATAAAAATGGCTCGCAACCGTTGCGTCCTCTCTGACGTATTCCCACCACAATCCTGACACTCTGAATTGCCGCATACTAAGCAACACCTCCATAGCACTGGACCTAGCTTTAGGACATCACTGGTTGACGTGTTACTTTCAACATCCCCACTGGAACCTTCAGTTAAGAAGATCTGTTGATGAGCCGTGCTCGAGCGAGCTTTGCTAGTTGCATCAAGACTCAAACGAGGAAGAGAGTGACATCCACAAGCAAAGTATGGGTCACTGGGGGCCGAACAACCCCTAGTCGCTAGGGTTCCTAGTTTCCTCTCGCGCCGCCGCGGGAGTTCACCAAATCGAGTGCCGATTGCTGCGTGATCGACGTCAAAACCTCGGCGATCTCGCTTGGTCTGGTGCTCTACGTGTGGGAGACCTCCCTTGGTGAGCGGAGGAGTCCTGCATGGAGGGGTCGGAGAAGAAGCTCGCGGAGAAAGGTCTGGATGCGCAACAGGGAGATCCGAAGGAGGTGCTAGGTTCAGAACACGATGGGGGATCGTCCTTTACGCAATTTGAGAAGGAGATTGAAGACAGATTTGAAGGTATGAAATTATGTGGTGAGGAAGAGATCGATCTGGATTTTTCGGATGAGCTCGAAGATCTGATAGGGGATGTTAGGTGGCTAGCTTTGTTCAAGGTTCACACCACCAAGACGTTCATTCATGTTGCATTGCTGAAGCAGATGAGGAACGCGTGGGCTGCTGCACAGGATTTAAGGTTCAAAACTCTGGGTGAGAACCTTTTCTTAGTGCAATTCCAGTGCTTAGGCGACTGGAATAGAGTAATGGAAGGAGGGCCATGGCTGTTTAGAGGAGCTGCGGTTGTGTTGGCAGAATACGATGGGTTCTCCAATGTGGAGGACTACAAGCTGACCAAAATTCCTGTCTGGGCAAGGATCCAACGTCTACCGGAAGGATTGATGAAAAAGAAGGAGTTGGCGGAGAAGGTAGCTATGAAAGTCGGCGATCCGCCGATTACTGTCATCCTCAACGAAGGGAAGATAAACCCATCTAGGTATTTGAGAGCTCGTGTTCATCACGATTTGAGCAAGCCATTGGTTAGGTTTGTCCCTATTACCCTTCGTGAGAGGGCTACCTACCCGGTGCAGTTCGAGACACTCCCAGATTTCTGCTCTTTTTGTGGTCTGATTGGTCATGTGGTTTCTGAATGCGGAGATGGAATACACGAGGAAAAGGATTGTGAGTGGGGCGAATTCCTGCTCGTGAAATATGACATACCGTTTCAGCAAAAGGATTACAGAGGAGGGCACAATAGAGGAGGCTTTGCTGGCCGTGGAAGAGGTCGAGGTAGAGGACCGGATGATCAGAATGAGGAGGACACTGATTTATTATCCAAAGACCCTCCGTGCCATCCTGGAGGAGAGAGCAGGGACCTCGTCAACACAGCTTCGGACATGGAGTATGAGGGATATGTACTCCACAATCCTTTTATCCGTAAGAGGCTAGCTGAGGATTCAGCTATGGGAAAAGTGGCGAAGGAGGTGAGCGGAACCCTGGCTATTACGGATGGGAAATCAACAGGCGTATCTGATATTGTTGATCAGTTTGAGGCAGGAAATGTTGGGAATAATATCACAGACACCCCCCAGAAGAATGCAAACAAAAAGAAACCTCGTGTCTCGGGTGAGGAGACAACCAGCTCTACAACTAATGCAACATCGGCGACCTCCCTCGAGGGGGATCGCCGGGCACAATGAATCTTATAAGTGAGAACTGCCGCGGTCTCTCGGGAGAAGCGGCAGTTCGTGCGCTTCTGGATCTTCAGAAGCGATGGGGTCCAGATGTTCTATTTCTGTCAGAAACACACCTTGACGAGTGGCCAGCGGAATGTCTTCGGAGGAGACTGAAAATGGACCACAAAATTGTTGTTAGAAGTGATGGTAGAAGTGGAGGTTTGGTGCTTTATTGGAAAAAAGATATTACAGTGGATTTGCGTTTTAAATGTGAGAATTACATAGATGTCAATATTGGTAGAGGAATTGAAAACTTTTGGCGTTTCACAGGTATGTACGGAGAACCAAAGTGGGAAAATAAACATTTAACCTGGCAAAGATTGCGAGAGCTTCATGCACAGGATAATATGCCATGGCTGGTTATTGGGGATCTAAATGAAATTTTGTATCCGTTTGAGAAGGAAGGAGGTAGAGATCGACCAGCTCAGTACATGCAAGCTTTTAGGGATGCTTTAGTGGACTGCAATTTAGAGGACATGGGGTATAAAGGAGATAAATTCACGTGGCATAGGGGTCTGATTAGAGAAAGGCTGGACCGTGCACTGGTTAACGATCAATGGAGAGATAAGTTTCCTGAGGCGATATTAGAAAACTTACCATACAACAGATCAGATCACCGGCCTCTTCTATTAAGCCTGCAGCAAGTTTCGACCCAGGTTAATCCAAGCGCCTCAATTCTTCGGTTCGAAGCAAAATGGTTGAAAGAAGCTCGTTTTGCGGAAATTGTGGAGACTGCTTGGGACAGCTCAAGAAATCTGAATCTGGATTTGGCGGGAAGATTAAGTAGGGTGCATAATAATCTTCATCGATGGGACCGATCCGTGTTGAAAAGTAAGAAAAATCGAATTAGAGCAGCTCAGCGTGAAATGGAAAGGGTCTCGGTTTCGGATTTGAACGCAGCAAATATTGAAAAGCAAAAAGAGATAGCAAGAGAAATTGAGTTGCTTCTGGAGCAGGAAGAACTTTACTGGGCACAAAGAAGCCGTGTTAACTGGTTGCAGCATGGTGATAAAAACACGGCATACTTCCACAACTTTGCAAATACTAGGAAACAAAAGAACAAGATCAAAAAACTGAAGAATCAAGAAGGAGCTTGGTTGGAAGGGACTGCGTTCTTAAATCCAATGATCTCCGATTATTTTTCAGGCTTATTTTCTACCGAGGTGTATGACACAGACCCGGCTATGCTAGAGAAGATTGTTCCAAAGTTAACGCTGGAAATGAACGATAGATTGAGAAAACCTTATGATGCGGTGGAGGTAAAAAAAACACTTTTTTCGATCGGAGATATGAAAGCTCCTGGAACTGATGGGTTACATGCAATCTTCTTCAAAAAATGTTGGCATGTGCTTGGAGATATTCTTACAAAAGAGGTGCTGGATGCAATTAATAACAAGGTAATTCCTGAAGGTTGGAATGATACTGTCATAATTTTAATTCCGAAAGTTGATGAACCAGAATTAATTTCTCAATACAGACCAATTAGTCTTTGCAACGTTATCTACAAGATTATTTCTAAAATGGTTGCTCTCCGTTTTAAGCATGTCTTAAATGATGTTATTTCTCCTGTTCAAAGTGCTTTTGTCCCTGGTAGAATTATCTCTGATAATATTCTTGTTGCTTATGAGTGTTTACATGCAATCAAGAACAAGAAAAAGGGGAAGGTTGGATATTGTGCTGTTAAGTTGGACATGCACAAAGCTTATGACCGTGTTGAATGGAATTTCCTGGAAAGAATGCTCATCAAGCTGGGGTTTCATCCGGAGTTTGTTGAGTTACTTATGGCCTGTGTTAGATCTGTTAAGTACAAAATAAGATATAATGACCAGGAGACGGAGGAATTTACACCTTCTAGAGGGCTAAGGCAGGGTGACCCTTTATCTCCCTATCTTTTCCTGATTTGTGCAGAAGGGTTATCAAGTTTATTAGCTCACCAAGAGGAAGTTCGTGGTATTGAAGGAGTAAGGGTGTGTAGAAATGCACCATCAGTTTCACATTTACTTTTTGCTGATGATTCCCTAATCCTTATGAAAGCGGATTTAATTAATGCAACTTCGGTGAGAAATGTCCTTGATCAATATTGTGCAAATTCGGGTCAGTTAGTAAGTGAAGCTAAGTGCAGTATTTATTTCAGCCCCAATGTGGATGTCCAATTAAAGGCTGATATTTGCACTCAACTAAATGTGATGACAGAAGCACTCTCAGATAGATACTTGGGGTTCCCTGCTATGATTGGTATGGACAGGAGTGATAGCTTCATTTATTTACTTGAGAGAATTATTGCAAGGTTAAATGGTTGGAAAGAAAAGTTACTATCTATGGGAGCAAAAGAAATTCTTCTGAAGGCCATTATACAAGCCATCCCTGTTTTCGCAATGGCTGTGTTTAAAATTCCCAAAAAAGTTTTCAAAGAGTTTACAGATGCAATTGCTGCGTTTTGGTGGGGTGATTCGGAAGAACACAAAAGGAGGCATTGGTGTGCTTGGTGGAGAATGTGTATTCCGAAACAGGAGGGAGGTATGGGGTTTAGAGATCTCCATAGTTTTAATTTGGCCATGCTTGCAAAACAGTCTTGGAGACTTTTATCTAGACCGGATTCCTTATGTGCGAGGATTTTATAAGCAAAATATTATCCATCTGGTGATCTTTTGAAAGCAGGCCCAAAAAGGGGCTCATCATTTACATGGCAAAGTATTTTAGAGGGACTGAAAACCTTCAAAAGGGGGCATATTTGGAGAGTCGGCAATGGTACAAAGATAAACATTTGGACGGACCATTGGATTCCTACAAGCGCTACTCGGATGGTGGAAACGTTGAGAGGCCAATGCATTTTGAGAACTGTTGACGAGTTAATTGATCCATTGACAGGAGCCTGGGATGAGGAGCTTATCAGTTCGATTTTCAATCCTATTGATGTTCAGCAGATCCTAAAAATTCCTCTGAGTCAAAATCTGGATACTGATTTCATAGCGTGGCATAAATCAAAAAATAATATTTTTTCTGTGAGAACAGCTTATTATACGGAATGGACTCATCATTTTGGATCGAAAACAAGAAGGCTTGATGGACAAGGTACAGTACAAGTTAACCCGGTTTGGAATATCCTTTGGAGCTTGAATGTGCCGGCAAAAGTAAAAAAAAATTGGGTGGAAGGCGCTGCATGGACTTGTCCCAGGTATGGGTGTATTAGCTAACAGGCATATTAAAGTTTCTGCCCAATGCCCTATATGCCAGCAAGGATGTGAGGATATAAAACATCTTCTGTTTTCATGCAACCGAGCTAAAGAAGTTTGGAAGTGTTTGGGACTCGATGACTATATTGGTAATGCATGTGATATTGATCACTCAGGATCGGTAATCCTTGAGGAGATCCTGCGAAGCCCGTTGAACAATAATCCAGTGCTTGGTTTATTAGGTCTAAAGGAAACTATTTTGGTAGCAGGTTGGTACATATGGTGGCAACGCCGAGAAGCGGCAAAAGGAGAAAGCGTGGCCACCGCAAAGAGCTCGGCGTTCTCTATCCAGGCTCTGGCGGTAAACTATGGAGCCTCATCACATGTTGCAGTACCAAAAGAAATTGTGTGGGAAAGGCCTCCATCGAAAACATACAAGATGAATATTGATGCAAGCTTCTTCCCTTCGGGTATTGGTGCGGCAGCGGCTGTGCTCCGGAATTCAAAAGGTGAAGCTATCGCAGGGGGTGCTTGGCCATTATCAAATATGCTCGATGCCTTTACAGCTGAAACGTTGGCTTTGAAAAAGGGTCTCGAACTGCTTGAGAACATTCAGTGCTCTCCGACGATCATAGAGTCTGATAATCTGGATTTGGTAAACGCATGTAATGGAGAAGTTGAGATGTGGACACCAAACACGGCAGTGTTGATGGACTGCTTTCAAATTGCACACAGAATTGGCATGGTCTCATTTAAGCATTGTCCAAGAGAATCAAATATGGTGGCTCACAATCTAGCTAGATTTAGTTTTGATCATAATAGCATTATCATTTGGGATGGTGATCCACCAGACCATGTGCTTCTTGATGTAATCTCTGATGTAAACTTATTTTGATTGAAGGCGGCAAGTTCCAGACGCACTCTTTGCCTAACCAGGGTACCGAAAGGGACTGGCAGGGTTTTAATGAGGCGGCTTGCTGACCTAATATATGGGGGTTTAAACAAAAAAGACTCAAACGAGGACTTTGATGGTCGAGCTCTGTTCTGCAATGCATGACAATTAAAGAAAATCAATATTCTGTAAAAGAAGGATAATCTTGACAAAGCTTAAGAAGCTCATGCTCGGCTTCATCAAATGAACTTGTGCTACAAATGAGATGATTGGTCACATAGAAAAAAACGAGAGCTTCAATAAAGTTTGAGGCGCATTTTAAAAACCCAGTGTCACTTCCTTATTTTATCCGTTCTCATACCACATTCTAGTATGTGATAAGTTGGCCTAGAGCTACGGAAGCTTTGTCGAAACTTATCCGCTCGATAAGTTGGCTCGTTCAGTTTGTAACCATTTTAGAGAAGAACATGCTCGGCGGCCCTACGACGATCGATCACCTATTGCCTGGCAACGATCCCTTGAAAATCGACAATGCATTCACTTGCTTCTCATGAGGATTGGACATGCAACATTCAAAAAATCATCATCATCATCGTCGGGCAAATCATCGAATTCGAAGCATCCATGAATTCATTGTAGAAAAAACCGTCGAATCTATCAGACGACGCATCCATAATCAACATCATCAACACAATGCAAACAACGATCACACGGTATCCAAAATTTGACACCAAAGATAATTTATAAGATTTTTAACTACACACAAATCATCACATTGGGGAGAAGGAGGTCAAGGTCTGACAAGTTCAAGTATTTATGGCCAGGAGGCCGTGGACGCTCCTCCCGTTCAACTCGAGACGTCGACAACGACGAGATGCACCAATATTTCCTTTTTCCCAACCATTTTTGTCCAACGTTGAAAAGAGGTGAAAACAACGACGTTGGCATCTGTGGATCGTCCAACGGCTCGACGCAATGAGGACGTGCATTGGCGTCGGATGGTGGGAGGTAAAATCGAGTAAGGAGAGTCAAAAAATGAGTGTTGGAGAAAACCGATGTCTCTCACGGCGGACAAGGACGATCACAAACGAATACGGTCGGACAGAGATAGTTTCCGATTTTTTTGCACAAGGAGTGGGGCCACAAGGACCCCTCAGCTGCTCATATTCATTAACACGTGGCGGTACAAATTACACAGAGTCCCTTTTACAACACTTGCCCTAATGAACCAAGAATTTGAAGATAAGGCCTCCAGACTTACAAACAGGCCCCTAGTACAAAAAGAAAGATTACAACCAGGTGTAGAGGCAACACCACCCCCGTTCGCCGACGATCTCCAGGCGCCAGAAGCGCCAAAATACGAGAGTGTAAAGCTCGGCGTCTCTCCTTCGATGAAGCACCACTGCCGTCGACCAGCAAGAGACCGCCGAGGGTGAATCACTTGGCAACAACGCACCGTCGAGCACCGGGACAGGGACAGAAAATCCTCTGGAATAGAGGAAGAACACAGACCGCCACAGCGGCCATAGATCATGGAAGAAATCATCGCCACCATGTAGAAAGAATAAGGAGATAGCAGCAACAGGCCATCCCGCCTGGCAGACCCTAGATTCTAGTCTTCATCTCCCCTGCCACCACGGCCGGACAAGAAGAAGGGAGAGAATCGAGACCTACCAGGAAGATGGCCACATCGCTTGATGGAGGAGCTCGCTTCTGGCGCCCTCTGCTTTGGCCTCCTCCTTGGAAGACCGACGAAGACGCGCCACAACAGAGTCCTCACACCGAGCTTGAACGCAAGGACTACTCCCAGAGCGCGCTTATTGAAGAAGGCCGGCCTAGCACGGTCGCCACCGCCGAGACTCCAAGTCAGAGCCGGACAGGGGACCACGACAGGCACAGGTCGAAGTCGCGTGTTGCTTCGACCAAATCAGCCCCCAGGGCCACAGATCCACTCCCTCCCGCGCCTCCATCCACCACCAAGGTAGCCGGAGAGAGAAGGAGAGCCCTAAATCTGAGCACCCATACGCTTATTAAGGAGAGCCACGCCGGGCATCATCCACACCATCAACTCTCACCACGAGAGGATGTAGGGGACGAAGCTAGGCCGCCGGACACCGCCGCGCATCAACGGAGCAGCCGCTCTCGACGGCATAACGCCGGAACGCCGCCACGAGCAAAGAAAACCTACAGGGGAGCCGGGCACCATCTCCTCCCACAACTCCGGCCGATAGAGCCGCCGGAGAGGAGGAGGAGAGGAGTCGGAAAAGCGAACACGACCCTCAGGCGGCGGGAGGGAGGGAGACAGGAGAGGGGAGGAGAGATAGTTTCCGTTTTGGGAAGCCGCTGAAACCGGGCTAACTTCAGTGACCAATAGTGACGCCATATCCGAGCTCCGTTCCCTTGGTACAGTACGTCGAAGCGACTCGAGACGGACCCCGCCGGTCGCAACTGACTCGGGGAGGTGTGGACACGACTCCGACGAACGAAAGACCAAATAGTACGCCGGCGGCTAATCCAACGAACGAGGAAGCCAGCCGGCCACCTGCTTGGTCGAGCCCACACGGCACTTGATGCGACGCCATTTCCGTCCACCACGACGGCGACCCGACCTGTCCGCCTCTCATCTTCTCGTTAAAATCTCGCTCGCCGCGCGCGCACCGGCACTTTAGCACACGTGCGGTGCGGACAGGCCAGGGGGAGAAAGCAGAGCAGAGTATCGGAGACCACGCCGGCCATTCGCCCTTCGCCGGCGTCGTGTCGTCGCGGGCCGAGGAATAGTACGAGGAGAGGGGGATCGAGGAGTCTCCGTCCGAACGTGCGCGCGCTCGGGGATCGGCGGCGGCGGCGGTCTGGATTGAGCGGGGAGGGCATGGAGCAGGATCGGAAGCGCGAGTCGTCGGCTGCCGCTGCGGCGGTCGTGGTGGTGCTGGAGTGCGTGGCGGGGAGCTCCAAGGCGGAGGAGTGGGGCGGCGGCGGGGGCGTGGTGCAGGAGGGGGACGTGGTGGAGGCGGTGCGGGTCGGGCTGGGCTCCGCCTCGCTCGACGCGCCCTTCAAGGGCGGCCGGGCCGCGCTGCACAAGGCCCTGCACGCCGCCTTCAAGCGCGGGGACACCTCCGTCGAGGTGCGCGTCCGCGGCGGCAGGGACCTGCAGGCCTGCGTCCTGCCACACCCGGCCGGCGGCAGGAAGCAGTACGTGCTCCGATCCCTGCACGACCCCAACTACGTGCTCGGCTTCGGCGACCGCCTCGAGAGCGAGTGCATCGCCCTGCAAGGTAATCCCAACAACCGACCGGCTGTTCCTACCTCCCAAGAGCCACCCCTCAAAAAAATTCTTTCTTTTTTGGCTGGTCCAACTGATTTGAACCTATGAGCTGAATCCTGAACTGAATTGCGTAGCTTGACAGTGCTGCCTGCTGAATCATGGTCATGCATGAACTGGGTAATTTCGCGTATCAATTTGATGTCAGGATTCAGTAACTGCAAGTTCGTTATGGGACATTTCAGTATGAACTCGAATAAAATGGGAAAATAGGGGACTACTCCCTCCGTTCTGCAATATAAGATGTTTTAACCATTTGCCAGATCCATATGTGTATAGACACGTTTTAGTGTACATATATATTCGTTCTAGTCCGAATCTAAACAATATGTGTAGCACCTTAAACATCTTACATTATGGAACGGAGGGAGTTTATATCAGCCATTCGCAAAAAAAAAAAGAGTATATATATCAGCCAGATAGAATCGATATTAGCTTGTTTTAGTTTGTATGCTTTTACGTCAGCTGTGAAAAGACAAGCTTTGCTGTCAAGTCCGAGGTTCAAAAGTTTATGCAGAATATTCTGACTGGCTGGTCTTTCGCTAGCTGCATTGTTGCAGAGCAAATACGCGTTTGTTCATAGGCACGTTTGTTCTTCTCGATGCTAGAAAACTAAGGTACATGTAGTTATCGCTAACTAGAATGACAGCTACAACTAACAATAAACAAAGCAAGCAAAGTGGAATTAGGATACGAATGATGATTAAAGGAGGGAGAATATGGGAAAACATTGCTGAAACATGTCATGGAAGTTGGTCACCTTGCTTAGGTGTGTGGTCACCTTGTAGGTTTCACTCGTTTTCTTGTCCTTGCTGGAGAATATGGCATGGTAGACTGTTGACGTGATGGTCGTTATGAACAGTGGTGTAGGTGGCTTCCTCGCAAGTTAGTTTGGTTCTTGATGTTGGTGAAGTATTAGTCTATTCTTATTTGGCTGGTCTGGCCATTTATGACACAAATTAATCTAAAAGTTCAACAACAACAAATCCTTCCATTCTCAAGCAAGTTGGGTAGGCTAGAGTTGAACCCATAAGATCTCGAAACCAAGTCATGGTTCTGACACGTGGATAGCTAACTTCCACGCTTTCCATGGCTATTTGTTTGGTGACATTCCAATTCTTCATATATCTCTTAGCAAATTCCTTCCATGTCAAGTTTGGTCTACCACGACCCCTCTTAAGTCTTAACGTTCTCAACACACTCTTCTGGAGGCCGGTGTTGTATATGTCAAGACCATCTTAGACGATGTTGGACAAGCTTCCCGCCAATCGGTGCTACTCCAACTCTCTAACATATATCATCATTCCGGACCCGGTCCTTTCTTGTGTGGCCACATATCCATCTCAACATGGGCAACTCTGGATATGTCGGCATATCGCTTCTTGGTTGGCCAAAAACCAATCTAAAAGTTCATCACAAAAAATCACAAGCTGATTTTTACTAATTAGAAATGTTCATTGCAGTATCTCTATGTTCGTCTTGCAGCGAAATTAGGCGTGTTCTCTTCTTTTCACAAATCTTCTGACTGTGTCTAATACTACCGATGGTTCCATTCACAAAAGATATTGTGCATACTGCTGTACATCAGTTTTAAATTTTAAACTTGTGATGACTTTTTCTATGTAAATATTTGTCTCCCGGCTTGATGAAGGCAACAGGGGCACAAGAGTTGCATCAGCGTTGAGCAAGGCAACGCTTCAGGATGGGTACGTCACATACCCATGGGAGCAGAAGATGCGGGACTCTTTGTGCACGCCCAACTCCAGCTGCTGCCTTTCGATGCTCATCCTCCCGAAGGCCCTGGACTTTAACGCATCTCGATACGAGTCCTTCGAAGACACGTTAGCTCGAGCCAACACATGGCTCTACTCCTCGCAGGCCTCAGGAATCCCCATTCAGTTCATGAATCTGCAGAGTGAAGCCCTTCTCACCAAGGTGCAGATGCAAGCTCCCTGACTTCACAAGCTCTATGCACTAAAATGAAATTTCAACCTTCCGATTGGTTTGAGCCTGACTATAATTACCTAGGCATGGTCATGATTCTCTAATTTTATCTTGATTTCTCAGATATCTGGAGAGACAGCATCTCCAACGGTCAATTCTGGGTCATTGTCTGATATGTCAAACCTCGTGAATGCGACTCTATATGGTTTTGAGGACTACCACGGGGTGGACATCGGCGTCGTGAAGGCAGCCCGGATTTGGTACAGATCCACAGCAGGAGAAATTCCGTTGGAGATACAACTCCAAGAAGGCGACACAAGGCTAGGATTTTCAGTCAGCCGTACCGAAGAGGTAATTTTTTCAGTTCCTACTGTACATATTATCGGCAACAAATCGTTACTGTACATCAACATGTAGATCCCTATTCATGTAACTTACTGTGACACTTCTTTTTCATCCAGGGTTTTATCTACATATCTTCGGTGGTCGACGATGACAAGGGCAGCGAGGCACCATCAACACGGTCAGGGCTCCGCGATCTATTCAACCGGGCGAAAGAGGCGTCGAAACTGCTGATCATATCAAGGGTATCCAATGAGAAGGTCCTCCCCTGGATGATCTCCAGTTCAGGTTCAGTCCGTTGCTTCGACACCATCTCCCTCAGCCAAAAATTGTCCCTGCATCGCCTTGCGTTGCACCCCATCCAGCTACATCTGCTCATGTGGGAGAAGCCTGCTGGTAGCATCATTCATTCTCCGAAACCGTTCCCACCGCTGCCCACTCAGGTGCCCTTTAACTTCGTTGAGAGCATTGACCCTAGAGTGGATGGTGAAGATGACAGTGTGGGCAATGTGTCGTTTCGGCTTTTGGATTCTCCAACCAGCAGCTGGGTATGATTTTCAATTTCAGTTCGGCCGAACAGGCTTCCTGGTTGGGCTGCAAATTGTGATTCTTAGCATACCACCAAACCCTCTTTAGTTTAATCAAATGAACTAAAAATCACAAATCGATGTAATTTCAGAAATTTAGTGCATTTCATTGAACTAATGAGGGTTAGAGTGTATCCTAAGGGTTTTGCACCTCTACTTCCTGATGGGCACGTTAATTTCTTCATCTTCTCTAGTTCTCTGTGCAGTATGCTCAGTTTGTGCTACAGAAGTGTTTAGTCCTGTCTGGAAATGTTCATAACCTTTGTAGGTTTCTGGCTTAATCAGGGAAGATGCGTACATAATATATGAACATCATGTTGTGATTTTGTTGATCATGACATAAAAATGAGGAAATATATTGATCAATTTCCATATTAGTGAAAGCAGTATTATACTTGAGTATTAAATCCTTACTCTGAATATACCGAGAAACACATGGATCAGCATTCTGACATTAATATTTATACCTCTGGACTGAACAAGAAGAAGAAAAATGTTGTCCTCACCCCTAACAAGTCGCACCACGCTAGCCATCAGTCAAAACGAGAGCTTATCAGCGTACACACATACAAAAAAAAGGAACATGACAATTGACAGGTAGCTATGGACCTGATCTAGTTGTGAGGACCCTGCACTTGAGCACCCGATCCTGAACATAGAACCCCGGCATCACCATGATCTTCACTCTCAACGGATCCTGAACCTGTCGCTTGTCCGGCAAAATGTCCTCCATGTACATCTGATCGAACGCCCGGTTCTCTTCGATCCGCAAGATCGGCAGCGGCGGGCCGAAGGAGAAGGCCAGCAGGTGGAGCAGCCAGACGCACTTGGTGGCCACGAAGAAGCACTGCAGCAGCTGCTCGGGCCACGGCCAGGACCAGCCGAGCGCGGCCACGACGCAGCTCATCTTCTGGTCGCAGAACCGGCTGAGGTCCTCGCTGTAGTACCTGGTGCCCTTCCTCAGCACCTCGTTCCAGCTCAGGTTGCGCAGCGCCACGAAGGAGTCGAAGCTCTCCCGGCGGTCCTGCTTCGGGTCGAGGTGCCTCGGCGCGCCGTTCCTCTGGAAGCTGCAGTTCTCGAAGTCCTGGTACAGAGACTGGTTCATGATCGCCTCCAGGTGGTACAGAATGGCCTTGGAGCAGTGCTGGCCGGCGGTGATCTCGAGCCGGTACGGCTGCAGGAGCAGGTTCAGCTTCTCTGAGAGGCCGTTGTCGGGCTCTCCGGCCTGCTGGATCAGGGACTTGCAGAGCTGTTTCACCGACAGGCGAGCCTCGGAGGCGATCTGCACGAACCCTTCCACCATGGCCTCGTGGCTCACCGGCATGCTGCCAGTGCCAGGGAGCTCTCGGCTCGCCCCGACTGACCTCGACGATGACGATCGCCGCGAGTGATTGTGCGTGCCGCCGTTGTCATTGTCTGTCGCTTGCCTGAGGGCCTTCTTGAGCTCGGAGCAGTAGGCTTCCAGGCCCAGCATCTTGGTGGTCAGGTCGCCCAGCGACGACCTCATCTCCGCGGCGTCCTCCATCGCGGCGTCGCGGTGGGCGTTGGCCTCCGCGAGCTCTCTCTTGGCGGAGTCGAGCGAGAGCAGCCCCCACTCCTTGAGGAGCTGCGACATGTTCTCGCGTTCGATGACGGCCGTCGGCGGCGGCGGCGACTTCGGCTTCTTCCTCGCTTTGGGGAAGAACCATGAGAGGATCTGCGACCCCCTCTGCTTCGCCCTGGAGTGCGTGGACGCCGAGGGGTGTTGGCTGGAAGACGGCGGCACTCGGCTGCTGCTGCTGAGGAACCTGAGAGCTCCCATGTCGTTTGCACCATGGTCCCTGCCGATCGTCGCCGGCCGGAACGCGCTGCTGGACGACGCGGGCACCTTGAACTCTGCCGTGCCGGTGGCCCGCCCGGCCGACGCGGCGAAACGGCCGGCCAGCGGCGCGGACTGCAGGAAGGCCGGGTGGATCCTGTGCGCACCTCTGCTCCGGAGGTGGTTCTCGCTGGAACAAGGGGCGTAGTGGAAGTCGCTGTTGGAGGAGGAGAAGCCGTTGAGGCAGTTGTCGTAGTCCGAGTAGGCCGCCTCGTCGCCGCCATCACGGCCGCCGCGGTCCAAGGTGATGCCGCTCCAGTTCTCCGACCGGCTCCGGGTGTCCTGGCAGATGTCGTTGGGTCCAGCAGCCATCGGCATGGGCATGGGCATGGGCTCCTCCTCGTAAGTCTGCCCCATGTTTAGCAACGCATAGTCAGAAATGTGAATCATCGCAGGATGAATTGCGATTGTGCAATGATGCAACCAATGATTCAGTGACCACAGTCTTGCAAAAATTGTGGACAGTGTTCGACTACCAAGTTGGCAAGTTCCAATGGTCACTCACTCATAGCCTATTGTAGGCAATGGTAACCATGAGAGATTCCGAAAGAACATTATTGTAGGGACTGCTGCTAGTACCGCTGCCTATCCGCCGCTACACGAAAGCATTAAACACAGCACCTGCCGGAGCTCCGGCGGCAAGCACAGGGGAGGCCAATTAACTTCTAAACTAAATGCGCGGTCTTAAACCGAGAAGTGGAAATGGAACTGAGAACTGGTGAATTAACCATGACGTTGCAACATACAGAGCTCGCTCACCGGAGTAAACACGGGGTAGTCCCCCTCCTCTGCGGCCGCCGCTGCTTTCCGGGAGCGCGCGGGCGACGCGGCCGGCGGGAGGCGGATGGTGGCCGGGCTGCGGCAAGCGCTGGCGTAGGCACCGGCATTGTTGCCACTGGGAGCGCCGCGCTGGCGGAGAGCGGCGTGGAGCGCGCGCAGCTCGACGGCCTTGGCGACAGCGTCCTGGACCTCCTGCCGCGTGGCTGGGAGCGGTGGCCGCCGGGACGTCGTCGCTTGGTCGATGGCCTCCGCGGCGGCGGCCATTGCCATGGCTGGCCGCGACGAGAGGAGGAGCAGTGGCGGGTCAAAGGCTGCGCCTTTGGCCGTTCCAAAGCTGCACTGATGCAGTGATGGCTGGCACTGGACGGCGCTACAGCGGAAGTGGTTTTCTTGGGAGAAGGAATGGAGTCAGGCAGGCACGGGTGGGAGGGAATGGAGAAGAAAGGAACAGTGGATTTCGAGAGTGTGTGAGAGAGAGAGAGGCTGGTTGGTGCGGCGAGTGAGGTGGTGGAGGGAGGGAACTGCACATTTGAAGAGAGTTGGCAGCCTCTTTTTGGGCTTTTCATTTGTCGCTTTTGCTGGTGTGCTCCTTAGCTAAACGTTGCTTGCTCCCTTAAGAAAATGTACTGGTACTCCCTTAAGTATAGTACTTTGCTTGCTGCCTGGTGCGACCGATCCGTTCCTTCCAATCCAAACCAAGAATTAAGGCCACTTTGCAGAATTTTTGTTCTAGTAAAAGTGTTGGTTCGATGCAACAATACTTAGGTACACAGATATGTTACTTATAGGTGAATCATCTAAATCCGAACAGATGGAGTAGGAGAAACACAAAAATAAGGTTTATTTCGAATTTATTCAAGGACCAAAACCACGGGAAAGCATCAAAGCCAAGGTACGGAGGTCCAATATTCGATTGAGATCCATTGCTACTCTTCTGTCGGGGGAGTTGAGTAAGCATGACTAACCCGATGCTATTGCAGTGCGTTTTAAAATATATTTGGGATGGTTGTATGTTAGCAAAAAAACTTTTTGTACATCATTGTGGCTTGCATGACGACATTTAGGACGTTAGATTACATTCTGATGGCAGCGATAATATAGAAAGGAAATAAGCCATTCAAATATTACTTATATGAACTTTCTAGCACTGATAGAGACAGAGATATATGGGATGAATGCCCAAATGTATTATGTGAAAGAGGAGGGCGAAGGTTTTTCTAGGATGAAATTGGTTGTCAACATGTCAAAGGTGAAAACAAATGCTATGTTGATATGAGGATAAGCTAAGCATGCCAATCATTGTTGGTATTTTTGATGAATTTAAGTAACTTAAAAAATAAGAACATTTTTTGCATTTTTTATGAATGCTAAATGTAACTTCATGTGCGAATATTTTTAGTAAATTTTGATGAATTTTCGTTGCACCATATAACATGTGTATTAATTTCATGAAGAAATTTTGTAGGTTCATAAAATTCACGAGAATATTTCTAAAACAATTTTAGATGTAATTTACTAACTTTACAAGATGTGTTACACTATTTGTATTATATTTTGATGAATTCAAATGTTATGCATTTTGGTAGCTTCATAAATACCTGAGAAATTTAGTATTTTTATATGAATTTTATTAGCTTTAGCAAGCAGATTAAAAATATTTGTAGTATTTTATGAAAGTAGTAACATCAAAAATATGTTACAATATTTATGAAAGTATTTTAGTAGCATTTTTATGAATTAATAGCTCCATAATATATGTGACAATTTGTATAATATTGTTTTATGAATTTTAGTAGCTTCACAAAATGCATGAGAATATTTTTTGGATAATTTTAGTAGATTTTAAAATAAATGATAGTATTTCTAGCATTTTTTGATGAATTTTTCTAACTTCAAGAAACATGTGAGAATAATTTTAGTAAATTTTGATGAATTCGAGTAGCTTTATATAGCATGTGAGAATATTCATTTTATTATAGGAATAATTTGTGTAACTTCATTAAATATATGAGAATAATTGTAATTCTATATTTCTGATGAACTTTAGTAGCTTCATAACATGTGCTACAATATTTTTATTATTATTCGACGAGTTTAAGTAGCTTTACAAAATACGTGAGAATCTTTTTAGTACTTTCTATGCATTTTAGTAGCTTAATAGAATTTGTGAGAATATTTAGTATTTTTTATGGAATTTAGTAGCTTCATGAATACCCAAGAATATTTTAGTATTGTTTAGATGAATTTTTATAGCTTACGAAATATTTGGTACTAATTGTATTATTTTGATAAATTTTACTAGCTTCACAAAATACTTGAAAACAACTCTAGTATTTATTTTACAAATTTGGTAGCTTCACAAAATATGTTAGATTTTGTTGTAGAATTTTATGAATTTTAATATCTTCATACAATATGTGAGACTGGTTCTCGTATATTTTATGGATATTAGTAGATTCATAAATACCGAATAATATTTGTAGTATGTTTTAGATAATTTTTTGTAGGTTATAAAATTATGTGAATAATTGTTTTTTTCATAAAATACTTGAAAATATTTGTACTATTTATTTTCCTAAATTTCAAATTTCAGTAAATATGTCAGAATATTTGTAATATCTTTACATCAATTTTAATAAATTCATATTATATATATTTGTAGTATTTTCATCAATTTTAAGTAGCTTCAAAAAATATGTTAGAGTTTTTTTTTGTATTTTTGGATGAATTTTACTAATTTGCAAGAGAAATGAGATTATCTTTTGATTTTTTAATGATTTTTTTGTCAATTGATGAAATATGTGAGAATATTTATAGTACTTTTGGATTAATATTATTAGCTTCATATAGTATGTGAGAATAGGTGTATTATTGTAGGAAACTTTTTTGTGCTTTGATAAAATACCTAAGAATATATGCAAAATATTTTTTTGGAGAAATTTAGTAGCATCATAAGATGTGTTATAATATCTGTAGTATACTTCAATGAATTTAATTAGCTTCATACAACATGTGAGAATATTTATACTCCCTCCAGTCTGTATTAAGTCTTGGGAGATTTGAACACACGAAACATAATTTCATAGCTATAGTAGTGACACTTTGTATGGACCAGAGGGTCTAGTAGTTTTGATGAATTGTAGTAGCTTCATAAAATACGAGAGTAATTTTATTTCTTTTGGAAGAATTTTAGTAACTCAGAAAATAAATGAGAATATTTCTAGCATTTTTTATGACTTTTAGTAACTTCATGATGTATGTGAGAATATTTGTAGTATTTCTTATGAATTTTAGTAGCTTCATATAATAAGGCGCTGCACTACACAATATGGTGTGTTACTACATGTTACTACTTAATACAGGTGGCATTTTGACGAAAACAATGATGATCAATGTATGCAAAATCTTCAATAACATCATAATATTAAGTATATTCGTAGTTTAAACTTACATAGACAACAAAGTCATTAAGTAATTACAAACACATCCAAATAAATACCATCATATTTTTTAAGTATTACAAAATGAACTACAACTAATTGCGTTATCCATCCAATCTAGCATTCGTATTCTTCGGATTCTCCCTATTCAGCTCTACTACCTTCAATATATCAGTAATATTCTACTCTAGTTTTTTTTGTCCTCCTTCAGCTCATCCCTCTTCTTAGTTTCTGTCTCCCTAAGCACCTTACGAAGGTGAAATATATGTTTTGAAACTATTGCCACCTGGCTATCCTTGTTTACCACCTGGCTATTATTAATTGCCAACCCAAACCTTCATGTCATTTTTGTTCATTTCTTCTAGTTGCTTCTTCTCTTGTGCAAGCTTATAAAATTGTTGAGCTCGCTCACTATTATCCCTAGTTCTCCCTACACTTTAGAATTCATACATTTGTTCAAGCGCCCAGGCCACTCTAGATCGACCCAACGTATTGGTGAACACAACCCTCCTCCCTTAAGAGCACAATAGATATAAACACTAAATTCTGAACCCACTCCATTGTTCAACTAGATTCTATATTTTACTCGAATAGATAAAATACCTAACAAAAGCTAGAATGGCACTGCAACAGTTTTTTACTATAACATATACTCCCTTCATTTTTAGTATAAGGTGTATATTTTTTTTGCACGATTATTAAGACATGAGAATTTTGCATAGGCTAGACTCATTTTCCCTTGGAAAAAATCGGAGAGAGGAGTCCTTAATAGTCAAATAGTGAAACAATCCTTTAACTATCTCCGTTATAGTTTGGAACTCATTTGTGGATGCCTAATTTTTTCCATAAATCACAATACACCTTATATTTTGGAATTTTTCTCAAAAAACTATCCACCTTACATTAAGAAATGGAGGGTGTATGTCGTTTTGTACTTTAAATATGTGTAGTTCTCTAACGAGTATCATCTGACAAGAAAATAAGCATAATGGAGATGATTATGGGACAATCTACAACAAGCGAATTGAATACTAACCGGTCTTGCGAATTCCAAAAATCTTCTCTCACTGTTGGGGCCATCGAATGCAACATATTTCATTAGTTCTTTCCAATGGTCACACTATTCATCACAATGTCTCTGAATTCCTCAAAAATAAGGACAACACATTGTCTCAATACCCAAAACATCACAAAAAACCTAGTAAATGGTTTTAAAGGCACTATCAATCAACAAGTTTGAGCTCAAGCTGACTGAATCCCCAAATCAAAACCCTAACGCTAGCCATGCCATCGGGGTTCAACGAGGTCTCACCGAAGGAGAGGAGGTCTTTGTTGTTGGTTACACCATCGGTACATGATGACATGGCGTTGTGGTGCCATAGTGTCCGACAGAGAGAGAGAGAGAGAGAGAGAGAGAGAGAGAGAGAGAGAGAGAGGATGTCAGTTGATTGTTTCCCCCAGCCACCTCAGGTCGACGCCGGATCGAATAGTGATTGTTTTTTGCGGGTGGAAAATGCACACCCGAGTGTCTAGCAATTACCTATGTGCATGATTTTGCTGTATTTTTTCAAACCCTAAATTCATTTTTTTTCAGTTTTTAAAATTTATTACTGTTATACACGATTTCGAAAATCTATTCTACTGCACCAGAGGCTGATGCAGCACAGGCCAAATTTGCTTGATACCGGGTGACCTGTGCCAAGGAGGCATTTCAGGCTCAAGTGGGCTCTACTACCTCCCCAGTTGGTTAATGCAACTCGTCTTTTTTTTTGAGGTTTTAAGGCAGGCGCTCTGCCATTCGATTAGATAGAAAGCAATTCCTTTACAGGAAGGACTCAAACGAGGCTAGAAAAAATAAAAACACGGGACAAAAATAAACTACAATCCCCGGTCTCCTGGATCATCCGTGAAAGCAAAGGCCCTCTGCTCACGATCCCCGGTCTCCTGAATCATCCGTGAATGCAACTCGTCTTTTCACAGGAACATCCGGCCGTTTGGGGTGCTGCAAATACTCCTCCTAGTGCGCCGAAATTAACCGAAATTGATGAAGAGCGATGCCCCGCAGGCATTCCTTGCTTCCGCTGCCTGCCTCGGCTGCCCCGCCGATGAACAGCTGCCTAAGTTGCCTGCCTCCTAGCAGCACGACCAAAAATTTGGCCACCCGTGACCGGCGAGGCCTCGTTAAGCCTTCACATAGCACGGCGGCTGCTGGGAGTGCTGGTCTGGCTTCTACCGGGGGATAAAAGGACCTTTCGTCTAGCTTTACTATTTTTTTCAACCATTTCGGTTTACATACGAAATCTAGCGACTGGTGTTTGTATATACCATTCGTCATTGCTGGGCAACGGACACCGGGTCCATCTTAATACAAGTGTTATATGAAATATGATCTCCCGTGAAATCAACTCGATCAATGATATATGGTGCAAATAATGAAGCTTCATGAGTTGGAAAGTTCTTTTATTGTTTGCAGACAAGAGGACGGATATCGAAGGCCTACTGCTCTCGGCATTGTTTTGAGCCCAGCGAGTTAGTCAAAAGTTGGTCAGGAAAGTTAACAAGATCCAAGTTAGTAGGTTAAGTTAGATTAGGACCTTGGAACAATCAATCATAGTGCGTTGATGTAAAGCCCAAGGTCCTACTCCTCTTGGTTAGCTGTACTTATGTATGGCCAATCCAAAAAGCTCAAGGATCACATGCCATGCCAGCATAGGTCAAGAGGGCTGGTTGATCATTGTTAGGCTTTTATCGATCCATGGGAAACCACATTACCCCCAATCAGATTTGCAAAAGGTTTCAGTCAGTGACAGCACAACCAACAAAAAGGTGATCCACCCCTGCCTTCTCTTTAGCACTTCTTTACATTTTCCTTTTGCGAGCTTTTCTAATGGCGCCTAGCTAGCTGCATGGCATGGACCCTAGCGGCGAGCACACTAGCAGCATGGATTGAAGGAACCAAGGAAGGTGCAAGATGGGACTCCTCATTGTCAAACCGCAGGCAGGGCGATGTGTGCACTGTGATCTAAACCAAACACTTTGAGCGTATCTTCTCTTTTAAAACGTTGCTGTGGACTTTCTCCATTGTCTCGATCGTGTCTGATTTGTTTATTTTATCATCCTCATTTTGTTGTCGTCTCAAGATTGAAGCTGTAAATTGTTTGTGTAGGACAGTAGGAGCATGAAAAGGAAAGCATGTGGGCAACCCCAAGAAGGGCCGGCCTGTTATCCTTGCACAAAGCAACTGAACAAGGAACAGAAAAATTAACAATTAGAAGCAGAGATGCAGATTGTTGACAGTTTGCATACCTAGAAGGATGTCTCTGTCCCATGACGGCGTTTGTTTAACCCAGATGGCCTGGTTACACCACCCACTACACTCGGGATGTGTGTGTTCCTAAATAACACAACTAAAAGAGCAAAACTTAGCTTGTCTAGTCTCGGTTCCTCGGGACAAAATGGTACGAGAAAGGTGATTTTAGAACTAACCCTTAATTAAGTATGGCAAACGCATGTTAGCTACATAGCTCCTAATCCTTCTGTCTATTGATGGGGAATACGTTTGATACGCTCCTCCTTCCATCATTGGTCTCTTTGCATCTATGATCTGCTGAACAAGAAGAAACAAAAACACTTGGTAGAAATCCAAATCGCTACACTGTGTCAACATGGAAAATGGTAGATAGCGCGTTAGAGCAAACAGAGAGTGGTCCAATTGTGCATGCCGTATTAACATTGAAAAAGGAAGAATAGAGCGAACATTTCATCATTAGAGAGGAGAAGATCAGTGATAATCCTGCAACTGCAAGAGATCGTAGCCAAGGACAAGGGAGTGACCACCCACACGCAGCATAGAGCATAGTACAGTATCATCAGCAGTGCCCACGGACGAAAAGCTACGACTACGAGCGACGAAGCCGAGCAGGAAGCTGCATGCATGAGGCGAGAGCGCAGCTGCGTTCTCCATGCATGGCAGGAGCGAACAAAAGCGTCAGGCCATGGAAGACGGCGCCACGCTCGCCATGGACCATCCATGCATGGCGGTGCGGTGCAGCTTCTTTTCCGCGGCGTCTTTCGCTCTGGTCCACGGGAAATTCTCTCTTTCGGTACTCACTCACCCTCTCGGCCTCGGCCTCCGCCGATTCAGATCACTCCTCTCCAGGCCCAGATAGATGGTATAGGATGCTGCCGAAAGATAGATGCCAAGGGAATCGAGATGTAGGCGTCTCTGATTGCAACATAGAGTAGGCTTCTCTTGCTGGTGGAGCCCTCTGCTTTATTTTATCTTCACCTTTCCTTCGGTGTTTGCGTGTGCCGAGAACGAAGCTTCAGTGCTTTTGAAAGAAGAAACTGTGAAGATTGCCTTGCACCCCATCGAGTTATTCCCATCGGAACAATTGGATGCACTTGTGTCAATCAACCACTGTATGTGTCATCTGACCAACATATACATTGCTCCGATGGGTCATGGGATTCGTCAGTTTCATCGTCTAAGCAGGCAGACAGCTCCACATAAAACCGTACTCCTCACAGGCAGAGATGTAGCCGTATCCACAGATGTGACAAGTGAAGAACAGCAGCACAAGTCTATCAACTATGCGCAGCATTGATTGCCGACATGCTGAGAAGAGAGAATTAAGGATGATAGTAAAGGCAAGCACTGTGCAAAGGAACAATGACTTGCGGGGTATTTTTACAGATTCTTCTAAACTTACGACACTCATGGTTTACAGTGTTGGAAATCGATCTCTGAATCTCACGAACACAGAGACGAACGCAGGGATTTGCGTTGCGTAAACACTGCAACTTTTCTGGGTTTTTCGCCTTCGTTATTTATAGTCTCGATCCTATCTCGACGCCACGATCTGGCTTACTGGCTCGTGCCATCCCACGAGCGCCATGACCTGGTCCGAGCTCCTACATGCACGGCACGCACAACAGAACGCGAGCTCGTGCTGAAACAAACGGCTAACTGAATTTGACTGAAACAAAACGAACCTAGCTACTGTCTAACAACTAGATTAGATGGTTAACATACAGGACATGGGGAAAAAATGCATCAGCCCATATCTCAGCCTCCAAGTATCAAAGGGTACACAACGTAAATCACCGTTGCGTGTGGCATAGCAGAAATTTGTAGGTGTTCACAACAATTATAGTAATAGTAACAATGTACATCTGCAACAGTAGGCTTGAACAACAGCATCCAGGCATTAGCGTGTGCCTGGATGTTAAAACAATCGGTCCGGTCAGGCTTACCAAGTTCCTCAATCCTGAGGTCTGGTCCTGATGTACCAAATTTACCAAAGCATTAGCCCTATGAAGCGTCTGAAGTTATAGCTGCAGCACGCCACCAAAAGCTAACGGAGAAACTAATAGAAAGAGATCTGACATAGTGCCACCATTTTGGTGGAATGTACAGCAGGTCACCCTCCTCCAATATGCAATCCATGAAATCAAGGTTTTCTACCCTTGGGAACTCCTTCATATCCAGGTTGTCAAGATCCACCTGTCAGATGCATCCATTAGCACAATATAACATCAACAATTGTCTTTATTTGCTCACTGCAGGAACATGCCATGTGGAATTGTGGATAATGGATAATAAGGAACAATAGGGAGAACCGGGGAAGGCTAATAATAATGATGATAATAATAAGAACTACAGAGTGGTGGCGTATCATAGTTTACTACTTATCTCCCTAAAAAAAATATCAAAGTGGTTTTATAATGCTCTGCTTAAGAGTAATGTACAAGAGATTAGTAATAATGCAAATCTGGAAATTTAGTATTATAATCTTCAGCTGCCAAAGGCCAAAAACTATATGTATAGTTTACTACTTCATCTCCCTAAAAAAATGATCAAAGTGGTTTTGCAATGCTGTGCTTAAGAGTAATTGACAAGAGAATAGTAATAATGCAAATCTGGAAATTCGGTATTATAATCTTCAGCTGCCAAAGGCACAAAACTATGTGTACCGCTGTGAAGATCTGCAAGGATATTCTTCCTTTCCAATGAGTAACTTGCCAGAACAGATTGTCTGTACCTGACTAGTATTGCTTAACATAGTTTCTGTGTGTGGGTATAAGTCCTCAGATACGGAACCAGGATAGAGTCTAATATACTTCCTGCCCAAGACCTGGTATGGAGAAAATATTATAACCCCACAACAGCTGATAAAGTTACATAAAGGAAATGTTAACAGGCATCATCCAGAAATATACTACTACCTCCGAGATCCCTAATAAGTGTCGCTGTTTTGAACTAGCCACGGTTCAAATCTGCAACACTTATTTTGGATCGGAGGGAGTAGAACATTAACAGTTGAAACAAATGAAGCCACAACACTACATGAAGCTCAACAAGTTCTGACACCAAAACATTCGCAAGGTCATCTGCGGTCATTACTGGAAGTTTAAACTTTGTATCAGAAAAAAAAAATGATGCTGAAACAACCGGGCAGACGAAGCTCTAGGTTAGAGAAGTGCTCCTGTGCTTTCCGGAAACTTTTTTACACGAATTTTAAAGCACATCAACGGCTGTGATTAGTATTCTCTTTACATCACTTCTAAATCTCATGTGAACCCAGCGATGTGGAAGGGTCCAACCCCATGTCCCGCCCCTAATCACAGCCGTCGGTGTGCTTTAAAATTCGTGCAAAAAAAGTTCCCAGAAAGCACTAGGTAATTCTCAATTCGTAGCTCAAAGTCATTTGCGATTTACCTCTATGCAATATCTAATGATTTTAAGCTGATTAACATATTTTAAGGAATTCATAGATGCAAATTTTAGTAGACACGGAGAGACCCCAAATGCGCAGAGTTACTTGCATACAAATCCAGAATGAAGGAAACACGGTTCAACTAGTAACATTTGCAAGATAATATACATAATGTGTTATCAAGAAAATATCTACTTGCAATGTGTCAGTTCAAGTTTTCAAGTACAGGAACATCAACCTTTTTCATGAACTCTAGAAACCAACAATCAGAAGTAAAAACAGTATATCCCCATTATACCTGAGCTAAGATGTTGTGATGTGGGTCGTAGTGCAATGGTGTCACTGTTCCGTGTGGACCAAACCAAGCATTAAGTGACTGGAGTTCCCCTCCACCAGCATAACAGTAGTCAGGAACCATTATGTCTTCATGAAGCTCTTTTATCTGCCAAATGTCAATAACTAAAATCTGACAGCTGAACTAAAGACGATTTCTTTTCCATACAAAATAAACTTACTAACGCATAAAAATGACGGTTTTCACCTGCTCAAATAATGGATGCTGAGCTAGATATGTCACATTTGAAGGGCAGACTGTTGACCACATCCTCTCAAGGAACTGGGAGATCGTGATTAGCTCCTGCTTCCACTCATTACAAACATAGCTCTTCCCAACCTGACATGAAATCAACTATATCAGTGCATCAAAACAACTAGGAAATGAATATAAGTAGAAATATTGCTTCAAAATATCAATTAGGCGCGGGTCCTAATTACTAGGAGATTAATACAGGAGGAAATATTCTTTCTAAAACCTCAGCCAAGCATGGCTCCTAAATTACTACAAGCAGGCACAAATTGAATTAGCCAAACAGATCACAGATAAATAGCTAGCTACTGCCGACTGGCATACTTAGCTATTGTCTTAATGCGACATATCTTACACAACTCGCTAATATGTTTGCAACATTGGAAAAGTGGTTCTTTGTAATTCTTATAGATACCGGCATGGTTAAGGAAGATGATACATGCAAAAGCATAGCAAAAGTGAAGTTAGCTATACATGTCCAAAAGGCAGGGAATCACATTGGCCAAATTGTTCGCCAACACGTAGCTTAGTTTGGCAGTGAAGTATTTTTAGAATCAAAGTATTCAAAAACCACAATATTCCTGTGCCTAGCGAAGCAATACTTTAGTATTGGGAGAAGAGGTCCGACCCTCTTTTTCATATACTTCAGAAATAGTGCATTTTCCTCAATATTGAAGTATATAAAAATGCTGTTTTGGCTGAAGCCAAACACATCAAAGTATTTAATACTACAGTATTTCTGAAAACCAAAGTATTCTTGGAATACTTCAAAAATAAGGAGCTCCCAAATGGGGCCAGTGTACTAAAAAATCACATGGTAAGTAAATCATCACACACAAACTAAGTGAATAGTGTCGAAGATGCAACGATAAATGTGACAAAAGAGATAGCAGTCCAAAAAAAGTTTGATTTACCTAGAGTTCTGACAGCCAAGGCAAAAGATATGTGTTCCAACTTGCAAACCGAAAGAATAACTGGATCAAATTTCACAACATTGTGCTTACTGTGTAACCAAAGGGCCTTGTAAGACAGGCGTGTTGAAGATTAAACTTTGATGTACTAATGGCAACCATTCTATTGGTAATGGACCTAATCCAATATCAATTCAATCTAGTGGAAAGACTTGGCTAGAAGTTGTATTGGCAGATCGTCCTATCTCAGTAGCCCTTCCCTTGTGCACTTAATACGATTGGTGGTGTATAAGCCCAGGTCAGCCTCACTTTGCTTTAAAGCACTCTCGTCTTCACTTTCTACGTCTTTACAGACAATGTTATTGAGCATCAAGTTTAGATGCACTTTTTGCTTCATATCAAGAGAAAGGGATCAGAAGCTAGCTTCATAATGTATTTCTATGGGCACTGAACTACCAGGGTTTGTTGCACATTTGTAATGAAAAAGAAAAACAGAAATCATACATCAACAAAAGCACACATGATAAATGATCAAAACAGAAACAGCTCGTTTTTGTATTTTTAAAGTCTACTGTAAGGAGAAGCATTTACTTCAACAGGAACAGTACGATCCCCAGCAATCTTCTTTAGGTACTGAATGTCCTTCCATTTTATCATCGCGGGCCAATGATCGATGCAGCCACTGATTATGACAGGGGTATCACGTAAAAAGTAATCACATATGAACTCCTCCAAAGATAGACACGATCGTCTCGCGATTTCCTTACAAGACAGAGACTTTGTCGGAAGAATTTTGAGGGCCTGGGAAAATTATAACATTATTAGCAACAATACAGCAACAACATGAATTCGAAATGCCCTCATCCACACAACAATATAGATAGGAAGGAAACAGTGAGGGTAAGTAGGAAAAAATCTTAGAATCCGTGCAGACCATCTATTAATCACCTATTTTGGGGTCAAATATCCCAGACAACTCATTACATGTCTCAAGGCCCTAATAATCAAAATGGGACACACCATTTCACATGCAAAATTTTCTTACCATGGTGCATCTAATCTAGCAACACGAGATCTGGACAAAATAAGCACTATATAGTCTAAATCAGATTATATGTACCACTATAAATGACAGGCTTATTAAACATTGAAAAAAATATATGCATCCTACAGCAAGCCCCAACAAATTAAGCTGGGTTAGTGGAGGCTTTGACGGAGTAAGCACGAGCCCACACACGCACGAAATCTTACGAAGGCAGTAGCGGTCTCACATCGGCGATGTCACGGTTCCTCTCGAGCCCTTCCCTCCACCTCCGGGCCTCCTCACCGACGGCCTCCGCGCCGCCGCCGCCGCCGTCGCCGTCGGTCGATTCGGCGACGATGCAGGCCAAGGCGGCCTCGAGGTCGGCGCGGAGGAGGTTCCCCCCCATGATGAGCCCCATGTCGAGCGCCCGGAGCGCGGCGGCGCGGTCCCGGCGGAGCCGCGCGACGTGGAGGCAGGCGAGCGCGTAGGCGTCCCTCCAGGCGCCGCCGACCTCGCTCCAGGGGCCCGAGTGGAGCTGCTCCCAGGCCATCTCCCGCGCCGCCTCCGCCGCACGGAGGTCCCCCGCCGCGGCCGCCTCCGCGGACGCCGCGAACGCGAAGCCGCCCTCCTCGGTTATCTCGCGCAGGAGCGCCGCACGCCGCTGCGCCTCCGACTCGCCGTCGCCGCAGGCCATCGCCGGAGCGGTGGCGCCGCTGCTGCTGCAGTGACGTGTCTCCGGAGGCGGAGGGACCCGCCGGAAAAGCGCAAAAGCGAAGGAGATATTTCTCTGGCTCCGCTGTGGTCGCTCCGGATGCGAGATCTTTTAGATATTTTGCTCGCACGGCAAAATCTTCCGCATTTGGACTCTGGAAACGCTTGAGACGGTAGACGGCTTGCTGATTTGGGACGCGTTATGGGCCTAGCCCAGGTTTGTGCATGGTTAGAGGCCCAACGAGTCGGCTCATGTCGATCTCGGCCTTGGGCTGCGAGTGTTCTGGCGCGGAAGGTAAACGTGTGTTCGGTCCTATATGTATGGTATGGTCCAAAGTGAGACGATCCTAATTTCTATTTGGTTCAAAGATTTGCTAGATGGGATGAAATACATTTAAGGCTACGATCTTTACTACCAATTGATTAATATATGTTTAATTATCCGGTTTTGCTAAATATCACTCGAGTGAGATTTAGCTTATGCCTTACTCATATCATCTGTCGTTAATTTTTCGGAAAACGCTAACTTACAACCGGCTGTAGACGCGCGCAGCTGCGCCTCGTGCCGCAGTCCGTCCATGTGACCATGCGGTCGCGGCGCTCGTACTGGGAGGAAAATATCGAGCCTTCCAACTGCTGCCTTCCCACGTGAGTGGTCCCCATAATACGTTGATTCCTGTCCACATATTTCAAAGACTGGTGCATTTACTGCTAATTGCTTCTTGCCATCTTTGGTTTTAATAACTTTTAAGCCATGTACTACTCACGCTATAAGGGAAATGTACATCTATTTTAGCTAGCCAAGGCAAAAAAAGCACATAAAGGAATATCTCGGGAGCATATATGCTAATGCTTCATGCCATTGCTTAGTCACATCTTACACTATGCGAACTCTGTTTCAATAGTGGAGGTTAATTTTTTAGGATATATTTCTGTGTTACAAAAACTGTTTTAGATTGCGACAAACGACTATATTTTTTGTTGTGTCGGCATGGAGTAAAATGCTACAATGATTTTTTGAGTATGCTACATAGAGATTTCTCCAAGGTTACATACATGTTTTTGTATTGTTAGATGAGTTTGTCACATATGTTGGATAAGTTGTTTTTTGTTACAGATGGAGATGTGTGTTTTTATATTTGCTACAAATAAATGAGGATTTGCTACGTAGGATGTTGATTTTTGCTACATTAATATGTTGAAAATGTTACAACTATTTTTTGCTACACTTCAGAAGGTTTTACATCTCTAAAAATGCTACATACACAAAAAATTATTGTTACGTTTGAGATTGTTTTTGTGCATCATTAGAGATTTGTTACATGTTTTGTTCAAAAAACATTTTTGTGCATCATTAGAGATGTTACTATACTTTTTTGCTACATGGTACAGGTTGCTACATGGTACAGGTTTTATAACACGAAAATACTACACTGGTAGAATGACTGAGATTTTCTGTTTTAGCATCAGATAGTTGTAGAGCCAAACAATGACTGAGTGAAAAGTAGTACTCCTACTACTACATGCATCGACGCATGCAGCCAGAGCGAAGAGAGAGAATCAGAAAGGACCACGATTGTGTCCTTGTGTGCCGAGTCAAACATGCTTTTCAGAATCCAGCTAATGCTACGAAAGCGACATCTCATCTATAGTATGTCCACATCAGCAGCCGGCTAAGGGCACGTCCAATGCGTAGCTCCAACCTACTGCCTTGTCAGTGCCATGTAGGCTCGGATGCCACGTTGATGTACTGGTACTGCCCTGCAGATGACAGGTGAATCCTGCAGAGGAGGCTGCCTCTTCGAACGAAAGATGAGGAAAAGAAGAGAAAAGCGAGAGAGAGCATGTGAATCTGAGCTACTGCTTCCGTTGGCTGGAAATTGGACCACACAGCTGCTTCAGTACTACGGACCTAGGTGGAGGGGATGAAACCACCGCATGCTGGCTCCTCCGCTGCTCGTGCCCTAATTGGTCCACCTAATCCATGGGTTACAGTTCCACGTTGTACAGCTGCCACATCATTAACTATGGAGCCATTTCCTTTTTACCCCGTATAAACCTACAAAAGAAAAAATGCTATTTTCTCCATATTTTACTTCGTCTCCCGCACTCGTAGATAGAAACTGCCGCCATCATATCTTCCTCTCCTCCATAATGTCTGCCAAGCAATTAATTGAGGAGAGGATCGCAGATCGCGGGAATAACACATGGAGACGGGGAAGACGAAGCATTGGCGCCCATAAAAACCTTACTCCCCCACGAGACGCACCATATCCATCTTCCAGCCTCCGCAATTTGGCCTGGACGTTGCGAGCACTATTCATCCAATTGCAGCCCCGTTGCTGTCCCTATTACACCGTCTCTACGACTTCATTAGCTGCTTGAAATTTTGGATGATACCGTCTGTTGTTATGCGATTTGGATGGCGCAGTCGAGTCTATGCAGCTTCTCTATTCTCCTCTTACAGATCGATTATGCTTAGCCTCTCTCTGGATGTCTCCAGGCGTGGGGAGTGGTAATGCAATACACTTTCTTTCTTCATGATTTGGTAAATGGAGTCAACATCAGGTTTTTGTTCCGTGTTTTTTTCCCATGCTGATGGGAGTACCGTGGGCTCAGTTGTGGAGCCTGACTAAGGCTATCCCTTTAGATTCTATTCCTGTATGCTGCTACGGGAAGCATGAATTAATGTGAGGCTGTCCCTTTAGATCCTATTTTTGTATGTTACGAGCGAAGCAAGAATAACTGTGAAATTGAATCGAACGTGTTGTTATGAATCTGAAGACACCAAAGGCCCCAATCGTCATGCAGATCCTCTATTTGGTGCCGTTGAAAATCAAGTTCCAATCTACATATTTTTGGTCGTTCTATTTTATATGAGTATTCAGAGAAGGATGGATCCAGAACTGCAATGTTGCTAGGTAACACATTTTTGTTGCCGCAAATGTCTGAACGTAATTAATCGATGGCTGTCATACGCCTCCGTACATATGTTTCTTGCATGAATTATTATACACGTCATGATTATACAGATAAAAAGTTGTTCCATCATGCAGGTTGGGGAAGAAGACCACGGACATCTAATTTTTATGACGGAAAAGAGGAACAATTTGATCCAGGACATTTACATAGTATATAGTCTGTAGCTATTTTTTGTTGAGCTATCCGGAAGCTTGGTCGTATTCAACGCAGCTAGGTATATATCCCCAATCTGAGTATCAAAACCATAGGTATCTATATTTGAACCGAGCTCTGAGAAGCTGGGACAAACAGAATTTTCTGATTTTGGGGGTGAATAATCTTCTAATGCTTCTTTCATATATTAAGAGTGTAGAACTATCGAGGTGTTGGACTTAGTCAACTACATATTTATCCACACCCCTCTCTTTTGTGTTGTAGCTGGAATTATGACTGAGCTTCATCTTCACTTGGCAAGATCAAATGTGTAATGCTTTGTCATTGTCTATTATGTATGATTTATGTAAATCAGTTAATTTGAAATGTTTATGCACTTGGGTCTAATGAAACATGGAGGTATTGTTAAAATAATAGGTATTGTGGCCCTTCGGTTCAGATCATTGTTACAGATAATCCAATTTCAATCAACTATTCTGATTTAACAAAAACTGATGTTCAACCTACATCATATAGGGACCTACTATTTGATAAAGATACATGGTAGTGTTCCACAACACTCATCATTAACAATTAAATTTATTTTGCTAATCAGTTTAGAAAATCGTTTTGTGGACGCAATAAACATTATTTACCAGATTCCACGCTGCAACGCGCGGGGCGTCATCTAGTATCCAGGGAAAGCGACATACCGCGCGGCCGATGGGAACCATGTGATCATTTCAATCCGACGGTGCGGAAGGCGACTGATAATACGCGTTGGTACAGCCGGCTGACGCTTAGCGTTTGCCTAATTTTTCTGCTTACGCGGAGATTCGTGTTTTGTCCGGTCTGTCTCCTTTTTTGTTATGTGTGGCCGGTCAGGCCTTTTTCGGTGGTCCAGTTTTGTTTGGACCATTTTTTTTAGCCCATATTTTTGTTTTTTTAGTACAACGCTCTATTTTCTATTTCAAATTTCATTTCGTAGCTTTTTTCTTTTTTTGTTTTCGCAGAGCGGTATTTTACCTTTTCTATACCCACAAATGCTATTTTTTTGTGGGTAAATCTAAGTTGCATGCGCAACGGATGCCACAGCGAAGTTGTATATGCAACTCAACTTTCTATTCTTCGAGATGTTTTTAGGGATGTGTTTTTTAGCGTTCTCTAACTTTACATGTGCAACCTACTCAGACTGAGTTTCAGTTGTAGTTGTTTTCTTTTTTCCTTTTAGTTGTTTCGGCGACACTAAGTTGCATGTGCAACTCACCTTTATATTTCACTATCTGTTTTTGACCTAGGTGAAACAAGTCGAGAGTAGTGTAAACTTAGGGGAATATGAGTTGCATGTGCAACTTACTCACACATAGTTGCACATGTAATTGATTTTTTCCCCACTTAGTTGTTTTGACTACTGTTGCATGCGCAACCCCCCTATTGCACTATCTGATTTTATCTTGTTTTGCACTAGTAGGTGACAGTAAGTTGTATGCGCAAATTTAGACGAGTTACATGTGCAACTTACTCACTCCCTAGTTGCACATGTAATTTTAATTTCCCCCTTAGTAAAACAAAACAATAAAAGAAATCAACAGGACAAGGAAAAGGAGCCCGACAAAAAAGAATGACGTAAGTTGAGTGAGACATAGCTTACTATACAAAAAATTAGAGTCACTGTTCAATTTATACTATACAAGATTCTCTTACTATGCTTACTTAATCATATACTTGAAACCTCTATTGAAATATTTGTTAGATTGTATTTTTTATAGATCTTTACCATAAATACCAATAAATTAGATGGATTATGCATCGTAGGAATATTCTTCTGTAAATGACTATTTTACAAAATACAGTTTCGTATCTCTCAATGATGTTAGTATATAAAAGCACATAAACTTATATTTAATAATATTTCTGTTAAACTATGCGAATAAAGAAACATTATAACTATAATTGTACCTCGTATTAAATATAAGATCTAGAGAAGTACAAACGTTTAGTATAAATTGTATCTCTTTTTATTTGCAAGAGGACCAGCTCTACCTAGTGGAGGTGTGTCACGCACTGGAAGTCTTAATTCACTTAGTAAGATTCAAGCTCAGTAAACAGAAGCCAAATTTGCATTGCGTCTATTATCATAAGATAGGACTGTACAAAGCGCCATCTGAGCCATTTAATCCCCAACAACATTTGGATCTTGGGCAGAAAAATGTTGGGTTATCTCATAAAATCTCTCCCTTTCGATCTTGATCCCAATGGTATTGTTCGGCTGGTCGACGGCGGCTGCAAACATTCAAGGGCAGATCCAGGACTTGGATTGGTTGTCGAAGAACACTTCTTAAAAATCTTAAAAATTTATCTCTCATCCAGATTCGTTTATCAACAATCAAGATTTCAGTTTGTGTTCGTTGCATGTAAAAATCCCCTCTCGCATCTTGTGGCTCAAAGTAACTCCAAGTTTCACTCGCATGTTGCAAAGTAACTAAATCCTTGTCAGCACCATGACCAAGAACATTGATTCAAATAACACATGAATGTCAGAGCTTGAGTCTTTGCAACTCGATGTCCAAAACTGAAAAGAAGGTATATAAGCAAGATCTCCTCGACTTTTCCAACAGCGAACAGTCAAACTTTGCAACCATGGGGGGGGAAAATCACCAACATTCAACTAATATTTGAAAGATTGTTCCTCCCCGTAAGACAACAAGAGCATATAGATATTGGCGACGCAAATGCCGGCAACATTCCAGCACCCTGATGCACCGGTGAGGTGTTGTTGGGAAACCCCAAGAGGAAGGTATGAAGTAGTGCAGCAGCAAGTTTCCCTCAGTTGTGAAACCAAGGTTATCAATCCAGTAGGAGTTGAATGTTCTTCTGAAGGTTGTTGGCGGCGAAATATGGCACGGCGCAACACCAGGGATTCCGGCACTGACGTGGAACCTGCACACACACACAATCAAACTATTTTGCCCCAACTTGACAGTGAGGTTGTCAATCTCACCGGCTTGCTGTAACAAAAGGATTAAACGTATGGTGTGGAAAATGATGTTTGTTTGCAGAGAATGAAAGAACAGGATTGCAGTAGGTTGTTTTATCAGTTTAGAGAAAAGTACCGGGGTACACAGTTCACTAGTGGTGTCTCTCCATAAATAATAATAACATACATGCGGGTAAACAAATTACAGCTGGGCAATTGACAGAATAAAGAAGTGCATAATGATGCATATACTATAGTTATGATGTCTAGTGTGAGATTCATTTGGGCATTACAACAATATACATAGACCGTTCCAACCGCATCTATGACTAATAATCCACCTTCCGATTAGCGTCCGCACCCCTTTCAGTATTAAGTTACAAGCAACAAATTATTGCATTAGGCAATGTGTGTAATGTAAGTAATACAAATACCCTTAGATAAAGTACTACTGTTTTATCCCTAGTAGCAACAGTACATCTACAATCTTAGAGCTAGCTGTCACCACCCCAGATTAAATAGAGACATGAACCCACTATCGAGCATAAATACCCCCTCTTGGAGTCACAAGCATCTACTTGGACAGAGCATCTACTAGCAACGGAGAGCATGCAAGATCATAAATAACGCACTCACAAGATATATTATGAAGCAATAACATAGTACTCAATATTCATCGGATCCCAGCAAACACAACATGTAGTATTACATAAAGATGATCTTGATCATGATAGGCAGCTCACAAGATCTAAACATGGTAGCACAAGAGGAGAAGACAACCATCTAGCTACTGCTATGGACCCGTAGTCCAAGGATGAACTACTCACGCATCAGTCCGGAGGCGGGCATGGTAATGTAGAGCCCTCCGGTGATGATTCCCCTCTCCGGCAGGGTGCCGGGAAGAGGTTCTGAACCCTCCCGATCTAGGGTTGACGACGGCAGCGGCTCTGGACTTCGTGGAGGAAAAAGGTGCGCGTCTCAGGTCTTAGAAACTGGGGGGTATTTGTAGGCGAAAGGGCAAAGGCGGTGGAGGCTCGAGGGCCCCACACCCTGTCCCCGCGCGGCAAGGGGGGACCCGCGCTGGGAGGTGGTGTGGGCCCCTCGGGGCTCCCCTCCGTGTCTTCTTCGGTGTTCTGGAACCTCCCGAGAAAAATAAGGACTTTGACGTTTCGTTTGTCCAATTCCGAGAATATTTCCTTAACAACTTTTCTGAAACCAAAAACAGCAGAAAACAGGGAACTGGCACTGTGGCATCTTGTTAATAGGTTAGTCCCATAAAATGCATAAAATGATATAAAAGTGTATATAAAACATGTAGCAAGTGGCATAATATAAGCATGGAACATAAGAAATTATAGATACGTTGGAGACGTATCACACCCCTAGCTGTTGACCAGGTAAGTACCCACCCACAAACACCACCTAATTTTCATCAGACTCCGTCCCGTTCAACAAACTTTACATGACATTTCTAAAGAGAACCGAATCTTAATGGAAATTATGGTAATTTAAATTCATGTGCTCTTTCGCTTAATTTAGCCTTAGAAAAACTATACTATAAAGAGGGGGAACTTGAGGTTGAACGAATGGGACATATCCACATTAATCCTTAAAAGTTCCAAAGAAAAAATTTGGGCTCTAGGCTTGCCTGTATACCTATCCAGAATATTCCCCAAAGAGACCCAAACTTCCATGGCCCCAGAGTTTCGGACTTTCTCCGAGTCTCCGAGCATCACACAAGAGCCGCTGGTTTGTATTTTATTGGGGGCCTATATATACCACCTTCGTTCCCAAATCAAGGGCTATCTTCCATACCTAAGTTCGTCGTTATTGTTAAACACCTTGAGAGCTCAAATATATCCCCCTCGTCCATAAATTTCAAATCCAACCGATGGAAAAGTAAGAGGGGTCATCTGTAATACTTTTTTAAATCTATTTTCTTTGAGTAAGATGGAAAATATACCGAGGGCTATAGTCCACAAACCTGATTCTAATACTTGGTTTTGTACTATTGGATCCTTAATTCCACCGAGTCCATTCTTGAACCCCTCCTTCCGCTCCCAAATTCTTTATTGATCTTGTAACTCTTGGAGTTACGGAGACTCCTTGATGGTTGGAGTCACTAGGGACTAGGGTGCATCTAAGTTTGTCAGTTTGCGCTGAGAATTTTGTGAATTACCAAAGATCTTTTCAAGATCTATCAATAATGGAAGAACTTATAATTAGTTTGGTGTGCTCACGAACAAGAAGAGTAGATCCAATAGAGCGCTGTGGTCTAATTCAACAACAATCAAAGTCCCCTAAAATATTTAACTTCATGACACATCGCCTCATATTTGGGCAAATCTAAGAACTTATTTTGGGACGGAGGGAATATTTCGCAATGTCAATTAAAAAACAGTTTAGATGCACATATAGACATTTTATGTAGGCATACAATTTTTTGTAAAAGAAAAATTTTCATTTTTGGCCCTGTGTGAAAAAACAAATAAATTTATACTCCCTCTGTCCAACAAAATATGTCACACTTTATATCAAATTTGGATGTATCTATACACTAAATCATGTCTAGATACATCCAATTTTTGATCAAGTTGAGACATCCTTTGTTGGACGGAGGGAGTAGTAAAAACTTATTTTTGAGCACCGAAATTTTCTTTTGTAGACAAAACACAAAAGACAAAACTTTGTGTGCCAACATTAAATGTTCGGAGGTATGTCCATAATTGTGAGTATAATGTGAAACTCACTCTTGTTATTTCTCCAAACTGTGTTTCTCGTTACCTTGTTTGCTAGTGCAACCTTTCCATGTATATTTGTTCATTTAATTAGGTTTTAAGGAATCCTATTTATTCAATTTTTTCCTGAAATGAACGAAACCATGCACACAAAGTAAGCTACCCCATAGATGGTGCTTCCCCATTGATCCACCTTAAAATTCCCCAATGTAAACATCTTGGTAATCGCGGCTACTCAGCCGAAGCTGTTGGCATCAAATCTTTATCCTTCACACAGTAACGGGAAAAAACATTGTACGTCGAAAGTCGAATCATGCATGCATATGTATCCAGAGGCAAAGTAAGCTAATTGAGAGGTCGATCAGGTGAGTACATCGATCGATCATACCTAGCTACTACTACTAACTTAACCCAAATCCAAGACACAAACGGTACGACATTCTTTGATATGTTCCGGTATCCCTCTCCTGGCCCTCTCCAGTCTCCACTAAGGCACTAGCTAGCCGCTAATAAGCTTGCATCAACACTTAACGGTCTTAATTTGTTCCCTTTACCCAAGCGAGCGACGAACACGCACGCACGACATGACGCTGCATGATCCATGCATGCACACGGTTAAAATCCTTTGCATGCGTATGCATGGCCGGTTAAATTATCTTAGGTGTGAGGGCCGCCGTGGTGCTGGTCCGGCGGCGTCCTGGCGCGGGAGACCCAGAGGGAGCTGAGCGCCCGGAGGCGGTGGAAGTAGTCGGCCATGGCCAGCAGCGACCGCGCCATCTGCCGCGTCGTCAGCACCTGGTGCAGCCGGTGCAGCGTCTGCTGCCTCAGGTTCTCCGCCTGCATATCCAAACATGCAACGACCGTCAGTTCATTAGCGTCCATCATATTCACCATACCAGATCGATCAAATGGGCCGGTGAACGGGTGAAGGGCGGCGTAAACAATTGCATATGCATGGAACTAAAGATGAGAGATCAAATTAATTAAGCCAGTAGTATCCTAAACAAGTCATATATAGCTAGATCATGTTTGTTAGCTAGCCTTTCAGAATTTATATTCTACAGTTAACCAGGTGCACGTAGGTGTCGTCGATCCTAATAGCTCAGCTGTCCATTTTTGGGATGTCGACAGTCGGGTGCTTTTCAGAGTTCAGAACCTAATCCATGTACATGCATCTGGACTAGCAGCTGTGTTAGTACTAGCCGCCCCTGTGCCTGCCAACTTAACTTTGTTAATTCCGTTTAATTAATCAAATGCAGGCCCGTCTCGATCTTAGTTAGGTGAACCAATATATATCCTGTCAACTAACCAATACATTCAGCTCTAACCGAACCACTACGGCGACGGTGACAGGAAATGCAGTTTCATTCAGGGAATGTGGCAGAGAGATTAATGTACTGTACTGACCTGCCTGACGAAGCCTTCGAGGGCGGAGAGCTTGTGGATGGCGAGCCCCATCTGTCCCATGTAGTTGGCGACGTTGGGGGTGCAGCTGAGCGCGTCGGAGATGACGGTGTCGGAGAGGGACTGGTAGAGCGCGTCGAGGCCCTGGCTGAGCGCCTCCTCCGTCTCCAGCGCCGACTGCTGCAGCCCGTACACCCCCACGATCTGCTGCTCCGTCAGCGGCTCCACGTGCCCAAGCAGCATCTGCATATACATTAAGCACATCTAGTCATATTATCGGCACCGTCTAAACATACCCAAAGCAACCAACATCAGAATATGGCATGTGCATGCCTTGCCGTTGAGAATGCAGTGACAGAGATCAACTGACGCCCCGATGTATAGAATGATATTCAGAAGGACAACACTACAAGTAGATCAAACCAGTACATCTACTCACTGTACTCGCTCGAACAGACCAGGATCATTAATCTCGAACATCCATCGAAGTATCGGCATTTCCACAAACAGGTGGAAGACAGGAACGGGACGCCGCTCGTCTCGCCATTGAATGTTGCCCCGGCCGGAATGCAACGCGTGCACGCATAGCGGCCGAGCCATCGATCGCGTCGGGCTGCATGCGCCGCGGGGACGGCGGAGCATGCCCCGCTCCATCGACGGAGATCGAGGGCAAAGCTATTCAATGCGCGCGGCGGGAGGGAATCGCCCGGCCGGCCCGGATCATCCATGGGAATGGGCTCGCGCGCGTCACCCGGCGCCGAAATGCGCATGATGATATGCTAGTTTAACCGGCCTACTACGTACTGCACCACTTTGAATGCCGCGAGACATGCATGGGCGTCAGTACGGCCGGATGTACTACCAAGTTAGTAGTAACTCATACGACCAAGTTTGAGGTTTGTGGATGCATGATGAGCATTTGGTTTTTATCCATGTACTTGCTGTCTTGTGAAAAGTATGGGGCAAGCCTAAGGACTCCATATCACAGTTAGAGAAATAAGTGACTGTTAGACATTGACAAAGGTCTTCAGAATATCATGACCTGGCCATCTAATTTCTATTAAATATATAAAAATAAGGAAAACTACAATATTATATTGGTATAGGATATACTATCGGGCCAATCTTTACATATGAGTTTTAAAATTAGATAAGACGAGTTCTTCTAATTAAGAAAGGGTAGACCTATGCTCTCACCGTTTTATAGATAGTTTTGGCAGAATGAAAATTCTAAAAAATATTAGACACGTGAATAAGTTATGTTCATTTTTTAAGTTTCAGACTAGTATATTATGTCGTTGGGGAGGAGCAAAAAAATGTATTTTATATTCGCGTATGTCTGCTACCAATGCCATTTTCGTATGGGGACGCAAACTTTAAAGTTATTTCCGTCTGTCCTTTTCTGAAATTGGAAATGTTGTCTTATAATTTTGATTTTTTATGATTTTTATTACAGACATTTTTCTGAAAAATAATGCCATATTTTACTCGCTGTAGGTACACCCGACCTCAGCTGCAACTTTCCCAAATTGGATTAGCTCATCTCGTCGGCCACTGTCCATGTATAGCCAACATACTAAGATTCACACAAATATTTTACTGAAATTGTACAATTTTATTATTTTGTTTTTACTCTATTAATTATGTGTATTTTCATGTGACTCATTTTACGAAAATTTAAGGCATACAAGAATTAACGAAATGGAACATGCGAAGAGGAAGGACATATGCACAAATATGTTCAACCGTTGCAGAATAATTAAACGACTTACGAAAAACTTACTCTATCTTGGACTAGAAGTTCATAAAAACAATATTTAGTTTTTTCCTGAAAAAACTATTGAAATTCATTAGATACAAATTGTACCATCATATATGTGCCAAGAACAACCTAGTTGCTCCTTGGAGAGTGTGCAAAATCTACAAATGGAGTGAGTTATTCTTAAACTGCTGGTCAATGGTTTCCTTACAGAACCATACTATCATATATCTTGCTTCTAATGTGAACTAACTCCTTTTCTAAAAAAAATATGAACGAACTGTTGTGCGTAGCCAACATAAAACTTTTATAGCTAGCAAAGTGAATATACATGTCTATTTCATTTTTGTCAATTCCATTTTTTTATTCCTTATAAGAAGCAAATATCTGGCTATAACTTAGGCAAAAAGAGGCACTGCTTGACTATTCGATGATGTGGGCCAGTTGCGACAGAGACTGATGGTGCGGCGCTTGCGACCTAGGAGTACATCGGCTAGGGCTAATCTAATCTGAAGAAAAGCAAATCTAAACCTACGTACCTTGATGACCTCGGAGGGTCGGAATCCGCCGAGCCAGAGGAAGCAGCGCTCGGCGGGGCTCCTCCAGACGCCGGAGATGAGGTGGAAGACGTCGGCCTTGATGACGGCGTCCTTGATGGCGAGCACCTCGTCGTGGTGCGCCAGGCAGCTCTCCACGTACATGTGCAGCTCCCCCTCCGGCAGCTGCTGCTGCAGCGCCGCCCGCAGCTCGTACATCAACCGGGAATGCTCCTCCTGCCACCGCCCGTACTCCACGTCGAACATCGCCGCCTCTGCATGCGGCAATGCGTTCATTGTTTACATTGATACATCAGCATACAGCATAGAGGCTTCAGTTCAGAATCTGTAGGCGCATGCATGTGAATTACCTGAGCTGAGGCCGTCGATGCCGCCGAGCCCTTTCCCGGAGAGGCCTTGCTCGGCGAGGAGGCTGCTGCCTGGGTAGAACACTCCCTGTACATTCATACACACACATGAATGCGCATAAAATTTTTCTTTCAGTTAAATACTTAAATTGGTTGCTGGAGTAAAAAATTAGTACCTGAGCTCTAGCACTGTGGAGTTCTTGTTCGATCTGAGCTAGCCTGATCCTGCTGGACTCCAGCTGCTGGATATAAGCCTGTAATATGCATCCAAGAAAAGCAAAGAACAATCAATTGACATTGTGGAGTGAGCGCATTGTTGAGATTATATATAATTCCTTTTCATTTTCTCAACATATACAACTTTCTGCTACTGTTTTATCCGTTTATTCCTTGCCACTTTGGTGTTAGCCGTTGCTTCACTCACCTTCTTCCTTAGCCTGCTTTTCCTTGCCGCCTCCCTGTTCTGGGCTAGCCTTCTCAGCGTCTGCATTTTGTCAATCGCCAAAAAGTGAGCAACATATTGAACGCAACTATAGAAACACCACTAGCACTGCATATCCTTATTTTTATAAAGACTTGACAGTTGGTAAACAAGATTGTTACTTTAGGGTCGCGTTCACCGGTTGATAAGGCCCTCTTGTGTTCCTTCTGCAAGCACCAATGAAGAGAAAATGCACATTCGGTCAATTAAACACAAGAGAATAAACAACAATCTGCATCGGGGCCAACCACCATACCACTGAATTGATCAACAAAAACCTAGGTAGAGAGCAGTACTCAGGTTAGTTAATTAGGTAGTGAACTAACTACTCCCGCACACTCACCTTTGTCACCGGCTTGACATCCTTGCTGACCCCTGCGGCATGCTCAGCAGCGAAGCCGGGTTGGTGGTGCTGCAGGTGGCCGTGGTGGTGGTGATGGTGATCCTGCTGCTGCAGCTGCCTCCTGCTCCCCGCCGCCAACTCCTCCATGGCCGCGGCCGCTTGCTGCTGCTGCTGTTGGTGGTGGAGGTGATCCGGTGACGACCTGCTCGGCATCTTGGATCCCACGGGTGCTGGCGACAGGACTAGACTAATCTCCCCCTACCAAGTCACACCACAACCATGTTAATTATTCGAATAAACCAAACAGCAAGCAACGAAACGCAACGAATCATGAGGTAGCTAGCTGGGAATGTACCTTTGGTGACGGCTCAACATGCATCGGCTGGGAAGGGAAGATGTTGAGGGTCTCTGCATCCATGAACCAAGGCAGACAGAAGGGATGAGCAAGAGAGCAACGAACGGCCTGGTGAGCTGATGGATGGAACCGATCGAGAGGCTCGTGTACATATACACACAGCTACTGAAGCTCTCTGGTTCTCATTACAGACAGGAACAAAATAACCATGGCGGGACGCGTACAGTGGCAGCAGCTCGCTAGCAGTACGAGCTAGCTGTGGCCTGGCAAGACACGAGAAAGCTGGAGCTGGGGCTGGGGCTGGGGCTCGGGTACGGGGAGATACGGGGCAGTGGATGCACACAGCTTAGGCATGCATGCTCCCTGCAGCCTGTGCCCGAACCGGAAGAGCAGCAGAGTGGATAGGGGATCGGGTCAAACAAACTCTAGCTACATGGACATGGAGATGGACGCATGCAGCTCGAGCTAGCAGGCAAGGCTCCAACGCCAAGCCAGCCATTGCTTGGTACTGGCTGTACTGGTGGAGATCATCCCCTCTGCGTGCATGTACGCTCCTGCCGCGGCCACATGCAAGCGCGATCCATCGCCAGGGAAATCATTGAGCAGTTTGTTACATGTCACACTCCGACCGCCCTACAAAGGAAGAGAGAGAGAGGGTTTTGTTGGGTTCCTTGCGTGATGCATCCATGGAGGACGACGACTTCGAGCAAGCATATGCATATGCAGTAGCGTTCTCGATTCCATGGTCCTCCGATCCGACGGCAGGGTACTGCAGATTTGCAGCAGGGATCCTGGTCAAAATGGACTACCTGCTGCAGCCTCAGAATCTGCTTGCTGCACTCTGCAGGCCATATGTGATCGTTTTCTCGCTCGCTCCACGGCGCCCCGGGAAAAGTTGCGCCTTTCTGCATGCACCAGATCAGAGCTAGGATACATCTCTGTCTCTACCACTCCCCTTCTACATCTACACTCCTCCACTCCACTTCCTATATGTGCCAAAGTAAGACACATCTGTTTCTGAGCCTACACTACACTACACTTCCATTAATCGCCACTCCTAAAGCTAGTAAACGCATAAAACACCAAGCAACTTTAACTGCCACTTTATGCACGCACTGGCAGTACATATAGCTTGCATTTGACTCTGCAAAACTGGAAACGGTACACAGTATATATGCGACATATCTGGAATTCATTGCCCAAGATTACTTTTGACCCTTCTCTTGTAAGGTTCTAGGGCACTTACGCCGTTGCTCATGCTGCTGTGTGGAGGCGTGGCCATGGTCGAGGTACATGAACAAGGCCTGGTCCAGCTCCCCCAGATGGTCATACGCGCCTGATGCTTCCTTGGTGCTCCTGCATATGCATGGTTGTGCGACGGAGGAAAACAAGTTAGTGGATGCACAAACGGCCGTCCGGCGAGATGATCCATATCGATCGATCGATCATGGCTGTGCGTAGAACGGGAAGCATGCACGGGGTTCGAGGAGCCACACATCATCATGAAATCATGCTGTGCTGTGTGTGCTGGTAGTATTAGCCTATGTATGCGTGATGCTATTATTATCGTTTGGTCCAACCTCTCCCTCTTCTCTGCTCTCAAGGAGTGGGAACTGGAGGATATTGTGGAATCTTCTCTGGCCTTGTGGAGTAGTGGCAGGCATTTATTTTGGCAACCCAGGAAATATGGCTAGTCCCCCAAAATTTCATGTGTGCAAGATATGCTCACTGAAAAGATGTAATCATGCATGGACTGCTACATACACTACTCCTAGTAGTACAAGGAGCATATATATGCTCAACAGTTACCATATTTAATATATTTTTTCATAATTAATTATGAGTGTTCTTGTTGTCGTTGGGAAAACAATTATATTAGTGTGCCCTTAATATTCAAAGGGGAGACTAGTGAGTTGTTAATTTCAACAACTTAACCATCTGAACCCAACAATGTAAACAAAACAATTCAACTGTCTGGCCCCAATATTCATAACACAACAATTCAATTATCTGCCCCGTCCCGAGTTATTAAAAGAAGTTGACCGAAACTTTTTTCCGCTCGTCATCTACGATTTCTCCTCTCGAAGTGAAAGACAAAAGAGATAAAGAAGCATGAAATTCTGAAATTGCTTTGATCTGTCATTTTACAATCATACCTAATTTAAGAATCACTTGACTTTCCAAAAGTTCCCATTAGAAAGCAAAGGAGAAATCATCAACATGTATGGAAAATTCAGTACAAGAGGGCTAAGATCATGTTGAATTCTCAAGAAAGAAAGAAGATGAGAAAGGCAAGATCGATCATAGGCATAACCGGTGCAAGAAGACACAGGAATCAAGCAAAGATCAAACGAAACAAGAGATTAGCAAGGCCAATCGAACTCGTTCCAGGACTCGGACCAATTCGACCCATCAAGAAATTCGGGAAGGACAGAGGCAGACAATTAAACAGGGAATCGAAATTCAATTCAGCTCAGTTCAGAACCGCACATGAAGCTTGCAGCTGCCGCGTGCATGGAGGAGGAGGAAGACGAGGAAGGAGGGGCGGCATGATGCTGCTGTTGTTGATGGTGATGGGGGTTCATGCCGAAGGAGATGTTCATCTCCTGTTGCTGATGTAGCTGCTGCCTGATGATCTCCTCCTGCTGCTGATGCTGTTCTCCTGCGCTCATCATCTCAAGGGAGACACGCAGACACCGACCGACGCCACACACACAGCACACAGGGGGGCTATAGCTTCCTCTCTCTCTCTCGCTCTGTCTCCGTCTACGTATGTATATCTAGGGAGACCTAAATATGGTTTGACTCTAGGAGGGCCGGGCTAGCTGCCAAGGAACCACCTCTATCTATCTAGCTATCTTCTCCACACCAGCAAACTACCCAGGCCGGCTGGCCGCATGAACCTCGACCGATCTATCTCTCTATCCAGGAGAACCTAGGTCGTGATGGCGCCTTGGAACCTAGCTAGTGCTCGCTAAGAAACTACTACCAGTTCCTCTCCCCCTCCCTCTTCGCCACTAATGGTGTTCTTGTCTATATGTATGCATGGTGTATCTCTCGTTTGCTGCGTGTAGGTCTATGGGTTCCAGAAGAGCTGAGAGGCCATTAATGGCGAAACAGACTTTCTGTTTGGCTCCATGCCCTCTTGCAACTAATGGCGCGCTTACAAACAGCCGACTTTTTCTCCACCTCTTCCCCTCCGTTTCTTTGCTTGCTTTAACCCCCCTCTCTAGGCTCTGAGGAAGGGGGCAGGTAAAGCACAACCGCACTTCGTTGCCACTTTTGATTTTTCTTTTTTGTCTATTCCCGTTTTTGCACCGAAATCCTTTTGTTTCCCCATTTTAGTACTCCGCATTACACTGTAGCAAAACTTGTGTCGATTTTGTGGTGATAAATTAATGTAGGAAATTGATTGAATCCCCACGGGGGTACCTACCCATATACCCATTCACGGTCTGATGGTATCTTAGGAGAATGGGCTGTTGTGTTGTAAATGAGTCTTAATTCACGAATAAACTGGTCTGAGCCTCTACTATGATTGTCGATTCGCCCGATATGTTTTGTTGTTCAAGATTTAACCTACTGGACACGGGCGAAAACGCTCATCCACAACAAAGAGGTGGCTTGACGTTACAATCTTCTAGCTGCTATGAGGAGCTCATTGGCAACAAAGGTTACCCCGTTGCGATGAGGTGCCTCAAAGCAAATCAGTGACCCTATATGCCTGTTGCCGATAGGATCTCATATTGGATATGAGCAACTTTGAATCAATGCTTGCATGGTAATCACTTAGGCAAAAAAATAATGATTTCGACCATTTGTAGTGAGCATTCTGTGTTTTGGTATAAATACGTGTTTCACAACACAATACACATTTCACGCGATGATATATAAGTCACAAAAATACACATTTAACAAAAAAAACAAAAAAAATTACAACACAATGTTTATGATATAGACAAGATCACATGTCAAAGGATGTTTTATGGTCTTAAGAGAGTTTACTTATTCAGTAAGCGGCACGGGTCAACAGGTTTGGGTCAAAGACAATGTTGATGATGAAATTCACTCAAATTTCATTCATGGCATGATCACAAGATCGTACAAGTATTTACAAGAGGATCTCGTCAAGGTTATAAATGTGCTTGACAAGAAAGTAATTGTGAAGGGTTTAGACAATGGAGGCTATGAGGACTAGCCCTTCGGCTCTATGTAGATGCGATCATGTTGGATGAATCAAGGATTATCTTCTATATGGATGTCCTCCGTTTTTTACAGTCTTCGTTAGGTGCCTCCATCTTGTAAGTTAGGGTTTTCTCATGTCTTACACGTCAGTCTTGATCTCGTAACCTTCCTTTAATGTGTGTCTGTTAAGGAAATCTTTCACATAGTCTTCATGCAGCACGACAATTTAGGTTGATGGAGCTTCTAGAAGAGGTTCCTCCAACTAGGGGAGTCTTTGCATGTCGTGGGCTGGAAGTGGTGCAATTCTATAGGTTTATGGCCTAAACCCACTTATCTCCGACAAGTCTCTGATTTGTTCCTCTAATGAGGCCCTCGACGTCCTTGAAATAATTGATGAAGTCCCTTGCTCCTGGATGGATCTTGTCCGATATGGGCTAGATGACTTCTTTGACCCGAATGGCAGGTCTGAGGGCACTAACGACATAGAGAGGAGAGCTCGCCTCAGTGGTCTGGCTCTACCCGACCTGATAATTGGTTTCGATGTTGTCCTAGACCTTGATGCTAGGTCTCGACGTGGTTCATCTCCGGAAAGATGTTAGTAGCAATGAAAGAGGGAAAATTCTTGAAGCATGATTACCTTTAGGACCTGAGAAGGTCTTTTGATGGAGGGGTGTCTCGTAGATGACGTGCCTTGATGACCCACAAGTATAGGGGATCGCAACAGTCTTCGAGTGAAGTAAAACCCAAATTTATTGATTCGACACAAGGGGAGCCAAAGAATATTTATAAGCCTTAACAGATGAATTGTCAGTTCAGCTGCACCTGTGAATAGACTTGCTCGAGACAGATTATCAGTAGCAACAGTTTTATAGCAGTGACAGTAGTGAAATAATAGCAGCAGTAGTGATTATAGTAGACATCATGATTAAAATACTGTAGGCATAGGGACGGATGACCGGGCGTTGCATGGATAAGATAATTCATATAATATTTAAGTCATGGGCATTTGCAGATAAATAAGATAAAGCATCCAAGTACTAAGTAACCATATGCATGTGTTCCTATTTAGTCGTGCGTGCTCGCAATGAGAAACTTGCACAACATCTTTTGTCCTACCAGCTCGTTTGCAGTGGGGCCTCAAGGGATACTACTGGTAATTAAGGTACTCCTTTTAATAAAGTACCGGAGCAAAGCATTAACATTCCATGAACACATGTGATCCTCACATCACAGCCATCCCCTCCGGTTGTCCCAATTAATGTCACTTTGGGGCCTCGGGTTCCGGACAATAATATGTGCATACAACTTGTAGATATGATCTAAAACAATGATTATCCTCATGATACAATAACATGTTCAGATCTGAAATCATGGCACTCGGGCCCTAGTGACAAGCATTAAGCATAACAAGTTGCAACAATGACGTAAAGTACTAACAACGGATACTAGGCACCATGCCCTAATGATATTACGGCTATTACATGAACGATCTCATCCAATCCCTACTATCCCCTCAAGCCTACAGCGGGGGATTACTCACACATGGATGGGGGAAACATGGATGGTTGATGGAGAGGCGTTGGCGATGACGATGGCGACGATCTCTTCCAATTCCCCGTCCCGGCGGAGTGCCAGAACGGAGTTTCTGATCCCCGAAATAGGGTTCGCGATGGCGGCGGCGCTCTGGAGGTCTTTCGGAAAAAGTGAACCGGCCCCCGACGTTTTTAGGTCAGGGGGGTCTTGTAGGCGAAAGGGGGGCGCGAGGGCGTGACCGAGGCGGCCACACCATGTGGTGGCGCGGCCAGGGTCCCACCGCGCCACCATGTGATGTGGGCCCCCCGTGGCTCGCCTCCGTCTCGTCTTCTGGCTCCGTTAGTCTCCGGGGAAAATAAGGACTTCCGCATATTTTCTGGTATTTTTCCCTAAAGTTAAATTTCTGCACAAAAACAAGACACCAGGGCAATTCTGCTGAAAATAGCGTTAGTCCATGTTAGTTGCATTAAAAACACACAAGTTAGAGGTAAAACAATATCAAAAGTGTTCGGGAAAGTAGATACGTTTTGGACGTATCAGGCCTTCGATCCGATGGAGTAGCATGTCCTTTTGAACCATTAGACCAAAGATGGTCATTGGTGCACTCTACAACATGAGTAGGTTGATACCGTCGATGAGGCCTTCCCGACTTAAAATTAAGACCTGTAAAGGTACCATGCTACTCTACTACATGAGTAGGTCATCAATATGAATTGGGATGATTCATTCCTTTCTCAGTCAGTATGGATGACCTCAATCTGAATTGACTTGGATGTATTTGAGTGTGAGTCGTCATGCGACCTAGGAGGTCGGTCACTCGTGGCAATATGTTCTTACTAGGATCTCTCGTTTGGGTTATGCGTAGCATATCTCGTTTCTTTTGTTGGTGTTTGAAGAAAAAAGGAGAAATAATTCTATTTGTTTACTTTGGGTGTTTTAATGCTCCAGCTCACAATCTCTTTTTCTCTTTATTTGATTCTTATGAGCTTGTGACAAAATTTTCATCTTGTATTAGAATTTGTATGAACTATATGTTTTTTGTTTGGCCATGATAGTATGCTCTATTTATGTTGAGACAATGATATTTGCTTGTTGATTAACATGGTGTAGTAATGGTTGTGTCGTTTTGTTATTTCTTGCTATCAGTGATTAGTTTTCGATAATACGGCTATCTTCATTGCATCATGGGTTTTCTCACACGCATATCCTGTAGACTTCGCACCCCACGAGATTCTTATGATATATGGGGCTTCTTTAACTCTTAGGTGTGTGCATTTTGTATTCGAATGTAAAACAATTATGATACAAACACTCAAGGGTAGTTATCTCTATATTTGTAAGATCCATGACTTTCAATTATATATCTTATGTGGACTCTAATCATGTTATCATCTATCACCAAAAGAGGGTGGATCGGAAGTGCATTCTAATCATAAATGGGGTTTGGTGTAACAACAAGTTTATTAGAGTGACTAATCATATTTGCAAATTTTGTCTACGTGTCTTAGTCCCAAGAAATGTGTGTTTCGATGATTGTTGTTGGGGAGGGGAGGTCTACCCGGAAGAGGGAAAACAAAGCGAAGTGTTATTTTTTTCATATCTTGATTTCACTTTTTGAGTCATGCTGATGGTTTACTGCTTTGGATCTTGTGGGATTCAACATAGGTGGTGATCTTGCTACGAACTATGTATGAAAGATGTATACATGTGGTTCCTTTCTTCGAATAGTTAGATGATGTGGCATCACTATATTTTCTTATAAAAACAATATATTACTATTAAGTACATATCTATTACATCCAATATTTGCCACAACATAATGCAAGAGCTAGTCAACACATTAAGAACACAAATAGACAACACCAAAAATAGCGCGTCAAAGCGAACAGTGGGAGTATATGTCAAGATGATAAATGCAAAGGTCGAAACGTATTATTTCAGTTCTTCCCTTTTGAAAAGCAATCTCCTCAAGAATGTAGTCTAGATTGTTGAAACTATTAGAGTCCGCATTAATTATTGAAAATATTAGAGACCGCATTATTAATTCCGCTTTAAATCTTTTAGAATTAAATATATATATATATCTATTCGGTGGTGATCTTGCTAGGAACGCCTTCTATCTTCACCGACCAGCCGTTGAGCTCTACTTTGTAGAGTTTGTATCAGGACTAGTGTTTCTACCCTTGGGCTTTGTTGTGCTGTGGCCCCAGCAAAACCTTTATTTTTTCGTGCTTCTTGAACTTGTGCTTGTAAACTGTGGACGGTTGCTTTATTTATAAAGCGGGGCGCAAGCCTGTTTCGTTATCTTGCTAGGAACTATGCATCAAACGGTCTAGACGAGGTTCCTCTTTCTCGAATCATTAGATGATGTGGCATCACTATATCTTCTTAAAGAGCTAGTAAACACATTAAGAACACAACCAGAGAACAACAAAAATACCGCGTCAAAGCATTAATTATTTAAAATATTAGAGGCCGCATTAAATCCACTTTAAATCTTTCAGAATTAAATACATCAGGTACGCACCCGATCGCTCGGGCGAGGATGCGGGTATGATTATTGCAGAATTAATCGAAAGAAGGATATTTATAGTGCTTGACCGCTCGCTCATTCTGACTTTCACCAAACGTACGTACAGTAAGTCAGATGGATATGATACAAGGCAGTGACGTCAAAAGGGAGGAGGAACTACTCGTACAAGGTCACATGTAAAACGGTGCGTGCTGGTATAATTTCAGCTTGACCGCTCGATGGAGCTCGGGCCCGGGCGAGGACAAGAACCGCCCCTCGCTCCCGCGTGGCCATGCCATGCCATGCCATGGTCCAAATTTGAGGAGGAAGAAATGCTCCTCGTGTTGTTGCCGCTCTCGAGGCACGAACGCCTCCCGAAACCATCAGCCTGCTGGTTGAATGGACGCTCCCCCATGCTACCTCACCTCACCTCAGTCTCATTCATTCATATTCCCTCCTATTCCCATCTCCTCGCCGCTACGTACAAAATACTCCGGAACTAGTATAGTGGAATTCTCTAGTATCCATTTTACCAACATCTGATATGATCAAACCAGGAGGGAGGCCGATCGTTACATTCATCTTACTGGGCCTGCGCCTAATTATCAATCCTTGGCACGGAGCGACCAGGTCTGATCAGAACCGGGTCAATTCTCTGAGGTATTCAGACACATCTTGGCACCGGCGATCTCGAGATGCTAGCCTGCTAGCCTTCTCCGTTAGTATTTTATGAACAATTCTACCGCTGACGCCAGAAGAGATGGTCCTCCGAGACTTTGAACCGATCGCTGGCTGCTGCTGCTCATGTCAGCCGGAGACTTGGGTCCACGCGGCCACACACGCATTAACAGGTCTCCTTAAGTTGCGACATGCAATGTGACCCAGAATTAGAGGAGCTAGCCGTCAAGCTGTTGCCTGATGCCGAGGGAGCACACATACTCGTCAGCTTACTGGAGAAATAAAACATGCATTGAGAGTCACCAATATCCTGTCAGGTAAGACGAAACCATGAGGGCAAATGAAACGATACAATCAATAGCAGAACACAAGAATTCCACGCACAATTTCTTTACCTTGAGGGCTCCATGTGCAGGATGAAGAAAAAAGAGGCGTTCGTTCCAAGCCTTGTCCTGGCTGCTGGAACAATACAAAATACTATAATGAATGGCGGAATATAACTATATATAGGTGCCAAGATAGCATCATCGCGACTCGCCTCGATATGAGCAGAGATGCCCTTGTCTCATTGGAGGTGAAAAGACCCCGGATGTAAAGGATTTGACACTAGCGAGCTCCTCCACAATTCGTGCTGGTCATCCGGTCTGTAGTCTGTAAACCACATCACATCACATCCTTGGGTCAACCTGTTCTCCAAAAGAAAGGGCAAAAAACATGAGAGGGATTCACAAGTTAAAAGGAACATCCTACGGTAGAGGTCAAACTGTCACATGACATCCGATTTCACGAGTTGATATTCTACTTACCAGACCTTTTCACTGACCCGGTCGCTCTGAATTCTGAGTTTCTGACTCGGGCCACTTGATGCTGCAGAGCGGGTAGCAGCAGCAGGCCTGCCATGTGATACAGCCGCCGGCTACTGCTGCTGCGGCTGCAAAGGGATTAGGATTCTTGCGGACACCCAAAACTGTTGTGTCCTGACACTTTGTGCACAAGAAGCTCAGACCAACAACTCCCAGGCCAGCAGATATGGATCTTGTATAAAAAAACAGAAGAGAAGAGCAGAACATATAATTGCAGATCACCGAGTCAAATAATAGCAGGTAAACACATGCTTGTAATCACAAACCTGCTCCCCGATGGTGAGACGCATCTGTTATAGACAGATCCGCTGAATTAACAGGAACACAAATTTTGCAAATATAGGAGAGTAACTATCAGCTCGATTGCTGGGCTGATCCCTAACTTTATTCTTCAAAAGGAAAAGAAAGGGCTAAGAACTCAGTTGAGGAAGACAATCTATTACGAAAGCAAACATGGCATTGTCTTCTCAGAAGAGATGTTAACAGTTTGCATTGAACGTTAACATCGGCAGCATGTTTCTTCACTTGACTTTACTTAATAACTATATAACCTAGTAACCTACCAAGTGAATTGACATTTAGCAGTTGTGGACAGCTACTACATATATGATATACCAAAAAAATTCTTTGCTAAATAATCATTTCTACTTCAAACACCTACTCCGTGCTTAAATGTCCTTAACTTAGTCCATGTCACAATCAGAATTGTTAACAAAACGTTTCTCTTAGCCTTGTACTAAAACATGTCAGAATGAAAAAAATTACGAAGATCTAGTCCAGTTCAGAGGGTTACTATTGAATTAGGTGTATCAATACACCACCAAAGGGTTCGGTGCCACTGACTTGGCTAAGACTATAAGGAAACAATGTATCCAGACAATTCCACAAGTTATTATCAAATGGCAACTAAAAAAACAAAGCACTAGTCAACTGAGTAGTACATTCTGATTTCTGAAATGCAATGTTGGATGGCTGATCAAAGAGAAGCATTTGAAAGGGTCAAATCTACACCATATTATGGATATAATATGTGAGTGATCGAATCAAGCAATTGAGATGATGCAGTAATACATGGGAAATATGCTGGTAACAAAGAAATTGCACAGGTGTTGGTTGCATGCATTTTCAGCTGTGGTGAACTAGTAACCTGGATGACAACTGCTACCCTGTTTTCACAAGTCTGTTTTTTCCACTAAGTATACACCTAGAAGGGTGGGCTTCGTTGTCTGTCCTAGACAAAGCCAATGATTTTAACTATCTCAGTTGTACAACTGTGAATCAGTTCAGTCACCCATTCTTCCATAGCCATCAACTGCATTATACCACCTAAACTTCAATTGAACAAAATGGACGCCTCACATAAGGCAGTGGATAAATTTCCGTCGTGCATAGAAAGATATAATGTTAACAGATAATGCAGACTTTCTGGAAGAACAACTGTCATTCATTAGCTACAGCTTGCAAGTTATTGACATGAATATAGATATGCATAACAACTCTATCGATGATACCAATGGTCAGGAATATCGAAGCAGAGTTGGATGACACAAGGAAGCGAAGATGCATATCCCCTCAGAAAGAAAGACCGTATTGGAGCTTATTTGTACGTTTCATTCAGGAATATATCAATGACCAAATCAAGCTGGGTAATGAGCTAGCAGCTCAAAAGCTTCAATCAAATTAGCTAACACCGAAATTAATAACAAACATAACAAGAAGCTAGAATCCACATGCTTAATTGTGATTGGGCAGAAATCTTCAGTGTAAGCAAACTAAAAATAGATATTGTGGTGATCAACATCAATGAAGTTTAAACTCGAACAACTGCACTGCTGTAACAGAGCCTCAGTTCAGGCTTATGTTAGCCATAAAATGATGAGTGCAATCAGCTGAAGATCTTAGTAGTGCAGTAAAATAAGTACAAATCCTGGTGCACAAGTGTTTGGTCTAAATTGTTCTTTGTCTATTTTGGGTGGACTATGAACTGCAAGCATAAGAAAGGTTTAGCAGAAGCAATATTTTTTCTGTATTTCGGTGTGAGGCGCTCTTCTAAGAAGCTAGAATCCTAGTTGTGCTTGGCCAAAGTTCCTCAGTGTAAGCTTACTACAGGAAAACTTGATTAGCATGTACTGAAGAATTATACTGCGGTGATCAACAATTCAACATCAATGAAGTTTAAACTCGAACAACTACACTTCTGTAACAGAGCATCAGTTCAGGCTTATGTTAGCAATAAAATGATGAGTCTCTCGGGCTCCAATGGGCTAGAAATTCCTCTCCCAGCCGGGAGAGCCAAATGCGCTCACTCCTTCGGCGAGAATGAGAAAAAATGGTCTCATATTTTGTGATTAGGTAGCAACAAGCTACACGAACCAAACAAATAGCCTAGCCGTTGTAAGCTATAGCTTGTGCTAGCTAGAAAATCCTTGCTCAGCTAGCCATCACAAACAGAGGATCCAAAACATGCCAACTCTCCAAGGCTATTCAACATATATATACCTTTCATTGCATGAATATAACTAACCGTTTTGCTAAAATTAAGTAAACAGTATGGAAAAGAACACACATAAGAACCTGCAGTGCACATTACTAACGTTACAGTCACGTCCATACTGTCATACATGCAGATGCTAAATAGGAACAGGACATAATAGACAGTGAACTTAATTTTGCTACATGGAAGGATAAGAAACAGAGAGATATCCTCAACTGATGAAATTTTATTTCTTGATTGCAAATACAATGTTGAATTCTCAATGTTTCTGTATAGCGCAAAAGTGGGGAGGATGAGAACATGCAGGAGAGCATGGCATTCATATCTCACAGATTCCAAAATTACAAAGAGCTATCCCTTTCTTCACTATATATCTTTCCCAGGAATATTTACTATTCCAAACTTAAACCATGTACAGATGGTATCAAATAACAGGCACAGCACCAGAATGAGAAGTTTAGCCTTCCATACTCAAATTAAGCTGGTAATCCTGGTGAGGCAAAATGGATGACCGAAAGAAAGCATCAGAGCCCTTCCTAACCTGAAAATGAAAAGGTAAGAAATGTCAAAGAGGGAGAAACAGCAAAAAAAATGGATATGCGATGAAATTACCTATGTTATGTTCCCAGGTATTCCATTAAATCCTCGTCATGTAGCAGATCATCAATATCTGGGATCGGACTGTTCATACTGATATAGTCCAAAGGCAACCCCTCAAAGGAACTGCCAACAAACTTATCTTGCTCAGCATAGAAAGGAAAATCTACGAGATGTTGCATATCTCCAGGGACAGAAGTTGAATTTCCAGCACCAGTAACATGATCAATATAAGGACTGTTGTCAGCTGGTGCCCTGATACCCATGGGAACCATATGATGATCCATCATAGCTAATGGCAGTGATTGTTTTGGAGGTAAAGTCTGATAACTACTGTGAAAATTATGAAAACCAGAATCAGCATCAAGTGGAAAGGGATTTCCAGACTTTGATCTGGCATTATCACTACCTTCATAAGGTAAACGCTGGCCTCCCATGTATATGCTTACAGGAGTAACATCTGCAGCTTGGGCATTATCAAAGCTACTAACACCAGCATCAGGAAGATAAGCATGCCCTTGAGCATCTCCTCTGTGCTGTAAAGCTTCACTTGTAACGCCTATCCGATTGAAGCTTATAATCTGGTTACCCATGCCTGGAATTTCTACTTGGTCAAGCTGGTTCATATCAGGAATAGAATTTCTTGAATTTTCGGGTGCATCACCAGTTCTTTGTACCTCCTGCTCAATAGCAATGAAACTGCCACGTAATCTTTTTCTCTTTGGTTGTTCTTTTGTTCCTGCCTTAAGAATAACAGGCTGATAAAGATGTTTAGTGTTTGGCCTTTCTCCGCCTCTCCTTGAGACATTCTCGTCACTGGATTGTGCAGCTGGAGGAAGACCTTGCTCATCATCTTTAGATGATGTAGAAAGAGGAGCATCCTCAAAACCATCAACATCATACTCATTACTGCTGCTATGTGTGTTCCCATTTTCAATCTTGTCAACTCGAGCACGGTGGTGGGTAATCTCAGAGACACCATTGTCAATGCTGCGAACAAGCCTTTCTTCTCTCTGTAGGACTCCCAACCAAATCAGGCTTTCCTTTGCAGTCATTTTATCCTGCAAACATTTCGATTTGCGTACATGGTTTCTGATCTTATCAAAATTGGGGGACATGTGCTTGATGACACATGTAAGCACACCAACCTTCCAAACTTTCTTAAGATCATGAGGTTTTTTGTAAGGAGCAAGCTGTCCCCTCGGAAGGCCCAAGGCAACCCACCATTCTTCATTCCCTGCAGGCCACCATGGGGGTGGGGTGCCGTTCTCCAACGGGTACTTGCGCTGTGGTGGATTACAGTGCTGCATCAACGATGAAAGCAGTGAGCCCAGAGTGGCGTCCTGGAGATCCATCAAGCTGTGCTCGCTCCTGACCACGCTACTCTGAGCATCAGCAGCCACCAAGTTCTCATCCTCATATTTCGCAATTGCCGCGGGACCGTTCCTATCGAACCTCACCTTCTCCTTCCACCAAGCTCTAATATTATCCGAAGCGCCGCTCACGGGCTTCCCTTTCTCAGGGACGATCCCGTAGACGAACCCGCGGGCGTTGCACACCTCCATCAGCTTGAGCATGTACTTGAGGATCCCGTCGTGCGCCCTGGCCATCTTCTTGCGCATGGCCTGGTCAGATATCTGCTTGGGCTTGGACTTCTCCAGCTCAGCCTGCTGCAGAGCCAGCTTCTGCTGCCTCTCCTTGATCCTCCTGAGCCTGACCCTGTCCTTCCACATCCGCCGGGCCAGCTCCTCGGGCTCGATCTCCTCGTCGCTGACATCGTTCTCGGTGATGCCGTCAACCTCGAAGTCCGACGACTCGCCGAGCTCCGTGGCGAGTATAGCAAGCTGGTCCATCAGAACAACCGTGGTGTTGGCAAATGGCAATCCCGCTCACCTCCTCCGACCCACTGAACCTCTCGTGGTCAACTGCTCGGCGCCACCAAGAGAGCAAACCATCACACCACCATTATTCTGGAAAAAAAAATAGACTGAGCCGCGCCTGGCCTGGGCAGCGCGTCCTGCGGAATCAACTCTGATCGACCCTTCCGCGCTGATGACGAAGAGGGACCTAATCAGAGCACGAACAACAGATTGATCACCAAACAGCGAACGAATTCCGCAACTAACTGAAACGGAAGGTTGGAACGATTTCGAGGATTTTGATTGCGCGCTATCACGTGAGAGCAAGGATCTCCCTGGGGAAAACGAAACGAAACGAAACGAGACTCCCGTAGCAACCAATTGGAACAAGCTAGGGTTTGCTTACCGAGAAAAAGTAGGACGGGAGGAGAAGGGGAATCCAATCCACGCCCGACAGGCGACAGGCGACAGCGCAGCAGCACCAGCAGCCCTGGCTTTTCGCCGGCGGCGCGCCGGATTGCGAAGGGCGGGGAATGGGAGCGGATTCGGGTAGGAATCAGCGGAGGATGATTGATGGTCAAGGGGAGGAAGAAAGTGGGGAGATTTTCCGAGTTCTGCTTCTGCTAACTCGATTCGGTTTTCTTTTTTATTTGTTACTAGATAGAAAAATGGAAAGTGGAAAAGGAAGGAAAGGAAGCTCGTAGAGGAACAGAACAAACACGAGACATCCGCTCGTGTGTTCTCTCGGATCTTCTGCTCCAGGTAGCTCTGTGGACAATCTTGCGGGGGGAACTTGCATAACTTTTTTTTTCTTCTCCCCGCCTTTAGCTTATGTTTTTTTATAGTAACAAGTTTTTGAATGAGAACATGCTTGGGAACTTCGAATTTTATTTAACATGTATTTGAAAGAGCGTGTTCGTTCAAATATGTTCATGGTCTCATAATCATCTCGAGGTGTTTATTGCTAGTGGAAATTTCTTGCTTCCGGTCTTCGTGATCATGTTATCAAAAAAAATCTTATTTATAAGTTTTTAAAATGGATAAAATACATATGTACCCAATGGTGCATCCCACAAACATGCAAAAATTAATGTCAACTTTCTGTTTTGACACAACTCATGACTTTGTCAAACTCCATAGGTGCGGAGGGGTGTTTTTTCAGGCGCTCCCCCTCCTTTTTCAAGAATGAATGAGCTGCATATTTTAAAATCACTAAATTTATCATTTTGTGTAGCATAACACAAATAATTTTGCATTGCGATTGTCCATGTTTGTAGGATATCTCATTGGCTATGTCCAAATTGTTTTCCATTGGTTTTTGAAACCTGTAAATATTTTTAAGATATCTTAAAATGAAGGGAGCACTACAACTCTAGAGGTAAAGACACTTTTTCAGCCAAGTCCCATAAAGATATGACAAATTTTCTATTTCTAATACAAGTGAGAATTAGCTTAGACCACAACCAACTCTTTTCTAGCCGGTGGATGTTGCTGCCATGATTCGTGCAAGTCAGTTGGATAATGGTGCATATGAAAAAACTCTGGTCACACCATGTTTGTAAATTATTTTCGGTTAGGTTGTAGTTTAAGCATAATAATTGCACAATGATTGCAACTATTTTGTTTTCATTTTACAGTGAAATTTGACACGTTCAACCATGTCACAACTAAATAATTAGAATTTTCTTTCCGGCATGTGTGACATTCTTATTCGAATAATGACGACCAGACCAATAAATAAATATCAAATCACACACTAGCATCAACACGTGGCGCTATAGTACTGTCTATAATAATGTCGGGGCTTGTGAACATGTGCTCAGTGTCAACGGTATGAAAGTATGTACGCCCTTCGTTTGTAATTATAAGAGGTTTTAACTTTTTTCTTCTAATTCTTATATATCTAGCCATGTGTTTAGTAGGTACGTGTGTTCACTTCTTTCGGTCTATATGTAATCCAAATTGAAACATCCCAAACATCTTGTAATTGGGAAGGAAGCAGAGGACGATCGGTCTAAGAATTTCTGGTCGTTCGAGCCACTTGTGACCCAAGTAGGATTAGCATTCGTCTGTGCGTGCGTAGCCACAGAATCTGCGCAGACTGGATCCCGTCGTCCTGGTCAGCGATGATGTTGCGTCGCTGTTTTCGCTCAAAATAATGCGCTTATCTCTAGCCTCCACATAATAATACTGTACTCACTCAGCCATCCTATGATTCCCGCTCCTGCCCATGTCATTTTCCTCCGCCTTTTTTGACGACGGCGCTCGCCGAGCCGCCGATCCCATCGAGCACTACGGAGTACGGACGGACGCAGCGGCGCGACAACGAGAGTGCTCGACTGAATCAACGCCGTCCATTTGAGAGCACTTATTTTAGTTACTGACGGCCCAAGTGTCGGGGATGTAATCCCCGGTACCCTAAAGTTATGGTGTTGTCATGGTTATGTTCGAGTGAAGAGACGCTACGCGGACCGACATAAGCATTCTCCCGGCCAGTCTAAGCTGGGGATGGGCCGACTTTATGGATAACCCGGGTGGACCGAGGTAGCCAGTAGAGGGGCACGATGCCTGTGTACTTCGGGCCGTCCGAGTTATCTCCAACCTCGACCCTCACCTTGCCGACACCACCAGGCCGTCTTCAACCTCGCCCCGGCACTCCCGGCTTCCCCGACATGGCGCCACTCCCGGCTTCCCCGGCATGGCGCCACTCCCGGCTTCCCCGACATGGCGGCACCTCGACTTCCCCGACATGGCGCCACTCCCGGCTTCCCCGACATGGCGCCACTCCCGGCTTCCCCGACATGGCGGCACCCCGACTCCCTCAACTGGTACGGATGATTCTGAAGACATGCGCAAGCGGACAAGACAAGGACGCGCGCCGCACGGGTCGTACCTGTCCAGGAAGTGACCAGGCATGGCTACAGTGCCGGTGATGTGACTAGAGTACAACTCATGATGCAGGGAACAGTGTTGACAAGACCCCAGTAGTCTTGTCAGCTACAGTGCATGTATAGTGGCATGTGGGCCACCTCTTGTCCCCTGGGCTCCTCCTATATAAGGAGCACCAGGGGGAAGGCCACGGGGAGAGCCTCACACATCCACAGCCACGGCTCCCCCCGCAGCCCCATTTTTCCCTTTCCTTCTTGCTCTCCAAGACCTCTTAGAGGCACGTCTAGCAGCTCGCGGAGCATTTGTATCGCCCGAACACCAGTGAGAAATACAACAAATAGGCTAGATGCTGCAGTAGGGGTTTTATCTCCTCACGAGAGCCCCGAAGCAGGGTAAATCCCCGTGCCCGCGTGTTCATCTGTGTGTGCTTCTCAGCGCGCTATCCCTCCCCGAATCCTCTAGCGTCCATCGACCCCACAAATTAGCCTACCCGTAGGCATCTGTCTGTTCACCACGACGACAGTTGGCGCCCACCGTGGGGCATCAGTGGCGCTTGCTGGACTAATTTCGGACGGGACCTTCTTCATCGACTCGGGGACTCGACATCACCATGGTCTCCACGCCCCGACTTGCTGCCGCACGCAGAGGCTGTTGCGACCTACACCAGCGCTCGCCGTCGACAGATTCCGGGTGACTCCCCGACAGTTGCCCGGGTCATGTCGGCTCCGTCGATCCCGACCGCACCAGTGCTCCGTGAGTATCTTCGTCTGTATCATGCAGTTGGCCTGTCTTGAGAGTAACTCGGGGACAGCCCCTTCTTGCCTAATTTAGTTGTTAACCCGGGAGCGAGAGGTCGTAACCCGGGAACTGCCATGTTGTGTTACCTATGCGTTTTCCCCGGGGGCAAGATGTCTTGACCCGGGGACTGGCTTACCGGTCAGTTGTGTTTTCTCCTAAGTCGGTAGAGTAACTCGGGAATTAATTTACCTGTATGCATGTGGTTCGTGTCTGTTTTCCTAAGTTATTGCTGTGTTGGCACACCGAGATGAATTTCGGGGATTGCCTTATCTTGATGCGCGGTGTCGGTGTCGTTTGTGTGCCGAATAAACTTATAACCGTGTTTCAAAGTTAAAGTAATGTATGCTATGTGAAATGATCTTGTGACTCGACTGACGGATGCCCAAAGTGGTAGTCAAGAGCAAAGATAGTGGAAGGTGGTAAACATGAAAACAAACTCGGGGACTCGGTCTAAAAAGCAATTCGGCATGTGTTATTTTATTAACCAGGTTCCCTCATTATGTTTTCTGTATGTCGGATAACTTTAAGCCTTACCTCAGAGGTTTACGAGTACTGTATACTATGGTTCTGATTTTGTGACTCGACTGTCGAACACCAACATGGTAGACAAGAGCAGAAATCGCTAAGTATGGTAAACACGAAGTAAACTGGGGGGCTCGGACTGAAAAGTAATTCGGCATATGTTGTCTGTGTTTTCCCCGGGAACAAGATGTCTTGACCCGGGGACTGGCTCGCCAGTGCATTCTGTTCTTTCTGCTAGGTCTCTAGAGTAACTCGGGGACTCGGTGGAAACCGAGTCCGCACCCTATCGTTTAATTTTCCTGTTAGAGTTACTTTCTGTCTTGTGCTAAGACTTACTTTGATCCGTCAATATAGAGTTATTGTCCCTATTAAATATGTATATGCTTGGACTAACATTGAAAGGTGATGTTGATTCTGCTAAAAGAGTACTTTTTACCGAGTTATCCCTGAAATCCGAGTTATCCTCAAAACCGACTTATCATGAAATCCGAGTTATCCTGAAATCCGAGTTATCCCTGAAATCCGAGTTATCCTCAAAACCGACTTATCATGAAATCCGAGTTATCCTAAAATCCGAGTTATCCTGAAATCCGGGTTATCCCTGAAATCCGACTTATCCTGAGATCCGACTTGTCCTGAAATCCGAGTTATCTTGAAATCCGAGTTATCCTGAAATCCGGGTTATCCCTGAAATCCGACTTATCCTGAGTTCCGACTTGTCCTGAAATCCGAGTTATCTTGAAATCCGAGTTACCCTGAAATCCGAGTTGTCCTGAAATCCGAGTTCAATTTGCAGATTCCGAGATGAAGTTGTGATCCGACGTATATTGTTCAAATCTGACATGCAGGTGGCTCAAGTCAAAGTATTGGTTTTTCTAGATCGCCGTTTATTTCGGCTCGCCATAGTATCGTGGCATCATCCTGTATCCCCGGTCATCGTTCATGTTGGTTTGTGAAATGAGATGTGTGATATGCCCAGAGTGGCCGAGGTACCGAGATATGTGTGATATGCCCAGAGTGGCCGAGGTACCGAGACATGTGTGATATGCCCAGAGTGGCCGAGGTACCGAGACATGTGTGATATGCCCAGAGTGGCCGAGATATCGAGACACCCGAGATACACTTATGTCACATCAGCAGAGGTTGGAGGCGTCTGTGTCGGTATACGCCCAGAGTGGCTAAAAGCCGGCACATGAGACTCTGTGTCGGTATACGCCCAGAGTGGCTAAAAGCCGGCACATGAGACGTCCGTGTCGGTATACGCCCAGAGTGGCTAAAAGCCGGCATGTGAGGTATGTTTATGTCAAGCCGGCAGTGGCCGAAGACATCTATGTCGGTAAAACGCCCAGAGCGGCTAAGGCACCGGCATATGATTGTATTTTTGCAGGTACACGGTGGAGTAGGTAAAGATGGTGGTGTTATTATTTTTTCTAAGTCTGCGCGCGACTCTGCGAGTCCCCCGCAGCCTCGGGGACTAGTGTCGGGGATGTAATCCCCGGTACCCTAAAGTTATGGTGTTGTCATGGTTATGTTCGAGTGAAGAGACGCTACCCGGGCCGACATAAGCATTCTCCCGGCCAGTCTAAGCTGGGGATGGGCCGACTTTATGGATAACCCGGGTGGACCGAGGTAGCCGGTAGAGGGGCACGATGCCTGTGTACTTCGGGCCGTCCGAGTTATCTCCAACCTCGACCCTCACCTTGCCGACACCACCAGGCCGTCTTCAACCTCGCCCCGGCACTCCCGGCTTCCCCGACATGGCGCCACTCCCGGCTTCCCCGGCATGGCGCCACTCCCGGCTTCCCCGACATGGCGGCACCTCGACTTCCCCGACATGGCGCCACTCCCGGCTTCCCCGGCATGGCGCCACTCCCGGCTTCCCCGACATGGCGGCACCTCGACTTCCCCGACATGGCGCCACTCCCGGCTTCCCCGACATGGCGCCACTCCCGGCTTCCCCGACATGGCGGCACCCCGACTCCCTCAACTGGTACGGATGATTCTGAAGACATGCGCAAGCGGACAAGACAAGGACGCGCGCCGCACGGGTCGTACCTGTCCAGGAAGTGACCAGGCATGGCTACAGTGCCGGTGATGTGACTAGAGTACAACTCATGATGCAGGGAACAGTGTTGACAAGACCCCAGTAGTCTTGTCAGCTACAGTGCATGTATAGTGGCATGTGGGCCACCTCTTATCCCCTGGGCTCCTCCTATATAAGGAGCACCAGGGGGAAGGCCACGGGGAGAGCCTCACACATCCACAGCCACGGCTCCCCCCGCAGCCCCATTTTTCCCTTTCCTTCTTGCTCTCCAAGACCTCTTAGAGGCACGTCTAGCAGCTCGCGGAGCATTTGTATCGCCCGAACACCAGTGAGAAATACAACAAATAGGCTAGATGCTGCAGTAGGGGTTTTATCTCCTCACGAGAGCCCCGAAGCAGGGTAAATCCCCGTGCCCGCGTGTTCATCTGTGTGTGCTTCTCAGCGCGCTATCCCTCCCCGAATCCTCTAGCGTCCATCGACCCCACAAATTAGCCTACCCGTAGGCATCTGTCTGTTCACCACGACGACACCAAGCCTGTGGCGAGAAGGCAGCCGAAGAGAAATGTTCTGCTGCTCATCGTTCGTTCGTGCGTGGCACTGATCGGCCAGGCTAGGCAGCTCTCTGTCTCGAATTTTAGCGTGAAAGGGCAGGTTCATCGAACGTGGACGTCCCGCCCGGGTTCATCGAACGTGGATGCCACAGAAAACGTCGACGTTCTTCAAGGCGCCTCGCAGCAGCAAAAGCTTCGCGGAACGAGCATCGTTTTTTCTGGGCCGTGGAATAGTACTGGAGGATTACACCGTGGGTACGGGCCGCAAAGTCCCGGGGACATCGCTCGGCAATTCATATTCGACGCAACGCCTTGTGCAACCTTGGCCCGGCCCACCGCTTCATCTGTCTACTGTTTCGTGTTCTTTTTTCCTCCGCTCCCTTCCTTTTCCTCCATGGATTCGCTTCCTCGCCTGATTCACGATCTTTTCCCCATGTTTTTTTCCACCTCAAACTGCAGGGAGGAGCTGATTCGTCCTTGTCCCCCAGCAGTCCATGGCGACTGCAGGTACGTGGATTTCGTATTCCATCTCCGGAATCGGATCCTTGTTCGTCCAGCTATAATAACCCTAATTTTTTGTCAGTTTGCCGTCGCCGATCGCCAGATCGCTTCAAGTCGCCGATTCATCTTGAGAGAGAAAAGCTGCGTTGTAGCAATACTAGTCCTCCGGTACGCAGCCTCTTGGTGATTCTAATATTGCTTCTTAAACTGTAGGGCACAACTCCTAGGGTTTTTAGTTGGGTTGGGGATTGAAAAATGAGGAATTTTACGTGGAGACGCGTTAAAATACAACCTCATTTGTTACGTGGAGAAGGAAAAAAATGAGGAATGTTACTGATGATGTGGCAATTGATCGCTTTGAGGCCATGAAAGGCCGTAGAAAAACCATTTTAGAGGTAATGATCTTAACTTGGCACTTTAGCACACAATTTTACTTCATATGTTTCTAATGGATTTTTCTTTGTTTGTAGGAAATCAAGATCTACTGCTACATTTGTCGCCTTGACGGCGCTCATTTTTCTAGGGTCAACTATTATTTCAAGTGGCCATCTTAATTTCAGAATTTTGGTAAGCATCTTTGCTGTTACGCCTTATTATTTTTTGCATTGAACTGTTAAATGTGTTAATATAATCCATAGTATTGCTTGGTATATTAGAAGTGGGACACCGGGACATTTTTCTGAGTCTGCCGACTCCGCCAGTGCAGATGAGTCCTACTTCTTGTTTATACTGATCAAATGGGAATTTCATTTTTAAGAGGTATCAGTACAATCAAATGCTGCCCAAATTAGTGCCAAGATGTGTAGTTTTTTTTTCACAAATCATAGAAGTACTTTTATCATGGTAGTTTTCGTTGTTAATGATACAACCATGGTACTATCATCTGATAACTAGTGTGATGGTTTTTTTCTTTATCGAAACACAATAATATAACATTTATTTTTGAAAACCCGTCAAGACGATCTAAGTGGTGTTGACAGGATATCTAATAAGATTACAGTTTATGAGATAAATACTTTTAAATTATAAATTTAGCGGTTAATGCGATGATGTGACGGGCTCCCAAATGCATGTGCTTAACTATATATGAGTAAAGCAAGTGGAATACAGTGCAACACGGAAAGACCAATTTATATGCGTGTGCTAATTATAATTTTTCAAAAGGATATTTGTTTCTGAAAACGTAGTGCCACTTAAGTGCTATTTCTCCATGTACTGCACCTCTCATTTTGGTCTGATCTTGTTTGGATATGATTAATAACTAGGGATTTTAGCGGGGCTTTTCTACGAATAATAGCTTAGATCACAGTGCTTCTTTTCAAAAAAAAATCAAATCTTCATTTTTATATAGTAGAAAAATTAAAAATAGACAAGTTGATAAACATGTCTAGCATGTACGGCTGGATTTACATCAATATTCTTTTCATCTCTGATCTACAAACACAAAGACAAATCTTGGGAGCAAAATTCAAATCTTCATTTTTATATAGTAGAAAAATTAAAAATAGACAAGTTGATAAACATGTCTAGCATGTACGGCTGGATTTACATCAATATTCTTTTCATCTCTGTAGAGCCATGTTTTGTAAAGCCCCCAAATCAATGTATGATTTATGACAATTTCTAGATATGTGGATCATATTTCTATGTATCCAAGTAAAACGGTCAGAATTTTCTGAAACTCCTGAGTATCATTTTTGGATTTTGTAAATTTCCAAGCTCATTGGATCATTTGTTCTAGCTTTAGCACTGATAGGACAAACGTGCTTGAGGTTGTAAATACCTTTCCGGAAAACTGTAAGCATAATCTATAAATTGTTCATTTCATTCCCATTTCAAGGAAAAGCATTAATTCCTAGTATATAATGACTTTGCGTCACAAACTCACAATTATATTTATTTTGTTAAACCCGTCAAGACGATCTAAGTGGTGTTGACGGGGTATCTAATAAGCTTACATTGTATGAGATAAATACTTTCAAATTATAAATTTAGCAGTTAATGCGATGATGTAGCGGGTTCCCAAATGCATGTGCTTATCTATATATGAGTATAGCAAGTGGAATACAGTGCAACACGTAAAGACCAATTTGTATACGTGTGCTAATTAAAAAAATTCAAAAGGATATTTGTTTATGAAAACTTAGTAATAACACTTAAGTGCCATTTCTCTGTGTACTGCACCTCTCATTTTGGTCTGATCTCGTTTGGATATGATCAATAACTAGGGATTTTAGTGGGGCTTTTCTACGAACAATAACTTAGTTCACGAGCTTCTTTTCAAAAAAAATAATAATCAAAAGCTTCATTTTTTATGAAGTGGAAAAAATAAAAATACACAGTTGATAAGATGTCTAGCATGTATGACTGGATTTACATCAAATATCTTTTCATCTGTGATCGACAAAAAGAAAGGCAAATCTTGGGAGAAAAAAAAAAGTGGTTTCCCCTCTTTTGTAAAGCCCAAAATCAGTGTATTATTTTATGACACTTTCTTGATATGTGGATCATATTTTTATGTAATCCAAGTAAAACGGTCAGAATTTTCTTAAACTCCTGAGTATCATTTTTGGATTTTGTAAAATTCCAAGGTCGCTAGATCATTTGTTCTAGCTTTAGCACTGATAGCACAAAGGTGCTTGTGGTTGTAAATATCCTTCCAAAAGACCGTAACCATAATCTAAAAATCAGTTCGTTTCATTCCCATTTCAACCAAAAGCATTAATTGCTAGCATATAATGACTGCATCACAAACTCACAATTATATTTAGTGGTATGGGCAGCGCTAGTTCTTCTTCTTGACGGAAAGACAAAATTCATGCGGGGCTTTAACTCTTTGTGGCAACTAAGTAGGGGTGAGAAAACTTATAGGCGATCACAGAAGATCAAATGAGTCAAACAGTTTATCATTATTGGCGCGGTGGAACTTTTATTCTTCATTATTACTTCGCATGTCAAATGGAGCAAACACCTAGTACAACATCACTCAACTTCGGCGAAGTAAATCCCGCAAGTAATGAAAAAACTTTGGTAACGCCGATGACATCGTCACCACAGTACAACCCGTAGTACATGCATATGCAGATACAAATGAACGCCGGAAATGGGCGCATGCATTATACAGAAGATCCATCATTTCTGGAGGAATTTTTCGATCCAGTAGCTGGACCTCTTGCGGTAGCGCTTGAGCGTGCTGCGGTCGATGTAGATGAGGCCGAAGCGGTCCTTGTACCCGTCACCCCACTCGAAGCAGTCCATGAAGGTCCACGAGAAGTACCCCTTGATGTTCACCTTCTTCCTGGAACACCCAAATCAGTTTGCAAAAGGTTAATTATACACAAATTTTGTGCGGGCCGGGTATTAGTTACACTCACTTGATTGATGGCGGGTGAAATGAGCAGTTATTTATAATGCTTACTTGATGGCGATGTTGAGGTAGTTGAGGTGCTTGAAGTGGTAGAAGATCCTGTCAACGTCGTTGAGAGCCGCCTTGGTGGGCAGCGTGCTGTTGTTCCCTTCGTCAGTGCCGTTCTCCGTGATGAAGACGACCGGGTTGTTGTACTTCTTCTTGGTGTAGAGCATCAGGTCGAGGATGCCCGGCGGGTAGACGAAGAGGATGCTGGTGTAGGCCTGCGGGCCGATGGCCTTGCCGTTGCGGAATCCGGTGACGTTGGCGCGGCTGTCGGCCTCGTACGACGACGAGAGCGAGTTGGCCGGCGGGGTGCTGATGGCGTAGTAGGCAGTGTAGTAGTTGACGCCGATAAAGTCATGGGACCCCTTGAGCGCCTCCTTCTGCTCCGGCGTGAACTTGGGCAGCCGGTCGCCGAGGAACTCCTTCATGGACTCCGGGTAGTCGCCGAACACGATGGGGTCCATGTACCACCCGTACATGAAGTCCACCCTGCGTTGTGCCGCGTCCTTGTCGGCCTTCGAGTTGCTGTAGGGGATGTACCAATGGCACACGAGCGTGATGCCGATCTGGCCCTTCTGCGCGGGCTGGTACTGCTTGCGGTACAGGCTGACGGCCGCCGCGTGGGAGAGCAGGATGTTGTGTGTGACGATGTAGGGCTCACGGGCCGAGTCACCGGCGCCGCAGGACGCGGAGACGTGCGGCGAGCAGCGGCCGGGCGCGAACACGCCGGCGCCATAGCCGTAGGTACTGTATGTCCACGGCTCGTTGAAGGTCGTCCAGTACTTGACACGGTCGCCGAACTCTCTGAAGCACACGTTGGCGAAGTCCACGTAGTCCTTCCTGCATAATACAGCATACGTGTTTCATCAAGAATTTATTTTTTTCAAAAAGGGGAGCTAGCTACCCGGCCTCTGCATCTAAGAGATTTATACAGCTCCATCAAGAATTGATCGAGTTGCTGAATCAACATTGTGTTCACCCATTGACTCGTTGTACATTCACAACAGAATTAGGATATGCAGATCTTCTTTTGTTTTTTTAGCGACCAGTGGATCAGATTCATATCAAAATTTCGATTCTGCCTTAGTCAGGCTGTCAGGTCAAAATATGTAAGTCAACTTACGTAGATCTCTCTCCAATATTTATGTACCACTAGTTCTTTCATGTTGATGCTTTGAAATGTTGGCCACATGATATTCATTCATTGAGCCTGTTTGTTTCGACTTTCGAGAGTGGTTAACTTTGTTGTGATTTCACAGATGGATGACTTACACAATGTTTTCACTCAGGAAGCCACCGTACTTGTCCTCCAGGCCCAAGGGCGTGTCCCAGTGGTGAATGGTGACATATGGCGTCAACCCTACCATGTGGAAGAAATAGTGTTATTCTTCACTGAAAAACTGGATCTGAAGTAGTTTTCCTGTAAGACAGTAGGAGAAAAAGAAAAGTCACCTTGAGCTATAACCTCGTTGATTAGGTTGTTGTAAAACGCAACCCCTTGTTTGTTCAGTCCTCCACTCAAGGAACCATCTGCAAGTAGTAGTGACCCCACATATTTTAGCTAGTGTTAAATGTGCTCACCGACAAAAGAATGATGAGCTTTTTTGCTGAGCTGAAGATAAGTTAGCTGCACTTGATTTTGAGTATTGTTTCTCTAGCTCTAGTGCGTGCGTTCAAATGAATTAGCTCTTATATATATAATATGGTGAGCCTCATATATATACGTACTTGGGAATATCCTGCTCCATGCAATGGAGAACCTGAAGGCATCCATGTTCATGGCCTTCACCAACTTCAGATCCTCCTGCAGTTCCGGCCGGATGGAAGATAATAATTTAGTTACGAATATCTCAAATGCATCTCACATATGCAACAACATGCCAGTGTACGTCCATATATACGTTGCTGAAGCAAAGAGAATTTCACCTTGTACTTATGGTAAAAGTCTAGCGCTACATCTCCGTTGTTGCCGTCGGCAATCTTGCCTGGAGTATGAGCGAACTTGTCCCACACCGTCGGGCCCCGGCCTCCTTCCTTGACGGCGCCCTCGTACTGCACGCACGCAAGATTAACTAAGCCGCCACGGCAACACGCAGCAAAAGTACTCGATCGACAAGCCATTGCTGAATGCAGCAGGCACGAACCTGGTAGGCCGCTGAGCCGGTGCCGAAGACGAAGCCCTTGGGGAAGCTCTTGCGGGTGAGCAGCGGCGTACGGGCGGCGGCGCCGCACGCCAGAGCTAGGAGGAGGAGGAGAGCGGGGAGGAACTGACGCCTACCCATTCTCACTCACCTGCCTGCTGCACCCTGGCTCTGAGGCTTCCCTCCGGCCTCGAGCTTCTATTATAGGGAGAGCTTGGCAGCAAGCTCTCCTGCTCTGGCTCTGACGTGGTAGCAAGTCCCTCGTGTATGATGTGGCTGCAGGGCAGGCGTTGACGAGCGGATCCCGCTTAGCTGTGAGGAGATCACACTATCACAGTCAGGCCAATAGTAGCACACCCGAGCAGCGCGCGTCGTGGTGATGGCGTTTCATGGCGGTTGGTTGGATGGATCCGATTGGACGGCTCTTTTTTTTAAAAAAAAAGGTCGAGCACAGCAATCTCCCTCTTCACACCCGCCACCTCTATCTCATTCTCATTTTGCACTCTCGTTCAATCGTGTTGTCGCCCCCATTGCTCAATTCCTCGTCATGCATCATGAAATGTTTGATAAAATTGTTCTTGATGGACTGCAGGGATGATCTGGTCGAACATTTATGGATGCTCACAGGAAACAAATAGTTCTGAGTGTCATGTTTTTTTCTAGAACTTGCCAGATTTTAAGTAACTTTTTTCTTTTATTAACGGTATTATTTCAATGTTTAAATTATTGTTGGACTAAATTAGAATGTGTTAAAAAAATTATATAATTTAGTTGCACCTCATTAATTTATGCGAACATATTTTTTTGAAACAAAGTTTATACGAACATATTGATGATAATAGCCAAAATTTGAATAGGGCCGTCCATTTCGGGGACACCTCTGGAGTCAGCCGTCACAATAGAGGCCGACACATGTAACATCATTTCGGATGCGTAAAACCGTCTACTGGGGGTGGTGGTGGAGGAGATGTTGTAAGTTCATCATTCAAAAAAATTACATCTAAAGGATGATGTAACTATGTAAGTTTTCGTAAAAAGTGGAGAAAGGCGTAAAGTTCCGTACACGAATCAACCAACGGTAAAGGTTAATCATATATCATCTATACATCATGTATTCCTCTAGACACTAGTATGCCGCCCACCAATCTGGCTGAAAGGGATCATCACTAGAAGGTTACATTCTGAACACATTAGTTCCTTCTGATCATAGTAGAAATTAACACATCTCAATCCGCCGTGTGTGTCATATGGATAATCTGCAAAAGAATAGAAATCTCGGTTACTGTTAAAAACTATGTTGTTAATGCCATTCCTTGTCGACCAACATAACGCTGAAACATTTATGCACATTCTAGTTTTTTTTATTCCATTCAACCTGTTGCCAAACATATTTGTGACATTACTTGGTTGAGGAATATGTAAGTAATTTAAATACCCAAAGGTACAATTATTGTGCATCAAAGCTTGCCACACCCATTTTAGTGAAGAAATTTAAACAACCATTTTAGTGAGTAAAAATTTGTTCTTAAGATTCAGTTCCTAAGTTGCCATAATCTTTCGGCCTACAGATAATAGTCTACTTGGTTAACAGGAAATTACGTTTATTTACACAGGTTTACTACAAAAGTGTTATATGTAGAAATCAAGTTACCGATATTTTTAGAAACTTAGCATAAATTGGAAGGTTTATTAACACATAATTGATAAGTACAAGGTGGCCATGTATGAAACCAACTTGCCAATCTAGCTGTCTAGCTTCCATACGAACCGGATTTCTAGTGGATACGATTCAAAATTTCAAAGTTTTCATAAATGTATAAGCAACCCAAGAAATCTAAAATATAAAGAACAAAGACTCACAATATTTTCTTGTATTGTTGTTTTTCATCCTTTGTCTTCCCAAAACATAATAGTTTGCTCTTAGGGAAATAGTCCTGTGCCAAGATAGTTGTTCAAAGATGCACAATATAATTTTTCACGTTAACGGCTTTCTCTAATTCATGCTCCATACAAGACATCGTTTCATAAGCATACTGCAATATAAATACCCCTCCCTCAAGGCCTCCAGTATATGTGGAAGGATAACTCTTACTTAACAATCCTCCTTTTCTTAACAATGAGAATTGCCAACATATCCACAACTAAATTGAAAGCATATAAGGTACAAGGGGTATCTCTGCCTCAAACCTTTTCGAGTCTGAAAATAAATATGAATAACACCATTGACATTTATTCTCACACTAATTATTACTTGAAAAAACGGTGTAATCCCTTTACAACACTTTTATGCGAATCCTTTCATACGCAAGGTTTTTTGCAGGACAAGAAATATCACTTGATCATACACCTTCTCAAAGTATAGCTAAAAGCAACACAACATCCATTTTACTTCTGTGAAGTCCATGCATAGTCTCATGTAACACATCCACCCCATCTAAGATATGTTGGCCTCCATGAAATCCGTATGAGTAGGTCTAATCACTTTCCGAGCAATCTCTGTAATGTGATTAGTACCGACTCGAGTAAAAAAATCAACATTTACATTGAGAAGGCATATATTACTGTATTTATACATTTTTTTGATAAAATTGTGATCACTCTGAAATTCAACTAAAACAAAGGCAACTCTCCTATTTGTTAGTGAACAAACATTGTCATCAAGTCCAACTTCATAGCATCCCAAATCTTTTGATATAACTCTGCTGGAAAACCCATCCGGACACGGAGTCTTGTTGTGCACCATATAAAAATGGCTTCATACACTTTCTTCTGCTCAGCTGTAACAATTCCGTCATAGAGAAATTATTTGGGACCGCTGTCCTGAGTAGTTACTTGTAATATTCTGTGATGTGGGCTTCAAAGTTTTCCTCACATACAATGGTTCTTCACCTTGTTTGAGCTAAAAATATATCTTCTTTTTCTATATTTACCATGCATTAGCAATGAAACGAAAACATCTCGTGCTATTTCTGCCCTCTTAGACATGTTTAACCTTAACCCGTTGACCCCCTTAGTTAAGGTCACTTCTAAATCTTGCAACACGGAAGCATCCCGTTCAACTGAATTTAGAGGTAAACTTTCGCTTTAATATATATTTATAGTTTTAACCAGACAATTTTCCTTTTAATTAATAGATAGATCAATCCCCTGTTTAAAACAAAAAAGATCATAGTAGCTAGTAGCCTCGTTTTCTCCTTGGTGGTACTTCCCACTTAGATATTTTGCACATCCCTTAGAAACCGCCGGGTTGTTCAATGGATCCATGCACATGATGAGGATTTGCATGGACGGTACGTCTCATGACAAGTGGGCGAGCGATCATGAGAGCTAATCGTCACAGAAATGTCAATGCGATGACATCGTGCACTATGCTCCCTCCGTTCCATATATACAAGATGTTTCTTTTTTTGAGACAATACAACGCGAGTGTGCACGCGCATATTCTCATCCCATGTCAAATCTGGTATTTGAATTCTGGTGGGCTTGAGGGTACAACCATCCACCTAACCATTCTGCCACATGGTTCTCTACATATAAGATGTTTTAGTTGTTAGCACACGTTGTCTAGATTCGAGTAGTTAGCATAAAACTACCACTCTACAGACTTAATTACAAAAAACTACCATTTTTGCCCGTAATCGCAAAAAACTACCACTTTTGGTCCGCAATCGCAAAAAACTACCACTTTTGCCCGCAATAGCAAAAAACTACCACTTTTGACCGCAATCGCAAAAAACTACCACTTTTAACCATTATTGCAATGTGATGTTTCTATTAATCTCGAACTGTTTATTTGTTTGACAACAATACACAATAATAAAGATAGAATCGACATAATCTTACACAACAATGGTTGTGTTAAACTATGTGGATTCAACCATTATTGCTTTGTAAAACTTTGTGAATTTACTCTGTGTTGCTGTGTAAACTATGTGGATTCAGCCAGTGTTGCTGTGTTAAACTATGATTATTCTATATTTATTATTACAGTGTAAGATTATGTCAATTCTATCTTTATTATTGTGTAATGCTGTCAAACAAATAAACAGTTCGAGATTAATAGAAACATCGCATTGCAATAATGGGTAAAAGTGGTAGTTTTTTGTGATTGCGGTCAAAAGTGGTAGTTTTTTGCGATTGCGGGCAAAAGTGGTAGTTTTTTGCGATTGCGGACCTAAAGTGGTAGTTTTTTGCGATTGCGGGCAAAAATGGTAGTTTTTTGTAATTTAGTCTGCAGAGTGGTAGTTTTATGCTAACTACTCTCTAGATTCACACTAGAATATGTACACATGTACAATAAAATGTACATATAAATATTGTGAAATGGAGTGAGTATGTCCTTTCTGTTTTCTTGAATGCTGATCTAGTGACTAGTATATGGATGAGACTGTTTGCGCTGGGGTCAGCCGGAAGTAATTCATTTGTCAGGATGAAGTGGTCTGGACAAGGGGTTGTTGGCTTGTTGCACACATCCATGCGTACTTCCAAAGATCGTGGGAGAGGCCTCCATGCATGGGCAGATGTAATTGGCAGCTCGAAGAGATAAATGGTGGAGTAACAAAAATAATCGAACGTATGCTCTCAACAACTAGTAGTACAGTAGAAAATCGGCACTAGTTCGCTTTTGAAGCTCGCTGTCTGAGTTGGAGCTGTCTCTCCTTGACGCGTGTAGCCAATTGGTGGCATATGCCGGCACGGGCTCGACGCCGTCTGTGAGGCTCTGTTTGGGAAGCTGCTGGGGAAGTCGGAGTCGCTGGCTCGCGGAGGAGTGATGATGATGGAACTTCGTGGCAACCTCGACGTGGTCTCCTTGTGTGTTTGTGCTTCGTGTGGGTAGCCGGGTTGGCTGTGGTGGTGTGCCCAGTGTGGTCGTGTTCCATGACGACATTGGTGCATTGTACGGGTTTTTGGCCGGTTCCCCTGCAAATGAACCGGTCAATTCTCTTCTACTTTTTAAATAAAATGAGGCAATGTTGCCCGTTTTGTTAAAAAAAAAAAATTGGCACTGGTATATATCCAGGTACCAACCACTCAAAAAATATATTCAGGTACCACCTCCACACCCTGGAAAATCCGAAGGAGAATGCTCCTTTTAACGGCGAAGACGATGCAAGAACGATGGCTGATTACGTACTACTCGTACTTGGTTAGTTGGTTTGCGAGCGACCACTCCACTTAACTGTGCTGCAACAAGCAGAGCAAGGAGCTAGCGTCAGTGTCCATAACTTGGCTGTCGAACAAGGACGTACGCGCCATCCGCGTGCGCGCGCGGTGAGATCGATCGCGGCTTGCAGACGACGGGCCGGCACGGGGCCAGATCGGGTTTGGATTTGCTATTGCAGAAATTAATGGCGTACAGAGTACAGTCGTCCACATGCCGCGGGGCAGATCGTTTTCAAACTTCGTCTTCTTCCGCGCAGGCAGGCTGGGGCGGAGGAGATCGCGAGGCTAAGCGAAGGGAGAGTCGAGTCGATGTGGATCCGGAGCAGTAGCTGGAGGGCCAGTATCAGCATCTCCATCAGTGACGAATAGGGCCTTACGGACAGTTAGGGCGTGTTTGGTAGGTCGGGTGGGCTGAGAGATTCCCACCTCACCCCAATTTCAGTTGTTTGGTAGCCCGTATTTGCCATCTGGGCCATGCCCATCTCATACGAAAAACACCCCTCAGCCATGCTCGTTAGAGAAGTGAGAATCGAGCTTCTCTACTCAGCCTGGCCGAGGTCATACCGAAACAATTCCCACGCGTGGGCCCCACCATGCGCGTCGCGCGACGCGAGCGGCCACCCCTCGCGAAATTGTTGGTCATTCTCCCCGTTTCGCCTCCCGCCTGGCCGAACCATGGAGCTCACCGCGCCGCCCCTGCACCTAGCGCTGCCGCCGCCCCGTGCCTGGCACCGCCGTAGCCCCACGCCTGGCGCCGCACAGCGCGGTCCGCGCTCCCTCCGGCCATGGCGCTGCGACCCCGCCGTACAGAGCGCGACCGGCGCCGCCCCGCGCCTGGATGCGGCAGAGAGACCACCGCCGCCACCTCCCGGTCATGGAAGACCACCAGGACCGTCTCCTCGCGCGGCACGGAGCAGCCAAGCGCCGGAGACAGAGCAGCCCACCATTGACGATTTTGGAGGACCTGATTGCTTTTTGGTTTTTCTGTTCAGGGTCCTCTGTGTAAGATTTGGGACGTAATTGTAATTTCTTTTTCTGGACTCTAATCTCAGCATGTCCCAAAGCATACAAGCCACCAAACAAGAAGAAAATCTCATGCTAACCCGGCCCATATCAGCAGCTTGTCTCACAGCAGCTTGTCTCAACCCATACAAGCCACCAAACAAGAAGAAAATCTCATGCTAACCCGGCCCATATCAGCTTGTCTCAGTTGGGAATTAGTTGGTGAGCTGATACAACCTACCAAACACGCCCTTAGGTCCGCGTGGTCCGATTAGCATTAGCCGGTGGGCATGGGCGAGGATAACGAATAAATGGTGACAGTCTAACGGTTCATGATGCGGCAATTTCGACGCATTTGACCCTTTTTTAAAATTTATTTCATAAATGAATCCAAATCAGAAATATTTCATGATCTAACCTTTTTCATGGTGCCCGACCCTAAGACGTCATGCTCTATTGCACGACGCCCGACAAAAGGCGTCGTGGACTCTGCCACGTCAGGATATACGAACCCGCATGTCGATAGCACAACGCCCCGGCCCGGGGCGCCATGCCTACCAGCACGACGCCCCAGCCCGGGGCGCCGTGTTTTTTTGTTTTGTTTTTCGTATCTTTTTGTTTCTTATTTTCACTCATGCAACGCTTTTATATAAAAGATAAAATTTAAATATATCGTATTTTTTGGGTCATTACAACATATGCATTAGCTAAATTACTGAAATAGGATTGTAAAAAAAAACTAAATAGCACTTGCAAAATTTACAACGCCAAGTTCAAATTGCACCTTCCGTGACACGATAAAATCTGCATGTTACTTTTTTTTGCTAGAATATTTTTCTAAGTGGATGGGACTTAAACGTCGACTTGGATATATATGACGTAGACAAACCCATGTCCAACGATTCGATGAAGGTTCAGACTTCAGCCGATCGATGTTGATGTCGGCAAGGTGGTCGGCTAGCTCCCCTGGCGCGTAGGGCATCGCCCTGGCGTCTTCTATCTCCCTAACCTCCGCCACCAGAATGTTGGTGATCATCTGCCTTCGGTATACTCGATCTGGCTGCTTGACGACCATGTACAACATGCTCACCGCACTGTATCAGTATGCACTGAACGACGAGTCGTCTCCTGGTCGGCCACGTAGTAGAAGCTCACCGGCTTCAGGGTCTGTAACAGCGTGTCGTCCTATTCCGGTCTCAGCTGGTACAGGTGCCGACGTAGGAACTCGGGCCCGAGGAACACTGACGGCGTGGTGTGCCCGTAGTCCGTCATAGAGTCCATCCAGTTGAGCGGGTGCAGCTCTGTGATGGTGCGGGTGCGTGGGTTGGCGCAGTCCGATATGAAGGCAGCGATGAACACGCGAGCAACCACCTTCTCCAAGAACTCCTCCGTCGAGAGCGCGATGCTCATACCGGTGAAGTGGTGTCTGGCGCCCAAAGCGGCGTGGAGACCATGTACCAACACCACTCGTTGTGGCCAGTGTCATGCACTACCAAATGTAAGTGTTGTAAGACAAATTTAAATGTTATCTTTTGCATGACATACTACATATGCTGCATGGGTGAAAAATAAAAAACAACAACAATTCTGAAAAATAAAAAATAAATTGAAAACATACGAAGGACTCAAACTCACGACCTAAGCAAAGAAAACACATCACAACATATCCAAACCATTATGGTAGAGCAATTTTTGTGTACTTTATTAATCCATATAGCATTTTTCTTTATTTCAGATTTTACCTTTAATTTTTTTTGCAATCCTACTTCGGTAATTTAGCAATGCATGTGTCCTAATGACCCAAAAAATATGACATAGTTAAATTTTATCTTTTTTTAAGAATAGTACATATGTTGCAAGAGTGAAAAATAAAAATGAAAAGATTCAAAAAAAGAAAAAGAAAAAAGCACGGCGCCCCAGGAGCGTCGTGCTGGTAGGCACGACGCCCCGGACCGGGGCGTCGTGCTTTCGGCATGCGGGTCCGTCTATCCTAACGTGGCTGGCAGAGTCCACGATGCATTTTGTCGGGGCGTCGTGCTTTCGGCATGCGGGTCCGTCTATCCTAACGTGGCTGGCAGAGTCCACGATGCATTTTGTCGGGGCGTCGTGCAATAGTGCATGGCTCCCTAGGACCGGACACCGTAAAAACACCGTAAAAAAGGGTTAGATCGTGAAATGTTTCTTATTTAGGTTTATTTTGTAAAATAAATTTTAAAAAGGGTCAAATGTGTTGAAATTGCCTGCAGCCGGCGAGCCTTCTGGAACGCGAGGCCGGCGCGGCGTCTCCTCGGTCGAGCCTGTTCCGGCGCGTCGTCAAGCCGAAGACGGAGCCCGAGGAGGAGCAGGAGGAGGAGTGGCCCAGCCTGAAGGAGGCCGAGGAGGCCTCCTTCAACACCGTCCAGCCGGCGGAGGACGACTTCGCCGACGAATGGAGTCTGCGCGAGTTCACGGCGCAGGAGTTGGAGGTCCAGCACCAGCTCCTCGCCGAGGCGGAGCGCAAGCGAGCGGAGCGCCAACAGCAGGCCGCCGCCATTGCGGGCCGCCGCCGCGTCCCTCCTCCGCCGCAGCCGAAAGAGGTCTCGTACGTCGTACTCGACCCGACACCGACGAGGAGGAGGAGGTCCCGCGCACCCTGCAGCAGAGCAGGTGGTGGGGCGACGACGCCGGCGAAGGCCCGAGCAAGCAGAGCGACGACGACGGCTCGGACGACGACGGCGGCGACTACAGCCAGCCGATCGCGGCCAGCCTCTGCCTGTTCAACTAGGCGTTTTAGTTTAAATTTCTGTTTTAAGTTTTTAGTTTAAATTTCTGCCATGTAATAGGCGAATTTGCCAAATGTGAATGAAATCGCCACTGTTTGCGCCAAAATATGAATGAAAATCGCCACTGTTTCTACCCGCCTTTTTTTTGAATCGCATGGGCCGAAACTTGGGCTGGGGAACGACTGGAAACCGCGCTCCCCAGATTCCAGATTAGCGCCGTTAGGCGCGGCGGCGGCCCCATAACAGCGGTGTTTTGGGCCCTGGGGCGAGACGAGTGGAGATGCCCTTAGCTACCTTCGTGCATGAGTTCGGTGAGTGGGTCCGTGAGTGCATGGGTGTGTGGTGTTAGTGGCCGGAGTGGGCTACTGAACCATGCGTGCATATGCTTCTAGTTCATCATGTTTATTCAATAAGAGGAGAAAATGTAGTACATCTGTATTCACCAGGAGTGAAGGGCAAAGCTTCTAGTTCATCTCCTTGGTGAAGTGTGCGTGCGTGTGAGTTTTTGAGAGAAGAGAGTTGTGAGGTTGAAGAAGAGAGGCGCAGCGAGATGAACACAATTAGCATTAGCCGGTGGGCATGGGCGACGATAACGAATAAATGGCGACAGTGTCACGGTTCATGATGCAGCCGGCGAGCCCTCCGGAACGCGACGCCGGCGGGCCATTCCGGGATATGGCTCCTTTTCCGATCATCGTCAATCCTTTACGAGCTGCAGGGCCCTCCCTGACGCGATGTGTGTGCCCACTGGTGACTGATCGCTCCGGCTCGATCCGCCACGTTCGCCACGCCCACAAGTTTTTTTCTTTCCTTTTTTGGTTATTATTCAGTATGCCTGAATTATCATTTTTCGTCTCAACATAGAAGTTGATTCTGAGCATGCATGCAGTACGTAGTGCACAATATGTCACGATTCTTCACGAGATCGAAGCGCGAGGCCGGATGTCATTTTCTCGGGTAGTGTTCGAGCATGAAAGCGCAACGACCAAGAAGGCGGTGTATAATCCTGCACTATCCCTTTTCAAACGGAGGTAAAACCTTTACCTCATCGCTACTGTCGTCTCGGGTCATCAAGGAGCTTAGAAGAGCATGGCTGCTATCTTTTTAAATCGGAAACTTTATTTAGTCACGTCCTTTGTGCATGGTAGACGTAAATTACCGATAGTTATCACAAGCAAAAAAATCAAATATCACCAAAGTGTGTCATACCACATATAGAATGAACCGTAGTCTATCAGTAGTACAAGTGTACAACCGGCCAAATAACCTGATATAACTATTCGGTCTACGTAAACAAAGATAAATATAGTGTGTCTTGCGCCTTGCGGAGGGCGTGTGGAGTTGTGTCCGGTGGACCTTTAGGGATTCAGTCGGTTTTCGTGTTCGCTCGTCTGGTTTCATGTCTCCCTCTGCTGATCTACGAGTCTCATCTTTGGTGATGATTGCTACCCTGTTGCGCTCGTCTCTTGTGATATTAGTACGACGATTTTCCGTTTGTCTACTACAACATGCTCACAATTGTATCTCTCACGATGTTCCGCATGCTAGATACAAAATATTGGACAACGAATTGGAAGTTTCTCTGCACAACATCTCCCCTGGCGGGTGGGGTTTTCGACCTGCGTACACTTGAATGATAAGTTCAGTGACCAAATAATTCCGGTCTCCAGTAGGGTGATTTAAGTGCACACAAGTTACGAGTTCAGTGACCTCCAGTGCAATTAACACATAAACAAAGATAAATATGATGCGTCTTGCCCTGGCTCAGAGGCATGCAGAGCTGTGTCCGGTGGATCTTCAATGGGTTTACGTGTTCGCTCTCGTATGATCTAGCTTAACCTTAGATACATACAAATACAAAAAAGTGGACAGTGAATTGGAAGTTTCTCCGCATAGCAGCTCCCTTGTTTTGATTGGCGATGGGCAATGTGACATAGTGGAATCGGATGAGGACCAAATTGCGTTCAAGTCGTGACAAAAAGAGATGCACTTACCTATTCAAAGTAGTATTTGGTGGCTCCATCTCCATCTCATGGCCATTATCGACCGCCGCCGAAAAAAGAACTAGCGCCAGCCAACGGGCTACTGCCATGGAGAAGGAACATGCCGTCTCCGCCGAGCAGGCTGCCGCTACTGAGAACAAACTGGCCTGAGCGGGTTGCCGTCACCGAGAACGAACTGGCCGTCGTCGCCTCCAGAGAAGAAGAATGGGACGGTGGGGAATGGTCGGCCAGGGGTGGCACGGGCTGCCCCAAAATTCACTGTCTAGATACCGCAAGCAAATACATGTGACCTACACCTACCTAAATAATGACTTTCCTAGAAAACATCGTATGACAACGTTAAGAATGTTTAATCATCTCTGGCGTGTATTGACTATTTAGCTGTAAAAAAGTCGTGCAATAGCTATTGGTTCGAACTATGTCGCATTTTGTTTGAAACCGCAGAGAGATGTTGCACAAAAGATATAGGTTTGAACGATGCCGCATTTTGTTCGAAACTGCGTACTCCTCTGATCCATATTAAGTGTCGTCAGGTCTGTAGAAATTTGCACAGCAGGAGTACACTTCCTACGACACTTATATATATATTTTTTTTTGAGAGTTACGACACTTATATAGGATCGGAGGTAGTAGCAAAGAAGATATTGGCCCATTTTGTTTTCTGTGCACATGCTGCTTTTCTGTTAGCAGCAGCCAGGAGTCCAACTGAATCGGCCCACGAAAACTTTACGCATCTCCAACGGAATAACTAAATAAAGGATACGGCTCGGCCCATCCGAATTTAAGCACACTTTTTTTTTTGAGAAACAATTTAAGCACACTTTGAACTCCAAACAAATGCGCGCTGCATTGAAGAGTTTCGTATCCAAGTTTTCAAAGAACGATGTCAAAATACTGACTGAACAAATTCGAGATCAAGACATGATCATATACGCATCGCTATTACTATTAGCGAACGCGTTTGCTAAAGTCAAAAGTAGTACTTATTCGTAGACGTAAAATTAAAGGAAGCTAGGATCAGTACGTAACATAGCAGCAGGTTAATTGGGTAGAGCTAGCTACTCCACGGCAGCCAGCCGGACCACCTCTCCTCTCCACCGGGGACGACGGAGCGGCCGCAGCCAGGGCACACCACGGCGGTAGTCGGCTTGCCGCCGCAGTTAGGGCAGAAGTCGAAGAGTCGGGGTCCTCGGGGACCGAGCCGCGAGGCATCGGAGACCATGGGGGGCAGGCCGTTCTGCTCGCGTATGGCGTCCACGGCGTTGTGCAGGGCAGGCACGAGATTCGAGAAATCCTTCAGCACGGGCGGCGGGGACGACTCGGCTTTGTTGTCGTTGTCGCTGGAGCTGTCGTCGTCGTCGACGGCGGCGGCGCAGTTGCTGCAGTCGGACGAACTGCTCGGACGTAGGCACATTGTGATCGTGTTGCGTTGTTGCTTGATTGTTGATGATTCTTGATGATTGTGGGCGCCATGGGGTCAAGAACCAGGAAGTGTATATAGGACCTTGGAGACGAAGCTGAGTTCCACCAGGCATCGATCTGCAGTCCGAAGCTGGCACAAATTCGAACACACCCAGTTCATATCCGGCAGAGTATCCGTGAGCTGGACGGCCTTGTGTTCACGATTGCTAGGCCTTTTCTAGCAATAGCGCCAGATGGGCCTCCCAAACTACAATACTGGACCACGCCTATATCGCCCCGTGGCCAGTCTTCCTAAAAGACCGGAAGTACTACCTCCGGTCCACTAAAAGTGTCGTGGAGAATGTGCTACGTAGTACAAAAGTTCTATACTGGTCACGACACTAATTCTGAATCGGAGGGAGTATCTATTAGCCATGTGACAGCCCAAGAAACGCGGTGTCCTTTTGTTTTCTTTTCATCCTTTTTAGGTAAAGCTAGGAACATTATAAAACAGTAAAAAAAGAGACTTCTCACGCCGCTCTGTCATTTTCAGCCATCGGATGTCTTTATTCCCAAGATTATGACCGTTAGATTGCTTTTCAATCCTGCATTGGGTCAGTTATCGCTGAGGGACGCTGCTATGCACTTAACTCGGCCTTTTGTGGTGCACTTGGGTCAGCTTAAGCGCAAAAGCCGAGCAATGGTACCCGGTTACGGTTGTGCTGTAAAAACAGATGCAACACAAATGCAGAGCAAGGAATAGATAGGACGGATAGCGATCCAACGATCATACACATATAGCTTCATCTTCATCCAGTTATAACTTCGATCATAAAATTTCCTCTTGTCTATTGATCACTTATAACTTTGTGAGACTTTGTTCCTTTTGGCCTTCCGAATCTTCATTTATGTTCTTTTAGCCATAACATCATGGTGCCAATACCAAATGATCACGCTCACTTGTTGAGCATTGCTTTTATTTAGTTGACGCATGAGGTTTATGGTTCTATTATTTGGTTGGATCTCTTCTATGTTGTGAAAGATTACTTAATGCTTGAACTAAAAGATATATTTTCTTTTTGAGACTTAAATCACTTTTCGTGAACTTTGTATGGTTTCATGTCTCTAAAGTATCATCCATGAAAAGTCCTTAGCCTATTAAACTATCTTGTTTATTAATTGTTTGTTTGATTTGAACATGTAACTTTTGCTTTGAGTTATTTTATATCAGTTCACTTGCTTTACAATATTATATCTTGACTGGTCAAGATTGTGTTAAGTAGCATGTCACTAATCATCTTTGTTATTATTTACCTACTCGAGTACGAGCAGAAATTAAGCCTGGGATGCTTGACATCGTAAACGTATCTATAACATTTGATGTTTCGTGCTTATTCTGTATCATTCCTACATGTTTATATTTCATTATTATATCATTTTGAGGTATTCTTCAGTACTAACATATTAACAAGATGTCCAGTGTCAGTTTCTGTTTTCTGCTATTTTTGTTTTCAAAAAATCCTGTTAAAATTCCACAAAAAAATCTGTGAAAAATCATGAAAGAGTTTTACTTCGGAACAAAACTGCACGCCAAAAACCAGAGAGGAGGGGGGACCCCACCCCACCCCTGACCCACCCACCTGACGCGGGGGGATCCCTACGCCAGGGCTCGCCGGAGGGCACACTCCCGTCGCCCTTTCGCCTATTTATTTTCTCTCGACTAAAACCCTAATACGAAGAAAATTCTCCACGCAAAATTTCCGAGGCCGCCGTCACCTCGAAACCTAATTCAGGAGGGTTCTTTAGCCCTTCCCGGCAGCCTACCGGAGGGGAGATCATCACCAGATACTACTTCATTGCAGGGATAATTTATTATTTGCCACACTTTTCTCGGATCCTTTATTATTTGCCACATTGAGCACAAGCTGTCACAAATAATAAAAGTGAAAAGTAAAATGTGGCAAATAATAAAATCCCCCATTGCCATGTCTTTCTCCGGAGTGATGCGTGAGAAATTCTCGAGAGCCTGCCGGAGGGGAGATCATCACGAGAGACTTCTTCATCGCCATAGCAGTAGCTAGTCGGTGTTCTCTTCCATTTGTGCCACCATGTTTATATTTTGTTAGCTGCCTAGCATGACCAAAATCATTTTATTTTAATGCTACATGTTGTGTTTGTTAGGATCCGATGATTTGTAAAGTTATATATAGATTATTTACCATTGTTTACTCATGCTATTGTTATATTTATGATCTTATAAGCTCTTTGATACTTATGTTACTTTGGGCAAGTGGAGAAGGTCTTATCAACTTTGACTAGCATTGTAGAATTTTGCGTATTGTACATTGAGACTTCAGTTATTTGTGTTCACTTAATATCTTATACTCACTCCGTATCAAAATGTAAGATGTTGTGGCCACTTTTGATCATTATGTATCTAGACATGTTTAAATAAAAGGTTCATTTGAACCTTGCACTAAAACATGTCTAGATACATAATGATAAAAAATGGTCACAACATCTTACATTTTGATACGGAGGGAGTCCAAATTCTTATTCATTTACTATCTCACACAACACTTATCGTCATTGAAACATATATTACTTTTCGAAATGGCATAATCATCATTCGACCACAAAATTGAATGATGGCTACTAATGTTTTTCACAGACGTAATATGTTCTTTAACATAACTAGCAAGGTGGCCCTCGCAAATGCGAGGGCATCATCTTTAGTGTATTAAATAGGTTTTTGGTTTTTTATGGTATTAGAGATACTAAAGTATGATATTCTTAATACGGACACAGAAACCATGATGATAAGTGAAATAATATATGTGAATAATAGTTGGAGCCAATTTAATTTTTGACCAAATATTCATGGGATTTTTTAAAAAAAAATGTCATGCACGGTTTTATAATAATGTAGGTAGTGTTATTTTGATCTATTTTCACTCCTTTCATATCATTCCTTACTCTTCAGTCTAGCTGATATACAGTCCTACTTTGATATAATTGTCATGCATTGTTTTGAAATATTTTCAAAATTTAAATTAGTTAAACGTTTACTACATGTGCTTTAATCTATACTAATTCTGCGGCACCAAGAAATCATGCCCATATTGTCATCAACACTCCGTGTTAACTATCAATAGTATCAGTATGCCCCGCTACCTTAAGTCAATATTTGACAACTTAAACCAAATATGATAAAAAAAAGGTAATGTATGTCCACTGAAATCTTAATGTTTTAAGTAATAGCCGAGGAAAGTGTTTTTTTTTCAAAATAGGAAAGGCAAAGAGAATTTTAATCACGGTTTCTTTGTGATCAATAAAGAACCATTCTTAAGACCTATAACAATGCAAATAACATTGTCAATAAAAACGAATCATAGGATCAAACATTTTCTAAAATTTTATTTCACGTTTTTAATTCAGAACTTAGTGTAGCCTAATATCCAAAGGACCATACACACCTTTATTTTGCTGCCTACGTTTTATACACACTCTTATACAAATGGTATGCCAATTGACATTTATGTGCGGACATTTTCTGCACAATGTCGTGCATGCCCGTATCTAGGTAATTTATATATATAGTCTTTGATTCTTGTCACTCTACCACGTTTTTATAGTGATCAAGAACTTCACCGGTGTATACCGATCCTCATTTATGTTTTACTTTGGCACATCGCCATGTGTGCTTCTACAATAGAGCCACGTCCTTTTTTATATCTAAGCAATCCATGCAACATTATAACATTACAACAATATGCATTGGAATCAAATTTCTAAAAACGACCAAACGGTCAGATGGTTAGCGGAGGTCGTTGTACTTCCAGTTAATCGGAGGTAATTACGTGGTCAGCGTCCTATATACCTCACCAAGACATATTAAGCTTTTGCTTTTGGTGGAATAAGCTTTGTGAATCAACCACTCAGCATGTGTTTTCCAACTATATATGTGGGGGTAGGCATATATATTGCATTTGTTCAGAAAAATAATCAATTGTTGAATAAATAATTGTTTATTTTAACTATCTATTGTGTTAGGTGCATCATCAATTAATTAATAGGCATCAAATTTTATGTTGTTTCATGAAACTGGAACACTTTCATTGAGTTTTTATGGGGACATTGATTATAGTTCTTAAATCAAGTCGAGTATATTTTGCACGTGTTCCATTTGTTACACAGTAGTTGGTGTAATAATTTTTAAGTGATAAATCTTCATTATCCGAAGAAAAATATGAGCATAGTATTCAAAATTTTACATTGAACTATTCCTCCGACGTTGTACATGTTGCGGCGAAAACTTTCATTGGTTGTAGAATCAAGCAAACTATTTTTTTGTGTGTTTTTAGCTCGTGTAAACCTATATTCATTGGAGGATGCTTCATGGTTGATGTGTTTTTGGCCAACCGCGTTAATGTTTTTGAGCTGGTTGATAGGATTAATAATTCTTGAAGGTGAATCCCATACACATCTGCATGTTTGTCTCATGCCTTAAGTGATATGATTTGGGATTCTTAATGTCTATTTATCATTTATTATCCGGTGACCATGAGGACAATTTTTTCAGTTTTGATTTTCCTTTTGTTACGATATCTGGGAATGTTTTCCTTTCCTTTTAAGATGCCACAGTCTGATTTTTTTTATCGCGGTTGATAAAACAAAAAATTGTTACTGAACATATTTAAATTGAACGTATTTTTTTTTCGAGGAGCGGTTATACGTTCCTTAGTAGTACACGCTATTGACATGGATTCGAGAAAGCAGTAGTCACGTAGTCAATCAGCAGAGATCAACATGATCAAACTTGATGGAAGAAACACACCAGTTAAAAATAAACAATTGCTTTAGTGCACCAAAGAAGGAAGAAATAGTTTTCAATCAGATTTGAAAGTTGTCTATACTATCGTGGGAATGGTCCCGAAGGCATGGTAGCTTTGCATTAGAAGTTAAAAAGATATGGTGTTGGACAATATTAGTTGGATTACTGCCGCGGATGAGGCGCTCATGTTGCCTACATGTGTGTGCATTGAGTTTTTTTTTTCTAAAACCTATACTTGTCGGATCCAAGTTAGTGTACGTATTGTCTCCGTTCACTAATTTAAGTCACTCTAACATTTTATGATTCATATGTATTTAGACATAGTTTGTACACATTCATTTATTTAAATATCTATGTAGCTAATGTTGAAATATCTAAATAATTAACGGAGTATATAGATCTTATTATTTTGATTTAAATTCCTTACTATTGATTTAGAATATGTATGTAGAAAATCCTAACTATTTATTTAGATCTAACTATCAAAATAACTTTGATTTTGTTATCTAACGTCTTTAATTTAATCCATTGATTTTAGAATGTTTAAACACCACAGAAAAATCAATATTATGTACCGCAACGACCGATCGGTTTCGCAAATGGCAATGGCCGGTCGGCCGGCCGGTTCGTATATACAGTTTATCGTTTTGTTTTTAAGGCTGCATAGATTACGTGACTATGGGGCTATGGTCGGATGGTTTCTATACGCAGTTTTTTTGTTTTTTTTTCAACGATGCATAGGTTACTTGATGTGTCTTTGTATTTTTTTTTTGTGAGGAACGTCCGGGCCTAGAAAAACTCCTTTTAACCTGATGTTCTACGTAAGCCTATTTAACGTGTGGATCGTGTCAAAAGGATAATATAGTTACGTTACTAATATTCTCTAGTTAAATCCTAACCATAGATTTTAGATCTAACCATTAATATAAATTCTAATGATGTGGCTTAACGTGGAGTCTCTGTTACACATCCTTATATTGCTTTTAGTAGATAGATATATAGGACGTATAGAAAAGTATATTATGTTCATGAATCTGCAAAATTATTTCTCAGACAATTTCAACTCATTAAAGATGATGCAACATTTGTGATGCCCACTAGTTGCTGAAAACATGAACATGGAAAAACGACAAGGCTGATGGTACCAAGAGCAATTAATATGTCAATAGTTCTTACAAGCAAATTAAAGGTGCTGGGATGTTTAGTTCATGGACACATTGGGCTCCACGGGAGGAAATCCCTGCTCTATCAGTTGCGGATTTCCTTCCCATCCTGAAATCCAAATCGGCAAGTCGAAGGCGCACAAAACTCAGGGCGACCAATGTTCCATGCATGTCTCTTTGGCGTGACAGTACGTAAGGGATCAGACGACGGCGCACGAACTCGTCACTACTACAGAGACCAGTTCATCGCGTTACTGGAGTGGCTGAAGGCGCCGCCGGACCCATGCTCGACGTGCGGCGGGTTCGGCGTGGTCCTTCCCTGCTGCAGCGCGAGCTCGAGCTCGCCGAACTGACCATGGTGAACCGAGCCCGGATGCGGATGGACATCGCTCATGATTGTGTCATGCTGCAGGTGATGGTGGTGCTGGTGCATGTTCCTGGCGACCCCATGGCCATGGCCCCGGGGGCTGCCCCAGGAGCCGCTGCTGCTGCTTGCCGCCATGTAGTTGCTGGCCATGACGGAGGGCACCACCGGGCTGCCTTGGAAGGCGCTGGTCGTCGACATTGCCGGGGACCGGTTGTGGCTGGCACTGTGGGTACTATCCCATGGCTGAGTTGACAGAAGAGAGAGAGCACAGATGGAGTCGGCGGCAACTCCTGCGATACATTCGCCCGAGGGGAGCTCGAAGCTCGGGATCATCGGCGCGCCGCCTCCCCCGGAGCCTCCCGGGCCGTTGTACGCATGGTGGTCGCCGTATCCCGCAACTGCACTGCGATGAGGGTGATGTTCATGGCTGCCTTGCCAGTAGGTAGTGCCAGGCATACGGTGGTCGCCAGGGTGAAGACTTGGCCACGGTTCTCCCACGCTGCTTGGAGCCCTTGGGTAGGAGAAATCCAGCAGAAAGCTTCTGTACCTGCCCGGGTCTTCTGGAACAAAATTGGGCAAAGAGTGGCACAATATCAGTACTTTCATTTAACTTGCAAGTAACTATATTTTTTGCGAATTCAGTGATAACATGAGGCAGTTTCTTACCTTGGAAGGACGCAGAAAGACGGCCATAGCGCGAGGACAGAGGTCCAGGTGGGGGCTTCCTCCGTCGCTCATTGTGACCGGCCAGGCGTCTGCGGCAACTTCGTTTTCCCTGGTCAAATTCAGGTAACTGGTGGAACCTGTGATTATAAAGGATAACTTACGTTATGATCTCCATATGGTGATTTTACTACTCCATATAGAGTAGTGCGGATTCACAAAGGAACTTTTTTCAATTCAAATGATGAAGAGTAACTCTATGAAGGAATTTCGTAAAGACAGCAACTGAACAAGGAACCTATAATAATCGACATCACGCGACAAAAGAAGAACAAAGGGTATTCAATCATACATCAACTGCATATCATGTTGTTCACTATAAAACACTGCATGCACATGAAAAGATGGGAAATGCTAACATTGCAATCAAGAACCAGATACTAGCCTAGTATCTTAATAGCAAGCATGCATCAAGTGAATAAATAACAGAGCAAACCACATGCCATGTGAAAAGCTGCATCGGTGCAAGCAAACCATTTGCTATTAACCTACACTAATACAGTGACCAAAGAAGCGCCTTCATGATTAGATCCACACATGACGACCAAGAAAGAAAATCAACGCACCACGACCAGGGTAAAGAAGGCCCATGTGGATAGAACACCTGTAATCATTCCTGATAGTGGAAACGTGCAAAGGTTTATGGTACAGTCACAAGTGATATTTATCTTTCAAACAACGGGCAAGAACCTTCGCTTTTCAGACGACTCATAAGGCCACAGTACGTGGCAGCACAAGAAAAAGTTTGATCTTAAATATTGTAAATCAGTCTGCAAGATGATTTGCAGTTCATTTTGGCAAAATAAGAGTATTGTATGCGTGAGTGAACAAATAAATCTCCAGATAAAACCTGCAGGTGAACAAAGATGAGCTTACTAGCAACTGGTATTTGATTAGTGCATCATATATTAACTGAAAAATTAGCACTACTAAGAATTATTTTCGCATTCCATTTTATCTGTCCTAAACGATTTCTCTCCTCCCCAACTTATAGACAACTTATAGAGAAGATATCTGGTGGAAACCGGTGAACGCCACTAAAAGAATATGTTTAAAAGTTTTGAAAAAATGCATTACGATGAAAGTTCTACACACATGCAAATTTGCAAGTTTAACCTCAAAATGGTTTAGGAGCTATGAAAATTCCTAAACAAATTTGACTTTCAACTTGCAAATTCACATGTCTCTAGAACTCTACCCTCCAATGTCATTAATGCATTTTTGTTCCGATTTTTTTAGAAGTTTTAAACATGATTTTGTTCACTGAAAGTTGGTTTCTACCGGATATTCTGTCCAACTTATACTACACTATCAGTCTATCACTAGGGCATTAAATAGTACTAGCAGTGTACTATCCATTCATACAGTAGAATAAAGGAGAGAACTAAAAAGAAATCTAGGCTTACTATATGTGACACTCGTACAAGGATTTCAGGGTGTAGGCTTTTTCTGTCCCTTACTATTCTGGTCAGATTCTACCTGCCCAAATGTTACATTGGTTGCTGCGTACCCACACAAGAAGTACACCGCACCCATGCGTCATCACATGAACACCGCACTTGAAATTTCTGGGATGTGGCAAAGCAAAGTACTACCGGTAGTACAGCAAGGTGGCTGGGTATGAAAGTTTTCTTTTTAGTTTGGAAAGAAAGATTTTGAAAGGCAATTGCAGATGCTGAACAGTGAATACAGTTGCATTGCTGATAGCCACATGCTGGGGAACCAATATACTAGGGACAAGTACGCTAGCACCGAGGAGTAGGAGCGTCACGAGTGCAACAGTAACCGGAAGAAGCACATGAACAGCGGAATCCACCAAAAATGGAGTGCTCCAACTCGATCCAATTGCTGCTGGATCAGCTCGAATTGAGCAAGCAAGCGGCCGGGGAGTTGGGGGGAAACGAAACGAATTTACTACACCAGGGGCAGAGAAGAGAGAGAGGAGTCGTGTGTGGTTGTATGTAGGTACCTGCTGCACTGTTGGCAGAAGCGCTGCTCGATGCCGCCGACGACGACGAGCGGCGCCTTGGAGTGCATGGAGCAGACCTTGTGGCGGCAGTAGTAGGACTTGCCGCCGCTCAGATCCACGCCGCACCCTTCCACCTGGCACCTCGGCTGCTGCTGCTGCGAAGCGTTGCCGCCGGCTGGGGCAGGGGGCGCGGCCGCACCTCGTCCAGGCGCCAGAGCGGCGGCTTTGCCCCTCCTGCCACCGCCAGAGGAGGTCCCGCTCCCGCTGGCCACGTCCTGCTCGAAGTAGATCTTCTGGCCGAAGTTGAGGCCGTGAGCGTCGTCGCCGGGTCCTCGGCCACCGCCTCCGCCTCCGCTGCTGCCAGTCTCCATTGCCGCCGCCGGCCTCTCCCTCCCTCCAAGCTCCCAGCTTTTGTGACAACACACGCACGCACGCACGAACGAACAGGGACCAGTAGCCTACCACTAGGGCAGTAAACTAAATAGTGGCGGCTGGCTGGGTTCCCTCCTCCCCTCCCTGGCTGCGGGGTAGCTAGAGAGAGAAACGAGGTGATGATGAGAGAGAGAGAGAGAGAGAGATGGAAAGCGGCAGACGGACGGAGGGAGGGGTCGACAGCAATGGTGGTGGCGCCTCGCTTAAAATAAGTGTGGTGCAGTGTGTGCCCGCTCGCTCTGCTCCCACTGCACTACTATTCCACACTCTATCACTATCCCCAGCTGCTCCTTTTATAGCCGCTGCTACACTAGTCTACTCCTCGTCGTCGTCTACTTTTCTCCTCCGCTCCTACCGAGTAGGAGTAGACAGTATAGTATTCGTGGGAGTATGCGCTAGCTCGGTGGGGAGACGGCGGTGGCGGCTCGCCCCGGCTACGCTTGGCATGTACGCTGGCGGGCGGCCGCGTGCCTGCGTGGGGCTTCGCACCTCGCAGGTCGAAGCCATGGTGGTGCACTGCATGCATGCACTTGTTCGTCGAAAAGAAAAAAACCAGATCGATGCGCGCGGCACACCCATACCGGGCGCCTGGCGGCACACGTCCGGCCCGACCCGGGGATGGAATCACGGGCACCGTGCCGGAGGCGGAGGGGACGGGCCGGCCACGAGCGAGGTGACATGAATGAACAGCTGCGCCACTGCACTGTGCCCGCGCTGGACGCTGCCCGGCCAGGCCACAGTAGCTGACTGATCGACTCTGCGTCTGCATGCCCGCTTGCTGCCTCGGCGCCGGAGGGGCCGCCCCTCCCTCCCGTCCGCCGGCCGGCCCCGCTAGCTACGTGCACCGTGCACGGTGGCTGGCCATTCACGCAGGCTCGCGTCGTGTGCATGCATGCCGATCTGGCCAATGGCCGGCTCCTGTTCAAGCTGCCGCTACTGCCCACACAGCACACTGCCGCTGACATGCTGGCAGGGCGCGGAGCCGGGAGAGACCCGGCCCATCGATCGATGGGTGTTGCCATGGTGGGTACGGTGCGGGGTAGGGTACGGTGTCGAGCTCCTATCATTGAGGAGAGATCGATGGAGCTACACCAGCCAGCTGCCCCGGGCTCCAGCCTCCGGGGGTTGGCTAATCATGGAATTGATGGGAGCAGGTAACGTTAGGACTTAGGACATGCGTTTTGTTGTTTCAAAGTCATGTTCCAAAAGGTGGCGTGTGCTGTCATGCTGTGCAATGTTTTGTTTACGTTAGATCAGACTTCAGAGTAGCTGTCATCACCCACATATATATTCTGCCTTCTGGAGATGCGGCGTGTGTGCATATTCAGTTAGTTCAAAGTACTGGTACTTGCTAGCTATATGTGGATTACTACCAGTCGTTTTAAATTCCTTCTTGTTCCTCTATCATATCCTTCTTCCTGAATTAGGGGTCGTGTGATTGTTCCGTTTTCTAGAATATTCTGAATGCCATATATAGCTCGATCCGTCTTCAGTCATGTTTTCTAAATTTATTACGTACTAGGAGCAGGTAATTTGAGCAATGCCGCTTGTCACATGGGCATCCTAAATAATCTTCAAAAGTAAGTGTTTTCTTTTCGAAAAGGGAAAAATCACAGCTTCTGTATCGCCTGATGCACACAGTTGTTTATTAAAAATTATTTTGAGTATCAAGCGTTTACATCTCAACGATCACATAAGGTTGAGACATGTATTAACTAGCGAAAAAACAACACAACTCAACTATTGAAGACGACTAATATGTTGTCAGAGATATGCCAGGAGAAAAACTCCTGTGCTACCAACAGGAGCCGCAAATATCCAATAGCCATAAGTTTCTGCTGGACCAAAGGAAAAAGTGTAGCCCATAACTGAATCCAGTATGCCACCACACTGATAACCTATAACACATGGAAGTTCGCTTTCCTATTAAAACAAGATTATTCCGACAATTCCAAATGGACCAACATATAGCTGAAACGCCAATATGAATTCTAGGCTTAGTCTTTTTATCAATCTCATTCAACCAATTCTCAAATATATTAGAAACATTGGTTGTTGGAGAATATTATCAGAACAAAAAACTACCCGCCATATCAATCTAGCAAAAGGGTAAGTAATGAACAAATGATCAAAATTAAGTGCTACAATACATGAAGCCGTTGGTCGATACTTTGATTTTGTCCTCACTTCTCAGAGTGCTACAATAGGTTGGATCTAAAACTTCTCTCTCGGAGCCACCTCTTTAAGTGGTTCCAAAACTTGTTCCGTTAAAGTTCTTCTTAATTAATGAGATGAGGCAAAGATTTTGCGCCCGTTTCAAAAAAATATGTTGAATCAAAATACTACATTGTGTTTTACGGTCACTAGTATGTATTCTCCTTTATTGACTCACGAGTATGGTTCCATTCTAAAAGATTATGAAAGCTTAACATGTATATCACTCGGTATAATCATGTGTTCTTTTGCTTTTATGTCGATGGTGATATTCTCACAAAAGATCAATCGTCTAAACGGAATTGGCATGTGTTTTAGCTTTTGGTTTCAACAGGAGATTATACAGAAAAATATTTTGTATCCTATGGCTCGAGTAACTCAGCGTTCCACTTATTATTCTTTCAATATTAATCATTCATATATTTGGATCATGGTGGCTACATGTTGTTGATAAGTTTAACTATTCTCTACATTCTGCTCTAGGTTGTTGTTTTGGTCCATATGGCATTGTCGTAATAAAAAAATCAACAAGAAAAATGAATATGTATCACATGTGTTTTCTCATATATCACCTAGGAGTGACTCTAACCTCGAAAAATGCAAATGGAGGCTGAACTCTAAGAAGCTCGATATCAAAAAATTCGAAATCGGCATTCTTTATTTTGGAAAAAATCTAGATACAAATCCTAGGTATAGATAATGTCAAATTCTACTAATGTGCAAAATTACAATGCAAAATAGTACTATTTCAGTTTACATAAACATGATAATATGATATTTTTTTGAAGTTTTCCAAAAATGTTACTGTTCACATATTCAAATCCACCCATAAGTTGTCATTCTTGTCTAGCTTGAAATGCAACCAAATTTTAGCTTAACATTTTTCTCAGCTTTAGGTCATGTAATTATCTACATCTAGTTTTTTTCCGTCTTTTGAACTTCAAAACGTGGATTTTAAACTTTTCAAATACCAATCTACATGGAGCTCGGCCACCAAAACTTCTCACTCCGAGCTATCTTACAAAGTACACAACACTACATGTAGATGGAACTTGGTTCCGATAAATAGGAGTGGCTTAGCAAGAAAAGTCAAGTCGTGAATGCTTGATGATGATGTTTTGTGTGGTCTATCATATGTTGGGATTAAGCTTGATAGTGCTTTGTTCACCGTACCATATATAAATTACCCTTGATAGTGTTTCTTGTTAAACTTAATTTTATAACAAAATTGAATGATATGGTGATGCAGAGGCCGAATGCACTGAATTCCTTCATTTTCTAAGAAACATTACACAGAGCCACGAGTGCGCTTGACTGACTGTCTTGGCATTCCACTTTTGAGCCTGACAAGACGTCTCTTGCATATTTGAACCGCTGGTCTAGCCTGGGTCCGGGTTACACCTTGGCGTCTTCGGATTGGTGGAGAATCTTTTTTGTGGGCAAACCCTTTTTTTAGCACCATTGAGCTTTGGATTTGCCTCAGAATACTCTAAACTGGTCGGGGTTATATTTGGCTCCTCTACTTCACTTCATAGCGTGCCATGAAGTATCCAAACTGAAGAGACAACGGGTCGTCGGAACTTGCAGTACAAAGAAATAGATACTCCAGAACCTAGGCAAACAGAATGAAGAAAAAGAGACGCTGATGTGAGAAACATGGACCAAAGATTTAAACGAATTCTGCGTATCATGCTCACTCCGTTTTAAGAGATGGGACAATTACTTCTGTGCACTGGTTGGTTCTAATTTATCCGTCTGTGCCATACCCGCATAGTTTCTCTCGTCTGTGCCCTGGATAGCTCGAAAATCGCCAAAACGCTCTGTTTCGTCACTTGCCTCACTGGGTTCGGCTAGTGGGGTCGGCCCTTTGACCTTAGATATGGGCCCGGCGAAGTGCATGCACCCCGTCCCACTTGCATTCATGCGGCCGTACGTGCGCGTCCATGCCGTTCCACCTGTGCTCGCCGCGCCTTCAATGACGTGCCCCCATGGCCGGCAAAAAGCTGCCTCGCCGCCTATACTGCCGGACCGGACGTACATCTGCTCCGCCGTCCTCACGTCTCTCTTGCCTACTCTATCCTGCTGCAAGAAGAGCAGTCTGGAGCCGAATCAATTCCCGGTCGCCATTAATGCCGTCTAGACCGCGACGCCGTCCAGACCGATCCTACCATTAAAAGGAGCCATCTCCTTGCCCATTGCGCTCACAAATCCCCTCTTCCTCTCCTAGACACCTTCGCCCAGTCCCGTATCTCTTCATGCCTCGTGGTGATGGCAGCTCCACTCCCAGCTCGAACCGCCGCCGCCGCCACGTCCCCTATCCTTGGTTTCTTGAGGCGAGCAAGGGAAGCGGCATGGGGAGTGGGTGTGGGCGTGGGCGTGCGCGTACTTGATGACCCACAAGTATAGGGGGTGTATCGCAGTAGTTTCGATAAATAAGAGTGTCGAACCCAACGAGGAGCAGAAGGTGCTGACAAGCGGTTTTGATGAGGATTTCACTGTAAACACTAGCAGACAAGTTTTCAATAGTTTTTGATATGACAGATAAATAAAGTGCGAGTAAATAGAGCGCGTCAATTATAATTACAGCGAGTGGCCCAATCCTTTTAACAGCAAAGGACAAGCCGGTTTGTTTACTTATGATGACCAAACGTTCTTGAGTACACACGGGAATTCTGTCCGTGTTTCGATAAGTGTCGTGTGGGTGAACCTATGCCAATGCACCGCCCTTCGTAGGACTAATACATACTTATGATTATACCCCTTGCAAGCATCCGCAAATACAATAAAGTAATTAAGATAAATCTAACCATAGCCTTAAACTCTGAGATCCTGCTATCCCTCATGCATCGAAATATCAACGGGGGTTTAGGTTTCTGTCAATCCGGTAACCCCATAATTAATAATCGAATACACAATGCATTCCCCTATGCCCATAAAGGTGAAGTGTCATGTAGTCGACGTTCACATGACACCACTAGAAGAATGGCACCACAACTTAAATATCAAAACATTAAATATTACTCAACATAGTTCACTACTAACATCTAGACTTCTCCCATATCCTCAAGAACTTAACGAACTACTCACAACACATCATTTGAAACATGATCAGAGGTGATATGATGATGGATAACAATCTGAACATAAACCTTAATTCAACGGTTTCACTCAATAGCATCAATAACAAGAGTAATCAACACCGGGAGAGTTTCCCCTATCAAATACACAAGATTCAGCCCTAGATGTTACAGCGGGAACGGAGTGGACCGATGGAGATGACGGTGTCGGCGATGGAGATGGTGGTGTTGATGATGATGATGGAGTGCAGCTCGATGACGGTGACGATGGCGACGATTTCCCCCCTCCGGGAGGGGATTTCCCCGGCGGCTACGCAGCCTGCCGGAGAGCTTTTCTCTCTCCGTCTTCTCCGCCTCGTGGTGGCGGCGAAGATGATTTCTGTCCACCGTCTCGGTCTTAGGTTTTCGGGGGGGGATGAAGTACGCGAAGGGGCACGGCCAGAGGTGGGCCAGGGCGGCCCCACCAGGTGCTCGCGCGGCCAGCCCTCCTGCCGCTCCTGGGCATGGTGTGGGCCCCCTGGGCCCCACCTCAGGCTCCCCTTTTGGCTCCCTCCGGCATCTGGCAAAATAGAAACTTCCAGATTCTTCGTTTGGTCTTCTGAGCTTTGCAAATATTGTATCTCGATGGTGCTTTTTCCAGCAGAATTCAGACTCCGGAGCTCCATCCTCCAATGATCATCAAACATGCAAAATAGATGGAATAACATAAGTATCATCTCCAAATACGAAATATATCAATGAATAACAGTAAATTATGATATAAAATAGTGATGCAAAATGGACGTATCAGTACTCCTCCAAATTCGAGCAGGAGGCGAGCGAGGGAAGCGGCATGGGACGGGGAGTCTCCAAGGGGCAGGGGCAGGGGCAGGGCCATTGCTCCCGATCCCATTCCCTTCATCGATCTGTCCGACGAGGACGACGAGGACGACCAGGGTATGGACTGGACCATGGCCTGGAAGGAGGAGGTCACGGAGGTCCTGGACCCGGGTTTGACCTGGGCCATGGCCGACCAGAAAGCCATGGACCTGGCCAAGCATTCCGCCGCCGAGCAGCAACGGCTCAATATCTACTCGGAGAGCAAGGGGAAGAAGGAGGACATGTGGTCGGCGTCGAACAGCGTCGCCTCAGAAGAGGTCGATGCCAAGGGCAAGGGCAGGGGCAAGGGAAAGGTCGAGTCGGTGGAGGTTTCCGATGACGAGGACGAGTGGTAGTCCATTTTAGTTATTAGTTGCTTTATTAAGGGCAGGTGCCAATTTAGTTATTAGTTGTTGATCTATTTTATAATTTAGCAAGGGCAAGTCCATTTTGTACTACCATAAAATTTGGCAATGGCCTTGTGCTTGACGTTTCCAATTGTGTGTAAATCCAATTCAGTTTGCAAAGTTTGCTTAGAAATGGGGCCGTTTACCCTACCTTTGGAGCTCATTTGAAACACATTTTTCAGCGAGTCCACCATTTTTGCTTAGAAATGGGGCCGTTTACCCTACCTTTGAAACTCATTTGAAACACATTTTTCAGCGAGTCCACCATTTTTCTTAGAAATGGGGCCTTTTACCCTACCTTTGGAGCTCATTTGAAACACATTTTTCAGCGAGTCCACCATTTTTGCTTAGAAATGGGGCCTTTTACCCTACCTTTGGAGCTTATTTGAAACACATTTTTCAGCGAGTCCACCATTTTTGCTTTGAAACGGGGCCGTTTACCCTACCTTTGGACCTCATTTGAAACACATTTTTCAGCGAGTCCAAGCTCATTTGAAAATTTATATGGATTCAAGCTAGATTTGAGCAAGCTCATTGCTATCCTCATTTGGTTTGCCAAAATCCCCATTTAAGTTACTATGACGGGTAACAGTCAAAATCCGCATTTGGTGTGCCAAAATACCCATTTCGTGTCACTGAGGCAAATGGGGGTGGGCGAGCCAAAATCCCCGTTGGGTCCGCCGTGGTCCACTCGTCAGCGGGTGTACAGCCCTTGTCCTACGCGCGCGTCCAATCAGATCGCAGAATGAGCTTCTCGCGGATCGCCCCGACTATGCGTGCAGATTTCTTCTAGAGTAAATCGGACGGCTGCAGTTTAACGGACATTTGAAATAAGCTTCAAATATTGAAAAAAAATCAGAAAAAAGGAAAATCATGCGCACATAGTCGTATTATGTCATATACTAACGACTTAAGTTGAAAAACATGGTCTACATACATTCAAAAGGAGAAGGGCATGGATCTCATGTGATATTGCATAACTCAAACTATGAGGTCTAAGGTTAGAGAGAAGTGGTTTTAAAATTGCAACATGAAATTTTCAAAAACCTCACAAAAGCTTCATTTTGGAGTGACTAAGAAGGTCCATGCTTAGTTTTTCATTTTCATGTTTTAAACTTGTTTAAATGTTGGTCAAACTTAGGTTTGACCGAATTTGAAATAACAATAATAAATTCAAAAATTGTCGTAAAATTGAAAAACCGACGTACATAGTCTTCATATGTCATATACTAACGACTCAAGTAAAAAAACATGGTCGACATACGTTCAAAATTAGAAGGGCATGTATCTCATGTGATATCGCAAAACTCAAACGATGAGGTCTAAGGTTGAAAAGAAGTGGTTTTGAAATTGCAACATGATAATTTTAAAATACTCACGAAAGTATTATTTTGGAGTGACTAAGAATGGTCTAGCCTTAGTTCGCGCCCAAATGTGCGCCGTGAAGCGTCCGGAGCACGCCGTGTCGCGTCCAGAGTGCGCACTTAAGGTGTTCGACAGAAGTATAATAACAAATATTACAAACGATTCAAGTTTATAAACAAGGTCTACACACGTTCAGATCGCGTAACTACACATGGCGCGCATTGTGGGTGCCAGTTCACGTCCAGTTCGTGTCCATATTGCGCTTGATGTGTTGACACGGGTTCACCGATACGTGTAGTTCACGTCCAGTTCGTGTCCGGATATTTGCACGTAAAAAGAAAATTAATCGCGTCAGTTCTCGCAAAAAATGCTTCTGATACGTGTAGATGTCTCACAGCGTCTCCAACTGCATTAACTTGGACCAGAACGACGACGCGCATCAACTGTTCGACACTTGTACTCGACACGTCTAGGGGCACCAGATGACGTGGTAAACATTTACAGGCATGTCAGTTCGATTAGACGTGAAGCGCGGTCACACGATGTCATCATTGCGAATATAATCTGTAAATTGTGTAAATTGTGTTGTCATGTTACACTGCGTTGGCAAGAAAACGAGGCGATACGCCTATTCGGTGCCCCAAACGGTTATCGATTTACGCGCCGGCGGGAGTGAATTGATCACTATCCTTCACAAATAAAAACCCCAATCCCATTGCATTGCGGTTCACTCGCTCTTCTGCAGTTTCTCTCTTCTCCCCATTCCGAAAAACCCCAACCACCCCTGCTCTCCAATGGATGACTCTCCAATGGATCACTGGTGGCAGAACGAAGCCATCCCGAGCGACTCCGACGGCGAGGGGAACCCGATCCCGTGGTGGGATGAGGACCACCACGCCGGCGGCTCTGGCACCGACGATGACGGCGAGGGCGACGAGGAGAGCCAGGACGGCGCCTCCGACCCCGACGACTCCGACCCCGACTCCGACGACGACGACCACGACGGGTCCGAGGAGGAGGACTCGGACCTGGAGTTGGTGAAGGACGACGACGACGACGAGGACAAGGAGGATGAGGATGACGAGGAGGAGGAGGACGACTCCGACGACGACGAACCGCCGGCCAAGAAGCGGCGCGTGTAGGCCGAGGCCGGCGTAGTAGCAGTAGTGCATTAGTTGCACTGCTGATTAGTACTAGTATTAGGCCGCCGCCGGCGTAGTAGCAGTGCTGCATGCACTGCTAATCTTTTGTAATTGTGAATATAATCCTAATATAATCCTATTCGAGTTATAAATCGATTTTCAATTAGTAGTAGCAGTTTCAATTCGAGTTATAAATCGAATTTGAGTTTTCAAATCGAGTTATGAATCCTATATTATAAATCAATTCGAGTTATAAATCAAGTTTCAATTAGTAGTAGTAGCAGTTTCAATTAGTAATAGCAGTTTCAATTAGTAACAGTACTAATCAACGAATTGTCAGTTACTTTAGTGTTAATTCAGTTAATTCAGTGTTAACTCAGTTAATTCAGTTAATTCGGTGTTAACCACGTGTAAATTGGGGCTGAGATACCCAACCTGGGCGTCAGACTCGTCCCTTCCTGTCCCCACTTTGCTGGGCCCACATCTAAGGTCAAAGGTCCGACCCCACTAGCCGACCCCACGAAATTCCAGCCGAGCCGCGACAGGCCGAACCCACCAGTGAGGCCAAGTGACGGTTAGCAGAGGGAAACGGAGCCTTTGGGCGATTTGCGAGCCATCCAGGGCACAGACGAGATAAACTACGCGGGTATGGCACAAACGGATAAAATAGAGAGAAACAGGGCACAGAAGCAATTGTCCCTTGAGAGATAAGGCGTACAATTTGGTCAAATGACTATATCATCCTAGTTCGACTAAATTTATTGATAAAAATAAGAAAATCATGACAATATCATACTAATATTCATCGTAAAATATATTTTCAAACTGTTTTTATTTAATAGTGTAATCTTTGACTATTAATACCTAAATTAACATGACTTAGTTTTTGGAACGGATGTTGTATATTTTCTTTCATCAAAGGATACAATGTGGAGGTCCATCTAAGACACAACATCTCGTAAAATCTATTTTGTCGCAACTAAGATAATTAAAAAGAGAAGTGAGATTTATTCCCTAACAATTGAGCAGGCTCACCTGAGTCAACGATCAAAGGCGCATGTACCGTGAACACAGGGAATTTTTGTTTCTCAACATATTTGTAAAAATGGGACCACATTAGTTATACTAACAGAGCTTGTGTTTGTCCAACTCTTGTAGACACTTCAGGTGTTTTTTTATCCAACTCTGGTAGTGACATCATGTGAGTGAGTTGTACTAATCTGTGCAGACGCACTAAGCAATATTATAGCTCTTTGTGATGTTGCTCGATAAGTACAGGACCACACGGTAGAGAAATGGAATTAATCTAGAATGGAAGGTAGCTGCACGTACAAATGAAGAGTCGTTTAGCGCATTAGTGTTCTATAGGAGGCGAAGATACTAAAATTCTAACGGTGGTTGTCCTTGTTTAGCTGGGACCATCTGCATTCCTTTAGTCAGTACTGCTGGACTCTATGTTGAAAGAATCTGCCCAACGAATGTAAGAAGTACGAAATTTGTATAAATAAATGGAAATCAAATTTGCAACCCGTTCAGGTGCCCGTGTGTCAGGCGTATTTGACACATACAGATCAGGCCATCGGAAGGTTTAATGTCACCATCACAAAATTGTCACTATGCGAGGGTTAAAAATAGTGTGGTGAATCATACAAATTCACAAACTGTGTCGTTTGTAAGGCTTTGGGTAACCGGGCAGTAAATTTGGTTACGGACTGGTAACCCGAGCACCCCCGGGAAATAGTTTTATAGGGCAAAAAATCAAGTCTTTTTGAAAATTTTGAACTAAAATATTAAAGATGAGTTAAATTGTGTGTGTATGTTGTTTATTACCAAGTGAATCAGTAACACTGTTTGCTAGAGGTCACAAGTTCGGATCATGAATCCCACGCCGGAGGGCTTCACTATGTTCTCTGAAATCTTGTATAAATAAAAAAGAAGTCTTTCTCAGGAGATGACTCTGCTGATACCGAGTTCAATGAAAATTTGGGAAAAGGAACCCATTGTATGGGAAATACTTCAAGAAGTTATGCATTGCTTTTTAATATTTGGAACTATTCCGCGATACTTGGTGCAAATAAAGATAATAACGCAAAAATATAACTCACGAGTCCAACATGAGACCCGATTACAATTTAGATTAACGAAGGAAGGCCATACTACTATGTTGTCGGCAATACTGTGTTTTAAATGTAATAATAATATATACAATTTCAATTTCAAATTTTGTTTGAAAATTTTGGTCGTTTTTTGTCTTGTATTCCTCGATAACTGCAGTTTCCGGGAATCCCGAGCCCCCTCTGTAAGATTGGAATGCTATCGCACAGATTTCAGCAAACAACCTGTCGGGGGCTACCCCCGGGTAGGGTAAAGACAGGGGTAAGATACTCGTATTTACAATGGTAATTGTCCTTTGCCTGGCGCCAAAGGTCATATGACTCTTCAGGAGATAAAGGGACGCCCTTTGGAGGAAGCAGGGACCAGGCTGTCTCCCCTGGTGATACTATAAGGCCCAGTTCTTTTGGGGCTTCTAGACAACTTAGAGGTGGAAAAAAGCCTAAGCCCAAAAGAACTCAATTTTAAGCAGCTTTTTTAAACAGCCAGCTTCCACCAATTCTTCACAGTGGAGATAAGCTGGGGTACCCCTACTTCCCGCCGCCGCCCAGGGCTTCCCGCAAGTGGAAACGAACCGTTTTTTTCCGTACCCCTGTTTGACACGGATATTACTACCAATTGCCACCGCGAGGTCAAAAGCGAACCGTGCGATTTTTTCCCTTACACGACACCAGGAGCCGAACCCTAGGTTCCGGCCGCCGCCACCTGCCGTCCCCGCTCCCCAAGCCGCCGCCACCTGCCGTCCCGCTCTCGAGGTCGTCGTGCCCGCAGCGTCGAGCCGCTGCTGCCGCCTACCACCGCTGCCGCCAACCAGCACAGCCGTAGAGCTCGAGGTCGTCGGCCGTCGCTCCGCATCCTCCAGCCACCGGCGCTCCACCGGCTGATTTCCCCCCACGCTTAACTCTCGGTTCGCCCAGGACGCAGAGCTCATCCAGGAGCGCGGCGGCGCGAATCCGACCTGCACCTAGCAGCGCCTCCCGACCTGGACCTGGCGTCCTCGTCCCGATCTGGACCCGGCGTCCTCGTCCCGAGCTGCACCTGGGCGGTGGGTGAGCGCTCGCCGGCAGCTCCTCTCGCTGGTGCCGGTGCGTTGGTGCCAGCTCCTGAATCCTGCGCCCCTGCTCAGCTATGAGTGATCCACCTTGTTTTGAGATGTTGACCGTATAGCTAGGTTTGATTATTTTGTCTAAAAATTCTTCTCTCTGTTTCCTTTCAACTTGTATCGGGAGGAGCAAGAAAAAATGCTACAGATTTGTTCGTGAATGAGGAGATAACTTGAAAATTATAGGAGGAATTGTAATAGATCTACGGACTAATTTATTTACGGTATTTCACATTCTCTTTTTTTTTATTAAAAGCCGGTAAATAAATTTTGGAGTACCCGGTCAAAATATTATATCAAGATTATAGATGCAAAAGCAACACAAATAAACTTAAAATCTGCTAAGTTAGAACATAAACTTATCATAAGGGTGTTACAGGCTTTTTATGATACAACTCAGACAATAAGCTAGGACAGGAAAAGCCTAAAAGAACTGGACTGCAGTTTCTGCTTAGCTTAAATACACAGCTGCTTTTCTGGACAGCTCTATTCAGGATGGCTTATGCACAAGCCGAAGCTCAAAAGAACTGGGCCTAAATAGACCCCCAGCCCCTCACTCTCATTCAGGCAGAGGCAGAGATTTCTCCTAAGAACCAGCTTCTCGAAGATGTCTTTGGGAGCTAGCCTAAGACATCTTCGTGCAGCTGGGTCTAGGGGCATTCTCTTGTGCAATATCAGAAACAGGTGTTAGTGAGCAGGGTCCTGGGTGGCTCGGGCTATGAGTAAAGTCGGCTTGGAGGTATGTCGGAGGTATCCGACATACACCCGGCGCGGGAGTGGCTAGGGCAGGTGACACCGGTAAACTAGCGTGGGTCGGATCGCCATAACCGGACCGACATAACCGGACCGACATAACCTGACCGGCATAACCATGTCGGCATAATCTCTCTACTTATTGTGTGCAGGAAGGAGGTTCCGGCATAGACATGCCGGGACTCTGGAAGGCGGGCAGAAGTATGCAGGCCCGACATATCCCTGTCGGGATATGACGGAGGATCCGGCATGACTAAGCCGGATAGTGCAAGGCCGTCCGGCATACCTTATGTCGGACCAGAAGTCAAGGGCAAGTACACTGCAAGGACACTGACCCCTCTGACAAGGAAGCTAAGTCACCTCCCGCCTGACACGGGCGCGGGACAAAGGGTATAAGACAAGGGCGATGTGATCATTCCACTGTACTGGCAACTGACTGACAGGAGACAAGGCTTGGAGAAGACACGTCCTGTTTCTGACAGGGGATCCATCATCGCCTATACCGGCGGCGGCTACGGCAAGAGGCATTATGGCCTACCTCGACCTATGTCGGATAGCACGGCGCTAGGTCGTGGTAGGGGTGTCGACATTTCCGTTGGACAGTAGCCCTTGTCCGGTGGGGCCCGGAGGAATTAGGGTTCCCGGCCAACTCGGCCGACCCTCTATAAATAGCGCCATAACTCCTCCAGCGAGAGAGACACCAACCAGAGAGCCAAAATTATAGTCTCATTTACTGCTAGAGCATTTACTCCTCTCTCACTTGTAGTTCATCCTAGTTCTTACCAAAACAGCTCAAGGAGCTCCTTGTAGATCTTGTGAGATACATATACAGAGAGGCAAGGCAGGAGTAGGGGTGTTACCTCCTCACGAGGGCCCCGAACCTGGGTATATCGTGTGTGTTTGTGGTTCTTTGTGGATTCGCTTGTGTTCTTGAGGTTTCTTGAGTGTTCTTGCTCGTTCTTGAGTGGAGTCAAGTCGGTTTTTGCTTGGTTCGTATTCTCCTTCGTGTGAGCTTCTCAGCTTGCTAGCCCTCCCCGGATCCACCAGCGTCCATCGGCCCCACACATTAGCCATCCTATGGCATCTGCCGTGATACCACCACGACAGTTGGCGCCCACCGTGGGGCAGGTAGAGGCGCTGGCTGGTGTACTCATCCGGACGGGTTCCGTCATCCACTCCGACACGAGGGTCCTCTCCGGCCTCGTCGTCAAGTTCGGCGAAATGGAGTTCGTCAGCGACAACGCCGGCTGCTTCCGCGGCAGGCCCTTCCCGGCCAACGGCTGCGTCATCGAGTTCGGCGCCTTCGCCACCTATGTCGCCACCGAGTTCGTCTGCGAGTACCCGGAACAGGTGCTCGTGGCCGAGGATCCCCCAGCTGTCTGTGCGGCTCGCGGCCGGCGTACCACTCGCCCCGAGAGCTGCGCAGTCATGATGGCTGGCGTGACGGCTCCTCCGGCGGAGGAACCTGTCATCGCGCCCGTGGAGAGGTCGACCCGGAGAGCCAAGCAAGCACTGGAGAGGCAGGTCCAACATGGCGCCGAGACGTCTCGTGTCCCGGTAAGGACTGGACCTCTTAGAGAGACAGTAGAGAGGCTTAATGTGCCGGGGGCGGCCGAGTTAGAGGCAGAGCGGCTGAGCCTGCTGGAGGAGGCCGAGCAGTTAGCCGAGATCCGGAGGGACTTCGACCGGGTCATGCGTGAGTATGACGCGGCTCATGGTTTATCGCCGGTAGGAGGCCGGCCGAACCGTGAGGCTGAGGTACGCAGAAGAGGCAAGGGCCTCAATGCCGAGATAGATAGGGATGGCAGGGCTGCATCCAGTGTGACTCCCAGCGTAATGTCGGCAGCAAGGCCGAATTACAGTTCTCCGGCCAAGACTCTCAGGGCTGCTGAGGCAGCGAGGGCCGAGTTATCCGGTCTGACCGGAGAGGCCCGCCGCAAACAGCAGGACCGAGTCAACGAGCTGGTGGAGGTGGCAACCCGGCAGAATGAGGTCTTTAAGAAGGCCCATACGGCTGTGGGTGGTTCTCAAGTCGTTCACTCAGCCAGAGCGGCCAGCGGCAGGTCCAGAGGACAAGCCTCCTCTCCGCATGTCGGGGGAAGTCAGAACCGGAGTAGAAACTCCGGAGGGAATCAGCAGCTCCAGATGCAGACATACGACCCGGCGTATGCCGGAAAGCAGGTAGCAGGCCAGGGCAATGTTGGGCAGGCCCAGAGCAGAAGCCGGCAGGCTCCGAGTAATCGGAATGTCGGAAATGTCGACTCGGTTGGTCGCGGGCATCCACCTCGCTATCCGGTGCAGAATCAGGCCCCGAGGCGTCAGGCTGTCGGAGCGGTGCCACAACGACAAGTGGTTGGACAGGGAGCCAGCCGATACGATGACGGCAACTCGGCAATGGCCAAAGCCGGGTATCATGCGTATGAGAGTGCTCTGGGGTCACGACTGGGAACTCGGCAGTTGGATCCAAATGATGCCCGGTATAAGCTGGATCGAATATATCGATCCGAGCTGATGGAGGAGCAAGGCCCACCTGGTCCTTCTTGTTTTGGGCCCAGAATCATGTCGGAGCAGCCTGTCCCCCACTTTCAGTTGAACAGGGGAGCCAAGACTTACGACGGCAGCACCAAGCCAGAGGACTGGTTGACTGACTATGTGACAGCAGTGCACATTGCGGGGGGAAACCGCCGGTGGGCGGTAAGATACATCCCGCAGATGCTTTAGGGACCAGCCCGGATCTGGCTGAACAACTTGAGAGAGGGAAGTGTCAACAGCTGGTTGGACTTCGAGGAAGCCTTTGTCAGCAACTTCTCCAGCACCTACAAGAGACCAAACCGACCTCAGCAGCTTGCGATGTGCAGGCAGAGGGACAACGAAACTGACCGAGAGTACCTGACTCGGTGGAGCACAATTCGCAATTCCTGCGAAGGGGTTGTGGAGGCCCAAGCCATTTCTTGGTTTGCGCAGGGATGCCGACACGGCTCCATGCTTTGGCAGAAACTGCAGAGGGAGATGCCGGCCACCTTGGCCGAGACAATGAGAATTGCCGACAGCCATGCTCTCGGTGATCCAATGCAACCTCAGCTGGACTCGGGCGAACCGAGTAGGAGGAACCCGGGGAACAACAGATCCGGACCGGGCAGAAACAACGACCGTCAGGATTTCGGGCACAAGAGGAGGGAGCCCGACTTTCGCTATGCCTCGCAGCAGGTGGTGGCGGTAACCGGGGAACAAGGCGATGCCGATAGTAATCAACGTCAGAAGACCAGCGGCCAGGCTTGGGGTCAGAACCAGGAGGTAAAGAAGACCTGGGCCGGGCAAAGGAAGCCCTTGACTTATGAGGAGATGCTGGACAAACCCTGCTGCTATCACACCTTAGAGCCCAACCGACCGGCCAACCACACAACTCGGCAATGCAGCTGGTACCAGCGCATGCGGCGAGAAGGTGCACCAGGGGGATCTCTGGTAACTGCCCCAGAAAGGCCCGCAGCTCCAAGACCGCCGGCACCAGTAAGTGGGGCCAATGCTGTCCGGGTTAATCCGCCAGCCCAGAGACGACCACCGGCAAGGCCGGTAAACATGGTGAACATCCGGGGTAACAACAATGCCGGCCCTAGCAACCAGGGCCGGTACCCACAGGGCGATTATCAGGAAGCTCATCAGAGCTATGTGGTCTTTGTGACCGAGCCCACTGACAAGAAGAGTCGGCGCCAGCGCGCACTCGAGGTAAACGCCGTCATTCCGGCTGTGCCCAAGTTCATGCACTGGTCCGAGATGGAGGTCACTTGGGGTCGGAAGGATCACCCCCGAGTCATGCCTAAGCCGGGAGGCTACGCCTTAGTGGTGGACCCGACATTCATCGGGCCAAGTATCAACGTCCGGTTCAGCAGAGTCCTGGTCGACAATGGCAGTGCCATTAACATCATGTACAAGGACACAATGCTGAAGTTGGGAGTGTCCCTGAACACGCTGCTGCCGACCAACACGACCTTCCATGGCATTGTGCCGGGGGTTTCTTGTTCGCCTATGGGCAAAATCTGGATAGATGTGCTGTTCGGAACCCGGGAGAACTGCCGGACTGAGAGTCTTCAGTTCGAGGTAGTGGACCTCGAAAGTCCATACCATGCCCTGATGGGCCGACCTGCTCTGGCCAAGTTCATGATCTCGCCTCACATGGGCTAATTGAAGATGAAGATGCCGGGTCCGAATGGCATAATCACCATCTCGGGCGACTACAAGCGCTCTATCGAGTGTGCTACTGCCGGCTCATGCTTGGCCGAGTCCTTGGTCATAGCCGAGGAGAAGAAGAGAATCCAGCAGGTGGTGACGCTGGCCCAAGCCTCCCAACTCGGCGTGCCCGGGATGGCGAACCCGGAGCAGCATGCTTCCTTCCAGCCGCCAAAGGAGACCAAGAAGGTCGTGGTGGACCCGGCTAACCCAGAGCACCGGGTAATCATTGGCACAAGTCTGAACGGCAAATAGGAAGGCGAGCTCACCGACTTCCTCCGTGAGAATCGGGACGTCTTTGCATGGTCGAATGATGACCTTCAAGGAGTTCCGAGGGAGTTGGCTGAGCACTCGTTGTTCGTCAGGCCGGATGCAAAGCCGGTGAAGCAACCAACAAGACGTCTCTCGGACGAGAGAAGAGCTGCGATCATGGAACATCTAGCCGTACTGCTTGCGGCTGGATTTGTGATGGAAGTACTGCACCCGGACTGGTTGTCTAACCCGGTCCTGGTAGAGAAGAAAAAGGATGACCCTCTCCTGGCCAAGGTGTGGCGTATGTGTATCGACTTCACCAACCTCAACAAGGCATGCCCGAAGGATCCCTTCCCGCTCCCCCGGATAGATCAAGTGATTGACTCCACTGCCGGGTGTGAGCTTTTGTCTTTTGTAGATGCGTATTCTGGTTTTCACCAGATACCTTTGAACCCGGCTGATCAATTAAAGACTGCTTTTATTACCCCGTATGGGGCTTATTGCTATCGTGTCATGACCTTCGGGTTGAGAAATGCCGGTGCCACTTATCAAAGATGCATGCAGAAATGCTTGCATGAACAAATAGGTCGGAATGCGGAGGTGTATGTCGACGACATAGTCATAAAAACAAAAGAAAAATCCACTCTGATCGATGATCTAAGAGAAACATTCGCTAACTTGAGAAAATTTCGAATGAAGCTTAACCCGGATAAGTGTACTTTCGGTGTGCCGGCCGGAAAGTTACTCGGCTTCCTGGTGTCTAGCCGGGGTATTGAGGTTAACCCGGGCAAGATCCGAGCTATCGAGAGTATGAAACTGCCCACCCGCCTTAAAGATGTACAAAAATTCACCGGATGCCTGGCATCCCTAAGTCGGTTTGTAAGCCGGTTAGGAGAGAAAGCTTTGCCTCTGTATCAGCTCATGAAAAAGAGCAAAACCTTTGTATGGACTCCGCAAGCCGATGCAGCTTTTAATGACCTGAAAATGACACTCTCAAACGCACCAGTGTTGGCATCCCCATTACCCAAGGAGCCGATGTTGCTCTATATCGCGGCTACAAACCGGGTTGTAAGCGTGGTAATGGTGGTGGAACGAGAAGAAGGTGATAAGGTGGTGCAGAGGCCCGTGTATTATCTGAGTGAGGTGCTCTCCCTCTCCAAGCAGAATTACCCGCACTACCAGAAGATGGCCTATGGCGTATATCTGGCGGTCACCAAGTTAAAGCACTACTTTCAAGAACATCCGGTCACGGTGGTGAGTGAGGCCCCCCTGTCCGAGATCATTGGGTGCAAAGATGCCAGCGGCCGAATTGCCAAGTGGGCTATCCAGTTATCTCCATACGCCCCGGTTTACGAGAGGAGAGACGCCATTAAGTCGCAGGCGCTGCCGGACTTTTTGGTGGACTGGGCCGAGATGCAGTATGAGCCTCCCCTGCCCGACTTCAACTTCTAGAAGATGCACTTTGATGGGTCCAAGGCAAAAATTGGATTGGGTGCCGGTGTAGTCCTCACCTCACCGAAGCAAGATGTGCTGAAGTATGTGCTCCAAATTCATTTCTCGGCATCCAATAATGTAGCCGAGTATGAGGCACTCGTGCATGGGCTCAAGGTTGCTAAGGAGATTGGCATTCGTCGGATAGAGTGCTATGGCGACTCAGACTTAGTAGTGCAGCAAGTGTCGGGGAATTGGGACGCTTTGGATGCCAACATGGCGTCATATCGGTTACATGTGCAGAAAATTGCCGGGTTTTTTGAAGGATGCGAGTTCAAGCACATACCCCGGGGAGAGAATGAGGCTGCGGATGTACTATCCAAGTTGGGGTCGTCACAGGACGCGGTCCCACCCGGCATAGCTTTGGAGCACTTGAGGAAACCGTCAATCAAGCCATCGCCCGAGTCAGAATCCATCTTTATCCCGAAAAGCTCGAAGGCAGAGGCCGTGCCCATGGAGGTGGATGTCAGGAGCATTTGGCTGAACCCGGGGACTGCGCAGAATATGTCGGCAGAGGTAATGTCAGCCGAACCTATGGAAATAGACGCCCCAATCTTCCCTGAGAGGCCGGTGCCGGGTTGGGCGCAGCCCATTATGGCATATATTGTGGATGGGACCCTGCCCGACAATGAGGTTGAAGCTCGGCAAGTAGTAAGAAGATCCAAGGCCTACACGGTTATCAACCAAGAGCTGTACAAGAGAAGTGTCACCGAGGTGTTGCAACGATGCGTCGAGACGGAAGAAGGGCAAGAGATGCTCCTCGAGATACATCAAGGGGAGTGCGGTCACCATGCTTCCTCAAGGGCATTGGTGGCTAAAGTTTTCCGGCATGGGTTTTACTGGCTCACGGCTCTGCAGCAAGCGGAGGATATCGTCCGGAAGTGTGGAGGTTGCCAGAGATTTGCCCACCGGATACACATGCCGGCGGCAGCGTTGAAAACTATCCCCGTCACTTGGCCGTTTGCAGTATGGTGCTTGCATATGGTGGGTGCATTCAAGCCGGCGCGAGGTAACATGACTCATATACTAGTCATGGTGGACAAGTTCACCAAGTGGGTCGAGGTGAAGCCAATTCGGAAGTGTGATGGTGCAACCGCCGTCTCGTTTTTGAAGGATATCATACTGAGATATGGTTACCCGCATAGCATTATCACCGACAATGGCACCAATTTTGCAGTAGGGGAGTTTGCTCGGTTCTATGCTGAAAAGAGAATCCGGCTTGATGTGGCATCGGTGGCTCACCCGGAGGCAAACGGACAAGTTGAAACAGCCAATGCATTAGTGCTTGCCGGCATAAAAGCTCGGTTGATAGAACCACTCCTGCGAACTCCGGGATGCTGGATAGAAGAAATACCGGCAGTGCTATGGGGTCTCCGGACCACACCCAATAGATCCACCGGGTACACACCATTCTTTATGGTGTATGGTGCAGAGGCAGTGTTACCAACCGACATACAGTATGACTCGCCCAGAGTGGCAATGTTCACAGAGACCAAGGCAAGAGAGGCCCGAGAGAACGATGTCGACTTGCTTGAGGAAGCAAGAGAATTGGCCCTATCTCGGTCAGCAATATACCAGCAAAACCTCCGACGCTATCATAGCCGGAAGGTGCACCCCCGGGTGTTTAAAGAAGGAGATCTAGTGCTGAGGCTAATACAGCGCACTGCCGGCATGCACAAGTTGTCACCGCCATGGGAAGGACCCTTCGTTGTGAGCAGAGCTCTGCACAACGACTCTTATTATCTTGTAGATGCACAGGAAGCCAGAAAAGGTGTAATGGATAAAGCGGGAGAGGAAACCAAACGGCCATGGAATGTAGCTCTGCTTCGTCCCTTTCACACTTAAGGGCACAGTGTATGTATCTCGGTCCTTTATGAATAAAATGCCGGCACCCCGAAATGATACTCGGGGACTGCCTTGTCCACATGGTTGTTCCCTCCTGATGTCTTTTGCATGTCGGCACCCCGGGGTGAACCCGGGGACTGCCTTATCTTTACTTGTATTTTATTTCAGTTGTTCCCTTATTATCTATATGCCGGCATCTCCAAGTGAGACTCGGGGACTGCCGTGTATGTTTATATATATTGTCCATGTGCCGAATAAGCTTTCAACCTTGCTTCAAAGTTTAGTAATGTATGTTGTGTGAAATAATCTTGTGACTCGACTGACGAACGCCCAAAGTGGTAGTCAAGAGCAAAGATAGTGGAAGATGGTAAACACGAAAACTAACTCGGGGACTCGGTATAAAAGCAATTCGGCACATGTCGTGTGCTAACCCTGTTTTTAGTAATTTTTTTGTTATATCGGATACCTTTAAACCGTTGCTCGGGCGTTTTCGAGTACCGTATACTACAGCCGTGATTTTGTGACTCGACTGTCGAACACCTGTATGGTAGACAAGAGCAAAAATCACTAAGTATAGTAAACGAGAAAGTAAACCCGGGGACTCGGTATAGAGAGATCCGACATAACAGCATGCTTGTTCGATTCAATAAAACAGAGTAACAAAATAACCTACGGAAGAATGTATATATTACATCTGCACCCGGCATTCCGGGGATTTAATAAGTTTGCCTCATGAAATGTTTAAGCAGTCGGGCCAGAGGGGTTTTCATCGGCGGGAGCTGTCTCGGCAGTCGGGGTGGAAGTTGACGCAGTGGCAGCAGCAGAAGATGTCTCCAAGGGAGTCGCAGGCGCGGTTTGTGCAGCGGTGCCGGTCGCTCCCGAGTTGGCCGTGTCGGTGGCAGCTGACTTGGTGAGGTCGGGTGCTCCCGGCTCGGTGGTGTCGGCAGCGACGGATTTGGAAACGTCGGCGGCAGTCTGCTCGGTGGTTATAGCCGCGCTCACGGACCCCGGGGTCTTGTCGGAGGTCTCGGGGACTTCCGCCTCGCTCTCCGTGTCGGCGCGCTCCTCGGAATCAGATTCTTCTTCATCTTCATCTTCACTGGCCTCGTTGTCCTCGTCGTCCGAGTAGACGACGCCGGCGATGAATTCATGAGGGCGCGAGTACTTGGCCATATAGTCGGCGGCCTCTCGACGGCGCTGGATCTTGGCCGGCTCGGTGGTCCAGGCAGAGTTCTCGCGCTGCGTCTTGACGTGGTCCAGGTCAATCTCTTCGTACCAGGATAGTACAAAGGACAAGGCCTGATCCGCCCCGGCACGGGCAGCTGAGGATCTCCACTCCCGGAGTCGTAGCTCGGCCTTCTTCAGTTCTTCGGCCAACCCGGGAATATCTTTGGGAGGCTCGATGCCGGGCCACAATTGCCGGAAGACCGCAATGCCGGCATCAAGCAGTCCTAGGCCGATGCTTTTTAGGGGGACGAGGCGCGCGTTGAGAGCTATCAGATGATCCTCGACGTCCCACTCGGTCGAGATGAGACCGAGATGCGCTCTCTTACCCCGGGCCTTGTTGACAGCCTGGACAGCAGCGAGTTGCGAGTGCGAGAAGTACTCTGACGAGAAAAAAACTATTGTCGAGTTAGAAGGCAGACCGGCATTAGAAAAGGCATGTGGGAAACCGAATAAACAAGACGGAAAAGGAAGCAGACTTACTGTCCATCTGCTGATTGATCCGTTGCAGCTCACCCAGCCAGATGTCACACTTGGCCGTAAGGACGGATAGTTTTTCCTCGGCCAAGGCGGCGCGAGATTGGAGGTCCGTCACAACCTCCTCCTGAGACACAAGGACCTCATCCATGGCCTTCGTCATCTCGGCTTTCTCCTGCTGGGACTGCGCGAGTTCTTGGCGAAGTCGGTTTACCTCGGCCTGCACCTTTTCAAGTGCAGACTTATGCGCAGCAGCGACTTGGATTTCTTTTTCAGCTGGCAAGGTCGGCAAGCCGGGAATGTTAGAAGAGGAAGTAGGAAAAGAAGAAATATGTCGGTAAAGAATGGGGAGTACCTTGTGCCGCCTCAAGAGTCTTGTACTTCTTCCGGAGGCCACTGTGCTTGACGAGCAGCTTTTGAAACAGCTTGTTCCGCTCCTTGTTGCAGGCCTGAAATGAGGCAAGGCGTTGACACATTTATAAGAAGATTCCCGCCGAGTAGTCTTCGCCCGGTCGAGTTTCGATTATTCGGCACGAATCTCGGGGACTAGTGGGGAGGTGTATTTAAGGGACTTACCTCGGCATCCCGGGTCATCCGGAGAACTGCGCACTGTAGAGTGTGCAAAGATTGGGCGATTTTCCCGGGGCCGGCTGGATGTCGGACGTTCGGGTCCGAGGAGGATACTTCGCTGGTGTCGGCAGCATTCTAGTCCAGGTTGAACTGCTCCAGCGAACCTGAACAGTCAGCACCCAGGATGAGCAACTCGGCAGCAGGAGGACCTTGGACGGCAGTGGCCTCTAGCGTTTGCAACGCGGCTGTCTTGACTGCCACGCGAGGAGGAGGTACCACTAGGATTTTACCCGGAGGAACCTCACCTCTCTTATGATCCGTGGTCTTGCCGGTGGTCGCAGATTTCCCTGCACGCTGGCCCGAGGCGGCCGACCCGGATTGCGTGATAATCACCTTGGAGGTGTTAGCGTCTGAGGGCTGCGGGCGCCTCTGTTGCTGAATCCGGATCGGTGGCTGTTGCTGTTGTTGCCGTTGCTGCGGGGGGCGTTGTGTCGGCTGCTGTCAGGAACCTCCCGGCTGGGGGGAAGACGCTGCGGCTTGAGATCGTCCCAGTGTGGGGGAGTGGACGTCCCCACCGGATCCGACGTCCCGGTCGGAGGCCCCTCCATCTCTCCCGGGCACGGCGCTGGCGGTCCGTGGCGGTGTGGCGGCCCGGCTGCTGCGTGTCGGGGAGCCTTCTGCGCGGGTCGGCCCGGCATCCTCAGTGTTTCTCCGACCGTGGGGTCCGGCCGGGTTCAGCTTCAGTGGGGCGCTGTTTCGGGACAATTGTGTGTTAACTCGGAAGGCGTTGTTAGAGAAATTAGAGTAACACAAGGCAAGTAGGGTCGGGAAACCGGCTTACCCGGAGGAAGTCGGAGGACCCTTCTTCTTCTTGGGCGGCTTGGTTGCCGGCTTCTTGCCGATCTTGGCCCTCTTGGCCCCAGCTTCAGAGCCACCAGCATCCGACGTACCGGTGCCGGCTCGCTTGCGAGTTTCGGCTCGCTTCGTGGAGGTAGTCGCTGTCGGAGGCGCTGGAGGCGCGAAGTTTAGAGGAGTAGCGTCAATAACATCAAGGATCCGACATTCGTCATCGTCGTCGTCGGACCACTCGCTGATGGGAATGGGGGCACGAGGCTTACCCGGGGCAGGGGCACGAGCCAGTGGAATGGACAGATGATCCTCGTCATCCGGATCTTCTCTCGGTAGAACCTCCGGGACGGGAAAGTCCGGATGCCACTCTCCCGCGGCATGACTCTGATCTTCAAGGAGCTGCCGGGCAAACCTCTGCGAGAGAAGAGAAGGAATATCATATCAGTAAAAAGATGGTTGCGGCATGAGGCTGTCGGAAATTTGCTTAGGTCGGTTAAGTGAGCGAGCTTACTTGTGGTGGAGGACGAGAGCGCGAGTAGGGCCTCAGCCCCCAGGTCCAATCTTCGTCCATTTCGGCCTGGGCGATGGCGTGGACCCGCCGATATACTTGCACTTGGGTGAGCGTAAAGATGCTGACCCGAGTCGGGTCGTATCGGCCGCTCATATGGCAGATCTTGTGAACCCGGGCCTGGAGGGGGCAAACCCGGCGGCTGACAAATGTACATAGCAGGTCCTCGGCCGTGAGCTTGTCCTTGATCGACAGAAGATATTCATGAATCTCGTCGACCTCCGGGTTCGACATCTTCTGGTCGGAGCTCCAGTGGAGCTGAGCAGTGGGGGGAGCAATGTTGAACTCGGGTAGGTTGAGGAACTCGGACTCCTCCTCGTTGCCTTCAGCCAAGTCGGGGTTCCTCACGTAGAAGAAACTCCGTTGCCATTTGCGGCAGGACTCAGGCCCGAGATCCGAGGAAAGTCGGACTCCCTCCGAGTAACTACAATGGCAGCCCCGCAGGCAGTCATCTCCTTGTCCTTGACACCTTTGTTGGGTATGCTCTGCTTCCGGAGTTGGAAATATTTGGACCAGAGCTTAACAACCGGCCAGAGGCCGAGGTATCCCTCCGAGAAGGACACGAAGCCGGAGAGAAGGGTGATGGCATTAGCCGGAAGATGGTGGGGTTGAAGGCCGTAGTAGTCGAGGAAAGAGCGGAAGAAAGGGCTCGCCGGGAGGGCAAAGCCACGCTCGAAGTGCGTGACAAAGACCACCCGCTCCCCGCGTTCGGCTTGCGGTTCGTTCTCTCCCTCGGGAAGTCGGCAAATGACCTCCTCCGGGATGCGATGAGTCCGGCGCAGCCAGTCGATGTCGTCTTGGCTCGCGTCGGAACCTTCCCATCCTCCCCGAACTCCCTCGGTACCCATGTCGGCGGTTTCGGAAGACATGTCGGAGCTGGCCTGCGGCATAAGCAATATGTTAAGTCGGGTGCACCGAGAAGAAGCATGTGGCATGTCGGCAAAGAGAGAGCACGGTCAATAACTCGAGTCTATAACCGGGGTAAAACAACCAAGATCTGACAGGGCCATGTAAAGGAAAAGTGAATGGTTCTAATGAAGAAGAACCCTAGCAATGCTACGGGAATGCGAAGGTGAAGTCTACAACCAAATCTGGCCAGGAAAGATCAAAGGTACCGCGGCCAAGACGAGTGTATCCAGCCCTAATCTATGGGTGAGATACCATGGGCGTGGGGTGTAGTTCATCCTCAAGAAGAACTTAGGAAAGGGGTCGCCGTGGCCGAGCGTGAGATGAATCTAGTGGGGATCGAGAAGAAACTCACCGGAGAAGGCGGAGGTGCGGCGCGAGAGGTTCTCGTCCCGACGGTGGCGTGGCGGTTCCCGATCGTCGGCGTCGAGCTCTCCGGCGTGCAGTGCGTGCGCGGCGTGCGTCGCGGCGGCGGTTCGCTCGAGAGCGGGAGGGAAGCAGGGAAGAAGATGATGCGGAGGAAGAAGGAAAAATAACCCCGCCGCCGTATTTAAGAGGGAAGGAGGAGAGGCGGTTGCTATTTTTTCCCGCCCGTTGGTTTCGAGCAGATCGTGGGATCGTGGTTGCAGCGGTTGGCGCGGATGGAGCGGTTATGGCCGCACGATCGGCCACACCATGGGTTACAGAATAGGAATCGTCGGCGGCGGATCGGATGCGGTTGCTAGCCCGGGAATCGAGGAGGCGCCTCGGGGTCAAACTACTCGAGTGTCTGCGGGATATGACAGCTGGTGGGGCCTGCGCGACGTTTTCGGGACAGCTTGTCAGACCGCGTGGCGCGTTTCTCGGGATGGTGCAGCATGTATATGACACGTCTCGGGAGAAGATCTGAGAAAAAGATTTGTTGATGTCGGAGGTACCGGAACAAGAACCAAGAATGGTTGAGAGCTCATTATCAAACCGAGATGGCAATGTCGGATGATTGTACAGTATGTCGGGATAGGCATGCCGGAGTTTTCTTATCATACCGACATGGTGGTGTCGGAGGGCCTTAAGAGTGACCGACTTGAGCAAGTCGGAGCAATTGGTTTGCCCGACATAGTACTGTCGGCTATTGGTTCAAGGCAGTTATTTGGTTAAATCTGATGCAGCCCTTCATCCAAGGCTGCAGGACTACACCAGCTTCGGGGACTAGTGTCGGGGGGCTACCCCCGGGTAGGGTAAAGACAGGGGTAAGATACTCGTATTTACAATGGTAATTGTCCTTTGCCTGGCGCCAAAGGTCATATGACTCTTCAGGAGATAAAGGGACGCCCTTTGGAGGAAGCAGGGGCCAGGCTATCTCCCCTGGTGATACTATAAATAGACCCCCAGCCCCTCACTCTCATTCAAGCAGAGGCAGAGATTTCTCCTAAGAACCAGCTTCTCGAAGATGTCTTTGAGAGCTAGCCTAAGACATCTTCGTGCAGCTGGGCCTAGGGGCATTCTCTTGTGCAATATCAGAAACAGGTGTTAGTGAGCAGGGTCCTGGGTGGCTCGGGCTATGAGTAAAGTCTCCGACATACACCCGGCGCGGGAGTGGCTAGGGCAGGTGACACCGGTAAACTAGCGTGGGTCGGATCGCCATAACCGGACCGACATAACCGGACCGACATAACCTGACCGGCATAACCATGTCGGCATAATCTCTCTACTTATTGTGTGCAGGAAGGAGGTTCCGGCATAGACATGCCGGGACTCTGGAAGGCGGGCAGAAGTATGCAGGCCCGACATATCCCTGTCGGGATATGACGGAGGATCCGGCATGACTAAGCCGGATAGTGCAAGGCCGTCCGGCATACCTTATGTCGGACCAGAAGTCAAGGGAAGTACACTGCAAGGACACTGACCCCTCTGACAAGGAAGCTAAGTCACCTCCCGCCTGACACGGGCGCGGGACAAAGGGTATAAGACAAGGGCGATGTGATCATTCCACTGTACTGGCAACTGACTGACAGGAGACAAGGCTTGGAGAAGACACGTCCTGTCTCTGACAGGGGATCCATCCTCGCCTATACCGGCGGCGGCTACGGCAAGAGGCATTATGGCCTACCTCGACCTATGTCGGATAGCACGGCGCTAGGTCGTGGTAGGGGTGTCGACATTTCCGTTGGACAGTAGCCCTTGTCCGGTGGGGCCCGGAGGAATTAGGGTTCCCGGCCAACTCGGCCGACCCTCTATAAATAACGCCATAACTCCTCCAGCGAGAGAGACACCAACCAGAGAGCCAAAACTATAGTCTCATTTACTGCTAGAGCATTTACTCCTCTCTCACTTGTAGTTCATCCTAGTTCTTACCAAAACAGCTCAAGGAGCTCCTTGTAGATCTTGTGAGATACATATACAGAGAGGCAAGGCAGAAGTAGGGGTGTTACCTCCTCACGAGGGCCCCGAACCTGGGTATATCGTGTGTGTTTGTGGTTCTTTGTGGATTCGCTTGTGTTCTTGAGGTTTCTTGAGTGTTCTTGCTCGTTCTTGAGTGGAGTCAAGTCGGTTTTTGCTTGGTTCGTATTCTCCTTCGTGTGAGCTTCTCAGCTTGCTAGCCCTCCCCGGATCCACCAGCGTCCATCGGCCCCACACATTAGCCATCCTATGGCATCTGCCGTGATACCACCACGACACAACCGGTGGTTGTCCTTCTTTAGCCGGGACAATTTGCATTCTTTATGTCAATGCACCTGGACTAGGTAAGGGAATTTGTCCAAACAAATGTAAAATGTATGAAAATATGTATAAATAAATAAATGAAAATAGATCCTTTCAAATTTACAACATGTATAGGTGGCCACGTGTCATTTATGTCGCACCCGTACAAATCAGGCCATTGCCAGTTTTAATGTCACCATCATAGAATTGTCACTACACGAGGGTTAAAGATAGTGTGGTCAAGCACACAAATTTGCAAACATTGTCTATCGGATGCGATCACACATTTCAGCGCACGAAATAATGCGCGATGGGTAAGGTCATCACACTGATTTAGTTGACGTGAATTGTGTGCCTTGGTCAAGAGCGACATGCCACATATTGACACGCTACGTAGACGCACTCGAAACCGCATCAGTTTCTTTGTCTGGCCCTTTGGGTTGGGTTGTCACACTTATTGGTTGTACTAATCATTAAAAATTTCATAAAGATCTATGTTTAACAAGTATGGATTTATAACTTGTCTTTGGAGGTGGAGGTGCCGGTTATGGAGCAAATAGAAGATGTTGGCATAACTCATAATTATAGAAATTTTGATGATGAGAATTTGCTGAATCCTGATGGTGACCAGAGCAAGGAAAATATGGACTCCGATGATTCCACAATTATGTCTGACTCGGAGCCACCTTAGACGGGTAATGGCTCTTTAGCTTATGCATGGGGTATTACGGATTCTTACAATAACAATCCAACAAAAATTGTTATGGCGGGTGTGGTATTTTCACGAATGTTGAAAAGGGCCGATGAATTTGGCACGCCGTTTTTTTTGGACTCTACTCACTTATATCTTAGTGCTCTTGTTGGAGAGAGAGAGAGACCACTGGATCATATATATCGTGGCTTCTGAGAGGGTGACATTGGCTAGGGGTGCTATGGTGGTGGCAACCTCGATCAATTCCGATAATGAAAGTCCTGACATTGGTCATCGGGTGAGTAAGACTAGTTAGTCTTTTCATACGTGTGCTGAGATGTCATTGGATACCTCTGATGTACGTATGCGTGTGCAGGGAGAGATAGGTCTAATTTGGTGATCGAGCCGAAAGGTAGTGCTACCGAGATGCGAGTTGTTGTGGCACCTTTCCTTGCGACGTTAGAATGTTTGCCCATTTTCTCTGAAGTGGCAGAGGGATGCGGCTACTACCAAGACAAGCATTCTTACGGAGCGTAGCTCTGCCACAACAAGCTGCTAGCTTGTTTTCTCTGCTGCGTTACAGGATGTTGCTACTGTTAAGACGAGTGTGGCTGCGGAACCTCTCTCTGCCGCGGTGGATTGCTTGGCAGTTTTTTCATACGCGGCGGAGGATGTTGGTTTTTGCTAGCGCGGGAGAGGAGATGGCAGTGTACTGCTCTACAACTACGCATTGCAGAGGGAGGCTGAGTTTTCTCCATTGAGGGCACCATTGCAGCAAGGAGTCGAGGATACTAAGAAGATCATTGATTTCCGACAGAATTATGGATCCTTCGATGGAGAGGCTAAGGTCTAGCGGTCGGATCAAACCTCAACCAAACACAAAAGCTACTCAATTGGATGGCATGACGCCCTGAACCGAGGCGGCGTGCAGTCTAACGTGACGCCTTCGTGTGCATGCGTCATAAAAGGAAAATATCACAAGACATTTACGGATTCATGTCATTTGTGGTGAACTTTGAAAAAAGAGAATCTGATCAAGACTCAAACAAACGAAGATGCTACTCAATTGGATGACATGAGGCTGTCAACCAAGACGGCGTGTTGTCTGACATGGCGCCTCGTGTGCGGTCGTGATAAGAAGAAAAATATCGTAAGATATTTACAGATTCTGGTAATTTGTGGTGAACTTTTTTGCTTGGTTTGCTCCCACACTTTTAGGCCCTCTTTAAATCGAAGGGGTGAAGAACATAGAAATATGAAAATCATATGAATCCAACATATTTATTAGTGTAAAACGAAAGGAATAGTCGTTTAGATAAAAAAAATATCTCAATTCTACGCCTTGTAACCTATTACTTACTTGCCGTAACAAGATTCTATCCTGCATCGTACTCACGTCACGCATGGACGCGGCAGGACCACGTGGTGAGTCCCTGGTGCACATATCTCCATGCGTAAAAATCAACGTATCGATACGTGTGCTCAATCGCAGACTTTATTTTCCGTGTGCCTGTTCGGCGGCTAATCTATCTAATCCATCTACACGCATGACGCATCGACTGATCACCGTCGTCGCGATCGTCGTGCACAGTTCCTCTGTTGTCGTCCGTTCGATAGTTCCATGGCGGGTCGCCGTCGTGCGCCGAAAGGACGCCGGGGAGCGTCGTATTCGGCAAATTCCCCCGTCGCGCGCGCGCGGGGGCCGGTGACGTCGCGCGCTGCGCACCGCCGGAGCATCCCCGGACAGCGCCAAGCGCCGAATCTTGGCCGTAGCGGGAGGAGCGACGGGGCCGTGTCACGCGGGACAGGCGAACTGTTGCTGATGCTACCGGTGACGGTGACGGTGACTGTGGCATGCTGGCTTGGCGTCGTCGGGCCTCCGGCGAAGGAGAGGCTGGGCCCGCGACCGGAGAAGGAGCTGGAGCGTTACTGTGTGCGCTCTGCTGGGCCGGGGCAGGGATGTCTTTGCGCATGCGGTGGTCCGGTTTTCGGAATTGGTACCAGGCCGTTACCTTTACTTTCTCCCATTATTTCTTCAAGAGAAAATGATGCTGTTAGTGTAATAAGGTTGTCTCCCCCGAAATTGTTTAAGGTTGTCGAGGCTAGCTACCTTGGACAATTTTTTTCAGAAATGGACCACTGTCCCACTCTCTGCATCGTGATGATGATTCATGTGTATGGGCTTTGACATGAACTGATTCAATGGAGGTGGTTGCTGGCAACGAGGATAGCGAGCGAGGTTTTCTACGTAACCATGGTGTTGGAATCATCTCCACTACCGAATGTTACGTTTAAACGAGGTTTGTTTTGGTCTAGCTGTCGCAAGACTGAAGAATTTTAAGGGAACTTAGCTAATTGACTAATTCAAAACAGAAAATTTTCAGGTTTCATGTATAGAACGTTAACAAGAAAATATGAAAAATGAAGATGTCGTTAAAAATTAGAGATCGTAACGGAATAATACTTAAAAACATAACCTTATAAAGCATAATTGTCTTTGAAGTCCAAAATTCGTGTTATGTCGTGATGATGAGATGATCAAACACGTAGTTTTGTATTGCAAGTCTACTCGTTCTATATGTCAACTATTCTCGTCGTGTTGCAAACATATTTGACAACTGGCTATATAACACTGATAATAAGTTCAAAATTCTTATTAGGACGGGAGCGGTTGTCGTTATTTGGTCGTCGTGCCATGGTCGTAACTATATAGAAATGATAAGGTTTTACAAGCTATTTTTCTCTCTTTGCCAGGTCATATATAAGTGTATAAGTTTTGCTCTGTTGATGGTCATATCTACAGCGTCTAAAGAATCAAGACTTATTTATGAAGTTGTCTACACGGTTTGAGAATACGAAGGATACTTTTACCCATCATGGTTGGCAACGTGATCGATTGTCCCTCCCTCACCATAAACGATTTAAAGATTCACTATAACTTGTATTTTGCCTTCCTATAATTTCTTACTTTGTGATACTGTTGTGGATGTGTACGTGCCCAAATCGTACACCAAATGTATCCATTTTGATCCGTTTATGGTGGTACATGGACAGTTTTTTTTTTGCCCGTGTCCGCTTTGACAATGGGCCACCCAAAAAACAAGAGTTATAAATTAATTTACATATAAAACTTTGTGGGATCCTTGGTCGAGCCCTTTTGCGCAGTCATCTGTCCCGATATAAAACTCTTCCACGATTTTTTTTGAGAATATTTTTCAAAGAGAATTTCTAAAATAAAAAGACAGGAGTAAACACGAAATGACACTAGACATCTTGTTAATAGGCTAGTACATAAAAATACCTTAGAATGATATATAAGTACAACTGTAGCGTTGATATAAAATAAGCATGGAACATCAAAAATTATAAATACATTTAGGACGTGTCAATCCGCATCCATTTGTGGTGGCCCGTTAGGGCAACTTCAACGCGCCGACCCAAATGAACATGATTTTTTTCCGTTTGGGTCACCAAACGGACAATTTTCAGCCCATATCCGGCCTTTTATGACAAAGTGCACATAATAGGACGAACCAATTGGTCTGGCCTGCCCTTTTTTAGATTGAACCAAATGTTGCACCAGAGAAAAAGAAGTCGTATAGTTTTTTAATAACATCCAAACTAAAATAATAATTGTAGCATCAAAATCAAATCAGGCTGATAGTTTGTTTGCCGCCGATTGGTTCCCATAATGTTGCCACATATGGTCAAGCAAGTCATTCTGAAATTGATTCTGAGCATCCCGAACATGCATATTTTCATAAAAGTGGATGAAGTTTTAAAATGTTGTCGTTCCACCAACGGACTTAACCAAACTCATCCTGAAACTGTCAATCTGGGTCGTAGATGATGTCATCTCGCTCATTCTCTACGATCTTGTTGTGCATGATCACACAAGCAGTTATTAGATCAGACAAGTAGTCATCACTTCCCACATAATGCTCACGCTCTTTACTCTAGCAAGGTGGCGAACAATAGCTCACCGGGATTGAAGCACACCAGAAGCACGCTTCACATACTTTTTATAGCTCTTTTGTTCTTTGGAAAACCGTGCTTGCTTCTCTCCATCAGACTTGCAAGAGATGGTCTTCACAAAAGTCCATTAATCAGGTAGTATCCCTTGGCGTATGTGTTGCCATTGATATCATAGGTCACCATCTCGGAGTTGCCCTCTGAAACCCTTGAGAAAACCGGAGAGCAAGTCAGTGCACGGCGAGAGACCGAGCCCCTAGACATGCATGGATTGCGGCATAGCAATGTGCTCGTCAACGACGTAGTGTAGCAATGAAATGAACATGTGTTTGGTTTTCTCCAGTGTCGTACGTCCCATGCATATTGAGCAAACGGGGCCAAGGCCGCAATGTGTTGGGAGGGTTCGATGGGGTAGCGACCGTTCGTGGCAGGCTGGGAGGTCCCATGCATGCATGCCGCCCACCCGCGCGTACTGCGGCAAGCCAACGTACGTAGGACACGGATGCGTTCTCCTGCAGGCTACAGCCGCCCGTTGGTCCTCAGCTCCTGTGACGACGCTGCAAGATAGGATTTGACGTTGGCGAGATGCTGAAAGGGGAAGGTAGAAAGGATGCCTTTCTGGTTCCGCCCGCGCGTGTTCTTTCATTTCCGTCTGTCCCAAAACAGGTACTACTACGCTACGCTACGCACGCTGTGATCTGAATTCTGAGACGGTGGCTGCCACTGCCAGGATCGTGCGCTTATTTGCAGCAGGCCACCACGTATCGCCGCCGCTATGGTCGAGGCTCGTCTCGATCGTACGTACGTGGATCCTTGAGCGCTGGTGTTCGATCCATCACCTCTCGTCCACTGTGCCCGACGATGTTGTGCGAACCTTTCCTCGCTGACGAATTCGATAGTGGTGTTCGGTCACCTCTAGGACGTCGTCCATGCATGCGCATCTTCAACTTCCATTTACAACGGATGGCACCCCGACGATGTATTTCTTGGCTAGTTGATTTTCTTACCCAAGGCCCCGGATTTTGCTCCAGCGCTAGAGAAATCGCGTGCGCTAACTTTTTTTGGGGTTTTTAGAAAACGAGCATCCATCTTTAGTGCCGCTACTTCTGTTTCGTTTTCTAAATACTGTTCAGTGTTCACGTCGACTTTGGGTCAACATGTTTATCTTACCAGTTATACTACCTCCGAACCATTTTAAGTGACGCAGGATATGTACTGTGCTAGTACAAAAGTATTTTGGTTTAGAGGAGTACCATATTTCCGAAATGGAATCCACGCCCAGAGCGGCCCGTGGGCGTCTGAATTATGGGATTCACGCCTTCCGGCCTAACAGGTCAGTCAATTGGCCCATACAGAAGTTGGGCCCAACAGTACTACTTTCTCTAGCTCTCCATCTTTTCGTTTTGTGCATCGAAATAACTATGCAGTGTTCTTTCTTCTCAACAACAAAAAAACTATGCAGTGTTCATCTCTAAAAAATAACTATGCATTGTTCAAGTTCAATAAAAAAATGAATAAAATATATAGAATATAAACGACTAAAAGGTACAAAGAAGAAGAATTCCGTGTTACACACAAACCCGGAGTTAATATCCTCATACCCACGCACACAAAAGAAAAAAATGTCAAGCTGAAGGTTTATAGTGGGTGTTGGAGATCATTGCACCAAATCTGCTTTTCTTGATGGAAGACATGGATAGACATGTTTGAAATGTTGTATGTCACAGTTTAGAATACGGCAAAAGCAGTTCAAGCGTGAAGGCTCCAGAGACAGTATATTTCGCACTCTAGAAACAACGGCAAAGGCAAAATAAAGTACTCAAAGAGAACCGGTAGCTACACGAATCTAAGCATAAACGCATACACCGGACTTTTCCACCGGGCTCCGAACTAAACTGAGCTTGCCTGCTTGCCTTGTTCTGTCAGTTAAGGCTTATAATTTCCAGGTTTATATGAGGTGAGAACAAAAAATCGTTTATTCAAGTCAACCATGTTTAACTTTATCTTCGGTGGGAAACAACTCATCTAATCTTAGAGTATCAAGCTCAAGCATTTAAAGCGGCATATAAAAAACGAGATTATGTTACACATATTCCTTCGATTGGTCAGAATATAGACAAATTTTGCTACAACCTCAAATAAAACCAATTTCTTTATGACATAGACAAGTGAATTCAAAATATTTCTCAACACTAACAGCTATATGGTACTAGGGCAATGACTTGGGAAAACAAGATAACTTCCCTTATCTTATGCGCCACCCCTTGACGTAGTAGTGCTTTCTGTCTAAATAAAGTGTCATCCTTGAACCTCGAAATATGGTCACCGCTATGAGTGGCCACTGAGCACTAAAGAACGGCCCATTTAAATGTTTGGGCCAGGGCGAATAAGAATGAATACAATTTATAATGAACATTTATGCTTCTAAGCGTCTTATTTTTAGCATGTTTTACTATTGTAACTATAATTTCAGTGTGCTTGCATAGTTGTATGACATAACTTGTATTATTACTAAACATTAGTTGGCGTATTTTTATAAGTGAATTCACTAAAATATATTAGAATATATTATGTACAAACTTTGTTCTAGATCTATTGTTTTCTACAATGCATAATCTATAATTTATAACTCTTTGTAGTATTTGTGGTAGAGATCTGTTAGGGGTACGAGTGTATCATTAGGGAAGCATCTTTATAGAAACTTGTATAGTATAAAATGAACCAATGACAATACTTCCTCATTGTTAAAATTGTCTAGAAAATAAAAAAATAACAAAGTGTGCAAGCTTTGTACTTGGTGTTGAAACAACATTTTTGTTAAAGTAATACCTTGCATGTTTCCATGGTAAATATATTAAAATAAACATGGAAGAGATGTGTATAGTGATGAAAGGTTAAAGAAAATGATAATCCATAAAAATAAGATTAGGTCCATAAATACTTGGGTACTGTTACATTGAGTGTATCATAAAACTTGTGTACATGAATCATGGATCACCAATATTTGCACTGCCTAACAAACAAAGGCACTGCTCTATCTCATTAGATGAAGCTAGTAGATACCATCGAAACATCAGGAAAAGCCATGCTCAAATCTAACTCATCAAATTAAGTTAATAAATACCACCAAAACAACAGGAGGAGCCATCCACGTTGACAATCTTTAAATTCCATAATGATTATCAAAAGATTGGATGGAAAAGAACAATGTTTAGCCGACTCCGTTGGTGGCTCAACTTTCTATCGGAAGCTAATTTCTCCAATTTTCTTTACAGTTTGGTCGATATACTCATCTATAGTATTTGATGCCTGGTCTTCTTATTCAGGCCTGAACAGGAATAGTATAAATCAATGTTGCACTTGCAAGCCTTGAAAATATATTACTATTTGCCATGTAATTTTCTTCATGCCTAATGAAACCGGAGCCATGGAAACGAATCCACTATTCCTCTCTACAATAAGTATTATTTTTTTAGACAATTGAGAAACATAAAATGAATGGAAAGCTATAAGAGAACTGTCAAATAGTGCAACAAAAAGGCAAGAATCCATACATCACCAAAAACTTCAAAAGTAATGTGCAATTGTATGAACCTGGTAGAGTGAGAGTGAATACAACACATACATTCAGAAATTGAAAGAGCGCATATGGTTTCAAAAAATTTAGGGTGCACAAATTGCAGAAAATAGAGGCACCTAGGAGAAATTCGTGTCTTCTATAGAAGGGATTTACCTCCCGAATTCTGGAGTATAAGCATATGAACCGACACGTCAACTTGAGTGTGCCACATGACTGTAACACTCCTTGTTCTTTCAGGCTTGACCAGAAGAAATAGGTGTTATAGAACTATGTAAAACGGAGGACCGGACATAAGCTGCAAAATGTAACCGGCGAAATTACAACTATTAAAATCAAACAAAACCAGTGTATCATATATGTGAGACAAATTAGGTTTTGGTTATAATTATTACAACTATTAAAATCAAACAAAACCAATGTCACAAAAGAATGTTAGATTATCACAAGTATGATTTGCACTATATCGACCAGAGCACACTTGGCACCACTCACCTTGAAATAAAAAGAAAAACACAGAAGTTAGAATCAAATATTCATCTGAGATGGATGCACGTGACAAAGCCATCCTGTCGAGAATCTCCCATGCATTCCAATGACATTAAACCCAGAGAAAGAGTAGTTGTTGCAGAAAATATGGAATTAATATGGTGCAAAATAAATCATACAAACCTATAGTGAGCAAACGAAATTCAGTAAGAAGAGAAAAGAATGCACCAAAAGTAATTTGTCCTTGGAAGATGCACCTCTATTTCTGCTAGCCCCGCGCCTCCACAGAAGCCGGCAACTGGGACACTACAATCAACAACCATACTGAGCCAAATCCTCCTTGTTGGAACAAAAAAGAAAAGAAAAACAAACAGCTCATAGGAGATAGTACTGTCGTGGTGGTATCACGGCAGATGCCATAGGATGGCTAAAAGTGTGGGGCCGAAGGACGCTGGTGGATCCGGGGAGGGCTAGCGAGCTAATGAGCTCACACAAGAGATGGCGAAGCACCACCAAGGCCGACTCGGGCAAGGATGAAACTGCAAGAACAAACGAAGAACACACACAAAACCTCAAGCAACCACAAACACCCACGATGTGGTTCGGGGCCCTCGTGAGGAGGTAACACCCCTACTCCTGCCTTGCTCCACTCTATATGTGTCACACGAGATCTACAAATGTGCTCCTTGAGCTGTTTTGCCTCTCTCTCTAGGATGAACTCAAGAACAAGGATGAACTACTAAGGAAGGAGGAGTAAATGCTCTAACTGTGAACGAGACTATAGTTTTGTCTCTCTCTGGTTGGTGTCTCTCTCTCACAGGAGGAGTTAAGGCGCTATTTATAGAGGTCCCGCCGAGTTGTCCGGGAACCCTAATTCCTCCGGGCCCCCCGGACAACAGCCCCCGTCCAACGGTAATGTCGACACCTCTACCACGACCTAGCCGCCGGGCTATCCGACATAGGTCGAGGTAGGCCATGATGCCTCTTGCCGTAGCCGCCGCCGGCCTAGGTGATGATGCTTCCCCTGTCAGAGACAGGACGTGCCTTCTCCATGCCTTCTCTCCTATCAGTCAGTCGCCAGTACAGTGGTATAGTCACGTCGCCCTTGTCTTGTGCCCTTTGTCCCGCACCCGTGTCAGACGGGAGGTGACCTAGCTTCCTTGTCAGACGGGACAGTGTCCTTGCCATGTACCTGCCCTTGACTTCCTGCCCGACATAGGATATGTCGGACGCTTCCTCCTATCCCGGCATAAGTATACCGGGCTTCTCTCCGTACGCCGGCAAGGCTATTCCGGGCCTGGACCTCGGACATACCTTACCCGGCCCGAACATGTATGTCGGATTCTCCTTCCTGCACATTACAGACAAGTAAAGAATCCCGACATGGGGATGTCGGTTGGAACATGCCGGCTACTCCCGGCGTAAGCTTAAGCCGGCCGAGCATACAACTCGGTCTACCCAGGACCCCGCTCATCCAAACCTGTTCCGGGTGTTGCCCAAGAGAATGCCCCTAGGCCCAGCCGCTCGAAGATGTCTTAGGCTCGCTCCCAAAGACATCTTCGAGAAGCTGGTTCTTAGGAGAAATCTCTGCCTCTGCCTGAATGAGAGTGAGGGGCTGGGGGTCTATTTATAGTATCACCAGGGGAGACAGCCTGGCCCCTGCTTCCTCCAAAGGGCGTCCCGTTATCTCTCGAAGAGTCATATGACCTTTGGCGCCAGGCAAGGGATAGTTACCACTGTAAACATGAGTATCTTACCCTCGCCTTTACCCTACCCGGGGGTAGCCCCCCGACAAGTACTCAGGCATGATGCACCTTCGTTTCAGCCATGGCTGCAGCGCGGTTGCACATCCTAATTTATGAACACAAGTTCGCTTGCGAATGGATGGTGCTGATCTTGTAAATGTGAGAAAATGAACCAGCAGGGTTTGAAATGAGCAGACAGTTTAAATGGGAAAAAGCAACACGAACTTCTCAAATTCCTCGCGCCTGCGGACACCGCCCAGTCCCACCCCCTATCTTACATCGTTTGGTCTACAATCTACTTAATCAGCTTAAACAGCCACTTGCTCCCAGCTAGAGTTGCTCTAGATGTGAGTAAAAACTACTCCCTCCGTATCTAAATATAAGATGTTTTGGTAGTTCAAATTGAACTACCAAAACGTCTTACATTTAGTTACAGAGGTAGTACTAGTGATAGATGGGAGCAGCTCTTTTTATCTGTAATATGCTCAACTGAGCATAGGGTACTTACCCAACTACATAGAAGATGGATGCCGAAAGAATATTCATCTTGTCTCATAAACAGGGAAGTTTAGCATTCCCTAACTAGGTTCTTCTCAACAAAAAAAATGAATGGTTGACTAGTACTGACTAACTGCCATATGCTTTTAAAAAAACCACACCGATAAATCTAAATACAGTACTAGTGTAATTCTACCTGCAAAACTATCAGCTAACAACTACTTACTGCTATTATGCAGTATTCCCATTAGCATGCTCACAGTCATAGCATATTCATGCTAAGAGGTAAAAGGAGTAAATAAAGAAAGACACAACAAATGACATTCTTCTTCTTCTTCTTTTATGCAAGTAATGAAAACATTTTTGTTCAGTCTTTTAGAGCCTCACTAGCTCTGCACGCCTGCTTCGGCAGCTCGCCGCGGGGTGTTCTTCCGCCGGCTTCCATTCTGCCGGAATCCGTTCAGCGGCCTCGCCAGATCGCCCATATTCTTTTCCGTCGCTGACTCCGGGCCGCGCTTCGACTGTCGTCGCCTCTTCTTCCCTCCGTTCTCGGCAGTGCCCTTGGAGTCCTTGTTGCTCGCCGCAACCTTCTTTGCGTCGTCGCCTTCGCCTTCAACCTTGGCCATGTCCTCTTCCTCGTCGTCGATGTCATCCTTGACAATCTTCTGTGGCCTGCCCCTCCTCTTGTATGCTGGCCTCACCTCCTCAGCCTCGCTGCCGGCGTCCTCCTTCGCAGCTTCCATCGATTTCTTGGTCTTTCCACCTCTAGGCCTACCCATCCAGGACCCAGGCAGTCAAACAACAGATAGAGAGAGCTTGTCACAGAACTGCAAATAGCCGGAACAAATGGAGTCAGGCTAGCTTGGACAGAATCACACAAACAGCTGTTGCATAAGGAGACATGATTTCAACATCTCAAATCTGCAACTCGACCTACTGTGTAAATGCCTAACAGAAGGTTCGGATTAAGCAGCTGTTTATTTGCAGCTGGGCTATTCAACGATGTCGATGTGTGTCCTAATAGATGCATGCCATCTGCTGTGGGACTAGAAGAATTAGAAACTCTCTCGAAGTTCCCATGATCTCACCACAAATCACTCCGAAGAACCAAGAACATCAAAGGGCATATCGGTCTCCGGCTACGCAAACATTCCAGGTGGAAAGTTTGCTTGGTGAGTACCGAAGAAGAACCAACTAAAAAGCAACCTAGCTACTGTACCAACCAAAAACAAGTGGCAAGAACCATGTGAACAGCCTCATATCTAGCTACCATCTAGAACTCCAAATAATCACCTCCATGTATGTCCAAAGTAGGGAACAATATAGAAAAACGATGAAGAACGTAGAACTGACCTTTAATGTATCACGCGTAGTCTCCAAAGGGATGAAACTCTCTTCACCAGCAGAGGAGATCTTCAAAGGCTAGCTGGGCTGGGCTGGTCTATGGTTCCTCTTTGGCAAGAACAGGATGAAAACCAGGTGAAAAGCAGAGGAGGTTCATGGGATGCTCTGTTGCGGTTAATGGACTTTGGGTAGACTAGCAGATACGGACGGTGAGGCTTTGTGGAAGATTGTGCGCACACAGAGAAGAGAAGAAACCAGGAGGCAGAGAAGAACTGGTTACACTATTCTTTAGGGAGAGGGTGAGAGAGAGGAGAGTTGCTTGCGTTGCGTGGTGGAGATATACCCGGCCATGAGCCGCAGTAAGAACGTGGAGGAATGTACCTGCAGGTCCTTGGACAGCGTCACAGTACTAAAGCCATTTTTACAGTATCAAACACAAATTACCACTACTAGTGTACTGGTTTACATTTGGCCACCGAGCGGGAACATCTAACATGAGAGATGAGACAACGCCAATATGATATGTCCCCTGACGACGCAGTGTACGTGGATGCACTGATGATTCTTGTTTGGAGGGAGAGAGAGAGAGGTAAAATGCTGCGAGAAACACGAGATTTACCACCTTGATACAGTAGAAACCAACAAGCTTGGCCTGATCACCGTACCTTCTATGCACGGAGGACGAGAACCAACAACTTGGACTCCAGGGATGGTTTTGTTCATCACGAAGTTATTATGGCTGTCTCGTGCACCCTACACGGATGACGCTCTCGACGTCCCGACAGCAGTACTAGCTTTTAATTTGCAGCTGGAGCCTTGCTAACATGTGTTTAGGCGTGTTAGGTTTGAGTTTAAGCCTATGATGCTTTTATGCGGTGGCAAATAGTTGGCAATGTTTTACCTACACACGATTTTGGACGTCAGCATGTTGTAATTAGTGTATATTTTGGTGACCAACCAAACGTGCATCTGGTTCTCTGGGTTAAAGGAGTTATAATGTTACCAGATCATGATGTGCTTTTAGGTTAGGGAAGGGTATATTTTTTGGTTCATCAACTATTGTCAAAGCTTCTTTAGATCGCAGGAATAGAAAACATATAAATTGGGAAAACACAGAAATCTGATAGAATTGCAAGTGCAAACCAAATGACTACAAAACATAGGAAAACTGGAGTAATGGTCATTTGAATGGAACACAGAAAAAACAAAAAAAGAGTGTCTCGATCCTACGTGAATGAGTGTAAAAAAGAGTTTAGAGTGGATGTTGAAATTCCTATGGGATTAAGGCACATGAACTCAATACATAGGAATTTTGTAGGTGTCATTCTTTCGATCCAAATGGAATACTTAGGAAAAATTTCTATGGATTGGAATCCTTCAATTTACTTATGAAAATCCTTTAATCCAAATAGACCCTCAAAGCTTTTGACTTATCTCCAAAGTCATGTTTACATAGTTAGTATTAAAAGTTGAAAATATAGGGGTCGAGTGTCAGGAAAAATGAGGAAAAAAGGATACCTATATTTTTTATTTTTGAAAAAATCAAGTAAGGATAAATGAAGACAAATCCAGTATCCTCTTCGAAGCTCAAACTTGGTGTCTGAAACTTCACGGCGGAGTTGAGAGCCCCAGTTGAGTTGTGATGTTTTGCCCCAACCGTGTACTTAAAGGTCTGGTGCATGCTTTCAAATTCCCGCTTAGTGAATTGTGTCCCCTTGATTTGTGTGAGCAGCATGAGAAAAAGAAGATGAGTGTTTGTGGCCTTGGTGACCTTTGTGGTACCACACCTATCCAATGAATATGTACTTAGATTGTGGAAGAACTTTGGGAGTTATATTCTTGTCTCTATCCTTGGGGTTATCTTGTACCCTTTAATTACTAGCTGCTATTTTGATTTGTATGCCTTATATGCTTGTCATAGGATTGATCACCTAGTTGCACATTCAGATAGTCACTTATTCATCCTCTCTAGTCAATCATATCAGTATTTTCACCTAGTATGGCAGATGTATATCCATGGCTGCAACTGGGCATGGCCGACCAAAATCACTCATTTTGGTTATAAAAATCAGAAATGAATTTTGTGTCGAAAAAATATCTCAGAAATAAAATCAACTAGGCCTAGTATGGAAGATTTTACCCTTTCCAGAAATAAAAAACAACACCACTCTATCTCGGGAGCCAAATATCCTCTCTTGACGGTCCTTGATGCCACATACATTATTAAATAAATATATTTCATGGCAACAAATTTTAGCCTCCAATAGTGCAATGTAGATTTGGTCATGGTTAGCCCTGCTTGATGGCCCAGTCCGAAGCCCGGCTTTCAGGCATGGCTCAGTGGTCGGTTTACTCACAAAATCCTAGCTCGAAAAGATCAAGTGGACCAAAAATTATATGATTTCTTATATTGTATTGCAAAATATGCTATTTTATAATTTTTCATCCTGAAAATGATTTCTTTAACCCAAGATAGGCCCAATTTCTCAATGTTTCACGTCGGGCCGAGTTTGGGCTTGACTTTTTAATGCGAAACCGGCTTCGCCCATCGTTTGCCTAGGCATAGTCCATTGTGTATTCTCTAGCTGCAATCCTCGTGCAAAAGAAAAAATTGCCCTCACGTGACCTGAGCTAGTTTCGTTGCCTAAAAGCGACGTATAGGAGCTCCCCGCCTAGAACCTATTCTCTCGTTCCACAACAAATGACCTTTAGTTGTGTAAAAATAGATATATCTAGATTTATAACATGTCTAGATACCTATATTTTTAGACAATTGAAGTCATCTAATTTGAAATGGAGGGAGTAGATGCCATCACGGGAGCAAAGGTAGGGGCCGGGAAGCCGAAGGTCGTACTCCCCAGCTAGCTAGCTGGTGCTCCCCTAGCCCCTAAGGCTCTGTTTGTTTCTAAAGTTTTGTCTGGATTGGTGCGGATTATCCCGGTCAAATCTCCACATATCCCCAAAGTGTCGTTTATTTTTAGTGTATTTGATAGGTTTTATTCCCACTTTTCCCCAGAATTTTTCAAAACTCTAGTGTATTTTCTTCAATACCTAAAACAGTACCACTACCTAGTGGATTGGGGATTGAGAAATTACGGGGAGTGGGTGAAGATAGGGATTTCATCCAATCCCTATGGGGATTATCCCATCCCCACAAAAAAAATTAGAAATAGAACAAGCATATATTTTTTTAGATAAAGAGTTATATTAATATCACGTAGATACAAATAAAACAAACCTAATTGGTAACTACAAATGATCATCTCATGAAAGATGCACTTTTGGATGATCGAAATCCCAACGAAACTAACCACTTGTATCCAACTCGACCAGCCGCCCCTTGTTTGGCAAAGCCAAGTAAAAAAAAACTACAGTATTTGCAAAAAGGCATCGCTGAGCGACTGTCAGGCGAGAGTCGGTGGAAGGAACCGCGGAATGGGATGCGGAAGATGGAAGGCGCACCACCGACTCGCCGCCATCATGCAGCGCTGCTGGGTGCTGGCGGTGGCCAGCTTCCGGCACAAGGAAAGGAAACAGGGCCGGCGCTCCTGTGGCTTCCCCGCCTTGTTGTCCACACATCTATGATTCCCCTGACGCGCAGTGCAGCAAGACTCGGTGATGGTAGCTAGAACAGTACCAACCTACACGGCGAGGAAAGGAAAGATGCATGGATGCAGCTCCTTGATCTAGTGCGGTATGTATGGTGGGTTCTGGGTTGGGCGAGCAGTACCGCTACTGCTACTGCTATGTACGCGCGTTTTCTTTTATTTACTACTCGTAGTAATCCTTTTGTTCATGGGAGGCTGGGAGCAGAGTCCAGAGTGAGTCGTCAATGGCAGCAATGCATCAGTGGTGTGGCGCGGCCGACAGCCTCGTGCCGGCGCCTGCGCACGCGCTCGCCTCCTCCCTTTCTTTCCCAGTTTCATTCAAATCAACCGCCCACCCACCCATACCGGATTCCGGATGGCTGCACTGCACGCGCAGCGAGCGCGGCAGGCCGTGTTGAAACAGCAACAGTCGGGAGAAATCAAATGAGTCGCAGAAGAGAGGCGGCCGGTCAAGGCGGCAATGAATCCAGCGGCGGTCTGGTCGCCACGACGGGTGGCCTCTGCCTCTCGCAGGGAAAAGCCACGCTCCTGGTCTGGTCACGGGAAGGAGAGGAGAGGAGAGCAGAGCAGAGGCCTGCCTGTCTCGTGTGTGTGTGATGGCAGAGCCTTCAGGTTCAAGCCTGCCGCTCGGCTGATCGGCCCTGCTTTCTTCTTTCTTTTTCAGATAGACAAGACAAGAGGGGAGCCTGCCAGGCTGCAGCTCTGTGCGTGGACTGGACCGCCGGTAACGGGGGAAGTCCAAATATACTTCTTGGAGGAAAGGGCCGTTCCTGCTTGTTACCAGCCCACAGTTCAAGCTTGGAGTAGCCTCTGGGCTTTGTCTCTCGACCCGCTCTATCGCACCCCAATGGCATTGACTGTGTACACTCAAACGAGTAGCTCGCGGGATTCGGCTCCAAACGAGTCTTTGAGACTTTGAGCCAAGTTTTAACGTCAAGCTAAACAAGCTGAATTTACGAGTTATTCATTTAGCTCGCTAAAACCATTAAATACAAAGTCCGAATGGTTTCATATATTAGTGACAAACTGCCGGATTCTTTTGTATGCCTTTAACGTGGGTGCAGAATTGCTATCTTTTAGCACCAAGCAGGGCCGACTTGAACATTTTGAGAGCCCATGTGCGAATGTTATCAATGGGCCCAATTTCTATATACACTTTACTAAATATGGGCCCTAAATTTGGCTGGGCCCTGGGCCGTCGCACTTCTCGCCCTGCCCAATAAGCCGGCCCTGGCACCAAGCCACCCTCTGAGTACGAGTGTAGAAGAAATGTTCTTCTTCTGAGTTAGTAGGAGAATTATACTCCCTTTGTTCCTTGATATAAGTTGTATAGGATTTTTAAGAAAAAATTATAATATAAGGTGTATTTATTATTTATAGATAATTTGATCCATAAAAAATCTTTACTATTAAAGCAGAATACGTGGTATGGTGTCACAATCCAAATGGTGTCACACGCCAAATGCCATGCCCTTACATGATTAATTACGCTGCTCTGCCACCTATAAGTCAAGATACCAGTTTCCTTTCACGCAGGAGCGATTTTTTCTCCTCAAATCATGGATCTCCTGCTGTTCAGCAGTTCACACACATGCAAGCCCACGGCCCACCACATCGTTAGGCAAGCGTTTCGTCCAAACCGTCAGCGAGGTCGCCTGGGAGCTCCTTGACTGTTGTGGCCAAATCCCAACGACCACCGAGAGGCGCGGCCCAAAGTCACAGGAGGCACTCTTCCCCGCCGCTTCTCCCTACGACGAGGAAGTCCACCACGAATAGGTACACCTCGAGCTTGACGTCGTCGACGGTTCGTCTGAACGTGGAAAGGAACCTAGGAGCCGATGTGGAAGACGAAGAAGGGACGTCGGAGGCCTTTTCGTGCTTGTTCCCATGGCCGGCAAGATGTGACTCTCTCCCTAATCGCTTGGACGCGGCAGGGCACGGGGAGGACGACGAAGGCAGCCCCTGAACTTGAAGCCTGGCGGGTCGTGGGAGCTCGTCGGCCATGGGGATTGGCGGAAGCTCCAGGAGCAGCAGCGTCGTTGCGCCGTCAGCCCGCTACATACCGCGTGTATGGGTGGAGAAAGGACGCCGAGGGGCGGCCGGATCCGGTCGCGACGGCCGCAGAGGGTACCGGACTACCGGAGCGAGGAGATCAGGCTGGTGATGTCGCGCCCGCGGAAGCCATGGTCGCGAGTCGCGAGAGCTTCTGTTCGCTCTTAGTAGGACTGGCTAATAATTGATCCTCAATGGCAATTAATTTTCGGTGCTTCGATTTGCATGCGGGACGAACGAAGGGACAGGGAGGAACTTTCAGAACCCTCCACCGAACCCATGATGCTCCATCTCTAATTCACGATACCCTTCTACGACCACACCATTAATTGCCCTTGCCCGTGTCATCACCATGCTCAAGGTATTTTAGTGATGCATGCTTCATTTGTTTATTGTCCAGGATTAACCCTGAATATTTAGTGATGCATGCATGTTTTCCGTCGACGAAATGCCCATGTGTCCAAGAGAGAAAGCAACCATGCATGCAATATTTATGTACGAAGTGTAGCAGTAGGCTTGTTGGTGTGCATTTTTTTTTGGGTCCATTGCTCTAGAGATATTCAATTTCTCATAATATTTATTTTTCTATATATTTATATGGGCTTTGATGTGCGCAAAAAAGAATCCGATGTAACCGGTGAGCAGCTCGGTGATACACCATGGCCGTCAGTGTGATCGTGCTTCTAGGATGGCAATACAGACTAGGGGCAATGCATGGGGGGATCGACGACACGGTGACGGATGACGTTTTGATGGGTACCAGATGCACAACCGTGGTGGTTTATGTACTGCCTACTTTGTTACTGCCTCACTGGCCAGCCTTTTAATCATTCGCATCTCATTTCCCAAATTGATAATCAGGTGCTGAAGTGTAAACTGTGTGATGTATATAATTAAATTTCTACGGTCAGATTAAGATCCAAATTATCAATTTCTATATGTGTAGTTGCTGAGTGTGCGGAAGGTGGCGGAAAAGAGGAAGCCTTCGGGGTAATCGCGGCGCGAATAGAGAGGATGGAGGCAACGCATCTGGGGCATTTTCAGGAGGTTACCATCTTCTCCGCACATGCGCCTAACTTTGTTGCGATGTTTTGAAAACAAAAACTCAGGCCTTACTTTTGGCAATGGAAGGAGTATGCTGTAATTTTTTTGTCTCTCCTGTTTTTTCTATGTAGAAATAGGCCCATCATGTGCCATTGGCTCTTGATTTTTCTGAAAGTAGTGCTGCTATCAATTGCAGACACAAATGCTAAGAGGAAAATCGTGGAAAGAGCGGGCTAATTTACACTCCCACGGTTATGCTGAGAATGCTGGAGTATGGAAGCAAAGGAACACGAGGGTGTTTGGCAATGTGAGTCAGCAATGCAATGAGGATGTGTTGACTTCACGGATTGTCGAGGATATGAAGCTTTGGATCACGGCAGGAGCTGGAAGTAGAGAGTAAAGAGTAGCTGTGGGTTGGAGTCGTGTCAGACAACAATGTTGCTTCTATAAAAAATACGGTATACAATTGCATACTCTTGAAAAAATTGTCTCGATGCTTCGTACAACCATACTTAGCTCGTGTTAAAATTGATTAGGTGTACCAGAATGCATTATATAGTATGCTTTTATACAAAGCAAGCATTAGTTAATATGCTTTTCCAAGCAAAGCAAGCATTAGTTAATATACTTTTCTACAAAGCAACCCTGTGATACTTTAAAAGGTTATTCATTCCTGCATAATTTGGTACATTGTTATGCTTCATAGGTTTTGAAAATTTATGATTTTGATTTTGGGGAGCTAGCCATAGATTTAGAAGTTGATAACCTTTGGTCGGCCCCTTGCAGAGCTACGACATTGAGTCTACCACGTTCCAATTCCCCTAAGTTCATCAAAGGATTGCAACTGGTCTTTCAGCTATTTGTCCCCAACCTGGTATTTTTTTAATCCTGGCGCATAGCGGGAAAGTCTGCCCATGTTGGCGACACCTGGTGATCAACATCTGCAATGAGGCCGATGAGAGAGGTGAGGATCATCAGCTGCTCTTCATCATCGACCTCGACGGCAACTTCCTCTTCCAGCAGATCGGCGAGCATCTCTTCCTCGTCTGAGTCCACGGCCAAGAAAACAAAACACCGAACACCTTGTGGGGGGAGTGGGCGCGAGGCAGAGGGTGAGCTTGCTTTGCGGCTGAAATCGCGGCGGAGGAGCGGGGGGCGGTTTCAGCGGCTGGGTCAAGCGGGGTGGTGGCCTTCCTACCGGCTTGGTTGCGGCGGAGGGGGGAGGGGTGTAGCCAGCGGCGACATGGCGGCGAGGAGATGGTGCGAGAAGGTGAGCCGGGTGGGGAAAGTGCGCTGCTTCATTGACAGGTATGGCCCGCGCTCTCTTTTCTCTCCGCCGGAGCCCCCAATCGCCCCCCCAACGGGCTGGGTTCGGCCTGAAAGCGTCAGACGAAAAAACAGCCCAATCCAACATTTTTTGGGTTTCTGACGGCGCGAGTGGACAGGAAACGACGCTATTTTGGCATTCGGAGCCAAAAAAGTGGCCTAAGTAGATCTTGGGGGGCATGGCTGGAGATGCTCTAAAGACACATGGCGTAATTTTGAAGCAACGACAACGCTATATTAAGGACGGTCGAAAGGGAGGGAGGTGGAGGGACAAAGAAAATGATTCATATTTTTCTATATGAATGAAACCATATGTGTCATGTTTTTCGTTATTCCGTTGCAACGCACGGGCATTCAGCTAGTGAGATCTAGTCTCAAAATAGGGATTTAACGGATTTTATTCATTTTGTGCCTATTAAAAACTCATCTCTTGACATTTTTCGGAAAAAAATGAGTCCACTATGTACAAAATATGCATGTAATATTCGTGCAGAAAACTATACACCCTACATTCAGAAACGGACGAGTAAGTTTTATGCATATGCGCTCATGTTTGCACGTGGAAGCTACATTTTTCTTTGTCCTATTGGTATAAATAGAATTCTATATAACCAGGCAACTATTTACTGATAAAAATTGGTAGGAATGCCCTTCACAGAGAGAAGCCATGATTATCATGTGCTAAGTTTAATGTAAAACAAAGTTTAGAACCATTTCACGAGGTGGCCGTAGTCGGGTTCCATTGCACCATCAATGCTAAAACTTTTTTTAGAAACACAAATAGAGGAGAGGATGCAGACGCTTAAATACACGCACATACACACCCTTATTAACGTACACGTGTAAATCTTACCCCTATAAGCACATTCGAGAGACTGGTCTAACATATCTTGAGGTTGATGAAGTCACCACAAACGCCTCTCGTTGTTGACTGAGCACGTCACTTACCACTGAAAGCATAGCACCGATTAAATTATGAAATAATCCAAAAAAATGCGATTACCCATTTAAGTCTGCGTTAGTTGCTTCCACTACAAGGAACGAAACCAAAACAGTTAAGTTAGGCTCAGTTCTCACATCAATGCTAAAACTTTGATCTTTAAGCTTTATCAAGAAAAACCATGGATCTTTAACAGCAATTTAATTCTAATGTGTTCGACAGCAAGATAATTGAGCGATCACCAAACAAGACTTGTGGCTATACCTGGCCTTGATTGTTACACCAGCCGTGCCACAACGGCGCGCAACGGCTCCCTCTTCCGCGACGTGATCCCGGGCGCCTCCTCCATGTCCACCACCTTCAGTGCCCCATCCTCCGATCGCGGAACCGCCCAGTCTGTTGGAAATAAGCACGATTTGTGCAGTCCGATTTGGGTAGGAATTAGGAGTTCTAATCCTATCAGGTTAGATGCACTAGTACTGCTATAAATACATGTAAAGACCCCTGTGTAAGATCATCGATTTGAGAAGAAATAAAAAAAGAAGAGAGAGGACAAATCGATCCCAGCGATTGTGTCTACGTGAAATAGCTAGCTGATCCATGCATTGAGGTGCATGCTTGTGTGTTTAGCTTGGTTCGTAAGCGCGTCTCGTCGGAATCTCGTCGTCGTCTACGTCGGAAAGTACTCGACGTATAGGGGCAGATCCAACAAGTGGTATCAGAGCCTGGTCAAGCGACGACGAGTAAACGAAGAAGGAGAAGACAGCGGCTGCGGCGAAGCAGGCGCTAGTAACGTCCGAAGGTAGCGGCAAGCCGCTTATGATGATGTCAAGAACAAGTTTTGTGCCGATTCAGTATCCAATACTGACCGACACAAATTATGTGGTTTGGGCCACGAAGATGAAATTCATCCTCCGAAACCTCCGTGTCTGGAAGGCTATAGAAGGCGATGGCGCGGTGGACGACGAGGTTGACGATGGCGTCATGGCTGCTCTCTCGCAGTCCGTACCAGATTCCATGGTGATGACTCTTGCCAATTACGAGACGGCGAGTGAAGCGTGGGAAGCAATACGGGAGATGCGAGTCGGCGAAGATAAGGTGAAGCGTGCCCGTGCACAAGTGCTTAAGAGGCAGCTTAACAAGTTGGAGATGTCCAAAGGAGAAACGATCGCTGTGTATTCCGAGAAGCTAACAAACTTGGCAAGTGAGATTAAATCTCTCGGAGGATCCGTCACTGATACAGATATCGTTGAGAAGCTGTTTTCATCGGTCACCGACGAATTCACGAGTATTATCGGGACGATCGAGCAGTTCAGCGATGTCACAAAGATGACGGTGCCTGAAGCGATCGGAAGATTGAGGACGCATGAAGAGAATCGGAAGGGAAGAAAAGAGTTCAAGGACGATGGTAAAGAAACTCATGTATTCTCAAGCTGACCTTGAAGCTCGACTTGCTAAAGAGCGGAAGAAAATGAAGGATAAGCAACGCGCAGCGAAAAAGTACATCGTTGAGCAGGACGATGATGAGCAAAAAGACGATGAAGAAGAAGAGGAGGATGACGATACTCCGCCGAGGAGGAAGTTTGACATAAAGAAAGTAAGGTGTCATAACTGTCGAGAACTCGGGCACTTCAAGTCTGAATGCCGAAAACCATCGAAGGAGACGGCTCTCTTAGGCCAGGAAGAAGACGATAGTCCGATGCACTTGATGTGCGAACTGGTGGACGAGAATGATCCATTTCTTCAAGTGGTGGCTAAATAAACTGACACGCTTGTGGAAGAGAAAGTTCCGTAAACTCATGTCGATGCTACTGACACGGGAGGTGACTCAAGAACTCGTGCCGATAGTAATGGTACGAAGGCGTACATGGCGCCAGAAGTCCATGATGAGCGGCGTAGTGTAGCGTCGAAGGAAAAAAAAGTGAATGCGTACATGGTGCCAGAAGTCCATGATGTGCGGCGTAGTGTCGCGTCGCAGAAAAAATAAGTGAAGACGTACATGGCGTCAGAAGTACATGAAGTGCGGCGGATCATGGTGTCGCAGGGTAGAGTGAGACGCATTGTTGCGTTATGGGGCAAACCTGTCGTTATGGAAGAAAGAAGCAGCGTGCCAGAAGGCAGTCCAGAAAAATGAGAAGGGGACAAAGCGAGTCCAGCTGCAAGTAGGCCGTCCAAGCTATCAGCTGATGACCAAGGAGGAGGTTCACCACATGAGGGGCTACGGTCAGAGGAAGTTCAAGTGGCGCCCAGCCCAGAAGACGGCATGCAGGGAACACAACAAGGAGTATCTATACCGCCAGGAAGTGTTTAAGGGGAAAACAATCACGCTGAGAAACTGGCGAAATTTGAGGATACCGATACGATGGAGTATTGGCGTGAAGCATTGTCGTTGGCAGAAGAGCGACAAGACGAAAGTGAGATGCATTTTGGATGGCTACATTTGTTCAAGGTAATTATTCCAAAGATGAAACCAATAAAGTATACGGAAGATTGCTTCAAAGGCACCGAAGCAAAGATGACGTTTGAAGACGTCGACAAGAAAGATTGTTGCCGTCAAAAAGAAGATGAGTCGACAAATGCAACGTCGATGTCAAGGATGAAGACTGAAACGCAAAAAGTAATGCTGAGGGTAATACCTACGCAAAGCAATTGGCGTATTTGGGACCCAGAAAGATGTGAAGCACACGTCGTGCTTAGGGGGTGAATGTTGAAAATAAGCACGATTTGTGCAGTCCGATTTGGGTAGTAATTATGAGTTCTAATCCTATCAGGTTAGATGCACTAGTACTGCTATAAATACATGTAAAGACCCCTGTGTAAGATCATCGATTTGAGAAGAAATAAAAAAAGAAGAGAGACGCACCTCTAGCAATCCCAACAAATCGATCTCAGCGATTGTGTCTTGTGTTAACACAGTCAAACCTCCACAACGGCGGTCGTGAACCCGACTCCGGGGCACATCCTCCTGCCGGCGCCGAACGGTACGAGCTGGGGATGCCTCCCCCGGAAATCCACCGCGCTTCCGATGAACCTCTCCGGCCGAAACGCCTCGACGTCGTCCCACGCCGCAGGGTCCCTCCCGACGGACCAAGCGTTGACGACGACCCGGGTCGCGCGCGGGACGTCGTAGCCGTGCACCGTCGCGTGCTGCATCGACTCACGGGGGACCAGTAGCGGACCCGGCGGGTGCAGCCGCATCGTCTCCTTGATGACGGCCCGGAGGTACTCCATAGCCGGGAGGTCCTGCTCGGTGACGACGAGGGGGTGAGCTGCAGTGTTGTTCGCCGAGTGGCGCCTGATCTCTTGCTGCAGCTTTAGCATCGCGCCCTTGTTCTGCAGCAGCTCGGCCATGACCCATTCCAGGACGATGATGGTCGAGTCTGCCCCTGCTCCGAACAGGTCCTGTTCAAAAATTAAATTATGCAGCGTGGACGTTAACTACTTACAGAGATGAGTATCTAGTAGGTTGTTCCTGTTCAACTATTATGGTGCGAGACATATTTTCAAAGCCGATAAAATGAATAGAATTTAACATTTAGGACGAGAATAATTTTCAGTTGAACGAGAATTAACATCCAATTTCATGTGATATTCATATGTAATTTTGAAACCCCTCCGTAGAGGGGAGTAATAACTTTGTAAAAAAAGGGTTGTGTTCTCCGCGTAACACCCCCTTTGCCATGCTGCTAGTCTTGGGGGTTGCTTCGTTCTACTTTCGTTTCTGGTTTGTTTCTGGTTCAAAACTCTTGTTCTGTTGTCGCTTGATAGTGGAACCCGACTTCCTATGAAGTCGTGTGTAAAAATAATAATTGAAATTCGTTTGCAAATTGTGACCATATGTACAACTCTCAAGTGCACAAATTACAATGTAAATTTAACAGTGTCAAGTGGAACGAGGTCTAAGTTAATTCTCTGTCCCCGAGAATCCGAGAACTAGCAAAAGGGTAAAATATTTATGGTTGTGTAACATGACAGATACTCCATCTGTTACATATTAGATGACTTCCGTTTATTTAAAAATGAATGTATCTGGACTTGTAACATATATAGATACATCTACTTTTATATAAATACAAGTCATCTAATTTAAAACGGAGTAGTATTTGCCAAGTTGACGATGCTCAATATGCATGACAAAACTCAAGGTAGGATGCAATTTTCGGATTGACATGACACTGTGACACCATGAATGTATGACACGAAAAAGAACCTCTAACGATCCGACCTCACTGCATTAAATGAGAGTTTGAGACGTACAAAAATGTGTTAGCCTGTTTAGTCAAAATAAGTACGCGACAATGACTGCAATCTAACTCCTAATATGAACTTTGTCGAAGGTGCACTTGGCTGCCTGCTTGATTTATGGACGGTTCTGGCAAAAGCTCCGTTGTCGATCTAAATGGAAGTTATCTAATATGTAACATATATAGATACATCTATTTTTATATAAATAGAAGTTATCTAATTTAAAACGGATTAGTATTTGCCAAGTTGACTATGCTCAATATGCATGACAAAACTCAAGGTAGGATGCAATTTTCAGATTGACATGACGGTATGACACGAAAAAGAACCTCGGACAATCCGACCTCACTGCATTAAATGAGAGTTTGAGACGTACAAAAATGTGTTAGCCTGTTTAGCCAAAATAAGTACGCGATAATGACTGCAATCTAAGTCCTAATATGAACTTTGTCGAAGGTGCACTAGGCCGTCAGCTGGATTTCTGAGGAGCTGTATGCTAGCTTACTGCAACATATTGCTAGACACCCACTAAGAGAGCAAATATGAATGCAGCATGCGAAAATAGCAAACCACACATACAATAAGGATGTACCCCGCTTATCCGGACGTCCAAAATGTTTTAAGATCTATGCATAAATCATCACCAAATATTTAAATATCTACGCATTATCATTAATTTTTAGATTGATAAAATTTAAAGTTTAGATTCAGTACTAACATGGAATTTGTGTGCATGCATTGATAAAAATAATAAAATCACATAATAACATATTTTTTATTTTATCAACACATCAATTAGTAGAAATAATATTGGCAGTTGGATGCAAAATCAACGATCAAGATAAACGGGAGGACATCCTCATATGTGTGAGAAAATCGGGTTGTGCAGCATGCAACGAATGGACAACAAATAATCTCTATTTTTTTTTAGTTTTGTGAATGTTTATCTCTCAAACTATTAATTCGATTGATGGCCACTTTCACCTAGGGCCCATTGCATCAAGCTATTCGAAACTAAATATCAGGCATGTTTTAAATACTATATATTTTCATTAGTGTTAGCCTAATTATATTCAATAATTTATCAGGTGCAAGTTATAATAATTTAGATACCATATTTGTAATTGCTTGTTGGTAACATTGCAGCCATGTAGCAACTTGTGGCGTAAGCAAACAATCGTCGAAAAATCACCTCGTCTACTTTTCAAACCCTCGTCGAGATAGACCCAATGGTGATTGGTGTGATAGGTAACTAATCAGGTTACCTCATCAGATGAACACAAATTATTGTCTGACGCTGGACCAAGGACGGACAATACTCTTCCAAGTCTTGCTACGATGCCTTTTTCTATGGTGCAGTCATATCAAGATCCTGGAAGCTGAACTGGAAAACGTGGGCTCCTCCAAGGGTGAAATTCTTCGTCTGGCTGGCTTGTTTGGATTGTTGCTAGATGGGGGAAAGGTTGGCGTGCCGGGGACTGCCGCATCAAGCGTCTTGTCCAATGTGCGACCAGGCGGCGGAGTCAATCGGCCACATACTCACTGGTTGCTCCTTCTCGCGCACGATCTGGTGCGAGGTACTATCTTGGATTCGATCAACTTCGAGACCGCCAGTTGTCGAGGACGACTTCGTCACTTGGTGGACGTTGGCCCTAAACTCCACCCCTAGGGTGCTTCGTAAGGGCACTTCTTCGGTGATCATGCTTACCGTGTGGTGGATTTGGAAGCAACGAAACACAATCGTCTTCGACAACGCACGACCCTCTGTTGGCGCTTTGATGGAAACCATCAAGATGGAGGCTCGGCTATGGGTAAGCGCGGGGGCCCGACGTCTCGCACTTGTTATTCCCTAGTTTTCTTGGGTCGAGTTGTTGGTGTGGGGTGGCCTCCTCGTAGGCATGTAAATAACTCTCTTTCTATCAATGCAACGAAACGCAATGCTTTCCGTTTTCGCAAAAAAAGAAGTTTAAAAAATGCAATCCTATAGCTTGCGTAGAAAATGCTGGCCTCATACGATTTTTTTTCTTCCGTGAAGCAGATCAAGGATGCTGGATGCAGTTTGGTTTTACCTCGAGTATCGCCTTCACGTTGTCCCTGCTCAAGCGCCACCCATGGCTGGCAGAATCCCTCTGAAGAGACAGCAGAACATGCACGAACGCCTGGACGTGACACGGTGCTCCTGCCGCCAAACGTAAACCCATATCATCGGCGCTCGCGGCGTCGATGATCTCCTCAAGGATCCGATCAATCCTCTCGAACACCCTGCTGACCTTGGCGTCCGTCCCGTCCACCGCGGCCACCCACGCCAGCCACGGGAAGTAGTCGCCGACGTGGAAGGCCCCGAGCAGCGCGTTCGCCTCCTCCAGCAGTGCGTCCACCTTGCCGCGCCAGCCGGCGCCGCCGGACGCGCGGACCCCGAGCACGATCCGCCCGTTCACGTCCTTGGCGAAGCCGCTCAGGAGCTCGCTGAGCCGCACCACGCCGCCGCTGTGAACCTGCTCCGCTTCCACCTTCGACACCAGCTCCGCAACCTCCTCCTCCCGCACGCCGCCGTAGGCGCGCACCCTAGCGGGGCTGAGGAGGTGGTGAACGGCGAGCTTGCGTGCATGGCGCCAGTAGGCGCCGTGCGGCGCGAAGGCTATGTCCGTGCATCCGTAGAGGAGACGCCTCGGGATGGCGAGCGAGGGGCGGTTGGCGAAGGCGTGATCCTGCAGCTGGAGCACCTCTCGGGCCGAGGCCGCGGAGGACACGACGAGGGTTGGCACTCGGCCGAGGCGGAGCAGCATGACGGGTCCGTGAGACTTGGAGAGCGCGTGCATGGCGCGGTGCGGGAGCGCGCCGAGCTGGTGGAGGTTGCCGACGACCGGGAGGCCCGGCGGCGACGGCGGGAGGCGGTGGACGGGACGGTTTTTTCTTCGTTTTGTCATGCGAGCTAGCATCAGCATGCATGAGACGGCGAGGACTAGCGTGGCAACGTGCACGGGTGCTACTGGCACTCGGGATGCCATGGTGGTGGTTTCCATTTGAAATTTCATTTTGGCTCAATTCTCAGCAGTGCAAATGATACGCCCGTGGTCTGGTGGATGCATTTTATAGGCCAGTGGAATTGTGTACAAATTCAACAATTAAATGGTGTACGCATGCATGTGCGTAACCGCATCCAACATTTTCACATGGAGACACGTACGGCACAAGATTATCTATGCATATTGGCTGCATCCATGCTGGTCTCTTGAATGGTGATGGGAATGTGCATCCTTCGAAGATATGCGGCGCCCCTAGCCGTGAATGTTTACCATCCGTTAGAGGTCCTCATAAATAAATCAGCCCTGTAGAGACTGGCCGACGCCACTAATTCTGGAGTTTTTTTTAAAAATAATACGAAATTTAAATGGAAATTCGGGTAATAGCGCGCGGGGTGGAGGAATTCGGAAACTAGCGCGCCGTCGGCATAAGCCGTGCCGAAATGTCCAGATCGGCACAGGCCATGCCGAAATGTCCACGTCGGCATTAGCCGTGCCGACCGCTGGATGATCAGCTGACACGCACAGAAGCGTCGCGTGAACCTCCTGCCGACAGCACATTTCGGCATGTGCCATGCCGAAAAGTGGCATTTCGGCACCAGCCATGCTGAAAGTGACCAGCCTCTCCCTTGTGGCTCTTTTTACCCCCTAAATTTTCGGTACCCGCCATTTTTCTGCTGTCGGCGATTCCCGCCAATTTTTCGCCCGCCTCTTTTCTCCCGCCACCGTTTCCCGCCACCGATTGCTGCCAACCTTTCCCGCACAATTTCTCCCCGGCACCGTTTCCCGCCAGATTTTTTCCTATAAAACCCACTCGAAGCTGGGCATGCTACTCAGTTGAGCGCAAGCATGGTGTGTATTGCTCCCTGTGAGAAGTGTGTGTCCGGGTTTCACGATGCCGCATCCAAGCATCTCGCTATGATTTCCACCGATTTGAAGATAGATGGTAGGATAGTTCCACTTGAAGAAATTATTGGTAGTGAGAGACATCTCGCTTTGCTTGGGGCGAGGCAAATTCGAGATAGGTATCCGTATAGGACCCCGCAACAAATCCGTGCAGAAATCGTGCGGCTTGTAGATAAGTATGATAGGAAAGTTACCAATAGTCCGTTTCTCCGGACTGAAGATGACCGCTATTTGTACGGTGATTCCTATCTTTGGGTAGTCTCCAGCGATGATGACGACGATTTCATGCCGACATCAAAGGAAAGGAGGGTTGAAGCACTGCGCAAGGGCAAGGAAAAGAAGGATGAAGGATCGAGCAAGGGCAAAAGAAAAAAGGCAGAATCTTCGTCCAAGGGCAAGGGTGCTAGGTAGAGTGTTGTGTTATGTGGTGAGATGAGTATGGACTCGAGTTGTGTTGTATCTTACTTTCAGTATTAGTTTATTTGAAGTTGTAGTTTTTGTACTATCGACTATGTTTACCTAATCAAGTCGTTACGGAAATGTCTCGTACATAGGAATATGTCTAGTACTGTCGAATGGTACACAGAGATGTCTCATACATAGGAATATGTCTAGTACATAATATCGAATAGTACATGGGTAAAAGCATCACTCCTCGTCGACGTGACGACGGTACCGCGTCCTCCTACGCCGAGGCCCGGAAGGTGACAAACGCGTGGGAGCGTGGTGTTGCCGCATTCCGCGGCCTTGCAACGGCGCATCCTCCTACTCGTCGTCTGGCTGTGGTGGCTGTGGAGGTGGTGTCTGCTGAGTGGGCATCGGTGGCGAAGGCGCGTATGACTCAGTGGTGTCAAGTCGTACTGGGAAGAGTTGTACGACTGATCTACACCTGCACAAGATAGTATGTTAGTGTGTGATGTTGGTGAATAAATTTTATTTGTGCGAGAAATAAAAAATTCTAACCTTCGTGCATTAGTTGCTGCGAGTACTGGCACATAAGATTGGCCATCTGGGGCTGATATGATGCTCCAACGAACTGTGCTCCGACCCCATAACCGTAAGAATATGGCATCCCTGTGAACGGTGGTGGATGTGCCTGCCAGGATGAACTACCCGGCATAAAGAGTGGAGGCTGTGTAGGACCCGACATAAACAGTGGCGACTGTGAAGTTGCCGGCATAAACAGAGGCGGCTGTGAAGGACCCGACACAAACACTGGAATCTGTGAAAGAGGTGGCTGGGATGGACCAGAGTCGAAAGCGTCTGTCTGGCGAGAGGTAGACACAACTGTGTCGACGATAGGGCGTGGGCTAGGACTCTGCTGAGGTGTAAAACATGGTAGTGGGTCGTGCCGAGGAGTGGTGCGACGAGGTGGTGATACCTGTGCGTCACGTATGACGAGAGAGTGCCGCGTGGGACGCGGAGGTGCACGGCGTGGAACAACGTCTCCAGCACCGGTACATGTCAGCACACCATAGGCACGTCGTAGGTTGCCCTCTAAACGCTTGAACCACGGCTGGTGGTGGGAACCAACGACGGTGGAGTACGCGGCGACGTCCGTCTGAATATCTGCTATGATATGGGCCTGTAAAATATAAATAAAATGTTAGATATGTTATTACTATAGTACATTGAGTACTACCGTTGTGACACTATACCCCTTACCGCTGTGTTTCTTCTTGCCCCGATTCCCTATGGTGGGTACATGGCCGTGATATCAGCCGCTGAAAGCTCGTCAGGGTCGGCAATCGTAACCAAACGAGTGCGACTGGCGAGACTGTACGTCCGGAGGTACTCCTCAAAATCAGCAAGCACAAAGGGTGCATCTGCGGGCCATAAATTTGCCGGATCTGTCGCACTCCCCCATTCTTGTATGTATGGCAGGATCGTCTGCATCCAAGATGCGAGCGATCTCTCTCCCTGCCGCCCTTTACTACCACATTTTCATATAACATAAGTACATACTACAACACTATTTAATACAAGTTACTCCAGTTACATGTGCACGTGGTGAGGAAGACTAGCTCTAGTCGGAGGCACCGGCCACTGGCGGAGTCCAAACTGTCTCATAACACGGTGTTACGACATCTCCACCAAGACGTCGAACACAATCCGACGTGTAGTCAACCAGTATGCACGATCTCTCGTGCACAAAGAAGAAAGCCCACCGGGGTATCGTGCTTGTATCCGCGACTCGTGTTATGGCTCCAATATAACCTGGTGGTGTGGCGGTTGATCGAACCACTCAGTGAACATCACATAGCAATTTCTCACTTGATCACCCACGAAGCGTCTCTGCACAAATATATAAATTATTTCAGAATAATTCAACATAGAAATTATATAGAACCCAACATAAAATTAATAGAGTATCGAATGGGTACCTCTCTACATGTCCACATACTGCCAAATATAGGCAGATCAATTGCGTTGTGATCTATCGGTTTGTACTCCCAGGGCCTCGTCGCGTCCACGTGAGGTCTACCGACAGGGAACCTCTCCCAAGACCACAGCTGCAGAAGTAGAGGACACCTAAGTATCGAAGAGCTATCCGAGTTCTTCGTGCAGACGGTGCACAGAGCTCTGTATGTAGCCGCTAAGACTGCTGACCCCCAACTCCGCTGCACTATGTCTTCTTGGTTCTGTGCCGCTGCAATCTCTAGCGCTATAGGAACCCAACGAGCAGTAATAGTGTCGTGATGAGTCTCAGTTAACATCACCTTGCCAAATAGCCATAGTAGATACGCCTCGAGACTCCGAGTAAGCTGCTCGGGAGTCAGGTTCTGCACCGGAATTTCGTAAGCTCGAATCTGCAAAAAGCAAACAAAAGAAGTTAATTATTGAGGACAAACCGATAAAGTTAACTGACTATATAATTCACATTTTACCTGCCACTTGTTCAGCCAAGTTTGCTGTACACTATGCTTGTGCTCATGCAGAATCGGATTTTGCAGATGCACGCCTGCGAACCGTGCCTGCATGAGGTCACGCCAACCTGGCGGAGCCTCTGAAGGTCCTAGCACTGCGCCAGCCAAAGGGAGTCCCAACAAATATGACACATCTTGAATAGTCGGTGCCATCTCCCCTCACGGAAAGTGAAAAGTGTGGGTCTCCGGCCTCCACCGGTTCACTAAGCAGCTGAGCAGTTACATGTCCATCGCGACCTTAGTAGTGCCACTATGGTGCATATCCCGCGGCTGGCCGTGTAACTCGTCCGGCTGAATCTGAACCCATCCTGAGGGAATGCTCTCAACTAGACGTGCAAGCGGTAAAAGACCAGCCCAAGTCAAACTGCAAACAGTAATAAAAGTTTGTTAGAACTCCGTTAATAAAAGTGTCGACACTGTAAAGAATATAAATTACTATAAAGTCGTGCGTACCGATCAATCCAGGCAGGATGCAACTCCCAATTACTCGCTGGTGTCCGAGTACGCAGAAGATGTGGCTGCCCACCTGACTCCCATATCTTAGCGCGATGTTTCGAATCAATATCGGCACTAAGCAAAGCACGCCCCGCCATCTGCAAAGTTATAACACATGAATTAAAACATAAAAAGTAAAACATGCACATGGAAATCGAATAATTAAAACAAAGGGTTCGAACACATGAATTAGAACAATTGTACTTAATTATTACAAATTCGACTTACAACATAGTGTTCCAATAAACAACGTAGAACAATTGTACTTAATTATTACAAATACAAATTAAAACAGAGTCCTCGAACAAACAACTTCGACCAATTGTACTTAATTATTACAAATTCGAATTAAAACATAATACTAGCCACGATTTGCTCGCCCTCTTCCTCCTCGGGTGCCTCGCCCATGCACAGGTTCGCCACCTCGAGTGCCTCGGCCACGTACCGGTTCGCCTCCTTGAGGGAATTTTGTACAATGTTTCTCTCAGTGGCCGAACAAATTGCATAACAAGCACTGACGAGTGGAACCACCTGTTTCAGCCTCGTCCATATCATTCCTGATGCGCCGTGACTGACGTCGTCCTCTACTAGTCCGCATGGTTAATGGATGAGGAATGATTTCTCGTTTTGCCTCGTCAACCTTGGTGAAGTTACCTTCGATTCGGAAACCTCTCATCTCACCGGTCCAGGTTTGCACCAGTGCCTCCTTCATGTAATATGGTGACACAAAAGGCCCAGCATGCAACCCCATCTGTCCACATACTGCTAACACATGAGAGCAAGGAAGGTGAAGAAGTCTCGGTTTGTTGCAGGTACACTCACATTTTGGCGGATATCCGTCAGTTATGAACACCTCATGGGTTCTCAGCACGGTAGCACCAAATCTTTCTGTCGGCAGGCCCACCTCATACCGAGCTTCTTCATTACCAACTCTAACGACATTGTGCAACCGAGCCTTCTGTGTTTTCTTCTCCATGTATGTTCTTATCTTGCGACAGTAAGGTGTGTCAGGGTACCAATGGCAGTGATTCACGGCTTCGACAAGTCTATCTCTGAAATAATTCATTGTTCCGTTCATAATCCCCTCGACCAGAGCTGTAAGTGGAAGACCCCGGTTCCCTCTAAGGACAAAGTTATATATCTCTGCAAGGTTGGTAGTCATGATTGAAGGGACAATGATGTCGCCTAGAGGGGGGGGGGGGTGAATAGGCGGTTTAAAACTTTTCCGGTTTAGGCTTGATAATTGCGGAATAAAACTAGATGTTTAAATTAACAAGCCGACAACCTAAATAAACTAGGCTCACCTATGTGCACCAACAACTTATGCTAAGCAAGACAAACAACAAGGTGATAGCAATATAGAATACTTCAAGCACGAAGGCTATCACAATGTAAAGTGCATAAGTAAAAGCTCGGGTATAGAAATAACCGAGGCACGCGGAGACGAGGATGTATTCCCGAGTTCCTCCTTGTTAAGGGAGTACGTCTCGTTGGAGAGGTGTGAACCGACACAACGGTTCAACAACCACAAAGGTTTCACCTTCTTCTCCGATGAACCGCACCACAAAGGCTTGGTTCACCTTCCACTATCGGAATTCCTTCGAGGCGGAATCCGGAGCCTTTCAACAACAATCCGGGGCACAACCCACAATGGGATTGGGGGCTCCCGAACGGCCTCCAACAACAATCCGGGGCACAACCCACAATGGGATTGGGGGCTCCCGAACGGCTTCAAGTGACCACACAAGGGTCCAACCACCACAAAGGCGTCTAGGGTCCAATGACCCAAGAGTAACAAGCTCACAAACTTTCAACTTTCACGAATCCTCGTGGAGAGCACACCGATGCACCAAATGCAAAAGGCAAGAGCACAAGTGCTCAAAATCCTTCACTCTCAAATCCCACCAAAAGCAACTAATGCTTATGGGGGGAGAAGAGAGGAAGAACAAGGAATCCACAAAGGAGTCAAATCCTTCACTCTCAAATCCCACCAAAAGCAACTAATGCTTATGGGGGGAGAGGAGAGGAAGAGCAAAGGAGAAGAACCACAAAGGAACTCCAAGATCTAGATCCACTAGGTTCCCCTCACTTAGAGGAGATATGGATTGGTGGGATTGTAGATCTAGATCTCCTCTCACTTTTCCCTCAAGAATATGGAAGATTCAATGGAGGGATTGAGAGATAGGCAAGCTCAAGAATGTCAACAATGGAGGAGAAAAACGTGCTCAAGAGCTTAGGTTCAATGGGGAAGAAGACCCCCTTAAATAGGGCCTCCAAAATCCAACCGTTATGCAGTTTTTCTCCGCAGGGTCGGTACTACCGCCCCCAAAACCCGGTACTACTGCCTGGGCATTTCGTAAACTCAGAAAACGCGAAACCTTCTGGAATGGGCGGTAGTACTGCCTGAAATCGCGGTACTACCGCAGTGTCCAGAAACTGCAGAAACTGGTAAACGAAAACGTCAATATCTTTTTCATCCGGACTCCGTTTTCGATGATTTTTGGCTCGTTGGAATCGTTACAACGAGCTCTACTTGAATGTGCATAGAAACATCACAGTCCATCATGTGAGGATAAAACCAAATGGGGAAAGGTTGAACTTTCCTAAACAATGCAAACCGGTAAAACCTCCTTCAACAAAAACGCAACAAGATATTCATACGAAATCTGTTTTTGATGAACTAGAGCTTAGTATGGAGATAAACCAAGCTCTAAATCCTCACATGGATAAAAGGCAACAAGTTTTCCAAAGTAAAACCATTTTCGAAGGACTTGGTCTTGTCATGAAGATCACGACAAGGACCGAAACCCAACACGGAGAAAAACCAAATAAGAACCAAGAAAGATGATATGCTAAGCATGCAAAGGTTTGAGCTCTCCACAAAGATGCGATCAAGTTACTCACTCGAGAGCCCCTCTTGATAGTACGCCTATCTATCCTATAGCTCTATCAAGATCATACCTTTGTCTTGAGCATTCCACTTGAGCTAGATGATGACGATCTTGGTCTCTCCAAGTGGACCACCTTTCTTGATTGCGCTTGCTAGCACATGCTTGATGAAGACTTCTCCAAATACTCCCCCATACGCCATTATGGGAGAGCCTCGCTTAGCTTCGTCTTCATGTCAATCTTGAAGCTTCGAGCATAAGATATCTCCGAAATGCTTCTCTTGGTCTTGCACTTCTTAACCTTGATGACGAACACCGCATGACATCATCGTCCATGAGCTCTATGAGATGTTCTTCTTGTTGCAAGCCCATGGGAAGATACCTAACCCAACATATAGATACCACACACACACTTGGGTTAGTACACAAAGCTATATGGACAAGAGCTTACCATCCCAACAGATACATGATCCACTTGGTACATCTTGTAGCTTTGTGTGTTGATCAACATCTTGATCATTCTCGTATCATCCCATATATCTTCATATAAACCCTTGAATAGAGCATTGGTCATTATGTCATCTTGAAGAGTCCAACACATGAACTCCTATAATTTCCCATGGACAAGATCTATAAGAATATCTCAATGTAAACATTAGTCCATAAGGATTGTCATTAATTACCAAAACCACGCATGGGGGCAACCATGCACTTTCAATCTCCCCCATTTTGGTAATTGATGACAATCCCTTTTACGAGGGTTTATATAATGAATTTAAGCAGCCATGCAACACAAAGAGTAAGGATGCAAGATAACCGCAAGAGAACAAACCCATATTCCCTTAAACCCTCTAAACTTCTCCCCCATTGGCATCGATTGCCGAAATGGGAGGAAAATTTAGAAGGCCAATATAGTAAGAGCTCCCCCATAATGTGTGCATTTCTCATAACTCATAATATGAGTGAAATCAAATGCACATATCCAATAACGAATAGTTGGAAAGGAGATCAAACTATATTGAGGATCCAAAGATTGCAAAAGAATATCAAAGAGAAAGATACTTCAACAAAAGAAGCAGGCAATCAAAAAGATCCAAAAAAAATATTCTAAATATCAAGAGGGAACTCCCCAAGGTACGTGCACAAATAGGATTTGTATTTCAATATAGTGTGCACAACATGGAATCCTCACTCCCTCCTAGATAAAATCGAACACAAGCACATGCAAGAGAATATAAATGAGAAAAGAAGCAAAACAATTTGCAACAAATAAAATGTTTTGCAACATGAGCAAGGAGCGGCAAATAAAAGGATGGGTGTGAGATATAAAGACATTTTAGGAGACTAATACAAGGATGAGCAAACACATCAACATAGTCTTTCAAAAAGAGTTGCACATGGTGCATATCATGTCTTCCCCATACTCACACACCAAAGGAGATATAGCAAGTAGCTCCACAAGCTTATTAAAACTCAAAAAGCATAACACATGAAAATAAAGCTTGTGCCTTTAATTAGAAACCACCAAAGAAATAAAAGCAATAAGAGGTGGTCACTAAGGAATTGGAATACCAAATAAAGATGTACTATTTTCATGTGTATAAGTTTCTAAGTAGACACGAATCACTAAGATATGGGTCTACAAATAAACATGTACACACAAGATAGATACAAAGGTAGAGGTCATGATATCCAAGAGGAAGTCATAAATACACCAATAAGATCTTTGCTTAAAAGCATAGCACAAAGCTCAATTTTATCTTAAAGGGATATAGATGAACTTCAAACACACACTCATCATAGCATCAAACGTATCCACAAGGGATAAGGTGATAAACGGGATGCTCCGAGTAAGATAACAAGTCTCACAAAAGGCAAATGATTTTGAAACACATCAATATTACATATGCGAGTCATAGAGTAGAAAGTGCTAGATTAACATATTTGGGATTGATGAATCATGAAAATGATTATATATATTCCTCCCTTGATATGTAATCATCCCGGCTTACTCACATTTGCAATAAAGACGTTTTGCAAGAATCAAAAGAATTGCAACCAAAGAGATTCATGCCATGAAATCAACCTACACAAGGTTGAAAGCTAGAAAAGTATGCATGAGGTAGATACTTGTTACCGAGATAGCATTGGTGATGTAGAAGATAAGAGCTCATGATCATCCAAGCTTGGCTCCAATAAGCACATGGTGACAACACATTCCTTTTAGATGAGACAAGCTTCCAATGCATCTCCAATATACCTAAAACAAATTCAAGTACAAAAAGGTACCCAAACTCATTGGGTCCAAAGTAGTTAGAGCAACTACAATACATAGGACAAACTCCACATAAATATGTGCATATTAATGTGAAATTGAATTTCATGCACATCTTAGCCATATAGGATTTGATGGAGTTTATCCTATATATTGGATCAACGAAAGTAAGCATGCCATAAGATATACATATAATAAAAATGCATGCACATGACTTTCAAGAACCAAACGAGATATAATTTAGACAAAACACCAAGTAAACCAACAAGGCACACACAAGTGTGACAATAAAACAAATTGTCCAAATTATATCAAATACCCAAATCAGCACATGAGTGAAGATACCACTTTGAAAAGATGCTAATGAAATCAAGAAACCAATTGATGAACATATCATCAAGGAATAAACCAAAACCTCTACACTTTTCATGATGGCACAAAGTACCAAGACGAAAAATGTTTGTCTTCCAAGGAGACATATCATCGGGATCAAATATCAAATGAAGACAACTAATGTTCTAAAGCATATAGGATTGCTCCCCCAAGATGTGTGCATTATTTATGATTTTGCATTTGAATACAAAATGCACACAAATGAGATCATCACTCTTCATATATATATTCAAACACTAGTCATGTTCAAGAAAGGCAAGAAATTGCAATACCAATTTAAAGAACGGTGTTTTACTCAAAGTAGGATAGCTTCCCAAAGAATAGTGCATTATTAAGAAGTATGACTTTTGAAGGTCAATGCACAAGAATTGGTTCATTGCTAGTCCCAACTCAAGAAAGCACAAAACAAATTTCAAGTAGAGCAATAAAGGATCCAAAAGATACAAGGAAGACAAAAGAAAGTTAGATCAAACTAAATTCTTGGCAATCAAATAAGGCAATTCAAAGCAAGAGTCAAAGTGAATATGATCAATATATATACCACACAATATGATTATCACTTGTCACGACAAGTAATGTATGGAGATATTTCTCGGGGGTGGATTGCAAAGATATATTCAAGACCATATTCACAAAACATAAGCATGTGGCAAAGGATAGGAATTAAAAGCCATGCTTAGATAGATAGTTATTCTTGATAGCTTCAAATATTCACGTGATCATGCAAAGCAACTCCAAGGAGTAGCTTGAAGCAATTGGCTTCCCAAAAAGATATATGAGAACATATTTAGGGAAAGCCATATCAAGAAATTCCATCACAAACAAGATCTAACGGTGAGAGGCAAAAAGCATTTAAGCAAAAAGGAACTTGTTTGAGAATCATGCCACAAATGTATAAGATAATGAAGACTATCAATTCTAGGTGGCAATACCTCATATGTTCACATTTTCTAGGTTTGTAATATGCACATAGCTTATTACTCCCCCATAATGTGATAATCCATTTATTTAAAACAAGAGGCAAACAAAACCAACTCGAGAAATTAATGGACATTATATAATTTGAATTTCTCATGAGCATGACATACCACAAAAAGAATAGATAATATTGATATATCGACACTAAGTGGTATTTCCCATGTACACACATTTTTAGAATTGTGAAATGCACGAAGCATATCACTCTCCCAAAATGGAATAGTCCATTAATCTCTCAAAGAGAGAGTCAACAAGATAAGATAGCAAATAAAAGCAATAGGGCTCAAAACAAGTAGATGGTGTGCAAACCAAAATACACATACTTGATTTCTCAAGATAAGTAAGTAGAGAGCACAACACATACAAACACTAGCAAGGTACAAAACCTAACACATGCAAGGGTGCAAGCAACTTTCAATGTATATATGATTTAAATAAAAGTTACCGCAAGGAGGAACATTGGATATGAGATAGAACAATATAATCCATATGACTTGACTTGAGAGAATATAATTGATGAAGATCCCTTAATTCTTCATAGTGTAGCCAAATCTCCAATGTCCTCCAACAACACCTATTGATCAAGTTTTAGCTTGTTGGTCCCCAACCACGTTGGGTCCTAAGAGGTTAGTCACAATAGGTTTGGCAACCCAAATGGTTCTTTTCTTGACAGCACTTTGAGTACCAACATATTTGGCAAACACATTGCCAACCTTATCCTTTCGAAGAGAATAAACATCATCAACTATAATGGGGTTGGATAAGGTACCATTTGTGCATGAAGAAGCAAGGTGACCCTTCTCACGGCATAGGTAGCAACATCGACTTCCTCCTCTCTTCTTAGTTGGAGTCTTGACTTGAGGAGGGGTAGCTTGATTCTTCTTGGGAAGAGACCGTTCTTCAACTTGAGGAGCTTGAGTTTGAACTTGAGACTTCTTCCCTTGTTGCTTCTCACTAAGAGCCTTCTTCTTCAAAGGGCAAGATCTAACATGGTGCCCTTCAACTTTGCACTTGAAGCAAACAATCTTGGCCGAGTCTTTGACTTGTTCTTGGCCCTTTTTCTTCTTAATGATCTTGGACTTGTTCTTGTTGTTTGAGTTGAATCCAAGTCCACTCTTATCATTGGGGCGTCTTTGAACACTCAACATATTGTCAAGTGTGGACTTCCCAACATGACGCTTTTCCAAGTCTTTCTTCAAAGAAGTGACTTGGGCCTTGAGCTCATTTAATTCCTCTACATGGTTAGTATCAACAAAAACACTAGAGGAAGTAGATGCTTCATTGTTAGAGCAACAAGGTATGGAAAGTAATTCATCACAAGATGTAGCAACATTGTGAGTGGATGGATCACTTGGACTAGCACATGGCAATATAGCATTAAGAGTAGAAGTTGTGGCATTGTCCACATGAGACTCACAAGATGTTACCTTTGACATAATAGCCTCATGAGCTAACTTTAGCTTAGCATGGGATGCTACAAGATCGTCATTAGAGCTAGAGAGCCTTTCATGACTTTCTTCCAATTTCCCATACTTGCTAGTTAGCAACTCAAGTTGGGCCCTTAGCTCAACATTCTCCTTCACAATAGATGCTTCACAAGAAGTGGAGTTAGTAGCACAAGCATCATTGATATTAGAAATGGAAGAAGACAATTTTGCAAGCTTATCATTATTAGATAGTTGAGTTTGGAGTTGATTATGAGACTTGATGAGGAGAGAGTGTTCACTTTCTAAAGCCTTGTGAGCTTTGTCAAGTTTCTCTGTGTCCTCACTTAGTCTAGCATTGCCAACACCAAATTCAACTTTTTCCTTTTTAAGCACTTTATATTTTGCAATAGCATGATCTCTTTCCTTAATGATTTTAGCAATGATAAGATCATTTGATTCATCAAGAGATTCAAGTTGCTCCTCAAGAGACACTCGAAGCTCTTGCTCTTCGTCAAGGGCATTCTCTAAGGATGCTTTTTCAATAGCATCTTCTCTCTCAATTTTACATTTTTGCTCAAATTGAGTATCCAACTCCTCAATGATTTCTATACATTTAATACCATGAGCAACAATTTCACGTAGAGAAGAGATAGCTTCACTACCTTTGGGAAGAGTACCAAGAACAATCTCACCCTTCTTGGTTAAGGTTTCAATGTCAAAATCTTCTCCATGAGGATCCTCAACCACATCATCACATATCTCGGGATTCGAGGTAGAAGTTACCTTGGAATCCTTAGCCATGAGGCAAACATGATTAATGGGTGAGGAGGATGAAGAATTACTTGAAGCACCATTGGGGTCCATGTCTTGTTCCAACAAATGTTGGGATTCCTCTACATTGTTAATCATGCAAGTACTAGAGGATATGGAAACATTATTTTCATGACAACAAGACATAGATAGCATATCATCATTAGATTTAGTTAAGCAACTATTACATGATATGCAAGGACCATCAACTCTAGCATGTAGGACATTTGGGGTGCTAGAAGAGTTTAAGTCCAAAGATAGAACATTGCAATGTGATAGAGAAGAAGTATAATCAATAGTAAGTTCACCATCACCAATGCAATTTCTATCACAACTCACCATATCATTACCTTGTGACAAATCACATGTTGGTGAAGTGGAAGAGGTTGTGAACTCATCACGGCCGGAGGTGGAGGGAGAACAATCATCCTCAATATCTTTGGACACTTCATATATATCTTGAAGCTTGATCCAAAGCTCATGTGCATTTCGAAAAGGCATGATTGAAGCAAGAACTACATCGGTCAAAACACATATAAGACCATTAGTAACTTGAGTCTCGAGATGAGAGTTTATCTCATCCTCTAAAGATAATTCTTGGGAATCCTTTGGAGGAGATAAACTCACATCTACAATCCTCTTAATATAATTTGGACCCATGGCCCTAAAAAGATTAAGCATGCGAATTTTCCAAACATCATAATTTGTGCCATCGAATATGAAAGTGGGATCGTGCACTAATTCTCTAAACGACATCTTTTACTCTCTAGGCGGTAAAGCCCAAAAAGAGAGCCCAGGCTCTGATACCAATTGAAAGGACAATGATGTCGCCTAGAGGGGGGGGGGGGTGAATAGGCGGTTTAAAACTTTTCCGGTTTAGGCTTGATAATTGCGGAATAAAACTAGATGTTTAAATTAACAAGCCGACAACCTAAATAAACTAGGCTCACCTATGTGCACCAACAACTTATGCTAAGCAAGACAAACAACAAGGTGATAGCAATATAGAATACTTCAAGCACGAAGGCTATCACAATGTAAAGTGCATAAGTAAAAGCTCGGGTATAGAAATAACCGAGGCACGCGGAGACGAGGATGTATTCCCGAGTTCCTCTTTGTTAAGGGAGTACGTCTCGTTGGAGAGGTGTGAACCGACACAACGGTTCAACAACCACAAAGGTTTCACCTTCTTCTCCGATGAACCGCACCACAAAGGCTTGGTTCACCTTCCACTATCGGAATTCCTTCGAGGCGGAATCCGGAGCCTTTCAACAACAATCCGGGGCACAACCCACAATGGGATTGGGGGCTCCCGAACGGCCTCCAACAACAATCCGGGGCACAACCCACAATGGGATTGGGGGCTCCCGAACGACTTCAAGTGACCACACAAGGGTCCAACCACCACAAAGGCGTCTAGGGTCCAATGACCCAAGAGTAACAAGCTCACAAACTTTCAACTTTCACGAATCCTCGTGGAGAGCACACCGATGCACCAAATGCAAAAGGCAAGAGCACAAGTGCTCAAAATCCTTCACTCTCAAATCCCACCAAAAGCAACTAATGCTTATGGGGGGAGAAGAGAGGAAGAACAAGGAATCCACAAAGGAGTCAAATCCTTCACTCTCAAATCCCACCAAAAGCAACTAATGCTTATGGGGGGAGAGGAGAGGAAGAGCAAAGGAGAAGAACCACAAAGGAACTCCAAGATCTAGATCCACTAGGTTCCCCTCACTTAGAGGAGATATGGATTGGTGGGATTGTAGATCTAGATCTCCTCTCACTTTTCCCTCAAGAATATGGAAGATTCAATGGAGGGATTGAGAGATAGGCAAGCTCAAGAATGTCAACAATGGAGGAGAAAAACGTGCTCAAGAGCTTAGGTTCAATGGGGAAGAAGACCCCCTTAAAATGGGCCTCCAAAATCCAACCGTTATGCAGTTTTTCTCCGCAGGGTCGGTACTACCGCCCCCAAAACCCGGTACTACTGCCTGGGCATTTCGTAAACTCAGAAAACGCGAAACCTTCTGGAATGGGCGGTAGTACTGCCTGAAATCGCGGTACTACCGCAGTGTCCAGAAACTGCAGAAACTGGTAAACGAAAACGTCAATATCTTTTTCATCCGGACTCCGTTTTCGATGATTTTTGGCTCGTTGGAATCGTTACAACGAGCTCTACTTGAATGTGCATAGAAACATCACAGTCCATCATGTGAGGATAAAACCAAATGGGGAAAGGTTGAACTTTCCTAAACAATGCAAACCGGTAAAACCTCCTTCAACAAAAACGCAACAAGATATTCATACGAAATCTGTTTTTGATGAACTAGAGCTTAGTATGGAGATAAACCAAGCTCTAAATCCTCACATGGATAAAAGGCAACAAGTTTTCCAAAGTAAAACCATTTTCGAAGGACTTGGTCTTGTCATGAAGATCACGACAAGGACCGAAACCCAACACGGAGAAAAACCAAATAAGAACCAAGAAAGATGATATGCTAAGCATGCAAAGGTTTGAGCTCTCCACAAAGATGCGATCAAGTTACTCACTCGAGAGCCCCTCTTGATAGTACGCCTATCTATCCTATAGCTCTATCAAGATCATACCTTTGTCTTGAGCATTCCACTTGAGCTAGATGATGACGATCTTGGTCTTTCCAAGTGGACCACCTTTCTTGATTGCGCTTGCTAGCACATGCTTGATGAAGACTTCTCCAAATACTCCCCCATACGCCATTATGGGAGAGCCTCGCTTAGCTTCGTCTTCATGTCAATCTTGAAGCTTCGAGCATAAGATATCTCCGAAATGCTTCTCTTGGTCTTGCACTTCTTAACCTTGATGACGAACACCGCATGACATCATCGTCCATGAGCTCTATGAGATGTTCTTCTTGTTGCAAGCCCATGGGAAGATACCTAGCCCATCATATAGATACCACACACACACTTGGGTTAGTACACAAAGCTATATGGACAAGAGCTTACCATCCCAACAGATACATGATCCACTTGGTACATCTTGTAGCTTTGTGTGTTGATCAACATCTTGATCATTCTCGTATCATCCCATCTATCTTCATATAAACCCTTGAATAGAGCATTGGTCATTATGTCATCTTGAAGAGTCCAACACATGAACTCCTATAATTTCCCATGGACAAGATCTATAAGAATATCTCAATGTAAACATTAGTCCATAAGGATTGTCATTAATTACCAAAACCACGCATGGGGGCAACCATGCACTTTCAATGATGCCATATCTCACTCCGTGTGCATCATGCAACAAAGACCACTTCACGGGCGGCTCTTTCTCTATCCACTCTTCGAAATTCCGGATGCGTGCTCCTTTCTTTCTCTTGGTTCCCGGTGGATCAATTCCGGGCAAATCACACAACCCAACTGGTTCGGACTCATCAGCTTGTGCCGCTTGTGCCGCCGCCACCTGAGCAGCTACTGTCGTTGTCTGTGCAGCTCTTCTTTCCTTCACTTGTTTCTGCGTGAATTCAGTGAGCCTTTCCCACAAAAAATCATACTTTCTTTGCTGATTCACATTGCAGAGTCGTTTGAACAAATTCATAAGACGTTTACTCTTAAAACAAGAATAAAAGTTAGCAGCGAGATGTCTCATACACCATCGGCTCTGCACATCAGTCCACGGAGTTTGTTCGTCCTTAGCAGGCTGCTCCAGTGACCTGATTGCGTTCAACAGACCTACATGCCTGTCATGAAGAATACACACGTTCGGCCTATCCTTCACAACCCCCCTTTTCAACTGCCTGAGAAAGAATAACCAGCTTTCATAATTCTCAGTCTCCACAAAGGCAAACGCAATAGGGACGATTTGTCCGTTGCCGTCCACTCCTATTGCAGTCAATATCACACCCTTGTACTTGCAGGTGAGAAATGTGCCGTCGATGCACAAGACTGGACGGCAATACTTAAAAGCTTCAATGCATATGCCGAAGGAGAAGAACAACCGGCCAAACACGGACAACGTAGGATGGTCGTTCCAATCACATAGTTGCAATTGTACCTCCGTAGCAGGATTTCTCATTTTCAGTGTGTTAACCATGTTAACAGCGATGTCATAAGCATCATAAAATGTCCCGAACCTCTCTTCTAGAGCCTTCTGCTTAGCTCTCCAAGCCTTCCCATACTTAATTTTGGTTTTCCATCTACTCTTAACTGTCAACTAAATGCTTCTCGCGGTCATGTCTTTCTTCTGCACTATCTCACTGAACAAGAGGCGTGCAATGAGAGTTGAAGACAGGTTTGGATGGTCCGGCACCGTACTAGATATCTCACAAGTGTGTGGCTCGAAACCAGACACCACCCACAACACGTCGTACGTCGGTACGTGAGCGTCCACCCTTGCAGGACAGTGGATGTTAGTGCAGCTCATAGTCAAATATCGACTATTTGACACATCAGTACGGAAAACCCTTTGCGTGGACAATGCCCACTGAATCACGGCTTCACTCAGCTCCTGCTTTGTGTTATACTGGGCTCCGATTCGAATATTATTCATTCGGTACTCCCATTCCGGAGAATATGCATCGTCCACAGTTGTCATGTTCGACTTGTCCATATCCCAGGAGTGAGTAATAGGCACCTCGTCGACATTCCAGGACTGAGTAATCGGCACATCTGTAATATTATCTTCTTCATCATTACCAACATCATCCTCATTTGCGTCATCTTCATCATCAGAATCAAGATCTTCTGCAATACCATCCTCATCTTCAGCCAATATCTCTTCTTGCAAAGTACCTTCGTACTCATCCGCATCAGCCTCTCCAACTGGCGGAGGTCCTTCCGACTCAACACTGAGTGCTGGCTCATACTTATCATGAATATACACATTTTGTGAATCAGCACCCTGACTGCTCTCTCCATGCTGAAAACCTCCGCCACCTTGCTTTACATTGTTCTGCTTCGGATAAAATATCAGCATGACTTCTGGTTGGGTACCTCGACGTTTGCATGATGCTAGCCAAGTTATCCATTGACCTGTCCGATCCAGCGGTAACAACTCCCGGAAAATATTTGTACGGGATTTAGACCATACTGACTGAATCTTAACCGTAAAAATATTATGATCATACCCAAAATTACCAGTGAAATACTCCTGCACGGCAGCTATTCTAGCTCTATCTGGGTCTGGCAACTGCATCACCATATTATTAAATTCACTAAGATCAACCCCAGTCTCTGTAACACGGACAGTACCGGCACCGAAGTGCACAATAAAATCAATCACTTCCATTAGCTAAACAAATTTATTGCGTCAAATACTACGTCAAAAAATATTACGACCACCGGAAATATTACCAATATTACTAGTACTCTTAAAATATTAACACAGAACCGACATCCACCGACTTATTTATACAACTATATTAACGCATCCATCCGACAAATATCCACCGATAAAATTATCCAGCGACAAATATCCACCGACACAGGAACCGACATCCACCGACAAACGCATCCATCCGACGAAATTATCCACCGACAAAATTAACGCATCCATTTAACATATATCTATACTACAACTAACGCATTCATCGGACAAAATTATTTATACAACTATATTAACACAGGAACCGACATCCATCGACAAAATATTGTACACTACAACTATCACATCCACCGACACAAATATTTTACAACTAACTCATACATAATAAAAAAATACACTAAACAAGATTCATCTAGTGATTACTTAGGTTTTACCCTTGACGCGTGAAAATCCCGTTTTTTCTGTTCCCGGCCTCAATCTACCGCCACCACTGCTCCACCACTACACCTCCTCCTCCAACACGAGCTCCCACCACCGCTATCCACCATTGTTGGCCTCCATTGCTTCCAATCCTCCACCTCCACACCTCAAAACGCCTCCACGAAAATCTACCGCATGAGCAGATCCTTGATGCCCTAGTCCTCCTCTCTTCTTTCCTAGCAATCTAAGCTCTTCAATCTAATTTTTTGGGCAAGATTTGGCACCGCTTTGTGTAGGGAGAGGAAGAACAGGAGGAGGAGCTCGGGCCGACGCGAGGTGGAAGAAAGGAGCCGCCGTGCGCGTGGGAGGAGCGGGGCTGGCCCGTGCACTTATGCCAGATCCTTTCGGCACGGCCGCTGCCGAAAAGTCGCCGTCGGCATCAGCGCTGCCGAAATGTGGCGGGCTCGGGCTAACGCACGTCTGCCGCATGCAGCCGTCGTCGTGGGCCCTGTCGACAGGAACCTTTCGGCACGGCCCGTGCCGATCTGGACGTTTCGGCACGGCTAATGCCGACGGCGCGCTAGTTTCCGAATTTTCCAATCCAGCGCGCTATTACTCGAATTACGCTTTAAAAATCGTATTATTAAAAAAAACTCCAAATTCTTCCACCTAATTTGAATTTGGTTGAGACTTTAATAAAAGGCATCGTTTAGATATGCATATGGTGGGATATCCCATTTTGAAAAAACATCTTCCTCGCCTCTTCGACTCTCGCCAGTCGGTGCCGGCTAAACTGCCGACTTCCGCCACCCGCGGCCAGCATCATTACCGCCCCGCCCCGTCATCTCCCTGCCCCAATCATTCTTCTACCCGCATTCGTAAATCCCTCTAAGCCCATCGTCACCGACCTCTTCTCTAGCGTCAGTCAGCCACCCCCGCCTCAAAGTCTGGCGGGGGTAGCATGCAAATTACCATTCGCCTCTGACGTCGATGGATAGACTGAACGTGTTTATGACACAGTCACGGCTCGCTTGCATCATCATGGCCATGGCAGGCAGCTTCATCTCGAGCTAGGGCTCAATCCATCACCTTTTCAGCTCCTAAGAAAGAAAGAAGATGAGGATAAGGCTTGAATGGTTAGTGGGAGAGATAAGATATAGAAAGTGGTGTCTCGAGGGGTAATTTTCTATGTTTAATGATTTGCATTTATATTTAACATTTATCAAAAATACATACTCTCTTATGTTGGGTTTATAGGTCATGTGTCTATCTAGATCATGAATTTAACCAATCGTAATGTGAGTTATATATATTAAAATAATACAACATTTAAAACATGTCTTATGTTATAGTATTGAGATGAATTAGTATAACTTTTAGTAATTGAGATGATCAAACTCATGCTATACCAATTGCGATAAATTAGTATAAAATTGAGATTATCAAACTCATGTTATTCTTGATTTAGGTGCTAGTGTTTTAGTTATTCTTAAAACTTTATACAAAGCTTTGGATATTGGTTCCATATTACCGAGCATTATAAACCTGGTTATGAAAAGATCTGTATGGTTGCCTATTAAAAATATAATTCTCGAAAAGAATTTATAGTTTTCTACCTCGTAGAATGGTGCTCATTATTACGAATGTTTGTAAAAGAGGCATCACATTTAAAATGTTTAATTAGCCCAAAACAAGATGAGAGAATTCTATACCGTCAAATTGAGATAGTGGTCTTGTATGAAAAACGGAGTGAGCAGTTATCACAAAATAGCTACAAATATTGACCATCAACTAAATATTTCTAAATCGACCAAGAAACAGTGTCTTGTTTACAGACTTTCGACGAAAGGCAAAGGAAAGGAAATGTTTTCCATGAGTTTCAAAAAAATTCGGACATGTACTCCCTCAGATCGGTTTTGCTTGTCGCGGACGCTCAACTAGCACAGTGCAAACCTGTATACAACTCGCATCAATTAATTCCGATCGGAGGTAGTACCTATTGAGATCATCATCCTAGTGCAGAACGGAAGAGTTTTTTTTCTCAAATTTTGTAAAACCACCATTGTTCATCACGTTGTGAGGCTCATGCATTAACAAGGCTGAATGATCTCACCAGACTACAGACCCGTGCCCGTGGTGCAGGGAGGCAGAGGCGCGCCGCACAGGCACCTGTTACGTTCGTAGCACTCCGCCCCGTGCAGCTCCATGAACCTCCCCGCCGGGATCTCGCCGCAGAGGCCATTGTAGCTGACGTCGAAATGGTCGAGCCTGACGTCCAGCAGCGACTTGGCCACGCTCCCGTTGATCCTGTTGTGGCTCAGGTCCAGGAACCGGAGGTGGTGCGGGAACCTGACGCCGCTCATGTCGAACTCCAGCTCGTTCCACGACAGGTCCATCTTCGCCGCCTGCTTCGCGATGCCGAACAGGAACGCCGACGGGTCGCCGGAGAGCCGGTTGCGGGAGAGGTCGAGCGTATCCACGTCCACGTCGCCGAGGTCGGCCGGGATCTCGCCGGTGAGACGGTTGTTGGCCAGGATCAGGAACGACCTGAAGCTCCCGCGTAGGAGCCCCGCCGGGATGCCGCCCGTCAGCATGTTCCCGCTGAGGTCCAGGTACCGGAGGTTCGGGAGGCTGCTTAGGGAGCCCAGGATGGGGCCGGCGAGCTTGCCGTCGGCGATGACGACGGTGCGGAGCGTGGTGATGCCGGCCAGGAAGCACGGCACCGGGCCGGAGATGGAGGTGCCGGCGATGTTGAGGTCCTCCAGGCGCGTGAGGTTCGCCAAGGAGCCAGGGATGGGGCCCGACAGGCCGCGCACGGACTGCACCTGGAGGATGACCAGCTCGGGCAGCTCGCCCAGCGCCGGCGGCACGGGTGCGCGGACGCCGTCCAGGGAGGACAGGGCCAGCCCCGTGACGCGGCCGGCCGCCGAGCAGAAGACCGCCGGTGGCTCCCAGTCGCAGCAGTTGGTGGCCGGAAGCCAGGACGAGAGCTGGACCGGGTCGCCCAGCTGCGCCTTGACCCTCAGCAGCGCGGCGCGGTCGTCGCCGTCGCAGTCCATGGCGCCGGACGCAGGGACGACGACCGTGAACAGCACGAGGCAGAGCAGTGCATGCCACGAGGAGAATGGCAGACCAGCCACCATTGCCGCGCGCGAGAAACACAAATGCAGGAGCATAATCTGCCTCTCATGTTTCTAGTAGCAATATATACTCTCGACTCCCGAGACCAGCTCGATCTTGCTAGTACAGGTGAAGATCTGGAGCTGGATATTGATTCCCTGGTGGTTGTGAGTTGAACGTGCGTACCAGGACTCCAGGAGCAACGAGAACCGCGCCGAGCCATGCAGGATTCTCTGGGAGATGCTTGAACATGTGCCTCAAGGTACAGAGAAACAGAGGTAGTAGTTACCAACGAATTTCAGGTGAGATTCGACAGTACAAACAGAAAAGGTGCCCGAGTAGTTCAAACAGACCTGGACAGATGGGCAGCACAATGGCCTTGAATTATGTATTTCACAACACTTGAAGAACATATAGCTAGTTTCCTTTCCTCCACAGCTAAACAACAGCTGCTGCTATAACATTGGGCTCGCGTGATTTCAGAACATGGCAACAGCTGCAGGGCTTCATAACTTTTACTCTCTCCGTTCCAAATTAGATGACTTCTATTTGAACAAAACTAGATGTATCTAGATATGCTATAAGTCTAGATACATCCACTTTTTGACAAAAGGAAGTCATCTAATATGAAACGGAGCGAGTAGATAACTTGACACTGGAGGGAACTTTCACCGCCACGTATCTTTCGATGGCCAAGAGCGCCCTGGGGGCTTCCATGATCATATGCTTTCTGAACGGTGCGCATTTACCGGATTTGTGGTCAGACTTCCTATAAGCATCATCACATTGATAGCTAGGTAGGATGTCCAATGTAAGGCACTCGAGTGAAGTTGCATTCTCAAGAATATGGCAGGTTAGCTCCACCATGCTCTTTGCAGAGCAGAACCCGCCCATCTTCACCTTCTTGATGTTGCCATGGTGGTGTCCCGGCATCTTCCTCAGATGCGAGGGATCTTCAACTGAATCATGCTTCATGCGTGTCTGCCTGACCTGCATAAGAACAACATGCCTGAATTAATTAATAACTGTTCTATGCACCATAGGTAATAGATATTCTGCAAGATAAAGTGACTTACTACCAGCCTGAAAATCTCCAAGATAGGACAGGCATCCAGAAAAAGACCAGAGAAAAATAATCGTAGTTTGGAGAAAAGGCCCCACTTCTCGCGTCAAGATTAATGTTCTTGTTCAGCACATGAATTATATCCACTGCATGAGTTGGGTTATACTAGCTCCGTTCCAATGAATAAGGCTTATATTATTTTGAAAAAGTCAACCCATGTAAAGTTTGACCAAGTTTTCATGAAAAAATATTAACATGCAAACTATAAAACTAGTATCATTAGAAACATCGTGAACTATATTTTCATATGATATCTATATAATATAAAATTTGTTGATAGATTTTTCTAAAAGTTTGGTCAAACTTTACTTAGCTTGACTTTTGCGAAAAAATATAGGCCTTATTCATCGGAACGGAGGGAGTAGGACTGATCCTGATGCCCGCATATAATGATCAAACCAACAAGTTTTTCAGTTCCAAAATAAATCAAGAAGTTTTGAGATATACCTCGCCAGCTGAAGTAATGCTGAGCAGGAAGCTTGGCACGGGAATGATAAACAAGGTTAAACTCAACATCACAGGACATTTTCAGGTCCTTCACTTGCAATGAATCTCCAATAGAAATGTGTGCAACATCACTCGCGATAGAAACAATGCGGAGATTTGGAGATTTATTCTCTATAACTGCCAGTTTGCTACAATCAAACACCGTCAGTTTGATGAACCGGTGCAGCATGCGAGGTATCTCTAGGCAAATTATCTCACTGCAATAATCGAGATAAAGCTCCTCCAGAGCAAAAGAGCTGGAGAGAAGGCACCCTAGCTCATCTTTACTATTAAATTGGAGTTCAACGTACGCACGTTGTCGTCTGCCGCAGCGCCTCTTCGTCCCGTCATCGCACGCATATGGGCCAAGCCCAGCGAAACGCCACCGGCCCTCGCACGTCTCTGCCTTTCCTCAAGCGAACAAAGCTATTCACGGGCAGAAGCCACACCTAGGGTCAAATTCTTCCCCGCTCGCACCCGGTGTAGCTCCTGTGGCGCTGCCATCCTTCTCCGGTAGGAGGAACAGAACCGCCGTGCGCCGGTAGCTCCTGTGGCGCCGCGTTCCTTCTCCGGTAAGGGGGAACAGAACCGGCGGTTGCCGGACGCCGATTCCCCGGCCCAAGCTGCGCCATGCTGACCTGCCGGTGAGGCCAAGCGCTGAAGATCGATGCCACCGAGCCTATCCCGTCTCTCCCAGATCGCCGCAGTTTCCAGGTGATTTGCCCTCCAATCCTCGGCCTTCAGCCTCCCGCTCCTCCACTAATCACCTCGACAAGGAGCAACGTCTTTACGTCTGTACCAGACTACCAGTGCAACTGTGCAAGGTATCAGTGCCGTTCGTCAAATACATGGTCATCCGTACACATCAAAATCCAAAGGCTGAAATTAGGGGCAATTTCGAAAAAAAAGAGAAATACAGGACGTGAACCTTCATTTGGATCTGGCAATACTTGGGGTGCGACAATTTCAATGCCTGGAAGGGACGTAGTTCTGTTGATTGTATCTTTTCATTACTACCCTGGTAAGTTGACTAAAGTATGCGTGTGAATATTGGTTTATGAATTTTTGCATGTTATTTGTTAATCCAAACAACCAATTACTTTTCCTGATCAATAATTATTTTGGATGAGAGATGTTTCGCAGCTTAGACCTGAGTGTATGTGCTAAGCCGCAAACTTCTTGAAGGCCTGCAAATTGTATCTTCATACAAAAAATTGCGCATGGGAGCAGCAAGAGGATTCTCGGCATAAATTGAATGACATCTTAGCTACTCCTCCCGTTTTTAAATTTAAGCTGTTTGAGGTGTTTCACATGTTGTCTAGATACATTTATATACATGTGAATATGGACAGGGTCTAAAACATCTTATATTAAAAAAGGAGGGAGTAAATGTTAGTGGTGGCATCCATGAGGCCCCAGTTGATTGAAAAGTGGAAATTGCTTTTGGATTCAGATTAAGGAGCATGGATATTATGAGATACTGAGTGATTCATCTTTAGGTACATAATGCTATTCACTATACCAGCTCGTTTGCCATGCTTAACTTCCCCCTTTCAAATCTGGCTATGAAAAGTATCCGGTAATACTCTTAATCCTCAAATATGTAACACTCAACTAACCGAACTCATGTGTTACAGTTTTTGCTGCTTGTCTTTTCATTTGAACAGGTGAAGGCCTCCCCTCCCATCCGTCTCAAGAAATAAAATGTACATAATTCTTATTATTCTGGTGCATAGCTGGTGTAGATCTAATGTTGTAGAGTTGGAATTATGATTTATTTTTAATGTTGGTCTACTTAGTTAAAGTTATTTATCTACCCCTTTAGATATAGCATTAAAAAGAAAAAGATAACCTAAACCCTTTTGTTCTTTTGCAGGTTTTCTTCTTCTTGGATTGGGAAAATATTCCTTATGCGCTCTTTTACCTCTGCGACCAACATCCGAGGCGCCACAGCAAGTCTGGACTGACATGGTCGGAGTGTGTCACCATGATTGTGGAGGGACAAATGCCTCTTCCAGTTGATGCTCGTCGCGTCATTCTTCTGGTGTCACTAATCTTCCCACAGTTGGTTCGTCGAGTCTGCTACTGAGATTCTTGGGGCTTGTTAGGGAGCTTGACTTGACGGAAATTGAATTGACACTCTAGCTACAATTTATTGATGTCATATATTAGGTTTCAATTGGTTTAAAAGTGTAAATTTCTCTCAGATTCATATTAAGGGAGCATCAGTATTATGAGATACTACTACAGCGTATTCATCATTAGGTAGATTGTGTTTTTGGCTATACCTTCTCATTAACCATGCTTAACTTCCATTTCATACATGTTTATGAAAATATATAGTAATACTCTTGATCCTCAAATATGTAGTGTTAACACTCAACTAGCTGAACTCATAACTCACAAGTGCTATTACGTTTACTGCTATTTTTTTCAACGAAACACCTGAAGGCCTCCCACCCCACTCATCTCATGAAAAATGTAAATTGCTTATTTTCTGAAACATAGAGGGTATATATCTAATTGTGTGCTATTGAAATTATGATTTACTTGTCAATATTGATCTATTTAGTTGAAGTTAGACCTCTACTCCTTTAGATATATAGCATTGAAACGAACAGTTAACCTAAGCCCTTTAGTTCTTTTGCAGGTTTTCTTCTTCTTGGATTGTAAGAAATACATGCTGGATTGTGTCAAACTATTCCAGCCATTCCTCAGAATTACCCTGGCATAGTTTGCACCCTTGCTCTTGGAATTGGGACTGCATCAGGTTACATATCACCTTGGACAAGACAGTTTTATTCCCTGTTTGATTTCCAGATCTTTCTTTTCCTCTTCACATCCCTCCATTTTTGCTTCAAGCTCATGTCAGATGCCACAATATTTATAGTTATGCATGGCCTTACAAGTATGTACTTTGCTGGTAGCATCATTAGGTTAATTCTTGTTAGAGCACCAGATGTTTTCCTTATTAGTACAATTGTTATGTCTGCTACAATTAAAAATTTGACAACAATGATCCGGACTAAGAGCAAAAGTTCATAGACCGTGAGAGCTAAATTCCATAGCAACATTGATACGGAAGCGCAACAAGCTCAAATGCAACATGTGGCAGCTGACACTGCCAACATGGTGCCGCGTGTGGTTAAGTGCCTATTCAAGGACCGTGAGATTGTTAAAATTGTTATGTTAAAATTACAATGTCGAATTATAGTAATTTACAAAAATTATTATTTGAACATGTATTCAATCTGTCTGGTGCAGGCAGCAGGGGGAGTGGCGGTCGAGCTCAGTTGCGACGAGGTCCCTGACTGACTCGTGCTGCCAGCAAAGTTGGGCTCGTGAGTGTTGTCGGGGATGAGTGACGGAGGCCTTGAAGCTTGCTGAGTCGTCGGAACCTGCGGGGTGATCTTTGGGCGTCTCTATTGGCAGGCATGGGCGAGTGTTGACAGGGGTACTCCCGAGTTGAGTTCGAGATAGACAATGGGCTGGAGAGGTGTTGGACGGCGGCGAAGTATTGGAGGGAGGAGAGATGAAATTTAGGGCTCTAAAATTTATTTTGGTGATTGGGAGTTGTTTAGGAAATGGATTGGAGCGCCTTTATGTTTTTATTTATAGGAAGTGTGCTGATTTTTCACTATGGACATCCTAAACATACTATTTAAGTGAAACGACTATTTAAGTGAAGCGGACACTTAATGTTTTAAACACTATGCAATTATATTGACATATGACGGAAAAAATGACCGTAGCAACGCACGGGCATACAACTATCTCCCGTAATGTGGACCTTGTGCAGATGTAGCCTTGTCAAGCAACCAAGTCCACCCATGGGACGGAAGGTGCAGCCGCTGAGGTGAAGACTCCGAATCGAGTTTCCTCCGCTGCCAGCGAATAAAAGTGAGCATGGGCGTGTCCCAGATACAGTGAAATATCCAGTTCTCCCATCCCTGAGTAACAACGTACGATCTGAAGCCAACTGTTGAGTTGACTGGTGTCGAAATAATAAGAACCATAATATTCAAACTTGAATCTCTTCACGCCAATGCCCCGGTGGTTTTTTATAATTTGATCAATACTATCAATAAAATTCTGACAATTCTTGTGGTGTCTAATACGATCCTTAGATTCCAGGCCCATTGTGATCATTCTGAAGGCGAGGTTGGGATGACATCTCCAGGAACATAGAAAAGCGCGAGACACACAGCTAGCTCGAGCAGCATCTCTCAGTGGTAGTAGGGAATGTATATGATACCAGATGTCCTGCACACAAGAGAATTGTAGAAACGTTAATATTGAATTTTATCGGTAAGTGGCTCCTTTAACTGGAGTAAAAACTAGAAACGTTCAAGTGCCCGTGATCCGAAAAAGCCCAACGATGCAGTCCTGGTTGAAGCCTCCAAATGACCACGTCAAGATCAATTTTGATGCAGCTTTCCTTTCAGCTTCTGGCGAGGGGGCATGGGGCTTTGTTGCGAGATCAGATAAAGGTGAGTTCATTGCGGCTGCGGCCGGAAAACTTCACAACTTAAAAGATGCGTTGCAGGCGGAGGCAGAAGCATGTATTGCGGCCGTTGAAGGTTCTGTCGAGTTGGGATTACACAGAGTTGTGTTTGAGTCTGATTCACAAGTTCTTGTTAGTGCTATTAAGGAAAAGCACTACGATCTGGCTGAGATTGGCGTTCTCCTGAAGGAAATTCGCAGCATGTGCGTCGGCTCCTTGGAGGCTTTTTCTTTCCAGTTCGCTCCTCGTATTTGTAATTCAGTGGCTCACCATCTCGCCCAGTATGGCCTGAGTGCCGAATCTCAGTGTACGGGGTGGGAGGGTGATGTCCCAGACTTCGTCTCTGTTTTTGTTGCCAGCGATATTGCTGCGCACGTTGTGTAATGGGAAGTATCTTTTTTCAAAAAAAAAAAGTATTTTAACATGGACAAATGTTATCCCTTACCGAGTGATCAATTGACAGTTTCAGTACTTGTTCTCATAAAATGCCCAAATAGTAAAAGCATGCTCTATTTGGTTACAGCACAAGCATTTTAGTAGGGTAAAGAAAGTACGTTCAAGATATCCGACCACATTCCAAATAGAATGAATATGCATACTTTTTCTGCTTCTAAACTCTAGGTGTAGCCCCATTGGGCCCAACTTTATTTCTCTTCTCCTTAGAATGAACCTTTAGCCTCTGCCCCCATCGATTGTTACTAGCCCATCGATTGTTGAGTTTTACAAGCCATCTCCTCCTCCGCCACGGCGAGCCGCGATTAGGCCTACCGCCGATCGCATGTCGGCCACTTCCCCACCACGTTGATCGCCGTGATTTTGATGAGGATATAATAGGGGTACATGATGATTATACATGCATGAGCTGGAAGGAAATATTGAGCCTCACTGATGTTAATTATAAGGTGAATTCTTTCCTAGTAAGAAATAATGTTTGTGTTTATGATAATGTTATACTACCTAAGCCTATGAATTTATATATGATTAGGTTTACTAATAACACAAACATGGATGTAGGAGAGGAAGCAAGGAGCACAAGAAGGAGGCGTGGAAAACAAAGTTGCTGCCATGGAAAACAACATCAAGGAAATGATAGTTCAGTTCGGACTGGCAGAAGTCCCGAATTTGAAATAGTCATGGATTCTTCATACGGGCTCCAAATAAAGAAAGGAAGCACAATCCGGAAAGGAAATTCGAAGAGCTTTCAAATGGATCCGGCCCTATCTAAATATTCGACTCGTGCAAGGTGTGGTGACGGAAACAAGTTACGAATCGTTTTCTGTCAGCTTCCAAATAGAGTCCAATTGGTTGTACCCATGTTGGGTCAGTTTGTAATCGAGTTGGTTGAGTCCAACCGAGTAGGAATAGGCTAAATTCGTGGGAGGCATCCCCCTCCCTCATATATACCTCATAGCCATGAATTATTAGGGAAGACTTCGTTAAAACCAAAAACCCTAGCCTCTAGATTGTATTGCTTGAAGCATTCATCTTTAAGTATACCGCTGCAAATTCTACGTGCTATCTTGTTGTTCCACTGGGAATAAGGGGATACAGGACCACCTCTTGATCTTTGATTACGTTGTGCAATAGTGTGTAGTTGAGAATATCCAAAGGGATTGATTGTTGTTGCACTGACAGCAAGGATTATCCGAGGAGAGTTTTCAGGGAAGCACTAGTTATCATACCTCCACCATATTCCACCATATTTTCGTGTTGCTCATAAGAGAAGATCAGGCTATCCCTTATCAGATTTAGCCTGCCGCTGTCAACCTTTCTTGCCACCGTGCATCTCCTCCCCCACTCGCCGTTGCCCGACCCCTCCTCTCTCGCGGCCTAGCCATCGCTCGGGTCTCGCCCAACCCGCAACTTCAGCTACCCGATGTTGACGAAAGGAGGCTTGTCTTTCGGCCAACGCGTCGTCCTTGACCTCCCACGCCACCTTCCTCGTCCTCGATTAGAGGACATGGTGGCTCGGTTCGGGTTGTTGTCGTCCGCTGCTTCTGGCAATTGAGCGCGGCTACGACCGTCGCCACCCACCGTCCCTGCTTCGGATGCCGTGTGTGTGTGTGTATGACACATAGGCCCCAGATGTCAATGTGTGCATAATCTAGTTTTAGCGGTCCACTTTACCAATGCTTGAACGGAAAGCTAAAAACAAATTGGATTGTCGCACCTTCTATCTCCTATTGCTAAAATCAGTTTTACCAATCCACAATGCATGTTTACAAATGCTCTTGGATATGTTTTTTTTTTTAAATATGTGCTCTTGGAGATGTTGTGAGAAAAGGAATTTGTACTCGTATTTCCACAAGGAAACATAACTCGTTTTTTTCTTTTGCTGGTATAAAACAGAATCCATCGTACGACTCGTGTACAGTACGGCCGTGCTCACGTGCTGGCCCACGTAAACACACGGCTAGCAAAAGTCCACGTACGGCACGCCAATAAGCAGAAAGGCCCTAAAACTATCAGCACACCGTGTAAAACACCTAACGCGGAGGAAAAACAACCTTTCCCAGGGGGCAAATCGAAAATGACACTTCCTAAATGTCCCGATCGCCTTGAACCCTACCTGCCCCCTCCCCGTCGCCCCCGCGTTCCCCCAAATCCTCATCCGATTCAGGCCCCAAAACCTCCCCAAATCGGCCTCCAGCGCTCCAAGGTACGCCGCGATTCGTCCTCAGGCTGCTCCATATACCTCCGGATCCGTGCTCGGGCCGGCCGCGCCGTCGGGATCTGCGGGGAAACTCGGCGGATCTGACTTCTAGGGTTTCTCCGTCCTCGGCGCGCCCGGCGGGTCCATGAATCCCATGGGATACAACCACTATGACAGCAGCGGTGAGTTGGCTCGAATCGACCGGTGTTTTTGGTCCGCTGAACTTGCCCCGGCGGGAAAGCCCCGTTCTTTTGTGTAGCTTGGTAGATTCCTGGAGGAAAATCGCTGAAGGAGATTCGCATGAGTTGATGATATATCAAATAATGTGAATAGCCACTAGCTATAAATTGTGCCTCTTGCTTTCTAGCAAAGACAAGCCGATAGTTAACTGGAATTTTGCTAAGTTTATGAAACAACGTGTACATTTGCATGGTCCTGATGCTGTAGGAACAAAAAATAGTTCCTTTTGCCAAACCCTTCGTACTGCAGATTGATTACTAGAGGCATAAAAACCTAGCCTTTCTTGGCAATTGTGAGCTTCTTGAACCGCTTGCCAAATTGTTAGATTCATCATAGTTGGCATAACAATCTCCTGTACTCTAACATAATGTGAATAGACGCTAAGAATAAAGCGTGCCTTTTTTCTTTCTAGCAAAGCTGACCCGATAGGTAACTGAAATTTTGTTAAATCTGTAAAACGATGGGCATTTGCATTTTCCTGAACTCCGGATGTTACAAGAAGAAAAAATAGTTCCTTATGCCAAACCCTTGTTAGTGTAGTCTGATACTAGATGTAAAAAATATAGCCTTTCCTGACCAATCGTGAGATTCTTGAACCTCTTGCCAAATTGTAAATTCATCATAGTTGGCATCCCAATGGTTCATATCCTGTACTAGCCTATTTTACGACCTTTTAGGTGCTTTCGTGTTATCATGATTTGTGGTCAAACTGTATATTTGAATATGCTGCCTCATTGATTCCTTTCCTTGCTTGCAGGGACAGACGATGATCTTGCCCCATCGCAAAATAGAGGACCAAGAGGGAGATCTTTCAGTATGAATGGGAGAGCATCTGCTGGACCATTTGCTTATGCAAGGCCACACAATGATTTGGAGAGCGAAGTGCATCTGGTTGAGCAAGAGGCGTACACTGGTGTTCTTAGAGCATTCAAAGTGCAATCTGATGCATTATCTTGGGTAAACTAGCAAACTGAAATTAGTGCCAATACTTTAAGTAACCACTGTTTATCCTGCTGTTTTAAGCTAATTATGCTTGTGTGCAGGAAAAAGAAAGCCTCATATCTGAACTCAGGAAAGAACTAAGAGTTTCTGATGAGGAACATAGAGAGCTACTAAACAAGGTTAACGATGACGGAGCCATTCGTAGAATGAGGTCTTTGCTTACAGGATCCGTTTCTTTCTTTTCCGAACATGATTTACTTAATTGTCCTACTCTTACTTAATCGTTTACTTCTCGGAAATTTTCAATAGGGAGCTGAGACAGGGAGGGGGAACACCGAGTGGGATGCAGCTGCACCGTGGCAGTAGAGTTCTTCATGATGGAGAACCTGGGACAGCTGCCAAGAGGCCACGACCATCTCATTTAATTCCTTCTCATTCTTCGGGCCTCCAGTCCCCTGTTATATCTTCACACTCAGTCCCTTCTGCAAAGTGGGGACCATCCTCAGCATCAAAGGGCAAAAGGGCTAAGTCGGTAGGTTTGGAAATACTATGTGTCATGTTCATTTGCATTCGGGTCAAATTTATGGCGATCTGTTGATGCATGTACAGACCACGCCACTGGCATTACCATCTGTGGATCCAACTTCATTGATTAGCCGGAAAGTTTTTACAAGATGGCCAGATGACAACAACTTCTATGAGGCCACTATAACCCGTTACAATCCTGCAACGGTTTGTTCTAAATTTACCACTATTTGCTCCTTGATGCAGACATGTTTCTGTGTTAAGTAATTTTACTTACTCTCCTGAGCCTTTTCAGGGTGAACATGCCCTTGTCTATGACATGGGCACAGCATCAGAGACATGGGAGTCTGTCAGGCTCTGTGATGTAAGCATTGTTTAAGTTTGTGATGCTTGGATTGTTATATATCTTACTTTTCTCTTACTCCTTGTCTCCTGATTTAATTGTCTACTTAGCACTGTGCACCGTGTTATATTTATGAATTTAACCATACTGTTTTCTGTTTTCAATCTCTGGCTGTGAAATTATTCATTTCTTATATGCTAAGCTACTGATTTATCAAAGCAAAATAACCAGATACTGGGAGGTCCTTTGCTCCATACCATAAAAAATTAAAGATTAAATCATGAGCTGTTTTTGTTTGTCACAAATTATTATGAGTGGTACCGTATCATGTCTTAAATGTCCTAACATGATACCTTTAGTGATCCATAGGGGCTGAAATTCGGCTATCGATAACTGAGATATTTAACTATCTGTTTTTTGCATGAAGATTTTGATTCCATGTTGATGTATGTTTAGCCAGTGTGTCCACTCTACTGGGGCCTAAATTTTACTAGCATAAACTGTGCAGAATGTCTGATTGCCAGTTTTAAGTAAACAAATAATCAGTGGACGAACAATCCTTTGACAGATGGCACCTGAAGATATAAGATGGGAACATGATGATGTTTGGGGTCCTTCTGGTCCTATGTTGAAGAGAAACCTAAGCACCAATGGTACAGTGGCAGTGCCAGGCAGGGGCAGAGGGAGGCTATCTCAACCACAAAATGGGATCAACAGGAATATTGGTCAAATTGATGTGCCTAACACTGAAAGCATCGTGATAGAGGTAAATTTCTCTGGACGGGTCAGACATCAGAAGGTACTCAGATACTGTTTATTCCTCACAATTTATATGTTCTCAACATAGGTGGAGAGGGTATTGTCAAATCCAAATATGCGTGAAATTGAAAAGGCAAAGAAACTTCTCACTGTGAGTTGACTTGTCTATCTTATGTTGTTCCCTGTCAAAAGTAGTCTATCTTGGGGAAGGCTTGCTTGGAATTCCGTAAAATCCTTTATTTGAGAATAAGGGGAAATGATTGTCCATGTAGGACCAGGAGCAGTCATTACTCGATGCTATTGCTAGTCTTGACGAAGCATCAGATGGTGAAAGTGGTAAGTTGTCGATCCGTTCTGAAAAGCGCTGTAAATAATATCATCGAGTTGGTATGTAATATTGTCTCTATTGGTTTGGTGGCGTTCTGGATGATTACCATGCATTATCTCAACAAGTAGAAGCTAGGGTGATTGAAATCCTGCCCAGAACCCTGAGAAACCTAGATGCATTTTTTTGAGTTCTGACTGAAAGTTCGGTAGTTTTAGTCTTCCTAGATACTGGTTATTTGTACTCATCATTACTATTTTACCTATTTCACTAACGAGTCTTCATATAACAGAGGATAGGGCCACCGAAGGCCGAATGGGTCCTGCTGGTGATCACATGGGTGGGAACGGCATTGCCTGTTAGTTGTTACCAGCAGGTATGTTGGAAGATTAGGACTTATTGTGGACCACCTTCCTGAATCACTGGACAAAGAAGCCACGTGGTAAAAAAAAACTAGACTGAAAAGACGGTCGAGCGGGCGGTTGCTGCGAGACAGTCTGTTTGGCAGCTCGAAATTCAGACCTGGAAACAATGAACCGGATGCGGCGGAGAAACTATTTCTGGCGCCTTTCCGTAAAGTGATCATGTTGGTGGTATTTCCTCTGGTGAACTAGAAGTAACTCTAATCTTCTAGAGATTGTTAGTAACATAACTCAGCTGAAGAGGATTCTTGTGCTCTGTGCGGAAAGCTGAGTACCCTTTGGCCGCAATCTGTGTGCACTGAGTTTTGCAGTTGGCATATGGACTCTGTACTGTAATGTACAAAATATTGTATTTTTTCTTGTAGCTTTTAGCTATGTATTTTGAACAATAAGTATTCAGCACACTGCAGTTCCTTCCGAAAACAAAATCGGCGAATCTGTGCCCACTGGTAGTTGCTGAAAGGTTCTTCAGAGAAGAAACAATCTTGCGTCTGGCTGAGCTTGTTGTCCTGTGGGAATTTGTGACGAGCTTAGTATGATGATATCAGTATTTGTACATGCAAGCGGGGATAGCTCAGTTGGGAGAGCGTCAGACTGAAGATCTGAAGGTCGCGTGTTCGATCCACGCTCACCGCAATTTTGTGCTTATTTTTCTTTTAGAAATTCAAAGCATTGTATTGTATTAGGGCTAACGAAGTATTCGGAGTCGTAGTACCTGCCAAGCGGGCTCACCGTGGCTTGGCCCGCCTCAAATGCTTCAAACTGACAAGAGTGTTACTTTGAACTTCATTCATACATTCCCAGTACCGCTACGCTACGGGGTAGCAGTAGCCAATAGGTGTCACTGGGCAAACCAGTTTAAACTGTAAACTTGAGACATTCCATGCCAAAAGGATAATCGACCGGTTAGTCCGATTACATCAGGCCAGTTCATTAGGTTTACGTGAGTCCCTAGTGCTGCAAACACCCTAGCTACATGATTTACACACAGGCTGAACCTATCACTTCCTACATCTAGCTAAGCTAGCACCTAAACAACTCAAATCCTACGACTTCCTCCCTCCTCGCCTGGAGGAGGAAGTGGACCGCTCAGACCTGTTGTTCACCTTGGCCCTCTTCGCCGGCGGTGGCGTCGCCGGAGCAGGGCCTCGCTTCGCAGGCGGCCGCCCGACACCTCTCTTCGTCGCGCCAGCCTTGCCGCCTCTCCCACCTCGGCCGGTGCCTTTCCTGCCTCGCCCCATCCGAGCCTTAGGCTGTTCCTCCGCCGCCTCCTCCGGAGCCGACCGCTTCCGCTTCGTCAGCGGTGACCCTCTCTTCTTCGTGGTCGAAGTGCCCTGGTTCAGCCGCTTCAGGAAGTCCACGGCGATCCGCTTCTTGGCGAGCCCGCCCGCCACGGCCGCCCCCTCGCCGTCGCTCTTCTTGTTGTCAGCTTCCGCCGCGTCATCCTCAGCGGCCGCCTTCGCCGCCGCTGCTGCCTTGGCGGCCGCAGAGTTCTTTCCGGGGCCTCGGGTCTTCTTCGTCCTCACGCCCCACGCTTTGTTGTCCTTGGCCGCCACGACCACCTCCGGCTTCTTCTTGTCGTCGTCATCGCTCTCCTCGTGCGCTGCCGCGGCGGCCACCTCGGCGGTCTTCTCCACAGCCTCCTTTCTCGCGACGGCCGTGGCGGCGGCGGACTTGGCGATGGAGCTCCTCTTGCGGCAGAATATGAGCGGCTTGGCGGCCTTCTGGATCAGCGGCCCGACGATGTCCGGTTCAGCTCTCGGTGAGTTCGATGCCGGAGCGGCGGCCGTGGTAGTCCCACCATCGCCCAGCAGCAGCTCCCGTTTGGGCTTGAGCGGCGGCGGCTGGAGGAGCGAAGCGGAGACCTGCGCGGAGACGAGCCTGAGCGCGTGGAGCGCCGCGGCGGCATGCTCGGGCGCGTGGCGCGGGAGGTAGACGGCGGCGTTGGCGCAGAGCAGCAGCAGGTCGCGGTACAGCTCGGAGCTCGGGTAGGAGCAGCTGCCGTCGTCCAGCCTCCGGCGCATGGCGTCCAGGTCCACGTGCCGCCTGATCGTTGCACGGTACGACTCGCTCTCCTGCACACCACGACGACGCACGTGAGTAAACGGTTAAAGTAATCAACTAAGCGTGACGGGGTGAAAAAAAAAGGAAGAAACTGGAGGGAAAATATCCGCGGTACGGGGGCAACTCGTCTGTCTGGAAGTAGACGGCGACCCGCCTGATCGCTACGCGGCACCCAACTAGTAGTGCGGTGCGGTGCGGGTGACAGGGAATCGTTCGTATCAGTGGACCGATAAACGAACCGGGAAAGCAGCAGTTTTTTTTTTTTTTTTTTTTTTTTTTTTTTTAAGACTTGGTGCACCCAATGGTGGCTTTTTAAAAAAAAAATTGAATTGAAATTTGAAAAAATACTATAAAATTCTAGATATAAAATAAGGAAAATAGTACAACAATATGTATTTGTGTATCAAGTTTCAAAATCGTTTGACATCTAGAAGTAAGTATTGGCAACTTTTCTCCAATCTACTCTTCCGCGAGAGACACGAGCTAGAGCTTGCACGGGCGTTGTCGTTGCACGTTGTGCCGTGGTTGAGGCGACACGGTTCCATCACGCTGCTTGTGATGACTTGAACGGCAGAGAATTTCTTCCGCGTCAGCACGCACGTAGCGGCAAATGAACGAGGTCACCGCGCCATTTCGGAAGGAAGCAACCGGCCGGTGACACGTTCGTTACGGTCACGTAAACCGGGCTGCCTCTTCACTACAGTTCTTAAATCTTAATCGCAGCTCATTCATCATGCCGCGTGCGTGCGTGCGTGCCAGCCCAACCCACCCTATCCCTACCAATAATCAAGGCCCCAGGAAGGTGGGACCCACACTCTGACAGCCTTGGTTTTTACTAACGAGTTTTAAGTTTTTACTGAACCTACCACTCGCCGTCGCCGGCCGGTGAGCACGAAGGCACGGGGGAAGAACGTGGGCGGTAATTCCCACGAAGATTTTTTACCTGGCTCTCCTGCATCCGCTCGAACACGGGGCCGAACCTGGCCGCGACCCTGTCCAGCAGCGCCGCCAGCGGCTCCTCCGACTCCTCCTCGCCGCCGGCGCCGCCCGCCTTCCGCCCGCGCCGGCACAGGCTCGCCGAGCTCTCCTTGGACGCCGCCATCGACTCCCCGGACGCCTCCTGCTTCTCCTCCGCCTCCGCATCCTCCCCGGCCTCCTCCTCCTCCTTGACTTGGCTCCTCCGCTGCTGCTTCAGATCTGTGGAGTTGGACTCCCGGCACGACCGCCCGGGCTCCTCGCTCGACACGTTCTCCACCCCCTCCGGCTTCGTCGTCGCCTCGCCGCCGGACACGCTCCGCTCCCGCTCCCGCTCCTCCTTCATCAGCTCCACCTTGCTCTGCAGCGTCCTGAGAGAAAGAAAACCCCAAACACAACGATGTTATTCACCGTCGAACGGTCGGTGGAACAACGCGCGGCGCGGTGCTTTTCAAACGGTGGGGTGGTTCGGATTCAATTGTTTTTAGGTACCCACCCGATGGAGAGATCGCATCGCTCGACCTCGCGCCGGAGCTCGGCCACGCGCAGCCGCCGGAGCTCGGCCAGCCACCCGTCGGCGGCGGACGCGTCGGGGTCCTCAACCTCCCCCTGCCCCTCGCCCTCCTCTTCCGCCTCGGCCTCCTCGGCCTCCGCCTCCGCGTTGCCGCCGAACCGGCGGTGGAGGTGGTGGAAGCGGAGGCGGCAGCTGCGGGGCGTGAGGCGGGGGCGGGCGGCCACGGGGCTGCGCGTCTGCACCTCCGTGGCCACCGAGTCCCAGCTCGCCGTGCCGTGCCGGCTCACCGCGCACGCCAGCAGCAGCTCCTCCAGCGTGCCCCAGATCTCGCCGGCCGCCGCCGTAGCCGCCGGCGACACGACGTCTGATCCGTCCGTCATGCGCTCGAACCCACTCTCGCCAGGAGCTGCTGCTAGTGGTGGTGGTGGTGCCGTCTCAGGTTCCCTCCCCCTTGCCTGCCCTCCTCCTCAGCTCCTCTCCTGTTAATTTTTTCCTGGCCAATACGTACTTTTTTTTCTTTCCCTTTTTCTTCTTCCCTCACCTCGGGTTTGATCTTTATTAGACTGGCAGATGCTCCTCAAAGTCCTGGTGCACGGGCTCGCACCCACAGGCGATTTCTTCGTCTCGCAGGGGTGTTTCTGCCTTTCGGGACAAGGTGGTGGGGACTAGGGAGGGAGAGCTATTTTCAAACTGGGGCCCACCTCAGACCAAATTTTGTGTAATGCCTGTACTGCCCCTGATCAGCTACTGCCACCGTTTTAGTCTGAGCGAAACTGTACATGGATAATAAACAAAAAAAAAAAATGAGACCAGCCAGGACTAGCCCTTGGCGGTTTTTATATTAAGCTTTCAGCGCACAGAAGTGCCATCGGTGAGTACGCACCCGCCAGCGAGCGCTGGGGCTGGAACTCGTGCGGTCGGGCATCACAGGTATCAACACCTGGTAGCCATCCGGGCCAAGCCTCGGTTCTCGGATAATGGATTACAGATCAGAAAGTATGATGTTCAGATTGCGTGCTGCAAACTTGGAGAACATGTTAAAACAAACTGAATCTGGGAGAACGGCGTTTATTACTGACCAAGTGAGGCCAGGCTGCGATGCCAACGACCTGAATACTGCAAACGAACAAATTAATATTCAAATCACCTGAACATACCACTCTCTCTGTTCCTAAATATAGGAGTCCTAACAGCATAAAATTGAACCGTAGGACGTCTTAATAATCTTTGCCCCGTACTGCAGTATTGAGTTCTGAATGTTGCTACCTGCAACCACGCATGACAGACCAACTACCCATATTACTGGAGTACTTGTTTGGATGCCAAATGCAAGCAGATCAAGGACACGCAGAGAAGCATGTTACAAAAAAAAATCATAAACTGTATTGTTCAGGAGAGCTAAATACACATGTTGTAAACTCTGGAATTTAGTTAGATCATTCCTTTTCCACCTTGATTCCTGCTAATACTTTCGGGGCCAATTGCAAAAGTTGGCCTTAAGATTTTACCTGCGACTAGATACAGGCAACTTTGGAACATGGTGCTTTGAATAAAGCTACAGCTACATTTGCACATAGCTATCATAGCAACGAAGTTACATAAAAGCCTCCATAACAGATTTCTGGCCAACAAAAGCATTCCACACATCTCCAGAACAGAATTTGTGCTAACAGGAATGCGCGCACTGAAGCCAAAACACAGGTTTATACATAGACAGATACTAGCACGGAGATAGAAAACATGGAAAGTTATTGCATCACCTTACGAGAATCTCGTTTGCTTCCACTAGAGGATGCAAACTGCCTAACAATCTATTTTATTACGCACAAAAAATGAAACACCGGACCAAATGTAAAATTGCAGAGCTTGCAATGTGAGCAAGCAGGGAGGCCTCATTTCCTCCGGGCCTCTAGCGCCTTCTTCAGCTCCTCACCAGCATCATTCGGTGCACTGGCTGCCAAATCCTTACCATTCCCATGGATATCAGGCTTCGCAGCGAAAGGATGCTGCGAAGGCGGCGATGTCGCCTGCATCCTTCGAGCCTCGCCTTTACTGGGAACTGAAACAGCTCGGCTGACACCGATCTCAGCACGCAAGCCGTCCACGGAATGGCGCAGCATGAGGCTCTCATCATTCAGTGCCTCCAGCTGCCTCTTCAGCAATGAGAATTCCTCTCCATCTGCTACTACAGGTGCGCTCTTCCCATTCTTGTCCCCTTCAGACTTCTGATGCCCGCGTGGGGTTTGCTCAATCGTGATCTTGTTCATGACCAGCAGCGGCAGCTTGCTCACGGCCAGGTTCCCCGCCTTCCGCCCGTATCCATCGTCGGTGAGGGCGGCCTTCAGCTCTGGCGGCACACGCAGCCCCCACTGGAACCGCAGGCTGGCCCTGTTCCAGAGTGGCAGCATGCTCCTGGTGGTGAGGCGCATCCCGGACAGCAGCGTGCCCACCCCTCCGGCGCTCTTCCCGGCGGCGGCGACGTTGGCCGCGAAGCCGTTGTTCCCGTTGAGCGAGAACGCCTTGTGGCCTTCATGGTCGTCGCCGTTGGAGAGGTCGGCGAGCTTGTGGGGCGGCGGCGGCGGCGCGGGGGAGGAGTGGGAGACGGCCGGTGAGCGGACGGAGTTGGCGAGGGAGAAGTCGCCGAACCGGGGCTTGAAGAGGAGCTGGAAGGCGGGCGGGTTGGAGGAGAGGAGGTTGAACTCGGCGGAGAGCGCGAAGGGGGCGCGGACGGGGGAGCCGAGCGCGCCGAGGCCCGTGCGGACGGAGAGCGCGAAGGGCTGGAGCGGGTCGTTGGGGTGGTAGGAGAGGCGGAGCGCCGGGCCGGAGGGGAAGGCGGTGGAGAGGTCGAAGCGGAGGTCCTTGGGGTCGCCGCCGGCCGAGACGCCGGAGAGGAAGGGAAGGCCCAGCACGCCGATGGGCACCTTGGCGCGCAGCAGCGGCTGGTCGTCGTCGCGGAACCTGATGGAGGCCTTCATGGTGGGGGGTGGCTAGGGTTAGGGTTTGGTGGGGCGCCGGGGGATCTCCTCGATTCGGGAGTGGGAGGGCGGCGTCAGCGAGGTATTTGAACTGTGGGCGGAGGGCGAGGGGAATCGGGGGCGGGGATCACGCCATTTCGGGTGCCGGAGAGGGAGCCGGCGGCGGCGGCGTTCGCGGCTGGTTTTAATTGGGGATGGAGGAGGAGCTGAAATGGATGGGGCGGAACAGGATTGGGGTGGAGGAGCGGCACGGAACCGTTACTTTCTCTCACAGATTTACGGCCGAGACGTTTCTACCGCTGATCACGTCGACGTGGCGGGTTTTATTCCACGTAAATCAGTACACTCAGTATACTTTTCTTAGAGCACTACACCCAGTACTGAGTACACTGGTGTATCATCTCAAACAAAAAAAAATAGTACATTGGTATAATTAGTTTTTTTTTTTTTAGGTGTAAGGTGGTCGTATCCACCGCCCGAATAGATAGAAAGAGTTGACCCAGTTTATGAGGGAAACCGGGTCCAAAAACCATACAATCTGTACAAAAAATAACACAAACGAAGCGACTCGTCGCCCACACGACCCAAGTCAACAAACTGGGTGTTGTGGTATAATTAGTTTCTGCTCGATCATGGTTTAAATTTGTCTCTGGTCCCTGATCTCCTTGTCAATCTGAAATAATAGTGAAGAGATAGAAACTTGCGGGTAAGGTCCTTGGATCCTATGTAATTTTTTCGATCCTATGTAATTAGTAACATTTGAACCGACCGGGTTTTGTTGATAAGAATCTGTGGAAAATATTTTCATGGATTATTGGAATTTGGAAAAGGTGTAAAGAATGCCATATGTAGGAGACCAAGGGATGATGATGTTTTTGACATGTATGGGGACTCAGGCAAGACAATGTTTCACAATCATGCAAACCTTAAAATTTAATTTAATTTTGGAGCATATAAGGCAATGAAAGAAAATGACATCAGGAGTGCGAGACATTTTTAATTTTTTTAGTGTGATCAAATTGTATATATTTACATTGTATCTTCTATGTTGTCGCATATCGTTATCCCTTTTTTGGCCTAGTTTGATTTATGTCTTCACTGTTTTCTTGTGTGGTTGTTGTGTCGGTTGTTGTTGTTGTTGTTTTGCTAGTGTACCTCTTTGAGATTTTCGTCAGGGGGACAAGCATCAAAGTGAATTTAAAAATAACAACATCCATACATGACATGGAAAACGTTGAAAATTCGGGCTGGGGGAGAAGCATCGCATCAAATTTTTGTTGTCGTTTTATCTCGTTTTCATGAAAGACAAACTGCACCATACATTGTAACTTGGCCTCGTTAGATGTACATCTCATAAATCTGGGACATGAGTGGATTACTCACACACCCCTCTATTTTTTATATATTTATGATATATTATTTGCGCCTAACCAACTACTCTTTAAGTCGGTGCTAAAAATTAATAAAGTTTGTCGCTAAATTACAGGGGGAAAACCCAATCATTCTAAATTTGACCCTGCTAGGTATTTTCCATGTGGTTGTATTTATCGACTTGATCTATCCCGCATGGCCACAAGGGTCGTGCCAAAAATCTGAAAACCTCATGAACTCTCACTCATGGTCATGGAGACAGCTTGCCAACTTTGACCTGTGTGCGGCAATTACACTTGCTTCATTAAAATTCCACCAAAAACTCTTGTGAAGTTTAACCGGAAATAAAATCTAATTTCCCAAGTTTTTTAAAATTGTTAAAAGATGTGTAGTTGGCATGAATATGAAATTACGTGTTTTTGAATATATGAGCAATTTTTCATATGATTTGATCCATCAATACAGTAGAGAAAACAATGATATTGTCGCCGATTTAATCTATAAAAACAATAGATGGAACATGGTTAGAAAAATATAAATTACACTAGTCATGCAAGCTAACAGAGAATACGCATAAAGCAATTCTACACAAATTGTTAGAAAGCTAGAAATATTGTTTGAAACATGATCTTGAATAGGCCAAGTAAAATCACATATGGAACGCTGGAGGAAGACCCGTATGTGTTGGCTGATGAATACATGTTGCCGAAGAGGTCATCGAAGTCGGGAAAGAAGTCGTCGTCCGGGAAGTAGTCGTCAACGTCCGTGATAGAGAAAAACAAGTAATCATGTGAAGACGCACCCAAAAACCTTATCACCGCTCTACCGTACATGATCGTGAGATACACCGGGTTCATTCATGCGGTGCACGCCGCATAACGGAACGGAGAAGATTTGATCGGTGACACAATGCTTAAGTCCCTTTCTTACCATACTTACAAAAAAAACGTTGGAGTCTTGCACGAAACTGAGTAACCAGCACTAACAATCATAATATCTAGAAAAAAACAATACCATCCATACCATTTTTCAGCCAGTTAGCCTCCGGACGAAGTCATAGGTGTTGTGTCCATGACAGAAAAAAAAAGACCATGGATCTTCTTTTCGAGGGAAAATGACACTCCCTCTGTCCCAAAATAACTGTCTCAGATTTGCTAAAAAGTGGATGCATCTAGACATATAACTTGTTAAGATACATCTACTTTTGATCAAACTTGAGACACTTATTTCTAGACGGAGGGAGTAGTTATCTTAGCATAGAAGCATCATCATTTATTTCTCTGAGAGAAATAAAAACCAACAGCTACAGACGCATCCAGCAGCTACTGGCCGTGTCATATTTTGGTCCATCCTTCCTACATAATTTGATTTGCAGGCCACATCGATAACTCCTAAGATCGGACTAAGTATCTAAACACAAACATAACTCTGGTTATGTCCGCCATTTTTCATTCTAAGAAAACAAAACTCCAATAAACTCTGCCATGTATTTTTTTTTTTGGATATAAGGGTTCCCCCGGTTTCTATTAACAGAAACCACGTAGGAGTTCATACAATAAAGCAGTAAATCTAACAGGAACAACTCCCAGCAATCCTAATAACTGGAGACGCCGCACAGCAAGCTCACACCCGAGCCTCTGTCGCCAAGGAAACCAGAATCAAACAAGGCCACGGACACGGAGACAACTAAACTTCCAAAACCAACCACCACTCGGACCAATCTTTCAACCAGATTTACAGTCCTTTATTGTCCTCATCCTAGTATTCTTTTGATTATCGGCCTCCACCCATGACTTGATTTGTAGACCTCACTTGATAATTGCACGAATAATCTGGCTCCCCAATTGATGGCCATCTGCTCTGTCTCCTTTACCTGTAGGCATGCCCAAGAAGACATCCAGTGTCCAATCATATTAGTAATCGTACAGGGGTTATTAGGTATAATCGAACGAAAGCACGCATTATTTCTGGCCTTCCATGAGGACCAAAGAATAGCTGCCACTCCCACCCTAATCAGCCCCCGTTGAATAGCAGGAAAACTCTTCATCCACCCTCCGAAGAGGTGTCTCACCGATTTTGGTTTGACTGCGAAATCAAAACCACAACACGCCACATTCCACACATATCTCGCCACCGGGCAACTGAAGAAGAGGTGATCAATTGTCTCCTCTCCTCCACAGAAAAGACAATATCTATCATCTTTCTTCCATCCTCTCCGCCTAAGAACATCCTTCGTCAAGATACTTTTCCGGTTAACTAGCCACATAAAAACCTTAATTTTCAGCGGGACCTTGATTTTCCACAAAAATTTCTGCGGAAAACCAATATTAGTCCATTTCAATGCCTGATAACAAGATTTCACTGAAAAACCTTTGGCATCATTTTTCCAAACCAATCCATCTTTCTCATCCGAAAGATGGATCCCTTGGCATAATTGTTTTAAATCTAACCACATTCGAAGCGTCACTCCCACCAGCGTTCTCCGAAATCGTAAGCAAACAAAGCCCTTCTCATACACCTCAGCCACAGTCACACCCCTAGTAAGACAAATATCAAACAGGGGTTTAAATCGAATGGCTAAGCAACTATTCATAATCCAGCAATCCTCCCAAAACCTGGTCCTCATCCCATTACCAATTCTTCTCTGACAAAGACCATAAAAATTATCCCTCACACTCATCAAACCCTTCCAAAACATCGAATCTTCCACTTTAACTTCCACCCCAGAGAGCGTGCCTTCTTTAACATATTTGTTCCAAAGAAGATTTTGCCAAACGCCCTCCTCCATCTCCAGCTTCCACAACCATTTCATTAAAAACGCTTTATTCATACACTCTAAGTCCAAGATCCCCAGGCCCCCCTGCTCCTTTGGGCAACAGATCACAGGCCAATTAACCAAGTGATACTTCCTAATGCCTTGATCTTCTCCCCACAAAAGCCTAGCCTGATAATAAATAAATCTCTTGCCCACTCCAATAGGCATCTTATAGAAGGACAACATATGCATGACAATAGAGGCCAAACTTGTTTTAATCAAAACAAGTCTACCCCCAATATTCAGGAATTTCCCTTGCCAACACCCCAACTTCCCTTCCATACATTCCTCTGCCTTTTTCCACTCTTTATTTCTGAGTTTTACCTTATCTAAAGGTATCCCCAAATATTTCCACGGTAAACTCCCAATGACACAAGAAAAGATCATACTATACTGGTCCTTCTTCTCACTTGCCTCCCCAAAACACACCATTTCACTTTTATCAAAATTTATTTTTAACCCCGACATATGTTCAAAAAGACAAAGCAAAAAATTCAGATTTTTTGCACTTTCAACATCATTGTCCAGGAGCAAAACCGTATCATCTGCGTATTGCAGAATCGCCAGCCCCCCTCGCACAAATTCATTCATCAGCCCCTTAATCAACCCAGCTTTTTTTGCTCTATCAATCATAATGGCTAGAGCATCAGCTGCCAAATCAAACAAGATTGGAGACAAGGGATCCCCCTGTCTCAAACCTTGGTAAGTAGGAAAATAAGATCCAATAGAATTATTCACCTTGATCCCCACTTTTCCTCCTCTAATCGTACTCATAATTAAATCACACATTTTATCCGGAAAACCTTTTATTCTAAGCATCTGCAAAACAAAAGGCCACTTAATTTTGTCGTAAGCTTTTTCGAAATCAATTTTTAAAATGAGACCAGATTTTCCCAAAGAATGCATTGAGTTAAGGGTCTCATGTAAAAGGGACACCCCTTCAAAAATATTTCTGCCCTTTAAAAAAGCAGTTTGTGACTCTTGAATAAGAGGTCCCACCATAGGAGAAATTCTATTCATCAACAGCTTGGTCAAAATTTTAAAACTCACATTCAAAAGACAGATTGGTCTAATTTTTTTAACATCCTCCGGATCTTTAATCTTTGGTACTAAAGTAACCACCCCAAATTTTAGTCGCTTAACATCCAATAGACCTCGGTGAAAATCTTCCACCAAAGCTATGAGATCTCCTTTAATCACTTCCCAAAACATTTGGTAAAAATCAATGGGGAAACCATCAGGTCCCGGAGATTTATTTTTTTCCATGCCAAACACCACTGTTTTAATCTCCTCCAATGAGAACTGATCACACAAGCGTGTCCCAGTTTCACTGTCAATAGTAGGAATCCCCTCATCCCCCAACACTATGTTCGAGTCAGAAGGTCGACCAAACAATTTTTTGTAAAATTCTGTAATATGCGCTTCCAAATTTGCCTGTCCCGAGATAATTTTATCACCATCCTTCAGGGAGACAATCATATTTCTCCTTCTTCTACCATTCGCCCGAGCATGAAAACATTCCGCCATGTATATACCTCGAAATGTTCAAACATTCCGCGATCCTGATTTACAAAACTACAATGAAAGAACTGTTCTACGATACAAACTAGGAAATGAAATGCCGAAAGAATAACCAATCGATCGCTGCTCCACGTACGAAGCAGACATGCGACGAATCCGCAAGAGCTCAAAGAATCAAGGGAGGGAGGACACGGCGCGTCCGAGCCTGCACCCACCAAGCGACGGCCCGGCGGCGGCGCTCATCCACGACACGCCCTCCTCCGCCTTCCACACCCCGTCGTCGAAGTTTCGCGCGTATCCCTCGGCGTCGTACCCGCACCCCGCCGACACCCTCCGGCAGCGCCCGGCCCTCCTCGCCTGCGCCCACCGCCCCTGCCGCCGCGCCGCGCACAGCCGCAGCAGCCCGCGCCTGAGCGCCGCCCACGCCCCTCCCCGGCGCCGGCTCTCCGACAGCCGCTCGTACGACGTGGCGCCCATGGCGGCAAGATGGCAGTATATCTTGGCAGCACGTACGCTCCGACGAGCGAATGATCGATGTAGCTGGTAGACTCGCGGCTGGTTTTATAGACGACAATGTGATGGAAAGCCGGCCGCGTTTCTTCCCGGCCGTATGTGTTCTCTAGGGAGGCCGTTGCCTTGGTGCTTTCGGACGAGCTGGACTACCGTTGTTCAGCTGTTCCCAGCCGCCAAATGGACCCACGATTAAATTACAGGTTGGGTTTCTCTGCTCTGATTTGGCCGATTAAGCTAGCAGATGCGTGATTGATTCCTAATTGGCACGCCCATATCGGAATCATCTCCCTGTAGACCTCTAATCCAGCTATGTGTGTATAATAATGTGGAATACAGTACGCACGCCGTTCGTTTGATCGCATTTGGTGGGCGATGTGTGCCGCACTAAGCAGCTTCTTTGGAAGAACATAACAGCTAGCAAGAAACAAGTCAAAAGGTGCATTCAACTTCAGTTTGTTTTCGTAAGCGGTTCAACTTCAGTAGTGACGTAGTGTTGAGCATGCAACAAAAACAGAGGGATGCATCCGACTGCAGCTAGTTATGGAACAAAGCAGATAAAATATGAACTTAGCCGCAAACTTGTACTTCCTCCATCTCATAATATATGTGGTTGTAATAACATCTTGTATTATGGGACAGACTAAGTACGATTTAAGAATTATTCTTCTCTCTCGTTTTACAGTTAGCATATGCGTAGACACATGATCGGATTATCAACGAGGAATAGTTTTTATACCAGGCCGGTGGCTACTTCAGAAGTTTCATACAAAATACATGGTGCAGATCTTAAAGCATCATGTAATTTCCTGGGTTGGACATCAAACCAAGCCACTCGGGATCTATGGACTGAACAGTTACGAACGGGGACATTTTTCCAAACCATTGGTTACGAGAAGGATCATGGGGGACTTGACAAAGAATTGGCAGAAGATAATGTGTCCTCACAAGCTTAACTAACGATATTTTTTTACGGAACCTCGTTAGAGGGTGGGGACTTTCCGCGTTGCATTATAGAAAAAGAGAGTTTGTCCAGTTGATAAGGGAAACCGGACCTAAAAATCAAACCATACATCGCGCGGTTAACTTACGAAAACCGGCAGAACCACCCACTACAAATCATGGAACATCGTCCATGCCAAACAAGGGCACCTAGACCCAAGATCTCAAGGCACTCCTCGTATCCAACAAAACAAACTCCCCAAGCAAAAAAAATGAACTCTCACCACTAGCGATGCACCGTTGTGCACCCTCCCAGCATAACATCGAAGATTTTAAATAGACTCAGGAAACTACCATCACAAGGGGTGGGAATCTTACACCGTCGATCATACATCGGGGTACATTCTCCTCAAAAGATAGGTAATCAAACCACTACTTTACTAACGAACAACCAAAAATAAAATCGTGATTACAATATGAGAAAATATGAGAAGCCAAGAGAACCAGGCTAAACAGGAACAAAGGAGACCATTACTCTGCATGATGTCGTCTTCGTCGTCAAGACTCGGCTCCTAAGTACAAAACTGTTAGGATAAGATTAGCTTAGATATTAAGCAAATGCTTATGGTTGCTTTTTGGCCAAACATCATACTCGTCCATGCGTTGTGCCTCTTCTTATACACGCGACCTTTGTATTTACCGTGTCAAAGGCGCCTCTTCAGATTGTACATATATACCTAAACTTTCTGATTAATAAAGCAGGCATTGATTCATTCAATCGATTACTTCTTTACATCAAACAAAAACTAGCACAAAAATACGAAAGCAAAACACCATGGAAATATCAGCATCATCATAATTTGAGCCATCCTCCAAGGGAAATTTATTCACAGGACACATCGTCAATTCCTAAGATCGGAATATAGGCCTAAACAATTACTTATTTCTGTCACTGTTCCTTCTCATCATCATCACCATTGCAAACAAACCCCAAAACTTGGTGCGTAAAAGAACCCTCCAAGAAGACTTGCAATTTACCTCGAACCATATACAGTAACTTTCTGCGAACTGATTTACAACAGTACAATCAAATGTGTCCTAATGTCCTATACAATGTACAAATGAAACCCTGAACGAATAACGAATCGCTACTCCTCACGAAGCTAGCAGAAAACACAAGAGCCGAAAGAATCATCATCACTGCGCAGCGGACACGGCGGCGAGGGCGATCCTGCACGCGGTGAGCGACGGCCCGGCGGCGGCGACGCTGACGCTCCACGGCACGCCCTCGTCGGCCTTCCACAGCCCGTCGTCGAAGTTGCGCGCGTACCCCTCCTCGTCGTACCCGCACCCGGCCGCCACCCTGCCCTGCCTCCTCCCCCGCGCCCGCACCAGCATCCTCCTCGCCGGCGCCCACCGCCGCGCCGCGCACAGACTCGCCAGCCCGCGCCTCACCGCCGCCCACGCCCCTCCTCGACTCCGGCTCCCGGCAGGGGCCGACGCTGACAGCCTCTCGTACGACGTGGCGCCCATGGTCGGCGAGCAGCAGCGATGGAATGCTGAGCAAGAGATGGGTGGACTCGCGGGTCGTGGGTGGTTTTATAAAACATGGCGCGAATGGGCGTCGTTTCCTTTTGGCGCGAATGGACAAGGACCATTTCTCTGCTCCTCCAGCTGCTTAATGGGCCAGCCGTTAATGGTATTGCAACTTTGCAAGACTTAAACAAATGATTGGTTCCCAAGGTGGCATCGTCCCCGTTCTCTAAGCGCGTGGCGTAAACTACACAGCCTGTTGGATCACATTTGCTGGACTAAACCGAGCAAGCTGCCAGTTGCCGCGCTAACCTTTGTTTAGAAGAAAAGCTTCCAAATTTTGAACACCACTGGTTTGTTTTCAAAGTTGTTATAAGAAGTAGACATACTACTATCATTGTTTATCCCATCAGTTGGCGGGAATTTTTCGGAAGCTGCAATCGAGGGACAGCTTCTTAATTAGCTGGAACGCCGATGGAATCTGATATTTTTATATGTACATACTAGTGGTATGGCATAAAGTAAATTTGGCGAGATAATACTGCATAGTACTCCAGATTCATATATAGCGTCGGCACTGAGCTGGTCTAGTGGTTAACGACTTCTTAACCATATATCTGGGATGGTGTACCAGGCAATGACAATTGACAAGTGACATTCAAGCTGCCATCAGCTAAGCCCCATCGCAGCTGTTGCAGAGATTGCCCGCAAAGCAAACAAAGAGAATCTTAGCTCAGCATTAGCTACCATCGACTTATTGATTACTCTGCATGCATGTTTACACACATTTCAGAATTTTCTGTACAGAAAGAACCAATTTGAATCAAACTAAGGCTTAGCGTCGGTGGTTCTGATTTGGTATGGATCTATCTCTAGTCTGCTGCACAGCTATCCCCTCCACGCCTGTTCATCCCTCATTTCTTTGCCTTGGAGAAGCGGAGGCACCTGTACTTCTCTCCGCTGACTGTGATCTCGAGGGCTCCGTCCTGGTTGTCTTGGTTGGAAGCGGTTCCCATGAGGACGCTCTTTTCCTTCTCCAGGTTCTCCTTCTCCATCTTCAGCCTCGCCTCTTGCCGCGCGATCTCAGCCTGTTAAAGACGAGACTGAATCAAGTCATGCTATACTACCAACCGTTAGAAAAGAAGACTGCTTCTGTTATCATTTCATTTTGGGGAGAAATGGATATGGTTTCAGAGTTATCAGACATGTTTCAATTTCTGTCTGTCAAAAGAACTTTTGCAAAGATAAAGAAAGCCCTGTTTAAATTTGATCAAACACAGTTCAAATAAAACGTGTTAACATAAGAACGAGAAAATGTTTACTTGACTTATCCTGCTCTTCATATGACAAAAGATACTGCAACAAGGCTCGCTGTACTAATACAAAACCTAACATCACCGTTGATGATGATGAACCAGAAAGCAGCCAAATGATAGACATCTTCATAGACATCTAATGGGGCCTGTTCATACTTCATAGAGCCATTTGTCCGGCAAATAATAGACAACTTCCATTGGGGAGATGGGAGAGCACTGTGCGACCAAAGGAGTAACGGAACTGGAAAATCAAAATCCCAATGTTTGCAGGTGCACATGTATATCATGTTGCACTTCTATAATTTGTTTGGATTTTTTAGATACAAGAATGTGACTTGAGTTTTCGAAATCAAGTGCGCCCACCCATACAAGTAAACAGTGTATTGCATTGTTATAATGTACGATTTAAATCTTATCCAAAAAATTACCCAATTAACTAAATAATGCTCAAACAGTTATGACAACACAAGGTACGCTTGTGAACTACTGTTTCAATGATTCCCTTTAATATGGAGCTAAGTTATCATTCAGTATTTCCACGAGTTCCTGACTAGACCATTAATCCATGGACAGAAGCAGAAAGTGCTGAGACATAACCGCGGTTATATATTCACTCATGCAGCTTTCTTGATTGCCTCAACATCAGGCAAATTTGGTTAATTTAGTTTTTTTTTTTGTATTGTTACTGTATCAGCACCTAGTTCATTACTCTTGATAGATAGGAAGGGTCCGCCTTCTTAGATTTCTTTTTCTATTTATTTTTCCATCTAGGATTAGAACCGTATACTTGGTAATAATAGAAACGGCACATTATGGCAAAAAAAGTTTGATTCAGAGGGAGAAGAAGCGGCAGAAATTAGAACAGAAATATCATTTGATTCGTCAATCTTTCTGCACCTGGACAGAAAGACCCTATGAAGCTTTACTGTTCCCTGAGATTGGCTTTGGGCCTTTCCTGCGCAGCTTAGGTGGAAGGCGAAGAAGGCCCCCTTCCGGGGGGGCCCGAGCCATCAGTGAGATACCACTCTGGAAGAGCTCGGATTCTAACCTTGTGTCAGACCCGCGGGCCAAGGGACAGTCTCAGGTTAGTGATAACAATAACTAAACATGTATTGTAAGCCAAATGTGTGCATTCAAATTACTAACGAAGTAAGATGGGGAAAAAAGAGATATTTTCTACCGGCGCTACTCATGCAAGAAGCCAAATATAACCATAAGAACACTCAGGTGGAATCCCAATTGAAACATGAATGAGCCACAAATTTGCATTATGTAAAAATCATCTGCCAGTCGCAATGACATAGTTAGGATAGTAGTAGTACTCGTTCCTATATTAAAGGAAATCAGATGTGTAGGCTCACAATTTTGCATCAACACCAAATCAGTCATTATCTATTTTTTAGAAATTGAGAAACTATGACATTTACCAAACCAGGATTCCCCTGTTTCCATTGCTTAGGATTGAAAGCTATGACATGAGCAGGAGTAGTCCAACTCCTATCACCACTACCTAGTAGGCTGATCATTTACCACCACTTTCATGATTAGGTAAGCACCAGACTACTTTGCATCAGAAGGCCATGCACCCAAGAACCATAACCAGACTGCTTGAACCTCCGACCTCAGTGTTGAAGCAAAAGATGGTGTAATGTGAGTAAAACAGGCAGATGGGAATTTTGCTCCCAAAGCTCAGTGTTTATTGATTAATCAACACCTAACACAGCAAACACAGTCTATCATATTTAAGTTTAACTCCCTAACTTTTAAGGTTAATCTTTATAATTCTTTCCAGAGATCGATATTACTGACAGAGCGCAAATGCACCAGCATTCAGCATCAGCAACCGATGTCTGGAGGCATCAGCACGACAGCACCATCAAAGGATTCAACAAGGTGTATGCACGCAAACAAAATTTACCGACGGGGAAGGAGAGCAAGAAATGAATTGAGGCACCTCACGCCGGGAGAGCTCTGCCTTCCAGGCGGCCTCCCTCTCGGCGACCTCGCGCTCGCGCTCCTCGATGTAGCTCTGCATCTCCCGCTCCTTCATGATGCGGTCCTGGATGTCCGCGTCCAGCGCCTCCTGCAGCTCCTTCACGAACCTGTCCACCACCGCCTTGATCCGCACAGACATCTCCCCACTCCTAATCTACACCGCCGCGCAGGTTGCGCTCTACTCCTCCTCTTGCCTCCCGCTACTGGCGGCGCCCTCCGGCGATCCCCATGGGCGGCGGCTGGCTATGGATCCGAGGTGGCGAGGTTGGTGGGCGCCGCAAGTCTCGTGCCCCGATTGTCTCTTCTCTCCGCCGACTTCGTTTGGGCGCTAGCGCCTGTGCTGTGTGGAAGACAAGAGGCGGGACCCACCGACAGCGACTGGGCCCACAGTCTACCGTCTCCTCCCCTTGAAGGCGTATTCTCTGATACCGTAAGCTTAACTGAAAACGTATTCAAGTTCACAGTGCTGCTACGTGATCTGCAGTAGCAACAGCCAACGGGAATAGCAACAACAACAGCAACAATATCTAATAGCAGCAACAAATCGCCAAAAAAGACAAGCAACAGAAAAATGAGCAACATCACAGCCATAACCACGTAACCAACGGAGCATATCAAATGCCAAAGGTGCATAAATTTATCATAACCACAAGTTAAACGCGACGACATAACAATAATCCGACACCCGGTTCACGACATCCGGACTAAGATGAACGAACACCTAAATAGTGATAATCCACGACGACAAATTAACATCTAAAGAGTCTCGACACACTGAAATTACGCTAGATAATAACATCTAGTCAGGCTTTTAACTTCTCCTCCTTGCAGGCTTCTACGGACTGACGGTCAAGCTGTCACTGATGCTAGACTGAACTCACTTCCAGGGCATGCTGGACAGGCCCCCCTGCTGGCCGCTGCTGTTGCTGTTGCTGGCAGTGGCCGCGCCGCCAGCCTGGTTCATCGGGCTCCCTGGACCGCCGGACGACTCGCTCAGCGTGCCCCTGGACGGCGGGCTGCTTGGCCCCATTCCGACGCCGATAGGCACGGGCGCCATCGGCGCGAGCTTTGGTGGTGCTGATGCAGGTTCAGATGGGGCTTGGTGCTTTTTCGGCTTCTTTTCGCCGATGTCGGTGATGAAGCTTCCCACCACAATCTGTGGATGTAAAGATGGTGGTTAGTCATCTCTCTAGTGTGTAATGACTTGCTAATAGAGTACTGAAAGGTGGCTGCCAGTGATGTGAAAATGTCTAAGGGATGTAAATTGTACATAAAAGTCTGACAAATTGGTGTTCCATGCACTAGGGATAAAACATGAAGCTACATTTAGGTTACAACACTATCCACAGAATATAAGTCCGAGGGCATGTGAGTGTCCTTGTCAGAAACCAAAATAAAGGACATGAAAACTGTGCCTCCATATGACTGGTAAAAACGTTAAGCTACAAGTTACAACATTATCTACAGAATATTAGTCAAAAGGCATGTCTTTGTCAGAAAACAAAAATCAATGCCATGAACATTTTGCTATTATATACTCTTTATGAATTGGTAAAATATTGACGAAATGCTGAATACTTTGACTGCATATTTGATGTATAGAGATTAGAGTTTGGTGCGAGAGAAAGAACAGACCTGTATAGGTGTACAGGCAATCAGAACTCCAGCAACCCCACCACCCAGGACACGGCCATCAGGACTTGCTAGTGAAACACTCAGCCCACCGGTTCGAGTACGATGGCCTCCAATCTCTTGTACCAGGAATGATCCAGACAGTGACAGTATCTCAAATCGGCCCTGTGGCAGAAAACAAGAACCTTCGCTTACTAACCTGTCATCGACAAACCATCTACAGTGATTATATACATGTCAACATAACTAGTACACCAGTTTGACAAGGTTCCTTATAACCGTGGTATTTATCATACACGGTCTCTTGTATTAAGAACTCCTGGAGCTCTGTAATTGCCATTTCATGGGAAGCATTGTATTATCTTGATAGGTTCTTACAGTCAGAAGCACATACCTCGTATGTGGCCGTTCCACCTGAAGTAGCAGCTTGCCGAAGACTCACATTTGATATGGCACCATTTGCTGAAAGGACGCAAACTCCTCGAGTTCCCTGCTGAGAGAATGCCATAATTTTTGCAGCCACATCCTGAAAAACCAGTATTCAAGCCATTTTCCATGAGAAAACTATGATCATAAATGATGCTACCTTAGTCTTGCATATGCGTACAATTCAAACTTGCCAAGTGTTTTCACAGAATAATTCGAATAAATTTTTGTCATATGAGAAGAAATAACAATAAGAGAGCAGGAAAACTAAATAAGATGAGCAACTAGCATCTTGATTTTTTTTTCCAGAAATATAGACCGATAGATGTTCAACAATATATATCACATAGCAGAAGATAGCCCAAGTGATCAAATACCAAACACCGGGACTCTACTAGATCATAAGATGTATATCACTATATGGACTTTATATTTACACCAGATTACAAGAGTAATGTCAGTCCAAGAAGTGTATGGTAGTAGTATAGAGTATCACACCATATTTTATCACAAGATGTTGGTATGTGCTCTGAATAACACACCAAAAATATATATGATGAGAGACATAGGTATAATGCTTAGGTTGATGCAAAGATAGCATGCTGATATACTCCAAAGTGAAAGATGGTAATGATACTAAAAAGCGGTAAATATAACCGAAGAGCTGAAGCTAAAACAATCTAACATGAATACTATTTAACCAAAATGACAGATTGCCTCATCCTTAGCTAGAAGGTGAATGTAATAATTCAGGAAATTAAGGGTTGATCTTTACCTCTCCAGCTTGAGCACAAAGAACATGAGCCGTGAATGAAGCTCCTGCAGCTGCTGCAAATAATAATAATACTTCAATCTGTGATCGAGAATAATAATAATATAATCCAATCAAGAACATGACCAAATACATGAACATATCTGAAAAGAAGCACGATGAGACAGTTTGACTGAAATTCCAGTTCCATAGACATATAAGACTTCAGTTATATAGTTACACTTCAGCTTAAGAATACAACACCCAAATACTAGTACAAAGGATTCCTTAACTATGCACTTCATTATAAAAAACTGCAAGAATTCTTGCCTATATGACATTTATTTACATAATAAAGAAGATGTTCCTGTTCAAAAAGCTATAAGGGCAAGAAAGTAATTTCCGGACGAATCGGCCTGCAGTCTGCACGCAGTACATCCTGCCAGATCTAGTCAAAGCTACTCAAACAACCCTGAGGAAGTCCAGAGCGTAGGCAGTAAATTTTCAATTTTTAAACAGATAATTAATTTAAAAATTGCAGAGAAATTATTCCTCCAATTTCGCTCTTGTTGAACTTCGAAACAGTAATTAAACTTTAACAGAAAATGGAGAAGTTTTGGGGGAGATTTACCAATGATATCCAGAGGAGACGGTGGCGGCTTGGGCTTGTTGGTGGAGCCCTTAGGCCGTCCCCTCTTCTTCATCCCTACCGGCGCCGACATAGCAGACGGCGAGAAAGGCCCATGAGCGCCGGGCGCCGGCTCGGCGGGGTTCTGCGCAGGCACCAATGCCAGCGCCATGGAGCCGTCGTCGCCGTACTTCCTTGGCCGGCCGCGCTTCTTCTGGGCCGAGTCCTCCATGCTCACCCGGAAGGGCGGCGCGCCATTGCCTCCGGCGGCAGCCGCGTCGGGGACAGGCGCCCCGCCGCTCCTGGGCTGGAACGTCTCCGCCGGCGGCGGAGCCGAGCTGACCGGCGCGAAAAAGGGAGTGCCGTCCGGGCCGTAAGCCATGCGCATGGTCTGCATGGGGCCGGAGGAGGGCGGCGTGGGCGGGCTATTGGGCAGCCCGAACGGCTCCCTTCCCGCCATCACTCCTTGCTGCTCCGACGACGCCCTCACCTCCATCATTCCTCACCAGTCACCAGAGCAGAAGCAGAGCTCCTACTCAGAACAAACCAAGCTCGAAAACTATAATAAAACCATAAACCCCGCGCTGCGCAAAGCTCGAATTTTTTTGAAGAGCTCGGAGTTCACAGCTCGTATATCTTGGAATGGGTGGAAAGGAGCCGGAAATGACGGGAAAACGGAAAAGGAAATGGGTGGGAGGAACGAAATGGAAAAATAATGCGGGGTGGTTAAAAATCTAAGCCCTTGGTAAGAGGATTTGGCAAGCAAAGCACAGAAATCACAGATCCCCGCCCGAGTAGAGGAGCCACTAAATCACCAAGAAACCAGGATAATACCGTGGAAATACGGACAAAAGACAGGAAATTTATCAGGGAAACGATGGCGAGAATGAAGCGGAGCTCGGTTGCGCACTCGTGAGCGGAAAGACGGAGCTCGAGAGTCCTCGCAGGCCACTCGAACAGCTGCTACAAACAACAGGGGAGAGGGAGGAGAAATTTGGGGGGATTTCGCTTATCTCCTACGTAATTTCCCCTCACGAGCTCTCTCTCCTACGATTATTTTTCTTTCTTCCGGCTTTTCTTCTTAACTCCCCGGCTCTCACGTAATCTTTTGGGAAAAAGGAAAAGGTTTTAAATTTGGGGATTAAAAATAGGCAGGTAAGTGAAGCACGTCAGGGTTTGCATTGGTAAGGGTCTACATTATTTGACCCCAAGTGCTTATTATATTTACTTTGTGACCTCCCCTGCTTTTGGCTTTTCTTTTGCTCTTGTCTGTTTTTCACTGTGCACATGGACCTAACCAAAGCCGTTCGCTTCCCCTTCCCACCACCACATGCCAACTGGCTAGCAAAACAATAGATTAGCTAGCATGCATTTGTTTGACCAGACTCATGTGTATTTCAAAATTCATGACCAGATTCATATGTCTTGGAAGGATTTCGATATTTAATTATTGTTACAAGCATTTTCACTACTAATAAATCACTTAAATGAGATTTGGCCAGATCTAATTGTTCTCTAATAGACCTGGATTAGCAATTTTACACATGTTGTGACAAGATTAATGTGTTTTTTTTTTCAAAAAAATGCTTTATTTGTTTTAAAATTTTCTCATGATTTTACCAGATTCTTATGTGTATATAAATATTTGACCAGATCCATATGATTTGTAGTTTTTTTTATAGAAATTGTACTTTTTTAGATGTGTTGACTCGATTATCATGTTTACAAAATTCCATATGGAGTCATTTCCAAAGGATTTGGGAACATTCTTGTTCTTAAGTGAATTTGAACAAACCCATGTGTTTTTTGAAACAATTTTACAAATTAGTATTTTTGGAAAAGGTTTGACAAGATCTATGAAATTCAAAATAACTTGATCAAATCCATACGTTTGTAATGGGACTAATTTATATGATTTTTTTTTGCACATACAAAAACTACTTTTTTATATTGTGGCCACGGTTGCTTAGATCAGTGTTCAACAAGCATGCATACTGTCATCTATGTGTCTTTTTATTGCCAATACTAGGTAGAAAATTATAAAAATAAGCAACCATGATTTTGCATTGCGGTGAAGGTAACTATGACTGCTTAAACCTAACAATTAATTGAACTATATTTTTATGTTTCACCTATATACAAAAGTCAATAGTTGCATCACCACGATGAGAAAAACTACAAGCAAGAAATGTCACTCATGGTTCATCAAGATCTTAACAGAGCGGTCACAATAGGAATGATATGAGGTGATGGAGCAAGAACATACCGAGTGGTGACGATACTGCGATGGCGAGGCTATAGATGAGTGAGATGGTTGTATCTCGAATGGAGGGGTGGAGCGAGGAGGGATGATATGGATGTATTTATATAAGAGTTGGGGACGCGATAAGGAGGAGATAATTAATGATAAATAAATCGAGTTAAGATAAAGTGAAATCAATTAATACTAGTTGAACGAGTATTTCCATTCCATGCGCGTAAAGGAGGAACCCTGAAAGTTGCTAATCATGGTTAGTAGATACGTCCAACCGTGTTATACGGTTTCAACTATTTGCGTTAATTTATTTCCAAAATTGAAACCAATATCATTTCAGTAAAGCCACACGTAAATTTCAACATCTACAATACTATGAGGAAGGCTTTTAAGCGAACTATTACAACGTTTCTATCTTTACGCTGAACACACCTTTTTACAGTTACTCTCCTTCATATGTACTGTCGTTGTTTCAAATAATTCTTAGTTTTCTTCACCTTTTCAATCATCCTCTAAGTTAGTAAACCCAAAAAGAGAAAGAGGGGGAATCACTCCTTTGTGACATATTATAAGCGCTTTCGGTGTGTCTTTCTTTCTTACCATGATCCTTTGAAATACGATACGGAGGAAACATACTTCAATCCTTCGTTCTTATTTTTTGTTTTTTTTCACTCGCTTAACTGAGGAGGATTCTTGACTTCCCTGACCCACCCCCCCCCCCCCCCCCCCCAGACAAATTTTGGAGATTGTCACGAAGACGATGTCAAACAGAAAAATGTTTCTCTACAAAGTTATAAGGAAATTCCGAAGCATAAATCTAGACTAAAAATTCGTCAAAATGGAGTTCAGGCTGGAACTCTATAAGTTCCCGGCGCGCAAAACCCAATCTTCAACAACACAAAGTGGGGTTTGATTTTCACGCCATAGGAAGGTTTATTGGGTGCAAAAGAATGTTTGTGTGCATGATTTGATTCCACCCATAACTTTCAAGGAAGACCATCTCTTGATAGTATAAATTTTACTGAATTACTAAAAAATCTTCAGGACACCATCTCTTTTGTCGTTTCCATTGAGGGGTCTGCAACCATCTTACGTTTTGTTTGGATGTGCCTATGCACTATTATCTCAAGCACATGGTTAGTACGCTAATCATGTTGTCTCTAACACAAAAACCATTTAGGGAGGGAAATTCCCTTGTATACTTGAGCACTTCTTGCGCTCTTGCCTGGCATTTATTGCATTGGTTTGAGTTCTCTGCGAGGATTCGTGAGGGTGAAAGTTATGTACTGGTTGGTTTTCAGGATCCTAAACGACTGGTGTTGGTCGTAGAGTCAATCCTTGTGAAGAGGGATTTGCGCAAGTTCAATGCTCGAGTGATTTTACTTGGTGGGATAGTTCGATAAGAATAAGGTTATTCATTGTGGCATCAAGGAGTGGTTTTCCTCCGCATCTTAATGTGAGGCCTTTGTGGTACTTGTAGTACTCAAGGAGTAATGTGCCTTTGCAACTCTCCAATGGTGATTAGCTTCCTTTGGACATGGAACTTTGGTATACATCTCCGTCTTCACGTGTCTCGGTTATTGATGACCCACAAGTATAGGGGATCGCAACAGTCTTCGAGGGAAGTAAAACCCAAATTTATTGATTCGACACAAGGGGAGCCAATGGTATTTATAAGCCTTAACAGATGAATTGTCAGTGCAGCTGCACCTGTGAATTGACTTGCTCGAGACAGATTATCGGTAGCAACAGTTTTATAGGAGTAGCAGTAGTGAAATAATAGCAGCAGTAGAATAAAGACAGCAGTAGTGGTTATAGTAGACAGCAGGATTAAAATATTGTATGCATAGGGACGGATGTACGGGCGTTGCATGGATAAGATAATTCATGTAATAACAAGACATAGGCATTTGCAGATAAATAAGATAAAGCATCCAAGTATTAATTGACCATAGGCATGTGTTCCTATTTAGTTGTGCGTGCTCGCAATGAGAAACTAGCACATCATCTTTTGTCCCACCAGTCCGTTTGCAACGGGGCCTCAAGGGAAACTACTGGTAATTAAGATACTCCTTTTAATAAAGTACCGGAGCAAAGCATTAACACTCCGTGAACACATGTGATCCTCACGTCACAGCCATCCCCTCCGGTTGTCCCAATTATTGTCACTTTGGGGCCTCGGGTTCCGGACAATAATATGTGCATACAACTTGTAGATATGATCTTAAAACAATAATTATCCTCGTGATACAATAACATGTTCAGATATGAAATCATGGCATTCGGGCCCTAGTGACAAGCATTAAGCATAAAAAGTTGCAACAATGACATAAAACACCGATAACGGATACTAGGCACCATGCCCTAATGATATCACAACTATTACATGAACGATCTCATCCAATCCCTACCATCCCCTCAAGCCTACAGCGGTGGATTACTCACACATGGATGGGGGAAAGATGGATGGTTGATGGAAAAGTGGTGGCGATGACGATGATCTCCTTCGAATCCCCGTCCCGGCGGAGTGCCGGAACAGGAACTTCTGGTCCACGAATTGAGTTTCGAGGAGGCGGCGGCGTGCGGATGTGTTTTTGGGAAAAGTGATCGGGATGTCCCCGGTTTTAGGTCAGAGGGGGCTTATATCCGAGAGGGGGACTCGAGGGCGTGGCTGAGGAGACCACACCATGTGGTGGCGCGGCCAAGAGCCTGCCGCGCCACCATGTGGTGTGGGCCCCACGTGGCTCGTCTCCGTCTCGTCTTTTGGCTCCGTGACTTTCCTGGGAAAATAGGGATTTTTGCATATTTTCTGGTATTTTTTCCTAAAGTTGAATTTCTGTACAAAAACAAGACACCAGGGCAATTCTGCTGAAAACAACATTAGTCCGTGTTAGTTGTATTCAAAACACACAAATTAGAGGCAAAACAATAGCAAAAGTGTTCGGGAAAGTAGATACGTTTTGGACGTATCAGTTATCTCTATACCTAAACGGTTCTACTTATGCATTTATGATGTGATAGTCATTGCGCTTGAAGCTATTTACCTTGTTATAATTTACTATCAAATAGTTGTTTACATCTTGATTATACTAATTTGTTGGTGTACTTAGTTGAGGCTAGCATATTTAGTTTTTATGCTCGACAAATTATACGCTAGTTTATTTCTGTTGGATGTATGTCCTAGAGGCAATAATATTAAGTTATTATTTATCTTTCAAGTTTATTACATCCTATGGGCCTTCTAAGTATCACCGATGTCAACCAATCGCCTGGCTAAACACAGTGTGAGTTATCACATGGACATCGGGATATGAAAGAGAAAAGAGAATGATATATGTACGAGTTTATATGTCTAGTGACCGAATGGTCTGATCACATCGTGCACATTTTCTCGTCTTGTGATATCATTGTTAATCATGAAGCTAAGGGAGTTAGCGTGATGAGAAACACAAAAAGGATCCTTCGTTATTTGGGAATACACAGGAGCCATCATGGGTGTCCATGTCTCTGCTGTTTATTGTTTGCTAAGCACTCTGGACATTTTTGTGTATTCCCGAACCTTCCGGGTCACACGCTTAAGCAATGTCAATCTCTTTATTAAGAGTGCTTTGTAGTTGTACTGATTTTTGAGAGTTGTCAGATTTATTCCAATGTCTCAGGAACAAGTCTGATGTCAGTTGGAGGTGTTCCGATATTGAGAGGCATATTATGCCGATGAAAGGCTGGAAGATTTTCGGGAGAGTTGAAGGCTGATATTAGATGTCCCGAGATGTTAGAAAGTGTTTCTGACATCAGTGGATAGAGTCGATGATTTATCTAAAGGGTTTATATGGTTTCGGAGGAAAACCAAGAAGGGGGTACAGGAGGGGGCACTGGGTGCCGTAGGGGCCATCCGCACGAGCCACAGAGCACCAAGGACGGCGCACCCCCCATGCTTTCCTTTATTTGTTTCGTGGGATTTAATCATATCTCATAATTAAAGGAAATATAAAAGAAAATTAGGAGTTGTATGGCAGGTAGACTCCTAGCTGATACATGATATCCAAAAAGACTCGGTGAGGGGTGCGGCTGGCCTCCTAGGACCGGCGGCGCACCTGGCTCTTGGGGACATCCCTCCCCCTCCCTCCTATATACCCCCACCCCTATCGGAAACAACACAATAGAAACACAAGTTTGCTCACAGTTTTTTAGATGTCCTGTCGCAGAGCTCTCTCTGTAGGTCTTATGTATTGAGGAACCTCTCTATTATACGGTAGAATAGTAGATCTAATAATAATACTACGCAGGAAATTTGTATCTCATCATTGGCGTCGATACCTGGACGATGGAGCGCTGACGTGTTGGCGCAAGGATGACATGTGCAATCCTTTGATGAGGGAGTCAGCGACATTCTCATCTCCAGGTTTGGACATGCGAATTTTCAACAGACTTCACTGACATCGTCACCGACAAACATCATCTCCCGTAACGGTGTTTGTAAGTACTCAATCTAACCGCTTGTTTGGATCATATCTTCATAACTAGATCTTGATTGTTATGTAAGACGGAAATTTTTAAATTCATGCACTTAACCCTACAATTTCAGCAATGGAGCTCGTGTTCCTCCCCAGAGTTGCAAGATTGGGAGCTCGCCGAACACCATTTCAGATTTAGATGGTCGTGTGGGAGGATCACGAAGAACTTCAGGGGCGTGGGGTTGCGGGAGGGTTAAATACCGTGAGGCAGCATTAGATATCGTGAGGATGAATGTGGCCGCCCATATTGATAAGGGTAAAGTGGCTATCAAGATTGACGCGACTACCAGCTCTTTACATGGAGGTTAAGTCTTTGGGCGCAACGTAAGGACACGATACCAAGAACTATCACCTCCCGACCACTGAAGGTGTAAACATGCTGATGTTCTCTTGCTACGTAAAGAAGTAATCTTGACTGGCTGTCGTCGTTGTTGAACCATGTCTAGAAATTATGTCCACAGCGGCTACCAAATTGATAATTGGAGTGGACAATCGGAGCAACTCACCTTTGTGTTGCCCACCAAAACTATCTGGCCAAGTCAAACTGGGAGAGTAGAAACGAAATTGAAACAACACGCTCCATCTCAAGTTCTCAACAAATGCCGCTTTCATTCCCCCAAAAAGGTCCAAACACAAGCATCACCAACAGAGCACCGAGGGTCCCATTTTGCTCCCTAAAACCAATAACTTCTCTTGTCCCGTGCAAACGTTTGATCCTTCACGGTGAAGTAATTTCACAGGTAGTGCTTGTACAATTTTCTCTTATCATCGATTAGCTCATACTACTAGTGCTTTGAAATAATGGCTGCCACCGCAAAAGATATAGTCTAAGCAGGATATTTAGAGATATATCGGATAAAATAATTGAGTAGGAGTACGTATACGTAGTAGTATAGGAGAGATTGAGTGCATGCCAAGAATTAGCCTGCAAACCGAATAAAGTTTGGCGCTTTATATTATACCGCCACCGCTTTATTATCTAACTTGTCCAGCACGTGTCGTTTGCATCGGTCTTACCGCTCCCTCTGACTTTAGCTTACGAGCTTGGAACTTGATTAGCAGCAGGAGGAGTACAGTACTGTCTGGTGATGACATGTTTAATACTTTCGCTAATGCTAGCTGGAGCCTGGCTTGTAGTTTAGCATGCTGTTATATTTGCCGGCTTGACAGAGTAATTAAACTGAATTGTTACCGTTGTGTTCGTTGTGACTTCCAAGGATCCATAGAGTATCTGGGAATATGCATGCAAACCTCTGATTTTCACCCCTCTGAACCAGGTGAAAGCCTGTAACTATAATTATAGTGCGTTGCGTGTTATATGAAAAATCAGGACATAATCACGCCGGTCTCTGTGTTGTCTCATATGTACTACTATCACGGCCCGTCGTGCTCAGTTCAAGAATTGTTTTTGGTCGACATAAATTTGCTGACGAGGCTCACTGAAAAGACACGTTTGATATTTATCTCTTGATTGAAGTAGCACCTTTTTTTTCTCTCTTTCATTATGTGCCACCGGAATAACATCAAACACTGCATACGCCACCGGAAAGCGATTGTACTGTACCACATGTACATGCCGCCGCGAGATCAAAACTTTTGAGTGCTCCATGAACTGGTGAAGGTTCTTCAAATGGAGCAGTAAAGAAATCGTTTTGGCAACGGAACGGAGAGATATTCCTATCAAGAGATCCGTTGGGGAGTTAATAATGGCGCTCCGGGCAGTGAAGAGTGAGAGCAGCGAGTCAGTGACCGGTAGTAACTGCGCCTTGCCGAGAATAGGTGGACGCACTGACTGATTTAACGTCGAGCGGACTGAATTGAAGACGATTTGAAATCAAAACCGTCGACTGCGTCCCGGTGGCACTGGGCACTGGCAGCAGCCTGTCGTCGATCTCTGGAGCCGGCGAGAATATACCACGGCGGCGCAGAGCAAGAACGTGGCCGGAGCTCGCCCAAATGGCACGACGGCCGCTCGACAACACGATGGCTTGAGGTTCATGTGTTGGCGAATCAATGAAAACTATTACCGAAAGCGTGGCGACAAGCGGGCACTGTGATGTTAGCGTGCACTTGGGAGCTAGCGCTGCTTTTCTTTCTTCTTCTTCGTTCCTTCCTTGATAAAACCAGAAGCAAAGCGAGAACAAAATTCAGCCGATCGAATTGGCAACAGGTTCATGCACGTCCATTTTCTCTTTTAATCGGAGGAATTTTCAGTGGGAGGCCTCAGATTTTCTTGCACGCGAACACATTACACGTACGGCATCTTCTACCTTACGACTAGCTAGGCTTGTTTAGTGCGGCCGAGCTTATCCTTGAGAGAGAAAGAAATACTAGTACTGGTACTAAAAACTTTACGAAAGCAATTTCCATTTCTTTTCCTTTCTCGATGCATGCGTGAGCTAGAGAGAGGGAGATAAGAACGGGAAAACAAAGCCACGGTTTCCTATGAGAAATATCTTCTTTAATTAGCGGACGGAATCTTTCTTTGTTATTTTTAACAGCCGGGAGTGAGAGAGGACAGTGAAACAGACGGGTCTTTGTGGCCACAAATCCTCCACTATACTGTACCGGTATTCAGACCAATTATTGGTGGGGGGTGAGTGAGCTGAAAAAAGGTACTGTACGTGGAGGAAAAATGGACCATTTATATTGACTATTCCTCATGCATGTTTTTTTCCTGTTTACTGTATTATTTATTAAGAGGAAAATATTATTCATAGAAAAAGGTGTGTCTAGGGGGTATGCACAGCATGCCAATTAGGTGCTAGACCATTTTCTCCTGTTAGGCACAACTTTATTGGAAACTCTATGCTTGTTGACAAGAAAATGGCAAACAGTGGCTGTGCTGCAGTGCTACACTTGACTCGGCAAGATAAACTGGTCCTGCTTGGTAGGAAAGGAAAACAAGTGTTACTTATATTCAATTCAAGTGGGATGAAATCATTGTTTGTATTGATCATCACAATAATGATGTATGCATGTAGGGCCAAGTGGCATGTCAGCTTCAGAGATAAAACCAAAATGTTAGGAAAAAAGTCTCAACTAATCAGCCACTATTAAAAACAAATGCTACACAAGAAAAATCAGCACACCTTTGTTGAAAAGAAAAACCGGGAGCCTTTAGATTAAGTGTATAAGGGACATAGCGTCAAATCAACAATATGAAAAAAACAACAGCATGATGACCACCGGAAAACAAAAGAAAAGAAAATAAAAGCAAAAAGAGGGACGAGCTCCCCACCCCATGTGACCTCCCCCTAAAATGAAACACCATTCATCTTTCTCAACAGTCGGTCATGATAGCTTTTGGAGCCTTGTAAGGTGTATGTAGCCTAACAATTCTTTCCTGTTCGACCACATAGTCACCGGCTTCCTCGAAATGTCCGACCAGAACGCGCTTGATTTATGTGGCAAGTGGAGGAGGAATACACCAGAATAGAGAACTTTGTTGCGCTACAATAATCTATTTTGAGTTTCTTTGATCGAGGGTTTTATAGGATTACTATAGTTTAGAAAAATTGTTTATTGATTTCTGTGTTCAAAAGACTGCACCTTCCATTTCGTGTTAGTAATTACTTTACTACACTACATTTAATGGGATTCTTGGCAAGAGGTTAAATCTCTTGGAAAATAAACTTTGTGTCTATGTCAATTATGATGCGCACCACCCATCTCTGAAGATTTTTTTTATTAACTTCCACTACCAATCTTGTGTAGCATATCTACTGAATTACATTATATTCGGGAAATCATGTTTGGCTCATAGGTGTACCACTACTAAAAGTTGGCATTTTAACATCTCAAAAAATTAAACAAAAAAATTCAGATGTACATCCGAATATTTTATGTCTGCATAAAAAGTTTTGGGAAAAATGATTTTTTTGGGGTATGTGTGAAAAGACAAATTCCAGTATTCCAAAATAAATTTTCACAAAACATTTATTTGTTCTTTCACCCCATTCATAAAAAAAATGTCGTTTTCTCACATTTTTTGTGTGTGAATAGAATGTTTGGATGTACATTCCAACATTTTTACTTTTTTGACATTTTAAATTATTTAAAAATATTTGTATAATGGGCATACAACCACACCTACGAGTTAAAAACGTCGTATCCATCATATTACTATATTTGTCTTTCCAAAAATTTGCCCTATATTTTCTAAATCCTGCTACCTAAAATGCTCTAGATTTTTGTCTATCCCCTCTAAGTTAACATCAAGTTCCTATTGCATTTGTAATTCTTGCATTTTAATCATCAACTTTACGCATACATTGCTAAGAACATCTCTAGCTCATGGAAATGGTTGCATATTTACATTTCTCTGAAACGTGACAAAATACTTGCCATTTTATTAGTTAAGAAGAAGAGAATTGCCCTGGTTATGTGTAGGAAATCAGTAAAAAACAAGAACACACGCCCTTAATTGCTGTCATGGAACTTGTTCTGGCTACCCACACAAAGTACTGGAGCGAGAGTCGTCGTCGAGGTTGGCCACCCATGTCATCGTCATAACTCTACATCGACTTCATAAAAAACCCACCAAGGAAACCCTCACCGAAACGGCGTCGAGAAGCCCACGTCCCTCTATGACAAACAGATGGCTCTTCACGTAGCGACAGACAGTTCCGATTCCGATGAAGAGTTTCAGAGAAGAGATGTGCAGGACCGGCGCCAAAATTCTTCACGACCGGACTGCTTCATCAAGGGCACCTCGCCGTTCAAAGGTAGTGCATGAGAATATATCAGCTCTGACTTCACAGTGTGTGGATAGTCACACTCGAACACGCCGGGAGTAACACGGTCCGGTCTTGAAGCGAGGAAGCACACAACAAATCACCATATTGAAGACAACTACTTACATATTTTTTATGATGGGAAGGCAAGACAGGTCTCCAACAACTCGTCTACACCATTGTGTTCCTACTGTGATGTGGATTATGTAGATGCCAATATCTATATACACACTCTCTCAGGGTAAGCTGAAGGATTTAGTGCTTCTTTGGATCACAAGATTATGTATATGAAACACGGTACATCCGTATCGTGTTTTCGCGTATGCACGTTTCCACGACTCAAACAGGTCCGGGGAAGTGGTCGTTTCTGCGTACGTGGGCACCTTTTGGTTCTGTACACTGGTCCGCCGTGAGCAATAATCCTGTGACCCCGAGTAAATTCACCAGGACAGCGGCCACACTCGACTGTCTGCGCGCCGTCGGCCGGGCCGTTCTCAATGAATGCACGCAGAGAGCAAGAGAGAGAGAGAATAGTACAGCTGAATTATTATTACTCGGTGCTGTGGTGTGCACTCATCGCTTTCCGCCATGCGTATAACTGTTTGTTGTACTCAGGGGAAAAGAAAAGAAAAGAAAAGAAAAGAAAAGAAAAGAAAGACACATGATTCTGATACGGTTCGGATCGAGGCATGTGTGCATGTTTGTCTGAAAGTGCTTGCGGTATATTCTTGTGTCGTAGGAGAATCTGGCGGGGATCGGCCGTTCATCACTTGCTGCCTTGCTGTGGCTGTGAGGCAGGAGACATATGCAGCGGGGGAGACATTTGGACCGACCGACGTGTTCCTTCTTCCTCGCACCTTTCTCTTGTAGTAGTATGTACTCCGAGCTATTTGCATACAGCTCTGCTCTGCTCCCCATGATTGATTCAGTTCAGTTCAGGTCGAGATAGCAGCCACGCTCGCCTCTCCGTTTTGTTTTTGCTTGCTCGTCTAGATGCCGAATTTCGAGCCCCAAATATGTAAGCGGCCCGCTCTCTCAAAAGAAGAATTATACGGCCCAGCACCGGGACAGACAACGAGGGCCTCAATCTTTTCATACAAATAACTAGGCTTCAATCACGATGGCGGCACCATTTTAGTCTACTTAAAAATTCTAATAAAAATTTCAGGTGGTATATCCAGATATTTTCTATTCGCACATAAAGTTATGAAAGAAAAATGATAGTTTTTGTGAGCTGTGCAAAAAAAAAGCCACTGCTCAAAATGACTTTGTACAATATGTTCTTTTGTTGTCTTTTTACACATCACACAAAAAATGTCAATTTTTCGCGAAATGTTTTTGTGCGAATACATAATGTCTTCATGTACATCTAAAAAAAAAATCATTTGATTTTTTTTGACATTTACAAATACTAGTTAAGTGCCCGCGCGTTGCCACGGATCTCAAGTTTATTTTGTTTCAACGTAAATGTAAAAATTAGACGACAACACCACCCTGTGACACTGAAGATATCAGTGATGCACTCAAGACACGTCATCATCAGAATGTAATATCTGGGTGTAATTTGTAAACAAGAAAAGACATATTTAGAGCCGCCCACAATCTAAGAAAATGGTGAGATCTCATTTAGCAACGAATGGTATGTAGTACATCAAAGTTTGCATTACACCAACGATCAGAAATGGATCATGTTATACTAATATTGGACCGGCAGTAAAGTAAATCATTTTTTTAGATTACTGTACTCCTTCTTTGATGAAAGGAAAATGTAGAGAGAGGTCCAGCTACCTTTCCAGAGGATGCGGCGGCGAGCATGACGGTAACATGTCTAGAGGAACATCTATGTTATAATCTCACTGAAAAAAGTAGTGGGCTCTGCAATAAGAGCAAACCAATATGAGACTCAAGAGTGAGTGAGCTGAGGTTATGAAAAGAACAAAGAAGCAACATTAGAATGCTAGAGCACATTTACCGGTACTGTAGAAATATATGTGAATCGCGTGTGTACATCTCTGCAAAACTAACCTCTACATCACCTTTCAATTTGTGTCTGCAACCATAGCTCCCAACAGAAGGAAACACATGTGGTCCCTATAAAAAAGCAATTGGACCTCGCAAAAAAAGCAATTGGAGTGGTAATTTTACTTCCAATTGATCTTCCAGTTCTAAATTGCCTAGATAGAATAAAGATCAGGACAACTAAAAGGCAGAAGACCTAAAGTGACAATTTTCGAGCCCTATTAAAGTATTAATAGATGACAGAAATCTCATCTCCAATCGATAGAGCAGAGGTCGCAGGATAATAAACCAAAAGTTAACAAAGAAACCATACTCGTATAACTGCTTGAAATAATTGTAAGATAGCAAGTGAACAAGAAAGGTGTCTAAGACTACAAAAAGCTTAAAACTAACCAAAGTTAGGTTTGAAAAGTGATAATACATTGTCCTAAGTTTTTATTAACCCCTATCATGGCAAACATACCTCTATGAATATTACGACAAAACAAAGTGTCTGGCCATTGTACCAGAACAAGTGATTTACATATGTCCTCTCAGATCGTGATCTAACAATGCAAGAACACATTAAAAGTCAGAGTAATATCACACAATATTGGCATTTACAAATTGCAGTGTGCAAATTTAGAGCTGCGACAAAATACCCGACAATTAACAAGGAAGATATGATTGTTGTCAGAGATGAACAATAGCTGTGTTCAGAGGAAGCAATTACAAATCATCAGGAAATAGGTATATCAAAACATTGCTCCCTTCAAGATATAGCAATAGAGAACTTTACTTCGGGCACAGTAATACCAAGTAAAGACTCTTAGTGATTATCTCAAATTGTTTTAGCTATTTAGCGTCCACCCTTCCCCTTGACTCAAATACAGCTACAGGTCAGCCAAACACATATGCACAGCAAGCCACCAGAAACTGATGATGCACTGCTACGGCCTGGAAGATCTGATCAACTTATTAGGCAATTGGTTCGAGCTACCTTAGTTTTCTTTTTTTTCACCTAAGCTACAAATCTGATAGAGAAAACCCAAACACACATGCACATGCTTGTGATGAGGGTGTCACAACAATGAAACTCACCTTGCTTGATCTGGAACTCACTCGACAGCATGGGTGGTGGGTGTACTGGAGGACAGAGCTTGCCAGCTTCTTCCACGAGGCCTCGAGGCAATAGTGTGGTCGTCCTGCCAGTGGCGTGAGTGCAAGCAAAGACGACGAGCATGGCAGCGGTACCTGATACATATCAGGTCATTCCCTAAACATGATTAGTAACTTTCAGTCGATTCACAGTAAACTCAGTTACGATAATAAGAAGCAAGATAATACAACCTAATGGTAAGCACCGTACTACAAAAACTCAACAATATTTATATTCGCAATTGAAGCAGCAACAAAAGAAAGGAGGCCACGTATCATCAATGGTGTTTGCCTCGTAATGTGGTGAAGTGCCGTAGAAGTGTAGATTGGGGTGCTATCGGAGAGGAGCTTGATTCAAATGGCGCCGAGGAAGATCTGGTGGAGGTCCTCGACCGACGGTTGCCATGGATTGAGACAAACGGAGCTGCGGCGGTTGCCATGGAAGGGAGCCGGCGCTGGTGGAGAATGGGGAGGCGATGCTGGGGGCGGGGGGAGTGGCGACGGTGGTAGGGGAGGCGGCGCGGTGAGCGGTGGGAGAGCAGAGCGCCGGAGCTCCGGGCGACGGTGCGGCCATGAACTTGGAGGCGCGGTGTGGGCCGTGCCGCATACAGAATTACAGTCTGTATGTTGTCGATCGACGGCGATGGCGATAGACCGAAGGCGCGCGGCGCCGAGCCAGAGCTTGGATGGGGATTGGGTCGAAGGCGTAGGGCGCAGAGGACTCGAGTGAGGAGGCGTAGGAGGAGTTGCAGGGACTGATCGTGGGCATCTGGGGAGCGGTTGTCTCCTCTCACGTTCTTTTCTCGCCGCTGGTTTTCTCAAGAGGTGCGGGGGCGGACGAACCAGCGAGGTGATGGGGTCGGGGGAGGATAGCACGCGACGGACGACTCACCACCACTTTTGCTTTAATACAGTAGAGATATAATTTTCTTTATAACTGGTGCATCTAGACCCATGAGTTAAAACACTATATCCATGTATAATTCTTCTTTTAAAAATGTGATACCTCGATATCCTTTGCAGTAAGACCCTCGCGTGCCTCTCCTTCATTGTTTCATTCAGACCCTCCAACAGTTTGACGCTAGACATTCAAGATTGGTGGCTTCATATGTTTAGCCGAAAAGCTTGGGCCTCCCTCGCCTTAATTGTCTAATGGGAAGTTTGGAACAAACATAACACACGATGTCTTTCACAACAAATACGCCCCTCCCCTTGTGATGATTGATAAGATCAAGATGGAGTGTCGTCTTTAGGTAATTATCAGTGCGAAAGGGTTAGATAATGCTATCCCCGTTGTATCTCATATTTTACTTTATTTAAAACTCCTTCTTAACTAATAGAGCGAGGCAAAAAAATTGCACCCGTTTTTTTAAAAAAAGGCCTAATGACCAATTCTTTGGTCGTACAGTAAAAATAAAACTAACCCAGAAGCATATTGGCTGATGGATAGGTCAACACAAGCTAGTACGTTTTGGGTTCATAACGAACATAGGATTTTTTTCACCTTAGTTAATTTGGAATGAAAAATTCTATATGTTTTATGATAAAGATGATTAATGAAACTCAACGACGGTTTAGTAATACTTTCAAACTCACATATAATACCGCTATGGAAAAAATGTCCTCATTTTATTTATTTTGGATTTGAAACAATTGTATAAAGTGTGCCGGATTTGGGGTATTATAGAGATACATGTTCTGCTAGATAACCTCTTACTCATAGTCTACCTAGCGGGGTAATATGTGGATATCGGAATAACCGAGTAGGCTTAATTAGAGGGTATCTCTCTCTCTATCACCTGGAGAAGTAAATTTCACTCTTGTTATAACTAGCACCACGAAACACGTTGTGATGTCTCGAAATACACTTTTGTAATACATAATTACAGTGTAATATTTCGTGTCTTGTTAGCTATAGATTCTTCTTGTCACGAAATCCGTTATGATACGGTATCTACCTATGATACAACCATCACTTCTCTCCTCATTACATACTTGCCACATCATTATTTTTACCTATTTGAAACTTACGTTATCACCTATGTTACTCACAGCATGGCTAGTCTAAAGGTTAAGATCACGAATTATTTTCTACATTAATTAGCTCAATTAATTCAAGATGCAGTGAAAACAACAGGAGTAGATTTTTGCTACATTAAGTAATGGTTGAATTACATAATTTCTAAAATATTACAACATAGATGATTCTTAGTTTCATAGACTAGTTTCTCATGGACCAAAAATTACCACCTCACAACACTATGCCCGATGAGCGCCAAAGGGTGCTTTTGTTGCATCAAGTATAGTTTGGTGCTAGGACTCTTAGATTGATCATGCAGACCCTAGTCAGAGGCTTAGAATAAGATGAATCATAAAATGCACAATCAATTGGATTATTAAAGTTATATATTTGTAAACATTCATAGAGCTATGGATATGTGTCCATATGAAGTACCACATTTATTGGATGTAAATGTAGTCCATTATTACTGAACATTCATGGGAAGATTGGATGACCATTTATTTGATGTAAATCTAGTCCATTAATATTGAACATTCATCAAAAGATTTATATACTTACTAAAATACATATCACCAAATGACAACTCATTAAAGGATGCATGAATTTTGTGCAATCAATATATTGCACACAAAGATGTGGTGGTATGTTTTCTATATATATTTTGTTTTCTGAATAGCATACAAGTAAGGAATCACACAACTCCAATTTATTTGAAAGAACACATTTGCTTGTACCCATGGTTCGTTATGTTGGAATATCAATCTTTGTGTGGTTTATGTTCTCGTCGTGCTATCTCACTTTGGTCGAACCAATAGATATAGGTGGAAATATTCACATGAACGAGAAGGTAAATAAACTCTATGTTTATCTTTCTGCACATATGAGCCTTTTGTCCAATTCTTTTATTATTCACCCTATCTCCGTATCTATGAGAAAGTTTTGTCATGGTAATTATTATTATATGTTGCTAGTTGTTTCTGTTCTAGATCAATCACATGCTCAATTATTAAATTAAGACTCCACATGTTGAAGACGTACTTATTTCATGGAGCTTTCTGCCACAATCGTGCTACTAGAGAAGAACTAACATTTTCTCTTATAGAACACCACTCTTTTTAGGCGTGTGCCTCACTTCTCCAAAACTCAAGATGAAGATAGAAATATTATTTCTCATGTATAGCTCTCTCTCTCTCTCTCTCTCTCTCTCTCTCTCTCTCTACGTGCTTTATCTTGGCCATGTTTGATTACTCCCAGATGAGCATTTGACTGTATACATGTATAAAATACACCTATTTTCACCATTAGACGTGAACATGAAGGCAAAGTCAAGAGATTTTGTAACCCAAGCAACACATATAAAATCTCAGAGAAAGAACAAATCATAGCTGGTCAGGCCAAATTCTGGTCATAGCTAAAAGATAGAAGGTGCACATTACCAAGTTTCAGCAATCCTCTGTATAGCTTATTGGAAAAAGTCATGTATTCTCCTGATGAAGGAGCTATGCATCTTATTAAGAAAACCACATTTACCTAGTTAATTAGGAGGAAGCCGAAAGAAAGAAAATATCAAGCATACACCTAAATATACTAAGCTTAGGTCACAATATATATGTCATCAAGACTCAAGATTGGATGCTACAAAAAAAATGCCAGTAAAGCACAGTCATTCGACAACCAACTGAAATGAAAGGAACCTATTTCATGGTTTGTTGATGACTTACCTTGACGTGCCAAGAATTAGATGACATAACACCTTGCACCTCGAGGTTAGAGAGTTAGAGAGCCATCTTCATTGTCACACTAGAAAAAACACCCGAGCAACACCATTGACAAAACACATGACCTCCAGAGCAGTGTACACACAACCACCTTGGTCGTAGTTGTACCAGAATGGCCACACACCCTACTAAGCATGCTAGACTAGTGCTGTGAAGGAGGACTTGATACCCCTCCTAAAACATTCAACCATGTGTGTTCCATTAATCGTGTTCTAGCTATACTTTTTTTTTCAATAATTCACTAATTTCAGCTAAAACTTTCTATGCTAGTATGCAATGTGGCATACGAATCCAGGAAAATTCTACGGTCTTCGGGCGGAAATTAGTGTATGGGGATCACCAAATCAAAAGGAAAATCAAGAATCTGGAGCATCCTTACAGATCTCTTATCAAGATGGAGCACACTACAACTTAATTGAAGTTGGATTTCACGTATATCCATATTACCCATCCTCGCAAATTTAAATTACTATTCAAGTTTTTTTAATGCTAGTTTGGCCTGCAGGTTTCCCCCTCTTTGTACCATAATAAAGATGTTCACTTCTTTACATACTGGAGGGTAAGTGCAACCTTACTCTTTTTAATACAAATATAATGTGGAGGCATGACCTAGAATTTACTTTGAGGCATATCTTTATATAGAAGACTACATGTTTCCTTTTATCATTCTTCAGAAGGACTCCATGGACTCCAGGTCAGCCAGCTGCTATAACTTGCAATGCCCAGGCTTTGTTCCCACAAGTGGAGCTGCACTCGTTCCTGGACAAGCCGTTGCTCCTCCATCAAGTTATGGCGAGTACGACCGCTATGCTAGGATTAGCCTTAATAAGGTGCACCTTTTTTACTAGCTAGTAGATATATTAATCCTTACAATATTGATCTACACATATACATGGCTAGTTCAAAACCATTTCTACGTAACAATTTTACATAATTATTGGTTAGCTCCTAAGTTATATGATGTTTCATAATTTGTTATCATATCATGGAATGTAAGAATCTATTTAATTTTACTTCACGTGGGATTTGTTGCCAAATAAAACTTGTTACTTTTATTTTGCATGAAAATGTAAATCATCGTCCCTCGTCAAATATAGGATCCAAACTCTGGAGATTGGGTGGTGTACCGGCATGATTTGGAAACTCCATCGTTCTTGGGTTATTTCCCAGCAGAGCTTGTCCCCGGAATGCCAGTTATACAAGCATTGACTGGATTCGTGAACTATCTCAATACTACAGAGGGTCCTCCAATGGGCAGCGGACACTTTCCCGACAAGACGGATGATAATAAGAAAGTTGCTTACTTTAAGCATATTAAGATGTACAACTCTGACGGTCACACTTTTGATCCAAATCCATTTAATATGTTTTATTTAGTTGATAGGCCGGACTGTTACAAACTAAGTATGATTCTTCCCTGGTTTAATGAGGGATACATTTTTCACTATGGTGGACCAAGTGGTTGTATTGGTTGAAAACACAAGTATGCGGCTTGATTTATGTGATTCAATAAATCATAAGTTTCTTTGTATTGGGAAAATAATGTCCCTACTTGTTTAAAATTTTCTGTTAGGAAAAAACAAAAATGACAAGGTAAACTAAACTAGAAACAAAAGAATACAAAAAGAAATAAAGGCCAAAACGAGAGGATACAAAGGCTGCCGTGAAAGAAATTCTTCAATATGAAACTGAATTTTTTTAAGACAAAATTTGGGGCCACCAGTGCTAGAGGGTTGCATGAAAAAAGAAAATTTTAAATCAACAAAGGAAAAGTTTTAAAAAAGTCTTGATGATTGGACTGAGAAACATATGTCAAGTGGTGCTAAAGAAGTCTTGATCAAATTATTGCTTTAGGCCATTGTCACATATGCGATGGGTATAATAAATTTCCATTTGGCTTTGCTGAACTCACCAACATGATCTGTTATTTCTGGCGTGGCGATGAACATGAGCAAAGAAAAATGCATTGGCTCACTTGGGACGAGGTTGCCCGCCCAAAATGTTTTGGTGGGTGGGATTTAGAAACCTCAGAGTGTATTGAATCAAAACATTGCTTGGCATCTCCTTCAATTTTCGTATAGCCTATGAACATGAGCACAGGCTGGACTTGCTCAAGGAAGGGGTCAATATGGAGAATTGGCAATGGGTCACAAGTGAAAATTTGGCGTGACGATTGGGTACCCCGTTATAGTAATCTGAAAGTCGTTGATTGACATACCCGCTCGTGCGACAAATGGGTGGCAGAACTCAGTGATCCAGTGATGAGAGTCTAGGACACGACGAAGATTAGAAGGATCTTCCATGCCTCAGATGCTGAAGCAGTCCTAAGCCTCAATCTCCTAGCTAGACCTGTATAGGAACATAATCGCATGGTACCACTACGCCTCCCACAGGGGAGCGGGGTTCCATTATAAACATAACAGAACACATAATCGCATGGTATCTAGAAAAAACCAGCATTCTTACTGTCAGAAGTGCTTACCGCCTTGGTATGTGAGCAGGGCCGGCTCTGAGGGTAGTTGGCAGGTGTGGCCAACTAGGGCCCAGGCCAGAAGGGGGCCCAAAAAATTTTATTCCTTCATAATTTGATTACTACACATCTAAAAAAAATATTGGGCTGGCCTGGTCGGCTGGGCTTTTATCTCCATCAATGGGCTGGGTCTTTCTCTCCATCCAGGCTGATCGCTACTAGGCTGATCGCTAGGAGGAATAGGAATAGGAAAGGAACGACTGCACAACTCATGCCTTCGCTGCGCCTCACCTGTTCCTCTTCGGATCGGATCGATCGCCTCCTCTTCCAGTCTTCCGACGGTCGACGGATCGAACGTCCTGCTCCGCCCTCCTCGCCCTAACTGCTCCAGGCTGCGCCGGGCGCGCTCGACGGTATGTCCCCTCCTGCCCTCCTCTGATCCCCTGAAGTCCTCCACTCAATGCCCTCCTCCATGCCCTCAATTGCTCCTCTCTCACAATTATAGGTGTTACAATCAGGGCTGGTTACAATGCCTAAACAATTGTCTGGTGCTGTCAAAAGGAAACAAAGAAAACTAAATGATCAATTTATATGAATTATCTATGGATGTCTTGGAAGAACAATATGTGGTTAGATATGTGGTTAGATGTAAACTTTTAATATTTTGCATCATGTACGTAGATTATAGTAAATATAGGGGCCATTTTTTCAACCTTGCACTAGGGCACCAAATTATATAGAGCCGGCCCTGTATGTGAGATCCCTACGAGAATCGAGCAGAGGACAGTCCAACTCATGGCCTGATGGAGAGAGATCGATCTGAATCCTAGTTTGGAAATGCCAATTCGACAAAAAAAATCAAGGTTTTTTGTTTCGCGTCTCACTACAAACTCACTGGGTGTTACCGAAGGGAGGCACCAACGTACTGATGATACTGATGATGAAGTCGTCCACCGTGCCGTTATCCTCTGCACGGTAGCGGCCACTCCGGGAAGGGCTGTGAGCTGCTTGGATTGGCTCCTATAGCTTCTTAGCTCGTCTTTTGAAGAGCTACGCGTGAAAATTCTGTTCATGCTCTGGCGTGCAAGGCACCACCGAAACAAGATAGTACATGGAGATGGAAAAGCCACTATATATAGCTGCTCATGTTACCTGTCTCTGGAATTATGTGGAGACGCTCCAAGTCCTTCCTACTAGGATTTACCACCGATGCAAAAGGTAGAGCTCGGATCGTTGATCCAATTGCTTCTCATTCAGACCTAGTTGATGTCTTGGTATCAGAGTGGAAGCCACCAGAGAGCGGCTGGGTGAAAGTCAATGTTGACTCCGGCTGGGATGCAAGAGTAGAGTGGCCGGGCTGGGTGCTAGAATTGTTAAACCGTGCAATCCCTTTTCTGGGCCTATTAGATAGATCACCAAAGCATCCATCCATTTAATAGTTATATAAAGTTAATTGCTATTCCCTCCATCCCGGTTTATAGGATGCATTTAGCAAATCTCCAAGGCATGAGCCTATTGGGCTGGACATAATTCTTAAAACTGACATTTATTACACAGAGGACCGATGACTAGCACATGCATTAGGCTAATTAATTGGAGTTTTAAATAAAACGCGTGAAGATTGGTGGAGGGAAGCATCGTCCCTAATTAAAAGGGGCATTAATTACTCAAATTGTGTCTTATTGTTGAAAATATTTGGTTTTGGCTATGGTGCTTATAGGGAGTACTAAAAATTATGGAATAACTTAGACATTTCATTATGAAATAAGATACAATAAATTAAATGGTCATTCATTGGATGTAAATGCAGTCCGCCATTAATGAACATTGATGGGAAATTTGCCACTCCAGACCATAGAGTACTTAGCAATATGTATCCAGATCCAAAAAAGATATCACCAAATCTCCATTCATTAAATGTTATCTGAATTTACATGCCCTCAAAAGATTCCCAGAAATATGTGTGTTGTGCTCTTTCTATATATTGTGTTTACCAAATAGCATACAACAAAGTGAAGATCACACAATTCCGAGTTTCCTTGAAAGAACACCTGTACCTTTATCCATGGTTCATAGTTATGTTGGCATCTTTGTGTGTTTTTTGTTCGCGGCTTGCTATCTCACTTTGGTTGAGTCAACAAATGCAAGTGGCAATCCAGAAATTATTGAAAAGGTAAATAATATTTACTTTAAGCTTTCAACGCACTTAAGTCATTGTAAAGTATTTTATTATTCACCCAAACCCCATATCCACAGACAACTTGATCATGATAAATACAATTATTTGTAGTCAGCGGTTACCATTATTTATTGATGATGTGCCCAATTATGAATTAGAGCACTAGTTATCAAAAGAAATACTTAGATTCTAGGAGCTTGACTTGAGAATTCTTTTGCTAGTGAAGAACTAAATTTTTTTCTCTTGCAGAATACCACACCTTTTAGACCTGTGACTTTACGGTTCCCCAAAATGCAAGATCCAGGAAGCAATGTTATTTCTCATGTACTATTTCTCTCCCCCTGATTTGGTGTGCTTGAGTTTGGTCATATTCGTTTATTCTTAGATGAGTATTTGGCTATAGACACGCATATAATATTGTTCACCAAGAAATGTGATGCCATAGTCAAGATATTTGCGAAGCCAAGCAACATATACTTAAACTCCAAGAGAAAAAAAACTAGAATAGTAAATAAAGCTAAGTTCTGGTCACTATTCAAAGAGATAAGGTTCATATCAGTGGCGGAGCTTCAGCAAAGCTAACCTGGGCCGTGGCCCGCCCAGGATTTAGCCATTCCATTGTATTTCCTTACTGGGCCGGCCCAAAACGAGTCAAGTTTCACAGATTTCTATACTCTTTTATAGGCTGGCCCGCCCAGGAATTCTCCTGAAGCTCCGCCAGTGGTTCATATTACCTAATTTAGCAATCCACCTTAGATATTGCTAAGTTCATTTATCTCACGATGGCGGAGCTATGCATCTTATTAAGAAGAACACATGTACCTAGCTATTTGGAGAAACCAGTATGAATATACCAAATACGAAAGCATACATGGATACACCTAACATAACTAAGCTTGGTTCCCAATATATATGTCAGTGAAAGCAATGGACGCTACAATAGTATAACATACAAACACCGACAACCAAATGATTTGAATATGTACCTAAGCCAGGACTTGTTGATGATTTACCTTGATGAACCAATAATTTGAGGTCAGAACACCTTGCACCTGAAGATGAGAGATCCACATTATGCTTTGCCACTATTATAATTAAGAAGGAGACTACATGTGCGTACATGAAAAAATGTACGCATTGGCACACCAAGGTGCCCGTTGCACTAGAATGACCTTGCCCACTGCCAGGGCATACTCACTAACGCATCAGATAAGTGATAGGAAGGAGAGACAGTAACGCCTCCAAGAAGATGCACCAATATGTGTTCTGTTAATCGTGTTTACGCTCTGCAAATTTTGAACTATTGAATAATTTGAGCTCTAACTTTCTATCACTAGTATGCAATGTGGCACACAAATCCAGGAAAATTCTATGGTCTTCGAGCTGAAATTAGTGTATGGGGTTCACCAAATCAAAAGTACTCTCAAGAATCTGGAGCATCCATACAGATATATTGCCAAGACGGAGGACACTACAACTTAGTTGAAGTTGGATTTCACGTATAAACATATTACCCATCCATATAAACTCAATACATGTCGAGAATTTGCTTTTATTCTAGTTTGGCTTGCAGGTTTCCCCCTCTTTATACCATAATAGCGACGTTCGCTTCTTTACATACTGGACGGTAAGTGTAACCTTGTATTTTAATAAAAGAATAGTCGATGTGTAACCTACAGTTTTATGATACTTTTGTAATTGTTGGAGGCATTATCATTTTAAATATAGGTATTTCTTTATACACTAGACTACATGTTTTATTTTATAATTGTTCAGAAGCACTCCAAGTCCGCGGGCTGCTATAACTTGCAGTGCGCAGGATTTGTTCCAACAGGTGGAGCTGCACTGGTGCCTGGACAAGCCGTTAGTCCTTTATCTAGTTATGGCGAGTACGATCGCTACGCCCGGCTTAGCCTTAATAAGGTGCACCCTTTTCCGGTATAGATACTTATTTATATATACAAATACACAGTTGCATTTGAATACAGATAGCGTGTTTGAAACTTTTTCCCACTTATCTTATAATTTAATTAAACAAAGTTGGACTTTTGGATGTGAATTTTGTATGGGCTAGATAAGAAGTGATGTGCTATATATGGTACTCCCTCCGGTACAGAATTAGTGCCGCAACTTCTATACACAGTTTGTACTAGGCTAGCACATTATCCACGACACTTTTAGTGGACCGGAGGTAGTATTTAGTATCAGATCATGGAAGTTAAGAATCTAAATAATTGTACTTCGCGCAAGATTCTTGCTAACTACATCTTGTAATTCTTATTTTGCATGAAAATGGAAATAATCCCTCCTCAAATATAGGATCCAAACTCTGGGGATTGGGTGGTGTACCGTCATGATTTGGGAACCCCATCTTTTTTGGGTTATTTCCCAGCGGAGCTTTGCCCCAGAATGCCAGTTATACAAGCATTGACTGGATTCGTGAATTATTTCAACAATACAGAGGGTCCTCCAATGGGTAGCGGCCACTTTCCCGATGAATTGGATGATGATAAGACAGCTGCTTACTTCAAGCATGTTAAGAAATATGACTCCAAAGGTCATGCTACTGATCCAGTTACTACTAACATGATCCCTTTAGTTGACAAGCCAGAATGTTACACGGAAACTGATTTCCTTCCAGATTTTAACAAGGGATACTCATTTCACTATGGTGGACCAAGTGGTTGTATTGGTTAAAACTTTCTTTTGTGATTCAATAAATCATAAATTAATTTCTAGCAAGAAAATAGCGCATCATTTTCTTCAGAAAAACTACAACAAAAAGGACAAGGTAAACTGAACTATAAATTTATTGGCTAACATACAGTGCTATCGGCGACTGCGCTGAGAAGGTCGCTACAGAAGACTGTATACAGAAACTAAAGGATAAAATACAGACGAGTAACAAACAGGTTCTACGTAATTGGCTAACCAACCATGCATGCAACGATTCTGTAATGTAATGATGCAATGGAAGCTGAAATTAGTGCTATGATGGAATGTATCTCTCTAGTTCTGAAATGGTCGGACTGCCCTTTAATCTTCCAGACTGTAGGCAGCCTTACTCCTCATAGTATGATGATGGAACAAAACAACCAATGGCCTAACTAATGTTATTTTTTCACTTGGCTCCATATATAAATCAAACGAGGTGATTAGAGATATTTCTTTGGCAATTCCGTGTGATACGTGGCCAGTTTTCTGGAAACTGAAGATTCTGGTGATACATAACAGCAATTGGTCTGCATTCTGATTGTCATAATATGATGATGGTACAAACGTGGCTCAATAATATGCATTCCTTTGGGTCCATAAATCAAATTAGATGGTTAATGGTGTTTCTTGTGCAAACTCTGTGGGATATGGGGCTATTTTCTCGAAAGTAATACACATAGTGGCCATAGTGCCTACACGCGATGCTTCTCCTCAAGCCACTATAGCGACCTTCTCAGCGCAGTCGCCGCTAGCACGCCCCAGCGGCTATGCCTGACAGCCAAGCACCGGATAGAACGAGCGACCTCGGCGGCGCCTCGGCTCGCCGGCCTTTCCTCCTTCTATCTTGAAGCGCGAGAGAGAGGCTCACGACAGGGTCCACATGAAGAACGCGGACCAGACCGTCACGGCGACGGCGGCGAGCGCGTACACCCACACGAAGATCACCGAGCACTCGCTCTCCCCGACGCCAAACAGCTGCGTGATCGTCCCTGCAAATCGTAACCCGGCAGCCAGTGTCAGTTAATAACCGATAGATGTAAAGGACGAGGCGACGTGATGTTAATAATCGATCGCTGCAGCTAGCAGGTGTTGTCTGACCGATGTTCATGGCGGGTGGGACGGCGTACTGCAGCAGGAGGATGAACTGGTACAGAGGGTCCGGCCGGATGACGCCGAACCGCACCGCCGCCTTCACCAGCACGGTACCGAGCAAGGGCAGCAGAATGAACCTGACGGCCACCACGCCGGCGATCACCGACCGTGGGACGCTAGCGTCCCCCCGCAGTCCTGGACGGAGATGATCCGCATTAGTTTCAGCTCATCCGATTTACATGCTCTTTTGAAGCACTTACACATCAGTGGCACTGCTAGTGTTTCCCAGTTTCAGTGTAACGGCTGACGAGACAGTGAATCAGCTTACCAGTAATAAGGTTCCCTCCCATGATCAGCGTGACAGATGGAATGGCTCCTCCGCTGTGCAAGAAAATGATTATATATGTGGATTTAAACAATGGAACTCATCTGAGTCATCACTCATCAGCAGCATCTAATAATCAAGGCTAGAAGTTGCAAGTGCATGAATTCTGTTTACAAGTTGTTTACAATGCTGAATGTGTTACCCGATTAGTTCAGCCGATTCTCGAAGGACACGAAGAGGGGCGTTCTCTGCGATCATAGCATTCCTAAGTAGAGGTGTTGCTCCAATTATAAACCCGACAATCTGGAAAAGGGTCGATCCAATCATCCAAGTCACTAATACTTAAATAAGTTGGAGCCATGCAGAATACGGTAGATTTATGAAACTAGCTAGCATACCACTGAAATAGTCGAAGGAGCAAAGAGCTTCTTCAGATCAACTGCGCTAGAAACCGATGATACGAATCGTTTTGCTCTCTCTGACAATGGGACCTATACATATGTACAAATCTTAATTCTTCAGTGCTGCCAAAACTATGATAAACGGTATTACTTCTGTAGAGAAAACTTCAACAAATTATAAAACCTTAGTTTTGGTTGTGGTTGGATTGGATATCAACGGGATGGCGCATTCATCCACGTGATCACTCGAGATAGAATAATTTTCTTCTGAAACACCGCCTGTAGTGCCTCCTGAAATCAGAACTTTTGTTGTGGGAGGGTTACCGTCTCCTTCAGTGACTTCTGAATTTGCACGAATAATATTATACGCGCCGGTCCACAGAAAGATGGCACCGATCTGCAGAAAATCAATCATAAATGACAGCCACATGCTGTGTTATTTTCCTCGACAAGCAAGCACAATCAGGCTTCCTGGTGTGCAACTGTGTATCATGTACCGAAAAACAGAGAGTGGGCAATCAGTCTTACGGCCAATGAGAGCGATGAGTAGGCTAGTCCATACGTCTGGCAAACATCAGGTTCTCCAAACGGGCTTCCCTTCTCTTTGCAGAGAGCTGGAATGATGATGAGGAAAATATTGCCCAGATTGCCTGCATCCATCCAACCAAGTCAACCGAAGAATTTCGATGAACTGTCAGCGTAGAAAAAGGGAAACAAAATTATAGTCAAGGTGGAGCTGCCCAAGTTCGATCAGTTCACCAAGGTAACTCCAAATGTCTAGACAGTGATTGAAATCTCCTGACAACAACTTTTTTTAACACCAACACAATTACGAAACTTGCATTTTATACTATCATGATCGCATAGTGTCATCTTTGTTTCATTGAATGGTTTAAGGTGGGTAGTCAGGTAGGTGTGGTTATCATTAGTTCAGTACTATGGTCCACCCATTCGTGCTGGGAAGTACCTTATCTGAAAGTGAAACATTATGAGAACGGCCCTTACTCGTCGGTGATCCGGTCACACTGAGAGGCTAACTGTGCGGGTGCTTTTATTTCACTTTCAAGTTCACTAGCTTGGTGCAAATGCGATGTGCATGGTAATAATAACTGACTGTCTGGTTGTTTCTTCTACCAGTGTCAGCGTTTCGGTTACTGATAGTAGATGATATTCTTTGGCATGAACACTTGATTCTCTACTTGTTATTGTCACTTCTATTATTTTTACTAGCGTATTCAGATTGACTTCTAATACTACGATGGAGAAGACTAGAAGAGAACAACTAGGGCAAAGAACACTGAATTTTCTTCATATTCTAGCTATTTTGCATACCCAATTAATCTGAACCAGAAGCATGGGATGGAGCGACTACTGCTTCACAGAGCTTTTCAAGATAAATGCATCATGAATGCATCTTCTCAGCCCTCACCCTACCACAAGAGAAATAGTGGTAGGCTCTTTACGACCAAAACAAATGTGTGAAACCATTGTACGATGTTTATCCATGATATAGAGTGTACTGTAGTTACCAGCAGAACAGCAACCCAAAATGAGGCCTCTTAACTTGGGTGGGGCTCCGGTGACTTTTATCACGATCCAACCGAAGATCAACCCCAAGGTAAAAGTGAAGAGAACATTCACTGGCATGAACCACCTGTACCATGGATCATAAATAGTCAAGAAACATATATATTTTTCTAGTGGAACTGACTATTTCTTGATTTAAAAATAGATATTTTTTAGTACACATTCATATCCGTTAGATGAAGGTCTTGTCAACCTAATGAATTCCTATGAATCTCAAATGTTTAGATCGGATAGTTCTTTTGGCATTGACTTAGAAATAGTTAATTCCCGGCAGCGTGATAAATAGCAAACCCATTTCCCAGCCTGATAGGAGAGTCAGAAGTATTTTCTAGTAAGGGTTGTTTATGCATCATACTCGCAATCAACGAATATATATTGCCCAATAGGTGGAAGACTCACAATTTGGCCATGCTTTCCATGGTGATTGTTTTTGCCAAATAGGTCGCGACGAGACATGGATTGAACACATAAAACACTACCTGCAGGAAGAAAAAATCATGGCATAAATACTTGTGAAAATAATCCTTGTAGAACAATTACTTAGCTGATCTTTACTGCCTCCTTTTACTTGCATGCACCACTTACATAGTTTAGATGCTTCCTTGCTTCCTTGCCCAGTATCCCAGCAAAGTCGGTTGCCAGGAACGATCCGACACCGGTAACCAAGAGCATGTTAAGAACAGGCACACATGCCGTGATGAAGAGCTCCAGGAGCCCCATTTCCCTGGCGTCGAGAAACGACATTAAGAACACTTTGCTGAACTATTTTCTTCGTACGAAGCAGATATGTGAAAGATGGTGCTTGAACAAACGACAGCTTAGAATTAGGAGTATATTCAACACTCAGGACTCAGGAGTGAATCGAAATCGAGGCAGATGGAGGCGGCGACTGAAGCGAAGGAGACGCGTGAGGACGATCAAGGCGTACGTACGTACCTCGTCGGCGCCGGTCGCCTCTGGCGCTGAGAGGAGGAAGAAGAAGAGACGTACTGACGGGAGCGAGGCTGGATTCTTGGAACCGATCGATTACGGCTGGCGGCAGAAGAACCGATCGATTACGGCTGGCGGCTTGACTGCGTAGGCGCCTTTAATTTTGCTTCTGTTTGTGATCTCGCGGCGTGGTCGGATCGTATATTCAATATTTTCCGCTGCAGCCTTTGTATATACGTCGGCGATATGTTCATTTAATTTTTGAACGTGGGTGCTAAAGGCGGGCAGGGCAGGTACAGCGCCGTGATGTCAGTTGTGTGCCACCTGAGATTCTCGGTCAGCTGGGAATTGGGATGTGGAGGTTTGAGAGAGAAAATAATGTGGTGCCAACTGGAACACTTATTACTTTCAAAAATATGGTAGAAGATCATGGTGCTCTCACTATCTAGGTATGTTGTCTAGCGTTGGCATTGTACTAGATTGAGATAACTAATCCAGCTTATTCAACCATCTTCCGACACATATACTCTCTCCGTCCCAAAATAAGTGTCTCAGTTTTGATAGAAAGTGAATGTACGTATACATAAACATGTCTACATAAATCCACTTTCTATCAAAGTTGAGACACTTATTTTAAGACGGAGGGAGTAATATTGTCTGGTCAATTTTAAAACTGTTTACGTCCACAACATATTACCATAACTCGCACTTGGATCCACCCCGTTCACACGGGTCGGGTCATACCCGACACCACTATGAAAGCCTCTTGAGAAAATGACATGAATGTTCTTGAGGTGGTATCTTCGAAGGTTCAAAGTACACTTGGCCTACTAGATAGTCCATGGTAAAATAAATATGACACCGGTGGTTCTTAGTCTATTGTGAACTAAGCCCACTCAAACCACATATGACATATTTCTTTGTGCGCCTTCTTCATTGACCATTTCTTTGATTATTATTTTGATTTATTGAACAATGGACTTGCTTAGACTTAACTTTGTGCCACATAGGGTCATGCTGAGTGGCTAGTACTTCTCCCACGAGGACGTAGGATAGCTCCGACTATCCGAACCTTGGAAATAAATCTTGTTTTTGTGATTCCCTATCCCTACTCTATTTATCCAATCTACATTTCTGAATCTTTACTTTTCTAGTTTAGGGTGTTGTAGGCAACAAGTAGATAACCAATGTGCTAAAATGAATCAATTTAAGTTAACTTTTACAGTCGCTTGTTTCCCCTCCCCCTTATGGCTGATAGTGAATGAATTTTCACTAAGAATTTTAAAACGTAGCTTTTGCGAGTGATAATTATAGATGATTTGTCAGAAGGGCTTAATGATTCTCTGAATATGGAAAAACATCTTTATTTTAGCGTCACCATTCCTCAAATCCAACAATAAAAAACATGATAATTTGCGTAAACAACTCTCTGGATGATCCTTAGAGAGTTTAGATGAATTCTAGAGATAAGATGCCTGCAAGGCATAAAAACGATTCCATTAGGTCTTATATCTTCATACAAAACCATATGGGGGTAGGAGTACCATCCATAAATATTTTGGTGATCCTTTGATCCAAATGGTCTCCACAGAAAAAAAACAACTATGGATTGAAAATCTTTTTTTTTAAATCAACTATGGATTGAAAATCTTAATACTTCACATAACTGGGCTTTTATCGCCTTGAGATTCCGGACAATGAAAACAAATTTCTACGCTTCCGTTGTTGGACCGGGCCAAAGATGGGCTGCCCTTAACGCCCCAAAGCAGTGGAAGCTTCTAGCAGTCTCTAGCCTACCGCATCTCGACCGTCCCCTAACCAATCAACGATCATACGTGGAGCCACGACCTGTATATCACCTTTCAGAAGCTACTGGAACAGTTATCCCAAACAAATCTCGCGTGCTCCTCCTGCTTCCCCTCCGGCGACGGCGGCGCTGATTTCCGGTAAGCAGCCTCCTCTGCACCCGTACACACGCATTCCGGCTTGTGGGTACTTTTCCGATCTATCTATACATGTATCTTTAGGTTAGAAGCGATTGGAACTGCCCGTTCGAATGTGCTATGCTCGCTTTATTCTGGGCGATTGATGATGTTTTCGTGTGTCTTCTCTATCGATTCTTATCAGATCCGGACATAGGACCTTCCCTCCTCGCAGATACAGTAGAAGAGAAAATAAGTTATGTGTAGTCTTACTGTTGTTAAGTTTCGTTTAAATTATCGCTGTGCGTTCATCGATTTGATTCAAAATTTAAGTTCCTCCTGTTTTGAAGGTTCCTTCAGTTCTACCGGAATTGGAATTGCAGTGTCTACTACTCATGATGTTGCCTAACAAGTTCTTTGCCCCCTCTTTTGAATTATATCTGGAATCTTCTTAGCTAATTCTTCTTGCAACTTTGTGTATAATATATTTCTGATTCTTGTGGTGGGACTGCAGAGATCTCTCTAGCTTTTCTTCGAAGAATCGACCAGGTGGAATCCAGGAGCAGCAATGGCTGAGCACCTCGCTTCCATCTTCGGCACGGAGAAGGACCGCGTGAACTGCCCGTTCTACTTCAAGATCGGCGCGTGTCGGCACGGCGACCGCTGCTCCCGCCTGCACAACCGCCCGTCCGTCTCGCCGACGCTGCTGCTCTGCAACATGTACCAGCGCCCCGACATGATCACCCCGGGATTCGACCCGCAGGGCAACCCCATCGACCCCAGCAAGATCCAGGGCGACTTCGAGGACTTCTACGAGGACATCTTTGACGAGCTCAGCAAGTACGGCGAGGTGGAGAACCTGCACGTCTGCGACAACCTCGCCGACCACCTCATCGGCAACGTGTACGTGCAGTTCAAGGAGGAGGACCAGGCCGCCAAGGCGCTCCAGGCGCTGCAGGGAAGGTTCTACTCTGGCCGCCCCATCATTGCCGAGTTCTCGCCGGTCACCGACTTCCGTGAGGCCACCTGCAGGCAGTTCGAGGAGCACAACTGCAACCGTGGTGGGTACTGCAATTTCATGCATGTGAAGGTGATCGGCAGGGACCTGAGGAAGAGGCTGTATGGGCACCTGCATAGGTCCAGGAGAAGCCACAGCAGGAGCCCCAGCCCTTACCATTACCACGCAAGGGACCGTGATCGATCCTCGCGGTCGTCCAGGGACCGTGGTGACTACTATGGCGGCAGCTTGGACCGTGGCGACTATGGGGATTACCATTACCATAGCCGGAGAAGTAGCGAGAGGAATCGCAACTATGACAGTGATGGGAGCAGGCGTCGGCGGCACAGGAGCCGGACTAGGAGCCCTGTCAGGGAGGGCAGCGAGGAGAGAAGGGCGAAGATTGAGCAGTGGAACCGCGAAAGGGAGGCGGCACAAGCTTGAGAGCTTTGGTCGCATTGCAGGTTGCAGGGGATGTTCTGCATGTCTGATCTTGTATTTGTAGACCAAGTTAGAATGTGGTCCTAGTGAACTTACTCAGATGCCTGATGTAGCTTATTCAGTGTTCTTGTTGCTGAACTTCCTTTGGATGTGTTGATGGAACCTCTTTGGTGATGTTGAACTTGTTATGATTAAAGATTTGCCTGAATGTTTTCTCACCGTTATATGCATTGTTTTGCTCCATAGCTTTTTCCAGTCTCAATCACTGTTTTTTGTTTCACTTGTCTGAATATTTGCATCACTTATGTTTTCCCACCAACTGAAGAACAAAATTCTGTAAGGACAAAATGTCACTTACCCTCCAATATTTTCTTTGCCAGTCTGAATGAAACACTCCCTCCGTTCCATATTAGATGACTTCATTTTGTCAAAAAGTGGATGTATCTAGACTTATAGCATATCGAGATACATCCACTTTTGTCCAAAAGAAAGTCATCTAATTTGAAACGGAGGGAGTAGATATTAACACTCTAGGCCGTCATCAGATTTCTTGGTGCTACTGAATGGATCATTTCATGATATATTTTTGGAGCTATTGTGGATGAACTAATGCCTCGTTAGGCTGCCGGTGGGGAACTTTGGGAGATGCGACGTCTAGTCAGGCTCGTTAGGCTGCTATTTGAATATTCTCTGTTTTCTTGCTTTTTACTGCGACGCCAAATTCAGATCATCAGAGATAATTTCACCATTATATTTCATGTTGATGCGAAGAACACAAGGAGGAACCAGAGCAAGTATATGCTGAAAAAACGGACACTTTGGTGGTTACCCAGAACACACGATCAGCTCTTGAACAACTGAAGCACGTGCCGGTCAAGGGGGTTTTTTTACGGTAGGGACAAATGAATATGGACCATTGAGCTAAGGTGATCCGATGGTTTAGAAAGATCAATACTAGCTAAATGAATGAGTAGTATTTTTCTACCTAATTGGCATACTTGGCAAGTGCAAAAAATAAAAAACGGACCCATCTAATATAGGCAACTTCTATACCTTCCTTTTTTCGAGAATAACTTCTGTACCTTCCTTATGAACGTTTTTTTCATTTCACTCCTTATATAGAGTAGTAGTTTCATGGCACAAATAGTTCGTGCACGTAGCAAATAAATTCTGATCAATTTTCAACGCATTGTAGAGAAAACATAAGTTATCTGCAGCGTGCAAACAGAAAAATATCTCTCAAGCTACATGGAACTCTTTATTTGGAAAATTAAAATCCAAAATCGTATTTTTCAAATTCAAAAAAATCAGCAAAAAATGGATGATGCGATGGTTCAATCTTTAATTTGGAGATTGTATCCAACTCTGCATGTCACGGTAGATGGCTTACGTGACGTTATCTTGTGTGACTATGGAGTTTCGAGGTCCCCGTGATATTTAAAGGATGACTCCAACGGGTCCCATGAAGCTGACCCCGCTACGTACTTCGTCTTTTGAAGAAGAAAGGGGCAGGAGCCAGCTAGTGCACCTCTAGCCCCGGCCGTGGGGTTGGAAGAGCCGTCAAGTCTGTGGACACAGTCGGCGCTACCAGTAGAGTCCCCACGGCCGTATCCAGCACTCCTCCTTTCTCTTACACCCTAACCGGCCGAGCGACCTAGCGTTCGGTTGTTAATTTTTATTACATTTTAGCCTAATTCTCTATTTAGTGTCGTACTAGGAGATGTACATGTTGTCTGGGAGGAAGCTCGTCGGCCTCAATGTAATGTAATCTATGGAATTGGATTTATTAAAAATAAAATGATCAAAACCCTGACCGTGCGGATTCAATTTGTCAGTCTGTTTTGGGTAGTGGACGGAAATGGGCGGCCACGGGTCGGACGTCTATCCGTTTGACTCCCGTTAAAAATCAGACAAAACATGCGTATGTTTGTGTCGACCCGTTGGAGTCATCCAAATATTGATGAGTATTTACGAGGTGAAAATATTTACACCAAGTATGCTGAAAATAAACAAAAATCTTATCATGAAAAATTAAGTACGCACTTCACAAGTTGTTGTATATGATACTCCCTCCATTCCTGAATGTAAGAGCTATAGTTTTTTGAGAAAAATTTCAAAATATATGGTTTTCAACTATTTTTGGATGAATTTACCGATGAAAAAGTGAGTTTCATTCTCGAACGGAGTGATTTTATGGATTATTTTCATTTGTTGTCTATTAGGGAGTCCTCTCTTCTGAATTTTGTCTAAAACAAATGAGTTCATAGTATGTTAAATATTCATGTCTTAATATTCGTGCAGAAAACTATAGCTCTTACATTCAGGAACAGAGGGAGTACGTAATATTCTTCGAATTTGTAGGGAATTATGTTAATTAAGTGATAGAATTAAGCAGAGTAATTTGAACTATGGGACATGATCGATCATCATATATGGTAAGTACCATTAAGATATCATTGAAATATTAGATGGGGATGTGTCACGAGTACACTTTCCTAATAATAATAATTAAATTAGATCTTTATCATGATTTTCTATCCAAAAAATACCCCACATCCAAACAGTGTATTTAACTCAATACTACTCAGCATCTGACTAGTAAGTTGTACCGTAAAATACCCCCGGTCAAGGATGTGCCCGAGTTATTCAGGTTTGGCCATGAACTGAAGAAAAAGGCAGTATGGAAACCTGAAAAATCATATTCCTATTAGTATAAAAAATCAGAATATTTTCCTGGAAGACGAACATAAGATACATTTAGTTTCCATCGGCATGGCTCAAATCACAATCAAATTCTGGTCCAATCAGTCTTATGGTCTTCATGACCATGATGATCCAACTGAACCAATTCCACCGTCTCCTTGGAAACAAAGTCTGGCCTGTAGAGCTTCTCGGGAAACACTAGGAAGGCTCTTAAAATCCCACTCTGAACCCCTCGAACCACCAGCAGATCGACGACTTCCAGAATCCAGAGCTGTTGTTAAATACTCCTACCGATCCCTCCAAAGGCCGCGATACGCGCGGCAATGGCAGAAGCCTGCAGCATCTGCCTGGAAACCATGGCGCCCTCGGAGGCCCACCGCGGCGGCAGCAGCTGCACGCACGCCTTCTGCCGGTCGTGTCTGGAGGGCCACGTCCGCGCCAAGGTCGAGTCCGGGCGAGCCGCCACCGTGGGATGCCTCGACGCGACGTGCGCCGGCAGGCTGGACCCGGAGCTCTGCCGCACTCCCGGACGACGTGTTCGAGCGGTGGTGCGCTGCGCTGTGCGAGTCCATGTTCGTCGGCGCGCGGCGGACGTACTGCCCTTTCCCTGACTGCTCCGAGATGATGGTGGCCGACGACGGCGAGCGCGTGACGCAGTCCGAGTGCCAGGTGTGCAGGCGGCTGTTCTGCGCCCAGTGCGGCGTGCCGTGGCACGCCGGCGTCGACTGTGCAGGGTTCAAGCTCGGTGGCGAGCGTGACACGGCCAGGGAGGACATGATGCTCCTGGAGATGGCCAAGGGGAAGGAGTGGAAGAGGTGCCCGAGGTGCCAGTTCTTCGTGGAGAAAACCGTTGGATGCTTGCACATCACCTGCAGGTAGAGTATCCATCTTTGTTATGTTATCTGTTTTTAGGAAACGTGTATTTGTCGTTTAATTCAAACATTTTTGTAGTAGAAAATTTCAGTACAATTGCATCAAAAAGTTGATGTTCATAAAATTGGCAGGTGTGGCAATGAGTTCTGCTACGGATGTGGCAAGCAGTGGGATGGTCATTCCGTTTGCTCAATGTAGCCAGAGAATCGATGCTCTCAGTAGTGGCAATGAGTTCTGCTACGGATGTGGCATGAATGACAGAAAGATGTTCACAGTAGTAAGACTATTTAGTGATACAGTCGACGTCCTCTATGGAGGCGCATGGTCGACGAAACGAAAAGCTGGATGTTTTCGCCACTTACTGTTTGTTCTTTGCAATAAAGTAATAAAAGCCGTATGCATCTAATCGATGCAGAGGCTGGGTGCGCCCTTTTCAAAAAAAAAAAAAAAAAACTTACTGTTTGTTTGTCAGTCGTTGCTAGTAGTGATTGTTTGCTGAATGGGTTATAGCTCATTCCTAAACTATGATTTAACATTAGTAGTATGAAAATTTTCTGTTCGCACTTGCACAGAGAACGTTGAGTGGGTTGGCACAAATTCAACTTCCAACAAATGGCGCTACAAGCTCACAGCATAATCAGCCTTGTCCAGCAGGTGTCTACTTCAAAAACTTTTGTTTAGATCTACGAAGCCAGAAACGGTAGTCGTCAACTGTAAATCTTCGACGCTCCACTACCTCCCACAACAAACTACCAAGGTACTTCTCCTTTGGGCAACACGTCGTAAGCAGGTTCATACGGCTTTGTTAGCCTAAGCATCCAAATTTAAATCTTATTATGAACCTAAGCTTACCAAATCCTATGAAATAACAATAAACAAAGAGACCAAACCGGAACATAACTACTGCTGGAGCTGAGGTTGTTCAGCAGACTTTATCTTCTCATTATTGGTTTAGTTTTATGTTAAAACAAGTTGGTCAGCGCATTCATCATCATAGCATCTCTAGAAGCTCGGTTTCAGATAACATGAAATACAAAGAACTTGTCATGCCACAACATGTTCCCAGTTGAGAACAGGACGGGAAGGAAAGTTGTACAGAAGTTAGTTATCCAAGGGTTAAAATAGGCAAAGTTCAGTTCAACCGTTATAATCATCATAATCCATGGCGATGCCTAATGCAAGGCCATTGTGCTGCAAATTCAGTTCACAAGTCACAAGTGACTAGAGAAATCGGATCAACCGAGCAAGCAGAGAAATAACAATGAACCTAAATACTACAGGTGAAGGCTTTCAGTGGTGCTGTACCAGTTTCCTCAATGTTTGCAAGTCGCCCTTTTATTGAGTGTACAAACCTCCTTCATTTGTAGTTTCAGTTTTCCATCTGAGAACATGTTACCTTTCCGACTTTGCCTTCAAATGTTCAATAAATGTCTCAAAGGCCGGGTTCCAGGTAAGATAAAGTTTAAGCAAAAAATAAGGGCAGATACATTGAAGTAATCTAGGACTGCAACAGCTAGAACTTACACCAAGAGAAAGCAAAACGTACAAACACTGACGAGACCAGATATCAGGAGCTCAGTAAGCAAATAATAAGATATCAGGAATGTGGCGAATGGCCCAATATAATAACTTATACAGGTTATGAGTTCGTCCCCCTCACAATTTATCCGCAATTCCAACAATTGCCAAAAAGTTACAGGTACCGTAGCCCTCTCATAGAAACCTAAGCAGCTGAGGTAGACGAATATATTAACTTCCTAAACTGGGTACACAAAAAAGTAGAAACCTGATGCAGATCAAATCTACATCTTGGCCTCCTTGGCCTCCTTGTCGTCCTGGTATTCAGCCTCCGGAGTCTGGTCACCACCACTGCTGCCGCTGCCGCCAGCAGCACCGCCACCACCTGACATGTGCTGGCCGATCTTTGAGACTGCCTTGTTTGCTGCTTCCAGCTTCTGCTTGATGTTGTCCAAATCATCGCCAGCCATCGCTGCTCTCAGATCAGAAACAGCAGACTCAATCTCCGTGACAACCTCGGCAGGAACCTTGTCCTTGTACTCGCTGACGCTCTTCTCAATGCTGTAGATGGTGGTGTCTGCAGAGTTCTTGAGATCAATCAACGATTTCCTTTCTTGATCTCTCTGAGAATGTAGCTCAGCCTCCTTGACCATCTTCTCAATATCACTGTCAGACAAACCACCAGAAGATTTGATGGTGATATCTTGCTCTTTGCCGGTGGACTTGTCCTTTGCTGACACCTTGACGATACCATTGGCATCAATGTCAAATGTGACCTCAATCTGTGGCAGGCCTCTTGGAGCTGGTGCAATACCTTCAAGCTGGAACTCACCAAGAAGCTTATTATCTGTAGCCATCTCCCTCTCACCCTGAAGCACCTTGATTCCAACCTGAGTCTGGTTATCTGAAGCTGTGGAGAAGGTCTGACTCTTCTTGGTTGGGATTGTAGTGTTCCGGTTAATCAGCCTTGTAAAGATGCCTCCAAGAGTCTCGATACCAAGGGAAAGGGGGGTGACATCCAGCAACAGGAGCTCCTTCACATCACCTCTCAAGATGCCACCCTGTATGGCAGCTCCCATGGCAACAGCCTCATCAGGATTGACACCTTTGCTCGGTGACTTGCCAAATATCTGAGAAACAATATCCTGGACCTTTGGCACCCTTGTCATACCACCAACAAGTAGAACCTCATCAACCTCCTTCGCACTGATGCCAGCATCCTTGAGGCAGTTCACACATGGGCTGCGAGTTCTCTCAATGAGATTGCCCACAAGAGACTCAAACTTTGATCTGGTCAAGGTGATGTTGAAGTGCTTCGCACCAGAGGCATCAGCTGTGATAAAGGGAAGGTTGATGTCAGTCTGCGCAGTCGAGGAAAGCTCGACCTTGGCCTTCTCAGCAGCTTCCCTGAGCCTTTGCAATGCTGACTTATCCTTGCTCAGGTCAATGTTATCAGACTTCTTAAATTCACCAACCAGGTAGTCAAGCAAAGCAGCATCAAAGTCCTCACCACCAAGGAAAGTGTCTCCATTGGTTGCCTTGACCTGAACAAGGTAGAAATATTATGATCAGAACACTTAACTCAACATTTACAATTCTGGGATTGATAAAGTCTTGTTAAGAAAATTACCTCAAAAACTCCATTGGAGATCTCCAGGATTGATACATCAAAGGTACCACCACCCAAGTCAAATACAGCAATCAGGCCCTCCTTGTTGTTCATTCCATATGACAGAGCAGCAGCAGTGGGCTCATTGATAATCCTCAGCACCTCGAGTCCAGCAATCCTACCGGCATCCTTGGTAGCCTGGCGCTGAGCATCATTGAAATAAGCTGGGACTGTAATAACAGCCTTGGATACCGACTTGCCAAGGTGAGCCTCGGCGGTTTCCTTCATCTTGGTGAGAACAAACGCACCAATCTGACTCGGCGAGTATTTCTCACCACCCAACTCCACCCAGGCATCACCATTTGGTCCCCTGACAATCTTGTAGGGCACCATCTTCATCTCCTTCTGTGTTTGTGGGTCATCGAAAGATCTACCAATCAGACGCTTGGACCCACGAACTGTGTTCTGGGCATTTGTGACAGCCTGCCTACTGGCAGTGATGCCGACCAACAGGTCACCATTCTTGTTCTTGGCAACAATAGAAGGCGTTGTCCTTGCACCTTCAGCATTCTCAATCACCTTCGGTGTCTGCACAAACAAATATATTAATTTTACTAGCAGCATCACCAATGCACCAGCAATTAAATGTATAGTCATCAAAGTGCAACTCCATAAGAATTTACTAGCTGTGTCATCGATTTACTACCAATTAAAGCATATATTCACTAGCAGTGCCATCGATTTACTACCAATTAAAGCATATATTCACTAGCAGTGTCATCGATTTACCACCAATTAAAGCATATATTAGTAATCAAACTGCAACTTCACAACATTTTGCTAGCTGTGTCACCGGTTTCACTATCAATTAAAGTATATAGTACTCATCAAACCGCAACTTCTATTTTGCTAACAGTGTCACCGATTTCACTAACAGTTAAAAGTATAGGCATCAAACTCAACTTCAGAGCATATGATAAGATATGTCACTATCTGCATCTGGGTAAAGCAATTGGGAGGACACTAGAACTGTCTGTATTACAAGCAAGAGAAAACTGTAACTTTCAGAGTGATCAGGGGAAAAGAAAAAAGAGCACACCTTTCCTTCCATGACGGAGACACATGAGTTGGTCGTGCCCAAATCGATCCCTATGACGTCTGCCGCAGAGGGCTTCGAGCTGCACACACACAGAACATCCGTCTCAACACCCAACAACAGGCAGGAAACAAGCTGAGGAAATAGATGCAGGCAGTAGACAGACGATCTACGCATCGGGAATCGCTAGTTACCTGAAAGCGCGGGCGAGCCTGGAGAGCAGGGGAGACGCCGCGTGATGGGGCGCCCTGGGAGCCTGGTCAGATCACACACAGACACATCAGATCAGCATCACCAACCAAGAAAATCGACAGCCAAATCGGCGTTGCCGATCTAAGAAAATACAAGCGCTTGGCCGTGGGATAAAAAAAAAAGAAATGCGACGACACGGAGATTCTGCGGGGGGGAGGGGAAAGGGGGGTGGCACCTGAGAGATGGCGCGGGTGGCGAGGGCGTGGCTGGACCTGGCCAGCCTCGAGGCGACGAGAGATCCCATGGACATGGCTGGGTGGTTGAGCTTGGGTCGGCTCCCGGCGGCGGTGTCGGAGGCGGCGGCTGAAAGGAGAGGAGGTGAGATCCGAAAAACCCTAGTGGGAGGCGCCGTCTGTTCTTAAACCCCTCGCGGCGCGCCGCATCGGCTTGGGGAAGGGGAAAGAAATGGTGGCTGGGGGTATTTCGGTCATTTCTGTTCCGGCTAGGTCTGTGGCTGGCGGTGGGCCACGATCGAAGATTCTAGACGGCTCTGGCGCCGTTCCTTTGGGTTTGGTCGTTTGGGTGGTGGAGAGAACGCTGATGAAGGAATTTTATTTTGTTACTCCGTACAACTTTCTTATCTTGTGCAAAAGTCAAATGCAAAGCCGATTTGAAATAAATGCCAAAGGCCACCGAGGTTCTGATTTCTTGGACAGCAATATTGTCGCTGTAAACTGCGTCAATGACACGACACGACCCAGACACCATTTTCCGAGTCTTTTTTTAACCCTTATGATTTTTTCTTTTAAAAGTTCAGACGGAACCCAAAGAAATGGTGTACAAACTAATACTATAAGATAATTCTCCTCTTAATCGATAAACTCGATTTGAAGATTCGAGCAAACATGTACTCTTCGAATTCTACAAGTGGACATGTTAGAACTTGCATCCATAATTTACCAAGTGTGAAAGAATTTGTAGATTTGGTCACTCCCGTTATTCCGTCAGTTTACAGGTGCGTGTATCCCTATATCGTTAATTTGATCAACGTAATATATATGGTATATATTACAAAAATATATGCCATTCTAAACTCCATACACTATATTTTAAATGGTATAATTTGTGTGTTATATAATTTATTTCATTTCACATTGGTAAAATTGGTGACTTAGCGAGGTGCGCAAGCCCGGTAAACTTAACCAGAGGGAGTAAGCATTATTGACATGTGAGACCCAACCGTGTTGATTTAATTTTATGTCGTACTCGACTAACAAACATGTTGATTTAAGACTTAACAGACAATTAGAGGTGAGCGGCAACACATTTCTCATATGGAGAGAAATGTGATCTAGAGAGTAAGTAGCAAGTGATATGGTCGTGTGAGGTAACTCCTAGCAGAAGAGTTGCACCGTGCAGGACAGAAATAATAACTCATTAAAACAGCACAACAAAATGGAATAACATAGCTTTGATGCTCAATCCTATATTCATTTCGATGAACCTGAGGGGAAGAGTTTCTTTGCATGTATTCGTTTTTTTTTTTGAAGACAGAACTTTGCTGATTATAGAATAGAATCACTATAATCATTAGGAAGTATACACAAAACAACAATATGTTTACCCCAAAACCATGATTGGCGCTCGCACGACGCTCATGAGTACTTGCTCTTTTTTTTTGTACTATTTTCAAAATCTTTCAAAATACCAAAAATAATGACACATACACAACTCGTGAAGATTTCATGAAAGTATGATTTGTGTTGTTCGGTCATGGCAAAAAAACCAACCCTTTTGTCACGATAAAAAATGTTATCTGGTTCTCTATTTATTGTTTTCATGTATAGTATAAAATACAAATTATCATAAAATACATGACTCAGCTTAAAAACATACAAAAAAATGTTTTGCATTTTTTGATATTTTGAACTCAATTTTGATTTTTCTGATAAAGATAGCACATGTCATGTGCTGAAAATCACCTTTTGTTGTGTACCCATTTAGCTGATTGACATACTACTTTATCACACTTTTCTCACTTTGAGTACCTTTATTCGGAAACACTCCATTACTCGTAATTCTTGTTAGTCGTGAAACGTCGTTGGTGCATAGTAAAACATTGCTTCAAAATTCCAATACACAAAAAGTTTATTTAGAAACAAAGAACAAGAAGAAAATCCCACACAAAAGAGAAGTACTAAAATGGAAGAAATCTCTCCTATCTAATACAAGACCTGGCCAAAACAGCTTTTCAAGAGAGGTCAAATAAGCGCGGCGGCTGCTTAACTGGTGCTCATGACCCAAATTTGCAGCACTATATATTCTTGAGTAACATTGTATATTTTCAACGTACATGAATCTCGGCAGTATTTTGAACAGTGGAATCAAGAGTGGCTGCTTGGGAGTATTGTTTTAAAGGAGCACCTCCCAAGGAGAAGCGTTATGCAAGAAGGATCAGAGACCAAGATCATAGCTGCTTCGTTTAGGCAGAAGATTCAGTTTGGAGTAGTTCTTCTTACATCTTGATTTTCTTACGTTTTCTGAACCAAATTTGTTTTGTCTGTCGTTTCTCTTGCTGGGCCGTCGGAACAAATGAAAATTTCGAACTGCTGGAAGGTTTTGTCACGTCCTCCTCATTACAGCACATATGGATGTCACCATGAGGTGCAGCGTCCGGTGAGCAAGCAAGATGATGAGGACCATTTTAAACTTGAAACGGCACCTTATTGAATGGAAACATCATTTCCGGCCCCTAAGCTCTCGCCGACACTGAACCTAAATCTTGTTGTAAACAGGAGGGAAACGACACGGCGCCGCCCCCTCCGCGTCGTCCAGAAACCCGGCTTGATGGCAGAACTCGATGGTGTCGGCGATGGTCTCCTCCAGCGGCCGGCAGCTCCACCCCAGCTTCTTCAGCTTGTCGGAGGTCATCGGCGCCGGGTGTTCCATGTCATCTATGCTGTCCCTGTAAATTTTGCCAGAGTGAATGGAGTCAGCCAGACTGTCTGGTTTTAAAGGAGTTTATGAGCAGCTAGCTGCATGAGCGTTCCAGTGTACGAAGGGAAAAGGTTTCCTGCATACTTGCTGATGAGAGGGTATTCAGGGTACGTGCTCTTCAGCAACTCCCTCAGATCCCGGGCGCTGATGATATGCGGCGCGCAGATGTGCCTGCCGGAGGCCTCGGGCGACTCGTAGAGCAGAAGCAGAGCGTCGGCGGTGTCGCGCACGTCGACGATGTGCCAGAGCTTGTCTCTCATCCGGTCAGGTCCTCCTGCATGCAGCGACCAACACTCATCAAAATGTAAGAAAACAAGATCAAAGAGACGGTGTATGTATGATCAGGTTCTTGTGCATGTGGTATGATGACTGACTGAACCGACCTTTCAGGAAGTAGATCAGGAACTGGCAGCTCGCGTTCACCGTTGGCTGCAGCAGGGGACCAAGCACCACCGCTGGGTTGATAGTGACCACGTCCAAGCCAGCTCGCCGTCCGTATTCGAGCGCCGCCTCCTCTGCTGTGATCTTGGAAACTGAGTACCAATCCTGAAGAACCATGGGGAATATAACGAGATCAGGATTCTGTGAATTGAATTGTTTGATTTATGATCATCACAAACTTGTATGTTTCTCTGGTACTGTACTAGTTAGCACTCAGTAGTAGTACTCGATACCTCATTATTCCTGCAAAATTCTATGTCTGACCAGCAGTTTTCATCCTTGATCTTGTCCTTGGGCCAATCTTTGGGGTTGATGTCAACGGCAACTATGGATGACAGAACGACGACGCGGCGACTCTTCGCGGCAGACGCAGCCTCCAGTACATTTCTGGTACCAGTAACAGCAGGACGCACAACTTCTAGCTGTATGGTTGTGTATGGCATAAACGGGTTCAGTCTAAGGGAGATTACAATCTGAAACATGTCACAAGTGTAAATCTTGCCTCTGGATCAGTGAGATTCGACGAGGGAAGTGGGCTCGCGACATGGAAAACTCCCTGGCATCCCGCTATCGCAGCCGCCGTCGCATCATAATCAAGGAGATCGGCCTTGAACAGTTTAAGATTTTCAGAAGCATTCACTAACGACCTCAGATGGCCAGTCTTCTTCTCACCTGAAACATGATCAGAAATTCAGAATTACTCGGGGTTTGTTTTTGCGGGGAGATCAGAATTACTCGTTAGTGCGTGGGCGAATGGACTGAAAATACAGAGCCAAAGGTAGACTCGTCGAGCAGTCTGACAGGAGCGTCCGTCCAGGCCGAGGACCGCCATACGTGTCCCATTTTTAGCCAGGCGATCTCCCCAAGGTCCAAGCTCGCTTGTAACCGGAGGCTCGCCGGCGCCTCTCCTTCCGAGCCGCTAAACCCATCGGCAAGCAGCGACCTCTGGTCACGCCCTTCGCTGTAGTCTTCACCTCGACAAGGAAGTGTGTGCCCCACGATCAGCACACATCACCGAGATAACACCTGTTCCAGAACGATGGAGATTTTCGGGTGAATCGTGTGTGATCCGGATCCGAGAATTGTGCGGAGGCGCTGTCTTGGTTAATTGTGCGGAGGTGGTCGTGGATCGGAAGGGGAAAGGGGAGTGGCAGAGTGCACAGTCCTAATAAGGGGAACGAGCAAGCAGTTAGCAAGTACCAAGGTCGCGGACGGTGCCGTGGACGGTGTAGCCGCGGGCGAGGAGGAGCTTCACGAGCCACGACGCGATGTACCCGCCGGCGCCGGTCACGCACACCGTCTCGCCTCCTGCAACTCCAGCCATGGCCATGGCCCCCTCCACTCCACAGGAGCCGCACTTTACTTCGTCTGTACTTGCTAGAGCGGGTGTATCAGGAATGCGCAACGGCGGCGTCAGGAAGCAGTAAAGACTGACAGCGTACGAATCAGCGTCCGTTTATATCGCTAAAACTTCGCATGACCATCTTTATGTGGCTCTGAACATTAAGTTTCATCATGGAATTCCCTAGAAAAATAAGCTACCCTTATTTTTGGAACTACACTTAGAATATTTGTTTTTTATGCAAAAACTAAATAGGACAGGATCATGCAAAATAACTCGGGAGCAAAAGAAATGAGCATTGTCTTATCATTACGAAGAGATTAAGAGCATCTTCAACTCGACCCTCGCTTTACAGTGGAGTGGAAAAGCCGGATATGATCCGGGCACAGAAATGACATTCAATCGGAGTCCCAAAGGTCTAACTCATTTGTTTGGATTGTCCGGAACCTCTCATACCCAACCCATATGTGGGACGGAAATGGGCTGACCGCTCAAGCGACAAGGTGGACCAGACCCAAATAACTCTAGATTGGCCAGGACCCTCACCCGAGCTGCCATTTCCTCACTTATATCCTCTTACTTGCTTAAATTTGCGGCCCCTTGCCTAACTTCGCCGCCGTTTTGGCGTCCCCAACTCTACCCACACCCATGCCATCGTCCGCACTCCCGCCTCACCTTCAAATATGGATACCATTTTGGACAGTTTGTATTTTCATTTGTATTTGACCAGTTGGTGCCCTTATACTCTCTTCCCTCGGCTCTCCAATTGCAAACAAGACTTATTGGAAATAGCGTGATATTGTATTTTTTCACGGATCTCTCGAATGTGTTGTTTACCACTTTGAACAACACATTCACATTCAGGGAGATCCCTTTTTGCTCCTGAATAATTTGATCTCCAAGGGTCTTCGGCTGCTTTCTATAGATGTATCATTTTTTGCTCCAAGAAATCCATCTTCTATGTGATGTAATTCACCAGATGCGGAGCTATGTAAAAAAAATGGCATTTTGGCCCATTTTTGTTAAGAAACAATGATATTTGGCACATTTACCCCGATAATTCTGGTTCAGTATGCCTCATTAGTCTCCCCCATTAGTTCAGCCCAAGCTCGGCCACTGCAATGTGCTATCCATTTTCAACCGAATGCCAATATATTTTGCTTCTTACGATCAAATCTCAAATTTAGTGTTTTCATCCTTATCCTCTCTCTGGGTACTTGTCTTGGCACGCACCGTCATCTCCTCTCTAGGTACTTGACCCAGCTAGACGCACGTGTCTCAGGAGAGAACTCGAAACTAGTTAGTTGACATGAACGGCCACTAATAGCAAACCAAGTTAATAAATATTATGCCCATACACAATTTGTTTATTATCCCAGCAACACAAACATCCCTAAGTAGCAAACGAAGTTAAACAATATAGCGCCATATTAGGGATATTATAACTGAGCCAAATTCGAGCTCCCTCAGGCCACCTCACGTTTCGGCCGTCGGATCTCGTGTCTAGAGATCCTTGGCCGTCCGATGCAACTCGCGCAATGTCCCCAGCCCGCTACTCTGGAGGTCAAATCGCAGGACCGTCGTTCGATCCCAAATGGACGGTCCTGATAGGGACACGCATGGATAACCAAACCCACCTCCCCGCACCTCGTCCCGTCATCCGCCCCGCACAGCCCAGCACCCACCACTCCTCTCCCGGTCTTGACCTAGGGCGAAACCGGTGGGCGCAGCCGCTCCGCCACCGCCGTTGCAACTGAAGAGAGAGAGAGAGAGGATGGGGAATCGGATTGCAACGTTGAGCGCCGGCGACCCGAGGGCGCAAGGAACCTGTATCTGCCCATCTAGGACGCACAAAGAGGTGGACGAGGAGTAGGAGGCGGCGGCAGCAGCTGGATATTGTTAGTTTGTTACCCCTTTCTTCTTCCGTGTACGGGCTCTACGACGGCGCCGTCTTCTCCATGCTTCCAGGTAGGATGAACCCTAGCCGCGCGGGATCTCGGACTCATGCATCCCAGCGCCGCCGCCTCAACTACGGGATGCAGGATGGGAGCAGGAGTAGCGCTGGATGGACGTCCATGGCGTTGCACAGGCACAGCGGGAGGAGCGTGGACTGGTCTCTCTCCACCAGTTCACCCCCGTTCGCTGGATGGACGTCCATGGCGTCGCACAGGCACAGCGGGAGGTGCGTGGACTGGTCTCTCTCCACCAGCTCATCCCCGTTCGCTCAGGTATACCCCCCTCCCTCCAAATTATTACTCCTCCAGATCAAATCCAGAGAAAGGGGCACACTACTTAGATCCACTCGTTCTGCAGAAGGCTATGTTATTTCGGTGTGCAAGAGAGGTCGTGTAGACTGACATGTACATCTCCAAGTTTCTTGATTCTATGATTGCTATATCGTGCGGGAGTAGATGGTTAATTGTCTGGCGATTGTCTCAATCTGCGTGGTGGTTTTTGTTCTTCATTTGATCCATCTTTATATGTGATCCATGTTTAGTAGATTTTGACAAAGTGGAGAGACGCAATTGCTTGCTCTCCAACCTGCTCGGTTAATTTACCTATCCATTAATGACATGTATGGTAAAATCTTTGTTTCAATTTAGAATGGTTATTATTGACCACAAGTTTCATATATTTATAAAGATTCATACCATTTTACCAAAAATACAGACGGTACGGCAACACACGCCATAATGGTTGATCTATTTCGTTGGGGCTTCCTTTCCCTCTGACATGATACCCGGCTGGAGCTAGGACGCCTCCTAGGAAACAGAAAAAAAAAATCGTCCTTTTATTCTTTAAATCTTTATTTTTCCTTACCATTTTTGCAAGTATTAGCTAAGATACTGGATGTGTTTCTACTTAGTGTTTCTTCTTGTGTACCTTGTGGTTTTCAGACCTTTAAATGAATGTGATCGAGCCCGAAGGAGGATTTAGGAAATGGTATGCGTGTTCACGATGACATTAGAAAGAGGTAAGCAGTCAAGCACAATTTATAGACCATGTTGTTCATTTCAGAGGAAATCCATGTTGCTTATCTGGAGCAACAAAACCGAATATGATATTGCATGGCAGAATGTAACTACATATTGTCAATTGCTCACAAAGAATAAGTTTCCTAATTTCATTCTGTCAACAATCCGTTTCATGTTAGAAATCAAATAAGTGCCACTTACCTTCAGTTTTTAATAAGATGCCAAGATAACAGTTGAGAAGCAACATAATTCTAGCGTAAGTACATGATTCTGGAGTCTTCACTTGCAAACTTCATTAATATTTCCTTTGACCTCTAACTACTGTATGTCTCATGCTCTTCTCATTTCTTGCATTCTTCCCCCCCTCTGTTGCAGATAAAGTGACCGAAAGCAAGCCGATGGTCATTTTAGATTATGTTTCTCTAAATCATGTGGACCAAGTTGGGTTATGGATAGTGTAGTACTTACTACTGCTATACACAGTCTCTGTAATATACTAGGTACTTATTTTTGTGCTTTCTTGGAGACGACAAAGGATTTTGATCCACATAATCTTTTGGGTTCATTATGTATCTTTGGTGCTAACTTGAGCAGTCCAAATAAGAATATCCGGCTTTTAACATTGAGGATTTTATCCTATTACGCGCAGATGGATCAACTCCTAGGCTTAGATGATGAGCGGACACAAAAGAAGCAGAGGACAGAAGATTCTGTGGAGGAAACTGTTGACACCATATACACTAATGTATGTTCTGGCAACTAAAATTATCACTTGCTCAGATGTCTTGAATCGTAATTAGGGACCAATCCTTTTGTTTGTTTTAAAGAACAATCTTTAATATTTAGCTGATTGAAAAGAGATGAACCATGATTATTAGAACCTGCAAAATAATATTTCTTGGATTTAGGAACAGTGACAATTGTTATCTGCATAACCGTTCTTTCCATCTCCTTTCAGTTATCATATTTGCAGGCTTTAGAATGCATGACTTAAATACTCCAGCAGAGGTACAATTTGCTTCTGAAGAGGGAAATAAGAATGGACATGACCATTTCTTTAGACAGCTTTGTTGTTTATACTTGTACAATATCTAAACATTTCATCCACATATGTCTACGTGGTTGGATTCGGCTATAGATTCCTTAAACTGCGCATTCAATGTCAAAGCAGAAGCATTGGATCATCTTAACTTGACGTTGCATTAGATATTAGCATTAAAAAATTACCTTTTCTCATCATATGTATTACTTTTATTTGAATAAATCAACGTGGACCAGTTTCAGTATGATAGTTTAGTACTACATGATGACAAACATTAGGATTACTTTTTTCTCTCTCCTATTTGTTTTGTAAGTGTGGTTTTCTTGGGGTACAAAATCGACATCTAATTTTCTCAATATGATGCGTTGATGCCAAGTGACCTGGCACCTAATATGATTAACCTGACAAGCTAGCCTCAAGCACTTTTGCTGTTCCAGACAGTTGCGGAAGCACAAATCCACTCCCTGAATGTGGTGGCAGAACATGGGCATCTCTGATTTCTTGAAGGAGGTCAATATAGGAAAACCATCTCTCCATGGAATGATGCGGGAATGTACATCCTACCTATAGTGGATGAGCTTGCTCAAGAACCGAGAGCCGACCAGGGACTGGACAGCCCTCGTGTTATGCCTAATGTGTTAACATTTAACTCGAGTACTAATGTTAAAGCAGAAGCATTGGATATGGTAGAGTTAGTCATGTGACAAATTAGCGATAGTGGTTTGTTGTGCTCCTGCTATTGATTTTCATTTTCATTTTTTCCTTTGTTTTGTGTCGGTTTCAGTTATTGCACCAATAGTCTGGTTGCCCCTTGTTCACAATGAATGTAAGCTTTTGGAGAAAGGTTGGAAGATGGTATTGGATGATATGGAATTTGCTCATGAAGCTGTTGAACAGCTATGTGGAATTGCAGTATGTACTTTGCGTGAAGACCATTGTGATGATCCCCAGACTGAGATAATTAGTTCAGCTAATTACCTGACCGATTGGATGGAAGGGAAGATATTTGATAGCAGAGCATACTTAAAAGAGACCATGAATCGTTATATGTAATTTTCAATATCTGGGCATATGCGTGTAGCTATGCAAATAATGAACGTTAAGTGTTAACGGTACTTAGTAAGGCAGGTGGCACTGATTATTTTATTTTATATTGCTGACAGTATTACTTAAGAGGCTTCGATCCGGTACTGTTGTCCTCAATAACACGGGACTACATTCAAGGGCCATACTCCCCCTCATTTGTTAAGTTCTACCGTGTGAATACATTGCAGCACATAAGTCACACCTTCAAATTCATTCTCTCTTTCAAATTATTTTAAAAATTCTAATTTCGTATAAATTTATATTCATAATGGACGGGCGCAGCAACGCGCGCCTACATGATCTAGTATACATGAAAGAAACACACGGTAATTAAACTTGCAGCAACGTTGGTGGCGACCACTAAACTTCTCTCCTGCCGCTAAACTTTGTTTAAGACAGGGGGGAAACGGCAGGGTGCATCATCCTCCGCGTTATCAAGAAACCCGGCTTCCCGGCAGAACTCGACGGCGTCCGTGATCGTGTCCATCATCGTCCGGCAGCTCCATCCCAGCTTCTCCAGCTTGCCCGAGGTCATCGGAGCTGGGTGATCCATGTCAAGTATGCTCTCCCTGCCAAACACACAAACGAGAATCAATTGACCGTTAGCCCCTTGTCGTTGGTGAAGTGTGAAAACAACAACGAATACATGCATGGTGAATCATCAGGGGATCACAAGTCCTACTCGGCTATGGACGGGTACCCAGGGTACATGCTCTTGAGCAAGCCAAGCAGCTCCCGGGCGGTGATGTAGTGAGGCGCGCAGATGTGGCGGCCGGCGGCTCCGGGCGCCTCGTAGATGAGGAGTAGTGCGTCGGCGACGTCTCGGACGTCGACGATGTGCCACAGCTTGTCCCTTATCAGATCAGGACCTCCTGCACGCATGCCAACGATTCGATCAAAACACGTAATTGCCATTGTTAGGTGATGCATGTCAGATACGACGGCTAGCTGGAAACCTTTCAGTAAGTAGATGAGGAACTGGTTGCTCGTGTTGACGGTCGGCTGGAGCATGGGACCAAACACCAGCGACGGGTTGAGAGTCACCACGTCGAGCCCGGTTTCACGCCCGTACTCGAGCGCCGCTGCTTCTGCTAAGATCTTGGCAACAGGGTACCACCTCTGAAGATGCGTGGTGCAAAATGGTGTAGTTAAGGCTGAAGACTTTTTTCTTCATCATAATGACAGAACCGTTGTGTAGTTACCTCGTTGCTCCTGCAGAAATTTTCGTCTGACCAGCAGTTCTCATCCCTGATCTTGCCATGTGGCCAGTCTTTCGGGTGGATCTCGACGGCGACCATGGATGACACCACCACCACTCGCTGGACATTCACGGCAGAGGCGGCCTTGAGCACATTGGTGGTGCCACTGACAGCAGGGGCCAACATTTGTAGCTGTGTGCATGTTAGACAATATATTTCACATTGTTACAATAGTGAGGGTAATAACTCTTCTCCATTTCTAAGGTTCAAGGTTCTCTGAGTTCCGGTGAATTTTCTATTCGTATCCACGTCTACACCATATTTTCTCTATGTTTTTTATAGTATTAGGTTCCATTTTTGTGTCTAGATTTCCCATATTTGTTCTGCAGAAAAGAAAGGAAACAAACACGATATCTTGTTTTTTGTCATTTTGTGAATCCCAGAATATAAAGTAGCTGAAATTGATTTTTTACACATTTGTGCATGGAATACACCATTGGCTACGTCAATTATTATTTCCTCACGAAAATTTAAAAGTGTAAATTTTTCATTTTTTAAAATACCAGAATCACTCATGCTCAAGAGTCAAAGACACTTTTTTTTGCCTTATTTGTCTGAATTTCCTGTATTTTATTATGCTAAAAGAACGGGCACAAATACACGATATATACTACTCGGTTCTGTTTGCTTCCGTTCTTTATCATACCAGGCTATCAAGTTCTCTCTCCGACCCAAAATAAGGCACATCATTTGTATGCTAATGTTTGATGCGCGAGTTTGACAACTAATATATATTATTATATGGACTGAAATGTATTAAATGGTATATATAGTTGGATTTGTCTTGTAAATATTTTTTTACTTTATATATCTTGTGGATATATTATAAGTACAAATTATAAAAAATTCTATGTTGTTAACCTGTGAAAAATCAAGGCCGCCTCATATTTTAGGTATATAGTTGCTTACCTCTGGATCGGTTATTGTTTCCGAAGGAACAGGAGTGGCAACATGGAAAACTCCCTGGCATCCCGCAATGGCAGCTACCATGGAATCATAGTCCAGGAGATCAGCCTTGAAAAGCTTGAGGTTCTCAGCAGCTTTATCTAAGCGCCTTAGATAGGAAGTTTTCCTATCACCTGAATCCAGTGTCAACTTGTCAAGAGAATGAACACAATGCATGAATTAATGCCTTCTCAAATACCGCAGCTAGCACACTCACACGTCCTGTATTCTGTGTCAGTGTGTCCATTTCGCTAAACCTCCACACACACAAAACCTCAACCTTTGAGTTGCAGTGCATATAGAGGAGGAGGAGGAGGGTACGTACTTGGGTCGCGGACGGTGCCATGGACGGTGTAGCCGCGGGAGAGGAGCAGCTTGACGAGCCACGACCCTATGAAGCCGCCGGCGCCGGTGACACACACCGTCTTCCCGCTCCCCGTGATTGCCTCGACACGCGTGGGCATGGTCGCACTCCCTCTGCTCCGCCAAGCTCCACTCTTCTTCGTCAGTGCTTGCTAGCACGGCCTTAAGTACATAGAAGCTAAGCTGCAGGTGCCCCTGTCACCGGCCGAGAAGATAAGGGAGCAGATGCAATCATGCATATATACAATGGATGCAGCTCCCCTTGCAGCAAATGGAGAAGATGCAGGACCAGCGGTCCTAAGCTAGACGCTGTCACTGACGCTGTTTGTGTTTGGTCACATCTAGCAAGGAGTGCAGAAGCGAGAGAGTGATGGCAACGGCAGCATGTGCAGATGGATTTTTGGCTATGTAATAATGAAAAAATCTAAATTTGAAAGCTGTAAACAGTGCTGATTTTCAACTCCAGAAAATCTGATAGGTTTTGTTATTTTTGTGTAACCCAGAATATGAATTATTTTGACTTGATATTTGGCACGTTGGTAGGATTTACATGATTTTTTCAGATTTTTTGAAACTTTTTTGAGGCAAAGTGTGCCTTTCAAATTTCAAAAAAATAAAGAGTTAATGTATCTCGGCCGGGGCGGCGGCTCCGGAGCGGGTGGTGTGTGTTGTGGCGTTTGTTCGACTTGTGCCGTGTGGGTGGCATGTCGCTTCGTCTGTGTGATTCTTTTGTACAGTTTGTATGGTTTTTGGACCCGGTTTCACTTATAAACTGGGTCAATTCTCTTCTACCTATTCGAGCAGTGGATATCGACCACTTTTACCTAAAAAAAGAATGTATCTCGGCCTGCATTTTGTTTTTCCAGGAAGGGTGTATGTTACAGGTTTGAGAAAAACATCGCACTGAGCCAGTATTCCTGTTGTTAAATTCTCCGAATTACAAGCGGAGTGTAATGAAATATGTTGCATTTAAGTGAATTATGTCCAAACTTGAATTTGTTTGCCTGGCTGATAGAGCCGGACTGACCGCCCCACCCCAGTGTAGTCCCTTTTCTATTCAAACTTCATCATAAAATAAGCTCCCACGAAAATATTAAGATCTGACCCCTTTTCTACAGATGTCAAATATTTCGGTGTTTGGGCCGAACAACAAATGCATACCCAAACGCCATATAGACTTTGGGGTTTGCCCCATTTGCTCAAAGGGTCAAATCTAGTTAAATTTTTGGATAGAGGTCTTTCGTGCTAAAGTTTGAAAGATCATCTTTGTCGATCCAGAATAATGTGATGCAATGATGTACTCTGTTCGCTTGTCGCCTATCATCTTCCCTGAAGATTGACAACGCTTTCATTCCAACATAACCTCATTATTTCCAAACATATTCAGCAACGTCACATGCACAACAGCCTATCTAGGAGCACTGGCACTTGGGCCCTACTGGCACTGGCATTGCCACGACCTATTCATTCCTGGGCAGCATGAAAAAACTGGAAGAGATCAGGAAGGCGGCAGGCCTGTCCCTCTCCCTCGGCATCCTGCAGAATTCCCGTCTTCCGGTAGTACTCGATGCTATCCATGAGCGTGTCCTCCAATGCCTTTGGCTTCCAGCCCAGATTCTTCAGTTTCTCCGACGAAATCGGTGTGATGGGAGAGTTCTGATCCACGTTAGGCTTGCTGCAGAATTCAAAGATAGTTGTTCGAACGGTCAAACCATACAAACAAACATGGCAACGGTTCCATATAAATGCGACATTGGCTACATACAAAAAATACAACACGCGAAAAGAGACGCACCAGTTCACATAGTTGTAGTTTGGGTACATCTTCTTTAGCAACTCGAGCAAAGAGATTGTGCTAATGTAATTTGGCGCAGAGATATATCTCCCGGATGATTCTGGTTTCTCATATACCAGGAGTAAAGCATCCGCCACATCACGGACATCGACTATGTGCCACAGCATGTCGATCATTGCATTAGGACCTCCTGTAATGAAAATTGTCAGATTTTCAGCAGTAGAGAACCTTTTCTGCTAAATTAAGCAGTAGTTTCTTCTTAGAATGACATAATTTCTCGGAAAAAGTATGTTTTTTTTAGAAAAGGGATAGTCCCGGCCTCTGCATCGTGACGGAAAAAAAAGACATTACTATTTAAAGGGATGAAGTATACAGTAGTGCACAAATAGACATTACTATTCTCAGAAAACTTAGATTGTGTATTTAAAAGGGCTAAGTAAAGAGCACATTAATTCCAAATATTGATAAGTATTCACAAATGAGCTTTCCTTCAAAATTGACAGAACATTAGTATATCTCTTACGGAACCTGGTTCAGCAATCAATCCATACAAAAGGGATTGAACGGAAAATTAAATGTATCTTTGGAACAGAATTCTAAAACAGAAGAATACGAGAAATGCGCTATTTACTTGTTGAATGCTGAATCCCACAGGAGAAGAAAAATATGCAATTTCTAAATTTCTATGTAGATTTTTCATACAAATTTGGCAGAAATCTGGGAAGAGGGAAGTTCCATGCAAGGCCTACAGTAATTTTTCCACACGGGCCTATTCTTATGTTAGAATTTCTTCAAAATACAAATTTGGCGAACCAATTTATTCAAAATCCAGATGAATTGAGTTTACTGATTAGGATTTTCATTGGATTTGTAAGCTAAATTCCTTTGCTTCAAATGAGTACATAGAAATTTTGCGACCTGATTGCAATCCTTAACAATCCTTTCTAAATTCTGAAGGCTTGGCAATCTAATATTCAGTTTTGCCCACCCAAAGAGATAATAAATGATAATCCTACAAATAAAGAAGAAGAAACAGAATGAACAAGAAATAACGAGGGAACCTTTTGTTACATAAACGAGGAGTTCACTGCTGGTATTGACAACAGGTTGCAGTTGTGGGCCAAAAACAATACAAGGACACACTGTAACAACAGTTAGCCCATTTTTCTCTGCATATTCGAAGGCTGTCTCTTCAGCAACAGTTTTAGCAAGACAATACCAAAGCTGCCAACAGAAAAAGGAAAGGGTTGAGCTAGTCTTCGCACTCTGAAACCACTTGTAATTTATAAGTAATCATCAACTTTTGTTGAAGAAAATAATATCTTAAGAACCTTCAAAGAGAACTTTCAGTTTTTCTATAAAGAGAGCAAGATACGCCTGCGTACTTGGCTACTTACATCAGAATTTACATCACACAGTTTCTTATCACAGTTCTAACTTCAAACAGCACTAACCTCATTTTCCACGCACACTTTTTTGTCTGACCAGCAACTCTCGTCTTTGGGTTTACCCTGAGGCCAGTTCGGGTTAAAATGGACAGAAGAAGTGGATGACACCACCACAACTTTCAGAACCTTCATCGCTGAACAAACTTCAAGAATGTTTATGGTGCCCTTCACGGCAGGCTCCATTATTTCTGACTTCATGGTTAAATTCAGCACAAGATTAGTAACGAACCATCAGGAACCTTTGATGTCCAAACAATGAGTATTTAGTGAAAATTTACAATTTTACTAAAGCCTTTCGAGTCTGGACAGTAGGAAGCCACTTAGTTTTCCTACTGTACTTATTCCTTGTGAACACATGCTGACCATTGAACGTACAGTTTCCCAGCTGTACTTATTCCTTCTAAAATCCGAAAAAAGCCTGATAGAATATTGTTGTGTTTATAATTAATTCGATATCAGTAACAATTTTAGATCCGTATCCACAGCTGAAAGAATAATAGAAACTCATGAAACAATTTCCTGATGAGAGAATAAAAAAATGCAGATATATTATTTCCCTGATGAGGTCTGTCCATTTTTTATGGTACTACTTCAGTTAGTTAGTATACAATGGTCGAAGCACGGATATATCAGCATGGGTGTTAGGCGAATGTACTGTGAACCAACCAGATGATCGATGCTACTGCAGCTGCAACAATTCCCTTATGATACTGCAGCTAGCTAGCTAGCTAGCTAAGATATGCAAACCGAAGATATTACAGACAGATACATGCCTCAGGGTCGACGATCTTGTCCGCGGGCACGGGGGAGGCGACATGGAAGACGCCCTCGCACCCCTGGACGGCGGCGGCGAGCGCGGCGCTGTCGAGCACGTCGGCCTTGAAGAGTCGTAGGCGCTCCGCCGCCCCGTCCAGCTCCATGAGGTGCGCGTTCTTGGGATCGCCTGAAACAGCAGCGCGCGGCATTACCAGCCCGCCGGGAAGTAGGCCGCCGGCGGAGGAACTGAGGAAGCAAGATCGGCCAGGGTATAACTAAGACGGACATAGACATACATGGGTCGCGGACGGTGGCGTGGACGGCGTAGCCCCGGGAGAGGAGCAGCTTGACGAGCCACGAGGCGATATAGCCGCCGCCCCCGGTGACGCACACCCGCGGCAGCGACGTCGGCGTCGGCACCGGCGTCATCCTCCTCTAGACTATAGGAACGGGCTGGGATGGCTGCCGTCCGCCTTGGCTCTTCACCGGCCTGTTCCTCGGTGACTCCGTCGCCCGCCTCTATATTATCTCCGCCACTCCTCTGCTGGATTACCTACTCGCGGTCACCGGGTAAGCTCCACTGCGCAAATCGACACGGAAAGTAGGGCGCGGCGTGTAAACAAAGACTCCATCGCGCGCGCTCACGAGGTTGGTGCCACGAACTGCCGCAGGAAACGGATTAAAAAAAAAGAGATGAGAGGAATTGGTGCGTGAAGGCCATCCGTCGGTTTTCCAAATCATGTCGCCGTCCGGCCGTCGTGCCTTCACTTGGTGCCGAAATGTGTGAGCTTGTGGCCCGTAGAAGCACAAAGGTTTTCCGCAAAACGAAGCTCGGAAGCTGCTCGGCAGCTGTTGACCGGTAGAGGATACACGAAGTTTAGTCCCACCTCGTTTAGCGAAGGAGGCCACATCCAGCTTATAACGGAGAGATTTCTCCTCCTATAAGTCCGGGCTTTTAGGATGGAATGGGATCTCCTCTTGTAGTTGGGCCGTGTGCGCATAAACATCTAAAACTAGACCGAGTGCTGGGCTAAGTCCAAGTGAATGCTAACATATATGGTATCAGAGCTAGCGATCGCCATGCCTTCCCCTATCAGTCCGGACTTTTAGGATGAAATAGACCGACTGCTCTATAAACCTAAAAAAGTGTCCCTAAGTATATTCCCAAGACATCCCTCCCAAATGGGACATCCCAACACACCCATCTCGAATGGGCCAACTGATAAGCCGAGACATGAGGTATTGGCCCATCCTTAATTTTGCAAAATACATTATGCGGAGTTTTAAGCAAAATGCAGGAACAAATCCGAAATATTATCATTCTTGTTTGTGGATAGACGGAGCGCGGAAGAAGATGGGAAGTCGGCAAGGTTCGCCATCTGAAACATGGAGAAGACCTGCTTTTTCATACGACTGGACGCTTTCCGCGAGCGTCTCCTCCATCCTCCTTGGCTTCCAGCCCAGATTCTTGAGCTTATCTGAAGTAACGGCAACGTTATAATCCACATCGACAATCCTGCAATCGCCAAAATAAGTGGGTTTGAATCTTCATGAATAATAAGCAAGCTATGACATGGAAGAGACACTTTACTTGTCTGCGTAACTATAATTAGGGAACATGGTCTTCATAATCCCCAGCAGATCCGTTAGGTCAATGTGGTCCAATGAGCATATGTATCTCTCGGATGGCCTGGCCTTGTCGTACAACAAGAGCAAGGCCTCGGCGACATCCCGGACGTCTACTATGGGATAGAACTTGCTGCTCACCATGTCAGGACCTCCTGCAACAAGACATACATAAAAGGGAATTGCACTGTAATATGACCAGTTCATAAAATAAAAAAGGCCATTTCTGAACTCAATAGTATTAACTGCTATATGTACAAAATGACTATATTCTTTGTAAAAGATGAGAAGAAATATATGTTTTTTTTATTTGCAGGGAAATAAACTGATGCTGCAGATGAAGACCTTTTATGATGTAGATGAGGACTTTGCTGGTGGTATTGACAGCCACATGTTGCAACAGAGGTCCAAAAACCACAGCGGGGCAAAATGTTGTGACATGCAAACCGTTCTTCTCTCCAAACTCTAGGGCCATCTCTTCAGCTTCGGTCTTGGCAAGAGAATACCAGTTCTGTCAACACAAGCAAATATATATGTGCTATGAATGTACCACGTCCCTTAGTAAAAACCAAGTTCTGCCAACACAAGCAACTATATGTGGATCAACATTAATTGCTTCCTGACCTCATTCTCCTTGCAGAATTCTTTGTCTGACCAGCAGGTCTCGTCTATGATCTTATCTTGAGGCCAGTGTGGGTTAAAAAAACAGGCAGTGAGGGATGAGACCAGGACGAGTTTATGAACTTTCATAGCTAAACAAGCCTTGAGTACATTCGTGGTGCCCTTGACAGCAGGTTCCATCATCTCTGTCTACACAATTTTGCAAGAAGAACGATCAAGGCTATTATCAAAACAAAATTGTATAGAAGGACAACGATTTAAAATTACATGCGCATGTGTTAATTGTACTAAAAAGATCATTCCAAATATCACACAGGACACGTGACCCAACAAAAATCATACATTTTAAATAAAAACAGCTCCAACGGCGAAGAAATGTATATTGACAAACTCGGCTTTTGAACAATTCACGACCTCGATTCTGATATAAGAGATCATGGTAGCTGAAATCACATGTGAATGAAAGTATTTCCCTTTGACTTGAGTGTTATCCCCACTAAAGACAATATAATGAAACGACACTAAAAGGGAATATACATAATAGCTTATATCTTGAACAAGATATTTTTCAGTATTTATTTTGGATTATGCAATGGTATGTGTGGCTAGCAGCTCATCTAGCGTAACCTAGTGACATATCGGCCTGTAGTAACATGCCACACATTTTTGGTTGGTGTTTGTAAGTGCTAGACCTAACCCACTGTGTGAATCATATCTTAATTTATAGCTAGATCTCGTGTGTTGAGAAAACTCACTAGTTTCTGAGTAGTAATGGATTTTCGACATACCCATCGGATAGTAAAACTGTCCATTTACTAAAACTCGTAAACAAAAAACTGAGCTCATCAAAATGACCAAAACACACACTTCTCCATTTGCACTTACTCGGAGCTATCTGACACTCATATAAATTTCTCTTTGGAACAGTTACCCTATATTAATTGGTTCTCACATCACTCTAGTGATCGAAGCTAATACGCACTTGCCTGTGGATCAACGATCTTGTGCTCGGGCACCGGAGTGGCGACATGGAAGACGCCCTGGCAGCCGGTGAACGCGGCCGCCACCGTGTCGTAGTCGAGCACGTCCGCCTTGATCAGACGCAGGTTCGCCGGAGCCCCGTCCAGCTGCATCAGGAACTCATTCTTCGCATCACCTGGAAGACGAACAACATGCAGAAGTTGCTAAGCTAGCAGGAACTGAGCATATGTGATCCATGTCTTCGGAGCAGCAGTAGTTGGCTAGTTGCTACGTATATACTTGGGTCGCGGACGGTGGCGTGCACGGCGTAGCCGCGGGAGAGCAGCAGCTTGACGAGCCACGACCCTATGAACCCGCCGCCTCCGGTGACGCACACGAGCGCCGGTGGCGACGACGTTGCCATCTCCGGTTGTTCTGGTTGGGACGGTGGTAGAGAGGGGAACAGAGCTTATGAGCGTTCAATTCGGAAGACGTGCTCACATGGAAGAGTCAGTTTCTCACAGGACAGGACAAGCGGCTCTGAGACACCGCACTGATGGACGACGCAACCTGACTCTTCTTCCACGGATCGATAGACGATAGGTACCCAGAGGCTGGTCCCCGCCGGCTACCCTATTCTCTGCAAGCCTCTTTGGCATCAGGATTCAGGAGGCCGAGAGCAGGGATTAAGAGCATCTCCACCGTTACCTTTCAAATTCGTATCCGGCACCTTAATTGAACCCTACTTCTGCTTCAGGAGTGTGTCGGATATGTGTCCAGTTGAATGGAGGTGCAGCCCACATATCGTCACACTTCACATCAATGCCCCCCAATTCCTATGCATTTAGACAAACACACACTTGTCTGCAAAAATTGTAGTTAGGGTACATGCCCTTCAAAATTTACAGCAAATCATTTATGTCCATTTGGTCTAATGAGCATATGTATCTCTCGGATGGTCCTGCCTTGTTGTATAACAGGAGTAACGCATCTGCGACGTCACAAACGTGTACAATGCATGGGCCAGAAATTGTTTTTCATCGTGTCAGGCCCCCCTTACATTCATTCAAACAAACGAAATTATAGTAGACGAGATACTCATTTTCTGAACTTTGTTGGGCTGCTATAGGTGTGTGTTACGCCTTACGACTTACAAGCTGCTATAGCGATAACATCTTACAAGAGTTACACGATAAAAACAGAGCACCGCCACCGCGGTTTGTTCACTGATCACCAGCCAGACGGAAGAGATGGGGAAGCCGGCAAGGAAGTCCAGCCGAATCCAGCATAAGGCCCGCCTTCTCGTAGCACTCCACACTGTCCATCAGCGTCTCTTCGAGCTTCCGCGGCTCCCAGCCCAGATCTCTCAGCTTCTGCGACGTTATCGGCGCTTTGCGATCCACGTCGACAATGCTGCAAACCAAAAAGGGTTTCTTCAGACCGTGTAGAGAACAGAGTGATCAGTGTACACTTCAGGTTCTGACAGGGTGGGTGTGAGGAAACCTACTTGTTCACATAGCTGTACTTTGGGTACATCTTCTTCAGCAGGTCCACCAAATCCTTTGTGCGGATGTTATTCGGGGCGCAAGTGTATCTCTCGGATGATTCCACCTTCTCGTACACCAGAAGCAAGGCGTCCGCCACATCACGGACGTCTACCATGTGCCACAGCTTGTTGTTCATCACGTCAGGACCCCCTGTAGTACAATGATCCAGATAACAGAGTTTTAGTACAGTCTGGCAAGCACATTTCTATAGACCCCGACAGCAAGAACGAGACAGGAGATCTGTTGCCTTTTTCAGGACTACTCAGTTTCCAAAAGCTTCGGTAACACGCCAAATGTGCTGCTTCTAAGACTTAATGGTTCTACCACACAATTTTTCTATGTGTGACTCTTTGGATTGTTATTCATATTCACGTGTACATAATATCAACAATAAGGAACCATCCACACTGGTCAAATGCAACAGGTTGTAAGGGATCACCTTATGGATGGATGTCTTCATTGCACAGCTGTGGGTGGGGGCATTAGAAAAAAACATAGCAGCTATCTTTGAAAAAAGAATATAATGGACAAACATTTCCAGGGAGGGAAAACTATCTATCGCCTCGAAAAACAAACATTTTAGACAATGACTGGTACCAATTGTTTGGAATTTTGTGCTAACTAAAGTTCAAGCAGATCCGTATCTACCAAAGAAAATGTCAACGTGATCCCATCTATATCTAACAACAGAAACTATCAGTATAATCCCATTCACATCAATATCTAACAACATGAACTATCAGTATAATCCAACTAAAAGTCTTGTGTTGGACAACCCGAAGGCATTCCCCAACTAATAGACTTGATTAAAACAAAATTTGACTAGCTGTGGAAGATTTGGGACTGGCCGCGAATTCCACTATCGTTCTGTGGAAAGCTTGGGACTCTCACAATGTGTTGGTATTTCACTACCTCGCTCAAAACCACGTAACAATCGTGTCCAACCTCTGATCTCAAACTCTGGTCCCACAAATTTAGAACTGCCGACCAAAACATAGTGACTACGACCTCCGTTTCGAAATACACGATGTTTAAGCTTTTTTCTGATTCGAATGTACCTAGACACGTTTCAGAGTGTAGATTCACTAATTTTAGTCTGTATTTAGTCCATATAAACATCTTATATTTAGAAACAGAGGGAGTAGTTGTTGAGGAGCAAAAACTAACTTACCTACTCAAAAATGTTATTCATCAACGTGAAAAATCAGGTAATGATTGACATGGCACGAATTAGTATTACCTTTAATAACATATATTAAGAATTTGCTACTGGTATTCACCACAGGCTGCAGTAATGGGCCAAACACTAAAGGAGGGCAAAGTGTAACAACAGTTAATCCATTTTTCTCTGCATATTCAAAGGATGCCTGTTCAGCCACAATTTTGGCAACAGAATACCAGTCCTGCAAGCATAAAACAGTAAATGCTGCAATTTAGTCTTCTGTCATGTCAATTGTCTCCAACAAGATTTCGTTAAGGATTCATATGAATAACGAATTCCATAGAAGTATCACTACAAGGAACTAGAAATGGAGCAGATAAGAACCAAAGGATAGTCATGCTCGCTTGTGCTTTGTGATGTTAATGCATAGTGCTCTGTCAGTTTTCTTTACTAAATAGCACTTCTGACCTTATTTTCCTTGCAGAACTCTTTGTCAGACCAGCAACTCTCATCTTTGAGTCTATCTTGAGGCCAGTTCGGGTTAAAATCAACAGCAGCAGCGGAGGACAAGACAATGACTTTCTGAACCTTCATAGCGGAGCAAACCTTCAGCACATTTGAAGTGCCCTGAACTGCCGGTGCCATTACTTCTGACTGCATGTATGCATGTAAAATGTGGTGAGTAAAACTGTAGCACTTCTACGTTCAAGATTCGCAATGCCAACAAGAAACGCATCCTCGCAGAAAGCACTTCTAACACTCACATAATCTAAACAATGTCAGCACACGGAGCCAAAGCACATAACAATCTACTTATTTTGCATTGCACTAGTTACTACCTACACTTTTGCAAGCACACAGAACTGGCAACTGAAGTTCTTTGTGATTCTATCATTATAGCATATATAAACACATGGAGCAAATTATAAGGGATTGAAGGTGCATTTCAGTGATAAGCAAACCTTAGAGCGATGTGTCAAATGTAATAGGTATTATTCACAATGATGTTCCACTATCTATTCAAGTTCAGTATGGTACCAAATTATGTAGCTGCAGTAGCACATTAACTGATGTTAAGGCACTGAAGCGTCAGTTTGAAAAAGACACCTGCCTCAGGATCAAGAATCTTATCTTCAGGCACAGGAGTGGCGAGGTGGAAGACCCCCTCACATCCCTCGAAGGCAAATTTTAGCGTATCGCAGTCGAGCACGTCGGCCTTGAACAGGTGCAGATTCTCTGGGGCCTCATCCAGCTGCTTGAGGTGGACATTCTTGGGATCACCTGAAAGAGCATTCAGAGACTGATTGGAACACTATACAGTACTCAACTGGGCAATTCGCTTTCTCGCGCAGCTCAAAGATTCGCCTTTGTCCCCGATCGATTGACATGTTGTTTTCTCCAAGCGGAGCTCATCGGATCAGGTACAGCTAAGATCTCAGAGCAAAGCACATCGGATCAGGTACATGGGTCGCGGAGGGTGGCGTGGACGGCGTAGCCGCGGGAGAGGAGCAGTTTGACGAGCCACGAGGCGATGAACCCGCCGCCGCCGGTCACGCACACTCGCCGCGGTGATGCCATGTGATCTACCACCACCGCCTACAGCCTTGGGTGCCGCGAAGTGAGATCGCCGAGATGCAGCCAGTTGATTTAGATAAGCCGCAAGTTGCAAGTAACAGAAGGTAGCAGCTACTAGTAGCATCCAATGCGCAAACCGATAAACAATTTCGCACCGGCGTAAAAGTAATCATTTTTTGACAGATGCGAAGCGGAACAGCGCAGGAAGGGACAAGAACACGTGGAACGGCGGATCGGAGACGCACGCACCTCGCCGCGACGGACCCCCTCCGCCGCTTGGCCTGCGAAGTTCTCGGGGTTACGAAGGGGATCTTCATTTGAATCTTTAACCGCGCCGCCGCTGAACGGTGGCCGCATTGCAGGCAGCGCCGCCGCCGGGGCGCTTCGGCAGGATGTCTTGTCGGGCCATAACCCGTGAACAGCAATTGCTGTGGCCCAGTCTTGCTTAGCAGACCAAGGCCACAACAAAGACGGGCTACCGGCCTGCTGGGGCCTCATTGGACTGATTTTTGGTGATTTTCTGGGTGGTGCTATTTCTCGACCTGGTCGTGCACTAATCGTGCACGACCACCCCCCGATCCTTTCTTCTTCCTCGCTCCCCGCCCCCGGCCTCCCGCCCCCCACCCCCACCCCCGTCGCCTTCTTCCTCGCTCCCCGCCCTCCGTCGACCCCTGCCCCAGTCGCCGGCCAGGCCGCCTGCTCCCGCCCCCCGTGCTCGCCGCCGTTACCGCGCCGCCTCCGCGCCCCGCCCTCCAACCGCAGCCCACCACCGATCCTCCGCCCCCCGGCCGGCCATCCCTCTAACCCCCCCACCACCACAGAGGTCGTCGCCGGCGAGCACCCCCACCCCCCCCCCCCCCCCCCAAGTTAAGTTTCTTCTCACCGGCCGCCTTCTCCGCCGCAGCTTCGCAGCGGCATCGCCTCGACCTGGGATTCCGTCCTCGACGTCGCCTTCTCCGCCGCGCGTCCGCGCCGGCGTCGCCGGCGACGTCTTGGCCTGCCGCGCCCGCGTCTTCTTCTTCCTCGCGCCCGCGTCTTCTTCTTCCTCTGTTAATGGGCCGGGCCCAAATCTCGTCGGGGGTGGTCTGGTCGTCAAATAGGGTTTGCCGATTTTCTGCTGATTTCGTGCCACGCCTATAGCTAGCCAAATGGGCCGGCCCGAAGTACGGCTTTTTTGGCACGGCACGATACTAAACGGGCCGCGGCACGGCACGGGCCCGTTAGTGCCCGGGCCGCTCCTCGATTTGAAGTACGCGGGTCGGCACGGCACGGCACGATTAGCATTTTTTTTATTACCTATTTTTACTTATTTTATAGGATAAAAATTAAAAAAAGAAAAATAACAGACGAAACGTGCCTAACGGGCCGTGCCTACCGTGCTGGCGGGCCTTATCCGTGCCGACCGTGCCGTGCCTAATGTCGAGCTGCGGCACGCGAGCCAGCCCGGGCACGGCCCGTTAGCTTACCGGGCCTAGCGTGCCGGGCCTTAATCGTGCCGTGCCCAAATTTAATCGGGCCGTGCCGTGCCGGGCCGGCCCGATGGCCAGCTATAGCCACGCCCACCGAAATAATCGCCGGGGCCAGGCCAACGCACCACGCACGCACCCAACTAAGTCATAAAACTGTCGAAGTCTCAGATCCTCATTGTTGTCGTTCTCCAGACCCGATCTACTAGGGCTTGCTTTCTCCACGACGATTGCCCAGGAGTTCCTCTCCGATGGCGGACCAATCTACACGGATCGATCACAGTGGGGCGACAAGGTATATCCCTCTCTTCTCCCCCTCTTCCTCTCTGTCGAATTATGACTAGAAGTATGTGCTAGCTAGCAGCAATAGATAAATATAGTTCCATGGTCGAGTTAACTTGTTAAGCTACGTGAGCTTGTCTCGCTCCCCGGATTGAGTTGACAATGACAAATGACGCCTTTCTGGACAACCCGCTGGGATGAACCCCTGCCACAACCTGGTGGGCAGCCGCAATCCAGGATGATGAGAAGCCTGGAGCAGCACAGGGCTGTGTAGCGCCTCTCGCTACTCCCCTTTGCCACGCTCTTCTTCGCCTCAAGGAAAAGAGCTTCAGTTTTTCTTTTTGGTCTTCAGTCGTAACTCATTCCCTGGAGTTTGCAGTCGCTTTTCCCTGCCGAAAAGACATGAACCTGTAGCTGTCGTTTTTCTTTCCCCTGAACTTTCGCTGTCTTTACCTACTCCCTCCGTCCCAAAATAAGTGTCTCAACTTTGATATAAAGTGTATATATATAGACATAAACACTGGGGCTTACCCAAAAGGGGCCCTATTGATCTTAAAAAACAATGACAAATGACATCCATCAATTTTCAAGCTTGGCTGCGAAAATCGCATTATATTAGATCCCTTACTGAGTTACTGGCGCTCGTGACATTAAAAAAATTAAGCCTGAACTGAGTTCTCTCGTTTTTTTTTTTGGTTCAGAAAGTTGGAGTTGGTAACAAATCTGCCCACAAGTTAGCTTTCTTACCTAACCATATTAATTTTTGACAATAGTATTCGGTATGGTCGATGCACGGAGGATGTATAATTGTTTGATTGATGCAATTTTCAGCATTCTGATACCTATTACTGAACTATGGTCAGTGCGTGCAGGATAAAAAACTGTTCTCTCTCTTCTCTCACTTTATTATACATTTATACTATATAAACTTTGGTCTGCAAGTTGGATACTGAAATTAAATTAAATATGTTCTGCATCTACATTCAATAAATGATACTCCATATTGATACTGCACTTTACAACCATTATTTGTTTATACTTTACCTCAATCTTCCATATAAGTAATTGAAAAACCAAATTGTTCTTTATTTATGTAGCAATGTAGATGACAACCGCACTTGGACGTACAAAGAGGGAAATGGAAAGGTTCATGTGTTAGATGCAGTGCAGCGACAAAGATATATCGAGCTGAGTGTGCTAGCGGAAAAAGCTTGCCGTGTGGCATGCAGAGACCCAGTCTTGTACCATAAGCTGAAGAATTTTTTTCTAGACATAATTCATGGGAACGAGAATAGACCGCATCGTCACGGAAACTTCCACAACGAAGATGCACTTGATCAGTATGAAGAACGTAATGTTGCAATTGGTGATCTCAATAAAGTATCCACCAAAGGCGACCCTAAGCAAAACATGGAAGGGCCAAAACAGGATAACCCCCGGTTGGCGAAAGATGGTACACCATTCGCACTCAACGAGATAAGCAGGCAGGTGTGTGGCATTTGCAAAACTAGAGGACATAACCCACGCAAATGCCCTCAAAATCCAAAGTAAGTACTCGCTCCGTCCCAAAATAAGTGTCTCAAATTTGATAGAAAGTGGATGTATGTAGACATGTTTATATCTACATACATCCACTTTCTATTAAAGTTGTGACACTTATTTTGGGACGGAGTGAGTATTTATTTTTCATGTTTAAGCTAGTGTTGTTGCTTGGTTTCATATTCGATAATCTATCGTTAATTTTGTGTGTCCACTTTTGCAGGACTATGGTAGCTGAACAAAACTAGAGGAGCAACTTCATTACACGGTGGCTGAAAGCAAGATATTGATAGAAGTGATGTTTTCCTCAACACTTTAGATATGCTTTTATGTTTTACGTCATGTCCTTTTTTCCAGAATCCGGTACTGTGTGTAATTTGCAAAAATCATTTCCAGTTTTATAATGTGTGTGGTTTGGACGTTGTACCAACATTTCAGAAATTGAATTCCAGTGTGTGAATCTAAATTAGAAAACAAGAGAAATAACAGATCACGGATGGGCGGCACGCAGATAATTGCCGGAGTGTCCGACTATCAACGGAATTCTTTTATGAGCCTATTATTGTGTGTTGCTTTGTTATGAGTTATGATGTAGGCTTTGTATAACTTGCAAGATCTGCCCTGAGTAATATTTGCACTACAACATATAAAATTGAAGAATGTGTTACTTTTTACATGTAATTTTCTCGATTGACTTTATTCTCATATATGTAATTTCTTAGTAAACATATGTGTTACCATGTGCCAAATCCATCACTTTGATATACTCAGCAAATTTAGCGAAAGAGTAATCTAGAACATTCACTATAGGGTGTGAATATGATGTTTAGCATTTGAGAAGAAACCATCTGTTGACATGAGAGTGGATAAATGGAGGCCGAGCCATATGTAGCTTGTTGTTTTCATTTTTTTTTTAACTGCACTTTTTGGTGTCCAAAAAATCGAACCAAAATTTCTGCATGGAGATAATGTTGAGAGTTATAGCAGTGCAAAATTTCAATTCAAAATTCGTTGTATTTGGCCTAAAAAGACAAATTCGCAGCGCTGAATGATGAACAGTGTCGAGTTCAAAAATTTGAAACTTTTGCCAGATTTGTATTTTTTGCCCAGTCCAAAATATTACGAATTTGGAATTGAGATTTTGCACAGCATAATATCTCGACATCATCTGCGTGCAAAAAAAATATTTCGAATTTTTTTTACGCATAAAAGTTCAAATTTGAAACGGGCTACATATAGCTCGGCCTCCACTTTAAATTTCCGCTGTTGATACCTGCTAACTCGCACATATCAACCAATTTCTTTGAAGTAACTATATTATACTTTACATTCTACTATTTTCAAATGCCAAGAAAATCAGGTTTGAAAACCAAAGTATTCATTCTCTCCACTTTATATTATTAGCTATTCTATTTTTTATAAAATGAACTTCAGCTTGCGATAACCAAATGGAACTATTTTGTAGAAATGATATTCTTGCTATGTAGCCTGGATTTTATGGTCATTTTGTTGGTATATCGAATCACTTAAACGATATACTAAGAAACAAAAGAGATTCATACACAATGATAACAATTGACAAAACGACCCGTGCATCTGTCCATGGCTAGTTCAGTCGATGGATCGATCAGGCGCGCGGTCGAGCCACAGGAGGCGCAGTCACAGGCCTCGCCGCAGAGCAGGCGCTTCTGTTCTGCCGCCCGGACGGCGTGCCCTCGTGCCCGCACCGCACGCGCACGGGTTGCAGCCGCAGTGCTCACCGCAAGTGCACGTCGTGTACTCGTGTGCCCCGCCGAGGCGCCGCTCCTCGCCGACGTGCACCGGCAGTCCCTGCCGCTGGGGCACGGCATGGCGCACCTGCACTTGTTGTCGCAGCCCATCTTCTCCGGCTCGTCCACCAAAATACTCCCAGTCCCAGTCCATCCCGTTCTTCTTCTTCTTCGTATCAGTCTCGTGTTTGTCCATGAATCCGATTCCAGTCCCGACTACAACCTGACTCCTAGATCGATCCTGACCCCTCCTCTCTCCCCAATAAGTAGTACCGAACGACACATAATTGATTGGTGTTTTTCTAGATAAGTGCACTGGGGGCTCATAATTTTCTCTTGGGTCCCCCTCGCATCGCCTCCCTCCAGGCGACCGAGGGGCAAACCCTAACCCTAACCGCGCCGCCACCTCCTCCTCCCTCCTCCCTCGCCGGACATGGCCGGGCTGCGCCGGTGAAGGGGGCGGCGGGGATCTGCGTTTCTCGACCCCAAGCAAGCAGTATGGAGGAAGCCTGCTCGTCCTGGAGTCCCTCGCCGGCGGCAAGTCCTGGGCAGTGCCCCACGGGCGTTCCCTCGCCTCGCGGGCATCCTCCCTCCCCGCGTCCCTCACCGGCGCGGCGGCGGAGGTCGGTCCGCTCCCCTCCTTCGGCATCCACCCTCCCTGCGCCGTCGTCGGAGGAGGCCGTCGGGCTTGGCCGCGCGGTGGACGGTTACGGCGTGGGCTCCCTCTCGCGCGCTGCGGCGTCCCCTCTTCGGTGGCGGCCCCGTGGCGGCGCGACTCCACCTTCCGGCGCGGCCTCCTGTCCCGGCGACGGCGTCCAGCTTTGCGGCGCGGAGGTCCATGGTGTGGGGGCATCGCGGTGATGCCCCTCTCCCCCGACGGTGTGGCCTCTCGGTGCGGCGGCTCCGGTTGGAAGACCTGCGGTTCCGCCCCTCTGGTTCGCCGGTTTTCTGGCCTGTTTGACGTTCTCCTCCGTCTTTGGTTCTTGAGGCCTCGTCCTCGTCGGAACCTACGGGTGGGTGGTGGTGTGGGTTTGGAACTGGGGGAAACCCTTGGCCGTCGGCGGCCACGACGTAGACGACGCCCCGGCGTCGGATCGGATCCCTCCTCGGAGGCTTCGTCGAGGTTCCCTCCCCGTCACCGACCCCTCTGTTTCTTGGTGAAAACCCGGTTCCCCTTTTTTCGGCAGCGGCGGCGTTGCGACGTCGCACCCCTCTGTGGAGGCGCCTGGGGACGACAGGGGTGGTCATGAGCGTTCTGAAGGCTGGGTAAGTCTGTGGCGGAGCTGCGTTGGTGGTGGTGGTGCGGCCAGACTTGGGGCCGACGGCGGTATGTTTTTCTCTCCTCGGCTGGCCTTCGCGTGGTCTCGGTCACGCTGATGTGCTTGCCCGAGAGTCTCCCATGGTTGTCGCTGTGGTGTGGAGAGCTTCGGGCTCTTGGTGGCGTCTCGGCTCTTCTTTGTTCAATGACGACTCAACTGATGCAACCTACTTGCTAATCGTCTCGACCTTCGTGGCGGAGCTCCCTGTCTAGGTTTTCGTGCTAGGTGCTAGGCTTGACACTCGCCGATGACGATGGTGGTGCTCCTGAGTTGTGCCTGGGGGACGAGTCGCACGCCAGTGTGGTGCGCTAGGCAGTTTGCTGAGTCTTGGCATTGTGAACCACGACTACACCCCTCACCTATGGTGGCTCTTGCTGTTCTTTTCTAGTTGTCTTCTTTTTTGTATTTTCGTTCTTTTTTGTATTTTCGTTGTTCTCTCTTGTATCCCCCTGTAAAATTCTCCATCTGTTGTAAGAACATGGCCCGCCAGGCTACTTTCGAATGAATGTCCCCCCCCCCCCCCCCGCAATTCTCGAAAGAAAAAAAGTAGTACCACCACTAGTCCCAAATAGGACGGACCAACGGAGTACCTTTGCCCTGTGTGAAATGTCGCTCAAAGGCTATGACGAAGCCTCGTTGCTTCCGCCAGTCGCGGATGATGCGGCGGCGGCTACGGCGGCGACGGCGACAGAGTGGGACTAGGGAGAAGTCCTCCTCGACATTGGCGCTTACATGGTCGATAAGCAAAACCATACTTCCGCCCAGTGTCGATTCAGGAGGAAGGTCCTGGACGAGAGGGAGGTGGAGATGCGGGTCACCTTGTGCTTGGCCCCGCCGCATCTCGTCTCCTATTTCTGCTGCCACGCCAACTTCACCGACCAAGGAGAGGTAAAAGAAGACACCCGCTTGTTCGTAGAGGAGCCTACCATTGTTGCCACGGAGGGTGACCTTGCACTCATCACCCTCTGCCACGGTAAATTCAGTCCCTCCGCCATAGACTTCAACAAGAGCTACTATGAATACTTGGTGTACCAGGCAGGGGTGGCGGAACTCACCCGGCTCCCGCACCCCGCCCCCGAGATGTTGCCAACTCAGGGATGCCACTGCTTCAATGACAGTGAGATTGCTCTCGTGCCTTACACCTCAATCCTCAGCCCTTCTCAGGGACAAGGTGATGATGCCTACAGACTCGCAGCGCTTGGCCAGGACTACTTCCACGACCCTGCCTATGGCCCATACTACCTGTGCATCTACGACTCCAAGGCCAAAGGCCTGGACCCGCAAGCCAGGTGCTGTTCCACAGCCGTCACTGCCGCCATCCGACTTCATCTCCGAAACGGCCATCACCATCAGTGGCGGCATCGTGGGCTGGGTCGACCTCTGGAGCGGCATGCTCCTCTCTGACGTGCTAGCCGCCGACCACACCCCCTCCACCTCTTCCGCTATGTCTCCCTTCCCGAGCCGAGGCAGCCGCGAAATTGGCTCCCTATGGTCCGCGACGTTGCATCCTTCTTTCAGGACATTGTCCTCGTCAAGCAGACTGGCGTCATCAGGTTCGTCGACCTTCAGGTCCACACCGAACCCGGCCCCTACTCAAAAACCCCTAGTGGCTGGACGGTGGTCACATGGACCTTGGAGGGGCTCCCCCCCCCCCCCCCCCCCCCCCCCCCCCCCCCCCCCGTTTCCGGCTGGAGCACCAAGTCCATTCTCGCGATATTGAAAACTACAATCTGCCCAATTCTCTCTTTGTTACCAACCCCATTCTCAGCTCCCACAAAGATGGCATCTTGTACCTCAAGACCAGTGCCAGCAGCACAACTGACAGGAACTCACGAGTCATCGCTGTTGACATAATTAATAAGAAGCTGCTGAATGTGGGTGAATTCGATATGCGAAGACCCTACTTATACAGGCGCACTACCATCTCCAGCTATCTCAAGCCCCCAGGTACCGTACCATCGCCTCCCCGTTATTACAAGTCCATATATGCCTTGCTCAAATGCATTCGAGATGTGTAGACCATGACATGAATTGTACTTTTATCATCTGAGGTCACTCTGGTGGTTAATTAAACACAACTGGTAACAGGTTCATATATATAGGACTTCAAAGTCGAAACCTTAACTTGGTGACCACAAGATTTCCTGTTACTGCTACATTCTAGAACTAGAAATTGTTAGTCTAGACTCTTATCACCTTTGTTAGTTGTGAATCTAAAATTTAAGGGCAAGGGTTTCTTTTCTCACACCAAAAATCTCTCTTTTTTTGTGCAGATTCAAAGGAAGATATGAAACGACGTGCCCCGACGTCTCTGGAATCCTCCTCTCGCAAGAAGCCGCAACAGCAGCCTGCCATCACTAACCCAGCTGAAGGAGCAGAGCTTGATGTCGGGGATGCCATGGACTTAGACTCTTTGAGTAGGTGATCTTTTAGGGTATGAGTGCCTTCGAGGCCCATACCATCATTATGGTTTATTTGCTTTCAACCCATGTTATCCCACCACCGGAGAAGTACCCAGGTGCGATCTGTGGGGATCGAGAGTGTCTGCTTCTGCTTTCTTGTTAACTAGTTAGAATCCGAAATTTTATATTTATTAAGGTTCTATAAGATTCAGCTGGCATGTATGCTGGATGTCGAGTCTAGGAGACGATTATTTCTACTTAGAGCTTCTGCCTGTTTTCTCTACCAATTGCTATTATCATCACTAGTCATGTACAACCTGATGTCCATGGCTTGTAATCCCCTTACTTCTGTTGTTGACTTCGTTTTAATTATACTCCCTCCATTCCACAATATAAGCATTTATCTATTTTAGATAATGACTGGTACCAATTGTTTGGAATTTTCTACTAACTGAAGTTCAAGTAGATCCATGTCTAACGACAGAAAATGTCAACGTGATCCTCCATATCTGACAACAGAAACTATCAGTATACTCCTATTCCCATTGATATCTAACAGCGTAAACTTATCAGTATGATCCTTCTAAAAGCCTTGGGTTGGACGCCACGAAGGCATTACCCAACTAATAGATAGGCTTCATGAAAGCAAAACTTGACTAGGAGATTTAGGACTGGCCATGAATTCTACTTATCGTTCTGCAGGAAGTTTGGGGCTCTCCCAGTATGATGGTATTTTGCTACCTCGATTAAAACCATGCGACAATGGTGCCGATCTCTCTCACTTTCTGGTGCCATACGTTTAGAACTGCCGACCAAAAGACTGTGACTAAGTGCTAAGGAGAAAAACCAAACTTACCTAGTCAAACACGTTAATCATCAATGTAAAGGTTCTACTGTAAGGGAGAACAAATGGAGGCAAATCAATATTACCTTCTATGACATAGATTAAGGTGTTCACCGTAGGCTGTAATAATGGACCAAAAACCAGAGGGCAAAGTGTGACAACATTTAATCAAATTTTCTCTGAATATTTGAAGGATGCCTGTTCAGCCACAATCTTGGCAACAGAGTACCAATCCTGCAAGCATAAACAGTACTATCACCATTTAGTTGAATATTATCTTTATCAAGACTTCACAGATTCATATTTGGACACGCGTTTCATAAAAATATCACTACAAGGCACCAGAAAAAGGATCAGATAAGTGTAAGAGTATAGTCATATGTCCGCCTGTGCATTGCGATTTATACATAGTGTGATAGTGATCTGACAATTTTCTTTACTAAATAGCATTTATAACCTCATTCTCCTTGCAGAACTCTTGTCTGACCAGCAACTCTCATCTTTGAGCTTATCTTGAGGCCAATTCGAGTTAAAATCAACAACAGTAGTGGAGGACAAGACAATGACGTTCTGAACCTTCATAGCGTGCCCTTAACTGCCGGAGCCATTACTTCTGACTGCATGTATGCATTTTAAAATGTGGTGAGCAAATCTGTAGCACTTCTATGTTCAAGTTTCACATTGCCAACAAGAAAAGCATCCTCAGAGCAAGCATCTCTAACACTTGAATAATTTAAATAATGTCAACACACACAGCCAAAGCACATAACAATCCACTATTTTGGATTGCACTAGTTACCAAGGTTTTGGTTACCGGTAGGGAATATTTCCGAAGGATAGTCGGGATTTCCGGTTACCGAAAATCCTTACCGATTACCAGATGTATTTGAAAACAAAAAATTGAAACTTCAAATTTTTTGGTTCCCAGTTCGACCATTTACATAAAGTTGCCAACTAAACTCAAAAAATTCGGGATTATTTGCGCGGAATGACCATTTCCAGGGGGTGCTCGGGATATCCGGCTGCCCAGCAGTAACCAAAAGGCTGCTAGTTACTACCAATACTTCTGCAAGCACACAGAATTGCCAACTGAATTTCGTTGTGATTCTATTATTTAAGCATATATAAACACATGGAGCAAATTATAGGGGATTGAAGGTGCATTAATTTAAGCGATAAGAACCTTAGAGCGATGTGCAAATGCAATAGGAATTATTGGCAATCATGTTCCACTATCAATTCAAGCTCAGTACGGTACCAAATTATGTAGCTGCAGTAGCACATGAGCTGATTTGAAGGCACCGAAGCGTCAGTTTGAAGAAGACACCTGCCCCAGGATCAATGATCTTATCTTCAGGCACCGGAGCGGCGTGGTGTTAGCGCCTCGCAGCCGAGCACGTCGGCCTTGAACAGGTGTAGATTCCCCGAGGCCTCGTCCAGCTGCCTGAGATGGACATTCTTGGGATCAGCTGCAAGAGCATTCAGCTGCTTTCTCGCACAGCTAGGAGATTCCCCCTTTGTCCTGGGTCGATTGAACTCTTGCTTTCTCCAAAATCCAAATGGAGCCCATCGGAACAGGCACAACTAGGATCGCAGAGCAAAGCACATCTCGACACACACGGAACTCCGAATGGATTGCAGGGGGACAGTTGCGCTGGCGTGAGGAACAGTCAGGTGGGTCTGCACTGCATCCGTACATACATGGGTCGCGGAGGGTGGCGTGGACGTAGCCGCGGAGGTGGGTCTGCAGCTTGACGAGCCAAGATTCGATGAACCCGCCGGCGCCTGTCACGCACACGCGCCGCGGCGGTGCCATATCTCCTCCCCTCCTCTACCACACCCGCCGCTTTGCGAGCCGCGAACTGAGATCGCCGAGATGTGGCGAAGTGAGCCCGCCGCTTGGCCTGCGAAGCTCTCGGGGTTACGAATGGAATCTCCGTCGGAATTTTTGGACAGCACCGCCACTGAACGGTGGCCTTATTGCAGGCAACGGCGCCGCCGGCGCGCCATGGTGGCCGGCGCTTCGGCAGCAACAGAGAACGGCTAGTGCTGGATTTGCTGGGGCGCCGATCCGTTCTGTACTTCTGTTGGTCTTAGATTTTTTTTTTTTTAGAATAACTTCTGTTTTTTTTTTTTTTGAGAACAAGAGAATAACTTCTGTTGGTCTTAGATCCGACGGCAGGGTGGTGGTGTCGGCCCATCTCCCGTGAATAGCAATTTCTATGGCCCGTTTTCGGTCAGCAGACCATGGGCCCACCAAAGACAGGCTACCGGCCTACTGGTTGGTGAAAACAAAGATTGATGCAGCTTGTTTTCGTTCCCCTAAAGTCAGGCCAAAACAAAACAAAAAACTATGGGAAAAAATAACTTGCAGGGTTGCACTGCACCGCTAAAAAAACAAGAAAATGAATAAACGTGCATGTGTGCAACTCGTTTTCCTGCGAGCTTGCTTGGAAATCATGAGAATGGAGTCTCCCCACATGTCCGATGGAGAAGAGACTTTTGTCCAGTCAAATTTTGTTCTTCCGACGAGAACAGGTTTTGTGGCAGCTAGCGGGGATTGAAGCCAAAAAAACGGTCTTGGGCGAAAAAACGTGTGCTGCAGAAACGCAATATATAGCGGCATGTGGCGGCGGGAATCATTCTTGGGCAGACGCCGCCGGCGGCCGGCCAGTCTATGAGACATACGTCACATAACTCTTGCTCGACTTACAAAGAGTTATCATACGACTTCACTAGTTTGTTAACCTTTAGCTATTTCTTACTCATAGGCGGAAAAATCAAAAATCTTAGAGATTTTCTTGGTATTTGGAGCACATGCATGTCATGTTTCCCATGGTTTGTTGCCTCATTAAGCTGGCATTGCTTTTACCAGTGCTGGCGTCAATAGCCGAAACAGCCTTCTCAGCGGAAGATAATGACCTATTTGCACAACAAGATGTCGGTGATGGCTTCTTGATATCTTGATGTGCATGCTACATCGACCGGCGGTTATTCAACTCTCTTGAACGTTAAAATTATGAACGTTTTTGTAAAGAAAAAAAATAGATTTTTGTCATTGCCAAGACATTTTGTACGTCATTAAAGGTTTATTATTGGTATGCGTTTATGTTTAAGTTATATTCAAATATGTTTAAATGTTGTACTAAGCGACTTTATTAGAATAGAATCATCATATATAATATCAGTGTCTGGGGACTATTTCGATATTTGCATGTTTTTTCAAAGTTCGCCCCATCTAAGATTTTTCAGTCCTCGTCCAAAATAAACTATATATAGGTGCCTAAGTCCTGCTCAACCGCTCTCCGAGACATTCAACCATGTGTTAGTTATTACTGAGATCCGATCAAAATTGGAGTCTCGGTCTCCCCACATGCTCCGTTTGAAGTTTGTATATACTATGTTTCTGCAAACGAGACTTCGCGGTAGCTAGCCTAGCGGGGCCTTGAAGTCAAAGAAGGTCTTTGGACGGAAACTCTCATGCGGCCGGGCATGCATGCAGTAGAAATGCTGACCATGTTCATATCTACCGTGCGTCCGTGTCATATCGGTGTCCGGGAAACCATTCTTAAGCAGCCGGAGTCCAGCGGTACGTTGATGCTGGATATATACACCCAATATGCACACAAGGTCTAACTACGCGTACTTTTTCAAAGAGATGCTTTTAGCGGCCTAGCTAGTTCTCGAATTGTAGCTTTCACTGCGTCAGAAAATCTATACCCATGAAATGGAAGCATGCATGGGCTCAAGGTTTTGGATATCAAAAAAATCTCGGAAGGGCTGGGATTTCCGGTAACCAAGGTTATTGGAAAAATACCGGTTGTTTACTGGTTGAAATTCTCAATCAAAATTTAAAATTCAAACTTAAAACATAAAAAAGAATTTAAAAATAAATTTTAAAAGACGAAATCAATTCAAATTCAAATTCAAACGCTCCGGGATTTTACGTCTGGGAAACGCATTTACTGGGGACATCGAGAAATCCGGTTACCGGTCGGTGATCGCGGTATTTCGATCGGTAACCAAACCCTTGCATAGGCTGATGGGCACTTGGGCAGCATGACTGCTGGCAAGAAGAGAAGCTCATCTGGACCATCTCGGTTTCTGGCCGTCGTCACCTCCAGGCCACACGCGAGAGACAAAGCCAGGACTGCAAGATGGAAAACATCCGCGTATATGGGTAGGGGTGGCTATACTCGATCGCCGATGAATCTACCGACGCCCGTACGTGTTTCTTCCTGCGCAAATCGCGCGCGTCCGTTTGTGCACGTACCATTCCGGCGACAGACACGCGGTGGCCCTAGGTAACATAAAAGAAACACCTATCGGCAGCAGGAGCAGCAGCAGCATCTCTCTGTAGCTAGATATTCCAGGTTTCCAGCGTAGCGGAACGTGCGATCGCTTGTGACGGCGTGACGGCGACGGCCGATCAAGCATTAGATCGAGCGAGCCGCCGGTGCTGTGCACTGCATGCGCGGTGGTGGTGGTGGGTTTGCGACGTACGTGTTGCTTCCCGGGAGATGGAAGTGATCAGGCGGCAAGCGGCCCATTAAAAATGGGGCATCGTGTTCGACCGGCCGATCGCCGGCCGTCGCCCCAACTGTCGCCGCCGTCCGTTGGCCGCGGTGCACTTAGGGTGTGTTTGGTTGAGTGGCTATCCACTGGATGACAAGGGATAGCCAATTTTTTACTGGATGCCATCTGTTTGGTTTAGAGGATGAGTTGGCTAGGGATAACCACTTCTAGGGAATATTCCATGAAAAAACTGGTTGAGTCCATCCGACGAAATCTGGCGGATGAGGGCAACCACCTTCTTTCTCTCGCGCTAGCCTCTCCCGAATCGTTTTCCCCGCTCGTTACCTCCCCGAAACAGATCTCATCCTCTTCTAGCGTGATTGCGGCGGCAGATTCTAGTCGCCTGCGTCCGGAGCAACGCAAGCGGAGCCGGCGAAGGAAAATTGCGTGTCCATAGCGGTCGGAGCAAGGGCAGCTCGCAGGTCGGCGGCGGCTGGAGCAAGCTCTGCGGCGCCGGCGACGGCAGATTGCAGATCGATAGCGGTCGGATCAAGGGCAGCAAAGCCGGCAATGGCAGATCAACGGTGTGTGTAGTTGCTTGGCGGTGGCGATTTGGTATGAGAGGAATCTTTCGTCGTAGCCTCGACTCAGGCGAAGGTGGCCTGATGTTGGACGTACGGCGGTGGCTTCTCCCGTGCGCTGCATAGCACATTTTTCTTTTCTTCAAAGTGGACCTCTTCCTGTTATTGCAGATCACGATTAGGACAAACTATCATTAGCTTTTTATTTACAGGGAGGGGAGCTCTCAGGAGCTAGTATTGCACATGCTTTGATGTACTTTCTACTTGTCTTTGTCCGTCCATCAAAATTGTAGATACACCTATAACCCTCGTATCAACTTAAAATGATAAAAAATAAATTATGTTTTAATTGGCTTCATTTTATATCTATAGATGTAATCTGAACTCCCTCAAATAAAAAGGTCATCACAACCGTTCATCCACTCTTCATTTTCTTAACCAAACAAAACAATGGCTATCCTTAACCACATCTCACCGAAGTAACCAAACACAAAAATTGGCTATCCCTAACCAGGTGGTTGGGGTACCCTCATCCCCTAAATCATATCCCATGAACCAAACACACCCTTAGTGCGTGCGTACGTCCATGAATCGGCCGGCGGCCACACATGCATGCACGTGTGGGCCCGATCGGCGTGTACGGCCCACTGTATTTGTCGAGACGACCAGACCATATGCGACACGTACACTCGTTCTAACTTCTAAGTCAACACGCCAACACTGATGGATGCACAGTTTGGTCATGGGCAACGATCAAAAAAAAAAGTTTGGTCATGGGCAGATTAAGGCCGGGCGGCGTCAAACAGTGAACACCTTAAGTACTGGAGTTGCGTGCAAACTCTGTCTCGATGACACACGGTATGCTTAATTCATCACTTAAGCCTCTCTGCAGTAGCTAGTAAGCTGGCACCGTACGTCGTCAAGTACTCCTGTTTCGGAGCATGCATGCGTGAGAATTAAACTCTGTCATCGTCTGTTAACAACTCGACATCAAACTATACCAACGCCCAAAGTAATTAAGGGACAAAGTAGAGTTCAGTCGTGGTCAAGAGCATGCGCGCGCTATAGTTCGCGGCCAAATACCAGGCCGCCGATCGTCTACGATTTCGGCGAGGCGAATCGTGACGGTACGCAAGAGTACTCCTTGGATAGCACTGCCATACCGCACTCTAATACGACTATACCACATTGCTACTATGCATCCATCCACCATGATGCATCTGCATTAACTCATGTACGTACGATTGAACGAAAATGGCCACAGGCCATGCCGCCCGGCCGGCCGACAGACGGTGTGATATCATGCGAGCTGCCATAATGATCGATATCGACAGTCGATATCGACACGATCCGTGCATATGCATGACCGTCCACTTTTTTTTCGAAATGAACTATTGAAGTGCTCCGCCCCGATTTCGGTTTACGGATTCGCTAAGTCATAGGCATAGGCCCTTTCGTTTAACATGAAACCACATACGTTTTGCAGAAATTTTCGGAACCAACTTCTACCTCGCAAACTGCATTAATTACCACATAACCCCGCTAGCTACCTAACTCATTACCTACGTACTCCGGAACCGAAACAAAGCAGGTGGCAACACCAACTCCTACGGACAACAAACACCCCAAACAACAGAAAAACAACACAACAAGTTCTACGTACACCGCTTCTCAGCTCTCATCGTAGGAACTTGAAAACATCATCTTCCACACTAGCAATTTCTCAATTATCAATCATGGTTGTAAACAGGGTGCCGGCCATGCATGTCCTTTTCCGAAGATTTCAGACGCCATTCTTAGGGCATCAACTATGTTTGTGGATAACTTCTCCTTAAGATGGGCCCCACCGAGCAGTCTTGTGGCATACAGACTTCTCTACTATGTTTGTTGTCAAACTTCACCTTAAGCTGGGTCCCACGCATCAGGAGAAAAGGCAGAAGAGAATACCGACCGCATTTCCTTCGCGCGAAATCACCGCCGCGTGCGATTCCCCTCCTCCAACCCTATCCATTCCCCCACGTTCCCATCCGCCGCCTTCCTCTCGATCCGCCGCGCCCTCGTCTCGATCCGGCCTCAGCGTCACGGCCTCCCGCCCCTGCCGCTCCTGCTGTGCGCGTAGGCTGGAGACGAGGCCGTCGCAAGCCGACCTCCTGGCAGCCGCGAAGTGCGCGACGCGGGCCGGGCTGAGCGCCTCGGAGGCGAGGTTTCTGCGGAGGAGGCGGAAGTGGGGGCCGGCGGGATGCTACGGCAGCCTGACCAGATCCTCTGTTTTCTTGCGAGGATCAGCAGAAGGTCTCGTACCTCTGCTTTGGAGATGGGAGCGTTGGCCCTGGTGGTGGTGGTCGTGCCTGCCGCTGGATTCGATGAGGTGAGGGAGAGCCGCGAGGACGACGGCGAGGATCAGCAACAACGGCGCTGGGCTTCTTCTCCTCCCCATCTCTCTTTCTCTACTGGAATTTGTTCTTGGCTTTCAAGGATTGGTGTACGAGAGTATTTTCTTGCTCAGGCTGCTGCAGCTCTCTCTATCGGCGACCACGTTCGTGGAAGCAAGATGCTACGGCAGTGGCTACTTACACCTAATTTTCCTGCCTGAGGTATCATCTCCTTCCTAGTGCTATACTGCTTGCGCAGGAAAGATGAATTTTTTTTGCTTTGCAATTAGCTTAGCTTACAGGACCATCTGTTCGAAAATTTCTAGTGTATGCATGCCATTTAGGACACAACAAGATTGGTACACAGATAATGATAATAGAACAAGATAGATAGTACATAGCACATATAATGATAATAAGCTCTAAGAATTACAAAAACAAGCTCACATACTATTTAGTTCTATGCCTAATGCTAGTTGAAACGTTGCCAGATATGCTCTACCAAGTCAGCCTTCAGCCTTCGATGTGTCACACGTTCATGAATTTCTTTGTTCTTGTCAAGGACAACACTAACCCCGTGAATTGGGCCTTGGGAAAGTCCATGTATCTGCTGTGTATTCCTCCTTTCTTCATAATTGTAATCTAGTGTCTCCTCCCTCTCATCTTCAATTATCATATTGTGCAGAATAATGCAGGCATACATAATATCACCTATTTCATCTCTGTCCCATTGGCGTGCAGGTTGGCGTATAATAGCCCAACGTTTCTGCAAAACCCCGAAAGCACGCTCCACATCTTTCCTTGCTCCTTCTTGTTGTTGTGCAAACAATTTATCCTTGTCAGTTTGAGGTAGCGGAATTGTTTTGACGAATGTTGCCCACTCTGGATAAATACCATCTGCGAGATAGTATCCCAAACTGTAGTCTGACCCATTAATATTGAACTTAACCTCTGGAGCCCTTCCTTGCAGCACTTCTGTGAACAATGTTGATTGGTTCAACACATTTATGTCATTGTTAGAACCAGGAACCCCAAAAAAGGCATGCCAGATCCATAGGTCTTGAGAAGCTACTGCTTCGAGCATGATAGTGGGCACCCCATGATCACCTCGTGTAAACTGGCCCTGCCATCCAACTGGACATAACTGTCAATCCCAATGCATACAGTCAAGACTTCCTAGCATCCCAGGGAACCCACGAGCTTCCCCTATTGCAAGCAAATGTTTGACATCCTCGTCAGTAGGTCTTCTAAGATATTTCTCACCAAATATCTCCTTTACACCTTGAACAAACATAGCCAAGCAATCATATGCTGTAGTTTGAGGAACCCCAATCGATTCATCCATGAGGTCAGCTGGTGTACCATATGCCAACATTCTTATGGCAGGTGTGCATTTCTGCAGTGGTGATAGACCCACCTTGCCGAATGCATCTCGCCTTAGACGGAAAAAAGGTGACCATCTACCAAGGGCTTCAACAATATGCACAAACAGAGGCCTTCTCATCCGAAACCTTCGACGGAATTGTGCATTGGTATATTTTGATTGATTGGAAAAATAGAAAGCAAACAATCGATCATGATCACCTTGGTGATCTCTCTCAATGTGTGTCCTGGAGTGGCGCATCTGCTGCTCTGGCCCAGCTACCAATCTTGCTTCGAGCCGCGCTTCAACTTGAGCTTCCATTTTAGCCACATATGGATCATGTATTTCTTCCTCGATGAGCTCTTCAAGGTAGCCATCGTTGATAGGATCATCTGAACTTTCAGACATCTTTGGTGGAGTGGTTGGGCTGTTTGGTGGATGGAGTGTTGTGCAGAAATGAGGGAGTGTTGGCCCTTTATAGATGGAGATTCCAACGGCTAGTTTCACAACAGCTTTTTTTCCAACGGCTAGTTTCACAACAGCTAGTATTCCAACAGCTATATTCTCTGCCACTATCCAGCAGCTATTTTTTTTGTTTACTTTAATTTTGCCAGCAGCTATTGGTTTTACTTTCAATCAGCTATATTTATATACACTCTGTTTATCAAGTTGCTATATTTTATATGACCTGTTTCACTTGCAGCAGCTATTTTCTGCACTCTAATGCAACATGAACTAGTGCAACATCAACGTTTTATAATTAAAACATAACTTGCATTGATTATGAAGATAGTACACATAATAGATGGAGTTTACAAAGATATTACAATGACTAATCGAAATAGACTGCAACCTAAATTGGTCTTAAACTAACATATTACAAAGACATAGACTTTCTTAAACTAGCTAACTTGAGCTTCACCATTCTAGCCACTCTTCCTGCAAATACTTCAACTTTCTGGAAATAGTTCTTTGCCCAAAAGGTCTAGAACTTGCTCATGTCGGCGCAGTGTTGCATCATTGTAGTTTGAAGTGTCCTTAGACATCAGATCCAAATATGTTTGCATTTTAGTCAGTTTAGTCCTCTCCTTTGACGCTTCTGCTGTTTGAACCAAAGCTGCTGATCTCTTTCCAATAGCATCATGAAACAGTAACATGTCTTCTGATGGCTTGTCCTCGGAAGACTGTGCCTTTAGTTTCCCTTTTCGCTTGTCCTTAGCCTTCTTTTGTCCCTCTGGACGCTTCTCTTGATTGTTGTCTTCATCTGTTTCTTGGTTTGAGGATGAAGTGTATGCTCCCGATGCTGAGATCTTTGTTCTCTTGTTTGTCTCCCTTGCATATATGTTCTTCCACTTTGGTTGCTCACTAAGTATCTCCCACAAATACTCGAGTGTGAAAGGTTTTTCCTTGTTTTCTCCTTTGTACATCTCACGAGCTGTATCCATAAGCATTTTATCACATTGCCCACTAGCATAAGTTCTTCTAACTCGTCCATAAACACCATTAAAGTGTTGAATGGTCTTGTTAATACTGCTCCAATGATTGATCATTTGCTTGACTGTCCTTTTTGTCCCATTTACAGGTCTGTTGCTGTTGAACTCATCACCTACTTGCTTCCAGTAGAATGGCCCCTTCTTCCCATTGCCAGCGACACAATCAACTGAATGCTTTATCCAGGCACTCGCAAGACGCTTGTTCTCCTCTTCTGTCCAGTTGATGCGCGCCCCTTTCCTCCCATCTTCTTCACTGCTATCAGATTCTTCTACAGGAACTGATTGTGTTTCTTCTCTTGCAGATAGTGGAGTGGCTGACTCTGAACCAGTCGAAGATGTGTTTCCCACACCTCCAAACAAAGAGACAGGTCGAAGCGGCGATGATCTTGTTGCTGGATATCTATATGCTTCCTGAGGTGAGTGCCCCATATTCACTTGAGGTTGCATGCCTTGATAACTTGTTGGAGAGTGAGCGTATTGTTGATACTGGTTGGGAGAAGCAAATGGATGGAAGTTTTGCATGAAGTTGGGTGGTGGAATGTACTGGGAGTGGAGGGGATTTGTGTGATGCTGTATGGGTGGGCAGCCTAGAGAGTACTGCATATTTGCATTTGCTAGTTGTGGATTTGGGGGATCTAGAACTTCATACTGCTTGTGTGGATCCATCGGTTTGAGAAACTGGTGTTGAGTTGTGGTGGAGAAAGAAATCTGGTTTTGAACTTGTGTTTGAGGAAGAAATTGATGCCCAAATGTGTTTATGTAGGCAACAGGCAAGGAGAAGCGGTCGTGCAACGGCTGAAACCAGTTGGGAGCTGGACTGTGCAACGGCTATCTGTTTGCAACGGCTTTGTAATAAATATTTGTATTTTATTGTCCTGCACACTGTAGCTGTAAAAGTAATGGTATTTTAATCCTTGTGGGTGGACTACAAGCTTGTGGACAATCCACAAGTTTCGGACCGTGTGGACTGCTTATGGATAGCACCCACTATGTATAAAGTTGTCCTTATGGACTACTTTTTCCTTATGGACTAGCTAAAAGACTACATAGTGGATGCCCTTAATTAACAGCCTCGGCGCTACGATTGCACAACCACACTACACAATGTACATGCATGCATGCATCAGTGTACGTATCGTACGTATCCCTGCCCATGCATGCATAATGGATTGATGCAAATATGCCCATCCTGGTCAAGTTCTAGGTTCTCGGCACAAGTCAATGAACGACAGAGTATTATTGAAGGTTCCATGCACATGCACGTACGGCCGGGGTATACTGTCTAGGGTGGCTGCAGCCCGCGCGCAGCCATGACGTTCCTTTGGTCAACCATCGGTACGTTACCACGAGGTTCCCATCCTGTTGCGGCCACACGCTACGCACGTGACGTGGACGTGGTAAATGCGCGCGCTCAGCTTCGAGCATGCACGATAGTTACGTCCGTTCCGTTTACACCTGACGCTGTCTTAGGACTAACAGCAGACTTGAGGATTAGATTAATTTAGCCGCAAAATAAGTCATCGGAATCATTTATCGCGTGTTGCACACGTGATAAGCAATTTCAAAGGCATGCAGCTTTCGAGCATGGAAGTTACGTCCGTTTATTTCGTGCCAAGGGACATAACCAAAATACTCGATCCGACGCCGTCTTTGGGCCAACTACGTACACAGGAAAAGATTAGATTTTTTTTTTGAGAAACACAGTACAACGCAAGCGCTCATATACACGCGCACACATTTATCTCCTATGATCGCACGCACGCACACCCCCTATGAGCACCTCTGAGAGACTGACAGGTCTTGAAATTGACGAAGTCACCACAGGCGCCTCGGTGTCAACGGGAACGTCGCCTCCCACTGAAGAATATTCCGCCTAAATGAGAAACACCAGCATCAAATATAGGATTTAAACTCTGGTGGGCAGGGGATACAACCACCCTCCTAACCATCTTGCCACAGGCAAGTTCTCAAGATTAGATTAATTTAGCCGCACAAAATGAGACTGGATTGATTTATCGTGTTGCACACATGATAAGCAATTTCAGACCAGCCAAAAGAACAAAAAATGGGAGTAATTTGGAGGAATGGTGGTAAGAGATGATGCATCTTTGCCATGCAAAATAATAGTAAATGGTACGGAAAATGATAATGTGCTAACTAATGTCTGGTTTCTCTTCAATGTGTATCTTGTCTTGGTATACTATCTTCGCAAATATATGTTTGTTGAATCACGTGTATGTGTACTTGTATTCTCTCATGTCTAATTTGATTGAGGTAATCCTTGGGGCCGTGACATTTTCTTTATCTTTTATATTGGTATAGCATGTACAGTATACTCTTTTGTTCAAACCTAGTAAACATGTTTCGCCTATCGATATTTTTTGCCGAGTCTCACGAAAAACACTTGACAAATACTACCTCTGTATTTGAATATAAAACATTTTGGTAGCTTAAGTTGCCAATTTTGGGAGTGTTACACTTGACTAACATGTTACAGAATAATGTTTTCAGGCCCTTTAAGAGCATCACTAGCAGTGCCCTCAAACTGGTCAAACCCTAAAAATAACCGCTTTTTTGAAGGTTGAGTCCGAAACGAGGCGCGGAACAGAACCCTCAGACCCTTTAACCCTCAAATATTTTTGAAGGCCGAACCCTCAAACCCACCTTCGACCTGTACTTGTGCAGGTACGGAGGGAAATCTGAAGGCCCCTTCAATCGGGTCAACGCTCGCTCGCGGGCTGAAATTTCCCCACCTCCTCCTCGCGTCCTCCTCCTCCGCACGCGACGAGCCCGCCCCGCCGCCCCGATTCGTCGACCGGCAAGCTCGCCCCGCCGCCCCGAGCTCTCCCCGACTGGATGCCAGCCCCTTCTGCCTCGCCGTCCGCCCGATTCGTCGCCGCGCCGCCGAGGTGCTCGCCCCGCCTCCGCCTCTACCGCCCCGATCCCGGCCTCCTCCGACCTCGCCGTGCCGCCGAGGTGCTCGCCCCGCCTCCGACCCCGCCCGCGACGAGCCCCGAGTCGCCTCCTCCGCCGCCTCCGTCCGCCGCGCCTCTGACCCCGCGCGCCCCGCCTCCGACCCCGCGCGCCCCGCCTCCGACCCCCGCGACGAGCTCGCCCCGGCCTCCGACCCCGCGACGAGCTCGCCCGGGCCTCCGACCCCGCTCGCGACGGTAAGCTCATTTTCATTTTTGTTCATTGAATTTAGATTAATTGTATGTGTCTAAATATTTAGATGGACGCGAACATGGACAATTCTATGTCCGAAAGTTCCGATTGGTCATCTTCGGATGATTCGGACATCGAAGAGCTTCTCGAAGATGATGACATCGATATGACGGTAGCTCTCGTCGCCGTGAAGGAGCTTGAGGACCGCGCGATGCTGCTTGATCGGAGGCAGGGGTCGAAGATGGGTCGCACTTGCATCCATAGGAACCGCGCTCTCGGCCACGAGCAACTCATGCAAGACTATTTTGCAGAGGTACCAACATATCCACCCCGCCTCTTCCGTAGAAGATACCGAATGCGTCGTGACTTGTTTGTGAAAATAGTTAATGATTGCGAGGCCAACTCAAACTATTTCAAGCGGCGTAGAAATGCAGCCGGCGCCATGGGATTTAGTGCATTTCAGAAGATATCGGCGGCAATGCGGGTGCTCGCCTATGGCATACCCGCGGACTATACGGACGAGTATCTTCGCATTGGACAAGATACAACCACGGAGTCCGTCCGTAGGTTTGCAAAGTTGGTCATTCGGTTGTATGGTGAAAAGTATCTTCAAGCACCAAACGAGAGGAAGATACGAAGAGATTGATGGAAATTAATGAAAAAAGGGATGGTCGGGGATGCTTGGTAGTCTTGATTGCATGCATTGGACATGGAAAAATTGCCCAAAGGCATGGCATGGAATGTATTGCGGTAAAAGCCGTGATGCTACCATTGTGCTTGAGGCCGTGGCATCGGAGGACTTATGGATTTGGCATGCATTTTTTGGGTTGCCGGGAACACTCAATGACATCAATGTGCTTCAAAGGTCTCCTTTGTTTGCAAGACTAGCTTCAGGTGATGCTCCAACGTGCAATTACAAAGTCGTGGACAATGAGTACACAATGGGATACTATCTCACCGATGGCATTTATCCTGAGTGGGCAACTCTTGTGAAGTCTATTAAAGAGAAGAAAGGACAACCATTATCAAAGAAAGAAGCTACTTTCACAAAGGCACAAGAGGCAGCCCGCAAAGACATTGAGAGAGCTTTCGGTGTTTTGCAAGCAAGATTTGTCATTGTTCGGGGTCCAGCTCGTTTTTGGGACAAGAAAACTCTTGTGAACATCATGAAGTGTTGTGTCATTCTACACAACATGATACTCGAGAATGAGAGGGGGTTAAACTTGCCATGTTTTTATGACAATGTTGGTACTCGAGTGCGAGCGGAGAGGAACCCCGATCGCCTCCAAGCTTTTCTCCAAGCACATCGGGATATTGAAAATGCCAGCACTCATAACCGGCTTCGTGATGATCTGGTCGAGCACCATTGGCAGCTGGTTGGCCTTGGCCACTGATCTCCCTTTCTTTCACTTGATTCATGTTCTGTTTGATTCGAACACTTATTCATGTTCTATTTGCTTCGAACTATTATTGTAATTTGCAATGAACATTGTTGTAATAAGTCGACTTATTATTGTGTGTTTGAAACTATTATTTGCTGGTGTTTTATGATAGCTAGAATGATTATTATGTGATTCAAACTGTTATTTTTGGCTGTTGTCTGAAAGTCTGAAGAAACAGTCGAAATCCTGTTTTGAGAGTTTGAAGGCCGAGGCGCAGATCAGTGCCCTCAAACTAGCATTCTGATCTACGCCGGCCGTTTTGAACGTTTAAAATCGCGTTTTCCCGTCCCTCAAACTGATTTTGAGGGTTACCAGTTTAAAGGCACCGTTAGTGATGCTCTAACAAAGTGCCGCTCGCCTCGGAAACTAGCTTGAATCCGGTAGCGCTGACAAACGATTAACCGTGCAGAGAAGCAAGGCCTTAAACTCGGAATTACTATGGTCCGGCACACATGAATTGACCGAAAAGCGTAAACAAATACGTACTCCTCCATCGATCGACGGCTCAAACTATAACGTGCTGGTCGTGGTTGGTCAATCGATCTATCTGACACAGTCGCGGCGCCGGCTGACCGGCGGCTATACTCGTGTTATGACTTGGAGAGTGCATGCATGGGCCGAAGTCAGGCCACGGATATATAATGCGACGAGAATAAGTTGACTGGATTAATTAGGAGTACCATCAAAGAGAGCTTTCATTTTATCTAAAAAAATAGAGCTTTCATGATTAACAGCTACGTCAAACCGGCATCGAGTAAGCCAATATAATGGTCGATCAGCTGCCGGCCGGCTGCTATACTAGCTAGTACCGTGAGATGGCACCATATATATGATCGACATCGTTTTAGATACGAGCATCTACTCGTTTGCAAGCGATCGACAATTACAGGGTAGCAATGATGGTGCCATGCATGGTGGTATAATACTTGTTCATCCTATGCATTGGCGGAATCTTAATTACCTAGCAAGTGGGAAATGATGAAATAATTTCCTGTTTAGCCGGCCATGTATATGTAGTAACAATTGGTTCAATCATTTTTTCTACGTTTGTAGACCATTTCTCCTTTGCATAATTGCATTAGATTATGAAATGAATATAACAAGATTCATCGTCGTCAGACACAAACTGGGTCTAGCAAAGTAGACAATACGCAGTTTATGTTATGATTTTATTACAGTTAACCGTGCTTGTGGATCGCGCTTTGATAGGTGGATACTCAGTTGGTTCCAAGCCTAAAGTCACATGCATGCTGCTGACTTCCCTTAGGGGAAGAAAACACATGGTGTTGAAGATGGGAGAGGACATTCAAGCTTGCATTGAGCTATATGCACGAGCTACTTTGGAGACAAATTTATTTTCTTCATTCACGGCAAAATAAATTGTGCTATGGAAGCATTCCACATGCAAATTGCATGCTGCTTTTGTTAGAAAAAAGGTTCCCAGTCAAATCTGACATCTGGCGGGATTGGGTTACCGAAATACCGCGGTAACCGGATTTCTCGGTGCCCCCGGTAAATGCGTTTACCGGACGAAAAATCTCGGAGCATTTGAATTTGAACCGATTTCGTCCTTTAAAATCATTTTTTAATTATTTTTGATATTTTAAGTTTAGATTTAAAAATTTGATTGAAAATTTTGACCGGTAACCATGGTTACTGGAAAATCCCGGCCCCCTCCGAGATGTTTTTGGAACAGTTATCCAAAACCTTGGCTACAAGTGTGTAGCATTTCTCGACGACTTACCCTCACAAAAAAACATGGGAAATTGCATACATAGCTCTTTACACGAGGTTTGGCCACTTACTACACATTCATTGGAACTAAAGATGCAAAATAAAAATTCAACTCAGAATAATTTTTCTCCATTTATGGTCTCAGTAGGAAAGAAACATAAGGATATGGATCCTTTTCAATTATTACGATAACCCCATTATTTACACGTGAACTATACATATATTATAAATATGACAAGCTATGTTATGCATGATGTAACAAACCACATAGATAAGAATCAGCACACACCTAAAAATGAATCAGTCGCACACCTAAGCCAATCGTGGAAAAATGATTGCTGGGAACAAAAAGGTGTTGCACTTTTCGTTTATCCTGGGAGACGACATGCTCGAACTTCAGAATCGATATTTTGGATTATAGTTCAAAACTCCATGATTTAGTTGGTCCAAATCCAATTATTAATTCAACCATATACTAGCCACCCATTTTGAAGAAAGGAAACATGTGTTGTTGAACTTGGGAGGAAACTTGCATTGTGCTTCGCATTGTATAGGATATACTAGTTTCAAAACGAAACATTACCACACACATTTAAAAAAACATGCTCAAAACATTCGCTTGCTAGATGAAAATATTTTCATCGTGCATTTTACAACTTGCCAGATCTGGCCACTTATTAGAAAACCACAAGAATTGAACATGTGGAAATGCACATCATAAGAATCTTGATCCAAATATCATTTGAACTCACTACAAGGATTCCATTATATACATGTGAACCATAAATCTAATATTATTATGCATGATATAACTACACGAACATACATGGCTAAGACTCCCCGACACACCTAAAGTCAATGCTGGAAAATGGTGACTGGTAACGAAGCAACATCGCTTCTTCTTTTTTATCGTGGGTAGACCACATGCTCAGACTTCATAACAGAGCTTTTGGACTGGAGTGCGAGACGTTGCAATTTGACACTCCATGTCATAGGATATCATACATATGCTTATGACCTCCATTAAAGAAAGAAAGCACATTGAGAACTTGCCTGTGGCAAGATGGTTAGGTGGATGGTTGTACCCCTAGCCCACCAGAGTTCAAATCCCAGATTTGACGCTGGTGTTTCTCATTTAGGCGGAATATTCTTCAGAGGGAGGCGACGTTCCCGTCGATAGCGAGGCGCCTGTGGTGACTTCGTCAATCTCAAGACCTGATCCGCCGGCTCAGTCTCTCGGAGGTGCTCACATAGGGGTAGGGTGTGCGTGCGTGCATTTATAGGGGTGAGTGTGTGCGCGTGTATATGAGCGCTTGCGTTGTACTGTGTTTCTCATGTTGTTGACCCTGGAATGTTCAAACTCGGATTATGCTTCATACGATATATAAGCATATAAGGAGGTTCGTTTATCCTACACCACTACTAATTTTAAGCACAGAAGTACAAGACCCACTTAACAAAATTCATGAAGAAGTAAACATGGAAATTACACGACCGCTTAGTAGAGATCCACTAGAACTAAAGATGTAGAAATGCATGCAGTTCATAAGAGTTTTTTTATTGAAATGGCATCCACATAAATAATCACAAGGATACATATCGCTATAATTACAAAAAGAATCCACTAATTACATGAGAACGTGATCTGTCTATATATTAAATCATGCATGTGGCTTAATTACAAGGAAACATAGCTATAAGAATCACTGATGTCAAACATGGAAATTAACTTGCTGGTCGTGGTTCGGTCAATCAATTTGACATAGTCGATGCGTCGGCTGACCGACGTTCAGCCCACGGATTATATGTGACGAGAAATAATTGACTGTATTATTTAGGAGTACCATCAAAGAGAGCTTTCATGATTAATAACAGACATCAAAAATCAGTTTCGAGTAAACTAATAATCAGTCGATTGCTGGCTGCGCAAATAATGTCTATCTATGGACGACGTGAAATAATGCCAAACATGGATTGCGGATGATGGTATCTTATCCGGCCTAGGAAGTGGCAAATGCTGAAAGTAACTTCCAGATTAGTAAGGTCATATATGGTAACAATTGGTTGGTTCAATCATGAATATTCGTTTTGCGTTAGATTGTAAAATGAATTTAACAAGGTTCATGAACAGATAACAACATGCTGGGTCTAGCTAAGCCCCTCGAGAATAGGCAGTTATGTTATGATTTTCTTGCAATCAACCGTGCTCTGGATTGCGCTTTTATAGGTGGATACTCAGTTAGTTCGAAGCCTAAAGTCACATGCATGCCCCTGACCTCTTTTGGAGGAAGAAAACACATGGTGTTGAAGTTGGGAGGACGTACGCTCAAGATTGCATTAAGCTATGTACACAGCTACTTTGGATAGATAAACAACAAATTATCGTACTCACTCCGTATAACAAAGGATGTCTCAACTTCATAAAAAAATAGATGTATGTAGACATGACTTAGTATATAGATACATCTAATTTTGATCAAAACTGAGACATTCTTTGTTGGACGGAGGGAGTAAATATTTTCTTCATGCACATAAGAAAAACTGTCGCATGGAAGCATTCCGCTTAACAAATTGCATGATGACAACGTTATTTTGTTAGAAGAAAAGGTTCTCATTGAGAATTTGCGTATATAGCTCTTTACATAAGGTCTAGCCACTTACTAGAAGTCTAGCAATTCATTGGAACTGAAGATGCAAACAAATCAGTTCATAAAGAATTTTGATCTAGATGGTCTCCATAGGAAAGAAACACAAGGATTTACAATTACTATGATAAATCCATATTATACTGCTTAGCTATTATTGTGTATGACGTAGCAAAACACATAGCTAAGAATCACTCACACACCTAACGCCATTCGTGGGACAATAATTGCCGGTGACGAAAAAGCTGGAAGACTGCATGCTCGGAATACATTATCGAGCTTTTGAATTGTAGTTGAAAACATCAAGTTATAGTTTGTCCACCCCTATATAGTCAAGCATAATTAGTGACAACAGTGATACCCTTTTGAAGAAAAGAAACATATGTTGTTGAACTTGGGAGGAAACTTGCATTGTGTTTCACATCACATATAAGGATCTTCAATTATCTTATGATACTACTAATTTCAACAACAAAAGTACCACATACATGTAACAAATTTCATGCTGAAATCATTTGCTTGCAAGATGAAAACACTACTCCGTATAAGGATTCAATTAACTACACATGAACTATAAATTTATCATAAATATGCCGAACTATTGTTATGCAAGATGGAATTACACAAAACACATAGCTAAGATTCCCCGCCACACTTCAAGTCGGTAGTGGAAAATGGTGACCCGTAACGAAGCAACGCCGCACCTTCTTTTTTTATCTTGGTTAGACCGCATGCTCGGACTTTCATAGAAGAGATTTTGGATTGGAGTGTGCGAGACGTCGCAATTTAACTACGCCATGCCATAGGAAGTCATGCATATGCTTGTGACCTCTTTTGAAGAAAGGAAGCACATGTTGTTGACCCTGGAATGTTCAAACTCGGAGTGTGCTTGGCACATTATACATGAGTAAGTTCAGCTATCCTGTACCACTACTAGTACAAGATCCATTCAACACTGAAAACATTCTATATGAAAATATCTCACCTACATCCGCTATAATATCTAGGCTATAGATGTCTAGCATTTATCGTAAACTCGTCGGATATATGCAAAAGGAAACATGGAAATTGCATACTCCTTATATAGTATGTACGTGTAGCTATTGACACGACCACTTACTAGAGATCCACTCTAGAAGTGAAGATGTACTACTCCCTCCGTCCCAAAATAAGTGTCACAACTTTGATAGAAAGTGTATGTATGTAGACATAAACATGTCTACATACAGTTCATAAGAGTTTAGATCCATAGAAGTAATCACAAGGATACATATCATCTATAATCTATAATAACAACAAAGAATCCACTAATAACACGAGAAAGTGATATGTATACATATTAAATACGTATGAAGAGCTAGCTATTCTTACTACTCTATAGCATCGTGCATGTGGGTTAATTACAAGAAAACATCTATAGCTGTAAGAATCACTAGTACTGATGTCATACGTGGAAAAGTGCTGCCGGTAACGAAGCAGTGGCGCATCTTCGCGTACACGTGCGTGCTCGATCGACCGGAACGTCGCCATTTTAAACTGGTCCAATTGAGCCGTAGGAAGTCGAGTCGTGCGTGTGCCGGTTGAAGAAAGGAGAACACGTGTCGTTGAATTGAACGTGGGCTCCAGGGTTCAAACTTGGATTCCGCTGCACTAAATCTCAAGAACAAACCGATCAGCATTCACCTTCCTTTTTTGACATCGGACCCACTGATCAGCATGCGCCTTCCTTTTTTGACAAGCCGATCAATATATTTCTTCTACCTGATAATAGTGCTTGGGAAATTAACGGACAGAACACGTAGTGGCATTGCGTAGGTACCCACCACCCGCGCAGTCGGCACGACGTGTGCGACGCAGCCCAGGGATTACATCCACGTATCGTGCCTACCTGACAGCCATCGGCTAACACAGCACACAGCAGGAAGAAGCACTAATAACCTTTTATTTCTTTTAGATAGAGTGGGAAAGAAAGCATTAGCTGTGGCTTTGTGCTTTGGCATACACGTTTATGAGACATGTCATTAACTAGTAGTACATTTCATAATAAAAATGAATCTTCGAAATATTATTTTCTATTTTTTAAAAAACACCTGAATCACTCGAGATCAGAAGCAAGAAATCTCTCCCTCAAGAAAGAAGCAAGAAATCTCCACAGCTAGCTGTGCAAGGAAAAAAGAAACGGACGACCGAGAGCTGGAAACCCAACGGCCCACGGCGCAGCCAGAGGAACAAAACAAACAAAAGACACCCCGAGCCAGGCCGACTGCGGGCCCAACCCAACAGCGACGGGTAGTAGCAGCAACCTAGTAGGGCCCAGGGTGTCAGCGAGACGGCAGCGGTACGGGGCAGAGCCTATTAAACCGCCCCGGCCCGGTGGATCCTTTCCTCAATCCCCAACCCAAACCCCCCGGACTCGCCTGCCCCAACAGCCGACGAGCCCACCGCCGCCGCTCCCAACCCCAACCGCCGACGAGCCCCCCCTCCTCCGCCCCCAACCAACCGCACACATGGCCGTGGAGGTTCGCCGCAGCAGGGGTCCCGCCGCGCCGCAGCGCCGGGTCGACGGCACGGGGGAGAAGGGCCGGAGGGTGCAGGCCGGGGACGCGCTGCCGCTGCCGATCCGCCACACCAACCTCATCTTCTCCGCGCTCTTCGCCACCTCGCTCGCCTACCTCATGCGCCGCTGGCGGGAGAAGATCCGCTCCTCCACGCCGCTCCACGTCGTGGGCCTCACCGAGATCCTCGCCATCTGCGGCCTCGTCGCCTCCCTCATCTACCTCCTCAGCTTCTTCGGCGTCGCCTTCGTGCAGTCCGTCGTCTCCAACAGCGACGACGAGGACGAGGACTACCTCATCACCTCCTCCGCCCAACCCGCCGCCCCCAAACCACCCAAGGCGCCCAAGGCTCCCACACCTCCGCCGCAGCAGTGCGCCCTGCTCGCCAGCGCCGGCGGCGCCGCGCCCGAGAAAATGCCGGAGGAGGACGAGGAGATCGTCCAGGGGGTCGTCGCCGGGAAGATCCCCTCCTACGTGCTCGAGACCAGGCTCGGCGACTGCCGCAGGGCCGCCGGGATCCGCCGCGAGGCGCTGCGCCGGATCACCGGCAGGGAGATCAACGGCCTCCCGCTCGACGGCTTCGACTACGACTCCATCCTCGGCCAGTGCTGCGAGATGCCCATCGGATACGTGCAGCTGCCCGTAGGCGTCGCCGGCCCGCTCTTCCTCGACGGCCGCCGCATCTACGTCCCCATGGCCACCACCGAGGGCTGCCTCATCGCCAGCACCAACCGCGGGTGCAAGGCCATTGCCGTGTCCGGCGGAGCATCCAGCGTCGTCTACCGCGACGGGATGACCCGCGCCCCTGTCGCACGATTCCCCTCCGCCATCCGCGCCGCCGAGCTCAAGTGCTTCTTGGAGAACCCGGACAACTTCGACACCCTCTCCGTCGTCTTTAACAGGTAACAAACGAAATTCCATATTTCATTGTATGTCTGTCTGTCTGTCCCTTTCAACACTACTCCCAAGCTCCACTCGCACACCAAATGGCATTACGCCACTGCCTGACCTGTGTTTGAAGATACGTCTCTGTGCAATCGGTCACCATCAATCAGAGAAGCAATGTTTTTTAACCCAAAATTGTTTAGTTTGATGACCGTGGCAATGTGTTTCAACCCAAAATTGATCAGTTTGAGGATGGCATGATGACCGTAGCAATGTTTTTTAACCCAAAATTTGTTATTATACGGTTGTGTAGTTTGATGATATAAATATTGACTATGAAATGTTTCTACAGATCAAGCAGATTCGCAAGGTTGCAGGGGATCAAGTGCGCCATGGCTGGGAGGAACTTGTACATGAGGTTCACCTGCAGCACCGGGGATGCCATGGGGATGAACATGGTCTCCAAGGGCGTCCAAAACGTGCTGGACTACCTGCAGGATGACTTCCCTGACATGGACGTCGTCAGCATCTCAGGTATGCTTCCCACGTCATGCACCGAAAGTTTACTGTGCTATATTTGGTTGGCTTGTTATTCAGCTGTCAACCTGGTGTTCTCCGTTCCATTGTGAATTAGTAAATTGTACTGTTAAATTCGATAGATGATGCTAGTTATTACTCATGATTTGAGAAACATTAAAGAATATATAAGAGCACACCTGATTCTCTTAATTCATTCCAATTATGCAATTTTTGATGTCCAGATAGTTAATGAACCAGCAGAGGCTGATAGATGTTTAAGTTGTAGATTTAGACTCCCCTAAGTGTTATTTTAATTGGATACCCCTTTTGATGTCATCACTCGATCCAGACTGATGTTGACTCCAGTTGTTCTCATTCGTAGTAGTTGGGGTCACTTTTTTGTCCAATTCGTCCACCTTGCTGCCACCGATTGTTTCATGGTACTTTCAAGAGAGAACGAGAATGCGCACAAAAGAGAATTTGGACAAAACAATGCACATAAAAGGAAATTTGGACAATGCCACCTCATCCCTCTCAGATTTTTATATACACGCTTTAACGTAACACGACTACAGGCGTGGAGCAACGTACTAATAATAGAACTAGTTTAGTATGTTAAAGAAGTGATGGCAATTAACAGCAGATATGTATGCCTAATCATGTCAATACATTTATATTTTCAGTATAGTGGTATGTTTCTTCTGAAAGGAATAATAACATTTAAAACTATCTTTTTTGTTTCACATCATGGTGCTACACACTTTCTTAACTAAACTGCCATAAAAAACAGGTAACTTTTGTTCGGACAAGAAGTCAGCTGCTGTCAACTGGATTGAAGGGCGTGGAAAGTCCGTGGTTTGTGAGGCAGTAATCAGAGAAGAAGTTGTCCACAAGGTTCTCAAGACCAACGTTCAGTCCCTCGTTGAGCTGAATGTGATCAAGAACCTTGCTGGCTCAGCTGTTGCTGGAGCTCTTGGCGGTTTCAATGCCCACGCAAGCAACATTGTGACGGCTATCTTTATTGCGACTGGTCAGGATCCTGCACAGAATGTGGAGAGCTCACAGTGCATCACCATGTTGGAAGCTATAAATGACGGCAGAGACCTTCACATCTCCGTTACTATGCCATCTATCGAGGTATAAAACATCATTATCCTTCATGATCAAATCATGCTCTTTATATTCTTAGCGTGACAGTCTGTAGGTTATGTTGATTGCTGAATGCCATTTATATATCCTCATGCTTTTGCACTTGAAACCATGATCCTCTTTCAATAACTATTGATTTATTCATTTGAACAATTACATGCCGTCCACTCCGTGGAATATTAAACTGTAACAAATATCCTCTGAATCGGTATATTTAGTATTTTGTTGATCCCATGATAGGCGTTCTCATTTAATAGCTATAAGGAACCTAAAATTTAAGTATATAAAGCTGCCGGGCATGGGGCTATTTTGTACTCATTAAGCATTAAGAATTAAGTAGAGGTTGGACTACCGAAGTCGACGAGTTCAGGGATGCTTACCTGTCATGTAGAACAAAATCTTGGAGTATATGCCAATGCCATATTATCCTTGTGTGAGCCATTTTTGTTATTGCTACATCACCTGATTTTTCTAAACGATTCCATTTCGGTTGTCGTCCACTTTCTCTTGATTTTGCAATCATCCAGCTATAGTTGAATCAGCTGTTATCTGTCTTATTAGTGGCTTAATCTTGTTATGTAGCGTCTGTTACTGTCTAGGAAGGCATCTATCGCCTGTAGTGACCACTTGGACATAATAATTGCATCAATATCATATAGCACCTAACAACTAGATTTATATACATAAATCTGACGAGTGTGTTGTGATGATCGAAACGCAGGTGGGCACAGTTGGTGGAGGCACGCAGCTGGCCTCACAGTCGGCCTGCCTGGACCTACTCGGCGTCAAAGGCGCCAACAGGGAATCTCCGGGATCAAATGCTAGGCTGCTTGCCACGGTGGTGGCTGGTGCGGTCCTAGCTGGGGAGCTGTCCCTCATCTCCGCTCAGGCTGCCGGCCATCTGGTCCAGAGCCACATGAAATACAACAGATCCAGCAAGGATATCACCAAGGTCGCCTGCTGAGCGCGTCGCCTGGACCCCTTGCCAGTGCAAATTAGACACAGCCACTACTATAATTAATTCCCTACACCTTGGTGGGAGTAGTGGACAAGAAAGGGTTCCCCATGGTGCTGATTCCTTGTGCATGATCAGGAGGTGAAAAGGGTAAAAAAAACCCGTGTAGAGTAGTAGTGGTCATGGTTTTACAGGAAGGAAGAGAGCCCATCTGTATTTACCTCCGCCTTGTGCATGCACCCTGGAGTGTGGCCTATTTATTTTCCGCATGTTGTTTGTTGCTCTTCACGCTCAGTCACCAACGGTCTCTTGTTGGGAATCTGACCCCTTTGTTTTTTGTCCAAAGCTTACTACAGTTTCATTATACAGTCGTCTCTCCTTTACTGATGTCTTTGCCTCTGCTTGTTGTTGCTGCTGCTTCAGGATTGCCTGTAGTAACATTATCATCTGTTGACCTATACTCTTTTATCGTGCTACCCTGGTGAATGTAGTCAATGACTCGCATGTACAAACGATGTGCTGATTTTCTTATACTTGTGTTGCCGGCCCCGGATCTTGTTGATTTGTGATTACTATATTGTGTCTCCCGGATCATGATTCTTGATGGTGTTTGAGCACCCCTTGGACATGCTTGTTCCAGTGCATCAGATCCGAGGCTGACAACTGAAGGATAAGTTCTTACAACAATAATAAGGAATTTACAAGGATGGCACTGGCGGCAGGGGCAGGATTGCAGGTCATCAGATCCGAGGTTTCTCAGCTCGTGAGTTTCTGATGGGGGATTAGAAATGCTGAGCAGCACACTGTTTCAAGAGTGCTGCTGCTGGTGGTTTTCAACCTCAAAAACATATAGCAAGCACGTACTGAAGTTCTTTTAAGGCGTTACACGTTTGGTCCCATCTGATCCGGCAAGTTGCCCACAAAACAAATCCGTAGCTGCTCGGTCGCATGCTGGAGTACTACATGGCCTTGATAATCAGGTCGCAGCACATGCAGCGGGCCATAAGGCCCCGGGGGCTATGTATACTACAGTATTCATGTTTAAAGAGCTTAACCGCAATCTAATGCGCAGTACTGTGTCTGTGTGCTCCTAATCATCATCGAGAAACCTGATCATCAGCATGGCAACCGCGCGCGAGTGGTTAACGTCTCCGGCGGCCCCGCTAGCTTGCTGTTGGGGACACGCCGCCGCGCGCCGCCCGCTCGTGATCTGATCCACGGCGGATGCCACCAAGATCTATGGCGAGCAAGCTAGCTATACATGATCCACATTTTCACGTAGTAGCACTACCAGTGTCCAGTCGCGATCACCGTGCATGCATATGCATGCATGCGACCAAAAAACACGACGGCCGGTCTCCGTCTGACCGTGTCCAACTCCAAGCATGCATCGGGTTCTACTCATCTTCGCACCACATGGCACGACGGCCGCTCCTCGTGGCGCTGCGTTGCCACCGCACTGACTTTGCCGTTTTCTTCGTCGTCGCCGCCCGTCACGTGCGACAGCGAGCTTTGCTTTTTTTTTTCTTCCATATTTTCGTTTTCTGGCCGATAACGACGAGCACACAAAGGCCGAAAGTAGCAAGGTTTGTCTAGACGGCATTCCTCGGGACTCGGGAGGCCTGGCTGGACGAGGCCGTCACTACCTGGCCCGGTTAATTGCGACCCATAAGCCCACCGTGCTGTCTTCTGCTCCTCCTACTGGAAAGTATCCCATGTATGAGTGTCCAACTTCTATTTTTTCTTTTGGAAAAGTAGTGTGACGGCCATCCGAAATACCCATAAACCCACCCTAAACACAGACATATCCACCCATTTAGTACACACAACAAATACAAACAGATTAGAGTACGGTGTACAAAATAAACAGAAAATAATGTACATATTATAGGGAGTAATAATACGAAATAAAAAAGTACACAAACACATATTGTACAATTAAACAGAAAACAAAAAGTATAAAGTACACAAAACTGAGAGTTGAGACTACAGTATAGGAAGTACAACCAAACACAGCACGAAGTACAAAAATACACATATAATATAACTGCATAAAAAGTATAAAGTACACGGAACTGTGAGTATAACTAAACACAACACGAAGTATAGAATTACACAGAAACGGATTGTACAACTACACAGAAAATAAAATACGAACTATACATAACCGGGAGTAAAAACAAGTTCTTCAAAACCTTTCAACATGGGATCTAGTTTTGAAGATCTCGACGCGAGGAGCTAAAAAATGAAAACGGTTCGTAATTCAAATAAACGGTTCTCAAGATATATTGTTTTGAAATTTTGGTTTCAAAAAATAAAAGGAAAAAAATTGGTAGCCTCTTCTCTCACATCTTCATCCCACTTTTATTCTGGTTGTGACCCTTGGCTCACATGCAAACACCCACAAGTGGACCACGCAAAGGAATATGCGACACTTATTGGCACGACACGGTACATGCGACCCCTTTGCAAAGAGAAGCTTTTTTTAGTGATTGCCCTCAATGCGGGCCGAGCAAAGAGGTGATGATGAAGAAGTACATTCCAGGTACGCGTGTATCATTCTTTCCATGTTCAAACTCCAGTCCCAAACTCTCGTATTTTGGAAATAGCTACCGATAGCAATGTGGCGTTAAGGGGTTCAGAGGAAGTGATCAATAGGAAGATTAACATTTTATATAAAATACCGATGCGTTGCAACCGGCTATGATTTTTTTCGCAATATGGTGCTATGTTATGGTTGTTGTGTGATAGCAAACAAAATTGAGGACATCGATGGGAACCTTCATCACAACACATAGGAGGTCAAGGACCGCCTAGAAGATCTCCAATTGGGAACCACTCCGATCAGGTCACAACACTCCACTCCTTCCCAAAATAAATGTCATTAGTTGTTTCCATCATACATGTTGACGGAGGTCATAGTTGTAATGTATATTAAATAAGTGTCCTTAGTAATTTTAAATAAATATAATTACACATAAATTATAACTATTTAGTATATGTAACCATATTATGGTTGTAGCGATAGATTTGGATAGCATTGTTGACTATACATTATGTGATTAGATGTTTCCATCATATACTCTCTCTGTCCCAAGATAAGTTTCTTAGGTTCTTTCTAAATATGAATGTGTCTAGATATGAAATAAGTTAAAATACATTCATATTTAGATAAACCAAAGACACTTAATGTGGGACGGAGGGAGTAGTGGTAATATATCGTTGAACATATATCTGAGTCATGCAAAAAGATTTTTCCTCTGTGAAATATTATCTTTAACAAGTTGAAATTCTTATTTTTAATATATTAAAAAATATTGAAAACACACAGATTCTTGATGTTTGTTAGATTGAGGAATTATATAGCATATTTGTATATTATATCGTGTGGATGCTCCTCTCTACTTTTAGTATTGTAAAATATTTTGATAGGTATTGCAATGCACACAACCTAGCAAATATCTTGACGGATGTGTGTAGAGATTTCAATGCATACTTAAATTGATATATGTCCAAATGCACCTAAGGAGACCTTCGGGGTTAATTCAAGTATCTATTTAGAATCATAGGGCCAAATAGATTTCAGTTAAAGTCTAGTCATTTAGGGTTCCACAATATTGTGCTAGGACCCAAATCGAACTAAATTTCTTTTTACTTGAAAATCGAAGTAAAATGGTTTGGGATTGTCCGATCGATCGATTGGGCCACACCTATTTGACGACCAGGTCGTGCGCTAATAGCGCACGACCACCCCCCGACGCGCTTGTTGGGCCGGCCCAATTACTCCCGCGTGAGCAGAGGAAGAAGAAGATCGGCGCCCTCGCCCTCGCTGCCGACGGGGACGACGCGGCTGGCCGCGGCGTCGCCGGCCAGGCGAGGACTGGACCTCGCCGTAGCCGGCGACGACGCGGCTCGCCGCGGCGGCGCAGGTGGAGGTGAGGACGTACCTTATCTTGGGGGGTGGGGGCGGGGCTCGGGTGCAGGAGCTCGCCGACGAAGAACTTGACGCGGGGGTGCGGGGAGCTCGCCGGAGTTAGGTTTCCGGTGGGGGTGGAGGACCGACGGTGGGCGGAGGACCGGCGGTGGGCCGTGGTTGGAGGGCGGGGCGCGGAGGCGGCGCGGTAGCGGCGCCGAGCGCGGGGGGCGGGAGCAGGCGGTCTGGCCGACGGCGGAGGCGGGGGATCGACGGAGGTGGGAGGCTAGAGACGGGAGACGAGGAAGAAGAAGGGGTCCGGAGGAAGAAGACGGAGACGAGCGGGAGGCGGAGGAAGAAGAACGGGTCGGGGGGTGGGCGTGCGCTAATCGGTGACGACCAGGTCGTCAAATAGGCGCACCCGATTGATTGATGAGATGCTGGTTTGCTTAGCCTTGCTGGGCTTCGTGCAAAACTAGAGGCCCAATAGAGACGTGTAGCAGGGCACCAAACACGGCCCAGTAAGTGGCACCCCAACACCAGCCTCAGCCTGTGCAGTTGGAAATCCCTCCACATCGCTCGCGCGATTTGTATCCCCAGATCGCTAAAGAGTTTTTTTTGTGGGCTTGGCCCATGTGTGCGTTCAGGGACCTTAGCGGGAGGATGGTTCGATCCTATCTGAGCGTATACAGGCTCCGCACCACTGGCCTTAGTACGTGACCTAGACGAGAGCTAGGGTTTGGCGACTCGGCGGCGATCCATCGTCGGTGAGGCTTCTATCCCACTGCCCTCCGTGAGACTTGACCGCTGCTCGTTCGGGCTGATCAAGGGACTATCCAGTATAGTTGCCCGGCCTTGGCGATCAGTAGTACTAGTAGTCTTTTCGCGAGGGTAGATTGGTTCTGTTCTGGCTGCGGGGATGGCGGCGGAATCCTCTCGATCGAAAGGAGGGGATGACGTCGAGGCACTGCTAAAGAAGCTAAAGCTGAGTGAAGGAGAGAAGACTGGAGTGTTCCTGGCTAAGGAGGCTAGGGGAAACCTGCCGGAGGTGAAGTGGATGGCGGTGGCTAGGGTTTTGACGCGGAAGGGGTTCAGCGATGAGTCACTGAGGCGGACGATGCTCGCGGCCTGGAACCCGGCGCGCGAAGTTTCTTTTAGCGCCATTGGGCGAAACCTGTACATTGTGCAGGCAACATGTTTGGGGGATTGGAAGCGCATAATGGAGGAGGGACCATGGCTGTTTAGGGATTGCGCCCTAATGCTGGAAAAATACGATGGTGCATCTACCAATCCTCCAGTTCCTGATCGGGTGCTAGCATGGACCCAGATTCATAAGGTACCTCCGTTGTTTCGCACGGAGGATATTCTGACGCAGCTGGCGGGAAAGATTGGGAAGGTAGACATGGTCGAGAGTAAGGCGGTGGCGACGGTTGGTGGTGAGTTTAATAGAGCAAGAGTTTACCTGGCAGCGGAGGAGCCCCTGATGCGGTTCGTAACGCTGTCGCCGGAGGGCTGGGAGAGCATGATCTTCCAGGTTAAGTTCGAAAAATTGCCAAAGTTCTGTGAGTATTGTGGATTAATGGGGCATGGAACTCTGGAGTGTGGGTCTGGAGAATACACTGACGAACAGTTGCAGTTCGGTGATTGGATGCTGGCTCCAATGGAGTCTTGGCATTCTTTGACCCCTCGGGTAAGAGGTGGAGCACGGCCGGAGCGTGATGATGCTAGGGCTGGTCGTGGGCGCGGACAAGCGGGTCGTGGTGACCGCACACCTAGAGGTGGTCGTCACACGGGCAATGGCTATGGGCGTGGAATGTATGGACCGCCAGGAGGGAGGGGGGAGCACCCTGTCTGGAGGGAGAAGGAGGGTCAGAATAGTGGCTCTAGGAAGCGGAATTCAGGCGAGGCAATGCTGGAAGGAGCGGATGAACTCAAGGATACTGCTACTAGCCCGCTTAAACCTATCGAGGAGAGTTCAGATAAAGGAGTTGGTAGCGCTTTGCAACCAAAACAACTGACTTGGGAGGATACCACCAAGGGGAAGGATGGCCAGATCGTTGCGGCGGTGCCTCCACCACCACCAACGTATGTTTCGCCGAAGGAAGCTAAGAGGCAGAAAAAGAATGTGAAGGGGAAAGATGACAACAAGCCATTGGCGGGCTCCGGGGAGGAGTGCCGCCGGGACAAATGAGTTGTGCAAGTTTTAACTGTCGTGGGCTTGGCAACGCTGCGACAGTTAATGAGTTGCGTGATTTTGCACGCCGTGTTGCCCCTACCGTGTTATGTGTACTAGAGACCCAGGTGCACAAGACAAGGGTTGAAGGATTATGTAGAACGCTAGGGTATAATAAAGCGTTTGCAGTGAGCAGTTCTGGTCGCAGTGGTGGCCTAGGAATCTACTGGAATGAAGAAACAAAGATAGAGGTTTTACCGTACTCACAGTACCACATTGATGTCATTATATCTGAGGAAGGGAGTGATCCTTGGAGACTTACGTGTGTATATGGGGAAGCGCAAGTGGCGCAGCGTTTTAAAACTTGGGATATGCTCAAGTTCATAAAATCGTCATCTGCATTACCTTGGGTGTGCATAGGAGATTTTAATGAGGTGTTACATCGCTCGGAACACGTTGGGGTACAAGAGAGGAGCAACGCTCAAATTGCTGGTTTCCGTGAGATGGTTGATGTGTGTGGACTCCGTGACCTTGGTTACGAGGGGAGGAGCTGGACTTTCGAGAAAAAGGTTGCCGGAGGGACTTTTTGCCGGGTGCGACTAGACAGGGCGCTGGCATCAGCTGACTGGTGTACGCGCTTCCCAGGTGCGACAGTGCGGAACATGACGGCGGCTACATCCGATCATGGCCCTGTTCTTCTTACTTGGGCGAGTCGAGAAAATCAACGACGATGGGGCAAAAAATTCAGATATGAACTGATGTGGGAAGACCATAAGGAATTTTCTCCGATGCTTGAGCAAGCATGGAAGCAGGGAGGAGAAGTGACAACTGCGGATGATCTTCAGTCCAAGTTGGAAGACATGTCGAAACAGTTAATGGCATGGAATAGAGGAACGTTTGGGAATATTAAATTGGAACTTCGGAAGCTCAAGGAGGAACTTGAGAGGTTACAGGCTGTTCCGTTGAGAGTTGGACCCTCACATGCTGAAATTAAAGTGACGGACAGGGTGGTGGAGTTGAGCCATAGGGAAGAGATTATGTGGCAACAACGTTCAAGAATACAATGGCTCACAGCAGGCGATAAGAACACAAAGTTCTTCCACATGCGCTCGAGCCAGAGGAAAAAGAAGAATAAAATCTCTCAAATTAAGAGGGAGGATGGTTCGCTCATTGTTGATGAGAGGGAGATGGGTACAGCGACCACGGCGTTCTATAAAAAAATGTATACTTCAGAAGGAACCTCAAACATGGAGGAGGTTTTACGGACGGTACCAGTAAAGGTTTCCAGTGAGATGAATGAGGCTTTGCTAAGCACCTTTTCAGAGAAAGAGGTGAAAGAGGCCCTCTTTCAGATGTTTCCCACAAAGGCTCCGGGGCCAGACGGTTACCCCGCCCACTTTTTTCAGAGACATTGGGAGCTTTGTGGAAAAGAAGTGACCTCAGTTGTGATGAGGGTTCTAAAAGGTGACGACGACCCATCAGTGATCAACAAAACATTTATTGTTCTTATTCCGAAGGTGGCAAATCCTGACGAGCTGGGGCAGTTTCGACCTATCAGTCTATGCAATGTGATATACAAAGTAGCATCAAAGGTGCTAGCTAATAGACTGAAGGGCATTCTACCAGAAATCATATCCGAGGAACAATCCGCCTTTGTTCCAGGACGTATGATCACGGATAATATCATTACGGCCTTCGAGTGCTTACATTTTATGAAGCGCAAGAGAGCCCGAGATACCAGGTGTTGTGCACTGAAGTTGGATATGAGGAAGGCCTATGACAGGGTGGAGTGGAATTATCTTCAAGCTATAATGCTCCGGCTGGGCTTTCATCATCGTTGGGTTGAGATGATCATGCGTATGGTAAAAACTGTCTCTTTTTCAGTTTTATTTAATGGAGATCATCTTGAAAGTTTTACTCCCTCAAGGGGCATCCGTCAGGGTGACCCTATCTCTCCTTACCTGTTTTTGTTAGCAGCAGAGGGCCTTTCGTGCCTCTTAAAATCCAGAATCGAGTCATCGAGCTTAAGTGGTATTAAAGTGGCGCCATCAGCACCGGTGGTTAGTCATTTACTGTTTGCGGATGACAGCCTGCTGTTTTTCAAAGCTAATGCGGAGAGTGCAACGGAGGTGAGGGAGGTGCTGCAAATTTACTATGATGCCTCGGGACAAAGACTGAATTTGGACAAATCATCTATTCATTTTGCAAAGGGCTGCCCCAATTCAGTAAGAGATGAGATCAAGGAGATTGTAGGTGTTCATAATATCTCTTTGAGTGAAAAATACCTTGGGATGCCGTCTAATGTTGGTTCATCTATAAATGGCGCATTCAAATACCTAAAAGACCGTGTGTGGAAAAAGGTACAAGGGTGGCTAGAGCTTCTGTTGTCGGCCGCTGGAAAGGAAGTTCTTATTAAATCAGTTGCACAGGCCATACCGACCTTCTCTATGTCGTGTTTTAGGCTGTCCAAAGGGCTTTGCAACCATATCAATAGCCTACTCCGTAATTTTTGGTGGGGCTGCAAAGATGGAAAGAGGAAAACGTGTTGGGTGTCTTGGGAGGAGATGACGAAGCCCAAATTTATGGGGGGTCTTGGCTTTCGGGACATTGAACTCTTCAACCTAGCTCTCCTCGCTCGCCAGCCATGGAGAATTCTGCAGGAACCAACGTCGCTGAGTGCGCGAGTTTTAAAGGCAGTGTATCATCCAAATTCTGAGTTCTTACATGCAGAGGTTGGATCCTCTCCTTCAAGGATTTGGAGAGCTATCTGTGACGGTAAAGATGTTTTGCAGCAGGGGCTAATAAGAAGGATTGGGACGGGAGAGTCTACTCATGTCTGGTCAACGAACTGGCTGCCGCGAGATGGACTTCTACGTCCAGTTGCTTGCATGGAAACGAATGTAAATAAACCACAGTTGGTTAGCGAGCTGATTGTTGCAACGGAAAAGAGATGGGATCCTCTTAAATTACAAGCCTTTTTCTATCCAATGGATAGGGAACTCATTGAGCAAATTCCGTTGAGCACTAGATGTCAGGAGGACTTTTGGGCTTGGCACTACGAGAAGACTGGAAACTTCTCGGTAAGATCCGCATATCGCATGCTTGTCGACACAAGGAAAAGAAGGACTGACTGGGTGGAGCATAACGCGAGCTCGTCGGCTGATCGGCAAGCTGAAGAGTGGACGGCACTATGGAAGGTACAAGTTCCGTCCAAGATACGCATTTTCTTATGGAGACTAGCTCGCGAGTCTCTTCCGACTTTGGATGTGCTGTATCACCGGCACATGGCGAATTCTCGGGCCTGCTCTTTCTGTGGAGAAGATGACTCGTGGAAACACTCGCTTTTGGAGTGCACAATGGCACGGTGTGTTTGGGCACTCGCGCCTGAGGAGAGGATGGACCTGATCAGTAACATTCGGGAGGACAGCGCTCAAGGTTGGCTTGCTACTGTTTTTAAAATCCTACCACATGCAGAGCTGATTAGGGTGCTGGTGACACTATGGGCAGTTTGGCACTCGAGGAGGAAGGTCATACACGAAGACATTTATCAGAGCCCACTGTCGACGAACTGTTTCATCGAACGATTTATCGCGGAGCTGAACCTGACTGCTCCCAGAGTAGCTGCGCCTACAGCGAAGAAACCTCTGGGGCCAGCATGGATTGCTCCACCGGCAGGGTTGCAGAAGATTAATGTTGACGCCGCGACTTCCAAGAATGCATCAATCTCAGCTATAGCAGCAGTCGCGCGTGGAGAAGATGGGAACTTCCTAGCTGCGTCGTCGGTGGTGATCGAGGGGATCACGGACCCTGAGACACTGGAGGCGATGGCGTGTAGAGAGGGACTGGATTTAGCGGATGACCTACTCCTTCAGAGATTCAGAATTGCTACCGACTGTAGCAGTGTGGTGAAGAACCTCCGGGGAGAAGGACGAGGAAGTTATGGCCAGATTATCATTGAAATCAAGGCCAGAGAAAGGAATTATCGCAGGGTGGAGTTTGTCCATGAGAAGAGGACATCCAATATTGACGCGCATAATTTAGCTAGACATTCTGTTTACTTCCCTTCTGGTAGACATGTTTGGTTCGATTTTCCGCCGGATGGCGTTCGTGTAAACTATGTATCTGTGAACTCGGAGCAGCAAGTTTCAGACGCGCTCTTTTCCTCACCAGGGTACCGAAGGGGACTGGGAGGTTTTTAATGAGGCGGCTTGCGGGCTTTAATAAAGTGTTATTATCTCAAAAAAAAAAATCTGAGCGTATACTGCGTTTCTTCCAAGTGAGTTCTCTACTGCTCCTTTTTCTTTCTTGTTTCCTTTTTGTTTCGTTCGTTACTTTCTGTTTTTCTATTGGAGTAATTTTTTAATTTTTTCTTACGTACGTACCATTTTTTCGTGCCCTTTTACTTGTGCGTTTCTTCTAACATATGGTCTATTCTAAGTTTCTTTTTATATAATTCATGTTTTCAATTTTTGGGTTATTTGATGTAAAATTATGTTCTTCTTTGTAGTGTGGATATAATTCATCGTGATTTTTTTCATATAGATATGGTTTGTTCACCTTACAAAGTTTGTTTCCAAATAGTTTTGCCTTTTTGTTCCTTCATATTGAAATTTTGTTCCGCTCGATACAAGTTTCTTTTCTTTTTGTAGTTTGTTCTACGCGTACTAAAGTATTGTTCCACGTAGTGCAAAATTTGATTTGACATGCTTGTGACCTTTTGTTTCCCGTGTATTAAAATTTTGTTCCTCTTTTTGGAAAGTAATTCATCACAAGATGTAGAAGCATTGTGAGTGGATGAATCACTCGGACTAGCACATGGCAATAAGGCATTTCTAGAAGAAGTTGTGCCAATATCCACATGAGGCTCACAAGATGTTACTCCCTCCGTTCTAAATTAATTGACTCAGATTTAGTGTAAGTTGTACTAAATCTGAGTCAATTAATTCAGAACGGAGGGAGTACCTTTGTAGAGATAGCCTCATGAGCTAACTTTAGCCTGGCATGTGATGCTAGAAGATCATCATTAGAGCTAGAAAGTTTTTCATGACTTTCTTCCAATTTCCCATACTTACTAGATAGCAACTCAAGTTGAGCCATTAGCTCAACATTCTCCTTCAAAATAGATGCTTCACAAGAAGTGGAGTTAGTAGCACAAGCATCATTAATATTAGAGATGGAAGAAGACAATTTGACAAGCTTGTCATTCTTAGATAGTTGAGTTTGGAGTTGATCATGAGACTTGATAAGGAGAGAGTGTTCACTTTCTAAACCCTTGTGAGCTTTGTCAAGTCTCTCTATGTCCTCATTTAGTCTAGCATTGCCAACACCAAATTCAACTTTTTCCATTTTAAGCACTTTATACTTAGCAAGGGCATGATCTCTTTCCTTAATGATTTTAGCAATAATAAGATCATTAGACTCATCATGGGATTCAAGTTTCTCTTCAAGAGAAGACCTAAGCTCTTCTTCTTCTTCAAGAGAAGCGTTCAAGTAAGCTATGGTGATAGAGTCATCTCTCTCAATTTGACACTTCTCATCAAATTGACTTTCCAAATCCTCAATGAATTCCCTACTCTTAATAATATAAGCAATGATTTCACATAGAGGAGGGATAGCTTTACTACCTTTGGGGAGAGCACCAAGTACCATCTCACCCATCTTGGTTAAGGATTCAAAGTCAAAACCTTCTTCATGAGAATCCTCATCCACATCATCACAATTTGGATTCGAGGTGGGAGATACCTCGGAATCCTTAGCCATAAGGCAAACATGATTAATGGTTGAGGGAGATGAAGAAAAACTTGAAGCACCATTGAGGACCATGTCTTGTTCCAACAAATGTTGGGATTCCTCTACATTGTTAGTCATGCAAGAAATAGAGGATATGGAAGTATTGTTTTCATGGCAACAAGACATATGAAGCATATCATCATGAGATTTAGTTAAACAACTATTAAATGATATGCAAGGACTATCAACTCTATCATGTATGACATTTGGAGTGCTAGAAGAGTTTAAGTCCAAAGATAGAACATTGCAATGTGATAGAGAAGAAGTATAATCAATAGTAAGTTCACCATCACCAAGGCAATTTCTATCACCACTCACCATATCAATACCTTGTGACGAATCACATGTTGGTGAAGTGGAAGAAGTTGTGAACTCATCACGACCGGAGGTGGAGGGAGAACAATCATCCTCAATAATTTTGGACACTTCATATATATCTTGAAGCTTGGTCCAAAGCTCATGTGCATTTCGAAAAGGCATGATTGAAGCAAGAACTACATCGGTCAAAGCACATATAAGACCATTAGTAACTTGAGTCTCGAGATGAGAGTTTATCTCATCCTCTAAAGATAATTCTTGGGAATCCTTTGGAGGAGATAAACTCACATCTACAATCCTCTTAATATAATTTGGACCCATCGCCCTAAAAAGATTAAGCATGCGAATTTTCCAAACATCATAATTTGTGCCATCGAATATGAAAGTGGGATCGTGCACTAATTCTCTAAACGACATCTTTTACTCTCTAGGCGGTAAAGCCCAAAAAGAGAGCCCAGGCTCTGATACCAATTGAAAGGACAATGATGTCGCCTAGAGGGGGGGTGAATAGGCGATTAAAAACTTTTCCGGTTTAGGCTTGATAATTGCGGAATAAAACTAGGTGTTTAAATTAACAAGCCGACAACCTAAATAAACTAGGCTCACCTATGTGCACCAACAACTTATGCTAAGCAAGATAAACAACAAGGTGATAGCAATAGAATACTTCAAGCACGAAGGCTATCACAATGTAAAGTGCATAAGTAAAAGCTCGGGTATAGAAATAACCGAGGCACGCGGAGACGAGGATGTATTCCCGAGTTCCTCCTTGTTAAGGGAGTACGTCTCGTTGGAGAGGTGTGAACCGACACAACGGTTCAACAACCACAAAGGTTTCACCTTCTTCTCCGATGAACCGCACCACAAAGGCTTGGTTCACCTTCCACTATCGGAATTCCTTCGAGGCGGAATCCGGAGCCTTTCAACAACAATCCGGGGCACAACCGCATGTGGCGGTACTACCGCTGGGGCGGCCGGTACTACCGCTGGCTAGCGGTACTACCGTTCTGGTACCGCTCGAGATACCGCTGTGCCAACCCGAGGGCTAAAAACAGCGGTACCCCCAGCGGTAGCGCGCAACAGTGCACTTAGCAGCGCCGGAACCAGGTGCAGCGGTACTACCGCTACTTCCAGCGGTACTACCGCTGCCTGGAAAGACAGCAGAACGAAACTATCAGAAACCTCATAACTTTTGCAAATGAACTCCGAAAGAGGTGAGACCAACTCCGTTGGAAATGTACCGACAAGGAGAAGGCTACAAAAAGTGGAAATATTGCATCCCATAAATAGAGTAAAATCACCACACATGGCAAGGTGTGGAACTTTCCTCACGGTTGAACCGGCAATATTTCCGCCACCGAAAACGCAACAAGTTTTCCAAAGTCAAACCGTTTTCGATGAACAAGAGCTTGACATGGAGATGAACCAAGCTCTAGTTCCTCACCACCAAAAAGCCAAATAAGAACCAAGAAAGATGATATGCCAAGCATGCAAAGGTTTGAGCTCTCCACAAAGATGCGATCAAGTTACTCACTCGAGAGCCCCTCTTGATAGTACGCCTATCTATCCTATAGCCCTATCAAGATCATACCTTTGCCTTGAGCATTCCACTTGAGCTAGATGATGACGATCTTGATCACTCCAAGTGGACCACCTTTCTTGATTGCGCTTGCTAGCACATGCTTGATGAAGACTTCTCCAAATGCTCCCCCATACTCCATTATGGGAGGGACTCGCTAAGCTTCGTCTTCATGTCTCCTTTGCAAGATTCAATCAAAAGATATCTTCCGAGATGCATCTTATTGAACTTGCACTTCATCTTCTTCTCTTGATATGTATGATGGCTTGGGGGGGTAAACATGATTGTTCACCCAATCTTCTATTCCAAGCCATACTTGCAATGAGCTCAACTCTACACATGACCATTCTTCATATAAACCCTTGAATAGAGCATTGGTCATTAAGTCATCTTGAAGAGTCCAACACATGAACTCCTATAATTTCCCATGGACAAGATCTATAAGAATATCTCAATGTAAACATTAGTCCATAAGAATTGTCATTAATTACCAAAACCACGCATGGGGGCAACCATGCACTTTCAAAAACTAGAAGCCCAGTAGAGACGTGTAGCGGGGCACCAAACACGGGAGCGCCTACTTGACGACTCGTGCGGGGGCGATTCGCTCCCGCACAGGGGTAGGGATAGGTGGGCCGGCCCACAAACCGCTCCTTCCCTCTGTTTTTTTTTCTGTTTTTACATTCCAGTTTTTTACAGAAAAATAACATCATGAAGAAAGAAAAACAAAAAACTCAGTTTAAAAAATAATTCGAATATGAACAATTTTTATTTTGTATAATTTTTTATGTGAACAATTTTTTAATTTGGAAGATATACGCATATGAACAATTTTTGAATCTGATTTTTTTTTCGAATGTGAACAAATTTCAAATTTGAACGTTTTTCAAATCTAAACATTTTTTATTTGAATAAATTTTGAATATGAATATTTTTCGAATTTGAACATTTTTAAATGTAAACAATTTTTGAATGTGAACATTTTTTTAATGTCAGCACAAAAATTCTACGAACGGAAAAAGTCTATGAACAGAAAAAATAGAAGAGAAAAGAAATAAAAATCATAAAAAGGAAAATTTGAACAAAATTAAGAAATATTTACAAATTATAACAGAAAAAAGAACGAAAAGAAACATCTAAAACAAATAAAACAAAAAGAAATAGAAACAGAAAAAAGAAAATATAAAATATAAAAATAAACTGAAACATGAAAAAACAGAAATAGAAAAAACCCTAGATCATAGCTAATTGGGCCGGCCCACCTCGCCACGGAGGTTTTCCTACCAAACACGGTCCAGGAAGGGGCGCCACAACACCAGCCTCGGCCTAGGCAGTGGGCACATCTGGTCCTCATCGAGTGGCGGATGTGATCTCTCGAACTAATCCCAATGGGGAGTAATTTCAACTAATAACATACACATATTACTGGACTATGTAATTACTCCATGTGTTTAGGTGTATTTGTTTTGAAACTACACTGAAATAAGGTCCCATTTTACAGTTAAGAGTAGTATTTATTTATTGAAACGGGAGGCGAATGTCAACCTGAAGTAGTGCTTTAAATTTATCTATCAAACCGTCGTGGTGGTGGTTGCGCCAGCTATGTATGCCTAGTTTTGGCGTAATCTTGTTTTCCCGTCCATGCAAAGTTGCACTTGCACCTGATCCTTTTGGCATGAGTATTCAGGGAACGTCGGTTTCAGTATCATTGATCGATCATGAATCGTCGTCCGCAGCTATAGAATCCGTATGAAATGAAATGAAATGTTCTCGTGGCGAACAAAGGGATTCGTTACGAAATCTGCGGTCGCCGATGAGAGCACGCATTAGAGTGTACGTGCACGGTGCACCTTGCATAGTCCGCTGGCATGTACTTACTCATGTGCACATGGACCCGATCGACGACCCCGTTCGATTTCCCCCAGCTGCGAGTACGAGTAGTATCGGGGTCAGCTGGCACTGGCAGTCCCTTGACGGCTACTGTAGGTCTGACGGGCGGGCAGCCCGCTTGTCGGCTAGATCTGGTTTAAGGCCAGCAATTTTTCCGCGGGTACACATAGTACTGTACAAGATACAGTAGATAACAGCCGTGTGAACTGAACTCCCAACAGGTGTTGTGTAGGCCGACGCGTGCGTCAGTTGGCGCCAGCTGCTCACCCTGCCGCGGCGGCAGCAAAGTTTGTGATGCAACGGCGCGCGCACGCGTGAGGTTTTCCTGCTGGTGACGCTGGACCCTCTCTGGTTTTGTTCCGTTCAGAACCAAGCCGGCAGTGAACCGCACGTCGTCGTCATTGTCAGGCCTGATATATAGGGGCAGCCACTTCAGTGAATAGCGCTACTCTGGAGATATATATAGTGCCTGGGTCAACATTTCCTGCTACAGCCAGTCATCATGAATGATGTGGTGACGCCACTTCAGTTGCCTCATTCCGCATTCACAGGTGAGTAGCTGGCCGTGATGAAAATGGACGGAACGGAACAGACTGGCCAGTACTGGAGATGGATACATACGTACGGTAGATGACCGGTCATTTCCAGATCTGAATCACGAACAGAAGAAAACGTCCCTCTCTCTTGGCTCGCTCGCTCGTCAGGCGCCAGCTACCGTGTTTCCTCAACTGTAGGGGAGGTGAGGGTCGGTGGTTGCTGTAAGTGGCAATGCCAGGCTTGCAAGGCAAATCGAGATTCATTCTCAACTTGAACTTGCTGCTGTGGCGCTATGTACTACCTAGCCAGCGGATGCGGAAGCGGAAGCGGAAGCAAGGTAGCTAGCTGCTGCCCGGTCGAAAGAGCTCACCGGACCGACCGCATCATTCGGCCGGATGGATGGATACGAAAGAGTATTGTCCATCCCGTTGTCGTCCTCCTCGCTGTCTGTCACGGCCCGGTAATCACGCACGCCACATGCGCCCGCTTTGCTCGCGACACCCAAAGCAACACCACCGGACACCGGTCCATTAATCAAATACTGGAGCTCGCACCGGGATCGGTGTGCCGTGGAGGAATTCTGCATCAGAATATGCGGTTCGTGCACGGATCGCGATGGACGGCGACGCGGTGGATCGGGCAGGGCAGTGCACCACACGTCCCCGTCCAATTCCAAGTCCGGCTAGCTGAAGGAACGCGACGCACGCTCCAGGCCGGGACGCGGCCGGGTCAGCTGGAAACCGGCGGAGACGGACAGGGGGGGGGGGGGGGGGAAAGGCCCTAATCTTGTCTCTTTTGCCGTAATCTCCATGGATCACGGCTCTCTCCTGGACACCGCGGGGACGGACGGCGTGGAATCCGTTGGAACGTGGAGTTGGACGTACCAACCAGTATCAGCTTCCCCGGGCCTCCGGTGAGAAATGCCTTGGATTCTGCACCGCGTCACGGTTTGTGGAAGATTGCAATGGCCGAGACGCGGTAAACAAAACTCGGCCCAAGACCGACCCGTTCGCACCAACACGCCCGGTCCTCTTTGCTGCACGTACAAAATTGGAGCGACCATTGTGCCCTCGATCATGACCGCAGGGCCATTTGTTCTCAAAACACGAAAACCCCTCATTAGGTAAAAAATCAATTACTTTTCTTGTGTTTAGAGTGGTTTTCGCCGGTTCCCGTAATTAACCGTGCTTTGTATGGGTTTGGGTCCAGTTTCCCCTTCTAAACTGGATCAATTCTTTCTTCTAATATTGAAATGGCAGAGCTCCTGCCGGTTACGGTCAAAAAAAGGTAAAAAAATCAAGAACTTTCGCATACCCCAAATCACCGGTGTTCATCCCGTATAACAAACTATCAACAAGTACCTCTACGATTCGTGCTAAAGAAGTCGTCGCCATCCTCGATTCACCGAGCACAAAAGTCTCGACATACGTCCACCCCCATCACAAGTTAGTGGACTAATTTAATTATGGGGTGTTTGGCTAGCCTTTTTTTTTGTCTTTACACTTATAATTACGTATAAAGTAGTCAATATATGCTTTTTATTTGATTTTTGGCCTATACCATCATGTAACCTCAAGGATATAAGTAAAAAAAACACATGTTCAAGGCATGTTTTGCGCGTACAAATTGCATAAACAACTCTTTTCTGCTCTAGGTACTTAGAAGACTAGGATTAAATTATTCTGGGTATTGAGGTTTTCGTGTCGGTTTCAGTCTGAATGCTCTTCGATAGAAAAAATTGCTCGTTGTTTCTTATAATGCAAGGTGACTAAAAATATAAAAGGAGTAGCGGTACATAACTCATACGATGTCTAAAGTTGAAACATGCATTACTCGTAGGCTGTTTGGCTGGTTTTATATTTGGCTTTTCAAATTTGGCTTATAAACACAAAAGCACTTTAATGCTTTTGGGCTTTGAATGGACATTGTTATGTGATGTTAATAATCCAATGAAGAAAAATCAAAAGAACCTAGTATATAAATACTTTTGCGACTTGTAAGCCAAAGTAAAGGCTAGCCAAAGAATTTGTAGTCAAATTCCTTTTTTTTTAAGTTTCAATGTGTACATTGGATCCCCTAGCTAGGTAAACTCTAAAATAAGAAAGACAAAAAGGTTTCAATTCAGTAGTCACGACACGTGCATAGTCCGCAGACATGTGTGTGTACTTGGAAGTTGGAACTGTTCCTTGGTTTCGGATTAAAGCAAGCACACTAGCATTCCTTTTTAACTGACGGTATGACCAGGCGAGGCGACTAGCCTTTTTTGGTCGTAGCTAGGTCACCACGGGTAAAAGTAAACTTGAGCACGTCCGTGTCTGCTTAGAGTATCCACACTCGCCCCCCCAAAGCCTCCCATAGGTCGGCGTAAAAAATCCCGTCCAGCCGCAGCCCCCAATTTCAATTTCACGTCGGCGCGGCCCAGCGATTCATTCGGCGCCCCCAGGCGAAACCCGATACATGGGGGGCTAGTGGGGGCGCCGACGGCACATTAATTTTTGGGCGGGCCACCCCTGTTGGCGGCGCATTAAAAATTGTTCACTCCAATTCCAATTATTATTCCCTACATTTTGCCTCACAAATACCACGCGCTCTTCCGCCCGCTCGCCCATTCCCGCCATTTCCCCCCACCAGACCTGGCCTCACCGCGCCGACATGCCGCCGAAAAGGTACGCCGCTCCCTGTTCGTCGGCGTAACTGCCGCCAAAGAAGAAGGGCAAGGCCGAGAAAGAGAGGCCATCGGGGATGACCAACTCCGAGTGGGCTTTGGATCTCCAGCGGCGGCAGATGGAGAACGCCGGTCGCCGCCAGCGGGAGATCAAGGCGAAGTAGAGGATGGCGCTGCAGATGGCGGGGTCGTCGCCATCGTCTTCAAGCGCGACGACGGTGGCCGGATTTGACTAGTACCCCGGCATCCTCAGCGGCCTCGACCTCAACGCCGTCTTCTCTGCGTCGCCGGAGCTACGTCGTGCACGCGTCAACGGTATACCCCCTCCGCAGCCCTCATTCACGCAGATCCCGTCTAGCACCGGCCATGGCACCGCGCCGCAGGGCCTGTTCGGCTCAGCACCGATCGATGAGTCCGAGATGGCGCAGCAGATGGAGGACCTCATCTGTAGCGGCGGCGGTGGAGGTGGGCCGCCCTCATTCACGCACGAGGAGGCCGCGACGTATGGCAGCGGCAACGACAAAGCGTGGGAGGACGACGCATACGACTTCGCCGAGGCCGAGGACGATGCGCCGGAGGTGGCCGCCCCGAAGCCGTTGTCAGCGGCGAAGCAGAGGAAGCTTGTTGCGGCTGCTGCCAGGGCCGCGGTCGTTGCTGCCAAGGCCACAAACGACGCTAAGAAGGCCGCGGAGAAAAATAGGAACGGAGGTCGCGGACCAAAATGGAGCTCAAGGGAGGACGAGTGCCTCGCCGAAGCGTGGAAATCGGTGAGCATCGATCTATTCACCGACGCTAACCAAAACAACGACTGCTATTTGGAAGAGGGTGAAGGCGGCGACAACGAGGACGTGGAGTTCAAGTTCATTCACGTCTTCGCCCGCATTGAGTCGTGCGACAAGTGGACGGAGACGAGGACTGCACTTGCCAAGATCGCGTACGATCCCGCCGCTCCGCCAACGCCGGCCACTGAAGGACGCCCTATCGACAACAAGAAGGCCAAGGCGGCGAGAGACGCCGCGCCGGGAATCGAGAAGCTGCACGCCTCCATCATGGCCTGCATGGCCGATGCCGCGTCGCACGCCAAGCTGAGGGCAGACCAGGCCGTAAAGATGGAAAAAGTCGCCGCCGTAAGATGAGAATCGGTCATGGTGCGTCAGGACACCAAGCTTGACATGTTCAAGGCGAACGTCACGGGCAGGAAAAGGAGGGAGGACATGGCGATTCTCCGCGCCATAATCCTCGCCGCCGAAAGCACCGCACCGCGCAGACCCCTACACCACCGGCTTATTACCACTACAAAGTAGGTACAAAATGCTGGACCCGATCGATGACTCCGCTCGATCTGCGACTGCGATCGATCGGGGTTAGCTGGCACTGGCACACACAGTCCATTGATGGCTAGGTCCGACGACGGACTGCCGGCACGTCGGCCAGATCCAGTTTAAGCAAAGTTTCTGCTCACTCTCCGTTCCCACACGCCACAGCTACTGTGACTGTACAAGTGTGCAAGATACCAGCCGTCCGAACTCCGATCAGGTGTAGTGTAGGCGCTGGGTCACACTGCACGCTTCCATCTTCTAGATCAATTCGATGGTGACGTACGCGGCCCATTTCCCCTGGGTTTTCTCCTCGGCGATTCCCTGTGCGGCTCGGCCCAGTCTTTTGCTTCCCGATCGAGATGACGCAAGCCAGGAGGTGGCGGTGACGTCCCAGAGTACGTATAGTATATGGCTTTGTTTTTGAAGTGTGTGTGTGAGAGAGAGATCGCTTACTGTTGCTGCTGGGGTCATGACGCCATTTCAGTTGCCTCATTTCGCCAAAATTGGTGAGCAGGTCCGATCGTGATAAAAAAGGGCCAACAGTTTGTTTGTTGCTCATCAGTTCCTGTAAGTGAGTGGTGAACTCCCAGTGCAGTGCCAGGCTTGCAGGACAGATCGAGATGCAAAGCTTCTTCTGAAGAGGTAGCCAGCAGGATCGGTCAAAAGAGCCGAGGGGGTCGGTGTCAGTCACCGGACCGCATCATTCGGCCATCCATGCCCGTTCTCCTACTCGCTGTCACGGGCGGTGATGGCGCCCGCTTTGCACGCGACACCGGCGGAAAGCAACCGATTAATCAATTACATACTGGAGGGAATCGATTTTTGTACTAGTTCGACCGCACCGGGATCCGTGAACCGCAGGGACCGGAGGAGGATATATCAGAAAGAATATGCGCAGTGCAGTGCAGCACACGTCCCCGTCGACATACTAGTATTCAGACTCCGTATATCATCAGCAACAGTGTCTGCACGTCCAACTGAACGCGACGCGACCTGTGGCCTGTGGGTGTGGCCTCTCATCGATCGCCCGGTCAGCAGCTGGAACGAAACCGGCGAGGAAAAAAAGAAGGCCTAATCCCTTGTCTCTTCTGCCGTAATCTCCATGGATCCCTGCGGGGACTGGGGACGGACGGCGGAACGTACGGGCCAAAAGTGGAGTTGGATGTGGCAGCCAAACCATCGCCGGGACTCCGGTCAGACACGCTAGCTCTCCGGTGAATCTGACAAGATCGGTCGACCGTGTCACGGTACGGTGACGGGGGATCTACGGAGATTGTGGTAGATTTGGCACAGGCGCGGTAAACCAGCTGCCCAAGACCCGTTCGTATGAACACGTCCACGTTGTTGGACAGTTGGACTGGACGTACAAAATGCAGCGACAACTCTTCTCGGCTCTAGATAAAACCATAGTGTCTCACTTGCATGTTTTCATTTGTTTTAGGAAGAGGGTGTAAGAGTCCTACCAATGCATTCTCCAATATTGCTAGACGAATATAAATGAATGATGTCCGAGAAATAATGCATATAATTGTCGTATCCGAAGATGATAAATGGTGAGAAACGCTAGCTCTCCGGTGAATCTGACAAGATCGATCGACCGTGTCACGGTACGGTGACGGGGGATCTACGGAGATTGCGGTAGATTTGGCATAGGCGCGGTAAACCAGCTGCCCAAGACCCGTTCGTATGAACTAGTGAACTACTGTGTATGAACACGCCACGTTGTTGGACCGGACGTACAAAATGCAGTGACAACTCTTCTCGGCTCTAGATAAAACCATAGTCTCGATACGCTCATGTCCATTTTTCTATATTTTATAAGTAGTAGTAAACTAATTGCATGTTTTCATTTATTTTAGGATAAAGAGGGTGTCAGATTCCTACCAAAGTATTTTCCAATACTAGACGAATATAAATGAATGCTATCCGAGAAATAATGCATTTTTCTCAAAATTACGCGATTACAGAGGAATTTAAATATGTCTACGCTCAATTTTTTTGATTAATTACTTGCAAAAGACTACTTGCATGTTTCATTTCAAGGAAGAAGATATATGTCTTACCAAGGTAATTGACGTATCGGAAGATGATAAATGAGTCATAGCAAAACAACGATGCACATATCTTCTAAATCTCCAAATTAAGCGAAATAATTAATATATATGAGCAAAAATATCTAGGTAGCCACGTACTCAATATTTGCTTCAATTACACAATCTGGGAAGATAATGTGCATTTTGTCACTTTGCTAGTACAAAAAACTTCTTGCATGTTTCATTTTTACAAAGAACATATATGTCTTACCAATATAATTTCCGTATCGGGAGAGGATAAATGAGTCATAGCAAAGCAACAATGCATATATTTTTTAAATCTCCTAATTAAGGCAAATAATTAATATATATGGGTAAAAATCTAGGCAGCCACATACTCAATGTTTGCTTTAATTACACAATTTGGAAAGATAATGTGCATTTTGTCACTTTGCTAGTACTCATTTATATTCTCCTAAACTGAAGCAATAATGGAAGGACCAATATTTCTTCTTTCTAAAATTGAAGCATGCAATAATTTGTTATAAATAATTATAAAAAATCATCATTGAAAATAAATTAAGCGTTTGATTCTATCATATATTCTGAGTAATAATTGTACATGTTCACTTTGCTACGGTTCTTTATTTTTTCATACTATTGAAAACTACATTGCTATGAATCATTTCTTCTTCCTAAAACTCAAATGGGACATATCTTTTTACAATTTTGTTTTCAGGAGATATGGAAACCAACTTATCAAGAGTTTTTCTAACCACTCAATAGAAACCAATACGCATTGTTTCTTTGCTAGGACTCATGTATCACCTTCATATTGTCCAAGCTACGTTTGAAGGAATCATTTATTCTCTTCCTAAAATTTAAATGTGTCATCATCACCTGCCAAAAAATTTAAAATATAAAACAACATACTATACTATACTTTTCTTTAATTGTACAATTGCGAGACAATATCATTAATTTTGTGCCTTATTTATCATCGTTGTTTTTTCCAAAAAAGATTTCTAAGTACGGTGGATAATATTTTTGGTCCAATCACACCAACACATTATGCATTAATGTGTTCCTCAATGAGGAATATCATATTAAGATTTTGTTTTAATCACGCAAAAATAATATGCATTAATTGTAGATTTGTACCTAAGAGAAAACTAATGGATAGTATTAATTTTCTCTTTAATTGGTAGAAATAAAAAACTAATGCATTTTAATTTTGTGTCATTAAAACAAAATCTTTATATGGCATTGCTCAATGGAGGAATAAATGAATGAATAAATTTTTGGGGTGATCAAAGCAAAATATTATCCTCCATAATTGCAAACCTTTTTTTGCAAAAAAAATAATAACACCTAAGGCATACAATTAATGCTATATCTCCGAATTGCCCACTTAAAGTAAAAAATTATTGGGTTCATATCTAAAGGATATCTAAGCATTAATTACACACTTAATTATACGCCTGAAATATTTTGGTTGCTATGAAAAAATAGGCCACGCCATAAGTTTTACAAAGCCCCTCCTAGATTATAACAAATAAGTGTAGTCCCTTGAATTTAGAAGAAAATACCTTGGAAGATTAAAGTACCCACCTCCAACAAAGTCGATGGTGCTAAGTAAAATCGTTGAGCACATGCGATATCCCACTATATTGCCTAGATAATCCTCTATTGCACACCATGGAAAACATGAGAGGGCCTCTTATTCTTCAGAGGTTAAAGAGAAACTCCATTGAGAACTTGATATCAACGATGTTACCACTTAACACTCACAATTAATCGAAATAGAGATCCGGAGGGAGGGCATATGATCAACACTTTCAATCTTGGGCGTCGCAATAGAAGTTGATAAACCAAATCCATAAGCAATAAGAATCTACAAATAATAGTAAGTCAACGAAGGGCAGCCTTTGAAATAGAGGGAAAACAAAACAATCAAAGGGAGATGTGATGTAGGCCAAAGCGACGATCATTGACTCTGACCTGTACATAGTAAGTTTATACACCCATATAGAGGTTGAACTCCAGGATGAGGCTCACAACAATACTGATAGATGCTCTCACCAAGAACATGGTAGAGACTATTAAGGAAGGAGGTTGGCAGGTTCATATCTATGGTAGAAGATACCCGATAGGAGGAGGAATTCTGTTTGGTGGCTACAACTCTATACATGGAACCGTTTCCAACTCACCGCTAGCATTGAGAAATGGGGGGGGGGGGGGGGGTCGACGAAGGAGATTTTGGTGTTACCTCTCATCTTCAGTCAAAACTCTTGCGACTTTTCATACATATTTCTTATAGACATCTCGGCACTCCAGCGGAAACGACAATTGGGTGACATGTGGGCCGGCTAGATGTTATCTCTTCACCTACACTCTTTCAATATGTTTCCTCATTTCCCATTATTTTTCACCCACTCTCCTTGATTCAATGTACATTTTACATTGGAGTGTGGACGACCAAAGTTATCCCTAGGTCCATGGAGGGGCTTAGATGTTGTATAAATAAATAAAGTTCCAACCCATAAAATGTGGTGCCGTGATTGAGAAAAAATGTTCTTAGGTTGCTCATACAATGAAAACTAGCTATTTTACGAATAAATAAAATCGTACCAAGTATCGAGTGTGCCCCCCTTAGCCATACATGAATCCACCCTAGCTTCATGGCAGGTACACAGGTCAAATGAAGAGTAAAATGCCATACCCTAGATATAACGTTGGAGAAGTTGCGCACTGATATTTTGTGAATGTTTTGGAATTTTTTAAGACCATGGGTCAACATTTCTTTAAAAAAATCACGATAATCTCATTACTTGAATTTCAAGTTCATAGTACAAAGTTTAAATTGATGCACTTTCAACCAACCGAAAGAGAAATCAATGAGTATACGACACACACGAGCGATTTTTTGTATGTAAATGATAAAAATTATGTAAATTAATAAATTAGAAACATACTTTTTAGAACTTAGTATTTCGACTCTATCATCTTGCTATATCTAATTAAACAATTTTTACGAGATAGAACCACCAAAACATGATTATGTCGAAAACACTAACATAAAGTCATTTATATATGGTTTGATTAAGTACTTTTCATTTTGAGGCGTCATAAGTTAACTGAAACATGAGGAGGTCTTTGAAAATGATGGTGAGTGAAATACGCTCAGAACAAGAGGAGCGTGTGATACACATCATGCGCATCACTGACCTTCCACTAGAAAGGAGAAAGCCATGGATTTATATCAACCCTATTTATCATACATTTCTTCAAATTCTTTAAGTTTTCTTAATATAGTATCCCTCACTAACGTCTTACATTCACATAAGATTCTCGTTACAAAAAGAGGTAGTAGGTGCAGAAAAAAGGTGAATAACCATTTTTAATTGTCCCGTCCAAATTTTTACATGTATATTAGAAACTCTTAATAAATATAACATTTAAAACAGTTTGGGTAAATTAACAAGTCCTTTCAAAAGTTACATTTTGGTGTCAATGTCATCTTGCTTCGTTCAATAAACCTAACATACCAGCTCTTAGGAACACTCAAACATGGTACAACTCTAGATACGTCACTCATAACCATAGGAGCTCCCGACAAACTACAAGAGGAAAGGGAAGAAACACACATGAGATGAATAGAGGAGCCCGTGCCACATGGTTGGCGTCTACAACTTGTCAATCGCACACCAGCCGCTGAATGCAAGCCATCTTAATTGAGTGTTGATTTTTTCATTGTTTCATAGAATTATCTTGGTCTCATACATCATCTTGATCCAGTTAGCAACAAGGAACATTCAAGCATATAGGGCCATCCAATATGAGTCGAGCACCCTTTTTTTGTTCAGCCATTTTGCAAATTGTGTTTGGAGTTCAGTGAAGGAACATCTTCCAGTCAAGCTCTACAAAAAATCATTGACGCATATGAAGCAATGGATTTTGGTTTTGTTGGAAGGCGTCTCCTATCCAGCCTACATCCATGGTGTTCACATATGTTGGCATATATAGGAAGCGCACAATATTGTCTAGAAAGGGTCTTATGCATCCGCTGCGAGTAGCTAGCAAGATCAAAACATATGCTGATATATTTTTCAGACTTCAAACCTTTATTGGCTAAAATATGTGATTCCTCCAATCCTCCTCTACAACATTCATGCTAGCTTCCATCACAGACATAACATGTTTGTTTTTATGTGGATGCTTCCATCTTCCCTGTTGAACAATGGATGAGTTTGAGGTGATGATACCCGATCACGCGGGTTCTCTGAAATTGGTCTGAAGTGAGGGTATCGAAGGTATTGCATCTCCAAAACTTGATGAAGCAATGGTACTAATTGGTGTATGTTCACAATCTCCAAAGACATTGGTTTGACGAACATCATTCTGACATCAGATTGTTTTCGATGATTTTCTTTTAAAGGAAATACGGCAGGTGAAGCCCCTACAACGTTTTCCACTTGGTTTCATGAGCATTCGGTTACGACGTTTTCGGTGATTCAGCGGATCCTTTCCCTAAAGCGAGATCATTCTATTGTGGGCGATATTAAGGAGCTTTAAAGACGGATTTTCCACTCGGTCTCTTAAACATTGTAGTCATAAACTGAATGTGGCGGCACATATCTTGGCACGTAGTAGTATAGAGCATTCTTTTACCATTCTTCCGGAACATAACGGGAGGAACATTTTAATGATGTAAGTTTTGACATTCTCACAAGAAAAATACAACTGGACTCAAAATACCCAAAGGCCTACATAAGATTCAAACTATCGAAAGAGGAAATGAGGGTAATACATAGGAAGTGGGTATGAGTAGCATGGAAACATCATGGTAGCATCGGTGAATTTTTAAATTGGATTCCTCACATGCCTAAAACAAGCCGAAAGAGGAAACAAAGAAAACACGACGGGGAAAAGAGTAGAGAAAGCACGGTACCACGTGGCAGGTGTTTGCGGGTTTTCAAAAAAATCGTAGAAAAACCGCGGTACCACGTGGCAGTTGTTTGCGGGTTTTCAAAACTTGAGTAACCGTAGGTCGTCATTTCTTCTTCATAAATTCAAATTTTCTCTTCAGAGCATATCATCTCTTCAGAAAAGCCTCATCACACCATGGATTGCAACATCGATCTTCTAGCTCAAAATACCCCAAAAAAAAGCCTCCATGAATGAATTCGGTGCAATCCCGTTTGCAAATACAACCTCGCAGGTCAAACGCAATTGCGCATAGAGCCATGGAAGTTTGTTGGTTTGATCCTTGCAACAACAAGAAACATAAAAAGAAGACTACGGGTTAGTTGGATCGGGTCATATCCGATTACATTGAAAATTACATTGATATGAATCCTTTCTTCCTCCTAAAACTCAAATGGGACATATCTTTTTACAATTTTGTTTTCAAAAAATATGCGAACCAACTTATAAAGAGTTTCTCTAACCACTCAATGGGAACCAATACACATTGTTTCTTTGCTAGGACTCATTTATCACCTTCCTATTGTCCAAGCTACGCTTCAGGGCATCATTTATTTCTTCCTAAATTTTAAATGTGTAACCATCACTTGCCAAAAAAGTTAAAATATAAAAACATCATATTGTACTACAAGTTTCTTTAATTGCGCAGTTGCAAGACAATATCATTAATTTTGTGCCTTGCTTCTCATTATTGTTTTTGCCAAAAAAGATTCGTAAGTATGGAGGATAATATTTTGCTCCACTCACACCAACACATTATGCATTAATGTGTTCCTCGGTTGAGGAATATCATATTAAGATTTTGTTTAAATCACGCAAAAATAATATGCATTAATTGTAGATTTCTACCTAGGAGAAAACTACGGATATCATTGAAAAACGTGTAATTGCAGAAACATTTTTATGTGCTACTTTTAAACATGCAAAAATATTATCAGTTAGTTTTTTATTTTCTATCGCTACAAAATCTTCAATTAATGCATACAATTTTTTAGTGATTAAAGTAATCCCAATGCATTGCTTTAATTACACAATTTCAGAAATAATATACTACATTAATTTCTCTTTAATTGGTAGAAATAAAAGTTAATGCATTTTAATTTTGTGTCATTAAAACAAAATCTTTATATGGTATTGCTCAATGGAGGAATAAATTAATGAATAAAATTTTGGGGTGATTAAAGCAAAATATTATCCTTCATAATAGCAAATCTTTTTTTGCAAAAAAATAATACTCTTAATATGATGCTATATCTCATAATTGCCCAATTAAAGTAAAAATTTATGCATACAATTAATGTTATATATATCAGAATTTCCCAATTAAAGTAAATTTTTATTGTGTTCATATCTAAAGGATATCAAAGCATTAATGACACACTTAATTATACACCCAAAATAATTTGGTTGCTATGAAAAAATAGGTACAAAGCCCCTCCTAGAATATAACAAATACGTATAGGCCCTTGAATTTAGAAGAAAATACCTTGGAAGATTGGAGTACTCACCTCCAACAAAGTCGATGGTGCCAAGTAAAATCGTCGAGCACATGCGATATCCCACTATGTTGCCTAGTTAATTCTCTATAGCACACCATGGAAAACATGAGAGGGCCTCTTATTCCTAGAGGTTAAATAGAAACTCCATTGAGAACTTGATATCAACAATGTTACCACTTAACACTCACAATTAATCGAAATTGAGATCTAGAGGGAGGGCATATGATCAACACTTTCAATCTTGGGCGTCGCAATAGAAGCCGATAAACCAAATCCATAAGCAATAAGAATTTACAAAAAATAGTAAGTCAGCGAAGGAGTAGCCTTTGAAATAGAGGAAAAAAACACTCAAAGGGAGATGTGATGTAGGCCAAAGCGACGATCATTGACTCCGACCGGCACATAGTAAGTTTATTCATCCATATTGAGGATGAACTCAAGGATGAGGCTCACAACAATACTGATACATGCTTTCACAAAGAAAAAAGTGGAGACTATTAGGGAAGGAGGTTTGCAAGTTCATATATACGGTAGAAGATACCCGATAGGAGGAGGAATTCAGTTCGGTGACTACAACTCTCTATACATGGAATCGTTGGGAGTTGCGACCTTTTCCAACTCACTTGTACCATTCAGAAATGGGAGTGGGGGAGGGGGGAGGATGAGTCGACGAAGGAGAATTTGGTGTTACCTCTCATCTCGGTCGAAACTCTTTGCGGCTTTTCGCACATATTTCTTATAGACAACTCGACGCCCCTGCGGAAAAGACAATTGGGTCACATGTGGGTCGGCTAGATGTTATCTCTTCACCTATACTCTTTCAACATGTTTCCTCATTTACCATTTTTTTGCACCAGCTCTCCTTAATTCAATGTACATTTTACATCGGAGTGTGGACAACCAAAGTTATCCCTAGGACCATGGAGGGGCTTAGATGTTGCATAAATAATTAAAGTTCCAACCCGTAAAATGTGGTGCTGTGATAGAGAAAAAATGTTCTTAGGTTGCTCATACAATGAAAATTAGCTATTTTACGAATAAATAAAATCCTACCAAGTATCGAGTGTGCCCCTCTTAGCCATACATGAATCCACCCTAGCTTCATGGCGGGTACACAGGTCAAATGAAGAGTAAAATACCATACCCTAGATATAACTTTAGAGAAGTTGCGCACTGATATTATGCGAATGTTTTGGATTTGTTTTTAAAACCATGGGTCAATATTTCTTTTAAAAAAATCACGATGATCTCATTACTTGAATTTCAGGCTCATAGTCCAAAGTTTAAATTGATGCACTTTCAACCAACCGAAAGAGAAATCAATGAGTATACGACACACAGACACGAGCGATTTTTTGTGCGTAAATGATAAAAATTCTGTAAATTAATAAATTAGAAACATACTTTTAGAACTTAGTATTTCTCTACCTCGTAAAATCATCTTTCTATATCTAATTATACAATTTTTTACGAGATAGAACCACCAAAACATGATTATGTCGAAAACACTAACATAAAGCCATTTATATATGGTTTGATTAAGTACTTTTCATTATGAGGCATCATAAGTTAACTGAAACTTGAGGAGGGTTTTGAAAATGACGTTGAGTGAAATACGTCAAGAACAAGAGGAGTGTGTGACACACATCATGCGCATCAGTGAACTTCCACTAGAAAGGAGAAAGCCGTGGATTTATATCAACCTTATTTATCATACATTACTTCAAATTATTTAAGTTTTCTTTATATATTTTCCCTCACTAAGGTCTTACATTCACATAAGATTCTCGTTACAAAAAGTGATAGTAGGTGCAGGAAAACAAAGGTGAATAACTATTTTTAATTGTACCGTCCAAATTTTACATGTATATTAGAAACTCTTTTAATAAATATAATAGTTAAAACTGTTTGGGTAAATTAACAAGTCCTTTCAAAAGTTACATTTTGTTGTCAATGTCATCTTTCTTCGTTCAATAAACTTAACATACGAGCTCTTAGGAACACTCAAACATAGTACGACTCTAGATACGTCACTCATAACCATAGGAGCTCCCGACAAACTACAAGAGGAAAGGGAAGAAACACACATGAGATGAATAGAGGAGCCTGTGCCACATGGTTGGTGTCTACAACTTGTCAATCGCACATCAGCCGCTGAATGTAAGCCATCTTAATTGAGTGTTGATTTTTTCATTGTTTCATAGAATTATCTTGGTCTCATACATCATCTTGATCCAGTTAGCAACAAGGAACATTCAGGCATATAGGGCCATCCAATATAAGTCGAGCACCACTTTTTTGGTCTGCCATTTTGCAAATTGTGTTCGGAGTTCAGTGAAGGAACATCTTCCAGTCAAGCTCTACAAAAAATTATTGACGTATATGAAGCAATGGATTTTGGTTTTGTTGGAAGGCGTCTCCTATCCAGCCTATATCCATGGTGTTCACATGTTGGCATATACATGAAGCACACGATATTGTCTGGAAAGGGTCTTATGCATCCCCTGCGAGTAGCTAGCAAGATTAAAACATATGTTGATAAAATTTTCAGGCTTCAATTCGTTGGCTAAAAGATGTGATTCCTCCAATCCTCCTCTACGACATTCATGCTAGCTTCCATCACAGACATAACATGTTTGTTTTAATGTGGATGTTTCCATCTTCCCTGTTGAACAATGGATGAGTTTGAGGTGATGATACCCGATCACACGGGTTCTCTGAAATTTGGTGCATGTTCTCAATCTGCATAAACATTGGTTTGACGAACATCATTCCGACATCAGATATTTTTGATGATTTGTTTTTGAAAGGAAATGCGGTGTGGAAGCCCCTATAACGTTTTCCACTCGGTTTCACAAGCATTCAGTCACAATGTTTTCGATGATTCGGCGGATCCTTCCCCTAAAGCGGGATCATTCTATTGTGGGCGATATTAAGGAGCTTTAAAGCGGGATTTTCCACTCGGTCTTTTAAACATTATGGTCATAAACTGAATGTGGCGGCACGTATCTTGGCACGTAGTAGTATAGAGCATTCTTTTACCATTGTTCCGGAACATAAACGGGAGGTACATTTTAATGCTGTAAGTTCTGACATTCTCACAAGAAAAATACAACTGGACTCAAAATACCCAAAGGCCTACATAAGATTCAAACTATCGAAAGAGGAAATGAGGGTAATACACGGGAAATGAGTAGGAGTAGCATGGAACCATCATGGTAGCGCGCATCGGTGAATTGTTAAACCTACGAGTAACCGTTAATTAGATTCCCGCTCTTAAATAACGATGATCATTTTTGAAAATACAATTTATCCGAGATACAATTTTACTACAATTTTCTTAGAAATCCTTATTGTAAGTTGGATGATGTGTGGACGATCTTCTAAGAATATCATTGGATTCCTCACATGCCTAAAACAAGCCGAAAGAGGAAACAAAGAAAACACGACGGGAAAAAGAGTAGAGAAAGCACGGTACCACGTGGCAGGTGTTTGCGGGTTTTCAAAAAAATCGTAGAAAAACCGCGGTACCACGTGGCAGTTGTTTGCGGGTTTTCAAAACTTGAGTAACCGTAGATTTGATTCGCGCGCTTAACCAACGGTCGTCATTTCTTATTCATAAATTCAAATTTTCTCTTCAGAGCATATCATCTCTTCAGAAAAGCCTCAGCATACCGTGGATGGACAACATCGATCATCTAGCTCAAAATACCCCCAAAAAAGCCTCCATGAATAAATTCGGTGCAATCCCGTTTGCAAATACAACCTCGCAGGTCACACGCAATTGCGCATAGAGCCATGGAAGTTTGTTGGTTTGATCCTTGCAACAAGAACAAACATAAAAAGAAGACTACGGGTTAGTTGGATCGGGTCATATCCGAACTGCTTTTCGGCTCTCAGTAGCAGCAGCAGAGGAGTACAAGTAGCAGCGAGCGAGCGAGCGAGGGGGAGGAGTGGAGATCTGAGACTTGTGTTGAGAATAAAATCACGCCAAAACCCAAAGCGCAAAACAGAAAACACAGAGAACGCCCGCAAGCAACCCGTCGAGCGAGCGAGAGAGAGAGAGAGACAGATCCATCTCGCCGCGAGCCGTCGTCGCCGATCGCGGATCGATCCTGCTTCTTCTCGCCCCCCCGCGCCCTGCTGCCGGCGAGAGGGAGACGGCGGAGCGGAGCTTCTTCCCGGATCCGTGCCTGAGTTGTAAGCGCCTTCGTGCTCCGAGATCTTTCTCTGTTCTTTGAATCTCTGCCTGCGGGGCGGTATCGTTTTCTTTTCTTCGTGGCGGTTCTTGTTTTCTTCTTGGCGGATTGCGTCGTTGATCTGTGATCCGGGCGAGACGGGGGCTGGCTGACTGACTGACGGGCGGGTGTTTTCTTTCTTGGTTCTTGCGTGCAGGATCGGGGCGCGATCCGCGGTTCTGGAGCAATGACGGCCGAGGGGACGGCGTGCAACGGCGCGCCGAAGGCGGAATTGGCGGCGGCGACGGCGAAGGTGGTGGCGGGGGAGAGGCCGGCGGAGGAGCGCGAGGGGGTGGGCGGCCCCTTCGTGATCGTCAACGGCGACTCGGACGGCCTCTCCGACCGTTCTTGCTCCTACAAGGAGGATTCCCCCCGCTCGGACGAGGAGGATCTGCCGCCGACCAATGTGGGCCCGGATGCGGGCTCGGATCGCGGGGCCGCCGGTGGGGAATCGGGTGCTTCGGACGCCACCGTCGGGCTTCCATTCTCCAACGGGCACGGTCCTGCTCCGGCTGTGCTGGAGTCGGAGGATGGTGTGGGCGAAGGCAGAGCGGAGGTAAGTGACAACTCTGAGGATGGTCTGGGGGAGCAGGGGACTGCCGGGGGAAACCTGGGCGGGGAAGATGCTCCGGCGGAAGTTGAGATTGGCCGTACCGAAGCTGGTGCTGATTCCGCAGCACCTGCTGTGGATTCTCTAGTTAATGGCGAGGAGCTCGAGAAGGAAACAAGTGCTGCCGCTGATGTTGCTGTTCCTGAAGAACAACAGGATGGAGCCAATGCTGCTGTGGAGTCCAGTGGTCCGGATGATACCCACACACATGCTGAGTCTGGCTCCATTGTCTTGGAGTCTGAGGGTAGTGAAGACCATACCAACGGAGAACAAATTGCCGCTGAAATCATGGAGCTGGGTGCAGATGGATCGGGTGTTTCAGTGGTGAATGGACAACATGATGCTGACATGAGTGTCGATTCGTGTGTAACTGCTACTGAGCCTGAGATTCATGTCGATGAGGGCGGGCATCAAGAATCTACTATCACAGAATTGGTGGGGCAGGATCGGTGCAAATCGGCTCCTGAGTTTGACACTGATGAGGGCGAAGGGCATCAAACAGAAGCACTGAAGACTGAGCCTGAAGTATCGGATGCGAGTGATTGTGTTAAGGGACCTATAGAAGAGGAAGTTGCTGCAAACGGGTCTGTCTCTGAGGACACTGCTGATACGTCCACAGAGCTTGAACCTGCTGTTGATGAGGGTGAGTGCCAAGTCGCCTGTGGTGTTGTTGAAACAGAAGACATAATAGGAAAAGATAGCGAGGGGGATTTGCATGATGGCGAGACGGCTGTTGCTGTCTCATCTGATGAGGAAGCAAAACATCCCGCAAAGGAGGGAATGGATGAAGCCATTCCTGCTGAAGCTGGGGTGCCTGTAATTACGGAGAATGGAAGTGAAGAAGTAGTGCAAGATGATGAATTGGTCAAGAATGACGACTCTTCTGGCATACTTCGTTCAGAACAATCTGAACCAGATCAAGTAGTTGAGGGGGATCAAGAAGTCCAGGTAGAAGTTACTGCTGGCGATGGTGACACGCCAGTTTCTGATGTGAAGACAGTCATGGTAGAAATGAACACAGCAGATAGTGTTCAAACACAAGATCTCGGGTCTGCATTTGAAGACAGGAGTATACCACTGCTAGAGAATTTGTCCAGCGAAGTCGAGGAGGAGGTAAACGGACAAGCTTGCCTTGAGGATGCACATTCAGCTCTGAATGACTGTTCTTCTGTACAGAGTGGAAAGGACGGGCAGTTAGAATCACCTGGTGCTAGTGTAGCTGAGAAAAGTGACAATGCTGTGTTAGAGGCAGAACCAAGGAAAGAGGATGAGACGGAGGTTGTTGATGTTGTTCCGTTGCATGTGCCTGCAGCTTCTGCTGTTCATAGTGAGCCAAGGTCTATTGATTTCATCAATAATGATAGCATAAATTACCTAAACCCGGATACTGAGTTGGAAAGTTCTGACCATGTACAAGCAAGGGAGTGTAGTTCTGAGGAAATCTCTAGCACCACTGTAGATCAAGTTGTATCTGGTGTTTCTGGGGAACATGTAACTGCTGTGGCTGATGACGCTGAAGTCAGATGCAAGACAGGCGATGCATCTCTTGAAATTTCTAGCGAAGCTGCTAGTGATCAAGGTGAACCTGTTGCATTTGATGACAATAAAGCTGTTGTGGTAGATGAGGTTAAACCCTCTTCTGGTACAGAAAGTGAGTCTGCTGTAGTTCGTGAAGCTAGTGATATTTGTCAAACAGGCGAATCATGCGATTTGGCTGCAGAAGAGCTAGTCTCTCCAATTGAAGGTCCTCGCCTTTCAGATGTAACATCGGAACCTGGAGTTAAGGCTCCCTACACGGCCCAGGAGACGGGCACGTCAGATGAGACATGCAAAGATGTTGAAAATATAGATGCGTGCAAGAGATCTTCTGAAGAGGTTGAAACCAAATGTTTTGAAGGTATGTAAATCATTTTGCTCTGGCTCTCCTTTTTGGTTATTTGATTTGCTGTTGTCCTTAATGTTGTCATAGTTGATTGTACAAGTATAAATGCTTACCCTAGTTATTGTGTAACAGTGTTGGAACCTTCAGCTGTTGATGGGGTAGTTCCAGGGGAGCACAAGAATGATGACAAACATGCACAGAAAGGCAAGGAGAAGATCATTGAGAACTCCAGTGAATCGCCTATGGATCTTGATAAGAGTCATAAAGGAGATATACAGGTCATTAGGCCACAGAATTTCTTCCACATAGTAAGGGTTCCAAGACTTGCTGGGGATGAAGTCTGGGCAAGGGTACAGGAGGCGCAGCTTCATCTGGATCGCCTGACTCAAGAAAGAGATGCTCTTAATGTTCGCAAGAAAAAACAAAAGGTAACATGCCTCCTAATGTGCAGTCTCCTTTTCCTTCCTTAGCATGTTTCTGACTTTTGGATTAACAAACCACAGGCTGTTTTTGATGGGTATCGGGAGAAATTGGAGGCAGCACGGCAAGAAGAGAATGCAGCAAGAGCTGCTCTTGTTGATAAGAGGAGTGGTCTAGATAGTGCACGGTCAGTGATTGGGAAACTGAATCAAGCAAATTCAGTTGAAGAAATTGATGAGTTGGTAAGAATTCTGCGCTGTTGTGTTGACTTTATTCCCCTGCTTGTGTTATGTTCTTCTGGTTTTCAATCTGGCATCTTTTCTTAAAAATATTTTGATGATTCAGATTGCAAGGAAAGAGAGGACCATGGAACATGAGACCATTTCTTTGAAACAAGAGAAGCTTTTCATTAAAGAGATTAATGAACTAAAAGCCCAAAGGAAGCAAGTGTGCTCCAATCTGGGCTCGAAGGCTGAAATCAGTGAAGCATTCGATCAAAAGGATCACATTCACGAGCAACATAAGGTCCTTTTTTCTAAAGCAGCACCTTCTCTTCAGTCGGAATTTCATCAATTTTCATACCGACATATGTTCTCTTTTCTAGACTTTGAAGAAGGAAGCAGATTTACTTTTAAAAAATCTGAAGTCCCTTGAGGACAACAGAAAAAAGATTCAAGTTTCCTTTGAGGATGAAAGAGCAGTTCTGAGAAAATTAAATGATGAATGGCATGCTGCTAATGAAATGCGTCAAAAGGCCTACGTGAATTGGGTTGAGCTGCGAGCGGAACCAAACAAGAAGGTAAGAAGCTTCTTATATTTTAAGGGAGGCTTGTAGTGTAATATTTCTATGCTAAGTAAACGAAGCCGACAAGTAGTCAGTTACTGTTTCTAAAGTTTTACACCATCCACAAAATGGAGGCATGTTACCTTGTTAAATATTGATAAAGCTCAAATACTAAATAAATCTGGGTGAGAACCCTATGTGGGATTAGTTCCAAACATGCCTGATTATACTGATTGATAGATTGACTCCATGTAGCAGTAAGATGACATTTTATTTAGCGTCACCAGTTTAAATGGAGGGCCTACTGACCTGCTATATATCATGCACCTGAACCGTTGATGTCTGGATTCTTTGTAATATGCTAATCCTGTAGTATTTCTCTTTGGTTGTGTAAAAGTGCTGAAAATCCTTCTCTCATTTTTGGCATGGCAGAACAAGTATTTCAGAATGTACTTGAAAGACCGCGATGTTGTGACCAAGTACCAAACAAGCCGTGACATGGATGGACTTCATTTATATTGTAATAATCAGGTAAACCACACAAGAACTCTCCGATATTATCTCTGTTATGCATTTCGTAGTACTGATATCTATTAAACCACACAACAACTCTCCGATATTATCTCTGTTATGCATTTCGTAGGACTGATATGTATCCATGGTTTTGATGTCTTACTTGCTTAAGCTGGTCAACTTCCACGTGCTATTGAGCCAATTAGCCAACATTGTAGACACATGCCACCAGCATTTACATAGTACTAATTTGAATGTACTATGTCTTTGGATGAAAAGTTCCCACAACAAGTACCAAAATGCTCGTAATTCATAATATGCATAGTCATACCTCTGATGACTGATCAATAGCAGCGTCATGATGACTCATTTCTTAAGCTATTTAAATTGTCGTTAAACTAAAACTATTGTTCCTTGATCGGATCCTCCTATAATATGATGCTCTTTTCTTTGAGCAGTATTTTTAATGTTCTTACGTTTTCAGGTAGAGAACTTTATGGAGATGTGGAACAAAGATGATGATTTCCGCAGGATGTATGTTGAAGCAAACACGAGTAGCACTCTGAGGAGACTTGGGACCCATGATGGAAGATCACTTGGCCCTGACGAGGAGCCTCCAGTCATTCCCAGGAACAATTTCAACAGAAGACCGAATAATCCATCTCAACTCACTGCTTCAAGCCCAAACGTGCCAATTACAACTTCAGAAGCAGCACCTGAAAAGTCTGCTGCAGTTGTAGTTCCTGTAGAAGAGGATTCCTTTCCAGTTTTACCACCAACCCAGATCCATAAGAAGGCCAAATCAAAGACGGCTGGTAGTTCATCCCAGAAAGAAACAACTACTGCTCCAGTGCCAGAAGTGGAAGATGTAAAACACATTGAAAAGGAAAAGCCCCCTCTTCTGGCAGAGGAGTCAGAACTGGCAAAGAAGGCGGCGGAGTTGGCACGGAAGGAGGAGGAAGAACTAAGACAGCAGAAGGCTGCAGCTGAAAGGGCAAAACTCGTGTCGGAGCAGAAACGCAAAGCTAAGGAGGCTGAGGAGAGGAAGATAAAGCAAGCACAAAAGGCCAAGGAAAGAGCTGAGTTCAAAGCACAGAAGGAAGCGGAGAAGGTATGTCTCCACTATTTTGTGCTTTCATGTTAGAGCTCAATCTTTCATGATATATCATACTGTCCACACAACAAATTATTAATTGTACATCCTATTATCAAACATGTGCAGAGGAATGAAAAGAAGATTAGAAAGATTAGCACAAGGCCAGCAGATGGTGGTGCCGAGAGCAACTCTCCAGCTATAGCTACAGCAGACACTGAAAGCAATACATCCCAAAATGGTAGGGATTCTGAGGTTCCTCAACCAGCAGCCCCAAAGAGGATTGTTAGACCACCACCAGTACTGAGGCAGCTAAACAAGATAGAGCCCATGCCACCAACCCTGCGTAAGAAGTTTGGCAAAAAGAGAACGCAACAATACATGCTCATCGGAGTTGCTGTCGCCCTAGCGATTATCGCATTGATCCTTGCAGGCAGATTCTTAAACGTCCCGGGTTTCAGTTTTCTTGGCTTCTGAATTAGTTAGTAGTTACCCCATATGGATGGCGAGGCGTTCTGCTCACATATTCATCCACAACCGTAGGGAGGTGGAGAGGAGGCTTGTGATAGAAAATCCGGGACAGTCGTTTCGTGGGAAACTTGGTTGCTCTACCTAGAGACATGGCTTATTTTTTCTGTTCGAACTGTGGATGCCGTTACTGTACTTATTTTACCCTATAGATTGTGTTGGGAGTGTATTGTGCCTAGACTTATCGGATGGTGGTGAAATATTCGTTAAAGTGAACATAATAATATCTATAGATTTATTTTGGACATATATCTGGTGTGGTGACGGTGGTATGTTATTACATGTTATGCCTTTATGTTGGGTTGGATTGTTGCTGTCCCAACAAGCTACAACATGATCTCATTCACATTTTGCTGGAACCAACTACCTGCTCGGCGGTAGCCTGGAGAAGTCACCATGGAGAGCGCCAGATTTGAGACAAAGGTAAGTTTTATTTCAGATTTGATTCTATGTATCATCTACAGTTTTGTATATAAGTATCAGGTACACTTTTACAACGATGAACACCACTGGCCGTAGGCACACAGACACACACACACATTAGTATGTTTCTGCATCTTCACCTGAAGCTTCTACCCCTGCTCCGGCCAATGTTCTCCACGAAGGCCTCGCCAATCCCCTCGCCGATGCCCTCGACGAGGCCGCCGATGACCCCGAAGAGTGCGTTGATGGTGACCTTGGCCATGGCCACGAGCGGGTTGCTCCTCTCCGGCGGCACCACGCCGTGCTCGTAGAGCCCGTTCACCATGTCCTTGGCGCACCTGGCGTGGATGTAGTACCCGCACGGCATGCACTGGTAGACGCGCCCTGACCGGCGTCTCCGGCACACCTGGCACACGAAGCTGGTGGCCACGCCGGTGCCAGAGTCCGGCTCGGCGAGCTGCAGCGGGTGGCCGTGCGCCGCCGGGAGCTCCATCCGGCGCGTCATGGCGGCGCAGCACGGGTGCACGTCGAAGCTGCAGCACGCGCACCGGAACGAGAAGCCCTTGACGGCCTTGCCGCAGACGTCGCACTTGCACCGGAGGAACCCGCCCGGCTTCTCGAAGAAGAGGAGGTGCTGGTGCCTGGGGTGGAAGGGGTGGTCGTGGAGGGATGGAGGCGCCAGGGCGCAGAAGTCGTGCAGCTGGAAGCCGCAGAGCTGGCACATGAACCGCTTGCCGGCGCCGTACTCCTTGCAGCCCATGCACATGAAGAGGTACGGGAAGTCGAACCGGGCGAGCCGATGCTCCGGGTGGCTGAAATGCACCATCTCACCGTCGCCATCGCCATCAACGCCGCCGTCTTCAGATGGTTCGTGCTGCTGCTGGGTCGTCTCAGGAGGATCAGCGTCCTCTGAGAGCGGCAGCTTGCCGCTGAGATTTCTCGGTTTCATGGACACGCATCTGCTGCTCATGTCGCTTGAGTGCTATCATGCATTGTGTGCGAGACCATATAAGGAAGGAAAGAAGAAAGCTTGAGCAGGAAGTCCTCTCACTGCATGGTGTGTTACTGTTGAACTAAAAATGGTTAAATTGGTCCATCCCACAGCTCGCTGCTGCTGCTGCTGCAGCCTTGTTACGCCCAGCGGTAAAGCCAAGTTTCGATGCTTGTGTGATGGACAAGTCTTATCTCCTGTGACTGACTGAGGAAGTTACAGCATCAAGAAATCTCGACCTGCTTTTGCAGCATCCAGTTCCTGATACATGGGGTTCAGGATGGGCACAAAGCTATGCAAGATCAGAAACTACCGATGGGGTTAAGAAACAATGCCTGGCTACTTGCTTGATGCGAAAAGATCTTGTGTCTGACTCTGATGACCCCGGCTCGCACTTCTCGTTCCTATCGTTATGGGCTCTTTTACGCCAAAACTGTGTTAGGAGGAGCTCGGTATTCTAAAAAATTAAAATCGATATTTTTATGTTTCAGAAGAATCGTAAAGCAATTCTAGGTGTAGATCATATCGAGATCTACCATGCGATAATTTTTCAAAGGAAAATTGCTACGTCTGGCCGATAGGCAGGGCAAAGAGGGCGACCGCCCGGGGGTCCTAGAGGAAAAGGGTCCGAATATTGAAGGTATTAGCAACCATTGTACTATTTTTCATTACTTCCAAAGAGAGTTAAATATAAATAGTACTATCATTTTGTAGGTTTAAGTCGACACAATTTCCAGTATCGTGCAACACGTAGGAGAAAACGAATCCCGTCGGCGAAGACTAGTTTAGTTAGACTATTAGTCTCTTTCATGTGGATATTAAAAATTCAAATCGATAACAAGATTTCCATGTCTAATTTCCTCACCTTTTATTTGAGAAATATAAATGATTTTCATATGATGGTAAGTGCATTACAAAAGAGAAAATAATATAATGAAGTATGTACATAGTAAACTATCCGGTGATTATTGTGTTCGATTCAATACAAAGTACAAAGCAAACATATATTTTCAAGTTAATACAAAAACCAAACTTGCAAGACATATTTACTAATGTTTCAATATAAATTCTAGAAGCTTTCATACAAATGTGCTTACCTAATCATACACGAGAAAATACTATTAATACAATTAAATTTATTAGACCATACACTATAGATCCCTCTACGATGGTATTAATGATATAAAAATAGACTTGAATAGAACACATATACACATACAAATATGTACATAAACAATTAAACATAATATAAGTTATGTAATTATGAAAAATAAATTGAAGGTTAACTTGTTGCACAACAGAGGACTTAAATTTCTCATTTCTTATTGACATAAATTCAATAAAGAATGAAACAATTATTATTTGAAACATTCAAAAGTGCTAAATATGGCAAATAATTGATATAAAACTGTATTCGTTAAGATTATAGTATGGTAAAAGTAGTACGTAAATAAGTATAATTTTTTAGTATAAATATATTTACTTTAATGCGCCACTGGTATGTTTGGACATTTTATTTTAGTGTTTAGTGATAGCAACACAAGCATGTCAGGCTGCTATTTTACCGGATGCGTTATGGACGTTTGAGAGTGTCGTGTTCATATCGGTGCATCGAAACCCGTGACGAAGTTAACGTGTTCATATCCGTGCATCAGTAACCGTGGCAAAGTTATGAATAAAGTTTAACAATGACAAAGTTGTGAGTAAAATTGAAAAATAGTTTTGTTAGAAATAGTCACTGGTATGAAAAAAATATGTTTTGGTTGCTGCTGGAAAAGACATAAGTCGATTTGAGCATGCTACTGTTCATATGACAAAGCTAAAACTTATGTGGGCATTGTATTTTTGCAGTACAAATGGCTCACATGGCCGACTTATATGCCGGGGCAATGTTGCGCCCTCTCTGGTTCTCTAGGAGGCAAGGACCCCCATTCTAGGTAGCACTTCTACAATTGTATTAGGAAATGTCCGCCTTAGTCAAATCAAGAGAGTCAGAAAAGGAGACCTAAGGTGCAACCGTGTAGCGAGATGAATCTTACCAAGCTATGGATTGTGGACTCAGTATGAGGGAGCATCACATCATCAAAGAAATAATCGATCCTTACTTACTGGACCAGGGCTAGTCCTTTCTCCTATATGCTAGAGCTCTCCAAATTCCCAACGGAGAGGGAGTCCCAGAAAAGCGTCACATCTCTTGTGCCGTTCCAGTCCTAACTTCTAAGGTACGGCTAGCAAATAACGGTGAGCAAATGCGTGATTTCATCCCAATCTATCCATTAACATTTAGGCATTCCCCATCGTCCATATGATCGTATGATTGCAATTGATACGTTCGCTTCCTTCCCGTAATACCCATTCATCAATTCCACGATTCATTGTTAAATAGCTCTGCTCTTTGGCTCTAATTTTTTAATTTGGTTGATGTTGCAATAGTCACTCTAAATTATATATTCAATTTTTTTAATGTGTTCAAAAGTATATTTGGACTTTTACTTAGCTCAAAAGACTTAGAGTTTTTGAATGATATTTGAAGTATACCAAATCTTGTGGTAAGTTTGTAGAAACGTTTTCATGAAATGATTCTTCTGATTTTGAGTTAGGTGATGTTTTTTTTTTTGGAATTAAGACAACTACAAATGTCACTACAAGTAAATAGACCACAAGATCATGATGTCCAAAGCGCGCGGAACCCGACGCCGCGGGTTCGCCATCGATCTGCCTGAGGTCACGACTCTGGACGATCCATTTCTTGGTTGGTCGTGCACACTGAACAGAAGAGAGGATGAGGACTGGGTCCCACGTTATCCCAGTTCGAGGACGCGATGGACGCCACGTCAGACACCACACATTTCTGACGATTCGAGATGCTGCAGCAGGGAAGATCTCAGGGATGATGATCCCAGGAGTCGACGGAGCGGCAGAGAGCTAGCTGTACTGGACTAGTTCGATCGGCAGCATGGAGGGCAAGGCCGCCGCCGTCTTCCGCTCGGCGCCGTTGCCGCGGTGCCGTAGCAGCAACCTGCTCGCGTGCTCTGCGCGGACGTCGACGCGCAGGTGCAGGTTCAGCCACGGCGCTCCTCTCGGCAGGTCACTCGCTCCCTCCTCCTCTGCTCGCTCCTTCCCGGTCGGTCGTGTCTACGCGGCAGCGGCCGCGTCGACGCCCGCGAAAGAGCTGGACCTCGTCTTCGTCGCCGGCGCCACGGGGAAGGTCGGCTCCCGGACCGTAAGGTACTCTCCTACTCTGCTTTCTGTTCTCCTCGCGACTACTGTAACAGTTAGCGACTCCATCTGCTGCTGCATGGACGCTAAATGCGATGTGCAGGGAGCTCGTCAAGCTCGGCTTCCGCGTCCGCGCAGCCGTGCGGAGCAAGCAGAGGGCGTCGTCGCTCGTGCAGAGCGTGGAGCGGCTGGAGCTAGGCGAAGGGACGGCGGGCTCGAGGCTGGAGCTCGTGGAGTGCGACCTGGAGAAGCAGGGCGAGTCGGGCATAGCGGCCGCCATCGGCGGCGCGTCGCTCGTGGTGTGCTCCATCGGTGCCAGTGAGAAGGAGGTCCTCGACGTCACGGGGCCCTACCGCATCGACTACGTGGCCACCGCCAACCTCGTGCGCGCCGCGGCCGCGGCCGGCGTGGAGCACTTCGTCCTCGTCACCTCCCTCGGCACCACCAGAGTCGGCTTCCCCGCCGCCCTCCTCAAGTAAGCGCGCAGCTTGCCGTATTTTGGCCGCAAGATTAACTGAGATTCGTTTGGCATGATCGATCGATCGATGTGATCAGCTTGTTCTGGGGCGTGCTGTACTGGAAGAGGCTGGCGGAGGAGGCGCTGGCGGCGAGCGGGGTGCCGTACACGATCGTGCGTCCGGGAGGGATGGAGAGGCCGACGGACGCGTACAAGGAGACGCACAACCTGGTGGTGGCGCCGCGGGACACCTACGTCGGCGGCCTGGTCTCCAACCTCCAGGTGGCGGAGCTGATCGCGTGCGTGGCCAAGAACAGGACCGCGGCGTACTGCAAGGTTGTGGAGGTGGTGGCCGAGACCACCGCGCCGCTCCTGCCCACGGAGGACCTCCTCGCCAGGGTCCCCTCCGACCCCGGCAGGGGTCCGCCACCACCTCCTCCACCCGCTGCTCCGGCGGCGGTGAAGGAGTCGCCTCCCGCAGCAGCGGCAGAGGCACCAGCAGCACCACCACCAGCTGCAGCACCGAAAGCAGCAGCAGACCGGCCGCTCTCGCCTTACACGGCGTAAGTAAGCCGATCGAACTGACAGACATCTTTCGCATTTGAAATTTGAATAAGGGTTTTGATGGATTGGATGATTCGTTCAATTTGTTCGTCATGCATTTTGTTCCGTCGCAGGTATGCAGGGTTGAAGCCGCCATCGTCGCCAACACCCAGCTTTACCAGCGGCACCACCAGCCAGGCCAAGGAGTCGCCTCCTGCACCACCACCAGCACCAGAAGCAGCTGCTCCAGCTCCTACTGGTGCGGCAACAGCAAAGCAACGGCCGCTGTCACCGTACACGGCGTAAGTGAAATAAACCAATTGAGACGTACTACATCCTTGGCACTGAACGACGAAGGGTTTTGCCTCTGAAGGATGTGTTCTGTATTCCTGATGGCGTTGCTTGCAGGTACGAGGGGCTGAAGCCACCGTCTTCCCCAACGCCGAGCAGGAGCAGCGGCAAGGCGAAGGAAGTCGATTCTCCTTCTCCACCGCCCTCTCCGGATGCAACAACTAGCACCACCGTCGAGGCTGCAGCTACGCCGCCGTCGTTGGGCTCCAACGACAACGGAGCTCCAACGACTGCTGCTCCAGCGCGCCCGCTTTCACCATATGCCAGGTACCCATCATCGACTAATTTCTTCGTGCTCAGCTCCATGGCTAGGCTATGACATTTGAATTCACATGTATAACTCATTTTTCTGTGTGTCTAACTAATTTCAAGGTACGAAGACCTCAAGCCGCCGACCACGCCAACGCCGTCCGCGCCCAAAGTATAGGCCGGCCGGCGACTACTTAGACTTCTCTCCCTCCGCGGCCTCATCTGTCTGTCCCCGTATGCGAGCTAGCTCACGGCAACATATATACTGTATGATTATTGTTTTACTCGATCCAGAGTTACAAAGTATACGTTCGATGACATGATGTATACCTTCTCCCGTAGTCACTGACCCTATGAATGATTACCGATGCTATGGCTATTAGGGACAGAGTCGCAAAGCTCAGGGCTTTCAACAATGTCGCCCTAAAAACAGATTGCCCAGAGGTAGTAAGCATCTTCAACACTCGTCACAGTTCTTATATTTTTGTTAGGGAGTGCCTATGTCTCAGTTGACTGATTTTTTCTTAAGTCTCAGTCACCTCTGAACCAGTTGCACTTTTCCGGATAGAAAAGTGTAATTATACATTTCTTTAAACTGCGATTGCACTTTTCTAAAAAGTGACTGAGACTTAAGAAAAAATAAGTCAGCTGAGACTTAGATAATCCGTTTTTGTTATTCAACATATAATATTATCGGCCTTAGGTTTTTCAGTTCTTTCACTGTGTTGGTTTCGCCGAACTCTCTGGCTTTTAAATGAACCTCGTTTTCTCTTCTTAATTAATTGAATCGGCAGAATACCCGCCTAATGCCTAATTAGGGATGAAAATAGACTGAAAACTTTCCGACTTTTCCGCAGAAAAACAGAAACGGAATGGATGATCGTGTCGTCCACCCCAGTAGTAAGGACCACCCCCTGAATGTGGCACCAAAGATGGACAAATTGGGAGATGTGCTCGACAATGAAGTTGTCTACCGAGAATTCCGAGATCCAACGGAAATCTGTGAGAGCATCACATACATTCCTGTTTTTGTGCTTGGACGCCTTGAAAAGGCTAGGCGCAATGACCCTAGGAGGATGTCTGTCAAGCCACGACGAATTTTATTCGGATGCCTTAGACCGTCCCAATCGTGACCTTTGTCACCACATTGAATAGATTCTTATTTGGGGTTTCAGACCTCACCCATGGTTTCTCCGGAGAGGCCCAGACGTGCCATAGACATCGAAGGCGAAGAGCTCTTGAGAACTTCTCGGGGTTTAGGATTCCAAGTCCCCCTAGCTTCTTTGGGCGGCAAACTTTGTCCCAATTGACCTTGCATTTCACATCAATTCTATAGCATTCCTCTTATAAACTTGTCAAAGGCCTTCAGAGTGCGCTTGTCAATCTTGATGGTTGTCAGAAGAAAGATGGGCATCGAGGAAAGGACAGACTTGACTAGATCCAGACAACCCGCCGGTTGATATCCTCCAAAAGAGTAACGAATGTGTGTGAAGGTAGGCTCAAGTGTTGATTCTGGTCATGAGCGTAATGGTATAAGTCTGCCTATTTGCCCTTCCAAGGTTGCAGGTGATTAGCGGCCTTTTCGATGTAGAGTTGGAGTTCCGCACGACGAAGTCTACCCAGGTAGAGAGGTAACCCAAGATACTTGATGGGGAATTGGGAGATTGCAGCAGGGAAGTCCGTCATGATCACTCCCAAGTCAATATCGTCGCATCTGATTGGCGAGATGGAGCCCCTCACGAAATTTGTAACGAGGCCCATGACCTCACCAAAACTTTGGAGCGTGAAGGCGAGGTTGGAAATATTGTTCCCCGAGGGAACAATAAAAATGTTTGTATCGTCAGCATATAGAGAGACAGAGACACGTAGGCTTGCCAGACGATCAGGAATGGGTTGAAGGAGGCCTTTTTCGGTTGCCAGTTCCAGGGTTCTATTAAGGGGATCAATACTGACGCCAAAGAGCAGCGGTGATGAAGGATCACTCTGTCTTAGGCTCCTCCAATGCAGAATGTCCATCTTAGGGACGGCATTAAGCAAAACACGCGATGGTGTCATGGAGAAAGGATGGAAACCCATGTTCTGCATCTGTGCTGGAAGTCCCGACATTGCATGACGTCAAGGAGATAGTCCCATGTTACGGAATCGAAAGCTTTGGTAATGTCCAACTTGAATAGCAACATGAGTGAACGGTTGCGATGAAGGCGAAAAGCCGTGTTCTGCAGCAATGAGCAGTATAGTTGTACATACAACCGCAATATAGATGGAGCAGCGAGACTCGAAGGCACCCAGTTGAGCTAAGAATTAGAATATACTACTACTCAAGTTGGAGATCTTACTCGATCAGTACTTACTAGTTACTACTAAGATGGCCTTTCTGTCTTTCTTTAACACCAACAGACAGTCTAATGGTGCATTAGCAGCATCAGCACGCCGGGATCGTATACTGCCTTCTACTCATACGTGCCTAAAATATCCGTCACTTTTGACTTTGTCTCAAGAACTGAAGTCACCGTCATCGATAATATAATCTGCAGATCTTCTAGAACTAGAAGCTTCTGGTACGTACTACCGGTCACTTCTCAGAATACTACAACATATAGCTAGCTTACGTACGAAACGCGAAGTAGATTCTGTTCGATCCATTGAGATAGAGACTGATGATCCACAAGGCCGTCCATGACCAGAATTACTAGAGACAATTATCGCCACTTCCACCAGCCGCAGCAGCCATTAATTAGCACTGACCGAATCTTGAACACACCGACCAGTCTAGCTTTGCTTGCTTACTGCTTTGCACTGTTCTTCAAAAGACCGATCTGCCGGCCGGGAACTGGACTGAAGAGTGCAACCAAAAGGAAAGCGTAGGACGATGAAAGAAGCAAGAAATCAGTTTGGGCCCGTCTTTCCGGTCTTAAAGGAGCGGACAGAAAGCAACAAACGGCACGATCGTATTATGATGGAGAACCATGGGAGACAAATCCGCAGTCGTAGTTTACCCGTCTTGCTGAGTTTACGCCTTAAGCGTGATAATGCAAATGGAGGTTCGGCTATCTTCTTCGTCGGTGGTGATCCCGTCCTGCCGGCCCTGACTTGACCACGACGAACCAAGTCGCGGTTGCGTCTGCCCGTAAGAAATCATCTCGATCAACCGCGCGCTACCGCAAGGGAGAAGAAGCCAGTTACCGCAGGCAGCAATCGACGCGCGTGAGAGTGACCGGCATTTACGAGCGCACAAGCGTAAGCGCGTATAAACATAGAGAGACGAATGCATGTGTGGTAGTCATGCGGCAGAGCATCGATATGGATCGTTCAACCCGATCATCAGTAGCTTTCTTACCTTGATTATTGTTAGTGATGGGTGCATGCATGAACTCTGGTGCGACAAGTTAACTGAGCTAATTTCCTGTTCCCCAAATGCCAAACGCTCCGATTTCAGTCATCATCACTTGCGCTTAATTGAATGCAAGGCCTGATTCAACATAAATATCCGGAGAGATCGGTATTGGTTGTGTATGGCTAGCTAGCTTCCACAGTAGTTCTAGGCGCCTGCTCCTGCGTGCGTGTGTGATCTTTTCTTATGACACGTACTACTCGTTAGTTTATAAATTTGTTCGATAAATTTTATGAGAGAAAGCTGCGTGGGCACGATTCAAAAGGCGCAAGAGTGAATCCTTCTTCGATCTCTCCCAAAACAAACGGTTTTTCATAGCTATTGCGTATTCCCTCCATTTCTAAAAGAAAGGCGTATAAATTTTATAAAAACCATGTGAAATTTGCAACTTTATAAGAAAAAAAATCAACCTATACAATTACAATGAATCAATTAATTTGATACATCATTAAATATGTTTCTTACTCCTTCCGTCTAACAAAGGATGTCTTGGTCTTTGTCCAAATTTAGATGTATCTATACACTAAGTCATGTCTAAATACATCCAAATTTTGACAACGTCCAAGACATCTTTTATTGGACGAAGGGAGTATATTATATCTACATGATATTATAGCTGTTCATCATTTTTTTATAAGCATGGTATAATTTTACATTGTTTGACTTTAGAAAAAAAAAATCTAGCTTGTTTTCTGGAATGGAGACGGTACCTAACTACTGACTACGCCCTCGCTCTTTTTTAGACATTTTCAGTGTACTACTTTTTAAAAAGAAGTTCTTGTATGAAAAACCCACTAGACCTTTTGATCTCTCTTGTTTAAAATCACATGGCTAGCCGGTTTTGTTTGAGTTAGGGCTTCTTGGTTAGACATGAATACTGATAGACTTGACCACAATAGGGGTCGACGATGTCGAATTGCAGGATTAAAAGACACTAGCACTAATAAAAAAATACATGGACAAAAACTTAGGGGCCAGGGCCAAAGAGGTCCAACGGGCCCTCTCTCGAGCCGTAGATTCAAATCCACACATACTTGTCTATACGCCGCAAGCAAGTGCTCCATTCACTGCAGAGCGCTGCCGATGAGGCAACTGGCCGTACGAACTCGACCACGCCTTGATTGCAGCCTTCCGCCGTGGAAGGTTTGAAAGGGAATTTCCCTCACGGTCTGGTTTTGGTATTAGTGGGCGGACTAACCTATGCTCGAGCTAAGTGCCTAGCCACATACAGAGAGAAGCATAGATGGTTGGGGATACGTGGACGAGAAAGGTGAAAATAGACGGCGTCCGACCATTTTGTTTGGTTGAATCGTTTGAAAAAGTCGTACTATCAAGATGGGGGCCACATCGAAATTATTAGTGGGATCAATCAAACATATGAACCTTTGCACCCTTTGTAGATCTTGTTACCGTTGGTTGTTTGAGCACCCTAAAGGAAGGAGTTATCGTGCAGCTTCACCTCAGGAATAGTCTTTTTATACTTAAAAAGTCATCAGTTGAGATAATTACTGACGGTTGGCTTAAAACCGGTTAGTGTTGTGGGGTCAGGTATATGCTATTCTATACTAGTGTCTGAATTATTTCTGTGACAATGTACAATGTTGTACCTCGTGTTCATGCCCACGCGTTTTCTAGATTTTTTGTTGCATTTACAATGTGAATGGGTGTAGGTACAACCAACTCAAGTACAACTTTCTACCAAAAGAGTTTCTACAACTCAATGAAACATGTGTATGTAAACCAACCTTTTGAAAGTAGCCACGAATTGTAATTTGTAAGTTTTCAAGAACTTACAAAAGAAATCTCCCCACAAGTAGGCCAATATATATTTTTGGTTAACTTTAGCTAAGCGATATGATCATTCGGGATATATGGGAAAATCATAAAATGAGAATTTCACATAAGATGCAAGCGATACTATCATTTTACATTCGGCTATACTTAATTATTAGCTGAGACTTTTGCCAATATAAGGTAGTGAGGACGGATGTTCGTAGTGGAAGAGTGAAAAGATGGGAATGGCGTGGACTAAGGCAGGATCGATGGTGGTGATGATTGCACGAAAACAGAAGAAGGTGATTGCACGAAGAAGAAGAAGAAGAAGAAGAAGAAGAAGAAGAAGAAGAAGAAGAAGCGAGTGTTTAAAAATTAGAATAGCTGAAAAAAGGGATAATTATGGTTCTTATACAGAATACTTCAATGCCTGAAAATTTTCATGATTTTAATTTTTCTGCTGATGTCCCAAAGTCATGTGTGTACTACGTACGTTCTTGCATACAGTAGTCATTTTCTTTTCCCGGTCTCCGGCCTGCTCATCGTATAAAAACATCCCGGCAGTATCAACCGCTCACGCGTCGATCGGAAAGCAATTGGTATATGTAGGATTACGAGCAGGCAAAGGGGAAACCACGCGTAATCATCTCCATAACAGCAGACGCGTTCCGTGTTGAAATTTCAGTCACCAATCTGCCGCCGTGTGCGGTCTCTTGTCTGCGTAGAGAAATTTGTGTCTGGTTTATGAATGTATGTAACCGATTCAGACATATGCAACTCCAACCTCCATATATATATATAGTGTCATCATCAAGACATCAGCCCAGACCTGCAACTGTCATCTCGATACACAAGATCACTGGACCATTTATCGCTCGGACCACGACTTCCAACAAAGTCCCAACTAAATTACCAATCAGAAATCCACCCAAACATTTCTGTGCTTTTTTCAGTCCTTTTTCTCAGCCTAACATTTCTAAAATAATCTGCACAAGACACACTAACGTTTCTGTGATTTGGGACCAATCTATGGGTGCTACGTATCAATCTAGTACTTGATCACTGGTTAGCATCGTAGTTACTGCACAAGACACTAACGTTTGTGCCTCACAAGTTGCGTCAACCAGGTGCAGTATATATGTACTCCTACGTAATAATACCTGATAATGCAGTTGCAGGAACTCCTACGTAGTACGTAGTACTTTTTTGAAGCTAGACAAGAACTCCTAGGTACGTAGTACTGAAATTCAGTTGCAAGAACTCCTGCGTAATACTAGTACATGTACATGAAAAATAAAGCGAAAATGCAGCTGCAACATACAAATGAATAGCAGCTAGCAGCCGGCCGATAGCCGTCTCCACTTATTGTATGGTTTGTGTAATGTATCGCCCAACCCAACCCAATCTTAGGATGCACGCGGTAGCAAGATTAGTACTAGTGGGGAAATATATACGGAGCTGGAGTAGGTTGCAGTACGTTGCATCCTGTCGGCCACTGTCGATCGGCTACATCTAGGCCTTCCTAAGCACTGATTAACTATTGGATCTGGGTGACTTTTTGCAACACTAGTTTTTTTTTTATCAAGTGCATTTTGCGGCTGTGTTCCAATTAGAAAAATCCACTTATCTTCGTACTGAAGCAATCTTCTATTATATACCAAAAGCAATATACGGGAAATCTAATGAAGCCACCACGTTAAGGCACATCATTTAAATTAATCATAGTGGTTAGATCTAAATTGTATGGTCAAGATTAAATGAGAGATTTGTTGCTACGTAACCGCAAATCTTAGTTTGACACGTTGAATCTAAATTTAAAAAAACGTAGCAGCCCAACTAGTACGTAACATATGCTCTGAACAAATCGACGTGAAGCCTGATGCATATAAGCCAATAACTAGCGATCGATTGTTTTCAAGAAAAAAAACTAGAGAACGGTTGCTGAGCTTATGGAATAAAAAAAAAAACTAGGCATATCAAGTTGCTCATCTCAACTAAAAAAAAGCTCCGTCACGATCGAAAAAGTAACCTAATGGCCCAGCTAAAATATGCTGGTACACGTACATGAAATATAAAGGAAATTGACTATTTTTTAAGAAAGGAAAACTACTTATGTAGGTATACTAATATGCTCACTCCGTCTTTAAATAAGTGTTTGCCAAAAGTAAATGTATGTAGACACGAAATATGTCTAAACACGTCCATTTTTAGCCAATTTTAAGATAATTATTTTGAGACGGAGGGAATATGTATATGTAATACCTCTCTGCATGAGTCGATCAAAAAAGACAGGATAACAACATGATTTTTTTCTCTAAATATAGAGGTGATATCTAGATGTACACGAGTACACTGGCACAATACACACACTCACTGATGGTTTACTAATGACAAGAGCTGTCAAGTTTCAGTATTGGCAAAGCCACCACTTTCAACGGCAATGTCGTTTGCCATCCAAATGATAATCTGCTACGGCGAGACACGCATGGTGCAAAAACATGTGTTTGGGTTGGGAACAAGCACATTCCTACCCATGTAACCACACATTGGTTTTCCAAAAAAAATTACACTTCTAATTTTGCATACAAAACATACACATGTATAATAAAAATTTGACAATCAATTTAGTGAAAACATTATGTTCAAGAATTCGTCGTATCCTGCCACAAAATAGCACAAGCTATACTGAAGACAAAATCCGGGAACGTTCAACATTGACAAAACCACCACTAAGCTATCGATAAGAATGTCATCTTTGATTCAAAATATAAACTCCCTTAATGAGCTGACACGACATGTCAAAAAACTAGGGTGTTGATTTGTGGTGATTACAAATACAAGCAACCTTCTAGCTATTTATCCAACCACTTCTCTAAAATATCTATATTTCTAAGTTCGAATTTAAACCTTAGAAGAGTATATGAATGTTTGAAAATCATTTCTTGAAAAACATTCTTCTAAAGGCTGCACATCATAGTGCGATGAGACTAAAATTTTAAAAGTTCCACGATGACAAAAGAAACACATAATCTTCACGAATTTAAGTTTAAATATAAAAATGTGGCTCGCGATTATCTATTTGTTAACTCTAACCATCTAAACCATATGGGCACATCACATTGATAAAATAGCCAACACCAGAAATAATCAGTTTATTCTCCAATAATTTATTGTATGATAAAATCATAGTAATTCTCAGGATAGACCGTTTTATCTTAATTCGACAAACTTTTTAGAATAGTTAACATGGTATTTCTTAGAAATGTCAAGATGGTTTCTTTCCAATAAATCAAAAGATTCTAAGCATGTAATATTTTATCTATCATTATATTTACAATAGTTATATAATGTTATGATTTAAATTTCTCTCTTTGTAGTGTCTACGAACCACCAATTTAGTTCATAAACAAATTCAGTACGTAACAGACACAATGCCCTCGCATTTGCGAGGGCCAACTTGCTAGTTTACTTGAAACAATATTACATACAATGCGAACAAGATCCGTCGTCGGGGAAAACAATTCCCAGCCGCTCCCATAAAAATATGGATGGACAACTTAGAATAAGTAATCTGATTGTAACGTTAGACTTATAAGTGAGTTAATTTGCAACATACGGTAGACGGATCCGTCTAATCTATGCATAAGATACGAAGCATGCAGTGGCAGGTCCCGATCAATAGAAATGGGCGGCGGCCATGGGCATGCATGCCATGAATCATCATGTGTGCACAACCTTGGCAAGTAAAATCCTAGATTGAGTAGAAGGCATCCATTCAGCAAGCCAGACAGCGACGACTCCGGCCCTAGCTTCCGTATATACTCCAGGACAGGCATTTGTGCTAACATTTTGCATTTGACCCCCTCACCTTTGCATATTTCTTGCAGAGAAGTACTCACCATTATGGAGATACCTCCTTAACTTTTTATTATTAGTATTAACAAAATACTGATCATGCACTAACATACAGATTACTCCAAGCTGATTATATTCTTCGGATTCATTTGGTAACAAGAAAATTACCATTTTCAGATTTATGCATAAACAAGAACAAGTTTTCGGTTATCCATTGATAGACAAAAATAAACCTCCAATTTTACATTTCACCATTTCCTGGACCATTTCTCCAATTTTCGGATTTACAATCATCTCACGCATGGAAATAAAATCATCTCACGCAATATTCAGGAAATGAATCATCTTACAAAATAAATCATCTCACACATGGAAAATAAAACATGTCACATGTTTTCGGATTTACAATCATCTCAGACAATATTCAGAAAAAAAAACAAAAATATTGGACCCAAATCAACGTATAGAATGCATTTCAATGTATTATCCAACAAAAAATTAGGAAGCATGATTATTGCTTGCCGAAATTTAGATGTATTATCCAACAAAATAATACGTTCATGCATCAATATAAGGAAATATATAGAAAGCATTTCAATCAATAAAAAATTCGGATTTTATGCATTGATAGAGAATGTACAGCGCACATTCTTTTCAGATGATTTAAGAGAGAAAAATCAATCAATGCATTAACCAGAAAATTAATATGGTTGTACAGAACAAGTTTTTTAACGATTTTCGGATTTAGGCATTGACCAGATTTTTGCAAGCGCCATTTTCGAAAGTCTATCCTAATCAACGCACGGAAATCTGATCCAGCATTTACATGAACCGAATCAAAATGTTGAAACAAAACTGGATCCATGATTTCCGGATCCTGCATTAACATGAACCAAAGCAAATGTTGAAACAGGAAATTGATGCTAACAAATTCATTCATACGATTTGTACACTGGACCATTTTTTCCATGGGAAATCCGGAGGATCTAATGAACCAAAAACCTATGGATCTCGTAAACGAATCCCTGACAAAATCCAGAACATAACATGCAACAGCCAGATCCACGCGGCCAGAAGAACATAATAGAACCACAAAAATGCAAGACCAGATCCAGGAGGCCAGAAAAAGAAAAATCAAAAAGGTGGAGCAAGGGTCAGATCCATGCGGATTTAGGCCCTCAAGTCCGGATCCGGTCGGTCGCCACAGGCCAATCTTGTCCCCGGCGCCCTTCTCGCTGCCGGTCGGTCGCCGGACGTGGCTACAGTCGGCGTGGCAAGGAGGAAAGGTTGATCGATGTTGGAGGAGGGAGGAGAGCTCGGGGTGACGGCTGTGGCGATCTCGATAGCCTAGGGCTCGAGCTGGAAGGCGAGCTTTTCGTCCATGGCCGGATCTCGTCCTCCGGCTTGGTAGTGGGCGTGGCGGCGGTGGGAAGCTGGGTGGGGTGTGGTGCGGTGGTGAGCTGGAGGTGGGAGGAGGAGGCTGGAGCGGTAGCATTTGGGGGAATGAACCGGATTAGGGTGAACCCGGTGCTATTAGCGTCTATATATAGGGTGTTCGTTTTGTCTATTTTATCAAGTGGAGAGTCTTTTTTACAAATATCACACAGACTGTCGGATTTGGGATGGACGTCCCAGATAGATTGTGCGGCTCATCATAGGTGTGCGATTGCATTTTCGCCTAGTGTTATTAACAATCCAGGACAGTTTTTTTTTCGGCCAGGCATTAGTGGAACTAAAATGATTGGCTGCACACCCTCCCAGGATGATTCGACGGCCGGCGGCAGGTCCACCTGCAAGTGTGTGCAAATCTGTACTGGGGATCAACAGATATACTACATATTTATATTTTGTTCTGAATGAATAGTTAATTAATGTTGTGGAGTACATCAAGTTATCAACACAGCTGTGTCGAAGGAGGCAGGGAATAATTAACGTGTGTTGCAAGCATGAAAAGCCAGTAAGTGCTGCACACCAATATAACGGCAGTAAAGCTAATTCAACTGACAGAGACTGATGTACCGAAATATGCTAGCATGGAGTCGTGGGTGGTGGTAGTGGACGCTAATTAGCCCAAGGACTATGTCTCTTCTTCTTCTTAGCCGACCAAATCGACCACCACCCCCACCCCCCGGCTAGCCTTGTAGACATCCCCATGAGCAATCCATGGCTTTTTACTCGCTAGATAAGCCTGCTCTCACCGTCTCTAACCTGTTACTGTCACTGCACAAATTACAGTCCGATGGATGCTTTTTGGCGCATATAAATAGGACCCCAATCAGGCTTCCCTAGCTACCAATGCAACTTCATCCTCTTCAGCAGTATTGCAATTGAGCACCTCATCTGATTCAATCTCTCCCGAGATCGACTACAGCAACATAACAAACGACTCTCCTCTAGTCCACTGTTCCAACTTCCAACAACCAAGCAAGCAGCTGCTAAGCGTTAAGCTAGCTCTTCTTCCCAGAGCTGCGTAATTCCCCTGGTGCTCCGTCCTCTCCTCGATCCGTTTGGTGAGCCCCCAACCTATGATATTTGCATGTTTCATTCTATGTACACCTGGTCTGTTACTTAATTTGTTCGTCCTATCTATCGGGAGAGCATGCACTGCTACTGTGCTACACCCGCCAGTTTTTATTCCACAAGATCATAGCTAGGGTGCGTACCATCACCAACAATCAGTACTGGTTCCATGTAACTGGCGAGGGAAGTTTCAGAGCTACATATGGGGATCCGCTTGAGTTGAGAGTTAATGTGAATACGATTATCAAACTTATCCCTCGTTCTAGCTTGATTCTGAATTCATCTCTCTCAACGCATGTACCTATAGTCCAGTCCACCACAAAATTGACAAGAAACCAGATACTAATTCTCTCTACCTGTAGTGTAGTTACGTCTCCAGTCCAGTACCAGTAGGCCGGCGTAGAAAATCATGAAAAGTACACAGAGATCACAAAGAGTGTGTGTGAGAGGGGAGAGGCTAATCCTGAAGTGCACTCAAAGGAACATGTTGGCTTTGCATTCATACCCCTAGAAGCTTCACTCTCACAGCTAGCATGCACTGCAGGTCCTTTTCACTCGCTCGTCCATTCATTCCCACTTTAGAAGCTAGACCCACATTCCACTCCATCAAGTGTTTTGCAATCTCAGGCTAGATTACAAAGTGTACTTTGTCCTGTGGAAATGCATCGAGGACATATAGGTAGATTAGATAGATTTGGTTTGCTGCGTGTGCAGTGTGCTACATCCATGTTGCTAGATCACAATGCTCCTCAATACAAATAGAAGGTCATATGAGCGAGCGAGCGAGCGTGCGTGTTCGTTGTCAGCAGGTCACCTCTCATTGCAGTTTTGCACGAGTGCACCAACCAACCTAGCTTGCAGTACTTGTCTAGATTTCTAGCTGTCTATAAAGATCTCATTCTTATTTGGTCCACACGCATACATATAACAGGGAGCAAGCAGGCCGTCTCTGCATATCGATCCTGTTTCATATGCATGCACACTAGCCAGCTAGTAGTAGTAAGTTGAAAAGGTTGTGTCTCATGTCTGCTTGATTTCAGCAGAAGGCAGATAGGTGTAGCAATGGAGGAGGCATGTGTTCCCCCAGGGTTCAGGTTCCACCCAACGGAGGAGGAGCTGGTAGGGTACTACCTCGCCAGGAAAGTGGCCTCCCAGAAGATCGACCTGGACATCATCCAGGAGGTGGATCTCTACCGGATCGAGCCATGGGATCTTCAAGGTACATACACATGCTATATTGTTGGTTCTGTAGACGGTTATTGATCGATCGAGTCCACGGCTCCACGCTAGTTTCTCATCAACAAGTTAGCATGCAATTGACAATGGTGCTGATTTGTGGATGCAGAGAGGTGTGGCATGGGAGGAGGAGCACACGCAGCAGAGGACGACCTGTCGTCGTCGTCGTCGGAGCGGTACTTCTTCAGCTTCAAGGACCGCAAGTACCCGAGCGGCACGCGCACCAACCGGGCCACGGCGGCCGGGTTCTGGAAGGCCACCGGCCGCGACAAGCCGGTGCTCTCGTCGAGGCCGCCGAGCCGGGGCGTGATCGGCATGAGGAAGACGCTCGTCTTCTACAGGGGCCGCGCGCCCAACGGCCGCAGGACGGACTGGATCATCCACGAGTACCGCCTCCAGTCCAGCGAGCACGCCCCGACGCAGGAGGAAGGCTGGGTGGTCTGCCGCGCGTTCCAGAAGCCTATCCCAAGCCAGAGGCCCTTCGTCTTCCCCACCTACGCCGCCGCTCCCGGCTACTACCACGACCCGCGGCCGCATCTGCATGGCTATGGCCATGACGGCGATCTCCGTCACTTGCTCCCTGCCGTTGCCGGCCAGGGTGAGGACTTCGAGTCCAAGAAGAATCTCTTCAGCAATATTATCCCCCAGCTTATTGAGAGCCCGCCGACGGCCACCGCCGTGTGCGGCGACGCCGACGACATCGCCCAGCACGGGCAAGCGGCGGCTCCCATCGACTGGAACTTCCTGGACAGCTTGCTCTCCACATCGCTCCTACACGACTCCTCCCCTGTCGTCAGTGCGGCCTCCCACTTGTACCTAGAGTCGTGAAGAACATCGGTTGATTTCGTCATGCTGGATTTGCTAATGATAATAATTTAGTAGTACAGACACGGTATATCCCACATGATCGTCGGCCATGTGTTTGTGTTGCATATGTACTCCCTTAGTTCAAAATTAGATAGACTTCTATGAGGTTTGATTCAGTGCTTCGTCCCTGGTGAAACTTGAAGCGGTAAGTATGTACCGGTTTTTCTTTCGTTGGGCTCGCCAAATACAGATCCAATCCCCATATTACCCAATACACATACATGATCTAAAAAAAACTTGCTAATGAATAGTTAGCATATACACACGTACATTTTTTTTGAAAATAGATCTGTAACATATATAGATACAACAACTTTGACAACTACTCCCTTCGTTTCACAATATAAGATGTTTTAGGTGTTATACATATTGTCCACATTCACAGAAAAAAGAGTGGACATATACACCACAACGTGTCTAGATAGATGTGTACATGTATGAATGTAAAAAAAATCCAAAACATCTTACATCCTTGTCATAGATAAATTATACTACTCGTGTTGCGTTTACTCGCAGCTTATGTGGATCAGGTCTAGTTCTGATCGGTCTTTTTCTTCGGCTTTGAAAATGTCGGTAGGTAGGATTGACTGCGTAGTGGTGTTCTTGCTTCTTTAGGAAGGAAAAGCGAAGAAGCGGTCAGCAGACGTGCCAACAGAAGCCATGAATTGGCGGAGAGCAGTCAACACATGAATTGCATGGCTGACTCACTCACGAAACAGACTTTCGCCCCGCTTTATAAATAAAGCAACCACCACAGGAACAACGGTAACGGTTACAAGTACACAACCCAGAGAGACATAAGAGCTGGGGCCACAGCACAACAAGCCCAGGACAAAAAGAAAGTACGGATACAAATGTCACTCGCTAAGTAGGAGCCCTACGACTGGATGAATAGTGTAGACGGCGAGCCGCCCTCATAAGATCATCAAGCATCGCATCCAGCCGCTCCCTGTCCCGCTGCCTACAAAGCGGGTGCCACTCTTGGAGAAAAGCCAAAAGTTTGAACACCGAGTCAGAGGCCCGACGCAGAAAGACATGCTCGATAACCATTTTATTACGAATAGTCCATAAAGTCCAGGTCATCGCAGCAAACACCAGCCAGAAGAGGCGCCTCCTCCTTCCGGCACGGTTTGCTTGCACTTCTATGAACCCTACCAGGTCTTCGGCCTGCCACTCAGGCCCAAGAGCTTCGGCGATGAGTTCCACATGAAGCGAGCGGCGGAACAGGAGAACAAGATGTGTGTCTCCGTCTCGGGGACCCCACACAGTGCGCAGAGCCCATCCCCCGGGCCCAAGCGCTTTGCCACCTCAGTCCCCGAGGGGAGGCGGTTCCGAAGCAACTGCCATGTGAAAATCCTAATCTTGAGCGGCATAGGAGCCTTCCACAAGTGGGAGGTCCAGGGGAGGACGGGCTCTCGAAAGAGGGCCCGGTACATGGAGCCGACGGAGAACTGCCTCGATGGCGAGAGTGCCCAGGAGACAGTATCCGGGCAGTCCGAAAGGGAATGGGGGAGGGCCGCTAACAAACCCTCCCAACTAAGCGCCTCCACTGGGCCAAATGTGCGGCGGAACCCAATGTTCCACCGACCATCTTGGGCAGCGGCGGCGACCAGCAAAGACTGATCCGAGCAGATAGCGAAGAGTTCCGGGAACTCGTCTCGCAGCGGCCGCCTGCCACACCACGAGTCGAGCCAGAAAAGGGTACCTCGCCCGTCGCCTACGGTTGAGGTAGCCCCAAGCCTAATCTCATGCTTGATGGATTGGATGGATCTCCAGAACTGGGACCCCTCCTTTCGCTCACAGGCCAAGAGCGGGCATCCTCGAAGGTATTTGGCCTCGACCAACTGGAGCCACAGGCCCCCATCCCCTCGAAGGATGCGCCACACGCATTTCAGCATCAAGGACTTGTTCATGTGACGTGATGAGACAATGCCTATGCCCCCAAGCTCCTTGGGGGCGCAAATGTCTGCCCATTTGACCATATGGTATTTCTGGCGCCCGGAGGCCGCCTGCAGAAAAACCTGGAGAGCTCCTTGTCGAAGTCACCATGGGTCCCTTCTGGAGAGCTCCTTGCATGGCTGACTCACTGGATGGATCAACAGTACGTATATAGTATGCAACACGCGTAGCAGTAGGTGGCCGTCGCATATCTGTGACGATGATTCCGGCGGGCGGCGGCGGCTTTGACGACGGTGCTGCTTTGGCAGCTTTGCATCTCGGCGGCGGCTCAAGTCACAGGGGGTGCAGCGCCAGGGTGCCCGACCAGCTGCGGCGGCGTGGTCGTGCCGTACCCTTTCGGCATCGGAGATGGGTGCCACTGGCCGGGCTTCCACCTCACCTGCGACCGGGCGCGCGGCCGGCTGCTCATCGGCGGAGGCAGCGGCACCCTGGAGGTCGTGGAGATCTCACTGGCCAACTCCACGGTGCGCGTCATGGACACCGCGGGCGCCGTCAACATCACCTACCACGGCACCCCCGACGGCAACGGCACTTGGGGCGGCCTCGGCGCCGGCGCCGGCCCGTTCGTGGTGTCGGAGACGCGCAACCAGTTCGTGGTCACCGGGTGCAACGTCCAGGCCACCCTGCTCGGGGACACCGGCAACGTCATCGCCGGCTGCTCCGCCTTCTGCGCCATCAACGACAGGTGGTAGGGCGCCGCGACGAGCTCCCACGACGCCGTCGCCGCGTGCTCCGGCATCGGCTGCTGCGAGACCCCCATCCCCATCGGCCGCGCCTCCTACGGCGTGGAGTTCAAGTGGGTGGACCCCAACCACGAGAAAGACCACGAGCTGCCCAACGCGGTGCGCGTCGCCGAGAGGGGCTGGTTCGAGAGCGTCTCAGCCGCGCTGCTCAACACGTCGCTCGCCGACTCCTCGGGCCGTACTCCGGTCCCCGTGGTGCTGGAGTTTGCGGTGGAGTCCGCGCCCCTCGCGCCGCCGGCGCTGGCGACGACGGGCTGCCCCCAAGACGCCGACGCGGCGAGGAGCGCCGGCCGGAGCAGCCTCAGCTCCTGCCGCAACGTCACCGGCAACTACCGCAGCGGCTACGTGTGCCAGTGCCAGGACGGGTACCAGGGCAACCCGTACGTCGCCGGCGGATGCCAAGACATCGACGAGTGCGCGCTGCCCGGCATGTGCTCCGGCGAGTGCACCAACACGCCGGGTGGATACACATGCCCTTGTCCGCGCGGCGCACGCGGAAACCCACGCATCAAAGATGGCTGCATCAAATCTTCCCTAGGTGAGCACACCAGAGAGATACAGATAGCATGGCGAATGGCTTCTTGCTCTGTTCACATCAGAGATCTTTCTTCCAGAATCATGACAAAATTTCTCTCATATATATTTTCCAGGTTTCAGTTTCGGCGTAGGAATTGGCAGCGGTGCTGGCCTCTTACTCCTCGCGTTAGGTGCCATTTTAGTGACCCGTAAGCTGAAGCATAGGAGGGCAAAGATGCTGAAGCACAAGTTCTTCAAGCAAAACAGGGGACATCTGCTGGAAAATTTGGTGTCGCAGAAGGCGGACATCGCCGAGAGGATGATCATCCCCTTGGTGGAGTTGGAGAAGGCCACGAACAATTTCGACAAAGCTCGCGAGATCGGAGGAGGAGGGCATGGTACGGTGTACAAGGGGATCATGTCCGACCTGCATGTCGTGGCGATTAAGAAGTCCAAGGTCGCGATTCAGAGGGAGATCGACGAGTTCATCAACGAGGTGGCCATCCTCTCTCTCAGATCAACCATCGGAACGTGGTGAAGCTCTTCGGGTGCTGCCTCGAGACGGAGGTGCCGTTGCTGGTGTATGAGTTTATCCCCAATGGCACCCTTTACCATCATCTCCATGTCGACGAGCCTCAAGCATCATTGCCATGGGTGGATCGGCTAAGAATCGCAACGGAGACTGCCAGAGCTCTCGCGTACCTTCACTCGGCGGTGTCAGTCCCTATAGTTCACAGGGATATCAAGTCACAGAATATTTTGTTAGATGGCACCCTCATATCAAAGGTGTCGGACTTTGGAGCTTCAAGGTGCATTCCGCTCGATCAAACAGCGGACGCAACTGCCATTCAAGGGACATTCGGGTACCTAGACCCCATGTACTACTACTCCGGACGGCTCACCGAGAAGAGCGACGTCTATAGCTTCGGAGTTCTCCTCATGGAGCTTCTCACCAGGAAAAAGCCGTGCTCATTTCGGTCGTCCGACGACGAAAGCCTTGTAGCATATTTCACATCTTTGCTCGAAGCAGGTGACCTGGCCCGTGTGCTAGATCCTCAGGTCACGCAGGAAGGCGGCAAGGACGTTGAAGAAGTAGCTGTGTTAGCGGCATCATGCGTGACGATGGAAAGTGACCGCCGGCCAACTATGAGGCAAGTGGAGATGTTACTTGAGAGCTTTCATGTATCCTATGGAAATGTTGTGATGTGTACTGTAGATGCACCGACTCACGTGGTGATTAAGGGTACACGCACGGATGAGGTGAGCAGACAATATAGCTTGGAAGAGGAGTATTTGTTGTCGTCAAGGTACCCCCGGTAGGGAATGTATTCCTCTCTGTTCAGCTTAATAAGAAAATCAGATTATGTCGGAACAAAAATAGAAGGATAGAGAGACGACCTTGACTTCAAACTTTGGGAGTGTTGAAAGTGTAGGTGACTGAGAGTTTTCAAAGTTTTCAGCACTGTGTACGTCTCCAAAAGTCAAGTTTGTGCTAGTGTTTTGGTTCGATGTTTGTTTTTCATACCAAATGACCGAGTTGTCATGACCGTCCTCTACGATCTTTGTGGTTTTGTGCTCTAATAAGTAATAACTAATATGCCCTGCTATCTCTTCAATAATGGTTTCATTTCAAAAATCATGACACTTGGATCCTAATGATAAACATTAAACATAGAGAACTCATAATAACAACAATATGTTTTGCTCTAAATTTACACCGTCATCGCTATGTGTTACTAATATAACTAGCAAGGTGGCCCCGTAAATGAGTGGAGATCATCTTTCATTGTCACACAAATAGGCATCTTATTATGATAAGAATCGACGGCCCATGGAGTGGATTTAGATTGTTCACAATCATTGTACTAGCTCAAAGTAGCGAGTCCATGACGGAATGGCTCCACGGCCCACACACACGAAATAATGGAGGTAACCCTAAAAATACATCATTGTAATGATATATTTTCTATAATAAATTATTTGAATTATGGTTTTTAAATTGACGATCTAGGGGTACACGCACACCCTGTAAACTGAAACGGAGGGAGTACTAATCAAGGTGAAATAAAAAAGGGTGAAAATTGACCAGTTCAATTATTGTTCGTAAATGAAATGGGTCGAATGTCGTCGAATCCGGACCTAAGGTTCCATCAGAAATTCAGGGGATATTCCGGAAAAGAAAGAAATACAGTTTGGCACGGCCCAACTCAAATATCTCAGGAGTTAAGTTAGAAGGTGTGTACCTAATCAACACCAGGTTTGCTGTCAGGTGAACTGCTGAGTACTTAGAGATATTATTCGTTAGAACACGAGAGGACGCCATGCGTGTGACGGGTTTTCTTCTTGGGCCCTGATCGGTCCCGAATTGAAAAAGAGCAAAACCATAATTCACCTCAATTATGCGCGGCGACCGTGTGCATGAGGCAGGACGACAGTTTGTTGTGTACAGAATATTCGTACAGTACGTAGGAAGCTGCACGGAAACCCGACCAAAATGAATCCATATACGTACGTAGGTCCTTGGACGCCAAACCGATGGCTCTTGCATGCATGCATGCATGGACCAGTCGTTTTCCACGGTTGCATGCATGATGCCGGTTTATTAATTTCAGCGTGCGCATAGATGCTTCCGTTGATCTGCATTCACATACTGTTAGTGCTGCTGTTTCATCGCTCATTAATTGGCCTCTAAAGTAGTCAATTCATGCCGGGCTTAATTTGGTCACATGCAACTATATATAAAAGTCCCCATGTCAAAAAAAAAAAACTTTAAATCCTAGCTGAGAAATGATGTTTCCATGCATATGCATTCAGACCCAGGTTTGAAGTTGATATTTCTCGTTTAGGTGAAATATTCTTCAGTGTAATGCCACCTTATCGTTGACAGTGAAGCGCTCATGCTGACTTCGTCAATTTCAAGACTTGATCCGCCGGCTCAGTGTTTTGGAGGTGCTCATAATGGTAGGGTGTATGTGTATATGTTTATTGGGGTGAGTATATGCGCGTGTATGTGAGAGTCTGCGTTGTACCTTGTTTCGTCAAAAAAAAACCCGACAACCAAACTACTCCCTCGCGTCCGGAAATACTTGACACAAATTTATCTAAATATGACTGTATATAGTAGACAAGTTTAAATGTGTAGATTTATACGTTTATCTAAACAAATCCATGTCAAGTATTTTTGAATGGCGTGCGAGTATTATACACCACCCTGAGGAGTGAGGACCTACATCCTCGTGTTCATTCGTGCACGAGGTGGTTAATACACAAACAATTAGCCTCTCGGCCGTCGCGATTAGCTGGCGCGAGCCGTGACGATGTGAGTAAAGACCAAGCTAGTCGCTGTCACCAAACTATCGGCTACTACTACCATAACAGTATTTGCCCAATCTAACGGGAATAAAGTACTCAATCCAGCTCCAAAGGTTCATTTTCCTCTCACTGATAACTTGCGCATTTGACCTCTCATCACAGTCTCACCAGAGGCCAAATGCTCTCCCGGTTTCCGTTGACGCTGACACCACGGCGCGAATGAGTTCATTCATGACGACATGGCATGCGTCATCGCATAAAACGTGCATCTGCTGTACGTGCAGTGCAGTGCAGTCCCGTATAAAAGCAGCATCGCATAGACTTCATGTGTCCGGCCGTATCCAGATGACCGGATAAATCTAGCTATCCACTTCCTGACAGAAGAACAACACATCGATCGTCGCTCGATCGCAAGGGAAAGAAAGAAATGGGCTCGTGCTTCTCCAGCTCGGCGCCGCCCCCGCTGCCGACAGTGGCCACGGCGAAGGTGCTTGGCCTCGACGGCTCCATGGCGCAGTACGCGGCGCCAGTCACGGTGCGCGAGGCACTGGGCGGTGACGCGTCGAGCTTCCTGTGCAGCTCCGACGAGCTCCGCTTCGACGCCCCCGCGCGTGCCCTGGCCGCGGACGAGGCGCTTCAGCCCGGGTCTCTCTACTTCGTGCTCCCCGTGTCCATGCTCCGCCGCCCGCTCTCCGGCCACGAGATGGCCGCCCTCGCCGTCAAGGCCAGCTCCGCGCTCGCGGCCGTCTCCGGCAACGGCAAGGGACGAGACGCGGCTCGGGTGGCACCGCTCGTCGACGTCGCCGGCCAGGGTTCCGAGTCGGACGGTGAACGGAATCACCATGTGTACGGCAAATACGGCGCGCGGAAGGACGACGGTGCCGGAGGCCGCATCAGTCGTCGGCTAAGCGCCATTTCGGAGGCCAGTTAATACCGATTCAACATTTTCATGGTTATTTTTAGTTAAGTAGATCATGAGTTATCTAATCTACTTGAGTAGTTAGTATCCAGTCGAGCACTCGATCCCCCAGCTGATGAGGAGATCCGCGTACAATGTATAGTGTATTTGGTTCATTTTTTTTATTTTTTCGAAACGGATGCTTCGATTTTTATTTTTTATTTATATTTATTTTACATGTAATATTGTTTGGATTAAGCAGGGCACGTATATTTTTCGAAATTCCGGATACACCTGGTTGGACATGGGTAGATGAAAAATATTAGACACATATCCAAAGATTCATAGACCTCAGCGAGTTAATTGCATGGGGAGTCACACAACTTTTCGAGTTGGTGCAAATAAGTCACTCAACTCGTAGATCTGAAAAACCGGTCGCGTGGTTTGGGATCACGGTTTTATACGAAAACCCGTCATGAGCGTCTCACGTGCGGCTCGCTGACCGCGATTTTTGCAGTTAGGTCCCTCTAATATTTGTGGAGGTCTTTATTAGATAGCCGGTTCTCAAATCGTAACCCTAATTTCCAAATCGACACAATTCCCAAATCGAGTGCGTCCGTTGGGTTCAAAGAAAGCTTGGATCGACGAAAGGAGCGGTTCCAAACCTCGTCCGTCGACATTGACGAGGCGATGGTGCTCGTCAAAACGATCCAATTTTGAATAACAGCTTCATTTGGATCCAGTCTAGCAGGAAGATGGCGAGCTGGCTGTGGCGGGCGCTGAGGCGGGCGCTGGGCCGCGCGAGCGACTTCTACATGCGGAGCGTCACCAGCTGCGCGGGCCAGTTCCCGGGCGACGCCGCCTTCGGCTACCCGACCTTCCCCGGCACGCCCATGTCCGGCAGCAGGTCCGCCGACTACTGCAAGTCTGCAACAGCTACTCCGCCTCCCCGTCCTCCTCCTCCCACTCCTTCGGCGGCGACAGCGACCTACGGGAGCTCATACGAGCCGCGTCGGAGAGGCGTGCGGCGCCAGAGCGGGAGCAGCCGCCGGCCGTGCCCAGGAGCCGGAGCGTGGCCATGGCCAAGATCGACGAGGACCGCCCCTGCGACTTCGGTCTGGCCACAGGCGCCGGCGTGGCGTTTGGCAGGAGCCAGAGGCGAGCTGCGCCGTCAACGCCGGTGGGCACAAGGGGAGGGCCGCACCTATTCCGATGGCTTGATCAATTCGATTCGTGCACCGCGATGCTTCAACCTCGAATATCCAGCCTTCCTTCCTCTGTTTTTCCCATTTGAGTCTGCAGAAATCTGCAGCGTGCTGTAAAATGGGGGATTTGTTCATTCTCTTTTGTTACATGGTTTGAGATTTGTTCTTTCTATTTTTTACATGGTCTGGGATTTGTTCCGGTATGTTCAGGATGCAAAACCATCAAACACAGCAGCGCCAATGCCACGTTTTGAGAACCGGCTATCTAATAAGGGCGTGTTTGGTAGCCCGGTTGGCCCCAGATTATCTCCTCCCACCCAATTTACACATGTTTGTTTGGTAGCCCGGTTTTGTTCCACGGGCCATGCCCACCTCACCCGAAAAACTCCTCTCAACCAGGCCCAGTTGAGAAGCTCGGATCGAGCTTCACAAGTCAGCCTGGCCGAACTGATATGGAAAACATCCCACGCGTGGGCCCCACCCGACGTCGCGCAACGCGCCCCTCCGCCCCCGCGACTCATTTCCCCCCGCTACTCCTTTCTTCCACACCCCATCGTCTGACCGCCTCCCACCACCGAGCCAGCGCTGGCCGGAATCCGCCGCCCGACGACGCTCAACGCGACCCAACGCCGCCTCCTGGAGGCGCCCAACGCCGCCGCCCGACTCCCTGGACGGCCGCCTCCCGCCGCCGCCGCCTCCGTGTCTGGCACCGGCGCCAACCTCCCTTGTACAACGTCGCCGGACCTGCTTCCTGGCGCCTCCTCCAGCACCGCCGCAGGCCAGCCGCCCCCCATCTGCACCTCAACACATCGCAGCAGGCCGACGTCCATGGAGTAGCCTGGCTCTGGAGCCGAGCAGCACCGCCGCCTGCCGAAGGTCTCGTCACACACGAGCCCGTCCAGCACCAAGCGTCGCCCGTCCACGTCGCACACGAGCCCGTCCGCGACGCACGCCGGTGCTGGAAGCTGAGGAGCGGTAGGAGGGGCCCCGTCCGCGCGCCGGTGCTGCGCCTGTGCTTCTCCGACGCTGAGGTCGGCGTTTTTCGGCAGAGGCGGAGCTGGGCAATGGCGACAGGGACCTGATTGCGTTTTGTTTTGCTGTCCAAGGACCTGTTTGTGTTTATTTTTCTGTCTGGCATCGCTCAACTCATACAGGGAACCAAACAATGTCTCACCTTAGCACAGTTTACCCCATACAGGCTACCAAACACAGCTATTAAAACTCACCTGTACCAAGTCAGCATAGATGGAGTGGGCATGTATGAGATGAGAAAGCCCATACGAGCTACCAAACACACCCTAAAGACCTCCACAAATATTAGAGGGACCTAACTGCAAAATCGCGGTCAGCCGAGCCGCACGTGAGACGCTCGTGACGGGTTTTCGCATAAAACCGTGACCCCAAACCACGCACGCACCCGAGAGACAAGTTGTGTGACCGGGTTTTCAGATCTACGAGTTGAGTGACTTATTTGCACCAACTCAACAAGTTGTGTGACTCCCCATGCAATTAACTCGACCTCAGCAGTCAGCACTCAGCAGTCGTCAAGTTTACATCAAAGGCATAAGAAAAAGTCTTGGAATCTACTATGTGACAATGGTGGGCAGGACCCCAAAATTTTCTAACTGTCATTACAGATCAAAAAGGGATTTTCCAGAGACATGCGCCGCTTCTAAACTGATCCGAGAGCTTACAGATATCCCTCCACCAAAACGACCCAGACAATAGTTCCCTTTGTTGGGATAAGCGCATGGAGAACAAAAGTTTCACCGTAACAAGCAAAATCTATCTATGAGGTACAAGCAAAAAGAAGAGATCTAGATCTAGTCAAGATTCATCTTAACACCATGTAGTAGAAGAAGACGCTCCATGAATTCTGATGAAGACCTTCACGTCTAAGCATAGTGGAGAGGTTGTTGTCGATTCCCCGCCCCAAGTCGTTAGCCTCCCGCCATCCAAAACTCTGACGTCAGCGTCACACTCAATTAGAATCAAAGGTATGATTCCTCTAAGAGTGTGCACAGGCAAAACGGGAAAATATAAAAACAAAAAAATGGAAATGGAAAATTATGAAAAAAAAGAACTTAGAAGAGAAAATGGAAATAAAACGATGAAGTAGGAAAATTAAAGAGGTAAGAAAGAAAGAAAAAGGCGGAAACAACGAAGAAAATAAATTTTGGAAACATAAAAACCTGAAGAAAAAACCGATGCAGAAAAACATATGTGGAAATCAAAACCGCACACAACAGTCGGCGCAGAAGTTAGTCACGCATCGTACTGCGTCTCCCCTAACGGAATACATGTAGATAATATACATCATAGCCCATAGGGGTTGCGCAGAACCTGTGATAGACCACGCGCTGAGCGAGATAAGTAGCATTTGCCGACGCCATGTTTTTTCCTAGACGAGACTTCAACGTATAGATAGGTCCGGGAGGGTTTCCTCGGCTTGCATGCTCTCGCTCAGGCACCAAAGAGAGGCGGCGGCGCTCGATTTGGCGCTCCCGAGATCTCCTTTCTTCGATGGCTCTATAAATCGCTCTGTGTATGTACTTCATCGTCCAAGAACTTCTCCTCCTCCCTCGGATGTATCTTCTCTGTCTCAATCTAGGGATGGTCCAATAGTTTGTTGGCCTAGGATATAATGTTTGGGCTGCATATCGCAACCCCATCTTCTTCTACCTCACAACTCTAAACTCACTCTTCCTTCTCACTTTTGTCTCTCCCAAGAACTCACACGCACACATACTGAACCAAAGAGATGAACTAAGAGCTTTGCCCTTCACTCCCGGTGAACACACATGTACTACATTTTCTCCTTTTTTCATTACTTAAACCACTATTTATACACAAAGTTTAGGCACTCCTGCCATGCACCTCACGCCACCACTTGAGCCACTACTCCGCTAACTTCATGCACTAACAGACCTGGAATCTCTCCACTATCGTTGCATGCCGCTAATGGCCATAGTAACAGCTAACCAGATCTACTCCTAGAATCGCTCTAGGAACACGACCTGGCTAACAACTTAGGACATGCATGCACAATAGATTCTCGCCACTGTTCGGCATCACGCCATACGTCACATCTCACGACGGCATCTCACCCTGCTGCATGTTCTGAAGCTCCACCTAGCTACAACTAACTAGCTATATGCATGAACAGAAACAAACTAATGAAGATACAAAGAAAATCAAGATTAAACCTAACATATAATACTATTTATATTGAACTTTTATACCTTTTTGTCTAAATTTTAGCATTGTTATATTATTACAAGTATATATTTTTTTGCATAGTAACCACATAACTGACAATACGACAAAATATTAGACGTTTTGCAGTGAACTCATTGAAAGATACAGACAATATTTTGTAACAAAATATGTTCTAAAACTATTTTTTCTACATTGTAGAATATATATAATTTATAAGCATTTGTAATAAATATCCTAATGAGTATGATCTAACCAATGTCTTAGTAACAGTTTCTAGTGTCGTCTTACTAAAAACTTATAAAGCTCAAATTGAGCCAATGACACTATTTTTATTATTGTCTAGCAAGTCCAAATAACAAAGACTGCGTACTTTATGCTTGGCATTGGTAAAAGTAATAGCCAAGTGAAAAATAGTGGGGATTCCATTATGTTTGCATGTGTGAATTTAATATTCAATATAATTTATGTAAGGTGCTTTGTTATCATCTGGTGCATACAACCCCGCCGGTTTATGAATAAAACTTAATTGTGCGAAACTAGAAATTCAATTCGAGTTACGTAGATTTCCATAAAACCTACAGACTCACTGGAAAGAGAATATCATGGTAACAACATGTTTTCGCCGGTCATAATGGTTTGTTTTTATGTCGAGACGTTTGTGATGTGTACTTGCTTTCGCTAGTTAACTATTTTATTATGTTAACATAATCACTCCACTCCAAAGTGTAAAGCGCACATGATTTTCACCATATTTAATTCACGTTTTTACCGGTTATAATATCAAAAGTGTATGGAAGTACATTTAATAATGTTAGTGAAATAAATTGAGCACGTTTCCCAACTTTTGACGAAGCTAATACAAGAGACATCGCTGTCAAGCAAAGTAAACAAAGGCCGCACATAAACGAAACAACGTTCATGTCCTAATATGTTTGACTATAATTAGTATTTAATTATCCCTCACTGATCCTTGCGTGCGTACGGGCATGAGCAAGCTGACCCGAACGTCGCAGTCAGCTTTCGCGAGCCGTGACGACGAACGATCGATGCAAAATGCGGCCGTTACCACGCGAACGGGTCAGTTACTGATAGGTCGATATCTCCCCGTATTTTGTTCAGAAACACTCCGACACTCCCGCCACCCCGACATCAACTCTTTTCTTTCTACTCCGACAGGTCGATGTCTCTGCTCGAAGCCTACGACAAGTACAGAAGTGGTGGTGGTCACAGTTTTCTTTCTACTCTCAACGGCCACGTACAACGTGGACTTTGGCAGCACTAACAGCTTGTCCTTCAAGTTCAAGTGATCAGCTTGCAGTGCAAGTAGCCATCGCCGTTGACATTGACAGGGCAGTGCGTGACGAACTGGCCGGCGTCATCGCGTGATTATTCGCTGTTTCCACTCTGCTTCCGTCCTCCTCTGATCCTCTCCTATAACTATAAGAAGCTGCATCTATCGGACGCTCCGGCCGCACAACAGATCACCACATAAACTACACGCAACTTCTTCCCACAGACTCACGGCACACATCACACGTAGCACGACCACGCCGTCGCGAGGGAAGACATGGGCTCCTGCGTCTCGCGCTCCCCGGCGTCGGCATCGGCGCGGACAGTGGCCACGGCGAAGGTGGTGGGCCTGGACGGATCCATGGCGCAGTACGCGGCGCCGGTCACAGCGCGCGAGGTCCTGGGCGGTGACCCCGCCGCCGCGTCGGTCTTCCTGTGCAGCTCAGACGAGCTCCGGTTCGACGCGCCCCCGCGCGCGCTGGCGGACGAGAAGGCGCTGCAGCCCGGGTGGCTCTACTTCGTGCTCCCCGTCTCCATGCTCAGGCTCGCGCTCTCCGGCCACGAGATGGCCGCGCTCGCCGTCAGGGCCAGCTCTGCGCTCGCCGTGGCCGGTGGCGTCGCGTCTCCTCCGCGGCCCAAGAGCGTGGCCGGTCCCAATGGCAAGGGGCGCAAGGCGTCGCGAGTGGCGCCACTCGTTGTCGTTGACGGGAGCGAATACGGTGGCGCATATAAGACGGTGCATGGCGGCGGTGGCGTCAAGACGGTGGCGGATACGAGAAAGAGAGCAGCTTACAGAAGCCGCGGCACTCGTCTGAATCATCGTGCTGCAGGCGTGCAGAGGTTAAGCGCCATTTTGGAGGCCGATGAGTTTTGATATTTCAATCCGCTCGATGTCGATTCAATGATTCAGTCTTGCGAGTGCTTAGTTTAATTTAGTTCACTTAGTTGATTCATTCGACCGCTCGATCCCCCCAGATGAGGTGGAGATCGGGCAATATTAGTGTATATATATGTACATAATGCTTCGATTTGTACATTTGATGGTTGATTTACAAACTCATGAAAGTACAACGATTCTAGTTATTAATGGACATTTCAGAATAGAGCTAAGAATGTCGAGGCATTCTAGCAAGCCTACGAAACCATGCTGATTGTGCAAAGACGGAATCAATCCACTGATAGTCATGAACTGTCGGTAGAATGCAGTTTCAGATAACAACTAATAATACTTAGCTTTGAGCAACAACAAGTAGTCTCAAATGTTTGTAGCATTTAGTGAAAATTGGTCCAAATATTAGTATCAAAATGAATGCTACATATTTATAAAGGTGTCATGGCACCCCCACTGGATACGCTCCTGCTTATGTGTACAACTATCCTGGTGCATCCACTAATTTCGTTCTTTTTCTTCTTTTATGTACAACTACGTATCAACTCATTTCTTGGAAGTCATGTCTACTACAAATCTATTAAGAAACTATGATTATAGACATCCTTCGTTTTTTCCAATTTAAGCTATTGAGTTCCAACATGGGTTATGCAGTAAAATACCACACATGTGACCCTATTTGGTAGACCATGATGTTAGTTTACTGATTTACTGCTTTATTTAATCTATTTGTATTACTAATTGGTTTATTTTTTAATGTTATACAAATAGGACATACTTAAGTTATTTGACAAACCAATGTGTGCTATATTTTATATCATTATTTATATGATTTGATTCAAAATTTGGTGCCACATTTAACATTTCGCACCGGGGCCAGTAATTTCTTGAGATGTGCCTAGTTGCTTGGTGTGACGCTCTCAATCTCCTATCTCCGGTGGCTAGGGCGAGGCCCTCCCCAATCTTGCTCCTCCTCCGTCCTCCGTCACGTGAGATCAATTGTACCCCTTGTCGTCCAAATCTCTTCTGTCTCCATCTATGGCCGGTCGAATGGCCCGATGCAAAATGAATATTTGAACTGAACTTTTATACGTTTTTGTTTCTATTTTTCGCATTGTTATAGTATGAAAAGTATAATCTTTCTTTGTTTGCATAGTTACCCACATAACTGACTGTCCAACCAAATATTAGTTTATATATTTTTTTATGTTATGAATTTGTTGAGAAATACTAAACTGTATTTTTCTATGCTAGAACTAAATTTTCTACAATTGATGTGTAACTTATATAATTTATAACTATTTATGATAAATATACGTGAGCACGATCTAACAGATGTCATAATAACAACTTCTAGTGTCAGCTTAAGTAAGCGTAATTATTGAAACTTGTAGAGTATTGACACAGAGTGTATCAAGTCAAAATTTAACAAAGTGTACAAGTTTTGTACTGGGTATTGACACACCGTTGGTTAGAGTAATAACCAATGAAAAATAGTGGGGTTTCTATTATGTTTACTATGTATTTTTTTAATATTATATGCTTTTATGCAATGTGCTTGTCATCATCTAGTGTATATGAAGTCCACATTATGAAATCAAAATTAATTGTCTGGAATTGAAATGCAAGTTCCACCATACAGCCCGCATGACTCGGCGGAAAAAGAATATCATGGTAACAAAAACGTGTTTTAGCCGGTCATATTAGTTAGTTGTTACGAAAAGATGCCTATGGTGTGTATTTTCTTCCTCCAATTAAACATTTTATGATGTTAAGATACTCGCTCCGCCAAAAAATGGAAGTCGAAGACGATTTCTCATCATATTCAGTTCACGTCTTTACCAGTAATAATATCAAAGTGTATGGATTGAGATTGTATGATTGTATGGTGGTCACAGTTTTCTTTCTACTCTCAACGGCCACGTACAACGTGGACTTTGGCAGCACTAAGGGCACCTCCAACAGGCTGACGCATACGGACAGCCAAAATGGTCCGTATTTGTCCCTTTGGGGGCGGATAGCGGACACATTTTGGGCCTTTGTCCGTTTGGGGTTGGGTTGCCCCCAACGGCCTGGCGCAAAAAGAGGCCAAAAATGTACAAACATCTAAATAAATTTAAAAATTGTTCAACACAAATAGATTACAATACAAATTGTTCAAAATTTAAATAGTTTAACACCTAATAAATTGAAATAAACAAGGACATCACATGTCCTCGCGCTCACGGATCATTTTCTGCTTCTTGAGGATCCATGCCCATTGTTCCGGGTCCATGATGGTCAAGTCGGCCATCATGATCCGGTTCTCTTCGGCGAGCAACGCAAGCTTCACGCGATTCTCCTCCGCCTTGGCCTCGGGGTCAGGTTGAGCTCGAGGGACTTCGGCTCGGCCGGGACGGACGATATCTCCGGCGACTCCTCGCGGGAACCCAGCCGCGACACCGGGTGATTGGCGGCGGCCGGAGACTGCGTCGATAGGCCAGGGGACGCGGTTCTCGGCGGCCTGCCTTTGGCGGAGGAGACCGAGCTCTCCACGGACGGAACCGCGTCGGGGGAGAGGCCGGAGGCGGCAGCGTAGGCCCCTGCAAAGACCTCACCTTTGAGGAGAAGGACGGCTCGGGCGGCGGCCTGGGCGGCGATGAGGTCGGAGTTGGCCCGCTGCGCGATGGCGGCGAGCCGCTCCTTCTCCTTGGCCGCCTCGATGGCGGCCTTCTCCTCGGCCATCTTCGAGCGAGTCCGCTCCCTCCGGCCTTGTCGCTTGATGGAGGCCAGCTTCGGCTCCTTCTTCACCGCGAGGAGGGCGGCGCCGGTAGCGGCCGTCGTTCTGTACAGTCCGTCCTCCATGAACGGCGGGGGCGGCGGCGAGGGCGGCGGCTGGGGAGGGGAATGGCGGCTGAGTGAGGGTTTGGGGGAGGGAATTTGTGTGGCTGGACCTTGGGCCCTACGCGGACAGGGAGGACCTAGTGGCGGACCGAGCGCCTGTCCGTCCCGCCCCAAAGCCACCCCAATCTTGGGCCGAGTTTGGATCGGAAACTGATGTCCGAGCGAACACCAACCCGCCGTAACAGCTTTGTCCTTCAAGTGATCAGCTTGCAGTGCAAGTAGCCATCGCCGTTGACATTGACAGGGCCCGCGCCATCGTGTGATTATTCGCTGTTTCCACTCTGCTTCGATTCCGTCGTCCTCCTATAAGAAGCTGCATCGGACGCTGCGGCTGTACAACAGATCAACAGATAAATCTCTCGCAACTTCTTCCGACAGACTCACAGCACACGTCACACGTAGCACGAGACCACGTCGTCGCGAGGGCAGAAATGGGCTCCTGCGTCTCGCGCTCGCCGGCGTCGGCATCAGCGGGGTCATCGGGGCGGAGAGTGGCCACGGCGAAGGTGGTGGGCCTGGACGGATCCATGGCGCAGTACGCGGCGCCGGTCACGGCGCGCGAGGCCCTGGTCAGTGACGCCGCCACCGCCACCGCGTCGGTCTTCATGTGCAGCTCAGATGAGCTCCGATTCGACGCGCCCCCGCGCGCGCTGGCGGACGAGGACGCGCTGCAGCCCGGGTGGCTCTACTTCGTGCTCCCCGTCTCCATGCTCTGCCTCGCGCTCTCCGGCCACGAGATGGCCGCGCTGGCCGTCAGGGCCAGCTCCGCGCTTGCCGTCGCCGGTGGCGTCGCGTCCCCTCCGCGGCCCAAGAGCGTGGCCGGTTCCAACAACGGCAAGGGGCGCAAGGCGGCGCGAGTGGCGCCACTCGTTGTCGCTGACGAGAACGAATACGGTGGCGCGCGCAAGACGCTGCACAGCGGCGGCGACAAGACGGTGGCAAACACGAGGAAGAGAACAGCTTACAGAAGTGGCGGCACTCGTCGGAGTCTTCGTCCTGCAGGCGTGCAGAGGTTAAGCGCCATTTTGGAGGCCGATGAGTTTTGATATTGCAATCCGCTCGATGTCGATTCAATGATTCGGTCTTGCGAGTGCTTAGTTTAGTTTAGTCTATTTAGTTGATTCATTCGACCGCACGATCCCCACAGATGAGGTGGAGATTGGGCTATATTAATGTATATATATATGTACATGATGCTTCGATTTGTACATTTGATGGTTGATTTGCAAACTCATGAAAGTACAACGATTCCAGTTACTAATGGACATTTTAGATTAGAGCTAAGAATGTTGAGGCATTCTAGCGAGACTACAAAACCATGCTGATTGTGCAAAGACAATCCACCGATAGTCATGAACTGCAAGTAGCACGCAATTTCAGATATAACTACCAATTAAAGTTTTTCATATTAACATCCAACACTATTGACACAGTAGCCCTGCAACTTCATCCTTATGTGTGCAACTATACAACTGCATCCACTAATTTCGTTCTATTTCATCTTTTAAGAAGTGTATCAACTCATATCTTGTATACTTATCGGGAGCTATGTCTACTACAAATCCAGTAAGAAAATATGATTATAGACATCTTTCGCTTTTCCAATGATGCTTTTCGATTGAAGATAATGCCCCACTTTGTCCCCCGTAGTTTCCAGATGAGAAGGTCCAAACACTAAATCAATCGACCTTATCACCCTACGGTTCACGAAATCAAATCGGACGATCAAGATTAGCCATTTGCTTTAAAGATTGATTATAAAGATATAAAGAAATATTTCATTTCATGAAATACCACACAGATGACCCTTTTGGTAGACCATGATGTTAGTATATTACTTTACTGCTTTATGTACTCTTTTTGTATTACTATTTGGTACATTTCCGAATATTATAGGAGTAGGACATACTGAAGTTATTTTAGAAACCTAACTATGTTATACTTTACACTGTTATATATATATATATTTCTTCGAGGTGCCCCATTTCACATTTCGCACGGGTACGCCTAATTTCTAGAGATGACCCTATTTGCTTGCCGTGACACTCCCAATCTTCGGCGCCAGGGCGAGACACTCATTTCTCCTCCGTCCTTTATCACCCGCGACCCTCTCCGTCTTTGTCGTCCGAACTAGCCTCGGAGGGATTTCAAACTTTCCGAGAGTAGTTCACTAATCAAAGTGTGAGTGTTGGGGGTGTGTGATAGTGATTGGTTGCACCACACTGTCACAAAATTGTAATTCTTCTCAATCTTCTATAAAGCTAAAGTACGCAATTGCGTACTCTCTAAAAAAAATATTGTGTTAGCTCGGGGAAAATGAATACAATATTATTTATATTAAACTTTATTGTGTTACTTTTTAGGTCTATTTTTAGCATTGTTATAGTATTAGAAATATTTTTTTCTTTATTGACATAGTTTAACCGCATAACTCTCTGTACTACTAAATATTAGTTTTATGTTTGTTTGTTTCTTTGTTGTGAATTTGTTGAGAAATATTAAATTGTATTTTGTATGTTCTAGAACTAATCTTTCTACAATTAATGCATAATCTATATAATTTATAACTATTTATGATAAATATGCATATCTGTAATGAGTACGATCTAACAAATATCTTAGTAACAGTTTGTAGTGTTTGATTAAGTATGTGTCTCTACTGAACCTTGTAGACTATAAACTGAACCAATGACACTACTGTCTTCTGGTAAAAATTATGTATCAAGTCAAAATTTAACAAATTGTGCATAATGTGTACTCGGTATTGAAACAACGTCGGTTAGAGTAATAATAATAACCAATGAAAATAGTGGGAATTATATTATGTTTACCATGTAAATATTATTATTTTATATGCTTTTATGCAATGTACTTGTCATCATCTAGTGTATACGAAGTCCACGCCAATTTATGATATATAAATTAATTCTATAGAATAAAAATACAAATTAGTTATGCCATAAAACCTGCATGACTCACATGCTCGGCCCAAAAATAAAAGTCAGACATGATTTGTCATCATATTTTAATTCACGTATTTACCTGTATAATAATATCAAAGTGTATGGATTGCAATTGTGTGAACGGAATCGTTGCATTTTGTCTTGTTAAATGTACTTCTTTCATATCTATTTATATAATTTTAGAAATATCATAGTTATTAACGAAAATAATAGTTGAAGCTTTGTGTTGCTGACCAGAAAATTTTATTAATGCATTTAATTGTTTATTACATTTAAAGAATAACATAGTCTGCATTAATCTTCTCGGCCCCTGGGTAGTCACCCTTCAATCTATGCCTATGGGTCGACCGTGCCACCATCCGAGCTCTCCTCCGCCCCCTTTCGTCCAAGCTTTCTTCCGCCGCTAAATATTTCTCTCTTTCTTTTTTTTTTGAATGTTGGCAGGAGAACTGCCAAATTCAATGAATAGATAGAAGGTTGGTCCAGTTTATGAGGGAAACCGGACCCAAAAACCATACAGAAACGCCTTTCGGCTTACAACACACCCACAAACACACGACAACGGCAAGTCAGAACATCCACACAAGCCACAAGTCGCTCTGATCGTCTCCTACCCCCAAAACGATGCTCCCAAGAGAGAATGTGACGCCAGATAGCATCACCATCATCCGATCTAGAAGACTAGATCTAGGGTTTCCCCTGGAGCATGTCAGGGAAGGCGGCTAGGAATAGCACATCGATGCCTTCAAGAAGGGAACGACGCCCATAGGCGACGCCATCGACCACTCCGGCTAAGGCTAGAGTACGGCTTTCACCGGTAGTCTCAGCCGCCTAGCCCTGAACAAGGATCCGAACAGCCTTCTCCTCAAACCGCAACCCCTACCTCCACGGTCGACCAACCACGCCTCCTAGACAAGCTCGACGTTCTGCCAATGACGAGGGTGTAGCTCGACAAATCCCAGGGTTGTGTACCCCGGGTTGATTGAGGGGGAGAGAGATGAGCGTTGGTGATCACGACGGCTGACAAGCAAGGCGTTTTACCCAGGTTCAGGCTCCCGGAGGATAAGACCCTACTTCCTGCTTGTCTGGTATTGATGGCGAGTGGCTTACAATGGCGAGATGCGATCTCGCTAGGGTTTGGTGATGGCGGCTATGCGCGTATTGATCTGTCCGTCTCCTCCCCGGACGAGCAACCCTCCTAGCCTTTATATAACAGGCTAGGTCTCGGGTGAACGGCGCCGATGGCGTTTACAGATATGGCAAGTCGTATGACCTAACCGACTATTCTTGGGCCATACGCTATCTCTACTGGGCCTTCCTTGGGCCTTTGCAGTCTTGGCGTGACCCAGGTATCCTCACCGTGGGCCAGTCGGAGGGCAGCCCCACGTCAGTAGCCCCCGAGTGCTTGGTCGAATCGCAGAGTCGGGCAAAGGACTCCTTTCTCCTGGGCACGCCGCCGGGTTGCTTGTAGTTGAGGTTGAACTCGTTTTCCTTCAGTCGAAAAGCCGACTCCCGATGGGAGTAAGAATTGTAACCGACTTACTTAAGTCGTGTCTTCGACTTGTTTCTGTTCAGCCTGCTGGCGTTCTGTTAGTTAATTCAGCTTGTGAAGCTTACTGAGTCTTCTTGCAACCCGTTTGCATGGTTCGAGTCCTTGCAGCAGCACCGTGGCTTACTGAGGTGATTTCAGCTGTGAAGCTTACTGGGTTTACCTGTCACTCGAATTATGCGTTCGAGTTCTTTACCTGGCGTAGAAATTCAGCTCTCAAGCTTACGTGCACGTTCAAGGTCACCTGAATGATTTGTTCGAGTTCTTCCTCTGTGCTGCGGCTTACTTCATGCACTTGTGTTGCTGGCGTCAGGGCTGACGCTTCGTAGCACGCCTCTGCGTCCGATTAGACATGACGGAAGTGGCCCCACTGTCAGCGTTTACTGCAGGTAGCATTGACCGCTTTTCTTCTGTCGTGGGCGCGAAAATTTCGCGGCGTGATGATGGTGCCTTGATCCTCGCGCGTAGTGGACGGAGTGGGAGGCGACGGTTTGCCTCTCCGCGCGACACGTGGACGGCTGGATGGAGCTGCGGAGAACAGCTCCTTCGGGAACGGCTGGGATGGACTGCGGCGCGCAGTACAAAACTGTACCGCGACGGGGAAAAAGGTCATCTTCTCCATTTGCCATCGTCTTCTCTCCTGCGCCGTTCTTGCCCCTTTCTGAGCTCTTGCCTGTTCCTCTCTCCACCTTCGCCGAGACGATGAAGAAGACGAAGGCCACGACCAGCGCCGCCGCCGCCGCCGGGACAATGGCGATGAAGAAACCCGACGGCGACTGGCAGAAGTCGTCGGTGAAGAAGGCGGAGCTGGAGGTCCTTCGCGCGCAGGGCCTGCTGCCGCCGGCGGACCAGGCGGCGGTGCGCGCGCCTGGGAAGGAGGTATACCCTGCCCCTCGGGAGGGGGAGCGCGTTTGCTTCGTGGACTTCCTTCCACGGGGCTTCGGGTTCCCTCTCCACGATTTTGTTCGTGGTCTCCTGTACGCCTATGGGGTTCAGATCCATGATCTGACCCCCAATGGCGTCTTGAGCATCGCGAGCTTTATCGTGCTCTGCGAGTGCTTCATGGGGATCGCCCCCCATTGGGCCCTGTGGAAGTCTCTCTTCCTTGTCAGGAAGAACGTGGGGAAGAGCGGGTTGGCGTACCCGGTTGGCGGCTTCGGTATCCAGGTGCGAGGTGACACCTCGTACTTCCAGATGAAGAAGTCGGACTCCGTCCAAGGCTGGCGGAAGAGGTGGTTTTACGTCAGGTGCGACCAAGCCGGGCTGCCTGACTTCGACGGCGAGCGTGAGTTGCGGAAGACGTGCGCGTGGGCGCACGCGCTCGTGAAGGAGGAGAAGGAAGCTGTCAAGCCGCTGCTGAGCCTTCTGCGCCACCTGCTGAAGACCTTGGGGCGCGAGTCGGGTGGCGTCCACCTCATCGGCACCTTCTTCAGGCTTCGAGTGCAGCCGCTCCGTGCTCGCCCTCACCCGATGTGGGCGCACGAGGTCGTTGGCGACCCGCAACCCGACGACGAGGAGGTGGAGCTGAAGGTGAGGAGCATCACAAGTCTCCGAGCCGCGGACCCCTGCAACGTCAAGTGCCCGGTCGCAGTCTACGGGCCGACGAACCCTGTTCCTGAGGTAGGCTTCTGTCTTTTCCCTTGCTTGCTTTCTTGATTCGCTTTTTCTTGATTCGACTGTCACTTTGTTTGCAGGGTCGTTCCTCCCTTGTTAGCCTTCCTCCACTCATGGAGAATGGACCCCACGACGAGGCGACGTTCCTTGAAGAGGAAGGTGACGAGGATGACCTTCCTTCCGCCATCTCCCCGAGTGAGGAAGTGGAGGAGGATGAGGATGACGAGGAGCCGCTGCGGAAGAAACAGAGGCGACAAAGCGGCGACTCTGCTACTGCTTCCTCCCCAGTAAAGGATGCGACTGCAGAATTGGAGGAGGATGATGCGTCGTCTTCGGGTGCCAAGAACCTGGGCGACTGGAGCGCGCCTATGGCCGCGCCTCCTGTCAGTTCTGCGCCGCCGCTCGAGTTCGCCAGGATGGCCTCCGTTTCCTTGGGAAGCGACGATGGCGTCGAAGTCACCAGGTTAGTCATGTTGGTTCTTTTGTGTCGAGTTTGCTTTCAGACTGGCGGGTTCTCTTTTTTTTTTCGAACTTTTCTTGCCTCTTTTGCCAGCCGTCATTCTGGTGGCACCGGTTCCCCTCCACATGAAGTGGAGCACACGTCCGCCCCTTCAGTCGAGCGAGCTGTGCAGGTGGCCGGGGAGCACGCGCGGGCTGGTGACTTCATGGCGCCACATGATGCTGCCGCGGCGACTTCGTCGGATGCTGAGCTGGTGGACCATGTAAGTACTTCTTGACTAGTTCTTCCGCAGTTGCATCGGGTGCGCGAACAGCGCTCCCGATGGGAGTAGCCCCCGAAGGTGTGGGCGACTAGGATAGTCGGGCACAACTTTATATATGCTTGTTTGTTTGCAGCCTTATTACCGCCAGCAGCTTGAGGGAGCTGCTGCCTTCGTTCGACTGGAGAAGGAGAGGGATCAGCTGCGCATCTCCCTGGACCAGGCCACGAGGCGAGCCGCGGAGTTGGAGCAGAAGCTTCAGGCTCAGGCGGAGCTGGAGAAGGCGCTACGTGAGTCGCAGGAGCGCGAGCGTGATCGGGACAACCGGGAGAAGACCCAGGTCGACCGCCTGCTCGCACTCGCCAATGTCCTTGGACGTAAGTTTTTCGGCTTGACGCTTACTTGTATAGTTGTTGAATTTGGATTGAGTTGAGGCCTTTCCCTTGTTCAGAGAAATGCGGAGGCGCTTCCCCGGAGGGCACGTCTAGCGACGATGTCGACCTGGCGAACGCTGTCGGGTTCCTCGACCGCGTCTGCGCGTATGCTGCGACCGCGCTGCAGCAGTCGACGACGGCGCTGCAGAAGTCGACTGGGGCGCTGGCGACTGTGCACCGGAGCATCTTCCCCAGCAGGTCGCCACCAGCTGCCGTGGACGCACTCGCGGCGCCTTTCGAAGACGACGCGACCACCATCGCGGACTTCACCCGGGCGCAGACGGTACGCGGCTCCGAGCTAACTTTCCAGCTTCTTCTTGGTCATCAAGTTGCTGGCGACTTTGAGAAGGTTGTCAGCGACTTCCCTCGAAAGCCTGACGGCAAGACCGCGTCCCTTAGCGGGGTGAAGGCGCAGGCGAGTCAGCTGGCCGCGAAGCTTGTCGCAACCTTCGAGAGGAGGATTGCCAAGGTAGCCGAAGCGGCTGCTGCTAGGAAGAGTCGCTCCCAGTCGGAGTCTGTAGTGTTGTAGTCTTGTAGTCTGCTTTTGAGTCTGCAGTCTGTAATGAATTTGTATTTTGCGGGTCTTCTGGCCTTGAATCATATTAACGCTGAAATGTGAATGCTTTCCTTCGACTTTGGCTTGAACGAGAAGCGATCCTTATCTGTTTTGACACTGTCGATTCCTGGCAGCCTGAAATGGGCGAGGACACTCCAGCTGTTGCGGCGACCGGCGCGGGTGATGAAGAAGGCACTCCTTTGGCTGAGCCTGCTGTTCGCCCTCGTCAAGCGACTTCGGCTCCCGCACGAAGTGCGAACGACCAACGGTTGATCACCTATATGAAGAACAAGGTGGTTGAGCTCGAGGCGAAGCTGAAGCGTGCTGAGTTGGAACTGGAGCGTTCTAGGTCGCGTCCTGTTGCAGAGTTCTCTCAGCGTGAGGAATTCCTGCTTGGAGAAATCGACTTGATCAGTCGACAATTGCAAGGTTGGTCTTCTTAGCGCTGATCTTTGGCTTTCTCTTCCTTGCGATGTGCTGATTGTAGTGTTTTGATGCAGACGTGAACCCTGATTGGCAAGCTGAGCAGACCCGGGTGAACGAGCGGGTCGCCAGAGAAGCCGCGAGTAACACTTTCGAGGCGCGCCATTTTTGGTCGAATGCGTCTAAGGGGCGGATCCTTGCGTGTATGCTGGACCGCACCTGGCGAGCTGCTCTTCTCCTGGAGGGGTGCAGGAAGACTCTCTGGCAGATCCACCGGGTGTTCTTTCCGCACAATGGGCAGCCCAACGAGTTAGCCACGTTGTTGGAGAGGTTCCGCGAAGGTGGTGCGCTGAAGGAGATTGTCAACGCCCAACTCGTTGCCGGGGCGAACGTGGCGTTGGCGTACGTCCGACTGCATCGGCCGAACCTCGCTCTGTCAAGGCTGCTAGTTGTTGGAGAGGTGGTCTGCCCTGGAGAACGTGATCGGTGTTTCTGACCCCCTCAGGTAGTCTGGTACTGCGCGTGGGCAGGTGGTGGCTTGGAGGACTTGGCGGGTGATGAGCTTCTGGACCCTGTTTGAGGGGCGCCCCTTCTGTATCATGTTAAGCTGTCCGCGTGCGGCTGGGTACGCGTCGTGTCCCGCCGGCTGGGCTTCGTGCTGCGGCTGCTGCTGCTGCTGTTGGGGAAAGGCTCCCGCCGCATGTCCTGGGGCAGCGTTCGCGGGTGCGGGTGCTGCTTGGATGGCGAGCTGTGCGGCTGGTAGCAGTGCGGGTGTAGGGGTGATGATGTGCTGCATGGCCTCATAGATCTTGCGCGCTTTGCGACAATCCTTCAACAAGTGGTTGGCGCCCCATTTGCCCGTTTCCGGGTTGCGGAACATGTGATGCTTGCAAGGTTGCGCTAGCTCCTCGGCTGGGGTCAATGCGCGTCTCCACTCGCGTTTTGGGCCCCCGTCGCTGCGGTTGATGCTGCTGCCGCTTCGGTTGTATTGTCCTTGGTCGAACTGGCGATCTTGGTTACTGCTGCGGCCGTATTGGTGACCTTGATCGTACTGGCGATTGCTATCGCGTGTCTCGTCACGGGGGGTTTGGTATCCCGCCGCTACTAGCTCGATCGAGTCGAGGTTGGCGAAACGTGGTTTCTTCTTTTGACGTCCTTCTCGCCAGCTACTTGGTCCGGCGTCGTTCTTCGGGGAGGTGTCGCGGACGTAGTCCTCTCCTTCTGCCCACTGGTTGGCCACCTTCATGAGCTCGATCATGGTCTTCGGCTGGAGCCTACCGAATTCTTCGCGGAGGTCGCGGCGGGAGACGCCGTGCATAAAGGCGTCCATCACCCGATCCTCTGAGCAGGCTTCCATAGTGTTGCGGAGGAGTGTCCATCTTTGGATGTACGATCGGAGCGACTCGTCTCGCCCCTGCTTGCAGGCCTGTAGCTCGATGTAGGTTGTTGGCCTCGCGTATGTCCCAAGGAAACTTTTGATGAAGGTATCCTGGAATTCCTCCCAGGTACGGAAGGAGTCCTTAGGCTGGCTGGTGAGCCACCCGCGTGCTGAATCCGTGAGCATGAGCTGGATGTACTGCATCGCCGTGGTTGAAGTTCCGCCTTGACAGGTGCAGGCGATGAGATAGTCTTCGAGCCAAAGGCGCGGGTCTTGTTTCCCGTCGTACTTGGGTGTCCCAGCTGCGAGCTTGAAGCCCTTGGGCATGCGAGTATCGCGGATGTTGAAGCTGAAGCATGCGGCGCCACACGGTTCAAAGTCACGGTCGGCTTGATCGTCCAGGTTCGTCGCGCTGGTCGTACGCTGGGTGCGGTTGCGGTCCACCGTCCTTTGCGCGATGACGTTGCGGAGGTCTTCGCCTGGTTGTGGCTGTCGTAGTTGCCTGGCCGCTGGGCCAGCGGGTGTTGCAGGCTCGTGGGCGCGGCGGCCTCGCTCTTCTCGTGCCTGCTCGTTTGGCGCCTTGCCCGCCAAGGCATCTTCGATTGCCTTCATGGACATGATTTGTTGCTTGTGGAGAAGGGCGCGCGCGTCGCCCTCCGGTGGCTGCGTGAGTCGCAGGTAAGTTTCGACTGCCATGAGCGCGGCGTCGGCTGTCTTGAGAACGGGTATCCCGTTCTCATCCTCAGTTACGAAGGATGAGTCAAGGTTACGGGTGACCCTGCCTCGGTCGGCTTCAGTCATAAGGGGCACGCGAGCTCTACGGCGTCGCGCTCCTTGGTTGACTTCTGTGGAGGAGGTAAACGAGTAGGCGGCCCTCCTGGCGCTTGACACGTCAGCCTCCTTCCTGCGTCGAAGGAGTTCAGCTTTTTCCACGCGAAGTCGTTCGCCTTCCTTGCGTAGCAAGTACTGGACTGCCAGCTGATCCTCCCGGGGTGCGTCTGGTGGGGGGAAGGTGCCGTCGTCGACATGCTTCATGGCCCTGATTGCGCCATGTCGCGTGTGATGATGAGCTTCGTCACCTGGTCGGGCATGGTCACCTCGAGCGGGTACGCAGGTTCGTCGTCGTTCCCGGGCGGCACCGGGCCAGCCATGAAGACTTGCGCGGGGTAGACTTGGGTCGGGGTGTGGACGCTGCCGCTGCTGCTTCCGTCGTCCGAGTCTGGCTCGGGGTCGAAAATTGCTGCAACGTGGTGAGTACCACGGTCGCTGCCGCGTCTTCCTTTCTGAAATTCCGCGATCTTTGCCGCGGGCATGGAGTGCGACTTCGCAGTCCTCGGCGCGAGTGCTAGGGGCTTGGGGAAGACTTGGCGGGTCGATGAAGATGCGCGCAGCGCGGGTGATGGTGGCACGACCTTGGCCGCTCGCGAGGGTGCGATCGACGCAGTCGAAGTTGACGCAGATCTTGGTTTTGCCGGCAGCGCGATCGAGATGGTCGGAGTAGACTCGATCTGCGTGACGGCCGTTGAGGCAGCTGACGTGGCCGATGCAGATGCGGGTTCTGCAGTCGAAGATGCGATCTCCGCAGTCGCGGTAGGTGCGATCTCTACGGCAGATGACGGCGCGGACGGCACGGTGGTAGCAGATGCGGGTGTCGTCGCCGCGCGTGGCGCGATCGCCATGGACCTGAATACACCACGACTGTCTACAAGGTAGTGTATGGTACCGAAGGTGAGGCACATACCTACGTGCAGATCGGCGTACACCGAACGGTGGGCCGGCGGGTGGAAGGTGTACTCGAAGGAACCGAAGCGGATTGGCTCCTGGGTGATGCAGACGTCGGTCTTCTTTGTTGACGGAGCCGGTGCGACCATGATTCCAACGCTCGTTCCTTCCCACAGACGGCGCCAATTGACGAGGGTGTAGCTCGACAAATCCCAGGGTTGTGTACCCCGGGTTGATTGAGGGGGAGAGAGATGAGCGTTGGTGATCACGACGGCTGACAAGCAAGGCGTTTTACCCAGGTTCAGGCTCCCGGAGGATAAGACCCTACTTCCTGCTTGTCTGGTATTGATGGCGAGTGGCTTACAATGGCGAGATGCGATCTCGCTAGGGTTTGGTGATGGCGGCTATGCGCGTATTGATCTGTCCGTCTCCTCCCCGGACGAGCAACCCTCCTAGCCTTTATATAACAGGCTAGGTCTCGGGTGAACGGCGCCGATGGCGTTTACAGATATGGCAAGTCGTATGACCTAACCGACTATTCTTGGGCCATACGCTATCTCTACTGGGCCTTCCTTGGGCCTTTGCAGTCTTGGCGTGACCCAGGTATCCTCACCGTGGGCCAGTCGGAGGGCAGCCCCACGTCAGCCAACCTTCCTTCCTCTTCGCCCACTGAACGGAGGATGCAACCCGCTGCCAGTGCCATTCATCTCCCTTGGAAGGATGCAACCCGCGCAGTGCCATTCGTCTCCTCGAGGATGCAACACCCGCAAGCCATTCATCTTCCAACCGGAGGATGCAACACCGCAGCGATGCCATTCGTCTCCCTCCAACCACCACCATCCCTTGCACACATCCACCACAACGCCTTGCTTGCCGACCACCAAACGGAGGATGCAACATCAAAAATGGTGCCATTCATCTCCTGCAACTCCGGGCGAGAGGATGCAACACCAGAATGGTGCTATTCATCTCCCGCAGCACCCGCAGCCCCACTCCACTCCACGCCGTTTCGTGCTCTTCTCCCTGCACACCACCTCCTCCCCGCTGGAACGGCCTACAAGGATGCGCCACGGCCGGCAGAGCCCAGCAACGTCCGCATCGGGCGGCCGGTCACGCGCGAACTCGAGAGGACAACGCGGCCCTGCGGGCCCAGATTGGGCCCGGTCGGCCCGCGACGCCGCCGCCAAGACCGCCCGCACGCTCTGCCTTGGAACGCCACCGCGCAGCTCAACGCTGCAGCACACCACGACCCGCCGCCGCCCAGCACCACCTCCGCCCTGACGCCGACGCGCCGCACGCGACCCACCAAGCAACCTCATCCCCGCGCGTAGAGGTAGCCGTCGAGGTCGTCCAACAGCCCCCCCATCTTTGACGGCCGGGGCGCCACCACCGTCGCCGCCGGCGGCGGCAACGGCAGCGGCCGGGGCCGGGCGGATCTGAGGCTTTTTTTCCGGTGTGGAGGAACCTCCGGAGCCGCCGCGCGGGGGCGACCCGGGAGGGAGGGAGGAAAAGTCGCTATGCCAAAACATTTCTCTCCTTTGGAGATGGCGAAGGTTGTCCAACCACAAAGGTTACCCCCTAACCTATTTCTCGTTTTGCTTTTCTCTCTCTTTTATTTACCGAACTAAAGTTGCACTTTTGTAAATTGAGGTGAAAACAATTGATGGACTAAGGGGTAGACGGATTCGTTAAATATGCAGACATTTTGTTTTGCTAGTGCTAGTGAAATAAGTTGAGCACGTTTCCTAACTTCTGATGAAGCTACAAGACGTGACACTGTCTAGCAAGTTAACAAGGCGCACATAAGAGCATCTTCACCGGCACCCATCAAATATGTATCCGGCACCCCTCAATTGGACTCCCTTTGGGGGGCCGCCGGACTTGTGTCCACAAATTTAGTGGGCGTGCTCCACAGCGGCGCTCCCCAACCGGCGACCCCAGTTTTTCTACGTTATAAACACAAACAGTTTGTGCATGCCGTCTTAAGAACTAAAATTTGCAATTTCATTCAAATTTAGAAATATTTTACATAGTTTGAAGAAAATTGCAAATGCGCCGCCGGCGACCTAACCCTAACCCTAGCCTACTCGTAGTCGCTCCAGTCGAGTCGTCGTCGTCGTCGTCGCTGTCGTCGAGAACGACGACTTTGCCGAACGAGGAGGCGCCGGCGTGGCTGGAGGAGTGGCCGACGCGAGTGGTTTGGGTACTGGAGGGGCGAGGAGCCCATACCGGTACAACTCCCAGGCGCCATCCGTGTTGATGGTGCGCCCGCTCGTCAGCTTGGAGTCGGAGGACGCCCCGGCCTCCCAGTTGTTTGACATGGGGGACGGCGAGAGGATGTGCACGGGAGGCGAGGCGAGGGGATGTGCACGCCGAGGCGAGGGGGAGGCGAGGGGATGTGCACGGCGAGTCAAAAGGCTTCGCCTTTAATCCTTGGCCGAAGGGCGGCGATGCCGTAAATGCTGCGCGTCGTGTCGCCGGTGTAACTGCAGGTCGGCGTCCCGTCGCATTGGAACTGGCGAGCGGGACGACTTCGCGTCGGTGCGGTCTTGTCTCAATGACGGGGACCCTTGCCTGTCGGGTGGGGTGACCGGACGATTTCCGGTGCCCCTAGGCATGCCCCTAAGTTTGACGGGTGGGCTGAGTTTGTCGGACACAAATTTGACGGGTAGACACGTTTGGGAGGCGCCGCTGCGGCAGGTTTTTTGGTCCGGACCCGTTAGGCCTTTGGAGGGCCGTTTGGGGGTGTCGGTGGAGATGCTCTTAGTACCCCAAAAGTTTAATCCGCACGTTGAACTGCACACTGTTGCGTACAGTCTTGCAAACATTGGGGAAACTCTGATAATGTGTGCCTCCTATAACTCTGAGGATAACAGCACCTGCATATCTTTCTTACTAAAGATTGATCAATCAACTTGCTTGAAAGGTAGCATTCTGGGGAGCTGACTAGGTACTCAAGAGCTGCACTTGTAGGCGGCTCGTACACATATGCACGAGAAACACCAGCCACATACCCTTTCTTGTCCAAATAAACAGTATATCTATTAATCAAGCGATAGAGATAGCACAGTATCATCTATGTTTGTATCATTGTCGGCAGTATCAGCAATACTAATAACTATCCTGGTGGTGCAGCTATATTTCTCTGAGAACGTACTATGCATACAAAACCCGAAATATCCTCCAAAAGTTTTGACTCTACCTCAACATATTCCATTATGCAATATGGACTTAAGATCTGGTCAACAGCACGATGATTCCATATGTGCAATGGCAAATTTCTTAACGGGACGACAAGGCGCTGGTCCGTAATCACCGTCCTTTGACACAGAGCTGACTTATTGACAGTAAACCTCTAGCGACAACCATGTACACACAAGAATATCTGTTCGTGAGCAAAACTCTGTGCGCGGGAAGGACTACAATGCCCTCCTCAAGCTTGTGACGGCCAAGTCCATCCGCTCGGAGCACTGCGGCGTGAAGAAGCAGCGTTATCTTGTGGAGGAGCTCGAGTCGTAGAACGTCGAGCTCCTCCAGCGCGTGTTCCGGCACGAGGAGGAGCACCTTGCACCGGAGCGGGAGTGGGATCAGGAAGCGAGGAGCCAGCTCGACTTCGTCATCGTCTCCTTCGACTACGAGTGAGCTCACCGGTGGCGCAATGCGAGGTCTGGTGAGGTGTCACGGACACCTTCTGATGTACTAGATCTAGCTGTAGTTAGTCTAATTTTGTAAACTATGTATGTTTACTGATTAACTCGTATGAACTGGAGAACAACTAATCAAAATTTTAGCACGAACTTTTTCTGATTTTTAGCACGATTTTTTAAGGGTCGATTTGCAGGATCTGTTATGGCGCAAGCATGTTTTCTACCCTTAAAAAGTTTTAAGGTTCCCCTTATCCGAGTTATAGGGGTTGGAATTTGACGGTTACTAGAGATGCTCCAAAGACATCTGCAACGCTCCAACTCATGAAGGAACATTAATCAAATCTTCAGAAAGAATGTTGCAGTACATGAAACAGTCGGAATATCACGTATGCTGTCAGACTATGCACCGACCAATTTGACCTGAATGACAACATGAAACTTAAAAACTAAATCAAGCACACATACCAATCGTACAAAAAAGGGAAAATTAGCCAGGGCACACCGTCACTGGTAGAGAACAAGGCAGTAGCACCGGTTTTAAAGGGCCTTTAACACCGGGTGTGCAACCAGTGTTGAAAGGTCGGGACTAAAGGGGTACCCCTTTCGCACCGGTACCCTATGAACCCGGTGTTAAAGGGATCCACGTGGGCACGGCTGCGCGCGCGGGGGCGGAGGACCTTCTGTCCCGGTTGGTAACACCAACCGGTTTTAATAGTTTCTGATTTTTTTTTTCATTCCACTTTTTTCCAGGATTTCTGTTTTTTCTTTTATGCTTATTTTTTGGGGTTTAGGGCTTCTGTTTTTTTCATTTCTGCTTATTTTCTAGGGTTTCGGAGGAGATCACGTATAAAGTACCCATTACACATATAAAGTATTCATATTACACGTATTAACATTTTTGTCTTGCCTCGAAGAGGACTAGGTTTTTAGAAGATTTACACATATAAAGTATTCATATTACACATATTAAAATTCAGTCTATATATATACACCTCGCCGGAGTTTCTTTCGAGCAAATCTTCAAGTCGAAGTCCTTCACCATGGTCGTTTATAACTTGTGTAAAATCACCGGCATCTTCTATCTCCTCGTCTCGCAAGTTTTTCGTATCTCAATGTACCCTGCAATCAATAAAATTTGCAACTATAATTTTGCATCTATAAATTGTAACAAGAAAATGCAATTCTGCAATGTTTAAAAAATACAGCCCAAATTTGGGGCAGCATTGGGTCCTACCTGCCAGCCCAAATTTGGGCCAGCAGTAGGTCCTTAACAATTCCAGACTCGCCTTCTGCCAGCCCCAATTTGGGCCAGCATCCGCCCCTGGCCAGGAGCGCCTGGTCAATGCTGGCCCACCTGCCAGCGACCCGTCGGGAAACGTGCGCGTGGCCAACGTCCCCGCATGGCCACTACGCGCGGCCAACCGCCACGTCCCCCCCCCCCCCCCCCCCCGCCCCCACGACCCCGCGTGACCGCCCAACTGGCCAATGCTGGCCCACCTGTCAGCGACCCACCCGCCCCACTCGTATTCCACCCCGAAGTCAATGCGTCCCCGCGTGACCGCCCAACTGGCCTATGCTGGCCCACCTGCCAGCGACCCACCCGCCCCCCTCGTATTCCACCCTGAAGTCAATGCGTCCCCGGCCCCACCTGCCAGCGAGCCACCGTCTCCCACCAAACGTCTCCCACCAACCGTAGTCAATGCGGCCCTGGCTGGTCCTTTAAAAATTGACCCCGGCCGATAGCGAGCCACCGTCTCCCACACTTCCCCTTCTGGCGCCCCCACCTCCAGCCCTAGCCATGTCGAAGTGTTTCAAGCCAGCCAAGAACCAGCGTGAGTCCGGCGGCTCCGGCTCCGGCCGTCGCGCCGCGCTTCCTCCTCCTCCGTCACCGCGCGCCGCCAATCCTCCACCTCCTCCGCCGGCCGCGTTCGGCCTCGCACCGGAGGGCGTGCAGATGGTCGGGGGGACGGCGCCGCAGACGGCGCCGCAGACCAAGAAGAAGCGGCGCCGCCGCTACGTCTGCGTGGAGGAGTGCTGGTGGCATTGGAACAATGCCTTCCAATGCCACCCCGGTGTACTGGCCGGACGTCCACCTACCGGACGACTGGCACCTGAATCCGCAGCGGATTCCGTGCCGCCCATTCCGGCCAGTGGCCGGTCCAGGGCGGTGGAGATAGCACGCCGCCGCCGTCTCCTCCCGCTGGACCTCAACAACGACCCGGCATACGCGCCGGCGTCCCGCAACTGGGACCATTGGTTCGCAGCCGAGCACGACGACCGCCGCCGCACCTACTTCGTGCCGGCTCCAGCACCGCCGACCGGCCAGCTCCCGGAGTACCCCGCACCGCCGCCGGGGCCAGGAGCCCGAGCTGTGGATCGAGGAGGATGTCGTCGACGATGATGACGCCCCGGAGATGAAGGCCGTCTATGAGGCCTCACTCCGCACCCTCGTCAGCGACGAGGTCAAGCGCTGGGAGCGGGTCGTGGCCGCGGCCGCCATGCCGCCGCCACCGCCGCCACTGCCGCCAATGCAGTGGTGGCAACATCTGGCCCAGGAGCAAGAGGCATCGGAGGAGATGGAGATGGGGACGGAGCCAATAATGCCAAGCGGGCTCCTCGACTAGTCCTGGACCTGGACTGGCCAGGTCCCAAGTCCGCCGCAGGAGCAGGTGCCGCAAGAGCAGCCCCAGCCGGAGCAGCCACCGCAAGAGCAGCCACCGCAGGAGCCGGAGGAGCATCACATTCCGGCGGAGGAGCAGCCGCCGCCGAGCTATCTGTACACCCCGCCGCCGTACTACATCCTAGACTAGGCCTCCGGCGTCGCCGCCCCCTGCATAATGTAATGGCCTTAGACCTTTTTTTCTTTAATGCCTTAGGCCTCCGGTGTCGTCGCCGCCCCCCGTATCAGACCTGAAAATGTAATGGCCTTAGGCCATATTGCCGCCCCCCTTATATATATAAATATTTAAATTTGCAACTTTTATTTTACTTGGCCGGACGGAGCTCACCTCGGTCCGATTCCGGAAGGGGATTAAGCTCGGGGACGGGCACTGGGAGGGAGGAGGAGCTCACCTCTCGGTCCGATTTCGGAGGGGATCAAGCTCGGGGAGAGAGAGGAAGGGCTCACAGCAACGCGCGCGCCGTGGACGGGGGATGGCGACGATGACAGGCCGGGGACGGGGGACGGCGATGATGACACCACAGCTGCCCGGGGACGGCAACGGCGACGAGGAAGGGCCTCGGGAGGAACGGCTAGGGGCGAGGTCGCCGGACGGCCGTCAGGGCCGCGGAGGAGGAGGGCGAGGCGCAGGAGGCGACGGCGAGCGGAGCATGGCTTCGCCGGAGGCCTCGGAGCGGAGGAGGGCGTGGGCGAGGCGTCGATTTTGAGAAGTGAGAATGCAGAATTTCGGCCGTGGGCACACATATTGCCGCGAAAGCAGGCCTCTAGCACCGGTTGCAGATACAAACCGGTGCTAAAGGTTGATTTGGGCAGCACCAAAATTTCGCGCGCGTAGCCCACCCCTTTAGCACCGGTTGGCATAACCAACCGGTTTTAATGGTCTTTTGAATTTTTTTCGGTTTTCTGTTTTACTATGTTTTTTGTTTTGCTTTATATCTATTTGGTTTCTATTTGTTTTTTCTCTACTTTCTATTTCTTTTATATCTATGTAATTTAATTGTGTAAAAATTTGAAATAATTATCTATTTGTTTTTTCTCTAGTTTCTTTTTCTTTATATCTATGTAATCTAGTTTCTTTTTTCTCTAGTGCAAAAAATGACTGTTGGGCTGTATGCATTCTATCTACATAATACTTCAGTTCATCGACCGAATACAAAGCATTCGCAACAGTGCATTTGATATGCAGGTTTAATACATTGTTACACATCACGAACAACCACCCTATCTAGTGTTCATTTTTTTTCGTGTGTGTCCCTTTCTTCTCACTGCGCCGTAGCCATGGACAATCTTCATCATTTAACGCGATGCTTGGGTCAGTTCTCACTTTGAAGGGCGGAATTTCATCAAACTTATTGTAATCTTCTGACATGTCTGTCTTGTCCTCCACTCCCACGATGTTTCTTTTCCCTGAAAGAACTATGTGGCGCCTTGGCTCATCGTATGATGTATCAGCTTGCTTATCTTTTCTTTTTTTCGGTCTGGAAGACATGTCCTTGACATAGAAAACCTGAGCCACATCATTGGCTAGGACGAATGGCTCGGTGTAGTACCCAAGATTGTTGAGATCCACAGTAGTCATTCCGTACCGTCGGTCTATCTCTACCCCGCCTGACAGGTTGACCCATTTGCACTTAAACAAAGGGATCTTAGAAGAAGGTACATAGTCAAGTTCCCATATCTGCTGTATGCAACCATAGTATGTGTCATTTGTCCCATTGTCGTTTGTTGCATCAAAGCGGACACCACTGTTTTGGTTAGTGCTCTTTTTGTCTTGGGTTTCCGTGTAAAATGTATTTCTTTTTTTTGATTTTTAAGGGTTTTCTCATTTCACATAAAGATCAATACAGTCGTTCACAACCGGATACTCAATCTGGTTATGAATACAGTTTAACCAGTTGCCACAAACGCCATCAACCCTAGCCATCCTAGCTAAGTCATGAGCGACTTTATTACAATCCCTTTTAACAAGAGACAAAGAGAATTGCAACCCAGTACTTCTCATTCGATCAATTTCTCTGTAGATGTAGCAGCAGCTCGAAAGGTCCGGCCGTCCCGCTTGCAGAGCATGCCACACCGCTGCACAATCAGTTTCCACCACTTGTATTTGGATCCCATGAGCAGCACAGATGTTTAGGCACTTGAGAAGTGCATTCGCTTCCGCCTCTTCCGCATGACAACAATCTTTTAACAGATCAGCTAAACACCATATTACCTTTCCAGTGTGATCTCTAATCACCCCTCCCAACGAAGCCTGTCCAGTATCCTGGATAAAAGATGCATCAAAGTTCAGTTTAAGCATACCTTCGTCAGGAGCCTTCCATTTATTTGGCCTACAGTTTTCAGTTCTATTGGGTTCATGAATCCAGATGTTAGTACTCTCGTCCTCTCCAATCTTTACCCTGTAGCCAGCAGAAAAAAGGTTGTGAACATAATTCTGGAGGAACACTGCGGATGCTTCAATCGAGCTTTTACCATCCTCATGAATAATATTATTTCTCAGGTGCCATGCTCTCCACAGCAGCAACAGAACCAGAGGTCTAGACTCTGTTGGGGAATTTGTAAGAAGAATAAGCAGCCAGTCGGGTCCATTATAGATAAATAGATCTTCTCTAGGCAGGTTCCAGGAAACTCTCATTCTATCCCTGAGAGCTTTTGCTTTAGTACATTGGACAGTTGCATGGTAGCTACTCTCCTCACCTGTACCACAGATGCTACATGTACTGTCAAGTTCCAAGGTTCTTCGCCATTTGTTCCTTTTGGTTGCCAAATTATCAGAGGCACACCTCCAGGCGAAGATGCGTACCTTATTAGGTACCTGTGCCTTCCAAATAATTTCCCAAATGCTCCTAGTATCATCACCATCCCTACTGCTTCCACTTACGAGATGGGCCTTCCTAGAGATATCGAAGGCCAGTCTGTAAGCACTTTTAACCGTGAAACTTCCATTCCTTTCATAGTGCCACGCAGGGAAATCCTCATCGTACCTCATAGGACTTATTTTCAAAATGTCGACAACATCATGAGGTTGGAATATGTCTCTGATTTTTGGTTCATTCCATACTCTAGTCCCCTGTATAAACAGCTCACTAACCTTCCTGCATCTGGTGTGCCTCCGCAGGTTCTTGATGGGCATGGGATTTCTACGAGGTATCCAGTTAGATCTGTGGATATCGATCTTCTCCCCATCTCCCACTCTCCACACAATTCCTTCTTTTAGCAGCTCCAGCCCGTGTTCAATGCCTCTCCAAGCAGGTGATGCTTCAGCAGAGAAAACCGTGTCCAGGAGCCTACCATTAGGGAAATATTTCGCCTTCAAAAGTCTGGCGCAAAGGCTCTCAGGGTTCGTCAGGATACGCCATGCTTGTCTAGCCAGCAGCGCTTGATTGAATAACTTTGTGTCTCTGAATCCCACACCGCCTTGGCATTTAGGAAGTGTAAGGTTTTCCCAAGACGCCCAATGCACTTTCCTATGGTCTTCGTCCTCTCCCCACCAAAATTTTCTTATAATTTTCATGTAATCCTCATGGAAACCTGCTGGCAACTTGAAAATGCTCATGACATGGATGGCTAAAGCTTGAGCCACAGTCTTTATCAGGGTTTCTTTTGCTGCCATGGACATATGGTTTTCATTCCATCCCCCAAGTCTTTTGGAGAATTTCTCCTTAGCTGGTTGGAATTTATCAGCTTTCAATCTTCCCTCTGGTGTTGGGAAACCCAAATATTTGTCCTCAAAAGTGCTCTGTTCAACACCAAGAATATTTTTAATGTCTGCTTGTGTGGCATCATTGCAGACACTACTGAAAAGGATCGAGCACTTCCCAGCACTAATAAGCTGACCAGTGCACCTCTCAAAAAGGTTGAGAGCAGTTTTGATGGTCGTTGCCTGTTGTTGGTTTGCCTGAAAGAACAGTAGACTATCATCTGCGAAAAGAAGATGGGATATACCCGGAGCCGATCTACACACCTTCAGTGAGCGCAATTCATCCAAATAGACCGCTCTATCCAGAATTTTTGACATGCCATTTGCCACAAAAAGGAAGAGGTATGGAGAAAGAGGGTCTCCCTGCCTCAGCCCTCTAGATGCTTTAAAGCTCTGTGAGAGTTCGCCATTAATCCGAACACTGAACCTTACTGAAGTCACACATTCCATGACCAACTTGACCCACTTCTCATGGAAACCTAGTTTTAGCAAAGCACCCTCTAGGAAAGACCAGTCCACTCTGTCATATGCTTTGGATAGATCAAGTTTGTAAGCACAGAAATCCTTAGCAGGAATTTTGTTCCTCTGAATGAAATGGAAGCATTCAAAGGCAACCAGAGCATTATCTGTTATCAGCCTTCCAGGAATGAATGCACTCTGCGTTTTCGATATCAGGGCATCCAGAAAAGGTCTCAAGCGATTAATCATGCATTTGGCTACAACTTTGTACAGTACATTGCACAAAGAAATAGGTCTGAAGTTCTTCAGCTCATCAGCATCATTTGACTTCGGAATCAGCACAATTGTTGAGTCATTAACACCCTGCGGCATGGTACCATCAGAGAAAAAACACCTCACAGCTTTGATGACATCCTCCTTTAGAATACCCCAGTTTCTTTGGAAGAAACGAGACGGGAACCCATCCGGCCCCGGGGCTTTGAGCGGACCAATCTGGAAAAGAGCATCAGCTATTTCTTTATCCGTGTAATCCCTCAAAAGAGCAGCATTCATTTCTGTAGAAACCTCTGGTTGTAGAATATTGATCAAATCGGACGGATCAACATCTTTATCTTTTGTGAAAAGGGAGGAGAAAAAATCCCGAGAGTACTCCAGTATATCCTCTTTTCTGTCCAGAGTCCTATTATCGGAAGTTTTTAAGACTTTTGTGCGGTTCTTTTTAGCTCTCCATGATGCTTTCCTGTGAAAGAACTTGGTGTTCTGGTCGCCTTCTTTCAGCCAACTGATCCTTGATCTTTGTCTCCACATCATCTCCTCTCTTAAAAGCAATTCATCCAGTCTAGCCGAGACATGATTAATTTCCTGTAAGTTTCCATGTGGATTGTATTTATACAACCATTCAAGCCTTTTCCTCAGTTTCTTAATCTCCTTGTCAACTCTTCCAAAGTTCTTTCTGCTCCAATACACTAAAGCTTCCTTTGTGTTTTGTAAATTGTTGTTTACATCAGCAAGGTTTTGAGGTTTTTTACAGCATGCCCATGTCTCAGCAATCTCACTCTCGAGGGACTCTTCTCTTTCCCACATGTACTCATACCTCCACGGTCCTTTTCTCGGATTGGAAACCTCCAAGGCACCGAAATGGAGCAGAATCGGTAGATGATCAGATCTTGAGGACATTATATGTTGTACATGGGCTGCAGGGAACATACTACTCCATGCAGGGTTTGCAACAGCTCTGTCCAGCCTAACTCTCACATTTTTATTGCCTTGTTGCTTGTTGTTGTAGGTCCAAGGTAAGCCACTGAAACCCAAGTCATGCAAATCACAGAATTGCAAGGTATCTCTGAAATCTTGCATTCTTTTCTCACTCCTTCTAGCAGCAGAAAAGTGCTCACTTTGCCACAAGGCCTCGTTGAAATCACCCACCATAGACCAAGGTATGTTATCAGCACAGCTTGTTTTAATTCTCTTAATAAGTTTCCAAAATTCAGGTCTAGTCTGTGTACATGGCTCTCCATAAACAAAGGTGCTCCTCCATTTTATTCCATTATTAATTTTCAAGATAACATCGATATGGTGCACACTAAAGCTTACAAGGTCAACAGAAACATCATCTTTCCACCAGAGGGCAATTCCACCCCCCTTGCCCGGAACACTAACAGCAAAGCAGTGTTTGAAACCTAGTCGCAAGCACAGCCTTTCTACCAGCATCTTATTTTGTCTAGTTTCAGAGAGGAACACAAAGCTTGGGCAATGCTCTCGCACAAGGCGAGAAAGTTCCTGAACTGTACGAGGTTGCCCCAGACCTCGACAGTTCCAGCATAGGTAAATCATTGCTCCTGCCAGGCGCCAGCCTCGGCGCCCGACAGTGGACCGGTAGCCCCTGGACCGGTTGCTTCCTTTTCCTCCTTACTTGCCTGTGCTTCCCCTCCCTTCTCATCTTCTACGCTTGCTCTTTGGATCTGATTTGCCTCTGAGCTAGTTCTGTCCAGTTCTGCGTCCTGCAGCATGCGTAACCCCTCTTTTCCGAGGCACTCGGACAGAGTAGGTACCTGTATGATTCTCCTCTTTTGCCCTGACGGCATGTCCTTTTCTCCAGTGTCATCCATCTGGCGAGGCCGCACCCTGCCTACCTCATTCTTGGCCTTGTTCTCTTCTGTACCGCTCTCCCTTTTCTTCCTCTTCCATCTCCTTGCATTTGCTCCCCTGGCCAGCTCTTCGATGGTCAGACCATCTACCTCCTTCATGTTCACCTGCCCCTCCGTGGTTGCCACATTGCCGTTGGCGTCCACGATATCCTTGTCCTTTTCTTCACCATTGTTATGTTCCTTTGCTGCATCCTCCGCATGCTTGTTGTTGATCTCGAGGGCCTCGATGGTGTTCATGTCGGTGTTGCCGTTGGTGAGGGTTGCCACCACCGCATGCCCGTTGTTGATGTCGAAGGCCTCGTTGGTGTTCTTGGCGGTGTTGCCGTTGGTGAGGATTGGCACCACCGCATGCCCGTTGTTGATGTCGAGGGCCTCGGTGTTTCCTGGATCGATGTTCATGTTCAGCGTGGCATCTCCGTCAGGTCCGGGTTCAGCATCAGTTGTCGCAGCCTCCCGTGCACCATCTGCGACCACGATCGCACCGGCAAGGCTCGAGTTGTCGTTGTTGTCGTTCACCTTCAGCCGTGCAACGTGTTCCAGCACCTCTTCAACTGCTGGTGGCTCGCAGCTCGCAATTTGCTCGGAGGTAGATGTGATGCTCCTCGTACGTGTGGCTGGTACTGGTGCACGCCACGGGCCTTGGTTGGAGGATTGTGCTGGTGCCTCACCCAAGTCGTCAGGCAAATACCATGCACGCAGCTCATCGAAGTACACCGGCGGCACCCTGAGCTCCTGACTGAAACAAAGCTTCCTATCTGCAGCAGGTGTGTCGCATCTAGCCTCCATATGGCCGATAAAGCCACAGAATAAACAAAAATTTGGCAACCTTTCATACCTTAAACTAGTCTCCACCTCCTTGCGTGTGATTCTGTCGATGAGGGTGATCTCCTTCTGCAGGGGTGTATACAGCGGGAGTTGGACTCTTGTTCTGATGAACTTCTCATGTAGGTTGCCCCTGGAGTAGTTGTCTATCTTCATTGATGTACCCACCTGGTCACCAAGGTCTAAAGCGAGCTTCTTGGTGAGCAGGTAGTCCGGGATGTCGTGGAACTGCACCCACATCGGCACATGGGTGAAGAGTGCCGTTGCAGGGTCAGCCCCGACCTGCAGTCCCTCCACCAAGAACGCGTCCCCTTTGTACTGCCAGGGTCCTCCGCGCACGACATGATCTCTGTCGCCCTCCTCCGTGAACTCCAATAGGAATTTTCTCCCTTCTTGTGTTTGCAGTGGGTTAGCTTCCATGCGCCCCCGAATCTTCCAGACCTTCTTCATGTGCTCGATCACTTGGTGTGAATTCGCCAGCAGCACGGACATGAACAGTCCGACCGCCAGGAATCGAGCACGCACGGCCTGGCGCGCCTCAGTCATGTTGACGACCAGGAAGTTCTTCCTCTGTATGTTGCTGGATCCCACCACCTCCTTTCCTGGTCTCCTACGGAAGGGTGCGTCGGGAATGTTTCCGCTACGCGCTCCAGCACCATTGCTCGCCATTGAGCAAAAAGGCAGACACCTTGTGGGCAGAAGGTGGAGTGGGAAGCAGACAGGGACTTGTGGCATAGATCTTCCATCCGTCTCTTCTCCTAATATAGATCCTCCAGCCCGCATCAATGGGGTCTCTTCAATCCGCGGATTAACGCTAGTAAATGTCCTCCAATTGCTCCTCGCGACCAAGGCCGTTGGCGCTGATTCCTCCTCCACATCAATCTTGTGCTTAACTCTGGGTGGAATTGGCCTTGGTATGATCGGTGGGCCAGGATCTGGCGGAACGTTGCTGCCTTCATCAAGGAGTCCCTTGATCTTCGCTCGGACAGCTGCAATCTTTACAAGGAGAAGTTTGGAGTTGAACAGGGTATCTCTGGCTTGGGCTCCGATGGTGGCAGAATTTTGGGAAACTAAATGGGTGGTTTGATAGGTTGTGGGGATGTTGTATCTGTGTGGGATTAGGGATTGGGGTTTTCGGGTTTCATAGGATTTCTGGTTGCATCGGACGGGAATCGCCACTGTATCGCCTTCGCGGGGGCGAAGGAGATGAACAGTCGACATCGGTGGTGAATCCAAGAGTATTTCCGTTTATCTCGTACCCTTCGAAAGTCAATATAGTCGAAGATGGTGACTTGGCCAACAAGTATAGCTCTACTCTAACATCTTTGTTATTAATGAGATGTGTACGCAACCAACTGCCAAAAGTATCCACGTGTTTTCCTTTAATTCAGAAGTCAGTCTGCTCCGGATATTTGGAGCGTAAAATATCCACGTGTTCCACGATATACGGAGCCACCAATCTGGAATTTGCTAAAACTGTGTAGTGTGCTTGGGTGAAAGAATGTCCGTCCATACTTGTTGTTGCTTTCTTTCCTAGCGTGCCTTTTCCACGCAGTCTCCCCTCATGGCGCAATTGAGGAACACCGATCGGCATAAGATCAGGAATAAAGTTCACACAAAACTCAATGACCTGCTCTGTTCCATAGCCCTTGGACATGCTTCCTTCTGGCGTAGCACGATTATGAATGTATTTCTTTAAGACTCCCATGAACCTCTCAAAGGGGAAAATATTGTGTAGAAATACAGGACCGAGAACGGAAATCTCTTCGACTAGGTGAACTATGAGGTGCGTCATAATATTGAAAAAGGATGGTGGAAACACTAACTCGAAGCTGACAAGACATTGCACCACATCCTTCTGTAAACTTGGTAGAGTTGCTGGATCGATTACCTTCTGAGATATTGCATTGAGAAATGCACATAGCTTCACAATGGGTTCTCGAACGTTTTCCGGTAAAAGCCCCCTCAATGCAACCGGAAGTAATTGTGTCATAATCACGTGGCAGTCATGAGACTTCAGATTTTGAAACTTTAGCTCTGCCATGTTTATTATTCCCTTTATATTCGACGAGAAGACAGATAGCACCTTCATACTGTGAAGACATTCAAAAAATATTTTCTTCTCTTCTTTCGTAAGAGGGTAGTTGGCAGGAGCTGGTTCATTCTCTGTCCCATTTTCGTCTCGATGCATCTCTTCGCTCATACGTTGATGGGCCTGCCTTCCTTTCGGTGTATCTTTTGACTTCCCTTTTTTTGACTTCCCTTCTTTCGACTTCCCATACACACCCAAGAAGTTAAGCAGGTTGCAGCAAATATTCTTTGTCACGTGCATCACGTCGATTGCAGATTGAACTTCTAGCAGTATCCAATAGGGCAGCTCCCAAAATATAGATGTCTTATTCCACATGGGTACGTGGTTGTTTGCGTCATTCGGAACCTGTAGTCCCCCAGGACCCTTTCTAAATATTACTTTTAAATCCTTGACCGTATCATATATAACAGAACTAGAAGGGCGGGTAGGCCTCAGCCGATGATCTACCTCACCTTTGTAATGTTTGCCTTTCTTCCTTAAGGGATGCTTGGGTCCAAGAAATCGACGATGCCCCATGTACACAATCTTGTTATACAAATATATACTGTCAGTCTTATCTAAACAATGCGTGCATGCATTGTATCCCTTGTTTGATTGTCCAGAAATGTTACTAAGAGCAGGCCAATCATTGATGGTTACAAACAGCAACGCTCGTAGGTCAAATTCCTCCTGTTTATACTCATCCCACACACGTACACCTTCGTCAGACCACAACTGTAAAAGTTCGTCAACTAATGGCCTCAGATACACATCAATGTCGTTGCCGGGTTGCTTCGGGCATTGGATAAGCACTGGCATCATGATATACTTTTTCTTCATGCACAACCAAGGAGGAAGATTATAGATACATAGAGTCACAGGCCAGGTGCTATGACTGCTGATCTGCTCCCCAAATGGATTCAAGCCATCTGTACTTAGACCAAACCTTAAGTTCCTTGCGTCAGCTGCAAAATCTCGAAACTCACTGTCAATCTTTCTCCACTGCGACCCATCAGCGGGGTGTCTCAGCATCTCGTCTTCCTTACGGTCTTCTTTGTGCCATCGCAACAACTTGGCATGCTCTTTGTTTCGGAACAAACGTTTCAACCGTGGTATTATAGGAGCATACCACATCACCTTGGCAGGAACCCTCTTCCTGGGGCTGGCCTCGCACTCAACATCACCCGGGTCTTCTCGCCTGATCTTATACCGCAATGCACCGCATATCGGGCATGCATTCAAATTCTCGTACTTCTCACCGCGGTAGAGGATGCAGTCGTTGATGCATGCATGTATCTTCTGCACCTCTAATCCTAGTGGGCAGACAATCTTCTTTGCTTCGTACGTACTGGAGGGCAATTCATTTTTCCTTGGAAGCATCTTCTTAAATATTTGTAGCAACTGTTCAAATCCCTTGTCAGATACTCCATTCGTTGCCTTCCATTGCAGCAAATCCAGGGTGCTACCCAGCTTTTTCTGGCCATCTTCACAAGTTGGGTACAACAATTTTTTGTGGTCCTCTAACATGTGCTCTAACTTCAACCACTCGTTTTCAGTTCCGCAGATTATCTGTTCATCAAGAATAACCTGACGAAGATAATCATCAGACTGATCATCAACAATGACCTCATGCTCAGCTTCGTCTTCCCCCATTTTAGTATCACCGTGTTCAGAGAACAGAGGATAGTTGTCATCATCATCTTCTTCATTGTCCTCCATTATAACCCCTGTTTCTCCGTGCTTGGTCCAACAAAAATAATTGGGCATGAAGCCTTTCCGGAACAGGTGGAAGTTTGGGGTTCTTGCGCTAGGGTAATTCGTCTTATTCCGATACTCATCGCATGGACAAAACATAAAACCATTCTTCTTGTTTAACTCAGCCGCACGGAGAAATTCCTGTAGGCCGCTAATGAACTCCGGAGAGTGTCGGTCAACGTACATCCATTGTCGATTCATCTGCATTACATAAATATATCTAAAACCATTACATTACGTGACCAAATTCATTAATACAAGTTCTCATAAACATTCATTAATTGAAACTAACATACAACTAGATAAAAACAAGAGGCTCACTGAGGTGGTGTCGGTGACGGGGCGGCGCAGGCGATCGACGGCGGTGAGGAAGGGGACGGGACGACACTATAAAAACCACAAATCATAGTTTAAATTGAGCTCAAAATGCATATAAAAAAATCAAATCCCTAGCTTAGGCATTTCATCAAACACCTTGTTTGCTCTATACAAATTAAATGAGATAAACTAGCAAGAAAATGAGCTAAAATTGAAATGCCGGAGGAATAGATGAAGGCGTGCAAACCCTTGTATAAGTAGGTGCCTCCAATTTAAATAAATATTTGAAGAGGATTAATGGGATGAAATAGAGCTCTTGAGAGAGAAAGAGAGAGCAATAGCTTGAGCTAAAAAATGGTGTGGCTCGGGCTCGAGGTCGGGGTGGAAGAAAGCCATATAGGAACAAATTTAACACCGGCCGGTAGTACAAACTGGTACTAAAAGGTCTGGCCGTGCAACGGCGGCGCCAGGAAATTGACACTGGGTATTCATCCCCAAAAAAAAAATTTTACTCTAAAAATATACTATATGACCCAATCACACAACAATGGCAGCCTGGATAATAGTTTCCACATCGGGAGCACCCTCCATGCGCACAGAATCATTGGGTAAAAGCTCACCAAGCCGGCAATACAAATAACAGATGCAAAAAATGAAGAAAACGCACCTCGGAGTACCACTTCCCGAAGTTATCGTCCTTGTACGCCATGCCTAGATTCGTCTCCTTCTTCACCTCCTTCTTCTTCTCCCCTGCAAGCACACATCAAGGAAACCAGCTCAGAGAACGCAAAGACCGAAGACCAAAACTCAAATCCAGCACAGCCAACAGCGTTAGAAGAAGAGGAAGAGGGGCCGGGGCGCGGGCGGCCGAGGGGCTGGGGCGGGGCGCCGCGGGCGGGGGCGCAGGCGGCGGGGACGGAGCGCTGTCGCCTGTCCCTGACTGCATCGGGCGGCGGCGGCCGGTGGCGGCGGCGGGGGGCGCAGGAGATAAGGCGAGCTGCGACCTGCGAGCGACGGACCGAGCGAGGCGAGAAAAATGGGAAACGGGCTTGCGAGTCTGCGAGGCGATTGGTGCGAGTCTGCGTTCTGCGAGACGAGGCCTTCGTGGGCTGGGCCAAACCGCCGAAGTAGTAGAAAATTTTAGCGCTCCCGATTCTTGGGTATTCAGCTGAAGACAGCGAATACACGCTGGCGCCGCCGTTGTGGCCGTGGGGCCCCATCAGTGCGGCCGTCAGGCCGAACCCTTTCGTACCGGTCTGTATTACAAACCGGTACTAAAAGGTCCGAACCAACCGGTGCTAGTTTCGGCCGGCCAAATCGCGTCTGGAACCGGTACTAATGCCCCCTTTGGTACCGGTTCCATTACATCCGGTACCAATATGGCCGCACCAAAGGCCTTGTTTCTACTAGGGCGTTATTTCTCTCGACTTTTGCCAAAACACATCGTTTAATTGTGACTTTTTCTACCATGAAATTACAATCCTACCATTATTATTTCGTGGTCGTTTGCATGCTGGTAGACTCGACGGCTGACAAGCTGGATTTACCCAGGTTCAGGGCCCTCGACTGAGGTAACACCCTACTTCCTGCTTGTCTGTTATTGCTCTGTGAATATGCGGTGATTACAAGGGTCTACCGAGAGTTCGCCTCGCTAGGGTTTGGTGGCTCTGATCGTTCTATCTCCTTGGCCGGCCACCCTCCTAGCCCTTATAAAGGGGGTCTAGGTCTCGGGTACGTAACCGACTAGGACTTTATACATGAAAACTATAACCGACTATGTATAATTTGGAAATCAATCTTCGTCTTGGGCTTCTCTTGATGGGCTTCTTTGATCTGTTTGACAATTGGGCTGTAGTCATTACGTGCACCAGGTACCCACACGATAGGGTACCCGTTTGGTATAACCTTGTCACACTGTTTGGCGCAAAACGGAAAGGTGCACTTTTTCTACCATGAAATTACAATCCTACCCTCTGACTTTCTCCCAAGCGTTCTCTCCCACGATCCACGATTAGAACGCAGAGACGAGTGGCGCATCGGACCCTTCTCCGCCGCCCTGCCGCTGCCCGTCCCCGCGTCGCCGACACCTCCCTGCACCCCGAGTCGCCGGCTGATACGTCTCAAACGTATCTATAATATTTTATCTTCCATGCTTATATTATACCAATTGCTACATATTTTATATACACTTTATATCATTTTTATGCATTTTCTAGAACTAACCTATTAACAAGATGCCACAGTGCCAGTTCCCTGTTTTCTGCTGTTTTTGGTTTCAGAAAAATTGTTAAAGAAATATTCTCGGAATTGTACGAAACAAAAGCCGAAGTCCCTATTTTTTCCGGAAGCATCCAGAACATCGAAGACGAAACGGAGTAGGGCACCGAGGCGCCCACACCATGTGGCGGCGCGGGTCCCACCCCTGCCGCGCCGGGACATGGTGTGGGGCCCTCGGGCCTCCACCGCCTTCGCCCTTTCGCCTACTTAAACCCCCCGACGGATCAAGACCTAACACCCGAACAAAAATCCAAAAACCCTTACGGAGCTGCCGCCGTCGTCAACCCTAGTTCGGGAGGGTTCAGAAGCTCTTCCCGGCACCCTGCCGGAGAGGGGAATCATCACCGGAGGGCTCTACATCACCATGCCCGCCTCCGGGCTGATGCGTGAGTAGTTCATCCTTGGACTACGGGTCCATAGCAGTAGCTAGATGGTTGTCTTCTCCTCTTGTGCCATCATGTTTAGATCTTGTGAGCTGTCTATCATGATCAAGATCATCTCTATGTAATGCTACATGTTGTATTTGCTGGGATCCGATGGATATTGAATAATATGTCATTTGCTTCATAATATAACATTTCCTCGGGGGTGGCCGCTTCGTGGCGTGTCTTCGACTCCTCTTCGGTCTTCTGGACCCTTCCGGGGAAAATTGGAGTTTTGGCTTTTGTTTCGTCCAATTCCGAGAATATTTCCATAACAACTTTTCTGAAACCAAAAACAGCAGAAAACATGAACTGGCACTGTGGCATCGTGTTAATAGGTTAGTCCTAAAAAATGCATAAAAATGCTATGAAGTGTAAATAAAACATGTAGCAATTGGTATAATATTAGCATGGAACATCAGAAATTATGGATACGTTTGAGACGTATCAGTATGTAATAAAGGGTGAATATGAAATTGCAGCTCCATATTCTGAGGCAACAAGGTACATTGGCTATTACAAAGCTAAAAGGTGCAAATGGAGGATATATGCAAACCAGCTTCAAGACGGCAGAACTTGGCGGGTATGCATGTTTGCTTCAGCTTATCTATTTCTACCAAATTATTTTGTAACATGATTCTGATATGTATATTTGTTATGTAGATAAAGAAGATGCCAAGGGAACATAATTGTGGAAGCACAGGAACGGTTGAGAAGAACTGCATGGCAAATAACCATTGGGTATGCGACAAGGTCATTGAATGGTTCTCAAAGGATGCTAGTATTGGGCCTAATGCACTTCGGAAGAAATTAGAAGAAAAGTACAAAATCAAGATATCAAATTGGGTTGTTTGGGATGGAAAAGAAATGGCTCTAAAGAAGCTCCAAGGCGATTGATATGCTAGCTTTGAGGATGCTTTGAGCTTCAAATCAGAGTTGGAGAGGACAAATCCAGGAAGCATAGTGGATATTGAGTTCGAGACGGATGGACATGACAAACATAGGTTCACTAGGATGTTTGTTGCCCGGAGTGCATGTGTTGATGGGTTTGTGTATGGTTGCAGACCATATCTAGGCGTGGACTCAACAGCACTAACTAGCAAGTGGAGAGGGCAACTTGCATCCGCCATTGCTATTGACGGGCACAATTGGATGTTTTACGTAGCTTATGGTGTATTTGGCTCAGAGACATCCGATAATTGGGCATGGTTTTTTGACAGGCTGCAAATGGCTATTGGATCACCCCTGGATTAGTTATATCCACTTACGTAGGTAAAGGTATAGATGCTGCTGTTACACAAGTTTTCACGAATGGGGTGGAGCACAGAGAGTGCATGAGGCACTTCGTGAAGAACTTCATGAAAAAGTACCGTGGTGATGTCTTCCGGAAGCCATGGGTATTAATAGCCCAATGACAAGAAGGTAATCGAACATGCAACTTTCTTACTCTATTTACATGCTAGCGAAAATGTTTACACTTCATTTTTTTTGCAGCCCCATGCGGCAACTAGATCTTGATTCTGCAGCTATACATGGAATGTGCACACCAACTAAACAACTTGCTTCTACTGTTCATGTCAATAGCCCTATGACAAGAAGGTGATTAAATCTGCAAGTTATTGACTTCATATTTGTTACCCAATGTAATCTTTATGATGTGTGATTATTGGAGCCGCAAGAAGCAATTGGGGTAGGATGCTCTTATGCGCAAGGCGTCAAAAGTTGTAGCTAAGCCTAAATCCATGAAGAAAACAACTCACAAGCTGGACATCAAAAGGGCCAAAAAATAGTGTGGAAACTTGTATCCAATGTGTAATAGGATATGTAAAGATCTGTTACTTTCTTGTTAAACCTGTCGTTTTGTGTGCTATTATTTGGAGCTTTTTGTGCGTTCAAAGTATATCGATTCTGGAACTATATGTCCATGTCGAATTAGTTTGGTCATATGTTGAACCTGCCATTTTGTGGGCTATTATGTTCAGCTTTTTATCATGTGTTGACAAGATCAGTCACATTAATATGTTGGTATCATTTCCGGTACTGAAATATGGTTCGTGTTGTTTATGGGGCTGAAAATATGGTTTGCTTTAGGACTAAGTGTTGTCTGTATATTTTTTAAAGTGTTGTCCGATTTTTCTATGCATTTTAATGTCCAAAAGGACTGCCTAACGCAAAAAAAAAAAAAACTGGTCGAAACCGGACGTACGATGCTCTTCTCAATAAAAAACATCAAACTTTCCGTTTTTGGCCAAACAATGTGTTCTGGCAAACAACCACAAAATAATAATGGTACCTGGCAAAGGCAAAATCGAACGATGTGTTTTGGCAAACACCAAGAAATAACGCTATCCTATGGCCAGGGACGGAGCCAGGAAATGAGTATGAGGGGGGCGAGGTCATACTTATCAGTGTGTGTGAGTTTACGAGGGGGGCAAAACTAGCTATACTAGCATAAACATAGAGCAATTATGGCTAATATTAGTAAGAAAGCCATGATCATGGGGGGGGGGGGGGGGGGGGGGAGCACCGTCCCTGCCTATGGCTAATTTTCCAAAAAAAATCAGTTGGATACATCGGTGCACTCAACCTTGTAAAGAGCACCTAATAGGCTACTACCATGTGTAGGTCTGGCATCACAGCGCAAATACCATTATAACCAGGAATTTGAAGGGCTATGTGATCTGCAATCTCCTTTGCAGTTTTCATTCCAAAAGAAGTCCAGAAACATGATCTTATGGTTCAATTTCATTTCTTACCTTTACTCCTAATTAAACAAGCAAGTAAGCATGGGAATGATTTATACCGTATAATAGCAGTTATAACTTTCAAGAGCAAGTGAATAGACATACACTAGCTGTTTGTTCATAAGCTATAAATGCTAGCAGCTAGTATACACATGGAAAATAGTTTGTTACTCCCTCCGTATCAATGTGTGTTGATGTTTTAGACTTTTTTGCTCCCTTCAAATGCAAGTTTCATGTATTTAAACATGTCTAGATACATGTGGAGAAAAAAAGTATAAAACATCTTACATTTTGATTCGGATTTGCATAGTGAACAGGAGCAGTCGGTAATGTCACGGGTATATGCCAGGACATGACAAGTTGCAAAAACAAAGGAATGGCACAAGGTCACCAACAACATGCCAAAAGTGATTAGACTAGCTATGACATTAATTCCAAAAGTATTGAAAGGGTAAAATGGTGATCAAACCAATATTAAACCCCGAGTGTCAGAGAACAATTCGAACATCAGATATCACAAAGAGCAAGCATAACAATTGCATTCATTCAATCCGGCGACACTATAAAAAAAACATAGCAACCACGATACTTTGAGATTCGCAGGAGGAATCAGAGCATGAAGATTGCCTCTTCCTTGCTTTGAGTACCCGCACCCGCATCATGTTGAGCCTCTGGATGGCTATGTGATCTGAGCCATAATAACGAGGATTTTGAAGGGCTATGTGATCTGCAATCTCCTTTGCAGTTTTCATTCCAAAAGAAGTCTAGAAACATGATCGTATGGTTCAATTTCATTTCTTACCTTTACTCCTAATTAAACAAGCAAGTAAGCATGGCAATGATTTATACTGTATAATAGCAGTTCTAACTTTCAAGAGCAAGTGAATAGACATACACTTGATGTTTGTTCAGAAGCTATAAATGCAAATGGTAGCAGCTAGTATACACAGGGAAAATTGTTTGTTACTCCCTCCGTATAAAAGTGTGTTGATGTTTTAGACTTTTTTGCTCCCTTTAAATGCAAGTTTCATGCATTTAAACATGTCTAGATACATGTGGAGCAAATAAAAAGTTTAAAACATCTTACATTTTGATACGGAGAGAGTACATGTATAAACATGTGTACTACCATGTAACGCTGAAATAATTGCACTAACGCATCTATATATAGTTGTAGATTTTCTTTCGTTCCTTGATTTCCTGTTCAAAACTGAGCATAACCTATACTGTACGTTTGAGATATGAATTGTGTCACGGAAAATATGTACTTGAGATTTGAAGCACATCTCGCTGTCTATCTACAGTTACCTTACCATCAAGCTCAAGTTCAGCTATACAACAAACCATGTCAAACAAATATGATGGTCTTTGACGGTAATGACTACAAACCCATTTTTTGTATGACCAGAAAGTTGCTTTCTTTAGCCATGATGAAACAGGAGCATTTCATAATAGTTGCACAAGACAACATGTAGCTCCTAGTGATAAACCAACTTTTCTATATGCGATAAGAAATAAAATGGTTCAGTTTGAAGAATCCTCGGAGAGTGTTACGAACTATGGCTGAAAATTAACCAAGGATTCCATGGTGTTGACACTGTAACTTTTGAATGTGAAAGAAAACGTCTAAGCATTGCTACAGAATAAGAGGATTTGCATGGTGAACAGAAGCAGTCAGCAATGTCTACAGATATGCCTGACAAGTTGCAAAAACCAAGGAATGGCACAGGGTCGCCAATAGTATGCCAATAGTGACAAGAGTAGCTATGACATTAATTCCAGAAGTATTGAAAGGGTAAAATGGTGATCAAACCAATATTAAACCCGAGTGTCACAGAACAATTCGAACAGTAGATATCACGAAGAGCAAGCATACCAATTGCGCACATTCAGTCTGGCCTCACTATCCAAAATCATACCAACCACGATACTGGAATCAGAGAATGATTATAGCTCTGTTCCTTGCTTTCAGTACCCGTGTCCGCAGCACATCTAGCCTCTTGATGGCCTGAGCACGGGTGAGCCTGCCGGCGCCGAGCTCACCAGCAACATAGGTGACGGACCCCAAGATCCTCTCCCCCAGATTGCGCACCGGACCTTCACGACCCTCGTCGATGCGGACGGAGAGAAGCAGCAGCTGCTCCGCGTGTCGGCATAGGGCAGAAATCAGGACGTCTTGGTTGTCGACGAAGTCGCGCAAAACCGGACCGATCGTTCGGTGAACAAGCCGGTCGAATCGTCGGATTAGGCGAAGCTTGACCTTGACGTTGTTGTTGATGTCCCACCCAAAGCTCTGCTCCGCCCTCCTCAGGAGACGAAGTATCTGGCGCGAGTCTTGAATGCCGTCGACAATTTGTTGGCATGGGAAAAAATAGTACTATTTATACTGAACTTTTATACTGTACCTTTTTGTCTAAATGTTAGCATTGTTATAGTATGAGCAGTATACTTCTTCTTTTTTTGCACAGTTTAACCACATAACTGACAATACGACTAAATATTAGACGTTTTGCCGTGATACAAACTGTATTTTGTAAACAAATATGTTCTAAAACTAATTTTTCTACAATGTAGAATCTATATAATTTATAAGTATTTGTAATAAATATCCCAATGAGTATGATCTAACAAATGTCTTAGTTACAGTTTCTAGTGTTGTCTTACTAAAAATTTATAGAGTTTAAATTGAGCCAATGACACTACTTTTATTATTGTCTAGCAAGTCAAAATAAGAAATGGTTTATTATTGTCGGCATTGGTTAGAGTACTAGCCAAGTGAAAAATAGCAAGGATTCCATTATGTTTCGCATGTGTGAATTTAATATTCAATATAATTTATGTAAGGTGCTTTGTTATCATCTGGTGCATACAAAGTCCCTGCCAAATTATGTTAACATAATCACTCCACTCCAAAATGTAAAGCGCACATGATTTTCACCATATTTAATTCACGTCGTTACCGGTTATAATATAAAAGTGTATGGAAATACATTGTATAAATGAACATTTTGTCATGTTAACTAGTACTTCTTTCATATGTATTTATATAATCTTTAGACATATTATAAGTCAATATGAAGACGTTTTGATAATGTTAGTGAAATAAATTGAGCACGTTTCCCAACTCTTGATGAAGCTACAAGACGCATTGCTGTCAAGCAAGTTAACAAAGGCGCACGAAACGAAACAACATTCATGTCCTAATATAGTCATATGTATTCATACTATAATTAATAACTAGTTGAATGCCCGTGCGTTGCAACGGAATAATAATATTATACATAGAAGCATCACTATAATTGACAATTTATGCATTATACATGTGGCTTACAAGTGTGTTGAACCCGCCTTATACTTACTCAAAGTTTAATCCATCTGACGATAAACTTATAAACTTATACTCGGAATAGGAGTGCTGCAATCATTGTAGAATGGTATGTTATGTAAATCTTATCCAAAACAACAGTTTTACAATATTGGTTGAATCAAGATCTGAGAACAGAGATCAGAACTTACCACCAGTAGCTTGCACTTGGTACAGTTGTTGAGGTGTTTTGTGCTAAATTAACATAATTCATGAGTAAATAATGGTGTGGTTGAACAGTTAACATGTTTGCGGTCTCATTAAATTGATTATATGGTTCACCCTTCCTTTCGTCAACGACTATCCTTCCAGTACTTAGCAATTCATATATACAAAATAAAAATCCACAATATCTAGCTAATTTGAGCAAACAAAATCTTCTCCAACGCACATCATAGTACCAAGTAGACATGCTCATATGGATGAAAAAGAAATACGCTCCAGGTGTAACTGAAATCAGCCTTCACTCTTTGGAAGCCTGTTCATATCATAGCAAATTACAAAGTGAGGCTTAGTTTGAACAAAAAGCAAAGAGAACACAACTGAACATATGCAGAATCAACAGATAAACTAAGTGGCGGTCTACAACTGTTAAGTGTGAATCACTGACGGGAACAGTGTGTTGACAGTAACATTACAAGAACATGCATGAAGTAGCATAAGGACATGGATTGTTGTTGCAAGCAACTTGACAGAGCACCAGTGGACACGCATGAAGCAACAACAACAATTATACTGCTTGTTGTTGCCAATAAACATACTATCTGACTTCGAGTGGATATTTAGAGTATATAGTAGAAATCCTCTAGTCACATATCATGCACTAATTATACGAAGTATTCATCGGTTACTGTGGGAGAGGAAGAGAATAACATGTCATGTAGTTCTGTCCAGTTGTTCATAATGTGATTAGACCTTGTAGCTTGCCAGACTCCCTTTTGCTATATCACCTGACATGAAATCCACTATTGATGCTAAACTTCCTAAATTTGTACCTCATACACATCCATACTCTGCTAACAAATCCAATTTATCATTGTTGGAAACCTGAACAATCCTAAGACTGCAGCATCACCATTTTTTCCTAAAAAATTTGGCAATAGACAGTTAACTATCAACATTTGATGACCTATGTTACATTCCAGTGCGCAACGCCATGGTAAAAATAAGGAAAATACATTTTAGATCATCTAGTCCCTTAAGTTGTGGTAGCATGTGTCGATTAATTAAAATCGTGTTGTTTCAGCAAAAACAAAAGGAGTGAAAAGTACTGAACTAGTGATAATGAACAATTTGCTGAGGAGAGTTCTCTATCAGCATATTTTTCCGTATATGCTACCAGCTGAATATTAAAAAAAACATGCTCTCAGTTGGGTTGATGCACAGTTGTCGAAAGCAACATAAGTTGAGTGCAAAATCATGAAGAAGACATCAGAAGTTATGATCGCTATCTGATTTGCCATATCAAGCTAAAAGTAAAGCACGTTTAATTTGCATCCATTTGGCTCTTCCAAAACACAATGGGAATAATAGTTATGCATGAATGAATGTAGGTGGCAGTTCATCATAGAATCATGAATCTAGGATATCATCCGCAAAAATCTAAATAAGATATTGAATGAAATTAGAGTCTGGACAATGTTGAAGAAATTCTCTAGTCAGCATCATGATTCCACAGAAGTTTGATTCAAGTTTTTGTGAACCATAATAAAGTGTTTTTCTCATCTGCAGCAAAAAATAAAATGGCAAAATAAACGAGTTCAGAACCAAAAGGTGCATAAATAATTCAGTGCGTCATAGTCAAAAATTCAATAGCCGGAGAAAAAACAACCTGAATCATAACAATATGCTTCAGATGCATGACCTTGTAAAATCAAAAAAAAAATTGGTACTTCCAAATCAAATCGCTGCTAAATGTAAAGAAGTGTGAGTGTACTGGGAGCATTACCCAAAGACTTGAGTAGCCGATTCAGGCAAGGACATAGAACGAGAACCGTTGAATGAAGAGGGAATGGGCAGGGCGGCCACACCATTGAGTGCTTGTGCGCCAACCTTCGATGTCGTGCTGGATGAGTAGAAGGAAATAACTTCTTGCAGGCTTTGTCGCTCTCTGCAATTCTCTCCCTACGCCCATCTGATTCAAGCAAACTGCAGGTCTGGAGCCATCCTGGGAGAGGCAAACGGACGCTAAGTAAATGTAGAGCACACCCAAATCATGAATGGTGGAGCAAAACGAGCAGATCAAGGCCGGTGTCGGTCTAGCCAATTCCAATCCACGGAAACCAATACTATCACAGCAACGGGGAGAAGGAATATGCGGCTAACTGATGAAACCTAGGATGATGCGACCACGACTCCCCGAGTACCTGAAGCTGCTGCTCGTGCGGCCGATGTTGTGGCCGCCGCCGATGAACGGGGAATTCAGGCAGTTCTCACGGAGGCGGAGATGAGCGTGGACGCCTCATTCTCACCACGTAGGAGACGCAGCGGTCGGCGTTGGCGTCAGTGGGGGCGAGGTTGAAGGCCCGAAGCGATGGGTAAACGCTCGCGATCCCCATCCCCCTGAAAATTCCTCAACTCATGCTCATCTTGATCTGGCTCCCTGCTCGCAGCTCACGCTCTGATCTGAAGTTATGTGCGGGTGCAGAGATGATTTGCGGTAACGGAGTTGGACGAAAGGGACGACGTACTGTGGGAGCGGGGCAATTTTGGCTAGGTTGTGTGTGAGCGCACGCGCCGGCCTCCGTCTCCACCGCCGCCGACCTGCCTGGCCGCCTCGCGTTGCCCCGACTGCTAACTCCGATTGGTCGGCATATCGCCTTGTCGCTGACGTCACCCCCATCCCGACCGCACGCCTCCTGGTGGACAGCGACGTCGAATGCGCGTCGGAGGGATTTCGGCCGTGGATCCTCCACGGCGTTTCCCCAACTCATCTGCTCCTCTACGACGATTTGGTCAGGACGGCGGCCGAGGCTGCTGCGGGGTGCGGCGCCAGAGACTTGAGGACAAATGGTTCCGGGGGCATACCTGAGGAAAGGGGTGGCGACGTGGGGGTTAGTTCGGGACGAAGGGTTACGGGACATTTCTTTTCGTACCGATAGTCGGGAGGCATAGGACGACTCACCACCACTTTAAGTCTTTAGATAGTAGAGATTAATTATCCCTCACTGATCTCTGATCCTTGCGTGCGTATGTGCATGAGCAAGCTGACCCGAACGTCGCAGTCAGCTTTCGCGAGCCGTGACGACGTACACTCCCGCACTCCGACAGGTCGATGTCTCTGCTCGAAGCCTACGACAAGTACAGAAGTGGAAGTGGTGGTCACAGTTTTCTTTCTACTCTCAACGGCCACGTACAACGTGGACTTTGGCAGCACTAACAGCTTGTCCTTCAAGTTCAAGTGATCAGCTTGCAGTGCAAGTAGCCATCGCCGTTGACATTGACATGGCCAGTACTGAGTGACGAACTGGCCTGCGTCATCGTGTGATTATTCGCTGTTTCCATTCTGCTTCCGTCGTCCTCCTATAAGAAGCTGCGGCTGTACAACAGATCGTCACCAGATAAATCACTCGCAACTTTTTACGACAGACTAACGGCACACGTAGCACGACCACGTCGTCGCGAGGGAAGTAATGGGCTCCTGCGTCTCGCACTCGCCGGCGTCGGCATCGACTGGATCATCAGGGCGAAGAGCGGCCACGGCGAAGGTGGTGAGCCTCGACGGATCCATGGCGCAGTACGCGGCGCCCGTCACGGCGCGCGAGGCCCTGGGCAGTGACGCCGCCGCCGCGTCGGTCTTCCTGTGCAGCTCCGACGAGCTCCGGTTCGACGCGCCCCCGCGCGCGCTGGCGGACGAGGAGGCGCTGCAGCCCGGGTGGCTCTATTTCGTGCTCCCCGTCTCCATGCTCCGTCTCGCGCTCTCCGGCCACGAGATGGCCGCGCTCGCCGTCAGGGCCAGCTCTGCGCTCGCCGTCCCCGGTGGCGTCGCGTCCCCTCCGCGGCGAAAGAACGTGGCCGGCGCCAACGGCAAGGCGGCGCGAGTGGCGCCACTCGTGGTCGTTGACGAGAGCGAATACGGTGGCGCACATAAGACGGTGCACGGCGGCGGTGGCGTCAAGACGTTGGCGGATACGGGAAAGAGATCAGCTTACAGAAGCCGCGGCACTCGTCGGAGTCTTCGTGCTGCAGACGTGCAGAGGTTAAGCGCCATTTTGGAGGCCGATGAGTTTTGATATTGCAATCCGCTCGATGTCGATTCAATGATTCGGTCTTGCGAGTGCTTAGTTTAGTTTAGTTCACTTAGTTGATTCATTCGACCGCTCGATCCCCCCAGCTGAGGTGGAGATCGGGCTATATATTAGTGTATATATATGTACATGATGCTTCGAGTTGTACATTATTTGATGGTTGATTTGGAAACTCATGAAAGTACAATGATTCCAGTTATTAATGGACATTTCAGATTAGAGCTAAGAATGTTGAGGCATTCTAGCGAGCCTACAAAACCATGCTGATTGTGCAAAGACCGACTCAATCCACCGACAGTCATGAACGCAGGTAGCATGCAATTTCAGATATAACTACCGATTAAAGTTTTCATGTTAACATCCAAAACTATTGGCACAGTAGCCCTGCAGCTTCATCCTTATGTGTACAACTATACAGCTGCATCCACTAATTTCGTTCTTTTTCATCTTGTGTACAGGTGTATCAACTCATTTCTTGTATACTTGGGAGACATGTCTACTACAAATCCAGTAAGAAAATATGATTATAACATCCTTCGGTTTTCATGCAATTTAAGTTATTCAGGTACTATGTTTTTTTCCGAAAAGGATAAGTCCAGGCCTCTGCATCGAGTGGTGCACACAACCATTTATTATGAAGTTTTACGAGTATCAGGTTTTACATCTCATTACACACGATGAAAATGAGACAAGCCTCAACCGATTATAAGAAAGCAATAATCAACTAAAAAAGTCTATTAATATGCTGCTACGTATGCCGGGAGAAAAAATTATGTGACGCCAATAAAAGTCTTGTGCATCCAGAAACCATAAGGCCCCGCTGGTCCAAAGGAAGCAGGAAAGACCACAGCTGGATCACGTGCGCCGCCATATGAAAATTTTCTTGGTAAAAACATGATTATTCCTACAATTCCAAATAGACCAACAAATAGTTGAAACGCCAATGCGAATCCTAACCTTGGTCTTTTTATCAATCTCATTCAACCAATTCCCAAACATATTGGAAACATTGGTAGGGGGAGGGATGTTATACGTACAAAACACCACTCGACAAACAAGTTTTACAAAAGGGCAAGAGATAAACAAATGTTTTATACTTTCGGCCGAACCACAAAATAGGCAATTAGTGTTACCATGTCAATTTCTCTTTGCAAAATTATTTTTAGTAAGCAAGATCTTTCTATGAAGGAACCACGTGAAATTTTTAATCTTTAAAGCTGTTTCTATTTTTCATAAGTAAGTTCTAGGAAATCTCGTATGTACATTCATTAAATCCTCATACATTGATTTAACGGTAAATAGACCATTCTGTGTGAGCTTCCAATAAAAAGAATATTGAACATCTATCAACGTAATATTCATCAAACGTAGGCATAAATGAGACCACATATCCTATTAATTCCCAGTAAATGCCCTCCTAAACTCATATTTAGAGGGAACGTATTGTGCATCACATCATGAACCGAAATATTTTTATGTTGTAAAATGAATATTTATTTTTTAACGGAGAAATACCCAACCAGGTATCCTTTCAAAATCTTTTGCTTTTTCCGTTACCAATTCTAAAAAATCTCCATCAAAGAACTCCTCTTTAACCCTCATGAGTCCTTTCCAGAATGGAGAGTCCGTTGGTTGTGCTTCAAACTGAGCTAAAGTTTTGCTATGAAAGTATTTGTTCTGCAGTAACTCCTGCCAAACCTCTTCCTCATTTAAAAGTTTAAACAACAACTTTTTGAGTAAACATTTATTCTTAAGTTCTAGCACTTCAACCCCCAAACTGCCATGATCTTTTGGTCGACAAATGATGTTCCACTTAGTTAAACAATACTTTCATTTATTCCCATCACCCTGCCAAAAACAACGTGGTCTATAGAAGTCAATTATTTTCCTTACCCCCTTAAGTATTGGTAGGCTCGTTAAGCCCGCATTTACAAGGACCAGTCGATCCCCATAGGATAGCATTTTCCCTTTCCAGTATCCTAGTTTACTTTCAAAACGGATTTCAACTATATACCATTCAGAGTTCCAAAGTTTTCTATAGTGAATCGGAACCCCATGACATTTAAAAGATAAAGAACCAGACTCACAACCAAAACATTGTTTGTATTGTTCTTCCACCTCTTTAGCCTTACCAAAACAAAAACAAAATCACTTTTATGAAAAATTATTTTGAGACCCAAAAGTTGTTCAAAAATGCAGATTGTGAGCTTCATATTAACTGCTTTTGTTAGGTCATGCTCCATCAATAAAATAGTGTCATCCACATATTGAAGTATGGATAAGCCACCCTCAACTAAATGGGGAATGAGACATCCTACTTGGCCATCTTCCTTCGCCCTGGCGATTAGAATAACCAACATATCGGCAACAATATTAAACATCATAGGAGATAAAGGATCTCCGAGTTTGGAAATAATGACCAATATCTTCATTTACCCAACACCAACACTTTCTTCCTGAAAAAATTGCATAATCCAGTCACACCATTGTTGTGTGCATCCTTTCATACGCAAAGCTTGTTGGAGAAATGGTCATTTATATTTATCTTATGCTTTCTCAAAGTCAATTTTGAAGATAACCACATCCATTTTCTTCCTATGAAGCTCATAATGATTTCATGAAGGACGACCGCATCCTCTAAAATGTGTCGACTAGGCATAAAGGCCAATTGGGTCGGCCTAATGATTTTCTGGAAAATTTTGGTAATACGATTAGTACCTACTTTCGTTAAGATTTTAAAACTGGAGGCAAATCATTCTATATTGTTGGATTCTAACCGTATTTTCTTTTTTTAGGGAGCAACGTAATGACTCCAAAATTCAACTTATACAAGGGCAAGTTTTCTTGTTGTAGTTGAAAAAACATAACCATTAAATCATGTCTAATAACCTCCCAAAAGGTTTTACAGAACTCTGTCGGGAAACCATCAAGTCTGACGCCTTCTTCAGCTCCATTTGTGAAATAGCTTCATACACTTTTTTCACTAAGAAATCAGCTGTAAGAATATCATTTTCCTCTTTAGTTAATCTCGGAATATCATGGATGAAATTTTCATCCATCGTGTTATTAATTGGTGCCGAATCCCCAATTTTTTTTATAATATTCAGAACTGTATGTCTTTAAATTCTTCTCCCCTATCGTCTTGCTCTAACTGGATTTTTTCTCTTTCCTATGTTTTCCATTCGCAATAAGGTGGAAATATTCCGTATTGTTTTCACCTTCCTTAATATACTTCACGTTTGCTCTTTGTGCCATTTTGTCTCTTCATCCTGTGTGAGACAACAAATCCGATCATCGCCTCCCTTAATGTATCCCTTTCGGATACCGAGAGAGATGTTTCGGCTTTGATGTCTAGCTCATCTATGATTTGTAGCAACCTCTCTGTTTCTGTTTTAGATTGTCCACTCTCATTCTTAAAGTCCTATGTGTGTTATACAATAGAAGATTTCCTTTCAAAGAACACTAAAACAATGATTTTTTTTACTAAAGAGAATGCCCCACTTTGTCCCCCGTAGTTCAAGACGAGAAGGTCCAAACTCTAAATAAATCCACATTATCACTCTATGGTCTACAAAGTCAAATCAGGTAATCAAGGTTAGTTTATTACTTTAAATATTGATTATATAGATATAAACAAATATTTCAATTCATGAAATACCACACGGATGACCCTTTTGGTAGACCATGGTGTTAGTTTATTTTTTTACCATTTTATTTACTCCACTATTTGGTATATCTCTGAATATTATACGAACATGACATATTGAAGTTATTTGATACACCAAAGTATGTTATACTTTATACCATCATTTATATGATTTTTCTCGCACCGGGGCCTACAGGTGGCCCTAGTTGCTTGGTGTGACGCTCCCAATCTCCGACTGCCAGGGTGAGGCCCTCCACAAGGTTTCTCCTCCACCGTCCTCCGCCAGCAAAGATCTGGTCCGCTTTTGTCTTTTGACTCTTTTCTAGCTCCATCTAGGGCCGGTCCAATAATATTTTGGCCCAGGGCAAAATGAATATTTTTTATATTGAACTTTTATGCATTTTTTGGTTTTTAGCAATGTTATAGTATTACAAGTATAATTTTTCTTTGTTGACATAGTTTAACCACATAACTGACTCTACTACTAAATATTAGTTTGTATGTTTTTTGCTTGTTGTGAATTCGTTGAGAAATACTAAACTGTATTTTGTAAGATGTAGAATTAGTTTTTCCAAAATAAATGCATACTCTATATAATTTATAACTAATTATGATAAATATCCGTAATAAGTACGATCTAACAAATGTCATAATAACACTTTCTAGTGTCTGATTAAGTAAGCGTCTCTATCGATACTTCTAGAGTATAAACCGAACCAATGACACTACTTTTTCATGGTAAAAATTGTGTATCAAGTCAAAATTTAACAAAGTGTGCATGCTTTGTACTGGGTACTGAAATGACGTTGGTTAGAGTAATAACCAATGAAAAATAGTGGAGATTATATTATGTTTACAATGTAAAATTATTATTTCGTATTCTTTTACACAATACGCTTGTCATCATCTAGTGTATACAAAGTCCCCTCCTGTTAATTATTAATTTTGCGGAATAAAAATGCAAAATTATTTACGCCATAAAACCCGCATGACTCACCGGAAAAAGAATATCATGGTAACAAAATTGTTTTCGCCAGTCATATTTGTTTGTTCTTACGTCAAGATGCCCTTGGTGTGTATTTTCTTTCGCCAGTTAAACAGTTTATTATGTTAAGATACTCGCTCCTCCCAAAAATGGAAGTCATACATGATCATCATATTTAAGTCACACCTTTACCAATAATAATATCAAATTATATGGATTGAGATTGTACGAATGTAATCGTTGCATTTTGTCTTGCTAAATTAACTTCTTTCATTTATATTTTATAGAATTTTTAGACATATTGTAATTATAATTAAAAAAGTCTTAGTTAAAGTTGTGCATCACTGACTAGAAAAGTTATTAATGCTTTTAATTGTTTACATGTGAATAATAAATAATAACATAATGAGCACTTCTCTTCTTCGGACCCTGGACAGTCACCCTTCGTGCCCGACCTATGGGTCGGCCCAGCCTCCATCCGAGCTCTCCTTTGCCCCCCTTCGTCCAAGCTTTCATCCGCCTCGAAACTCTTCTCTCCTTCGGTGATGGCGAAACTTGTCCGGCCACAAAGGTTACCCCTTTCACCTATTTCTCGGCTTGCTTTTTTTCTCTTTTATTTACCGAGCTAACGTTGCACTTTTACAAATTGAGTTGAAAAAAATTGATAGACTAAGACGTAGAAGGATCCGTCAAATATGCAAACAAATGCTAGTAAAATAAGTTGAGCACGTTTCCTAACTTTTGATGAAGCCAAGACGTGTCACTGTCAAGCAAGTTAACAAGGCGCATATAAATAACAGAACATTCTTGCGCACATAAATGACAGAACATTCTTCTTTCGAAGCGGAGACAAAAATGTCTCGTTCTATTAATTCAGAAGATTAAAGTTTATAGTTATCCTCCCCCGTTCTTTGAGCAAGCTGGCCCGAACGTCGTAGTCAGCTGTCGCGAGCCATGACGACGAACGATGGATCCAAAATGCCGCCGCCGTTACCACATGAACGGCTTTACAATTTACATCGCCGTCACTCCCCGTATTTTGTTCCGAAACTCTCCGACACTCCTTTCCAGCAACTTGCCCTTCAAGGATCTGGAAGCTCGCAATGAAGTGCTGTGCAAGTAGTAGTACTCTCCTTGTCGCCGTTGACATCGACAGGCTGCGCGAGTGCTCGTGACGAACTGGCCTGCGTCAGCTACTTCCACTCTGCTTCCGATGTCCTCCTATAAGAAGCTGCATCGGAAGCAGGCTCCGTCTGCCTATAGATCAACGGATCACCTCACCCGATCAATCTCACACAGACGACTCTCGGCGTACAACCACGTCGTCGCGAGGGAAGAACAAATGGGCTCCTGCGTGTCAAGCTCCCCCGCGCCGGCATCGGCGGGGTCATCAGGGCGGAGAGCGGCCACGGTGAAGGTGGTGGGCCTGGACGGATCTATGGCGCAGCACGCGGCGCCCGTCACGGCGCGCGAGGCCTTGGGAGACGGCCGAGGCGCGTCGGTCTTCCTGTGCAGCTCCGACGAGCTCCGGTTCGACGCGCCCCCGCGCGCGCTCGCGGACGAGGAGGCGCTGCAGCCCGGGTGGCTCTACTTCGTGCTCCCCGTCTCCATGCTCCGCCTCGCGCTGTCCGGCCATGAGATGGCCGCGCTCGCCGTCAGGGCCAGCTCTGCGCTCGCCGTGGCCGGCGGCGTCGCGTCCCCTCCGCGGCGCAAGAACGTGGCCGGCGCCAACAGCAAGCGACCGAAGACTGCTCGAGTGGCGCCACTCGTTGTCGTTGGCGAGGGCGAATACCGTGGCGCGCACAAGACGGTGCACGGGGGCGGCAATGAAACGGTGGCGAACACGAGGAAGAGAGCAGCTTACAGAAGTCGAGGCACTCGTCGGAGTCGTCGTGCTACAAGCGTGCAGAGGTTAAGCGCCATTTTGGAGGCCGATGAGTTTTGAGCAATCCGATCGACAACGAATCATGATTCGATTCTTGCGAGTGGTTAGTTAGTTTAGTTCAGTTAGTTGAACCATTTGATCGCTCGATCCCCCCCTGATGAGGTGGAGATCCGTTTATATTAGTGTATATATGTACATGATGCTTTGAGTAATCGATTTGTACATGTGAAGGTTGACCCGCAAACTCATGACACCTGAACTCATGAAAGTAAAATGGTTTCGGTTAATGAACATTTCAGATTTTCAGTTAATCACTTAAGCTTGATTACAGCTAATACTGACTGAAAACTGCTATCTAGATGTTGAGGCATTCCAGATTTTCCAGACAACCTCCTGACCACGTTGATATAGAAAGGTAGTCTCAGTCCACCGATAGCAGTCATGAACTACCGGTAGTATTCAATTATCGAGACACTCATAACAAACTCTGTACTTTTGTCAAATCTCATAACTGAACGATTGTCGATTCCACTAGCAGCCGTCACCCGTGTGGATTACATAAATATTTGTGTTAAAACAATACTATTGAACACTAATCCTGATTATATGCAAGCCTAGCTAGCCATATGCAGAGGTTTTTTATGATCGTGTGTTTAGGGATGATGGTAACCTTTGATTTCGGAAAGTTCAGATATCAACTACCAAGAGAAGTTTTCATGTTAGCATCGTCCAACACCGACGCGGGTTTGCGCTACGAATCGTGCGGGTTTGCGGACAGGGTTTCTTGGGAGAAATCCTTATTGGTTTGGCTGATACCGACGTGGTGCCGCCTTGAGTGGCATCATCCCTTCCTGAAGGGTGTCGATGACTACCTTTCGTCCGCTTACCTATGTGTCAGGGAAAACCATAGGACCAATGCGCTGGTCCAGGCAGCAGCTGACGCTTTCCTTTTTTAAGATGCTGCTTGGTACTTGCGCTTTCGACGCTAGGAGCGTGGTGGTACATGTTCGGAGGACGCATCATATGTGGGTCATCATATATAGTTTAGTTGATCAGCCTTTGTTTCCATTTGTTCTTCTTCTTTTTTTCTTTGGGCGTGTGTGCTGCTGCTCATCTTGTGGTGTGTTTCGCTTGTACGATGGTTGTTTGGTGGTCGTTGCTTTATTTATAAAGCGGGACGAAAGCCTGTTTCGAGGAGCATCGTGCAACACCGTTGACCTAGTAGCCATGCTTCATCATTTTCTTGTTATTGTGTGATGACATGATTGTAAATAATTATGCGGCAATGGATCTCGACACAAGACCATGCTTGAAGGAGTTGTTTGACAGAAGACGATAAAGAAGAAGCCTCAACAAAAAACTTCTATCATAATAGAATACACAGCCGTCGCGGCAGGAAAACTTTACCATGCTAGAAAAAGTCCTGTCGCAGTAGAGAATTCTTACCACGGGAGGGAAGTCCTCAACTACCACCAACGATGGTAGATGGGAGTACGTTGTGTTTGTTGCCAACGGAGAGTGCGATGCATGGGAGCTGTGGGAAGGACGACACCATCCATGGGGCCGGCAGATGCACATGTTCCGGAGGCCTACCATCGGGAGGGAAGACGAAAGACTCCGAGGAAGAGGAGCACGAGTTTGACTCTTAGAAGACTATGCCTTGGCAATGAAGCTCGAGCGATTTGAGACGGACGACACTCCGGTGAGGTTTCTCCATCGGCAACATCTTGACGAGATCTTCCTCTTCCCTAGAGACCTCGCCCGTTAGAGCCCAAAAGTGGGGCCCAACATCTTGATGAAATTGCAATCATGTGTTTTTCCGTTTTTCTTCATGTTTTTGGAATCATGCTAATCAAAATATCAAATAGCCCCGGGTGGTTAACGGTGCAAAGTGGTGGTCAACGCTCTATTGTGTAGACAACATCCATGTCCAAACCCAGTGTAGTAGACGTGTGCGTGTGCATAGAGGAGCAATCTGGGCCGTTGCTTCAGGACGTACGTGGATGGCGTCTCACTGTCTCAGCATTACAGAAAAATAAACCCGTCGGCACGCAGTTTATTGACGTGCATATCCCTGTCCGGCCGACGCTAGTGCCCGTACGTGTGCTGTTCAGCTCTCCATATCTGGCCATGTGCGCGCGTAGACCCTCGATCGTGGCCTCGTGTTAGGTACGAAGCGTTGCTGCTTTAGTCCCACCTCGTTAGCGGAGGAGGCCACGCCCAACTTATAAGTGAGAGATTCATTCCTTCAATCAGTCCGGGCTTTTAGAATAGAGTGGGATTTCTTTTTATAGCTGGGCTGTGTGCGCGGCCGTGGAACAGGAAACGTCAAAACACGACGTGAGTGTGTGGAGCTAGGCTCAGGACGCTAACAATTGGTATCAGAGCCAGACATCGCCATGCTCGCCTAGGGGTCCTAGGGGGATGGGTGTTAGGTATCAAGCGTTGCCGGTGACTCTAGTCCCACCTTGCTAGTGAGAGGAGGCCACACCCAATTTATAATGGAGTTCAATCAGTCCGGGCTTTTAGAATAGAGTGGGATTTCTTTTTATAGTTGGGCTGTGTGCGCGGCCGTGGGGCAGGAAATGTGCAAACACGACGTGAGTGTGTGGAGCTGACGCTGACACCTGGTAGGAAGCGCCCGGCAAGAAGGCCATCGAGATCTGCCGGGGAAGATTCTCGGAAGAGCAGACGGTACTGCAAGTCCACGACCCTGCCGCAACTCCAATGGCCGCCGTCGCCCCCGCGCCGGAGGACCTCGCCGTGGAGGCAGCCTACAAGGCCAAGCTCGTCCCGGCCGACGCCGAACACGACGAGGCCACCCTACCGGTGCGCAACTTAGCTCATTATTATCCATGCCATGCTACCACTGTCGACCTTGCTGCGCCGGCGCGGTCGGTTCGCTCTCGCTCGTCGTACTCGGCCTAACTTCAAGATCTTGCTCTACGTTGACCAGCAGCAAGGGGGCTACTGCTGTTGTGCTCCGGCTGCCGCCGCTTCCTCACTGGCGAGGCGGGCCGTGTCATGGGGCAAACGGCAGCTCCTCTCCCGCGCAGTCGTCGTTGCCGGCGAGCCGAAGCGTGTGCTCGTGGCGGTGGCCGCCGGCACGGAGCCGCTGGACGCGGCTGCCCCGGCTGATATTCTTGAACGGGCCGGTGCAAGGGTCACCGTTGCCACCGTCGGCGACATCGTCGTGGAGGCCGCTCACGGGGTCAGGTTCGTCGCCGACGACAGGCTCGCCAACCTGGAAGGCCAGGAATTCGACCTCATCGTCCTACCCGTGCGCCTTCTCCCTTCATCCCATGTCCCTTCCACCATGCGCCCGCGTTCTAATCAAGTCATCATCCTATCCTGCAGGGAGGAGTGATAGGATCAGTTAATCTAAGAGAATGCGAGCAGCTGGAGAAGATGGTCAGGAAGCACGTAGAGAAGGGGCGCCTCTACGGTGCCATCGGCGCCGCTCCGGTGGTGGTGCTGGACCATTGGGGCATGCTCAAAGGCTTCAAGGTGCACATACTATGATCTATCGACGTTTTGTTCTAAAATGTTCGTCTCTGTTTCGAAAAAAATGTTCGTCGTAATTTGTTGAAAAGGTGTAGTACTAGCAAATTCTGACATTGGCTAGCGTTCTCTGTTGTTTCAAATTCGATCAGGCGACCTGCTATCCGCCATTGTTAGGCCTGTTTGGCCATGAAGTGATCCCCGTGGACTCAAGGGTGGAGACGGACAGGAACTTGGTGACCAGCCAGGGTTTCGCGACGGCGATCGAGTTCGCACTCATCTTGGTGGAGCAGCTCTACGGCAAAGACAAGATGGACGAGGTTGCCGGATCTTTGGTACGGTCTACATGTTTTCTTCCACTTGTTTCGGTTCAGTTTTCATAGTTGGGTGCAAATTTCATCGATGATCTAGCTCAAATATCACATGAACTTCACATTCACCTGCCTTGTACAGTATTAATCTGTGCCATCTTTCCCACGTACAATTAGTATGTTCGCCCCCAGCAAGGAATTGACTATACCATCAAAGAGTACAACCATATCCAATGGAAATGCACCGGCACGCCTAAGGTGAGATGAAATTGAACTGATCCTCACAGCCTTTGCTTTTTTCTTCCTCCTCTGTTCCTCACGTGCATGGTGCTGATGAGCCGCAGGTTCTTGTCCCGGTTGCCAACGGCTCGGAGGAGATGGAATCGCTCAACCTGATCGACGTCTTGCGTAGAGCCGGAGCACATGTTACCGCCGCATCGGTCGAGGATACGCTGCAGATCGTGACCCGCCACCATAAGTTCAAGCTGATAGCCGATGTGATGCTCGAACAAGCTGCGGAAATGGAGTTCGATCTGATCGTCATGCCGGTAACGTACACGCCCATTTGAGTTGCTCACTTCCTTTCCTGGTTCTCTTGGGAGTAGTTCCATGAGTATGCTTGCTGCTTATTGTATATGTACAGGGTGGTATCCCTGGTGCCATGAAGTTTACCAGCACAGAGAAACTTGTTGCTTTGCTCAAAAAACAGGCAGAGGCGCCTGGTAAATTCTACGGTGCAATATGCGCTTCCCCTGGTTACGTCCTCGAGCCCCACGGGTTGCTCAAGGTAATCTCAAGAGCCTCTAGGTTGTGTGCATCCACATTTTTCAATAGTGAACTAATTCGGTGAAGCTTAATTTCTGTCCTTAACCGGCCGTAGGGTAAGAAGGCAACATCGTTTCCACCCGTAGCGTACCTGCTCACAGATCAGAGCGCGTGTGAATACAGGGTCGTCGTCGACGGTAACCTCATCACTAGCAAAGCACCGGGTACCGCGACAGAGTTCGCCCTCGCCATTGTCGAGAAGTTGTTCGGCCGGGAGAAGGCAGTCGCTATAGCCAAGGAGTTGGTTTTTATGTGATTGCAAAGACACGAATGCATGCTTGATTTGTGCTGAGGGATCTGTAAGTGGGATAGTAAAAATTAGGCGTATTTCACCGTATATTTACTATCCCGTTTGTCTCAGTTACACATCCTTTTTTTTACTTCAGTTACACATCCTTGTTTGTGCTTCAGACTTAGCTATATATTAATTTTAATTGATGAATAAAGTGGCCTGTTCTCTCTCAAAGAAAACAACAACTCTATTAGATACACAAAAGGAGGGTACCCGTTTTAGATAGGTATAAATTCACGGGCCTTGTGATATTTATAGTTTTAAGTGATTAAGTCTTCAAATGACCTTACTGTTCTGTTTTAGTCCACAAAAATCAGGCAATTTAACATTGCAATAATTAGGAGTACTATTTTGCCACACACGTGCATGAACTAAAACTATGGCATCACAGGAAACAATACACCATCTCCTTACCCCGATGCTTAACTAAAGAACTCGGCTATGCATCCGACATTCTGCTATGCATCTCCCTACCCGGTATCTTTTTTCTTTTTAGGCATTGTCCTACGTGTTTGCTTCTACTTTATCAATATAAAGACTGTTTTTAAAAAATTGGATGCAAAATGTAGGATGCAAAACAATTCCGTTAACTAAGTCAGCTAACTTGCATTCAAGTGCACCCGTATGAACTGGGCCGGTGATGCGTGCATGCTTGTGATTTAATGCTTAACTTAATTATAGAGGTGGGATGGCCCTAGTACTGTTTCAGGCAGTAAAACGTTGATTACTACTAAGGGAGTAAATTGGATCGAACTTTTACCTAGGATGCAGATTAAAATGGAATAGAGGGAGTACCTCAGATGGTCTCACTTTAGTAGCCGTTATTTCCCACCAACTTAGCAACAAAAAGGTCTAAAAAAAGGTAACAAAATGTATGCATAGCGGGAGAAAATGCGGGTAGCATGCAATGGACCTTTTCATGACTGCAATTAAACATTCTAAGGATGAGCCAGGACACATCTCTACAACAACTAATGTATTGAAACTTAATCATTTAAATTTTAAAGATTTAGTACAATAGCAGTTTAGTGCAACACCGATTACATTTAGTGCAACAACGAAGTTTCATTGCGGACAAGGAGGGCCATGGTCCCCTTCCCACACCCCAAATACACACACTACATTTTTCTTAAATAAGATGCAATGTGTGGGTTGTTCAACAAGGAATTCAGTAGGTACCATAATTTAAAACTGCACATGCGAGTGCACACGCTTCCCTGGCAGCTGCTCAAGCGTGACGGTGACGACACCAACTCGAAGAGGACATGGCTCTGCTCTTTAGAAGGATTTTTTATATTTTAATTTTCTAAGATATTCTAAATCACTCTAAAAATAACTATTCTAGCACGATATCGAATTATCTTTAAATTTGGAGACCATATTTGACTTGGGTTTTATTTATTATTTACAATAACAGAATTCTCGCGAGGAGCAAGGATCTCTGATACAGAATGGGATGCCAAATCCGTGGATAATTGATAAGCTCGGAAGAATGGAAGTAATGTGCCATCCATTCTGTTGCCAGGTGGTCACGATCCAAAGAAGAAATGTATTGATACTTGAAGGGAATGCAGTCGAGACATCTAGCAAGCTAAAGTAAAGTTAGCTTCCGTAATGGCTCGAGAAGTGGAGATAGCATCTATCGCAACGACCCGACAGTACTAGCAAGAGGAAACTTGGTGGTGAATTTCCAAGTTGGGTAGCACACGTTGGGTTGCTTGCCAGACATCAATTAGACTTAGTGCAATAACATATGTCTGATTGCTTGCTAGACTTCATTACAAATAGTTTAATAAAGGATAAACATTGTGGATAAGGGGGCAAATGCCCCCCCCCCCCACACACACACACACACTACGATTTTAGAAAGATCGTGTTGTAACTAGCACACCTAGTTTTGAATTTTCTTTGTCTTTATGGTGCGCAAGAAGAGCTCACCGCAACACCAACTGAGTCTCCTTGTCAATAACCCGCCCTCGAATGTCCATCATGTCGGCACGACGAGCACAATTTAGCTCACACCCAATTTCGGGCATTGCCACACATGCTTTTGATAACCCTCGTGGATTTTGCAGGACGAGTCTTTCCTCCTTCTGTCGTCATCGATTGTTGACCAACTTCATGCTAGATGACGTCCCAGTGGACGGATCCTTCGATGAGCTACTTTAATGGTCCCACAATTCTTATAGCTATTGGAATATTTGTAGCTGACTATGACAAATTAGTCGAACATGTATATCTATACACATGTAGGGCAAAAGTATTAAAAAACTTTTAGTAATCAACAACTCTGGCCCTATATGGGCTCTTTTGGTAGCCCGTTATCCCTCCGAGGGGACCCGTGACTTTTCCCAGGCCAAAGAAACCACGGGCTAGGGCAGCCCACCATGCTATTCGGTTCTCGATGAGAGAATGGACCCCGTCGCCTTTCCATGTCTCTTCCTAGACAAGATTTTCACGCCTATAGATAAGTCGGGGAGGGTTTCCTCGGCTTGCTTGCTCCGGTGCACGACAAAGGTTATCCCCTTCACATGTTCCTCATTTTGTGTGTTTCTCTTTTATTTACTAAACTAAAGTTACACTTTTATAAACCGAGTTGGAAAAAATGGATCGACTAAGACGTAGGCGCATCTCATTCAAATATACAAACGTTTTTGTTCAGGTAACTCTGGTGTAATAAGCTGAGCACGTTTCCCATCTGTTTATGAAGCTACGAGACGTGCTACTATCAAGCAAGAATTGAAGTCAGCACGTGAACAAAATAGCATTCTGAAAGTGCATGGTTGCCCCCATGCGTGGTTTTGGTAATTAATGGCAATCCTTATGGACTAATGTTTACATTGAGATATTCTTATAGATCTTGTCCATGGGAAAATATAGGAGTTCATGTGTTGGACTCTTCAAGATGACATAATGACCAATGCTCTATTCAAGGGTTAATGTGAAGAATGGTCATGTATAGAGTTGAGCTCATCGCAAGTATGGCTTGGAATAGAAGATTGAGTGAACAATCATGTTTACCCCCAAGCCATCATACATATCAAGAGAAGAAGATGAAGTGCAAGTTCAATATGATGCATCTCGGAAGATATCTTTTGATTGAAGCTTGCAAAGGAGACATGAAGACGAAGCTTAGCGAGGCCCTCCCATAATGGAGTATGGGGGAGCATTTGGAGAAGTCCTCATCAAGCATGTGCTAGCAAGCACAATCAAGAAAGGTGTTTCAACTTGAGAGAGTCAAGATCGTCATCATCGAGCTCAAGTGGAATGCGCAAGGCAAAGGTATGATCTTGATAGGTTTTCTATTTTACCGGTCTCATGGTGTTAGTGGGAGACCGGGTTTTAGGATAGACGGCGTACTATCAAGAGGGGCTCTCGAGTGAGTAACTTGATCGCATCTTTGTGGAGAGCTCAAACCTTTACATGCTTGGCATATCATCTTTCTTGGTTCTTATTTGGTTTTTCTCCGTGTTGGGTTTCGGTCCTTGTCGTAATCTTCATGACAAGACCAAGTCCTTCGAAAATGGTTTTACTTTGGAAAACTTGTTGCCTTTTATCCATGTGAGGATTTAGAGCTTGGTTTATCTCCATACTAAGCTCTAGTTCATCAAAAACAGATTTCGTATGAATATCTTGTTGCGTTTTTGATGAAGGAGGTTTTACCGGTTTGCATTGTTTAGGAAAGTTCAACCTTTCCCCACTTGGTTTTATCCTCACATGATGGACTGTGATGTTTCTATGCTCATTCAAGTAGAGCTCGTTGTAACGATTCCAACGAGCCAAAAATCATCGAAAACGGAGTCCGGATGGAAAAGATATTGACGTTTTCGTGTTCGGTTTTGCTGCAGTTTTTACCTAGGCCGGAGTCTCCGGTCCTAGACCGGAGTCTCCGGTCCTCGCGAATCGATTTTTGTTCCAGCGGACGGCGCTTTCGGTATAGGGGTCCGGAGTAGGTCCGGAGTGACCCCGGAGTCTCTGGGGGGGCCGGAGTCTCCGGCCTATGCGGTCCGGAGTCTCCGGTGTTTGTTTCCTGCGTCGACTTTTTCCCTGCTCTTTCGAGGCCGGAGTCTCCGGTCTCAGGGACCAGAGTCTCCGGCCAGGCCGGAGTCTCCGGCCTTCCAGACCGGAGTCTCCGGTCTAAGTGGACTGCAACGGCTCTTTTTCTGGGAGGGGTATAAATACCCCTCCACCTACCTCCAGCCACTTAGCTCTGCCCTCTAAGTTTTGATTTCTCTCTCCTCCATTGTTGCAAGCTCATTTCCTTGATATCTCCCAATCCCTCCACCCAAACTCTTTGATCTTTGGAGAATTGAAGGAGAAGACCTAGATCTACATTTCCACCAAACCATATCTTCTCTAATTGAGGGGAACCCTTTCGATCTAGGTCTTGGAGTTCCATTTGTTGTGTTCTTCTTTGTTCTTCCTCTCTTCTCCCCCCATAAGCATTAGTTGCTTGTGGTGGGATTTGAGAGTGAAGGATTTGAGCACTTGTGCTCTTGCCTCTTGCATTTGGTGCATCGGTGTGCTCTCCACGAGGATTCGTGGAAGTTGAAAGCTTGTGAAGTTGTTACTCTTGGGTCCTTGGACCCTAGACGCCATTGTGGTGGTTGGACCCTTGTGTGGTCACTTGAAGCCGTTCGGGAGCCCCCAACCCATTGTGGGTTGTGCCCCGGATTGTTGTTGAAAGCCGTTCGGGAGCCCCCAATCCTTTTGTGGGTTGTGCCTCGGATTGTTGTTGAAAGGCTCCGGATTCCGCCTCGAAGGATTGCCGATAGTGGAAGGTGAACCAAACCTTTGTGGTGCGGTTCATCGGAGAAGAGGGTGAAACCTTTGTGGTTGTTGAACCGTTGTGTCGGTTCACACCTCTCCAACGAGACGTACTCCCTTAACAAGGAGGAACTCGGGAATACATCCTCGTCTCCGCGTGCCTCGGTTATTTCTATACCCGAGCTTTTACTTATGCACTTTACATTGTGATAGCCTTCGTGCTTGAAGTATTCTATTGCTATCACCTTGTTGTTTGTCTTGCTTAGCATAAGTTGTTGGTGCACATAGGTGAGCCTAGTTTATTTAGGTTGTCGGCTTGTTAATTTAAACACCTAGTTTTATTCCGCAATTATCAAGCCTAAACCGGAAAAGTTTTAAACCGCCTATTCACCCCCCCCCCCCCCTCTAGGCGACATCATTGTCCTTTCAATTGGTATCAGAGCCTGGGCTCTCTTGTTGGGCTTAACCGCCTAGAGAGTAAAAGATGTCGTTTAGGGAATTAGTGCACGATCCCACTTTTATATTCGATGGCACAAATTATGATGTTTGGAAAATTCGCATGCTTAATCTTTTTAGGGCCATGGGTCCAAATTATATTAAGAGGATTGTAGATGTGAGTTTATCTCCTCCAAAGGATTCCCAAGAATTATCTTTAGAGGATGAGATAAACTCTCATCTCGAGACTCAAGTTACTAATGGTCTTATATGTGCTTTGACCGATGTAGTTCTTGCTTCAATCATGCCTTTTCGAAATGCACATGAGCTTTGGACCAAGCTTCAAGATATATATGAAGTGTCCAAATTTATTAAGGATGATTGGTCTCCCTCCACCACCGGCCGTGATGAGTTCACAACTTCTTCCACTTCACCAACATGTGATTTGTCAAAAGGTAATGACATGGTGAGTGGTGATAGAAATTGCATTAGTGATGGTGAACTTACTATTGATTATTCTTCTTCTCTATCACATTGCAATGTTCTATCTTTGGACTTAAACTCTTCTAGCACTCCAAATGTCATACATGCTAGAGTTGATGGTCCTTGCATATCAAGTAATAGTTGCTTAACTAAATATAATGATGATATGCTCTCTATGTCTTGTGGTCATGAAAATAATGCTTCCATATCCTCTAGTATTTGCATGACTAACAATGTAGAAGAATCCCAACATTTGTTGGAACAAGACATGGACCTCAATGGTGCTTCAAGTAATTCTTCATCCCCCTCACCCATTAATCATGTTTGCCTCATGGCTAAGGATTCTACCTCGAATCCCGAGATATGTGATGATGTGGTTGAGGATCCTCATGAAGAAGATTTTGACATTAAAACCTTAACCAAGAAGGGTGAGATTGTTCTTGGTGCTCTTCCCAAAGGTAGTGAAGCTATCTCTTCTCTATGTGAAATTGTTGCTCATGGTATTAAATGTATAGAAATCATTGAGGATTTGGATACTCAATTTGAGCAAAAATGTCAAATTGAGAGAGATGACTCTATCACCATAGCTTCTTTGAACGCTTCTCTTGAAGAAGAAGAAGAGCTTAGGTCTTCTCTTGAAGAGAAACTTGAATCCCTTGATGAGTCTAATGATCTTATTATTGCTAAAATCATTAAGGAAAGAGATCATGCCCTTGCTAAGTATAAAGTGCTTAAAATGGAAAAAGTTGAATTTGGTGTTGGCAATGCTAGACTAAATGAGGACATAGAGAGACTTGACAAAGCTCACAAGGCTTTAGAAAGTGAACACTCTCTCCTTATCAAGTCTCATGATCAACTCCAAACTCAACTATCTAAGAATGACAAGCTTGTCAAATTGTCTTCTTCCATCTCTAATATTAATGATGCTTGTGCTACTAACTCCACTTCTTGTGAAGCATCTATTTTGAAGGAGAATGTTGAGCTAAGGGCTCAACTTGAGTTGCTATCTAGTAAGTATGGGAAATTGGAAGAAAGTCATGAAAAGCTTTCTAGCTCTAATGATGATCTTCTAGCATCCCATGCTAGGCTAAAGTTAGCTCATGAGGCTATTATGTCAAAGGTAACATCTTGTGAGCCTCATGTGGACAATGGCACAATTTCTACTCTTAATGCTATATTGCCATGTGCTAGTCCTAGTGATTCATCCACTCATAATGTTGCTACATCATGTGATGAATTACTTTCCATGCCTTGTTGCTCTAACAATGAAGCCTCTACTTCCTCTAGTTTTTGTGTTGATACTAACCATGTAGAGGAATTAAATGAGCTCAAGGCCCAAGTCACTTCTTTGAAGAAAGATTTGGAAAAGCGTCATGTTGGGGATTCTACACTTGACAATATGTTGAGTGTTCAAAGACGCCCCAATGACAAGAGTGGACTTGGATTCAACTCCAATATCAAGAACAAGTCCAAGCTTAACAAGAAGAACAAGTGCCAAGAACAAGTCAAGGATTCGGCCAAGATTGTTTGCTTCAAGTGCAAAGTTGAAGGGCACCATGTTAGATCTTGCCCTTTGAAGAAGAAGGCTCTTAGTGAGAAGCAACAAGGGAAGAAGACTCAAGTTCAAACTCAAGCTCCTCAAGTTGAAGAACGGTCTCTTCCCAAGAAGAATCAAGCTACCCCTCCTCAAGTCAAGACTCCAACTAAGAAGAGAGGAGGAAGTAGATGTTGCTACCTATGCCGTGAGAAGGGTCACCTTGCTTCTTCATGCACAAATGGTACCTTATCCAACCCCATTATAGTTGATGATGTTTATTCTCTTCGGAAGGATAAGGTTGGCAATGTGTTTGCCAAATATGTTGGTACTCAAAGTGGTGTCAAGAAAAGAACCATTTGGGTTGCCAAACCTATTGTGACTAACCTCTTAGGACCCAACGTGGTTGGGGACCAACAAGCTAAAACTTGATCAATAGGTGTTGTTGGAGAACATTGGAGACTTGGCTACACTATGAAGAATTAAGGGATCTTCATCAATTATATTCTCTCAAGTCAAGTCATATGGATTATATTGTTCTATCTCATATCCAATGTTCCTCCTTGCGGTAACTTTTATTTAAATCATATATACATTGAAAGTTGCTTGCACCCTTGCATGTGTTAGGTTTTGTACCTTGCTAGTGTTTGTATGTGTTGTGCTCTCTACTTACTTATCTTGAGAAATCAAGTATGTGTATTTTGGTTTGCACACCATCTACTTGTTTTGAGCCCTATTGCTTTTATTTGCTATCTTATCTTGTTGGCTCTCTTTGAGAGATAAATGGACTATCCATTTTTGGAGAGTGATATGCTTCGTGCACTTTACAATCCTAAAAATGTGTGTACATGAGGAATACCACTTAGTGTTGATATATCAATATTATCTATTCTCTTTGTGGTATGTCATGCTCATGAGAAATTCAAATTATATAATGTCCATTAATTTCTCTAGTTGTTTTTGTTTGCCTCTTGTGTTAAAATAAATGGATTATCACATTATGGGGGAGTAATAAGCTATGTGCATATTACAAGCCTAGAAAATGTGAAAATGTGAGGTTTTGCCACCTAGAATTGATATTGCTAATTATCTTGTTCCTATGTGGCATGTTGCTCAAACAAGTTCCCATTTACTTAAATGCTCTTTCTCTCTCACTCTTTTGGATCTTGTTTGTGGAGGATGTTCTTGATATGGCTTTCCCTAAATATGTTCTCATATATCTTTTTGGGAAGCCAATTGATTCAAGCTACTCCTTGAGAGTTGCTTTGCATTATCACATGATTTGTGAATCTATCAAGAATATCTATCTAAGCATGGCTTTTAATTCCTATTCTTTGCCTCATGCTTATGTTTTGTGAATATGATCTTGAATATATTCTTGCAATCCACCACCGAGAAATATCTCCATACATTACTTGTCTTGACAAGTGATAATCATATTTGGGGGTAAATATGTTGATCATATTCACTTTGGTTCTTGCTTTGTATTGACTTATTTGATTGCCAAGGATTTGTTTTTGATCTAACTCTTATTTGTCTTCCTTGTATCTTTTGGATCCTTTATTGCTCTACTTGAAATTTGTTTTGTGCTTCCTTGAGTTGGGAAAAGCAATGATCCAATTCTTGTGCGTTGACATTCAAAAGTCATACTTTTTGATAATGCACTATTCTTTGGGAAGCTATCCTACTTTGAGTGGAACATCATTCTTTAGATTGGTATTGCAATTTCTTGCCTTTCTTGAATATGACTAGTGTTTATATATATGGAGAGTGATGATCTCATTTGTGTGCATTTTGTATTCAAATGCAAGATCATAAATAATGCACACATCTTGGGGGAGCAATCCTATATGCTTTCAAACATTAGTTGTCTTCATTTGGTATTTGATCCCGATGACGTGTCCCTTTGGAAGACAAACATTTTTCGTCTTGGCACTTTGTGCCATCATGAAAAGTGTAGAGGGTTTGGTTTATTATTTGATGGTATTTTCTTCAATTGGTTTCTTGTTTTCATTAGCATCTTTTCAAAGTGGTATCTTCACTCATGTGCTGATTTGGGTATTTGATATAATTTGGACAATTTGTTTTATTGTCACACTTGTGTGTGCCTTGTTGGTTTACTTGGTGTTTTGTCTAAATTATATCTCGTTTGGTTCTTGAAAGTCATGTGCATGCATTTTTATTATATGTATATCTTATGGCATGCTTACTTTCGTTGATCCAATATATAGGATAAACTCCATCAAATCCTATATGGCTAAGATGTGCATGAAATTCAATTTCACATTAATATGCACATATTTATGTGGAGTTTGTCCTATGTATTGTAGTTGCTCTAACTACTTTGGACCCAATGAGTTTGGGTACCTTTTTGTACTTGAATTTGTTTTAGGTATATTGGAGATGCATTGGAAGCTTGTCTCATCTAAAAGGAATGTGTTGTCACCATGTGCTTATTGGAGCCAAGCTTGGATGATCATGAGCTCTTATCTTCTACATCACCAATGCTATCTCGGTAACAAGTATCTACCTCATGCATACTTTTCTAGCTTTCAACCTTGTGTAGGTTGATTTCATGGCATGAATCTCTTTGGTTGCAATTCTTTTGATTCTTGCAAAACGTCTTTATTGCAAATGTGAGTAAGCCGGGATGATTACATATCAAGGGAGGAATATATATAATCATTTTCATGATTCACCAATCCCAAATATGTTAATCTAGCACTTTCTACTCTATGTCTCGCATATGTAATATTGATGTGTTTCAAAATCATTTGCCTTTTGTGAGACTTGTTATCTTACTCGGAGCATCCGTTTATCACCTTATCCCTTGTGGATACGTTTGATGCTATGATGAGTGTGTGTTTGAAGTTCATCTATATCCCTTTAAGATAAAATTGAGCTTTGTGCTATGCTTTTAAGCAAAGATCTTATTGGTGTATTTATGACTTCCTCTTGGATATCATGACCTCTACCTTTGTATCTATCTTGTGTGTACATGTTTATTTGTAGACCCATATCTTAGTGATTCGTGTCTACTTAGAAACTTATACACATGAAAATAGTACATCTTTATTTGGTATTCCAATTCCTTAGTGACCACCTCTTATTGCTTTTGTTTCTTTGGTGGTTTCTAATTAAAGGCACAAGCTTTATTTTCATGTGTTATGCTTTTTGAGTTTTAATAAGCTTGTGGAGCTACTTGCTATATCTCCTTTGGTGTGTGAGTATGGGGAAGACATGATATGCACCATGTGCAACTCTTTTTGAAAGACTATGTTGATGTGTTTGCTCATCCTTGTATTAGTCTCCTAAAATGTCTTTATATCTCACACCCATCCGTTTATTTGCCGCTCCTTGCTCATGTTGCAAAACATTTTATTTGTTGCAAATTGTTTTGCTTCTTTTCTCATTTATATTCTCTTGCATGTGCTCGTGTTCAATTTTATCTAGGAGGGAGTGAGGATTCCATGTTGTGCACACTATATTGAAATACAAATCCTATTTGTGCACGTACCTTGGGGAGTTCCCTCATGATATTTAGAACACTTTTCGGATCCTTTTGATTGATTGCTTCTTTCGTTGAAGTATCTTTCTATTTGATATTCTCTTGCAATCTTTGGATCCTCAATATAGTTTGATCTCCCTCCATCTATTCTTCATTGGATATGTGCATTTGATTTCACTCACATTATGAGAAATGCACACTTTATGGGGGAGCTCTTATTATATTAGCCTTCTTACTTTTCACCCATTTCGGCAATCAATGCCAATGGGGGAGAAATTTAGAGGGTTTAAGGGAATATGGGTTTGTTCTCTTGCGGTTATCTTGCATCCTTGCTCTTTGTGTTGCATGGCTGCTTAAATTCATTATATAAACCCTCGTAAAAGGGATTGTCATCAATTACCAAAATGGGGGAGATTGAAAGTGCATGGTTGCCCCCATGCGTGGTTTTGGTAATTAATGGCAATCCTTATGGACTAATGTTTACATTGAGATATTCTTATAGATCTTGTCCATGGGAAAATATAGGAGTTCATGTGTTGGACTCTTCAAGATGACATAATGACCAATGCTCTATTCAAGGGTTAATGTGAAGAATGGTCATGTATAGAGTTGAGCTCATCGCAAGTATGGCTTGGAATAGAAGATTGAGTGAACAATCATGTTTACCCCCAAGCCATCATACATATCAAGAGAAGAAGATGAAGTGCAAGTTCAATATGATGCATCTCGGAAGATATCTTTTGATTGAAGCTTGCAAAGGAGACATGAAGACGAAGCTTAGCGAGGCCCTCCCATAATGGAGTATGGGGGAGCATTTGGAGAAGTCCTCATCAAGCATGTGCTAGCAAGCACAATCAAGAAAGGTGTTTCAACTTGAGAGAGTCAAGATCGTCATCATCGAGCTCAAGTGGAATGCGCAAGGCAAAGGTATGATCTTGATAGGTTTTCTATTTTACCGGTCTCATGGTGTTAGTGGGAGACCGGGTTTTAGGATAGACGGCGTACTATCAAGAGGGGCTCTCGAGTGAGTAACTTGATCGCATCTTTGTGGAGAGCTCAAACCTTTACATGCTTGGCATATCATCTTTCTTGGTTCTTATTTGGTTTTTCTCCGTGTTGGGTTTCGGTCCTTGTCGTGATCTTCATGACAAGACCAAGTCCTTCGAAAATGGTTTTACTTTGGAAAACTTGTTGCCTTTTATCCATGTGAGGATTTAGAGCTTGGTTTATCTCCATACTAAGCTCTAGTTCATCAAAAACAGATTTCGTATGAATATCTTGTTGCGTTTTTGATGAAGGAGGTTTTACCGGTTTGCATTGTTTAGGAAAGTTCAACCTTTCCCCACTTGGTTTTATCCTCACATGATGGACTGTGATGTTTCTATGCTCATTCAAGTAGAGCTCGTTGTAACGATTCCAACGAGCCAAAAATCATCGAAAACGGAGTCCGGATGGAAAAGATATTGACGTTTTCGTGTTCGGTTTTGCTGCAGTTTTTACCTAGGCCGGAGTCTCCGGTCCTAGACCGGAGTCTCCGGTCCTCGCGAATCGATTTTTGTTCCAGCGGACGGCGCTTTCGGTATAGGGGTCCGGAGTAGGTCCGGAGTGACCCCGGAGTCTCTGGGGGGGCCGGAGTCTCCGGCCTATGCGGTCCGGAGTCTCCGGTGTTTGTTTCCTGCGTCGACTTTTTCCCTGCTCTTTCGAGGCCGGAGTCTCCGGTCTCAGGGACCAGAGTCTCCGGCCAGGCCGGAGTCTCCGGCCTTCCAGACCGGAGTCTCCGGTCTAAGTGGACTGCAACGGCTCTTTTTCTGGGAGGGGTATAAATACCCCTCCACCTACCTCCAGCCACTTAGCTCTGCCCTCTAAGTTTTGATTTCTCTCTCCTCCATTGTTGCAAGCTCATTTCCTTGATATCTCCCAATCCCTCCACCCAAACTCTTTGATCTTTGGAGAATTGAAGGAGAAGACCTAGATCTACATTTCCACCAAACCATATCTTCTCTAATTGAGGGGAACCCTTTCGATCTAGGTCTTGGAGTTCCATTTGTTGTGTTCTTCTTTGTTCTTCCTCTCTTCTCCCCCCATAAGCATTAGTTACTTGTGGTGGGATTTGAGAGTGAAGGATTTGAGCACTTGTGCTCTTACCTCTTGCATTTGGTGCATCGGTGTGCTCTCCACGAGGATTCGTGGAAGTTGAAAGCTTGTGAAGTTGTTACTCTTGGGTCCTTGGACCCTAGACGCCATTGTGGTGGTTGGACCCTTGTGTGGTCACTTGAAGCCGTTCGGGAGCCCCCAACCCATTGTGGGTTGTGCCCCGGATTGTTGTTGAAAGCCGTTCGGGAGCCCCCAATCCTTTTGTGGGTTGTGCCTCGGATTGTTGTTGAAAGGCTCCGGATTCCGCCTCGAAGGATTACCGATAGTGGAAGGTGAACCAAACCTTTGTGGTGCGGTTCATCGGAGAAGAGGGTGAAACCTTTGTGGTTGTTGAACCGTTGTGTCGGTTCACACCTCTCCAACGAGACGTACTCCCTTAACAAGGAGGAACTCGGGAATACATCCTCGTCTCCGCGTGCCTCGGTTATTTCTATACCCGAGCTTTTACTTATGCACTTTACATTGTGATAGCCTTCGTGCTTGAAGTATTCTATTGCTATCACCTTGTTGTTTGTCTTGCTTAGCATAAGTTGTTGGTGCACATAGGTGAGCCTAGTTTATTTAGGTTGCCGGCTTGTTAATTTAAACACCTAGTTTTATTCCGCAATTATGAAGCCTAAACCGGAAAAGTTTTAAACCGCCTATTCACCCCCCCCCCCCCTCTAGGCGACATCATTGTCCTTTCACATTCCTGACCTAATTATCCTTATCCCCCATTGATCTCCGATCCTTGCGTGCGTACGTGCATCATACTAGAAGGGTTAGGCGCGCTTTGCTGCGCCCGTTTTGTGTCAAAACGGTTGTTTGTTCTTTCTAGTTTGGGTGGTTGCATAACACGTAGCGATGCCTAAGTAATTAGTTACAATACCATACTGAAACATCAATAACCTCGGCAATTCCAAAAACTCATATCAAAGTATCATAGATAGTGATTACATACTATCAAATGAAACAATAGTTGTAATACGGTGGGCCATTCATGTTTATTCGTATCATCTCACATTTGCTATTGCTACCAAATGACATGAGGAATTATCTTGGCCCATTCAACTATAATTTACGGACAAAATTATCTCATTGGCATCACATGATAGGCTTCGGTTGAAGAAAATTCTCTGACCATTCACGCTTCATCTGGCAGGCTTCGTTTGAAGAAATCATCCTAGTCCCTAGACCACATTACAGTCAGCGTGAGCTGTTTGTGAGATATTTCATGAGCAGTGAGAAACAGAGTTTCTAGCCAAATCAGAAATAAGGATTATCTGCTACAATATATGTCATAAAAACTATTAGTACTATTCAATAGTGGTTTGTAGCATTAGCTATTGAAAGGGGATTTTTTAATATAAAGTGGAAAAGGAAATCAGCACAATAGATTCAACTGAGATGAAGTATATGATAAATGTTACACCTAACAGAAAATACACATGATGTAAAAAACGGGAAGATGGCGACGATGGCCTCCATCTTGTTGCTAAACTTGTATCAATAAATCTCCAGCAACATATACCTGGACGCAAGCAAGAAATAAGCACCCTCCTGGACCTCAAAACAACAACTAATATGGACGCTTAGGAACATATTAGTTGCCTCACATGAGCAAGTAGCTTATATGTTCTTTTTTCTATGAGAAATTAACCATAATTATCCAGAAGAGTCAAGAGTGTGACTTCTCAAATGGGGTTGATGTTCTAAATTGAGCTTCAAAACAGGAAAATCAAAATAAGTATGAAGAGCAGGTGTAGCAGGAGTAACACGAGGACATCCTTGCATATCAACAGCCAAATTTCAGAACGATACAGTTCGTTAATTTTTGGTAAGTCTATGTTATTTTAAAAATGTATCAGCTTTTCTTGATTACGTACTTGAATGAGAAGTTCTAGGGCAAAGTTAGTACTCATGTCTGCATAACACTGAGAATGAGCAACATTACCCAAGAACAATCCTTGCCTAGGGAATACTTCAGACCTAAGATCCAGAATAAGGACAATAGGGTAGTGCTCATTTGTTTTAGGAACACCACATATACAACACAGAACAAATGCTTTTATGGAATATTCAACATATTTGTATATTTCACAAGAGACAAAGGGATGGATATTCCATATTAGAAAGAAGGTGTCAACATTATTCTGAAATCATCATAATCTTACATATACATTTAGATAATGAGATAGCTGAGAGTAAATGGAACTTTGGTAAGAGGAGACTCGGTTAAGTGTTCATCATAGGACATCAAGGAAATCTTAGAATCCATTCTTACCTTATTATAGTGATCCAAAATAGGTGCAATATTTTCAAGTTGAAACAACCAGCTTCCTATTAGAGAAATAGAGCTAACATTTTAGCAAGGGAACAAAGTTCGTGATAAGAAGTATAGTACTCACAAAGTCACCAAGTATAATCACATATTCATATGTGTTTCATAGTGGTTATGAACTGAAATGTTAATTTGCACAAATGTGTGAAGACTAAATCACACGTGTGGCTATGCGTCAAGCTCGTTGTGCAGGTATATATGTACCCGGCAATAAGAAATATATGTAGCAGACCAAAAGCTCTTCTTATGCACGACCTGTTATGCTTAACTAAATAAATGGTCAACATATTGTTGTTTTAATCAAGGTAGGCATAGAACTGGTAAAACATAGTTGATCATTCATATTCATCCAATATATTCTGCATTACATGCTCTTTTGTTCTAACTGCAAAAAGGTGAGGAAAATGTATGATCTCACCGCAGGTCTTCGACAAGTTATGGATGTGTGTTGTTTGGGCATATGTATCACCCCTTATCCTCTATTCTCAACAATCTGATCAGATCTGTACAACCTCACCCGGTCGACCTTCTGTTTTCTTTTATAGGTATTCCCTGCAAACGTAGTTTAAATTAGGCAGCTTACAAATTCTGTTTGCATTATTGTTTTTTACTACCACCATGAAAAAAAAAACCATTCTCGGAATATAGACTTACCGTGCAGCCGCAGATGATTTCCTGCATGCACTTTACCATGTTAATGTTTAGCGTGCTCTTGGCGAATCGAATGCCAAATCCAACCTCCCAGGAATACAAATAGTAGAATTTGTACGCTTCTTCCAACGAATCAAATGATGTTCCAACTAATGGACCTTTTTTTCGTTCAGCATATGATCACAGAGACAACTGAAGTGCTGACTTGAGATCAGGTTCCGTCGCTATTTCCCTTGGTGCTTTACCTATACGAACCCTAGTTCAACATAAAAAGTATACATTTTTATTTTCTTCGCAATGCACAAGCACGGTCTGTTAAAACACTAAATCCATGTAACCAAAAGCAGTCATATAGATCAGTAATATCAATGGTGTTTCATTTATATTACTAATAAGCATTAAGGTAATGAGTTGATTAAATCTACCTCGTACCTTCTTGTCCATCCAGATGTAGCTTCAGAATGAAGAGCATCGCCGCCATTCGGAATTTCAGAATGATCCAGATTCATGGTGCAGGCATCTTCACACCCCCCCCCCCCCCCCCCCCCCCCCCCCCCCCTTAACTTGGTAAAAGCTGGAGAATCCGACATCGGATGTAACTACTGCCCGCTGTGCTCCGTCGCATCGCAATCGCTCCCCCGTACGCAGCTGCCAGGAGAACAAGCATAGAAGATAAGAAGGCCGCCTTCTGCAACCATGGAACATAATGGCATCTAACTTTGTTTACCTTGCTGCATCATTGAACGTCGTCTCCATTATATCCGCCTGCGAATCACCGGTCATCGTTTTTAGACCAATTGAGCTGCAATAGTTTCCCATAAAAATAGATCACAACTTTGATATAAGATTAAAATTTCAGAATTATAATCAGAAGATATGAAACACGTGCTATGAACTTAAAGTGAAGTGAATTAAGGCCTTCTGAAGTCACAAATTACATTAATGCATGTAAATGGACAGAAGTTTAGCAAATTATTTGCTTGTCTAAAGCTTTTACTCAACTGAGGAAGCAGCGTTAGTGTAATAGCAGTTTATCAATTGGAACAATCATGAACACAGTTGTAAGACAATATCAAACTCAACTATATTTCACAATCTAGGTTGTCTATCATAACCGGTAATGATGATAAAATATATACATAAAGCGTTTAGGAACAAGGCAAATTAATTCACTGGATATTTATGCTACATCCGCCATACCCAAATAAGATTTGGTTCTCAAGCAGTAACAATTAATTTGGTAGGATGCACTAAACTATTTTAGAAATTGAAGATTTCAGAGAGAGGTTGCAGGTAGTGACGCCTATTCGTGCCAGCTTCATCTCGTATTTTAGTAGTACTGCTTTCTGCTCACACCATGGCAGGAAGCCCCCCCAAGCACAATTGTTCATCTCGCACCCCCCGGTGCGGCCGCTCTGGCCTGGTGAATTCAGGGTGAATACAAATCAGAGCAAGAAGAGGCATCTTCAACATAAACGAATCTATTTCTGCAAAAGCGAACATTCACTGCCGCCGCTACTCCTCCTCCTCCAGCTTCGCCTGTGACTGGTCGTGAAGAGGGGAGTGCGGGAAAGCGCTGCCCTTTCTCTTCGTCCAGAGAGAGAGAGAGAGAGGATTTGGGACTCATCGACAGGGATTTGAGCACTCATTCCATGGCGGCGTCCCTCCTTTGCTGCCATCCGTGACCAAAAGGGGTGGAGGTGGATTGGACTCGGACCAGAGCTCTACTGGTTGCCGTGTGGGAAGAACATGGGTGGGGGATAGAAGGTGGAGCAAATTCCAGTCGCCGTGGCCACCCGTTGGTGTCACCCGAAGAACTGTCACCGCCGTGCTTCAACCCCAACGGAGCGGGGGGGTTGATGGTGGGAGAGTTAGCCAGTGAGGAATATGGAAGCGAAGGAGTCTATGCGGTGCTGTTGGATTGGTTGTTGGCGGCGACAAAAGAGGATTGGGGGAGGAGGAAGGAAGTGTCGCTTCAGTCAAAGGCGGTATGCCTGACGCAGCTCGCAGCGACACGAGGAGATGGGCGGAGGCACGAGAAGGCACGGAATTCTTCTGCCGCCGACAAAAGGGACCCACAAGACAATCCAACAGCCAAAAGCGTTTCACCACGTGGAGTGCTCCTCTGCTTGGTATTTCCAGGGAGCTTAGGTTTGGGAAGGATTGTTCACGTCGCCAGCCGTGACGACGAACTCGAACGATGGATGCATATGCAGGGTGCCGCCGCTAACAGTTAATGACAGGTCTCTCGTCTCTGTCACTCCCCATATTTTCATTGATTTGTAGAGTATGTATCTAGACGTATTCTAGATGATAGTTCAGTACATATTAATTTGGTCAACATTACTTGCAGTACATTAAAAACATCTGATATTCTAGATGATAGTTCACTGCATCTGCTCAACGGCCAAGTACAACGTGGGCTTTGTCAGCACGCAGCCTCCAACAACTTGTTCTTCAAGGATCAGCTCGCGGTTCAGTGGTGGGCAAGTAGCCGCCCTCTCCTAGCTTGTCGCCCGTTGACATCGACAGGGCGTGACGAACTGGCCTGCGTCATCACGTACGTTATTATTCGAAGTTTCCATTCTGCTTCGGATGTCCTCCTATAAGAAGGTGCATCCGTCGGCCCGTATCAACGGATCGATCATCAGATCAATCAACCAATCCACTCGCCACTCTCTCGATCCGACAGACTGACGAGGGGAAGAAGAAATGGGCTCCTGCGTCTCGCGCTCGCCGTCGGCGTCAACGTTGGCGGGCTCATCAGGGGCCAAGGCGAAGGTGGTGGACATCGACGGCTCCATGGCGCAGTACGCGGCGCCCGTGACGGCGCTTGACGCGCTGGGCCGGGACGACCGAGGCGCGTCGGTGTTCCTGTGCAGCTCCGACGAGCTCCGCTTCGACGCGCCACCGCGCGCTCTGGCGGACGAGGAGGCGCTGCAGCCCGGGTGGCTCTACTTCGTGCTCCCCGTCTCCATGCTCCACCTGGCGCTCTCCGGCCACGAGATGGCCGCGCTCGCCTTCAGGGCCAGCGCCGCGCTCGCCGTCGCCGGCGGGGTCGCGTCCCCTCCGCGGCCCAAGAACGTGGGCAGAGTGCTGGCCGGCGCCACCGGCAAGCAAAGGAAAACGGCGCGCGTGGCGCCCCTTGCGGTCGCCGACGATGCCGCCCAAGATGAGACGGTTGCCAAGTCGAGGAGGCGAGCTGGTAACAGAAGCCGCGGCAGTCGCCGTCGGGCCGGCACGCCCCCGAAGTTGAGCCCCATTTTGGAGGCCGATGAGTTCTGACTCCGAGCAAAGCGATCTTCATCGATTTTTCAACGATTCGATCCTTGCGAGTGGTTTTTTAGCTAGTTCTCGTAGTTGGTTTTGTCCATGGTTAGATCCGTGTATATATGGCATCTACGTACAGGATGTTGTAGTAATTGACTGTGTTGCATGTAATGTTCAATGTGACGAGCTAATCTCCTAGCCATTCAGTTCACAGTTCTGTTTCAACGTGTCCTTCGAGTATTCAGCTTGCGTGAAAATGCAGTATTCAGGTTTGCGCAAACATACTTTCTGTAGATTGTCCTTGGTCATGATTCTATTGTGTGCTACTCAGAGTAGAGCTCAAACAGTTTTACCATGTTCATTACACACACAGTAGAGCTCAAATAACTTTTCAGCAGGAAGAGATGTTCCAAAGTCCAAACCCGATATTTGCTCAAGAAACAATGCTTTACTTCTGCAAATTTGGGACGACGATACAATTTAAATTGCACCTGATACCTTCTCGATAGGTTCAATTTTGTCAATAAAGAAAGCCAATATCGTATGTTCTCTGAGTGCCCAGGTACAGATGGGCAGCCTCGGCAAATTCTTCATAACTGATTCTACATCCACCGGAATTTCAGCATAGCCTACAGTTTCGCTGCAGCCTTGTCAGGGTGATCGATTTCCAGATATCTTCCGCATAAATAGTCAATGGGACGAGATAATGCACCTAGCCATTCAGTTCAGAGTCCTTGCTTCTGCTTCAAACGTTAAGCTTGTTTATCATAGTATCTGAGTGCAAACAAATGTTTAACAGCCATACATTGCAACAACTATCCTGGCGATATGCAAGCCTAACCACAGGCAGAAGTTTTACGACTTCAGAGATCATGGCAATCCTTACATTCAGAAACTTCAGACATTCAGACATCAGATATAACTACCAACAAAGTTTAAACGTTAGCATCCAACACTATTGGCCTAGTAGCTCTGCTTCATCCTTTCCTCGTGCCGGATCTTCTCGTCCTGGAAACAGAAACCTCAACAAATAAGTAGCACATCACTACAATAAGCTTTCAAGTGAATGGTTCTCATGATGTGTTCAAATTCATTGATAGAAAATTAATGGTTGAACTCAAGCATACCAGAGAGATAAAAATGCAGAGTGGACCGATAATATGAAAAGGGCAAGCACGAGAGTCTTAAAAAATATTTCTAACTTCTATCGGCAGCAGCCTAATCCATCAGATTCAAACCGACCAATGTGAGGACATGCCATATGATTATATGGGTTTACAGTTATATATGCTTTCCTTCTTAAAGATGAAGTGTACCGAAGAGGAACTACCGGGTCTGAGCACCCAATGCGATTGAACTGGGCATCATATTTCCATTATACATGGATGTCTACTGCCGCTAGTTAATTTATATGAATCTATATGACATTTCTGATGTTAAAGTGGTGCACAAGTGAGAGCAGATAGATTTAATACTCCACAACAGACCAATGTAAAACATCTAAAGTTGTGATCGGCAGTGGAGACACCATGAGATTCTCATGGTTAACGACAAAAACCTTTTCTGAAGATGCATCAGAAGGAACAAATCACATGACGCTCTATGGTCTCCCTACTGTTTTGTAATGAAATAAATACTGCTCGCATTGCAAAACAGGAACTCATCGTTAACAAAATACATACACACGACATTGTTGCTCTTCATTTAGACATCTAGACTTAAAAAAGAAGTATTTTTCCAAAAGTGGCACAACTATTTTTCATCCTGCTATGCATTGTTCTTGCTTTACGCCATATTTCAAAACAAACCAGAAGATAGGGCCAGTATGGAAAGAGCCAATTTAGCCTCTATGTAGCAATACACTAAATAATAAAAAGTCAAGAAACCAGTAAAACCAAAGCTGATACTGATTTTTACAAAAAGGAATGTTGCTCCAGGGAGTAACATACAAAATTCTACATGCCAAACAAATGGGCAGCTTCGACCTCCGAAAATACTTAAAATTGTAGAGTTACAGGGTGGTTCACTGTTCTTATATATACAAACAAAAGAGAATGCACTAGTACTAGGAAAGCGTGAATTATCAATCTTTTTCACTAGAAAATGCAATAAATCTAATATGTCTAGTTCATTAACATGAAGTAGTACATAACTGTCATTTTTTGACATTACACAAAGAATAACTAAATACTAGCATGCTCTCAATTGCTCGGTGATGAAGAGGTTAACTTGGAGAAAGATGATATGCAACTTGGTTTCATATTCTATAAGATGGAACTTCACGACAGGTTAATTTTATGCTTGGTGGCGGTGCAAGTGGTAAGTCAATCGATGGCCTAAAAGAGCAATTCACATGAAAACAGCATCCCGAATTGCATAAGCATTGTGTAAACGACCCTCATTTGCCCTGAACATGTGCACAAGTGCTGAATGGTTGTTCCATGAACAGAAGGATACAGACTACAGTATACAATATACAATGTCAAAGTCAGGAAAGAATAATAGTGACTTGTATATGATTCTAGCTTTACCAATAGCTAAGAAATATGAATGCATCAGGTATTCAGTTATAATTAGTTTTCCTCCTTTTCAAGGAGTAGTTGATCGGGAATTCGGGACATGTTTGCACTATGTTAGTTTATTTTTTTCTTCCAAAACTACTGATCAGATGAGGTACGGAAACAAAGGTAATATATTTGGTTTGACTCTTTTCTAATGACAGTGCAATAAAATACAGGGTATTACATCTACTCAAAGTATAGGCATAGAGCAAACATCAAACCAAGCAATACATGACAGCATGCATCACTCTTTTTTCTGTGGACTAGCATGAAAATATATACATTAATTTCACCAACTTTGTTGTGTGAAATCAACATAAACCAACTCAATCTACAAACCCAAATTCCAAATCAAGCTATCAAATCATTGGTTATTATGAGGTGCAAATTTAATAGCAGAAGACACCATCTTTTATGCAGCCTTTCACTCATCAATGTCAAAATGGACTAATGGTACGCCATAGCTATCAGAAGTAACTAACTATTGAGTTATGCACAAGATATGTACCTCAAAAGCTTGCTTCAGGCTCTCAAGCTCCTTGTCCAGATCATTGATTGCCTGGGTATATGCCTGGGTTGGGGAAGACTGGCTTGCAGTATGGATCTACCCACATAACAAAACATCAGCATACTTGAGCAAAGTCTAACCCAAGGAAAGAATAGAGCAAACATAAATTTGCACCCTACCCTAACAATGATCTTGTACTGAAGGGGGTGAGGGAGCTTATAGCCAGCAAAAAGAACATTTGGGTCCTTGTGCAGCTGCCTGTAGAATCTCACAGGATACAGAAGAAATTAAAAGGATGAACTGATGAACATAACCAAGTACAGAAAGGCATGCGGTTTTTCTACACTTACATGCGGAGGATGTTGCCAACTGTGTGGTCCTCACGTTCGATGGTGAAAGATGCAGCATTCATGATCTTCGTATCCTTCTCAAATGACACCCTGTATTACACCCCCGTGAGGACAATAACCATAATCTTTTTTAAGTAATAGAGTTGCAGGCAGAGACTACTACAAGCCTTAATCGTAAAAGTAAAAATGGTAAAAGCATCAGGGTTTCATAACTTCATGCCAGAGGATCACATTAACGTCTACAAATGGCTATCAACAGACTAACACTAACAGAACTGAAATGCTGAATTATTTTAAGAAACTTGTATCCCACGACCCACAGATTATATTGTCCCACATAGAAAAAGTTACACCTAACAAAACACAATTGAAGCATTATATCCAGATAAATGTTGGGGACAATGTTGATGAAGAGTAGACTCACTTCTTTGTGCCCTCGGGAACGACGAAGCGCTCATAACGGTCAGGGGCATTCATCTTCAATCAACACTTGGCTCCTTCCTCTTGAATTGCTGCAAAAGGTCCATTTCAGAAGTGAGATTGCTTCCTGAATTGAGGTTTACAACCCCCCATCAGATATTTTAAAACCAATTATTTCACCTACGGAACGGATAAAGTACACATATGTATGAATCCCTATCTTCAGATATTCAAAACTGATTTTTTTTTTCTTTCTAACCGGACGGATAAATTACACATCGATGTGAATCTCTATCTTGCTAAAGAATGACAAGGGTGCCACACAGCCACAAGGAAGATGAATAGTACAACTCTGGGTAACATGTACCCAAAACAAACCGACCAACCAGCGAGTAGAAAACACCAAACGAAACTAAATCGGCCGACAGAAACCGGACGAAGAACTAATCGGCCGGATACGCCGTTTGAGCGGGGGCGAGCCAAACTTGGCACCAGGACACGGAAGGAATCTATTCCTACTAAAGCTCCCTCAAATCCGCATAGGACTGGACGGATTGGAGCGCCCATCCTACGTTAGGAAGAGATAATTGGAGCATATATTTCTCAAAGCATGTAGAAGATTCAGAAGACCAGTCCAAGCAGGTTAGGGTTCGTCACCGGGAAGAGAAACTCCGGTCGGATGGATCTCCGCTTCGCCGGTTCGGTTGAGGACGATCTCTCGAGGAGGGGACGGCGGAGAGTTCCAGGCGGCGTCGCTCAGACGGAGAGCCTGTGGCTGCGTCTGCGAGGGTTTGTGCCGCGGGGTTCTGTTGAGTTGCAGTTTGGTGTTTTTGTTAAGAAGAAGGTCAATGGCCTCCCGATTAATCGAAACCAAGTTTATGAAAAATTCGGAAATTCACTTTGCCTCCCGATGTGTACGCTATCTTTAATTAAGAAACACATTTTGACATGTCAAAACATGCCGGTGAAAAGATCGAGCATACATCTCGACATCTCTATGGGCAGGTAAAGTTTTCTTAAATCATGATATCTAAAGAAGCCCTTACTTTGAAAGTATCTTTAGTTTTCAAAAAAATAAATCAAGGTGTTTGTCCGACTTAATGCTACCTCTTCATCACTCGAATTACTCGGAATATTGATGCAGAAAAACCTGATATGCTTCTTTTTGCCTGCATTTAAAAACTGTTTATTGTGATACCAGAGGTGTTTTGTTCGACCATTTTCTTTGATGGCATCAAATAGTCAACGTGCTTTCCGATGCGAAATCTGAAATACAAACCTGGATACATAAGAATAAGGTTACGGGCTTACAACTTACGAGTCAATTGATGCTCGTAGTGATATTGTTAACCGTGAGAGATTTCACCGGTAAGAAACGACCCGATCTTACATTTTCCCTAGACCTATTTGTAGTTTTGAGTTAAAGGGATTTTGTGGAAAATTTTCTGATTGCTTTTTATATTTTTGTTCAAGGGTTTTTGTGTAAACCTTTAGACCTATTTGTATAATTTTAATTCTTCTCAGCTAGTTTCAATATGTCAAGCCACCAAACAACATCTCAAGTCAACCCGTTTCAGTACTTAAATCCACCAAACACTTAACAAAATCTTAGCCCAACACGTATCAGACCTAATTGGGAAACCCATGTTAGTGTGACTCGGGCTACCAAACAAAGCCTAGATGTACGATTCCCATCCGACCATGTAATTCATCGTTTTGCAGCGATACCTTCCTACCATTGGACGCACTGTGTCGTATAGACGTCGAACATAAAGCGTCCGATGTATAACAAAGCTCTATTGCAATTGCTACAGTTTGGATTTGGATTTTTATATTTGCCAATTGAGAGTTAGAAGCTAGCAGTATTTGTAAAATTTCTGAGTAGGGGCCATTTATACAAATACGTTTTGAGCTACTTTACTATTTTGGCTAGATTGTCAATTGCAGTTTTAGGTGCAAAATATACCAATGCTCTGGAGGTCTCGGGTAATCTCATACGGCCATCAGCGAATCAGTAAACACGATCACCCCCTCCGTGGTCCGTGCAAGATCGTCGAGAAGAAACAGGGTCCGATTCGGCAATCCTGTCCCGCAGACCCGTTCCACGGCCAACCACGGCCTCAGAGTTACCGGCCGGCCACCGCCACGCATCATCACCACCACCACCACCCGAGCGCCGAGGCAACTCATCAATCAAGAAATAAATATTTTTTCGGGCCATTCAACCGCTTCCTCCTCCGCACCTCCCGCTGCTCCGCCTCCTCCTCGTCCCCCCCGCCCCGCCCTGCCGTCCGCTCGCGGTCGCCCCCCTCCCGATAGATCTGGTGCCAGGGCTCGTGGCGCCGGCGGCCAGGGGGGACGGAATCGACGCGTGCCGCTTGCGAGGATGGGGAACCCGGGCGGTGGCCTCGACGGGCAGATCGAGCAGCTCCTGCAGTGCAAGCCCCTCGTCGAGCCCGAGGTCCCGCTCTTCTCTCCGCGTATCTGCTTTCGAGTTCTTGGCGTTTGATTCTGCGTGTTTCCTCGGCGGATCGTCTGGCGGCCGGCAGGACGGATCCGTTGCCCGCCTTTTCTTAATTGAAAAGAATGGAGCTTTAAAGTCGTACCAGGTTGCATTCGTTTTTGTTCATGAATTGTTTGGTGTGCTGCCGATCTCAGTATAATAGTTAATTGAAAAGAATGGAGCTTTAGATTCTGAACGATTACTGGCGTAACTTTGTGTAGTTTCGTACAGTGTTTATAGGAATTCTTGTGAGATGGTGTAAGCGACATGCATAAGAGAGAGATCGCAATACCAAGACCTGTTTCGTAGTAGTAGTTGGTATTGACCTGCATGTTATTGGCCCTGACCAATTGGACCAATATGTACAAATATTATGTCATTCTCTGTGAGGAATTAATTTGCTATCAGGTTGCTTTGTCGCGCGTTATCATCTCCTTATAAACACTTCTTTTGCAGCTGAAAGCACTGTGTGAGAAAGCTAAAGAGATTTTGATGGAGGAAAGCAATGTTCAGGTATGCACCGTACGCCACAGCGTTCTCTACATTAAATCAGCAAGGCAATCTTCTGAACTTCGTCACATGCGTTTTTGTTAGCCAAAGTGAAGAATATATTTGTTCTTACATGAAGTTTTCGTTCCCATGTGCTATCCATAATCTTATTAATTTTGTTAATGTAGAAAGAAATTTGAACATGACACTTAAGTATTGGTCCATAGGTTAAAGTTTAGTTCAACCTCAAAGGATTTGTCCGAAGAGTGGGAATTAATTGAGAAAATTGTACAGCATGATTGTTTTGGAAATTGTGGGGTTGTTATGCACCCTTGTAGTCATTAAAATGTTGAGGAACTGTGGTGAATGTTGGTCAACCTTGTGGTAATCAATTGAAGTTTTCTTCTAGGTTCTAGTCAAATGGAAGTTGCACTACTGTCGAAATGTGTACTCAACGTTGCAGTGTCGTAACTGGAAATTTGGAAAGTTTGGTTGTGGTACAAATTATCCTATAGTTATTTTCTTAGTGGAATTGACCTAGGAAATGAAGATTGAACTATATCAAGGCATGAATATGTCCGAGCTTTCAATCTTAGACAAACATGCCGCTATGCATTGTAGATGTCAATTTTTTTATTTTTGCTCTTGCGTAATTTCTAGTTGATCTTTGCTATCTTATTAAAATTTGAACTTCCTGTCAGCCCGTGAGAAGCCCTGTCACGATATGTGGTGATATTCATGGTCAGTTTCATGATCTTGCGGAACTATTCCGAATTGGGGGGAAGGTATTATCTTCTGTTAACAACTGTTGTTCTTTCCCTTTTACTTCCATGATTCCTCCTATTTCTTGTTGTACTTCACCCTGAATCAGTCGATTCTTATGTCAGCTTGTTTTTCTATGGTTATCATCACCAGTGTCCTGATACAAACTACCTATTTATGGGAGATTATGTGGACCGTGGTTATTATTCTGTTGAAACTGTATCGGTAGGACTACTAACAAAACCTTTTTCTTCAGCATTTATTGTTTAAGCTAAAGTGCTAACCACTTCTTTGAAATTAAACAGCTTCTGGTGGCTTTGAAAGTTCGTTATCCACAACGAATTACAATTCTTAGAGGAAACCATGAGAGCCGTCAGGTAGCATTTGTTCTCACACTATTCTGTCATTCAGGTAAAATAGACTATTGATCACTGAACTCTAACCATTCGGCAGATCACTCAAGTTTATGGATTTTATGACGAATGCTTACGGAAGTAAGTAACATCCATCCTTTGTTTGTTTGAAGTGATGAAAGGAGCATCGTGGTTTATGTATATTATGTTATACAATTTCTGTAGATATCTGTAGTCTGTCCAAGATTGTTATACAATTTCTTACATAAGTCGACCATTATGTTATTGAATTTGGCACTTTGTTATTAAAACCCAACCACTATGTTTTACTGCTTTTGTTATACTGTTATAATTAAGAGCATATGTAGTAGGATATGCACTTCGGTTCTTCATCATGAAATGCCGGATGAAAATGCTAATAGCCTAATACTGCTTGTGTTGTGCTGTTATCAACTTATTATGGAGATCTAATGTAGTAATGTATGCAGAATTGCACATTCATGCAAAATGATTGATGCCTTGTGCTTCTGTTGAGATGGTTGAGGCCTAATTTAAATAAATGTGATAAAAGTATGGATTTTAAGATGACCACTTGCAAGTTGTAATACTAAACAAGTGACCTACATAACCTAACCTAACCTAATATTGGATAAAAGGTCTTGTGTAACATAACATATATTTTCTGATTTTAAGCCTGTCAAGCAAGCATATTCAAGCTGCTCTATACACTTCCTTTTTTTGTTCAAAATATCATCTATCCTATGCATAGGATAGCCATTTCATACAAGCTGATGAACGTATGACACATCATCATTTGGTTCTCCAAATTTCTGTTCAAGCTTGTTTCTTTGCGGTCTTATCATGCTGAATTGATGATGTCCTGCATGATTGTCGTTGTGACGTGTCATTGCTATTGCTTATTTGTTGCATTGAACTTATGGTGTCAATGTATCAATGAGTTGGTTGGCGTATAGTTCATGGACACTTTGCAGCTAGGTCTTACTTAAATTGAAACTGTTGGACCTGTTTGTTGCAGGTACGGAAGTGCCAATGTATGGAAAACCTTCACGGATCTTTTCGACTATTTACCTTTGACAGCATTGGTTAGTATCAGCTCATTTCATCTCGTCGACTCTTATGTCAAGTTTTATTTCCCTTTTGTCCCCACGTACTTGTTTATTCTGTTATTGAGGTCTTGATCTGTTTGGGCATGCTCGGCCCACCTCTTTATAGTACGAAGTTTATTTCAGAGGTCTATCTAATTAATTTCTGCAACCTGGTTTTGCGTGAGATCCACTGAAATAATCCAAGTTGACATTTGCCATTCTGGTGATATATTTATCGATCAGTTTTGAACGATATAGGAAACAAATAAGGATGTAGTGTATGGTGGAATGGGAACTACATACTTTTATCTTTTAGATCTCCAGCCTGAAAAAATCAAGCTTGGTTTCCATAGTGGAAATTCAGTCAATGTGTTGTCATCAGTCATTGCTTCTTAGGGAATTCAATGCGCGTTCAAAGTTCCTAACGTTAGTGTAAATCTAATTAATTTACGTAGCCATGTTCCATACAGTGATACAGCATTTAATCCATTAGGTGAGTCCATGTTTGTATCTGTTCATCACAACAATTCTTAGTTTGTTACTCCCTCCGATCGAAAATTATTGTCGTGACCACTGTTGAAGTTTGCACTAGCTCACTAATGTTTCAACGCCAATCAATTCAGGCCGGAGGTAGTAGCTGATAATATTGTACAATTTTCTGTTCTGTAGATGATGATTGGAGAACATGCTCATTTAGTTTGTATTATTGAGATCTTACATTGATAAGCATACAAATGCATATGTTAACATAACTAGTGCTTTTATTGATTATGTTTCTTGGTTTTCTTTCGCTTCCCTGAATTTAATAATCTTGTACTGTTATGAATAATAGGTTGAGTCGGAAATATTTTGCCTGCATGGTGGACTATCACCATCCATCGAGACACTTGACAACGTTCGTAGCTTTGACCGTGTCCAAGAAGTCCCTCACGAGGGGCCGATGTGTGACCTTCTATGGTCTGATCCCGATGATCGATGCGGTTGGGGCATTTCACCCCGTGGTGCCGGATATACATTTGGCCAGGTTTACCTCATCACTATATATCTACACTGGTTTATTGATTTATTTCTTTTGCTTAGGTTGACATTCGGCCATTTTATTTTTTTGCAGGATATCTCAGAGCAATTTAATCATACCAATAGCCTTAGGCTAATAGCAAGAGCTCATCAGTTAGTTATGGAGGGATTCAACTGGGCACATGTAATCATCCCTTCCCTAGCTTTCAACTGCGATTCATTTTTATTTCCAGATCCCCTAATGCCTTTTTTGAATGAAACAGGAGCAAAAGGTCGTTACTATATTTAGCGCGCCTAACTATTGTTACCGCTGCGGTAACATGGCCTCCATCTTGGAGGTGGATGATTGCAGGGAGCATACTTTCATCCAGGTAATTCCTCTTCTGTCCTTGGCACCATGCTCAATCTTGGCCTTTTGATTTGTCGGTTGTCCTGACATTCATTGTGCTTGTGATTGCTTGCAGTTCGAGCCTGCCCCAAGGAGAGGAGAGCCTGACGTGACCCGAAGAACGCCCGACTATTTCTTGTAAATGTAGCTTAGGCTATTTTTTTTTTCTGTGGGATAGCTTGGTTTGGTTCATTCCCACAGCAAACAAAAAAGGCGTGTGATAGCTAGATGCGTCGTGTGTTATCATAATTTTTGAGTGGGTCAGCTTCACTCCTCTTGTATTCACCCAGTTGTAATCTGCTCTTGCTGGGCTCAGGGGTGTGAATATGATGCTGGTAAGTTATTAAAGGGGTTAAGACTCGCGTAGTATCTTTATTTTTTTGGGTGTAGTTTAGCTGTGTAGTGTAACATCATAACATGCAACAGGGAGCATTGAATTTCTTTACTGGTACAGATGGTCTCACAATTTTGTTGTTGTTTATGTTTGCAGTTTTTTAGTCAACATACCCTTTTTTTTAACTAGTGTACACATTGCACTCGTTAGCTGGCGCAAAAGTTCCATCCTAAACAATGCTTACATGAGTTTCATTAATAATATAGTCAAGGGAATACAAGATTCATCTGACGTGTGAATTTCATTAATAATAATCTGGGAAGCAGCAGGTTAGGTCCTCGTGTGACAGAGTTCAGATTATCACAAAAATCCACTGCTTGGCTTCCGGGTCAGCCGTTCAACCCATATGTTTTGTAAGCACCTCTGGCATGAGCGCACAGTCGCTCACACACTCTGAGCCATTCTGCACTGTAACATGAGTCCGCTTCCCCACATAAACCACAAGAATTGTCAGCTATTCTAGCAAGCGTCGGAAGGAATACTCTTATTTTTGCAGGAACTTTTGTCTTCCGAAGAGAAGTCCAGGTCCTCTCCTCTTGCTTCATATCCGAGGGAGACGCCATGTTATCCTGCCAAGCTTCACGTTCGCCTTTTTGTGTTAATGCGATCATTTTATAAGCAGAGCGTACCGTGAAGATGCCTGTCCTCTCAAAATGCCAAGATCAAAAATCATCATGTCGTCTTGGGATAGGCCGGACTAACTTCATCAACTTCCCCATGTTCCAGCTTATGGATGTACTATCAATGAAATCCAAGACAAGGGTTTGGGGATTAACCTTCAGGCATGTAATCGGATGCATGGCACAATCCGTTGGCAAGCATGTCGTGTCCTAAGTTGTTGTTGTCTCGCCCGTTTTGATCCTACGGATCAATCCTTGTTACAAGATATCTCGCCCTTCTATGATCGCCTGCAAGACCTTCGAAGAATGAGATCCTTTCGTGACTTAAAGAAATCAGTAATCCTCCGTTCAGGTTTATAAGTTCTCTACGTATCTCTAGGTCGGAAATTCAAGCAACATAATATGATATATATATTATAAAATATATATTATTGGAAAATTCAGATTTTATATTTTATTATGGTATAATTTTTGTATTATAAACCTTATATTATATTGGTTAAATTCACAACCTAGGTATACGTAGAGAAATTATAAACCCGAACGGAGGGAGTAGCATGGATACTGACTTTAATATCCTTGCACTCAATGTGGCTGGGTTCTTCAAAATACACCATGCTTGGCCAGTCAGCAGCACAAGATTAAGTAGTTCTATATCTCGAAACCCCAATCCTCCTACATACTTCGGAGTCATTATGTCCTCCCAAGATACCCAACAAGTCTTTCTCTTTCCATCACGGCTTCCCCACCAATACTTTCATAGTGGTGCATTTATACCTTGAAAAAATCATCAATGTAGCAAAAAACATGTCGTGGAAAATGTTGGGATTGCGTGTGCTACCGACTTAATTACTATCTCTTCACCACAAGCTCCAGCTGATAGCAAAAGCTCCATCCACCCTTGGATCCTCTTCCTGTCTTCCAAACAAGATCTCTTAACTATTTAAATGTGTGCCATTAACAGATCATCCCATAGAGGGCATCCCAAGGTACTTTTGACTAAGAGGGCATCCCAAAGTACTTTTTTTGTTATTTAACCCAACCCATCCCTAAAGCTTAATTAGTTGGCCCAGAACATACATATTGGGCCTCTACAAAACCATGTCACTTGTCAAACAGCACGCACGTCGCAGGCTCTCGGAAAAGAGACATTGATGTGTGATAAACTGATAAGATAATAATCTAGAAAAATAATTAAAAGGGAACTTTCCCTTTACTTTTTTTTTTTTGAACGAGGCAAAAGCTTTGCCTTTATATTGATAAAGAAGAAGAATAACAAGTTGAACGGTTTATAAGGGAAACCGTCCAAAAACCATACAACTCCACACCCCACGCCGGCCCCAAGGCCACGCACCAAAACTAGTCGACGACCATGCCACCCTAGCAACCATGGCCGACACCAAACACGGCGGAGGCGACCTCAACGCAAGGAGAAAACCCGGAGCCGCCGCTCCGACATCCACACCGGCCCCAAGGCCACGCCCCGAAGACGAGTCGACGACCATGTTGCCCTAGCAACCATAACCGACACAAACACGGCGGAGGCGACCTCAACGCAAGACGAAATCCGGAGCCGCCGCTCCGACCTCCACGCCGGCCCCAGAGCCGCGCACCACCGGGCCGAAGACGAAAAACTCGCCACCGCCGACCACCAAACAGCCTCCACTAGTCCCCTGGCCGGTGGAACATCCAAGGCGAGGCCCCAAGAGGCAAGCGACGCAGCAGCGCCACCTCGCCCAATCCCGCGAGGGATCTAGGGTTTCCCCCGGAGAACCCGGCGCGAAGAAGCAACAGCACCAGCTCGACGACGCCTCCAAGAAGGAACTTTCCCTTTACACCTACTCTGTACTCGCAATTTCCTGACATATGGAAGCATGTTTTGTGACGAGTATGTGCCAAGATCCACCAGCTCCCGTAGAAAGACCACCCCTTTCCACCAAGATCGATCGAGAAAAGCTGCGCTCCATCTGCCGGCCGGCCGCCGGCGGCATCAGGATTCTGCCGGCGCCGGCCGTGCCATCGCTCGTAAACGCCAAAGAGCTGAAGAGCCAGGGATTACACTACTAATTAAAGCTGTCTTACATGTGCTGCTGATGCGTTGTGTCTGTGCCCAGCTGCGTTCTGTACAGAGTAGTTAGCGTAAAACTACCATTTTACAGTCTAAATCACAAAAAACTACCACTTTTGCCCGCAATCGCAAAAAACTACCACTTTTGGTCCGCTGATTGCAAATTGCACTAAAAATCGATTTGGCTGCGGATTGACACGGAAACTGCCCACCTGTCAAGATTACGTGGCAAGGGATAGACGATAATCGCAAAAAACTACCACTTTTCCCCGCAATCGCAAAAAACTACCACTTTTGCCTGCAATCACAGAAAACTACCACTTTTGCCTATTATTGCAATCTGATGTTTCTATTTATCTCGAACTGTTTATTTGTTTGACAGCAGTACACAATAATAAAGATAGAATTAATCGACATGACCTTACACAGCAATAATAAAGATAGAATCATCATAGTTTAACACAGCAACACTGACTGAATCCACATAGTTTTACACAACAATACAGAGTAAATGCATAAAGTTTTAAGTGTGGTCTGTAGTTGTTCAAGCAATATGGCTGTGTTAAACTATATGGATGCAAGCATTATTGCTTTGTAAAACTTTGTGGATTTACTCTGTGCTGCTGTGTAAAACTATGTGGATTCCGTCAGTATTGCTGTGTTAAACTATGATGATTCTATCTTTATTATTGCTGTGTAAGATTATGTCGATTCTATCTTTATTATTATGTACTGCTGTCAAACAAATAAACAGTTCGAGATAAATAGAAACATCACATTGTAATAATGGGTAAAAGTGGTAGTTTTTTATGATTGCGGGCAAAAGTGGTAGTTTTTTGCTATTGCGGGGAAAAGTGTTAGTTTTTTGCGATTGTCGTCTATCCCTTGCCACGTAATCTCTCACGAGTGGGCCCGCCCAGTCAGTTTCCGTGTCAATCCACAGCCAAATCGACTTTTAGCACAATTTGCAATCAGCGGGCCAAAAGTGGTAGTTTTTTACGATTGCGAGCAAAAGTGGTAGTTTTTTGTGATTTAGTCTGTAGAGTGGTAGTTTTACGCTAACTACTCTTCTGTACACCACATCCATTATCTAATGTCGTTTGTTAATTGTGAGTAAGTAATTCGTGCCATGCACCAGAGCGTTGGAAGCTCTCCTTACGGAAAAGAAAAGAAAAGGCGGCGGCATAGGGTTTCAACCCTAGCCGCCGCCGCCGCCGCCGCCGCCATCTGAATCTTCATCGTCGCCTTCATCGGAGAATTGACGGGTCCTCACCTCGTCTAGGTGTCGATCTGGCACTAGGAGGGGTGGGGACCTCGGACCTGCGTAAGACGCTATACAGGGTCCTTAATGTTAGAGTTTGGTTTTGGTTGTTATCTTCTTCGTTAATGGAGATGGCATCGTCTGCAATAAGTGATCTTCCGCGCTTCGTTCGTCGGCGAGATCTCCTTCTCGACGTCAATGGTGGCTTTGGAAGATTAAGTTTGTCTAGGTATGGTTCTTCAGATCTTGCTTCGCCAGATCAATCTTGGATTGTTTCTCATAGTTGCCGCGAGGAGGTTTGTCCTCGTATTATCTATTCCGGCTACTACGTCTTCGGCAATGGTGATTCGTTCTCTCGGCTCCCAACGTCATTGACAAAGTTGTTCGGTTATTTGTCCCTGAAATATCAATGGTGGTGCTCTTGCCGATGTTGCTTGATTAATTTAATGGCTGTGTGCGTGCACAAAGCCTTGGCATTGCGGCTCAAAATTGAGAGGGGAGAATCATCGATGGTATTCACAGGTCTGTGGTTTGGTGTTTTCGGCGTTTTTCTACGGCTTCCTTCAGAAAAGTACAAGATTGTGTCATGGAGAAAGAAAGGGTTTGAAGATCTCATAGATTTGCTCGTCTCTTTTAGTTTTGTTTTTGTCATCAATGTAATCGTGTACTCGTTGTTGGTTTAATATATGTGGAAAATTCAAAAAAAAAGTAATTCGTGCCATGCAGATCTGGTTAGCTTGGACTGTGTGTGCTAGACATTTTCAGTCGTCAAAAGGAGAAACTGTTGGGCCTTAAAGGAGACAATATATATGATACTCCTAGTATTTGTATCTTATAAATATGCATCGGCATGAATTTGTTGACAAGGACTCAAGGAGTCGTCGAACTAGCGGACCAGTGACATCGGCTGGTCAACTCGTGTTTATTTGCATGGTTAGGTTAGTTGGGTAAGAAGTAAGAACGATCGAGATCCTAGCTGCATGACCCTAATGGAATTCTTGTACATGAGTACTGTTTGTGCAAGTACAGTATAAACTACTCGCAATATAAATATCTCGGAGAATCAAATTTAGACTCTTTTTTTGAAACAAGGCAAAAGCTTTGTCTTTTATATTGATAAAGAAGGAGCAAACAAGAGGGCAAGTCCTCAAAAGGAAAAGATACAACTCAAACACGCCGGCCCCAAGGCCGCGCCCCACACAGATCGACGACCCAGTTACCCAAGCAACCAAGGCCGACATCAACAAAACCCTCACAAGAAGGAGAGTGACCGGAGCCGCCGCTCCGACGTCCACGCCGGCTCCAAAACCGCGCTCCAACACGGGTCGACGACCATGACGCCCTAACGACCAAAGCCGACACCAAGAGACCTCGACGCAAAAAGCGGAGGCGACCTCGACACCTCCCAGCGGAGGCGAAGCTTTCGGAGCCGCCGCTCCGACATCCACGCCAGCTCCAAAGCTGCACTCCATCCGAGCCGGCGACCTCGACGCTCCACCACCTCAACGCAGCACGGCGGAGGCGAAGCCCGGAGCCGCCGCTCCGACATCCACGCCGGTCCCAGGACCGCGCAACCCCAAGCCGAGGGCGAAGACTCGCCACCACCAAACCACCAGCTCACCTCAGACCCCGCTGGCCGGGGAACATCCAAGGCGAGGCCCCAAGAGACAAAGCGACACCAGAGCGCCGCACTCGCCCGATCCCGCGAGGGATCTAGGGTTTCCCCCGGAGAACCCGGCAGTAAGAAGGCAACACCACTGCCTCGACGACGCCTTCAAGAAGGGTGCGACGTCCGAGGACGTCGCCGACGTCGGCCCCAGCCGACAACTGGGGCAGGACTTTCGCCCGGCGATGGTTTGCGAACCCCGCTAACCGCCCAAGAAGGGCCGACCAGGCCACCATCTCTGCAAGCCGCCTCCGCCGTAGCAACCACTCGCCACGGCAGGCGACGTGCCTCCTGCGACCCCGCCACAGCCACAGCCCCGGGGCCGCCGCCCCGGCATCCACCACCCGTGCCACACCCCTGCCAAAGCGAGGGGCGCAGCGCCGCCGACGCAGCCCAGCCGCCATGTCGTCGTCGAAGCCGCGCGAAAACGCCAGCCCACGCGGCCCAGATGGGGCCCGCGCAGGCCCAGCCAGACGAACGCCGCCGCCGCCGTTGCGCGCCCCGGCCGCCTCCCACGCCGCCCCAAGCCGCCGCAGGAGCCACGCCGCGGCCGGCCGAGCGCCAGTGCCCGCACCGCCGCGACGCCGGCAACTCCGGCCCGCCGCCCACACAGCCGGGCCCGAGCACGCCCCCATCGGATCCGGGCGCGAGAACCCCGGATCCGCCACCCCACCGCAGATCCCGAATCAAATTTAGACTAGTATATGGCTATATATATACACATGAGCATGCATTTCAAGCATACGTTCATTCTTTCCATAAAGTATACATTTGAATAGTTCAAGATATTGGGTAGGATAGCTAAGCCACTGCACGAGATCGTCGGAATATCGGGCCCCAATCGACGGTTGAACCACTCGGCATCCTTCATCCATGCAGAGTGCATGATGGTAACCTCTTAGCTAATGTTCGTTAGGTGCGATGAATAAGCTATAAACAATACTACGGAGTACAATATATCTGGGGAGCTCTAGCGTGCGTGCGTGCGTGCTTATCGACGATCGACCACGACCGGTCGAATCATTGCCGGCAGGATTTCCATGGATATGATCATTTGAAACAGAAAGTTTCATCATGCATACCTCTCGTTGTTCATACCTTCTTTTCCTCTTCTTGACAATATAATCGTCGGTCTTTTTCAGTTATTAATTAACGCGCATAAACAGGGATTAATTAGCTAGCCACGTGAATAGGAACGTGAATAATATACTTGAGGTCGATCACGGGTGAGCATACAGTTGATGGAGGAACTGAATGGGGACTAATCAGTGGTGTGACAGCAGTGGTCTTTTCCTCGGAACAGGAAACAGTACTATATACCAACAAGAATGTTAAATGTTCTCGGACCCCCTAATTGATATGGTGGTACTCGTAGAACTAATTTGGCTGCCATTTGCGGTTTTGTATCACCTAAGTTTTGGATGGTACTAAATTGTTTCTATGAAGTTAGCACCGTTCAAACATCATTTGCCGTTGCCTAGCTTCCAGATGGAAGCTTTTCAGAGGGATTCAGTGAAAACGTCGGCTACGCATGCACGTACATTACGACACAAAAGGCAGCTAATGGAAAATAAGAAACACGTGGGAGGTTTTGTTTTTTTTCGATAAAGAGATTTTACTACTTAAAGTTTAAGTATTATACCCGGCCTCTGCATAACTAAGATGCACACAACACTACAAGTTCGGAAGTCTCCAATCTCAAGTCTCAAAAAAAAAAAATAGGCGAATTACATATCAGAATGGGAAATTGTAAAAAAAACGCCTAAAAAATGTGGGAGGTTTTGTTGATGTCTTGATGATTCTGGTGGTCCTGTCAAATCCCGAGATGCCACTGGTGCAACGGAACTTCCTCGAGATCGCCGAAGCTAATGACGCTGCTGTGGTAGGCAATGGATTGAGCAAATAAAAAAATCACAATGGAGACAATGTATATGCGTCGGTAGCGTTCTTGGTGATTTTTTCTAAAATTCTACCAGTCGTGGGGCAAGGAGAAACAAATAGCTGTGATTCCATTGTAATAGCATTTTTTTGACAACATCAAAGTAGGTAACACACTTGGAGGACGAGATGATGTGGACGTGGACCCACATATCAGCTCCCATTTCCCCTCCCTCTTCTTCTACCATGCGCGTGATCCTCTCATTCCTCTCTTCAATCACTCTCTCTTTCTCTACCATTTCCCCTCCCTCTTCTTCTACCATGCGCAGGATCTCTAAGCTACACAATCGATCAATGGAATATTGTGTCCATCGACAGTTGAACTACTGCCCTAACTAACTAGCAAGGTTCCATATCCATCCACGCAGAACGCATGATGGTAACCTTCTATCTAATGTTTGCTAGTTTCCTCGTGAGAGATGATAAAGCTAGAAAGAAAACAACGTATCTAGCGAGGTCGTGCACGCGTGATTGCTTATCGACGTGAACCAACCAATTTTTTTTTTTTGGAGTGTAAAACCAACCAAATTATTGCCGGCAGGATTTCCACGGGTACGATCATTTGATAGAGAATGTTCATATATCTTTCGTTGTCCATGTTTTTTTACCCCTGTTTTTTTAACAATTTTTGTTAGACATGAACAAGAATTATCTAGTCACGGGGGAACAGCATACTTGAGCTCGATAACGGTAAGCACACAGTTAATGGAAGGAACTGCACGACCCGTAGTCAGTGGTGGTTGCATTGCATGCAGCACTTTTTTTTGGGTCCATTTAGGTCATGGTGGCAGTGGTGGTCTTTCTCCGTAACAGGAAACACCAACAAGAATGTTAAATGTGCCTAGTCCGCTTTTAATGTGCCAGTCGTCCTATCACACCTTGGCTGTTATTTGTGTAATTGTACAACATCAATAAAAAAACTTAAAGGTAATGCCACATTTTAACATTTGCCCTTGGGACAACGTTATCTTGTTTAATTATTTTTGCCACACCATCTTACCCATATATTACAACATCAAGTCAAGTTTTACCATGTTTAACAATCTTCACCAATTCTAATCTGCCAGCACCTGGCAGACCGATGTGGACGCTCAATAGGATGCCAACTCAGAAGGGTAAACCAACCGGGTTTTTGGCGTGTCATCCGTATTTGTGCGACCCGTGCACTTCCATGCCACACCGGCAAAGCAACCCTCTATAGCATGAACCTTTGAATTGCTCCTTATTGCCCTTTTTTTTCTTCTTGTGCATTGATTATGGAACAATTGGGTTTGTCTGGATTGACAAACCCATGAAATGGATGTGATGCGGTGAAGTAAGCCGAGACAGATTACGAGTTGACCAAGGAAGCACGTGTCAGGCCATGAGAGTGGAGAGAGCATGGAGTCACGAGGAACAATATAGTTTAGCTCGATCACGTGTGAGAACACATTTATAGGGAGGAACTGAACGAGCCCTAGTCAGCTGTGTTTCCGTTGCATTCAACACTTTGTTGTATCCATTTAAGTCATGGTCATTTCTTTAAAGAAAAGTTAAGTCTTGGTGGCAGAAGTGGTCTTTTCCCATAACAGGAAACACCAATAAGAATGTTAAGGCCCAGTTCTTTTGCCAGCTTATTCTATAAGTTGTTCCTCCTCCAGCTTATTCCATGAGCTGAGCAGCTTCTTAATTACAACTTCCAGTTTTGTTATGAGATAATTAATTTAGAAGTCTCGAGCAAGAAACCAGACGGTTTATGAGAGAAAATGGGGAGGGGTAGCTTATTTTTAAGCCAACGACAATTTACCTTGTTTAATTATTTTTTCCAATCCTTACATCGAACGCATAACATTAAGCCAAGTTTTATCAGATTTAACAATCTTCCGATTCTAACTTGACAACCCTGCCAGGCGGATGCGGATGCTCACTAGGATGCCAACTAAGAAGCGTGTAAACCACCGGGTTTGTGGCGCGTCATCCATATATGTTTTTCCCCGCGCACTTCGATTCGTGCCATGCCAGCAACCCACTATAGCACGAACCTTTGAAGTGCTCCTTATTACCCTGTTTTCGGCTCCTGCCCATTGCCCATCCATTACGGAACAATTGAGTTTGTATGGATTGACAAAACCACGAAACGGGTGTGAGATGCGGTGAAGTAAGCCGAGACAGGTTACGAGTCGACCAAGGAAGCGGGTCGGGAGAGTGGTGGAGAGAACCCACTTACGCTTACTGAGTTCACATCCTAATCAAGTAGGCCTGAGAAGTGGGGACCAACCAGGCAGAAACACCGGAAACTAAAATGGAGTAAAATGTACATACTTGGAATAGCACACTGTGAATGTGTCGGGGAATTCGCAAATGGGAAAAATCTGTCACAACCTTACAAAATGGAGAAAAAAATTAGAATCGGCAACCATTTTTTTTTACCCCGTACATGAATTGCTATGCGTCTTTGGATGATGGAATGTTTGTAACGAAATTGTGGCGACTCAGTTGGTTCACGGTCGGCATTCATGCAGATCGATGAGGAGGATTCGATGCATGGCAAGTTGCATGCACGCAAAAGCTCGTAAATGGAAAACCAGAAAGGTTGAGGAGGTTTGGTGTGTGGTCCTGTCCTCCGAGATGCCGCCGGCGGTGCGATGAAACTTCCTTTGAGACCTCACCGGACCGGCAAGACGACACTCACTCACTGGTCAGTTCAGTGGTCACTGCTGGGTGGTACTGTAGGATAGACAATGGACCTGCTGCTGATAGCAGATGCTCCTAGCTAGGATCCGCGCCGACGTCGTCCTATGTACTCCATGCGTGGCATCACAGTGCGGGTCCGCCACCGACACACGGCCGCGCGCACGTGTGCTCGTTCGTCCATCGCCCCTAGCCAGCTGATCCACGCACGCATGCATGCCGATCCAAGTCCACTCCGCTCACACCATTGAATTGATGAACTCGACATCAGTCCCACCGGCCGGCTCGTGTTCGGAACACGGTGCCGTTTTGCTTCGCGCCACGCTCTGCCGCGGCAGCGCATCCGGGCGAGCGCGCGTGTCGGCAGGTACAGAAAGAACTCCCCGGAGTCCCCGTTCCCGATCAATCTCTCGCTGACACGTACTCCCTCTATTTTTTAATATAAAATGTTTTAGCATTTGGCTAGATTCACATGTATATCCATGTACGTAGACATGTTTTAGTGTATATTTACATTCATTTAAGTGTGTATCTAGCCAATCTATACACCATCTAAAACGTCTTATAATTATAAATAGAGGTAGTAGTATATTAGAGCATCTCTAACAGAACCCTCAAATGCGCGGAAAACCGTAAAACTCCGGCGAGTTTACGGTTTTGGCGTTTTTTAGCCCATAGCAGAGCACGTAAACGCGATCCGGCCCGTAAACGGGATAAGGGTGCCCGTAGCGGCAGCGCGTGGATCCATATTTATGCCGGGCGCGGGGACATTTCTAGGTCGCAGCCCTTATCCCCCACCGCCGCCGACGTGAAATCCGCCGCCTCCCCCTCTCTTCTCCGACGAGAAATCCACCGCCGCCGAGAGAGATCCACCGCCTCCGATGGCCCCCAAGCGCGAGCCCGCTTCGCCGCCGCCCCGCCGCGAACCCTTCGACGGCGATTTCTCCGAGAAGAAGCGCGCCGAGCTGGTGAAGAGCGACGGAGCGCGGAAGCGCGCGGCGTACTGGTACACCAACCGGAACCTGGCCGTCCCGCCGGCGTACTTCCGGCGTGAGGTCGACGAGTTCGACCAGCTCCGCGCCGAGCACGAGGCCAGGCGCCGCCGCGCGCGTATCGCCGGTGAGGGGAGCTCAAGCGGCGGCTCGAGCTCCTCCACCGCTCTGGTGGCTCTTCCTCCGGCGGAGGAGTACGACCCCACCGCCTTCGGGTCGTCCATGGCGGCCGAGGACTTTGTCGACGACGACACGCTCGAGTCCATCACCGCCCAAGTGATGCTCCGGTCGGTCCGCGAGGCGGAGGAGCGGCAGGCGCAGATTGCCCGCGACGCGGAGATCGAGCGGATCCTCCTCCACCAGGGGTTCGAGGCAGACCACCTCGCCGCGGAGAAGGCGGCGTACTGGGCGGCGGACGCGGAGGCCGTCATCGACCTCGTCTCCGACGAGGACTGAGCTCGTCGGGCTCGGCCTCGACCTCGTCGCCGCCACACCCGAGGCTCCGGTGAGCCGATTTTTGGTTCTAGGGTTAGGGCGGCGACGATTTTAGTTTAGTTTAGCTTTTGGATAAGTTTAGATTATGTAAATTTTGTATGAATCGACGAAGAACTTCTCTATGCAAGAAACGGTGAAGAACAAGTGCTTGTTTCCCGCGTAAATTACAATATTTGCAGTTTCGTTTACGGTTTCGTTTCCGTGAGCAGGATTGCGAAAAAACGCGAACTGTAAAACTTTTTTGAGATTCCACTTTTGAGTGCTCTGTTAGAGATGCTCTTAGTACTTGTACTTCCTCTAGTACCTCGTTGCGTTGATGCCACCCGACGCGTGCAGAGATGATTCTCCGTCGCTTTCTTCCTTTGTTTAGACTAGCCACAACGGGTATCATAAGTGGTATCATGTATGTCATGTTGGCAAAATGATGACGTGTAACAGCAATTAATGAAAAAAGAGATGATAGTGGTATCATAGGTAGATACCGTAACATAACGGAGTCCAATGCAATATGAGTCTAGCACCTAATAAATACCCATATGTTACTATGCATTATAAAAGTAGTATCATATAGTAGTATTATATGCATGATACTATTGTATGATACTCTCCACTGTGACTAGTCTTGTGCATACGCGTGCCACCGAGGACGCCCGCCGGACGGCATATGACATTAAAAACAAATGCGTGCGAGCCTGCGTATCCGGTGGCCTCGATCGGCTCCGGAACCGGGAGCTCTCCCTCCGATCCCATCGGATCTCGTTTGCTCATCCACTCGGCACCCAACGCAGCACAGCACGGATGCATGCCGATCACATCGACCGTCGCCGGCCGTAATCGGATCGGATTCATACGGCCATGGCCCGCCGCCGTGGTCACATCGGGAATCCGGACAGTGACGCACCGCCCGTCCAGTGTCCACTTGTCCCGGACTCCCAGTTTCAGTAGCAAAGCGCCGCGAACAATCCCTGCCGTCGTCTCGGCGCGGAGCACGGAACAGCCACGGAACAGCCAAACAGGGGTACCCGTCAGGATGTAAATGGTCAGTTTGCTGGACGATGCGGGTGTAGCCGCTTCCGCCACATGCAAGTTAAATGAGATATGCGGCAGCCATTTGAGCTTTCTAGCGGCAGTGTGCGGTTAGCTGGCGCCGCGACGCCACTTGAAGGTGAAGCTAGCTCGATCGTCCTTGCACGCCTGACGATGAATTGCTCCATGGACGTACGCATGGATAGTACACAGATTACTGAATACTCCCCTGCCATACGCGCAGCTCACTGACGCCATGCCAGCAGCTAGCGCAGGAAGAGCTAAAAAATTCAGAGTTCTTCCTGCCAGCCGCACCGTGCCTCCCGCATGGTCATCCGTCACCGTGTACCCAGCGCCGCCGGGCACACACCGGCAAGCCGCTGCACGCGCAGGAACCTATTCCGGGCGAGCTCTTCCTGCCAGCTGCCGAACCTCGACTGCCAGCACGTTCCCGATCTCCCTCCCCAAGACGCCGTTCTCCACCAGGTCCCTGCTCGCGTCCTCGTCTGCCGGACGCGCCGCGCCCAGGGCGTCGAACACGGCCGAGTAGTGATGCAGCGCGGACACGAAACGGTCAAGGAATTGGCCGCCGGCCGGCCCACTCTCCTGCTTCACTAGCGTCACAACCTTCAGCTCCAGCCAACGCACCAGGCGCATCGTGACAGCGTCATCCCCAGCCGCGTCGTACAAGGCGTGGCGCAGCCAGTGTACGGCCACGGCCTCAACAGGTCTCCTGCTCGGTAGGTCGGCGATCGCGTCGACGACGTCCCCGGGCCGTAGCCACAGGCCGGAGACGTGGTGGCCTAGCCACAGGCGGGGACAGAGGTGGCCTAGCCGGCAGGCCTTAGATCGAGCTTCGCCGTCGGCAGCCACTGGGGAAAGACGCACGCGACGAGGGTCCGGCCGGCGGCGAGGGATTGGGGAGTGGCGGAACGGCTAAGAATTGAGGAGTGACTTGCTCTGCCGCTGGCGATACTGGGCTTCGCGGTTTTGCCACATACGCCATATAAGTTAACTGGTAATCCATGTACGCCGTTTAAGCCTATTTTAAACGGGCGGCGTATACGGGCCCAGCGGATGCCGCTGCCATTTACATCCTTAGGTACCCGCGACAAGGACGGACGGTGGAGCGGAAGATCTGCGTCGTCCGTCCCAGACCCAGAGCAGAGCGTCGCTGGGTGTTTTCTCGGCTCGGCTCACGGGCTGCTGGCACGGGGTGTCTTGTGCCGTGCCAACAATCATTTGATGGATCGGTACAGGGGCATCGAGTCAGGTGAATCGGTTTGACCATCGCTCGCTCGATCGAGTGTGAAGTACTACTGTAGTAGGGATGATCGCGGGTCCCTGCTTCATGATCTCACACTCGACGCAACGCCAGCCGTTTTTGCTTCCGTCGCACAGAAAGGTGCGTGCAGCGGCTTACCTTACCTTCATCCGCGTACTATAGCATCAAAGAATCTTTACTTGCTAATAAACGGAACAAGTTTACTTTATCCACCAAAGAATCTAGGTCCCTTCTTTCTATGTAAAGAAACATTGTTGTCCGCAGATAACGATCAACAACAAACATAAAAGGATGTATAACGAATCCGGTGGCGGGGTGGAAAGGCTTGATCGGGGGCAGGGCAGTTGGCTAGGTAGTGTAGCTAAATTTGGTCCGATCTCGCTACATTCTCCTAAGAAAAACAAGGGACATCGACCAAATCCCCAGGGTCTCACCTGCCCTCCGCCACCACCCCCACCAAAGATAATTACTCTACTCATCCTCGTATCCTCTCCCTAAAAAAGAAACCTTTATCAGTTAGTGCAGCGAGGGATCAGGGATTCGGTGCTCCTCCTCCTCCTCCTCCTCCTGTCCTCCCTGGCTAAGCTTCCTCTCTACTCACCGAGCTGGCCACGGTTTAGCCTTTCCATCCCGAGCGCTTTAGCTAAAGAATTACCAATAGCAGCCAACAGTGGCACCGATCGATAGACAGCGAGCAGATGGATGCCATTGTTCGATTCTCCTACTAGCTTCCTTTCTCCTTCTCCCCGGCCGCCTTTCCAACCCCCACATTCGCCCCTACAGCTTTTCTTCCTAGCCTCGTGGGCTACCTCCGCTTACTACTACTTCTACTAGTAGCACCGTCGGCACGCGAGGATATTAGTCGGCCATCTTCTCCGTGATCCGTACCCTCCTCTGCTTCTCCCCCATTGTTCTCGGCCGCGGCGTGCTAGCTCATCGCGTCGTACGCCAACATCCAAGAAACCTTCAGCCGCCTCTTCCTCCCGCTGCCTGCTCCTCTTTCACACACTGCCTGGACGGCAGTGTGGGAGCCGGCAGCGCCTTCATTTGCTTCGCTCATGGGCCGCTCACTCTGCTAGCTCCGCCGTACGTAACAGGCTCAAGGTGACGGATTTCCCTGTCCTGCTGCCCTCTACGCCACCTTCAATCCGATCACCGGAGCGAGTGACAGGAGCTGCTTGCACTTGCAGTCCGGGAGGTTCTTGCTGCGGCCACCATGGAGAGGGCCTGGAGATCAGGGGTGCTCTCCGAGACGGCCTCCTGCGCCGGCACGCCCAGGTCCAGCCACTCCTGCAATCTCCAGCACCACCGCTACTCGCAGAGGTCAGCCAGCACCTGTTTCAGAATCCCAGCTGGAACCTGAATCAATTTTTTCTTCCTTCTGCAGCCCAATATGGACCGGGTACATGCTATCTAGATGACGAAAAGAGTAGTACTGTATCATTTTTCAGTAGTAGTAAGAATCAGTACGTAGTATCAGCACCCGACCCTGGACAAAGATAGAATGGTTTTTTAGGCTGCATATTAACAACGAACCTCTAGAGTCTAGAATGGAATTTCGAGCCGTCGTCCGTCTGTAGACTCTAGAGTGGAGTCCGTAACCAAGTACGGCGTCCAGTTCATCACCCATCATCTGCGCATACAGATACAGAACATTAACATTCTCGCACTGTTTGAGCTGCTGGGCAACTAATTATTGGGTGCCGCCGACGCCAACCGTCCTCGCCACATCACATTCAGTACCTTTACGCCACATGTACGGTTGCACTGTGCGTGGACGTTCAGGCTTGATGTTCTAGAAAAACTGGTTGACTGATACACTGTACAAGGAAATTAATGGTAGACCCGCCTTCAACTACATACTCCATGGATTTTATGATACATTATTTGTATAAAAAAGTAGTTTTGGTCAAATCCTGGTCTAGCTATTACCATGCAGTGTTTTATATTAGTGGATTTTGGCATGGGAGCTGATTTTCTTATGTGTCGTTTTAGTATACTGAAGACTCATGAAGGTGCGGTGGACATGTCACCACGATTCTCTTATTGCAAGCCTGTGAGTAAACTGGTTTTTATCTTGCAGAATTCTCAATATTTTTACCTTCTGCTTCCCATTTAGATTGTGGTTTTCTCACGTAAATGCAGACCGTCAATCGAGACAAAATGCTCCACAGAAGGCACTCACTTAACTTGCCAGGGCATTTGTCTGGCCATCACTCCAGGAAAACAACGGAAAGAACTCAGAAGGCTACTTCAAAGGTTTGTTCCAAATCCTGGCACGTTGTTAAAAATATGCCAGATCGCAAGGTTTATATATACTCCCTCCGATCATAAATATAAGATGTTTTAGCCTTTTTCTTGATTCATATGTATCTAGACATGTTTTAGTCTTTATGCTAACGCATTTTAGTTCTGAGGGAGTACCTAAACCATCTTATATTTAGGAACGGAGGGAGTACTCAGCACCAAGGTTTATTTTACACCAAATCTGTTGTTACATTATTATATCCAGAGTTTATATTTGGTAGAAAAATAGTTACGTTTATATATTTTATGCTGAAGAAGTATGCAGATATGTGCGTCTTATATTTATGGCACACATTTTTTTCCTAGTGTTTTCCCATGAGTAGTCTAAATAAGGTGCACAAATTTATTTTAAAAAATAAGGCAGTACACCACTAACCCCTCAAGAATAATAGTACTCATGCATGTTGATTGCATAATGGTAGTCATGCATGTTTATCTGTACCTTGAGTTATACCTGTGTTCTTAGCCGTAACCTTGCAATTCTGCAGTCAATCGCAGATTTAGCTGGAGAGATCGCAGCCCTTGAGCAGGAAGTCATCCGCAAGGAACTGCATCTGCTGTCCCTCTATAGAAGAGCATTTGACCAGCATCTATCTGATTCCTGCAGTGTTAGCGAGGTACATAACTCGGGATATATGAGTACTTTAAGTCATGTCAACAGTATGAAGTCCAATATGCTAAGATAAATGCCATCAGCAGGTGGATCAAGAGATAATTAGAAATATCGACGAGGGCGCGCTCCGTTTAAGAGATATCAAGCAGTCTGCAGCCTTCAACTTGCCAACCGTCTTAGATTCTAAAAGTGTACGAATTATGTCCCTTCAGCGAGTCTTTACACATACTCATCCTACCTAGCAACATAATGTTCCTGACTGGAAACATCTGTCTCAATTTTGGCATCTTACAGGAGGTATCAAGATCAGCTTCAAGGCATTCTAGCCTAGTGAACTTCTTGAGTGCTTCTATTTCTGAATATGTACCTAAGATATCTTGCAAATTGTCGGAGGACATTCTAGGCTGCATTGCATCTGTCTACTGCAAGCTTGCAAGCACGCCACCTCAAGATGCAGACTCCGTGACTTCACCGAGTCCTTCTATTTCATCTTCAAGTACTTTCTCTCCAAGGCGTCGTAACGATAGCTGGAGCCCTCGGTATAACTTTGATGCCACCACAAGCCCTCGACTATATGGATACCAAAAGGAGAACAGCGAACAAAACGTAGGGATGATAATCGTTCCAAGGATACATATAGATGCCGACAAGTTTGAATATGCCTCAAAAATGCTGGAGACTATCAGGTAAGCAAAAAAGAAATAAGGAAGTGATATTGCTATGCTGGAACTGAACTTACAAGAGATGCACGGCTTCAGTAACTACTCTATAAATTTATTTCTGCTGTATCCAGGTCGCTGATACAGAGGCTGGAGAAAATTGATCCAACAAAGATGACACACGAGGAGCAACTCTGCTTTTGGATCAACATCCACAATGCTTTAGTCATGCATGTATTGCTCTACACTCAAAGCACATATTAGTTTCCTCATGCTGTGTGCAACGTTAACTTCGGAAATCTAACGTGTGTTGCCTTGTGATGAACAGGCTTTTCTGGCCTACGGGATACATGATAAACGCATGAAGAGCACGGACATGATCCTCAAGGTACATTTTATAGCCTAGTCATCTCTACTTATAATCTGAACGTGCCTGAGCATTAGAATCAAACGTATTGTCAGGCTGCATACAATGTGGGTGGTGAATCTGTAAATGCACAAACCATTCAGAACTCCATTCTCGGATGTCAATCACATCGTCCATCATTGGTATGACCTGCTTCTATGATACAGAAAATTTTAAATTCCATATTAATAAGAAACACACTAACAAGCATTACATTCACAGTGGGTCCGTGCGCTGTTCACACCAGCAAAAAGATCCCTGGCGGGATCAACGACGAGGCACCCCTACGCCCTTCACCATTCTGAGCCGATTGCACATTTCGCGCTCTCCACAGGCACATTTTCAGACCCACCCGTAAGCTCCCCAGCATCTCAAACCTTTATGCCATTGTCCACACCTATCCTCGGTAAAATCTTACAGTGAAAATTCACCTTGTGGCAGGTGCGGCTTTACACGGCTAAGAAGATCCACCACCAGCTGGAGCAAGCCCGGACCGAGTTCATCCAGGCCAATGTCACGGTGAAGAAGCAGACCCTCATGCTACCCAAGGTGCTCCACTACTATGCCAAGGACGCTGCGCTCGAGCTGCGTCACCTCGTGGAGCTTGTGTGCGAGAGCACGACGGAAACCCAGCGGAAGGAGATGGCCCAGCTCCAGCACCGGCTCAGGAAGAGGATCGACAAGGGCGTGGAGTGGCTGCCGTACAAGTCTAACTTCAGATACGTTGTGCATAGGGATCTGGCCGAGTAGGCGAGGCGGACACCGGACTTTCGGTTTCCCTTTTGGATTTGTTGTTACGGTGTAAGTAATTACGGGTTTTAGATAACCTAACCCCTGGTGTGGTATATAAGTGTGTGAATACAGGTGATGGGTGAATTGTGAATTGTGATGGTTTTGGCTTCAGAGGTTGCGTTTGCTGGTGGTCCAAGTGTGAAACCCTCTCCGTTTTTTGTCTTTGTGGTGTATATCACTCACTTCAATTAATTATGTATCCAGAATTGAGACGATGACAATGCATAGAGAACACTCTCAGTCTATGATGCTCTCTGCACTTCAAAATTAAAACTGGAATTCAGAGTCAATCCTGAATCTGTGTACTAATTTGGCTTCCCACTGTCCGGTGATCTCAAAACAGTGAAGCAAGTGGTACGAATGCAGAGTAAAAAGAAAGAATCAGCGATAATGCTACACAAACAAAGGAAGTTAGCCAATTGCCAGCAACACCAGGCACCAGCAGAACACATGGGAAAAGCAACCAAGTTCTATTCTATGTTTCAAACATTTCATTGCTGGTTGAATCAATTGCAAAGCATATGGAAACATTTCATTAAGTCGCATAATCTGCGAGTGACAATTGATGTTTGGTATTGTAAGGAGACGAAATTGGGTTTATCTGAAGAAAAGAAATGACTCGAAAACTGACATGATCCAGACATAGTTGCGATGTGTTTGGCTCTGGCTTCTTCACAACGGGCACTCCAGCAAATGGCCTTGATCTTTCAGCGACTCGACACAGTCGTTAAACATCTCTTGCACTCCTTTGAACTTGAGACCCAGCCCCTGGAGCTTGGATGTGTTTAGCTGATACGCCTGCTTTCCGTATGGGTTCTTGAGCCTGCAGAGCAATATCAGGGTATGCATGTCAGTCAGAATTTTGGTTTAAATAAACGAATTGAAGATATTCAGAGCAAAAGCAGATTCTAAGACTGCCCGTGAGCATTAGTTGTATGCATTGCATTGACTGACCTCCTTGGAATGGGGAATACTGGAAACTGTTTCGCGAGTAAGCCAACCAATTCGTTGTTATCAAGAACCACTGAACTGCACAGATATCTGCCAGTTGCCTCGGGTGTTTCGTACACTAGAATGTGGCTCCGTGCAACATCGTCGATATGAACATATCCCATTCTTCCATATGAAGTAAACCTATCCGTGTCACCTGCAAGAGTATTTAAATCAGTTAGTGACTAACTATAAATGGTACAGTATTAGGAAAACAGAACGACTAACAATTGGAATGATGCCAAAGATGTTCTTAGATCTGAAGTCAGACTTGTTTTTAGGAAAGCCTTCAAAAGGTTGATAAACGACTAGAAAAATATACATACCTTGAAGTAGGCCAAGGATATCTGAAGCAGTAGTACACAATTCATGGGATAAACTGGGTCCAATCACAAATGACGGAAGAACTGTCACAAGGTCAATGTTATTCTCCTTGGCAAAGTCCAATGCTGCCTTCTCTGCAAATATCTTTGCCAGGGCATACCATAGCTGTTTGGGTTCATGGAAGAAGAACAATTTCAGACCAAAATTAATTGCAGAAAAGTAATATGAAGTACAGTTTACAATGTTCTTTATCACCTGTAGCTTTTCACAGAGTGGCACAGAGCTCCATGTCGTTTCATCCCATAACAATTCTGGCTGCTGAGTTTCATCCCTAATCCTTACCGCAGATGATGAAGATGTGAGAACAACCCTTTTGAGAAATGGACTCTTCTTGCACGATCTTAGCACGTTTAAGGTACCATTGATTGCAGGACCAAGTGTAGCTTCCTGCAAAATGAACAGGATGATTTAGCTGTATGGCATGGTAGTGATAAGATTAAAGCGAATATAGCATGCCTTGCAATTCGAATCAGATTTTGAGAGGACAGGCGACGCAATGTGGAAGACCCCCTCACAAGCCATTACAGCATCATCAAAGCTCCCTTCCTCCAATAAATCAGCTCTCACAAGTTGGAGCCTCTCATTTGCACCTGGTAAATTCCAAAGGTGTCCCACTTTTTTTCGATTCACTGCCAAGTTACAGAAATCTCCAAATGTAAGTTCATTTGATGCAGATGTGATTGCCAAGGATATTTACTACATAAAATCATCAAGAATCAAGATGAATGCTAGAAAGAAATACCTGGGTCTCTGACAGTGCCTATCACATGATATCCAGACTCAAGGAGTTTCTTGATGAGCCAAGAGGCAACAAAGCCTGAAGCCCCAGTTACACACACTTTTCCCTTGGTTGAGCTCACCATTCTCTTGAACTGTGTGAAGCTGAGACTTGATGCAAATCTACCTTCTTATATAAGCACGTTAAAGAACAGTCTAGAGAAGGAGGATCAAGAATGGCGTATCACCATATTTCTGTGATCAGTGTTAACAAATACAAAGCTGGGTTGGTTGAATGTAGATCCACAATATACATTCTGAATGTATGTAGGTGACAGGTTGGTGTGGAACAGAAATGAGTTTGCTGACTGCTCACTGCTGTGTCAATTTGTTTGTGCATTTCATTAACTAGTGACTAAGAGACAGAAAGTTCAGAAATTGTCTTCAGGTTCGATACTCGTGGGAAACAAACATCAAGTACATGCATATTTTTCTCCTATAGACAACTAAAATGCTTTGCCTATCACATCAACATGAACCAGCACACAACCTAAAACCTGGAGCTATATTATCAAATTTTGGGAACAAAATGTTGTGCCAAGGGCATCAAGAACACCATGGAAGCTGCTAAACCTCGAGCTCACGACGTCCACCTCAATGCCGAGCCTCCTGACGCCATCGGCGGTGACTGGCCCATGAGCGGCCACGACCATGTCGGGCCACCGCTCCCTGAGCCGCGCCCAGCTCCACCCAGCGGCGTCCAGCCCCTTGAGCAGCCCCTCCACCTCGGCCGAGCTGGTGAACACGATGGCGTCGGGCGAGGCGGCGTCCGGGGCCACCAGCGCGTCGGCGCAGCCCGGCCCGGCCCAGCACGTGGTGTAGGCCGGCGCGCGCACGGCCACCCACCCGGCCGCCTCGAGGCCGGCGAGGAAGTCGGGCACGACGGGTGGCTCGCGGAGGCCGTCGACTTCGGGGACGGGGCAGAGCACGCGGCGGCCGGACCCGTGCCCCAGCGCCTCCACGAGGCCGGCGGGGGTGGGGACGTCTGGGACGAGGACGGCTACCCTTCTACCGGCGTCGCGGCAGAGACGGGCGAGGAAGGGGCCGTCGAGGAGATCGGCGTCGCTGCCGAGGGCGGCGACGGTGAACGGGAGCGCGGAGGCGGCGTCCGAGAGGGGGAGGTGAGCGGAAGAGGAGGAGGAGGGGAGGGCGCGGGAGAAGGCGGTGATGCCGGAGCGGGAGGTGAAGGCGAGCGCCGCGAAGGGGTCGAGGGCGCCGGGAACGAGGTAGGGGCGGAGGCGGTCGGGTTTGTGGGCGCGGATGGCGATGGTGGGCACGGGCAGCGGGTCCGCGCCGCGCTGCCGGAGGAGCGTGCCGAGCCGGCCACCGTACCCGCCGCCGTCGTCGGTGGTCTGGGGCGTCGTGAACGCCACCCGCCGGCCCGCGAGCGAGAGGTGCTCTGGCTGCGCCATTCCCCTCGGCAATGCGCGGAGTAGAAGGATATCCAAACCGCCGTGCACTTGAATTGTCTGTACGGTTCAGAAACCAGGATTCAGAATAGCAGTGAGCACTACAGACCTTGAGAATGTTCAGACATCGTAGAAGAAGAAACCACAGTGAGCTGATACACAGAAAACAACATCAACCCAGAAAATTTCCAGCACTACGTGTCTGTGGCGTGACAATCGTTTGCTGAGCCAAGAAAAGTACACAGGTGGAATCTAACAACAACAAAAACATCATTAGGAATCTAACAATCTTCTGGCTTCTATTCATCTTGCTCCCAACATTATTCGACAGTTGTTAATACAATGACACACGTAGTTTGACAGCAGATAAGGAGAATGTTCACATCGTAGCGCCAATTATGCACACTTCGCGAGGGCAGTGACCCAACATCACTGCCGAGCTGCGACCATGCTACGTTTCAGAATTAAGGGCGTGAAGACTGCACGGTGAATGTCGACCGGGGTTCTACTACGGGAACGTCATTTTGGCTTTTGGCTGCAGTGTCTCCCGCCGGGAGCACATGCAGACGGCGGCTACTGCAGCTGAGTCTCGAAAGGAAGCTCGATAGCGGTGGCGTTGCCATAGAACTCTTCCAGGTTGTAGAATTCTCGCTGCGGGGGGAGAAATATATGGACGACGACATCACCTGTGAGAGTGCAAAGGACAGTTAATTAGGTCAGTGGCAAATTTTGTGCATCATCATCCCACCATTTGAAACTACAACGTAGACTTTTTTCACCAAGAAACCATGTCAACCCCAGTAATATTTTTTTAGGTCTATGAGCAGTTCAGAGACTTGCTTACACAGAAGAAAGGCAGCAACAAGAGTGGTGGTGTTTTTAACTTCTAACTTGTTTAGATTACTAGACGAGAGAAACAGAACATTACCAATTTTACCTGGCTACTTATATTACTAAACATGGTGTAGTAAACGGTGTTCAAGCAGATATATGCACAAAGCAATCCTACGAAAATTGAGTCTTAACCTTTTAGGCTGCTTTCACAACTGGATAAGAACACGGCCATTATCCTACAGTTCAAGTTTACCCAATTCGAAATCATGAGTTTCAGTGAGCAGTCTAAAAAAATGAGTTTCGGTAAGAAATCTGAACATGTTTCTGTAAGTTGAGTTTGTGTCTGAATACTGAAAAATAACAAAAAAATGTGTTTAAACATATGAGCCAAAAGGTAGTACTGTTTTTTTTTTTACTTTTCCACAAAGTCAGAACATTAATTTTGACTTCAAAGATGAAGACCTTTGTTTACCCCTATACATAACAAGCAAGATGTTGCGGTACAAGTTATCCATATGAACCTAGCAGAACCAATTATACATGACAGAAAAGTAGAGAGCACGGACCAAAATCCAGTAAGGTCCATGAATTTGGTTTCGTATCACCAGATGCAACTCTGCTAAACTGCTGCTCGCCGATGTCTCTCATCTTAGAACTGCAATTTAGAAATAAGATTGTACTCAAATGCTAAGTTACACAGCTGTCATATAATAAGCTGGATAATAAGTAAGTATAGAGCACCTGATGGCCTCAATCTGCGCATTAGAGTAGGCGGTGAGGATGATGAAGAACTCGGTCCAGTAGACAATCGGCTTCACGAATAGTACACGGATATCGGCAGCCTTCACCTCGCTTGCGACTTTAGCAAGAGAGACAGCCACTGAAAGACAAGGCAAACAACAACCATCAGCTGAAGACAGCATTAGCAGCATGCGCAATTGCTGCTTTTTGGTTCTATTTTCTGAACATTTATTTTTGTTGAGCGATGGCAGAGCTCTTTGCTGAAGAGGCATACGTGACAAGCACTCGGCGTCCTCGTCGGCCTCATTAGCCAGAGTCCCGCCGCCGCCGGCACTGTACACGACCTCCCCGTGCTTCTGGAGCAAATCGTCGAGCAGCTCGTCCGCACCTTCCCCTGTGCCAGGATTCTGCTCGAGCAAGAAAGAAGAACCGGCCGGGAGCCGGAGTCAGAACTCAGTATAACCGACCGAACAAGAGCAACTGCACAATAGGCGCAAGATGAAGGTAGCCGGGAGCTCTGGCAGCACTACCCACCACATTAGACGAAGAGGAAGAAGAGGGCGGGCAGCGAGCTCGGCAGGGGACGGTGGTGGGCTGCTGCTGCAGCAGCAGCAGGTCGCTCCTCAGCGGCGCGCCCCGGTGGTGGTGGCCGCCTAAGCTGGTGCGACGCGGCCGCGGGTGCAGCGGGACGGCGGCCGGCGGAGCGCGGGCGAGGCCGGAGCTCTGGATCGCGGCGCCTCTCATGGTTGCACGGGGCGTGGAGGAGCTTGTAGTGAGCGAAACGGCAGTGAAGGAGATAAGCAGGAGGGAGGGAAGACTCAGACTGAAGAAGTGAAGGGGATAGGCCAAGATTTTTCAGAGATTTTTCCTTTACCTTTTCGGCTCACCATTTTGGTTCTACTGGTATCTCTCACGTCGCAACGGTCCAAATCGATAACTGGCACTTGGAGATGCGTGCAAGGAACATACTCCGTGGGAATGAGCCTTCTCTCTGTAGAATATGCCTTCTTGGGCTCTTTCTCTTTAAGCTTTCTTTTGCTTTGATTTTCATGAAACTCAAACCAGCACTAGTTTTTGTGTGGCTCATAATATGTTTATTGATTCAGTGCCCTGTGTAATCCTCCAGACTCCAGATACCAACATGTCAATCGAAAGTTGTCTTTGATTCACAATGGTGCATATAAAAGACTAGTACATCATCTGGGTCCTCATAGTCAAACATTGTGACTGATATTCCAGTCTAATATCAGTGCAATATGGCTGAAACTTAATTACAACTCTTAAAATGTTCAGTGGCAAACCAAGAGATACGTACCAGGTCCCTATCCTTTTCGTCAAACAGCGGAATAAAAGAGGGATATGTAGGCAAGCATTATAATGAATTGGAACAAACTCATACTTCCATAACATCAAATACTAATCTCTGTTTAATCATTCAGGCTTCGGATACCAACATGTCCATCAAAAGTTACATTATTTCATTAGGTATCCAATGGTGCATATAAGGAAATGGATATGGGTTATATAGGCTTATTCAAACATTTTGATTGATTACCGGCCTGTCAAATCTCAATGAAACATGGCTAAACAAACGAATCACAAGTCTTAAAATGTTGAGGCAAAATGATAAAGAGTATGTGTTAGGGATTTAGGGTACCATCCTTCACTCAAACAGGGGCTAAAACTCGCATGCACACAATATCAAGATTTTTGGAGCAAAATCATACTTCCGTAATATCAATGCTATGCACAGGAGTTGCATCCTTCTCCGTGGTTCAATTACATTCAGTCGTACAATGTCCAGTTGTCCAGACCCAGATGAGAGGAAAAGGGAAATAGCTAAGTAGTAGTCATTTATATATCAGCATCATTTTTTTTCTTTGGGGTTTCAGCGACTTCTGCTTAAGCTGAAAGCTAACTGCTCAGATCATATTCCTTTTGAAATGTCTCTACCTCTGCCTTCGCCAATGGGAACGATGGCAAAACAATCACTAATAGCTGAGGTTACAAACTTACAATGAGGATCAGCTACCAGGATAACTCAAGAAAGGTTTGCCGTTCATCCTATCATGTAGAGGAGGATCTCCATACATCCTTGCAAAACTTAATTGCATACCCGGTGCCAGTAGCAAAGGTCCAGAGGATAGCAGCAAACAGAACCAGCAAGGAGACGGAGATCAGTCCTGCACCCCTTCTGCTAACCTGAATAACTGGCACCCTTGGTTCTTCATTTGGAGCGTGTTCTGACCTAAAGCTAGAAATGCGTTGTAGTGTTCTGTTGAGAACATTGCTTTCAGCAGCCAAAGCTGGACCAGCAGGGACTGCATCCAGCAAGGCTGATACAGCAGAATTGAACCATGACTGTGAATCCTGTGGATTTTGGTTAGGTTGTTCCTGATTCATCATATGAATATTGGCAGTGCCTGCAATGTTCAGAAGCAGCAAGTTAAGACGTATCACAATGTTGTCGAAGATGATTTTTAGGTGCTCGCATGCAAAGCTTGCAAAAGAAAATGAACTCATTAAGCACCTGATGCATGTGAGGAGAAGACAACATGGTTATGCTGCACACGGTTCCGCACATTAAGAGCAACCTGGTTCTGTGTCCATGATTCAGATGTATAGTGAAAGCCCTGATTCTGGGATCCACTATCACCGAAATAACCATTTTGGTTTTCAGTCCCCACTCCAGCCATGTTAAATGAACCAGGTAGAAACATCGAAGCATCACAGTACTCCAAATTATCATACATCCCATTGGACGCAGAAGTCAAGTGCTGAGTTGCAGTACAATTCATACTCTGTCCTACATCTTCTAGATCAAAGAAATCGTTGATTTCAAGGAACTCCTCATCAGCATCCTGACTGTCATAACTGGCCAACCCTGACACAGATCTCAGCGCACTTGTTTCTTCAGTGCAATTTGTTTCCCAAGTCAATGGCATGTTGGTAAGAGCAGACTCTGCAATTTGATTACTGGGCCCTGATCGCGGATCAAGACCTGTGCTTTGTAGCACCGTAGACGAAGGATCTACAGAACTGATAACTTCACCGTGACGTCCATGGAAATCTCCAACCCCAACCTGTATAAGTCAATATAACATATGATTTACAACTAGGCAATATATGTAGAAAATAGCTCATGCATATTCCAACAAAATGTAACAGTGTTGTACAATCATTCAAATTCTGTGTCTGGTGTCTTTTAGGGAACATAGCATAACGTATTCTCAAGTACTGACCAGACTCAAGAAATCAGTGTGTATTACAAATTTGGAATTGTGTTAGCACAAAAGCAGCAGTAATTAACAAATATGACAAATGCATGAGTAACTGCTAGTGATTATGCAAGTACGCAACATATCATGCATTCCAAATTTTCATCAATCATCTAAAGGATGAATGAGTACAGAAATATAGATGACAGACACCAAAACATACCTGCTGAAAGCCGTGATGAGGAACTGGTATGGAGAAATCTGTCGGTGCTTCGATATTTTCCTGGTCATTCTCTATCTGCAACAAAAGCCCTTCAAGATCCCCATAGGGAAGCTCGGTGCCAGCACACTCTGATGTCCCCACAACGTCACCACTGGCTGTATAATCCGCAACACTGATCTCCTCCATGTCAGCATTGAGCCAAGGCTCATGATCATCATGCTGAAGCTCCAGTTGGGGAACTGAAGCTGAGAATTCCTCGAACGATTTAGCGGCCCGTTGATCATCAGATATTTCCATGAGAAGCCCCTCAAGATCCCCAAATGGGAGCTCGGTATTCTCCGTCGCTAGCATGGCACCACTGCTAGTTGTAGCCTCTGCAACCTCAGCTGTGTCTGTGTTATCATCATCGCTGGGCCAACCTTGCCGATGACCAGGAGGAAGCAGAACTTGCGAAGGATCCGGTGTGGACGGCGGTTCACTGTTTCCCTGATCATCTCCAGATTGCAACAGGAGCGCCTCCAGATCCCCAATCTGCTCATCCTCTGACGCGTCTCTAGGTACAGTAGCGGTGGTAGGGGTAGGGTCAGCAGCCACCCTGGGCAGCTCGCCGTCGTCCAGCCAGTCCTCCTCCCGGAAGGGCGCGCCGTACTGCTCGCCGTTCTTGGGCCCGACCCCGCTCTTCTCGAAGAGCTTGTAGAGCGCGAAGGCCTCGCGGGCCTGCGCGGAGGGCGGGAGCGCGTCGGGGAGGATGGTGTACTCGTGCATGACCCAGTCGGTGCGCTCCCCGCGCGGCGCGCGGCCGTGGTGGTAGACGAGCGTCTTCTTGCTCCCGACGGCGCGGCCGCCGTTGCAGATGGAGCGGTCCTTCCCCGTGGCCTTCCAGTAGCCGTCGGCGGTGGTGCGGCTGGCGCGCGAGCCGTTGGGGTACTTGCGGTCCAGCCGGCTGCAGAAGAACCACTGCTTGTCCCCGGTCCGCAGCGCCGACCTCTCTGCTCCAGCAGCAGCAGCAAATCCAGGTCAGGGAGATCGCCGGAAGAGACTAGGGATCGAAGGCGGTTGGGGCCTGAGGCGGGTCGGGCGGGGGGACGTACCGGGGAGGTGGGAGGGGTGGGACCTGTAGACGTCGACGTCGGCGATGTAGGGGGTGGGGCGGCCGGCGGCGATCCGGCGCTTGAGGAAGTAGAGGACGAGCTCCTCGTCGGTGGGGCTGAAGCGGAATCCCGGCGGCCACCGGGGCGGCGGGGTCTCCATCGTCGCCGGCGAGGAGGAGGGGATGGGGTTTGGTGGTGGACTTCGGCCTGCGCCTCGTTTGCCGGGTCAACCTGTTGCTCCGGCTGGGTTAATAGTCTCTGATTAGGTGGGCCCTGCGGTTTTACGCGGCTTCGTGGCAGCTTCTTTGCTCGTCTCGCTGGGGCCACCGAATGCCACGAAAGTCATGGTGTGAACAAGGCGCGATGCTTGTCGGCCCCACCGGCCAGTTACACTGCAGATTTCAGAACGGAAAACGGGGTGACACGAGTCACAACTCACGACACCTTTCAAAAAAAAAACTCACGACACACGTGAATGCGATCGACCAAAACTAGGGATGAATCTATACATGCCAAAAGAAAAAAATGATTTTAACCGTGAGCTTTATTGATCAATAATCATAATGTCATTACAAATAGCCTCTTGGATACATTCAGGAGGAACACCACGCCACGCCGAACGAAAGGGAAAGGTTTTAGCTAAACAATGTGCTGGAACATTAAGAACACGATAAACATGACGAAAAATGCAGGAGCTAAAGGTCTTGGCCATCAGCTTGATGTCTTCAATCACCGGGCAGCAAAGAGATCGGTCCATCTGAGAAGACTCGATCCGCTGTATCACAGACAAACAATCGGAGGCGATGATGATCCGGGAGAAACCCTCCTCGCTCGCGAAGGCCACCGCTCGGCGAACAGCAAGAGCTTCAGCCATCTCCGGGAGCACCACATCCTCGTAGCGCTCACCACAGGCTGCAAGGAAATGTCCAGTGTGGTCTCGAACGACAACTCCCACACCCATCTGGCGTGTGGAGTTGGAAAGAGCTGCATCAACATGTAGGAGTAGAGTACCTTCCGGCGGCGGAACCCATTTTGGCGAAGACGATGGTTCACGCCTGTGGACGGTAGCAGGTTTGTAGAGGTGTAGGAGGATCATCTCAACATAGGCTTTGATCTTAGCAGCAGCGGCGAAGGGCGCCAGCTTCCCCTCTTCCTCCCGCAGCTTGTTTCTTGCATCCCAGGTATGCCAAAAAGACACCATAAGACATGTGATATCAAGGTCGGAGCCACGCTCCAGGAAATCCAGCGTCCATGCCCTTGGTGAAGTAAAGGAGCCACGACGTAGTTGAAGAGGGAAATCCTTCTTGACCTCTTGCCAAACTGCCTGAGCGTAAGGGCAGAAAAGCAAACCATGCTCAATTGTTTCCAGTTTGCTACAGAAAACACAATCAGCCAACGCTGGGATATGTCGCTTGATGAGTTGCTCTCCACTAGGCAAACAATTATGCGCAAACCTCCAGAGAGTGATCTTCATTTTCCTGGCGCCTTGTTTGCCCAGAGCTTCTTCCACAGCGATGAATTGTCCTGGGTCAGAGAAGATGACCCGGTGCCCGACTTGCTAAGATCGGCTGCATCCCGCTCGCATCGCGCTAATTGATAGGCAGTCTTAACCGTATATTGGCCAAAGCGAGCCATCGGCCAACAGGGGAAATCAGGTCCCCCATGACGACAAATCGGCACCTCGAGGATCTTGTCAGCAATTGCAGCAAGGAAGATATCGCGGACCCTTTCTGTATCCCACGCTGTTGCATCCTCCGTCATCAGTGTGTTAACAGTCTGATTAGGCTGAATCTGACCGAGAGGTTGCACCATAAAGGAAGGTACATCAGGTATCCACTTATCTGTCAATATCTTTGTCGTTGCACCATCGCCAATTCCCCACCGAATGCCTTTCCGCACAAGATCCATGCCGAACTGGATACTTCTCCGAGTATAAGATGATGAACGAGGTTGCGGGGCATTCCAAAAATCACAATTTGGGTAGTACCTGCCCTTCAACACCCGAGCACATAAGGAAGAGGGATCTGTCAGCAATCTCCAACATTGTCGACCAAGCAGCGCCTGGTTGAACAGCCCCAAGTCACGAAATCCCATCCCCCCGAGACCCTTGGGGGTAGACAGCCACTTCCATGACCGTCAATGGAGTTTCTTTTTCCCATTCTCAACCCCCCACCACTTATTAGCAATCGCTTGTCGCATGGAATCACAAGTGGCAATGGGTAACTGAAAACAGCTCATGACATAAGTCGGTATCGCTTGGATCACCACTTTAAGCATGGCCTCCATATCCGCCCTAGAGAGGGGACGGTCGGACCAGCTATTCATGCGCTGCCATATCCGAGCTAGCAGATACTTGAAGGTCTGGACAGGGGAACGTCCAATTTCAGTCGGCATACCCAGGTATGTATCATGCAGTGCCTCCGACTGAACCATAAGAATCTGTTTAACTCTATCCTTGACTGCATTGGGGCAGCGAGACCCAAGAAAATTGCTGATTTATCAAGGTTTATTTTCTGACCAGAACCCTCACAGTAAAGGTCAAGAACTCGCTGTAAAGCCTTCACACTCTTATCATCACAGCGGGAAAAGAATATGCTATCATCTGCAAACAATAAGTGGGAAATAGGGGGGGCAAGTCTGCCATTACGTAGACCTTGTAGTTCCCCTTGGGCCTCCCTTTGCTGCAGAAGACAAGACAGTCCTTCCGTACAAAGAAGAAAGAGGTAGGGGCTGATTGGATCCCCTTGTCGGATCCCTCTGGTAGGGATAACTGGATCGGTTAAATCACCATCTACACGAACAACATATCTCACTTCGGTGACACATCGCATGACGGAGGCGATCCAGGTCTGATCAAAACCCAGCTTCCGAAGGCAACCATATAAGTAGTTCCATTCAACACGGTCATAAGCCTTCATCGTGTCCACCTTGAGTGCAAAATATGGTTGTTTTGCATGTTGTTGCCGGATAGTGTGTAGACATTCATAAGCAATCAGAGCGTTTTGTCAGTAATAAGCCGTCCAGGGACAAACGCACTTTGATTTTCAGAGATTACATCCGGCAATATTTGCTTCAACCGGTTTGCCAACACCTTGGAAGCAATTTTGTAAAGTACATTACACAGACTGATAGACCGAAAGTTCTTCAAATCTTCAGGGGAAGTTGTTTTCGGAATCAGCACAATTACAGAGTCGCAAAAGCCATCCGGAATCGGACCCCCGCCGAGAAAACTCCGAACAGCTTGACAGATGGCCTCTTGCAATAAAACCCAATGGGTCTGATAAAATAACGTCGGGAAGCCATCCGGCCCCGGAGCCTTTGTGGGTCCCATCTGAAACAAAGCTGACTTAATCTCCTCATTGGAGTATTCTTTTATCAAGTCTGCATTCATCTCGTCAGTGACTTTGCAGGGAATTGCATTAAGAACAACATCCATAGACGAGGTTGGTTCAGATGAGAAAAGATTACCATAAAACTGCTGAGCCATATCCTTTATCTCCGCCGCATCCTCGCACCGCGAACCATCTTCTCGACGCAGGAAATTGATTTTATTTGCCCGTTTGCGTGCTGATGCTCTGGCGTGGAAGAAAGCCGTATTGCGATCGCCCTCTTTTAGCCAATCAATTCTAGATCGTTGACGTGCCATGACTTCTTCCCGTTCAAACAGTTCGCAAAGATCTTTTTCCAGCTTCAAAATTTCAGCTTGATCAGATGAAGCAGCCATCTGAAGCCCCTTCATCTTGTTCTCTTGTTTTTTGATCTTCTTACGAACAGCACCAAAGGTCTCACGACTCCAAGATTTTAGAGTGCCAGCGACCCTGTGCAAAGTGGACCAGGTAGCAGCGAGAGAAGTACCGCGCCCCGCATTCACTGTCCAAGAATTCTCCAAAACCTCTCTGTAGTCCGCTGCGCGCAACCACGCAGCCTCAAAGCGAAAACCTTGCTGCACCGGGGCAACACGGTTATCGTGTCATGTCGGAGAGGGGTTTATGAAGATGGCGAGATGGTCCGAGGAAGTGGTGATGATATTTTCCACAGTAACACCATCGAAGCGGGCTAAGAACAACCCATTTGCCACTGCTCGGTCCAGTCTGACCTTGACATGATCTTCCTCACGTTGTCGATTGCTCCAAGTATATTTCGGCCCCGAGAAACCAAGGTCCATCAGTCCGCAATCATCCAGGCAATCTCGGAAAAGCGACATATGTGATTCAGATCGTTCACGAGCACCAACGTGCTCATCTTGTGTAAGAGTTTCATTAAAATCTCCACAACATATCCAAGGGCCCTCCCACTCCGTTTTCAGCCGGCGCAGCAAGTCCCAAAACACATGCCGTTGGTCTCTCTTTGGCTCCCCATACACAAAGGTTGCTCTCCACTGGGACTCATTCTTAGACTTGACAATCACATCGATGCAATACGAGTTGAACCCCTGGAGAGAAACATCAAATTGTGGCAGCCAGAATAAAGCCAGGCCTCCACTTAAACCCACACTACTGACAGCGAAACTTCCAGCATAGCCCAAAGACCACATGAAATTTTGAGCCCTAGTATCCTTCATCTTCGTTTCGCAGAGAAAGAGGAAGGAAGGTCGATGTGTCTGCAAAAGATAGCGGAGCTCTCCAACTACCGAGTCCGACCCAAGCCCTCGGCAGTTCCAGCGTAAGAGACTCATTGCGTCAGGCGGGACCGCGCTGCAGTCGCCGCCAGATCCGCCGATCGAGATGAAGTCGCACTAACATCCACTTCGGGTTTCTTGTTAGAAGAAGTATCAGACTCCGTCACCAAAACGTTACCACCATCTTCCAACACATATGGTGTGGTAGTAACCTCGACAATGGCCATCTCAGCCACCTTGCTAGAAGGGGGAGGCACCACCTCGTTCTCAGTTGGGATGGCCCCCTTTGGCCTGTATACCTTGCGTTTCTGCCCACTGATCCGAGTACCATCTCCTTTCACCACATTTGCAGTCATCACAGGCTGGTTCTTATTTGCTGTTTGCCTCGGTTTACGCTGCCTGGGCTGCTTAGGTTTGACTGGTGACGTTACCTCACATGGTTGATCTTTGTCTTTCTTTGAATGCGCTGCCCCACTGGCTGCCCCTTGGAGCCTCCCGTCCCCTGACTTTGCTGAGATCCTTGATCGCTGGGATAGGACCCCTGGCCAGAGTTCGTACCAGATGTCTTCTTCTTTCCGTCATCCGGAACACATAGGTGTGGCCCATGATAAGGTAGGAGACCATCTGCGTCACGCTCTCTAGGAGAAGGACAGTTGGTCGAAGAGTGTCCCAATAGTCCACACGAGTAGCAGAAAGTTGGCAGCCGCTCATACTTGATCTTGAAATGATCGGTCTCCTGTCGCTTCGGAGAAAACACAGACACCACTGATGCACACGGTGTGTGTGTTGTTGGGAGACCCCAAGAGGAAGTTATGTAGTAGTGCAGCAGCAAGTTTCCCTCAGTTGTGAAACCAAAGTTATCGAACCAGTAGGAAATAATGAATTCCCCCGAGGTGTCAACGGCGCCAGAAAAATCTGCGACGTAAGGGCGCCAGAAAATGCTTCCTGGGACGTAGGTGACGTGGAACCTGCACACAACACAATCAAGATACTTTGCCCCAACTTAACGGTGAGGTTGTCAATCTCACCGGCTTGCTGTAACAAAGGATTAAACGTATGTGTGGAAGAAAGATGTTTGTTTGCAGAAAGTAACAGGTTTGCAGTTTGTGGTTTATCAGATTAAAGAGAAGGACCGGGGTCCACAGTTCACTAGTGGTGTCTCTCCATAAATAATAATAACATTCATGCGGGTAAACAAATTACAGCTGGACAATTGATAGAATAATGATGAGAAACCAATGCATATACCAACGTTATGATGTCTAGTGTGAGATTCATTCGGGCATTACAACAATATACAAAGACCGTTCCAACCGCATCTATGACTAATAATCCACCTTCCGGTTAGCGTCCGCACCCCTTTCAGTATTAAGTTGCATGCAACAGATTATCGCCTTAAGCACTGTGTGTAAAGTAAGTAAGTAACATCATCCTTAGACAAAGTACTACTGTTTTATCCCTAGTAGCAACAGTACATCTACAACCTTAAAGCTAGCTGTCACCACCCCAGATTTAATAGAGACATGAACCTACTATCGAACATAAATACCCCCTCTTGGAGTCACAAGGATCTACTTGGCCAGAGCATACACAAGTAACGGAGAGTATGCAAGATCATTAAATATCACACACATGATATATTATGAAGCAATAACTTTAGTACTCAATATTCATCGGATCCCAACAAACACAACATGAAGTATTACATAACGGTGATCTTGATCATGATAGGCAGCTCACAAAATCTAAACATGATAGCACAAGAGGAGAAGACATCCATCTAGCTACTGCTATGGACCCGTAGTCCAAGGGTAGACTACTCACGCATCAGTCCGGAGGCGGTCATGGCGACGTAGAGGCCTCCGGTGACGATTCCCCCTCCCGGCAGGGTGCCGGGGAGAAGTTCTGATCTCTCCCGAATTGGTGTTGACGACGGCGGCGGCTCGGGGCCCGTGGAGGAAAATATGAACACCCTGTTAGGGTTTTTAGTCTGGGGGGTATTTGTAGGCGAAAGGGTGAAGTCGGTGGCGCCCCGAGGGGCCCACACCTGGTCCTCGCGCGGCCAGGAGTGCTGCCGCGCGAGCACGTGGTGGCGCCGCCTCGGTGGCCCACTTCGTCTCGTGTTCGGCTTTCTTGAACGTTCCCGATGAAAAACTGACTTCAGAAAAGAAATCGTCCAATTCCGAGAATATTTCCTTAAGTACTTTTCTGAAACCAAAAACAGCAGAAAACAGGGAACTGGCACTGTGGCATCTTGTTAATAGGTTAGTCCCAGAAAATGCATAAAACTATATAAAATGCATATAAAACATGTAATAACTTGGTATAATATAGCATGGAACATAAGAAATTATAGATACGTTGGAGATGTATCAACATCCCCAAGCTTAGTTCTACTCGTCCCGAGTAGGCAAGAACGATAAAAGAAGAAAAATTTCTGAAGTGACATGCTTAAACACAATCTTGATCATAATATAATGTAAGGCTCATGTTATGAATGAAGTGACTCAAGGCAATGATCTATAGTTTGCTAACAAATAGACAAGGAGTAAACAACTACATCATATAAGTAAAACTTTTCATGAATAGTACTTTCAAACAAGCATCAAAAAGATTTGCATAAGAGTTAACTCATAAAGCAATATTATCTAAGCAAAAGAGCATTGAAGCAACACAAAGGAAGATATAAGTTTCAGCATTGGCTTTCAACTTTTGAACATGTATATCATATAGATAGTTGTCAACACAAAGAAATATAACAAGTGCAATAAGTAAGCATATAAGAATTGTTGCACACAGTTGACACAAGTGTTTGCTTCGGGGATAGAAAGAAGTAGGTAAACTGACTCAATATAAAGTAAAAGATAGGCCCTTCGCAGAGGGAAGCAGGGATACAAGCATGTGCTAGAGCTTCTTAGTTTTATAGGTTTTTGAAATCATATAGAGAGCATAAAAGTTAGTTTTGAGCGGTGTTTGTCGTTGTCAACGAATGGTAATGAGCACTCTACCCCCCTTGTCAACCAGACTTTCTTAAGAGCGGCTCCCATGAAGGACGTTATTTCTACCCAAGGGCAGATCATCCCTCTTTTCTCTTTTGTTTACACATGTAGTTTAGAACTAGTATCATTGCTTGGCTGATTAGATCAGGGCAAAAATGTGAAGAGAATGCAACTGTTAAAGTTGTAATTAATTGGGACTGGGCACCACATTTGCCAGCTCTTTTTGCAAAGTTAATGGATAAGCGGTGTATATGTCACTAGTCCGGTTGGTGAAAGTCTGTCTAAAAGCAAATGACAAGGTTGATATCCGTAACACCACATACTTCCTCATGAGCTAATAAACATTGACACAAATAAGTGGTAATAAATTTTGAATAAAAGGTAGCACATGAAGTATTTACTTGGAATGGCAGGAAATACCATGTAGTAGGTAGGTATGGTGGACACAAATGGCATAGGTTTTGGCTCAAGGATTATGGATGCACGAGAAGCATTCCCTCTCAGTACAACACAAGTATAAACTATGACAACAAGACGTATATAAAAACATATTGCAAGAATTATAAAACTCTACATTGTCTTCCTTGTTGTTCAAACACTTTAACTAGAAAATATCTAGACCTTAGAGATACCAAACATGCAAACCAAATTTCAGCAAGTTTTACGGTAGTTCCTCACTAATAGGTTTTAACTACATGATGTAAAAGCTTAAACATGATCTACTTGAGAGCTCAAAACAATTGTCAAGCACCACAACATGCAAGACAACAATCCATAAGAGCATGTATATCTTTCTTTATAACATCTACCACATTTAGCATTTTCTGTTCTCAACCAAACACCAATCAACTTATTTAAAAGATAAACTCTCCAAGTAATTAAACAATGAGATATGAGAGTATGATATAATAAAGCTAACAGCTCTAGCAAGAGATGCATGAAAAATAAGAGCTAGAAAGCATTGAAGTAACATAGAAGAATACTCAACAAATATAAGTGAAGAATACGAGTATTCATAAGAAAAAGCGGAGCGTGTCTCTCTCCCACAAAGGAATGCTAGGATCCATTTTCTTCAGAGAATGAAAATAACAAAAACAAAAACAAAAACAAACCGACGCTTCAAGAAAAGCACATAAGAAGTGGCGGAATTAAAATATAGTTTCACTAGAAAGGACCTGATAGTTTGTTGATGAAAAAGGGATGCCTTGGGCATCCCCAAGCTTTGACACTTGAGTCTTCTTCAAATATGTTGGGGATGAACCACCGGGGCATCCCCAAGCTTTGGCTTTACTATCCTCTTGATCACATCATATCATCCTTCTCTCTTGATCCTTGAAAACTTCCTCCACACCAAACTTAGAGTAAACTTCATTAGAGGGTTAATGCACGAAAAATTATGATATTCTGTAGGAACACAATTGCTACCAATGCTACTGGACATTAGCTACAGCCACTGATACTTTATAGGATAAAAAGATCCAATCAAAATAGCAAAAGAGGCATTGCAAAATAAATGGCAGAATCTGTCAAAAACAGAACAGTCCGTAAAGACGAATTTGTTCGAGGCACTTAACTTGCTCAGATCAGAAAACTCAAAACTAACGAAAGTTGCATATATATCTGAGGATTACGCACAAAAAAGGGCAGATTATTTGGATTTTTCTGTGAGGAGTTACGAATTAAACGGTGGACAGCAGAAAACTGTTTCTGCGCAGGAATCCAAATTTAGCATGAACTTTCAACTAGAGGCTTATCTTGACACAACAATGCAATAAAATAAAGATACAAAGGAATTGCTACAGAGGTAGGACAAGTCCTTGACACAAACAAAATAAAATAACAGGAAATAAAAGTGGGTTGTCTCCCATAAGCGCTTTTGTTTAACGCCTTTCAGCTAGGCACAGAAAGCAAAACTCAAGTATTATCATGAGATGAAGCATCAGCATCAATAATTTCCTCCAAAACATGGTTGGTTGTAATAGGTGTTTTTGGTAGCCATGAGTGTGTCCTATTATGTAAACCATCACTTTTAGGCATATTGGGAGGTTTGGGTTTGGGAATATAAATAAACTTTTGCTCCTACAAAAGCCTTATCTTTCTTAGTTTTAATAGAGGCAAAGGTTGAACTTAAGGTCTCCATAGCATCTTCTAATTCATCAATTCTATGATTATGAGTATCAAGGGTGTTGCTAGTTTCTAAAGCAGTGATTCTTCCATTAATGTCATCTATTGATTCATTACCCTTGCTAGTATTATCAAGAAAAGTTTTCTTCATAGAATCCAACCTTTTAATAATATCTTCCAAAGTGATCTCAGTTTTAACTTCTTTAGTAAGGGGTGGTGCCCCTACCAAACTTTCAATTAAATTGCAGGCTTCAAAAGCAGGTGTACCAAGAAAGTTACCCCCCGTAAGAGTATCAAGAACATACCTATACCAACTAGAGATACCAACATAAAAATTCCTAAGGAGGATTAAAGTAGAGTGCTTTTTAGTGCATTTTTTATGAGCATCATTTATCCTATATCAAGCATCTTTTAAACTTTCTCCTCCTTGTTGTTTAAACGAACGAACTTCAACTTCAGGACTACCCATTTTCAGCAACTTAAATAACAAACCGAAATAACCAAAATAACAAAAACTGAAAAATAAAATAGCAAACCGAAATAAGAAAAGTAATGCAAGTAACTAATTTTTTTTGTATTTTTGATATTAAACAAACAAGACAGTAATAAAAATAAACTAAGCAAGACAATAACAAAATAAAAAGATTGGAAGTGCGAAAACTCCCCTTGTAGAAGAATCTTCAAATCACCGGCAACGAAGTTGACGGAGGAGTGTGAAGGTTTTCAAAGGAATTCTTATCTCCCCGGCAATGGCGCCAGAAAAATGCTTGATGCACACGGTGGGTGTGTTGTTGGGAGACCCCAAGAGGAAGGTATGAAGTAGTGCGAAGTAGTGCAGCAGCAAGTTTCCCTCAGTTGTGAAACCAAGGTTATCGAACCAGTAGAAAATAATGAATTCCCCCGAGGTGTCAACGGCGCCAGAAAAATCTACGACGCAAGGGCGCCAGAAAATGCTTCCTGGGACGTAGGTGACGTGGAACCTGCACACAACACAATCAAGATACTTTGCCCCAACTTAACGGTGAGGTTGTCAATCTCACCGGCTTGCTGTAACAAAGGATTAAACGTATGTGTGGAAGAAAGATGTTTGTTTGCAGAAAGTAACAGGTTTGCAGTTTGTGGTTTATCAGATTAAAGAGAAGGACCGGGGTCCACAGTTCACTAGTGGTGTCTCTCCATAAATAATAATAACAGTCATGCGGGTAAACAAATTACAGCTGGGCAATTGATAGAATAATGATGAGCAAACCAATGCATATACCAACGTTATGATGTCTAGTGTGAGATTCATTCGGGCATTACAACAATATACATAGACCGTTCCAACCGCATCTATGACTAATAATCCACCTTCCGGTTAGTGTCCGCACCCCTTTCAGTATTAAGTTGCATGCAACAGATTATCGCCTTAAGCACTGTGTGTAAAGTAAGTAAGTAACATCATCCTTAGACAAAGTACAACTGTTTTATCCCTAGTAGCAACAGTACATCTACAACCTTAGAGCTAGCTGTCACCACCCCAGATTTAATAGAGACATGAACCTACTATCGAACATAAATACCCCCTCTTGGAGTCACAAGCATCTACTTGGCCAGAGCATACACAAGCGGAGAGCATGCAAGATCATTAAATAGCACACACATGATATATTATGAAGCAATAACTTTAGTACTCAATATTCATCGGATCCCAGCAAACACAACATGAAGTATTACATAACGGTGATCTTGATCATGATAGGCAGCTCACAAGATCTAAACATGATAGCACAAGAGGAGAAGACATCCATCTAGCTACTGCTATGGACCCGTAGTCCAAGGGTAGACTACTCACGCATCAGTCCGGAGGCGGTCATGGCGACGTAGAGGCCTCCGGTGACGGTTCCCCCTCCCGGCAGGATGCCGGGGAGAAGTTCTGATCTCTCCCGAATTGGTGTTGACGACGGCGGCGGCTCGGGACCCGTGGAGGAAAATATGAACACCCTGTTAGGGTTTTTAGTCTGGGGGGTATTTGTAGGCGAAAGGGCGAAGTCGGTGGCGCCCCGAGGGGCCCACACCTGGTCCTCGCGCGGCCAGGAGTGCTGCCGCGCGAGCACGTGGTGGCGCCGCCTCGGTGGCCCACTTCGTCTCGTGTTCGGCTTTCTTAAACGTTCCCGATGAAAAACTGACTTCAGAAAAGAAATCGTCCAATTCCGAGAATATTTCCTTAAGTACTTTTCTGAAACCAAAAACAGCAGAAAACAGGGAACTGGCACTGTGGCATCTTGTTAATAGGTTAGTCCCAGAAAATGCATAAAACTATATAAAATGCATATAAAACATGTAATAACTTGGTATAGTATAGCATGGAACATAAGAAATTATAGATACGTTGGAGACGTATCAACCACACACATCAGAGGATTAGAGATATCAATCGTTGCCCGAAAGCGCAGATATTCCCCCCATGCACGACCGTTATCATCCACATCCATCCTCCCCACCTTGCCAATCCGGCTAGCAAGGCCTTTCCCTTTGTGATCATTCATGAGGCCAAAAGGAAGATGGTGAATGCGAACCCACAGACTTAAAAAATCAAACCGGATATCCGCCGGCTTCAGACTGGGATCAAAATCTTTTAGAAGAACGGCATGAGTACCAACAGTCCACGGAGAGCCGTCTGTGATCCGAGTTTTGTCAGCCTCGGTAGCAAATTCTGCCAGGAACAGGTTCGGTCCCAACGAATGCATCTCAAGGCCCTTAGAGTTTCCCCATGCAGGCCGGAGGGCAGCTTTGATCGTCGTGATATGCAGAACATTGGGTGAGAGTACCTTCCCTGCAAGAGCCCACTCGGGGCATCCAAAGACATCCTCACCTTCCTCCTCGAGAACAAACGCATCCGCTTCCTGAGAGGTGAGTCGGAGCTTGCCCAGCATCTCCGCCACGCCGCCATCGGTCGTCGCGGCCGCAACAGGTCTACTAGAGTTAGATCCCTTGAAGAGATCGCCAGGGCCCGAGCCGAAGAATCTCGGCTAGGGTTAGGGTTCGCAGATGCGATCGCCTTCCCACTCATGGCATTGCACGTCCCCGAAGGGAAGATCGACGCAGCACTAGGGAGGGTTGAGGGCGAGGGCACTGGAGCGGAGGTGGGGCGTCGACGAGGAGTTCGTCGGCACCAGAGACGGACGGAGGCCTAGAGGATCACCGCGGTCGCCGGAGCGAGAGAGGAAACCCTAAGGGAACCAACATACGCTAAGTCCTATACATGCCAATTAAGAGCATCTCCATCGGGGGCCCCTAAATGTGTGTCCGGCACCCCCTAATTGGACCTCCTTTGGGGGTGCCGGACATGTGTCTGGTCAACATTTAGAGACCGCCCACAGCGGCACTCCCCAAAGGCTCACCCCCCATTCGCGCGCAAATGGTCGGACACCTTGCGGGCGCGCGAACCGGCGCCGATGAACAACACAACATGAACAATGCAAACATTTCAAACTTACACGATTCAAACGATTGAAATTAAACTAAACGATTCTAATCTAAACCCTAGCCTAGTTCGGTGGAGACCGTGCGCCCGCTGCGCCTGCGGCTGCTGCCCACCCAGTTGTTCGCCATGGACGCAGAGGTTGAGGGCGGTGTGGACGACGGAGGGTACCGGAGAGGTAGAGAACAGAGGGCGGTGTGGGAGAGAGGGCGCCGTGGGGAGGGGATTTAAGGGCGGCAGGGGAGGGGGCGGTGCGCGAGCTTCCGCGCCGGCGTAAATGTGTTGCGTTGCGTGGACTGTCGCGCACGCTGTCGCCGGCGTTAATGCGACGCGTGCCGGCAGGCCTACCGCCGCCGCCTCGTCGCATCGCCTGCCGTCCAGTCCCATCGCCTGTGAGACTGCTCGGCGACTCGTCGACATTAAACGCGGCGGAACGGCCTCCTGCGCGCCTTCATTAAAATGGCCGCGGCGGGTTGTGTATATGACGGGCGGGCCAGCGCTGTCAGGGCCATGGCCGATTCGATGTCCGGCACCCCAGGAGGGCCTCCACTTGGAGGCCCTCCTGGGGTGCCGGACATAAAAATCGCTCGGGGCGAGACTTTGGGGGGTGCCGCTGGTGCACGTTTTTGTTTTTGGTGTCCGGCCCCCCAAAGGGCCTTTAGGGGTCCTTTAGAGGCCCCGGTGGAGATGCTCTAACCTCTCAATACTGATTACAGTGTACGCAAAGAGCTATAGAAACTACACATGGTATATTGTTCCTATTGTACATGGTACACTCTTCTAATTTGCATATGGAAATTAATCATTCATGTAATGTATTTGCTGCTTTCATTGTTTTCAGGGTGAGGCGAAATAATTGGCGAGTAATCATCGGTCACCCTAATTTCCCATTATCTCAACTTTTAATGGAAGAACCCAATAATAAATAAAACATGGAGATTGACTAAGTTAGTCCAGTGGTAGGTTCAGTTGTTAATAGGAATACAGAATGTTCCTCTATGGAAACAGGAGCACATGTGCCTTGTACTGATTTTGACAATTTAAAAGAAAAAGTCACAATTGAATGTCAGACAAAACTAGATGATTCTCTAGGGTTGAAGAATTGTAAATTCATGTGTATAAGCTACGTTTGGCATGCAACTAGGATTTGCAAATCCTTCTCTAATATATTCATTTATGCCATTACAATTTGCAAGGAGGGTATTTCTTGGGCATCTTTTTGTATCGCTAATGTATATGAGAAAGACTGAACTTTGATCCGCAATGTATTTTTAGGTATAGATTTGGAGTTCAACAAAACACAGCATCACAGATTTCCGAACCACATTCTTCATGGTTATATGGGGTCTCATTTGCGCAGAATCGATGCATACCAGAGGGAAGCAAATTCAGTAGGAATGATACATACTAGATGGATACGGCGGCGCGCCAGTGGTTTAACATGTTTATATAACTCAATGCATGCAACACTACGGGAATCACTAGGAGTGCAGACGGCATTTGCCGTCGGCCTCACCACGGTTACCTTCGGCGTAGTGGTGCGCCGACGGCCACCGTCGGCCTAGCGTCGTCGGCGTATAATCCATCGGCGTAGCTCCGTTACCTTCGGCGTAGTTTTTGCCGTCGGTCTCATAGCTACGCCGACGGCATTGCCCTCGGCCTATCTTTACCAAATAGTTTCAGAAAACAATTTTTTAAAAAAATATTATTTTTTTGAATTTTTTTCCTGTTTTTTTTCAACTTTTTTATTACTATTTCAATTACAATTTAGTCATATATTCTTTAAAATTTCAAAAGTAAGATTTGAATGAAAAAATAACTATGTTTAATAATACTTGAGTAATAATAATAATAATCAATTATTTTACTTTAGTTTTGTCTTTTCCATTTAATAAGAAATAATTCATATCTTCGTATTTATATATCAGAATTTACTAAATAAAATGTCTATATCGATCATAAAAATGAGAGGAATCCAAATATGACATCCATGTCATCATTTGCATAATGAATAATGTCTTTTAAAACAAACAAGAACCAATATAAATTAGCATAAAGTAAATTAAAGAGAGGAATTTAGATAGAAAGCAAGGAATTTCCTCATATTTAGGGATTATCCATCAAATATGTACTACTCTTTGTGAAAATTAAATGGGTGTCATTTTGGACCATATTTTATGTACTTGCTTCACAAAAAAGTCATTTTTGGCACTTAAAAATGGAAAATGATATTTCTAAAAAGAATTTTGAAAATCGCTTCGGCGACGTTGTTTCCCATACCATGGCACACATATTTGCTGAATATGAGCACTTTATCACAAACTATGACATGATAATGGTCATACATTGGTCATTTGGCTTGAAACTTATGCATGTTTGTAGATGATTGGTATTTTTGTGAAGTTTTGTTTTGAAAAGTTTGCCAAAACTCAAGTTTATCATTTTTCCTAGAAACTAGTACACGTAAAAGGACTCCATGCCAAAGGGTTTCTTTTTTTGAGTACTTTTTCATATTTCTTCATTTCTTTCAAAAAACGGTCAAAATGGAGAGCATGGCTATTCATCAAAAGTGGTCGAATTTTCCAAAACTATTGACGGTTCTATGTTGTAACCACTACTTGTGTACCTTAAAATTATTTTTGTAAGAATTTCATAGCAAACTATCACACAGTTGTAGTTCCAATTTGAATTACTTTCGGAAAATTGACATAAAGTCAATTAAAGAGGCGAATTTAGATAGAAAGTAAGGAAAATCCTCATATTCAGGTATTATCCATCAAATATGTACTACCTTTTGTTAAAATTAAATGGGTGTCATTTTGGACCATATTTTATGTACTTGCTTCACAAAAAAAGTCATTTTTGGCACTTAAAAAATGGAAAATGATATTTGTAAAAAGAATTTTGAAAATCGCTTCGGCGACGTTGTTTCCCATACCATGGCACACATATTTGCTGAATATGAGCACTTTATCAGAAACTATGACATGATAATGGTCATACATTGGTCATTTGGCTTGAAACTTATGCATGTTTGTAGATGATTGACATTTTTGTGACGTTTTGTTTTAAAAAGTTTGTCAAAACTCAAGTTTATCATTTTTCCTAGAAGTTCATATTTCTTCATTTCTTTCAAAAAACGGTCAAAATGGAGAGCATGGCTATTCATCAAAAGTGGTCGAATTTTCCAAAACTATTGACGGTTCTATGTTGTAACCACTACTTGTGTACCTTAAAATTATTTTTGTAAGAATTTCAGATCAAACTATCACACAGTTGTAGTTCAAATTTGAATTACTTTCGGAAAATTGACATAAAGTCAATTAAAGAAGCGAATTTAGATAGAAAGCAAGGAAAATCGTCATATTCTGGTATTATCCATCAAATATGTACTACTTTTTGTGAAAATTAAATGGGTGTCATTTTGGACCATATTTTATGTACTTGCTTCACAAAAAAAAGTCATTTTTGGCACTTAAAAAATGGAAAATGATATTTCTAAAAAGAATTTTGAAAATCGCTTCGGCGACGTTGTTTCCTATACCATGGCACACATATTTGCTGAATATGAGCACTTTATCACAAACTATGACATGATAATGGTCATATATTGGTCATTTGGCTTGAAACTTATGCATGTTTGTAGATGATTGACATTTTTGTGACGTTTTGTTTTGAAAAGTTTGCCAAAACTCAAGTTTATCATTTTTCCTAGAAACTAGTACACGTAAAAGGACTCCATGCCAAAGGGTTTCTTTTTTTGAGTACTTTTTCATATTTCTTCATTTTTTTCAAAAAACGGTCAAAATGGAGAGCATGGCTATTCATCAAAAGTGGTCGAATTTTCCAAAACTATTGACGGTTCTATGTTGTAACCACTAGTTGTGTACCTTAAAATTATTTTTGTAAGAATTTCAGAGCAAACTATCACACACAGTTGTAGTTCAAATTTGAATTACTTTCGGAAAATTGACATAAAGTCAATTAAATAGGCGAATTTAGATAGAAAGCAAGGAAAATCCTCATATTCTGGTATTATCCATCAAATATGTACTACTTTTTGTGAAAATTAAATGGGTGTCATTTTGGACCATATTTTATGTACTTGCTTCACAAAAAAGTCATTTTTGGCACTTAAAAAATGGAAAATGATATTTCTAAAAAGAATTTTGAAAATCGCTTCGGCGACGTTGTTTCCCATACCATGGCACACATATGTACCAAATATGGCCATTTTATCACAAACTGTGATACGATAATGATTATAGATTGGTCATTTGAAAGAAAATGAAAAATAAGAGCTATGCCTACGGCTTTCTTACGCCGACGGCATTGCCGCCGGCCTAGCTCTGACAGAACTACACCGACGGTATTGCCGTCGGCGTAGCACCGTGAAAACTACGCCGACGGTTATTTTTTGGCCGTAGCCATTCATACTCTACGCCGACGGCCCCGACATATTGCCGTCGGCGTTGAAATAGCCGTCGGCGTTCTCAGCGTTTCCCGTAGTGCAAATAACTCATCATATGTGAACATATTTTTTTACTTCATGATTGACAAATATATTTTAGCTGGGACAAACCAAAATCAATTTTACACAAAACATTACAGGTAAGCGAAATAGTTTGGAGAGAGATGGCTTGATAACAAACTCACGGCACCACAAGAGCACCATCCATCTCAAGGGTACATAACACGCACGCACACACGCACCCTCACCCACATCAACTGTCATTATGCATGAAAATGTTGCTTCATATAAGTGACTGAGCCGTTCATGTACTAAAAACAGACTGAGCCATTCATGTACTAAAACAATTCAGAAAATGACTAATACTATTAGGAATTCAAATGTCATTCCCAAGAGTGAGAATAGGAGACTGTTAAACTGTAGAGACATTTGCCTTCATGGACAGCTACCAAGCTCTGAAACAACAAAAAGCTGAGTGCTCTCTATAAAATTACCACGGATTGAGAGTTATCAAAACCACTAAAAAATATACCAACATTGCGTCCACAAATAATGATGGGGCTAAAGTATGTTGTGATTTACCAGAACACTCTGCATTATTAGAAAGCAAGTTTGAAAGCAAGTTTGAAAGCAAGATAAGTTACTTAACTCCGGTACTTAATTTTCTTTCACAACAAACAACCATATAGAAAGTAGGATGAGCTCCAGACCTAAAGTATAGTATTAACAGTGCAAACAAAAGAACTACAGTTAATGTAAAAAAAAAAGAACTATAGTTAGCAAAACCATTAAACATTAGTTACAAAAGCTACATGAGAATTGGAATAGTTGACACTAATTCATATAGGTAATGCATACAGAGAATTTCATATGGAAAAAATCATACTTCTTGACGCCAAGAGATCACACTGGAATAGTCAGCACGCCATGTTTCCAGAGCTTCTGTCATATATTGGAAAAGTCCAGACTTGTTGACGCCAAGAGATCACACTGGAGGAAGAAAACACAAACTACTCTTAACCTACTTCTACTCATTACATCAACAGGTGGCGAACCAAGAAACTGAAAACTCATAGTGTAACCATAAAGTGCGTGGCTCTTTGCATTGCAGAGAATACAATCATCCTCTAATTATGAACGTGCACATAGTCTAAGACCTCAACCAAATCGATGTATGCAGATTGTAGATGTGTTAAGTAATTAAGCCTGAATAAGAACAGTTGCATAACATCAGAATTCACTGGGTACTACTGTAATATTTGGTAGTATAAATAAATCTAGAAGCAAAAATAAAAAATAAAGCTAGTCATCTATTAAGTGGAGCATCTTGTTCTGAATCATATTCTGAATCAGCAAGTTACATATAACATATCTTTTTTTTGCCGGTTCAAGTTACATAACATTTGGATTTGCTGAACACCGAGCGAGCTAGGTAAGTAACGCGGAGCATCGTATCATTCTTAAAAAATAAGGCACATGACACAGTAGTGGAAGCAGTAGTTACAGTGGCCGTCCGGAACTGCAGCTTGGCCAACATCCTGCAAAGGGAGCATCATCAGCCACGGGTGAACGATGAGATATGTTCTACCTGGAAGATTGTACTCTAGTGTCATACCAAAATATAAAACTAACTATAAAGACATATATATCTGCAATGCACAACCATGGTAAGTTGTGTTCTGATTTCTGAAAGGAAATTGGTATTGTAATCATACCAGTTGTTCATCTTGAACTGAACACTTCAACCATAAGCTATAAACATCCAATAATCTTATATACATGGCGAGGGACTCCACCTTACAGCTAATCATAAACTGTACTGATGCTACAACGACGCACCTATAATCATTCGGAGTCTCATTACAAATTTAATTACTACTCACCAAATATAGAACATGGCCATTGTTTGAGCCCATACAGTCAAAGATTTAGATAGAGAGGTTCCAAGATCTTAAGAAGTAGGAACATCTATCAGAGGCGGTCCATCTTTATTACAGTCCATGACCGGCTCATCAATCAAGAGATCGCGTCTAGCACTAGCAGCAGCCAAAAACTCAACAAAACCAGCCACCTACTACACAGCCACCTACTACACGTTGACCAACGGATTGAGATCCCCGAGACAGGGGCAGCCTCGAGCTGCAGGAGGTTGGGTTGCGAGAGGAAGATCTCCTTGGAGGCAGAGCAGAGCTGCTTGATCTCCGACTCCTAGAGCCGCGCGTTCTTCCCGGGCTTGAGGGTCCTCACCTCCAGCAGCCGCCCGATGATGCTGCCCAGCAGCACCGGATCCATCCCCTTTTCCATGCTCGTTCTTGCTCCTCCCGCTGACCTCCTCGGCGCAGAACTTCTCAAGAGCACGAAAAACAGTGGGGCGCGGTGGACGGAAGCTGGCCGGCGAGCGAGCTGGAGGAGGATGGGCGGCGGCGGACGAGCTGGGAGGGGCGGCGGTGGCGCGGGCTGGAGGAGAGGAGGAACAGGCGAAGAGCAGGAATGAGGAAAGGCGGCTAGGGAGGAAGAGAAAGAGGGTTGGGGAGGATTGGGCTAGGGTTTGTTGTTTATGTACGTGTACTGACTCGTAATTTCCGAAAAGCACGGGGACTTTCTTGCAAAATAGCCACGGGGACCGATCCGCCGGCGGGCGGGGAAACAGATAGGAAACAAACAAAAAAAAGTCGCTGATTTGTGGGTCCAACCCGCGAATCAACCACAACGCAAAGATCCTAGCTCGCTTAGTATTCTTAGGGGATTCTTATAACTAAAACCAATTTCCTCGCAGTGCGGCAGGTTTACTAACCCTATTACCGGGTAAATTCATGTTATGCGGCAGCTTCATCGTGACCCGGTATGAACTAGGATCTTTCCCACATATATAGCTTGATGACCTGTACAATTTCTTACACCCTATAGGAATTATTGGTTTCTTTTTTTTTCGCGAGTCTTGTTGTTTATTTGTATTTTATATTATTCCACCAATAAAATTTATAGCTGAATGGTCGTATTTTTTTTGCAGAATACATATCTGAATCATGTGTGTGTACAGTGTACCTAGCTTCCATCGGCGTACTACATTCAGTCTGAATAACTAGAATGTGTGCCATTGGGTTTCTCAAAAATAGTAACCAGCGTAAATCTGGTTCAAGCACCTTGATAAGCTCAACTAGAAAGGTATATCTGAATTGAGTCACATATGATTATCTTGATTGTTTTGCTCAGGTGCGATCAAATATTCTGATGTGCATTTTTTTTCTTACCGTTGGCATTTGTGATTGCATTTGTTCATTTTTTTTATGTCCTATTAGTACATTATTATTGTATCTCTCGATTGATCTTTTTTTCTTTTGATTTTAATAAATATTAAAAAAATTCTAAGATTAGACGTGTGTTGCATGTGCATGCCTACTAGTATAAATGAGAAAGGTAAATGTAAGTTGTCTAAAATATACTGCATGATAAGAAAGTTAGGGTTTCCGACTCCGTCGGCGACTCCTTCTCCGGGCAGATTTCAAACTGCCTCTTTTGACGATCGGTTTTTAGCTTTTCTCGCCTGCTTCACGAGTTTCCACGAGAAGAGAAGGGAGACCTAAGTTGGTTTTTGATGGCGACTTCGAGCTACGGCAGCGGACCCAGGCTGGAGGAAGGTGATGATGCCCTAGCTAGGGCCATGGACAATCTGGAGTTAAGGGAAGGAGAGCTGGACGATGTTTTCATCGGGCATGAGGTTCTGGATGATCTCAAGAAAGCGGCAAGATGGCTGGCGGTTGCTAGGGTGAATACGCGGAAGCCGATCGCTCTTCGACTTGTTCGAAACACTCAGAGGGGTTTGGGGGCTAACATATGATCTAGAACATCGGAAGGTGGATGATAACTTGTATACTTTCAAGGAGATTGGAAATTGCTAGATGTGAAATATGAGAATATTGGAACGGCTATCCGGAGTCTTTCCGACCCCGACGGGAGATATCTACGGGGCGGGTAGCAACCGCACCCTACTTATTTAGAAAGGACTATACAAATGGATCAAAACGTACACATTTGGTATCTAGTTTGGGATACTTGTTGCAAAGAAGCAAAGTCCCATAATAATTGAGAATTAAATATAAGTAAATCCATGTTATCCACACTTTTATTATTACAGCATCGATGAGAAATAATCTCCATCATGAGAAATAACTAGTTAAATGCCCGTGCGTTGCCACGGTTTAACAGTAACTTTGTTATTGCGTGTATTGTATTTGTTTCTCTTTTTTTAGTGGAACAAGGGTTCGGATTTTGTGACTTCAATAAATATGAATAAAAACTATAGCCAAGAAATCACAATATAACCTAATTATCTCAAATTTGTTCACAAAGCACATGTACATTATGCAATGCTGATCACGAAGTCGTCTACTCTGGCAAGCGTATGCTGATTTTTTGTCAGTATCATCTACATAAATGTTTGTATATACTCATACTATCTTAACAAATATATCCTGCTTGCCTCCACAACCGAGTCGAACATTTGTTAGGGGATTTACAATTCTAACTTGCTCATTCAACAGTTCCACTATCTGATACATTGTGCGCCAAACAACTGAATTTGGACAAAGCAAATTACATGGCATCGCATACTGTTTATGACAAAGCAAAAATATAATATGACAAAGAGCATCGACCAACTATAAAATGAAAATAGAAAAAGTCAGTCCAGTTGTAATACAATCCAGGGTATCAATAGTTATTTCTAGGTAAATAGTTGAATGCCCGTATGTTGGCACGGTCACTCAAGTTATTTTTATCGCCGCACATGCATACATAATCCACGTGAAAAGTTTGATGGCGCATCGGATATATAAATAAAGACACCATTCTAATCAATATTTAACGATCAATCCTTCAAATCGAGGAAATGTCGTTTAGGTTAGTCAAACTACTGGAGCATGCTTTATTCTTAAAGTTTACATACTTATATTTTACATTACATTTTATGTTTTGGTTGGTTCATAAGTGAAGTACAAGGAAAATGTACACTTTGGAATTTTCCATGAATTTATATTTGTTTCTTATTATTCTCTTGATTCTTTTTTCTAGATATTTGGTAGATGAGATAATTGAGAACTTCGTCAACATGTTTTCTGATCTTTTCGCTTGATTCTGTATTATCCCTATTTTGATGTGACCTATATAGTTATATGTAGATATCATGGCGGACAAAACCACTTGAAGGTAACAAAAGCTAGGGAAAACAATTCTATATGAAGAGAGACATTACTCAAATAGTTGTTTATGTTGCAACCACGAGTGTCGAGCAACAATTGTATGCACGAACCAACACAGGTTTAACTGACTATAGTGATCATACAAGGGTAAATATGTATGAGATGGCCGGACAGATAAGTAGACGTAATGTTGCAAATGTACCAGTATTAGATGCCAACAATGAGAGATAATTAGCATAAATTATTTGTTTGTAAAGTCCCCCCTGACTTTTTTCTTTCAAGGAAAGACATGCTTTACCACAAATTTCATACATTGCAAGAACTTGCTTAGGTCCATAAGTTTCAGGAAGAAAAATTATATATCATCTGACATGAAACTCCACAAATCAATGGGCATCATATAGAGTCTACTTACGGTGCAAAAGAAATAAATAAATAAATCATGGCAGTGACTCTCCGGTTAATAAGGTAAAAAAAATAGTGCAACAAAAGGTCGGGGAACTCTAAATAGATGATGACCATCATGTACCCATCTAGTTGTCTTCACATCATCTTCTTCTCCGTCCCACTCAATTATATAAATATTCCATTGACATTCTTCTCTCCAATGTTCAGAATTAACTCTCCAACTTGATTTACACTGTATGATCAAAATTGTTTAGGATGTTGAAAGCCAAACAATGAAGATAATTGAAATATTACACAATCATGAAGGAGATATGCCCTAGGGGCAATTAATAAAGTGTTTTATTTATCATATCTCATTTGTTCATAATACGTTTTTGTGTCATGCTATAACTGTATTAAGCGGAAACATTAATACACGTGTGATACGTAAAACAATCAGGTCCCTAGTAGCCTCTACGTGACTAGTTCATTGTGCAATCGATGATCGAGGTTTCCCGATCATGTGACATGGTGTCAATTTGACAATGGAGTCATGTCGTTGGTAGAACGATGTGATGGACATACCCAATATTTATATGGCGTAGTCATTACGCCTTGACCGTGAGATCAACTCTTATTGCTATTCCTGAAAGACACTTTGATTGCATCAAACGTCATATCTTAACAGTGTGACAATAAATGTGTCATTCTCGGGTGTCGGAAAGGAGTACGTTGAGACGAGGGGTCAAGAGCGGAATTTGCCAGTCCGCATAGCAGGATAGATACTCTAGGGCCCACTCGGTGAGATTATGTCAAATAAGCTTGCAAGCGTGTACTAGGTCACCAGGACATAATATCATGGACGAGTAGAAGATAGCGGTGTCGGTAACGAGATCAAGCTAGGTATCGTGATATCTATGAACGAGTCTCGGACACGCTAAGTATCGCCATGGCAAAAGGTTTAAGACTCAGACGTCTAGGTTCGAACGACAAAGTATTCGTTATCTCGCAGGGATTAATTCTGGGTATTCTTGGTCCACGAATTAGTCATTGATCGGAGAGGATGTCTCGATCATGTCTGGTGAGATCTCGAACCGCTAGGGTAACACACTTAATGGGAGTCGACATATTTACCGGAATAGAAATTAGGAAAAGAGAGCACCGGGAACGTCCCGGGAAAGATCCGATAGAGATCGGGCAGCGACGAAATAGTTTTCGGAGCCGGAATAAATTATGTAATATGTATTTAATATTAATTAATGTAATTGATAGTTAAATATATTTTTATTTAATTTTTTCTGAATTTTTAAAGGCAAAATACCCTAAATGGGCCCTCTCATGCAAAGAGGGCCCATGAAGGGGGAAGGTTCCCCCAAGGGAGGAAGGGGAGTTCGGCCGGCCCTAGGTGGGCCACATGGGGCCCACCTAGGCCGGCGCACCATGTTGGCCGGCCGGGGCTGGTGTGGGATTAGTCCCACACCGCCCGGCTGGCAAGGTTGGCTGCTCCCTTCTCCCTTTATATAGAGGTGCACCCCTGGGTTTTGAAAGACACCAATTCCTCTCTCTCTTTCTCCTTGATCCCATGATTCCCTTGTTGGAGTTGCGCCGAGGAAAAGTTCTCTCCACCATACGCACACCGCCGTGCTGCTGGTCTCCCGGTCCCAGTCTTCCGCTGCTTCGTCCCTGGATCGGAGCCCGGAGTTCGTCGGCTTCACCGTACGTGTGTAACGCCCTGCGAGGTGCCACGCTAGTGGTGCTAGAGGTCTGCTTCCTCTACACGACCTCGAGGTCTTCGTCGGCTTCATCGACAACGCTTGTGCGGGAGCGTAATCCCCGCTTTTCGGTCTACAAGGGTATGTATACCGATCTCCTCCGTATTACTATATTTGCATAGTATAGATCCTGGCTAGTTTTTGGTTATCGCTTTTAGGAAATTTTTTGTTTTCTGCCTGCGATCCCCTTCAAATCAAACTCCCAACTTTTTTACACTATCCAAACTGGTAAACGCTTTTCATTATCAATTGTAACAGTTCGACATTATGTAGCGGTGCTCACAGTTCACATAAATGCTGGAAAGTGAACCAATTAAATAAATGCATATTGAAAGATAAAATATACAACTATCTACATCTCAAAAGTTAATCATTATGATGACACTGACTGGTCGTTAATAAGCTTCGATGAAAGCTAGTGTCGTGGTTTGACGCCCTGGCAGATACAATAAGTGTTCGGGTATAGAAAGTTGCTATCTTAAAATAGAACTCACTTATAGAAGTGGTAAACTGGTAACAGGGAAAAGGCATTTGTCCTGCCTATATCTTAATTTTGAAACTGACGACACCTCCCAAGTATGAACATCATCTCATAACAGCCTGCTGCTGCAAACTAATATTAGGCAATAGAAAGTGATATGTTGTGTTGTGTGCCAGCAACGAACGAAGACTAAGTCACATCCATTCTGAAATGCAAGGAAGTAAAAAATACGTGGAGAACTATGAATCTTTAGGAATATATATACTCTGTGTCAGAGGGGGTGCATGTGATGCTCGCTAAACAATAGGAAGTTGTGATCAATAGTGTCTCTATGATGTGTGATAGGAGAATTACAGGAACACGACAAATTCATTTCTCTAGATAAAGTCTACTTTCAAGCTTGCTAGTGGGATAGTTAATAGAAAACTACTTTTCACATGACAAGAGGTAGGAGGATAAATCGCAGCAAAAGATGAGCCAAACCAGTAGTGGATAATCTGAAGCTGAATGTTGATGGGTGCTTTTACCACATCGACTCAGACAGAGGGGTGAGCATTGATTGTTCGAGGTCATATTGCAGATTTCCGGGGCTCGAAAGCTGTCAGTGGTTTTGTCGTTGCATAGGCATGCTCAGCTCAAGCCTGCAAATGAAGAAGATGAAAAGCAATGATCAATTAATTTGAATCTACAATCCAGGTAAGGATATACGTAAAAAATAAGACTACTAACATATGAACATACAGATTCTTCAGAGATAACCAAGGAAAATGAAAGGTTGCTTTGATCATAATGTCCAACCTTGAAAAGCAATCATGAAAGAAGTAACAGAAAAAGGTGAAATGAAGCTAAATGAGAAAAGGTGGCCAGAATGATGGTGCCGCTGGGCACACCGGATAAAAGCAACCACGGACACATGTCCGACGAGCCCGAGAGGGACAAAATAGGTTCATTTCGGGACAACATTTGGGGAACGCCACTCGACTTCCGATGACTTTATCAGTTAAACCATGTTGAATCTAATCATCATTGTTACAATGTTGAAGGCACATGGCAATCTATAGTAAATACAAATCTATGCCATCTTAATACAAACGCAAGTATATACATCATACATGGAGCTCTAGAAAACCAGTATACTTATCCTCGAGCAATAGCACATCATTATATATTAAAAATTTGAAGGAAAAAGCCCTATTATAAGCAACACAAAGATAAGAAGAACTCACCCCATCCCAATGCATACTACCACACATCCTTGGTGCTTAAACACAAAAGATATTCCATAAAATTTCAGTGTATTACCCAGGAGTTGCCAAGGTAAGCTTCATGATCCTTGCCGACAGCACATGGTCCCTTGCATCCTAGAATCGATAGCACAAATATTTTTCGTTAATCAGGTGATCTATGAGAATAATTTCAGCTCAGTAGATAGGGACATGTTTTTAGCAGGAATCGCCATTTTATTTCCCAGCTCAGTCAGTCAGATGACTATGGCAGCAAGAAGTAAACACAAAATATTTTTGGGGGTTGCAATGCTCATGCCAATCTAGAGTGAAAAAAATAGAATACAAGTACTATTTAAGCATCTGCTCATCAAACCACGACTTTTGTGTGATATGGACAAAGAAAAAAAATCAATACCTTCAAAGACGGAGGGACCATAGCATGCATGATGACAAGAAGTCGTCAAGCTTGACACCATCAAGGGCTGCTGTCTATAAAGTGATAGTGAAAAATCTCTATAAGAGAGCTATTGATAAAAACTGGATGTCGGCTGAGTTGTGCAAGAACCTGTGCAAAGAAATTCAGAGAATCGGTTCTCCAAAAAAATTAGAAGGACATAGTACAAGCAAAAAACTATTTTCTGAGAAAGATATGGCAGTGACTGGTCCAACATGGCCGTCAAAATTCACAACGCTTGACGCAAAAATAAGTTTTCAGTCATGTATGGCATTGGAAGACCATGGCATGGATATCAAGCCGAAAATCCAAAGAATGTTTTGGTGTCTTAACTCTTACCTGAGCTTTCACATCCCAAATTTGGACAACGGCCTCAGATGTGCTTGTTCCAAGGATAAGACCCTTAGGGCACATGCTATTGTTGTGTATCCAACTTGTCTAGAAGCCCCACCTACCTCAGAAACAAGACTTCTAAGAATTGAAAATATTTACATGTGCATGCTTGTGGAAATTTGTTCAAAGTACAGACCCGTGTGAGGCAAGACCCTATTGATAAGCACCACATGTTATATCTGGATTAAGTTACAAAGTACTTCGAGTCACATGGTCACCGACAGCTTCAACATGGTGTACTCTCTACAAGAAATATCAGAGCTTAAGATAACACCAGCTTCAAACTTAGTTTGCTGCTATTTTTCTCAAATCTACTTGGATATCGTGTGAAAAATGACTGCTTGTTTACATCTAAGATGATAATTCTAACGAGTTAAGAAACTCTTCTAAGAAGGATACCCAAGATATTGTCTCCACAGTGAAACAAACAAAGTGCACAAGTAGATTCAGTAATCACAAAGTACAGCCAATTTCAACCTAAGTTGTAACCGTAAGCTTTTTTCAGAATCAAGAATATATCCTATTGATAGATCCTCACTTTCATTCTACTAACCAAAATGCGAGTCTCCATCTTTGCTTGTTCCACACCAGAACAACCTTCAAGAAGAGATCATTCACCAACGATCAACCAAATCAAGTTACAAAAGGAAATGAGCGAAAGCGTTAAAAGACATATGTTGTGCTATAAGAATATTCTATCTTGGAATGGGGAAACAAATGATTACAGAACAAAGAGAACTATTAAACAGTAAGCATCAGAGTTACTACTTCTAACTGTTCATAAATTAGTAAGAGATACGTAAGACATCAGATTTGGATCGTGTAAGTGGTGGCTTGGGAAAACGATAATGCAATTTGAAATGTGAAGAGCTGCTACTCCCAGCGGTGCTAGCTAGTAGCTAGTAGCAGGGGTAAAGGTAAGAGTATGGCCACATACAGGGGATCACGGCGGTCGGACGCATGAAACCAGACGGGGGCTCCGCCTCATCGTGAGTCTCTCATCTCCTGCACCTCCAGTGGGAAGGAGGGTTGGCGCCGGTGGGGAATGAGGTCAGCCGCCGGAGTTAGCACCTAGGAGCCGATGCGCTGATCTAGGCGCGCTTGGAACGATGGCTCCCGTGTGAGCCACGAAGAAGTGTCGGCAGGGTGGGACGAGCTCGGACTTATGTTGGGGCAAGGCAGGTCGGGCGGCAGCGTTGACACTTCGATCCTCCCATTCCCTATGCCGGAGCTCCTCCCGTGCCTATGTCCTGGCCATGCTCCACCGAGTCCACTCCATCTTTCCTCCTACCCATGGGGCAGCTCATCCCATCCCCGTCGATCCCTGTGACCGAGCTCCCGCATCGGTGAGCGTCAAGGCTAGGGTGGCCAGCCATGAACCGGCCGCGTAGAAAGGTGATCGATGGATTCGGAGTAGATCGCCGTGCCGGACTGAACTACGGGGTGGGGGTCGGCGAGGGTTGTCGTTGGGGAAGATGAAGTTGTGGTCGGCGGCGGCGTGGATGGAGGAAGGGGACGGAAAAGAGGGCAGGTCGTGCGGTTCTTTACTGGGCCGGACCGTGATGGCTGGTAGATTTGTCTGCGCGCGACGAGGCGAAAGCGAGACAAACCAGCGATGGCCTGGCAGACGAAATCGCGCATGACGTACTTACATTGAACTCCCATTTAATAGTAAAGATTAAGAATTAAACAAGTACAAGTATCTAGAGCCACGTCGGTCTCAATTTTCGCTTCGGCACCGAAATCTCCCGCCGCAGTGCCGCACCCGCCCGCGTTTTCACTCCCCTTCCCTCCCTGGCTCTCCTCTTATAATCCCCATCCCCCCCCAGAGAGCCGAGAGATCCCGAGACACTAGTAACCCAAAATTCAAAATCCAAATCAGGAGAGAGAGGAGAGCACCCCAGAGCCAGATCAGGTCGTAGCTCCCCCTCGCCGTCGATGGACCCCGCCGGTGGAGTGCCGGCGCCGCCGACCGTCACCGTCGAGACGCTCGAGCAGGCGGAGTACATGGTCGACTTCGTCGCGGGGCTGCTCCGCGTCCCCATCACCGGATGTGGCCGCCCCACCCCTACCGCCGCCCTCTTCCTCCCCCGCCCGCACACCCTCGTCGTCAGCGGGGTGGATCCACTCCGGGACGCGCGTGCCATCCTCCAGCGCGTCGAGTTCGCTCGTCACGAGCTCGCCTGGCGGGTGGTCCGCAGGAAGCTCCTGCTCCAGGTCGCGCGCATCGACGCCTGCCTTGAGGAGATAGAGTCGCGTCTCCTCCCGCCGGTCGTCGAGGACATCCACAACCGCGCTGCCCTCCTCCTCCTCCTCCAGCAGGGTGAGCGTATTCTGACTCTGGGTACGGGGTTCTCTCTGATGGACGGACACGACCCGCACCTCCGTACACTCGCCGTAGAGGTCTACGGGATGATCTACCAGGTCGACCAGTTCCGCGGGTCGCTCGGGCCCATCCTAGTTGGTGCTCTTCTGTATCAGATCGGCAGTACCATCAGGAATGCCCGGGAGCACTACCAGATCAGGTTCTACCACTAGTGGGGCTGCCTATAGGTGCAATGTGATAATCCATGTCGAATACCAGTGATGTCTCTTTAGATCTGCAATTGATCCATCTAGAAAAACATATACAGTACATTTCCTCCATATTTTCTGTCTGAAGAACTACAGTTTTGTATGTAACTGGCTTTGGTTTAACTACTGAATGGGGATTGCAGTGATGAATCTATACTATATATATATATATCATGTGCTATGGTATTCCATTATGATGGATAGCTCTGTTGGTCGTTTGAGAGTTATGCAATTGTTATGATGGATTTGGGAGTTATCTGGGTGCAAGTGTTATGATGGATAGCTCTGTTGGTCCTTTGAGATTTCTACCGTAGAGTTTACCATACTCTGACATATATTTACACTGTGAGAGTAGGCCACTTTGCCTGATTTTATGGTCTCAGTACTACTATCAGCCTAGACCTTAGTACATTAGTACAGACTTTACAATACCATGTACAATCAGACGTCTTCCTCTTCCTTTATAGCCTGTTGCATATAGTTGGAATTTCCCTGGTAGCTTTTTCTTCTTCTACACTTGTGGTCTCAGGTCATTCAGATTGCAAGCAAGTAATTGCATTCAATCTACTGGTAGGTGGTGCTTCAGGACGTCCAGTAGATAAGCTGTAATTGCATTCAGTGACCATCTTGCCCGCCTCTCTGATTCTTCAGCGTCACGCAGCCGTTTCTTGATATCAAGGAACCGGCAAACATTGAAATAATTGAGGACAATAGTGTAGTTTATAGCAAGGAATTGGAGCACCGTCAAAACTGCACTTTCTTCGTCCTCTAATCTTGTTCCATGTTTACCTCCTTGTAAAATCCTTTGCTCTTGCTCTGCATTTGGAAATGCTGAATGCTTAGGTATATCCATGACAAATCCAGCATTACATACAAACATCATTGGTAGGTGCAGAGTCCAATTTGTAGATAGTTAAGGGAAATGCCATGTTTGCAGGTGCCTTTACCAGTTCAGTTCTTGAAAGGTAATGCATCATACAATCCTGCATGTACAAGGTGTTTGAGTAGACTGTTCTAAATGCTCAACATATAAAGTTGAGTATATACAGTAAGTGCGGTAGCCGTAGAATTTCAGTACCTCAGGTGGTGCCAAATGCCATTTCAGTATGTCCTCAGGGCCGATATCTGGTGAAACAAGATTTGGGCAGTTGACAGTGAAGCGCGAAGGCGTCGGCGATGCGACGGGCCAGCGAGGCTGCTGCCTGCTGTCGTCAGCTGCAAGGCCCCAGCGAGACCAGGAGATGTTGGCATCACACTCAAGGGTTCATCGAGGCTATGGGGTGTGGATGTCATCTTCGAGGACCAGGCGGGGCTGCGGAGTGTTGGCAACATTGTGGAGGTCAGGCAGAACCAGAGACATTGTTGAGGGCCATGCAGCGTTGGTGACAGCGCCGAGGGCCCTGTCATATCGGTTGTTGGCTGTGGTACTGCTGACAGGCCGCTCGTCGATGTAGGCATTGAGGGACGGAGACGGCTGACAAGCTCGGCAGCGATGGAGGTTTGCCAAACTGCAGAGAAGGTGCAGGTGACAGCAATGTCTTCGATGCATTTGTGGAGAACTTCGGCTGAGATGGTGCCCATTATGCCTCGATTGATGGTTTTCATTGGCGTCGCTCAGGTTGGTACATTGGATGGCAGCGTTGTGGCCGGACTGGCCATGTGACTGAATGGGTTCCACATCGAAACGCTAGGGTTGCTTGCTCGGATGCTGGCCATGCGGGGCTTGGCTGAAGCTGTGAGCGATGGAGGTTTGCCAAACTGCAGAGAAGGTGCAGGCGACAGCAATGCCGTCGACGAATTTTTGGAGATGCCAGAATGAGAAAACAACGGAAGGGTGGGACTGTGGCCGAACCTAGTACTCTGACTGGAGCTTTCCGCTGGGAACAACGCGGTGCTACTCCCTTCGGTCGTTTGCAAATTGCAATGGCAACTGTGTACTGAAGTTGATCTCATAACCTGGTGGTGCCAATCGGTGGTTACCATTGTTATTACACCTTCTTCTCCTAGTGGAGCTGCTGGTAGGCTGATCCATGGGTTGCTTGCCTGCTCGTGCAGCTGAATATGCTACTCTAGATGCGGTACATCTCGATGTGCCACCCCTAGGAGTTATGGATGCAGATCTTGGTGGCGTAGCCGGTGGATCCTGAATGGAAGAATATGCTTCTTAGTAGATTACAAAGTACCATCAAACATAATTGTACGTACAAGAGAAGTAATCACCTGTGTGTCACTGCCTTCTTACTGTGTAGTGAGCTGCGAATGGATATGTACCGACGACTTGCACTGTGCCTTGAGGTGCCAGCGGGCTTAAATCAGACGTGGCTCATCGTAGGGCGCGTGGTGCGTTTTGGGTATTCTGACACTCCCATTTCTCCAACTTGTACATGCAACGGCGGCCATTCTATGACAGCATTTTTTTTTTCTAAATTTATGTACCGGAAGTTAACAGGGGTTAATTAGGAGAATTGGGGACGGTGCTACTACTGAGATATGGGTTGATAACTGGCTTCTACACGGGAGACTATGCCAAGACCTTTATTATCAAGAGTGGATGATCCACCACAGCTAGTGCATGATCTCATTGACCATACTTCAGCCACATGGAGAGAGGACTTGATTCGGAATGTTTTTCTTCCTATGGATGCTAAGGTAATTCTAAGTATACCTTTGTGTACTAGCCCAGTGTCGGATTTTTGGGCTTGGCATTTTGAGAGGAAGGGTAATTTCAGTGTGAGTTCTGCTTATCGGATGTTGATCAAAACCAAGCTTACACGGGAAGATTGGTTGTACGCTGAAGGGGGCTCTTCAAATCCACGAATTGAAGCCAAAGCCTGGGAGTCACTATGGAAATTGAAGGTGCCGCCAAAACTGATTTTTTTTTATATGGAGGTTAGCCCAGCATTCGATTCCTACGGCGGATGTTTTACATCATAGAAACATGGCACATACTGATGCATGTTCTCTATGTGGAGGCCAGGACTCGTTGAGGCATTCACTTGTCGAGCGTCCGATGTCATCAAGTGTTTGGGCTCTCGCTGATAGTGATTTAGTTGACAGGATAAGAAAAAAAAAGAACGGAATGCAAAAAATTGGTTGTTTCAGCTGAGTGATGAGCTTTCACATGCAGATTTTACTCTCATGATTGTCACACTTTGGGCTATTTGGTCGGCTAGAAGAAAGGCAATCCATGAGAATATTTTTCAAAATCCTTGGTCGACACATTCTTTCATCAGATTCTATATATATTGATGAGTTCATGTCTATTCTGCCATTCTCAAGAGTGAGCAGGCAGCTGTAGCTTCACGAGTGAGGCGTAGATGGATTTCTCCACATAATTCAGCGATAAAAATTAATGTTGATGGAGGCTTTACTAGTAATAATGAGTTATGTTCAGCTGCTGCAATATGCCGAGATGCAGAGGGTAAATACCTGGGTGCTTCGGCACTGGTTTTTCAGGGGATAACTGATCCTGGTACGGCTGAAGCTTTGGCATGCCGTGAGGGATTGTGTTTGGCTGATGATCTGTTGATTAGGAGAATTCACATTGCCTCGGATTGCAAAGAAGTGGTGGATGATATATCTAGTTCCACATTGGGAAGGTATGGATCGATTGTTAAAGAAATTCAGAGAAGAGCCAGGGCTTTTGATTACTGTTCTTTCTTCCATGAGACTAGAAACTCAAATTTTGAAGCGCATGATCTCGCCGAACATGCCCTCTCTTTAGGAGTGGGACGACATGTGTGGTTAGGTACTCCTTATGATCAGAATATTGTACCTATGAACATTTGTGTTGATTAATAAGATCTGGCCTGGTGGGCCTGGGTGGGCCCCTAGATTGCAAGTAGGGTTGTCAATGGTCGTTCCGGAGGTGCCGGACTTGCAGCCTTGAGAGTTGACACCGTTCCGCCGCCATGTCCTCCCTCGAGGCTAGCACCTATACTGGATCGGGCCTATTGGCTCGTTTCCGGTGAGTTCGTCCATGTCGTTTCGGGTGGTAGATGCAACGCTTGTTCGAGCTCGTGCACGCCGGGGTGGTGTTCTTCGGCCTAGGCGGCGCACTGTCCTATTCTTGGGGGCTACCTGAGATGGGATAGGTCGGTCGGAGCGTGGTGGCGCCTCCCCTTGGCGGCAGGGCCGTGGCCGTTGTAGTGCTGGTTCGGCGCGCCGTCCCCGGCCCAGATCTGGGCCCTCTGGGCCCATCTGGGTTTTAGGTGGGCTAGACCAAATCTTTCAATGGCGCGTTCCTCTATACACTGATGACGTAGAGCACCTCGGATGGGGGGCGGCGGCGTCAACGGTGTGCCTTCTGCAGCGCAACGGTGGGAGCTTCACGGGTCTCTCAAGGCAGAGAGGCCCGACCGGGCTTGCGGGCCTGGTGTGGTCATGTTGTTGTGTCCGGTCGGTTTCTGTCTATGACGGTGGAGGTTGGTCCCTCCCGCACGTCGGCGGTGCTACGGCTCCTAGTCCCGGCTCTTCCTCTTCAGTGTGTAGGCTTCTCTGCTCTTGGCCGTGGTGAGACTTTGTGAGCGACTTCGCGCTCATCTGGCGCTGGGTGGTGGGCGGTGTGGTGGAGTGTTCCGGTGCGCCTGGGATGATGGGGGTCGGGAGAAATCCTAGTCGGCTTGTCCGACGTCGACGCGGTGGCGCCTGTGGGTACCACCAGTCCTTCCTGGAGGGCGTCGGGCGTTCCCCCTTCTCCCCGTCGCGTACCAGGGGAAACCCTTGGCAGCAGTGTCGCATCCCTCTTCCCGAAGGTGTTGTTTGGTACCGGCGCGTCGGAGCACTAGGAGCTTGGTGGGAGGCCTTGGTTGGCACAGCGGTCACAAAGTTTGCTCACTTTGTCGATCCGCCGTTGTCGGCATTTTTATTTTATACTTTCTCTTATCTTTTCTTTTGGGCGTGCTTGTGCAGTTTCCGCCCCAGCACTGTCGTTGATTGCCTGTTTCGAGGAGGAATAAAGTGCGTATTTTCCCTCAAAAAAAAATATACCGGAAGTTAACAACACTACTTCAGAATATCTCGAAAAGTGATTTTTAAAGGATTTGCTCAGATCTTTAGGAGCAAGCAGTTTTTTATGATGTTAAATGGACAAATACTGGTTTTATGGATATGCTGAAGCTGATATCCCAGGAACCAAAAATAAAGATTCTTGCAAACTGTGTGCTTACAGATAGAAGATCATGCAGAAGAGACGGAAGTTGAGGAATTAATTTAGAGTCTTAAAAGGGAACTTGGTTTTGAGATCAATGATATCAATTGGTCAGAAAAAACCAATGTAGTGATGAGAGACTCAAACTTCAGATGGAAGTAGCATATTTGAAGAAAGAAAATTGTGTTTTCAAAGACGCCGCGTGTGAGTTCAAGAACGGCTGGCTGAATACGCTCACCCTTTTATCGTTTCGAAAAAAGAATACGCTCACCCTTTTAGACTATGTTCATGGTATGGTTCGTACTGCCTGTTGGGCTGCTACTTCCACCTTTTATGTATTGGGACCAATTAGCAATACAGAGGAAGTCTTAGGCAGAAGTATTGTTGTCTCTGTAGATGTGCTCTCTGATTTAACTGTTGCTACCGCTGAAGTGCTGGAGCCAAAATTGATAGTTGGAAATGCATAACCGAGTAAATGGTTCTCGTAAATCCTAATGTGGTTTTGTCGACCAGATAGCCATGTTATTGTTGCCAGAAATATCTTCATTGTTTATAAGGTGCGTCTTCTCGATCGTCTTCGTTCTTCCTTTTACCACAGGTCAAAACAATCTCATTTGATTTGTTTTGGTTTCTCGATTGCACCTGTAGTACATACATGCTGAAGAGCGAGTGTGGAACTTGAAGATGAGGGTAATAAGAAGGTAGAGGTACGAGTCTGTGGGCACTGTGTTCTCATGTCCGGATACTTTGTATGGTTGAAGACTAGAGAAATTTAGTACCTAAACTGTTAACATAAAACTCTCTTCTTATAGTTTAGAAGTCGTCTCTCCTTTTCGGTAGACACCACCCAATGGCCCTCCTTTTCGTCCATTGGAGAGTGGTGGAGGTCCGTCATCTTCACCAATGGCACCCGGCGAAAATCCTTGGCTTCACTCATCATGCTCGTATGTTGGGAGATTTGGAATGAACGTAATGCACATGTTATTCGCCACGGTATCTACCATGCCAACAGTGGTTGTGATTTGGATTAAATCTGAAGCAAACATGTGGTGAACGGCGGATGCTAAGCACTTGAGATCTATTATTCCGGGAGTGTAGTCCTCTTTGTTGTTTTGGTGTTTCGTGCAGGTTTTGGCTCACGGGCACCTGTAGCGACAACCATGTACATACAAGAATATCTATTCTTGAGCAAAACTCTGCGCACGTGAAGGACTACAATGTCCTCCTCAAGCTCGTGACGGCCAAGTCCATCCGCTCGGAGCACCGCCGCATGAAGAAGCAGCGTTATCTTGAGGAGGAGCTCGAGTCGTAGAACGTCGAGCTCCTCCAGCATGGGTTCGGCACGAGGAGGAGCACCTTGCACCAGAGCGGGAGTGGGATCAGGAGGCGAGGAGCCAGCTCGACTTCGTCATCGTCTCCTTCAACTACGAGTGAGCTCAGCGGCGGCGCAATGCGAGGTCTGGTGAGGTGTCACAGACACCTTCCGATGTACTAGATCTAGCCGTAGTTAGTCTAATTTTGTAAACTATGTATGTTTACTGATCAACTCATATGAACCGGAGAACAACTACTCTAAATTTTAGCACGAACATTTTTCTGAATTTTAGCACGATTTTTTTAAGGGTTGATTTGCAGGATCTGTTATGGCAAGCATGTTTTCTACCGGCGCGGATTGTCTGACTTAGCCTGCCCTGACTTTGGGTCGTTGACAGGTGGGTCCTGTATCTGGTTTTCTACCCTTAAAAAGTTTTAAGGTTCCCCTTATCCGAGTTATACGGGTTGGAAGTTTACGGTTACCAGAGATGCTCCAATGACATCTGCAACGCACGAACTCATGAAGGAACATTAATCAAATCTTCAGAAAGAATGCTGCAGTACATGAAACAGTCGGGATATCACGTATGCAGTCAGACTATGCACCGACCAATTTGATCTGAATAACAACATGAAACTTAAAAACATAATCAAGCACACATACCAATCGTAAAAAAAAGGTTCAGTTGGATACATCGGTGCACTCAACCTTAACACCTAATATCACTCCCTCCGTATCAAAGTGTGTTGATGTTTTAGAATTTTGATACGGATTTGCACAGTGAAATGAAGCAGTCGGTAATGTCACAAGGTCACCAAAACAGTATGCCAAAAGTGACAAGACATTAATACCAGAAGTATTGAAAAGGTTAAATGGTGATCAAACCCGAGTGTCACATAACAATTCGAACAGTAGAGCAAGCATACCAATTATATTCATTCCATCTGGCATCACTATCCAAAGTCATAACATCCACCGTACTGGAATCAGAGAAAGATGAACGCTCTCTTCCTTACCCTTAGTACCTCTGTCTGCAGCACGTTGAGCCTCTGGATGGCCTGGGCACGGGTGAGCCTGCCGTCGCTGAGCGCACCAGCAACGAAGGTGACGGTCCCGAAGATGTTCTCCCCCAGACGGCGCACCGTACCATCCAGGCCCTCGTCGATGCGGACGGACAGAAGTAGCAGTTGCTCAGCATGTCGGCGTAGGGCAGAGGTCATGACGTCTTCGTTGTCGGTGAAGCGGCGCAAAACCGGACCGACCGTTCGGCGAACAAGCCGGTCGAATCGTCGGAGCAGTTGAAGCTTGAGTTTGTCGCTGTTCTTGATTGCCCAGCCAAATCTCTGCTCCGCCGTCCTCAGAAGACGACGCATCTGGCGCGAGTCTTTAAGGCTTTCAACGGGGTGGACGCGGACGATGATCGGGCGGGGCGCGAGGACGGCTGCGGTGACGGGGTCGTCGATGATTCCGCTGACCGCGGCGACGAGGTTCTGAAGATCCAGAAGACTGTAGATCTTGAACTCGGCGAGAGCAACATCGCCGAGCGGTCAGAGAGGGTGGTTGTCGCCGTCGGCCATCGGCGGATCTCGGGATTTGCGACGAGCGCCGTCGAGGGGCGCGTATGGGTAGGAGGATCAGGCGAGAATGGGGAATTTAGGGCTTAGCTTCGTCCTGAAGGCGGAAACCTAGTACCGCGCACCCCCCGGACGGAACGAGCCGGCCCAATAAGGGCTTGTCCAGCCAGAATTGGGTAATGGGTAAATACCCCTGGGTATGCGCCTTCATGGGCCCGCTTTTGAAAAAAAATCATGTTTTTAAAATCTGAGCCATTTAAAAATGAACCGGGAAACATATTAAAAATAAAAGTTTTTAAAATCAGAACAATTTTAAAATTGGAAGCATTTTAATACACAAACCGCATATGCATCCGGTACTATTTTAATGCAGCCGGTACTATTGGCGTATTTTTGTCATCGTGGATCACCCATTTCGTCGGTAAATACCATACCGAACCCTAGATCAGCCATTTTGCTCAGGTGACACTCATGGGTGTTATTGTTGTCTAAGAGGATCTCCATCGGGGGCCTTTAGGGGGCAGACACCAAAAAACTGCACCAGTGGCACCCCTCAAAGTCTCGCCCGAGCGATTTTATGTCCGGCACCCCCAATGGGGTCTCCAAGTTTGGAGGCCCTCCTGGGGTGCCGGACATCGACTCGGGCATGGCCCTGATAGAGATGGCCCGCCCGTCATACACACGACGCGCCCCGCCCAATTCCTCTTCCTCTACATTGCCGGCCCGGCGCCAAAATCTTCCCTATCTTCCGTCCATTTTCCAAACCCTCGCCCTCGCCCACGCCGCCGCGACCTCCTCGCCTTCCGCCCAAGGGTGCCGGCCTCTCGACACCCAAGGGTCGCAAGCCGCCGGCGTCGTCGCAGCCGAAGAAGAAACCGATGAAGAGGGGGCCGCAGGAGCTTTCGTTCCCGGCGCCCCTGAGCCAGGACCAGCTCCGCGCCGCCACCTCCCAGCTTCGGCAACAACGACAAGTCAAGGCGAAGGACAAGTCGGCTGATCTGTCCTCGCCGAACGACAACGCCACCGCCGAGATGTTGGTCGCCATGAGCCAAAGCAGCCAAAGCGGGTTTGCCGGGTCGCCGTCTGTCCCGGCCTTCTTCGACAGCACCTCCGGCTACCCGTCGCAGCTGTCGCGGTTTTCCCCTAAAGAGCCACACCTCGATCTGAACGCCGCGCCGCTGTTCAGCGAATCATCGGCGTTGCGACGGACACCTTCCCCTAAACATGTGTTAGAGCTTTAAAGTTTTGAAATCATATAGGGAGTATGAAATAAGTTTTAAGGTATGTATGTCATTGTCAATGAATGATAGTGAATGAAAACTATATTTACCATGTTATCTAGATTTTCAAGAGCGGCTCCCATTGAAGGACGTTATTTCTACCCAAGGGTAGATCAACCCTCTTCTCTTTTGTTTACACATGCACACTTTTGATAAATTGGTCTGGCACTCCTCCCCACCATTGCTTACACAATCCATGGCTAACCGAATCCTCGGGTGCCTTCCAATCAATCTCAAACCTTGGAGGAGTGCCTATTTTTGAATAACATAACACTTTGAAACTTTCTTTTTGATAACTTATTGAAAACCATGTGAAGAGAATTGAACAATTAATTATTTGGGACTGGGCACCCCCTTTGCCAGCTCATTTGAAAGTCTACCTAACAAGTTAAACATAAAGTAACCCACATACTTTCTCATGAGCTAATAAACAGTGACACAAATAAGGGATAATAATTTCGAATAAAGATAGCACACGAAGTATTTACTTGGAGTGGCGCAAAATACCACATAATAGGTACTTATGGTGGACACAGATGGCAAAGGTTTTGGCTCTTGGTTTGGATGTATGAGAAGCATTCCCTCTCGATACAAGGCTTTGGCTAGCAAGGTTGGGTAGAAAGCATAAAAGTTGGTGGATACAAACAAATATACATGTAGTAAGAACAATCATGCAATTTTCCTGGTAAGCACAAACGTGGTGTGGCCGCCCGAGGGGCCCACACCACGTCACGGCACGGCCAAGGAAGGAGCCGCGCCACCACGTGGTGTGGCCGCCTCGTGGCCCCACTTCGCCTCTTCTTCGGACTTTCTTCGGACTTCTGGATCCTTCCGGGGAAAATAGGGACTTCGGCTTTTGTTTCGTCCAATTCCGGGAATATTTCCAGAACAACTTTTCTGAAACCAAAAACAGCAGAGAATAAGAACTGGCACTGTGGCATCTTGTTAATTGGTTAGTTTCAGAAAATGCATAAAAATGATATAAAGTGTATATAAAACATGTAGCAATTGGTATAATATAAGCATGGAACATAAGAAATTATAGATACGTTTGAGACGTATCATTGTGCTAGCAAGTCAATCCAGGGACTAGCACGATACACAGGAGGTCGCTACACAGGGATTTTTGTTTTCAAATCTGAATTTTTTTCTTCATATTTTTAAAATCTAATCCATTTTAAAAATGAACTAGAAATACATTAAAAATAAACGTTTTTAATTAAAAATAAACATATAAAAAATTGGAAGCATTTTAAAAATCAATCATTTTAGAAATTGAAACCATTTTCAAAATTTAGAACCATTTTCAAATTGGAACTATTTCAACCATTTTGAAAATGGTTCCAAAATTAAAAAATCGGAAAACAAAATAATCGTATATGTCGGCGCCACCAACTTCAAGAAGGCAAATTTGAAAATAATTTTACAGAACGGTTATATACGTTATTAGTTCCACTGAAAGACCATTTTAGCAAGAACTACGCTTCCGTTGCTTCTGTTTTCCGTCAGACCAGAGTTATAGGAAAACGAGAAACCAGATAAAAACGAAAAATAAAAATGAAACAAAACGAAATAAGAAAAGGTAAAAAATAAAAAATAAAAAAAGAAAAGGAGAAAAAGGAAAACAGAAAAGAAAACAAAGAAAAATAATAAACATTACCTGCGCACCCCACCTGCCGTGGGCCGGGCGATATATATGATTCGCGACATGTACTGCTCGCGATAGGATAAGGAGGAGATCCTGCTAGCGCTAGAGCGTTCCTCTGCTTCCGTGTTCCGTCAGACCAGAGTTGGATAAGGAGCCGACGCAACTTCATCTTCCTCGTGCGGTGTTGGATTCGAATTGAAATTTGAGACAGAGCGGGAGACGGGACGCCTCCCCTTTTTGGGTGTAAATAAATAGACACAGGCAGAGGGAGCAGAGGAAACCAGATCCAGATTTCGTGTCTATACGCCCAAGGCATCGTCGTCGTATCGATCATGGGGCTGATGGCGCTCAACCGGCTCATGTCCATACAGCGCGATCTCCGTTGCCAGCGGATCCAAGCCAACGGTAAGCTGCCTCTTCTTAGCCGACTCTGTGCACCTAGATCTTGTTCTCCAACTGCGTATGCACAAAAGAAACCTCTTTTTTATTCTTGTGTTCGTCTACGGAGAAAAAAGCTGATGTTTTTCAGTCTGATTAGAGCAAGCATCCCCATTTAGTTTAGCTTGATGTAAGCTGTGTACCCAGTCTTTCGTTTTGAGAGTAGATCTTATAACCAGTGGTTAGCAAGACCAGCCCCTTCCCAGTGCGAACTTGTTCAGGAAGAAAAGAAGATCAATTTCTATGAGATCTGAAGATTAATATTGACGTTCAGCGACCAAATACTTTGGTACTTGGTTCTGGAGGCGACATCAGTAGCTACTCGAACACTTCCCCAACACTGCCCCACGCAGGAGTTTAGTTGATCAGATTTCAGAGGCGCAATAGTAATGAAGCAAAAAGTCCCCTGCTAAGCTGGAGTAAATTTGATTGGTGAAGTAGCCTGTCATGTTCTTTTAGTTTGGACACCACTATGGTCAAATGAAACAGGTTGGGTTTCTAGCTCTAAGTCATTAGTGTTCTGCAGGCCCGCTTACTTTTGAGCGTGCAAATTGGATTCTCAAATAAACAAAAAATTAAGATTCATCATCACGGTTCACCAAAAGCTGGATGAGAGATACTAATTGGATTTCTGCATGTGAATCCTTTTGTTTATGAGTCGTTTTCTTCTGTTCATGACTGCCCTATTCATAACCATACATTATGTATCTCAGATGGATCTCACACTTCAGTGTCTAAAAGAAAGTCGCCACCCTTCCAAGGAGATGGTAATTCTGAAGGTGGTAAAAGAATGAAATATCCTGGTACAATCCTTCCAGAGGTATGTGATCAGACACTCATAATGGAAGACTTATGTTGCAAGCGAACTATTATTATGAATGCTCTAACTGCAAAACTTTCTTTATCTTGGCAAGCTGAACATATTTTTAATTTGCAGTCTCTTACAGTCCTATTCGGTTATTGTCTTTGCCTGGGCAGCTTGAATAAAAAGTATGAACATATCTTTGGTTCGGCAGTTTCCTACAGTTCTACGGGACTACTAGCTTTGTTTTGTTCTAAAGAGAGCAGCTTCCACTTGCCTGCAGAAAACTTTCTGTCATGATGGTTAAGACTTCCTATATAGAACTACCTACCCTGTACTTCTCTTGTTGCGGTTGCTAATATAGAATTAGTGTGTGGCGGTTCAATTCGTTCAGTAATTATCACCACCCTTTGCCATGTCTAGCACATGCCATCCTTGGCATCTCAAAACTGTAAATTTTCTGAAGGAAGCCCCATGCACATTGATAGAAACTGAAAAGCCCAATGTCGATACTTTTCAGATCAATAAGCACCAAGCTTCTATTAAGCGCTAGGTGCTAATTGAGCGTTTTGTCTCCACTTTTCTCTTTTCTAAAGGATTAAAGAGCTAAGCGCAATTAAACGCTTGTGTAAGCACAGTTGAGCGCTAGGCGTTTTGCTGCGCTCAGTGAACCTTGATAAGCACTTTATCTTGTCACTAATGTACTAATTTAAGTTTTGATGATGCCCCATGAAACTCCCTCCAATTCTTAATATTAATGTATTCTTACGTATATCAATACGTTTCTGTTATTTACTGCATTCTTTATCATTGTCCATTTGCTATTAACTGTTTGGGGAGAGGCTATTGCCCCGGGGACAAGAGAGAAGAATCGTTCTGATTCTTGCGTGATTATTTCTCATGGGGGCAGGGGCTACCTAGACCAAAACGACCTGGTGTCCATAAAATATTAAGAACTAATATCCAGATTCAACTATGTTGCAAATTACAAATACTATGGCAGTTGAAACCCCTATATATCTGGAAGGAAAAGAATCTAAAAAATGTACTTGCAAAATTCAAATTAGTGTCGATACTTACACTACTTCAAGCAGTTGAGACTTGAAATGAAGCGATACTGCTGGCACTGCACAGCACTAGGCAACCAAGCAATATGAAACACAGTCATGACAGGTCGGCAGCGATATGCTTTTTTTAATTATTAGGCAGCGATATGTTGAATACTATGATTTTGAATTCTTTTGTGTCTTGATATCAGTGACTAGTAACATTTTAGAGGTTACAACTTGAAGTTGCTGGCACCATATCATTCAAAAGTACACACTTCATATTTTGTTTTAACGATTATTTTTGTTGCGCTACAAGCAGGCATTTGTGGAAGTCCTTTTTGTCAGTACCTTTATTGATCACTACCACTACGCAAGCATTATCACAGTTGAAACATTGCAAAAACATATTTTAGTCCTTAGCATCACACGAATTTATGCTTGACATGTGCGACCGCAAAAATTTAAAGGGCCATGGCAACTCACGAGAATTCAACTAATAAATCGCATTACGCAAGTACTAGCCACTACTAAGACTTTTCCATATTATAAAACCACTGCATTTATGCTTGCTGTACCACATTTGCATACTTCCAATGCCCTGTGTACCCCTTTGTATTGTGTTGCATTTTGTGCAATGTCGCACAAGCAGCTGAGTTGGAATGTTATTTCATATTGTTTTTTCTTGTCCAGTTGAGATAATCATTTGCCCATGTTCTGCTTTTCTTGTATGCTTTTGCATGCAGGAGATCTGGTGTCATATACATTCCCTAATGCCGATGCAAGCTGCTGCACAAGTTGCCTGTGTTTCTCCTTCCTTTCTACGTTCGTGGAGACGCTATCCCAACCTTGCCTTTAGTAGGGCTATACAGTGCAGGAATGTAAATGCGCATGAAGAGGATGAATTACCAAAAATTCTCACCAGCAAAGTTGACCAAAGTTTGATGAAACACTCAGGCAACAGCATGAAGAAACTCAAGCTTGAGTTCTATAATTGCAACGTCAAGGCCTGTGATCTTGATCGCTGGCTTCAGATTGGCGTTACACCTGCGATCGAAGAACTCACAGTCCAGCTGCCATGGGACCAGAAAAAGTACAAGTTCCCATGGCCACTTTTATCTAATGGGAATGGAAACTCGATTCGGTATCTAAACCTTTCCTGTTGCGCATTCCGTCCAACAGTCAGACTTGGCTTGAGAAGCTTGACAAGACTCTTTTTATGTGATGTCCACATCACAGGGGATGAGTTAGCCTGCCTTCTTGACCATGCTTTGAATTTGGAGCAGCTGAGTCTCCAGCGTTGCAGCCAGATAATTAGGCTGAAGATACCTAGCTGGCTGCAGCAGCTGAGAGACCTTGAGGTTTTTGAATGCGGAAGACTGGAGGCAATGGAGATTGAAGCTCAATATCTCTCGAAGATTACTTTTGCCGCTGTCAATGAACTAGGACAGCTCTCACTTGGACAAGCATTACAATTGAAAACCCTAGAGATATATTATCGTGGTGCTGTTTGTTATGCTCGTGTTGAGCTTCCATCGAGCTTTCCAAGTCTTGAAAGTCTCACCATTTATTCATGGTCTGAGGTATACTCCAAATTTTCTGCTGACGGGATTTTTTATATGCTTATTGTGATATATAATACTATAGTAGTAGTCACACATTTGCATATAATTAATCTGATGAAATGTCTATGCAGATGGTCAGTACACCAATGGTCCCTAGCAAATTTGCATACCTCAAGCACTTGAGGGTTGTCTTTCCTCCAGAGTCATTATCACCCACCTATGATCATTGTTCTCTGATATCCTTTTTAGATGCTTCTCCATCCTTGGAGACTTTCTTCTTGCAAGTAAGGCACTATTGACCCTGCTTAAAAATTTAGTAACTATGGTGCAACCATAAACTGAGACACATTTGCCTTTTCAACTTTATTTAGGTGGTGCCAATAAGAGCGAAGCATCCATCAATTTTTGCAGATCCTTCAGATCTGAGGAAGATGACAAGGCACCGCCATAACAAGCTCAAGAGTGTGAAGATCGTTGGTTTCTCCTCTTCGAAGAGCTTGGTTGAGCTAACATGTCAGATTCTTGAGAGTACAACGTCACTTCAGTATCTTATGCTGGACACCACGGAAGGACATCCACCCAGATGTTCTTCTGTCCACAAACTGGGCAAATGCTTCCCCATGGATAGGAATGTCATCCTGGAAGCTCACAAAGCGCTCTTGGCTATCAGAACATACATTGAGGGAATTATCCCGTCTAAAGTGAAGTTCACTGTTGGGAAGCCTTGCAGCCAGTGCCATGTTGTTTGAGCTGTAGATGCCAAGTTATCACCCCATATCTAATGTTTATCTGCATCCTTCCTGTTCGTCAATTTTAGATGTTCAATGCTGTTTCTTAATTGATCAGGACCTACACCCTATACATGTTCAATGCTGTTTCAGAAATGTCCACTTTTCAGCTCTGTAATGAGCTTAACTAATCTATGTGAGTCCTTCGTATTAACTGTTTGTATTTTATTCTAGTTTGTATCTTCCATGCATCTCCATCTCTCTATATATATAGGTAAATTAACAGGTACTCCCTGGTGCCCATGCTCCTGGATGGAATACGGCAAGTTTTAAGTATGTAGACCACACAATTTTTTTGGGTATATATATACACATCTAAAAAATAAATTTGGTTCCCTAGTCTGCCCGCGGAGTGTTCCGCTCTTCCTTTCGTCAATGGCGTCGCGTTTGCGTTTCCTTTTCATTTTACTCCTCGAAAGTTTGGAAACAACCCGTGGTATTATTCTGTACCCTAGCGCCAATGTCGCTCTCCTCTCTCTCTCACGCGCCGCCGTCCCCCTCACGCGACGCTCCTCGCCGCCCATGCACCTGCACCTCCACCACCCTCACGCAACACTCCTCGCCGTCCATGTGCCGCTCCCATCCAACCTCTGTCAGGCGGGTTGCAGATCGCCTAGCTTATCTTTCGCGAGCTGAGCATCTAACCGACTTGTGGTTGCAGGATGCTCCTCATGCTCTAGCAGTTTTTCTAGCTGCTGATTGTAATCCTATTCCTGAGTAATAAAGTTCCTTTCTCAGCGCAAAAAAAAAAAAGAAAAAGAAGGGGCCGGCGTCGTCGTCATCGTCGGGGATGATCACGACGTCGTGGCGCTCCTGGAAGCTCGCCCGAAGGCGGTTCTGGGTCGCCTCCTCCATCAGGCGGCGCTGGCGCTCGATCTCGCGCTCCTCGTGGTCGCGGCGGCTCCAATCCAGGGCGAAGTCGTCCGTCGCCGGAGGCACGTCGTTGAGCGACGCCTCGAGGACGGCGCGCTGGCCGGGGAATTCCTCCTCCGGCTCGGCCAGCACGGCCGCCGCGCGCATGTAGGCGCGGTCAGGCGCCCATTCTGGCGCCTTCTCCTTCGGCGCATGAAGGCCGGGCTCGGTCTTCGGCACGCGCAGTCCGCTCGCCGACGGCCTTTGAGTGGCGGGCTGTTCGCGGATGAACAACCCCGCCGCGCGCCGGAGAGGGTTGGAGCGGCGAGGAGGTGGCGACGCCGGCGCCGTCTTCACGCGGACGGACGGCACAGACCGAGGCGGCGAGGGAGGCTCGGTCTTGACGCGGGCGCCGACGTACGGCGTAGCCCGAGAATAGGGGAGGCACGAGGAGAGGTGTACCTGGAGGTCGGCGTTGGCGGAGTCGCGCCGGAGGAAGAAGACGACGAAGCGCCGCCGCGCCTCGGCAGCCACAAGACAATATGACCCTTGTCGTCTTCAGTTGGCAGCGTGAGTTGAGTTGGCAACGGTCGTTGGGAATGTTGAAAGTCTCGAGATCAGTGGTGAAAGGATTTTGTCGTAGCCTCATCGGTCTCGTCAACTACAAGACAATATGACCCTTGTCGAGCTCTATGTATCTATCTCTTTTATACACACAGATTTTCACATCCATAACTTTTACATATGAGACGAGGAAAGTAATTACATGGAACGTGGCAACGCACGGGCACTCATCGCACGACCCTATTACTAATTCTTGGTTGAAGATCTTGAAACTGGCAGTGACCGAGTTTGTCGTAGAGATCAGCCTCATCGTCCCGTCAAGCACAACAAGAACATGGCCCTTGTCGAGCACTATGTATCTATCTCTTATATACACACATATTTTTACATCCTTCACTTTAACATATGCGAAGAAAAAAGTAATTAGACGAACTGTACAAGATTATTAGATGGATTGTGGAAACACACGGACCTTTTGCTAATTCTATGTTGAATTAAGTTAAAGCTTTGTTGACCCTTTAACCGTTACGGACGCATCGTGATTCGTTCACCCGAGAGTTGCACATGGGGTACAATTGCACTTGCGAGCATTGCACAGTCCCTAAATAGATTATCACAAGGGTTGGAGCCATGCAAGGAAAAACTAAAGTAACGAGAAGTGAATTTATGTATCTTGGACTAATTTATGTTTGGATGGCAAGTCATAAGCTCAAACATAAGATCTAACACTTGTATGTTGGGTATGTTGTGAAGCTCATAGATACGAATCCATCTATACCAAGATCGCCTGGGGTCTGATAACTTAGCAACCAGAACTTAGTCATGGAAGCCACAAATAAATAATGAAAATGTATTACACAAAGTAAAATAACGAGATTCTTAATCACTGATCTCAACCAAAATATGTTGTCGACCTCAAAAGAACCGTAAACAATCACTGATTTGATTTCCTTTGCTGCTTACATGCAAACCACTGTATCTTCAGGTATGTGACATTGTGACGTACACATTACAATACAACAGAATGCAACTCTACAAATAGCAAAGAAACTAGCAAGGAACATTTCATATATATAATCTGGCCTTGAAAAATGGAAGAAAAATCATAACTCTGTGTTGCACAATGGGCCATAGACTAAAACAATTATGCGCCCATAGACAAAAGAGTGATATAGTTTATGTATACAAACAATGCCGACCTGTCACTGCCTCGACAATCGGAAGCAGCACAGCACGCCTGTACACAACACAGGGCTGCTGCCGTCGGCGTATGGTTTTAATCAATCGATTATATTAAACGAACAGAGAAGGCAATAGGATAAAAAGTTAAAACCCCAGCTGCTTCTTCGTTATACTGTACTAGCACAAATGACGACCATGTGATCATCTACAGAATACAAGCAGTATTGTACAAAAAATGGAGACCGCGCAAAACCCAATTGCTGTCCCAGGAGCGAATCATGGGACCAGATCCCTCTGCGCACCGGGTGGGGCGGTAGGCATCGGGAAGTTGAACGAACAATAAGCACCACCGAACTGCGGGGCCTCCACATATGGGCTCTGGACAAAAGGAAGAGTAGCATTAGATCTGGTGGTGAGGGAAGTAATAAACCGTATTTTCACGGGAATTTGAGTAAGCTAAAGCTCGATGCAGCTCGAAATACCAAACGGTCCACTTTTGGTGTTCTGGTTTTAAAAATAACTGATGTAATGATAATTCAAAAACAGCCATGTAAAAAGCCTTGCATTTTAGTATGCTACAGCCTACAGATGTCGCAACAACAATCTCAGAAGATGGTAGGCACCTGGGAATATAGTGGGTTTAATGGCTGCACCCTGGGAGATTTTGGTGGTGAATCAGGTGAAGCACCAACATTATCGTCCGAATTATTTATCGTATTCCTCACTGTTTGTGCTTCCCCCTCACCGTTGAGCTTAACACGCTGTGGCAAAATAATCAAAACTTAGCTCACCGACGAACACCAAGTAACTTACATATCAAAACCCATAAGTGAATGGATACATATACAAAGAATAATACCTGGAATATTTTGCCTAGAATTTTCAATCCTTTAGCTCGAGCTCTTAGTTCCTCCCTCCTGACAAAGCTATCTTGAAGCACCTGATATTGGTAGAATGTTTAGATCCACTGCTACAACTTGAGATAATGTGTAAAATGAAAACAGAAACAGGCATGCATGAATAGTATAAGATAATCAGGGCATGAGGACGAACCATCTGACAGACATGTGACAGGGTTGCTTCTATGTCAGCAACATTAAGCTTCCATAAAGAATCAACCATAACACTTTTATGACTCTGCATGTAAGCTTCAAGTTGCTCCTCAGTGTAATTACATTCCGAACTGAGATGCTTCTTTAAGTCTTCCTGCAACTGCATAAGAGCTATTGCACCTGCAGAAAAAAAAAAAACAAATTACCAATATATATTGCTACAACCAACATTGCATATATTTGAAACCATCATTGTTATTCAGGAAGACAAATAATCAAACAAAGTTTTACCTGTTGCAGCTGTCACTGTGGATTTAATAAAGTGACCTTTATTTCTGAACCATTCAGCTATAAAAGGAACACCCAAAAGGATAGCTTTCTTTCCAAGCTCCTTGGCAGCTTGTCTTGAATACATGTAACCGATAGTACTCATCATATCAACTCCATATGCTGCAGAACATGCACAATCAGAAAAGAACAGTGAGTTAATCAAAGTCAGGTTCATGAACACAAAGAAACAAAGAGGGAGTCGAAATGTTTAGTTAATATAAGGAATACACAATGAAAAAATGCTGAAACAGTTCCAAAGTAAATGGGTTGGCGTAAAAGCAGGAAAGACAATCAGAGGTAGTGAAAAAGGGGGAAAGTAGACAGGGCTGTTAGCAAGTGAGGAAAAGTTTGTGATAAGAGCTTCACAGATGAGAGGACTGTCATGGATGCGCACCTGCATCAGAAAGTCTAGACACCTCAGCCTCAGCAATCTGGATAAATTCCTCTTTGTTTCCTTGAACATAAATGTTCAATCTATGCTTCAGTTTCTCTGCAAGTTTCTCCTCCCTTTCCTTTTGTACAGTCTGCAATAGTTCTTAAGGGCTTAAATATATGACGGTATGAAGAGTATGGTGCCACTTAGTAATTTCCAAAATTGCAGCACCAAAAAATAAAGATATATTATGAGCGCTTATTTTATCGCAATGCAATCTAACCACACGAAGCATGTTTAGTTGCAATTTACAATTAAGCCATCAGCCCCCAACGCATCTAGTTTCTATTGCAAAGATTATAAACAGACTCCCTGCTATGCTGCAAGTAGTAAGTTACTTTGGAGGCTGAAATTCATGCAAGATAGTTGTCTCCATGAGAAAGGTCATGCAGAAAGAAGAGTTCATTATGCAATGTTTAGATTTCACATCTTTAATTGTATATTGAGGTAGCACAGGTGTTGAAGTACAATAAATGTGTCTTCATGTTGAAATATATACACTCTAATTTGACTTCTTGAGTTTGAAGCTTTCTAGAGGTGCTGTGGCTTATAGTGCAGCAATTGGCGTTGTGCTAAGGAATAATTCACTAGAATTTAAGTATGTACCATGATTTGCTTGCACAATATATAGTTGGAAGAACAAATGGATACTAGACTTCTACAAAAAAGGAATATTTCTGAATTTCGAATCAGGGATATTCATAAGTATTCTCTTAACAGGGACATACTCGCATTTTCTGTTGCAACTTCCTTGCATCAATCTGTTCATCTTCACCAAAAATATCGAGTGAGGCCATGGATGCCATCGCCAGTTCACCAATGTAATCCTCAAAAATCTCACTACCAAATAGCATCGCGAAAATTGCTGCTGGATCAATGATTGCTTCCCTGTACAAATGATGACAGGAAACAAGTAAGAAAGCAATCATCTCACAAGTTTCTGCAGCACATGAGACGGGATCACCAATCACATTGTCAAAGCTTTATCTAGGAAAGGAAAGAAAAATTTGGAAGTCGACTAAACTACTACACAGATATATCCACCAAGAACACCCCAACTATCTGAAAATTATCCAAACAAATTAACAGTAAGTACTTGTTTTTTGACTGAACCTACGGCGGGCCTTGGGCCAGCCTGAACTTTTATAACCGATCACAAAATGTGGCACAAGAGATTACAAAGGGAGGGGTCTGCGGGAGGTAGAGAAAACGAACATGTTCGAAGAATGTTCAGGGGGGTTGGAAGTTATTACACCAGAATAATAAAAAGTCCTTTGTTCCTAGATTGTGGCATCTGTGCGTCCACAACCGCACGTTTTCGATGCATCTAGCGGCGGAGAAGTTGGGGGGGTTCGTCGACAGAGTTGAAGATGAGAGCATTTCTCCTCTTCCAGATTGTCCACAGAGCAGCCGTGAGCACCGTAAGTCTTCCTCTGTCAGGTGCCAAAGCTGCCCAAACCTCCTCGATGGATGAGGGCATGGGGAGTGGGATGAGAGGTGGCAGTGCGCTCCAAACCTCCTGTGCCCGGTGGCAGCCCAGCAGGAGGTGGTTGACGTCTTCATCGTCGTCGCAGGAGGGGCATGATGGGGAGTCCGTGAGGGAGTGGCGGAACCGTCTTGAGTTGGTGGAAATGCGTCGGCGGTGGACTAGCCAATTGAAGATCCTGCAATTGTTAGTGGCGGCATTGTGCCAAACAGCTCCTGCAGACTCGTCAGAAGGCAAGTGCCTGAAGAAATCAGCATAGGTGTCACGGTTCGAAACTGCTTTGTGCGTGAAGCGGTTGGTGCGGGAGTCCGGAACAGAGGGCTGAAGGGAGACCCCAAGGAGGAGGGTGGACAGGGACACGAGCTCGGAAGTCGCGATGGTGGAGAGGCGAGAGGTGAAAAGCGAGTCGAGCGGAGCAGCGAGCGCCCCGTGGACAGAAACGTTTGGTTTGGTGGAGTGGGAGGCAAGCGCAGGGAGGAGGGTAGCGAGGGGCTGGCCCCCAAGCCACGTATCCTGCCAGAAGGAGGCGTGGGTTCCGTCCCCCACCGCGACGAGGGTGTTGGCGCGGAAATTCTGCAGGGTGGATAGGATCTCTTTCCAGATGGGGGTGTCAAGGTGGTGGGGATCTCCCAGGTCACGCTGGGTGTTCCACCCATAGGAACGGCGAAACCAGGAGGCCCAAGGCACGGAGGAGCCGCAGTGGAGTTTGAGAAGGAATTTCGAGAGGAGCGCAGAGTTTTGTGAGGCGAGGCAGATGATGCCAAGCCCTCCGAGAGGCCGGGGGGAGCAAACGTCGGTCCAAGCGACTTTGCAGTTCCCGCCGTGACAGGATTCTTCGCCTATCCAAAGGAAGGCGCGACGACGCTTGTTTATAGCCTCAAGGGTACCTTTCGGTAACAGTCCTGCCGCCATGGCGTGAGCGAGAAGGGCCGAGAGGACAGAATTAACTAAGATCAGACGACCTCCAATAGGAGTGCACTTCCCCCGCCAGCCAGCAAGGTAGGCATCGTGTTGACACACGAACACGTCACGTGTACCCGCAGCGCCGAGGGAGATACTCCGCAACACGCACCGCAGGAGGCTCGCCGGAAGCGCGATACGCAAGACAATCCGGCGGGCGCTTTTCAGAACCCGACACCCCACACGCCCGGGAGGGACCCCGTCTGGACGTACGGCGACGATGGGCTACCCTGGATCGGTTCGCCCGCACCCAGGACCTCGTAGATCGAAGCTCCCCAAAACGAAGAACAACGAAGACGAAGAGCAAGAAACTAGGGCAAAAGTAGATGAAAAAGTAGTAGATTGATTTGTGTTTGACGATTGTGTGTTCTTTCAATCGGCCATCACCCTGATATATAAGGGCGGCTGGACTTTCCTTGTGACTTACAAAAACCCTAATCGTGTTCGAATCGGTCTCCTATCTCCAAACTTAGCAAAAAACTACTCAAAAGACCAAATCTCGGACGTCGAGTTCGGATCCTAGTCGAATTGATAAACTGCACCGCCGCTTCCGCTTCTTGCTGTGCTCCACGCCTTTGCTATCACCTGATAATTTGTCAAGTGCCCCACACCCGATGACTTGTCAACTGATATTGCTATCACCTGACAATTTGTCGAGTGTTTTGCACCTGATGACTTGTCGGTTGCACTGCTGTTGTAAGAACCCTTTTTTTCTTCTCTGCTGCTTAAATCGTCAAGTACATTGCCGCTGTAAGAGTGCCTCCTGTTTCCGCGGTGACTCTTTCTTTGTTTCATCTGCCATGGCACACTTGCGTCCAGAAACCAGTATTTCAAAGAGGTGCCAAATTTGACCGTCAACACATGCCCCCCTGTTTTTTGGTGAAGCTTGCGCACCGAAAAATAACTCGCAGCAACCATATTCTAAAGACGATGTGAACACCTCATCGGCTATATGCTCTTAGGGCGATAATATTTTATCGGCCATTTTTCGTGATTAGGCTGCCTGCCACACACTCGGGTAATATTTCTTCAAGTAACGCCCATTAAGGGCTCGAGGTAACATCAAACCTCCATCAGCAGATTCCACCAAATATGAATTCCCAGGTACAACTCCCACAATCTTAAAAGGACCTTCCCAACTCGGTGACCACTTGCCAAACTTCCTATCTTTTGAACCGACTGGTAAAATCACCTTCCAGACCAGATCACCAACCTGAAAATTCTTCACTTTTACTTTCTTATTATATGCCCTGGCTACCCTCAGCTTGTCCTTCTCAATATCCCTCAAAGATATCACTCGTTTATCGGCTACCTCATCAACAATATTATCCATCATTAGGTTGTGAAAATCGACTGCCGATAAACCGTCTTGTTTGGCAACTCTTAGAGCAGCCAGATTTACTTCAACAGGCAAAACGGCTTCTTGCCCATACACTAGCTCATACGGAGTCACTTTAGTCGCACCATGTTGTGAAATTCTATGCGCCCATAGTGCTTCAGATAGTATTTCATGCCACCTCTTTGGGTTCTCATCTACTTTCTTCTTGATCAGCCGAATCAACGTTTTATTACTAGATTCGGCTTGTCCATTGGCTTGAGCATAATAAGGAGACGAATTCAGCATCTTTATACCGTATGATTCAGCAAATTCCTTCATTTCCTTTGCCATAAATGATGTACCTGATCTGTCGTCAAAGTTTGCGGTATGCCGAATCGATGAATAATATGCTCAGTTATAAATTTAATTACCTCCTTGTGTGTCATATTCCGGAGAGGTACCGCCTCAGACCACTTAGTGAAATAATCAGTGGCCACCAGCACGAACCGATGCCCCTTTGAAGATGCAGGATGAATCATGCCGATAAAATCCAATCCCCACCCTCTAAATGGCCACGGCTTCACAATAGGGTGTAACATAGCAGCAGGCGCTAACTGAATGTCCCCAAACTTCTGACAAGCTTCACACCCTTTATAATATCTGAAGTAATCGTTAATCATTGTCGGCCAATAAAATCCCGCGCGCCTCAATAACCACTTCATCTTATGCGCCGACTGATGTGTTCCACATATACCTTCATGCACCTCTCCCATGGCAACTCTAGCTTGATCTTCATCTAGACACCTCAAGAGAATACCATCTGTCGTTCGGCGATACAAACTATCATCTAGCAATGTGTACTTGAAAGCCAGTCGCCGAACAACTCTATCTGCCCTCTTACTTGGATCCTACAAATACTCAACAATAGGTTGTCTCCAGTCCACATGAACACTTGCACTAGATCCTTTATTAGCAGCCGAATCAACAGGGGTCAATCCGGCTTCTCCCAACTCAGCAAAAGCAAGCAGCGGCTTATAAGGGCGATGAAACATGCCATGACTGACATGATAACCAGATGCTTGTTGAGCCAAATCGTTAGCAGCTCCATTATCCTGTCTAGATATGTGGGATATGCTGAAACAATCTAAAGTAGAAATTATATCCAGGCATTTGTCAAGATACATATTAAGTGCTCCATCTATACACTGAAAAACCTTGTTCACTTGCTGCACTATCAACAATGAATCACCAAAGGCTTCCACATGAGTTGCGCCTACGTCGACTAACATCTCCAGCCCGAATAACAATGCTTCATATTCGGCTTGATTATTCGTACATAAGTACTCTAAACGACATGAGGCCTAAAAAACAGCACCATGAGGAGAAATGTAAACAATGCCGACCCCTTGGCCATCATCACAGACTGAACCATCAAAGTATAACTTCCATGGTACTAGTGAAATAAAATTAATCTCTACCTCATGCTCATTGTTAATCCGATGTTCAACAATAAAATCAGCAACGATTTGGCTGTTCATAGATTTTAATGACTCATAGGCCAAATCATACTCAATTAAACCATATGCCCACTTGCCGATTCTTCCACTCAAAATCGGCCTATGCAACATGTATTTTATGACATCAGTTTGACAAGCTACGGCACATATGCTAGATAACAAGTAATGTCTTACTTTAGTGCAAGCATAATATAGGCATAAGCACAACTTCTCGATGAATGTGTACCTTGTTTCTGTATCCAGCAAACGCCGACTCAAATAAGTGATAATGTGCTCTTTTCCTTCGGTTTCTTGCGTCAACACAGCACCAATAACATTATTCTCGGCTGCAATATACAGTCGTGATGGCTCGCCATGCCTGGGTGCTCTCATCACTGGAGGTGTAGATAAACAACGCTTAATATTTTCAAACGCTTCCTGTTGTTTTGCCCCCCAGGCAAACTCGCGATCAGATTTCAACCGAAGGATAGGAGTAAAGGCACTGATTTTTCCAGACAGATTTGCTATGAATCGTCTTAAATAATTGATTTTACCCAGAAACTTCTGCACATCTTTCTTACACTTTGGCGCTTCTACTTTCTTTATCGCCTCAATCTTCTTGGGATCAATCTCTATGCCATGTTCATGTATAATAAAACCCAAGAACTTCCCAGCCGACACTCCAAATGCGCACTTTAACGGATTCATCTTCAGTCCATACTTTCGCATCCTTTCAAAAGCCAGTCGCAAATCGGCTAAGTGAGGGTCAGCGCCACTCGATTTCACTACCACATCATCAATATAAACTTCCAATATCACCCCAAGCAGATCATGAAATATTAGGTTCATTGCTCGTTGATACGTGGCACCCGCATTTTTCAAACCGAAGGTCATCACAGTCCACTCGAATAAACCAACGAACCCGGGACAACGGAAAGCAGTCTTATATGCATCATCTTCGGCCATAAAGATCTGATTATAACCCGCATTGCCATCCAGAAAACTGATAATTTTGTGACCCGAAGCATTATTAATAAGCATATCGGCTATGGGCATAGGGTACTCATCTTTGGGTGTAGCCCTGTTTATATCTCGAAAATCAATACAAATCCGCAGCTTAGAGGATCCCTTCTTTTCCACAGGCACGATGTTAGAAATCCACTCCGCATACCTGCAAGTCTTGATAAAATTAGCTTCGAGTAAGCGACCGATTTCTTCCTTGACTCGGTCATATATCTTAGGATCGAATTTCCTAGCCGGTTGCTTATGAGGTCTAAAACCGGCTTTGATTGGCAACCGATGCTCAACCAGCTCTCGGCTCAAACCAGGCATCTCATGATACTCCCATGCAAAGCAGTCGACAAATTCTTTCAGCAAACCGATTAACACCATTTTATAATCGGCTTTCAGATTTTTGTTTACAAACGTCGGCCTTGGAATGGAACCATCCCCTATATCTACTTCTTCCAACGGGTCAACCAACGTAAAGCCTTGTCCCAATTTGTCCATGTCCTCTATTTCTTCTATAGACTCACCCCTATCGTTCCCAACAGCCCGATATTCAACGAGTCTCTTCTGCAACCACTCTTTGTTTTGATCCATTAAAACTGTGAACGAGACAGCCGATTGTCTCCAATCGGCTTTAGAGATACGGGCACAAAATCATTCCTTGTAGCACTAAGGAAGTCGTAATCTGAAAGGTCGCGCCCCGTCAAACAGGTAGCGTTAGGGTGCTGCCAGTCGACCAAAGAATCGGCTAAAGCAACACAAGCCGAATTATCTGCATGGACGATTTCTACTTCATCCTCAACCCATTGAATTAAGAACTGGTGCAATGTAGAAGGTACGCACTGGTTAGCAACGTTGGCCTCTGCAGCCTATGCGACATGGGCTTGGCCACGTCGTGGCTGTTTGCATTCCCTGGCCCAGTGGCCAAGGCGGCCGCAGTTGTGGCAGCCGTCATCCTGTGCCGGCTTGGGCCTGCCGGCTGCGCCTCCTCGGGCACCTCCACGAGCATCACCGCGCCCCGTGCGCGGCTTGCCACGCCTGCGGTTGCCCGTTGTGGAAGAAGGCTCCCCCTTCTTCCCGTTGCCGAGGCCGGCATCCCACTGCTCCCGAGACAGGAGCAGTTTCCCACCGGTGGTGATGGGCCCCGAGAGAGGCTGTGGCTCGTCGGGTTCGACGACCTTGAGGCGACCTATCGCCTCCTCGATCGTCATCGTGGAGAGGTCCAGCAGAGACTCGATAGAGCGAGCCATCTGCTTGTACTTCTTGGGGATGCACCGGAAGAGCTTCTCGACAGCCCTCTCCTCGTCGTAGGTAGCATCGCCGAACTGCACCATTTTCTGCAACAGAGTGTTGAGACGGAGAGCAAAATCATCAACGTCCTCACCTGGCTTGAAGGACAGGTTCTCCCACTCCTTGCGAAGTGCTTGCAGGGTGGATTTGCGGGCACGGTCGCTGCCGATGCGTGCTGCGGCGATGGCGTCCCACGCCTCCTTGGCAGTCCGCTTGTTGGAGAGCGAGAACTGCATCTCGGGCGGGACTGCGGCGATGAGGGCGTCCAGCGCCCGTCGATCCTCATGCTGGTCGACGGCGTCGTGCTGGACCGCCTCCCACATGTGCCGCACCTGGAGCCTGACCCTCATGATCGCGGCCCACTCGACGTAGTTGGTTTTGGTGAGGGTAGGCCACCCCACACTGGGACCAACGTCCCTGACCACAGTCCGGACCCCGTGGAGGCCTCGGCCTTGGTCATCCCAGCCGCCGTCCCCGTGCGCGCCTCCTCTATGAGCGCCACCGCGAGCGTGCTCGGCTGCCCACTGCGCCGCCCGCTCTTGCGCCGCGCCGTCGCGGTCTGCGTCGACGCTGCCTTCAGCGGACTCGGAGCTCTTGGCGCTGCCACGCAACGCCTTAGCCTCCGCTGCAGCCAGACGTGCTGCCTCCGCCGTCGCTGCTGCTTCTACCTCCGCTCTGGCTGCTGCCAGCTCCGCAGCTGCCAGCCTTGACGCCCTTGCCGCTGCTGCAGCGGTTGCCGCAGTCTCTCGCTCACGCTCCTCTGCCTCTGCGCGCTCGGCCTCCTGCCGACGCCGCATGCTCGAGGTAGCCGTGTGCTGAGAGAGACCTGTGGACATGGCTCGCTGCTGGGGGGCTGCAGGCTGTTTCTGACGAGCTGCTGCTCGACAACCCGGAGGGAGGAAGGTAACCAGGGACAGTCGGAGCTGCTACCGGCTGGGGCTTCTCTGCTCCCGGAGAGAGGGGATGGCAGGAAACACTCAAACTACAAGACAATCTGGCTCTCATACCACTTGTTAGTTGTCTCAGTCTTACTCTCATTGAGAGAGGATGGCACTAGGAGAGTTGGGGCAATTTTCGTTGGTTTATTTCTCACACAATGTCATGCACAACCTGAGAGGTTGGGTTACATACTTATAGGCTGCTAGCCAGGCACGAATATGCTAGATGCTAGTCTAAAGCTAGTCAAGGGTGATGCTGTCCTAACAGCCAGATCCTAACAGCTATCCTATCCTAACTGTCTGTCCTTAGCACAAGAACCATGTGTGCTGCAGCCTGCAGCCTGCAGCCCCACAGAGACCAAAGACCAAAGACCAAACCCCACAAGACTACAGTACATAGACTTATCCATCATTCTCCCCCTAAGTCTTGTGCGTTGTCTTGTGGACGGGCTGAACCATCCCAATCCTGGAGCAGAGTCCAAGGAACTTGATCCTCCCAAGAGGCTTGGTGAGAAGATCAGCGAGCTGGTCCGTGGTGTTGATGTAGCTCGCCTTGATGCTTCCTTCCTCCAAGCAGCTTCGGATGAAATGATGTCTCAGCCGGATGTGCTTGCTCCGTTCATGAAAAACGGGGTTCTTTGCTAGGGCCAAAGCGGATTTGCTGTCCACCATCAGCTGGACTGCTCGAGCATCTCGGCCGAGGAGATCTCCAAGCAGTCGAGCCAGCCAGAGGGCCTGCGTGCAGGCTGTGGAGGCCCACTGTGAGTTCTACACTCATAACACCTTTGGCCTCAGTCCGTTCTTTGCCCTCAAATCCATTGAGCACCATGTTGGGTTTCATCAATTTATCTTCATCTAGCCCCAACTTCTTGAAGACTGAGTATGGCATCAAATTTACCAAGGCGCCTCCATCAACAAGCATCCTAGCAACCGGTGATCCGTCAATGTGTCCCCTGATAAACAACGGCTTCAAATGGTTCACCGGTTCTCGTGGCTTCTCAAAAATAGCGTTCTTGGGACCAAAATCTAGCTGCGCTACTTCTCCTTCTTCGCCTGGTGCACGGAATTCAGAAGGTAAATAGTATACCATGTTGATATCTAGGCCTCCTCTGACTGGCGTACTCTCATAGTCTATCATCTCATCATCACCCTCAGATGCAGTCTCCATCTCCGAGTCATTCTCCAGAAATTCTGAATTTTCAGTCGACATACTCACCACCTCTGAGTGATTCTGTTTACCTGCTAAGTTTTCGTCCTCAGCTGATATGACTATCTCGGGAACCGCAGGCGTTGTGTTGATATCGGCGTTTTCCTTAGTCGGTATTGGAGCCGACACGACTTCCTTGCGAACCCACACTCGAGAGGGAATCAGGTGAGTTTCTTCGAAGCACTCATCCCTCCGTACCTCTGCATCGTGTTCCACCTTCTGCTGATTCCTCATCCGCTGCAGGTTTCTCTTCTGAGTCTTAGTTATTCCACGAGGACACCACTTAGGCTGAGTATACTTCGGGTCCTTCGGCTTGGTTCGACTGCTCCTAGCTTCATGATCATTAGCCGAGGCTCCTTGTTGCACAGTCGAAACTGGCTGAACAGATGACTCGTCACCACTTCTTACTGTGGCTGTTCTATTATTGCTCTTGCCACTCGCTATCACCCCGACTGACGTTTCTGCCGCGACTGCCCTTCCGACTGATTCGCCAATGACCCGTTTTCCGAGTGACAACTCATCTGTACCAATAATTATAGTGCTTGTACTTGCGACTCGCATCTGTTGTCCAGCACTCGCAGCGTCATCGACTGTAGGTGACTTGGGACGCCATACTTTCTGCACCATATCTTGATGATATAACCGACTGACGTTACTGCCCAGTCGGTCGTAAACAGACCTTCTTATCCGGTCATGCACGGACCTCCGTGGAGCTGCCCAACCCGGGTGAAATGTTTGTGGCGCTATCGGCAGTCGCACTCCTCCTCCATTGAAATGACTTGACACGTAGGGAGGTATTCTTCTCTGTGGTCCTGGCATCCACTGTCCATACGGCCTTTCTTGACTCGGAAACCTCTCACTCGGAGGTGATCTTGGTCGCTTCACCTGAGATCGCTGATTATATGGACCAGCAGCTTCCCGGGTATATTTGTTTAATAACATGTCGAAAGTTGGTCTAATTTTCTTGTAACGCACGTTCGACTCGTTTTTCTTCCACTTATTGATTTCTGGGTTCTTCGGCTTTGTGAACTTAGCACGAATACCTTCTTGTACTGGCGCTTGCCCCCCGGGTGTGGTGTTCTTGATAGTGATTTTTATCACCTCCTTGCCTCCAGCCTGTTTATCTAACACCACTTCCCTTCTTGTAACCTGATCATTGTCCTTATCGTTCCTGGGCTCACCAATAACAACATTAGCTTTGTTAACGGATCCGGCCGCCTCTGGCTGAATCAACACCTTTTTCCCCTGCCACTCGATAGTGTTCATAGGAAAAGGCTGCTTATCGACTTGCATGTCAGCAAAACTCAATCGTCCGTCATTAATGGCCGATTGTATCTGTCGTCGAAAAACGTTACAGTCATTAATAGCATGAGAAAATGAATTATGATACTTGCAATATGCACGCCGTTTTAATTCATCAAACGGCGGTAACGTATGTGAAATACGAATATGTTTGTCTTTAAGCATAGCATAAAAAATCCTATCACATTTACCAACATCGAAACTAAACACCATGTCATCATCCCGACCCTTGCGAGTCGGCTTTAAAGCCTCACATGTGTATGGTTTGGCCTTTGATGGCCAAACAAACTTAGCAGCATAAACATCGGCCTCATCGTCCGAATTTTCACTATTATACCCAACCATGTGGAGATGGGGACGATCAGACTTAGTTCTATGAGTTTCCCTCACCTCTTTGTTTCGGTTTTCTTGAGCTAATGCTCGTTGCAAAACTTGACTAATATTCAGAAACTCGAAACCTTCAATTCTTTCTTTTATGTGAGATCTTAAACCATTGAGAACTAAATCATCCATATCTCTTTCAGTAATTACCAAACTATAGCACCGGTTTTTGGTATCTCTAAATCGTTTAACATAATCGGTGACTGATTCGTCAGTCTTTTGCCTAACCGATGTAAGGTGGGATAACTTCAGCTCATTATCTCCGGTATAAAAGTGTTCATGGAATTTCTTCTCTAGATGATACCAAGTATGAATAGAGCCATAAGGTAATGCGGAAAACCATGAAAAAGCAGTACCAGTTAATGATAATGGAAACAAACGCACTTTCAAAGGATCTGCATTACCAGCCTCTCCTAACTGTGCTAAATATTGACTCAAATGTTCCCATGTTGTTTTATTATCTACCCCGTTAAATTTAGCAAAATCAGGGACTTTATAACCTTGGGGGTATGGTATGCTATCAAAGTACTCCGGGTATGGTTTTTGGCACATCCGGTTGATCGACTTCGGTTCTATGCCGAAGTTATCGTAAAACATCTTTTGTAATTCGGCCCTTAGGGTAACCATGTTTTCGTCCATGACCGAAGTACCTACTGGTAGCGTTGCAATTGGAGCCGCAACACTAGGTGTAAAATTCACACGTGTGCTGGGCACCGACTCATAGTTAGGTACTGTGAAATTTGCTACCGGTGGCATAATACGATTCGGCGGTGGGGCCGAATATACCACGCTACTGATGGGTGCTGGAGGAGTTGGTACATTGATAAGCTGATTGTCTTGAAACGGACGCCTCATCGGCGTACTCTGGAAAGTCGCCGATGGATCAAGTGGAACCATATTAGGGTCTCTAGCGGGAATACTCGTGCTACTAGTATTAGCAAAATTATCAGGTGTATTTTTCCCAGCTTTTAACATATCTAACATGGCCGCATAAGCTAAGTTACTGGACTCGGTGGCCTAATGATTAATTGCAGCTATCTGATCTTTAGAGAAGACATCGGAACTTACAGCAGGCTCGGCTGAGATACCGAGCATAGGTGGCAGCTTGTTGTTGCCGAGTGGAACGACGTCCCCTTGGCGACTCTTCTTGTATCCAGAGAGGAAAGATTCGACGTCCTCCTCTTCCTGCCTCTTTTTCAGAGCCTCGAACTCCTCCTTGCGTTTCTTATCTAGCGCATCGAGTTGCTCTTGACGTTCCTTCTTCCACGCCTCATAGGCTTGGCGCTGATCAGCCGAAAGATCATCGAAGCTAGGCTTGATGATGTTTTCGGCACTAACATCAGATGGCTGAGGAATTGATTTTGACATGATGATCTTCCCCAGCGGAGTTGCCAAAAAGTGTGTTGACACACGAACACGTCACGTGTACCCGCGGCGCCGAGGGAGATACTCCACAACACGCACCGCAGGAGGCTCGCCGGAAGCGCGATACGCAAGACAATCCGGCGGGCGCTTTTCAGAACCCGACACCCCACACGCCCGGGAGGGACCCCGTCTGGACATACGGCGACGATGGGCTGCCCTGGATCGGTTCGCCCGCACCCAGGACCTCGTAGATCGAAGCTCCCCAAAACGAAGAACAACGAAGACGAAGAGCAAGAAACTAGGGCAAAAGTAGATGAAAAAGTAGTAGATTGATTTGTGTTAGACGATTGTGTGTTCTTTCAATCGGCCATCACCCTGATATATAAGGGCGGCTGGACTTTCCTTGTGACTTATAAAAACCCTAATCGTGTTCGAATCGGTCTCCTATCTCCAAACTTAGCAAAAAAACTACTCAAAAGACCAAATCTCGTACGCTCGAGTTCAGATCCTAGTCGAATTGATAAACTGCACCGCCGCTTCCGCTTCGTGCTGTGCTCCACGCCTTTGCTATCACCTGATAATTTGTCGAGTGCCCCACACCCGATGACTTGTCAACTGATATTGCTATCACCTGATAATTTGTCGAGTGTTTTGCACATGATGACTTGTCGGTTGCACTGTTGTTGTAAGAACCCTTTTTTTCTTCTCTGCTGCTTAAATCGTCAAGTACATTGCCGTTGTAAGAGTGCCTCCTGTTTCCGCGGTGACTCTTTCTTTGTTTCATCTGCCATGGCACACTTGCGGCCAGAAACCAGTATTTCAAAGAGGTGCCAAATTTGACCGTCAACACATCGCAACGGGAAACAATGGGCGCGAGATCCACCGCCCTAAACTTGTGCGTGGAGAGTGGCAGCCCAAGATAGACTTGTGGGAAGGAGGAGACCGAGCAGCCAAACGCAGCAGCCTGAGGGTTGCCGAATCTTGGGAGACGTGAATAGGAACGAAAGTACTCTTGTGATAATTGATATGTGAATCGGACTTACGTTGAAATGCCAGATTTCCCATATGAGTCGTACGCTTGACGCTGTGCGGGGTCACTGAGTACTTGGTATGCCTCCCCCAGTTCCTGCAATTACAAATTTACAATAACTCTGGTGATCATGTTATATAAGAAAGAACTTAGGGAAAATCGCATCTTTCTGTTCACAAAGTCATATGGTATTTAAAAGTGACAAAATGCACTGGAAAGTAGCACTACTGAAGCGATGCTCAATACATTGCAAAAGTAACTCCATAATGCATTATACTGGCTTGCATAATGGCTGGTACTATATTAGTACGCCAAATACAAGTCAGTGGTTAAGAGCGGACTTCACGACACTGAAAACCGCTGGTTGTTGGACATTAGTTTGACGTGCTTCGGCGATTGACGCATTACAACTATGATCATTTTTGTGCTTCGCCGCAGAATGGTGTACAGAGGAGCAAATGTCCATTGGTACCTTGTTATTTGGCACAGCTACTTCCATGATCATTTTATGGAGAGACTAGTTTATGTTGTGTGAATTTCTTCAATGCCCTGTTGGTGGCCACAAGGGGTGTGTGTGCTCGGTTAATGCAAGGCCAAATCTTGACAACTGAACCACTTAAATGATTGGCTAGCTACAGAGAAGAAGCATGGCCCTCCTATATCTAGGATTAACACTAGTATCAGTTATCCTGTTAGTTTTCTGATCAGTTGCCTGCAGAAGAACTATTCGTGACAGCTCCAGCAGAATAATGACGGTTGCATGGAATTTCTAAACAAGAAGAAGGCAGGGCAGGGCAGGGAAGAACAGAGGGATACTTGCCTGGAACTTCTCTGCGGCGAGGGGGTCATTGCGGTTCTTGTCGGGATGGACCTGCCTCGCCTGCAACAACAAGATACCAGCTACCGGAATGAGATATTAAGATGGGATCAAACCAAAGCAAGGCGAAATTCACCGGAGAGGCCGAAGGGACAGGAGAAGGAAGGAAGATTCACCTTGACGTAGTAGGCCTTCTTGATCTCGGCCTCGGTGGCGGCCGGGCTCACCCCCAGCACGTCGTAGTACCCCGTCTCCCGCACCATCGAATCGAAACCAGACGCCGGATCTCACGTCGGCCGGGCGGTTGTGCGCGCGCGGTGGCGCGAAACGACAGGCGGAGGAGGAGGAATGGAAGGCCGGCGGGCGGGTGGGGATCCCCGCCTGCCTGCCTGCCCGGCCGGCCGACCATAAAGCGCGTGGAATAATTCGTTTCCTTTTGGCGCTCCCGCGTGGAATAGTGGGAGGATGAGTCACCATGACGTGGAGCCCCACATTGCCACGTACCCCAACGAGTTTGCTCCCTTTTCACTTTCCCCGTTGATCACCGCATATTAGCGAGTGATGGACCACATGGCTGACCGGAGCCGGCGAAGATGACCAAGGCTGAGTACACATGGTTTGCGCCAAGGTTTTGGTAATCCCCAACTAATCTGTTACTCCCTCCATTCGGATTTATATGACACACAACTTATACATCTAGACACGTGTCGGATGCATCCATTTTTAGAGGTGAATCATCTAAATTTGAACGATCGGAGTATCAGATGCTTTATAATATAATGGGTAGATAACAGTTTGTCAAAATGGGTTATATTCTAGAACGAAGGGAATATAATAAGTATATATCAATAGTTGTATAGTAATAGTACGATCTTCATGACTCGTCAAAGTAAAGGAGGAGGAGGGTGGTCGGCGACAATGCCAAAGGCGGCAGTGGCGACAGAGTGATGAAAGACTCGTCCTCCATAATCCAGGAGAAGTCCTCCGGGTTATAATGTGGAGAAGTCCCCACATTGCCACGTACCACAACGAGACTCCTTTTCACTTTCCCCGTCGATCGCCGCATACATATTACCGGCAATGATGGCCCATCTAGGTGGACGACAGTGCTTCTTCATTTTCCTTCTCAAGTATTTAAAAAGAAGTACTCCTACTTCCAATAAATAGGAAAATCCCAAAACTCTAAATCTTGGTGTTTCTATGTTTTTCAAACATTTATCCTTATTTGTACACAAAAACCAGATTGTCATTAGCTCCTATGGTGATTTTGGTGTGTGATGTAGAGATTGGTGCATCTTTTTAATAAGATGGGTAAATACTCTTTTTTGTCTAAATTGATGAGAAGATCAATATTACATCTATTATATACTACTAGTAAATATGCCCGTGCGTTGCAACGGGTTATCAAAATTCAAAACCATATCCTAAAGTTTTTTTGTCTTAACCAAACTATTTGCTTGTACAAAAATCATGAGCCGGTAGAATGCGAAGAGGAGAACATTATAGTTTGTGATAAGAGAATAAGGGTTATTTTCATGTATATCAGTTAGAACATCAATACCAAGCCATCTATATTACTGAAGAAACATGTCAAAAAGGGCATCAACTTTGTTGTCCACTAACATCCCACTGTAGTCATCATGTACTGAACTTTCTTAACGCTGATAAAAGTAATAACAGAAAAGCAAAATCATCAGTTCATTGGCAGTAAAAGTGATACATCAGTTAAAGCTATATTTTCTGAAACAAACATGGATGATCTTTAATTATAACCAATTTGGGACCTCGACATTTCAATAGTTTGTACTTGTACTCATCAAATTACATGGCCAAGTCGCACAAAAGCTGCACTCCATCTATTCCTGCTAGAATGATCTGCTAGTTTCAGTTAATATATGAAATAAATAATTAAACAGCTGTTTAGTCCGTCAACGATCTTAATGTGTCGATGTCTACTTGCATCATTGCATGTTGTCACTGACAATTAGTAGTATTATTTTTATTATGCTGATATCATTGTCTCTACGGCTCCATCTATTCAATTAATTTGACCTCATGTAAGTCCAGCCGAGTGATTCAAATGCATAATTAACTATTTAATCAAATAAGAAAAACAATGAAGACATGACAGTATGCTTACATACTTGGAGGCAGTTGGAGTTGGCTGTGCCCAGTGCGCAGCAATAGCACATTGCGCCCGCTGAAGTAGACGATCTTGCGCTCGCGCTGCTACATCATCAGATAATCAGATCAGTGGCGGATACGGAACAAAGTACTCCGTGACTGCATGAGCATTATGCGTGTCATTAGCACATTGCCAAGCTGAATTTGGTATCCAGCACATTCCAAGTGCATACTTCAGCATTGTCCAAGTACATACTCCAGAGTCCAGAGAGCATTAACATTACGCATAGCATCACATGGGCAAGCTGAGCACATATTATCAATTAATCATTGAACAAGGCACGCAGAAAGTGCCGCTAGCTCCACGGCCACACAACCACAAAGTCAGCCAACCCAATAAGTCAGCCTATCTCATTCGCTGTAACCATAGGATGTCCATGCGTGCCCATCAGGTACGAGGATCTCATTTCCTCTTTTGGCTATGTTAACTGGAGCAACTCACGGTACCAGGTAGCTGCAACATGTCCTGAGGCGGCGTGCAGCGGCTCGATGTACAAGCAACTTGGATCTCTCAGCGTTGAGGCCCGTCCATGCTGGATCCGACAACAACAATCCATGGAGCAACTCCTTGCAGTGATGATTGAGGCGACGGTACCGTCCTCGTCTCCAAAACCGAGTCGTCAGGACATGATGCCGGCACCGGCAACGACGCTGATCAGCACTTGCGGACGTATCCCAGCGTTTGATATACAGCGGCCGCCCGATGCCCATTCCTGGCACAATCCACGGCCACCAACATCATACTCTGATATCATGGGAAAGAAATGAGGTGCAAAGAAAATGATTGGGGTGCGCCTGCGCGGGCACGTCGTTGAGGTTGTCGCCCATGGCGCCGATCTCTGCTGACCCTCTTGCTGAACCAGTGGCTCCCCACCTTGTTCACCTGGTCCATCTGCCCTCCTCTGCCTTTCCCCATCCTCCAAATCAGCTTCACGCTCCCCCGAATCAAGCGGGTTTGATGTTGGATCCCCTTAATCACGGGAGAATTGATAGACTTTACAAAACGAGCGGCCGTCGAGGATTTCGATGTGGATCCTCCGGGAATTTCCCCCGCCATGGGAGCTCGTCTCGATGAAGACATGCGGGCAGGGGCACCAGCACGCCGAGGTGGCTGTGCGGGAGCAGGTGCAGCATCAGCGCTTACTTGGCGAGTGCTTGGTGCCGATGATTCTGGGGCAGCGCTCGCCGCTTGAGCTCGGCGCATGGGCAGTTCCCCTACCGCTGGATCTCGTCTTGTGGACGACCTGGGAGCAGGGGGGGCCAGCACGCGCGGCGGTGCGGGAGGAGGTCTGCCGCTTGAGCTCGTCTTCTGGACGGCCTGGGAGCAGGAACATGCGGCGGTGCGGGAGGAGGTGCAGCAGCACGCGCGGCGGTGAAGAAGAGGTCGCGACGCAAGGGGATTCCGAGAGGGAGGGGATGAACGGAGAGGAAGCAGGGTAGTCGTGTGGCAAAGGACGAAAATAAGTGCGAACCGTTTTTTTTTTCACTTACCATGGCAGAGGTGGGTAATATCTAATCTGGTGGGAGGGCAAAAAGGTAAATTCCTGACGGACGAAACAAGAAGCCTTACTGCTTTTATTATTAGGTATAGAAAAGTAAAATGAGGTTATCCACGTTAAGCCACATCATCTTAATTATTTAGACGGTTAGATTAAAAATATGTGGTTAGGATTTAATGAGATTACGTACATGAGTAACATCCTTTTAGGTGCAGAAGGTCGGTCACGTTACTTATTAAGGTTGGTCACGTTCCATAGAGCTTTTCTTATGTACACATGCATGACCGGTAAGCTACAACGTGTTTTATCAAAAAAAAAAAAGTTTAGATCGGCATTAGAGTCCAGGAGTACTACGGCTCCTATATGACTTTTTTTCAGCTGATCAAAGTCCTCTACGTGCTCCCTTCTGATACTTCTGAATATACAACAACTGTAATTCGTGCATGCAAGAAAAATATTCAACGGGCGTCTGATCAGAATTTATGGCAACAAAGCAACAGTTCACATTATATTCCACATGCTGACATTATGAATGCCATCAGAATATTAGTAAAAAGGATTAACGATATAAATAGAAAAAAATAAATACTGGTATTACAAAATTATGTCCAAGATATCGTCATATTGTGGGTCACATAAAAAGTTTAAAAATAAAACCAGCATAGAAAAAATCAATGTCTAATCGGAATTTAGGGAAACAATACAACAATTCGTATAAGTTCCTTGTGATGACATCAGCATATCAGTAAAAAAGGATTTACGCTATATATATAAATACTGTCGTGACCAAAAATGTGTCCAAGATAAAGTGATTTTGTGGGTCACGTAAAAAGCTTACAAATATATGTATACTATATAATAATATCTTGCCGAGCAAATTTCTGTGTCACTTTACTATTTTAGCTATTAAAGTAGAAATAGGTAGCCATGTTATGTAAATCGATGGTAAAATAATATAGTTTCAAAATTACTATTTATAGATATAGCATAGATCTATAATATATGGTTGTGATTAAGCGAGATAATAAACCGATCTCATAAAGTGCAAGTCTGTAAGTCTTAATCTTTTTGGTGTCCGCCTCATGTACGAGTTTGTCTCGGTTCTTTTGAAGTCGAGAATATGTATACTATCTAGGTGTCGGTTCAAGGGGCGGTATTAGTCTGATCAGAATTTACGGGAAAAGTGGCGAGAAAGTAACAGTTCGTTCCAAATTCCATGTGATGACATCATGAATGACATTAGCATATCAATAAAAGGATTGACGCTATAAACAACACCACCAACAAAAGAATAATACCATGACCAAAATTATGTCCAAGATATCGTGATTTTTGTGGGTCATGTAAAAAGCTTATAAAGATACATGTATATTGTACAAAGATATTTTGCCGAGCAAATACATGTGTCACTTCACTATTTTAGCTTTTACAGTCGATATCTACTTAGCCATCGTAGTTATGTAAATCGATGGTAGCAATAATGAAATATAGTTTTGAAAATACTATTTGTATACATAGCATAGATCTAAATTTGTGGTTGTGATCAAGCGACATAATAGATCATCTCATAAAATGCAAGTCTGTATGTCTCGATTTGTTTGGTGTCCGCCTCACGTAAGAGTTTGACTCAGTTCTTTTGAAGTCAAGAATATGTAGCCTCGCATCAGCTTCAAGGGGTGCGCGCCGGATTGTGTGGGTTCATAAAGCCGTGTAGCGACCATCTCGGCCTTCAAGGAGGCTCCGAGAGCGGAACCCCCTTGGTTGACCTATGATATAATCCAGGTTATTTTCCTTCCACCCTGGTCAGTATAGGATCAATCATATCCTATGACCTATGCTTTAGGTCCTCTCTATTCAAAGCACCTTTTTGCTCCCCCCCCTCCCCCCCCCCCCCCCCACTCGGTCCATCTTCAAGGTCGATACCAAACATAGATGACCATATACATTATCTGGTAGGACCAGGATCAATGATTTTTCAAGCCGACATGACGTGGATCCACCAATCGGGGGGAAGTATTGAGGTATTCATGCACGTAATCATCCACTATATTAGTTGCTTTGGTTTTCCATTCGCATGGAGTATTTGTTTTTGCAATTATACCTAAATAGATCATTACATTTGAAATACATAATCGTACCTACACAAACTTCATTTGCTAAGTTCTTAAACAGATGCCATCTTCCAGGTCTTCATAACTATAACGAAATAGATCTCATAACCATATCTAAGATCATAAGAACTATATCATTCTAACTATAGTTAGATAAGTCACAAGTTATAGTTCATCATAGTCGTACAAAGGCAATTCTCATGCACAAAATAATTATAAGTGTTGGTGTAATTATTAAGTTGGACTTATCAAGCGCATGTGAAACCTGATTTAAACATGTTATATAAACCATACACATAAAAACTAATCTATGCAAGGGATAAATACAAGAATAGTTCCTACAAAAAACCCTAGCCAATTGAAAGTTTAAACATACCACCTAATGACCCATCGACAATGTTTACTTTTGCTAACGATAACATATATACTAAGTGTTTAGCGGGTGATACAATAAAATTTATCTAGGGAGTAATTCGGAATGAGCATTCGCATCGGAAGATAAGTATCTAAAGGAACATGGGTTGTTAGAACAAATGGCTTGAGGGCATGTTGGTCATTTATTTGCTAAAATGAGTGCTTTTTTGTAAAATATGGATCGAATTATGTATGCATTCAAGAATTTAAACTCAATGGTACCTTTTTTACGATGAGAACAAGAACAGACACAGTGAAGTGCTCTTTATTCATATGCACAAAAGACGTAGAGGTGTAGTGTCGTAGACCTATGCTACCAAACACGGATAACTGATCTAGCGGGGATGTAGATTTTGTGTTAGATTTTTTTGGTGTCCTTTCGACTCCACGTTTGGCGGTATAATAAGATTATCTTTTACAATATCTTATTTTTTACTTTTCACAATATAATCATATAAAAGATAACATGTATAAAACATTGTGTCTTGCATCGTGTCTAAAACATTGTGTATTACACAATGAAGGAGTGTGTACATAGGAGGAAAAACTATCTACGTAAGACATAAATAAACAATTTAACCATTTCGACAAACTAAATATGATGCCCTCCACCTTGCTAGTTATTACAATGTCAAAACATGCAGTGATTTGGATTGATTAAGCATAGGAAGAGGAAGACATTAATAGGAATTACGGACATGATTTGGATTGCTCACTGTTCATTTTTTACTTTTATAATTGTTTTCCACACTATATGGATAACATATTTGTCTTCAGCATGACAGGAAGCTTCACAACCTTCCTTGAAATGTTGGGGGTAAAGTTGAGTGTATGTGTTGAATGTAGGTCCACGTCAAGTCATTTTCTGACACCTTAAGGGAGTTGACACCAATTGAAGCCACTCAAGTCCTATTATTTCGATAAATCTTGGTTTCATAACTGAGGGAAAATCTTGTCATCTACAAAACGTCATCTTGCTCTTAGGGTTCCCAACGGGGTGGTAACATCACGTATGTACATTGAAATGTAATGATGTAAAATATTCAATATAATAATGTACCTTGAAATATATATTATGTTCATGAATGATGTATGTGCAATGAATAAATATGCTTTCGTTGTTTATGTTTTATGCAACAGAAAAATATAGTACTATTATGGGGACCGAAAAAGCTTAGTGTAAACGGGTGGACTTGAAACTCTGTAACCGATTAGCTCTATACTAAGTAAACAGAGGTATGTGCATAACCGTTGCCGAAAACAGGCCTCATCGGCAACGGTTTCTGAGCTCCGTTACCGATGTTAACCTTCACATCAGTATCGGAAGCGGGGACACAAGCTGTTTCTCCGTTTTCGACGAGGGTTTTGACCCGTTTCTTATGTGTCGTTCTGTACTAGTGACTACTAGCTTGATAGGTTTGACATTTTGATTATTTCTTGGCAATCCAATGGTTCACTAGCGTTCACTATTCCGTCCTTTTTTAAATGGACCAGTGAACAATCAAGGACATGGAGGACTGATAATTTCTACTATTTTACACCTGCATTTAGGTGTTCCCGCTCTTTTACTCAAAAACCTTTGTTTTATTTTGAGAAAAGATAGGTGTCAATTTTTTAATTCTCTTTTTTGTTGAAGTGCTTCTGTTATAGTGGCACATCTTGCGCCAAGTAATTTAGGAGGGGCTGTAGGTGGCTAGGGACGGTTTTGGTCATGTATTAGGGCGAGAAAATGGGCCAATACATGAAATGTGTAACAAATATTTGCTAAACAAGAAATGGTTTTTGCTATTAAAATCTTAGGCTAGGTACATGTATTATCATGTTTTCCTCTCATATCAGTACTCATGTCTGTGTTACTGATACTTGGTTTGATATTAATACATAAAATTCATACATTATATAGGGGCGTGACTTGAGCTCAGTTACCTGAGATCTCGTGAGATCTCAGTCAGGTGAGGTTCACGTTATGTGCTGTTTTTTGTTGTTTCTAAATCGATAGGCCCAAAGCTCAAGTTGTGTTATTATTTCTCTGTTCAACGAGTCGATCGATTACGTTCCCGTCTCATTCACACGATTTGCTAGCTCCCAGTCGAATGCTCCTAGACAGCGGCCCATTTCAGAAATGGAGCAATGCTTCCTTCCTTTTGCTAGCTTGCTGGTCCGGCTACTAACACTAGTTGTGGTCTAGTTTACGTTGGGCCCTAGACCAACGCAACAAATTTGATGGAAATTCTTAAGAAAATAACTGAAACTCTTTAAAGGATTGGGTTGGGTCATTAGGTGCAATGTGCAAAGCTGTTGCAGGTTTTAATCTTAGTGTTCTGTTCTAAATTTGGTTTGGATTGGTTGGGATTCAGTATAGTACCCTTTATTTTGTTTTTTTAAGGTAAGTCCCCTCCTTATTCTCTTGGAAATCCGAGACGGCAGCAACACGGACCGACTAATCAGCCATAATGACTATTGCTAGGTCCTACTCTCTTCAATCCACTAAAAGTCTTGGACAAAATAAACATGCTATGTACCAATGGATAGCTACACGAGCAACATATTTAACGAATCAGAGATAGTATTAAATTTGAAATTGCACGTAGTCTAAAGCCTCCTTCTTATTCTCTTGGACATCCAGGATTGCAGGAACACGGCCTGGCTAATCAGCGTAGAATGACTAGGGCTAGATGCTCAATAAGTATAAAAGCCCACGTGGTCCTTGTTATCTTCTCTATCTAAATAGGAGCACCACACTACTTGATTTCTCTCAACATGCAAGCATGCCACGTCATCAAGTATCTGATTGGTCCACCTTATTAAGATATCCACATTTACCTTTAGCCTATAAGTTAATATTTAAACAAAGAAAATGGAACAACTCAATTCACATTCCTTATAATAGAATTTTTTCTAATGTATATAACACTATAAAATTCCGCTGCAACGCGCGGGGTGTTATCTAGTTCCTATAAATATGGGCTTCAATTAATAAAAGTGAGCAGCTACCATTTCCTTAAAAAAGGGTCACTTACCTACTATGAAGTCAGAAGTTAATCTCTAACCATGAGTGGGTACTGCTTGTCGTACGTACCAGCACCATTTCTGTCGCCGCCCCTAATTGTTCCTTCGGTGGGTTGTTGTCTCCCGATCGTGAGGTTTGGCTAGATTCTAATTCCCAAACTCTCAAGAGTTAATTAATTCCAAAAATATATTTCTTTGATTTTTCCCTATGTTGCAGTTAGAAATTAGACAAATTGGTTTAACTTATTTATTATAAGAAACTAGAATTTATAGGTCAAATACTTTATCAAGTATAGATCATTGCATATATATATGTGTTGTACTTTAGCTACGATGCTACATATGTTGGGTTGGTAAGGTGGGTTGGCTACATTCTCTTAGTTTGTACTCATTAGAGTTTCAACAATATAACACATGAAACCTCTTGGGATTCCGGACGTGATCTTATAGCATGCATCGCTTGACAATTAGCGCCGGGAATGGGGAGTGATCCTCCTCTAATTGGGGGTACTGCTTTTTCAGTTTTCCGGTAAGTAATAATAATATTTACCATTTATTCATTAGATCCGACGCAGAGGTGGTCGGCTTGTCACCGAGAAGAATGACCACCACCCACTCATTCATGTGTGGGATCTGCAATAAGGGGTTCCACAGGAATCAGAACCTAGAGATGCCTGGGCAAGTGTACCAGCTTCTCGGTCGCCTGCTCAAGCATCATGACGACGGTGACGGTAAGAGCTCGAAGAAGGCATAGACCTGCCTGGTAGCAGGATGCATCCATAATGACGTGAGCAGAGCCCTGTCTAGCCTATCAGGGATCAAGAAGCACTACGCGACAAAACGTGGAAGCGAGACATGGCCCTGTGCGTGCGGTCGTAGCTACTCCGTCTATTCCGACTTGAAGGCACACCCAAAGCGCTGCAGGCACTCAGACTTGTTTTATTTTGATAAAAGATGGGTGTGAATTTTTTCATTCTCTTTTTGTTGAAGTGCTTTTGTTATAGTGGCACATCTTGCGCCAAGTAATTTAGGAGGGGTTGTGGGTGGCTAGGGAGCCATTTTGGTCCTGTATTAGGGGGAGAAAATGGGCCCAATACATGACATGTGTAACAAATATTTACTAAACATAAATGGTTTTTGCTATCAAATCTTAGGCTAGGTTGGGTGTGGGGGGAGGGGGGGGGGGGGGGGGGGGGGGGGGGCAGTGGCCCCCTTAAAGTACTCGGGACTATTATCTTGCTTTTTTCTCATATCAGTACTCATGTGTTTTGTTGCTGATATTTAGTTTGATATTAATATATAAAATATATACATTATATATACATGCATGTGATCTTCATTTACTATCAATGTCTAGTAGCAGGATGCATCCATAATGACACGAGGATGGCCCTCTCTATCAGGGATCGAGAAGCACTACGCGAGAAACATGGAAGCAAGACTTGGCCCTGCGCCGGTCGTAGCTACTCCGCCTACTCCGACTTGAAGCACACTGAAAGCGCTGCATGTATATATCCCATGTTCCATTTCGTTCAAACAGAAAACCATTAGAGTTCTTACAAAGAAAAAAAATAAACTACCATAACTAACTTCCGTTTTCTGCTTAGGATGAGCTCACCGTAGCCGAGTCTCCTCGCCAGTGATCCAGCCTCCACTGTCCAGCCTATCGGCACGACAAGCACGGCGCAGGCCGATCTGAGTCTCCCCACCGACGACCTACCCTCCACCATCCAGCCTGTCGGCGCGCAGTACATGGCGCACCTCCTTATAACCCGGAGGACTTCTCCTGGGTTATGGAGGATGAGTCTTTCATCCCTTTGTCGCTACTGCCACCTTCGGCATTGTCGCCGACCACCCTCCTCCTCCTTTACTTCGACGAGTCATGACAATCGTAGTATTACGATACAGCTATTGATATATACTCAGTATACTTGGGGGGGGGGGGGGGGGGGGCAGTGGCCCCCTTAAAGTACTCGGGACTATTATCTTGCTTTTTCTCATATCAGTACTCATGTGTTTTGTTGCTGATATTTGGTTTGATATTAATATATAAAATACATACATTATATATAAATGCATGTGATATTCATTTACTATACTATTGAATGTCCAGTAGCAGGGATGCATCCATAATGACGCGAGGATGGCCCTCTCTAGCCTATCAGGGATCGAGAAGCACTACGCGAGAAAACACGGAAGCAAGACTTGGCCCTGCGCCGGTCGTAGCTACTCCGTCTACTCCGACTTGAAGGCACACTGAAAGCGCTGCAGGTATATATCCCATGTTCCATTTCGTTCAAACGGAAAACCATTAGAGTTCTTACAAAGAAAAAATAAACTACCATAACTAACTTCCGTTTTCTGCTTAGGGTGAGCTCACCGCAGCCGAGTCTCCTCGCCAGTGACCCAACCTCCACTGTCCAGCCTATCGGCACGACAAACACAGCGCAGGCCGATCTGAGTCTCCCCACCGACGTACCCTCCACCATCCATCCTATCGGCGCGCAGTACATGACGCACCTCCTTATAACCCGGAGGACTTCTTATGGGTTATGGAGGATGAGTCTTTCATCCCTTTGTCGCCACTGCCACCTTCGGCATTGTCGCCGACCACCCTCCTCCTCCTTTACTTCGACGAGTCATGACGATGGTAGTATTACGATACATCTATTGATATATACTCAGTATATTCCCTTCGTTCTCGAATATAAGCCATTTTGACAAACTGTTATCTAGCCATTATATTCTGAAACATATGATACTCCCTTCATTCAAATTTAGATTTTCACCTAAAAATGGATGCATCTGACACGTGTCTAGATGCATCAGTTGTGTGTCATGTAAATCCGAATGGAGGGAGTAACAGATTAGTTGAGGACAGAAGACAACAGAGAAGGACGGCGGCGCGTACCTGCGGAGGTGTAGGTCGGAGACGCGGGAAGCACAGCGAGGTCAAGGTGGAGGACGGCAGCGTGACGGAATCACGCAGGGAATGTGATCTTGGAGAGGAGGCTATAGCAGATGTGCGATTAGTCAAGCGGGTTCAACACCCTGTCGCCCCGGCGGCACGTCCTCCTTCCTCGTCCACAGGTTGAATCTACATCTCATTTAGGTCAAAATATATGTGCCTCATCCCTCTTCTTCAGGCTCCCTAATTGTTTTCTTTTGTTTAACAGTTAGGGTTTGATAGACCATGGGATTTTACATGGCCATCGGCAGCAGCAGCAACATAGTGTTGGTGTTCGTGTTGTCCTCCTAGAGGTATTCATCGATTTCCAAATCTCTTTCTTATAGATCTACTATATATGTTTTTCTCAAATCAGTATCCCCTTTCATCAGGCCGAGTCTAAATAAATGGAGAAGAGCAGGAGATTAGCTATCAAGATAAATTACTTGAACTTCTTATTATGATCCTATTTGGCTATATCCATGGACAAATACCTGTTCTGATTAGTTGTACTCCCTCTGTCCACAAATAAGTGTCTCAAGTTTGTCAAAAAGAAGATGTATCTAGACAAATATTTGTGCACGGAGGGAGTATGTGTTACTTTTACTCATATTTTCAGGGATTGTTTAGATTATATTGTTTAGATGTTATGCTCTTGTTACTCTTGTGTGTCATCATGTACATGAACTTCATTGGATTGAATCCACGTGCTTCCCATATTTAAGTATTTTTAAGAAGTTGGTATCTATTTCTTTGCGTCAATTATAATATGCATTTCTGTTTTTTGTGTGCCACATCTGTAGTCGGTAGCATATATTCTGTTGCAAACTTAGGAAAAAAATAGCTCTCAAAAGCAAGTTAGGCAACTAATAGTTGGATGTAATGAAAAACACATAGATGATTCTCCCACCACAAAAATCTAGCACCTTATAATTATCACTGATATCAGTGACTGACTGCAGTCAAGCTCATGATGTTTCTGTCCTCCAGTTCCCTGTTCCTCGGCATTCAGCAACAACAGCGCAGCTGCTGTCACGAAGATGGATGAGGATGTCAAGCCGTGGTGGGATGTTGCCGATTCTACGCACAAGGTATCTAAATGACCCACTAATATGTATCACAAAATTTGTTATACATTTCTCTTGGTCTCATAGTTCTGACACTTGGAAGTTCATGGTGTGCACCCCTCATATGAGACATCTATATTGTATTGCACCGATGAATGTGATTCACAGTCTAGCTAGAGTCGTCCAGAGTCCGCTGGAAGAACCTTCAGACCAAATACCGACGGCATTCCATTCGAAAGTTTCTTTCCAGCAGGCTTTGGGCGACTCTATATTGTTCTCTGAATCAAAGTCATCGCTATGTACCAATGACATTTTAATCTTTCGTGTGCTTTTTTCTCTCTTGTTTTGGCAATGATATATGAGGTTTGTATTGTATTACACAGATGACTGTGATTCACGGAATAGCTAGGATAGCCGTAAGATCGAACTTGTATTAATTTGGTCACTTCTCTATTCATGAAGATGTGTGATGATTTTTTATATACATTATATAATGCAGATGACCGACAATTGATGTACGATGACCGATTAGAGCCGTCAACATGCATATGTGTGCGCCTCTAGCTAAAACATACTCCCTCCGTCCCAAAATAAGTGTCTCAAGTTTGATAGAAAGTGGATTTACTTATTTTGGGACGGAGCGAGTACATGTTTTACGATCACTGCACTTTAATTTCTTAGGTCGCTAGAAGCCTAGAACTGGGTAAATAACCATTTTTCCCAAAAAAAAAAAGAAGACCAAACCTGATACAACAGGATCTCAAAGACCGTTTGCAGCCTAGAGCCCCTAGATCGGATCGATGGAGCTATTTGTATTCTTCACGTACGTGATCAATCATGGAAAGACCAAGCGCTCGAGTTAAGGTTCATGGAATTGCAATGTCCCTGAGCGGTCCCATCCAGAAGCAGGCCAAGGCCGGAGATCATGCCAATGCCGCCGCTAACGCGTACCTCCTTGCCACCATCCTCGTGCGTCTCCCGGCCGGTGACCTCCGCCGCTTCCGCCGCGTCTGCAAGGAGTGGCGCGAGCTCACGAAAATACAACTCCACCGTGGTATTGGGCCCCCGGCACTATCTTAGCCATATATTTTCTGTGTGGAGATTCGTGCGGGTCAGCTTGTCAAGCTCTGGATGATTTTGCATTTTAACACCTGCAGGATGGTTGAATTAACCCGCTGTCCAGAGAAAGGAGATAACGCGAGAAGGAATCTGGTCCGCAGCGCCGCCCTCGTCCCGTCCCACGCTGCTCTCCCCTCGCCCGTCCTCTTGACGGCCGGCGCCGGCGGCCGAGCTTCTGCCGTCGGGGATGATCTCCACTGGTGCCGCTCCAAGCTCTCCCTACCCCGTGGATGAGGCTGCGGGTCTGCCTCCCGCCGTCGGATGGAGGGATTCGGGGCCGCCCACCTCTGCTCGCCGTTATCGCCTCTGCCGTCGTCGCCTGCCGCCATGCTCCGCTTGCGGAGCTGCATACTCACCCGTCGTATCTCTATGTGGATACGATTCACTGCTTGCCTATGAGATTTTTTATCTGTTCAACAAACCTACGTATATTTTGGCCACATCTGTCAATAATCTGTATGCTAGAAAATCAATTTGATTAAGCTTCAAAAATATATGAAGTCAAATTAAAGGTATTTGATGATTTGATGTTGTGAAAAAAGCAGCATGCGTTTTGTTTTCCTTTTTGCATTTTGTGAACTACATTTTTGTTCTGTTGTTTTCTCATGCTCGAGTTTTTAAAAACTTCGGTAGGACTTTTTTTTGATGATCCGGTGTTTGCTTTCCTTACGATTCAGTATAAAAATCATCAAGTTTTAGTGATGTTTCTTTGATGATCCAGTGACGTTTCAATTTTATTATATGTTTGGCTGGAAAATTGTTTAGTTCTACCGAGGTTTTGTACATGATTCACTTGTAAATTTAGACAAGTGTAGGCATAGCTTAGTTGATATGATAAATGTGATGCTAGGAAGTGGAGTGAAACATCTACAAACCAACTATTTCATCAATGACGACAAAAAAAATTTGCCCGCGTTTTTGTTCGTGATAGTCGGTATATTTTCTTTGATCAAATCTAGTATGGATTTTACTAATATGTTTCATCATAGTTTTTTTATAGACGCTTATTATTTCCATCAAAAGTGTGTAACTCGGAAAAGAACGTATGAAAGCATTTGCCAAATGTTAGCCCAAGCTCGGAAAACTATTTGGTGCTTTTATAAATTCTCATGAAAATCATGATTTAATTCAGTTCAATAAAGTAGATTCCGGTGGTGGAAACCTCTAAATCCCATTCGTGGAAGAAGCCTACCATTTGATCAAAATTTAACAACTTTCACATGGATTACGTAGATGTTTCACTCCACTTTCTAGCATGTTTCGTAAATGTTTCAAAAGGGTTTCATGTTTCCCTAGAGTTTAAATACGAATTTAGGGTATTAATAATTTATTTATTTGTTGTTTCGCTCAGGTTTCGTTGTAGTTTCACAAAAATAATATCAAAATATACGGACCGCTTGGGATAGGTGTTATATAATTTTGTTATCTTCACAAATTTATATTAACTAGACGGATATGCGAGCTTCGCCTCTCCGCCTACAACATGTTCTGACACTGTGATAACATGGCGGTTATGCCAGCTATAGCACATTTAGTTTTTCCAGCTACAAAGTATTTGTTTCTTCAATCGATGAATATTTCTATTTGGCCTCTGACAATTGAACGTGAATTTGCTGTCTCGCTTCGTATAGGTTGCGAGCAAATTTGCGCAAATCTGCATCTACCGTGTCAACACCAGCCAATTTGGCATTCTCCTTTGACAGTACAAGAACTGATTCATACTTGTACAAGAACTGATTCATACAATCTCCAGACAGGATTCATACAAAATGCAGAGAAGTTTTACAGAACTATGTAACACAGACCATTAATGAGCATTCCAAGATTTTGAAGAATAATGAATATTTCAGAGAATATTTAACAACTTTCATACAATTTTTATACAACATTTCAGTGAATATACATTCAATTTTCATACCGAATCCACACAAAATACACTGGCTTCACATAGTTACATGCAACATACACACTAAAACATGGATGATTCATCCAAGAAATACATCTATATGAAAGAATCGGAGTGTATGTCCAAGGATAAAAAATAATGAACAAAATTGAGAAAAAGATAAGATATATGCAAGATTAAATATCACGAGCTGCTTACATTAAGCTGCATAATTCAATACCATGTATCTGTAGCAAATCCTCACAGAAAATAAACAAACAAGAAAAATCAAGAAATAAACAAACGAAAAATCCACCAGATTCGGGCAGGACAGCTTGAGGAGGGAACCGCGGTGCTGCTTGACATCGAGGCTTATCCATGAACAGATCTAAGGAGAAAACGAATATTAGACAAGTATTGAATTAGAAACAAAATCCACTGAAAAAGAAAGAAGGAAAAGAGAGGAGATCCCAGATCCTGGCAGCCCCCTGCATTAGCGTGACAGAAAGAGGTCGTTGACGCCGGGGAGGAGCTCGTCGTCTTCCTCGACGAGCTGGAGGATGAGGGCGGTCGTCGAGGCCGCCATGCCGGTCCCTGACCTCGTTCCTGCAGGGGAGGCGCCGGAGAGGGCGAGCGACGCCAAGCCCAGTACGCGTCCTCGCCGGGGAGGAGCTCGTCGTCTTCCTCGGCGAGCTGGAGGAGGACGGTCGTCGGTGCCGCCATGCCGAGCCCCGTTCTCGTCCTCGCCGGGGTGCGCGACGATGGCCCCGTCCTCATCCTCGCCGAGGAGGGGCAGGAGAAGGCGCGCGACGCCACACTGCGTCCGCGTCGCAGGCGAGAGGGCAGTAGGAGGCGGCGGCGGCGGAATGGGAGAAAGGTAAGAGGGCAGGGGCTGGGGGCGGCGGAATCAGAGGGCTAGGGTGAGGAAACGGTTCCGGAGCACTTAAAAATAGTGTGGTGGAGTGCGGGTTAATTCCTCAGTTTGCTAGGGGTGCAAATGGAAAGAACTCTGGTACTTTGACTGCTGGACTTTTTTCCACATCTCAGAACTATCAACGGCTACGATAGTGCCGGGGGCCCAATAGGCAAGTGGGAAATCCGCGTTGGCGAGCTCATCTCCAGCCATGCCTTCATCGACGACCACATGGTCCATGGACCACGGACCCAGACCCACACCATCCTCTTCTTTCCCGGCCATCATCCTTACGGCGGCGGGTTCGTCTTCGACGGCCAGGGGCGAGTCACGGCCACGTTCTCCGCCCCCAGGTTTGACGAGATGATAGGCCACTGCAACGGCCTCCTCTGCTTCCTTGACGGTTGCTGCTACCGCAACGACGCCATCCACATCGTCGAGCCCTTCACCGGCGAGTCGCTCGCCCTGCCGCTGGCCCCGCGGACGGAGTGCTTGCGGCGCGATCGCACCGCCTACTGCTTCGGATTCGACCCCAGCTCGAGAAAGTACAAGATCTTCCACCGGGGCCAGAGTCACGGCGTCATGAAGCAGGATCTGTACGTGTACACCATCGGAGGAGGCGAGAAGAACTGGAGGAGGGTGCAGCAGGCAGCCGGTGTAAATGTGGCCGACGTGTTCTACGGCAACCCCGTGTTCGCCGACGGATCCGTGTACTGGTCCGTTTTTAGGGTTTTGGGTCGCGCCGCCCGGCTCGCACGCTTCGATCTCGCGACGGAGCAAGTCACGTCGGAAGAGTCAATCCCCTTTCATATTCCGTTGGCCGTCATGGCGGACTCAGACGCCCAGGTGCGTGTGGTGACCATGAAGCTGCCCTACGAGCGGAGCCTCGGGTGGCCGCATCCCCTGCAGCGGGATCAACTGTTGTTGAAAGGCTTTTACGACGGTGGCATATACGCTCACGCCATTGCGCCGGCGACCGATGATCTCGGCAGCGCCAGCGGAGAGTTGTTGCTCGCCGGAACGGTGGGGGAGGACGTGCCGGCCAGCGGCACTACGCGAGGGTTTGTTCGTCCCCGCCGTACAGGTTAATCAGGGGCAAGCGCCCGTAGGACATAATGACCACAGCGTAAGGGTTTTCTCCTATGCCCCGCCGGTGTCTCCGGCTACTTCGGCAAGCTCTGAAAATCTGCACGTAACATGCTTTCGGAGGAAAAGAAATACTGTATCAGTGATGTTCTCGTATTATCTAGATGAAAATGAACGCCCCCGGCCGGAAGCCAACACAATCAAGAGTTGTCACATGACCTAGCAGTTACTTCCTCCGTTTTTTAATATATAAGATGTTTTAATACGTGTTAGGGCATGTACATTGTGGGGCGCTTAGCCAGTCGCTAGGAAATAAATACCGGCCGTTTTGCCGATTTCCCGGCCGTTTTCTAAGCAACGACGCATATGTAGGCGCCTGGCGTTTGTTTTTTGCGTGGAATTTACTACTCCCGGCGGGAGACGCTTGCTTAAGCGCCCCACTTAAGAGGCTAGCGATGTACATGGCCTTAGACGTGTTGACTAGATTCAAATTAAAACGAGTAAACAAACATAATAAATTAAAGGTGTCTAAATACATGTGACTACATATGTGGAAAAATGTTAAAACATCTTATATTTACAAACAGAGGGAGTATCATCTACTATATCAGGTCTTCAGTGCCTTCCCTGATCCCGGCGCCATCCTCCATCCCGTATAAACCTGCCCAATAAGAGTTAATTGCAGAAAACCACCATAATTGTGGCTAGGGTTTCAAAAAATCACCATGTCTTCAATTTTTAGCAAAAAACACTCTTTTCAGGTCTGATGGTCGCAAAGAGCACTAATATTTCTTTGAGCCCGTTGTAATGACGAATCTTACTGGTGGACCCCATTGTCAGGCTGACGTGGCAGGAATCAAGACGGCGCCGTTAACAGCGCTAGGTATACGAGTACGCGCAGCTGGCTCGACCGGACCAGGTCGCGTAACTCCTCTCTCACTCCACTCCCCCGCACTGTCTCTTGCGAAGATCTCGGCGGCGCCATGGATCCCGGTGGCGGCGGCGGCGGCGATCTGACCGGCGGCGAAGATCTGGGCGGCGGGAGCGGTTCTGCGGCGGGAGATGTGGAGGAGGTGTGCGGTAGCTCGAACTTCTTCCCCACGACGAAGTACGACCTCGCCCCCAGAGCGGCGAGGGCATTGGCTGAGGTCTGGAAGATGAATCCGGAGTCCAGCCATTGCTTCACCTCTGCTTTCGGTGGAGTCTAGTAAGTTTTCCCCTCCCGAGTCTAGGCATTGTTTGATTTGCTTATCTAGGGTTCTTAGAGACTCAGGGTTCTGTTTCGACCATGTTAGCTAAATTATGCTTTTTTTACTTATCTGTAGCTTGAATGATGAGGTCTGGGATGTAAGGTTACATTTTGATGGCCTGGATAATATGGAAAGAAAAATATGCCGACATGATATCACTTATCTGAATTTAGTTGCACTGATAGAGACAGTGGGGTATGGGTTCAGAGACAGAATGTATTATGTGAAAGAGGAGGGCATTGGATTGGCTGGCATGGCATTGGTTGATTCAATGTCAGTGGTGGAGGAAATGGTACTCAAATATGAGGCTGTTGTGCGTGCAAATTCTGAATTACCTGCTGGTGTTAATTCCATATCTGTTGAAAAACAAGTTCCCATTTCAGAGATAGGAGTTCCTATTGTATATTCAGTGGATGAGGGTGGAGTTATATTTCAGACTCAGCAAAGTCAAGTAGATTCTGAATATTTGTATAAATGCACTCAACAGAGCAACACCAACAGCTTGGCAAAAGGTAAAGAGATAGCACCAGCTGACAGTTGCTATGTCACTGAAAACAGGGTAGCAGATATGTGGGATGAGGACACCTGCTATGACTCTGCTGATTATGATGTTGCCTCTGCTGAAGATTCAGAGGATGGTTCTAAGGCAGAACTGTGCTTTTACAATGGGGAGTACAGACCTGAAGAAAATGAGAAGAAAAGGAGGGCAGATGAGGCTGAACTGAATGAGAAGCTCATTAATTTGAAGAGGAAAAAGGTGTTGGACACTCACTCTGATTCAGAAAATGAAGAACTGTTCAATATATCTAATACTTCTTCAGATGATTGTATGCCAATTCAGACATTGAAGAAGCTGCCAGTTAAAAGAGGCCCCACAACTAGGTCACACTGTAGTCAAGCAAGCATACCAGCTCCAGATTATTGCCCTGATGAAGGTTTTGTAGCAGGGGAGGAGGAGGATTCAGATGACTGTTTCCCTGAGCTAGCTTCTATACTGCCATGTGGGAGAAAATCAAGGGCTAAGAAGATGGAAGCTAGGATGTGGTATGATGAGGGCAAGCCTTCAGCTGAAGAACAAATTTGTTTGAAATTGTGTTTCAAAGATGTGTATCAGTTTAGAAGGGCTTTGAAGCAGATGCACATAGCTCAGCTGAGGAATTACAAGCTGCACAGGAATTGTAAAGACAGGGTTATTGCAAAGTGCATACATAGCCCAAACAGTAAAGCTGAGGAATTAGAAGAGCCACCAGAGAAGTGGTGTCCTTTTGTCATGGTGGGGAGCAAGATTGCAGGTGAGGCAACTTTCTGTATTAGAAAGTTGCACAATGAGCACACATGTGCACCAGCTGGTGAAAGCACTAGAGTGGACTGCAAATGGGTTGCCAAAGCATCTGAACAAGCATTCAGAACTGATCCGACGACAAGAATTGAAACTTTGATAGATAATGCAAAAGAAAAGTATGGAGTGACAGTGTGCAAGGTGATGGCCTATAGGGCAAGGAAAGAGGCTTTGAGAACCGTTATTGGTGATGATTTAAATCAATATAAGAGGCCGAGAGACTATCTGCAAACAGTCATTGATACAAATCCTGGCAGTCGATGCATAGTCACAACAAAAGAACTTGTTGAGCATCCCAGCCCCAATCCTAGATTCCATGGGCTTTTTATTGCTTTGGGTGGATCAATACAAGGTTTTTTGAAGGGCTGCAGACCATTTATTGGTGAGCAACTAATCTTTATTTGCTTAGTTAAACATGAAGGTTCTCCATTTGTTGGCACTAATCTTTATTTGCTTTTTGACATGACAGGTTTAGATGGTTGTTTTATCAAGGTTCCTACAGGGCAACAAATCCTTGCTGCCACTGGTAGAGATGGTAACAACAACATCTACCCAATTGCTTTTGGTCTTGTCGACAAGGAAGATAAAGCAAGTTGGTGTTGGTTTCTGACTCAATTGAAGTATGCATTGGGTGGAGAGTCTGGGCAGTTTGGCAATTACACAATCATCTCCGACAGGCAAAAGGTATGTCGACAACTATGCGTATATGAGTAGATGTATTTCATATCTCGACAACTATGCGTATATGACTTGCTGGCTATTTCACTGTCAGCAGAATTCAAGAAAAGACTGTCGAGGAGTTGAAGAATGAAGGCAGATGAAGCCCTAGTACCCTAGTATGAACAAAACTGGAGTGTTGAACTTATTTTGCATGTTCTGCATGTAATTGCAGCTGGATTTGTAACCCTAGTATGTTAAAACCTATTTTGCACATTCTGATCGTCATTGCAGCGGGGTTTGTAACCCTAGTACCATGAAACTGATGTCTGTAATGCACCTGCCACTTATTGCTGAGTATGAAATGCTACTGCAACTTATGTCCTGTCAATGCTAGCATTTCTATTGTATTTTTAACACTGACTGACCATTTGGTCCTGGTGGTTTTCTGCAAATCTATAGCAAAGCTGGTGGTTTTCTGCTAGAAATCCTGAAGATCAATATGTTGCACAATTACAGACATACATAGCAGAACATCAACACAAATACACAAAAATAAAACACAAATAACATCACAAATAACATCACAAATATACAACACAAATATCATCACAAATAACAAGTTAACCACATAGTCTCACACCACATAACCACATAGTGTCACACTACATAACCAAGTACAAGTTCTTAGGACACATCACAACTCATACTAACTTATCCCTGTTCACTCTTACATAATACAACAACTTAATCAACATCACTCATCCAATATGGCCTTCATTTTCTTCAACTTATCCTTGTTCACTTCACCTGCCTTCAACAGCTCGGCAATATAGTACTCTAACTTTTTCTTCTCCTCCTTCAGCTCATCCCTCTCTTTCTCTGCCTTCTGCCTAAGCATTTTATGAAGATTCACAAGCTGCTGTGACACAGTTGCCACCTGGCTACCCTTGGTTCCCTCCTCCTTCTGCTCACTGATCAGCTTGCTCAAATCCTGCAGCAAATTCTTCTTATCTTCTTCGAGCTGCCTGTTCTCTTGCGTCACTTTGTAGTATGCCTCAGCAGTTTCACAAGTGTCCCTAACTCTGCCCGCACTTTCTAACTCATACATTTCCCAAATCCTAGCCAAACATTTCTTCACATGCACTGGCCACTCTGGATCGAGCCAAATGACAGTGGAACAGACCTCTCCTCCCTACAAAATTGCAGATAGCTCAATTAAATTATTAACCGGAGCATATATTGGAGGAACAGATATACAGGAGTACAGAACATAGCACTAACCGGTTTGGCACATCCAAGAAATTTTCTCCCAGTGTTCTCCCCTTCGAATGCAACATATTTCATTAGTTTCCCCAAATGGTCACACTGCAGTGAACTGTCCCGTTCAATGCCGCAGAAATCTGGATCATACAGTGTCTCGGGCACCTAAAACGGAAGCATAATCTCGTAACTAGTGCTATCAATCGAAACCCTAAACTCAATCGAAGAATCTGAGCTCCAGACTGACCAAATCGAGACGAACCCTAACCCTAACCAGACGAAGAAGAGGAGGGCAGAGGAGAGGAGAGGATTGAGTACTCACATCGACATTCACCGGGGTGGATTCAACGAAGATGTTGTCCTCGCTGCTGGTCTCGCCGTCGTTCCACGACGGCATGGCTGTGCGGCGGCGCGGCGACGGAAGCAGATGCGGGGGAGAGAGAAGATAAGGGGGAGAAATGAGGTCAACGGCCGCGAGAAAAACACGACTCTCGTCTTCAGAGAGGCGAGACAACGGCGCTGTCTTGATTCCTGCCACGTCAGCCTGACAATGGGGTACACCAATCAGATTCGTCATTACAACGGGCTCAAAGAAATATTAGTGCTCTTTGCGACCATCAGACCTGAAAAGAGTGTTTTTTGCTAAAAATTGAAGACATGGTGGTTTTTTGAAACCCTAGGCACAATTGTGGTGGTTTTCTGCAATTATCCCGCCCAATAACGCAAATAGGAACACAGAGCCAATCGTCACCGCAGGAGATCGAGCAACCATTTTTCTCAAAAGTTATCTTGTTCCTGGTACTCCAATCGCCCATTAAGAGGCAAGTAAAACCATATGAATTCCCTTTCCACGCGGGAAGAATTTGTAAAACCATGCAATGCATTGATAAAGACTTCCAGGACAAGTGTTTGTCCCCAAGATTGCACCCAAATTCCCCAAGACCACTCTAGCATTGGCGCATTCAAAAAACAAGTGGGATGTGGTTTCAACTTGATCACAAAACGAACATATTTGGCTTTCACAATATCTTGCCACCGGAGGCCTCTTCATTGACGTAGTTAGGCAGGTGCGGAAGTATAACAGAGAGCAACCAAAACTTCATATCTGAGTCAAGAAATAAACTCACACCAGCCATGCAGCTAGAAGATACTCCTACCTAGCTACAGAAGCACATGCGCACACACAACGATCCGCATCAACACATGAATCGGCAAGACAGTGATGGCGACCGGCCGGCGTCGATGAATCTGCCACTTTCATAGACTTCAAGCTCATGATTTAAGTTTGGCATGACGGCCCCCCACGCAGCAGCACCAATCGGGTCATCGCTGCTACATATCCGGCGGGCTCACTCACTCACTCCCGATGAAGCTGTGCACAGAAATCCTTGCGTAAACAGCAGGAGACGAGGGAGCCTCTGACACTGCCGTGATAGTCTGACAGGTGAAGCAGAGCAGGTGGACCGCAATGGCGGGAGGTCGGGGCCGGGCAACGGCGAGCACTGCCGTCGCAGAACACCGGGTGCAGATGCCCGCCGCCGCAGGAGCAGGCAAGTTGCCCGCCACCGCGGCGCCACCAGAGAGGCTTCTCGTCGGTTTCCTTCATTTCCTCGCGCTGGTCGAGCGGGCGGGCAACGCCCTTGGCACCCTGGCTTTTACGTGGGCCACCGTCGTGCTGCTCGGCGGGTACCCCACGGTGCTCAGCAATGGCGGCCTTGTCCTTGGGGATTTCGAGGCGGCAACCATCGTGTTCTTCCTCGAAGCCACCAGGTACCACGGCCAAGCTAATAAGTAAATACCAAAAAGTAAGCTAGCTTGTGATGTGTATGAACAGTTTCAGTTCCCATGTTACAAAAAAAAGATAGTCTAAACGTCCTATGCCAAGTAAATACAAAGAAACTAGTTGGTGAACTGTATGAACAATAGTAATCAAGCCAAGAATAAGGACAACTTGTACGTAGCACTAGTTTTCAGAAGCTTGAAATAACACCGGGAGATGATGGCCATAGTAAAATACTACTAGTACTTCCTGTTAGTTAAATGAAATATAAGCGACAAAATCATTCTGGTCTCACTATTTGCTGGAAAAGAATTGCAGTTAGATATTTGGATCTGGTGCTATTTATTTTAGTTCCCATGTTACGAAAGGAAATAACATAAACAATTGATCATGACCACAAGCTAAAACTCATAATAGGATCCACTACAGAAAAAATCTCAAGTTCCTAAAGAACCGGTGAAAAAACTGAAACTGCTTAATCTGAGAACATGATTCCCATAAGCTCGGCTGTAGGAGATCGACTAGGAGGAGGAAACTGAATCTATTAACATCGATATTACCCAAGGAACAATATAGTTTGGATCATATGAGTAGGCACGCAGCTACCTTCACTTGAGCAGCAATTGACATACAGAGTGAGATACAGGAAGGTTGCATGATCAATTTGATAATGTGCCTGATTGAGGCTTGACATGAAAATTACTTTAGTTAGTTACCCCTGCCTATTTAGCTTTAGATGATTTAAACAAGATATAAAGGCTCATTTTCAGTACTTTCATTTACCCGAACTAGACTCTATTTCCTGAAACGCTAGTATTTCTTACCATAAACTATTTATTTCCTTGTTGCCTAATTATGCAACATTTGTTTGTCTGCAGGATGTTCAGCAATCGCAGTAACAGACTGGATTACCAGTTGTTCTTCAGCACGCGAGGAGCTTTCAGGCCTCTCGCATGGAATGGGCTGGTTGTGATAGTGTGCTTCTCTGATGTCCTAATGTGCATCTTGATCTGGAATATGCATTGGTCAGCGGTGCAACTTTGGTTTCTGTTCATACTGACACTCTGCACTTGCCATCTTCTGTCTCCAAGACTACACGTACACAATCCACTACGTCGTGCTCTATCGCTATGGAGTCCCATGGTTGCAATTCTGTTACTGGGCCTCTCCGTGCCATATAGCTGTGACGACTGTAATAATTATTCAGTAATCCACACGTTCACCGTCAGAACCTCAGTTACCAAATGGACAGTGTATCTGGTGTTGTTTGTGGTTGTGCTCCTAGTGACAATCAGCAGAATGCAGCTTCCAAATATAATCAAGCTGGCAGATTCTGGAATTGGGAGGAAACTGGTATTTTGGCGCAAAACTGTCATAAACTTGTGTATGGTTGCTGCAGCACTGATGTTGGCGGTGACTTCTGGTGGTCTTATGAGTGTGTTCATCTCATGCCAAGCATATGGTTTAGTGATAGTGTCGTTTGGTAACCTCCAGGTTCCAGCAGCACTGCTGCGTGTCGGGCTCGCAGCATTGTGTCTTTCACAACTAGGCGACTATGGCGAGCATGGCGACAAGACAAACCTCGTGCCGTCTCTTACCATCTTCTATGTGATGGTGCTTGGGCAAGGGATACTCTATATTGTGCCGTGCATCCTACAGGTTTTTTCATTCATCTTTCGAAGATCTCTTGTCCGTCGTGCTGGATTCAGAGGTGAATGGGGAGTGGAATGTGTCGATTTTTACTATTCGTATACCTTCGAGAAACACATGGAAGGGGGGATACTATCTGCCAAAAATATCAGCATCGTCGCATTTGCAATTGAATCTTTGAAGTCGGACACACCCAAGATGCAGCTCCACGGAGTTCGGATGCTCCATAGCTTTCTGGAAAAGGAGCCCTTCAAGAGTATGACCATCTCAAAACTCACCAACTCAACAAAGACAGTAACCTTGTTGCTCAATATGTTGGGATGGACAAGTGAAGATCAGAGAGATATCAGAGTTTTGGCTGCCAAGGTCCTAGCCGAGCTTGCTCTCAGCCTCCGAGTTTTTCCTATCCCTGGGGCAATTCGGCTGATTGCCTCACTCCTTAACACTATTCATCAACCGGAAATAAAGAATCATATCCTGGAAAATTGTAGGAAAGATGAAAAACAAGAAGCCCCAATTCAGGAAGAACATCCTTCTCCTATACTTACATTCTGGAAACAAATGACAATATACTGCTTGATTCCGGTGGAGGATCCATCTAAATTAAGAGATGAACAAGACACTTATATACTCAAATGTTGGAAGCATATCACCAAATGTTGTTCTGTTCGAGAGGAGGACCAACCGGTGGACCATGATCTCCTCCCAGTCCTAGGCATGTTAATTCTTGAAAGGCTTGCCAACTATGATATTGAAAACTGCATGGAAATCATTAGAGCACCGGGACTCATCTCGATGATCATAGAATTTGCAAGCAACAGAACTGACCTTACAGATATTGATGAGACACATCAAGCACTGCTGGCAAGTTCGTCACTGAAAGTGCTAAGAAGGCTTACAAGCACCGAAGGGAGGTTTGGTGTAAAACTGCGGCACGAGATTTCAGAACATCCTTTCCTTTTGAGCAACCTTGCACGGATCTTGGATGGCAACGGGAGTAGTCAAGAACTTGGGGCATTGACAGCAGCTATCCTTAGAAACCTTGCAATGGATGAAAACTCAAGGGAGCAGATTGGGCACTTTGGAGTGATTATTAGCATGTTGATGCACATATTTCTCAGACAAGATACACCCTTGGTTACAGATTCAGAGCAGTTGCTAAAAATTGTCGCCGGTCAGGCACTCGCAGTGTTAGCAATAGAGAGTCCCAATAACTGTTTGGCTATGTCAGAGGAAGCAGGGTATATGTTCATCAAAGAACTCGCAACTATGATCAATGTTGATAGATGCAGCAAGCCTATTGCGGAATATGTGTGCGCATGCTCGGTCCAAATTCAGCAAAGCAGACCTCACGGAACTCTCACTCATCTTGCCAAAGGTACACAAAAGATAATATAACTTACGGTTTACGTTCTTGAAATTTTCCTTAGATTCCCACGAATATATTCCTACGAAAACATGCATTTATCAAATTGCAGACGTTCTGTTTTCACGAACATGCTTGTGCATAGATGCTCTTAGCAGGCATTGAATTTTAATTTATTTAATACACTGGATAATCTGATTTGGAGCTAAATCACTTAGCTCCCTTCTAATACGGTTGTGCTTCACACACACACCTCACTCAGAGTATCACACCAGAATATATGAAGCTCTATATATATTCTCAACATATCACACAAGCTTAGTTCTCATACAAAGGGGTACATCCTTACATAGCCTAGCTAGGTCGGTTACTGTTCTCTAGAAACTACTACAGAAAACTTTTACTTCTACTAGGACTCCTACATACTCTTGACTAAACCTACATACTCTAGATACTTCCTGACTAAGTTAGAAACTGCATGCATACATATGACAAGATTACTTCTAACAATCTGAACACTGAGTTCTAAGATATAAGAACTACTGTTGTTCGTAACGCAACTATATAATGTATGGAAACATCATTGGAGTAGGTGTGAATATAAATAAAGCTTCTTATCTATCTATACGCGCTGCAGGTATTGGAAGGAATTATGGGTGCAGATGGGGGAGAACTAGAGGTCCTTGCTGGCCTTAGTTCACAAATATGTATTGTCATACCTGGAGACTTCGCTCAAGAACTGGAGCATGGCTGGACTAAGGAAACATTTATTAGACGGCTCGTCAATTCACTTAATGCAAATATGAATCCAGCGGCCCATTGTCCCGGAGTAAGGAGGGCTATACTTGAACAAGCTGTATGCATGATGGAGCAAAATTCTAGCTACACAAAATGTTTCATCAAATGTAGGATGATGGAAGCCCTCATGATGGTAGAAAGGAAACACTCAAGGGCTGAAAATTACAGGTACTTCTTGGGTGAAGTAGGGCTCATGGAGCACAGCGTATCATTCTCCGCTCTCGTGGCTAGAGCGAAAGAACTGATGAGTGGTAATGACCTATACTGGGATTAATAAACCTCATATCAGAAGTGAGTTGGACAAGAGCCTACTGTGCATCTAAAGCAGTATTGTGAGTTGTTGGTTACAATTCAAGAAGAAGATCCCATGAATTTACAGTTGTATATAATAAATGCAGGTTGGTTGTGGTAACGTCAAAATAACAATATTGGCAGTGGACTAGCAGCCTTGCAGAATCATGCAATACTTTCAACATGAGAAGAAAAGACAGTAGCATGTGTGTGCATCAGTGTATGGCATCCTTTATAATGAACAAGATTTCCATTTACGGTGAGACTAAAGGCTATTGTAATTGCACTTACTGATCCTATACAATCACCTATATATTTGTCTACTTTGGGTTTGCTGAATTGTTGAATGTTTAATTCCATATACCGTGTCTTCGGCGAGCACGTGAGTTTCAAAATAAAGTTGAACTGACGAATAAAAGCGAGCACGTCAGTTCAACACAGTGCACAAATGAATACCTAATACCTAATGTTTAGAAAAAAAAATGCATTATCACTGGAGCAAGATCGTACTGAATGTTCAGTAATTTAGCTCACCGCTTTGGGGCATCGAGTCGGACGCGGCGCTCCGGTTAGATGGTCTGCATCGGCAGCACGAAGCCTGGATTACCAAGTTTTGGAACACATTAAGACAAATGTCAACCTGCCATACAGTTACCGAGAGTATTACATCTCCAACGGAGTAGGTTAGTAAAAGTACTCTCCTCAGTTACCTACCAGCTTGTTTTCCCAGGTCCTAATTCACGGGATCTCCGATCACATAGGTTGGGTTACTACCATGGCAACTCATGTGGGTTTCATCCCTATCTCCCTCGATGCATTTTCTATTACAACACGTGATAGCCCTTTGGTAAAGGGATCTGCCAGATTCTTAGCCGACTGGATATAATCCAACGCTATAACTCCGGAGTTTCTCAAATGTCTGATAGCTTTTAATCTCATTCTTATATGTTTGTTGGACTGCATGTTGTAATCACTGTCTGATTGTCACAGTTCATCAGGATAGCCGGAACTGGCTTTTCAACCACAGACAAGTCCATCAAAAGATATCGAAGCCATCCTGCTTCGACACCAGATGTGTCCAATGCTGTTAATTCTGCTTCCATTGTCGATCTCGTCAGGATCGTTTGCTTGCAAGACTTTCAGGAAACAGCACCACCTCCAAGGGTAAATACATAACCCGTTGTGGCTTTCATCTCATCAGCATCAGAGATCCAATTCGCATCACAATACCCCTCAAGCACTGACGGGTATCCAGAATAGTGAAGTCCATAGTTCTCAGTACCTTTCAGATAGCGCATAATTCTTTCTACAGCATGCCAATGCACATCACCCGGATTGAAAACAAACTGGCTCAATTTGCACACAGCAAACATGATGCCAGGCCTTGTAGCGCTTGCTAGGTACATGAGTGAACCAATGACTTGAGAGTATCTTAGCTGATCCTTAGATGTGCCTGTGAACTTTCGAATCTGCACACTAGGATCATAAGGTGTTGGAGAAGTTTTGCAGTCCGAATATCCAAAGCGACTCAAAATCTTCTCAACATAATGGGATTGCAACAGTGTAATCCCACCTTCATTGTCTCTCAATAGCTTGATGTTCAAAATAACATCAGCCACACCTAGGTCTTTCATTTCAAAGTTCTGAGACAGAAATGACTTAACCTCCTCAATAACTCTGAGGTTGGTGCCAAATATCAGTATGTCATCAACATACAAGCACAGTATAACTCCTTCGCCCCCACCATGGCGATAGTATACACATTTATCAGCTTCGTTAACAACAAAACCAACAGAAGTTAAAGTTGTATTGAACTTCCCATCCCATTGCTTAGGTGCTTGTTTTAGGCCATATAAAGATTTCAGTAACTTACATACCTTTCCTTCCTGACCATCTAATACAAAGCCATCTGGCTGTTGCATATAGATTTTCTCATCTAGCTCTCCGTTCAGGAAAGCCGTCTTAACATCCATCTGGTGGACGAGAAGACCATGCGAGGCTGCCAACGAGAGTAATACTCGTATGGTGGTCAGTCTGGCCACAGGTGAATAAGTATCGAAGAAATCTTCCTCTTCTTTCTAGGCATAGCCCTTGGCCACAAGCCTAGCCTTGTACTTTTCAATCGTACCATCGGGTCTAAGCTTCTTTTTGAACACCCACTTACATCCCAACGGTTTACAACCGTAAGGACGTTCAGTAATTTCCCATGTCCCGTTAGCCATGATGGAATCCATCTCGCTACGGACTGCTTCTTTCCAGTAATCAGCATCCGAAGATGCATAAGCCTCTGAAATAGAAGTGGGAGTGTCATCCACAAGGTACACGAGGAAATCATCGCCAAAGGATTTTACAGTCCTCTGTCGCTTGCCCCTACCAAGGGTTTCCTCATCATCCTTCTAATGATTTTCATCATGGGTTTGTTCATAATATTCCATAGGAATGGCAGGCTCAGGAGTTTCCTCAGATTACTGTCTAGAAGTGCTTTGCATATCTCTCATAGGAAAAACATTCTCAAAGAAAGTAGCATCTTTAGACTCCATAACTGTACCGACCTTCACGTCAGGTACTTCAGATTTCTCTACTAAAAATCTATAGCCAACGCTATTCTTAGCGTAGCCCAAATTAACACAGTCCACGGTCTTAGGTCCAAGCTTACGCTTTTTGGGGATCGACACATTGACTTTCGCCAAACAGCCCCAAGTACGTAAGTATGAGAGTATTGTCCTTCTCTTCTCCCATTGCTCATATGGAGTGAGCTCATTGTCTTTTGTTGGAACTTTATTCAGGACATGACATGACGTCAATATCGCCTCCCCCCACCATGCCTTGGATAATCCCGATGTATCTAACATGGCGTTAACCAAATCTGTTAGAGTACGGTTTTTCCGTTCGGCTACCCCATTTGACTAGGGAGAATAGGGAGGCGTCCTCTCATGAATAATACCATATTCCGAACAGAAAGAGTCAAATTCATTCGAGAAGTACTCTCCACCACGATCTGACCGGATTCGTTTAATTTTCTTTTCAAGTTGATTTTCAACTTCTGCCTTATAGATTTTAAAGTAGTGAAGAGCCTCATCTTTAGTGCTTAGCAAATATACATAGCAAAATCTAGTGGAATCATCTATCAGTGTCATGAAGTATCTCTTTCCACCTTTAGTCAACACGCCATTCATCTCACAAAGATCAGAATGTATAAGTTCTAACGGTGCCAAGTGTCTTTCCTCAGCAGCTTTATGGGGCTTGCGAGGTTGCTTTGCTTGCACACAAGAAAGACATTTAGAACCTTTGGCTAAAGTGAAAGATGGGATTAAACTTAATTTTGCTAACCGCGTCATACAACCGAAACCAATGTGACAAAGACGTGAATGTCAAACTTCTGTTTCATTAACATTCGAATGAATATTGTTCACGACTTTATTACAGAAATCAGCAAGAGAAAAGCGGAACATGCCTCCGCATTCATAACCTTTTCCAACAAACAGTCCATATTTCGTCACAACTACTTTATTAGACTCGAATACCAACTTAAACCCTTCTCTACATAGAAGGGAGCCACTAACGAGATTCTTCTTGATGGCGGGGACATGCTGCACGTTCTTGAGCTGCACGATCCTTCCCGAAGTAAACTTCAGATCGATCGTGCCAACACCAACAACAGAAGCACTCGCTCCATTCCCCATCAATACGGATCCGTTCCCTGTGACCTGATAAGAAGAGAACAATGAAATGTCAGCACATACATGAGTATTTGCACCAGTGTCAATCCACCATTCGTTAGACTGACAAACTGAAAATACAGTAAACAAATTACCGTACCCAGATGCACCATTCTCATTGTTGCTCACGATCATGTTGACGGACTTGGAGTGCTGTCCTGGTTTCTTGAACTTCTTCGGGCACTTAGGAGCCCAATGTTCCTCTGAACCACAGGTGTAACATGCACATTTCTTCTTATCCTTCTTGAAGGGTTTGTTACCCTTCTTCTTGAAGTCGGTATTCTGTTGGACACCAGTTTTTCCCTTGTGCTTGTGGGGGTTGAAGTTCTTCTGTACCATATTGGCAACAGAGGTACCTTCGCCTTTTCCATGCGGGTCCTTTGCCCTCGAATTCTGCTCAACACTCAGATGGCCAATGACATCCTCAACAGAGAATTCACGCCTCTGATGTTTCAGAGTAGTGGCAAAGCTCCTCCATGAATTAGGCAGTTTAGCGATTATGCATCCCGCGACAAACTTGCCCGGTAACACACACTTCAGAAGCTCAAGCTACTTAGCGATGCACTGTATCTCATGAGCTTGTTCTAATACAGAACGGTTTTCAACCATCTTGTAATCATGGAATTGCTCTATAGTGTACATCTCGCTTCCAGCATCAGTTGCGCCGAATTTAGATTCGAGCGCCTCCCACAAGTCCTTGGCAACCCGCACATGTAAATATGCATCAACCAACTTATCTCCGATCACGCTCAGAACGGCTCCAACAAAGACGACGGTGGCATCCCTGAACGCCTTCTCCTGTTCAGGAGTAATCGTTCCAGTGGGAGTGACACCGGCGACCCAGAACACGTTCATAGTAGTGAGCCATAAGGTGGTTTTGGTTTGCCAACGCTTAAAATATGTCCCCGTAAACGGGGTTGGTTTCAGTGCAGCAGCAAAACCATTGACCGAAAATTGCCTACACAAATTAGGTTTTTGGATTGTTGAGTATATAGCCAATTGTTCGATTAAACTAATCCAATAATAAATCATGAACATGGCATAAACGGTGCTAATGACATACTGAAACTTGATGATAAAACTACATACTAGACAGATAGTAGAAACATCTACACATGTGACTAGTACTGCAAACATGGAAATAATGAGGAGAGGGATAAACGTGTTGTACCCTCCAGTAGGCCAGTTGGCCGTAGCAGCAACGAAGGCGGCAGAGGCGGCAGCAGCAGCAGAGGCCTTGGCAGCCTCTTGACCGGCTGCGGCGGCGGTAGCAGCAGCAGTAGTGTCGTCGGTGTTCATGGCGATGATGAGGCGACGCAGACGTACAGCGGCGAGCAGTCGCGTATGAGACGCTCCCCAAAAACCTAATCGCCCCTCTCCGTACAGGATATGGAGAGGCGGGGTTTCGGAGGCCTGCTCTCCTGTCGGCCGTGTACGCGGTGGACGGGATGGGATCACCGGAGGCAGCAACAGAGAGAGGAACTATGGTGGCGGGCGCGAGCAGATGAATCTTTTCTCGTGTGTCTGCTGGAGAGGAGCGACCTCTCATATAGGCACAGACGCAGCTAGAAGTCCAACGGAAACACACACAGCTAAGGAGAGAATGAAGAGACTCGAAACGGCCGTAATTAAGGCAGGCGTTTCAGCTCACATTTATTCTGTATTAACGCCATTAAGTTTCCGTTGCTGCACACATTTTTCCTGCGTGGTAAAAAGATAAGCTCGGCTCGGCGAGATTCCCGGAACCCGTGGCGCGGCGCGGCGCGGCGCGTCGTGACGAGACGTGCCGAGGCGAGGCGTGGCGTGGCGAGGCGAGCGGCAGAGGAGGAGGAGCGCACGTGTGGAACGCCTCTTTTCTCTTCACAGCCAACACCTCATACATGGTAGAGAAGAGCTCACCTTATAAACTGGTGTACATCTCTCTAAACTAGCCATGTGGGACTAAACTCCCACGTACACACACTCTCCATGGCAGCATGTGCGTTTAGGGATATTTTCTGGAATTATTAGATGGGCCTAAAGCCCACCCTAATATTGGGTAATGTTTCAGCACCAACAACACCACCGCCACACGTCCGTGTCTCCCGACATGAACTTGGACGCCTCTGCCGAAACAACCGAACAGGCGCGGCCCGCGGGGAAGAGCAGCTGCAGACTGCAGTGGCACAACGGCGGGACGCCGGGCCTAGAGCAGAGGATGGAGGGGCGGCGGACAGGTTGACGCGACGGGAGGTTCGGGGGAGGGGGGCGATTGGGCGTGGTGAAGCGAAGGCGTCGCAATGTGGTGTTTTCTACTCCATCCCGACGAACAGATGTACTTCGTTTTTTTTTACTCCCTCCGTTCAATAAAAGGATGTCTCAACTTGATCAAAAGTTGGATGTATTTAGACATGATTTAATGTATAGATACATTCAAATTTGATAGAAAGTGTGACATCTTTTATTGGACAGAGGGAGTAGAAAAAGGCAAATGGCCATCTTTGAATTAACAAAGCCCAGAGTTTGCGAGGCAGGAACAGCATGCTGAAAAACAGCTTACAAGCATCAGAATACAACAATTTAGAACAGCTTGAGACGTCTAAGCTAAAACCTGGCTAAACTAACAAGAACCATGACAACTGAGGCCAAGACGGGAGCACCATGAGAACAAGACGTCGTCTTCATCACCGGAACGCACTTGGACACAGTTTCCGCCATCCTCGCCATCGGAAAATGACCCCTGTCCCTCGCCTAGACTCGAAAGGCGCTCTGTACCGTCCAGTGACGAGGACAGTTCACCGGACAACCAGCTTGCCGGATCGGAAGATAGTAGACACACTGCGAGCGCGCCACCGAAAGACCACCACCACCAAGGGCTTGACAACGACGCAGGGTCCGAGCTGTCGGACGAAGACGCGGGGAAGCATGGACGGTGAAGAAAAAGCACCCACATCATCGCGGCCGAGCAGGACCACCGAAGCTCGAACACTCGCCACCCAACCGAGTCGTTGTTGCCGAAGAGGGAAACCCATTCCCCTCTCGTCCAGGCACGAGGGCGCCGGCCCATGGTGAACAGGGGCATCAGGGTGGGGAGGAACCAAGCAAGGCACCCGTGAGATGTCGACGTCAAACAAGAAGCTGCCACGATTCCCTCCACTCGCGCACAACTTGACCACCACGAGGCCCGCCACCGTCTGATCTTAGATTATGATTTACTCTATATCTAACATGGGCGGGTTGTCAGACTCCTTCCTCCTCTGACTCCTCCAGTCTAGCCAGCCTACCAACCTTCCATCCCTTGCTCACGAAGGCGAGTACTCCATTTATAGTACTAGGAGATCACACATGTCCGATGCTACCACGAGATTCCCTCTGTCTGATCTTAGATTATGATCTCTCTGAATACAAGTGGTATTGCTCTCTATCTAACACGAGCGGGTTCCTTCCTCCTCTGACTCCTCCAGTCTAGCCAGCCTACCAACCTTCCGTCCCTTCCTCATGAAGGCGAGTACTCCATTTATAGTACAAGGGGATCATGCACAAATGCCCGATGCTACCACCCGCCACCTATCCTTCAGGCCACAGCCTTCTAACATATGACGAAACTTCCCTTTTGTCACGACGAGAGCCCACCACCTCGTTGTCCACGCGTCGGCTTCCGTCTGAGGTCGGGGTGTGACTAAGCGGCGTTCCCACCGGAACAACGACCCACCTCGGTCAAAGTCCCACCGTCTCCTCTTCCCAGGAGGCAGAAGTCTTGCCGGGCTTAGGCGCCCACGTGACGCCAAGTCTGGTACCCCGGTTGGCGGGGTACTGACAGCGTCCTAAAGGTGTATAGTTTTCTGCACGGATTTTAAGATATGGGTATTTGACATATGTTGGACTCAATTACTTACTATAAAAATTAGAAAATATGAGTCCCTAATAGACACAAATTCAGAATAATCCCCTCCATTAAAGATTGGGATTTGTGGATGGGCAAAATTGTCCATAAATCATATTAAACCTTATATTTTAGATTTCTTTCTCAAAAAACTATAAATCTTACATCAAGGACCGGAGGGAGTACTAGCTCTAGGCACGAATATCTTGGTTGTCACAAGACGCCAATAGTATATATATTTTCTTTATCCCTAATGAGGTAACTAAGACGGTAAAAACCAAAGTGGGTCACAAGTTTTGTTATATTTTCTTTATAGTACGTTGAAATAAACAATAAACTCTTCATGTTTATGTAGGAGACATATAGAATTTAGAAAGTTATTATAGTTGTCTTGGTTGAACTAATATTAGGTGTTTGGTACGACATGCATAAACCTAAGAACCTCTAACATGAAAGAATTGTAAACTACTAATCTTGTGGCCAATTGAACAGGGCGATAGTAAGTATTCATTTCCATGGATTAGTAACCGAAGTAACAAGGAAGCGACATCGCAGTAAGAAACATAAAGTTATTCAACGTAGGATCCATACTGCTTTAATTGCATATTGATCGGTTACATGCAACGATTTTATTCATCAATATTGTTTTACACAGACATGATAACTATCAGGGATGCCATTTTGGCATCCCACGCAAAGACTGACAACAACACTCATCCTTAGTTACAGTGCATTTGGAACTAAAACTGTGACGACCAAATCCTCTTTCTTTGCAGTTATTATAGCATGGCACAGAACTGCAGTTTTTTAAAGCCTCGCATTTCCATTCTCCAGCTACAAATGCAATACATTACATCATCAATAATATAATATCTTGTATTGACTTATCAAAATAAGAATATAGCTAGAGTTTTTGACATATGCAAATAGGAGAGTAAATAAGGAAATTGTTGCATACTTGCATCACATGACGGCAACATAGAAGATATCACCACAATGGCAAAGAGAGCAATTGCAGCTTTAACCATAACCATCCTTGTTTTTCCTATGATGAGTGTCATATTACGAGAAGAGACTGTATGTATTTTTATGCTTCTTCTATCACCTATTTGGTTCGTATTTTATAGGGCGAACATCAATAAATTTATTTCCATCCATTATATTTTGCATTTATGCATATCATTAATTTAATGTTCACATATCTTTATTTAATGTTCACAGATCTTTATTTAATGTTCACCTATTTAGGAGCAAGCATGATTAAATGTCATGCATTGTTTGTAGTACCATGCATTTGTTTCCTCACACATAAGGTTGATAGAATATATTCTTTTTATTGTGATAGATCTTATCGTACTAAGTTATATTAAATGTCACATCTTCTATTTTAATAAATCTGTAAAAAATTGTCAATTAATTTTCTATTTTCTTTGGCACTATATATATTGATGATTCTTGTATAAGGTGCCAAAAAAGGTTTAAAAAGTGCCAAATTTTACCCATTTGGGTTTTGAAAGTTGCTTTTTCCATTCGGAGATTTTATTCCAGCACGAATCTGTGCACGATATGATTTTTAATTCCTATTCTGTAACTCCGAATGAGCTGAATATTAATATGCAAGTGTCTTGTCTAGAGTTATTTCTTATTCATGTTTTATATGCTGAATGATGCTTTACTTTGTTTAAAATGAAATGGTTAGCTCTATGGACACTTATGCATGCATTTAGATGGTCAACTTTCTCCCTCTTGCTAGCCCAAAAACTCCAACAAGTAAAAACCTAGTTTTCCAACACCTTCAACCAAGTTTTTCCAGTGAGTCCACCATATCTACCTATTAGCTAATATGATATTCGAAGTATGTTTACCATGTTATATTGTTTTATCTATGCTTCCAAATTAATATGCTTATGTTATTGTGATTAATATTATGATGTTTTGGGCTTGACAAAGGTCTTCGGTTAGGAGCTAGCTCATACGTGCTGACACGTGGAAAGCTTTTAACATTAAACTTTATTCTTAATGAAAGTTGATATCATGTTCCTTTGGTGATGGATGCCTAACATTGCGTGAAATAAAGATGTAAACTTAGTAAGTTCGGGTGAGTGATATTATTGGCTAGAGAGACACCTGTGGCGGCTAACCTAAGCCATGTGGATCATGGTGGAAATTTGGAACATAACCATAGTGGAGAAATCCATGACACATCTCATAACAGAAAAAGCATTTACAAGAAAAAAAGCATGAGTAAAGAAAGAGATGTAGAGATGTCCATTGTTTGCTTGCTTTGTCATTTGGACATGTGCCCACTTCCATGTCCTGGGGCAAAGGGTACCCGGGGTGAAACTCTCTATCATGCCACTTTTATTCACAATGACTGTAACATTCACTTGCTTTGTGGCCCAAGTTGAGTAGCCAGTCGGAGAGTTTTTGTTTTCAACGGGCATGAGGCTTTTTGACCCATACTTTGTCAAGCACATAACTCATATTTGCTTTCACTTTCAACTATTAATCACTAAAGATGCTATGATATGGGCAGTGAGAACTTCACACCAATGATCACTACATGGCAAACATTAGCTTAAGTTGAAGCATTTGGAAGCTAGATAATACTCTTGCATGTTATTCCTCTACTTATTTATCTATCTTTCCAAAGTGTCCACCTTTTATATTCAGATTTCTATAACAATACTCTATGACCAACTTAGGATATCTTTTACTTTTCATTTATGCATTCATTTGGTCCATAGAACTTTTCTTTCATGTTACACTTTGTGAATTATCATTGAACATCTTTACCTTGAATATTTAATATCTCTTGATAATATGTCTTGTATGTTGCTACTCTTTACTAAAGAATGAATCATTTGACTCTATGTAGCAGTCATCTTTGATATCCTTTGTTAAGTAATAAAATGCCAAGTCCGTGTTTAGTTTTATCACCTTCATACTCAAGGACGAGTATAGGTTAAGCTTGGGGATGTTGATGCATGTAAAATGCATACATGAACTTTGCATTGTATTACTCATATTTCATCCATATTTGCATCATATAAGGGTTATATCAATGTTTTATAATGTTTTGGGGGGAATATTTCACAATTTCTCTATTTATTTGGAATTAACCCTGTGCTGTCAGAAAACCCCTTTTTCTATATTTTGATGTTTCAGGGACCCAAACGACGTCCAAATGACCTAATATTCCACGGAGATCATTTTTTGGAAGGAACAAGGCTTAGGAGCGAAGGAAGAGCAAAAATGGAAGGCCGAGGGCCAACAGAGGTGGGCCCACGCGGCTAGATTCCTTGGCCGCGTGGGGCCCCTCATCTCAGCCCTCGAGCCTCCGATGCCGTCGATCTTCGTCTCCGTGGCTTCGTCTTGACCTAAAAACGACTATAAAAATAGCCCCCCGAACCCTTTCGGAGAGGAGCGCCACAGAAACACAGAAACCACGAAACAGAGACCTGTAGCTGCAGATTGGAGGGGGAAAACTCCGGCGGGGTGCTGTCGGTGTGTGATGGCACCGGTGAGGTGTTGTTGGGAAACCCCAAGAGGAAGTTATGAAGTAGTGCAGCAGCAAGTTTTCCCTCAGTTGTGAAACCAAGGTTTATCGAACCAGTAGGAAACTAGAGATCTCCCGGAGGTTGTTTAAGATGACTTTGGCAGGGCGCACTACCGGTGTCAGCAACGAACGTGGAACCTGCACACAACACAACCAAGATACTTTGCCCTAACTTAACAGTGAGGTTGTTAATCTCAGTGGCTTGCTGTAACAAAGGATTAAACGTATGTGTGGAAGATGATGTTTGTTTGCAGAGAATGAAAGTAACAGGATTGCAGTAGGATTGTTTATCAGTTTGAGGAAAAAGGACCGGGGTCCACAGTTCACTAGTGGTGTCTCTCCATAAATAATAATAGCATGCATGCGGGTAAACAAATTACAGCTGGACAATTGACAGAATAAAGAAGTGCATAATGATGCATATGCTATAGTTATGATGGCTAGTGTGATATTCATTTGGGCATTACAACAATATACATAGACCGTTCCAACCGCATCTATGACTAATAATCCACCTTCCGGTTAGCGTCCGCACCCCTTTCAGTATTAAGTTGCAAGCAACAGATAATTGCATTAGGCAATGTGTGTAATGTAAGTAATACAAATACCATTAGATAAAGTACCACTGTTTTATCCCTAGTAGCAACAGTACATCTACAACCTTAGAGCTAGCTGTCACCACCACAGGTTAAATAGAGACATGAACCTACTATCGAGCATAAATACCCCCTCTTGGAGTCACAAGTATCTACTTGGCCAGAGCATCTACTAGCAACGGAGAGCATGCAAGATCATAAACAGCGCACTCACAAGATATATTATGAAGCAATAACATAGTACTCAATATTCATCGGATCCCAGCAAACACAACATGTAGCATTACATAAAGATGATCTTGATCATGTTAGGCAGCTCACAAGATCTAAACATGGCAGCACAAGAGGAGAAGACAACCAACTAGCTACTGCTATGGACCCGTAGTCCAAGGATGAACTACTCACGCATCAGTCCGGAGGCGGGCATGGTGATGTAGGGCCCTCCGGTGATGATTCCCCTCCCCGGCAGGGTGCCGGGAGGAGCTTCTGAACCCTCCCGATCTAGGGTTGACGACGGCGGCGGCTCTGGACTTCGTGGAGGAAAAAGGTGCGTGTCTTAGGTCTTAGATATCCGAGGGGTATAAGTAGGCGAAAGGGCGAAGGCGGCGGGGCCTAGAGGGCCCCACACCCTGTGCTCGCGCGGCCAAGGGGGGAGCCGCGCCGGGAGGGGGTGTGGGCCCCTCGGGGTCCACCTCCGTGTCCTCTTCGGTGTTCTGGAACCTCTCGGGGAATATAAGCACTTTGACGTTTCGTTTGTCCAATTCCGAGAATATTTCCTTAACAACTTTTCTGAAACCAAAAACAGCAGAAAACAGGCAACTGGCACTGTGGCATCTTGTTAATAGGTTAGTCCCAGAAAATGCATAAAATGATATAAAAGTGTATATAAAACATGTAGCAATTGGCATAATATAAGCATGGAACATAAGAAATTATAGATACGTTTGAGACGTATCAAGCATCCCCAAGCTTAGTTCTACTCGTCCCGAGTAGGTAAAATGATAACAAGAATAATTTCTGAAGCGACATGCTTCACAATCATGTTATGAATGAAGTGATTCAAAGCAATGGTTTATAGTTTGCTAACAAATAGACAAAGAGTAAACAACTACATCATATAAGCAAAAACTTTTCATGGATAGTACTTTCAAACAAGCATCAAAATGATTCACATGAAAGTTAACTCATAAAGCAATAGTCTCTAAGTAAAAGAGCATTGAAGCAACACAAAGGAAGATATAAGTTTAAGCATTGGATTTCAACTTGTAACATGTATATCATATAGATAGTTGTCAACACAAAGGAATATAACAAGTGCAATAAGTAAGCATATAAGAATTGTTGCACACAGTTGACACAAGTGTTTGCTTCTAAGACAGAAAGAAGTAGGTAAACTGACTCAACATAAAGTAAAAGAAAGGCCCTTCGTAGAGGGAAGCAGGGATACAAACATGTGCTAGAGCTTTTTTGTTTTATAGGTTTTTGAAACATATAGAGAGCATAAAAGTAAGTTTTGAGAGGTGTTTGTTGTTGTCAACGAATGGTAATGGGCAATCTACCCCCCTTATCAACCAGACTTTCAAGAGCGGCTCCCAATGAAGGATGTTATTTCTACCAGCAAGGTAGATCATCCCTCTTATTTCTTTTGTTTACACATATAGTTAAAAACTGTTGTCATTGCTTGACTGATTAGATCAGGGCAAAAATGTGAAGAGATTGAAGCGGTTAAAGTTGTAATTAATTGGGACTGGGCACCCCATTTGCCAGCTCTTTTTGCAAAGTTAATGGATAAGCGGATGTATATGCCACTAGTCCGGTTGTGAAAGTCTGTCTAAAAGCAAATGACAAGGTTGATATCCGTAACACCACATACTTCCTCATGAGCTAATAAACATTGACACAAATAAGAGATGATAGGTTTTGAATAATAAAAGGTAGCACACGAAGTATTTGCTTGGAATGGCAGGAAATACCATGTAGTAGTTAGGTATGGTGGACACAAATGGCATGGGTTTTGGCTCAAGGTTTTGGACGCACGAGAAGCATTCCCTCTCAGTACAAGGCTTTGGCTAGCAAGGTTATTTGAAGTAAACACAAGTATAAACTATGACAACAAGACGTATATAATAACATATTGCAAGCATTATAAAACTCTACATTGTCTTCCTTGTTGTTCAAGCACCTTTACTAGAAAATATCTAGACCTTAGAGATACCAAACATGCAAACCAAATTTCAACAAGCTTTACGGTAGTTCTTCATTAATAGGTTTTAACTACATGATGTAAAAGCTTAAACATGATCTACTTGAGAGCTCAAAACAATTGCCAAGCACCACAACATACAAGATAACAATCCATAAGAGCATGTATATCTTTTTCATTATACCATCTACCACATTTAGCATTTTCTGTTTCCAACCAAACACCAATCAACTTATTTAAAGAAAAACTCTCCAAGTGTATAACAATGAGATATGAGAGTATAACATAAGAAAAACTAACAGCTCTGAACAAGAGATGCATGAAAAACAAGAGCTGAAAGTATTGAAATAACATAGAAGAATACTCAACAAATATAAGTGAAGAATACGAGTATTCATAAGAAAAAGCGGAGCGTGTCTCTCTCCCGTAAAGGAATGCTAGGATCCATTTTATTCAGAGAATGAAAATAACAAAAACAAAAACAAACAGACACTTCAAGTAAAGCACATAAGATGTGGCCGAATTAAAATATAGTTTCACTAGAGATGACCTGATAGTTTGTTGATGAAGAAGGGGATGCCCAAGGCATCCCCAAGCTTTGACGCTTGAGTCTTCTTGAAATATGCTTGGGTGACCCACGGGGGCATCCCCAAGCTTTGGCTCTTTCATCTTCTTGATCACATCATCCTTCTCTCTTGATCCTTGAAAACTTCCTCCATACCAAACTCAAAGTAAACTTCATTAGAGGGTTAGTGCACAAAAAATTCTTATATTCTGCATGAACACAATTGCTACCAATGCTACTGGACATTATCTACAGCCACTGATACTTTATGGAACAAAAAGATCCATTCAAAATAGTAAAAGAGGCATTGCAAAATAAATGGCAGAATCTGTCAAAAACAGAACAGTCCCTAAAGACGAATTTTTTCGAGGCACTTAACTTGCTCAAATCAGAAAACTCAAAACTAATGACAGTTGCATATATATCTGAGGATTACGCACAAAAAATCCCAGGTACATCCGATTTTTCTGTGAATAGGTATGAATTTAACGGTGGACAGCAGAAAACAGTTTCAGCACAGCAATCCAAATCTAGCATCAACTTTCTACTAGAGGCTTAACTTGACACAACAATGCAATAAAGTAAAGATACAAAGGAATTGCTACAGAGGTAGACATCTTCCTTGACTCAATAAAATAAAATAACAGAAATAAAAAGTGGGTTGTCTCCCATAAGCGCTTTTCTTTAACGCCTTTCAGCTAGGCATAGAAAGTGAACCTCAAGTGTTTCCAAGAGATGAAGCATCAACATCAATAATTTCATCCAAGACATTGTTGCTTGCAATAGGTGCTTTAGGTATCCATGAAGGTGTCCTATTACGTAAATCATTACCATCATCTTTAGGCATATTATGGGGTTTAGGTTTTGGAATATAGATAAGCTTTTGCTCCCTTCCTACAAAGGCTTTCTCTTTCTTAGTTTTAATAGAGGAAAAAGTTGAACTTAAAGTTTCCATAGCCTCTTCTAATTCATATATCCTATGATTATGAGTGTCAAGGGTGTTGCTAGTTTCTAAAGCAGTGATTCTTCCATTAATATCCTCTATTGATTCATTACCCTTGCTAGCATTATCAAGAAAAAAAATCTCCATATCATCCAACCTTTTAATAACATCTTCCAAAGTGATCTCAGTTTTAGTTTCTTTAATAGGTGGTGGTGATCCTACCAAACTTTCAATTAAATTGCAGGCTTCCAAAGCAGGTGTACCAAGAAAGTTATCCCCCCGTAAGAGTATCAAGAACATACCTATACCAACTAGAAATACCAACATAAAAATTCCTAAGAAGGATTAAAGTGGAATGTTTCTTAGTGCATTTTTGACGAGCATCATTTATCCTATACCATGCATCTTTCAAACTTTCTCCCCCTTGTTGTTTAAACGAACGAACTTCAACTTCAGGACTACCCATTTTCAGCAAAACAAAAAGGAAAACCGAAATAACAATACTACTAAACCGAAATAATAAATAACAAACCGAAATAAAAATAGTAATGCAAGTAGCTAATTTTTTTGTATTTTTGATATTAAGCAAACAAGACAATAATATAAAGTAAATAAATTGCGAGTAACTAATTTTTTTTGTATTTTTGATATTAAGCAAACAAGACAATAATAAAAATAAACTAAGCAAGACAATAACAAAATAAAAAGATTGGATGTGAGAGACTCCCCTCGTAGAAGAGCTTAGCTTCCGGCGTCAGAAAAATTGCTGGCGTCGAAGGGGAAGCTAAACTTTGCTGAACAGAAGAACTCTTGTTTCCCCGGCAACGGCGCCAGAAAAATTGCTTGATGGCACCGGTGAGGTGTTGTTGGGAAACCCCAAGAGGAAGGTATGAAGTAGTGCATCAGCAAGTTTTCCCTCAGATGTGAAACCAAGGTTTATCGAACCAGTAGGAAACTAGAGATCTCCCGGAGTTTGTTGAAGATGACTTTGGCAGGGCGCACTACCGGTGTCAGCAACGAACGTGGAACCTTCACACAACACAACCAAGATACTTTGCCCCAACTTAACAGTGAGGTTGTCAATCTCACTGGCTTGCTGTAACAAAGGATTAAACGTATGTGTGGAAGATGATGTTTGTTTGCTGAGAATGAAAGTAACAGGATTGCAGTAGGATTGTTTATCAGTTTGAGGAAAAAGGACCGGGGTCCACAGTTCACTAGTGGTGTCTCTCCATAAATAATAATAGCATGCATGCGGGTAAACAAATTACAGCTGGGCAATTGACAGAATAAAGAAGTGCATAATGATGCATATGCTATAGTTATGATGGCTAGTGTGATATTCATTTGGGCATTACAACAATATACATAGACCGTTCCAACCGCATCTATGACTAATAATCCACCTTCCGGTTAGCGTCCGCGCCCCTTTCAGTATTAAGTTGCAAGCAACAGATAATTGCATTAGGCAATGTGTGTAACGTAAGTAATACAAATACCCTTAGATAAAGTACCACTGTTTTATCCCTAGTAGCAACAGTACATCTACAACCTTAGAGCTAGCTGTCACCACCCCAGGTTAAATAGAGACATGAACCTACTATCGAGCATAAATACCCCCTCTTGGAGTCACAAGTATCTACTTGGCCAGAGCATCTACTAGCAACGGAGAGCATGCAAAATCATAAACAACGCACTCACAAGATATATTATGAAGCAATAACATAGTACTCAATATTCATCGGATCCCAGCAAACACAACATGTAGCATTACATAAAGATGATCTTGATCATGTTAGGCAGCTCACAAGATCTAAACATGGTAGCACAAGAGGAGAAGACAACCATCTAGCTACTGCTATGGACCCGTAGTCCAAGGATGAACTACTCACGCATCAGTCCGGAGGCGGGCATGGTGATGTAGAGCCCTCCGGTGATGATTCCCCTCCCCGGCAGGGTGCCGGGAGGAGCTTCTGAACCCTCCCGATCTAGGGTTGATGACGGCGGCGGCTCTGGACTTCGTGGAGGAAAAAGGTGCGTGTCTTAGGTCTTAGATATCCGAGGGGTATAAGTAGGCGAAAGGGCGAAGGCGGCGGGCCCTCGAGGGCCCCACACCCTGTGCTCGTGCGGCCAAGGGGGGAGCCGCGCCTGGAGGGGGTATGGGCCCCTCGGGGTCCACCTCCGTGTCCTCTTCGGTGTTCTGGAACCTCCCGGGGAATATAAGCACTTTGACGTTTCGTTTGTCCAATTCCGAGAATATTTACTTAACAACTTTTCTGAAACCAAAAACAGCAGAAAACAGGCAACTGGCACTGTGTCATCTTGTTAATAGGTTAGTCCCAGAAAATGCATAAAATGATATAAAAGTGTATATAAAACATGTAGCAATTGGCATAATATAAGCATGGAACATAAGAAATTATAGATACGTTTGAGACGTATCAGTGTGGTCTCCACCTTCTCCAACGACTTCTCCACCGTCTCCATGATGAAGAGGGAGTAGTCCACCCCTGGACTATGGGTTTGTGGAAGTAACTTATGTATCTCTCCTCTCTCTTGAGTTTCACTAATTAGTGCCATATGAGCTGCTGAACATGATTATGGTCATATATGTAATACCTTTGTGGTGGATCTCTTAAGTTGATATATGTTATGATGATTGCCAATATTATGTCTTTGTTATGAAATTAGATGCATATTATGTACCCCGTTCTTATCTATGTGTTTTGATCCAACATGTTTATGAGAGCGCGTGAGGTGGAACGTGTGCTTTAGTTGGAGTAACGGGGGGTGGTTTTGTGGTAAGTTGACAGCAATACCGTGATCCACTTGAGTTTTTACCTTACTTTGTTGCCTCACTAGGGATAAAGGAAATACCATGCTACCGGGGGTATGTGGGTGACATTGCCACTATCACCATGACTAGATCTAGCATGTTCTTATTTAAACTTCATGTCATTGAACTTAAAGCTATACTCTGTTTATCTTAATTACTGAGATGTTATGATTTAGTTCGCATCTTGGTGGAGTATAAGAGAGATTAATAACCAAAAGATCTCTATGTTAGGACGTGATGCCCATATTATTAATAACTTGTCCTGTTGCAATCTCATATGTCAATTCCCATGTTCCATTATCTACCACTATGTAAAAGAGAGAGTGCATTTGTGAAACCATGAACCCCGGTCCATTTTTAATCATAAGAAACACCTTTCCAACACTTTTATTGCACTTTACATTTTCTGCTATTATTAAATTCGAAAATACAAAAATACTTTTATATCTTGCAAACACCATACAAACCACAAAAACATAATCTCATATCATTTATACCATCCTTGTTTATTTATTTACTACCATTGCATATTTATTTCAGTTTTGCATTTGTTATTTCTATATCTTTTACTTACACCTTGTGCTTGACAACCACTTGGTGAGGTTGAGGGCACAAAACAATCTACTTTGTTTTGTAGATTACATAAAGAAGGATAAGGAGACAACATCTTTTGGTTCATTTCCCCGAGAGTTCGATATTAAACCCTCGAGTCACCCACGTGGGGAAAATAAGTTTTTTCCCTTACTATACACTTTGCACTTGGAGTCTCAACCTAACCGTATTCTTTTGACACAGGTCATCTACGGTCATCACACACCCCTCTATGCGCTCTCGCATACATGCTTGATCAAAACAAGTAATAAAAGAACGAGGTAAAAATATGCATTTAACCATACATCTCAAACACAAAACAATATCAATATCAACTCACAAATAAAAGATCCAGCACATAGGTATTACATAGATGACCGTAATCATGTTAGACAGATCATGCGGTGCTAATATAATGAAGAACGAGAGAGATACAATAGGTACTGCCACAAACCCATAGTCCATAGGTGGACTACTCCCCCTTCATCATGGTGACGATGGTGGAGACGTTGGAGAAGGAAGAGATCACGCCTACATCGCCCTGTCGGAGTTTCGCCCTCCAATCTGGCAGTTTCTGTCTCTGTTTCGGTGTTTCTGTGTTTTCGTGGCGCTTTCCTGGAGGATCGTGAAAAGGCTTCTTATATAGGCGGTTTTAGGTCACAAGAAATTTTTAGGTCAAAAGATCAACGACAGAGGACACGCTAGAGGGCTGAACGGGCTCTGCTCATGTGGGCTCCACCTCTGGCCGCGCGAGTATAGCTTTTTTTGTCTTCAAGTGTCCCCTCTCGAGGATTCTTCGCACATACGCCTTCTTCCTACCAAAAATAAATCGTTAAAAATTGGCAAGTCCATTTGACGTTGTTTGAGTTCCTGAAATTTTAAATATGCAAAACAGGGTTTTTCTGGTCTGCAGGGTTAAAACCAAAATAAGGAGAACAATGTGAATTATTCCCAAAATCATTATAATTAATAAACATAACCTACAATAGTTTTAAATAGGTGGGAATATCAAGTAATAAAGCGCAAAGTTCATGTATGCATTTTACATGCATCAACATCCCCAAGCTTAACCTATGCGCGTCCTCGAGCATGAAGGTGACAAAAGTAAACATGGACTTTGTACTTTGTTTCTAAGTAGGATATCAAAAGCGTTTATAATTGCTACACAAAGTCAAATGATCCATTTTTAAGAAGTAGCAATAAGCAAGATAAATTATAAAGTGATATCTCATATACAATGTAAGGATGCTTGATAATAAATCACAAACTGTAATATAAAAGAAAGTACTATGAACCAAATGTATGCAAAGTGCAATAATAAAAGTAAAAGTAAAACATCCTATATTGGTCATAGAGTAATATTTTAAAACCAGAATATATATGGACACTTTGGAAAGTAGAAAATAAGTAGAGATTAAACATGAATAACTTTCATATAGCTTCCAAATTCTCTCGTTAATTTTATGTTTGCAACATGGTGCATCATTAGTGTTGAGCCCCATTTTCCTCATCATTAGCATATTAAATGGTTAGAGTAAATGTGAAAGCAAGTATGGTTTATATGCTTGACAAGGTACAAGTTGAATGTCTCATGCCCCTTGAATACGAGTACCTACACCACATGCTACTCAACTTAGGTTCCAAAAAATCGTTCTTGTCATTATAAGCATAAAGTTACGATCAATGAATGAAAAGGAAAAACAAAAAATAAATGCATGATAGCAAAAGATATCTCGTACTGATTAACTGTGCAAGGAATTACTGAACCTTTATCCTCCACCATCAATGAATATAATTCCAAAGAAATATCAAAATAAATATTTATTAAATATAGAATATGTGACATTTATTTAAAATTAATGGAATACAAAATCTTACAATAATATTTTGGTATCAATATGGATGTGAGGAAATAAATGAAAAATATAGGTAGTGCATGAGATTGAACAATCATCAAATCTTCATAAGCACGAGCATATACTATCACATTGAGGAATACTAATAAATAGTGCAAAATACGACATAAATAGATGGTACAAAAGAACATCATATATTTGTTAATTGTTTAACCTTTTTTGGCACCTTATACAAGAATCATCAATATATATAGTGCCAAAGAAAATAGAAAATTAATTGACAATTTTTTACAGATTTATCAAAATAGAAGATGTGACATTTAATATAACTTAGTACGATAAGATCTCTCACAATAAAAAGAATATATTCTATCAACTTTATGTATGAGGAAACAAATGCATGGTACTACAAACAATGCATGACATTTAATCGTGCTTGCTCCTAAATAGGTGAACATTAAATAAAGATCTGTGAACATTAAATAAAGATATGTGAACATTAAATTAATGATATGCATAAATGCAAAATATAATGGATGGAAATAAATTTATTGATGTTGGCCCTATAAAATACGAACCAAATAGGTGACAGAAGAAGCATAAAAATACATACAGTCTCTTCTCGTAATATGGCACTCATCATAGGCAAAACAAGGATGGTTATGGTTAAAGCTGCAATTGCTCTCTTTGCCATTGTGGTGATGTCTTCTATGTTGCCGTCATGTGATGCAAGTATGCAACAATTTCCTTATTTACTCTCCTATTTGCATATGTCAAAAACTCTAGCTATATTCTTATTTTGATAAGTCAATACAAGATATTATATTATTGATGATGTAATGTATTGCATTTGTAGCTGGAGAATGGAAATGCGAGGCTTTAAAAAACTGCAGTTCTGTGCCATGCTATAATAACTGCAAAGAAAGAGGATTTGGTCGTCACAGTTTTAGTTCCAAATGCACTGTAACTAAGGATGAGTGTTGTTGTCAGTCTTTGCGTGGGATGCCAAAATGGCATCCCTGATAGTTATCAAGTCCGTGTAAAACAATATTGATGAATAAAATCGTTGCATGTAACCGATCAATATGCAATTAAAGCAGTATGGATCCTCGTTGAATAACTTTTTGTTTCTTACTGAGCTGTCGTTTCCTTGGTACTTCGGTTACTAATCCATGGAAATGAATACTATCGCCCTGTTCAATTGGCCACAAGATTAGTAGTTTACAATTCTTTCATGTTAGAGGTTCTTAGGTTAATGCATGTCGTACCAAACACCTAATATTAGTTCAACCAAGACAACTATAATAACTTTCTAAATTCTATATGTCTCCTACATAAACATGAAGAGTTTAGGGACAATTGCTTCTGTGCCCCGGTTCTCTCTAGTTTATCCGTCTGTGCCATACCCGCGTAGTTTCTCTCTTCTGTGCCCCGTTTGGCTCGGAAATCGGCCAAACGCTCCGTTACCCTCTAGTCAACCCTCACTTGGCCTGACGGGTGGGGTCGGCCTGGCGCGGCTCGGCTGGAATTTCCTGGGTCGGCTTGTGTGCGGCTCGGTTGGGATTTCCTGGGGCCGGCGTGGGGTCGGCGCGTGGGGTCGGCGTGGGGTCGGCGCGGGGTCGGCGTGGGGTCAGTTAGGGTTTCGCCGCCCACCCCCGCCGTGGCTAATAAAAGGGGGCCGCCCTCGCCGGAGAAACGCCCATTTCCTCTCCCTCTCTCTCCCCCTCCCTCCCTCGAAAATGTGGTGGAGTACGCCCTCGCCGGAGAGCCCGTACTCGAAGATGTCGGACTCGGAGATCTACTCGCCTCAGGAATTGCACGACATGCAGGAGATGGAGCGAGAGGAGAAGGAGGAGAGGCTAGCGGAGAGGCTAGCGGAGAAGAACCTTCGCCGGAAGCGGAATGGGCTCTCCCCCCTGCGCGAGAAGAAAGAGCAACCATACGAAGTGTGGCGTGGAGATCTTCCGCCGCAATCCCCAGTCTACGAGTACGGGGCATCGGAGTCCTCGGACGAGCCCTACTCCGACGAGGAGCGCGGGCCTGCTGTCGTGGACCAACCGCCCGCACCTGTCGTGGACCAACCGCCCGCGCCCATTGCCGAGCCCAATGTTGTCATCGAGGACATCCCTGGCGAGGGGAACTCGGACGACTCGGACGAAGAGGACGCCTCCGACTCCGATGACGAGGAAAAATCCGACGCCTCCGACACCTCTGATGTCACCGTCGGTCCACCGCAACACCCATGAAGAAGAAGAAGAAGAAGAAGAAGAAGAAGTAGAAGTAGTAGTATTAGTAGTAGTTCTTGTTTTAAGGTAGTAACTGATTGTGTTATATGGAGATAATCGTTTGTTTCTATGGAGTAAATCTTTATTCTGATCATCTATCTTGTTTGACAAATGCATTTACACCGTGATTGGACATGACGGCTAGGCTAGGCTAGCGGTGGTGAGGAGGAAGCAGTTCTGCGACGCGTTCAATGATCATGCCTATCCGTGCACGCTACATAGACGGCAGAGTGGACTACGGCATGCCACTCACGTATTCAATGTGCACGCAGTGCCACGAACTGGAAGGCTCTCAGATGTGTCTCATTGTACGACTCGTAAAAAATTGATTTGCTTCGGATTCTTCCTTTCACGCTTGAACGGATAAACATGAACGGATACGTGCCGCTCGTTCTGCCCTATGGTCAACGTAGACATAAATTTACGCAGACTGGCGCGAGCGATCGAGCTGTAACGCAAGTACGCGATGGGAACGCGACCGACATAGCTATAGCTAGTACAGTATATGAAAACTTGACCAAAAATATTGCTTAAATGATTCTGATCGATGATCTTAGTTAAACAAACAGTAGACAATATATGAAAAAAATGGTGTACTAAATTAGTAGACCCAAATCTAAAGTAGACATTAGTTCATAAGTAGATAATAGACAGTAGTTCATAATTAGACAGTACACAGTAGTTCATACATATTTTTAGTAGACTCAAATCTAAACTAAAGCGGCAACCAGACCATCTGCGGCCGCAACCCCGCTACTTACTATCGGAGGCGGCGAAGGCCTGGTTGAGCCGCTGGCGGCGGCGCACCTCCTCCCACTCCCGCGCGTGAGCGGTGTGCTCAGCGTCCTGTCGCAGACCCTGCTCTAGACGCACCTCGTTCATCACCTCCTCAAACTTGGCATCCGCACGGCGACGCTTCTCCGCGCGGCGCTCTGAACGCACGGACTTGGCGAAAACATGCGCATCCAGCTCGACTTGGTCGACGATCTTGAGGAGGTCCTCGCCGTCGTCGGTGGAGGGCGATTCGAGACTTGAGTAGGACTCGTCGTCGTCGCTGGACTCGGTAAACGGTGCCGGCGGCGGCGGCGGTGGGGTCGCTGCGGTGGGGTCTCGAAATAAAAGCGCTGCGGCTCGCGAGGCCCGCGAGGACCCAGACTCCCCATCGTGACGACGCTGCGGTGGGCGTCGACCGCGCACCGCGCAGGCAGCGCTCGCCCTCCTCTGAGCTACGTTCCTCCTCCTCGGTGCAATGACATTCGATTGACGGCGGCGGCGCTCCGCCGGGTCGTAGTCGCTATCGGATGGGGATGACATGGCGGTGAGAACGGAGATGGGTGGCGAGATGGATGGCGAGAAGGCGGATGGAAGGGTTTAAATGGCCGCGTAGTAGGCGGGAAATGCTACACATATGGCGGGAAATACTTCACATATGGCGGGAAATGCTACGTTACGCGAAACTGTCAAACTTGGTCAGAAAAGAGTGAAAAATGAATGGTACAAATGAACGGGTTTCAAGCTGAGTTACGCAAACTTCTGATTTTTTTTTAAAAGTATGTATGAACACATTTTTCAGCGAGTCCACTGTTTTTGCTTAGAAATGAGGCCGTTTACCCTACCTTTGGAGCTCATTTGGAACACATTTTCCAGCGAGTCCACCATTTTTTGCTTAGAAATGGGGCCGTTTACCCTATCTTTGGAGCTCATTTGGAACACATTTTTCAGCGAGTCCACCATTTTTTGCTTAGAAAATAAGACCGAAATGTGAAATAACCATTAAAAATTCAAAAATTATCGAAAATTGAAAAACCGACGCACATACTCTTCATATGTCATATACTAACGACTCAAGTTGAAAAACATGGTCTACATACATTCAAAAGGAGAAGGGCATGAATCTCATGTGATATCATATAACTCAAACGATGAGATCTAAGGTTGAAAAGAAGTGATTTTGGAATTGCAACATGAAATTTTCAAACAGTCGGGGTGCATGCACTTTGAAACACATTTTTCAGCGAGTCCAAGCTAGATTTGAGCAAGCTCATGGCTATCCCCATTTGGTTTGCCAAAATCCCCATTTAAGTTTCGATGACAGGTACAGCCAAAATCCGCATTTGGTGTGACAAAATACCCATTTTGTGTCACTGAGACAAATGGGGGTGGGCGAGCCAAAATCCCCGTTGGGTCAGCCGTGGTCCACTCGTCAGCGGGTGTACAGCCCTTGTCCTACGCGCGCGTCCAATCAGATCAGAATGAGCTTCTCGCGGATCGCCCCGAGCCTGCGTTCAGATTCCTTCTAGAGGAAATCGGACAGCTGCAGTTTAACCGATATTTGAAATGAGCTTCAAATATTCAAAAATTATCGAAAAATTGAAAAACCGACGCACCTAGTCTTCATATGTCATATACTAACGACTCAAGTTGAAAAACATGGTCTACGTACATTCAGACGAAGAAGGGCATGGATCTCATGTGATATTTTTGGAATTGGAACATGAAATTTTCAAAAACCTCACAAAAGCTTCATTTTGGAGTGACTAAGAAGGATCCATGCTTAGTTTTTCATTTTCATGTTTTAAACTTGTTTAAATGTTGGTCAAACTTAGGTTTGACTGAATTTGAAATAACCATAATAAATTAAAAAATTATCGAAAAATTGAAAAACCAACGCACATAGTCTTCATATGTCATATACTAACGACTCAAGTTGAAAAACATGGTCTACGTACATTCAGACGAAGAAGGGCATCTCATGTGATATTACATAACTCAAACTATAAGGTCTAAGGTTAGAGAGAAGTGGTTTTGGAATTGCAACATGAAATTTTGAAAAACCTCACAAAAGCTTCATTTTGGAGTGACTAAGAAGGATCCATGCTTAGTTTTTCATTTTCATGTTTTAAACTTGTTTAAATGTTGGTCAAACTTAGGTTTGATCGAATTTGAAACAACCATAATAAATTAAAAAATTATCGAAAAATTGAAAAACCGACGCACATAGTCTTCATATGTCATATACTGACGACTCAAGTTGAAAAACATGGTCTACGTACATTCAGACGAGAAAGGCATGTCGTATGAACTATGTCGTATGAACTCAAGCGTTAAGAGAAGTGTTTTTGGACTTGCAACATGATAATTTCAAAATACTCACGAAAGCATCATTTAGGAGTGACTAAGAATGGTCTAGCCTTAGTTCGCGCCCAAATTTTACACAAATGTGCGCGAGTGCGCGCACAGAGCACGCCGTGGCGCGCTCCGAGCGCGTCCGGAGCACGCCATGGCGCGTTCAGAGTGCGCACTTAAGGTGTTCGACAGAAGTACAATAAAAAATATTACAAATTTCCTCAAATGTTCACAGCTTTGACTTGCTCCTTGTGTGATTAGAAGGAGCTACGACCTTGCTCCGGGTGTTCCTTGCTGGATTTGGACCAGTTGGGTCCACGACCCCCCCCCCCCCTTCTCGTGCTTCTTGGCTCGTTTGTTATTTGTTGCTGTTGATGCTCGTGCTGCTGTTGATGCTTCTGCTGCTGCTGATGCTCGTGCTGCTGTTGATGCTCGTGATGCTGCTGATGCTCCTGCTGCTGGTGATGCTGGAACCCGGGTACTTCCAGTAGCCGAAACTGGTGGTCTCGGAGGCGAAGGTACAAATGGCTCTTCCATTCCAGCACATGCTGCCGATACAAATGCCTCTCGTTCAGGATCGGGAACAGAAGCTTCTCGTTCCATAGCTTCTGTTGCCGGCCCCCATTCTTCTTGAGCAGCTCTTTTCGGGGCACGACTCCTTTTCTGCCAGTGGTCTTTAGTTTTACCCTTCTTACTTGTCTTTTCCCTGGCATTCGAAATTCAAGTGAAACGAATATTAACAAATATGAAAAATATGATTACTAGTGCATACGACAACCATTCTAGACACACATACCTTTCAGCAAACTCTCTTGCTACGGCTTGTGCTACTGCGGCTCCTTCTGCTGCTATGGCTGCTTCTGCTGCTTCATCTGTGCCCCATCCTTGATCTGTTACAAGTATAGAGGGGGCTGCATTGTTGCATAGCCTTTGAATGTGCCCCACTATTCCACATCTTTTGCACGGACGCCTCTTTACGGCTGCACCCTCTGCACCTGGTCTTAGTCTGTTTACCCTTGGCCTTCCAGGTGCTCTATGTAGCGCCGGAGGGTGCAGTTTGAATCCTGGATTATACTCAGCCCATTGTTCTCTTCCCAATAAAGCAGGCACGTTATCAGCATATGCTAACTTAAACTTGTCAACAGAGAAATATTCAGACACATATGGATCAACTTGGCCTTCGATGTAGTTCAGGAAGTAGATGGCATGTATACATGGCTTGCCAGTGATCTCCCATCGCTTACAACTACATTTCTTCGTTCCCAAATTTACTGGATACCTCCAAACATGGGCTCGGAAGACATATGTCAGCTCAGCCTCCATGGCGTTTACTCTTCTCAGACTCATATCACCCTGCATATTTCTTCCTCGCGCATGCAAATTCTTGATCACACTTGGGATGATGGTATGGCCACTATATGAGTGTCCAATTCTATTGCGCAATACCATCTTCTCCATTATCAACTGCCTGATGTTGTCAAATATTTCCCACACCATTAGACCTTTCAGGTGCTTAATCTTTGCGTTGAAACTTTCAGCAATGTTGCTTGTCACATAGTCGACCTTGCACAATGTTCCAAATAAGCTTCTCGTCCACAGCTTTCCGTGATGTGTTTCCAAGTATGTTTTGACACCAGCATTTTCAGCGTACATGGTCTTCAAGTGGTGTTTATACTTCTTCTCGCTGCATGTGTACGCTGCTGGCCAAAGGTTTGCATCAAATACTTTCCCCTTAAAATGCTTCTTGAAATTAGCAACAAGATGTCTCATACATTCCCTGTGCTCTGCTTCAGGAAACACAATTTCTACAGCTTTCTCCAAACCCTTGCAAGCATCTGTATGGATAACCAATCCAGCAGGGTCCCCTATAACCTTGTGTAAATTCTCCATAAACCACCTCCAGCTAAGCTCGTTCTCCGACTCCACCACACCAAAAGCAACTGGAAAAAGCCAGCTGTGTCCATCAACTGCACAAGCAGCTACCAACTGTCCTTTCCATCTTCCAGTTAGAGCAGTTGCATCCACAGCCAAATATGACTTGCAACCTTTACGAAACCCTTCATGGCAAGCCTTGAAAGAGACAATTTCTACAGCTTTCTCCAAACCCTTGCAAGCATCTGTATGGATAACCAATCCAGCAGGGTCCCCTATAACCTTGTGTAAATTCTCCATAAACCACCTCCAGCTAAGCTCGTTCTCCGACTCCACCACACCAAAAGCAACTGGAAAAAGCCAGTTGTGTCCATCAACTGCACAAGCAGCTACCAACTGCCCTTTCCATCTTCCAGTTAGAGCAGTTGCATCCACAGCCAAATATGGCCTGCAACCTTTACGAAACCCTTCATGGCAAGCCTTGAAAGAGACAAAAGCCCTCCTGAAGATATTTCTTTCAACCACTTTTCCTCTCACTTTGGACTGCAGAGCCACATGATCGATTTCTATCACACTACCTGGACTTGCCTTCTCCACCTCAGCTTTGAATGCGTACAACAAGTGAAAGCTATCTGCCCACGCAGTACCTTGTATGTTCGACAGGGCCTCTTCTCTAGCTTTCCATAGCTTCGTGTAAGATATCTTCGTCTCAAATTTATATTTATCACTGATCATTTTCCCGAGGGCAGTTGCTCCTAATCTTTGGTTCTGTCTTAGCAATGGAGTCATCACCTCTGTCAGCCACCCTTTGCTTGCTAATTGTGTTTTCTGCCAGGACACCTTAGATGGACAAGTGTGCTGATGCTCGTTATACCTTATCTCTATCATGTCTTTCTCGTCATGTTTGTCACGAATCTTCTTTGGCACACGAGTGGCATGCAACTTCCACTTGCACCTCGCATCTGGGCAGTGAACCGTATACCTGTCTGTCTGACTCTTCTCAATGGAGAAAATATTGTTGCTGAGGATGCTGGACGTTGTAAGTGCTTTCCGAAGTTCATTCACATTTTTGAATCTTGTCCCTGCAGCAAGATTAGGAGCATTCCTATCCCAATCAAGCTCTGGCATTTCATCGCCATCGTATTCATCTTCAATCAACATGTCAGCATTCTCCTCCTCCTCTTCACGACTATCTTGTACAAGCTGAGCGACAGGGGCCCTATGGCCCAATTCATGCACAAATTCAGGAAACATCTTCTCATCTTCATCGTCGTTCCGCGACACGGGATCGTCGGGCACCACTTCATCGTCTGAATTAATATTATCAACATTGGGCTGACTTGCACTACCACTGGTGGGCTGGCTCGTACTTCCACTGGGTTGACTTGTACTAACACTGGGTTGACTTGTATTGCCACCGGGCTGACTACGAGGTAACGGCGGAAGCTGAGCATCAGCAGCTGCCCCCTTTCGCTCTCTCCTTCCCTTTGTCTTTCGCGATTCATGTTCAAGTCGTTTCCGAGCCACCTCAATCCTAATTTTTCCGAATCGCTCGGTCGCGCTCTGAGCAAATAAGCATCCAGCTGCAGTGTCATCGGGCAGTGGGATGAAAGAGCCCTCCAACATATCCCAGTATTTGATCACGACAGTATCAATTGTCCGCCAGCTGAATTTGTCACAGCAAGCTTTAAGCAAATCCTTTAACGAATAAGTCGTTTCTACCACCAACTGATACCAAAAAGGAGGGGCGAACTCGAGATCCGGCTGCCAGCGAGTGACCATTTCGACTGACAAGCGAAATGCAGTATTCGGATTCATCCTTTTGAACAAAATTCATGGCAATAAGGTCAAATTGAAGCCGTATTCAACTACATACATCACGAAATTGAGACAATCGATAGATTAATCGAGACAATCGAGAGATTATGTACTTACTTCCTCATCCAAGTGTTATCTGAATCCGATTTCACCCAGTCCTCGCCGTTATAAGCACAAGGCGGATCGAGCGGAACGGCGGGGTCTGAAACTGCCGCCATGGATGCGTCTTGCAAGCAGAGGTGCAGTGCACCACAGGCGGACGGGGACGGGCGGGGCGGCGCTAGGGCGGTGGCACGGGGCGGGGCGGCGTGTCAGATCGGGATTTGGGGGGGGGGGGGGAGACGATGATTCAAACCTACCAACGTTCCAATTCGAAATGAGCCGACCCCACGCGCCGACCCCAGGAAATCCCAACCGAGCCGCACACTAGCCGACCCTAAGAAATCCCAACCGAGCCGCGCCAGGCCGACCCCACCAGTCAGGCCAAGTGAGGGTTGACTAGAGGGCAAACATAGCGTTTGGCCGATTTCCGATCCAAACGGGGCACAGAAGAGAGAAACTACGTGGGTATGGCACAGACGGATAAACTAGAGCCAACCAGGGCACATAAGCAATTGTCCCAAGAGTTTATTGCTTATTTCAACATACTATAAAGAGCATCATATTTTTTTAATCGGATCAGGTTTTTGGAAACCTTATACAAGCACCATCAATATATATAGTGCCAAAGAAAATAGAAAATTAATAGACGAAGTTTGTACAAATTTATCAAAATAGAAGGTGTGATATTTAATATAACTTAATGCGGCAAGATCTCTTACAATAAAAATAATATTTTTCTATCAACCTTATGTGTGAGGAAACAAATGCATGCTACCATCAACTAGTAAACGTGCCGCACGACGTTTTATAATAATTTGTTTCTATTTAAATCTATTATCTTTACACACCCTAGTATCTATCCCGCGACACTACTACCGAATCGACCTTTTGTGACGACACACCTGTTGACGACATCGAATTTGTCACTGATTATCCATAATAGGTGAGGAATTTTTCATCTTTGTCACGCATTACTGTTAATGCATGACGACCAACTTTCGTGTCACTAAATTTGTCACGGATCACTCATGGTGACGGATTTAGGGCGTCACTCTGGTTGTCACCGATTCTTTGGGACCGAATTGTGAGATAATTAAGTAAAATGGAAAAAAATGGTTTACATGCGTTTTGAACCCGCGACCTTGTGAACAAAAATAAAGACGCGCTACCGCATTGTCAAGATAACGTTACTGATACGTTTTACGCGGTGCTGGTATCTATTAGGTTCTACTGAATTTAGGCCTAGTGTGCATTTGCTGTTTGCACTGTTTCAGGCGACAATTTAAGTTAGTTTGCATTCCAAAACATCAACACATGACAAATTTTGAGCGAAAAATTGTGCCTCCACTTAATATTCCAAACATTGTTATGTTAATACAATTATCAAAGGTTCCACATTAGCATCATAATAGAACTGCTGATGGACTAGCTGGTTCACATTACCATTACAAAAGTTTCCACTCATCCTACCGATAGCGAATCAGTGAGGATTCAGAAGACAGTACTTAGAAGGTTTACATCATGTAATTGCACAGTAACAGGCTTCGGCATCAGTTCAGGGCAACAACATTACACATAGTCTAGATACATTGCTTATAGTCTTTAACTACACGATTGCAATACTCAAAACCCCACATTCTCAATTTCAAGGACGAATCTGAATTCTCTAGGCTCGATTTTCACAAGAAGGAGAGATCTACGAACAATTCCTTTGTCGTCGCAGAATCCATAAACCCATCCTAGAATTCATAATCTTTGCCATTTACTTCTGAATATAGGCCTTCTCGTGGTACATACAACGAACTATGCCAATAGACAACTTTTCCCTTTGAAGGAATCTTATATCCAAGAAGAGACCTCTTTGGGATAGTCTAAAAAATGATAAACAGAGAAATAGGATCATTAAAATAGGCAAAATCAACAACCTAGTGGACAAATGAAATACTTCGAAGTAAAGGAACATATGTACAGTATTAAGACAATGGAGTGTACCAGGGATCCTTGAAAGAAATCCTCATTGGTCACCCTGTGTACAAATAACTGAAGGTGCAGAACATGGTAGAACTCATCGTCAGAGACCACGTGAACTCTTTTATACATCTCCCACAGTAATTAAGCCATGTTGTCCATCCTTACAAGGGAAATGTCTGAGAAAATGGTCTTGTGAAGAGTTCCTCTATTGCTTGGTGGAACTTCAAACAGAGGGTAATCTAGAAAGGGGTATAAATATGAATTTGGTGTGAAGGGTTAAAAATGTAGAATATCTTATTCACGTAGAATAGGCTACTACTATTTGCAGAACAGTCTATGACAAGTACTTTAAAAATAATTTACCGCGTAGCAATCAAAATCCTTTATCATCTTTATATGACGTGAAACTGCTTGACGATCATATCGACGGCAGAACTCGGCACTCTGTCCACAAACAACACATTCATTGTTGTCCATCTATGTAAAACATGAAATATGCAAAAACAAAGCAAATATGTTAGGTCAAAAACATTATGAGAGGAGGTCAATTTAAGGTATTTTTTTCTTGTTGAGAGGTGGGGAAAATACCAGCCCAGACTCAAATATTCACTTATTCGTAAATGGCCATTTCCGTGTGATGGTGCGGGATTGCAACCATACGACATTCTCAGGGATCTAACCTACGTCTTAGCTAGGCGTGGTTTCGGACGACGAAACTACGGGTTTTGACCAAGATTTAGGTACATCAAAATGTGGAGGCAAAGGAATATAATCGCTTCTGCTTACCAGTCAGAGGTTAAGGAAGGGATGTCGATCTGTGGACGACGTTACGGCTTTGCGGAGAACGGGGAGGTTGTCGATGAGGAAGGCGCTAGTGTCCGCCGCCGTAGGATGAGTAGGTGGCTGATACGTCTCCAACGTATCTATAATTTCTTATGTTCCATGCTTATATTATGCCACTTGCAGGTTCCACGTTCGTTGCTGACACCGGTAGTGCGCCCTGCCAAAGTCATCTTCAACAACCTTCAGAAGAGAACTTCACTCCTACTGGATTGATAACCTTGGTTTTACAACTGAGGGAAATTTGCTGCCGCACTACTTCATACCTTCCTCTTGGGGTTTCCCAACAACACCTCACCGGTGCATCAGTGGCCTGGGGATTTTTGGGAATGGCTGAACTGGGGAAGAGGGCGAGGTAGACGAGGACTAAGGTGATTCCATTTGTCCGTTCGTAGATTCTAAATGGACGGACCAGATTTCTCGGTGAATGCGAGGAGACGGTTGCCACGTATTAAAGTATCGAAGGCAGTAGAAGTCTCGGTCACTCCACTATTCACCTTCTTCCCCACTCGCCACCAGTCGGCGGAGAAATCCCCACTCCGCATACCACCCCAGCCATGTCTACGCGTCGTGGAGCTCCAAGCTGGAAGAAACAGGTAGCTGCGACGAGGGCTGACGAGGCCCGCGAGGCAAAACGCCGTAAGAAGATAGTGGCTCAAGTAGATGGAGATGAACAAGACTGTCACATGACGGAGGCGAAAACCCTGCTAAATCTGAGCGAGAACCGGTACGTTTTAAAATCCATGAAGCATTATTTTTTTAAGATAAAATGAAGCATAGTTTGTACATATCTCAGAGCGAGCGGCTCTTCCATCGGCAATCCATCGAACTCAAGGAATGTCTTAGCGGGAGAGAAAGAATCATTCGATAACCTCGTCCATGCTCTCCGACAGAGTGAGGTATGAACTTTCGACTTTTTGATTCTATTCCTCAATTTCAGATTAGTCTCACTACAAATTAATAACTGCCTGCATGAAGCCAGGACTAGGATCGAACTGAACGAGGCTCAGACAAATGACTGGTGTGCCACCCTTGTGAACAATATCGAGCTGCTGAAAAAAGAGTGTGCACGGCTCGGTGAAGATTTGGAGCTGCAGAGGACGGCGTCTCAAAAAATTGCGACTGAAGCAGCAAATCTTCGTGCGGACCGCAACAAACTTCGGAATGAGGCAGCAATCTTGTACAGGGTAAACAATATGAGTTTTGAATCGAACAACAAGGCGATAGGCCTGATCAAGGAGCTTCCGCTAGAGAAGAAGAACCTCGAGATGAAGAATGAAGACCTTATTCGTGAGAAAATCAAGGCCATAGATGAACGCCACGAACAACTCAAATATGCCATCGCCACCCAAGAGGCTAAACTGACGGCTCAAGGAGAACTAAAGAAGTTCAAAGATGACAATGCAAGATCAAGCATTGTAATCGAGAACCTGAAGAAAGAAGTCGAGCATCTCCGCGCCGAGGGTAATGCATGAGTAGAGGCCCATGTCAAAAGCCAGTAGAATCTACTAAACTAGGTAGCAAAACATCCAACTCTGGCTTGTAAACATGGGGCTATCCACATTGTGTTTGCAAACATGTAAAACTTTTTAAGAAACTTTCTTTTTTTGAAAAAACTTTATTGCGAGAGTTTAACGAACTACAATTCTGACTACTACGATTACATACTGGGCAGTACTAAATAAGAAAATGAGCTCTTATGTAGCACGGGACGTACTATAAGAAGTAAAAGAAATGAAACCCGTGAGTACACTAACGTAAATACGTAAGATCGACAAATCGATTGGATCACTACAACAAATATAACGACGGATTATACGTAAAATAATAATAATGACGGATTAGTATATTACCGTCTTTTCACCACAATCGACGTCTAGGGTAAGAACGAAAAACGATTTCTTCATATTGTTGCCATCGCACAAGCCCTTATCGTCAAAGCAGTAACCACACTACCAACTAATAAGAAAAATATCAGTACCCAAGATACGACGTCTGATAATAATGAAATGAGATTGGTGTATAATTTGTTACCCAATTGTTGCTCGTAGCCATCAATGAACTCCCGTCGCACCGCGAGTTGGGAAGATCTGTTAAGAGAAGTACCGGGGTCAGTGAGAAGACATAGGCTAGAGGTGGATGAGATAGTTGAAGGAAGACGTCGGGTACAAGATGCAACGACGATGACGATGCTGGACCCTAGAGCGGTGGTGATTTTTTGGTTGTTGGAGACTGAGATCTTGGAGGGAGGATCCACGGGATACCCAGATATGCCCTTTTAATAAAACTGCCTACCCGTGGGAGCACATTTAACATTTTATATGGGCCTGGGTAGTGGGCGCCGTGGGAAGCCCACTCCCACCTGCAGCCTGACCTATGAGAGCATGGTAGAAAAATGTTCTGACATAAACTGGTCTTATTATTTACAGACGAACATTGAAAAATTGTAATATTCTTAATTACCTGCATCTCACATGTTGCACATATATACATGGAGTCACATCATAACATCAATAATAATGCAACTATTCACCCCAAAAAATGCAACAAAATAATTACAGTACATCCCAGGGGTGCAATGTAAACTATCTCTATCTCCATCTCTACTTATATGAGACGGCTTAAGGTACGTCATGGCGTTTTTTCATTTTAGCCCCTCAGCTTTTAGCTAATCAACCCGCGGTCCCCGCATTAGAAAACGGTCAACGCCGTCTTCCACCCACAAATCTTTCAGCGTCCAAATTCTCTCAGCGGAGGAGCGGAGGAGTTCCAGCGGCGGAGCTCCAGGTCCCGTAGCCTCCGGCCGCGCGCATCGCCAAAATCCAGCTGACCCATCCTTCTCTCTCGCGAGAAATCCCCTGTCGCAACACCAGCCGGGAGGCTGCACACGGCCCTCCCTCTCCCCTTGCTGTGAGGCCAGATGGGTGAACGCGTCAAGACGGAGCTCGCAGGAGGATTCGCCGTCGCCCGTCGGGACAGCCCCTACACGCTCCACTCTAACATCCTCAAGGTGGCCGCCGGCGCTGACGTCGTCGAGTGCATCTGCGAGTACGCGCGTCGGCGCGAGCGCGGCGTCTGCGTGCTACGCGGAGGCGGCGGCGTCACCAACGTCGCGCTTCGTCAGCCCGGCGCGTCGTCGTCCGGCGGTCTGGTCGCCACCTTTCCCGGGCAGTTCGAGATCCTATCTCTCACGGGCACGATGTTGCCGCCCATGGAAGCAAGCGGCCTCGCCGTGTTCCTCGCCGGCGAGCAAGGGCAGGTCTTCGGCGGGAGCGCGGTCGGCCGTCTCGTCGCCACCAGGCCGGTGTTCCTCATGGCCGCGTCGTTTGGGACTTGGGAGTACCGTATACGAGCGGCTGCCGCTGGAGGGGGGAGAAGAAGAGGCCGCCACAGGCACAGCCACCGCAGCCGCCGATGCACAGAGAGCAGGCGCAGCGACGTTACCCGGCGCTGTACCGTAGCAGCCTGGGGCATCGCAGTCTTCCGAGGTGAACGGAAGTGAGTACCGTGGCAGCGGCAGCAGGCTTGACGGGTCGTTCTGCAGACTTGGAGGGAATGTTGGGAGCTACCGGTCGACGGCACCCTGCGTCGATTTCAGCAGCTTGAGCGGCGTCAAGCCATGATCTTTACTCCTATCTAAATTCTCAAGATCGATCTTTGCAATGGCGTCGCAGGATTAAGGGATGGCTAGAAGCTGTGATATCGATCAATGTGGGAAAGCCTTCTGTCTAAGGTAGCCACTAGATTAGTGCTTATGTGGTCCCTTCGGGGACATCCGATAGATTAGTGCTTATGTGCTATGGACTACGGAGTATATGCACCGTGAAGAACCAGCGTTGCAAGACTTTTTTTTGGATTAAGATGGTCAATCAGTGTCCGTAGGAAGGAAATGTCAGTATGTCTTCAGTTACATGTGGTTATTTAGTGGTTCATCCTGTAATCTTTCTATGTACAATGATGTTCTCCGTGGTCTTCTGGTCTTTGTTTTTGTTGGAACTTCTAAAAAAATGCATAACAAATGCTTATTGCAGTGGAGAAAGAGGTGTATGACGACATCCAGATTCAACGGCCGTTGCAGTCTGTGAGACCGAACTACAAATGAACTGTAGTTGGTGGCACACCTATTCATCTCATAAACTTCGTTCAAGTTCACCGTAGTTGTTCATGTTACGCTAAGAAAGAAAGCCACTCCATCCTTAAATACCCGATTCAAGGTCATTTCTACTTATATCTAATACCATTGATTTAAGAATTAAGATGTGTGTATTAACTTGACTTGGATGTGCTAAATCATAGTTGCAACTTAGACGGCATATATGATAAAATAGCCTCTTCTTTCTCTTCCCTATATTTTATTTGACTTGTTCCTTCATTCAAACACAAGTTCAGTTGAAATTTCTTGAAGTTGCTACAAGTTGCACTTATATTTTCTTAGTCTAAGATTAATTTGCTTGTGGATCAGATAAAGTAGTGGGATCAGAATATGTGTGATACCAAAATGAATGGTATTTTTTCCATCTAACTTAACAGGTGATTCTGCATGATGATTTCGTACTTTTGGGTACTCATGATGTATTAAATAAGATTAGAAAGTAAGTGGAAACGTTCAATTATACTTGGTGAGGATTGTTGTATAACGAGATATGTAAGACAATTGGAATCTGGGAGAAAGTCAACATACTTCTAAGATATCATAGAACCATAATCAAAAGTTTAGTTCAAACATAAGATTATTTTTTGCTGATATACTGATGTTTGAACTACGAACATGAAAGATGTACAACAAAGCAGAGAGATTGAGTGGAAAACCTTTTGTCAAGGCATAGTGGAATAATAATGGTTTTGCTAACACATCATGTGTATCGACTGTTTTAACTAAATCGATAACTGCATTGTATTGCAATATCTGACTTTGACAAGATCATTTTTTTTATCTGAACTTGATCAACATGTAAGACGAAATATTAGTTCATGATAAAGTGAGATGAGACATTTTACGTGTGCATGATGGGTCATTTTGTTCGCCCGTAGCAACGCACGGGTATTTTGCTAGTACATTTAAAATACGAAATAGCTTCACGTACTACACTTATTTGTATGAAAACATGTCTGACACTGCATCAGTCGGACGAGCCTAACTCACGGAAACCATCCAAGGGCGTTCGGTTTCCGTTAGACTGGAATCGTACAGATCTTTAAAATACTTTGTGTCATAACGAAAAACTACCTTTAGCCACCACCGATCATTCCAGGGACTCGATCTGATCTGACCATGAGATGAGAGAGCGAAGCAGCCGAAGCACGTCTAGGCTAAAATCGGCAGCGGGGAGCGACCCACCGGATAGCTACTACTCATGGCAGAGGGGTGCAGGTAGTTTTTCCACGAATATGAGTAGGGTAATTAACAGAAGAAGCACGGACAACTCAAGGTGCCGACGCGATAGGGCTGGCCAAAATCGGAATCGGCTAGACGCTAATCGCCACACTTTCGTCTTTCCACGAATCTCCTTTTCTGCAGTGCAAGTTGACGCGATAGCGCTGGCCAAAATCGGCAGAGTTCCTGCAACAAGCAACGTGACCTGACCTGTACATGCAAATCCTACTCATTTTACCATGTAAACAGCAATTCCTATACGCTAAGGCATGTAAAGAAGCATGCTCTGTACTGTACATGCAGGCAACAAAGATAACATTCTTCTGTCATGCTCCGTAGATGCAGGTAATTACAAAATCCGGTGCCGCCTCAATCGATTTGTTAAGTTCCAGGACCTCAGCAGCTCAGCGCCATAACCTGAAAAAATAGGGCCCAGCGCCATAGCTTCCCCGGCTGTCGAGTACTCGGACGTGGGATTGCGCGCAGCTTTGCCGCCGTGCAACCGGCCACCACCCCACCACACGTCCACATGTCCGTCGTCCTGCGTTGGTGCGGAGGCGCAACCTGTGGAGGCCGGCGCGGCGCCTCCACACACTGATCCTGGCCGGCGTCGATCGCATCCGCTGGACGGCACACGAGCTCGAAGCTGATCCTGGCCGGCGTCGCATCGCACCGTTCCACGTTCCCGGCTACTATGGCGGCGCCCACTGCAACAGCGCAAGGAGGAGCGAGGAAGCGCGGTCATCCAGGTCAGTATCTTGACTCAATTTGTTGAGGTGAATCACAATTAGTTGCCCGCATGCAGGATACTGGCTGGCCGTAGTACATCTGAAGAATTAGTTCTTCACCACAGTCCAATAGCCTTTTCATTGCCACTGAAGTAGCCTGTAGCCACCTTTCTTTCTAAAGGTATCAGGATACTTGTAAGAAGTAAAGAGCCTCCCAACTTGTATGGGGCGGGCCTAGATCAATTCATGGGTATTCAAATGAAATTTCGTATATATATGAGATACCGTTGGGTGCTCAGCTAATAGATCAGCTCATGTGCATGATACGCCTGCTCCTCGCTCCCAGTGACTGCTCTGATCAAACCCAACCCACACCTCGCCCCAAACAATAGTGGCCCATGGATCAATTCCATCAGGATAGAAGCCACACGGCCCACATAACGCGTAATGCAACTTTGCTTCCAATTTTTGAACCCTTGCTTTGTTATTTTTTTCTGAGTCTCCAAACCTGCAAATTGTTAATCATGTTTCTACCTAAAAAATTGTGTTATGTGATGATGTGTTATGTTAGATAAAGTTCTGTAAAATAAAATCCCAACGAACAACAAATAATTAAAAAATCATTATATAGTCCTTGATGTTATGGAATTTTTTTCTTTGTTTTGGTAAAAAAAATTGACTTTGAATACCCACCACCCAAATCCTAGGCCCGCCACTTTGTATGTGACCTTCAGCAAGCTGGCAGGCCTTTGCAACAAGAGTGCACTGCCTTATCACTTAGAACCGACACGATATCAGCACACATATGTTGCATGTCATCATAAGAAACCATACAAGTGCCAAGAGCTTGCAAACAATCAGACCATTCAATATAATTCAAGCAAAAGTACATTCATTTTGTAGCAAAGATGTTCAGTTCAACATAGTACATAAATAACTTGGAGTATTAGGATAGTAATTTCGGAAATAAATCTGAAACAAATAAACAGAGATAGCCTCTGCTTGGACTTAAAACAAACAACTTTTTTTTTTCGAACCTCGGCAATGCCTTTGATTGATAAAGTCGAAAAAAGAGTTGGACAGTTTATAAGGGAAACCGGCCAAAAACCATACAACACAACACAGCACGCTGGCCCCAAGGCCACGCCCCATAATCGAGTCGACGACTACATCACCCTAGCAACCATAGCCGACACAAACACGGCGGAGGCAAACCTCAACGCAAGGAGATACCCGGAGCCGCCGCTCCGACATCCACACCGGCCCCAAGGCCACGCCCCAAAAAACAAGTCGACGGCCATGTCACCCTAGCAACCATGCCCGACACAAAACACGGCGGAGGCGACCTCAACGCATGACGGATTCCGGAGCCGCCGCTCCGACATCCACGCCGGCCCCAAGGCCGCGCACCACCTAGCCGAACGCCGCCGCCAACCACCAACACTCCACCTACCCCTCGGGCCGGTGGAACATCCAAGACGAGGCCCCAAGAGGCAAGCGACGCAAGAGCGCCGCCCCCGCCCGATCCCTTGCGGGATCTAGGGTTTCCCCCGGAGAACCCGGACGAAGAGGCGAGAGCACCGTCACGACGACGCCTTCAAGAAGGACACGACGCCCGCGGGCGCCGCCGTCGTCGGCCCCGGCCGACAGCCAGGGCAAGGCTTTCGCCCGTCGATGTGTCGCACACCCCGCAACCGCCCTCAAGGACCGGCCAGACCACCATCGCGATCCCGCACACAGACCATCAGCCCCACGCGCCCGACGATCTGAGGCCACGAATGGATCTAGGCGCCGGGGCCCAGGTCCACCTCCCGCAGAGCCTCCTCCTGGCTCGACGCGATACGAAGACCACCATCCGGGGCCGCCGCCCCGGCATCCGGGCGCCACCTCCACTGACGGACCCCCTCCACGGCCGAACTGACGAACATGACAAAGAGATCGTGATGTCCTCAGAGAAGCCGGTCGAAATGGGCAGTGAGGCCCAGCATCCAACACGCCGCAACGCCTAGGCTCCCCGTCGCCGCGACGAAAGCCGCCGTCCGGATCATCACCACTGCTCTAGACCGAGCAGCCGCCACCGCGCCCGGACCGGACACTACCACCGCCGCAGATCTCCCCCACATCCACGGACCCGGCTACCGCCACAGAGCTTGGTGAGCTCCATGGCAGCCACTGTCGCCCTCGCTACCCTTGGAGCAGCGCCGCACCTCAAGCGCAACTGCCCCAAGGCCTCCTCCTGGCCAGCCATCCCGGACAGGGAGGATGGCGCCGCCACCTAGCCCGGAGCCGCCGCTCCGGCGACCTGAGGCCGACCGACCGCCGCACCTCGCCAGCGAGCTGCCGCCGCTGCCCCGAGCCAAACCAAACCCCACCGCCACGGCCCAAGGCCAAGCGAGACGAGCGGCTGGCCACAGCCACGGCAGCAGCAGCACCGCCCCGCGCGCGAGGTCGTCCTCCCCAAACCGCCGCCGCGCCGACCGTCGGTAACGCACCAGGGCGCCGCCGCCGACCCGCACCGCGCCGCCTTGAGGGAAGAAGCCGCGCCGCTCCCGCGTCCACCGCGAGCTCGCCCCGCACCATCCTACACACCATGAAAGTGCATGAACACTATGCTACAGATCCTACACACCAAATAATTTTCTCTCTCATAACCTTCAATGTCTTCACATACTCGTTCTTCATTTCATATGTCATCCCTATTGTATCTTGCTTAGGAAGCGTCATGTAAGCTCTCATAATTTCAGCCTCCTTATCTAGCTTTCTAGCTTCAGTGTTGTCCTTTGCTGCAAAGGGCTGAGAGTCTTGCTGATTCTGCTGATAGCCTTGCTGTTTCAATCTTCTCAGTAGAGACAAGATTCCTTGCTTCTATTGCCTCACTACGAGTTTTCTTAGCTTCGGCTTGAGCAACTAGCAACTTCTCGACCAACTCCATATCGGCAGCAACCTCCTTTGACTTCCTTTGCCATTACGCCCGGCCTTGGCTTCTTTTGTTCCTGTCGGACGCGGCATATCTTCAACATCTTTTGGGGAAGAAGTATTCTCTCCAGCCTGCCATGCGTCTGATGTCTTTCTTTTTTCTTCGTGTCGTCGAGCCACTCATTATGAGTAGTCCATTTTGGCCACACATTAACAGCCTTCCAACAATCATAGTGATGAAATTTTGCTTTATAGTCATCCTCATAGAATTCGTGTGCTTTCTACAGCAGCTGAGCGTCAGACCGTCCACTGGCATATATGGCAGAAGTCTTGGCATAACAACAGTGAAACTGGTACACCACTACACCAACTTATTAAGACTATAAAAATGGTCTTTTGCTTGATTCACGTTTCTTTTCTGGTTTTTGGAGTTGTGCCGTTGTAGACCCTAGTGACATCTCCGCAATACTTATCACTTTTCTTGTTGTTGCCATTTATTGGGTCATTTGAATTGGCTAACCAAAGCACTCATCCACAACAAGTCACTCTTGATGAGACTCGAAAAGATGATAAATGGCAACCTATTGCGATTGCGGGCGTGATCTTATAGCATGCATCGCCCTGCAATTAGCGTCGGGAATGGGGAGTGACCCACCTCTAATTGGGGCTACTGTTTTTTCAATTTTTGGGTGAGTAATAATAATATTTATCATTTATAATTAGATCCCGACGCAGAGGTGGTCGGCTTGTCACCGAGAAGATTGACCACCACCCACCCATTCGTGTGTGGGATCTGCAACAAGGGCTTCCACAGGTCTCAGAACCTAGCGATGCACGGACAAGTGCACCAGCTTCCTGGTCGCCTGCACAAGCACCATGATGACGGTGACGGTGACGGCAAGAACTCGAAGAAGGCGTATACCTGCCCCGTAGCAGGATGCGTCCATAATGACGCAAGCAGGGCCCTGTCTAGCCTATCAGGCATCAAGAAGCACCATGCGAGAAAACATGGAAGCAAGACCTGGCCCTGCACGTGTGGCCGTAGCTACTCGGTCTACACCGACTTGAAGGCACACCGGAAGCGCTGCAGGTATACTAGTATATATCCCATGTTCCATTTCGTTCAAATCGGAAAACCATTAGAGTTCTTATACAAAGAAAAAATAAACTACCATCACTAATTTCCGATTTTTGCTCAGGACGAGCTCAACGCAGCCGAGTCTTCCCGCCGGTGACCAACCCTCCACCGTCCAGCCTATCGGCATGACGAGCACAGCGCAGGCCGAGCTGAGTCTCCCCGCCGACGTCCTACCCTCCACCGTCCAGACTGCAGGCGCGACAAGCGCAGTACAGGGCGCACCTCCTTATAACCCGGAGGACTTCTCCTGGATTATGGAGGACGATTCCTTCGTCCCTCTGTCGCCACTGCCGCCTTCGGCATTGTCGCCAACCACCCTCCTCCTCCTTGACTTTGATGAGTCATGACGTAGTACTACTATACAGCTATTGATATATACTGAGTATATAGCCTCCGTTCTAGAATATAAACCGTTTTGACAAACTGTTATCTCGTCAAAACCGTTTATATTCTGAAACATACGATACTCTCTCCGTTCATATTTAGCTGATTCACCTAAAAATGGATGCATCTGACATGTGTCTAGTCAAGCTCGAGATGTTTCTGTCCTCCAGTTCCATCTTCCTCGGAATTCAACAACAACAGTGCAGCTGCTCGCACGTAGATGGATGAGGATGTCTAGCCGTGGTGAGATGTTGCCGATTCTACGGATAAGGTATCTCATTTGCTTCTGTCTCATGTGGTATGTTTGATTGTTTGCACATGTTTCCATACTCTGAAATTGATACAGTTTACTTAGATATATGGGCACATGTAGGTTTAGTTACCCTTTCCATTCATATGCTAATGCATTTCCTCTCTGTTTAGTTTGTAGCCATTATCAGTATAAAAGGAGTTTTTTTTGTCTATGTAGACTCTATGCATTTACTTAACCTACATGATGTGGTTCGCTATTTCTTTGGTAGGCTTGCTTCGTATAGACCAGAAGAGAGACCTGCCAATTGCATATCCAGTCAACATTAGATAGGTACCAAAACTCCCCTCTTCCTTTTTTTGGTTTCTTGCAGCTTGGTCATTTTTCTAATAGAATGTTAGTTAGCTTCCTGTGAGGTCATTAGCTTTTTTCACATGCAAGAAAAATATCAAGTAAATTGGTTCCACCGCTAGAGCTGCATCCAGTGGCGGACCCAGAATTCAATCACACCCCGGGCCAACTTCATATTACGTGGTTTAGTTAGTGTAAATCACAGGTTAAATCAACATTTTTACTAATGTATACATGAAAAAAAAAATCTACACCCAGGGCCATGGCCCGGGCTGCCCGGGGTGTAGATCCGCCCCTGGCTGCATCCCTCCTGTTGCTGGAGCGGATCTGCCGCCGCCAGCCGTCTTTGTTCGCCTCTGATGGCGTCAAAGGCGGAAGCACTCACACCGAGGCTGCCACTGATGTTCACGCTCACCTCGCTCATTCCACGAGTTCCCGTCGTCAATGCACCTTGTTCTTTTCTTTTTATTTTTTGTATTGCTTGCTCTGTTAGAGCTTACATGAAACAAATTAATGACGAAGAAGATTGTTTGCCTTTCAGTTTTTTTCGTAATTTTCCTCGGCAAGTACTCATTTGCTTCATGCATGTACACTATTGAGTATTGACATAAGTACTTAAGTGTTTGAAACTAAAGTTTTGAGTTATATGGGGAAAATATTCATGATATACTTCTTCCTGTTTATTAGGCTTCTTTATATCCTGTAAGGGTTGTAAGAGAAGTCCCGGACTTGGAGAACTTCATGGGTCTTGCTGCAGAATTACTGAAGGTGAAACACCATGGTGTTTTGATATGCTTAGTCCAGCTCTGCATGGATCTTTCTAAAGGCATCAAAAATGCAGTTCAGCTCTGCATAGGTAAGAACATTCTATTATTTTCCCTGATATCATGTCTTGCCGTAACTGCATTTAGAAAGTGATTTGACTATTTATGTATTCATAGCCCATCATGTAATTTCACTTTCTAGGTGATTAAGGCATAAAAGGAATCTCTGACCTCCTTTAACTTTTTTATTTGCAGTATTGTGTGTACAATTAATGGATGCATATAAGGGACAAGATATATGCGAAGTTGCCATCATAATGTTCTTGTGCAGCCATGTTAGTTCCTGGTCTCTTATTTCCTCCTCACGGTTGCTTGATTGATTCGGTGCATCTTAAATTGTTCTTATGATTCGTCGTGTGGATAACAAACATTTCCCTTCAATATGAGCATACCGAGAGAGAACCATGCAACAATTGCCAGCACCAAGTAATGACGTGAAGTTGATTGTTCATACTGATTTTGAATATAAAAATGTGGCCTACAAACTAATATGCCTATAAATTGGTGCAAGCCATGGCCTAGAAAAATTTGTAGTTCTATCTTTTTTTTTGCTGCTTGTCAAATAATAATATTCAATCATGCGTATACCATTTTACAGACTGTATAGTTCCTTTTTAGGAACCTGCTTAAGCCCATTGCATTTGGTTCAAGGCTACATCTTGGCTTACTAGCTTAGTTCTTACAAAGGGGATAGAGCCTATGTAGACTTTCTAGGTTGGTTACTGTTTGAACAGTAAAATCGGTTATAGTACTCCAGGAACTACTACAGAACTGCAGACTTTTTACTTCTAGTAGGACTCGCCTGCGTATCCCAGATACTTCATGGCTAAGCTAGAAACTTCTAATAGTATTGCTTCTAAAAAATTCATCATTCCTAGGTATATATTCAAGTTTCCCAATATGCTATTAGCTGTTATGCCATTTAGATTCACCGTCCAGCATTAATAGGAAGTGCAATGTTATGAAACTACAGTAACTTCCCAAAATTGTGGTTTATTAGTCCTACAGGGCAGTAACTTTACCCAGTTGGTCTTTAGGATTTGAAATTCTTAAAAGTAATGAATACACCACATTCAGTTTTATTTTAAATATTTCCAATTGTGCAGGAAAACATATACTGTTTTTGTGCTAGCCTAGTTAAATCATCGGTCGACATCAAGGAAATGAACATAAGACAGTTGATATATAAGATCTATTCATGGCCTCAGTTAGCAAATTGACGTGTAATTCGTAGGGGTCGGAGCACCGTGCCAAAGCCAAGTTAGACATTAGTCTACCTAGTTTTTGGGAGCGGAGCCCCTGATCCCTAAGAAACAACTGCCTATTGTTCGTCATCGGCCCGCATCAAGAGTACTATAGAAGACATGCAAATTAATGCAGTCATCGGCCCGCATCAAGAGTACTATAGAAGACATGCAAATTTATGCAGATCGAACCCTAACACCTGATTGATCTACCGTGCATGTCAACCTACGCCGATATATCTACCACGATCTACATGTGTAGGATATGAACTAGCTCAAATGGGTTGGAGAACGTATTTACTGCCATGGAAGCCCTAGAGGAAGAGAGTGAGCACCGGGTACCGCCATGGAAGCCCTAGAGGAAGAGAGTGAGCACCGGGTCGTTGTTGCTGACGAAGATCTGACGGCCGATGACGAAGTAGGGACGGCCTGCCTTCCTCTCCCACCAAAGATCCTTGCAGTGGAATTTTTCTGTAGTTTCTCACGACGGTTCATTTGTCAAGTAGACAGATAATATAGGTGAACGTTGTTTTACGGAACGGAAAAGTATTTCCCAAAGATAGAACAAAGGTTTTGTTCCCTCACATTTCACAATAAAAATCCCAGAGGTTTGCAGGATTTAGATTATCCAAACTGGTACACAAAAATTAGAAAAATAAATAAGAGACGTGATTAATAATTTTTAAACATAAAATTTCACTGGATCCTTAATATTTTGAAATGATTCATAGAACACTTTAAAAGTTGATCGAGCAACGAAACATGCAATCTTCCAACTAATGAATTTTTCACTGGATCTTGTTAAACAAATAATATTTCGTAAAGCCGTTCAGTATTAACCTTCAAACAAGATATACACATTTACAAGCATAGTTTCACAAGGTATTCACAAAGGTATCAGCCAACGTAGCCTGGTTTCATTCATGTACAAATATACAATCAAATCTTGACTGAAACCTACAGGGAAACAAATGATTTGCAGATGCACTTTACAACGAACATATAAGAATCTGGATTGAATCTCGAACAGTGTTCAATGGATCTTGCATCAGAGGCCACTGTCTTATTTCTGAAATATTTGGCTTTCACAATAACTTGCCACCGGAGGCCTCTTAGATCACTCAGTCATTGACGTAGTTAGGCAGGTGCGAAAGTAAAACAGAGAGCAACAAAAACCACATATATGAGTCAAGAAATAAACTCACACCAGGCATGCAGTTAGAAGATACTCCTACCTAGCTACAGAAGCACATGCGCACACACAATGATCTGCATCAACACATGAATCGGCTAGACAGTGACGGCCACTTTCATAGACTTCAAGCTCATGATTGAAGTTTGGCATGACAAGCCCCCACGCAGCAGCACCGATCGGGTCATCACGCTACATATCCGTCAGGCTCACTCACTCCCGATGAAGCTGGGCACAGAACATCTCGCGTAAACAGCAGCAGACGAGGGATCCTCTGGCACTGCCGGATATGTAGCACGTGAAGCAGAGCAGGTGGACTGCCGTTCCTGGAGCTGGCAATGGCGGGAGGTCGGGGCCGGGCAACGGCGAGCACTGTCGTCGCAGAACACCGGGTGCAGATGCCCGCCGCCGCAGGAGCAGGCAAGGTACCCGCCGCCGCAGGAGCAGGCAAGGTGCCCGCCACCGCAGCGCCACCAGAGAGGCTTCTCGTCCGTTTCCTTCATTTCCTCGCGCTGGTCGAGCGGGCGGGCAACGCCCTTGGCACCCTGACCTTCACATGGGCCACCGTCGTGCTGCTCGGCGGGTACCCCACGGTGCTCAGCAATGGCGGCCTTGTCCTTGGGGAATTCGAGGCGGCGACCATCGTGTTCTTCCTCGAAGCCACCAGGTACCACGGCCAATCGTATAAGTAAATACCCAAAAGGAAACTAGTTGGTAAATTGTATGAACAATAGTAATCAAGCCAAGAATAAGGACAACTTGTACGTAGCACTAGTTTGCAGAAGCTTGAATTAACACCGGGAGATGATGGCCATAGTAAAATACTACTACTACCTATTACCTGTTAGTTAAATGAAATAGAAGCGACAAAATCATTCTGGTCTCTATCTTTGCTGGAAAAAATTACAGTTAAATATTTGGATTTCCGTCCGGTGGTATTTATTTCAGTTCCCATGTTAGAAAAGAAAATAACCTAAACGATTGATCATGACCACAAGCTAAAACTCATAATAGGATCCACTACAGCAGAAATCTCAAGTTCCTAAAGAAGTGGTGAAAAAACTGAAACTGTTTAATCTGACAACATGATTCCCATAAGTTTGGTTGTAGGAGATCGACTAGGAGGAGGAAACCGAATCTATTAACATCGATCTTACCCAAGAAACTATATAGTTTGGATCATATGAGTAGGCACGCAGCTGCCTTCACTTCAGCAACAATTGACACGCAGAGTGAGATACATGAAGGTTGCATGATAAATTTAATAACGTGCCTGAGTGAGACTTGACATGAAAATTACTTTAGTTAGTTACTCCTGCGTATTAAGCTATAGATGATTCGAACAAGATATAAAGGCTCATTTTCCAGTACTTTCATATACCCGAACTAGATTCTATTTCATAGAACACTAGTATTTCTTACCATAAACTATTTCTTTACTTGTTGCCTAATTATGCAACATTTGTTTGTATGCAGGATGTTCAGCAGTCGCAGTAACAGACTGGATTACCAGTTGTTCTTCAGCACGAGAGGAGCTTTCAGGCCTCTGGCATGGAATGGGCTGGTTGTGATAGTGTGCTTCTCTGATGTCCTAATATGCATGTTGATCTGGAATATGCATTGGTCAGCAGTGCAACTTTGGCTTCTATTCATACTGACACTCTGCACTTGCCAGCTTCTGTCTGCAAGACTACACATACACAATCCGCTACGTCGTGCTCTATCACTATGGAGTCCCATGGTTGCAGTTCTGTTGATGGGCCCCTCTGTGCCATATAGCTGTGACGATTGTTATAATTATTCAGTAGTCAACACGTTCACCGTCAGAACCTCAGTTGCCAAATGGACAGTGTACCTGGTGTTGTTTGTGGTTGTGCTCCTAGTGACAATCAGCAGAATGCAGCTCCCAACTATAATCAAGCTGGCAGATTCTGGAATTGGGAGGAAACTGGTATTTTGGCGCAACACTGTCATAAACTTGTGTATGGTTGCTGCAGCACTTATGTTGGCGGTGACTTCTGGTGGTCTTATGAGTGTCATCATCTTATGCCAAGCATATAGTTTAGTGATAGTGTCGTTTGGTAACCTCCAGGTTCCAGCAGCACTGCTGCGTGTCGAGCTCGCAGTATTGTGTCTTTCACAACTGAGCGACTATGGCGATCATGGCAACAAGACAAACCTCGTGTCGTCTCTTATCATCTTCTATGTGATGGTGCTTGGGCAAGGGATACTCTATATCGTGCCGTGCATCCTCCAGGTTTTTTCATTCATCTTTCGAAGATCTCTTGTCCTCCGTGCTGGATTCAGAGGTCAGTGGGGAGTGGAATGTGTCGATTTTTACTATTCATATACCTTCGAGAAACACATGGAAGGGGGGATACTGTCTGCCAAAAATATCAGCATCGTCACATTTGCAATTGAATCTTTGAAGTCGGACACACCCAAGATGCAGCTCCATGGAGTTTGGATGCTCCATAGCTTTCTGAAAAGGGAGCCCTTCAAGAGTATGACCATCTCAAAACTCACCAACTCAACAAAGACAGTAACCTCGTTGCTCAATATGTTGGGATGGACAAGTGAAGATTAGAGAGAGATCAGATTTTTTGCTGCCAAGGTCCTAGCCAAGCTTGCTCTGAGCCTCCGAGTTTTTCCTATCCCTGGGGCAATTCGGCTGATTGCATCACTCCTTAACACCATTCATCAACCGGAAATAAACAATCCTATCCTGGAAAATTGTACAAAAGATGAAAAACAAGAAGCCCCAGTTCAGGAAGAAAACCTTCTCCAATACTTAAATTCTTGAAACAGATGACAATATACTGCTTGATTCCAGTGGAGAATCCATCTAAATTAAGAGATGAACAAGACACTTGCATACTCAAATGTTGGAAGCATATCACAAAATGTTTTTCTGTTCCAGAGGAGGAGCAATCGGTGGACCATGATCTCCTCCCTGTTCTAGGCATGTTAATTCTTGAAAAGCTTGCCAACTTTGATATTGAAAACTGCAGGGAAATTAGCAGAGCACCGGGCCTCATCTCGATGATTATAGAATTTGCAAGCAACAGAACTGACCTTACAAATATTGATGAGACACATCAAACACTGCTGACAAGTTCGCCACTGAAGGTGCTAAGAAGGCTTACAAGCACCGAAGGGAGGTTTGGTGTAAAAATGCGGCACGAGATTTCAGAAAATACTTTCCTTTTGAGCAGCCTTGCACGGATCTTGGATGGCAATGGGAGCAAGCAAGAACTTGTGGAATTGACAGTAGATATCCTTTTTTTTTTTTTTTTTTTCGAACCTCGGCAATGCCTTTGATTGATAAAGTCGAAAAAGAGTTGGACAGTTTATAAGGAAAACCGGCCGAAAACCATACAACACAACACACCACACTGGCCCCAAGGCCACGTCCCAAAAACGAGTCGACGACCATGTCACCCAAGCAACCATAGACGACACAACACGACACAACCGTAGATATCCTTAGAAACCTTGCTATGGATGAAAACGCAAGGGAGCAGATTGGGCACTTCGGAGTGATCATTAGCATGTTGATGCACGTATTTCTGAGACAAGATGCACCCTTGGTTACAGATTCAGAGCAGTTGCTACAAATTGTCGCCGGTCAGGCACTCGCAGTGTTAGCAATGGAGTCCCAATAACTGTTTGGTTATGTCAGAGGAAGCAGAGTATACGTTCATCAAAGAACTCACAACTATGATCCATGTTGACAGGTACAAGTACATTGCAGCAAGCCTATTGCGGAATATGTGCGTGCATGCTCGGTCCAAATTCAGCAAAGCAGACCTCGCGGAACTCTCACTCATCTTGTCAAAGGTACACCAAGGATGTCATAACTTACAGTTTACGTTCTTCAAACATTCCTTAGATTTCCACGAATATAAAACGTACATTTATCAAATTGTAGATGTTCTTTTTTCACGAACATACTTGTGCATATATGCTCTTAGGGCCTCCACTATGTAGTCCATAAGGTTGTCCATAAGCAAAAAATACCCCTTATGGACAACTATATACATAGTGGCACCTATCCATAAGGTTGTACACAAGCAAAAAGCTTATGGGTTGTCCACAAACTTATGGACATCCATAAGGAATAAAATAATATTACTTTTACACATAGAGTGTACACAACAATTAAATTTGGCAACTTGAGGTGAATTTGACAATATAGTATGCATAACTTTTCCTGATGCGTGGGACCCAGCTTAAGGTGAAGTTTGACAACATACATAGTAGAGATATCTTTATGCCACAAGTATGTCCAGTGGGACCCATCTTAAGGTGAAGTTATCCATATACATAGGTGATGCCCTTAGTAGGCATTGAATTTTAATTTTATTTAACACACTGGGCAATCTGAACAGTGAGTTCTAAGATAAAAGAACTACCGTTGTCTGTAATGCAACTATATAATGTATGGAAACATCATTGGAGTAGGTGTGACTATAAATAAAGCTTCTTGAATTATGTTTATAATAAACATAGCATAAACATGACATTATCTATCTATACGCACCACAGGTATTGGAGGGAGTTATGGGTGCAGATGGGGCAGAACTAGAGGTCTTTGCTGGCCTTAGTTCACAAATATGTATTGTCTTACCTGGAGACTTCGCTCAAGAACTGAAGCATGGCTTGACTAAGGAAACATTTATTAGACGGCTCGTCAATTCACTTAATGCAAATATGAATTTTGCTGCCCATTGGCCATTGTCCCGGAGTAAGAAGGGCTATACTTGAACAAGCTGTATGCATGATGGATCACAATTCTAGCTACACAATATGTTTCATCAAATGCAGGATGATGGAAGCCATGATGATGGTAGAAAGGAAACACTCAAGGGCTGAAAATTACAGGTACTTCTCGGGTGAAGTAGGGCTCATGGAGCACAGCGTACCATTCTCCGCTCTCGTGGCTAGAGCGAAAGACTGATGAGTGGTAACGACCTATACTGGGATTAATAAACCTCATATGAGAAGTAAGTTGGACAAGAGCCTACTGTGCATCTACAGCAGTATTGTGAGTTGGTGGTTGCAAGTCAAGAAGAAGATCCCATGAATTTACAGTTGTATATAATAAATGCAGGTTGGTTGTGGTAACGTCAAAATAATAATATTGGCAGTGGACTAGCAGCCTTGGAGAATCATGCAATACTTTCAACGTGAGGGAAAAGACAGTAGCAACTAAGCATGTGTGTGCATCAGCACATGGCATCCTTTATAATGAACAAGATTTCCATTTACGGTGAGAATGAAGGCTATTGTAATTGCACTTACTGATCCTATACAATCACCTATATATTGTCTACTTTGGGGTTGCTGTATTGTTGAATGTTTAATTCCGTATATTGTGTCTTCGGCGAGCACATGAGTTTCAAAATAAAGTTGAACTCACTTGAGTCATTCAAAAATTTGATTCTCAGTTCATTGGTATTCTCATTCACTGACAAATGTGCTAGAAAGAGTAGCTGAAGAGTAGGATAATACACTAGAGCTCTTCACTTCAACACAGTACACAAATGAATACCTAATGTTTTGAAATAAATTGCTTTATCACTAGAGCAAGATTGTACTGAATGTTCAGTAATTTAGCTCACCGCTTTGGGGCATCCCGTCGGACGCGGCGCTCCGGCTAGGTAGTCGGCATCGGCGGCACGAAGCCCGGCGAGGTACCAACAACACCGCCGCCACACCTCCCTGTCTCCCGATACAGACTTGGACACCTCTGCTGGAACAACCGAACAGGCGCGGCCCGCGGGGAAGAGCAGCTGCAGACTGCAGTGACACCACGGCGCGACGCCGGGCATACGGTAGAGGACGGAGGGACGGCGGACAGGTTGCCGCGACGGGAATGATAGGCGCGTATGCCGAGGAGGGGCGGCGGGGGGCGGCCGGTGATTGGGTGTGGCCCGGCTCCTCTATTTTGACTTTTTTTTTCCTGTCTGCTTTGCATCGAGTGGTGAAGCGACCCAACAATGTACGCCCATTTAATGATCCTGTTGAAGACATCCAATTAGACTGAGCTGGATTGATTGTTAAAAACTCGATCATTGCATTCATTCGAAAGCTGCCACCAGAGGCACTGAAAGGAGCTATCCAAGCGTCTTTTAGTTTTTTTTAGCGAAAACATTGGCAGGAGTTCTGCCTATTCATTATAGAAGAAGAGAAACGTAGGACATTACAAACCCACGCAAAGGAGAGAAACCCACATGCGGATTACTCCCAACGAAGTAAAACACTCACCGACCCCGAAGGGTGCAAAGCACTCAACACCTGACGAAACTCCTCGAAAGCTAGATAGGCCACCTCCAAGTAAGTCTGACGCGTTGCAGTGAAAATGCGCCGGTTTCTCTCCTTCCAGACATTCCACATGACATAGATGATTCTCCCGCTTCTTTCCCGAGCCCGAACGGAGGTGGTACTCGAGATCATCTTACTCCACGCCTTGTCGATGGAAACCCGAGACCCGAAAAAAGGGCCAAGCTTGTCCACGGACCAAGCATCAATGCTATCCAAGCGTCTTTTAGTTTTAAGATTACAACCTACATATTCCAAACTTCTTGATGAAATTCCAGATATACTATCAACATATTCTAATCTGTGAGGCAACCGTGTAGCAAACATCGCATGATTCCAATCCTATTTTCTATGACTGCAGCTTCCATTGTTGTACCGCTTAAAATAACTATGTCTGCACTCAGCCGTATCTGCACAAACATGTATATTAGATTTACCACAAACATGTATATTAGATTTACCATATTCTGAAAACTTGAAGCAGCATAACTTTTGGATGACATAATTACTGAGCATTTCCAAATAATCAACTATTTATTGTAAGAAAAAAATTTAGGAACCTCTCGTAAGAAGTTGGTCAAACGGATGAGGGGCATACCTAGTGTGTGTGATACTGCCGCCGTTGTGCTTTGGCACATCACATCTGCTGGAATTTTAGTGTACTTGGGTCAAGGCCCAACTAAAATCCGAAATTCTCATGGCCCATTCTGGTTGGCTGGTTGTGCATGTAAGTGACTAATGTTTAGTCCCATACTGCTTGTGGAGAGTGAGCTGCACCACTTTATATAGTGGGATGTTCTAGTACTAGTATGAGCTAGTGAGAACAAGAGAAGATGAAGAGTGCCACACGCGCGCTCCTCCTCCTCGCTCGCCTCGCCACAATACGTCACGACGCGCCGCGGGTTGCGGGAATCTCGCCGAGCCGAGCTTATATTTTTGCAGTCCGGGAAAATTAATGAGTCATTGATTAGTAATTAACGGACGCGTTAATTCCTCGGCCGTTTCCGATCCTTTATGATCGTGGGGCTGTTACCGACTTAAACGTGCGGCTGCGCCCACGTCCTACCCGAGCCGCACTATATATACAGCCCGGGGCAAACCCTAGCCGCAATACGCAATACATGGTCTCACACCGTTCCAGAACCTTACGCCGCCGTCTTCCAAGTCTTCTCCATCCCGTCTTCCGGCGTGCACCGGTTGAAGGGACAGTAGGCCTCCGGAACCCCGCCTCTTGTGATCCTGTACGGGAGAGGGGCGATCAGGTTTTTTGGGAGCGCACTCGCGCGACTACTGGCTTCGAGTTCTTCCCCAACGACGACTTCTTCCCCGACATCGCCAACCTCTTCATCGACAACATGGGCGACACAGGGAACTCCAGCGGCACTGCTGCCGCTGCATTGTACGTGTTCTTGATCTTCATATATGATGTTATGCTAGAGTTTCTACTTGCAGTACATGCTCTAGATTCAATCTGTTTATCTACTGTTTACGTAGATCACATGATTAGTCTAATCTGTATTATTCTAGTCATGAATTGTTTACTGTTTTCACGAATTAAATCATATGCTAAATCGCCTAATTATTCAACAATCCAAAAACCTGATTATAGGCAATTAGCACCTGCTGGCTTTATCGCGTCTACAAAGCCGTTTCCCTTTAAAGGGGTATTGTATAAGCGGTGGCGCATGAGAGCAGTGTTATGGTTTCAGAACATGAACTGCTATGCGGCCACCAAAGGCAAGCCTGATGGCGAGCTTGATCCTGCACAGCAGGAGGCTTTTGAGAAGCTCGATACCATGTTTAAGAGTGCCCTTTTGAGTATTCTTGACGATTCCATTGTGGACTCGTATATGTCGTTTTCTAACGGCAAGGACATGTGGGATGCGCTCGAGGCCAAGTTTGGGGTCTCGGACGCGGGCAGCGAGTTGTATGTCATGGAGCAATTCTATGACTACAAGATGACTGATGAGCGCTCTGTTGTACAGCAGGCTCATGAGATATAGTCACTCGCTAAGGAACTTGAGCACTTTACGTGTATTTTACCGGACAAGTTTGTGGCCGGTGGCATTATCGCCAAGCTCCCACCTTCGTGGAGCAACTTTGCTACTTCTCTGAAACACAAGAGACAAGAGTTTTCCGTTTCGGATCTCATTGGATCGCTTGATGTGGAAGAGAAGGCGAGAGCGAAGGATACACGTGATCGAGTTACCGAGGCTGGTTCTAGTGCCCATGTGGTACAGAAGAAGAACTACCAGCCGCCCCACAAGCCCAAGTTTAACAAGAACAACTCTGGGGGCAAGGGCAAGCCTGATGGAAAGTACATGCCATCACAGCCTACCAACTTTAAGAAGAAGAACAACAAACCGAGGAAGGGTTCATGCCATGTTTGCGGTGATCCAAATCACTGGGCACCTCGTTGTCCCAACCGCCATGAGCTGCGTGAATCTGAGAACAACGGCAAGAATGCCAATGTTGTCATTGGCGATACTGAGATGAAGAATTCAGGGTACGGTATATTTCCTACCATCCTTTCAGTTTGTCATTCTCCTGAATGGTTGATTGACACTGGTGCCAATGTACATGTTTGTGCTGATGCCTCGATGTTTTCTTCTTACCAGGTCACAGGGACTTCTCCCGTGCTGATGGGGAACGGGTCACATGCTTTTGTTCGTGGTGTTGGTACGGTCGATCTGAAGTTTACTTCGGGGAAGACTGTGCGCCTGAAGAACGTTCATCATGTGCCCGCCATCAATAAAAATCTCGTCAGCGGATCTTTGCTGTGTCGAGATGGTTTTAAGTTGGTTTTCGAGTCCAATAAAGTTGTAATATCTAAGTATGGACAATTTGTTGGAAAAGGCTATGAGTGCGGAGGCTTGTTCCGCCTATCTTTATCGGATATTTGCTCCAAAGTTATTAATCATGTTTGCCACGAAATTGAGTCTAATGTTTGGCATTCACGACTTTGTCATATTAACTTTGGTAGCATGACGCGGCTAGCTAATTTGGATTTAATTCCGAAATTCACTAATGTCAAAGGTTCCAAGTGTCAAGTGTGCGTTCAAGCTAAACAACCCCGCAAGTCACATAAGGCTGCGGAGGCAAGAGACTTGGCACCACTGGAACTTATACATTCAGATCTTTGTGAGATGAATGGCGTTTTGACAAAAGGCGGAAAGAAATATTTCATGACGCTTATTGATGACTCCACTAGATATTGTTATGTGTATCTTCTGAAATCAAAAGATGAAGCTTTAAACTTCTTCAAAATCTATAAAGCTGAAGCAGAGAACCAACTTGATCTAAGAATAAAACGGTTAAGGTCTGATCGTGGTGGAGAGTATTTTTTCCAATGAGTTTGATTCTTTTTGTGCGGAACATGGTATAATCCATGAGAGGACGCCTCCCTATTCACCTCAGTCAAATGGGGTGGCCGAAAGGAAGAACCGAACTCTAACTGATTTGGTTAACGCCATGTTAGACACTTCGGGTCTCTCCAAGGCATGGTGGGGGGAGGCGCTATTGACAGCTTGTCATGTCCTAAACCGAGTTCCCACAAAGAACAAAACCGTTTCTCCATTTGAGGAATGGGAAAGGAAAACGTTGAAACTCTCTTACTTACGTACTTGGGGTTGTTTGGCGAAAGTCAATATTCCAATTCCCAAGAAGCGCAAGCTAGGACCAAAAACCGTGGATTGTGTTCTTCTGGGCTATGCTTTCCATAGCATTGGTTATAGATTTTTGATAATCAAATCTGAGGTATCCGACATGCGTGTTGGCACTATTATGGAGTCGAATGATGCGACTTTCTTTGAGGACATCTTTCCGATGAAGGATATGCCTAGCTCATCAAATCAGGAGATACCTAATACATCTAGTCAGGAATTAGTTGAGATTCCTGATCCTACCATTTCGATAGAACACACTGATAATTCTATGGAGGATGACAATGAAGTTCCTGTTAGGAGCAAGAGACAGAGGACTGCAAAGTGTTTTGGTGATGATTTCATTGTGTATCTTGTGGATGACACCCCCAGGACCATTTCAGAAGCTTATGCATCTCTTGATGCTGACTACTGGAAGGAAGCTGTCCGTAGTGAGATGGATTCCATCTTAGCTAACGGAACCTGGGAAGTTACTGATCGTCCTTATGGGTGCAAACCTGTAGGATGTAAGTGGGTGTTCAAGAAAAAGTTTAGGCCTGCTGGTACTATTGAGAAGTACAAGGCGCGGCTTGTGGCCAAGGGTTATACCCAGAAAGAAGGAGAAGACTTCTTTGATACTTACTCACCTGTGGCTAGGCTTACCACGATTCGGGTGCTACTTTCGTTGGCTGCCTCGCATCGTCTTCTTGTTCATCAAATGGACGTTAAGACAGCTTTCCTAAATGGAGAGTTAGACGAGGAAATTTATATGGATCAGCCTGATGGTTTTGTAGTACCTGGTCAGGAAGCAAAGGTGTGCAAGTTATTGAAGTCTTTATACGGCCTTAAACAAGCTCCTAAGCAGTGGCATGAGAAGTTTGAAAGAACTTTAACTGCTGCAGGTTTCGTTGTTAACGAATCTGATAAGTGTGTGTACTATCGCTATGGTAGGGGCGAGGGAGTTATTCTCTGCCTTTATGTCGATGACATATTGATCTTTGGAACCAATCTTGATTTAATCAAGGAGGTTAAGGATTTCTTATCTCGCTGTTTTGAGATGAAGGATCTTGGAGTAGCTGATGTTATCTTAAACATCAAGCTGCTGAGAGATGGTGATGGTGGGATTACACTGCTTCAATCTCACTATGTGGAAAAGATCTTGAGTCGCTTCGGGTATGACGACTGCAAGCCTTCTCCGACACCATATGATCCCAGTGTGATGCCTCGAAAGAATCAGAGTATTGCTAGAGATCAACTGAGATATTCTCAGATCATTGGCTCGCTTATGTATTTGGCTTGTGCCACAAGGCCTGACATCTCTTTTGCTGTAAGCAAGTTGAGCCGGTTTGTTTCCAACCCGGGAGATGATCATTGGAATGCGCTTGAGAGAGTTATGCGCTATTTAAAAGGCACTGCGAGTTATGGAATTCACTATTCTGGTTATCCTAGAGTACTGGAAGGTTATAGTGATTCAAATTGGATATCTGATGCTGATGAGATTAAGGCCACGAGTGGTTATGTGTTTACACTCGGTGGTGGAGCTGTTTCCTGGAAGTCTTGCAAGCAGACCATCTTAACGAGGTCAACTATGGAAGCAGAACTCACAGCGTTAGACACAGCCACTGTTGAAGCAGAGTGGGTTCGAGAGCTTTTGATGGACTTACCTGTGGTTGAAAAACCCATACCCGCTATCCTTATGAACTGTGATAATCAAACTGTGATAGTTAAGATTAAAAGTTCTAAGGATAATTTAAAGTCATCAAGGCATGTGAAAAGGAGATTAAAATCTGTCAGAAAATTGAAAAACTCCGGAGTTATTGCGTTGGATTATATCCAAACGTCTAAGAATTTGGCAGATCCTTTCACAAAGGGTTTATCACGTAACGTGAGAGATAATGCATCGAGGGAGATGGGTTTGAGACCCACCGTATGAGTTGTCCACAGTGGTAACCTACTCTATGTGATCGGAGATCCCGTGAATTAGAAGTGGGAGACAAGCTGTTGGTCGGCTGAGAGGAGAGTATCCTTACATTTTACTATCCCACTCCGCAAAGATGCAATACTCTCCTGATCTGCATGGCAGGTTGATATTTATCTTAATGTGTTCCAAGCGGCTTATTTTTATAAGTGGAGATGTTATCCTGCAGAGCATCTCTTGAGGAATACACCTATATGAGTCTGACTGTTAAACGTCGCAGTCTATGAGAGTTGGGTGCTCTTTAATAAACTCATGAAAGGCCTTGGAGTATGACGTATAAGCTCCACCCGCGGGGAAGCCTTGCGGTAGGCTAGTATCGGTCAAGGGCTTGTGTGAAACTAGGTCGCAGCAAACTTGTAGTTCAAGGCATAGTCCACTATTCAAGTTGCGGTCTAACGTAGCATAAGTTTCTAAGTGGAAGTTCAACTTAACAGTCTCCACTAAGCACCGGTATATAAAACAATGTTTTGGAACAAATGTGATATAATGTGCCAATGAGACTTTGTGGGGGATTGCTGGAATTTTAGTGTACTTGGGCCAAGGCCCAACTAAAATCCGAAATTCTCATGGCCCATTCTGGTTGGCTGGTTGTGCATGTAAGTGACTAATGTTTAGTCCCATACTGCTTGTGGAGAGTGAGCTGCACCACTTTATATAGTGGGATGTTCTAGTACTAGTATGAGCTAGTGAGAACAAGGGAAGATGAAGAGTGCCACACGCGCGCTCCTCCTCCTCGCTCGCCTCGCCACGCCTCGCCTCGCCTCGTCACGACACGTCACGACGCGCCGCGGGTTGCGGGAATCTCGCCGAGCCGAGCTTATATTTTTGCAGTCCGGGAAAATTAATGAGTCATTGATTAGTAATTAACGGACGCGTTAATTCCTCGGCCGTTTCCGATCCTTTATGATCGTGGGGCTGTTACCGACTTAAACGTGCGGCTGCGCCCACGTCCTACCCGAGCCGCACTATATATACAGCCCGGGGCAAACCCTAGCCGCAATACGCAATACATGGTCTCACACCGTTCCAGAACCTTGCGCCGCCGTCTTCCAAGTCTTCTCCATCCCGTCTTCCGGCGTGCACCGGTTGAAGGGACAGTAGGCCTCCGGAACCCCGCCTCTTGTGATCCTGTACGGGAGAGGGGCAATCAGGTTTTTGGGGAGCGCACTCGCGCGACTACTGGCTTCGAGTTCTTCCCCAACGACGACTTCTTCCCCGACATCGCCAACCTCTTCATCGACAACATGGGTGACACAGGGAACTCCAGCGGCACTGCTGCCGCTGCACTGTACGTGTTCTTGATCTTCATATATGATGTTATGCTAGAGTTTCTACTTGTAGTACATGCTCTAGATTCAATCTGTTTATCTACTGTTTACGTAGATCACATGATTAGTCTAATCTGTATTATTCTAGTCATGAATTGTTTACTGTTTTCACGAATTAAATCATATGCTAAATCGCCTAATTATTCAACAACATCAACATGAACTGCGATAACCATTGTCCCCTAATCACATACAAGAAAATAAGGTATACTTTTCTGAACCAAAACATGGGCATACTTACTGGGTCCTTGTTTTATACAACCCCTCTTTCAGCGTTGTGTTAGCATTCACCAATTAGGTATGTAATCAAACAGGGTAAACACAGAGCTATGCATTAACCAGATGATGAGATGTATACTCTTCTCCTTACTCAAAATGACCCCAGATCATCTACAAATTAGAACACCAGAGTTAGTAATTTGTACTTATAATTATTCCAAAGCCAAATCTTAACTTGGCCATTTTTCATGTATCTTCTTTTGAGCAATTATCATAAGAAATCAATTCAAATCCATTTGGAAACATATGATTATTCAGTATATATATCCAATTAATTCCTCGGTAAACAATATGAACCAGCAACGGAGAAAAGAGTGGATCATTTACAAGCATAGCTCAACCCAGATCTAATATATGTAGAGTTATACACTAAATCATGTCGATATGACATGTTCATCATAAAATATGTGATGGTAGATAAACCAGAGATGACCTGGGCAGTTCTTTAACGCTGGAAGTGTAAGAATAGTAATACCATCAAGCTCAAGATGCAAGAAATACTTGTTGCTGATATGCAACTGGTAAATACACTTATTTCTAAGAGGAGTGAATAATTGTTCAGTAGCCACCGAATTACTGTACATTCTCATCTGTTAAATTTTATTAAGAGGCATAATAAAGCTAAATAAACATCAACAGTATCAGGCACTTCAGCACTACCTGCTTAACATGTTCCATCGTAGTACTAAGCAGGCCCTGCTTAACATGTTCCATCGCATGGAATATGGCAAAGTTATAACGATTTCATAATACTAAGCAGGCCTTTCTAGAAATGGCATTTTCCCCTCAGTCCAGTGGTGGAGCTGGTATAGTATAAGAGTTGGATTCAGTGTTCAGACAATCAAAATTCTTCTCTACCTTTGCCTTTGTCTCAGACAAGCTATCTCAATTCTGAACCATCACTGAGAAAAATCAGCTACGACTTCAGCATTAGCCCATCAGCCAAACTCGACGTGGGCTGTTCTGCATTTTGAATTTCGCCTGGGACTGGAGAGGTGCACAATTGGGAATGAAAATACAGCCAGAAAATAAGCCGTGGTCAGCTCATACAGATAGCTTGAGCACGGAATTCTAGGGGAGACGTAGAAAACTCACGAACAACACCTTACACCTGAGACCGGAAGCCACGCCGAGGTTGCGCCAACTGACTTGCCGGCGACAAATCGGCGGACCTGAGCTGCCGGCGCCAGGCTACGAACGGGCGCCGTAGCCGAGAGTTCGTGCCGCGCACGCCTATGGGAGAAGCCGGAACTCCGTGGAGGAGCACGCCGGCGCGCCATTGGCGTGGAGGAGCACAACCGCGAACAGGACTCACTGCCGCCTGCCGAGGAGGAGCGTCATCGACGCGGATGCCAGGGTGGCTGAGCAGAAGGGAGCTCGGCGGTGGAGCAGGAACGCACAGTCTCCGTCGGGGCAGAGACCATGGTGGCCAAAGCCATGCGCACACGGCACACGCCCTCCCAATCGCATAGTTCCATGGCGACGCACAGTCGGTCAAGCTGGGGCGGCACAAGCTAGCTAGCTGGACATAGCGTCGATTTTTTTCGGATTAAATGACTGAAGGAGATACCAGGCCGCCGCCGTTTGTGGTGGGACGACCTCCTCTCGCAGTGACGAGGGTTGTGGGCGATGTGTGGGAGGTTTCTGCAGCGGCGCCGCAGACGCCTTGCAGTGCCCGGGGGCGGTCGAAGAGGAGGAGATCTATTCGGGAGAAACCGGCGGCAATTGCGGAGAGGAGGAGATGCGGGGTTAGGGGATGCGTGGGGGACGGTGGGAGGCGAAGGAACGCGGTGTAGGACGACGAAACGCGAGCGTGATTAGGGGATACATGGGCGGAGGGTTGGACGAAGCGGACCGCTGGGAATCATTCCTTTTAGATAGATAGGATAGGATAGGAGAGACTCCATTCCGACGAACAAATGTATTTCGTTCTTAGTCAAACTATTTAAAATTAGACCAATTTTATAGAAAAATATAGTAATGTGTATGGCATAAAATTAACATATTATGAAGGTACATTTCAAGATGGATCTAAAGATATTAATTTGGTGTATATCCGGACATACGCATAAAAGTTTCACAAAAACAAACATTTATGTGGCCTGTAAAAAAGACAAAACAATGTCTATGACAAAAAATTGACACATCAGAATTTGTCTTTATTTTTACGTATGTCACATAAAAAATTGATGGAACTTTTTATGCATACATCTAGTTTCCGTATGTATACCCAATAAGTTAACCATTTTGATAATCTAGTTTTTTAATAGTGGGAGTATCTACACATACGAGTTAAAACAGATTTTTAGAAATAAAAAAGTTAACCTTTCCTATCAGTAGGCAGAAGAACAACACACAGACGGTGGAGCGGCGGACGACACCAGATAGCACCACTAATTTTGGTTGTTGGCGGTACAAATTTAGTAATCCTTCTTACCAACCATTGAGTATCCTATTCCATTAGATTATTCTCTCAACCCCCGTGTGATCTATTTGTGCAAATTATGAGCACATGTGGATGCAAAGAGTAAGGTATTCCCAAATCAAGTTTTGCACGAGGAAGAAACTATATATACACTTTTCACCGAGTTTAGTTAAGAAACACATGTAAATGCCATCGAAAATTAAATCAAATATGTGCATTTATTATACTATAAAGAAATACACACATAAATGAACTGTTTTTGTGTGTGTAGAATTTTCGTGAACTCTTCTTCGGGAGGTCACCGAGTGGAAGCAACGGCAACGTCCTACCTACCTGCAGCTGGCTCTCACTCAGTCTTCTTCTTCCCTAGCATGAAAATCTTATGAGTGTTGAAAGAAAGTTGGTTTGTTTAAGTGATGTCTTCAGGAGTGCTACATCTTTTGACCACTTAAAAAAGCCCAAAGTTAAAAAAACAAGTAGCCAAAACACCTGAAATGAGTAAGAAAGTATGGGTAGTAAAAGAAAAGAAACAAGTAGAGCAGGTAAAAAGGCTTAGTGAGGTTAAGGATCCTTTACTTGATCTTGAAAAATGTAGTTTACATGAGCTCATAAATGTGTTACAAAAATGTGCTAGTGATCCTACTATCAATGCTAATCAAGCAGGGTTTGGTTCTTGTATAGCTAACCATGAGCTTAAGGAGAAAATTGCTAGTTACAATCAAGAAGCAATGATACCACCTAACCTTGGGGATTTGTGGATCCCCAAGATTTTAATTACCATTGGAAAAGACACATCATGCTATACTAGATTTGGGTTCTAGTGTCTCAGTTTTATCTAAAAAAATATATGAATTGCTTGAGCTTAAAAATGTAGAACAATGCTTTTTTGATTTACTACTTGCCGATGATTCTATTAAACATGATTTAGGGAAAGTAAGTAACGTAATGATAGCGCTACATATGACATTTGTACCCATTGATTTTGTTAATTATTATGGATATGGGGAGCACTCCAGCTCTATTATTTTGGGAAGACATTTCTTCGTACTACAGGTGCAATAATTGATTCGAAGGAAGGCAATGTAAAGTTTCAGTTTTCACACAAGAAGTGCATGGAGCACTTCCGAAAGAAGAAGGGGACTTTTTACCTCACGAGGTTCACTCCTCTTGATATCAAGTAAGTAAGCCTAGTTATATTTTTTTCAAACAAAGCACTTTACGGGGGCAACCCTGTTGTTTCTACTTTTAATTTTTATTTGTGTATTCTATCTGTAGCAGGAGAGTTTAGTTTTAGTTTTAGTTCTGGAACTTTCAATAAATTACCATGTTTTACCCGTTTTGGATTTCAAAGTTGAAACTTATGTATGGAGTTACATGTTCCTGCACGAATCTGTGCACCGTATGATTTTTTTAATGTAACTCCGATGAGCTCAAATTTTAACTGAAGTTACAACTTTTCATCCTCTGTATACACAAAAATTGGGAGAATTCTTCAACATGTTTAAGTAGGGTAATTAATTACATTTTGATGCTGCTACTTTTCTGGACAGATTCTGTCCAATATTGTTTAATGCATCCTTTGAACTTTTAAGGTGATTATTTTTTATTTATTTAAGTTTTTTTAGGAAGTATGCAACATTATTTACCTACTGTACATTTTAAATAGACTTGTGCTTAGGAATTTCTATCAGCACCCATTGCATCTTTTGTACATACTAATGTCACCCCACAGAAAAGAAGGTGGGAGAATGTTTTGTGTTGAAGTTTTTTCATAGGGATTAGTGGAGCCATGCACCAAGGGATATCCAAGGATGGTTAAGACTATAATCTTGGGGATGCCCAAGGCACCCCCACTGGACCAATGAAACTTTCGGTTTGCACACGTCTACTCTCTGTTTTTGAGGAACATATTACTATTGCATAAACTTGGAACGTCTTTTTCTTGTTTTTTTGTTTGTTATTTTTTGAGACCACCACTTTGATTTATATTATGGGAGATCTGCTGGAGTTTTTGTAACAATAAAGTTGGATGCTATAAAGGAATTGGGATTGGGATATTGAAATTGATTTGAAAAGAATACATATAGTTGCATGTTTCATATACTTCTAATGAATATTAATTTGTAAGTGTATTATATAGAGGTATCTTTTATTCATGTTTTGATGCTTTCTATTAATTTACTTTTTTTAACATGGATTGACTAGCACTATGGACACTTATGCATGCATGTAGACGGTCAACTTTCTCCCTCTTGGTAGCCCAAAAATATTCCAACATGTTAAAACTTGTGCATCCAAATCCTTTGAACCAAGTTATTTCAGACTGTCCACCATATCTACCTATTAGTATCGTTGTTATTCCAAGTATATTTCTCATGCTTTAATGTTTTATTTAGCTTCCGAATTAAAATGCTTATGGTTATGTTTGTTATGGGAAAATTAGTTAGTAAGTTTTGACGAACTTGATGGCACACTTTATTTCTTGTATAAATAAACCTGAACCACTATGACTAAAATATGAGGTTATGTGCTTGACAAATTATGAGTTGGAGTTAGCAGAACCATGCTTTCATGGGACACGTTTTCAACATTGCACTTATCCATTTTTAGTTGATGTCATGTTCTTTCATTATGGATGCCTATTGGTGTGAAATGAAATGGAAACATTTTAAGTTTATGGAGTGTGTATATTTGTTAGAGAGACGCATGAGCCGCTAATCTAAGCCATGCATTATTCATGGTGGAAATTTACAACATCCCATATTGAGCATTCTATGAAGCATCTTCGATAAAAAGCTATGCAAATAGCAAATAAAAGGAATGGCTGAGATGTTCATTGTTTGTTTGTCTTGTCATTTTAGTATGGATAACCTCTCACAAAGAGACTTTCGATGCAATGGGGCAAAAGGTACCTCAGTTGACGCTCTAGTTTGAACTTTTATGCTTACAATGACAAGAACTTATTTTGGGACCTAAATTGAGTAGCATGTGGTGTAGGTGCTTGTATTCAAGGGGCATGAGACATTCAACTTGTAGTTAGTCAAGCATTTACTTCAATCATTTAAGATGCTAATGATAGGGGCAAAAAAAGGGTTTTCCCGGTCTGCAGGGTTAAATCTAAATAAAGGGGGAGAATGTGAATTATCCCCTAAAACATTATAATTCATTAACATAACCCGACATATGTTGCAAATAAGTTGAAATATCAAGTAGGAAAGTGCAAAGTTCATGTATGCATTTTACATGCATCAACATCCCCAAGCTTAACATATACTCGTCCTCGAATATGAAGGTGATAAAACTAAACATGGACTTTGTACTTCACTAGTATGTTGGATATAAAAAATGATTATAATTTCTACACAAAGTTGAAAGATTCATTCTTTAAGAAGTAGCAATATGCTAGATGGATTATAAAGTGATATCTCATATACAATGTATGGATGTTCAATAATAATTCACAGAGTGTAACATAGAAGAAAGTATTATGGACCAAATATATGCAAAGTGCAATAATAAAAGTAAAAGTAAAACATCATATGTTGGTCATAGAGTAATCTTCTAAAATCTGAATATTAAAGTGGACACTTTGGAGAATTAGAAACTAAGAAGAGAGTAAAGATGTATAAGTTCTATATAGCTTCCAAAACAGGGTTTTCCTGGTCTGCAGGGTTAAATCCAAATAAAGGGGGACAAAATCCAAATAAAGGGGGACAATGTGAATTGTCCCCTAAAACATTATAATTCATTAACGTAACCCTACATTGTTGCAAATAAGTTGGAATATCAAGTAGAAAAGTGTAAACTTCATATATGCATTTTACATGCATCACCCCACTACCTGGCACGTCAAATGTCGTGTCTGCGAACGCGGACACCCGGGAGAGAGATCTGTATCCTGATGATGCAGTTCAGAAACAAAAATGACGAGAGCCTGCCACCTAGCTGTCCACTCGCCGGCCTCCGTCTGTGGTGTTCATGTCATTGTAAGCATAAAGTTACAAGCAATGAATGAAAAGGACAAACACAAAATAAATGCATGATACCAAAAGATATCCCGTACTGATTAATTGTGCAAGGCATTAATGAACCTTTATTGGAACCATCAGTGAATATAATGCCAAAGAAATATCAAAATAATTACTTATTAAATATAGAATATGTGACATTTGTTTGAACTTAATAGAATACAGTATCTTACAATAATATTTTGCTATCAATATGGATGTGAGGAAATAAATGAAAAATATAGGTAGTGCATGAGATTGAACAATCATTAAATCTTCATAAGCATGAGCATATAATACCACATTGAGGAATACTAATAAATAGTGCAAAATATGAAATAAATAGATGGTACAAAAAAATCATATATTTGATAAATTGGTTAACCTTTCTTGGCACATTATACAAGCACCATCAATACATATAGTGCCAAAGAAAATAGAAAATTAATAGCCGATCTTTTACAGATATATCAAAATATAATATGTGACATTTAATATAACTTAATACGATAAGATCTCTCACAATAAAAATAATATTTTCTATCAACCTTATGTGTGAGGAATCAAATGCATGGTACAAACAATGCATGACATTTAATCGTGCTTGCTCCTACATAGGTGAACATTAAATAAAGATATGTGAACATTAAATTGATGATATGCATAAATGCAAAATATAATGGATGGAAATAAATTTATTGATGTTGGCCCTATAAAATGCGAACCAAATAGGTGACTGAAGAAGCATAAAAATACAGACAGTCTCTTCTCATAATATGACACTCATCACCGGCAAAACAAGGATGGTTATGGGTAAAGCTGCAATTGCTCTCTTTGTCATCGTGTTGATGTCTTCTATGTTGCCGCCATGTGATGCAAGTATGCAACAATTTCCTTGTTTACTCTCCTATTTGCATATGTCAAAATCTCTAGCTATATTCTTATTTTGATATGTCAATACAAGATATTACATTATTAATGACGTAATGTATTGCATTTGTAGCTGGAGAATGGAAATGCGAGGCTTTAAAAAACTGCAGTTCTGTGCCATGCTATAATAATTGCAAAGAAAGAGGATTTGGTCGTCACAGTTTTAGTTCCAAATGCACTGTAACTAAGGATGAGTGTTGTTGTCAGTCTTTGCGTGGGATGCCAAAATGACATCCCTGATAGTTATCATGTATGTGTAAAACAGTATGGATGAATAAAATCGTTGCATGTAATCGATCAATATGCAATTAACGCAGTATGTGATCCTCGTTGAATATTTTTTGTTTCTTATTGAGCTGTCTTTTCCTTGTTATTTTGGTTACTAATCCATGAAAATGAATATTTACTATCGCCATGTTCAATTGGACACAAGATTAGTAGTTTACACTTCTTTCATGTTAGAGGTTCTTAGGTTTATGCCTGTCGTACAAAACACCTAATATTAGTTAAACCAAGACAACTATAATAACTTTCTAAATTCTATATGTCTGCCACATAAACATGAAAAGTTTATTGTTTATTTCAACGTACTATAAAGAGCATGTGTGTGCATCAGCACATGGCATCCTTTATAATGAACAAGATTTCCATTTACGGTGAGACTGAAGGCTATTATAATTGCACTTACTGATCCTATACAATCACCTATATATTGTCTACTTTGGGGTTGCTGAAGTGTTGAATGTTTAATTGCATATACGGTGTCTTCAGCGAGCTCATGGGTTTCAAAATAAAGTTGAACTCACTTAACTCATTCAATAGTTGTTCTTATTTAGATCTGAATCTCAGTTGACTGGTATTCTCAATTCATTGACAAAGGTGGTAGAAGCAGTAACTGACGAGTAGGACTGTAGGATAATAACTAGAGTTCTTCAATTCCACACAGTACACAAATGAATACCTGATGTTTTGCAACAAATTGCATTATCACTGAAGCAAGATCGTACTGAATGATCAGTAATTTAGCTCACCGCTTTGGGGCATCCCGTCGGACGCGGCGCTCCGGCTAGGACGCTAGGTAGTCGGCATCGGCGGCACGAAGCCCGGCGAGGTACCAACAGCACTGCCGCCACACCTCTGTGTCTCCGGTCTCCCAACACGGACTTGGACACCTCTGCCGGAACAAGCGAACAGGCGCGGCCCGCGGGAAGAGCAGCTGCAGACTGCAGTGGCACAACGGTGCGACGTCGGGCCTAGTGCAGAGGATGGAGGGGCGGCGGACAGGTTGACGCGACGGGAGGTGGGAGATGTAGGCTCGGGGGAGCGGGGACTTGCCCGGTTCCTTTATTTTGCCTTTTTTTGGGGGAAATGATTGGAAACCTCCGGGGGATCGTGAGCGTCCCGTCCTCCTGCTCCCACGTCCGACGCGTGTCCCCGTCGTGGTAAAAAATAACTGTGGGTCCGCTACCTCCACGTCCGACGCGTGTCCCCGTCGTGGCAAAAAATAACTGTGGGTCCGCTACCTCCTCCTGTACCTTATCTTTTCGTTGTCCTTCCCCTTTCCTTGAGATAATTGCGAAAACTATCATAATTACGCCAAAGGTTACGTGTCAGTACCATTCTTAAGATTTTTTCTTAAAATTTACCATCTTTGGAGTTAACGATCACAAATTGCACCGATTCTTGCCTAACCATATTTTGACAGACTTACTGACTAGTTAGACCCATCTGTAAGAGACTAGGTGGCAGTACATGTGAACATTTAGCTGAGGTGGACATGGGACCCACCTATCTAGGACTAGCACGTGCGGGAGCAGTAGTTGGCCGCGCCGCACACGGAGCACCGACCGGATTTCGTGCCGCCGCTTCTCCTTGTACCCGCACCGCATGTGGAAGCACAGCCGGAGCTCGCCATCGCTCTCGCCGCCGGTCCACGGCCCCACGTTCTATACCGGGATGCGACAGTCGGGCGGCTGCGGTGTCGAGGTGGCTCGGCCGTGCAGCTCACGCACGCGGCACGTCGGCCATGGCGGCCGAGGCTGCGGCGGTGACTTCCTGCACGCGCACGCACGGGAGGGCAGCATGCATGGGCGCCGGGGCTTCGGCGGGCACGCGTGACCGGAAAACGGATGGCTGACGACCATGTGCAACCAACGCGCGAGGGTGTGGCGGTGACTTCCTGCACGCGCACGCACGAGGAGGGCAGCGTGGGCGCCGGGGCTTCGGCGGGCGCGCGTGATCGGAGAACGGATGGCTGACGACCATGCGCAGCCAACGCGCGAGGGTATGGCGAGCTGCTGCTGCCGAGAGCAGGCTGGCGCCGGAGAGCTGCCGAAGCATCCTCGCGTGAGCAGGCGCAGCCGAGACGCTGGTAATGAGCACGGCGAACTGGCCCGGCATCCTCGCGCGAGTATGCATGCGGGCATGGCCTGCCACCGGCCACCGGTGCGTGCGTGTTTGAGGTCAGGTCCTAGCGAGCGTGTGTGCATGCTTGTTGTTGGCGAGTGGCCACGGGCGAGCATGCGTGTGTTCGGGGCGTGCCGCTTGGCGAGCGTGCGCGTGCTTGTGGCCTGTCGCAGCGGCTTGTGTATACTAGCGCCTAGCGGCTTGGTGGCCGGCGGATTACGGTTGCGTTCGAGCGCACTGGCTCTCGCCACGAGCTCCCAGCACCTAGGCCTCTCCCCGCGGCTCGCGACCGCGGACACGATGGTCAGGAACTGGCTGGAGATGGACGGAGGAGGAAGAAGAAGAGGGAAGAGGAAAATTAGGTTCTGACATGTGGGTCCCACGTCCACGTCAGCTCGCCCTCCCGTGTGCTGCCTAGTCAGCTCTGACAGGTGGGATCCATCGGTCAGAACTCTGGTCAATTTGTGTTTAGGCAAGAATCAGTGCAATTTGTGATCGTTAACTCCAAAGATGGTAGATTTTAAGAAAAAATCCCAAGAATGGTAATGACGCGTAACCTGTGGTGCAATTGTGATAGTTTTGCGTAATTTTCTCCCTTTCCTTGGACTCTCCTCTCTCCTACCTCGTCGTCTTGCTCCGGCTAGGGGCTGCGCCGCCGCCGTGTCCCCGTTGCTTCCTACGCGGCGCCCCTGGCTCCCGTCGATGCGCCCCTCTCCCGCCCCCACACCCCGCAAGATTCCTGCTACCGGTCGCCCTGTGGAGCACGTCGCCGACTCATCTTCCGCCGGAGCCGTCGAGCATCGGTGCGGCGGCAAAGCGCTGCAGGTGGATGCTCCATCATCCGCATCCATATCTACCTCCGCCAGCCGCGTCGCAGGGCACAAGCCATGGATGCTCTATGTCCTTCCTCTCCAAGGAGCACGCGATGCTGCTGTGAGCGGCGGTCGGCCGAAGACCACCGGAGTACTGCTCGAAGAGCATGTTTGGGAGCTGCAACGGGGCGAGCACTGGAGCAGCAAGGGCAAGCTTTCCATGGCCGGATTTTTCTGTTGTAGCGAGGATTTTGCTACATAGTCATTGTGTTTTGCTAAATTGTTGTTCTTCAGTTGCTGCAATGCTTTTCGCACGAAGATTTTGCTACATTGTTGTTTTCAGTTGTTGAATGATTTTTGGAGGAGATTTTTTGCTACAACCGGTCATTTGATTTGCATCATAGGACAAAGATTTTTGCTACAATGCTTTTTGAGTTTTGCATCATGGGGAGAATTTTGCTACAATCGTCCATTTGATTTGCATTTTCCGAAGAATTTTGTGCTGCAAACACTCTAAATTTTTGCATCTCCGGTGGCATACAATTTTGCTACATAGTCTTTTTTTTGCTAAATTTTTTTTTGCTAAATTATTGTTCTTCAACTGCTGCAATGCTTTTCGTAGGAGCATTTTGCTACATATTTATTTTTTAGTTTTGCTAAATTGTTGTTCTTCAGATGCTGCAATGATTTTCGTAGGAGAATTTTGCTACAACCGATCATTTGATTTAAATTTTTGCTACAATCTTTTTTCGGTTTTGCATCATGGGGTGAATTTTTCTTACAACCGGTCATTTGATTTGCATTTTTACGAAAAAAAGGTGTGCATTTAAATCGTCCAAAAATGAATTATGCTGCAATCAATTCAAGGCAATGACCAGTTCGTTGCTGCATCATCAGTGAAGGTAGGGGCTCACGTAGGAGCTTTCAGCTTTGTGGACACAAGCCATGGTGACATACGGGAGGAGGCAGTGCTGCTGTAGCAATATTTTTTTCTCCTTGCCGCGCAAATCCACACAGGATGGTAGCAAATATCTCTAGGCGCCACTACCATGGCTACTGCAGGCCGCAGAGCTGTCACGGGGTGCTACCAAAGGCTTCGAGTGGCCGGCGACGTCTACTCCGGCGACGGGCGGCGCTCACGGAAGAGCCGCAGGGGTGTGGTGTCGTCTTCTCCGGCGACAGGCAGGCTTCAAGCGGCCGGCGACATGCGGCACCCTCGGAGGAGCGTCGGAGGCGCGGTGCAGTCTTCTCCGGCGACGGACGGGGCGGTGCTCACCGAAGAGCGACGGGGCTGCGGCGGCAAAGAGAGGAGGGAGAACAGAGGGCAGTGTTTTGACTTTTCTCAGATCGTGGGGGATTTATCTCGGGTGGGTGGGTGAGCATGAGTAGTTGGACACGTGTCGTGCGGGAGAGGCGGTGGATCGGAGGCTTCTGATCCCCCGAGGGACGCTCAGCACTCCCCTGTTTTCCCTGTCTGCTTTGCATCGAGTGGTGAAGCGAAAGCGCCGTGTTTTCTACTCGAGTAAAATACAACCACGGTACTCGTACTTTAGGTCAAAGCACAATACGGTACCTGTACTCAGTAATACGTTCAATACGGTACTTGAACTTCACTTGTGGTGATTATACGGTACCTAGTTCACCGTAGAGCTCCGTATTTATCTAGGTGGGAATTTTTTGACTAGTTGACCAGTCAAACCTGTGTGTGGGGCCCACCTATCAGTGAATGAACGCAAAGAAATGAACAATCTGTGACGTCGGCAATAAAGGATCTTCTCGGTTGATCACACGCTCGATGATTTGGTACGATATGGGACGCACCTGAGGGCGCAGAGGCTGCAACGCATCGTGAGCGACCAAACGGTGGAGGCGCTGCGGAAAATAGGTCACCCAAGAAGCGAATGTGACACCGCTGAGCCATGACCGGCGATGTACGCAGTATTATCCTGAGTGTGAAGAGATGACCGACTTACCAAGGTGAGGTCTGGAACGACGACGAGCTTGTCAAGAAGGCGACGACCGGAGTTGAGGAAGAAGCTTGAATTCGCGCGGTTCAGGCCATCCCGACACGAGCTACTCGACAGGACGGAAGAAAGGAAGACAACGGAATTCGTGGCTTTCTCGATTTGTCTCGGGAGGTCGCAGACGGCGGCACGGTGCGGCGGCAGGAGCGGCTAGGGTTTCTACGGGAGAGGAAGAGAGGGGGAGAGAGAGAGAGAGCAAGGATCGGAGGAGGGGCATCACATCGTCATAGTGGCTTATCCTCACGAGTTAGTACACAAGCAGGAGGTGGCGCGCACGACGTCGACGCAACGATAGGTTCCTCGCCGATCCGGCGAGAGGAAGAAGAAAGGTAAGGGAGGCAACAAATATACTACAGTATTATATATATGATACATTAAAACAATATATGCTATCACAAGTTCTGATGCGCTTGGGTGTCTAGCTCGCTTTGTTTGCGTACCTACGTCGAGGGTTCGAATCCCACGTTGAGCAATTTTATTTGTTCATTTCTTTGCTTTCATTCATTGACAGGTGGGCCCCACACACCGTATAATCACCGCAAGTGAAGTTCAGGTACCACATTAAGCGTATTGCTGAGTACAAGTACCGTATTATGCTTTGACCTAAATTACGAGTACAGTGGCTGTATTTTACTCTTTCTACTCCATCCCGACAAACAGATGTACTTCGTTCTTAGTCAAACTATTTTAATTTATAAGTTTTATAGAAAAATATAGCAATGTGTATGACATAAAATTAACATATTATAAAAGTACATTTTAGGCATTTTTTAGATCGCGGGGTTGGAAAACCCAGGAATGTGAAAAACATAGGCATTCCACTGGTTTAAGGGGCCTCTTTCGATCATAGGGTATAAGAATGTAAAAGACAGAAATTTCACAGATTTGCAAGTGTAACATAAAGGATTATAAAACATAGGAAAAATGCGGAAATTATCGTTTAGATAAAACACAGGAAAAACGTAGTAAAATTGTCTCGATCCTACGCACTTGGGTGTAAAAAAGAGATCGGGGTGAATGTTCGAGGCATAGGAATCCAATCCATAGGATTTTGTTAACACCATTCCTTTATGGGACAATTGCTTCTGTGCCCTGGTTGGCTCTAGTTTATCCGTCTGTGTCATACTCGCGTAGTTTCTCTCGTCTGTGCCCTGGATGGCTCGCAAATCGGCCAAACGCTCCGTTGCCCTCTAGTCAACCGTCACGTGGCTTGACTGGTGGGGTCGGCCTGGCGCGGCTCAGTTGGGATTTCCTAGGCTCGGCTTGTGTGCGGCTCAAACTTACCACGTCTCCCGCTGTGTTGTTGAGTTGTTTTTTAGTCTCACCTCGCTAGTTGGGTATGTGTGCGACCTCTTTATATACCACAACATTCTAAGACTATTGTTAAGCATTGAAATGAGCAGGGTTTAACCGGGCCCGGACCCTCTTCTTTCAATGCTTTTACGGATGATTAGTCATTTGTCCCAACAAATATAAACAATTTCTGATGTAAAATACGTGTTGCTGTATAGATCCGCCCCTAAAATTGTAGATAGTTTTGGTACGGATGATTAGTCATTTGTACCAAAAAAATATAAGCAATTTCTGGTGTAAAATACTTGTTGGTTTATAGATATGCCCGTAAAATAGTAGATAGTTTCGGTATGTATGATTAGTCATTTGTCCCTAAAAATACAACCAATTTCTAGTGTAAAATACGTGTTGGTGTATAGATCTGCCCCTAAAACTGTAGATAGTTTCGGTGTTTAGTCATTTGTCCCAAAAAATATATGTAATTTCTGGTGTAAAATACGTGTTGGTGTATAGATCTGCCCCTAAAACTGTAGATAGTTTCGGTGATTAGTCATTTGTCCCAAAAAATGTATGTAATTTCTGGTGTAAAATACGTGTTGGTGTATAGATCTGCCCCTAAAACTGTAGATAGTTTCGGTAGAGATGATTAGTAATACGCGGTTGGTCCAAATGAGACGACTGGTTTATCATAAGCGGTTGGTCCAAATAACATAGAGGTTACATTGCATTAATTATGCTTACATCGCATTAATTAATTACGACTGACAATCAGCAGATAAACAAATCTTAGAGCAAGTATATAGAGATAAAATCCTGCAGCTATCAGATTAGCCTGATTCTTCAGATCATTCATCTGCCTTAAGTTCTTGTTCAACTTATTCAGTTCGCCTCTCACTTGCTCAAGCCCCATCGGCGAAGCAACCATGTCAGACCCCATCGGCGGAGCAGAGGGCGCAATCTCCACATCAGACGGCAGAGGAAGTTCGCTGGGAGCGGGCCACCTTCCATCCCGTTTAAGCTGCGAAACGTATCCATCCATCCACTGAAAATGGCTGCATGGTTCCAACCCCTGGAAAAGTCAACCTGAACCCTAAATCCCAAATCTGAGCAAGAAATTGAAAACACTGAAGAAATCAAAACAAAAGGATGCGAGAGAAAGATCTTTACATCATGTGGCAGGCTCTGGCATTTCAAATACTCTCGCCCCTTGTTGGGTGTCTCCGCCTTACTAGCCTTACGGAGCAGTGGCTCCTTGCATGAGCATTTAGAACATGGCGGCAACGGCACCTCAGGCTGCTTTGGCCAAGTGGGGCGAAGGAATGAACTGGAGGAGCTCGACATTGCTGCTGCCCTTTGTCGCCGGAGAGGAAGAAGAGGAAGGAAAAGTAAGGAAGAGGAAGGAAGAGGAAGAAGAAGATGGTCCCAAGAGGATGGATACTCTTTCTGTGAAGAGGAGGAAAATGGTGGGTCCGCGGTGAGCGTTGATACGTTTCTAACGTATCTATAATTTCTGTTGTTCCATGCTTATATTATAACAATTATCACATGTTTTATAGACACTTTATATCATATTATGACACTTATTGGACTAACCTATTAATGGTTGCAAAAGTGCACAATGTTCCTGCTTTACTCTTTGATGTGTAGAAATTATCAAGAATACAAAAGGAAACCTTTTTGGAGTCGAATTGGGATTTTCCAGAAATCTGTCTGAAAACTATTTTCGAAGATTGTCACGTTTGGGCCTAAAGACGACGTCAAATGGAAATCAAAATTGATACAAAGTTGTTAGGAAATTTTCTCCTAATCGACCTGGACTTATAATTTGGCCCAATCCGAGTCTGTATGCTCCAGATATGCCTGTTTTGGTGGAGCCCAAGAGGGGCTGACGGAAATCCGAGAGTCCATATAAGGGAGGGAACCCTAGGTCGCGAAAAACCCCCAAGACCACGAATTTTCCTCCTCCCAAGCAGCCGTCTTGGGGAGGAGAACCTCCTCAACACCATCCCCGTCACCAAGGGTGGTCGTGGCCTCCAAGGGCCGCCGCCGCCGCGTCAAGGGCTGCCGCCGCCGCTGCCACCGCCGCCGCCGCCGTGCCTCCACGGGCTGCCGCCGCCGCCACTCCTCGCCGCTGCGCCGTGGCTGCTGCGGGCTGCCATCTCCACTCCGGGCTGCACCTCTCCATCAAGCTCCTCATCACCATGACCATGCGTGAGTAGTTCTCCCCCGGGGCTGCGGGCTCTCTACCGGTAGCTATGTGGTTTATCTCTCTCTCCCATTGTGTTATCTTTATGTGATCATGAGCTTTATAATCTAGTTGAATATGTGACGTTACTCTTTATCTATTATGCACTCTAGAGGTTACTTTAATATGAACTCCGGGGTTATTCACGGTTGTGAAGGTGACAGTGTGCGCACCGTGTGTGATTCCTTTAAGACGTTGTGGTGTGTGTTTACTCATACTTTGAGGGTGCTGTTATAGCCCTACGCAATGAATGGTGTTTATCATCCAACAAGAGAGTGTTTGAGACTAGTATTTATTATTCAGTTTTGATGTCATTGTTGAGAATGTCCACTAGTGAAAGTATGATCCCTAGGCCTTGTTTCCAAGCATTAAAACACCGTTTACAATAAGTTCTGTTGCATGTTTGCTTGCTGCCATTTTTATTTCAGATTGCAATTACTACTTATAATCATCCATATTACTTGTATTTCACTGTCTCTTCGCCGAACTAGTGCACCTATACATCTGACAAGTGTATTGGGTGTGTTGGGGACACAAGAGACTTCTTGTATCTTAATTGCAGGGTTGCTTGAGAGGGGTATCTTTGACCTCTACCTCCCTGAGTTCGATATACCTTGGGTGATTCACTTAAGGGAACTTGCTGCTGTTCTACAAACCTCTGCTCTTGGAGACCCAACACTGTCTACGAGAATAGAAGCGTGCGTAGACATCAAGCTATTTTCTGGCGCCGTTGCCGGGTAGGTAAGCGTTGGAAGGAATCTCCTCTAGATCCTGGAGTTATTACTTTTTGTTTCTTGTTTTTATTTCACTAGTTAGGCTAAATGGAAAACAACAAAAATATTAGAGAGCTTTATAGTATTTATCTTGAGTTAGAACATGAAGTGTTTGAAGAGAAAATTAAAAAACCTATGAAACTTTATTTGCATGCTATAGTAGCAATGTTATTAGTATGAACTCTTTGAACACCATTATTGCTAATGATATGGAAAAGTCTAAGCTTAAGGAAGCTATTTTTTATGAAAATGATCTTTTTAGTTCCCCAGCTTTAGAGGGGGAAATTTACTTTGATGATACTACACCTCCAATATATGATGATTACAATGATGAATATGATATTTTCAGTCCACCTACTATTGAGGAGAAAATTAATTATGATTACAATATGCCTCCTATATTTGATGATTATGGTGACGAGAATAATAATGATAGCTATTTTGTTGAATTTGCTCCCACTACAGTTAATAAGAATGACTATGCTTATGTGGAGAATATTAATTCTTTTATGCATGTGGCTCATGATAAGAATGTTTTATGTGATAGTTATGTTGTAAGTTTTATTCATGATGCTACAAGTGAACTTATTGATGATAATGATGAGTATTTCTTAAATATGCTATATGATAATGCTTTAGATGATGGTTCTATACTTATCGATAATCCTCTATGTTCAGAAGTTATTACTTATTTATGTGAGGATAAAAATGATATAATTGCTACTTGTGATGGTACTCTTACTCATGAGAGTCCTGCTTTGTTCTTAAATTCTCCTAATTACATCATGGAGGAGAAATTTTCTTATGTTGAGAAATACTTATGTAGTTTGCAATTGTCTCTAGCTCCAAATCTTTGTTGCAACCATGATCTTAAATTTGATATTGATCTTAATAACTATTTTGAAAGAGAGAAGCATGCTAATGAATTCCAAAATAAATTTAATCATCCTCTTTATATGCCTATTTTATCTAAGTTGAATGATTCTTGTGGTTATATGGTTGAATTTATTTCTACTACTTGCAACTACTATGAAAGAGGAGAATATGGTTGTAGAAGTTTTAATGGTACTAAAACACCTCTCTCTATGTTGAAAATTTTGAAGTTCCACTTGTTTTGCTTTCCAATGCTTATTGCTTTGTGCTTTCATAACTTGTTTCTTTACAAGATTCCTTTGCATAGGAAGAGGGTTAGACTTAAAAAGTGTTTGATATTTGCCTCTTGATGCTCTCTTTGGTTTTTCAACTCTCATTTTTGTGAGAGCATCATAAAAATCACTATGCCTATCTTAATGGCTATAAAGAAAGAGCTTTTCGGAGACAACCCAATATTTAATTTCAGTTATTTTCTTTTATTTGAGTCAAGGAACATGTCTACCTCTGTAGCAATTAATTTGTATATTTATTTTATCACATGGTTGTGTCACGTTAAGCCTCTAGTAGAAAGTTGATGCTAGATTTGGATTTCTGTGCAGGAACAGTTTTCTTCTGTCCACCGTTTAATTTGTAATAATTCACAGAAAAATTAAATGACCTGGGATTTTTTGTGCGTGATCCTCAGATATATATGCAACTTTCATTAGTTTTGAGTTTTCTGATTTGAGCAAGCTAAGTGCGTCGAAAAAAATCGTCTTTACGGACTATTCTGTTTTTGACAGATTCTGCCGTTTATTTTGCAATGCCTCTTTTTCTATTTTTGAATGGATCTTTTTGTTCCATAAAGTATCAGTGGATGTAGCTAATATCCCGTAGCATTGGTAGCAATTGTGTTCATGCAGAATATGATAATTTTTTATTATGCACTAACCCTCTAATGAAGTCTACTTTGAGTTTGGTGTGGAAGAAGTTTTCAAGGATCAAGAGAGAAGGATGATGTGATGTGATCAAGAAGATGAAAGAGCCTAAGCTTGGGGATGCCCCCGTAGGTCACCCAAGCATATTTCAAGAAGACTCAAGCGTCAAAGCTTGGGGATGCCCAAGGCATCTCCTTCTTCATCAACAAACTATCAGGTCCTCTCTAGTGAAACTATATTTTAATTCCGACACATCTTATGTGCTTTACTTGAAGCGTCTGTTTGTTTTTTTTTGTTTTTTTCATTCTCTGAATAAAATAGATCATAGCATTCCTTTGTGGGAGAGAGACACGCTCCGCTTTTTCTTATGAATACTCGTATTCTTCATTTATATTTATTGAGTATTCCTCTATGTTACTTCAATACTTTCTAGCTCTTGTTTTTCATGCATCTCTTGCTAGAGCTGTTAGTTTCCTTATGTTACGCTCTCATACCTCATGATTAAATACTTGGAGAGTTTATGTTTAAATAACTTGATTGGTGTTTGGTTAAGAACAGAAAATGTTAAATGTGGTAGAGGGTATGATGAAATGATACATAATCTTGTAGATCATTAAATTGTGTCACTTGAATCATTGATGTTGTTTTGAGATATTAATATGCTTAATGGTAAACATGATGGTTTAGTAAAGTGGAATGATTAATGGTTGGTCTAGAAAGCTTGAAGCTGTGCCACACTTAAATATCCAGTTGATAGCATAATGATATATGACTTCTAAATGTTAAGAGCAACTGTAATGACTTTGTGTTATGCGCTACGGTCGGGATCCCAACAGTGACTTGTTCATCTGCCACAGCCCTTATGGAGTAATTTTCATTATGCCTTGTAAGATCATATTTCTAGTTGGAATCTTTTTACTTGCGAGTTCTAAAGCTGCGGTTTTCATGGCACTTCCACCATCATATTTGCTAGCCTTTTCGGTACTTTGCATTGCCATTTCTCACACTGAGAGTTAGTGCATACTTCGCGGGTACATCCAAAACTCGTGGGAGATCTTCATCATGTTCTCCTACACATAAGCCAAATATCTTCCTCAAAACATCCACCATACCTATCTACTACAGCATTTCTATAGCTGTTCCGAGATATATTGTCATGCAACTTCCATCTTACATTACATGACTTGGTGTCATTTATCATTTACATATTGCTTTGCATGCTTCTATATAGCTGATGTGCGGTTTTACCCATGTTACGCTAGATCATTGCATATCCTGCTACACTGGCAGAGGCACCGTTTCATATACATTATGTTTTATTCGTTTTCAGTCATTTGTATCAAAGTGTGTTGTCATATTGTCATATTAGAATGTTTGCCCCTAAAAGTGAAATGAGTCATGTAGGCCATCGAAAAGAGAAACAGAAAAAGTAAAAAAAAATAGAAAAAAGAGAAGAAAAAAGAGAAAAATAAAAAGGGGGCAACATTACTACTCTTTATCCACACTTGTGCTCATGTTATAGCACCTGTATTATTCATAGTCATAATTTGTGCTCATGTTTAGCACATTTACTCCATATGAGAGAGTTTTCATGTTTTACTTGCATAACTATGTGGGGAAATTTACACTATAGAATTTGGCTTGTATATTCAAATGATGAGGCTTCTCAAAAGTACTCTAGGTCTTCATGAGCAGGCAAGTTGGATGCACCCCTACTAGTTTCATTGGAGAGTTTTCATATACTTATAGCTCTATGTGCATCTGTTATGTGGCAATCACTACTCCTTGCATAGCTTCGATTATAAGACTTCCTCTTGTCTAATGATCAGTTTTCAGCTTTGTGAGACTTTCTTCCGTTGACCTTCCAAACCCCCCTTAACATTCTTTTAGCCACAACATCCTGGTGCCAGGAACCAACGCTGAACGCTTGCTTGTTTTTAAGTGCACAAATAGAGAGATTATTTTCTACGTGCATATTGTTATTTCTTGACTTGATCCTTTCACAAAGTTGTCATGAGTGTTGGATGCATTAGATGATTATATTGTTGTTCTTAAAGCTTAAATCATCTTTAATATCTATTTTGCACGGTTGATTGTTTTCTAGTATTGATTCATTGAAAGTTTTACTTTGTTCTACCTACTTGTTTATTCATTACTCATTTGATATCAATATAAACTACAGCTTTTATTCATTTGATCTCAATTTACATGCATTACATTATTATACGATTAAAATTGTGTGAAAGCATGTCACTTCAGAAATTATTCTTGTTATCGTTTTACCTACTCGGGGCGAGTAGAACTAAGCTTGGGGATGCTTGATACGTCTCAAACGTATTTATAATTTCTGTTCTTCCATGCTTATATTATAACAATTATCACATGTTTTATAGACACTTTATATCATATTATGACACTTATTGCACTAACCTATTAATGGTTGCAAAAGTGCACAATGTTCTTGTTTTACTCTTTGATGTGTAGAAATTATCAAGAATACAAAAGGAAACCTTTTTGGAGTCGAATTGGGACTTTCCAGAAATCTGTCTGAAAACTATTTTCGAAGATTGTCACGTTTGGGCCTGAAAACGACGTCAAATGGAAATCAAAATTGATACAAAGTTGTAGGAAATTTTCTCCTAATCGACCTGGACTTAAAATTTGGCCCAATCCGAGTCCGTATGCTCCAGATATGCCTGTTTTGGTGGAGCCCAAGAGGGGCTGACGGAAATCCGATGGAAATCCGAGAGTCCATATAAGAGAGGGAACCCTAGGTCGTGAAAAACCCCCAAGACCACGAATTTTCCTCCTCCCAAGCAGCCGTCTTGGGGAGGAGAACCTCCTCAACACCATCCCCATCACCAAGGGTGGTCGTGGCCTCCAAGGGCCGCCGCCGCCGCGTCAAGGGCTGCCGCCGCCGCCGTGCCTCCACGGGCTGCCGCCGCCGCCACTCCTCGCCGCTGCGCCGTGGCTGCTGCGGGCTGCCATCTCCACTCCGGGCTGCACCTCTCCATCAAGCTCCTCATCACCATGACCATGCGTGAGTAGTTCTCCCCCGGGGCTGCGGGCTCTCTACCGGTAGCTATGTGGTTTATCTCTCTCCCATTGTGTGATCTCTATGTGATCATGAGCTTTGTAATCTAGTTGAATATGTGACGTTACTCTTTATCTATTATGCACTCTAGAGGTTACTTTAATATGAACTCCGGGGTTATTCACGGTTGTGAAGGTGACAGTGTGCGCACCGTGTGTGATTCCTTTATAACGTTGTAGTGTGTGTTTACTCATACTGTGAGGGTGCTGTTATAGCCCTACGTAATGAATGGTGTTTATCATCCAACAAGAGAGTGTTTGAGAGTAGTATTTATTATTCAGCTTTGATGTCATTGTTGAGAATGTCCACTAGTGAAAGTATGATCCCTAGGCCTTGTTTCCAAGCATTAAAACACCTTTTACAACAAGTTCTGCTGCATGTTTGCTTGCTGCCATTTTTATTTCAGATTGCAATTACTACTTATAATCATCTATATTACTTCTATTTCACTGTCTCTTCGCCGAACTATTGCACCTATACATCTGACAAGTGTATTGGGTGTGTTGGGGACACAAGAAACTTCTTGTATCTTAATTGCAGGGTTGCTTGAGAGGGGTATCTTTGACCTCTACCTCCCTGAGTTCGATATACCTTGGGTGATTCACTTAAGGGGAACTTGCTGTTGTTCTACAAATCTCTGCTCTTTGAGTCCCAACGCTGTCTACGAGAATAGAAGCGTGCGTAGACATCAAGCGTGTAACGGTCCCATGCGGTGGTGCGACTGTTGCGAGTCCACCAACCCTTTTTTCTTAGAAATGTGGCCGTTTACTCTACCTTTGGAGCTCATTTGAAACACATCGAACTGGTTGAGCAGAATGAGCTTCTCACACGGGTTACAGCCAATCAGATCGCAGAACGAGCCTCTCGCGGATCGCCCCGAGTCTGCCAGATTCCTTCTAGAGGACGATCAAATGGCTGCAGCTCAGCGCCTGGGTTAAATCGACGGTCATTGTTCAAATGGGGTTTGGAGGCACTCAACGGGGTTTTGAAAAGTTTGATAAATTGTCCACGTTTCATTTTCGAGTGACTAAGAAGGATCGATGCTTCGTTTTTCAAATTTCATGTTTTAAACTTGTTACCGAAATTTGAAATGAGCTTCAAATATTAAAAAAAATCAAAAAAAAGGAAAATATTGCGCACATAGTCGTCTTATGTCATATACTAGCGACTCAATTTGAAAAACATGGTCTACATACATTCAAAATGAGAAGGGCATGGAACTCTTGTGATATCGCAAAATTCAAACGATGAGGTCTAAGGTTGAATAGAAATGGTTTTGGAATTACAACATGAAATTTTCAAAAACCTCACAAAAGCTTCATTTTGGAGTGACTAAGAAGGATCCATGCTTATTTTTTCATTTTCATGTCAAAAACTTGTTTAAATGTTGCTCAAACTTAGGTTTGATCGAATTTAAATAAGCATAATAAATTCAAAAATTATCGAAAAATTAAAAAACCGACGCACATAGTCTTCATATGTCATATACTAACGACTCAAGTTAAAAAAAACATGGTCTACATACATTCAAAATGAGAAGGGTATGGATCTAATCTGATATCACAAAACTCAAACGATGAGTTCTAAGGTTGAAGAGAAGTGGTTTTGGAATTGCAACATGAAATTTTAAAAAACCTCACAAAAGCTTCATTTTGGAGTGACTAAGAAGGATCCTTGCTTAGTTTTTCATTTTCTTGTTTTAAACTTGTTTAAATGTCGGTCAAACTTAGGTTTGACAGAAATTTGAAATGAGATTCAAATATTCAAAAACATTCCAAAAAAAAAAGAAAATCCTGCGCACATAGTCGTCATATGTCATATACTAACGATTCAAGTTGATAAACAAGCTCTACGTACATTCTGACGAGAAATGCATGTATCAATTGTGTTTCTCAAACTATGTCGTATGAACTAAAGAGTAAAGAGAAGTGGTATTGGACTTGCAACATAAAAGTTTAAAATAAATGACCGGAGGCAAGCTTATCCATCATAATATAATTACGGTGACGCATAGAGCGCGCACAGAACGCGCCCAGCGCGCGCCAGAACGCGCCACAGCGCGCCCAGAGCGCACCAGTTCATGCCCAGAGCACGCACATAAGGTGTTCGACCAAAATACATCCGACCAAAATACAACTCATAGTAATATTAATCAGTCTCTTCTTTGACGTCGTCAAAGCCGGACATCATCTCGTCAGCCCACTGCTCGATCTCTTCGCTGGGGTCGCTGATCTCTTCGTCCGACTGCTTGATGTCTTCGTCGGGCCCCTCGACGTCTTCGCTGACCTTCTCAAATGTCAGCTCGATGTACTCCTCCTTGAATATCACCTTGATAACGTAGAGATCACCAAAGCGAATCGGCAGTTACTCCCAGAATAGATGTCAGTTCTCCGTGAACTCGATGTAAACCCCGTCGTTGACAACTCGATATGATCCAAAGATCTCGACATCGTCTCTCGCCAAAAGACGAGAATTTCCGTGAACTTGACGTAATATGAGATCACGCGATGGAATAACATCGTAGCCATCTAGTACCTCAATCTTGAGATGCTATCAAAATAACATGACCATCATATCAGAATAGTTCAAATGACAGAACTGAGGGATCATTCAAATGACAGAACATGAGCATCGTATCAGAATACCAGAGAAACGACATCTAGAGAATCATTCTCAATCCTGCGCACGTAGAACTGAGTGATCTCTTCCAACTCCTCCGTGGCATCTTTGAATAAAGCGAGAGATATCGCATTCATTTCTGAATAGGTGACATCTCTCGGTTCGTGAAATATGCTCGACAGGAGGGCTGACTTGCAGCATCCGTCAATCTGTTTAAACTCTGATCAAAGAGAGGAAGACATTCAGAAAACTTGTAAACTACTCAATGTGTAAGAAAAAGAACACAAACCAGCATACCCGTGTGTTGCACAAAAGTTTTTGCAGCATTGTGCTCGTTAGTCACTTCAACATTGAACAAATGTTGATCTTCATTCCAAGTGAATTTGACAACATCGCCATCCTCGATGCCGTAGCATTCACATAGTGCTCTTCACTGCGTTCCACAGATCTCCGTGTACTTATGGATGTTCGGGCTACCACTTAGCCGCTTATAGAGATAGCTATGATCTGTTTCATGTTCAATTACCCACCTATCCAGGTAGAAGAAGTACTGGTCTCCATTCGGACACCTAGCCTCCATCCAGTTCTTACGAGGGCCAATTGCCCGGCTCTCTAGAAGATATGTTAAAGGGCATGGCAGAATCTACATGTAATACAAAACCGGAGAAACTATGAAGACACTCATTGAATGAAAAACAAATGACATTCCCTCGAATTTGAAAGGCAATACTTACAACGGCCGTTTTGTAACCGTGTTCCATCGGGACTTTGAAAGTATTGGAATGACGAGTTAGTGTGCGACGGAAAGTTGCTTCGTAAAGGCACAGAGCACGGTAATCGACGCCGTCGCTATCGCTATCGGAATCCTATTTTAACAAATGAAATTTAGAATCAGAAAAACATGCGGAACCTGGGTTTTTCCCCATTCCGCAAGCCAAATAGAAAATCAAATCTACTCACATATAATGTATCAAACAAGAAAATAAAACATGTAGAGAAGATAGCACTGACCATCGAAATGGGGGTGATGGACTGCAGCTGGAACCGTCGGCGACCAAAAAACCCCAAACAACGAAGGCGGTCATACAATGGCGATGACAATGGAGCTCCTTGCTTGTCCCTCCTTCTCGACGGGCCACGGGAGACGGGCGGGCGACGACAATGGCGATGGCGATGGAGCTCCTTTGCGCCTTGAATCACCCTGCTCTCCGCCCTCAATCCAACTCCTATTGCTCTGTTCTTGGGGTTCCTCAGGGGTTCTCTCGGCGGCAACAGTGAGCCAGGGAGAAAGACCACGTGGGCCCCATCGGCGGTATCCCTTGATTAAACAAGTGCCCCGGCCCCACGCCGACCCCACGCGCCGACCCCAGGAAATCCCAACCGACCCCACGCTCCGACCCAACGCTCCGACCCCACGCCGACCCCAGGAAATCCCAACCGAGCCGCACACAAGCCGACCCCAGGAAATCCCAACCGAGCCGCGCCAGGCCGACCCCACCATTCAGGCCAAGTGACGGTTGACCAGAGGGTAACGGAGCGTTTGGCCGATTTGCGAGCCACCCAGGACACAAACGAGAGAAACTACGCGGGTATGGCACAGACGGATAAACTAGACAGAACCGGGGCACAGAAACAATTGTGCCTTCCTTTAAACCAAAGGCAATCCATAGGAAAAATTTCTAAGGATTGAAATCCTATGGAATTCTTACAATCCAAAGAGGCCCTTATCAGTGCAAAACAGAAAATTGTAAAACATAGGAAAACCATATGAATAGTTATTTAGATGAAACACGGAAAAAAATAGAGGAAAAGTGTCTCGATCCTACGCACTTAAGTCTAAAAAGATGTGAGAGTGGATGTTTAAGTTACCATTAAATCGAGGCATATGAATCTAATCCATAGGATTTTGGTAGCAGTATTCCTTTTAAACCAAGAGATCTCTTAAACCAAAGGCAATCTATAGGAAAACAAAACCCTATGAAAATCGTTTAAAATTCCAACACTCCGTAGAGACCCGTAGGATGGATCTAAAGATATTAATTTGGTTTATATCTAGACATACGCATATACAAAACGAAACATTTTTGTGACCCTAAAAAAGACATACAAATGTCTCTAAAAAATTGATTGGACACATCATAATTTTTCTTTTTTACATATGCCACATAAATTGTTCTTTTATGAAACTTTTTATACATACATCACATTTTTGTATGTATACCCAATAATCAAACCATTTTGACATTTTAAAATGCAGTTTTAAAATAGTTAGAGTATTTATATCTACGAGTTAAAATAGATTTCCAGAGAAAAGTTAACCTTTTCTACATGTAGGCAGAAGAATAACACACGCCGGTGGAGCGGGGTGGAGCGGCCGACGACACCGGATAGCACCGCTGATTTTGGTTGTTGGGAGCACAAATTTAGAAATCCTTCCTACCAACCATTGAGTATCCTATTCCATTAGATTATTCTCAACCCCGTGTGAATGTGTGATCTATATGTGCATATTACTCCCTCCGTCCAATAAAAGATGTCTCAACTTGATCAAAAATTAAATGTATCTAGACATGATTTAGTATATTGATACATCCAAATTTGATAAAAAGTGTGACATCTTTTATTGGACAGAGGGAGTATTAGCACATGTGGATGCAAAGAGTAAATCAAGGTATTCCCAAAACTTGCGTTGTTCCTGCCGTTTGCAAGAGTAAATCAAGTTTATTCTCAAAAAAAAAAGAGTAAATCAAGTTTTGCACGAGTAAGAAACACTACACACTTTTCATTTAGTTAAGAAACACATGTAAATGTCATCGGAAATTAAATCAAATCTGTGCATTTATTATACTAGCAGAAAGAAATACACACATAAATGAACTGTTTTTTACGTGTATAAATGAACTGTTTTTGTGTGTAGAATTTTCGTGAAACTCTTCTTTGGGAGGTCACCGAGAGGAAGCAACGGCAACGTCCTACCTACCTGCAGCTGGCTCTCACTCAGTCGTCTTCTTCTTCTTCTTCCTCTCCCCCAGAGTGAGCCTCGACGGCCTCCCGCCACCGACAGTACGCAGATTCTCCCTCCCCCGGTCAGCACGTGCGGTTGCCACTTCGCTTTCCTCCCTCACACCACCCGCCAATTTCACCTTCTCACCTCCCCTCTCCTACCACCAGATCTCCCCCCCCACCAGCCACCGCATTCCCAAGATCCGAACCACCACCACCAGCGGGCGAGCGAGGGGATCAGCAGCCAAGATCCAGATCGACCCGAGCTCGCCGGACCTTCCCTTCCCCGTCGGAGAAAAGAATAGAGCACAAGGAAAGATGAAGCGGAAGACGCGGAACAAGATCGTGCTGACGGTGGCTCTGCTGGCGGCGGCGGCGGTGCTGATCGGGGGCACGCTGGCGCTGATCCTCACGGCGGGGACGTGGCGGGTGAAGCTCAAGGAGTCGCAGGAGAAGGTCTGCGACAAGGGCTGGGAGTGCTCGGGCAGCAAGTACTGCTGCAACCAGACCATCACCGACTTCTTCAAGGTGTACCAGTTCGAGAACCTCTTCTCCAAGCGCAACTACCCCGTCGCCAAGGCCGTGGGATTCTGGGACTACCAGGCCTTCATCACCGCCGCCGCCATGTTCGAGAACCAGGGCTTCTGCACCACCGGGGGGTTCGAGATGCAGATGAAGGAGCTCTGCGCCTTCCTCGGCCACGTCGGCGCCAAGACATCATGTAAACTTTGCCCTCCTTCTTCTTCTTCACCGATGATGATGCTGATGCAGATGATGAACTCTTGGGTTGCTCTGCTCCCCCCTTCTTTGATTCGGACCTAGTAGAATTGAACCGTGTCCTTGCATTGCAGGTGGATTCGGTGTGGCCACCGGTGGTCCGTTGGCGTGGGGGCTCTGCTACAACCACGAGCTCGCCCCCGACCAGGGCTACTGCGACGATTCGTACACGCAGTACCCCTGCGTTAAGGGCGTCGAGTACTACGGCCGCGGTGCCATCCCCGTCTACTGGTAAGCCGGATGCACATCTACACCCATCAGTTCAGTTTAAGTGTTTAACACTTGCCTTTGTTGCGATGTCTGAATTGATATCCCCCAGAGGGCCAGAGTAGAAAACCAGATGGGTATCAAGTTCACTGATGCGGTTTTCTTGTTGCGATGTCAGGAACTACAACTACGGCGCCGCCGGCGACGGCATCAAGCAGGACCTGCTCAGCCACCCGGAGTACCTGGAGCAGAACGCGACGCTGGCCTTCGCGGCGGCAATGTGGCGGTGGATGACGCCGATCAAAAAGAAGCAGCCGTCGGCGCACGAGGCCTTCGTCGGCACCTGGAAGCCCACCAAGAACGACACGGCCAGCAAGAGGTTCCCCGGCCTGGGCGCCACCATGAACCTCCTCTACGGCGAGTCCATGTGCGGCAGAGGGTTCATCGACCCCATGAACGTCATCATCTCGCACTACCAGTACTACCTCGACCTCATGGGTTTCGGCCGGGAGAGGTCTGGCGACAACCTTGACTGCGCGGAGCAGGCCCCCTTCAACCCCGCCCCCAAGAAGGACGACGAGCAGAAGCCGACGGGCGGCACGCAGCCATCGGGCTAGCATGGATCACCGGATGCCGTATGCATTTTCTTGCCTTACCACTGCCATTGCTTGCTCCCCAGAGCTATACTGCATTGCCGATTCTTCAGTGTGTGAGCTTTGGTGCCATTTTGAGTAGCTGATCTGAGTAATGTATGTATGTACCACTGTGAATGGGAACTGCTGTGTGTACCATAGTTCATTTGTTGATTCTGTCACACGTGTTTGCAGAGGAGAACTCAAAACTGAACATACCACGACTTTGATCAACCTTTCTGTATATTTTGTACTGAATATATATTCATTTCACTGTATGCAGCAGTACAATTCCCAGGCAACTGCTGTTTGGTAATATATTTCACCAGTTGACTTGAGTAAGGTGTTTCTTGACTGAGCTATTCCTCAAATGCAACCATTAGGATTTGGGGAAAATAATCCAACATAGGAAGGGGTATGGGAAAAGGCTTTGGTTTTGAAATAAGTCTAGATGCTTTGCTACATAATTGATATGTTTTTGCATATGTCCAAAGAAGATACCTTTTTGCCAACTTAATTCATGCTACAGGGGCTTAACAAAAACTGTTAAGATCATATTGATGTAATGATGTTCATGTGTAGAAAGACATGGATCATTCATACACCAAACGCAGGAGCATCATGCTCAAGGAATATTGCGGCACAACTGCTGCTACTACTAGTGCATGGCATGGAAAGAGAATATTTCGACTCCAACACACAACATAACTACTTACCCTACAGCATCTCTGTATCTTACAAAGTTAAAACATATAATAAAGGGCTTCTAATCTTACACCAACAGGTTTCCTACATAAGCACGTAGTAGTAGTAGACATTACATCATCAACCTTAAAGAGTTCGACAGGGCTCTCCAATACAACATTCTGTCAACTTACTGTCCCAAATCACCATGATTTGAGCCAACCTCTAAGTAGTCATAGTACATTATAAGGCTATCATGGCCTCACATTACAGGAAAACTGGCTCCCCCAGAAACCAGAAGGTGGATAGTAGATAGGGAATCAATAAGATCATCCATGGGGAGCACAGGGTACGAGTTGAGCTGCAGCATTCAGGTGGTAGAAGCGTCTCCATTCTGAGCACTCTCTAACTTGACTGCCAGTCCATCAGACACATGGTTAGGATTCGCCTCTCCTAGCGGAGAGCTTTCTGCTTTCGGCTTCTGGACAAGTTCCGCCTCTGCTGATCCAAGTGGCTCATCAGCGTGTTCACTTGCCTGGCCCTCCTGTGCTAGAGGAGCAGCCCATGATATGGGGTCAGCTGAAAGAAAAACACATAAGGTGAGATGGGCCAAGTGGTACAGTTCATTTGAATTTGCAGATAGACACGCTGCTATACAAGATGTAGATCCACTTGACAGCACAGGTATGTTGCTACAGACTGATCGCATAATTTACCAAGACGGATTGCTTTGGCCACAATATCACTGAAACAGAAAGTACAGTCTGCACTAACAATATTAGTCTTGAAAAGCGACTGTTACAAACTTACAATTCATCAGAAAATAGCTACCAATTTCGTGAACTAATTGTTGGAGGCGCTATAAGGTAGCAAACAGTATGGTTCAACTAGTGTCTAGGCTATATAGACGATTGGTACTTGTGAAACACTATAGAGTAACCAATACTTCCAACGTTCCCTTCTACCTTGCACATAAAGTTGTTCTCTTTTTCTTCCCAAATTAGCTTGCATATTGCCGTTTTACCACTGGGCCAATGCATGCAAGCCACTTAAAATCAGCGTGAGGCGGAGCATGAGGCAACATGAGCGTGGAGAGAAATTTAAAACCAACTTATGCGCCTGATACATGCAATTAACACCGTTGAGGAAAATCGTTTGTTCTTGTGTTATAGTTTAACAACTTAATTCATGATTCCGTCTGAAACCCCAGATAGTATTAGCTGATTATGCTTTAAAAATTCATAAAGTTCACACGGTACACACCTTCCACTGTTTGAAGAGGCTTAGGCATTGCTTCATCACTTGGTATCTTAGGGCGCTTTTTGACATAGTTCTGCCGCAGAGGTCTAGGAATTTGGAAGGAAAACTGAGCTAATGTTACACCCTGCACACCATAATCTGGATTCTCAGAGAGGAACCTGCAAGGTATGGCACTGAGAGTTTAAAACATAGATAAACAAGTCACAAGTAGCAATTTTAGAAACAAAAAGAGAGGCAGTACATATAGTATGAAATTGCCCATGTGCCAATGGTGTTAGTTACAAACCCTATGCACCGTTGGATAAGAGGGAGGTATTTCATCCGGTGCCCTTTGGTAGTGCTTACCTTAAAGCTGCAAAAGTTTCATGGGCAGGCACAAATACACGCATGCACTATGAGTTGAGTTGAGTTGCGAGCTTTTCCACAATGTAGCATGGCACACGATTCCTTTTTTTACACCATGCAATCATTAGTGATTTCAGACTGTCCGCGCACACATATTTTGATTTTTTAGTCTCCAGATATCCCACTAGTCTACTAATATACAGTGTAACATGGATTACATTACTGTACGTTCGTACTATGCCCATAAGAGAGATCACATTACAATGCGTTCGTACAATGCCTATAAAAAGGCCATTACTATGAGTTCGCACGACACCTATAAGAGAGACCTCTCAAAGCACACAATGTGAACATACCTAAATCTCCAAACAGATTAATGACGCTTGTGGAGTGTACCTTCCCACATAGGTAGCAATCCGTCTCTAATTTATTTTTGAATACTACTTATGAAAAATGGTACTGTACTGTTGGAAGTACATACTCCGGCTCCTATATACCACTTATACACATGTGTATTATACTTCTTTATAAATATGAATTTCTCCATTAGTAAGTACTAAGTACTTAAGTAGTCCCAAGCAAGTCACATGGAATTAATTGCAATGCCCAGTTATAAGAACTGGAGAAGAAAGCAGCATAACTGGTGTGAAATTAATTTGCAGTGCAAGTGCAGCACCAAGATGTTGTAACTTCACATAAAATTTGAGGAGCTCAATAACAGATAAAGAATGGTGCTTAAGGGAAAATTTGAGTAAATTTGCATTACATACCGATCAACTTCAACCAGTGACCTCAGTTTCCTCCCAGCAGGAGAAGTATAATACCTGACCCAAGATAAAGAGAATTGTTGGTCATTTGAGCAACTGTAGCAAGGAATGTAGATGCTCATATGACAACATGGTAAGTAGTATTAATTATTTAGGAGGATATCAATTGTCTATAATTTACAATGATGTTAGAAATGAAAGTCGTAAAATTTACACATTAATCAAGAGAAGAGAAAATCTACATACTTATTTTGGTAGGTCCAAAATTATAACCGTGTAGATTTATAATAGTTTGTTTGTGCAGTACTTATCATTTGCTAAATTCGGCAGAAGGTAGATAGTTTCATTTACCACCCAAATATACCATCTCAGAGCATAAGAATCCAATATTCTTACATTAAAAATGTGTTAAATTGAATGGGGATGGAATCCTCTTCTGAAATAACATGAAATGTCCGTTAACTAAGACATTTCATATTACTTTTGGTGATGAGAACTAAGTGGGTATATCCCCTTATTTTACGCTTTGTCCAAAACCTCTGTTGCCCAATTCCTATCTGCATCATATATGACTCCAATCAACAGTTATTTTTGGTCATGCTGCCGGATCGACTGAAGCTATTGGTCTCTCTTTTCAATGATTGACCACAATGACTACATCTAAAACCTTCCTTAAAAAAGATATCTACACAGCAAAACTCCATCATGGAAGCGTTGAACTGATAAGCATCAGCATAAACTACTATCTCCTTTAACATGATTGCTTCAGAATACAGCAAAATTCTACATAAGAGAGCACAGAAACCTAGACTGGCCATGCAAATGCGCTATTAGCCAAGTAGCGAACCACAAGGGACAGGTAAAACTTCTAGAAATGGTCAAAATTACAAGTACATGTTTTAGCAACCGAGCGTTGGTGGGCTGCGGCGGCGTCAACCTACACACCTGAGGCGGAATTAATTCTGCACCATGGATTCACTTGGTCTGGTTGTTCTTACAACAATGCCAACGGGTCCTGGTGTCCGGTTGGTCGAGGGTTTTTTAAGTGCTCGTGCTATGGTTTACTGGTGTCTGGTTGGTCGAGGCTTTATATGGACAAGACTAAATTACTTCCACCCTCAAGAACAATGACAAGAAGTCGATTACAAAAACATGTCAAGGACAAATGTTTTCTCTTGCTAGAATTATCTTTCCTCAGTTTAACTGAAACAACAAGAAAAAGTGGGACGGACTTTTTATATAAGTTCCACATCGTCCAAGATGACAAGTGCAACTAAGCAACTAGTGACTGCAATCTAGCACAAAGTAACTAGTGCAACTAAGCAACTAAGCAACCATTCTACAATAATCTAACATCTTGATATGGAGAAGCCCCCCATACTTCCCTGAAGCTCAGGGGGGCAACCTGGACAGTAAACATACGTCACACCAGGCGCAAGGGTAACTAAGAAACTAGTTTCCCAGTTAGCAATGCACTCAGATACCATGGTATCAAGCGATCACCGTTGCAGACGAGTAACATAATATGTTTTAAGGGGGTCAATGGTATTTTTTATATTCACGATTTCAACTCATTGTAACAGAGACATACAGAGAATTGATTTATGGATGCAATACAGAAAAGGTGTGGTGTAGTAATTAAAAAAAAGGTCAACCCAGTGCAGTAGCACCCGCTTGCGCAGGGTAGCAATACGTACTTTTTTAAAATAAAAAATATGCTAATAGCTTGTTATGAAGGAAATCATTAATTGCAAAACTGCTATGAAACACAAACAAATTGTAACAGTTGATGAGATAAAAAGTGTAGGCAATGTGCGGGTTAATTGGCCGATTTTCTGTTATTTCCATGTTAATTAAAAACTGATTTCAACATCTGAAGGTAAGGCGTAAGGGAGTAGAAATCTGAAGGTAAGGCAGTAGACAGCAAATGAAATTCATATCCTTGCAGAAAATAGCCTGACAAAAAGAAAATAGGCAGTGGCAGAAAAGGATCACTCACACATCAGCAAATTTGGTGCCTCCTTCACCTCTTATTCTAATCTGCCTTTCCCATCCAGCAGGGGCTTGTGCAATATTGGGTTTGTCGATAGCCCAGAGTCTGCTTCCATCCTGAGATATATCTTCTGGATCGTCGCATGTTACATCAGGTCTCCACTCGCGTGCTCGTTCACAATCAAAAGGTTCCTGTATAATATGCTCGCGTATTTCTTCATACTTCTCTTTTGTTGGAATAAGTCTCCATTTGAAACACTTTGCACACTGGATAGTGAATGCCCCAATACATGGCGATCCACGATAGTTAGGACCAATCGTATTCTGCAAAGATGGGGAATTGTCTTCTCCAAATTCATCTTGCCCTTTATCTAGTGTTTCGGACTGGAACTCCTCGTTCTCAAACTGGTGGCCATCTGTACCAGACAATGTAGTCCGGCTCTTCTTCAATGGTTGAGGAGATTTAGAACTGTCCATAGGCTCTGTAAATAATTCTCCGTGCCTACTTCCGAATTATTAGGACCTAGATACCTGCAGTTGGTATATGTAATCATAAGAACATGTAACAAATATGGTATTGAACATGCACGGTGAAGCTAAACAAAATGAACTCTTTGTCTTCCAAAATTATTGTAAACAGTGTCCAACTATTGTGTGGAAATATCAGGATTAACAACAAAACCCTCCCATGTACATACCTATCAAGTACTTCCTCCGTTCCAAATTAGATGACTTCCATTTGTGTAAAATTGGATGTATCTAGACATGTTACAAGTCTAGATACATCTACTTTTGGACAAATGGAAGTCATCTAATATGGAACGGAGGAAATAACTCTTTAACATAGATAAAATATTACAATCACGCAAATACATGCACAGCCTTTGGACTAGTGCAAACAATAGACTGAATAAAGAGAATGTCGCATATGATCTTATATGATTTCTTCAGTAATAAAGTAGAACTGAACACACACAAATTTAGAATGGATAACGGAGGAAGACATGCATCATAAATGATCTTTTAGTAACCAATACATTTTTTTCCGGCGCCAATGCTAAACCTGGTTTGATTATTTATAGAATATTACCCGCAAAAAAGATTATTTACTGAATAATGTGACTTCACAAGAACAATATGTAACACAATCTTTATTACTACAAATTATAGTCAAACCACATTGCTAAAGGAGAAGAGTATCAATATCCAGGTAGAGAGTTTGAAAGTCATGAAAGGAGAGGCAAATGTTGAAGTAGATGTTGGTGAGCGAATCATGTATATTAAACAATGAATGGGAAAGGAATCGACTAAATACTTATGTGGAATTTTGAGGAACGTGGTTGGGAACTGCATGTATGGCTGTAAATGAGAAAAAAAAATAGACGATTCAAAGAGACCTGCCCCATGGAGCAGGCCGAACTGTGATACCTGCGCTAGGGTTTTCAATTTACAGCATCGTTCAGTCCACTTCTATAAATAGTGAATTCATAAAAGCATTCATCCTTTTGCCAGGTAATATTTGTGGTACTAAGACGATTTAACTATCTGGCCTGCCTAAGCGAAATGACTAGGTTAGAACACACAGGCAGCACTCACGGCAATTAGATTTTATATTGCTTCGTAAGTATCCGAGGTTATAAAAAGCGCGCACGCTTAAGCTAGCTCAGGCGCTGGGTGGAGGCAAAAAGCTCAAAGCTTTAATCCTTCAGAGAAGGGAAACGTGGAGGCAAAACGCTCAATCAGCATTTAGCGCTTAATAAAAGTTTGTACGTAGGTAGAGCTATTGTTCCTAACAACTTAGAGAAGACACATATTTATGGCGCAGGCTTCTATCCAGTGTTATGTGAGCTTAAGTTTCACGATGTATATAGTTTTCCTTCTTTAATAGGTTGAACAAGAACATGTACATCTCACGCATCATTCACCCACGGCAAGCTGAATGTTCCTCGGCACTCTGCAGCAGTCGAGGAATATGTGTGTTAAGCATGACACGATAAGCAGATCCCCCGCATCAGCCAGGGGCGGATCTAGCTGGTGTGCCGGCCACAGCAGTCCACGAAATTTGTGTGTTAGCATGCAGATCTCTCGCATCAGCCAGAGGCGGATCTAGGTCGTGCACCGGCGCATCCAGAAGCCGCCGTGAATGTCAGTGGCAATTAAGTGAGGGGATCGCTGGATACCTAGAAACCCTACGGCTCGCGATGTCCCGACGAGGAATACCGGGAACGCCCAATGGCTCGCGGTATCCCGGCGAGGAAGAAGAACGGGAATGGCGGGGCGGGATTCAAGGCGTCGGCGGTGGCGCTGAGGTTCGGCGCGGCGGCAGCTGCAGGGCACGATGCTGGACTGCGCGAGAGGTTCTGAGCCGAGTTGGTTAGGTCAGGGGACTCGGGAGGGAGGAGAGAGAGATGTAGAAAGGCACGGGAGGGAGGAGTACCGGTGTGGATTGGAGAGCTCCGGCGGTGGTCGCCGCCACCGGCGGCGCGTGGGTTGGGGATAGAGGCTGGCTGACTTGCCTTCTCCGCCTGCGTCACGCACTGACGCCCGATCGGTCTGAACTGAGCACGCGTCCTGGTCTAAAGGAGAGAAATCTAGTTTTCTTTTTCTTTTCTTTTAGATTGAAAAATCGAGGGAGAAAGAAAGAAAAAAATAAGGGCATGTACAATGGTACTCCCTCTTCCACAATGTAATCTTGTTGACAAGCTAAACTAAACTAGCTAGCTAGAAAAAGGTTACATATAGAACAGAACAGAGGTAGTAGAAATATTTTTCTAATTTTTCACGAGACGATAAGTATAATAGTACAATGCATTATCGTCTATCGTCATCTCTAACAAATTTTTTTTTTTTTGAGAAACTCGTCATCTCTAACAATTAACGAGTACTGATTTACTTATAGTGAGAACTGCTAAAGGAACACATGTGACATAGTGGAGAAAATAGTCTTATCTTATTTCGTAAAAGATCCTCTCTTAGCTAAATGAAGGTAGTCATCTCTTTCTTCATTCTCTCTTCTCTGGTTAGATAAATATCCTACGTGTCAACTTTAAGAGAATGATATGACTGTCCTAAGGTGAAAAACATGCTATTTATCAATCGATTTTGCAGCTATACAACAGTAGGGTTTGACTAATCAAAACGTCACACCAGCGTTGGCATCTAAAGTAATTATGTGGCTCAAGTTATATGATCATGCTTTGTGGATTATGTGAGTAGTCGTAAATGCAGAAGAAATTATCTCCTCGATGATAATAGGTGCTTGTGTTTCCTTATTGAGCATCACGGATGACGCGTAAGCAATGTAAAGTCTCGCGTGCGTAAGAGATGTATCAATAATGCGCAAAGGTGTTAACCCTTCGCGAACCGCCATTACTTTGAGGGTGCTAGGGTCGACGATACCTTCAACTTCAACATTAAGACCCAACACACATGAATTTTTTATTGGCGTATGGACAAACGACCTCCCTTTATTTGCAATCTAGAAAAATGAGCATCAAACTTAACCTTCTTGCATGTCGTGCAGACGTAGACGTCCACTACACGGTCTTCTTCGTACCGTCCACTACACGATCTTCTTCGTACCGACTAACCGACCTAAACAAGTCATGGATCTCTTAAGTAAAATCATTAATTAAACAAAATGTGCTCATAGGACTCTATCATAGTCTCACTGTGACTCATGAATTGCTTTACGTACGGTCAAAACGCCCACAAGGCGTGAGAACTCTCTTGGAGAAGTTTTCATGTGATGATGACTCCATGAGAAAGAAGAGTCATGTCTTGACGCTTCATAGTTACTCCTCCGTTTCACAATATAAGATGATGTAAGTGTTGTGCATGTTACTTAGATTCACACTAAAAATAAGTGTATACATACACTTTACTACTTTACCGCGTCTAAATACATAATATCATGTGAATGTGGAGAAAGGCTAAACTATTTTATATTATAAACGGAGGGAGGGCTGTGGAGAAAGGCTAAAATATTTTATATTATAAACGGAGGGAGGGCGTATTTGTTGCAAGGTAATGGATGATCTCACATTCAATCAAGACTCGCCGAGACCTCAACATGTTGCACTATAGAACAGAGTGCCTCTAAAGGAATCACATCTTCCATGAAAATCTTGGTCCTTGGTCTCGACAATGGCGGCGATAACGCTGTTTTTATGGGCTTTATCCTGAGGTTGCGGTGCTGTCTCCTCACGATGTTGGATTTTATAGATTTTATAAAGCCGGGCAATTTATAAAGCGGAGCAAGAAGCTGTTTTTAGCCGCGAACCACACACATGCCGAACATACTGTCTACTTTGCTCTTGTCCAAATCAAAAGTGAAAACAACGACATTGATCTTCCAAGTGTTCAGAACAACAATCCACGGACAGGCAACGCCTTCGCCTCCCACCGGCCAAAGCGGCCGGACGGGTTCACCAGGCACTCTCCTTCCTATTCTCTGCTCCTCCAAGTGCATGGCGGCTAGAGCTGCGGTGCGGATCAAAGCAAAACCGCCATGGACGGAAGTGCACTACCTGTCTAGTTCTACCTACACACACCGTCCCGTACAAAACCGCCATGGCACCTACAAACGGATTTTCCTCCCAATTTCTAACACTACAGCACCGTCCCGTGCTCTTGCACGCTTCGTCGCCGCGTCCCCGCGCTTGCGCTTCACCACGACCACGTCACCGGGCTCGGCTGGTAGCTCGCCGCCGGTATCGGCTGCTGTACGATGCAGTGCTGCTGCTGCTGCTGCGTTGCCGCGAGCTGGCAGGCCCTGTCCTGCTCGACATCCATGGACGCGCCTTCGCTGTCCTCAGCGTCCATCATCTCCGTGGCCGTGGACGCTGGCTGCACACGGGACGGCGCCCATGGCGCCCACGGGACCATTGCCAGGTTAGAGTTCTCCTCTCCGGTAAACAGCGTCCGGTGGTTGTTCGTCTCCTGCAGCACGGTGCCTGCATGATCGAAACAGTTTTCCCGTCAGTTCAATTGATCACAGTATTTGGGGACATCACAGTAATGGAATTAGAGTCGTACCCTTCAGTCCGTGGATCCAATCGGGGCTGACGCGGAGAGGGGCGCCCGGCCGGAGCGGCCCCTGCAGGAGGCTCCGCGCGGCCTCGGCGGGCCTGTACAGGACGATCGCCCTCTCCTCGTTGGCCGTCGGCGCCGTCACGTCCACCGGCACCACCGCGACGTCGCCGCAAATCGGCGCCACCTCCTGCGCCCCAAAGCCCGCCACCGGCACCGGCTGCGTCTGTGGTAGTAGCGGCACGACCGCGCCGGGCACGACAGGCGGCACGTTAACATCCTGCACACACGCACGCAGAAACACGCCGCCGCTTAGCAACTTTGAGCCCGAGGGAACGGGGATCGAAAGCAGGGTCGGGGTGCTAGAGCACGTACCAGGCGGCGGCTCTTGGTGGCGTGGAAGGCGACGGGGAATCCGTTGCCGCCGCCGCCGTCCTCGTCCAGCCACAGCTCGGGCGCATCCGCGGATTTCCTCTTCACCCCCGCCACGTCTCCGCACATCGGCGCCTCCTCCTGCACCAGCCCAAAGGCCGCCACCGGCTGCTGCGGCGGCGGCACGACCGCGCCGGGCACGAGCGGCGGCAGCACATCCGCGTCCTGCGCACACCCAAAACCAAAACGGACACGCCATCAAATTTGTGCCCGGCCGGGAAAGCAGGGGGGCGGCGAGCTGGGTTGGGTTTGGCAGGCAGGCACGTACCAGGCGGCGGCTCTTGGCGGCGGGGAAGCCGGGGCCGTCGTCGTGCAGCCACAGCTCCGACGCGTCCGCGCCCTTCCTCTTCAGGGCCGGCGCGGCGTCCATGTCCATCGATCACGACCGATCCTTGGGCTAATCGAGAAGCTAATTGATCCAGTGCGCGCCGGGGAGTGGTTCTGGTGGCGGAGATTCTAACCCGGTGGAGTGCAGCTAGTGTTATGAGAAGGCAAATGGAGATTTGCAGAAGGTTCGGGAGCTCGCGGTCGCGATGCCTCTAGAATGTTTCCGTACACTTTCCGCTCTGTTCTTGTGATGACGTGGCGCTCAGCGGTTGCTCCCGCACTGTTGTGCACTATATATTTCTCCATTTCCAGTCCAGCGTGCTCTTTGTGTTTGGTTACAAAAGTTCTACAGTCCGAGATTTTTTAAAAATATTACATCTTTTAAAACGGAATTTTGAGTCATAGCACGCTGGGTGAGTGAAGTTGGAAACCAGTGCGCCGTCGGCATTTCCCTTGACGAAAGCCTGGTTTCAAGGCTGACAGTCGCTTGTCGGCGAGACTCGTGTCGACAACTGCATGCGGCAGACGCGTGTTAGGTCGACACTGCCGCTTTCGACATGAGGCGGAGCGAAAGCTAGCTTTCGACACGCTTTAGGCTGAAAGTGGCTGCATAAGTTGCGCCGCAGTGCCCGCTCCCCCCATGCGCTGCTCTTTCTCTCTCTTTCTCCTCGCGTTGATCTCTGTTCTTCCTCCTGTTTTTCATCTTCCACACGAAAACAACACTAAATATTGCACAAATTCTTTCTACAAGTGGTTAGATTGCTAAAACATAAGAGAGCATGGCTGAGGCATACACGATCTGTGGATGAGATAGGTTTTTGTGGAGGTGTTTTAAGGTGTGGAGGTGGAGGAATGGAAACAATGGTGGGCAACAATAGTGGATAGTGGTGGTGTGGTGGAACGGTGGTGGCGGTAGATTGAATCCAGACAGCGAGGGCGACAGAAGTTGCACCGTTAAGGATAAATCCTAATCACTTGATAATTTTTTTATTATGGTAGATTTTTTTTTTGTCGGGGGATGCATTACTGGTAGCGTAGATGTATTTTTTTCGATGGATGCATTACTCCTAGCGTAGATATATTTTGTCGGTGAATGTGTTTTTCTTGGTGTAGAGATATTTTATCGATGTGTGCGTTAGTATTATTGTCGAAATATATTTTGTCAGTGGATACACATATTTTGTCGATTGATGCGTTATTATTATTGTAGAAATTATTTTTATCGGTGGTGGGATCAAGAACAAAATGCGCGGAAGGAGATGAACCTGAGGGTTGGCATGAACGTGAGGCGCGGCAAACGACTAGGGGCATGGTGCCGGATGCGACGACTAGGGTATGGTGGTGACCCAAGCCTCTATCGAGGCCGACCTAGATGGCTTAACGGACTTGATTTTTTGGGTCGGGTCGACCTAGATGGCTTAACGGCCTTGATTTTTTGGACCGGCCCAATGCCATCATGAATCATAGGATTATTTTTTTCCTCACCTCAAAGTCAGCCACGGTGACCGAAATACATGATCCGATCGTGTCTGTGAGACTAGGAATCGGTAACACGGTTTTTGTTGCTGGTCATGGACAAGCCGATACTATGTTCACTATGTTTCCCGACAACTTGTACAAGAAGGAGGTGGCTCCGAAGGGCACCCCTGTTGCTCTTGTCACTGTGCAGGGGGTGGCCGCCACTGCGAAACAGGTGGTAGCCCAGGTTGCTAGGCTGTGTATGGCACGGTCTTGGTGTTGGGAGGCAATTCCTAACGGGGACAATTCCTTCACGGTGAACTTCCCGTCAAAGGATGAGTTGTCGCGGTTTGTTGGTGCTGAGCTCGGTGTCCCATCTCAAGCAACTAAGCTTATTTTCAGCGAGTGGAAGCCTATGGATGTTGAACACACTTCGGAATTATACGAGACTTGGGTGCATGTGACGGGAGTGCCAAACCCTTTGAGGCACTTTTGGGGTCTGTGGGCTGTTGGCTCTCTCATCGGCACCACGATTGATGTGGACTTGTTCTCTTTACGTCGCAGAGGTGTGGTTCGTATCTTAGTGGGGATGGTGAATGAGGAGTGCTTCAAAGACATTGACGAGCAGGGCCCTTTTCTCACGACTGCTGGAGTGTTGGACTCAAAGGTTATGAATTTACTTTCCGGCCTGAGACTGCGGATTATGTGCCAGAGGCAGATTTTGTGCCTTTCCTATGGCAGCGCAAGGGCAATGATGATCATGATGATCATGACATGGGTGACGACAACATGGAAGGCCAAACTGGAGATGAGGGTACAGCTAATAACGGGAATAGCACCTCGAATATGTTGACTGAACCTAGCTCATCATCAGGTAGTGGGCAGGTACATGGAGCCACTGTGGCGCAAATATTGCAAACGGTGGCTGTTACACCATTCAATCCCAATCCCAAGACACCCAAAGGTATAGAATTGGTGATGAAATGGAGAAAAACTGTTGCTTTCCCCATGCCTGGTGTACACCAAAAATCTGCCATTGCTGCGACTTTGGGTTTGGGTGATCAGCGGGGTGGCGAGCTGCTGTCCTCCGCCGGTGGGAGTCTGATCGCTGCTAACCGTGGTGGGTTGGACGAGGTGGCGCCGACCAATGCCCCGATTCTCGACAGGCCGCAGCAGTTCGCCTGCGCTCCGGTGACTCCGCCTGTCTTGCGCGTGGTGGGGAGTGACGAGATCGCTGCCGCCCGCATGAAGACTGGTCCGCAGCTTGCTCACGCGAGTGTTGGGCTGCACTCCGTCGCCCCAGCGGCGACCTGTTCCGGCCAGGTGATACGTCTCAAACGTATCTATAATTTCTTATGTTCCATGCTTATATTATGCCAATTGCTACATGTTTTATATACACTTTTATATCATTTTATGCATTTTCTGGGACTAACCTATTAACAAGATGCCACAGTGCCAGTTGCCTGTTTTCTGCTGTTTTTTGTTTCAGAAAAGTTGTTAAGAAAATATTCTCGGAATTGGACAAACGAAACGTCAAAGTGCTTATTTTCCCCGGGAGGTTCCAGAACACCGAATAGGACACGGAGGAGGACCCTGAGGGGCCCACACCCCCTCATGGCGCGGGTGCCCCCCTGGCCGCGCGAGCACGGGGTGTGGGGCCCTCGAGGCCCCGCCGCCTTCGCCCTTTCGCCTACATATACCCCCCGACAAAATAACCCTACCTACGGAGTCCTTTTCCAGAGAAGAGTTCCGCTGCGCCGCCGCCATCGAAGACAAGATTCGGGGGACAGAAGTCTCTGTTTCGGCACCCTGCCGGGACTGGGAATTGCCCCCGTAGCCATCTCCATCAACTCCATCGCCATCTCCATCGCTGTTGCTGACTCCTATGATGAGGAGTGAGTAGTTCTCCCCCGGGGCTGCGGGCTCTACCGGTAGCTATGTGGTTTATCTCTCTCTCCCATGGTGTGATCTTTATGTGACCATGAGCTTTGTAATCTAGTTGAATATGTGATGTTACTCTTTATCTATTATGCACTCTAGAGGTTACTTTAATATGAACTCCGGGGTTATTCACGGTTGTAAAGGTGACAGTGTGTGCACCGTGTGTGATTCCTTTATGACGTTGTGGTGTGTGTTTACTCATACTTTGAGGGTGCTGTTATAGCCCTACGCAATGAATAGTGTTTATCATCCAACAAGAGAGTGTTTGAGAGTAGTATTTATTATTCAGCTTTGATGTCATTGTTAAGAGTGCCCACTTGTGAAAGTATGATCCTAGGCCTTATTTCTAAGCATTGAAACACCGTTTCCAACAAGTTCTGCTAGATGTTTGCTTGCTGCCATTTTTATTTCAGATTGCAATTACTACTTATAATCATCGATATTACTTGTATTTCATTATCTCTTCGCCGAACTAGTGCACCTATACATCTGACAAGTGTATTGGGTGTGTTGGGGACACAAGAGACTTCTTGTATCTTAATTGCAGGGTTGCTCGAGAGGGTTATCTTTAACCTCTACCTCTCTGAGTTCGATATACCTTGGGTGATTCACTTAAGGGAAACTTGCTGCTGTCCTACAAACCTGTGCTCTTGGAGGCCCAACACTGTCTACGAGAATAGAAGCGTGCGTAGACATCAAGCTATTTTCTGGCGCCGTTGCCGGGGAGGTAAGGTAAAAGGTACTCACATCCTCTGGCTACTAAGCTATTTTCTAGCACCGTTGCTGTTGTGTGAGTGCTCGAAGTTATTTCCTTTAGATCCTGCAGTTAAATCTTTTTGTTTCTTGTTTTTATTTTCACTAGTTAGGCTTAATGAAAAAAAAAAAAAAAATTGAGATCTTTATGAAAATTATCTTGAATTAGGACATGATGCTTTTGAAGAGAAAATTAAAAAACCTATGGAAGTTTGTTTGCATAATAATGGTAGTAATGTTATTAGTATGAATTATTTGAACACCATTATTTCTAATGCTATGGAAAAGTTTAAGCTTGGGGAAGCTGGTTTTGATGAGCATGATATTTTTAGTTCCCCAAGCACGGAGGAGAAAATTTACTTTGATGATACTTTGCCTCCAATATATGATAATTATAATCATTGTGATATTTTAAGTCCACCTACTATTGAGGATATTGTTTATGTTGATTATGATATGCCTCCTATATATGACGTTTACAATGATGAATATGATATTTTCAGTCCATCTATTATTGAGGATAAAATTAATTATGATTATTTAATGCCTCCAATTTATGATGATTAGAATGATGGATGTGATAGTTTTACTCCCACTATTACTAATAAAATTGATTATGCTTATGTGGAGAGTAATGATATTATTATGCTTATGTATCATGATAAGAATGCTTTAGGTGATAGCTATATTTTTTAGTCTATTCATGATGCCGCTGAAAATTATTTTGAGAGAGGAAAGTATGGTTATAGAAATCTTCATGTTACTCAATTGCTTCTCTTTATGATGAATGTTTTGAGCTTTCTCTTGATTTGCTTTTATTTGCTGGGTACTTTAAGACCCACTGGTTATTATGAGAGAGGGAGACATGGATTCATACATCACAATAATATTAGGTCTCCTCTCTTTATGTTGAAATTTTTGAAATTGCACTTGTTTTGCTTTCCTATGCTAGCCACTTTGTGCTATATGAATTTATTTTCTTACAAGATTCCTTTGCATAGGAAGTGTGTTAGATTTAAATATGTTTTATATATGCTTCTTGATGCTCTCTTTTATGTTTCAACTCTCATCTTTATGTGAGCATCATAAATATCACTATGCCTAGCTAAAAGGCTTTAAAGAAAAGCGCTTATGGGAGACAACCCACTATTTTATTTCTGTTATTTTTCTTTTATTTGAGTCAAGGAGCATGCTTACCTCTGTAACAACTCCTTTGTATCTTTATTTTATTGCATAGTTGTGCCAAGTTAAGTCTCTAGTAGAAAGTTGATGCTAGATTTGGATTCCTGCGCAGAAACAGTTTTCTGCTGTCCACCGTTTAATTCATAACTCTCTGCAGAAAAATTGAAAAAATCTGATATTTGCTGAGCGTGATCCTCAGATATGTACGGAACTTTCATTAGTTTTGAGTTTTCTGATTTGAGTAAGTTAAGTGCCTTGAAAAAAATTCGTCTTTACTGACTGTTCTGTTTTTGACAGATTCTGCCATTTATTTTGCATTCGTTCTTTTGCTGTTTTTGAATGGATCTTTTTGTTCCATAAAATTACAGTGGCTGTAGCTAATGTTCAGTACCATGCTAATGATTGTCTCCATGCAGAATATGAGAATTTTTGATTATGCACTAACCATCTAATGAAGTTTACTTTGAGTTTGGTGTGGAGAAAGTTTTCAAGGATCAAGAGAGAGGATGATATGATGTGATCAAGAAGATGAAAGAGACTAAGCTTGGGGATGCCCCCGTGGGTCACCCAAGCATATTTCAAGAAGACTAAAGCGTCAAAGGCATCCCCTTCTTCATCAACAATTTATGAGGTTATCTCTAGTGAAACTATATTTTAATTCCGCCACATCTTATGTGCTTTACTTGGAGCGTATGTTTGTTTTTATTTTTACTTTTGTTATTTTCTTTCTCTGAATAAAATGGATCCTAGCATTCCTTTGTGGGAGAGAGACACGCTCCGCTTTTTCTTATGAATACTCGTATTCTTCACTTATACTTGTTGAGTATTCTTCTATAGCTACTGCAATACTATTAGCTCTTGTTTTTCATGCATCTCTTGTTGGAGCTGTTAGTTTTTCTTATGTTATACTCTCATATCTCATTGTTATATACTTGAAGAGTTTATTTTAAATAAGTTGATTGGTGTTTGGTTGGAAACAGAAAATGCTAAATGTGGTAGATGGTATAATGAAAAAGATATACATACTCTTATGGATTGTTATCTTGTATGTTGTGGTGCTTGGCAATTGTTTTGAGCTCTCAAATAGATCATGTTTAAGCTTTTACATCATGTAGTTAAAACCTATTAATGAAGAACTACCGTAAAGCTTGTTGAAATTTGGTTTACATATTTGGTATCTCTAAGGTCTAGATATTTTCTGGTAAATGTGTTTGAACAACAAGAAAGACAATGTAGAGTTTTATAATACTTGCAATATGTTTTTATATACGTCTTGTTGTCATAGTTTATACTTGTGTTTGCTTCAAATAACCTTGCTAGCCAAAACCTTGTACTGAGAGGGAATGCTTCTCGTGCATTCAAAACCTTGAGCCAAAACCCATGCCATTTGTGTCCACCATACCTACCTACTACGTGGTATTTCCTGCCATTCCAAGCAAATACTTCGTGTGCTACCTTTTATTATTCAAAACCTACTATCTCTTATTTGTGTCAATGTTTATTAGCTCATGAGGAAGTATGTGGCGTTACGGATATCAACCTTGTCATTTGCTTTTAGACAGACTTTCACAACCGGACTAGTGGCATATACATTCGCTTATCCATTAACTTTGCAAAAAGAGCTGGCAAATGGAGTGCCCAGTCCCAATTAATTACAACTTTAACCGCTTCAATCTCTTCACATTTTTGCCCTGATCTAATCAATCAAGTAATGACAACAGTTTTTAACTATATGTGTAAACAAAAGAGATAAGAGGGATGATCTACCTTGCTGGTAGAAATAACGTCCTTCATGGGAGCCACTCTTGAAAGTCTGGTTGACAAGGGAGGTAGAGTGCCCATTACCATTCGTTGACAACAACAAACACCTCTCAAAACTTACTTTTATGCCCTCTATATGATTTCAAAAACTTATAACAACTAAAAAGCTCTAGCACATGTTTGTATCGCTGCTTCCCTCTGCGAAGGGCCTTTCTTTTACTTTATGTTGAGTCAGTTTACCAACTTCTTTCTGTCTTATAAGCAAACACTTGTGTCAACTGTGTGCAACAATTCCTATATGCGTACTTATTGCACTTGTTATATTTCTTTGTGTTGACAACTATCTTTATCTTCCTTTGTGTTGCTTCAATGCTCTTTTACTTAGAGACTATTGCTTTATGAGTTAACTTTCATGTGAATCATTTTGATTCTTGTTTGAAAGTACTATACATGAAAAGTTTTTGCTTATATGATGTAGTTGTTTACTCCTTGTCTATTTGTTAGCAAACTATAAACCATTGCTTTGAATCACTTCATTCGTAACATGAGCCTTACATTATTATATGATCAAGATTGTGTGAAGCATGTCAATTCAGAAATTATTCTTGTTATCGTTTTACCTACTCGGGACGAGTAGAACTAAGCTTGGGGATGCTTGATACGTCTCAAACATATCTATAATTTCTTAAGTTCCATGCTTATATTATGCCAATTGCTACATGTTTTATATACACTTTTATATCATTTTATGCATTTTCTGGGACTAACCTATTAAAAAGATGCCACAGTGCCAGTTGCCTGTTTTCTGCTGTTTTTGGTTTCAGAAAAGTTGTTAAGGAAATATTCTCGGAATTGGACAAACGAAACATCGAAGTGCTTATTTTCCCCGGGAGGTTCCAGAACACCGAAGAGGACACGGAGGGGGACCCCGAGGGGACCACACCCCCTCGTGGCGTGGGTGCCCCCCTGGCCGCGCGAGCACGGGGTGTGGGGCCCTCGAGGCCCCGCCGCCTTCGCCCTTTCGCCTACATATACCCCCCGACAAAATAACCCTACCTACGGAGTCCTTTTCCAGAGAAGAGTTCCGCTGCGCCTCCGCCATCGAAGACAAGATTGGGGGACGGAAGTCTTTGTTTCGGCACCCTGCCGGGACGGGGAATTGCCCCCGGAGCCATCTCCATCAACTCCATCGCCATCTCCATCGCCGTTGCTGAGTCCTATGATGAGGAGTGAGTAGTTCTCCCCCGGGGCTGCGGGCTCTACCGGTAGCTATGTGGTTTATCTCTCTCTCTCATGGTGTGATCTTTATGTGACCATGAGCTTGTAATCTAGTTGAATATGTGATGTTACTCTTTATCTATTATGCACTCTAGATGTTACTTTAATATGAACTCCAGGGTTATTCACGGTTGTAAAGGTGACAATGTGTGCACCGTGTGTGATTCCTTTATGATGTTGTGGTGTGTGTTTACTCATACTTTGAGGGTGTTGTTATAGCCCTACGCAATGAATGGTGTTTATCATCCAACAAGAGAGTGTTTGAGAGTAGTATTTATTATTCAGCTTTGATGTCATTGTTGAGAGTGCCCACTTGTGAAAGTATGATCCCTAGGCCTTATTTCTAAGCATGGAAACACCGTTTCCAATAAGTTCTGCTACATGTTTGCTTGCTGCCATTTTTATTTCAGATTACAATTACTACTTATAATCATCCATATTACTTGTATTTCACTATCTCTTCGCCGAACTAGTGCACCTATACATCTGACAAGTGTATTTGGTGTGTTGGGGACACAAGAGACTTCTTGTATCTTAATTGCAGGGTTGCTCGAGAGGGTTATCTTTAACCTCTACCTCTCTGAGTTCGATATACCTTGGGTGATTCACTTAAGGGAAACTTGCTGCTGTCCTACAAACCTCTGCTCTTGGAGGCCCAACACTGTCTACGAGAATAGAAGCGTGCGTAGACATCACCAGGCTCCTGCTGTGCTCATGGTGGGCCTGATGGGTTGCCCAAATGGGGCGGCCGGGGCGAACTCGCCATCGCCGACGTCGGACACTACAGTGGTGGGGGCTGCTACATCGACTGTGCCCTCCCCTGTGGTGTCTCCGCCGTCTGCGTCTTCTCCGAAGACGGACGCTGTGGTGGAGAGGGGAGCAACACCACCACTATCCCCTGTTGGGGGGCAACCGCTACCTATGGCCACGCTTAGGCGTAGCGAGCGCCACCTAACGGGGAAGGACGGCACGTCAGCGACGGATGAGGACACCATGACCAAGGCGATGCGGCGCAAAGCAAGTCTGTTCTCTACTCCGACCACTGGTAAGTCTACCGCACGAAATTCCTTCCTATCCTTTTCGCCATCAAAATTGTCAGCTCACTTGTCTAGTGTAGACGTAAGTTTAGGGAGGAACGAAAAGGAAATTGTTTTACCGGCTAATGTTTTGAAACATGTAGAATATGATCGCCGTAAGGTATCACCTAGTGTTTCGAGTAAGCCGATTGTCTCGCCTATAGATGATGATGAAGTGAATGACACTTTAGATGGACAACTTCTATCACATCTTGTAGGAGAGGTTACGGAGGTGGATTTGGACGAGGCTATGCTGGGATCTTTTGATGACCTGTACGCTACTAGCCGGAGATCCAAGTCCGCTAAAAACAAAAAGAACAAAGCTTCGCGTAAAAGCGCGAGAAAGTGAAAATCTCCATTAGTTACCCAATGAATGGCATATTTGAAAATAGCAGAGGTCTAGGTGACTTGGCTAAACATTTAAATATTGCGCATCATGTGAGGGATCACAAATTGTTTTTTTTTTGGCTATTTCCGAGACGGGTAGACGAGATTTTCCAAGCGCTCTACTAGACCGCCTATCAGGTGGTGTGGAGTTTGCATGGCATTCTTGTCCCCCTCGAGGGAGGTCGGGTGGCATGTTATTTGGCATCAGAACTGATACCATGGAATTGTTGGACCGTTTGGATGGTGAATTCCATATTAAATTTCACATCCGAAATAAGTCTGATAATTTTATATGGAGTTTGGTTGCTGTGTACGGCGCTGCCCAAGAGGAATATAAGGCTGCTTTTCTTCGAGAACTGGTTAATCTAGCGAAGGATAACCCACACCCTATTCTTATAGGAGGGGATTTCAATATGCTGAGGTACCATTACGAGAAAAGTAAAGGCAGATTCGATGGCCATTGGCCTCTCTTATTCAATGCTGTAATTGATAGCTTGTCTCTAAGGGAGGTTCACATGACACGGAGACAATTTACCTGGGCTAATAGTCTCCCCGAGCCGACGTTCGAGAAGCTAGACCGGGTGCTAATGGATTCCCGTTGGGAGGATAGATATCCATTGGTGTCGGTACGTGCTTTGGAGCGCGTCGAGGCTTTCTCGGATCATGCCCCCATTCTCCTCTCTACTGGATCTTTGAAACCAACCGTGAAGTCCCAATTCAAATTTAAATTAGGTTGGCTGTTGCGTGACGGGTTTGATGATTTGGTTAAAAGGATTTGGGCTCAACCGGTTGTGGGCGTCACCGCTACCCAACGGTGGAATGGTATGATACGCAATTTGCGTACATTCCTGCGAGGATGGGAAAGACACACTACCGGGATGCTTAAACAAAAGGAGCGCCTGTGCTCAATCATAGAAGAGCTCGATAAACTTGCGGAATCGCGTCCCTTATCTGCACATGAGAGTGACCTCAAGCGGCACTCGAATGAGCAAGTAGGACGGATGCTGCGAGAAGAAGAGCTTAAATGGTACCAAAGATAGAAGGCTCAGTTCATTCTGCAAGGGGATTCGAACACGAGGTACTTCCACAATGTCGCTAATGGCAGACATAGGAGGAAACTCATTCATTCTCTTCATCAGGATGAGGGTCTGATCGAAGGACAGGACAAGCTCAAAGATTATATTACTGACTACTATAAAGGTCTGTTCGGTGCTCCAGAGGAAGGATCCTTCACTCTTGATGAGACGCTCATCGCACCCTTTTCTGAAGAAGAGATTAGCAAGGCTGTTTTCCAAATGGAGCATAACAAGGCACCCGGGCCTGATGGATTCCCAGCTGAGTTCTACCAGCATTTTTGGGAAACAATCAAGTCTGATTTGTTCGAGTTATTCAGTTGTTTACATGCTGGACAACTCGAGCTTTTTCGCCTAAATTTTGGGGAAACCGTCTTGTTACCTAAGACTCAGGCGGCTGAGAGGATACAACAGTATCGGCCAATATGCCTCCTGAATGTTAGCTTCAAGATCTTTACAAAAGTAGCAACTATTAGGTTAAATTCGGTAGCAGATCATGTAGTAAAGCCTACCCAAACTGCTTTCATGCAAGGGAGGAATATTCTAGACGGGGTTGTGGTTCTCCATGAAACCGTACATGAGATGCACACGAAGAAACTTAGTGGGGTAATATTTAAAATCGACTTTGAAAAAGCTTATGACAAAGTAAAGTGACCTTTCCTATTACAAACTCTGAGAACGAAAGGGTTCTCCGATGAGTGGTGCAAATGGATACATAATTTTGTTACCGGGGGAAGCGTGGCGATAAAAGTCAATGATGACGTCGGACACTATTTCCAGACAAAAAAAGGTTTAAGGCAAGGTGATCCTCTATCGCCTATACTATTTAATATAGTGGCGGATATGTTGACCATCTTGATTAAACGGGCAAAAACAGATGGCCAAATTGAAGGGGTAGTCCCACACCTTGTTGATGGGGGTCTTTCTATACTTCAATATGCGGACAATACAATTCTTGTTGATTGAACGGGCAAAAACATGATCTTGATAAGGCGACGAATCTGAAATTGATATTGTCAGCATTCGAGCAATTATCAGGTCTAAAAATTAATTTCCATAAAAGCGAACTGTTTTGCTTCGGCGAGGCACAGAACGCTGTTGCTCAGTATGCCGAAATATTCGGTTGTGAGCACGGTCAATTCCCTATAATGTACTTGGGTATACCAATACATTATCGGAAACTGACTAATGCGGAATGGAGACATGTTGATGAGCGTTTGCAAGCAAGGTTGTCTAGCTGGAAAGGAAAACTGTTGTCCCTTGGTGGGAGGTTGGTTCTCATTAATTCGGTACTTACAAACATGGTACTGTATATGATATCCTTCTTCCAGTTAACAAAAGGTGTCTTGAATAAATTGGATTAATTCCGATCAAGATTCTTTTGGCAAGGGGATGGCGAGAAAAAGAAATATCGACTGGCTAAATGGGATGTTGTTTGCCGACCTAAAGATCAAGGAGGGCTGGGTATTCATGATCTTTGTATCAAGAATTCGTCCCTCCTAGGGAAGTGGTTGTTTAGACTGTTAACCGAAGATGGTATTTGGCAAACTCTTCTTAGAAATAAATACATCGGTTCAAAGGCGGTATCACAGGTGTATTGGAAACCTGGTGACTCCCATTTTTGGGCCGGCCTAATGGCGACTAAGAAACATTTCTTTCGCTTTGGTGTATTTAACATTAAGGATGGCTCGGAAATTAGATTCTGGGAGGACAAATGGTTAGGTAACACCACCCTCCGGGAACAATATCCGTCTCTATACAATATTGTTCGACATAAAGGGGACACTATAGCCACTGTTATGCAGTGTTCACCACCCAATGTGTCGTTCAGACGGAATTTATTTGGTCCGAGATTAGCATCTTGGAACGCCTTGCTGGCACGGTTGGATTTAGTTCAACTCACACAAGGCTCGGATGAATTTCGGTGGAATTTATGCGGGAACGGAAAATTCTCAGTAGATTCCATGTATAGGGCGCTTGTGCATTCCGACATTCCAGTCGATGACAATAAAAAAATATGGCACATGAAGATCCCACTTAAGATAAAAGTATTTACGTGGTATCTTCGTAGGGGTGTCATTTTAACCAAGGATAACCTTGTCAAGCGGAATTGGCATGGAAGTACTAAGTGTGTGTTCTGTCCTAAACATGAGACAATAAAACACTTATTCTTCGAGTGTAGTTTCGCATGTTCTATATGGTCATCTATCCAAATAGCGTCAAACTTATATCCACCCAAGTTTGTGGCCAACGTTTTTGGTAACTGGTTGCATGGGATAGATAAAAAGCTGAGAACAGTTATTAGGGTGGGAGCGATTGCCGTTATATGGTCGCTTTGGCTTAGTAGAAATGACAAGGTTTTCAATGACAAAGATGTTTCTCTTTTGCAGGTAATCTACCGTTGCACGAGTACTATCCGTATGTGGTCCACTTTACAACGCGTGGGACATCGAGACCTCTTTACGGAGGCATGTGCAAGACTGGAGGAGGTGGCAAGGGACATTTTCTCACAACATGGGTGGCCGCTTGATCGCCGGATTGAATCTCCATAGGCTGATGAGCTTGCTATGTCATAGGCGTTTTACTTTATCTTGCTGTTTGGATTTCGTCTATTTTTGCACTTTGTACCTTTTCGGTTGGATTGCGGCTGTGTGCATTTGTTATACAGAGGCCGGATGTAATACTTAAACTTGTTGAGTAATAAAGCCCTTTGTCTAAAAAAAAAGAACCGGTAACACGCACAGCGCAGACGGCTTTAAATCGCGTCCATGATCCTGCGCAAACTTGGAAAGTGAAATCGCACGTACAGTACAATCCGCCGCCGGTGAAATCACAGTCTCGCCGATCTGGACCATCGCGATGGCCTACTCGCCCGCCGTCTTGTACCCCGCGCCGGCGGGGTTGTCTCTTGCCGCCGGGCTGTTGAGGCTCATGTAAACCCATCAAAACATTATGTACAGTATTCCGAAACTTGCAAATTGTTCAGCAGATAGCAGCAATGCCAGTCATTTGAACATTTCGGCTTAGGCAGGCAGTTGATTTTTCCACGCCGTAATTCTACACCCGCCTTGACAGGTACTCACTCCGTTCCAAATTAATTGACTCAGTTTTAGTACAATACACGGACGTGATAAGGTCCGTATTTCTCTTCGTCCGGCCGGAAAATGGCCATCTAATTATTGAGGGAAGTATTGCGAAAGACATCCAGACAAAAAAAACTGCAGAATACTCTAAGGCCTCGTTTGGATTGTCGTATTTCAGCCCAAAACCCGGGTATTTTTTGGAGCCCACGAATTTTCCGACGGAGGCCAGTTTCACCACTTGGTTTGCTGTTTTCTTTTACCAGTACGTTCCAATTTCGGCCCATTTCCTGCCGTAAAGAGCACGGACCTGCGGAGGTCCGGTTCATTTCCCCCGTAACTATGTGCACTGAGAGACAGCCCGGTGGGAAAGTACGGGCCGGAAATCAAACCAACGTCCCAAGCGGGGCCTTATAACTTATTGGGTACCGTACGGAGTATTTGAAACACGGGAAAGAAGTACCACTCGGGTAATATTTCCAAAGGAATTGCAAACGGATCCGCCGGTTCACCAATCTAATTTTGGATTTTTGGATTTGATTTGGCATTATTCAACAAGAAAAAAAGAAAAATTTGGACAAATTCTTTTTTATTATTATGTGATAATTATGAGAAGCAATCCTACTACTTCTCGTCCCGGGGTTTCCACACTTGAAGAAAAAAGTACAGGTCGTATCGATCAAATTATTGGACCCGTGCTAGATGTCACTTTTCCCCGGGCAAGTTACCTTATATTTAATCTTCGTCGATTACCAAAAACAAGCCATTTATGGATATTGTCAGTAAGTAGATGCGGATCCATTATAGCTTCTTTTTCACTCCACAAGGATCAAGATCAAATGAATATCCTTTAATCATATCATAAATGGAAAGTATTCAATTAGAACATGAAAACGTGACTCAATTGGTCTTAGTTAGTCTTCGGGACGGAGTGGAAGAAGGGCAGAGACTCTCGAACGAGGAAAAGGATCCCTTCGAAAGAATTGACCGAGGAGTGAAAATCTCATGTACGGTTCTCTTTTTTTTTCATGGAGAAAAAATAAAATATGAATTTCTCCATTCATTGAACCCTAGTTCGGGACTGACGGGGCTCGAACCCGCAGCTTCCGCCTTGACAGGGCGGTGCTCTGACCAATTGAAGTACAATCCCGCGGGGTGTATGGCATATCTATTCTTAAATAGAACCATAAGAAGATTCGATGCGTCTGTCCTACTCTAAGAAATAGACGAATCATATACTACATACCTACATATTATAGGTGGTTATAGTGAGAGTGACATACTAGAGTAAGTACTGAACGGTTTCCTCCTCATAATATAGAACCAGCATTTTGTATTTCCACCCAGCTGCGCTTAGACATGTTGTCCTTTGTAACTATAGCATGGTACCAAATCTTGATCTTCGGAGGGATTCTTAATTTTCAGAGATGTCTAAAGGATATGTTTATGCATTGATTTAGCCCTGAACTGACCATTTTTTGGGTGTTATTTTCACACTGCTTTGTCTCCATCAATATTCAGAACCATTCTTACCAGCAAGTTATGCAGGTGTATCAGTTGTTCATGCAAATCAGCAGAAGCCAACCGCCATGTTCTTCCAGCTGCTTTTGCTACTGAGAGATTTTGCTCATTTCGCAATAAATCAAAAACTTATGCAAACCGTGGCAGAAGGACACACTATCCAAGCACACAAGATCAGTTTTCGCTCCAAGTTGACAGTTGACATGCAACCACCGATCGAGAGAAATGTGGTGCTAAACAGAAATCTCGTAGCCACACATCCTGCACAGTACGACCTTTCCTTCAATTTTTTTCCAGACAAAAAACTGGAGTCGCGTATCGCATATGAAGATGTGCTGCTTCATGGTTGGAGAAATGTCGAATGAGGCGGGGGCAGACAGAGACATAGAGATAAAAGGCAGCTTCGAATATGCCTACAAACATACAAACGCGCCCTGCAGTGGCATCGGCAGGCACACAATGTCAACTCGATGGTGAACCAAAACCGAACACTTGAGAAAAGGGAAGCTACGATCTCGAACACGCGCGGAGATGCGTTCCATGTCATGACCATTAATAATCTGTTTACAATGCGCTACGGCCGAATACAAAGAACCCACTCCCTGACAGAGAAACCTCACGCCGCGGCCGACAGACACCAATGTGGTGGTCTACTGTATCATCAGTTCATCGTGCATGCATATATTAAGATAATCGATCATGTAAAGTAAACTGTAAACTGAAGACCATCGAAGATCAGATAACTGATCAGAACACCTTTCCTCCTCCACCAATTAATGGAACCGCACTTGCTTTTGCAGCCGGTGGATCTTCAATCGATTCAGACATGCATGCATCCGTTGCCGTTCGTGTCGGCCGCCTTGGCGGCGTTGACACAGCCAGGGCTATGCTCCGACGACCCTTTGCCTTTGTCTTTGCCGGCGACGTTCACCACGTCGAGGTTGTAGAGTATCGGGATCATGAGGAGCGAGGAGAGGAAGGCGAGCAGCGGGCCGAAGATCCAGAGCAGGAGGGGCACGCCGGCGTAGAAGAGCCTGTTGCCGACGAAGTTGAGCGTGAAGCCCCTGTCGAGGACCTCCCCCATGAAGTCGGGCGTGACGAGGTCCCCGGAGAGCGCGGAGGTGTTGATGAGGAAGCTGGCTTGGTTGAGGAAGCAGATGGTGAGGGAGTGGCAGAGGAAGGCGAAGAGGAAGAGCAGCAGCAGCGCCACGTACTTGAGCGCCATCATGTACTCCCCGTGCGCGCCGAAGACGGCGTCGCTGAGCGGCTTCTTGATGGCGTAGGTGCTGCTGAGAACGGCGGCGATGCCGGTGCAGAAGAGCACCGCCGTGGTGGCCATGAGCGTGGACCCCATGATGACGTTCCGCAGCGACTGCACCACCAGCACACCCTTCTTGTCGTCGTTGTCCTGCGTGCGTGCAAGAGTCCGGTCAGTGTCTAGACTCTAGTGCAGTGCATGCCAGTAGTACTCGATCGGAGGCGAGAAGAGGTATATATATGGTGTACCTTGATCATGCCGGAGACCCAGACGCGGCGGCTGGCGGAGTAGATGCCGAAGGCGGTGGAGAGAGGGTGGCGGCGGACGGCGCGGTAGAGCCAGGCGTGGTAGAGCATGGGGAGGAGCAGGCTGAGCGGGATGAGGATCAGGTCCAGGAAGCTCTCCCTCCACACCATGGTCGACTGTTCCCTTGGACGATCTTGCTCTTGCTGTGTAGAATGTGTAATAGCACACTAGCACCAGCACACACTTGTCGATCGATCGACGATTGCTAGCTCCAAATTAAGTTGCTGATCGAGCCTGAACTGATTTGGGGGAGACGTACGTTTGCTTGCTGCTAGCTATAGCTTGCTGTTGTGATCGATGAACCGTGTGGAGCTCGCCATCTATCTGTCCTCGGATGGGTGTGTCGATATATAGGGGAAGAGGGAAGGCTTAGTGGCATCATACACAAAGGCCACCATCTTTTTTTCCCCGGTGAACCTGAAAGCGGCCGGGGGAGGCTAAAGGCAGACACGCAGACGACATGGCAGACTCGTCGATAGACCTTCTTCCGTCCTGAGTCACAGCCCAAGCTAGCAAAAACTGAGGATCACAGTGTGCAAAGTGAGTGACGAAATGCGATCGAGGAGACGATCGCGATTCGCGACGACGACCTGCGGACGACGTCGCTCTTGGTTCGTTGGTTAGAAATTGATGTCAATTTTCCACATGATAGAAAGTGAGGCGTGGGGTCACACTACGCAGGGAACAGAGACCAAACATGGCGATCGAGAGTGAAGCCATGTTGATATGTAGGTACACGTATGTGGCCTGCCTGATCGATGGCGACGCAGATGGTGCTGGACGGAGATTGGTAGATGTGATAATAGTGTGAGTGAGACCGGCGCCGGGTTTCGTGGCCGTTGCACTTCTACAACTTCTCTGAAACCGTCCGGCCGGACACCATGTTGTCGTCGTTGTTCCGGTTTGCATCTGCATATGCTGGTTGGGTGTCTGGATTCTGAATTCGGAATTCCGATGACGTGCGGGCCGTTGCTTCGCCGGCGCTGGCTTTAACAACCTCTGGCTGGCTGGCTGGCTCGTAGCTTCCGGGCGCACGGCTCTCCGGCCAGGGGCGAAGCCAGAAAAAAAGGTTGCCGGGTTAAAATAACAAGGAACGTGCCCTGATAAAAAAAATAGTATTTCACATGTCTTCCACTTTTCTAAAAGCCTTAGCACTAATTTATATCTTATATGGCTCAAATATTACTTGGTATTAACTAACATACATATAAACTATCTTTTAGGAAGCTCATGTAAAGAACAATCAAAATTTCTAGTTCCGCATAATAAATAATGCTTTCGACCTTAAGAAATCATGTTTACAAAATTAATTGCCTTGCCCTCTATATAATAGTTACAATACCTTGCTCTAAGAGGTATATTTTGCATGGAAGGACCTTTATCATCATTAACATCAGTTGATGTTGTAGTGATGATTTTGCTTTCAATTTGAAAAAATGTCCATTGTGATTTTACATTTGACTGATTCTATACTTACTTTGATGACCAAATTGGTAGGAGGAGATTTAGTACTGAAATATGCACACATATAGAGAAACCAAATACTGATACTACTTACCGGTGTATATATATTGTGATGGGGAACATTTGTGGTTTAATTTTGATTATCTCTTCCGCCGTAACCACCCTAGAAAATATTCAAGTCATCTAACAAACCTTAAATAATACTAAGAGAATTGAGATATTAAAATCTCATGCTCCTTCAGATCAATTAAAATCGTCAAGTGGCGGAGTGACTGTCTATGGTTGAAAGACCAAATGGAAGTGGAGCGTTCTTGCCAGGAAGATGAGCAACTAGCGATACAAGTGCTGCTTACAACTTGCTACATTTACTGGGCCAGACAAAGTAGTGGACTGGAGCGTTACACTTGCGCATGCATGGAAACTGATGGACTAGGGTCGATTAGTATAGCTGGGGACTAAGCCAAAGTCGTCGGGGTCAATTGACCCCAGCCGGATACTGTAGCTCCGCCCCTGTCTCCGGCGACTCGCCGCACACTCGGCAACTCGCCTGACGATCATGGGATGCGCGTGATCACGGTAACACAGTTTATTCTATTTTACCAGTTTGCCGGGTATGCATATAAGACACTCGGCAAACCTAATTAATACGTGGCAGTTCCGTTTAGACCTTTTTCCCGTTAGTTCACCTTATTTTGCCGAGTGGTCAATAAAACACTAGGTGAACTCTTCGCCGAGTTTCCGCGAAAAAACACTCGGCAAAGTCTATTCGCCGAGGTACTTTTCGTCGGGTGTAGTTTGCTGAGTGTCCCACTAGGTAAAGAGCTTCGCCGAGTTTGTTTCGGTCTTCACCGAGTATTTTGACCACTCAGCCAAGACGCAGATTCTAGTAGTGTTATATACTCCCCGAAATGCTTTGAATTAGTGGATAAATCTGTGAACTATGTAGAAGCCCGGTTTTAGGTATATGTCTGTGGCTACTTCGGTCTAAGAAGGATGATATGTACGCAACTACGCATCAGCCTGCTTGCATGAGATGCGTCTTGAGTGTCCGGTGTTCCCTATCTGTGTTCCCAACATCCAAGCTCATGCCCAGATGATGTGGGAGGCACTTCCATACGTCTCAGACATGTAAGAGCATCTCCATTTGGGCCCGTCCAAAACATGTCCATATGCACGCTCGGACAGGCGCTAAGGGCACTTTCCGGATGAGCTGTCATGGCTATTAAGGGCGTCGATCCCCACCCGCAGCGCATGTAGAATTTTTTTTAAATAAAAAACAACGCTAGATTTCATTCAAATTTTAGTAAATTTTATAAATTTAAATGAAATTTAGAAAAATCTAAACCTAAACTAATTAATCTGGCGGTAGCGGTAGAAGGCGGTGTAGTCCTCCTCCAACTTGTCCTTGACGCCTGCAGTTGGGCCTGCGCCGCCACTGTCTTCCTCGTCCTCTTCCTTCACACCACCGCTCAGCCCCGCGCCTTCATCGGTGAGGTCGAAGAAGGCGCGGCATGGATGCCTTTCCATCTCGCCAACTTTGTTCTAGAAAATGTAGGCTACCGCGCATTTGGATTATTTGTGGTATGCGAATTTGATAACTATATGGCTTATACTAGAATGCTAGTCGGGTGTCAGATAGTGGTGTGTTTCTTTTTCTTTAAAGCTGTACAGTAGGTTTCCCTACTGAATATTTTTTTTCTTTCAATTAAATGAGGTCAAAGAGTTTTAACAAATGTACATGTATAGCGCTGGGTTTATGATAGTGTACGGACCTTGAGTCCTCAATCTTTCTCCTTTCTTTGTACTGATTGTTTTCATTAGGCAAATCAATGGAGAATCAGGTATTGTTGTTTAGATGAAATAGAACGGGGTATCTCGTGTCTACAAAAATGTTAATTTACTATCTTTGCTAGCGTCGACACCCTATATATAAATTTGCATGGAACTGCCACTTCTAATTTGTACGACATCTAATTAATTCAAAACAACTGATCTTTTGTGTATGTACACCTTTTCTGACCTCTAGGGAGTAAAAAAGAATATGTTGGACGAAATGGCATGATTTTTCATCACACAAAAATAGAATTAGAATCAGTGCACACAGCAAATAAATCAAGAAAGCTCAAAAGCTGATCGACCTTGCAGAAAGGGCATGAAAATAACCACGGAATTGTATGTTTTAACTACACTAGAAGCTTACAGTAACTTAGCAATTAAGTTTTCTTGTTGATTTCACCACGGTTGAAATCAATTGGAATGCGCAGGTGCTTTTAGAACGACGTGACAAGCAAGAAAAATATTTCTTCCAAGAGTTCTAGAACACGTTTTAGAAGAACAAAACGCATCAAAAAATTCTTTTACCAAGGCACATTTGAAACGCCGTCCTGAACCTTTAGGAAAGGCAAAACACGCGTAAATTTGACAAGCGACGGGAGACACGTGCATATGCATGCATGCTCAGTTATTAGGCTTAATTCCACGCACGGCATCTAAATTCCAAACCCTCGCAATCAAGCCACGTACCAGTTGCTGGTGGCTATAGTTGACTACTCGGATGAGTAGTATCATCATGCATACGTTACTATAGTGTATGATACTGTAGTAGTATAATAGTTATCTCGTATTTATTTATAGAATCTCACAAATATGTGTAAAATATTTACTTGTTATTAAAGTATCTAGTTTTAAGTGTTATGATACCGTAATATGGGTAGATATCACTTTTATCTCTTTTTTCATTAATTAGTATGCCACATCAGATTTTTTACCAACACAACATGCATAATAATAACTATGATACATTAGCCTCGCATTTTAGGAGACTTGGCTTGACTCATGTTCTTTACTCCCGACCATATTATATTTCAGGTGTCATGAAGTCATGTTGGTTGGTCAGGTCAGCTAGCTTAAGAATATCAAATTGATATGTACCCGTGTCTTTCCAAAGCAGTCGTTTAATTATAGATTTTCTTTGAGGCACATTTATTTATAGTTTTGGAGATAATTGTTAGTTGAAATTTTATAGTTATAATTAGTTTTGGAGACAAAACGTTAGTGTTGCCACATCACGAAATATGAAAAAAACACATAGGAGTTATGTTAAATATTTAAAAAAAAACATGTCTCGCCGACCCATTTAACATGCAAAAACCAAGTGCGCTTGAAATGACGCCAAGATGCAAAAGATGGAGCTAGTGATGATTGTATATATATCTTTGTTATTATTATTTTTTACTTTGTTCGATTTGATATACTCTCTATGTTCCTAATTATTGGATGCATGTTCTACTTTTTTCGGAATCGCATATATATATAGAGGGAGTTATAGATGTGTTTCAGTGTGTATGTTCACTTATTTCAGTCTATGCGTAGTCCATGTTAAGGTATCCAAAACATCTTATAATACGGAAGGGAGAAAATACTTTGTTTAGTTGAACAATAAATTATCATGAAATATTTATAACAAGAGTCAAGTGAATGAGATATGCAAAAAAGTTAATTCGAGAATTTATTTCTGTGTTTTTGTCGATTAATGGCATCCGAGTCAACTGCCAAGTGAATCTTATACAAGTGGCCAAGTGGGGGTCAGAAAAACAACATAGCACAAATGGACGGAGTAACGATCTAGGCTTTGTCACCTTATTACTCCTAGCTAATTAAGCTCGATCGCCTTCTCATCCAACTAGGTTAACCGTGCGTGGACATGGACTCAGACGGTGGTGTCACCGCACGTCAACTTCGATCAGCTGCCTCATTGGTCACTAGCAAGATCGATCGCTCTCTCGGAACGAACTGGCGACGTCAGTTCGATCGTCGTCGCCTTGTCCCGGTTTTGCGCACGTCAGTTCGATCGTCGTCGCCTTGTCCCGGTTTTGCGTATGGAATTGGAGCTGTAGTTATTCGACGTCAGTTATTGGAGCTGTAGCTAAGCCTATCTAGCATGCAATTCCGGGGCGCGCGCGAAAGCTCAGTTCCATGCATGCTACGTGTGATAGCACTAGCTACCTATTGATCAATATATTGGTGGCTATACTTAACCCTGCACTCATCATGACCGGTTTTTCTTTCTAGCACAATGGTCTAAAGATGTTAATAATAGTAGCAATACACGAGCATAAATGGATCAAAGGAAAGGAGCTAGCTTTAAGTTGACATCCACATGCATCATTGTTGGAGGAAAGATTAATGCGTAGTTGCCCTTCTTGGTGGCCAAACTAAAGCAGGGATATGAAAAGAATGGGTCCTATTGGATATATATATATCTCTCTGCCCCTATTTGAATTTTCAGCCCAATTCCATTGGACAATATTGTGCAGTTGAGGTGAATATCAGTAGGCCATTCTTTATGCAGATCATCACTATTCTCAGCTCCTAGCTAGGCAGTTTGGATGAACGAAAATGATTTTATCTTCAAAGGATTGGAGCCTGCAGATCTATATAGATGCGCTGTTCAAGACAAAATTGAGGTGGTTAAAGCAAATTATGAGCCTTTTCGGCTTGGATTGATAGTTTCATTCGATTTTCTATCGTTTGCTTTTCTTTCCTTCGTGTACAAATAATCTAGTACATTATTATTTAAAAATCAATAAAGGTACACATCAGAAACCTGTTATTTTCGTCAAAAATATCCTTGTTGAAGGAAATATTAATGCGTAGGCGCCCTTCTTAGTGGCCGAACTAAAGCAGGGATATGAAAACAAGGTGTCCTAGTTTTGACATGTACTACTACTACATGTTTGATTATGCGTCAAAGTTCTTACTAGATGCTATAAAAAAACCTTTTTTGCCAGCCAATAAGCTACTTATCTAAATTGTCGGTTGGTTGAACCAAAACAGCTGGCCACATTTTGTAACTACTCCCTCCGTCCTATAAAAAATGTCTTACTTTTGATCAAAATTAGATGTATCTATACACTAAGCCATGTCTAGATACATCCAATTTTTAATAAAGTTGAGACATTCTTTTATCATCGGAGTGACTATAATTCGCCACTAGTATATGCAGGAAGTAGCGGCGAGCCGAAATCCAGGAGGAAAAGCAAGCGGGCAGATCCGGCCATACGTGCGTGGGATGCACTGGCACAAGATCAGTCGATCGAGTAAGCTTACGTGCGTTCGTCCATGCAAATGAACCTAGCCGGGAAGTCGTCGGGGTACGGGATGTTCATGGACGCGTGGCACCTCACTTGCTGGTGTGCAGTCCAGTAGGGCAACTGCTTTGATTTGCTCATCCGGTGGTCGAGTGCTCCTGCTTTTGGTAAAAACATAAACGAATGGAGGGATAAGGGGGCTCTCTTTATTCGGCCGGTGCAAACACCACTAGTACTTTGGATGAATGCCGATAAAAAAAAAATCACATGCAATGCTTTTCTTGTGTGTCGCTCTTGCTCAAACCTCCATCCATTCCGGAGGAAAACATTTGTAAATGCGGCCGGGAAACTTAAGCTAGCGCATGCACTCCTTCCATTTTAAATTAGATGACTTTCATATGGTCATATGTGAATGTATCTAGACTTTTTAATTACATGTCTATATAAATCCACACGTGACCACATAAAAATTACTCCCTCCGTCCAACAAAGGATGTCTATATTTTGATTAAATTTGGATGTATCTATACACTAAGTCATGTCTAGATACATCCAATTTTTGATAAAGTTGAGACATCCTTTGTTGCACAGAGGGAGTATCTAATTTAAAACGAAGGGAGAGAGTATAAACATCATGGTGTTATTTCATAATACCCCCTCCATCACAAAATAAATGTCCTCTTCTAAGCCTAACTAAGGTATGCAACTGGCGCAAAGGGTTTTGTTTCCGAAACCTATCATAGATTCATAGAGTAAAATGCATGTGCTAAAGTAAGTGAGTAAGTAACAAGAGAGATGATGCACATATGTGGCGACATTTTTTTCTTCTAACAATGTACTCTTGGAATAATCATTTTTTAGATAGATGGCTCAAGAAGTCTGTCTTCAAATTAACAAAGTAGCAACCGGCCACGAGTGTTACAACATGCTAGGATTGACAGCTTCAAATCATTAGCACAAAACGGAAAAGAAAAGACCTAGTGGTGTAAAACCAACTAAGCTAATATACTAAAACAAATAAAGCTCGCTTGGAACAATCATCAACAAAATGTATGAAACAAGACTTTACTACGAGTCTTTACTATGAGCACAAGATGCACGAATACCATTCTGGACAACATAGTAACTCCTTCTGTTTCATAATGCTCCAGATGACTTTCATTTGTTAAAAATGGATGTATCTGGACTTTTAACATGTCTAGATACATCCACTTATGGATCAATAGAATTCATCTAATTTAACATAGATGGAGTAGAATATATTACACGCCGACTAAAAAAATACTTTCTCCATACTAAAATGTAAGATGTTTTAGCCATATGGATCAAAAAAAGGCTAAAACAACTTACATTTTGATACAAAGGGAGTAATAAGGAGAAAAGTGTGAGGTAAAAGATGGATGTAAAAACAGGAAAGGATGACGTTGAGCGTGTGTGCATTTATCGTTTCCAAAACCGATGTGGCGCTACCTCACGTAAAAATATTGGAGGCACTATGTTAGAGAAAATGTTCAGAGATGATGGTATTAATGGAAAAATGGATGATCTATGGAGTGTATGTCCGCGTCGGTACTCGGTAAAGATGATGCGTACTGGAGATCGGAGAGATGAGGAAATTGCAGCTTCCACCATGTTGATACGTCTCAAACGTATCTATAATTTCTTATGTTCCATGCTTATATTATACCACTTGCTACATGTTTTATATACACTTTTATATCATTTTATGCATTTTCTGGGACTAACCTATTAACAAGATGCCACAGTGCCAGTTGCCTGTTTTCTGCTGTTTTTGGTTTCAGAAAAGTTGTTAAGGAAATATTCTCGGAATTGGACAAACAAAACGTCAAAGTGCTTAAAATTCCCAGGAGGTTCCAGAACACCGAAGAGGAGACGGAGGAGGAGCCCGAGGGGCCCACACCCCCTTGTGGCGCGCCCCCCCCCCCCCCCTCTGGCTGCGCGAGCAAGGGGTGTGGGGCCCTCGAGGCCCCGCCGCCTTCGCCCTTTCGCCTACTTAAACCCCCCGAGAATACAAGCCCTAGGACGCACACCTTTTTCCTCCACGAAGTCTAGAGCCGCCGCCGTCGTCAACCCTAGATCGGGAGGGTTCAGAACCTCTTCCTCCGGAGGGCTCTACATCACCATGCCCGCCTCCGGACTGATGCGTGAGTAGTTCATACTTGGACTACGGGTCCATAGCAGTAGCTAGATGGTTGTCTTCTCCTCTTGTGCTACCATGTTTAGATCTTGTGAGCTGCCTATCATGATCAAGATCATCTTTATGTAATGCTACATGTTGTGTTTGCTGGGATCCGATGAATATTGAGTACTATGTTATTGCTTCATAATATATCTTGTGAGTGCGTTGTTTATGATCTTGCATGCTCTCCGTTGCTAGTAGATGCTCTGGCCAAGTAGATGCTTGTGACTCCAAGAGGGGGTATTTATGCTCGATAGTAGGTTCATGTCTCTATTTAATCTGAGGTAGTGACAGCAAGCTCTAAGATTGTAGATGTACTGTTGCTACTAGGGATAAAACAGTAGTACTTTATCTAAGGGTATTTGTATTACTTACATTACACACATTGCCTAATGCAATAATCTGTTGCTTGCAACTTAATACTGAAAGGGGTGCGGACGCTAACCGGAAGGTGGATTATTAGTCATAGATGCGGTTGGAACGGTCTATGTATATTGTTGTAATGCCCAAATGAATATCACACTAGACATCATAACTATAGTATATGCATCATTATGCACTTCTTTATTCTGTCAATTGCCCAACTGTAATTTGTTTACCCGCATGTATGCTATTATTATTTATGGAGAGACACCACTAGTGAACTGTGGACTCCGGTCCTTTTTCCTTAAACTGTTAAACAATCCTACTGCAATCCTGTTACTTTCATTCTCTGCGAACAAACATCATTTTCCACACATACGTTTAATCCTTTGTTACAGCAAGCCAGTGAGATTGACAACCTCACTGTTAAGTTGGGGCAAAGTATCTTGGTTGTGTTGTGTGCAGGTTCCACGTCAACTACTGCAGCACTTTTCTGGCGCCGTTGTCACCTTGAGAAGATTCTTAGTTTCCTACTGGTTCGATAACCTTGGTTTCACAACTGAGGGAAACTAGCAGCTGCACTACTTCATACCTTCCTCTTGGGGTTCCCAACAACACCTCACCGGTGCATCAAGCATTTTTCTGGCGCCGTTACCGGGGAAACAAGATTCTTCTACGAGGGGAGTCTCTCACATCCAATCTTTTTATTTTGTTATTGTCTTGCTTAGTTTATTTTTATTATTGTCTTGTTTGCTTAATATCAAAAATACAAAAAAAAATTAGTTACTTGCATTGTTATTTTTATTTCGGTTTGTCTTTTATTTTGCTAAAAATGGGTAGTCCTTAAGTTGAAGTTCGTTCGTTTAAACAACAAGGGGGAGAAAGTTTGAAAGATGCATGGTATAGGATAAATGATGCTCATCAAAAATGCACTAAGAAACATTCCACTCTAATCCTCCTTATGAATTTTTTATGTTGGTATTTCTAGTTGGTATAGTTATGTTCTTGACACTCTTACGGGGGTAACTTTCTTGGTACACCTGCTTTGGAAGCCTGCAATTTAATTGAAAGTTTGGTAGGATCACCACCACCTATTAAAGAAACTAAAACTGAAATCACTTTAGAAGATGTTATTAAAAGGTTGGATTCTATGGAGATTTTTTTTCTTGATAATGCTAGCAAGGTTAATGATTCAATAGAGGATATTAATGGAAGAATCACTGCTTTAGAAACTAGCAACACCCTTGACACCCATAATCATAGGATATGTGAATTAGAATAGGCTATGGAGACTTTAAGTTCAACTTTTTCCTCTATTAAAACTAAGAAAGACAAAGTCTTTGTAGAAAGGGAGCAAAAGTTTATCTATATTCCAAAGCCCAAACCCCTTAATATGCCTAAATATGATGGTAATGATTTACGTAATAGGACACCTTCATGGATACCTAAAGCACCTATTGCAAGCAACAATGTCTTGGATGAAATTATTGATGTTGATGCTTCATCTTTTCGAAATACTTGAATATCACTTTCTGCGCCTAGCTGAAAGGCGTTAAAGAAAAGCGCTTATGGGAGACAACCCACTTTTTATTTCTGTTATTTTATTTTATTGAGTCAAGGAAGATGTTTACCTCTGTAGTAATTCCTTTGTATCTTTACTTTATTGCATTGTTGTGTCAAGTTAAAACTCTAGTAGAAAGTTAATGCTAGATTTAGATTGCTGTGCTGAAACTGTTTTCTGCTGTCCACCGTTAAATTCATAACTCCTTACAGAAAAATTTAATAAATCTAATATTTTCTGTGCGTAATCCTCAGATATATATGCAACTTTCATTAGTTTTGAGTTTTCTGATTTGAGCAAGTTAAGTGTCTCGAAAAAATTCGTATTTAGGGACTGTTCTGTTTTTAACAGATTCTGCCATTTATTTTGCAATGCCTCTTTTACTATTTTGAATGGATCTTTTTGTTACATAAAGTATCAGTGGCTGTAGCTAATGTCCAGTAGCATTGGTAGCAATTGTGTTCATGCAGAATACAAGAATTTTTTGTGCACTAACCCTCTAATGAAGTTTACTTTGAGTTTGGTGTGGAGAAAGTTTTCAAGGATCAAGAGAGAAGGATGATGTGATGTGATCAAGAAGATGAAAGAGCCAAAGCTTGGGGATGCCCCCACGGGTCACCCAAGCATACTTCAAGAAGACTCAAGCGTCAAAGCTTGGGGATGCCCAAGGCATCCCCTTCTTCATCAACAAACTATCAGGTCATCTCTAGTGAAACTATATTTTAATTCCGACATATCTTATGTGCTTTACTTGAAGCGTCTGTTTGTTTTTTGTTTTTGTTTTTGTTATTTTCATTCTCTGAATAAAATGGATCCTAGCATTCCTTTGTGTGAGAGAGACACGCTCCGCTTTTTATTATGAATACTCGTATTATTCACTTATATTTGTTGAGTATTGTTCTATGTTATTTCAATACTATTAGCTCTTGTTTTTCATGCATCTCTTGTTAGAGCTGTTACTTTTTCATATGTTAAACTCTCATATCTCATTGTTATATACTTGGAGAGTTTATCTTTTAAATAAGTTGATTGATGTTTGGTTGGAAACAGAAAATGCTAAATGTGGTAGATGGTATAATGAAAAGATATACATGCTCTTATTGATTGTTATCTTGTATGTTGTGGTGCTTGGCAATTGTTTTGAGCTCTCAAGTAGATCATGTTTAAGCTTTTACATCATCTAGTTAAAACCTATTAGTGAAGAACTACCGTAAAACTTGTTGAAATTTGGTTTGCATGTTTGATATCTCTAAGGTCTAGATATTTTTCTAGTAAAGGTGTTTGAACAACAAGGAAGACAATGTAGAGTTTTATAATACTTGCAATATATTTTTATATACGTCTTGTTGTCATAGTTTATACTTGTGTTTGCTTCAAATAACCTTGCTAGCCAAAGCCTTGTACTGAGAGGAAATGCTTCTCGTGCATCCAAAACCTTGAGTCAAAACCCATGCCATATGTGTCTACCATACCGACCTACTACATGGTATTTCCTGCCATTCCAAGCAAATACTTCGTGTGCTACCTTTTATTATTCAAAACCTACTATCTCTTATTTGTGTCAATGTTTATTAGCTCATGAGTAAGTATGTGGTGTTACGGATATCAACCTTGTCATTTGCTCCTAGACAGACTTTCACAATCGGACTAGTGGCATATACATCCGCTTATCCATTAACTTTGCAAAAAGAGCTGGCAAATGGGGTGCCCAGTCCCAATTAATTACAACTTTAACCGCTTCAATCTCTTCACATTTTTGCCCTGATCTAATCAGTCAAGTAATGACAACAGTTTTTAACTATATGTGTAAACAAAAGAGATAAGAGGGATGATCTACCTTGCTGGTAGAAATAACGTCCTTCATAGGAGCCGCTCTTGAAAGTCTGGTTGACAAGGGGGGTAGAGTGCCCATTACCATTCGTTGACAACAACAAACACCTATCAAAACTTACTTTCATGCTCTCTATATGATTTCAAAAACCTATAAAAACTAAAAAGCTCTAGCACATGTTTGTATCACTCCTTCCCTCTGCGAAGGGCCTTTATTTTATTTTATGTTGAGTCAGTTTACCTACTTCTTTCTGTCTTAGAAGCAAACACTTGTGTCAACTGTGTGCAACAATTCTTATATGCTTACTTATTGCACTTGTTATATTCCTTTGTGTTGACAACTATCTATATGATATACATGTTACAAGTTAAAAGCTAATGCTTAAACATATATCTTTCTTTGTGTTGCTTCAATGCTCTTTTACTTAGAGAATATTGCTTTATGAGTTAACTTTCATGTGAATCATTTTGATGCTTGTTTGAAAGTACTATCCATGAAAAGTTTTTGCTTATATTATGTAGTTGTTTACTCCTTGTCTATTTGTTAGTAAACTATAAACCATTGCTTTGAAGAACTTCATTCATAACATGAGCCTTACATTATTATATGATCAAGATTGTGTGAAGCATGTCACTTCGGAAATTATTCTTGTTATCGTTTTACCTACTCGGGACGAGTAGAACTAAGCTTGGGGATGCTTGATACGTCTCAAACGTATCTATAATTTCTTATGTTCCATGATTATATTATACCACTTGCTACATGTTTTATATACACTTTTATATCATTTTATGCATTTTCTGGGACTAACCTATTAACAAGATGCCACAGTGCCAGTTGCCTGTTTTCTGCTGTTTTTGGTTTCAGAAAAGTTGTTAAAGAAATATTCTCGGAATTGGACAAACAAAACGTCAAAGTGCTTAAAATTCCCAGGAGGTTCCAGAACACCGAAGAGGAGACGGAGGAGGAGCCCGAGGGGCCCACACCCCCTCGTGGCGCGGCACCCCTCTGGCCGCGCGAGCAAGGGGTGTGGGGCCCTAGAGGCCCCCCCACCTTCGCCCTTTCGCCTACTTAAACCCCCCGAGAATACAAGCCCTAGGACGCGCACATTTTTCCTCCACGAAGTCCAGAGCCGCCGCCGTCGTCAACCCTAAATCGGGAGGGTTCAGAACCTCTTCCCGGCACCCTGCCGGAGAGGGGAATCATCACCGGAGGGCTCTACATCACCATGCCCGCCTCCGGAGTGATTCGTGAGTAGTTCATCCTTAGACTACGGGTCCATAGCAGTAGATAGATGGTTGTCTTCTCCTCTTGTGCTACCATGTTTAGATCTTGTGAGCTGCCTATCATGATCAAGATCATCTTTATGTAATGCTACATGTTGTGTTTGCTGGGATCCGATGAATATTGAGTACTATGTTATTGCTTCATAATATATCTTGTGAGTGCGTTGTTTATGATCTTGCATGCTCTCCGTTGCTAGTAGATGCTCTGGCCAAGTAGATGCTTGTGACTCCAAGAGGGGGTATTTATGCTCGATAGTAGGTTCATGTCTCTATTTAATCTGGGGTAGTGACAGCAAGCTCTAAGATAGTAGATGTACTGTTGCTACTAGGGATAAAACAATAGTACTTTATCTAAGGGTATTTGTATTACTTGAAGGGGATCGCATGCAGAAAACAAAAAATTTCCTAACACGGATAACCTTAAACTAGCCAGAATCTATACTATGCAGATATAGTAGTACGCAGGGGGTTCGGTGCACATACCCTTGTAGACCGAAAAGCGGGGATTACGCTCCCGCACAAGCGTTGTCGATGAAGCCGACGAAGACTTCGATGCCGTGTAGAGGAAGCAGACCTCTAGCACCACTAGCGTGGTGCCTCACAGGGCGTCACACACGTACGGTGAAGCCGACGAACTCCGGGCTCCGATCCAAAGACGAAGCAGCGGAAGACTGGGACCGGAAGACCAACAGCGCGGCGGCGTGCGTATGCTGGAGAAAACTTATCCTTGGCGCAACTCCAAACTGGGGAGTCACGGGATCCAAGGAGAGAGAGAGAGAGAGAAACTGGTGTGTCTTCAAAGGCCAGGGTTACCCATTTATATATAGGAGGCCAGGGGCTGCCCAACCTACCAGGCTGGCGGTGTGGGACTATTCCCACACCCCAGCCGGCCAGCCTTGGTGCGCCGGCCTAGGTGGGCCCCATGTGGCCCACCTAGGGCCGGCCGAACAAGCCCCCTCCTCCTGGGGGGGACTCTCCCCCCCTCATGGGCCTCTTTGCCCAAAGAGGCCCATTAAGGGATTTTTGCCTTTAAATAATCAGAAAAACTTAAAATAAAATATATTTAACTATTAATTACACTAATTAATATTAAATACATATTACATAATTTATTCTGGCTCCGAAAACTATTTCGTCGCTGCCCGATCTCCATCGGAACTTTCCCGGGACGTTCCCGGTCTCTCTTTTTCTTATTTTTCTCTTCCGGTAAAATGTCGACTCCCCTTAAGTGTGTTACCCTAGCGGTTCGATTATCTCACCAGACATGATCGAGACTCCTCTCCAATCAATGACTAATTCATGGACCTTGGATACCCAGAATTAATCCCTGCGAGATAACGAATACTTTACCTATCGAACCTGGACGTCTGAGTCTTAAACCTTTTGCCATGCGATACTTAGCGTGTCCGAGACTCGTTCATAGATATCTCCATACCTAGCTTGATCTCGTTACCGACACTGCTAACTTCTACTCGTCCATGATATTATGTCCTGGTGACCCAGTCACACGCTTGCAAGCTCGTTTGACATAATCTCACCGAGTGGGCCCTAGAGTATCTATCCTGCTATGGGACTGGCAAATCCCGCTCTTGATCCCCCGTCTCAACATACTCCTTTCCGACACCCGAGAGGGACACCTTTATTGTCACACTATGTAAGATATGACGTTTGATGCAATCAAAGTGTCTTCCAGGAATAGCAATAAGAGTAGATCTCACGGTCGAAGGCGTAATGACTACGTCCTATAAATATTGGGTATGTCCATCATATCGTTCTACCAACGACATGACTTCATTGTCAAATAGACACCATGTCACATGATCGGGAAACCTCGATCATCAATTGCACAATGAACCAGTCAAATAGAGGCTACTGGGGACCTGGTTGTTTTACGTATCACACGTGTATTAATGTTTCCGCTTAATACAGTTATAGCATGACACAAAAACGTATTATGAACAAAATGAGATATGACAAATAAACTCTTTATTAATTGCCTCTAGGGCATATCTCCTACATTACTTACATTACACACATTGTCTAATGCAATAATCTGTTGCTTGCAACTTAATACTGAAAGGGGTGCAGACGCTAACTGGAAGGTGGATTATTAGTCATAGATGCGGTTGGAACGGTCTATGTATATTGTTGTAATGCCCAAATGAATATCACACTAGACATCATAACTATAGTATATGCATCATTATGCACTTCTTTATTCTGTCAATTGCCCAACTGTAATTTGTTTACCCTCATGTATGCTATTATTATTTATGGAGAGACACCACTAGTGAACTGTGGACCCCGGTCATTTTTCCTTAAACTGTTAAATAATCCTACTGCAATCCTGTTACTTTGATTCTCTGCAAACAAACATCATTTTCCACACATACGTTTAATCCTTTGTTATAGCAAGCCAGTGAGATTGACAACCTCACTGTTAAGTTGGGGCAAAGTATCTTGGTTGTGTGCAGGTTCCACGTCAACTACTGCAGCACTTTTCTGGCGCCGTTGTCACCTTGAGAAGATTCTTAGTTTGATAACCTTGGTTTCACAACTGAGAGAAACTTGCTGCTGCACTACTTCATACCTTCCTCTTGGGGTTCCCAACAACACCTCATCGGTGCATAAAGCATTTTTCTGGCGCCGTTGCCGGGGAAACAAGATTCTTCTACGAGTGGTGTCTCTCACATCCAATCTTTTTATTTTGTTATTGTCTTGCTTAGTTTATTTTTATTATTGTCTTGTTTGCTTAATATCAAAAATACAAAAAAAATTAGTTACATGCATTGTTATTTTTATTTCGGTTTGTCTTTTATTTTGCTAAAAATGGGTAGTCCTGAAGTTGAAGTTCATTCGTTTAAACAACAAGTGGGAGAAAGTTTGAAAGATGCATGGTATAGGATAAATGATGCTCATCAAAAATGCACTAAGAAACATTCCACTCTAATCCTCCTTAGGAATTTTTATGTTGGTATTTCTAGTTGATATAGTTATGTTATTGACACTCTTACGGGGGGTAACTTTCTTGGTACACCTGCTTTGGAAGCCTGCAATTTAATTGAAAGTTTGGTAGGATCATCACCACCTATTAAAGAAACTAAAACTGAAATCACTTTAGAAGATGTTATTAAAAGGTTGGATTCTATGGAGAATTTTTTCTTGATAATGCTAGCAAGGGTAATGATTCAATAGATGATATTAATGGAAGAATCACTGCTTTAGAAACTAGCAACACCCTTGACACCCATAATCATAGGATATATGAATTAGAATAGGCTATGGAGACTTTAAGTTCAACTTTTTCCTCTATTAAAACCAAGAAAGACAAAGCCTTTGTAGAAAGGGAGCAAAAGTTTATCTATATTCCAAAGCCCAAACCCCTTAATATGCCTAAATATGATGGTAATGATTTACGTAATAGGACACCTTCATGGATACCTAAAGCACCTATTGCAACCAACAATGTCTTGGATGAAATTATTGATGTTGATGCTTCATCTCTTGGAAATACTTGAATATCACTTTCTGCGCCTAGCTGAAAGGCGTTAAAGAAAAGCGCTTATGGGAGACAACCCACTTTTTATTTCTGTTATTTTATTTTATTGAGTCAAGGAAGATGTTTACCTCTGTAGCAATTCCTTTGTATCTTTACTTTATTGCATTGTTGTGTCAAGTTAAACCTCTAGTAGAAAGTTAATGCTAGATTTAGATTGCTGTGCTGAAACTGTTTTCTGCTGTCCACTGTTAAATTCATAACTCCTTACAGAAAAATTGAATAAATATAATATTTTCTGTGCGTAATTCTCAGATATGTATGCAACTTTCATTAGTTTTGAGTTTTCTGATTTGAGCAAGTTAAGTGTCTCGAAAAAATTCGTCTTTAGGGACTGTTCTGTTTTTAACAGATTCTGCCATTTATTTTGCAATGCCTCTTTTACTATTTTGAATGGATCTTTTTGTTACATAAAGTATCAGTGACTGTAGCTAATGTCCAGTAGCATTGGTAGCAATTGTGTTCATGCAGAATATAAGAATTTTTTGTGCACTAACCCTCTAATGAAGTTTACTTTGAGTTTGGTGTGGAGAAAGTTTTCAAGGATCAAGAGAGAAGGATGATGTGATGTGATCAAGAAGATGAAAGTGCATGGTTGCCCCCATGCGTGGTTTTGGTAATTAATGACAATCCTTATGGACTAATGTTTACATTGAGATATTCTTATAGATCTTGTCCATGAGAAATTATAGGAGTTCATGTGTTGGACTCTTCAAGATGACATAATGACCAATGCTCTATTCAAGGGTTTATATGAAGATAGATGGGATGATACGAGAATGATCAAGATGTTGATCAACACACAAAGCTACAAGATGTACCAAGTGGATCATGTATCTGTTGGGATGGTAAGCTCTTGTCCATATAGCTTTGTGTACTAACCCAAGTGTGTGTGTGGTATCTATATGTTGGGCTAGGTATCTTCCCATGGGCTTGCAACAAGAAGAACATCTCATAGAGCTCATGGACGATGATGTCATGCGGTGTTCGTCATCAAGGTTAAGAAGTGCAAGACCAAGAGAAGCATTTCGGAGATATCTTATGCTCGAAGCTTCAAGATTGACATGAAGACGAAGCTAAGCGAGGCTCTCCCATAATGGCGTATGGGGGAGTATTTGGAGAAGTCTTCATCAAGCATGTGCTAGCAAGCGCAATCAAGAAAGGTGGTCCACTTGGAGAGACCAAGATCGTCATCATCTAGCTCAAGTGGAATGCTCAAGACAAAGGTATGATCTTGATAGGGCTATAGGATAGATAGGCGTACTATCAAGAGGGGCTCTCGAGTGAGTAACTTGATCGTATCTTTGTGGAGAGCTCAAACCTTTGCATGCTTGGCATATCATCTTTCTTGGTTCTTATTTGGTTTTTCTCCGTGTTGGGTTTCGGTCCTTGTCGTGATCTTCATGACAAGACCAAGTCCTTCGAAAATGGTTTTACTTTGGAAAACTTGCCTTTTATCCATGTGAGGATTTAGAGCATGGTTTATCTCCATACTAAGCTCTAGTTCATCAAAAACAGATTTCGTATGAATATCTTGTTGCGTTTTTGTTGAAGGAGGTTTTACCGGTTTGCATTGTTTAGGAAAGTTCAACCTTTCCCCATTTGGTTTTATCCTCACATGATGGACTGTGATGTTTCTATGCACATTCAAGTAGAGCTCGTTGTAACGATTCCAACGAGCCAAAAATCATCGAAAACGGAGTCCGGATGAAAAAGATATTGACGTTTTCGTTTACCAGTTTCTGCAGTTTCTGGACACTGCGGTAGTACCGCGATTTCAGGCAGTACTACCGCCCATTCCAGAAGGTTTCGCGTTTTCTGAGTTTACGAAATGCCCAGGCAGTAGTACCGGGTTTTGGGGGGCGGTAGTACCGACCCTGCGGAGAAAAACTGCATAACGGTTGGATTTTGGAGGCCCTATTTAAAGGGGTCTTCTTCCCCATTGAACCCAAGCTCTTGAGCACGTTTTTCTCCTCCATTGTTGACATTCTTGAGCTTGCCTATCTCTCAATCCCTCCATTGAATCTTCCATATTCTTGAGGGAAAAGTGAGAGGAGATCTAGATCTACAATCCCACCAATCCATATCTCCTCTAAGTGAGGGGAACCTAGTGGATCTAGATCTTGGAGTTCCTTTGTGGTTCTTCTCCTTTGCTCTTCCTCTCCTCTCCCCCATAAGCATTAGTTGCTTTTGGTGGGATTTGAGAGTGAAGGATTTGACTCCTTTGTGGATTCCTTGTTCTTCCTCTCTTCTCCCCCCATAAGCATTAGTTGCTTTTGGTGGGATTTGAGAGTGAAGGATTTTGAGCACTTGTGCTCTTGCCTTTTGCATTTGGTGCATCGGTGTGCTCTCCACGAGGATTCGTGGAAGTTGAAAGTTTGTGAGCTTGTTACTCTTGGGTCATTGGACCCTAGACGCCTTTGTGGTGGTTGGACCCTTGTGTGGTCACTTGAAGCCGTTCGGGAGCCCCCAATCCCATTGTGGGTTGTGCCCCGGATTGTTGTTGGAGGCCGTTCGGGAGCCCCCAATACCATTGTGGGTTGTGCCCCGGATTGTTGTTGAAAGGCTCCGGATTCCGCCTCGAAGGAATTCCGATAGTGGAAGGTGAACCAAGCCTTTGTGGTGCGGTTCATCGGAGAAGAAGGTGAAACCTTTGTGGTTGTTGAACCGTTGTGTCGGTTCACACCTCTCCAACGAGACGTACTCCCTTAACAAGGAGGAACTCGGGAATACATCCTCGTCTCCGCGTGCCTCGGTTATTTCTATACCCGAGCTTTTATTTATGCACTTTACATTGTGATAGCCTTCGTGCTTGAAGTATTCTATATTGCTATCACCTTGTTATTTATCTTGCTTAGCATAAGTTGTTCGTGCACATAGGTGAGCCTAGTTTTTTTAGGTTGTCGGCTTGTTAATTTAAACACCTAGTTTTATTCCGCAATTATCAAGCCTAAACCGGAAAAGTTTTAAACCGCCTATTCACCCCCCCCCCCCCCCTCTAGGCGACATCATTGTCCTTTCAGAAGATGAAAGAGCCAAAGCTTGGGGATGCCCCCACGGGTCACCCAAGCATACATCAAGAAGACTCAAGCGTCAAAGCTTGGGGATGCCCAAGGCATCCCCTCCTTCATCAACAAACTATCAGGTCATCTCTAGTGAAACTATATTTTAATTTCGACACATCTTATGTGCTTTACTTGAAGCGTCTGTTTGTTTTTTGTTTTTGTTTTTGTTATTTTCATTCTCTGAATAAAATGGATCCTAGCATTCCTTTGTGTGAGAGAGACACGCTCCGCTTTTTATTATGAATACTCGTATTATTCACTTATATTTGTTGAGTATTGTTCTATGTTATTTCAATACTATTAGCTCTTGTTTTTCATGCATCTCTTGTTAGAGCTGTTAGTTTTTATATGTTAAACTCTCATATCTCATTGTTATATACTTGGAAAGTTTATCTTTTAAATAAGTTGATTGGTGTTTGGTTGTAAACAGAAAATGCTAAATGTGGTAGATGGTATAATGAAAAGATATACATGCTCTTATTGATTGTTATCTTGTATGTTGTGGTGCTTGGCAATTGTTTTGAGCTCTCAAGTAGATCATGTTTAAGCTTTTACATCATGTAGTTAAAACCTATTAGTGAAGAACTACCGTAAAACTTGTTGAAATTTGGTTTGCATGTTTGGTATCTCTAAGGTCTAGATATTTTCTAGTAAAGGTGTTTGAACAACAAGGAAGACAATGTAGAGTTTTATAATACTTGCAATATATTTTTATATACGTCTTGTTGTCATAATTTATACTTGTGTTTGCTTCAAATAACCTTGCTAGCCAAAGCCTTGTACTGAGAGGAAATGCTTCTCGTGCATCCAAAACCTTGAGCCAAAACCCATGCCATATGTGTCCACCATACCGACCTACTACATGGTATTTCCTGCCATTCCAAGCAAATACTTCATGTGCTACCTTTTATTATTCAAAACCTACTATCTCTTATTTGTGTCAATGTTTATTAGCTCATGAGTAAGTATGTGGTGTTACGGATATCAACCTTGTCATTTGCTACTAGACAGACTTTCACAACCGGACTAGTGGCATATACATCCGATTATCCATTAACTTTGCAAAAAGAGCTGGCAAATGGGGTGCCCACTCCCAATTAATTACAACTTTAACCGCTTCAATCTCTTCACATTTTTGCACTGATCTAATCAGTCAAGCAATGACAACAGTTTTTAACTATATGTGTAAACAAAAGAGATAATAGGGATGATCTACCTTGCTGGTAGAAATAACGTCCTTCATGGGAGCCGCTCTTGAAAGTATGGTTGACAAGGGGGGTAGAGTGCCCATTACCATTCGTTGACAACAACAAACACCTATCAAAACTTACTTTTATGCTCTCTATATGATTTCAAAAACCTATAAAAACTAAAAAGCTCTAACACATGTTTGCATCACTGCTTCCCTCTGCGAAGGTCCTTTATTTTATTTTATGTTGAGTCAGTTTACCTGCTTCTTTCTGTCTTAGAAGCAAACACTTGTGTCAACTGTGTGCAACAATTCTTATATGCTTACTTATTGCACTTGTTATATTCCTTTGTGTTTACAACTATCTATATGATATACATGTTACAAGTTGAAAGCCAATGCTTAAACTTATATCTTCCTTTGTGTTGCTTCAATGCTCTTTTACTTAGAGACTATTGCTTTATGAGTTAATTTTCATGTGAATCATTTTGATGCTTGTTTGAAAGTACTATCCATGAAAAGTTTTTGCTTATATGATATAGTTGTTTACTCCTTGTCTATTTGTTAGCAAACTATAAACCATTGCTTTGAATCACTTAATTCATAACATGAGCCTTACATTATTATATGATCAAGATTGTGTGAAGCATGTCACTTCAGAAATTATTCTTGTTATCGTTTTACCTACTCGGGACAAGTAGAACGAAGCTTGGGGATGCTTGATACGTCTCAAACGTATCTATAATTTCTTATGTTCCATGCTTATATTATACCACTTGCTACATGTTTTATATACACTTTTATATCATTTTATGCATTTTCTGGGACTAACCTATTAACAAGATGTCACAGTGCCAGTTGCCTGTTTTCTGCTGTTTTTGGTTTCAGAAAAGTTGTTAAGGAAATATTCTCGGAATTGGACAAACAAAACGTCAAAGTGCTTAAAATTCCCAGGAGGTTCCAGAACACCGGAGAGGAGACGGAGGAGGAGCCCGAGGGGCCCACACCTCTCGTGGCGCGGCCCCCCCTCTGGCCGCGCGAGCAAGGGGTGTGGGGCCCTCGAGGCCCCCCCGCCTTTGCGTTTTCGCCTACTTAAACCCCCTGAGAATACAAGCCCTATGACGCGCACCTTTTTCCTCCACGAAGTCCAGAGCCGCCGCCGTCGTCAATCCTAGATCGGGAGGGTTCAGAACCTCTTCCCGGCACCCTGCCGGAGAGGGGAATCATCACTGGAGGGCTCTACATCACCATGCCCGCCTCCGGACTGATGCGTGAGTAGTTCATCCTTAGACTACGGGTCCATAGCAGTAGCTAGATGGTTGTCTTCTCCTCTTGTGCTACCATGTTTAGATCTTGTGAGCTGCCTATCATGATCAAGATCATCTTTATGTAATGCTACATGTTGTGTTTGCTGGGATCCGATGAATATTGAGTACTATGTTATTGCTTCATAATATATCTTGTGAGTGCGTTGTTTATGATCTTGCATGCTCTCCGTTGCTAGTAGATGCTCTGGCCAAGTAGATGCTTGTGACTCCAAGAGGGGGTATTTATGCTCGATAGTAGGTTCATGTCTCTATTTAATCTGGGGTAGTGACAGCAAGCTCTAAGATTGTAGATGTACTGTTGCTACTAGGGATAAAACAGTAGTACTTTATCTAAGGGTATTTGTATTACTTGAAGGGGATCGTATGCAGAAAACAAAAAATTTCCTAACACGGATAACCTTAAACTAGCCAGAATCTATACTATGCAGATATAGTAGTACGCAGGGGGTTCGGTGCACATACCCTTGTAGACCGAAAAGCGGGGATTACGCTCCCGCACAAGCGTTGTCGATGAAGCCGACGAAGACTTCGATGCCGTGTAGAGGAAGCAGACCTCTAGCACCACTAGCGTGGTGCCTCACAGGGCGTCACACACGTACGGTGAAGCCGACGAACTCCGGGCTCCGATCCAAAGACGAAGCAGCGGAAGACTGGGACCGGAAGACCAACAGCGCGGCGGCGTGCGTATGCTGGAGAAAACTTATCATTGGCGCAACTCCAAACTGGGGAGTCACGGGATCCAAGGAGAGAGAGAGAGAAACTGGTGCGCAACTTAATACTGAAAGGGGTGCAGACGCTAACCGGAAGGTGGATTATTAGTCATAGCTGCGATTGGAACGGTCTATGTATATTGTTATAATGCCCAAATGAATATCACACTAGACATCATAAATATAGTATATGCATAATTATGCACTTCTTTATTCTGTCAATTGCCCAGCTGTAATTTGTTTATCCGCATGTATGCTATTATTATTTATGGAGAGACACCACTAGTGAACTGTGGACCCCGGTCCTTTTTCCTTAAACTGTTAAACAATCCTACTGCAATCATGTTACTTTCATTCTCTGCAAACAAACATCATTTTCCACACATACGTTTAATCCTTTGTTACAGCAAGCCAGTGAGATTGACAACCTCACTGTTAAGTTGGGGCAAAGTATCTTGGTTGTGTTGTGTGCAGATTCCACGTCAACTACTCCAGCACTTATCTGGCGCCGTTGTCACCTTGAGAAGATTCTTAGTTTCCTAAAGGTTCGATAAAATTGGTTTCACAACTGAGGGACCTTCCTCTTGGGGTTCCCAACAACACCTCACCGGTGCATCACATGTCCCTCCCCTTGCGTTGCACAAAACACCACATCCATCATTTTTTGCGGCTTCCACCTGGTTGTGGTCTAATCATTGTGTTTTCCACTAATTAGTCATCTTATCAGTTTATTAACTCCATAGCAAGCAAAATTAACACTTAGCCTTGTATGTCAATGCTCCGATTGTTGTCAAAATATGTAGACTCCATCGCAAGTCTATATTGTTTTACATATAAAATATCCGTGACGTGACACCATAAGCAAATCACAAAAATAATTGTTCGTAAACAACTCATGAAATCATGATTTACATGGTTTAATAATACTATTTAAACATTAATTGTATGTCAATGTTTCAATTAATTTTCTTTTGGAAGAATTTAAAAATTCATGAAGGGTTAATTGTTCATTAAAAAATTATGAATTTTTCATGCACTTAGCAACAATTTTTTGCTTTAAAATATTTTGTACACTTATATTTTAAAATAAATCCCCATGGCACACTAAAAAGATCTTAAGAAAATTGACATAACAATGAATTTATAAATTTTCTATCTAAAAGTTTGTTCAGTATTTCAAATGGATAATTAGTGTTCAAAATAGTTTTATTAAACCTTGCAAATCATGATTTCATGAGTACAATTATTTTTCGTACTCTCCTACATAAAGACTCGCTCCGTTACAAGCGACTGAATCCCAACATGGATCTGATCTAGACAATGATTCAGTTGATCCAGAGCTGCCACCCAATCTCTTCTAATCCGTTTCTCCCAATCCATTCCAATCCCTCTATGCAAACATGTGTGCAGAGTCGTGGCGTCGGCGCTGGCTAGGAATTATTTCCACAAAGTCGGATGGAGAGAGAAAAATTCCATACACAGCCTAAAGAAAATTTCTGATCTGGTCTGGGTAATAATCCAGACAGGGCCCAAACGAAGACCACGGTTTGACGAGTCTGGAAGAATTACCTCGCCCGGCTGGTTACCCGGGATTGGGCTGCATCTCTGGGTTTTAACGAACAAGGCCTAAGTGAGTACATGGGCCTGCCGGGCTGTATGGGAGTCTACATATTGGTCCGTATGGAACCGAGAACCAGCGAAAAGCTTTCTACAACTCTGTCATGGCTCTCAACCTCAGGTGCGCGGCTGGCGGCGGCGGCGGCGGCGGCGGCGGCGCCTACTTGACGCCGCCGAGAAACAGATGCTGCGGCGCCGGCGCTGCACGACCTGCTGCCACCACCAAGAGGATACAAGGGCTCAGCGTCCTCCCGAGGGTTCCGTACTCACCATGCTCCAGAGTTCCAAGGGTATCGGTAAGCTGCCACGCGACTGCTCTTTGTTCTTTGTGGATCTAAATTCCAAACCCAGACCTAAGCCGATTCCTTGTAGCGCTCCTCGACTGATTCCTCCCCTCTGTGGGATGATCAACATCTACTTCGAAACGAGCGGAGAAACGATACGTGGGAGGCGCTGAAGACCATGGTCGAAGACATGTTCAGGCCCCTGGCTCGCAACATCTCTGACATCCTATCCCTTAACAGCATCTACAACCTCGAGGACTACCAAGTCGGCATGCCATTTGGTAATATGTTGTGCAGTACCTGACATCAGACTATATATGTGTAACTGAAAAAGTCTCTAGAAAGAACAGTTGCATCCACTGATCCAGGCTGTATATATTTGCTGATTTTGTTATACTGCTTGTACTCTCTCCGTTCTAATTTAATTGACTTGCTATCCACCAAATATGGATGTATCTAGACATGTTACATGTATAGATACATCCACATGTAGTGAATAGCAAGTCAATTAAAATGGAACGGAGGGAGTACATGCCTACTTGTGCAGGCGCTTTTCTTGGCTGCGTCTTTTGCTACCGGCTGTGGAAGGCTGCTCCCTCTGTCTTTGTTGATGCAGCACTTGCCTACGGATTCTATAAACTCAGTGTTGTGTCCTCTCAGCTGCGTCGGCAAGGCAAATGCAACGATTGGGTATCCCGTTTGAAATTTGGTAAGTGGATGTTATCACTTTTATCTTTAGAAAGTAATAAATCAAAGTTGTAACCTTAATTATCTTGATTGAACTTTTGATCAACTCCAAATTTCTTTCAGGTATTGTAGCTATTATGGCTACTAAGGACTTCACGAAGAGCTATGAACTCTTGGATATTGTCAGGTTGCTATGAACCTTTTTGTTTTTGTTTTTTGATATTCTTACTAATTGTTAATTCCATCAGGTGGAGTGGATCTAGTCTGTTCTCAATATGTGAATTATCATAAAAAACATTTTGCACCGTTAATGTTTTTTTAATCTTATCTTCTTTAAGTTAAACTTGTAACTAGGTTGATGAAAAATGTTTTATTTGATTGCTTGGCATTCAACAGCTAAATGTGTGCACTATACATTGTGTTCTTCTTAGATCTCCCTTAGCATAGTAGATCAAAAGCGTTAGATTATACGGTTTTGCTAGTTCTAAGTCGCCTGAGAACTCACGAGTTATCGGTCACGTCCACCACCGTTCGATCATGCGCCAAGATGCGTGCGTTTTTCCTTTTTTTTTCTTTTTTTTTTCACGTTTTTACAGTTGCATGCGACATGTAACTGAAATTTTCTGATTATAAGCGGTTTGCAACTGAATTTTTTCCAGTTGCAATTGGTCGAAACAGATTTTTTTTAGTTACAAGTGGGTTGTAACCGGATTTTTCGGTTGCAAGTGGGTTGCAACTGAATTTTTTCGGATAATTTTTGAATTTGAACATTTTGGGCCAGAACTCATGCTTAGAGTTCTCGGTCGACTGAGCTCTAGACGCACCCTAGATTATATTATGTGGTCTTTCTTTATAGCTTTGCATTTATTATTCTATTGCTAGACTTTATTTTTACATGTGATATATGGTTATTGTTCCCTATGATATAATTTTGCTAATATTTGCATCGCTCATTAATTTGTCTAGAAGACTTGTCACCAACCATTTGTTTTTTTTATCAGGATGCCGGTTTTCTCTCTTTATCTTGGGACATTCATTTATGATATGGGAGGTATGAAGAAAGAGGCGAAGTATTATTTCTTCATGATGATTAATCAGTTAAAAACGAAGGGAGGACGTCAAGAATTGCTCAGAATAATGTTTTCTTAGGACTAGATATCTCCGTATGATGATTGCTTCCGACAAAAAATAACTCTAGATACTATAGAGTGCGTAAATCCTTTTTATAATATTATTTTGCAAACGATTCAACACATGTAATAATAAGTTATATGCAAGGTTACTTATCTATACTTTTACATTTGTACATAAGCTATTATTTGTTGGCATATACTTTATGCGTTTATTATTGTTTGGCCTTTTTGTGCAGGTTTCAAAATGTTCTTGTTTTTGCATTTTCTTTCAAGTGAACCAGTTATACTATTTTTATTTTTTAAACAAACGATTATACTATCTTTGTATTTATGTTTTCTTCATAACTTTCAAACTTACTGTAAGTTGTTATATAGGACAAGCGTCTGACTAATTAGACCATCTCCACTCGGGACGCCCAAACGGTCGCCCAATGGCCTTTGGGGTGTGTCAGACAGATTTTCGCTGCCACTCTCGGCGTCCAAATTTGTTTTCTGTCTGGCGCAGACCATTTTTTTTGTCTGGTACGTCCAGTCCATGCGCTCCGCTTGGGGAGTGGATGGGATGCGTCGGACGAAACGAAACTCGTCGCCACGTCGGCCTCCGACGTGTGGGTCATGCCTATGCCTGTCATTGAGATGTCAAGACCGGTCAGCTGAATTAATGGCGGACAACGTCTCGGCGGGCACCTGCACCTCTTTGCGGCGACGAAACGTCTGCGCCACGACGGAGTCAATGCAGGCGAGCACGCCTTTTGAAGCGTCATTGTAAATGGTGTGCCAGCCAGGCTGTTGGCTGGCCGGAGTTAAGGCGTGCTCATCTGTTCTCCTTCTCCAACCACTATATAGGGCGGGTTCCCTTCGCCGTCTCCACCACAACACCACTCTTCACCACCACTTAGCCATATTTTCTTCCCCCGACCATGGAGCTCCCATGACGGGCGAGGAACGTGCTGTGTCTTCGGGAGGCGACTCAGGCCCGCAGAGCGCGCTATAGTGAGCATGCGATCCTCAAGGCGATACGCTCCTCCGCCTCCATGCTAGCCGGCCGACGCCGAACGACCACGAGGCGGGCTCATCCGCGCCTCCACCGCCTCTGCCATCGGGGGACCTGCTCACGGAAGCCGAGGCGCGGGAGCTCGTCCGCACCAACACTTTGGTGTCGGCGAACTGCCGCCTCCCCGAGGGATGGGCGGTGAACCCGGCGCACGTGCTGGTCCCTCCTGAGTTAACTGGTGAGGAACGCCTAGACTACATCGAGAGGAGCCACCTCTCTACCTGCTGCCGGAGCTGATCGACGACCCTCGGTACGCCCCGAACTCGACGTACTGCGATGAGCAGGTCGGCTGGGAGAACACCTACCGCCTCAACTCCTTCGCACGCGAGCCGTCTGCGAGCTGGTTCAGCTCCGATGACGTCCTCACCAACACTTCCGATGAGGACTTTCCGCTGGCATGAAGAGGGAGAGGGTCCGCTACAAGGCGGCGCAGGTGGCGCAACGCGAAAGAGAAGAAGGCTGCGTGCAACCTCCTCCGCCGCAACCTCAACAAGAGGCAGACGAAGTTGACGGTGACAATGACGGTTCCGAGGACTGGCCGTCGCCTGAGAGTGACCCAGGCCACATGTAGCTCGCCATTGCGGACGACATAGCCGCCATCGCCGCCGAGAGTCCTCCGCCGCCACCACCGGCTACCTCTACTGCCTCTGCTCGTGGTGCCGCTGGCCTCCCCTCCCTGACGCCGTGCTGGCAGGTTCCTGCCCGAACATCCGGTCCCTCGCGTGCCACCCTACCAATTAGGGTTTAGGTTTCTAAATTTATGTGCTTTCGTCTTTTTACGAATTATCTGTAGTTCGAATGAATTTTAGCTACTTCCGCTGCAAGTGGGGAGCAAATATGTCCATAGGCAAAAAGCCGTCCAGACGGCGCCCAAATGACGCGTCCGAAAAGCATTTGGGCGGCCATTTGGACGCCACGAATGGAGATGCTCTTAGCAGGGCCGATCCTGATAAGTCGGGGCGTGTGCGAGAAATCAAAATGGGCCATTTGTTAGCTTAAGTGTACCAAACCTCTTTTCACAAGATAAATGGAGAGCGGACGCTCTCTCCACAAAACCTTGAAGTTTACATTCTCTTTAATGCATCACCGATTACCACATTGTTTTATAAAAGACTAAAAAATATTCTGATTTAGTTTGCATCGTGGATGTTTAACACATTGCATAAATGAAAGTTTTCCAAATAACAAATGTATCTAAGTAATACTAGTTCATGAAAAAATATGACAAGTTATGTAAGATAAAATGCACTTCAACTACGAATCGCCTCATAGCATGATGTTGCAGGAATGCTCTTCTTTTTTCACTGTTCTTGAGTTTCTTCTTCGTTGCTCTCAGTCTCGTATGAGAATAGATAAGAAACCAGAAGGAGTAAAACAAGGATAAAGTGCCACAATGGGAGGCCAAATTGGTCCGGAAATGCGATCCAAATGACACTAAATGCGTCCGCCTCATAGATAAAAATGCACTTCAAGCTATGGGGCTATACTTGAAGCCTGTGCTGCTCAAGTTTGTTTAGACGTTATCTGGGATGTTGGTTTCTTGTGGTTGTGTGTTCCTTGTGTCGTCATAGTAACAGTACATTGGTGGCATCATGTTTTCTTCCCGTAGTGGGCGTCTCGAGTCGAGTTCCTTGTGTTGTCGTAGTAACATTACATTGGTGGCATCAGGTTTTCACCCCGTAGTGGGCATCTCGAGTCGAGGCGTCGCCCAACGGGTTTCCTGGTGCTGCTTCTCCAACTCGCTTCTATCTCCCCAACCCCCTTCTTGTGGTGTGTTTGTATGAGCTCATTTATTTAAGTTAGTTTTAATGGAAAGGGGTGGAAGCCCGGTAAAAAAAAAGAAGTATAACCGTTTGTTTTAAAAAAATAGTATAATTGGTTCAATTGAAAAAAAAGCAAAAGCAAGAACATTTTGAAACCTACACAAAAAGGCAAAACAATAATAAACGCATAAACGATATGCCAACAAATAATAACTTATGTACAAATGTAAAAGTATAGACAATTAACCTTGCATAACTTATTATTACAAGTGCTGAATTGTTTGCAAAATAATATTACAAAAGGATTCACACACTCTATAGTATCTAGTTTTGTTTTCTGCAAAAGTAATCTTCGTATGGAGATATCTATTATTAAGAAAACATTATTCTTAACATTTCTTGAAATCCTCCCTTCCTTTTCAACCGATTCATCGTGAAGGCCAAATAATACTTCACATCTTTCTTCAGACCTCCCACATCATAAATGAATGTCGCAAGATAAAGAGAGAAAACCGGGAACCTGATAAAGAAATAAATGGTCGGTGACAAGTCTTATAGACAAATTAATGAGCGATGAAAATATTAGCATAATTATATAAAGAAAGAGAACAATAACCATATGTCACATCTAAAAATAAAGTCTAGCAATAGAATAATAAAGGCAAAGCTATACAGAAAGACAACATAATATTAACACTTATGATCTACTATGCTAAGGGAGATCTAAGAACACAATGGATAAAGTCAAAAAAAAAGAACACAATGGATAGTGGACACACTTAGCTGGTGAATGCCAATCAATCAAATAAAACATTTGCAATCAAGATAGTTATCAATTTAATTTGAAAAAGATAAGATAAAAACAAAAGGCAGTTAAACAAGTTTTTCTAAATGATAATTCATATATTGATAACAGACTGGATCCACTCCACCTCCTGGAATTCACAATTATTAAAGAATATCGGAAAACCAAAAAAAAAAGAAGGGGTTCATACTAACCTGACAATATCCAAGAGTTCATAGCTCTTTGTGAAGTCCTTAGCAGCCATAATAGCTACAATACCTGAAAGACATTTGGAGCTGGTCAAAAGTTTAATCAAGATAAGGTTACAACTTTGATTTTACTTTCTAAAGATAAAAGTGAAAACATCTACTTACCAATTCAAACGGGTTACCCAATCGTTGCATTTGCCTTGCCGACGCAGCTGAGAGGACACGACACTGAGTTTATAGAATCCGTAGGCAAGTGCTGCATCAACAAAGACAGAGGGAGCAGCCTCTACCACAGCCGGTAGCAAAAGACGCCGCCAAGAAAAGCGCCTGCACAAGTAGGCATGTACAAGCAGTATAACAAAATCAGCATATATATACAGCGTGGATCAGTGGATGCAACTGTTCTTTCTAGAGACTTTTTCAGTTACATATATATAGTTTGATGTCAGGTACTGCACAACATATTACCAAATGGCATGCCGACTTGGTAGTCCTCGAGGTTGTAGATGCTGTTAAGGGATAGGATGTCAGAGATGTTTTTTCTCCTATAAATGTGGGTGATACATGTTAGACCAGTAGAGTGAACATTTATTTAGTGTGCACGAACAAAATTTCAAGAGCGATTTTTTTCTTACTAGCACGCAGGGCATGTGTTGAAACAGGTGAGTAAAATCTACCTTGTGTAGGCTTTACCAAGTAAGTTCTCATTTGTAGAACCGCACAGTGTCATAGAACCAGACAGTTTCAACCCATCCACGACACGTTGCGTGGTACGCCAACATACATGTGTTGCCATCATCATCTCACTCTCACGCCACTTCATGTATGACGGAGTATCGGGTTCGGCTAGTAGTGTAATTAACTGAAGTCGGATAAATCATTGGGGGAAGGAGTTGGAATGTAAATGTGTGGCCCCGTTCGATCATCCGCCAAAACCTTCATTCATCATCAAATGAAAACACATAACATGCAACTCCCGCAAAATCAGTAAGGTAACAATGAGCTTGGATAATTTCAATGAAATTATTATTGAGTAGCTGGATCTAGTTGACGCTAAATCAAATATTAAGAGCATATCTTTTCTGGAGATAAATATTTAGCATGTACATCATCTGATTTTCCTGAATGGATATTTGTCGTTCATTGTGCACAAATTAACATATATTTATAATCGAAATATTACAAAACATCATGTGCATATAAGTAAGGACAAATGAACAAATCTTTAGCCTTGATTATTCGTTCCCCTTAATGTTTGATTTTTCTTCACGCCACTGTCACTCCCGGTCGACACCCTGGCAGGCTCGACAGCGACGTCGGCCGAGCACTTACATGCAAATCCGTCGCAGAAGAGTCCCGTTTCATACTTCCTGAAGTTCCTTGCCGTCTCATCATGATTCTAATCTACTCTCTCCGTTTCAAAATCTAAGATGTTTTAGTTTTTTTTCTCAAAGGACCAATATGTAGACTGCCATACAGCCTGGCAGACCCATGTAATGACTTATGTGGGCTTTATTTCCTCAAAGAAGCTTCCTACTCGTGCTCCGTTTAGGAAGTTGAAGCAGCGTTTTGGTTGAGCTACCGACATTGAGCACGGACGATCAGTCCTGCTCGCATCGATCATGACGGCGCCGCCGGCCTTGCTTTGTAGGGCCGCTCTGATAGGCACGGTGAGGCCTCTCGCCCCAGCCCTTTCTCCTCCGAAGCCCCCCCGCACGCGCGTCGCCGGTGCCGGACGCCCCGGCGCACAGCCCGTCATATGCCGCTGCCGCTGGTGAGTGCCGATCGATCTGCCCCGCACCGTTCGTATGCTGACATTGCATCTTTCGTAACCAACTCCATCTGTTTCTTCCCTTGGGTTTGATCGCACCTGCAGCTCTGCACGCGCCGCGGCGACGGCGACGACGTCGTCGGCAGCGGCGGCAGGGGACCCTACGCGTGGCCGTGGGGGGTCGAGTACCTTCCCGAGTATGTGGAGGAGGACTTCCTGGATGCCCAATGCAGGTTCGTGCGCGAGTCCAAGGAGGCGGCGGCTGCACTCAAGGCGGCGGCCGTCGATGCTTGCGCCGCGCTCGTCGACAACTTCAACCACCTCCGCTCACTCAAGACCGTCTACGAAGTCGAGGACTACCACGTCGGCATGCCATTCGGTATAGTGCACCTTCCGATTACTAACAAATACAGTAGCAATTAAGCTGAGAACGACGAAGATAGAGGAGGTGCATGAAGGAAGGAGATCGAGTGGTTTTTTTTCCCTGCATCGTGATGTTTTGGATCTTTTCTCGGATCATCCAGTTGAGTCAGTTGTTTGAGGAGATGGATGAAGGAGAGTGGTTTTTGTTTGCCTGCATCATGCGATGTTTTGGATCTTATCTCGGATCATCCAGTTTGCTGGCTGTTTCAGTCTTATCTAAGAGGTTAGAATTTTATTTGTTCTTCTTCAGGTGTGCTCATTGCATGCATCGGTTGCTATCAACTGTGGAAGCTGGATCCCTCCACGTTTCTGGACGTTGCACTCGGCTACGCATTCTACAGGCTCAGTGTCTTGGCGTCGCAAGTCCGGAGACAGGGGTTCTCAAATGACCTCTTCGGCCGCCTCAAGTTCGGTCAGTTCCTCTACTTGGCTGTTCGAAATCGAAACTTCTATGTCTGACTATCAACCGTTGTAAAATACTAGTGGTACTTAATTTTATTTTAATGCAGTTATTGTTGTAATCATGGCCGTGAAAGATATCGGGAAGAATTTTGCTCCAATTGATGCTATCAGGTTCGAATGAGCACCATCTTAACATTCTTATAACATTTGTTTTCAATTGATGCTATCAGTTTCCTGGCTCCAATTGATGCTAGGGCATCTTATACTGCATTTGATTTTCTTGCCGAGATTACTGGGTGCAAATCATTTAGATGCTTAATTGCTTGCAAAGTTGTGTTACCAGATACTAATAATTTCATTCTGAAAGTTTACATGGTATCCTACAATCATTGATGTCAAATTCTTCAACTTAATTTTGCTATTGATGATGCTATTGAGAGTGGTCAGATAACTAAAGAAAAAATTCTGCGAAAAAATGTCTAAGAATATTATATAAAAAGTAATTTGGAATCAAGTGACTAGATTTTTTTCCCTAGCTTTTTCGCTCTTGTATATATATGCACCTATTGTGCCAGTTAACTCTATCAAGCTCCATATATATCCACAATCCTTTTAAAAGGAAAAGGTACCTATCACATTATATGTTCCGAAAATCGCTATATGTTGTACATATATCTTTACTGTTTCTGGCACGAGTTTCCAACAACTAAAGGAATATCCGCATCACTGAAAATTGTTTGGAAATATCTAAAAACTATTAATAATGTATTTTTTTTAGAAACTGGCAAGAGCATTGTCTTTTCATCAATCGGAGAACTGCAAGTGCATGGAAGCATGTTGTCCCCTTACACCCCCTCCCCATTAATAGTACTTTTTACATGTGAAAGCCCTGTAATTATTTTTTGGTGAACATGGGTCTAAAGGATGGTTGCCCACTTTCTTCAAAGTATGACGTGTGCATGCAATACATTTAGGAATAGAACATGTATATAAGATTCACCAGAACCCAACGACATAAATTTAGAGATGCAAGGTTCCATCATGAACAATATAGTTTGATTTATGCACGATCAAATAAAAAACACTCCTTACTATTATTAGCTTCATACAATTATATTTATTGTACTAACTAGTCTCTGGAAATAACGACAATATTCTTAGCTCATTGTTTTCCTCTTAATCGGTAGTAATATCATGTGCTCTTTTAACAATGTCTTCTGTGGCTAACATGTTGTCGATTTTTTGCTTGCAGGACACCCGTTTATTTCTTCTATCTCATGACTTTCCTTCATGACTTAAGTGGTCTTAAAAAGCATGGCAAGTACTTCTGGGCTGCAGTCATCGAACTATTGAAAACTGAGGAAGGCAGATGCGCGCTAGATCGTACTATTTCTAAACATTTGTCTGCGTAGCGGAGCGGCCATCTTTTTTCTCACATAATCTGATATAAGTACTCTACGATTACTTACAAAATTGAACAATTTACTTGTTATCATGTTATTTTAAAGTATTTATCACATGTAGTAAACACTTTATTATACATGTTGCAACGAATGATCGATTTAATGTTTGTGTGTGTCTATATATATGACCGCCTGCTAAAGGTACATCAGAAAGAGATGGTACATCAGAACCTGTTCATGGTGATATTATTGTATTGGGCCAAGCCCATTTATATTTCAGCTCAATAATCTCTCACCGAATTTATCCATCTTACATGGTAGTATGTTACTATGTTACATGGTCACTTACAGCATGTACTACTTGAAAGTAAAAAATAAATATCGGTATAGTTTATAAAGCTGGGCGATGAGATAAACAGGAGAACACATTTTTTTCCAAAAACAGCATTGACTGCCCTGGAGGGTCTAGGAGCTCTGGAAATATGTTCTCCTAATTTTTTCTCCTTTGAAGACATACGATCGAAGTTTCTGGTCTATTAGAATAAGGATTAGAAGAACTTCAAAAATCATAGATCACCTCTCCTTCAATTGTATCCAGAAATCAATAATGGACAGAACATTAACTATACTCCCTTCGTCCATAAAAGGATGTCACAGTTTGTCCAAACTTATATGTATCTATGCATTAAATCATGTATAGATACATATAAGTTTGGACAAACTTGTGACATCCTTTTATAGATGGAGGGAGTATATCAGTATATGCTTTCTTAATCTGGTAGGTGCATCTCATTTGTCCATCAAATCACTGTTCTACAATGCTGGTTTACGCTGGTTGGAAATAGGATCCCACCTGAGGCAGGAGAAACTGCCTGTATGTTGACAGCATATTGGCATAGTTGCGATGGGAACAAGAATGCTGTCTCTGGAGCTAGATCTTAAATAAGTACATGCTTTCAACTTTCAAGTGTGCCCAGCCCCTCCTATAATATATTTGCTGTTAAAACTCCTACCATACAAAACTAACCGGATGAAAGATTTGTATTGCATTGGCCCCTCGGCCATCCATAGGATAGTATGACATGGTTGTTTATTATGGTGCTTGAACAAAGATACATAGTACACTGTTCTTGTTAGCAGTACCATATTCTTGATAATTGCAATCCTTCCCCACAAATATATGTCTTCTTTGTGTCCTGATGTTATACTATCTATTAGAGGCCGGTACTGATCAGTTTTAAATTGAAAGTCCTATTAGAGGTCCTAGGTAGATGATAGAGAACATCGAATCAAAGTTCTTATATTTTGCTATCCATATTTTTTTTTGAGGAACTCTATCCATAACATATATGTATAATCTACATTGGATCTAAGCTTTAGGAGTAAACCCTAATGTTGGCTAAACAAAGTAAGGCTGCTTTACATTCACAACATGTATAACAATTTAGTTCTTTTCAAGTATGGAAACATTGGAGTTGTCAGAGTGATATTATAAATCCGTTCTTTGACATGCTTTGACTGTTCCTACTATATCAAGTTTTTGATTTATCTAGTGCGCTAACTAAAATGGTATTTTAATGGTAGGTTCCCACTTTTTTTTTATTTTTTTATTTGATGGGGTAAATGTTAGCAAGCAAGCCGCCTCATTAAAAACCTTCCAGCCCCCTTAGGTACCCTGGAGGGAAAAGAGTGCGTAAAAAACTTGCTGCTATTTGCTATTACAATCAATTGCAACGAGATCTCGCACGCAGGCGGGGATATCGTCACATAAAATACTACTGCAACCAGATTTGCCTAACTGGGCTAACACATGAGCTACTCCATTGCAAACTCGATCTACCTTAGAAACTCCAATATCTTTGTAGATTTTCAGTAGCTCCCGGCCCTCAAGAATAAGAGCCCAGCTTGGTGATTGCTCCATAGCCTCCGACGAAAGAGCTTGTACGGCACGCAGACATTCCGATTCCAGCGTTGCTGGCCACCTCCTCAGGTTGATTGTACCTTGGTACATTCATGTTTGACGTGGCGGGATTGAAGAAGTATGGGAGGCGCCTTCTGATCGACTTTGTTAAGTTACTGAAAATGAGAGGCGGAATAAAAGAAATATTCAGGATTGTGTGGATTCCTGGGTACGTTTCTCCATATGATGATTCTTCTCCATATGATGATTCTATTGGCCAGAGATGAGCCTCTGGGTCTGTCTGTGTCTGTTCCGAGGTCTCTCCATGAAAACTTCATGTAAGCCAGCTTAGAAGTTCTGAGGATTCTGTAAACAGTACTAGCTTTAGTGAAAATGTTCTATATGTACCCGAAATCAAGGTCGAACATCAGGACCAAAGTGAAATATTGTTTCCACCGCAGTTTCAGATCTTCAAGATATAATTTACTGTACCACCTCCCCTGAACATGAAATTGTTTGGAATTTTCGGATGTGGCATCTGCAGAGTCCCTAGATCGATTTTTTTTATTTTTTTTGCATGAAACTTTGGGATACAATTCTTTTTTTTTGAATTTTGGGATACAATTCTTAGTTCGGTATATCCATTAAAAAAGATTGAACCATACAGTTTTGGGGATAAATAACGGAATGGCTACAACTGAATATACACAGACGGATCGTTAATAGACCAGGACAAATAGTCTCTTAAATAAATACGGAAAACCGAAATTTGCTTTGGTTATTCTGTCTGCACCCCAAAGACAAAGAAACCGAAGATGTATGAGTAAAGAAAAGTCACAACTCCAGACCCTTCCCCTTCGGCCGGCCTTGGCCATCCGCCATCACCGCCTTCGAGTGACAAACCTAGCCGCCAGCCTCCACCGCGCGCCGCCACATCGAGTCTGCCAGCCGGCAGGCCCCTCCTCCCTTGGGAAATTCTTCGTCCGGCTCTCCCCCTTCAACAACCTACTCACCGGCGCGAGCGACAGATCGAGTACAAATACCAGAATCATTACACATATTCTGCACTACCAAAGTGGTATGAGGTGTGCTTTTTAATTTGTCAAGTCGTTAGTCTATATTTTGCATTAAAAATTTCCCATTTTTTTCACTCAACCACCATATACAGTATGTTGTAAGAAAACACATATCGTACGTGTGTTTATATATAAGCATTTGCAACGTTGTTCACTTATGTGAAAAGCACAAGTCAACAAAAAAAATGTTTTGCATAACATATTACAAAATTTGCAAACTTCCCACTCAGGTGAAAAACAGAAAGAAATAAATTTGAAGTTTTGTATAACATACTGCATATTCTGGTTGAGTGAAAAGTAAAAAAAACAACAAAAAAATCGGGGGAAAATTAGTGCAAACCAAGGAATCAAACTCATGACCAAAAGGTACGTAGAGCAGACCACGAACCACTAGGGTACAACACTACAACATGCTACACGTAGTACTTGGACTAGTTTGTCTTATCAAGTTATTCAACGAGCCAAAGGAAGAAAGAAGCACAACGCTCCGGGCCAAGGTGCCACAGTATTAAGCACGACGTCCTGGTCCGGCGTCAGGGCGCCGTGCTATCTTGATGGGCCCCGTTTAATCTGACGTGGTAGGATACATGACGCCTTTTGTCGAGGCGTCGTGTAGTCTGGCAGTGGCGGAGCTTGAAATAAAGGTTGGGAGGGCGAAAGACCAAAAAAAAATTGAACACTGAACCGTAACCAATCCTATAGCATTAAAATAAATTATATGATCTGACTGTAACACACCATGACACACATTTTTTTTCGATTGTCTGCATTCGTTGGACCAGTGCGTCCAGCCCGACTCCATTTGTTTTTTTAGGAACCAGCCCCACTCCAATAAATCCTCCCGTAGCTAACCAAAGTAGAAAAGGCCTAGCTCACGAAAGCAAAGGGAAAGCCCAAATAACAAAGCAGAAAAGGCCACGTCTCAGCCCATTTGTGAAGCAGTGGAGGTAACGATTCCTTCGTCTCCCTGAAACGTACTATAGCCTGTAGGAGAGAAAACCTTTCGTGCTCCTCTAATGGCGGCACCAGGATGAACTCGTCCCTGATCCATATGTCGTACCTCCTGGGGGCCCCTTCGATTCGGGTGCCCGGGGCGGTCGCCCCCCTACCCCTCCTCAGCGCCGGCCCTGCCTGGGGGGGCAGATGATCTCATTCTGTACAATTCATAGCTAACTACTAGCTGATCATAGAAATTTTTGTTTTGGGCTGGGGGGGCGGCGGCCCCCCCTGACCTCAATATAGCTCCGCCCCTGTAGTCTGGCATGGCGCCCAGAACGGGCGTCGTGAAAAAGGGTTAGATCGTGAAATATTTTAAATTTTGTTCATTTTGTGAAATAAGTTTAAAAATGGGTCAAATTCGTTGAAATTGCCTCTTCAGGCGAGCATGTTTGAAGAGACTAGGAGCCAGCTCAGCTAGGGCACACCATCCAGCCATCTAGCACTCCAGATTTTGCCACGTTCGATAGAAACAGTGGTGCAAGCTCTGCAACGGTGTTGATGTCAGAGGCAGTGGGATTGACGGAATATGGACGCATCATCCGCATAAATGTTGGTTGTTGGGCGAACAGAGGATAGAGCCAGAGGGGAGAGAGCTATCCTGAAGAGCACCAAAGTAGCTTCAGTAAGAGGAGATGTTCTTTCTTTCTTTTCTTTTTTGACGTGGAGGAGATGTTCTTTCTTTTCTTTAGGAAACATAATAATCCAGTGTCTCATGGTAAGGGAGAGGGTAGGAACGCTGCAACAGATTCAAAATCTTACTGGGAGTCGAACCGAAAGACGTGGTCAAGTACACATTTGGATTCGCCTCATGGAAGGATATCTACATTCTCGTCTCACGATGAAAGTGCTGGTTACACAGATAGTCCAAAGGTTGGTGCACACAAAGCTAATGTGGACGCCACAACACAGCTAATACTCCACATGTGCTATCCGGTGCCTCATTTCAAAATTGAAAGGCTAATTTAGGATCCGCAATACCAACATCATAGTAAACTGTCATTGAGTCTGAAAAGATATGGCGGGACATGGATCCTTCTAATAAAATCAAAGCCCTTTCTCAACACTACAATTGCTGTAAATGGACCAGCAGTGGGTACTTCCCTCCTAATTTGAAAACATGGAAGTCTCAGCATGACTCAATATCGCTGGCTGATGCTTTGGTTGGGAAGTTTGAGAAAGACATGCCTCCGCGAGAACCCCCAGTTGGCAGCTCTTCTCAAACAGACAAAGCTTACTTGAGAGGCAACTCAGATGCTGGTCCTAGACCCTCTAGATTCTCACGAGAAGGAAAAAGTAACAACTTATTGATAAAAAAACACTTGAACAAGTTTATACGTAGACTTGCTTGCATGGAATCGCTCGGACGATACTGAGCATTCCCCTACAAGTGTGCCTCATTCACGACGTTGATACTTAATACCTTTGTCGCAAGAGTCCAGAATTCATGAATTACACACGACATGCAGCGACAAGCCCGACGGGTAGGATGGCGACCGCCGAAATCCTGAATGTCGGTATTCGAATCGCCGACACATGCCCCACCGTCGGCTCCACTACAGTGCGATGCATCGCCGCCCGATCCGCCTCCTCGCACTATACCGCCCCTGCTCCGCCGCCTCTCGCTTCCCCGCCCTGCCTCCAGGTACCTAATCTTCCCCTCCCCCCATCCCCGGCAGATCAACCCTAAGCGGGTACAAAAACGATTATTATAAGAATATGTAGATCGACCCACAGTATGCGTAGAGACCAACTTGATGCTATAGTTTTCGTTAGTTATGCGTACCTTCAGGAAATAAAACATGTAACGATTATTCTTATATGATTACTACACAAGTTCCCTTTCTATTGCTATGGATATTCTCGGTTTTTCACCGGATTCATCTGAAACCAGTTCTGTATAATTTCCCAATTTTATTGCTTTTAATGTCTTTTCTTTGTTCATGCAGTAGGTGGTAGGCGACTTCTTGTCCCATTACAGTGTGCAGCCGATGCACCGCTATGGAATGGGTTGGGAATTATGCGATGAGGCGCAATATACCTATGTGGTCACTTTGTGTGAGGAAACTGAGAAAGTACACAAAATTCTATGATGGTCATAGTCAAAACCTTTTGCTTACCCTTATTAATATTTTTATTGTTCACTAGTAATCTTAGCCTACAAAAAGAGTACTAGTATTGTGTGCTTGAATTTGCGCGCGCATTTTTTATTTCTTTCTAACTTATTTGTATCTTCCCACATTCTTAATACTTATATTTTCCATATTACTTTGTTAGCATAGTTATTAATTATAGTGTTTTGAAGATACAATTATGTTTAAGATAGTTTGAACTAATGTATTTTGTAACCAAAATTATGTTAGTTTTATGCTTCATATACTTTTGACCCTAAGAATATCTTGAAACCAAATGTATTTAAATATGAACATGAGCAAATTTCACGCCTCCTAACTTTTGTGTAGCAATTGAATTCTACCTTTAGTATTCTTAAATACTATGTATATCCAATGTCTATGTAATAACAAATATCTTAATAGAGGTTTCCAGTTTATCTTGCGTTTCGGTCTAACTATTGGCATAAACTCAGGTTTTCCATATAGCTCTGAGGCTTAGGAGGTTGATGGTAGAGTCCCGAGGATCCGCACCTCTCGAATTTGGTTGGTGTAGATGTTTTAAAACCACACAACTCCTAGTGCCACTCTCCAGATGCTTTATGTTGTCATCTGGTAGACTTCCAATGAGCATATTCTACGATGATTACCCTTCATAGCATTGAAGATGGACTAGGGCGTATCTTCTCTGTCTAAATAGGAGCACCCCACTATTTGATTTCTCTCAACAATCAAACATGCCACATCATCAAGTATATGATTGGTCCACTTCATTAAGTCATCCATATTTACCTTTAGCCTATGAGTTAATCTTTGAATAAAGAAATGGAACAACTCAATTCATATTTCTTACCATAGAAGATTTTCTAAGCATGCCACATCATCAAGTCTCTGATTGGTCCACCTCATTAAGCCATCCACATTTACCTTTAGCCTATGAGTTAATCTTTGAATAAAGAAATGGAACAACTCAATTCATATTTCTTACAATAGAAGATTTTCTAATATATATCACACCATGAAAGTCCGCAGCAACGCACGGGGTGTTATCTAGTTTGTTAACATGCCATTATTTAAACATATCTTGATTGCCATTGTTTATTGTAGTTAACTTGCCATTTTTAACATGCCATTGTTTTAATATGCCTAATTTGTCACTTATTTTATTATAGTGAACTTGCAATTATTTGTTATAGTTAACTTGCCATTGTTAGCATGCCTTTATTTTAACATAGCCTGTGATTGTAAAAAAAATCACGTGGTCACCAAGTTGGACATATGCCATACTGACAATAATATTCAGCTACTCTCTTCGTTCCTTGATATAAGGTGTCTAAGATTTTGGCACAGATATTAAGACCGCAGTATTTTACATGCGGTGGACTAATTTTCTATTGAAAAATCGAGAGAAAGGAGTCCGTATTAATCATAATCTGGAAACAATTTGTCAAATTCGTTCAATCCAGATCGTTTTTAAGGGTAAAATTGTCCATAAATCGTAATACACGTTATACTTTGAAGTTATTATCAAAAGTTAGGGCCCGTTTGGCATCAAAGTATTTTTGAAGTATCATGATAATATTATGGTTTTAAAAAATGAAGTATCAAATGCTTTGAGGTGTTTGGATGCAATGAATAATGTGGTTTTAAAATTAAAGTATCACACCAAGACTTTATTTTTAGTCGTTATGGAACTTGATCATGATCTCTTTTTTCCTAAACAAAGAAACTGAAGTATTCATCCGCCTGGCACTTAAATACTTCACTTTTCTAATACTGTAGTTTTAAGAAAAGTGAGCTCCCAAACTAAGCCCGACACCTTATATCAAGGAACAAAGGGATTATTATTTTATCTCCAATTTATTATTAAATTTATATATTTATGCTATAGCTGCATTAGCAATTGAGCAACTGAATAGTGAGTATTTGAAGGAAAACCTCTGATGCATGTGTAAAGATATGAACACGTAAAGTGTTCATGGTCTTGACTCTAAGACTAGCTTATCTTGTTGTGATCATGTTTTCTCGATCATGTACTTTATATTAGTCACACAACTATAAGAGTATATTGTCTGAATGACAATAGTATTGAATTGACCCAATTGTATGATCTTGCTAAGAGACATGTCGCCACCTACGAAGTTTGAATGATCATATGAAGTTTTCGTTAGCTACATTCGGATACCAGGAGAATATCTAGTGATAGTACTTGATTGTCATCAAACATCCGGTCTTAATTGAGATTATAACGTTGCCTTTTGAGTAGAACCTAGAATGTATAAAAGGAACAAAAACCGTTCACTATTGGTACTTACTCCTCAGAGTGATGGAGAGATACATCCTATATGCCATGTCAGTATTATCGATGTCACTCCAATCGTCTGGTCAGACACATTGTGATTTACAGGACGGATGCGGAATGAGAAAAAAAAATGATATCGGTATGAGTTTAATATGTGCTATGATCGAATGGCTTAATCACACTAGAGCATAGAGCACAGTCTCATCTCGTGATATCATTAGTATCGTTTATGTAAAGTGATTAGCTTATCGTTTATTCGTGAATACATAGGAGTCTGTAGGGCCATCTAGGCCGTTTATTCTTCCAAACCACACTGCTGCGAGGTTCTGGTTTCTTCTATATAGGAGTTATTTATTACGGACAAATATGGTATTTTTTTTGTAAATAATGGCCTTTTAGTGAAACTAATGATGCATATGGCCGTTCGGTAAAACTATTTTCAAATCTGGTCTCTCGAGGTCGGCGCCAACCTCCTTGACGCCGACCTCGAGAGGCCAGATTTAAAAATAATTTTGCGAACGGCCATATACATCATTAGTTTAGCGGAGAGGCCATTTCTGATGAAAAATACACAAATACGACAATGTTCAAGCTGCTCGTAATAGTCAACACACGCATGCTATGCTTGCAGAGCTTCTGTCCTGCATTGATAAGTAAGATGATTCCGATTATGATGCGTGCTTGTCTGTGATTTGGTGTTGCTGGGGGTTGATAGCATAAAATTATCACATTTGACAAGTCAATCACGTATAACTATCACTTTTGTTTTTTTGTTTTGAATCTCACATGATTATCGGATTTTTTTGAAATTTTCACAGAAACCCAAATCGCAGTTTGTTGATGAATTGACACCGCTTATGACCGTCTAGGCCCACCCGTCAGGCTAGCGTGGCGAAGTTAGACAGATTAGCCATAAACTGATAGTGGGACCCACTAGCCAGTCTAATAAAAAACTGAGAAAAAACCGGAAAAAAATCCCCAATCTCGTGGGTGGCCGTTGACCAACACATGGACCACGATCCTCAGTGAGAAGTCCGGCCGGCGGCCGCCATCGCTGGCCTGTAGAGACGATCCGCCATGGAAGTTGCGACGGCACGGTAAGATCCTCTGCTCTAATCCGCACCCTCCGGCCTACGACCATGAAACCCCCTAACTCCGGTTCCCCCTTGTCCGCGCAGCCATCGCATCCTCGCCTTCCAGCGCTGGATGCGCAAGCACGGCGTCGTCTGCAGCGACGCGCTCTGCCTCGACGCCTCCGAGGCCGGCGGTGTCTACGCGTGCGCCGTGAAGTACCAGATTCGCCACCTGGTCGTGGTGCCGGCGTCGGAGCACCGCTGCCTACTGGCGGCGCGGACGCGAGGCCGCTGTACACGGGCGTGCTCTCGGTGGACGACCCTCCGGCCGCCGCGGGCCACCACCACCGGGGCTCCTCCCTGTCCGCCGCCGCGTCGCCGTCGCCGATGGGGAGCAGCTGCAGACGACGAGCAGGGAGGTCGTGCACAGCGCGACGAGGAGGGCGAAAGAAGAGGTGGCTCGGCCGGCACGACAGCCCGGGTCGCCGTCGCCTCCGCACTGCGCCCCCCGCCACGCGAGCAGCAGAGACAGGAGCCCACCGGCGAGGGGCTTCAACTCTCGACGAGCTCGCGCACCCCCTGCGCCGCCTCGCCCTCGACGTCGTCGACCACGTCCACGGAGCAGAACGCGGTGGACACGAGGTTGAGCACGCCGCCGTACAGGGCCTGGCAGACGTCCACCTCGCTCCCGGCGCGGCCGCGGAAGTAGCCCACGAGGTCGCGCACCTTGTGCTCGCGGGCGCCACGCGCCGCGGCGAGGCCGCGCGGGGAGAAGACGTCATGCTGGGAAGCCAGATCATGGAGCGGTCGGAGAAGCCGAACGCGCGGGCGGCGTCCGGGACGGCGCGCGCCGCCAGGCGTCGGTCATGCTTCGTGAATGCCTCCGCGGCGCGGGGCGGCTCCGGTCGAGATCGTTGGGGGACGCAGCGCGAGGCGGCGACGGCGACCGCGCGGGTGTGGCCGGCAGGTCGAGGAAGAGGGACGGGGAGAGCGGCTCCGCATCGGCCAGGAAGTTGTATCCCGCCCCTAGGAACTGCTCCGGCGTCGTGGCGGGCTCGGCGACGGGAAGACCTTCTCCATGGCCTATGCTCAACGAGCAGGCACCCCCGTTAGGAGATTTTTTTTTATTTTTTTCAGTTTTTATTTATTTTTCAGGGTTTTATTTTTAGTAGAATTTGTTCGATCTGGTCACGTCAGCCTGACGGGTAGGACTGAACTGTCAGAATCAGTGTCAATTTGTTATCAGACCAGGATTTAGGTTTTCCACGAAAATTTCGTCAAAATCTTGTAGTTTTATGAGGTTCAAAACAAAAGTGGTAGTTATACAGAATTAACTCCTCAAATGTGATAGTTTTATGCTACTCGAAGACGTCAGGGCACAAGAGAACTGGACGAGCTCGAAGATACTGTGAGCAAGGTTTGTTAAGCCAATCTTGATAAAGTGATGATGTTGCGAGCTTTGTTAACGTGTCTTGAGGATATCTTTAAACTTGTACGGAGTACATCTTGTTTGGATCCTCGCCAGGTTTAGAAGAAAACATGTATATTAGAGTTCTGCTTCAGTACATCCCCTCTCACAAACTCAAACATAACATCGGATGGGCCCTACCCCCTTCATAACAAAGGGCATGATGGTCTACACCTAATTGATTACCAATAATTAAGTCGTATTGCAAACAAACTCGTGGTGGATAGTTAGTAAGGTGGTTGTACCCTCAGTCCAACAGAGTGTAAATCCCATGTTTGACATATGTGTGTTGCATTTAGGCGGAATATTCTTTCAGTGGGAGACGACGTTCCCGTCGACAGGGAGACGTCAGTGGTGACTTCGTCAATCTTAAGACTCGAACCGCCGGCTCAGTATTTCGGAGGTGCTCATAGGGCATAAGTGTATGGTGTGCGTGTGTGCGTACATAGGGGTGAGTGTACACGCGTATATGTGAGCGTCTGCGTTTGTATAGTGTTTCTTAAAAGTAATTAAGTCGTATTAAAACATTTTTTGCATGGTAATACATTTCTCATTTATATAAAAGGATCAAATTACATGATATGTACAGACTAAACTTACAGATCTGAAAAGATAGAATAAACTTATGCAAAAAACCAATACCCACCCCCTCCTTTAACAGCATCAAAGTGACCACCAAAGAGACGGGAGACAGATCACCTCTTCCTCTGAGGTCGATGCGGCTCCATCAGGTCGATGCAGCTCCATCGCCGATCAAAAGCTTTACGGATCTCAAAATTAGTTTGGCAGAAGCAAAACCATTGTCGTTGAAAGAAACAGACCGGGGCAACTGTCCCCGGACACACAATCGAACTCCAGAACTGACTTCTCCGCACGACTACGACGTCGAACGAGAAAGCCAAAACTATCAACCTTCAATCACAAACCCAGCACAAGATACACCATCTTCCAGCTGTCACCTGCGTAGACAACAGTCTGCGCGTACTCCTGAACGACACATCCTCCCTGCTGCACCATGACGTCGGAGACAACACCACAGCAACGGGCACAAAGCACAAGGAGAGATACACTTGATGGGGTCGCCGCCACCGCTTCACCGACACCATCCATGGACCCTAAAACCACCGATCTGAAAGATCGGCAAGCACACGATGCCACCAACTCCGAGACGCCTCCATGAAGAAAAACGCCGGTGTGGGAGTAGAGATGAGGCAGATTTATTTGCCCGGGCGTCGCTCCCACCACCCCAACGACGCACCATGCCAAAACTATTCAAACCCTACCTACCATGCAAAAACGGAGAAGACGGAGTCCCCTCACTCCTGCCGCCGAAGCAGCAAGCGGAGGGAGAGGGCCCGGCTCGTTCGCCGGCGACCGGAGGTTGGGTGGAATGCCTGCGGCGGCGGCTAGGTTAGGAACGCGTTCGCCAATGCTTTCGTTAATTTGTTTTCTTTGAACAACGGTGTCGTATTAAAACATTTTGTAACCCGTATGGACCAATTAGACATGTACGCATGAGGTACGGGTGTATCTATATGCGTACGAGTCACTAGCAGTTCATGGCGGTCTAGTTCTCGTAGGCGTACAACTTGGAGAAGATTGACAGCCCGTTCGGGCTTCTAAATGTGTGTCCGGCACCCTTCTAATTAGGTCTCCTTTCGAGGGTGCGGGACATGTATCCGGGCAACATTTAGACGCCGCCCACAGCGGCACTCCCCAAAGACCCACCCCCAAACGCGAGCAAACTGTCGAACACCTCGCGGGCGCACGAACCGGCGCCGATGAACAACAAAAACGATGAACACAAATGCGTTTCAAACATTTAAACGAGATAAGAAACTTACAATTTCTAATCTAAATGAGATTTAACAAACTAAACCTAGAAGGTGCGAGAGAGAAGGTCTATGATGTGCAGCTTCTCGCCAATCACTACACGCGCCGCGCCGGCGAGGAGAAGAGATGCCGCTTCATCCCGGCGAGGGGAAGAAGATGCGAACCAAGCCAGGGAAGCAACGACGCTTCACTTCTGGCCATCGCTCATCTCCGTTCCCATCGGCTACAACCTTTAGAAATGGTCCCGTAGCCTCGGCTGAGCCGACCGAGGCTTCTGGCTTCGCCGACGCCGTGTTCGATTCACCGCCGTGACATGCGGCGGGGCGTTTGATGGGAAGCCTCGTCGGTTTTCGGCGCCCCTTTCTTCGATGACGGCGACGCTGCTGACCAAGATGCTAGCAGCTCGTCGCTGGCACCTTTCTTCGGTGACGGCGACGCTGCTGATGGCGTCGTCGGTTGTAGAGGCAGATCGGACAGCTCGGGGTCGTCGTCGTCGTCGCTGGCGTCGCCGTCCTCGCCGTCACGGTCGTCGTCCGTTGAGGACAACTCCAGCGTCGGCTCTCGTCGACCGCTACGACGCGCCTCGTACTCCTTGTCCACCACGGCGTGCCAGTAGGGCGCCGAGATGGAGTATTGGGGTCGAGCTTTTGCTCGTGCGGCATCTCCGTCCACTTGCAGCTGACGAACTCGACGCGTTCCTGGCCGCTGAGCCGCGGCGCCACCGGAATGTTGGCGGCGCTCCTCACCCACCCGTCCGGAAGGGTGGCGTCGTCGGGCACCGGCAGCTGGTGGCGGCTGCTCAGCCGCGTGGTCTCTAGCGAGACCACATATGGAGGAGCGCTCTCGGCCTCCTCGCGCCACATGGCTCGCCCGAACGCCTCGTTGCGACGCCGGAGTTCCTCTAACTGCTCGTGGCGATGCTGCCCGCTGGGGCTGCCCGCTATGGTGGCCTATGTTTCTTGGGGAGAGGGAGAGAGGGAGAAGTGTTTGTGTGAAGATGAGGGCTGCGCTGCGTCGGGTTTTAAAGCGGCCAGAGGAGCGGGGTTGGGTGGCCTGCATTAACGCGGCCGCCGCTTCGCCTGGCCGCGCATTGACGCCGACGAAGCGTCTGCAGGGCGGCGACGCTGCGACTCCAGCACGCGTCGCGTTATTGCGAGGCGTCGCTTCGGTCTGCGACGCGTGATGACAGGCGTGGCGCCGTCTAGTCGTATCGACATTAAACGCGGCGCAACGGCCTACTGCACAACGTTCGTTAACACGACGAAAGGCGCGTGTGTGTATGACGGGCAGGCCAGCGTTGTCAGGGCCATGGCCGAAGCGATGTCCGACACCTCCAGGATGACCTCAATGCCGAACATAAAATCGTTCGGGGCGAGTCGCTGTTGAAGGTTTTTCGCTCCCCCCAAGGTGAGGTAGAGGAAGGCACCGACAGCCGGTTGTCCGGCACCGTCACCGAGGGATGTGGATGTCGTAAACAAACGAACGAACTCTCCACCGCGGCTATGTCCAGCCGGCCGGCCGGCCGCCGAGCGTACCTTGTGACAGGATCGAATCCCTCTCCACTGTCGCGCGAGGAGCAGAGCATGGACTGTTCTTATTCCTGAACTTTTGGTTAGGAGATGAACGCTCTGATTCTTTGGTGTTAGCTAGAATCATGCGTTCTCTGTTTGTTCTGTTCTTCATAAGGCTAGGATTGATCTCTTTATATGTATAAAGTTCACTACGGACAGGATGCTCACTGCTTGAAGGTAAGGAATAAGAATCATGTGTGAGAGGAGTGCCCCTGATCGAGCGGTGGCGACGGCATCTTCCTATCAACCTCCTGTTCCAGAAACTGAATATACACGAATCACTATAAAAAGTACTAGTTACCATAGATTTTGTATCATGCTGTTTAAGTTAACAAGTAACCTGTGAAAGTTTCATGCTCACTAAAATTTTGCATGACGAAGGAAGTTAGTATACTCATCAGAATTCTCGCTTCTCGGCCTCTATGGTACTCTGATTGTGATGCTGGTTTCCTTGTGATCTTGTGCTGCTTACCGACGTCTGGCTGCAAGGGGTGGCACATGATTTGGAGGAGTTCCTGTGAGAAACAGCGCAAGCAAGGACATGTCCTGAAAACTCTTCTTTTCTCTGCAACTTTGTAAGTCATTCGCCATCTTGAGTTGTCATTCAGTTCGGCTGATATGAAATAAGTTGCATCTATGAACCATGCCACCTGCTTATGTTCAGTAAAATGCAATGGTCTGTCTCCATTTTTGCCTGGCCCTCGTGCAACAAATATTACTCATTTTGGAGGTTACGAAGAACACAACCATGTAAAATGTTTTTTTTGAGGTTTTAAGGCAGGCGCTCTGCCATTCGATTAGATAGAAAGCAATTCCTTTACAGGAAGGTCTCAAACGAGGCTAGAAAAAATAAAAACACGGGACAAAAATAAACTACAATCCCCGGTCTCCTGGATCATCCGTGAAAGCAAAGGCCCTCTGCTCTATCTCGTTCCGAACAAGGCGCGCTACATCCAACACTGGCAGCGCCGTGTTCGTGAAAACCCTCCGGTTTCGCTCCTTCCACACACCCCAAATGATGTATGTGATCACACCGCTAGCCGTCCTCTTTTTCTCGTTTGTGAAGTTTTTGATGAAATGCAGCCACCATCCGTCGAAGTCTCTGTTTGTCGTAGTTGTGATGGGGGGCACCGGGAGGTCGTGTGCTTGTAACACAGAGTCACGGACCGCCTTGGTGAACAAGCATTCATGACAAAGGTGTTGCACCGTCTCGGGGTGGATGTGGCAAAGCTTGCAAATGGGGTCATGAGGCCATCCCCGTATAGCAAGGTTATCCGCTGTGCGGATCTTGCCGTGAGCCACAAGCCAAGCGAAAAACTTGCGTTTGGGCTCGGCATGAGCCCTCCAAATCTTCTTCGTGTCAAAAGGAGCATAGGCGCCAAGGAATTGGCACTTGTACGCCGATGCCGCTGTGTAGCTTCCCGATGGTGTCCATTTCCAAATGATCGTGTCCGGTTGTGGAAGAAGCTGCACCTCCCGCATGATACCCCAAAGCTGAGTGAAGCTCTCAAGGTCTTGGGCGGAGGCGATGTTCTACAAGGCGCGGATCCAATTCCCACCTTCTACCTCCTTCCTAACAGACCGGTTCTTCCTAGTGGCGATCGCGAACAGATTTGGGAACCGCAGCTTGAGAGGTCCCCCGTCTCCCCAAGCGTCATGCCAAAAAGAGCATTTGGCGCCGTCCCCCAGGGTGATCGTCGTGGATGTCCGAAATAACGCCATATCCGTTGGCGTGCATGGAAGTCTACCGCCAAGCCACGGTCTAGTGTCGTCCGTCCATGCAAGCCATGCCCAACGAAGGCGCAGTGCCCTACCGAACTTGTCCAAATCGGACACTCCCAAGCCACCAAGAGGGAGCGGTCTGCACACGGTTGCCCAGTTGACAAGAGGGTGGCTTGTGGTGTTTGGGTCGGCCGACCCCTTCATCCAAATGAAGCTTCTTCTAAGTTTGTCGATCCGTCGGAGCACCCATTTAGGGAGTATGAATATCGTCAAGTAGTAGGTCACCATGGAGGAGAGCACCGATTTAGCTAGGATCACTCTCCCCGCCCTAGTGAAATGCTTCGCCCTCCAGGCGGCAAGTCTTGCACCAATCTTGTCGATGAGTGGCTGAAAATTCACCGCCTTAAGTCGCGCAAAGTGAAGTGGCAGCCCAAGGTACTTGCAAGGGAAGAAGCCTCGCTGTGCCGGGAAGCAAGCCAAGACCTCCGCGATAGTCGCGTCATAAAATGTTTCAGAGTACTGTACCAAAACCGAGTGTTGAGAAAAGAGAACTATCATCTCTCCTGAATTCAACACTTATTTGCAGAGATAATCGCACTATTTTCTAGAGCTAACTGTAGTAGAGTTTTAGCATTTCACCTAAGCTATTTAGAGTCATTTTTGAACCCTCTAATTCAGGCTCAGTCAGTCCTAAGGATCTTTTTAACTCCGGACCCTTCCCCTTCGACGGACAAACCTAGCCGCCAGCCTCCACCGCGCGCCGCCACATCGGGTCCGCCAGCCGGCAGGCCCCTCCTCCCTTGGAAATTCTTCGTCCCCCTTCAACGCCCTACTCACCGGCGCGGGCGACCCCTCCTCCCGTGTCCTCCGCTCACCGCCGGGCTGATGGCAGCAGCATCGCTTCTATTCCGCCGCCGTCGTTTTTAAGCCTCAGTTCCCTTCCCCCGCCTCGGCCTCTCCCTCAGAAAGAAAACCCTGCATCACGCCTGTTCTGATGTTGGCTGTCCGGTACGCCGGCGCCGGCGCCCACCTGACGACCCAGAGAAGAACGGCAGCTCAGAGTAGAGCTGGCCGCGGCACCCTTCTTACCCTCCGGGGTGCTTTCTTGACGTGCTCCCACCCCTGTCGGATCGGTAGTGATTCATCATGCCTGTGGCCAGTGGTAAGCTACTACAGTATACCTTGTTAGTTTCTCAGTTCCCCATTTCACCAATTGTGTTCATTCGAACCCTAAGCCGAGTCGCCTCCGCAGCGTTGCTCCCCTGCTCCTTCTCATGCCATGGAGCAGCGCCGCGTCATTAATAGAAAGAAAATGGATGAGGAATGGGAGGTGTTGAAGGCGGAGGTCGCCGGTATGTTCCGCCCCCTGCTGCGCAACCTAGCTGAGATCTGTTCGCTCCCTCGCGCTTATGATCTCGAGGACTACCAGATCGGCATGCTTTTCGGTGCGTTTAATCCCATGACATATTCATCATTATATTTAATTGCTAAACCAATGCAGAACCCCCCTCACATTACAGTGTTTATGTCTATTTGTAGGTGCATTTCTTGGATGTGTTGGCTGTTACCAGCTATGGAAGACAGCTCCTTCTGTTTTTGTAGATGCTGCGCTAGCTTTTATCTTCTATAAGCTTAGCATTGTATCCTCGGAGCTACATCGACACCGCAAGTCAAACAGCTTGACCACCCGGCTGAAATTTGGTACTACTTTGTGTTTCTAAATTGCTTTTCATTAGCATCCTGAAAAGTCACGTAATGCACAAAGTAATAGAAGTAGCAGAGAACACCGTATTTTTTGCACTTAATAATTGAGGAAAAAAGGTACTCCCTCCGGTTCATAATTATTGTCGTGAGGTAAGAAGAGATTTGTACTAAGCAAGTGTTGTTTCTCCGACACTTATGGTGGATCAGAGGTAGTATAAAAGACGGTACTGAATGTATAACAATTAACGCATTGGAAACTATCCTATAAGAATAGCAACACCCTTAGAAAAATAAAAACCTTGTTTTGATCACAAAGCCTTGTTCACATGGAAATATAACTGGTTATGCTCTGCCGCTGTTGAACCTAGACGAAAGTTGGAGCATTATACCTATGAACTACTACCTCTGTTTTTTAATATAAGATGCTCTAGCCTTTTTCCACATTTACATGTCCAAACTTGTATCTAGACATGTTTAAGTGTCCATATTCACTCATTTTTGTGTGTATCTAGACAACATGTGTAATAGCTAAAAATCTTATATTAAAAAACGGAGGGAGTACCACATAAATTTATATATAGTAAATTTCTTTGAATTATTTTAAAGATTAACATTGGTTACTTGAAGAGAAGATCTGACGGTTACCAGGGTTGTATGGTTACTTATTTTGGGATTATTAATCCCTGTTTGGAATGGTGGTTCTGCATAGTACAGCAATAGATTTCATATCAAGTTAGGTGATAGAATCAGACATAGACATGATATACACACTCTGAACTCATTTTCTCTATGCTTGTGAAGCATGGGCGAAATTTGTTCCCTTTAAGGCCTTGTTTACTCCAAGAGTTTTATTGGGGATGGGAAGAGTGGGGATGGGGGGTGATTGGATGAACACCCAATCCCCACAAATACTCTTCCCCTAAAATACACTTGTATGGACTAGAGTTTTTGGTTTGGACAAAAATGAGGTGGTTGGTGGGGGATATTTGGGGATTATCCCCTCTAAACTCCAAAAATACCCCTGAGGTGAACAGATTAGTCCGGATTTTTCGGGATCCGGGATATTCCCCTCCGAACCCCAAAAATACCCCCGAGGTAAACAAGGCCTAAGCCATTCTGAGTATATACATAAGAATATCAGCTTATCTTGAGTCGTAGCTACTCAGTAACTGGCAACATCAGTATCATCAAAATTCTCAAGACCGTTTTGTGATTCATAAACGATTTATAGTGCATGTGCAATCACTGATTGAGTTTAGTTGGTACCAGCTAGAGCCTAGATGCATCTGTTTGTGAAGCATAGATACAAGCTGTTCTCTGTTGAGCTATTCTGTTCCTAGAACTACTATTATGGTCTTATCTTGATTCATTACTGTTTTGTGACTAAAAAAGTAGTATCGCTATTCTGTTCCTAGAACTACTATTATGGTCTTATCTTGATTCATTACTGTTTTGAGAGTAAAAAATAGTATCAGCTTAATTCAAAACTGCAGTCATTTTGGGATTCAACTAGCAAACTATAATGCATACTGCGGAATGTTCTGGCCACTTGCACCAATGCCACATGTCTACTGCAAGATTCCTCCCTGTGTAACTTTCTATGAACTGAACAGTTAATACACATTGGATAACCTTCTCAATGTAGGCACCATACTTATCATGGTTTTGAAGGACATGAAGAAAAACTATGTCCTCCTGGATGTTATTAGGTCAGTATGCATTGTCTAGCTATTGAATCATTAGTAGTCAGGTGCGACAGCTTAATATAGAATTCTTTCTTGCATTTAAGAAATGATGGATATCCTTCCAACAATGAAATACAAACTCTAGAATGAGAACTTACTGTCTACTTATACATCATAATATCATTCTGTTTGGATGCTTCTTATTTTGTCTTGTATATATTTTACAATTAGATAACTTGCTAAACTCATATATCTGCCACCCTGCCTTTCGATCGATACACAGTTGAGGAGGCCGATCACGAACGTGACAGGTGTGGGAGTGATCCTGGGTAGGCAAGGCTAAGAACCAGCACTAAAATCTCATTAAAGTCATATATCAAGAGTTATTGTTCTCTACCTATAGGTCATCCACACAGCGGTAGCTTATGCCTTTTGGTATCCACAAGAACCTTCTCCCAAATTTGATCATTATAGCGCTAGAAAAGTTAGACACGTGGTGGGACAAACTAGAACAGTCTATATTTGAAGTCGAATTCATACATAAAATGGGAACAGTAAGGCTTACGTGAGGTGAGCGATGGAAGAGAAAATGATGGGGCCATATTATTTTTCTTGCCTTCTTAGATTTCTCTGTTTGTAAGTCACTTTGTTGCGCTGCCCCAGTTTAACTTCAATTCTCGGGAGAAGTGTCAGGCTTTGGGGTGGTCTTACACTAATAATAGAGTGACAACGGCATTCAAACTGCAAATTAGTCGCTCACGTTAAACAACACATGATGTCTGTGAGCAGTTCACCCGGCATAAATGGACCTAAAAACAAGATAACACAAGGTTTTCACATTCAACTTGAACCCTGAGAACTTTGCTTCAGATTCACTTGGTCAGAAAATCTTTAATGCATGAAATATTGTTAAACCAATTTGTCTCGTACTTCCTTCCTTCCTTCCTTCTTATGTCTCTGTTGGGTTTCATATGTACCCTGCCTCAACTTGATTGGGCATAGGCTTAGTTTTTTGTTGCATTGCACGCATAGAGTACAAATCTACAAAATCTGGGCAATTGAATGCCTTTTCTGAACTTATAACGCCATCTCATTCCGTCCTTGGTTTTCCATTCGAACATGTTTGGTGTAAGTAATGTGTGGCTCTGCTGGAATTTTTGCTAAGTTCATGCATTAGCTTGGTGAAATAATATTGGAGCTCGAACACCCTTGATATGTATAATCCTTCGACAGAGGATAACTCTGGCTGTCTGTTCTAACTGTATGTTTCGTATGTATCTGATGTATACATGTTTGGAATCAGCTTTCAGTAGTCTGCCTATGTTTGGTGAAACTCCCTGTAGATTGTAGATTCACGAGTCCTACTTCATGCAAGTAATCTCAGACTTTTATATCTACTATGTCAATATGGTACAAGGTGGGAGCTAACTCAGGGGCTCTGACCTTTGTCAATTATTAATACGAAATCGACAGATAATAGACTGGGCTTCTTAGGAAGTTCTAGTACAGTTATGTTATATGCGTACAGTTATGATTTTACCACTAATTTCGTACTCGTCCCTCCTCTCGCCCCTCCTCTCGCGCCCTCCAGGCGACGGGGAGGGCGAACCTAGATCGTCGCGCCGCCACCCCTCCTCCCCTCCTCCCAGCCTCGTCGCTCCCGGAGGCCGCCGCCGGACAATTTCCGTGCGCTGCCGTTGATGGGGGCGGCGGGGATTTGGCCCAGGGGATCTCGCGCGGCGGCATGGAGGTCACCGCAGCGATGGGTTCCGCCGCCGTCGTGGTCGCCGACCTGCGAGCTTCCCCGCGTCCCTCCTCCCCGGATCCGGTTCCCCGTCCTGGTGGTGGGCGCCTCCTGGTAGGAGTTGGTTAGGGTTTGCTGGCGGCGGTGTGGTCGCGGCGGCGGATGGGGGGATGGGTCGTGGCGGCGCAGATCCTTCTGTTTGGCGGCGCGGCGTGCGGTGGTGGTGCGCCGCAATCACTTCCGTGGTGGCGGCTGCCCTCGTCGGGAGATCCGGCGTCATGCGGCGCGGTCAGATGGGGGCGGGCGTGGAAGGTGCTCCTGGCCTGACGCTCCGTCTTCGACATGGACTCTTCTTCGGGTAGAACGACGGTGAGTGGGGCGGGCTGGCCGGTGAGAACCGGGCTCCGTTTTTGGAGCCGACGATGGTGGCGTCCCCGGGTGTCATCACCTTGTTGAAGGCATCGCTGCTCCGCCCTCAACCGTTTTGTTCCGGGGGAAACCCCAGATCTGGTTTTCCAGATCGGACGATGGCGTTACCTACGGTGTCGTTCACCCTCCTGAGGGCATCGTTTTGGAACATGAACTACCTGGAGGGAGTCAGCTGGCGGAGCGATTGTCATCTACCACGTTGAAGTCGGTGTGTCTCAGCGGCATGGCGCTGCGGGGTCTCGATTTCGGATCGATGGACTCACGCATGGTGGCGCTGTCTGGTATCGTGGCGATGCCGACGACAGACCGGTTTTGCGAGGTCATGGTGTTGATCCTTTCTGAAGATGGGTTCGTGGAAGACGGCGGCAGCGACTAAATCGTACATGTCGGTGTGCGTTGAGTGTTTAGCTGAACTGGTACTCCAGTTTTAGATGATGTGCGTTGGTGTTAGTCACCCCCATCATAGTGGTAGCGACCCTTGTTGTCGAGAGGTTGATTTCAGTTTGTTCAACATTGTACTTTGTAAATCTGGTTGGAATTAATAAGTGCGTATGGCTGTGTGCAGTGATTTGGTTGTGAAAAATGCACTCATCATTATTCAAGAGATGCTTCATTCAAGCACTAACTAAATGTTGTTTTGTGTCACAGGATGCCAGTTTTCCTCCTATACATATGTGCATTCCTATTCGACGTTGCTGGCGTGAAGAAGTATGGAAGGCGCGGTTTGATTTCTTTGGTTAAGCTTCTGAAAACCAGAGGTGGAATTCAGGAGATATGCAGAATTATGTGGTACCCTGGCTATATTTCTCCCTATGATGATCCCAAGGAGTGGTTACGAGACTCACATCAAGATCCTTAGGCATGATAGTAGGCCACCTTGGGAGTTTTCTGGATGGGGCACATAATGGGTTCAGTTCTTTCAGATTTGCAAGGAATTTAGTTCAGCTTCCCTTCCATATGAAGGGATCTGGTGTAGTCCCATCCAAATAAGCCTTTCGGGTATGGAAACTAGTGTTCTGGAGCTGATGCTCCTAGATGAAAACTAGGGTTGCTTTTGATGGTTTGCCTAATACGCTTTCCTCTCTGAATGTAATCAGATGGTGGTCTCTCTATAAAGTATATGAGCCTGCAAGCAGGCCCGTCTTTGAGGCCAAACAGGGTGTACACCCGTTCAGGGCCCCCATTTTTTATGGGCCCCCAAATTTCTAAGCTGAGTATACATTAGCACAAAAAAAACAAGCGGCCCAGCTAGCAGTTAGGCAAGTATACGAATCCATCAGGACTCCAATCATCCATCCAGCTCCTGTCCTGCCGCGGTGCCGCCTAGTTGCGTCGGATCGATCGATCGATCAACTGCAAGCCCGCGACTGGCCGCCTCCAGCCCCGCGACTCGCCGACGACTCGCCGCCTCCAGCCCCGCGACTCGCCAACGACGGCAGGTAATTACTAATTAGGGCCGCAAGAGACGTACGATTATTAGGGATTCGGGATTCGAAATTAAATTAGGGAAACTAAATTAGGGATTCAAATTCTTGAGGATGTGATTCCTGATTTACTGATTATGTGTTATTATAACAGAGATTGGGGATTGTCAATTTGATTTGTTGGAGCGCAAGAGACATACGATCCTTACAATTTACTGATTAATTAAGGTATTGGTATTGCTATCAAGCCGCCTGATTGCTGCACTGTGATAACTGATAAGTTGATCTACAGATTTTAATTTGTAGTTAAATTGTTGTTGTTGATGCCCTTTTTTATTTGGTTAATGAAACAGGTTAATCATGAATTTTAGAAAAAGGAAGTGTCAGTCTGGTGCGGAAAAGCGTAAGAATAAATTGTTGTTGTTGATGCCCTTTTTTATTTGGTTAATGAAACAGGTTAATCATGAATATGATTGAAGATTTTATTTCACGAAATACCAGACGGATGATGATTTTCAGCCGAACATAAGGTTAGTTTATTGGTTTACTAGTAGTTTTTCGTAGAATTAATATTTGATATGTTTCTATATGCTGTATGAGATAACACATACTGAAGTTATGTAATAAAGTGAATATATTTTAAATTGCTATGTAATTTGAAAATTTCAAATTTTTGGGCCCTATTTTACGTTTCGCACGGGGCCCCCAATTTCTGGAGACGGCCCTGCCTGCAAGACTGGCCACCAGTTTGGAGCCTTTTGAGTTAATGTCAATATGCGTGCGTACAAGCTTTCATATGTACATGTGCCCAGGTCCTAACTTAGCTGGTTATTCACATATAGCCCATTTTGTTTTACCAAATTCTCTGGTGGCTATAGTATATCATCCATCTGGTATGTGATACACCATAAAAAAAATAACTGGTATGTTATACAAAATGGATATTCCATTATTGTAGTAATGCAATTGTTCATTACCAAAGACAGATCTTGTTATCTTTGAAAGAGAGAAAAAGGTTGAAGTTTTATGAGGCTTCGTGGTTGACGAGGGGTGTCCTCGGCAATCACAGAGTCGAGTACCCTAGGTAGATTTTGAGTGAGAAGATGAAGATGTGCGCGCTGGTAGTTCCGGACGGCTGACAAGAAAGGATTTACTCAGGTCCGACCCCTCATTGTGAGGTAAATACCTACTCCTGCTTGTCTGATTATGATAACATATGGGGTTACATGGTGGCCGCAAGGGCGATGTGGTGAGAGGCAGTCTCTCTATGCTATGCCGTGTGGTATGTCTAATTGTGGGCGTGTTGTGGCTTGTTCTTTTTGTATACCCCTATCTGTCTTTATATATGCGGCCAGGGGGTTTTACATGAGTCCTAGTAGACTACGAATAGTAGTCCTTTTCTTGTGCTTCAAGATATTTCTATACCGCCAGATGGGCCTCCGTCTTGTGCCATACCGGGTATACCAATCGTGGGGTGCCCGGAGGGTATGCCCACGTCACTAGCCCCCGAGTGTCTAGTCGATTCGAAGTATCGGGCAGAGACTCATAACAGTATGTCGAGTAGGTGTAATTAATGACCATATGATGACTGTATTATCCCTTCTTCGTGAATTTTGGAAATCCAATATGTGTATGAAAACCAATAATAATAAATCCAGTGCGAGCTATAGAGAACCCAACTTTGATAAATTCGTGCGGGTTATAGAGAACCCGACTTTGAGAAATCCATGCGGGCTATAGAGAACCCGACTTTGATAAATCTGTGCAGGCTATAGAGAATCCGACTTTGATAAATCCATTGCGGATTATAGAGAATCTGACTTTGAAAAATCCATTGCGGGTTATAGAGAATCCGACTTTCAAAATCCATTGCGGGTTATAGAGAATCCGACTTTGAAAAATCGATCGCGGAACACTCGAACCTACGACGAGTGCCCTCCCGATGGGAGTATAATTAATGAAATATGAGTTGTCCAAAGAGGTGTTCAACTTGGAATTGGTCTTTGCACCCTTGATGCATTGTCTGGTGCTTTCGACTTGGAAGCATGTCGGGTGCGCGTCCCGCGCTCCCGATGGGAGCCCCCGAGTGCCTGGTCGATTCGAAGAATCGGGCAGGGACTCATTTGCAGGTGTATGTCACCATCTGATTCCTTGCTCATTTTGCTATGTATATTTTGAGTTGAGATTGTCTCGATTGTGCTTGCTGAGTCGGTAACTCGTCGACTGATGTTTTGCATGAACTTTGATATGTATTTTTGAGTCGAGAATGTCTCGATTATGCATGCTGAGTTGGAAACACGTCGACTAATGCTTTGTTTATTTTGCCTAGGGATTACGACTTAGTAGGCCTGGCTTTACTCGATGAGTCGAGACCAACTAACCGCACATTTGGGCGAAACCTTATTAGCCTTCAATCAAATTCGAGTCCCCGAGCTCGAACCTAGAACATACTGGACAGACTCGACTCAGGCCGTTGAGGTCTTACTGAATCGTTTGGCAGTTTGAACTTTGGTACCCAGCGCGTCCGCCCGGATTTTTCATCGTGTCTGCTGACACGGGAAATTATAAGGACTTAGCACTGCCGGAGTGGTCCCTAGCCCGCTCGACTGATCGGTGGGTCTTACCTTTGCACTTTTTGCGTGCAGCATCCGAAACGTCAGTCGACTGACGAAACTCGGGAACTTCTTTGACTTCGCTACTTTTTACCTTTTCGACTGAGTCGAGTCTCTTGATCGACTGATGTTTTTGCCTTTTGAATTTATCGGGTGCGCGACAGCACCCCGATAGGAGTAGCCCCCGAGGATATGTGCAACTATTTATAGTTGAGCGTAGGCTCAATTTGCCTTCATTTTGCTATTTGTCGAGTATTTTCCACTCTTTGCGTCTGCTGGCATAGATATTTGCATGTGCCTTCATTTTGCAGCACTTGGGTCAATGGCGAGTGCCTTCGAGTAGCCAACCTGCACAACGCAGCCCCCGAATCTTCGGGTGCGACCGATGTTTTGTGTATTTTCCTTAACCTGTGCGGCGCAGTCCCCGAGTGTTCGGGTCGAGAGGCGCGCGGTGTTTTGCCTGAAGGAATCGACGCGGCGGACCGGAGTCGATGGAATTATGTAGTGGAGGGACTCGACGCGATGGGACCGGAGTCAACATGGCGGAGTTTTGCGACAGAAGGAGTCGAGGTGGCGGCTACAATGCTCAGCCTCCGAGTCTTCGTTTGTCAAGCCGGCGAAGCGGAGTCAATGATGTGGAGTCGATGAACGCACTCGAGTGGCGCGTCAAGTACAGCGATGAACTTGTTGTTGTTGTTGACGTCGAGGCGCCAACCCCCGAGGGTACATGATGCCCTTCCAGAGAGCGGGTTCTTTTTGTCGATTCCGTCGTGGTGGTTGATGAAGCGCAGTGGAGACAATGCATCAGAGTTGAAAAAACGCCAGCCCCCGAGCGTCGAGTGCGGCCAAGATGAGTTTGTCACGATATGTGCAGCGCAGCCCCCGAGCATTGGGGGCGGCCAAGTTTTGCAGTGTTCAGTCGAAAGAGGGTCGACGCGGCGGACCGGAGTCGACGCGACGTAATGTGCGGCGAAGAGTTCGACGCGGCGGACCGGAGTCGACGCGGCGTAATGTGCGGCGAAGAGTTCGCCGCGGCGGGCCGGAGTCGACGCGACGTAATGTGCGGCGAAGAGTTCGACGCGGCGGACCGGAGTCGACGCAGCGGAGTTTGTTGAAGATGCTGGAGTCGCCTTTTCGCGTGAAGCAACGATTATGTTGTTTGTTGTTGATGATGAAGCGCCAGCCCCCGATCGTCAGAGGAAGGCATAGAGTGTCGACGCGGCAGTCCGGAGATGGCGAAGTAGAGTCGAAAAAGGCACTCGGATCGCTTGTCGGGTGAAGCTGTGAAGTTGTTTTTTGTTTTTGATGTCGAATCGCGCCGTTTGGAGTTAATGATAATGTCAAGTCGCCAAGATTTTGATTCCCAGCTCGTGGTAGATCTGTTAGATTGGACTGCGCGCCAGCGCTGTATGTGATGCCTTCGTCAGATTTGATCGTGTGTGACTTTGCGCAGGCCGCCGCCGTCACCCGACGGAGTTGTCGACTGTTTTGTTGATGATGGAATTGGTCGTGTCGCCTGCGATATGACGTACATTGGATCTGCTATATACAGAACGCTGTCGCTAGATGCGATCTGGTCGCTTTTGACTATGAAGATTTGTCGATGAAGATGATGAAGCCGCCGTATTCATTGATGAAGTCGAAGTTTGCCGCAGCAGGGTCGGAGTCGATGATGGTTGCGGAGTCTAAGAGGGCACGAGAATCGCCAATTCGAGTGTTGCGATTAAGTTTTGTTTTTGTAGATGTCAAAGCGCCAGCCCCCGAGCGTCGGGCGCACGTGTGCTTATGGCATACTCTTCCCGAGTCGACGGTCTGTCGGGTACGAGTGGTTGAAGGTTATGTCATTATTAATGTAAACACTTTGTTATTGAAGAGGAAGTCGACGCGACGGTCGCACGTCCAGCCCACGAGTCCTTTTTGTCGAGTGGGCAATGCGGACTCGATGTTACGAAGTCGAAAAAGGCACGAAACTCTCCCTGTCAAGTGCTGCGATGAAGTTTTGCTGTCGATGATGAAGCGCCAGCCCCTGAGGGCATATACGCCCTCCCAGGGGGCAGGCTATTTGCGTCGATACCGCAGTCGCGATCGTTGTTGTGATGGTCGATGAAGTTGTTGTCGAGGCGCAGTCGTGACGCCCGCGGGTCGTTGTAGAGGTTGCCGATCACCAGCCGTGTCCGATATACAGTCGCTTCAAATCTGCCCATGTGGATTTGATTCTCCAAAAGGATGGATAAAAATAGCATGCATATGTGGATTAGGAATAATAAAGAAATTTAAAATGAGTGATCCATGCGTATGATGATTGGACCCATTATGCACACGACGTTGGCCATGATCGTGGCCTGCATCCTGGAGTCCTGGACCGTAGCTTTTTTCTCGTCGTCTGACCGAGGTGTCACTTCTGATTGGCTGGCGTCTATGATCTGGATTCGTCGAGGCAGATGAGTAGCGCCGGATTTTTGCAGGTTTCGCGTGTTCCGATTTGGATTGCATCTTGCCATAAACGTGGAACGCCTTTGAGGATTTTTGATATTGCTGATCTGATCAGTCGCACACGAGGGGATTGTCGATGACGAGCCCCCGAGTGCTGATCTGTGACGGCGCGTCGTTGCCTTTGTCGATGAAGATGATGGAGCCGCCAAAACCGCGACCCAGCACGCGTTCTTCCCACAGACGGCGCCAATTGACGAGGGGTGTCCTCGGCAATCTCAGAGTCGAGTATCCTAGGTAGATTTTGAGAGAGAAGATGTGCGCGCTGGTAGTTCCGGACGGCTGACAAGTAAGGATTTACCCAGGTTCGGCCCCTCATTGTGAGGTAAAGACCTACTCCTTCTTGTCTGATTATGATAACATATGGGGTTACATGGTGGCCGCAAGGGCGATGTGGTGAGAGGCAGTCTCTCTATGCTATGCTGTGTGCTATGTCTAATTGTGGGCGTGTTGTGGCTTGTTCTTTTTGTCTACCCCTCCCTTTATTTATATATGCAGCCAGGGGGTTTTACATGAGTCCTATTAGACTAAGAATAGAAGTCCTTGTCTTGTGCTTCAAGTTATTCCTGTACCGCCAGATGGGTCTCCGTCTTGTGCCATACTGGGTATACCAATCGTGGGGTGACCAGAGGGTATGCCCACGTCAGTGGTACAGCCCCACCTTGTTTTTTACAAGAATAACAGGCATGCTGCATAATTTATTAATTTGGGGTTTATAAAACAAAATAAGTGCCAGTGTTACACGAAGGTGACCTGAAGAAAAAAGATTGCATAAATGAAACTATCCACCAAAGCAGCGAAATCTGTGTAGGACTTTCTTGTTGCTCTGAGTTTCAACCACTGAATCTCATCTTTCAAAGCAGTGGTGCAATGTTGTTGTGCGCTCTCGAAATAGGTTTTCGCTCCGCTTTATAAATAAATCCACAAACAACCGAACTGATACATGTTAATAAGGAAACACTCTTGCACAACCGATCAAGAATAAGCAACAAAGCACAAGAAGGACCAAGCTTGTCACCGATGGCACTGTGCGGGACTGAGGGGACGGGACTCTACGACAACACTCCAAAAGGGTAACGACATAAAGCACCGCCGTCGACGAGACCGGTGAAAATTCACAAAATTAACCCTTGGAGCAAACTTAAGCAAAAAAATAACCCTAAATCTGATTTTTTTTCAAATCTAACCCTTTTGTGTCACGCCCAACACCGGGGCGGGTAACTCCGTGCGCCAAGGCGCTACCGTTCGTCCAGCGTGGCATGGTGGACCCCAAGGTTGGAAGAGTAGCGCCGACGTCTAAGGCGCTACCATGGCCAGAGCAGCGCCGTGCGCCGGGGCGCTATGTTTTGCTCAATCGCTTCACGTCTACGCGCGTGCTGTCCTGGCCGGAGGTAGCCAGCCCATGCATAACAATGATTTAAGGAAACAAGAAACAGATTGATTAGCGAACACCTCAATCAGAGCGGTCTCTGCATTGTATATTTGTATTTATTTACGCTAGGGGATTATATTGTACAAGTATAAACGTTAGACAAGGAAACAATCATAACGGAGGATCTGCAATGATCCCATCTTGGCTTGCACGACAACAGACGAAGGTCGATAGCTACTAGGAGAAGCCTGCATATCGTTCGACATACGGAGTACTTGATACATCGATCAACAGCAACTAAAATAAGTATGCAGCGGGCGCGGTGATGGATGGATCTGTCGATGCACACCACCCCCGTCTCGGTTCGTGGCGCTGGAGCGGCAGTGGGCACGGGGTACACAGCACCAACCATTCAACCAAGACGACGTCATCGACGGAGGAGCACGACGGCGACCAGCGCACACATCTCCCTATGGCTGATCCGCATCCCGTGCCCAGACCCCGATGGCAGCGACAACGACGACGGTGATGAAGCAGAGACCCTGGTGGTCGACCCGCTCGTCAACCTTCTTCATAGCGGAAGAGACGCGCAAGTACGTGAGGACCAAGGGCAACGGCGAGGGCCGACCGAGCGTTTACGGTACAGACCAGAACTACGGCAGCCTCCGCCACACTTGTATGCTGATGCGGCGCGCGGGAGCTGGACGAGTACATGAGCTACGACGTCGGCGCCTACTGCCCGGACGACTGGGACCTCGGCCAGCGCCTCATGCTGGGCAGCTGCGACCGGCTGCCACACCGCCGCTGCCCCACTCCGGACTCTAAGTTGTTCGGGGTTGTCCATCGACTAGTCGATCCTCTGGAAGCTCCGGCAACATGCGATGGAGCCGCTACCAGCCTACCACTGCCGCGGCAATGGCCTTGCTGCGTCTTGGAGCACGGCCTGTGCAGCACGCAGACGCAGATTGAGCAAAACATAACGCCCTGGCGCACGGCGCTTCTCTGGCCAGGGTAGCGCCTTAGACGTCGGCGCTACTCTCCCAACCTTGGGGTCCACCATGCCACGCTGGACGAACGGTAGCGCCTTGGCGCACGGAGTTACTCTGTAGAGTGTAGCGCCGTTGTTTGGCGTGACACAAAAGGGTTAGATTTGAATTTCTTTCGAATTTAGGGTTATTTTTTGCTTAAGTTTGTTCAAAGGGTTAATTTTGTGAATTTTCACACGAGACCGGCGGTCAAAAGTTTTCACCTGAAGCCCGAAGCGTGGAAGGTGTGGGCCGAGAGGTTGCGGCCGCTAGCTTGCTGCCCAATGCTAGCTAGCTGAACCCGTATGCTTCGACACTGCAGGGATTCTGGGAGAGAGCACGGTGGGCTCGCTGCGCTAACCCAAGATCGATCAGCGACGTGCACAACAACAACTACCACCACACGGGCTAGAGCTAGGTACGCATGACCGTGGTTGCTTGTGCTGGTTTGCTGCTTCTTTTTTTCTGGTTCTTGCAATGTTCAGTCGAGATTTTTTTTTTTGAGGGAACCGGTGAGCTTTATTGATCAAGTCCTAACACAGTTTGTACAATTTCGACGAGCAGGGCTGCCACGCAGGGCAGACCGGCACCGTCGAGCACATCACACTCACGATTGCCTAACTGTGCTAAACTATGTGCTGCTCTATTACTCGACCGACCAATCTTATAGAGCTCAGTATCAGGCCTACCTCGCAGTATAGCTTGTGTCTCCACAACAACGCTCCAGAGGGCAGAACGGTTCGCCACTTGTGATTTCAGTGCTGCAATAACATTTGCACAATCTACTTCCAAAATTCCAGGTCCCCGACAACTAGTCTCCATTTGACGTAGTCCTTCAAAACAAGCTATCAGCTATGCTTCCTCTGCACTCGCGCAATCACCAATAGACTGCCATGCAGACCATAGAGGTATGCCATTTTGATCCCTAGCAATGACACCAATACTTCCCCGTCCGGTATGGTAATCCCATCCGGCATCAACATATTGATCTTAATGGATCCTTCATTGAGATTTTGTGCTACAAATTTGAATGTAGTTCAGTTAAGAATTTGTCTAAATTAGTACACACCGTTAGATGCACTGCCGAATGCGTCGTGTCGGTCCTGTGTCCGCCTGATCTGATAACAATGCAGACGGATAAAAATTAGATAGCGGCACCACGAGCTCTTTGACGGCACGACTCTGACCAATTGGTAGATACCCTATACCTATGGGGGATGTTAACCTAGACACCGAGACATTTTTTGTCGTGAGTTCGCCCATAGGTATAGGGTATCTACTCTACCTACTTACCTAGCTTAGTCGTTCATGCTATCTACACCTGTACTTTCTAGTGTCATACCGACATAAACTTGCATCAGACCTTTGGGGCTAGAAACTAACATGCTGCTTAGTACAATGTGTCCATATTTCTGTGACATTTCTATTCAGTACTCATATCATTTTCCATAAAATATTCAGTATTGATGATGTTGTGTCTATACTCTGAAGAACAGTTTCGAATGCAAATATAGCTATCTAGAACAATGCCACCGTTGATCATGATTTGTTTCGGCTTCAGCAAACAAATGCGGGTCCTTGCTGTGTTCCTTTACATTATTGCACACCTACAAATTCTCTGGCTCGGAGCAAAATGATTGCAGGGGCTCGCCCTCTTGCTGCACGGTGATATTTAGATGATTGTCTGGTGCAGAGACAGATTGTGGCGCCTCGCCATCTTGCTTCGCACTACTAGAATCGTTTGGTTCAGAAACGAGTTGCAGTGTCTGTCCGACTTCCCTCTCACCGCTAGGTTTTTCTGGTTCACCCTTTGCACCCGAACCGCTAGACTTTTTGGGTACCTTCATCAATTTTAGGTTTTGAAACAATTGGACGAGTATTGCAGGTAGAGCATATTTTGCCATCTTCTTCTTGCCAACTAAATCCCACCCCACGGAAAGGTAGTAGATGAAGTAAACGGGATACCTGGTGACACACAAAAAATAAATACGTGTCATCTCTTTGTAAATATATACCAGCAGCATGGCTTGCAAGAAAATTAACTGATTTTACTCCAGTTGTAATATCTTATGTACGCACCTGATATAACAATCAAGTGGTGTAAATTTTGAGGGATGATCCTTGATGATCATGGCCAGGGCAATAGCTGTATTTTTTGGCGGGATAACAACAAAGTCAAGATTAGAAGAATGTTAGATGATAAAATCCAAGTAGTACTCCCTCCGTCCCACATGTCTACATAAATCCATTTTCTATCAAAATTGAGACACTTATTTTGAGACGGAGGGAGTAGGATATGTACATTGTTTCAAACGATTCTACGTGCATGGAGATATAATTACCAAACTTTATCCGGATGATGAGGTCGGGTGAAAATCCACGCCTCCGAACATCTGCGGCGAGGACGCTGAGCTTGTAGAAGGCGTAGGGCATGGCGACGTCAAGACACAAATTCGGGGCAAGCTTCCACAGGTGGTACATGCCGATACATGTCATGAGCGCACCTGCACACATGCATACAGATGGATATGAGCATCACATCAACAGTTGTCCGGAGAGAAGAGAAGAGAAGGAAATTAAACAGCATCAAATAACGTTGGGATGCATGCATGCATGTACGTACCGAAGGGCATGCCGATGTGGAACTCCTCGGTGTCGTGGACGTATTTCAAGTTGCGCAAGTCAGTGAAGTTCTCCCAGAGGGGGCGGAACACGTCGGCGACGGCGCCCACCACCGCGGCCCGCGCCTCAACCGACTCGAGCCTGAACCGCTCGCGGACGGCAGCCGAGCTAAAGTCCAACCGCGTGAATTTCTCCCACTCCTCCTTGCTCGGCCACGGAGACGGAGACGGCGGAGGCACCACGTTTTCTTCGTCTTGGGCCGCCACGCACGCGCTCTCGCCGCTACAGCGCAGCACGGGCGACGCCGCCGGTCGGGAGAGGACGACGGCCCGGAGATGCGCGCGGCGCGAGGGCAGCCGCAAGAAGGAGATCGCCGGAGGACCCGATGGATGCAAGGTGGAGATCGCCGGAGGACGCACGGCTGCGGCGGGATACAAGATGCATGCCGTCGCCATAGCGTAGCGTAGCGGGCGTAACTAGATCTGTTGGAAAAATCTTCGACGGATCGATCTTGGGGAAACTTGATTTGCTTCGATCGATAATTATATATAGATGCCGGCCGCCGGAGGACTTAGGAAACGATCGACCGCGGAGTCCTACTGGTGTTCCGCTAGGAAAACGGAGCTGTAGCCGACTCAATCCGGGCCGTTTGATTCGCCTCCAGGGCCCCGCTCGCATTGTCGATCGTTTAATCTCCCAATTCCAGCTTGGGTACTTTTTTTTTATTTGGATTTGCTAAGACTGATTTTTTCTTAAAAAAAAGCTAGTTGGAAGTGGAGTTGCTGCATGCGGCGCGGATGATTTGCATGACTTTTCCCCTATAATTTGCATGCAGCACATCATCGTATTAATTACCAAACTCGAAAATTTAAAATGATTTATCTTCTAAACCGTTATTCTGTTTATACCGCTACATTTGTCTCGACGAGGGATTTAAAACTAAATCTATTGTTACTATGTTTAGGTAAAAATAAAAAAAATTATATCAGTTACCAGATTGCGGTACTATAGTTATCAGATTAACACAAACAATTATTAAGATAATATACATCCTTATTAGATGAATTTTGATGTTTTGAAACAGTTAAGACATATCTACAATCTGGTGTGATGAACTTTTTCCGTCACATCAGTTACCAGATTAAACACTATATTACCCAGATTAGTATTGAACATGGTTATCATATAATTTTTAGGTGTTTTTACACATTGCAATGATATGTACAACTAGTGAGTAAGAATTTTAGTGTTTTTAAGACCCAGAAAATGATACCGCTCCATATATATGAAGTAGTAGCATTCGACCTTATATTGGTGTAGAATGGTGTACAGAAACCTGATATCTAAGTTATTATAATATGATAAACTGGTTATAATAATTTGGTAATTACCGGAAAAAAAAGTTCTCGAAACATGGCGATCTAGTTTTTGTAGATCTTATCATGACTAAGCCACCAGTGAAAACAGATTTTCAATCGGATTAATTATTTGAAAGATAAAACATTTTTAATCTAAATAATAAAGGGAATCTAAATGATATCATGTGTGATGTTACTGCATGCATGCAAGGTAAAGAGTCGTTCGACAGAATAGACGAAATGTGCCGCCAAGAGTCCAGTCCTTCTTTTTATAAAAGTGCAATCACAGTTTAAAGATCTTTAAACTGTGCAATTGCACCGATTCAGTTGCACTTTTCTGTTGACAAAAGGGTAATTGCACTTTTCTTTAAACTTTAGTTACAATTTCTGAGGTGACTGAGACATAAGAACAAAATGTGTCGACTGAGACATAGGCACTCCTTTTTTTCTTATGTCTCGGTCACTTTTTCCCTTTTTTATTTTTAGAAAGTTCAGTATTAATCTCTGACTGGGATCCTCTTAGTTTTAGAGCATGTACAACGCTAAGCTATCTAGAAGAGAAGTCACGTCAGATGTTTGCTACATATTCAGCAAACTGGCCGTCGACTCAGCTAAGCAGTCGACGTAGACCCGTATATCGGGCTACGCCGACGGCGTATCTATTTTTGTTTTTTCTATTTTTCATTTAATATGAAACAATTTATATCTATACATCCGTAAGTCAAAATTTTAAAACTAAAATATTCATATAGATTAAAAAAGAGAGGAATCCAAATATTACAACTATGTCATCTTTTGAATCACATCAAATTATTTAAGTAGGTGAAATTACTTTCAAAAGATCGGCATAAATTTATTCAACTAGTCGAAATTACGTAAAAATCAAGAAAAATCCTAATAAGTTGGGATTATCCAGCAAATGTGGGCTACTCTTTGTTAAAATTAGATGATGCCACTTTCCACCATATTTTTTTGTACTTCTTCACAAAAAAGTCATTTCTGTTCGCATTGATCGGCGGGACAGAGGAGAGGCGGATGGACAAACTCATGGTCCGTTCGTGTTCGCGTCTAACGCAAACGAGACTCAAATTTGGACCAGTACAAAAAATAGACTGTTGTCTGTTTACGTCGCCCTATTGAGCCTTCAAATTGACTCGCACGAACGAGAAACTCAATGAGTCCGCCGTTGGAGTCATTCTAAAGGTGTGTTTGGTTCACTGACTATTCCTTAAATGGGCTAGGGATAGCCAGTTTTTTTTAGTGGTCGCTCAATGTTTGGTTCAAAATATGAAAAGATAGTGGCAACCAGATTCCTTCAATATTCCACTTCGAAACAACTGGTTGAGCCCATCCGGCAAAAAGTGTCGGATGAGGACAACCACTCTCCCGGGTCGTCGTAGCTTCACCTCGTGAAACTGTTTCAGCCGCTCACCTCCTCCCCTGAAATAAACAGTGCATCCACAGGCACAACGGCGCGGCGAGTCTGCTCTCAAACGGCGGCGGCGGATCTACATGCCGGACAACTTGGCGGCTGTGTGCAGCGCAGGAGGCCAAGACACGACGCCGGATCAGTGTCCCTTCTTGCGTCGCCGTCAGGTGGTGCAGGGGCACTAGTCAGGGCCGTGAAGTAAACAAATTCAGTGTGGAGGGACTACAGCTACAGGATGGAGACTGAATCAGAGTGAAGGGCGAGCTCCGGAACAGGAAGTGGCCGGGTCGATTCAGTGTTGTATTAGGACATCTCCTACGGGGCTGCTCAATTGCCCCGGACCGGCCAAATTTGAGCAGCCCCGGACAAAACCAAGCCCCTACGGGGCTGCCTAAACGGACAGCGGTCCGTTTTTTTGTCCGGGAATTTGGTCCAGATTTGAGCAGCCCCCGGACACCGAGTGGACACCGAAAGTGTCCTCTTTTGTCCACACTACCCCACCGCACAGAGACCTCTCCTCCCACCTCGCGCCCACCCCGTTCCACCGCGACCCACCCCGGCCACCCCCCGCCGCCGTTCGACCTCCTCCGGCCACCGCGAGCACCCCCCACCTCTATCCCCTCCCGCCGCCGCTCCCGGAGTCGTTTCGCCGGCCAGCCACCGCCCGGTGCAACTCCCACCTCCCCACCCCGACGGGACGCACACAAGGTGTTCGTCCATTGCTCTGCCCGACCTCGGGAGGGGAAAAATGACGGACAGCGGCGACGAGTTCTTCTTCAACAACGTGATCATGTACTCGTCGTCGTCGGACTCGGAGACAGACGACAAGAGCGACGTCCTCGTTGCCACGGCCGTGGTCAATCACCACATTGCATGTCAGCGGCCGTTGTTCCGAGGTTCCCTGCCCGGCCATGCCGCGGCGTTGGAGAGGGACAGAGATGGTGGGCATGCCCGGCTGTACAAGGACTACTTCCATCCAACCAATCCGGTGTTCACGGCGAAGCTATTCCGGCGCCGTTTCCGGATGAAAAGGGACCTGTTCAACCGCATTCGACTTGGGGTGCTGGATTATGATGAATGGTTCAAGTGCAAGCCGGATGCCACTGGTAAGCTTGGCTTCTCTTCTTATCAGAAATGCACCGCGGCAGTCCGAATGCTAGCATATGGAGTAGCTGGTGATCTGGTTGATGAGTACTTGCGCATGAGTGAGACCATAAGCCTTGAGTCCATGTACAAGTTTTGTGCAGCTGTGGTTCAGGTCTTTGGCCCGGAGTACTTGAGGGAACCAACTGTTGCTGACACTCAGCGGCTTTTGTCGATCAACGAGAGCAGAGGTTGGCCTGGGATGCTTGGAAGCATCGATTGTATGCACTGGGAGTGGAAGAACTGCCCATTTGGCTGGCAGGGGCAGTACAAGGGCCATGTTGGTGAGTGCACTGTTATTCTCGAGGCAGTTGCCTCGCATGATCTGTGGATTTGGCACTCGTTCTTTGGCATGGCAGGTTCACACAATGATATCAACGTGCTCCAGCGCTCTCCAGTGTTTGGCAGACTTGCCATAGGCAACTCTCCGGAGGTGAGCTACAATGTCAATGGCCACCACTACACAAAAGGATATTATCTGGCTGATGGTATCTACCCCCCGTGGGCTACTTTTGTGAAGACCATTTCCGCTCCTCAAGGTGAGATGAGGAAACGATTTGCCCAAGAGCAGGAGAGTGCCCGGAAGGATGTGGAGCGTGCTTTTGGTGCGCTTCAGTCTCGATGGGCTATTGTTCGGCACCCTGCTAGAACATGGAGCCCGGAGATTATGTGGTCGGTGATGACTGCTTGTGTGATCATGCACAACATGATCATAGAGGATGAGCGCGATGACAGCGTGTACGACGAGAACTGGTTGTTTCAGGGTGAGAATGTGGAGCCCCAGCCAGGAGTGGCAAATTTCCAGCAGTTCATCGACTTCGCGTACGAGCTGCGTGATGCGGGAACCCACATTGCACTTCAGGATGATTTGGTTCAGCACATCTGGAACTTCGTAGGACACCAGTAGAGTTTTAACAATATTTATGTTTGAATTATATTTATGTTTGAATTTTATTTAAAGAATATTTATGTTTGAAAATCTGGAAAAAACTAGCCCGGGCAACTAAATGAGCAGCCCCGTAGGGCGCATGGCTCCAGTACGCGCGGACACGCCCGCGGACGGCTGCTCAAACGGACAAAATCCGGACCAAATCGGTCCGGATTTGAGCAGCCCCGTAGGAGATGTCCTTAGCTCTCCTGAAGATGTTGTAGTCCTCCGGTCAGAGCATCACACGGTATCACCTGCTTGTACGTATATGTCATCATGTGAAGTAAACAAATTTTGCGTAACACTTCACCAGTTTTGTATCAGAGTTACGACTCTCATGATCTAGGATCGACTTGAAATGACACAGAGGCATTATATCGTCAAATAAGCTTAGTCCATGTCTACAGGGTAATCTCATCATCTAAATTAAGAAGGTCGTCACCAGCACTCATCCACTCACCATTTGTCAACCAAACAAAAAATGGTTACCACTAAGGACATGATAAGCTGGGTGGGCGGCTTACGAGAGAGGGGAAATATTTCTTCTAGTAAAACAAAATTATTTTTGAAAGATTTTGAAAAGTAAATAAAATATGTATTAAATGGAAACTATTTTGAACAAATTTTTAATAAGTGCACAGAAGTTATTATTTTCGAACCATTTTTAAAAATAAACACAATAGGTATTTGAACAAACAGTATTTTTAACCAAATTTTTAAAAAGTGAAGAGAAAAAAGGCATCAAAGGAAATTTCTAAGCCAGAAATTTTCAAATTTAATCACTTTTCAAAAATGAACAATTTTATGTTTGAACATTTTTAATTTTGAACATTATTCAAAATTAGACATTACTAAAATTTGAACTTTTTAGAAAACTGAACAAGTTATTTATTTTGATTTTTTTTGGAAAATTGAAATCTTTCAATTCTAAAACATTTTTTTTAATATATCCAGAAAGAAACAGGAAAAATAAAAATGAAAAATTAAAAGAAACTCAAATAGGAAGAAAAAGAAAAAACAGAAAAATAATCAGATCAAAGCTACCTGGATCGGCCTGGTACGCGACAACTAGGATTGGCCGACTGAGCCGTGAGTGCCTACTTGACGACGCTGAATAGTTTTCGAATATGAACAGTTTTTGAATGTGAACAAATTTCAAATTTGAACATTTTTCAAATCTAAATACAATTTAATTTAAATAAATTCTAGATGTGAACAATTTTCTAATGTGATTATTTTTCGAATTTGAACAATTTTTAATGTGAACATTTTAAAATTTGAACAATATTGGAATGTGAACAATTTTCGAATGTAAACAATTTTTTAGTGTGAGCACAAGAAACTCTATGAACGGAATAAATATATGAACAAAAAAAATTAAAAAAATGGAAATTTAAACAAAATTAAGAAATAATTAAAAATTATAACAGAAAAAACGAAAAAGAAACATCTAAAACAAATAAAACAAAAAAATAAAAAGAAACTGAAACAAGAAAAAGCAGAAATAGAAAAAAGTCAGGTGAGAGCTAATTGGGCCGGGCCACCTCGCCACGGAGGTGTGTGCGGGACCCAACCCCGAGGGTTTTCTCGCCGGAAGCATCTGCTGCCGCAACGAGTCGCGCATTTCAGAGAGTAATTTTTTTTCCGATTCCCCGTCCCCTCCTCTCGCCGCACCAATGCAGGTCGCCGGCTTCTCCACCGGCGTCTTCATGGCGGCGTCGGAGTCGGACGGAAAGAGAGCGCTACTGATCCGACCTCTGCTTCGCGCTGCACCGCTCGACCCCAGCTTCCGCGCCGCCCCGGTGGGCTACCTCCGCTCCGCCCCGGTGGGCTACTCCGCCGGCCGCCTACGCGCCTCCCACCGGCGTTCCGACCGCGTCGCCTCGCCCCGCCTACGCGCCTCACTGAGATTCCTCACCTCCGCTCCGATGGGCTACTACACCGACCGCATCCGCCCCGTCTCTCACGGCCCCGCGTGCACTCCTGAAGGTGCGAACTGCTCATGCATAGCCTCTCTGCCTCTGCCATCTTGGTTTCGAGACCAAATGTTTGATTCCTTCATGGTCGCTTAGATGGGAGCCACGATATCCCAGTAGGGGATATTCTGTAACCAGGGTCACTGTGATGTTTATCCTGCTAAGTATCTCTCTTATGGGTCGTCATGTTTGTTTTGACAGCGCAGTTTTGTCATATGCGTTTTTGTTTGCTTACTCTGAGGTGTCCATATTTAATTTTGATTCACAAGTTTAAAAAGCAGGGCGATTGTTACGCTGGGTGTCGAAAGTTTTCCACTTGACCTTTAGCTAGTGTTTCTCCTGGTTCTGTCCCAAGGGCCAACGTGATGTTTATCCTGATAACTATCTTGCATTCTTGCTTATAGGGTTGTAATGTTTTATGTTATTGACATTACAGTTTTGTCAATTGGGATTTAGATCGCTTACTCCGGTCACTCCTTAGTTCATATTGATTCAGAATTCTAAAATGGATGATTGTTATGCTTGGAATTTAGTGGCCTTGGGCAGTTTGCAAGCTTGCAACTAGACCTTTAGCTAGTATTTCTGAATCTTACGCCTAAGAAATCAACGTCATCAGCCATCCCATTTAGTTTGTACCTTAATATTGCTTTCTCAGATATTTCGCATTGTGGTATTAGCTTGGATTGAGTAGTCTTTTTTTAACTCACGTTGAGTTCCACACCACCACACAGATATATGTGTTCTAGAAAGGATATTACTACTGTGAAACATGTGTATGATTATATATGTGCCGTTCATCGTGTCATTATTGGTTAGTTAAACTGTACCCATTTTTCTAAGATTTGTGGGGTTATAGGGAGTTCTTCTTGCATTATACTCAAGTGATTGTGCTCAATACGACAAGAATCAGTGGCAATCTTAATTATATGTTTATTTTGGAACTTCTAAACTTATGGTCACGATTCCCTGTTGTTTAGCAACTATATATGCTGGCGGTACAAGAGATAATGATTGCTGCTTCACTAATTTTTGCCGCATGGTTCACAGTTTTTAGTTTCTGCACATGCTCATGATCTGTTGTGCTGTTGTACTTGCATCCATGGCGTTCCTATTTTTAATGGCTGAATTATTGATGAAATAAAGTTTGACGGCATGCATGATAGTCACTTCAGGTGACTGGTTTTTTTTAGAATGTGATAACTAGTTCTGTCCCAAGGTCCAACGTGATGTTTATCCTGATAACTATCTTGCATTCTTGCTTATAGGGTGGAATGTTTTTATTTTTTTGATATTACAGTTTTGTCAACTGGGATTTAGATCGCTTATTCCGATCACTCCTTAGTTCATATTGATTCAGAATCTTAAAATGTAGGATGATTGTTATGCTTGGAATTTAGTGGCCTTAGTTCAGAATTCTAAAATGCAGGATGATTGTTATGCTTGGAATTTAGTGGCCTTAGTTCAGGATTCTAAAATGCAGTTCTGAATCTTATGCCTAAGAAATCAACGTCGTCACTCATCCCATTTAGTTTGTTCCTTAATGTGTTGTGTTTTCTCAGATATTTCTCTTCGTGGTGTTGGATTGGATTTGAGTAGTCTTTTTTAACTGACGTTGAGTTCCACGCTGCCACACAAATATACAGTTAACAAGGGTACAACTGTGTCGCTGTGTTTTGTTGAATTAGGTCAGCTTAGGAGACCCAAGAATTTCTCGGAAGGTTATACTTGTGTCAAACGTGCTTATAATTATTTATCGATCATCATGTCTTTATTGGTTAACTACCTTGTGATCTTCACTGTGTAAAATCAATTGATATTGTCACTCTGTTAACTTTATTTCATGGACTTTCACTTTAGTAGATAGCCAATCTAGTTCAGTTTTCATGTCAACATACCCAGTAGGTCTCTGGATTATTGCAACATTTCATAAAGCTCTTTAAAAGAATTACTCCGTATTACATTTGTAGATTGAGTATTTGTCCCGTTTTCAGCTAGAGACAACATACACATGGGCTTAATGTTCTGGTTACAGACCACTTTACCTTTTTTGAGTTAATTTCTGTGGGGTTTCAATATAGATGCAAGCAACGTCCCGACGGACAACAAGCCTGAAGACGCTGCTACCAAAGGCTGGACATCTTTTGTCGATCAAATTGTGTCTTTCTTAAGGGGGGATGTCTTCAGGCTGATGATACTGGGAGTTTCTATTTTCATTGGGTACGCGGCATCGGTTAAGAGCAATAAACTTGCTGGGGACACAGTTGATGTTTGTGACAAGGCTCATAAGATTTATAATATTTTCTCAAAGGCCCTCCCGGTCATTCTTGCGTTCTTCAAGAGGTAAGCAATCTATAATAGTTAACATTTTCTTCATTCTTGCATTCTTGAGGCCCTCTTCAGCATTCATGCATTCTTCATTCTGTTTACCTCTTGAGGTTGGAATTTAACCTTTTCTTTGCTGTTGATTTCCGTCAGGTGAAATTGCAGACGAACTATGGAGCTTGCCGCTGGTACAGCTGATTTCATCTCGCAGAGTTTCGCTTTTCTAGCAGGTGTACATATAGGAATTGACCATATATATTCTCCAAAAAACGGGTCTAGTTACTTGTTGTTTACCAGTTCGGGCAGCGAATTCTGCTCTATCGACCTTGCAAATTGTTTACATCCCTTGGTAGCGGTGCATGATGGTAGTATGATTATTTCATTAAGATAGCTGGAATAGGCTTCATAAAAGATGTTTGCCTTGGCAATGCTTGGCTCAGCCCGGTAATGAAAATCCATGTTCTATCTACAATAGTTTGTTATTGGTTGTTGCGTTTGCTCATTCGTGTCCATCTGGAAAAAAAAACATTGGTGGATTGAATCGGAAGCCACAAGAGCATTTCGCCGGCAGCTCCGTCAGAAGCCATACGGGCTACCAAACACACCAAAGTGAGAAAAGGGACGATTTTTCTTTGAAAGCGCGACATGGTATGAACGCGCCCGATGTCGAGTCCGTGAACGGCGTGGCGTGTGATCATGGGGGTTCATGGCGAATCCAGCACGTCTGTGCGCGTGTGTGTTAGTTAGGTGATCGTGAGGTAGGAGGAAGACCAGGTCCTGGCAGCTCGGGCGGCCGCGTTGACATGGGCGTGAGCCGAGGGCGCGTGGGACATGTGCGTAGTGGGTGCGCGCGCGGTGTGGACCCCCTGTAATCGCCATTGCCGATTACCACAAGGATTTGAGTTCGGGTTGAAATTCAGAAAAAGGTGTTAGTGCGCCGCAAATTCAGTTTCGTCTCCGTTAGGTTCATCATCTAGCGTCCTCTGCAACAACAGATTTCACGGTGCTACTCCGGCCTCTGTTCCTTCGTGCTGCTTCGTCCCTCAACCACTACTCGATCAGGGAAGGCTGGCCTAGGGCCGCCTCCGGCTCCCGGCGCCACGGCCTCGCGCGCCTCCTCCGTCCGTCCCACCTCTCGATTAAGGTAGGCGAGCCGGATGCCGCGACCTCGCGCGCCTCCTGCATTCCACCTACGGACACGACGCCGTTGGCCCCACGCCCTGCGTGTCCTCACCGACGACTACCTCTGCGCCACCGCCTGAAAAGGCCCCGTCGCCTCCTTGCTCACTGTGCCGCCGCCCCTGCTCAACCGCGCCGCCGCCTGAAACGGCCATGCCGCCACCTCCTTGCTTTGACTTCTCCGATACCTCCTGCTCCCAGCTGGACCGAACCAGCCGACGGCCACTACCTGAAGCACATGCAGCTTCGGCACATCTCCGGCACACCAGGCGAAGGCCCGTGGCTGGTGTTATCGTCCTTTTTTCAAACCTGAAAATCACAGTAGTCGCAAGCGGTAACATGTGGTATCACCGGCGCAAATGCATCTGTTCGACAACTACCAGTGGCCTACACATAGTGGCGAACAACCATTCACCATGAGTATGCAAATTCTGTTCGCCACTAGTAGCCTATTTTGTACTAGTGCTAGATTTGTTTTTTGCGGGAATTTACGAGAGCTTTATTCAAGGAATAAGGTACCCGAGTCATCAGCCAAAATGCTGGTGACAAGGAAACTGGGAACGAGGACAACCAAGTGTCAGTCACCTGCAGCCGACAAGCATGTCGTGCACACAAATGAGCTGGCTGATTGGCAGTCCGACCAACATGCTGAATTACAAAAGAAGTAAAGGAAGTAGCTAGCTCTCCAATTTCTACGATAATTGGTGCAATCACCGACCTGGTGTTGCTCCGAGTGTTCCAGAGATTGACCATCTCGAGGCAATCCGTTTCCATCACGACATGAGAGAAACCACGCAACTTTGCAAAGATCACACCTTCTCGGACAGCGAGGGATTCCGCGATAAGAGGGTAAGTAATACCCAACAGTGGTTTGCTCCAGGCTCCAACAACGGTCGACGACGAACGTACAACACCGCCCGCCCCTCCATTGCCCTGGTCAGAATCAATCGCTCCTAGTGCTAGAGTGGTCGCCGGGCCGACAGTTACAATATGTATCCAGATCTGAAAATGCACGTATGCTGAACAGGGCGTATACCGTACAACGAAGGAAGCAAAAGCTGTACTGCAACATTCTGCAAATTTCGTACCTGATGGATGCTTGTGTTTTTTTTTTTTGAAAGATGGATGCTTGTGTTTATAACTTGCTATATATGTGCATCCGTTGAGTGGCACAACCGAAGAAAATACTCACAAAACCAACATGGTAATCCTTATCTCTACAACCAATCCAGGCAAGTATCCAAGTTCTGAAAGATGAAACTACCTAGACATTGTGATTCTTGGCTTTGTAGAGCACAATACAAACACCTAGAACTTTCAAAATCATAGAAGAATAACTTAAAAACAAAGGAGTAATCAGGCAGATACTACAGAACCTGATGCAACTACAGAGACTGTCAATTTCAATGTGCCTTTCGTAAAATGTTGAATTCAGTATAACAAAAGCATTATCCATCATTTGACATACAGCCTCAGAGCTTTGGTTCAGTTTAAAAGAGGGAAAATTTATAAACACAGAACACCGCTTGTCTACTGCACCATCCATTCAGATTATACTACACCACACATTACAAGAACCTGGTGTAGTATTTGTAGATCTGAGATATTACGATTTTAGGTGCTTGGTCATATCAGAAACTCTCTGGCCATCTAAGGATTTACCTGAAATAAGAAGATTTTATTCTCAATAAAACTCGATACAAACAAAATAAATCATGAACAAAATTTTGGTGCCAATAGGCAGAAAACCAAGCATCACGAATTGGTATGCATGCTTGCACTTTTAGTGTTAAGAAAATGATAAATTTGACCAGCTGTTCCAAATAGCCCAATACAATAGGAATTATAATGACAGATGGTTATCTACATTATTCTTGTAAAGTTCAGTGCAACATCTATATCATATCATCGGAAGCATTGCATCACTAACCCACATCACCAAAGATGCATAACTAAATATGATGAAAAACAAGATGTTACCTCGAAGATCAGGGAAGCCCCCTAAAAATGCTGAGAAGGTGGCCCAGCACATTGTAGATCTTCCCGGCCTTGTCAAACCATGTAACAAGCAAAATGGCCGTCTCATCTCCTTTCGCAGCCCATATTGCCAAAATGATGCACAAACTCAGAAGAAAGGCTGCAAACAACCTCTCCAGCTTCTTTCCTCGTCTCATGTCCCACAATATCATGCTCACAAACAGTACGGACGTGACGATAGTCGATGTTGCCAGGTTGTGGGTGGGTGGCTTAACTTTACATCCCCAACTGCCTGTGGTAGGGTGATAGCTACCTGGGATATTACAGATTACACTATTATAGGATTTGACCTGCTACAGAAAAAAATCACATTTTTTCTAATATTAACTTCTACGTTTATTTTCTAATAATATTAGTACATTACAACTTATTAAGATCATGACAAGTCTAGCTGCTAGCTGCTAGCATTCTAATAATTGTTTGGTGCTAGCTGCTAGGATTCATATATGAATATTTGGTTAGTTTGCACATATTTGGACTAAAGCCGGTGGGAAGATTCTAAAATGAAAACTATTAGACTCCCACTTCAAAGTACGGTTGGTAGAGAATTCACGTTGAATCACAGTGATGGGAAGGATGGCATAATTCTTTGACTAAATATGAGTAAGGGAGTAAACTGAAGACATCACAAGGTACTTACCAATGGTACAGACAGCTCCCATCAACCCCAAGTCACTATCTCTGTTTCCTGCACAAGATTACATCTTAGTTATCTCTGCTACTGCATAATTTGACCTAATCATATTTCCTGTTTGAAACTAATGGATACTTACTTAGAGAAAACTTGTTGCGCTGGATAAGTGCACGGGTGAGGAAGCAGGAGCGCGAAGTGGCTGTGACTGGATGGAAAAAGAGCCCATGCACAGAGGAGGTGCGTTGGCAAAGTATGCCAACATTGTCCTTGGTGCCTCCTTTCATGCCCGCAGTGATAAGGGAGAGATTTGTGCCCCTGCCCCTGCTGGCGATCATCATGTGGGCAGCCATGGGATTGCCGCGACGTCAACTGCAGAGGCAGCACCATGGTTGTGTAAAGTCCAGAGCAAACAACTCACAGGCCACAAGCCCACAACAGGGATAACTCTATAACCAAATTAATGCAAAATCTGAACTACACCCACAATGATACAAAAAGTAGAATAAAAGGGGGACATTTTAGAGTAAGTGCACACGTAGCCATCATTTATGTATGAACAATAAAAGTGAAACATCGTCTCCCAAGTATAGGCTGAGGACGCTGAAATTGTTCAGCCAAAGCTCTTTCCCCGATTTGTCTCATAAAATTCGTTTCCTTTAGTTTCTGTGTGCGCCATAATAAGAAAAGAAAAGGCGAAATGAAAGTAGACCTCTCAAAGGCAACCAGAGCTGCCCATCAAATCCATGGCAAAAAAAAAAATCTATTACTAACTACTCCCTCCGTTCCAATTTAATTGACTTGCTATGGACCACATATGGATGTATCTAGACATGTTACATACCTAGATACATCTACATATGGTGCATAGCAAGTCAATTAAATTGGAACGAAGGGAGTACTAAGCAGTCACCAGATTTACAGTTGTGCACTTCCATGATGCTCCTAATGATCTAATTTCTGAATTCTGGTTGCCCAACCCAGTTAGACCCAAGCAAACATAAGGAGGTCGGCATGTAAATTATCTGCGACCTAAACATAAGGAGGAACCTCACCTCGTTCGCGTCCTGGTCCGGGAGGAGGCCGGGCCGACGGAGAGGGCCTGGAGGTAGCCGCGCTCTGCCTTGCCGCCGCTGGATGGGAAGGAGAGGAGCCGGGGAGAGGTCCAGAAGGCCGCCGGCGGAGGCAGGGAAGTCAGTGGAGAGGCGCGGACGCCGGAACGGAAGTGATCGCCTGGCCCGGAACTGTACGATGCGGCGGTAGGGTTAGCTCCAGCCGCGGCGCCGTGGCTCCGGCAGGAATGGCGCAGGTGAGAAGGGAGGGACAAGTGGCGGAGATGGTGGGCCAGGAAGCAAGGGTTCAGGGTTCTAGTGTTGTGTTGGGCTCGACTCCTGTTTCGACTTTCGACCCATCATCCAAGCCGGCCTGTGCCGACCAGAGCGGCAGAGCAGCCGACCTGTAACGTGTAGTTACCTGCACCTCATACCTAATTTGTACCTATACCCATTGGGTACTCAACGGATAGATTAAATAGTACACATGTTATACATAATTTTAGATAACATCCCACGAAAATGAATGTTGGACCTGTATCAAGTGTAAGTCTGTAAGATACATATAAACGGGTAGGGTATGGGTACTACTCATGGATATAAAATTATGATCATACCATACCGTATACTATACGGGTACGGTACCCGCGGACACCCGGACTCACGAGTAAAATTGTCATTCTTAAACTTATCCAGATGTTCACGGCTCCGGGACCTCCCAATCGACGATGGAACTCGTGTGCAACTCAAGTGGCTATATAGCAGCGAAATGTCATTTTGACTCCCGACATATAGTAATTCTTTATTTTAAACATTAGCAAACATATATTTACAAGTTTAAAATTATACGATCTTTCGAAACATGCAAGGACCTTCCACTAAAAAACTGGGAGCTGTAACATCTGGAAAGGTGCATATGAAGGTGTATACATAGATATACACATCCAAATTTACACCAGCTACACTAGAGATGCTCTAAGGAAGAATCAAGGTAAATTTTGATGGAGCTTTCTCTCACACTCCTCGACAAGGCGGGGGACGGTGTGGACATGTGGGATCACTATGGTTGTTTCATTGCTAGAGCCAGCAGAGCCCCTATCGTAAGGGCATCTACAGTCGTTCGGCCCCCCCCCCCCCAGGTCTTAAATCCGCCATTTTTTGGGCCATCTTGGGGGTCGCCGGACCAAATTAACACTCTTGGGGCGCCGATTCCCGACCGACGTGCACCCATGTTTCAGCCTAAATGATTCGAAAATGAATTCAAAAAAATCTTAAACTTCGGCGATTTTCATTCATACTTAGATGAATTTCTTGCATAGGATGGATTACAACTAAAACATAAATAAAACTAGATTTTTATTAACTAAACCGGCGTTCTACATGCCGAGCAGGGTGTAGAACGCCGTGTAGTCACCGCCGTCGTAGTCGCCGTCGCTCGATGCAGTGTCCGAATTAGGACCGGCGTAGGCAGGCCCGACGCGGTTGGAAGGGCCAGCCTCGCCGTCATCGTCGTCGAGGATGACGACGCCGTGGCGCTCCTGGAAGCTGGCACGGAGTTGGTTCATCGTCGTCTCTTCCATGAGCCGCCGCTGGCGCACGAGCTCCTTTTCTCGTGCTCTTGCCTGGACCAGGCGAGAGTGAAGTCCTCGTCGACGGGGAAGATGTCGTTCATAGAGGCGGCCTCCACGACGCGTTGGCTGGGGAACTCCTCCTCCGGCTCGGCCAGCTCGGCCGCCGCACGCATGTACGTGCGGTCGGGTGCCCACTCCGGCGCCTTCTCCTTCTTCGGCACGAGAAGACCAGGCTCGGTCTTCAGCACGCGCAGGCCGCTCGCCGGCGGCCTGGGTGCGGTTGCGCGTTCACGAATGAACAGGCCGGTCGTGCGCCGGAGCGGTTTGGAGCGGCGCGCTGGTGAAGAAGGCGGCTCCGTCTTCACGTGTGCCGGCGTAGGGCGAGGCGGTGAAGGTGGCTCCGTCTTGACGCGCGCCAGGGTAGGGTGAGGCGCGCGTGTAGGGGGAGAAGCGAGCGGCCGGGGTGGTTGGGGTGGCGTACCTGGTCGCGGCCGGATTGGGCGGAGTGGCACCGGAGGACGAGGAGGAAGCGCCGCCGCACCTGGACATCGACGCATGCCCGACGCGCCGTCGGATGAGCGGCGTCCTGGCCGACATCGTCAGTGGGGGCTGGTTGCCATCCTGGATGTGGCCGTGAACCTTGGCCAGTGTGCGCTCCGGCACGCCCCACCAGACGCGCCGGCCGTTGGCATTGTTCCGGCTAGAAGGCGGTCCAGCTGGTCCCGGCGCTGCGAGTTGGCGACGACGGCGCTCGTCGAAGTACTAGTTCCAGCGGTGTGTGTTTTCTGGATCCCATAGGGGATCTAGGCGCTACTCCTCGGGGAAACCGTCGAGGATGGCGGCGATCTCCGCCGCCCGCTCCGCCTCTTTTGGCATGGGCGGCAGCAGCACGGCGTCGTCGTCGAGCCGCCAGAGGACAGGGACGCGCATGTCCGGCGGTGCGGGGTAGTCGACCTTGAAGAGAAGCCGAGCCTCCCATTCGTTGAGGAAGCGGCGGCGCCGTCGCCGGGGTAGCGCCCGGCCATCGTCGGTGTTGGAGGTGGAGAGAGCTAGGGCGGGGAGAGAAGGCGGAGAAGCGGTGTGCTCTGGCTCGGCGAGACACTCGGCTTATATAGCGCCAGGTTCTCTGTCGGCACTAGGCGACTGCAGGTCCTGCTGCTGAGTCTCTCATTCACACGATAAACACGTCGGATGCCATTGATTTATCAGGCGCACTGTTAACTGGATCCAGTGCATCAGTATCCATTCAGTCTCCGGTGCATGCATCTATATATGTACTCCTAGAAGATAGATAACGTCAACAACTTGTTTTCCGGCCAATGGTTCCCCCCCTCCAACGATCTTCTATAAATAAGAGCCCTTCCCTCGTTTTTTTTTAGTTTTAGGTTTATAAATTAATCAGGATCAATGTTTACAGTGTCACGTACAGCAAGATGGGTAACAGCGTCCGGGCAAGGATGCAACCACAAGTTGTTGCCTCCGTATCTACTAGCTAAGCGAGCAAGCTCATGAGCAGCAGAATTGAGCTTCCTCCTAGTGTACGAATACGATACCACACAATCAGGCAACCTATTTTTAGCATTAACGATCTCTTTAAAAAGACCCCAGTCTTCCGAGTAGGCACAGTCCGACTCAAGCTTGGACAGATTCAAGTTGAGGTCGATTCCCAGGCTCCCAGCTCAAGGCCCGTCAGGATAGCCACGGCTTCAGCTTCTTCAGCATCCCGACAGGCTCCGATGTTGCGGCTAATGGCGGCGATCACCTCACCCCGGTGGTCGCGAGCCATGACGCCAACCGCCGACGCCCCGACTCCGGCGAAAAGGCCGCGTCGACATTGATCTTGACCGTACCCTCAGCTGGAGGTTGCCAAGAGTCCTCAGGTTGGGTCTTTTCCCTGTCATTAACATGAGAATTTGTACTGTCGGGCTTGGAACATGGAAACATCAGATTTTTACCTTTCACATCCTGTGTGGAAGTCGTCGGTCCCCAAAGCGAATCAGCATAGCTAACGAGAAAGGAAGCAGAGTGCTTGATGGTTTCCTCCCCCTTTTCATGAATAACATCACACCTAAGGTGCCAGGCACGCCAGAGAAGCAGCAACACATAACCCCGTTGAGTCTTGCTACAGCTATCCGAGTTAATTACAAAAAACCACCACAATTGCGGCTAGGGTTTCATAAAACCACCTAGATATATACAAAAATTTCACGAAGCCACCGTTTCAGCGCTAATGATTTTCAGACAACCACCACTCGTGGTCTAACGGTGCACGACGCTCAGGAGGGGCCCAGTTTCAGAGGACACGTCGCAAGTTTGACACTGTGCCGTGAACAGAAGTAATCTAACATGATGAACTCGGCTACTGCATGAGATCGCATGGATCAGAGCTTCAGTCTTGGTCCTGGGTCGCCGTGGCCAGGTCGCCCGCCATGTCCACCGCTGCGGCTCCTCCATGCTGGACCAGCGCGTCCTCCACTGCTGTCGCGAAGTCGCAGTCCAAGCGGAAGAGGGCGCGGAGGGCTGCGATGGCGATGTCGGGCAGCTTCCCGTCGAACATCAGGATGAACTTGGCGATGGCCGCCTCTGTGACCTCCTCACCCTCGCCCACAATGCCCAGCCTGTGGCACAGTACCTTCTCCGCGAGCTTAGCAATGGGCATGGCGGTCCTCTTCTTCGCTTTGAGCCTTGGGCTGGAGCGTTTTTTTGGATCATTTCTAAGGACACGAACCCATGCAATTCTTTCTATGTACAAATATCTACAGGGAAAAAGCAACTTGCATTTCTACGAGTGGTATCTTCAAAGCTAAACCAAAATAAACTGATCACCTCCTATATGTCCCGGCAACAACTGGACGGTCCTTCAACATTTTGTATCCAAACCGGAGGTCAGGGGAAAGATCCAAAATATCTACCTATGTCACAGAACTTCCTATCTCGCAAAATCTGGAAAGTCGCAGTTCAAGTATCGCTACTGCTTTGCAGCACAGCACATGCACAGCAGTCGCGCTATTCATGGGATCAGCTCTGCAGCTCCCGACGCAAGACGCCGGGGCACCGTTCAACCCGGGTTGAGTGGGTGTTTTATTCCGTGGCCGCTGATGGCCATGTAACTGTGTAAACCAGCCTTCTATCGCTATCAATATAGCAGCTCTCCTGCTTTTATTCAAAAAAACATGTTAAAAGATGCTTTCGTTGAGTAGACAAATTGTATGCTGCCACCTGTAGCAGATAACAATATTAAGTCAACAGCATATATATAACATATTTATAGTAAAATGAGGATGTTACTACACACAATCATAACTGTACACAATAGATAGGGTCAAGTGCTAAAGCAGAAGTGAACATGATGGGAATGCAAATATGTTATGCGGAACAGAGCTAGAAGCATCAGTTGGCAAAGAATGAAATCTTCTATACAACGAGGAAACAAACAAGATTTTAAGATCAAGTAAACTACAGCAGTATAAGATCTTTCAACCTTTGAATATAATGTAGGTCACCCAAGACTACTCTGCATACACTGCACAAGGTTTACATAAATGCAACAAAAAATAAGGTTCTTCTTAAGTATGTCCACACATTATTTGTTAGGACAAAAATCATACGTAGTTTAGTAGTAATTTGGAACAGAGGGAGTACACTTTACATGATATAGTATTCAGTATTATTCAAGCCAGCACCAGGCGTTCAGGATTTTTATCGTACCAATACTAGTGTTAATGGAGAGGTGCAGATCATTGCCATAAAGGCAGCGCCTAAGCAATTAAATTATTAATAATCCTAGTAGTGGCAACATTAATAATCCAACTCCTGTTGATCTGCACGTCCTGAATTTAGTTGACTGTACCAAGCCAAACGCACAGATCAGTAAACAACTTTTTAAACAAAAAGTCAATAGTAATGGAAGAGTCATACAAATTATTACTTCTCCCCTTGCAACGAAGTCCAGGAGGTGGTCCAGTTCAGCCGTATTGTCGCCAGAACTGGAGGCGCCGGACGAACCTTCGATCAGACGTCAATCACGCATCCGCGGAAAGCAGTGTGGCGGTACAGACAGCATGACGGACGGATGGGGGATACTCACCAGAAGTCCTCTATGAAACTGATTATTTCTAATTCTATTAATTTTCCACTTGTAATTTTTTTACCCAACAATGTTATATTTTTGTGGAGATACCTCTGATGATGCTATGGCCCCGGTCCATCTTTTTACATTGCTCGCAACTTAGTTTACTTGCTTTTAACCATCGTTAACTCGCTGGTCCGTTTTTTCATAGCTTCTAGACAATAATTTTAATACTTGTTTGCTACAATACATATAGATTGACAAGTTTCCTTATAATTTGGTACAAGAGAGTTTTGTGTTTTGCGTGCATGTACTACTAATTTGCTGAAAACTTTGTATTCCTACTGATTCAAAAACATTGGGTTTCAATCGAGTGAAAACTATCTATCTATACTTCTTATAAAGCAAAATCCCACTAACACCCATAAATTATTTTTGTGACTCAACATGCAAGCTATCCACATCATCCATTAATTCTCTCAACCAAATGTCCATGTCATCACACCAACGCTCATTAAAGTTTTTTTGTTACATGCAACATATCCATATCATCTTCTTTTCATCATCATCCAATTCTCCAAGTCACCTAATTTAGCCGTTGATAGATTGAATCTTTCATATCTTTACAAACACCTACATATTTTATGGGTCTTATGTGCCTTTATTTACACTATAAAATTGTTAAAGAGAATTCCACCACAAGGCGCTAGGTATCTTTCTAGTTCTTACTAATGTCTACATCATTCCTGTTGGAGTTTAACCCTCACAACAATTCCCTATCACTTCGAGGATACCAACGAAGACGTCAATGTCTTCAATCTCGAAAGCTGGATAATTAACCAAAAGCGAGAGGAAATGGCTTAGTCATGTTTCCCCATATTCTTGTGTTGTAATATGTCGAACTTCCGGCCTTTAAGAGTGTCTTTTGTGTTGTAATATGTGAATGCGAATGTCATCTTCGAAAACTTAGCTTTAGTGCATTGTTATTGTAATATGCCATGCCACTTCAGGTTAAAATGTTTTTCATCAGCATGAATGCTTCAAACGGGAAAAAATATTCCATCTCTGTTATGTACTACTTGCTCTGTTCGGATTTGGATTATCCGTTTCTACTTAGGGCCCGCTTGGATGGTCGTTTTCCAGCCAGAAACCGTCGGATAGGAATACAGACGTGACCACCTCCGTGTATTTTACAGGTGTGGGCGGGTTTAGAATTACGGAGTGGAAAAATGAACTGCCTTTCCAAGCGGGGCCTTATATACGTGAGCCATTTAAATCCCACCCGGAGTACCTGCGACTGACATAATGTCCAAAAGAGGGGCGTATCTGAGAATCCCAATTTAAAATAGGCAAAAAATTAAAGTCCCCAAAACCTGTGTAGTGGACATATTTTGAGCGGGAGCGTGGGAGCAGCTGGGCCGGTCCAGGAAGGCTCCCTCTTAAGGCCATAGGAGATCCCGACCATCCGCTCAAGAAAAAGAAAAGGAAAAAAAGGAGCTCCCGAGGCCCGACCACACCGCACGCAGTGGAGTGGAGGCAGCGGCGGCCGACGGAGTTCGTCATCGACAAAGCCGCCGGGCTAGGATGGTGACCGCCGCACTACTGAAAGCGGGCATTCGGATCGCCGCCGCGCGCCCCACCATCACCTCCACTGCGACGCAATACATGGCCGCCCGCTCCGCTACCTGTCGCTTCACCGCACTCCGCGTCGCCGCCTTCAGCTTCTCTGACCCCCGCTCCGCCGCCTCTAGCTTCCCCGCCCTGCCTCCAAGTATGCCGATCGACCCTAAGGCTTCGATTGGTAGAGGATGTTTTCCATCCCCAAAGGGGTTGGGGATTGGAGGGGATCAGATCCCCTCCCCTCTCTAATTTCCCCACTAATCCCAAACCCCTCATATTTTCCAATTCCATTTTTACTATTTGGTACACAAGGTTTGTTGTATTGAGAAAACAATGGCTACAGATAATGCCTACAATCAGGACACTACCCACACGCTTAGCAAGCTAATTTAATACTTCTTCGTAACTTATTTTTTATCTTTCTATCTGTAATTTACAGTGAGAATACATTTATGATGTGCTCAACTCAAATGTATTTTGTAACCAAAATTATGCTACTTTTCTCCTTCATAAACATTCCTCTTAGCATCATCTATAGTTGAAAGTCCTTAAATGGGAAAAAAGGAATAAAGTTAACAAAAAAAATGCATGCCTCCTTGAATATTTTATGGTAATTGAGTTGACACTTTAGTATTATTAAATATTTTGGGAGTGATATCTAATGTATACTGTTTACAGAATTTATTAAAAGAAATATCTATTGTATCATTGAGTAAACAAATTGACAGAACTTCTAGAGTATAAGTTGAGCAATTGGCATGCTACTCTACCAGTTTTTTCATGGCCGGACCTTTCCTAGAAACTGCACTACGCACAATAATCACCAAACAACATAAAAGTACCATGCGTGCTTTAGCGACACGCTTATTTATCTCTCTTTTTTTTGGCGGGGAACACGCTTATTTATCTAGCTTTCAGGGCTAGCGGTTGCAGCTTTTCAGTGAATGGAGCGAGTCACCACTCATCACTATGAATTAGTTTTTCGCTCTTGTGGCACACCGGCGCGTGCGGCGAAGCGCCCAAAATTCATCAGAGATAACATCCTCTTGTGGTTTTAGTTTCATTCTAGACCACACGCTACACAGATCCAATGGTTTATAAACATAAACATAACGGTTTTGTTAATTCTCAGTCGAACGAGAATTAGCTTAGAGCTCAGTCGATTGATCCACCCTTAATTCGTTTCCTTGCGATTTGTCTAAGAACTAGGTCGTCTTCTTACTCGCGATGCCGACGGCCTATAGCTGACCCGGAGTCGCCACAGCCGCGGCTGGCCGCCACGGAGGTGAGAAGAAACTTAAATTAAGGGGTGCGGGGGGTGGGTTTGCCAGTGTTGGAGAAAAAGGGGACGAGGTTAGAGGGATGGCTAGAGCGGCGGCGGACCGGTGAAGGAGGAGATTGGGGCAGGGTGGGGCGGCGAGGTGGTAGCGCCGGTCGCAGGGAGGCGACCTCGTCGGAGTTGAGGAAGAAGAGGATGACGTCATTCGACTAAGAACTAGCATATTTCTTAGTCTAACGAGCCCTAGAGAAACCCTAAGTAAAATCTTGCAAAGTTGCAAAGGGCATTCGCATGTGGATGGCTACCTTGCGCGTGCGAGCGCTCGCGCGATCTCAGACAGCCGCACATAGGTGGGATCCACCCATGCGCCGCGCGCCACCGCACGCGCTAGAGGGAGAAGAAAAGGTGGCCCCCACAACCGTCGTCGGCCGAACCGGCGGCGCAGTTGCGGCCGCCTCGCCGTCCAGCCCACCTCAAATCTACTCCTCCGTCGGTTCGTTCCCTCATATGAACATTCCTCTAACTTTACGCTTCTTCTACGACGACCCCACACCTAGCACCCTCCAAGTTAAGTTTGCTTCTCGTCTCCGCCGCGACGTGCCACGGCTTCGGCGGCTCCGGCTCGGCCTGGCCCAGATGAACGGGAATCCGGCACCTAGAGGGGGGGGGGGGGTGAATAGGTGCTATTACAAATTTTAACTCTTTTCAATTTGGGCTTAACTCAAAGGTAAATTCTCTAGATATGCAACTAAGGTGAATTTACCTAAATGACAAGCTAAGCAATTAAACAGGATACAAGATACATATAAGTGCGAAACAAGCAAGTAAGGGAGTAAGGATTAGGGGACCAAGTGAAGCACGCGGAGACGAAGATATAATGCCGAGTTCCACCACAAGGGTGTACGTCTCGTTGGAGAGGTGTGGGTCACCACAACAGGTTGACCACAACGCCATAAAGGCTCACCTTCTTCTCCGATGAACTCAACCACAAAGGTTGCGAGTTCACCTTCCACTATTGATCCCCATTGGGGCGGAGATCGAATCCCTTACAACAAGCTTGAGGCACACACCCACAACTTAATTGGGGGCTCTCAAGATGACTACAACAGGTCAAGGACCACAAAAGGTCAAGGCAACATCAAGAAGGCAACAATGGTGAACTAGGTTTTCCCAATGGAAACCCTAGCCACGAAATCCCCAATGCTCCGTTTGGATGTTCGCATTGGGGGCTAGATATTATATTGGGTTGAATATCCAATATCCAGGATATTGATATTAAGATTGAATGTCAATATTTTTTGTTTGGATGTGTTATATATTTGTACCCAAACCAGATATTGAGGTTGAATATCAAATCTTGTTTGGATGGTATAAAAGTGATATATTGCAGTTTACTGGTATTGCTGAATAACTCTTATTAGTTTCATTTTTGTATAGAGTTTAAAATTACCTATATCCTAATCTTAGAACAGCTTTCTTTAAGCAAGGATATCAGCAAATTCAGTCACCTGCTTCGTCTCTGAAAGTAGTTGCAGACTTGCAGTGAATAATGCAAGCACAGTATATGGCACAATATGTTCAGTATATACAAAGTAGACACTCTCGTCAGTACCCCATGCGTACCAACCAAAAAGATTCAACAGAAATCTAGAGGACACAGCGTCGCCGACAAATGAACAATATTTGCATGGCCAGCGGCAGGCGGTTACGGTGGTCACTCGCCGGAGGTGGCGTCGAACTCGGACATGCAGACTGCGCACTCCGCCAGCGCTGCCGCGGAGCCGGCCTCGAACCGCGCCACCAGGGAAGCTGCAGCGCAGGAATCGCGTGTACCGGCCGCCGGAGCTCATCCAAGCAATCCGTCCCTGCAAACGAAGAAGACGGAGATCAGACGGGAGGGACGAACGCCGGGAGAAGGCGACGGCGCCGGGAAGGCGGAGTAGAGGAGGGGGCCGGACGGGTGCACGCCGCGAAAGACGAGCTGCGGCGGGAGGGCGGTGCCTGCTGCGCCGCCGCCGCTGCTTTTGGTTGCGCGCGAGCGAGGAGGGAGAGGAGCGAGCGTAGCGAAGAGTCACGGGGCAGCGAATATCTCACGATGTCGAGGTGTTTGCCTCGACATTGGCTGGCCCAATTTTTTGCCGTCCGAGCGCTGCCTCGATATCGTGGAACAATACGCAGATTGAATGTCTAGCGCATCCGAACAAGCTGATTTCGTATATTCGGGACGGGAGACTCCCGAATATCCAATATCCAGCGTCAAAGCGAACATCCGAACGAGGCACAAGTGAATGGGGAGGAAATGCAAATCGTTTCGGTGAAGTAGTAGATCGGGGCCTTCTCCTTCAATCCTCCAAAGATCAACGGGTTTGAGTGGGGGGATTGGGAGATCTTGATGATCTGAGCTTTCTTGAGAATGGGGAGAGAGAAAACCAGAGAGCTGGCTGTTCTTGAGGGAGTGAGGGGGTATTTATAGCTCTCCCCAAAATCTGGCCGTTGGCTGCTTCGACCACCCGGAAATTCCGGTATAAGTCATACCCGGAAATTCCTATCACCCGGAATATCCGAAAGATTGAAATATCCGACCAGAATTTCCGGTTGGAGACAGAACGTCTTCGTCTTCTTTCCTTAGCCGTTTCTTGAGAGACCTTCTGGGTGCACTCGGAAATTCCGGTAGATTGGAATTTCCGGGCACAATTTCCGGTTGAAGGCAGAACGCTTTCTCAACTTGACTTAGTCGTTTCTGGGGGGCTCTTCTGGGTGCACTCGGAAATTCCGGTATATTGGAATTTCCGGGCACAATTTCCGGTTGAAGCCAGAACGCTTTCTCAACTTGACTTAGTCGTTTCTGGGGGGGCTCTTCTGGGTGCACTCGGAAATTCCGGTATATTGGAATTTCCGGGCACAATTTCCGGTTGAAGCCAGAACGCTTTCTCAACTTGACTTAGTCGTTTCTGGGGGGCTCTTCTGGGTGCACTCGGAAATTCCGGTATATTGAAATTTCTGGGCACAATTTCCGGTTGAAGCCAGAACCACTTTCCAACTTTTCCTTAGCCAATTTTCTGCGAAGTTCTGGGGGCCCGGAAATTCCGGCCCTGGGAATTTCCGGCTCTAATAATCCGATTCCTGGAACTTTTTCAGAGCCACTTCTTCTTTGCATTTTTGGCTTTGATGCATATGATATTTAATCATACACTAACTGAAATACTTAGCATTATAATTAGTACATCATTGGTATTGTTAACTAACACACAAAACACTAGGGGTTAAGAAATGTTCTTTCAATCTCCCCCTTTTTGGTGTTAGATGACAATACAAAGATTTGCAATAAAAGACAATGCTATATCATGCTCATGATAAAAATGGCTCCCCCTAAACATGTGCATACTTGAGCACAGCTAGACAACGGATAGTACAATAGACAAGAGCATTTTTGCAATAGAGAGCACATGATATCATAAGGAGTAGTGAGACAATATACATAGCCATGGTATAACTAGAGACTTGATAGAATTTCATACCTTTTGCATATACCATATGAAGTGAATACCAACACAATAGTCTTGTAGTCTCAACCATAGATAATATAGATAGCATGGGAATTGTCTCAAACCACACAAAGGTTCACACAAATAGTTCAACAAACACAAATAAGATAAATGGACACAAGCGCAAATAAATGATAAAAGCATATGCTTGTGCCCGAACCCATGCAAATCTCCGTTCCTAATAGATCAACTTCTCCCCCTTTGGCATCGAAACGCCAAAAAGGAAGAAGAGCGATGCTACGTCCCGCGAAGAACATCACTCGGAAGGGGTATCCTCATCATCATCCGCATCCTCGTCATCATCCTCATCTGAAGTAACATCCTCATATGCCTGTCCCGTGGAGTATGAGCTGCCACCAAGATCGCTCTCAAACTGAGACCACGGAGCCATAGAACCCTGGTTCCACTGAGCATAGGAGAGAGGCGGTGTGAGCTCAGCAGGAGCAGGAGATCCAGAAATGTGATGGAGGATCATCTCTTGATTGTGGGCAGATTGACGGCGGTCCTTGTAAGCTGAGTATTGCTCCTTGCGAATGTCGATGTTCATGCAAAGGATGTTGCGTTGGAACCAATTCAGCTTCTTCACGTGCCCGGAGGTGGAGGGGGCATAAGAGGGAGTAGTAGCCCTCCGAGCATCACCCATGAACGAGCCACCCCGAGTGGACCAAGAAGTTGGCACACTTGGGGGCAGGGGCACTGTCCTCTTCTCATATAGTTTCTTGAAGTCATGGACCTCCAAGTCATCAGCACTAAGAGCATGATCGGGGAACTTGTGCTTGATGAGCATCATGATGTATGGGGCATAGGGAATGGTGCACGTAGTGGTCATAGCCTCATACATCTCATGGTGAAGGTAGTCCATCACATCAACACCCCAATCCGCATCATCATCGGTGCTCATAACAATGTTGTGGGCATGAAGGAGCAAGTTGCAAAGGGGAGAGACCACATTATCATTGTTTCCACCTCTTGGAGCAATATTCTCCCGGAGAATGCGCACAAGAACATCATACAGAGGGAGCAATTCCTTGGAGAGACCGGGAACTCTACCCTTGCCATAGAGATGAGCGGTATCCTTCTTGTTGAGGCGGTAGTTGTGGTGCATGCGGTAACCCTGAGGATTGTCACCATCAAACGAGTAACCCAACACCTTTGCAAACTCATACCAGTCAGACTCACAGTATGTCTCGCCAGTCATCCACTTGATGGTCTTCTTTGAGTCACCCTTCATCACAAGAGTGGCAAAGAACTGTTGCACAAGCTGAGAGTTGTAGTCGCAGCGGGTGATCACAAGTCTCTCCAACCCCATAGCCTTGATAAGATGGATGGCTTCAGCAAATGAGGCCTTCTTCTATAGAGTCTGAAGGTTGTAGGGCTGCATCTTGCGGATGGGTTTCTTCAATGAGTAATAGACGTCCTTGAGGACATATTCTTGCTCTTTGCACCAAAAACTGCGATCATCGAGGTCTTCATCCCTCGGCGTAAGATACCAATCTCTTTGACGAAACAGAGCATAGTCAACTGCACTCATCTTTGTGTACGGCTGACGGCGAGTAGGAGGAACATTCTTTCTCTTATTGGACTTGGGCTTGCTAGAAGAGGCAACTGCTTTGCCCTTTCCTTCAGTGGCACGGACCTTGCGAGTGACATTCCTTGAGAGTCTTCCACTCATGGGAGGAGAAGGACTCCCACTCGAACCACCTGTGAATTTAGCATAGAAGGATAGCACAAGATAAGTACACACAAGTCAGGAGTGCATACACACATTAGGTAGGCATTTAGTTGATCACATATAGCTAAACATGAGGAAATCTGAAAATTGCACTTTTCAGGTTCAGACCGGAAATTCCGGTTCGTGTTCAGACCGGAAATTCCGGTCTGACGGAAAACAGTGCAGTTTTGAGATTGACTCCGTCTAAAACTAGATCGATCCAACAAAATGCAAAACTAATGTATGTAGATGGCAGGGAATGGTACTAGGAGCAACCTCTACCAAGCAATTTCAAAACAAATAACTCCACATCTAGATCCAAGTGCAAGCACCTAGGGTTAGGGAAAGTGGTAGTTACCCTCATCCATTGAGGACATTGCTTGGAGGAGAACGTTCCCGGGGCGGAGGAGGAGCAGATCCGGCCGAGAAAGAGGTTCCCCGGCGGTCGGAGTGCTCCGGAGGGACCTTGGAGCAGCCGGTGCGGCGGCTGGAGGAGAGGGAGGTCGGGGGTGGAAGAAGGGCACGAATGAGCCCTTCACCCCGAGTCTGCCCTTATATTTTTTAGACAAACCGCCCGACCGGATATTCCGGGTGTAACTTACACCGGATATTCCGAGTCACCAGATATTCCGGTCTGAACACAGACCGGATATTCCGACCTGCTGAACCAAACTCCCAGTTTTCAAACGGATGACTTGTGTGCAATAGATAGAAATGTTTTCAGGGGGAGATAGGCTTGGGATAGAATTCCAAACTGTCATTGGTACACCACACTCAACTTACAACAACCAAAAAGCATAAAGCGCCAAGTTGAGTAGGTTTCCCACATGCATGAACAAATATGCAAAAAGCATCAATAAGCTCCAAATAACACCAACTCTTCTAGACGAAGAGGGCGGTGGCCGAAGCCACCATGTAGGAGCGTATGGCATGTCACCGCGAAGATATATCTTGGGTACATAACCAATACTCGTCATTTTAGCTCACTAGTCATAATAATGAATATAGAGATAAAAGAACACTTACTATCGGCATAATGGGGGGAGGGATGGTCCAATGTATTAGGACCGCACTCCCCCTATGTCCATGCCTACATCTAGACAAAATAAGATACTATTGCGCCCTAGGTGTGTGTACAAGCCATCAAGCTAAGGACCTCGAATCAATGATATTGAGCTCATTCCTCAAAAAGCAAAACCTTCCTTCCTCAAGGGGCCTCGTGAAGATATCCGCCAATTGATCCCTTGTGCCCACATAAGATAAGTCAATGTCTCCTCGGGCCACATGATCCCTTATGAAATGATGGCGGATCTCAATATGCTTGGTTCTTGAATGTTGCACCGGGTTGTATGCAATCTTGATGGCACTTTCATTGTCACATAGAAGAGGCACTTTGTCACAATCGACACCGTATTCCCTTAAAGTTTGCCTCATCCATAGCAATTGTGTGCAACAACTTGCGGCGGCAACATACTCGGCTTCGGCGGTGGAGAGAGATATGCAGTTTTGCTTCTTAGAAGACCAACTTACCAATGACCTCCCAATAAATTGACAAGCACCGGAGGTGGACTTCCTGTCATCTTGATCTCCCGCCCAATCGGAATCCATGTACCCGCATAGAGTGAAATGAGCATCCTTGGGGTACCACAATCCATAGGTTGGGGTATGAGCCAAATACCGAAAGATTCTCTTGACCGCCACATCATGGCTTTCTTTAGGAGCCGCTTGATATCTTGCACACACTCCTACGGCTAGTACTATATCCGGTCTAGATGCACAGAGGTAGAGAAGAGATCCAATCACTGAGCGATATACCTTTTGATCCACATCCTTACCCTTGGGGTTGAGCTCAAGGTGGCACTTGTGAAAGTGCATTCTTTGCACTTCCTCTTTTTTGGTGACAAGTGACAACATAAAAGATGGATTTAATGTTTGTGATGTTTTATGCAGGTTCTAGAACAGGTATATATTTCAGTACTGGACCCTTATTTTTCCAGTCGGAAATCCTTCAGGAAATTTCAGGTACCCGGAAATTTCCGGGATTCACCCGGAAATTTCCGAGTCACTGAAGAATTCTTCACCAAGTCCTTGTTTGAAGCAGTACTGGCATTCAGAGTTTTTCAGTCGGAAATGCATCAGGAAATTTCCGATGTCCGGAAATTTCCGGCCAGTGTCCGGAGATTTCCGAGTCACCGAAGATTTTTCACCAAGTCCAGATTGTCAAGCGGTACTGCCTCCCAGAACCTCGCAGTCGGAATTTCAGGCGGAAATTTCAGGTGCCCGGAAATTTCCGATGGGGGTCCGGAAATTTCCGAGCTGCTCGATCAAGATCATCGCCAAGTCAGAAGCTGAACTCCTCGCGGAGATTTCCGTAGCCCGGAAATTTCCGGGTGTCAGTCCGGAAATTTCCGGTCTTCAGTCCGAAAATTTCCGAACTTGACCCGGAAATTTCCGAGCTGGCGGCTGCAAACGGTCAGATCTCGGGGAGGGGTATAAATACCCCTCCACCTACCTCCAGCAGATCAGCTCTTCAAGATTCAAAACGCCCATTGTTGCTGGAGCTCATTTCCCATGGATCTCCCTATCTAGCCAACCAAATCCAATGATATTTGGAGATCCGAAGGAGAAGACCCCGATCTACATCGCCACCGAAGGAATTTTACTTTCCCCCTCCCTATCTTGAGGGGACACGAATCTAGGGTTTCCTTTATGGATAGCTAGATTCTACCTTGTTGTTTCTTACTCCTTTGTGGATCCTTTGTGGAATTGACCTGTTGTGGTCTTGGTGAGAGCCCCCAATTCAGTTGTGGGTGTGTGCCTCACGGATTTGTACGGGACCTTCTCCGTCCTTAAAGGAGTCCTTAGTGGAAGAGTGGATTCGGACCTTGGTGGTCGAATTCATCGGAGAATAGGGTGAGGCCTTTGTGGCGTTGAGCTAACCTTTGTGGTGGCTCACACCCCTCCAACGAGACGTACACCCATGTGGTGGAACTCGGGATAAATCGCCGTCTCCTTGTTCCCTAGGTTGTCTCGTTCCATTATCCTCCTTGTGTTACTTGCTTATCTTTATTGCTTTGTTTTTCTTTGTCTTGCACCTTGCTTCATCTAGTATCACAGATAGTAAATTTACTTTTGCAAGCTTAAAACTGAAAAAGTTATAAAATTTGGTCACCACCTATTCACCCCCCCCCCCCTCCCCCCCCCCCCCCCCTCTAGGTGGAAAACTTCCGTTCAATTGGTATCAGAGCCAGGTTATCTCTTAAAAGCTTTACCGCTTGAGATATACCATGACAAAGGAAGTTGACACCGAAGAGGCCGCAAAGGCGATGGCAGCGATGCAATCCAAAGGAGCTACCATGGCAGATATCAACGCTTTGGAAACAAAGTTGACATCGTCCATGGAAGCTCAATTCCAAAAGATTCATGACATGCTTGAGGCACTCATGAATTCAAGGAATCCAAAGAATGCATCGCCCTCATCTCCTCCAACCCCTCCGAGTGAATCGAGTGGTACGGATCCCGAAATGTCTAAGGGCATGGATGGAAAGGGTGATAATGATAACTTTTCTAAAGCTAAAGACTCTTCCACCTCTAAGGATGGAGAGTCTAACAAATATGGCAATGTGCCACCACCCAATCATTACTCTCCCGATCCTCCCATTCCTCATCCTCATATCACTATTAGAAATGATCCCCCTAAAATTAAAGATCATTCCTTCTCACAATGGCAATTCTTAATGAAATCCCATGTGTGCAGCTCTTCGATCGAACTATGGAGAATCATTCAAGTTGGATTCAAGCCACATGACCCGAACAACTTGACAAGGAGAGAGGTTGTGGATGCTCAACTCAACGCCACCGCCCTCAACATGATTCAACATGCCGTGGGCGCCAAGGACATGCCTCTCATCCAACCCTTCTCCACCGCCAAGGAGACATGGGACGCTCTCTCCGACTTATTTGTTGGAAATGAGAGCATGAAGAGAAATCGCTATGATGCCTTAAGCAATGAGGCGGAAGGTTTCTATAAGTTGGATGGTGAAGATCATGAAGAGATGTACCGGAGGTTGGTTTCTATTGCCACAAGCTTTCGTGACCTCGGTGCAACCTATATTGATGATGCTTGGATCAAGAGCAAGTACGTGAGCTCCCTCATGCCTTTTGAGGGCACGGACTTGAAGACTTTGCAAGGAAGACACAACTATGACCTCATGACCTCAAATCAAGTCATGCAAGAGATGACATCCTTCAAGGTTGCTACCAAGAATGCCGAAGATGCTAGGGCAAGAGCCATTGGGATGCAAAAGGGAGTAAACCTTGCATTGAAGGCAACGGTTGAAGGTGGAAGTGAAGATGACTTTGAGAGTTCCTCTTTGTTATCCAATGAAGGTCTTAAGCTCGCATACAATGAGCATCTTGCTCTTGCGGCAAAAGGCTTTTGGGAGAATCCTTCAAAGGCAAGAGCTCAATTCTACCGGCATCCCCTTGTTGGATCTCCACAAGGTGGAAAGAGGGACATCTCCAAGGCTAGGACATGCTACAATTGTCAAGACAAGTATCACTTCGTTGCCGAGTGCCCATATGAAAAGAGGGAAGAGAATGGTGGAAGACTCATTCTCAAGGACAAGTCCAAGATGCCTCCCAAGAAGGCCTATGTCAAGAATAAGAGGGCTTTCTTCAAGAAGAAGGCACCTCGGATCGTGTTGATGACTCAAGAGGAGTATCCCACCGAAGATGAAGATGAGTCGGAAGAAGAAGAAACTCCGAATGAAGTGGCGGCTATTGCCACTACTTCAACTACTACCTCGACCCATCATGCTACTTCCTCAACACCAAGAACTCCATCCCCGTCGCCTAACGCTACTACTTCCAAGCCAAGAGCTACGGTGACTTCATCTTCAAGCTCACTCTTTGACTCACCCAACGAGAACTCCCCCAACAAGAGTGTGAGATGCCTTATGGCCAAGGCATCCGAGGTACCTTCATCCTCCACTTCCTTGAATGATATGAATGAGCTTGATGATGCCGCTAGCCTCCAAATAAAGGAGGAGCTTGTTGCTTTTGACTCTTTTATGGCTAACTTGCAAGGAGATAGCAAGAAACATGTGGGAGCCCTTATGAGTCGCATTGGCGAGCTCGAACACCTCATTGAGAAAAAGGGTAAGATTGAGAGAGAGGATGCTATCACCATAGCACATCTTCAATCCTCTCTCCGAGATATTGAAGAGTCTCATGTTCGTCTAGAAGAAGAACTTGAGAACATTGAGGAATCTCATAACTCTATGCATTCTAAACTTGTTAAAGAACGTGACCTCTATTTTGCTAAGAACAAGTTGGCACAAAAGGATAAGGCCGATTTTGTGGCTGGCCATGTGAGTCTTGTTGAAGACATGGAGAAGCTCGTCAATGTCCATGCGGCATTGGAGAGTGAACATGAACTTCTTAAGAAGTCACATGATCAACTACAAACTCGGTTAACTAATCTTGAGAAACCAAGCACATCCACTCCTATTTGCACTTGTGATCATGCAAATATTATGAATGAAAATGTTAGGTTGAAGGAAGAAATTGCCAAGGCCTCCTCCGCTAAGATCATCCTTCTCAAGGGTAAGAATGTTGTTGAGACTCCCATCTATGAGCCTCAATCTCGCAAAGGGAAGGAAGGTCTTGGTTATGTGAGGCCGGGCAAGGTTGGTGCCAAGAAGACCATTCCCGCCCAAGCAAAGGTGAACAAAATTGCAAGTGGGAATGCCACAAGGGGCAAGCCTACTCGCAATGACTTTGCGGGAGACACTAACCCAAACTATGCACTCTATGTGAATTACTATGGAAATGTTTGTGCTCGCTATATTGGTCCTTTTGATGGTTTTATTGCTTACTCTATTTGGGTTCCCAAAACCCTTGTGGCTAACCTTAAGGCACCCATTGTTAAGCAATGGGTACCTAAAGTCAAGAATTAATCTTTTGTAGGGTCTTGCTCCCGGCGGTTCGAAATGGATAATTGATAGTGGGTGTACAAGTCATATGACCGGGAGCAAGGAGCTTGTCACGGAGATGAGGCCTAATGTTGATCAAGTAACCGTCTCGTTTGGTGACAAGTCAAGGTCTAAGGTAACCGGGCTTGGCAAAGTGGTAGTTGCCCCCGATATTACTCTTGTCAATGTCATGCTTGTTGATTCTCTTGGCTATAATTTGATGTCGGTTCGTGCTTTAGCAAAGTTGGGTATCTCAACTTTCTTTGAGTCGGACATCGTGGTCCTCTTGTGGAGCAAGTCCCTTCGAGTGGCCTTCGTGGGGCATGTCGAACATGACCTTTACGTGGTTGATTTCTCCGGAGTCACCACTACTCATGAGATGTGCCTCTTCGGAAAGGCCGACGTGGGTTGGCTTTGGCATCGCCGACTAGCCCACGTAAACATGAGGACTTTGCAAAGTCTCCACAAAGGGGGCCACATCCTTGGACTAAAAGACCATGTTACTTTTTCCAGAGATCGAGTGTGTAGGGCATGTGTGGAGGGAAAGATGCATGATATTCATCATCCAAGCAAGACAATCATCTCCTCCACCCGGATATTGGAACTACTTCATGTTGATCTTTTTGGTCCAATACCGGAAATAAGTCTTGGTGGCAAGAAATATTGTTTGGTGATCGTGGATGACTACTCAAGGTATACATGGGTATATTTCTTCAAGACCAAGGATGAGACTCAACAAGTCTTCATCGACTTCTCTAAGGAGGTTCAACGCCAACACAACCTTCCCATATTGGTGATTCGAAGCGACAACGGGTCGGAGTTCAAGAACTACACGCTCAACGACTTCCTAAGTGACGAAAGCATTCGTCATCAATATTCCGCTGCATACACTCCGCAACAAAATGGCGTTGCGGAGAGGAAGAATCGTACTCTCATCGACATGGCAAGATCTATGTTGGCCGAGTTCAAGTCCCCAATCAACTTTTGGGCGGAGGCCATTGCTACGGCGTGTCATTCATCAAATCGCCTCTTTTTCCGCAAAGGCCTCAAGAAGACACCTTATGAAGTACTCACCGGCAACAAGCCCAACATATCTTACTTCTGAGTCTTCGGTTGCAAATGCTACTACCTCGTAAAGGGCACCCGGTTGGGTAAGTTTCACTCTAAAACTCTTGAAGGCATATTTATTGGTTATGGCATTGAATCCCACACCTATAGGATCTATGACAAATCCTCAAGGATCGTCATAGAATCTTGTAGTGTGGAATTCGATGAGAATGACGGCTCCCAAGTGGAGCAAGTTGGAATAAGTGATGTAGGTGATGATCAACCCCAAGATGCAATAAGGAGAATGGGAATAGGCTTCCATCGTCCCATTGAAGTACATCAAGGAGTTGATCAAGACGAAACAAGCTCTTCACATGAAGAGCACACACCATCACAAGAATCTCTTGATACCTCACCCGAAGCAAATGATGAAGCCTCTCAAGATCGTCCACAAGCACATTCACAAAAAGAACAACCTCTTCCTCAACAAGATAATCCATCGCAAGGACCGCTCCAACAAGTTCTCCATCCTCAAGAAGATATTGGGTACCCATCCAAGTCAAATGAAGCTAGTATCTCGAGTGCAAGTTCCTCTCATGTGCAAGATCACCCCTCACACTCAAGTGAAGAAACAACTCATGGTGATCAAGGCACTCATAATGGTCAAGGCGAGGATCCACAAGATCAAGTTGATCAAGAGATTCCCTCTACATCTAGAGAGGCAATCGAAACTCGCCGCCAAGCAAGAGTTGGAAGATCTTTGGAACTAAGGGCTCTTTCCCTTGACAAGGTCATCGGTGATGTGAGAAGAAGGGTGTCCACAAGGAGTCAATTGGCCAACTTTAGTGAGCATCAAGCACACATCTCCATGGTGGAACCCAAGAAAGTATTCGATGCTCTTGAAGACCCCGATTGGCTTGAAGCAATGCACGAAGAGCTCAACAACTTCGAGCACAATAAGGTGTGGAGACTAGTAGAGAAGCCAAATAGTTGCCGCAATGTTATCGGCACCAAGTGGATCTTCAAGAACAAGCAAGATGAACACGGCATCGTTGTGAGGAACAAGGCGCGATTGGTGGCCCAAGGTTTTTCTCAAGTTGAAGGCATCGACTTTGGTGAAACCTACGCGCCGGTTGCACGCCTCGAGTCGATTCGTATTCTCATTGCCTTTGCATCTCATCATGGTTTTAAATTGCAACAAATGGACGTTAAAAGTGATTTTCTCAATGCCCCACTTAATGAACTTGTCTATGTTAAACAACCTCCGGGTTTCAAGAACCGCGACTTCCCGAACCACGTCTACGTGTTGGATAAAGCTCTCTATGGGCTTAAACAAGCACCTAGAGCATGGTATGAACACCTTCGGGAGTTCTTGTTAGACCGTGGATTCGAAGTCGGGGTGATCGATCCCACTCTTTTTACAAAGAAAGTTAATGGGGAACTCTTCATTTGTCAATTATATGTTGATGATATTATCTTCGGTTCTACTAATCTCTCTTTTAATGAAGAGTTCGCCAAGCTTATGACCGACAAGTTCGAGATGTCCATGATGGGTGAACTTAGGTTCTTTCTTGGTTTTGAGATCAAGCAATTGAGAGAAGGAACATTTATTTGTCAAGCCAAGTACATTCAAGATATGCTCAAGAGATTCAAGCTCCTCGATCTAAAGGGCGCCGCTACTCCTATGCAAACCAAGTGCCACCTCGAGCTTAACCCTAATGGTAAAGCGGTAGACCAAAAGGTATATCGATCTATGATTGGGTCTCTTCTTTACCTTTGTGCATCTAGGCCGGATATAGTGTTAAGCGTTGGAGTGTGTGCACGTTACCAAGCCGCGCCTAAGGAAAGTCACCAAGTGGCTATCAAGAGAATCTTCCGGTATTTGATTCATACTCCAAGCTATGGGTTGTGGTACCCCAAAGATGGCACCTTGTCTCTTTGTGGGTACACCGACTCCGACTGGGCGGGTGACAAGGATGATAGGAAGTCTACCTCGTGAACTTGTCAATTCATTGGAAGATCATTGGTGAGTTGGTCCTCGAAAAAGCAAAATTGCATCTCTCTCTCCACCGCGGAGGCCGAATATGTCGCCGCCGCAAGTGGGTGCACTCAACTCCTTTGGATGCGGCAAACTTTAAAGGATTACGGGGTCCATTTGGACAAAGTGCCGCTCCTCTGTGATAATGAGAGTGCGATCAAGATCGCCTATAATCCGATGCAACATTCAAGGACCAAGCATATTGAGATTCGCCACCACTTCATTCGAGATCACGTGGCAAGAGGAGACATCGACCTCTCTTATGTTGGGACAAAGGATCAATTGGCGGATATCTTCACGAAGCCCCTTGACGAAGGTCGGTTTTGTTACTTGAGGAATGAGTTAAATATCGTGGATTCTCGGACTTTGGCTTGATAATAGTGCACACACATCAACGTTTAATGCTCTATTAGGTGTAGATGTACGCATGGACTTAGGGGGAGTGTTTTCCTAATACATTGGATTCTTCCTCCCCCTATTATGCATATAGCAATGAATCATTGATAAACTTCAAATTAATCCATAATTTGTGAGCTTAAATGATGAGTAGTAGTTATGGACCCAAGATACATCTTCGCGGTGCCATGCTATAATCTCATACACGGTGGCTTCGGCCACCACCTCCTCCTTTGGAAGAGTTGGATCTCATTTGGTTTCTTCCTTGGATTTCATTCGCTTTTTGGGCTCTTGTGGAAAACACACTCAAGTTGGTAGTTCTTGTGTTTTATTGGTTTTGCAATTTGAGTGTGAAGTACCATCGACAGTTTGCTTCTCTATCCCAAGCCTTTCTCCCTCTCAAGACTTGCTTAATTCTCACTCATGTCCATTTGTATCCTTTTTGCTGTTTTGTTGGGCGGAAATCTCCGAGCCACCCTCGGAAATTTCCGAATCACTAGAAATTTTCGACACTAAGTCCTTTCAAAACTCAGCACTGCACTTCGCTGGATTTTGACCGGAAATAGTCTCTGAAATTTCCGGTGACCGGAAATCTCCGAGTGTGACTCGGAAATATCCGGTCCCTCAAATTTCTCGGCGCCTAAGTCCTTTTCAAATTCGGCACTGCACTCTGCTGAATTTGAACCGGAAATAGAGCCGGAAATTTCCGGGGCCCGGAAATTTCCGAACCAAGTCCGGAAATTTCCGATGACTCCGTCAATTTCCGCACTAAGTCCGTTTCCAAACTCGGTACTGGATATATCGTGTTTTGAACCGGAAATAGTGCCGGAAATTTCCGGGGTCCGGAAATTTCCGAACCTAAGTCCGGAAATTTCCGACTCAAACTTCTCCGGCTATAAATAGGGCACGGGTGGGCTGTTCGAACCGAACAGTTCATCCACCCCGTGCCCCTTCTCTCTCTCTCCAAGCCGGAGAAGAAACTCATCTCCGATCCGTCCCCGGGCCGTTTCTCCGTCGATCTCTCCGGTTCTTTGCCGGATCTGCTTCTACTCGCCGCGGGGATCGCTTTCATCCGCACGGTTTTCACCATGTCTACCGGTAACTCCTCTTATTTCAAATCTAGGATGAGATCTATTTTCGTTTAACCTAGCCGATTTAGGAGGTTGTTGCTGGTTTCCTTTGGTAGAACTGCTCCTCTAGGCCTGATCTACCTTCCTCGTGCACAGATCTGTTTTTCGTCCATACATTTGGCTCAGTTTTTCAAAAATTTCGTGCAGACCGGAAATTTCCGGTTCAGACTCGGAAATTTCCGACCCCTCGGAAATTTCCGGACCTGACTCGGAAATCTCCGGCCCGTCCAAAATTCTGAAAAACAGACAAGTTCTGTGAATTTTTAACGGCTCGTGTACTTTTTCCTACGCCTTCCTGGACATGAGTGCTTATCCCCTTTGCTTTCTATCTGCTCTATGCTGTTTGTTTGCAGGTTCTTCTATCCGAGGAGGTCGCCTTAAGTCAATGGCTAGTCGTCCGAAAGCGACTCACTCTCGGCCATCTAGTGATCCCTCCAGTGAAGAGAGTGAGCTCCCTCCTGCTGCACAGCTCAGAAAATCAACTGGGGCTAACAAGAAGAAGAAGCCCGAGCTTCAACTTTCGGATTTCAACAAGGCAAGCTTTCGCAAGTGGCGCACTGAGCTGTCCTATGGGGCTGAGCAGGATGATCCCAAGTTCTTCTGCACAGAGATGGCATGGCTGTATCGTGAGGTTTATCTCAAGTTCTCTAGTAAAGCGCCAGTTTGCCCGGTGAGATGGATCAACTTCGACAAGCTCATGAAGAAGGCAGATTACTTTGGGGGAGCTGTTCAGGTTTGCCGGGTGCTGGGTTTGGAGCATCTCATGAGGACTGAGTGTAGCTACAACGTGTCCATCATTCATCAGTTCTATGCGACAGTTGTATTTGACAATTCAGAAGATATTGGCATGACATGGATGACTGGCACACAGCGCTTGACCTCCTCTTTCCGAGAGTTTGCCAGGATTCTTGGCTGTTCCTTCAGTGGGAGCTCTGTGGCAGCTGGTGAAAGGATGCATCTTCAGGGCGTGGCCTACAACAAGAACGCCATGTCTGATTTATATATGCCTGGTGGAGAGATTGGCTCGCAGCATGGTTTGCTGCCCACTTATGATATTCTCCTCCGCATGTTTCGCAACACCATTGCTCCCATTGCAGGCAATGCTGACAACATAGCTGGCGGTCTCGTGAACTTGATGGCCAAAGCACATGAAGCCTTTGTTGGAGAGTATGAGCTGGACAAGGAGGAGTACAAGGTTGATATCATGGATTTCATTTTTCAAGAAATGAGTCAAGCCATCTTTGAGAGGAAAGTTCCCCCCTATGCTCCCTATGTGATGCTTCTCATCAAGCGCAAGTTTCAGTTATCTGAGGAAGATGGCGGCGATATGGATAGTGCTCTTGGATGCATTCCCCACACAGCTGCCAACCTTGTTCAAAAGAAAGCTCATGTGGTGCAAAAGCAAGCTACACTTCAAGAGATCGATGAGGATGATGTGTTTGGTGGTCCCACTCGCCAACCACGCCGCCACAACATCAAGAAAGCTGAAAAGAAGAGTCGCCCTTGGATTGTTCGCGCCATGGAGAAGGTGTTGAACATAAACTGCTGCATTCACAGTGAGAACTATGCCATCTACCAGCAGAACCACCGCATTCTCAAGCAGCAGGAAGAAATTCGAGCTCATTTGAAGATGCCACCTCCAAAGAGACCACTGAAGCCCATAGTACCATATGCTGAGTGGAATTCTGAAGACACAGTTGGATTCACATGGGACACCATAGTGCCTGAGGATATCGAGGTGGATCCAACAGCTGATGATGATGATGAGAAGGAGGAGCACAGTTCAGATTCCGACTCTTGAGTCTCGGGACACTAGTAGCTACTTCTTCCCTTTTTGGTATCTTGATGCCAAAGGGGGAGAAGTATCTCATAGGACTCACGGGATTTGCTTGGGAGGGAGCACATCTTCTTTTTCTCGGTTGCTTTGTTCGAGTGCTCCCTATTCTTATCCTTGTTGGACTTATTTAGTTGCATGTTTGTGAGACATGAGGACCTCTTAAACTCCTATTGTAATAGCTAGTTAAATTTGGTAAACTATGCATGCTACTTTGTCTTTGTGGGTATATTTTCGTTGCTTGCGTGGTTTGTAAAATCTAGGGGGAGCAGTGATCCTAAGTTGTGTGCATTTTGTATTCAAGAACATCCCAAAGATAATGCACACACTTAGGGGGAGCCCGTCTATATTTTGCAAATCCGCTCTCCTTTTGTGTTGTCATCATTCACCAAAAAGGGGGAGATTGAAAGTGCTTTCTTTGCACTTCCTGTTTTTTGGTGACAAGTGACAACACAAAATGTGGATTTAATGTTTGTGATGTTTTATGCAGGTTCTAGAACAGGTATATATTTCAGTACTAGACCCTTATTTTTCCAGTCGGAAATCCTTCAGGAAATTTCAGGTACCCGGAAATTTCCGGGATTCACCCGGAAATTTCCGAGTCACTGAAGAATTCTTCACCAAGTCCTTGTTTGAAGCAGTACTGGCATTCAGAGTTTTTCAGTCGGAAATGCATCAGGAAATTTCCGATGTCCGGAAATTTCCGGCCAGTGTCCGGAGATTTCCGAGTCACCGAAGATTTTTCACCAAGTCCAGATTGTCAAGCGGTACTGCCTCCCAGAACCTCGCAGTCGGAATTTCAGGCGGAAATTTCAGGTGCCCGGAAATTTCCGATGGGGGTCTGGAAATTTCCGAGCTGCTCGATCAAGATCATCGCCAAGTCAGAAGCTGAACTCCTCGCGGAGATTTCCGTAGCCCGGAAATTTCCGGGTGTCAGTCCGGAAATTTCCGGTCTTCAGTCCGGAAATTTCCGAACTTGACCCGGAAATTTCCGAGCTGGCGGCTGCAAACGGTCAGATCTCGGGGAGGGGTATAAATACCCCTCCACCTACCTCCAGCAGATCAGCTCTTCAAGATTCAAAACGCCCATTGTTGCTGGAGGTCATTTCCCATGGATCTCCCTATCTAGCCAACCAAATCCAATGATATTTGGAGATCCGAAGGAGAAGACCCCGATCTACATCGCCACCGAAGGAATTTCACTTTCCCCCTCCCTATCTTGAGGGGACACGAATCTAGGGTTTCCTTTATGGATAGCTAGATTCTACCTTGTTGTTTCTTACTCCTTTGTGGATCATTTGTGGAATTGACCTGTTGTGGTCTTGGTGAGAGCCCCCAATTCAGTTGTGGGTGTGTGCCTCACGGATTTGTACGGGACCTTCTCCGCCCTTAAAGTAGTCCTTAGTGGAAGAGTGGATTCGGACCTTGGTGGTCGAATTCATCGGAGAATAGGGTGAGGCCTTTGTGGCGTTGAGCTAACCTTTGTGGTGGCTCACACCCCTCCAACGAGACGTACACCCATGTGGTGGAACTCGGGATAAATCGCCGTCTCCTTGTTCCCTAGGTTGTCTCGTTCCATTATCCTCCTTGTGTTACTTGCTTATCTTTATTGCTTTGTTTTTCTTTGTCTTGCACCTTGCTTTATCTAGTATCACAGATAGTAAATTTACTTTTGCAAGCTTAAAACTGAAAAAACTATAAAATTTGGTCACCACCTATTCACCCCCCCCCCCCCCCCCTCTAGGTGGACAACTTCCGTTCAACTTGGTTTGCATTGGAGTAGAGGCACCCTTGAGCTCAAGCAACCCGAACCTCTTGAGCATGTCTTGAATGTACTTTGCTTGGTTGATGAAAGTCCCTTCCTTCAATTGCTTGATCTCGAATCCGAGGAAGAACTTCAACTCACCCATCATAGACATCTCAAACCTATCGGTTATAAGCTTAGAGAATTCTTCGTTAAATGCTTTGTTAGTAGACCCAAATATAATATCATCCACATATAATTGACATATGAAAAGCTCTCCATTTACTTTCTTAGTGAAAAGGGTGCGGTCGATTTCCCCAACTTGGAACCCACGGTCTACAAGTAGTTCTCTAAGGTGCTCATAACACGCACGTGGGGCTTGTTTAAGGCCATAGAGCGCCTTATCCAACTTGTAGACATGGTTCGGATATTTGAGGTCCTCAAACCCCGGAGGTTGCTTAACATAAACAAGTTCGCTTAGTGGACCATTTAGAAAAGCACTTTTAACATCCATTTGTTGCAATTTAAAGTTATGATGAGAAGCATAGGCAAGAAGTATACGAATGGACTCGAGTCGAGCCACGGGCGCGTAGGTCTCTCCAAAGTCAATGCCTTCAATTTGGGAGAAGCCTTGAGCCACCAATCTTGCTTTGTACCTCACCACTATGCCATGCTCATCTTGCTTGTTCTTGAATATCCACTTAGTGTCGATAACGTTGCGGCAATCTTTGGGTCTTTCCACTAACTTCCAAACCTTGTTGCGCTTGAAGTTGTTGAGTTCATCGTGCATGGCCTCAAGCCAATCCGGATCCTCAAGCGCTTCAAACACCTTCTTTGGTTCCACCATGGAGATGTGAGCTTGATGCTCACTAAAGCTTGCTAGTTGTCTTCGGGTGGAAACCTTGCTTCTTACATCTCCGAGAACCTTGTCAAGAGAGAGGGCTCTCAATTCTTAAGCGGTGCCAACTCTATTCAAATGGCGGACCTCGATCTCCCTTCTTGTGGTGGGAGGTATCACTTGATCATCTTGATCATTCTTGTCTCCGCCTTGACCGACTTGATGGCCTTGATCAACCCTTGGAGTGACTTCAAGAGATGAGGGAGTAGGTTGATCTTGGCCTTGTTGCGAACTGCCACCGGGAATTTCAGCAGAACCGGATATTCCGGGTTCACCCTGAACCGGAAATTTCGAGCCACCGGAATTTCCGACATCAGGCTGAACCGGATTTTCCGGCTCTCCGGGAATTCCTGGAGCAGTTGAAGGTTCTTGTCCATCTTCTTGGTTGGACATGTTGGGCACGGTGTTGTTGTCTTGGGTTTCCTGTGAGGAAGTAGCTACTACTTGCGTAGAGCTTGGTTCTTGTTGATCAACTTCATAATAGACTTCGACAGGGCGGTGAAAACCCACTCCCATCCTTAGGATAGCATCTTGAGGTTGAACATCACCTACATCGGAAACACCAACTTGCTCCACAAGGGAGCCATCATTCTCATCGAACACCACACTACAAGATTCTATGACAATGCGTGAAGCCTTGTCATAGACTCTATAAGTGTGGGATTCGGCACCGTAACCAACAAATGTCCCTTCAAGAGATCTAGTATGGAACTTTCCTAGACGAGCACCTTTGATGAGATAAAAACACTTACAACCAAAGACTCGGAAGTAGGAGATATTGGGCTTGTTCCCGGTAAGCACTTCATAGGGTGTCTTCATGAGTCCTTTGCGAAAGAAGACCCGGTTTGAAGAATGACAAGCGGTGTTGACGGCTTCGGCCCAAAAGTTGTTTGGGGACTTGAACTCGGCCATCATCGATCTTGCCATTTCAATGAGAGTGCGGTTCTTCCTTTCGGCTACACCATTTTGTTGGGGAGTATAAGCAGTGGAATATTGATGACGAATCCCTTCTTCACTAAGGAACTCATTCAACGTATAGTTCTTGAACTCGGACCCATTGTCACTTCTAATCACCAAGATTGGGACATTGTGTTGACGTTGAGCTTCATTGGAGAAGTCGATGATTGTTTGTTGAGTCTCCATCTTCGTCTTGAAGAAGAAGACCCATGTGTATCTCGAATAATCATCAACAATAACAAAGCAATATTTCTTCCCACCAAGACTAGCTTCCGGAATAGGACCAAAGAGGTCAACATGGAGGAGCTCCAAAACCCTCTTTGACGAAATGATGGTTTTGCTTGAATGGGGGGAATCATGCATCTTGCCTTCAACACAAGCCCTACACAACCGATCCTTCGAGAAAGAAACATGGTCTTTTAGTTCTAGGATATGGCCACCTTTTTGGAGACTTTGCAAAGTTCTCATGTTGACATGGGCTAGGCGGCGGTGCCACAACCAACCCAAGTCCGCTTTAGCGAATAGGCACATTGTATGAGAAGTGGTGACTCCGGAGAAGTCAACCACATAGAGCTCATTTTCAATGTACCCAACGAAAGCAACATTGAGAGACTTGCTCCGCAAGAGGATAACCATATCCTTTTCAAAGAGAACGGAGAAACCCAACTTAGATAAAGAACGAATGGAGAGTAAGTTGTAACCTAGGGATTCGACAAGCAAGACATTCACAAGAGTGATGTCCGGTGCCACTACCACCTTGCCGAGTCCCATTACCTTAGACTTTGATTTATCACCAAATATAACGGTTACTTGATCATCACTAGGCCTCAACTCCGTTACAAGCTCCTTGCTTCCGGTCATGTGACTAGTGCACCCACTATCAATTATCCATTTCGATCCGCCGGAAACAAGGCCCTACACACAATCAATTCTTTGACTTAGGTACCCATTTTGCAATGGGTGCCTTTTGGTTAGCAACAAGGGTCTTTGGAACCCAAATAGCATAATCAATGTAACCATCAAATGGACCAATGTATCTAGCATAAACATCCCCATAGTAGTCAACATATAAAGCATAATTGGGGTTAGATACGCCCACAAAGTCATTACGAGTGGGTGTGCCCATTGTGACACTTCCACTCGCAACGTCATCCTTCTTGGCTAGAGTGGGCTTGGTCTTCTTCTTCTTCTTGGCAACATAGCCTAGACCCTCTTTTCCTTTGTGAGGCAGTTGCTCATAGAGTGGAGTAGCAAGTGTCTTCTTACCTTTATCAAGAGAGGTCTTGGCCGTAGTTGCCATGGAAGAAACAAACTTCACCCTAGCAACATCCTTAATAACAATAGCATGATCATTTAAAGGAGTGGAGGTGCTAGGTTTCTCAAGGTTTGATAACCGAGTTTGAAGTTGATCATGAGACTTGGTAAGAAGATCATGTTCACTTGTCAATGCCTTGTGAGCATTGTCAAGTGACTCAAAGTCTTCCACTAGTCTAGCATGAGCAGCCACAAACTCGGCCTTTTCATTTTGCACAAGTTTATATCTAGCAAAGTAAAGATCTCGATCCTTAGTTAGCTTGGCAACATCGGAGTTATGAGACTCCACAAGAGTTTCAAGTTGCTCTTGAAGAAGAGCATGAGCTTCTTGTTCATCTTCTAGAGAAGATTGGAGAGATGCCTTAGCATGGGCATCTTCTCTCTCAATCTCACCTTTGAGCTCAAGCTCATCCTCAAGCTCACCTATACGACTCATAAGAGAGCCAAAGTGTTTCTTGCCAACCCCTTGCAAGTTAGTCATGAATTCATCAAAAGCAATAATTTCTTGTTTGATTTCAAGACTAACTTCATCATCAAGATCATGGGATATAGAAGTAGGAGGCAATTTTACCTCGGATGCCTTAGCCATAAGGCATCTTGCATTCTTGATGATGGGGCTCTCATTTGGGGATGAGAAGAGTGATGAAGTGGTAGAGGTAGTGGCTATAGCGGCCACTTCATTTCGAGTGTCTTCCTTGTCACTATCTTCATCATCGGAGGGATATTGCTCTTCGGTCACCAAAACAATCTTTTGGTTCTTCTTGAAGAATGGCTTCTTCTTCATGGGTAATGGCCCCTTGCTCTTGGGCTTGGCCACGAGCCTCCCACCATGCTCTTCTCTCCTCTCCTATGGATAATCTACAACAAAGTGGCCTTTGTCATCACAATTATAGCAAGTCCTCACCTTGTTACCTTGGTTCTTTCCATTGTTTGGAAACTTCCTATCCATCCTTGCTTTGGCCTTCGAGGGATTCTTCCAAAACTTATGAGCCGTAAGAGCAAGATGTTGGTTGAGAGAACCTTGGTAATGATCATGTGATAGCTCGATGGAGTCATCACAATCATCATCATCTTCTTCTTCAACGGTGGCCTTCAAGGCAACCGATGCGTGCTTGTGCATCCCAATAGCTCTTGCTCTTGCGTCTTGAGCAATCTTCGCGGCAACCTTGTTGGCGGTCATCTCTTGCATGACTTCATTGGATGTCAACTTGGCGTAGTCGTGCCTTCCTTGTAAGGTCTTCAAGTCCGCTTCCTCAAAGGGCAAGAGTGTGCTCACGAACTTCCTCTTGATCCATTGGTCATCAACGTAGACCGCACCGAGGCTTCTAAAGGTAGTAGCGATGGCCACCAACCTCCGGTACATGTCCTCATGGTTTTCACCATCCAATTTGAAGAACCCTTCCACCTCGTTGCACAAGGCATCATACCGGTTCTTCTTCATGCTCTCATTACCGACAAAAATGTCGGAAAGAGCATCCCAAACTTCTTTGGCGGAGGAGAGATGTTGGATGAGAGGCATGTCCTTTTCTCCAACGGCCACTTGAAGCTGGTGGAGAGCGGTGGCGTTGAGTTGACCATCAACCACCTCTGTCCTTGTCAAGTTGGTTGGGTCATTGGCCTTGAATCCAACTTGAATGATGTGCCATAACTCCATGGAAGCACTGCAAATGTGAGACTTCATTCGAAATTGCCATTGAGAAAAATGTTGAGGTTTAAGCTTTGGGGGATCGGTTCTAATGTTAACATTAGGGTGTGGAATGGGAGGATCCAGAGAATAGGTGTGAAAGACTTCATTATATTTCTCTCCGGATGGTGGGGGTTTAGTGGAGCTAAGTGGTTCACCCTTTCCATCCTTTTCCAAAGAAATACCCGGAGGCGTTTCCTTGGACTCACCCGAAGATGATTCCTTGAAGGAATCACCTTTCTCCTTAGGAGATAGTGGGGTTGAGGGAGAAGCATTCGAGGTTTCCTTAGACTTTAAAATTGCATGAAGCAATTCATTCATCTTTAGGAATTGGGCCTCCATGGATGATTTCAACAAGTTGAGATCGCCCATGGTTGCCCCCTTGGCATGCGCCTCCGCCAACTCCAACTCACGGGCGGCCCTCTCGGTTTCGGATTCCGACATCGTATCACTTAGGCGGTAAAGCCCTTAAAAGTGAACCTGGCTCTGATACCAATTGAACGGGAATCCGGCACCTAGGGGGGGGGGTGAATAGGTGCTATTACAAATTTTAACTCTTTTCAATTTGGGCTTAACTCAAAGGTAAATTCTCTAGATATGCAACTAAGGTGAATTTACCTAAATGACAAGCTAAGCAATTAAACAGGATACAAGATACATATAAGTGCGAAACAAGCAAGTAAGGGAGTAAGGATTAGGGGAACCAAGTGAAGCACGCGGAGACGAAGATATAATCCCGAGTTCCACCACAAGGGTGTACGTCTCGTTGGAGAGGTGTGGGTCACCACAACAGGTTGACCACAACGTCACAAAGGCTCACCTTCTTCTCCGATGAACTCAACCACAAAGGTTGCGAGTTCACCTTCCACTATTGATCCCCTTTGGGGCGGAGATCGAATCCCTTACAACAAGCTTGAGGCACACACCCACAACTTAATTGGAGGCTCTCAAGATGACCACAACAGGTCAAGGACCACAGAAGGTCAAGGCAACATCAAGAAGGCAACAATGGTGAACTAGGTTTTCCCAATGGAAACCCTAGCCACGAAATCCCCAAGTGAATGGGGAGGAAATGCAAATCGCTTCGGTGAAGTAGTAGATCGGGGCCATCTCCTTCAATCCTCCAAAGATCAACGGGTTTGAGTGGGGGGATTGGGAGATCTTGATGATTTGAGCTTTCTTGAGAATGGGGAGAGAGAAAACCAGAGAGCTGGCTGTTCTTGAGGGAGTGAGGGGGTATTTATAGCTCTCCCCAAAATCTGGCCGTTGGCTGCTTCGACCACCCGGAAATTCCGGTATAAGTCATACCCGGAAATTCCGGTCACCCGGAATATCCGGAAGATTGAAATATCCAACCAGAATTTCCGGTTGGAGACAGAACGTCTCCGTCTTCTTTCCTTAGCCGTTTCTTGAGAGACCTTCTGGGTGCACTCGGAAATTCCGGTAGATTGGAATTTCCGGGCACAATTTCCGGTTGAAGGCAGAACGCTTTCTCAACTTGACTTAGTCGTTTCTGGGGGGCTCTTCTGGGTGCACTCGGAAATTCCGGTATATTGGAATTTCCGGGCACAATTTCCGGTTGAAGCCAGAACGCTTTCTCAACTTGACTTAGTCGTTTCTGGGGGGCTCTTATGGGTGCACTCGGAAATTCCGGTATATTGGAATTTCCGGGCACAATTTCCGGTTGAAGCCAGAACGCTTTCTCAACTTGACTTAGTCGTTTCTGGGGGGCTCTTCTGGGTGCACTCGGAAATTCCGGTATATTGGAATTTCCGGGAACAATTTCCGGTTGAAGCCAGAACCACTTTCCAACTTTTCCTTAGCCAATTTTCTGCGAAGTTCTGGGGGCCCGGAAATTCCGGCCCTGCGAATTTCCAGCTCCAATAATCCGATTCCTGGAACTTTTTCAGAACCACTTCTTCTTTGCATTTTTGGCTTTGATGCATATGATATTTAATCATACACTAACTGAAATACTTAGCATTATAATTAGTACATCATTGGTATTGTTAACTAACACACAAAACACTAGGGGTTAAGAAATGTTCTTTCACCAGAAGAAGACCACGTGGGTGGGACCCACCCCACGCGTCCGTGCTTCGATTTGCCACATGAGGTGAAGCCTGAAAATAACATGGGGAGAAGCCACCACGGGGAATCCATCGTTTTACCGTTGTCGCTGAACGCCTGAAGTGCCCTCCACTGCAAACGTTCTAACCTTCAGTTTCGGTCCACCCCACTTCCACACTACGTTTGCGACCTGAACGCCGCGTTGGAGTCGCTCGGGGCGGTGAGCGGCCGGCGGCCGCCTTGATCTCACCATCTCCGTGGCCTACGCCGACCCCCGCCAACGTCGCGGCGCTGAACGTCTTGTCAGGAACGCTTTTGCTTTTGCGGTGGTTGTGATAGTTGCCGAAACACTTAAACCTCTAGGCTCTAGGGTTACTCAAACTTCCACACAACCGGCATAAATTTCGAGCGACCCGGTGGTGATCCTAGTGATTGAGATCAGAGTCAGAGATTGAAAATGTACAACGCAATAAAACTTCTCATAAAGCAAACCAACCTGTGGTTGGAAGGTTAGCAGGGTGGTTTTACCCTCAGCCCACCAGAGTTCAAACCCTAGGTTTGACGTCTGTGTGTTGCATTTAGGCGGAATATTCTTTCAGTGGGAGGCGACGTTCCCGTCGACAGCGAGGCGCCCGTGGTGACTTCGTCAATCTCAAGACTCGATCCGTCGGCTCAGGATTTCGGAGGTGCTCATAGGGGTAGGGTGTGCGTGTGTGCATTCATAGGGGTGAGTGTGCGCGCATGTATGTGAGCGTCTGCGTTTGTACTGTGTTTCTAAAAAACAACTTCTCATAAGAAGCCGGCACAAATTTCGAGCGACCTGGGGGTGATCCTGGCGATTGAGATCATCGGCCAGACTATCAGAGATTGAAAATATACAACACAATAAAACTACTCATATGAAATTAGTTTTTTCATCCTTGGTTGGAATTTTCAAAGTTTTTCATTGTTGTGACAATGACAGAGTGAAAAATGATGGTGATTTGGTTTTTTTTTACCTAAAACACATGATATATTAATATATAAAAGGCGAGGCCACGTCACCTCGTTTCTGTCGACCGTCTGATCACTACGAATCAACGGCGAGGCCTCCCAAGTCACCCACATCCAGCCGGCACTGTTCACGCACGAACTTTGACGCCGCAGACGCAAAAGGTTACCTGGTCAGACCGATCACCTCCTCTCGCCGCACGAGCTCGCCGCCGTGTCGCCGTCTCCAACCGCGCCGGGGAATATGGGCACATCATTGGCACTGCCTCGACCTCCTCTACTTCCTCGTTGAGAAGCTCGAGCCGGGACGGTCAAGCTGATCTCACTGTGACGTCATGCTGGCATCACCCGATTTTATTATTTTACAAACAAACTGACATTATTAAAACCCCTTACAAATAGGTCCCACCGCCAAAACTTTAGTATTTTGCATATTTTCAGAATTTCCAGATTTCGAATTAGACTCACAAAATGCATACCAATTTTATTGCAATTTTAATTGACCTATGAAATCCCTATCTAATTTATCTTAACCTTATAGAATTGCAGAACTTCCGGAAATTGAATTAGAATTTTAATACTTTGCATATTTTCAGAAATTCTAGATTTTGAATTAGACTTTTAAAAATCATATCAATATAATTGTAATTTGAATTGATGTTTGTTAATACATATCTAATTTATTTCAACCTTATAAAACTGCAAAAGCTCTGGAAATTGAATGAACCTTCGAAAGTTTGTAGCTATCGATCATTTTGAATCCGAAAAATATGATTAACGCATTACGAACCTATTTTCTGAACACGAACTCATTGTCCTGTTTTCAAATTTTCAATAATTTTTAATAATGCAAACATTTCACTATTTGAACTTTGAATTAGAAACCGAATTTTTTCCAGCACATCAAAATGTCTGAAAAAACGAATCATATCTAGTATGTTGAATTCATGAAGGACTTAATAACTTCCAGCCATGCTTATTTATAATAGCCAGATAGGATTACATGATTTGAATTGAACTCTCGAAGATTTTCAACCTCGACTGTGATAATTTAAAAGTAATTCTTCATCGACGCACTATAACGGTAACTGTTCGGCACGGTCCTTCGGTTTTCTTGTGAAAAAACGTAATTTCTGGCAATACCCAAACAACGATCTCTGGAGAATTCTTAGACGGTAAGTTTTGCATGTATTTTCTAACGGTATCTCAACATCACTCTTTTACATCTGAGATAACCGGAAGGGCGGGGCCGTATTTTCTAACGGCACCCAACTATCGATCACTGGTGAACTATCAGGCGGTAAGTTTTACCGGTATTTTCCAACGGTACCCAACCAACGAACTTCAGCGTATGAGTTAACCTGAAGGACGGTATTTTCTAACGGTACCCAAACAGAGGTCATCGGCAGATGGGGTAACAATTTTCCAACAGTAGCCAAACAGTGATCTCTAGCGACTTCTTAGACAGTAAGTTTTGTCGGTATTTTCCAACTGTACTCAGACACCAATCTCCACTAGATGAGCGAACTCGAAGGGCGGTATCTTCCAACGACAGAGATCTTCGACAAATGGGTTAACCCAAAGAACCGTATTTTTTAGCAGTACCCAAACATCGATCTCCAACAAATTCTCGGACAATACGTTTTGTCGGTATTTTCCGACGGTCCTCAAACAACGATCTTCACCAGATGAGTTCTGCCGCTACGCAATTTTTTGCGGTATTTTCTAACAATATCCGAGCATCAAGATTTAACATATGAATTGCGCGGCATGTTACCGCGCCAGGTTACCTAGTGTTTCTTTAATTGGGTGAGGAAACTACGGGTATCTCCCCATAATGGGAAAAGGTGGTGTGATGTGGAGGTGTACCTTACCTCTCAGTCTATTTTACGGACGAGATCTAAAAGGCCAAATTGGTGGTACGGACTACTGGAACTGAACACACAAAAGGTTCTGTGTCGGCATTGGGCGACTGCAGGTCCTGCTGCTGAGTCTCTCATTCACACGATAAACACGTCGGATGCCATGGATTTATCAGGCGCACTATTAATTGGATCCAGTGCATCAGTATCCATTCAGTCTTCCGTGCATGCATCTATATATGTACTGTAGAAGATAGATAACGTCAACTTGTTTTCCGGCAATTGGTCCCCCCCCCCCCCCCCCCCCCCCCCCCCCCCCCACTCCAACGATCTTCTATAAATAAGAGCCCTTCCCTCGTATTATGGCACCAGCAGCAAACAGCTGCCGCCCTCCGACATACCTCTGACTGGTAAGCTAGGCGTTGCTACTGATCTATCTTTATCCTGCATGCGTGTTTCATGATACGTTCGTAGGTAACATCAGATTCGTGTCATTGTTAGTTCATATCTCCCTAAACGTTTTGATACATCTTGCATGCACGCAGCCAACTGAACCGATGGCTCTTGCGAAGAAGAAGAAGATGGTCATTTTCTGCGTTCTGGCGGTGCCGATGGCCCTGCTGATGGCGACTCAGACGGCGGCAACGGCGGGCAGCAACCTAGTCGCAGCACGCCGACTCCTGCAGATTTGGAAGTGCCAGTACCGCAACTGCAACTGCCATACTTGCTCGATATTTGGTTGGGCGTGCTGCAGCACGTGTTGCCCGCCGTAGTTGCATCACGGGAGTGCATATGGTCATAATAATATCACATGTACATACGTGGTTACATGTGATTGTTTACGGTTCTATGTGTTGTTTTTAGTACTACTTCTTACTAGAGTACTAGTTGCACTGCATGTACCCATGCTTAAATAATAATACTAGTAGTCTTTTGTTGGCCCCGGTTATTTCTTTTTTGGCGGGTGTCGGTCAATTTTTACTCAATCGTACCGAATTTCTTACGGAGTGTAAGTACTAAGCCACTCAGCAAACAAAAGTGAACAAACGAACCCGAGACAAATAATACAACGGTGCCATGTGGCATGAGGGTTTACAGGGTGTCTAAGTTCTCGCTTAGGCCCCGTGTTAAGATGCTTTAACAAGTGTCATATAGAGGACACTCGTCAAAGGACTAACATGTGGATCCCGTAATGGGATAGTTTTCATGTGTTGTATATTGGACACTAATGAAGGGCTTGTACGTGGGTCCATGATCTTAGTCTGTGTTGTGTGTTTCATGCCCACTCGCCAAAGAACTGATGATGGGGATTTGGTGGTCATTGGTGAGATTTGGTGGTATTTGAGGTTGCCATCCCCGCCACCACTACCCATTAGTCAGGTGCCACGTGGTAGGGTACCCATTTTTATGCTTTTTCTCATGTGGACCGGACCAGACTTGAGTGGAACTGTTTGAAAGTTTTCATATTATTTGTAACTTTCAATGAAAAATTGTTCAAAATATTCAAAATAAAATAAAAAGGCTGAATAAAAATAAAAATTATTCAAAATAAGAAGTGTGTGTGGCGTGAGCGTGCGCAAGGCCTCTGGGTCACCCTGACCTACTGGCTGAGCCTACGGGCTGGGAGACCTGCACGAGCTCTACCCACTCGTGCTCGCCGCCCTCGCCTACTCCCCGGCAGACTCTTGTGGCGGTGGCACTGCATCAGCTCGTCGTCCCACAACAGGAGGGCTATGTCTGAAGCCATCTCCGCCTACCAACACTACAGTGTGCTAAAAGTGACAGTACTGCGAGAATATGCGGCTCCAAGCTGGTCATTCTGCAAGACACGTGATACCCATGTAATTCTGTCTATGTACAAATATCTACAGGAAAAATCCACTTGCACTTCTACGAGTGGTTTCTTCAAAGCTAGACCAAAATAAACTGATCACCTCCTATATGTCCCGTCAACAACTGGACGGTCCTTCAACATTTTGTATCCAAACCGAAGGTCAGGGGAAAGATCCAAAATATCTACCTATGTCACAGAACTTCCTATCTCGCAAAATCAGTTGGTGTGTCAGCTTAATCTGGTAAGTCGCAGTTCAAGTATTGCTACTGCTTTGCAGCACAGCACAGCAGTCGCGCTATTCATGGGATCAGCTCATCAACATGTTAAAAGCTGCTTACGTTGAGTAGACAAATTGTCTGCTGCCACCTATACAGATAATAATATTAGCTTCAGGAGAAGTCAACAGCATATATATATATATAACATATCTATAGTAAAATGAGGATGTTACTACACACAATCATAACTGTACACAATAGATAGGGTGAAGTGTTAAAACAGAAGTGAACATGATGTGAATGCAAATATGTTATGCGGAACAGAACTAGAAGCATCAGTTGGCAAAGAATGAAGTATTTTATACAACGAGGAAACAAACAAGATTTTAAGATCAAGTAAACTGCAGCAGTATAAGATCTTTCAAGCCTTTGAATATAATGTAGGTCACCCAAGACTACTCTGCATACACTGCACAGGGTTTACATAAATGCAACAAAAATAAGGTTCTTCTTAAGTATGTCCACAAGTTACTTGTTAGGACAAAAATCATGCGTAGTTTAGTAGTAATTTGGAACGGAGGGAGTACTTTACATGATATAGTATTCAGTATTCAAGCCAGCACCAGGCGTTCAGGATTTTATCGTACCAATACTAGTGTTAATGGAGAGGTGCATATCATTGCCATAAAGGCAGCGCCTAAGCAATTAAATTATTAACATAACAATGTGACATACTGAAGGTTAGTGGACCCAGTACGTAAGCAATATACAACTAAGCAGGAACTTGCAAAGCTAGTGTTGCTGCAAGAAATGTAGTTTTAACTTTTTATACAGCACGGAATATGTTGATGGACAACCTTCTAAATTTGAAGTAGTACTTACTCCCAAGCACATAACTTTTGGTTTGTTTTTTGCTATGGAAAACAAAAGGTGGTACGAACTTGCCTTTCCTGCATGGTCTCATTTTTGTTTCTTCTTATGACACTTTGAGGAAGGCTTATTTGATGATATAAGAGCTGAAGAAAGTAAAGATTCAACGTCCTCCCTTTGACGCTTCCTTGCTGCAATTTGATGATTTCGACTATTTACAGTTGGGTTTGTAGCTTGGCTTTTCGTGAAATCGCGTATATGGCTACTTGCTTCCTCAAAATGTGATGTAACTGACGGATCCACTTGGTTAGAGTTCCCAGATCTCGGTTGCTCAATAAACTTTCTTACCCCTTTGACCTTACTAGTCATTTTCTTCATATCAGGGATTGTTGGTGGACATGTACCACTGTTCTTATTCGTTAATTGTGAAACTGCATCATGTTTCAGCAAGGACTCCTCTTGACTTGAATTACTGAGTCTTGGTTTTTCAGAAAACTTCCTTGTTCCTTTAGCCTTTTGTATCAACTTCTGCATACCCTGTGCTGATGGAGAATCATCATCCTTTTTGGCCACTGATTCAAAACTGGAGTCATGTTTTGCCGTACCCTTGATCATACGCACATCACTGTTTTGGTTGGCGATATTTTTGTCTTTATTATGTACTCTCACCTTGGAATTCTCGGGTGCACCTTGCTTAACAGGCTTATGTGATTCCCTTTGCCATCTGACATCAGAGCCATCATGAGGATCTCCTGTTGCCAACCTTTTAGCAAGTGACTTATTTTCTACTCCTTGCTTTCTCATCACTGACTGCTGATCAGTATCTTGTTTCAGTGAGCCCTTGGTAGCTCTCGCGTCATCATTCTGTGTTGCCGGTCCATTTTCTTGGCTAGATTTTCGCACGCCGGAGTCTTGAGCTTTAGGATTCTTTCGATCCCAGCATGATGCTCGTTTTGAATGATCCTCATGTAAATGCTTATCTTCCTTTTCCGTAGTCCTGTCAGCATGTCTCACATGTTCTTTACGGGGTTGTGCATGGAATGCCTGTGAGTTTGCCATACCAATCTTTTCATTTTCCTTCTGCTGCTGAAGGTGACTATTATGATTGCTATGAGTAGTACCATGGGCTTTTTCAAAGATCAAACCATAGGGCCTCTCAACTGAGATGAACATATTCCGTTCTTTAGCATTCCGTACTAGGGAAGCCCAATTTGAATTGTTCTGCAATGTTCTTGCATTTCCAACTATCCATAGAGAGAACCTGGCGCGTGTTAGCGCAACATTCATACGCCTAACATCTGCAACAAACCCAATGCTACGTGCTTCACCAGTGTGAAGTCTGTCACCTGAGGTGTTGGACGCTCTAACAGTTGACAAAACCAAGATGTCAACTTCCCGACCTTGAAATCCATCCACGGTGTTGATTTCCATCTCAGCAACAATCTCAGGCCCAAAAAAGGAAGTGAACCTCGAACGCAGCAACGAGAGTTGACTCCGGTATGGAGTTATGATCCCTATCTTTCTACAGGAGAATTCTGATGGATACCTTCACAAAGCAAGTATATAGCGTCAGATACCTGCAAAATAAGAACTTTCAAGCAGGTGGTGACAGTAAAGAATATTCTTACCTGTTCTTCAAATATGACAGTATTTCAAGTGCTGCATCAGCTTCAAATGGATTACAAAGTGATTGTGAAGCAGCGTTTGTTCCACCACGCTCCCGACCATCAGCAATATCAAAGAACATATATGGACCAAGACATCTATGATTATGGAACGGAACAGATTTTTCAGCCATTTGAGCACCATCGAGCAGTTTATTTTCGTAGAAATGCAACGATGGGAATCTGCTAATGTCAGGGTGCATCCGGTACTGCAGATAAGAAACATAATTGAGGAGAAATTAGCGTACAGCCTGATAGCTCTTCTAGCATTTAAATCTACTGATTCATTAAGCAGTAAATATTGAACAAAAAACAGGAATTGCTAATTGTAATCATGTTAATAAGGTTGCTACCATTTTGATATAAAATTGCATAACTGAAATCAGACCATTTTTATCACACAAAACTATAAAAAATGGTGGCAAACAGAAAACTAACATTCAGGAATTATAGCATAGTTTGCCATGTTGATCAATAAGGAACCTCAAGGAACTAATTTATGATCTACTTCAGTGCCAGTGGGACAAGATACTGAAGTCATGAATCTCGGAACAGAAGTACTCCTGATGTCCTGAGAACAAGAATGCTATGATCCAAACATCATAGAAAGAACTTTATACTGATTTTGATTGAATCATGAATTTTAAGTTTTTAACAGTTTTTAACTCCACTGTCACTTTCTACAGTTCCCTTGGAACAACCAAACCAACTGCAAAATTACAGAGACAGCAGATGCATGACCTGTGACTAACCTGTTTAGTGAGCATAATAACTGGATAACCAGCTCTTTGAAGGCGTTCAAACATGCTGCACTCATAAAGAAACTTGCTAGCCAATCCAGACATCACAGTAGCAGGTAGCTGCTTTGGATCACCAACCTTCAAAAGAGACATTATTAAGTATATATACGAGCCAGCATTAAAATGTTGCTTCAAGGTACAGCTCAAAAATATTGTATAATCAGAAATATATTAAAAAGAGTACGATACCATTATGCACTTAGTTCCTTTTGACTTGAGTAACTGAAGTGGAATCAAAGTTGCAGGCTCAAGAGCCTATAGAGGAGTAAACCAAAGCTTAGCGTTTCGCAAATAAATATGAAATATAAAGTTAGTTTGATTCAAAGAGAACAGTAGTACTGAGAGCCGTTAGTTTTGAGAATCTGAGACCATACTTGTGCAGCTTCGTCGATAACAACAACATCAAACAAAGCTTGCTCAGAGAAATTCCCATATTTTTTAGCCGAAGCAGTCTCCGAGCAAACTCCATAAATATCACCTCCGCACCCACTGAGTGTTGTTACAACAATTTCTGCTTCCCCGAGAATGGACTTCCTTACCTTGTGCTTAAGAGACTTGTTTTCATCAGCTTTTTTTTTTTCACGTGCATGAGCAGTGGCAAGTTCTGCCGAAACTGCCCTTTTCTGTGTATATAAAACATTGAGCTTTGCACCAATCGCTTCATCAGAAACTTCATCCATCTCATCTTCATCGGGCACAGAAGAGGCATTTTCTGTTTTATCACCCTCCACTAGTTTTCGCCTTGACTCGTAATGTCGAATTCTGTCTACGACCTTCTCCAATCTAGCCCTAAGTGAGCCAGACGATTCAGCATCGGATGAAATGTTGGCTTCATTCTTGGTATTTAACTCATCTGACAACCTTTGTTCAACAAGTGTGTCGATAAAGTAAGGTATTGAATTGGAATGAACTGTCTTTGCATTACCGACTCTCACTATATATGGTCTATACAGCTTTCCTTCAGCATCATACAATCCATTACTAAGTCTTGACACAAGTTCATCAACTGCCGCATTTGACTGCGCACATACTAAAGCCCTTCCTCTCGAAAGGCTTCCTTTTGAGAGCCGTTCTAACCTAAGGTTTTCTCTCTGAGAATCATTTATCTGTTGTTTAGCCAGGGCTGCATCCTGCCAAGCTCTAGCTACTGCAGCAGTTTGACTGATCTTTGTTCTTGGCTTGGTAAATTCAGAACTTGCTAGGGATTCATTTCTTGGTAAGTTGTAAGAGTTGTCGGCATGTACGGAAAGCAATGCACTCACAATCGCAACAATAGTTTTGGTTTTACCCGTACCTGAAGGAAACACAAGAATAAAAGTTAATCTTCCTTTTATTCTGGTGGCTAGACTTACTAAAAAAATAAGGATAAGGATCAGGGTCAGGTTCAGGAGAGAACAAACCTGGAGGGCCTTGAATAAGAGACAGATCACATTTTGATTTAGAGCCCGTTGATCCAATGGCAATACTTACAGCTTGGAGCTGGCTGTCATTGTATGATGACTTCAGTACTTTTCGCATAGGGCGTGCAAGTTTATCAAGATAAACTTTTCCACATTCATGATTGGTCACAGTACGTGAAACAGGATTCAAAATTACTGGAAGCACTGGGATATCATTTAATGATGAGAGAGCACTGAATTCTCGGATTTGAGGAGTCATGCTCATAACCCGATTCAAGAACCACTTACTTCTTTCAACAAGAAGTCGTTTCACTTTATTCAGACGAGGATTCTCATTAGAAAGAAAGAACTTTATTACAATAATTAATGCCTTGTTTTTATCATTTTCACGCCGATCCACCTAAAAAAGAGTAAATATATTAGGAAAGACTTACAGAGTTAGGTTATGAGAGCACTGAATATCATGGGCAACAGTATAACCTTTCCAAGCACATGGACCTGCTGCCCCGAGCTTTTCAATGGATCCTTGGTAAGCAGTATCAAATCATTCTCTGTACACCCTTTAGATTTGACACATGCTGTGTTCTCAGCACGGCCACGAACAACAAGAAATTCATCAACTCTTTCAACTGAGAGTATAGATATAGAGCCGCATATCATATCTTCAGCAGGGGTCTCTACATAAGCATGCTGCAACTGAGCTTTGAACTCTTCTATAACGAGTGGCTGGAAAATCTCAACATACTGAGCTTGTGAATCAAAGCATACAGGAATTTCTTTTAAAGTAGGTTTCTTTATTATCTCGGAAGATGATAGCCCAACAACAGCAAAGTAATCCATTTCCAAGATACTCTTAAACCAGCTGTCCAGTTTAGGAGGGTTAAATCGTCGAAAACTAGTATCCTGTCTGCCAGACGCATGTCTCCTTTCAGAAGGTAACTGAAGTTGAACTACTTGCCTTTTAGGAACTACTATGGTAGCCTTTGTTACACGAATTTGTGGTCTTCTGTAATTTTCAAGTGCATGCTCCAAGGGATCATCTTCATCATCAGATATATCTCTGAAAATTGACTTAAATTTGCATACACTTGATGACGAGTTTGGAAGCGATGGTTGAGAAGTGGCACTAACAGATGACTTCTTATTCGGTAAAAGGGAAGTATTATTTGTATTCACTGGAACATTTGGCATCTTCGTTCCACCTAATCCTTTTGAAGCAACAAGTGTGCTTCTATTGTCCTTCAATACAGGTCTAGAAGAGGCACTAATATCACTCTGTCTCTGATGTTTTGAAGACACGTGTCTATTTTCAAATGCCGTTCTTTGTTCGGAAGGATTTTTCAACAGTTTCGAAGCAGTGAATCTGTCATTCTCCTTTACTGACGACAGAACCTCCTCACCAATCACATCACCTGTAGGCAAATTATCTTCGCTGTCTGAAAGGAGAATTATGTGCTCAACGTCTGACCCATGAGAGGGCTTCATGATCTCAAGATTGTCCCGACCAGTATGTCTCTTCCAATCAGTGTGACCAGTCAGAGAAGGGATACTGGGAACAGAATTTGTGGGAGTTTGTACACTGACTGCTACACTCCTTTCAGCTTCTGTGGGAGCCTTGAACACCGCAAGATTAAGATTTGAAATTCTCCCTCTAAGATCATCCATATCAATTACATCTGAAAGGAAAATATACAGTTATTACCAAACATTTTGCCGAACTTCTTAAAGATGCCAAGAATTCAGAATATTGAATTTCTAACCATGTGAAACGATATCACTAAGATCTTCAATGTAGCGTTGAATGGTGCCACTATGTGAACCCTTTAGCATTTTAAATAAAGATAGCATGCACTGTTTCCAGTGTCTGCTGATCACAAGCAGAGATGATTTCCCCCAGTTAATCAAGTGAAATAGCCATGCGATGTCATTAGGGTCAGGAACCATTGTCGCCATACTGAATGGTTGAGTGCAATATGAATTGACTCTCTCATAGACTAGGGGAAGCAACTCAAGCACTCGAACACATGATATCTGAAACAAAACGGCACATATGAATAGGCAAGAAACAAGGATACGTTTACTGATGTTGAAAGAACATTACAGCAGTACAGATGTACCTGACATTGTTTGGTATTTATTAGCTCCTCTCCCTTTCTCAGGCAAGTGGAAATAAAAGGCCAGAGAGTAACTGAAAGCAAACTGCTGAATTTCTCCCAGGAAATAATATCTACAGCATGTACTGATGGGGTTATTGGTAATTTTGAAAATGGTTGACGCAAGAAACCACCTTCCGAAGGTTTTGCTGGCTGTTGAATTGAAGGCTGTTGAGCAATATCCTCCTTTACCAATTTACATATGACAAAAAACAAGTGATGAAGACAATGAAAATCTGCCAAAAATGACTGTCTTTCCACCTGGAATTCCAAAGAAGGCATGTCATGACTATATTCAACTATAACAGAAAATGTCGAGGGAATGGAGTGCATAGCTTCAGGGAAATGTTAACACTTTTCCTCAATCCTCAAAAATGAACTAGTATATCCCTTCAGAACTTCAAAAAGATTAAGACACTTTGAAACATCAAGCTAAGGTTCAGTTTCCTGCCACAGCATTCGCCAGCCCAAAAACAGATTATCCATATTCTCGAGCACAGATGATTGTAACAAACTCTATCTATTCAATGCAATGAAACGCAAAATTCTTTTGCATTTTCTCAAAAATATTCTCGAGCACGCACCTAAATGTGTGTAATTTGTATTAGAAGAAAACATCAAGATGAGCCAGAATTCCCATAGTGGATCATTCAGTTTATTTCAAATTCAAATCTAAATATTCATATTTCACTAGTAAGACGCCAGTGCTACATTACGCAGCAAAAAAAGAGCTATGTGAAACATAGTTTACTCAAGTTCTATGTCAAATGAGTTCACTCTGAAGCTTTTCATTCATCGGTAGCTTGCTGACATGCTCGTAGGTTTGCATGATCCCACTTGTCAGGCTGAGACGAGAAAGGCTAGAAAAGGAGTGAACGGACAGCCGCCAACTTATAAGTAGGAAAGAAGATTCAAATATTCTGTTGAAGTATCCAGAACTACCTCGTCTTTTGGTCCAGCAAGAAACGCCCACCATGTTCTGCAAATTAAGGACATAGAATACAGGTTTTGACATGGTCAAAGTAAATAGTAATATAGGTGGTAACTGGCAAGAGTGGCATGCTTCTTGACGCTTTTTTGAACCTTGCAAGCGTACCACCTATATTATTTTGACCAAGCCAGTTACCACCAAAACTGGCAAGAGTTTTGACTAGAATACAGCTTTTTTGAACCATGCTTGGGATTAGGTCGCTAACCCAGCTTTGGTGTCCTGGAGGCCACAAGGTGCTGGTGTTCGCTCTCTCCCCATATGTCGCTGGGTTTCGGCCGGCGTGATAACTTCATTGCAAGCACGTTCCACACAACATTCTCCTCCCAATATCCAGTTGATCCTGTTTCCCGACTACCTGGGACCAGGTCTGCTTCTGAATCTGCCCAGCCTCTCCTTAGGGGTATGAGTAGAGGTTAGCCCAGGCGGCCGTGGAGTTATGGACATGGTGTTGAGGTGCTGCCTGCTGGTCAGACATCATGACACAGCCACCTACCCTATATGCTCGGCCTCCTTTGCCATGCTTCCTGAACTCCTTGTTGTGCTGTTTGAGCGCACGTCGTGGGTCAGGTCGAACAGAACAAACGCCATGGGAGGAGGCGCCGTGAGCAGGGTGAGCTACTTCATCTTCTTTGGTGTGGTCCTACTGGCAGTGCAAACTTCTCCTACGTTCCGTCGTGCTGGTGGCTGTCATCCATGTGATACACGTACAGTCGTTGTGGTCATGGTAAGAGCTCACGTTGAGTTATGGTGTTGTATGCTGACGAGCATTTGTGGTGGATGGCTTTCATGTCTGCATTTGTGTGTTTACTATTCTAGAAATTCGATGTTGGCTGTTTGGTGAGAGTGAGGATAAGGATGGTCTCTTATTCACCTTTGGCGACTGGAATGCTCTTTGGTATGGTTATTGCTGAGTTGTAAGTTTTTCTTTGGTCGTCTTTTTTTTAGTTCACATCACCACTGGTGGCATTGTAATTGTGGCGCTATCTTGGCGATTTATTCTTCTAATACAAAACAATGCACTTAGGTGTGTCGTTCAATAAATATGAAAATTGATGCGTAGGAGACCATAAATATCAAATCTGTGTACAAATCTACCCAGTTGCTTACAGAAAAAAAAAAAGGTTTTTAGATTATATGCCCTGGTTTATAGTTGATAATCTGGTCAATAGCTACCATAAGCCAGAACCAGACGGGAAGCAACCGTGCAAAATATGAACTACTTCTAGTGAGTAACAAATAATATAAAGTAAAAAAAACATACCAGTTGCACTGCATATCTCAGTCCCACAAAAACAGCAGACAGTGAAGATGCACTCGAGCACAGAAACTGAAGCCCAGAAGTCAAACCCCGTGCTTGGGATACATGTTCCATGACAGCCCTCCCAGCTTGCCGCACATTCTACATAAGTACAGTAATGAGTAATACACTAATGCTAAATGCTTATATATACAAGGGATAGTATGGAAGACAATGGTAATACTCATACATCATTGTGATCAACTAGTGCCAAAATCAAGCTTTCTGCCATCATTGGTTCCCATGTCCATTGCTTTTGAAGCCCACATTGCTCAATTTGTATGATGACATGAACCGCAAATCTAAAAGATATTAACTTTCATGTAAGTACAATATGGAGGAGAAATAATGGGTTTAAGGTTTGCAATCAGTAAAAGATATGGCATGGCAAGATCTTGATATAGTTCAAGAACACAAACTCAGATCACAACGGATGAAATAGCGATCAACCAAATGAAACCAACCTTTTAAATATTCTCATTAGCAGGGTACCAAATTTTGACACCTTGAGAGTATTGATGGAATCCTTCCCACCTCCACCATCATCAGCACCATTTGGAACTTGCCATGTAAATGTTGAAGAGACTTCTCCAGCATGTGACGATAACCAATCATTCACAGGCACTGACGACTCCATAGCTAACCCAGGCTCTAAAACAGAAATATGAGATAGAGCCCAAAACACTGCTTTCGAGAAAGTTATAGGCAGTTTAGAGGGTTCCAACTGAACCATTACAAGATACCATAACAAAGGGACACATGTCCAATCCTTGCATCCCTGGAACGTCAACTTGTTCAGAACACTGAAATCATTCCAACAACCATACTCCTTTTCTTCAGTATCATCGGCAAAAGGCAGGTCATCCTCATCATCGACCAATATGACAGAGCTGCTTGCATCATCCTTTGTGGTGGACTCATACTTCAGTTTGTAGGAAATCAAGGCAGAAGCATCAGCAACTATGAGAATATTAATGAGATCAAATGCAGGTTGACGCAGAGAACTATGCAAGGATGTATCCTTCAATGAACATATCAAAGATGGTCCCCTGTTCGACAAAACCAAGATCAGAGGATGGCATGCAACAAATGGAAAAAAATAAAGCTGACCTTAAAATAGTTAAATAAAGAGCGGAAATCCAAAAGCAGCCTGCTAGAAATAAGCTAGTGATGCTTCTTCTATTTTATCGATCAGAGTGCAATGACATGGAGGAATTGCACATAATTTTAAACAGCAATTTTTTACCAGCAAGTAAAATTCCATGGTCACTGAGGCTAAATTAGAGAATGTATTCTCCATACTAGAATTTACATTCAGTTTGTAGGAATCGCCAGCATGGTCACTGTCTACAACTGCTGGTTAATAATAATCTCTCAATGCATACTGGTAGCAGCAAAATGCTCACCTTCAGGCATCACGACTTGTTGGATAGCTCAAATGATTTGGATAAGTGCAGGTATGGGTGGTTTGATATGACACAAATATAATATTTTTGAACATGTGGTAGTGATACAATTGCTTTTAGTCTGTTTATTTGAGATTTGGCAGACTACAGATGTAGGAAAGATTTTAAAAGCTTAACTGACATCACGATGTGCTATGTTGGAACCAAGGTTAGCTATGATAGAATAATATAGTGCTCAGCACAGCAGAAACATACTTGACAGCACAAGAATTCTATAAACGACCAGTGTATAGCAGGGGTTATACGCTATGCAACACATAATATTTACAAAATATTTTAGTTCTATAGCAACAATTAAAGTGAACTCTAATAGATGGTATCATGCCCTCACTCGCATAATAAGCGATCTAATGAGTAGAATATTATCAACATAAGCAATGTTAGGTCATTACCACATATGGGCGCATTCCGAGGCTGGGCAAGGAGGGCTCATTGTGTAGCCTCTTTGCACAATAAGAAGAGCAATCTGGACGAAAACAGGCAAAAGGTATCAATTGTGTTGCACTAACAATGACAAAAATTACATCCAATCAATGAAATTTGAAACTGTTAAGAAATGTATTAGTTGGCTAGATCTTCTTTTTTGCATGTGGCTACTGATAATACGGCTAACGACCAAACACTAAAAGGGTATTACATCAAAATCATGTAGCAGCATGGCATTACCATTTCTCAGAATCCCAAAGATATGTATATAGCTGTAAATGCATAGCATAAAATCTCTATGTTCTATTTAGCAGCCTACTCAGACACTAATCGACATAGTTTCTACTATGATTTAGTCTAGGCAATAGGCATTGAAAGCAGCACCTCCTTCTAGTGTATAGCTGGTAAACTTTTCAAAAATCGAGCATGAATTTGTATGAAAATGTCATGCAAACGGAGGCTGACTTAATTATGAAGTTAACAAAATAAACGGCATGCATTCTGGTACTATGCATGTACACATCATCTACAACGTAAGTCAGCAAAGCACAACTAATAAGCCCTGAATCAATTTAGGAAACAGTAAACTTGCCAGCATAGGTGGCATGGCCTGCATAAATTTGAAAATCACTTAAGTGGCTCCAACAACTATCAGTCTATCATGGCACAGAAGAAATGGTAGAACTATTTTGAGGGGAAAACTGTAGGGAAGGCCCCGACAGTATAATGTGAGGCACGAACAAATCCTAAGATTTATGTTTGACCAACAGTTAGACCAATATAATGTGAACTGTGTGATACAAAAGTGATGTCGTCAGAAAATGTGTCTGAATACAAATCTGATGATATGATTTTCACATAAACCTGCATTTCATCAGTCTAATTGTTGGTCAAAAGACTGTGTGCCTTACATTTTGCAAGAGGGAGTAATATAAGAAGATGAGATGGTGCATATAAGGTGAGGGGGCAATGGATGTACAAAGAATATACAAGGAAGTGATGAGCAAGGCTGGGACTGAACTATGAAATAGCAGAAGAATGAGTCCACCATTGACGAGTGTTACAGACTCCTTCAGTGAGATTGAATATGAATCTCTTTCTTTTCCAGAAGGTGCAACCAAGATCTAGCACTAGCGGGAATATTTTCTAAGATATACGCACTCCTTTGCTTCCAAATATGCCAGGAGGCTACACGTTGATGAACAAGTCTGCGGAAACAAGATTTTTCAAATCTAAGCACATTTCCTGGATTACCACTTGGTCCCCATTGAATGCCAGCAATTGTAGAACTACTCAAAATGGTATGTCGCAAGGATTCTAAGCAAACATGTCCTATCTAGTTCATGTAAAACAGTTCTTCTTGTGGTGGATTGATTCGGGTCACTGTGCCCATGAATAATAAAAAGGCTACAAAGGCACTTATAATGATCATTTGACCACCTGCTTCAACCAAATGTAGTGAATTCAAAATGTGAACGAATTACATGGACCCAACAGGCTCAGTTACAAATATGACCGACTGTAAATTATACTTCACTTATATCCAAAATCACTCACTCCTTTAGGTCTTCCAAAAGAAGAGGATGAATTATCTAGTTATTTATTTCATTTTTTACAGATACCAAATACAATATCAAAAATAGTCAAAAGTCTCAAGCAGGCGAGATACATGATAGCCAGGAATATTATGAGGGAATACACGAGGATAAGTTAGTGAGAGCATTTACATGGAATTTTGAATAACTAAAAAGGTAAAGAGACGCCAAAATAAACTAACCTTAGTAGCATTTTTTCTCATTAGAGCGCTGAAGTTACTACTCCGGGTTACTTGATGAAGAAGAAAATACAGTATGTTCCTCCGTTGCTTTTCATGTTCGCCATCCTGTAGCGCTTCAAGGGACTGCACAGTGCACATAGGAATTAACTTTCATAGTTCATTAAGACTTGGAGGATGAGAGGGTTGCTTCATGGAAAAAGAACAAAGGACATGCCTGAAGAAATGGGAGGAAAAGATCGAATATTTCTTTATGACTTTTCTCAACTCGAGTGTGAAAACACTGACCCAATAATGTGTTCCGCATAACACTAGGTGATAGTGTTGTTCTCAACCAAAGTTTGCAGCCTAAAACAAGAGGTGTAAGTATGCAGTGATGCAAGCTTATCATAAGCATAGGACATCAGAAACTCAATAATCACACTAACCAAGCATTTCAAAAGATGCTTTGAGGCAACTAACAGCACATGATAGATCAGATCCGTCATCACTGACATTGTTAAGTACAATATTCAGGAAGATTGGGTATTTCTCCAAGATCCCGTCTTCAAAAGCTGGCGCCTCAAGAAACCCAAGGCTGCAAAGATAGTCAAAACATTAACAGGTGTGATCTTCCTGATATATAAAAGCATAACAAGTCATGCAATTCATGTGTTGAACTTACATACAATGATTTAAATCCAAGCCATACATCGGCCCTTTTGAGCTGCACCCTAGGTCTTGAAGATTCTGAAGTAGATGGAAGAACTTCAGCTTCCAAGAACTCAATATATTTTTGCAGTAAGGGTTGCAATGGTTCCAAGTCAACTGCTTTCCTGCAAATGATCGAACAGTTATTATTTTACTGAAACCCAATATGCTTTGAGGCAACTTGGTCAAAGCCCACTAAACGTGTTGAGTTAAGCTGGTGAGGACAGGTCCTGTACAGATTTCATAAAACTTAAAGACTCTTAATTAGGTTAATAAAATTACTGTTGCTAGGCTGTTGAAGGCTTGAGTAACAGACATGAAAGTACAAATGGATGTGATATTTCTTTTGAATGATAATGCGGAAAACTACATGACCAGAAGATAGTAAATAAGCATTTGGATTTTGGAGAACAGAAGACAACTCATGATATATCATCTAATACATTCTATATAATGCATTTGGTCTAACCAAGATATCCTGAAAGAAAAAAATTGGTCGCTCTACCATTTATCTCAAATACTTTGACGAGCTAAGAATAGAAGATAACATGAACTAAGGGTTAGTTTCCTGGAGTTTAGTGCTGTTGTTAGCCCGTTACCTACCCAGCACTGTTTAGAATATGAATTCGATTTTAGACAGTATGGAGAAGATATATATGAACAAAAGGCACTTCTACCACAAGATACACACATTAATATGAAGAATACATCGTTTTGGCATGTCATGATATTCATATAGGGATGGCTGGTACCACTTAAGGGCTTGGTAAGTACAAAATTACATGGATTTCACGACTGCAAGTGTAAGGCTTAATTAACAAGTATGGCAAAGCCAAAACAGGCATTGTCAACCACAAGCTTGGTAGCTCTCCGTACAGTTTATTACTTTGATTAGCTAAACCCTACATTGCAGTGTGTAACTTCAGTGATTCAAAAAGGACAGGAAAGTGGAGGATACATTACCTTAATTTTCCCATGGATCGGGCTAAGCGAAGACCAATTGCTCGAGCGTTGCAACTTTTGAAGAAAAGTAGTGCATAAACACCCTAGATTTGTAAGTTTAAGCATGTTGTGAGATATTATATTTTCAGCAATAGGCTAAAATTAACTGAGAACAGAATCCCTCCTGGACTACTTGGTTATTAATTATTTCGAACGATAATTCTTAATCTACTTCTGGAGCACCAAGTAGTCAAGTGACTGAGTAAGACATTGCAAGTAGTGTTATGAGCATTTACAAACAGAAAGAAGTAACTTACGGGGTATTGCTGATTTGTTGAAAGGCTCACTTCATATGATTCATCAATTGTTTCAATGAATATCTGGAACTGATTAGCCAATGATTGGTCATCTAATAGAACAGGATACATCATAACCTGTAAATAGATTAGAAAGCAGTTTATGGTGGTTGTCATGAAACTAAAGACCTTGAAACCTATATGTGGCTGTCGAAAATGAAATATGAATCAGATATTGACTTTGATCGGTTTGCATATAAATAAAACATCAGCTTACTTTGGTAAATGCAGAACTTTCTAAAAAAGGGAAATTAAGGTGCACAGTTACAGGTCGACCCAATAGGCATGGCCTCATATTGTCGGTGAAATTTTGACTAATTCATTGAATACAAATTAACTCAATATGTTTCAAAGCTCCTACTAATCATAAATATGTTCTACTGGATGGGTGCGCTTTGGTGCATAAAAACAACCCATTGTATAGCATGCCGCTAAGAGCATTTGATGTAGAGCGCTTTTGATGTGCATCTTACATATCCCAAAAACAATTACTGAGAAAGATATTAGTGAATAAATACTAGTATGGGTGGATGTTCTCTAATAATGCTGTGACAAGTGTCCAGTTATAAAGTCATACTTCATGCTGATATTTGTCAAAAAGTAGCTCCGCAATAGAAGTTTCTATCTCACAGGAAAATCGGTAGTGTTAATGTTACATGAGAGAACTAAAAAAGTATCGCATAGATGGAACATACTTCAAACATTATGCAAACAACTTCTGCACCATGACAGGAAGGGTCGTATTTTTTTAGCTGAATCATTGCATTGATCTGTTCAAGATGCTTTGTAATCCTGTCTTCATCAAGATGCCGTAACACTTTCTGAAGGGGATCGATACTACCTGATCCACATTCAGTATCAAAAGATTCCTGTGCCTGGTGGTGTTCACACACACATTGTGTGCAAACACCCAGTTCCTGAGAAACCCGTGACCATACTATTCTAACAAGTGAGTTTTCCTGTTCATCAAAGTAACCATGGAACATTTCTAAAAATGGTCCCATAATATCAGCATATCCACACCAGATATGCTCTTCTTTTGGCAAACTTTCCAGAAAATCGAAACAATGCGAAAACCTGCAGGTGATTCGACAAACTAAATCAGATTTTGTTAAGATCATCAGAGAAATTATTGAATTTATAAAGAGTATCATCAACTAGCTAGGACATAAATGAGACACTCTTGACTCCTGACGTAAGGAATGCTGCAGGGGAGTGAAGAAATTCACACACGATTGTTGGTGTACGAAATGTCAAAACTTCAACCGAAGTAACAATCCACAATTTCTTTACAACTGTACACAAACTGAAGCCTTTGCCACTGTATCGTAAATATTATTTGGAGCTGCTTTCTTAATGTGGAGAAAAATAGCAACTGTAATTCTAGTAATTTTGTTTTCCTGGAAACAGCATTAGAGAAAACAGAAACAAGAGTCGCGAAATGTGGGATGGAGTTGACAAGCTGAATCTAACCCTTGAGCAACATGCCAAACAGTGGTTCTATTTTTGGAGTAAACTGTCATTTGATCGCCACCTATAACTTTTCAAATTTTGAATTAACATCCCTAATAGAATTTCCGTTGTCTCCTTGGACTTAAACTTGGTGCACACAGGTCTACTGAACAATGTGCTGCCCAAAGTCCAACATTCCCAATTCCTATAACCAAAAATAGTAGTACCAATGGACTTCCCAAAGCACAAACTCCACAGTATCAATGGTTGTACCAGCATAGTCAATGAACCCTAAAGCCTGCAGGAGTTACTCACATTATCTCAACTCACCTACATTGACAAAAAAGATGGAACGGAGAGGGGGTAGCCAACTCTAATCGCCTTATATAATCCTTGAGCAACATGCCAAACAGTGGTTCTATTTATGGAGTAATCTTTCATTTGATCGCCACCTATAACATTTCAAATTGTAAATTAATATCCCTAAGATAGTTACTGAACAATGTGCTGGCCTAAGTCCAACATTCGACCTCTGAAAGCACGAACTCCACAGTATCAATGCTCGTACCGGCATAGTCAATGAAACCTAAAGTCTGCAGGAGCTACTCACATTATCTCAACTCACCAACATTGACAGAAATGATCGCACCACCAAAAGGGGGTGTAGCCAACTCTACTCGCCTTAACTAAACCAACCAACAACCAAAAAAAAAAATCCGAGGCCTACTATTACTATACCACCCTAATCCCCATCCGCGCAAGCAAGCATTGCGGCATTACTCGTGTCAATCGGCGGTACCCTGAACCTAGGCGAAACTGCACTGAACCCGCGCGATTCGTTCGTGAAGTGGTGTGAGGAGGAGAGGGGGATTGGAGAGTATCCGGAGCCGTACCACTCCTCCTTGGCCTGGTTGAGGCGGCGGCGCTTGGCCGCGGACGGCTCGCCGTCCTCGTACGCCTCCTCGTCGTCCTGAATCCGGCGCCACCGGTCGAGCAGCAGGCCCCGCTGCGCCGCCCCCATCGCGGTGAGATGCCGGGAGGGGGGGGTGTCTTCGTAGGGTTCCTGGCGCGGCGGCGGCGAGGCTGAGCGCGCGACACCGAGACGGAAGGGCTTCGAAGCCGAAACCGGAGAATGGGGGAAAAACGATGATAATACTGGAAAAGTTTGATGGAGCCCGCGAGCCGCGACGCTCGTCTGATTTCCTGCAATTTTTGAGTGCTCCGCCTTCGCTCCAATTTGGGGAAGATTTATGTCAGGAGGAGGCGCTGGAGCCGAATTTGTATGTGACGGAGTCGTGTCGGGTTCGGAGCTACAAATAGCCAACGGGGAAATCACGTGTTGTACTGTATTTCACGATTGCACTCCATTCAGTCCCGTATCCGTAAGCATAAGCGGAGCCCAAAACTGTGAAAAGGTTGAAAAGTTGTCAGCGATGCCCTCGGAAATAATATGGACACCAGTCTCACAGCGTGTATGATGCCCATAAAAAAAAAGGACCCACATGAGTATTGACCCAACCAATCTCTACCTTTCCCTCTTGTGAACTCTTCCCTTTCTCAACACATGATTCAATATTTTATTCGCCAACTTGTTGAGGCATCGGAGCAAGTAGAAGCTCCGATTCCCTGAAAAAAAAATTGGGGCACCAGGTGGACAACGGAGGAAATCGGTGCCCGATGCCTGAAAATTCGTTTGGGCACCGCAAAATGCATACGTTGTGGAAGGACTAAGGGCTCCTTTGTTTTAAAACAATTTCAAACTTACTCCGTCCCAGTTATTTGGCCATAATCCCAAAAACAATTAGTTCCAAAAGCAAGGGTTGAACACTGTGTCTCACATGGTATATATTCAACTAACCTTTTTTTAGCTCACGTTAGTAGCCAACCTATTTTATTATAATTTATGTTGGAATAACTTTAGCGGCCATAAGTGGAAACTTCATGAACTATCAGATGCTAACTTTGAACGAGAAACAATAAATCATCAAAAGATACCAACATGAGGTTTAGCTTTGAGCATCGTAGCAAACCCATAAAAGAAGATGAATCGTAAATTAAATTCATGATTCGAGAACTGAGGCATTCTTAAATTTCAAGTTTACAAACCTTCTCGGCGATATCATCACTTTGCACCTTCTTTTGAATGCATGCAATTGTTCTAACCTTCTTTTATTTCTTGGTGGCTGATTTAAGTGTTTTAAGCGTCTAGCACGACATGGTCCGCCCGTGATATCTCGGGCTGATGCATGCATGTTAGACATGTGATGCAAGTGAGTGCACAATCTAACTTGCATTGGCATGATATATCTTTGTACATTATATTGTGTTCTCTCTTTGATTTTTCAATTTCTTCATTAAGGAATATGGGTGTCCTCAAACTATGGTTGATACATTAACATAGTTTCCCTAATAATTTGACGTGAAACTGTGTACTAATCTCAAAAGCAAAAGATAACCCTCGATAACCTTTGCTGATAATTATCTCCATTACACCACCTTACTGTGATGTGCATCAAAACTAATTGCATGTTGAGTTGGCATCTAGCCTTTAAGGTTTACTTTAGAAAAACTTATGTACTAGTGTACTACAATGACGCATTGTACACTTCATTTCTCCTTGTATTGTTCCAACTCTCAACGAACTTCTTTTTTTTCATTTTGAGGTTAAAAATGCTTTCTACTTGTTGCCAAAATAATCATTTTCATGTAGAAGCTTATTATTTGTGCAATGTATATATGTCAGTATTAATAGAACGCATTCAAGATCTACCCACCAGTTGGGCATTTTGTACGCTAGTTGCCCTATTTAGCAGGATTTTATCCCGAGCACCCCATTTCGCCAATGTTTTTTCAGAGTTTACCATTTTAAAGTCTTGGAAGCAATGAATCACGTGATTACATGAGTGATAGATAATCACCATAGCTCTTGTAACACACTGTCGCCGCCGTCTCCAAATCCTAACATATAACCGAGTCCCATACCATGCATACACTTATTTAGAAGTCAAGTATTTTAGAACGGATGGAGTATATGCTAGAGATTGTATTTTTGGTTGGCTTTGATTCCTTTGTAAGAGCAGTCGAGGTTGTAGGTTTTATATTTAAAAAGAATATTTCAGCTCAGCTATTGGGTGATGAAGCATGGAACTCACTTGGAGTAACTTCTGCATGGCGCCTTGTTGGTGGCAACGCGGGCAACGCTACACGGCACCACAACATCAGGTATCGTTGACGGGTCATCGACTGACCAGAGCCTCCGGCAAACAATGCCACGAAAACAGCAAAGAAAGGTAGCAAACGCCAGCCGGACAAACGCAAGGACCAGAACAGGATTGCACTGGCATCTCGAATTCAGCAGTTACATCACCAAGCAGGGGCTAGATATGTACTACCACACCACTATTCTGAAACATTCTTATGAGCAGCCACACGGTTACTATCATTCATCCTAGCATAAGTACATCTGCGACAAGGGCTACCGAGACTATCTGTACGATCTGCAGAGACTCCACATTTTCGGCCTTCTCCACCGACAGGGTCGACCCAAGGCGGCCGTCACTCTCTCCGTGAAGAATTTGGAGACCTTCACTTGTGGTTTTCTTCCAAGAGCACGGCACCTGAAAATGTCGGGTATAACAAAGGGGTTACGCTGGGATACTGCAACTGTAGCTAGAAACAAAGCTAAGTTGTGCCCATGACATGTGGATTCGGGAGCAGTTCCAGAAAGTATTTTACACAAGAGATCCAGTATGATCGACAGGAGTTGATGGGAGGACGCACCGTCACCAGAAAAATGCTCGATCCGGCTGGCGATGTGTTTGCCGTAGGTGTACTTCCTCAGTGCTTGCACATGACATCTCATACGGCTGACAAGCGCCTCCCTCTGCTGTTCATTGCATGTTTCGAGTATCTTCTGAACCACATAGTTCGCAAACTGGTCCTTCATCATCATCTGAAAACAGCATGCAGGTAAGTAATCCCTGAATTAATCTTTTCTGGATGCTTGAATGAGCGAAGCTGTTTATTTTCGCGAAAACCTAAAATCTGTGGCCTAAAACAATTTAAAAACAATGAAATCAGAGCACAAGGGAACATAACTACTGAGATAGTGGCCACATGGTAGTTTAAGAAGACACTTCTGGTTTCCCTGCAGATGACTAAGTTAGGTTTTATGTCTACATTCATAATGGCACTCCTACTGCTTGTTGATTTTTACAAGGGATGCTGTTTTACCCAAAGTTTAGGAATGAAGCAAGTTTTCACCAAACTACATCATTAGTTTGTTAGCAATAATCTTGTTGTCACCATATCCATAGTGGATGTGGTATATAAGAAAATATGTTATTACGGAGCTAGCTTTAGTCATGAAGTAAGTATCCAGGGTATGTATGAATCCTAGTACAAGTCTCTATGTTCAAGTCAGTTTTGAATAGCTGGAGTTACTGTTTAGCTTGTACTGCATGAGATAAATCAGTAAAGCACAACTTATTGACAGAAACTAATAAGTGATTTAGTTCTAATATAGCTATTTGCCTTAAAAAGCATAGAAAGCGAAAAAAAGCTAAATTCATCACGTGTACCGGCAAATAATCATTTCCCTCAGTTTGCTCTAAAATCTCCTTGATCAAAAGATCCCGCTCTGCAGCATCCCCGTATTGGAAACACTTCTCTATGACATTGGATGCAAATTTGTTTTGGCTCATGGACACAACCTGCCCAGCCAATCTTCTGATTATTTGGCTCCTCTCATGGGCTTTTCCTTTCTCCAAAATAAGCTGAAAAGGAGTCACGTTATAACAGAATATGCTGCACTTTTGCTGAACTTAATATTAATGTGTCACGTTATAACAGAATATGCGGCCATGTAAGCAAATCTTTGTTTAGAGTAACACACTACTACCAACTGCAGAGGACCTAAAAATCACCAGAGATCTAAGTCTGTGAGCTAGACCACATCCTGCATAGAATTATTTTGTGTCCAAACATTTGAGTTCACTTGCCACTACACTAACAGCCTAAGAGGTACATGAAGCAGCCTGCAATATATATTGGTGGGTTACAGACTAACAGGTAAACACAACAGTTCACAAGATGGAGATCAAAACAAGTTTCCCTAGTGAATAGCTGGGCAGCACAGCACTTGACAAGATCCTGATGGCGGATTAATGAAGATTTAGTTGAATCACCCTCTAAGATGGTACGGACTGGAAATAAAATTCACCTGTGTGACATAGTTCCCATACTGATCTTGTGCCAGGATGCAAGCAGACTGCACGATTTCATCTATTATACCTTCGGAATAATCACCGCAATGCTCGAGGATTCTCTACAAAGCGGAATAGGAGAAGTTCGACACAAAAGAACGAGGGCAAGATTGTTTAGCATACAACATTGTTACCAACCCACCTGAATAACACGACAGCCATATGAATGCGTTGATAGGGTGGCAACCTGTCCCTGAAAAGCTGACACCACGAAGCCAATGTGCTTCACTGGGATACACTCAATGCACTTCTGTATAACATGATTCCCATTTTGGTCACGAACACAACGCAAAACATGTCCATCAAGCTCACGAACCAGCGCTATTTTTTGATCAAGCTCAATTGCGTCAAGGGCCTGCAATTTTAACAGTGAAGCAGGAAGTGAAACACAATGAAGTCGCGTCATAATATACAAAATCTAACAGTGGAAGCACCTGACAAACTAGTGCAGCTAGCCAAAATATAATAATGAGGGCTCGGACTAATACACAGAAAAATAATAGAACACTAAACACTAAGCATGCAACCTGGCATTGGCTACAGATAAGATTTAAGGTACAACGACAATACTTGGCATGTTTCCTCAGATTGAGCTCTATGGTTCTTATTTGTAATTACTCAACTCAGGTATGATATCTCAAGAACCCTTATTATTGTGCATCTTACTTGGAAGATAATGTTACCGTACACTACGTAGCACCGATACGGCAAGACCGACACGGCGGATTCGGCGATACGGGATACGGCAGTTTCAGAAAACAGCAATACGGCGATACGTCGAGTATATATATATAAATAATAAAATCCTTGTTGCTGGCAACGGACAAGTGTGGAGGCGACTCTAGGTGGCGAAGATGTGCAAGTCCGAGCAGGGAGAATCAAATCTGGGCGGTGACAACACGGCTCCGGGCGGAGGCGGCGCGATTCTAGGAAACGGTGGCGCATGAAAGCTACTCCGGTGGAGGTTTGGAGTATCGGGGAGTATCGGCCGGATACGAGTATCGGATAAGTACACGGGGACACGTTGAGGTTTGGAGTATCGGTGCTACGCCGTACACATTAAATAACGAAACAATGGAAAGCAGAGTTTTGCAGGAAGTTAGCAAATGTCCAATGCCAGTTCTCAACAAACCCATGGCATCAAGAACTTCACTTAATAAAATTTAATCATGTTTCACCTTCAACGCATACTACCAACCAATAAATAGCAAGTAACAAAAATTATATCATGATTACCATGCACAATACAAAAAAAAATTGGCCTATATATGATATTCAAGCTAAATACTCCTATGACTTGACAAAGAACACTTACTACAGAAATTTTTAAAAATATCAGACAAGATATGTTACCATGCTACAACAAGTTGGGATGAAATGAAACATCAGAACTAGAATCTAAAGTATTATGCTGAAATGAAGTTGCATTTCCCAGAAGAAATTAAGCACTTTTTCTTAGGTGCTTGCCTGGCTTCCATGGCTTTACCTTCTGAAATACTCGGCAACCATACATCTGAAGGCTCAGAGACAGCACATGACCAGAAAGTTTTTTGGCAAGGTCTCTCCTTTGCTCAGTCTCTCCATGTTCAAACAACTGCAGGGAATATACAATCCACAAGTGTTGCTGGTAACAAGGTGCAATCGTGTAATATATCTTACTGAAAACGTACCATCATGTAAGTGTGATGTCTTAGAAAAACAATTCCCCAGAAATAATGTGCAAAAAAAGAGCAGTATACCTTTTGGATCACATAATTTCCAAAGACATCAGTCATCAACGATGAAACATGAGGTAGAATTTCAGCAAACACTAAGGCCTTCTCTTCAGTGGTGCAGTTCTCCAGCTTCTGCTGAATGAATCGACTACCATTTTGGTCAGAGCTGTGGTCAAGAACATGGAAGCAATTAACGCCTCAAACTTTGCAATAATTATACATGTCTAGAGAACAATACATAATCAACTCCATAACTGACCTGTATTCCAGTATATGGCCTTTAATGTCAGATAACTCAACTCGGTATTTATTGTTGGACTTAACTTCTCCAACCAAAGAGCATGTCTTGGGATCAGATTTAGCCCTCCCTCGCTGCCCTTTAATCCCAGGACTAAGGCCCATAGTTTCTGACGAGGATTGGAATCCAGGAGCATCATTTCTTCTGTCACAGTGATATGTTTGTGATGAAGGTTGACCCTGAAACACTGGACTTGTAGGATATGGCATTGGCATACTACTGTAAGGTGATGTCCTCTGATGATTTCCAACATAACTTCCTCCCTTTTTAGTTGTAGCGGAACTACAAACTCCAGTATTTGGAAACTGAAATTTCATTCCTGACTGGTGCATGGTTTCTGACATAACTTTTTCTGAACCAAAAATAGCAGCAGGATTACCTACAAAATTACTACTTGAACTCACGGTATCATATGGATTTCCATGACCATACTGATATATAGACGGCTGCTGGAAATAACGAATAAGGCTAAGATCAGGTAAAGATGACGGAATAGTTACACCAAACTGCTCATAAATCTGCTGCTGGGAATAATGAATAAGGCTAAGATCAGGTAAAGATGACGGCATAGTTACACCAAGTTGCTCATAATTCTTATATGGGTTCCAAAACTCAGTTCCTGCAGCGATATTTCCTGTTGGAGGAAAACCACCTAGTCTACCACTAAAGCTTGGAGTATTGAAAGGTGTCATTATTGGAAGGTGGCTAGACATAAAAGGTGGCAAGAATGAACCAGGCAATCCATGTCTATCAATTCCATATGAAGGTGTCAGGACACCAGGTAACTGTGAATTATGATAATATGGATTATGTGCATAAAAAGGTCTTGTCATTCCATGCTGGGACAAAAACTGAATGTCACCAGAATGTAAATTCATATGAGCTTGGGAGAAGTTATCCACAAAAGGAACTTGAGGAAAATTGATGCCTTGAGGAATCATTTGATTAGGATCACCATGTGAAGGGCCATTCTGCAAAAAGGCATTGTTCTGCCACTGTTGCATAACATGTGCACCACGCTGGGTGTCCAAACTAATCTTCAGATTTTTCATACTGGAGTCCACACCATTCAGCATGGCACCAACTGCACCACCAGACTTGGTCTGTACACTTGGATTTCCCATGATAGTACTGTGATCAGAACTGGATAAAGTGGAAGGTGGTGAACCAGGTGTATTTCCCAGTGGACTCCCAGCAGGTATAGGTGATCCTTGATGAGTATCTGGTGGAAATCCATCCAAGTCTGATGACTTGACAATATCAACTGAGGAATTGTTTGATGAGTTGATGCCAGAACAGACAGATCCTGCATCACCCGTACTGGTGTTTGAAGAACCAGAAGAATTATCATATAAAGCAGTGCTTGGGGAATTTTTTTCCTGATAATGAGCAAATCATCAGTAGTAGTCCAAGAAGAGGTTTACGAAGCCAATCAACAACAACATACTCTGTGTCAGTCAACAAACAAACATGTTCGTACGAAAAATACATATGGTTTTTGACAGATATGTAACAAGATAACATTAATCACTCTAACCATTCTGGATTTGCAGTCCCTGTTTCGAAACAACACTGAAATGCTAAATCTACAATATAACGTAGCGTATATCCTTTTAGGGAACTTACGTATATATTTATCTTATCAAAGAAAAGCTCAGCTGCTACAGTTCTAACTAAACATTGGAAAAAGCTATTATACTCTTCAAGTGAACTAGTATTTTTTTTACACTGGTCAATCATAAGTTGGATATTATTTTCTCTCACCAAATCTCCATTCCTTGTTCACTTTAATAATCACTGGATGCAAAATTACATGCAGTTTGCTGTGTGATCGAGAGAAAAATAAACCCGACGGATACAAAATGAAGTATATTGGGGATAAGAAACCATAAGTTTGGTTGCTTCATATATGGAACAAAAGCAGCAGCCCTACAAGTGCTTAAGGAGTTAATACATGGACGACTTACCTGCATTAAGCCCACAAGTTCTGAGCTGTGGCTTCCTATGTTAGATGTGCTTTGGTCAGAATCACATCGATCATCCTCTGCCGAGCTTAAATCTAACTTTGCTGACCTGTCGTCCTCAGGTTCTTCCTTGTACGTTGATAGAGTAGAACGATGAGTCAAGGGCCTGTCACTGCTTCTGCCATCACCGGACACTGGCCTCCATTCTCTAGCTTTGCTAAACCGGTTCATCAACCGTCGACTCTCTCTTGAAACACGTGGTGCAGGAAGCCTTGGGTTCAAATTCACCTTGGAGCCATAGTATTTGAAGTATGCCGGATCCGAACATAACTCCTCAGACTCTAAACTCTCAGTTTCAGAGCTCAAGTTCCTCAATGCGGCCTCAAGGTCCCCACTGTGCTTGCCTATGAGGTGATCAAGTTCAGCCAAAGACCCCTCCATGCTAGGAGGAGCACTACCGCAGCGATTCGGGGCAGCATCCCTCGGGCTCCCATAAATACTACCACCGTTCACGTCCGCCAGCTCTTCTCCTAAAATAATTGCTGACAGAGGGTCATATGAATCCAGGTCCTTGCTTGGTTGCCAACTCCCAGCTCCGATGCCTGCCACTAACGGCAGAGCACTCCCTGCAGCCATTTTGCTGCACAAAAAAGGCGACCAATCAGTGCTGAATTATCAACAAATTCTGAAAGGGTAGTTTTTTAGGGGCATATGCAGATGCAGACTAAGAAAGACAGCCTCGCCTGAAGATGCATGCTCCATGGACCATGGAGGGAAAAAAATCAAGCAACAACCATTTCCGGTAGAAACTTAACAATCAAAACTCAGTGCCAAATGCCTAAAAAAAAGGGGGCTGACGATGCTTGTGCCATGAAGGACAGCAACAAAGTGACCTTCTTATTCAGGTGAAATCCAAGCATACATTAGCCATCGTTACCAAAAGTGTATAATTCTTTTTTTTTTACAAAAATTACTACTCAGGATGCACCCCAAAAATTCCCTCAAGAAAAGTACACATGGAAAAGGCACATCTGGCAAAAGAATCGCCGTCCCAGGGAGGAGCAACATCAGACGGCCCCTCATAAAACAGGGCGCGCAAAATAAAATGAAAAGAGGAATGCCCAAGTCCAAGTGGCAGACCGGCCACCTGTTCAGTTCAGTTCAAGCATTATCTCCGCCGCCAGAAATAGTAGTACTACTTCAGGAGGACGAACAACAGAACTACTCAGCACCTCTCTCTCTCTCTACCAATTCAAGACCTCCACACTCCACCAAGAAAAAGTAATGTGCTACAATCGAGTCGGGGAAGGGGGCCAAGAAGAGCTCACCTCGCTGACACCGCGGCGACCGGAACCCTAGGAGGAGGAGCGCCCGCCAACGCCGACGCCAGGCCTACTCCCTCCCTCGCCTCCTCTTCTCCCGTCCGACAGCCTCCCCTCCCCGCGAATGCTTTCCCTTCCCCCTTTGGGCGCCTCTGTCCCTCCGCTCCGGCTCCCTGCAGTTCTGTCGCGGAGGACCGTGGCTTTCCTTCTTAAACCCCCGCGGCCGGAATTAGCGCCGAAATCCCGTGCTTGCCCCTCGTCGCCTGCGCCGAGGATCGTGCCGGCACGCGATGTGCGGCCAGGATGGGCTCCGCAGGGACTGCGGTGGGGCCCACAACTCCGTCCCTGTTGGCGTCGAGGAGTATGTGCTACTGTGGTTTTGACTCGGCCGTTCTCCGAGGCTACGGGGACAGTCGATGCCAGTTGTTCTGTTCTTCCTCTTCACTTTTTTCACATCATCTTGTGCAAAAATCACTCATGTAGATTCTTCTGGTGTCGATTTGAGAACATGTTGGTAGATGGTAAATGTAGATCTTCATACATATGCTATGATGAAATCGTTGTTATGGTGTGACATTATATTTAGGCATTGAATGATTTTTCTTTTTTTCTTTTTTGGTAAGTATATCTCTCATGTTCGGATACTTACGTATCCCTGTGGCTCATCTCTTTTCTTGCTTGCGTGTAAAGATTACTTTCCTACGCACTGGATGTCTTTCGATCCGGAAACGCCAATATCTCGCGTTTCGCCTGCCATGACAACTGTTCTTGTAGGTGGCGGTATGCGTGTTTTACATTTTTTTCTTTGACGTTTCTTTTACTTTTGCGTGTTGGTGGCGTTTCCTCCCTCGACCGCACGTTTGTGTTGGCGGTGGAGGTCAAACCTATCGCGTCACGTCTTGATGGATGCGTCTCCTTTACTGATATCGGTTAGCGACCTGTCGTGCGTTGTTACTCATATTTTGTCCGTCTCGCGTCACTTTTTTTTGTAGGTTGTGGCATCCATGGTTAATTTGCCTTTTGTTCACCGTTTGAACTTTTTTTATGTATTATTCTTATCAAAATGTGTTGATTCCTCGGTCGCGTGCCACTTGGGTATGTTGGTTGAGGTCAAACCTTCCTCGACACGTTTTGTTGGATGTGTTTTCATTATGGCATCATTAGCGATCATCGGTGTTCTTACTCGTATTTTGTCTGTCATGCTCTGCCACCGGTTTTTGGTGGTGGAAGATAAATGTGTATGCCACTTTTAATTTATTAGTTTCTTATTTATGGTTCGTGTGTAGGGCTGATCGGTTATCCAGCTGGAACATTGTCTCTCTCGTGCTAGATGTTATTGCTGGAAATGAGGGACTGCACGCAGACACCTTTTATTTTAACTTATTCTCAAGTGAAAGTTTTATAGTAGTCGTTTCTTTTAGTTTGTGTACTATAATTGTTGAGCTCGCAACAAGGAGCATCTTTTTATTTTGTGTTTTTTATTTACACCGAACAATATAATCAAATAACTTTCTTAATTTTAAAATGGATGACTTTCTAAGATGATGTTCTAAGATGCGAACCAGCCTACAGCTCCAAAACAAAAGTTTGCGTACCAAATGAAACAATGAGCAAATGCTATAAATTTCACACTTCAATCTGTGGCGATGGATTGACTGTTTCTCACATGGTCACATACTTACTTCTTTACAAGGGCAACAATTTTGTATGTCAAGAGTGATTGTGAAATAAATTTATACTTTTATCCATGTCCATGTACGCAATAGGAAATGATGCAGTTCTATACCATGTAAATGTTATGTCAAATAAAATATAACCCTTTTTTATACAAGGGCCACTTTTTTGGGGCTTCTAAAACAGCTTCAAGGTTCCAGCCCGCTTAAACCCAAAAGAACTCTCGGGCTGCTGGCAAACTTTTTTCCACCGTGAAACTCCCTTCCTTCAAGTTTCGAGAAACTGGTCACTGAGTTGTTTCTGGCCAGCTTCCTGCAAAGGGCTCGAACCGATATGAAGGCTCAGCCCTCGTTTTCAAGTTATTTACGAGTAACCTGCCACCGTAGGAAAACATTTGGAAGGAATATAAACTGGTCAACTTGCTCGCGTCTCTTCCCCGACCCAGCCCTCCTCTCTATCCGCCTCAGCCCTAGCTATGTCGCCGTCTCCTCTCCATCCGGCCCCGCCTTAGCACAGCTAAGCCCCGGCGACAAGCTCGTCCGGCCGCCGGCGACAAGCTCATCCGAGCCGCGCACGCACGCGACCTGGGAAACGAACTGCTCCTTCTTTGTTCGATGGCATTGAACACACACCCCTTCTCTGTTCAATAGGATCGAACCTGGGGAACGAACTGCCCCTCCACGATCTGCCTCGATCAACCTCCTTTTTTTCCATTTTTTCCTCGATCTCAAGCATTTAGCAAGACACGGTTGCTAGGACACATTTGCTAGAGGACATGTATTTCTAGTGACCTTTTCTAGTGAATTTTAGCCGAATTGAAATATATTTCAAACATTTTTTATGCTAGGCACCTTCTCAGTTCGATGGGATGGCTTATGGCAGAAACTAAAAGGCTTGCCATAGAACAACAATGTTGACATAGAACGGAATGTACTGGATCTCCATTTAAAGCTTTTCATAAAATTTAAACTATGTATAGGATAGGAGGCAATGGTGCTATCAAGAATAAAGGTTGCATGTATTATAATTTGTTTTATCTTGAATGAGGAGAAGGGAAGGAAAGGGGGGACTAGAAAGGTCAGCGTCGTCAACTTGCAGCAGTGGCAAACATACTACATAATCTAATGGGTAACGAGTCGTCTAGATGAATCCAAATAATATTATGTCATGAATATGCAAAAAATAAAAGTAACATGATCTCTGATATTTATTGTTGGCTTCTAGAGATTGTAAGTACTTTTTCTAGACCGAGATTTGCAAGTACTACCAGTGAATATTTGTCATATTTGCCCTGACCCCGTAATATGTACATACTCAATATCGTGCATGGTATTCATCAATGAAGTTGGCACAATTTCGTTGTTTTAAATACACGTGTATAATCATTTTATTGATTTAAATACATTTTGCTAATAACTTGCTTTTCAAGCATGGTCATTACTTTCCAGCATCGGACGACATTCAGTTACCGCCTTTGATGAATTATTATGAACTGATTTTTGAAGCACGAAAATACTACTGATAACTAAAATGACAGCTCATTAGCACTCATAATATGAACTGGTTTTAGCAATGTTGAAAATACCACATATTCACATAAGATTTTACTTGACTATAAGGAATAAGTATCCTCCTGTCTTCGAATTTGTAATGGCTACTAATAGTAACATGGCCAAGCACAAAATTTCGAAAAGAATGGCAAACCGTTGGGTCGGAAGCTTGCAACCAGCCTCCAGAATATTGTTCCTATTGCATTAGAGATTTACGTGTATCAACGAAATTGTTGTGCCTGATGTTATGGAGAGGCACACCATAGTATTTCTAGGAGCAGCCGCGTGGCGACACACAGTAGATCATCCCCGCGTATTGATTTTGAAATATTATGGGGCGTGAATTTTTGGTCTATGAGTGCCCCTTTCCCCTTCGTCCGCTTCTCCTACCTCATCGCCCCCGTGCGGCGACAGGGAGGAACCCTAACTCCTCCCGCCGTCAGGCCCCTCCCCCCTCCCTCCTCCTCCCTCGCCGCTGCCAGAGGGCGCGGCCGGGCAAAGCCCGGTCGGCACCGGCGGCGGCGAGGCTGCTTCGTCCTCCCGCGCGGTGGGGTGGCCGCGGGGCCTCTCCCACGGGCTGGGGCCTGCTTCTCCCGACGGGGAGCAGGGTGGCGGCGCTCGGCCTGGTCCTGGCGGCGGCGTGGCGGGCGTCGGAGTGGTGGTGCGCGCCCTGGAGCTTGGTGGCGCGGGCTTCGATCTGGTCCTCCAGATCTGGCGGCTGCGGGCGGCGTGGGCTGTGGTCCTCGTCCGGCAACGGTAGAGACGCGGCGCTGGGTGAGGCTCGCCGGCGAGCATGGTGCTGGTCGCCATCCGGCAGGTTGAGCAGCGGAGCAAACGGTGGGGTCGCGACAGCGCGCAACGGCGTGTTCGGTGGTGGTTGCGGTGGATGGTGAGGAGGCCGGGCTCGGTCGGAGAGTGGCGGCGGTGGCCCTCGCGCTGCAGCGGGCGGCGGGGGCTTTACGGGCCCAATCTGGGCCGGGCCGGGCCTGCGGGTCTGGTGTGCCCCTACCGCTTGTCCGGTCGGCACCCGTTCGTGCGACGGTGGAGGACGGACTCCTCCGTGTGGCTGCGGTGCGGCCGGTGATCGGATCTGGGCCAGGTAGGCCTAGAACGGGTTGCCGGCTTCGGGGTGCGACCGGCGGGTGGTACGGAGGCGTCGTTCACTTGCCTATTGCACCTTTGCCGCTCTTTGAAACTCGCCCTCCGCCTCACTTCGCCGGCTCTCTGGTGTGGTGCCTCGCGTGCTACGGGTTTGTGTTCGCGGTCTCCGGGGCAGCGGCCCTGGTGGTGGGAGCCTTGGGGCGTGTGGGCGGTCCCCTTGGCTTGGGTGCGGGCTGGCTATCTTGGTCGTGTGGACGGCACGGTAGCCAGTGTTCGCTGTTTGATGGAGGTGCGGCTTGCCCACACAAGGCAAGGAAGGTGGAGGGTGTTCGCCAGGGTGAAGACCTTGTCTGGATGTCAGACCGACGATGGCGGCGTCTGTGGGCGTCGTCTCCTTCTTGAAGGCATCGTCGTGGGTACCCTCCATTCGTCGTGCTACTCCGGGTGAAAACTCCGATCTTTGGATCTGACGGTGGCGGCACTACGGTGGTGTTCCCTTCTTGAAGGCGCCGTTTTGGAGCCCATCTCTCGGCTTACGCGGCTTCTTCTTCCCGTTTGGGTTGGTGTAGCTGTTCTTAGCACCTTTGTATCTTGCCTTGGGTGAGTGTGTTGTGGTGTTGTGTCTTGGGTGCGTGTGTTGTGGTGTTGTGTTGTACGCTGGTTGGATTTTGCTTTATTTATAAATCGAGACGACCTGTTTCGAGGAATTTTTGGTCTATGTGGCACCGAATGGGCCTTCTCAACGAAATTCACACGTCTTCCTACAAAATCAAAAGACGTATGCAATATTGAAAAATCATAAATAAAAAATTAGTTGTACCACCATCTACGATGGCCCGATCGGTTTGTACTATGCTTTGTGCGACAATTTTTATGAGCCGGAGGGCTACTCTGTTTGTGAAAGATTACATGCAGACCTAGTTCAGAAAAAGAAGAATAAATTACATACCAGCACAAGCCAAGCTGAAAGAAGAAAAAAACTCCATGCTGACTGTGTAGTAGTAGAAGCTACTGCTACTTCAGTGCGCAAACACACAGTGCTTCACCCACGTGCGCGCACCCAATCAGACGCGCGCGATCGGTCGCTCGATCTGCAGCGTTTCCCATTTACTCTAGTAAAGAACTGTCGACAACTCGGAGATCAGCCATGGCGGATAGCAAAGAAGCTCCTCGTCCAGCTCTCCACATCGTGGTGTTCCCATGGGTGGCCTTCGGCCACATGATCCCATTTCTGGAGCTGGCCAATCGGCTGGCGCGGCGCGGCCACGCCATCACCTTCGTCTCCACGCCGAGGAACGCCTCCAGGCTGCCCGCCGTCCCGCCGGAGCTGGCTTCCAACGTCCGCGTCGTGCCGCTGGACCTGCCCGCGGTGGACGGCCTGCTGGAGGGAGCCGAGTCCACGGCGGACGTCCCGCCGGACAAGGTCGGGCTCCTCAAGAAGGCATTCGACGGCCTCGCCGCACCCTTCGCCGCCCTTGTCGCGGACGCGTGCGGCGGCTACGCAGGCGCCGCCGGGTTCTCGAGGAAGCCTGACTGGATCGTGCTCGACTTCGCCCAGAACTGGATCTGGCCGATCGCCGAGGAGCACGAGGTGAGCCACCACCAACCGTGCTCCGCTCGCCTCTCGATCCCGCCGTGGCGTTCGTTTTATATTTTTTAAAGTTTCTGTTTATAAACTGTTTATTTAGGTCCCATGCGCCATCTTCCTCATCTTCACGGCGGCCTTCCTGGCCTTCGCCGGCCCGCGGCACTTGAACCTGGCGCACCCCCGCATGACGGCGGAGGACTTCATGGTCCCGCCGCCGTGGATCCACTTCCCCTCCACCCTCGCATTCCGCCGCCACGAGGCCAAGTGGGTGGCCGCGTCGTTTCAGCCCAACGACTCGGGCGTCTCCGACGCCGACCGTTTCTGGCAGCTGCAGCATCCCTGCTGCCGCCTCATGCTCGTGCGCAGCTGCCCCGAGATCGAGCCTCGGCTCTTCCCGCTCCTCACGGACCTCTTCGCCAGGCCGGCCGTCCCCACCGGCCTCCTCCTGCCCGCCGCCGCCGACGACGACGCCGTTCACGCGCCAAACGCCGACGCCGCCGACCGGCCATTCGCGTGGCTCGACGAGCAGCCGGCGAGGTCCGTCGTCTACGTCGTCTACGACCTGTTTCGAGGAATTTTTGGTCTATGTGGCACCGAATGGGCCTTCTCAACGAAATTCACACGTCTTCCTACAAAATCAAAAGACGTATGCAATATTGAAAAATCATAAATAAAAAATTAGTTGTACCACCATCTACGATGGCCCGATCGGTTTGTACTATGCTTTGTGCGACAATTTTTATGAGCCGGAGGGCTACTCTGTTTGTGAAAGATTACATGCAGACCTAGTTCAGAAAAAGAAGAATAAATTACATACCAGCACAAGCCAAGCTGAAAGAAGAAAAAAACTCCATGCTGACTGTGTAGTAGTAGAAGCTACTGCTACTTCAGTGCGCAAACACACAGTGCTTCACCCACGTGCGCGCACCCAATCAGACGCGCGCGATCGGTCGCTCGATCTGCAGCGTTTCCCATTTACTCTAGTAAAGAACTGTCGACAACTCGGAGATCAGCCATGGCGGATAGCAAAGAAGCTCCTCGTCCAGCTCTCCACATCGTGGTGTTCCCATGGGTGGCCTTCGGCCACATGATCCCATTTCTGGAGCTGGCCAATCGGCTGGCGCGGCGCGGCCACGCCATCACCTTCGTCTCCACGCCGAGGAACGCCTCCAGGCTGCCCGCCGTCCCGCCGGAGCTGGCTTCCAACGTCCGCGTCGTGCCGCTGGACCTGCCCGCGGTGGACGGCCTGCCGGAGGGAGCCGAGTCCACGGCGGACGTCCCGCCGGACAAGGTCGGGCTCCTCAAGAAGGCATTCGACGGCCTCGCCGCACCCTTCGCCGCCCTTGTCGCGGACGCGTGCGGCGGCTACGCAGGCGCCGCCGGGTTCTCGAGGAAGCCTGACTGGATCGTGCTCGACTTCGCCCAGAACTGGATCTGGCCGATCGCCGAGGAGCACGAGGTGAGCCACCACCAACCGTGCTCCGCTCGCCTCTCGATCCCGCCGTGGCGTTCGTTTTATATTTTTTAAAGTTTCTGTTTATAAACTGTTTATTTAGGTCCCATGCGCCATCTTCCTCATCTTCACGGCGGCCTTCCTGGCCTTCGCCGGCCCGCGGCACTTGAACCTGGCGCACCCCCGCATGACGGCGGAGGACTTCATGGTCCCGCCGCCGTGGATCCACTTCCCCTCCACCCTCGCATTCCGCCGCCACGAGGCCAAGTGGGTGGCCGCGTCGTTTCAGCCCAACGACTCGGGCGTCTCCGACGCCGACCGTTTCTGGCAGCTGCAGCATCCCTGCTGCCGCCTCATGCTCGTGCGCAGCTGCCCCGAGATCGAGCCTCGGCTCTTCCCGCTCCTCACGGACCTCTTCGCCAGGCCGGCCGTCCCCACCGGCCTCCTCCTGCCCGCCGCCGACGACGACGACGCCGTTCACGCGCCAAACGCCGACGCCGCCGACCGGCCATTCGCGTGGCTCGACGAGCAGCCGGCGAGGTCCGTCGTCTACGTCGCTCTCGGGAGCGAGGCGCCGGTGACGGCGGAGCTCCTAGGCGAGCTCGCGCTCGGGCTGGAGCTCTCGGGCGCGCGCTTCCTCTGGGCGCTCCGGCGGCCGAGCGGCCACGCCGGCGAGCTGCTCCCTGACGGGTTCGAGTCGCGACTCGCCGGGCGCGGGGTGGTGTGCATGGGGTGGGTGCCGCAGGTGCGCGTGCTGGCGCACGGCGCCGTGGGCGCGTTCCCAGGGACGGAGCCAGCCCCCAGGCATGGAGGGGGCGGAGCTTTGTTGGAGGGGGCAAGCAAGCCTTAGAACCCTAATTAGAAGCAAGTTTAGTAGGGGATTTAGGAAGGAAATCTGAATGTTGGGGGGGGGGGGGGGGGGCTTAGCCCCTGCTCGTCCCCCCTTCCTCCATCCCTACGCGTTCCTGACCCACTGCGGGTGGGGCTCCACCGTGGAGAGCTTCCGGTTCGGGCTCCCGCTGGTGATGCTCCCCTTCATCACGGATCAGGGCCTCATCGCGCAGGCCATGGCGGCGAGGGGCGTCGGCGTCGAGGTGGCCAGGGATCACGAGGACGGGTCGTTCCACAGGGACGGGGTGGCGGCGGCGGTGCGGCGGGTCATGGTGGACGAGGAGGGGAAGCTGCTCGCGCGCAATGCCAAGGCGTTGCAAGAGCTGTTTGGGGACACTGCGCTGCAGGACCGGTACGTGGACGAGCTGGTCCAGCACTTCCAGCTGTACCAGTAAATACTCCCTCTGTTTATAAATATAAAATGTTTTAGCTTTCTTCTGAACCACGTGTAAGATGCACGAATAAAAAGACTAAAACATTTTATATTTGAAAAACAGAGAAAGAGGAGTGAGTGTGCATACAGTAGACACGAATACACGTACACTATCGTGTGCTTGTGCTTCTACATGTAAGGGATAGACTGATTATGTACTGTACTTTCGTTATTTTATTCGGTACGACTGAGTTCGTCAGCAACTGCTAAATGCGTTGAGTTAATCCGAGTTTTGCAATGTCATTTTTCTTCTTCAACATCTGTGTTGTGGACGAGTTTGCAGGACTTTATATAAAATGGAGGTTGATCGGTCAGCCTCCCAGATCCAAATTAAGTTACCAGCACTGAATGACATTTGTAACCTGACTTCCTCCTTGTCATTCGAAACTTTTTTGTTTACTCCAAAATTATCCACTTGTCTAGCTATCGTTAAGCAGTTTTGAGATACTAATCATACCTCCTCGGACTAAAACTGTAGTTTTGAAGGAAAGAATGAGCAGTCAATTGCTTTGTTCCCGATTTCGATCTCATATGAATCTTTTATCTTGCACTGTTGGAAATCCTATTTACCTACCAACCCAACACATGCTTTTGGGACGAGCGGATACGACGGCCACACACACTTATTTTTAGACGAGTAAAGCCGGATCTACTACGTACACGGCTGATCAGAGAAAGATTGAGAAAAAGCCTACCTTTTTGTCGATTCAAAAGGAGGAAGAAGGTATTGGAAAGTAAATGACAAGGTATACAAATTGGTAATTGATAGTTGTAGTTGTGAGCGTGAAGAATCTTGAGGAGCTTCCGCTGAATAAGGAAGCACACATTCAGAGTTGGTTGAGGGTCGTCCACAACTTCTAGTCAAGTATTCCATTATTATATTATTAAATAAGAGAATATACAACATAAAGAGAAGAAGGAATAACCATAAAATTTGTGAGACATAAGTCAATCTTACATAGTTGGAGAGACCGCTAGAATTGGAGCAAAGCCATGATTTGGTAAGCCATAGGTACAAGTGCTAGACTAGAGCTGGACAAAAAGCGTTGAGTAAGAACTTGAGCAATTCAAGAAAAACATATTCCAGTGAACTTGCCTACCATGGGAAATTTCATGTCAAATTTGCTTTTATCAATTTGTGATGCTAGATTCGGGTGTAATGTTCTTCGAAGACAACAAACATAGTGCCTCTAGGTACATCCATACTGTGTGTCATTCAACCAAACATGGTTTGGGACTCGCGGGAGTGCCCTTAGGATGTCCTAGGACACTATCTTAACGTCCCTATTCTATTTTACTCCAAACTCTATTTTTTCCTCAGTTTTAGAACGAGAACAATATGATTTAGGAAAATCTGGATCCTCTTTGGTGAGTGCCTTGGAGATGCCATATGACACTATTTGAATGTGCACATCCTATTTTTCTCGTAAACTTTGTATGTTTTTTCCTAATTTTGAATGAGATCAAGGCTACCTCTCTCTCTCTCTTGCGACTTTTTCACCTACAACTCTCTCTCGTGTGCGACTTTGTCACCTACAACTTGTCATCACCTATTTGGTGTCGCTCCCGGCTTCTTTGTACGTAGCTAAAGGGCCATCTTGGTGATGTTGCACTCCCGTTGGTCAGGTCACTCTCCCATATACTCCATCCGCTTTTTAATATAAGATGTTTTAGCTATTATACATGTTGTGTAGATACACACAAAATGAGTGAACATGGACACTAAAACATGTACAAATACAATTTTGAACATGTGAATTTAGGAAAAGGCTAAAACATCTTATATTAAAAACATAACATAGGTAATAGTTAAGAGCCACCACATAGAGATGCATCTGCCTGTATCCGTGCAGCACACCCACTCATCCTTGTCTCAACGGCTTAGGTCCAGTTCTTTTGGCGGCTTCTCCGAGAAGCTGCCCCTCCCCCAGCTTCCTGGAGAAGCCGCCTCAAAATTGTAGCTAGACTTCCAAAATAGGAACCCAACATTGATTTTGGAAGCCCTATCAAATTTTTGGGGCGGCTTCCCGAGGAAGCTGGGGGAGGGGCAGCTTCTCGGAGAAGCCGCCAAAAGAACTGGGCGAGCAACTCCAAAAATACTCCCTAAAAATGCCCAAATTTAAATAACGACTCCCTCCGTCCAAAAATAAGTGTATTAGATTTGTCAAAATATAGATGTATCTACTCCCTCTATTTCACAATATAAAATGTTTAGACATTTTATGTATTTAGACGTGCTTAGTTTACACGTGCACTCATTTTAGGTCGAATCTAGATAACATGTGTTACACTAAAACATGTTATATTATGGAACACAGGATGTACACATGTAACAAGTAATCTTCTCTATCAAAATAGGAGCACCCCACTAATTGATTTCTCTCAACATGCAAACATGCCACATCATCAAGTATTTGATTGGTCCACCTCATTAAGCCGTCCACATCTAGCTTTAGTCTATATAAGTTAGTTTTTGAAAAAATATATATGGAACACATCAATTCATATTAATTATAATAAAAGGTTGTCTAATATATATCACTATCAAATTCCGCAGGCAACGCGTGGGGTATTATCTAGTTTTTTCGAGATAAAAAAGTATTTTTTAGAGAGATGGAAAAGTAGTTTTGAGAAAACAAGTAATTTTTAGAGAGATGGAAAAGTAGTTTTTCTACCAATGCTTCTTCCATCCACGTGGATAAGACGGACCCGGCCCATCGAAACAAGGCCTTTCATCAGCGAAAGGAAAAACAATCGAACCCGACCCAACAACCGCCCGCCTACTCAACAGCAGCGAGAGTCTCCTCGCTACCTCCGCCACGGCCCATCCACCCCCGTCGACGACGAGCTCTCCCCTCTCGTCTCGTCTCCTCCCCTCGCGACGCCACCGCCGCGTCGCCGGTCGTCGACCCGCCGCCCCCCTCCCCACCGTAGCACGTAGCTAGTCCCACCCCGCTCGGGCCCGATGGCTGAGGAGCTGGTGCTGGACACGGCGATCCGGGACTGGGTCCTCATCCCGCTCTCCGTGGTCATGGTGCTCATCGGCGTGCTCCGCTACTTCGTCTCCAAGCTCATGCGCTCCCCGCCGTCGGCGTCCCCATCCCCCGACCCCAAGACCGTCAAGGAGGGGTGCGTGCTCCCGCCCTCTCTCCCCAATTCCGTCCCGATCTGGTCCCCGATTCGCTCGATCCGAGCGATCTGGATCGAGGGACTTGCCTGCTCGAGAGATTCGATAATGGGAGCGGATTAGCCGTGATTGCTGTTGTTTTTTGCTGAGCGGTTGTCTGCCGGTGTAGCTGATGCGAGGGTTTTGCTCTATGCAGGCAGGTGGTCATCAGGGCGAGGAACCTGAGGACTAGCTCCCAGTTCATCCCGGCGAAGGCTTTCAAGGCTCGCAAGCTCTACTACACCGACGGGGTAATTCCACTTGAAGCATCCGTGCCTAATAAATTATAGTTTAGGAGAGATCAGTAGAGCTTAGCCCTTAATAGCTACGACCCTGAAAAGAGCATACACTATCATTGTTGCGAATTGTGATGGAAGTCACAGAGATGTGGGAGTTGACTTGATGGTGCTTACTTGAATTTCACGTGTTTATTCTTCCCAAGCTGCTGGAACGTTATGTTTGAGTGTATACCGTTGTGACATTCTTGAGTGAATTGTAGGAAAGAGCATTGCTTCATGTTCCCAAAGAGGATGCGCAGAAGGCTCAGGCGGCTATGTTTTCAGATCCAAACATGGCCATGGACATGATGAAGAAGAATCTGTCCATGATTGTTCCGCAGGTCTGTCGACCTGCACATCGATTTTATTTTTTACTTTACTTACCGATTTTACCTTCTATTAATAGATCATATCGTTTTTTTTGCAGACACTTACATTTGCATGGGTGAACTTCTTCTTTTCAGGTTTTGTTGCAGGTATGAGCATTACTTTATGCTAATGTGATACTTGTTCTTTTTTCCTATGTCATTTCCATGTCTGCATTTGTTTCATGCTGTTGTAAGGTCACCACTTTTAGCAACTAATTAGAAAGGACATCAACTCTAGAGTCAGAGTAGAAATCCATTGTATATCTCTATAATGTTCATCAAACATTTTGACAGAGTTTGTGAGTAGATTCACAAATGCTTCCATCTCTTGCTTACATTAAGATAAGTGCCCTATTGCACAGGGGAAACTGGGACCTGGTCTGTGTGCTTCAGTGGTGAACCTGTTACTGATCATGAATGAGAAAACTTGCATATGAAATTTAAAGATGTATTTTCTGTGCCGCTCGTCAACTGGCATGGTAATAAATTAGAGCTAATGGTGTCTTCATGTAGGCTGTCAGCCTAAGTTTCTTATACATTTCGAAACCTGTAATTTGACTGTTCAGGTCCATTTGCTATTATGCGTTTTGTACTGTCTTCTGGACGGGGATCATAGGTTTTTTTTGTAGCACAATTGTAAAAGGAACATGTTTTTGTAAGATCTCAAAGTTTATGATAAGATCGAAAGGACTAGTAGCTGATGTGTTGCCAAATGCATAATCCTTTTCTGTTCTGATGATCTAACCTTGGACTCACATATCTGCAAATCCTTTTTCAGCCAAAATTCCCTTCCCATTGACCCAAAGATTCAGGGGAATGCTGCAAAATGGGATAGACCTAAGCACTGTTGATGTGAGCTATGTTAGCAGCCGTTCATGGTGTGTATAAGCTATTACCTTTTTGTGTTCTGTGCCAAGAAAGGAACGATTTAGGTTACATAACAACTTACATGATCTAAATGCCTTAACTGTTTGCTGTTGTGATTAGGTACTTCCTCAATTTATTCGGCTTGAGGGGCCTTTTCAGTCTGATCCTTGGGGAAGAAAATGGTTAGTTCTGCTCAAAACTATCGAAGTATCTATGGGGTTGTCTTGAAAGCTGTGTCTTGTCCTGGAGCCTTATGATTTGTGCATGACTTGCAGCTACTGACGATGCACAAAAGATGATGCAGATGGGTGGTGGAATGGGCTTCAATCCCGCAATGGTACGACACCCTTCATCTACGACTGGAATTTACCCTATCTGATAATATACATGCACAGTGCAATGGTCACAGTTTCACATACAACCTCCGATCCGATTTAACTGTCGTAGGTCTAGGCAAAGTTTTGCCTAAGCCTTCCCTAAACCTGCGACAATTAAATTGGACCAGAGGGAGTACATAAGATAACACACATGTTCATGCACTGCAGTTAATTCTATCTTCCAATCAAATTCATTTAATTTAAACATAATGTGTATAGCTCGAAGGATCTTGTATGGATGTCATTTGAAACTTGAATTGTGTCCAGTGTTGTGTATATTTAAAGATGAATTGCATAGTGAGATTTAGGGTGAATGCTGTTGACTACAGAGCTCTGATGGACTGTCGGTCATCTTGTCTGTGTTATCACATGTCATTACGTGCTACATTGCTACCTCAGTTTTAGTTGGTTTTCAAAAATTCGGTTGTGCAATGCAAATATCTTCTTTTCTGTTTTTATGCTGTGTCCTTGATGAAAATTATAGCAGTTAAGCGATAGTAACACATGTTTGTACCCTTCTCTTGTTTTGGTTACTGAATCATCACAATCTTTTTGGTGTTCCCACAATATTTGGTTTGTTTCTCTTATTGTTGGTTTCACGAAGTGCTTATGTATCTGTGTGTTTCGGTGATTCATCTTTACAGACTTAATTAGGCAGAGATATCTCACCATTTTCGTTTGGGCATTTGCAGAGTCTAGGCGCAGAGAAAGACAGCCTTGATATCATCCAGCATGACTGGGCTTTACCTAAGATGGAACATCATGCTGAAGAGGTGCTGAGAAAACTACTGAAGAAATGATCTGAACAACACTAGGGCTGCGGCAGTAGCGCCTTGCAAGTTTTGTTTTAGCTTGTTGACTGATCAGACAGTTGTTACACATCTGTAATTGTATTATTTATATATTGTTTACAAGCGCTGCTGATTACGTTTTACGAAGCAGTCTTTGATGGCAGTGTTAGTACGAAAAGGATGTATCTCATCACAGTTTCCTCCATACTGTGCTGCTTTCGTTAATCATGTTATAGTTTTTGGGTTGCATGCTGTCCTGTCTGACTGTTGTTACGAAGAGTCCATCCTTCAAAGAGCAGCGAGAAGGCTGAAACAGACGCTGGGGACGTATCAGTTTCATGCTGTGCCGTTCTGCTCAATATTGCCATCGTGTAAATTTTCAATATACATACGTACTATTTACATACTGTTACAATCACATATGGAGTATTTCCTTACCTTTCACCATACTGCATCATTCTACTTAGCATATATCACATCACCAGGTAAACCGTCCAGAGGGATCTCACATGACCGGGTAGCTGGCGAGCAGCGCGATGCCGCACAGGCCGGTGGCCACACCGGAGTCGCGCTGCAGGCGGATGTAGCCGGCCTCGCCCCACTGCGCGCCCCACGAGTTCTTCACAATCCAGTACTTCTCTCCTGCCTTGTCGCCGGTGGCGTTGGTCTCGCCGTACCCCACCACGGTGACGCCGTGGTTCACCTGGGCGGTGCAGGGCCCCGTGAAGACCCCGCCGCCGTAGAGCTGCCACACGAACCCCCCGGCGTCGACGGCCACCGACACGGGCTGCTTCACCGCGGCCTTCAGCAGGTCGGCCTCGCTGTTGGCCGTCACGTTCATGTAGGAGGTGATGCTCACCGTGGTCTCGTTCAGCTTCGCCTTGTCGCACACGCCGTTGACGCCCAGGTACGGGTAGCTGGCCTCGGTGGTGAGGCCGTGGTTCTCCATCACGAACTCGAAGGCCCAGCTCATGAACCCGCCGGCGCACCCCACCGCCTCCGCGTCGCAGTCCACCAGCTCCTGCTCCGACAGCGATAACAGCTTCCCATTCTTGATCTGGTTCAGCCCCTCTATGGCCGCCACCGCCGAGAACGCCCAGCAAGAACCTGCATAGATTATTTCGACCATCAAATCCACACATAAATCATAAGGCTAGCTATGTACATAGATTCTTAGTTAGACAGTGACGATATCACACACACCGCAGCTCCCCTGGTTCTTCACCGGCACCACTGCGCCTTTCTTCCTCCAGTCCACCTCCTTCGGCGGAGTACTATCACCATCACCATCACCACTCTCCTTTTCAGGCACTGTCACCTACGAAAATGATCACCCAAGACGAGAAACATTTGTGTCAGATACACACATATTATCATAGACGGCACAAAGATCTTTCCAACTTCTCTGACGAAACTAACAGGGGCTGTTCTCGCAGCGTGCCGGCCGGTTCTTCCAGGAGCTCCCAGGCCGAGCACCTTGGCCCTGAACTCCTCATTCGTCAGGTCGGCGAACTTGTTGTCGGTCAGGGTGTAGCTATTGCTGCCGGAGTTGAACTCCTCAATGAGATCAACGTTCTTCCTGTACACCTCGAACCTTCTCTGCTTCTCGTTAGAGTCGGTGTAGGCCCGGCCGTGCTTGATCATCCACTGATCGAACCTCCTGATCATGGCCAGGTCGTCATCGGCACTCGGGTGAGCTGCGCAGGACGCGACGAGCAGGAGGAGAAGCAACGATGGCCTGGCCATTGCTGGGGCTTCTTTGCTTTTTCAGAGAATTAAGGTCAGCAAAGCAATGCTGCGCCGATCGAGGTGGAGTAGGATGCATGAACAGATCGTTATGGCCTGTTTTATAATTCCATTTCGTTTGGCTTTTGGTATTTATTCCGTTTATCATTCGTTGTGTGTGATTCGGAGGCGATCTGTTGTGCAAGCATGCACAACTGCATGTGATCTGTGCTGGGAAGAGCAATAGGCTGGACAATCTATTCAGCACATTCGTCGGACACCTCAGAGGTTCAGAAAGATTACACCACATCTTAGAGAGCTACACACACAAACATCATCATCTCGGTCTCGCAAAGCCTGCAAGTTCAATCCTCCAGGTCTTTGATTCTCCACTGCTATTGAAGACCTACAGTATGGCGCCGCCTGTTTTCTACTTTTTGAAAAGGGGGCGCCGCTTTGTCAATTAGGCCGTAGAGAGTTGAGGTGGTGTTTTACAAAGTGTGATCCCCGCTTGCGTGTCAAAAAATCAGCTTTGAATGACTGTAACCAAACTATTATATATTACATCTGATTAATACATTTACCTTAAAAAATGGTGCAGGATAGCACTAAATATTTCATTAACTGTTTTCTGCAAATAAGAAGGTTATTCACATAATTAACTGAGTTTAGCTTATTCAGAAATATCAGTAAGTGCATATTATTCAGTAAAGTAAATAGGCACAGGTTATTCGGTAAGTTTAGGTTTTCAGAATATTCAGTAAGTTTAGAATATTAAGATAGTTCAGGTTGTTCAGAAAATTCAGAGGTGCCAGCAATTTCATCACACTTAGTTCAGTACTTATAATCCTTTCAGTTGAACAATCATAACTACTTGTCCTATTTTGTTTGTATGTGTAACTAGATACAACTCAACCCTCCCAACTTTTCTTCCTTCTTTAGCTCCTATGAATACACAGGTCAAATAAATTCAATTTAGTTTTTCAGAAAGTTAAGGGAATTTACTAAAGTTTATCAAAGTTTAGTTTGTACGGAGCTGTACACTGAGATATTAACAATTTCATAAATTTTTGGTTCACATAGAAAATTAGCAAATGAACAAGCACCACAAATAAAGCTTCTTGATCAAGGAGTATGAGCTGCATTTGGTTGATATTTTCTTGCTCAATTCAGACTTGTATTAAAGTAGAGAATGAATCCCAAAAACGAATTTTAGCCATATCAGATGGTAGTAGTGTAAATAGCTTGTGTGTTTATAAGTTTACTTGCTTCATCTTTAGAGGCTCCTCCTTCAGTTGTTCCACCGTGAAAGTCTTCAATACCATGCTTATTTACACTATGATCCTCCTCCTCCTCTTCTTCAGTCTCCTCCTTAAACTCTTCATATATAGTTTTATTCTGGAAATTCTAGCAGGAAATCATAGTTAGTAGAATGAGAATCGGGAAAAATGCTCTCAGCTGTAATAGTTAACTTAAATCGACATCCCTATTGTAAATTCCTTTGTTTGAAGCAACATGCTTCAACCTTGAAAATATATCCCCACTATGAATTTTAGTTGATGGCATCCCAAGGTTCATCAACTTTGAGTTCACTTCACTTAACCTTGTCTCCGGACTATCCATAATCATATATAGTTTCACCACATGGCATATGTGGCGAGCAAACTTATTTATACAAAATAATCATATATAGTTTCCTACTGTTGTGTGGAACCGACCATCATATTACACTTACATATGATATGTGAACTGAAGCTCGAAAACAACAGGCCAGTCGGATTCTAGTGAGGTGATGGAGAAAACATGTTTAGAAAAAATAATTCTGCAGCTATATTCTCTAATAGGATTGTCTATAGAGATGAGGAGCTGGCACATATGACATCTCTTTGTGTGTTGGACATTTATGTAGTCAATTTTTTGTCGTATGGCTGAATTTCACCGGAGAAGTTATTCATATTGTTTTACCAAAGAAACTGATATCATATATGTTTAATTTATTCATATATGTTTTTAGATCTTTCAATTTTTTACCTTTAAGTATTTATTATTAATTTCCGCAGCAATGCGCGGGATATCATCTAGTTGTTTGTACGGGTTAACTTTTGTTTTTCATGGCGCGTTCTCATGTAGGATTTGCCTCGTAAAATCCGCAACACACGTCGAGAAAAGAAATAAACAAGTTTGACTCTATAAATAGTACCCCTAATTGCAAGTCAGAATCTAAAATAATAATTTAATTTATGTTTCCTATTTAAAATTGCATTATTTACACTGTACATTAATGCTGTGGTTATATATACTAATACTTCTCCTAATTTTTAAAGCATTTTTACTGTACAAACCGAAGCATTTGATACTCTTCCCGGAAAATACGCCGGTGCACCCGGGTGGAAAAACATTTTTCCCAATGTAAAAAATGGATGTAAAAAATATACCCACGTAGATCTCGCACGTACCAGGCATGTCTCGCAAGTTTTGTGGAAAAATGATTTTTCGCTTGGCCGGTGCAAAAAAGACAAAAATACGTCACATATAGACTGCTATATGGCACATAAATTTTCTCTTTTTTACAGAGACGAAATAAATAAGATTTTCGGCACGAAATTCATGCACGGGGTACATGTTTTGTAAGTCTTGTACATGAAATTTTTGTTTCACATTTTTGAACTTGCATTTGGATTATTTTTTGAATTTCCCAAAAACGGGAGCACCTGCCGCCGGGTTCTATTTATCCACTCTTCCCCTGCAAACAAAAACACACAAGTTAGTCCCTTCGGGGACATCCGATAAAAAACACACAAGTTAGACTATTTGCCTACATGGGCTCAAAGCACGAAGGGTATCATGGACCTGGGCCATGATGCGTAACAAAGCTAGCCCACAAGCCAGGGATCTACAATCACAATCCCCATCACTCACTCCATCGACTCCTTCCACTCTCCAGCAATGGACAGTCAACTGCCGCCGCCGCCGCCGGCTGCGCCACCAGCGAAACCCCCGTCCACCACCATTACCACCAGCTCCAACGGAACCACCACCACCACAACCAAAACCACCTCCACCTCCGCCGATGGCACCACTACCATCACAACCACCACCACCACCACAACAACAACAACTATAACCGCTGCCGCCGGCACAGCCGCCGCCACCACCATATCGTCCCTCAGCGAAGACGACCTCCGGGAGATCTTCCTCCGCCTCCCGAACCTCCGGGCTCTGGTCCGCGCCGCGCTCACCTGCCGCTCATGGCTCCGCGCCGTCCGCTCCTCCCGGCCCTTCCGCCGCCTGTTCCGCGCCCTTCACCCGGCGCCGCTCATCGGGCTGTTCATCGAAATCGACCAAGGGGCCACCCCCTCCTTCGCCCCCCTGCGCCGCCGCTCAGATCCCGTAGTCACCGCCGCCCTCCGCGGCGGCGACTTCTTCCTCACCTCCCTCCCGCTCGAGGCCGACCCGCCCGGGGGCTGGAGCCTCATGGACAGCCACGACGGCTACCTTCTTCTGTGGAACATGCTCTCCCTCGCCGCCGTGAACCCCGTGACCTGGGCCGTTGACACCATCCCGATGCCCGGCGATGATGTCAAGGCTGGGAGTCGCCGCCATTTCTCCTTCCTTGGATTCCATCTGCTGTGCTCCGATGAGCACCCCTCGTCGTTCCGCGTCGTCTGCGTCAGCTCGGACCAGAAGCAAAGGATCCGTGCCGCCGTCTTCTCGTCGGAGACGGCGGATTGGGTCGTCCACCCGTGGGTGCACGTCGGCGGTGACCGCAGCATCAAGTTCAATAATGGCACCCTGGTGAATGGTTCCGTTTACTGGCCTGTCCACGGCGAGCACCGCATGGTTAGGATAGACACAGCGATCATGAATATCTCCTTTGTTGATCTACCTCTGGAAGTGAAGGTGAACGGGCTCAATTTTAGGGCTGGGGACACTAAGGACGGCCAACTATGCATCGTCTATGAATCTGATTTCTTCCTTCATGTTTGGATCCGTGGTGCGGACCGCGACGGAATTGAGATTTGGGTGCCGCACCACATAATCGATTTGAGTCAAGAGATTGATCGAGTCACTCAGGGGCTCGCGCATGACTTGCACGGAGACCTCAAAGTTGTGGAAGTTAGGTCTGGATACGTCTACTTGTCCACGACATGCGTGACCCCTGCTGGCGCACTCCACTGCTGGTTCTTCTCCCTGTCATTGGAGACCTTGGTGCTTGAGTTACTGGTGTCGGGGAAATTTGGTGGTCGTGCACATCTGTATTTTATGGCTTGGCCTCATTCTTTGGTTGGTGATGATGGGAGCACTGGACATGGAGTTGAAGCTGCTCACTGAAGTCTGCAGCTGTTCGTCATACGAGGAAATGAATGTAATTCTTTGTTGATGCTAAATGATATCTAGCTGGCATTGAAAACTGGAAGATCATTCCTTTATATCTTAAGTCGTACTGGTTATTCCCATAGAAACCTTTAGATGCTTTAGAACTACTGGTACACTACAGTTCTGGTGCTAATGAATTTTATGGATGCTTGGATTTTCATCTAGTGCAAACTATTTATAGAATACTGCTTTGCTGTATTTCTGTGACGCCCCACTGGCTAATTGTTTCTATTATTTGTGTTCGAGTTCACCAATCACCATTAATTGAGAGAACACACAGATCTGCTAGTTCTGGAAACTAATTATACTCCGTAATAAACTCTAAATAAATGAAATTTTGGACATGAATATGTGATTCTTGCAAGAATTCCTGTATACGTATTATACTTGTTTTGATATCAATTGGTCTTGTTTTCCTTAAATTTTATCAGTCTTCATCTTTGGGGATGCGAATTTTCTTGTTCTCCATTTTTTCGCTGCACTATCTCTTAATGTTTGAGGATATCTGGTTCTCAACCTTTATTGTTCTTTGTTGCCCTAATAATGTAAATTGGCTTTTAAGTGCTTAGCTTTTTTTTGGTTGAATATTTTTTCTCCACCAAACTTTTATGACGCCTTACAACCTGTTGAACTTGTATTTTAGCTCACAATGCTATGAAGTTAACCCCTTATACTTGACTAGATATTGAAGAGTTTCGAAAGTAGTTACTGTTTGTTGCCTTCTTTTTTGCATAGTTCTGCTGTATCTCCGCAGTACTGTTTCGCTCCATATTAACTGCAGTTTATGTTCAGTTTTATATACGTGAAGTATCAACTATGTTCAGTTTCTTCTAAGTATAAGTTCATCTCTCTGCATGAAAAGCTGTTATGTTTATTTTACTTGTTTTCCTAGAATATTAGAATTGCATAATGCTGAAGCATCGCCCAAAAGTAGTACTCCCTCCGTCCCAAAATAAGTGTCACAACTCTTATAGAAAGTGGATGTATGTAGACATAAACATGTCTACATACATCCACTTTCTATCAAATTCGAGACACTTATTTTGAGACGGAGGGAGTAGAATTTACTCAAAATTAACACGCTGATTTTGTGCAGTGGTGTGGAGTGACCCCTTACGAGAGCCCACTGAGAGGAACACAGTAGCATGGGGGCTGAGGAGATAATATTTTGGCCAAAGACGGGAACCTGTGGAGCTGGTGCCAGCGCCAATGGGTGTATGCCAAAGCCGATAGTCAATGCATTTGGTACAACCGATTTGTAAAAAGAATTGTTCTTGTTCTCTCCAATGTATTGCCTGCCTGATTGCCTCAAGTAGTGGTCAATGTTCAGGTGTAGCGAGTCTGCCTCTTTGCCAATTGACACGAACTATGCATGTAACATATCGTTTCAGAGCATTCAACTACTGATAATTTCTCTCCTTAAGTTTGGTCCCTTAGATGGTACATTTGCAGTGTTGTCAAGGTAATGGGTAACCTCCATAGGTTCCCAGCTTCGGCACCAGTTAGGTTCTGCAATTGGCTTGTTGTTACTGCTACTAGTTCTAAACGGATCAAGAAATCACAACTCAAGTAAGTGAAAAGTCAGAGGAGATCTCCCTGAACAGAGAAGCCGGCAGTAGCGCTGTTTGGCTACTGTCCTGCTAGGATGATGAGCTTTATTGGACCTCTTACAGCTGTATATTGATTTAACTTTGCTAATTACTTGTGTTTATGGAATCGTTGACTTGGTGGCATTAGTATTCTCCGTGGAATCGTCTGTCCTGCTAACTGGTGTTTATGTATTCTTCTGACTTCAGCTCACTTGTGTTTGTGGAATCATCTGATTTTGTATTAGTGGCATACATATTTTTGTCTGCTGTACTTCTGTCGTTCATGGGGCAGGCTTTGCTAAATCGAAACATGATTGTACCTGTTCACAATCGCCTAACATGCAATTTATTTTGTGCTATTTGTTACATTACACGTATACTATGACACCCGTACAAGTATAGCTAATATGTTTTGTTCATGTCTTGCGGGAGTGGATAAGAAAACTAAAATTCGTGTGCGCACTGGCATTTGTGCTTTTATTTGTGCTATTTGGAATTGCCGCAGTCCCCGGAAGGTGGTGCTGGCTGTGTGTGCAGGGCATACTGGAGGGGTGGATGTCGGGGCGGCGGCCCCGAGAGCTTCGCGGCTCCTGTGGAGGCGAGGTTGGTGTTGGCTGCTCTACTCCGACGGGGTCGGTGGGTTCGTTTTGCTTGTTTGTTACTCCGAAGTCGAAACTGCGGTGTACGATGACGGTCAAGAGGCAGTGAGCGCACTTGATGGTTGGTCTCTTCATCTGCGTCAGAGTGTCCCGTACTTGCTCCTCCCATAGCAGTTGCGGCTTCTTATCTCCGACAAGGGTGGACGGTTGGCCGAATCTTTGTGGAGCGGTCATGTTCTTGAGGTTGTGTGGGTTCTTGAGGTTGTGTGGGCTTCGCCCGGTGGTGTTGGTGTTCGTTGTATGGTTTTCGCCCGGTTTCTTCCTTTAATAAACCAGGCACCTTCTTCTTAATTAATGGATAAGGGGCAAAGCTTTTGCCCCGCGTTTAAATTTTTTTTTTGCCGCAGTGATGTGGCTTTATAACAAGATTGAAAATGCACACATTTACTGTTCACAGAGTTACTTGCTGGATCAACATGTGGTTCTTCCTTTTGCCGCAAGATCAAGATTCATTCAGGTTGTACTCGGTTGATGGCGGTCGTCCGGACCGGTTTCAACCGGGATGGGTGGCAGCATGGTCGAAAAATTTGACCGCTTAATTGATGGCTATCATTCGGTGGCTGTCATGTAGCCAGTTTTGAAGTTTCAATTTGGTTTTTACTACTCTAAATACTTTTTAAAACTCTGCAATAAAAAATTGTGTGCATCACTCTGATGTAAAGGCTTGGGTTTTGCTCCCATTTTGAAGAAAATATGTTAGAAGATGTTATTCCCTCCGTTTCAAATCATAAGATGTTCTAACTTTTCTGAATTGGGCGTATATACTTTTGAGTGCACATGTTCACTAATTCCAGTATGTATGTATGTATGTATGTATGTATATATGTATGTATGTACATTGGAATATCCAAAACCTTTTACGATTAGAAACAGTGAGTACAGTAAATAGATAAACTAGTATTCGCGTGTCTTCCCCGTCTCCGGCTTGATCTGCCTGAATCACAGGTGAATCGCACATCCTACAAATTCTTTGTTTTTGGCTTGTTTTACAGTACCTCTTTGTTACTCACCGGATGGAGGAGTGTAACTTCATACCGACGGCTGAGATTGATTGGCGTAGATTAGGCCCAGGAGCCCAGTAAGCCGTGTTTAATTTTTCTCGTGGTAAAAAAAACTGTAGGACGCGTCTTAGACAAAAACGAATACACTGTCCGTCAATCTCGCCGCCGCCAGGGGCGATCTCGCCACCGCCGGACCAAGCGCCCCGAGCTCCTTCGTCGTCTTTACCTATGGCAGAAACAACCGAGACGTGCACATGACAAGACCACTGTTGCCATGCAGCTCATGCATGATGATGAGTAGTATTGAACACCCAAATAACCAACGTGCATTTGCACAACATAACCCGATTCAGTACGATTCAAGAATTGAATTGCCATTCCCATTAAAGCAGCCGACGTGAGGAACCGAGGAGCGAGGAGATGGTGCCCTTGCTCTTGAGATCGAGCAGTTCCAGCCTCATAACCGGCGGTTCTGAAGCTCGATCAGGAACGCAGCCTCGTGGCTGGCCATGCTCCCGCATCCTCTGCCTTGCCAATGGAAGTGAACTACTCGTTAAACACGAATCCGACAGGAAAGCTTTTTTCCATGATTGATTAGCTAGGACACTTCAAATGCTCACCAATCTACGGCTGTTGAAAGCTTTTTTCCATGATTGATTAGCTAGGACACTTCAAATGCTCACCAATCTACGGCTGTTGAAAGCTTTTTTCCATGATTGATTAGCTAGGACACTTCAAATGCTCACCAATCTACGGCTGTTGAAAGCTTTTTTCCATGATTGATTAGCTAGGACACTTCAAATGCTCACCAATCTACAGCTGCTAGATGTCGAAGGGCTCCCTGGAGTCGACCATTCTGGCGGCGGCGACATGCCGGTGTGGCTGAACCTAATGGGGACCTTGCGACTCTGTTGGGCCAGGCCCGTCTACAGCCTTTTTATTGGTACGATGCTGATTTTGGGAGCAGTACGATCTGTACTGCTCAACTTTTTGACAGCAGTATGAATTCGTGTGGTCCTTTGGATGGATAAAAATGGAGGGTTGTTATTCATTCGAGGGTACCATAAAACAACTCTTGTTTTTTAAATGAAAACAAAGGCGACTGCATTTTAGCCAATCTGCAGAAAATGTGAGTTCCTTAGCTGGGAAGTAGTCAAGGATTGGAGTTGACTAGGTGATTGAAGCTTTCAGCGTTCTAGAGCGTTCTAGAGGGAGTTGACTAGGTGAATAATGAATACAATACTAATTAACCAAGGCAGATAGACTGACTTGTTCCTGCATGCGTTTCTCTTTATTTATGGTACGTACGTAGTACAATGGAGTTGAGGAAGCATCATCGTTGCCGGCGCCCCGGATGGCTGGCTTTTCGGCAGCAACGACTTGTGCTCTCCTCCTCCTCCTCCTCGTCATCTTCTTCTCCCTCCCTGCTCCTGCCGTCTCCTTATCCTTCAACTACTCCACGCTCAGCTCAGCAGACCAGAACACCCTCATGATCGAAGGCGACGCATCCTTCAGCGTCCGATGGATCGACATCAGCGCCAACAGATTCGGTAACATCGACTACAGCAATGGCCGGGTGTCTTACAACGCCAGCCCGATGCTCCTCTGGGACAAGGCGACCGGCGAGGTGGCCAGCTTCAGCACGCGGTTCTCGTTCGCCATCTCCGGTGACATCAACAGCAAGGGGCAAGGCATGGCCTTCTTCCTCGCCGCCTACCCGTCCAGTCTTCCAGCCCGCTGCCCCGACTACAACCTTGCCCTCACCAACCAGAGCGCGGACGCCGTCGCGTCCGGCGACAGCCGGTTCGTGGCGGTGGAGTTCGACACCTTCAACAACACGGTGGTGTCCGATCCCGGCGAGACCTACGACCATCTCGGCATCGACGTCAGCTCCCTCCGATCGGTGCGCACGCAGCCGCTGCCGAGCTTCGAGCTCACGGACAACCTGACCGCCGCCGTCGAGTACAACAATGTTTCCAGCATCTTGTCGGTAACAGTATGGCTCGGCGATGATAAGCAAGGCCAGCCGAGAAACCGGAATTACAGCCTTAGCTCCGAGGTTGACCTTAAGAGCGCACTGCCGGAACAGGTGTCGATTGGCTTCTCCGCGTCCACGTCCAACGCCATTGAGCTGCATCAGCTACGCTCTTGGTCCTTCAGCTCGTCGTTGGAACCGCGGCTGCCAGCAGCAGCAACATCCTCCCTCTCAAGGCCAGGTCCTGGAGCTGGAGTTATAGTCGGGGCAGCTGCTGGCGCAGCAGTGTTAATCGTGTTCCTCTTCGCCGCTACAGCGTTCGTACTGCGCCGTCGCCGTCGCCGGAAAACCATGCAGAAGGAGGAGGAGTACTACACAGACTCGGAAGGCGAAGGCGACCGGATGGCAGAGATCGAGATGGGAACGGGGCCAAGGCGAATCCCGTACCAAGAGCTCGTGGAGGCGACCAGGAACTTCGCCGCGGAGGAGAAGCTTGGGCAAGGCGGCTTCGGCGCCGTATACCGGGGCTATCTGGCTGGTCTAGCTCTAGCCGTGGCCATAAAGAGATTCTCCAACTCCAAGCATGAGCAGTCTTCTATGCAAGGAAAGAGGGAGTACAAGTCGGAGATCAAGGTGATAAGCAGGCTGCGTCACCGGAACCTCGTGCAGCTCCTCGGCTGGTGCCATGGCCGTGAGGAGCTCCTGCTGGTCTACGAGCTCATGCCCAACCGCAGCCTCGACATCCATCTCTACGGCGAGCAGGGAACCTTCCTGACATGGCCGATGAGGATGAAGATAGTGCTTGAGCTAGGGTCCGCGCTGCTCTATCTCCACGAGGAATGGGAGCAGTGCGTGCTACATCGGGACGTCAAGCCCAGCAATGTGATGCTGGACGAGTCCTTTGGAGCCAAGCTGGGCGACTTCGGGCTTGCGAGGCTCGTCGACCACGCCGCCAGGACGCAGACGATGACCGCGATCTCGGGGACCCCTGGCTACTTGGACCCCCAGTGCGTGGTCACCGGCAGGGCCAGCGCCGAGTCCGACGTGTACAGCTTCGGTGTGGTTCTGCTGGAGGTGGCATGCGGTAGGAAGCCGATGAGCATCATCGCGGCCGACCAGGACGACCAGCAGCAGACGAACCAGAACGGCCGCGTCTTCCGGCTGGTCGAGTGGGCCTGGGGATTGTACGGCCGGGGAGCCATCCTCGAGGCCGCTGACGAGCGGCTGAATAACGACGACTACGACGCAGCGGAGGTGGAGAGGGTGATGGTCGTCGGGCTGTGGTGCGCGCACCCGGACCCGAGCGCGCGGCCGTCCATCAGAGAAGCCATGGCCACACTCCACTCCAAGGTCGACGAGCTGCCCGTGCTCCCCTCCAAGATGCCGGTGCCGACGTACGTGCCGCCGCCGCTCTCCTCGGGTGCTGACGACGTTGCACCGTCGTCGTCGTTGAGGTCGTCTAGCTCTAGCATGCCACCTCACATCTCTTGCACGACGACGACCAGTTCCGCAGACTCTATCATCTCGAAGACCGGTTCAAACAAGGCCTCTTCTTCTTTACTGAGACATCAGTACTAGTGATAGCCATTTAATTAAGTAGTAAGTACTAGTTTATGGCGTCAGTTTGATTTTCTTGGCAAACTTTTGATTTGTTCTCTCGGGAGTGTTGGACTGACTGATGAAGCCAGCCCGCAAATTTGTTCTCTATAGCAGGGTGGAATATGGTTCCAAGTCAGTAACTGTCATCGGCCGGCTCTAGTCATCCGGTCTATTCATCATATGCAATCGAAGAACTCACTCTTTGGCTCTTAATTTTCTGTCAGACAAAAAGTACTGCAACTTCCCTGTCACTTTTCGCCGATGGAAATGGTAACTCGAATCTATATCTGAACCTTTGCCGGTGTGCCTTCTGTCCCACAGTCGGACTTTCTTTTACATCAAAATACTTAGCAGTTTTAAAATAGTATGTGAATTTATACATATGTGGTCTATATAACCCCTATACATTTTTTCTTTTTTGCGAATGACCTATATATAAACCTTCAGTGAACAGACTGACATATGCCCTCCCGAAAAAATGATTTTTTTTTGTGGAACCAGCTGTAATGATTTATTGAATATCACAAAGCTGCAGCTCGAAGTCACATATCTCATCAGCTTCACAGATAACCTCTATACTGCTCCCTCCGTTTCTAAATGTAAGATGTTTTATCCTTTTCTAGTCCATACGTATATGGACAAGTGTAAGTGCAACACTAATGTGAACCTTATATGTTTAGATATCTTACATTTAGAAGCGGAGGAAGTAGGACTTAGCTTAAAGAGCATGGCACGATCGATTTGATCTTTGCTTTTTAACGGACATAATTTTATTTACCTCTTCTCATTAATTAAGAAGAATAGAATTGCCCGGTTGTTAGCGGAAAAACGGTCTAAAACCAAAATAGATACACAAATGCCGTCAAGGCACACGACCAGCTACCGAGACAAAGCACACCCACGCCATCAAGAAAAGACCACTGTTAAGGTTGCCATCGAGCATCATCGTTATCACCCATCCAAGAGGCAGCAATTTCAACCTCACATTCGAAGACCATCGATTGGGCCCTTGTTGCAACCGATGCAGGAGTCCATGTCAGCCAATGCCAAATAGTCAACTAAAACCACCTCGGGGAAGAGGAAGCTCCGACTTTGACAAAAGCTTCACAACAGAAAATTACAGACCTTGCACCAACGAAATCCACGAGGCAGCTGGAGATCCAAGCAACGATACACTAATAAAGTGGCATAATTACCCATATGGCGCCCCACGACAAACAAGTCTGACTTCACGGCATCACGGTAGGATGCTGCACATGAACACAAAATATCGCAAACAACCGGTGACCAAGGACATGTTGCGACTCGGATCCGCTCACCATTGCCATCGTTGCCACACAATTCGCAAAGCCATCGCACCTTCTCAAACCGATGGTCCCTCAAGCCTGAGCTGCTAAAAACAATGCCTCCAAGGAGAGACGATGTTGGAAGAGTCCCCATCGTTTGATCCAGCAAAATAAGATATGGGGTTTCACCCAAAGCACAAGCTCCCTATAACGCCTCTAAGAAGGTTCATGGAGCCCGCAAGCAATTCCAATGTCGTCGACGATCAAAGGTCGGAGCATGATTTTCACCATGAGGTGTCCAGAGACCATCGACCGTGAGCCTGCCGGCTAGACCGCCGTATGCAAAACAGCTCTCCAGATCCAAACTCAGACACCTTCTTAGCATCCCTATCATCACACAGTGGAGCTCCGCACCGACATTCACCCTGAAGCCACGTTACCGCGAGAAGTCATCCCACCAGCTCCAACAACTCGCGCCAGTCCACGAAGGTCCTCTCGAGGAAGCGCCACACTCGACGTCTTAACCCACCACTGAAGACAACACCGGACATACGTCGGAGAGTAGATCTAGCACCATCGAGGCCCTCGTGAGTCGTACCCCACCCTCCAGTCTAGCCGCGCTTGTTGCCATCCGTCGTAAAATTGCAATGCCGGCGAAAAGCTGCGCCGTGTGATCCGCTACATCCAAGCGAATCATAAAAAGAAAATAAAAATAGGTGAGTACAAAAACCATAGAGAGCTTGTAGAACGGCTAGGAAATTGAGGGCCAATTCGAATATCATGCTCCCAGTTGTTTGGAATAAAAATATCCCTTGGTGCATCCTTAAACAGACATGCAAAAATTAATGAAACATACGTATACGTCGGTACATGACCTGTATAAGTTAATATCCTTACCGCTAAAAATAGTCACTTCTACATACTCAAAACAATCATATTACTAAAAGCTAGTGCCTCCATCCTAAAAACAGATCTATATTTATGATCAATACCGCGTACCCAGGTGCCAAAATGTTTACAACACTACATGATAGATACAAGTTAGAAGATACTTGGATGACATGTCATACCAAATGAGAAAGCTTACACATTGAAAGAATAAATGCTTTATTATCTCAACTGACAAAAGACACGATTTATGCTTGCATGCTAATTGCGTTTACAAGCTTGTACTTGATAAGGAGTACTCCTTTTCTGAAAGTACCATGCATATATGTTTATTTTAAGTCACGCCTTCATTTTTCATGTTTTCTTATTATCATCGACTGGCATGTCTTGATGGACAAATGCTCTATATATAGACTTATAGAGTCCATCAAGAATTCCATTGTTGAGTAGATTTCAGCGAAATTCATCAATACCTCATGACAACCCGACCAATCCAAACGCTCTAATACAATATTACATGTCAAAAGTCTGGGCAAGATTAATATATTCGCTTTTAAAAGTTAATTGGCAAATGCAATCAATCAATTAGTATAATTTTGTAACAACCCTACATGATGCAAAGACCCATATGGTATGTGGGCACATGCAGATTCTAAGGGATCGAGAAGCTAGGCATTCAAGGATGGCGATGCTATATTCTTGTTGTTAGGCCATGTACATTTTATTGGAGTAATCAAGAGAGCAATTTCATCCATTCAATGGCAGAGCTTACTGGAAGTCGGGGGAGGGGGGGACAATGCTCCCCCCCTCGCCCCTGAAATGTTGCATATGTTCATGATTATACTATCTAATAAAGCATGCAAGTTTATTCAACTAGAACACACTAGCACATAGTTATATATCCGATTAAAGGATCGCCATCTGGGGTAAGCGATGGGTCGCACTTCCCCTTGACGTCGAGGCTGTCTGAGTTGCACGATAGCAACATGTAGCCTTTGTCCCCTAGCATTCTCCATACAAAATTTTCAAGATCTAGTAATTGTAGTAATAACCGACTAGCAGTATCTCGTGATCAACGTCACTTCCGGACGGCCCCCGGTACACATGCATGTCGTCGGGGTAGTCGTCTATGAGGAAACCACCACGGGCCCATCTTGTAAGGGCATCTCCAGCCGTCCCCCAAGCGCACCCCAAGGCCACATTTTGGCCAAAAAGCGCCGAAAAGCGCCGAAAATCCACCAGCCAGCCCCCCAGGACTTGAAAAAGCGCCGTTTTAGCGCCGGCGTACCCAAGGCAAACCCAAGGGGCTGGGTTTGGCCTGGGGGCAAAAAGCGCCGTTTTGCATGCAAAAAGTCCCCTCTCTCCTACTTTTTCTCTAATTTGCATGCAAAGATGCCTCTCTCTCCTACTTTTTCTCCCCCACCCCACGTGCTCTCCCCCCCATTTTCCCTGCTTGGGTGGGCTATGGCTGGTAAATTGACCCCCCATGTTTCGATTTGGCGCCGTTTTGCGCCGTTTTCGCGGCGTTTTGGGCCCTGGGGGGCAAAACGACTGGAGATGCCCTAACAGTTGGATAGGCTGACACCCGCTCAAACCCTCACATACCCAAGTCAAAAAATGATGTAGTGGTGGTCTAGTGTCAAGGTCTGCCAGCGTAGTCCTGATGGTGTGTTCCTTAAATGGTGCGAGGCACGAATGGAGTTTGCAACTTTTCGCGCGGTCGATGACAAAGATGGGGAGGGTCCTGTCTCTTACGCGCCTTTTTCACGGTAGGAGTGATGTTGCGCTCCTAGTTGAAAAACCGGACCAAATCAATGATTTAACCGGAAAAAACAAAACCGAAGCCGCTCTCGGTTTGTTAAGCGTGCTGGACAGGGCAAGCAACATAACCGGAATTTTTCCGGTTGAACCGCCGATTTTGGTATAAATTAACCAAGGAAAGAAAAACGGAGAGGTCTGCCTAGAGAGGAATAAACTGCCAAAATGAATGTGTGGAGAGGGAATTTGAATCGCCAATGTGTTGTCGAGGCGCGCGATGTTTGTCCAATGCTTCCTAACCATCTCGTCTATAATACCTGTGTGAAATAACGAGAGAAGTTGCACTAGTATTCTCTGTGTTTATGGAATCGTTGACTTGGTGGCATTAGTATTCTCTGTGGAATCGTCTGTCCTGCTAACTGGTGTTTATGTATTCTTCTGACTTCAGCTCACTTGTGTTTGTGGAATCATCTGATTTTGTATTAGTGGCATACATATTTTTGTCTGCTGTACTTCTGTCTTTCATGGGGCAGGCTTTGCTAAATCGAAACATGATTGTACCTGTTCACAATCGCCTAACATGCAATTTATTTTGTGCTATTTGTTACATTACACGTATACTATGACACCCGTACAAGTATAGCTAATATGTTTTGTTCATGTCTTGCGGGAGTGGATAAGAAAACTAAAATTCGTGTGCGCACTGGCATTTGTGCTTTTATTTGTGCTATTTGGAATTGCCGCAGTCCCCGGAAGGTGGTGCTGGCTGTGTGTGCAGGGCATACTGGAGGGGCGGATGTCGGGGCGGCGGCCCCGAGAGCTTCGCGGCTCCTGTGGAGGCGAGGTTGGTGTTGGCTGCTCTACTCCGACGGGGTCGGTGGGTTCGTTTTGCTTGTTTGTTGCTCCGAAGTCGAAGCTGCGGTGTACGATGACGGTCAAGAGGCAGTGAGCGCACTCGATGGTTGGTCTCTTCATCTGCGTCAGAGTGTCCCATACTTGCTCCTCCCATAGCAGTTGCGGCTTCTTCTCTCCGACAAGGGTGGACGGTTGGCCGAATCTTTGTGGAGTGGTCATGTTCTTGAGGTTGTGTGGGTTCTTGAGGTTGTGTGGGCTTCGCCCGGTGGTGTTGGTGTTCGTTGTATGGTTTTCGCCCGGTTTCTTCATTTAATAAACCAGGCACCTTCTTCTTAATTAATGGATAAGGGGCAAAGCTTTTGCCCCACGTTTCAAAAAAAAAAAAATTGCCGCAGTGACGTGGCTTTATAACAAGATTGAAAATGCACACATTTACTGTTCACAGAGTTACTTGCTGGATCAACATGTGGTTCTTCCTTTTGCCGCAAGATCAAACATCTATTATGGATTCATTCAGGTTGTACTCGGTTGATGGCGGTCGTCCGGACCGGTTTCAACCGGGATGGGTGGCAGCATGGTCGAAAAATTTGACCGCTTAATTGATGGCTATCATTCGGTGGCTGTCATGTAGCCAGTTTGAAGTTTCAATTTGGTTTTTACTACTCTAAATACTTTTTAAAACTCTGCAATAAAAAATTGTGTGCATCACTCTGATGTAAAGGCTTGGGTTTTGCTCCCATTTTGAAGAAAATATGTTAGAAGATGTTATTCCCTCCGTTTCAAATCATAAGATGTTCTAACTTTTCTGAATTGGGCGTATATACTTTTGAGTGCACATGTTCACTAATTCCGGTATGTATGTATGTATGTATGTATGTATGTATGTATGTATGTATGTATGTATGTATGTATGTATGTAGAAGCTCTATAAAACACCCTGGTGTAGAATAATATTCTACTCCCGAGTCAGTCCACCGAGCCGGACGGGCCATATATGGTTCAATCAAAATCGAAGCACTCACCACATGTCGTAATTTTGTTTTGCTTTTTTTACTCCAACGGTTTCCTGAGCTACCGCACTACCTAGCCCACTACGGCACTACCCAATCACACCTAATTATTACTCTTTGCCTTTCTAATCCAGGGCGTCCGGCGGCGAGCGGTTGGAGATTGAAAACTGAGCCGCGGCGGCCGCCCGCCGGCGGCAGACTCTAGGGCCAGGCAAGCATAGGGTGGGCTCTCCGCTCTCAGGGGAATCGGCAACGTCGTGGTCGGTCGGCCGAATCGTTAGCGTTGTGGTCGGCCGGCCGAATCGGCAGCGCGGTGAGCAGGCCGTTGTGCATTGATATCCACTTCTCCTTTCTGTACCGCAATCGCTGCAACGTTTTCCGCCGGCCGTGTGCAGCAGCGGCCCGGTGAGCTGTGTCTCTGAAACTCGGTCCGCGTTCATCAACCTTGCACCGGGGTGGTGAGTTCTCTAGACAGGGCCCTTGCGACCTCTTCTCCCCCAAACTCTATCCGGTCTATGTGCAGGCCAGGAACGCGGGGCGACATCGATCTGCATTATGTGATGCTTTGGTTTGCATGCTATTTATACATAGATTAGCTCTGTTGATTTATTCATTGATTCAAATGTGGTGCAATTCCTTGAATAAAGTAACCTGTATAATTACTTTGCACTGCGCATACTTCTTAAAGTAATTAAATTGATGAAGGCATAATATTCTTGAAGAAAGTAATCTATATAATTACTTCATCAGTGCATGGATATATGGTATGGTGTGGATATGGATGGTTGCTTTGCCTATCGAACAAATTTTTAGCTGGTGTGGATATCCTTGTAACAATAGTTAGTTTCAGTATTCATAATTTCTCTTTCTGAAACAAATCGCTGCTTCATTTGTTTCTGCATTTCGAGATGTTCAGCTACAATGTCCAGTCAAGGACTCACCGAAAGTTTATGTATTTCAGAAAGCTATCTAAATAAAAAAACTCACTTCAGCTGTACAGTTCTTCCATTTTTTCAGCAATCCAGTGTGTCACTACTAATTAGTTAATCACTAGCTTATTTTGTATCACTAGGAGTAGCTCGGCTTGACATGAGTAATAATTCCTTATGGCTTCTTGCTATTACTTGTGAAGGCAAACCAAGTAGCTGGTTATGGTTTTCCCTTTTCAAGACGACATAAGATTATACACCCTCTAATTTATGCATTTAGGTTTTAGCTGTGGAAATGGATTCACCCCTATTTGATTCTCCTAATTACCCCAACCATTTTATGATGGATTGCAAGTAGAAGCTTGCCCAATATGAGGGTAACCCTTCTCAGGTCTTGAAATATTGCTATTTCGTCTTTCTGATTACCATTGTATGTCTGACGTAGATATTCGATTATTTACATCCATCTGAAATTGATTCATCTTCATTATTATATGCATGTTTTTCTATAGCCTGCACCACAGATATATTATTCGACTCCAGAATTATTGAGTTATTCTGAACGTTATGAATTGCTTGGAATCCAATTAAACAAGTCCATGCCTCTGCTTTTTCCGTATCAGTGCACCTTGGAAACAGCAGGGTTCAGCTCCCAGATTACAGTATATGACATGAAATCTATTTATAACATTGCTTTGCTCCTTCCTAAGGCCACTGAAAAAAATCGTAAGGTCGTGTTTCGAGAGTGGGGGCATGCCGGTTTTTCTTACATGTTGTGATTTTTTCAGGCACATGAAGCCATACCGATTGTTCTTAAAGGTGTGATATTGTGCATACATCTGTATCATTTAGTTCTTATGTTGCATGATTTATGGGCATGTTAGTAGTTCTTATCTCAGGCCTCTTTTTTTTTCAAAGGAGATGCGAATGTTGTAAAATATGTTCAGTTTCTTGATTCCTATGCTCATTCTCTGCCAAATTTTCAGGATGGCTGGTGATGTTCAAAATATTAAGGGGAAGTGGCTTGCGTGTTGTGGTCAGTTGAGAAGACTTTTATTGCGATGTACTGTCGGTATTTCCATATTTTGTTGCTCAACTTCAGATGATATACTTTTCAGTGAAATGCAGTAATAAAAAGGAAGATGTATCTTCTGAATTCATTCACTAGTTAATTGAATTCATTCACTAGTTAGTTCTGAGTAGAATTGTTGTTTCTGCCTTAGTTTTTCAAAATCCTTGTTTGTGCCTCACACGTAGTAATTCTTCAGGAATCTGAGAAGAAATTGAGGGATGGATGAAGATGTTTGCAAGGGACTTGGAGACGAAGAGCAAGTATCTATACACAATGTTGCGCAGACGACAAAATGTCAGTGTTTTTGTTCATATTGTAGTTGTCCTGCTGTCGCCTGAGGTGAGCTCAAGACTGAATCCAGCGAGCTTTTCTGGTTCAGGTTGTGTTGATTTTTCTTACATCGCTTCGAACCTAGAGTTCCGCGGTTGTTATTTTCAAAAATACATGTCCTACATCAGTTTTTCGCAGTCAAACCATCAGGGATGAATCTCCTCATGTTTGATAATTGCCCAAATCATCATCAAGTTGTTTAGAGTATAGGAAATATAATCTATTTATTAAATGACTTTATTTATTCCTAAGGCCACTGAAAAATTATAAGGCCACATTTCATGAATGCGACTTTTTTCCTTGTTGTGATTTTTCGGGAACATGAAGCCAAATTGCTATTCTTACATGGTGTGCTAGGCAGACATCCCATCCCACCACCCCATTAATTATATGTTGCATGCTTTTATGGGCATTTCGAGGAATTCTAGTAATTCTTACGTCAAAGGACAGCTTGTAGAATCATCTCGTGAAATCAAGCCTCTTTGTATTAAGTTTATTTTTTCAAAGCCATTCACATGGCTCATCCTTGCGCCTAATTTATTAGATTACATCGAAATAATTGGTTAGCTAGTACCATTTCTAGTTACCACTTACCAGAAACCCATGGTAACACATTTTAGCATCTCTAATACCAAAGTGCAGCCATGACAATATTTTATTGCTTTGCTTATGTGTAAATGGAAGATTAGGTTTCCATGTTTCTTATCATACTATAATAGATACATCACCCCCCAGAATGAGAATATTAGTTCTACAACATGCTAAATTTTATGTTTTACATGGTCAGCCATTGCCTCCATTGGTGCCTTGATGAAGGAAATCACAAGGTGTTCTAGATATAGGGTTTCACCATACGGTAGTGATAAAACACTAGGATTGTTCCTGTTTTTCGCCCTACTCATTTTGTTGTCAACCCTTTTTAGATGCTTCTTACAGAGTTTTTTTTGTTGTTTCATGTACCAAAAGCAAATTACTTACCATTGAGAGGAGAAATGCATAGCCTGTCAATCCACTATGCCTGACCAGAATGCGTTCTGCACCTCTTTTGCTCACTGAACTAGAATTATACAGAAATTTTTAGAACTGTATAAACTTCTGCCAGTACACGTATCAGTGTATATGCGAATGTTGAAAATCTGATTGCAAATGCCTGTAGTTTGTAATTTTGGATGTTCTTTCGGGAAAATTGGACCAACCGACCAAGAACCATGCCCGTAACTCTTACCTTTTGGTAAAAAGCATATGTTTGTTGTTCTTACTTGGCATGATTAAAAAAGTCACTGGTTATCATATTTTGTAATTCTACACAACAGGTTTTGCCGGTAGTTCTTATGTTGCATCAGGTGATGCAAATAGTTTACATCGACGTAAAAAAAAGTATAACCATGCGGTGCAGCGTGGATTGCTGCAATCTAGTATATAGGGATCTTTTTACATCGGTGGTTTTAGAGGAAAAAAGATGCGCACGACCTGACTAAAAAAAAGCAATGCGCACGACCTGCTAGTTACGTTGCGCGCACTACCTGGCCGGTTACATTTCTCATAACTTTCTTACGTCGCATGCAAGAAATTACGCCCCAACCGAATCTCTACTCGCACGATCTGTTTGAGCGCGAAGCGGGCGGGCTGGCCTGACGCGGCTGGTGCACAGTTGGACCGGGGTGCAGAATAATATTCTGCCCAGGGAGTCAAATAGCGCTACCCGTATGTATGTATGTATGTATGTATGTATGTATGTATTGGAATATCCAAAACCTTTTACGATTAGAAACAGTGAGTACAGTAAATAGATAAACTAGTATTCGCGCGTCTTCCCCGTTTCCGGCTTGATCTGCATGAATCACAGGTGTGAATCGCACATCCTACAAATTCTTTGTTTTTTAATGAAAACAAAGGCGACTGCATTTTAGCCAGTCTGCAGAAAATGTGAGTTCCTTTAGCTGGGAAGTAGTCAAGGAGTTGGAGTTGACTAGGTGATTGAAGCTTTCAGCGTTATAGAGTAGCTAGAAGATTGAATAATGAATACAATACTAATTAACCAAGGCAGATAGACTGACTTGTTCCTGCATGCGTTTCTCTTTATTTATGGTACGTACGTAGTACAATGGAGTTGAGGAAGCATCATCGTTGCCGGCGCCCCGGATGGCTGGCTTTTCGGCAGCAACGACTTGTGCTCTCCTCCTCCTCGTCATCTTCAACAACACGGTGGTGTCCGATCCCGGCGAGACCTACGACCATCTCGGCATCGACGTCAGCTCCCTCCGATCGGTGCGCACGCAGCCGCTGCCGAGCTTCGAGCTCACGGACAACCTGACCGCCGCCATCGAGTACAACAATGTTTCCAGCATCTTGTCGGTAACACTATGGCTCGGCGATGATAAGCAAGGCCAGCCGAGAAACCGGAATTACAGCCTTAAGGCAAGGCCAGCTCCGAGGTTGACCTTAAGAGCGCACTGCCGGAACAGGTGTCCGTTGGCTTCTCCGCGTCCACGTCAAACGCCATTGAGCTGCATCAGCTCCGCTTTTGGTCCTTCAGCTCGTCGTTGGAACTTGGAACCGCCACCATCACCGCTGCCAGCAGCAGCGACATCCTCCCCCTCAAGGCCAGGTCCTGGAGCTAGAGCATCTCTAGCAGCGGCTGTATTCGTAGCGCGCGTTGAAAAACCCGCCTTTTTAGTACGTGAGATGGTAAAAAATTGCTCCAGCAGCAGTTGTGAAATAGCCCGCGTCCAAAAAATATTTTCAGCATGCTGCATATGCGCAATCGAAAGCCTCAGATGTAGTGCTCGCGAAACAGCACGCCGAAACGACGAGGCCACACGTGCGAACCCAACTGCCGCAGAAATTTCCGGAATCGCTCCCGCTGCTTGCCGCCGGCGAGAGGAACAGCGGCCGCCCGCCGGAATCGCATCGCCGCCGCCGCCCTGGCCGGAAGCAGCAGAGGAGCAGCAGCTCGCCATTCTTTCCCCACCGAAGCCACCTGCCGTCGAGCCCGCTGCATCACCGCCGTCGAAGGAGCGATTCCGGCCCTCACCGAAGGAATCGGGCCGGGACAGTCCCAGCTCGTCGATTCCGTCCGTTTTTTCCTCGATTTTGTCACCTCCGTCGTGAGTTTATCACAAATCGGAGCACAACACTGGCAACAACAGACGTGCACTAGTGAGGCGAGAAGGACCGGAGCTGAATTTTGAGGAGCCGGCAGCAGAAGCTCTTGACGGCGTTCCTGATCTTGATCGTGCACGATTTTTTTTGTGTATTTTTAGTCAATTTTTTTTGTCCTGTTTGATCTTCTCTTCAAGCACATGTGTGTAAAAGGTTGTTTTTGGCGCTGTATTTTAGCGCGGCTGGTGAAGCATTGTTTGCGTGCTCTATTTTTTAGCGCTTCTGCTGGAGTTGTTGCTTGTTTCGCGCGGTAAACATGGATACATCATGCGTAAAACTACTTTTACAGCGCCAAATTTTAGCGCCGCTGCTGGAAATGCTCTTATAGTAGGGGCAGCTGCTGGCGCAGCAGTGCTAATCGTCAATTTTGTTGGACTGATGAAGCCAGCCCCCAAATTTGTTCTCTATAGCAGGTGGAATATGGTTCCATGTCAGTAATTATCATCGGCCGGCTCTAGTAATCCGATCTATTCATCATATGCAATCGAAGAACTCACTCTTTGGCTCTTAATTTTCTGTCAGACAAAAAGTACTGCAACAAAGTACTGCAACTTCCCCTGTCACTTTTCACCGATGAAAATGGGAACTCGTATCCGTATCTGAACCTTTCCCGGTGTGCGTTCTGTCCCACAGTCGGACTTTTCTTTTACATCGAAATACTTAGCAATTTCAAAATATGTGAATTTGTACATATGTGGTGTGTTAACCTATATATAAACTGAAATATAAAATGCTTTGTTGAATATCACAAAGCTGCAACTCGAAGGCACATGTCTCATCAGCTTCACACATAACCTCTCAATTGCTCCCTCCGTTTCTAAATGTTAGATGTTTTATCTTTTTCTAACCCACACGTATTTAAACATGTTTAAGTGCAATATCGATGTGAACCTTGCACAAAACATGTTTAGATATGCGTGGACAAAAAAAATACTAAAATATCGTATATTTAGAAACGGAGGGAGTAGGACTTAGCATAAATAGCATAGCACGGGTTGATCTTTATTTTTAAACGGACATGATCTTTTTTGCCTCATCTCATTATTTAAGAAGAGTAGAATTACCCGGTTAGTTTGTAAGAATATTTATACGTGTGCGACTAGATAGATTAGGAGTCCGTCTTGTATTCCAAGTCTTAAGCTTCTTGCTCCCAAGTTTGTACCACTATATCCCCACGAGGGTTCAATCAATACAACAACAAAGATTAAAGTTTCTACAATATTTTTCCACATAGTTAACGGAGAAGTGGTCTAAAGCCAAAATAAATACATAAATGCCATCATGAAACACGACCGTGTTGTGTACCCTGAGTCCCTGACCAACCTAGCTACCGAGACAAAGCACCTTTCGGCATTACACTTGTCGAAACCCTCTTTCAGCACTAGTCACGCCGATAGCGCGTTATTTCTGAAATTGACTCAAAACGTTCTGAATTGGCCATATATTTCCTAGCCGTTCTACAAGCTCGATCTATGGTTTTGTACTCACCTTTTTTTATTTCCTTTTATGATTCGCTTGGTTGTAGCGGATCACGCATCGTAGCTTTTTGCCAGCATTACGATTTTACGATGGGGTGGCAACAAGCACGGCTAGACTGGCAGGTGGGGGCACGAGGTCCTCCATGGTGCTGGATCTGCTCTCCGACGTCCCGTTCGGTACTGCTGTCTTTAGCGGTGGTTTGAGGTGCCCTCAGCTAGTGTGGCGCTTCCTCGAGACGACCTTCGTGGACTGGCGCGAGTTGTTGGAGCTGGTGGGAATGGGATGGCTTCTCGCGGTAACATGGCTTCACAGTGAGTGCCGGTGCGGAGCTCCACTCCATGAATCTGTGACGATGGCGGACGCTAAGAAGGTGTCTGTGTTTGTATCTGGAGAGCTGTTTTGCATACGGCGGTCTAGTCGGCAGGCTCACGGTGGACGGTCTGGACACCCCGTGGTGAAAATCATGCTCCAACAACTCTCAGAGGCGTTATACCGAGCTTATGCTTTGGGTGAAGAAACCCCAGATCTTGTTTTGCTGGATCAGAAGATGGTTACTCTTCCAACATCGTCTCTCTCCTTGGAGGCATTGTCACGGCGAAAGCCTGCTTGAAACTACTGTAGTTGTTCTTATCCTTCTTAATTCTTCTATTAAAATAAAAGTCACTCAACCGTGCCAAAATTGAAAATAAAATATACATGAAACATATGCGCCGACGATTAGGTTCCATTCCCGTAGTTGGTTTCTAGTGTCGTCAACTCTAACTTCTAAATTCTAGACTAAAGTTTACACATTTTCGATGAATTTTGTCAAATTCATCACAGTCGTTGGACCGCTTGAAATTTTCTTTCATGAGTAGATGTATTTCATCCTTCGTGGTGTAACCTTTTTGTTTGAAGGAACATAATGAAATTTATGTCCACTATGTGTGTTTTCCTATATATATAGACGCTACATAAAATATGTATATATCTGTCGAAACGAAAGTTAACGTGATAGTTATAGGGAAGGGTGAGATACATCTATTCGTGAAAGGAAATTTCAAATGGTCAAATTAGTGCGATGAATTTGAAAAAAATTATCAAAAAAAGTGTGAACTTCTATCCAAAATTAAAAAGTTTAGTCGGCGAAAGTCGAAACCAATCATGGGAATCAATGTAGGAGATATGCCCTACAGGCAAATAAATAAGTAGTATTTATCGCATTATCTCATAAAGTTTATAATAGGTTTTTGTGTTATGCTATAACTGTATTAATCGGAATTATTAATACACGTGTAATACATAGACAACCAGAGTCCCTAGTGAGCCTCTATATGAACTAGTCCATTGGGCAACAGTTGATCGAGATTCCCGATCAAGGACAATGACGTTGGTTGACAATGGGGTCATCTTATTGATAGAATAAGGTGATGGACATACGCAAAGTATTGCAACAAGATCGTATTACGATGTTTGTCATTTGCAATAGATAAGTAATATGATAGCTTATTCCTTAGACCGTGAGATCGTGCTGATTACTACTTCGTAGGAGTACTTTGAGAACATCAAACGTTGTGTCTTACATAGCATGACAATAACGGTGTCCATCTTGGGTATCCCGAAAGAGTATGTTAAGATGTAAGGATCAAGAGCGGGATTTGTTCATTCTTGTAATGGAAAGATACTCTGGGCCCACTCGGTGCGATTGCATCTATATATAGCTGCGCAGCTTATGACTAGGTCATGGAGATGTAATATCACAGACGAGTTAATAACCTATGTCGGTAACGAGATGCAACAGGACATTGGATGTCTACAATCACATCTCGGACAAGGTAGTATCGCAGAGACAAAGGGAATGAATATCATGTTTATGGTTCAACGACGATATTCGTAGAATGCACAGGGACCGTCATATGCATCCAGGTATCCCTGGCGGTCATTGGCGAGCGAAAGGTCTCGACCATGTCTGGAGTGTTCTCGAACCGTAGCGTAACAAACTTAAGGTCTTAACGACACCTGGAGAAGGTTCTGGATTTTATAGGATTTTATTGAGAGAGAGAGAAATGATCCGGAAAGGGTTCCGGTGGTCCGGAAGGAGTTCCGGGGAAATCTGGAATGGTTCCGGAAATGTCCGAAAGATGTTCGGGTGGTCCGGAAAAATGTTTCGGGGTCACGGGATATTAAATAGTATTTAAATATATTAATTATGAATTAATTATATTTTATATTAATTTAATTATTAAATAATAAAGGAAAAAGGGGGCAGCCCACCTAAGTGGGCCAATTGTGGCCCACTAAGGTGAGCCGCACCAAACAAAGGAAAGGGGGGCTTGGGCCCCTAGTCCAATTCGGACTAGGAGGCCGGCCGAACCCCCCTCCCCCTTCCTCTCCTTTAGTCCCACATGGGGGAGGCAAGGTGCTTGCACACCCCCTCCCCCCTTTATATAGCAAGGCATATTAATTGGATTAATAACACAGAAAATACAATTAATATTGTAGCAAGCCGGCCGAGCTGTTTCTCCGCCCGTTTTGCCTCCTCTCTCCACCAAAGCTATACCGTCGGGCGCCGTTGCCCTGCGGGATTCCAGAAAAGTTCTACCCCTGCGATTTCAGCTAGATCTGAATGACCGGGGGTTGTTGTTAAGCTCCGTATGTTTGCGAGTGCTCGGAGGCGCCACATTTGAGGAGCCAGGGCGACGTCGTCTCGCCCACCAAGCAGCCCTGTCGCTGCCCTGCCGCCGGCACCACCCCCCCCCCCCTCGGCTGCCGGCGCCACGCCACCTTCCGCCCGACTCCCGTCGACGCAGGTCATCGTTGACACCCCGGCGTTATCATCTACATCATCGGAGAAGGTCGGCTACGTACGACTTCATCAGCAACGCTTGTGCGGGAGCGTAATCCCCGCCATCGGTCTACATGGAGGTAATGTGACCCGTTCCGCCACCGTTATCACATGTACTAGATAGATAGATCCTGGCTAGTTAGGGCGTTCTTACGCTAGAAAAATTATTGTTTTCTGCACCGGAACCCCTTCAGTGGTATCAGAGCCGATCTATGCGTAGTAATGCTGGTACGATTAGAACTCATGTTGAATGAGGACGTCTTTCTTATATTTGCTACCCTCTAGCGTGCACTTGCGATGCCTTCGGTATTGAGTTGATGAAGCGGCCCGGACCGACTTTACGCGTACGCTTACGCGAGACTGGTTCCACTACTGACATACGGCTTGCACCGTATATGTGGCTGGCGGGTGTCTGTTTCTCTCTCTTTAGTCGGCAAAGCATTTTCAATGGAGGGCCCGAAAGGGATGCTTAAACATGCAATTATACGATTGACGTTGTGGTACAAAGTTCGTAGGTAGGGAAACGGTTCTCTTACGAATAAGCCTATATGCCACGTAAAACTTGCAAAACTAAATAAAGGTAGAGGCGTCTAACTTTGTTTTGCAGAGGCGTTATTTTATGTGACATGGTTACGGTAAGTTTGATATTACTCGTACTGTCGGAGGCAATGGAGGGCACTGTAGACTCAGAGCCATGCCGGAGCGCCCGGGGCCAGGCACATGGCGCCATGGAGGTCCAGGCGCATCGACCATGTCACATCGCACTTCATTGCATCATTATTGTGTGCTGTTGTGTGTGCATCCTGTTGATTGCTTATATGTTAGATATACAACGGTAGCAACTTAAATAGGATGATCCCTAACAAATACCAAAAGTGTGTTCTCCCTCGTTGCGCAACACCAAGAAAGTTCTACGTTATGAGGCAGGCCGTGATGATCGGGTGTCAGACATATCGTCGTTCGCATACAGTGGGTGTAAGCCATGTTGCACGCGCGGGGTCTTCGAGGTTTGATTGGCGAGCCTAGCATATGCAGATATGGCCTCGGAACACGGGAAGATCGAAAGATCGAGCATGAGTCACATAGTTGTTGTGATCGACATTTTATGTCCACCTTTGAAGCTGTGCCGCCGGCCGTGACGATCGGGGGTGGTATGGTGGATGGGGGTCGTGTAATCGCTATTATTATTTTAGGGATAATAATTTTAGTGGAGTGTGTTTGATAATATGATTATAAAACTAAAACTCACATATATTATAAACTTTACCTTACCTCTTTTGCGATCACATCTGTAGACTACGGAACTATACTTCGGTTACTTCCTTAAGAATCCAGATTCCACCCTAGAAGCCGACGGGTCCAACTTCATCAAATGGTACAATGGTTTTAGAAACATTCTCCAACACAACAACATCCTATATGTCCTCGATGAAGCGTTAGGAGAAAGACCAGATGATTCTGCTAGCGAGGAGGAGGAAGATGAATTCCGTAGGCGTCGAGACATATTCATAGAAGTGGAGATCACCATGACCGTATGCCTAGCACCTGAGTTGAAAGAGTTGTTTCAACACATGGAGCCATATGTCATGATTGATGCGATCAAAACGCACTTCAAAGATGAATTGAGGCATGAGCAATTCAGGCAGCTTAGAAAGTTCCAGACCATTCACATGGAGGAGCATACCTGTCTGAAGACTCATTTGAAGAGATTGTATGACATCTATTTCAAGCTGACAAATGTCTACGATTACTGGATGGCGGATTCATGGGCTATTCAGACTGTGCTGATATCTCTGCCTCCAAGCTATGAGGAGCATGTGCGTGAATATGTTTTGAAGGCAGACAATATGAACTTTTACAAGTTCGTGTCCGAATTCAAATCATTGGAAGTTGATTCCATCGAAGGAGAAATCTTCGACGCTACAGGTATATATTTGATATACAGAATTGTGAGTGTATTCAACACTTGATATGTGATAAAGTATCTGATACTTGTTCTGTTTATGAAACAGGCCCTGATTATTACTTATCTGTGGCGAATGATGATGTGACCCGGCACTGAAGATGACAATCAAGGAAGTTGATGACCAGTGGTGTTCACGTCCTCAAGTTATCATAGTTATCATTAATAGTTTTGATAAGACCTTTTTGTAATAGTGAGAAAGTGTGTTTAGTGTCTTGATTGTTACAAGACATAGTTATTCATATATGTAATAGAACAAATCAGTTGTTTTATGTTATGAAACAAAGCAGTTGTTTTATGTTATGAGTAATTTGTATCACATCTCAATTACATTATGCGTATGATATACATTTATAATAGCGGAATGATAAAATTATGTGTCCAAGGAATAAAAGTTTTTGTTACTAGAACAAACACCATTGAATTTCATCATAAAGGCAATGTAAGAAGTAATAGATACTTTTGATCTATTTAAGTATTACATGTGCCGAATTGATTAGTTTGAAATTAGTATTGAAGTGTCAATATGAAAGGGAATTAATTAAGAGTCATATCGGATGATTGTTAAATTAATTATATGGTGATTTTTCCTTGATCAGAATTCTTCTATGATTATTGGTAAATAAGTGTATTTGCATAATAAATCATGAGTCTGAAATTTATTTGATAAAAGATCAAATGGGGTTTTTCAGAAGAAAGATTTGTGAATATCGTATTCGCAAGATTCGATCAAAAGGGCAATATTTTTGAATTGTGGTTTCAACACAAAAGACTTGTGGAAATTCGTTTCACAATATTATAATATCATATATGGTGATATGTGAAGTATTATAATCATACTATATTTTAGATAAAGTGTGGTCTTTCAGAATCTGTCTTAAAATCTCTTAATATGTTCGAAACATTATAGTCGATGTCCACTTTAGAAAATAGATGTTTTTCAATGGTAATTCGTGAGATCGACAATAGTGTCATTATATAGATGATTATACGATAATTCAGAATATACACGAATAGTTCTTTGTAGATCACTCACATTGGATGAGAGTGTATTCCAAAACCCAACAGAAACAAAACTTGTATTGTTGTCTATGTAATTCCGAGGAAAATATGATTTTTCGAATTATGGTTAATGGAATAAAATTAGAAGCTTGAAATAAGGTGTCAGACCTATATTCATAAAAGTAGAATATTGGAAAGTGTTCCAAAAGATATATGTCTACAAATGAAAATTTGATGATTAAGAGTGAAGGAGACTAGAAAATTGTTTTCTGCTTGCAATCCTCTTCGTGAAGATCATAATATTTTCATGAAAGAAGCTTCTAAATAAAGTGCTGTTATATTTAATATTGCTGTCAGGTCACAGCATAATATTGAGTGTTTCAGATCTTGTTGACAGATCAAGGTGCACCTTATGAATACAAAGAAAGTTGAGAAAATATCAGAATACGAACAAAGGCTTTTGAGCCTGAAAATCCAAGTTACATTTAGAAAGGATTAAAACAGTAAATGTTGTTATAATTCCTTTTGGAGAAATAAGATTTTTGATCATCATGTAAATTGTTATATGAGAAATGTAACTATAAGAAAGACGTGAAAGCATATTTTGTCCAGAAATGTGTCTTGGACAAAATCAAATTTGTTGACTACATTTATGTAGACATGCTTGAAGTCTGTGGGATTTGTGTTAATGTAATACTGTAGTTTGTATTGAATTCGAATTGATGAGAGATCAATGATTTTGGTTTGACCAAAATATCGAGATAAATTATGAATTTAAGTGGGAGTCAAAGTTAGTTTACTCGGGTAGAATATGTAAGGGACATATTTTTGAGTGGGAGCTTAGAACCTCAAATATGTAGAAGACATGTTTTTGAGTGGGAGCTCGTGTTCTCAAATGTGTGGAGACATAATTTTAGTGGGAGCCGAATTCATCTTGTGTAAATGACACATTGTGAATTGTACCAGTAGAATTAATGAAGTTGTGAAAACTATTTGAAAGTTAGTGTCTATTTGGAATAGAACGGGAATTTTAAATAGTTAGTCGAGTTGTTTTGGATTATGTCTGAGGAGTCAGAATAGATTAAAAACCAAAGGATGGTCCTTGGAAATCCAATTATTCATTAAGAGTAATGATACACGGTAATAGTGGTTGTATGACATGTTGGTCTATTATGTGATATTAGACATTATACAGAAACCATATTATGTGCTCGATAAAATATGACCCATGTTCTTAAAAGAAGAACAATTATGAAAGTAAATTTCGAATTTACTGGAAGTAGAAGTGTATTAGTTATTAGATTGACATTGGAGTGTCAAGTCTTCAGATTAGGTGCGGAAATATATAGATATCGCGAGATTGTAAATGTTACAAGGAGTTCTCTATGACTGAGTGTGTTTGCAAGGCAATTATCTGGTTAACAGAATCAGAGTAAGCGCTGGGAAACAGAAGTCTCACTTAGTTATGGTATTTGTATGTATATGTTATTAGATAACATGATGATATCAAACAGGTTGATATCAATGGATCGCAAAAGAATGCACAATTATGAATTGTACAGATTGTCAGAGTAACACTCTTCCACTAGCAAGCATTATCATATAACGCTTATTTGATAAGGGGTTTCGATGAGGTAAAATGCAACTAGTTTATTTGTACTCTAGTGCAAGTGGGAGACTGTAGGAGATATGCCCTAGAGGCAAATAAATAAGTAGTATTTATCGCATTATCTCATAAAGTTTATAATAGGTTTTTGTGTTATGCTATAACTGTATTAATCGGAATTATTAATACACGTGTAATACATAGACAACCAGAGTCCCTAGTGAGCCTCTATATGAACTAGTCCATTGGGCAACAGTTGATCGAGATTCCCGATCAAGGACAATGACGTCGGTTGACAATGGGGTCATCTTATTGATAGAATAAGGTGATGGACATACGCAAAGTATTGCAACAAGATCGTATTACGATGTTTGTCATTTGCAATAGATAAGTAATATGATAGCTTATTCCTTAGACCGTGAGATCGTGCTGATTACTACTTCGTAGGAGTACTTTGAGAACATCAAACGTTGTGTCTTACATAGCATGACAATAACGGTGTCCATCTTGGGTATCCCGAAAGAGTATGTTAAGATGTAAGGATCAAGAGCGGGATTTGTTCATTCTTGTAATGGAAAGATACTCTGGGCCCACTCGGTGAGATTGCATCTATATATAGCTGCGCAGCTTATGACTAGGTCATGGAGATGTAATATCACAGACGAGTTAATAACCTATGTCGGTAACGAGATGCAACAGGACATTGGATGTCTACGATCACATCTCGGACAAGGTAGTATCGCAAAGACAAAGGGAATGAATATCATGTTTATGGTTCAACGACGATATTCGTAGAATGCACAGGGACCGTCATATGCATCCAGGTATCCCTGGCGGTCATTGGCGAGCGAAGGGTCTCGACCATATCTGGAGTGTTCTCGAACCGTAGCGTAACAAACTTAAGGTCTTAACGACACCTGGAGAAGGTTCTGGATTTTATAGGATTTTATTGAGAGAGAGAGAAATGATCCGGAAAGGGTTCCGGTGGTCCGGAAGGAGTTTCGGGGAAATCTGGAATGGTTCCGGGAATGTCCGAAAGATGTTCGGGTGGTCCGGAAAAATGTTTCGGGGTCACGGGATATTAAATAGTATTTAAATATATTAATTATGAATTAATTATATTTTATATTAATTTAATTATTAAATAATAAAGGAAAAAGGGGGCAGCCCACCTAAGTGGGCCAATTGTGGCCCACTAAGGTGAGCCGCACCAAACAAAGGAAAGGGGGGCTTGGGCCCCTAGTCCAATTCGGACTAGGAGGCCGGCCGAACCCCCCTCCCCCTTCCTCTCCTTTAGTCCCACATGGGGGAGGCAAGGTGCTTGCACACCCCCTCCCCCCTTTATATAGCAAGGCATATTAATTGGATTAATAACACAGAAAATACAATTAATATTGTAGCAAGCCGGCCGAGCTGTTTCTCCGCCCGTTTTGCCTCCTCTCTCCAACCAAAGCTATACCGTCGGGCGCCGTTGCCCTGCGGGATTCCAGAAAAGTTCTACCCCTGCGATTTCAGCTAGATCTGAATGACCGGGGGTTGTTGTTAAGCTCCGTATGTTTGCGAGTGCTCGGAGGCGCCACATTTGAGGAGCCAGGGCGACGTCGTCTCGCCCACCAAGCAGCCCTGTCGCTGCCCTGCCGCCGGCACCCCCCCCCCCTCGGCTGCCGGCGCCACGCCACCTTCCGCCCGACGCCCGTCGACGCAGGTCATCGTTGACACCCCGGCGTTATCATCTACATCATCGCGGCAAGTTCTCCGGGACCTTGAGGTCGGCTACGTACGACTTCATCAGCAACGCTTGTGCGGGAGCGTAATCCCCGCCATCGGTCTACATGGAGGTAATGTGAACCGTTCCGCCACCGTTATCACATGTACTAGATAGATAGATCCTGGCTAGTGAGGGCGTTCTTACGCTAGAAAAATTATTGTTTTCTGCACTAGAACCCCTTTCAATCAAATCTAGTCGTCGACGCGCATATATTTCATGTATATTTATCTCGAATCAAGATAGGGCTAACAAATTTTGTTTTAATTATTGTTTGATTAGCAAACTCAATATTAAGGTTCGGCTCGAGCTACTTTCACTATGGAGAACTAGGCAGTGGCCTAGTGGTAAGGGTTGCAGTGGCACACCTTTGTGCCCAGAGTTCAACTCCCATCGAGAGCGGATTTCTGGTGCCTCAACCGGGTGGGATTCTACTATATCAAAAAATTCATGGATGCTAGTGCCTATGAAATTTCATTTTACTGTGAAGGCTCCTTTCGACAGGGTCCAGGACGAAAGGAATTCAGCCCTCTCCATGCAGAAGCCAGTGCTTTCGGCCCAGTCCATGAAAACAACGCGTTATTTTTTAAATTGACCTAAAACACGTGCTATTTTTAAATAAATGTTTTAAAAAATATTATAAAAAACCAGGTTACACACCCACGGACATGAAGTGGCACTACCCCAGAATAAATATGTGTCAGTCTTGGTGCATGCTCTCTCATTTGGAGTACACAGAGGCTATTACCTCCAGGTCATGCTATTTATTCATGAACTTTCGACGGTTGCTATCTTCAATCCAAGAGAATTTAATTTGGTCATTCAAGACGTGGAATGTGCTTCTAAATGATTACTAGATATGCATATGTTTATGAAATATCAAGTTTGATGACACTCCAGCACAGATAAACAATCTCTTATGTTTGATATTTCACTATCATTTTGGTGTCTCGCTTTTTTAACAAGAGATTATTTATTGTATGCAAATTTATAATTTAAATGATATACGTAATTAAATTCATGTGTCGTGCTGATTCAGCATTTAACACGGTTGAACCTGATTTGAATTTGGGATACCATGAACCGACATGTTCCATATTTCTGGCGTCAAACGTGAATGGAAGACAAATATCTGAAGGACTGTCTCTTCACACCCTGAATGTACTATTTGCTTGTATTGATTTCTCTCTCAAGTGCGCAAGGTGATTTTGCCTTCTAGTGTGACAAACATTATAAATTTGAAATTTGAAGGTATGTATAAGCCGTAAGCAATAAATGTGCATGACACGTGCTCTATTAGTAGTGCATTAAGAACCGGTATTGAGATATTTATTCGGTACTGTTTACAGATGTTCATGAAAAATTCATGTAAATAAATAGATTACACATTAATAAAATAATTTCATAAGAGACATTTGTTATATCTTTCGGTGATATTCAAGTACAAAGGAACACCAACTAATATTTAATATCCTAATTAATATTGACAATCATGTGATTACACTATGTAGACAAATAACTAATTATATTCTAATATTATGGCTTGCCAAATAGATATATAGAGAAGAATAAAAGTTTAGTACAAATTATAAAATTTAGATTCACCCCTAGGTTCCAATTTTCAGATAATAATGACATTTTCATATAAATAGATAGACTACACATTAATAAAAATAGTGCGGAGAGCCAGGCGGGCCCAATTCATCTCCTCGGACACCAACTCGGCGCGCCGCCATAGAGCTCTAGAGTTGATGGACCCGATGGCCCTCTCTATGAAATATCAAGTTTGCTACGCGACCGAAGCACCGCTGCTGCTGTTGGCAAAAACAAGGCCGTCGAGAGCGTGTACCTGCACCAAGACGCAGTCGCCTCCATTGACGCGGATGTACTCGCGTGTCTGCTCGAAAGAATGCGCAAGGTGCATCAGGGCCGGCCCTAACATGGCGGAGGGCCGATGCAAGAAAAGAAAATAGGGACCTTTTATATAATTAATAAGGAATGATTTTATATTTCAATAACAATTTATGGGAGACAATAGAGATCTTACAGCACAAGGAAATTTTAATAGAAACATTACACAAATTAGTATGACCTGCTATTAAAAGTTGGAACAAAGGCACATGCGTTTGGATGATTGAAGCTTCATTGGTTGTTGCTGTAGCTTACCACGAATTCCACCAAGGCACCAAGCCACCAACAATGCCCTGCATTGCTGCCACTGCCTGCAACGGGAACCTACTTGCCCCGGCCGCCGGGCGCCCTGCCTTCACCACTGTTCTTATGTCAAAATTAAAAGAATTAGGGTCAGGTCAGGCTTCGCTTACAAAAAGGGTCGGTTTGAGCAGATCGAATGAAAAAGTGCAAGCCATGAGGATATATAGAGGAGAGAACTTGCATGTGGTAAGATGGTTAGAAGTGTGGTTGTACCCTTAGCCCATCAGAGTTCAAATCCCAGATTTAACGCTGGTGTTTCTCATTTATGTGGAATATTCTTCAGTGGGAGGCGACGTTTCCATCGACAACGAGGCGCATGTGGTCTCTTGGAGGTGCTCATGGGGGTAGGGTGTGCGTGCTTGTGTTCATAAGGGTGAGTTTATGCGCGTATATGTGAGCGCTTGGGTTGTACGACTGTGTTTCGGAAAGGGGATTCTACTAAACGTTGCAAGTCAGGACGATCTCCTCCGTTAAGGCCAAACTGCTAGAATTTGCTGCGGGACATGCTTGCCATCAGGGGATGGCCTCACGACCCAACCTGTCAGCTTTGTCTAGACGCACCCGAGACCGCAAACCACTTTTGCAAAGACTGCCCTACACCATCGCCACGGGGATCTTGGTCAACTCTTGGGAGGAGAATGGCAACCAGGTTCCTGGACGACATGATCAAGGGGAAGCCAAAGACCACTCAGAGGCGTACTAGTGGTCGTTTGCTTTATGTCCTCTAGAACGTTTGGAAGGAACGAAACAAACGATTTTTCACCGGAAAATGTATGACTTTTGTCGAGATCACCACCCTTGCTAGGGAAGACATTCTGCAGCGGGGGCGTGCTTTCTCCATTTTGGTTTATTTTCGTGGTTTTTGGCATGTTTACCACTTAAATATCTAAACATGCCATCTCTATACAGTGCGTGTTCTGTTCCCCCCTATCGATATATGAAAAGGCAGTGCTCCTGCCGATTGCTCCAAAAAAAGAATTTGCTGCGGGAGAGGGGTACCCATCGCTGGCGTGATCATGGGATGCGGAAGGAGTGGAGAAGAACAAGGACGCCAGAGGAGAGCAGCAGGAGCCGATGCGACAAGAGGGAGGCGAGCGTGCGCCTTCTGTCCACCACAAAAGTTTGGTGCGCTTGCAACAAGCTATTGGCCTTCATACACACACTTGGGTAGGGGGCTCAAACCTTCGGGGGCAGTCCGGCCGCACCTGCTCAGGGCCGGGCCCGGGTGCGTGGGCCTAGGGGCGGGCCGGAGCGAGGCGGTCACGCCATTGGAGTCTGCGGGAGGGGCGAAGTCGTGAGGGAGTGCGGAGCAGCGAGGCGGAAACTGCTTGTGGTTGGAAAGGGACGGCGGTTACGTCCCTCAGAAACATAGTTATAGTAGCAATGATGTGGACCCGAACCCATAGATATTCCCGTTTACATGGCGATTACTTGTTCCGGAAGGAGACGAATGTGAGTCGGTACCTGAATCATGTTTGCCTCTTCTGTTCCATAGCCCCCTCTCAGTTTGAGCTCCCCATGACAATCTTGGGTGCTCCTGATGCTCTTACCGATGAAGTTTTGCTCGATATTGTCATGAATTTCCCTATTTCTGCCAATTTATTCTCGAGCCTTCTACTCTCACTGCCATTTGTGTTGTTGATGTTGAGGTGGAGAGTGCTTCTTCCAGCCGTCCGCGTGATCGTCCTCGTAAGAGCATCACTAGCAGTGCCCTCAAACTGCTAACCCTCAAAACCAGTTTGAGGGCCGAGAAAACGCGAATTTGAAGGCCCAAAACGACCGGCGCAGATCAGTGCCCTCAAACTAACCCTCTGTTTTGAGGGTTAGTTTAGATTCTGTTTTGAGGGTTAGTTTGAGGGCACTGATCTGCGCGCCGGCCTTCAAACCCTCAAAACAGGATTTCGACAGTTTTATCTGAGAATTTCATACAACAGCCAAAAATAACAGTTTGAAGCACATAATAATAATTCTAGCTAGCATAAAACACCAGCAAATAATAGTTCCAAACACACAATAGTAAGTCGACTTATTACAACAATGTTCATTGCAAATTACAATAATAGTTCGAAGCAAATAGAACATGAATAAGTGTTCGAATCAAACATAACATGAATCAAGTGAACAAAGGGATCAGTGGCCACGGCCATGCAGCTGCCAATGGTGCTCGACCAGATCATCACGTAGCTGTTTATGAGTGCTGGCATTTTCAATATCCCGATGTGCTTGGAGAAAAGCTTGCAGGCGATCGGGGTTCCTCTCCGCTCGCACTCGAGTACCAACATTGTCATAGAAACATGGCAAGTTTAACCCCCTCTCATCCTCGAGTATCATGTTGTGTAGAATGACACAACACTTCATGATGTTCACAAGAGTTTTCTTGTCCCAAAAACGAGCTGGACCCCGAATAATGGCAAATCTAGCTTGCAAAACACCGAAAGCTCTCTCAATGTCTTTGCGGGCTGCCTCTTGTGCCTTTGTGAAAGTAGCTTCTTTCTTTGATAATGGTTGTGTTTTCTTCTCTTTAATGGACTTCACAAGAGTTGGCCACTCAGGATAAAAGCCATCGGTGAGATAGTATCCCATTGTGTACTCATTGTCCATGACTTTGTAATTGCAAGTTGGAGCATCACCTGAAGCTAGTCTTGCAAATAAAGGAGACCTTTGAAGCACATTGATGTCATTGAGTGTTCCCGGCAACCCAAAAAATGCATGCCAAATCCATAAGTCCTCCGATGCCATGGCTTCAAGCACAATGGTAGCATCACGGTTTTTACCGCAATACATTCCATGCCATGCCTTCGGGCAATTTTTCCATGTCCAATGCATGCAATCTAGACTACCAAGCATGCCTGGCCATCCCCTTTTTTCATTCATCTCCATCAATCTCTTTGTGTCATGCTCGTTCGGAGCTCGAAGATACACATCACCATACATACGGATGACCATCTTGGCAAACTTACGCACGGACTCCGTGGTTGTATCTTGTCCAATGCCAAGATACTCGTCCGTATAGTCCGCGGGTATGCCATAGGCGAGCACCCGCATTGCCGCCGATATCTTCTGAAATGCACTAAATCCCATGGTGCCGGCTGCATTTCTACGTCGCTTGAAATAGTTTGAGTTGGCCTCGCAATCACTCACTATTTTCACAAACAAGTCGCGGCGCATTCGATATCTTCTACGGAAGAGGCGGGGTGGATATGTTGGTACCTCTGCAAAATAATCTTGCATGAGTTGCTCGTGGCCGAGAGCGCGGTTCCTATGGATGCAAGTGCGACCCATCTTCGACCCCTGCCTTCGATCAAGCAGCATCGCTCGGTCCTCAATCTCCTTCACGGCGACGAGACCAACCGTCATATCGATGTCATCATCGTCGAGCAGCTCTTCGATGTCCGAATCATCCGAAGATGACCAACCGGAACTTTCGGACGTCCATCTAAAAATTTAGACACATACAATTAATCTAAATACAATGAACAAAAATGAAAATGAACAAAATGAAAATGAAAATGTGCTTACCGTCGGCGGCGCGGCGAGGTCGGAGGAGGCCGGGCTTGTCGTGGGCGGGGTCGGAGACGCGGCGAGCTCGGAGGAGGCCGGACTCGTCGCGGGCGGGGTCGGAGGCGCGGCAAGGCGGAGGCGGACGGAGACGAATCGGGCGAGCTCCGGGCGACGGGGCGAGGTCGGGGCGGCGGGGCGAGGTCGGGGCGAGCTCGGGGCGGCGGGGCGAGGTCGGAGGAGGCCGGGCTCGGGGCGGGAGAGGCGGAGGTGGACGCGGACGGGAGGCGGCGGAGGGGGACGCGAGGCGACGAATCCGGGTGGAGGGCGAGGCAGAGGAGGCCGGCGGCGAGTAGGGGCGAGCTCGGGGCGGCGGGGCGAGCTCGCCGGAGGACGAATCGGGGCGGCGGGGCGAGCTCGCCGCGGGCGGAGGAGGAGGACGCGAGGAGGAGATGGGGAAATTTCACACCCGCTACCTACCGTTGACCGGATTGAAGGGGCCTTCAGTTTTGCCTCTGGACCTGCACTAGTCCAGGTCGAAGGTGGGTTTGAGGGTTCGGCCTTCAATTTTTTTTGAGGGTTAAAGGGTCTGCGGGTTCTGTTCCGCGCCTCGTTTCGGACTCAATCTTCAAAAAAGCGGTTATTTTGAGGGTTTGACCAGTTTAGGGCACTGTTAGTGATGCTCTAAGCCTGCTGCTCTGGCGGTGGAGACGTAGGTCCGTCCCTGCACTCGCAACAACACGGATGGTTTTCATGTAGTACTATGAAGCATCACCGGATCGTGCTCCGCGTCGCAACCCATCTTCTACCCCTAAAGCTGCTGCGCCGGCGGTTCTACAGATTGAAGAGATGCAACGTTTTGTGCGCGTGGAACGTTGCCATTGCAACCGATGAGCTCTCGGAAGAGCGTGTGTCATGCCGTTTGGGTGCAGTCTGTCGCGTCTGCGTACTGTGTTGTGTGTTCTGTGTGGTCTGAAGTTTAGTTGGGTGCAGTCTGCGTACTGTGTGTTAAGCTGGAACATTAGGGGCGTGAATTTATCACTACCAAAATCAAAGAAAGTTCGGAGTCCATTATCTGCTCGTCGCGGAGAACTAACATTTAAGCCCCAATTAGTTAGCACCTTGGGCCCAAAGATTTGCCAATTGTGCACAGAAAACTAGCATTTCTTTACTGAACACTCTGATAGCTAGCTGCAATGAAATTATTCTCATGTTAGATGAATTTGAAGGACTAGACGGTTATTGAGTGGAACTTCAGAAACATCGCTAAGACAAGGTTGCTGCATTTTCTTCCAAAACGGATTATTGGAAAATTTGAGTGGAACTTCAGAAACATTGTTAAACCAAATGAGGGTGTTGACACGTACAATGGGCTTATTCCAGGGTTCCATTGTGTTAGAGATATAGGGTGCCTTTGGTAGACTAGGCTGATTTCAGCACCACTGCGTCAGGGAGAGATGAGATAGTCTGCGCGTTCGAGACGGGTCACGGGCCAGGGAATGCACTTCGTTTGGTGGCCTGGTTGCATCTGTTGCTACCTAAGTGCCAGTGTGTTTGGTTGCCATTTTGGACACACGGGAATTGCTTCTCCTCACCACACACATGTCTAAACCTGGGACAGAGTCCCAGGTCCAAAAGAATTGTTCAGCAACCTCTTGTAGGCCAACACTACACAAGCATATTCACAAAAGGATTATTTAACGGCCTCTTGAGGCCAACACTATAGAAGCATAAACATAAACAGGAGGACAACCCCGCCGCCTTCACTTGCATGCCGCCTCCCAGGGGCCCTGCCGATGCTTCCTGTAGGCCCAAACGACCTCCATGGAGGAGGCCATCCTGTAGACCTAGACGCGGAAGCCGTCGTCCATGGGGGTGAATACGACGGTGTCGTTCTCCTCCAGTTCTGCACAATATCAAAGCTATTAGAATCATCGGCACAATGCCGATGCACATTGGTAATGTGCAATGCCGATGCACATTGGTAATGTGCAATGCCAATGTGCAAAGCCAGTGCACAATGTTGATGCACAATGGCAATGTGCATCAGCATTGTGTATCGGCTTCTAACAATTACATGCTTCTAACAATCATCTACACGCCAATACTTGCTACTAACATGCACATCTAGACAAATCGGTGCAGAAGGTGTACTTACCACCGGCTGGCGGGCGAGCGGGCCGGTCGCCGGCAGAGGCTAAACAACGGCTGGTTCTCGACGACGGCGGGCACGACGAGGCGGCGGAGGAGGCCGTGCAGTGGCAGGAGGAGGCAGCGGTGGAGACACCCCCAATCTTGAAGGGGGTGGCGGTGCGTACGGCGCAAATACGCGCGTCGGGATCCATGGCCACGGAAATCCGGGAGGAGGAGGTCCGGCCGGACGTGGCGCCAGCACCTCCGTGCTGGAGCCTGGCGCACCCGCCGCCACGACCGCCGCCCTGGTGGCAGAAAACCCTAGGGTTGGGGCTGGGTGGCAAACCCCAACCTGGGGTTTACCGCGCCCAATGCCGACGGCGTGGAGGGAGGCCGCGGCCGCGCTGCTCGTCGCCGTGGCGATCGTCCTCGCGACGATGGGCGACAGCCGATTCAATACCGGTATTGGACCGGCTTGCATCGGCGCCACCGCCTCGCGGGCGAGGTGCTCCCGCACCATCCACGGACACTCAGAGTTTCGGTGGATGGCGAAGATGTCCGTCGAATCTGTGGAGGGGGTTTGGGGCCGAGACGGCGGAAGAGGCGAGGAGGCCATGGTCGCGGTTGATGGGACGAGACGTGCTCCGTCTGAGTGCAATCGAGTGGAGAGAGAGTGAGAGGGAGAGGAGTTAGACCGGTTACTGCCCACAAAACGCGTGTCTCACACGCTTCTGCACGTGTGCAACGGTTACACGGGCGCGTGCAAAATAAGACGACAACGGACCAGACCAGATGGAAACGACCGATTTGGACGTTCCTCTCGGACCTGTCCCGGAGGTGCTTTCAGAACCGGTTGGGGCACAACGCGGAGTCCTTACGGGCAACCAAACAGCCTGTTTTTTGCTGGCCCGATGTGAGCCAAAGTGCCTCCAGGCTACCAAACACACCCGTAGCATGTGCAAACAGGGCATTCTCTGGCATGAAGAGCGAGTTTGCACACCCACGGACATGAAGTGGCGTACACCTTACACTACACCACAGCACTACATTCCCGACAGGGGTCAGTCGGCAAAAGCAGGCGTTGCCGACGGAAAGTTGGTCGGGAAAAATTCCGTCCAATGGTTGGTCGGGAAAAATGGTATATAGCATCAAACAGTCGGTCGGCAATACCACCTCCTTTACTGTCTAACCGTCGCTCGGTATTTCCACTATAGTCAACGGACCGTCGGTCGGCAAAGAATCCCGACCAACCGTTCATCGTTAAGTTGTCCACCTGCACGCGCGGGGCGAAAATTTAGCGCCAAACTAATGGGCCGCGCGCAAGTTTCATTTGACCGCGCCGCGCATCTGGAACCATACTAAATCCCCAAATCACCGCCCCGCGCCGCGCGCCGCGCAACTGGAACCCTAAATCCCCAAAATCACCAAAATCTCACCCTCGGGCCTCGACTGCCCACCAATCCCCCCGTCTCTCTCCCCCCTCGACCCCCCGCCAATCTCTCCCCCCGTGTATCTCTCCAACCTGGACTGGCCCAGCTCTCGCTCGAGCTCTCTCCGTACCTGGCGGCTCTCTCGGACGGGCGGCGGCGGCGGCGTTCTCGGACTGGCGGTGGCGGCAGCGCTCTCGGACGGGCGGCGACGCTCTCGGGCGGGTGGTGGCGGCGGCGCTCTCCGACCTGCGGCGGCGGCGCTCTTCCACCTGTGGCAGCGACGCTCTCCTACCTGCGGTGAGGTCACCTTTCTCTCCCCTTTCTACTCTGTGGCCTAGCTACTCCGTGGCCCTATTGCAAATACCTGCGGCAGCGGCGCATCATCAAAATTGCAAACACCTTGCTTGGCATATTCTGCATCGCCATCTTTTATTTCCTAGTTTCCAATCGAGCGCAGGTGAGAAACAAAAGTAGGTGTCAACGCTTTGGTCATTGGGTGGCCTCTGTCTAGATTTTTCGCTGGCCGTGCGAGGCGATTGCCTGCAGCCTGCTGGGCAACCTCCAAATACGGAGGTTAATTGTGTTTGGTACCTTGGGTCATCCGTGGATCCTGGGCAACCAGTTTAATTTACCCCTTTCACTTGATATATCAATACCTTTGTAAATAAAGGTGCTGCACTTAGAGATGTATGCGAACAAAGCCTACCCCCAAAACAGAAAAAAGAAAGGTAAATAGTTTCTTGATGTGCTAGTCCTTTTTCTATCTTAGTTCATTTTCTTCCTGTAGCTTATATCTGTGTCATATCTGGCCAGGCACCCTCCTCAGCACTTGATAATACAGAGGTCCAGGGGAACAAAAGAAAGTGACAATGCAAATCCCGCAGACCAAACTTCCAAAGGTTATAATATCTATGTAGTTTCGAATTGTTTCAGATTACAATCTATTCTACTTACCTAGAATATTTCAATTTATGCCTGTTCATTTTCTTGTTGTGCAGAGATCACTACCAATCTTGTTGATGATGAGAAGAAAGGTGGCCGGACGATAACCAAAAAGGATAACATATATGCAAGGATGAATAAGCCGAAAATCAAAATTCACTCAATGACCATGGCCAACCAATTGGTCCAGATGCAACTGAATTTGCCAACTTTATTGGTACTTTGGTTAGGAAGCATATACCACCAAAAAGAATAGATTAAAGAGATGTTTATGAAGAAAAGAAGTTGCTAGTGTGGATCACATAAAGGTATATATTACATTAACAAGCTTCATTTATGCTCTGAACCTTATGTGTTCTGAAACATGTATGCATGTGTCATTAGTAAGCTTCATTTGAACATGCATTTTTATGAGGTGGACTCAACTGCTTTGAAGTATGTCATTAACACTTCACACACAAAATGGAATGAATGGAAGGCAGATTTAAAGAAGACAAGGTTTGATGCTGAATTGACTGACAAACAGCTTATGACAAAACGTGATGAAAGAATAAGTGAAGCTGTTGTGGTGTTTGTCTATTAAAAATTTGGTAATAGTAGCTGGATATTTTGGTAACCGTAGCTACAAATCCATTTGTCATTTTCTCTTCATATAATGACCACACAAAGTGGTAATTACGAATTTAAACTTGATAATTGATAATGCTGCATTTACACATCAGTATGGTGGTAATCTTATGTGATTCTAGTTGAATTTAAATGGTTTTCATCAGTTTAAGTAGCATGATGCATTTACACATCTGTATGTCTTGGCCTTGGCCTATTGTAAGTTTAAAAGCAAAAAGGGTCTTGGTGTATTTTATTGCTATCTACTAGCATAATAGGTGGCAGTTTGGCACCAAATTTACGACGTGGACTGGGTTGGCGTTGCGCTGATAAAAAACAACACATACTTGATTCACCTGAATGTTTTATCTTTTGTCTAGGAGGCAGCCTGCACATGTGGGTTAGGGGTACCGCTGCACGTGTGGGTGCTTGGTTCGTACAGAAACTATCCGATTTGGTCATCTGCATCGTGTAATCCTCAAGCCCATGCATGCTGCATACTGCATGTTTTGCTTGGTGGGTAATTTTTTGCTTGGGCTTTGCTGTAGTTTCTGTAATTTTTCTGGTAACCAGCCCATATTGATAACCATCCCATGCATGATACATGCTGCATGTTTCTGTAATTTCCTCATGCATCCTTGTTGCATACCCTTTTCACATAGGGATGGATGTGCTTCTTTATGCATGGACCGGTCCTGAATCTCCTGTTGCTAAGGCAACAGTTCTCTCGGTTGATCTAGACACAACTGTGGGTGGGGAGCCCCTTGGACCTGGTACTTCCATATCAGTATGTGAGGATTTACTATACATCAGCGATGTTGTCGCAAGGTCCATTGCATGGCCATCTAGCAAGGTAATTAATCATCATGCATGTGTTTTAATCCACTTCCTAGGTATTGTTGATTGTGTTATGCTGACTTGTTGATTGTGTTATGTAACTATTGCTTGTACATTTGCTTATGCTTTGATGTAGTTGTTACTTGCTAAAAAAGTTGTTTGCTGGTATAATTTAATAGAATAGCATATCATCAATTTGCTTTTGCTGGTATCATTTTGCTGGTTATCATTCTGCTGGCTGGTTATCAATAGAAAACCAATTTGGATTTGCTGGTATCATTCTGCTTGCTGTAGTTGTTGCACAATCTAAGGAACAATCTCATATGTATATATTGTTTGTGCAGGCGTCCCCTTCAAACATGCAAAGGTTTTGCCGCAAACCACCAAGTAGCAGTATGTTTCCACTTTCCACCAACAAGATGATTTGTGAAAACTTGGTCATATGGTAGTCATTTGGCTTCCATTTTGTAAAACTGGTTATATGCTAGTAATTTGGCTTCCATTTTGTAAACTTGGTTATATGGTGGTCATTTGACTTCCATTGTGTAAACCTGCTTATGGGGTGACAAGTTATCTACTATTATGTGAACTTGATTATATGTTGTAATCAACTGAGAATCTTACATGTGTATTGTAAGAATTTAAGTCATGTGTGCTCTTTTGTGTGTGATGTTTGAATGTACTGAAATTTGAAATGTATTAGTATACTTGTCTCATATCAGAAAAATGTATTAAAAATATTGAGATTCAAAATCTAAAATGCTTATTTGTTGGTCGGCAATACTAATCCCCGACCGAATGTTAGAAGGAAATCTCTATTATCATGGGCAAATGAAATGTCGGTCGGCAAAGAAAAGACGGTCGGCAAAGTAAACTTCGGTCGACAAAGCTCTAGGTGTGCTGTCGAACCGTCGGTCGGCAAACCAAAGTCGGTCGGGAAAGGCCTTTGCCAACTGGGCTTATGGTGACCGACCGGGTCGGTCGGCAATACTAATCCCCGACCAACTTTCTGTCAGCGAAGGCCGTTTTCCCGACCAACTGGCTTGTCAGGGTTTTTCTGCTGTGGTGTAGTGTTACTGATTGATGAATTTATCACGATAATGACATGGACAAAGCTTTTGAGATGTTTGCAGACATGGGCTGGAGGAGAGACTGGTTTAGAGGTGGATGTGCACACTTATGGCATCTTGGTGCATGCTCTCTAATTTGGAGTTCACCGAGGCTATTACCTCCAGTTCATGATATTTATTCATGAACTTTCTACGGTGGCTGCTTTCATTCTATGGATAAGTTACGAGAATTTAATTTGGCCATTCAAGATGTGGTGTGATTCTAAATGATATTGATTCGTAATATTAGTCTCCTTTGATGTTCACATGTATATACATGTACGCAGACACATTTTAATGTATATGTTTACTCATTTTACTCTAATATGTGCAACACCTAAAACATCTTATATAGTGAAACAGAGGGAGTAACGTATGCTTAATTATGAACTATAAGATTCGCTAAGACTCTAGCACAAATCACCAATCTCTAGCATAAGTATGGTACCAACTCGACTCATTCTATCTTATATTTGATATTCCTATCATTTTGGTGTCTAGATTTTTTAACAAGATATTATTGTATGCACATTTATAATTAAAATGAGATATGTAATCAAATTCACGTGTCATACTGATTCAGTATTTAACACAGTTAAATCTTCCATGATAATGAATTTAGGATATCACGAACGACATGTTTCCATATTTTTGGTGTCACACGCGAACGGAGGACAAATTTTTGTAGGACTGTTCTTTCACACCCTGAATGTAGTATTTCCTTTTATTGACTCCTTTCTCATGTGCACAAGGTGAATTTGTCAGTTAAAATTTTAAATGAGTGTCTAAGCCGGTATTAAATGTGAGTACCACGTGCTCCATTACTACCAGTACATTAAAACCGGTATTGAGATATTTGTTAGATATTACTGTTTACAGATATTCACGATAAATTCATATAAATACATAGATTACACATTTTTTAAAAATAGTTTTAGAGGAGACTTTTGTTACAAAATATTGTATGTTTTAACAGCTTTCTATGAAATTAAGCACAAACGAAAGCACACCAACTAATATTTAATAATATTGACAATCGTGTGATCAAACTATGTAAACAAATAGATAATTATATTTGTAGTACTTTCGCATGCTAAATAGAATGTTTAGAGAAGAATAAAAGTTTAGTACAAATTTTAATGCGGACGAGAAATGCATGTTCATGGACGCCCGCCTCCCTCAGGTGCACAAGGTTCTTCACCTCCCACCCACGTGCGTGGTAGTGCTGGGTCAGGACATCACACATGGCAGTCACGGACGCGAGACTGTCGGTGGCGTGTACCCCGACCACAACACAGCCGCCTCCGTCGAGCCGGAGGAGCTCACGTGTCTGGTGGAGAAAGCGCAAGGTGGGTGGGCCTAGACACGGGCCAGAGCAAGGCGGTCGAGCCATTAGAGATGGCGGGAGGGGCAAAGTCGAGAGAGGGCGGAGCAGCGATGCGGAACTGCTTGTGGTTGGCTGTTTCTGGAAGCGACGGCGGTTACGCCCCTGACAACCGTAGTTTTAAAGCAGGGGTGATGTGGGCCGGAACCGGAGATGTTCCCCCGATTACTTGTTCCGGAAGGAGACGAATGCGAGATTCATATTCTGTACCAAAATCTTGTTTGCCTATTCTGTTCCATAGCCCACTCCGAGTTTGAGCTCCCCCATGGAAAGCTTGGGTACTCCCGATGTTTTGACTCGTGAAGTTTTGCTCAATACTGTCATGAGTTTCCCTATTTCTGTCGATTTGTCCGTTTGTTGGACTTGCCTATCCTTGAGCCTTCTACTATCACTACCATTGATGTTGCATCAAAATAAAACACATATATTTATTAATATATTATTTCACAAAGTTATATACCTAGAGACTAGTATCGCAACATCTACAAGTTTGATGAAGGTGATGGTCATGAACTCATGATCGGGGCCATGTGCCCTAACCTCGCACCTGCGCACATCATACAAATCCAGAGGCATCACCAATCAGCCCAACGATGAGGGAGAATACAAACGTATCTAGCAAACCCTCACCTAGAAGCCACCACCGCCCAACCCATGTTTCGGAGGGATCAATGAAATGATCATGTCATAACAGCCATCGACACTGCCACGACGTCAAACATTGTCACCACCCTCTATGCGTCCATCATCATGCGGCTGCCGTCGAGCCCCGCTACACCATGCTGCCGAAACTCGTTGTAGAGATGCCACGCCGCTCAAACTTGGGGGACAGACGAGTCTAGCCACCGTAGGAATACAATTGTCCCTCCAGCTGATGTGTGACTCCAAAAACGATACCCCCAAAGGGAGAACAACACATGAACGCCGCCGTCATCCAATTCAGGACGCAGCACATCTGCTGCATATACATCCCCTAATAAGAATTGTGACACAGCACAACAAGGGCTGCGTGTGTATCTCGTGCCTTTCTACATTCATGGAGATACCGCCCCAACCTTTCTACATTCAGTTTGCAAACACTGGGCATGAATAACAACAGGGACAGAGGCAGGAAATGACCACGAGGGGGGCGATGTTAGACTAATCAGTGTGTGTGGGTGTACGAGGGGGGAAAAACTAGCTACATTAGCATAAATATGGAGCCAACATTGTTAGTATTACTAAGAAAACCATGAACATAGGGAGAGCCCCTACTCGTCCCCCCTTGTATCCGTCCCTAAATAACAATGTGTGTGAAAATGATGAAAGGGCAGGGAATTTCACCGGCAAAGTTGATGACATTTTGAGGAAACATTCCGGCATTGGTGTCAAGAAACTTCATATTGATTTCTCTCATCACAATGCCGAGGCCCGTGATCCTGATAACTGACTTCAGATTGCCGATACATTTGCAATCGAAGGACTCGGTCTTCAACTCTTTTTAGAGCCAGACAGAATTAATTACAACTTCCCCTGGACACTTTTAGCCGATTGGAATGGAAATTCAATTCGGTATCTCAGGCTTTCCCGGTGTACTTTCTGTCCCACAATCGGACTTAACTTAAAAAGCATGACATACCTTTCTCCTTTTCATGTTTGTATCACAGACCAGCTGGGATGTGCTATTCACAATTCTTTTGCTCTATGGTCGATGGGACTGGGCCATTGCAATATGCTAATTTGCCTGAGGTTACCACACGTGCTGCAAAAGCTTACATACCGAATTGAATTTCCATTGCAATATGCTAATTTGCCTGAGGTTGCCTTGCCTTCAGGTGTTTTACTGCACGAAGCTGCAGGTGGTACAGAGTAAAGCTCAAAACCTCTCCAGTTTTCATTTTTGTGGTCACCGCCGAGTACAACTATCTGTTAGAGCATTACCGTTGAAAAAAACTCTTCTTGGGCTATGCTGGCGCTATCTGCTATGCTCGTGCTGATCTTCCGTCCAGCTTGCCAATGTGGAATCTCTTTCTCTACATTCACATATTGAGGTATATTCTAAATCCTTAGGCACCGGTGGTATGCGTATTATGACTGATCTGAGAGATACCTTTGTGCAGACTGACCATACACCAATGTTGCCTAGCAAGTTCTTACACCTCAAGGACTTGACTATACATCTCGATGTTGCAGCCTATGACTATTTTTCTCTGATATCGTTCTTTCATGCCTCTCCATCCTTGGAGACTTTCTTCTTGAATGTAAGTCACTGTTTATCATGCAAAGATATTTAGTGACTATGGTGTGAACATGAATGCAAGTAGTTTGCCGTTTTGTCCTTTAGGTGTTGGAGAGGAAAATGGAGCATGGGTCAATTGTGGGAGATGCTTCACATTTGAGGCAGATGCCAGGACACCGCCATGATAACCTGAAGACAGTTAAGATCATTGGCTTCACTTCCACGAAAAGCTTAGTTGAGCTGACATGTCATATCATTGAGAACACTACGTCGCTCGAGTACCTTGAACTGGACACCATACGGGGACGTCCTTTGGCTAGCAGTTCATCAGACAAATCTCGCAAGTACTCACTCATGCCAACGGATCTTCTGGCGGAAGCTCGTAAAGGGCTCTCTGCTATCAGGACATATGTTGAGCCAAAAGTTCCATCCCGAGTCAAGCTAACTGTTGTGGAGCCTTGCAGACGATGCCATGATCCTGAGCTCTAGATGCAAGTTGTCATAAGCACCCTATGCTCAGATTATGCTCTCTATGTAATTTAAATTAGAATGTTGAGGAACTTCATGATCTTGAACTTTAGATGCAAGTTATCATAAGTACCATATGCTCTCTATGTAATTTAAACCCTAAACCCAGTGTTTGACAAGCAATTCAATTAGGTGCTACTTGTCTCAAGAACTCTACATTGTTCAAGCATGACAAGGGTGTTGTGATCATAGAAAATAACGTAACTACTATGTACTGAATTTTGGAAGCCCATCTGGTTTAATCTTCACAGAATCCGCCTCTAGGGTGGTATCAAGCCGACCTATCCACCGGGTGGATGCGGCTGGACTGTCAAATAGCCAGGAGATAACACCAAGCCCTTATTCAGGCGAGTTACCTCCGACTCAATGATTTGACATTCGCCAGCAAACTGTATAGAGCACAACTCAAATCTTGAGCGGCTTACAAGAACACATATATATTTTTGTAATCAAACAGCAATTTAGCGTTCTCGCAATTGTCAATGCGCTAAATATATACAAGCCATCCATTGGAATTGCCACACTTTGGCATCCACCATTTCACCTTGGGATGTATAGCTGCTACATCTAAGACAGAGTACATGATACAATAAGGAGAACGGCTATGTGCTAATGTCCAAGCCATGAAGAAGGTACTGGCTGAAACCTAGACTTAGCACTCGCTAGAGTGTCATGGTAATCTACCCGGCTAAAACAGTCACGGAAGTCGGTGAAAAGTTTGTCAAACACCCTCCACAGTACTTTATACGACCTCGAATATGGAAATGGGAGGAAAAACTGCAAATAGAACATGAAGCGTCGTTATCAGCTGTAATGTGCATATCAAAAAGTAAATTTGATGGTATCTATGTGTACACCTATTTAACATTTTAGTAGTGCCAAAATTTTAAAAACATCACCTTGGATCACAGTAGGCACTGTTCAAAATGCAAGTATATATTTTCAACTATTGAGCATATTTGGGATCTTTGAGTACTACTTGCGTTGTAAGAAATTTATGTGTATTCTACTGGCACATGAAAAAGTGAGGATATTTTTTAATGTTTTCGGAGAATACAAAATATATTCAAATGCAGTTCTTACATCTCCTTCTTGCGCAAGGTGTTTTAGCAGCATGAAAGTTTGCTGGGTTTCTTCCAAATTGTCAATGACTGCAATCCATATGTTCGAAGCAAGTTCATGGGCCTTTTCTCCTGTCCTACCACAAGCAATGAACTGATCTGTAGAGGAAATGAGAAAGCAGTGCTAATTGGATGTGAACATAGACAGGTGAATGATAAATCCGCACTAACCAATACATGAATCTATTTGTATATAAAATCTTCGCAGATCTCATAATACATAAGGAATCTTCTATACAAGCAATACAGATTTTCCAAGCTTTTAATCGAATGCAGCGAAGATTTTTTCATGTAAAGTTTCTTTTCTACCAATAAGAGAACTGATATCCTAAAAATCTCAGTTGCTAAGGAGTTGGCAAATAGTTTGTCAACACATTTGCTTGAGAGTCTACCTAGATTGTTTTCACTAGAGCAAAGAAGTACTTAAGAAGAGCAAATATCAGCCATAAGCCCATACAGAATGTTAAAGCCGTGCAACTGAATCATTACTTCTCATCATCAATCCTACAGTATCGAATCCCCTGTAGCAAGCCAAATATGTACTAGCATCACAATTCTCTCATACATGACATGATTTGTAGCACACTTCCATCTATGTTTACCTTTGAAAAATAATATTGATCATGATCATCCAACAATACAAAAATCCTGTCACCAAAGCTAATAAAAAACTTAAAACCTTCATGCTTGAACTAACATTTGAAACACACAACTCACCAATGATGGTGCCATGAAGTATGCTGGACGGAGGACTGACAAGGCTCTCAAGCTGTTCTTTCAAATAGAGATACGTGTGACCAACAAGCTCGTCAATCTCCCCACCAGATGATACAAGGTTCTCGCTGACATATAGTGCTTGGAATCTCCTGTACATGATGCATTCATAATTTTAATTGGATCTTAAACGCTGAATGATAAAAAAAAAGAGCTACACCTCTATGGATTTAACAGTGAATACATATATATATATATCTAAGAAAAAAGTTGTTTGTGCTTATTTATAAATAGTTCAATTCAAATTGAAATTTCCTATTAAATCCAACAAGAATGACGTTTACAAGCTGCATGAATCTAAGATAAAGAACAATGCAAACAATGTAATAAGTGAGACTTCTGTCTTGCTTTGCAAATTTTCCAAGTTCATACAAGATATAGTGAATCAATCACGTTGAAAATAGAGTAGAAGTTGGCAATATTTATCAAGTATTCAACACCATCATATAATGTAGAAGACAGAGAAATATCAGATTACAAAACTGACCTCCTAGCAGAACCTCTAGGAATTGGCCCAGGCCAGCGTTTATTGTAACCAGCTGATGGCCATTTCCTTGCAATGGTGGTTTGCCACAAGTATTCTCCTTGAAACATGCTTGCCCAATGCTTGCTGACACATGATACTTGAACCCACTCACGGACTGGTAACCGAGTCAGTATCTCTACAAGGAGATGTTCAGGCAGAGTACCGATTGGTCCATCACTTCTGTCTGTCATAAGGCTAGCAGACAGAGAACAAAGATTTGCTCCTCAGTACTCATAAACTAATAATCAAGCTACTGATGATTTCAATGCCACGTAAATATACAAGTTATTAAACAAGATTGAATCAGAGGAACAGACAGAGCACAATAAATTTACTACTTGTGTATTCTATTTGATACAAAAAAAATGTTTCAGAATCAGGTGAAAGGCAGACAAAGGAATACACAAATACTTCTTAGTTCTTACAACTGCAAACAGAAATGCCCTCTACAGTCTACTATCTATACCGGGAAGAAGAAAAAAGGATGGTCTTTATCTTCTCTTAACCTTAAACAAAACTAAGCTTACAGAACCAAGTGTGCAATTTGCATCCTAAATCTACATCAAAGTAGCCAGAAATGGGCCCCTGTTATGTCACAGAACAGGACTTCCTTACCAGCCTGAAACAACATAGTGAGCCTAAACACACATGGTGGCTGTTGCACTACAGTACGAAGTACTCTACAGTTACAAAGGTGGCTGTTGTGCTGACGAACAAAATGACTAGTACATAGGAACAAAATGAACACATCAGAACAACCGATCAACTAACTACCAAGAACACCAAAGAACTTATCTTGCACGCAGACTGATGCAAACCAAAGCTACCAAGGATCCGCTCCTAAATCGAGACGAAATTGGTGAGAGCGTCCTGAGTTCCTAAATTAACCGAAGAACAGCACCACCAAAACCGCAATAGCCGAACTAGAGAGCAACAAATCACAGGAAGATCTAGCATCATCGAGCTAGGTACCTGGGCAGGACTCGGAGGGAGGCGTGGCTCTCCGTCCAGCCTCCGGGGAGAACGGACGGAGGGAGGGAGGTCGTCGAGTCGGGTGGTGGAGGGGGACTAGGAGGAGAAGGAAGAAAAGGGGAGCGAAGACATGGACGGCTCAGCTTTAGCTGCGTCTGCCTCGCCTCCTCGTGTACCTTGCTGGGGGACGCGTAGCGTCTTTCACATGTCGTCACAGGTATACCTGGCCATCGGGTCGCCCGAGCACGGCCCGTTTCCCAGCCGGCACGGCACGATTAGCTAACGGGTTGTGCTCGGGCTGACCCACGTGCCTCAGCTCGGCCTCCGGCACGGCACGGCCGGCACGGCCCGTTAGGCACGGTAAATAAACAATAAAAAATTAAAAAATATGTATAAATAGCTATAAAAAATCAAAAAAATAAGTAAAAATAGGTATAAAGCCTAAAAAATAAAATAAAAATCGGGCCGTGCCGGGCCGGCCCCGCGTGCTTCAACCTGAAGTTGGGCACGGGCCCGCAACGGGCCGGGCCGTGCTCGTGCCGGGCCAAAATGGCCGTGCCTCGGGCCGGCCGTTAAGCACGGCCCGTATGGCCAGCTATAGTCACAGGTTCCCCGTGCGCGTGTACCTTTCTGGGGCGCGTAGCATGATTTGGGACTCTTTTGGTTGAAAGGATTTTCACAGGATTTTGGTTCATAGGAATTTTTCCTATTCATTTGATTTGTGAATTATCCAAAAATATTATGTAATGCTTTCCTACGCTATAATTTCATAGGAATTCTAGCATGAGGTTGGAGCTCATGAAAAAATTCCTATAAGTCTATGCAACTATAACTTGTATCCAACTCCATAGAAATTTTCTTCGCTTTCCATGTGCTGCAATCAAACAACCTGTGTGACCAGTTCCTGTGTATTCAATTCCTGTACGGTTCAACACGTCATGACATTCTATTTCTACGCTATTCAAGTCCTGTGAACCAAAGAGGCCCTTACTCTTTTGCGGTCAAAACGGCTCAATTAGAGCATTTTTTTAGAACATTTACTGTGGGGCAGAAGCCCCACGGTCTTTTATTAAAGCAAATAACAGGGATTATACAAGGAATATACAGGGGGAGTGGAATGTAAAACACCATAATGAAGATTGTTAATCCCGTCTTAGTGAGCACTCGGAACCAATAACCGTCACTTTTAATTTGTACGACAAAATAGTGCGGAAGAAGTTGGCGGGTGGGGCATTTCAGTCCCGCACGGAGTTTGTTCCCCTTGCCCCCATCAACTCCACGCCACCGCCGCTAGGCTGCAGCCCTCGATTCCGGCTGTTTCCCGGCCACATCTGCCGACGGAAAGCCGCCACCCCAAATCCACCTCATCCGCCGTTTCGGGAGCTGCGAGCACCGCTGGCACCGTCCTCGGTTGAATGGCCACCACTGCCCCGGATCTATCGCCGAGTGATTTTCTGGACGATTTCTCCTCATATTCTGATGAATTTGGTGTTTATTATTCTTTCTTTGTGCATTTTACATGGATTTGAGCCGGTGTGAGCAATTTTTGGTTGAGAAATCGTCCTCATCCGACGACTCGTATGTGGAGACGTTGCTCCACAATCACTGACGACAAATGGTGGTGGTGGTTCTCGTCGTGAAGGAGCGCAAGGGTCGAAAAAAGAAGAAGAAGAGGCGATGATCCATAGTCGTCTGCCTTTGCATTCCCCGGAACCGGTTCTGCGGCAACGAGCTGCTCATACATGACTACTTCGCCTAGATACCCACCTGTCTGGCTCTCATCTTCCATTGAAGGTACCAAATGTGTTGAACCCTCTTCGTGAAAATAATGGAAACTTGTGAGGCAATTGTCGCTACTTTACTCGTCAGAGGAACGCCGTGGGATTGATTGGGTTTAGCGCATATCAGAAGATATCTCAACGATAAGGGTGATTGCCTACGGCATTTCGGCTGGCTACGGCGATGAGTATCTTTGCATTGGTGAGTATACTACAATCGAGTCATTGCACATATGAGCCAAAGTGATAATCTGTCTCTTGGTTCTGTTTATCTTAGAGCATCGAATGAAGAAGACACAGTGAGGTTGATGCAACAGAAATGAGTCTCGTGGTTGGCTGGGCATGCTAAGTATTATTGATTGTATTTTCGACTTGGAAAAACTGCCTGAAGGCATGGCACAGGCGGTATTGTGGCAATGGTGGGGATGCAATAATTCTGATTGAGACTGTTGCATTCGAGGATTTGTGGATTTAACATTACTTTTTTTGGTTTGTCGGGCACACTCAATAACATCAATGTACCACATAGGTCTTATTTATTTGTGAAGCTAGCTAGTTCTAATGCTTAGTCTTGCAACTACACTGTTAGTGCGCATAAATACACAAAGGGGTACTATCTTGCCGATGATATCTATCATGTTTGGTCTTCATTTGTAAAGATCATCTGAAATCTTAGAAATAGGATGGAGGCTGAATTTTCCAATGGACAAGAGGCATGTCGTAAGGACATTGAGAGAGTCTTTGGTGTTTTTCTATCTAGATTTGTCAATGTTCGAGGTCATGCACATTTTGGAAAAGAAACCTCTCAAGAATATAATGACATGTTGAGTGATTCTTCACAACATGATCGTCAAGAATGAGAGCGATTTAGAGTTGAATATGGTATATAGCACTGTTGATAGCCGTGTGAAGCCAACTATAAACCCAGATCACACTTAAGCATTCCTTCAAACTTACTGGGAGATTGAGGATGCCGTCGGCATATATCCCTCGGCGTAATAGGGTGTCGGCTTAGTTCAGAATGCTCTCGGAACCTCTCGTCCTTGTGATCCTATATGGGAAAGGGCGAATAAGGTTTTTAGGAAACGCTCTGCGCGACTGCTCAAATTCCTCATCACGGCTCGTCTTACTGAACGATCTCCGGGTCCGTGGGCGACTCGTCTTGTACGAGAAGTTGATGCCCTCGCTGCTCCAACGACTTCTTCATCTACTACCGGTCGGTACGTTTGTTATGTTCCGATGTGTTGTTTTAATATGGTCGTGTTCATAGATGTCCTGCTGCTTTTTATGTTGATTAGTACATCTATTATGTCCGTGTTTCACATGTTAATAACTGATGCGGTCATGTTTAATATTCTAAAATTAATCATGAAATTGTTGCCTAATTATCCATTACTATTGAAGAAATTATGCTCATTTACTGCTGCGTAAATACAGTCAAGGGGTCCGTAGCCGCAGGGGAGCAGACAGACAAGGCCAATGCATGTGCTATCGAGCTTGAGAACCAGGTAGGGGGTGATACCGTATGCAGAATATTATGAAATGAGTGTAACAATTGGAATTCTGTGGTTTGTGATCTTACTGCTTCTAGATTGGGAAGCTCAAGAAGGATATGGAGAAAAGGGCTAGCGATGCAAAGAAGCAGGTGCAAGAGCTCAATGCTACACTGGAGAGAGTATGTATGCAATTGTGGTTATCTTATGAATTAGTCCTCAATTTATATTTTTCTATATGCACTACATGAAACGGTGGATAGATCGATTGCCGAAAGCCATCGACGATACCTAGATTACCATCGGCATAGCGCTACGCCGACGAATGCCGTCGGCATATAGCCGTCGGCGTGATAGGGTGTCGACTTAGTTCAAAATGCCACACACTTGCATAGCTTCCCTACGCTGAAGGCATAGTTTTTTCCAATATTTCTTTTACTTTTAAAAAAATCATTTTTATTTCGAAATTTCTCACTTAGCCACACACTTAATCACTGATTACATACTTAATATCAGGTCAAAGTACTTAACCTGGTCAAATTTCTCATTCGGTCATACCCATCCTTAAATTCTCCGACACAAGCATGCTTAACTTTTTAGTTCCTTTCAAATTAGCTTCTAAGGGAGAAGTTATAACTTAATGATAATCGTATCCTATAAAAATCATATTAACCCTGGTCATGATGTTACACTTCTTCATTGTTTAAATTAAAAAAGAGTAAAAAACAATGATTGTGTAATAATAATCTTTAACTAAATAACAATAAAATGAATTTTACTTAATTTTTGCTTTTTTCCATTTAGTATGGAGTAATTCATATCTTTAAATCTTTAAATCAGAGTTTCAAAACTAAAATGTCTAAATCGATAAGAAAAATTAGAGGAATCCAAATATGACATCCATATCATCTTTTGCATCACAGAAACAACAATAGTTCCTGATTTCAACCTAATTTCGCTTAGCTAAATAAATTTATGTCGATTTGTCGAAAGTAATCCAAATTTAAACTACAAGTTTTTGATAGTTTGGTCTGAATTTTAATAAAAGATCCGTTTAAGGTACACAACTGGTGGTTGTATCAGATAGGTGTAGAAAATTGACCTCTTTCGTTGAATAGTCATGGTGGTCATTTTCACCGTGTTTTCAAAAAAACAAATAAAGTGAAAGAAGCTTTAAAAAGATATCTTCTGGCATGGAGTCATTATATGTGTACTAGTTGCTATGAAAATGATAAACTTGATTTTTGACAAATTGTTCCAAAAAATCTTCACAAAAGTCATATATAAACATGTATAGGTTTCAATCCAAATAACTAAGTTATGGCCATTACTACGGCATAGTTTGTGATAATGTTCTCATATTAGACTAGTAGGTGTATCTTGGTATAGGAAATAATCATGGGGAAGGGAATTTTCAAAATCTTTTTTATAAATATGATTTTCCATTTTTAAGTGAATTGTTTTTCTTTTTTGTGAACCAAGTACAAAAAATATGGTGCAAAATGACACCCATCTAATTTTCACAAAGAGTAGTCCACACTTGATGGATAATTCCCAAGTATTAGTATTTTTCTTGATTTCTACCCAATTTCACCTAGTTAAATGATTTTATGCCAATTTTTCAAAAGTAATCCAAATTTGAACTACAAGTGTTTGATAGTTTGGTCTAATTTTTTTTTAAATTGTTTTAAAGTACACAACTAGTGGTTGAATCACAGAAATATCGATAGTTTTAGAAAAATTGACCTCTTTCGATGAATAGTCATGGTGGCCATTTTGACTATGTTTTAAAAAAAATCATATAAAGTGAAAAAAAGACATGCTCTGGAACGGAGTCCTTTTATGTGTACTAGTTGCTATTAAAAAATTATAAAGTTAATTTTTGACAAATTTTTCAAAAAAACCTTCACAAAAATTCTATCATGTATAAACATTTATAAGTATCAACCCAAATGACCAAGTTATGACATTCTTACGGCATAGTTTGTGATAAAGTTCTCATATTCAATAAGTAGGTGTATATTGGTTAGGAAACAATCATGTCGAAGAGAATATAGAATTATTTTATAAATATCATTTTCTATTTTTAGCTGAAAAAATGACCTTTTTTTACCAAGTACAAAAAAAATAAGGTGCAAAATGGCACCCATTTAATTTTCACAAAGATTATTCCACATTTGATGGATAAGCCCCAAATATTAGGATTTTCTTGATTTCTATCTTATTTCGCCTTGTTACATGAGTTTATGTCAATTTTTCAAAAGTAATCCAAATTCGAACTATAAATTGATAGTTTGGTCTGAGATTTTATAAAAAAAATCGTTTACAACCAGTGGTTATATCACAGAAATATTGATAGTTTTAGAAAATTTGTCATGTTTCAATGAATAGTCCTGGTGACCATTTTGATTGTGTTTAAAAAAAATCAAATAAAGTGAAAAGAAGCTCAAAAAAAGATATCCTCTTACATAAAGTCCTTTTATGTGTACTCGTTGCTATTAAATTGATAAACTTAATTTTTGATAAATTGTTTAAAAATAAATGTCCAAGAGACCTATTTGCGTCTACCATTATATGATTAGTGATAAGTGTGAAGAGAGGGAATAATTCTTCTTGATGAATATCCAGATTAAACGAGGATAAAAATAGCTAAAATTACCCACCGGCTACCACTAAATTTAAATGACGCTAATAACTCACAAAATCCTGCGATTTTACCAGCTAATCCGCTGCATTCACGGGAGGACGCAAGTGAGCCATAGAGCCATCCATCTTCCATATTTTCTTTTTCTTCTTTAAGTATATATAACTTTTATGTAAAGCTTAATTAGTGAAAATTGGAATGCCTGATCAATGCTCGGGTTTTTATGTCTAACCATGTGCATGCTCGGGTTCTTATGCCTAACCATGTGCATGCGAAGCATATGTTTTAATGAAACGAAAAGTCCCATGTAGACAGTAGAAATACAGACAAATGTTCACATTGACTCCCAAACTCATATGCTCCTGATAGAATAAACAAATTTTAAAAATAGTAAAATATTTCAAAAAAATACCACATACAAATGTTCTACTTACGTGCCAATTTTTGTGGTGGAATGAATTTGCTCAATCAATAGCCGACATGGGATTTCAAAAGCATTTTTAGAGCACTGATTTTGTTATTTTTAAAGAGAGAACCACACATATCATTTCATCACAAAACTTGGCACGTATTTAAAAGACATGTATATGTTTGTCACCAATTTATTTCAGATTTTTTCGATGTGTTTTACTCTTTGTTATTTTATTTTATCAGGAACATATGAGCTCCCCGAGCAAAAACGCCTCTGCAAAGGCATGCAGCTGGCTCAAAAGATCATTTATTCTTGCCTAGACGCCACCGCTTTGCCCAGGCTCCATATGAGCTTCCAATAGTGGGAGCCAGGCCAAGCAGGCCCTAACTTTCAAGAGCATTGCATCTGCTGCAAGGCTCCACTACTTTTAGCTCGACAGAAGAGGGAACATTCCCCACAATGTATCTTTCCACGACAAAGAGCGTTTTATGGGCTTCCGTGATCATATCCTTGCTCAGCGTGAGGCATTTACCCTTTTTTCTGTATGAACACCAAATTTCACCGTTGTAGAAGGTGCTCAGTGTAAGGCACTCAAGCGACTTTGCATTCTCAAGAATATGGCATGTCAGCTCAACTATGCTCCTTGCAGAACAGAAGCCAATGATCTGCACATCCCTGATGTTCTCATGCAGGTGTCCTGGCTTGTGCCTCAGATCATGAGAAGAAATTCCCAAAACCGAATCTTGCTCCACCCGATCCGGCTCTACCTGCATTGGATAGATGTCAATAAAAATACAAGGAAAACTAATGCATTCTCCACCACTTCGGCAAGATGAACATGACTTACACGCAATACGAAAGTCTGCAAGGAAGGACATGCCTCAAGCAAAGAAACCAGAGAGAAGTAATCATACTCGGGGGCACAAAAACCAATACACAGTAGCTGGAGGTGGATGAATTTGGCAGGTATCACCGGTGCTTCCCTCTGCATAAAAAGTGCTTCAGATTAATTACAGGTCGCTACTATTTGCTGCATAATTCTTTTAATCAAAAGTTTAAGTGTGTATACCACATAAAGTGAAGTTATGTCAAGAGCTTCAAGATTTGGCAGCATGCACGGAAGATTTTCACAAGCATAATGAACAAAGTCCCAACCTGAAGCAGAAATTTCAAAGTCACGCAATGAATCACCAAATGATAGTCGTACCAGGCCACCCGTATATCTAAAACTGTAGAGATTAGGGGCTTTGCTCTCTATCACTTGCAAATTTTCGCAGTCATTAATAATCAGGTGGCCAAGTCTGTGCAGCAGGCTAGGTATCTTGAGGGAAATTAACTCAGGACAATACACGAGTTTCAGTTTCTCCAATGCAGCTGAACCGGAAAGAAGGTACCCTAACTCATCCTCTGTAATATGCACATCACACAATTCCAGAATAGTCAGGCTTCTTAAGCAGCCAAGTCCAGCCGTAGGGCGGAGGGCACAGTTGCTGAGATGAAAATGCCGAATCGACTTGCCACTCCCATTAAGTAAAAGTGAACATGGAAAGTTGTACGGAGCTGCACGACGTGAGTGCAGCTCCAGCATTATGTTTAGCTTCTCAATCCCTGGTCTAACAGCGATACAAAGCCAACGATAAAGATCACAGGAGGTGCTGAACTTGGGAAATTCATTTATTTGAAGCTTGAGTGCTTTCAAGCCAATTCCTGAGTGGTTTTTCAGAATATGTTCTGTGTTTCTTGCAAGACCACTCGATACATTAAATGACCTTCCGTATTTCCTGCCTTTCAAACACAGTGATTCCCTAGTTATGATGAGATTGGGATAATATTTCCAAGAATGACGAAATGAACGAGACACGCAGGCAACACGTGCAGCATCTTGTAGTCGCATTAGAGAATGTATATGCCACCAGATGTCCTGCATGCAAAAACATTGGAGAAAAGTTCAGCATTTGAACTGTAAAGGCGAATGGTTAACGTAATCTGGAAAAGGGAAAAAATAGGACCATGAGTAACACTAACAATAGGGTAGTTAAATTTGAACATTAAAATGTCTACGAGAGCATGCAAAGAATCCAACAGCTTTAGCAGCTACATTGTAGGGAAAATCTGAATAAATGTGTCGCCCATCCCGTTCAGTGCTACAATTTCGACTTGGAAGACATTTTTTCTGCCCTTGGTGGCACGGCTGGTGCCCTGCTCCGGTGCTTTCCAGTAAGTTTTTCTGCACGAATTTTAAAGCGCTTCAACGGTTATGATTAGGTTTACATGGGATCTAGAAGTGATCTAAGAGGAGTACTAACCATGTGAGATTAACACCCTCAATCCTCACCCCTAATCACAGCCGTTGATTTGATTTAAAATTCGTGCAAAATGTTTTTCCAGAAAGCACCGGAGCAATTCTCATATCTGGGACCGCCTTCAACGTTTGATTGATCACATTGCCACCAAGTTGAAGCCATGGAAGAGAAAGATGATGTCCAGACAAGGGAAATTGGAGTTTATTAATGCTGTAGGTATATGCCACATATATATTCCATACCCCTAAGAGTACATACTCCCACGTTTAAACGGCTGGTTCTGATGCGCTACCGGGTTAAACCCGTCAACCTTTTTTATTTCAATTAAATATTTATTTATCAACATTATTTGTCCGCATGCATGGATCATGAATAATTCAAAAATCAGATCCGAAAAAAAGGGATCATTCATAGGGGTATTTAATACTAACCGGCGAAGGCTTCGACTCGTATGGTTTCAAATAACAATTTCCGGCGATGTCAACGCGATGACCTCTACCGGCCGGCCAACTCGCCACCGCCGCCGCCGGCGAGCTCGCCTCCCCCGTCCAGCCGGCCAACTCGCCACCGACGCCGCCGGCTAGCGCGCCTCCATGTCCAGCCGGCCAGCTTGCCTCCCCCGCCGCAGCCGCGTCCTCCATCGCGGAGCCTGACCTCCGACCGTCGGACGCCATGGCGACTATTCGACTTCATATTGGTTTCCGATCGCAAACTTTGATGTTTGTTATCTGTGTTCATCTGTTCCTACTCTCTTGTTTACAGCCGCGCAGCTCTACCAGAGAGACAAGATGCATGCGGATGACGGCTGTTCGACGACGACGAAGACGGGAGAGTACGATCGAGACCAAGAGGTGATACGGCCGACCGACGGCGGTGACTTGACGACGGGGGGATGCGATGCGATGTTGCCTCCCTGGCTCCCTCGGCTAGACGGTGTAGACCAGATGCGGCTGCAGTCTCGACGAGGGCCGGAGACGATTATGGACATGTTTCCATGCAGGCAGACTTGAAGCCGATGATGCGCAGTGCAAAGCTAGTTCGTATGCAATGAGCTGATCGTTCTTGCTCCCCCATCGATTTGCCAGCTAGCTCTCTCTATGTGGAGAATATATCTCTACATTTTTTGACAGCATGTACTTCTTTGGATCGTTCCAGTATATACTACTTTATATGAAAATAAAGTATATACTCCAAAAAAATAGTATATACTCCTTCAAAATGTGGTATACTCGTTAGAAAAATAAATATTCCTATAGAAATTGCTATCTGCTCCTTAAGAAATCATGTTGTCCTTCAAACCAAATGTAGTATATATACTTCCATATAGTTTTTTGCAGTATATACTCGTTTCAAACTACCATATACCCTTTGAAAATCAGTATACACCTCTTAAAAAATGTGGTATATTAGTATATACCCTTAGAAAATCAGTATACACCTCTTAAAAAATGTGGTATATTAGTATATACCCTTTGAAAAAATGTGGTATATACCTCTTGAAAATAAGTATATACCCCTTAAGAATGTGGTATATACTATTCACAAAATAAGCTGTATATACCCCTTAAGTTGGCAGCCAGTGCAGAACATACTTATTCAATTAATTGGCAATAATCAGTATATACTGTTCCATAAATAAGCAGTTTATATACCCATTAAATTGGCAAGCAGGATATACCTCTTAAATTGTCAAGCAGTACATACTCTATTGGATCTAATTAAGCAGTATATACCATATCCATTCCAAACGTGAAATTATTTTGGCTGACCAGATCCGTAAAATTTTGGAAGAGTTGGCTAACTAGCATGAATGGAACTCACGTGGTATATACTCCATTGCAAGGAAGTGGTATATACTGATTTGAAGGAAGTGGTATATACTCCATTAAAAGGAAGTAGTATATACTCCTAAAAAAAAGTGGTATACCAAAAATTTGAACGTATGACATCCTTTTAAATAAATGCAAGCACCACTTTGAAAAAATATTACCATGAAGATGTATATGTTGTACATGCATACCGGCCGGTGGAACGAGATCCTCTGACTTAGAGCTAACTACTGCAGAGGGACATAGATGTGTGTTCCGTTCGATAAGCATCCAAGGGCACGGCAGCCTGCTCAGTAGTTCGATCGTTGGAAACGGAAGTCTGACGCCTTGCCTCGTCTCACTTCAGCCATTACAAATTAAAATCTCTCGACTGTTTCATTATTTAAAACAAAAAATATATATAATATGTGCGTGTCAATGACTAGGTTACATTCCAGTGATTGGTTTCGACTTTCGTCGACTCTAACTTCTTAATTTTAAATTAAAATTTACACATTTTTTGATGAATTTTGTCAAATTCATCACACTCAATCGACTGTTTGACATTTTCTTTCACGAGTAGACGTATCCCACCCTTCGACGCAACTTTCACATTGTAACTTTTTTGTATCGACAAATATATACATACTAGGTAACTCAGTGCGCTGACACGCCGCACCTGTAAAAACAAAAAGATTTATCTAAGAGTATAATTAAACAGAGGTAAGCGTCGAAGCGCGCAACGACGGCAAGGAATCGGCCCTGGGGTATCCTTGCTCGTCGAGAAGCACCTCCACCACTCGCTGACAGGGATCACCTCGACGGGGGCCGACATATCCGGGGGCCGCAAGGGTGACGACGGCGGCTGGTGGGCGAGTCGCGTGACCACATAGGGTTGCGATGGTGGTGGTAGACTAGGTTTGGAGAATTTGGTCGGTGGTGGACTATGCGTGAGGGGAGAGAGAGGGTTGTGCGTGAGAAAAATCCGGGAGAGAGGACTTTGCGCGAGGGTGACTGGGGTGAGAGCGGAGTGATTACCGGGTGACGTGGTCGCACGCGGTTGGCCAAAAATCAAGAATGAACAGTAACTCTTGAAGTCGGGCTACGTGGCTGAATTTGGGACGTCGATCGGGTGGATCGTACGGCTGTGTGACTATGCGCGACGTGGAGGCCTGAGGGGAAGCAAATCGTTCCAACTTTTATAGCTTTCTGTAACATGTGTACATACCTAGAAAGAAATTTTAATATGCCGCTCGGAACAAAAAGTTACAACACAATACTTGTGTGGAAGTATGAGATATATCTACTCGTGTAAGGAAATTTTAAATGATCAAATAAGTGCGATGAATTTGATAATATTCGTCGAAAACATGTGTGAAATTTAATCTAAAATTAAGAAGTTGGAGTCGACGAAAGTCGAAACCAATCACAGGAATGGAACCTAGTCGTCGACACACATATATTTATATATTTTTTATTTTAAATCATGACATAGTAGGGAGATTTTAATTTTAATCAAGGAATGGCTGAAGAGGCGAGGCAAGGCGCCATAGTTCAGTTCCCAACGAAGCGAACCACTGAGCAGGCTGCCGTGCCGTTGGATGCTTATCGAACGGAACACATGCATCTATGTCCCTCTGCAGTAGTTAGCTCTAAGTCAGAGGATCTCGTTCCCGGCCGGTAGTTGAAGTTGGCTAGCATGCAGGCACATGCAAACGGCCGATCCTATCTTTCTCTTTTTTTCCCACGCGCTAGGCACATGTAACCGGTGGTCAAACCTCAACCTTTTTTTATGCGCTCAGCTGCTTGCAAGCCTGCTAACGGGTATAATCTTATGCCCGGTTCTAAGGTGGGAGTATGTCACTAGTAGGAAAAAGCCTACCGCTGGGGCGAACATATTTTGCCTAGCGTTGGCGAACAGCTGTCCGCTAGCAGAGCTACGCCAGTGGTAACAGATACCGCTGGCGAACAGTTGTTCGCCAGCGCTAAGCCAGGTTACCGCTGGCGAACAAGAAATGTGTGCGCCAGCACTATGATTTTTTGGTTTAAAAAAAAAAATAGCGGGGCCGACCGGCGACGACCGGAGCAGGGCCCTCCTAGCCGCGGCGATGGATATGAAGCCAAGGAGACGGACACGCCGGCTTCGCGTCGCTGATGGACGCCGGGCTTCGTCGACCAGCCCAAGGCCTCTGGGCGCTAGAAGTCTGCGGCGCTGGCAAGGTCGGCGAGCGTGGCCAGCAGGGCATCGTGGCCGGCACGGCGAGCAGCCACACGGAGCGGCGGTGCAGCCACACGGAGCGGCGGTGCAGTCGAGCATGGCGGCGGCAGCGCTGTTCTTGCATCGGCGGTTCTTGTTGACGAGATTCATCCGAATCGAATCGAGAGAGAGAGAGAGAGAGGAGACCGGCCGAAGTGCGCGGCCTGTGTGCTGTCGAGCAGGATGGCGGCGGCGCTGTTCTTGCGGAGGCGGCGGCGCTGTTCTTGCGGGCGGCGGCGACTCTGTTCTTGTGGACGAGAATCGTGAGAGAGAGAAAGAGAGCGGCCATGTGCACGCGGCCTGTGCGTGGAGTGAGGAGACGTGCGTGGAGTGAGGAGGCGTGGGGGTATGGCTACTTTTTGGAATCAACCAATCAGCTTTAGACCACACGGATCGTGTGTTTGTTGTAATCACCAATGACCGTCGATGGATCCCATCGTACGCTAGAGAGAGCAGTACTGGGCATGCATGTGCTGGTGAGAGAGAGCAGCTAGTGCGCGCATCTGGTGAAGAGAGAGAACGCGCAGTGCGGCATGTGCATGTGTTGGAGAGAGAAAAGGAGTGGCGGGAGTGAGGCAGAGAGTCTGTTCGCCAGCAGTTAGTGCCGCCAAAACTACCGCTGTCGCACAATGATCTTCGTTCGCCAGCGGTAAGAATTGTACCGCTGGCGAACATCTAGATCTGTTCGCCAGCGGTAAGTTTAGAGTATAGCCGCACCAGTCAGACGCTACCGCTGGCGAACATAGATGGTTGTCCGCCAGCGGTAGCACTTTTACCGCTGGCTGTGGCGGCTATGTGTTCGCCAGCGGTATAAATACTGGCGCACGTTTTATGTTGTTCGCCAGTACTATTCTGGTGGCTATAAGCCTTTTCCTACTAGTGTGTACCCCTGGGAGTATATTATAGGACTCCTATATATATATATTTTATATATATACAATAAAACGTTGCCCAAAATACATAGCTTTCCAACTGTTTTTTTCGATGATGTTGAATCCACATGCACATCTTTACCTGATGCTTGAAACAAGATCAGGTTTTTTCCTCTTTTGCCATCTTCTAGATTAGCTTGTGTTTCCTCTTTCTTTTTTCGTTTTATTGGGTCGTTGTACTCCTTTCTCCTACTACTATCAATGATGAAATAGCATCCTTGACTGTGTTTTCGTCAAAAAATAATATGCATTTCAAATCTGCCCACTTGGGTTGACATGCAAATTTGCCAAATACACATGCTTACATTCTCATATGGCACGCCCCCATTTAGCTTGCCCACTTTTGTGCGCTACACTAAGAGAGGCACCGGATACTGACCACAATCGCAGGGGAAGCAGTACAAGCCTACACTAAGAGAGACACTGGATACTGATCACAATCGCAGCGAAGGAGTACACGGCACAACTAAGTGGATTTCTATAGGAAGTCAACTCTTTATCAGATGATAGTTTATTCAGCAAGTGTTTACACACAAATTTATGCAGCTAGAACAATCATAGTGATATTTTACTTGCAATATAAGTTGTTCGTTATCAACATTTAATTACGAACCTCTGGTAGGCTTGGTCCTGAACATCTCAATTTTTTGTAACTCCGAGAATTGTCATCTTGTCGGCAGGGTGAGTCCTTCCTTTTAGCAGCTGCAGTCACCAATTCATCTGCGGTACATGACGCATCGCTTAGAAGAACACAGATGCTGATGGAAGAAAACAGTAAGTACAGCACAGATACACCCGATTCTTCTCCGGTATCCAACTTCTGCCCAAGAACACCAACTCAAAAAGAAATCAAAGTTGTTCTAGTAATTTCTAGCAACCACAACTTCGTAAGGTTGCAATTTCGGAGCCCATCAAAATAGTTTTTCTAGGAAGCACGCCATGTTCACTGCTGTTTTGCTACCTTGACACAACAAACAAGCAAACAAACAAATCTGTTTTCCTTCAGGGAAAGATAAACTGTATAAAAACTACTCATAGTTTTTTTCCCTCAACAAGAAACATGTAGAGATAAACAGCGGAAATATTTTCATAATAACACCGTGGAACAGGTTACAGCTTCATCCCCAAATAAAAATAGCTATAGATCGAAGGCAGAAGGCAAAGGTTGTAGATTTCAGGACATGCACAGACAGCAAAGGCAGAGATGAACAAACAGAGCGGGCGAGGGAGCCAAGAGGTGGTGGCTTACTACGGCTTTGAATTGGCCGGCGACGCCGATCCCGTCGCATGGACATGAGCCGATTGAGTGCCAGCAGCCCCATGACGCGACGATGCCAGGGGCGAGGGCTGCTCTATCTATTTTCAGGCGGCAAGGCGAGAGCTAAATCTGAATTCGAGGTTGAAACCAACAAGGCGAGGGCGGAGGTGATCGCGTGGGAGCCGCGGCGGAGGGGAAGCCTAATAATCCTAACATCCCCGAAAAAAAGAGAAGAAAGCTTATTAATCGTAACATGAGGAAACCGGTCAGGAGTCTACCAAATATGCCGAGAGCATTATCCGTTAACTTTTTATTACATGTGTTTCTCCGAGAGAAAACACCAGAGGAAGACAACAGGATCAGCTTCTAGCAAAGACTTAAAGATCTTCAAATCCTCTCAGAAGGCAACAGCAACAAACATCTGTGTACATCAGCTGGGATGTGTTATTTTGCGCTAGGTCGATGGGACTGGGCCGTTGCAATACGCTAATTTGCCTGAGGTTACCAGACCTGCTGCAAAAGCTTATATACCTTCAGGTGTTTTACTGCACGAATTGAAGCTGCAGGTGGTACAGAGTAAAGCTCCAAACCTCTCCAATTTCCATTTTTGTGGTCACCACCGAGTACATCTAATCCCTTTACCCCCAATGCTCTAATAGTTGTACTCATTGGTGAAAAAAACTCTTCTTGGGCTATGCTGGCGCTATCTGCTATCCTCGTGCTGATCTTCGTCCAGCTTGCCAGATGTGGAATCTCTTTCTAAGTTTCTCTACATTCACATATTGAGATATGCGTATTACGACTGTTTATCATGCAAAGATATTTAGTGACTATGGTGTGAACATGAACGCAAGTAGTTTGCCGTGTCGTCCTTTAGGTGTTGGAGAGGAAAATGGAGCATGGTATCTAAAGATAACATCCTTGGGGGTGCCAGGAGGCTCCTCAGCGATTTGGCATTCTGGGCCGTAGATAAGGATCTTCAGGCGATCCTGGCCGTCCGTTTTTCACGACCCTTTACACTGCGCGTCGGTTTATACCCGCCTGCGGCCGCTCCGTGCCGCTGCGCATGGGCCCCTCCTGTCCGGGGACCCGCCTGTAAGAGTCTGGGGTGGGTCTTGGCCGCGTGAGCTCCATCCGAGCCCGTCCGCGCGCGGTGGCAGGGGGTGTGGTTCTACTGAAGTTCAGGGGGTAGAGTCGTCGTTTCGCGTCCAAAACAGGGTGCCGGGTGCCGGCCATACGTGCGTGGCGGCCTGGGTGCCGTCGCCGGGTACGGGAGCTACAGGCGGCGCCCCGCTCCGCCCCTGCCCTCCTTGGCCGGCGCCGGCTTATATGCGGCTCGCCTCCTCGCTGAGGAACCCTAGCGCAGCCTTTTCTCGATCTAGGGTTTCCAGGCAGCCCTGTTCTCCCCGATTCGCCGCCGTTGCCAGCTCCGGCGAGCCCACCACCGATTTGCAGCGCGCATCTGCTTCGTCGCGGCGAGGACCTTCACGCGTCGAGTCGATGGTGCGTTGGGGTGCCATGAGGACGCTCGCGACTTAAGGTGTGCGCGATAGATCTTGGGGCTCCAAAGGGGGGCTATTTTTTCGCGTCCTGTGCTTCGGTTTTGGCCATTTCCATGTCGGATCTGATTGATTAAGCTCACCTATGACCATTTTCATGTGCGATTTGGTTTTCGTTAATCTCACCTATGACCATGGCTGCGGCGCAGTTCCGCAGGCCGTCGTTGCGTCCCGGCGCGATGGAGAGCTTCGACGACGCGCTTAGAGTTGAGCGGCTCTCTTGGTCCTACTCCTTCCCAATAGCGTCTCGCGTACGTGCCTCTAACCTTTACGTCTTGGACCGCAGGAGCTCAAGGATCTGCGGTCGCAGCTGCACCAGGCGGCGGACTGCTGCGAGAAGGCGTTCCTCGGCACCGAGAAGAAGAAGCTGTAAGTGCAGTCCTTCAATAGATGTATAGCTCACTCGAACGATGTTTCTTTCATTTTCTATCGTGGAACTGGTGGCCGCGTGTAAGTTTAATTTCTTGCGCGTGGTGCAGGATCCTGGAGAGTGCGAAGAGCTACATCTGCGATGCGGTTGTAACGGTGATTGATCACCTGGGGTCTGTTTCATCCAAGCTTGAGCACCAGCTGGATGACAAGACTGAGATCATGCAAACTGAGCAAAAGATCAACTTCCTGAAACAGGTTGGCATTCTCTCTTCTTACTTGCAGCCGTAGATTATGTGTGGATAGCCGGTGCAATTACCAGAAGTAGTTTGGATTAAACAATGAGCCATCTGTGATGATGATAAAGTAGTAGTTGAAACTTGAGAGTGTATACACACTGCTCTTTGGCTTGGGGAATTCTTCTCTGTTCCAAGTTTAGTGAGTCGATCTATAAATATCCACCTTGTGTACTCTAATCCGAGCTTCATATGACCGTGACTGTTGAGTGGACATCAATTGCATCCAAACGAAGCCTTGATAAACTCACTGAATTCTCTGTTTTCTTTTGATGGTACCAGAGGCTTTTGACTCACTGAACTATTGATTTAATTGTATCACATCATCACAATTAAACCTGAAAAGTGAATCTGACTTGGCAGCGTCATTTCCATATGCTGAATGTCCGAATGGGGGTTTGATTGTACACTATCTTGGCACAGTTTTGAAGTCTTGAAGGTACAATCAAGATACATAGCTTTATTTCAGAATTCAAATAGAAATTTAAATAATGTTTTTTGTCAGTTCAGGTTCATCTATGAGGGAAATGAATTAAACTGAAATAATTCCACTAGGAGCTGTTGTCATGTGCCTTTTGTTTCGCGTATTCTTGTGTGCAAGCCTTCGTTTCAGGAAACTTGGCATCAGGAGCAGACTGAAATGTGCTTAAACAACTCTATAATACTAGACATTTTTCTTGCTGTTCAAGAGTTCATGGCTTAGGCCTTGAATCAGTTTGCACTGGGACTACCATCACAGTTTGCACTAGGACTACCATCACAGAGTGAAATGTGCTTAAACAACTCTACAATACTAGACATTTTTCTTGCCGTTCAAGAGTTTATGGCTTAGGCCTTCAATCAGTTTGCACTAGGACTACCATCACATTAGCTTATTGATATTTTGAGTTTCCTTTATCATTTATATCCCTATTTGGCGTTGATCCATTTTTTTTGCTCCCCAGGCATAGGTCGCCATTAAGGTGCGGCTAATGATCTCGAGACGAAAAACAAGAATTAGGTCATCCTCCGGAAACCAAAGTGTTTAAGGTCAGGACACACCATGTTTACTATTGTTTAGACTAGACACAAGTTAGCTCTCAGCTAATTCTGCATTTTATTCTTGCTGGCTAAACTTATTCTGACTACATGTTGTCTGTTTGTGCCTGCTTCTAGCTACCCATTGTCGGCATTTTATTTTTGCATCATCGCCAGGACTGCCTTTGTCTGCCTTTATCTATTTGTTGAGATCATGTCTCCAGTCTCCAGTGTCCAGTTTATATTGTTGAATTGAACAAAACATGCCTACCAAGCCTCTTATGGCCTTATTTAAGTGCCTTTGTTCACCATTTTGTAAGTAGCTATGTATTTTGATGATTTTGTTCCAAATAGCATCTCTGATCCACATGTACGCATCTTGCTCAACACAGGTGTAATATCCGGCCTAGCATCTCTCTGTCTCCCTCCTACCTTGGTTCTCTGTTCTTCACCCTAATCTCCATTTTATTAATGATGTAGGGTTGAAAGACAGGGAGTTCAGTGGTTACTATTGTCACTATATTGGCGCTTAATAACATCAGATTCGCAGTTGTGGTATTTTTTTTCACAATTTAGTTCAGTTTTGGCACTGATATGGTCTCAATTACAGCAGATTGTCTTTGGAGACTAATCTTTGTAGTTGAGGTACTTTTCTTTACCTAAGATTTAACCGGTCATCAATTAGAACAAGATAAGTAGTCAGTTGGGAAATTCGTAACTTTGCAGTTCATGTTTAAGGAGATCAAGATATTTCTGATTATGGATTCATGCTATATTTGTGTAGCTGCACAATTGCATCCATGATTTACTGGAAATATCTTTGTAGTTCATGATCTACATCTAGACGAAAGTTATGAATATTTGATTTGATTCATTAAAATTTTCTTCATTCCTGATGCTTCAGTTTTGCCTGCAATTCTGCAGACCTTGCTCTCTGCTCCCTACTGCCCCAGCAGAAGCCAAATAAATGCCACTCTTCGGTTTAGGCGATGTGGATTTCTGGAATGCCGCAAGCCAGCAAGTCATTGTGTTCATCTGGCTGGCATGATTTGGAGTCCATCAACTACAGAGGTAGGTTCATCACCTCATGTGGTAGTCCATTCTACCTTTCATTTTTAGTTGCAACATCTGCTTGATGAAATTATGACATCATTTTTGTTTTTGGTCAGGGTCTATGTGATTGAAAGTTCTCTGGTTTAGGCAGAGCGCATGATCGAGTATTGATGTCTCTTTCCCCTTTGAAAGGTTGTGCTATCTCTATTTGCTGCATTTTCCTCTTTGTTTTGAGCTGTAGTTTGTTGGTTTGCTTCTTATGGTAAATAGTTATATATTGCTCTGCTACTGTAGAATGTTTATTTGCCTTTTCTTGAAGGAAACCATATTTATTGGATGCTGTTGTTCCTTCTATACAACCTTAATTATGTGTTACTTGTGCATAGGGTTGATGGAATATCTAATATCTGAAACCATAAGGCACAGATCTATTGGAATATCTGAAACCTCATGTGGATATCCGTTTTGCTGCCAATATTGGAATAAATTAATATGCTTTACAACAAAGTATAACTTGCAGTTGCAAGAGGAAAGGTGTTTTCTTTATCATGTTGGCATCATATAGTTATACCTACCAGTGTTTTCAATCTTTCATATACCTATCTGCTGCTTTAGTCTCAAAGGTTCTGCTCCAAGAATAAATTTTATTGTACACTAAACCATCTCTTCCTATTGCATATTAAGTCTGATGTGTTCCTTTATATTTTATTTTAACCATGGGATCGGTTTTCAGCGATGAGGAAGGATTATTCCAATGTATTTCTCCGAATGAGGTGCTGCCTAAGGTGTTACGGTAAGCACACCATCTTTAGTTTGATCATTATTTAATTTTGTGGTTCTCACGTCTATAGGCTCATTGCCTCTAGCCCTCTACAACTATTTTTTTAGCGTATATCATGTGTTTGTTCAAATTTAGTATTTACCATGTAATGCATCTTTCAGATGATGGCATCCATGTGCTGGCTGTTGTTGCTAATTAGATAAGTGATTCTGGCTGCATGTCATATATAGATAGTGCGAAGTAATTTGTTTGGTGTGGTGAAGAAATTGTTTTAGAAATCAAAACTACATACCTTGCATCAGCTGTTATTGTCAAGCCGAGGAGTTATTCTTCTACCGGTTACTTCTTTGCAGGTGTTGAGGTGTGACCTCAAAGGCTTGTGTTCGGGGTAGGAGATCCCTACGCCAGTGACGACAACCAACATCAGTACACGGGGTTTTAGTGGTTGTCCATGGCATGCTGCAGGTTTTCTTCTATCTTCCCACTGCTATTAGATACTTCACATGTTTGTAAAACTAATAATTTACTCTGGAATGTCATAGATATCATAAGTTATGCTTGAACCTCACTATCAAGTGATGACCTTACATTGGTTATTCGGCATCGAGACATTTAGATTAAATTGACATCGCAAGCCCAGGTGAATACCTCCTCTATTTTATTTCTTCATATCAATTGTCGTGTTCTTCATAAGTCATAATTACCTAAAGTACATTCTTCTTCCTTTTATAGATATTCAGTCAATCCATGTTTGTCTAAGGGCAGCAAATGAGATAATCCACACCTTGCATTCTTAGCAGGTGTAATCCTTTGGTCACAGGTATCATTGACCTACTTGACACCTTTTAATGTCCATATGTCTTAACACATTCACTTATTTTAGGTAGCTTCAGTAATAGTTTTGCACTTAAATTGGATTAAGCGTAATCAAGGGGCAGTTGCTTCACTTGATTGTCGTTTATAGACTTGGCTCACAAGCACACAATAATTTTGCCATATAAACTTTGTATCTTCATCATTTATTAATGTATTTACCTTGAACAAATATTCTGTAGGTTTCCCACTGTGTCACATGATTGATTTCTTGGAAATTTAGGCAGTCGCCTGATTATATAGTCATGACTCATGAGTTCATTGTAGAATGGAGTAGGCATTGGAGTTGATCCAGGATCTGTTAGTTTGATGTAGTTTGATCGCTTTTTAGATAGTCGATAAGGTTTATTTGAGAAAGTGTACCGTGGAAGCATACATTAACTGTTCGGGGACTTCAATACATCATAAGGGAATAGTTGGTTGGTCATGAGTATTAATAATCTCTCGATAATTAGTAATTACCTTATTGCAACGAGATATGCATTCCAAGCACATAAAAGCAAAACCATACCTGAAATTTTGTTCCTACATGTTTCAGGATTTTTCACAGCTGTACTGAAACAGGATGGCTTAAGATGATTCGTCTATCTTTCAGTTTTCTTTTTTGGACAGTTCTGATTTTTGTGTGGGTTTGTAGAAATTTATGTTTGTAATGTAACATGGATGTCCTAGGTGGTGGTGAAAATGCAGTCTGGTATGCTCTTTTTTTAATGCATGGAATTATTTATTACTTTGTTATATTTAGGAAAGTATGATTTCAGAATCACTACTTGAATTGCATCTGGTGCTTTGGTTTAGCTTCATTTAACCTTCAGATTATATGTGGTGGGCATGACCTTTGCTATGATGGAATATCAGAAAGTAGCTATACATTAGTCTGATATGCACTTTACCTCCTTGCTTGCCACTCAGTCTTATATTTTTGTATTCTGAAATTTGTTGAGTCAGAGGAAGCGAGAGTGTTGTTTGGCTATGCCCAAATCTGTATGCCAGTCAATATACTTATTATTTTTTCTGTACTAGAAAGCTTATCCCAGTTTAGTATACTTTTCTACTTCATGTAAGCAATTTAGGCTGATGGATAAGTGATATCTTTCTTACTTACGTGCTATCTTCCTTACTTACGATTGATTTAATTGTATCACATCATCACAATTAAACCTGAAAAGTGAATCTGACTTGGCAGCGTCATTTCCATATGCTGAATGTGCGAATGGGGGTTTGACTGTACACTATCTTGGCGCAGTTTTGAAGTCTTGAAGGTACAGTCAAGATACATAGCTTTATTTTAGAATTCAAATAGAAATTTAAATAATGGTTTTTTGTCGGTTGAGGTTCATCTCTGAGCACCCGTCTTCGTCTTTACTTGTCATTTTTTTACAAAGCGTGCATAAGTTTATTAGATATATGAAGGTATTAATATATTTGTCAGGGACTGAATCTGGAGTTCTGGATACTTTGTATATGAGGGAAATGAATTAAACTGAAATAATTCCACTAGGAGCTGTTGTCATGTGCCTTTTGTTTCCCATATTCTTGTGTGCAAGCCTTTGTTTCAGGAAACTTGGCATCAGGAGCAGACTGAAATGTGCATAAACAACTCTATAATACTAGATATTTTGCTTGCTGTTCCAGAGTTCATGGCTTAGGCCTTGAATCAGTTTGCACTATGACTACCATCATAGACTGAAATGTGCTTAAACAACTCTATAATACTAGACATTTTTCTTGCCGTTCAAGAGTTTATGGCTTAGGCCTTGAATCAGTTTGCACTAGGACTACCATCACATTAGCTTATTGATATTATTAGTTTCCTTTATCTTTTCTATCCGTGTTCGGCGTTGATCCATTTTTTTGCTCCCCGGGCATAGGTCGCCATTAAGGTGTGGTTAATGATCTCGAGACGAAAAACAAGAACTAGGTCATCCTCCGGAAACCAAAGTGTTTAAGGTCAGGACACACCATGTTTACTATTGTTTAGACTAGACACAAGTTAGCTCTCAGCTAATTATGCATTTTATTCTTGCTGGCTAAACTTATTCTGTTTACATATTGTCTGTTTGTGCCTGCTTCTAGCTACACGTTGTCGGCATTTTATTTTTGCATCATCGCCAGGACTGCCTTTGTCTGCCTTTATCTATTCGTTGAGGTCATGTCTCCAGTCTCCAGTGTCCAGTTTATATTGTTGAATTGAACAAAACATGCCTACCAAGCCTCTTATGGCCTTATTTAAGTGCCTTTGTTCACCATTTTGTAAGTAGCTATGTATTTTGATGCTTTTGTTCCAAATAGCAGCTCAAACAGAGCTGATTTGAATTTTAGAAATCAAAGAACATGGCAGCCAGTATTTTGAGAAAACTTAAAACAGGAAATTTTGGGTTGGATTCTGTAGCTATAAAAAAAATCAAGTCATTTGTGGTATAGTCATAGTACGTACATAATGATACACTATAAACCACATTAAAAGATTATCTGAGCATATTTGTGAAGTTGTAAATGATAAAAGGATCATAGTAGTTCATGACATGAGTAAAAATGACATATGAGCTCTAATTCTCCCATATTTTGGCAGATGCTAAAGTAGTTGCCCTAAGAGCTTGCCAGACGTTAGAGGCGAATGTTTTAGCAAGTTTTAATATAGTCACCTTTATAAAGTGTAGTTTGAACATAATAAAGACAATGAGCAGAAGTTTAGACCTCTAGCTATTTTCATGGTTATGCAACTATGATAGCTCATGATTATGAGCATATGAATGTATAGTTAAGCATGCGGTAGAACTATAGGATACCTGCTTTGATTTGCATATCGATAGATGATCCCTTTAAACATTATGTGTTCATGCTCCAAGATTAGTAAGCATTTACTGATAAGCTTAGGTACATTACCGCCCCCACCCATTGGCGAAACAGTGGTCGTGGCACCTCCAGAATGTGGAAATTCACCCATTCTTAATTCAGTCTCTCAGATTACCAAGGATATATCAATAACTTCAGGTGTGCTCGCTATCCCACCCATCGATGAACCAACGATGGCAGCGCCTCCAGTGCCTGTAGATCTAGATCTAGCTGAGGTTTTTTGTCTTCTGCAGCATCAGCTCCTGGTGGAGGGCCACCCCCGCATGACCTTATTGACGCTTTTGGGTATTATTTGTCTTTTTCGAACCATGTTTAATTGTGTTCCTTCTCTTTGTCTTTGCTCTAGGCATAGGTCACCTGCCATATAAGCCTGAGGCTAATGGTATGGGGAAGAAATTAAAAACTAGGTTGCGAGCAGGGAACCATAGTGCTAAAGATAAAGATACACTGTGCTCACCTTTGTTTGACTTCTACATAAAATAGCTATCATCTAATCATGCATTTTCCAACCTTGATGACTTATCTTATTTTTGTACACATTATTGTTCTGGTCTTGCCTTCAGCTTCTGTGGTCGTTGTTATTTTTGGCTCCACCATATCCAGATATCCAGTTGTCCAGAAATCTTTTTGTTAGTGCCACTGAAACCTCGCGTCCCTGCCATTTGGTACCACATGACTCTCCTTGATGAGCCGTAGAGATAATATCTCCATTATCCATCTTAGATTGATGAAATAAGCAGAACCTGTCTATTTATTAATGTTCCAATTTATGTATGGGTACTGTGAACCTCGATGTGACTACGGCATTCATTGTATGTTGTGTTATTATGATTCAACTTCTTATTTCTTTTAGTCTGTTTGTTCCCTGTATATGTTTCCACCTCTCTATTATACCTGTTATGCCTATACACCTATTAAACCTCATTATATACCTATTTCGATGTTTTTGTCTAGGCTGTGTAAATATCAGCAAGCATGATCTCAACGTCTGTGTACAAGAACATTCTATATAGCTTATATTTGTGCTGGAGGTATTAACTTTCTTATAAATGTGTATACTACATGCTGATTACGGGCAGAATACTTTTTAATCAACTCAGGCCAAATATGGTGCAACTCCGAGTAATAACTTCTCGGCATGACGGATATTACCATCCTCTTTTGCTTATACATATTGATATAAATTATCTTTTCAATAATATGTATAAAATGTGACAACCATGGGCAAGAAATTAAAAGCTGTCATGATGAAGAAATGTATGAGCTAGAGCGCTCTCCATGGATGATGCTACTACTGAAGGTATGGGCACACAACGATAACTATGGGTTCTTCACACGCAAGACACAACTGACTCTCGACTAATTCTGATTGTTGTTCCTGCAGATCAAACTTATTTTGCATGTACATACTGCCGGGCCATGACTACCCAGCAAACCGAGGACTTTAAGATTTTGGTCCTGGCATCGTTTTGAGACCAACTACATCTATCTCTTCCAATCGTTGTAACATGAATCTCATTACTTATCTGAGATAATGTTATCGTTTCCTACCTTCGACAAATGAATCGATCAAAGCTTATGTATTTCGAGCTGCTTCCATGTGGGTATATGTATTATATATACTCCTAGATGCTACTCTGATGAAACAATGTATGCAACAATGTATGCAGTTATGGTCCACCTAAATGCAGCTCTCATGGTACCATCTTATGGAATGTCTTCTTTCGTTTATTCATACGGACATTACTCATCTATATAGTAATATGTATAAACTGTGAGAACCACGGGCAAGAAATTTAAAGAACCGACAAATGCTGCGCGGCGAGCCGCGCCGTTCGAATCTAGTACTTCACATTTGAGGCAGATGCCAGGACACCGCCATGATAACCTGAAGAGAGTGAAGATCATTGGCTTCACCGCCACGAAGAGCTTAGTTGAGCTGACATGTCATATCATTGACATCAACTCAAATCTTGAGCGGCTTACAAGAACACAGATATATTTTTGTAATCAAACAGCAGTTCAGCGTTCTCGAAGTTGTCAATGCGCTAAATATATACAAGCCATCCATTGGAATTGCCACACTTTGGCATCCACCATTTCACCTTGGGAAGTATAGCTGCTACATCGAAGACAGAGTACATAATGCAATAAGGAGAACGGCTATGTGCTAATGTCCAAGCCATGAAGAAGGTACTGGCTAGAGTGTCATGGTAATCTACCCATCTAAAACAGTCACGGAAGTTGGTGAACAGTTTGTCAAACACCCTCCACGGTACTTTATGCGACCTCGAATATGGAAATGGGAGGAAAAACTGCAAATAGAACATGAAGCGTCATTATCAGCAAGTACTGTAACACCTATTTAACATTTTACTAGTGCCAAAATTAAAAACATCGCCTTGGATCACCAACTTCCGTGACTATTTTCATCTATTGAGCATACTAGTGCGTCGGAGACCGCCGTGTGCACGCCTACTGCTGCCTTGAGTTGGAGCAGATTCTCGACCTCCCAGTGCCCCTGCTCGCGACGCGCCCGGAGCAGAGGCGCCATCTCTGACGCGCCCCTGAGACCGTCCGCAGCCTAGACGAGGACTCGGACGCCTCGGCTGTCACCGGTGTTGTGGAAGAGGTCCCAAGCGGAGCGCAGGATGGATACACGGCCGCGGGGGCCGCGCCGGCAACAAGGCGCGCGCGCCATGGAGTCGGTGGCGAGTCGGTTGTGCGAGAGGGGGACGGTTGTGAGCGGCGCGGTTGTGGGAGAGGGGCGGTTGGTGGTCTGCGCGGGGGTGATGGAGAGGGGCGATTACGCACATTTTATACCGTCGGGCTCCTCCGGCGGCGATGTGGGTCTAGGAGTTGCGTCTATAGAATTGACGGGACAATTTCTCTGACATGTGTTGGCTCGAGCGCGCCGGCCCGCGTCTCCTTGCGCCTCCCTGCTGCTCCCCCTCATCATGCGCGACTGGACTAAAATAAATACACAATTTGCACTAAACTCTCATACTTTTATAGAACTTACATATGGCATTCTACATTATTAACAATTATATTTATGTTTCTATTTTGGCATGCATAAATAATTAGGATTGTTACTAAGTATTAGTTATATTGTTCATCATGTTATGTTGATCAACGATTCTATTTTAATACCAAGTACAAATAATGCATATATTGTCAAGTTATTATTAAATCCATTGTAACTTACGAGATATAGCTATAAAAAGATTTTAAAGGATCATACCAATGGTTTATCTAATACTCTATAAGTTTACATAAATATAACGATAATCACACTCTAGAAGACGCTATTATGATATTCTTCCGGTAAGGCAGTAATCAGCGGCGTGGATTTTGCGTTAGCCACCGATGATGACCTGGCTGCTATAAGGAGTTTCCTGTAGTGTGAGAAAACTTGTACATGATGTAACAAATGATACACCGGAAAAACAAAGAAGAAAGAGATCACAGATCCTACACTAAATTAAAACCACAAAAATATGACCCAACACTACAACATGTATCAGATCTACAGAAGAAAGCACAAAACCATGACCAAGTTCTACAATATCCTACCCGTGCTCACAATCTAAAAGATTCTAGACATGCTGACGGATCTACAAGATGCATGCTCAAAGATCAATGTACAAGATCCTACACATGCTCATATATCTAGGAATTGACATGTAGATGATTACACCAGAGTTTTGTACTTACAGCCATCAGTGCATATGCGGAGGAACAAGAAGAATTGGACCAAGAGAATACTTGGTCCAGTAGTAGGATAAAAAGACGGAGGGGATAATCCCCAAATACACCTCACGAATCATCTCATTTTTGCCCAAAATAAAAATTCTAATCCATATTAGTACAGTATATCTTGGAAGAAGAGTATTTGTAAACATTTATAAGGACTACTGGGCCGTCGTAAGAAATGGTCTTTTAGGCCTAACAAACGCGGCTCCTGGCGCCGTGGAGGGGCAGTTCCTATTTCACGACCAGGTCGTGCACTATTAGTGCACGACCACCCCCTTCGTGGGCCGGCCCATTTAATCTGATCTTCAGTATTTTTGGCTTTTTTAGCTGTTTCTTTTTTTCTGTTCGTTTCTTTTCTGTTTTTTTTCGTTTTTCAACCTTTTCAATTTTTGAAAGATGTTCAGATTTTTAGAAATTAATTTATTTTTTGAAATTCAAAATTGTGTTTGTATTCTTGAAAATTGTTCAAATTTGAAAATATTTCAACTTTAAAAAATGTTCAAATTCGAGATTGTTCACTATCAAAGTTGTTCAAATTCAAAAAATGTTCACACTTAAAAATTATTCATATTCAAAAATTGTTCACTGTCAAATTTGTTCAAATTTAAAAAATGTTTAAATTTTGAAAAATTGTTCACATCCAAATTGTTCACATTAAAAAAAAATTACATTCGAAATTTGTTTATATTCAATTTGTTTTTGTTTTTCATCATGCTTCTTTTCTGTAAAAATTGAAATGAAAAAACAGAAGAAAAAAGAGAAGCGGTTTATTGGGCCGGCCCACTTAACTCGCTAAACTGTGGGGGGTGTGCGGCACCGATTAAAGCACGACCAGGTCGGAGACTAGGCGCTCCCCCGTGGAGGAGGGTCACTGTCGATGGCCGGACGTAAGGGGGGATCTCTAGGGCCCACCAGACAGCGACCGAGCCCCCGACGGGATCCACTGGCCCCACGGGGCAGCGACCCAGGCCAGACGCACGCCGCACGGACACCGGTACACGTGCCGCGCACCCTGTCTCCGGCCGCTTAAAAACGATCTGTGCTTTGCCGGCTCCGAGGCGAAGCTACCAAGCTACGAGCCGAGCACTCCTTCCTTCCTAGTCGTAGGCGCCGCCGAGGCCGAGCACTTCCCGATCTGCGGGATGCGGATCCCGACGCTGCTCCCGCCCGCAGCGGCGCTGCTGGTGTTGCTGCTCGCGGCCGCTGGGGCGGCGGCGGATGTGGGGACGGAGGAGGTCGCGGCGAAGGCGAGAGCGGCCAAGGAGGAGGTGGCGGCGCTCGCGGACGAGCTCGGACAGCTCAGGGCCAAGGTCTCCGCCCTAGGTGCGTCGCGTGCGTCTTAGTCTTACAATACAACACATGCCTCCTCTCGATTCGGTCTGGGCCTATGCTGCTGCTGCTGCTGCTTCGTTCCGTTATGTTAGGTTCAATAGGGGTTTGCTAGGGTTTTGGGGGCAATTTGACCCTAGGTTTCAGATTGGTTGCAATGTTGGGAAAAACTGCAAAAGCCTTCCGGTTCTCCAACAGTTCTGGGTCGTTGCTAGATAGTCAGATTTGATTCAGTCCTACTCCTGCGTCATCGCCATTCTGGAGGATGACTGGAACTCGCCATCATGGAATTAATTCCCCTTTAAGGAATAAGGACCCGTTCAGTTTGGTTTTTAAGAGGTTCGCCATAGGCATGCTATCGGTCGAATTAGTTCTAGTTACGAAGTAAAATAAACTGTGTAGTCAGGTCACCTGAGAAGCTGCATCCAGTCGAATCGATTTCTAGCCGCCGCAACAGACCAGTTTCTAGTCAACGTGACAATGTATTCGTGCCGCTTGATCCTTCCTCAATGAGTCGAACTATTGTCTGACCGCAGAGTCGAGCATCGTCGTGAAGACCCAGGAATTGAAGAGCAAGGATGGTGGCATTGAAACAAAGGAAAAGGTTATCGGAGAGCTGTCACAAGACATTGCTACTCTGCAGAATGAGATAGCTTCCCTCCAGGTATCTGTTACCATAGACAACACTTGCCCTTTTTCTTCTTCTGGGTATCCTGTTAAAGGAGTAATGCACATTTACTGCTGCTTATACAGTCAAAGGGATCTATAGCTGCAGAGGAGCAGGCGAGCAAGGCCAGCGCCAGGGGTATTGAGCTTGAGAAGCAGGTAAGGAATATATGGAACACCGTGAACTTGAGTGCACCAATCAAGATTTTGTGGTTTTTGATCTCGCCTCTTCCAGATTGACAAGCTCAAGAAGGACATTGCTGCCCAATATAGCAAAAAGGCAACTATGGAGGCTAGGGCTAGCAATGCAGAGAAGAAGGTGCAAGAGCTGAATGCTAAGCTGGAGAGAGTAAGTATGCGACCGTGGTTGTCTTCTGTGTTAATGCACAACAATACAATTGGACAAAAAAGGTTTTAGACAATGGTGAATTCCTATATTTTGAATTTGATACAACAGGTTGCGTGATAGAAATATCAATACCATCAATTTCTTAATCTTAGGGAGAGCTGAGCCTCATGCCCAGTTAAACTAAATAAAAAATGGGATAAGTCATAAGTCTCATCTCTTGATGGCCTGTAAACTTTTTTGCGGAAACAGGGGTATATCTCTTAAATCCACTTTCTTTGTTCTGCGATTACTATCCTTAAGTTTATACTGTTTAAATTTTCTTAATAGCTTCAAAAGACAAGTGCTCAACAAAAGCGTAGGGTACAGAAGACCCAACAGGCTCTTAAAGTTGCAGAGGTTTGTGATATATGTGACTTTTGTGGTACATTTCGCTGTTACAGTTCCGTGATGCATTCTTCTCAATTGATTGTTCTCATGTTTGTAGGAGGAGCTGATGAGGGTGCAGTTAGAAACAACTACGAAATCTGAGCAGCTCGGAGAGGTAATTTTTCATCCCATATCTGGTGTCCTATCGATGGTTGTCAGCTTGATAAGAAGAATTATGTCAGTGAGGTAACAGGACATAGATTTTAGATTGGATTGTCTATTTACTTTGCAATCTTGGTGCGATGCCAATGTTGTTTTGGAAAACACATTTCAAACGCCACTTAGTTCCCAGCTCAGCCTAGTGCAGTTTTCATGAAGTTTTACATAATGGCAATATGCAACTTGTAATCGCTGAACCGAGCATGGTGAGTACCTGCGTGCACCGTTGTTGCTGGGCACATGTACTGAAACTTGCTGATTCCTGATGATGGTTACTATGCCTGATGAAGGATGATGGTTACTATGCCTGTCGTCATCTGTCCACAATCAAACGCTTTAAACCTCACTTAGTACTTTCTTGAAATTATTGTGGTGATATCATACTTATTGTTACTCTCTGGCAGGTTCATGGAGCATGGTTGCCACCTTGGTTAGCGACACATGCAGCTCGCTCGATGGTACAAGTGGACCTACAAACTAATGCCTCATCTTAGTTTACATTCTTGCAACATGCTCATCATGTTATCATGTAGGAGTTGATCTCAAGTCACTGGAATGAACATGGAAAACCTGCTTTCAAAAGTTTACTGCAGAAGGTGCCTCCTATTTTATTTAAACAATATATGAAGTAGTATGCTAAGCTAAACACATCACTTCTTCATTGTTCATAACCTGTCAATTAAATCACTGCAGGCATCAGAAAAATCAGTGCAGGCGAAGGAATGGGCCAAGCCCCATATGGAAACTGCCAAGGCGGTACTGTTCTTGTTCCTGAAGTTGTAGCTCAGGAAATTTGTTAGAAGCATAATGTTTATCTATACTGTAAAGCTTGCGCCATTTGTATATGTGTTTATGGCCAATTCTTGGTATATGGATATCATGTGAATTATTTTAATGTTGTGAGCTTTTGGCATCTTTATTCACTTTCACTAACTATTTTTTTATTCTTGAAGAGATGGATTCCTGTCATTAAAGAGAAGTGGGCCATCACAAAGACAAACACGGAGCCTTATGTGCAAATGGTCTCAGTAAAATCAGTAGAAGTTTATCAAGCATCAAGGGATGCTATCTCACCTCATGTTCTGAAGGCACATCAATTTGCTGATCCCTATTTCCAGGTAGACTAGATGCTGCCTGTTCAGCAATTTGAGGGACAGCATGCCTTTAACACTTGGGTCACAGTTCTTTGTTGTTGTAGTTAACACTGCTATTGAATTATTGATTTATGTAGTTTGAATATATATTTTCAGGAAGCCAAGAAGTTATCCAAACCCTATATTGATCAAGTTGCTAAGGCCAGTAAACCACATGTCGAGAAACTTAAAACCACCCTCAAGCCTTATTCTGAAAAGGCTGGCCATGCATACGAAAAGTTTCTTGAGACGGCTACTTTATATCATGAGCAGGTATTTCTTCTCTTAATATGTTCGCTTCTCTTAGATATTCCAGATTTTCAGTTCCAATTAAATATTGATGTTTGTTTGTTTAGACATTTTTATGCTTCTTTTACCATTAACTCTTCATTTTGAGAGATTCTTGGCTGAATCTGTAGAGTAGTAGAGTATAGGTTATGTGTTCTTGATTCATATGTTCTTGTACAACACTTCTTTTTGCGCAACATCCACTGTTTTTCTCTGCTAAGAGCAGTGTACCATCAATGCATTTTGCAGCTCCCTAATCGAATGTATATCATCGATTAATCTAATGGACTTTTTAGCCCCATAACTTCACAATTAGTTGTAGTTTAATGCATTGGGTTGGACTGAAGGTGCATACATGATCTTGAACAGCCTATGGATTCCATCAATACTGAAGCCCAGGGTTGGTTTTTGCCCTGTTGTACAGTTGTGTATGTGATATTATGGCCTAGTCTAGGCTTGTAATTAAACCCTTTTATGTGCCAATGTGAAAGCTCTCCCATTTCCTAAAAAACAATGTGAACTTTCACAGAGCTCCTTTGTGCATCTTAGGTAATTGGGTGGGTAATATACTCCCTTCATCCTCAAACTTATTATGCCTTTTTGTCGTGGCGTCCCACACCCTGCAGCCCACCTGTTTGATCAGAATGAGACAGTGCCTCACCTCTTGAGGAGCTACACCTTCTCTAGGCAAGTTTAGTTCGCTGTGCTGTTCGCTACAGATGCACTGAAATCATGGTTGCTCATAGTGGTAGCAAAAACATGGGAAAACGCCAAGGGCATTAGGTTGCTGATGGCCGATCACACTGAATCTGACGAAGCTGGAATTTCAGATATGCCTGCATTTTTAATAGTTCATGGCCAATTTGAACCTGCGGTTGATGGGATCATGCCAAAAGTCGAGCTATGGAAGGTGGCAGGAGCAAAAGCTCTTCGAAGCTTACCGTTGCACGCTAGACCTCCTGGCACAGGATTTGCTTCTTAAACTCTTCTTTTTGGTAGCTTAGAGTAGGTCATTTGCTAGTTTTGGCTTGCTCCCTTTGCTTTCTGTTTGGTCGTCATCGACACACGTTTAGATCTGTGGTTGAGTTTTTTTTTAGTAACTTACATGCATAACTGCTGCTAAATTGCAGCCATTTGTCATCCAATAGGCTGGATGAGACAGATTTTAAATCAAATTAATCTTCCTACTTACCTTGAAGTCTTGAACCATATATTACATTTTTATTTGCAATAATTACTGCGGTAAACTGACTTGAAGATCCACAGCACAGATCAAAGAGCCTAAGCAATTTTCCTTTTCAGGCTCAGGCAACTATCTTGGATTACATGCACCAACATGAATATTTAAAACAATATGCGACTGGGGAGTTGGTGTGGTACCTGGTAAACACAAATTGAACCGTCAATGATAGCATGTGCTTCCACTGATTAAAGTTAAATTGGCCTAAATATCTTATCCCTTTTGTTAGGCTTCTGCTTGGCTGCTTATGCCTGTATATGTTCTGTACATACTTGTAACAGAAACCTTCTGGTTAGTGTATTTTTCTTGACGTTTCAGCTAATGTTTGCTTGACATAGCTATAGGTAAATTGACTGTACCTGATGTTTGACTTCAATCCCTTCATTTTCATGCAGCACCACTCGCAAGCAGAAGAAATCCCCACGGAGCGATAAGGCCCACCATGGCCATCGGAGACACAAACGCCGTCATGCTGACAAGTAGAGATCATGGATGAACACTGTTAGATAGTGGCCTGCCACACTGTAGTTGAAGAAGGTACAGCTTTGTTTCTATGTTAGGCAGTAAAATCAGATCCAAGTTCTATTGTATATAGACTTCACAATGGTATCAGACCTTTCTGGTCAGCTAAACAACTTGGGTGTTTACCTTAAAATCGTTAAAACTCAGTTTCTTAATTCATACAGTTAGCTCTGAACATGGTGAATGTTTATTTGATGATACAACTTTGAACTAAGAGCTGATTTACATGCCAGTCAGTGATAGGAGTATTTATTAAAAAAAATGGTGTTTGGTGGCATTATACATGGGCCATCTCTGATATTTCGATTCTGTACTGTACAGATCTTGAAGTACGAGGATGTAGCTTTCCCGGATGAGTTTGTTGGATGTCACGCGAATTTAGTAGACCCAGGGTCATCCATCGCTGAGCTTTGCCTTTTTTTAAGCCGTCGCTGAACTTTGCTGTGTACGTACGTAGTGTGTATCATTTGGGAACTGTACTACATATACAAACTGTGTTCCCTTTTACCCCATGGATGGATGTGTTGAAGGTATAATTTGGCTGCTAGATATATTTCATAAGCCAAATTAGTTTTAGTAATGGGGCTCGGATTATTGATTTGACATATATTTTGGGCTTGCTGTTCAGTTCAAAATGCAGTTTTGATTATACTCCAGTACAGATGTTGCAGCAGCAAATCAGAGTTTTACAAGCTATTTGACCAAGACAAATATATTAACTATTTTCTGGACTAGAGGCTGCCGAGTACAAGTCTTGGATAAATTTGGAGAGGGACTGAAGTAAAACGCTGCTGCGTAGGACAACTTCTTTCAAGCTTCGGATGTCAGGCTGAGACCAATGTGAATTGCAAAAGCTACCGGAGCATCTAAGGAAATAATTTCTCCGCGAGTCAAACTAGTGCTGAATATTTGGCCGATGTGTTCTTGGACATCGCCCTAAGAAATCATATGGCCGGTGAAACTTTCAACATCGTTCTAAGTTCAAAATGCAGGTTTGATGAAAGTCCAGTACAGATATCTTGGCGACATATTAGGCGTGTGAAGCTATTAATTCAAGACCAATATATGAAATTTTGCATGGATTAGCAGGAAGATATGGTGAATCCTTTGGTGGATTCTGGGATATTTGGAGCTAAACTACCGGTGCTTAGGATAAGTCCTAGCAGGTCTCGGTCAAGTGCTACAGCTGAAGGCATATTTGAAGTCACGTACTGCCTCAGGTTTCCATGGTTGTTACGATCGTTAATAGTGCTAGCCGGATTGATTTAAAATTAGGAATACTTAGATTGGATTCGGCTTGCATGTCAAGAAAAGCTCCGTGCCTTACCCTGTACGCCAAAGACCAGAGGCTACCTATATATATATAGGTATATGGCCGACTGAAAGCCCCAATCAATCGATATACAACAAAATCAATCTATCTTTTTACCTATGTTTTACTTTTGGTTTCTTTTCTTGCCGAGCCTTAGCAGCCCTAGGGTTTGGTCGATCTTTGCCGTTTTGCGCTGAAAAGCGGTCGTCCCTCTTCTACGAAAGTGAGGAGATCTTTGTTGCTTTGCTCGGAAAGCAATCGTTCGTCGTCACGAAAGTACGACGGGTATCGTGGTGTCGCGCGGCAATTTTGCGTGGCAACACAATTGGCGACTCCGCTGGGGACGAAGAAATAAAGATATACACTCGATGGCCACCGTACTCAAGAACGGGAGCGACATCGACGCGGACAACGCCATCGCCGTTACGCTCGACGACCTGTCGGAAGATGATCGGCGTGAGCTTGAACGGGAGCTCGAGGAAGAGGAACGTGAGATGATAAAACTGAAGTTGGCTGGATACCAAAAGACAAGGAACGGCGTCGTCAAGAAGGTATTTACGCCGAGTCCTTCCGGTCCGCTTGGCGCCGAGGTAAAAATTCCAACCAAAGAAATTGCACATCTAATTGATGTGTCCGTAGCTAGAAAATTTGATTCAGATATGGCAAATATGACACATACAATTACTCAAGCACTAGCTAATACGGTTGGGGAATTTAAGGCGCATCGTAATAGATGTCTTGAAAATAGTTTAGCTCCTCATGTTCTTTCGTTGGTGCAAACTGATAATAAATATTCTGTGCAAAGGCCGATATCCGTAGAAAATAATGGATTCATTAGGTTGCCTAGTGATATTCACATGCCTGGTGCATCGGCTAATGGTACCCAGCCTCACGTTGGTTTGAATAGTAATCCAGGTGGCCGGAACTATGATTGCACTTCGGCCGATACTTTTGTTTATACTGGTGTTCATCCTACTATTTTAACTTCGGTTGCACCAAATCATTCCATAGTAGGTGGCTGGAATTATGTGAGCAGTCCGGCTAATAATTATATGTCTAGCGTAGCCGCTTCTACAATATCAACTTTGGTGCCACAAAATTACTACAGCGATAACCGAAGTGGAACCTTTAATTCTAATTTGCAGCAAGCTAGTTATCAGACGGTAGCATACAATACGCCACCGCTGCCGCATGTCGGTACCGGGGTTCAGTACGAGCCGCCCTATTCATATGTTAGTGGATCTCCGTTGCAAACATCACATGCTCCAATTTCATTGCCGGAGATTTCACCGCGTGCTGGCGTTTCATCTATTCCACAAACAAGTTCTCTACAGCCCAACGATAGTTGGGACGATCAGCTTGCTAGTATACTTAGTGAATTTGGTTTAGCACCTAAGGATAAAGCAGGGGCATATCAAAAGTCAAAGGAAATTAAACAACATGTCCGGTTTAGTGATAGTAAAAATAAAGAGAGCAACGTGGTTAATGCTTTGGATTATGGTAGTGATTCGGCTAGTGACAATGACGCTAATATGTGTGTAGCCGAATGGGTTCAACCACTGCCAAAGTCAGAACCTCTTGCATGTCCCGCTTTGAAACCTACACCTGCTAAGAGAGAGGAAATAAAGTATACTTTTGATGTTACCAAGTGTGATGAGATTTTTGATATTTTACTAGAAGAAAAGTTAATTCGAGTGAGAGAAGGTCATGTAATTTCACCTCGAGAAGAATTGGGTAAAAGAGATTACTGCAAATTACACAATTCATTTTCTCATTCTACTAACGAATGCAATGTGTTCCGTAGACAGGTGCAATCGGCCATTGATGACGGACGATTGATATTTACACAAAGTACTAAAATGAAGCTCGATAATGATCCTTGTCCTATCAATGTGATCGAGTTTGACAAAAAGAAAATTCTTATTCGGTCAGATCAGACCGAGTCTACCAAAGGAAAAAATGTCATCATTGATAATAGTGCTGCGCCAAGGATGATCAAGCAAAAAAATCCAGACGTGGGAGTGTGGAAAGTTAATGAAGAAAGAAAACATGCTCCGAGGATAAAGCCGACTGTTAGCATGTTGTTGGAAAAATACACTTCACGAAATGCCAACAACGTGTTTAATCGGCTTGGAGGCATTATGCGTCATAGGTCTTCTTCTAGTCCTGACGGTCAGGAGCGATGGAAAAGAAATGCATATGATCAAGGGCCGTATGTTCCAATGGAGCCGGCATATTGGGGATGTGCACCTCCTGTATACCCACAGTTTCCTCCATGGGGTTTTTATCCTTTTGCACCGTACCATACAGGGCCAGCAGATTATTTTCATCGACAGTGGATTCCCTCGGGACATATGTACAGAGGACCGATGCATAAGAAAAGAGCTCGGTCTAATCGGGAAGTTCGGCCACGTAATGCAACTATTATTCAAGGGAACCAATCACTGGTACGCAATGCAGATCACAAGAATTTGAAGGGTGGACGCAAGCTTATTTGGGTCCCAGTGAGGCGTGCCGAAACTTGGCCTATACAAAAATCAGATGATTCTGTTGCTTCTCATGGTCCGAAGCTTGGAAGAAGCCAATCAGATCAAGGTGGTGATGATAGTACAGAAGCAAAAATAGCTGATGCAGTAGGGAGTGAATCGGTGCAGAAAAAAGATGCTGCTACACAAGACAAATATTTTGGTAATACACTTGTTGCATCTTCCATTATGAGTCAGAAAGCTGAATCAGTTCACAAGCATACCGATCCAGTCATGAGAAACAGCAGCTCACGTACATCCACAGGTTGGTCTCCAATTGTTTTTGGCACGTTTGATCAGCATGGAAATCCAAGGAGCAGTGGAAGTCAGAAAGTAGCAGCCGGAGGTGTATATGATCAGCAGAAAATTATTCCGGCCAAAGGCAAAGTATTTGTTTCAGAGACAACAGTACAACAGTACAAGCCGAGAGACTCGGGGGGCAACAGAATTAAGTCAGTCGGCGCCTCAGGGACTAAACCAGGACCTCGGTGGTGTCCAATGGGATTAACACATACTCAGAAACGGCGTGTACAACGACTGCGAGCTTTAGAAATAAAGGAGGACATAGCCAAGAAGAAGCGTGATGAACTGTGCAATCAAGAAAAGCTAATGGTGGTGAAGATGATATGGAGGGAAAAGATTAAACCTGCATATGACACAACTGCTAACCCTGCAGTTGACACAATTGGTGACGAAAATTCAGAAAATAGTGAGGAAATGCATACTGATATGAATGATATGAATTTTAATCTGGTATTTGCATTGCCCGCTGAATTTCGTACATCTGAAGTTTGAAAGGTGATATGGCCGATATATTATTCCAAGTATCGTCCTAAGAAGATATGATCGGTCTATTATTCAAAATATCTCGATGAGAAAATTTGGCCGATGCGTTCTTTGGGCATAGCCCTAAGTGATGATTGCGTCGGTGAATCGACGACATCGTTCTAAGGTACAGTTACATTGTTTTTGATAAATATACTATTGTATCAAAAGACAGGGGGGCATGTGTTGAAGGTATAATTTGGCTGCTAGATATATTTCATAAGCCAAATTAGTTTTAGTAATGGGGCTCGGATTATTGATTTGACATATATTTTGGGCTTGCTGTTCAGTTCAAAATGCAGTTTTGATTATACTCCAGTACAGATGTTGCAGCAGCAAATCAGAGTTTTACAAGCTATTTGACCAAGACAAATATATTAACTATTTTCTGGACTAGAGGCTGCCGAGTACAAGTCTTGGATAAATTTGGAGAGGGACTGAAGTAAAACGCTGCTGCGTAGGACAACTTCTTTCAAGCTTCGGATGTCAGGCTGAGACCAATGTGAATTGCAAAAGCTATCGGAGCATATAAGGAAATAATTTCTCCGCGAGTCAAACTAGTGCTGAATATTTGGCCGATGTGTTCTTGGACATCGCCCTAAGAAATCATATGGCCGGTGAAACTTTCAACATCGTTCTAAGTTCAAAATGCAGGTTTGATGAAAGTCCAGTACAGATATCTTGGCGACATATTAGGCGTGTGAAGCTATTAATTCAAGACCAATATATGAAATTTTGCATGGATTAGTAGGAAGATATGGTGAATCCTTTGGTGGATTCTGGGATATTTGGAGCTAAACTACCGGTGCTTAGGATAAGTCCTAGCAGGTCTCGGTCAAGTGCTACAGCTGAAGGCATATTTGAAGTCACGTACTGCCTCAGGTTTCCATGGTTGTTACGATCGTTAATAGTGCTAGCCGGATTGATTTAAAATTAGGAATACTTAGATTGGATTCGGCTTGCATGTCAAGAAAAGCTCCGTGCCTTACCCTGTACGCCAAAGACCAGAGGCTACCTATATATATATAGGTATATGGCCGATTGAAAGCCCCAATCAATCGATATACAACAAAATCAATCTATCTTTTTACCTATGTTTTACTTTTCGTTTCTTTTCTTGCCGAGCCTTAGCAGCCCTAGGGTTTGGTCGATCTTTGCCGTTTTGCGCTGAAAAGCGGTCGTCCCTCTTCTACGAAAGTGAGGAGATCTTTGTTGCTTTGCTCGGAAAGCAATCGTTCGTCGTCACGAAAGTACGACGGGTATCGTGGTGTCGCGCGGCAATTTTGCGTGGCAACAGGATATAGTGGATGTCTTGTGTCAGCGCGCTGTTGAGTGGGGGATTTCGAGGTTCAATCAACGATTGTTTGTTTTATCGGTCGTTAATGGTAGTCTAGTTTTGTTTATGTGTTTTGGTTTGTAATATGATCCATGCTTGAAAATTCCAACACTGATGTTGCTGTTGTTGAGAACTTTCAAGCGTGTTACTGCTTAATCATGTTTATGCTCGTATGATACGATCTGCTGCTGCCAATCTCAATCAGAGAGCCCATGCATGTCCGAGTATATGATAATGACATGTAACGCGCTTCATAACGTTACTGTTGTCAGCTTACGATGCACATACAATCAGTTGAAGAAAAAAAATACTCTGGTCTCTACAAGGAAACAAAACTAATTCCTAAAAGTTTACATGGACAAAAGACAAAGAGAACTTTATAATTACCTAATGATACAACGAAGGACTAGATCAAAGATCACCGTGATCGCCTGCTCTATCGTAATGTATAGTACATCAACTGCCTGTCACACCCCAAGCGTCTTACACCTACATGCATGTTCAGTAACTACCAGGCCAGTACCTCTCAACCAGCTGGTCCACGTCCAAATTCTGGTACCTGATGCCGGCGCCTCCGGTAGCCGCCGCATCTGCACTGAAACCTCCACCCCCTCCATTCAGCGGTATAACACCGTTGCTCACCATATGCTCCATCGTCGCCGTCTGGTTAGGGGCACCTATTTGTTGGTTCATCGGCATCGACATGGCGTGGAGAGCATGCGGTGGTTGCATTGACGTAGCCGGCGATGCGGCTCCAAGGTTGAGGTTGAGGTTGGATAGCGTGAATGGTGCCGAGGGGTTCATGTATCCCGGGTGTGGTTGGATATGTGGGTGTAACCCTGGCGTACCCCTTGCAAAGCGCGAGAGCTCCATCAAGTCGGCGGGGCTCATGTAAGGGTGATGCCCACGGGCGAATAGATCATGTTGCAGCAGGCTAGGTAGGAACTGTGGAACCATGTCTAGAGAGTATGGGTGGTGCGACCGGGAGTGTGTGTTGTTTGAAGGGTATTTCTTGACACCAGGGCTCTTAGCGAAGATACGACATACAACCCACTCATCCTGTGAGAAGGGCGTATATATATATTAGCACACACTGCATAACATGAAAATATGTTTCTCCACGAACAAACTATAATAAAGGAAGTTATACCTTGTTTGATTTAGAGGTCGACTTCAAGTTGAGTCGATACTCATGCATGACCCAGTTGGATTTTTCACCTCTCGGAGCCCTTCCTTTGTAGAAGACTAGTGTTTTCTTCATTCCGGCTAGTTCTTGCGTAGCCGGCGGTTGTCCAGTGAAAATTTCCTTATCTTTTCCCGTTGTTTTCCAATAACCGGCATTTGTTGCACGGTTTGTACGCACACCAGTCGGATACTTGCGGTCCCTTAGGCTAAAGAAGTACCACTCTTTCTCTCCCATTTTTGCCTTCTCTAGAAATTTAGTTAATAGAGGTTTGTACATGTTATACATCGAAGTTATGTGAACTTAAAAAATATATCATGAAAAATACTTTGTAGGAACTAAGCAAAGGACTAAATGGCAACCAAAAAATCCATATGAATTAAACAACTATGCTTCAAATCAAATTTACTAACGAATCCTAGAGGGCTATTTCTTTGTTCCAAACAACGCGATAATAATATTTCTTTAGGAATATATATAGTCCTCCAGAATCCATGCATTTTTGCTTTGTTCCAAATGGCTAAGGCCTAAAAAATGCCCCCTGCATGGCTTCATTTGGAAATTGGAACACACGAATTCAAGGTAGCAAAAAAAGGGCAACAAAGATGAATAGGAGCTTAGATACAAGGAGAAGAATACATGTCGTGCCAGTAAATTGCATGCTTAGTTTCCCCCTAGAAGTCATAAGAATTTCAAATAAATACTGATGGGCGGTCCCTTTGTTACGAACAACAGCACATGAATTTTGTTCCACTCCTCTCCAAAAGTCTTATAGTAGCTATTTTCTTTTGTTCCAAGGGGGACATATTTTGAGAACAGGTTAATCAATTACATGTTTGCTATACGAAGTACACACATATATATATCTAGTAAAACCATGACATGCTATATGATGATGCACAACTTAATCATCTTCGATCTTAAAAGGCTTATCTATAAAACCATTTCTTCAAAATTCTAAAGATATATGGTGCACAAGTTTGAGGAACGGAATTGGTCGTGCATGCCTAGCTACAGCAAGTACGCATGCACTGACGCGCGCGATCAAGAGTTAATACTACTGTTTTAGGACGTACCGGGGAGATCCCATGGCTCGCACTTGTTGAGGTCAACCTCGGTGATGGCCCTGGTGGTGAAGCTGCCGTCGGCGATCTTGCCGCGGAGGTAGTAGGTGATGAGCTCCTCGTCCGTGGGGTGGAACCTGAACCCCGGCGGCAGGCTCTCCTCCTCCTGCTTCTTGGAGCTCTTCTTCTTCTCTGCCACCCCTCCCTGGTCTCCTCCTCCTCCTGCTGCTGATCCTTCCATGGAATCACCGAGCTAGCGACCGATCAACCAACACGTACGTACGTACGTGCAAACCCTAACCGCACGGCACCCTAGCTAACCCGCGGCCCACACAGGACCAAGACGCCGACGACGAGAGAACCCGGCCGAGAAGATCGATCGATGGATGAACACACACGGCAGCTACCAAATTAACCTGCAGTGTGTGTGTGTATGTGAAACTTGTGGGTTTGAAATACGGGGCCGTCGGGTGTTTGCCCCTGAAGAGGGCAAAGATATAAAGGACCGGAGGTAGAAAATGTGTTGCTGACGCTGAGCTCGTCTACCAACCCGGGGTCTTGACTGAGAAGCTAAGCTGTGTAGACGACTATACTCGATCGGATGTTTTGCTCCCTCTCTCCCTGGCTGAGCCTGTAATAATCTTTGGATCGAGCAGCGCCCGGGTCGTAATCGTACGTCGTCGTCGCCGCGACAGTGCCATGGATATATGGTACTCCGCAGTACATATATATATATAGATATATATCTTGCTGTGCATGCCAGTGTAGGTGCTACTGTAGCGCGTACTGTTCTGCTGCCCGGGTCCCCTGGCGCCCCTGATAACCAGTGAGCTATGTATAGCTTGTATTCTATCGTCGATCGTGGCCTTGAGCTGTTGCTTAGTATGGTTTGGCTGGTGAAATCCACGCATTTGAGTGTATCTCATGCACAACTGCTAGCTCGATCCTGCGGCGTCATGCAGTGCTTAACTGTACCTTTGTATAGCTGCATGTTCACATCAGGGACGGAGCCAGGGGGGTGCGAGCTGGGGCCATGGCCCCCCCTGTGCTGGAATTTTTTAGGAAAACACCCCTATATAATCTATGTTTTGACCCCTAAATTTATGAGAAATTAGCAATATGGCCCCCTCCATCTAGTTTAGTCTTCATTTGGCCCCTCTGTTTGCCAATCCTGGCTCCATCGACGACAATACTCGATCCCAGTGATAATTTCTTCCTGCATTAATTCTAAGTCGGACGTAAGAAAGCATCGACCAATTCTTTTTTATTAGTTTGATCATAAAGGATCGAATGTTTCTACGGCCGTCGATCGCACACGGAGAAAAGAGGTTGACAAAACAAAAAGAGGCGATCGATGCTGGGCTAGGCAGGTGATGAACACCGACGCGGTGCCGAAGAACATTTCGCATGGTGATCAACGAAATTAAAGTAGCTTTTCTTTCTTAATAATTTCTGCCCTAAAAAAATCACGAGGCAATGACTCTGCAAACAGGACACGTGCAGGTGGGCCCATGCGGAAGGGCCCACCGGCCCCTTTGACCCGGAGCAGGGACGGAGAGAATCAGCGGTAGCCAGGCCGGCCCGCCGGGTCTGGGTCTCCTCTAACCCCAACCAACGAGCAGAATAATTAGGAACACAACAGTAGTACTCTTCTTGCTGCTACTTGGAGGTACGAGGGGATGAGTTCAAATCAATGGCTAAATTGCCAAGGAAAAATTCCAATTTTCTCAAAACACATGAATACGTATTTTTTTTTACCGTGCTACCGTAGGGGATGCCCTCGCAGTGTATTTTCCATTTCTATTAGAGAAAATTTACACGAAACAAAGGAGATGGAAGGGTCACAACAGCATGACCAAACCCAAACAAGAAAAACATGAGAAAGGAACAACGATAAACTTTTCTTTAGAAATACCAAGTACAATGTAGACGTCGAGGATTGGAGTACCAAGTTTCAACATTAATGAACTCACTCAAAGCTTGCACCCCGGTCATGGTCTCATGGAAGTCGGAATGGATGCCTCCTTACTATAACAATAAGTCCGTCACCCCTCCCTAACCGCACACACTAGCAGGGGCGGAGCTGGAGCAAGAGTTACCCCGATGCACTCCCGCACCGGCACCTAGGCCGCTGACGCACACTTTGTTTGTTAACCTGATGCAAAAATCCATTTTAGATGGTAACTTAGGCTTAAAAATTTCTTGACCCTGATGCACGTGCATCAGGGACTGCCCAAGCAGCTCCGCCCCTGCACACTAGACCGCCGATCAATTGACTGGCAAATATATCAATCGCATGGCTGGTGTTTTAGTGCTGTCGTTGGACTTTTGACCGCCTCGCCATCCGCAGATGGCCCAACCATTCAGTTATTTGCCAGCTGTGCAAATGTTATTCTGGGACCACCAGCCATCTCATATGCCGCTAGTACAAGGCTTGAGTGAGTTCTCGCCGTGCCACGATCTTACAATATCAACAGATTAGAGGCGCGTCACAAAGGTTTTGTTCTGTTATCACACTCGTTGTCTGGAATATTTGGAAAGAACGAAATGTAAGGGACTAAGGGTGTCCAATAACATTCTTTTATGTCGTCGGCACTGATTCAGAAAATCAAGGAAGAGGGGCATTAGTGGATCTTGCCTCGTGACAAGCATCTCGTGGAATTTTTCGCTTACTATTTTTGCCGACTCGGCTATGTGGAGCCCCTTTTTCCTTTTGGCATTGGCCATTCTTGTTTATCCTCCTATATAAATATATAAGGATTTTTTTTTGCCTTGTTTTAAAAAACTCATGCTAAATAAACATAAGTATGATAATTACATTCTCTTACATACTCTAGAATATACCAACTTCAGATCGAATGCTCACTATCCTCAAATGATATAAGTGGAGCAACTAGGCCTTTTTCTTTTCTTTTTTGAAACGGAGATAAAACTGGCATCGTTGGAACCGTTTAATTTAACTTTCATGTCCATTCACAGCAAGAATAACTTGCACTGTACTCCATACCGAACCTTGTCTTGTGAATATCGATGATGACAGTAGGACACAATCTTGAGTTCTTAACCAAAGGAACACGGCAATATCAATTTATGCAGCTGCGGCCAAGACATAGGTTCAAATTTGATTCTTGTACATCACTCACAGACCACAACCACTAAAATAATCCCTACGAAGAACTTTTCTTCTTTAATATTCTTGCCTAAATCTAGGGCTCTTGCTTATGTTGACCATTCAAATTGTCATGTTAGTTGTCTCTTGCTCGATCATTTTTGTCATATACTTAGGTTGTGTTTATTTGGGCTGGCTGCGACTGCTATGCAGGAACAACTGTTGTTTGGAGTTTTAGTGTTTAGCAACTAGTTTGCTGTCTGGATTCTGGAACACCCTTAAAGTCATAGAACTCCGTAATCATTGATGATTGCGTGTAATGAGTAACATATGATTAACTAAAATTTGGATAAAAATCACTATATAAAACTCCTTACGTTTTAAAATGTAAGGGCGTATAGTTTTCTACACGAATATTAAGATAATGTTATTTGGTATATGGTGGACTCATTTGCTTCTCAAAAATATTGAAAGAGTGAGTCCCTAGTTGTCACAAAATAAAAAAAAATGCGTACAATCTCTCCGTTCGAGATTGATACTCAGTTTATGATGAGTAAAATTATCCATAAATCTTAATACATCCTATATTTCAGACTTTTCTCGTAAACTATATGCCTTACATATAGGAACGGAGGGAGTACCATGAAAGTATGAACAACAAAAACTCTAATATTACACTTCAAATGTACCAAATATTACGTACTCCCTCTGATCCGAAATTTGTGTCGCCAAGCCGTGTACATGTTTTGTACTATGTCAGTATAGCTTGTGCGACAGTTTTTGTGAAGAGGAAGTAGTTAATTTGCAAATCGTGCATGTATCGTGCCATATCTCCTTCAAATCACATGTCTTTATCTGACCAGGATATATAGAGTAAAAATATATTATGTACTTCGCAGCCACGGATCTAGATTGATCGGAAAACAATCTATCGATTTACCTAGATTTATCTACTAATCAATCATTTCAGCCACACATTCTTACCCACAGAGAGAGCTAGCTCTCTTTTCTAATGTGCTTAATCTATCTTTGCTACGTCCTCTATTTTTAAATATACGATGTTTTAGCGTTACACATAACATGCATATTATATTAAAATGTGAACGTATACATTAAAATATATTTAAAACCGGATGGAGTAGTTCACACGAACCAGCGGCCGACCATGCAGCCAGAGAAACGCCCAACACGCAGTACAGTCTGCTGCTGCGGTGTCCTGTAGGCTGTAGTGACCGGGGGTGGCAGTTGCCTTGTTATTTTTTTTTTTTGAATTTTAAACCAGCATATATTAGGTCGGCAGGCCGCCTCATCAAAACCCTTCCAGTCCCCGTAGGTACCCTGGTAAGGGAAAGAGTACGTCTGAAACCTGCCGCCTTTATCAAATAATAGTTACATCATCTAAAAGTGTTTGGAGGAGGAAGTCAGGGGGTTCATCGACCCAAATACAATGAGATTTAGACATAAAGCAATTCCTAGCTATTGTATGGGCGACTTTGTTCACTTCCCTCCCACAGTGCTGAAACGTAACATTTCCAATTGCCCCCATATTGGAGAAAATATTTGCGTAGATTGCTGTTGCTTCACTCCAAATCCTATTCTCTCCCGAGCACATTTGAACAACTTCCATGGAATCCGATTCTGCTGCAACCGAAACAAAACCCAAGTCATTAGCAAGGGTTAATCCGTGGCTCATAGCTAAAGCCTCAGCCATGTGTGCGGAGGACACATGCGGTATGAACTTCGCAGATGCAGCCACAAACGTCCCCTGACTATTTCTAATGATCGCCCCCACAGCACCTGCCTCCTCCTCGGTCGAGAACGCTGCATCAACATTAAGTTTTACAATCCCACCATTCGGCTTCGTCCACATGGATTTGTACTGGGGGTTTGATGGAGTCAGCGAGCGCGCCGAATTAGCTGTTATAGCCCGAATAGAAGTAATACAGTTTTGAAACGGAGGGACCTGCTCGCCATGGGACTGTCTCCTTCTTAGCCACCAGATATACCAAGCAGCCGTAGCGACCAGATTATTTACATGAATTGATGAAAATCCTGGAACTGTGCTGTTATGCAGTTTAATGATAGACTCAAACACCCGCGCGCCAGAACGTACAGGAGTCATGGCGTCATTAATCAGATCTTCTAATCCCAGGCCCTTCCAGATCGTGGCAGCACCTTGGCATTTAAACAGCATGTGCATGATGTCCTCACGCTCAGTTTTACACAAGGGACACATATCATCTGTACCTATGTGTCGCCCAGCCAGGATGGCTTTTAGCGGCATGATTCCATGTAGAATTCTCCAGCAAAAAATCTTAACCTTAGCCGAAACTTTAAGCTTCCACAAAATCTTCCAGATAGGATTATCCAATGGGGTAATACTGATAAGAGATCTGCACGTTACCCCCTTGAACTGATGTCTCCCACTAGTAGAAAACGGGGCTTTGGTTCACCCCTTTAGCCCACATTTAAAAAGGAACCGAGACTAAAGGGTGCAAGCCACCAGATTGAATTTCGGAGGGACCTTTAGTCCCGGTTCATGACACGAACCGGGACTAAAGGGTCACCACATGCGGCCGCAGAGGCGGGGCCCAGTGTGTGACCCTTTAGTCCCGGTTCGTGGCACCAACCTGGACTAAAGGGTCTACGGTAGGCTACTTTTTTACCGTGAAAAAACAACGTCTAAAATAAATTTAAAAAATGAAAAAAACTTCAAATTTAAAAATCCTTTGACGTGCCGGTACCTATCGCAACCTACTATTAGAGAAAATTTTAATTTTTGATTTTTAATTTTTTTTGTGAAAAAAGTGATCTCAATTTAAAAAAGTATAACTTTTGCGTACGAATTCGGAAAACATTGTGTATATATGAAAAACTATCTACGCAATTAGGTCACATAAAATGACATTGTGTGATGATTTACCATTTTAAGTTTTTTTATATTAATTGTAGCCAAAGTTTAGTCTCGGATGGAATGATAAAATGCGCATCTTGCAGGACCAGTCAACCGGAAGGAATCTTTTTTTTGCAAATTTGGTCAGAAATCAAGTTTATCATTTTTCATGGCAACTAGTACACATATAAGTTTCAGACCAAACTATCAAACAGTTGTAGTTCAAATTTGAATTACTTTCGATAAATCAACATAAACTCAATTAACTAGGGGAAATTAGTTAGAATTCAAAGAAAAAACTCATACCTGGGGATCATCCATCATATGTGCACCACTCTTAGTGAAAATTAGTTGGGTGCCATTTGGAGTCATATTTTCTGTACTTCCTTCACAAAAACCCTCATTTTTTCCACTTAAAAAAAGGAAAATGATATTTATGAAAATAATTTGAAGAATCCCTTTGGCAAGATTGTTTAATATACCAATATGCACCTATGTGTGGAGTATGAGATCTTTATCACAAACTATGTCGTCGAAATGACCATAACTTGGTCATTCGACTTGAAACTTCTAGATGTTCATACATGATAGACCTTTTTGTGAAGACTTTTTTTGCAAATATGGGCAAAAATCAAGTTTATCATTTTTCATAGCAACCAGTACACATATAAGGATCCCATGCCAAAGGATTTGATTTTTTGAGGTGTTTATCACTTTATTACATTTTTTCTTAAAAACGATCAAAACGGTCGCTATGACTAATCATCGGAATAGGTGATATTTTCTAGAACTATCAATGTTTCTGTGATATAAACACTAGTTGTGTACCTTAAAATGATTTTTCCAAAAGTTTCAGACCAAACTATCAAACAGTTGTAGTTCAAATTTGAATTACTTTCGATAAATCAACATAAACTCAATTAACTAGGGGAAATTAGTTAGAATTCAAAGAAAAAACTCATACCTGGGGATCATCCATCATATGTGCACCACTCTTAGTGAAAATTAGTTGGGTGCCATTTGGAGTCATATTTTCTGTACTTCCTTCACAAAAAACCTCATTTTTTCCACTTAAAAAAAGGAAAATGATATTTATGAAAATAATTTGAAGAATCCCTTTGGCAAGATTGTTTAATATACCAATATGCACCTATGTGTGGAGTATGAGATCTTTATCACAAACTATGTCGTCGAAATGACCATAACTTGGTCATTCGGCTTGAAACTTCTAGATGTTCATACATGATAGACCTTTTTGTGAAGACTTTTTTTGCAAATGTTGGCAAAAATCAAGTTTATCATTTTTCATAGCAACTAGTACACATATAAGGATCCCATGCCAAAGGATTTGATTTTTTTGAGGTGTTTATCACTTTATTACATTTTTTCTTAATCAATCCGCACCTATTTGTGAAATATGAGACCTTTATCACAAACTATGCCGTGAAAATGACCATAACTTGATCATTTGGCTTGAAACTTATAGATGTTTATAGATGATAGTCCTTTTTGTGAAGACTTTTTTTTCAAATTTTGTCAAAAATCAAGTTTATCATTTTTCATACCACCTAGTACACATATAAGGACCCCATTTCAAAGGATATCCTTTTTTGAGGTGTTTATCGTTTTATTTCATTTTTTCGTAAAAAAGATCGAAATGGTCACAATGGCTATCGATGTTTCTGTAATGCAAAATATGATTTGGATGTCATATTTGGATTCCTCTAATTGTTTTGATCAATTTAGACATTTTATTTGTTGAATTCCGATTTAAGGATTTAAATATACAGATTATTCCATACTATATAAAAAGGCAAAAGTAAAGTAATGTTTATTTTATCATTATTTATTTCAATATTTTATTGTATTATCATTTTATTTATTCAACTAAAATTTTATAATACAAGCAATGAAAAAATATATCATCATGACCGAGTGGTTAATATGATAGATAAGACAGTTATATCAGTAAGTTCTCTGTTCTCTCTTAGTATCTAATTTGAATGGAACCTAAATGTTAAGCGTGCTTGGGGTGGAGTAGTGTGAGGATGGGTGACCGACCGGGAAGTTTGACCGTAGGTATGCACTTTGATTTGAGAATAGGGGTAAATATAAATTAATTGGTAAAATAATTGAAAGATTCGAAGTTCAAAAACAATTCGAAGATTCAAAATAAAAAAACCTGAAAAAAATATAAAATAGTTGATTTTTTTGAAATAAATGAATTTCTGCTAAAAACCTTTAGTCCAGGTTGGTATTACCAACCGGGACTAAAGGGTCCAAACGCCGTGGGCACACGTGGCCATGTGAAGGGCCTTTAGTCCAGGTTCGTAAGCAACCGAGACTAAAGGGTTGGGCACCTTTAGTCCCGCCTTGATAGTCCCGGTTGCTACACCGGGACTAAAGGTCCTCTAGAACCGGGACTATTGCTCATATTTCTACTAGTGTCCATTCAGTATGATATGCCGACCTAACAGAGAAATTCCCAGTTATGGTTCCGTTCCACGCAAGGAAATCAACAAAGCCATCCGGATTTAATGGGATTTGCAGAATCCGAGAAGCATCAATAGGGTGGAAAATATTTGTAATAAGTTGTTGATCCCAGAAGCCCGTAGTCGGGTCAATTAACTCAGCAACTCTAGTAAGTAAGCATCCATCTCTAGGAGTGATAATTTTCCTATTCAGTCCATTTGCAATCCAGGGATCGCTCCAAATATTAATAGAATCTCCTGTACCCACCCTCCAAATACAGCCTCGTTTGAAAGTTTGGATACCCGCAAAAATACTTTGCCAAGTAAAAGAGGAGCCAGCTTTAGGACCAGCCTGTAATATATCTCCAGAGGGATAATATTTAGCAGATAAAACTCTAGCACACAGAGATGTTGGGTCATCAATTAGCCTCCACACCTGTTTAGCAAGCATAGCCAAGTTGAAAGAATGAAGGTCCCGGAATCCCATCCCTCCATCCTTTTTCGGGAAGCACAATTTCCACCAGGCGTACCAATGCATTTTCTTTCCCTGGTCATCATCACCCCACCAAAATTGAGAGATAATATCAGTTATTTTTTTACAAATATTCTTAGGGAGGAGGAAGACTGACATAGCATACACCGGGATGGCTTGGATAATAGCTTTAATAAGGATCTCCTTGCCCCCAATGGATAAGAACTTTTCTTTCCATCCTTTAATTCTCTGTAACACTCTCTCCACAAAATGCAGGAAGCAGTCACTCCTATCCGCACCAACAATAGCCGGAAGTCCCAGATATTTGTCCGAAAGGGTCTCAGTATTTATGCTCAACATATTGCACATAGCCACCTTCACATCTACATGCGTATTCGGACTGAAAAAAATACTTGATTTAGCCACACTCACCTGTTGTCCTGAATTTGCGCAGTAACTATCAAGAGCTTGTCGCAACGAGATTGCATTATTCAAATCAGCTTTTAAGAGAATCAAAGAATCATCAGCAAATAAGAGGTGTGAAACTGATGGTGCATTTCTGCACACCTTGATCCCTTCAATACCACCAATCTCCTCGGCGTGCGCCAAAAGACTTGATAATCCCTCTGCACATAACAAAAACAAATAAGGGGATATAGGGTCCCCTTGTCGGATCCCTCGTGAAGGGATAAACTCCTCTGTCAAATGGGAATTAAATCTGACCGAATAGGAGACAGAGGTAACACATGCCATCACCAACTCAATCCATCTAGGGTGAAAACCGAGTTTAGCCATCATATTCTGCAGGAAATTCCACTCAACCCTATCATACGCTTTATGCATATCCAATTTAACAGCACAGAGCCCCGTTTTCCCCTTTCTTTTGTTCTTGATTGTGTGAACACATTCATACGCCACCAAAACATTATCAGTTATAAGCCTCCCAGGGACAAAAGCACTTTGAGTAGGAGAGATAATATCCGGGAGAATCACCTTCAACCTAGCTGCCATAAGCTTGGAAATAATTTTATACACAACATTGCAAAGGGAAATAGGCCGAAATTGTGATACCTCCTCCGGATTGTCAACCTTTGGAATAAGGACAATGATAGTTTCATTCCACCCCGGCGGAATCACCCTGTCATTAATAGCCTGGAGGACAGCCGAAGTAATATCATCGCCAACGAGATGCCGGAACTTTTTATAAAAGATAGCATGCAGACCATCCGGTCCTGGAGCTTTCAAATCCCCTATACTGAAAACAGCTTTCTTCACATCCTCCGCAGAAAAAGGGGCAATCAGGTTTGCATTCATCTCATCGGTGACCTTTGGAACAATCTTATCAAGGAAACCAGGATCAATATCAGTATTATCAGTGGAAAAAAGGTTAGAAAAGTACTGTAGAATAATAGGATCTAATTCCACTGTTCCTTCTACACTCTGACCCGAAGGGTCCTTGAGCTGTTTAATCAGATTCTTCTTTCTCCTTTGGCTGGCAAAGCTATGAAAATATTTTGTATTTTTATCTCCCTCTTTTAGCCAATTTGCTCTAGCCCGCTGACTCCATTTTATCTCTTCTTGCTCTAATAACTTCTCAATTAAACGAGCCAACTCATTTTTTCTATCTTCCGTAATATTCGCTATTGGTCCGCGCATAAGGTTGTCCAGTTCACGCTGTGCTTGACGCAATTGCTTCTTGGGCCGCATCAAGACCCTGGCATCCCAAGCATGCAGCCCAGCATGCATGGCTCGCAGGCGACTGAGAACGTCGATCGGCGAGTCCTCAACTGACGTAGCATTCCAATGTTCCTCCACGATTTCACGGAACCCATCCTCCTTCAGCCATCTAGCTTCAAAACTTAATTGCTTCGGCCCAGGTTGACCTTGTGGAGAAGAATAGAACTCAGTATCCAACAAGAGGGGTCTATGATCCGAATGACTATACTCAAGATGGACAATTGCCGCGTTCGGGTGCATAAGACTCCAGTTGCTATTTGCAAGCCCTCTATCCAGTCTCTCTCTAATTTCCCCTCTATACCACGTGAAGGGGTCTCCAATATATCCAATATCCTCCAGATTACAAGCGTCAAGAGCATCATGGAACGCTTTTCTGTACCTTTCCGGTCTAATGTTGCCTCCCTCTTTTTCATGGCAGTAAAGGATTTCATTTAGATCCCCCATTAACAACCAAGGTAAATTATTTTGCTGATGAATACTTCGGATCCTATCCCACGTCTTGTACTTTTCAGACCATTTAAATTCTCCGTACATGCCAGTAAATCTCCACAGTTTATTACCACCCTCATCAAACATCACATCTATGTAATTCGGACAAGCATAAGATTGTTGGGTCTTAATTCCCTGCCTCCACATGAGAAAGATACCACCTCTCCTTCCATCGCTAGGTTGAATTATACTAAAGTCCATGTTCATCCTTCTACGAAGACAATCTGCCGGATAACGATCAAGGTGGGTCTCCGACAAGAACACCACATCGGGGCAATTACGCTTCAACACATCGAGAAGCGCTAGGACTGCCGCGGTATTGCCCAGCCCGCGACAGTTCCAGACGAGGATCCTCATTGCGACCGGGCAGGCTCCTCTCGGGAACCCGCCGATCCTAGTGAAGAGGAGTCAGCTCCAGTCTTCTTTGAACGTTTAATCCTGTCGTTCACAGTGAAGGTCTTCGGTAATGCGTCACCCACAATTTGTTTACTCTCAGATAGTGTCAAAGCAGTTTGAACCATCTCGGTCCCCACTACCGTATTAGATTGATCAAAATCCTTTAGCAATCCACGTTTGGCCCCATTGGGTCCTTCCTTACCATCCACTTCCATGGCATTGTTTTTCAGCGGACTAGTTGCAGTATCATTCAGAGACTCATCAACCAAAGCCCTTCCATCTTTGTACTGAAGAGCATTGTACCTCCAACTACCTTGATTGATCACAACATCAACCGTAGGTTGTTGTCCTCGACCTCTGCCCCCTATATCAGTCCCACGACCTCCACGGAAACCTCTACCACCTCCTCGGTACCCTCCCAGGCCTTGGCGATGCCAAGAATCCCTGTCGGCCTTTAGCCAATCTCCCCACTTAAGTTCCTCCTCCTTGTGTTCTCCAGATCCGCACTCTAGGTGGCTATGACCAATACATCCGCAAGCACCACAAAATCTAGGCATCTTCTCATACTTAATCTGAAACACTTCCCTCTGTCCTGCCCTGGATAGCGAGACAAATCGGGCTAGCACCCCACGGACATCCAACTTTACTTTAACTCTCACAAAATTACCAGCTCCCTTCACATCGATTTCTACCTCCTCAACCTTTCCCACCTTTTTCTCAGTCATATTTGTGAGAAGAGCTATGTTTCTATACCCCACTGGAACCTTATGGATTTGAATCCACGTGCTAAAAAAGTTAAGGTCCAAATTATCAGTAGAGGAGAAACCATCATATGCTTCAATGCACACCACAGCTTGCCGGAACAGCCATGGACCCCCCTTCTCTACTTTTAGCCAGTCCCCCAAACAGAAGCATTGGACCGTGAAGAGATTGCCCTCCAGGTGGATGATTTCAATCTCCCGAGCCGGGCTCCATGCATTCATCATATGTTGTTCAAAAGTCTGAGAGCTGAAGGGGTTTGTAGTATGAACCCTAACCACAGCCATCCAGTTCAAGCCGTCCTTCAGCACCCCCTCCTGATCTTCAAAGACAGCATCATCAAAATCATCCTCTTCTATCCCCAGGCGCTGGAGGAGATCATCTATCCCCTCATTCTTTTTTGTACCCGATCCCTCGGCTTTTGTCGCCGAGCTTGTCGACGAAGCCGACATGGCCGAACCTTCCTCTCCCACGGACTGAAACCACGAAGAAACCCACTTCTGCGGGCACTGCAGTCGAGATCAACGAAGTCTGGACCGAAACCGCGAACCCCGACGGACGCGGCGGCTGAACGGAAGCAAATCCCGGCGTCGCAGGGCGGCGGCGGTCAGGAACCCTAGTCGCGAGAGTTGCCTTGTTATTAATACACAAACGGCATGGTTATGGATGCATACCGTTTCCATTATTACGTTAGAAAGCTCGGAAAGCCCAGAAAACCACCCCCAATACGTGTTTTCCTCCCTGTGTAATTTGGGGCCTGCTTTAGAAAAGCCCGCAGTAAAAGCACCTATCTGTTCCATTTTATTGACGGAGGAGCACTGACATCCCGACAGCCTGTGGTCATCGCCTAAGTTGTCCGGTCAATTCGCTGCCGAGCACAAGGTGCCGTGCGGGGTTTTTGTCACCGTTGAGCCGTCGAATTGGCCCCGAGATGACCTCAAGTCGCCGAGGGCGAAGGTGGATGAGCAAGATGGTTCCGAGATTCGGCAGAGCTTGGAGGATGTAATCCGCCTCTCTCATATGCACGAGGGTGATGGTAGGGACGTCAACTCGGAGGAATTTGAAGGCATGTCTGAGGATAAGAAGCCGTCACACCACCGACATCATGTTCGGTGGTAGACTCCGATCAGTAGGGTTTAGTTAAAATTGAGGACTATGTTTAAATATTTATACCGAGTTCAGTTATGTTTGAAGTAAGTCTAAATTTGATTTTAAATATTTTAACTGATTTTTTCCTTGAAAAATAATTATCAAATGGATTGATCCAAACACAAAACTGGGGCGCCCTTGGAGTTGCCCTACCGGCCTAATCAGACCGTGATCCGACGCTCGAACTCCGTCCGCACCCGTACTCGGTCTGGTTGGACCAACTCGCACACACCAGATCGGCACGGCGCGCCGGAGCCACGGACGCTCGCCGGGGTCGCGGCGGCCGGGCGGAGCACCGGCGAGGGCGCCCGCGCCCTACCCGCAGAAGGAGGAGTCGGCGACAGTAGGACCCTCCGCGCCGTCGAGAGCGACTACTGGAGCGAAGGTGTGTGGCTGTTACTGCTGCTATTGTTCCTAGTATAGTGGTCAGATTGCATAGTTTCTCGAACAAGGGGGAAGGGTTGCGCCTCCGACACGATAGTTGAATTGTGCTATCCTGTGCGTCATACGAACATTCGCAGTACAGCGATGGGGAAAAGTTTGTGCAGTGACACTGTCGGCAATTCAGGATTCAGCGAAATGGACACTTGCACATGATAGTGGATTTCCTTTTGAGCTTAATGACAGTCGAATTTGCAGGGGTTCATTTAGTTGACAAACTGTGTGAATCGCAAGTGTGGGTAAGAAATTCGTGTGAACAACATCATGTGACCGCGATAGCATTGCCAACACAATTGTCGTTAAGCGAAAAGTTCGTATGTGTCAAACCAACCAATTTGACATTAGCATGGTTGGCTCCAGGTGAATCACCCCTTACTTGCGAAGCACTTCGCTTGCTGGACGAAAGCACGTGGAAGCTTTCTGCCCTGCTCGATCTTTCCGCTACCAAGATCTACCACATTCGGTGTATGGACCGGATAACTTTCGTTGAAATTGCTAACCTAAAAGGGGACCGGGACGTAACATTTCAGTTGAATGCTTTGCATGATAGGAATTGCGGCGAAGCTGGTTCAAACTTGAACATATCAAAATCTTGGTAGGCTTAAATGACCGATCGATGAATTTCTCAGCGTTTCATTCTTTGTTTTTGAGAAAGGTTAATATGGCATGTGAAGTAAGCATGTAAATATAAGGTTATATCAATCTCAGGTAGTAGTATGTGTGTGGTTGATAACAAGATGTTTAAAACATCTAGTACTGTACCTTTTCTTCTGCCTGTTCATGGGAAGTTATTGATGGTTGCGTGCAAGAAAAGAAGTTTAACTAACATAGTGAAGATGTAGTCATATCAAAATGCAACCATTATTTGTTGCTGGTTGCTACTGATGGAAAAAGTCGAATGACTTGTGAAAGCTAGCTTTTACCTTCCTCATTTAATTTATAATTTTTCAGCAAGACTGCTAAAAGGCTGCATACTTCAAAGATCGTGTTCACATTTTCGTATCCATATTAATCCGCGCTGTGTTTCTAGAGTAACATGATGAACAATGCCACTGACATATATTATAGGTGGAAGCTTCATATATAATACTTTTAATTGATCCATTGCTGTCATGAAGAAGGAAACTTTTCATGATAGGCAAGTGGACACGTGATCATATATTACGTATTTTGATCTTATCTACGGCGAAGTACCTAACAGATGGAGTTGTGCGATTGTAATTTGTATGTGCCGACCTATCATTGTTATATAGCAATATGTTGCTTCTCTCCAAATCTTCTAGCCTCTTACAATATTTGCAATTATCATCTAGACCACACTTTTCTATTTCATAGTAGTACATTAAAGATAATGGAATATTGTTTTTATTTTTCATCAATAAGTTTGGCCATATCGAGCTAGTTCCAGGCAATCAATGGTTTTATCCTTGTTTAAACGAGAAGAAAAAAAATCATCGTTCAACTGATAGGAATACAATTTGATGTTGTTCTTAATAATTACTCCCTCCGTTTTCTTTTATAAGACGTTCTAGCTGTTTTGTAGGTTCATTCACTTTATGGTGTACCTAGTCTATTTTTAGTTTATAGGTTCATTCCTTTTGGCTTGTATCTAGCCCACTTTAAACTATGTAAAACGTCTTATATTGATAAAAAGAGGAAGTAGTAGACATTGCCAGGTTGATCTATCATTCTTACTGCAGCTGTGTCTGATAGATAGGCAGAGGCTGCTGTATTTGCCGGCATGTTGACATTGCTTACAATGTCCTCCAGTGATATCCTTAGGTACTGTTTAAATATCTGCGGTAGATCATCAGTAGTGTGCAGTTTGTTGAAGGAAAGGAAACATTATAAAAAAATTAAAGTGCCAAAAATGATAGAAACTGGGTTTGACACGACTGCTGTTTCAAACAAGTAACAAACATTTAATTCCAAAGCTAGTATGTTTTGATCTTGGGGGTAATAATTGTCATGCCTTTGATACTAGTGTTTGTCGTAGTCCTTTTGAGTTTGTTCATGTTGCTGGCCTAATAATTGATTGGCCAACTAAATCAGTATTCTATCGTGAGCTTCAATGCTAACAGCCTAACACAATATGAACGGTTGGGTTCTCTGGAGGCAGTAGCCTGGCTTGTCTAGAGAGTGAGGTTCATCCGTACATGCATACAACAAGGTTCACTTCCTAATTAGGTAAACAAATCAATGCTTGTTCAGTTGGTGGATTAGTTGTTTATTACACTGTTGATTAATGCTAGTGTAGTGCCAATGAAGTAAGCACCTTGTTCTTTCCTTGGCAACTTAATGCTTATCTCAGTTTAACTGTGTACCACAAGAAAACAGTTAGGTTAACAAGGGATTGATGGATTGAATTTTTAATTACAACATGATGATGTGTTACGGACCTTGCTGGAGAGCAGAAATTCTTCTTCTAGGTTTTATATTCTAATATTTTGTTGGTCACACTTTAAATCAAATGAATTTTGGGGTGATTCTAGCACCAAGAACAAGAGATTAAGTAGACAAGAAATACTCATGACGTTATAATTCACTTAGCATCTTAGATTGTCGTCAGATGCTTTCTGGTTAGGGCTTGGCAAAGTAATGTTGGCTTGACAGTATACAACAGTCTACAAAATTTCCCCTCAAAAACACTTTGTGATTAATGCCATTTATGTCATGTGCGCATTTGTTGATTGTAATTTTTATAAAGTGAGTCAGGCCTTCCTCTGCGTTGTACTCCAAAGGTTCACATCAGTAATCAACTTTTGTACATATAGTAAGGTTTGTCCTTTTTATGCTCATAGTCATTGGTTTGCTGCAATAATGCATGTGATTAGTTATGTTTATTTTGTGGCTTTATGTGATGGAATTTTGGTGTGAAACACTATACGTTATGAAATTGCATCAATCATGTTTGTAACTACATCATTATGAAAACTAGTGTGTAAGACATCGACACAGTGAAACATAGTAGGAAATGGTTTAGTTGTGACTGGCAAATCATTAACCCAAATGTTGATTGATTTATAAGTACAAAATAGTGATACTTATAATTCTATCTAGAAGAAGGTGACACCAACCTAACCCTTGGCTCTGTTGGTGTGTTCCTAGAAGTTGAATAGATCAATCCTACGTCATTGATGTGTGTGAGAGATTGACCCATAACTACTCTCTATGACCGATTGATAGAACCGCGTCAATGCCAAATGGATCCTTACTGATAAAGTTATCAAATTATTCAGCGTCATCGCCCAAACGATGACCAAAGTAAAGCAGCCGTTCACATCGAGGTTGTTTGTAAGAAACTTAGGCACGCAATCGCTTGTTGTCGACATCCTTACCCGACTGCCAAGATTTGTTAGCTAAGCATTCATGTACTCAAAGTAGACCTAACAGCGATATATAATCGCATAATCCCCCTTGGCTATTCACAAGGAGTTTTGAAACACGGAATATCTGGATTCTTGTAGACGAGACATGAGAGCATTTCAGAAGGGTAGTTTTCATGATCATAGAATATAGATACTGAACATCCATTTTATCCATATGGACTGTTCATTGTTTGTGTCCTTTCACTTTACTTTTGAGGAGAACATGAATTATATATTTTTTCACATCTGAAGCAAGGTTGATATTGCCTAATCGATATGGATATTTGTAGCAGAATAACTTCATAAGTAATGTATACACCTTGTGTAGCACTCAGCAATAACGCAGTCCAGTAATGCCGGGGAACATAAAAATTAAGTTTTTTCTGTTCAATGGTACATAAGTCAGTCGATTTTTGTTACTCAATGGTACATAACCTGCAGGCAGCAATGGATTCTTTATGGAACTACGGGAGATGTCTTTGTTGACAGTGGAGCGAAGGCGAGAAAGGAAGAAAAAGACTGAAGAAAATACTTCCATTATTGCATTGCCATCTCTCTCACTTAAGGGTAAGAGTCGAAATAGTATGTCTTCAGCACCCAAATTTCATTAAGTGTTTTGTTATGACTTATGCGGCCTTTTTATTGGACTAAATCAGCCATGCGGGCTAATTTGCGGAGAAATCATCGCTTCAGGCATGCGAATCATGAATAACACCGATAAGAAGATATGTTTTTTATTTTAACTTGGAATATGCTATATTTTAAGTTTATTTGATCAGATCTCCCAATTGTACTAAACCTGCACCAATGCATGGTTCTTCAAAATGTATTAATTGAGTATAGCCCGTTGTTGCAATCACTTAGACTTGCAAAAGTTTTCTCTACCTGACATGAATTTAAGTTTTTGAATACTTTTCCACCACTAAGCTTTCTAGGAAAAAAGTAGGAATATAGAAATCAACTTTAATCTCAAAAGCGTCATATAATATTTTCTTTTGTCAAACTGGAGAAAATTTGGCATTCCCCAGTATTTTCATGATTCTTGGAAACGATGTTTCTTCCTTTCTACACAAAACTTATGAGAAATAAAGTTGCTGGTTTACTCCTTTCATTAAGATGTATAACGATTATATTTGTATGACTAAATCGCTATTTTTTCCAACAGGGGTCAGTTCAATTCCAAGGTTTTCACAGATGCAAATTTCTCGGGGCGTTAGAAATTGGATGCAAGACAACATTCTACTTTCTCATGGCCTTGACACGGATTCTGCAGATGTTGTAAGAAACCTCTGCTTTGCTTGCTGGCTGTTTCACTTTTAGGTGTTTTTAGGTAGGAAAAACTTGGCAGTACGGATATGCGATGTTTGTTAGATGACAGTCACATTAGTGTTGTCGCTGTCTGTTAGGGAACAATGCCAAGAAGTGCACTGCAAACAAGAAAACTGAAAACCAATTGGTTGTTCAATCTCGGTCTCTTGTTTTCTCTTTTCCCCCACTTTCATTCACACAGCCTACATTCTTGGACAAAACTTAACCTTCATGTGTTATTTTCTTTCTTTTTCAGATGCCTACAGATCCTTGCCTGCTGGCCGGTTTACTCCGTGTATTTGCGGCTGGTCTGCCGCCTCACAACTGTCCAGTGTCTTGCTGAACACCGAATGTAGTGAGCACTACCAAGCTATGTTTTCCAACGTTCAGATCCAGAGCCCAGAGTGCTTCCATGTACTGGTTTGCTGTTCTCCAGTGTGTCCGTCAGAGATTGCTCGGCACATTTTCGTTAGCGTTCTAGTGTTTTGCACATGTTTGATAACTCGTGTAAATTCTTCTGATCTGTACTCTTACTGATATAAATTCTGTCAGCTTTTATTCCTACCAGACATGAGCACAAAGATATAAAGGAAAGTGATCAGACGAAGCTTTGCACTATTTTACTCGCTGTTTATTTGTAAAAAAATGAATCTTAAATATACAAGCCCCATAATTTATGGCCCAAATTTCGGAAAATCACTTTGGCTTCCGAGATCCAGTGATCCGTCTTATCTAAAATAACAATAAAAATGATACTATTTAAAAGTTCAAAAAAATCTTTACAAAATATTCCATGTTATCAAAGATGTATAATACAAGTTTGCAAAATCACACTGCGAAATAGTATGGGCTATAAAAATATGACAAAACATGGAGATTTTAGTGTAGCTTAGAATGCAAAGTATTTCACATTGTAATTTTATACGGTACATCATTAAGAACATGCATGATTGTTTTCATATATTTTTGGTAACTTCTAAGTATATTTTTTAATCTTTTTAAAACAGAGAATCACTGGAGCTCGGGAGTGTGAAATATTTACGAAAATATAGACCATGAACTTTTGTTTTTTTAGCAAATATAAACCATGAACCTTTTTTTTTTAGAATAATATAAACCATGAACTGAAGCCCCCCCGCTTAGAAAATGCCTCACTTTAGGCCCTGTTAATCTGTTATACTTGGAAAAGGCCCAGCCCAGCCCAGGAGGGGGGAAATTCGGGCCTGGTATGAGGAGCGATGCATTCGGGCCGCGAAATGTTTTTCGGACTCGCTCGTCTCGCCTCAGCCGTATCGCTCGTGCGACCTAGGAGAGTGGCGGCGGCGCAGGTACACCCTGCCCTCCTCCTCCGGCGAGCACCACGCCGCCGTATTACCTTCCCGCCGCGCTCCCCCCCGTGCGGTTTTCCCTCCCGGCGGCTCTCCAGCACCCTCCTCTAACCTCTCTCTTCTGTGCGCAGGTCGGGACCTCTACACCGAGCTCCGGCGGCGGACGCACATCCACCCCGAGCTCCGGCGTCCGCACAGGTTCGTTAACGCAGCTCGCCTCCCTCGTACCTCTTCCCAGAGCTCCGGCGTCCGGACTTCTCCCGTCTCCCCGTGCCCTCTGCTCTCTGCCCCTCCTGCATATTCGGCTCGATCTCACCACTCTCTCCTGTGTGCAGCACGCGCGGGCGAGATTAACAAGAAGACCGGCGACCTCCACCCAGAGAAGGCGTCAGAATGGTGGTGCGGATCCGGCTCGCGCGGTTCGGCTGCAGGAACCGGCCCTTCTACCGGGTCATGGCCGCTGATAGCCGCTCCCCGCGCGACGGCAAGCACCTCGAGGTCCTCGGTTACTACAACCCGCTCCCCGGTGAGACACTCTCGCCTCCTCCTTGAATTCCCAGTCGACCTATTCATGCAGTCCCGCTTGAATCATCTCATCCAGCCTAGCTAGCTTTCCATGCGTGCGGTGGATTTGTATGCGACTTTGTGCGTGTGTCGGAGCTCTAGTGAGGTTAGCTGATGGGGGAATGTGTGCCATTTGTGTTGCTGTTTGCAGGGAAGGATGGTGGCAAGAGGATGGGGCTGAAATTCGACCGGGTCAAGTGAGTGTTTGTGCCTACAGCCTACTCTTGATTTTCATTTTAGAGAGCACTTGTTAGGTTCTCGTGCATCGCCACAGAATCAACAAATAATGATAATTAATAATTACTTGTTGCATAGGAAATGCATCCTGCCCCACTAAGCTGTGATGAGTTGCAGCACGTTAGAATTCCAGTGATACATTTCAATGTGAATGGAGGTCATTGATGAATATAGGTCACAATCATGCATAATTTTGAACTCGCAGTTCAATATTGTAAACGTCTGATTGGTCTGTTATGTATTTAGTGGTTACAAATGCAGCAGCCTGAACAAAGTGTTCCAAAAATTTCCAATGAGTACAGGAACTGAACACAGTGAGTGATTATTTGAGACTTATGGTGCATCTCCCAACATTGTTTTGACATATAAATTAAGGACCTTCATTTTGCGATCTGGAAGCAAACGAAAGTAATTAAATGATTGCCAGGCCTATTGCATCTGACTTGTGCATACAAAATATTGTATGTGGAATACACTCTGTATTAGCTTAAACCTTGTAAAAGCCATTCTCATAGAACTGATTTCTCCATGAATCAGAAATTTTGCCTCTTTAATTGACCAAACACAGATATGTATTTTGCAGCTTCCCACAAACCTAATCACTTAGTCATTTATGCATTTTGCAGCTTCCAATAAACCTAACACACCATATGAAATCTAATAAAAAGCAGACGCAGCCTGTTATTCATATGTATTTGTCTTGTTTTCCCTGAAATTGGAGATCGAATAGATGAAATTAATCGTATGGATTAAATAACTAATGGTTTACCTGTGATTAATAACATGCAAACAATAATACTTAGCCAGTGCCTCATCGCACAACATGTATCTGATTTTCTTGAACTTTATTTCCTTCATTTCTTACTGACCATTTTTTCGAGATTGCAAACAGAATAAGTTGTAGGAGGACAAACCTAAAACTTGGCGAAAAAGTGCTGCCAGGCTGTGAAACAAAGTTTTCCCATAGTCCCATACCCTCGGCATGAATAAGCAATACCACACACATCAAAAGGTGAAGCCATTTTAATACCCAAAACGAAAAAACACCCTGTGATCAACAACACAATCCTGCGTACCTGGGCCTCCGCTGGAGCTGGGCGCATCAGGCCTAGAGATTTGATTTCCGGCCTTGTGTGGATGCGTGGATGGATCATCACCAATCCAAACTTAATAGTAAAGAATATTATTCAGTTATAGTCCTGTTTGTGAAAAAAAAAACGCACGTTGCAGCTTCTGCTGCATCTAGGTTAGAAATTTTTTGTTCATCGTTGTATTATTAATATTTAAATGACGATTGAGTGTTCTATAGGCTAAACCTATAAATTGAGGTGATTCAGTAGTATGGGCTTTGTCGTCTCATGTATTGCTTGAGGCGGTACATGGCATCATTGGGGATATTAAGAAGGTAAGAAAAGGAAAGACAAGTGGAACTATGGGGTTCATTGTAATGCCAATTGACAAGCATCACTAACCTTCCCTTGGAGAAGGCATGTGAGATGTGCCTTTTGCATACTAATGAGTATTTGCTACAAATATGCTTATGCTGTTTTTATCCGCCTGCCCATCAAGACCATGAAACACCACATTAACTATAGTGACACCATGCAACTATACTTGTGTTGTAGGTACTGGCTGTCTGTTGGGGCACAACCGTCAGATCCTGTGCAGCGTATCCTCTTCCGTGCCGGGGTTCTGCCTCCACCTCCGTTGCTAGCTATGGGCCGCAAGGGTGGATACCGTGATAGGAACCCCATCCATCCGATGACTGGGCGCCCCTTGGATCTTGAGGGTGTCAGAATTGTTGATGATCCCAATGGTAGTGAAGGTGATGCTGAAGAACCTACAGAACCTTCATTGGAGGCGTGATAAATTTTCTGTTCTCGCGTATGGAGTGGTGCTGCAAGACGAAAGAACTTGTTTATTGTGTTTCTGATAAGATTATGAGCACATAGTGAACAACGTGGCAACAGTTTAGTTATGCAACTCTCCTTTGTATGCCATTTAGAAATGCTGCACTGCAAAGTTAGCTGTCACCACTTTCTATTTCTAGTCTACTATCGTGTCTCCTAACGTGGTTCCTTTGAATGAATTATGATGGAATAAAACACATTTCATTGAATGTGTGAGATCTTTTTGGATGCTCAGGCTGACAAATAATCTTCGAAGTGTTGAATGTGCACCATAAAAATTTGTGGAGAACCAATATATATTTGACAATTCCTTTCTGTGTGATCCATTCTGATCTGATGCTTTATCTGATGTGACTGCAAAGTTTTTTTAGTAGATGTGCCTGCAAAGTTGGCATATATTGCTTGATTACTGAGTTACGAAAGGTGCATCTTGCGGATACCTGTGACGTTTGTTTGTGCTGATGTTTTCTCATGTGATTCCTTCCTTGTGTCTGTCTTGCTTCCATGAAAGCTTTGCCCATAGATCATCAACATCTTCAAAGAAATGTCTCAAGCTTTACGGACTAATAGACAGATACAAAAGTATTTCGCTGAAGGGCATGCATTACGTGGAATAAATTGTACCTTTTGTAACTGCATGGGCTTGTATTTTCATTCTGATAATTGAGATCAAATGTCATACATGAAATGTTCACAACTCAATGGAACAGCTACTATTCGGTAGGTAAAACAACACAATACTCAGAATACAACTTCCATCTTAATATTCAGGAAAAGAAGGGCCAACTTGCCTCATTGAATTGGGTTGCCAATAAGCAAAGTTAAGTTGCTGGACTGAATCTGATAGGCAGCTAAGAAAATCAAAGAAATTTCACGTGGGCATCTTTACATTTGTGATTGCTAATAACGGTAAGGTTTTACCATCACATATTTCTGCATCCAAACTGAACGAATGTCCTGCCTGTCCAGGCACGCGCACTGCCCAATTTGGAGCCACATTTTGTATAAATATAAGTTGATTCAGGCAGTATGCATCAATATATACTAAGTAAGACTTGAGGCTCACAAAACAGAGTGACCAGGAATCAAGGTATTTCTCCTTTGGGTCTAACAACATGTCACCACCATGCGGCATAAGCTTGCATCATCCAAAAGGTATTTCTTCTTCGCCAGGGCACCCCCATCCATGCAATCTCGATATGCTAAACCAAACTCGATCGCCACGAAAACCTTCCACTCTGCATGGTCGATGGTGCGGTGCCCATATTTAAATCTCTGAAGCATTCTCACAATGTCTTCCCCTTTCCCTCTCCTACGAATCCATAACCAAAGCTCACCATGGCAGAGCAGAAGCAGATGCATTGCAAGCTATGGCTCCTCGTGCTGGCGTTGGCACCGTGGCTGCAGACCTCGACGGACGCGACGACGTTCACCATATCGAACTACTGCGCCTACACCATATGGCCGGGGACGCTGGCAGGCTCCGGCACGCCGCAGCTGTCCACGACGGGGTTCGAGCTCGCCCCGGGGCAGACGGTGCGGCTGGCGGCGCCGCCCGGTTGGTCGGGCCGGATGTGGGCGCGCACGGGGTGCGTGTTCGACGCGGCAGGCGCGGGGATCTGCCAGACGGGCGATTGCGGCGGCCGGATGGAGTGCCGCGGCGCCGGTGCCACGCCGCCTGCCACGCTCTTCGAGGTCACGTTGGGGAAGTCCGGCGGCGGCGAGGACTTCTACGACGTGAGCCTCGTCGACGGGTACAACCTCCCCGTTGTGGCCATTCCGCGCGCGCTGCGGGGGCAGAGCGCGTGCAACGCCACTGGCTGCATGGCCGACCTGAACCGCTGTAAGTGCAGTGAACGTTTCGTGTTAGATTAAGATTGCGCTGCCCTCCATTGCCGGCCAGTTCTGATGATCTCGAATGGTCCACCGATGGACCAACAGCGTGCCCGAAGGAGCTGCAGGTGGACTGCGGAGGCGGCGCGATCGCGTGCCGGAGCGCGTGCGAGGCGTTCGGGCAGGACAGGTACTGCTGCAGCGGCGCCTACGGCACGCCGACGGCGTGCCGCCCGACGGCCTACTCGTCCATCTTCAAGGCGGCGTGTCCGCGCGCCTACAGCTACGCCTACGACGACAGCACCAGCACCTTCACCTGCAACGCCGACGACTACACCGTCGCCTTCTGCCTCCCGACTTCCGGGTCAGTTGATCAAACTGACATTGTTGCCATGGCAAACGTACACAATGTACAGTACAGTTAACAGCTTCGTGATTAATTTGTGCTGCAAGATAAAGGAGTCGGAGGCCGTGTTCCTGGGCGCGCAGATCGACGGCGTCCGGGGCACCGGCGAGGACAATGCCCGGCCGGCGTACGTCAACGGTGGCCAGAGCATTGGCGAGCACAACGCGCCGCCAGCGTACGGCAACGGTGGCACCGCGGGCGCTTCTCTACCACCGATTTACCGTGGCGGTGGAGGTGCTTATGAACCTCCCGTTTACAGCTACGGCCGTGGAGGCGCCCATGTACCGCCGGCGATGAGGGCCTCGTCGGCGACCACGAGATGCATCCGGCCGTGGCTTCTGCTACTGCTGCTCGTCTCCTTTTCCCCGATGGCCTGACGAGCTCAGGACAGTGGTGATTCTTAATCTGAATCTCTCACAGAAAAGAGATCGATCACGGAGGGTTTTCACTTTTCAGGCACTTGATGTTTGAATGATACAACGACATTTATTCTACGCGTGTAGTAGATTTTTAACCTGTTATTCCATTTAGAGAACTACTAGTGTTTTAGTGTTTACTATCCCTTCGTTCGGAAATAGATGTCTTAGATTTGTCCACACTCGAATGTATGCTTACACTAAAACATGTCTATATACATCTAAATCTAGACAAACCTAAGAAATCTATTTCCGAACGGAGGGAGTAGTTGCTAGGCGACTAATTGTTAAGATCCGATCTATTTTACACCGCTTGTCCGTCGAAGTAAATGTAAATTTACAGTGCAGACGCCAATTCAGCTATCTGAAATTCTGAACTCAATATTCCCACTTTGCTCGTGCTCTACTGTCTGCCCGTACATACAGTACCGTGACTGAGGGCCCAAAATGTTAGGACAAAGTACTAGTTTAGGGTATAAAAGTTAATTATGGCTTATTTTGAAAGAAAACAAATATCGTGCTCACATAATTTTTTATTTATAAAAACGTGTGAATTCTAATTCTATGCTTTATACCCTACGTTCACCCTTACTGAAGTGATGAGCTCTTGGAAACCTAGCCGCCACCACCTCTGCCTTCACTATAGGCCAGTTCCCCCTCCTCCAGACGGCCTTACCGACGTCGGGAGGGGTGGGGAATCTGATTTATGAGTGGAGTTCTTAATAAAAGAAATGTTTTCAATTGGTTGGGCTAGGGTTTTGGTCTTCGTCTTCTTCATCAATATAGATGACATCGTCTACAATAAGTAATCTTCAGCTCTTCGTTCGAGAACGAGATCTCTTCCAAGCCTTAAATGGTGGTGTTAGAAGATTAAATTTGTTTAGATTTGGTCATTCAAATCTTGCTTCGTAAAATCAATTTTAGATGTTTTTCTCTTGGTTGCCATGAGGAGGATTGTCCTCACAATATCTGTTCCGTCTGCTATGTCCTCGACAACGGTGATTCGTACTCTTGACTCCCACCTACGTCGATCAGGCTGTCCGGTTATTTTGCCCCCCTGAAATGCTGGTGTTGGTACTCTTATCGACGTTGGTTGATTACTTTAATGGATGCATGCTTGCAAGTAGTCATGGCACCGCGGGTCAAAGAAATTATGGGAGAACACTCGTTCGTATTTACAAATCTGTGATTTGCTATTTTCTTCGTTCTATGACTGTATTCAGAAAGTAAAAGATTGTGTCATGAAGAAGAAGAAAATTGTGGACCTCAAAGATTTACTCGCTTCTTTTAAACTTTATTTCGTAATTGCTGTAGTCAGCTCATGTATCTATACCACCCAATATTCACACTATTAATATATCGTAGTATTGATTGTCAAAGAAAAAGTGATGCACTATGTACATTACTGCTGTTTGCGAGGGCTTGCTTCTAACACGAGAGCTTATTATTCAAACTCATCGCCTGTTGCCCAAACTTTGTTGATGGGGGTTTGCTCGGGACAACAAATGGGGTTTGAAGTTTTTTGGTTTGATCGAGCACCATGCTAACACATGAGATAGCTACTAGGTCGACGAGCACGAGGGAGAGGACCGGCGACGCACGCGAGGGATCCAGGGGAACGCCGGTGGCCGGGAGCACCGGGGTGGCCGGAGTGAATCGTGAGGGGACGGGAGAGAAAAGAGTGAATCGTGACTTCTCGAGTGGAGCGGTTGACCAGAAGGGGAGAAGGAGTGCGGGTTGAGTAGGAAATAGTTGGAGGGGGTTTCGTAAAATGACTACCCGCGACAATCAATTCCGATCGGAGGAAGTATTTCTTGTAATGTAATAATTGGGTCGTTAAACCCCTGATTTTCTCCTAGGTACAATTTCCGAGGTGCTAATCTGTGTCGTGTCCAACCTGGACTGGAAGCAGAGGTCGACCTCCGTGCTCCGTGCGATACAAACAAACTCGGGTTGCATCGAACGATACAGCCTATGCTAGATGGCATAGGGTTATTTGGGAGTTTGGGTTTTGCATCGAACAATCTGATCATGGCCACCAGGCAAAGCAAAGCCACTGCTGCCGCCGCCGTCGGAAGCCAGCACGTGCTCGTCGTTGTGGTCAGATCTCCCGCCGGAGCTCGCTGGCCTCGTCCTAGGCCGGTTTTCGTTTCTCTCCCTCGCCGACCGCGTCCGTTTCGGCTTCGTCTGTCGCCACTGGCGCCACGCCGCGCGGTTGCAGGCGCCGGTGCTGCCTCCGGCGCTCCCTTGGACCATCACCCCCTACACCAGCAAAGTCCAAACCACCCCGGACGGCGAGGTGCACCGCCTGTGCTCCGGTAAGCTCGCGCAATGCTTGTGCTCGTCCGAGAACTGGCTGCTGATGTTTGGGAGAACGTCGCGCGATGACACGGAGACACACAACTTCCTGGAGAACCCTCTCTCTGGAGCCACCCTGCCGCTGCCGGGCATTGGTAAACGGCCGCACCCTTGCGCTGGCGACGGATTATACGGCGTCAGGAAATTAATCGTTTGCCCCGGCAACCTCGTCGTCGCGGCGTTCAGAAGGTCCGCCCCTCCTTATCGTGACGCCCTGATCGCGTGGTGCCGGCCCGGTACGTCCTCTTGGTCGACAAGCTCACAGGCCACCACCGCCGCCGGTGACCTCCCCGGTTACGAAGACATGGCTTTCAGCGACGGAAGCATCTATGCCATCACCGAAAGAGGAGACCTTTTCGTGCACGAGGTCAGTGATGCCCATGGGTTCGGGAAGCCAACGGTACTGTCTTCAACGAAACTAGTGATCAAGGGCAGCAACGACACCAGGTTGATCGGTGTGAGGCAATTCCTGGTGGTTTCACGCGGGGACAGGTTGCTGATGGTCAGATGGAACCATGGGTGGGGCTGCTATTATAATGGTGATGTCTCGGCATTCGAGGTGTTTGAAGCAGATCTGCAAATGTCACGATGGTCACGATTATCGAGCATCGGCGATCAGGTCTTGTTTGTGAGCCAAAGGTGCTCCAAGTCCGTCCCCGTATCTCCTAACCATGGTGATTATCTTTGCGGTAACCGTATATATTTCGTGGACGATACAACCTATGCTCCCAGAAAGTGTTGCTTAGGAAATTCTAGTTGTGGTATGTACGACTTGAGAAATAACACATATCACACAATTGTGTCTGATGCATTCCGCTCCAATGGTATAGGGGTGGCATCATGGTTCTTTCCACACAAGTGAAAATCAAATCAAAGCTCTTGGGCCAAGGTAGAGCAGCAGTGAAGGAGATGTTGGTCGAGGCTTCAGACGGCAATTTTCCCTCGATCTCGTCTTGGCCAGAAAGAGCTCGCTTTTACAGACTTTGAATTCATCTTCATTCTCTTTGTGGGGTCATGGTGGCTAGAAGGAGGATTTAGAGGGACAAACAGAGAGGAACAACTCACTTGATACCATGCAGACTAAACTGAATATCAGCTTGGATATTTGGATGATCCTATCACTGTATATAGCAGCTTGTTTTAATCTATCATTGTATCTGAACTACAAATATTCCCACTCTGGCCAGAAATACAGTATTGTGAATTTGTGACGGAGGGCCGGAATTGTTAGGGAACATTATACTAGTTACATGAATGAAGTTAGTTGTGGCTTATTCTGGTGAAAAGATCGTGTTTACATCAATTTTAAAGAAAAACGTGTGAATTCTAATACTAGTTTTTTTACCTCGACTAGAGTGATGCACGGATGCGTTGATGACCGATGTACATGCTGTTCATGAGGGCTTTGCTTCTAGCACGAGAGAGTTATGTAATCGGCGTATTATTCAATCTCATCGCTTTGAATGTACAAGCTACTGTGGTTGAAGAAATTTGGTTTGAGCACCGGGCTAACACATGAAAATTTTCTGAATTCTATTCATTGTAATGTAATTGGGTCGTTCAACCCGTGATCACTGACATTTCTCGGGTTGAACGACCCAATTACATTACAATGAGATTTTTCATAATTTCTTGTTATGTTATTTCATAGTATTAGTTATAAACATGGCTAAAGGCAAGTATGAACACAAGAGATTTGCAAGGAGAGTTAACCACGCCTAGGATGAGGATAACAATTTGGGGATAAGTCGTGATATGAAACTCATATGACGAACATCAACAAGCATATACTCCCTCCGTTCCCGTAAGCAAGGCGCAAATTTGCCAGCGTTGTAACCAAGGCAATCTGACGCGAGACAATTTCTTCCCATGCAACCCTTGGCTGAATGCCCTAGCCGCACGCCTGTACTCAGGCCAACATACACGGGGTATTTACGGAAAGAATCTAACAAAGTCTGATCTGCGCCTTCCTTTATGGAAAAAATCAGAAAATTTTACTCCCTCCGTCTCAAAATAAGTGTCTCAACTTTGATAAAAAGTGGATGTATGTACATGTCTACGTACATCCACTTTCTATCAAAATTGAGACACTTATTTTGATACGGAGGGAGTATGTGCCTTGTTCACAGGAACGGAGGGAGTAATAGTTTAAAGAAACCAGGAGCACTAAAACTACGAATTTCCCGTTGTGAATTACAGTCTATCTGCTATTTCCACTGTTCCTTCCGTCTTCACGTGTCGTGTCCGATCAGGATGGAAGCAGAGAACGTCCTCAGCAGGTTCCTTAATTATTCGTGATACAGCAAACCAACCTGTGGTTGGATGGTTAGCAGGGTGGTTGTACCCTCAGCCCACCAGAGTTCAAACCCCAGGTTTGACGTCTGTGTGTTGCATTTAGGCGGAATATTCTTTCAGTGGGAGGCGACGTTCCCGTCGACAGCGAGGCGCCCGTGGTGACTTCGTCAATCTCAAGACTCGATCCGCCGGCTCAGTATTTCGGAGGTGCTCATAGGGGTAGGGTGTGCGTGTGTGCGTTCATAGGGGTGAGTGTGCGCGCGTGTATGTGAGCGTCTGCGTTTGTACTGTGTTTCTCAAAAAAAAAAAATTATTCGTGATACAAACCAACTCGATCGGTTTGCCCAATCTAACCCTAGCTAGGTAGTACGTACATATACATATATACATGCGTCGGACCTAGTTACGTTGGGAGTTCGTGTTGCACATATCGATCGATCAATCAATCTGACAATGGGTGCTAGGCCAAGCAAAGCTACTGATGCCCCAACGCAGCCGTCGGAAACCAGACCGCCGCCGTGGTCAGACCTCCCACCGGAGCTCGCCGGCCTGGTCCTACGCCGGTTTCCCTCCCTCACCGACCGCGTCCGCTTCAGCTCCGTCTGCCGCCACTGGCACCACGCCACGCAGCAGCAGACGCCGGCGCTGCCTCCGGTGTTCCCGTGGACCATTACCGCATGCACCACCGGCAGAGTTCAGACCATCCCGGACGGCGCCGTGCGCCGCCTGTGCTCCAGCAAGCTCGCACCATGCTCATGTTCATCCGAGAACTGGCTGCTGATGATCGGGAGAGCGTCCGTGGCCCATGACACGGAGAGCCGCAATTTCCTGCTGAACCCACTCTCCGGAGCCACCCTACCGATGCCGGGCATTGGCAAGCCGGACATTGGTAACCTGCTTAACCCTGGCGGGGTGTTATGCGACGTCACAAAATTCATTGTGTGCGCCGACAATCTCATTGTCGCCACAATCGAAACGTCCTACCCTCCTAAACGCAATCCAGTGATCGCGTGGTGCCGGCCCGGTACGTCCTCTTGGTCGATGAGCTCACGAGCCACCGCCGGTGACCGCCCCCGTTACGAAGACATAGCCTTCAACGATGGAAGCATTTATGCCATCAACGAAAGTGGAGACCTTTTCGCGCAGGAGGTTGGCGAGGACGACCATGGATACATAGTGATGTCTTCTATGAAGCTAGTGATCAAGGGCGGTGACATAAGGGTCTTCAATGTCAGGCGATTACTTGTGGTTTCACGTGGCGGCGGGTTGCTCATGGTCAAATGGAATAGCTACGGCTCCGATGATGGTATCTCGGTGTTCGAAGCGGATCTACGGCTGGCACGATGGTCACGGTTACCGAGCATAGGCGATCAGGTCCTGTTTGTGAGCCAAAGGTGCTCCAAGGCCGTCCCTGTGTCTCCTGATCGTGACGATTATCTGCGCGGTAACCGTATATATTTCGTGGACCATGCACTCTACGGCCCCCAAAAGTGTCGCTTTGGAACCACGAGTTGTGGTATGTATGACATGAAAAGTAACACGTACCATTCAATTGTGTCGGATGCATTCCGCGCCAATTGTATAGGAGCGGCATCATGGTTCTTTCCACACCAGTGAAGTGAAAATCGAATCCAAGATTTTCGGCCAGCAGTGGAGGAGATGTTGGCGGAGGCTTAATAGGGTGATTTCCTGGATTTCATCTTGGCTTAAAAGCTCGATTTCACAAGCTCTGGGTTCATCTTCATTTTGCGCAAGATTGGCAGATTGCAACTGAATAGAATATTAGGCTACAGAACTCATCTAGGTACATATATATATATATATATATATATATATATATATATATATATATATATATATATATATATATATATATATATATATATATATATATATTCTTTATTATTATACTGACCCTATATTTGTATCCCTACTTTCACCTTGACTAATGATACAATTTCTACTACATGGGACAATTCATGTACTCCCTCCTTCTATAAAATGATGTCACTAGTTTGTCCAAATTTGTATGTATCTACACCAACGCTGCCGCACCCTGCGTCCTCTTTCCGGCCTCCTGTCTGTCTTCGCTGTTCCCCGAGATCCCTGGCCTGGATCGAGCGGGCAGCCGCCTCGAATCACCGCCTCTATAATCGCTCACCTCCCTCCCCTGGAAGTTGGAAGGGGCATGAGCAGACCATCCCTGCTCAGCACGATCTGTTGCTTGCTGGCTAGCTACACGCACGCACATCTGTGGTCCGCGTCGAGATCTACCTAGATTTGTCCTCGCCGTCCTGCTCCACCCCAACCCTGCTACTCCCTCCGTTCTGAATTAATTGACTCAGGGAGTACATGCGAACTGGCAATGCGTGGCTCCTCCCAACAGTTGCGCAATCGTGGTCGGCGGCTCCATACAGAACTGAGACGGCCGGGTCATCAGTTGCAAATGTACAACATATACTCTGCTTTTGAACAATCATTCAAGTAGGTTGTGCTCCTTACGCGTACATGATTGGAATTGAGTGGTAAAGTGAGCCTAGCTCAGCTGGTTGGTTCCTTGTGGTGGAACCAGCCCACCCAGGTTCAAGTCCTAAACTTGACGTGGGTGTTCACATTTTCCAGGATTTAACCGGTGATGTGCTTTCAGTGGTAAGTGATGTGCCCGTTAACAGTGAGTCGCCTGTGGTAACTTCGTCAACCTCAAAATCTACCGGACCAGTCTCTCGAAGGTGCTCATCGGGGTAGGGTTTGCGTGTGTGCGTTCATAAGGTGTCTGTACGTGCGTGTTTGTGAGCGTCTGCGTCTGTACTGTGTTTCTAAAAAAAAATGATTGGAATTGAGTGGGGTGCTGCATGTACGGAAAACTGCACATGAGGGATGGCTTCTGCCTGCGCTTCTCATTTTTCACTCAATTTGTTGCTATCCATGAGGTGGAAGCGCTGGAGGCCTTCCCACTGCCTAGATGGCTGGGACTTCAGGCGATGTGGACTCGGATGATAAGATTGCTTCTTATAAGGCAACCTAAAGATGAGTAAGGAGAAACTAGCACCGGTAGTCAAAGAAAATGATACGTTGTGAGTCATATGTGTGCTTTGGAGTAGATGTATCCTAATATATAGGACATAGTCTCATTGTTGGCTTAACACTTTTTAGCATGTGAGCTAGGACATTTATGATATCTTAACATGTAACATAGAAATTCTCTCATGTTTTTGAAATATGGTCTATGTACTAATTTTCCATGTAATTTAGCATAGTTTACCATTAATGATTTGTATACCACTTTTCCATATAATTATAATACACACAAAGAAGATTAGAAATTAAGAGCTGGGTTTTTGGTTATGTTTTGACAAGAGTGATGTAAATTGCTACAAGGAAACTAAATCCGAAGCAAAGCAAAAAAAAATGGTACATACCAAAACCAAAATGAAAATCATGATGTACATGAAGTTATAGTTAAACATGCTTAGTCCAACTTAAGTGTATGGGTCACTATCGTCGAGACGAAGCCTCCGTAGCAGTAGGCCTACGCCAGACTTCCCTCTCCATGAGTGTTCCCAACGGCGAAGTGGTGGCAGTGATGGAAGACGCCGAAGGTCATTCCAACCGCCAAGGTCGTGTGGGAGAGGCACGACCCGGTGGACAAGCGTCATGGCCGGTCCGAAGGCGAAACCGCTCGAGAAGAACAAAGGGTAGATGTCATGGCGTCGAGCTACTCCTGGCGATTGTTCATCCATGCCCGTCGTCAGCGAGATGGTCCTTGATGAGCTCGCTCATGGTCTGTGATGCCTCGAGGTTGTTTACAGCCAAAAATATATTTTATATTTAACTTTTATACTTACATTATACTTTTATACAAATATAGTCTGAATTAGTATGTTTTTGTACTATTTTGATGATAGTTAATCAGAATAATATTGAGATACAACTGATTGTTATTTGTTATACATTTGTATAAATTTGAACTGAATGTTGCACTAAAATTTCTCCTTGAGTTATTTTTTTCTGATACGGTCCTTGAGTTATTTTTTACCATGCAAAAATTATATAGTGTGTGCATATACGTTTGGATGCATTTATGTTTGTTCGTTTATATATTTTAAAATCTTTTTTCTGAAAAAATGTGGCTGATAAAGCATGTACTGTGATTTTTAAGAAATATAAGAAGTTCAGGACCCAAATATAAGGAATTGAACTTGGGTGGCTGGATTCATTAAAGCACACAACAAAGAAATATCTTAGCTCTGATTTAGTGTATTATTAGATAAGTACAATTATAGAAAATTCTAAAATAATCTTCAAACAGTTGGCAAATCAGCAAATGTGGTTTGAATGTCGGTTCAGTAATTACTTCACAACATGTGCATGTGCATCCTCTGTACTTGGTATTATAAAAATAGTCTATTATAGTAATCGTCTTAAACAAAAATCCTCATAGATCCTACTTTATATAGATATTACTCGAATATTTAGTATGGTCATTTTGAATGTACAAGGTTAATTGTGGTGATATTTCTTTTCCGACACACATGGGTGGTTTATACGCGTATTTTTTGAAGATTAAAATTTAAACAAAATAACTTTACAGCCATTGGTCTGAACTATGAACATTTCACTGTTTCCTTTATCATGTCGAGATATTTGAAATTAGATCCCATATTGATATATTTCAATAAAACAAGTATACTTCTAACCTAATATAATGTACTTAGTAATACTTCGGTCTTATGGTATATATGTACTTTGGCTTTTTGTATACTTGCATTTCAAAGTGCTTTGCTTCTTTTCAGCCGAGTATCTGTGTTCTCGGAGTACTTTGGTTTTCGTACTTTTGTTTGTAGTATTCTTGTATTCCGTTTTTATTCAATTTATTCTTTGGATTACGTCAGTTTGTATTTAGATTTCTATATTTTAGTTATAGAATTTGGTTTTGAACACAAATGTACTCATTTTTTGGTATGTTTGTACTTCATAGTACTTCGGCTTTTGAGATTGTGCAATGTACTCTGAGCGAGGCGTCAACCCTATGTGTGTTGGTATAAAAAAGAGCGTCATGCGCAACCCGCTCCCTTGCGCGCATTGGTCGAGCGATCTTTGCGTTGCACGACCTCTAGAGGAAATACTATATATCGTTTACTGCGAGTTGGAACTAGGGCTCACCCGAACAAATCCGACATGGGCACAACACAATAAACCATCTTTTCTTTCTTTTAGTTTCTTTTCATTGAGTTTTCTTCTTCTTTGTTTTCTATTGTTTTGTTTTTGGTTGTTTCCCTTTTCTGTTTCCATTTTCTTTTTACCTAAATATTTTTTTTAAATCTTTTAAAATTTGAACATTTGATCATCTGAACTTTTTTTTTAAATCTTTTAAAATTTAAACCTTTTAAAATTTGAACATTTGATCATCTAAACTTTTTTTTAATATGAGCAATTCTAGAAAATGGTTGAGGTTTGAAACATGTTTATTTCTAAAATGGTTCTGCTTTAGTAAATGTTTAATTTTTGGTAATGGATCAGATTTTCAAAAATATTCGTTTTGAAATAGTTCCATATATGAAAATGTCATTTTTTAAATGGTTCCAATTTTTTAAAATGGTTTCTAATTTTTTTAATGTCCGTTTAAAAAATGGTTCCGATTTTTTTAAAATGGTTTCTAGTTTTAATATTTAATATTTACTTTAAAATTTATCAAAATATATTCTGAATTTATTTGTGTTTGTATTATTTGGATGATAGTTAATTTAAATCATATTTAGATACTACAAATTATTATTATTTATATATTTATATGTATATCACTTCAAAGTGTGTCTTGCTAAATTTAAATTGTATGTTGCAATAAGATTTATCCTTGAGTTCTTTTTACCATGCAGAGATTATATAGTGCCGATGAGGCCCGTATTGTGATTTTTCTGAAATGTAAGAAGTTCATAACCCAACTATGAGGAATTTAACTTGGGTGGTTGCATTGTATATCCACTTTCCAGACCAAGTGGGTTAGGATCGTTAAAGCGCACAAGAAACCACATATCTTGGCTATGATTTGGTGTATCATTAGATAAGTACAATTCTAGAAAATTTGGAATAAAGTCCACACAGTTGGCAAATCAACAAATGTTGTTTGAGTATCGGTTCAATAATTAGTTGACAACATGTGCATCCTCCGTATTTGGTATTTAGAAAAACAATTATAGTAATTGGCTTAAATAAAAATCCTTATAGATCCTACTTTATATACATATTACTTGAATATTTAGTATGGCCCCATTTTGAACAGTTCAGATGTGCATGGGTGGTTTATTGTATTTTTATTTGTCTCAAGATTAAAATTTAAACTAAATAACTTTAGAACCATTGGTGTGAACTATGAACATTTCACTGTTTCCTTTATCGTGTCAATATATTTGAAATTAGATCCTGTATAATATTTCAATAAAACAAGTATACTTCTTAACTTTTATAATTGTACTCTGTAATACTTCAATCTTGTGGTATATATGTAATTTGGCTTTTAGTATACTTGTATTTCGAAGTGCTTTGCTTATTTTTGGCAGATTATCTGTGTTCGGAGTATTTTTGCTTTTTGTACTTCTGTTTTAGAGTATTTTATACTTTATTTTTATTCTATTTATAATTCAGAGTACGTCGGTTTCATACTTCGATTTTTAATATACTTGTACTTTGTAATATTTCGGTTGTAGGCTTTGGTTTTAACACACATGTACTTGGTTTTTGATATATTTGTACTTCATAGTATTTTGGCTTTTGATATTGTGCAATGTACTCTGAGCAGGGTCTTAACCCGACGTGTGTACCATAAAGAGCTCCCCACGCGTCACACTTTCTTGCGCGCCTTGATTGAGCGATATTTGCGTTGGCCGTCCTTCAACGGAAACACTATATATCGTTTATTGCGAGTTGGAACTAGCGCTTCCCCGCACAAATCCGACATGGGTCGGCGTAGTAAACCGTCGTTTCTTTTAGTTTCGTTTTGTTGACTTCTCTTCTTCTTAATTTTTTGGTTGTTTCCTTTTTTTTGTTTCTATCTTCTTTTCTTTTTACCTAAATATTTTTTTCATAAATCTAAACGTGTTCATCTTCTGATTTAGTAAATGTTTACTTTTTGAAAATGGATCAGATTTAAAAATGTTCAATTTTAAGTTGGTACATAATGGAAAATGTTCATTTTTTAAATGGTTTCTAATTATGAAAAAAATTGTTTACAAAATGGTTCCGGTTCTTTAAAATGGTTTCTGATTGACAAAATGTTCATTTAAAAATGGTTCCGTTTTTTTTGAAAATGGTGTTGTTTAAAAATTGGTTCCGGTTTTTTAAATGGTTCAGTTTTGAAAATGTTTCAGATTTGAAATGGTATTTGGAAAAGTACGGACAATTTTTTTTTGTTCGGCCATTATTCAGGAGAACAGATAAATAAAACGAAAGAAAAAAGAAAAAGCCCATGTGGACGAATCATTCTGCGCGAGCGCCTCCAGCTTTTCTATGCGTGCCTCCAAATTCCCCAAAAATTATGTACCTCCAAAGTCCAAACGGTGTATAAATACATACATGCCTATCTGCTGTAGGTTTCATCCCAGCTCCTCTGCCTCCCTCACCACGCACATCGCACCCTCCACTCCTCCAGTACTTCCAGTCCCAGCTGACACAGCCAACTACGATGGCGTCCGAGCGGTTCGACGTGATCGTGGTCGGGGCGGGCATCATGGGCAGCTGCGCGGCGCACGCGGCGGCGTCCCGGGGCGCGCGGGTGCTCCTGCTGGAGCGCTTCGACCTGCTGCACCAGCGCGGCTCGTCGCACGGCGAGTCCCGCACCATCCGCGCCACCTACCCGCAGCCGCACTACCCGCCCATGGTGCGCCTCTCGCGCCGCCTCTGGGACGACGCCCAGCGCGACGCCGGCTACGACGTGCTCACGCCCACCCCGCACCTCGACCTGGGCCCCCGGGACGACCCCGCGCTCGTCGCCTCCGTGGCCAACGGTGGCGCCACCGAGGTCGCAGCCGAGGCCGGATCAGCAGCGAGGCGGCCCAAGTGGGCGGAGGCGTTCAGGTTGCCGGACGGGTGGACGGCGGCCACCAGCGAGCTGGGCGGGGTGATGAAGGCGACCAAGGCCGTGGCCATGTTCCAGGCGCTCGCCGTCAAGCTGGGCGCCGTCGTCAGGGACAGGGCGGAGGTGGTCGACGTCGCCAGAATGAAAGGTGAGTGCCACGTATGTCGCACGTGTTCCTCCTCTCACCGCTAACTAATTTCCTTGGAAGCATGCGCGGCTCTTACTGCATGTGATCCATCCACTCACCACCAGTGGCAACTTGGCGACCGAGCATGCCGGAGCTAGCTCGTTGTCGTTCATGGAAAATTTGTCCTGCCACCTTGCTGTCCTCCAACCTTTTCGTTCCAGACAAATTGTGATATGATGCACGTCCCATTTCACGAACTCTGTCCTGCAGATCTGGCCATGTTTGGATGTTTTGGCATAAACAAGTGCAAATTTGTACAAAAAATACAGTATATATAGGGAGGATTTAATTTACAATCGTCATGTAGTCTATATGTATATAGTTTGTTGAGCTACCCTATAGCTAGCTACCTCGTTATTTACATGCATGCAAGTGTCTCTTTGAATATTGTCAAATTGTTTTCTTCTTTGTTGGAATCCTATACCTTCCCCTGTCCAAGATGATACTAATATTTAAGCAAAAAAGTAGAAGCTGCAGCAGTCCAAGACAAATAGACAATAATAATGAAAGAAAAATATATAGTCCCACTTGTGACTTGTCACATCACATGTACTCTCCATCTCCATGTACTGTACTTTCGTCATTTTGTTTGGCCCGCATAATGAATCTGCTGTACGCAACCAGCGAAGGGAGCAGCTATCAAATAATTCCCAGCTAGCTGGACCGTGAAGTTTATTGAACTTTTTTCTATAAAATGCATCATGGGAGGCGTATTTTTCATGGAAGAACGAAGTATATTGAACTGAAATTTACTAACTATTGGAGAGCCGAAGTATTTTCAGCTAGAGCAAACTAGAGCTTGAAAAAGATTCCCTTGGCAAATAAAATTTAATTCTGTTTGTTGAATATCCTTGATACTCTAAAGAAGTGAAGCGTACATACTTTAAACATTTTTCTACTTACAATCTGTATCATATAATGTTGTACGCGAGTTGAAGACCTCCATCAACTAGTCGTAATCGACCGAATTGTTTCACCGTTGGCCAGGAGAAGGAACGATCGTGGTTCGGACATCGAGCGGTGAGGAGTTCCACGGCGCCAAGTGCATCATCACCGTCGGCGCATGGACGAGCAAGCTGGTGAAGTCAGTCACCGGCGTCGACCTGCCGGTGCAGCCACTCCACACCCTCATCTGCTACTGGAAGATCAAACCAGGCCACGAGCGCCAGCTCACCACGGAGGCCGGCTTCCCGACGTTCGCCAGCTTCGGCGAACCGTACATCTACAGCACGCCGTCGATGGAGTACCCAGGCCTGATCAAGATCGCCATGCACGGCGGGCCACACTGCGACCCGGACGGCAGGGACTGGGCCATCGGCCCCGGTGAAGGTGAAGGCGGGCTGGTGGATCCCGTGGCGCGGTGGATCGACGAGGTGATGCCGGACCACGTGCAGACGGCCGGCGGACCGGTGCTCCGGCAGCCGTGCATGTACTCCATGACACCCGACGAGGACTTTGTGATCGACTTCCTCGGCGGGGAGGAGTTTGGGAAGGACGTGGTGGTCGGCGCCGGGTTCTCGGGGCACGGGTTCAAGATGGGACCGGCGGTGGGGAGGATCCTGGCGGAGATGGCAATGGACGGCGAGGCGAGGACCGCGGCGGAGGCCGGCGTGGAGCTTCGGCACTTCAGGATCGGCCGGTTCGAGGGAAACCCAATGGGGAACCCCAAGTGTTTCTGAGATGGGAATGCTAGCGCGGGCGAGCATGGTTTTGAACTCTGCGTTAGTAATTTGTTGATTAATTTGATAGAATCATGCCAAGTGGGATCATTGTAATTGCCTACTTGTTTGTGTCGAGTAGCGTGGATGTATTCTATACAACTTTGGTATTTGTGTTAATTTCCTAAACATATATATTTTAGCAAGTTTTTTTAATAGTGAAGCAGCTACAATGATGTGATTTTATTAGGGCTTCTACGTACGATTCAATGTGATTATACAAATAAACCAAATAATTTTAAGCGCATACGTCTTGTACTATAAATAAGAACCAGTGTTAGAAAAACCCTAACTTATTTGTATATACGCCTTTTTTTACGGAGGAAAAATATGCCCCATTCATTAATTAATTATATAAGAAGAAAGATGCCCAGTTAATTCACGAAAAACCTAGTACTCTATGAGACCCGACGAGAACTTCGTGATCGACTTCTTGGGTGGCGAGAAGTTTCGGAGGGACGTGGTGGTTGACGTCGGGTTCTCGGGGTTCAGGTTCATGATGGGACCGGTGGTGGCAAGACCCTGGCCAAGATGGCGCTGGACCTGGACGGCGAGGCGAGGACGGTTGCGGAGGCCAGCGTGGAGCTCCGACACTTCAAGAACGTCTAGTTTGAGCGAAACCCACGGGGAAACACCAAGTGTTTCAGAGATGAATATGATGGAGGTTCGTGCGCGAGCTTGGTGGTTTGATCTGCCTACCCTATGTGTAATTAATATGTTGATTCATTTGATGGTCATGCCGATGGGTTATTGCAATTACCAACTTGTTTCGTGTGGTGTGGCTTTACAACTTGGGTATTTGTTCTCATTTCCTAAACATATACGGAGTATATTTTTGCAAGATTTTTCATAGTGAAGCAGCAACAGTGATGTAAGTTGTAGTATCATATCGTAGTTTTTTCTCCAGATAATGTAAATCGGCATATAGATCGATCTCCCATACGTCCTGATTCAGTTTTTATTTCCCATTTTCGACACAGGCGTACGAGATAAGTCGCGGGTACACTAGAATTTGCACATGTATACATATATGCAAAATAGTGGGCTACCACCGGTGGTAGCTACGCACCCACTACCAACCCTTGGATCACCCTATAGAGCAGTTTTGACCTCTGATCGAGATAACGCCGTTCCGTCCGTCTTTTTCTCCACCTGATTCAGAAAAAACACCCCACCAGTCACCATCCTCGCGACCTCATACGACTCCCCTAGAGCCCTCGTGTTTTCTCCCCCACCGCGCACGGTCGCGGTCTCTCGTCCCTGGCCACGACACCAAAGACGAGAAATCGACCGATACCCCGCCGCCGGCAGACCTGCCCTGCCCACCCTCCACCCGAGAAATCCGATTTGTTTCACTTTTTTCCTTCCGGTCTGAATTTTGTAGTCAACGCGGATGAGCTTGGTAGCAGGTCACATGGCGGCCGGAATAGAGATGCTACTGATCCGGATACAATCTGGGAAAACTGGAGAATCGGGACGGCCGGAATAGAGATGCTACCGATCCGGGCTGATAGATTTTTGCCGCCGGTCGGTGTAGAGTGAGATGGGGAGGAGCTGCCAGAGTTGTGCCGATGCGCATGGGAACTAGATCCACATGTTTTCTTTAGTCCGGATCTTGATTTCATATTTCTCTCTCTTTTTCTTGGATTTCTTCTCTTTCTAGCTCATGAATTCCTCGCCGCCAGGAAATCCACCCGCCGCCCTTGGCGTACAGAGAACCAGGTTTTCTTTTCGATCAGGGCTTCCGATCTGGGATTTGCTTGTTTCTCGATTTCGTTTTTGCTTTCCATTTGAGTGAATCACGTTGATGTTGACTCTTTTGGAAGGATGGGGAAGCCGTGCAGGCAAGCACGAGGTCGGCAGCTGTTTTTTCTTCCATCTAGATCTGCTTCTATCCTTTTTCCTTCCTTTTTCTGATCTAGTATTTCCTTCACCGTGGTTGATGTTGATTTAATATATGGTGTGTTCCTGATTTAAAAATATTTGAGTGAAAAGTTCCGTTGATTTAAGTATCTCATAACATTTGTTCCATTGAGATTCTGCCGAGGGCGTCCGCGTTTTTCTGCCGATAATGATTTGTTTTTTTTTCTTCGATCTGGTTTTGCTTCTCCGTTTGAGGGAACCAGGATAATACATGGTGTGTTCCCGATGCAGATCCCATGTGCATTCAAATGTTTTGTGTTTCAGATCGCCCGGTCCGATCCAGATCCCATCGTTTTTGCTTCACCATTTGAGTGAGAAGTTCTGTTAATGACTATCTAATAGTAATGTTTTTCCATCCAAATCCCATGTTCATCCAAATTTAGTTTACAGAAAATATGGGATTTTGTTTCGTAAATGATACAGATTTATTGGGTTGCTAGTACGTAAAACACCAAAATTTCAGCCTCTGCATCTCGGTATTTTACGAGATAATTCAAATGATGTTTTCGTGTCTCATGATAATTATGCAAAGTTACATGGGCATCACCGCATAATACGAAAATTAGTAACCAAGAACGGCAGAAGATAGGATAACGCAACGAGTAGAAACCGGCGCGGTGGTCACGATAAGGTTTCTCTCTCCAATAATGGGAACAGGACACATGCACATTTTCCTTCTTCAACGTAAAGGACGGGCCACGGTTTCTAACTCTGTTAACGGTAGCACGCATCTTGATAAACGACTCTAAGCGCGTGCGCAGCTACCACCATAGGCAGCAAATCCGCGTTGATACATATATATACCTCCAAACCAGTTAAACTGTTGCCTTCTCACCGCACATATCCTCCTATTCATCCATGCGCGGGACCAAAAACATCACTCACGCCGAGCTAGCTCGCTGCTACGATCGAGCTAGCATAACAAGATCAGCTCATGACTCATGCCTGAGTAGCCATGGGACCAGTACTGTCCAATTCGATCAGCTTCTTCCTCTGTTATGTAATGTAATGCCATGCATGCTGATCATTTACATGTATATATATATATTATATATGCTAAATTGCTAATACACATACATGTGAACCAGTGTGACCCTGGTTTTGTCCTATGAGGCGGCGTCTTTATCAAACAAACGACATCCGCACGCCACCTCGATCAGCTTCTTCCTCTGTTTGTCTGCACAGTTAAGCCATGCGCTGATCACGCCGTCCCCATCGGCTACCATTCCCTGGTCGTATTAGCGCCAAAATATCTGACGAAATCGATGGATGCGGTAGCTAACACGCTAAGCTACAGCAATCGACCGATCTGGATCAGTGACTTCTCTGTCACTCCACTGCTTGTGTGTAACTCGTGCAGTCAAGAGTCGTGGACAGTGATGTCGCGATGGAGATGGTGATGGATAACTGACTGACGGTGCTCTCGCTCTCAAGGCCAAGACTTGTGTCCAATGTACAGTAGGCACTGGACAATGGACACCGATCGACCTTGTTGCGTTACAAGCCAAATTGGACGATTGATGTTCGATCACGTGTCTAAATCTGGTCCCAGGACGTCGAAATCTGCTTGTCGTCGCCTTGCTACTGCAATTGGCAAACAAACATCGCCGGATCAATGTCAGGTACCACTTCCCAAGTACGTACTTCAGTCCACGTTTACGAACTTCATGACGTTTTCTTTGTTGTTGATGTCCTGGAAATATTAATATCAAGGGTGCTGTGAAGTTGTATCGGGGAAACGACTGTTACCTACTCCGGCCCTCCCCCCCCCCCTCTTCTCCCCCGAGGGTGACGGGGGCGCTGCCACCCACTCCGGCCCGAGCGCACCCTTTCCCCCTCGTCGCCGCCACCGGCAGGGCCTGGTTGGCGCCGGCGGCGGATTGCCTTTCCCCGGCGGCGTGGAGGCGGGTCGGGGCTTCGTTCCTCCCGACGGCGGTGCACACAGGGTGGCGGTGGTCCAGCTACAGCTTGGCGAGGTCGACGCGGCGGCGGGCTGACAGCAGGTGGCGGCAGAGTGGAGCGGCGTAGACGAAGCGAGGGTGGACTGGGGGCGGCTCAACCCGGATCGGGGCCCATCCGAGCCCGATCTGGGTCTGCTGGGCTCTGCTGCGCATGGTGCTGCAGCAGGCGGTCGTGGACCTCCCATGTTTTGCGACAGACGGCCGTGGACCTCCCCTGCTATGCGATTAGGGTTCCAGATACGGGCCAGACGGGCATGGATCGGGTGGCCGCCGGCAGGCCTCTTCATGGTGTTGTACCTTGCGTCTTTGCTATCGCACCTCTGCCGCCCAAGTGCTGGTAGTCTTGTCCGGTCGGGTCTGCACTCCTTATGCTGGTCCGGGTGTTACTGGTGGCGATGGAGCGACCGATTGGTGGCTGGGTGCCATGGGCGGCACCTCCGGTGGACGGAAGAGAAGGGCCTGAAGCCGATGGTGGTGGGGATGGTGGCATGCCTGCTGCAGTGCGGCGACAGGGACTTTACGGGTCCATTTTGGACTCGCCCGGGCTAGGCGGGCCTGGTGTGTCCCTGCTGCTGCATCTGGTCGGTTACCGCCATTGGTGGTGGAGGTCGTTCCCTCCCGCGTGCTACGGTACTGTTGTTCCTTGTCGGCGGTCTTTATTCTTTGTCTTCCCGGCCTCGCAAATTGGAGCACGGTGCGACGACAGTGATGATTGCAAGACCGTGGTGGCGCGCGCTCGTGGGTGGCAAGTTTGGTGGAGCACAGCGGAGAGTCCGGGGGTCTAGTTCTTTGGGGGTCGATCGGGACAAAATCTCAGTCACTCTTGACACCGATGAGGTGACACCTAAGGGTGTCGCCGTCCTTCCTGAAGGGCGTCAGTTGTACCTCCTCCCCAACCCCCGTGGCGTACCAGGGAAACCCTAGGACGTGTCCTTTGGGTCCGTTCGGGCAGCAACGTCGTCATCGCTGCTCACCTTCTTGAAGGTGCTGCTTGGTTCGCGGTGCTTCAGAGTGCTAGGATTGTGGTGGGACTTTTCCGTAGGGCGCATCGGTTGTGAGTCTTCTCTGTTTTTCTTTAAACCGCTATTGTCGGCGTTCTTTCTCTTTTCTTTTCTTTTTTCTTTCTTTTGGGCTTGCTCTGTGCTGTTTGCCCCAGCGGTGGTCTCATGCTTGTTTCGCTTTGTTTCTATATTAATATAGCGGGGTGAAAGCCTATTTCGAGAGTGAAGTTGTATCGGCTGGTTGGAAGAATTATTCTGATATCGGGGAGGCTTGGAGGTAATATCAGGGTACTTTGGTATCAGATCAAAGGTTCAATTCTTAATCTAGAAGTTTCTATCAATATGTTAACCTAATCATCATGCACTAAAGACCACAACCAAGATATTGTTTAAACCATATGTTGTAGTGATATATCCCATATATAGGATACTATACACTATACTTTATGCAGTTGCTAAATTTAATTTACGATGTAAATAATGTTAATTTACAATTTGAATAATGCAAGCTACTAGTATTTGACAAGAGTTGGACGTAAAGTAAATAATACATAGAAAATTATACTCACTAGGATCATAGCATGCCAAAAGTTTTAGAAAAGTGCAAAAGTTCAGTATAAATTATTATTTTAAAATAGCCAGATTGTCCTGCATAATTCTCATACTATTGAACTGGTGGCTGCAAAACAAAAGAAGAGAACGTCAAAGAAAAAATTAGTCCCAATGGAGCATGATGAAGATTGTGCTAATAAGTCTTCATTCCAGTGCCAACTATCCATTTCAATGGTAAAGAAAGCCTTTGAACAATTAGAAAAGGTCGAATCCTGGTTAGAGGGTGTCATTGATGTAGGGTGCTTTCCGTACCACAGATATCGGATCATAAATGAACAAAAACTGTATGAGCTTCTGCATGTCGAATCTCAACACTCATACGATGAGAATGAATTTTTGCAACAACAAAGTGATAGAAGTTAACCGCTATAATATACACTTGTTGACTGGATTGCTGAATCGACATCAAACAACTCCAAGACCGACAAGAAAAGGGGTACAAGATGCAAAAGTTGTCGCGCAGCTGAAAACTGAATTAAAGATAACGAAAGGGGGAAAGAGTGAGTTAACCATAAAATCGGGGGAAAGTGTGAGTTAACCATAAAATCCCTTCTTGAAAACCTGACGGAGTTTGTAAAAGATTAATTGGAAAGACCTGAACCTGGGTGACGAAACATTGCGTTGAAAGTGTTCTACCTTATTTTCTTTAACAAAATCATATGCACTGGAGTTTCAACACGCCTGATGAGAGAACCTGGAATGGTTGAGGGTCTAGAATTTTATAAAATGATATAAATGGATTACTGCCAACTTATTGTGAATGAGATACAAAGAGCAGCGGAGGACTAGTAAACAAAAAATAGGAATCAATGGTCGTATCTAGAGGGCTTATCTCTTGGACCACTGGTGATGTATAGATTCGCTGATATGATAAACTTCAAGAAATGAGTACACAAACTCCTAAACTAACTTATCTGAAAGAAGTTAATCTAGAGAAAATTGCACACGCTGATTCCATCGAGGATGAAGTTGGGATACGTTTTGGCAAAATTGAAGTAAGTAGTCCTTCACTCCTTCTCCTTCCTTTTCTCTGATTGTAGATGACTTCTTTGTGCTTAACGATCCTTTTTGTGAGTATTTATTTTGGACTGAGAAAATATTAACATGATTTTCAGTACTGGAAGGCGCCCAGAGACCGAGTTTAAAAAACTTACAAAGAGCACGAGGCAGCAGAAAGGAAAGCTAATAAATAAAAGGCTTTAGCCATCTCTTCTGGTACAGAGGGGGAGCCTTCGACACAAGAAGTACTCCTGGTGTCAAGGAAGAGGAAATTCGTTGATGGTAAACAAGAATGCAAACATGATGCACCAGAAAGGATTGAAGAAAGATTGGAAGAGGTGAGACAATTGGCAGAAAAAATACCGACATCTGACAAGGTGGACCCTGTGGCGCGGTGGATGGACGAGGTGATGCCGGACCACGTGGAGACGGCCGGCGGGCCGGTGCTCCGGCAGCCGTGCATGTACTCCATGACACCCGACGAGGACTTTGTGATCAACTTCTTCGGCGGGGAGGAGTTTGGGAGGGACTTGGTGGTCGGCTCCGGGTTCTCGGGGCACCGGTTCAAGATGGGACCGGCGGTGGGGAGGATCCTGGCGGAGATGGCGCTGGACGGCGAGGCGAGGACCGCGGCGGAGGCTGGCGTGGAGCTCCGGCACTTCAGGATCGGGCGGTTTAAGGGAAACCCCATGGGCAACCCCAAGTGTTTCGAGATGGGAATGCTCGCGCGGGCGACCACGTTGGCTCAGTTTGGCCTCGGCGTAAGTAATCTGTTGATTAATCTGATGATCATGCCAAGGAGGATCATTGTAATTGCCTACTTGTTTGTGTCGAGTAGTGTGACGTATTCTGTATGACTTTGGTATTTGTGTTAATTTCCTAAACATTTATATTTTACCAAGGTTTTTTAATAATGAAGAAGCTACAATGATGTGAGATTTATTTGGGCTTCTACAATCCAATGTCATTATACAAAATAAACCAAATATTTTGAAGCGCATCGTCTTGTACTATAAATAAGAACCAGCATTAGGGAAACCCAGCTTATTTCTATACACGTCTTACCCCCTTTTATTTCTTTATTAAATAAAACACTTCTAATTCTTTTTAATATTTGTTAATTCTATTAACAAACATTAACATTAACCTCCTTGGTTTATTTGTTAATTCTATTAACAACCATTGGTAACCATTTACAATTAACCCCTTAAACTATTTCAATATTACCCGAAACAATTTAGGTGTTGTCCAAACTTTTCTCCAATATTCCGTGTCTACCCAAAAACGTTGACAAATCTTAAGTGTGTCACCCTACGATTTGTGAATAATGTAGACATGATCGAGACTCCGATCAATAGTCAACAGCGGGATCTGGAGATCTGTAATGACACCTACATATTCGATGATTAATTAATCTTATGATCGTGTGGACCAAAAACATCATAACCTATTCCTTTTAGTTCACACGCAAGGCTATATATTTGGTTCACTCACAAGGAGAATCAACAAGGAAATAAAATGTACACTGGCGTTATGTGAAATGTATGCACGGTAGTAGTTTACTTAGATCTCAACAGCAAAATAGATTCATCATTAAAAAAATTGGGACAATTAAAATACCCTGCCATTATCTAGAGTCGGTTCACTTATTGCGCGCTGCCGATACATATGTTGCATAGAAATGGACTGCAAAGTCAAGAACCCACACTGGAAGGCAACTTCTCACTTATTCTACCTTCTTTCTTTCAAGTTTCAACTCACTAACTTAAAAACAGATTCATGATTAAGTAGCCGCAACCCCTTGACATTATGAAAGTAAAATAGTCACCATACTTACGGACATCTTGGATGCTCAAGAATAGAGATACTTCTCTGGATCATCGCCAACCGAAAAAACAAACATCATTGAAACAAAAAGATTCAGTCATGAGCAGAGACCAACAAACATAGGTATGATCCCTGCAATTTGAAGCAGACCTTAACAAGCGCCCACAAATGGATTGTCCATTTGGAAAAAGTTTCAGTGGAAAAGACGGGTCAGGGTCTGCATCATGAGAGTAATCTGCATCACAAACATTTTGTTGAGTGACATTTTCTAATGGAAATAAATAGTCCAGGTTGCTGCGGACTCACCTAAATCTACAGGATGGGTTTGGATGTTGCCTTGACGATTCTGGTACATGATGATGTTGCCTTGCCGCCTCTGGTAAACGATGAGTCCCACCACGTCTGCTGTTTTCAGAGGAAGCAATTACAAATCATCGGGAAATAAGTATATCAAAACATTGCTTCCTTCAAGATGTTGCAAATAGAGAAGTTTACTTCGGACACAGTAATACCAAGTTAAGAGCCTTACTGATTCTCTCAAATTGTTCTAGCTATTTAGCTTCCGCCCTTTCCCCTTAAGTCAAGTTCAGCTATATATAGGTCAAACGCACATGCACATCAAGCCAGCAGAAATTGATGATGCAATGTTATGACCTTGAAGATTAAATCGGCGGATTAGGCAATTGATTCTACCTTCCGTAGTTTCCTTTTTAACCTAAGCTCAAAATTTGGTATAGAAAACCCAAACAAAAATACACATGCTTGTGACGAGGATAGTGTTCTTGTGGATCACAACGTAGGTAACTGAAAACACGCACTGCGGCTAAAACTTCTGCATGGTGTCCTAATTGTCAACCAATGCAACGCACACATATCGTGGCGGCAAGACATCAGAATTCAGCTGATTGTTGCGGAAGAATTGACACTCACCTGATCGTTGTGAGTGGGGTAGCTCAACCTGTAGGTGCTGCTAGACCGGAACATGACGCCCACGCTGTGCTGCGCCAGTTCCCCTTGGCGGCGGTGGCCCTGGTCTGCACGGACGGAGGAAGGGGGGACGAGCAGGGGCTAAGCCCCCCCATGAATTTGATTTCCTTCATATCCTACTACTAATCACACTCATATTTAGTGATTCTAGGCTATTCACTAGTAGAAAACAGCCTAACAGTTCCGGTTGGTAAGTGCCTTCAGTCCCGGTTTACCAACCGGGACTGCGGAATCGGGACTAGAGGCCCCAACCTATAGTCGCGGTACGATCTGCAACCGGGACAAATAGGTATCCACGTGGGCGCGCAGGCGAGCTGCTCAGCGATGACCTTTTGTCCCGGTTTGTATAACAAACCGGGACTAATAATTTCGAGGGGTTTTAGGTTTTAGCATTTTTTATTTTGTTTTCTGTTTTCTGTTTTATTTATGATTTAAACTATTGTTTGTACGCTACAATTACACACATCGATGCATATATTATATGAAGTGTCTAACGAGAATTGATCCATATATTACATATACAACGAGACTCGTATCAAGTTAAACATGTATCATATACATGAGTGCCGTCCCAACACGATCATTACATCAAAATCATTATTTACGGTTTATATTGTATTCTCCTGTTGGGGCTATGATCTCGTCAAGCAGAAATCCACAAATTTCCTCTTGAATTCCTCTGGAGCGTTGATATGGAGTGAGATGCTCTCGTTGATTCATTTGCTGGATATATCAAGAGAAGACGGTCAATATAAATACATCAAGAGTTAAATTGTGAATTGATATGTAAATGCTTTACGTACCACCATATCTAGCCGCTCATTGACATACATGCGCATATACTCGCAAACGTAATATCCACATAGATTTGTCGCCGGTGCCTGTCTCTCGCACTTTACGAAAATAGAGTTCATCAAGTAATAATCAAACATGACAATCCGATATTGAAACTAGAACTAAATAGAGTACTCTACTTACGTCGATTAGCTGAAAGGTCAGCTCTGGTTTAAATTGACCTTCTCCGACACGTTTTATGAACCGCTTCCATACCCTGCCCCGGCAAAGAAATTGAATAAAGAATATATTCCAGTAAATGAAGAAAAGAGGTCAACATAGTACCTCTGGAGCGTTTCAATAATGTTCCAGTACTCCGTCATGGGTCGATGTAATGAGTCCTCGATGTGAACTTTCCCCAAGTCAATTTCAATGTTGAAGAGAATCCAGTGGTGGCTGCACATACACATCAGCACATAGAAGAGAATTCAGTAAATATTAAGTCTCTAGCTAACTCATCAACATCGAATACGAGGAAAAATGAACGTGTAACACTCTAACCTGAAGTTGTACGGAAACAATATGTTCTTCTTGAAATGTTGTTTCTCCAAAAAAGTGAGCAAGGTGTTCTCCGTTTCCTCCGGGTTTATTTTTAAGGTATGTTTATGAACTCGATCCGGGTCAACGAACCCAACTTGATAAATCCCTTTCCTCCTACACTCGAGAATCTTCATTCTGCATAGTAGCGTACAAAAGAATGTAGTGAGGACAATTATATTATAGGAAAATGATACGAGATTAGCTTTAGAGATAAATTAATCACTTGCAAACAATAGCAGCTAATGATAGATTTGTCGAGAGCCTTCTGGTTGGATAACTGAAAGAGTTCGTCAAAGTCAATATGGATCGTCTGTTCTCCCATGAAGTAATGCTCATCTCTAAGTTTAACCGACAATATCTCGTCCCCGTCTGCTGAGGCATCCTTGTACCATTTATGTAATGCTCGCATTCTTGTAGGTAGGTTGGCCCAGTCCTCCTTCGTGACCAGATCCTTCCCAAGGCGATATTTCAATGCCTCGGGAGCCATGTCGGCCTCTATCAAATCCACCATTTCTTCGTAGGTCATACCATGAATCTCATACCCTTCTGGTATCACAATCTTGGTGCCAACTTCAGCGGAGCAACGTCGCGTCTCTTCTGCTTTCTTTCCTCCAGCCCCTCATTATATGCCTTGTCAATACAACGATCATAGTCCGATAGTAAGTTTAAAACATATTGGGGTGGTTGAAAACAATGTTTCAGGAAGTACTCTATTTTTTCCGGATCAATTGATACGTCTGGCATGATTTCCACGGGGGGCTTATAAGGGTAAGGAAACTTTGGAGGACTCTTGGGGACCTTTGGAAGCGGCGACAATTTCGCCTTAGTAGGCGGAGGCGGGCACTTAGTCAAGTTACCCCACTTGACCTGGCTGATCTTCCGTTTTCCCGCCCTATACTTATTGGGCGGAGGCGAAGATTCAGGCGAAGAAGGTTCAGGCTGCTCACGCGGCGGCGAAGATCGAGGTGGAGTCATGTAGGTGTCGTCGTCGTCCCTATCGAAGTTCAATGGACTTGGAGGTGGTGGAGGTGAGAGAGATCGTGGCCTCTGCGTCGAGCCTGGAAATATGATGTATTTCTTTTTCCATAAAATGATTCCATGCCTGACTTCTTCCAGGCCCGCCTCCCCTTCAGGGCCAGGGTGGTCAATCTCCAATGTCTCGCATCCAGGTACAATTTCCTCCACCCCCACACGAGCATACCCAGCTGGAACCTCGCGGCAATGCCAACGCACTTCAGGATCAACTTTTAAAGCAAAGCCGACGGCCACCTTCACAGATATGTTCTTCATTGGTTGGTGCAGCTCACATTCAGTCTTATCTTCGATATTATCCACGGGGTAGCGATCCATCGGTGACGCATCAACTTCTCCATCATCGTCATGCAACCCCGTGGAAGCCACACTGCTCCTCCGGTTAGATGGGCCATCAGCTGCAAGATCTATGTAAATCTGATCGGCCTCTGGACGGCTTGAAAATTTCTCCTGTATCTTCGTATACATCGCAAAGAGCAGCTCGTTCCTTTCTTCCACCTTCTTCAGCCGGTCTGCCGCCTGCTGCTCCCTCCTCTTCGTTGCTCTGGCTCGGCTTCTATAAGTCTGATAGTCCTCATGAAACCCCATCTTCCAAGGAACACCTCCATAGCCTCGTGTTCGTCCTCCCTTCTCAGGATTTCCGAGTGCCTTTGTCAGCTCGTCGTTCTCTCTATCCGGAATGAACGTTCCCGCCTCCACCTCGGCTACTGCTTTTTTAAGATCACCGAATGGAGTCAACACTGCTTTCTTCGTCGGATCACGAAGAACCAAATCCCCTGTTTCCTTCTCCAACGTCATACCATGCGCCATTAGGAAGTTTCCTGCTCTCTCGGGCACTTTCTCTGTCTCTGGAGTTAGACCTTTTGCCTTAATTTCAGCCTTAAGTTTATCCCACTTAGGCGTGGCAGTCTTGTAGCCACCTGGCCCCAAATTATGATTGACGAAGATATACCAAACGGGTACCCTGTCGTGTGGGTACCTGGTGCACGTGATGACTACAACCCAATTGTCAATAGACTGGCAAAGCCCATCAAGGAAGGCCCAAGACAAAGGTTGCTTTCCAAGTTAGTCATAGTCGGTTGTAGTTTCCATACTTGTAATCCTAGTCGGTTACGTACCCGAGACCTAGCCCCCCATATAAGGGCTGGGAGGGCGACCGATCAAGGAATACGCCATATCAGAACCTCCAAACCCTAGCGAGACGAACTCTCGCTAGACCCTTGTAATCACCGCATATTCACAGAGCAATAACAGACAAGCAGGAAGTAGGGGTGTTACCTCAGTCGAGGGCCCTGAACCTGGGTAAATCCAGCTTGTCAGCCGTCGAGTCTACCGGCACTACGCGTTCTCTACCTCATAACTCTAACCCTAGGCTATCGACCATGGGTATTGATGAGGCCACCCCTCGTCAATTGGCGCCGTCTGTGGGAAGAGGTAGTGTTGGATCTACGGATTCGCTGGTTTCGTCTTCAAACGGTAACTCGCCGACTACATCTGCAAACAGCCATGCGCTGACAATCTCGACTGGCATTGAAGCATCAGGCGATCAGTCGCCAACTTCGCAAATCGCATCACTGAAAAGAATCAAACCGTACTCACCGGAAGCACAGGAAGTTTTCGCTAATCTCGATTCAGGTTTCGATCTAACCGTTGGAGAGCACAATTTTTTCGTCGATAAGCTCGGTGTGCAGGACTTGACCGATTCGATCGCGATGGAGGCACTCAAAGATCCATCGACTGCGATCACATCAACAGCAGGCAAGGAAGATACCTCATCACAGATCGATTCGATCCCATCGCCGGCATCCCCAACCTCATCCATGTCGACTCAAGAATTCAATAGGATCATGGCGCAAGAATTCCCGGAGGATGAGGCACAGTCTACCCATCAGGTAGGCGCAGTCGAGGAACCATCTACTATGGTCACATCGCCAGCAAGCATGGAAGCTACGTCGTCCAAGGTCAACTCGATCTCGCCGTCAAGATCTCTAGTCGTCTCCATGACAACCCAAGAGTTCAATAAACTCTTGGCGCAAGAGCTTCTAGATGATGAGGTACAGTCTGACTATCAAGTCACCACAGTCGAACACATCGTGGCACTCGACACTGCACCCGACTACAGGCAATCTGAAGACACGGGCGACAGCATCTACCTCGCCGACTTCGCTGGGCCAGAAATCCAAGCGGATCACGAGTTCCTCTCCAGCAACGAAGACGATCCTGCGAAGATACTCGAAGCATACGTCAATACCGACGCCCAGATCAGAAACAACTCCGACATGAGTTTGGACGACGACTCCGAGCCCATAACCGGCATCGATAGCACATACACATATCCTCCGGTCATACCTCGGCAGGTCTACGTTGCGTTCAGCGCCGAAACCTCAGCGGCAGCAGCTAGTCGCAGACCTACAGAATTTCCTTGCACAGTCACATTACCAGATGGCGTGACAACATTAACTATCACAGCAGAGATAGCAGCAAAAGTTGACAAAATCATAAAGGACTGCACAATGATGCCAGCAGATGCAACCCCAGAGGAGTTGATGGCATACAATTATTTCAATTGGCAAGAAACGATGCGCTTAAAGGAATACAGAGCAACACTCGAAGAACGCAGAAAGCAGGCTAGCATCTCGAGTATGCGGAGAAGGCAGCTTTCCCTTAGCTCCACAGGTGCGACGGAGCGCAGGCATAGATCGAGATTCGCCAACATCCCAGAAGGAGAGAGATCCGGAGTCACTCGCAACTTAGAACATTCGTTCATGACCCTGGACTCCGAAGGCATACTAGTGCCCAAAACAGCTGAAGGTGCCTTGATATCACTTGGAGCATACCTCAAGGCGACAGCACCTCCAGCAGGCGATCCAGCCGAAGAACTGCATCTTCAGCAATTAAAGGCGCTCGCACTCGCAGCAAAAGGACTCCAGACGGAGAAACACAGAGAGCGTAGCAGAAGCCGCTCGCGAGATCGTCGCAGTCGAAGCCCTCGCAGGAGTGGCACACGAAAAAACTCGAGTCGTCGCCGTTCACGGAGCAGATCCTGGAGATCCGCCAGCAACGATTCGAGTGACGATCGCGATACAGGACCTTGCGGAGCACGATGCTTCACACGGCGAATCCGCGAGGCCAGGTTGCCCAAAAGGTTCGGGTTACCAACGACGCCGAAATTCAACTGCAAACAAGAGCCATCAGGCTGGCTCGAGGACTACAAGCTCGCAGTCGTGTGTCAAAGGGGGACAACTACAACAGCACTGCAGTACATACAGCTGATGCTCGAAGGCACAGCTCGCGACTGGCTCAAAGCATTACCCGAAGCATCATACGACTCCTGGGATCACTTCCGGGAGGACTTCATCAAATATTTCGATCCTCTGTGTGAGCGGCCCAAAACATTCGAGGAATTACGGGCTTGCAAGCAAAGGTCGGACGAACCACTTCGAACATACATCAGGCGATGGACTGCCATCCGCAATTCAGTTGGCACAATCTCCGAAGACAGAGCCATGGATGCCTTCACCATGGGGGTCTCCAGAGAAGACTTCAGAGAAGCACTCGGTCGCCAAAAGCCAAAATCCATGGCAGAGCTCATGAAAATAGCGACCGAGTGGGCAGACGGCGAAGATTCCATAAGGTCCAAGCGCCCACTTTCCCCACATGACCGTGAGGATCGACGTAATAGTCGAGACCGCCACGACAGGGATGACAGAAGACGAAGACGCAAAAGCGGTTACAGCGACAACGACAAGGTAAAATTCGTAGCAGCTGGTTTCTCACAGGACAATCACGTCCAGAACGACAGACGACCAGAAGATCGCCGCGACAGTCGAAACGATAGTCGTCGCGACAGTCGAGGAGATGATCGCCGAGACAGTCGAACGGACGACCGACGAGGCAGTCGAGACCGCGATCAGCGTAGCGGTGGATACCGAAGGCAAGAGTGGCGTAAACGCACAGATGCAAAACCAGAGAAAACATTTGAAGAGAAGATGGATGATTACTGCAGGCTGCACCTATTCAAGGGAGATGATGGAAGGCTAATCTCCAACCACACCATGGGGAATTGCCGAGAGTTCGAACAAATAGCGACGGATTACATGACGAGAATCAGAAGGGCTGCACCCTCGACTGTTCCACCAACCTACATCGCACCACCACCAACACAGCCAGTCGCGGCATTACCACCCCCACCACCATACAACCCAGGAAGCCAAGTCGCGGGAGCCATACATCACATACCTCAAGCAACGGAGGAGCAATACCCAAAGCCCCAGGGACAGATGTTCATGATTCAAAAAGGACGTCCCTCCAACAGGCAGCAAAAGATCCACACTCGACACGTTAACATGGCGGTTATGGCGCCTCCAGCCATACCAGACTTCTTGCGGGGATCTGAAACCGCAATAACCTTCAATCGAGAGGATCACCCACCATCTGTCTACCGACCAGGCCACGCTTCCCTGGTACTCGACGCTCAGATTGGTGGATACGCCATGACCAAGGTCTTCATGGATGGAGGCAGCGGCATCAACATCATCTTCGCTGATACACTTCGCCGGATGAATAGGTCAGTCGAAAATTTACCCCAGTCCACAAACACTTTTCATGGTATTGTCCCAGGTAAACCTGTTCTCCCAGAAGGCACGATACAACTCGACGTCACATTCGGCGACGCAAACCACTTCAGAACCGAGTCGATTGAATTCGAAGTCGTCGACTGGAAGTCACAATACCATGCCATATTAGGGCGCCCCGCATTCGCTCGGTTCATGGCGGTGCCACACTACGCATACCTCAAGTTGAAGATGCCAGGTCCGAAAGGAGTCATCACAGTCAACGGAAACTTTCAAAGGTCAGATGCCTGCGACCGCGACTTCAGCAAAATTTCCGAGACGTTCGGTATGGAGCAAACCTTCGAAGAGCTCTCGCTCACCAACGACCCAACATACATGCCCGAACAAAAGAAACAGGCAGTCGACAAGGTATTCAGCGCCACAGATGGCGTAAAGAAGCACCAGGTTCACCCGACTGATCCAGCCAAGACAGTCAAGGTGTCCACAAGCCTGTCTCCTGCATAGGAAAGCGCGCTCGTCGAATTCCTCCGTGAGAACTGGGATATATTTGCATGGTGTGCAGCCGACATGCCAGGTATTCCCAGGGAATTCGCCGAGCACTCCCTCCAACTTAATCCAGGAACTAGGCCAGTCAAGCAAGCAATACGTCGTGTCTCCGGTCCCAAAAGAGAGGCTATAGAGAAGCATGTAGAAAAGTTACTCAAAGCAAACTTCATTCGAGAAATCAAAAAATCAGAGTGGGTAGCCAACCCTGTGCTAGTCGAAAAGAAGAAGACAGGAGCAACTAGGATGTGTGTCGACTTCACCGGGCTCAACAAGTGTTGTCCGAAAGATCATTTTCCACTACCACGTATCAACCAAATCGTCGACTCCACTGCGGGATGCGAACGTTTATCCTTCCTGGATGCGTACTCGGGGTATCACCAGATACGGATGAAAGTCGAGGACGAGGAGAAGACAGCCTTCACAACTCCACTCGGAGTATATTGCTACACCACAATGCCCTTCGGGCTCAAGAACGCAGGTGCCACCTACCAGCGTATGATGCAGAATTGTTTGAAGACACAAATTGGACACAACGTCGAGGTTTATGTGGATGACATCGTCATCAAGTCAAAAGAAGAAAGCACACTACTCGCAGACTTGCGAGAAACATTCGACAATCTCAACAGGTACAACATCAAACTTAACCCAGACAAGTGTACTTTTGGTGTTCCAGCCGGAGAGCTCTTGGGGTACTTGGTGTCTGCCCGGGGAATAGAAGCGAACCCAGAAAAGATACAGGCCATATTAACCATGCAAAGACCTAAGAAGCTCTACGAGGTGCAGCAGTTGACAGGTCGAATAGCAGCGCTCAGTCGCTTCATCAGTAAATTGGGTGAAAAGGCGTTGCCACTTTATCGACTGATGAAGAAGGCGGACAAGTTCGAGTGGACAGATGAAGCTGAAGCAGCCTTCATAGATCTCAAACGAATACTCACAAATCCTCCCATCCTGGCGGCACCCAAGGAGAGGGAACCGTTGTACCTGTACGTTGCAGCCACAAATAGAGTAGTAAGTACGGCCTTGGTAGTCGAACGCGTGGAGGAAGGAAAAACTCAGAGCATCCAGAGGCCAGTCTACTACATCAGCGAAGTCCTGTCCTTGTCAAAGCAAAGATACCCGCACTTTCAAAAGCTGGCATACGCTGTCTTCATAACATCCAGGAAGCTACGCCACTACTTCACGGAGCACCCGATAACGGTGGTCAGCAAATCAGCAATCGGAGATATACTCACCAATCCAGACGCGACGGGGCGAGTGGCAAAATGGCTCATCGAGCTCGGGCCACTCGGGATCACATACGACCACCCGAAAGCCATCAAAGCACAAGTCCTACCCGACTTCACAACGGAGTGGATAGAATCTCAGCTGCCAGGAATCCCTGATGTGTCCAACTCATGGACAATGTACTTCGATGGGTCTAAGAAGAACGAAGGCGCGGGTGCAGGCGTCATACTCATATCACCTAAAGGCGACAAACTCAAGTACGTGTTACAGATGGACTTCGAGCGACCATCCAACAACGAGGCAGAATACGAAGGCCTGATCCACGGCATGCGAATGGCTAAGGCACTGGGGTGCACTCGACTTATGATATACGGTGACTCAAACCTAGTCGTGCAACAGACAATGAAAGCTTGCGATGCCATAGCCGACAATATGATCGCGTATCGTGACCTCTACAATACATTAGAAGGTAACTTCGATGGGTGCGAGCTACGACATGTTGGGCGAGAAAGCAATGAGGAAGCGGACATACTAGCCAACATTGGCTCGACTAAAGCACAAGTCCCACCAGGCGTCTTCCTGGAGCGTATCCAGCACAGGTCCATTCAAAAACAGCGGCCCCCATCGACCTCGACTGCCACATCCAAAGGAAAAGCGCCCAGCTCAGAGGATCCGCCAATCGAAGTACTACTATGCCAGGGCGATCAGGTAATACCAGCATGGACTCAACCCTTCCTAGCATACATGCTCCGCGACGAACTACCAGACGATGCAGCAGAGGCTCGACGAGTCACTCGACGCTCCAAAGCATACACCATCATCAACGGTGAACTCTACAAACGAAGCATCTCAGGTATATTCCAAAGGTGTGTGGAAATCGAGGATGGAAAAACCATACTTCGCGATACTCATGCAGGAACCTGTGGGCATCACGCCGGCAGTCGATCACTCGTAGCCAAAGCCTTCCGAGCAGGGTTTTACTGGCCTACAGCACTTAAGGACGCAGAAGACATTGTCAAAAGGTGCATCGGGTGCCAGAAATTCGCCACCAAGCCTCACGCACCCGCATCAGCGCTCAAAACCATACCATTGGCTTGGCCCTTCGCCCAATGGGGGCTTGACATGGTTGGACCACTCAAAAAGTCATCGCCTGGAGGACATACTCACCTGCTGGTGGCAGTGGACAAATTCACGAAGTGGATAGAAGCAGTCCCAATCACAAGCTCGACTGCCGCTACAGCAGTCAATTTCATAAAATCTATCGTCTATCGCTTTGGCGTCCCAAACAGCATCATCACGGACAACGGCACAAACTTCACAGCCGAGGAGTTTCGTTCCTTTTGCAAAGAGTGGAACATTGCGCTCAATTACGCATCGGTGGCGCACCCGCAGTCCAATGGACAGGTTGAAAAAGCCAATGGTCTCGTCTGCACGGGCATTAAGAAAAGACTACTGATACCACTCAAAAGGGCCGCGGGTACTTGGGTCGACGAGCTCCCGGCAGTACTATGGAGTTTGCGCACAACCCCAAACGCCTCGACCCAGTTTACTCCGTTTTTTATGGTCTACGGCGCAGAGGCAGTACTACCACCAGAAGTGAAATTCAGCGCACCAAGAGTTGAGGTGTACGACGAAGACGACGCGAACGAGTCACTCGAGAACTCGGTGGATCTACTCGAGGAATCACGCAACACGGCCCTCGCTCGCACAGCTGTTTATCAGCAGGATCTCCGTAACTACCACAGTCGACGACTCCGCCCCAGAACATTCATGGTAGGCGACTTGGTACTCCGGATGAAGCAGAAGAAGGTGCACAAGCTCGCATCACCATGGGAAGGGCCTTTCGTTATCACGGAGGTCATCGATGGTGGTGCCTATCGACTTAAGCACGCCCAGACGGGAGAATTATCAAATAACCCATGGAACGTGGTGCACCTGCGTCGCTTCTATGCCTAGGTGTCATAGTCGATCAATGTAACAGAGTATAAATGTCGAAAAGGCCAGCAGGTTTCAGACGCGCTCTTTTCCTTACCAGGGTACCTAAGGGGACTGGAAGGTTTTTAATGAGGCGGCTTGCTGGCCAATATCTGGAATAAAGAAAGATGTTCGTTTCGCATAATTTACTATCATAAGTCCAATCACTCCCAACCCGAAACACTCGAAGACTCGGGGGCTGGGTCCTTGTCATAAACAGCAAAACTCAGCCACACTCGAAGACTCGGGGGCTGGGTCCTTGTCATAAACAGCAAAACTCAGCCACACTCGAAGACTCGGGGGCTGGGTATTTGTCATGAACACCCAGCTGCACCCGAAGGCTCGGGGGCTGGATACATACATACTTACATAAGCATCTTACTATTCACACCCCACTCGAGGGACTCGGGGGCTGGATAATTACACAAGTTACACAGGTTCATCCTTTACAGGCAAGCTGGAGTCAATAAGCTGGTCGTGCAAACAATCCACAAACACTTTCGCTGAAGCCGCAGTCTTGTCCAAAAACTTCTGCTCCAGACGCGAGCCAGCTGCAGGTGAAGAAAAACGAATAGTAGGATGTTGGCTACGAATATATCCCATGACGGCATTGGCTCCAAGAACAACTCTTCGAGTCAAGGCCTCCCGGATGGGAGTTGCAGATTGGAACAGATCAACCAGCGCATGAATTCCTTGCGGCTGCGGCCCCTCGGGAAACAAGAAGTGGTTGACACGCATAAATGCCGCCCGGCAACGCTCGAGTAGGATCGCGCCACGGAACACTCGATCCTTCAGGGTAGCGAGTTCGCGGGCGCGATGACTGTCTGCCCAAAAATGCTGATGGCCGGAGACTGGGTTATCAGTCGCGTTGTCCAAACGCTCGTTGACCCGTTCCCCCTCTTCTTTGAAGTTTTGGACGAAAACTGCAGACGAGCAACTATCAACAGAAGATAAAGAAGACATAAGAAGATCACAAAGGCGATCGCCTGATACATACCTTCGAGCTGCCTGTTCGAATGCTCGACTTCACCAAGCACATATTCTTCACGCTGGGTGGCAAGAGCTGGTTTCGCCTTAAGAATTTTCAACTCCGTTTGAGTGGCTTTTAGCTCCTGCTCTAAATTGACCACTCGCTTCTTCGCATAAGCCAAAACCTTGGCGTTATTTTTTTGCTTCGGCAGTTGCTCGAGTATCCGCGCACGGCTGAGAAGCCTCAGTCGGATTGGTATCGTCTGGCTGACAAACGCATAATCATATATTTCAGATGAAGGCACAAATCAAGGCAAGACAACAGAAGACAAATACATAAAGTGAGGCGCATCATGGGGTTCATACATAAACAAAGCAAGTAGCAAAAGCGCCCATGTTGGGTGCCGAGTCTTCATTACATAAACTCAAAATAAAAAGTCTAAACATGGGACACCGACTCGGACCTAGCCCTACGCGACTTGGACATAGCAGCAACAGCAGCAGATCTGCGCTCCATGGTGTCGATACAGATACGCGATAGTCGTGTGGCGGCTTCGGTCACACCCTTCAACGACAAAGGCTGCCCATCTGACCTTTTCGGGAATTCAGACAGGACAGCCTCATACTCGGCGATAACGCCGCTACCAAGGAGGAGCTTGAGGGTAGACTCCGAGCCGCGTACCGTCAAGTCGCGTGCAAACGCAGCCAAAGTCGATGAGCCGGGACCCAGCACGTCTGCAAAACCTCGTGCGGTGGCAGGAACTTCACTCGATGGAAGCACTTCCTTGAAGACGGCGCCAAGGGTTCGAGTGGACGTATCCAGGGAACTCTTGGCGTGTTGGATGGCGACGCTAAGCTTCTCAAGGGCGCGGTCAAGTGACAGGTCGTCACTCGCCATACCATCGGAGGCAGATGAGGCAGCAGATCCTTCGCAATTTCAAAAAAGGAGAACAACTGGAAAGTCAGCACAAGGACCAGAAAAGAAAGGAGCAAAGCAAAAACAAAGCCTACTAACCTTCTATCACACGCGCAAGATCTGACACTTGAGTCGCGTACTCCTGCTCGCGAGAGGCAGCCGAGCTCAGAGCATCGTCAAGATCCTTCTTCGCACGCGACTGCTGGTCGACGAATTGTCTTTCCAGATCCTTCAGTCGCTGCTCCAGCTCAGTCGCTCGCTTCTCGACGATGCCCTTCTCACCTGGGACGGTTAATTCCCAACTCAGCTGCAGAACATCAAAAGCAAAAAAGCGAAGCATCTCAAGAGGTAAATCAGAAAAGCTTACGGCTCAATTCGTCGAGGTGGGAGCGAAGAATGACCCGTTCCTCCTCCGATTGCACAAAAGCCTTGCCAGCCGCGATAAGGCCACGGACGGCAGGCTGCAAAAGATATGCAATAGATATTAGCAAGGCGATTGATTCAGAACAAGACATAAAACACGAAAATACTTACATGGTCAGTCCATGAGGGAGTTGCAGAAGTGGAAGGGTTCGCAGTCGAAGCAGCAGCAGGTGGCGTCATACCCATGGTAGTCGTTTCAACCACCAAAGTGGTTTTAGCGACATCTAAGTCAGCACGGGGGGAGGCCACAGTCGCCTCCTCCAGAATGGGAGGAGACTGCACCCGATCGTCACTAGCGCTGCTGAAACGGTATCAACAGGCATAAGGCAAAGTAACAAAACAGGCGAAAAGCAAAAACGGCAAAAGTGCCTCATAAATACACACCTGTGTTCGAACTCATCTGACTCCGGCTCAGCATCAAGGCATGGGCCTCCGAAACTCATACGCCCAGACGAGTGCGGCGGCGAGCGCCGAGCCAGAGGGGAGGCATCCTTTGCAGGCGAGGAGTTGCCGGAATCCTCCAGATCCCTTCGCTCTGCACTCCCCGAGTGAGAACTCGAAACCTCCTGGCGAGGCACACGACGGCGCTTGGTGGCAGGCCCAGTCGCAAGGTTGCTACCCTTACGGACTTGGTTCACCTCCTCGGCTTCTGTTTCCTCTGTGGCAGAGGTGTTAGCCGAAGGCGGGGTGGTGACGGTTTTCTTCCCCTCATCTAGCAGAGCTGCCTCCTCGGCAGGACCAGACTCGGGGAGGGGAGGAAGAGATGCAGCAGTCGAATGGCCCTGATCGCAAACAAAAAATGACACTCAAAAGGTATTTACACCAGAGACAAAGGACGGCAAAAACAACAGAGTCCAGAATATTTACCTCAGGGAGGGCGTTCTCCAAACCAAAAGGAGCGACTGAGGAGTTGAAGTCGATGACTTCGTCAGCCTTGATGCTGGTGATGTACTTCACATGCGCGTCCAGTTCATTGGGCGACAGCTCCACATTGCTCATCCTGGTGGCATCGAGCGGGCCTTCATATCGCCACATCGGGTGGGAGCGCTGCTGCAGAGGCTACACTCGACGCTTGATGAAGGTGCTCATCAACTGGACACCGGTAACGGTGCTCAGCAGCTTGCTAATTTTGTCCATAAGGGGAGCAGCCTCTTCCATCTCCTCAGTCGAGAGAGGGTGCTCCCATGCTTTCGTCTTCAGCGGGGTCGTTCCAATCGAGAATGCCGGACGCACGTCCTGGACGACGGGGACGTAGAACCACTTGTTCCTCCATCCTTGGGCAGAGTCGACTGCCTTGAGGTTGAAGTAGTGGCAGTCGCTGCGGACTTGGATGCCAACCCCGCCAAGCGGGCACACACGCCCGTCGCGGACCATATGGCGCACTCGGAAGATGGACTTCCAGAGCGCCCAGCTAGGGGATACCCCCAAGAAACACTCGCACAAAACCATAAAGCAGGCAATGTGCAAAATGCTATTGGGGGTGAGATCATGGATCTGCACCCCATATGCATACAGAAGCCCGCGCACAAAATCGTGCAGCGGGAGGGCAAAGCCGTGAGGCAGAAACTCAGCAAAGCAAACACGCTCGCCGGCGCGGGGCTCAGGGAGTACCTCCTTATTGGAGGGCGCGCGGGCAGCAACCTTGTCGGCCGGCGGGAGCAGGCCCGTATGGCGGAACGCCGCCATCTTGTTCTCGGTGACTGCGGACTTCACCCAGTCACCGGAGACCTTCTTCAAGGCGGCGGCGGGATTCCCCGTGGAGGCTGCGGCGGCCGCGGCACCCTTCCTCTTCTTGCTGACGTTGGCGGAGGAAGAGGGGACGGCGGCGCTCGTGTTCTTCTTCGGGGCCATGGCGAACAATGGGGGCAAGAGCAAGGGCAAAGGAAGCACGCGCGCGAGGAAGAAGAGGAACAGGAGGCAGAGGAGGCAAATGGCAGGGTAAGATAACCTACGGCGGTGAGATCTATATTTACCACGGCGGAAGAAATGATCTCGGCCGTTCGTGCATAATCGCCAAGCCACGTGGCGTTCTCGGAGAGTAACCGTCGCAGGCCACGACGCCCACCACGCACGAAAAACGAGGAAATCATGATCACGCCCGCGGAAATCTCGCCACGTCTAGTCAAATCAGAACTGAACTGGCGTCCACCACGGTCAAACAAGCGGACCCACAATGACATGTCCTGTCAAAGGTCCGCGCGCACGCCACGGTGGTCATGCATGACATCACCCAGCTGGCAAAGTAGTGGAATACAAAAGTGATAGTCGATCAGCTAATCGACTGAACCAATGACATGCAATCCTGCAAAAGTCTCTCGACTAATCATACAGCAAACGCAGCAAGTATAGTCAAGCATACTCCCATCGGGAGCGGATAAAAATTTCTTCGACTGACATACATCAACATCACGCAACCCTTCAAAAGGTCTATCGACTAAGCTAAAGGCAGGCATTTCGAATATTGTCAGGCACACTCCCATCGGGAGTGGGTGGGAGTGGGTGAAAATGTCTTCGACTGACATTTTTTCTTTTACGTTCATTAATTTGAGATTATCCTTCATTACGAGTAATAAAGCACAATCTCGGGGGCTACTCCCATCGGGAGCGCTGCCGCGCACCCGATAGATTCAAAAAGCAAAAAGGCAGTTGGTTAAGGAGACTCGCCTTAGTCAAAAGCAAAAAGGCATAAAATCAAAGAAATTCCCGAGTTGCGTCAGTCGATGACACTTCGGATGCTGTATGCATAAAATGCAAAGGTAAGACCCGCCGATCAGTCGAGCTGGGCTGAGGACCACTCCGGCAGTGCTAAGTCCTTAATTCTTTTTCCGCGTCAGCAGATGCGATGAAAATCCTGGCGGACGCGCTGGGTAGCAAAGTTAAGACTGCAGAACGAGTCAGTAAGACCTCAACGGCCTGAGTCGAATCTGTCCAGTATGTTCCAGGTTCGAGCCCGGGGACTCGAACTTGATTGAAGACTAGTAAGGTTTTGCCCAAATGTGCAGTTAGCTGGTCTCGACTTATCGAGTAAATCCAGGCCTACTAAGTCAATAATCCTTTGTCAAAAGCATAAAGTCATAGTCGAAAGACAATATGAAACATACGATACCAAACACAAACATGTGACGTGCACTGTCGAGTGAGTCCATGCCTGATTCTCCGAGTCAGCCAAGCACTCGGGGGCTAATGACGAAGATATACCAAACGGGTACCCTGTCGTGTGGGTACCTGGTGCACGTGATGACTACAGCCCAATTGTCAATAGACTGGCAAAGCCCATCAAGGAAGGCCCAAGACAAAGGTTGCTTTCCAAGTTAGTCATAGTCGGTTGTAGTTTCCATACTTGTAATCCTAGTCGGTTACGTACCCGAGACCTAGCCCCCCATATAAGGGCTGGGAGGGCGACCGATCAAGGAATACGCCATATCAGAACCTCCAAACCCTAGCGAGACGAACTCTCGCTAGACCCTTGTAATCACCGCATATTCACAGAGCAATAACAGACAAGCAGGAAGTAGGGGTGTTACCTCAGTCGAGGGCCCTGAACCTGGGTAAATCCAGCTTGTCAGCCGTCGAGTCTACCGGCACTACGCGTTCTCTACCTCATAACTCTAACCCTAGGCTATCGACCATGGGTATTGATGAGGCCACCCCTCGTCAATGATGGTATACCTTTTTCTTGGCATTATCCGCATTCTTTTTGGACCTCTCAAGAGCTTCTTCCGACTCCTTGTACGTCACGAAATCATCCCAGTGATCACGTAACCTCTCTTCTGTTCCCTTAAACTCCGGAGTAATTTTCCCACTCTTGACATACTTCGCCCACGTTCTTTTTTTGTGGTTTTGGAATTGTTTGGCCATCTTCTTCAGGATCCACACCTTGACTTTGGCCTTCAAGGCCGTTGTTTGCTCCTCGGTGTCCATCGTCGGCAGAGTGAAATGTGATATCAGCTTGTCCCAAATAGAATTTTTCAATTCGTTAGAGACAAAACTTATTCCATCAGCTCTTGGCTTCTTCCATTCTCGACAGGTGATCGGGATCATGTCCCTAACAAGAACTTCTGCTTGATTAGTAAATGCAGTCACGCTGTTTTTGGGCTCCAAAGGTTCCCCATCGGCACTGACTATGTCAATAATCATATGTGTCTTCTCGTTCCACTTTTTCGCTCCAAAGAATAAAGATTAAAAGCAGTACAATAACAACAGAAGAGCAAGATTGAAAATAGTAAAACAATATTTATACTAAAGCTATACTAGCAATACTAAACAATATTTATAGTAAGCAATACTAAAACAATATTTATACTAAAGCTATACTAGCAATACTAGCAATATAACACTAAATTTCACTAAGTCGTAAAACAATTTGCTAAGACGTTAAATTTGCTAAGACACTAAACCATTAAAACAGTTTACTAACAATCAACTAATTAACTAAATTATAATTCATCTAGCTAATCAACTAAATTCTAACCTATCATCTTATCAACTAATCAACTAAATTTCACTAAGTCCTAAAACACTAAATTCCTCAATCAAATTGCTAAGACACTAACCACTAGAACAATTTGCTAACCCTAACTAAACCAACTAATCAACTAAATCAACTAACCCTAGCTAAATCAACTACGGCGAGGGGACCGGCGTGTGCTCACCAGGCGCGATTCGGTCGGAGACGTCGACGGGAGAGCTTCGGGAACGGCGGGGACGGCGAGGCGAGCTCGGCGGCGGCGGCGGTGGCGGCCTCCGCGGCAGCAGTGAGGGAGAGGAGCGGGCGCGGCGGCGTCGCAGCGGAAGCGGGCAGCCTGCCCGCGCGGCGGCAGCGGACGGCGGCGAGCTCGGCGGCGCAGCGGTAGCGGCGGCGCTCGATTTGGGCAGCCTGGCGGCGTCGCGGTGAGTCCTAAGCGCGAGGTCCCGGTTGGTGGCTCCAACCGGGATCTGGATCTCGCTTTTATACGACCCCACCTTTAGTCGCGGTTCGTGGCTCGCACCGGGACTAAAGGGGGGCCTTTAGTCGCGGTTGGAGCCACGAACCACGACCCAGTGAGTTTTCGACTGCGCGCGCGCAACCCCTTTAGTCGCGGTTCGTACCACGAACCGCGACCCAGTGAGTCTGATTTTTTTTTTCATTTTGCACTTTCAAAAGAGTTTGAATATACATTTTTAATAAATTTTGTATATTTTGGAATTTTACAAAACTTTCAATATGAAATGTGTTTGAATTTGACTAACTAATATAAAACTATTTTATGTTTTCTATAATAATTATTTTAACTATTATTAAAAGAGTTTGGATATGAATTTGAAGAACTTTTGTATAATTTGGAATTTGACAAAACTTGCAATATGAAATGTGTTTGAATTTGACTAACTAATATAAAAACAGTTTCTTTCAACAGTTTCTTTTGTATAAATATGTTTGAATCAGGGGTGTGTTTCTTTTGAGGGCCTGTGAGCTGTTGGATCAACAGTTTCACTTCCGAACCGGAACTAAATTAAGAAGCACACGGATCGTGTGTTTTTGTCAAGCACTTGTGAGCCGTTAGATCGGGGGTGTGTTTCTCTTTTGAGGGCTTGTGAGCTGTTGGATCAACAGTTTCACTTCCGAACCGGGACTAAATTAAGAAGCACACGGATCGTGTGTTTCTGTCAAGCACTTGTGAGCCGTTAGATCAGGGGTGTGTTTCTTTTGAGAGCTTGTGAGCTGTTGGATCAACAGTTTCACTTCCGAACCGGGACTAAATTAAGAAGCACACGGATCGTGTGTTTCTTTCAAGCACTTGTGAGCCGTTGGATCAACACTATCAGGACCAATTCGTGAGCCACATGACCCTATATATAGCCCCCTCTCTCAGACATGTTCGGCACTCAGTGTCTCCTCCTTCTAGTTTATTTTGGTATGCAAAGCATTCGGATTCCCTGCATACGCCCAACCGTGCATTTGATATGCGGGCACTCACGAGCCACGGTTGGGCTGTATGCAGGAGAAACCGTGTGTTCTGTTCTATCTACAAAGTACTTCAGTTCATCGACTGAATACAAATCTTCGATAGGTTGGGCTTAGAAGCATTCTCTCTTGTGTGGTAGGAGGAGGAAGCAAACATGTCTAAGCTATGTCCCGGGGTGGACCGAGGTGATCCAGGCAAAGGCAGAGGACTCCTCTAGGCACCAGCTTCTCGAAGATGTCCTTGTGAGCATACTAAGGACATCTTCGAGAGGCTGGGCTTAGAAGCATTCTCTCCTGTGAGGTAGGAGAGGAGGAAGCAGACATGCATGTCTAAGCTATGTCCCGGGGTGGAGGTGATCTGAGACCGACATATATGGCTATGTCGGGAGGAACTAACACATATGCCTATGTCTTTGTGATCTGTTTTTCTCTGGTGTGCAGGGAGTACCTACCGAGGATAATCCGTCATAGTCATGCCGGGTCATGAAGAGCATCCGGCATATCCATAGGAGATTCATACTGCTCAAGATCCGGTGCTTGGCAAGATCTAGAGAAGAAGAGAAGAGAGAATAGAGACTGTTCATCTCGTGAATTCATATCCTCACTACCTCGTGAGTTCATCTCCATATATAGGAGATTCACACAGCTCAAAATGAGCATCTTGTAACACTTGTGGTATACATCTAGAGAGAGACACAATTAAGCAGGAGTAGGGGTTTTACCTCCTCACGAGGGCCTCGAACCTGGGTAGATCGAGGTATTGGTTTGTGTTCTTGGTGTTCTTGTGTTCTTCTATATGTCAGAACCATGGAGCATCTTCTTCGTCTGACACATGTCTGTCTTGTCCTCCACTCCCACGATGTTTCTTTTTCCTGAAAGAATTATGTGACGCTTCGGCTCATCGTATGATGTATTAATTCAACTCATTTTATTTCAACATGAAAAGTATTTGAATTTGAATAACTAATCTAAATTCATTTCCTTTTTTAAAAATGTAGGGGTGTTTTTGCGCCAATTTTTTTTTTTCATTTTGCACTTTCAGACATCTGCCGTGCTTAATTTTTCATTTTGTAATTTCAAAAGAGTTTGAATATACATTTGAATAACTTCTGAATATATATTTGGATTCTGACAAAACTTTCAACATGAAAATTATTTGAATTTGAATAACTAATCTAAATCGTTCATTTTCTTTTTATAAAAATAAAGGGGTGTTTTTATTTCAACTAATCAACTCATTTGAATAACTAATCAACTCATTTTATTTCAACATTAAAATCGGATGGAAAATAAAATCCATATAATCATATTAATCTTATTGTTTCATAAAATCGGATGGAAAATAAAATACATATAATCCATATAATCATATTAACCTTATTGTTTCATAAAATCGGATGGAAAATAAAATACATATAATCCATATAATCATATTAACCTTATTGTTTCATAAAATCGGATGGAAAATAAAATACATATAACCCATATAATCATATTAACCTTATTGTTTCATAAAATCGGATGGAAAATAAAATACATATAATCCATATAATCATATTAATCCATAAAACCGAAGGGCTCAAAACCGAAGGGCTGTTTTCTACTAGTGACATAATCCATAAAATCGGATGAAAAATCATATATTAATCTCCGAATATGGAAATATTCATATCTTTCAACTGGTAACCGAAATTACTTAGAAATGGAAATATTTATATTAATAAACCGGTAACCGATATATAAGAATCCAAGCATTTCCAATACATGAGATAGCTGAGACACACAACGGTCTACTAATCATATCAATCTAAATACCACTTCCGTGCAATCTCGTAGCCAAGGCGAGCGTCCAGAGCAGCATACACGACTCTCTCGTAGCTCAATGGAACCGCGGCCCAATATTTCGTTAGGTCTTCTCCTTCTTCGTCGTCGTCCCGTTTCTTGTCCTTCTTCTTATTTTTCTTCATCTCAAGTTTTGTCCCAACGACAGCATTGGAGAGAGCATATAGGCTCGGGGTAGGATTGTCGGTTGGGTTCCGGCTATTCCTCTGGAGGTCGACCGCTGACGGAATTGTAATTCCGTAGTATCGCAGCATCCGCACGTCATTCTGGATTGCGACGCCGAAGAAGTTGATAGTCTTGTCACCTAAGAAATCGACGAGTAGCTTCGGCACCCGATCAGCCCTGCAAATGTGGAAAATAAGAGTCTCGGTCGCCACCGAGAGTTGAATGACGGCGGCGCGCTGCTTATCCTCGACTGGAAGATCCCTCTGGCGACGACCCGGGAGTGCGTCGGTGAACTCGCAGTCGAGTCCAACCCCCTTGATCGGTGCGGCGTCGAGATACACCTTCTTCACGTGTCGGATCCACCGCTCCACGCGTGATGCACGGAGGGTGACCCATACCTTGAAGTCCATGCCTTCCTTGGAGAAGAAGAATAACCGAGACGCCGTGATGTGTCCGAGTGACTCCATTGGAATGGAAGAGAGCAAGGATGGAGAGGGAGATTTTGTGTGTGATTAGGCATGGATTACTGTAGCTTTTATAGCCAGCCGGAGAGGGAGGCCGGCGGCGGCGCTGCATGAAGCGATTAAATTCGTGTGTGTATCAACGCGCGCCGGCTGATCAGTTTCCAAAACGCAGTCAAAACTGTTATGTTTCCAAAACACGCTCAAAACGCGATCGGGAGGTGTACAGTATGGACATTTAGTCCCGGTTTGATACACGAACCGCGACTAAAACCTTTAGTCGCGGTTCGTATATCAAACCGGGACTAAATGTTCTGCTGGAACCGGGACTGTAGGGTTTTGAGCTTGAGATGTCATCATAACCGTTGGAACCGGGACTGAAGGTGGCATTAGTCCGGGTTCCAGGCGTAACCGAGACTAGAGGTTCTCAGGGCTCAAAACCGAAGGGCTGTTTTCTACTAGTGATTTCGCCCCTCCAACATAATTTCGCCCCCTCCAATACCTGTGGCTGGCTCCGTCCCTGCTGGTCTGGCCGTAGAAGGAGTCGTTGACAGCGACGGCGGTGGGGGTGATGAAGCCGGGCTGTCTGCACAGTCCCGGCGAATCCCATCTTCTTGTAACTGTGACGGTTGCTCGGATGGATCAGTGTCGTGCGTTCAACCCCACATGCACTGCACACACAGATCTGGTGAGAGCGAAGGATAGAATAGAGATGCGTATTTTTTTACGGACAACAGCGGGCGCTGTGTCATTTCCATTAAGAGGGGCCGGGTCAAATGCCGGTAGTAACCAAGTACAAATACAGTAAAAATAAACGGAGAAAGAAAAAAGAATTATTTACAGCCAGAGTTAACCGAGAGAGCAAAAAGAGGAAGGGATAGCTTGCATGAACTAACGGTAGCAAAGCTGGGGACAGATCTACTAGTCGCCTGGTATGTTCTGTGCGCCGAGGATGCCGGCTGATCTCCACTGGATCAGCTCTGAAATCACCTTGTCGACAACGGACACCACCGTAGACCATTTGTTGTTGAAGATCCTACCATTGCGCTCCTTCCAGAGATGCCACCAAGTGAGCAAAGCAATCGTACGCCAGCGCATCGCCATATGTGTTGGGAGGATCCTGGTACACTTCTTCCACCAAAGCTGCAGACTAGAGCTACTAGCAGGTGGTGCCGTAGCCGGAAGTAATCCAAACCTGTTCAACAATATCGTCCAGACCTGGGAGGAGAAAGAGCAGTACGCAGCAAGGTGCGGACCAGTTTCCGGCAGGGCATTGGATAATCTGCAAACCGGATCGTGGGGCCATCCTCTTTTGGCTAGGTTGTCCGCCGTTAGACACTTGTTATGCAGCATCAGCCACCCGTGCAGACGAAACTTGGGGGTTGCTTTAGTGGACCAGACTTGTTCGAAGATCGGTGAGTGCACTCTTCCCAGGTGCATGGACAGATATGCCGAGGTTGCCGAGTACTGTCCATTTGCCTCAAGCCTCCAAGAGATTGAATCCGCGTCTCCATTGAATAAGAATGGACCTGCGTTGTCGAGCAGGGTCCATAGCAACAAGTACTCAACAAGGACCTGGCGAGAAGGGTTGGTTTTGATGTTGGCAACCCAGGTTCTGTTGTCGAGCGCATCTCTGACAGAAATACTTTTTTGCTTTGAGTGCTTGAAGAGTTTGGGGTAACGTTCAGAGAGAGGCATCCCCTGCAGCCAGTGGCTTCTCCAGAAGCTAGTCGCTTTGCCATCATTGATGATGTGGACCGTGGCTGCTCTGAACAGGTTCAAAGCATTGCGATCCTGGGGAATTGGTAGTCCCGACCAAGACTTGGATGTGTCCGTGGCCTGCTGCCACAGCCAGCGAACTCGTAGCGCAATGCTTTGAAGAAAAAGATTAGGGATCCCTAGCCCTCCTAGCTGCTTTGGCAAACAAATAGTAGACCAATTCACCAAACATTTTCCGCCCACCACTTTATCTGAGGCTGGCCAGAGGAAGGCGCGGCGCAGTTTGTCCAATTCCTTAAGAAGCCATTTAGGGTGGAGGATTGCCATCAACTGATATGCAGGCAGGGCAGACAACACCGTGGTGATCAGGACCAGACGTCCCGCCATAGTAATCCATTTGGCCTTCCAGCAGGCCAACTTCTTCATAAACTTCTCGAGCAGTCGCTGAAAGGCTTCACGCCTCAATTTCTTGTCAGACAGAGGCATGCCGAGGTAGATGGTGGGGAAGTTTTCAACCTTAGAGTGAGTAGAGGCAGCAAAGTTGATGTCAATGTTGTCACATGCAATAGGGTGGATGCGGCTTTTGGTCAAATTGGTGTGCAGCCCAGTAGCTGATCCAAACAGCTCTAGGATTGCGAATGTAGCTTGTAGATCAAGCATGTCCGGCCTCACAAAGATGACGACATCATCGGCATAAATCGATGTTCTGTAACGAAGAATCTGCCTGCCGATTGGGGGCAGCAGGTTGTCAAGCTCAGCTTTTTCCAGCAACTTGGTAAGGCAGTCCATGACGATCACGAAAAGCAAGGGAGATAGCGGGTCTCCCTGCCTAAGCCCTCTCATGTGGTTTATTTTGTCAGTAAGCTCCCCATTAACCAATAACCTCGTAGTACTCGTGCTTAACAGTGCTGTGATCCAACTTATCCAAGGCTCGCCAAAGCCTCTTGCCCGAAGTAGTTTGATAATAAATTCCCACGACACCGAGTCGAATGCCTTCGAGATATCAAGCTTAAGAATGAGAGCAGGAGTTTTCTTCCTCTTCAGTGAGTGGATTACCCGCTGGACATAAATGAAGTTATCATGTATGGATCTGCCCTTGATGAATGCGTTTTGACAGGGTGCCACGAGACTTGGCATCAGCGGCTGCAGTCTAGTTGCTAGAATTTTTGTGAAGATTTTTCTGAAGCTGTGGACCAAGCTAATCGGGCGGAATTCAGATGGTCTAGATGCTTCCGGCGTCTTTGTTCAGCAGATTCAGACCCTGCGTGCCCGCAGCCTCGACCTTCTTAATCGCGAGCATGATATCATGCTTAATGATAGGCCAAGCTAGCCGGTAGAACAGACCAGTATATCCATCGGGTCCAGGCGCCTTCTCAGGGTGTAGATCGAAGATTGCATCGCGGACCTCAGCTTCAGAGAACGGGTTCGACAGAGCTGCAAGTTTATCAGGTTGAACTGCAGGGAAGTTGAGAGAGCAAGGTTCAGAGAGGAATCGTTGGCTCTATACGTGCCAATCAGGGTGTTGAAATGTGCCAAGATGGCATCAATCTTGCATCGTTGATCGAACGTGGTGGAGCCATCCACTGTGATTGCTGGAATAAAGATTTTACGGCGCCGAGCAGTGGCCTTGACATGGAAGAATTTGGAATTACAGTCCCCCTCCTTTAGCCAAAGGAATCTCGATCGTTGGCGCCAGAAGCACCTCTCGGGCGCCGCATATCCAAGGCATTTCATCTTCAAGGCTTTTCTGAATTGTTGTTCGGCCGGGGACAGAGTTCTGGAATCCAATTCGACGTCCAATCTGAAAATCAGTTCCGTGACAATGCCCGAACGCAGTCTGATGTCGCTTATCAACCTTGAGCTCCACCCTTTCAGGGTGACGGCCGTGTGTTGTAGCTTGTTGTGCAGATTAATAAACGCATTACTGTTGTTGCGGTTGGCCGGTGTCGAGTTCCAGGCGAGCTGAACCTGGTCAAGAAAGCCCGGCTGCCTAGTCCAGAAAGTTTCAAACTGGAATCGCCTGGACCGCTTGAATTGGGAGTTTGTCGTGAGCACCAGCGGGGCGTGATCGGAGGCAGATGAAGAGATGGCCTGCAGCAGCGAATTAGGGAAGAGGTCTTGGTAAGCACAGTTGTACAGAACCCTGTCGAGACGACAGGAGGTCGGTGCAGCCCTTTCATTACACCAGGTGAATCGGCGGCGGCCATGCATGTACAGATCCTTCAGATGCAACTCATTGATGAAACGACGAAACGCAGACACCAAACCTCTGTTGACCGCCCCGTTACTTTTCTCTGCAGCCGAGGTAACCAAGTTGAAATCTCCGAGAATTGCAAGGGGTGCCTGAATGTGATCCACCGCCGTTTTCACAGTCGCTAGAAAGTCCAGCTTCTCAACCACACCTTGCGGGCCGTAGACATTGCAAAGGAACCACAGGGCACCCGTGGTGCGAGACAGGCGGGAGGCAAGAATGAAGTTGTTCCCAGCAGCAACCTCCTGGATTTGAACGACGTCGTTGTCCCAGGCGATGATCAGGCCACCGCTGGCGCACGTGGAGGGGACAGAGAGATGATTTCTGAATCTTGGGCCACAAGCATCAATCACAAGAGGCCAAATTCATCGCGCACGGTGCATGAAAGCGGGTAGCCATGAGAGGAGCGTGCCCTGGACTCGCGCGCGGAAGTAGTGGAGCAGTCGGTGGGGTAGGATCAGGGGCGCCGTGGCCTGGGCGGGGAAGCAGCATGGGTGCCGGGTGCGGAGATCACGCGTAAGAGTGCGGTGACCTTGAGGATAGGGAGCCGTAGTGCTTGGTCTGCCCATATGTGAGCCATGGTCCAACGCCGCCGCCTCGGAAGGGAAATAGCCTGTGGCGTCCTCTATGCAGATTGATCGCCGCGCACAAGTGTCCGTGGCCACGGCCGCTACCATCTTCGCGCTTCCTGCTCCCGCTGCCATGGCGCCATCCGAGATGGCGCGGCAAACCCTAGCGCTCGCCTTGCTTTCTTCTCTCCGAGCAGTATTATTGGAAAAAATGAACGGGGCGCGCTATGGCAACGTTGACTCTATCGCTGTCCCACAGGCCGGCGCGCGAGAGATCGCGAGCGAGGAGGCAGAATTTCTGCCACATGACGTACCGACGTACAGACTCCCATTTAATAGTACTAGTTGATATGTACGTGCGTTGCACGTTTTTTTAGAAATTTACAAGTAGGAAAAAATCGTACAAGGTCTTTGTTTGTGGTAGATTATATATTGCAACGATAATAATGTATGATTATGTAAATAAATCTCGGACAAAGGCCAACAAAAATGATGCGTGCGACGATGAAGATGTGCTCTTTGGGCGGGGGTGGCGGGAGGTGTGTTCTTGGGTATGCCACTAAATACCCATTATTTATTTATACAAAATAGTGTTGATTATAGCAAAACATTGATGATTTTGACATGCATCGATTACGCACCGAAAGAGGCTACGTGCTAATGTGGAGCGGTACGTGGAACCTGAAGACCCAACGATTCACGGCGGCCTGGGTTTCTAACCGGTAATCGTGTCTCTTCTGACGACTCACGGCGTCGCTGCTGATGGCTACGTGCTAATGTGGAGCGGTACATGGAACCTGACGACCCAACGGTTCACGGCGGCCTGGGTTTCTAACCGGTAATCGTGTCTCTTCTGAGGACTCACGGCGTCGCTGTCGAGATCAGCCCCTCGTTTTAACCAGCTCCTGACGTCGGCCGCCTCCGGACATTGTCCTGCCCAGTTTGAAGCCCGCAGATGATTTGCTCGTTAACATGGTCGTTGAGCCGCCAATGAGATCCGTCTGTTTGATGAACGACGAGTAGTTGAAATCATCAAGCTTGCGCTGTGCGCACGGCGCACCTGAAATAAAACTGATCCGGTCCATGTTTTTTCTTCTTCTCCCAAAAACGTCTAGGCCAAACCAATCACGTGGTTTCTTTCCTTAGGTCTTGTACTGATCGTTTGTATTTGGCCCCTGCCTTCCTTTGCATTGCTAGTGATCTGAACAGATTTTTACCAAAACAAACACGTACCCGATCTCGCTGGAGTCCACATGGAGATCAATCTGAACGTTCCGTACGTGACCTTGACTCTTTTTTTTTCTCCCGTTCTGCTGTACGTGTGTTACTCTTGACCGGGACTCTTTGTTGGAAAGTTTTTTTCTTATGGGAAGACCTATTCCATCCGAAGTTTGATGAATCGTACGTTTTGACTGTTTAAAAAAGTTTTGCCTTTTGACTGGTTATTAAAACTGGTTGTTTGGTGCTCGACATCAGGACGATCTGGAACGACGTTCATAGATAATTGTACACGTGAGATTTAATGTATCCCAACAAGTTTGCTCTTTTAATAGTAGTGTAGAAAAAAGATATGGACTACATGTGGTACAAAAGTACACTGCACAAATTACACCAATGCAAATAAATAACTTTGTAGAATATAATGTACAACATCAAAAGCCGAAGTACTATGAAGTAAGTCTAGCAAAAACCGAGTACATGTGTGTTAAAATCTACAGTATAAAACCGAAATATTACGTATTGAAAGTATATTAAAAATTGAAGTACGAAACTCACGTAGGTATAAATACAATAAAAACTAAAGTACAAGAATACTACAAAAAAGAAGTACAAAATGCAAAGTACTCCTAAAACAGATACTCCTCAAAAAAGAAGAAAAACACTTGGAAATACAAGTATACCAAAAGCCGAAGTACATATATACAACAAGATCGAAGTATTACAAAATACGCTTATAATAGTTTAGAAGTATACTTGTTTGATTAAAATCTATTTATATGGGATCTAATTTTGAATATCTCGACACGGTTAGACTAATGGTTCTAAAGTTTTTTTTAAAACCAAATAAATAGACGTAAAATAAAAGTCGCGCGCCTGAGAAGATATCTCACCACAATTAACCTAGTGCAGTCAAAATGACTTACAAAATATTCAAGCAATGTGTATGTAAAGTAGGATCTATGAACATTTTATGTTTAAGCCAATTACTATATGATATTTTTTTAAATACCAAATACATAGGATGCACATGTTGTAAACTAATTATTGAACCGACATTAAAACCACATCTCCTGATTTGCCAACTGTTCAACTTTTATTCTAGAATTTTCTATAATTGTACTTATCTAATAATACCATAAATCACAGCCAAGAAATTTCCTTTGTTGTGCTAACCCGCTTGGTCTCGAAAGTTCTTATAGTTGGGTTCTTAACTTCTTATATTTCAGAAAATTCACGGTAGAGGCTTCACCTACCACATACTTTTCAGAAACAGATTTTTAGAATATATAAACAAACAAACAAACAAACAAACAAACAAACAAACAAACAAACAACATATATGCGTGCAAAGGTACATGATACATATTGTATAATTTCTGCATGGTAAAAATAACAGAAGGTGAAATTTCATTGCATCATACAATTCAAATTTAGCATGACAAAATTTGAAGTGATATACATATAAATGTATAACAAATAACATTTAGTAGTATCTCAATAGTATTTGGATTAACTATCATCCAAATAATACAAAACATACTCATTCAGACAATATTTTTATTAAAGTATAAAGTATGAAAGTTAAATATAAATATACCGGATGTCGTCGGCCTCCATGGCGTGCGGCGGAGGAGGAGAGGGATGGAGCGCGCCAGGCCACCCTCTCCATGCATGTTCCCCATCATGAAGACGTGGTTATGTTCGAACACGCCGAAGGTGATGCCGCCGGGGCCACCGCCATTGGTGTGTGGGGGAGGCATACCGGCATGGACGAGTGCCACTGTCGGCCCAAAGTAGAATCCGTCGGCGAGGCGCTCGAGGAGGAGGAGAGTCGACGACATTGCTTCATAAACCGGCGGCTTGAGGTCGGCGGCGGCGGTGACTGTCGATGATGGCTTAGGCGAGATCGTCGGGGGTGGGGGCGAGGTGGTCCATGATGAGATGACTATTCGACCAGGCCGCCGCAACGCTGTCAGCGCCCAGAACGCGTTGGATTACCTCATGGTGGTGGCCAAAGTCTCGCAGGTATGTCCGTGCCTGTCGTGCGGAGGAGACGGCGGTGATGTACCGGATACCTTCGGCCTCCATGGCGGAGGAAGAAGATAGGGAAGGCGTGTGAAGGGGTGCGTGGAGCAGGAGGAGTTCAATATGGTGGCAGCAGAGAAAGAAATTTGTTACAACCGCCTCTCATCGGGGACATAGCTTCATTGCGGACGTACGGTGACGGGAACGGTTAACAAAATATAATCATAATACAAAGTAGAATTAACATCGATGTCCTAATATAAAAAACAATTTGCTGTCAATTCAGAACAACTAACACCTCAAATATGAATGTATAATTTTTGTGAAACGGCAAATCTTACACCATGTGCTTCCCAGGACTGATCAGCTCCGGCTGCTACATTGAAATATTGCATCTGAACTAACATTGTCATGGAGAAGCCACCGATTTAGGGAGCAAACCGACATGCGTTCAGTGGCAGCCAAACGACATTTCAGTTCACATCCCATCGCGCGCACGTCACCAACCAATTTGAGTTTTTTAACATTCATCTGCATGTGGCGGAAAATAGAACTCTTGTTCAATAATAGAACACTTGGAGCAGTACTAGGAATAACAGAAAATCTCCATCAGCTTATTTAGTCTTATCTGATGAGTTTAGTTACTGGACATATGAATCCTCTGTTTTCTAATATAAGATGTTTTAGCTATTGCACATTTTGTTTAGATACACTTAAAATTAGTGAATATGCACACTAAAATATGTCTAGCTAGATACAAGTTTGAACATATGAAAGTGGAAAAGGCTAAAACGTTTTATATTAAAAATCAGAGGTAGTAGAAGTTAATTCGGAAAAACTCATTTTATAAGCCTGGTCAAAACTGAATCCTCAGAACTCACAAGCCATAAACCATCCACTGCACATATCTTATGTATAAACCACTCAGAAATTATATACCACAATATGCAAATAGTAAAACTTCTAGTCAGTCATACACGCTTGTGTAGTTCTACCGTGAATTAACCATGAGGCCTCAAAATACATGTTTGTCATTGAGTACATGGAACTTCTAGCAAGTAACATTCAATCTCTTAGTTTGTGACCGGATGGACTGATGCTCTACCCAATTGGTCATGCTTACCTAACAATCGAGTAAAATTTGCTATCAATCGGACCGGTGGCCTACTATGCAAGTCTTAGAGATTGTGTCAGTTAATTAAGTTGAACAACTCATCCTTGAACAAATTAAGATCCAACGTACTAATTCTTTTTGCACTGGTACTAAAAGTTTATATTATGAATGCCAAAAGTGTCAGTTAATAATTGTTTTATGGGTCGGTAAAGGGATTGACCACGTTTCAAAGAAATGGCAGGTAAAGTATTTAGATATTTCTGAACCAACTGAACATCTGATAAACGATGGAGCATATGAATCGGCAACGAACGATAGAGGCGAAGCAAGTCGATGAGTAGTAGGCCGGGCTGGCGGCGCCAGTGGTGGCCTTGCGGGCAGAAAGATGTACCACTATTATGCGAGGCCGATGGACGTCGCCGCTATCTTGTGTCTGCGTCGTCTGGGGCACTCCCTCCTCCCTCACCGCCGTCCCCAACCCCAACTCGTCCAATCGAGCTCAACTCCCTCTCCCACCTCCCCTGCTGGTCGTCTGGTGTGTACTCTTTTCTCGTATTCTGTATTTTGGTATTTTTGTGACTAACTAATAGTCACACACCTGGCCAAGCGACGACGGACATTGAATAACCAAGTGGGTTCAAAGTGCATCTCTCCATTGCGGAGAAGCAAATCATAGTCTTGACATATCCAACACCACTGCATACACTCCGGAATACCCGCAAGAAAGTTTTATCATTACCTAGTTATGAAGTAACGTTTGGCGTTTCCAAAGTAACCATCATGTATCCCGAACTGAAAGGATGACTATATGTTGAAGGCATATTTCATTAACATAGATTCAAAAAAAGAACAAAGATCCAGAAAAGTAAGAGCAAAAAAGCAGTGAAGTAGTGTGAAGGCATGTGAAGCATATAAAACTGAAAGGATGACTAATTATGTTGTTTCGTTTCCTTGAAATGGAATTAGCTAGGGAGAGTCTTTTGATCTAATTTTTGTGTATGCAAGACAGGTGTGCTTAATTAGACCACCCTTACATGAATGTAAAATGGGTGCTTAAGAAAAAATTAGGTTTTTTTTCATAATTATCTTGCATTGTAGATGGCCTAATGCAACTGATATCATAGTTGCCGCATCAGTATTAAAAAAAACTTGTGAAAAAATATATGTTTAAGAAATGAATACAAATACCAAAGTTTGTACAGCATACAGCACACACACGACTCGACATAAACAAGTTGGCAATTAATCAAATGATCCTACCTGGCATGACCATCAAATTAATCAACATACTACTCCATGTTTGCTCGCGCGCGAATGTCCATCATATTCATCTTAGAAGCATCTGGCATTTCCCATGGGGTTTTCGTCGAACCGTCCAATCCTGAAGTGTCGGAGCTCCACGCCGGCCTCGGCCGCGGTCCTCGCCTCGCCGTCCAGCGCCATCTCCGCCAGTATCCTCCCCACTGCGGGCCCCATCTTGAACCCGTGTCCGGAGAACCCAGCGCCGAGCACCACGTCCCTCCCAAACTCCTCCCCACCGAGGAAGTCGATCACGAAGTCCTCATCGGGTGTCATGGAGTACATGCACGGCTGCCGGAGCACCGGCCCGCCGGCGGTCTCCACGTGGTCCGGCATCACCTCGTCGATCCACCGCGCCACGGGATCCACCAGCCCGCCTTCTCCTTGGCCGGGGCCGGCGATGGTCCAGTCCCTAACGTCCGGGTCACACAACGGGCCACCATGCATGGCGATCTTGATCAGGCCCGGGTACTCCATTGACGGCGTGCTGTAGATGTATGGTTCGCGGTAGCTCCCGAACGTTGGGAACCCGGCCTCCGTCGCGAGCTCGCGCTCGTGTCCCGGCTTGACCTTCCAGTAGCAGATGAGGGTGTTGAGCGGCTGCACCGGCAGGTCGGCGCCCGTGACGGACTTCACCAGCTTGCTGGTCCATGCACCGACGGTGATGATGCACTTGGCGCTGTGGAACTCCCCGCCGCCTGATGTCCGAACCACGATCGTGTTTGCTCCTTGTCCTGACCAAAACAATTAAACAATCCAATCAGACTTAGCAAGTACTCTAAGATTTGTGCATTATCACTTGTTTAGATCAAATTAAGTGGTAACTGAATGTAACGATCATACAACTGAACAAACTGTATAGGATGGCATGATGATGCTACGATAGCTAGCTCATGTATCTATACTATCAGTTGTACTATCAGTCTATCATACAACACTGATGATGCTACGATAGCTAGCTCATTTATGGTTTCTCTGCGCCAATCTCGTCGCCTCTTCCTTCGCGGCTCCTCCCTGTCCCGCGCGCCGCAATCACCCGGAGCTATCCACTTGACGCGGTAGCAGGCCGGTGCGGTCCGTGAGTGCTGGAGAGGTTTGCGATGGAGGTGCTCCTTCGTCGCTAAGTCACCCCCTCCCAAGTACGGCAGCGCCATCGTCCAGGTCCGTACTTGGTAGCCCCTCCGTTCGTGGATTTAGACTAACGCTTCAAGCCATCTTCTTGTTTGTCGCTCTGAACCTTGTACCAGAGTTCATTAGTTTTTCTCACTGTAGTAAGCTCGAAATTAACATGCTATTTCGTCCAATCAGTCAACGATATAAAATGTTGTGTTCACCGAAATATGTTGTGTTGTGCTAGCTTAACATTGTTCGTAGATGGTAAATATTGTTACCTGTTAGTACAAAGAGTTAACATGTGAAATTGATGCTGGATCGTCGTCTTGTCCTCTGTGGAAGGTGCTTATTCTTAACTACATGTGGTTCTTTTTGCCGCTGTACTGAAAGGTTGGGGTATTGCGGCTGAGGCCCAGGGCCATCGTACTGGCGACAACAAGCCCAATGCACAGGTGCACGCCCAGCACCATCAATGGTGTCACGGCAATGCGGAGACGATGTCATTGTGACTGCAAAAAGTACAATGTGAATCAAACGAACTGAACATGGATACATACTGGAAGCACTTATTCTAATCTAATTTCTCCAAGAAATTAGTCCATTCTTAATATGAATTTTCTTAGACTATTTGCTCTTCAGGCCAACAACGGTTCTACCCAATTCCTTTCAGAAACCATGTGTATTTATGTTAGTTGATATTTTAATTTCCTCAGTTTATTTGTTCTTCATGGCAGATGTACAACAACTGATGGTGGTGGATGTGATCTGATGTTGCATGTATTGCTATGGCAGGCATGTACATATACAAACCGTGGGTGTATATTCTGACCTATGGGGCCATGGTGCAAAAGGTACCCAATGGCCACCGCTAACAAGGCCGCGAAGGGGAAGCTCAACCTGGTGACGGGGGCCAGCGACACCCACATCGAAGGGGCAGCATCCTCAGGCAGAAAATTGTTAGCACTCTACAACCTTAAATTATGGGTGGGATTTTGTCTGTTGATGTTTAAGTTTCCCGTTCTTTTCTTGAACACTATTGTCTGATAGGGAAGACGACGTGGAACCGGGTGGTACAAGTTACTGTTGCCAGACTACAACTATATTCTTGGGCTGCTTGTGGTGTCCTGAATAGAAGAGTCGTTGTATCGACTAGCAACCTGCCTCCTGTCAATTAGCCAACACACATTTCCTCTATTGAAAACAGAGTGATATACAAGGTTACATGGGCCTACTTGGGCCAGGCTAGGCACTAATGGGCTAGATCAATATACATATATTCTATCATATATTCTAACACCCCACTTCAAACTCAAGGTGGATCTGAGACATTGAGTTTGAGAACATGGAGTTTATGTTGTTCTCTTGTTTGAGCTTTTGTGAAGAACTCTGCAAGTTGAAGATCTGATGGAACATATTCGAGATGAATGGTTGATTGTTGACAATGAGAGCATGTGAAGAAAGCATCCACACCAATATGCTTGGTTAACTCATGCTTGACTGGATCATTTGCAATCTGGATAGCAGCTGTGCTGTCACAAAGAATGGTTGTGGGTGCATCACATGAGACACCAAGATCAGCCAATAACCAACGAAGCCAGACAATCTCTGAAGTAGTAGTAGATAGTGCTCTTAGTTCTGCTTCAGCACTAGAGCGTGACACTGCAGTTTGTTTCTTTGACTTCAACGCAATAAGAGAGGTGCCGAGAAAAAGACAATAGCCAGTGACAGAGCAACGATCAGCAGGATCACTTGCCCAAGTGGAATCAGAGTAAGCACGAAGCTGGAGCTGATTTGTGTTAGCATAGAATAACCGTCGAGATGATGTCCCTCTCAAATATCGAAGAACACGAAGCAAGTGGCTATAATGAACTGTGGTAGGAGCACTAACAAACTGACTTAGGATGTGAACTGCATGAGCAATGTCCGGTCTTGTCACGGTGAGGTATACAAGGCTGCCGACAAGGTGACGATAGCGAGATGGATCCTCAAGGGGAATGCCATCAGTAGAACGCAGCTGTAGCTGGAGTTCCATTGGTGTAACAGCAATGCGAGTATCAGTGAGGCCTGAGCGCGCTACCAAATCCTGAGTATAACGAGACTGTGAAATATAGTAACCATCATCCGTACGATCAACCTCAATTCCCAGAAAGTAACTGAGAGACCCCAGATCTGACATCTTGAATTGTTCACTTAGTTTTCTTTTAACGAAAGCAATATACTTCTGGTCATCTCCAGTTATTAGCATATCATCCACATAGAGCAGAAGCAAAGTACGACCACTGCCAGATGTATGAACGAAAAGTGCAGGGTCATGTTCACTGGGAGAGAAACCAGCAGCTCTAACGACAGAACTGAATCTCTCAAACCATGCACGAGGGGCTTGTTTAAGCCCATAAAGTGCCTTACGAAGGCGACAAACATGACCAGCCGGAGCCTCAACACCCGGAGGTGGCTGCATATAAACTTCCTCATGTAGATCACCATGAAGGAAAGCATTCTTCACATCCATTTGTGAGATTTTCCATGACCGAGCTGCAGCCACAGCAATCAGAGTACGAACAGAGGTCATGTGAGCAACCGGAGCAAATGTCTCATCATAATCTCTCCCATGAGTCTGCTGAAAACCTCTAGCAACAAGTCGAGCCTTGTAACGCTCAACAGAACCATCTGACCTGGTTTTGATTTTATACACCCACTTACAAGTGATAGGAACTGATCGAGGAGGCAATGGTACCATCTCCCATGTTTGTGTACCCTCTAGGGCCGCAAGCTCCTCAGACATAGCCAACTGCCACTCGGGTAGCACAGCTGCCTCCTGATAAGTACTAGGCTCACAAGTTGCCCCTGCGCAAAAACCATTTTTATATCTGTCTGGAAGCTCAAGAGTGGAGCGATCACGAAGGGCATACCTGTTTGTCTGAGAGGATTCATCAGTGCAAGGTTCAGTGGTACTGGCCGGAGGAGAAGAAGACAAAGGAATAGATGAATGAGCCTCAGATGAAACTACAGGACGACGACTATAATAAAAAGGAAAGGAATCCAAACGTGGTGGGAGTGGCAAGGAAGGTCTAGAATGTGAAGTTGGTGATGAAGGTGTGTCTAGTGGTGATTGATCAGAGACTGACTCATCCGAGGAGAAGATGGGTGGAAGTGAGAGAAAGGAGGTGGACTCTAAAGAGGTGGAGGATGATGATCTCGCGTGTTGTCAGAATAGAAAAATGGTTGATCTTCATTGAAAATCACATCCCTAGAAAACCGAATGCGACGAGCTGAAGGATCATAGCAACGGTACCCCTTATGCTCAAGACTATAGCCAAGAAAAACACACTGGACAGACTGAGCAGTCAACTTGGTCCGCTCGCGAGGGGCTAATAGGACATAGCAAGTACAACCAAAAACACGAAGATGACCATACATGGGGGGAGAACCAAATAGAACCTCACCAGGAGACTTGCCTTGAAGACGGGAGGAAGGCTGGATGTTTATGAGATACACTGCCGTGGAAATAGCTTCACCCCAGAATTGTGTAGGGACAAAAGAAGAAATCAGAAGAGTTCGAGCTGTCTCAATTAAATGGCGATGCTTTCGCTCGGCAACACCATTCTGAGTGTGAGCACCAGGACAAGAGAGCTGGGGAAGGGTACCCTCGGAAGAAAGGAACTCACGAAAAGATGTAGAGAGGTACTCCCCCCCTGAGTCAGAGCGAAAAACACGAATAGCACTGGAAAACTGAGTATGAACCATGCGAGTAAAAGATTGATATATAGAATTCAACTGGGAACGATGTTTCATAAAATAAACCCAAGTATATCGAGAGTGATCAAAAACGAATATGACATAATGTTTGTGACCGCCCTTTGAGACAAAAGGGGAGGGACCCCATACATCAGAGTGCACTAAATCAAAAGGATGACTAGAACAAGTGGTGCTGGATGGATATGGAAGTTGTATCTGTTTCCCTAGCTTACAACCCTTACAATGGAAGTCAGCATCCACATGAACACGACGCAAAACCCCTTGTCCAACAAGAGTTGATAAACGAGAACCACATAGATGACCTAAGCGATGATGCCATTGGGCAAAACAAAACGACGAAGTTGATCTCGATGTTGAGGAGGATGAAGCAGACGACGCGGAAGCTGAAGGAAGATGAAGGGTGTCAAGTTCATAGAGGGATGTGGATCCTCTACGGCGATGGCCAGTTCCAATGATCCTCTTGCTCTGAAGATCCTGCACATAACAAGATGTTTTGTCAAAACCAACATAGTCCATATCAGTAATTTGACCAACAGACATTTGATTCATTGACAATTCTGGGACAAAGGAAATATTTGGAACCGAAAACTTGGATGTGCAAAGAGAACCCTGATGAGTAACAGAACAAGGTGTACCATCAGCGGTGTGAACAGAGGCACCATCCTTCACTGGCTGACACGACACGAGTTGGGAGCGATCTGAGGTGACGTGGAATGAAGCTCCAGAGTCAAGCACCCAAGGCTGAGTGGCACGAAAAGCAGACTGAGAAGCAGCAGACACGGAAGCACTCATTGCTGGCTGCTGTGGCTGCTGTGGTTCGCTGATCACAATAGCAGAAGACTTCCTGGTAGATGTGTGACGCTGATGCTGCTGAACAGGGTACTTTCTTTGATACTCGGCCAACAACTCTGGGTGTAGGAAAAAACAACTATCAATTGTGTGACCAGACCTTTTGCAGTGGGGACAAAATTTTCCTGAAGAAGTGCCTTTGAAGGACCCCGAGGAGCAGCAAGAACACTGGTGTGAGTCATTGGAGCTGAGGCAAGAGAGGAAAGACGTGTCTCCTCTGCAATCAAACTAGCAAGTGCTTCATCCAAGGAAGGGGGTGTAGGACGACCAAGAAGTTGAGTGCGGTTATTCTCAAAATCCTGTCTGAGCCTCATCACAAACTGATACATGAAAGACTGAGCTTCATAATTTTCCTTGGCCACACAACACTCGCACCCAGAACGGCTCTTTGGAGTCATTGACATAAGCTGACTACTGATGCGAGTGAAAGCTGCATGATATTCCTCTATGGACAAATCATGTTGTTGAAGATTTTGCAAATTCTGCAACAACGAGTATCGAAGTGCCCCACTTGGCTGAAGATATCTCTGTTCCAAATACTTCCATATTTCTTTTGCAGTGGAATGATGCTCAAGACTCATCCGCAGTGAAGGAGCAACATTAAGAATTAAGGCACCCATGACCTTAGCATCTGAATTTCTCCATTTCTTCCTTGTGGCCTCATCAACCTTTTCATCTGGAGCATCATCAGTCAAATGATCATCAAAACCAGCAGCTCGCACCATAGTTCTAACCGAGAATGCCCACTCTCTATAATTTGAGCCATCAAGCTTGATGTCACTAGAGAAAATATAGCCATCCTTGGCCATTGCAGCAAGAACAGAGAGAAAAAGATGGATGAAGCCAGCAAACTAAACAGCAGCTGTTCCCCTTACGCAGCTCCCCAGCAAAATAGCAGCTGACCAAAGTAGGAACAAGCAGATGCAGGAAAACACTCACAGCTAGGAGCAGCAGCAGCTTGGAATCAGCACGACGGCAACTGAATCGGAGCTGGAGCCCTCCGGCCGGCCGGAGCGACGGACAGCAGGCAAACACTGCAGGAGATGCACAAGCCGACCTGGGATGTGCAGAGACGATGGGAGTAGCAGCCGGCGGCGACTTGCCGGCAACTTGCCGGAGCTGGCGACGAGGCGGCGGCGAGGAGCTAGGTCACGACCAGACCATGCTCTGATACCATGTCAATTAGCCAACACACATTTCCTCTATTGAAAACAGAGTGATATACAAGGTTACATGGGCCTACTTGGGCCAGACTAGGCACTAATGGGCTAGATCAATATACATATATTCTATCATATATTCTAACACCTCCATCATCAACTTGGATGTACACTCTGGTCTTACTCTATTTGAAGTAGGAATGCTGCACCATTATGGTGTGACATTCTGGTCACACTTTGGTACCTCCATCATAATTGTGAAATGTTTACAAATAATACTTATATTAGGTGTGATCCATGTTTATTTGGCTTCAAATGATTCCACCTTTTTTCTCCTGAAATTAATCATTACCAGTTCTTGCAAGAGAAAATCATTGCTGGTTGTGAACATGATTCGAGGGCCAGTGGTCAACACAATTAAGATATGGAACTTGATGTTTATCTTCTATTTCAACTTTTGAAGAGTTTTTTTTTGAAAATCAGCAGCTGAAGGTAAATAAAATGATCTTGACATATTTTAATTCATATGATGGCTCCAGATTTCTTGTATGCAATGCTAGGCTGCATTTTGGGGTTTTTTTTTTTTGAGAAACACAATACAATGCAAGCGCTCATATACACGCGCATACACCCACCCCTATGAACGCACGCACGCACACACCCTACCCCTATGAGCACCTCCGAGAGACTGAACCGGCGGATCAGGTCTTGAGATTGACGAAGTCACCACAGACGCCTCGCTGTCGTCGGGAACGTTGCCTCCCACTGAAGAATATTCCGTCTAAATGAGAAACACCATCGTCAAACCTGGAGTTTGAACTTTCGTGGGCTGGGGATACAACCACCCTCCTAACCATCTTGCCACAGGCAAGTTCTCGGGGTTTTCTACTCCCTGTACAAACTTGAGACACTTATTTGTGGACGGAGGGAGTACATTTAAATGGCCTCGCTTTGGATGCTATGTCAAAATACTAAGAATTTGAATTTTAGTTTCATTTTCATTTGGATAGGTTATATTTAGCATTAAGTGGTGTGGTTTGTGAATGAGTGATTACATGATCCTTATGTAGAATGAGAAAAAAATATTATAAACTGAAACATGCATTCACCGTTTTCTATTATGAGCACCCCGAGGATCATTTAGCTGCTAGTCATGGCTATTTGGCTAATATAAAACTGAATTTGATATGTAAGATTAAAAGTCGAGCATCAGTGCTCTTGTTGCATTAAATCCATTTGGATCCACCTGTTCTAGAGAGAGAAGCAAACTAGGCGGTGCTTACCACAGATATTTCAAGTGTTACCTTTGTTGTCTGAGCCTTAAACCTTTCTTCCCACTAAAATAGATAAATGTTCCAGTGTATTCGTGGATGTGAGTGTCTCTTGGTAGAGGACAACAAATAACAATAACAGACATGGAGTTTATGTTTCAGATTTCTACATCTCAGTGACAGGTTTCCAGGCTTCCAGCCATTAAATTTGTTCTCTTATTTAAGATATTCGTGCATATATATTAGATAATTTTGTTTTTGTATTCCCATGTGCATGCCTTTTCAAAGTGGCCTTTCTATGCAAATCAATTACACTTGCATGCTTGAATTCCTCTAATAAGAAACTAACGAAAGTTTAAAATTTGCGACATAGGAGTATGTGGCATCACTCACCTTGCTTCCTGCAGGTGACATCGACCACCTCCACCCTGTCCTTGACGACGGCGCCCATCTTGACGGCGAGCGCCTGGAACATGGCCACGGCCTTGGTCGCCTTTATAACACCTCCTCCCGTCTCGCTGCACGCAGCCATCCACCCCTCCGGAACCTTGAACGCGTCCGCCCACTCCGGCCTAGCAGCTCCTCCAACCTCGCCGCCGCCGCCGGCGGCGATCTCGGTGGCGCCGCCGTTGGCCACGGCCGCGACGAACGCGGGATCGTCCCGGGGCCCCAGATCGAGGTGCGGCGTGGGCGTGAGGACGTCGTAGCCGGCCTCGCGCTGGGCGTCGTCCCAGAGGCGGCGCGCGAGGCGGACCATGGCCCCGTAGTGCGGCTGCGGGTAGGTGTCCCGGATGGCGCGCGACTCGCCGTGCGACGAGCCGCGGTGGTGCAGCAGGTCGAAGCGCTCCAGCAGGAGCACGCGCGCGCCCCGGGACGCCGCCGCGTGCGCCGCGCAGCTGCCCATGATGCCCGCGCCGACCACGATGAGGTCGAAATGCTCGCACGCCGGCGCTGCCGCGGCCATTTTTGGGTGTGTACGAGTACGACGGCTAGGGTTTTGGGGGCGGAAGCAGCGAGTGTGTGCGTGCCGTCTGTTTATATACGAGAAGCCCGCCTGGTCCTGTGGGAGGCGGGCCCGGCCCAGTTTGTGGTCAGGCATAAATAACGTGGAAAAAATTGCGTTTATTCATTTTCTTAATACTTTTCGAAAACTTACAGGGACGAGCTCTGTTGGTGCGGCGGCGGCGCCGCCGGTGTTACGCTTCTCACTCCCCCGAGGCGCCGACGCGAATCCCGGCCGTCCCACCTCGCCCTGTTGGTTTCATCTTCAACTCATATTCAGCTGGCCTTGCTGCCTGAAAATAGATCAAGCAGCACTACCCCCGGCATCATCGCATCATGGGCTGCCGGCACTCACTCGGCTCATGTCCATGCGGCGGGGTCGGCGTCGGCGTCGCCGGCAAATTAAAGGACGTACTAGTAAGCAACCACCTCTCAGCTCCCTCTCGCCCGCTCTGCTCATTCATCTTCTCTGCTATGTTGTCTCTCATTATCCTGAGTTCCTGACAACCTGTACCTTTTGCCATCACCCGTATTTTATTTTTATTCTGTATTGAGTTTGTAACCCCTGTTCGACGATCTTACAAACTCGGCGGTTGATCTGTACATGTTTCTTCTTGAGTGGAAAAAAAACTATGTTTACATACTGTTTTTTTTCTGAAGAAGAAAATTGTTTTCTGTTCGTGTTGACTGTTGAGTCACGGGAGCAAAAACAACCTCTCTCACAAAAAAAGCTGAACATGGCATGCTTCCTGATATATATAGGCACCATGGCATGAAAGCAATGCCACGCTTCCTGAATTTTAAATTGCTCATGATGGTATACAAACAACTTTGGTTTCTTCTCAAGTGTTGGTGTTATCTGGCACAAGTTATTAGGTAACGGAGAAAAATCAGGTGTATCTGTGTTGTGCTTGTTGTTTTCTTCCATCAGTATCTCTGTTCTTCAGTCTAACCAACGGATAATGTACTGCAGATGGATTGGTGCATTCAGCTGCTAAAAGGAAGGGCTCACCCTGCCGACAAGATGGCGATTCTCGGGCTGTTCAAAAAATGAGATATTCAGGACCAAGCCTTCCAGAGGTTCGTCATTAAAAGCTGATAACGAACAACTAACATTGCAAGTAAAATTATTACTGTGACTGTATTAGGTGAGCAAATTGGATAAGCCAAATTTATTTCTATTTTATTTTTTTAACGAGGCAGGAGGTATGCCCTTTCATTGATTAAGAGGAGGAAAACAGGAGCGGAAATCACATCGCATCATATCACATCCCATCTCCAAAGAAAGTTATTCCCAAAAATGTTGGCCAAATTGGGGGCATGCCATATATGAATGTAAAGCATGTTTATTTGACAAATCTGAAAGTAAGGGGAAACACTATCTTCTCTGTCCAATCTGTTATCCCTTCATCTCAATTACCGATGTTTCATGCCATGTATCTTACACTGTAGTAGCTGCTAAAGGTGTGTTCTTTTACATGGTCTTGTGCAACGCGGTTTACCCAGACATATGAGGATGTCCTCCCGCTTATCCGATCGTTGATTTTGTATCCAACATACAATATTACTCCTACTAACTGATGTTTTGATAAAATTAAAAAATATGTTAATGCGCGGTTTTCATTTTTTTATCAATGCATGCACATAAATTCCATGTTAGTACATGAATCTAAAATTTAACTTACATAAATCTATTTTTTTTATAATGTGTTGATGTTTGAAAGTTTGGTGATGATTTACGCACGGATCTTAAAGCATTTTGGACGTTCAGGATAAGCGGGGGACATCCTCATATGTGTGGTTTTGAGTTTTTGGGTCTTGTGGACATTTGAATTGTTCAGATATAATGACCCCACTGTTAGTGTTACCCCATATAATCCTGTATTTTTACTTTTGAATTTGAAGTAACATTTGCCTTTGCTGCTCCAATATTGAAGTTTTCCCAATGCTTGTGCATGCAGGACATATGGCATCATATACATTCTCTACTTCCTCTACGAGACGCTGCACGTGTTGCATGCGTGTCTCATTCATTTCGATGCTCTTGGAGATGGTTTCCCAATCTCACTATAACTAGGAAAACACTAGGTTTGGAAGACAAGATGTCATCATACATTCTATCGAGTGGCCTTGCAAGCAAAACCAACCACATACTTGGAAACCACTCCGGCGATGGCGTGAAGGCACTCACGCTTCAAATAACTGATTTTCCAATTTCCAGCACATCTTCTGATCTCGACCGATGGCTTCACGTCGCTGTTAGACCAGGGATTGAAGAGCTTCGCGCCTATGGCTGGGGCTGCACCCACGTCATGCAGATGCAACTCTGTACAACTTCCCGTGCAAACTTTTACTTGATGGAAGTGGCAAGTCGATTCGGCATCTTCATGTCAGCAATTGTGCCTTCCGTCCCACGCCAGGACTTGGCTTAAGAAGCCTGACTAGTTTAAACTTGTGTTATATACGTATTACTGGTGATGAGTTAAGTTGCCTTCTTTACAGTACAGTTGCTCTGGAGAAACTGAGACTTGTCTTGCAATGAGATAATATAGTCCTCAAGATACCTAGCCCGCTGCAACATCTTAGCCACCTGGATGTCAATATCTGCAAAATTCTGGAAGTTATGGAGAGCAAAGCCCCTGATCTCTACAGTTTTAAATATATAGGTGCTCGGGCCCGGGTACGACTATCACTTGGTGATTCAATGCAAAACTTTAAATTCTTTTCTTCATCTTGGGACGTGATTCATTTTGGTTGCGAAAATCATCCACATATGGGCATGGTTCCCAATGTTGAAGCTCTTGACATACATTCGTCTTATGCACGGGTATGCTCTCTTCAACTTCAGAGTATTAGATAGCAGCATTATGCAAGAAAATGTATCAACCTGCATGTTCCTTGAATAATTAATCTCAAACATTTCTATGCAGAGGGATGCATTGGCGACACCTGGCAAATACTTCCACCTTCGGCTACTATGTATTGAGTTTTCTAAGCCAGACTATGATTATTTCTCTCTGGTTTCTTTGCTTGATGCTTGTCCTTTCTTGGAGACGTTTGTCTTGTTTGTAAGTCAAATGCATCCGTTCAAGTACATGGCTTGTCTTTTCAGCGTTATTATTGACACTGACATCCATCCAATGCAGGTATAAAGCCGGATCCCGTGGAGCAAGAATCAGTTTTATTAGATTCTTCTGGTGATCTGAGGCAGATGCCAGGACACTTGCATAGGAACATCTCAGGGATGTTCAAATTAGTGGCTTCTGTACGGCAACGAGCATAGTTGAGCTCACATGTCATATTCTTGATAATGCAAAGTCTCTTGAGTGCCTTAAATTGAGCACTTCTTATGGGTCCAAAATTTTGTGTTCCAACGGTGAAAACGTTAAATGCCTCCGGATGAGTAGGGATGTGATCATGGAAGCCCATAAAGCCATCTTGGTAGTTCAAAAATACATTGTGGAGAAACTTCCCTCTTCTGTGGAGTTGACAGTTGTGGAGCCTTGCAACCGGTGCAATCCTCTTCAAATTTAGGGCCTCTTTGATCTGGCTCTAGCGGCTAATTGGGGTCAGAACTGGGTCAAGATGAGTTAACTACCTGGCAAGAATAGGTGATGTCTTAGCCAGTTGTTTATATGGCATTATAATTTCTCCGTGCTTTTTTTTATTGTAATGTTGCATGGGTCGTGCGTTGATTGTTAAGTGTATTTTCTTCATTTCTTAGAAACAATAGTCTTTCTTGTTGTGTAATTCGTTAATGCTGTTTTGTGGTCAGTTTACAAATGATTTGATTGTTTGAAAGGCCAGATTTTTCTAGTTTAGACACTAAAAACTTCAGATCAAAAACGAATGTCTTGATGGAACTTGCCTACAAGTTACTACACTTGACGGATACTAGTTGACACCCCGCGCGTTCCTGCGAATATGTTAAATATATCTGCATGCTAAAAATATATATATTTGCATCCACTTATTATTTTAGGGCTTATTACTCATGTGCCCCCAAGTCGTAATTTGAGCTCACTTTTCCTCAGGCTCGAAACTTTTGCTCACTTTTCCCCACTTACTTAGCCGAAAACTCTCACAATGCTCATAGCAGTCGTTTGCTGTCTTGACCGCTAACTCTGACCGCGCTAGGTTGTGTTGACTCGCTCGTTCGACCTGACGAGTGGGGCCGCGTTCGACTCTGTTGACTGATGCTTGGTTGGATACCGCTGATGGGGCCCACGTGGTCTTTCTTCCCTGGCTCACTGCCGCCGCCGAGAGAACCCCGAGGAACCCCCCCCCCCCCCCCCCCCCCGCGCGTGATTGAAGGCGCAAAGGAGCTCCATCGCCATCGCCATTGCCGTCGCCCGTCGAGAAGGAGGGACAAGCTCCATCGCCATCGCCATTGTACGGCCGCCTTCGTCGTTTGGGGTTTTTTGGTCGCCGACGGTTCCAGCTTTCCATGGTTAGTGATATCTTCTCTACATGTTTCATTTTCCTGTTTGACTTCCCGAATGGTGTATTATATGTGAGTAGATTTGATTTTCTATTTGGCTTGCGGAATGGGGAAAAACCCCGGGTTCCGCCTATTTATCTGATTCTAAATTTCATTTGTTAAAATAGGATTCCGATAGCGATAGCGATGGCGTCGATTACTGTGCTATGTGCCTTTACGAAGCAACTTTCTGTCGCACACTAACTCGTCGTTCCAAAACGGCCGTTGTAAGTATTGCCTTTCAAATTCGAGGGTATGTCATTTGTTTTTCCTTCAATGAGTGTCTTCATAGTTTCTCCGGTTTTGTATTACATGTAGATTCTGCCATGCCCTTTAAGATATCTTCTAGAGAGCCGGGCAATTGGTCCTCATAAGAACTGGATGGAGGCTAGGTGTTCGAACGGAGACCGGTACTTCTTCTACCTGGATAGGTGGGTAATTGAAAATGAAACATATCAGAGTTATCTCTGTAAGCGGCTAAGTGGTAGCCCGAACATTCATAAGTACACGGAGATCTGTGGAACGCAGTGGAGAGCACTATGTGAATGATACGGCATCGAGGATGGCGATGTTGTCAAATTCGCTTGGAATGAAGATCAGCATTTGTTCAATGTTGAAGTGACTAACGAGCACAATGTTGCAAAACCGTTTGTGCAACACATGGGTATGCTCGTTTGTGTTCTTTTTCTTACACATTGAGTAGTTTACAAGTTTTCTGAAGGGAGCCCTTTTCTGAATGTCTTCCTCTCTTTGATTAGAGTTTAAACAGATTGACGGATGCTGCAAGGCAGCCCTCCTGTCGAGCATATTTCACGAACCGAGAGATGTCACCTATTCACAAATGAATGCGATATCTCTCTCTTTATTCAAAGATGCCACGAAGGAGTTGGAAGAGATCCCTTAGTTCTACGTGCGCAGGATTGAGAATGATTCTCTAGATGTCGTTTCTCTGGTATTCTGATACGATGCTCATGTTCTGTCATTTGAATGATCCCTCAGTTCTGTCATTTGAACTATTCTGATATGATGCTCATGTTATTTTGATAGCATCTCAAGATTGAGGTACTAGATGGCTACGATGTTATTCCATCGCGTGATCTCATATTACGTCAAGTTCGCGGAAATTCTCATCTTTTGGCGAGAGACGATGTCGAGATCTTTGAATCATATCGAGTGGTCAACGACGTGGTTTACATCGAGTTCACGGAGAACTGGGATCTATTCTGGGAGCAACTGCCGATTCGCTTTGGTGATCTCTACGTTATCAAGGTGATCTTCAAGGAGGAGTACATCGAGCTGACATTTGAGAAGGTCAGCGAAGACGTCAAGGGTCCCGACGAAGACATCGAGCAGTCGGACGACTCCAGCGACCCCAGCGACGAGATCAGCGACACCAGCAAAGAGATCGAGCTGTGGGTTGACGATATGATGTCCGGCTTTCACGGCGTCAAAGAAGAGACTGATTAATATTACTATGAGTTGTATTTTGGTCGGATGTATTTTGGTCGAACACCTTATGGGCGTGCTCTGGGCATGAACTGACACGCTCTGGCGCGTTCTGTGCGTTTTCTTAGTAACAATGAAATGAAGCTTTTGTAATTTTTGTGATTTTTGTGATTTATTTTGATTTTATCGAAACCGAAACCCTCCCCCACTCTCCTACGAATCATTTTTAGCTCATTTGTGCGAACCAATTTTCATGAAAATGACCAATCCCAGGTTTATTTTTTTCTCTCATAACTACATTTGAATGTTTGGTCAAACCCGGTCAAACCTATTTTGAACGTCTCCAAAAGAAGTTTGAAATATGAAAATGAAAAACCTAGTGCACATCCTTCTTAGTAACAATGAAATGAAGTTTTTGTGATTTATTTTGATTTTATCGAATCCGAAACCCTCTCTCACTCTCGTACGAACTCTATAACTCTTTGTACGTGATAGCTCATTTGTGCGAACCATTTTTCATGAAAATGACCAAACCCAGGTTTATATTTTTTTTCTCATAACTATGTCATATAATACCACAATGTGCGCTGGTGTCACATTTTTTTCATTTTTTTGAATTATTTATGCCCATTTGAATGTTTGGTCAAACCCGGTCAAACCCACTTTGAACATCTCCAGAAGAAGTTTAAAAATATGAAAGTGAAAAACTAAGTGCAGATCCTTCTTAGTAGCAATGAAATAAATTTTTCTGTTTTTTGTGATATTTTTTTATTTTATCGAATCCGAAACTCTCTCTCACTCTCATACGAACTCTATAACTCTTTGTACGTGATAACTCCTTTGTGCGAACCATTTTTCATGAAAATGACCAAACCCAGGTTTATATTTTTTTCTCATAACTATATCACATAATACGATAATGTGCGTTGGTTTTACATTTTTTTTATTTTTTTTAATCATTTATGCTCATTTGAACTTGATTTTGACGTCTCACTTCAAAAAGTATTTTTTCCCAAAAAAAAAATGTCCCTGTACCTAGTTTATATACTTTTTTGGTAACTATGTCTTATAAACTGATGAACTATGTTGGATTTCTATTTTTTCGATTTTTTTAAATTTAGTTATGATCATTTGAATGTTCGGTCAAACCCTAATAACCCTAGCGTCGAATGTCCGCCGTCGGATCGTACCCTAGCGCTAACCTCCCGTCGATCAGGTTTCGAGGGGGGCGATCCGCGCGATGCTGGTTCCGCATCCTGATTGGGTGGTCCGTAAAAACGAGCGATCTCGGCCGTTACAATAAAATCCGGCGACCCAGAATGACGCGGTGCATGGAACGAGCGTACGCAAGTCTGACTTCGTGTGCTTTGTAGCACAACAGCTATTTTCCACGCAGCCACCCTTTGCATGTTGGTCTGTAGCCTATCGTACGTCGCATCACAGCTATATCCCGCTGACGAGTGGACCATGGCTTTACCCGCTGACTAGTGGACCACGGCGTACCCAATCGGGATTTTGGCTAGCCCACCCCCATTTGCCTCAGTGACACAAAATGGGATTTTGGCACACCAATTTTTGAAATGAGCTTGGACTCGCTGAAAAATGTGTTTCAAATGAGCTAGAAATGTAGGGTAAATGGCTCAATTTCTAAGCAAAAATGATGGACTAGCTGAAAAATGTCTTTCAAATGAGCTCCAAAGATAGGGTAAACGACCCATTTTCTAAGAAAAAATGGTGGACTCGCTGAAAAATGTCTTTCAAATGAGCCCCAAAGGTACGGTAAACGGCCCCATTTCTAAGCACAAGGCCATGGCAAATTTCATGGTAGTAATACAAAATGGACTTGCCCTTGCCAAATTATAAAATAAATCAACAACCAATAACTAAATTGACACTTGCCCTTGCCAAATTATAAAATAGATCAACAACTAATAACTAAATTGGCACTTACCCTTAATAAAGCAACTAATAACTAAAATGGACTACCACTCGTCTTCGTCATCGGAAACCTCCACCGACTCGGCCTTGCCCTTGCCGCTGGCGTTGCTGTTCGACGGCGACCACATGTCCTTCTTCTTCCCCTTGCTCTCGGAGTAGATCTTGAGCCGTTGCTGCTCGGCGGCGGAATGCTTGGCCAGCTCCAAAGCTTTATGGTCGGCCATGGCCCAGGCCAAACCCGGGTACAGGACCTCCGTCGCCTCCTCCTTCCAGGCCATGGTCCAGTCCATACCCTGGTCGTCCTCATCGGACAGATCGATGAAGGGAATGGGATCGGGAGCAATGCCCCTGCCCCTGCCCCTGCCCTTTGGAGACTCCCCGTCCCATGCCGCTTCCCTCGCTCGCCTCCTGCTCGAACTTGGAGGAGTACGCGCACACCCACGCCCACCCCCCATGCCGCTTCCCTCGCTCGCCTCAAGAAACCAAGGATAGGGGACGTGGCGGCGGTGGCGGTTCGAGCTGGGAGTGGAGCTGCCATCACCACGAGCCATGGGGAGATAAGGGACTGGGCGATGATGTCTAGGAGAGGAAGAGGGGATTTGTGAGCGCAATGGGCAAGGAGATGGCTCCTTTTAAAGCCATCTGCGGTCTGGACGGTGTCGCGGTCTAGACGGCAGTAATGGCGACCGGGCATTGATTTGGCTCCAGACTTCTCAGTTTGCAGCAGGACAGAGTAGGCAAGAGAGACGCGAGGACGGTGGAGCAGATGCGCGCCCGGGCCGGCAGTGTGGGCGGCGAGGCAGCTTTTTGCCGGCCAGGGGGGGACTCCGTTGAAGGCGCAGGACGGCGAGCACAGGCATGGACGCGCACGTACGGCTGCATGCAAGCACTCCGCCGCCGCTGGCCCCACTTGTAAGTTTAAGTGGGACGGGGTGCATGCACTTCGCTGGGCCCACAGGTCGGAATAACGAGGACAAGTCCTAATTGTAAATGCACGGTCAAGACCGCCACAACGCAGCCTAGCGCGGTCAGAGTTAGCGGTCAAGACGGCAAACGACGCCTATAAGCATTTGTGAGAGTTTCGGCTAAGGAAGTGAGGAAAAGTGAGTAAAAGTTTGGAGCGTGGGAAAAACTGAGTAGTACTAAGAAACGAGGGGCACAGGTTTAAGTATCCCATTATTTTAGTAAGGAAAATCATTGTTGCTGAGACTTTTATTGCTGCAACCTATGACATCATGAAAGGTATGGTTGCACGATTTCCACTTAAGCCAAAGGATCCAAATTTATTGGATTCAGTTAATACAGGTTTAACTGTACGTACAAAGTCTGATGACTTTGGTAGTCAGTTAAACATAGAGGCATCTAACTTAGTAGCCGAAGGAAGATGGAGCAGCCATTGGAACAAATGGATTTGGTTGCAGCTATTGTATTCATATTGGGTTAGAGTAGATACGGTGACATGTTCCTGAATAAGATATCAGGCATACCATTCTATACTATAAAAGTACTGAAATTCCCAAAAGATTGAAGATGCTTCCAATATGAGCTTTGCACCTGATCGGAGAGGTTTCAGACTTTTGATTACTATTGGGAGCGTTCAACGACCGAATTTCGGTACACAACTACATAGATGCAGTGCTAAAGAGCATCTCCACCGGGGGCTCTACCCCCTAAAGGCCCTTTGGGGGTCGGACACGAAAATCGCCCATCAGCGACACCCCCAAAGTCTCGTCCCGAACGATTTTATGTCCGGCACCCCCAATAGGGCTTCCAAGTTTGGAGGCCCTCCTGGGAGTGCTGGACATCGACTCGGGCATGGCCCTGACAGCGCTGCCCCGCCCGTCATACACACGACGCGCCCCGCCCAATTCCCCTTCCTCTACATCGCCGTCCCCGGCGTCAAAATATTCCCTATCTTCCCTCCATTTTTCAAACCCTCGCCCTCGCCCACGCCGCCGCGACCTCCTCGCCTTCCGTCACCATGCCGCTCAAGGGTGCCGGCCTCTCGAAACCCAAGGGGCACAAGCTGTCGGCGTCGTCGCAGCCGAAGAAGAAGCCGATGAAGAGGGTGCCGCAGGAGCTTGCGATGCCGGTGCCCATGACTGATGCACTACACTACCGCGAAATTGATGAGAAAGATGGATGCGGTGGTGCTGTTGGGAAACCCAAGAGGAAAGTGTGAAGTAGTGCAGCAGCAAATTTCACTCAGTTATAAAACCAAGGTTATCAAACAAGTATGAGTTGAATTCTCTTTTGAAGCTTGTTTAAGCTAACTTTGGCAGGGCGCACTACCAGTGTCAACAACGAACGTGGAAACTGCACACAACACAATCAAACTATTTTGCCCCAACAAAACAGTGAGGTTGTCAATCTCAACGGCTTGCTGTAAACAAAGGGTTAAACGTATGGTGTGGAAAATGATGTTCGTTTGAATAGAATGAAAGTAACATTTTGCAGTAGGTTGTATTATCAATGTAAAGAATGGACTGGGGTCCAACGTTCACTAGTGGTGTCTCTCCATAAATAAATAATAGCATACATGCGGGTAAACAAATTACAACTGGGCAATTGACAAAATAAGAACTGCATAATGATGCATATACTATAGTGATGATGTCTAGTATGAGATTCATTTGGGCATTACAACAATATACGTAGACCGTTCCAACCGCATCTATGACTAATAATCCACCTTTTGGTTAGCGTCCGCACCAATTTCAGTATTAAGTTGCAAGCAACAGATTATTGCATTGGGCAAAGTATGTAATGTAAGTAATATAATTATCTTTAGACAAAGCATTACTATTTTATCCCTAGTAGCAACAGTACATTCACAATCTTAGAGGTTGCTGTCACTCCCCCAGATTAAATGAAGACATGAACCCACTATCGAGCATAAATACTCACTCTTCGAGTCACAGGCATCTACTTGGTCAGAGCATCTATTAGCAACGGAGAGCATACAAGATCATAAATAACACACACATAATATATTATAAAGCAAATGACATAGTACTCAATATTCATCGGATCCCAGCAAACACAACATGTAGCATTACATAAAGATGATCTTGATCTTGATAGGCAGCTCACAAGATCTAATCATGGTAGCACATAAGGAGAAGACAACCATCTAGCTACTGGTTGATACGTCCATTTTGCATCACTATTTTATATCATAATTTGCTGTTATTCATTGATATATGTCGTACTTGGAGATGATACTTATGTTATTTCATCTATTTTGCATATTTGATGATTATTGGAGAGTTGATCACCGGAGTCTGGAATCTGCTGGAAAAAACACCGTCAAGATACATTATTTGCAAAGCTCAGAAAACAAAACGAAGACCGTGGAAATTCCTATTTTACCAGATTACCAGATCATCGAGCTGCACTTCATCGGGATCATCATCACCATCATCTCGACCGCCGTCGCCGTCATCTCCACCGCTCCACTCCATTCCCGTTGTAACAGCTAGGGTTGAATCTTGTGTGTTTGATAGGGGAAACTCTCCCGACGTTAATTACTATTGTTATTGATGCTATTGGGTGGAACCGTTGAATTAAGATTTATGTTCAGATTGTTACCCATCATTATATCATCTCTGATCATGTTCGAAATGATGTGTTGTGAATAGTTCGTTTAGTTCTTGAGGACATGGGTGAAATATAGATGTTAGTAGTGTACTATGTTGAGTAACATTTAATTGTTTGATATTTAAATTGTGGTGCTATTCTTCTAGTGGTGTCATGTGAACGTCGACTACATGACAGTTCACCTTTATGGGCCTAGGGGAATGCATTGTGTATTCGAATATTAATTGTGGGGTTGCCGGAGTGACAGAAACCTAAACCCCCGTTAATATCTCGATGCATGAGGGATGGTAGGATCTCAGAGTTTAAGGCTATTGTTAGATTTATCTTAATTACTTTCTTTTATTTGCGGATGCTTGTAAGGGGTATAATCACAAGTATGTATTAGTCCTAGGAAGGGCGGTGCTTTAGCATAGGTTCACCCACACAACACTTATCAAAACACTAAAGATTAATCATCTATATGAAGCGAAAGCACTAGACATAAATCCCGTGTGTACTCAAGAACGCTTGGTCATCATAAGTAAACAAACCGGCTTGTCCTTTGCTCTAGAAAGGATTGGGCCACTCGCTGCAATTATTATTGTTGCGCTTTATTTACTCGCACTTTATTTATCTGTTATATCAAAAACACCTAAACTTGTTTGCTAGTATTTACAGTGAAATCCTCATCAAAACTGCTTGTCAGCACCTTCTGCTCCTCGTTGGGTTCGACACTCTTATTTATCTAAAGTACTATGATACACCCCCTAACTTGTGGGTCATCAAGACTATTTTCTGGCGCCGTTGACGGGGAGTGAAGCGCTATTGGTAAGTGGAATTGGTAAGGAAAACTTTTGCTGTAAGTGTTGTTTTTATTTCTGTCTCCTAATTTGCTTAATCATGGATAAACAAACTATTGCTTTCGTGTTTGGAAAGGCTTCTACCACTTCTGAGGTAGAAAATGAGGCGCCACCTGAAGAAATAGTGCCATTTAAAATACCTATGAAAATTATTGATCGTGTTATGGATAACCGCTATGAAGGGGATGGAACTGTCCACCCCGGTGATCATTTACTGTTTTTACATGAATTATGCAAGTTGTTCAAGTGTGCAGGTATTACAATGGACAAATTCAGGAAGAAATTATTCTCCATATCACTTACTGGAAGAGTTGCGCATTGGTATAAACTGTTGAAGAATAGGAATTCTCTTGGGATGGAGAGGAAATTGTACCTCTCTTTTATTCTAAATTTTATCCTCCAAGTGAGATTCACCTAGATCGGAATTCTATATATAATTTCTGGCCTCGTGATGGAGAAAGTATTGCCCAAGCGTGGGGGTGATTGAAGGCATTAATGCTCAAATGCCCCATTCATGAGCTTCCTGGTAATATTATTGTTGATAACTTCTATGCAAGACTCTCCTTTGAAGATAAAACATTATTGGATACTACTTGTGCTGGATCATTCACGCGTAATAAGGAGGAGTTTAAATGGGATCTTGTTGATCGTATTGAAGAGAATACTGAAGCATGGGAGAACGACAAAGGTAGGGAGTCAGGTATAAAATATGACTTCGAATGCATTAAAACTTTCATGAATACTAATGCATTTCGAAATATTAATAATGCCTATGGTCTTGACTCTAAAGTTGTTGCAAATTATTATAAATCATTTGCTGCTTATTTCGGTTTGCCCAAGGAGGGCTTTGAAAAATATCATGAACCATATAAAGATAAATCATTACTCCTTTAGCTAAAAGCATTGAAGTTAATGTTGTTGATCATATTATTCCCGAGGCCTATATTGAAAAGGTTCCTTTTCCTGTTAAGATGAAAGAACATTCTGTTATGGCTAGTGTTGTTAACAAAAGTGCAAAGAAAGCTATAGAACCTGATGAACAAATTAAAATTGAACCTCCTGTGGCTATAGTTAAAGATCTTGTTACTAAAAATGTTGGAGATGAGTATATTATATTTTGTGAGAATGCTTCTAATGTTGTTTCTCATCCTAAAAGTTCAAGGAAAACTAGTGTTATTGTGTTATCTGTTAAAATTGGAGATCATTGCTATTATGGTTTATGTGATATTGGTGCAAGTTCGAGTGCTATTCCTTATGAGCTTTACAGAGAAATTATGCATGAGATTGGTCCTTGTGAACTTGAAGAAATTGATGTGGTTATTCAACTTGCTAATAGAGAAATTATCTCTCCGATTGGTATTGTTAGAGATGTTGAAGTTTTATGTGGTAAGACTAAATATCCTGCTGATTTTCTCGTACTTGGTTCGGCTGCTAGTAAGACTTGTCCTATCATTTTTGATAGACCTTTTCTAAATACTTGTGGTGCTGTTATAGTTTGTAAGAAAGAGAAAATCTTTACTAAGTTTGCTGGTGATTCATATGAATTTAATTTTTCGAAATTTGCTAAAGTCCCTTATGAAACCGAATTGCCAAATGAGGATTTTAAAGTAGAACAACTTGCCTCTATTGCTCTTGTTCCTAACAATGTTTTGCAGCAATTTATGGAAGATCATAAAGTGAAGTCTTTATGGAAGAAAGGAATGAACTTGATGAAATATTTCTTCGTCAACCTATACTTTAACATAATTTACAGGTGGAAAACTTAGGTAAAACACTTCCACCTAAAGAGGATCCTGTCTTTGATTTAAAACATTTGCCTGATAATCTTAAGTATGCTCATATTGATGATAAGAAAATATATCCTGTTATTATTAGTGCTAACCTTTCAGGTAAAGAAGAGGAAAGATTATTGGAAGTATTGAAGAAACACCGTGGAGCTATGGGTTATACTTTGGATGATTTAAAAGGGATTTCTCCTACTATATGTCAACATTCTATTAATATGGAGCCCGATGCAAAGCCAGTTGTTGAACATCAACGCCATTTAATACCCAAAATGAAGGAAGTGGTAAGAAATGAGATATTAAAACTTCTTGATGCTGGTATTATTTATCATGTTGCTGATAGTAGATGGGTTCCTCCTGTGCACTGTGTCCCTAATAAAGGTGGAATTACTGTTGTGCCTAATGATAATGATGAGCTTATTCCTCAAAGAGTAGTAGTTGGTTATACAATGTGCATAGATTTTAGAAAGGTTAATAAAGTTACTAAGAAGGATCATTACCCATTACCCTTTATTGATCAAATGTTAGAGAGATTAGCTAATAAAACTCATTTTTGCTTTCTTGATGGTTATTCTGTTTTTTCTCAAATTGCTGTTAAAGCTCAAGATCAATAGAAAACCACATTTACCTGTCCTTACGGTACTTATGCTTATAGACGTATGCCTTTTGGTTTATGTAATGCTCCTGCTACTTTTCAAAGATGTATGTCTGCTATCTTTCATGATTTTGTGAAGAAATTGTGGAAGTATTCATGGACGATTTTTCTGTCTATGGGACTTCTTTTGATAATTGCTTGCACAATCTTGATAAAGTTTTGCAGAGATGTGAAGAAACTAATCTTGTTCTTAATTGGGAGAAATGCCACTTTATGGTTAATGAAGGAATTGTTCTTGCACATAAGATTTCTGAAAGAGGTATTGAAGTTGATAGAGCTAAAGTGGAGGCAATTGAGAAAATGCCTTGTCCCAGAGATGTTAAAGGTATTCGTAGTATTCTTGGTCATGCTAGTTTCTATAGAAGGTTTATTAAAGATTTTGCTAAGGTATCAAAGCCTCTTACTAATCTCTTGCAAAAAGAAGTACCATTTGTTTTTAATAATGATTGTAAGGAAGCTTTTGAGACTCTTAAGAAGGCTTTAATAAGTGCTCCTATTGTTCAACCACCTGCTTGGAATTTACCATTTGAAATTATGTGTGATGCTAGTGATTTTGCTGTTGGTGATGTTCTTGTACAAAGAATAGATAAGAAGTTAAATGTGATTCATTATGCTAGTAAGACCATTGATCCTGCTCAAAAGAATTATGCTACAACTGAAAAAGAATTTCTAGCTGTTGTTTTTGCTTGTGAAAAATTTAGACAATATATTGTTAATTCTAAAGTTATTATTCATACTGATCATGCTGCAATTAGATACCTTATGGAAAAGTAAGATGCAAAGCCTAGGCTTATTAGATGGGTATTACTTTTGCAAGAATTCGATTTGCACATTGTAGATAGGAAAGGTGCTGAAAATCCTGTTGCTGATAATCTGTCTAGATTGGAGAACCTTGAATATGATCCTATTCCTGTTAATGATAGTTTTCCAAATGAACAATTAGCTGCAATAAGGGTGAGTTCACGAGATAGTCCTTGGTATGTTGATTATGCTAACTTTATTGTTTCGAAGTATTTGCCTCCAACCTTTTCAGCTCAACAAAGAAGAAAATTCTTTTATGACCTAAGGCATTATTTTTTGGATGACCCACACTTATATAAAAAAGGAGTGGATGGTATTATGCGAAGATGTGTTCCGGAGTATGAACAAAAAGAGATATTGAAAAAATGCCATAGAAGTGCTTATGGAAGACATCACGCTGGAGATAGAACTGCACAAAAGGTTTTACAATCAGGTTTCTATTGGCCTACTCTATTTAAAGATGCAAGAAAGTTTATCTTATCTTCTGATGAATGTCAAAGGGTTGGTAATATCTCTAGACGTAATGAAATGCCTATGAATTATTCTCTTATTATTGAGCCTTTTGATTGTTGGGGATTTGACTTTATGGGTCCTTTTCCTCCTTCAAAGGGTTATACTCATATACTTGTTGCTGTTGATTATGTTACTAAATGGGTAGAAGCTATACCTACTAAAAGTGTTGATGGTGAGACATCATTAAAAATGCTTGAAGATATTATTTTCCTTAGGTTTGGTGTTCCTAGATATCTCATGACTGAAGGAGGTTCTCATTTTATTCATGGTGGTTTTAGAAAAGTTCTTGCTAAATATGGTGTTAATCATAGAATTGCTTCAGCTTATCATCCTCAAACTAGTGGGCAAGTAGAATTATCAAATAGAGAAATTAAATCTATCTTGCAAAAGACTGTTAATAGAACGAGAAAGAGCTGGGCTAGTAAATTAAATGATGCATTATGGGCTTATAGAACTGCTTATAAAAATCCCATGGGTATGTCTCCTTATATAATGGTCTACGGAAAAGCTTGTCACTTGCTTTTAGAATTAGAACACAAAGCTTATTGGGCAGTGAGAGAACTAAATAGAGATTTTAAACTTGCTGGTGAGAAGATTACTTGATTTGAGTTGTTTAGATGAATGGAGAAGTGAAGCATATGAAAATGCTAAACTCTTTAAAGAGAAAGTTAAGAAATGGCATGATAGGAGAATCCTTAAGAGAGAGTTTCATGTTGGTGAAAAAGTTCTATTGTATAGCTCTCGTCTTAGATTTTTTGCAGGAAAATTACTCTCCAAGTGGGAAGAACCATATGTTATTATAGAGGTGTTTCGTTCGGGTGCAATTAAAATTGACTCACTTAAAGATGACTCTACACAAGTGGTGAATGGACAAAGACTCAAGCATTATATTTCTGGAGATTCCTATAATGTAGATGTTGATATTATTCAAGCAATTACTCCGGAAGCTTTTATTAAAGAACATATTTATGAGTCTGCAGAAGCTGAATTCGAAAAGGTAAAGTTTTGGTAAGAAAAAGTTCGCGTTTTTTATTTTGGAAGACACGGTATTTATTTTTAGAAAATATGAAAAAATACGAGACAAAAACGGGCATGACACGAGGTCCGAGGCGTCGTCACCACGTGGTGGCGCGGGCCCCATGCTGGCCGCGCGGGCACGGCGTGAGGTCGCCTCGGAGCTCGTCTCCTACTCGGTTTTCTCCCGTTGCCTTCCTTTTGTTGCGTAAATTTTACTATATAATCCTCTGGATCCCCCGAGGTCCGTATATCGTGTTTTCGACAAGGTTTTGGATTTCGTTTCGCAAAATTTTCCGCTCCTGAACGAAATGGGCGAATTTCGAAATTTCGGACATTTTTCGGAAAATCTCGGACGAAAAGCACAATCCAGATTTTGATTTTGTGAACGAAAATTAGCGAAAATTGAACGAAAAATGACCGAATTTGTACCAAATAATCAATTTCCTGCATCAAAGAAAACAAAGCAGAATCAAAGAGAACAGCATCGATCCACTGATTGATTATACGCCCACAAAACACCTCAAAGTCCAATCAGCAATCAATGTAGGAGTTACACATTACTCAGACTGCCATGAAATCCAAATAACTCAACTAGCAGAAATCCAACACTAAGTACTTATCTTAGCGTCGAGTTAGTGCATCTATTGCGCCGCCAACTGGTTCCCGTTCCGGCCGTCCGGACGAGCCAGCTTCACCCGAACCAATCATATGGGAAGGAGCAAGCCGTGGATGAGAGCGGTCGCGCCGGGGATTAGCAGATGGAATCATGAGGTGGCGACAGAGTCCTTCCGCCTTGCCAGTCGCGCACACATCTTTTGGCCGACGACCGTGCCGGGGACGTCCTAGCGCTTCTTGTTGCGCCGAGCTGCTGCCCAGGAGGAGCGGCGGCGTGAGCACATCGTGCGCGAGGAAGGCGCCGCCGTATCGTGTGCGAGGTGGGGAATCTGATTACTTTTAGGGTTGGGCCCTCTATTTGGGCCTTATACATTACCAAAAGGAGAATGCACGCTGGGCCGGAGGCTTGGCCTGGCCAAAAATTCAAATAGGCCCGAAATAATTTGGCCGGAAGACACTTTTACCGGGCCTGAACGAAATGGCCGAATTTCGCCGAAATTTCAAATTTTTCGGCCGAAATTCAAAACCTTGGTTTTCGAAGTGTTTTTGTTTCGAGTTGTTTCTGTCCAGATGTCGTCCCAGGTTCCTGTTCTGAAGACTACGCGTTGCGTCGCCAACGTGAACTCCTTCAGGACCTCGATCAAGGATCTTTCGTTGGATGGGCGGAGGAGGAAAAGGTGAAAGCTAGGCGCAAGGACATAGACAAGAGCGTCATGGAGGAAGTGAAGAAGATGTCATCAGCCAAAAGAGATCGAGCAGGAGCAGGGGTATCAAGCCCATCTTTGTGGGATCCGTTAACGCTCAACGTGCTTTTTCTCATAACATGCAGGGAGCCATACCACCTGTTACAGATCTTAGCTCTTTCCCAGATGTGGAAGATGCTCTTCGGATTACTGATCAGTTTTGTGATCAGTATCGAGTCCTGAGGATGGAAGTGGACATACTTCAAGAGGAGAACAACAGGCTTCACAAGATGCTGGAGCGCTACCTGACCCCGCTCAAAGTTGTTCCACCATCACCACCGAGGGTGTAATTCGTCATTGGTATTGGCATCTCACTTAGCTTGTTCCAAGCTTGGGGGGAGTGCCGCGGTATCACACCATCATCTTTTACCTTTTATCTTTTAGTAGTGTCATATCATGAGTAGGGAAGTTATCTTATATGATGGTTTGCAATATGGAAGTATCTCTCTTTTAGTTGGTTATCTATCTATGTATCTGATGCACACGGTGGGTGTGTTGTTGGGAGACCCCAAGAGGAAGGTATGAAGTAGTGCAGCAGCAAGTTTCCCTCAGTTGTGAAACCAAGGTTATCGAACCAGTAGGAAATAATGAATTCCCCCGAGGTGTCAACGGCGCCAGAAAAATCTGCGACGTAAGGGCGCCAGAAAATGCTTCCTGGGACGTAGGTGACGTGGAATCTGCACACAACACAATCAAGATACTTTGCCCCAACTTAACGGTGAGGTTGTCAATCTCACCGGCTTGCTGTAACAAAGGATTAAACGTATGTGTGGAAGAAAGATGTTTGTTTGCAGAAAGTAACAGGTTTGCAGTTTGTGGTTTATCAGATTATAGAGAAGGACCGGGGTCCACAGTTCACTAGTGGTGTCTCTCCATAAATAATAATAACATTCATGCGGGTAAACAAATTACAGTGGGCAATTGATAGAATAATGATGAGCAAACCAATGCATATACCAACGTTATGATGTCTAGTGTGAGATTCATTCGGGCATTACAACAATATACATAGACCGTTCCAACCGCATCTATGACTAATAATCCACCTTCCGGTTAGCGTCCGCACCCCTTTCAGTATTAAGTTGCATGCAACAGATTATCGCCTTAAGCACTGTGTGTAAAGTAAGTAAGTAACATCATCCTTAGACAAAGTACTACTGTTTTATCCCTAGTAGCAACAGTACATCTACAACCTTAGAGCTAGCTGTCACCACCCCAGATTTAATAGAGACATGAACCTACTATCGAGCATAAATACCCCCTCTTGGAGTCACAAGCATCTACTTGGCCAGAGCATACACAAGTAACGGAGAGCATGCAAGATCATTAAATAGCACACACATGATATACTATGAAGCAATAACTTTAGTACTCAATATTCATCGGATCCAAGCAAACACAACATGAAGTATTACATAACGGTGATCTTGATCATGATAGGCAGCTCACAAGATCTAAACATGATAGCACAAGAGGAGAAGACATCCATCTAGCTACTGCTATGGACCCGTAGTCCAAGTGTAGACTACTCACGCATCAGTCCGGAGGCGGTCATGGCGACGTAGAGGCCTCCGGTGACGATTCCCCCTCCCGGCAGGGTGCCGGGGAGAAGTTCTGATCTCTCCCAAATTGGTGTTGACGACGGCGGCGGCTCGGGACCCGTGGAGGAAAATATGAACACCGTGCTAGGGTTTTTGTTTCGGGGGTTATATGTAGGCGAAAGGGCGAAGGCGGTGGAGCTCCGTGGGCCCCACACCACGTGCTCGCGCGGCTGGAGGGCTGGCCGCGCCGGGAGGTGGTGTGGGCCCCTCGGGCTCCGTCTTCGACTGCTCTTCGGTGCTCTGAAAGGTTCCCAAATAAATATGCACTTTGGAAAAGAAATCATCCGATTCCGAGAATATTTCCTTAAGTACTTTTCTGAAACCAAAAACAGCAGAAAACAGGGAACTGGCACTGTGGCATCTTGTTAATAGGTTAGTCCCAGAAAATGCATAAAACTATATAAAATGCATATAAAACATGTAATAACTTGGTATAATATAGCATGGAACATAAAAAATTATAGATACGTTGGAGACGTATCAACATCCCCAAGCTTAGTTCTACTCGTCCCGAGTAGGCAAGAACGATAAAAGAAGAATAATTTCTGAAGTGACATGCTTAAACACAATCTTGATCATAATATAATGTAATGCTCATGTTATGAATGAAGTGACTCAAGGCAATGATCTATAGTTTGCAAACAAATAGACAAGGAGTAAACAACTACATCATATAAGTAAAACTTTTCATGAATAGTACTTTCAAACAAGCATCAAAAAGATTTACATAAGAGTTAACTCATAAAGCAATATTATCTAAGCAAAAGAGCATTGAAGCAACACAAAGGAAGATATAAGTTTTGAAGGAGATATGCCCTAGAGGCACTTAATAAAGAGTTTTATTTATCATATCTCATTTGTTCATAATACGTTTTTGTGTCATGCTATAACTGTATTAAGCGGAAACATTAATACAGGTGTGATACGTAAAACAACCAGGTCCCCAGTAGCCTCTATTTGACTGCTTCATTGTGCAATCGATGGTCGAGGTTTCCCGATCATGTGACATGGCGTCTATTTGACAATGAAGTCATGTCGTTGGAAGAACGATGTGATGGACATACCCGATATTTGTAGGACGTAGTCATTACGCCTTCGACCGTGAGACCTACTCTTATTGCTATTTCTGGAAGACACACGTCATATCTTACATAGTGTGACAATAAAGGTGTCCCTCTCGGGTGTCGGAAAGGAGTATGTTGAGACGGGGGGTCAAGAGCGGGATTTGCCAGTCCCATAGCAGGATAGATACTCTAGGGCCCACTCGGTGAGATTATGTCAAACGAGCTTGCAAGCATGTGACTAGGTCACCAGGACATAAGATCATGGACGAGTAGAAGTTAGCAGTGTCGGTAACGAGATCAAGCTAGGTATGGAGATATCTATGAACGAGTCTCGGACACGCTAAGTATCGCATGGCAAAAGGTTTAAGACTCAGACGTCCAGGTTCGATAGGAAAAGTATTCGTTATCTCGCAGGGATTAATTCTGGGTATCCAAGGTCCACGAATTAGTCATTGATCGGAGAGGAGTCTCGATCATGTCTGGTGAGATAATCGAACCGCTAGGGTAACACGCTTAAGGGGAGTCGACATTTTACCGGAAGAGAAAAATAGGAAAAGAGAGACCGGGAACGTCCCGGGAAAGTTCCGATGGAGATCGGGCAGCTACGAAATAGTTTTCGGAGCCGGAATAAATTATGTAATATGTATTTAATATTAATTAGTGTAATTAATAGTTAAATATATTTTATTTTAATTTTTCCTGAATTTTTAAAGGAAAAAATCCCTTAATGGGCCTCTTTGGGCAAAGAGGCCCATGAGGGGGGGAAAGTCCCCCCCATGAGGGAGGGGCTGGTTCAGCCGGCCCTAGGTGGGCCACATGGGGCCCACCTAGGCCGGCACACCAAGGCTGGCCGGCTGGGGTGTGGGAATAGTCCCACACCGCCAGCCTGGCAAGGTGGGCAGCCCCCTGGACCCCTTTATATAGAGGGGTACCCCTGGCCTTTGAAGACACGCCAATTCTTCTCTCTCTCTCTCCTTGGATCCCGTGACTCCCCAGTTTGGAGTTGCGCCGAGGATAAGTTTTCTCCACCATACGCACGCCGCCGCGCTGCTGGTCTCCCGGTCCCAGTCTTCCGCTGCTTCGTGTTTGGATCGGAGCCCGGAGTTCGTCGGCTTCACCGTACGTGTGTGACGCCCTGCGAGGCACCACGCTAGTGGTGCTAGAGGTCTGCTTCCTCTACACGGCATCTAAGTCTTCGTCGGCTTCATCGACAACGCTTGTGCGGGAGCGTAATCCCCGCTTTTCGGTCTACAAGGGTATGTGCACCGAACCCCCTGCGTATTACTATATCTGCATAGTATAGATTCTGGCTAGTTTAAGGTTATCGTTGCTAGGAAATTTTTTGTTTTCTGCATGCGATCCCCTTCAGTGGTATCAGAGCCGATCTATGCGTAGATATAGCTGTGCGTTAGCTGCACCCGTGTTTTTCACGGGGGCAACGTTCTTATTATTTGCTACCCTCTCGCGTGCACTTGCACTGCCGGCAGCATCGAGTTGATGAAGCGGACCGGACCGACCTTACGCGTACGCTTACGCGAGACTGGTTCCACAATTGACATACGGCTGGTTCCGTATATGTGGCTGGCGGGTGTCTGTCTCTCTCTCTTTAGTTGGCTTTGCATTTTCAATGGAGGGCCCGAAAGGGATGAATAAATATGCAATTATTTGATCGTTGTTGTGGTCATAGGTTCGTAGGTATGAAGCGGTTCTATTTACGAAAGCCCCAAGCCACGTAAAATATGCAAAAGATAAAGTAGAGGCGTCTAACTTTATTTTGCAGGGGCTATGTGATATGGTCAAGGTAGGTTTATTAAATTGTTTATGAACTGTTGGCGCGAAGGAGACCACCGGCGCAAGGACCATATCACGTCGCATTACATTTGATGTTTTGAGTGCATCTTATATTGTGTGTATATATATATATATATATATATATATATATATATATATATATATATATATATATATATATATATAGTATATATTAGTTACATGGCGGTAGTTATATAAGATGATCCCTCCAAAATACCATTTGTGTTCTCCCTTCAACGTGCACCACCAAGAAAGTTCTACGTTATGAGGCAGGCCGTGATGATCGGGTGTCAGACATATCGTCGTTCGCATACAGTGGGTGTAAGCCACGTTGCACAAGCACTTTCGTTGAAGGTTATTATGGCGAGCCTAGCATGTACAGACATGGCCTCGGAACAAGGTGACCGAAAGGTCGAGCATGAGTCACAGAGTTGTTGTGATTGACATTCCGATGTCTACCTTTGAAATTGTGTTGCCGGCTCTGATGATGAGGGGTTGCACAATGGATTAGGGTCGTGTAATCACTAAAACGATGAGAGGGATACTCATTTTGAGTGGGAGTTCTTATAGTTATTTTCGAAAATACTTGAACTCAAAATATTATGAACAAAGTCTTATGTTTTGCAAATTCCATTGTAGATGTCTCGCCCCTCCGTTAACCTAGGCCTTTTCCTTGAGAAAGAAAAGCTTAAGACCAATGGGTCGAACTTCATGGCCTGGTTCCGCAACCTGAGGATCCTCCTCACTCCCCACAGGGTGGCTTACGTGATTGAAGCCCCCTTGGGTGACCCTCCGGCAGATAATGCCTCGAACGATGAGAAGAAGGTCTTCCAGACCAGGTCGGAGGATTCCTCCTTTGTCCAGAGTGGCATGCTCTATGCTATGGAAGCCGACCTGCAGAAGAGCTTTGAGAAGATGAGTGCCTTCGAGATAATTTCTGATCTCAAGGCTGTCTTTGCGCCGCAGGCTAAGGCTAAGAGATATGAAGCTTCTGAGCTTTTCTTCTCAGCCAAGATGGAAGAGCACAGCAGTGTGAGCGAGCACGTGGTCAAGATGTCTGGCTACGTTCAACGCCTGAATGCTCTGGAATGCAAGATTCCTGATGAGCTGGCGATTGATAGGGTGCTGCAATCGTTGCCTCCTAGCTACAAAGGCTTCGTCATGAACTATAACATGCAGGGCATGGCTAAGTCCCTGTGTGAGGTGTTCGTGATGCTCAAGACTGCTGAGGTGGAAATCAAGAAGGAACACACGCTGTTGATGATCAACAAGACCGTCGATTTTAAGAAATCTGGCGGCAAGGGCAGGAGAAACTGGAGGTCTAGGAAGGATGGCAAGCACGTTGCCAAGCCTAAGACTAACAAACCTGGCCCCAAAGCTGGCGTGGAATGCTTCTACTGCAAGGGAGATGGTCACTGGAAGCGCAACTGCCCCAAGTATCTAGAAGATAAGAAGGCCGGCAAGATTGTCGGAAAAGAGAAAGGTATATTTGATATACATGTTATTGATGTGTACCTTACCTGTGCCCGTAGCAACACCTGGGTATTTGATACTGGCTCTGTTGCTCATATATGTAACTCTCAGGAGGAGTTGCGGAATAAACGGCGCCTGGCAAAGGACGAGGTGACGATGCGCGTCGGCAACGGATCAAAAGTTGACGTGGTGGCTGTCGGCACACTCCCTCTACATCTACCATCGGGATTAGTCTTGGTTCTGAATAAGTGTTATTTTGTACCAACTTTGAGTGTAAACATTATCAGTGGGTCTTGCTTGTTGCAAGACGGATATTCATTCAAATCAGTATCAAGTGGTTGTGCTATTTCAATGAATGATATCTTTTATGTTAATGCTCCCGAGAGTAATGGTTTATTCTTGTTGAATCTCGATAGTAGTACTCACATCCATTGCATAGATGCCAAGAGGATTAAACTTAGTGGCGATACCGCCATGTATATATGGCATTGCCGTCTCGGTCATATTGGTATAAAGCGCATGAAGAAACTCCATGCCGATGGACTTCTGGACTCGTTGGATTTTGGATCCCTCGACACATGCGAACCATGCCTCATGGGCAAGATGACCAAGACACCGTTCAATGGTTTCATGGAACGGGCGTCGGACTTATTGGGAGTCATACATACAGATGGGTGTGGACCAATGAGCGTGTCGACACGCAATGGTTATCGTTATTTTGTCACCTTCACCGATGACTTGAGTAGATATGGGTATATCTATTTGATGAAACACAAGTCTGAAACATTTGAAAAGTTCAAAGAATTTCAAAGTGAAGTTGAAAATCAACTCAACAAGAAAATCAAGCACCTTCGATCCGATCGTGGTGGCGAATATTTGAGTTTTGAGTTTGGCACACATCTGAAGGCCTGTGGCATCGTGCCGCAGCTTACGCCAGCTGGAACGCCGCAACGCAACGGTGTGTCCGAGCGACGTAATCGTACCCTATTAGATAGCGTCCGATCTATGATGTCTCTTACCGACTTGCCCGTATCCTTTTGGGGGTATGCGTTAGAAACAGCCGCATTCATTTTAAATAGGGCTCCGTCCAAATCCGTAGCAACGACACCGTATGAGATATGGCATGGGCAGAAACCTAAGTTGTCGTTCCTGAAGGTCTGGGGTTGTGAGGCGTATGTTAAGAAACTACAGCCCGACAAACTCGAACCGAAATCGGAGAAAGTCGTCTTTGTAGGGTATCCACGGGAAACCATAGGATACACCTTCTACAACCAAGCTGAGGGCAAAACGTTTGTCGCGAAGAACGGTACCTTTCTGGAGAAAGAGTTTCTCGCCAAAGGAGTAAGTGGGAGGAAAATAGACCTCGACGAGATCGTTGATCCTGAACTCGAAATTCCGAGTGGCGCAACGGAAGCTGTTCCGGAAACGTCCTCCACGGATGGAGTGGGAGAAGATGTCGAGGGTGCTATTCTACCTCGTAGGTCAGGGAGATCTCGGATCGCCCCTGAATGGTATGGCAACATGGTTTGCACCGTCATGTTGATTGAACAAGACGAACCTACGAACTACAAAGAGGCTATGGCTAGTCCTGAGTCCGAGAAATGGCTTGAAGCCATGAAATCCGAAATAGGATCCATGTATGATAACAAAGCGTGGACTTTGATGGAGATTCCCGAAGGGCGCAAGGCCGTCGAGAATAAATGGATCTTTAAGAAGAAGACTGATGCTGATGGTAATGTCACCATCTATAAAGCTCGGCTTGTCGCAAAGGGTTTCCGACAAGTTCATGGGATTGACTACGATGAAACGTTTTCACCGGTAGCGATGCTAAAGTCTATTCGGATTTTGCTAGCAGTTGCCGCATATTATGACTATGAGATATGGCAAATGGATGTCAAAACAGCGTTCCTAAATGGCAACATTGAGGAAGAGTTGTATATGGTACAACCTGTAGGTTTTGTCGATCCAGAAAATGCTGGCAAGGTATGCAAACTTCAGCGTTCCATTTATGGACTGAAGCAAGCATCTCGGAGCTGGAATCTTCGCTTTGATGAGGTGATCAAAGATTTTGGATTTGTCCAAAATAGCGAAGAGACCTGCATTTACAACAAAATGAGTGGGAGCTCAGTTGTGTTCCTAGTACTATATGTTGATGATATACTACTAATAGGGGATAATGTGGAACTGCTGGATAGCGTTAAGAAATATTTAAACAGTAAATTTTCAATGAAGGACTTAGGAGAAGCTGCATACGTTCTAGGCATCAAAATCTATCGTGATAAATCGAGACGTCTGTTAGCGTTGAGTCAGAGTACTTATATTGATAAGATACTGAAACGGTTCGATATGGAGACGGCAAAGAAGGGTTCTCTGCCGGTTGTCAAGAATAAGGTATTAAGCAAGGCTCAGTGTCCGGTGACGGAACATGATAAAGTCTAGATGACTAAACATCCCTATGCTTCAGCCATAGGATCGATCATGTATGCCATGTTAAGTACTCGACCTGATGTAGCATTGGCTCTTAGTTTGACGAGCCGGTTCCAAAGTAATCCTGGAAAGGATCATTGGGTAGCTGTTAAAAGCATTCTTAAGAATCTCAAGCATACAAAGGAAATGTTCCTTGTGTATGGGGACTGTGAGGAAGAACTTGGCGTAACAGGTTACGTTGATGCAAGTTTCTGCTCAGACCCAGATGACTCTAAGTCACAGACATGATATGTGTTCAAGGTGAACGGAGGCGCTGTATGCTGGAGGAGTGGGAAGCAACCCATCGTGGCCCAATCTACAATGGAATCGGAGTACATTGCCGCTTCTGAAGCCGCGAATGAAGCTGTGTGGCTGAGGAAGTTCATCATCGAGCTTGGAGTGTTCCCTAGCGCGCAAGACCCCGTGACCCTTTACTGCGACAATACGGGTGCCATTGCTAACGCGAAGGAACCGAGGTCTCACTCAACTGCCAAACACATACTCTGACGCTTCCATGTGATACGACAGTACGTACAAGGAGGTGAAGTGAAGATTTGCAAAATACATACGGATCTGAATGTGGCAGATCCTTTGACGAAGCCTCTCCTGCTTGACAAGCACGTGAAACACCAAGATGCTATGGGTGTCCGGCTTTTACCAAGTTGTAAACTAGATTAAGTTGTACTCTAGTGCAAGTGGGAGACTGAAGGAGATATGCCCTAGAGGCACTTAATAAAGAGTTTTATTTATCATATCTCATTTGTTCATAATACGTTTTTGTGTCATGCTATAACTGTATTAAGCGGAAACATTAATACAGGTGTGATACGTAAAACAACCAGGTCCCCAGTAGCCTCTATTTGACTGGTTCATTGTGCAATCGATGGTCGAGGTTTCCCGATCATGTGACATGGCGTCTATTTGACAATGAAGTCATGTCGTTGGAAGAACGATGTGATGGACATACCCGATATTTGTAGGACGTAGTCATTACGCCTTCGACCGTGAGACCTACTCTTATTGCTATTTCTGGAAGACACTTTGATTGCATCAAACGTCATATCTTACATAGTGTGACAATAAAGGTGTCCCTCTCGGGTGTCGGAAAGGAGTATGTTGAGACGGGGGGTCAAGAGCGGGATTTGCCAGTCCCATAGCAGGATAGATACTCTAGGGCCCACTCGGTGAGATTATGTCAAACGAGCTTGCAAGCGTGTGACTAGGTCACCAGGACATAAGATCATGGACGACTAGAAGTTAGCAGTGTCGGTAACGAGATCAAGCTAGGTATGGAGATATCTATGAACGAGTCTCGGACACGCTAAGTATCGCATGGCAAAAGGTTTAAGACTCAGACGTCCAGGTTCGATAGGAAAAGTATTCGTTATCTCGCAGGGATTAATTCTGGGTATCCAAGGTCCACGAATTAGTCATTGATCGGAGAGGAGTCTCGATCATGTCTGGTGAGATAATCGAACCGCTAGGGTAACACGCTTAAGGGGAGTCGACATTTTACCGGAAGAGAAAAATAGGAAAAGAGAGACCGGGAACGTCACGGGAAAGTTCCGATGGAGATCGGGCAGCTACGAAATAGTTTTCGGAGCCGGAATAAATTATGTAATATGTATTTAATATTAATTAGTGTAATTAATAGTTAAATATATTTTATTTTAATTTTTCCTGAATTTTTAAAGGCAAAAATCCCTTAATGGGCCTCTTTGGGCAAAGAGGCCCATGAGGGGGGGAAAGTCCCCCCATGAGGGAGGGGCTGGTTCGGCCGGCCCTAGGTGGGCCACATGGGGCCCACCTAGGCCGGCGCACCAAGGCTGGCCGGCTGGGGTGTGGGAATAGTCCCACACCGCCAGCCTGGCAAGGTGGGCAGCCCCCTGGACCCCTTTATATAGAGGGGTACCCCTGGCCTTTGAAGACACACCAATTCTTCTCTCTCTCTCTCTCTCTCTCCTTGGATCCCGTGACTCCCCAGTTTGGAGTTGCGCCGAGGATAAGTTTTCTCCACCATACGCACGCCGCCGCGCTGCTGGTCTCCCGGTCCCAGTCTTCTGCTGCTTCGTCTTTGGATCGGAGCCCGGAGTTCGTCGGCTTCACCGTACGTGTGTGACGCCCTGCGAGGCACCACGCTAGTGGTGCTAGAGGTCTGCTTCCTCTACACGGCATCGAAGTCTTCGTCGGCTTCATCGACAACGCTTGTGCGGGAGCGTAATCCTCGCTTTTCGGTCTACAAGGGTATGTGCACCGAACCCCCTGCGTATTACTATATCTGCATAGTATAGATTCTGGCTAGTTTAAGGTTATCGTTGCTAGGAAATTTTTTGTTTTCTGCATGCGATCCCCTTCAAGTTTCAGCATTGGCTTTCAACTTTTGAACATGTATATCATATAGATAGTTGTCAACACAAACAAATATAACAAGTGCAATAAGTAAGCATATAAGAATTGTTGCACACATTTGACACAGGTGTTTCCTTCAGGGATAGAAAGAAGTAGGTAAACTGACTCAACATAAAGTAAAAGATAGGCCCTTCGCAGAGGGAAGCAGAGATACAAGCATGTGCTAGAGCTTCTTAGTTTTATAGGTTTTTGAAATCATATAGAGAGCATAAAAGTAAGTTTTGAGCGGTGTTTGTCGTTGTCAACGAATGGTAATGGGCACTCTACCCCCCTTGTCAACCAGACTTTCAAGAGCGGCTCCCATGAAGGACGTTATTTCTACCAGCAAGGTAGATCATCCCTCTTATCTCTTTTGTTTACACATATAGTTGAAAACTTTTGTCATTGCTTGACTGATTGGATCAGGGCAAAAATGTGAAGAGATTGCAGCGGTTAAAGTTGTAATTAATTGGGACTGGGCACCCCATTTGCCAGCTCTTTTTGCAAAGTTAATGGATAAGCAGATGTATATGCCACTAGTCCGGTTGTGAAAGTCTGTCTAAAAGCAAATGACAAGGTTGATATCCGTAACACCACATACTTCCTCATGAGCTAATAAACATTGACACAAATAAGGGATAATAAATTTTGAATAAAAGGTAGCACATGAAGTATTTACTTGGAATGGCAGGAAATACCATGTAGTAGGTAGGTATGGTGGACACAAATGGCATAGGTTTTGGCTCAAGGATTATGGATGCACGAGAAGCATTCCCTCTCAGTACAAGGCTTTGGCTAGCAAGGTTGTTTGAAGCAAACACAAGTATAAACTATGACAACAAGACGTATATAAAAACATATTGCAAGCATTATAAAACTCTACATTGTCTTCCTTGTTGTTCAAACACTTTAACTAGAAAATATCTAGACCTTAGAGATACCAAACATGCAAACCAAATTTCAGCAAGTTTTACGGTAGTTCCTCATTAATAGGTTTTAACTACATGATGTAAAAGCTTAAACATGATCTACTTGAGAGCTCAAAACAATTGCCAAGCACCACAACATGCAAGATAACAATCCATAAGAGCATGTATATCTTTCTTTATACCATCTACCACATTTAGCATTTTCTGTTCTCAACCAAACACCAATCAACTTATTTAAAAGATAAACTCTCCAAGTAATTAAACAGTGAGATATGAGAGTATGATATAATGAAGCTAACAGCTCTAGTAATAGATGCATGAAAAACAAGAGCTAGAAAGCATTGAAGTAACATAGAAGAATACTCAACAAATATAAGTGAAGAATACGAGTATTCATAAGAAAAAGCGGAGCGTGTCTCTCTCCCACAAAGGAATGCTAGGATCCATTTTATTCAGAGAATGAAAATAACAAAAACAAAAACAAAAACAAACCGACGCTTCAAGAAAAGCACATAAGAAGTGGCGGAATTAAAATATAGTTTCACTAGAAAGGACCTGATAGTTTGTTGATGAAGAAGGGGATGCCCAAGCTTTGACGCTTGAGTCTTCTTGAAATATGTTGGGGATGAACCACCGGGGCATCCCCAAGTTTTGGCTTTACTATCTCCTTGATCACATCATATCATCCTTCTCTCTTGATCCTTGAAAACTTCCTCCACACCAAGCTTAGAGTAAACTTCATTAGAGGGTTAGTGCACGAAAAATTATGATATTCTGTAGAAACACAATTGCTACCAATGCTACTGGACATTAGCTACAGCCACTGATACTTCATAGGATAAAAAGATCCAATCAAAATAGCAAAAGAGGCATTGCAAAATAAATGGCAGAATCTGTCAAAAACAGAACAGTCCGTAAAGACGAATTTTTTTGAGGCACTTAACTTGCTCAGATCAGAAAACTCAAAACTAATTAAAGTTTCATATATATCTGAGGATTACGCACAAAAAATCCCAGGTCCATACGATTTTTCTGTAAAGAGTTATGAATTTAACGGTGGACAGCAGAAAACAGTTTCAGCACAGCAATCCAAATTTAGCATGAACTTTCTACTAGAGGCTTATCTTGACACAACAATGCAATAAAATAAAGATATAAAGGAATTGCTACAGAGGTAGGACAAGTCCTTGACACAAACAAAATAAAATAACAGGAAATAAAAGTGGGTTGTCTCCCATAAGCGCTTTTGTTTAACGCCTTTCAGCTAGGCACAGAATGCAAAACTCAAGTATTATCAAGAGATGAAGCATCAACACCATAATTTGAACGAACAATAGAATCAAAAGGTAGCTTCATTCTCTTCCTAGGGAAGTGTTCCATACCTTTCTTGAGTGGGAATTGGTACTTGATGGTACCTTCTTTCATATCAATAATAGCACCCACAGTTCTAAGAAATGGCCTTCCCAACACAATTGGACAAGATGGATTGCATTCAATATCCAAGACAATGAAATCAACAGGGACCAGGTTATTATTAACCATAATGGGAACATCATTAACTCTCCCCAAAGGTTTCTTCAAAGCATTATCAGCAAGAAAAACATCCAAATAGCAATGTTCCAATGGTGGCAAATCAAACATATCATAAAGCTTTTTAGGCATAACAGAAATACTTGCACCAAGGTCACACAAAGCATTGCAATCAAATTTATCTACTTTCATTTTAATGATGGGCTCCCAACCATCTTCTAACTTCTTAGGGATAGAAACTTCAAGTCTTAATTTATCTTCCCTAGTTTTAATGAGAGCATTTGTAATATGAGTAGTAAAAGCCAAATTAAGAGAGCTAGCATTAGGACTTGTGGCCAACTTTTGCAATAACTTAATAACTTCAGAGATATTACAATTATCAAAATCAAAATTATTATCATCAAAGCAAACCGAACCACATTCTCCCATGTTCTTAAAAATTTCAGCACTTTTATCAACACTAGTTTCAGCAGTTTTGGGCAATTTTAAATTTTTGGAAGAAGTAGAGGAGACTTTTCCAACACCAACTATGTTACCATTGATAATAGGAGGCTTACTAGCATGTGAAACACCATTATTTTCAGAGGTAGTAATACTAAAAACTTTAACAATATTAGCCTCTTTATCTAGTTCTTTCTCTCTTTCCCATCTAGCACGTAATTGGGCCATCATCCTAACATTTTCATCTATTTGAACTTGGATGGCATTAATTTTAGCAAAGGGATTACTCTCTTTAGTTTCAGTAGGCATGATTTTAGATTTTAAAAGATCAACATCAAGGGCAAGACTATCAACTTTAGAGGCAAGTATATCAATTTTCCCAAGCTTTTCCTCAACAGTTTTATTAAACAGAGTTTGTGTAGTGATAAAATCTTTTAACATGGTTTCAAGTTCAGAGGTGGTAGTCCTATTATTGTTATAAGAATTACCATAAGAATTACCATTATTAGGAGGATAGGGCTTATAGTTGTTATTACCATAATTGTTCCTATAGGCAATGTTGTTGAAATTGTTGTTTTTAATAAAGTTCACATCAACATGCTCTTGTTGTGCAACTAAAGAAGCTAAGGGAACATTATTTGGATAAAAATGGGATTTACCATTTGCAAGCATAGACATAATAATATCAATCTTTTCACTCAAGGAGGCGGTTTCTTCAATAGAATTTACCTTCTTACCTTGAGGTGTCCTGTCAGTATGCCATTCGGAATAATTCACCATCATATTATCCAAGAGTTTTGTTGCAGCCCCCAAGGTGATGGACATAAAAGTACCTCCAGCAGCCGAATCCAATAAGTTTCTTGAAGAAAATTCAGTCCTGCCTAAAAGGTTTGGATGATCATCCAAGCAGTCAGTCCATGGGTTGGGCAATTCTTTATCAAAGATTTTATTCTTTCCCAAGCTTGAGCAACATGTTCATTATCAAGTTGTTTAAAATTCATGATGCTACTTCTTAGAGAAATAATCTTAGCAGGAGGACAGTATTTTCCAATAAAAGCATCTTTACATTTAATCCATGAATCAATACTATTCCTAGGCAATGAAAGCAACCATTCTTTAGCTCTTCCTCTCAAGGAGAAAGGAAATAATTTCAGTTTTACAATATCACCATCTATATCCTTATATTTTTGCATTTCACATAGTTCAACAAAATTATTTAGATGGGCAGCAGAATCATCAGAACTAACACCAGAAAATTGCTCTCTCATAACAAGGTTCAACAAATCAGGTTTAATTTCAAAGAATTCAGCTTTAGATGCAGGTGGAGCAATAGGTGTGCATATAAAATCATTGTTGTTGGTGCTAGTAAAGTCACACAACTTAGTATTCTCAGCAGTACTCATTTTAGCAAATTAATTATCAAACCGAAATAAACAAAATAATGCAAGTAACTAATTTTTTTGTATTTTTGATATTAAGAAAACAAGACAATAAAATAAATTGCAAGTAACTATTTTTTTTTGTATTTTTGATATTAAGCAAACAAGACAGTAAAATAAAAATAAACTAAGGAAGACAATAACAAAATAAAAAGATTGGATGTGCGAAAACTCCCCTCGTAGAAGAATCTTTAAATCACCGGCAACGAAATTGACAGAGGAGTGTGAAGGTCTTCAAAGGAATTCTTATTTCCCCGGCAATGGCGCCAGAAAAATTGCTTGATGCACACGGTGGGTGTGTTGTTGGGAGACCCCAAGAGAAAGGTATGAAGTAGTGCAGCAGCAAGTTTCCCTCAGTTGTGAAACCAAGGTTATCGAACCAGTAGGAAATAATGAATTCCCCCGAGGTGTCAACGGCGCCAGAAAAATCTGCGACGTAAGGGCGCCAGAAAATGCTTCCTGGGACGTAGGTGACGTGGAACCTGCACACAACACAATCAAGATACTTTGCCCCAACTTAACGGTGAGGTTGTCAATCTCACCGGCTTGCTGTAACAAAGGATTAAACGTATGTGTGGAAGAAAGATGTTTGTTTGCAGAAAGTAACAGGTTTGCAGTTTGTGGTTTATCAGATTAAAGAGAAGGACCGGGGTCCACAGTTCACTAGTGGTGTCTCTCCATAAATAATAATAACATTCATGCGGGTAAACAAATTACAGCTGGGCAATTGATAGAATAATGATGAGCAAACCAATGCATATACCAACGTTATGATGTCTAGTGTGAGATTCATTCGGGCATTACAACAATATACATAGACCGTTCCAACCGCATCTATGACTAATAATCCACCTTCCGGTTAGCGTCCGCACCCCTTTCAGTATTAAGTTGCATGCAACAGATTATCGCCTTAAGCACTGTGTGTAAAGTAAGTAAGTAACATCATCCTTAGATAAAGTACTACTGTTTTATCCCTAGTAGCAACAGTACATCTACAACCTTAGAGCTAGCTGTCACCACCCCAGATTTAATAGAGACATGAACCTACTATCGAGCATAAATACCCCCTCTTGGAGTCACAAGCATCTACTTGGCCAGAGCATACACAAGTAACGGAGAGCATGCAAGATCATTAAATAGCACACACATGATATACTATGAAGCAATAACTTTAGTACTCAATATTCATCGGATCCCAGCAAACACAACATGTAGTATTACATAACGGTGATCTTGATATGATAGGCAGCTCACAAGATCTAAACATGATAGCACAAGAGGAGAAGACATCCATCTAGCTACTGCTATGGACCCGTAGTCCAAGTGTAGACTACTCACGCATCAGTCCGGAGGCGGTCATGGCGACGTAGAGGCCTCCGGTGACGATTCCCCCTCCCGGCAGGGTGCCGGGGAGAAGTTCTGATCTCTCCCGAATTGGTGTTGATGACGGCGGCGGCTCGGGACCAGTGGAGGAAAATATTAACACCGTGCTAGGGTTTTTGTTTCGGGGGGTATATGTAGGCGAAAGGGCGAAGGCGGTGGAGCTCTGTGGGCCCCACACCACGTGCTCGCGCGGCTGGAGGGCTGGCCGCGCCGGGAGGTGGTGTGGGCCCCTCGGGCTCCATCTTCGACTGCTCTTCGGTGCTCTGGAAGGTTCCCAAATAAATATGCACTTTGGAAAAGAAATCATCCGATTCCGAGAATATTTCCTTAAATACTTTTCTGAAACCAAAAACAGCAGAAAACAGGGAACTGGCACTGTGGCATCTTGTTAATAGGTTAGTCCCAGAAAATGCATAAAACTATATAAAATGCATATAAAACATGTAATAACTTGGTATAATATAGCATGGAACATAAGAAATTATAAATACGTTGGAGACGTATCAGTATCCCTTGGTGTGAGTTGCCGTTATGGAATATTAATGAGAAGTTTTATCATTTATTTTCTGCACACCTTATTTTAGTTTGCAACTTCTATCATATATGATTTATCTTGTCATTAGTATTGTTATCACTTTGGATACATATAGTAAATCTTTTGGTTTTGACAAACTTAGCATTGGTCAGTAGCTACAATACTTTGAGACTTAAGTGGAGAAAAGAATTACATGTAGATATAGTTTTCAATGATCTTCCTCACTTGTAGATGATAAGCTTAGTATTCACAATTTAAAATTGTTTGTGCGTCCAAGTACGAATTGCATGATTGTCTTTACTTCATGTATATTTGTTTGTATCCATCAACCTTCAACCCTGCTAGCCAAAGACCTGTATCGAGAGGGAATGCTTCTCATACTTCCAAAACTTGAGCCAAAACCCTTGCCACTTGAGTACACCATACCTACCTATTATGTGGTATTTTGCACCACTCCAAGTAAATAATTCGTGTGCTATCTTTACTCAAAACTACTATCCCTTATTTGTGTCAATGTTTATTAGCTCATGAGTAAATAATAGTTGGGTTTGTTATCTTCCATACTAATTAAGTAACCCTTGACTTGCATGCTCCATCTGCTCGTCACTAATATTGCAAAGGGCTGGTTAGACCATTATAATCAAAAGGTTGAGAAAGTTAAAAATAGACACTCCTCCATGGTTTGAGATTGATTGGTGGGCACCCGAGGATTCGGTTAGCCATGGCTTGTGTAAGCAAAGGTTGGGAGGAGTGTCAAAACTATAAGAATATGCATATTATAAATGCTTGTTTTAAATAATTCGGAACCGCTTGATATCCCACAAGTATAGGGGATCGTGTGTATACTTTTTGATAAGTAAGAGTGTCGAACCCAACGAGGAGCTAAAGGTAGGATAAATGTTCTCTCAAGTTCTATCAACCACTGATACAACTCTACGCACACCAAACGTTTGCATTATCTAGGAAATAAAACTAGAGCAATAATACGGGTATGAGAGATAGCTTTGCAAGATAATAAATACAAGAAAGTAAATGTTAGTGCTGCAGCAATAAAATATACTAAGTAACCATAAACTAACAGTACCATGAGTGTGAAAAAGTGGTGGTAATTTTGGTGGCTTTGTCCAAGATTAATTAGTGAAGATATTGGTTTCATTGTCTTCGATGCAGTTTTCTAGGTGGGAGAGGCTAAATATACATGCACTCCACTACTTGGGATTACAAGTACTATATGATTGGATTGTTAGCAAACATCCGTAAATACTAACAATGCATTATGGTTTCCCCAACCATAGCCTTAAGTTCATGGTCCTTTTACTCCCATACGTGCAACTAACTCGTTCGAGTCCTCAGGTTTCTGTCACTCCGGCAGAACTACCCCCCTTGCTTTGCACATACTACTAACCCTAGGGTGTTGATCCATGCGCGCACAAATATAATGGACACCAAAGGACAGTACCATATCAACATACAACTCTAATGAACCTCATGCATTCAACAAAGCAATCAAAAGACAAATAAACTATGGAACCATGACATAGATCATAGGATAAATATTATAGCATCAAACACCATGTTTTACATAGGACGGTACAGAGGTTTGTGGGAGGATGAACCACTGAATACAAGGAGGAGTTGGTGATGGAGATGGCGGTGAAGTCGGTGAAGGGGGCAGCGAGAGGCGCAGGGCGGCGCCGGCGGTGGCGCGGGGAGCTCCTCCCCCGCCGCCGGCAACAAGGGGGAACGCCGCCCCTTAGCCCCCTTTTTTCATGGCTTCTTGGGAGCCCTCCCACATGGAGATGAGATCCATGGGGGAGGCAAACACGTGGGTTTTGGTGGCTGAAATTCGTGGGTGGAGGAGTCTCCCACGACCTAGGGTTTCCTTCTTTATATAGACTCTCGGATTTCCATCAACCCCTCTTGACCTCCACGAAAACGGGCATATCTGGAGCATCCGGATGCAGATTGGGCCGAATTTTTAGTCCAGATTTATTAAAATAAAATTGCCTACAATTTCCTATTGTGTGTCACCTTCATTTGACGTCGTCTTCAGGCCCAAACGTGATAATTTTCGAAAATAGTTTTCAGACAGATTTCTGAAAAGTCCCAATTCGACTCCAACAAGGTTTCCTCTTGTATTCTTGATAATTTCTACACATCAAAAAGTAAAACAAGAACATTGTGCACTTTTGCAACCATAAGTAGGTTAGTCCAAATAAATAATAAACTTTAATATAAAAACAAGTACTAAAAGCATAAAAATGGCATGAAGCAATCAAAAATTATAGATACGTTTTGGACGTATCAACATCCCCAAGCTTAATTCCTGCTCGTGCTCGAGTAGGTAAATGATAACAAAATAATTTTTGATTGTAAATGCTATGATCAGGTTTTTAACAATTGCATGATGTATGGATAGTAAAACTTAGCAATCATGTTACCCAATGGAGAGTATCAACCAACAAAGAGCTCATAACATGAAATTTATAAACATTAGCAAGATTGTAATGATCATAATAAAGCATGGTAGAGTGGTATCTCGCTTGGCTGAATTTGTACAGCAAAATATAAATGCCCAGGCACATCTGAAGTTTTAAATGAAGACTGGATATAAAGATATCAAAGATAAAAGCATCAAACTATGTCACGGTTAACCGTATTCTGGGACAAGTACATTTCACTAAGAATGACAACTATGCTCTCGAAAAAGTGCTCAAAAAAAGAATGGTGATTCAACATTAAAATAAAATATAGACCCTTCGTAGAGGGAAGCAGGGATTTATCATGTGCTAGAGTTTTTCATTTATAAAATAGGAGTAAAATTGTTTTCGAGTGGTGGTTGTTCTGTCAAATAATGGCAATAGAGTTCTTGTTATCTTCCATACTAAACAAGTTGAGAGCGGTTCCGATGTATTAAAAACATGCATTTTATAGTATGCTCTTTATATATGGCTTGACACTCCTCCCAACCTTTGCTTATCACAAACCATGGCTAACCGAATCCTCGGGTGCCCACCAACAATCACATACCATGGAGGAGTGTCTATTTTTACTTTCTTAAATATTTTGTATATTATAGTGGTCTAACCAGCTCTTTGCAAAATTAATGACAAACAGATGAAGCATGCAAGTCGAGATTTACTTAATTAGTATGGAAGATAATAAGCCCAACCACTACTTTCTCATGAGTTAAAACAGTGTCACAAAATGAGAAGTATTTTGAAGGTTTTAAAGGTAGCACATGCAAATTTACTTGAATGGTTTGAAATGCCATGCATAGGAATTTATAGTGAACTCTTTGAAATAACTTGGTTACTGGGGAGCGACAATCAAGAGAGCAATAACCATCATAATCATACTTGCGACAAAATAAAATTAACAGTGGCATAAAAGTGATACTAGAACTCCGAGGCAAAATAAATCATCGAGGCTTCGATTGACTTTTGTTTGAGTCATAAACATGTATGAGCATGTGCCAAGTTGATTCAACTAAATCATTCAGAGGAGGATACCACAATGCCATACCACCTTATGAATAGATGCACTATTAGCTAGTTGAAACTAACCATAAGAAAACATAAACTACTAAACAATATCATTTACACATCATTTTTAAGTTTACCAAACTTTGAACCACCTCTTCAAACAGGAGATAAATAAAAGATGTGATGATCAACTTATTTTAACATAAACCCTCCAAATACTTAACAATGAAACAAGAGAGTATATCATAAGAGAACTAACAGCTCTAACAAGAGATGCATGAAAAACGAGAGCTGAAAGTATTGAAATAACATAGAAGAATACTCAACAATTATAAGTGAAAAATACGAGTATTCATAAGAAAAAGCGGAGCGTGTCTCTCTCCCACAAAAGAATGCTAGGATCCATTTTATTCAGAGAATGAAAATAATAAAGCAAAAATAAAAGCAAACAGACGCTTCAAGTAAAACACATAAGATGTGACGGAATTAAAATATAGTTTCACTAGAGATGACATGATAGTTTGTTGATGAAGAAGGGGATGCCTTGGGCATCCCCAAGCTTAGACGCTTGAGTCCTCTTAAAATATACTTGGGTGACCCACGGGGGCATCCCCAAGCTTAGGGTTTTTCATCTTCTTGATCACATCATATCATCCTCTCTCTTGATACTTGAAAACTTACTCCGCACCAAACTCAAAGTAAACTTCATTAGAGGGTTAGCACATAATAAAAAATTCTCATATTCTGCATGGACACAATCATCACACATGCTACTAGACATTAGCTGCAGCCACTGGTATTTTGTGGAGCAAAAAGATCATCTCAAAAACAGCAAAAGAGGCAATGCAAAATAAATGACAGAATCTGTCAAAAACAGAACAGTCCGTAAAGACGAATTTTTTCGAGACACTCAACTTGCTCAGATTAGAAAACTCAAAACTAATGAAAGTTGCATACATATATGGGGATCACACACAAAAAATTCCAGGTCATTTTGATTTTTCTGTGAACTCTTACGAATTAAACAGTGGACAGCAGAAAACTGTTCCTGTGCAGGAATCCAAATCTAGCATCAACTTACTACTAGAGGCTTTACTTGACACAACAATGCGATAAATTAAACATAAAAAGGAATTGCTACAGAGGTAGGCATGTTCCTTGACTCAATATAAAAGAAAATAACAGGAATAAAAAGTGGATTGTCTCCCATAAGCGCTTTTCTTTAACGCCTTTCAGCTAGGCACAATATGTATCAACTAAGCTAAATGGGTAAAACTTGGTATTTTATTTTTGATAAACTAAGAGATCAGCAAGGAAGACTCTAAATAAAAATCAAAAGTAAAAACCAAATGAAATCAAAATAGAGAACCAAACAAAGAAACAAAAAAAAACCATTTTTGTTGTTTTCAATTTATAAGTGAAAGTAAAGAAGTAATCATAACGAAATAAAGAGCCTAATAAAACTAAAGAAGATAAAACCAAGACATATAAAAGCAACTATAATACAAGTTAACACAATACATATCATGTGGATGGGTAATCTAGAGTATGAAGGAGACAACCTAATGTTAGTTGATGAATAGGGGATGACTCGGGCATCCCAAGCTTAGATAATCGTATCTTCTTGAATATGTTATTGGGATGCACCTACACATCCCCAAGCTTGAACTCTTGTGTCTTCTTGTTCATATCATATCACCATATTGATTAGAACTTATAAGCTACATCCACATAAAACTTCACAAAACTCATTAGTAGGGTTAGTACTCATTAAATAAAATCCACTCATGTTCAAGTATTGTCAAGTTTAATTTAAGATTACCTACTGTATACTAACCAATTTATAACATTTATCGATCAAATAAAGATTATAAACATTGAGTATAAGCATAATACTAAATAAGCATGATAATCTGCCAAAACTGAACAGTCTGTAAAGATGACACTCAACGAGATAGTTACGTAGCTCAATGAAAAAAACTTAAAACTAATGAAAGACCGATTATAATCTCAGGTTGATGCACAAAAAATTTCAGGTAAAAATAATATTCTGAGATTTATCACGATTTTTTACAGTGAAGCACAGGAAATCTGTCTAAGCAGAATCAGTCAGTAAAGATTGAATTATTAGACCTGTCTACGTACCTCAAATAAGAAAAGTCAAAACTAATGAAACTTAGGTAATAAGCAGTACTTTGCACTCAAGAAATTTCAGATCAATATAACGTTCTGGTGATTTTAAACATTTTATACTGTAAAGCACAGAAAATCTGTTTCTGGACAGCAAAGCAAAACTATCAACTTCCAACTAACTAGAAACTACAATTATCATTTTACTTTTATGGTATAGAGGAATATATACATAATATATACAAGTTTTTAACTGAAAAGGTTCCATGGAAAGAATTGTTTTGATTTCATAGACATGAACACAAGTGTTCAAGGCCGACCCCCACTTAACCATTACTCATCTTTCCAATCACTTTTCTTTTTGAAAACGTTTTTAGATAACAAGTACAACTTTTTTTTTGTAATTCGCATTTCCTATCCATACTAAGATAGATAACAACTTAAAACTGAAAGTAAAAACTACTTAGAGATAAAACAAACAAGTGCACACAAGAATATTCACCCCCACGCTATTGCTCCCTGGCAACGGCGCCAGAAAAGGTCTTGATATCCCACAAGTATAGGGGATCGTGTGTAGACTTTTCGATAAGTAAGAGTGTCAAACCCAACGAGGAGCTAAAAGTAGGATGAATGTTCTCTCAAGTTCTATCAACCACTGATAAAACTAGAGCAATAATACGGGTATGAGAGATAACTTTGCAAGATAATAAATACAAGAAAGTAAATGTTAGTGCTGCAGCAATAAAATATACTAAGTAACCATAAACTAACAGTAACATGAGTGTGGAAAAGTGGTGGTAATTGTGATGGCTTTGTCCAAGATTAAGGCTGTGTTTGGGACAGCTCTACTCCACCTTACTCCACTTCACCCTTAAACTCCACTCCACCAACGAGCTCTAGAGCAACTAAAAAGTGTTTGGCTCACAAGTTAGCTCCAGATTCAGATTTCAGAGTTTTCTGTTCTCACTTTTTTTTCTAAAGATTTGGTGTTACAGTTTCGTGAGGTATCTCACCTAAGGGTAATGGGAATTTGTTTCTTCTTGACATGAACGTAACAACTGTTTGCATGTTAACGTGAAGGTACTATGGACATGGCTATTGATGCATGACAGATCAGACTTTTTCTTTGCATGAGAACCTGATCATAGGCTGATACGTGAGCTCCTAGAGGACGATTGCAAGGGCGGTGCCGAACAACTGTTGCAGGATGGGACAGGTCGGGTCCGGTTTGGCCCTAGACAAACGCGCGCGGTACATGTCGCGCCCGCGGGGAGTGCGCCTGGCCGAAGCTAGACCACTACTTGGTTGATGGCGATGCCCTAGCGAGCTGGATGGTACAGGCGGAGGGTTTCCTCAGCAGGCACACGGCGAGTTTCCGCTTGTGTGAGAGTTTGGAGTAGAGTTGCCTCGACAGGCAGGCTTGCACCGCTCCGGCCGAGACCGGAAACGACGACCCAAGGAGCCCGGCCGGCGCACACGACAAACCGTACGGTCACCTCCGTGGTTGGCGTGCTCCTGTCAATGACGTTCGGGGCGACATTGAGGTTCCGGCCACGGCGGTGGCGTAGGAGCACGGGACCATAGCGAGAGCGAGAGCGTGTACTCCGTAACCGGCGAGTGCTCCACCGGCGACGCCAAGAGCCTCACCATGGCGATGAGAACCACCACGGATGGAGATGCGCCGGGAGGAGTCGTTCGCCGTCGTCTCAGCGTGTGCGCCGAGCCGCCTGCTGAGGTCGCTGCCGCAACTTGGAGGTCGGAAAGGAGGATCCTCCAGGGGGCCGATGGCGTGCTCTATTTGACGAGATGGTTCCGGTGCCGGCGAGGTGCTTGGTATTGCAGCGGCGGTCATCGTCCAGTTCGTCGGCGCGCGCTAGTACCTGCCACCGGGAAGATTTTTTTTTGCCACCGGGAAGATCTAATCGTTCGTGAAGAAAACGTTTCGCTTTAGCAGATAACATAATGGCAATGGTGGGTAATTACGGGAACGTTTAACCTGGAGTGGAGCAGCGAAGCACCTATTGGCTCGCTCCAGCAAAATGAACTAGCGAGCCTCTCTGCTCCACTCCGCCTGGATGGTGGAGTACGCGCGTTTGGGACGGCTTCATCAGCTCCAGCATTAGATTGGTGGAGCGGAGCTCTCCCAAACACACCCTAATTAGTGAAGATATTGGTTTCATTGTTTTCGATGCAGTTTTCTATGTGGGAGAGGCTAAATATACATGCACTCCACTACTTGGGATTACAAGTACTATATGATTGAATTGTTAGCAAACATCCGTAAATACTAACAATGTATTAAGGTTTCCCTAACCATAGCCTTAAGTTCATGGTCCTCTTACCCCCATACGTGCAACTAACCGGTTCGAGTCCTCAGCTTTCTGTCACTCCGGCAGAACTACCCCCTTTCTTTGCACATACTACTAACTCTAGGGTGTTGATCCATGCGCGTACAAATATAATGGACACCAAATGACAATACCATATCAACATACAACTCTAATGAACCTCATGCATTCAACAAAGCAATCAAAAGACAAATAAACTATGGAAACATGACATAGATCATAGGATAAATATTATAGCATCAAACACCATGTTTTACATAGGACAGTACAGAGGTTTGTGGGAGGATGAACCACTGAATACAAGGAGGAGTTGGTGATGGAGATGGCGGTGAAGTCGGTGAAGGGGGCAGCGAGAGGCGCAGGGTGGCGGCGGCGCCGGCGGTGGCGCGGGGAGCTCCTCCCCCGCCGCCGGCAACCAGGGGGAACACCGCCCCTTAGCCCCCTTCCTTCATCGCTTCGTGGGAGCCCTCCCCCGTGGAGATGAGATCCATGGGGGAGGCAAAAACGTAGCTTTTGGTGGCTGAAATTCGTGGGTGGAGGAGTCTCCCACGACCTAGGGTTTCCTTATTTCCGTCAACCCTTCTTAGGCTCCACGAAAACGGGCATATCTGGAGCATTCGGATTCGGATTGGTCCGAAATTTTAGTCCAGATTTATTAAAATAAAATTGCCTACAATTTCCTCTTCCGTGTCACCTTCATTTGACGTCGTCTTCAGGCCCAAACGTGACAATCTTCAAAAATAGTTTTCAGACAGATTTTTGAAAAGTCACAATTCGACTCCAACGAGGTTTCCCCTTGTATTCTTGATAATCTCTACACATCAAAGTGTAAAACAAGAAAATTGTAAACTTTTGCAACCATTAGTAGGTTAGTCCAAATAAATAATAAACTTAATATAAAAACAAGTACTAAAAGCATAAAAATGGCATGAAACAATAAAAAATTATAGATACGTTTTGGATGTATCACCACTCTCAACTTGCTTAGTATGGAAGATGACAAGAACTCTATAACCATTCGTTGACAACGGCAAACACCGCTCAAAAACTTACTTTTATGCTCTCTATATGATTTCAAAACCTATTAAACTAAAAGCTCTATCACATGCTTGTATCTCTGCTTCCCTCTGCGAAGAGCATATCTTTTACTTTATGTTGAGTCAGTAAACCTATCTCCTTCTATATTAAGCAAGCATTCGAGTTGATTGTGATTCAACCATTTATACATTTGTATTGCTAATCATGTCCCTTATTCTTCCTTGTTTGGCACATTGTTATTGTTTGATAAATATGACTTTGGGAGTTAGCAACTATTTAAGAGGGCTGTTTTGTAGAGTAAGCTCAATATGTTCATTGTTCTCTGACCAAGAACGAAGTTTGCTAACACCAACTATGGTTTTCTCTATGTACCTTATTGTGACTTACCTTTACTTGTTACAAGTTGAGTTATATGAACGGAGTTGATATCTAAGATGACTTGTGTATTAATAGATGTGATGCTTCTTGTCCGTATATTCTTTATCGACACTTCACTCCATAAACCTGTGGTCATGTTTACTGAGTTCAGCTTTCGCTTGGGGACAAGCGAGATCTAAGCTCGGGGGGACTTGATACGTCCATTTTGCATCACTATTTTATATCATAATTTGCTGTTATTCATTGATATATTTCATACTTGGAGATGATACTTATGTTATTTCATCTATTGTGCATGTTTGATGATTATTGGAGAGTTGATCACCGGAGTCTGGAATCTGCTGGAAAAAGCACCGTCAAGATACATTATTTGCAAAGCTCGGAAAACAAAACAAAGACCGTGGAAATTCCTATTTTACCAGATCAAGGAGGAGGCCAAAAGGGGAGAGCTAGGTGGGCCCCAGGGGGCCCACACCATGCCCGGGCGCGGGTCCCCCTCCTACCGCGTGAGCACCAGGTGTGGGGCCCCTGGCCCACTACTGGCCGAGCCCCTTCGCGTACTTCATCCGCCCGAAAACCTAAGACATACTACGGAGAGCCAGAATTATTCCGCCGCCTCCACGAGGCGGAAAACACCAGAGAGAAGAAAGCTCTCCGGCAGGGAGAAATCTGCCGGGGAAATCCCTTCCCGGAGGGGTGATGTCTACGCATGCTTCTATTCTCGTAGACAGTGTTGGGCCTCCAAGAGGAGAGGTTTGTAGAACAACACCAAGTTTCCTTTAAGTGAATCACCCAAGGTATATCGAACTCAGGGAGGTAGAGGTCAAAGATATCCCTCTCTAGCAACCCTGCAATTAAGATGCAAGAAGTCTCTTGTGTCCCCAACACACCCAATACACTTGTCAGATGTATAGGTGCACTAGTTCGGAGAAGAGATAGTGAAATACAAGTAATATGGATGATTATAAGTAGTAATTGCAATCTGAAATAAACATGGCAGCAAGCAAACATGTAGCAGAACTTGTTGGAAACGGTATTTCAATGCTTAGAAACAAGGCCTAGGGATCATACTTTCACAAGTGGACACTCTCAACAATGACATCAAAGCTGAATAATAACACCATTCATTGCATAGGGCTACAAGAGCACCCTCAAAGTCAGACTAAACTAACACCACAACGTCATAAAGGAATCACACACGGTGCACATACTGTCACCTTTACAACCATGAATAACTCCGGAGTTCATATTAAAGTAACCTCTAGAGTGCATAATAGATAGAGAGTAGCATCACATATTCAACTAGATTACAAAGCTCATGATCACATAAAGATCACATGGGAGAGAGATATAAACCACAGAGCTACGGTGGAGCCCGCAGCCCCGGGGGAGAACTACTCACTCCTCATCGTAGGAGTCAGCAACGGCGATGGAGATGGCGGTGGAGTCGATGGAGATGGCTCCGGGGGCAATTCCCTGTCCCGGCAGGGTGCCGGAACAGAGACTTTTGTCCCCCGAATCTTGGGTTGATGACAGCGTCAGCTCTGGACTTCGTAGAGGAAAAAGGTGCGCGTCCTAGGTCTTGTAATTCTGGGGGGTATAAGTAGGCGAAAGGGCGAAGGCGGCAGGGCCTCGAGGGCCCCACACCCTGTGCTCGCGCGGCCAGGAGGGCTGCCGCGCCACCTGGGGGTGTGGGCCCCTCGGGGTCCCCCTCCGTGTCGTCTTCGGTGTTCTGAAACCTCCCGGGGAAAATAAGCACTTTGACGTTTCGTTTGTCCAATTCCGAGAATATTTCCCTAACAACTTTTCTGAAACCAAAAACAAGCAACTGGCACTGTGGCATCTTGTTAATAGGTTAGTCCCAGAAAATGCATAAAATGATATAAAAGTGTATATAAAACATGCAGCAATTGGCATAATATAAGCATGGAACATAAGAAATTATAGGTACATTTGAGACGTATCAAGGGGGAAATCGTCGCCACCGTCACCGTCATCGAGCTGCACTTCATCGGGATCATCATCACCATCATCTCCACCGCCGTCACCGTCATTTCCACCGCTCCACTCTGTTCCCGCTGTAACATCTAGGGCTGAATCTTGTGTGTTTGATAGGGGAAACTCTCCCGGTGTTAATTACTATTGTTATTGATGCTATTGGGTGGAACCGTTGAATTAAGGTTTATGTTCAGATTGTTACCCATCATTATATCATCTTCGATCATGTTCCAAATGATGTGTTGTGAGTAGTTCGTTTAATTCTCGAGGACATGGGTGAAGTCTAGATGTTAGTAGTGAACTATGTTGAGTAATATTTAATGGTTTGATATTTAAGTTTTGGTGCTATTCTTCTAGTGGTGTCATGTGAACGTCGACTACACGACACTTCACCTTTATGGGCCTAGGGGAATGCATTGTGTATTTGAATATTAATTGTGGGGTTGCCGGAGTGACAGAAACCTAAACCCCCGTTAATATCTCGATGCGTGAGGGATGGTAGGATCTTAGAGTTTAAGGCTGTGGTTATATTTATCTTAATTACTTTCTTATATTTGTGGATGCTTGGAAGGGGTATAATCACAAGTATTATTAGTCTTAGGAAGGGCGGTGCATTAGCATAGGTTCACCCACACAACACTTATCAAAACACTAAAGATTAATCATCTATATGAAGCGAAAGCACTAGACATAAATCTCGTGTGTCCTCAAGAACGCTTGGTCATCATAAGTAAACAAACCGGCTTGTCCTTTGCTCTAGAAAGGATTGGGCCACTCGCTGCAATTATTATTGTTGCGCTTTATTTACTCGCACTTTATTTATCTATTATATCAAAAACTCCTAAAAACTTGTTTGCTAGTATTTACAGTGAAATCCTCATCAAAACTGCTTGTCAGCACCTTCTGCTCCTCGTTGGGTTCGACACTCTTATTTATCGAAAATACTACGATACACCCCCTATACTTGTGGGTCATCACTGGTATGGACCCGTAGTCCAAGGATGAACTACTCACGCATCAGTCCGGAGGCGGGCATAGTGATGTAGAACCCTCCGGTGATGATTCCCCTCTCCGGCAGGGTGCCGGGAAGAGGTTCTGAACCCTCCCGAACCAGGGTTGACGACGACGGCGGCTCTGGAACTTTTCGTGGATTTCTGATCGAGGTACTTAGGGTTTTCTCGTCGGGGGGATTAAATAGGCGAAAGGGCAACGTCAGTGGAGGGTCGTGGGCCCCACACCACGTGGTAGCGCGGCAGAAGGGGGAGCCGCGCCTCCACCAGGTGTGGGCGCCCTGTGGCCCCTCTTCATTAGCTCTTCGGTCTTCTGGATCCTTCCGAGAAAAATAGGAGTTTTGGCTTTTGTTTCGTCCAATTCCGAGAATATTTCCTTAACAACTTTTCTGAAACCAAAAACAGCAGAAAACAGGGAACTGGCACTTTGGCATCTTATAAAGTGTATATAACACATGTAGCAATGGGTATAATATAAGCATGGAACATAAGAAATTATAGATACGTTTGAGACGTATCAGCCACCAACCCCTCCGACTAGCAATCAACCTCCAAGTCCACCCCACATTGGTAATATTGACATCGAGAGGGAACTCAGCGCGACTCCATCTCCCCGACGCGAGTCCACCCGGGGGCGTGCAAAGAGTCCGCCCATCAGTAGTAGGTCCTTCTCAATGAGGCAGAAGATGCTTGCTGGTGTGTCAAGTGGTGCTCCAAAGGACACCTACGCGTATGTACGTGCCTCCGTTGAAGCCTCTTCCGGTGTTAGCTTACCACTGGACCGTCGAGGAAAACGCTTCCATCGTTGAAGCCGAAAAGGACGCACACTTTGCGAAGAAAGTCCCCGAGCCAAAGCAGGTATTAAACCCGAAGGATGTTAAACACTTTACGGACATCTTATGTACTGAGTATAGAATTTTGCCTGATAACTATGAACGCTCTATATCGAAGAGTTTTGAGCTAGTAGAGGAGAATAAAAAGGAATGAGTCGCTGCAAAGAAGAAGGCGAAAAAGATTCCCCAGCTCGGAGAACAGAAAGTACAGTCGGTCGCCCCGCTGAAGGTACACACAGACATGCGTCCCAACATTGGGACAAATAATGCTTCAGACTTCATGGACGATGCTGCAATTGACGCACTTTTCCCCAAGACGACTGCTAGCACGGAACTTTGTCAACGGGGAAGATCTTATCCCTGCTAATGAGATGGTGCGTCTACAATTTCAAATGCGGTAATTGCATGATTGGTACAAGAAACGCTCAAGGCAGGACGAAACAATGTTTTACGTGACATACGTGGAAGACCAATTCTTCATCGACAATGAGATATTGGTCGAATTTGAAGAATTATTCCAGTTGTACAACCGGCGTGCTCTCAACGTAACTATCATGAGTTGCTATGTTCTCTAAGATATTTTTCTAAGTCTCTAGCTGAGCCTGTAATTATCCTCACTAGCTGAGCCTGTAATTATCCTCACTATATTCTTATGTATGCTATTTTATATGCAGGTGGATGATTATCAAGTGCAAAAGGAAAAGAATCTTTGACGTTGGGTTCATTGACTTATTCATCGTTAACTGCAAAAACTTAGCGCGGAAGCCCATGGACTGCGAGGAGGCATTGTTGGTCTTTATTGAATCAAACTCAGTCGTCAGATATACTTCTTCCTTACAATTTCAAGTGAGTGTGACTGTTTTGAACACATTTCTATATTGCTAATTACTAGATGTTAAGTTTAATTGATGAGTTATATGCATGCCTCGCTATATAAACGTGTACAGCTACCATTGGATTCTACTGGTCATTTGTATTGAAAAGGGAGTAATTGAAGTTCAAGACTCATTAAGCAAACCAGAATCAGACTACCAGGACTTAATTTACATGCTTAAGAGGTAATTTCAATCATTACTGCACTATATCGACCTTTTTAATCCATTTCATGATATCAAGTAATCAATAACTCATTTATTCATTTGCTTTTGCGAGTAGGGTCCGGAAAATATTCATCGAGAGAGAGAGGGGTGAATGGAAACCAAAGCTGACTATTAAACATATCCCAGTAAGTGTAGTATTATTAAACATAGTCTCTTTAATTCATCATCATTTTCGATTATTATTTAATTAATTTATATTCTCGTAAAGACCTTGAAGCAACACTCGAGAAATGAATTATGTGGATTCTACGTCTGCGAGTTCATGAGGAACTTGAGCATTGAGCAGGTGTCGCGTGAAAAAAGAATGGATGTGAGTGTGACTGTCTTGCACTATTTCAATCTTATGATGATTTGATATATATACACACAACTAATATATTCATATTGATCTCCTTTAAAACTTAACAACAAGCGGCACGCCATCCTACCACATCAGCGCGTAGAAGCAATACAAAAGAGGAGTTGGCGGGATTTATTCTTGAGGAGGTCATCCATATAAAGACAGAATACCATAACAAAGCATATAGCTAGGGTTTAGGGTATATATATACTACACCCGGGTGTAGCTACACCCACGTGTGTTTCACACATGTATGGAGTATCTATCATACCGGGAGGTATGTAACATGTAGTATGGAGTATATAATGCTATTTTAATACTATAGATACTTCTAATACTTCTTTTTAGGTAGTATGTAAAAAATTCTACATACTTCTGTTTTATATGCATATATGACGGTATTTCGAGTATATAGTGTAAAATATTATGACAATTGCAATTTTTTCATGAAACTTGTTTTGGGGTATCTTAGATATAGTATATGAACATACTCAAACCGATAAAGTATGAGAAATACTTCCGTAAGGTGGTATATGAGACGTGGGTGTAGTTACACCCGGGAGTAGAAAGCATTTAACCTATATATATATATATATATATATATATATATATATATATATATATATATATATATATATATATATATATGACATATTCATACTACTCCCGGGTGTAGCTACACCCATGTGTGTTTCACACATGTATGGAGTATCTATCATACCGGGAGGTATGTAACATGTAGTATGGAGTATATAATGTTATTTTAGTACTATAGATACTTCTTTTTTGGTAGTATGTAGAAAATTTCTACATACTTCTCTTTTATACGCACATATATCGATATTTCGAGTATATAGTGTAAAAAATTAGGACAGTTGCAACTTTTTCATGAAACTTGTTTTGGGGTATCTTAGATATAGTATATGAACATACTCAAACCGATAAAGTATGACAAATACTTCGGTATGGTGGTATATGAGACGTGGGTGTAGTTACACCCGGGAGTAGTATGAATACTCCCGGGTGTAACTACACCCACGTGTGTTTCACACATGTATGAAGTATCTATCATACCGGGAGGTATGTAACATGTAGTATGGAGTATATAATGCTATTTTAATACTATAGATACTTCTTTTTTGGTAGTATGTAGAAAATTTCTACATACTTCTCTTTTATATGCACATATATCGATATTTCGAGTATATAGTGTAAAATATTAGGACATTTACAACTTTTTCATGAAACTTGTTTTGGAGTATCTTAGATATAGTATATGAACATACTCAAACCGATAAAGTATGACAAATACTTCCGTATGGTGGTATTTGAGACGTGGGTGTAGTTACAACCGGGAGTAGAAACCATATATATAGGTTAAATGGTTTCTACTCCCGGGTGTAACTACACCCACGTCTCATATACAATCATACGGAAGTATTTGTCATACTTTATCGGTTTGAGTATGTTTATATACCATATATAAGATACCCCAAAACAAGTTTCATGAAAAAGTTGCAACTGTGCTAATATTTTACGCTATATACTCGAAATATCGATATATGTGCATATAAAAGAGAAGTATGTAGAAATTTTCTACATACTACCAAAAAAAAGTATCTATAGTACTAAAATAGCATTATATACTCCATACTACATGTTACATACCTCCCGGAATGATAGATACTCCATACATGTGTGAAACACACGTGGGTGTAGTATTTTAGTACTATAGATACTTTTTTTTGGTAGTATATATAGGTTAAATGGTTTCTACTCCCGGGTGTAACTACACCCACGTCTCATATATCACCATACGGAAGTATTTGTCATACTTTATCGGTTTGAGTATGTTCATATACCATATATAAGATACCCCAAAACAAGTTTCATGAAAAAGTTGCAACTGTGCTAATATTTTACACTATATACTCGAAATATCGATATATGTGCATATAAAAGAGAAGTATGTAGAATATTTTTACATACTCCCTAAAAAGAAGTATCTATAGTATTAAAATAGCATTATATACTCCATACTATATGTTACATACCTCCCGGTATGATAGATACTCCATACATGTGTGAAACACACATGGGTGTAGTTACACCCGGGAGTAGTATGAATATGTCCTATATATATATAGGAAGCCGTCCCCCGCGCGCCCGAGGTGCAGTGGCCGCCTGCCCCCATGACCTCCAAGGTGTAGTGGCGGACCGTCGGGGAAGATGCGGCTGCTCGTCGCGGCAACGGAGACCGGCGGCGCGCCCCCTCCTCCTCCAGCTCACCTCTCCGGAGGCTGGACGCGGCCGCACCGGAGGTCGGAAGCGACGGCACCGTTCCCGAGTGTGAGCGGCTCCGGAGCCCACGGTGTAACTACACCCACGTATCATATACCACCATACGGAAGTATTTGTCATACTTTATCGGTCTTAGTATGTTCATATACTATATCTAAGATACCCCAAAACAAGTTTCATGAAAAAGTTGCAACTGTCCTAATATTTTACACTATATACTCGATATATCGATATATGTGCATATAAAAGAGAAGTATGTAGAAATTTTCTACATATTACCAAAAAAGAAGTATCTATAGTACTAAAATAGCATTATATACTACTCCCGGGTGTAACTACACCCATGTGTGTTTCACACATGTATGGAGTATCTATCATACCGGGAGGTAAGTACTATAGATACTTATTTTTTGGTAGTATGTAGAAAATTTCTACATACTTCTCTTTTATATGCACATATATCGATATGTACGTCTCATATAGCACCATACGGAAGTATTTGTCATACTTTATCGGTTTGAGTATGTTCATATACCATATATAAGATACCCCAAAACAAGTTTCATGAAAAAGTTGTAACTGTGCTAATATTTTACACTATATACTCGAAATATCGATATATGTGCATATAAAAGAGAAGTATGTAGAAATTTTCTACATACTACCAAAAAAGAAGTATCTTAAATGGTTTTTACTCCCGGATGTAACTACACCCACGTCTCATATACCACCTTACGGAAGTATTTATCATACTTTATCGGTCTGAGTATGTTCATATACTATATCTAAAATACCCCAAAACAAGTTTCAGGAAAAAATTGCAATTGTCCTAATATTTTACACTATATACTCGAAATACCGTCATATATGCATATAAAAGAGAAGTATGTAGAATATTTTTACATACTCCCTAAAAAGAAGTATCTATAGTACTAAAATAGCATTATATACTCCATACTACATGTTACATACCTCCCGGTATGATAGATACTCCATACATGTGTGAAACACACATGGGTGTAGGTGTAACTACACCCACGTCTCATATACCACCATACCGAAGTATTTGTCATACTTTATCGGTTTGAGTATGTTCATATACTATATCTAAGATACCCCAAAACAAGTTTCATGAAAAAGTTGCAGCTGTCCTAATTTTTTACACTATATACTCGAAATATCGATATATGTGCATATAAAAGAGAAGTATGTAGAAATTTTCTACATACTACCAAAAAAGAAGTATCTATAGTACTAAAATAACATTATATACTCCATACTACATGTTACATACCTCCCGGTATGATAGATACTCCATACATGTGTGAAACACACATGGGTGTAGCTACACCCGGGAGTAGTATGAATATATATATATATATATATAAGTCTTGTTGATGCATAAATTGATTTATATTGCACTTACTAACAAAATATTTTTCTTTTAACCCTCCGGATCTAAAAAGAAGTCGACAAACCCTACACGAGGCCCGGCCAAAAGGTTGAAGCTGGAAGATGGTGCAATGCTGTCGATCGACGAAGTAGGCGATGATGGCAAACCGCTGAAACCGGAAAACACCTACCGCAGATATGTAGCTCAATGCGGAGCGATTGTTAGGGACATTCTCCCGATCACCCTTGCAGAATGGAATGAGCCGAAGAAAACCAACGTTGGCGCAAATTATGTCGACGACAGACTTAAGTAAACACTTTGGGACACAATCTTGAGTGATTTCAACCTACCGGAAGGTCTCCCAGACAAGAAGCTGGAGAAAGTCAGGGAGTAGACTCTTAAGAAGATGGCCACACAATTCAACAGCTGGAATAAAAAATTCTGGAAAAATTATGAGAAAAAGACTCCATATTTTAAGGGCCCTCTAGTGAAGATAAAAGATGATTGGGCCGCATTTGTAGCTTATAAGAAATCAGGCGTCGCTCTGGCCCGATCAAACAGAAATAAGGAGAATGCTAAGAAGAAGAAATACCACCATACTTTGGTGTCAGGTGGCTACAAGACTGCCTTGCCTAAGTGGGAATCCTATGAAAACGAACTGCGTCTAAAAGGGATCACTCCAGAGACAGATGACTGGCCCGAGAGGTCCAAGTACTGGTTGTTCGCGCATGGAGCAGTGTTGGATCCAGAGACAGTGCTAATTGTTGCAAAAGGAAAATGGAAGAAAAGAATTACACGAGTTGTAAGAAAGCTAAAGAAGGCAATAGCGGCCGTCCGAGAGGAAACATTTGTTCCCGATAGAGAGGACGACGAGCTGACACTCGCCCTCGGGAATCCTGCACACTGCGGACGATGTCGAGGTAGAGGAGGCGGGGTTGGTTTCTTTCACGGGTCTCCCGCGGACGTTGCAACATATAAAAGCCATTCCAGAAGTAAGAAGAAGGAGGCGGACCGGTTATCACAATTAGAACGCCCAGTCCACACATGGCAGGCCCAGGTGAAGCGGCAGCAGGCAGCAGGAGCAACTGGACTCAATTACCCAGCAAAGGGAATCTCGGATGGTGCTAGAAGATCCTCCAGTCGATGTCTGCCCGTCTCAGCGGAAAAGCAGCGTGGGTTCCATGCATCTAGAATATCCTGCAGTTGATACCCCGTGGATGATATCACGGAGAAGACAAATTGTGAGTTACATGTGCCAATGAAGAACATCAGTTATCCGGTGGCGAAAGGATATGCTTTACAACATCAACCTGGATCAACCTTCCATTTTGGTCAGATTCCAGCTGGATATGCTCGTGTCGGGGTCACAAAAGTTATGTCGGGATTCCACTCAATGGAGCTTGACATTCCGGGAACTGATGACGAGAAGACTTTGGGAGAAGTCGAGCATGGTATCGTCCTATGGAAGAAGAAATATATCATCTTTACAGACTCGACGCCAAGGCCACCGACTCCTCCGGGTAGAAATTTATCACCTCAAAATCCACCCTCCTTCCTCGACGATTGGGTGCCCACCGCAAGTCCATCGCCCGCGCCGTCCCGTCAGCCGACTGGTGTGCCCACTAGTCTTTGACAAAGCGGATGTTGTTCACGAAAGACAGGTCCCCCTTCATTAAACGTGCAAAGAAAACGCAGAAAGTCAAGTCTCCTGAGAAGTTAGCTCCTGAGAAACCGGCTTGCGAGATGACTATGGAGGAAATAACAGTGACCTTAAATGCCAATGCGGCAACCTTTTTTGAACGGAGAAAAGAGGAAAAACATGCCGCAACCCTGGATCCCCTAAAGGAACTTCTGAAGACTATACCAATTGAGGTAAAAGATCGCACCATTGACAACTTATATAACCCTCCACCGCCGCCGTTTACAGACTATGAGTACGGTATTATCAAGGTACATAGCTCGCAGATGGAGGAAGAGGAGGAGCAACGGAAACAAAATAAATGCGGGAAACAAGTTGCCCAGCTCGGGGAACAAGAACTACAATCGATGGCCCCGCTCATTGTGTCGTCTCGGGATCCTCAGGAAATCGAGCCTCGAGAAGTTGTATACCATGCAGACAGAGAGTACGAGACTCTTGAGATAGCATATCAATATACTCTCGTGCTGCCCCTGGTGACAAACCCCAGTGCTCTAACAACACAGTTATGGAGATTGCATAACTGGTACATGGACATCTCAAAAGATGGGACTTTCTATTTCATGGCGGGAATTAAGGATGAGCACTACTTCCAAGAATATGCTGTGCAGGTTGAGTTCTCTGAACTTTTTCAGATGTAGAATCAACGTGCTCTCAACAAGTCTATCATCAGCTGCTATTATCTGTAAGTTATTTATTTGTGTACTTTCGTTATTTAGTTAAGCTCGTTCATTGCCAGTAATTAGCCTCACATCATTCTTTTGTACGCTGTTATGCAGAATGAAGATTCGTGAATGCAGACAGCTCAAAATCTGGGACATTGGGTTAATTGACCCGGATAAAGTTCATGTCCAGACTTTAGAAAATCAACCCGACGCCATAGAGGATGTTTTACTGAATTTCTTTAAGAGACAAAGTTCCAAAAAAGAAATACTTTTTCCTTACAACTTCAAGTGAGTGTTACTGTCTTGTACACATTCTTTTTTGCTTTCCTGATATTAAGTGCAATTGATGAGTTCTGAATAACGTGCGCAGTTACCACTTCATTCTCCTGATTATTAGACTCGACGATGGAGAAATTGAAATCTGGGATTCAAAAAGAACAAATCAAGATGCATACAAAAGCCTGCGTATAATACTCAATGAAGGGGATCGCAGGCAGAAAACAAAAAATTTCCTAACAGCGATAACCTAAAAACAGCCAGAATCTATACTATGCAGATATAGTAATACGCAGGGGGGTCTTCGCACATACCTCTTGAAGACCGAAAGCGGGGATTACGCTCCCGCACAAGCGTTGTCGATGAAGCCGATGAAGACTTCGATGCCGTGTAGAGGAAGCAGACCTCTAGCACCACAAGTGTGATGCCTCGCAGGGAGTCACACACGTACGGTGAAGCCGACGCACTCCGGGCTCCGATCCAGGGACGAAGCAGCGGAAGACTTGGGACCGGGAGACCAGCAGCACGACGGTGTGCGTATGGTGGAGAAACAATTCCGAGGCGCAACTCCAAACTTGGGAATCACGTGATCCTCGGAGAGAGAGAGAGAGAAAACTGTGTGTTCCAAAGACCAGGGGGTGCCCCTATATATATAGGAGAAAAAGGGGTGCCCAACTTGCCAGGCTGGGGGTGTGGGACTAATCCCACAGCCCCCAGCCGGCCAGCCCCTTGCGCCGGCCTAGGTGGGCCCCTTTCGGCCCACCTAGGGCCGGCCGAACCAGCCCCCTCCCTCATGGGGGGGAAGTCCCCCCCCCCCCCCCCCCTCATGGGCCTCTTTGCCCAAAGAGGCCCATTAAGGGATTTTTGGCTTTAAAAATTCAGAAAAAATTAAAATAAAATATATTTAAGTATTAATTACACTAATTAATATCAAATACATATTACATAATTTGTTCTGGCTCCGAAAACTATTTCGTCGCTGCCCGATCTCCATCGGAACTTTCCCGGGACGTTCCCGGTCTCTCTTTTCCTATTTTTCTCTTCCGGTAAAATGTCGACTCCCCTTAAGCGTGCTACCCTAGCGGTTCGATTACCTCTCCAGACATGATCGAGACTCCTCTCCGATCAATGACTAATTCGTGGACCTTGGATACCCAGAATTAATCCCTGCGAGATAACGAATACTTTTCCTTATCGAACCTGGACGTCTGAGTCTTAAACCTTTTGCCACGCGATACTTAGCGTGTCCGAGACTCGTTCATAGATATCTCCATACCTAGCTTGATCTCGTTATCGACACCGCTAACTTCTACTCGTCCATGATCTTATGTCCTGGTGACCCAGTCACACGCTTGCAAGCTCGTTTGACATAATCTCACCGAGTGGGCCCTAGAGTATCTATCCTGCTATGGGATTGGCAAATCCCGCTCTTGACCCCCCGTCTCAACATACTCCTATCCGACACCCGAGAGGGACACCTTTATTGTCACACTATGTAAGATATGACGTTGGATGCAATCAAAGTGTCTTCCAGGAATAGCAATAAGAGTAGGTCTCACGGTCGAAGGCGTAATGACTACGTCCTATAAATATTGGGTATGTCCATCACATCGTTCTACCAACGATATGACTTCATTGTCAAATAGACGCTATGTCACATGATCGGGAAACCTCGATCATCGATTGCACAATGAACCAGTCAAACAGAGGTTGCTGGGGACCTGGTTGTTTTAGGTATCACACGTGTATTAATGTTTCCGCTTAATACAGTTATAGCATGACACAAAAACGTATTATGAACAAATGAGATATGATAAATAAAACACTTTATTAATTGCCTCTAGGGCATATCTCCTACACTCAAGAGGTAATTTTAATCGCACTATATCGGCCTCTATTTCGTTCATTTACTTGATATCAAAAGTAAGTAATAACTCCTCAATTCATATTCTTTTTTGGCAGGGTTTGAAAAAGGTTCACCGAGCAAGAACCCGGTGAATGGAAAGATAAGCTGGAGTTCAAAGCTAACAAAGTAAGTACTACTACTTAACTAGGTCCGTGTATCTTTCTAATTCTTTTTTTTATTATTTGATTAAATCATATTCTTGTATAGTGGAGTCTGCAGCAACCAGATGGGACGGATTTATGTGGATACTACGTTTGTGAGTTCATTCACATAAAAGTCAATGAGAGAGTCAATAGTCAAAAAAACATAGAGGTATGCAAAAATCATTCACAACTTTATTTTTCCACCATCAATTGTGTTTAGTTTCAATCATAACTAATTTGATCTCCTCCTTTTAAAGATGGCAAGGAAGCGGAACCAACTCCTACCAACGAACCGCGTTAAAGCAATTGCGGAGAAATTGGCGGGATTTTTTCTTACGCATGTCATAAATCCATCCGGTGAATTCCACTATGTCGAAAAATAGACTCACTCCATGTAATAGCAGTGATATCTCCGTGAAAAAAGTAATGTAATTATGGGTACTTAATTTATATGTGTAGTGAATACAATTTATATGTGTACGTAGTGAGTATAATTTATATGTGTAATGGGTACTTTATAAGTGATCTCCTCCGAAACCCTTAAAAATAAGCAAAAAGGAAAATAACAGAAACCCTAAACCCCTAAAAATAAGCGCACAAGAAAAAAACAAAAACCCTGAAAAATAAGCGAAAGAAAAAAAAAACATAAACTTTTAATACCGGTTGGTAAAACCAACCGGTACAAAAGGCCTCCGCCCCCGTGCGTCCGGCTCTGCCCACATGGAGACTCTTTAAAACCGGTTTCAATCTGTGTCGGTTCCAAAGGGTCCACCCCTTTAGTCCCGACCTTTTAACACCGGTTGTGCAACCGGTGCTACTGCCTTGTTCTCTATTAGTGCACCTCTTAACGGGTTGGATATACCCAATTGCTAACAAATCCAACCACGAAAATATATTATTTATTTATTAAATTCGTTACATACATGCGCTTAACTAACTCCTCCCAAAAAACAAGGACCGGATCAGTTTTGAAGTTTCAAATTGGAATGGAAGGCACGTGCGCATGTTTCTTTCCTTCCTGGCATGTACGTATTACATATACTACTTGTGCAATTAGAAATATGTTACTTGGCGACCCATATACTTCTTTTATTAATTCGAACGGTATTATGCCAACAAAGAAAGGGTATAGTCGAATGAAAATGAGGTATACTTCTCTTGAAAATTTCTATACACTACTTTGTAAAGAGTATATACTGATATTTTTAAGAGTATATACTGAAAATTTCCTAAGGAGTATATGTTACATTTTTATGGATTATATACTGGTTTTTTCTGAAGTCAGTATATAATATTCTAGAAGGAGTATATACTTTTATGAAGAGGTATATATCTCATTTTGAAGGGGTATATAACGCATTTTGAAGGTTCATACTGCTTTTTTAAAGAGGTATATACTGCTTTGGTCATGGGTATACACATACTCGCTCTGTCCAACAAAAAATGTCACACTTTCTATCAAATTTGAAAGTATCTATACACTAAATCATGTCTAGATACATCCAATTTTTGATCAAGTTGAGACATCCTTTGTTGGACGGAGGGAGTAGTATATACTCGTTTTCTTTAAGAGGAGTTTGTTTAATACCCAAAAAGTATATACTGATTTTCTGCAAGCTATATACTTCTTTTTAGATGAGGAATATACTAGACAGACCCATAAAGGAGTATTGGCAGGCAAAAAATTAAAAGGAATGAACCAAAAAATAAATAAAGAAGCACATGATCTCAAAGACGAGGTATATATGCACGTATTGGATGGTTTACATTAATCTACCGGCAAAAATTTCCTGTACCTAATCTACGTTATGTTCACCATCCCGCCGGCGTGAACGGTGAACGTGCCTGCTAGCTACTGTACTAGGGATTGTCTCGTCCGCCCAGCACATATCGTCTCCGTCTGGTCGCCACGTCGAGCCACCGGCCGCATGCGGCTCATCTCATCGCCATGGCCGCCGTGGGCTACATGAATCTCGTCTCCTTGATGGCCACGTCGGGCCGCGCCCGTCGGCCACATACATCTCATCTCCACCGTCGTTGACGACAAGCCGACGCCGACCGCATGCATATCGTCTCCGACTCTCCGTCGTGTATCCACTTGGTCGCCCGTATTCAATATGCAACCTGACAATCGGGAGTAGCAGGACAATGAACAAGGAACTCATGGAAATTATGAAAGAAAATCTGATGCATCCGATCTGGACTGCAGCTTACAATCGATAGTTGTGATCCCAAAACATACCTCATCCGCATCAGCAGCTACTACCATGCAGCGATGTGGAAGAAACGATGAGTCGGCTGAAGAAGAACGTGATGGATGAGGTGCACGCTGCTGCCTCACGCTGGCTATTTAAGAGGACAATAAAGCCATCCCTGATCCTATTTTCACGTAACAAACTTTATCCAGAGATTCGTTGGTAGTTTTTTTAATAATTTAAAATGGCTAAACGGGCGTGGAAGTAGCCGGTGCTCAACATTATTTCGTGGTGGGAGTACATACACCTACCTCGTGTATGTATCTTTACTATTAAATGGGAGTTCGTACGTAAAAGTGAAAATTTTCCACCGCTGCCTCGCACGCGCCGCGCCCACACCGTTTCCCTTCCTATTATTCCTCCTCTCCCATCCCAAACCCCAGCCCCGTTCGTTCGCGATGGAGGAGCCGACCCAAACCCTGGCCGCCGGGGAGTTGGTCTGGGCCAATACCAAGGGCCGCCCCCACTGGTGGCCCGCGCGCCTCCACGGACGCCACCGTCTCCTGCTTCGACTCCTCCCCCACCTCCTCCTCCGCCACCAGCCTCAGTCGCTTCGCCGACCCGGCCGCCGACAAGATGGCGCGGGCCTGCGCGGCCCCGGGCTTCCTCGGCGCCCTCGACCGCGCGCACGCCGCCGCCGTCGCGCTCCTCTGCGCCTGCCTCACCTGCGCCTGCACCTCCCCTCCCGCGCCCGTCAGAAGCAGGGGGTGCGCGGAGGCGGCGGCGGGGCGTCGGGAAGCAGCGCCGACGGTCACCAACGCCGGCGGTTGGACGACAAGGCGCATGTCGCTCTTTTAAGATTTTTACGTACAATTTAATGGCTAGAAAAGGGGAGTCTTCTACTAATCGGTTTCTTTGAGATATTTATTGAAGAGTTTATCTGTGGGTAAATTGGCCTGAGAACTTAACTTGTGTCTGTTCAGACGATGACGGCAGAAAGCCCCCTGATAAGCAATGTGTGTTTTAGTAGCTAAAACAGTACCACATACTATAGTCGTCATAAAACTATAGTATATATTTGATTATCCCATGTTTGCATTGGTAGTTTTCAATGAACTTAAATAAACCCTGCCGCACTAACAGGCTCCTGATTTTCCTTCCATGTGTCTGGCTTAAGAATTTCTTTTGCAGTAGGTGGTGGGTGACATCTGCTGCAAATGAGTTTACTGACACATATATACTTTCACTAGATTTATATTATATTATTTCTGTTACAATGGCTATGTTTTTTAAAAGGGGGGCGATTAATTGCTTTTGCTTCATGTGGCCTTCTTTCTGCACGTATTTTTTCTTTGGCTGCCTAAAATGTAAATATCTCAAGGTCTAAATACACAAGAAGAAAGTTTGTTGGTCTTCCTTGATAATTATAACCTGGTGGGTCTCATCATTGTTGCCTTTTGATATATTTGTTCACTTATAAAACATTCGCTTTTCCATTTCAGGTTTGTCTTCATTTTATCTTGAGAATTTTTTTTCTGATTTTACAAGCCAATGAAGAGAGAGGATCATTACCATAAACAAAGATTGTGGTGTTGAATATTTCTCTGGAAATGAAGCTAATTTAGATAGTAGCCCTTAGCCTAATGCATATCAGCTAGGCTAGGGTCTGGTGAATCTGGTCGACCGTGAGCTCCAAGGTGTATTGTTGCCTACATGTATTATTGCTTTTTCCAGGCTACAATGATAGCTGGTTGCTTTACCTCTAGGGTGTGCTATTGTTTAATGGTTCCTTTGCAGCTAAAGAAATGTGCTGCTTGCGTGGTCATCTTTGGCTCATGATTAAGTAAACCTGAAAATTTTGCTCCGGTACTTCGAGCGACATATCTGAGTATTCTTAATTGTGAAATTGGTCTTCTGTAAGTTTATCCTGGACATCCAATATTTCAACCATTCTACAGTTTGCACCATATTATTGATTTATTGCTCAAGTTTTCCTTCCTTTTTGTTAAGAGATAATTAGCTTTTTTTAGGCATGCAACAGGTCTGCCTCGTTATACTCCTAGACTAATCTTAAATTTGTTCATGCTACAAAGTTCTATTGTTATTGTTTAGACATGTTTTATTTGTGTTGAATGCACACGGGAGCAAAAGTGCAACCAATTACTTATATTAGAAGGAGTGGAAATACGGTAGGACAAAAATTATTTTATGAGTTGTGTTGTGGAATATAAAAGTTCACCATATTGCAAATGTGCTTAAGTTTAACTTCTATTTTTTCAGATTATATTTCTTTTCTTTAATGCACACGGAGCAATGCTCATTACATCAGAAAGAAACATTTCTTTGCAAAATGAGTCAGAAAGAAACATTTCTTTGCAAAATGAGTCATAGAGCAAATATTGAGATACTATCTGGCAATTTCTTTCTATGCTCGTGATATATGGTTAAATGTGTATTTATAAAAAAAGCGTATATGACACATAATTTTCTTCCCCGTAGCAACGCACGGGCATTCAACTAGTATGTATATATATACACGTTGATATATATGTGTGTGTGTGTGTAATAGCGTAGAATATATATGTATATCTAAATTATATTATATATCAACGTGTACCGTATGTAGTAGCGTAGAATACATATACGAAAAGTATATTACGTATACATCAACATGTACCGTATATATGTACAACAGTAGATGAAAAAGAAAACAGAAAAAATGAAAAAAAAAAAAGGAAACGAAAAAAAATTGCAATACCCTAAAACCCTCAAAACTTTAGTACCGGTCGGTGTTACCGACCGGTACTAAAAGTTTCTGCGTACACGTGGAGGCCTTTAGTACCGGTCTATACGCAACCGGTACTAATGCTGGGGGTTTTAGTCCTAGTTGCGCAGTACGGGTTGCATAACCGGTAATAAAGGCCCTTCCCGACCGGTACTAAATGCCTGTTTCCCACTAGTGTGTTGAGAAAATGGAGATTTATAGGGAGAGGATAATCAACCTAGCAGTATACCATTGGACAACAAGTTTGTGCTCGAGTCAAAGTGGTATGGAGAGGATCGAGGATACAGATTTATAGGAGGGAAGAGGTAGTATAGTAACGTACGTACCATAAATCCATCATCACTCGCCGCATAGACATGTTGGCAGCCATTAGAGGTTTGCATAACTGAAAAATTAACACGGCGTTTATTCGGGGGCAGCCACAAGCGACACATCATATCGTCACCATCAAAGATGAGGGGTCACGGGTCAGGGTGCAGGTGGGAGTGGGCTGCCCACGGAGCCCTCTACCTAAGCCCACTTAAAATCATACGTGGGGGCCTACGGGTAAGGGTCGATTTTAGATGTGAAGGGGATCGCAGGCAGAAAACAAAGATTTTCCTAACAGCGATAACGTTAAACTAGCCAGAATCTATACTATGCAGATATAGTAGTACGAAGGAGATCGGTATACACACCTCTTGTAGACCGAAAAGCGGGGATTACGCTCCCGCACAAGCGTTGCTGACGTAGACGCCGTAGCCGACCTCAAGGTCGCGGAGAACTTGGCGCGACGAAGAAGACGATGATGCGGCGATGTCGATGAAACCGACGACAACCTCGAGGCCGTGTAGAGGAAGCAGACCTCCAGCACCACTAGCGTGGCACCTCGCAGGGCGTTACACACATACGGTGAAGTCGACTGCCTCCGGGCTCCGATCCAGGGACGAAGCAGCGGAAGACTGGGACCGGAAGACCAGCTGCACGGCGGTGTGCGTATGGTGGAGAGAACTCCTCCTTGGCGCAACTCCAACAAGGGAATCACGTTATTCAAGGAGGAAGAGAGAGAGAGAAATTGGTGTTTTCAAAGGCCAGGGGTGCCCCTCTATATAAAGGGGGATGGGAGCAGCCAACCTCGCCAGCCGGGCGGTGTGGGACTAATCCCACACCAGCCCTGGCTGACCCAGCTAGGTGCGCCGGCCCTAGGTGGGCCCCATGTGGCCCACCTAGGCCGGCCGAACCAGCCCTCTCCCCTTGGGGGGACTCCTCCCCCCCTCATGGGCCCTTTTGCCCAAAAAGACCCATTTAGGAATTTTTGCCTTTAAAAATTCAGGAAAAATTAAAATAAAATATATTTAACTATTAATTACACTAATTAATATTAAATACATATTACATAATTTATTCCGGCTCCGAAAACTATTTCGTCGCTGCCCGATCTCCATCGGAACTTTCCCGGTCTCTCTTTTCCTATTTTTCTCTTCCGGTAAAATGTCGACTCCCCTTAAGTGTGATACCCTAGCGGTTCGATTATCTCATCAGACATGATCGAGACTCCTCTCCGATCAATGACTAATTCGTGGACCGAGGATACCCAGAATTAATCCCTGCGAGATAACGAATGCTTTACCATTCGAACCTAGACGTCTGAGTCTTAAACCTTTTGCCATGCGATACTTAGCGTGTCCGAGACTCGTTCATAGATATCTCCATACCTAGCTTGATCTCGTTACCGACACTGCTAACTTCTACTCGTCCATGATATTATGTCCTGGTGACCTAGTCACACGCTTGCAAGCTCGTTTGACATAATCTCACCGAGTGGGCCCTAGAGTATCCATCCTGCTATGCGGACTGGCAAATCCCGCTCTTGACCCCCCGTCTCAACATACTCCTTTCTGACACCCGAGAGGGACACCTTTATTGTCACACTATGTAAGATATGACGTTTGATGCAATCAAAGTGTCTTCCAGGAATAGCAATAAGAGTAGATCTCACGGTCGAAGGCGTAATGACTACGTCCTACAAATATTGGGTATGTCCATCACGTCATTCTCCCAATGACATGACTCCATTGTCAACTGACATAAATGTCACATGATCGGGAAACCTCGATCATCAATTGCCCAATGAACTAGTTAGATAGAGGCTACTAGGGACCTGGTTGTTTATCTACCACACGTGTATTAATGTTTCCGCTTAATACAGTTATAGCATGATATAAAACACATAATGAACAATTGAGATATGATGAATAAACTATATTTATTAAGTGCCTCTAGGGCATATCTCCTTCAAGATGGCCATGTGGGACTGCCCTCGTCGCGCACGTCGGAGCTATACCTGGCCATCGGGCCGGCCCGGCACGGCACGGCCCGGTTCGCCGCCGGCACGGCACGGATGCGGCCCGGCCCACGAAGGGCACGTTTGTAATCGTGCCGTGCCGGGACGGCCCGCGTGCTGCGAGCGAAGCTCAAGCACGAGCACGCCGGCACGCGACGGGCACGGCGGCACGGCCCGGCACGGTCGGCCCACGTAGCGCACGGGCCGGGCAAATAAAAAATTCAAAAAAAAGAAGAAAAAAAAGAAATATAGCTATAAAATTCAATAAAATAAGAAAAAATAGGTATAAAATCTTTAAAAAAAGGTGAAAATAGTTAATCGTGCCGTGCCGTGCCGGCCCGCGTGCTTCAAGTCGAGGAGAGGCGCAGGCACTAACGGGCCCGTGCCGTGCCGCGGCCCATTTAAGTCATGCCGTGTCGTGCTTGGGCCGGGCCAAAAAAAGCGTGCCTCGTGCTGGCCCGTTTGGCCCGGCCCATTTGGCCAGCTATAGTCGGAGCCCACCTTCCCCCACATCAAACTGCTATCGTTCCCCACATCGCAATCGAACCCTTCCAGAGAGAGCTCTACTTCACCACGCGCGCGTCACCGGCGGCAAGGGCGCATCGCGTCGACACGCCGAGCTTCCGCTTGAGAGGATTCGACGACAGGGGCCGCGAGGGCGGGCTCCGGTTGCGGGCACCGAGAGGCTTGGCCGTGGAGGAAGGGGAGCGGTTTGGGGGTGCGTTGTGGAGGAAGGGGATCGATGTGATCTGATCGATCAAAACTTAAAATCGGCTTATCTCCCGTCTCCTCCCCTCCTCTCCTCATCTTGCTGCTAGGGCTAGGGCTCTCGCAGCCTCGCTGGCTCGCCGCTGCCTGCTGCGTTCGCTAACTCGCTGCAGCCGGCAGTGGGCCCGGCCGGCCGGCCGCCTGGAACGCTGAAGGTACTCAATCGCTGGCACGATGGAAGATGGATTCGAGATAAAGTGAGCAATCCTAGCTGCTCTGTTGCCTTACATGGAGTCTAGTCGATCCGTGCATGCATCCGCCGCAAAGCATCATCATCTCCGGGTGAGAGGTGAAGGGAATATGCCCTAGAGGCAAATAAATAAGTGGTATTTATTGCATTATTCCATTAAGTTTATAATATGTTTTTGTATCATGCTATAACTGTATTAATCGGAATTGTTAATACACGTGTGATACATAGACAAACCAGAGTCCCTAGTAAGCCTCTATATAAACTAGTTCATTGGGCAACAGTTGACCGAGAATTTCCGGTCATGGACAATTGCGTCGGTTGACAATGAGGTCATCTTATTAGTGGAATAAGGTGATGGACATACCCAACAAAGTATTGCAACAGGATCGTATCACAATGTTGGTCATTTGCAATAGGAAAGTAATATGATAGTTTATTCCTCAGACCGTGAGATCATATTAATTGTTGCTCCGTAGGTTACTCTGAGTGCATCAAACGTCATATCTTATCTAGTGTGACAATAAAGGTGTACCTCGTGTATCTCGAAAGAGTATGTTGAGGCGTATGGATCAAGAGCGGGATTTGTTCATCCTTGTGATAGGAAGATACTCTGGGCCCACTCGGTGAGATTACATCTATAGAGCTGCGCAGCTAATGACTAGGTCATGGAGATGTAATATCACAGACGAGTTAATAAACCTTTGTCGGTAACGAGATACAACAGGACATCGGATGTTTACGATCATATCTCGGACAAGGTAGTATCGAAGAAACAAAAGGAATAGATATCATGTTTATGGTTCAACGACGATATTCGTGGAATGCACAGGGACCGTTACAGATGTCCAGGTCTCCCTGGCGGTCATTGGCGAGCGAAGGGTCTCGGCCATGTTTGGAGTGTTCTCGAACCGTAGGGTAACACGCTTAAGGTCTTAGCGACACGTGGAGAACGTTGGTATAATTTATTATTGGAATAAATATGGATTTAGGAGAGAGAGAAATAAACCGGAAAAGTTCCGGTAGCATCGGAAGGGTTCCGGGAATGACCGAAGGTAGTTCGGGTGGTCCGGAAGTTGTTTCGGAGTCACAGAATATTAATTAATGTATAAATATATTAATTATGAATTATATATATATTTTATATTAATTTAATATTGATTAAATCAATTAAAAGAAAAGAAAAAGGTGGCAGCCCACTTAATGGGCCAACTTGGGCCCATGTGGAGGAGGCGCACCAGGTGGGGGGAGCCCACCTGGTTCGGCCACGGGGGGGGGGGGGGGGGGGGGGCGGCCGAACCCCCCTCCCACCTCCTTTTCTTTTGCTTTTGTTTAGTCCCGCATGGGGGAGGCAAGGTGCTTGCACACCCCCCTCCCCCCTTTATATAGATGGGCAGGGTAATTGATTTAAGGACAATCTAAAATACAATTAATGTTGTATACGCCGGCCTGAGTTAATTCTCCGCCCGCTTTTCTCTCTCTCTCCCACCGAGGCTATACCGTAGTGCCCAGTCGCATCGCGGGGCAACCCGTTTGATCAAACTATCTCCTTGTTATTGGAATTCTGATTGATCAAACAAGAGATTCAATGCACTATCGTTATGCTTTGGCCAGGGGAAAGTGAAAGTAAATCAAGTATCTTTGGATCAATTCCCTTCTTTTCCTATAGTTTTTCTGCAATTCATGGATGGAATCGAGGGATTCTACTCTCTGGGTAGGTAAAGGCCGAAGCAAACGAAATGCAAGAACTGTCACGCAGAAGTCACACAGTATGCTGATCGTTCTGAAATGATAAAAAGTATGGGATTTCATAAGAGATTCAGTTATGCTTTATCCGTCGCTTTGTTCCGGTGATGTAGTAGACCTATCCTTCGAAATAGTAGGGCAAAGAGAGCGGCTCCATTGATTGTGAAAGCTAGTCTGTTATTCCAGGAGTGGAATTTGCATTCAAAAGTTAGTAATTTGAAATAATAGGAAAGCTTGATATTTTTGGTATAGAATGCAAACTTCCAGCTTCCTTCGATTTTGCAATATGACTGGTGGCCTAGTCTCAAGGAGCCGGTGCAATTTGGTACTTCATGTACTTTTTATTCCCAGCAGAGCAACTGGGTCACTAAAATTCCACCAAAGTTCTACTCCTGCGATCTCAACTAGACCTGAGTGACCGGGGGTTGTCGTTAAGCTCCGTATGTGTGCGAGTACTCGGAGGCACCACATTTGAGGTGCTAGGGCGACATCGTCACGCCCAGCCGTCGGCGCCCTGCCGCCGACGCCCAGTTGCCGCCGGCACTCAGCTGCCGCCGCCGACACCCCGGCGCCCGACGACCTACGCCCGGCGCCCGACGCCCGGCGCCCCGGCGCCCGACGCCCGACGCCGTCGGCATCGCCGCGTCATCGTCTACTTCGTCGCGCCAAGTTCTTCGCGACCTTGAGGTCGGCTACGGCGTCTACGACAGCAATGCTTGTGCGGGAGCGTAATCCCCGCTATTTGGTCTACAAGAGGTATGTGACCAGTTCCGAACACCGTTACCGCATTACTAGATAGATAGATCCTGACATGTTTGGTATTCGTTAGTTAGAAAAATTATTGTTTTCTGCTACGGAACCCCTTCAAGAGGGGCCAGCGCCGACCGCCAGGAGCTGAGCACAGAGCTGTGCGATGGATCAATGTTTGGTGAAGCAATGCGATGCTTGAGGCTTTGGCCTTTGTTATTTGCCTCTCCAAGTTAATATTATTAGAGCATCTCTAACAGCTGCCCTATTTTAGCCTTCGTGCCCTAAAAACCGTTTGTTAAGCACGAGAGGGCAAAAAACGCTCTCCAACAGCTGCCCTATGACGTACCCTATTTTGGGGCAGCCCTAAATTTTGCTCCTCTCTGCCCCCACCTCCCCGCGCGTGCCCTATCCTTTCCTTTTCACCCGCGCGCGACCAACCGCCACGCTGAAATCCTTTCCGCCCCGACCCGCCATTCCGGCCGACCGCCGCCGCCGCAAATTCGGCCGCAAATTTGACCGCCGCCGCCGCCACTCCTTCCCCGCCGCCAAATCCGGCGCCGATTCGGGTGGCGCCTGCGACGCCCGCCTGCTATTCAGCCAGCCGCCTGCTCGCCCTCGCCGCCTCGCTCAGCCCCTGGCCCGACGTGGGCGTGCTGAGCCGGGCGATGGAGGAGCGACGACCCGAGCGGCGGCCTCAGCGACGGCCCGGGCGGCGGCCTCAGTGACGGTTGCGGGCGCTGAAGTGGCCGGGGCCGGTGAGGCGCGCGGCGTGGCTCCCGGCGCGCACGTCACGGCTTCCCCATCCCTCTCTTAGAGGACAACATCGCCATCGGCAGCTTCCGCGCCACCGCTCGAGGCGTATCCGTCGTGTGCGCCGCCCGGAATGCGAGCTGGCTGCACGCCCCGAGCTCGCTGCTGCTGCACAAGGTCTGCAGGTTGCCGGCGCCGGCCGGCCCCTCCCCTTCTTGCTCGTGTCCATCCGTCGCGAGCTAGCTGCAGGACGCCATGTGCGGCGCAAGCTAGCTGCAGAGATACGCCCACGCGAGCTAGCTCCAATTATTGGGGAGGTGATTGTGTTTTTTAATTTTTGTTAGGGACCTATTCGTAAAATATGGGGACCTGTTATATACAGGGATCTATTTGTTTAAAATAGGGCATGTGATAGGGCAGCTGGAAAAGTGAAAAACTACTTCGTACCCTGTATGTGATAAAACAGGTGCCCTATATGTGCTAGATATAGGATAGGATAACTGTTAGAGATGCTCTTAGTACTCAACCGCGTACGTACTCTGGTTAATTGAAGTAGAACTGTAGAAGATGTAACAGCAGCGTGCAGCGATGTGAAAGGCAGCAGAAAAAATAGTGCGCATGTGTGGGTATTTGTGGGCCGCCGCGGGATGCCCACTTAATTTGATGGGCTACCGCGGAACGCCCGCCTAAGAACTGCGGGACTGCGCGGCATAAGCGGGCTACCCACAAGCAGTCCCACCTACACCCTGAGTCACGGGTCAGGCATGCACGCTCCCTGCCGCACCAGCTGGAGATCGATGCCCCCGCTACAAGGACCCGCCCGCTTTCGATCGCTGTCTACAGCATCCTCTCGCGTGCAACTTAACAGCACCAGCGGAGCCGCGGTCAGACATCGCCGTGGATTGCGGCAGGGAGATCTTCTGTCTCCTTTCCTCTTCGACCTGGCGATCGACCCCCTGCAGCGACTGATCGAGAGTGCGACGAAACTGGACGTTTTTGCGCCGTTGCCGGTTCGGGAGGTGTCCATCCGGGTAAGCCTCTACGCAGATGATGCTATCCTGTTCGCCGATCCAAATCGGCAGGAGATCCTGCATCTTCTCGCGATCATCGAGAACTTCGGCAATGCTCCAGGGACTGTTGCTCCAGGCTTCGAGGGAGTGCTAGCCACTTTTCCTCTGACCTCCAGGGGTTGTTGCTCCAGGGCTTCGAGGGAGTGCTAGCCACTTTTCCTCTGACCTACTTGGGGCTGCCGTTGGCTCTCGGCGGCTGCGGTTAGTTCATCTCCAACACATCATCGACCGCGCGCACACGCAAAGCTCGCCGCATGGAAAAGCGGCCTTCTCAATTGCGTTGGGCGACGCGCGCTCACGGCCTCGGTGCTGGATACCCAAAAAACTTCTCAGGTTGCTAGATAAAATTCGGCGCCGGTTCCTTTGAGGGATCGAACAGGAGGCAGCGGGAGGCAAATGCAAGATTTGGTGGTAGCTTCGTCTGCTCGCCAAATGTTAGCTCCACTCAGACTTAGCCCAACACTCGGTCAGACGTTCATGTACACACGGGCCAACTATAAAAGGAGAACTCATTCCATCCTAAAGGCCCGGATTGACAGGAGGAAGAATCTCTCCCTTATATGCTGGGTGTGGCCTCTTCCCCTAGGCGAGGTGGGACTAAACTTGAGCAGCCTCCACTAGCCAACAGCAGCCCTAACATTCCATCCCCATAGGAAGCTCCCAGGTGGGCATGGAAATGCTGCCTCTGATACCAGATGTTAGCGTCACTTAGCCCAACACTCGGCCTAGTTTCAGACGTTTATGCGCACACGACCCAACTACAAGAGGAGAGCACATTCCATCCTAAAAATTCAGACTGATAGAAGGAGGAATCTCTCCCTTATAAGCTGGGTATGGCCCTCTTCCCCTAGGCGAGGTGGGACTAAACTTGAGCAGAGTCCACTAGCCAACAACAACCCTAACACCAAAGGATTATGTCAGGCTAGGGTTTCTTAACCTACATAAATTCGCAAGGGCGCTGCGGATGCGTTTGGTTGTGGCAACGCTGGAAATTGTCGGACATGCCGTGGGTCAGCATGGAGGCGCCATGGGACGATCTGGATCACGAGATTTTCACAGCGGCCACCAAGGTAGGATTAGGCAACGGCGCCTCTTCAAGCACTACAGACGGAAGGTCGTTCGGAAGGTCGTTCGGTGGCCGAGGCGCTAGTAAACCACCAGTGGGTGCTAGATTGATGACCCACAAGTATAGGGGGTGTATCGCAGTACTTTCGATAAATAAGAGTGTCGAACCCAACGAGGAGCAGAAGGTGTTGACAAGTGGTTTTGATGAGGGTTTCACTGTAAACACTAGCAGACAAGTTTTCAGCAGACTTTGATATGACAGATAAATAAAGTGCGAGTAAATAGAGCGCGGCAATTATAATTGCAGCGAGTGGCCCAATCCTTTTTAGAGCAAAGGACAAGCCGGTTTGTTTACTTATGATGACCAAACGTTCTTGAGGACACACGGGAATTCTATCTAGTGCTTTCGCTTCATATTGATGATTAATCTTTAGTGTTTGGATAAGTGTCGTGTGGGTGAACCTATGCTAATGCACCGCCCTTCCTAGGACTAATACATACTTATGATTATACCCCTTGCAAGCATCCGCAAATACAAGAAAGTAATTAAGATAAATCTAAGCATAGCTTTAAACTCTGACATCCTGCTATCCCTCATGCATCGGAATATCAACGGGGGTTTAGGTTTCTGTCACTCCGGCAACCCCACAATTAATAACCGAGTACACGATGCATTCCCCTAGGCCCATAAAGGTGAAGTGTCATGTAGTCGACGTTCACATAACACCACTAGAAGAATGGCACCACAACTTAAATATCAAAACATTAAATATTACTCAACATAGTTCACTACTAACATCTAGACTTTTCCCATGTCCTCAAGAACTTAACGAACTACTCACAACACATCATATGGTACATGATCAGAGATGATATAATGATGGATAACAATCTGAACATAAACCCTAATTCAACGGTTTCACTCAATAGCATCAATAACAAGAGTAATCAACACCGGGAGAGTTTCCCCTATCAAATACACAAGGTTTAGCCCTAGATGTTACAACGGGAACGGAGTGCACCGATGGAGATGACGGCGTCGGCGGTGGAGATGGTGGTGTTGGCGATGGTGATGGAGTGCAGCTCGATGACGGTGACGATGGCGACGATTTCCCCCCTCCGGGAGGGAATTTCCCCGGCGGCAACGCAGCCTGCCGGAGAGCTTTTCTCTCTCTGTCTTCTCCGCCTCGTGGTGGCGGCGAAGAGGATTTCTGAACACCCTCATGGGCTCCACGAAAACGGGCATATCTGGAGCATCCGGACTCGGATTGGGCCGAATTTTTAGTCCAGGTTTATTCAAATAAAATTTCCTACAATTTCCTCTTCTGTGTCACCTTCATTTGACGTCGTTTTCAGGACCAAACGTAATAATCTTCAAAAACAGTTTTCAGACAGATTTCTGGAAAGTCCCAATTCGACTCCAACAAGGTTTCCTTTTATATTCTTGATAATTTCTACACATCAAAGAGTAAAACAAGGACATTGTGCACTTTTGCAACCATTAGTAGGTTAGTCCAAATAAATGATAAACTTAATATATAAACAAGTACTGAAATCATAAAAATGGCATGAAACAATCAAATATTATAGATACGTTTTGGACGTATCACCGCGCCTGGGCATGGTGTGGGCCCCCTGGGCCCCACCTCAGGCTTCCCTTTTGGCCTCCTTCGTGATCTGGTGAGAAAATAATTACCAGGTGTTTCGTTTGATCTTCTGAGCTTCGCAAATATTGTATCTCGATGATGCTTTTTCCAGCAGAATTCAGACTCCGGAGTTCCATCCCCCAATGATCATCAATCATGCAAAATAGATGAAATAACATAAGCATCATCTCCAAATACGAAATATATCAATGAATAGCAGTAAATTATGATATAAAATAGTGATGCAAAATGGACGTATCATAGATCTATGGCACGCTCCTCAGCACCAGATCCTGCAGGAGTTCCTCGAGCTATGGCGGCTTGTCAACACGACGAACATCCAGCTTGTCGACGACGAGCCAGACACAATTGTCTAGATCCTCTCCACCGATGGGGACTACAACGCAAAATCTGCATACCGCATGCAATATGAACGTCGGATTCTGAGCACGATGCCGGAGACGGTGTGGTCGGTCTGGGCACCGCCCAAATATGCCGCTTCTTCACCTTGCTGCTCCTCCAAGACCGGCAATGTTGCGTGGATAGATTGATGCGGAGGGGGTGGCCAAACAACTATTTCTGCCCGATGTGCATCAGGAACCTGGAAACATCGATGCACCTGTTCTTCGAATGCCCGTTTGCCAAATTGTTTTGGCTCTCGGTGGCAACCTGACGGAACTGCTCTGCACTAAACCCTAACGGATGGCGAGAGTGTCGCCCAGGTATGGAACAAGATCGTCGCCGACAAGACACCATCATGATGGAGTCCGGTCGTTCGTTATCCTGATATGCTGGGAACTGTGGCGGGAGAGGAACAACAGGGTTTTCAAAACCCAAGCCTCTAGCCTACTGCGGGTTTTGAATTTGGCCCAAGAGGAGGCCACGGCGTGGGCAAACGCTGATGTGAAAAAACTCAGGCGTCTGCTCTAGGAACCTCCCTGAACTTGGTTCAGTTAGCTTATTGTTTTCTCTAAATTTCTTTTCGGTTATTCCTTGACACATGTGCCACACTGTAAATATTCTACCTACTAATCGATCGAAAAGCCAGCAATTGCTAGATCTTTAAAAAAACAAGAAACCGACGGGATTTTTGTGAAATGCAACTCCACAACCCGCTTATCTATGGCCGTTCAAATATTTTTATGATCCGTGCATAAATTATTAATGAATCCTTAAATACCATGCATCATCAATAATTTATGTACATGCATTGATATAAAAATTAGATTAATGTACTAACAAGAAATTTATGTATATGTATTGACAAAAAATTAAAACCACACATTAACATACATAGAAATAAAAAAATTATTGGATGTAAAATCAAATAAACGGGAAAGATCCGTAGTTATGATGGAAAAACCACATTGAGATTATTAGCGAGCTCCCGTGTTTTGGACGCCGTAGCGCCGAAAGCTGAACGCAAAGCAGTGGTTTGAGCGGAGACGCTCCGCCCTAGCTTGCATGCGGGAAAAGGAGACTCGAACGCGTTTCGACTTTCCGTTTATGAAGAAAATAGCTTGCATGCGCTCTGGGCGCCCGCTAGATCTGTCCTTTCTTTTGACCTTAACGGTGACGACTTACGACGGAACAAACCGGTTTCAATTGAACTACAATATATATATACGCAAATTCTTTATCTTGCGCGAGCTCGATCTTGACAATCGCGTGCTCACGCGAGCTGGCCGTGCAATGGCGATCGGACGTGACTCGCTACACGCGCTCCCTCCATCTCTAATAAAAAAAACTCCCCGTGGCCATATCAAGTCCTGACTATGAGTCACTGACGTGTAGGTCCCGTGTGTGGTGGGCCTCACGTGTCAATGACCCAAAGTTAGGAAAAGTTAGGGTTGGTAAAGTTAGAGGATCTCAATCCCATGGTCACCAGGATTGAGACAGTGTGCAAGTTTGTTTTGTAGATGTAAACTATTTTTAGTACTATTTGTGTCCTGTCCAGATCACACAGACATTATTCTCGAAGTAGATATAAGGTCAAAATTTACGTCTCATGGTAGATATGATTTCAAGCGCCAACGTAACTCCACACGCATTCTTCAGTGTTAAATTTTGGTGTTGAACCGTCGATTGAGGCTATCTCTGGTTGACATTTTTCAATGATTTCTCTCGTCGTTTGTCGTGTGCAGATCTTTTTCAGGAGGAAAGGAACAGTGAATTGCAACCTGTGACAACTCTTCTACGGATGGATTGACTCATTAGTTGCAACCATGTAATCTGCTAGATATGGATAATTTTTTCTATGACACATTTTTTGTTAGATGTAAAATCACAAAAAACACATGCTATGGATGAAATTTTGTGGATCTACTGGTATGTAAAATACTCAGATGTAACTTTCCCTACTCCACTTTTGCTATGTGTAAATTCATTAAACGGTTTGGAATGTAATTACTTGGATGTTTCTTTCTAAAAAATTGCTAGATGTCAATTATTTGGATATACATGCAGTTGCTAGGTGCAACTTTTTTTTAGACGTAAACTCCATGTAGAAGTAATTTAACCATGATTTTGTGGGATCATACTCCTTACCATCTCTACTTTTAAATATCATTCATTAATTCATACTAGCCAATTTGGCGCGGCGACACGCCTAGTTTTAAATGTCATAATAAGTTAACTATAGTGTTGAACAGAGGTGTAATTTTTTTATATTTTCCATAATTGAAGCGGGCTAATAAAAAATTATACGAACCATATAATTTAAATTTTGGTATTACAGTAAGAAATAGTCATTTTGAAACAGTACGATGCTAAATTTCATGCAAATCGACGTGTTATTGTTGGAAAAGGACGCACAAATTGTTTGTCCTGTCGTACAAATCTTACTATATATAGATCAGAATAGTCAAGGTTGTCGCCACGCCCTAGGTGTTAACTCATTTGAGTTTATGGTTAGGTTTCATACTGACAGGAATCTTAGTAGCTCCTAGATGTTAGCAAATGCACACACTGAACTGTACGATAGATTACACAGACAGCGCGCTTGCTGAGCTAAAGGCCGCACGCCTCGCCCATGAGATATGTCAATAATTCAAAGGATATATTATACGTAATGAGCATAGAAGCAACGGAAATAAATGCAGTAACTGTAATATCAGAGTAGAAAGAAAACTTCAACGGAAAGGGCATAGAAGCAGCAGCAGCCAGACATAATTATGAAAAACTGAATGTAATTTCAGAGCTAAGTTTGCATATACACATGTTGAGCACCAAATACGTATAAAAAACAAACAAAATTGTATTTGCTTTTGATCCACTTGGATCAATACACCATGTAATTGGCTGACATACAGCCATCTCAATGTTTGTATAATGCCGAAGGATCCTATAGGACCACCTCGTAAAAGAGAGCAGATTGCAGAGCAGAACAGTGACAGGAATACAACTAAAAAAAAAGAGGAGATGTTCCAACTTTCTATACCTGAAGCTCAGATATTTGCACATTTATAAGCATAAAACTTGTTCTATAGCCTGGATAGCAGAATGAGCAAGTATTGTTGTATAACATACTTCAACAACAACAAACCTCTGATTCAGTTATCTCTTAAAGCATACTTCCAAAATAATTGTCGACGTGTAAACAAAATGATGTTACTAACTTGTAGTTCACCCCTCTCATTATCTACAAATCAATACTCACCAATTATGGTTAAACCCTTTCGTCATCTCTTGTTGGGAATTTGTAAGATATTGGTCTTTTGTTTCTCAAAAAAAAAATGATCTTCGCTATGAACTAATTTTTTCATATGTTGGACCTACGCTACGCACCAACTTCTTCGAGATGCTATTTCACGATCTCAATTCTTGTCTAGATCCTGGCACTCTGACTAACCGTTCGTTTCTAGGTTCGAACAACCATTTCTTCCGACTGCACAAGCTTGTCATTCTGAGATAATAAATAGAGAAGACATGAAAATTTGGCACATAATGACCAAAATAACAATGCAAAGGAACAGATAAAAAACTCACGTCTAAATCTTTAGGTCCACTCAATCTCAGAGTTCTTGTGGAGTTCATTGGTATACCTCGTATTCATCGCCATTTGTAAATACAAATGATGAAAAGTATTTGCATCAGGTCCACATGAACATCACATCGAACAACTGTATAACTCAAGGAGAAGGTACAAAGAGTCAAGGATTACCACCGAATGAAGCGACGGCCAGCTGGAAGTAATGGGCCCATCGACATCAACAGAGTGCGAACCCTAAATGTAGTGTAACCACTGATAAAAGAAAACTATTGGGTCACCTGAAACAATTGAATTGGAACCTAGATTTAGTCAAATAAGAATCCCTAGTGGAGATTCCATGCAGCACAAGAGCAAATCAGAAACCGAGCACAGCGAATCAATCCATGATATTGCTTACCCTCTCTAGAAGGCCCCCTCGTTTTTTTGTTTATAAAGAAAGCTACAATAACTGCATTGAAATTTTTGGCTCTAAGAGCATAAAATATTGAGCCACATCCAAGATGACGCGTCCAACAGCTGCAAACATACATGTGCAATAGGAGTGTGACAAAATGACACTCTGTGGTACATGACTGCGACGATTAGTTCAAACTGAAGGAATGCATGGCTTCCTGAACGCACATCTGAATACAAAACAATCAGGGAAAACGATATACAAACTATTTGGAGCCGTCAAAATACATGTAGACTAACTGCTTCAAAAAAGTAAAGAATATCCTAGGGTGGGGAATTAATTACCTCGGTTTGAAGACTACCCAAGCATCAATATCAGCCGCTCTCCGCAAATATCACAGAAAAACAATAGGCTACCCACTCCCGAGGCCAGCCGGACACAAACCGACAACTCATCGGCGGCCCAGCAATTTTGTGTTGATGACGAAAGCCAGAATGCAGCCCTGTAGACCTGTGTGTCGAAGACGAAGAGGTAGAGTACGAAGTGATTGAAGTGGCTGAGTCAGACCACACACAAACGCCGACACCATTGAACTGTGGAATACAGACACACAGTTAGTTACCAAGATATGTAAAAGGGACCTGACAGACTGATAGTACATGAAGAGGTGCAGTTGAGCGAGAGGTAGGTCTAAGTTTCCAACTGATGCTCTTGTCGTTGGAAGCTACATAATAATGGCAATGCAATTTTCAGGTTGTAAACACTACTAAGAAAACAAAATGCTAATGAGTATCAAGTACAATATGAAGTAGCAATATTTGTCTAGAAATCTGAACCCTATTTTAGACTTCACAGTGGGAAGTAAATCTATAAGAAACAATTACAGTATCATATAAGGCAACATAAGAAACCATAGACATATCAAGCGGCCAGGCATAGTCACTGTTTCATAAGACATGTCATTACAATTCAAAAACAACAGCGGACCCAAACATATAATATTACATATTCTTAATAATCACTCAACTCCATAGATGCAAATAAATTTGTAGATAACAGTGAACAGTAAGTTAAACATGAAATAATCAATAACGGTAAATAGGCAGAAGCCTAACTTGTTACATAAGAAGTACAAAATAGCTTTAGCAGAAGCGTAAGACGCATAAAATAGCAATGTAGCAGGTGGTAATCATGAACATAGAGCGACAGTGACATCATTTATAAAATCTACATGGAGAAAACTAAATCTGGTAATGATGCATAAATGACAAATATGCCTGTACATTCACATGGAAAATAGTCATCAAGCGCTCATGTTAACTCAAAATTTCCCTAAGTAGACAAAAGGGAACCACACACGCATGTCATGTCCTGTTCAGTACATCTCTCCTAGCCAAGTAAGCTAGCTCCGGCTGATCATATAGTAGTCAGTAGCAGATTACCATGATTATAAATAGTATGAAGAGGCCATGATTATAAATAGTACGAAGAGGCCAGACCGGTTTATTAAACAATAAATTAGCAAGTGGCACTCACCAATCTTATTTGTCTTTCAGTATTCAGTAGAAAGCTGGGACACGCAGTGCAGATTCTTCTCCCATCATATGCAGTCACAAGTCCTGTCCAGAGATCGGCATTGAACTACAACATGGGCCATCTTCAGTATAGCCAGGGACGGAGCCAGAAAATGAATATAGGGGGGGCAAAGCTAGACTAATCACCGTGTGTCATCTCATGGAGGGGGCGAAACCAGCTAGATTAGCTTAAACATTGAGCCATCATGCTTAGTATTACTAAGAAAATCATGAGCATAGGGGGGGCGTAGCCCCTGCTCGTCCCCCCTTGTCTCCGTCCCTGAGTATAGCAGAGAAAGAAAACACTCCATCCTGACTCCTGTCCTCCACTTTCGATGATCTATATATGAACATACATCCATTACCAGCAGAAAGGACCAACCTGCAAGATACATCAGAACCTAGCTGAAACAACCACGATGACAAACGGGAAAATAGAAAAACAGAGCAAACAATCTGGCGCCAGCCAACAGAGCAGAGACCTAGGAGGAATTTAAGAGGGTGCGTGATGCGTACCAACGTGATTTGCAGGGGAGACTGCGGCGTACTGCACGAGATCATGCGGTCTGCTGGCCAATTAGCGGCCGGAAGCAAGATCTTCGGGTCGTGTGACAGTGTCCCGCGCCGCCGCCTATGCCGGCCGTGACGGAGGCCATGCTGCCGCTGCAGCAACACCGTGATGAGGAAGGGGAGAAGTGAAGAACTACCGGCGAGCTCGTCCTGCCGCCGCCAACCCCCTGAAATTCCTGCGTCGTCACCGTCAATTGGAGGCCGTGGCGCCCCCAGGGTCCTCGCCTTGCCGTTGCGCCCCCAGGTCCTCGCCTCCCGCGCCGGTAAGAGAGGAGGTTGGAGTGTGGCCCCGCTCCTGTTCGACCGCTCCACCGGCGGCTAGGGTTAGGGTTCGTGGCTGAGCCGATTGGAGAAACCGGAGGCGAGAGCAGCGGTGGGAAATCGAGAGAGAGGATTGTGGAGAGGAGGCGCCAGGGTGTAGCGGCATCGGAGATGGCCGGCGACGGCCGGAGCAGGGAGTGGTGGCGGCGTATCACCAGGAAGGAGTTGGGGATCGAGCTCGGGGAAGAGAAGAGAGAGAAGTGACGGAGAGAGAAGGTTACGGCACCGACCGGGCAGGCCCCCGCGTAGCGCTGCTGCGGTGGCGGACCTGGCCGAGGTCGCCGTTGAGGCACTCCTGGAGGGGGCATCGGGGAGGAGAGCCAGTGGAGGAAAAAGCGGGGAGGATGGTGACCGGGGCGAGAAAAGCCGGGAGGAGGGTGACCGGGCGACCGGGAGGGGACGGGCTGGCCACCGGGAGACGTGGCGGCATATGATTGGCTAAAAATAGCCTATGAACAGTACCAGAGTGAATTGGGGCGACGTGGCTTGATCTCAGCCGTCGGTCGCCGCGATCGGACGGTGTAAATAATCAGGGCGACGTGGAAGCACGAATGGACGCGAATTCTTCCAGCTTTTATATATATAGTAGTATGTCTAATTTGGGATCATACTTCCCAAATGTAAATCTTTTGTGTATGTAATTCTTTCTAATTTTGTTTCCTCGTAGATGTAAGTTACATGGGATCTGCTCGTGCATGTTAGAAACTTCTATTAGCCAAATGTAACCTTTACGTTGAAGTAATTTTTTGCAAGCAAAATCTAAGCTTAATGTACAATAACTTTATTCCTATGGTTTTATCATCTTGTGGCTATATTTCACTTTTATATATCATCAATTAATTTTGATTACAAGTTCGTACTTTGTGCTACTTTTTACCATAATAAAAAGGAAGGTTACACGCACGCAGGTTTTCTTCGCCAAACGAGTGAACATGAAGTCAGGAGGAAAGGAACGGTGAATTGCAACTCAAGAATGATTCTATGAAAAAGGTACAAAGTCATGTTGGCAAGCAGCAAACGGAAGATGCAAAGTTCACAGGAAACATGTAGCAATGTTCATCTCCTTTTCACGACTTGGTGTTTATATTTTCAACACCTGTGATGTTTCTCAGCAACATTCATGTAGCTAAAACTGGATGTAACCAATATAACATCTTATTCGTAAAAAAAAAAATCAGAGTGAAGCTGGGTTGTAATGCTTACACGTGAAGAGAAAAAAGAGGTGTTATATCTACTATGCCTTTTTTTACATCCTCCTGGTTGACATCTGGTACATTTTTTTACCCGGTTTGTCATGTCTAACTAAACAACTTACATCCCGGAAAGCAAACAACTATCTGGTTTCAATTGTTTTCACTTCACACTTTTTTATGAGGCCGAAGCATATGATTTTATATCACTTCACATTCCCAATGTTTTTAAAACCATCAGCAAGTTGAATCCGTAAAAATAAAATGTTACTGAAATAAATTAGGATGTAAATTTTTTTTGAAGTAAAATCAGGATGTAATTTGCTTTAGAGCCTCGACCCATCGTGTGGAGAAAAAAAGAAGGGAGAAAAAAAAAGGGGACAACTACGAATGACAATGGATACCCGATACCCGCAAACCCGACGGGTACCCGCCTTAAACGGGGAGGGTTTGGTGTAGAAAAAACCCGCGGGAAAATTTAAACCCGTCGGGTCTAACGGGTGCGGGTATGGGGATGCCAAACCCATACCCCTTTAACCCGTGTACCGGACAACCCCACATGTCAGTGTACTAAAAATCCTAATTTCCTCACAACTACACTACACCCCTATCCCACGCCGCCGGCCGGCCGCCCGCCCGCCACCCACGTTTCCCCTTCCTCTCCTTTTCTGTTCCCAGCGACCAGTCCCCACGATTCACTCCACCAGATCCAATCTCGAGCAACCGTCGCGCGCTGCCGCTTCCGCGCCGCTGCTTCTCCGCCTCATCTCATCTCATGCGCGTAGCTGTGTTGCTCGCCTGCCCGCCGCCTCGCCGTGCAGAGTCGACGGCCGCGTCGCTGCTTCTCCTCCTCAGCTCATGCGCGCGGCTGTGTTGCTCGCCTGCCGCGCCGCTTCACTGCGCGGAGTCGCCGGCCGCGTCGCCTCGCCGTGCGCGTGCTTTCCGGCCGCGTCGTGGGTACCTGTCGGGTCCGGTTAACCCGACGGGTGGGACAACAACGTTACTGTGTGGAGAGAGGATCTGGGCTCGGGCGTTTCTTTTAGGCTTATTACGCGTGTAGCCCGCGCGCGTTCTTTCTATTTTCGGAAGATTTACCTCGGCCGAACAAGGAAAGCCCATGTGAGCTCGACATAGGCCAGATCGAGACCGAGCTTGTTCCGATCCCCTCCCTCGGGTTGTTAGGATTTATAGGCTTCTCCTCCGCCGCGGCGCCGACGCGAATCCGATCCCCTCCATCGGGTTGCTGAAGAAAATAGATCGAGCAGCTCTCACCCCGTCGCACCATGGGGCTGCTGGCACTCAATCGGCTCATGTCTATGAGTCCGGATCGTCGTCGCCGGCCAATTCAAGGCCGTAGTAAGCCACCCCCACCTCTTAGCTCCCTCGGCCTATCTCCTTATTCATCTCTGCTATGCTGTCTCTGCATCACAGCTACAACTTTTGCCATCGATCTGTGACCCGTACTTTTATTTTTGTTTTGCGTTGAATCTGTAACCTGTTTGACGGTCTTACGAACAGAAAAAAGGTACTTTTTATATTTAATTTTGCCTGAGTAAAAAAAAAAACTGTTTTTCTGTGTGTTTAGCAAGGGAAATAATAGCTTGCTGTAGCAAAATAGTGCCAGTCTAAAAATACGCCATTAGCGATATAGCGTTCTATTAGCGAGACATTATACATGATTTATTTAGCGAGACAATTTTCAAAACGCTATAGCGTGCTAGTTTTTTTCCATGGTGTTTTGTTAAGGGAGCAAAACAACAGTGAACATGCCATGTTTCCTAGAAAAACTGTTTTGATGTTTACTTGAATTTGTATTGTTTATACCAAAACAACTTTGGCTTCTTTTTGAGTTGGTGTTCTTAGGTCGCACTTGGCTGATGGAGAAGAATCGGGTGTATCTGTGATGTACTTGTTTTTTCTCCCATCAGTGTCTATATTCTTCTAACCAACGCATCACGTACTGCAGATGGATTGGTGACTTCAGCTGCTAAAAGGAAGGGCTCACCCTGCCAACAAGATGACAATTCTCGGACTGCTAAAATGAGATATTCAGGACCAAGCCTTCCAGAGGTTCGCAATTAAATGCTGATCACATCACATTCAACTTATATTCCAAGTATAATACAACCGTGATTATTCTGGCTGCGCAAATTAGTGGATCAATGCGTGCTGAATAAAACTACTATCATTTGATAAAGAGTTGACTTCCTGCTTTGTACTTCTTCCCCTCGAGTAGCCGAGTGTGGTCAATATCCGGTGTCTGTAAGCATGTGTATTTGGCATATTAACATGGAAAAATCAAGCAGGCTCTTAGTTTTTAACAAAGAAAAAAAATCATTTTATACATGCAGGAGTACCTCTGAATGCTTTCGTTGGCTCACAGTTTGGACTAAGCGGTGGTTTTTTGATAATACTTCCTAATTCGAGTTAAATGGTATATATAATCTAGATAGGAGACCATAAAAAAAATCTAGATAGGCATATTTTTGTAGTTCTGTAGGGTAAATTCCATCTGCTCTGTTTGTTATCCCTTATCTTCATGCCATGTATGTGCCACTGTAGTAGCTACTAAAGCTGTTAGGTTCTTTTACATGGTACGTTACTACGTTGGACATTTGAATTGTTCAGATATAATTACCTTATTGTTAGTGTTACTCCACATGGTCCTATTTTTTTTTCATTTCCACTTTGAAGGAAGTTTTCCCATTTTTGCAACTACAATGTTGAACTTTTCCCAATGCTTGTGCATGCAGGACATATGGCATCATATACATTCCCTACTCAATCTACGAGATGCTGCACTTGTTGCCTGCGTGTCTCGTTCATTTCGACGTTCTTGGAGATGTTTTCCCAATCTCACCATAAATAAGAGAGCACTGGGTTTGGAAGACGAGATGTCGTCATCTAAAGTATTGGCTATTATTTCAAGCAAAACCAAACATATTCTGGAAAATCACGACGGCGTTGGTGTGAAGAAACTCAGGTTTCAGATAACTGATTTTCCCTTTTTCACCACATCCTCTGATCTCGAACGATGGCTTCATAAGGCTGTTAGACCAGGCATTGAAGAGCTTGGCCTAGGGCTGGTGCTGCACTCGCGTCATGCAGATGTGTTCGGATTCCCGTGCGCACTTTTACTTGATGGGAGTGGCAAGTTGATTAGGCATCTTAATCTCAGGAATTGTGCCTTCCGTCCCATGCCTGGACTTTACTGCTTAACAAGCTTGACGAGTCTTGATTTTTCTGATGTGCATATTACCGGGGATGAGTTAAGTTGCCTTCTTTCCAGTTCAGTTGCTTTGGTGGAATTGAGACTCGTTCATTGCAATGAGATAATTTTGCTGGAGATACCTAGCCTGCTGCAACGTCTTAGTCGCTTGGATGTCACTGACTGCAAAAATCTGGAAGTTATAGATAGCAAAGCCCATAATCTCTACTATTTTAGATATACTGGTGCCCGTGTACGATTATCACTTGGTGATTCATTGCAAAACTTCAAATCATTTGCTTCATCTTGGGGCCAGTTTCAGTATGCTTGCAAAAATCTTCCGCACATTGTGCCAAATCTTGAAGCTCTTGACATATCTTCATATGTGGTATACTCTTAAACTTTAGATTATTAGAAACCAGCATTATGCAACAAAAAATACTAGCAAAGTCCTTGGATAATTATTCTGAAGCATTTTTTGTATGCAGAGGGATACACTGGTGGTACCTGTTCCTGGCAAATTCGTCCACCTCCAGCGACTATGTTTTGAGTTTATTTCCCCGGACTATGATTATATCTCTCTGGTTCCTTTTTTTGATGCCTGTCCTTCCTTGGAGACTTTCAAGTTGTTGGTAAGTCATATTCCTCTTGCTGAAGAATGCATTAGTTCAAGCATATGTCTTGTCTTTTCACCATTATATTTGACATCAACATCTATCCAATGCAGGTAGCGCCAGTTGCCATGGAGCAAGAATCGATTTTACAAAATTATCCCCATGATCTAAGGCAGATACCAGGACACTTGCATGGGAACATCAAAGATGTGCAGATCGCTGGTTTCTGTTCTGCAAAGAGCCTGGTTGAGCTGACCTGCCATATTCTTGAGAATGCAAGGTCACTTAAGTCCCTTACACTGAACACCTCTTACACCTCTTACGACGGTGAAAGTTTATGTGTTTCGAACAAAAGTGGTAAATGCCTCTGGATGAGCAGGGATATAATCACGGAAGCCCATAAAACACTCCTGACTATAGAAACATACATTGTGGGAAAAGTTCCATCTTCTGTCGGGTTGAAAGTTGTGGGGCCTTGCAGGCGGTGCAACTCTCTTTAAATTTAGTGCATGTTTGTGGCTTGGCTCCAGCTTGTGGAGTCCAGGGCAAAGTGGTGTTAGCTCTAAAATTTTAGCTGAATAAGTATCGTTTAAACCAGCTGCGTGTTTGGAGTTGGGATTTCTCTTTCCTTGCACCATTTTCATGCAATTCTACATGGCACGAATAAGTTGTATTTGCATCTCTCCTTGTTTTCGTTAATTCTTCTCGGAGAGAGTGTGATGCGCACCTTGGGTAGTTGGGTCGGTACTCGGTAGAGAGGGGACCGAAAAATTGGTTTCAACGCACTCGTAGACATCGTCTTGGTAGCTCTTATCGTAGAGAAGAAAGTTTCAGAATAGTGTTGTGGTATCTAGACCCAATGAGTGCGAGCATTCCCACTTTCCCAGCCTGCGCGCTCAACACCGCGTCGACGTCGGTCTCGGACCGATTCCATCTGTTGCTATCGGGTGACCTCTCACATCCCCAAGAATCGCAGCTTCCGGTTCGAGTCCTTCTGTCTCCGCATGCCCGGCATTGCGGATGTCGTGAAGGCTGCGTGGGAGAAGCCGGTGGCGAGCGCTGACATGATCACAGTGCTCCACACCAAGCAGGTCCGCACAGCCAATGCCATTAGGAAATGGGCAGGGAGTATCATTGGAGATATGCGGCTGCAATCGGCAATTGCAACAGAGGTGGTGCACAGGTTGGACCTGGCACAGGAGGTGCGGCAGCTTTCCCCTGAGGAGTTGGAGTTCCGCACGGCTTGGCGGCGGCGGCAGAGAGAGTCCGCATGAGCCAGCGATTGAGACAAACATGGATCAAGGCTGGTGATGCCAACACAAAGTATTTCCATATGAAGGCGAGCGCTCGCAGGAGGCGGCATAACATCCAAATCTTACGATCAGGTGATAGGATCCTCACGTCTCTTGAGGACAAAAGGCAGGAAATCCACAAGCACCTTCCAGGAACACATTGGCGCTGCCAGCCCAAGGACCTGCTCCTTGAATTGGGCCGAGTTAGGCATTCACCCTACGCAGCTCGATCATCTCGAAGACCCCTTCTCCGAGGAGGAGATCAAGGCTGCTATCTTCTCGTCACCGGGAGACAAATCCCCCGGTCTGGATGGATTCATTGGAAATTTCTACAAGAAATTCTGGGGTATAGTTAAGCAGGACGTTGCCGCTGCCTTCCGACAGTTGTATGATCTCAGGGGACGCAGGATGGACCTAATCAACACTGCGAGCATTGCGCTGCCCCCCAAGCGAGGAGATGCCTCCCAGGTTACAGATTGCAGGCCCATCGGTCTCATGCACAGCTTGGGGAAGTACTTCTCCAAGTTGCTTGCAAACAGGTTGGGACCTTTGCTCGGCGAGATTGTCTCGAGGAACCAGAGTGCATTCATTAAGAAAAGATGCATACAGGATAACTTCATGTACACACAAAATGTGATAAAAGACCTCCACAGATCCAAGACCCCATGTCTTTTTCTCAAATTGGACATTGCCAAGGCCTTTGACACTGTTAGTTGGGAGTTCCTTCTCGAGCTTCTACAGGTTCTCGGCATCGGCCCAAGATGGAGGGAGTGGATAGCTATCATCCTCTCCTCAGTTTCCTCTCGGGTTCTTGTTAATGATTCCCCTAGCAGGTTGTTCAAGCATCGCAGGGGGCTACGACAGGGTGACCCATTGTCCCCCATGTTGTTCATCATCGCCATTGACCCGCTCAAGCGGTTGCTTGACCAGGCATGTGACAGGGGACTGCTTCAGCCGATCGGGCGTAGGGCTGCAAAGATGCGCATCTCCATGTACGCGGATGATGCTGCCATCTTCGTCAGACCGGATGCTAGGGATATGCAGGTTCTCCGGGAGATCCTTCTTCTATTTGGCAGGGCCTCCGGACTTGAAAACAACAATCTCAAGTCAGAGGCGTATGCCATTACTTGCGGGGACAGAGATTTCGACGACGTCCTTGCGGCTTCCCTTGCCAGCGGAAGGATTTCCCATGCAGGTACCCTGGTCTGCCTTTGCACATCAGAAGGCTTAGAGCATCTCTATCAGACACTGCATTTCGCGCGGGGCGGCATTATTCCGGCGAGTTTGCGGGTCGGGCCCAGTTCGGTGCGCCGAATAGAAACCGCAAACACGGCCTGCATTTGATTTAGGGGTCTCCGCAAATCGCCAGCTGCAACCGCTATTTATGCCGACGCGACCACGAAATGTAGGTCCAGACCGTTCCCTCCGTCGCCGAAATCCCCACATTTCTCGACGTCGGCCACTTCCGCCACCGCGCTCCAGTCGTCGATTCCGGCCTCCACCGCCACAATGGACGTGCTCCCATGGCACCTGCAGCAAAAGCGGCGCCGCTGCGTCATCGCCGACGGCGCGCGGAAGCGCGCGTCCTACAAATGGACGGGGAAGGGGCTCGCACCGTCGTCGTCGCTGTTGCGGCGGGAAACGGAGGAGTTCGACCTCCTCCACGGCCTCGCGCCGCCACCGGCTCCGCCCGCGTCTGCCGCGCCGCCCGCACCTCCCGCACCGCCGTCGCCGTCGCTGTCGCGGCGGGAAACGGAGGAGTTCCACCTCCTCCACGGCCTCGCGCCGCCACCGGCTCCGCCCGCACCTCCCGCACCGCCGGCTGCTGCCGCGCCGCCCTCGCCTCTCTCCGCGACCTCCTCCGGCACCGAGGACGAAGACGGCTTCGAGAAATACGATCCCGCGGCCTTCGAGTCCTCGGTGACTCCCGAGGACTTCGTCCCCGACGAGATCCTCGCCACGGTGACCGGCGCCGTGCAGGCGCGCTCCACGGAGGAGCTCCAAGCGGACGCCAAGCGCCGCCGCCGCGACCTCCACATCGACCAGCTCCTGCTCGACCACGGCCTCGAGCAGGACCGCCGCCAACGCTAGCAGGAGGCCAGCACCAGCAAGGGCAAGGGCAAGGGGAAGGGCGTCGTCATCTTCGTCGACGACGACTCCTCCGACGAGGAGCTAGTGAACGCTCTCCGGCGACGGCGCGGCCGCATCCTAGGAGCTCCGGTGAGCTAATTTTGGTCAGTTAGGGTTAGGGCCGCGTAGTCTAGGTGCATCTTGGGTTATCGAGCTCCGGTGAGAATTCCGGTGAGCAGCTTCGTATGTAAATCTCCCGCGAACTTTGAAAATCAAATTTGCAGTTCCAATTGCTGCGTCTGATCTGCACGTGCGTCGACTCGGGATTTCCATGAACCGCATAACTCGTTTGCGATGCTCTTAAGTGCTCCGACACTCAGTTCATCCTTGACATGTTGGGCTCGTGTCTTGCGGGCTGGGCCGGCAGGCTTTTTTCCAAGCAGGGACGGCTCACACTGGTGACCGCCAAGCTGTTACCTTGCTTGGTGTTTTTCCTCACCTCCTTCGCCCCCTCTAAATGGCTGGTGGCAAAGGCAAACAGGTTGCTCCGTGCCTTTCTATGGAAGGGATCAGATGAGTGTAATGGTGGTCACTGTCTTGTCAGTTGGCAGCAGGTTTGTAGGCCTAAAAACCTATAGGTGGATTGGGGATCAAGAACCTTGAGGCGTTCAGCTCGGCGCTTCGCCTCAGATGGCTTTGGCAGGAGTGGGTAGAGCCAGAGAAGCCGTGGGTGGGTACCCCAACCCCTACCCTACCACGGCAACAGGCATGTGTCTTTTTGCAGCTTCCACCATCGTTACCATTGGAGATGGAAACTTAGCCAAATTTTGGACTTCACGATGGCTAGATGGTACGGCACCGGCCGACATTGCTCCTTCCTTGATGCCTTTGGTCAAGAGGAAGTCGATTATTGTGGCTAGGGGTTTGGGTGACCACAGGTGGGCGAACTCTTTTCGAGTTCCTCTATCGCAGCAGCAGGTTCGGGAGTTCGTCGGGCTGTGAACCCGGTTGGGCGCGATCACCCTCACGCAGGGCTCCGCTGACAGCATTGTGTGGCGTTGGACCGCATATGGGGTTTACTCCGCGCGTTCGGCTTACGACATCCAGTTCGCAGGTTATTTCAACGCGTCAGCCATCCCGGCTTATGCTATTTGCCTATTTGGAAGGCAAAGTGGAAGGAAAATGCAGGTTCTTCATGTGGTTGCTCAGCCGCCGCCGCATCTACACGGCGGACAGGCTGCTGGCTCGCGGGTCGCGGCTGGCCTTGCAGCGCGATTTGCGTGCTCCGGAGACGGCGGACCATCTCATTCTGGGATGTCCATTCGCGAGGATGGTCTGGCGTGCAGCCGCGCGGGATCACCAGCTTCCTTGCCTTAACCCTCCAGAGTCCTCTTCGGCGATTGACACCCCTTTCTCCACTTGGTGGGCGACTGTCCGAGGCTTGGAAGGAGAGGGCCAACCTCGACGGGATTGTGGCGTACACCGCTTGGTTCATTTGGCGGGAACGAAACAGTAGGATTTTTTAGAACAAGTATAGCTCTTTTGGCGTTGTAGCGGGGTTGATTAGGAGTGCCACGGCAGCTCCTGCGCTCGCTTTTGTTAGAGTTGTAGATGATGACCTCGGCTGATCTTCAGCTAGCAGACTCATTAACTGACTCAGATTTAGTTTCACTTGTACTAAATTATCAGTGTATGTTAGATTCAGAATTGTTGGGAGTCAGTGTATGTTAGATTCAGAATTAGTTATTGCAAAGAGAAAGAGTTGATTTTGGTCTACTCAAATTATCACTTCGGTATTGATTGCGCAATGTTCACTAAAAGAATCATCACTTTCTCGCACGGATTTCCTTTTTGACGTATGGCCACTCAAATTATTCAGAAAACACGTGCCTTTGTTTATTTTCACCATTAAGGTTCCTCAACAGGAGATGGAGATCCGAATCTAAAAAAGAATGTTGTATACTTGTGTCATCTTAATTGATTGAACCTCCAGTTGAACCCATTTTCGCCATTCTCACATTACAAATGACATGAGCGGTTCAGACTTGAGACTATGAAGCTTCTGCCTTCAGAAAGTGAGCAACCACGCGCCATCCCGCCGTTTTTGCCGCAATGGCCACACCGTCCTCCTCCTCCGCGTCCGCTACCGCCTGCCGCCCTCCGCGCCCACCCCAGAGGGCATCTCGCATCGCTCGTCGCGCCCTCCCGCGGCAGCCACCCGGCCACGCTCGCACGCTCCCCTCCCTCCTCACCCTCTGGTGTGGGCAGAATACACGCTCGGTGTTGCACCAAGGAAGGTTGAACTACATCGAGATTTGCGGGCCGGGTCGACCCACCGGGTTACTGGCCCGGCCCAAACAATCAAGGCCATTGGGCCAGTTGGGTCGGCCTCATATTTTAATCGGGCCAAATGGGTCTCGCGGGTCGACCCACGTCGCTAGCTCGGAGGTTTCATTTGCTGCGCCTGCGATCGATCGAGTTAGCTTTACTCACGTGTACGCGCGGACTAGCTAGCCTGTGATTAATCACATGCCTCGTACTCGGTTGTAGTGGTGATCCGCCTCGCCGGAATAGGCCGGTGAGCTGCTCGACATGGACGACGACCCGACGGCGTGCTGGCTCTCGTGCCTCTGCACCCTCTGCTTGTTCTGCTGGAACATGGACCGGCTGGGCTTCGGCAACATGTCGTCCTCTTCGTGCACCTCTGCTTCGCGCAGCTGTGGGTGCTCAACGTTGCTGCCATGAACATCCGAAACGAGATCTTCAGCGACATGGTCAGTGCTCTGTGCGGTCTACTAGGGATGCGCGCTGGCGCAGGAGGTTCGACCTGGGAACCTGCTGCTCGCTGTCGATGCCGGCGCCGCTGTCAAGAGGCTCCGGCGGCATGCAGGTCGATATCGCCATCCTACAGCGTTTGCCGAGGTAGTTTTTAGATTCTACCATGGGTCTGTCCAGGGCACGGACGATCTCGACATTCGACAACATCTTCATTCTTCAATTGAGTTGAGGCTGTCGGTGAGGCGGTCGAGGCGGGAGGCCGGGGCGCCGGCGAGGCGGAGGACGCAATACTGGAACTGCATGTCAGTTCCCTACTCCCTCTCCTTGACCCGAGAACTGTCGATGAAGCTAAGAAGGACGAGGTCGGCCTTCTTTCCCCTCGTCTGGTGTGCCGCGTTGTGAAAGAATTGTGATATCGGGTCGACCCGAGATACCCAACGGCACAACGAGGCCACTCATTTTTCTCCAAATGGGCCGACCCATGGCCTCTAAAATTGGCCTCAAGGCCACCGGGCCAGGTCCAAGGCCAGGGCCGGGTCGACCCATTCCCATCTTGAAGATTTGCTCGCCTTGGTGTTTAACAGGCAGATTTCTGAGGCGAAGGATATGGCGGAAGCGATTTTATCTGGCTATTTCACACTTGAGGACGATGTGCTAAATGTATTACTAGTATGTTTGGTACTTGGGTATTTGAAACTGATGCTGATGCAGCCATTATGTTCTGTCGGTTAATGGTACCTGGTAGGTTTTTTTTTTAGAAAAGGAGGGTGTGCTTCCCCGGCCTCTGCATCGAGTGATGCACACAGCCATACGCACGTATTAATTCCAACCAGATTTACAAAGTACAATGTTGAACACAAACTGAAATCAACCTCTCGACAACAGGGGTCGCTACCACTATGATGGGGTGACTAACATCAACGCACATCATCTAAAATTGGAGTACAAGTTCAGCTAAACCCTCAACGCACACCGACATGTACGCTTTAGTTGCTGTCGCCGTCTTCCACGAACCCATCTTCAGAAAGGATCAACACCATGACCTCGCAAATCCGATCTGCCGTCAGCATCGCCACGATGCCACACAACGCCACCATGCGTGAGTCCATCGACCCGAAATCGAGACCCCGCAGCGCCACGCCGCCGAGACACACTGACATCGACGTGGAAGATGACAACCGCTTCGCCAGCCGACCCCCTTTAGGTAGTTCGTGTTCCAAAACGATGCCCTCAAGAGGGTACACGACACCGAAGGTGACGCCATCATCCGATCTGGGTATACCATATCTAGGGTTCCCCCAGAACACAGTGCAGGAGGTGATTAGCAGCGGCAACTCCTTCAACAAGGTGGCGACACCCACGGGCACCGCAGTCGCCGGCCAGAGTCCGGCTTTTACCGGCCGCGACCTCACCTCCCAGTCCGAGGCGGATGTGTAGCGGCGGTAGCTCCTTCAACAAGGTGACGACACCCACGGGCGCCGTAGCTGCCGGCCGAAACCCGGCTTTCACCGGCCGCCTTCCCCGCCTCCAAGATCCGAAACCAAGATGGCCGAGATCTGGAAAACGAGATCCGCACCATGGCGCCGAACTGCCCGGAGAGGGTCCGAACGCCGTCCGCCGCGTCGCCGCTTCTCCGAACGCCAGAGAACCGCGCCGCCGAGGTGCCCGCGCGCACCAAGTCCTGTCCCGAGGTCCATGCGAGCGAGGAGACGAGAGATCCCCCCCCCCCCCCCCCCCCCCCCCCCGCCGGCGGCAGCCGAGCTTTGCCTGGCCGCGCCCGTGGCAGCGGCGGGGGAGGGAGGAAGGAGGAGATCGGGGGAGGGCTGGCGGCGGCGGTAGGTTTCGCCCTCCGCGTCGCCTCACGGGGGTGACGCGAGAGGGTACCAGGTCATAGAGACCCTGGTACCTGGTAGGTATGAGGAGATTGCCAAGTACCGAGGTGCTAGTACAACTTGTGAGAGCCTCTACAAGAATAAGAAGCGTGATGAGATGTGGGAAATGTTAAGGTGCTTTTGGATGAGGGGGATACCGGATGCGCCGCTCAAATGTCCATTTTTGTGTGGCTTGCAGCGCAGCGTCCGTGCTCTGCTTGACTGAACCTGAAAACCAATTCACCTACCGGCGACTTGCCCCGTCTCAATAAGGATCTGGAAGAAAATGCTGGAAGCTTCCACCTGACAGTTGCTCTGGCCCTACTGCTACAACGAGTTTTTTTTTTAAATAATACGATTTTTTATTACAAATTCGGATTCTAGCGCGCGGAATCAGAAAATTTCAAAAATAGGGCGGCGTCGGCGTGAGTCGTGCCGATCGTCATGGCCCGTGCCGAAAAGCCCTGGTCGGCATTAGTCGTGCCGACGGCTGCATGGCTTTCACGTACTCTGGTGCGGACAGAACGTTTCGGCATTAGCCGTGCCGATCGGCACGGGCCATGCCGAAATGTTCTGCAGCCGTCGCAGAGACGCCCTGATGAATACCATGGGAGAAGAGAGGAGGAGGAGGGGCAAGGGCAAAGTTTCGTACACAATTTTTTCCCGCCACCGTTTCCCGCCATAATTGCCCCGCCACCGTTTCCCACGAGAATTCTCCCGCCACCGTTTCCCGCCAGATTCTCCCGCCACCGTTTCCCGCCAGAATTCTCCCGCCACCGTTTCCCGCCTATTTCTCCCGCCACCGTTTCCCGCCCGATTCTCCCGGCACCGTTTCCCGCCAGAATTCTCCCGCCAGCGCTTCCCTCCTACTTGTACTCCAGTTATCCTATAAAACCCATTCGAAGGTAGCCATGTGAGTCACTTGAGCGCAAGGATGGTGTGTATTGTTCCCTATGAGAAGTGTGTGTCCGGGTTTCACGATGCCGCCTCGAAGCATCTCGCTATGATTTCCACCGATTTGAAGGTAGATGGTAGGGTAGTTCCCATCTCAGAAATTATTGGTAGTGAGAGACATCTCGCATTGCTTGGGGCGAGACAAATTCGAGACGGGTTTCCGTATAGGACCCCGCAACAAATCCGTGCAGAAATGCTGAGACTTGTAGATAAGTATGATAGGAAGGTTACCAATGGTCCGTATCTGCGGACCGAAGATGACCGCTATTTTTACGGTGAGTCCTTTCTTTGGGTAGTCTCCAGCGATGATGACGACGATTTCATGCCGACGTCAAAGGAAAGGAGGGCTGAAGCATCGAGGAAGGGCAAGGAGAAGAAGGCTGAAGCATCGAGGAAGGGCAAGGAGAAGAAGGCTGAAGCATCGAGGAAGGGCAAGGAGAAGAAGGCTGAAGCATCGAGCAAGGGCAAGGGAGCTAAATCGGCGGATGGTGCAGGGTGCATCGATGTGAGATAGGTAGAGTCTTAAATTGAGTTATGTTATTTCATTTCTCGTGTGTTGTGATCAGTATGTACTCGCCTTCTGTTGTACCTTATTTTTATTATCTTCATTTCTTATGTACTCGATGCACAAGACTGGTCGGCAGTATTTAAAAGCTTCAATGCAGATGCCGAAGGAGAAGAACAACCGGGCAAACACCACCAACGTAGGATGGTTGTTCCAATGAGAACATTGAAATTGAACCTCTGTACCAGGATTTCTATTTTGCAGTGTGTCCACCATGACAACAACGCTGTCATAAGCATCATAAAAAGTGCCGAACCTCTCTTCTAGAGCCTTCTGCTTAGCTCTCCAAGCCTTCCCATACTTAATACTGGTTTTCCATCTACTCTTAACTGTCAACTGAATGCTTCTCGCGGTCATGTCTTTCTTCTGCACTATCTCGCTGAACAAGAGGCGTGCAATGAGAGTTGAAGACAGGTTTGGATGGTCCGTCACCGTGCTAGATATCTCACAAGTGTGTGGCTGAAAATCAGACACCACCCACAGCACGTCGTACTTCGGTACGTGAGCGTGGACCCTGGCAGGACAGTCGATGTTAGTGCAGCTCATAGTCAAATATCGACTATTTGACACATCAGTACGGAAAACCCTTTGCGCTGCGAATGCCCACTCAATCACGGCTTCCCTCAGCTCCAGCTTTGTGTTATACTGGGCTCCGATTCGAATATTATTCATTCGATACTCCCATGCGGCAGAATATCCATCGTCCACAGTTGTCATGTTCGACTTGTCCATATCCCAGGAGTGAGGAATCGGCACATTTGCAACACTATATTCTTCATCATTAGCAATATCATCCTCATTTGGGTCATCTTCATCATCCGAATCAAGATCTTCTTCAAGACCATCCTCATCTTCAACCAGCATCTCTTCTTGCACAGTACCTTCGTACTCATCCGCATTAGCCTCTCCGACTGGCGGAGGTCCTTCCGAGTCAACACATAGTGCTGGCTCATACCTATCAGGAATATCCACATTTTGTGAATCAGCACCCTGACTGCTTTCTCCATGCTGAAAACCTCCGCCACCTTGTTCTACATTGTTCTGCTTCGGATAAAATATCAGCAGGATATCTGGTTGGGTACCTCGACGTTTGCATGATGCTAGCCAAGTTATCCACTGACCTGTTCGATCCAGCGGTAACAACTCCCGAAAAATATTTGTACGGGTTTTGGACCATACTGACTGGATCTTAACCGTAAATATATTAGGATCATACCCAAAATTACCAGTGAAATACTCCTGCACTGGAGCTATTCTAGCTCTCTCTGGGTCTGGCAACTGCATCACCATATTATTATATTCACTAAGATCAACACCAGTCTCTGTAACGCGGACAGTACCGGCGCCGAAGTGCACAATGAAATCAGTCACTTTCATTACCTAAACAATTTATTGCGTCAAATACTACATAAACAATTATTACTACCACCCAAAATATTACCTATATTACTAATACTCCTAAAATAGTAACACATAACCGTCATTCACCGATAAATATCGACCGACACAGCCACCGAAATCCACCGACAAACGTATCCATCCCATTAAATTATTTGTACAACTACTATATTAACACATTCATCCCTCTAATATCCACCGACAGTATAAACGCATCCATCTAACATATATCTATACTACAACTAATGCATTGTTCGGACAAATTTTTTTAAGCAACTATATTAACACAATAACCAACATCCACCGATAAAATATTTTACACTACAACTATCACATCCACCGACACAAATATTGTACAACTAACACATACATAATAAATAAATCCACTACATAAGATAAACAAGATTCATCTAGTGATTACTTAGGATTTACCCTTGACGCGTGGAAATCCCGTTTCTTCCGTTCCAGGCCTCAATCTACCGCCACCACTGCTCCACCACCACACCTTCTCCTCCAACACGAGCTCCCACCACTGCCTATCCACCATTGTTGGCCTCCATGGTTTCCAATCCTCCACCTCCTCTTCTCAAAACGAATGGTGCTGTTTTCTGGGGGTGGAGACGAAGCACAGAGGAGAGGAGCTCGGGTCGACTGGAGGAAGAAGAAGAGAGAAGAAGGAAAGAAAGGGAGGAGCCGGCGCGGTGGCTTTGCTTTGGCCCAGATCGGCATGATCCATGCCGATCGGCATGAGTAGCGCCGAACGATGCGGGCCCGGCCTGCGGCGCGTCTGCCGCATGCAGCCGTCGGTGCGGGTCCCACCGACGGTAACTTTTCGGCACGATCGGTGCCGATCGGCACGAGTCATGCCGACCGCGCCCTATTTTCCGAATTTCCTGATTCCGCGCACTACATTCCGAATTTATATTAAAAAATCGTATTATTTTTAAAAAAAACTCCTGCTACAACTCCCTCTCTTGAAGACTGGCTGCTACGCTCTCGGGCTGCCATGACCACGACGAAGAACAATGCATGGAGTGCTGCTACGCTCTCCCTATCTTGTACTTCCTCTCAATATAATAGAAAAGCGACTCCGATCGCCTTTTCATCCAAAAAAATGTTGGGCATGGCAGGAAATGTGAGAGGCATAAAATGTGATAAATGAGATAAAAACAAAGATGCTAGACCCTGGTATTTTATCTTAGAATTCTCCTCATGGTAACACTAGAAATGACCTCCTCAGGTCTGCTAAGAATTTGTGGGATGAGACTTCAAACGGAAGAATTGAACGACACAAATAGCTAATCTAATGATGATGTAAGCAGAGCATCATGTTGTAGCCATAGGCTAGGTACAGTGATCAAGTGAATCCATATTCTTATGATCAAGTGAATCCACAATCTTAAAATACACAGAACGTGAGATATAACCATAAAATGGAGCATATGAACCAGAAAACACTATGCATTTGAGATGCAGCACATCTAACATAGGGTGACCCTTTCATCTAAAACAGCAAAACCAATGAAAGGAGCCAGTAGTAGAATCATATGCATTTGATTCTACAGGTAATATTGCTATAAGTTTCAGATCAAGACAGGGCTGCACAAAAGATTTGTCAAATGGCAGTTTCATATATCCCACACATCTGTATCATTCTCAATCTAGTAAAAAGGAGAAGAGCAACATCACCATGTATTCTGGGAACAAAAGCTCTTGACACTTCACAAGACAAGATTGACCAAAGCAAAAAAGACTAGAACTATTTCAGAAAACAGAATTGATCTCCCTCTGATGCATTCAGTTCTCAGAGTTACAAACATAGCTATTTTCGCCCGAATAGCCTTGCAAAGCCTTCAACCTAGCAAAACTGTCGCCAGGTTCAGAGAACCAAGTTTCGGTAGGCATGGACTGCACGATCGACAGAGAAAAGTAGCTACTGGTGAACTAAGCAGACGGTTCTATGTAATAGAGCGCAATTACAGCAGTTACCCAAAAGTTCAGGAACGAAAACGCGAGAGCCCTAGCAGCGTTTGGGTCACGACACGGTGTCGAACAGCTTGCAAGCGTGTTCAGGCGATGGGTGGCGGAGGGAATTCCAACCTCTGCGACGCGAAGGTGAGGAGGTGGACCCCGAGCGTGTGTAGGAGCTGCATGGCGGCGAAGCGGTCGCGCTGAAGCATCTCGAAGCGGCGGTCGAAGTACGATGCCCACGCGACTCGGCAGGACCTCCTGGAGCGGCGGTGGGTGAGGCGGCGCATGTCGCTGAAGTTGGCGCCGAGCGTGACGATGAACCAGTAGGCGTCCATGATGCGCGGCGCGAGGGCCAGGGCCTGGGCGCGGAGCGGGGCGCAGTCGGTGCGGCGGAGGGCGCGGGCGCAGAGGAGGAGCGTCTCGAGGCCGCCTTCGGCGTCCACCGCGTCGGCCTCGTCGGCGAAGGCGAGGCCGGTGGACGGGCGGTGAAGCAGTACCCTGGCGATCGTGGAGGCGAAGCCGCCGCGTCCCACCGCGCGCGCCAAGCCATCCTGTCCCTCCCCCTGCGTGTAGTCGTGGGGGCGCTCGAACACGCCAAAGGAGAGGCCACCGGGGCCAGTGGCATCGGCTTCTGGGAGCGGCACGGCCGCGTGGACCAGCGCCACTGCGGGCCCGAACCAGAAGCCGCCCGCTAGGCGCCCGAGGAGGAGAAGCGAAGCCGCCATGGCCTGGTACACGGGGTCCATGAGCTCGGCGGCGGCGTCGAGCTGCTCGGCGCCCCTGATGGTCCAGCGGAGCTCCTCCCCGGAGGCGGCGGCGGCGGCGGCGAGGTGTCTCCGGATGATTCGCCGCATGCTCCACGCAGCGTGGATGCTGTCCGCCGCCAGCACTCGCAGGATCACCTCCCGCCGGTGGCCGAACTCGCGCAGGTACGACCGCGTCTGCCGAGCGGAGGACACGGAGTCGCTGTAGCGCATGCCGGCGTCAGCCTCCATGGTGCGCAGCGGCAGCGGCGGCGGCGGCGGAGGAGGAGGAGAGGGAGAGCACGTGGAGGAGAAGGAGGAGAGGCGGCGGTGAGAAAAAGTGGTTACAACGGCCTCTGGCCGGCTTCTTATTTGGGCGACGCCGGCGATGTGGGGCATTTCGGCTTGCGTGGCAAGCCTTCGGGTGCGACGGGGATAGCCGGACAGCCGATGACAGCTGGGCCCGGGTACAGCAGCCTTTTCCTTTCCACGCTTACTAGTTGTTACCACAGCCGTAACAAACAAAAATTTACTCGTTGCACAACGGGAGTGCGCTCATATGCCAAATATGTTTGTTGGCAAATATTTTGAATTTTTTTGAATTTCACACTTACACAGGAGCATATGAGTTTGTAAGCTGAAGTGAATTTCATTGCTCACCATGCTACTAACCCATCCAATATATATATATTTGCTCTTGACGTGCGCTGTCCTACTAAGGCCGTTTTCATATTTCTTTGTTCTTCAATGTGGTTTTGATTGAAACCCCTCGCGAGCACCCCGTGGCTGGCCATATAGTATGTCGGTTAGAAATTTGTACTCATAGTCTTGCAAATTGAAGAAACTAAAAAAATAAGACCGGTGAAATATAGAAAGCAATCAAATAACAAGAGAATGAAGAAGAGTGAAAGAAACGGGGGGGGGGGGGGGGGGGGGGGAAGAAAAATACTAAGGAACTGATGAAAGAAAGAGGGGGCAATTCCTTGCTGATTAATTTTGCTTCCCTTGTCTATGATGCCACTGGCAAGATAGGTTTACACCAGAATCCAAGTTAATACCAGGTAGGTTGTTTACTACGTACAATGTTTAAAAACTCCCCCAGCGAAAAAATGGATATATCTCTAGGATACGTATTAAAAATGAGAAACTAACACAGAACTAGAGCAGAGCACGAGTATGAATTAGCATAGCTTAGCTTTAAAATTCAGGCAGGTGTATACAATGTACACAAATCATAACAAAAATATATTTAGAAACATCCAACAACATGCCTAATCGTTCAATGATTGACGAACCAGAAGAAAAATGAAATGAAAAATTTACCAGAAACATTGATAAGAGAGCATCCTATAATATTGTTGTAACACGAGAAAATGAACGCAAATCAATGGAAAATATGGGACCCAACAGCATTAACTTCATTTCAATTAGGTTCCAACTCTTTGGCCAATTCTTTGTTATACACCTTCTTTGGCCAATTCTTTGTTATGAAACCGCCGACCATCCCCACTCCCCCACCCCGCCAGAAGAGTTTTCTTATTCCAGTATATGCGAGTAAGATAGTTTTTTTTTCTTCATATTATTATGTTTTGAAAGGAATGGGAAGCCCTAAGTCGGATTTTTTTAAAAAATAATAAGAACCCAAATCTGCACCCGTGAGGACTTGAACCTGAGTGGCTGGTTTATACATCAACTTCCCTAACCAAGTGAGCTGATATCACTTCTTAAGTCTTTCATATTACGACTAATTAAAATTTATGAGAAGACACTCAACACAGAGAAAACTGACCACTCTAAATGTTATGCTGGTAAAGTGGCAAGTCTCTGCCGCGTAAAAAGAAAGGATGGATAGAAACATGGCCATATTGCATATACTGCAGCATGCAGCGACATATCATAATACAGAATTAAAAAAAATCTTGTTTCACCTGCATACAGAAGAAAAAACACCGACTCAAGAATTAGAAGCCATTCTCTAAGCTGGTGAGGTGTAAAGGCTACAGTTATGCCCTGCTGTGTGTGTAAATATAGATCTTGTGCTGCCTATACTGCTGTCTTTGTTCTACTTGATCTCAAAGTAGGCCAGCTAATCCTGAGATGAAAAAGTCACCACCAGCTAATATCCTGCTTAAATAACTGTTTTTGGGAAACAAATTATTCTAGACTGATGGGAAAAATAACAAATCCCATAGTTAAGATATAATCGAGCCTGCAGTACTCTACTCACTACTCACCTTCTCTTGTGGTGGCAGTCCACATAATTCTTACACTCAGCGGACAGCCGGACCTCACGGAGAATCAAATAACACACAACACCGGCAGTATTACCATTTTCAGATACAGATACTACTCCCTCCACATAATGCTTACACTCAGCGCGCGGACACTGATTTTACCTCTCGTTCGGTGTGCGTGAGTGAGCATGCAGTTGGACAAAGATGGGAAAAAACAGACCAAAACTAGAGAGCGAAAGGAGGATCACACACGCCGTTTCTTAGCAAAAAAAAGCTTTTGAATGATTTCAAGTTGGAATATTCTAACTCTGGAAATTGTTATATTCCCGTGTTAGCCTCTGCAATAAGGCTGACGATCTGACAATTGGATAAGAAACATCGGAGCTATTCTTGGCCATAGAACACGAACTTTACCTTCCGGATGATCAGACGACATGAAGTACAAGGGTTACAGGCAGCAACGGACAGAAGTATACATACCCCCCATATGTTTCATAAAAAGGACAGAGCACCCCGTGGTATAAATCGACACATTTAACAACCGAAACTATGCAAAACCAGGCACAAGACCCCCTAACTTCATCTGAAGCTGTTTTTCACGTCAGTTTTGCACACGTAGTATTCTATATCTATACCTACTATAATAATAATAATAAAATAAAAGTACTAAGGTTTCTTACTCGGTCCGTTTGGTTTGGTTTGTCGTTTCGTTTTCCTTTCATCGTGCGCCGCCAATTTTTCTGTTGAACCGTGTACTACTAAATCTCATAGATCGTACCACACTATCCATACAAAACAAGTGGAGATCAAGAGGCGTTGTCATTCTTTTCCGCAAGAGCTCCTGGAAACCTGGCCGCCATCACTTCCGCCTCCACCATAGGCCGGTTCCCCCTCCTCCAGCCGGTCTCACCGGTGTCGGGAGGGATGGGGAACCCGATCTATGAGTGAAGTTTTTGATAAAAGTAGTGTTTTCAACCGTTTAGTTTAGGTTTTTTGGTATCCATCAATTGACATGGAATCGTCGCGTTTTGCTATCCATCAATGGAGATGGAATCATCTACGATAAGTAATTTTCGGCTCTTCATTCGACTGTGAGACCTCTTTCCCGGCGTCAAAGGTGGTGTTGGAAGATTATATCCGCCTAGGTGGTCCTTCAGATCTTGCTTTGCCAGATCGATTTTGGATTATTTCTCTGTTTACCGCGATGTGTTTTGTCCTTGCAAAACCTGTCCATGTTGCGACATTCTCAAAAATGGTGATTCGTACACTCGGCTCCCAGCGACGTCGACCAGGTTGTCCGGTTTTTTTCCTGAAATACTGGTGTTGGTAATTTTGTCGATGTTGGTTGATTACTTCAATGATTGCACGCGTTCACGTAGTCTTGTTATTCCGGCTCAAAAAAATATGAGAGCACTATCGTTAGTATTTACAGGTTTTAGGTTTGCTATCTTGGTCGTTCTACGGCTGCATTCAGAAAAATATAAGATTATGTCATGAAAGAAAAAAGAGTTTGAAGATCTCAAAAATTTGCTTGTATCTTTTAGACTTTATTTTTTAATTGATGTAGTCAGCTCATGTATGTCTATCATATCATATAGTGTTCTTCATTATAATATATCATTTGTACTACTATTTAAAAAGCAAACACGTTGTGGATACATTAAATTTAATCTTTTCAATATACATATCAATTCAATGTTTTGACACTTAATACACCTTTTCGATTTTGTGTTAATTTCGGGAGTTGGCACCGCCTAAAAAACTGGTGGTTAAATAAAAAAGAGAGGCGACACCCTCCACGCTGGCGCGCGGTCAGGCGACCAGCTCACTTTTCGGCCACCCGCGCACAGTCGGGCCACGGCCGAACGCGACCATCTCGCGGCGGAGCTTATCGGCCATGGCCAGGTGTGTCATGGCCATGTAGCGAGCTTCTCGGCTCCTCGCCGGCGCGGAGCGATCAGTCTCGAAGGCGGCTAGCTCGCGCCGGAGCTTCTCAGCCACGGCCGGACAAGGCGGCCAGCTCGCTGAGGAGGCGAGGAGCTGCTCGGCCACGGCCCTGCTCGGTCGAGCTGAGACCGAGCTCCTGTGCGAGAAACCGATCGCCCAAAGACGTTATCATCACCTTCATGGAACAAATTGTCGAGATCATTGTCGAAGGCACCAAAGATATCCATCCCCATATCCATCGCCCAGAGATCAGCCTCGCCGTCCGCGCCAGTGTCCGCGGCCACAGAAGACGATACTTCGGCGCTTTCATCGTCTTGCTTCGCCGTATCATCGGATAAGGGTGACTGGGGCGGGTTGCGGGCGGTGCCAGCGAGCGCGCTGATGTGGGTGGGCACGGCGTGGCAGTGGTCGCCGATGTAGGTGACGACGAGCACGCCGGGCTTGGCCGGGCTGCGCTCTACCAGCTTTCGCGCCGTGCACGCCTTCAGGCTCCTGCACTTGTAGTACCCTCTGCGTTCACAAGCAGTTCAGTTTCAGGCTTTCAGTTCACGTCACTTGTACATGCGGTGTGGCAAGAATATGGTCGAGAAATTAACTGAAGAATACCGTCGGTACGGGGAGGCCTTGATGGGTTCCTGGCCGTACTTGCGCCACGCCCACTGGGCGTCGTGGCCGGAGACACCGCCGTGGCGCCGTGGGCCACGGGCACCTCGCGCACCACCTTCTTCACCTGGCTCTTCTTGCTCTTGCTGCATAATCAAACGCGTATCAGTAATCACCCTCGTTGTTTCTGCAGCCCTGCAGGCAAACGACAGGGGCGAACCCAGGCATTATTATCAGTAGGGGCAAATCATGTGACTGGAGGCCATCCTTGTATAAACCTGCAAAATTTGAGAATATTCCTATCAAAATTTGTACAAATACTACTAGCAGGGCCGGCCCGTGGGGGGGGGGGGGGGGGGGGGGGTGTGACCGCCCCGGGCCCCCAAAATCTAGGGGGCCCACTCCAGGTATATATACGTATACCTAATATATAATAGGCCCCAGGAATCGCTTCCATTCGTGCGGCCACGTCCCCCTGATTGTACTAGCCATTTGATCAAAGCGCTCAACGACCCAGATTTGCTCTCCCGGTGAGTTACTGTTCACTAGTAAAGTGCCCGTGCGTTGCAACGGGTGCGAATTTTAAAATTAGTAGCGACATGTTACTTCGAGGCAAAAAAACATATGATACAACATAATCTCTATAGAACATTTGATACAAGGTAATCTCTATATGACATAACAATTCACATGAATAAAATGATACTATTTGCTTATGTTGCCTTGAACGCATATGCATAATATCACACTGAGTACTTTATATTTGATGGTTTGGCATGTGATATTTATGGGATTGGGCTCATGGAGAAGAGGGAATAGGCTCAACAGAAAACTGAAGGACATCTTTAGTTTCAAAACATACAGAGGATGCATTTCAGGTTAAGAAGAAAATTTGGGTGCCATGAATGCGACGATTGCTTTGCCGGCGAGACTCTTGCTAGTGGCGTCTGATGATATGGCCATGATCTGGAGATTCCGAGGTTCCATTTTTTATAGAGAAAGTATAGTTTGTTGCACGTGAAAGATCAACCATGAAAGGGTCTTGAACTGCTCTTTAGACTACCTATACGGGACAACGCCATTGGTACCCTGTCTCAAACAGAAAGATTTGATACATAGTTGAATGCCCTGCAACGGGGTATTTTTGTTACACAATTTAATATTGAATATATGTAAAGATTAATGTACATAGATAATATAGCACATTGTAATCCAACAAACTAAAATCCAAACATATAATTTAAACGTCATGTTTACAAAAAAAAGCAACGATTTGAACCATCTCTTATCAAATCTGGTATCTGTTAACGTGCTTAAGATATGCTCGTACAACATCCGGAATGTTGTCTTCGACTTCATTTGCATGATACTTGAGCAGATATAACAAAAACTTTTTCCTCATCTCATAACCATCCTACACGAGGAATATATAAAAATATATGTTAATTACATATTTCACTGGTAATTTTTTGTAAAATTTTCATGTTTAATTTGTAAGGATATACAATAGAGAATACTCACAGTACAAGCTGGATGGACCAACTTTTTACCATCATATGAGAGCATCAAACTAAAAACTATGTAACCCGATAAGTTCCTGCAGATCAATGCACTTTCATTATCCTGAGCACCTCCAGGATTAAAATAAATAAATTATCATAATGATTTTAAGTAAATCACCTGTCATGGCATCTTGTAATACCATCTGAATAACTACGTGGCCAGAACCATATATCTGAATTCCATCCAGGTTGTGCTATTTGAAGTGCTTCATTTAGCTAGATTGCATACCTCAGAAATTTCAATTCATACCTCTCTTTTGGTAGTTGTTCAACGCACGGGTCCAAAATGGAGACACGGCATTTATGTTTGTCGATGAAGAACAACATGAAATCGCCTAGGAATGCATATGGCAACAAAATCTGCAAGTGGCAAGCGTTAGAAAAAAAATAGATCATAACAATGATAACCAAGAAGAAAAGCAAACTTACTGTATGACACAACGAGATATCATTGTTCATCTCAGGCCAGCCGTGAAAAAATGTCGCCAAAGTCTTAATGTCTGGCATTGCACGCCACTTAGGATGTTTTATGCCATTCGATAATGCCGACTGCGTCAATACACAAGGTTTAGAAACATGACGATGATAATAATTACATGTGAATATAGCAACTTACACAAAATCTTAAGTCCATATTGTGCACGAGAGGCTCTATAAATAATTGTATATCGTCGCATGCCAATATACGCACAGCCATGTTGAAGCAGTCCTTGTCCATAGGCTGGTCCGATGTGAGAATGCTCTGAATTTGTTTCAGACTCAATCCCAATGGATATGGTTTTGAGCTTCGCACCCATTCTTTCCTATAAAACAGTCGACATGCATCACGATATCATCATAATATATTGACACTTAATGATTTTTATAATAAATGGTACTTACTCCAAACACTTTGCATCCTTAATGGACATGATGTATCTAACGATCTCATCCAAATCAGGTGGGTCGGCCGGCACCATGGAGGCTGGAAGGGTACATCTTTCTTTGTCTACAACCGCTGAGTCTTGTTGGTTTGGATTCAATAACTCTTCAATATCAGAATCAGATGCCTTTTCTTTATCGTCTGGTTGTTTGTAGATCGGGCTACCTCTTAACTTATTTAGTTCCGATTCGTACAAAATGGCAACTAACTTTTTTCAGAATTCTTTCATATCCTTATGCAAAGTAGCAAGAAGAATTACTCTCGTAGTAATTTAAGATGAAACCTAGCAATTGAATCTTGAAAATCAAATACCTGGGTGACATGGTCAGAAAGAATATCTCATGTCCAATATTCCATAAAGTTCAGCATAAACAATCCGCATGATGAACTACAAGATTACCGAATGGTGCGTAAGCATTTTATCCTGAAAAAATCAACATAATGAAACTATCTGCAATCTCAAGTGTAAATGTTTAATATTGTTGGCTATTAAATATGTATTTTGATCAAAATAGTTTCGTAATTGAGTCTAAGAAAATAAGGTACAATCATTCAACTATTTGTACACTCATAAATATATCAAAATTTAGAAATGATTTGAGATTCTGATTCAACATACCCATCAGTTTGCACTTCTGTTTTAAAATGTTCTACTATCGGCCATGTTGTGACGTCAAGATCCTGCCACTTTTCACCTTTATTAAGGTTCTTCATTTGTGATACGATCTTCAAATACCTCTCAAATCCCAAGAGCTGTTATATGTGAAGAAAACATTTGATAATGAGGCAAAGACAATGTCAAGGGAAAAATAACAATCATCAGCTACATGCCATAAGAGCGAGGTCACTCCGACTCATCCCAGACCCAAGGGAGTCCAGTACTTGTATCAACCGTTTTTTTGCATTGATGACCGCTAAATACCAGTGGGTCTTAGTAATATTTATTGGAATAAAGATCTGTAAGAAAAAAAAATATTAAGCCGAATTCAAATGTGAAAAATATACATTGAACCCGATGCATAGATATAGTTAATCCTAACCATGTCATGCTTTAGATAAAGATGCATCTGTTCTATGATGTGACGATGTTCCTTCTTGTCCTTTTTCAGCACGACAGAGACAAATGTGTTGGCCAAGAATACCTTACCACCCTCTCTATCCAAAAGATGACCGCATGAGCGCATACAATATATGTATGCATTTAAAACCTGTAATTGGACATATAAAATGCAAATGAATTCAATACATTTCAGACACTAATGAGTAAATAGTGGTCTCAAACTATGTTGACTTACGTCGTCGGGTAAGAATCCATCATCACGTGTAAGACATGTCAGGTCGTCATTCGATAATAAGGCATCATGGATATCCACGAACTTGGTGTCTCTAGGTGTGGACATTATTGATTCGATGTCAGCAAAGTCTTCAATGGTGCATACATAGTCTGGCTCAATGTATGAGTGTGTAATATTAGTTAAGTGAAAAATATTCCAAAAAAAAAGAGAAAGGACGATAATCATAGTGGAATTAAGTACCTTCTGGGATGATCTTCATGTTCGCCTTCTTTGGTTTATTATGCTGCGAATGTGTTGTTTCGGTATGCACGTCCTTTAGATCTGTGAAAATCTTTGAGTCTAGAGTCTCTTCCCTAACTTCTTTTGAAACATCGACAAAATCAATTTTCATATCCATGACCTACAAAAAGGCAATATTTGTCGATGTAATATTTATAAATTATCGTACGAGAACATGCGTATAAAAAAGGAGAATCACCTCCTTTGATTGCGAAAAACTCGATGAGTTTTCTGTCTCCATCTCATCAGATTCCATGTCGACGGATTCTTTTGAAACATCTCCAGTATCAGTGTCTGAAACCGTCGTCTCCATGAACGTGACTACAAAAACAGACATGTTAATATAAAAAATAAAGAGTTTGTTTAAAATTAGAACAATAATTAAAATACTGAAGGGGATCGTGTGCAGAAAACAAAAAATTTCCTAGCAACGATATCCTTAAAACATGCCAAGATCTATTCTATGCAGATATAGTAGTACGAACGGAGATCGGAATACATACCCTTGTAGACCGAAAGCGGGATTACGTTCCCGCACGAACGTTGACGATGAAGACCGACGAAGCCGACCTCAAGGTCGTGAAGAGGAAGAAGACCTCCCAGTACCGCTAGCGCAGCACCTCGCAGGGCGTTACACACGTACGGTGGAGACGACGGCCTCCGAAGCTCCAGTCCAGGACGAGCAGCGGAAGACTTGGACCGGAACACCAGCAGCGCGGCAGCGGGCTATGGTGGAAGAGATCCCCCTTCTCCACTCGGCGCAACTCCGACAAAGGGAATCACGAAATCGAGAGAGAATTGGGAATTAATTGGATGAATTAAAAGGCCAGGGGTGCCCCTCTATATAAAGGCTCCCGGGAGGGAGCCAACTTGCTAACCAGGCAATGTGGGACTAAACCCCACATGCCTGGTTCGGCCAAGCAAGGCAGCCGGCCACCTGGTGGGCCCCTTTTGGCCCACCTAGGCCGGCCATGCCCCCCCCCACCGAATTCCCTTAGGGATTTTTCCCCCCATGGGCCTTCTTTCCACCAGAAGGCCCATTTAGGAAAATCAGCCTTAATAAATTCGAAAATAAATATATAAAATCATATTTGGACATTAATTACACTAATTAATATCAAACATATTATATATAATTTATTCTAGCTCCGAAAACTATTTCGTCGCTGCCCGATCTCCATCGGACCTCTCCCGGGACGTTCCCGGTGATCTCTTTCCTTTCTGGTTGTCTTGTCGAAACCCCTTAAGTGTGTTACCCTAGCGGTTCGATATAATAACAGGTATGATCGAGACTCCTCTCTGATCAACGACTAACTCGTAGGCCTGGACCCCATGAATTAATCCCTGTGATATAACGAATGACTTTCATCTATCAAACCTGAACGTAAAGTCTTAAACCTTTTGCCACAGCGATACTTAGCGTGTCCGAGCGTCGTTCATAGATATCTCCATATCTAGCTGACCTCGTTACCGACAACGCTATCTTCTACTCGTCTATGATTTCATGTCTCCGTGACCTAGTCACATGCTTGCAAGCTCATTAGACATAACCTCACCGAGTGGGCCCTAGAGTATCTGTCCTGCTATGCGGACTGGCAAATCCCGCTCTTGACCCCTCGTCTCAACTACTCCTTTCCGATACCCAAAAGTATCACCGTTATTGTCATACTAATTAAGATACGACGTTTGGTGCAATCAAAGTATCTTCCAGGAATAACAATAAGAGTTGGTCTCACGGTCAAAGGCGTAATGACTACGTCCTACAAATATGGGTATGTCCATCACATCGTTCTCCAACGATATGACTTCCATTGCCGACCGGCGCCATGCCCTATGATCGGGAAACCTCGATCATCGATCGCGCAACGAAACTAGTCTTAGTAGAGGCTACTAGGGACCCTGGTTGTTTACGCATCACACCCGTATTAATGTTTCCGCTTAATACGGTTATAGCATGACACAAAAACGTATTATGAACAAACGAGATATGATAAAGAAACACTCTTTATTAATTGCCTCTAGGGCACATCTCCTTCAGTCTCCCACTTGCACTAGAGTACAAATTAATCTAGATTACAACTTGGTAAAAGCAGGACACCCATAGCATCTTGGTGTTTCACGTGCTTGTCAAGCGGGAGAGGCTTCGTCAGAGGATCTGCCACATTCAGATCCGTATGCACTTTGCAAATCTTCACATCGCCTCCTTGTACGTACTGTCGTATCACATGGAAGCGTCGGAGTATGTGTTTGGCGGTGGAGTGAGACCTTGGCTCCTTCGCGTTAGCAATAGCACCCGTATTGTCGCAGAAGAGGACCACGGGGTCTTGCACGCTCGGAAACACTCCAAGTTCAATGATGAACTTCCTCAGCCACACAGCTTCATTCGCGGCTTCGCAAGCAGCAATGTACTCCGACTCCATTGTAGATTGTGCGACGATGGGTTGCTTCCCACTTCTCCAGCACACGGCGCCCCCATTCACCTTGAACACATAACCTGTCTGTGACTTAGAGTCATCGGGGTCTGAGCAGAAACTTGCATCCACGTAACCAGGTACACCAAGTTCTTCATCGCAGCCACCATAGACAAGGAACATTTCCTTTGTCTTATTGAGATACTTAAGAATGCTCTTAACAGCAATCCAATGCGCCATTCCAGGATTACTCTGGAAACGGCTTGTCAAACTTAGAGCTAATGCCACATCAGGTCTAGTACTTAACATTGCATACATAATCGATCCTATGGCTGAAGCATAAGGATGTTTAGTCATATCGGCCTTATCCTGTTCCGTTACCGGACACTGTGCCTTTCGCAATGTTTTATTCTTGATAACCGGCAGAGAACCCTTCTTTGCCTTCTCCATACCGAAACGCTTCAGTATTTTATCAAGATAAGTACTCTGACTCAACGCTAATAGACGTCTTGATCTATCACGATAGATTTTAATGCCTAAGACGTATGCAGCTTCTCCTAAGTCCTTCATGGAAAACATACTGTTTAAATAACCCTTCACGCTATTCAGAAGTTCCACATCATTCTCAATTAGCAATATGTCATCTACATATAGTGCTAAGAACACAACCGAGCTCCCACTCATTTTCTTGTAAATGCAGGTCTCTTCCAAATTTTGGACAAATCCAAAACCTTTGATCACCTCATCAAAGCGAAGATTCCAGCTCCGAGATGCTTGCTTCAATCCATAAATGGAGCGCTGAAGCTTGCATACCTTGCCAGCATTTTCTGGATTGACAAAACCTTCCGGTTGTACCATGTACAACTCTTCCTCAATGTTTCCATTTAGGAAGGCTGTTTTGACATCCATCTGCCATATTTCATAATCGTAATAGGCAGCAACTGCTAACAAAATCCGAATAGACTTCAGCATCGCTACCGGTGAAAAAGTTTCATCGTAGTCAATCCCATGAACTTGTCGGAAACCTTTTGCGACAAGCCGAGCTTTATAGACGGTCACATTACCATCAGCATCAGTCTTCTTCTTAAAGATCCATTTATTCTCGACGGCCTTGCGCCCTTCGGGAATATCCATCAAAGTCCACACTTTGTTATCATACATGGATCCTATTTCGGATTTCATGGCTTCTAGCCATTTCTCGGACTCTAGACTCGCCATTGCCTCCTTGTAGTTCGTAGGTTCGTCTTGTTCAATTAACATGACGGTGCAAACCATGTTGCCATACCATTTTGGTGCGATACTAGATCTACCAGACCTACGAGGTAGAACACTTTCCTCGACAGTTTCTCCCACTCCATCTGTGGAGGACGTTTCCGGAACAGCTTCCGTTGCGCCACTCGGAATCTCGAGTTCAGGATCAACGATCTCATCGAGGTCTACCTTCCTCCCACTTACTCCTTTCGCGAGAAACTCCTTCTCTAGAAAGGTACCGGTCTTCGCGACAAACGTTTTGCCCTCAGCTTGGTTGTAGAAGGTGTATCCTACGGTTTCCCGCGGATATCCTACAAAGACGACTTTCTCCGACTTTGGTTCGAGTTTGTCGGGCTGTAGTTTCTTAACATACGCCTCACAACCCCAAACCTTCAGAAACGATAACTTAGGCTTCTTGCCATACCATAATTCATACGGTGTCGTTTCAACGGATTTGGACGGAGCCCTATTTAAAATGAATGCGGCTGTTTCTAACGCATAACCCCAGAAAGATACGGGCAAATCGGTAAGAGACATCATAGATCGGACACTATCTAGTAGAGTACGATTACGTCGCTCGGACACGCCGTTACGTTGCGGTGTTCCAGCAGGCGTAAGTTGGGGTACGATGCCACAACTCTTCAGATGTGTGCCAAACTCAAAACTCAAATACTCGCCACCACGATCGGATCGGAGGTGCTTGATTTTCTTGTTAAGCTGATTTTCAACTTCACTTTGAAATTCTTTGAACTTTTCAAAAGTTTCAGACTTGTGTTTCATCAAATAGATATAACCGTATCTACTCAAGTCATCAGTGAAGGTGACGAAGTAACGATAACCATTGCGTGTCGATACGCTCATTGGTCCACACACATCTGTATGTATGATCCCCAATAAATCCGACGCCCGTTCAACGAAACCTTTGAACGGTGTCCTGGTCATTTTGCCCATAAGTCATGGTTCGCATGTATCGAGGGATCCAAAATCCAACGAGTCCAAAAGTCCATCGGAGTGGAGTTTCTTCATGCGCTTTATACCAATATGACCAAGACGGCAATGCCACATATACATGGCGGTATCATCACTACACTTAATCCGTTTGGCTTCTATGTTATGGATGTGAGTACTACGATCGAGATTCAACAAGAATAAACCATTATTCTCGGGAGCATCAACATAAAAGATATCATTCATATAAACAGCACAACTGCTTGATACTGATTTAAATGAATAACCGTCTTGTAACAGACAAGACCCACTTATAATGTTTACACTCAACGATGGTACAAAATAACACTTATTTAAAACCAAAACTAATCCCGATGGTAGATGTAGAGGGAGCGTGCCGACAGCCACCACGTCGACTCTCGATCCGTTGCCGACGCGCATCGTCACCTCATCCTTAGCCAGCCGCCGTTTATTCCGTAACTCCTCCTGAGAGTTACATATATGAGCAACAGAACCAGTATCAAATACCCAAGTGTTGCTACGGGCGGATGTAAGGTACACATCTATAACATGTATATCAAATATACCTTGCTCTTTTTCGACTATCTTGCCAGCTTTCCTATCCTCCAGGTACTTGGGGCAGTTGCGCTTCCAGTGACCTTTTCCCTTGCAGTAGAAGCACTCCACGCCAGCTCTGGGACCAGATTTGTTAGTCTTGGGCTTGGCAACCAGTTTGCCCTCCCTCCTGGACTTCCAACTCTTCTTTCCCTTGCCACCGGATTTCTTAAAATCGACGGTCTTGTTGACCATCAACAGCGTGTGCTCCTTCTTGATCTCCACCTCAGCAGTCTTGAGCATCACGAACACTTCACCCAGGGACTTAGCCATGCCCTGCATGTTGTAGTTCATGACGAAGCCTTTATAGCTAGGGGGCAACGATTGGAGCACCCTATCAATCGCCAGCTCATCGGGAATCTTGCATTCCAGAGCATTCAGGCGTTGAACGTAGCCAGACATCTTGACCACGTGCTCGCTCACACTGCTATGCTCCTCCATCTTGGCCGAGAAGAAAAGCTCGGAAGCTTCATATCTCTCAGCCTTAGCCTGCGGCGCAAAGACAGCCTTGAGATCAGAAATTATCTCGAAGGCACTCATCTTCTCAAAGCGCTTCTGCAGGTCGGCTTCCATGGCATAGAGCATGCCACTCTGGACAAAGGCGGAGTCCTCCGATTTGGTCTGGAAGACCTTCTTCTCATCCTCAGAGGCATCATCTGCGGGAGGGTCACCTATGGCAGCCTCAATGACGTAGGCCACCCTATGGGGAGTGAGGAGGATCCTCAGGTTGCGGAACCAGGCCATGAAGTTTGACCCATTGGTCTTAAGCTTTTCTTTCTCAAGGAACAGACCTAGGTTAAACGAGGGGCGAGACATCTACAATGGAATTTGCAACAACATAAGACTTTGTTCATAATAATTTTGAGTTATAGTATTTTTAGAAAATAACTAACATAACTCCCACTCAAACGAACATCCCTTCTGGTCGTTTAAGCGATTACACGACCCCCATCCATTGCACCACCCCTCATCGTCAGAGCCGGCAGCACAACTTCAAGGGTAGACAATTGTCCATCACAACAACTCTGTGACTCATGCTCGACCTTTCGGCCTCCGTGTTCCGAGGCCATATCTGCATATGCTAGGCTCGCCACTATAACCTCCACGTAACGCTTGTGCAACATGGCTTACACCCACTGTATGCGAACGACGATATGTCTGACACCCGATCGTCACGGCCTGCCTCATAACGTAGAACTTTCTTGGTGGTGCTCGTTGGAGGAAGAACACTAGTGGTATTTTTGAAGGGATCATCTTATATATGACTACCGCCGTGTAACTAATATATACTAATATATATAATCACACAATATAAGATGCACACAAAACATCAAATGTAATGCGATGTGATATAGTCCATTGCGCCATGGTCTTCTTGGCGCCCGCAGTTCATAAACAATTTAATAAACCTACCTTGACCATATCACATAGCCCCTGCAAAATAAAGTTAGACGCTTCTACTTTATCTTTTGCATATTTTACGTGGCTTGGGGCTGTCGTAAATAGAACCGCTTCATACCTACGAACCTTATGACCACAACAACGATCCAATAATTGCATGTTTAAGCATCCCTTTCGGGCCCTCCATTGAAAATGCAAGACCAACTAAAGAGAGAGAAACTGACACCCGCCAGCCACATATACGGTACAAGCCGTATGTCAGTAGTGGAACCAGTCTCGCGTAAGCGTACGCGTAAAGTCGGTCCGGGCCGCTTCATCAACTCGATGCCGCTGGAATCACAAGTGCACGCTAGAGGGTAGCAAATAACAGGAACGGTGCCCCCGTGCAGAACACGGGTTCTAACAGCGTACAGCTATATCTACGATAGATCGGCTCTGATACCACTGAAGGGGATCATGTGCAGAAAACAAAAAATTTCCTAGCAACGATATCCTTAAAACATGCCAAGATCTATTCTATGCAGATATAGTAGTACGAACGGAGATCGGAATACATACCCTTGTAGACCGAAAGCGGGATTACGTTCCCGCACGAACGTTGACGATGAAGACCGACGAAGCCGACCTCAAGGTCGTGAAGAGGAAGAAGACCTCCCAGTACCGCTAGCGCAGCACCTCGCAGGGCGTTACACACGTACGGTGGAGACGACGGCCTCCGAAGCTCCAGTCCAGGACGAGCAGCGGAAGACTTGGACCGGAACACCAGCAGCGCGGCAGCGGGCTATGGTGGAAGAGATCCCCCTTCTCAACTCGGCGCAACTCCGACAAAGGGAATCACGAAATCGAGAGAGAATTGGGAATTAATTGGATGAATTAAAAGGCCAGGGGTGCCCCTCTATATAAAGGCTCCCGGGAGGGAGCCAACTTGCTAACCAGGCAATGTGGGACTAAACCCCACATGCCTGGTTCGGCCAAGCAAGGCAGCCGGCCACCTGGTGGGCCCCTTTTGGCCCACCTAGGCCGGCCATGCCCCCCCCCCCCCCACCGAATTCCCTTAGGGATTTTTCCCCCCATGGGCCTTCTTTCCACCAGAAGGCCCATTTAGGAAAATCAGCCTTAATAAATTCGAAAATAAATATATAAAATCATATTTGGACATTAATTACACTAATTAATATCAAACATATTATATATAATTTATTCTAGCTCCGAAAACTATTTCGTCGCTGCCCGATCTCCATCGGACCTCTCCCGGGACGTTCCCGGTGATCTCTTTCCTTTCCGGTTGTCTTGTCGAAACCCCTTAAGTGTGTTACCCTAGCGGTTCGATATAATAACAGGTATGATCGATACTCCTCTCTGATCAACGACTAACTCGTAGGCCTGGACCCCATGAATTAATCCCTGTGATATAACGAATGACTTTCATCTATCAAACCTGAACGTAAAGTCTTAAACCTTTTGCCACAGCGATACTTAGCGTGTCCGAGCGTCGTTCATAGATATCTCCATATCTAGCTGACCTCGTTACCGACAACGCTATCTTCTACTCGTCTATGATTTCATGTCTCCGTGACCTAGTCACATGCTTGCAAGCTCATTAGACATAACCTCACCGAGTGGGCCCTAGAGTATCTGTCCTGCTATGCGGACTGGCAAATCCCGCTCTTGACCCCTCGTCTCAACTACTCCTTTCCGATACCCAAAAGTATCACCGTTATTGTCATACTAATTAAGATACGACGTTTGGTGCAATCAAAGTATCTTCCAGGAATAACAATAAGAGTTGGTCTCACGGTCAAAGGCGTAATGACTACGTCCTACAAATATGGGTATGTCCATCACATCGTTCTCCAACGATATGACTTCCATTGCCGACCGGCGCCATGCCCTATGATCGGGAAACCTCGATCATCGATCGCGCAACGAAACTAGTCTTAGTAGAGGCTACTAGGGACCTGGTTGTTTACGCATCACACCCGTATTAATGTTTCCGCTTAATACGGTTATAGCATGACACAAAAACGTATTATGAACAAACGAGATATGATAAAGAAACACTCTTTATTAATTGCCTCTAGGGCACATCTCCTTCAAATACTACTATGAACGTTAGACAATCTTTGCGTTGCCCGTTTCCTACACTACATCGAGTGGAGTCAGTCGAATTTCTCAGCAAGTACACCTAGTCTAGCAACCTCTCTGTGTGTCACAGCGTTACTCACCCTGCCCGACCCGATGATCTCACCCTTTCTCCATTCACACCACCTCTCCCCAATCCCACCGCTAAGATAACCATTTCCGGCGCCGCGCCGCCCACCCTCCCACCTCCACAGCCGCCGGCGCTGCGCCCTCCACGCCCCCCATAGCCCCCGAGACGACGGCGGAAGAGGATTCAGTGTTCTTCCGCGGAGTTCTATTTATTTGGCTTAGGCGGGCTAACAACTAACAAATTTATTTTTATCTGCCGGGTATCCAATCTTATCTTATCTAATCTAATCTAACTAACTAACACTTCACTGCAGAAAAACAGGGCACCTAGAAAACTAACCGGATAAAACTGGGCATTGTGTGCTTGCCTTTTTGGCCCATCACGATTGAGCCCAGACTTGACACCCGAGTTGAAATTATTATTTGCGTGGACAACTGCACGCACTGACCTGTGCTTGCCTATTCGGCCCGTCACGATGCAGTCCATCACGTTTCAAATTTAATTGGGAAAAACTGGGCATCGACTTGTGCTTTGCCTAATTTGGCTCATCACGATGGAGCCCAAGCTTGAAAAACATAGCTAAGATTTGATTTTTCATCATTTGAACAGCTGCAGGCTTAAACTTTTGAATGCTCTTTGGTAACCGGTACACACATGCAAGTAAAACCTACTGAATCAGTACATTATCCACGCTCACAGTAATTGCTAATTCCATTTTTTCATTTGGTGCTAATTCATAGTGTTTATATTCCCACGACAAGATTAATGATGCGACATAGTAACTTCAAATAAATAGAATTACTAAATATATAAATAGAGTATGACAGACAACTTTGGTAAAAACACATCTTCACGCCCTTATGAAGCTCAGACTCACCTTGATTGCGTCCGGCAGGTTTTCTCGAGCTTCATTATCTTTGAACTTTAGAAGGTGGACCAGAAACTGCTTCCTAAGGTCCAGGGGTTCCTAGATAGGTGCGAAACAGAGGTAAGAACAAATGGTGATAAAAATTACAAAAAATGTTGCAGCGCACGCCGAGAGCTGGTGTAGATGTACATACGGCAAAGATGCGTGTAGCAAGTCGGTTCGTGCCATCCACTGTGGCCATGTGCTCCAGGACAGTGAATCTGGAGTCATCGCTGCATAAGTGCAATTTTGAAGTTAAATATGTACCCGAGGACATCGGTATATGAAACAAGTTTTAATCTCATTACCTGTTCCTATTGGGTGCCAATACATTATGGCTGTCCATTGGCCACTCCGCAACCTGGGTATTCCAGTCGGGGTGCATCGATCGCATCATCTCATTAAACTCTTCCATCGCAGCAATGCTCTCCTTCCTCACCTCGCTATAGTGAAACGATCTGTCATTCTGAACCGGATAGTAGGATGGATCAAACAGAAATGTCCTCCTTGTGTCCATGTTGACCACAAGAAGTGAATATGTATCCATCGTAGCCAACGGTAGTAGATACTGTAAAATTGAAAATACATGTTAAAAACTAACACCTGCAAGCATGCAAGATCAAAATTGAAATTCACTTACAATGTTAGAGTCCCATATGTTGTAGGGAGGTAAGGGCGGGAGCACCGTATCAATCAATACCTCCGTGCGGTTAACTTGAGATATAGACGAGCGCCTTAAGGTATGTGCTTGAGCTTGAAATTGGAGGTCAAAAAGATGCTTCCATCCAGCAAATGTAGTGCCCGCGTACCTCTCGACTTCCGCACATAGAAGCCCACGAACTATGAGATTGAAGCAGTCTGGGTGAACTCGTCCAGCTGCCTGGACTGTCTGTTGGATCATCCCGAGGCTTATTTCTATCATGTACGGTGTAGAACTTCTTATCCATATCGTGCTGCAAAATTGGTTGTATAGCAAACTCAACAATCTCAAAAGTGCATATTCTTAAAAATCTGTATATTCTTGTTGTTTATTGGTAACCAAAATACTTACTCTAACGCGTCCTGGTCATTGATTTGCACGATATAGTTAAACATATGTTGGCCGGCATGTTCAGCGATAAATGCTGGCCCTTCCATTTGTGCGATATGCAGGTTGCGGTCTGCAGTAGAAAGAAGAGCATGCTAAGAATAGTTAATAATCTTTTTTTTGACGTGTATGTGTTTAAATAATCTTACAAGAAGGGGTTAAAACCAAAACTAAATTCTCAAGAAATGAGAGATACAGGTTCATAGATATATCTATTGACATGTCTCCACACGTGTCGATTGGAAAGCACGCTTTCTTGGCAACTGTTCTAACCTCTATTTTACCATTAACCTAAAGCCACATAAGGATGTCTGTGAACATGGTAGATCAATGCTCGATTTGCTAACTATAATTCAGAAAGAACTGAACTAATTCATGCCCTCCAAGTAGGTTTATCTAAAATCTAAAAATCGAATACTTTAATTGAAAAGAAATTGATCATCCTAGAGCACTTGTACTAAGATCAGAAGTTACCACATTAGCATTGAGCTAATTCATGCCATCCAGGAAATTAGCACTGAGCAGAATGTTCGAGAGGCGCTAGGATTAAAAACCGTGCTGAATCCCAGGAAATTAACCCTGGCGTCCGGGCTTAGCACCTCCTGTTGTACCCGCCCTATGAATCTCTGTACAAGGACGCACGCCCAGCACAACAATCAAGCACGTACGCAGTGGCGGCAGCAGCAACCGGGCAGAAGGCATTACCTTGCTGGCGGCGGCAGAGGATATCAGTAGCGGAGAGGGCGTATCCAGGCAGCGGAGAATGCAATCCAGGCGTCAGCGAGATGGTAGCAGTCAGATGATAGTTAGCGACATAGGGTAGGAGGTTTATGTAGCATTTATGTCGCTAGGTTGTTAGGATCTCCAACTACTCTATCATGTATTGTTTCTTTTTTTTTGTTGCGAATCTCGTATATCTTACTCCCAATACTCCCACCAGCTAATTTATCTTTAGATTTAAAATCAACTCCCGTGGGTAGCTCCTCCTTGTTATACGTACAATTGTTTTGCGCATTCTTTTTAAGTTATATTTGGGGTCGGGATCAATCTGAAATCGAGTCACTGGTAACCATGGAGGGAACAGAGGTAGACTGTACATGAATAAGAGAAAACGAAACATTTTCGTGACAATTGAACTGAATCTATTGTCTGGAACCATAACAATGTGTGGCCTTTCAATACACGGTAGCGTAATAATTCTTCTGAAATCTAATGTTTGCAACCGTAACATACTTATTTTGCTATTTTTGAAAGGATACTTATTTTGCTATTGTTTCAGCTATAAAGTTGGAGCTCTAAATAGAACAGACCTTTTTTTTTTGGAAAAAAGAGGGCTCCTATAGAAATAAAATCTAGTCTAGGATTATTATCTAAATAGAGATGGAGAATTCTATGTCTGAAGGTACAGTGAGCTTGGGCTTGTTCAGCCGTGTCTTAGGCCGCGACGATTTCGGCGTTGGTTTTGTTGGTCTATGAGGAAATTTGTCCTAGCTTGGAGTGCAACATTGACATGGTGGCGCACGTCGTCAGGTCTGGCAAGCTTGGCCGCACGAACACCTACAAAAAAAGCAACGTAAGTAACAAGCGTCATGGTATGTCCGAACAGATACATCACTGTCAAACAAATACTATTTGAATCCATTAAACACTTGCCTTCCAAGTGATGATCTTCGAAATTGCTGGTTGGAGAGAATATGAAACAGCTCTCATCCATGGATTTCAAACAACGTAGAGTTTTGTCAAACTTGACATGAGTGACGACAAGGGTTTTGAACTCTCTTTGAGCCAGTGTCCAGTGGCCTATGTTGTGATAAATATGTTGAGTGTGGACATTCATAAACATTAGTTGTCCCCTGTGAATTATCAAAAATAAAACATATAAGATTCCATTAAAAAAATACAAATGCGCGAATAAAAATAAAAATGAGTCCTCACTGAAAGTTCATTACAGCAATGTTGCGAAGGGTATGCCTTGTCTCTCGCCCACGTAGGCAAGAACACCAACCACATCTGCAAATCTAGATAGAATTAGAATTGACACTTTATTTGTATACAAAGAATTTACAAGACGGAGTTAGGGACGATGACTCATACCTGTGATGGATCTGTCTCTTAGCATAAAGATGGTGCTGAACTGTGGGAAGCGCAGTGGACAAAGCGAGGCTTCTATCCGACGTCCCAAGCTTATCACCGTGGTGTGAGGCTTGAAAACCATGACAAAATCAGATGCTATGTACAAGACATGTTCACGGCACATTTCTACAGGGTAGAAACCGACGCCAATAAGGTCGTAGGTCCCCCCTGTATCTAATTTGTCATTGAGAGGATCTGCTAGATTCTCGTATGCAATGGCTTCCATTTTTGTCCCCTGACAAATTTGATAGTTAGTAAACATTGGATAATTTACATATTGCTATTGAATAGAATAATTAAGACTCACATTTTCATCCATCGGAATGCAGTGAAGGTAAATGTGACCCAGTGCGGTCTCCCTAAGCTGCCCCTTCCATTGCACCCTAGCACGGATGATCCAGATGTTTCTGATGGTGTGTTCCGTTAGCACATCATCAAACTTCAAGTTCCTGCGATTAGAATAGATGACACACAAAATTCTCTAGATTAGTTATACTGTCATTCTCATGCTCAACTTCAGTCCCAGTGTATTAGGTATACAGAAAAAGTTACTAAATCGAGAAGTACTTCAAAACATGATTATATGAGGCACAAACTAAGATCATTGAAAAGAACAATACAGTGTGCTTGCAGTTGATGACCTTACCTGATAGGAGCCAGGTCGTGAGGGGTAGGAATGGCCTCGGCTGGTGATGGCGCCATCACTCTTCTGGAGCTATGCACAATGTAGGGGATCACCATCTCGACTAATTTAGAGATCAGGGAGGGTGGAAAAGGGACTGGAAAAGGGACTGTAGATTCAATCGTGAGGAACTGTGGAGGTATTTGTAACCGAAGTATTTGGCTTAGGCGGGAAGCGAATGTTTTTGAATTTTCGGCTAACTAACAACAATTATCTAACCTAACAAACTTATCTTTACAACTAAAGGTTCGCACCAGTAAAATAGGGCAGTTAGCAAACCAAGAATTTAACAAACTGCCGCATGCTATTGTATTCTACTTCCTCAGTAGTATAAAGGTTCGCACCCAGTTTGTTAGCGTCCGGTTGTTGTGCATGCGTGCGGAGTTTGTTGTGCACGCCATATCCCTCCTTTTTTTCCTTCCTTTCTCTCCTCCCTTTTTTCCTTCCTTTTTTCCTTCCTTTTTTTTGTTGCTTTTCATTTTTATATGTATTATTAAATATTTAATTGAACGATTTCGATAACTACATAAGCATCTAACGACACATGCATGCAGAATAACGATAAATAACAAGGTTGCCATGACTCTCCCTACGCTTGATGTTTTATTCAAAAAGAGCTGCAGCTAGACAAAACACATAGTATATGTAGAATCAATATGTGTGCAACCATTACATTATAATAGACGATGGACAGTCTGCTCAAATTTGGCCGAGCTACATCAAGGGTGAAGGACTTCCTTGTAGACTACGTTCGGCGTGGTCGTTACTAAAGACTCAGATCTTTTCCGCTTCTTTGAATTATGGGCCTTGTCCTTTCCATTATCCTTGATGGCTAGGATCTTAATATTTGTTTTTGTGGTGGCTCTGGACAACGTCACGTAGAGCTGTCCAAGAGAGAATACTGGTTCCGGTAAGTACACGCCCACAACAGGAATGGTCTGTCCTTGCGCTTTGTTGATCGTCATGGCAAAGCTGAGCCTGATCGGAAATTGCTTTCTCTTGAACCTGAACGGGAACATCTCGTCGTCAGAGGGGCAGAGAGGAATTCGAGGAAGAAACACCCTCCGCCCGACGTGCTGTCCTACCACAATCTCCGCGTCGATGACGTTCATCTGGAACCCACGGACGACGAGCCTCGTGCCGTTACACAGCCCATTAGCTGGGTCAATGTTCCTCAGTACTATAATCGGACAATTTATCTTCAGCTTTAGGGCATGCGGGGGAAGCCCATTAGGAGTCAGGTCGTTTAGGAACTCAAGAGAGTAGTAGCCGTGCGGGTCGTCTTCCACACTGTCGAAGCTATGATATATCTTCTCCTCGCCCTCAAAACGTTGTATCATACGCATGTTTATTTGATCGACGCTGTCGTTCTTGGTAGAGAGGATAGCTCTAGATGTCATATAATCTGGATTGGTCATGTTGTGCTTTAAGCAGGATACACATGGTCAATCAACTTCTCAATGTCGGCGGCCTCTCCTGTAGAAGGCACACAAATATCCTCATGGAGCCGAATGTTGCCTTCACTGTCAGTTTCCTCTGTGCCATCACCTATCCTCAGTAGGTAATCTGCGAACCACTGGTCATTGTGCGCCCTCATGTTCTTGACGGGCCTTAGTTGGCGCATGCTCCTCCAGAGGTACGAACTCCGTAAGGACGCGTCGACAACCTGACCCCGTGACCCTTTCCTTACTACCGGAAGCACCTGCCTGAAGTCTCCACCAAATACGACAGTCTTTCCTTCGAAAGGCCCGTCTTGTCGTCCCATGATGTCCCGCATGCTGTTGTCTAACGCCTCAATCGCTTGTCGCTTCGTCATTGTGGCCTCGTCCCATAGGATGAGTGAAGCCGTCCTTAGTAGCTTGGCAGTCCCACTCTGTTTGCTGAAGTTGCACGATGCCCCTTGTTCAAGGTTTATTGGAATCTTCAACCTCGAGTGGGCGGTCCTTCCTCCAGGCATGATGGACACGGCAACACCCGAGGTTGCCGTGGCTACCGCGATCTTTCTCGCGCCTCGCACCTTAGCGAGCAACAACCTATATAGGAAGGTCTTCCCCGTGCCTCCCGGGCCATCGACGAAAAATACGCCCCCATCGCCGCCTTCAACTGCATCCAGTATCTCGTCGTATGCTATCCTCTGCTCGGGATTTAGTGAGGATGCCAGAGATGCAGGATCCTCATCAACCTCGATATTTCTTTCCTCGATGACCTCCCTAGCCTCGCCTTCTGTGTGGTCATAAGTCTCGTCAATATCCGGCAGAGGGAACAACTCTATGTCTTTGCCCATGGATTGTAGCATGCCCCTGATGTCTAGCAACACCATCTGCTCCACCGCGATTGGGCACGTGTGACTTCGCCTATAGTCGTCAGACATTGCCTCAAAGTGCCTATCCCAGAGACCGCGCACATCGCTAGGCTCGCAGAAGACCAAGATCGTCACGAATAGCCTCCTAAGCTAAACAGGCATGGCCCATTGCTCTGACTCAGTAAGAGCCTCGTCAAGCGTGTTGTCTTGCTCGATGAGACCCCTTTTCTCGGTGGCCTCACGAAAGGTATCAGATAGCATGCCATCCACGGTTTTTAGGTCTTCGAAGGACGTTGAGCCTGCCACGTGGATTAGAAGCACCCTCAGAAAATATCGCTCCCCCTCGGCAGGATTGGCTGCTGCGATCCGGCCTACTTGATATTGCTTATCCCTTTTCTTCCGGTACTTTGTTCTTTGCCACGTGAACCTTCCCGGAAAGTCCTTGTTCAAAATATCTCGAGCCCACACGTGCTCTCGGTTAGCCACAAAATACTGCGTTAGCATAGACTTTGCTGAGTTCTCATCGCCGACTACGTCTTTCAAGTTCTCTTCCTCGTTGAATCTAACCATGTGCATGTCCGAGAGATGTAGCGGCAGCTGTAGGACCGACGGGTGGTTCTCGCAGAGGCTGAAGCCGAATATTCTCCACATCGCCTCTGGTGGTGTAACCCACCTTGCGTCAACAAATCTCTTGATCTCGTCTATGTTTCCTTCAGAGTCTGGCTTGTCAATATTGAATGAAGTCTGATCGTGCCCCTTATATATGTACTTGTATAGGTACTTGACAGCCTTTATGCTTGAGCACACTTCCACGTTGATGTGGCAGTTGAACATTTGCAAGAGATAAGGGTTGTACGGCACAACCCATCTGTTGTCAAGCGTCTTACGGCGGACCTTCGCTGAACGTTTGTCTTTCCGTCTCCGATAAACTGGGTAGGAGTCCTTTCCCTGTACGGTAGTCTTGTTGAACTCACGTGGGTACCTGCACTTGCACGACCCGTCTTTCATACACACATTGTTTGGGTTCAAGACACCGCATGGGCCATGCATCATGTGCTTCACGACCATGGCGTAGAGCTCCGGGTACTTACGCTTGTCCGGTAGTTCGGCTGATATGAGTTTGTCAAACTGCTCTGGCACAACAAGCTTATATGTTGAATCCATGATCAACAGAAAATGGGCATGCGGGAGGCCCCTCTTCTGAAACTCTACCACATACACGTGTGCCTTCACAACGCCTAGGATATTCTTCTTGGTTAGCTGATCTTTCATCGTCAAGAGCTTGGCCCTGAACACTCTGGCCACAAGATCTGGTCGGTCATGCGGGGTTTGGCCTGGTAGGAGCTCATCCTGTATCTCTGGCCAGTTTGGATTGCACGTCGTCGTCAAGAAGATGTCAGGTTTGTCGTACGTCTGAACCAGTGCCATGGCGTCCATATGCCTCCGTTTCATGTCACCATAGCCTCCCTGGAACGACCATGGAAGAACAGTCCTAGTGCCAACAGCGCTTGCTCGTGTCTCCCCGGTTGTGATGCTATCAACAATGCCTTTATACAGTTCAGCTCGTATCTGTTTCTGGTGGTCTCTGAACCATCTTAAACTGCAACCCTCAATCTTTATGTACATGTCAACACTCCACTGCTGAAACAAACGTCCTCCATGCAGTATAGGGTTAAATATACCAGGACGTGTTTGTAGCATATAGCAGTAGTAGTCTCTGACGGAGACGCAAATACGACCACCCCCCTCTGCGTGTAGGATGGAAAACTAAAGGTTAGACAAAATGAGATAATAATAGCAGCCTAATTCATAAGCTATTTATAAGCGAACCTTCATCATCATCGCGGTCTGCTCTTGGTAGCTGCGCAATTTCCCAAGACTCCCCATGTTTAGGGATATTTGGATGCCATCCAAGCTCCCCCTTCGGGAAAAAGAGAGGATACGATAGCGGGTCATAACACCCATGTGTGGCCTGTATGCTGTGCTTCTCGTTGTTGTTACCGTAGAGGGTAATGCTCCGCTTGAACCTATTTGCCAGGTCGTTGCCTTCAACCCAGATGGCAGCCACCTCAGATGAAATTGGTGCATTGTATCTCCGTTGATCTAGCTTTTTGTCGGTGTTTAGTTCTATCCTGAAATCCTGGAGGTTCTCCCTGTGAGCGCCCAAACTCCTAAACTGTTTTGAGTAGGGGTTACTTTTCATGATGTTGGCCAATATATGGACGACCTCCTGGTCAAGTTGCACGGTGGATTCCTTGCGATGAGTAAGTGTGGGATCATCATCATAGAAGTATAACTGCAGATGTTCAGGACGAGAGCCTGGCCCGAACGAATGCACATTGTGGTACATTGTGTCGTTCGCTTTGAATGTGTAAACACCTGACCTCATGTTCATGAGATTATTTTCGAGGTTGACGCCAAGGGTTGTAAAGGAGAAATGGCCGTTGAAGTATCGGATGTTCTCTCGAAAATGGCGAGAATCGTCATCCATGCTAGACCATAGCCTCATCATCTCCGGGATAGGTTTCAGTCAGCAAGATACTTCCATTCCGACAGCAGAAACCGTCAGTCTCTCGTTCAAACCTCTTGGCCTTGCGGTGTAAGCAATCCGGGACTCTCTTTAAGATGTGTCTATCTGGCAGATTTGAGTAAACAAAGTCAAAAGGATCGACAGTTCTCACGTCTGGTAAGTCTATCTGTCCATCAAGATCCTCGTCATCAGCGTCGGAACCGTCAGATCCTTCATTCAAACATAGCGTGTCACATCATGAGGTTCATAGAAACTCGTCATATAGATAAACATGGCTGGTGGAAAGGTTAGCAGGCATACCTTCATCGGCAAACATGTACTCCTCATCTGTGAGGTCGTTGCGGAGGGCATTCTCATCCATCAAGCCGCTAAGGAAGGCATCCATGTCACCTGTAATTTTTCAAATAGCCGTTAGTTACATATAGAGTTTTAATAATGCGTCAAAACATAAGAGAGTAAAGATGGGATTGATACCGTTGGTCCCGATGGTATATGCTGGTGTGCTCGTTGAAGCGGAGGCGTTTGGTGAAGTAGCTTCGACTTCGACAGGTGATGCGTGTAACCCCAATGATGGGTTGGGATTGTCAGGGACACCTGCAGCTGGGCAGGGCATAGCGATGGATTGAGCGCACGGCCTGTTTCGCCTAGCCGCATCACTTGCCACACGTTGAGACCGTCTTGCCTGTCCCTCAACATGAGATGCATTTGTTCTACTATCTCTTCGACGTGCATTATGCTGTTCCAGGTCGGTAGCATTTGCCAATCTTCTATTTGAGCGTCTACGTGCATTAATCTCGTCCCTATCCTCAGGAGTTAAACTTTGTCGCCGTGCTCTTTGACGATCACGTGCTCTTTGAGTGTCTGCAATGATGACATAGTAAATAAAAGATGACATAGTAAATAAAGTTATGCATAGAAATTTCAACTTTGAGAGGTCACAACATGAGGTTCATAGAAACTCATATAGATAAACTTGGCAGGTGGAAAGGTTAGCAATCATACCTTCATCGGCATTCTCATCCATCAAGCCGCTAAGGTCGGTAGCATTTGCATTTGCCAATCTTCTATTTGAGCGTCTACATGCATTAATCTCGTCCCTCTCCTCAGGAGTTAAACTTTGTCGCCGTGCTCTTTGACGATCACGTGATCTTTGAGTTTGTATGTCTGCAATGATGACATAGGAAATAAAGATATGCACTGAAATTTCAACTCTGAATTTAGATATACAATTATTAGAACATACTGTTTGAGCTATCCACAGCCTGTGGAGTGCCCGTATTTGCTAGTGTACTTTGCGTTGGAATTGACAGGCTCGGTTGAGCTCGTACGCCTGAAACAACAGTATGGAAAATGTTATGTAAATTGTATAGCAAATACATAGCTGCACTCAAATTTTAAATCTATAACATTATTAAGTCCACAAAATTTGAAGTTCATACCGTTTGAGCTTTCCCCAGCGTGTGGAGTACCTCTAAGCGTCAACATTCTTCGTGTTTGAATGGACAGGCTCGGTTGAGCTCGTAGGCCTGCAACAAGAGTATGGATTTTGTTATATAAATTGCATTTTGTTATAAAAATCATATGCCTATAACATAGGACATACCGTTTGAGCTTTCTCCGACCATTGGAGTTCCTCTCATTGTGAGGGCGCTTTGAGTTGGAAGTGACATTGTCAATGGTCTCTCATCGTCATCATCAGATGACTCAATTGTTTGATCTTCCAGTGGTTGACGTATGAACAAACCAGTTTGTGGACGTGGCATACCAATGGGAGTTGATGTCTTTGAGTTGTCATATTGAGTAACCACTATTTATTACACACAACGATCAATGAACATGCATATAATTACTTTTAAGCCAGAATATGTAGATACTTCATACCATTTTCCTTTATCAAGAAGTTTGCTTTGAGACATTTTTGAGACAAACAAACCCCACAATATGCGTCAGGGCAAATGCCAATGAAACCGGAAGACACCTTTTGTCAGCACGAAACGTGCACCTACAAGGAGCAAAAAACACATGAGCTTCATGTAGATGCTATGAACAGACAAGTCTGCATCTCCTAGTCACGAGGGTTACTTTTTTAATTATAATTTAAATATAATAGTGAGACAAAATTCTACATCTCCTAGTCATGAACTTCCTGTCTATATACTGGAGATACTGTTGGACTATGTACTTTTCTTTTGCTAAATCTAGCGATGATAATGTAGGATGATTAGATACAAAATTCTGGCTTGGAAGTTTTGGAATTTTGGTTTCTCTGGGAATGTAGAATTGCTCAAACTTGTTAGTTGCTGCATCATTTAACTTTCAAACTATTGTCAATCTTTTGGGAAAGTGTTGTTGGGTGATGCTAGATTGATCCAAATTGTTTTGCTGTACATGTAGTCCTCCAAATACCTGAGTTGATACATCTGTCAGTTGAGCAGAATTGATTCGTGACCTTCTGTGAGAAAACACTTTTGGGTTTGTGGTGCTTCAGTAATGTTGTCTTTATTTTTCTGGAAGTTTGTCCGAATAAGATGGTAAATCTTGAAGTTGTAGTAAATTTTTGTGTATGTCTCAAACTGTACTATATCGTCTATTCTAACAGTGTGGCTAGCTTTTTCTTCTGGTTGAGCCTTGCTGGTTTTGCTTAAACAAGAAATTGCTTCATAGTGGATGCGAATTGCCCATTTGTTCTCTGCTGTTGAACGCCAGATAAATTTGGAGCTGCTATGGCAATTGTAAAGAGTGACATATATTGGAGGTAATATCACGGTAAGCATCTTATCAGCAAGAAACTACGATTTATATATATGAGTGATAAATTTTCATTTTTCACTTTTGTTACTGAATATGTACACTATCATGTTTTTTACCTACTGGCTAATGCATAGTTTTAGTATCTTTTTTTGTTGAAATCAGACTACAATTTACTCTCCAGTCAACAGTTAAGTATTCAACTAAAATGATTGTTCATGTTTCAGATCATTTGTTTCATGTCTATGCTAACTTGAGTATGGGCAGTCCAGATTTTAGAAACAGAAACAAAGTTCGCATTTGGCCTTGGGCACAGTCCAGCTCGTCGATTCATCCTGGCGAAGTTCACTTTGCAAACTCTTTCTAAGTTTGATTTTGTTCTAGACATTTGGGATTAGAACATAATGCACTTACTTTCATTCCTCGGCGACTACAAAGATGTGCTGTAGCAGAACGAGCTACCTACAACAACGTCGGCAACCTGTGATGGAGTAGTCGTCGAAAGCGGCAGCGCGGCGTCGACGCACTTCACGGCAAGGCGAGGCGAGCGGCAGCGTCGTCGGAGGCGAGGCGAGCGGCAGCGTCGTCAAAGGCGAGGCGAGCGGCAGCGGCGTCGGCGGACTCCGGCGAGCGGCAGCGGACTGAGGCGAGCGGCGGCCCCGGCGGACTGAGGCGACCGGCAGTGGCGTCGGCGAGCTGCGGTGGAGTAGGCTAGGCGGCAGGCGGCAATTTGAATAGTTTGTTGCATGTTATCCGATATTTTTAAAAAGTTTGTTACATGCGGGTGGAGTTTTCTACGTGCATGCGGATGGAGTTTGTTGTGCACGGCATGCACGCCATATTTCTTTTGAACCGTATGCACTTTTTTTTTTGTTTCTTTTCTTTTTGAACCGGTATTCACTTATAGGTGCATGTAATTAATTTGGAGTGTGAGGGCATTTGGCTTGTGACACCATACTACGCATTCTGCTTTAATAGTAAAGATCCCCAAATTTTAGCCAATAGGGTGGCGCCACGTCAGCCGGTCGCGCATCCGGTCACGGCCGGTCGAGCCAGTGACCGCGACTTTTCGCAGAAAAGCATCTGCTAAATCAGACTCGCGCCCCGCAGTCCATGTTTCAGCACTGCAAAGGACCTCTATGAAAATTACGTAAAGTTCACGAGCTTTTCTGCAAAACTTGCTGGCAAAATCCCCCGAGCTATTCTCCTCTCTCGCGCGACTCGGCAGTCGCCAGCGGCGCCGCCGCGCGCCGCCCCCGTTCCCCGTCTCCCCGAACAGATCTACGGTGACGTGGAGGTGCGCCGCCGCCGCCGCTGCATCCTCGCGGAAGCTCGGCATCTGGGACGCTCTGCCGACGCCGGAAACCCCGCCGCCGTGCTCGATCCCCGCCGCCGCATTCGCACATCTCCGGCAGTTCTCCGGCGACCGACAGCAGGCGGCGCCGCCACCTTCGGCCTCCCCGCGTCGAGGCACTTCCAACGCGCCTAGAAGCACGTCCTAGCTCGCATGGGAGCGCCACCGGCGAGGTCACCGCCGCCGCGGCCGCGGGCGCCAGATCCGCTCGCGGTGACGTCGGCGTGACGCTCGCGCGGGCCCGGCCTGTCAGCGGCTTTCTCCTTTTTCCCAAAAAAATAGAAAAATGCCTGAATTTGTTAATTATCTTTAGAAATAATCATCAAAAAAATATGAAAAAAATATTCAAATGATCACACAAAAATAACCTAATTATTTGTGGCCCAATGCAACACATTTGAAAAGTTTCAAACTGGTTGAACTTTAGACAAAAAAACAACAAAAAAAGGTATTTTACAACTAACACCTCTCAATAAATTACCAAAATGACCAGAACATAAATAGTTACTTAGAATACCTAATTATTTGTGGCCTAATGCAACCAATTCGAAAAATTTCAAATTGGTTTACGTGCACACAAAAAACAACAAAACTAAATTTTTCAAATTAATATCTTTAAATATAAGCATAAAAAACATGAGAAAATGCCAAAATGATCACAGCTGAAACAATTACTTACGCCACACTGCAACATCATTTTAAAGTTTCAATTTAGTGTAATTTTAGACAAAATTACTAGAAAAAATAAGTGCAAATTATATCTCCACATATAACCATCAGAAAAGTATGAAAAAAAATCAAAATGATTACAAAATGTACCTAATGACTTATAGCAAAATGCAACTAATGGCACAACGCAACAAATCTGACAATTTCAGTACATCATGCCCACCACTACCATTTTTTGGTGTAAATTTAGACGGAAACAACAAAAGGTTAACTACGGTAAATAAATATCTTGAAATATAACCATCCGAAACATATGAAAAAATTGTCAAAACAAATCTTGAATAGTATTCATGAACTAAATGATTTTTAGATGCAGACTTCGTCTACTTCCAGTAATATCGAAACCTACAAAAAAATCAAACATACATTACTTAAACATACGCACATCATCGCATTAAATCTTTTTTTAACACACGGGTGTAGCCGCACCACATCCACTAGTCGTTATGTATGGCTATTGACTGGTTTTGGTCACGGAAGCAGAAAAAAAGGCCAATGGGCTGGCTGTAGGGGACGTGGCCCATGGAACAACAACGCATTGTTAGGTCGCATAGCTAGGAATTTCAAGCAGAATAGTAGGAGCTCTGCTTATTTCATTATAGCAGGGATAAAAGAAGAGTACACAAGCCCTAACGCACGTGGCTGCAAGTGCAGCTCACTGGAAAAACAAGAAACTAACAGCCCGAAGGCACTCACTAACTAGTTATCGCTACATTCTCTCCTCTTGCAAGGAACAACATCTCGAGATCGCCGGCATCGAGGCATCCTGGAAAATCCGGCATCCCAGTCATCGGGGCGTCTCGGCTTCCGTTCGTCTTCGCACCGCGCGACACGCCGCGTCGACCGCCCTCAAAAAAAAGTGCGACGTTGTTAAGAGAATCCCTAGTTCACCGTTTTCTAGTGAATTCCTAGTCCGCCCTCACCATGGTATCAATCCGTCTAAAAAAAAGTCTGATTGTGTTAACAGAATCCCCAGTTCGCCGGTTTCAAGTGAATTCGCCGTCACCACGGTAATTTTTTAATATAGGTTTTAATTTGTGCAATTTGTGGATGAATTTAAGTGTTATATTGAAACCATATAGTTGACATGCATATTCATTATTAGTGGTATTTTATCTATATTAATGGCCCAAATTTTCGTTTCGCCCCGGCCCCCAGAATCATGGACAAAACCATTACACATGCTACTGGATATTAGCTACAGTCACTGATATTTTATGGAACAAAAAGATCCATTCGAAAACAGTAAAAGGAGCAATGCAAAATAAATGGTAGAATCTGTCAAAAACAGAACAATCCGTAAAGACGAATTTTTTCAAGACACTTAACTTGCTCAAATCAGAAAACTCAAAACTAATAAAAGTTCGTACATATCTGAGGATCACGCACAAAAAATCCCAGATAATTTTGATTTTTCTGTGAATTCTTAAGAAGTAAACGGTAGACAGCAGAAAACTGTTCCTGCGCAGAAATCCAAATCTAGCATCAACTTTCTACTAGAGTCTTAACTTGACACAACAATGCAATAAAATAAAAATACAAAGGAATTGCTACAAAGGTAGACATGTTCATTGACACAACAAAATAAAATAACAGAAATAAAATGTGGGTTGTCTCGCATAATCGCTTTTCTTTAACGCCTTTCAGCTAGACACAGAAAGTGATATTCAAGTAGCATCCAAATCAAGAACAGAAATCCTCTCAACTATGCATTGTATTTTATCTATATAAGGTTTAGAGATTCCTCTTTCATTACTTTTAGGTTTACTACATTCATCAAATGGGTTTTGAGGGACAATCCAATCAAAATTTTCTTTCAAAGCTTCATGCATAGCTACAAGTTTAACAGGCATTGGTACTTTAATTTCCTCCCCCTTAGTAGGTTCGGTTTTCCCTAATTTTTCAAGTGCATTAATAACATTTACACATGAGCTTAGCATATTAAAACGATCAAAGACTTTCCTAGCTTCTATAGCAACATCACCAAATTAATTCATTAAGCAAGGTTTACATAATAAAATCTTTTTTTCAGCATTTTTAACATCACGAAGGTTAAGAAACATTTGTTGCATTATGGGGTGAAGGTTAACAAATCTAGCCTCTAATATGTGAACTTAAAAAGCTGCGGCAGTTTCATAATTTGGAGCAAGTTCTGCTATGGATCTATTCTCAAGATCTTTATGCTTACTAATATGATTAAAAAAAATTCAATGTTCTCTTTTCCAATTATAGAACCACTACCTACTGACAGGTCTTCCAGAGTGTACTTAGGGAGCAACATTTTAATAAAAATAAAACTAAACCGAAATAAAAAGATAAATGCAAGTAACTATTTTTTTTATATTTTTGATATTAAGCAAACAAGACAGTAATAAAAATAAACTAAGCAAGACAATAACAAAATAAAAAGATTGAGAGTGAGAGACTCCCCTCGCAGAAGAGCTTCAACTCCCCGGCAACGCCGCCAGAAAAGAGCTTGATGCACCGGTGAGGTGTTGTTGGGAAACCCCAAGAGGAAGGTATGAAGTAGTGCAGCAGCAAATTTCACTCAGTTGTGAAACCAAGGTTATCAATCTAGTAGGAGTTGAATGTTCTTCTGAAGGTTGTTGGCGGCGCCGTTTACGATAACCAACGCGGAACCTGCACACAACACAATCAAACTATTTTGCCCCAACTTGACAGTGAGGTTGTCAATCTCACCGGCTTGCTGTAACAAAAGGATTAAACATATGGTGTGGAAAATGATGTTTGTTTGCAGAGAATGAAAGTAACAAAATTGCAGTAGGTTGTATTATCAGTTTAAAGAAAAGGAACAGGGTCCACAGTTCACTAGTGGTGTCTCTCCATAAATAATAATAGCACACATGCGGGTAAACAAATTACAGCTGGGCAATTGACAGAATAAAGAACTGCATAACAATGCATATACAAGTCATGATGTCTAGTGTGAGATTCATTTGGGCATTACAACATGATACATAGACCGTCATCCAACTGCATCTATAATTAATAATCCACCTTCAGAATAGGATCCGCAACACCATTCAGTATTAAGTTGCAAGCAACAGATTATTGCATTAAGTAAAGTATGTAATGTAAGTAGCACAAATATTCTTAGATAAAGAACTACTGTTTTATCCCTAGTAGAAACAATACATCTACAATCTTAGAGGTTGCTGTCACTCCCCCAGATTAAATAGAGACATGAACCCACTATCGAGCATAAATACCCCCTCTTGTAGTCACAAGCATCTACTTGGCCAGAGCATCTACTAGTAACGGAGAGCATGCAAGATCACAAATAACGCACTCACAAGATATATTATGAAGCAAATGACATAGTACTCAATTATTCATCGGATCCCAGCAAACACAACATGTAGCATTACATAAAGATGATCTTGATCATGATAGCCAGCTCACAAGATCTAAACATGATGGCACAATAGGAGAAGACAACCATCTAGCTACTGCTATGGACCCGTAGTCCAAGGATGAACTAATCAAGCATCAGTCCGGAGGCAGGCATGGTGATGTAGAGCCCTCCGGTGATGATTCCCTCTCCGGCAGGGTGCCGGGAAGAGCTTTTGAACCCTCCCGAACTAGGGTTGACGGCGGCGGCGGCTCTGGAACGTATCTTGGAAAACTGCTCGGGTGCTAGGTCTTGATCTGTCGGGGGGTATAAGTAGGCGAAAGGGCGAAGGCGGTGGAGGCCCGAGGGGCCCACACCACGTGGCCGCGCGGCCAGGGGGCCCGCGCCGTGACATGGTGTGGGCGCCTCGTGGCCCCACTCTGTCTCGTCTTCGGTGTTCTCGAATCTCCCGAGAAAAATAGGGACTTTGGCCTTTTAATCGTCCAATTCCGAGAATATTTCCTTAACAATTTTTCTGAAACAAAAAAACAGCGGAAAACAGGGAACTGGCACCGTGGCATCTTGTTAATAGCTTAGTCCCAGAAAATGCATAAAAATCATGTAAAGTGCATATAAAACATGTAGCAATTGGTATAATATAAGCATGGAACATAAGAAATTATAGATACGTTGGAGACGTATCAACGGTCTCGGTGCTGGATTCCCTCTCCATCTTCACCCTCACAATCCTGCGGGTACCCAAAAAACTTCTCAGGTTGCTGGATAAAATTCAGCGCCGGTTCCTTTTGGGGGATCGACGAACAAGAGGCAGCGGGAGGCAAATGCAAGGTTTGGTGATATCTCGTCTACTCGCCAAAGGATTACGACGGGTTAGAGTTGCTTAACCTAGATAAATTCTCAAGGGCGTTGTGGATGCGTTGGTTGTGGCAACGCTGGAAATTGTCGGACAGGCCGTGGGTCAGCATGGAGGTTCCATGCGACTGATAATCCCCAAGAGCAGGGGATCATTGTAGTACCTCTCAATGTAGAAATATGGTATCGATCCGCAGGAGAAAGAAGGAAAAGTTATCTATTCCCTACAACTAAAGTGTCACAAGTTTTTGTTGATTAGGCACTAAACAAGTTTAAAGAACAATATGATTGATTTAATAGATGAAAGTTTAATGTAACAAAACGAGAATGTAAAAGTGTCCTAATCCTCTTCAATGCAAGAGGACAAGACAAAGGGTTTTCTCTTATAGGAACAATGGACATGGGTTCATAGGTTCACTCAATCCTCTCTCTCCCATCTATGGTGATTATCATGTTATAGATAAAAAGTACACAAAATTGTCATGCTTTAATGATAACTTCTAGGACAGCTACTTGTTCTAAAACACATATTTGAAAGAAATAATCATCTGTGTTGCTAGGTCAACCTCGTAAGGCTAGCGTGGTTTGCTGTCACTCACACATTACACTTCTTTCTTTTACCTCGAGATAAAGGATGTTGGGCGGTATTGCGTCACTCAATACCTATGCCTATGTCACACCGGACATCCCGTACCCACATACATCATACTTTTTAATGGACAATATTCTCAACACTAGTGCAATGATTCATATTTCGTGTGCACGACCACATCTCTCTCATTTATCTCCACTTGGTGGTCTCAATCACCTCATGACAAGGATAAAAAAGACATTATGCATAAATCAAATCATCACATGCATCATAAAATATCTTCAAAGTATGACAAACCATAAAAGATCCAACACAACGGTAAATTCATAACAAATATCATCTCATACCACAATATCCACCATATGAATTACATAGATAGATCCATGCTCATGCAAGTCACATCATATGGATTTCAACAATGATCATACATAGAGAGATTAGATCAAGTTACCACCACAAACCCAAGATCCAAGGGGTGGGCTACTCCCCCTTCATCATGGTGACGATGGTGGAGACGTTGGAGAAGATGGAGACTACCCCGGCAGCGCCCCGCCGGAGTTTTCCCCCTCCAATCTGCAGCTCCAGGTCTTCTGTTTCATGGTTTTGTGTTTCTGCGGCGCCCTCTTTCGAAAGCCGTCGGGGGACTATTTTTATAGTCGTTTTTAGGTCAAGATGAAAGCAGGGAGACGCAGATCTATAGCATCGGAGGCTCGAGGCCCAAGATGGGGGGTCCCACGCGGCCAAAGAATCTGGCCACGTGGGCCCACCTCTCTTGGCTCTCGGGTTTCCACTTTTTTCGCTTCCTTTGCTCCTACGCTTTGTTACTTCCAAAAATGACGCCCGTGAAATATTAGGTCATTTGTACGTCATTTGGGTCCCTGGAAGGTAAAAACATTGAAAATAGGGTTTCTGACCATGCAGAGTTAATTCTAGAAAAATGGAAAAAATATGAAATTTTCCCAATATCAATATAAAATGATGATATAACCCTTATATGATGCAAATATGATTGGAATAACATGAAATACAATGCAAAGTTCATGTATGTATTTTACATACATCAGCGGCGATCTGGATCACGAGATGTTCGCAACGGCCACCAAGGTAGGATTAGGCAACGACCAGATGGCGAGCTTCTGGCAATTTAGGTGGATCGGATCAACAACGTTGCACACAAGATTTCCGAGCCTCTTCAAGCACTGTAGACGGAAAGGTCGTTCGGTGGCCGAGGCGCTAGCAAACCACCAGTGGGTGCTAGATCTATGGCACGCTCCTCAGCACCAGATCTTGCATGGGTTCCTCGAGCTATAGCGGCATGTCAACACGGCGAACATCCAGCTTGTCGACGACGAGCCAGACACAATTGTCTGGATCCTCCCCGTCGATGGGGACTACAACGTAAAATCTGCAGACCGCATGCAATATGAAGGTCGGATTCTGAGCACAATGTCGGAGAAGGTGTGGTCGGTCTGGGCACCGCCCAAATGCCGCTTGTTCACCTTGCTGCTCCTCGAAGACCGCCTATGGTGCATGGATAGATTGATGCGGAGGGGGTGGCTCAACAACTATTTCTGCCCGATGTGCATCAGAAACCTGGAAACATCGATGCACCTGTTCTTCGAATGACCGTTTGCCAAATTGTTTTGGCTCCCAATGGCAACCTGACGAAACTGTTTTGCACTAAACCCTAACGGATGGCGAGACTGTGCGAGTGTCGCCCAGGTATGGAACAAGATCGTCGCTCGTTATCCTGATATGCTGGGAACTGTGGCGGGAGAGGAACAACATGGTTTTCAAAACCCAAGCCTCCAGCCTACGGTGGGTTTTGAACTTGGCCCAAGAGGAGGCCACGGCGTGGGCAAATGCTGGTGCGAAAAACTCTGGCGCCTAATCTGGGAACCTCCCTGAACTGTTAGCTTTTAGCTATTGTTTTCTCTAAATTTCTTTTCGGTTATTCCTTGGCACCTGCCACACTGTAAATGTTCTATCGAAAAGACAACAATTGCTGGATTAAAAAAAACGGCGGGATTTTTGGGAAATGCAACTCCGCAACTATGAGAATCTCACCCGCTTATCTATGACCGTTCAAATATTTTATGATTCGTGCATAAATTATTAATGAATCCTTAAATACCATTGCATCATCAATAATTTATGTACATGCATTGATATAAAAATTAGATTCGTGTACTAACAAGAAATTTATGTATATGTATTGACAAAAGGAATTAAAACCACACATTAACATATTTAGAAATAATTTTTTTGTTGCATATAAAACCAATGGTCATGATAAACGGGAAAGATCCTCGTAATTATGATGGAAAAACCGCATTGGGATTATTAGCGAGCTCCCGTGTTTTCGCTGGACGCCGCAGCGCCGAAAGCTGAACGCAAAGCAGTGGTTTGAGCGGAGACGCTCCGTCCTAGCTTGCGTGCGGGAAAAGGAGACTCGAACGCGTTTCGACTTTCCGTTTATGAAGAAAATAGCTTGTGTGCGCTTCGGGCGCCCGCTAGATCTGTCCTTTCTTTTGACCTTAACGGTGACGACTTACGACGGAACATACCGGTTTCAATTGAACTATAGTATATATATACGCAAATTCTTTATCTTGCGTGAGCTCGATCTTGACAATCACGTGCTCACGCGAGCTGGCCGTGCAATGGCGATCGGACGTGACTCGCTACACGTGACCTTAACGGTGACGACTTACGAAGGAACATACCGGTTTCAATTGAACTACAATATATATATACACAAATTCTTTATCTTGCGCGAGCTCGATCTTGACAATCACGTGCTCACGCGAGCTGGCCGTGCAATGGCGATCGGACGTGACTCGCTACACGCGCTCCCTCCATCTCTAATAAAAAAACTCCCCGGTGGCCAAATCAAGTCCTGACTTTGAGTCACTGACGTGTAGGTCCCGTGTGTGGTGGGCCTCACGTGTCAATGACCCAAAGTTAGGAAAAGTTAGGCTTGGTAAAGTTAGAGGATCTCAATCCCCATGGTCGTCAGGATTGAGACGATGTGCAAGTTTGTTTTGTAGATGTAAACTATTTTTAGTACTATTTGTGTCCTGTCCAGATCACACAGACATTATTCTCGAAGTAGATATAAGGTCAAAATTTACGTCTCATGGTAGATATGATTTCAAGCGCCAACGTAACTCCACACGCATTCTTCAGTGTTAAATTTTGGCGTTGAACCGTCGATTGAGGCTATCTCTGTTTGACATTTTTCAATGATTTCTCTCCACGTTTGTCGTGTGCACATCTTTTTCAGGAGGAAAGGAACAGTGAATTGCAACCTGTGACAACTCTTCTACGGATGGATTGACTCATTAGTTGCAACCATGTAATCTGCTAGATATGGATAATTTTTTCTATGACACATTTTTTGTTAGATGTAAAATCACAAAAAACACATGCTATGGATGAAATTTTGTGGATCTAATGGTATGTAAAATACTCAGATGTAACTTTCCCTACTCCACTTTTGCTATGTGTAAATTCATTAAACGGTTTGGAATGTAATTACTTGGATGTTTCTTTCTAAAAAATTGCTAGATGTCAATTATTTGGATATACATGCGGTTGCTAGGTGCAACTTTTTTTTAGATGTAAACTCCATGTAGAAGTAATTTAACCATGATTTTGTGGGATCATACTCCTTACCATCTCTACTTTTAAATATCATTCATTAATTCATATGTCTAATTTGGGATCATACTTCCCAAATGTAAATCTTTTGTGTATGTAATTCTTTCTAATTTTGTTTCCTCGTAGATGTAAGTTACATGGGATCTGCTCGTGCATGTTAGAAACTTCTATTAGCCAAATGTAACCTTTACGTTGAAGTAATTTTTTGCAAGCAAAATCTAAGCTTAATGTACAATAACTTTATTCCCATGGTTTTATCATCTTGTGGCTATATTTCACTTTTATATATCATCAATTAATTTTGATTACAAGTTCGTACTTTGTGCTACTTTTTACCATAATAAAAAGGAAGGTTACACGCACGCAGGTTTTCTTCACCAAACGAGTGAACATGAAGTCAGGAGGAAAGGAACAGTGAATTGCAACTCAAGAATGATTCTATGAAAAAGGTACAAAGTCATGTTGGCAAGCAGCAAACGGAAGATGCAAAGTTCACAGGAAACATGTAGCAATGTTCATCTCCTTTTCACGACTTGGTGTTTATATTTTCAACACCTGTGATGTTTCTCAGCAACATTCATGTAGCTAAAACTGGATGTAACCAATATAACATCTTATTCATAAAAAAAAAAAATCAGTGTGAAGCTGGGTTGTAATGTTTACACGTGAAGAGAAAAAAGAGGTGTTATATCTACTATGCCTTTTTTTACATCCTCCTGGTTGACATCTGGTACATTTTTTTACCCGGTTTGTCATGTCTAACTAAACAACTTACATCCCGGAAAGCAAACAACTATCTGGTTTCAATTGTTTTCACTTCACACTTTTTTATGAGGCTGAAGCATATGATTTTATATCACTTCACATTCCCAATGTTTTTAAAACCATCAGCAAGTTGAATCCGTAAAAATAAAATGTTACTGAAATAAATTAGGATGTAAATTTTTTTTGAAGTAAAATCAGGATATAATTTGCTTTAGAGCCTCGACCCATCGTGTGGAGAAAAAAAGAAGGGAGAAAAAAAAAGGGGACAACTACGAATGACAATGGATACCCGATACCCGCAAACCCGACGGGTACCCGCCTTAAACGGGGAGGGTTTGGTGTAGGAAAAACCCGCGGGAAAATTTAAACCCGTCGGGTCTAACGGGTGCGGGTATGGGGATGCCAAACCCATACCCCTTTAACCCGTGTACGAGACAACCCCACATGTCAGTGTACTAAAAATCCTTTTTTTTTTTAGAAACACATTACAGCGCAAGCGCTCATATACATGCGCACACACTCATCGCTATGAACGCACGCACGCACACCCTACCCCTATGAGCACCTCCGAGAGACTGAGCCGGCGGGTCAGGTCTTGAGATTGACGAAGTCACCACAGGCGCCTCGCTGTCGACGGGAACGTCGCCTCCCACTGAAGAATATTCCGCCTAAATGAGAAACATCAGCGTCAAACCTGGGGTTTGAACTCTGGTGGGCTTGGGGTAAAACCACCCTCCTAACCATCTTGCCCTCGGTGTACTAAAAAGGGAAATGATACGGTTCCACCGGGGATCGGCGCGTTCCGTCCTCCGCATCCAGCGTCCGACACGCGTCCACCGTAAAAGGCCCATCCCACGTTTTTTCCCGACACTTCCTCCCACCTTCCTCTCTACACATGCCGCGCCTTCAGCGCGTCGCACCGCCGCCCCAGCCGTCCGTGCCATGGCTCGCCCCGCTTTCCGCCCAGCGCGCCGCCCCGCCTTCCGCCCAGCGCGCCGTCCTCATTGGAGCGCGCCGTCCTCATTGGAGCCGTGGCCTCCCCTCCGTTGGAGCACGCCGGTAGCCTGCATCTTCGCAGCAACGCCGCGCCGCCGCCTCCACGAGCAGCGAGCTCGGATCCAGCCACCGCGTCCATGTGGATCCCGCCGACCGCGCTCCTCCCCCAACGCTCCCCAGACGTCGTGCGCCCCGGCGGAGCGCCGCCGCGCCCCGGTCCTCAACGTGCCCCACGGTGTCGCACCGCCGGATGAACTTGCGCTCCATGAGCATGGCCACAGCGCAGGCGATGCGGCCCGTGTCCGCGTCCTCCGCGACGAGGACGAGGTGGTCGACGCCGAGGCGCTCGAGCTCCGCGAAGCGGCTGCGGAAGGCGTCCTCGGTGAGCGGCGCAGAGGAGGGCGAGAGCTGGGCGAGGAGGTCGGAGAATCCCTTGGAGAGATCGTCGGGCTCGAGCGGCCGGATGCGTTACGCGCCGGCGCCAGCCTTCGACGCCACCGCGGCTGCTTGCGGTTGCTCCATTGACCTGTCGTGTCTGAGTTTTGGACCGGCTAGTACTAAATTGTTTTTAAGTACATTTTCTGCTACTTTTGATTCTTCTGTTATGCGTCATAAGAAAGAAAAATTTGCTACAAATGACTTTTTGTTTTTCCATCATACGAGAAGGATTTTGCTACCTTGTTTCTATTTTGCATTGTAGGAAGTAGATTTCTACTTTCGTTCTTCTGTTTTGCGTAATAAGAAAGAAATTTTTTGCTATGAATGACTTTTTTTGCATCATAACAGAAGAATTTTGTAACATTTTGTTTTGTTTTGCTTCTGGTCGGAGGTCGTGATGCTTCCAGTGGCACCCGGCGATGCTATCAAAGAACGACGACGGTGCTACAAAGGCATGACATCGTTCCTTCCGGCGTTGCTGCAGAGCTCCGTTGCCGTTGCTGCCATGTGGCGGCGGCGTTGCTACCGATGGAGGGCAACGTTGCTCCCATGGCAGGGCGGCGTTGCTGCCGAAGGAATCGGCGGACAACGGCGAGGAAACTGCGACGACGGCTCCCTGCGTTGCTCCATGCGGTGATGGCGTGACTACAAGGGACGACCAATGTTGCTACCATGGTACGGTGACCTTGCTACCAAGGAACATCGACGCTGCTATAAGGAGCTAGCGGCGTTGCTGCCGGCGACCGCCGGAGTTGTTACCATGGACTATGTGCGTTGCTACAAGCGCATGTTGCATCCGTGACGCCGCGTCAGGGTTCTCCGACGACGGCACCATACAATTCCGTGTTTTTTGCTACAATAGATAGGAAAATTTTCTACCATGGTGTTGCTGCGACGATGATGTCTTTGCTACAGTAGCAAAACAAATTGCTACGAATGAAACTGTTTTGATACGTAGAAGCATTTTTGTGCCTAGACTTTTTGCTTCAATAAATTTTTTTGCTACAACAGCAAAATTTTCCCACTGAGAATGCTTCAATAGAAAAAATAGCAAAAATTTTGCTACGTGCTCCGAAGTTAATATTGCTACCGCAGCACAATTTTCCAATGTGAGATGCTACAATAGCATAATTTTTTGCTACGTGAGATGCTGCAATAGCAAAATAAATTGCTATTTAACGTTTTTCTCCGTAGAACCATTTGCTACAATAGCAAAAAAATGCTAAAAAAATTTGCTGCAAATAAACTTTTTTTTGCTCCATAGAAATATTTTGTGAGTTTTGAGAGGAAATTGGACCTTTTGCTACAATAGTACAAAATTCCTATCAGAAACAACCCGTTTTTGTTTCATAAAAACATTTACGTGATTTTTGGTGGAAAATAATTTTTTGCTTCAATAGTACAAAAAAAACTTTTTTGCTCCCTAGAAACATTTTGTGAGTTTTTAGAGGAAATTACTCTTTTTGTTACAATAGTACAAAATTCTTATCAGAAACAAACCGTTTTGCTTCATAGAAGCATTTACGTGATTTTTGGTTGAAAATAGATTTTTTGCTGCAATAAAACAAAATTATTATGTTTTGCTACCATGGTGTTGCCGCGACGATAAGGGCTCATTCAATATTTTGCTACGTGAGATGCTGCAATAGAAAAATAGAATTGCTATTTTAACGTTTTTCTCCGTACAACCATTCGCTATAATAGCAAAAAAAAATGCTAAAAAATTTGCTGCACATAAACTTTTTTTTGCTCCATAGAATTTTTTTGTGAGTTTTGAGATGAAATTGGACTTTTGCTACAATAGTACAAAATTCTTATCAGAAACAACCCGTTTTTGCTTCATAAAAACATTTACTTGATTTTTGGTGGAAAATAATTTTTTGCTTCAATAATATAATTTTTTTATTTCGATCGAACCGTTTTGCTGCATCGGAAGCAAAAGCGGGATCTGGTACGTGATTTTTGGTGGAAAATAATTTTTTGCTTCAATAGTACAATTTTTTTATTTCGGTCGAACCGTTTTGCTGCATCGGAAGCAAAAGCGGGATCTGGTACGTGATTTTTGGTGGAAAATAATTTTTTGCTTCAATAGTAAAAATTTACTGCAAACAAACTTTTTTGCTCCGTAGAAACATTCTGTGAGTTTTGAGAGGATATTGGACTTTTGCTGCAATAGTACAAAATTCTTATTAGAAACAATCCGTTTTGCTTCATAGAAGCATTTTCGTGATGGTGGAAAATAGATTTTTTACTGTAATAGCATAAAATTCTTATTTTGATCGAACCGTTTTTTTGTTACGGATAAACCTTTTTCTCCGTAGAAGCATTTTATACGATTTGAGAGGACGTAGCATCTTCCTAAAATATTTGCTTCAAAGTAAAATTATTGATTTTAAATTCTTTGAGATACCAAAAACATAAATGTATTTAGACGTAGAAGTAGCAAATATCAACCGCTAGTCCATGTGAAAAAAGCAGGTACCGTCATGCACAGAAGTGCTAGCTAGCTAGCAGCAGCATGCGAGGGCAGCATGTGCGTGCGAGGGCAGCATACAGCAGCTACGCGCGCGAGGACGGCTCGCGGAAAGCGACGGCAGGACGCCAGAAGCGCGCAGGATCGATCCAATGGGGACACGTGTCAAACAGTGGATCGGGGGCTCCGATCCCCCGGAGGACGCTCGGCACTGTCCGAAAATCCTAATTTCCTCACAACTACACTACACCCCTATCCCACGCCGCCGGCCGGCCGCCCGCCCGCCACCCACGTTTCCCCTTCCTCTCCTTTTCTGTTCCCAGCGACCAGTCCCCACGATTCACTCCACCAGATCCAATCTCGAGCAACCGTCGCGCGCTGCCGCTTCCGCGCCGCTGCTTCTCCGCCTCATCTCATCTCATGCGCGTAGCTGTGTTGCTCGCCTGCCCGCCGCCTCGCCGTGCAGAGTCGACGGCCGCGTCGCTGCTTCTCCTCCTCAGCTCATGCGCGCGGCTGTGTTGCTCGCCTGCCGCGCCGCTTCACTGCGCGGAGTCGCCGGCCGCGTCGCCTCGCCGTGCGCGTGCTTTCCGGCCGCGTCGTGGGTACCTGTCGGGTCCGGTTAACCCGACGGGTGGGACAACAACGTTACTGTGTGGAGAGAGGGTCTGGGCTCGGGCGTTTCTTTTAGGCTTATTACGCGTGTAGCCCGCGCGCGTTCTTTCTATTTTCGGAAGATTTACCTCGGCCGAACAAGGAAAGCCCATGTGAGCTCGACATAGGCCAGATCGAGACCGAGCTTGTTCCGATCCCCTCCCTCGGGTTGTTAGGATTTATAGGCTTCTCCTCCGCCGCGGCGCCGACGCGAATCCGATCCCCTCCATCGGGTTGCTGAAGAAAATAGATCGAGCAGCTCTCACCCCGTCGCACCATGGGGCTGCTGGCACTCAATCGGCTCATGTCTATGAGTCCGGATCGTCGTCGCCGGCCAATTCAAGGCCGTAGTAAGCCACCCCCACCTCTTAGCTCCCTCGGCCTATCTCCTTATTCATCTCTGCTATGCTGTCTCTGCATCACAGCTACAACTTTTGCCATCGATCTGTGACCCGTACTTTTATTTTTGTTTTGCGTTGAATCTGTAACCTGTTTGACGGTCTTACGAACAGAAAAAAGGTACTTTTTATATTTAATTTTGCCTGAGTAAAAAAAAAAACTGTTTTTCTGTGTGTTAAAGCAAGGGAAATAATAGCTTGCTATAGCAAAATAGTGCCAGTCTAAAAATACGTCATTAGCGATATAGCGTTCTATTAGCGAGACATTATACATGATTTATTTAGCGAGACAATTTTCAAAACGCTACAGCGTGCTAGTTTTTTTCCATGGTGTTTTGTTAAGGGAGCAAAACAACAGTGAACATGCCATGTTTCCTAGAAAAACTGTTTTGATGTTTACTTGAATTTGTATTGTTTATACCAAAACAACTTTGGCTTCTTTTTGAGTTGGTGTTCTTAGGTCGCACTTGGCTGATGGAGAAGAATCGGGTGTATCTGTGATGTACTTGTTTTTTCTCCCATCAGTGTCTATATTCTTCTAACCAACGCATCACGTACTGCAGATGGATTGGTGACTTCAGCTGCTAAAAGGAAGGGCTCACCCTGCCAACAAGATGACAATTCTCGGACTGCTAAAATGAGATATTCAGGACCAAGCCTTCCAGAGGTTCGCAATTAAATGCTGATCACATCACATTCAACTTATATTCCAAGTATAATACAACCGTGATTATTCTGGCTGCGCAAATTAGTGGATCAATGCGTGCTGAATAAAACTACTATCATTTGATAAAGAGTTGACTTCCTGCTTTGTACTTCTTCCCCTCGAGTAGCCGAGTGTGGTCAATATCCGGTGTCTGTAAGCATGTGTATTTGGCATATTAACATGGAAAAATCAAGCAGGCTCTTAGTTTTTAACAAAGAAAAAAAATCATTTTATACATGCAGGAGTACCTCTGAATGCTTTCGTTGGCTCACAGTTTGGACTAAGCGGTGGTTTTTTGATAATACTTCCTAATTCGAGTTAAATGGTATATATAATCTAGATAGGAGACCATAAAAAAAATCTAGATAGGCATATTTTTGTAGTTCTGTAGGGTAAATTCCATCTGCTCTGTTTGTTATCCCTTATCTTCATGCCATGTATGTGCCACTGTAGTAGCTACTAAAGCTGTTAGGTTCTTTTACATGGTACGTTACTACGTTGGACATTTGAATTGTTCAGATATAATTACCTTATTGTTAGTGTTACTCCACATGGTCCTATTTTTTTTTCATTTCCACTTTGAAGGAAGTTTTCCCATTTTTGCAACTACAATGTTGAACTTTTCCCAATGCTTGTGCATGCAGGACATATGGCATCATATACATTCCCTACTCAATCTACGAGATGCTGCACTTGTTGCCTGCGTGTCTCGTTCATTTCGACGTTCTTGGAGATGTTTTCCCAATCTCACCATAAATAAGAGAGCACTGGGTTTGGAAGACGAGATGTCGTCATCTAAAGTATTGGCTATTATTTCAAGCAAAACCAAACATATTCTGGAAAATCACGACGGCGTTGGTGTGAAGAAACTCAGGTTTCAGATAACTGATTTTCCCTTTTTCACCACATCCTCTGATCTCGAACGATGGCTTCATAAGGCTGTTAGACCAGGCATTGAAGAGCTTGGCCTAGGGCTGGTGCTGCACTCGCGTCATGCAGATGTGTTCGGATTCCCGTGCGCACTTTTACTTGATGGGAGTGGCAAGTTGATTAGGCATCTTAATCTCAGGAATTGTGCCTTCCGTCCCATGCCTGGACTTTACTGCTTAACAAGCTTGACGAGTCTTGATTTTTCTGATGTGCATATTACCGGGGATGAGTTAAGTTGCCTTCTTTCCAGTTCAGTTGCTTTGGTGGAATTGAGACTCGTTCATTGCAATGAGATAATTTTGCTGGAGATACCTAGCCTGCTGCAACGTCTTAGTCGCTTGGATGTCACTGACTGCAAAAATCTGGAAGTTATAGATAGCAAAGCCCATAATCTCTACTATTTTAGATATACTGGTGCCCGTGTACGATTATCACTTGGTGATTCATTGCAAAACTTCAAATCATTTGCTTCATCTTGGGGCCAGTTTCAGTATGCTTGCAAAAATCTTCCGCACATTGTGCCAAATCTTGAAGCTCTTGACATATCTTCATATGTGGTATACTCTTAAACTTTAGATTATTAGAAACCAGCATTATGCAACAAAAAATACTAGCAAAGTCCTTGGATAATTATTCTGAAGCATTTTTTGTATGCAGAGGGATACACTGGTGGTACCTGTTCCTGGCAAATTCGTCCACCTCCAGCGACTATGTTTTGAGTTTATTTCCCCGGACTATGATTATATCTCTCTGGTTCCTTTTTTTGATGCCTGTCCTTCCTTGGAGACTTTCAAGTTGTTGGTAAGTCATATTCCTCTTGCTGAAGAATGCATTAGTTCAAGCATATGTCTTGTCTTTTCACCATTATATTTGACATCAACATCTATCCAATGCAGGTAGCGCCAGTTGCCATGGAGCAAGAATCGATTTTACAAAATTATCCCCATGATCTAAGGCAGATACCAGGACACTTGCATGGGAACATCAAAGATGTGCAGATCGCTGGTTTCTGTTCTGCAAAGAGCCTGGTTGAGCTGACCTGCCATATTCTTGAGAATGCAAGGTCACTTAAGTCCCTTACACTGAACACCTCTTACACCTCTTACGACGGTGAAAGTTTATGTGTTTCGAACAAAAGTGGTAAATGCCTCTGGATGAGCAGGGATATAATCACGGAAGCCCATAAAACACTCCTGACTATAGAAACATACATTGTGGGAAAAGTTCCATCTTCTGTCGGGTTGAAAGTTGTGGGGCCTTGCAGGCGGTGCAACTCTCTTTAAATTTAGTGCATGTTTGTGGCTTGGCTCCAGCTTGTGGAGTCCAGGGCAAAGTGGTGTTAGCTCTAAAATTTTAGCTGAATAAGTATCGTTTAAACCAGCTGCGTGTTTGGAGTTGGGATTTCTCTTTCCTTGCACCATTTTCATGCAATTCTACATGGCACGAATAAGTTGTATTTGCATCTCTCCTTGTTTTCGTTAATTCTTCTCGGAGAGAGTGTGATGCGCACCTTGGGTAGTTGGGTCGGTACTCGGTAGAGAGGGGACCGAAAAATTGGTTTCAACGCACTCGTAGACATCGTCTTGGTAGCTCTTATCGTAGAGAAGAAAGTTTCAGAATAGTGTTGTGGTATCTAGACCCAATGAGTGCGAGCATTCCCACTTTCCCAGCCTGCGCGCTCAACACCGCGTCGACGTCGGTCTCGGACCGATTCCATCTGTTGCTATCGGGTGACCTCTCACATCCCCAAGAATCGCAGCTTCCGGTTCGAGTCCTTCTGTCTCCGCATGCCCGGCATTGCGGATGTCGTGAAGGCTGCGTGGGAGAAGCCGGTGGCGAGCGCTGACATGATCACAGTGCTCCACACCAAGCAGGTCCGCACAGCCAATGCCATTAGGAAATGGGCAGGGAGTATCATTGGAGATATGCGGCTGCAATCGGCAATTGCAACAGAGGTGGTGCACAGGTTGGACCTGGCACAGGAGGTGCGGCAGCTTTCCCCTGAGGAGTTGGAGTTCCGCACGGCTTGGCGGCGGCGGCAGAGAGAGTCCGCATGAGCCAGCGATTGAGACAAACATGGATCAAGGCTGGTGATGCCAACACAAAGTATTTCCATATGAAGGCGAGCGCTCGCAGGAGGCGGCATAACATCCAAATCTTACGATCAGGTGATAGGATCCTCACGTCTCTTGAGGACAAAAGGCAGGAAATCCACAAGCACCTTCCAGGAACACATTGGCGCTGCCAGCCCAAGGACCTGCTCCTTGAATTGGGCCGAGTTAGGCATTCACCCTACGCAGCTCGATCATCTCGAAGACCCCTTCTCCGAGGAGGAGATCAAGGCTGCTATCTTCTCGTCACCGGGAGACAAATCCCCCGGTCTGGATGGATTCATTGGAAATTTCTACAAGAAATTCTGGGGTATAGTTAAGCAGGACGTTGCCGCTGCCTTCCGACAGTTGTATGATCTCAGGGGACGCAGGATGGACCTAATCAACACTGCGAGCATTGCGCTGCCCCCCAAGCGAGGAGATGCCTCCCAGGTTACAGATTGCAGGCCCATCGGTCTCATGCACAGCTTGGGGAAGTACTTCTCCAAGTTGCTTGCAAACAGGTTGGGACCTTTGCTCGGCGAGATTGTCTCGAGGAACCAGAGTGCATTCATTAAGAAAAGATGCATACAGGATAACTTCATGTACACACAAAATGTGATAAAAGACCTCCACAGATCCAAGACCCCATGTCTTTTTCTCAAATTGGACATTGCCAAGGCCTTTGACACTGTTAGTTGGGAGTTCCTTCTCGAGCTTCTACAGGTTCTCGGCATCGGCCCAAGATGGAGGGAGTGGATAGCTATCATCCTCTCCTCAGTTTCCTCTCGGGTTCTTGTTAATGATTCCCCTAGCAGGTTGTTCAAGCATCGCAGGGGGCTACGACAGGGTGACCCATTGTCCCCCATGTTGTTCATCATCGCCATTGACCCGCTCAAGCGGTTGCTTGACCAGGCATGTGACAGGGGACTGCTTCAGCCGATCGGGCGTAGGGCTGCAAAGATGCGCATCTCCATGTACGCGGATGATGCTGCCATCTTCGTCAGACCGGATGCTAGGGATATGCAGGTTCTCCGGGAGATCCTTCTTCTATTTGGCAGGGCCTCCGGACTTGAAAACAACAATCTCAAGTCAGAGGCGTATGCCATTACTTGCGGGGACAGAGATTTCGACGACGTCCTTGCGGCTTCCCTTGCCAGCGGAAGGATTTCCCATGCAGGTACCCTGGTCTGCCTTTGCACATCAGAAGGCTTAGAGCATCTCTATCAGACACTGCATTTCGCGCGGGGCGGCATTATTCCGGCGAGTTTGCGGGTCGGGCCCAGTTCGGTGCGCCGAATAGAAACCGCAAACACGGCCTGCATTTGATTTAGGGGTCTCCGCAAATCGCCAGCTGCAACCGCTATTTATGCCGACGCGACCACGAAATGTAGGTCCAGACCGTTCCCTCCGTCGCCGAAATCCCCACATTTCTCGACGTCGGCCACTTCCGCCACCGCGCTCCAGTCGTCGATTCCGGCCTCCACCGCCACAATGGACGTGCTCCCATGGCACCTGCAGCAAAAGCGGCGCCGCTGCGTCATCGCCGACGGCGCGCGGAAGCGCGCGTCCTACAAATGGACGGGGAAGGGGCTCGCACCGTCGTCGTCGCTGTTGCGGCGGGAAACGGAGGAGTTCGACCTCCTCCACGGCCTCGCGCCGCCACCGGCTCCGCCCGCGTCTGCCGCGCCGCCCGCACCTCCCGCACCGCCGTCGCCGTCGCTGTCGCGGCGGGAAACGGAGGAGTTCCACCTCCTCCACGGCCTCGCGCCGCCACCGGCTCCGCCCGCACCTCCCGCACCGCCGGCTGCTGCCGCGCCGCCCTCGCCTCTCTCCGCGACCTCCTCCGGCACCGAGGACGAAGACGGCTTCGAGAAATACGATCCCGCGGCCTTCGAGTCCTCGGTGACTCCCGAGGACTTCGTCCCCGACGAGATCCTCGCCACGGTGACCGGCGCCGTGCAGGCGCGCTCCACGGAGGAGCTCCAAGCGGACGCCAAGCGCCGCCGCCGCGACCTCCACATCGACCAGCTCCTGCTCGACCACGGCCTCGAGCAGGACCGCCGCCAACGCTAGCAGGAGGCCAGCACCAGCAAGGGCAAGGGCAAGGGGAAGGGCGTCGTCATCTTCGTCGACGACGACTCCTCCGACGAGGAGCTAGTGAACGCTCTCCGGCGACGGCGCGGCCGCATCCTAGGAGCTCCGGTGAGCTAATTTTGGTCAGTTAGGGTTAGGGCCGCGTAGTCTAGGTGCATCTTGGGTTATCGAGCTCCGGTGAGAATTCCGGTGAGCAGCTTCGTATGTAAATCTCCCGCGAACTTTGAAAATCAAATTTGCAGTTCCAATTGCTGCGTCTGATCTGCACGTGCGTCGACTCGGGATTTCCATGAACCGCATAACTCGTTTGCGATGCTCTTAAGTGCTCCGACACTCAGTTCATCCTTGACATGTTGGGCTCGTGTCTTGCGGGCTGGGCCGGCAGGCTTTTTTCCAAGCAGGGACGGCTCACACTGGTGACCGCCAAGCTGTTACCTTGCTTGGTGTTTTTCCTCACCTCCTTCGCCCCCTCTAAATGGCTGGTGGCAAAGGCAAACAGGTTGCTCCGTGCCTTTCTATGGAAGGGATCAGATGAGTGTAATGGTGGTCACTGTCTTGTCAGTTGGCAGCAGGTTTGTAGGCCTAAAAACCTATAGGTGGATTGGGGATCAAGAACCTTGAGGCGTTCAGCTCGGCGCTTCGCCTCAGATGGCTTTGGCAGGAGTGGGTAGAGCCAGAGAAGCCGTGGGTGGGTACCCCAACCCCTACCCTACCACGGCAACAGGCATGTGTCTTTTTGCAGCTTCCACCATCGTTACCATTGGAGATGGAAACTTAGCCAAATTTTGGACTTCACGATGGCTAGATGGTACGGCACCGGCCGACATTGCTCCTTCCTTGATGCCTTTGGTCAAGAGGAAGTCGATTATTGTGGCTAGGGGTTTGGGTGACCACAGGTGGGCGAACTCTTTTCGAGTTCCTCTATCGCAGCAGCAGGTTCGGGAGTTCGTCGGGCTGTGAACCCGGTTGGGCGCGATCACCCTCACGCAGGGCTCCGCTGACAGCATTGTGTGGCGTTGGACCGCATATGGGGTTTACTCCGCGCGTTCGGCTTACGACATCCAGTTCGCAGGTTATTTCAACGCGTCAGCCATCCCGGCTTATGCTATTTGCCTATTTGGAAGGCAAAGTGGAAGGAAAATGCAGGTTCTTCATGTGGTTGCTCAGCCGCCGCCGCATCTACACGGCGGACAGGCTGCTGGCTCGCGGGTCGCGGCTGGCCTTGCAGCGCGATTTGCGTGCTCCGGAGACGGCGGACCATCTCATTCTGGGATGTCCATTCGCGAGGATGGTCTGGCGTGCAGCCGCGCGGGATCACCAGCTTCCTTGCCTTAACCCTCCAGAGTCCTCTTCGGCGATTGACACCCCTTTCTCCACTTGGTGGGCGACTGTCCGAGGCTTGGAAGGAGAGGGCCAACCTCGACGGGATTGTGGCGTACACCGCTTGGTTCATTTGGCGGGAACGAAACAGTAGGATTTTTTAGAACAAGTATAGCTCTTTTGGCGTTGTAGCGGGGTTGATTAGGAGTGCCACGGCAGCTCCTGCGCTCGCTTTTGTTAGAGTTGTAGATGATGACCTCGGCTGATCTTCAGCTAGCAGACTCATTAACTGACTCAGATTTAGTTTCACTTGTACTAAATTATCAGTGTATGTTAGATTCAGAATTGTTGGGAGTCAGTGTATGTTAGATTCAGAATTAGTTATTGCAAAGAGAAAGAGTTGATTTTGGTCTACTCAAATTATCACTTCGGTATTGATTGCGCAATGTTCACTAAAAGAATCATCACTTTCTCGCACGGATTTCCTTTTTGACGTATGGCCACTCAAATTATTCAGAAAACACGTGCCTTTGTTTATTTTCACCATTAAGGTTCCTCAACAGGAGATGGAGATCCGAATCTAAAAAAGAATGTTGTATACTTGTGTCATCTTAATTGATTGAACCTCCAGTTGAACCCATTTTCGCCATTCTCACATTACAAATGACATGAGCGGTTCAGACTTGAGACTATGAAGCTTCTGCCTTCAGAAAGTGAGCAACCACGCGCCATCCCGCCGTTTTTGCCGCAATGGCCACACCGTCCTCCTCCTCCGCGTCCGCTACCGCCTGCCGCCCTCCGCGCCCACCCCAGAGGGCATCTCGCATCGCTCGTCGCGCCCTCCCGCGGCAGCCACCCGGCCACGCTCGCACGCTCCCCTCCCTCCTCACCCTCTGGTGTGGGCAGAATACACGCTCGGTGTTGCACCAAGGAAGGTTGAACTACATCGAGATTTGCGGGCCGGGTCGACCCACCGGGTTACTGGCCCGGCCCAAACAATCAAGGCCATTGGGCCAGTTGGGTCGGCCTCATATTTTAATCGGGCCAAATGGGTCTCGCGGGTCGACCCACGTCGCTAGCTCGGAGGTTTCATTTGCTGCGCCTGCGATCGATCGAGTTAGCTTTACTCACGTGTACGCGCGGACTAGCTAGCCTGTGATTAATCACATGCCTCGTACTCGGTTGTAGTGGTGATCCGCCTCGCCGGAATAGGCCGGTGAGCTGCTCGACATGGACGACGACCCGACGGCGTGCTGGCTCTCGTGCCTCTGCACCCTCTGCTTGTTCTGCTGGAACATGGACCGGCTGGGCTTCGGCAACATGTCGTCCTCTTCGTGCACCTCTGCTTCGCGCAGCTGTGGGTGCTCAACGTTGCTGCCATGAACATCCGAAACGAGATCTTCAGCGACATGGTCAGTGCTCTGTGCGGTCTACTAGGGATGCGCGCTGGCGCAGGAGGTTCGACCTGGGAACCTGCTGCTCGCTGTCGATGCCGGCGCCGCTGTCAAGAGGCTCCGGCGGCATGCAGGTCGATATCGCCATCCTACAGCGTTTGCCGAGGTAGTTTTTAGATTCTACCATGGGTCTGTCCAGGGCACGGACGATCTCGACATTCGACAACATCTTCATTCTTCAATTGAGTTGAGGCTGTCGGTGAGGCGGTCGAGGCGGGAGGCCGGGGCGCCGGCGAGGCGGAGGACGCAATACTGGAACTGCATGTCAGTTCCCTACTCCCTCTCCTTGACCCGAGAACTGTCGATGAAGCTAAGAAGGACGAGGTCGGCCTTCTTTCCCCTCGTCTGGTGTGCCGCGTTGTGAAAGAATTGTGATATCGGGTCGACCCGAGATACCCAACGGCACAACGAGGCCACTCATTTTTCTCCAAATGGGCCGACCCATGGCCTCTAAAATTGGCCTCAAGGCCACCGGGCCAGGTCCAAGGCCAGGGCCGGGTCGACCCATTCCCATCTTGAAGATTTGCTCGCCTTGGTGTTTAACAGGCAGATTTCTGAGGCGAAGGATATGGCGGAAGCGATTTTATCTGGCTATTTCACACTTGAGGACGATGTGCTAAATGTATTACTAGTATGTTTGGTACTTGGGTATTTGAAACTGATGCTGATGCAGCCATTATGTTCTGTCGGTTAATGGTACCTGGTAGGTTTTTTTTTTAGAAAAGGAGGGTGTGCTTCCCCGGCCTCTGCATCGAGTGATGCACACAGCCATACGCACGTATTAATTCCAACCAGATTTACAAAGTACAATGTTGAACACAAACTGAAATCAACCTCTCGACAACAGGGGTCGCTACCACTATGATGGGGTGACTAACATCAACGCACATCATCTAAAATTGGAGTACAAGTTCAGCTAAACCCTCAACGCACACCGACATGTACGCTTTAGTTGCTGTCGCCGTCTTCCACGAACCCATCTTCAGAAAGGATCAACACCATGACCTCGCAAATCCGATCTGCCGTCAGCATCGCCACGATGCCACACAACGCCACCATGCGTGAGTCCATCGACCCGAAATCGAGACCCCGCAGCGCCACGCCGCCGAGACACACTGACATCGACGTGGAAGATGACAACCGCTTCGCCAGCCGACCCCCTTTAGGTAGTTCGTGTTCCAAAACGATGCCCTCAAGAGGGTACACGACACCGAAGGTGACGCCATCATCCGATCTGGGTATACCATATCTAGGGTTCCCCCAGAACACAGTGCAGGAGGTGATTAGCAGCGGCAACTCCTTCAACAAGGTGGCGACACCCACGGGCACCGCAGTCGCCGGCCAGAGTCCGGCTTTTACCGGCCGCGACCTCACCTCCCAGTCCGAGGCGGATGTGTAGCGGCGGTAGCTCCTTCAACAAGGTGACGACACCCACGGGCGCCGTAGCTGCCGGCCGAAACCCGGCTTTCACCGGCCGCCTTCCCCGCCTCCAAGATCCGAAACCAAGATGGCCGAGATCTGGAAAACGAGATCCGCACCATGGCGCCGAACTGCCCGGAGAGGGTCCGAACGCCGTCCGCCGCGTCGCCGCTTCTCCGAACGCCAGAGAACCGCGCCGCCGAGGTGCCCGCGCGCACCAAGTCCTGTCCCGAGGTCCATGCGAGCGAGGAGACGAGAGATCCCCCCCCCCCCCCCCCCCCCCCCCGCCGGCGGCAGCCGAGCTTTGCCTGGCCGCGCCCGTGGCAGCGGCGGGGGAGGGAGGAAGGAGGAGATCGGGGGAGGGCTGGCGGCGGCGGTAGGTTTCGCCCTCCGCGTCGCCTCACGGGGGTGACGCGAGAGGGTACCAGGTCATAGAGACCCTGGTACCTGGTAGGTATGAGGAGATTGCCAAGTACCGAGGTGCTAGTACAACTTGTGAGAGCCTCTACAAGAATAAGAAGCGTGATGAGATGTGGGAAATGTTAAGGTGCTTTTGGATGAGGGGGATACCGGATGCGCCGCTCAAATGTCCATTTTTGTGTGGCTTGCAGCGCAGCGTCCGTGCTCTGCTTGACTGAACCTGAAAACCAATTCACCTACCGGCGACTTGCCCCGTCTCAATAAGGATCTGGAAGAAAATGCTGGAAGCTTCCACCTGACAGTTGCTCTGGCCCTACTGCTACAACGAGTTTTTTTTTTAAATAATACGATTTTTTATTACAAATTCGGATTCTAGCGCGCGGAATCAGAAAATTTCAAAAATAGGGCGGCGTCGGCGTGAGTCGTGCCGATCGTCATGGCCCGTGCCGAAAAGCCCTGGTCGGCATTAGTCGTGCCGACGGCTGCATGGCTTTCACGTACTCTGGTGCGGACAGAACGTTTCGGCATTAGCCGTGCCGATCGGCACGGGCCATGCCGAAATGTTCTGCAGCCGTCGCAGAGACGCCCTGATGAATACCATGGGAGAAGAGAGGAGGAGGAGGGGCAAGGGCAAAGTTTCGTACACAATTTTTTCCCGCCACCGTTTCCCGCCATAATTGCCCCGCCACCGTTTCCCACGAGAATTCTCCCGCCACCGTTTCCCGCCAGATTCTCCCGCCACCGTTTCCCGCCAGAATTCTCCCGCCACCGTTTCCCGCCTATTTCTCCCGCCACCGTTTCCCGCCCGATTCTCCCGGCACCGTTTCCCGCCAGAATTCTCCCGCCAGCGCTTCCCTCCTACTTGTACTCCAGTTATCCTATAAAACCCATTCGAAGGTAGCCATGTGAGTCACTTGAGCGCAAGGATGGTGTGTATTGTTCCCTATGAGAAGTGTGTGTCCGGGTTTCACGATGCCGCCTCGAAGCATCTCGCTATGATTTCCACCGATTTGAAGGTAGATGGTAGGGTAGTTCCCATCTCAGAAATTATTGGTAGTGAGAGACATCTCGCATTGCTTGGGGCGAGACAAATTCGAGACGGGTTTCCGTATAGGACCCCGCAACAAATCCGTGCAGAAATGCTGAGACTTGTAGATAAGTATGATAGGAAGGTTACCAATGGTCCGTATCTGCGGACCGAAGATGACCGCTATTTTTACGGTGAGTCCTTTCTTTGGGTAGTCTCCAGCGATGATGACGACGATTTCATGCCGACGTCAAAGGAAAGGAGGGCTGAAGCATCGAGGAAGGGCAAGGAGAAGAAGGCTGAAGCATCGAGGAAGGGCAAGGAGAAGAAGGCTGAAGCATCGAGGAAGGGCAAGGAGAAGAAGGCTGAAGCATCGAGCAAGGGCAAGGGAGCTAAATCGGCGGATGGTGCAGGGTGCATCGATGTGAGATAGGTAGAGTCTTAAATTGAGTTATGTTATTTCATTTCTCGTGTGTTGTGATCAGTATGTACTCGCCTTCTGTTGTACCTTATTTTTATTATCTTCATTTCTTATGTACTCGATGCACAAGACTGGTCGGCAGTATTTAAAAGCTTCAATGCAGATGCCGAAGGAGAAGAACAACCGGGCAAACACCACCAACGTAGGATGGTTGTTCCAATGAGAACATTGAAATTGAACCTCTGTACCAGGATTTCTATTTTGCAGTGTGTCCACCATGACAACAACGCTGTCATAAGCATCATAAAAAGTGCCGAACCTCTCTTCTAGAGCCTTCTGCTTAGCTCTCCAAGCCTTCCCATACTTAATACTGGTTTTCCATCTACTCTTAACTGTCAACTGAATGCTTCTCGCGGTCATGTCTTTCTTCTGCACTATCTCGCTGAACAAGAGGCGTGCAATGAGAGTTGAAGACAGGTTTGGATGGTCCGTCACCGTGCTAGATATCTCACAAGTGTGTGGCTGAAAATCAGACACCACCCACAGCACGTCGTACTTCGGTACGTGAGCGTGGACCCTGGCAGGACAGTCGATGTTAGTGCAGCTCATAGTCAAATATCGACTATTTGACACATCAGTACGGAAAACCCTTTGCGCTGCGAATGCCCACTCAATCACGGCTTCCCTCAGCTCCAGCTTTGTGTTATACTGGGCTCCGATTCGAATATTATTCATTCGATACTCCCATGCGGCAGAATATCCATCGTCCACAGTTGTCATGTTCGACTTGTCCATATCCCAGGAGTGAGGAATCGGCACATTTGCAACACTATATTCTTCATCATTAGCAATATCATCCTCATTTGGGTCATCTTCATCATCCGAATCAAGATCTTCTTCAAGACCATCCTCATCTTCAACCAGCATCTCTTCTTGCACAGTACCTTCGTACTCATCCGCATTAGCCTCTCCGACTGGCGGAGGTCCTTCCGAGTCAACACATAGTGCTGGCTCATACCTATCAGGAATATCCACATTTTGTGAATCAGCACCCTGACTGCTTTCTCCATGCTGAAAACCTCCGCCACCTTGTTCTACATTGTTCTGCTTCGGATAAAATATCAGCAGGATATCTGGTTGGGTACCTCGACGTTTGCATGATGCTAGCCAAGTTATCCACTGACCTGTTCGATCCAGCGGTAACAACTCCCGAAAAATATTTGTACGGGTTTTGGACCATACTGACTGGATCTTAACCGTAAATATATTAGGATCATACCCAAAATTACCAGTGAAATACTCCTGCACTGGAGCTATTCTAGCTCTCTCTGGGTCTGGCAACTGCATCACCATATTATTATATTCACTAAGATCAACACCAGTCTCTGTAACGCGGACAGTACCGGCGCCGAAGTGCACAATGAAATCAGTCACTTTCATTACCTAAACAATTTATTGCGTCAAATACTACATAAACAATTATTACTACCACCCAAAATATTACCTATATTACTAATACTCCTAAAATAGTAACACATAACCGTCATTCACCGATAAATATCGACCGACACAGCCACCGAAATCCACCGACAAACGTATCCATCCCATTAAATTATTTGTACAACTACTATATTAACACATTCATCCCTCTAATATCCACCGACAGTATAAACGCATCCATCTAACATATATCTATACTACAACTAATGCATTGTTCGGACAAATTTTTTTAAGCAACTATATTAACACAATAACCAACATCCACCGATAAAATATTTTACACTACAACTATCACATCCACCGACACAAATATTGTACAACTAACACATACATAATAAATAAATCCACTACATAAGATAAACAAGATTCATCTAGTGATTACTTAGGATTTACCCTTGACGCGTGGAAATCCCGTTTCTTCCGTTCCAGGCCTCAATCTACCGCCACCACTGCTCCACCACCACACCTTCTCCTCCAACACGAGCTCCCACCACTGCCTATCCACCATTGTTGGCCTCCATGGTTTCCAATCCTCCACCTCCTCTTCTCAAAACGAATGGTGCTGTTTTCTGGGGGTGGAGACGAAGCACAGAGGAGAGGAGCTCGGGTCGACTGGAGGAAGAAGAAGAGAGAAGAAGGAAAGAAAGGGAGGAGCCGGCGCGGTGGCTTTGCTTTGGCCCAGATCGGCATGATCCATGCCGATCGGCATGAGTAGCGCCGAACGATGCGGGCCCGGCCTGCGGCGCGTCTGCCGCATGCAGCCGTCGGTGCGGGTCCCACCGACGGTAACTTTTCGGCACGATCGGTGCCGATCGGCACGAGTCATGCCGACCGCGCCCTATTTTCCGAATTTCCTGATTCCGCGCACTACATTCCGAATTTATATTAAAAAATCGTATTATTTTTAAAAAAAACTCCTGCTACAACTCCCTCTCTTGAAGACTGGCTGCTACGCTCTCGGGCTGCCATGACCACGACGAAGAACAATGCATGGAGTGCTGCTACGCTCTCCCTATCTTGTACTTCCTCTCAATATAATAGAAAAGCGACTCCGATCGCCTTTTCATCCAAAAAAATGTTGGGCATGGCAGGAAATGTGAGAGGCATAAAATGTGATAAATGAGATAAAAACAAAGATGCTAGACCCTGGTATTTTATCTTAGAATTCTCCTCATGGTAACACTAGAAATGACCTCCTCAGGTCTGCTAAGAATTTGTGGGATGAGACTTCAAACGGAAGAATTGAACGACACAAATAGCTAATCTAATGATGATGTAAGCAGAGCATCATGTTGTAGCCATAGGCTAGGTACAGTGATCAAGTGAATCCATATTCTTATGATCAAGTGAATCCACAATCTTAAAATACACAGAACGTGAGATATAACCATAAAATGGAGCATATGAACCAGAAAACACTATGCATTTGAGATGCAGCACATCTAACATAGGGTGACCCTTTCATCTAAAACAGCAAAACCAATGAAAGGAGCCAGTAGTAGAATCATATGCATTTGATTCTACAGGTAATATTGCTATAAGTTTCAGATCAAGACAGGGCTGCACAAAAGATTTGTCAAATGGCAGTTTCATATATCCCACACATCTGTATCATTCTCAATCTAGTAAAAAGGAGAAGAGCAACATCACCATGTATTCTGGGAACAAAAGCTCTTGACACTTCACAAGACAAGATTGACCAAAGCAAAAAAGACTAGAACTATTTCAGAAAACAGAATTGATCTCCCTCTGATGCATTCAGTTCTCAGAGTTACAAACATAGCTATTTTCGCCCGAATAGCCTTGCAAAGCCTTCAACCTAGCAAAACTGTCGCCAGGTTCAGAGAACCAAGTTTCGGTAGGCATGGACTGCACGATCGACAGAGAAAAGTAGCTACTGGTGAACTAAGCAGACGGTTCTATGTAATAGAGCGCAATTACAGCAGTTACCCAAAAGTTCAGGAACGAAAACGCGAGAGCCCTAGCAGCGTTTGGGTCACGACACGGTGTCGAACAGCTTGCAAGCGTGTTCAGGCGATGGGTGGCGGAGGGAATTCCAACCTCTGCGACGCGAAGGTGAGGAGGTGGACCCCGAGCGTGTGTAGGAGCTGCATGGCGGCGAAGCGGTCGCGCTGAAGCATCTCGAAGCGGCGGTCGAAGTACGATGCCCACGCGACTCGGCAGGACCTCCTGGAGCGGCGGTGGGTGAGGCGGCGCATGTCGCTGAAGTTGGCGCCGAGCGTGACGATGAACCAGTAGGCGTCCATGATGCGCGGCGCGAGGGCCAGGGCCTGGGCGCGGAGCGGGGCGCAGTCGGTGCGGCGGAGGGCGCGGGCGCAGAGGAGGAGCGTCTCGAGGCCGCCTTCGGCGTCCACCGCGTCGGCCTCGTCGGCGAAGGCGAGGCCGGTGGACGGGCGGTGAAGCAGTACCCTGGCGATCGTGGAGGCGAAGCCGCCGCGTCCCACCGCGCGCGCCAAGCCATCCTGTCCCTCCCCCTGCGTGTAGTCGTGGGGGCGCTCGAACACGCCAAAGGAGAGGCCACCGGGGCCAGTGGCATCGGCTTCTGGGAGCGGCACGGCCGCGTGGACCAGCGCCACTGCGGGCCCGAACCAGAAGCCGCCCGCTAGGCGCCCGAGGAGGAGAAGCGAAGCCGCCATGGCCTGGTACACGGGGTCCATGAGCTCGGCGGCGGCGTCGAGCTGCTCGGCGCCCCTGATGGTCCAGCGGAGCTCCTCCCCGGAGGCGGCGGCGGCGGCGGCGAGGTGTCTCCGGATGATTCGCCGCATGCTCCACGCAGCGTGGATGCTGTCCGCCGCCAGCACTCGCAGGATCACCTCCCGCCGGTGGCCGAACTCGCGCAGGTACGACCGCGTCTGCCGAGCGGAGGACACGGAGTCGCTGTAGCGCATGCCGGCGTCAGCCTCCATGGTGCGCAGCGGCAGCGGCGGCGGCGGCGGAGGAGGAGGAGAGGGAGAGCACGTGGAGGAGAAGGAGGAGAGGCGGCGGTGAGAAAAAGTGGTTACAACGGCCTCTGGCCGGCTTCTTATTTGGGCGACGCCGGCGATGTGGGGCATTTCGGCTTGCGTGGCAAGCCTTCGGGTGCGACGGGGATAGCCGGACAGCCGATGACAGCTGGGCCCGGGTACAGCAGCCTTTTCCTTTCCACGCTTACTAGTTGTTACCACAGCCGTAACAAACAAAAATTTACTCGTTGCACAACGGGAGTGCGCTCATATGCCAAATATGTTTGTTGGCAAATATTTTGAATTTTTTTGAATTTCACACTTACACAGGAGCATATGAGTTTGTAAGCTGAAGTGAATTTCATTGCTCACCATGCTACTAACCCATCCAATATATATATATTTGCTCTTGACGTGCGCTGTCCTACTAAGGCCGTTTTCATATTTCTTTGTTCTTCAATGTGGTTTTGATTGAAACCCCTCGCGAGCACCCCGTGGCTGGCCATATAGTATGTCGGTTAGAAATTTGTACTCATAGTCTTGCAAATTGAAGAAACTAAAAAAATAAGACCGGTGAAATATAGAAAGCAATCAAATAACAAGAGAATGAAGAAGAGTGAAAGAAACGGGGGGGGGGGGGGGGGGGGGGGAAGAAAAATACTAAGGAACTGATGAAAGAAAGAGGGGGCAATTCCTTGCTGATTAATTTTGCTTCCCTTGTCTATGATGCCACTGGCAAGATAGGTTTACACCAGAATCCAAGTTAATACCAGGTAGGTTGTTTACTACGTACAATGTTTAAAAACTCCCCCAGCGAAAAAATGGATATATCTCTAGGATACGTATTAAAAATGAGAAACTAACACAGAACTAGAGCAGAGCACGAGTATGAATTAGCATAGCTTAGCTTTAAAATTCAGGCAGGTGTATACAATGTACACAAATCATAACAAAAATATATTTAGAAACATCCAACAACATGCCTAATCGTTCAATGATTGACGAACCAGAAGAAAAATGAAATGAAAAATTTACCAGAAACATTGATAAGAGAGCATCCTATAATATTGTTGTAACACGAGAAAATGAACGCAAATCAATGGAAAATATGGGACCCAACAGCATTAACTTCATTTCAATTAGGTTCCAACTCTTTGGCCAATTCTTTGTTATACACCTTCTTTGGCCAATTCTTTGTTATGAAACCGCCGACCATCCCCACTCCCCCACCCCGCCAGAAGAGTTTTCTTATTCCAGTATATGCGAGTAAGATAGTTTTTTTTTCTTCATATTATTATGTTTTGAAAGGAATGGGAAGCCCTAAGTCGGATTTTTTTAAAAAATAATAAGAACCCAAATCTGCACCCGTGAGGACTTGAACCTGAGTGGCTGGTTTATACATCAACTTCCCTAACCAAGTGAGCTGATATCACTTCTTAAGTCTTTCATATTACGACTAATTAAAATTTATGAGAAGACACTCAACACAGAGAAAACTGACCACTCTAAATGTTATGCTGGTAAAGTGGCAAGTCTCTGCCGCGTAAAAAGAAAGGATGGATAGAAACATGGCCATATTGCATATACTGCAGCATGCAGCGACATATCATAATACAGAATTAAAAAAAATCTTGTTTCACCTGCATACAGAAGAAAAAACACCGACTCAAGAATTAGAAGCCATTCTCTAAGCTGGTGAGGTGTAAAGGCTACAGTTATGCCCTGCTGTGTGTGTAAATATAGATCTTGTGCTGCCTATACTGCTGTCTTTGTTCTACTTGATCTCAAAGTAGGCCAGCTAATCCTGAGATGAAAAAGTCACCACCAGCTAATATCCTGCTTAAATAACTGTTTTTGGGAAACAAATTATTCTAGACTGATGGGAAAAATAACAAATCCCATAGTTAAGATATAATCGAGCCTGCAGTACTCTACTCACTACTCACCTTCTCTTGTGGTGGCAGTCCACATAATTCTTACACTCAGCGGACAGCCGGACCTCACGGAGAATCAAATAACACACAACACCGGCAGTATTACCATTTTCAGATACAGATACTACTCCCTCCACATAATGCTTACACTCAGCGCGCGGACACTGATTTTACCTCTCGTTCGGTGTGCGTGAGTGAGCATGCAGTTGGACAAAGATGGGAAAAAACAGACCAAAACTAGAGAGCGAAAGGAGGATCACACACGCCGTTTCTTAGCAAAAAAAAGCTTTTGAATGATTTCAAGTTGGAATATTCTAACTCTGGAAATTGTTATATTCCCGTGTTAGCCTCTGCAATAAGGCTGACGATCTGACAATTGGATAAGAAACATCGGAGCTATTCTTGGCCATAGAACACGAACTTTACCTTCCGGATGATCAGACGACATGAAGTACAAGGGTTACAGGCAGCAACGGACAGAAGTATACATACCCCCCATATGTTTCATAAAAAGGACAGAGCACCCCGTGGTATAAATCGACACATTTAACAACCGAAACTATGCAAAACCAGGCACAAGACCCCCTAACTTCATCTGAAGCTGTTTTTCACGTCAGTTTTGCACACGTAGTATTCTATATCTATACCTACTATAATAATAATAATAAAATAAAAGTACTAAGGTTTCTTACTCGGTCCGTTTGGTTTGGTTTGTCGTTTCGTTTTCCTTTCATCGTGCGCCGCCAATTTTTCTGTTGAACCGTGTACTACTAAATCTCATAGATCGTACCACACTATCCATACAAAACAAGTGGAGATCAAGAGGCGTTGTCATTCTTTTCCGCAAGAGCTCCTGGAAACCTGGCCGCCATCACTTCCGCCTCCACCATAGGCCGGTTCCCCCTCCTCCAGCCGGTCTCACCGGTGTCGGGAGGGATGGGGAACCCGATCTATGAGTGAAGTTTTTGATAAAAGTAGTGTTTTCAACCGTTTAGTTTAGGTTTTTTGGTATCCATCAATTGACATGGAATCGTCGCGTTTTGCTATCCATCAATGGAGATGGAATCATCTACGATAAGTAATTTTCGGCTCTTCATTCGACTGTGAGACCTCTTTCCCGGCGTCAAAGGTGGTGTTGGAAGATTATATCCGCCTAGGTGGTCCTTCAGATCTTGCTTTGCCAGATCGATTTTGGATTATTTCTCTGTTTACCGCGATGTGTTTTGTCCTTGCAAAACCTGTCCATGTTGCGACATTCTCAAAAATGGTGATTCGTACACTCGGCTCCCAGCGACGTCGACCAGGTTGTCCGGTTTTTTTCCTGAAATACTGGTGTTGGTAATTTTGTCGATGTTGGTTGATTACTTCAATGATTGCACGCGTTCACGTAGTCTTGTTATTCCGGCTCAAAAAAATATGAGAGCACTATCGTTAGTATTTACAGGTTTTAGGTTTGCTATCTTGGTCGTTCTACGGCTGCATTCAGAAAAATATAAGATTATGTCATGAAAGAAAAAAGAGTTTGAAGATCTCAAAAATTTGCTTGTATCTTTTAGACTTTATTTTTTAATTGATGTAGTCAGCTCATGTATGTCTATCATATCATATAGTGTTCTTCATTATAATATATCATTTGTACTACTATTTAAAAAGCAAACACGTTGTGGATACATTAAATTTAATCTTTTCAATATACATATCAATTCAATGTTTTGACACTTAATACACCTTTTCGATTTTGTGTTAATTTCGGGAGTTGGCACCGCCTAAAAAACTGGTGGTTAAATAAAAAAGAGAGGCGACACCCTCCACGCTGGCGCGCGGTCAGGCGACCAGCTCACTTTTCGGCCACCCGCGCACAGTCGGGCCACGGCCGAACGCGACCATCTCGCGGCGGAGCTTATCGGCCATGGCCAGGTGTGTCATGGCCATGTAGCGAGCTTCTCGGCTCCTCGCCGGCGCGGAGCGATCAGTCTCGAAGGCGGCTAGCTCGCGCCGGAGCTTCTCAGCCACGGCCGGACAAGGCGGCCAGCTCGCTGAGGAGGCGAGGAGCTGCTCGGCCACGGCCCTGCTCGGTCGAGCTGAGACCGAGCTCCTGTGCGAGAAACCGATCGCCCAAAGACGTTATCATCACCTTCATGGAACAAATTGTCGAGATCATTGTCGAAGGCACCAAAGATATCCATCCCCATATCCATCGCCCAGAGATCAGCCTCGCCGTCCGCGCCAGTGTCCGCGGCCACAGAAGACGATACTTCGGCGCTTTCATCGTCTTGCTTCGCCGTATCATCGGATAAGGGTGACTGGGGCGGGTTGCGGGCGGTGCCAGCGAGCGCGCTGATGTGGGTGGGCACGGCGTGGCAGTGGTCGCCGATGTAGGTGACGACGAGCACGCCGGGCTTGGCCGGGCTGCGCTCTACCAGCTTTCGCGCCGTGCACGCCTTCAGGCTCCTGCACTTGTAGTACCCTCTGCGTTCACAAGCAGTTCAGTTTCAGGCTTTCAGTTCACGTCACTTGTACATGCGGTGTGGCAAGAATATGGTCGAGAAATTAACTGAAGAATACCGTCGGTACGGGGAGGCCTTGATGGGTTCCTGGCCGTACTTGCGCCACGCCCACTGGGCGTCGTGGCCGGAGACACCGCCGTGGCGCCGTGGGCCACGGGCACCTCGCGCACCACCTTCTTCACCTGGCTCTTCTTGCTCTTGCTGCATAATCAAACGCGTATCAGTAATCACCCTCGTTGTTTCTGCAGCCCTGCAGGCAAACGACAGGGGCGAACCCAGGCATTATTATCAGTAGGGGCAAATCATGTGACTGGAGGCCATCCTTGTATAAACCTGCAAAATTTGAGAATATTCCTATCAAAATTTGTACAAATACTACTAGCAGGGCCGGCCCGTGGGGGGGGGGGGGGGGGGGGGGGTGTGACCGCCCCGGGCCCCCAAAATCTAGGGGGCCCACTCCAGGTATATATACGTATACCTAATATATAATAGGCCCCAGGAATCGCTTCCATTCGTGCGGCCACGTCCCCCTGATTGTACTAGCCATTTGATCAAAGCGCTCAACGACCCAGATTTGCTCTCCCGGTGAGTTACTGTTCACTAGTAAAGTGCCCGTGCGTTGCAACGGGTGCGAATTTTAAAATTAGTAGCGACATGTTACTTCGAGGCAAAAAAACATATGATACAACATAATCTCTATAGAACATTTGATACAAGGTAATCTCTATATGACATAACAATTCACATGAATAAAATGATACTATTTGCTTATGTTGCCTTGAACGCATATGCATAATATCACACTGAGTACTTTATATTTGATGGTTTGGCATGTGATATTTATGGGATTGGGCTCATGGAGAAGAGGGAATAGGCTCAACAGAAAACTGAAGGACATCTTTAGTTTCAAAACATACAGAGGATGCATTTCAGGTTAAGAAGAAAATTTGGGTGCCATGAATGCGACGATTGCTTTGCCGGCGAGACTCTTGCTAGTGGCGTCTGATGATATGGCCATGATCTGGAGATTCCGAGGTTCCATTTTTTATAGAGAAAGTATAGTTTGTTGCACGTGAAAGATCAACCATGAAAGGGTCTTGAACTGCTCTTTAGACTACCTATACGGGACAACGCCATTGGTACCCTGTCTCAAACAGAAAGATTTGATACATAGTTGAATGCCCTGCAACGGGGTATTTTTGTTACACAATTTAATATTGAATATATGTAAAGATTAATGTACATAGATAATATAGCACATTGTAATCCAACAAACTAAAATCCAAACATATAATTTAAACGTCATGTTTACAAAAAAAAGCAACGATTTGAACCATCTCTTATCAAATCTGGTATCTGTTAACGTGCTTAAGATATGCTCGTACAACATCCGGAATGTTGTCTTCGACTTCATTTGCATGATACTTGAGCAGATATAACAAAAACTTTTTCCTCATCTCATAACCATCCTACACGAGGAATATATAAAAATATATGTTAATTACATATTTCACTGGTAATTTTTTGTAAAATTTTCATGTTTAATTTGTAAGGATATACAATAGAGAATACTCACAGTACAAGCTGGATGGACCAACTTTTTACCATCATATGAGAGCATCAAACTAAAAACTATGTAACCCGATAAGTTCCTGCAGATCAATGCACTTTCATTATCCTGAGCACCTCCAGGATTAAAATAAATAAATTATCATAATGATTTTAAGTAAATCACCTGTCATGGCATCTTGTAATACCATCTGAATAACTACGTGGCCAGAACCATATATCTGAATTCCATCCAGGTTGTGCTATTTGAAGTGCTTCATTTAGCTAGATTGCATACCTCAGAAATTTCAATTCATACCTCTCTTTTGGTAGTTGTTCAACGCACGGGTCCAAAATGGAGACACGGCATTTATGTTTGTCGATGAAGAACAACATGAAATCGCCTAGGAATGCATATGGCAACAAAATCTGCAAGTGGCAAGCGTTAGAAAAAAAATAGATCATAACAATGATAACCAAGAAGAAAAGCAAACTTACTGTATGACACAACGAGATATCATTGTTCATCTCAGGCCAGCCGTGAAAAAATGTCGCCAAAGTCTTAATGTCTGGCATTGCACGCCACTTAGGATGTTTTATGCCATTCGATAATGCCGACTGCGTCAATACACAAGGTTTAGAAACATGACGATGATAATAATTACATGTGAATATAGCAACTTACACAAAATCTTAAGTCCATATTGTGCACGAGAGGCTCTATAAATAATTGTATATCGTCGCATGCCAATATACGCACAGCCATGTTGAAGCAGTCCTTGTCCATAGGCTGGTCCGATGTGAGAATGCTCTGAATTTGTTTCAGACTCAATCCCAATGGATATGGTTTTGAGCTTCGCACCCATTCTTTCCTATAAAACAGTCGACATGCATCACGATATCATCATAATATATTGACACTTAATGATTTTTATAATAAATGGTACTTACTCCAAACACTTTGCATCCTTAATGGACATGATGTATCTAACGATCTCATCCAAATCAGGTGGGTCGGCCGGCACCATGGAGGCTGGAAGGGTACATCTTTCTTTGTCTACAACCGCTGAGTCTTGTTGGTTTGGATTCAATAACTCTTCAATATCAGAATCAGATGCCTTTTCTTTATCGTCTGGTTGTTTGTAGATCGGGCTACCTCTTAACTTATTTAGTTCCGATTCGTACAAAATGGCAACTAACTTTTTTCAGAATTCTTTCATATCCTTATGCAAAGTAGCAAGAAGAATTACTCTCGTAGTAATTTAAGATGAAACCTAGCAATTGAATCTTGAAAATCAAATACCTGGGTGACATGGTCAGAAAGAATATCTCATGTCCAATATTCCATAAAGTTCAGCATAAACAATCCGCATGATGAACTACAAGATTACCGAATGGTGCGTAAGCATTTTATCCTGAAAAAATCAACATAATGAAACTATCTGCAATCTCAAGTGTAAATGTTTAATATTGTTGGCTATTAAATATGTATTTTGATCAAAATAGTTTCGTAATTGAGTCTAAGAAAATAAGGTACAATCATTCAACTATTTGTACACTCATAAATATATCAAAATTTAGAAATGATTTGAGATTCTGATTCAACATACCCATCAGTTTGCACTTCTGTTTTAAAATGTTCTACTATCGGCCATGTTGTGACGTCAAGATCCTGCCACTTTTCACCTTTATTAAGGTTCTTCATTTGTGATACGATCTTCAAATACCTCTCAAATCCCAAGAGCTGTTATATGTGAAGAAAACATTTGATAATGAGGCAAAGACAATGTCAAGGGAAAAATAACAATCATCAGCTACATGCCATAAGAGCGAGGTCACTCCGACTCATCCCAGACCCAAGGGAGTCCAGTACTTGTATCAACCGTTTTTTTGCATTGATGACCGCTAAATACCAGTGGGTCTTAGTAATATTTATTGGAATAAAGATCTGTAAGAAAAAAAAATATTAAGCCGAATTCAAATGTGAAAAATATACATTGAACCCGATGCATAGATATAGTTAATCCTAACCATGTCATGCTTTAGATAAAGATGCATCTGTTCTATGATGTGACGATGTTCCTTCTTGTCCTTTTTCAGCACGACAGAGACAAATGTGTTGGCCAAGAATACCTTACCACCCTCTCTATCCAAAAGATGACCGCATGAGCGCATACAATATATGTATGCATTTAAAACCTGTAATTGGACATATAAAATGCAAATGAATTCAATACATTTCAGACACTAATGAGTAAATAGTGGTCTCAAACTATGTTGACTTACGTCGTCGGGTAAGAATCCATCATCACGTGTAAGACATGTCAGGTCGTCATTCGATAATAAGGCATCATGGATATCCACGAACTTGGTGTCTCTAGGTGTGGACATTATTGATTCGATGTCAGCAAAGTCTTCAATGGTGCATACATAGTCTGGCTCAATATATGAGTGTGTAATATTAGTTAAGTGAAAAATATTCCAAAAAAAAAGAGAAAGGACGATAATCATAGTGGAATTAAGTACCTTCTGGGATGATCTTCATGTTCGCCTTCTTTGGTTTATTATGCTGCGAATGTGTTGTTTCGGTATGCACGTCCTTTAGATCTGTGAAAATCTTTGAGTCTAGAGTCTCTTCCCTAACTTCTTTTGAAACATCGACAAAATCAATTTTCATATCCATGACCTACAAAAAGGCAATATTTGTCGATGTAATATTTATAAATTATCGTACGAGAACATGCGTATAAAAAAGGAGAATCACCTCCTTTGATTGCGAAAAACTCGATGAGTTTTCTGTCTCCATCTCATCAGATTCCATGTCGACGGATTCTTTTGAAACATCTCCAGTATCAGTGTCTGAAACCGTCGTCTCCATGAACGTGACTACAAAAACAGACATGTTAATATAAAAAATAAAGAGTTTGTTTAAAATTAGAACAATAATTAAAATACTGAAGGGGATCGTGTGCAGAAAACAAAAAATTTCCTAGCAACGATATCCTTAAAACATGCCAAGATCTATTCTATGCAGATATAGTAGTACGAACGGAGATCGGAATACATACCCTTGTAGACCGAAAGCGGGATTACGTTCCCGCACGAACGTTGACGATGAAGACCGACGAAGCCGACCTCAAGGTCGTGAAGAGGAAGAAGACCTCCCAGTACCGCTAGCGCAGCACCTCGCAGGGCGTTACACACGTACGGTGGAGACGACGGCCTCCGAAGCTCCAGTCCAGGACGAGCAGCGGAAGACTTGGACCGGAACACCAGCAGCGCGGCAGCGGGCTATGGTGGAAGAGATCCCCCTTCTCCACTCGGCGCAACTCCGACAAAGGGAATCACGAAATCGAGAGAGAATTGGGAATTAATTGGATGAATTAAAAGGCCAGGGGTGCCCCTCTATATAAAGGCTCCCGGGAGGGAGCCAACTTGCTAACCAGGCAATGTGGGACTAAACCCCACATGCCTGGTTCGGCCAAGCAAGGCAGCCGGCCACCTGGTGGGCCCCTTTTGGCCCACCTAGGCCGGCCATGCCCCCCCCCACCGAATTCCCTTAGGGATTTTTCCCCCCATGGGCCTTCTTTCCACCAGAAGGCCCATTTAGGAAAATCAGCCTTAATAAATTCGAAAATAAATATATAAAATCATATTTGGACATTAATTACACTAATTAATATCAAACATATTATATATAATTTATTCTAGCTCCGAAAACTATTTCGTCGCTGCCCGATCTCCATCGGACCTCTCCCGGGACGTTCCCGGTGATCTCTTTCCTTTCTGGTTGTCTTGTCGAAACCCCTTAAGTGTGTTACCCTAGCGGTTCGATATAATAACAGGTATGATCGAGACTCCTCTCTGATCAACGACTAACTCGTAGGCCTGGACCCCATGAATTAATCCCTGTGATATAACGAATGACTTTCATCTATCAAACCTGAACGTAAAGTCTTAAACCTTTTGCCACAGCGATACTTAGCGTGTCCGAGCGTCGTTCATAGATATCTCCATATCTAGCTGACCTCGTTACCGACAACGCTATCTTCTACTCGTCTATGATTTCATGTCTCCGTGACCTAGTCACATGCTTGCAAGCTCATTAGACATAACCTCACCGAGTGGGCCCTAGAGTATCTGTCCTGCTATGCGGACTGGCAAATCCCGCTCTTGACCCCTCGTCTCAACTACTCCTTTCCGATACCCAAAAGTATCACCGTTATTGTCATACTAATTAAGATACGACGTTTGGTGCAATCAAAGTATCTTCCAGGAATAACAATAAGAGTTGGTCTCACGGTCAAAGGCGTAATGACTACGTCCTACAAATATGGGTATGTCCATCACATCGTTCTCCAACGATATGACTTCCATTGCCGACCGGCGCCATGCCCTATGATCGGGAAACCTCGATCATCGATCGCGCAACGAAACTAGTCTTAGTAGAGGCTACTAGGGACCCTGGTTGTTTACGCATCACACCCGTATTAATGTTTCCGCTTAATACGGTTATAGCATGACACAAAAACGTATTATGAACAAACGAGATATGATAAAGAAACACTCTTTATTAATTGCCTCTAGGGCACATCTCCTTCAGTCTCCCACTTGCACTAGAGTACAAATTAATCTAGATTACAACTTGGTAAAAGCAGGACACCCATAGCATCTTGGTGTTTCACGTGCTTGTCAAGCGGGAGAGGCTTCGTCAGAGGATCTGCCACATTCAGATCCGTATGCACTTTGCAAATCTTCACATCGCCTCCTTGTACGTACTGTCGTATCACATGGAAGCGTCGGAGTATGTGTTTGGCGGTGGAGTGAGACCTTGGCTCCTTCGCGTTAGCAATAGCACCCGTATTGTCGCAGAAGAGGACCACGGGGTCTTGCACGCTCGGAAACACTCCAAGTTCAATGATGAACTTCCTCAGCCACACAGCTTCATTCGCGGCTTCGCAAGCAGCAATGTACTCCGACTCCATTGTAGATTGTGCGACGATGGGTTGCTTCCCACTTCTCCAGCACACGGCGCCCCCATTCACCTTGAACACATAACCTGTCTGTGACTTAGAGTCATCGGGGTCTGAGCAGAAACTTGCATCCACGTAACCAGGTACACCAAGTTCTTCATCGCAGCCACCATAGACAAGGAACATTTCCTTTGTCTTATTGAGATACTTAAGAATGCTCTTAACAGCAATCCAATGCGCCATTCCAGGATTACTCTGGAAACGGCTTGTCAAACTTAGAGCTAATGCCACATCAGGTCTAGTACTTAACATTGCATACATAATCGATCCTATGGCTGAAGCATAAGGATGTTTAGTCATATCGGCCTTATCCTGTTCCGTTACCGGACACTGTGCCTTTCGCAATGTTTTATTCTTGATAACCGGCAGAGAACCCTTCTTTGCCTTCTCCATACCGAAACGCTTCAGTATTTTATCAAGATAAGTACTCTGACTCAACGCTAATAGACGTCTTGATCTATCACGATAGATTTTAATGCCTAAGACGTATGCAGCTTCTCCTAAGTCCTTCATGGAAAACATACTGTTTAAATAACCCTTCACGCTATTCAGAAGTTCCACATCATTCTCAATTAGCAATATGTCATCTACATATAGTGCTAAGAACACAACCGAGCTCCCACTCATTTTCTTGTAAATGCAGGTCTCTTCCAAATTTTGGACAAATCCAAAACCTTTGATCACCTCATCAAAGCGAAGATTCCAGCTCCGAGATGCTTGCTTCAATCCATAAATGGAGCGCAGAAGCTTGCATACCTTGCCAGCATTTTCTGGATTGACAAAACCTTCCGGTTGTACCATGTACAACTCTTCCTCAATGTTTCCATTTAGGAAGGCTGTTTTGACATCCATCTGCCATATTTCATAATCGTAATAGGCAGCAACTGCTAACAAAATCCGAATAGACTTCAGCATCGCTACCGGTGAAAAAGTTTCATCGTAGTCAATCCCATGAACTTGTCGGAAACCTTTTGCGACAAGCCGAGCTTTATAGACGGTCACATTACCATCAGCATCAGTCTTCTTCTTAAAGATCCATTTATTCTCGACGGCCTTGCGCCCTTCGGGAATATCCATCAAAGTCCACACTTTGTTATCATACATGGATCCTATTTCGGATTTCATGGCTTCTAGCCATTTCTCGGACTCTAGACTCGCCATTGCCTCCTTGTAGTTCGTAGGTTCGTCTTGTTCAATTAACATGACGGTGCAAACCATGTTGCCATACCATTTTGGTGCGATACTAGATCTACCAGACCTACGAGGTAGAACACTTTCCTCGACAGTTTCTCCCACTCCATCTGTGGAGGACGTTTCCGGAACAGCTTCCGTTGCGCCACTCGGAATCTCGAGTTCAGGATCAACGATCTCATCGAGGTCTACCTTCCTCCCACTTACTCCTTTCGCGAGAAACTCCTTCTCTAGAAAGGTACCGGTCTTCGCGACAAACGTTTTGCCCTCAGCTTGGTTGTAGAAGGTGTATCCTACGGTTTCCCGCGGATATCCTACAAAGACGACTTTCTCCGACTTTGGTTCGAGTTTGTCGGGCTGTAGTTTCTTAACATACGCCTCACAACCCCAAACCTTCAGAAACGATAACTTAGGCTTCTTGCCATACCATAATTCATACGGTGTCGTTTCAACGGATTTGGACGGAGCCCTATTTAAAATGAATGCGGCTGTTTCTAACGCATAACCCCAGAAAGATACGGGCAAATCGGTAAGAGACATCATAGATCGGACACTATCTAGTAGAGTACGATTACGTCGCTCGGACACGCCGTTACGTTGCGGTGTTCCAGCAGGCGTAAGTTGGGGTACGATGCCACAACTCTTCAGATGTGTGCCAAACTCAAAACTCAAATACTCGCCACCACGATCGGATCGGAGGTGCTTGATTTTCTTGTTAAGCTGATTTTCAACTTCACTTTGAAATTCTTTGAACTTTTCAAAAGTTTCAGACTTGTGTTTCATCAAATAGATATAACCGTATCTACTCAAGTCATCAGTGAAGGTGACGAAGTAACGATAACCATTGCGTGTCGATACGCTCATTGGTCCACACACATCTGTATGTATGATCCCCAATAAATCCGACGCCCGTTCAACGAAACCTTTGAACGGTGTCCTGGTCATTTTGCCCATAAGTCATGGTTCGCATGTATCGAGGGATCCAAAATCCAACGAGTCCAAAAGTCCATCGGAGTGGAGTTTCTTCATGCGCTTTATACCAATATGACCAAGACGGCAATGCCACATATACATGGCGGTATCATCACTACACTTAATCCGTTTGGCTTCTATGTTATGGATGTGAGTACTACGATCGAGATTCAACAAGAATAAACCATTATTCTCGGGAGCATCAACATAAAAGATATCATTCATATAAACAGCACAACTGCTTGATACTGATTTAAATGAATAACCGTCTTGTAACAGACAAGACCCACTTATAATGTTTACACTCAACGATGGTACAAAATAACACTTATTTAAAACCAAAACTAATCCCGATGGTAGATGTAGAGGGAGCGTGCCGACAGCCACCACGTCGACTCTCGATCCGTTGCCGACGCGCATCGTCACCTCATCCTTAGCCAGCCGCCGTTTATTCCGTAACTCCTCCTGAGAGTTACATATATGAGCAACAGAACCAGTATCAAATACCCAAGTGTTGCTACGGGCGGATGTAAGGTACACATCTATAACATGTATATCAAATATACCTTGCTCTTTTTCGACTATCTTGCCAGCTTTCCTATCCTCCAGGTACTTGGGGCAGTTGCGCTTCCAGTGACCTTTTCCCTTGCAGTAGAAGCACTCCACGCCAGCTCTGGGACCAGATTTGTTAGTCTTGGGCTTGGCAACCAGTTTGCCCTCCCTCCTGGACTTCCAACTCTTCTTTCCCTTGCCACCGGATTTCTTAAAATCGACGGTCTTGTTGACCATCAACAGCGTGTGCTCCTTCTTGATCTCCACCTCAGCAGTCTTGAGCATCACGAACACTTCACCCAGGGACTTAGCCATGCCCTGCATGTTGTAGTTCATGACGAAGCCTTTATAGCTAGGGGGCAACGATTGGAGCACCCTATCAATCGCCAGCTCATCGGGAATCTTGCATTCCAGAGCATTCAGGCGTTGAACGTAGCCAGACATCTTGACCACGTGCTCGCTCACACTGCTATGCTCCTCCATCTTGGCCGAGAAGAAAAGCTCGGAAGCTTCATATCTCTCAGCCTTAGCCTGCGGCGCAAAGACAGCCTTGAGATCAGAAATTATCTCGAAGGCACTCATCTTCTCAAAGCGCTTCTGCAGGTCGGCTTCCATGGCATAGAGCATGCCACTCTGGACAAAGGCGGAGTCCTCCGATTTGGTCTGGAAGACCTTCTTCTCATCCTCAGAGGCATCATCTGCGGGAGGGTCACCTATGGCAGCCTCAATGACGTAGGCCACCCTATGGGGAGTGAGGAGGATCCTCAGGTTGCGGAACCAGGCCATGAAGTTTGACCCATTGGTCTTAAGCTTTTCTTTCTCAAGGAACAGACCTAGGTTAAACGAGGGGCGAGACATCTACAATGGAATTTGCAACAACATAAGACTTTGTTCATAATAATTTTGAGTTATAGTATTTTTAGAAAATAACTAACATAACTCCCACTCAAACGAACATCCCTTCTGGTCGTTTAAGCGATTACACGACCCCCATCCATTGCACCACCCCTCATCGTCAGAGCCGGCAGCACAACTTCAAGGGTAGACAATTGTCCATCACAACAACTCTGTGACTCATGCTCGACCTTTCGGCCTCCGTGTTCCGAGGCCATATCTGCATATGCTAGGCTCGCCACTATAACCTCCACGTAACGCTTGTGCAACATGGCTTACACCCACTGTATGCGAACGACGATATGTCTGACACCCGATCGTCACGGCCTGCCTCATAACGTAGAACTTTCTTGGTGGTGCTCGTTGGAGGAAGAACACTAGTGGTATTTTTGAAGGGATCATCTTATATATGACTACCGCCGTGTAACTAATATATACTAATATATATAATCACACAATATAAGATGCACACAAAACATCAAATGTAATGCGATGTGATATAGTCCATTGCGCCATGGTCTTCTTGGCGCCCGCAGTTCATAAACAATTTAATAAACCTACCTTGACCATATCACATAGCCCCTGCAAAATAAAGTTAGACGCTTCTACTTTATCTTTTGCATATTTTACGTGGCTTGGGGCTGTCGTAAATAGAACCGCTTCATACCTACGAACCTTATGACCACAACAACGATCCAATAATTGCATGTTTAAGCATCCCTTTCGGGCCCTCCATTGAAAATGCAAGACCAACTAAAGAGAGAGAAACTGACACCCGCCAGCCACATATACGGTACAAGCCGTATGTCAGTAGTGGAACCAGTCTCGCGTAAGCGTACGCGTAAAGTCGGTCCGGGCCGCTTCATCAACTCGATGCCGCTGGAATCACAAGTGCACGCTAGAGGGTAGCAAATAACAGGAACGGTGCCCCCGTGCAGAACACGGGTTCTAACAGCGTACAGCTATATCTACGATAGATCGGCTCTGATACCACTGAAGGGGATCATGTGCAGAAAACAAAAAATTTCCTAGCAACGATATCCTTAAAACATGCCAAGATCTATTCTATGCAGATATAGTAGTACGAACGGAGATCGGAATACATACCCTTGTAGACCGAAAGCGGGATTACGTTCCCGCACGAACGTTGACGATGAAGACCGACGAAGCCGACCTCAAGGTCGTGAAGAGGAAGAAGACCTCCCAGTACCGCTAGCGCAGCACCTCGCAGGGCGTTACACACGTACGGTGGAGACGACGGCCTCCGAAGCTCCAGTCCAGGACGAGCAGCGGAAGACTTGGACCGGAACACCAGCAGCGCGGCAGCGGGCTATGGTGGAAGAGATCCCCCTTCTCAACTCGGCGCAACTCCGACAAAGGGAATCACGAAATCGAGAGAGAATTGGGAATTAATTGGATGAATTAAAAGGCCAGGGGTGCCCCTCTATATAAAGGCTCCCGGGAGGGAGCCAACTTGCTAACCAGGCAATGTGGGACTAAACCCCACATGCCTGGTTCGGCCAAGCAAGGCAGCCGGCCACCTGGTGGGCCCCTTTTGGCCCACCTAGGCCGGCCATGCCCCCCCCCCCCCACCGAATTCCCTTAGGGATTTTTCCCCCCATGGGCCTTCTTTCCACCAGAAGGCCCATTTAGGAAAATCAGCCTTAATAAATTCGAAAATAAATATATAAAATCATATTTGGACATTAATTACACTAATTAATATCAAACATATTATATATAATTTATTCTAGCTCCGAAAACTATTTCGTCGCTGCCCGATCTCCATCGGACCTCTCCCGGGACGTTCCCGGTGATCTCTTTCCTTTCCGGTTGTCTTGTCGAAACCCCTTAAGTGTGTTACCCTAGCGGTTCGATATAATAACAGGTATGATCGAGACTCCTCTCTGATCAACGACTAACTCGTAGGCCTGGACCCCATGAATTAATCCCTGTGATATAACGAATGACTTTCATCTATCAAACCTGAACGTAAAGTCTTAAACCTTTTGCCACAGCGATACTTAGCGTGTCCGAGCGTCGTTCATAGATATCTCCATATCTAGCTGACCTCGTTACCGACAACGCTATCTTCTACTCGTCTATGATTTCATGTCTCCGTGACCTAGTCACATGCTTGCAAGCTCATTAGACATAACCTCACCGAGTGGGCCCTAGAGTATCTGTCCTGCTATGCGGACTGGCAAATCCCGCTCTTGACCCCTCGTCTCAACTACTCCTTTCCGATACCCAAAAGTATCACCGTTATTGTCATACTAATTAAGATACGACGTTTGGTGCAATCAAAGTATCTTCCAGGAATAACAATAAGAGTTGGTCTCACGGTCAAAGGCGTAATGACTACGTCCTACAAATATGGGTATGTCCATCACATCGTTCTCCAACGATATGACTTCCATTGCCGACCGGCGCCATGCCCTATGATCGGGAAACCTCGATCATCGATCGCGCAACGAAACTAGTCTTAGTAGAGGCTACTAGGGACCTGGTTGTTTACGCATCACACCCGTATTAATGTTTCCGCTTAATACGGTTATAGCATGACACAAAAACGTATTATGAACAAACGAGATATGATAAAGAAACACTCTTTATTAATTGCCTCTAGGGCACATCTCCTTCAAATACTACTATGAACGTTAGACAATCTTTGCGTTGCCCGTTTCCTACACTACATCGAGTGGAGTCAGTCGAATTTCTCAGCAAGTACACCTAGTCTAGCAACCTCTCTGTGTGTCACAGCGTTACTCACCCTGCCCGACCCGATGATCTCACCCTTTCTCCATTCACACCACCTCTCCCCAATCCCACCGCTAAGATAACCATTTCCGGCGCCGCGCCGCCCACCCTCCCACCTCCACAGCCGCCGGCGCTGCGCCCTCCACGCCCCCCATAGCCCCCGAGACGACGGCGGAAGAGGATTCAGTGTTCTTCCGCGGAGTTCTATTTATTTGGCTTAGGCGGGCTAACAACTAACAAATTTATTTTTATCTGCCGGGTATCCAATCTTATCTTATCTAATCTAATCTAACTAACTAACACTTCACTGCAGAAAAACAGGGCACCTAGAAAACTAACCGGATAAAACTGGGCATTGTGTGCTTGCCTTTTTGGCCCATCACGATTGAGCCCAGACTTGACACCCGAGTTGAAATTATTATTTGCGTGGACAACTGCACGCACTGACCTGTGCTTGCCTATTCGGCCCGTCACGATGCAGTCCATCACGTTTCAAATTTAATTGGGAAAAACTGGGCATCGACTTGTGCTTTGCCTAATTTGGCTCATCACGATGGAGCCCAAGCTTGAAAAACATAGCTAAGATTTGATTTTTCATCATTTGAACAGCTGCAGGCTTAAACTTTTGAATGCTCTTTGGTAACCGGTACACACATGCAAGTAAAACCTACTGAATCAGTACATTATCCACGCTCACAGTAATTGCTAATTCCATTTTTTCATTTGGTGCTAATTCATAGTGTTTATATTCCCACGACAAGATTAATGATGCGACATAGTAACTTCAAATAAATAGAATTACTAAATATATAAATAGAGTATGACAGACAACTTTGGTAAAAACACATCTTCACGCCCTTATGAAGCTCAGACTCACCTTGATTGCGTCCGGCAGGTTTTCTCGAGCTTCATTATCTTTGAACTTTAGAAGGTGGACCAGAAACTGCTTCCTAAGGTCCAGGGGTTCCTAGATAGGTGCGAAACAGAGGTAAGAACAAATGGTGATAAAAATTACAAAAAATGTTGCAGCGCACGCCGAGAGCTGGTGTAGATGTACATACGGCAAAGATGCGTGTAGCAAGTCGGTTCGTGCCATCCACTGTGGCCATGTGCTCCAGGACAGTGAATCTGGAGTCATCGCTGCATAAGTGCAATTTTGAAGTTAAATATGTACCCGAGGACATCGGTATATGAAACAAGTTTTAATCTCATTACCTGTTCCTATTGGGTGCCAATACATTATGGCTGTCCATTGGCCACTCCGCAACCTGGGTATTCCAGTCGGGGTGCATCGATCGCATCATCTCATTAAACTCTTCCATCGCAGCAATGCTCTCCTTCCTCACCTCGCTATAGTGAAACGATCTGTCATTCTGAACCGGATAGTAGGATGGATCAAACAGAAATGTCCTCCTTGTGTCCATGTTGACCACAAGAAGTGAATATGTATCCATCGTAGCCAACGGTAGTAGATACTGTAAAATTGAAAATACATGTTAAAAACTAACACCTGCAAGCATGCAAGATCAAAATTGAAATTCACTTACAATGTTAGAGTCCCATATGTTGTAGGGAGGTAAGGGCGGGAGCACCGTATCAATCAATACCTCCGTGCGGTTAACTTGAGATATAGACGAGCGCCTTAAGGTATGTGCTTGAGCTTGAAATTGGAGGTCAAAAAGATGCTTCCATCCAGCAAATGTAGTGCCCGCGTACCTCTCGACTTCCGCACATAGAAGCCCACGAACTATGAGATTGAAGCAGTCTGGGTGAACTCGTCCAGCTGCCTGGACTGTCTGTTGGATCATCCCGAGGCTTATTTCTATCATGTACGGTGTAGAACTTCTTATCCATATCGTGCTGCAAAATTGGTTGTATAGCAAACTCAACAATCTCAAAAGTGCATATTCTTAAAAATCTGTATATTCTTGTTGTTTATTGGTAACCAAAATACTTACTCTAACGCGTCCTGGTCATTGATTTGCACGATATAGTTAAACATATGTTGGCCGGCATGTTCAGCGATAAATGCTGGCCCTTCCATTTGTGCGATATGCAGGTTGCGGTCTGCAGTAGAAAGAAGAGCATGCTAAGAATAGTTAATAATCTTTTTTTTGACGTGTATGTGTTTAAATAATCTTACAAGAAGGGGTTAAAACCAAAACTAAATTCTCAAGAAATGAGAGATACAGGTTCATAGATATATCTATTGACATGTCTCCACACGTGTCGATTGGAAAGCACGCTTTCTTGGCAACTGTTCTAACCTCTATTTTACCATTAACCTAAAGCCACATAAGGATGTCTGTGAACATGGTAGATCAATGCTCGATTTGCTAACTATAATTCAGAAAGAACTGAACTAATTCATGCCCTCCAAGTAGGTTTATCTAAAATCTAAAAATCGAATACTTTAATTGAAAAGAAATTGATCATCCTAGAGCACTTGTACTAAGATCAGAAGTTACCACATTAGCATTGAGCTAATTCATGCCATCCAGGAAATTAGCACTGAGCAGAATGTTCGAGAGGCGCTAGGATTAAAAACCGTGCTGAATCCCAGGAAATTAACCCTGGCGTCCGGGCTTAGCACCTCCTGTTGTACCCGCCCTATGAATCTCTGTACAAGGACGCACGCCCAGCACAACAATCAAGCACGTACGCAGTGGCGGCAGCAGCAACCGGGCAGAAGGCATTACCTTGCTGGCGGCGGCAGAGGATATCAGTAGCGGAGAGGGCGTATCCAGGCAGCGGAGAATGCAATCCAGGCGTCAGCGAGATGGTAGCAGTCAGATGATAGTTAGCGACATAGGGTAGGAGGTTTATGTAGCATTTATGTCGCTAGGTTGTTAGGATCTCCAACTACTCTATCATGTATTGTTTCTTTTTTTTTGTTGCGAATCTCGTATATCTTACTCCCAATACTCCCACCAGCTAATTTATCTTTAGATTTAAAATCAACTCCCGTGGGTAGCTCCTCCTTGTTATACGTACAATTGTTTTGCGCATTCTTTTTAAGTTATATTTGGGGTCGGGATCAATCTGAAATCGAGTCACTGGTAACCATGGAGGGAACAGAGGTAGACTGTACATGAATAAGAGAAAACGAAACATTTTCGTGACAATTGAACTGAATCTATTGTCTGGAACCATAACAATGTGTGGCCTTTCAATACACGGTAGCGTAATAATTCTTCTGAAATCTAATGTTTGCAACCGTAACATACTTATTTTGCTATTTTTGAAAGGATACTTATTTTGCTATTGTTTCAGCTATAAAGTTGGAGCTCTAAATAGAACAGACCTTTTTTTTTTGGAAAAAAGAGGGCTCCTATAGAAATAAAATCTAGTCTAGGATTATTATCTAAATAGAGATGGAGAATTCTATGTCTGAAGGTACAGTGAGCTTGGGCTTGTTCAGCCGTGTCTTAGGCCGCGACGATTTCGGCGTTGGTTTTGTTGGTCTATGAGGAAATTTGTCCTAGCTTGGAGTGCAACATTGACATGGTGGCGCACGTCGTCAGGTCTGGCAAGCTTGGCCGCACGAACACCTACAAAAAAAGCAACGTAAGTAACAAGCGTCATGGTATGTCCGAACAGATACATCACTGTCAAACAAATACTATTTGAATCCATTAAACACTTGCCTTCCAAGTGATGATCTTCGAAATTGCTGGTTGGAGAGAATATGAAACAGCTCTCATCCATGGATTTCAAACAACGTAGAGTTTTGTCAAACTTGACATGAGTGACGACAAGGGTTTTGAACTCTCTTTGAGCCAGTGTCCAGTGGCCTATGTTGTGATAAATATGTTGAGTGTGGACATTCATAAACATTAGTTGTCCCCTGTGAATTATCAAAAATAAAACATATAAGATTCCATTAAAAAAATACAAATGCGCGAATAAAAATAAAAATGAGTCCTCACTGAAAGTTCATTACAGCAATGTTGCGAAGGGTATGCCTTGTCTCTCGCCCACGTAGGCAAGAACACCAACCACATCTGCAAATCTAGATAGAATTAGAATTGACACTTTATTTGTATACAAAGAATTTACAAGACGGAGTTAGGGACGATGACTCATACCTGTGATGGATCTGTCTCTTAGCATAAAGATGGTGCTGAACTGTGGGAAGCGCAGTGGACAAAGCGAGGCTTCTATCCGACGTCCCAAGCTTATCACCGTGGTGTGAGGCTTGAAAACCATGACAAAATCAGATGCTATGTACAAGACATGTTCACGGCACATTTCTACAGGGTAGAAACCGACGCCAATAAGGTCGTAGGTCCCCCCTGTATCTAATTTGTCATTGAGAGGATCTGCTAGATTCTCGTATGCAATGGCTTCCATTTTTGTCCCCTGACAAATTTGATAGTTAGTAAACATTGGATAATTTACATATTGCTATTGAATAGAATAATTAAGACTCACATTTTCATCCATCGGAATGCAGTGAAGGTAAATGTGACCCAGTGCGGTCTCCCTAAGCTGCCCCTTCCATTGCACCCTAGCACGGATGATCCAGATGTTTCTGATGGTGTGTTCCGTTAGCACATCATCAAACTTCAAGTTCCTGCGATTAGAATAGATGACACACAAAATTCTCTAGATTAGTTATACTGTCATTCTCATGCTCAACTTCAGTCCCAGTGTATTAGGTATACAGAAAAAGTTACTAAATCGAGAAGTACTTCAAAACATGATTATATGAGGCACAAACTAAGATTATTGAAAAGAACAATACAGTGTGCTTGCAGTTGATGACCTTACCTGATAGGAGCCAGGTCGTGAGGGGTAGGAATGGCCTCGGCTGGTGATGGCGCCATCACTCTTCTGGAGCTATGCACAATGTAGGGGATCACCATCTCGACTAATTTAGAGATCAGGGAGGGTGGAAAAGGGACTGGAAAAGGGACTGTAGATTCAATCGTGAGGAACTGTGGAGGTATTTGTAACCGAAGTATTTGGCTTAGGCGGGAAGCGAATGTTTTTGAATTTTCGGCTAACTAACAACAATTATCTAACCTAACAAACTTATCTTTACAACTAAAGGTTCGCACCAGTAAAATAGGGCAGTTAGCAAACCAAGAATTTAACAAACTGCCGCATGCTATTGTATTCTACTTCCTCAGTAGTATAAAGGTTCGCACCCAGTTTGTTAGCGTCCGGTTGTTGTGCATGCGTGCGGAGTTTGTTGTGCACGCCATATCCCTCCTTTTTTTCCTTCCTTTCTCTCCTCCCTTTTTTCCTTCCTTTTTTCCTTCCTTTTTTTTGTTGCTTTTCATTTTTATATGTATTATTAAATATTTAATTGAACGATTTCGATAACTACATAAGCATCTAACGACACATGCATGCAGAATAACGATAAATAACAAGGTTGCCATGACTCTCCCTACGCTTGATGTTTTATTCAAAAAGAGCTGCAGCTAGACAAAACACATAGTATATGTAGAATCAATATGTGTGCAACCATTACATTATAATAGACGATGGACAGTCTGCTCAAATTTGGCCGAGCTACATCAAGGGTGAAGGACTTCCTTGTAGACTACGTTCGGCGTGGTCGTTACTAAAGACTCAGATCTTTTCCGCTTCTTTGAATTATGGGCCTTGTCCTTTCCATTATCCTTGATGGCTAGGATCTTAATATTTGTTTTTGTGGTGGCTCTGGACAACGTCACGTAGAGCTGTCCAAGAGAGAATACTGGTTCCGGTAAGTACACGCCCACAACAGGAATGGTCTGTCCTTGCGCTTTGTTGATCGTCATGGCAAAGCTGAGCCTGATCGGAAATTGCTTTCTCTTGAACCTGAACGGGAACATCTCGTCGTCAGAGGGGCAGAGAGGAATTCGAGGAAGAAACACCCTCCGCCCGACGTGCTGTCCTACCACAATCTCCGCGTCGATGACGTTCATCTGGAACCCACGGACGACGAGCCTCGTGCCGTTACACAGCCCATTAGCTGGGTCAATGTTCCTCAGTACTATAATCGGACAATTTATCTTCAGCTTTAGGGCATGCGGGGGAAGCCCATTAGGAGTCAGGTCGTTTAGGAACTCAAGAGAGTAGTAGCCGTGCGGGTCGTCTTCCACACTGTCGAAGCTATGATATATCTTCTCCTCGCCCTCAAAACGTTGTATCATACGCATGTTTATTTGATCGACGCTGTCGTTCTTGGTAGAGAGGATAGCTCTAGATGTCATATAATCTGGATTGGTCATGTTGTGCTTTAAGCAGGATACACATGGTCAATCAACTTCTCAATGTCGGCGGCCTCTCCTGTAGAAGGCACACAAATATCCTCATGGAGCCGAATGTTGCCTTCACTGTCAGTTTCCTCTGTGCCATCACCTATCCTCAGTAGGTAATCTGCGAACCACTGGTCATTGTGCGCCCTCATGTTCTTGACGAGCCTTAGTTGGCGCATGCTCCTCCAGAGGTACGAACTCCGTAAGGACGCGTCGACAACCTGACCCCGTGACCCTTTCCTTACTACCGGAAGCACCTGCCTGAAGTCTCCACCAAATACGACAGTCTTTCCTTCGAAAGGCCCGTCTTGTCGTCCCATGATGTCCCGCATGCTGTTGTCTAACGCCTCAATCGCTTGTCGCTTCGTCATTGTGGCCTCGTCCCATAGGATGAGTGAAGCCGTCCTTAGTAGCTTGGCAGTCCCACTCTGTTTGCTGAAGTTGCACGATGCCCCTTGTTCAAGGTTTATTGGAATCTTCAACCTCGAGTGGGCGGTCCTTCCTCCAGGCATGATGGACACGGCAACACCCGAGGTTGCCGTGGCTACCGCGATCTTTCTCGCGCCTCGCACCTTAGCGAGCAACAACCTATATAGGAAGGTCTTCCCCGTGCCTCCCGGGCCATCGACGAAAAATACGCCCCCATCGCCGCCTTCAACTGCATCCAGTATCTCGTCGTATGCTATCCTCTGCTCGGGATTTAGTGAGGATGCCAGAGATGCAGGATCCTCATCAACCTCGATATTTCTTTCCTCGATGACCTCCCTAGCCTCGCCTTCTGTGTGGTCATAAGTCTCGTCAATATCCGGCAGAGGGAACAACTCTATGTCTTTGCCCATGGATTGTAGCATGCCCCTGATGTCTAGCAACACCATCTGCTCCACCGCGATTGGGCACGTGTGACTTCGCCTATAGTCGTCAGACATTGCCTCAAAGTGCCTATCCCAGAGACCGCGCACATCGCTAGGCTCGCAGAAGACCAAGATCGTCACGAATAGCCTCCTAAGCTAAACAGGCATGGCCCATTGCTCTGACTCAGTAAGAGCCTCGTCAAGCGTGTTGTCTTGCTCGATGAGACCCCTTTTCTCGGTGGCCTCACGAAAGGTATCAGATAGCATGCCATCCACGGTTTTTAGGTCTTCGAAGGACGTTGAGCCTGCCACGTGGATTAGAAGCACCCTCAGAAAATATCGCTCCCCCTCGGCAGGATTGGCTGCTGCGATCCGGCCTACTTGATATTGCTTATCCCTTTTCTTCCGGTACTTTGTTCTTTGCCACGTGAACCTTCCCGGAAAGTCCTTGTTCAAAATATCTCGAGCCCACACGTGCTCTCGGTTAGCCACAAAATACTGCGTTAGCATAGACTTTGCTGAGTTCTCATCGCCGACTACGTCTTTCAAGTTCTCTTCCTCGTTGAATCTAACCATGTGCATGTCCGAGAGATGTAGCGGCAGCTGTAGGACCGACGGGTGGTTCTCGCAGAGGCTGAAGCCGAATATTCTCCACATCGCCTCTGGTGGTGTAACCCACCTTGCGTCAACAAATCTCTTGATCTCGTCTATGTTTCCTTCAGAGTCTGGCTTGTCAATATTGAATGAAGTCTGATCGTGCCCCTTATATATGTACTTGTATAGGTACTTGACAGCCTTTATGCTTGAGCACACTTCCACGTTGATGTGGCAGTTGAACATTTGCAAGAGATAAGGGTTGTACGGCACAACCCATCTGTTGTCAAGCGTCTTACGGCGGACCTTCGCTGAACGTTTGTCTTTCCGTCTCCGATAAACTGGGTAGGAGTCCTTTCCCTGTACGGTAGTCTTGTTGAACTCACGTGGGTACCTGCACTTGCACGACCCGTCTTTCATACACACATTGTTTGGGTTCAAGACACCGCATGGGCCATGCATCATGTGCTTCACGACCATGGCGTAGAGCTCCGGGTACTTACGCTTGTCCGGTAGTTCGGCTGATATGAGTTTGTCAAACTGCTCTGGCACAACAAGCTTATATGTTGAATCCATGATCAACAGAAAATGGGCATGCGGGAGGCCCCTCTTCTGAAACTCTACCACATACACGTGTGCCTTCACAACGCCTAGGATATTCTTCTTGGTTAGCTGATCTTTCATCGTCAAGAGCTTGGCCCTGAACACTCTGGCCACAAGATCTGGTCGGTCATGCGGGGTTTGGCCTGGTAGGAGCTCATCCTGTATCTCTGGCCAGTTTGGATTGCACGTCGTCGTCAAGAAGATGTCAGGTTTGTCGTACGTCTGAACCAGTGCCATGGCGTCCATATGCCTCCGTTTCATGTCACCATAGCCTCCCTGGAACGACCATGGAAGAACAGTCCTAGTGCCAACAGCGCTTGCTCGTGTCTCCCCGGTTGTGATGCTATCAACAATGCCTTTATACAGTTCAGCTCGTATCTGTTTCTGGTGGTCTCTGAACCATCTTAAACTGCAACCCTCAATCTTTATGTACATGTCAACACTCCACTGCTGAAACAAACGTCCTCCATGCAGTATAGGGTTAAATATACCAGGACGTGTTTGTAGCATATAGCAGTAGTAGTCTCTGACGGAGACGCAAATACGACCACCCCCCTCTGCGTGTAGGATGGAAAACTAAAGGTTAGACAAAATGAGATAATAATAGCAGCCTAATTCATAAGCTATTTATAAGCGAACCTTCATCATCATCGCGGTCTGCTCTTGGTAGCTGCGCAATTTCCCAAGACTCCCCATGTTTAGGGATATTTGGATGCCATCCAAGCTCCCCCTTCGGGAAAAAGAGAGGATACGATAGCGGGTCATAACACCCATGTGTGGCCTGTATGCTGTGCTTCTCGTTGTTGTTACCGTAGAGGGTAATGCTCCGCTTGAACCTATTTGCCAGGTCGTTGCCTTCAACCCAGATGGCAGCCACCTCAGATGAAATTGGTGCATTGTATCTCCGTTGATCTAGCTTTTTGTCGGTGTTTAGTTCTATCCTGAAATCCTGGAGGTTCTCCCTGTGAGCGCCCAAACTCCTAAACTGTTTTGAGTAGGGGTTACTTTTCATGATGTTGGCCAATATATGGACGACCTCCTGGTCAAGTTGCACGGTGGATTCCTTGCGATGAGTAAGTGTGGGATCATCATCATAGAAGTATAACTGCAGATGTTCAGGACGAGAGCCTGGCCCGAACGAATGCACATTGTGGTACATTGTGTCGTTCGCTTTGAATGTGTAAACACCTGACCTCATGTTCATGAGATTATTTTCGAGGTTGACGCCAAGGGTTGTAAAGGAGAAATGGCCGTTGAAGTATCGGATGTTCTCTCGAAAATGGCGAGAATCGTCATCCATGCTAGACCATAGCCTCATCATCTCCGGGATAGGTTTCAGTCAGCAAGATACTTCCATTCCGACAGCAGAAACCGTCAGTCTCTCGTTCAAACCTCTTGGCCTTGCGGTGTAAGCAATCCGGGACTCTCTTTAAGATGTGTCTATCTGGCAGATTTGAGTAAACAAAGTCAAAAGGATCGACAGTTCTCACGTCTGGTAAGTCTATCTGTCCATCAAGATCCTCGTCATCAGCGTCGGAACCGTCAGATCCTTCATTCAAACATAGCGTGTCACATCATGAGGTTCATAGAAACTCGTCATATAGATAAACATGGCTGGTGGAAAGGTTAGCAGGCATACCTTCATCGGCAAACATGTACTCCTCATCTGTGAGGTCGTTGCGGAGGGCATTCTCATCCATCAAGCCGCTAAGGAAGGCATCCATGTCACCTGTAATTTTTCAAATAGCCGTTAGTTACATATAGAGTTTTAATAATGCGTCAAAACATAAGAGAGTAAAGATGGGATTGATACCGTTGGTCCCGATGGTATATGCTGGTGTGCTCGTTGAAGCGGAGGCGTTTGGTGAAGTAGCTTCGACTTCGACAGGTGATGCGTGTAACCCCAATGATGGGTTGGGATTGTCAGGGACACCTGCAGCTGGGCAGGGCATAGCGATGGATTGAGCGCACGGCCTGTTTCGCCTAGCCGCATCACTTGCCACACGTTGAGACCGTCTTGCCTGTCCCTCAACATGAGATGCATTTGTTCTACTATCTCTTCGACGTGCATTATGCTGTTCCAGGTCGGTAGCATTTGCCAATCTTCTATTTGAGCGTCTACGTGCATTAATCTCGTCCCTATCCTCAGGAGTTAAACTTTGTCGCCGTGCTCTTTGACGATCACGTGCTCTTTGAGTGTCTGCAATGATGACATAGTAAATAAAAGATGACATAGTAAATAAAGTTATGCATAGAAATTTCAACTTTGAGAGGTCACAACATGAGGTTCATAGAAACTCATATAGATAAACTTGGCAGGTGGAAAGGTTAGCAATCATACCTTCATCGGCATTCTCATCCATCAAGCCGCTAAGGTCGGTAGCATTTGCATTTGCCAATCTTCTATTTGAGCGTCTACATGCATTAATCTCGTCCCTCTCCTCAGGAGTTAAACTTTGTCGCCGTGCTCTTTGACGATCACGTGATCTTTGAGTTTGTATGTCTGCAATGATGACATAGGAAATAAAGATATGCACTGAAATTTCAACTCTGAATTTAGATATACAATTATTAGAACATACTGTTTGAGCTATCCACAGCCTGTGGAGTGCCCGTATTTGCTAGTGTACTTTGCGTTGGAATTGACAGGCTCGGTTGAGCTCGTACGCCTGAAACAACAGTATGGAAAATGTTATGTAAATTGTATAGCAAATACATAGCTGCACTCAAATTTTAAATCTATAACATTATTAAGTCCACAAAATTTGAAGTTCATACCGTTTGAGCTTTCCCCAGCGTGTGGAGTACCTCTAAGCGTCAACATTCTTCGTGTTTGAATGGACAGGCTCGGTTGAGCTCGTAGGCCTGCAACAAGAGTATGGATTTTGTTATATAAATTGCATTTTGTTATAAAAATCATATGCCTATAACATAGGACATACCGTTTGAGCTTTCTCCGACCATTGGAGTTCCTCTCATTGTGAGGGCGCTTTGAGTTGGAAGTGACATTGTCAATGGTCTCTCATCGTCATCATCAGATGACTCAATTGTTTGATCTTCCAGTGGTTGACGTATGAACAAACCAGTTTGTGGACGTGGCATACCAATGGGAGTTGATGTCTTTGAGTTGTCATATTGAGTAACCACTATTTATTACACACAACGATCAATGAACATGCATATAATTACTTTTAAGCCAGAATATGTAGATACTTCATACCATTTTCCTTTATCAAGAAGTTTGCTTTGAGACATTTTTGAGACAAACAAACCCCACAATATGCGTCAGGGCAAATGCCAATGAAACCGGAAGACACCTTTTGTCAGCACGAAACGTGCACCTACAAGGAGCAAAAAACACATGAGCTTCATGTAGATGCTATGAACAGACAAGTCTGCATCTCCTAGTCACGAGGGTTACTTTTTTAATTATAATTTAAATATAATAGTGAGACAAAATTCTACATCTCCTAGTCATGAACTTCCTGTCTATATACTGGAGATACTGTTGGACTATGTACTTTTCTTTTGCTAAATCTAGCGATGATAATGTAGGATGATTAGATACAAAATTCTGGCTTGGAAGTTTTGGAATTTTGGTTTCTCTGGGAATGTAGAATTGCTCAAACTTGTTAGTTGCTGCATCATTTAACTTTCAAACTATTGTCAATCTTTTGGGAAAGTGTTGTTGGGTGATGCTAGATTGATCCAAATTGTTTTGCTGTACATGTAGTCCTCCAAATACCTGAGTTGATACATCTGTCAGTTGAGCAGAATTGATTCGTGACCTTCTGTGAGAAAACACTTTTGGGTTTGTGGTGCTTCAGTAATGTTGTCTTTATTTTTCTGGAAGTTTGTCCGAATAAGATGGTAAATCTTGAAGTTGTAGTAAATTTTTGTGTATGTCTCAAACTGTACTATATCGTCTATTCTAACAGTGTGGCTAGCTTTTTCTTCTGGTTGAGCCTTGCTGGTTTTGCTTAAACAAGAAATTGCTTCATAGTGGATGCGAATTGCCCATTTGTTCTCTGCTGTTGAACGCCAGATAAATTTGGAGCTGCTATGGCAATTGTAAAGAGTGACATATATTGGAGGTAATATCACGGTAAGCATCTTATCAGCAAGAAACTACGATTTATATATATGAGTGATAAATTTTCATTTTTCACTTTTGTTACTGAATATGTACACTATCATGTTTTTTACCTACTGGCTAATGCATAGTTTTAGTATCTTTTTTTGTTGAAATCAGACTACAATTTACTCTCCAGTCAACAGTTAAGTATTCAACTAAAATGATTGTTCATGTTTCAGATCATTTGTTTCATGTCTATGCTAACTTGAGTATGGGCAGTCCAGATTTTAGAAACAGAAACAAAGTTCGCATTTGGCCTTGGGCACAGTCCAGCTCGTCGATTCATCCTGGCGAAGTTCACTTTGCAAACTCTTTCTAAGTTTGATTTTGTTCTAGACATTTGGGATTAGAACATAATGCACTTACTTTCATTCCTCGGCGACTACAAAGATGTGCTGTAGCAGAACGAGCTACCTACAACAACGTCGGCAACCTGTGATGGAGTAGTCGTCGAAAGCGGCAGCGCGGCGTCGACGCACTTCACGGCAAGGCGAGGCGAGCGGCAGCGTCGTCGGAGGCGAGGCGAGCGGCAGCGTCGTCAAAGGCGAGGCGAGCGGCAGCGGCGTCGGCGGACTCCGGCGAGCGGCAGCGGACTGAGGCGAGCGGCGGCCCCGGCGGACTGAGGCGACCGGCAGTGGCGTCGGCGAGCTGCGGTGGAGTAGGCTAGGCGGCAGGCGGCAATTTGAATAGTTTGTTGCATGTTATCCGATATTTTTAAAAAGTTTGTTACATGCGGGTGGAGTTTTCTACGTGCATGCGGATGGAGTTTGTTGTGCACGGCATGCACGCCATATTTCTTTTGAACCGTATGCACTTTTTTTTTTGTTTCTTTTCTTTTTGAACCGGTATTCACTTATAGGTGCATGTAATTAATTTGGAGTGTGAGGGCATTTGGCTTGTGACACCATACTACGCATTCTGCTTTAATAGTAAAGATCCCCAAATTTTAGCCAATAGGGTGGCGCCACGTCAGCCGGTCGCGCATCCGGTCACGGCCGGTCGAGCCAGTGACCGCGACTTTTCGCAGAAAAGCATCTGCTAAATCAGACTCGCGCCCCGCAGTCCATGTTTCAGCACTGCAAAGGACCTCTATGAAAATTACGTAAAGTTCACGAGCTTTTCTGCAAAACTTGCTGGCAAAATCCCCCGAGCTATTCTCCTCTCTCGCGCGACTCGGCAGTCGCCAGCGGCGCCGCCGCGCGCCGCCCCCGTTCCCCGTCTCCCCGAACAGATCTACGGTGACGTGGAGGTGCGCCGCCGCCGCCGCTGCATCCTCGCGGAAGCTCGGCATCTGGGACGCTCTGCCGACGCCGGAAACCCCGCCGCCGTGCTCGATCCCCGCCGCCGCATTCGCACATCTCCGGCAGTTCTCCGGCGACCGACAGCAGGCGGCGCCGCCACCTTCGGCCTCCCCGCGTCGAGGCACTTCCAACGCGCCTAGAAGCACGTCCTAGCTCGCATGGGAGCGCCACCGGCGAGGTCACCGCCGCCGCGGCCGCGGGCGCCAGATCCGCTCGCGGTGACGTCGGCGTGACGCTCGCGCGGGCCCGGCCTGTCAGCGGCTTTCTCCTTTTTCCCAAAAAAATAGAAAAATGCCTGAATTTGTTAATTATCTTTAGAAATAATCATCAAAAAAATATGAAAAAAATATTCAAATGATCACACAAAAATAACCTAATTATTTGTGGCCCAATGCAACACATTTGAAAAGTTTCAAACTGGTTGAACTTTAGACAAAAAAACAACAAAAAAAGGTATTTTACAACTAACACCTCTCAATAAATTACCAAAATGACCAGAACATAAATAGTTACTTAGAATACCTAATTATTTGTGGCCTAATGCAACCAATTCGAAAAATTTCAAATTGGTTTACGTGCACACAAAAAACAACAAAACTAAATTTTTCAAATTAATATCTTTAAATATAAGCATAAAAAACATGAGAAAATGCCAAAATGATCACAGCTGAAACAATTACTTACGCCACACTGCAACATCATTTTAAAGTTTCAATTTAGTGTAATTTTAGACAAAATTACTAGAAAAAATAAGTGCAAATTATATCTCCACATATAACCATCAGAAAAGTATGAAAAAAAATCAAAATGATTACAAAATGTACCTAATGACTTATAGCAAAATGCAACTAATGGCACAACGCAACAAATCTGACAATTTCAGTACATCATGCCCACCACTACCATTTTTTGGTGTAAATTTAGACGGAAACAACAAAAGGTTAACTACGGTAAATAAATATCTTGAAATATAACCATCCGAAACATATGAAAAAATTGTCAAAACAAATCTTGAATAGTATTCATGAACTAAATGATTTTTAGATGCAGACTTCGTCTACTTCCAGTAATATCGAAACCTACAAAAAAATCAAACATACATTACTTAAACATACGCACATCATCGCATTAAATCTTTTTTTAACACACGGGTGTAGCCGCACCACATCCACTAGTCGTTATGTATGGCTATTGACTGGTTTTGGTCACGGAAGCAGAAAAAAAGGCCAATGGGCTGGCTGTAGGGGACGTGGCCCATGGAACAACAACGCATTGTTAGGTCGCATAGCTAGGAATTTCAAGCAGAATAGTAGGAGCTCTGCTTATTTCATTATAGCAGGGATAAAAGAAGAGTACACAAGCCCTAACGCACGTGGCTGCAAGTGCAGCTCACTGGAAAAACAAGAAACTAACAGCCCGAAGGCACTCACTAACTAGTTATCGCTACATTCTCTCCTCTTGCAAGGAACAACATCTCGAGATCGCCGGCATCGAGGCATCCTGGAAAATCCGGCATCCCAGTCATCGGGGCGTCTCGGCTTCCGTTCGTCTTCGCACCGCGCGACACGCCGCGTCGACCGCCCTCAAAAAAAAGTGCGACGTTGTTAAGAGAATCCCTAGTTCACCGTTTTCTAGTGAATTCCTAGTCCGCCCTCACCATGGTATCAATCCGTCTAAAAAAAAGTCTGATTGTGTTAACAGAATCCCCAGTTCGCCGGTTTCAAGTGAATTCGCCGTCACCACGGTAATTTTTTAATATAGGTTTTAATTTGTGCAATTTGTGGATGAATTTAAGTGTTATATTGAAACCATATAGTTGACATGCATATTCATTATTAGTGGTATTTTATCTATATTAATGGCCCAAATTTTCGTTTCGCCCCGGCCCCCAGAATCATGGACAAAACCATTACACATGCTACTGGATATTAGCTACAGTCACTGATATTTTATGGAACAAAAAGATCCATTCGAAAACAGTAAAAGGAGCAATGCAAAATAAATGGTAGAATCTGTCAAAAACAGAACAATCCGTAAAGACGAATTTTTTCAAGACACTTAACTTGCTCAAATCAGAAAACTCAAAACTAATAAAAGTTCGTACATATCTGAGGATCACGCACAAAAAATCCCAGATAATTTTGATTTTTCTGTGAATTCTTAAGAAGTAAACGGTAGACAGCAGAAAACTGTTCCTGCGCAGAAATCCAAATCTAGCATCAACTTTCTACTAGAGTCTTAACTTGACACAACAATGCAATAAAATAAAAATACAAAGGAATTGCTACAAAGGTAGACATGTTCATTGACACAACAAAATAAAATAACAGAAATAAAATGTGGGTTGTCTCGCATAATCGCTTTTCTTTAACGCCTTTCAGCTAGACACAGAAAGTGATATTCAAGTAGCATCCAAATCAAGAACAGAAATCCTCTCAACTATGCATTGTATTTTATCTATATAAGGTTTAGAGATTCCTCTTTCATTACTTTTAGGTTTACTACATTCATCAAATGGGTTTTGAGGGACAATCCAATCAAAATTTTCTTTCAAAGCTTCATGCATAGCTACAAGTTTAACAGGCATTGGTACTTTAATTTCCTCCCCCTTAGTAGGTTCGGTTTTCCCTAATTTTTCAAGTGCATTAATAACATTTACACATGAGCTTAGCATATTAAAACGATCAAAGACTTTCCTAGCTTCTATAGCAACATCACCAAATTAATTCATTAAGCAAGGTTTACATAATAAAATCTTTTTTTCAGCATTTTTAACATCACGAAGGTTAAGAAACATTTGTTGCATTATGGGGTGAAGGTTAACAAATCTAGCCTCTAATATGTGAACTTAAAAAGCTGCGGCAGTTTCATAATTTGGAGCAAGTTCTGCTATGGATCTATTCTCAAGATCTTTATGCTTACTAATATGATTAAAAAAAATTCAATGTTCTCTTTTCCAATTATAGAACCACTACCTACTGACAGGTCTTCCAGAGTGTACTTAGGGAGCAACATTTTAATAAAAATAAAACTAAACCGAAATAAAAAGATAAATGCAAGTAACTATTTTTTTTATATTTTTGATATTAAGCAAACAAGACAGTAATAAAAATAAACTAAGCAAGACAATAACAAAATAAAAAGATTGAGAGTGAGAGACTCCCCTCGCAGAAGAGCTTCAACTCCCCGGCAACGCCGCCAGAAAAGAGCTTGATGCACCGGTGAGGTGTTGTTGGGAAACCCCAAGAGGAAGGTATGAAGTAGTGCAGCAGCAAATTTCACTCAGTTGTGAAACCAAGGTTATCAATCTAGTAGGAGTTGAATGTTCTTCTGAAGGTTGTTGGCGGCGCCGTTTACGATAACCAACGCGGAACCTGCACACAACACAATCAAACTATTTTGCCCCAACTTGACAGTGAGGTTGTCAATCTCACCGGCTTGCTGTAACAAAAGGATTAAACATATGGTGTGGAAAATGATGTTTGTTTGCAGAGAATGAAAGTAACAAAATTGCAGTAGGTTGTATTATCAGTTTAAAGAAAAGGAACAGGGTCCACAGTTCACTAGTGGTGTCTCTCCATAAATAATAATAGCACACATGCGGGTAAACAAATTACAGCTGGGCAATTGACAGAATAAAGAACTGCATAACAATGCATATACAAGTCATGATGTCTAGTGTGAGATTCATTTGGGCATTACAACATGATACATAGACCGTCATCCAACTGCATCTATAATTAATAATCCACCTTCAGAATAGGATCCGCAACACCATTCAGTATTAAGTTGCAAGCAACAGATTATTGCATTAAGTAAAGTATGTAATGTAAGTAGCACAAATATTCTTAGATAAAGAACTACTGTTTTATCCCTAGTAGAAACAATACATCTACAATCTTAGAGGTTGCTGTCACTCCCCCAGATTAAATAGAGACATGAACCCACTATCGAGCATAAATACCCCCTCTTGTAGTCACAAGCATCTACTTGGCCAGAGCATCTACTAGTAACGGAGAGCATGCAAGATCACAAATAACGCACTCACAAGATATATTATGAAGCAAATGACATAGTACTCAATTATTCATCGGATCCCAGCAAACACAACATGTAGCATTACATAAAGATGATCTTGATCATGATAGCCAGCTCACAAGATCTAAACATGATGGCACAATAGGAGAAGACAACCATCTAGCTACTGCTATGGACCCGTAGTCCAAGGATGAACTAATCAAGCATCAGTCCGGAGGCAGGCATGGTGATGTAGAGCCCTCCGGTGATGATTCCCTCTCCGGCAGGGTGCCGGGAAGAGCTTTTGAACCCTCCCGAACTAGGGTTGACGGCGGCGGCGGCTCTGGAACGTATCTTGGAAAACTGCTCGGGTGCTAGGTCTTGATCTGTCGGGGGGTATAAGTAGGCGAAAGGGCGAAGGCGGTGGAGGCCCGAGGGGCCCACACCACGTGGCCGCGCGGCCAGGGGGCCCGCGCCGTGACATGGTGTGGGCGCCTCGTGGCCCCACTCTGTCTCGTCTTCGGTGTTCTCGAATCTCCCGAGAAAAATAGGGACTTTGGCCTTTTAATCGTCCAATTCCGAGAATATTTCCTTAACAATTTTTCTGAAACAAAAAAACAGCGGAAAACAGGGAACTGGCACCGTGGCATCTTGTTAATAGCTTAGTCCCAGAAAATGCATAAAAATCATGTAAAGTGCATATAAAACATGTAGCAATTGGTATAATATAAGCATGGAACATAAGAAATTATAGATACGTTGGAGACGTATCAACGGTCTCGGTGCTGGATTCCCTCTCCATCTTCACCCTCACAATCCTGCGGGTACCCAAAAAACTTCTCAGGTTGCTGGATAAAATTCAGCGCCGGTTCCTTTTGGGGGATCGACGAACAAGAGGCAGCGGGAGGCAAATGCAAGGTTTGGTGATATCTCGTCTACTCGCCAAAGGATTACGACGGGTTAGAGTTGCTTAACCTAGATAAATTCTCAAGGGCGTTGTGGATGCGTTGGTTGTGGCAACGCTGGAAATTGTCGGACAGGCCGTGGGTCAGCATGGAGGTTCCATGCGACTGATAATCCCCAAGAGCAGGGGATCATTGTAGTACCTCTCAATGTAGAAATATGGTATCGATCCGCAGGAGAAAGAAGGAAAAGTTATCTATTCCCTACAACTAAAGTGTCACAAGTTTTTGTTGATTAGGCACTAAACAAGTTTAAAGAACAATATGATTGATTTAATAGATGAAAGTTTAATGTAACAAAACGAGAATGTAAAAGTGTCCTAATCCTCTTCAATGCAAGAGGACAAGACAAAGGGTTTTCTCTTATAGGAACAATGGACATGGGTTCATAGGTTCACTCAATCCTCTCTCTCCCATCTATGGTGATTATCATGTTATAGATAAAAAGTACACAAAATTGTCATGCTTTAATGATAACTTCTAGGACAGCTACTTGTTCTAAAACACATATTTGAAAGAAATAATCATCTGTGTTGCTAGGTCAACCTCGTAAGGCTAGCGTGGTTTGCTGTCACTCACACATTACACTTCTTTCTTTTACCTCGAGATAAAGGATGTTGGGCGGTATTGCGTCACTCAATACCTATGCCTATGTCACACCGGACATCCCGTACCCACATACATCATACTTTTTAATGGACAATATTCTCAACACTAGTGCAATGATTCATATTTCGTGTGCACGACCACATCTCTCTCATTTATCTCCACTTGGTGGTCTCAATCACCTCATGACAAGGATAAAAAAGACATTATGCATAAATCAAATCATCACATGCATCATAAAATATCTTCAAAGTATGACAAACCATAAAAGATCCAACACAACGGTAAATTCATAACAAATATCATCTCATACCACAATATCCACCATATGAATTACATAGATAGATCCATGCTCATGCAAGTCACATCATATGGATTTCAACAATGATCATACATAGAGAGATTAGATCAAGTTACCACCACAAACCCAAGATCCAAGGGGTGGGCTACTCCCCCTTCATCATGGTGACGATGGTGGAGACGTTGGAGAAGATGGAGACTACCCCGGCAGCGCCCCGCCGGAGTTTTCCCCCTCCAATCTGCAGCTCCAGGTCTTCTGTTTCATGGTTTTGTGTTTCTGCGGCGCCCTCTTTCGAAAGCCGTCGGGGGACTATTTTTATAGTCGTTTTTAGGTCAAGATGAAAGCAGGGAGACGCAGATCTATAGCATCGGAGGCTCGAGGCCCAAGATGGGGGGTCCCACGCGGCCAAAGAATCTGGCCACGTGGGCCCACCTCTCTTGGCTCTCGGGTTTCCACTTTTTTCGCTTCCTTTGCTCCTACGCTTTGTTACTTCCAAAAATGACGCCCGTGAAATATTAGGTCATTTGTACGTCATTTGGGTCCCTGGAAGGTAAAAACATTGAAAATAGGGTTTCTGACCATGCAGAGTTAATTCTAGAAAAATGGAAAAAATATGAAATTTTCCCAATATCAATATAAAATGATGATATAACCCTTATATGATGCAAATATGATTGGAATAACATGAAATACAATGCAAAGTTCATGTATGTATTTTACATACATCAGCGGCGATCTGGATCACGAGATGTTCGCAACGGCCACCAAGGTAGGATTAGGCAACGACCAGATGGCGAGCTTCTGGCAATTTAGGTGGATCGGATCAACAACGTTGCACACAAGATTTCCGAGCCTCTTCAAGCACTGTAGACGGAAAGGTCGTTCGGTGGCCGAGGCGCTAGCAAACCACCAGTGGGTGCTAGATCTATGGCACGCTCCTCAGCACCAGATCTTGCATGGGTTCCTCGAGCTATAGCGGCATGTCAACACGGCGAACATCCAGCTTGTCGACGACGAGCCAGACACAATTGTCTGGATCCTCCCCGTCGATGGGGACTACAACGTAAAATCTGCAGACCGCATGCAATATGAAGGTCGGATTCTGAGCACAATGTCGGAGAAGGTGTGGTCGGTCTGGGCACCGCCCAAATGCCGCTTGTTCACCTTGCTGCTCCTCGAAGACCGCCTATGGTGCATGGATAGATTGATGCGGAGGGGGTGGCTCAACAACTATTTCTGCCCGATGTGCATCAGAAACCTGGAAACATCGATGCACCTGTTCTTCGAATGACCGTTTGCCAAATTGTTTTGGCTCCCAATGGCAACCTGACGAAACTGTTTTGCACTAAACCCTAACGGATGGCGAGACTGTGCGAGTGTCGCCCAGGTATGGAACAAGATCGTCGCTCGTTATCCTGATATGCTGGGAACTGTGGCGGGAGAGGAACAACATGGTTTTCAAAACCCAAGCCTCCAGCCTACGGTGGGTTTTGAACTTGGCCCAAGAGGAGGCCACGGCGTGGGCAAATGCTGGTGCGAAAAACTCTGGCGCCTAATCTGGGAACCTCCCTGAACTGTTAGCTTTTAGCTATTGTTTTCTCTAAATTTCTTTTCGGTTATTCCTTGGCACCTGCCACACTGTAAATGTTCTATCGAAAAGACAACAATTGCTGGATTAAAAAAAACGGCGGGATTTTTGGGAAATGCAACTCCGCAACTATGAGAATCTCACCCGCTTATCTATGACCGTTCAAATATTTTATGATTCGTGCATAAATTATTAATGAATCCTTAAATACCATTGCATCATCAATAATTTATGTACATGCATTGATATAAAAATTAGATTCGTGTACTAACAAGAAATTTATGTATATGTATTGACAAAAGGAATTAAAACCACACATTAACATATTTAGAAATAATTTTTTTGTTGCATATAAAACCAATGGTCATGATAAACGGGAAAGATCCTCGTAATTATGATGGAAAAACCGCATTGGGATTATTAGCGAGCTCCCGTGTTTTCGCTGGACGCCGCAGCGCCGAAAGCTGAACGCAAAGCAGTGGTTTGAGCGGAGACGCTCCGTCCTAGCTTGCGTGCGGGAAAAGGAGACTCGAACGCGTTTCGACTTTCCGTTTATGAAGAAAATAGCTTGTGTGCGCTTCGGGCGCCCGCTAGATCTGTCCTTTCTTTTGACCTTAACGGTGACGACTTACGACGGAACATACCGGTTTCAATTGAACTATAGTATATATATACGCAAATTCTTTATCTTGCGTGAGCTCGATCTTGACAATCACGTGCTCACGCGAGCTGGCCGTGCAATGGCGATCGGACGTGACTCGCTACACGTGACCTTAACGGTGACGACTTACGAAGGAACATACCGGTTTCAATTGAACTACAATATATATATACACAAATTCTTTATCTTGCGCGAGCTCGATCTTGACAATCACGTGCTCACGCGAGCTGGCCGTGCAATGGCGATCGGACGTGACTCGCTACACGCGCTCCCTCCATCTCTAATAAAAAAACTCCCCGGTGGCCAAATCAAGTCCTGACTTTGAGTCACTGACGTGTAGGTCCCGTGTGTGGTGGGCCTCACGTGTCAATGACCCAAAGTTAGGAAAAGTTAGGCTTGGTAAAGTTAGAGGATCTCAATCCCCATGGTCGTCAGGATTGAGACGATGTGCAAGTTTGTTTTGTAGATGTAAACTATTTTTAGTACTATTTGTGTCCTGTCCAGATCACACAGACATTATTCTCGAAGTAGATATAAGGTCAAAATTTACGTCTCATGGTAGATATGATTTCAAGCGCCAACGTAACTCCACACGCATTCTTCAGTGTTAAATTTTGGCGTTGAACCGTCGATTGAGGCTATCTCTGTTTGACATTTTTCAATGATTTCTCTCCACGTTTGTCGTGTGCACATCTTTTTCAGGAGGAAAGGAACAGTGAATTGCAACCTGTGACAACTCTTCTACGGATGGATTGACTCATTAGTTGCAACCATGTAATCTGCTAGATATGGATAATTTTTTCTATGACACATTTTTTGTTAGATGTAAAATCACAAAAAACACATGCTATGGATGAAATTTTGTGGATCTAATGGTATGTAAAATACTCAGATGTAACTTTCCCTACTCCACTTTTGCTATGTGTAAATTCATTAAACGGTTTGGAATGTAATTACTTGGATGTTTCTTTCTAAAAAATTGCTAGATGTCAATTATTTGGATATACATGCGGTTGCTAGGTGCAACTTTTTTTTAGATGTAAACTCCATGTAGAAGTAATTTAACCATGATTTTGTGGGATCATACTCCTTACCATCTCTACTTTTAAATATCATTCATTAATTCATATGTCTAATTTGGGATCATACTTCCCAAATGTAAATCTTTTGTGTATGTAATTCTTTCTAATTTTGTTTCCTCGTAGATGTAAGTTACATGGGATCTGCTCGTGCATGTTAGAAACTTCTATTAGCCAAATGTAACCTTTACGTTGAAGTAATTTTTTGCAAGCAAAATCTAAGCTTAATGTACAATAACTTTATTCCCATGGTTTTATCATCTTGTGGCTATATTTCACTTTTATATATCATCAATTAATTTTGATTACAAGTTCGTACTTTGTGCTACTTTTTACCATAATAAAAAGGAAGGTTACACGCACGCAGGTTTTCTTCACCAAACGAGTGAACATGAAGTCAGGAGGAAAGGAACAGTGAATTGCAACTCAAGAATGATTCTATGAAAAAGGTACAAAGTCATGTTGGCAAGCAGCAAACGGAAGATGCAAAGTTCACAGGAAACATGTAGCAATGTTCATCTCCTTTTCACGACTTGGTGTTTATATTTTCAACACCTGTGATGTTTCTCAGCAACATTCATGTAGCTAAAACTGGATGTAACCAATATAACATCTTATTCATAAAAAAAAAAAATCAGTGTGAAGCTGGGTTGTAATGTTTACACGTGAAGAGAAAAAAGAGGTGTTATATCTACTATGCCTTTTTTTACATCCTCCTGGTTGACATCTGGTACATTTTTTTACCCGGTTTGTCATGTCTAACTAAACAACTTACATCCCGGAAAGCAAACAACTATCTGGTTTCAATTGTTTTCACTTCACACTTTTTTATGAGGCTGAAGCATATGATTTTATATCACTTCACATTCCCAATGTTTTTAAAACCATCAGCAAGTTGAATCCGTAAAAATAAAATGTTACTGAAATAAATTAGGATGTAAATTTTTTTTGAAGTAAAATCAGGATATAATTTGCTTTAGAGCCTCGACCCATCGTGTGGAGAAAAAAAGAAGGGAGAAAAAAAAAGGGGACAACTACGAATGACAATGGATACCCGATACCCGCAAACCCGACGGGTACCCGCCTTAAACGGGGAGGGTTTGGTGTAGGAAAAACCCGCGGGAAAATTTAAACCCGTCGGGTCTAACGGGTGCGGGTATGGGGATGCCAAACCCATACCCCTTTAACCCGTGTACGAGACAACCCCACATGTCAGTGTACTAAAAATCCTTTTTTTTTTTAGAAACACATTACAGCGCAAGCGCTCATATACATGCGCACACACTCATCGCTATGAACGCACGCACGCACACCCTACCCCTATGAGCACCTCCGAGAGACTGAGCCGGCGGGTCAGGTCTTGAGATTGACGAAGTCACCACAGGCGCCTCGCTGTCGACGGGAACGTCGCCTCCCACTGAAGAATATTCCGCCTAAATGAGAAACATCAGCGTCAAACCTGGGGTTTGAACTCTGGTGGGCTTGGGGTAAAACCACCCTCCTAACCATCTTGCCCTCGGTGTACTAAAAAGGGAAATGATACGGTTCCACCGGGGATCGGCGCGTTCCGTCCTCCGCATCCAGCGTCCGACACGCGTCCACCGTAAAAGGCCCATCCCACGTTTTTTCCCGACACTTCCTCCCACCTTCCTCTCTACACATGCCGCGCCTTCAGCGCGTCGCACCGCCGCCCCAGCCGTCCGTGCCATGGCTCGCCCCGCTTTCCGCCCAGCGCGCCGCCCCGCCTTCCGCCCAGCGCGCCGTCCTCATTGGAGCGCGCCGTCCTCATTGGAGCCGTGGCCTCCCCTCCGTTGGAGCACGCCGGTAGCCTGCATCTTCGCAGCAACGCCGCGCCGCCGCCTCCACGAGCAGCGAGCTCGGATCCAGCCACCGCGTCCATGTGGATCCCGCCGACCGCGCTCCTCCCCCAACGCTCCCCAGACGTCGTGCGCCCCGGCGGAGCGCCGCCGCGCCCCGGTCCTCAACGTGCCCCACGGTGTCGCACCGCCGGATGAACTTGCGCTCCATGAGCATGGCCACAGCGCAGGCGATGCGGCCCGTGTCCGCGTCCTCCGCGACGAGGACGAGGTGGTCGACGCCGAGGCGCTCGAGCTCCGCGAAGCGGCTGCGGAAGGCGTCCTCGGTGAGCGGCGCAGAGGAGGGCGAGAGCTGGGCGAGGAGGTCGGAGAATCCCTTGGAGAGATCGTCGGGCTCGAGCGGCCGGATGCGTTACGCGCCGGCGCCAGCCTTCGACGCCACCGCGGCTGCTTGCGGTTGCTCCATTGACCTGTCGTGTCTGAGTTTTGGACCGGCTAGTACTAAATTGTTTTTAAGTACATTTTCTGCTACTTTTGATTCTTCTGTTATGCGTCATAAGAAAGAAAAATTTGCTACAAATGACTTTTTGTTTTTCCATCATACGAGAAGGATTTTGCTACCTTGTTTCTATTTTGCATTGTAGGAAGTAGATTTCTACTTTCGTTCTTCTGTTTTGCGTAATAAGAAAGAAATTTTTTGCTATGAATGACTTTTTTTGCATCATAACAGAAGAATTTTGTAACATTTTGTTTTGTTTTGCTTCTGGTCGGAGGTCGTGATGCTTCCAGTGGCACCCGGCGATGCTATCAAAGAACGACGACGGTGCTACAAAGGCATGACATCGTTCCTTCCGGCGTTGCTGCAGAGCTCCGTTGCCGTTGCTGCCATGTGGCGGCGGCGTTGCTACCGATGGAGGGCAACGTTGCTCCCATGGCAGGGCGGCGTTGCTGCCGAAGGAATCGGCGGACAACGGCGAGGAAACTGCGACGACGGCTCCCTGCGTTGCTCCATGCGGTGATGGCGTGACTACAAGGGACGACCAATGTTGCTACCATGGTACGGTGACCTTGCTACCAAGGAACATCGACGCTGCTATAAGGAGCTAGCGGCGTTGCTGCCGGCGACCGCCGGAGTTGTTACCATGGACTATGTGCGTTGCTACAAGCGCATGTTGCATCCGTGACGCCGCGTCAGGGTTCTCCGACGACGGCACCATACAATTCCGTGTTTTTTGCTACAATAGATAGGAAAATTTTCTACCATGGTGTTGCTGCGACGATGATGTCTTTGCTACAGTAGCAAAACAAATTGCTACGAATGAAACTGTTTTGATACGTAGAAGCATTTTTGTGCCTAGACTTTTTGCTTCAATAAATTTTTTTGCTACAACAGCAAAATTTTCCCACTGAGAATGCTTCAATAGAAAAAATAGCAAAAATTTTGCTACGTGCTCCGAAGTTAATATTGCTACCGCAGCACAATTTTCCAATGTGAGATGCTACAATAGCATAATTTTTTGCTACGTGAGATGCTGCAATAGCAAAATAAATTGCTATTTAACGTTTTTCTCCGTAGAACCATTTGCTACAATAGCAAAAAAATGCTAAAAAAATTTGCTGCAAATAAACTTTTTTTTGCTCCATAGAAATATTTTGTGAGTTTTGAGAGGAAATTGGACCTTTTGCTACAATAGTACAAAATTCCTATCAGAAACAACCCGTTTTTGTTTCATAAAAACATTTACGTGATTTTTGGTGGAAAATAATTTTTTGCTTCAATAGTACAAAAAAAACTTTTTTGCTCCCTAGAAACATTTTGTGAGTTTTTAGAGGAAATTACTCTTTTTGTTACAATAGTACAAAATTCTTATCAGAAACAAACCGTTTTGCTTCATAGAAGCATTTACGTGATTTTTGGTTGAAAATAGATTTTTTGCTGCAATAAAACAAAATTATTATGTTTTGCTACCATGGTGTTGCCGCGACGATAAGGGCTCATTCAATATTTTGCTACGTGAGATGCTGCAATAGAAAAATAGAATTGCTATTTTAACGTTTTTCTCCGTACAACCATTCGCTATAATAGCAAAAAAAAATGCTAAAAAATTTGCTGCACATAAACTTTTTTTTGCTCCATAGAATTTTTTTGTGAGTTTTGAGATGAAATTGGACTTTTGCTACAATAGTACAAAATTCTTATCAGAAACAACCCGTTTTTGCTTCATAAAAACATTTACTTGATTTTTGGTGGAAAATAATTTTTTGCTTCAATAATATAATTTTTTTATTTCGATCGAACCGTTTTGCTGCATCGGAAGCAAAAGCGGGATCTGGTACGTGATTTTTGGTGGAAAATAATTTTTTGCTTCAATAGTACAATTTTTTTATTTCGGTCGAACCGTTTTGCTGCATCGGAAGCAAAAGCGGGATCTGGTACGTGATTTTTGGTGGAAAATAATTTTTTGCTTCAATAGTAAAAATTTACTGCAAACAAACTTTTTTGCTCCGTAGAAACATTCTGTGAGTTTTGAGAGGATATTGGACTTTTGCTGCAATAGTACAAAATTCTTATTAGAAACAATCCGTTTTGCTTCATAGAAGCATTTTCGTGATGGTGGAAAATAGATTTTTTACTGTAATAGCATAAAATTCTTATTTTGATCGAACCGTTTTTTTGTTACGGATAAACCTTTTTCTCCGTAGAAGCATTTTATACGATTTGAGAGGACGTAGCATCTTCCTAAAATATTTGCTTCAAAGTAAAATTATTGATTTTAAATTCTTTGAGATACCAAAAACATAAATGTATTTAGACGTAGAAGTAGCAAATATCAACCGCTAGTCCATGTGAAAAAAGCAGGTACCGTCATGCACAGAAGTGCTAGCTAGCTAGCAGCAGCATGCGAGGGCAGCATGTGCGTGCGAGGGCAGCATACAGCAGCTACGCGCGCGAGGACGGCTCGCGGAAAGCGACGGCAGGACGCCAGAAGCGCGCAGGATCGATCCAATGGGGACACGTGTCAAACAGTGGATCGGGGGCTCCGATCCCCCGGAGGACGCTCGGCACTGTCCGAAAATCCTAATTTCCTCACAACTACACTACACCCCTATCCCACGCCGCCGGCCGGCCGCCCGCCCGCCACCCACGTTTCCCCTTCCTCTCCTTTTCTGTTCCCAGCGACCAGTCCCCACGATTCACTCCACCAGATCCAATCTCGAGCAACCGTCGCGCGCTGCCGCTTCCGCGCCGCTGCTTCTCCGCCTCATCTCATCTCATGCGCGTAGCTGTGTTGCTCGCCTGCCCGCCGCCTCGCCGTGCAGAGTCGACGGCCGCGTCGCTGCTTCTCCTCCTCAGCTCATGCGCGCGGCTGTGTTGCTCGCCTGCCGCGCCGCTTCACTGCGCGGAGTCGCCGGCCGCGTCGCCTCGCCGTGCGCGTGCTTTCCGGCCGCGTCGTGGGTACCTGTCGGGTCCGGTTAACCCGACGGGTGGGACAACAACGTTACTGTGTGGAGAGAGGGTCTGGGCTCGGGCGTTTCTTTTAGGCTTATTACGCGTGTAGCCCGCGCGCGTTCTTTCTATTTTCGGAAGATTTACCTCGGCCGAACAAGGAAAGCCCATGTGAGCTCGACATAGGCCAGATCGAGACCGAGCTTGTTCCGATCCCCTCCCTCGGGTTGTTAGGATTTATAGGCTTCTCCTCCGCCGCGGCGCCGACGCGAATCCGATCCCCTCCATCGGGTTGCTGAAGAAAATAGATCGAGCAGCTCTCACCCCGTCGCACCATGGGGCTGCTGGCACTCAATCGGCTCATGTCTATGAGTCCGGATCGTCGTCGCCGGCCAATTCAAGGCCGTAGTAAGCCACCCCCACCTCTTAGCTCCCTCGGCCTATCTCCTTATTCATCTCTGCTATGCTGTCTCTGCATCACAGCTACAACTTTTGCCATCGATCTGTGACCCGTACTTTTATTTTTGTTTTGCGTTGAATCTGTAACCTGTTTGACGGTCTCATGAACAGAAAAAAGGTACTTTTTATATTTAATTTTGCCTGAGTAAAAAAAAAAACTGTTTTTCTGTGTGTTAAAGCAAGGGAAATAATAGCTTGCTATAGCAAAATAGTGCCAGTCTAAAAATACGTCATTAGCGATATAGCGTTCTATTAGCGAGACATTATACATGATTTATTTAGCGAGACAATTTTCAAAACGCTACAGCGTGCTAGTTTTTTTCCATGGTGTTTTGTTAAGGGAGCAAAACAACAGTGAACATGCCATGTTTCCTAGAAAAACTGTTTTGATGTTTACTTGAATTTGTATTGTTTATACCAAAACAACTTTGGCTTCTTTTTGAGTTGGTGTTCTTAGGTCGCACTTGGCTGATGGAGAAGAATCGGGTGTATCTGTGATGTACTTGTTTTTTCTCCCATCAGTGTCTATATTCTTCTAACCAACGCATCACGTACTGCAGATGGATTGGTGACTTCAGCTGCTAAAAGGAAGGGCTCACCCTGCCAACAAGATGACAATTCTCGGACTGCTAAAATGAGATATTCAGGACCAAGCCTTCCAGAGGTTCGCAATTAAATGCTGATCACAGTCAACTTATATTCCAAGTATAATACAACCGTGATTATTCTGGCTGCGCAAATTAGTGGATCAATGCGTGCTGAATAAAACTACTATCATTTGATAAAGAGTTGACTTCCTGCTTTGTACTTCTTCCCCTCGAGTAGCCGAGTGTGGTCAATATCCGGTGTCTGTAAGCATGTGTATTTGGCATATTAACATGGAAAAATCAAGCAGGCTCTTAGTTTCAACAAAGAAAAAAAATCATTTTATATATGCAGGAGTACCTCTGAATGCTTTCGTTGGCTCACAGTTTGGACTAAGCGGTGGTTTTTTGATAATACTTCCTAATTCGAGTTAAATGGTATATATAATCTAGATAGGAGACCATAAAAAAAATCTAGATAGGCATATTTTTGTAGTTCTGTAGGGTAAATTCCATCTGCTCTGTTTGTTATCCCTTATCTTCATGCCATGTATGTGCCACTGTAGTAGCTACTAAAGCTGTTAGGTTCTTTTACATGGTACGTTACTACGTTGGACATTTGAATTGTTCAGATATAATTACCTTATTGTTAGTGTTACTACACATGGTCCTATTTTTTTTTCATTTCCACTTTGAAGGAAGTTTTCCCATTTTTGCAACTACAATGTTGAAGTTTTCCCAATGCTTGTGCATGCAGGACATATGGCATCATATACATTCCCTACTCAATCTACGAGATGCTGCACTTGTTGCCTGCGTGTCTCGTTCATTTCGACGTTCTTGGAGATGTTTTCCCAATCTCACCATAAATAAGAGAGCACTGGGTTTGGAAGACGAGATGTCGTCATCTAAAGTATTGGCTATTATTTCAAGCAAAACCAAACATATTCTGGAAAATCACGACGGCGTTGGTGTGAAGAAACTCAGGTTTCAGATAACTGATTTTCCCTTTTTCACCACATCCTCTGATCTCGAACGATGGCTTCATAAGGCTGTTAGACCAGGCATTGAAGAGCTTGGCCTAGGGCTGGTGCTGCACTCGCGTCATGCAGATGTGTTCGGATTCCCGTGCGCACTTTTACTTGATGGGAGTGGCAAGTTGATTAGGCATCTTAATCTCAGGAATTGTGCCTTCCGTCCCATGCCTGGACTTTACTGCTTAACAAGCTTGACGAGTCTTGATTTTTCTGATGTGCATATTACCGGGGATGAGTTAAGTTGCCTTCTTTCCAGTTCAGTTGCTTTGGTGGAATTGAGACTCGTTCATTGCAATGAGATAATTTTGCTGGAGATACCTAGCCTGCTGCAACGTCTTAGTCGCTTGGATGTCACTGACTGCAAAAATCTGGAAGTTATAGATAGCAAAGCCCATAATCTCTACTATTTTAGATATACTGGTGCCCGTGTACGATTATCACTTGGTGATTCATTGCAAAACTTCAAATCATTTGCTTCATCTTGGGGCCAGTTTCAGTATGCTTGCAAAAATCTTCCGTACATTGTGCCAAATCTTGAAGCTCTTGACATATCTTCATATGTGGTATACTCTTAAACTTTAGATTATTAGAAACCAGCATTATGCAACAAAAAATACTAGCAAAGTCCTTCGATAATTATTCTGAAGCATTTTTTTATGCAGAGGGATACACTGGTTGTACCTGTTCCTGGCAAATTCGTCCACCTCCAGCGACTATGTTTTGAGTTTATTTCCCCGGACTATGATTATATCTCTCTGGTTCCTTTTTTTGATGCCTGTCCTTCCTTGGAGACTTTCAAGTTGTTGGTAAGTCATATTCCTCTTGCTGAAGAATGCATTAGTTCAAGCATATGTCTTGTCTTTTCACCGTTATATTTGACATCAACATCTATCCAATGCAGGTAGCTCCAGTTGCCATGGAGCAAGAATCGATTTTACAAAATTATCCCCATGATCTAAGGCAGATACCAGGACACTTGCATGGGAACATCAAAGATGTGCAGATCGCTGGTTTCTGTTCTGCAAAGAGCCTGGTTGAGCTGACCTGCCATATTCTTGAGAATGCAAGGTCACTTAAGTCCCTTACACTGAACACCTCTTACACCTCTTACGACGGTGAAAGTTTATGTTTTTCGAACAAAAGTGGTAAATGCCTCTGGATGAGCAGGGACATAATCACGGAAGCCCATAAAACACTCTTGACTATAGAAACATACATTGTGGGAAAAGTTCCATCTTCTGTCGGGTTGAAAGTTGTGGGGCCTTGCAGGCGGTGCAACTCTCTTTAAATTTAGTGCATGTTTGTGGCTTGGCTCCAGCTTGTGGAGTCCAGGGCAAAGTGGTGTTAGCTCTAAAATTTGAGCTGAATAAGTATCGTTTAAACCAGCTGCGTGTTTGGAGTTGGGATTTCTCTTTCCTTGCACCATTTTCATGCAATTCTACATGGCACGAATAAGTTGTATTTGCATCTCTCCTTGTTTTCGTTAATTCTTCTCGGAGAGAGTGTGATGCGCACCTTGGGTAGTTGGGTCGGTACTCGGTAGAGAGGGGACCGAAAAATTGGATTCAACGCACTCGTAGACATCGTCTTGGTAGCTCTTATCGTAGAGAAGAAAGTTTCAGAATAGTGGTGTGGTATCTAGACCCAATGAGCGCGAGCATTCCCACTTTCCCAGCCTGCGCGCTCAACACCGCGTCGAGTCGGTCTCGGACCGATTCCATCTGTTGCTATCGGGTGACCTCTCACATCCCCAAGAATTGCAGCTTCCGGTTCGAGTCCTTCTGTCTCCGCATGCCCAGCATTGCGGATGTCGTGAAGGCTGCGTGGGAGAAGCCGGTGGCGAGCGCTGACATGATCACAGTGCTCCACACCAGGCAGGTCCGCACAGCCAATGCCATTAGGAAATGGGCAGGGAGTATCATTGGAGATATGCGGCTGCAATCGGCAATTGCAACAGAGGTGGTGCACAGGTTGGACCTGGCACAGGAGGTGCGGCAGCTTTCCCCTGAGGAGTTGGAGTTCCGCACGGCTTGGCGGCGGCGGCAGAGAGAGTCCGCATGAGGCAGCGATTGAGACAAACATGGATCAAGGCTGGTGATGCCAACACAAAGTATTTCCATATGAAGGCGAGCGCTCGCAGGAGGCGGCATAACATCCAAATCTTACGATCAGGTGATAGGATCCTCACGTCTCTTGAGGACAAAAGGCAGGAAATCCACAAGCACTTCCAGGAACACATTGGCGCTGCCAGCCCAAGGACCTGCTCCTTGAATTGGGCCGAGTTAGGCATTCAGCCTACGCAGCTCGATCATCTCGAAGACCCCTTCTCCGAGGAGGAGATCAAGGCTGCTATCTTCTCGTCACCGGGAGACAAAGCCCCCGGTCCGGATGGATTCATTGGAAATTTCTACAAGAAATTCTGGGGTATAGTTAAGCAGGACGTTGCCGCTGCCTTCCGACAGTTGTATGATCTCAGGGGACGCAGGATGGACCTAATCAACACTGCGAGCATTGCGCTGCCCCCCAAGCGAGGAGATGCCTCCCAGGTTACAGATTGCAGGCCCATCGGTCTCATGCACAGCTTGGGGAAGTACTTCTCCAAGTTGCTTGCAAACAGGTTGGGACCTTTGCTCGGCGAGATTGTCTCGAGGAACCAGAGTGCATTCATTAAGAAAAGATGCATACAGGATAACTTCATGTACACACAAAATGTGATAAAAGACCTCCACGGATCCAAGACCCCATGTCTTTTTCTCAAATTGGACATTGCCAAGGCCTTTGACACTGTTAGTTGGGAGTTCCTTCTCGAGCTTCTACAGGTTCTCGGCATCGGCCCAAGATGGAGGGAGTGGATAGCTATCATCCTCTCCTCAGTTTCCTCCCGGGTTCTTGTTAATGGTTCCCCTAGCAGGTTGTTCAAGCATCGCAGGGGGCTACGACAGGGTGACCCATTGTCCCCCATGTTGTTCATCATCGCCATTGACCCGCTCAAGCGGTTGCTTGACCAGGCATGTGACAGGGGAATGCTTCAGCCGATCGGGCGTAGGGCTGCAAAGATGCGCATCTCCATGTACGCGGATGATGCTGCCATCTTCGTCAGACCGGATGCTAGGGATATGCAGGTTCTCCGGGAGATCCTTCTTCTATTTGGCAGGGCCTCCGGACTTGAAAACAACAATCTCAAGTCGGAGGCGTATGCCATTACTTGCGGGGACAGAGATTTGGACGAGGTCCTTGCGGCTTCCCTTGCCAGCGGAAGGATTTCCCACGCAGGTACCCTGGTCTGCCTTTGCACATCAAAAGGCTTAGGCGCTTCGACACTCAGTTCATCCTTGACATGTTGGGCTCGTGTCTTGCGGGCTGGGCCAGCAGGCTTTTTTCCAAGCAAGGATGCCAAGCTGTTACCTTGCTTGGTGTTTTTCCTCACCTCCTTCGCCCCCTCTAAATGGCTGGTGGCAAAGGCAAACAGGTTGCTCCGTGCCTTTCTATGGAAGGGATCGGATGAGTGTAATGGTGGTCACTGTCTTGTCAGTTGGCAGCAGGTTTGTAGGCCTAAAAACCTAGGTGGATTGGGGATCAAGAACCTTGAGGCGTTCAGCTCGGCGCTTCGCCTCAGATGGCTTTGGCAGGAGTGGGTAGAGCCAGAGAAGCCGTGGGTGGGTACCCCAACCCCTACCACGGCAACAGACCGATTTGCAAATTACGCCAAAGTGACGGACTAAAATGCAAGGGTGTGAGGGCATTTTTGCATTAGTCCATCACTTTGGCGTAATTTGCAAATCGGTCCATCTCCTCGCGATTTCGTGGTCTGTAGAGCAATATCCGGTTTTGTGAGGGGTTATTATGAAAAAGTGTAACGGAGATGCGTGTGGCCCGTCCGATCGCCGAGCGACAGCTCGATCCGGCGCGGCGACCTCCGCGTCGCGCGGGAGGAGAAGGAGGGAGGAGGGGTGTGAGGGCATTTTTTCATTTTAGTCCGTCACTTTGGCGTAATTTGCAAATCGGTCCATCGCCTCGCGATTTCGTGGTCTGTGGAGCAATATCTGGTTTCGTGAGGGGTTGTTATGGACAAGCGTAACGGAGATGCGTGTGGACCGTCTGATCGCCGAGCGACGACGCGGATCGAGTCACTGTTCAACACTGTTCATGAACAGTGTCTCGAGCGCGGAGAGCTCGTGATTTGGGTTGTCTTTCATAAGTAGTTTGCATGTATTTTTCTGTTTGTTTTGATATATTACCCATATTTTTGCAGTGGATATATTCAGGGACATTGATTTTTCGATGTTTTCTTTTTTTTGAATTTTTTTATGTACAATGGGCCCACATTTTTCTGAGCATTTTTTATATGTTTCGTCGAATATTTAAATATTTAGTAGTTTGAAATTTTCAAACATGTTTGTATTTCGACGTCAATGTTTAATTAAAATTAGGAAAAGTGCATTTGAATCATCTCCAAATTTTGACACAATTTGAATATTCATTTTTTTAGCATAAGCAGTTTGTATGTATTTTTCTGATTCAGAGATATTGATTTTCCTATGTTATCCTTTTTCTGGAAAAAATTTAAACATCACTGAAAAACCGTCCAAATGAGAGCTCTACAACAATCTTCATACATGATGAACAAACAATATTAGTAACCACAAATAGAACAACACATCATTAAATCACTTTGGCAGTATAGTTGGCATACAGAAACTAACAATCCTCACCCATGATGAACAAACAATATTAGTAACCATAAATATGAAACAACGCACTATTAAATCAATGTGGCAGCACTATCAGCATGCAAAAACAATGGACACAGTAAAAGTAAAAGACAATGTTAATTAAGCTCTGCATCTTTAAGCTTCCTACAACCAAAACGTGATGCCACATATACATAGTGAAAATTTGGACAGAAATAACTGACTCTGCCAATATTCGCCTAAATGTTGGCCAAATTGGAATGTTCAAACATGTTTTTTTTTTCTTATGAATATGTAGCATTTTTTCGACCATTTTTGATATATTTTGTACAATATTCCAATATTTAGTAGGTTGAAATGTTCAAGAATGTTCGTATTTCAACGCCAACATTTAATTGAAATTAGGAAAAGTGCATTTGAATTATTCGCACATTTTGACAAAATTTGAATATTCAATGTTGCATACAGAAAGTAACAATCCTCATCCATGATGAACAAACAATATTAGTAACCATAAATAGGAAACAACACACTATTAAATCAATGTGGCAGCACTATTAGCATGCAAAAACAGTGGACACAGTAAAAGAAACATGCAATGCTAATTAAGCTCTGCATCTTTAAGCTTCCTACCAAAACATGCTGCCACATATACATAGTGAAAATTTGGACAGAAATAACTGAGTCTGCCAATGTTCGCCTAAATGTTGGCCAAATTGGAATGTTCAAACATGTTTTTATTTTCTTATGAATAGGTTTCGACCATTTTTGATATATTTTGTACAATATTCCAATATTTAGTAGGTTGAAATGTTCAAGCATCTTCGTATTTCGATGTCAACAATTAATTGTAATTAAAAAAGTGCATTTGAATTATCCGCACATTTTGACAAAATTTGAATATTCAATGTTTTTTGTAGCATAAGTAGTTTGTATTTATTTTTCTGGTTGTTTTGATATATTACTCGTATTTTTGCAGTGGATATATTCAGGACATTGATTTTGCGATGTTTTCCTTTTTGTTGGAAATATTTTTTATGCACAATGGGCCCACTTTTTTTTGGGTATTTATTTTATGTTTTGTGGAATATTTAGTTTTTAGTAGTTTGAAATGTTCAAACATGTTTGTGTTTCGACGTCAACATTTAGCTGAAATTAGAAAAAGTGCATTTGAATCATCTCCAAATTTTGACAGTGCCTCGCGCGCGGAGAGCTCGCGATTTGGGCTGTCTTTCATATATAGTTAGTAAAGTTAGTAAAGTAATAATAATTCTCAGTAGGGTTTTAGCTCAACCGTCCAATCCCATGGAAATCTCCCCCACCTCCGGCCCTGCCGCCGCCGGCGGCGGCGGCGCGGCCACACCCACCACTCCCGCCTCCTCCTCGAATCCATCCCCGCGCCCCAGCACCACGCTCCGGCTCCTCTGCCCCTCCAGCCGCGCCGCCGCCCTCCGTCCCGCGCGCGACCTCCACGTGGAGCACCCCCCCGTGGGGGACGAGGCCGTGCTCTTTGTGTCCGGGCCAGACGCACCGGCCGCGGCCGTGAGGGTCTGGGAGCGGGTGGTCGGTGGCGACGACGCGGGGGAGGGGGAGGCGGAGGAGAAAGAGGTCGCCGGCGTCGTGGGCTGCCGGATGCTAGCGGCCGGGGGGCAGGTGGGGTGCGTGCTGGGGAAGGGAGGGAAGACGGTGGAGCGGATGCGGCAGGAGAGCGGCGCCCAGATCAGGGTGTTCCGGAACAGGGAGCAGGTGCCCCCCTGCGCCTTGCAAGGGGACGAGCTCATCCATGTATGCATCTCAACTCTCTCTCCACCTGTTCTGCTCCCAAAATGAGTCTGGATGTTGCTTGATAGCGTATAATCCATCAAACTAGTGCCGTCACCGTGAAGGCAATGTTTAAATTGTATCACTAAATTTAGTAAGAAGATAGTGAGATTTTAGGATTGCCATTTAAGTGCTTTGCTTAAATTGTAGAATTAAATTTAGTCAGAACATAATGAGATAAGGATTTCCATTTACGAATCTTGGCAAGCATTCATAGATACAATATCAACACTAGTTTATGTGTAACAAAAGGTGTGTTTGACCTGGCGATTTGAGCCACTGAATTAGGTATATAAAGATGTGAAGTAATTTACTAAAGATTGAAAGGAAACCTCCTTATCTGCGCCATTAACCATCAATTGTTGAAGAATGCCCGAGAACTGTGTCTCCCGTGTTACAGAATCAACGTTTGTATGATGCCTGCTATATCAGGAAATAACCAGACTCAGATGACTCGCTTCTCATCCCCAAACGGACTGTGCAGGATGAAGCCAAGACCTGATGCTGCTGTTATAACACCACCACCCTCTGGCCATGGACGGCCCACTGCTGATTACCCACATTTTTCAGACCCAAATAACATGCTCTGATGCGGCTTCATCACAAACCCGACAGCCTCAAAGAGATCCAGACCAAGAACGCCATCATCTTCTCCATGAACAGCCATGCATTTCATGGTCTTCCAAATCCACTCTGAACCCTTGTGATCCATACAGTTGTTGCGATCTTGTTATTCAAGACCTTGGACCCGGGCTTCACCTTTAGCTTCAGCCTGCTCCAGGAGTGTTGCTGCATCGCTGCACTTTGCCCTTGTCAGCAACAGCTCCCTCCTGATCCACAGCCTGTTTGCATTTCTCCTTCTCCTCCAAGGTGCTCTTCAAGTCACAGTTCACGACTCCCTCCGTTGTCACCCTGAGGGATAATTCCATCATGCAACGGCGTTTCTTCAGCCGCAAGGCGTGGATGACGCAGTTGACGGGTGGCATGTAGGACGGTTCTAGTGTGTACTATAGGTTAGTTTTGTGGGTCGTGGGGTGCATCACATGCACTTGGAGGAGGAAACAGAGCAATGTATACAGCACAAAAGGGTGGCCGTTTGAGATATTTCAGGAGGGCACACTCAAACTGTACGTGTTCACACCCCATCACGCAAGGCACTCATTTTGCTTCAGTTGGAATATGTTGGTTATCTGATTTATAGTGACACAATGGTTGTAGTTTTGGATATGACATGGAACGATAAGGATGCTACATTATAAGTCAATTTTAGAATAAAGAGAGGTTTTCTCTGGGTGATGGGCTGAAGGCATAGAATAAGACGTAGTATAGGGGATGCGCTCATGTGCCTCTCTGGTTTTGCTCAAAATACTAATGTGTGCTGTGAATGAACTTGACCTTGTGCTGTTAATTGTAATATGATAGAATGCAAGAGACAAGGCATATAATAAGACCTAGTATTGGGGATGCGCTCATGTGCCTGAGTGGTTTTGCTCAAAATACTAACGTGTGCTTGTGAATGAACTCGACCTTGTGCTGTTAATGTAATATGATAGAATGCAAGAGACGGCAGCATGATGATATTTATAATACATAGCAGGATAAGTTTGGGACCATCTTCATAAGCTACGTCTGGTAGTGTTAAATGGTCATGGTTTTCTTGTACAGTTGTACTGCAAATACATGGGCCCATATGAGAAAATGAGTTCAAAATGAGCTAATCTTTTCCTGGTTTGTACTTAGCTCTCATTTAATTCATTAGTTGGGCACGTAAAGTGAGCTCGTTCATATGAGTTATGAACAACATCTTTGATGCTTCATTGTTGACACACATCAACAATTTTAAATGTTGGCGTTCTTGTTGCAGATATGCCTTTATGATTGAGTCCCACCCCTCTAATCATGAACCATTACACAATTAGAGTCTTTTTTATCTAAGCTTTAGGCAAGCACAATCTTGCAATTACTAGTTTTTTTTGTATTATTGTTGGATATTTACGAGCTCTACCTGTTGTTATATTTCAATGGTGATGGCTTGTAGTTTTGTGGTACTCGGGAAATCAAGATTTGCTGTTATATCATGTTTAATCTATAATTTGGATATTTAATCTTTTACATTCACTTCATTCTAACATGATAATATTTTCCTGTTAGATAAGTGGGAGCTTTTCTGCAGCAAGGAAAGCACTTTTATTAGTTTCAACCTGCCTCCAAGATAATCCGAGGCCAGACACAAGTAATTTTCCAGCTGGAAGACCATTTGGGCCTCCAGGCAGTGGATGCCCACCTGGTCTTGATCCTCATGCACAAAGAAGTTATTTACCACCACATATACCTGATTATCATGCGAGGAATTTTCCAAGCAATGTTGCTCCGCCTGGTCCTAGATTCTTTGTTGAACAAGAGATAATGTTCAGAATGATATGCTTAAATGAAATGGTGGGCGGCCTAATTGGAAAAGGTGGTGCCACTATTCGTGCATTACAGAGTGAAACTGGTGCTTCAGTCAAGGTTGTAGACCCTGTTCCTGATACAGATGAACGTGTAATTGTGATATCTGCACGCGAGGTGTGGCTCTAAACTTACAAAGAATTGCTCATTTTCCTCCTAAGTTATAATTGATGAAAGTTCATAGTCTCCCCGTGGTGGTCCTTTTCTGTCCATTTTATCTGCATGTCAGTGAATACTTACATATCATTACAATGCGTAGCAAGTTGGATGCTCATTCTGTCCTGCAAATATCAACTATGGGGATTTAAATTGTTCTTGTATTGTTGTCCGGATTTTTTTTTGACGGATGCATTTTTTGTGTGCAGAATTCTGGGATGATGCATTCTCCATCTCAGGACGCATTGCTTCGGGTGTATTCTAGAATCTCGGAGGCGTCTATCGATAAAAGTTCTTCTGTACCTGCCAGGCTTCTTGTTCCATCACAGCATATTGGTTGCTTACTTGGCAAAGGTGGATCCATAATTGCAGAGATGAGGATGGTAACAGGAGCCAGCATCCGAATTTTCGGAAATGAACAAATTCCAAGATGCGCACAGAGAAATGATGAGCTGGTTCAGGTATGTTCGAGCTCTACTAATCAACCAACTTCAGATTTTAACTTTGTGTAGTTATGTATGGTTAAATTTGATGTTGTGTACACCACAGTTATCTCTAGGTCTATATTATCTTTTTGTAGTTTCCCTAGTTGCATGAAAATACAGAATGAATTTTCTTCTTACAAAGGACTACGGAATATCATTATCATTTGAAGTATAAGAACTTTTTTTCTTGTCCATGTACCGTGGCCATGTTGTATCTCTTTCGTGTTAATTTTGTAACTACTTCATGTTTCGTGCCCGAAGTGCTCCATTTGGCAGTTCTTTCTAGGTGTTTTCCTTGAATCTTGCTTCGAAGAAAGTGTACTTGATTATGCACACTTGTGTTATCACCTATAATGGTATCATATTAAACAAATTAATATACGATCATCCAAAAGAGAGCAAAATAGGAGATTACTTAAGGAGGAAGGTGAGTAGATGCAGGCCAGTCTGTAACTTCTAGAGCTCTTGTTGCAGGTCACTGGTAGCTTCCAGTCCATCCAGGATGCATTGCTTCATATCACTGGAAGGATTAGAGATCTCATCATTCCCCCAAAGCCACATCCTAGTGGAGGCATGCCTCCTCCATATCCACCGGTCGGAAACACATCTCATCACCAAACAAGACAAGAACCAGCTCCACCACATCACAGTGGAGGCATGCCTCCCTATCCTATGCATCCTTTCAGACCTAATCCTCCTATGGGTCCTTTCGACGTGGCAGATCATCGACCACCTGGACCACCCCCCTCTCATCCGATGGACCATATGGGTGCTGGGCCCTACTCGTATGGTGGTGAACAAGGAGGTCCTCGTCCTTTTGTTGAGCAGCCTTCACAGAGAACTTGGGGTCCTGAGGTAAGTACATGGAAAATGTTGTTTTAAGCCTAAATTCGTTAGCATGTTATCGGTAGCATATTATGTACAAATAGCTCTATTAAGAACTTACACTGTCAGGTAAGCCCAACTAAAAGGTTTAGGATGATCTGCCATCGGATGTTGAAAACGATGCATTTGTATGCACATCAAGTTGCTGATTTAGGGTGGTTGAATGACTAAGAATCATGTCCGTTGCCATGTGCAGGCACCACCAACTGACGCACCAAGAAACATGCCTGACATGGTACCAGCTGTGGATTTCAGAAAGGGACTAGTGGCGAGGTAGGCTAAATGCCAAGTGTTTGATTCAGCTTTCCTCATTTTATTTGGGTTTAACTAATTACACTTTGCCTGAAATAATGATTTCCCATGTCAATTTTTTTTATGATTTGCCATTCAGAAGATTTTTTTGGGTCTGAAATACTTAATTATTATGATCTATGTGGAAAGGTCTAGTCTTGAAGCCAGCAATAATTAAATGTGTAACAGTGCCATCCTTTAAAACATATTTTTAAAGCTGAGAAATTCCTTTTCTGAAGAAAGTTATACCATTATTCTGACATGTGTTCATCAGCAGTGAAAATCACGTGGCTACACCAATAAGTACAACAACGGAAGTTGTTATCCCTTGCAAGTACATAGGTTTTATTTGTGGCACCAATGGCAGCGACCTTGCCGAGATTAAAAAGGTACTTACACTCTTCCTTATTGTTTACCTAACATCAGATTAACCAACACGTGTCCCTTGTTACATTGTGCTCATCAATGGCACAAGGATATCTTGTTCTAACTTACTCCCGTCAAGTGAAAACTGAAAAGGCCTTGTTGGCTCATCGTTTTGTCATCATGCCAGAACACAGTCGCGCACGTAAACTCACTTCAAATAGTCCTTCAATCGTGTTTGCCTCTGGCTCTTTAGTCCTGACAAATCTTTCAAGACCGCTTTCTCATCTTTGGTACTGTACTCCCTTACGGAATATCTCTAGTCATGAGGGCTCACAGTATTGCTTACGTTTCAGATATCTGGCGCTGTAATTACAGTTCATGACCCAAAACCTGGAGACACAAACACAACAGTTATTGTAAGTGGGGATCCTGAACAGACTAAGAAGGCACAGAGCCTGATTCACGCCTTCATCTTTTGTGGTCTCTACCAAACGTGATCCGTGAAGATGGTGATACACCATCTCATAGGATTGTGAATCCTCCTCAGAGGTTTCCATCTGTAGAGTTTTTTTTTCCCTGAGAGGTTGTATGTTACATGTACAATAGTCATTGGGATGAATGTAGATAGAATTGAATTGATTGCTTGATGTGCTGCACCAATGTAAGTTCTTGATAGCTAGAAACATGGCACCACTGTAAGTTCTCTGTTCGATAGCTGCAATGTAAGCTTTTGTGTTTGGTTCAGGGAATTACGATAGAAGGCGTGCCCAGCTCTCTTGTTGTATCTTGTTCCTGTAATCCCAAACTGGGTGAAAGGATAAACTCCCTCCGTATCAAAATGTAAAATGTTGTGCCTACTTTTGATCATCATGTATCTAGACACGTTTAAATACGAAATTCATTTGAAACTTGCACTAAAATATATCTAGATACATAATGATCGAAAATGGTCACAACATCTTACATTTTGATACGGAGGGAGTAGTTTCGCCATGATCGTGGTTGAGCTGTCTTTGGGGAGCTGCCATTCCATTATGCAACGTCGCTACCGACCATGTTAATCCATATAACTTGCTGGTGCTGTATTTTTCCCATCTGGATGGAGATGAAAATGTAGATGGAGCCAAGTTGTTTTTGATAACCTACTACACAGCATTTTTTGCTTTTTGTTTTGCGTTGCCGCATTCTAATTTATGCAACCCAGCTTTCCCATGAGCTGTAAGTGTAACCTCACGTGTTTGTCTTTGGAAGTTTTAGGAAACCAATGTGCAACTCAACATCTTGACACACCTAGTGGACCATGGCTGCAAAGGACTAAATACTAGATATTGTATTATTTTTTTCCATGGGTGACAAAGGAGAAGTAAAAAAAAGATATTAAGCTAAAAAAAAAGTCAAGCATACAATAATCTTGACAAATTATTGTACTGGCAAGGAAACAATGCTCGATTTTGTTGCAGAGTTTAGGCTGTCTTCACTAATTGCTAGTCGAATTCTTAGAAACAGGTCACACCTTCCATGGGAACTGATATAAGATGATTAGGATATACTCCGGTACATGAAGTGCACTCTTTTCACCTAGTCTCATGGTTCATTCTGTAGCACACTTTGATCCTCTGTTTGGCTGTTTTCACAAACAGAATCATGTGCTTCCCACAACAAATCCTAAGTAATACAACAGCAGCACTTACATATATGTATGTACCCAAAACATGACCAAATATCCCACCTCAGTCCATCTTATTAACGACGAAAAACATAAAAAGGTACTAGCAGTAGCACAAGTAGGCAAAGTGGCTCTTCTTGGTGATATATGTGGAGATGAAGTCTGAAGCCTGGGCTGATGCGCTGACCACCGGAGCAGGAACAAGGATTTGGGTCAGGTCTGATCCGATCCTCTTACCGGCGACGTGTCCGTAGAACATTCCGGTGATGGCAGGCACAAACACGTCGCTCTGTGAGCAGATCTCGAGGTCCAGGGCTCTTGCTAGATCTGAATCACCAGAATTCAGGAATTCACCTTTCTTCTCAGTCGGCATTATGTCATCCTGCACAAAGATAAACTGTAGGTCAAAAATCCCACCATATAATCTTTTTACCAAGAGAACATGGCTCTGCACTACAAGTTACAATATTAAATTGAGTGGATCTATTGAATTTTCCATCTGTTCTCCTTTGCAATGTGCTATCTTTTATGTCAGCTAATATGCCATCGCAGCTGGAGAATTAGTTAAGAGAAATGCTAATTAAATGGTACATGGGTCACTTGCCTTGGTATAAGTGTTTGGAAATGCTTCCTTCAGAGCATTCAGGCCTTTGTGCCGCCATGTCTCTGTCAAGTAGATGGTCGTATTAGAAGAGAATCCAACCTTCTGCAGGAAATTCAAAACCTCCTGAGAATTATAACAGCCTTTCCTTCTTGCACCCCCACTTGTTTTACAGATCTTCTTCTCTAGCAAGTCAGTCCGCAAATCGACTGCCAACACCCTGCCATCTGATTTCTGGCTTAGTTCTTTAAGCCTTCCCAACATCTGTTCAGCCACTTCTGAATATTCCGGCTTCAGTTTGAGGCTACTGAACATTGCATGGCAAGCAGTTGAATCCAAGTCATTATTATTCGTCCCTTTTGGTTTCAAACTTACTGAAGAGAAAATAATTGCAAGACGTAGGTAACTATTCGTTTGGAAGACGGGCTGAATGGTTTCCTGGATGAAGTGCTCTGTCACCCGGTTTGGTACTCTAATAACTGCTGGCTTCTTAGCAGTCCATTCATCAGGAAGTTTATCTACCACTTTGACAACACCATCCAAGCTCCTCTTGAATCTCTCTGCATCGTACATTTCTTGGAATTGTCTGTTCATGAAAATTATATCATTAGTTCAGAATAGAGATGACAACAATCAGCATTTTCTCCAAAGTAACGATCATTATTATGGGTGGTGAATGTGTTTCAGCACCTAAAATGAAAGTACAATGGTTTTGTAGGATTCAGGGTATCGATTACTTTAAAGAACATACTACTCATTATTTTGAGTTCAAAACAGAATGTAAACCTTTTTTGGACAGGACAGCAGAGATATGATAGAAAGTTAGAATCGTATTTTATTATTTGTCCAAAAACACAATTCAGTAAGTAAATAAACTGCTACTTATTGGCAAATAGAGCTTCAGTGTCATCTTAATAAATATCTCCAGATGCTCATGTGGTGTGAAACAAATGTTGTCACCGTCTGCTGGAAACCATATCTTGTAGAACTGGCTAAAATTGCATCAGAAACATACCGACTCTTTCCTAATTCATTTCCTCTGATTTCTGGAAGTACAAGTGTTGCACCCAGATACCTCGCAATAACTACAGCATCAGCAATCTGCAAACAGATGACCGGTACAAAAGCACAAGATGATTCCCTGTTTACTCAATTATACATTTGAAAGTGCTAGTTCCAAGTAACATGCATACCTGTGATATATGGTATTCAGGGCCGAGAGTCAACGACAATGTAACAAACCCATTAGACTGATCATCCTCTGCAGAGACCACGGGTATGAGTAACCAGATTAATCGGTAAAATATATCGATGTAAAGAAATATTTTGGATTAGTAATATGTTGTTTACTTGGGCTTGGTTTGGTCCAGCAGGGTTTAATCTCCTCAACAGCCTCATTTAGGGGCTCCACCACTTCCTTGTTGGTATTGGTCATTTCAGTATTATCTGCCATCTTCATTGAATTGAATTCCACGCCTGTTGCTTCCATGCTCAGCTGTTGATGTTCAATTTGGGAGCAATTAGCATGGCCATATTAGTTAAAAATACAAGAAATTTCCATCGGTTAAAAACAGCAGATGATATGTTGTCGGTAGAGCATCCGAAAAGTGAAAGACAGTGAGAGTGCGTGAGAGCAAGCTGGAGGAGTGATAGTGATTCATCACATGGATCGCTCTCATTGTTTAGCTTATACTTTAAAATGAGATTAGTGATAGTTACTTCTGTCCAAAGAAGTTAAAAGTAGTTATTACTTCCCCTTTACATTATTTTACTTCTCCAACTGATGGTTTCTTTTGACTGCTCTTTTTGCAGGGAAAGCTGATATGGAGTAGTAATCTATTCATCGCTCGGATACCGAGCTTCTGGTTCTCTTTTGGCCCCAAAGCTTGGTGCAACGTGCTGATTAACGAGGGGATTAGGTTATTAAACCCTAGCTAACCCCTTCAAAAGTCAAGGCACTACCTACAGTCTGACACTGACACACAACTCTCGAGATCCCCTTCACAGCTAGATCCACAAATCACTTCAGATTTCGGGCCAGGTGCTACTGCACGGTGAACTGAATTTTTGGTTTAACTCCATTTCCACTTTCTCAGTCGAGATTTAGCAAATCTTGCGATTTTCTAGGCAAGAACTAGTAGGATAAAAAAAATCGCAATCCTAGGGGCACTGCTCTGCACACCTGGGTCAAACTCACATAGGCACAAAATCATTCGTCACATTTAATCATTTCCGGACGAAAGAATGCAGAATCAAGTGACTGGCGAGGCAATGCAAAATCAAGAAGGAAGAACAGAAACAGCATCACCGCCCCGGAACACGATGTGATGAATCGAGCACAGGGAGAGAAGGGGGCGGTGGTAGATCTTGGGGATATGGAAGGAAGAGGCCGTTGAATTTGAGTACCTCGGAGACTGAGGTGAAGTGGTCGTGCTTGATCATGTTGCCGAGCATGACGAACATGGAGAGGGTCAGGAACCCCGCCACCACCTGCCGCGGGTCCACCATTGGCGCCGGCGAGCAGAGGAGAACGGCCACCGACAGCGGCACGAGGAGGGCGCCGGCTGCGTTGCGCGAGTGTACTGCCGCGCGATGGACTGGAGTGGTGGAGTGACGAAGTGGCGGTGGAGCTGGAGCTTTATTAACTGCCGAGTGCCCAGATTTGCCTATCCTGACACGGGCCGGGTCGCCCGGGAACTGTACTAAAATAATTTCGCTGTCTGTCCCGTCCGGATCCGGATTAAACGGGTTAACACTTGAGATTGACTACTCAATCCCCATGATTACTGGGCTTAGTACTGGTTTGCTTTGCTGCAAACTCCATGGAACCTGCTAATCGAGCTTTCCTGTCAATTCAACACGTTCTATTTTTTCTTGGCAGGCCAACTCGTTCTAATTTCTCCCGTCTCCGTTTTAAATTAGATGACTTACATTTACCAGAATATTTTTCATAGCGAGGTGTATGGCTCTTTATCGTGCTGCACTGGACACTGTTAGCTGTAGAGTATGGTTACTAAAGTGACTTCAGTGTCTCAAATAGATAATTTGATACCAGCTAGTGTATTTTTCTGGAGTGAGAGATAAAATACGACTCATACGAATTAGTAGTAAAACTTCAATTCAGTGATGATGTTATACTGTCCATTTCGGTCTTGTTCACGTTTTGGAGCATTCGTCGTCAACCCTTTCGCCTCTTCTTTTTGTTCTTGTGATAGACCCCCTACATTTCATCCTTGAGAAGGCAGCGGCTAATGGGAGGTGATCACCGGACTTGTCACCGATGTTCAAAATTTTGAAACTTATATGCTGTATAATAGATTCTGGGAAAGTTTTGTAAGATTCGGACATACGGTTTATGAATAAATTTCGTTTTGAGTTTCACATCAAATTTTGAACAAAATCGTATTTTAAAATTTCTGAATCCAACAAAACTTTCCCAGAATCTACAATGCAACATATAAGAATTACTGTATTTTTTCAAAAATTTCTGAGCACTTTATATTTTAAGTTTGACAAATAGATCTATTTCTGGCCGTCGGATCTACTTTGGATGGTTGAGATGTGGCCAAAGTCCAGCCGTGACTTTTGCCTTCAAAGTCACTGAAGCTGTGTCCCCATCTTTGGGTGCACTGTCTTGTAGTAGTTGGTTTTCAATTCATTGTGGATAAGATGCCAAGCAAGTTGCCTATGGGTCAATGACGAGCAAAACAGGTTGCTCATGTGACCATTCCATTGCACCTCTGGTGTTTTCTATCATTGTATCTTTCTATTTTTATTGATTAAAAAAAGCAGTGACCGACAAAAAAACACACCCTCAATGAATATGCTACTGGCCAGCTCCTATACGATAATTAGGATAGAGATCAATGTATGTGTGTATATGTGATCGTCTATGTTATATTATTTTTCTCAGCAAAAAAAGAAGAAGACACTGGGCTTGGCCCGCCCCACACCACAAAGCCATTGTCACCGCTATATACCTCGATTGTTGTCGGAATCGTGACATGATTTTCTCCTCCATATAGTAAAATCATCAAATAGTCATCATCTCTATATTACAATGGATAGTTGGCTCTAGCACAAGTGTCTAATTTCTTCTGGCTACACAAAAATCAACCGAGATAGGCTGTGTGCATCGCTCATGCAGAGAGGGAGTTCCCCCATTTATGAGGGAAAAGCAAAATTCATTGATGCCTGATCCACAGATTATGTGCTTCCCAGCTTAACTAGAAGGGTAAGGCGTGCTTTGCCGCGCCGCATGGTATTGGGGTTACATGTCTATTATTTCTCCATTCATTTCTATGAGACTATATTTTGTCTTATGAAATACAATAGCTCAATAAAATGAAAATACAATCAATAACAAAGCTTCATTATTTGTGACCATATTCTTCTGCTTCATACAAATGAAGCAACCATTCATCTACCAAGAGATTCAGCAAGGAACTACTACTATGAGAAAAACAAGTGTCATTCCCAAAAAAGTGAACATGAGATTGTCAGACTGTAGGGTAATTTCATTGATGGACTCTTTATCAAGCCCTGAAACAACAATGAAAACATGGTATTTTCTTGAGAACATTCTTTAAGGAATCAGAATTGGTTGAGAATTAGCAAAATGACTTTTTTTTAAACAAAGCAAAATAACTAAGAAATAGATCGACTTGTGGCCAAATATACTAAGCAAATCTGGCTAATGGGACTAATGTATGGGGCTGATGTACCAAAGCACCCTGCCTTATAAGAAAACAAGTTTTTTGGAAGCAAGATGAGTGCATTACCTTTAGTCCTTTATTGCGCAGTTAACAAGCCATAGAACTCATGAGCTCCATACCTGAAAAGTAGCCTTACCAGTGCGAACAAAATGAGTACGTACCACAATTAGCAGTATATCATGAATATTGTTAACGAATATCGCCCCACACCAATGCAAACGAAGTGGGTAGCACACTATTAGCTTGCACTAGCGTCTAAAATGAGAGCAGGTAGTAAATGTGGCATCATGCTCGTGGAGAACCACATCTAAAGAAAAGAAAAACATTATCGCAACAGAAGTAGAAAGGATGGTCAAATCCTAAGCATATACATAGTTAACACTCAAAAGTTACCTCTCAGCTAATTATGAGCTTGATACTGAAACAAATAAGCTACATCACAAACAAATAAGCTATCATGACTTCTTAGTAAACATAACCTACATCAGAAACAAAATAAGCTACATCACAAACATGAATAACTGCCACTGATTCAGATAGGTGGTGTATAGAGATCATGATAGATCAATGATTTTCCTATGTGCACTCCACGTCTCCAATTGTAAATGACAAATGATATATTTACAGTTAGCAAGGAAACGTCAGAATATGCTAAGAGGATGCTTCGTCACTCCAGAAAATGAAAATCATACAAATCGCAAAGGAATTATGGTTCGACTGAGTAATTTCCGATGAAGCTTTCACACAATTTTCTATATTCATAGCACATCCGAAAATGATTCTCAGAAGCTGCGACTTTACTTAGAGATCATACCAATTAAAATGAGTCGTACATGGCCTGCAAATAAATCCAAGCACAAATCAAATCATTTCTCACATACAGTTCCATATATATGATAAACTCTTGGATTTTCTTTAAGAATCTGAAATCAAGCATTTAAACAATTGCAATTACTGAATATATTTGGAAGAAAGTTAAGCGAGCGCTTGAATAAACTGCAGTGGTGTAAAGGTTCTCAACTTCTCAAAGGAGGCTCATCTTATCACTGTAATTCAGAATGAACCTCTCAAAAATATTACTCATGAGTTCTATTGGAAACTTTTGTAAGGACCTGGAATCAAGCATTTAGACAATCAGTAAAATAAATATATTTGGAAGAAAAAGTTAGCGAGCACTTGAATAAATTACAACTGTGTAAATGTTCTCAACTTCTTAAACGAGGCTCATCATACCACTGTAATGAACCTCTCAAAACTATTACTCGGGAATGTTCTATCCTGTTAGAAGACTCGTGTATCAAGTGCACACACAAAGTACCAGGTAGATACGCTATAAAGTATTTTTTTTTGTAAGAACAACACTAAAAAAGGAGATGCTACATAACAATAAACATAAAACACAGAGAGAACATATTATATCAGAATTTCATTTGAAGCCGGAAAATTATGAAAAGTAGAGCTCGGAAAAAGTTTACATCTGTAGATCCTGAAGAATGGGCCAATTGGGGATCTGTTCATGTTGGTAGTTGGGGGGGGGGGGGGGGGGGGGGGGGTAGAACTGCAGCTTTACTTTGACCACCATATGTGGCAATGCTAGTTTTGTGAGGTAGGGATGTGAGAATTCAAAACATAAGGATACAGTTCAGTACTAAATTCACTAATAGTTGTTTCTCACTAAACCCTAAACCCTAATAGTTGTTTCTCACTAGGCAGATCATACGGCACCATCAAAAGGGTGTGCTCTCGTATAAAAAAAAAGGTGTGCTCTTCATCAAGCTGCAATACCAACTGAAGCATTATCATTAAGTCATAGCCGTTGTAAAACACATAAATGGAAAAAATATACAACTTCTTGCATGTGCCAGAGAAACTGGAAGTGGACACCATATAATGTCAACACTGATCACAGAAGCACATTCGTTTTGTCTAGCACAGTGTTGAGAGACATGCTATAGAGAAGGCAGAGAAGAGGACGGTGTTATCTCACTGGCCTGGGTTGAGATATCAATCCAAACATGGACTGACGCTGGATAGCAAGCAAAGAATAAAAATCACCTGAAGAACCCCAACAACCTTTGAACCCGTCAGCCACCAAAACAATAACGCTCAAGCAAGGAAAAGAGGATACCTCGCTTTTTAGGTGTTCAAACGACATCTCAATATAAACAATACAGAAGTTCTGAAAACTCAGGGGAGAGGAGGGGATGGGAATGGGTCACGTTCGATTATCCTTCGCTTTGGGGATGGACTCCTATCCATCAATCCATGTGGCAGTGGCGATGTGACGACGTGGGGGTGCTTCAGGAGAACTACCACAGTCCATCCTCCTCGCCGAACACGCCACCGCTGGATGCAGTACCTTGCTGCAACGGTGGAACGCTGGAAGCCGAGGAGCTGCGGCAGCTGCAGGGCGGTGGAGGGCGATGGAGGCTGCAGGGCAGCTGGGCGTTGGATGCTGGTCGGGTGCGGGCGGATGAAGGTTGCTGGAGCGCTGGAGACTGTAGGGCGCCGGAGGCCAGTCCGGTGCAGCAGGCTGGTGGAGGCGGGGCTCTGGAGGCCGGTCGAGGTGGGGCGCTGGACGCCGGCGGAGGGCCGCTGCGGACCACACGCCACGGAGCTCGGGATCGATTGGATCCAGGCCGGCAGATGGGATCCGAGAGGGTGCGGCGGGGTGATGGGACACGGTAGCGAGGGGAAGAAAGCCTCACGCGAAGGAATTTACCACATGGCAAGTCTGTGTCTAGCCGGGTCAACAGGTCCACGCACGTAAGGCGGCAGGAAATGGAACCGACGTCGTCAGGTGGGCCCATGAGAAGCTTCTTTTTCCTGTCGTGGCGGTGCTTGATTGGAAGACTGTGGCGAGCAACCACAACGCTCCATTTCACGGGAGCTTAGGTTTAGGAAAGATTACTAGCCAGCACATATATTTTTCGAGAAAAGGAAGACCACTTTTACTAGCAGTACTACCCTATATGGCAACGACGACTACTCCTGACTGGCAAGTAAATTACGTGCGTGTACGTAAACCATAACTGGATAAACACGTCCGGATAGAGGTAGAGAAGGATTGCATCTTTGGGGGAGTCTACCAGCCTGCATTAAGCTAGCCACCGACGTTTCTTTCTTCCTTCATTCCTTCCTTCGCGAGGATACAAGGCACACGAAAAAGTGACAACCTCTGTTTATAAATATAATATGTTTTAGATAGTGTGCATGTCAATTAGATGCACACTTAAATGAATGTACATGCACACTAAAATATGTCTACATACATATAAATATATGTGAAGCTAGACAAATGCTAAAACATCTTATATTAAAATACGGAGAGAGTACCAGGTATTAAAATCACAGAACACCATACGTTGAGGTGACAAATGCGCCCATGTATACAAGTTTTCGAAATCGAGAAGGCATGCAACTTCACATTGGATGTACTTTGAAATGCTATCAAACTTGGGAATTAATCCATGAAAACGTTGCAGCCCACGTGGTCAGCATGGCCTGACACACAAAAAAGCAGTGGAACTTACAAATCATACTTTTTGAAGTGATGCAATTAAGTAACATACACCTTGCAAATATTTGTGTAAGATCTCTTTGTTGCGGCATTCATTCTACATGTGTGACTAACTATCAATTGGTTATAGACTTATCGTCATGCTTATCGCTTCTCTTAATTGTTGTGTAGCAAAACGACTTTAGGCATGCAATGTTTATGCACACCATCGACTAACCATCATGCATCCATGGCCGTTAATTTGCACAACAAAATCATGAATAGCACCCCACTAACCGGGCTTATATAAATGCAGGGAGTGTTCACTCATCCATATTACATACGAGTCTGAAGCTCGAACAATGATGAGTTATAAGCTATGTCATGGGCATCAAAGCATTGCCCAAACTTTCCGTATTGGTTAGCATTTATCATGTTCTTGAAGTTGAAGGCATATGTTCACACATATAATGTAAGATATTAGAGGATAACTGATTGACCAATGCAATTAGCTAATGTAATCATCAAGTAAGCAGAGCATCCCGTTGTACCAAATCATGTGCTTGTTACTTGTTGAAGAGGAACCAGAGGCCAAAACAGTGAGGCTCAGCAAGAGTTTCTAGGGGAGATCGCATCATAGTTTCGATAGGTACATTGTCACGAAGAGCTTCAAGGTAGAGGATCATGCATGGGGTGCTGGAGGGAAGTGGATCTTTTGGCATGCGATGCCGAGCAGCTCGGCCCCAAGCGCGTGCAGTTGTTGGATCACGCCGAGACGGTTCTTCTGCAGTACCTCAAACCTGCAGTCGTAGTAAGAGGCCCGGGAGCCGCGGCGGGATCAGCGGTGGTGGGTGAAACACCACACATCCTCGAACTCGGCGCCCAACCTGCCGAACGAGCCGACGGACGTGCATGATGTGTTGGGCGGGCGGGGCGAATGGCCTGTCCTCTGAGCGGCACGCACTCCGTGCGGCGCAGGGCGCACGCGTAGAGCAGATGCATGTCGAGACCCGCTTTAGGGGGCAAATTTGATTAATTTGACCCTTTTTTTAATTCATTTTACAAAATGGAACAAAATTTCAAAAAATTGCGGATCTTACCCTTTTGTACGGCGTCCGCCCCCGGGGCGCCGTGCTCTACCGTACAATGCCCTGGTCAAAAGCGACATGGAACCTGCCAGCGTGGCGAGGGCGGGCCCGTCGGGAGGAAGTTTGGCGCCCCGGACCAGGGCGCCGTGCCTCATACCACGGCGCTTTGACCCAGGGCGCCGTGCTTTTTTTTACTCGTCGCGGAAAGTTGATAAAGCAAGTTAGGCTAGATAGGACACGTACCATGCTGTAGCTCAGTGGCCCGTTGTGTGCTGTTTGTGTCATGAGGTCTTAAGTTCAACTCCTTGTTATGCATTAAAAACATCTCCCTTTTTTAATGTTTTCTCTCTTTCACTCAACCAACAAATACATTAATATACAATAAGTTATATAAAATATAAAAATATATTGCGGCCACACGTTCGGCCAAAGTTCCATATGCATGTGACAGATGTTTCGATACAGCACTGTCCATTGCACCTGGAATAACTTTGCCACCATATGTCTTCTTCATTCGCTTGTAATTCTGTGCAAGCACAGTAAAAGAAGCAGGATCCCACCCATATCCACCAACTATATGCAAATGATCAGTTACACAGCTGGCTTCAAATTCCCTGATCTTATTGCTGCGTTAAGAGCATCTTCAGCCATGCTGAATAAACAAACTCATCAGAATGCAGCAGCGGAACTTAAATATAAGCTGTGTGTGCATTCTAATGCACCCATATAGCACAGTAACAGCAGACAACTTATAAATAAAGTGACGGTCCAACTAAAAATAAATGAAATACTAATGCAGTAAATGAAGGACCAATTATAATTTATCACATGAATGATCAAATACAACCATCATGTGTAGACAGAACACACATGATCATCATGATATGAATTGAACATATTTTAGCATGTGAAATACAACCATCAAGATATGAATCAAAGTAAACTAGGCCAAAAACTTGAGTGAATCAAACCGGCATAATCCATCATGTGTAGACAGAACAAATTAGCAACAGCGGAACCCTTTACCTTCTATAGGTTGTCCATTTTCCACCCGTAATTGTTATTAGCCCTGGGTAGTCTTCAAACACAACATGATCTCTAGAAATACTTTCTGTGTTCTTTGCTGAGGGATCCATGGCCAATGGGCGAATACCACTCCAGGCAGAAAGAACATCTGAATGCCTGACCTAATATGTACAATGAAAATATATCTATACAGTCAGATCTTTTTTCCATTTTTCCCTAAATGGTTGAAAAATCTACACAATGAAAATATATGAAATACAACAGAAATATTCAAAGAAGAATTAAGGTAGGCACATCTTGAATGCATACCGATGAATCAACGATCCAAGAGATGCATAAGCAATAACCTGACTACAAACCCTTCGGATTCTAATGAGTTTAGCTATGCATGATTTTAGTACTCAGTTGGTAGGCATTACCATATTAGCAGCCACCCATTTGATCATGTTCTACAACTACTAGTATGTGCTTGAGGGCTTGGTTTTCTCATAGTAGCATGTTGGCTAAATTAAATTAAACGCTACCAGTTGCTGAGAAGGTTGATATAGAACTTCGAATGTTCCTCACAACCATAGACATAAGCAGCCTTCGAATGTTAACTTCTCCTCAAGAAATATTATAGCATACCAAAGTTCACTGGTGCATTCTAAGTTCCTAAGAAGTTTCTAAGAAGGGGACATACTCTAGATTGATTCGCATGTACAAGATCTGACATGTGCATGTTGGTATAAAATATATTTTTATATTTTATATAATTTATTGTATATGTTGGTTGAGTGAAATAGAAAAAACATCAAAAAAAGGGAAATGTTTTTAATGCACTCTAAGTTCACTGGTGCATTCTAAGTTCCTAAGAAGTTTCTAAGAAGGGGACATACTCTAGATTGATTCGCACATACAAGATCTGACATGTGCATGTTGGTATAAAATATATTTTTATATTTTATATAATTTATTGTATATTAATGTATATGTTGGTTGAGTGAAAGAGAAAAAACATCATAAAAAGGGAAATGTTTTTACTGCACCACAAGGACTTGAACTCAAGACCTCATGACACAAACAGAACACATCAGGCCACTAGGCTACAGCATGGTTCGTGCCCTATCTAGCCTAGCTTGCTTTACCAACTTTCCCGTGACGTAAAAAAAAAGCACGCAGCACGGCGCCCTGGGTCAGGGCGCCGTGGACTTCCTCCCGGCGGGCCCGTCTTCGCCACGCTGGCAGGTTCCACGACGCTTTTAACCAGGGCGTTGTACAGTAGAACACGGCGCTCCGTACAAAATGGTTAGATCCGCAATTTTTTGAAATTTTGATCCATTTTGTAAAATGAATTCAAAAAAGGGTTAAATAGGTCAAATTTGCCGCTGTAGGGTCCAACGCGAACGGACTATGGGCCACACATTGACCCGGGACCAGTGTGTGCTGGCCTGGCTCTCAACAAAGATGAATATAGCCCATTGGGACATTGCAACCGCTAAACGACCGGAGCACACTAAGGGTGTGTTTGGTTCAGTGGCTATCACTCGGTTGGCTAGGGATAGCCACTTTTTCAGTGGTTGCCGTCTGTTTGGTTCAGGGGAAGAGATGGTCGAGGGCAACCAGATCCTCCGCATATTCGGTCGAAAAACTGGTTGAGCCCGTCCGACGAAATCTGCCGGATGAGGGCAACCGATTCTGGCTGGCTTCGCTACCCTCACTCTCGAATCGTTTTCCTGGCCAACTTGCTCGCTCACCTTCCCCTCATCGTTTCTCGTCTCCTCTCCTTCCCGACCATGGCAACGCTAGATTGGGGCTCACTGGTGGCAAGAACTAGCATGGGCAACGACGACGGATGAAGCAGCAGAGGCGGCCATACCAAGTTAATTCTTGCTCCCATCGCCTCTCGTGTGCTCTCTCTTCTCCTTTCAACATTTTACTCTCTCTCAGATCTAATGGAGAGGCATCAGCTATGGGAGCGGCGGCCTGACGATGCGTGAGAACGATTTCCATGCGGTGGAGACCTGAAGCACGTACACCTATAGCTATGCAAGATTGGGAACCACGACTGATTCTGCAGTCTTTTTGGTGATCCTTGAGATCTAATACGACCAGTTTCTCACCTATGGCTCTTCCTCTCTTCTAATTACACACAACTAGCAGCAGCGGCCGAGAGCATTGGTAGCAATCAGCAGCTAGCACGTCCACAGAAACTTCACAACTATTTGCTTTTCCTCATTCTACAACTGTACTTGTTTTTAGTACATGCATCAAAATTCAGATAAGGAGTGATTATGTGTTTATTTCATGTTATTATAGGGGTAATCTCACCATTTCAGTTCAAGAGGTCACCACAATAACCCATCCACTCTTTATCCTTTGAACCAAACTAAAAAATGGCTATCCTTAACCACTTCTCAACCCAGCAAGCCAAACAGAAAAATTGGCTATCCCTAACCATGTGGTTGGGGATGCCCTTATCCCCTAAAGCATATCCCCTCAACCAAACACACCGTAACTGGTTGGCCAAATCTAAAATTGGTGGGGTCAAACACAACTTGTGCAATCCAATGTTCTATCTTCGATCAACCTGCCCACAATTACCCTTTGCCTGCCTATGTACTTGGCTACAAACGTTTCTTTCTTTTTTTCATTCCTTCCTTGGCCAGCAGGAAAAGGTGACAGTTTAATTCAGTAACTCTAGATATTAAAATCACAGAAATGCCGTTGAGGTGACAACTGACAAGGCAAAACAAACACACTGGATGTGCGTATTTTGAAAGGCTACCAAACTTAGAGAATCCATGGAAGAAAGGCACAAAGGAGATGAACCCAGACGGGACGACGGCCGGCCGTGAGGACTTACCTGACAAGCAACGAGTCAATGCTTGTCTTACTTATTCTTTAGCATCGGCCGGGATATATACTCCGATGCAAGGAAGAAAAAGAAGATCACTAAATCTTCCTTCTTCCTCTCTCTTGCCTCCCGACCCAGCTCACTCCATCTGCAAGCTCTCGTTTACGTGTGCCACTATAATGCATAAAGACACACCAACGTGCATTATTATCGAACACAACCGAGGACTGATCCATTTGAACTCATAATCCGAAGCTAAGTACCGGGCGATGGGACTCTGCGCGTCGATGCTGCAACCAAGGGCGACGAGGAAGCGGCAACCGAGGGAACCGAGGCGCGGCACGCCCAGGGCGCTGTTCGTCGTCAGAGGCGGCGACCGCCGGCCGTCCAACCCGGCGGCGCTGGTGTTCCGGGTGCAGGACTCTGGCCGGACACTACACCTTCAGAAACCCGCCGGCGAGACGGAGCCCAGAAGACAAGTACCGGAGGAGAGACGCTGGCACCAAGGCACGTACGCTTTGGACAGCACGCTCTGCGCTCGGATGCCCCGGTTGCCTTGTGTGGGTACGACGGCTGTCGGGGTTGAGCCGCCGGACGATGGACCGGTGTCCTTGTCCAAGACGACGGCGGCGGACCGTCCCACGCCGCCGGGTCGGCCGTGCAGGACGCCGTCGATGACGCCGGCGACAGCGACCATTACGACGCCCGTGAGGCCCGGGCGGTGTGGCACGCCGGGGGCGTCACCGATGACGCCGGGGCGGCCGGTGTGGCAGAGGAGGATACTGATGGGGACGCGGTGCGAGCTGCCGCGGTTCAGCGGGCTCATATTGTACGACGAGCAGGGCCGGCGGATCGGCACCCCGGGCAGAAGAAGCCGCCGCCAGGTATGCAATGCAATTGCAAGCAGAGTCGTCGTCGATTCTGCATGAAAGAAGTTAGTGTGCGTGTTGACTTGTTTCTTTTTTTTTCAGGGGAAGAAGAAGAAGACGGCTCGGGCATCTGCCACTACGACTGTCAGGGATCTTCTCTAGTTAGTTACAGTACCTGCCGGCTGGAGGTCGGCGTGGCTGCTCCTTGCGGCGGCGCGATTAGTGGTGTGGTTCTCTACTTCGGGCAGATCGGCGGCGAGGTGCGGTGACTAAATCTCGGCCACCTTCGGTGGTTCACGGATTTTGGACCTCGGCCGGTGCAAGCCGGGTTTCTACCGACGATTTCGGCGCCTTTGGGTGTCGCCGCCTTGATGAAGGGGTCGTCGCCGAGTTTCACCAACCCTCCGCACAAAGTTCCGGGGGAAACCCTAGATCTGGCCACAAGATCGGACGATGGCGTCACCTACGGTGTCGTTCACCCTCTTGAGGGCATCGTTTTGGAACACGAACTACCTGGAGGGGGTCAGCTGGCGGAGCGGTTGTCATCAACCACGTCGATTTCGGTGTGTCTCGGCGGCGTGGCGCTGCGGGGTCTCGATTTCGGGTCGATGGACTCACGCTTGGTGGCGCTGTCTGGCATCGTGGCGACGCCGACGGCAGACCGGATTTGTGAGGTCATGGTGTTGATCCTTTCTGAAGATGGGTTCGTGGAAGACGGCTGCAGCAACTAAAGCGTACATGTTGGTGTGCGTTGAGTGTTTAGCTGAACTGGTGCTCCAGTTTTAGATGATGTGCGTTGGTGTTAGTCACCCCCATCATAGTGGTACCGACCCTTGTTGTCGAGAGGTTGACTTCAGTTTGTTTCATCATTGTACTTTGTAAATCTGGTTGGAATTAATAAGTGCGTATGGCTGTGTGCATCTCTCGATGCAGAGGCCGGGGAATCGCACCCTCCTTTTCTAAAAAAAGTTACAGTACCTGCCATTGCTTGGCTGAACGAATGCTTTCTCTGCCGAATTAATACTCTGTTGTACGTAAAGCATGGATACTTGTCATGTGATATGATATTGTCGACCCACGAGTTTCAAATGATCCCAGCCCAGCAGCAAATTTCACATACTCAATCGAAAACAATAACGACAACCTCACTTCTAGCACGAATAAGTTTTTGTACAACGAGGGAGAACCCGTGGTAGATGGCACTAGCCACAGTGGCGGAGCTTTGACGGAAAATTTGGGCGGGCCAGACTAGAAGATAACACAAAAATCAAGGCAAAAACATTGTTGATTCGCTAGTATTACTGATTTAGGCCGTGAATACATAGGTATAATTAGTTGTTTTCAAATTCTTGGGCGGGCCATGGCCTAGGTTGGCATGGCTGTAGCTCCGCCAGTGACTAGCCATGGCTCATTTGGCAACTTCACACGGATCCGACCGCACATCTATCATGCGTAGTCTACAACGAAGCCGAAAGAACCGAGGTAGATGTGCATGCACCATCTATCAGGGCCGTCCTGAATTCTTATGGAGAATTGGATATGGAAGGTTCCTTGTACTTCGTGCAGTTATTTCTTCATTTGCTCCAAGGATCTTTGTATTGGTTTACTCATAATATTTAGGGGGAACAATATTTATGTTTACAACTTTTACCATGGTTGACGATTTTAGGGACCGTCGAAGAGGTTGATCCAACGGGGGTGCAAATTGGAAGTATCAGCGAGTACTTCAAAACAAGTACCGGAAAGTACTAGAAAGTACTGATTTATTAGTACAAAAAATATTGATTTGCTTGATTAACTCAAAGGGGCTCAGCAGCGATTCAAAGGAAGGAGGAGTCGGGCAGCGGTCGTAGAGGCGGCGGACCGGATCGTTCTCTCCAGCGACTAGGGTAGGAGGGCGGCGGCATATGATTTATGTGCAGGGGACAAGTGTTCTTCCACTCACTCTCAAAGCAGCAGCGAGGCCAATCCCGGCGAAGCCCCTATTCCGTGCAAGCGTTGCTTCCTGCATCGTCGAGATCCTCCTGCTTTGAGAAAAGCCCGCTTCGCGTGATCGGATCGTGCTGTCGATCGGACAGGTCGTGCGGGATGTGCAGTTACAGTAATAACCTTGGTTATGTAAATTATAAATTGATAATTAATTGGTTGAGATCAACGGGTGAAATTATTCCTTTTTTTTTTTCAAGCAGGAGTACTAGGAAGTATCGGGAAGTGCTTGCCCACCACGGTAAAAGCTGGAAATACTGAAACAAATTAATGGTACAAATTAAGTGCTATCAAATGGGACCTATGCGAAAGAATGGCCAAGTTGACAGGCTCTTTCTTATGCCATTGGTCCATTAGCACTGAGGACCAATGTTTCATAGGATTCATAATAGTTGCAGGGCGGAGGCAGGATTGTAACTTAACGGGCCGGACATGGTAATCTTCTTTTTCACGAGTTTCAAATATATTCAATTGTGTCCATTTATATGTCTCGGAAAGTGATTCCGTCTGGCTTAGACGGAGGGATTAATGCTTACATGCATGTAAACAATCTTTCCACCGAAATTGAAAATAAATTATCTCTTAAACTGAGAGCTCGAAAGGTGCCTCCAACTCTCCATAATCCATATAAGATCTAATTTTATTCATAAAAAAAAAACTGGAAACAAACACGTGTTGTAAGCAAACATTATTTTCCCAACCATCAAGCAAACACGTGCTGCATGCCATTGCCACGAAGTCTCTAACTCTCTACAGCGCTACCTGCTTGAAGTACTTGAGCTTCCAGTCCTGCGAGCTCTCCCCAGGGACGCCCCACACGAGCGCCTCGCAGGTGCCGAGCCCGGCCACGCGCAGCACCAGGAGGTAGTCGACGGCGCCGCCGCGCGCCGGCCGCGTGGAGGCCGACACGACGCACTCCAGCACCGGCGCCGGCTTGATGTCGTTCCAGAGGCTGTAGATCACCACCGCGAACTTGCCCACCTTGTGGTAGAACGCGCCGTTCTCCACGGCTTTCCGGCAGCCGTGGCGGCCGCGCCCCGGCGCCAGACGATCCGGAGCGCCGGAGACCGCGGGTGCGGCGAGGACGAGCGCGGCGAGCAGAAGGACGTACATCGACGACGAGGTCCTCATTGCTACGTATGGACGGGCCTGTAGCTATGGCTTCACTGAGCTGGAGAAGAGAGAAGCTCGCTGCATCAACGGCATCCACGGCGAGGGATACTTATAGCGATGGAAAGCTATAGGTGTCCGTGGACGTGGAGGCGTACGCACGATTTGTGGCTCGCCTCCATGTGAGACGGCGACGACGGTGTGTGTGAGTATGCCATTGCCGGAATGCACGAATCCTTAGGGCGGAGAAGAGGACGAGCGGACAAGAGGGGTCTCCGGCGTGAGAGAACGGCAACATTGATTGATTCATGGTCTCCGCTAGCTAAGGCTGGATTGGTTGTCATCTTGACGATCCATGGATTTTGCTCCGTTTGAGAACAGTAGCAGATATATGATATAGCTAGCTACGTCGTCTATCAGTATCAAGGTCCACTACTCCATGGACTGATGGACACACATACGTACATCAATAGCAGGGTACCATACTCGAAAAGTGTCTTTACCTCCCGGCTCAAGAGAACCCTGTATTTTGTGTAGGCCAGAATCGTGTATGTACCCCCAAAAAAATAACTTTAAAATTGAAGAAATGGGAGGTAGCCAATTATGTATCCCACAAACGTACAAAAAAGTAATTTCAAATACTCCCTCTATACAACAAAAGATGTCACACTTTTTATCAAATTTGGATGTATCTATATATACACTAAGTCATGTCTAGATACATCCAATTTTTGATCAAGTTGAGACATCGTTTATTGGACGGAGGGAGTACGTTATATTACGGAAATAAAAAAATCTGATAGTTTTAGAGATATGGAAATATTCATATTAAAATCCATACTTTTGTCGTTTTTAAGTTTATGGACTATATCCATTGGCTACATCCTGAATTGTTTCCAATTAATTACTCCTATACTTTTTATTTTGATTTTAAATACCCGGTTCACTAGATCTCAGGTGTACGAAATCTTCTCTCCATGACACTGTGACAAATACATAGCATGGTACTACTAGTTGTGTGTTATGGACACGGTGTTTTGAATCACATGAGTATCTAGTCTCCTCCTCCTCGAAACAGGCTTTCGCCCCGCTTTATAAATAAAGCAACTCCGGGTGCACCTCCAGATATTTCATATTGTCGTACAAAGTTTTGAGAAAAATAATATTTTTTTGCTCTTTGTAGAATTACAAATTCGGTGCTCCAAAATGACTTATTAGTATCTAGTCTTTTGATCCAAAATAGATTTCCGTATTGTATGCAACAATCTTTTGCATGTCAGAGTACTAATTAATCAGTATCACTTACACGAGAGCATTCTGTGTGCTCCAAAATTCGGTGCATGTTTGACTTTTTAGTATCATGGACAAATGGCTCCCGAGCTCCGATGAGCTCGGCGTTCTTTGAAAAAATCCAAACGACATTCTATGTTTCGAAAAAAGGGAGAAAATTACGTGTAGATAGTTATCAAGATCTACCACATACAAAATCTCGATGAAAAACTTGTGGCATTTTTACTGGCATGCACGGATCGACACACCGCCTCAACGTGAACTCATGACTTTACGGGGGTCGCACATAGCTGTCACCTGGCACTGGCACGGACCTCACAACGATGAATATGGCCTGCTTGGGCAGTACATGTGTTTGGGCGTGGCCAAACAGACACACAGCACTGAAGCACCAGTTCAGAGGCTCTGCATCGTGCGCAGGACCTGACTATGACCAGACTGAAGGTGGCATCTGATTGCTTGAACGTGGTCAAGGAGATCAATGGAGGGTGCTTACGTGGACAGCAGTGCATGATCATCAAGCGAATTCTCCTTAAGAAGGGCCATTTCTTAGAGGCTACATTTAGCCACGAACGACGGGAAGCAAATGGGGATGCACATCGCCTTGCTCGATCAGCGACAACCTTAGATACTGGTAGGCATGTGTGGTTTTCGGATCCCCCTAGTGCGTTGGGAATTGTTGTGAACTCTCTGAACAATCTATAAAGCTTCTGTCGTTTCCGCTAAAAAAAACAATGAAGCACCGAAATGGGGCCACACACACAGAGTACTCAGTGCATCTCTTCTCACAGACATTTTCATTTGGTTATCTCTATCGTTCAAGAAAAAAAACATAGAGCGTCGAAGGCACAAAGGAAAGAAAAATGTAGTGTAACAAGCCAAAAGGGAAAATAGAACAAGCAAATTGAGACATGCACTGCAAGATGGGCCTGATCTATGCACCAATCGAAAATGTTGCAGAGTAGTATAACGTAGGCTGTGCTGCTCGTCCGGGCTTAACGCGGAAGTAAAGGCCTCGAAGCAGCCGAACGGCCCAGCCCACATTATCAACTCAGGCTCAGGTAAGCCCATCGACACTTGGAGCAGGCACTAGTGAGTCGTCTCGTCACTGTGTCCACTCACAAAAAAACAAATAATGAATCGACAGTGGTTCATAATTTGTATTTTTTTCGTTTCCAAAAAATGGGAACAAAATCTTACTAATATGATCTACTCCGCGTCTGGACACGACCGGAGTTCCGTGTGCCGATCGACGGCAAGACTTTCAATAGCAGAAGGTGCGTGGTACACAGTGGTCGGTAGCATAGACTAGCAATTAGTTAAGTACTACACCCTCCATTTCTAAATATAAGATCTTTTAATATTTTTTGATCTACGTCTATTTAGACATATTTTAGCATATTATTTGTGTGAACTTTATATTAAATCATGTCTAAATATGTATAGGTTGATTTACGTACGTGCATAAACCATGCTATAGATGGATCGTCGGATGCTTGGGAACGCACGTAGCCACGTACTATACGTGCACGCATGGCCGCCCGGCTCAACACGGATAATAAGGGTAGCCAGAGAGAGATCTTTGATGGAGCCATTGCCAGAGTAAACTAAGCCACCGACGCTTCTTAATTTCTTCATTCCTTCCTTTGCGAGCACACAAATCGCACGAAAAGGCGACGAATTATACAATGTTTAATTCTACCCAGATCAGCGACTGCAAATCCAACATTGGTGGAGCAGATAGATTTGCCAGTTGGTGCTTCGGCGAGGAAACGATGTGTGCTAGTTGGTGGGATGATCGTTCCGTTTCTGAAATATCATATACTACCATGCATGCTTAATCTTGGGGAATGATCCACCCGATATGCATAGTTATAATATTCCATTATGCAGCTTGTCTTTCGTTTTCAGCATTTGTTTGCCCCTTTTCGGAGGAAAGAGACCCTCTCCTGATCTTAAGCGTCGTGTGTCTCGTGTTCCATTCTCAGCCACGCATGTCGATCGCCTATCCGTATACACTGTGGAGCGGTGGCTGCTGAAATTATTGATCTAGTACTAATCACTGCATTCGGAAATATTGAGACGTGTTTGACTTTTTTAGTCTTCCCCCATCATTTTGACAATAAGTTTCACTTGTAATATGTGTAACCGAATGATAGAAGTACTACGTATAACAGAGAAACCTGGCAATACAGATAGAGACACTTATTTTGGAACAGAGGGAGTACTTTATTTTTACATGCCAAATCTAAAGAGTTTCGCACATATTATTGGTAAAAGATCGTTAGCTACACGGTAGAGATTTTCATCATGCATGATTGCACACTTATGCATACTTGAGTGAACAATTTTGGAAGAAATATAATACTACTAAATTAGCTACTATGTGTGAAAAAAATTAATCAGCTTTGTTAATGTTTTGATGCATGTATTTTAAATCCCAGTTAGCTAAAATTAAATGTTACCGACACTAATATTTTAGTCTTAAAAACATGAGATTTTGGTCCTGTTGTTCATAAAACAGTAGAAAGTTTGAGATGCATGAAAATATTTGGTAAGTTAGAAAAAAAGCAACTCTGATATAAGAGAAAATATCAATTATTATATCCTTGTTACTTTATGAGAAATTCACCCTTTCTAAAAAAAATCTTGCCACTATTTATTTGCGACCCCCTGGTGACTTTATCGGATTTTATTGTTTTTTCTCAAAATTTACAGATGGCCCAATTTGTCGGGACGATGTGGCAGCTCACTAGGTAGAGAATGCATGCTCGATTTTGTTAGGATCGTAGTCAATATTGCACAAGACCGGTGTAATACATCTATCTGCACCTATCTATCCCCTACTAATATTACGTGTAGTATGTGCAATTGAATAATTGAACTACATATAAGATCAAAGAATCTTAGAAGACAAATGTAGTGATATGATTGTTGTGTGCCAAATCCATATAGTTCTGTGAATATTATTGGTCAAAGTTAAGCCGATGACTTCCTGCAAAAGATTTTTCAATGTACACAATTCACCCACATGTGCATACTTTTGACCCGTTACCATATTGAATGAATCATTATACTTAGTTAGCTGGTATTGTGAAACAATCTGTCGAAAGATTGAGAAAATTTTCAATGATTTTAATCCAATAAAACAACATCCTAGATGCACTAGCTAGTAAATCTACCAGCATAGGACAAACTACAATGGACCAAATACAAGTACAAATAGAAAGATGAATATCACATATGTACAACCCTTTTTTTTGTCACATGCTACTGGAATCACATGTGAGAGAGAAAGTAGTCGATCGACAATCGTTGATGTTGTTGAATATTAGCGAGAAATTGCATTAAGTCGCTCCCAAAAGAACCATATTGCCCCTATTCTGAAAGCACGAAATTTAGGAGGCATGTTCTATTACACGGTTGTGCACGCACTTGACCAAAATACAACGGTCACACGGTGGAAGAGTTCTATCAAGACACAGAATATGCCATGCTCATGCCAGTCCATCAACACATGCAAAACATGTGCTTGCTTGTCTACATGAACACCAAGAGCATAAAATGGTACACCAACCAAAAAATCTAGCAAAAGCTCTTGAACTCAAACCCGATACAAACGAGCCAAGCGTGTGGGGGTTGTCGAGGCGGGCAAGGAACTTGCAATTTGTTTTTCTTTTTTCTAATGCTACTAAGAATATTAGATCATATCACATGACATGTTAGTAATCCTCCTCCTCTACTAGCCGTATGGAACTAAGAATTTCCAGCTTCTTACAGATTAATGGGTCATGGACAATCATTCAAATCGGCCATGAACCATAAAATTATACAATTTATTATGACTTTGCTTTTTAGCTGTCTTGGATTTTGTAAATATCAATCAACTACAACTACATGATGTCAACACTAAAGTTAGTCTTACAGACATCAGCTATAATTCTATTGATCCAAAATCTCTAAAACAAATGCGAGAAAGGAACCGATAACTTTCACTAAAAAAAAGAACCGATAACTTTGGAAACTACCACTTTTGAGTAAGGGCAAATAACATGTCTCAGCAAATAATGCACGCATGCATTCGTTAGAGGTGTATCCGATATGAAGAATGACAATGCGCAGCAGCTAGTCGCACATGTCCGACAAAATAATAAAACAATATTTTAAGAAAGATGAACTTTTACATGATTCTTTTGGATTATATGTTATCATCCTGTCAGCTGTCACATGGTGCTAAAAAAGATCTACCTTTTCAGTTTGTGAAAAATAAAAAGGGACGTAGGCCTAACACAAGATTATATAATGAGATGATAAGATGTGACGGGAATTTAAAAAGTTTAAATTAGGTACAAACTGATAATATCTTGTATGAAACGTTTTTAGCCTTCAGATGGACAAAAATAAATGGTGGTTCATTTGTAGTTTATCTTACCATTCCATATTTTCTCCAAATTGAAATGCCATGTGACTATGTGTGAATGACTTTTTACATGTCAAGCTGACTCGACAAACAATTCATGCATGAATTCGCTAGATGTGCATACAGTATGGCGCATGGCAATGTGGTGCAACTAGCCACACATGTCAACGACACAATAATATATAGAAAAAAAACAGAATAAAGATAAAAATTTCATATCTTTTTTTTTTTTGCGTATCGGTTATCTTCCTAGTCAGCCGATCACATGGTCCTAAAAATAGATCTAGCTTTTCAGTTTGTGAAAAATTAAAAATGGGATAACCTACCACAAAATTATATAACGAGATGATAAGATGTGTCAAGGATTTTAATAAAGTTTGAAATTAGGTACCAGCTGACGCAGAAGTTGCTTGGACTAAACATTGTATACATTTTGCTTAAGCTCCACCAGATACCTCTAGAAACGGAAATATCTTGAGAAGAAAAGGAAAGCAGCAAGCCAGCCAGAGCTCTTCCAGCTATCCACTCCACTCTGGACTTGGTTGGAGAGACAGACGGAGCCCCAATTCAACCACCAAGCCAGCATTGAAATCTCCAAGCAACGCCTCGCCTACAAGGAAAGAAAAGCTCTTCATCAGAAGCCGTACGGAATAAACTATTTTTTTCCGTCGACGCCTACAGGATAAGATCACATCGCACATGCACAGTCATCATATCCTATCCCTTATCTTCCCCCCTCTCTCTCCACACCTAACTTATCCATTATCTACTCACATTTGATTTTCGCCCACATTAATTAGTAACAAAGCCATTACCATCAAGGCATCGATTACTGCTACTAGTAGCAATAGTGTTAGCAGGACTCTACATCACACAAGACACATTTTGCTGTGTTTCTTATTCTTCTTCAGACTTGTCGGCGAGAAAAAATGTCGGAGAAAAGAAAGATTGAGATGAGCCATCAACAAACAAGGTTGCTGCGGCTCGTGCGAACCGTATGAAAACAATGTCATCGAAGAAGTTACTTGACAAAATGTCAAAGCTGTCGTTGTGATTGTGATTTACTACTGTATTACTAGTACATTTCACCCACTTCCCAAGAGACAACCAGACGAAGAAGTTACCCCGCCCCCCGCGTCGCCCTCGTCTGGCGACCCGGGGGGGAAACCCTAGCCGCCGCCTCCTAGGCTCCCCCCAGACCATCCTCCCGCTTCGCCGCCGCCGGAGGGGACGCCGGCAAAGCCGTACGCGTCCCCGGGGAAGGTGGCGGCGCGGCGTTCTTCTTCCGTTCGTTGGCGTCGGGGCGGCTGGATGCGGATGCGACTCGATGGGGCGCGGCGAGGGCGAGGCTGCGCGGCGGCGGCGGCGGCGCTGCTCCGGAGCTGGAGGGCGCGGTGGCGCGGTTGCGGAGCAGAAGGGCGCGTCGGCTGCGCTGCTAGAGGTGCGCGGCGGGCGGGCCCGATGGGCCTGTTGCGGGCCGTCGGGATGGTCGTCCGCAGGCCCTGGAGCCTCCCCGCCGTCGATCTGCAATGGCCTCGACTTGGCGGCGCCTCACGGCGACGTGACCCTGGTGGTGCGCCCCCACTCGGGCCGGCTGGGAGGTGGGCGTGCCCTGGGTCCTGGTCATGGGCCTGTGCGTGCAGATGGTGGGGGTGGCAAAGGTGGCGTTGTTGATGGGGCTGGTGAACGCCGGGACAGCGGTTCCGGGCAAGTGGCTGTTTGCGGCTTGGTTGTCGCGGCTGGAGGTGTCGCGACCACCATGGCTTGCGGTGGAGCTCGGCGGTTGGCGACAGAGCCCCGAGGCTCAACCTGATGCTCCTCTCGCTTCGCGGTTGGATCGACCTTCTGGGCGAAAGCCCTGCATAGATTTCGGTTTGTGCCGACGACGGCGGCGCCTTCGGCGTCGTTCTCCTTCTTGTTTGCGTCGTTGTGGTGGTTCGATTCCAACCGACGTGGGTGGTTCTGAGACTTCGGGTGAAAACCCAAGCTCCATTGGAGCGGGCGACGATGGCAGATGCTCTGCTACCTTGTTGGAGGCGTCGCCTTGGAGTCCCAGCCCTCGCAGTGCGGCTGGTTCGCGACGGTTAGGCAGGTGGACTCTGTGGTTAGGGGAGCGGAAGACCGGGGCGGCGGCCCCGGACGGTGGAGTTATGTCGAGGCGGCGGCCTCGAGCTCTCACACAGCGGTGGTCCTATGGGGCAGGATTGTTGCTTCGTGTGGTTTGGATGGCATCCTGGTCTGGGCGGGCAGCAGGCAGGTCGATCCGGCTGGTTCGGCTTCGGGCGATGCGAAGGCCGATCTGGTTGCTACGCCGGGGCGGCGGCGCCGGATCTTGGTGGTTTTGGTGGCAACCCGGATGAAGACTGCGTGGGCAGAGGGTTCGTCGACCATGACTGGATCACTTTCGGGCAATGCGAAGGTCGATCTGGTTGTTACGCCGGGGCGGCGGCTCCGGAGCAGGTGGTGTGTGTTGTAGCGTTTGTCGACTTCGGTCGTGTGGGCGGCGGGTCGATTCGTTTGTGTCATTCTTTTGTACAGATTGTATGGTTTTTGGACCCGGTTTCCCTTATAAACTGGGTCAATTTTCTTCTATCTATTCGAGCTGTGGAGATCGACCACTTTTAACTCAAAAAAAAAAAAGAGACAACCAGACAAGCAGAAACGGAAATCACCGTCGCCGTTCTTGGAGCAGTAGTTTATGTATGTGGCGACTCGTTCCTGTTTTTGCCGCCCGTTTGATGCAAACAGGGGGCGCTCGCTGTGCAAATTTTTATTTATGTCTTTTGGAAAGAATTGTCTTGTGATTGCCACGCAGATTACCGTGTAAAGAAGCATCGATGGATCTATTTGCTGCTGCTGCTTTTTCGGAACAAAGTTACTATTACCGGCCAAAAGTGTCTAATTTTCTTGGGATTGCACTTTGTGTATCTTTGATCCTTCCGCCTCATTGGATGGCATTTCAAAAACATTTCATCCCACAAGGCAAGGATACAACTGGTTGCGGGATAATCAACTTGGTGACAGCATAATCATGGGATCCATCACCAAGCAAATCAATTTGCATCGACAAGTTGTTGTTTTATACATCGACATGGAGATCAGGGGCAGACCACTTAACTAATCTTCAGGATGATCATATCATACAGACACACGGGTTCGTCAGGTCAGTTCGTCGTCGTCGCAGCAGTTCTTACTTGTCTGCGTACATACACGAGGTCAACGGGCTCCAAAAGAGATCGACAAGAACACATCGAGCTTAGCTCAGGGCACTTACACAAATGCTCTTGCAATTACTTATACTTATATAATTTAAGTAAGCTGCGAGTGACAACTCTACTGGCCAAGAGAGGCGGCGAGATTAGACGAGGAGGCTAACTGCGAATTCGCAGCTACTGATGGTTGTAGCTACCATCAGCGGCGCCATTTCGAAGATCTGAGAGCGAGTAGGACCTCGGCGATCTGAAGCTCCCGCTCCTCCGCCCCGTCTGCGTGTGCAAGCTGAGCATCGGCGGCGGCAATGCCGGCGCCTCCCGCCCGTTCTTGCCGCGGTGCCCCTGCTCGTCGGAGTCGGAGTCGGAGCCGTCGGAGTCGTCTTCCTCGCCCTCGTCCCCCTCGTGGAGGGCGTGGTCCGGGGCGAGGAGCGGCGGCAGGTAGGTGGCCGTGGCGAGGGAGCTGCAGGAGGCGCGGCGAGACCAGGTGGCCAGGATGCGGCGGCGCTTGTTGAAGGGGTTCTCCGGCTTGGCGAGCTCCTTGACGGCCTCGCGCGCCGCCGCCTCCGCCAGGCTCGTGAAAGACTTGGACTTGCCGGCGTAGAAGCTGGACAGCCCGCTCCTGTTTGTTGACAAAAACAAAGGATCAGTTCCGTGCTCCTGTTTCTCAACATCCTGTCTCAACGGATCATCAACTGCAGTCGAGGAACAGCTAGCTTACGATCTCTACTAAACTAACAAGACTGAAAAAACTCATAATTTCCTACTTGGTACTTCCGCAACGGATCAAGCAAAAATCTCCCAGAAAAAGATCTTCTTTTTTTCATTTTGTTCGCGCAAGCATATTCTGAGGAGGAAGCTTTTGACTCACTTGATGGGCAAAGAATCCTCCAGGACCTCCAGGCACCCGAGCCCGGGCTCCTCCTTGAGCTTGCTCTCCACCTCCTCCTCCTCCTCGGCCTCGGAGGAGGAGTCCTCCCCGATGGACGAGCTGGACGGCGACGGCGCGCCGATCGACGAGCTCTCCGTCAGCACCTCCTCCTCCTCCTCCTCCTCGATGAAGAACCCGTCGCTCATCATCTTCTTCCCCAGCAGCGCCTCCCCGTCCTTGGCCTTGCCCGATCCGGGGATGCCGCCGTAGGCCTGGAACGCCACCGCCGTCGACATGTCCGAGCTGCAGGATCCGGCGATCCGGAAGGCGGTGCCAGCTCGCGCGCGGTAGCAAGCAAATCTCGGGTGGGAAATGGATATGTGTCCGTCGTCCAAGAACACCAAGGACACACCAACTCAGCAGCAACTTGAGAGAGAGAGAGAGAGAGATGGAGGTTGGAAGGAGGAAGAAAATGGAGGATGGGATAAGATAAGAGCAACGACAGGAGAGGGAGCTGTGTAGGAGGGGTCTTTGTAGGCTCATCGGGTCATGGCGTGGGCGCCGCGCTCAGACCGGATCCTCTGCGGAAACGCAGGCCGCCATCGCATGGTGTGGTGTGGCACTCGAGGAGACCATGTGGATGTTTTTTTTTTAGTGTGAGGATGATGTCGATCATGACGGTGGTGGTGGAATTGTTCTCGTTCATGGAAAATATATGTCGAAGATCGCCAAATATGGAATGACAACCTAGAATTATGGATTGCATGCTCCTTGTCATGGTAGTAGTGTGATCCTCTACGCCGTGAGGTGAGCTACGCCGAGCACTGGAATGTCGTGTGGTGCGATAGCAAGTAACGCTATGTCTCGATTGTGTCGTGTTGTGTGATAGTAATGCCAATCAATACGATGAAATCGCGGCAATATCGTGTATCGCCAAATACCTCGGACCATTGGTATGCGTGAATATGGAGCAACAACCTGGAATCATGGAAACCACATCATGCTTGCCGTGATCCTATAGGGTGTGGGAAGAAATGTGCAAAACTAAAATGTCGTGTAGTACTCAAGCGGTGCGTGTGGTGGGAAGTAACCGACAAAATTATGCCTTGGTGGTGTCATGTCTCTTGCGCCACTAACAATCACAGATCATTGGATTTCGTGGTGCTTGTTCTTGTACCCTTATGATCCGGCCTCTACGGTGTGAGATGAGCTAAGCAGGGCACTGGCATGTCGTGTAGTACTCAAGCCGTGCGTGAGTAACCAATATCATCCTACGACTGGTTTGTGTATTGTTGTGTCATAGTAATGCCAATCAATGCAATGAAATCGTGGTGCCATCGCACATCGCAAAACACCCGAACCATCGGTATAGCCAAATGTGGAGTAACGACATGGAATCATGCTTGTCGCAAAATACCTGAAACATCATGGGGTGTGATATTAGTCTCGATGATCAATATGACGGAGGTATCCTTTATATTAAAAAAAAGCAGCTTGTGTTTCCATGGTTTTGATTACTTAGTGGAACAACAAATGTACGTACATTGAAAATATCCACAATTTTAGATTTATATAAATACGCTACGAGATACTATATGTTATGGTTAATGTATTATTGATATTAATCTAGTAACTTAAATAATGTATACATTTATTTCTATAGTCGGTCGATCTTAGAAGACATTATAACTCGGGAGTATCCTTCCTTTCCCATACAAAAAAAAAAGGAAACTGAGGATGCCAAGTTTATTTCGGACTTTGTTTCTCCACACCAGTGTTTTGTATACTACATGTCTCGTTAATATCACTGGCTAGAGCCTCCGCCCACTGATTCGACCGACGGGGTGGGTGGCGCAGAGGATCCCGGTGGCGGAGTGTGGTACCCGACCCGATCCATCCGTCCACGGTTTCCGTGTGCGTCACTCGGGCGGGGAGAAGAAATCCAGGAGGAGGAGGAGAAGGATACCTATCCGTTTAGGCTGGTGGCTGGCGGAGAGGATGGGGATGAGGATGAGGTGGTGAGGTGTTTTGACACGTTCCGTCTGGGCGGCAGCGCGTGGCCCAGGACCAGGATGAGAATGGGAGACCGTCGCCCCAGCTGGACAGCGACGTGGAGGACGAGGTATCCATCTCCTCTCATCATCAATGCCGCGGCCTGGGGCTGGGAGAGATAGAGTTTCTAGTATTTTATTTTGTGCTATGTTGAAAGTGTTTTTAGTTTTTTCCTCGACAAAGAGAATGTATACATCTATATCTGTGATACCAAAATCTCTGCAACGAAATGAAATGTTCTAAATACATTCATTACACACAGCGCTCTAAGAAGAAGGAAAAACAAAAGCCGGTTACACTGATTTTGATCCGCGACACACCTAGACAACACACACCTGTATTCTAAATTCTAAAAAAATAAAAAAACAAAAAAAAAGCCAACTGATAGAGAGAGCTTGGACCTCTTCTCCTTTCCCCATCTACAGTAAAGGAGGCGATTTTTGAGGCGAACTCGTGCGACCAGCTCACCGCCGGCGATTCGTCGGATTCCCCGCCCTCCGGCGGCCGCTCCGGCGGCGGGAGGACGGGGAATCAACGGATCCCGGCGTGTATATAGCCTAGGTGTGCGTGGGTGGCTTGCCGGCGGCGCTGGGGCAGTGGCGGCGTGGTCGGGGAAGCTTTTATCGGCGGTGGTCCACTCCTCTGCTCGGCGGGCTCCGGTGGAGCTCCTTGGCAGATCTGCCGCCTTCAGCGCGTTCGCCGCTCTACGGGGCTGCGGCGAGCTTTCCCTCAAGCCGGTGCTCGTGATGGCGGGGCCGGATCTTCAAGATCTCCGTGGAGATGTCGTTGACCGAGTTGGCGTCGGTCGTGTGCAGGATGGAGGCGCTTCGGCGCCGAGGGCTGTCGACTTCCTGATCCCCGGAGGGCTCCTCCCAGTCCAAGGTTTCGTGGAGGAGAAGGTGCCAGGATCCGCCGGCAGAGCGTGCTGCGCGACGAAGAAGACGCCGGAGCTTAGAAGGACCTGTTTGTTATTTCCTTTGTTTTCTGGGTTTATCTGTAAGATGCTCGGCTGATGTAATCTTCACTTCGCAAAAAAAAAATTCTATAAAAAACGACGTCTCAAAATACAGTGTACAACTGTCATCGCCGTACGAACCGTAGATCTTAGGTTCTTACTCCGGATCAAGTCCTCGCTCAACTAAAGTCGGACATTTGATTTTCAACCTGAAACGTAAGATTCCGTACTTCTCATGTGATGCTGTCCCCAATTACCGCTACCGCCGCTACAAGTCACGAATCACGCCAAGCAGATTCCTCGTCGCTTCAAAGACTTTGTCTGTTATTACTACCGCCATGACATTCTCCACCACGATCGTCACGTCACCAGTGAAATCGAATACTGAATCGTCTCATGGTGACAACAGACAACGAAGTTTTTCGTCACCCCATCCTACAACCTCACGGCCATAAATATGAGTGCACACGACCGAATCCTATCCGATACAACGATTTACACGTGTCATGTGCTCAATGGACAACTTCGGCGGAGCCTTTTGAAACTCGTCATCGGCCAGAATTTCTGGGCTAGGCCAGCGGCGAGAACGGCAGAGCATGGTCGACCATCCACCGACGACGGTCGTACCAGGCAGCGTAGAGGACATGGGGACGCGCCACACGAATCCACCCAAATCGATTCGATCTAGTGTTTCCGACTCCAAGTTGGCCCCGCGCCCTGCACCTCAGCCGTCGGTCATGGCGTGTCACCTCGAGAAGTTCTCCGCCACCACCACGACACATGGACACCGCCCTGGTCGCTGCGCCCCAGCACCTCCATCGACGATCTCCTACGCCCACCAACCCTAGACCTCCTTCGACGGACTGGGTCCGCCGCCACCACGAAGACGGGAGCCGGCCGCGCACGGGGCGTCGCCCCCGATGTCTCCCTAGTGCTCTGAAATATGGAAGAATATAAATCTTATCGCCAACGTTCGTTTATCAGGGTGTGCTTTGAGAGAGGCGATTTGGTCCTTGGATTTTCTTTTTCCGCGGGTTGGGGAGCCAACAAGTCGACTAGGTGCTATGCCAACGCTTTTCGTATTTCTACATACGGTTGTTCATGACAATACGGTCGATCGACGGGTGAATGAAGACGGGTAACGGCTCTGGATTTCTGTTTGGTTATTACGGCGGGACATGCGTTATGTCTGTCTGTCGGAAGTGGATCCGGACACGATCGACGCGGCTAGGTTAGGCGGGTAGATGGAATGCTTTACTTTGCCTCTAATAACCTTGTCTGAACTCCACTAGAATTAGAAATGAAGCTGGCTCGCATATCCCTGATCGAAATGAGATATGCTTAGGCCCTACAGCTGTACGTGATTGGCCGCGATGTGGAAAATGGAAACTACACTACATCCGCAAGTGGCATCCCCTAAAAGAACTAAGCCGCCTAGGATTGCAGGATTGCAGCCCTGCGGGGATGTCCACCTGTCAAACCGTGATACGCGCGTGCATATCGTCTACCCGCGCGACCTGGCTCCACCCAGTGTTTTAGGGTCCCACCTGTCCGTGTATTGCTCTTCAGCGCCAATGAATAGTTCACACGTAGTTTGTATCTCTCCTTTCTTCTCCGCGAAGACTCCTGGCTCCTTCCACACCCTTTCCTGGAAAGAATATATCTCCCGATTTGTGAAGGCAGGGGCGGCGGTGGAGCATTGGATGGAGGCGGCAGCGACGCGTAGGTCAGTGATGTCGGGAAAAGGCAAGCGCTGTCCGCATCTTCTTCGCCCTGCCAGTCGCTGCCCGGACCACCGGCCAACTCCTCACAATTTGTGGCAGCAGCGGTGGCGGTGGCGGCTGCGTGTGAGGGCCGGTGGATTCGGACCTCTGTGATGGCTTTTCCCTCATCGTCACGGCTAGGTGTGCTTCCTTCGCCCGCGGCGCCGAGCAGGTGGTCCAGGAGGCGACGCGCGGCATCGAGCAGGTTGTCCAGAAGCAGCGGGAGGCCGCCAGGGCTCTCGCCGCGCGCCGCGCCGCCGACAGGGACTTGCTGCGGCGCACTGGAGAGGGATGTCTATATCCTCCATGGCTCCTTCGTGGCCTTCCCTGATCCCGCCACTGTGAAAAGGTCCGTCCACCTCCCGCCCTCCTCACTCTCTCAGCCTGATTGGAGTTCGATCTTGCTCGCTTGGGCCAGCGACAGGCCAGTCTTGAGCTCCTCGCATCCTCCACGTCTCAGGTGCCAACAACAGCTTGCGGGCGTGCTCCTCGCTTCCTCCCCACCAGACCCTGCCAGCAGCTTGTCGACGGCGAGCTGGTAGCGGGAATGTGGGATCCTCAACTTTCCCCCTCAGGTGGCAGCAGTAGCTCGCTGGTGGCAAGTCCGTTGTGGGCTCCTTGCTTTCTCACCCCTTTCCTCTCTCCAGCTCCAGCAGCAACATTTTATATTTTAATTACCTAATTATTGTTGTAGATGACCCTGGTTGTCCATTATTTCTTTTCTTGATGTCAAGCCTATGATAATAATTACCTAGACCATTGGTACTATTAGATGATTCATCGTTTAAAGTGTTAAACTGTACCTTGAGAGGCCACTTTGTGTCGTTGAAACAACAACATTGTTGTTGTATTGGTATTGAGTAGGTCTATTTGGTAGTCAGATTCTGTATGTCGTGGTCCAATATATCTTAAGATCTATAAAAGGTTCAGCAGGCAAGATTTATCAAAGTGTAGACTATTTGTTTGGACCAAGAGGAATCCTCTGATTTTATCTACGAAGCATCCCTGATTGTAATCAAACTAATCTGACTTTTAGTTATACTATTTTTGCAGCTGGTAATTTATGTATGAGTTATACTGCGATGGTATCTATTGTTTTAACTGCTGCTAAAAGTACTTCAAAATCGCAGCACGGATTTAGATGAAAAACGAAGGCGAATTCTAGGTTTGTAAGAAAAAATGGTGTCAGGATCCTGCTTTCGATGAGAAGGTGTGGATTGTGATAAAGTTTGTGCAACCCCTGAAGAGAAGAAATGATCTGTGCAAATTTTTGCTATGTTTGGTATGGATTCCTCCAAACATCTTATGTTCTTCGGTGCAAGATCCCACTCATTGTTTCAATTCTATTATAAAGATCGTATAGACTCTTAAGATGTTAAGAAACTTCAGTTTAGAGTAGGAAGACCAACTGACTAGCAATCACTAGCAATCACGTAGGAGCAAATCTGTGTAGTGGAATCCCCTGGTGTGTTGATTATGTAAGCAAATTATAAAATCATTTTTGCAAAATATACGGATCTTACATTGTATGTTTGCTCATTCAGTTGTGACCAAAGGATTTAGGGGCAAAGGTTGTTTTGATGTATCTTTGCAGGATAGAGAATATTCAGGTGTTGATGTGTTAGCAGGTAATGTGTGGAACTCTCTGACTCCCAAGTAACGGGATCTTGCATAACCGGTCATATGATCCTGTCCAAAAGATAGGTGTCATATGAATAGAATATCTTTTGAAGCAAGTAGCCAAAAGCTTCAATTTTAGGCCCTCTATTGCACAATTGTTGGACGTTTGTCTGCTGCTAGACCGATAGCTCTCATCATCCCTGCTTTTAGCCAAAATTCAAAGTGTTCCATTTTTTAGTACCAACAAAAAGGTGGAGTCGCACCTTAAATTAACATAGTGATGTAGTTGATCGGTTAGTCATGCAGTTTGGTTTGAGAAGGAAATGTGTGCATATCTGAAAATTTAAAATCACGGTAAATAAGGAGCTTAGAAGCAGATTTAAGAAAAGAAGGGTAGAAGCATTGGTGGCTTGTGTTTTCTACAGCTCAGTTTCCGAGCAGTGTTTCTGAAAAAACTATTGTTGATATTTTCGTGTTTACAACATGTGTTTCTAATAGCATTCATGGTTAAGTCTTCGGTATCAGATTTCTTTCTGTGCTTATACATGCGCAGCTATATGAATTCACGCTGCGTACTTAGCCACTCCTTTTGCTATTACGACCTGTGTCATTTCAGTACATTAAGTTGTATATGCTCAGTCTGGTTTATATCATTTGTGGTTACGTATTTTTAGCCCTCTGAACAAATTTGTGACCTGAAGGGCGCTAGACAACACTGGCGACATCGCCATCTCTGCCCCCATTCACTCTACAAGGTATGATCCCCATTTGTGTCCTCTTCGCTATCCTAACATCTGCATCTTTGTTCGTAGGGTCACAGTGTAGTTATTCGTGTAGATGTCATATGTAGTAATTAGTTGTTGTAGGATGCTAGCATTTGGTAAAATGTATCAACACGCTAGAAGCTAATGCTTGTTCACTTCCCTGTTCCTATGTTTGCTTTTCATTGTTGATTTTTTTTGGGGTTGACCGGAAGTTGAAAACAGACTGTAATGTAAGATCCGTTAAGTTAAGCTCAATGTACACGATTTAATACTTTGAGTAGTCTTAACTTCATTCTTATATGTGAGATGACATGGGTTTAACCCGGTATTGGCAGTATCACATTACTTATAATTTTCATGGCATTGATTCAGTTCTTGCCTTCATTGCACCAAGGGAAACTTCAGTCTGAGTAAAGCTGAAGGAGATTGATCAAGGGGAACAGTTTTAAAATGAAGGAGATTAACGCAGCCAACTAAAGCGGCGCAGCGAAGCGCGCCCTATCCTTCTAGTTTCTTGGATCAAGCCAGACTATATTATGCGGTGTACTGGTGTACTATATCACTTGGCGCCGGATATGCGTGCCATGATGCCCTCTACCTCTGCTTATCGTTCTGTGATACATCGCGTGCCAAGTCCAAAAGGCTAATACCCCCCCCCCCCCCCCCCCCACACACACACACACACATGGGCCTTGGCCATAATCCATGTTTAGGAAAAAAAATGCAGTGGTAAGAATAGGGGGACCAGCATGGGCCTTGGCCCCTGACTATACGACTGATGATGCAAGAGTGTGATGCCCCATCTCATATGATACGATATTCTCAAAAAAAAAAAAAATCTCATATGATACGAGGATACCACTACTTAAAATTCGAACACGTAATTTTCAAAAATATTTTGAAATAAATTTGTGGGTGTTCACAAGATGTGTGCTTACGATCCCTGGAATTTCCAGAACCAAATAAAAATACACGCGGAGAAAAATAGAAAAACAAATTTAACATGAAAGATAAAAACACAAAACAACACTATTCACATTGCAATTTCTCTTATATTTTATTTTTCTTTGAGTGTATTTTAATTTTTAAGAGAATTTAAACTCACATCTTGTGAATACACACATTTATTGCTGAACTATTTAGACATTTATAAATTTGATTTTTGAGCAGTTGCATCATGGTACCATTTAAGCATTTAAGGTGTGTTATCACTAGATATTTCCTCTCATGCAAGATGGTGTGATGTACAGTATAACTCTGCTAATACTGATCTCGGAAGTTAACTTGTCGCACACTCGCAGGTAGGAGTACAATTCAGTGGACGTTCGGTGCATTTGAGCTGGCGCGGAACTGTCCGTCTTTTGGTATGAGAGCAGACGACCACGACTCTATCTCTATCGTTTTAGTAGCAAAAAACTCCTCCCGGGTCCCTCGCGTGGGGGGTGAACGGGAATCCGGCACCTAGAGGGGGGGGGGGGGGTGAATAGGTGCTATTACAAATTTTAACTCTTTTCAATTTGGGCTTAACACAAAGGTAAATTCTCTAGATATGCAACTAATGTGAATTTACCTAAATGACAAGCTAAGCAATTAAACAAGATACAAGATAAATATAAGTGCGAAACAAGCAAGTAGGGGAGTAAGGATTAGGGGAACCAAGTGAAGCACGCGGAGACGAAGATGTAATCCCGAGTTCGACCACAAGGGTGTACGTCTCGTTGGAGAGGTGTGGGTCACCACAACAGGTTGACCACAACGCCACAAAGGCTCACCTTCTTCTCCGATGAACTCAACCACAAAGGTTGCGAGTTCACCTTCCACTATTGATCCTCGTTGGGGCGGAGATCGAATCCCTTACAACAAGCTTGAGGCAGACACCCACAACTTAATTGGGGGCTCTCAAGATGACCACAACAGGTCAAGGACCACAAAAGGTCAAGGCAACACCAAGAAAGCAACAATGGTGAACTAGGTTTTCCCAAAGGAAACCCTAGCCACGAAATCCCCAAGTGAATGGGGAGGAAATGCAAATCGCTTCGGTGAAGTAGTAGATCGGGGCCTTCTCCTTCAATCCTTCAAAGATCAACGGATTTGGGTGGAGGGATTGGGAGATCTTGAAGATTTGAGCTTGAGCAATCAATGGGGAGAGAGAATCTGAGAGCTGGCTTGTCCCAAGGTAGGTGAAGGGGTATTTATAGCTCTCCCCAAATTCTGACCGTTGGCTGCTTCGACGACCCGGAAATTCCGGTCACCCGGAATATCCGGTCCAAAGGAAATTTCCGGGCTGAATTTCCGGTTGACGGCAGAACGTCTTTGTCTTCTTTCCTTAGCCAAATTCTTGAAGCTTCTGAGGGTTACCCGGAAATTCCGGTTCCATGAAATTTCCGGGCTGAATTTCCGGTTGATGGCAGAACGTCTTCAGCTTCTTTCCTTAGTCACATTTCTTGTGGCTTCTGAGGGTCACCCGGAAATTCCGGTTCCCTGAAATTTCTGGGCTGATTTTCCGGTTGGAGGTAGAACCACTTTTCAACTTTTCTGTAGTCAAATTTCTGCGAAGTTCTGGGGACCCGGAAATTCCGGCCCTGGGAATTTCCGGTTCCAATATTCCGGTTACTGGAACTTTTCCAGAACAACTTCTTCTTTGCATTTTTGGCTTTGATGCACTAACTGAAATACTTAGCATTATAGTTAGTACGTCATTGGTATTGTTAACCATCAACGTCATCATCCTCGTCATTCTCATAGGCTTGTCCAGTGGAGTAGGAGCTGCCACCAAGATCATGCTCAAACTGAGTCCACGGAGCCATAGAATCCTGGTTCCACTGAGCATAAGTGAGAGGAGCCGGGAGATCAGCAGGAGCAGGGGAGCCAGACACGTGATGGAGGATCAACTCTTGATTGTAGGCTGACTGGCGGCGATCTTTTTAGGCAGTGTATTGCTCTTTGCGGATGTCCACATTCATGCAAAGGATGTTGCGTTGGAACCAATTGAGCTGTTTGACCTTCGCATGAGTGGAGGGAACACGAGTAGGAGCAGCTGCCCTCCTAGCATCACCCATGAACGAGCCACTGCGAGTAGAACTAGAAGAGGGCACACTTGGGGGCTTGACCACCGTCTTCTTCTCATAGAGCTTCTTGAAGTCATGAGTCACCATATCACGGCCACTAAAATCATGATCCGGAAACTTGGTCTTGATGAGCAACATGATGTATGGAGCATAGGGAATGGTGCCCGTAGTGGTCATGGCCTCATACATCTCATGGTGAATGTAATCCATCACATCAACTCTCCAATCCACATTTTCATCGGTGCTCCCAGCACAGTTGTGAGCAAGAAGGAGCAAGTTGCAAAGAGGAGACACCACATTGCCATTGTTGCCACCACTTGGAGCAATGTTTTCTCGGAGAATGCGCACAAGGACATCATAGAGAGGGAGCAAGTCCTTTGAGAGACCGGGAATTCCACCCTCACCATAAAGATGTGCGGTGTCCTTCTTGTTGAGGCGGTATGTGTGATGCATGCGGTGGCCTTGAGGATTGGGACCATCAAACCGATAGCCCAACACCTTGGCAAACTCGTACCAGTCAGACTCACAGTAGGTCTCGCCAGTCATCCACTTGATGGTCTTCTTTGAGTCACCCTTCATCACAAGAGTGGCATAGAACTGCTGCACAAGCTGAGAGTCGTAGTTGCAGCGGGTGACGGCAAGTCTCTCCAACCCCATAGTCTTGATTAGATGGATGGCTTCAACAAATGAGGCCTTCTTCTGTAAAGCCTGGAGGTTGTAGGGCTGCATCTTGCGGATGGGTTTCTTCAAGCTGCCATAGACGTCATTGAGGACGTATTCTTGCTCTTTGCACCAAAAGCGGCGATCCGCGAGATCTTCATCCCTTGGCCTAAGTTATTGATACGTCTCGAACGTATCTATAACTTCTTATGTTCCATGCTATATTATACCAAGTTATTACATGTTTTATATGCATTTTATATAGTTTTATGCATTTTCTGGGACTAACCTATTAACAAGATGCCACAGTGCCAGTTCCCTGTTTTCTGCTGTTTTTGGTTTCAGAAAAGTACTTAAGGAAATATTCTCGGAATTGGACGATTTCTTTTTAGAAGTCAGTTTTTATTTGGGAACGTTCCAGAGCACCGAAGAGGAGTCGAAGACGGAGCCCGAGGGGCCCACACCACCCCCAGGCGCGGGAGCCCTCCTGGCCGCGCGAGGAGGTGGTGTGGGGCCCACGGAGCTCCACCGCCTTCGCCCTTTCGCCTACATATACCCCCCAGACCAAAAACCCTAGCACGGTGTTCATATTTTCCCCCACGGGTCCCGAGCCGCCGCCGTCGTCAACACCAATTCGGGAGAGATCATAACTCCTCCCCGGCACCCTGCCGGGAGGGGGAATCGTCACCGGAGGCTTCTACGTCGCCATGACCGCCTCCGGCGTGATGCGTGAGTAGTCTACCCTTGGACTACGGGTCCATAGCAGTAGCTAGATGGTTGTCTTCTCCTCTTGTGCTATCATGTTTAGATCTTGTGAGCTGCCTATCATGATCAAGATCACCGTTATGTAATACTTCATGTTGTGTTTGCTGGGATCCGATGAATATTGAGTACTAAAGTTATTGCTTCATAATATATCATGTGTGTGCTATTTAATGATCTTGCATGCTCTCCGTTACTTGTGTATGCTCTGGCCAAGTAGATGCTTGTGACTCCAAGAGGGGGTATTTATGCTCGATAGTAGGTTCATGTCTCTATTAAATCTGGGGTGGTGACAGCTAGCTCTAATGTTGTAGATGTACTGTTGCTACTAGGGATAAAACAGTAGTACTTTATCTAAGGATGCTGTTACTTACTTACTTTACACACAGTGCTTAAGGCGATAATCTGTTGCATGCAACTTAATACTGAAAGGGGTGCGGACGCTAACCGGAAGGTGGATTATTAGTCATAGATGCGGTTGGAACGGTCTATGTATATTGTTGTAATGCCCGAATGAATCTCACACTAGACATCATAACGTTGGTATATGCATTGGTTTGCTCATCATTATTCTATCAATTGCCCAGCTGTAATTTGTTTACCCGCATGAATGTTATTATTATTTATGGAGAGACACCACTAGTGAACTGTGGACCCCGGTCCTTCTCTTTAATCTGATAAACCACAAACTGCAAACCTGTTACTTTCTGCAAACAAACATCTTTCTTCCACACATACGTTTAATCCTTTGTTACAGCAAGCCGGTGAGATTGACAACCTCACCGTTAAGTTGGGGCAAAGTATCTTGATTGTGTTGTGTGCAGGTTCCACGTCACCTACGCCGCAGACTTTTCTGGCGCTGTTGACACCTCGGGGGAATTCATTATTTGCTACTGGTTCGATAACCTTGGTTTCACAACTGAGGGAAACTTGCTGCTGCACTACTTCATACCTTCCTCTTGGGGTCTCCCAACAACACACCCACCGTGTGCATCAAGCAATTTTTCTGGCGTCGTTGCCGTGGAAATTGGGATTCCTTTGGTGAGAAGACTTTGATATTCCCCCGTCAACATTGGCACCAGAAAGCAAGAATTTTTCTGGCGCCGTTGCCGGGGAAATAAGAGTTCCTTTGAAGACCTTCACACTCCTCCGTCAACTTCGTTGCCGGTGATTTGAAGATTCTTCTACGAGGGGAGTTTTCGCACTTCCAATCTTTTTATTTTGTTATTGTCTTGCTTAGTTTATTTTTATTACTGTCTTGTTTGCTTAATATCAAAAATACAAAAAAATTAGTTACTTGCATTTTTTTTTCGGTCTGCATATTTTATTTTCAGTTTTGCATTTTGTATGCATTTGTTATTTCGGTTTGTTATTATGTCTAGTTATTTATTTGCTATCAATGGCTTATCTCTATGAAACTAGATCTTGTTGGCAAGGTTGCTCCACGGAAAATGAACGAAGATATTATAGGAATTACCGTTTGTCACAAAAAGGGATGTACTTATGGAAATTGTTAAATCAACTAGAGGGATATGCTAGAAATTTATGCTATCTATTTGGCAAAACTTTTTGCTTTAATGAATCTAATTGTCCTAGGAAGTCTAAACACTTTCCTTTCCAATGTGCTTGTAATGAAAATGAAACCCTAGCTTCTTATGTTAAAGGTTACTATAACGCTTATGAGGTAGAAAGGATGGAAGAATTTATTATCTTTAAGGGTGCACTTGAAATTAGTTCTTATCTTGAGCATAAGATTGATGCCCCTTATAAATCTGAAAGTCTTGCTATACTTAAATATTGTTTTGATAACTATAAGAATGAAAACTCTTATATTACTGAACATGTCAAGAGGATTTTTCCTCATACAGAAGAAACCGTTGTCTTGCAGGAACCTATAGAAGAAGAAATTGCTGAACCTGAAAACTCATTAGATGAAAAAGAGGAGGAGAGTGAAGAACAAAAGGAGGATCTACCTCCTAAAGATAGTAACTCTTTAACTCTTACATTATTTGATTGCCCTCCATGCCTACCTAAGGAGGAAGTGTGCTATATTGTTGAATGTCATGAATCTATTAAAATATCTACTCTTGATAAATTTGAAAAAAGCATGTTCCTTGACTCAAACAAAATGGAAATAACAGAAAGTAAAAATGTGGTCCCTAATGTTGTATATGATAATGCTTTAGATGATGGTCCTATGCTTATCAATAATCCTCTATGTTTAGAAGTTATTACTCATTTATGTGAGAATAAAAATGATATAATTGCTGCTTGTAATGCTACTCTTACTCATGAGAGTCCTACTTTGTTCTTGAATTCTCCTAATTACACCATGGAGGAGAAATTTGCTTATGTTGAGAGATACTTATGTGCTTTGCAATTGTCTCTAGTTCCAAATCTTTGTTGCAACCATGATCTTAAACTTGATATTGATCTTAGTAACTATTTTGAAAGAGGGAAGCATGCTAATGAATTCCAAAATAAATTTAATGATCCTCTTTATGTGGCTATATTATCTAAGTTGAATGATTCTCGTGGTTATATGGTTGAATTTATTTCTACTACTGAAAATTATTATGAGAGAGGAGAATATGGTTGTAAAAGTTTTCATGGTACTAAAACACCTCTCTATATGCTAAAAGTTTTGAAATTACTCTTGTTTTATCTTCCTATGCTTGTCACTTTGTTCTTTGTGAATTTATTTGTGTGCAAGATTCCTATGCATAGGAAGTGGGTTAGACTTAAATGTGTTTTGAATTTGCTTCTTGATGCTTCTTTTGCTTAATTTTCTATCTTAATGAGAGCATCATTAGAACTATCAAGCCTAGCTAAAAGGCATTAAAGAAAACGCTTTTGGGAGGCAACCCATTATCTTTTATTTTCAGCTTTAGTCAAGGATTTGTCCTACCTCTGTAGCAATTTCTTTGTATCTTTATTTTATTGCATTGTTGTGTCAAGATAAGCCTCTAGTTGAAAGTTCATGCTAAATTTGGATTGCTGTGCTGAAACAGTTTTCTGCTGTCCACCGTTAAATTCATAACTCTTTACAGAAAAATCGGATGGACCTGGGATTTTTTGTGCGTAATCCTCAGATATATATGCAACTTTCATTAGTTTTGAGTTTTCTGATCTGAGCAAGTTAAGTGCCTCGAAAAAATTCTTCTTTACGGACTGTTCTGTTTTTGACAGATTCTGCCATTTATTTTGCAATGCCTCTTTTGCTATTTTGATTGGATCTTTTTATCCTATGAAGTATCAGTGGCTCTAGCTAATGTCCAGTAGCATTGGTAGCAATTGTGTTCCTACAGAATATCATAAATTTTCGTGCACTAACCCTCTAACGAAGTTTACTCTAAGTTTGGTGTGGAGGAAGTTTTCAAGGATCAAGAGAGAAGGATGATATAATGTGATCAAGAGGATAGTAAAGCCAAAGCTTGGGGATGCCCCGGTGGTTCATCCCCAACATATTTCAAGAAGACTCAAGCGTCAAATCTTAGGGATGCCCAAGGCATCCCCTTCTTCATCAACAAACTATCAGGTCCTTTCTAGTGAAACTATATTTTAATTCCGCCACTTCTTATGTGCTTTTCTTGAAGCGTCGGTTTATTTTTGTTTTTGTTATCTTCATTCTCTGAATAAAATGGATCCTAGCATTCCTTTGTGGGAGAGAGACACGCTCCGCTTTTTCTTATGAATACTCGTATTCTTCACTTATATTTGTTGAGTATTCTTCTATGTTACTTCAATGCTTTCTAGCTCTTGTTTTTCATGCATCTCTTGCTAGAGCTGTTAGCTTTATTATATCATACTCTCATATCTCATTGTTTAATTACTTGGAGAGTTTATCTTTTAAATAAGTCGATTGGTGTTTGGTTGAGAACAGAAAATGCTAAATGTGGTAGATGGTATAAAGAAAGATATACATGCTCTTATGGATTGTTATCTTGCATGTTGTGGTGCTTGGCAATTGTTTTGAGCTCTCAAGTAGATCATGTTTAAGCTTTTACATCATGTAGTTAAAACCTATTAGTGAGGAACTACCGTAAAACTTGCTGAAATTTGGTTTGCATGTTTGGTATCTCTAAGGTCTAGATATTTTCTAGTTAAAGTGTTTGAACAACAAGGAAGACAATGTAGAGTTTTATAATGCTTGCAATATGTTTTTTATATACGTCTTGTTGTCATAGTTTATACTTGTGTTTGCTTCAAACAACCTTGCTAGCCAAAGCCTTGTACTGAGAGGGAATGCTTCTCGTGCATCCATAATCCTTGAGCCAAAACCTATGCCATTTGTGTCCACCATACCTACCTACTACATGGTATTTCCTGCCATTCCAAGCAAATACTTCGTGTGCTACCTTTTATTATTCAAAACATATTATCTCTTATTTGTGTCAATGTTTATTACCTCATGAGGAAGTATGTGGTGTTACGGATATCAACCTTGTCATTTGCTTTTAGACAGACTTTCACAACCGGACTAGTGGCATATACATCCGCGTATCCATTAACTTTGCAAAAAGAGCTGGCAAATGGGGTGCCCAGTCCCAATTAATTACAACTTTAACCGCTGCAATCTCTTCACATTTTTGCCCTGATCCAATCAGTCAAGCAATGACAACAGTTTTTAACTATATGTGTAAACAAAAGAGATAAGAGGGATGATCTACCTTGCTGGTAGAAATAACGTCCTTCATGGGAGCCGCCCTTGAAAGTCTGGTTGACAAGGGGGGTAGAGTGCCCATTACCATTCGTTGACAACGACAAACACCGCTCAAAACTTACTTTTATGCTCTCTATATGATTTCAAAAACCTATAAAACTAAGAAGCTCTAGCACATGCTTGTATCCCTGCTTCCCTCTGCGAAGGGCCTATCTTTTACTTTATGTTGAGTCAGTTTACCTACTTCTTTCTATCCCCGAAGCAAACACTTGTGTCAACTGTGTGCAACAATTCCTATATGCTTACTTATTGCACTTGTTATATTTCTTTGTGTTGACAACTATCTATATGATATACATGTTCAAAAGTTGAAAGCCAATGCTGAAACTTATATCTTCCTTTGTGTTGCTTCAATGCTCTTTTGCTTAGATAATATTGCTTTATGAGTTAACTCTTATGCAAATCTTTTTGATGCTTGTTTGAAAGTACTATTCATGAAAAGTTTTACTTATATGATGTAGTTGTTTACTCCTTGTCTATTTGTTAGCAAACTATAGATCATTGCCTTGAGTCACTTCATTCATAACATGAGCCTTACATTATGATCAAGATTGTGTTTAAGCATGTCACTTCAGAAATTATTCTTCTTTTATCGTTCTTGCCTACTCGGGACGAGTAGAACTAAGCTTGGGGATGTTGATACGTCTCCAACGTATCTATAATTTCTTATGTTCCATGCTATATTATACCAAGTTATTACATGTTTTATATGCATTTTATATAGTTTTATGCATTTTCTGGGACTAACCTATTAACAAGATGCCACAGTGCCAGTTCCTTGTTTTTTGCTGTTTTTGGTTTCAGAAAAGTACTTAAGGAAATATTCTCGGAATTGGACGATTTCTTTTTAGAAGTCAGTTTTTATTTGGAAACGTTCCAGAGCACCGAAGAGGAGTCGAAGACGGAGCCCGAGGGGCCCACACCACCCCCAGGCGCGGGAGCCCTCCTGGCCGCGCGAGGAGGTGGTGTGGGGCCCACGGAGCTCCACCGCCTTCGCCCTTTCGCCTACATATACCCCCCAGACCAAAAACCCTAGCACGGTGTTCATATTTTCCTCCACGGGTCCCGAGCCGCCGCCGTCGTCAACACCAATTCGGGAGAGATCAGAACTCCTCCCCGGCACCCTGCCGGGAGGGGGAATCGTCACCGGAGGCTTCTACGTCGCCATGACCGCCTCCGGCGTGATGCGTGAGTAGTCTACCCTTGGACTACGGGTCCATAGCAGTAGCTAGATGGTTGTCTTCTCCTCTTGTGCTATCATGTTTAGATCTTCTGAGCTGCCTATCATGATCAAGATCACCGTTATGTAATACTTCATGTTGTGTTTGCTGGGATCCGATGAATATTGAGTACTAAAGTTATTGCTTCATAATATATCATGTGTGTGCTATTTAATGATCTTGCATGCTCTCCGTTACTTGTGTATGCTCTGGCCAAGTAGGTTCATGTCTCTATTAAATCTGTGGTGGTGACAGCTAGCTCTAAGGTTGTAGATGCACTGTTGCTACTAGGGATAAAACAGTAGTACTTTGTCTAAGGATGCTGTTACTTACTTACTTTACACACAGTGCTTAAGGCGATAATCTGTTGCATGCAACTTAATACTGAAAGGGGTGCGGACGCTAACCGGAAGGTGGATTATTAGTCATAGATGCGGTTGGAACGGTCTATGTATATTGTTGTAATGCCCGAATGAATCTCACACTAGACATCATAACGTTGGTATATGCATTGGTTTGCTCATCATTATTCTATCAATTGCCCAGCTGTAATTTGTTTACCCGCATGAATGTTATTATTATTTATGGAGAGACACCACTAGTGAACTGTGGACCCCGGTCCTTCTCTTTAATCTGATAAACCACAAACTGCAAACCTGTTACTTTCTGCAAACAAACATCTTTCTTCCACACATACGTTTAATCCTTTGTTACAGCAAGCCGGTGAGATTGACAACCTCACCGTTAAGTTGGGGCAAAGTATCTTGATTGTGTTGTGTGCAGGTTCCACGTCACCTACGCCGCAGACTTTTCTGGCGCTGTTGACGCCTCGGGGGAATTCATTATTTGCTACTGGTTCGATAACATTGGTTTCACAACTGAGGGAAACTTGCTGCTGCACTACTTCATACCTTCCTCTTGGGGTCTCCCAACAACACACCCACCGTGTGCATTAGTTATCAATCCCCTTGGCGAAACTGAGCATAGTCAACGGCACTCATCAGTGTGTACGGCTGACGATGAGTAGGGGGTGGAACATTCTTTCTCTTCTTGGACACAGGCTTGCTTGAGGAGGCAGCGGCTTTCTTGGACTTGGACATGCTAGAGGATGCAGCTGCCTTGCCCTTTACCTTCCGAGTGACTTGCCTTGAGAGTCTCTCAGGAGGAGAAGGGCTCCCACTCGAATCACCTGTGAAGGTAGCATAGATGGATAGCACAAGATAAGTACACACAAGTCAGTGGGAAGAAGCTAGGTACATTAAAAAAGATTTGCATTGATCAAAACTAACTAAACCTGGACAATCAGAAAACTGATAAGTTCTGAAAAATCCAGACCAGAAATTCCGGTCCATGTTCAGACCGGAAATTCCGGTCTGACGAACAGAGCAGTTTTCAGATTTGACCTAGGTCTAAAAGTAGATCGATCCAATACAAATCAAATCTAATGTACCTAGACCATTAAGCATACCACTAGAGACCACTACCACCAAGCATTCTCAAAATAAACTACTCCACATCTAGATCCAAAGTGCAAGCACTAAAGAGAGATGAAAGGGAGAGTTACCCTCGTCCATGGGGAAAACTGCTTGGAGTAGATGGTCCACGGGGCGGAGGAGGAGCAGATCCGGCCAAGGGAGAGGTTCCTCGGCGGCCGGAGAGCTCCGGGGAGGCCTTGGGACGGCAGGGGCGGCGGCTGGGGAGAGAGAAGGTCGGGGGTGGAAGAAAGGCTCGAATGAGCCCTTCACCCCTAGCTTGCCCTTATATTTTTAGACAAACCGCCCGACCGGAAATTCCGGGTGTAACTTACACCGGAAATTCCGGGTCACCGGATATTCCGGTCTGAAGTCAGACCGGATATTCCGACCTGCTGAACCAATATCCCAGTTTTGAAACGGATGACTTGTGTGCAATAGATAGAAATGTTTCCAAGTTAAGATAGGCTTGGGATAGATTTCCAAACTGTTATTGGTACACCATACCCAATTTAAAACAACCAAAACGAATATAAAGCGCCAAGTTGAGTAGGTTTCCCACATGCATGAACAAGTATGCAAAAAGCATCAATAAGCTCCAAATAACACCAACTCTTCTAGAGGAAGAGGGCGGTGGCCGAAGCCACCATGTAGAAGCGTATGGCATGTCACCGCGAAGATATATCTTGGGTACATAACCAATACTCGTCATTTTAGCTCACTAGTCATAAGAATGAATATAGAGATAAAATAACACTTACTATCGGCATAATGGTGGGAGGGATGGTCCAATGTATTAGGACCGCACTCCCCCTATGTCCATGCCTACATCTAGACAAAATAAGATACTATTGCGCCCTAGGTATGTGTACAAGCCATCAAGCTAAGGACCTCGAATCAATGATATTGAGCTCATTCCTCAAAAAGCAAAACCTTCCTTCCTCAAGGGGCTTCGTGAAAATATCCGCCAATTGATCCCTTGTGCCCACATAAGATAAGTCAATGTCTCCTCGGGCCACATGATCCCTTATGAAATGATGGCGGATCTCAATATTCTTGGTTCTTGAATGTTGCACCGGGTTGTATGCAATCTTGATGGCACTTTCATTGTCACATAGAAGAGGCACTTTGTCGCAATCGACACCGTACTCCTTTAAAGTCTGCCTCATCCATAGCAATTGGGTGCAACAACTTGCGGCGGCAACATACTCGGCTTCGGCGGTGGAGAGAGATATACAATTTTGCTTCTTAGAAGACCAACTTACCAATGACCTCCCAATAAATTGACAAGCACCGGATGTTGACTTCCTATCATCTTGATCTCCCGCCCAATCGGAATTCGTGTACCCACATAGAGAGAAATGAGCATCCTTGGGGTACCACAATCCATAGGTTGGGGTATGAGCCAAATACCGAAAGATTCTCTTGACCGCCACATCATGGCTTTCTTTAGGAGCCGCTTGATATCTTGCACACACTCCTACGGCTAGTACTATATCCGGTCTAGATGCACAAAGGTAAAGAAGAGATCCAATCATTGAGCGATATACCTTTTGATCCACATCCTTACCCTTGGGGTTGAGCTCAAGGTGGCACTTGGTTTGCTTTGGAGTAGAGGCACCCTTGAGCTCAAGCAACCCGAACCTCTTGAGCATGTCTTGAATGTACTTTGCTTGGTTGATGAAAGTCCCTTCCTTCAATTGCTTGATCTCGAATCCGAGGAAGAACTTCATCTCACCCATCATGGACATCTCAAACCTATCGGTCATAAGCTTAGAGAATTCTTCGTTAAATGCTTTGTTAGTAGACCCAAATATAATATCATCCACATATAATTGACATATGAAAAGCTCTCCATTTACTTTCTTAGTGAAAAGGGTGGGGTCGATTTCCCCAACTTGGAACCCACGGTCTACAAGTAGTTCTCTAAGGTGCTCATACCACGCACGTGGGGCTTGTTTAAGGCCATAGAGCGCCTTATCCAACTTGTAGACATGGTTCGGATATTTGAGGTCCTCAAACCCCGGAGGTTGCTTAACATAAACAAGTTCGCTTAGTGGACCATTTAGAAAAGCACTTTTAACATCCATTTGTTGCAATTTAAAGTTATGATGAGAAGCATAGGCAAGAAGTATACGAATGGACTCGAGTCGAGCCACGGGCGCGTAGGTCTCTCCAAAGTCAATGCCTTCAATTTGGGAGAAGCCTTGAGCCACCAATCTTGCTTTGTTCCTCACCACTATGCCATGCTCATCTTGCTTGTTCTTGAATATCCACTTAGTGCCGATAACGTTGCGGCAATTCTTGGGTCTTTCCACTAACTTCCAAACCTTGTTGCGCTTGAAGTTGTTTCATCGTGCATGGCCTCAAGCCAATCCGGATCTTCAAGAACTTCAAAGACTTTCTTTGGTTCCACCATGGAGATGTGGGCTTGATGCTCACTAAAGCTTGCAAGTTGTCTTCGGGTGGAAACCTTGCTTCTCACATCTCCAAGAACCTTGTCAAGAGACAGGGCTCTTAATTCTTGAGAGGTGCCCACTCTATTCAAACGGCGGATCTCGATCTCCCGTCTTGTGGTGGGAGGAATCACTTGATCATCTTGATCATTCTTATCTCCGTCTTGACCGTCTTGATGGCCTTGATCAACCCTTGGAGTGGCTTCATGAGATGAGGGAGTAGGTTGATCTTGGCCTTGTTGCGAACTACCACCGGGAATTCCAGCAGAACCGGATATTCCGGATTCACCCTGAACCGGAAATTCCGAACCACCGGATTTTCCGACTTCAGGCTGAACCGGATTTTCCGACTCTCCGGGAATTCCTGGAGCAGTTGAAGGTTCTTGCCCATCTTCTTGGTTGGACGTGTTGGGCACGTTGTTGTTGTCTTGGGTTTCCTTTGATGGAGAGGCTACCACTTGCGAAGAGCTTGGTCCTTGTTGATCAACTTCATAATAAACTTCAACGGGGCGGTGAAAACCCACTCCCATCCTTAGGATAGCATCTTGAGGTTGATCATCACCTACATCGGAAGAACCAACTTGCTCCACAAGGGAGCCATCATTCTCATCGAACACCACACTACAAGATTCTATGACAATACGTGAAGCCTTGTCATAGACTCTATAAGTGTGGGATTCGGCACCGTAACCAACAAATGTCCCTTCAAGAGACCTAGAATGAAACTTTTCTAAACGAGCACCTTTGATGAGATAAAAACACTTACAACCAAAGACTCGGAAGTAGGAGATATTGGGCTTGTTCCCGGTAAGCACTTCATACGGTGTCTTCATGAGTCCTTTGCGAAAGAAGATCCGGTTCGAAGAATGACAAGCGGTGTTGACGGCTTCGGCCCAAAAGTTGTTTGGGGACTTGAACTCGGCCATCATCGATCTTGCCATTTCAATGAGAGTGCGGTTCTTCCTTTCGGCTACACCATTTTGTTGGGGAGTATAAGCAGCGGAATATTGATGACGAATCACTTCTTCACTAAGGAACTCATTCAACATGTAGTTCTTGAACTCGGACCCGTTGTCACTTCTAATCACCAAGATTGGGACATTGTGTTGACGTTGAGCTTCATTGGAGAAGTCGACGATTGTTTGTTGAGTCTCCATCTTCGTCTTGAAGAAGAAGACCCATGTGTATCTTGAATAATCATCAACAATAACCAAGCAATTTTTCTTCCCACCAAGACTAGCTTCCGGAATAGGACCAAAGAGGTCAACATGGAGGAGCTCCAATACTCTCTTTGACGAAATGATGGTTTTGCTTGGATGGTGGGAATCATACATCTTGCCTTCAACACAAGCCCTACACATTCGATCCTTCGAGAAAGAAACATGGTCTTTTAGTCCTAGGATATGGCCACCTTTTTGGAGACTTTGCAAAGTTCTCATGTTGACATGGGCTAGGCGGTGATGCCACAACCAACCCAAGTCCGCTTTAGCGAATAGGCACATTGTATGAGAAGTGGTGACTCCGGAGAAGTCAACCACATAGAGCTCATTTTCAATGTACCCAACGAAAGCAACATTGAGAGACTTGCTCCGCATGAGGATAACCATATCCTTTTCAAAGAGAACGGTGAAACCCAACTTAGTTAAAGAACGAACCGAGAGTAAGTTGTAACCGAGGGATTCGACAAGCAAGACATTTGAAAGTGCATGGTTGCCCCCATGCGTGGTTTTGGTAATTAATGACAATCCTTATGGACTAATGTTTACATTGAGATATTCTTATAGATCTTGTCCATGGGAAATTATAGGAGTTCATGTGTTGGACTCTTCAAGATGACTTAATGACCAATGCTCTATTCAAAGGGTTTATATGAAGAATGGTCATGTGTAGAGTTGAGCTCATTGCAAGTATGGCTTGGAATAGAAGATTGAGTGAACAATCATGTTTAACCCCAAGCCATCATACATATCAAGAGAAGAAGATGAACTGCAAGCTCAATATGATGCATCTCGGAAGATATCTTTTGATTGAAGCTTGCAAAGGAGACATGAAGACGAAGCTTAGCGAGGCCCTCCCATAATGGAGTATGGGGGAGCATTTGGAGAAGTCTTCATCAAGCATGTGCTAGCAAGCACAAACAAGAAAGGTGTTTCAACCTGAGAGAGTCAAGATCGTCATCATCTAGCTCAAGTGGAATGCTCATGGCAAAGGTATGATCTTGATAGGGCTATAGGATAGATAGGCGTACTATCAAGAGGGGCTCTCGAGTGAGTAACTTGATCGCATCTTTGTGGAGAGCTCAAACCTTTGCATGCTTGGCATATCATCTTTCTTGCTTCTTATTTGGTTTTTCTCCGTGTTGAGTTTTGGTGCTTGTCGTGATCTTCATGACAAGACCAAGTCCTTCGAAAATGGTTTTACTTTGGAAAACTTGTTGCCTTTTATCCATGTGAGGATTTAGAGCTTGGTTTATCTCCATACTAAGCTCTAGTTCATCAAAAACAGATTTCGTATGAATATCTTGTTGCGTTTTTGATGAAGGAGTTTTTACTGGTTTGCATTGTTTAGGAAAGTTCAACCTTTCCCCATTTGGTTTTATCCTCACATGATGGACTGTGATGTTTCTATGCACATTCAAGTAGAGCTCGTTGTAACGATTCCAACGAGCCAAAAATCATCGAAAACGGAGTCCGGATGGAAAAGATATTGACGTTTTCGTTTACCAGTTTCTGCTGTTTTTTGCTGTGGCGGTAGTACCGCCGCGGTACCGCCCGAGGTACCGCCGGAGCTAACAGAGAGCCGTTTTCGGCGGTACCGGGAGCGGTAGTTCCGCCGGGGCGGTAGTACCGCTGCCCGGGGCGGTAGTACCGCTACGGAAGCCTGTTTTCAGCCCGTTTTGATGCCCTAACTCCCTAGGGGGGCGGTAGTACCGCTAGGGCCAGCGGTAGTACCGCTACGGCGCGAATCTGCACCCAACGGCTGGATTTTGGGTTGAGCTATTTAAGGGGCCTTCTTCCCCAATGGTTTTCTAAGCTTTTGAGCAAGTCTTTCTCCTCTCTCTCCTCCATTGTTGCCCTTTGGAAAGCTTGCTCTTCCTCTCAATCCCTCCCATGGTTCTTGCTAATATTTGAGGGAAAGTGAGAGGTGATCTTGATCTACGTTTCCACCGATCGATTTCTCCTCTAAGTGAGGGAAACCTTGTAGATCTTGATCTTGGAGTTCTTGGTGCATCTCCTCTTTGTTCTTCCTCTCTTATTCCCCCATAAGCATTTGTTGCTTTGTTGGAATTTGAGAGTGAAGGATTTTGAGCACTTGTGCTCTTGCCTTTTGCATTTGGTGCATCGGTGTGCTCTCCACGAGGATTCGTGGAAGTTGAAAGTTTGTGAGCTTGTTACTCTTGGGTCCTTGGACCCTAGACGCCTTTGTGGTGGTTGGACCCTTGTGTGGTCACTTGAAGCCGTTCGGGAGCCCCCAATCCCATTGTGGGTTGTGCCCCGGATTGTTGTTGGAGGCCGTTCGGGAGCCCCCAATCCCATTGTGGGTTGTGCCCCGGATTGTTGTTGAAAGGCTCCGGATTCCGCCTCGAAGGAATTCCGATAGTGGAAGGTGAACCAAGCCTTTGTGGTGCGGTTCATCGGAGAAGAAGGTGAAACCTTTGTGGTTGTTGAACCGTTGTGTCGGTTCACACCTCTCCAACGAGACGTACTCCCTTAACAAGGAGGAACTCGGGAATACATCCTCGTCTCCGCGTGCCTCGGTTATTTCTATACCCGAGCTTTTACTTATGCACTTTACATTGTGATAGCCTTCGTGCTTGAAGTATTCTATTGCTATCACCTTGTTGTTTATCTTGCTTAGCATAAGTTGTTGGTGCACATAGGTGAGCCTAGTTTATTTAGGTTGTCGGCTTGTTAATTTAAACACCTAGTTTTATTCCGCAATTATCAAGCCTAAACCGGAAAAGTTTTAAACCGCCTATTCACCCCCCCCCCCCCCCCTCTAGGCGACATCATTGTCCTTTCAATTGGTATCAGAGCCTGGGCTCTCTTTTTGGGCTTTACCGCCTAGAGAGTAAAAGATGTCGTTTAGAGAATTAGTGCACGATCCTACTTTCATATTCGATGGCACAAATTATGATGTTTGGAAAATTCGCATGCTTAATCTTTTTAGGGCCATGGGTCCAAATTATATTAAGAGGATTGTAGATGTGAGTTTATCTCCTCCAAAGGATTCCCAAGAATTATCTTTAGAGGATGAGATAAACTCTCATCTCGAGACTCAAGTTACTAATGGTCTTATATGTGCTTTGACCGATGTAGTTCTTGCTTCAATCATGCCTTTTCGAAATGCACATGAGCTTTGGACCAAGCTTCAAGATATATATGAAGTGTCCAAAATTATTGAGGATGATTGTTCTCCCTCCACCTCCGGCCGTGATGAGTGCACAACTTCTTCCACTTCACCAACATGTGATTCGTCACAAGGTAATGATATGGTGAGTGGTGATAGAAATTGCATTGGTGATGGTGAACTTACTATTGATTATACTTCTTCTCTATCACATTGTAATGTTCTATCTTTGGACTTAAACTCTTCTAGCACTCCAAATGGCATACATGCTAGAGTTGATGGTCCTTGCATATCAAGTAATAGTTGCTTAACTAAATATAATGATGATATGCTCTCTATGTCTTGTTGTCATGAAAATAATGCTTCCATATCCTCTAGTATTTGCATGACTAACAATGTAGAGGAATCCCAACATTTGTTGGAACAAGACATGGACCTCAGTGGTGCTTCAAGTAATTCTTCATCCTCCTCAACCATTAATCATGTTTGCCTTATGGCTAAGGATTCCGAGGTATCTCCCACCTCGAATCCAAATTGTGATGATGTGGATGAGGATTCTCATGAAGAAGGTTTTGACTTTGAATCCTTAACCAAGATGGGTGAGATGGTACTTGGTGCTCTCCCCAAAGGTAGTAAAGCTATCCCTCCTCTATGTGAAATCATTGCTTATATTATTAAGAGTAGGGAATTCATTGAGGATTTGGAAAGTCAATTTGATGAGAAGTGTCAAATTGAGAGAGATGACTCTATCACCATAGCTTACTTGAACGCTTCTCTTGAAAAAGAAGAAGAGCTTAGGTCTTCTCTTGAAGAGAAACTTGAATCCCTTGATGAGTCTAATGATCTTATTATTGCTAAAATCATTAAGGAAAGAGATCATGCTATTGCAAAATATAAAGTGCTTAAAAAGGAAAAAGTTGAATTTGGTGTTGGCAATGCTAGACTAAGTGAGGACATAGAGAAACTTGACAAAACTCACAAGGCTTTAGAAAGTGAACACTCTCTCCTCATCAAGTCTCATAATCAACTCCAAACTCAACTATCTAATAATGATAAGCTTGCAAAATTGTCTTCTTCCATTTCTAATATCAATGATGCTTATGCTACTAACTCCACTTCTTGTGAAGCATCTATTGTGAAGGAGAATGTTGAGCTAAGGGCCCAACTTGAGTTGCTAACTAGCAAGTATGGGAAATTGGAAGAAAGTCATGAAAGGCTCTCTAGCTCTAATGACGATCTTCTAGCATCCCATGCTAAGCTAAAGTTAGCTCATGAGGCTATTATGTCAAAGGTAACATCTTGTGAGCCTCATGTGGACAATGCCACAACTTCCACTCTTAATGCTATATTGCCATGTGCTAGTCCAAGTGATCAATCCACTCACAATGTTGCTACATCTTGTGATGAATTACTTTCCATACCTTGTTGCTCTAACAATGAAGCTTCTACTTCCTCTAGTATTTGTGTTGATACTAACCATGTAGAGGAATTAAAAGAGCTCAATGCCCAAGTCACTTCTTTGAAGAAAGACTTGGAAAAGCGTCATGTTGGGAAGTCCACACTTGACAATATGTTGAGTGTTCAAAGACGCCCCAATGACAAGAGTGGACTTGGATTCAACTCTAATAACAAGAACAAGTCCAAGATCTTCAAGAAGAAAAAGGGCCAAGAACAAGTCAAGGATTCGGCCAAGATTGTTTGCTTCAAGTGCAAAGTTGAAGGGCACCATGTTAGATCTTGCCCTTTGAAGAAGAAGGCTCTTAGTGAGAAGCAACAAGGGAAGAAGCCTCAAGTTCAAACTCAAGCTCCTCAAGTTGAAGAACGGTCTCTTCCCAAGAAGAATCAAGCTACCCCTCCTCAAGTCAAGACTCCAACTAAGAAGAGAGGAGGAAGTAGATGTTGCTACCTATGCCGTGAGAAGGGTCACCTTGCTTCTTCATGCACAAATGGTACCTTATCCGACCCCATTATAGTTGACGATGTTTATTCTCTTCGGAAGGATAAGGTTGGCAATGTGTTTGCCAAATTTGTTGGTACTCAAAGTGGTTTCAAGAAAAGAACCATTTGGGTGGCCAAGCCTATTGTGACTAACCTCTTAGGACCCAACTTGGTTGGGGACCAACAAGCCAAAACTTGATCAATAGGTGTTGATGGAGGGCATTGGAGACTTGGCTACACTATGAAGAATTAAGAGATCTTCATCAATTATATTCTCTCAAGTCAAGTCATATGGATTATATTGTTCTATCTCATATCCAATGTTCCTCCTTGCGGTAACTTTTATTTAAATCATATATACATTGAAAGTTGCTTGCACCCTTGCATGTGTTAGGTTTTGTACCTTGCTAGTGTTTGTATGTGTTGTGCTCTCTACTTACTTATCTTGAGAAATCAAGTATGTGTATTTTGGTTTGCAGACCATCTACTTGTTTTGAGCCCTATTGCTTTTACTTGCTATCTTATCTTGTTGGCTCTCCTTGAGAGATAAATGGACTATCCATTTTTGGAGAGTGATATGCTTCGTGCACTTCACAATCCTAAAAATGTGTGTACATGAGGAATACCACTTAGTGTTGATATATCAATTTTATCTATTCTCTATGTGGTATGTCATGCTCTTGAGAAATTCAAATTCTATAATGTCCATTAATTTCTCAAGTTGTTTTTATTTATCTCTTGTTTTAAAATAAATGGATAATCACATTATGGGGGAGTAATAAGCTATGTGCATATTACAAGCCTAGAAAATGTGAACATGTGAGGTTTTGCCACCTAGAATTGATATTGCTAATTATCTTGTTCCTATGTGGCATGTTGCTCAAACAAGTTCCCATTTACTTAAATGCTCTTTGTCTCTCACTCTTTTGGATCTTGTTTGTGGAGGATGTTCTTGATATGGCTTTCGCTAAATATGTTCTCATATATCTTTTTGGGAAGCCAATTGATTCAAGCTACTCCTTGGAGTTGCTTTGCATTATCGCATGATTTGTGAATCTATCAAGAATATCTATCTAAGCATGGCTTTTAATTCCTATTCTTTGCCTCATGCTTATGTTTTGTGAATATGATCTTGAATATATCCTTGCAATCCACCACCGAGAAATATCTCCATACATTACTTGTCTTGACAAGTGATAATCATATTTGGGGGTAAATATGTTGATCATATTCACTTTGGCTCTTGCTTTGTATTGACTTATTTGATTGCCAAGGATTTGTTTTTGATCTAACTCTTATTTGTCTTCCTTGTATCGTTTGGATCCTTTATTGCTCTACTTGAAATTTGTTTTGTGCTTTCTTGAGTTGGGAAAAGCAATGATCCAATTCTTGTGCATTGACTTTCAAAAGTCATACTTTTTGATAATGCACTATTCTTTGGGAAGCTATCCTACTTTGAGTGGAAGATCATTCTTTAAATTGGTATTGCAATTTCTTGCCTTTCTTGAATATGACTAGTGTTTGAATATATATATATATATATATATATATATATATATATATAGGTTAAATGCTTTCTACTCCCGGGTGTAACTACACCCACGTCTCATATACCAACTTACGGAAATATTTCTCATACTTTATCGGTTTGAGTATGTTCATATACTATATCTAAGATGTCCCAAAACAAGTTTCATGAAAAAATTGCAACTGTCCTAATATTTTACACTATATATTCGAAATATCGATATATGTGCATATAAAAGAGAAGTATGTAGAAATTTTCTACATACTACCAAAAAAGAAGTATCTATAGTACTAAAATAGCATTATATACTCCATACTACATGTTACATACCTCCCGGTATGATAGATACTTCATACATGTGTGAAACACACGTGGGTGTAGTTACACCCGGGAGTAGTATGAATATGTCCTATATATATATATATATATATATATATATATATATATATATATATATATGGAGAGTGATGATCTCATTTGTGTGCATTTTGTATTCAAATGCAAGATCATAAATAATGCACACATCTTGGGGGAGCAATCCTATATGCTTTCGAACATTAGTTGTCTTCATTTGGTATTTGATCCCGATGACGTGTCTCTTTGGAAGACAAACATTTTTCGTCTTGGCACTTTTTGCCATCATGAAAAGTGTAGAGGGTTTGGTTTATTATTTGATGGTATTTTCTTCAATTGGTCTCTTGCTTTAATTTGGTATCTTTTCAAAGTGGTTTCTTCATTCATGTGTTGATTTGGGTCCTTGATATAATTTGGAAATTTCTTTTTCTTGTCACACTTGTGTGTGCTTTCTTGGTTTAATTGGTGTTTTGTCCAAATTGTATCTCGTTTGGTTCTTGAAAGTCTTGTGCATGCATACTTACTATATGTATATCTTATGGCATGTGTACTTTCGTTGATCCAATATATAGGATAAACTCCATCAAATCCTAAATGGCTAAGATGTGCATGAAATTCAATTTCATATCAATATGCACATATTTATGTGGAGTTTGTCCTATGTATTGTAGTTGCTCTAACTACTTTGGACCCAATGAGTTTGGGTACCATTTTGTACTTGAATTTGTTTTAGGTACATGTGGAGATGCATTGGAAGCTTGTCTCATTTACAAGGAAGGTGGAGTCACCATGTGTTCATTGGAGCCAAGTTTGGATGATCGTTAACTCTTATCTTCTACATCACCAATGCTATCTCGGTAACAAGTATCTACCTCATGCTTACGTTTCTAAGCTTTCAACCTTGTGTAGGTTGTATCTTGGCATGAATCTTTTTGTTGCAATTAATTTGGTTCTTGCAAAACGTCTCTATTGCAAATATGAGTAAGCCGGGATGATTACATATAAAGGGACTATACATTCATTTCTATGATTCATCGATCCCAATTAAGTCAATCTAGCACTTTCTACTTAAAGTCTCTCAGGTGCAACATTGATGAATTTTCAAATCATTCGCCTTTTAGGATGCGTGTTATCTTACTCGGAGCATCCATTTGTTAACCTTTATCCCTCGTGGATAGTTTTTGATGCTATGATGAGTATGTGTTGGAAGTTCATTTATATTCCGTTAAGATATAATTTGGCTTTGTGCTATATTATTAAGCAAAGATCTTATTGGTGTATTTATGACTTCCTCTTGGATATCATGATCCTTACCCTTGTATCTGTCTTGTGTGTACATGTTTATTTGTAGACCCATATCTTAGTGATTCGTGTCTACTTAGAAACTTATACATATGAGAATAGTACATCTTAATTGATATTCCAATTCTTTAATGACCACCTTTTATTGCTTTTGACTCTTTGGTGGTTTCTTAAAGCCACAAGCTTTATTTTTCATGTGTTGCTTGGTGCATTTTACTAAGCTTGTGGAGCTATTTGCTATACCTCTTTTGGTGTGTGGGTATGGGAAAGACATGATATGCACTATGTGCAACTCTTCTTGAAAGATTATGTTGATGCTATCATCCTTGTATTAGTCTCCTATAATGTCTTTTTATCTCACACCCATTATTTGATTTACCGCTCCTTGCTCTTGTTGCAAAACATTTTATTAGGTGAAAGTTGTTTTGCCTCCTTTATCATTTACATTCTCTTGCATGAGCTTGTGTTCGAATTTATCTAGGAGGGAGTGAGGATTCCATGTTGTGCACACTATATTGAAACACAAATCCTATTTGTGCACGTACCTTGGGGAGTTCCCTCATGATATTTAGAACATTTTTCGGATCCTTTTGATTGCTTGCTTCTTTCGTTGAAGTATCTTTCCATTTGATATTCTTTTGCAATCTTTGGATCCTCTATATAGTTTGATCTCCCTCCATCTATTCGTCATTGGATAGGTGCATTTGATTTCACTCATATTATGAGAAATGCACACATTATGGGGGAGCTCTCACTATATTTGCGTTCTAAGTTTTTCTTCCCATTTCGGCAATCGATGCCAATGGGGGAGAAATTTAGAGGGTTTAAGGGAATATGGGTTTGTTCTCTTGCGGTTCTCTTGCATCCTAGCTCTTTGTGTTGCATGGTTGCTTAAATTCATTATATAAACCCTCGTAAAAGGGATTGTCATCAATTACCAAAATGGGGGAGATTGAAAGTGCATGGTTGCCCCCATGCGTGGTTTTGGTAATTAATGACAATCCTTATGGACTAATGTTTACATTGAGATATTCTTATAGATCTTGTCCATGGGAAATTATAGGAGTTCATGTGTTGGACTCTTCAAGATGACTTAATGACCAATGCTCTATTCAAAGGGTTTATATGAAGAATGGTCATGTGTAGAGTTGAGCTCATTGCAAGTATGGCTTGGAATAGAAGATTGAGTGAACAATCATGTTTAACCCCAAGCCATCATACATATCAAGAGAAGAAGATGAAGTGCAAGCTCAATATGATGCATCTCGGAAGATATCTTTTGATTGAAGCTTGCAAAGGAGACATGAAGACGAAGCTTAGCGAGGCCCTCCCATAATGGAGTATGGGGGAGCATTTGGAGAAGTCTTCATCAAGCATGTGCTAGCAAGCACAAACAAGAAAGGTGTTTCAACCTGAGAGAGTCAAGATCGTCATCATCTAGCTCAAGTGGAATGCTCATGGCAAAGGTATGATCTTGATAGGGCTATAGGATAGATAGGCGTACTATCAAGAGGGGCTCTCGAGTGAGTAACTTGATCGCATCTTTGTGGAGAGCTCAAACCTTTGCATGCTTGGCATATCATCTTTCTTGGTTCTTATTTGGTTTTTCTCCGTGTTGAGTTTTGGTGCTTGTCGTGATCTTCATGACAAGACCAAGTCCTTCGAAAATGGTTTTACTTTGGAAAACTTGTTGCCTTTTATCCATGTGAGGATTTAGAGCTTGGTTTATCTCCATACTAAGCTCTAGTTCATCAAAAACAGATTTCGTATGAATATCTTGTTGCGTTTTTGATGAAGGAGTTTTTACTGGTTTGCATTGTTTAGGAAAGTTCAACCTTTCCCCATTTGGTTTTATCCTCACATGATGGACTGTGATGTTTCTATGCACATTCAAGTAGAGCTCGTTGTAACGATTCCAACGAGCCAAAAATCATCGAAAACGGAGTCCGGATGGAAAAGATATTGACGTTTTCGTTTACCAGTTTCTGCTGTTTTTTGCTGTGGCGGTAGTACCGCCGCGGTACCGCCCGAGGTACCGCCGGAGCTAACAGAGAGCCGTTTTCGGCGGTACCGGGAGCGGTAGTTCCGCCGGGGCGGTAGTACCGCTGCCCGGGGCGGTAGTACCGCTACGGAAGCCTGTTTTCAGCCCGTTTTGATGCCCTAACTCCCTAGGGGGGCGGTAGTACCGCTAGGGCCAGCGGTAGTACCGCTACGGCGCGAATCTGCACCCAACGACTGGATTTTGGGTTGAGCTATTTAAGGGGCCTTCTTCCCCAATGGTTTTCTAAGCTTTTGAGCAAGTCTTTCTCCTCTCTCTCCTCCATTGTTGCCCTTTGGAAAGCTTGCTCTTCCTCTCAATCCCTCCCATGGTTCTTGCTAATATTTGAGGGAAAGTGAGAGGTGATCTTGATCTACGTTTCCACCGATCGATTTCTCCTCTAAGTGAGGGAAACCTTGTAGATCTTGATCTTGGAGTTCTTGGTGCATCTCCTCTTTGTTCTTCCTCTCTTATTCCCCCATAAGCATTTGTTGCTTTGTTGGAATTTGAGAGTGAAGGATTTTGAGCACTTGTGCTCTTGCCTTTTGCATTTGGTGCATCGGTGTGCTCTCCACGAGGATTCGTGGAAGTTGAAAGTTTGTGAGCTTGTTACTCTTGGGTCCTTGGACCCTAGACGCCTTTGTGGTGGTTGGACCATTGTGTGGTCACTTGAAGCCGTTCGGGAGCCCCCAATCCCATTGTGGGTTGTGCCCCGGATTGTTGTTGGAGGCCGTTCGGGAGCCCCCAATCCCATTGTGGGTTGTGCCCCGGATTGTTGTTGAAAGGCTCCGGATTCCGCCTCGAAGGAATTCCGATAGTGGAAGGTGAACCAAGCCTTTGTGGTGCGGTTCATCGGAGAAGAAGGTGAAACCTTTGTGGTTGTTGAACCGTTGTGTCGGTTCACACCTCTCCAAGGAGACGTACTCCCTTAACAAGGAGGAACTCGGGAATACATCCTCGTCTCCGCGTGCCTCGGTTATTTCTATACCCGAGCTTTTACTTATGCACTTTACATTGTGATAGCCTTCGTGCTTGAAGTATTCTATTGCTATCACCTTGTTGTTTATCTTGCTTAGCATAAGTTGTTGGTGCACATAGGTGAGCCTAGTTTATTTAGGTTGTCGGCTTGTTAATTTAAACACCTAGTTTTATTCCGCAATTATCAAGCCTAAACCGGAAAAGTTTTAAACCGCCTATTCACCCCCCCCCCCTCTAGGCGACATCATTGTCCTTTCAACATTCACAAGAGTGATGTCCGGTGCCACTACCACCTTGCCGAGTCCCATTACCTTAGACTTTGATTTGTCACCAAATGTAACGGTTATATGATCATCATTAGGCTTCAACTCCGTTACAAGCTCCTTGCTTCCGGTCATGTGACTAGTGCACCCACTATCAACTATCCATTTCGATCCGCCGGAAACAAGGCCCTACACACAATCAATTCTTTGATTTAGGTACCCATTTTGCAATGGGTGCCTTTTGGTTAGCAACAAGGGTCTTTGGAACCCAAATAGCATACTCAATATAACCATCAAATGGACCAATGTATCTAGCATAAACATCCCCATAATAATCAACATATAGAGCATAGTTGGGGTTAGATACGCCCGCAAAGTCATTACGAGTGGGTGTGCCCCTAGTGACACTTCCACTCGCAACGTAATCTTTCTTGGCTAGAGCGGGCTTGGCCTTCTTCTTGGTCTTCTTCTTCTTCTTCTTGGCAACATAGCCTAGACCCTCTTTTCATTTGTGAGTCACTTGCTCATGAAGAGGGGTAGCAAGTGACTTCTTACCCTTATCAAGAGAGGTCTTGGCCGTAGTTGCCATGGAAGAAACAAACTTCACCCTAGCAACATCCTCAATAACAATAGCATGATCATTTAAAGGAGTGGAGGTGCTAGGTTTCTCAAGGTTTGATAACCGAGTTTGAAGTTGATCATGAGACTTGGTAAGAAGATCATGTTCACTTGTCAATGCCTTGTGAGCATTGTCAAGTGACTCAAAGTCTTCCACTAGTCTAGCATGAGCAGCCACAAACTCGGCCTTTTCATTTTGCACAAGTTTATATCTAGCAAAGTAAAGATCACGATCCTTAGTTAGCTTGGCAACATCGGAGTTATGAGACTCCACAAGAGTTTTAAGTTGCTCTTGAAGAAGAGCATGAGCTTCTTGTTCATCTTCTAGAGAAGATTGGAGAGATGCCTTAGCATGGGCATCTTCTCTCTCAATCTCACCTTTGAGCTCAAGCTCATCCTCAAGCTCACCTATACGACTCATAAGAGAGCCAAAGTGTTTCTTGCCAACCCCTTGCAAGTTAGTCATGAATTCATCAAAAGCAATAATTTCTTGTTTGATTTCAAGACTAACTTCATCATCAAGATCATGGGATATAGAAGTAGGAGGCAATTTTACCTCGGATGCCTTAGCCATAAGGCATCTTTGTCGGCCCAGTGGATTCTAGGGTGTGCAGAGCCCACTCTCCACTCGCCGTACCCGCGACAGCATCTACAAAACGGCTAAGGACCAAGCAGACCGCTTGAGGAGCCCCCCGAGGCGGAAACCCCTGGAGGGGACTTGAGGCGCGTCCGGAGGCCTGAAGGAGGTTCCCCCCGAGGGCGTCCCACTTGAGGGCTCTCTCCCTCTGAGGGGAGCCAGCACGGCCCCTCCCCCTCTAGAGCCTCAGGCCCCCGAGGGGATACTTCGCGGCGAAGGAAGCGCTGCAGAGCGCACATGGGCTCTGCAGCAGCCGCAGGGTGACGCGCGCACCTGCGCGCGCGACAGCGCCAGCGCCGCAGTTGCCGTCCCGGTGATAAAAGGAGTCAACAAAGCTCTGTGGCTCCTGCGCCGCTAACGTGGCTTACCTCTTTGGTGATAAAGCAGTTGGCCGGCGCAACGCTCCAACGACGACGTCACCGCGGGCGCTCTCTATGGTCTCTGCCGCATCTGCGGGCCGCTCTGCAAAGCCTGCGGCCTGTCGGCCACGGCGCGCCGCTTTAGCGCGGAGGAGCTGCGTCCAAGGACGGAGGAGACAGCTGCCCTGCCACGAAGGCAGGCTTTACGACCATGGACCGAGTCCATGGACGAGCGAGTAATGGTGCACCCCGCTCCGCCGCTCGTCGCCATGTGGGAACCCTTCCACTGCGCAGGTCGCAGGGATGAGGCCCGGGACAACTATTTAAGGAGAGGGGGCACTTCCGTAGGAAAGGGACCGGGGGGAATTGGATCCCGAATTAGATAGCGTCCTCCACCTCCGGACCTCCTGAGCGCCCGGAGGCTCGCTGTACTGCAGTCACCACAGTGCAATTCAGACAAGCAGGAGTAGCGGTTTTACCTCATCTTGAGGGCCGTGAACCTGGGTAAGGGCCGGTGTCACTCTCTGTCGTGCAGCTCCGCTCCAGGCACCGCGAGCAACGTCGCGGCGCGCAGCGAGGGTTGTTTGACCTCCGTGTTCAGTCCCCCTTCGAACCTCTCTTCGGGGCGAGGCTACCCCTGTTACGTGGGAGTCACTCTCCGACAATCTTGCATTCTTGATGATGGGGCTCTCATTTGGGGATGAGAAGAGTGATGAAGTGGTAGAAGTAGTGGCTATAGCGGCCACTTCACTTTGAGTGTCTTCCTTGTCACTATCTTCATCATCGGAGGGATATTGCTCTTGGGTCACCAAAACAATCTTTTGGTTCTTCTTGAAAAAGGGCTTCTTCTTCATGGGTAGTGGCGCCTTGCTCTTGGGCTTGGCCACGAGCCTCCCATCATGCTCTTCTCTTCTCTCCCATGGACAATCTATAACAAAGTGGCCTTTGTCATCACAATTATAGCAAGTCCTCACCTTGTTACCTTGGTTTTTTCCATTGTTTGGAAACTTCCTATCCATCCTTGCTTTGGCCTTCGAGGGATTCTTCCAAAAAAATCGAGCCGTAAGAGCAAGATGTTGGTTGAGAGAACCTTGGTAATGATCATGTGATAGCTCGATAGAGTCATCACAATCATCATCATCTTCTTCTTCAACGGTGGCCTTCAAGGCAACCGATGCGTGCTTGTGCATCCCAATAGCTCTTGCTCTTGCATCTTGAGCAATCTTGGCGGCAACCTTGTAGGCGGTCATCTCTTGCATTACTTCATTGGATGTCAACTTGGCGTAGTCGTGCCTTCCTTGTAAGGTCATCAAGTCCGCTTCCTCAAAGGGCAAGAGTGTGCTCACGAACTTCCTCTTGATCCATTGGTCATCAATGTAGACCGCACCGAGGCTTCTAAAGGTAGTAGCAATGGACACCAACCTCCGGTACATGTCCTCATGGCTTTCACCATCCAATTTGAAGAACCCTTCCACCTCGTTGCACAAGGCATCATACCGGTTCTTCTTCATGCTCTCATTACCGACAAAAATGTCGGAAAGAGCATCCCAAACTTCTTTGGCGGTGGAGAGATGTTGAATGAGAGGCATGTCCTTTTCTCCAACGGCCACTTGAAGCTGGTGGAGAGCGGTGGCGTTGAGTTGACCATCAACCACCTCTCTCCTTGTCAAGTTGGTTGGGTCATTGGCCTTGAATCCAACTTGAATGATGCGCCATAACTCCATGGAAGCACTGCAAATATGAGACTTCATTTGAAATTGTCATTGAGAAAAATGTTGAGGTTTAAGCTTTGGGGGATCGGTTCTAATGTTAACTTGAGGGTGTGGAATGGGAGGATCCGGAGAATAGGTGTGAAAGACTTTATTATATTTCTCTCCGGATGGTGGGGGTTTAGTGGAGCTAAGTGGTTCATCCTTTCCATCCTTTTCCAAAGAAATACTCGGAGGCGTTTCCTTGGACTCACCCGTATATGATTCCTTGAAGGGATCACCTTTCTCCTTAGGAGATAGTGGGGTTGAGGGAGAAGCATTCGAGGTTTCCTTAGACTTCAAAATTGCATGAAGCAATTCATTCATCTTTAGGAATTGGGCCTCCACGAATGATTTCAACAAGTTGAGATCGCCCATGGTTGCCCCCTTGGCATGCGCCTCCGCCAACTCCAACTCGCGGGCGGCCCTCTCGGTTTCGGATTCCGACATCGTATCACTTAGGCGGTAAAGCCCTTAAAAGTGAACCTGGCTCTGATGCCAATTGAACGGGAATCCGGCACCTAGAGGGGGGGGGGGGGGTGAATAGATGCTATTACAAATTTTAACTCTTTTCAGTTTGGGCTTAACACAAAGGTAAATTCTCTAGATATGCAACTAAGGTGAATTTACCTAAATGACAAGCTAAGCAATTAAAAAAGACACAAGATAAATATAAGTGCGAAACAAGCAAGTAAGGGGGTAAGGATTAGGGGAACCAAGTGAAGCACGCGGAGACGAAGATGTAATCCCGAGTTCCACCACAAGGGTGTACGTCTCGTTGGAGAGGTGTGGGTCACCACAATAGGTTGACCACAACGCCACAAAGGCTCACCTTCTTCTCCGATGAACTCAACCACAAAGGTTGCGGGTTCACCTTCCACTATTGATCCCCTTTGGGGCGGAGATCGAATCCCTTACAACAAGCTTGATGCACACACCCACAACTTAATTGGGGGCTCTCAAGATGACCACAACAGGTCAAGGACCACAAAAGGTCAAGGCAACACCAAGAAAGCAACAATGGTGAACTAGGTTTTCCCAAAGGAAACCCTAGCCACGAAATCCCCAAGTGAATGGGGAGGAAATGCAAATCGCTTCGGTGAAGTAGTAGATCGGGGTCTTCTCCTTCAATCCTTCAAAGATCAACGGATTTGGGTGGAGGGATTGGGAGATCTTGAAGATTTGAGCTTGAGCAATCAATGGGGAGAGAGAATCTGAGAGCTGGCTTGTCCCAAGGTAGGTGAAGGGGTATTTATAGCTCTCCCCAAATTCTGACCGTTGGCTGCTTCGACGACCCGGAAATTCCGGTATAAGTCATAACCGGAAATTCCGGTCACCCGGAATATCCGGTCCAAAGGAAATTTCCGGCTGACGGCAGAACGTCTTTGTCTTCTTTCCTTAGCCAAATTCTTGAAGCTTCTGAGGGTTACCCGGAAATTCCGGTTCCATAAAATTTCCGGGCTGAATTTCCGGTTGATGGCAGAACGTCTTCAGATTCTTTCCTTAATCACATTTCTTGTGGCTTCTGAGGGTCACCCGGAAATTCCGGTTCCCTGAAATTTCCGGGCTGATTTTCCGGTTGGAGGCAGAACCACTTTTCAACTTTTCCTTAGTCAAATTTCTGCGAAGTTCTGGGGACCCGGAAATTCCGGCCCTGGGAATTTCCGGTTCCAATATTCCGGTTCCTGGAACTTTTCCAGAACAACTTCTTCTTTGCATTTTTGGCTTTGATGCATATGATTTATAATCATACACTAACTGAAATACTTAGCATTATAGTTAGTACGTCATTGGTATTGTTAACTAACACACAAAACACAAGGGATTAAGAAATGTTCTTTCAGGGGGCTCCGGAGGCTCCCCACGAAACCCTAGAGGAGCCGCCGCCGCCGCTGGCGGTGGTAGCGGCACCCCGTCGTCAAAAGGCGGCAGGGAGGAGGGGCCGCGCCGAGACGAACCGAGTTCGCGCGGAGGAGGTCGTCGACCGGCTGCGACGGGTGGTGGAGTAGGCGGCGGCGCACGGCGAGCTGGAGGAGAGGAGCGGCAGAGCAGCTCGACGAGAGGTGCGGGGGCCATGGAGGCATCGGCGAGGTCCTGGCCCTTACGGTCGGGAGGACCTTGACGCTGGCGCGGTCCCCTGGTTCTGGTGGAGGTCTGGAGCGCTGCGGCCGGGCGCTGCTGCTGGCTCATGGAGGCAACCGCCAGGTTGCGGAGAAGCAGCGCAGCGACCCTGCTGGTGGCGGCGCGGCCCAGATCTGGGCCCATCCGGGCCCGATCTGGGTCTGAGGGCTGCCGTGGTGTCCTGCAGCTGTCCGGAGTGCGACAACGGCGACACAGGCGGTCCTTCGTCTGACCTGGAGGTGGAAGACGGGGGAGAGCTGCTGGGAGTTTGGGATTGGTCTTGCTCGTGCGCGTCGTCGGTGTGCCATGTCGCATCAACCACGGCTCTTAGGGTCTGCGGCGGCGGCGGTGTGAACAACGTGGACAGTTGCCCCATTCCGGTGGGCGAGAAGGGAGGTGTGCGACGTCACCGACGAAAGTCTTTGCCCGTTCGGGCCGGCGACGACGGCGCCCGTGGGTGTCGTTCCCTTATTGGAGGCATCGCCGAGGTATGTCGACACCGTACTCGCCCTCATCCCGGTGTGGTTGATGTCTCCGGGCGAAAGCCTAGGTTTGGAGTTTGACCGACGCGATAGCGGCGCTCTTGGCGGCGTCTCTCCATCGGAGTATCGTGTTTGGAGACATGGCTTGGAGGTCCTAGGTTGCAGTCCTCCGGTGCTTGCTGCTTTCCAAGTCTGTGATGCAAGGACGCTATGCACACCTTCGCTAGCAAGGCCAAGACGACGCCTTTCTCAAGACGGACCGAATCCCGCCATCCACCTCCTTAGGATGGTGCGTCGACAAGAAAAGTCAAGATGGAGTTGTTCTTCTTGGAGGCGGCGGCATCGGTTGAGACGCAGCCGTGTTGATCAGAGTAGGATAGGTTCTTCTTCTTGTTGTTGTTGTTGTTGTTGTTGTGTGGGATGGTTGTCTACGGACTAGCCGGTGTGAAATGTTTTGACAGTGTTGTGCAGAACGGACTGTCACTTTATTATACTCAAATCTCTGCTTTCTATAAAATTAAGGTACGCATTTGCGTCCTCTCAAAAGAGAGCAGACGACCAGAGTTCAGAGAGCTCTTAGTCGTGTATAATTGCAGTCATGCTACGAGGTTTAATTCCAACTTTGACCCTGGTGCGCCGCCCACACGGTCTTGACTCAGCTGGGCCAAATCTAAGCCTCGTCAAAGCAGGCCGTCAGATAAATGACAGCAATTGGCGGGCCGTGCTACGAGGGTTCTGACTTTGACGGTCTCCGTTGCAATACTCTGATTTGGAAGGAATTTAAATGTTTATTAAGACTCCGTTTATACAGATGAAGGTCGGTTCCTTTCTTTACACCAGGTAAGCAAGGGCGAAGCAAGACTGCACCAGTTTGTAGCTTCAAACTGAACAACCATATGACGGCTTAATGACAGTAAACATTTTGAACGTCTTGTGCCAACGGTTAAGAAACTAATAAGAACAATGATCCATTTTCTTACTGCAAGTAGAAATCTGAAGTTTGATTGAAAATAAAACATAAAATTTGCATTTGTGAAGAACCGTATTTCCATCTCACTGACATACAAACGCAAGAAGTTTGCATTTGCGTTCAGTTCTTGGCTAAAATGATTGTCTTTGCTGACAACAAAATGAATCGGGGTATATATATGTTTCCTTTACCTCCATAAACACATTAATTCATTAATCAGAACAAATTACATCAGTTGGACTACATATCTAGGCCAAGACAAGGAAATGAAAGTGGGAGAAGGTCGGCCCACAAACCCTAGTAATCACCAGTATAGGGGATGGGGGAGACGGAGAAGGAGGCCAGAGGGACATGCACTTGAGCATGACCATATATAACCATTTGACTAATATTCACCACAAACACTAACACAATCGATTTATAAGAAAAACACTTGGAATTGTTGTTTTGAGATTCCATGAACTGATTTTTCGGGTACCAAATAAGATTCCAGTAACATTTCTCGAAAGGGGATAAAATAAAATGAATCCCTCCGATCCGGAAAAAAGCGTCGGAACAGATACTAACCAGTTGTGCTGCTCACACTGTTTTCTCATAGACACTTGAATCCTCCTTTCTGTCCCAATTTCGCAAGTTGCTGAATAAATTCCACCGCGGTGAGATCTCTGTTGTTCCATATATGGCATGCTTGGAAGGATGTGACCGCAGCCCTAGCTCAATTAAGCTCCTGTATTCAATGTAATTTCCTCCAACAATGATGAAAACAATTGCTTCTCTGAAGGGTCCTCTAAACTGCGGACCAGTTCCTGATCTAGGGGCCACCCGTGGGTCAAACAATAGCTAGTTATCCACCTCTGGGTTTGGTTTCCCTTCCATTAGGGCTTCAACTGTGATAAGAAATTATTCACACCTAACGTCACAGCACTAATGGACTGCCCGCAATGCTTCTCCACCCAATCAACAATGTTGCTCCTGCTTGCTGTGCTTGATGCAGCAGCAAATTGCGTGATCAATAAAATGGGGCTCACTGACATACAAACACAAGAAGTTTTAAAGTAGAGCAAGACCATATATAGTTAAATTGTGCACTTCCTTTCAGTTCTTGGCTAAAATGATTGTCTTTGCTGACAACAAAATGAATCAGGGCATAAAAATGTTTCCTCACTTTCATAAACACTTGCATCAGAACAAATAACATCAGTTGGATTACAAATCTAGAACAAGATAAGGACATGAAAGTTGCATTAGCCGGGTCGACAAACCCTACTAATCGCCAGTCTAGGATGGGGGGAGCCAGAGGGACATGTACTCCAGCATGGCCATACATAACCATTTGACTAATATTCATCAGAAACACTAACAAAATCGATTTATCAAAAACAATCAGAACTGTTGTTTTGAGATTCCATTAACTGATTTTTCGGGCATTCACCAAACAAGATTTCGCTAATATTTCTCAAAAGGGGATAAAAAAAGAAACAAAATGAACTGAGCATACACAGACACTTGAACATTGGACTTCTGGAATAGCTGAACTCACAAGAAGGTTCTAAATTGATAACTCATTCAAAGCAGCGCCGTAACCTGAGTTTAGGAAATTTGATACCATTTAGTCTATGCAGCCTAGATCACTCCTTGGCATCAGAGTGTCGAGCAGAAGACTATTTACTGTAATCTATAAAGCATGAATCACATCTTAACACCATAACGTCTGCTAAGAGCATATTTACTGTGATGGTAGGTTGCTGCCGACACTACCCAATCCTGCTTTCTGTCCCAATTCTGCGAGTTGCTGAATAAATTCCACCCCGTTGAGAATCTCTGTTGCTCCATATATGACATGCTTGGAAGGCTGTGATCGCTGTCCTAGCTCGATTAAGCTTCTGTATTCAATGTAGTTTCCACCACCGATCATGAAAACAATAGCTTCTCTGAAGGGTCCTCTAAACTGCCCACCAGTTCCTGATCTAGGCGCCCGCGGGTCAAACAATAGGTAGTTATCTACCTCTGGGTTTGGTCTCCCTTCCATCAGGGCTTCAACTGTCCTAGTCAGAGCCAGCTGCCTCACATCCGATAAGAGATTCTTCACACCTGCCGTCACAGCACTAATGGACTGCCCATAAAGCTTCTCCGCCCAATCAACAATGTTGCTCCTGCTTGCTGTGCTTGATGCAGCAGCAAATTGTGTGTTCAACGACTTTATCCTCTTGACATACAGGAATGCAGACATATCTACTTCTGACTCCCGCAGTGCGGCCTCTACCTGCTCGAGTTCAGAAGACGGTGGCGCCTCAAACGACAGCAGGTAGGTGACAGCCAGTCGGAGCTTATCCTCCTTGGTGCCCTTCCCTCCGAGGAGGCTCAGCAGCATGTTCCGATCCACAGTACCATTCACAAGCATATCATTCTCACACTCATAGTATCCATCCAGAGACCTCTCCTTGATCTTCCCAAGCAATGCAGTTGCAATATTTGTGTGTTTATCGATCATCTTCTTCCGTTCTGTCAGCTCTGGGAGCGAGTTGACTGCATTCATGAGGTGCTTGGTGTTGCCAATAAGATCTGTTCCATCAAACTCAACCCCATCCCTGCCACCACCGGTGCGCTGGTTCACCTCATCTACATCCTGCTTGTACTTGGCGAGCTGTGCTTCGATTTCCTCGGCCACTTTGGGGAATGGCGACCAGCTGTTTGCCACCCAAAATGGGTCAGAATCATCCAAATCGTACTTCTCCGTTGGCAACTTCAACTTGTTGAGCTTCAAGCTGAGCACGTCATGGACCAACGGGCGGTAGCTCCAATCGTGTTGTATCCCCACCGACAACTCGAAATTCCTGTCGAACAGGCATAGGACCGGGCGCTGGAACGACGAGGCGGCGCTGGACGCGGCCTCGGTGAAAAGGTTTGGCTTGGCTAGAAGGTGATCCCGAAGGCGTGCATCCAGCGCAGCGGCAACCATCTCGGCAGGCCCGCCTCGGGCGCACCTGATAATGGGCACGGCGCCTAGCGTGGAGGCGACACAGAAGAGGCCGAGCGCAATGGCGTCGACGAGCGCGGTGATCTCCGCATCGGCGGCGGCAGGGTCGTTGAGGGCGACGTAGGCGCGCGGCTGGGCGAGCGAGAAGAGGCCGTCCTCGAGGCAGACGAAGTCGAGGTACTGGTCGGCGACGCGCGCCATGCGGTGCGCCGAGCGGGACGCGGCGGTGGCGACGGCGAGGCGCTCGAGGACGGGCCGGGGCACGGAGGTGGAGAAGTTGACGTGGAACGAGGCGTAGAGCCCCGCGGCGGCGTCGGCGGCGATGCGGTCGGCGTTGGCGGGCGTGGGGCGGACGAGGTAGACCGCGGGCGCGTCGGCGACCTGCTGCCGCGACTTGTCGATGTTGAGGTGGAGGGTGACGCCGTGCCTGCGGAGGTCGCCCACGCGGAGCACCGGCGAGAGGAGGGAGATGCAGGGGCCGTCCATCACCAGGATCTTGTAAGCCTCCTCCTCCCCCTCGCCGCCGCCGCCGTCGGGCGACGAGTGCTGCTGGTTCAGGTGGAGCATCCGCGTGATCAAATCTGGATCAGAGACTGAGTTGTTACAGACAGGGCACCGTGGAGATCGACAGGGGGGGAGAAGAAAGGCGGGTTGGATTTCGAGCTTACCGAGTTGCTTCTTGCGGAGGCTGAGCGCCATGGCGGTGCTCCGGCTACCGTCGGGGCGGATCGGATCTGGGAGAGGAGGGAAGGGAAGGGGAGAAAAGAAAGTCGGGAACGGAGAAGAGAGAACTACCAGCAGCAGCAGGAAGAGTCGAGCAAATGAGGTTGCTTTGTGACAAAGCCATCCAATCGTGGCCGTTCATCTTAGTTTGGATGTCCATATTCAAACATAGAATTGAAAATTGAAATTGTGTTTCTCAAATTCTGCCTATTGATTGTGTTTAGAATCCAATTTCATGGAACGGAACTATAAATAAAAGATGTCTTCTCCAATTCAGAGTATCGCACACTTCAATTTAGAGTGTCCAGTTTCATGAACGGGCGGCGGTGTAGGGGCCAACACAAAGAGGCTCTCGCAGCGCTCGTCGTGCTCCTTCTGGAACCACTTGTCCCAGTAGCACGAATGGGGCAAGAAGGCCGGGTCATTGAGGTACTTCTCTAGGAGCGTGTCACTCGATCTCCAGGACCCACCCAGGACCGCTCGCTGGAATCAGTGGCACCGGAATCCGATTTAGATTCAGGTGCATGTAGTCCGGTATGTGGACGTCTGGCCAAAACACCGACGGTGTATGCTCCAAGTGCCACTAGCGCACTTTGATGGGGACTAGCAATGACGGCGCTTCGGCGGCCCCCCAACCACCACCACGCCCGGTGGCACGGTGATGAAAGGCGCCGGAGCCGGGGCAGGTAACTACGCAGAGGAGGAGGGGAAGCGCTGCGTGGCGTAGATCTTCGCCGGTCGGAGCAGGAGTCGGCCTCATGGTCGTGATTCCCCTTGCCACATTGCGCCGCCTAGGGTTTGGCTGTTAGCAGGGGAACACGGCGGGGCCTGACTCGGTGTGGATGGTCGTCGTTATCCACACGACTGAGTTAAAAAAGGACTAGGGTATGGAAGACGATGAAGCGGTCGGGGCGTTGCTAGGTGGGGTCAGGCATGGCCATGGGAGGACTCGAATGGACGTGCGGTCGGTTCGTCTCTTGTCCACCTCGACGCAGAGCTGGCCAAATTTACTCCGAAAATTGGTCAACACGGACATGGACGAAAAAGGTACCAAAGGCCAAAATACGTCCCCACGTTGGGCCCTGATTTTGGCCGCGCCGACCCAAACAGATAGAAAGGTCGACGTATTGGACTTACTTTTAGGACGCGTGGTACTTATAAAAGAGTTACTCCATCCGTCCCTTAGGCAAACTACCTACCATTTCCACTTTGGCCACATACATACCAAAATCGAGTAAATTTTGAAAGGTAGTGTGGCTTATAAAATTGAACGGAGAGAGTACATCATGTAATATGACGAGATGTAATCTATACTTCTTATAAAACAAATCCCCACTAAGGGGTCATTTAAGTTTTCTATCTTGACATCCCGGATATTCACATCACCTACTATTTTAGCCACACAATTGTCTAAATAGACAAAAAAAAATAACATATCATACCTCTTATTAATTCAACATTATCAATAAAGAGTGGTACTGTTTTTTTAGGACTGGATTGTTGTCAAATACACAACCATTTCATGTCGGTTAAATTTAGCCTCTCAGCTACAATTAAATCTTCATACTTTTGTCGGCAACTTCTTTGTTCGAACGGGATTTTGTTGTCAACTACATATTTTATGTATGTTACAACTTTATTTACACAATGAAATTTCTAAAGATATCCCCGACGCAACGCGTGGGGTATTATACTAGTATAGAAAAAGAAATGACGGAAATATGTATTGGCTTCGGAGTTTCAGTGATCTTGCTTTTTTTTTAAATGACATATATTTATTATGGAGGTTCTCAATGATATATTATATACAAGCGTGCAAAAATCTCAATGCAATTAGAACACTTTTTAATCTACATAAAAATGATAAAAGTTCAAGATTTAATACTACAGATGGTTCACAATTCTTAGATCTATATATTTGTCATTTTTGTGTAGTTTAAAATGTGAAGTATTTTTCAATGAGATTTTGTATGCTTCTAGGATATACCATGTTCACGCATGATTTTTTCAGATATTTGTGAAACTACTAAATATTTTTTGTGTGGAATAGTGAGTTGAGGATCACCAAATCTCCACTCAAGAAATGAGCCAAGGACGGTCACCATCCCAACCATGGTCTCAGCGGAGATTTGGAACCCCGACGTCTATACGAACACGTCAATGTGTGCCCCTCTAAAGGTAAGGATGATGCACCGTTCGTCCGAGAGGAACCCGTCAGGGTTTGCAGCAAGGACTGACTAATATTGGGCATGTTTCATTCGCTCCTAACTTGATTTTGATCAAAACAAGTGAATTTGAAGTAATAGAGTCGCTGCGATGAATGGAAGTAGGGACAGTTGTGACATGAGATAAAAATAGATGTAAAGCTATGTGCCGATTGATTTGTGTGCTTAGGTTTACAATCGGACATCACGATACATCATATAGGATGGATGGCTGGACTTACCGTACACGGTCTTGATTTTTGAACAAGTCTCGGCTGAGAAAATGGTAGGAGCCTGAGTGGCATCTCCCTTTCTCAATTGCGTTATATAGAGAAGGCTTTTGTTTTTCCATGGGAGAGAAGGATGCTAATTGGGAGAAGCTTCTGCTGTTGGAAGTTCTCTCTGGGCTTACAGGCCCTGATTCCTGGGCCGTCGAATACCTACCTTCGGCCGTCGTCACCACTCACCAGCAAGAGGTGCCGAAGGGGAATCCTATTTGACGACCAGGTCGTGCGCTAATCGCGCACGCCCACCCCCACCCCCCCGTGGCGAGTGGGCCGGCCCAATAGCGCACGACCTGGCCTTTTTCCTTTTTTTCTATTTTCCTGTTTCTTTTTTCTTTTTTCTGTTTATATTTTCCTTTTTTGTTTTTATTTTTCCGGATATTTCTTTTTTCGTTTCTTTTCTGTTTTTTATTTTTTCTTACTTCGTTTAATTTTTCAATTATTATTATTTCTATGATTTTTTATTTTTCTCTATTATTTTTTATGTTCATAGTTTTTTTTGTTCATAGGATTTTTTGTGTTGACTTTCAAGAAATTTGTTCACATTCAAAATCGTGTTCGTATTTTTTGAGAATTGTTCAAATTTTTGAAAATGTTTCAGCTTTTCAAAAATGTTCATGTTTGAAAATTGTTCACTGTCAAATTTGTCCAAATTTGAAAATTGTTCACATTCAAAAATTGTTCAAATTTTAAAATGTTCACATTAAAAAATTGTTCAGATTCGAAATTTGTTTATATTCAAAATTGTTCACATTCGAAATTTGTTTATATATAAATTCTTTTTCTTTTTCATCATGCAATTTTTCTGTAAAAACTGAATGAAAAACAGAAAAGAAAAGGAGAAGCGGTATTGGGCCGGCCCATTAACGCGCGCAATGGTGGAAGGGGTGGGCGTGCGCTATTCCCGCACGACCAGGTCGGCGAACAGGAGCTCCCGGTGCCGAAAGGCCTCACGATGCGCTGTGCTGGGCTGGGCTGGGTTTGTGCAGGCCTGAATCTGAATGACGACATACTGAAGTGGTATGGATTTGCGAAGATGTGCACCTGTGTTGCTCGCTTCAGCGAAACACAACTGACAACTGAATGTATGGAAATCAGCAGCCGCTATTTGTGGGCTTCAGATAATGGTTTGCTAAAGATAGTGCGAGATTGCCAGGACGTCAATGTCAGTGCAGATTCCCAGCTCTAGTACCATCCATGTTTCAGAACCTGTGTAGCTCATTTGCCCACTAGCTCCAGTGCTCCAGCCGCACACTAATTTACTGACGCCTAACCGAACTGCCTATTGCAGCTGCTGATCACCAACAACTGTCCGCGGAGCTGATATAGCTCATTTGCCCACTAGCTCCAGTATTGCTCCAGAAGCGACTGGTATGAATCGTTCAGTGCAAGAATGATAAATTCCCGACGACCTGACAGTCCACCAGAATTCAGACCATCAGACAAACCAAGAGGATCAGAGAGAGACAGAGGGGTCGTCAGTCGTTCGACCCGAACCGATGATCGTTGAAGCTAGCAGAGGGCAAGATCGATCCGCCGCGCGCTGGACAAACGAAAAGAACAGCAGCAGCATGAATTTGCAGCCTTGTGTTGCTGAATTTCGCAGCACATGCTCGACCGATCTCCTCCTCCTCTCTTCGTCCCCAGCCGCTCCACTGCAATGCAGAACCACCGGTGGTACGTCGAGAGCAAGAACACGCAGCGGCCTGCATGCATGCAGGTGCAGACGACACACACTGGCAGGGGAAAAGGGATGCATGGCTGCAAACTTTCCCTTTTCTCCAGGTGGTCCGCTCCGCTTGTCGCCTCTGCTTCCTTCCGACGCATGGATCCATCGTCGACGACGACGAAGTCCCCAGTCTTCTCTGACCGCCGGCCGGCCGGACAGCCGGGGCCGGCGCATACGCATTGGCCGGCTGGGCCAATAATTCGGCGCGCTCCGCTCGTAGGCATTGCATGCGAACGGTGGACCGATCGTCGACAGCCTGCGTCTGTCTCTGTCGTAGTACTAGGTACAATGGTCGATCATTTGGGGGGATCACCGGCCAGCTATGGCGGCAGCAGCTTGATAGATCCTATACAAAGCTAGCTGAATTATGTGCGATCCATGCATTGCATTGCGTGGCATGGGCTCCCGGCAAGGTAAAGTCTAGCCTTGTACGAGTAGTTGTTACACTGTGAGCTAGAGCTAGCCTTGTGCCTGTACTGTCCATGGCTGTGGGATAACTGGAATCTTGCTAGGTTTTCCCTGCTGCTGCTGCTGCTGCTGGGGAGGGAGGGACAAAGGGAAGGAGGAAGATGCTCTCCGTAGATTTATGGTGTTTCATTTGTCGGTTCAGCCCTCGCTTTTCGTGGTATTTCAGCGGGGCCCTTTCTCTTTGGCGGACTAATTATAGACCAATTAAACTAAGTTACTATACTAAACTTGTATCTTGATCTCCCCAGTGCCATGCAACATCCAAACATTAGTCAATCGTGAAGGTCCTTTTGAATTCGTATACGGTCCGTCCTGACACGGGTTAGACCATATCTGCCTGTGTGTGCATGCACGTACGTACTTTCCAGGTAGCCTGCTTGTTATGATACCCAAAGTGCGAAATTCAAATGACTTGGTCAGCTGCCATGTATGCCAACCTAGGTATTTTCTGTCACGGAAAAAGAGAAGTGTCACATTTCGACGACCGTCTTCTGTCGGCAAAGGCATGGTAATCGGAACAAAACCAGCCTGTATTAGAATATCTACATATTCAACGACTAATTGTGTATTTGTCGGCGAACAACACATGATATGTGCGAGTCATCTATGTATAGTTTCTTTATGGAACCTTAACCAGCGACAAATATGCCTACACACTAGAGGGAGAATGTTCATTGCCGACGGCCTAATGTATGCCGACGGTTTTTTATCGGGCTAGTCGGCATACTACGTAATATGCCGAGCGTGCCAGAAATGTCGTCGGCATACAAAGAGTCACGTTTGTCTCATAAGGCAGCGTAAACACCCACCCAAAGTGTAGGAATGCTATGATTTTTCATCTTGTTTTGGTCAGTTGTTTGTCAGGGATGTGCAGATTCCCCATCGGCTCCTTAATTTGATACCTAGAAAAATTATTGGTGGGCTGGTCCTTCCCGAGGACCACCATCCATGCATAAAAGCAAGACCTCCGTTTCTCCTTCATGTCTTCGAATTTGTAGAAATGCTTAGAACGAACAACGGAACAACAGTGTCGGCTAAAGCTCCATCTCTCAACAAAATTGTGACAGTGATCATCTCCTGTCGGCAAATCTATCATCGCCGACAGCCAACATGTTGGCGAAACGGACCTTCGCCCACAGAGGGCAGTTTGGGCATGCATAAGCGGGCCATGTGACGTGGTTAATCACACACTAGTTGTATATTCTTAACGAGAATGTTTTTCACCCCAGCAGCCAATACAAAGAGAGACGAAGCTGAAGAAGATGCAGAGATCGATCGTGGGGCCACGATCTGCGCAGTCCTCTGCACGACACGGCGGAAGGAGATCGTAGCTACATGCCGAAGTTCCATCGCCGCCACCATGTTAGCTAGGGTTGGAGCTTAGTATAAAATTAATGGTGGACCGATGGGTGGGATCCTTCCATCGAGGCTCGGATGCACGAACTGGCATGTGCATGGGATCACGCCACACCACATGGCCCACATGATTGGCGCATGAGGTGTCTCGAGAGAATGCATGCATGCATGCTTCCAAGACAGCATCCATCCGGCTTCTTCCACCAAGATTTTATTTTTAACTTGGGTACAATCTATCATCTCCAAGATGTATACACCCTGGTACTTTATTTACTGGTAGGGATCCGAGGATCCATCTGTATCTAGCTAGTGGCAAAATGTTTATTTGTTACAATGAGTCTATTCCATCCTTCTTCCAAAGCTCCATCTCCGCGGAGCCAGAAGAGCAGAGTGAACCGAGTTACAGCCTTTGCGGAGTAGCTAAAACCAAGCTCCATAGACTCCGCGGATTCAGAAATGCTGTTGCATTAGATTCAGTGGATTGGATAGATGCTTGGGCATTATAGGAGAATTCGTACATGCTTGGGCAGCATGGCATGCAGAATTCATTGTTGTAGTTGCTTCCACTTCCATTTTCTATCATTTTGTCATGCATGATAAGTAACCAACAATTCAACGACGATATATACCCCAGCCGATGAATGGCCATAATACTGTGTAAGAAAAAAAAGATAATTGGTCCATGAAGACCACACAAATTTATTTTCGTGTTTGTAGAAAACCATACCTTCTTTAGTCTAAAATATATAGTAACTTGTCCTCGTGTAGAAGGAAAATAAACATGACCATGCTATTTTTTTTATAGTAATGACAACATAATCCAAACATGACTGTATGTTCTATCTAAAAAAATGACTATATGTGATATGTGCGAAATGTTGCAAAACAAATTCCATGACATGTTACGTAACTTGTAGACTAGTGCGTAAATGTAAGAGGTTTTAGCTTTTTATGGATTCACATGTATTTGGACGTATTATTTTTTGTGTTGATTCACTCATTTCAGACCGTATTTAGTCCACAGAAAAATGGTTAAAACATCTTATAATTACCCCAATGTGTAAAATGGCTAAAATAAAATTTGACCCTTATTGTATCTCTTAAGTTGTTTTCCTTTTACACCAAGGACTAATTTTAGTACTAGGAAAAGTCAGAAAGACAATTTCTACCATGCCCATTTTGTGCATGAGCGGATTCTTCACTGTACAATTTCGAGAACTGAGAAGGTAGGATATTTTCTGCAGCAACTTTAAATAAACTATGAAACGTCTTTATATTCCTCTTGTTGGTGATTAATTGTATGGAAAACCCCGTCCCATCACACTATTGTGGGCATACATGCTCCAAGAGGCAAGAGGGGCGTACAGGTACAGTACGTACTACGTGATGAAAAGTGGTGAGAAGAAATCCAAGATTGGGAATAATAAAAATGATTGAGGACCCTTCCAACCCAACATGGCCCATGTGGCGTGGTGGGGCCCGCTTTCGAACTGGTGAGGCGGGGGAGCTTCACTACCACTACCAGATCTGCTTGCTAGCTGCTGCTCCTTCCACTGCAAGCCAGCCAGCCAGTGGCACTGACTGTAATTCTCGCACAATTGAAGGTTCTTCTCTCTTCCACCGTCGGCTAGTGGCCGGAAGCATGCTGGGAATGGGAATGGATGGAGAGGATGGGCTGTGTACGTGTGGGCTACTTTCCTCCCATTCCCATGCATGGTTGGGATAGACAGATAAAGGAGTTTATCATGCGGAATAATGAACTTTAATTTGAAACTTGCTAGGCTTCACTTTGTGTGTTTTGTAGGCATGTTTTGCAGTTTTTTTTCCTCCGAATGTTACAGCTAGCCCCTCCTTTTTCCCAAAAAAAAAACTACGTGGAGGCCTAGCTAGCTAGCTAGAGTACCAAGCAAGGGATATCCTGCCCATTTGTTTTCCCACTCCCATTCCCATTCGCTCGTGTAAATTCCAAGTGTACTCCGTACGAGCAGCAGCTAGCACCAAAAGGGAACTTAAAAGGCAAATCCATGCATAGATGCCGCCCACTCACAGCGGTCACCGTCAGTGGATAAGAAAGCATTCCATTAATTCTCGCTTGTAAGGATTTTCCCGATGGTTGGTCCTGAGTCACATTAATTAGTACAGTACGTGATATGTTTCTTTCCGTTGATTTTTTTGGCTTCAAAATGGCTGTAAATAAGAATTGTGATCTAAATTTGCGGAGGTTTTTCAGAAATATTCGGGTGATCTAAACCGGGATGCTGACGCGCGAATAATTCGCCGAGTCTAGGATACGACGCATTCAGCCGTACACGTGCATGTTCCTAGTGATACGTATGTTGCCGTGTGCCACCCGCCCGGCAAATAGTTAACGTCAGTTTGTCAGAGGATGGACGTGACATGAGGTTCGCGGGGTGTAATTCACCGAGAGCCGCGTTAATAGACTCGGCGAATGTTTTGCCAAGTAATCCCGATAAAAAACACTCGGCGAATGCGTGTCGTTGAGGCAAATTTTGACGAGTGTCCGTTGTCGGGTGTTGCGCCCAGCAAAGTCGTTGCCGAGTTCAAAATGGGCTTCGCCGGGTATTTTGCATACCCGACAATACCGTGAATTCTAGTATTGTATGTCGTGCACTGCTTTTTATGAAGGTCTTCTACACATTTATCAGTAATAAGAAAGATAGAAATTACATAAATAGGTATCAGTGGCTCCCTGAATTCCTTTTTTTTTGTTAGAAACTTTGGCAGATACAAGGAAAAAACACCCACCAATTATAATTTTTGGAAAATAAAATAAAACAATTGTACCACACGATTGAAGATTTCTACTTCTAAAGTACTCCATATGTTCCAATTTAGTGGACTTACATTTGTACAAAAGTGAAGGTATCTAAACATACGTATAAATAAAAGTCATCTAATATGGAATGGAGAGAGTATTTCTCCTCTTTTGCAGCGAATCAAAGAGGCTTTTCATTTATATACGAAGGAAACCTAAGGGGCTTTAAAAACCTCGGTGTACGTATTCTCAAATATCGAGTGCAGCGAGTACTCCCTCCGTTCCAAATTAGACGACTTAATTTTGTATAAAATTGATGTATCTAGACATATTATAAGTCTAGATATATCTATTTTTTTAACACATGGAAGTCATCTAATATGAAACGGAAGGAGTCCTGTAGAAGGTATAAAAATTGATTACATTTTTTAGAAAATAGTGGAAAGTAGGGATGCCACCAAACTGTCGTCCCTGGCAAGCTACGCACCAATTGCCATGCAGATCATCAACCCACCAGGAGAAGCTGGCCTGCCCCATCCCCCTGACCCGATCCGGCCGCATCCACGCAAGAATCCGTCTCCATCGATCAGGTCCCCGTGTGCACTGATGCACGGCCGTCAGTCCATCCATCACTGACGACGAGCAGCCGGGCAGGGCCGGCAGACCGGCGAAGGTGGCGGTGGGTGCAGCTGCAGCTGCGCTCTGAAGAAAGAAAGAAGTTGCAGAACTGGAAAGGGCGCTGGCTGGACCGATCGCCATGGCTTGTCCGCTTCCTCCTTGGTCGCGAGCGCTTTTGGCGGAGCTAGGACCTTCCCAATTGCTGCTTCCGCTCCATGGCGCCGGCCGGCCACTGTTCCTCCAGCCGTCCCGTCCGTCCAAGCCCACCCTGCTTTTCCACCGCCGGCCTCATATATCGTCCCTTTTCGTTGTACCGCCTACTGTGTAGAGCAAATTAACCTCAGCTACCCCTCACGTACGTTCCTCGCACCGATGCAGAATTGCTCATGCATTTTGCTCGCTAGCTAGCTAGGTAGCATCCTTTCTCAACAGAAAGGGTTTGGGAGCGCGATGTTCTCGCGGTGTTCATTTTGTCCGCCACACATATCTAGGAGCTAGACGATGGTTTTAACCTGTGCCGGATGGAATATATATGGCGGCGTCATCCGGCGTTACTTGGATTTTCCGGCTACTTGTCATGCGTGTTGAGAACTTGAGAACCGTCCGTGGGAGGATAGGGATGGTGAACATGACGGTCCCTCATGCACACAATAAACCACTGGCTGTCAACGGTTCAAAATAAATCAAACTGGAGAAGTGCTTCCGTGCTCTCTGGAAAGTTTTGCTGCACGAATTTCAAAACACACCGACGACTGTGATTAGGTTCTATAAGTGACATAAGAGCACAATTCCCAATCCTTGCCCTAATCACAACCATCGGTATGCTTTAAAATTTGTGCAGAAAAATTCTCCAAAAAGCATATGAGCATTTCTCATCAGATTATTAAGCCTTTAATCCCCACAGGTCAAGCCACACTGTTGGCTTCTCGCACCAATCAATAATTCAATATACATCATGCATGACATTTTGGTACATCTATCTATTCCTCGAATCCAAAAGAGATGGAATACAACGTTGCTACGGTATTAATTGTGCATCCAACTTAATAGATGTGCAACTTAATTCAAAAAAGGAACATGAATATATCACAAGAATAGAATGTCATGTCACTTTGAACTGTACTGAAAAGCAAAAAGCACGGTAGTCTGCAGCACATGTTGTTTGGTTGCAACGTTACATGTTGTTTGGTTGCAACGTACAAAAAACCTAGAAAATTCTTTACGAATTGAATACATGACACAATTTTCATAGACACATAGTAACTTTTTCATGAAGTCTCGCCTCTTGTTAGGAATAAGGTTATAGTGTATGAAAACAATTCATAAACTTATAAAGATGATTTATTTATTTGAACAAAATGAACTCTAGGAAAATTACCTATGGACTGAAATCATATACAGTTCTTTTGAAAATGCTTCGAAGCAAAGATGCCCTACATGATATATGTCGTCACCCAGTTCCTACATACGTTACTTGAAATTCTAGCTACGTGATTTTGTTTCACTATGCACAAATATGCGGTCACCCCCGATATAGTTTCGTCATGCTACTAATAGTCAGTGCGAGAATGGAATGTTATCCTTTGATAATGTGATGGATGAGAGGAAATTAATCGACTCAATGCATCTTGAAATTATTAAATCTGTATGTTTGTGTTTACCTTTGTAATCAGAAATTATATTATGCCAATATACAAGCTAGACCCACCTGTAATAAGATGCACAAACTCATGTAGTAAACAGCACCACTGGCTGTCAGCAGTTAAGGATAATAAATTCATGGCAAACTAGTAGTAAAACCCCACAAAGATGCAATTACACCCCCATCAAAGCTTTTCATTTCTTTGGCCTCCCTGTCACTCTCCTCCGTTCAGTCCCGCTATTTAACACTTGGCGCTACCGCCCCCAACCTCTCTCTCTTTCTCCTTCTGCTTTTTTTACACCCACCCAAGAACAAGAATTCGATCCAAATTCCCATTCCACCCACTGCTGTCGCGAATTTTCACCGCCGATTCGGCCGACAGCAATGGCCTCTTTGGCCGACGAGGCCCTGCCGTCGCTGCCGCCGATCAAGACGGCGCCTTTGGCGCCCGGTGATGCCGCCTCCGCCGCTCCGTCCCCGGCAACGTCGTCGACGACGACGCAGGAGTCGGCAACGACGAAGGTGGAGGCGGCGGCGGTGACGGAGGAGCCGTCGACGCCCACGTCAGAGGAGAGCAGGCTCCGGACGCCCACGGAGTGCCCTCCGGCGCCGCGCAAGCCGCCCGTGCCTCGGATGCCGGCTGTCAAGAGGAAGTCGCGGCCCACTCTCACGACGACGACCACGTCCCGGGTGTGCCTCGCCGTGCCGCGGGACCTCTCCGCCGTGTTCCGGTCGATGCCCATGCCTCCTCCGGAGAAGCGGATCCGGGCGTCATGATGCTGCTAGCTGCCGCGATCTGCCACCGGCCGGCCGGCGGGCCTCTCGATCGGTTCGGTCGATTCATTTCTCGGATAATTCTTCCAGTTCTTGGCTTTTCTTTTCTCTTTCTCCTTCTCCTTCCTTGGGCTCACGGCCATGGTATAAATTATGATCCTATATATATAAATAAGATGTCGTTGTTCTTAGTTATTATATGTCCTTAGTTGTCCCATTGCTTCGATCGTGTGAAGGACAATTTGCAGCTGTATAATTCATTCAGGAGGCTGTTAATTTACCGCGCAGAACTCGTAAAAGAAACGCAAAGAAAAGGCTGCAAGAAAGTTCACAGTGATCTTTGTAGTAATTATGAAAGCTCTCTGAATTGTAATTATCTCCCAGTTCCTCTGTCTTCTCTCAGCTGATGCCGTATCTACAAATGATTCTGGCCAATTTAGCCGGAATCCTCTTGGTAATCGCCGTTCAGTCAGCGCACGGCGAATGTGACCCGCCGGCGGCCTGCGCGTGACGAACGAGGCAAAACCACTAGTTAATCTGGGTAGATCGATCCACCAATAATCTTACCAGAACTAATCAATTCGGACGCCCTCCCTGTCTGGTAATTCAGGGCTATTCCAGGGAGATTTTGGATGGCCTCTGTATTTTTGGTGGCGCGGCTGTCCGGCCCAATGCTGGTGAGAGAACCGACACAGAGAATCTTCGATGTTCATCAGGACATGACATAGTTTGCTCCCCTATCACTTTTTCTCCGTGGTAAATTGGATTCTTCTCTCTCTGATGGATGAGTCTAAAAAACATTGGTTTGTCTCTACCGTAACAGCCTAGAGGCGTACGCTCCAAAATCCTCAGTCTGAATTTGTCCCTACTGTAACATCCTACATGTACGTACACTCCAAACTGAACATTTGAACTGTTTATCACATCCGAGAGCAGAGACAACAAGACTCAACAGACATCAATGTCATGGAGTACACAGCAGGATCACACAGGGCCTTCCTCCAAAGTTTGCTCTCAGGGTTATTTTGTCTCCAGCTACATTGGTTTGCGCTTCACTTCTGGTTTTATTACGATCGAGCCATTTGTAGCAGCAGTGATGCACATACATACTGCCACCTGTCAGCCAGACCACAGTTTTAAGGTAGCAATAGCAGTCATGAAAACAAGCTTCAGAAACATATTCTAGAGATCAAATTGTAGTTTGCATGAACAAAATAAAATGTTACTTCTTGGATTTTCTGTTAGTACATTGTTTAATTGTGCAGTTACTTTAATCTACAAAAATGTGCAGTTTACACACATTTCAATTCAGCTCACCGAACCAACACTCTCTGTGATCTCTAGAAGAAGAGGAAAAGTTAAGTTGGTGTGGCTCCGTCACATGGGTTATTACTTGCGGTTACGGACTGTTGGCTCAAGGAACAGGTCGCACTGCGCCGTTCTGTTATACTGCATCACACCTGCTCAGCCGCACCAACTCCGTTTTCCAAGGATGATTTTTCACTTCTCTACTCACCCAGGAATGTCGTTAATTATTTTTTACCACCGTCGGCCACCAGTTGATGATATGATATACCGTGGTAATACTAGTATAATCGTCAGCACGTACGTCGTGACAGCACGTTGGGCACACTCTTGATTTTAGAATCAGTTAAACAGGTACGTAGATTAACATGGGCAGGTGGCGGTGAAGTCAAATGGGCGCCCAAGAACATTGCAAGTTGCAAGATTTCCCTGGATTTTGGCGGGTAAATAATTAGTATCTTCTTCTCTCCGCCGGAATGGGAAAGCGTTGAAATTTTCCGACAGTAAATTCTCCCTCCAGCCGTTGGTTACCTCTCTCTAGATAGATACATGGTATAAATTAATGTCTTACGTTTCTTGTGGTGGTAATGCATGCACGTCCAGGCAAACACTCTGCGATCGTGGTGCCAATTAACAGCGGTGTTAATTAGATTATTATTACTCTGCCGTTGTGTTTTGACTGTTGATATGAAGAGTGGCTGTTCATGCATATGCCGGCCAGTTAAGTTTAGTACCCGCAATGTCTCTTCTCGATCTTGATGTGCATCTTGTCAGGTCTGGCTTGCTGCCTGCATCAAGAGGCATGTTGTATGATGCAGATAACATTATTTTTACCAAGATTCTTTGTCAATTAATGTCCGTAACAGAGCTCTGGAACTAAATGGATATCTGTGTATCCATAGTTTACAAAGGGATTCGATATCCCTAAGTCGTACGAGTATGATCGTCGATCGATCCCAACAGAAGCTGTATAAAAATATATGGATGCGGCCTGTCAGCAGCTCGTCTCCATCCAGTTTGATTGATGGGTCGATTCCCTAATTTAAAACCAACCAAGATAAAAATATTGCTGGTAATAAGAACAAGAACAGTGAGTGGATGGTAACGGTGGCGACATTTTTCACCTTCTTTTGTTGGAATCTGAGCACAGTTGTGGATGGCTTGTTGACAATTTTGGATCTACATTTCCTCTCAGTAAACAATTTTCTTCCTAGTACTATTTAGAGAGAGAGAGAGAGAGAGATCACTAATAAGCACTTGCTTTTTCATTTATATGTTATTTATTTTGTAGAGCCATTGCGTGCAGCTAGCAGCAATGAGTTGAACAGTAAATCGACATGACTCCACACCATAAACATTTGGGTGTTAAATTAGACAGCTATGGTAGATCCAAACTTTGCTGGCCACTTTACTCAACCACACCAACCAGCTACTCGGTATGTTTCTAATAACAGTACTAGTGCGACTAAACTCACTATAGCCTGCCGCTTTAAGCTTTAGTAACCGCCTTCCTTCCTACATAAGCCAGTAGCTGGCGGCTGGTGGCGTCTTTCCTTAACTTGACACCACGGTTTCTACCCTTCTTCTTTTGCTAATATATTTTCTCTCATTTCTAGCCTGAATCAGGTCATTGTCTATTTTTTGCACTGTCAGGGTCAAAGTTTTGCAGTACAACCAGAGCTGAACATTAATTTGATGCATTGTGTTGATGCCATCTGTCTGCTGCCAAAATGGCAGCGGGGTTCCAAGGGGTACAATCAGCTACAACTCTGTCTTTGCATTTTTTATTCAATTCCACAGACAGTGAAATGGACCTCCAAACGGAGTTGAATATACGCTAGTCGTTACCATCATCATCATCATCATTATAGACCGGGGCTTTTTGTTGTGTTATGTATACATGTGCATATTTTGATAGAGACGATTGTTTTCTGTATATGAATTATTACGAGGAGGCGTCCATCATCACAGGTTCGAACCTTGATCTGCAAGCAACTGTTCTTTTGAAGGCTTTTTGACCACTCGGGTACTAGGCCTTTTGGGCAGAGCGAGACAACCATAGGATGCCAAGGCCATCAGTCCCAACTCCAACAGACTCCGGACTATATGTCCTGTAGATAGATAATTATAAGCACATGCCATCTTCTTCCTCCTACCCTGGTCTCTGTGGACTTGTAGAGGACCGGGTCCCCGTCACCTCAAGTGAACAGATGCAATGTTGAATCTTTTCTGATGTATTTATATACATACAGAGTTGAATCTACCTATATGCACAGTACTGACAAGGAAATGGTCACAGAAAAACTATAGCATGATCCATGCCTTGCTGTCAACACAAAAAGCAGATAAACTGTTCAGTGTTCACTATGAAATGGTTGCTAGCTTGCTGGGAACTGTTTCCAGCTCGCTTGTGCATTTCCTAGTGTGTGCTTTCTTGAGGCAAAACAGTGGAATTACAGTCTGCATATGAAACAGTGGTATCTAAAAGACAAGAAAAGGGAGAAGAAATTCTGCAGATGCTAGTCATGCTACAAGCACGGTTTTGAATTCCAAAGCTAACCAGATACAGCTGAGCTACCACCAACCGTTCCATTGATGTGAATGCTTCGGGGGCTGGTACATGTGCCACAATGGCAGATCAGTTCATATGCAGCATCGCTTCCAGCCTTCGGGGACTTGGGAGGCAGGCTTTATGTTCCACCAGATTGAGTCACGTAGATAAAAGGATCCTGATCTGGATGTGGGCAATAATACGAGTCATCAGCCGACCAGGGCATTGCCGACAGAGGGGCCTCTTCGCCATCTTCAACAGGGAGGAGTTCATCGTCGTCTGAAGCCGGTTCAGCAAAGGGTGCGTCTATGCTCTCCCAGTTCAGGTCATCTCTGCAAAGAAGGCTAGGCTCTTCACTGACCCATTCATCCAAAACATCGATGTTGTCCAGGCTAATAGGGTCAATGGCATCTCTGCACTTGCGTAAGTTCCTGCAACATATAGTGGATGCGAGTAAGTGAAAGTAACCATGTGAGTGTTTATACAGCATGCAAGCTACAATCAATTGTACCTTTCTCGAAGCTTCAGATTGTATTGAACAAAAACGACGTCAGTTAGCCTTGACCGTTCAAGCCTGTTTAGCTTTCTGGAATGAAGATACTCGAAAACATCCCAATTCCTTTCGCATCCTGTTGCACTACAGCATTGGCTAAGGACTCGTATTGCAAGAGTTTGGAGTTCTAAAGTTCCATTGCCAAAGTTCTCCCACCATGCAACTAATAAACAAAGATGTGAATTGTGAGAATAAGTATGTAGACAGGAAAATAACAACGTAAGCAACATGGGCTCTTGTCATAACATGGAAAACACCATTACCTGGATTAAGTTTCTCTCGTTGACGAATTGCTATAGGAAGGCCAAAGTCACCAGTTGATTTCTTGTACTCTTCAAGCTGGAGAAATACCTTGTCTTGGGTTTCATCATCACGGACCAAACTAGTGATTGTCTTAATAAGCCCCCTAGACACGATGCCTTGCATCTTAAAAGAGGGACTGAAGTAAATACCGGGATTGAAAAAACATCCTGCTGCATGCAATGGACTATGAAGTTGCTTCTCCAACCTAGCATCAATTACTCTAACGTAAGGCCCATATAGACATGCATTTTGCATCATTCTTCTCCTTATTGATTCCTTTGCCTTTTCCATCGCATCATACAGGTAACCCATTGAAGGTTTTTCATTGCTATCCACTAAGCGTAGTACACGCAGCAGTGGCTCAGTGACTTCCGCTATATGTTTGCACTGGGCCCAAAAATCGGCATCTTGCAAAATAACAGCTGCTATCTCTTTCCCGACACCACCTTTAGAGTAAGTTGATTTCACCCATTTGTTACTGGTAACCATTTGACGTAGTTCTTTTTCAAATTTAAGAATGCACTGGAGACTGAGAAAATGTGTAGCATATCTTGTGATGGATGGACGGCACAGATCTTTACCTTTTGTGAAATCTTTCCTCATCAAAGACAAAACCCATGCATGATTATATATGAACTTTGTTATCTTCCTTGCTTTACTCAAAGTTTCACTGATCATAGGGAAATATCTAGGATCTGCAAAATTTTCCAACATCGAATCGATGCAACTTGCAGCACATGGAGACCAAACAAAAGTGCCATATCTTTCTTCCAGAAGATTAACCGCCACCTTGTATGTTGCATCTATCTCAGTGATAAACTGAACAACGTTTTCTGCTCCAACTTCTGTAACAACCTGATCAAAGATCGCAAGTAAAGATGCTTCCTCTGCTGATGTATCCACAGATTTCAAAAACATGGTACCTCGTGGACAGCGCACAAGAAAATTTGTTATATTACCCTTTCCAAGATCTGTCTGTCTGTCAACAATGACTGAGCAGCCATATACACTCCATTCTTTCTTCAGATCATTAAGGTATTCACGAATGTCATCAGCGACGTGTTTCAACAATGGGCCACGCAGGTCATGATACGATGGTCCCTCGAAGGTCAGTCCAGCAGATGCTATGGCGTGTAACATTGGCTGATAGAAAGGAGATTTGGCCGCACTAAAGGGTATATTAACATCATGCCACCATCTAGCCATAGCAATTCTAGCATTGCGTAACAGATCATTTGGAGCACCTAAGCCATCCCTGCTATCTTGAACCATGTCTTCTGGAGCTACCGGTCCATCACTGTTTGGTTCTGAACCTATAACAGCTTCTGGAGAAAGGCATCCTGATCTTTGCTTCCTTGACGGTCTAAATTCACTCGCAGAGCCTCCTTCCATCGTCTTATTAGTATCCGAAGAATCGTCAAAACGTGAATTCTGGCCAACTCTATTCTCATTACGTGTTCTGTTCCTTCTTTCCTCTTTTATTCGCAGCTCATCAACTAATTCCATCATCTGACGCTTGACATCTTTGGGCACCTTCCTGCAAGATTCAACTTGGCCTGGAACTCCAGCAAGATGATATTTCAGGCGCGTAATGCCGCCGCCACCAATCTTCTTCCCACAATGACGACAAATTATGCCACTCCTTGAATCGGCATCTGCCTTTGCATGGCTCCAAGCATTGTGTAACAGATCATCCGGAGCATCTAAACCATCCCTGCCATCTTCAACCATGTCTTCTGGAGCTACCAAGCCACCACTGTTTGGTTCTGAACCTGTAACCTCTTCTGGAGAAAGGCATCCTGATCTTCGCTTCCTTGAGGGTCTAAATTGACTTGCAGAGCCCCCTTCCATCGTCAAATCAGCATCAGAGGCATTGTCAAAACGTATATTCTGGCCAACTCTAGTTTCATGCCGTATCCTGTTCCTTCTTTCTTCCTTTATTCGCAGCTCAGCAACTAATTCCAGCATCTGATGCCTGACATCTTTGGGCACCTTCCTGCAAGATTCAACTTGGCCTGGAACACCAGCAAGATGATATTTCAGGCGCGTAATGCCGCCACCACCAATCTTCTTCCCACAATGACGACAAATTATGCCACTCCTTGAATCGGCATCTGCCTTCGCATGACTCCAAGCAGGATTTTTCGAGGAAGCTGGAGGTGATGCCATGTAGGTGCCTCCGGGTTGACGGGGTCTCGGTTCTTATATACAGAGTTAAAGCAAAATCAGTCAGACATGTTGCAAGGTAATTATATCACTGCACATTTGCTACATACAAGCAAAGTATAAAGCTTTAAAAATACAAGAGTAATACCCTAAAAAAACTAAACCTTTTGGTAATACATTCAGTTTATCAGAATATTAAGTGCACATCAGCAAAAAAAAAAAAAACGTGCTCATCTTGTTCATTGTGCACAGTCCTGTCATAGTACATTCCTGTTAAACTTGAAATAAAAAACATCAAAGAAAATGTACTTCTACATTCCTGTTTGTACTTCTACATCCCGCCTTGTTAGCTGAGCTAAACAGTGCAATTTTCACAATAACCACGGAATGAAGGCTTCCCCTAGATTAAGCTAGAAAACAGCTGCCGATTCCAGTGGTTGTCTGTAAGACTGTGACGCAGCTACGCAACACCTATCTATCACAAGCCACAGCGTCAACACCTCACACAAGGTACTTCGGTGGTAACCGGTGATCCGGACTGTGTGGTGATCGAAAACCGCCCGGTTTCTTTCAGCTCGACTGAACCCGCGTTATCCCCTATCATGAAACGAAAATGTACTGGCATGTAGTGCACTGAACACAGTAGGAATGGAGAGAACGGGGACGGACCCACCTGTCGCCGACTAGCTGGTGGAGGTCGAGGCCGAAGTCGAGCTCGAGCTCGCCGCCGCCCGCCTTGGGGGTGCGCTCCTGAAGGCGGAAGGTTTGCTGGGCACTAGGCAAGCTCGGAGACTGCGGAGGCCGGGAGGAATATGGGTGGCGTCGGACGAGAAACCGGCAGTTATTCAACGCCCGGGAGGTAGGGGGGCTAGGGCGGGAGCGGGCGGCGGCTACCGGCGCACATCGGCGAGGTTTCCATGGATTCCGGCGGTTACCGGTGGGGATTCGGGGGTGGTTTCCGTTAGGGTTTGTCTATTTTTTTAAGCGCCGTGGGGGTTTGGCTGGGCTGAATTGCGTGATGCAGGACGAAATGTAACTAGAATTGTGGGCCATCAACGTGGACTGATGGAGTGTTCAAGGCCCAATATCGAGGTCGAGCCTCGTCTCTATATCGAATATGAAAAGGGAATCCGCTCAGAAAAAGAAGGCTATGAAAAAAGGAACTTCAAAAATACACTACGAAAACTTCAAGAAGAAAAAAAAACTTCAAGAAGAGGACACAGCAAGACAACTCCATGCTCTATTAGATGGCCCCTCCAATAATCATGCTAAGTACATTTAGGTACGATGGGTTATATCACTACTTAACAAACATCGGTGCAGAACTGGAACTTCAAAGAAAAAACTTAACAAACAAGCCTATATGACTACTACAGTACTTTAAGGAACAAATTTGCGTGTAATTTGCTTCTTACACACTAATTCTGCATCAACTCCAGCTGCAAAATAAGGACGGGTCTCTTAACTTTGTTATAAAATGTTTGATTTGTTGTCTTCAAAAAATTTGCTAAAGCGGCGAAGTGAGCCTAGCTCAACTGGTTTGGTTCCTTGTAGTGGAACCAGCCCACTCAAGTTCAAGTCCCAGACTTGGCATGGGTGCTCGCATTTTACTGAATTTAACCGGCGTTATGCTTTCAGTGGTGATTTCGTCAACCTCAAGATATACCGTACCAGTCTGTCGGAGGTGCTCATAGGGGTATGGTTTGCGTGTGTGCGGTTATAGAGGTGTCTGTACGTGCGTGTTTGTGAGCGTCTGCACTGTGTTTCTCAAAAAAAAAAATTGCTAAAGCGGATAGGAGTCAATCAAACTTAGCACAGAAAATTCTGGAAAAATCAAAAGATTGTGTGTTAACTTCAACAGCTAACATACATACATTGTCGAACATCATATAAAATTTCCCATTTCTTGTATCAAATGAAGAAACTATCAGCAAAGCTCTCAGCAGGTAGGCCACAGCAGAATGCTCGAGCAGAGGGCCTTCGTCTGATGGTTGTGATTCATGATGGTGGCAACCAAGTCCCTGGTTTAAAGCTGGCGCCAGTGCCTGTCGGCTCGGAAGTCCTGAAACAGAACGAACATGGGTTCAAATTAACGGAATCAAATGAAGATAATACTAGCAGTTTGTTTTCTTCTCTTTTAGCTTCCAAAGTAGCCAAGAGTTGATTTATGAGTGGATATGCTTCAGTTCTATCCTCAAACTTGCTGTATCTACTTTATTTACATATGATCGAACAATATCGTATATAGTTCATTCATTGCAGAACTGCACTGCGTGATTGAAACCAGATACAAAACAGAAGGCAGACATCACTCTCAAAATAAAAAAAAGGCACAATAGCATACACGAGGCAATGATGGCATTGTAGACTTGGAAGAAAATAGCTAGCGAATATATGACATCTCAACACAAATAATACTAACATTTAGAGAACAAATGTTGTATTGGAACATACCTGTCAGTATCTGTTGTGCCATCTTCTGTATCAGTCCGGCCATTAGGTTTAGACTCAGATCCTAAACAGCACAACAGAAAGGTTATCACACATGTTTGAGCTGCAATTTATCACATAATCATAATTCACAATAGATACAGGATACGACCAAGACTATGTTACCTTTCTTTTGATCTACAGAAGTACCAGGGAACTGCTGCGTAAAACTTCTCAAATTTGGAGAATCGGTTTTCCCTGTATTCGAAAGAACATCAATAGCAAGCGTTTAAGCAACAGGATAGTACTGATTCTCATTCTTTAGAAACACAATAGGGCAAATTCTTTGGGAAAAGTTAATGGTTCCAGTATAATGATTTGCTAGTTGCTTACAAGCTTTGTCAGTAAAGAACGATGTCAAGTATTAGTTTCCCTGCCATCGAGTTTCTGAGGGATAAGGCTGGAAACTAGGTGGTGCAAATAACTACAGAATGGTCCGAAAGGTGTTGGTGGAACAGGATAAATAGCGATAAAAGTTTTCACGCACTGAACAGTCAATTGAAGGAATTCCAAAGGGATATACAAATGCTGATAGAAAAAATAGAAGATAGAGTAACATAACATAAAGAACGTACCAATTTTCTTGACTAGTCGGACTCCAGCCTTTCTTTCCTCTTCTTCTTTCTTCTTGAGAACTTGATTGAACATAGATTAAATGTATGAGGTGGAGCAAATTCATGAACCAAAAACAGATATAGTATTTTATTAAAGAGGGCCTTGACGACACAAAACTTATATGAATAAAATATTCTATTTGCAGCGAAGTACAGTAAAAAAAGCTTCACATGGGTAGAAGGCAACTTGTGCAATGGTACATAAGCATACATTTGTAACAGTTTTGAAAAATGCGAACAGAAAGTCAGATTACACGCTGATTGGTCACCACTCCAATGTGTTTTCTTTATGACTGAGTAAATCTAGATATACAGTTCACACCTGGAGTGACATCCAATGTTGAAGAAAACTGTTAATCGGTAACTGACCGGTCAGCTAATCGGTGACCCTACGAGAAGCAATTGACCGGCCGATTAAAGGTCGAGTTGGCCAATTTTTTAACAGTGGCAACATCCAGTCCTAACTGATAGAGTCTAAACAGATCAAGAGAAAGGAGCTGGGGAGAAGGATGGCACCAACAGGACCAGGGGGCAAGAATGTGTACTTGGGTTGGTGTGAGTCTTTCAAGTATGGTATGGAAGGGAGACTGGCTGCACGGTGTGCTACAAGTGTCAATGAGATGAATAACAGCAAACTATAGAATAAAACTGAGAGGTTCTAATCTCCATCTCCCTTTCTGTCATTTTCACTGATCCCCAATTTCTGTAGGAGTTCCACTATCTGTTGTGTTTCTTGAGAGGCAGTCCTATGTCAATATCAAGGACATAACAAAGAGAAGCTATCCTCATTAAGTTGGTTCATGCTTAATAGACTAAGTTTCAAATGCATATCATACCTATTATGAAAGGGCGCACAAAAGTGCTACTTACTCCTTTGCAATCAATTAAACATTCAAGAAACTGAAGTCTCTGTATTGGCATTCCAATTAATTGGTGGAGTGCTTGTAGTGACAAATTTTTCCAAGTTATTTTGCTTCATCCCTTGCGTTGTAATAGACTCTTGCTCCCAAAATTATTATACAGTTTCCATTAAGCAGACACAAATAAAATTTCGCATCAAAGGGGATTATACAAATCCCATTTCTACTATGTACTGAAAGTAATCAGAGTTACTGAATTAGCACAAAATGCATGTAGTAACAACTATAAGGTAGACTGCAGCAACAACAACAATAGCTACCGCATGCCTATGAGTGTGAGCCCAACAAACAATAGGCATTACTCATGAGAGCATACATACACAAATTTTGCTTGTGTTTCACAGTCATCAAACATCTTTGATTCACTCTAATGCACATACTTGTTGTGCCTTTTTGTAGCACACCCGTACATAGCAATGATGACTATGAGATAGTTCAACATTTTACGCAGAACATAAAAGCTCCAAGTAATAAACATACACGTTGCTCAATGGCATACTCCTACTTGAAAAAACATGTTGAAACCTATTGTGCTTGCCCATACAGTAACAGTTTTAATAAGCAAAACACATAATAGGCAATGAATGAAGCTTAACAACTAAAGCATAAGAGGGGCTACGAGGTGGGATCACCGGATACATACGTTCAACATTTTGCCTGACACGCTCACGCCTCGCCTCCAGTTCAGTCAGTTCCTGTCTCGGTGTAGCAATACATCAGTACCGGGTGCAATGAACATACTGCTTCCCTTACTACTATGTATAAAGAAGTAAACAATCTATGCACAATTTCCAGATAACGATGTGACTAGCACGGTCTTACTCCTTACCTCTGGTGTCGGAGCTTTCTTCCTTTGTCCATTCAACCAGCAAATCCACTCAACTACAAGCACGCCGCAACTATCAGATACCGTCTACACACTGATGGATCGAAGTATACCGGCTCAAAGTCAGAATGAAGGCCTTAAACCATACATGCCTGCAAAAGCATCTGTCAGTACCATCCAAAATGGGTAAACTACATATCCTCACAGTCACAGGCCAAACAAGCAATAGGATTTGTAACCTGGAACGGTGGTCGGGTCCCGGTCGCCCTTGAACTCCACCCAGCGCTTCTCCTTCACTGTTCACGCCATCACGAAAGCAGAAGAAACACCGTTACATCAGGAATTCAAGAGCAGCACGAGTTGTAGCTGCGAAGAGAGGAAGAGGGACACGGGGACAAGAGGAACTGATGGGAAGGGACACGTACTGGCGCCGTCGACCTCCTCGACGAGGGAGAAGTAGTTGTTGCCGGCCCTGTCGACGCCCACCTGCGTCCGCGACCGGAACATCCCCAGCATCCGCGTCACCAACCGCTTCGCCATCGCTCCGCCGCCGCCGCCGTCACTGTCCGCCTTCGCCCGTTGGACGCTCGCCGGAACCGGTTCCCGCGACGCCACCTGAGAGCTTCCTCCTAGGGCCGCCTGCTATATCGTCAGAGGAAAGGAGCGATCAACTTTAGGGGAGGGTGGGATTGGAGGATTTGGGGATCAGGAGAAGAGGCAAGTGGGTTCAACATCAGAATATCAGGGGCACAACAGCGCGAGGCCTACAGAATGCTGCAGGGATTGACCCGTGAAGGCTGAGACACGACTTACCCCGCGTCGACCTGCAGCGCCGCCGCTCGCCGGAGTTGGAGCCGCCGAGGGTTGCCGGGTGGGCGGACAGCGGGAGAGGACGGGGCCGGCCTGTTGGGAGAAGGCCAGGCTCGGGTTTGGGTCCAACCAGAGCAGAACGACCGGGGTTCGGCGGGCCATTTCCTTCTGGCTAGTATAATAAACGAAGTAAAAATATGTTTGAGTTTGTGAAAACAAAACAGAAGGCCAAGGTCCGAAATATAATGTAAATTCATTTGTTAGCTGGGAGTACTAGGTGGCTGAATGTGCAAATTCTACTAAGAACTTACGTCCGGTGCCGAGCGAGGCCTCCCAGGGCATCCACGTTTTGCGCTGCCACTGGCTTGTGGGCCTGTGGGAGCACCGCACGTGGCTGGCCACGCGTTGGCTCGCCTCGCCCGCTCATGCTCGCTCATACCTTCTAGAGTCCGCCTAGCCAATCCCGCTCCTCTCTCCTCCCCCAATCCTTGTTCCCGGCTCCCTCCCCTGGAGCACGCCGCCGCACCAGATCGGGCGAGGAGGAGAGGAGTAAGGCGGAGGGGTCGAGGGTGGAGACCGGGTGGAGGCGCGTGAGTGCGAGGAGCTCAGCCTCGCGGCTTCGCCGCTCGACCGCGCGCTCCATGGAGGAGAGCACCTCCTCAGCCTGCCGCGCGACCACCGTGAGGGGTGGCTGCGCCGCCAGGACCTTCTGCCCTCCCCATCGTCTGGAACCAGTACGGCGAGATTTCAGAGCCATAGGCCGCGCCAGTCGCCGCCGCCGCTACTCCTCTCCTGCCTATGGTGCGGTGAGGAGGGACGACAGGCCACCTGACACCCTAACGTCCTGCACGTCGGTTGCCGCCATCCTCCGACCTCATGCGTGTCGCCTCCCACCTCTTACGTGTTGCCGGCGATCGCCTTCGCCGCAACCCAAACTCCCGCGTTGGCGGCAGGGATCAGCGGGAGGCGGCTCTCCTCCATCACTTTTCCCTTCCCTCTCTGTAACTAGCGATGTGGAATGGGCAGAGATTGTGGCACGAATCAGTGAGAGGCGGCGGTGGGGAACAACGAGCGAGCTACCTCCCCTCCTCTCTCTCCCCTGGTTCATCTCTCTCAAATCGAATTTGAGAAAAATGATGGCACGTGGATAAGAGAGGCATGTAAGAATTAATTTCCCTTTAATCTTTCAACCATTTTGCTTCCGTTTTTTAAGCTGTAGATCGGATTTAATGTACTGCTCACCGTAGGGTGCGGTGGAGGAAGAAGAAAGCGATGTAGCAGGTGGGCGTGGGGATAAGGTCGTCGATAAAGGCAGACTGCAAGGCCTGGGGGCATGGGTTGGTGCTTGGGCTGTCTTTGTGTTTAGCTCGCATCGCCGTGCTTACCCGCTGTCCATGGGGAACACAGCATTTGCGCTGCTACAACAGGACGAGAAGTAGCAGCGGCAGATTTGGGGTGCGTTGTGGGCCTGTGGCTGCAGCTGATTTTCTTGGATCGTTTCTTGCTGCATTGACCGATGGTGCTTGGTCATTTTGGAGAAAGTGGCGCTTTCCTGCAATCAACCGAAGACTACATGACTGCCTGGTTGGAGCTGATTGTTTTCTTCAGACTACATGGTTGCCTAGCTGTTTTGAGTACATCTGAAAGAGTCTACTTGAGGTATTTTTTGTCAAGAGAAGTGATGATTACAGGTGATATGAGCTGATAGTTAAATAAGGATGTTTTTAATTGTTGATTTCCATAAATATAGTTTGTATGAATTCCAAGCTTTTTGTTCCTCTTTAGGCTTTTCTTTCTTGCATATTCTCTTGATCCTCATGTTTGATATTGTTCCTGTGGTCTTCGTTTTGATTAGTTTTTGTTAGAAATCAACTACTAATTTTTCTGATTAGTTGAAAAGGAAAGGCTAAGCAGAACCATTTGTATGTAATATCCTAATAGAGCATAAAAGGTTGATGATTGTGTACTGGTATGCTCAGTTATATTTCCTTCTGGTTAACTATAGGATGCCATAGCCTTATGTGCATAGGTCACCATTGTAATGTGTGTTCCTTGTCCTATTTTGCAAGAATGCAGTTAAAAGAGAGATGGTCATGCACCAAGAAGAAGTCTCTCTTTCTTCGAGAAAGTAGAAAGCACCCAGATTGATTGTACAATTCGAATTGATTTCTTATGTTTTATTAAATTTAGTTTAGCTTTGTAGAATAAGCCTTCTGATTTATTCTTTTTTTATATGCATCGGCTTCTTAGTTGGTATGCCACAATGTAAGAAATTCGAACAAGATGACTCTTTTCAGTTTAACGTGTATCACTGGTCGTTGAGACAATGTGTTTCCATCAATTACAGAGCTAGAACCACTTAAAAAATGGCATGATATCCTTTGTAAAGTTGATTAGAGAAATATGCGGAGAAGATGGAAAAGGTGATATCCGATGTATGATTAATTTATGGCAGTCAGTAGTCTAGATCATTAGTTAAATGACCACCAGCTTCTTAGTCTATGCCATGTTTTTAATAAAGAATAGTGGTTATTGAGTTGTCATTATATGTTGGTGGACTGTTTTTGTGAAAGTGGGCTTTGAATCATTTCCTGCAGCTTAATATCCAGTACAACGAAAGCCCTCATGGTATGGCATGCTCCTCCAATTAGGTATTTGTCAAAGCCTGAATTTTTATCTTCTACATAAGTGCACTTTCTCCTTTCCTCTGTTCTTTTGTTACCATTTAAGATTTTGTTGATAAAGAAATTGTTTGGAGTTCGGTTCCATCATTTCGCGACACTTACTCCTAGTGCAATGTATAACAGTAAAAATGCACACGGTTATTAGTGTTAGTGACTACTCACCATGTAATTACATATATGATTAGACATGTACATGGACGATAGTTTTAGTCTTCCACGGGTAGAAGTGACACGGTTGCTATTCAGCAATATATGCTTGTAGCAATGTTCATCTGCAATATAACTTGGTGGTCTGCTACTCTGCTCTATCTGGTGAGTGGATGAATTAAACCATCAAGGTCAAGGGCGCTAGGTAACCAAGCAGGTCAGGCACGGCGCATATCAGGCTTATGTTGAGAACCTGCAGGTCCAGGTCTCCATGTACTCCTTTCTCGACTCATTCCGTATGCACGATAATTTCTGCAGTACTGAATTTCGCCCATTTATGTAAAGTTCACAAAATCAAATCCAAAGCCTTTGATCTGCCAGCGATGAGGGAGAAGGGCTATCATGTACAACACCGTAAAACTGCACAGTTTAGTTGATCAGCATGTAGCAACGCGCGGTAGGGTGTCCCCATTGGCAGTGCCTTCATTGTATGGTTGCCGATTGGCAGTGCCATGCTTCCTATTTCGTGAAGGTGAGGTGTTTCTTGGGTTTCTTTTTAGTGCCTTTTTTGTGTGTACATGTTTTAGCTTGTTTGGCGGCCTTAAATTCGGGTGTGTCGTGGCTGGTGTTCAGCTTGCGACTCCAGTTCGTGCCTTTTTCTTGACACCTTTGGCTCATTTGGCTGACATAGAACTGATCATGTGAGGTGGCTGTTAGAAGGCATACTCGCTGTTCCTAATATTTATTGTTTACCTCCCACTTATGATTTGTTGGGCAAGAGGATCTGTCGGGAAAGGGGCTAAGGTGCCGGGTGATATGATCTTCCTTTTAGGATCACACATTCCACTGCCTGCTATTCTGGTTTGTATGAAGAAACTCTGCAGTCACTATGAAGTCGACCGGTTGAGAGCCCAGTAGCTAGATCTGTAGCCACGCAGACGCAGGGAAGTTCATGATTTGACCATATCACCTTCACCTCGATCGGTAACATCATCACTCTATATGTTGCTATGTTCGTGCGATTTTCTCTCATATCTCTGATATGTGTGGATCCATATATTGTAAATAATAAAATGCTCTCATTGTGAACTCATGATGTTTTGGATGTTGTACACATTTTAAGTAAAAAACAATTTCTGAATTTGAATCCAAAATGCTTTGGACTCTATATACGTCGTTAAGTAAATATAGACTTTGATCTAAATTTCATAGTTGATGCTTGGAGGGTCTTTCTAATATATCTTTGTTCCCAACATTAGGTAGAGAGTGCTTTTAGGAGCTTCTCGAGAGGCCACTGCCTCATAGTGTTAGCTATTCATCTTAGATGATTTAATTAGAAAATCAGTTTTTCTTAATTTCATTCATAGTTTTGTTATGTCTAGAGTATAGACCATCATGTCTGATATTCCTACAATCTAATTATAATTACCTCTTCTAAGATTCTAAATCTAATTCAGCCTGCTATTATTTTACTTGTTTTTGTGATGTGAGAATATTCACATGTATTTGAAAAAGAATTGCTTGCATGTTCCATATTTGATTATTAACAGTTTAACTGCCCGCGGAAGTGTGGCCCGCCAGTTCAACCCCAGGTTTTTGTGTCATCCTCTATTTGCAAGAAGTCGTCGCATTAGATCCAATTTTATTTTCTGGTGCATTATCTCCAACTTCTCTAAGAATGTTGTAGAGGTCTCTCTCTTTGACCATTGGATAATTTCATTATAACACAGTCATCACATATTTATTATTTCTTTTGATATACATATTGCATTGATTTGCTTCCAATAAAACCTGCGCTAAATTTTTGTTGTAGATCAATAAGTCATGAAAAACTGCAAGTTACGGTTTGCTTCTAACTGAACAGTGCTCTGATTTTTTTTTGTGGATCACTAGGTCATGAAACTTGCACGTGATGGTCTGATTTTTATTAAACAATGCTCTAAATTTCTGGGTTGGATCAATAGGCCATGATTATTGTAAGTGGTGTTCATGAATAAAATTGGTTGGCTAGACAAGTAATATTTTGTTGATGCTATTTTTTTTTATGCACAACCAAGTAATGAAATTATTTTTTGCCTTCTCAGATGTTGGAGAAGAGCAATTGGGAAGGGAGATGTCGGGACAGTGCACAGAGGACCAGTGCTGGGACAGAGGAGACTTTGCCAGCACCGGTGCATTGGAGGATAGGTCCAGTCTGCCACTGCAATCTTGGCATTGCTGCCTAGGAGAGGTGTGGTGCTTCTTCTGAGTGCTAATGCTGAGATGAGGTGAAAGAGATTAACAGAGTTGGTGTTATTGCTGGTTACTGCCGAGAGGATTGAGAAATGTCAAGTTTTTGTTGCTATCTCGCTGAAAGGAAGTGACACATATGGAAGATTGTGTCAGAGTAACTCTGCCTTTTGTTTGCTGGAGAGGGCGTTCGGTGGTGGTGGTGCTTCTGTTTGTTGATGACACAGACATCCAACAAGGGTGCTAGATTGAGTGGCAGTAAGGTAGATACAAGGGAATTTTTGTATACAAATTTGATGTGGTTTGGTAATGAACTAATTATTTCTAATCCCATTAGATGCCACCGTTGGTTGTTCCTACTTTAGCTTATTGTTCGTGCCATTTATCATGCAGTATGTAAACTTGATTATATCCGTTACGAACAACTTGCAAGATATTTTTCAAACAGCCCCGTTAAGCCCCAAATCATAGCTTCCATTGACGAACCACACATGCCGGGCAGTGTGCCAACGTCAGGTAGGCGGCGTGGCTTGTGGAGGTGAGGTAATGAAAATGTGATTTAGGGTTTAAGACGTGTAGAGGATGATAAGTCAAGGATTTTCTTTATGCTATCAATTTCTTTTTCTTTTGATTCGTTTTCACGGTTTGCCATTGCTTTTGCTCCTCTAGCTTAAGCAGTGAGTTCTAAACTTTCTGGAGTTATATACTCTTTGTAGTGGAACCGGGGAATAAGGCCATAGCTTGCTACTGTTGTATCATGTTACATAAAAGGCTTTCTTTTATGTTCAGTTAATCGATTTTAAATCGATATTGTAAAAAATGTTTGACTGTGTGAACTTTACTGCAGCATAATATTGTCATAGGCCTCTATTTTTTTATGTAAGATAAGCTCGCATTTTTGTGTCAGTTTTTTCTGGTATGATGATAAGACGATTTATGGTTCTATTTGTACTCAGCTATGTCGGTGTCTATTTGACTTTGCCATTTTAGTTGAATCGAAATTATATATTTGGCTCATCGTTTAACTATTTGTATTGCAGAGGCTGTGATTATCCATTTTGACGTTACATTGAAGACATATTTTGTTGGTTTCACAGTATTAAAAAATGTATTTGAATATTTTTCTGTGTATATGTTTTAAAGCTTTCCACATAAGTTTTTGTTTATAAAGTATTAGTATTGCTGTCATAGAAAAAGTTATTCTACCTTTTTAAGGAAAAATATACGTTCTAAAATATTGTCGTGAAAGTTCATTGTCCGTGATGGCACCTATTTGACACTTCTTAGGAATGTAATGCTCTCTATTAATCTTTTGGTTATTGGGTTTTCAGAGCTGCGCTATGCAAGGCTCGATAGCAAATGCTCATTTCCAAAAGTTTACACGAAAGCTTTTAGGAGGGCATGCTTATTATCTACACTATTTTGAAGTCAGTCGGCAAGGGATTTCTATCGTCTTGTTGATCATTTGTTTGAAGTTTTTGGCTTACTAATGGACGGGGATGGTTGAGATCTAACCTATTTTGAGAGTTTGTTTGCCTCGCTATGCATATACTCCCTCCGACCCGAAATGGTTGTTGCAGGCTGTAGTACTAAATAACTACTGATCAGCTTGTGGCTGCGTCAATCAAACTCGACCGAAGGTAGTAAGATTTTGCCTCGCTATGCATCTAAGATTCGGTCCTTTCAGTGGATAGATTCACCTTTGGGGTTGTTAAAAAATCGGTTCTAACCTCTTAGTACGGTGGATGCATCGAGTGCAAGCTGTAAGGAAGAAGAATTCTCTTAGCATACAAGAATAAAATTCAATTAGTCCCACACTTCCCGCAGGAATCGAAGAGTATACAAGCACATTTATTTAATGGGAATGCTTTTCTTGGTTAGGCCCCTATGAAGAAAGATGCCAGTTCCGAAAGAAGTAATAGCAATAGCAGTAGAAGTAGCATTAGGAATTAAGACTGTAATAACTCATTCATCAAAGTAGCAGTCCTTAGGGGCTTAAAAGAGCCCAGATGCCGTGCGAATCTAAGATGCTCTATCCGCCCAACACTCAAACAGTACATCTACGTCCATGATGAATATTCACCAACGCACAACAGGCGGCGCGGCGCGTCTAGTGTTGTTGTAATGGGTGATTATACCTAAACTGTTTCGTAATAAAGCCGAGTGTTTTCTTTCAAAAAAAGTTTTTGTCTGAGCTCTCGCAATGATCAAACTACTCGAGAAATTTCATAGAAGAAATGACTGATCATCCAGTGACAAATGACTTCAAGAAAAGAAAGAGTTGCACTCACAAGGATTTAGCTTCTCCCCTGACGAGACTATATGGAGCATCTTGTCTTTAGGAGTAACCTTTTCGCCCTGTCATTGTTGTTGTGTTTTTTTCTTCCTTCAAACGAAAAGGGACATCACCACTAATATAAAAGGAGAGAGAGGGGGCAGATCCAAAAGATCCTGACCATCTAACCACTAAATCGAACGATTCAGATTGCACCCATGTTTAACGCTAAAACACTCCGTCACACGGACGCCTTTCCAATCCCACCCGCTAATCCAGCCAGTCCCTATGCAATCGTTTCGATCAGAAAACAAAACCACGAAGGCATCCATCCATTCCAGGAAACTTCAGATCCGTCAACACCGTCAAGAGCTTGCCCAACGCCTCCGCCCTCCACCCACGCGGCTGCCGCCGCACTGGTCGCCGCCTCACTGTCCACGCCGTCCTGCTCCTCCAAGCATCAGCAGAGCTTTGGCAGAGCCGTCGCCCCCCTTTATTTTCATCACAAGTGCACAACATCGTATTCTGTCTTGGTCTGGGAGCAATTAGATTTCCTTCACCGCCCTGGAACACCCACCAGCTCATCCTGCTACCATGTGCTTGACTGGATAGCTAGCAGAGAAAGATTGCCTTTCTAAAGTACCGTCATTACTCATTAGATTAGCTAGCAAAGAAGATTAACGGCAGAAACTCACGTAATCATGCATGGACAGATCAATTTTCTAAAGTACCGTGATTAGATTGGCCAATTTTTGTATGAAGACCATCTTCGCAATATTAAACTATGGAGGAGTACCTTGACATCCTAATTTTGATCTGTGTATTCTGGTTACTGTTTTTGCCTTCACACCTTTATGATGAAAAGGTCCTAATGCACATGTGAACAAGAATTCATAATGCATCCACAAATTACACATTTTCTTTCGCCGGTGAAATTTGTAATATTATTTCATGGTTGTGGCTACATCAAGTAACACAACGACGCCATACTTACATTTCTGATACCCGCAGTACAAGCATTTAAAAAAAAACATATAAGAGGTTAACCTGCTTGGCCCTCTAAGAGTTTATTCAAGCTTCGCAAGTGCCTCCAAGGTTTTAAGGTATCTTACTATCTTTAGTGTTCATAATGGATTGTGCACATGAATTGCCGGTTTTTAATATTATGATTCAAAGATCAACGTGCTTTAAACGTCTCATGCTGCAATTGAAAACGTATTCGACTTCAAGTCATCTCTTGATATTCTATTAACAGATTATAAACCACAATAGTTGAAGAATTGCCAGTTTCATTTCTATATGCATGTTAGATAGGCTACTGGGATTGCAAAAGTTGTTTCAAATATATTAATTGTTATTACTATTTCTTAGGAGATATATGTTTAATACCATCTCCGTATTATGGACAGGTGAAACAAATTAACATGTCATCCTCCAATAGTAAATTGTAGCATTGCAGACCCTAATTAAAGAGGTCAAATAGAGAAGAATAGAGAGTGGTATGCAAAAAATAAAGATGAGATAACACCAACACCAATCGCAAGAGTTTTAAAAGCAGCCAACGGCCTCTGTGAACGACAATAACACAATATGTTATACACCACCTGTTGGACAATCCCAACTGCAATGAAAAACACCTGAAAGAGTTCATGAAATCTAAACTCACAGCATATTTTGTTATATTGTACAAAAAGTTGGTCAAGCACACCGGAATAAACTTACAACTCATTTAGTTTAAGCACGAGTTACTTGGAGACTTCATGGTTACATATTATACCTTCATTACACTTTTGATATATTGTCGGATCACTTTATTTGACAAAGAGCACTGCTTGGCGTATGACAGTTTTCTGTACGACACACGTACGACGAACTGATCGGTCCGTAGCTTTGCAGCAACTTTTCAACCAGCGACGTTGGATTCATGTGTCGTATAGGAATCGGACGTAAAACATCGGATGCAAAGCAATTTCGTTTGACAAATAGAGATTACACATTCCTCAAGAGTTATTAATATATGTCATAATATTATACGTGCGTTGCACGTGCCCATTTACTAGTGTGTTGAAAGAATGGTTGCCATTGCATAAAACGACATTGAATCGAAGCACGCCCAAGGTTTTTTCTCACCGTAGATGTATCAGTAAATATGTCGCCTAGAAATAACAATCCCGACTAATAACCATGTAGCTATAAACATCCAAGGTTTACGAGATACATAACATAACTACATAAATAAGTAGAGAAAGCATATTGATAATTAACGAGATCTTTACCTCTTATCAAATCCCGAACAAACACACCTACAATAACATAACTACATAAGTAGAGAAAGCATATCGATAATTAACGAGATCTTTACCTCTTATCAAATCCCAAACAAACACACCTACGATAGCACAAGTGGTTGCTCGGGATGCTACGGGTACGTTCATTGCCAGCATTGGTGATAGCGTCTCGGATGTGTCAAATCCAGAGCTGGCTGAAGCGATGGCAATCAGGCTTGCTCTAACCTGGGCTAAGCAAAGAAGGTATGGATGGCCTGGTGATCGCCCCGGACTGTGTCTCTGCTATTCAACGAATCCAATCTGGTGATCAGGATAGATCTACATGTGGTTCGGTGATTTTTGATATCAAGTATTTAGCGAAAGACTTTGCTAGTTGTTCTTTTAGATATGTTAGGCGTGAGCAAAATGTTGCTGCCCATACTTTAGCTCGAGCGAGTGAGTTTTCTAGTTTGTCCGTGTGGCGTGGTGTGCCCCCGGCTTCCATCCGGGAAGCTATTTGTAATGACTCTATTTCTGGTTGATCAATAAAGCACACGCGTGAGGAGCCTTGCTGCTGCGGCCAGAACTCCAAGCTCGTCCATGGCCCATCTAGGTCCCTACGGGTCAGAGGCAACGGCTTGGCGACAGGCGGCGCCGGTGCTTGGCACCGTGGCGCTGTCGGCGGCCGATCAGGCGGCGACGGGCTGGTTCCACACCGGCCAGTATCGTCGGCTCGGATTGAATAAAGGTGGCAGTCCTGTACCTTTCTAACACCAAGACACAGTTTTACTTGATGCAGCTCTCCATTGATATGGCCGGATTGTCGAGTTCCGGAATGCTCCGTCGACGAACTCCATTGGGCAAATCAAGCCTGGAGATTGACGGATCGGGTGGGATTCAGTCGCGCGCAGCCATGTTTTTTCTGACCGTTTGGTTTCAGAGCTAGCATTGCGAAGCTCTACAGTCTGTTACCATCATGGATTTGTCTTTTGTTCCATGATGAAGTCAGAGTGCGGAGAATGGCATGGAAGCCGAGATTTGAGTACTTGCAATGCTGGTTCCAGTCCTGGTGGGATGCGGGATTGGCTAGGTGATTCGTAACTTGGAACAGCAGCAACGGCAAGAGGGAGCGACAGCACAGGAGAAGTTCAGAGTCTAAACTTTCAGGCTGAAAACCTAAGGTCTGGCCTTAATTGGTTGTGCCTGGCAATTGCCTTGGTGAAGGCATTGTTTTTGCGAGTTTTGGACTGTCTTCGGGTGAAAACCTATGATCTATGATCAGGGCGACGACGGCGCTTCAGCACTGTTAACTTCTTGGAGGCGTCGCTTTTGAAGCAGTTGGACCTCTGGTACTGTTTTGGTGGGGTTAGGGCTGCTGTAACAAGGAATGGATCATTGTAGCGGGACTTTTTTTTTTATATTTCTTCTTTTTATTCTGGGCTATGTGCATCCGTGGGGCCGCTAGGGCACGCGTTGTTGCAGATGCCGGGTGTAATTTGTATCATCGCGATATTAATATATACTCTTTATTTAAAAAATAAAGCACACGGCGAGATTCTCAAAACAAAAAAAACACACTACCAGTCCACAAATTAATCCAGCTCCCTTGTGTCCCTGAGTCCGTCTCTCTTTCTCCCTGTGCTCTCTTGGGCTCTTGGCTCCCGACCAAGCAGCAACGATGTATGCATGACAGCAGGACGACCGCAGTAAAGCGCATGGACATATTTAAGCAGTAAAGAGCATGGACATATTTGTTTTTGAAATTGTATTCAATCCGTGATAACTTGCAAGACATATTTAACCAGAAAAAACTAATAATGAATATTTCTGACGATTCAAATTATGCTATGGAAGTTTCTACATGTATCTATATTTCACTTCTCAGGTACTAAAGCACATGTTAAGATATTTCTAACCATATGATTTAGAAATATTTAGCATAAATATGTATAATAATAAAGTTTATGCAATTGTAAAATAAAATTTATGATGAAATAATGTTAGGAAATCAATTATTAAACGTAGTGCAAAGCAAGTGTATTTTTCATCAATATACATTAAAATATTGTAATAAACACCACTTAACTAATATTTAGTAACTTTATTATGTGGTTAACCATATCAAATAACTAATTCAAAATTATACTCAGTTTAAACTGTGGCATGCTATGGATCCTTAGTTATGCCTCGCTAGAGGAGAATACACGAGAAATGTTATAATTAATTCAGTAGTAACATTGAAACATCTCTTATGTATCGTAGAGAAAAAAAACTTGAACTAGTATTACCGAGATCTAGTTACTACCATTAGAACTCGGTATCCATCAAAATTTATGCGCATATAGTTCTCATTCTAGTATCAGTACCATCCAGAGACTATTAGCAGTATTAAGATTCGGATAACCTATAAAAAGTAATCTGATGTACATTACTAGGTATACTACCAAGTACCAAGAGCGCCATCAATAGTACGATGAGAGAGACGACCAACAACGCCTCTCTAGGAAAGCAGTCTATGTTGTCCTCTGTGTAGACATCGGGCAATTCATCCGTATCACCGAGGCCATCGCTTCTACGGTCTCCCTCCGGCATGACCACATCCTCATAGAGGCCGCCGCCCATAGCAAACGCGTGGATCACATCCAGTGGGATGCCGACATGCTCACCTGGCTTGTCCATGGTGGGTACTGCAAATCAAATGAGAACATAATCATGTTTTCATGCAAAAAAACAGCAAATTTAATTATCTAGACATAGATACATGGAATTTTTTTAGCCAAAATATAAATGGATGGAAGTCGGGTTAATTCAAAAACTGAAAAGAGGGTAATGGTTAAGCACTTCACTGTTTTGTTCAAAACCAACAGAGCACAACACCGATATGGACGTGTAAGTTGTAATTGTATCAGGCTAATACGGATATAGATATACATAATTTTTGAAAAGCGCCAATAGAGGGATGCATTTTAATTTCGACCAAATGGCCTTTTTACACCATTTTTGTCCTTTTTAGTGAAAATAGATCATCGAGATGTATGCCAGAAATTTTTTGCCCGAATTATTAGACATTACTTATAATAAATTTAAAAACAGGGAGCATATGCTTCCTGATGCCAAAACGCCAACCCTTGTTCTCCCAAATCCTAAAATATTTACCGGATGACAGAAATTAATTATTTTTTATTTTATTTAAACACAATCCCCATTCAAACCCTTGCAAACCGCTCCCCATTTCTTCTTTCTTCCTCCGAATCCTACCCCGTGCTCTGCATCCGCCGCCCTGCTGTAACCGCGAACGCCTCTCGCTGTTCACGTTCTTCCTCGCCGGGACATCGAGGTTCTCCACCCCGTCCGGCCGCAAGTCTCCGGTGAGTTTTTGTTTTCCTGATCCACGGAGATTAGCTATTCCCTATTCCCACTCAAAGCTTGTGGGTGCGCCGCCGCATACCATCTAAATCCGGCGCTGGGATAACCAATACTGATTCGGACTTGCTTAGATTTTACCGCTACTGTGCTCGATTCGATCTACACTTAGATACACGGTGACTGCCCTTATCCTACTCGGTTCCCGCTTTTACTCCTACATATCCAGCTTGCCGGCCGAGCCGAATCGCAAGTTAATAGTGCTTGATCAATTTTCAGTCTGCTCTTGCTCTGCTCGATCCAGGACTTGATGCCTTCGATGACAGGTGTTAATCTCTCCCGGTTGAGGTTCAGAGCCCTACACGATATGTTCCTTTCCGGCGGAAGGTGGTGTACACCGCTGGCTCGCTCCTTGTCTACTTCGCCGGCAGCCAGCTCGTGCTGTACGGGATGGATACCACCATGGCCGCAGATGACCCACTCTTCTGGGTCCACACGGCCTTCGCGGGAAACTTCGGCACCGTCATGGCCCTCGGCATGTTCCCCCTCGTGGTGTCCGAGGTGGTTGCTCACGTCCTGCTGGGATTGAATGCTGTCAATCCCCTCCACGACGAAAACCGCATTATAATGTGAGTTACTCCCTCCGTTCCTAAATATAAGTTGTTTTAGCCTTTTTCTAAATTCATATGTATCTAATTTATCCCTCTGATCCTAGTGTCGCCACTTGTGCTATCAATTTGTATGTGCTTAATTATTTTCACACTGACAGTAAAAGCGGATCGTAGGGATTAGTCAACATGTACAATACCTAAAATATCTTATACTTAGAAACAGAGGGAGTAATGCCTGTCTCTCTTCTCCCTCTCTAGCTTTGTTCCACAATTTTAAACCCCCACTAAATCTGAACCACATGGGCTGCAGGAATGGGCTGCAGAAGGTGCTAGGGGTGCTGATCTCCGTCGTGATACCGATCGGCATAGCGCTATCCGCGGGGAACTTGCAGAAGATCCTCGCCTCGCTACAGGTGTCAATTGGAGGTGTCGCTGTCATTTATCTCGACGAGTTCCTTAGAAAGGGTTACGGCCTCTTGTCTGCTATCCCCTTGTTCACTGCCGCAAATATTTGGTAAGAATTAATACATACTCAGTGATCCTATTTTTACGTACGTTTATTTATTATTACTACTATATTATGTTTGTTGGATCGTAGTTAATGATTATTGCTTTTATGTTCAGCGCAACTGTTTTCTGGAAGGCCTTCAGAGCAGGAGTGCACGGCAACCTTGCACAGACGTTTGCCTTCTTTTTGCTCGTCCTAAACTTGCAAGGCTTTCGCATTCCGTTGCATGTGAGACGGCGGCCGCGGTCGCCATGTCACGAACCTAGGTTTCAAGCCAACCACAGCATCAACATATCATACCTCGCCTATGCTCCCACCCTCTTGCAAGCTGCACTCGTTTCATCCACATATATATTCTCACAGGCAAGTCAGTACATTGCAGTGGTCTGTATTTTTTTATTTATGAGACGGAATAGATGTAATTACTCGAGTTTCCTTTATCTCTTACCTGAGCACTTAAATTAGTTGAAATGTTACTGTTGTTGCATGGCTTCCAGCTGGATCATGAGTTAAATTTTCGTTTTGGGTTGATGTGTTTTTGCAGTTCTTATACATGGAATTCGGCGAAAATAAGCTAGTCAATCTGCTAGGCAAGTGGGAGCGATCCGAACGTTCTGCAGGATGTATTCCGGTCGGCGGGATCGCCTACTATCTAACTAGACCACCAACGTGAGTACATACATGAAATTATCATGTATACTCCTTGATAGTTGATACTATGTCTGATGCATTCATATCATCTGAACTATTGTTTCATTGTGACTGAGATCTGAATGTTGTCTAATTCTCCTTGTGTTGAAGCTTGGTTGATGCGGCAAGAGACCCAGTACATGCATGCCTCTATGCTGCCTCGCTGCTCTTGGGATGCGCTCTTGTATCAACCGCTTGGTTCCGAGTATGTCTACATTCGAGAAGTTACGTGGGCCGGGCTATCGGGGTAAGTGCACTAAGGCATGTAATAGTATTTCTTTTTCTTCGAATTTGAATGATCAGTTACTTAAATTGTATGTACATATGTGTGCTGCAGGACCAAGTGAGCGCGACACTTGTGCAGGCTAACGCGATTCCTTACAGCCAATGGAAGCATCATGTCCTGGTTGTAGCCCTTGCCGTCGGATTTTGTGTTGGCGCCCTGACCCTCTTGGCAGGTTTCATGGGCGTGATCGGTTCTGGCACTGGAATTATGCTCGCCGTCAGCGTCATATATTCCTACTTCGACGGCGGAGCTTCTTCTGGGATTGGTGCACTTGGACTCTAATGGATGGTGTGAGTGATTGTCCCTCTGTTTGATCTGCGAGAGAAGAAATTATGTACCGCGGATGTGTTCTCCATGAGTGTCGGCTGATTAGATAGGTTGGTGTTTTTTTATTCGATTTGTGTAATTGCGCTTGCACTCTGATTGACCAGCGAGAGAACATATATGTATACTGCTGTGGATGTCTTATTAATGTGTAGTCAATGCTGGCTAACGTGAATGGATGGGCTGATCTAGTTTCGGAGCTGTTTCGTATAAGCACACATGTACAAGTTACGGCAAATTTAGCTAGCCGATTTCTGGCCCCCCAGGAAGCTTCTGTCTGTTCATGCGTTTTGTGGGGTACATAGGAGCTACAGGGGCAACCACCTCACTGGGAAGTGAGCACCACCACGGGTGGGCTTGATGGTGAGGGAGCGGAAGAAGGCGCCACTGCAGGGGAAGAGCAGTGGATCGAGAGGTAGAACTTTATATTTTGTCCCAAAGTTTGTTCTTCCTTTGTTTCATGGATATATAGGTCGATCCTCTAGTGGTTCTCTGTTTTTTTCGTGCATTTTTCCTTAAAATCCTCTGCTCTTCTCTGTTCCCCGTGCAGTTGCAGGTGCGTGGACCGTTAGTGAACAAGTACCAGGGAGGAACGACGACGGCGTGCAGTCAGCATGGAGGACCGATGGCTGTGAGCAGACAGATTGGAGAAGGCAGGGGCGAGCAAGAAACAGTGAGGACTGAGGAGCCGTAGCATCGACCAGGTAGCAGGGAGGATGGAGACGGCGAGCCCAGCTGCTGCGTGTGTCATTTGCATTGATACACCTGATGGAGATATGCCCTAAAAGGTAATAATAAATGTTATTATGTATCTTAGGTTTGAATGGTCTGTTTATTATTTGTATGTGTGATGTGGTGAAAATTGTTCTTTTATTTTGGTCTTGTTTTGTGCTTCATTTAGTTAATAGAAATCTCATTGTTTCGTAAAACAAATGCTACCAATGATTCCTTCTTCGATCACAGTAACAATGAAGGTATATGTCAACTGTATACACCAGGTCAATCAAAATATTTAGTTGCTATCACACATCACGTAAATTGAATGTGCAAGTCAACTTTCCCTGCTTTGGTACAAAGCGATATAGTTAATGTTTCGCAAAAGAAGCGATATAGTTAATGGATCTACCTACTATATTCAGTGAAACTTTACTGAATTTTTTGGTATTTCAGTTATCTTAGTAGGGGAACTTATCTGATGCGTCAGACCTCGGTTTACATGTAGAAAAACTTTGGAAAATTCTGGGAATTAAAAAGATTTCATAGCAACATATATGCAACACTCTAGAGCAACCCTATAATCAAGACAACTCGACTAACAAAAACAAATCAGTATAAAAGTGCTAATGTGCCAATTTTACAGCTAATTTATTTACTTAAAAATCCATAGAAAGATTTTATTTTAATTATTACGTTGTGTGCTCAGCTTCATATGGAAATTTTACGGCAAGGTATAGATGTATTATTTTTCATAAATCCTTGTAGCTTATAAATAAGAGGACAAGGTTGAGTGCACCGGATATGCTCTAATCTTGACAGTACGTACTAAAATATGTGCATCTCGGTCAAAACATTATAGTTAGACATGAGTGCAAGCGCAAGCCAAACAAGATTCTGACTTTGTTCAGTTTCATTAAATTTTAGTTGGGTTTCAGTCAGATCCTGGCAAATAAATAAGATGTTACTTTCCTATCAAAGACCAAAACAGCGAGTGGCTAAGAGCAGTACGCCAGTTTCTATTAAATAAGAAGGTGTACCCAGCTAAGGAATGTTGACGCGCGCATATATTCGAACTGTCATCTCAAGTAATGGACCAAAAAAGAACTCTCATCCCAAGTTGGCGCGCATTATATATATGCAAGGCATTGCCTATTTTGGCGGTGCAGTTGAACATTTGGCGTTGGGTTGTTATTTCAATGGCGTCGTTTGTTTTGTTTGCTGCATTCGTGTTAGCAGGCACAACAGTTCGTACCGCTGGCCAGCAAGGTAAAAAGATCCCCTGAAGTGACGAGATCTTTGATCATTTGGCGTATTGAACTCTTTGATCATGAACCAAAATAGACGTACTTTCTTTCATATCCTGACTCTTTTCATCCTGGTTGTGGTGTAGGTCAATCAGGCTTTCTGAGCATCGATTGTGGCCTGGACGCCGGATTCAGCCACAGGGACAAGTATACAGACATCACCTACGTCTCCGACAGTCCGTATGTCGACGGCGGGGAGAAACACAGGGTTGCCTCCGATCAAGAGAGCAGCGCTGGCGGTGACATCTCCATGCTAACGCTGAGGAGCTTCCCGTCCGGCGTCCGAACTGCTACACGCTCCCAACCCAGACTGGTGCCAAGTACGTGCTCCGGCTGCTGTTCTTGCATGGGAACTACGACGGCACCAACAGCTCCTCTCCGGTGCAGTTTGACCTGCACCTGGGGAGCAACTACTGGGACACGGTTGCGGAGAGGAACACCGGGACCGAGGCAGTGTTCGCCGCCTGGGCGAGCTGGGTGCCGGTGTGCCTGCTCAACACTGGCACCGGCACGCCCTTCGTCAACAAGTTGGAGCTCAGGCAGCTCGGGGCCTCGCTTTACCCGGACGTCAGCACTGACCATGCCATGTCCGTGTATACCAGGGTAGATTGGGGGGCAACCGCTTTTAGCCGGTACGTTTGAAGTTTTCCCGTACTGAATTCTGGTATTTATTTAAAAGAACACTGACATAAGATTAAAATTATAAAGCCATATGATAAGAGAGGTAAATCACACCTGAAATGTACACAAGTGAAATGTAGTCATTGTGTCATCAACCGAGATATGAGCAGCTAGATGACATAACTCTTACTGGCATCAAATGTCATTTTATAATTAACGTACTTCATATAACTCGCCACCAGAAACAAACTCAGGTGATCCATGCATCTTATTAATCTGTCATGTCATGACAGCATGCAGCCAACTGCCAACACCTCTAGCCTTGAATTGAAGCAATGCGTGTGATCCAACAATTCAAGCAGGGTGTCTAGCTACGTAAATTTTTGATTATAAAGGGTGATGCTCTTGCAGTTGCAGCCTTGCAGGGATAGGATTATCATGAAGGGTTGCATCAGTGTCCTAAATAAATATGTTCCTCTAACATGTCCCTGGAAAATTTCAGTTGCACACTGCATGCCAATAAAATCAGGAAGATATTTTTCTGCAATGGCATTTGATTCGCTGTCTATCTCCCCCAAATAATGATCGGCTGGCAGCGTGACTTAATGGATTGGCATCTCGATCTCCCGTGGATTTCCGGATGTCTCCGCTGCTGAACCCTTGGTTTTAGTAACGGATGTCTCCGTGCAAAGAGCATAATTTTTTTTCGAACTGTGGGGCAAAAGCTTTGCCCCTTATATTAATTAAGAGAGAGTTGGTACAAGAAAATTGAGAACAAGGTAACCAACAACAACGAAAAAAACTGATTACTCTCCCGGCACTAATTCTCCTAGTCGCCTCGCCCCCGCAAGCACCCAAAGCTTCGCTTCATTCTTTATCTTGGCGAGGATGGTAAGGGGCGAGGAGTGCTTATTCTTGAAGACCCGAGCATTCCTCTCATTCCAAATCTCCCAAGAGGTGAGAAGGAGAAGGGAGGCCAAAGCTTTGCGGCTCGTCATGCGAGCCCACCAATCCGGGAGCGAAAGGGTTGGCCATGTAGATGTGTCGAGGTCGTGGAGGCCGGTCCATTCCTTCAAGGAGTTCCAAATCCTTGTCGTGAAGCGGCAATGCAAAAGGAGGTGGGCGGTGGTTTCGGGAGCCCTATGGCAAAGCGGGCAAAGGCCACAATTAGGCCAACCCCTCCGCGCCAAACGATCCGCCGTCCAAATACGGTTTTGGAGGGCGAGCCAAGCGAAGAATTTGGTTTTCGGTGGAGCCCAAATCTTCCAAACAAGGCGCTTCATATCGGAGGAGGAGCTTCCCAAAAATTGCGCCTTGTAGGCCGATTTAGCGGAGTACTCACCCCCCGTGGTGAGGTTCCAAACAATGCTATCTTCAAGCGTTTCAACAAAGGTGAAATGTTGAATTTTGCTCCAAAGGTCCACGAACTCGGAAACGTGTTGGATGGAGAACTCCTCATCCATCTTGATCTTGTCAATCCAAGCGGCGTCAAGAGCATAATTGATGTATGCTAGACATATACTCCCTTTTTTTAATATAAGATATTTTAGACATTATACATGTTGACTAGATGCATGAATAAGTGTACATATATACTATAGAACATGTCTAGATACATCTAGATACGTGTGAATCTAGTCAAAATCTAAAACATCTTATATTTAAAAACGGAGTGAGTAGTAATTAAACGGCCCGGAATGTTTGTGAAGGTTTAATAGGGATAGTGTGGACCTTTTCTTATGTTTGATGCTACTTAGTATTTTTGCATAAAAAATATCCTACTTATGGTTGTTCTGAGTGATGGATTACATGTTTTTCGCAAAGGTTTCCCAACGATCCATACGACCGATACTGGTATTGGTGGTCAGGCCCCGACCCGTCATGGGAATACCTTTCCACCCAGAGTACCATCGCCCAACAGGACCAGGACAGCTTCGCGGTGCCCAACAACATTCTTCAGACAGGCATTAGTCTCGTCGGTAATGGCACGGTGTTCAACTTCAAGACATGGAGAGCGTACAAACCTTCATTATTGTTGAGGGTGTATCTACACTTCGCCGACTTCCAAAAGAGCCAGCTCCGGCAGTTCAACGTCTACATCAACGGTGAACAGCTCGATAACTACAGCCCTACATACCTAACCGCTCACTGTGTGAAGAATTCAGGCTGGTCCAAGACTACCGATGGCATGTATAATATCACCCTTGCAGCCACCAATATCTCTGTGCTGCCCCCAATGATTAATGCATTTGAGATATACACCCTCATCCCTAACGACACTTCAAGAACATTCTCCAAGGATTGTGAGTTGCATATCCTCTCTCTATGTTTACAAGTTTGTTGGTCTATCATGTTCTGAAGGTGCAAACTCATTTTTGACATTTTTTTAATCTTTGGAGCTCAAAAAAGTAATTAAAACTTTCATTACAGATACACAACAAAATATTTTTAAGGATTTTTCCTCATGTGTCTATATTAATATGTATATTACGTACGTAAATAGAAACTAGTGAACAACTGAATATTTGGTTGTTCTAGACAACTTTGCATAGTAAACAAAGCAATCGACAGCAATCATCGTTACATGTGGCGGTGATAAACAAAACACATGGTAAGTAAATTGCAAGATGTGAACAGATAAATTTATAGTTGACCTAAAGTAGGGAACCGATTTGATGAAACCATTAAGTTGGCTGGGAAATATAACCCACTAAGATAATATTTACATAACATTCATCTATATATGACCCACCACGGCACACACACCTTGCGCACTTGCAAATTCTTATCAGCACAATTTTTTGGAGATGTTATTCACATATGGATTTGTTTATTTTTTCTTTATGTAGATGAAATTTGGATTTATAATTCTATGGGATTTTAGAAATACATGTCGTCAATTCAATAAAAACATTAAATGTTCAATAACTACCATAGTGGCCCAACCTAAATGTGAGGGCATTTTCTTCCCTGTGTTGAATGTTTTAGTAATAAGTTTCGACTTCATACATATTTATATTACACCACTATAATTTAAAATATTGTTCTATATCTATGCTAAATAAAATATCATAGGAGAATCATATTTAGGTCTTTTCAATTAGTGATCAATCCAACTTGATGCCATTCAGAAGAACATTATGTTTCTAACTGTATATATTACTTTTATGTGAAATTATAACAGTACACAGAACTATACTTTTGAGAAAACCAAATATTTTCTATGTTATTATGTACGAGATGTTAAGTGTTGTGTATAGTCTTATACAAATAATAATAACAATAATAATAGTAGTAATAATAAGGGTTCACCAACATAAAACAGAACTATTGCTCATGTGCGTCTACAAAAACCTATATCATGGTTAACTATAATAAATGTTTATTAAATCAATGCTACAAAGCTACACAACTCTAATTCATAATGATAAGGGCCAACAATAAATGCCATGAATATGTTGGGTGTGGGGTCTACCATTTGATATTAATTTATATTGGGATGTCTACAATTGTTAAATTTGTTGAAGTTGATCAAATGTTATTTTAATCTATGACAAATGCGACATTGTATGATTATTCAAGCAGGATGGATCTTAAAGGAAGAAAGTCATGGTTTACAACAGAAGACAATAGCGAATATTTGTTGATATTTATCATTGTTGGTAGCTAGAAAAATGAACATGATTTTTATCCTTCATCTCTTCTAAAGATCAAATTTTCTCTCATTCACGCCATTTACTAACGTTCTCTCTTTTCTATGTGACATTTTAGTTTGGTCATAATGGGAGTAACTTCGCTAGTAACATCACACATCTCAAGAAAAAATTGCTTATGTGGAATGTAGTTAGAAATATGCCATCAATTCAATAAAAAAAATTAAATTTTAAATAACTACCATAGTTTGCCAACCTAAATGTGAGGGCATTTTCTTCTCTGTGTTGAATGTTTTAGTGGTAAGTTTCTCCTTCATACATATTTATATTACACCACTATAAATTTACAATATGGTTCTATATATAAATAATGCTATGCTAAATAAAATATCATAGGAGAATCATCTTTAGGCTTTTCAATTAGTGATCAATCCAATTATGCCATCTTTACGTTTCTAACCATATATATTGCTTTTGTATGAAATTATAACAGTACACAGAATTATACTTGTGAGGAAACCACAAATTTTAGCAACTTTTACATATGCAAATAGACGGTCACAGTTTTCAAGATGGAACTTCGAGCATTTTTTATTTATATGTTGCTAAAATACAACAATAAGTGCAAGATTAGGAAATATTCATTAAGTTAAATTATAAATGTTGGGTTATTATAATAATCTGTATATATTTGATACCAAGGTTAGTAAAGCTTGGCTGCAAACTTCTGTTTCAGACACTATCTTCATCTTGTTCTTACCTCTACATTGTTTCACCCTCTCCCTTATGTTGCCCACTCCTGTGTCTAGTAATACTAGACTCTCTTTTTCTTGTATCTATTGTTTCATATATCACACACGCCAACCTGAGAAGTTCCACCAACCTAGCAATTTTACTCTGACTCTTCACCCACGTAAGATTTTCATTGGAGAGAAAATACCTTATGCATTCTGCACGGCTGTACAATGCTTGATGCATGGGTAATGGGCTGGAGAGGAGAAAATATTCTAAGCATTGTGAAAGTAGTTTTCCACTAGATTTACCTCCATGATAAGTTGTAGCAAATTTTGATTTGTGCAGGAAGGCGAGTAGCCGCCGTGTTACGTGCTCTATAGATAAACTCGATAAACTCCTTAGGCCTACGGCTAGATGCGAGGACCTTTCATATCTAGGAGAAGATGGGAGTTTTGTTTTGTATTTGAAATGCACTCCTCTTATATGACTACTAATATCTTATTGGTTTCTAGACACAAATTCTAAATCCAGCTATCGAAATAATTTTAGAAGACGTGGCTTAATGTGGCGCCTTTGTTAGATCTTGTATAGTGCTTCTAGTAGATATACAATAGAATAGTTTTGTAGCTAGAGGTGCTAGAGAGAACATGCACTTGTGTCATTTAGCATATGTAAAGTTGCTAAAATTTGTGAAACAAATCGACAATAGTAATATGACATTATTTATTATGTGACGAAACTTTTGAACCAAAATTAACACATAGCTTGTGAAACAAAACACACAAATTTAGAGTTTGTTGATGGACTGAATTCGTAGCCAAATTAGTATTCATGGAATATTTGTATTTTGCATCTGTAGAATTATGTTTGAATTTTGGATTCAAACTCTTGTGACATCAATGACACATGTGTCATCCATGCTATAGTTTTTTCATTATATTTCTATGACATATATGATGTAGTTTTCAAATTTTGGAGCACCGGGAGTACCCTAGACTTTGGAGTCCAAAAGACACGTTCTGAGGTTGTATGGTATTGGTATCAGAGTATGTGCAGAAACTATTCTCGTGTGGAACATAGAAAAAAGGTATAAAGAATAAAACATGAGGGGATTGACAACGATACTCTTATCATTCCCCTCTCATTAAATAAGCCATTAGATTTTCTCTTATATTTGAAAGAGGGTGATTTCTTTCATGTGCATGCACCCAAGAAATTCCGTGCTCCATAGGCCATAGCTAGTGTCATCCTATCCTAAAATCTCCACAAATATTAGGATTGGAGTTCACCAAGAGCATCCAGGGTTGTCTTGCCGGTGATGCATAGTGTATTCGCTCGTGTCGTCACGGATAGCTCGTCCTTGCTAGAAACAAATATGCCGCCCACTTTGTGTTGTGATGTATGTGCCAACTGCCAACTATAGCACCAGCATAGAGGGACATGTGCCAACCATACAAAAAGTACATTGGGGGCTCTGTGACATCCTGAGCTAGGGCTAAATATGATTGATAGGATACTCATATCAACAGTTTGCAACTTCTTTATCGGAAACTCATCTCGTAAGAACTTCGAGTATAAGCGTGCTTGACCCGGAGCGATTTCGGCATGGGTGACCGACCGGAAAGAACTTCCGGGTGCGCACAATGAGAACAAAGTATGCATAAAAGAGATGCAATTGTCCTGATGAACCTCATGTAACTGCATATTTGCATTTCCTGGTTGAATTTACTTTTTAAAAGAGTATGATCTAACTGTTTTTCCTCACCACTCCTTTCACTTTGTGATGGTAGTCGATGCAATGATGGCTATCAAACTCGAGTATGGAGTAAAGAAAAATTGGATGGGTGATCCATGTTTTCCTGCCAAGTATGCATGGAATGGCGTGAAATGTAGCAACTCAACTGGTAACACTACAAGGATAATATCTCTGTGAGTACCTAGTACTATGTTGATGGCATTTGATGTTGCATGTGCAAATATGTAGGCCTAGCCTGATGTTGGAATGTTAATTCCCATGCAGGGATCTGTCCAACAGTAACTTGACACTAGTGGAAAACGGCTCTTTAGTACCGGTCGGGGAGGAGCATCAGTACCGGTTTCGCAACCGGTACTGCGCAATCGGGACTGATGCCCCCCCAGCATCAGTACCGGTTTCTTATCGTCCGGTACTAAAAGGGCCCCCACGTGGGCGTGGGGCTCGGGCTCGTGCGGAGAACTTTTAGTACCGGTCGGTAACACCGGCCGGTACTAAAGGGTTTAGGTTTTAAGGGTTTTGCAATTTATTTTTCGTTTCCTTTTTTTTTCTGTTATCTGTTTTCTTTTCTTCACTGCAATTTTATTTTATGTTTTCTTTTTCATCTACTGTTATACATTCATACGGTATTATATATATACACGGTACACGTTGATGCATACGTAATATACTTTCGTATATGTATTCTACGCTACTACATACGGTAAACGTTGATATATAATATAATTTAGATATAGGACATATTCATACTACGTTATTACATACATATATACATATATACAATCCGGTGTATAGAGATCGCAATAATGTCATACATCCTCCTCTTTCATATGGCATAGCTATATTTAGGATTATGGTATTCTCCCTTTGGATTCATGACCTCCTCAAGGATAAATCCCGCTATCTCCTCTTGAATTGCTTCTACGCGCTGATGTGGTAGGATGGCGTTCCGCTTGTCGTTAAGCTTTAAACGAGATCAATATGAATATATTAGTTGTGTGTGTATATATATATATCAAATCATAATAAGATTGAAATATAGTACAAGACAGTCACACTCACATCCATTCTTTTTTCACGCGACGCCTGCTCAACGCTCAAGGTCCTCATGAACTCGCAGACGTAGAATCCACATAATTCATTTCCCGGAGGCTGCTTCATGGTCTTTACGAGAATATAACTTAATTAAATAATAATTCAAAATGATGATGAATTAAAGAGACTATGTTTAATAGTAGCACACTTACATCAATATGTTTAATAGTCAGCTCTGGTTTCCATTCACCCCTCTCTCTCTTGATGAATATTTTCCAAACCCTACTCACAAAAGCAAATGAATAAATGTGTTATGATTACTTGATATCATGAAATGGGGTTAATGGTTGAAATTACCTCTGAAGCATGTCAATCAAGTCCTGGTAGTATGATTGTGGTTTGCGTAATGAGTCAAATACTTCAACTAATCCCTTGTCAATGATAATGTCCAGTAGAATCCAATGGAAGCTGCACCCGTTTATATAGTGAGGCATGAATATAACTCATCAATTAAACTTAACATCTAGTCATTAGCAATATAGAAATGTGTTGAAGACAGTCACACTCACTTGAAGTTGTAAGGAAGAAGTATATCTGCCGCATGTGTTTGGCTCAATAACGACCTCAACAATGCCTCCTCGCAGTCCCCGGGCTTCCGCTCTAAGTTTTTGCAGTTAACGATAGATGGGTCAATGAACCCAACTTCCCAGAGTCTTTTCCTTTTGCACTCGATAAGCATCCACCTGCATATATAATAGCATACGAAAGAATATAGTGCAGATAATTACAGGCTCAATTAGTGAGGATAATTACATGCTCAGCTAGACATTTAGAAAAAACACTTACAGAAAATAGCAACTCATGATAGTTGCGTCGAGAGCACGCCGGTTGTATAACTGCCATAATTCATCAAATTCGATACATATCTCGTGGTTGACGAAGAATTGGTCTTCTCGGTATGTCACGTAAAACACGAGTTGCTTGTCCTTTGCAACCTTCATGTACCAGTCATGCAATCTCCGCATTTGAAAAGCTAGACGCACCATCTCATCACTAGGGAGAAGATCTTTCCCGTAGACAAACGTCCGTGCTATCTCAGTCGACTTGGGGAAAAGTGCGTCAAATGCATCATCGTCCATGTAGTCAGTAACAGGAACATTTGTCCCAACGTTGGGACTCTTGTCTGTCTGAACCTTCAGCGGGGCGACCGACTGTACTTTCTGTTCTCCGAGCTGGGGAACCTTTTTCCCCTTCTTCTTCTTCTGTGCAGCGACCCTTTTCTTTTTATTCTCCTCTTGCGTGTCAAAACTCTTCGAGATAGAGCGTTCATAGTTATCAGGCAAAGTTCTACGGTCAGGATCACAGACGATGTCTAAAAAGTGTTTAACACCCTTAGGGTTTAGTACCTGTTTTGGCTCGGGCACTTTCTTCGCAAAGTGTGCGGCATTGTGAGCTTTGACCAAGGGAGCATTCTCCTCAACGGTCCGGTGGTAAGTTAACACCGGAAGATCCTTCAACGACGGCCCGTACTTGTAGGTGTCCTTTGGAGCACCACTCGACGCACCGGCAAGCATCTTCTGCCTCATTGAGAAGGTCCTATTGCCGGTGGGCGGACTCTTTGCAAGCTCCGGGGTGGACTCCCGCTGGAGTGGACTCTTTGCAAGTTCCGGGGTGGACTCCCGCTGGAGTGGACTCTTTGCACGCTCCGGGGTGGACTCCCGCTGGAGTGGACTCTTTGCACGCTCCGGGGTGGACTCCCGCTGGGTTGGACTCGCGCACCGGGGAGATGGAGTCGCGCTGGGTTCCCTCTCGGTGTCCATATTTTCAATGCGGGGTGGACTTGGAGGTTGATTGCTACTCGGAGGGGTTGGTGGCCTACGCGTCGATTCTCCAGGAAACACGATGTGTTCCTTTCTCCATAGAATGATTCCGCGCAACACTTCTCCCAGTGTCGTCTCCCCTTCAGCTCCAGGAAAGTCAAGCTCTAGGTCCTCGAATCCGTTCATAATTTCGTCCACCCCGACTCGCGCGTAGCCAGCTGGAATCTGACCGCCATGAAGGGTTGCTCCGGGTATATTCTCTAAAGCAAAGCCGACCGCCACCTTTATGGATAGGTTCCTCATCTTGATGTGCAGCTCACAGTTTGTTCGCCCCTGAATCTGATCCACGGGGTATGTTGCGTCATCAGGCTGGACATTTTGTGTGGAAGCCACGCTGCTTTTCCGCTGAGATGCCATATCAAGTTGGTCCTCCTGCGGCTCAGATGCCTTTTTCTGCCTCATTTCATGTCGCAGGTCTATTATCATGTCTTCCAACCGCTGATATTTCTCTGCCTCCTGTTTCTTCTTCCTGTCGCGACTCCTGTAGGTGTCCCTATGCTCGGGGAACCCAACCTTCCAAGGGACGAAGCCCACGCCTCGTACTCGCCCAGTGTGTTCAGGATTCCCGAGGGCGAGTGACAGCTCGTCCTTCTCTCTATTGGGCGCGAACCTTCCCTCCCGAGCGGCAACTACTGCATCATCAAGTTCTTTGGCTTTATTCCGAATTTTTTCTCTTTCGTGCTCTCCCTCGGGGCCTGGTTTAACCTTTTCCTTCAACACAAGAAGGCCTGTCTTTGGGTCGGGCTCCAGCCCGACGCTGAACGCCCAATGTCTCGCCCTTGCGGGATAGCTTGATGTACATGGAGTGACCCCGGCAGTAATTAACTTGGCGTCCCTTTCTTCCCACTTAGGAATGGCGGTCTTATAGCCACCTGGCCCCAAACGTTGGAAATATTGCTTTTTGTCGGCATTCAACTTATTTTTCGCCGACTTTTCCAGAGCTTCTTCTGATTCCTTGTAGTCCTTGAATTCTTGCCACTGATCTCTTATCCTCCTGTATACGTCTTGAAAATTAGGGGTTTTCTTTGTCTTGATGAATTGCTGGCATAACCTTTTCTTGTAGTTCATGAATTGTTCGGCCATTTTCTTTAGAGTCCACTGGAAGACTTTCTTTTTCTCGGCATCTCCGAGGCCTGTCGGTAGGGCGAAATTGTGGAAAACGGACTTCAGAAGTTCCCTCTTGCAAATATCTGACACAAAACTCTCTCCTCCACCCTTCGGCTTGTGCCATTCGGCTTGTGCCATTCTCGGATGGTGATCGGAATGTTGTCCCGAACAATAACTCCGCACTGACTCACAAATTTACGTGCGTGCTCTTTCGGAGCAATCGGTTCGCCAATTTCAGAGATTTCTTCGATATCAAATCTTTCTTCTTTTAACTTTTTGGCCGGGCCTCGTTTTCTTTTAACAGACTTGCTCGATCCCGATCCGGAGGGCTAAAAGAAGAAATATTATGTTAAAACATGTATATGTACACATATCAAATCATTAATTTATCACCAGAAGCTATGTATACCTCGTCGGTATTCTGCGCTACATTCTCATCGGCATTATTGTTCGAGGCGGATGGAGGAGCTTCTAAGTTATAAATCTCCTCGTCCTCCATTTCACCACCGGACATGTTAAGATATTGCGATCCATCATCTTCACCATCTCTGATGATGTCGAACAATTGATCTTCCCCTGCTCTGCCGTCCATAGCTTAACTAATACAAAAAAAAATAGAACAATTTAGTGCCAAATCGGGCGGCGGCATTATTGTAAAGAAATAACATGTGCGCACGGTAGAGGCTCACCGCGGGGGAGGGCACGAGGGGATGCTCGGGAACGACGGTGAGGCGCGGGATCAACGAGACTCGGGAAAGTCACAGACAGGACGACGGTGAGGCGAGGGATAGACGGCGAGATTCCTACATGATGTCAAGTTATAACGGTGAGGCGAGGGATCGACGAAATCAAGTACTTTGCATTGGGGAAATTGTGGTTGCATTCCTCGCGCGTTGCCGCGGAAAATTGTGGTTGCATTTTCACAATACTATTTCACAAATTCTAACACTTACATTGTAGCATTTTAATCTTTGCATCAAATAAAATTACATAGTAGCATCCATAAAATTACCCTAAATTACACAAGTACTTTGCACAACTACTTTGCATCCACTCTATTAATCCAAATTTACAAACTTCCTAACATTGCAAAACAGACAGCAAGGCCTCATATAGAATTGCTTCAGGGATGGTGTCAGCGAACAACGTGGAATGAACATTACATATATGTTCAGAGACAACATGGTTCACTCACACCTCCCTGAAGATGCAACGTGCAACCATCTAATCATCGGCCAAAATTTAGAAACTTCCTAAAACAGTAGCAAAAATTGCAAGTACTTTGCATCAAATAAAATTGCATAAGTTCTTTGCATCAAATAAAATTGCTCTTTGAATTCACAAGTATATTAGTGCTAACACTTGAATTCTAAAACTATTACACTACCCTTTGCACATTTCACAAATATTAATCAACACATTGCACAAATATTAATCAACTAAATAGTACTAAAGCAGTAGCAATTCATCTAAAACAGTAGCATTTCCTATAGCAATTTAAAAACAGTAGCATTTCTATCAATTTCCTACCAATTCCTAGCAATTCTAAAATGATTAACTAAACAAATTCACATTTAAACATCTTCTCATTTACATTCCTAGCAACTTAATTGATATTTGAACTAGGAATTAGAAAATAGTAGGATTTGAACTAATTTCAATGAATCTAAACAGTAGCATTTGAACCCTAATTCAAAGAATACCTAATTTTTTCTCCTAACTCGAAAATAGCCTAACTATCTAACGATGACGTCACCACGTCGTCACGGCCACCACACCACGGCCGGTGTCGCGCGCACGGCTCCGGCGACCACGGCTTCGGTGAGGAGCTGCTCATGGTCGCCCGCGACCAAACCGTAGCGGCGCCGCCCTGAAATGGACGCGCAACATCTCCGGCGACGATCTCGGGCAACGGCCTAAGAGGGGAACACCGCGGCCCGACCAACTACACCAAGAGGAGGAGAAAGGAGGGGGTCCAGGAGGACCAGTGTGCTCACCTGAATATGCCGGAGGGGTCGGGGACGCTCGGCGAGGTCGGAGATGGCCGGAATCAATGGAGGCGCCGCGGCGGACTCGAGGGAGAAGACAGAGACAATGGGCGGCGTGGCACGGCGGCGCGGCGTCGGGGAGCGACGTCGGGGAGCGGCGCTTCGATTCGTCGAGGAGCGGAGCGTCGATTCGTCGAGGAGCCGCACGGCGTCAGGGTGGCACGGTGGCGCTGCGTCGTCTTCGTCGTCGAGGGTTCGGGGTACGTCTGTGTGTGGGAGATGAACTGCCCGATCTGGGCAAGTCTTGCATTTAAGGCACACACCTTTAGTACCGGTCTATGGCACGGACCGGTACTAAAGCTCCTTCAGTACCGGCTGGTAGCACGGCCCGGTACTAAAGGTCTGTCGTTTGGGCGCCCAGAAAACTGGCGCGAAACGAAAACCTTTAGTACCGGCTGTTAGAACGGCCCGGTACTAAAGATCTTTTTCATTTTATTTCTCTTTTCTCTTTTCTCCTTTCTGTTTTTTTATATCTACTGATGTAATTGTTTAATTAGTTTGTAATAATTACTAAAAATCATGTCTATATTGAAGAACATGTTTTCAATAAATTACAAAAATTAGATATTAAAAAATGTAACATTTAAAATAAAGGGAATTGATAATCCCCATTTTAAATCATGACTTTTTTTGTGAACAAAGTACCAAAAATATGATGCAAAATGGCACCCATTTAATTTTCATGGAAACTAGTCCACATATGATGGATAACCCCCAAGTAGTAGTTTTTTCTTTGATTTCTACCTAATTTTCCCTAGTTAATTGAGTTTATGTCGATTTTTCGAAAGTAATTCAACTTTGAACTACACAACTAGTGGTTATATCACAGAAACATTGATAGTTCTAGAAACTTGATTTCTGACAAAATTTGCAAAAAAAAGTCTTAACAAAAAAGGTATATCATGTATGAACATCTAGAAGTTTCAAGACAAATGACCAAGTTATGCTCATTTCAACAACATAGTTTGTGATAAAGACCTCATATTTCATAAATATCATTCCTGGATTACACATCACCAACATTCCCATCTGTTGTATTATTCCTCCTTTTCTTCGATTGCTTAACTTTGCGCCGGAACCATGGAGAATCTTCATTACTTAACGTGATGCTTGGGTCAGTGTTGACTTTGAAGGGCGGAATTTCATCAAACTTATCATAATCTTCTGACATGTCTGTCTTGTCCTCCACTCCCACGATGTTTCTTTTCCCTGAAAGAACTATGTGGCGTTTTGCCTCGTCTGATGTATTCGCTTCCATATTTTTTCTTTTCTTCGGTTTGGTAGACATGTCTTTCACGTAGAAAACTTGAGCTACATCATTTGCTAGGACGAACGGTTCGTCTTTGTAATCAAGATTGTTCAGATCCACCGTTGTCATTCCGTACATCGGGTCTACCTTTACCCCGCCTGCATTCAGCTTGACCCATTTGCACCGAAACAAAGGGACCTTAAAAGAAGGTCCATACTCAAGTTCCCATATCTCCTCTACGTAACCATAATATGTGTCCTTTTGCCCATTGCTGTTTGTTGCGTCAAAGCGGACACCACTGTTTTGGTTGGTGCTCATTTTATCTTGAGCGATCGTGTAAAATGTATTCCCATTTATCTCGTACCCTTCGAAAGTGACTATAGTCGAAGATGGTGTCCTGGCCAACAAGTACAGCTCAACATCAACTTCGGTGTTACTCATGAGATGTGTTTGCAACCAACCGCTGAATTTCGCCGTGTGTTGATCTTTAATCCAGAACTCATCCTCCACCGGGTTCTCAGATCGTAAAATATTCATGTGTTCCTCGATATACGGAGCTGCCAATGAGGAATTTTGTAGAACTGTGTAGTGCGCTTGACTGAAAGAAGGTCCGTCCCTACATACAAATACTTTTTTCCCTAGAGTGCCTTTTCCACTCAGTCTCCCCTCATGTCGCGACTGTGGAACACCAATCGGATTAATGTCAGGAATAAAGTCAACACAGAACTCAATGACCTCCTCGGTTCCATAGCCCTTGGAGATGCTTCCTTCTGGCCTAGCACGGTTATGAACATATTTCTTTAAGACTCCCATGAACCTCTCAAATGGGAACATATTGTGTAGAAATACGGGACCGAGAATTTGAATCTCTTCGACTAGGTGAACCAAGACATGCGTCATAACATCGAAAAAGGATGGGGGGAACACCAACTCAAAGCTGACAAGACACTGGACCACATCATTCTGTAGTCTTGGTAGGATCATTGGATCGATTACCTTCTGAGATATTGCATTGAGAAATGCACAAAGCTTCACAATGGGTACTCGAACATTTTCCGGTAGAAGCCCCCTCAATGCAATCGGAAGCAATTGCGTCATAATCACATGGCAGTCATGAGACTTTAGGTTTTGAAATTTTTGTTGTGCCACATTTATTATTCCCTTTATATTCGACGAGAAGCCAGACGGGACCTTGATACTGCTCAGACATTCAAAAAATATCACTTTCTCTTGTTTGGTTAGAGCATAGCTGGCAGGACCGTCATAATGTTCTGGAAGCAGGCCGTCTCGTTCTTTCAAACGTTTCTGGTCCTCCCGTGCTGCCGTTGTGTTTTTTTTCTTCCCATACACGCCCAAATGGCCTAGCAGGTTCACACAAATATTCTTCGTCACGTGCATCACGTCGATTGCAGATCGGACCTCTAGGACTTTCCAATATGGTAGCTCCCAAAATATAGATTTCTTCTTCCACATGGGTGCGTGCCCGTTTGCGTCATCCGGAACCTTTAGTCCTCCAGGACCCTTTCCAAAGATTACTTTTAGATCCTTGACCATATCAAATATTTGTTCACCAGTACGGTCCATAGGCCTCCTACGGTGATCTGCCTCACCTTTGAAATGCTTTCCTTGCTTCCGGACGTTATGCCTGACCGGAAGAAATCGACGATGCCCCAGGTACACACACTTCTTACAATTATCCAAGTATATACATTCAGTATCATCCAAACAGTGTGTGCATGCATGGTATCCCTTAGTTGTCTGTCCTGAGATGTTACTAAGAGCAGGCCAATCATTGATCGTTACGAAAAGCAACCCTCGAAGGTCAAAATCCTCCTGTTTGTGCTCATCCCACACACGTACACCTTCTTCCCGCCACAACTCTAAAAGTTCGTCAACTAATGGCCTGAGGTACACATCAAGCTCGCTCCCTGGTTGCTTCGGTCCTTGGATGAGCACTGGCATCATAATGAACTTTCGCTTCATGCACAACCAAGGAGGAAGGTTGTAAATACATAGAGTAACAGGCCAGGTGCTATGACTGCTGCTTTGCTCTCCCAAAGGATTGAAGCCGTCCGTACTTAGACCAAATCTTAAGTTTCTTGCGTCATCTGCAAAGTCCGGGAACTCTCTCTCGATTTTTCTCCACTGGGATCCATCAGCGGGGTGTCTGAACATCGCGTCTTTCTTCCGGTCCTCTTTGTGCCATCGCAACATCTTGGCATGCTCTCTGTTGCTGAACAAACGTTTCAACCGTGGTATTATAGGAGCATACCACATCACCTTGGCAGGAACCCTCTTTTTGGGGCGCTCGCCCTCAACTTCACCAGGGTCATCTCGCCTGATCTTATACCGCAATGCACCGCATACCGGGCATGCATTCAGATTCTCGTACTCCTCACCGCGGTAGAGTATGCAGTCATTAATGCATGCATGTATCTTGTGCACCTCTAATCCTAGAGGACAGACGATCTTCTTTGCCTCGTACGTACTGTCGGGCAATTCGTTATCCTTTGGAAGCATCTTCTTTATCTTTTTCAACAACTTTTCAAACCCCTTGTCCGATACACCATTCTCAGCCTTCCATTGCAGCAAATCCAGCGTCGTACCCAGCTTTTTCTGGTCATCTTCGACACCTGGGTACAATTTTTTTTTGTGATCCTCCAACATGCGCTCCAACTTGACCCACTCCCTCTGATTTACGCTGTTTCTCTGTGCATCAGCAATGGCCCGAGAAAGATCATCAGCGGGCTCATCCGGCGCCTCTTCGTCAGGCGCGTCTTCTCCAGTTTCCCCCATTGTAGTACCGTCGTATTCAGGAAACTCAGGATAGTTGTCATCGTCCTCTTCTTCTTCATTGTCTTCCATTATGACCCCTGTTTCCCCGTGTTTGGTCCAACAATTATAGCCGGACATGAAACCGGACTGAAACAGGTGGATGTGAATGGTTTTTGAGTTGGAGTAACTCCTGATATTCTTACAAGCACAACATGGACAATACATAAAACCATCCCGCTTATTTGCCTCAGCAACACGGATAAAATCCAGCACGCCGGTCATGAACTCCGGAGTGCGTCGGTCAACGTACATCCATTGTCGATTCATCTGCATTGTGTAAATATATACAAAACCATTACACAATAGTTATATATATATATCTACCATGAATAGATAGATACGTGACCAATTCATTAATACAAGTTCACCATATTTAAACAAATCTAATACGTAGTTCTCATAAAACATTCATTAATTGAAACTAACATAGAACTAGCTAAAGAATTTCAATCCAACGACAAATGCGATCAAAATCGCAACTAAGGTAATTATTGAACCAACAGCATAATGATACCAAGCCTCTTGACTAATGACATATTTTCTAAACTTTTTAAGCTTCAAGCGCATTGCATTCATCTTGATCTTGTGATCCAAGCGCATTGCCTCCATCTTGATCTCGTTATCATCGACGACGTCGGCAATCTTCAACTCCCATTTCATCTTCTCTTCGAGACGAAGATCTTCACTTCTTTTCAATTTAGCTTTCAAATCATTGTTTTCTTCTACTAAAAACTCGAAAATAGGGTCGGGCTCATTTTCCGGTTCAACTACCTCCTAGATAAAAATATATCTACGTTAAGTTGGTCGGTATAATATTTGTAAACACGAAATTAAACAAACATATACTTATAACAAACAATCGTACCACATCCGAATAATAGAGCGGGCGAGAGCCAGTGTGGACAGATGTCAAAACCATGACACTATATATAACAAAAAGTTACACAAATAAGAAAATTATACAAGTAATAATTCTATAAACAATTAATTACGTAATTATAGCATAAAATGAGCTAAACTAGGACTAAATGAGCTAAACTAGGACAAAATTAGCTAAACTAGCACAAAGTAAATGATGAAACTAGCACTAAATAAGCTACATTTGTAGATTTTTCTAAATTTTTCTATCTAGGTCAAACTAACAATACATTTCTAGATTTTCCTACATTTTTCTATCTAGGTCAAACTAACACTAAATGAGCTCAAACTAGCACTAAATGAACTGAAGTTTCCAATTAAATGTAAGAGAAACAAGTTTCTAACCTTTTTGACCAAAAATGGTGCCACCAAATTGGACAAATCGCCGGATCACCACCGAGCTCGAGCAACAACAGAGAGAAATAAATAAGGAGGCAGAGAGTGAAGTGAGCTCGGGCTGGAGGAAGTAGATGGAATTTATAGCGAAATGTTTTAGTACCGGTTTGTAACACAAACCGGTACTAAATGTCCATCTTTAGTACCGGTTTGTAACATAGACCAGTACTAAAGGTTCTCGGCGTGGGACCCGCCGCTGCAGCGCCAGCCCCAAATCCTTTAGTTCCGGTTGGTTACACCAACCGGTACTGAAGGTTGCTTACCGACCGGTACTGCTGCCGTTCGCCTGTCCGGCCGCTGGGACCGGTACTAATGTTATATTAGTACCGGCCGCAAATTGGTGCGGGACTAAAAGTCTGGACCAAAGGTCCGTTTTCTACCAGTGTGAGTGGACCAATATCGGATAACTTCACATTGCTCACCCAACTTCAGTTTTTGTAAGTATATTAAATAATGAGGATGCCTATGGTATATAGAAGTTCATAAAATTTATAAGTTTTTCAGATCCACATGTTTCCTCTTGAAAACACTCTCTCTTGACGGATGATCACTAGATTGTGGGAAGTGTATAAAATTGTGTCATATATGTCTGACATTACCATTTGACATGAATGAGGAATCTCTTTTAAATTTTACCTATATTCATGAACCCGGACTGAATAGAACCAACGGGATGCACTATAGAGGACTTGTGTTTGGATATATTTGATTGCAGTTGTTACAACTGAAAAAACTATCTTCTACAGGGATTTATCTGGCAACAATCTATATGGCCCACTTTCAGATTCCTTCTGTAAAAGGAATGCAAGATCGCTTGTTTTCAGGTTTCAGTTTTCCTATTGAAGTTTCCATTCCATGAATATGCATTTTAATTGTACTTGAAGGTTTATCTTTATGTGATCTTTAGACAGTTCATTATTGGATTGTTTTTTTTTGTACCAATAAAATCCTAAATTGGTTTTCTATGCAATTTAACTAATTCAGGTATGAATATGGCGAAGATATGTGCAACAAAACAATAAGTCCGTCTCCATCAAGAAATAGAACAACTATAATATCGATTTCAGTAGTGGTTGTGATGGTGATAATGGTTGTACTTGTTCTTTCATATTTTATATGCAGAGGAAAGACAAAGCCCAAACGTATGTATGATCTTATCTTGTAATAGCATGTAATAAGTATATTTATATTTAAGATTAACAATATTACATGTTTCTCTAATATAACCAACATTTGCTCAACCAGTTTCTACACATGATCACCCTAGAGAGTCTGAAATTCACAATGCTCTAGGAAGTACAAGAGGTCAAGGAGGTCATCTGCAAAATATTGAGAAACGATGTTTCACGTTTAAGGAGCTGGAAAAGTTTACCAATAAGTTTGAACGGATCATTGGACAAGGAGGTTTTGGGCTCGTGTACTATGGTCGTTTAGAAGACGGTAGTGATGTTGCTGTCAAGATGCGTTCTGAATCATCGTCGCATGGGCTCGATGAGTTCTTAGCTGAGGTACTTTCAACTTGGTTGATAAAATTGTTTGCTTGGAAAGTAAGTTTGGAGAGTCATTATGAGTTTAGATGCATATTAAGATTTTTCCCCCTATGTTCTCTGGCATCCATTCCATTACATAGGTTCATAGCTTGACAAAGGTGCATCACAAGAATCTTGTTTCTTTGGTTGGTTACTGCTGGGAGAAGGATCACTTGGCACTAGTTTATGAGTTCATGTCTCGAGGCAATCTCTGGGATAATCTAAGAGGTTTGTCCATTGCAAATCTAAGTATTGTTTAAGCTAAAACAAATCTAACTTGAGATATTGTCTTAAGTGGTCTTCAGATATTTTAGTATATAAATAGTTTGAGGCTATGTACGAATTATTATTTTGAAATGCGTGCAATCCTCATTAACAATTATACATAGTTGCACATTGCTTCGTCAAAGACAAGGTTGCTATTCCTAAATATTGAAGTAATATCCTTATTTCAGCAAATATATTCTAGGATTAGAAGCTGCCCTCACCAGAAACTAAGAAACGGCAATCCCATACTATTAATTTATAACCTCACAAACTTTTGACGAAACATACATGAGATCATAGAAACCATAATGCGCAGTACCTCATCGAGGATTGTTAACCATCTCCACAGATGTGTCGCAGTACGGTTCCTCCTCTGTTGGCCAGAAGTAGGATATATCTTGGATGATCGGGGCACATGTAGAACGTCCCTCTCGAGGGACTTGATACACTGCAACACAGAAAGACAATCCGCAGACATAATGATGTGTCTGAAACAGTTAACTTATCTATATTGTTCTAACCGTTACTATGTTCATATGTAAAGGAATAAAGGAAGATGAATCCTTGGATTGGGCAACACGTGTACGAGTTGTGCATGAAGCCGCGCAAGGTATGATGCATTAAAATATTTATTGTAATATATATGTCATAGCTCTTTTTTTTCTTATATATATCATTAAAGTTTCATGGGACTTGTTGTGATATGTGCAGGCCTTGATTATCTGCACAAGGGGTGCAGCTTGCCAATCATTCACAGGGATGTAAAGACCAGAAATATTCTGTTAGGTCAAAACCTCCGGGCGAAAATAGCTGATTTTGGACTGTGTAAAACCTATAGTAGTGAAACGCAGACTCACATATCAACGATCGCGGCTGGATCAGCAGGTTACTTTGACCCAGAGTATGTCTCTTTTGTGCATATTGTGACATTTATGTAGTCTTTTCATATATAGCCGGCATTAAGAAGTAAACGAGTCCACTCTACCAGGAAAATAAATTTTAAGTAGATGGCACCGCCTTAATCGTTTGATCCAAATTTAGGTTCACTAAAATGTGGCTTATCTACTATTTTTCAGATACTACCACACTGGTAGGCTCACTGAGAGCAGCGACGTTTACAGCTTTGGTGTTGTTCTACTGGAGATAGCTACCGGCGAGCCTCCGATAGTGCCAGGCCATGACCACATTGTTCAGCGTGTGAAACAGAAGATGGCCGCAGGTAACATCAGCTCAGTAGCTGATGCACGACTAGGTGGTGCCTATGAGGTTACCTCCATGTGGAAAGTAGTCGACACCGCCATGGCATGTACATTAGATACTTCTCTTGGAAGGCCAACAATGGCCGCCGTGGTGGCACAACTGAAAGAGAGCCTAGCATTGGAGGAAGCCCGTGGGGATAACAACACCATGCTAAGCCCCACCGTTGATACTGCGTCCTTTAGTGTCCACATTTGATCCCTTGGGAAGATGAAGCTGCGTCCATAACCTGGTTATTTGGGCACAAATAATACGGGTCTGCCATGTAGCGGTGTCTTTTTCCCATTCCTAAATTATTCTCACGTTAAGACAAACAAATATGTGTATTGTGTGTGTGTCGTGCATTGGTTTGATTTAATGTGTGCAAAACAAACAGTAAGTAGAGGGTGATATTACAGCTTCTTCATATACATAATATCTAGTTTGCCCACTTATGTGTGCAAGACTACGACTTGATTACTATAGTTTGATATTTTTGAACAATGGAAAATGTGGTGGTTCACTATGATGCATTATCCACCGTCAAGGAGACTTCAGCACGAAAAATGACCGTTAGGCTAGCTCGCTCCCGCGGAGGCCATGGCGACGGGCCCCTCGTCGTCGCCGGCGCTGGCTGGCGCTCTGCCCCCACCTCTCCGCCTCTGCATGGACTGCCCCCTCCTCCTTCGTCCCTCCCTCCGGGTTTCAAGCCGGCGTTCCTCGGCACAGCGGCCACGCATCAGGCTCGCTCGGCATCCCCAAGATCGGGATCGGCTGGACCCCGGTGGTCGCGGCCTTCTCCCCCTCCGGCGCGAGGGGGCGCGCCTCCGACACGTCTGCGCAGCACCATTTGCGGCTTCTTCGACCTGGATTTGCCTTCGGAGGCGGCCTGCGAAGAAATTAATGAAGCGTCGACCTCCTAGCGCCGTGCGGGATGTCCTGCACCTGCCGCAGTTACGGCGACCCCGGCAGGCATCCTGCGCACCTCCCGCGCCTCCAATGCGCCTGCCTCCGCCCGTCCACGTCGCTCGGTCCGCTTCAATCTCTCATCGCCCCGCCTTCAAAGCTCGCCCACCGCCTCTGCGACGCGCTTTCAGGCCCCGTCCCATCGGTCATCAACTCCGGCGGACGGCGAGGGATGGACAACGGTGCTGTCCCGTCGTGCCCTTCGCGCGGCGCGCAGTACGGCTTGCTCCTCGGCTTCAATGCGACGCTCCTCCCCTTCACTGCATTGCCACACCACTGCAAAGCCTTCATCTCCACTGCGTCGCCACACCTCTTCGCGCACCCCTGCTCACAAGCCCCCCTCCCTCCTCTCGCACAACCGCCGCTGCCAGGCCCGCGACCATCTGCGGGTGGACTGCCGCGACCCTCCCCGGTGCGCGCTCTGCTGGTTTTGGGGGCACAGGGCTCGGGATTGCAAGCCTCCTCCGCCGCCCCCGCTGCAGCGTCGTCGGCCCTCCGCGCCCGCTACGCGCCCTGCCATGGCGGAATTCCTCGGCGACGCTGCCTCCCGTCCGTCCGAGGACACGTGCGTCCTCGCCACCACTTTCGACCTCGACTGCGCCCGTCTCAAGTGGGAGCACACCGCCATCGTCGCCTGGGTCCTCTCGCCTCCGCCCGGTACGGACCCTACCGACGTCGACGACGCGTTCCGCAGCCGGTTCAACCTCCGCGCTTCCGACCTCATGGTGAGCTCTCACTACCCCGAGCCATACCTCGTCAAGTTCGCCTCAACGGAGCTCCGGGACAGGGTGATGCGCTCAAAGCGCGCCACTTTCAAGCTCTACGGCATGGAGATTCATTTCCGGCTATGGCGGGCCGTCGCACACGCCTTCAACGCCAGCTTGTTCTATCGCGTCCACCTGCACGTGGACGGGCTCCCGCCATTCGCCTGGCGTCCGGAGATCGTGGACCACATGCTCGCCCGCTGCTGCGCCTCGACAGCGGCTTCACCACCATGGAATGCACGTCATCCTTCGGGCTGTGGGCGTGGACGGCGGATCCCCACCACATCCCGAAGGTGTTGTGGTGCACCTTCGCGAACAAGGCGCCCGGCGGCCTCTCCTCCCTTGTGCACGTCTCGAAGGATAGACCGGACCAGTGGAAGCGCGGCGTGACGTTTCGCGTCCTCCTCCACGTCGAGATCACCGAAGATTTCACGGACGCCCCGGTCATCGACGGTGGCGCCCCACCCAGCGACTTCCGGCCTTCCTCGCGCACGCTCCCTCCATGGCGCAACGGTGGGGTTGACGGTACCCAGGCAAGCTATGGCACGACACCGTCGATCCCACCCCTGGCGGAGCTGCGACATGGCGACGACGCGGGTTCCAGCCGCTCGGCTCGGCACCTCTCCCGCGACACGCGTGAGCTCCGAGCTCGCGAGCGCGGCGACGACGACAGCTTCCGTCCCATCATCGGCAGGGCCCACCGACGCTCAGGCCACCACAACGCGAGCGCGCTCGCCCCTCGGAGCACACGGACCGACACCGCAGCCGCTCTCGCCACGGCGGCCGTTGCGATGACCGCGACCTGCCGCACCACGGCCGTGATGATGAAGAGGATGATGGGGACCGCTACAACGACCACAGCCGCCACCAAAACCGCCACGAGCGCCTCCTCACGCGCGCCTAGTGCGATGCGTCGCACCTCCTCTCGCGCGCCGAGTGCGAGCAGCAGCCGCCATGGCGGCGGGCGCGACTATCGCCACCACGCAGTGACGCCTCTAGCTTCCATCGCCATCGCACCAGCCGCTCCACCGCCTACTCTGATCGTTGCTCCGGAACCCATTCTCTCGGACGCCGAAGTCACGGAGCGACTACAAGACCTCTTCCGTGTCGGCACGGCTAACCTGCGCGCTGCACTACCGATGCTCCTCGGCCTTCAGAAACCTCCTCCCGCGCCGCCGACGTTCAGCTCAGTCTGCCGGGACTGGCTCACGGCAATCCGCGCGGCGCCAGCGGACCTCATCGCCTCCGACCGTCTCCTTCAGCCTGCCCACGCCCGCATGCGAGACGACCACGCCACAGGCTGCGCCGGCGATTGAGGTGCAAGACGCCGTGCTGGTTCCCGTGCACACCGTGGACGAGGTCAGGCCCGCGGACGGCCGTGTCGTGCTAGATTTCTGGGAAGACGAGGAGGACAACACGGCGGGACGTGAAGCCTGGTCCGAACCATGCGAGGCCATCCACAAGACCACTGCGACGCACGACGACGGCACCATGGGCGACAACGACCGCAACCCCTGCACCGAGGACAACGACGCGGTGCCTCCGCCACGCACTGAAGCGGCAGCCACGCTTCGCGAGGACACGGGCCAGGATGCTCTTGAGGACCTGGTGGGCTCTGTTCTCGACGATGGGGTCACAGAGGACGACGTACTGCCTCTGGATGCATCGGTGAGGGGCCTCTTTGCCAGGCCAGCGGTGCCCCTGCTCCCTCGCCCGGATCCCTCTGCAACCTCGGCTACGCCTACGAGCAACACGCCGCGTCGCAGCTCACGCCTGGGTGCGAAGCCACAGATGCCGGTTATGGACAAGGCGGTGCGAGTTTTAGTCTCCAAACTGGGCATCGTCACCAGTGACGAGATGCCTCTCTCCGTTGCACGCAAGGAATACGAGGACTGCTACAAGAATGAGCTCACTGAATCCAGGCTTGATGCCCTCGATCTGCTGTTCAAACTGAACATGCCGGCTATGAACGCTGCGGCAGATGCTCTGATCACCATGGCTGGTTCGGGAGGCACCGAATTTGCCCCATCCGCTGATTAGGAGGTCCTGGTTTGATACCTCCAGACGATCCAAGCTGGTTCGCGTACCCGGCTGCTACCTTCTAGTTTACTCTACCGTCGTTTTCATTCTGCTATCCGGTGGGCTTGTCACCTTTTCAGTTTGCTGTTGTATCCGCAAGAACTGTTGTTGAAAATGTCCTAACTTTCCCTCGACATCGCGGACTGGAATGTCCGGGGACTGAACGACCAAGCGCGCAAAGACACGGTCCACAACTTCTTTGCTAGCACCCCCTGCCACATCGCATGTCTGCAAGAAACCAAACTCGACTTCATCGACCACGCAACCGCAGCGTACATTGGGGGCTACAAGCTCCGTTCTTTTGCTCATAGGCCGGCAACTGGAACCCGCGAGGGGATCCTCTTTCTTTGGAATGACGACTATGTGGCTCTGACAAACATTCACATCGGAACCCACCTGATCTCTGCGGATGTATGCATCCGAACCTGCGGCACCACTTTCAAGCTCACCAACGTCTACGGTCCCAGCTCCGATGCTGACAAAAGGGCCTTCCTTGATGAGGCTATCGCTTGCGCTCCGCCTAACGGCGACAAATGGTTAATCATGGGTGATTTCAATCTCATATACCAGGCTTCGGATAAGAACAACTGCAACTTGGACTTTCGATTGATGGGACAGTTCCGGCAGGCGCTCAATAATTGTCATCTGAAGGAGATGAAATTGCAGAACAGGAAGTTTACATGGAGCAACGAGAGGGTCGACCCAACTCTGGTCAAGCTAGACAGAGCCTTCTATAACCCAAGTTGGGAGCTCTGCTTCGGAAGTCACGTGCTCACCGCCCTCTCCTCGTCGCTGTCGGACCACTGCCCCCCTAATGCTATCTAGCCAAAGTGGCCCCAGGCGCCCGCCCTTCTTCAAATTCGAGAACTTCTGGATTAAGATGCCGGGATTCCAAGACGTTGTCCTTGAGGCTTGGAATGAACCCACAACACACACTCAACCGGTTCATGTCTTCAACCATAAGCTCAAGTTCACAGCTAAGAAGCTTCGCGCCTGGAGCAAAGGATTATTCTCTGACCACAAACTCCAGCTCATCATGGCCCTGGATGTCATCCTGCAGTTAGACATTGCGCAGGAAAACCGAGCCCTCTCTGCCAACGAGAGAACTCTCCGCTCTAGCCTCAAGAAGCGAGTGATGGGACTGGCCGTCCTTGAACGCACCAGGAAGAAACAAGCTTCGAGGATCAATACCCTCCGGGAAGGCGATGGGAACACCAAGTTTTTCCACATCAGGGTCAACTCACGTAGAAGAAAGAACCTCATCCAACGTCTGCAGCATGGGGGTGGATGGGTCACTGGCCACGAGGACAAAGCCGACGCTATTTTCAACCACTTCTCGCAAACCCTCGGACACTACAAGAAATATGCTATGCTGTGACTTTCAATATTTGTCACTAAATGGTCATGTATTATTATTTGTGACCTTTTTATGACCAAAACAAAATGGTCAGGTTACGAGGGTCAGTAATGAACCAATGTGACCTTTTCTGTGAATTGGTCATGAACGATTATGACCAATCAGGAAGGTCACAGATGTTATGACCATTTATTTGGTCACGACCAATCTGCTCAGTCCACGTCAGATCCAACGTGGCAAGGCTGACGTGGCAGATTTTGTGACCAATTGAAATAGTCATATACTACAATCAGCCCAGTCCATTGGAGACATCTAGATGGGCCGAGCCCAATAATTTAACCAATTCAATTTTTCTGTGTCCGATTAGATGGGCCAAGCCCAATACTTTTGCCTTTTTATTTGATGGGTTTTGGCCTTTTTATTTAATGGGTTTCGGCCCTATTATTTTATTTTTATTACGATTTGTTGCTGGTCCCACTTGTCAGGTCGCTCCAAATTTTCAGGGATGTCCCACTTGTCATTAAAACAATAAACTGAACCCACAGATCTTAATATCACATATCACACATCTTAATATCACATTCTGAATATTTCAAACAAATTACAAAAAACATCAATTCCATAAAAAAAAGCACTAATTAGTCTATTACAGCCACCAAAACAACTAATGTGCTGCATTGGCGAGGTGCTCCTCACCCAGATCTTCTGGCCCAGGTCCATCATGAGCACCTGGGCATCACCAACGCCCAGCACCTGAACTCCAGGTCCATCATAGTTTTTGCCGTGCCGAGGTGCTTCTCACCCAGGTCCATCACCAGTGCCCAGCGCCATGGAGGGAGCGTGCGCGAGGAAAATGGGAGATCACCATTTTTATAAAATATAAGACCACATTTCATGTACAAATAACCAAATGGTTGTGTCTTCAAAGATTTCCATCCACTCCTTTCTAAAAAGACAAATTCCCGTCGATTCAGCTGAAACCGGGTCAAATTTGAACTACAGGTGCTTTATAGTTTGCTCATGATTTTTTGAAAATTTCATTTCTAGGTACACAAGTAGATGTTACATCAGAGATACACCAAGAATTTCACAAAATTCCACCCCTAGATACGAACGGTCACGCCCCCCGTTTTGACCGTATATTGAAATCGACGCTTAGAATTCAAAAAGATGTGAATCCTTCGCCAAGTGTCATCATATGTGACCTACTATCAAGGAAAAATAACAAACTTGGAAAACGGACGATATTTTCAAAAAGTGTTCACAGAAATGACCTCTCATGTGGCTTTCAGCCCAAATGACCAATGTTATGGCGATAACCGTGACATAGTTTGTTCAAATGATCTCATATTGCGCACAAGTGTGTATCTTAGGATGGAAAACAATGTTGTTGAACAAAGTTTTCAACTTTATTGCACAAAAAAACCATTTTTCATTTTCCGAGTGCGAAAAATAGGTTTTTTTGTGAAGTATCTACCAAAAATATGTTGCAAAATGGGAGATCAGATTTTTTTTATAAAATATTAGACCACATTTAATATACAAATAACCAAATGGTTGTGTCTGAAAAGCTTTCCATCCACCCCTTTACAAAAAGACAAATTCTCGCCGATTCAGCTGAAAATGGGTCAAATTTGAACTACAGGTGCCTCATAGTTTGCTCATGATTTTTTAAAAAAATCATTTCTAGGTACACAAGTACCTATTTAATCAGAGATACACAAAGAGTTTCACAAGATTCGATCCCTAGGTACGAACGGTCATGTCCGCCGTTTTTTACCGTATTTTGAAATCGACGTATATAATTCGAGAAAAATCAAAAAGACGTAAATCCTTCGCCAAGTGTCATTATATGTGAACTAGTTTCAAGTAAAAATAACAAACTTGGAAAAAGGAAGATATATTTAAAAAGTGTTCACAGAAATGACCTCTCATGTACGAAGATTCGTGGGTTTTAGGCCAAATGACCAATGTTAGGATGATAACCGTGGCATAGTTTGTTCAAATGTTCCCATATTGTGCACAAGCGTGCACATTGGAATGGGGAACAATGTTGCCGAACAAAGTTTTCCACTTTATTGCACAGAGAAATCAATTTTTATTTTCTGAGTGTGAAAATAGGGGTTTTTTGTGAAGCACGTACCACAAATATGTTGCAAATTTGGATCACATCATTTTTATAAAATATTATACCACATTTTATGTACAAATAACCAAATGGTTGTGTGCTAAAAGGTTTCTATACACCTCTTGTAGAAAAGACAAATTTCCGCCGATTCAGCTGAAAGCCTCGTAGTTTTCTCATTTTTTTTGTAAAAATCTTTTTTGGGTACACAAGTAGCTATTTAATCAGAGATACACCAAGATTTTCACAAGATCCGCCCCCTAGGTATGAACGGTCATGTCCGCCGTTTTGACCGTATTTTGAAAACCCCATGTAAAACAATCTATAAGGTCACTCTTATTTTGGCATTTTAATTTATTTAAAAATAGTCCATAATAGTTTATTACAGAGTACATCTTTTCAATTTTTTAGAAAATTTATTTGGTTAAAATTGAAGTTTAAAATCAAAAGTTTAAAAGAATCATAAAAGAATAACAAAAGAAAAGAAAAACTGGCCGGCCCATTAACTTGGGCCCTGGCCTGTGTCCGATTCGAGCTGAATAAAGATGTTTAACTTCTCATGCTTCACGTATGCTGAGCGATAGCCTAGCGGTAGAGTTCATGGTGTGGATACTCAAGGTTGTGGGTTCGAGACCTCGCGCCCTCATTTTTGCAAATATTAACAGGCGTGTCCGCGCGTCAGGGCGTGTGTGGTGGGTCCCATGTGTCAGGCTGGTGTGGTGTTGGTCCATCGTGTCAGGTGAGGTTTGATGGGTCCCGCGTGTTATGGAAGGGGATCCCACATGTCATATATGTGGGTCCCGCCTGTAAGATTGTCAACAATGTTACAGCATAAATGACACATAAGGTGACACGTAGGTGAGATGCAGTGACATGTAGGCGATAAAGAGTGACACGTAGGCGAGACCTCGCGCCCTCATTTTTGCAAATATTAACAGGCGTGTCCGCGCGTCAGGTCGGCTGGGCCCGCGCGTCAGGGCGTGTGTGGTGGGTCCCATGTGTCAGGCTGGTGTGGTGTTGGTCCATCGTGTCAGGTGAGGTTTGATGGGTCCCGCGTGTTATGGAAGGGGATCCCACATGTCATATATGTGGGTCCCGCCTGTAAGATTGTCAACAATGTTACAGCATAAATGACACATAAGGTGACACGTAGGTGAGATGCAGTGACATGTAGGCGATAAAGAGTGACACGTAGGCGAGATAACATGTGTCAGCCCAGTCACACTAATGAATTATTGTTGTTCGAATTTATGACCAATTGATGTGGACATACTATGACCTTTCTAACATAAAAGGTCATAATGTTTAAGGATTTGATCCCTCTCAAATAAGTTATGACCAATGAGTTTAAAATGGTCACAAATTTATGACCAAAAAAAACATGGTCGTTAAGAGAACATCACTAGTTGACATATTTCTTGTAGTGTCATTCTGGGGATCGTCTTGGCTGGACGGTCTCCCACCTAAGACCGTTGCGCCTGACCTTTTCAAAGCCTCCAGAAGAAAGAACAGAAAAGTCCACGACGCACTGCTGGATCACAAGTGGATCTCGGACATCTCCGTTGGAAACTTCACCATTGATCACATAGTTCAGTTCATCCACCTCTGGGATCTCATCGAGGGGATAACGTTGACCCCTGGCGCTGATGACACCATTACCTGGACCTTGTCTACCTCGGGGGTTTACTCGGCCAAGTCCGCCTACTCCGCCCAGTTCATCGGATCCTCCCCTTGCCCTTTTTTGGCGGTCGTCTGGAATAATTGCCCCCCCCCCAAGTGCTCCTTCTTCGCATGGCTTGCCGTCCAGAATCGACTCTGGACCTCCGACCGTCTCGCCATTAGGGGCTGGCCGCATCAACATGTTTGCCAGCTGTGCAGGACACACCCTGAGAACGGAAGGCACATGTTCTTCGAGTGCCGCTACTCTCGAAGGATCTGGGCGCAAGCCTCCCTGTGGTTACACTGCCCCGACATCATCCAAAGACTGAACTCCACAAAGCCAACCATCTTCGACTACTGGAAAGACCTCGCCAACATCCCATGCACCTCCCGGGAGGGTATGCGGTCAGCTATTATCCTGATCACGTGGGAAATTTGGAAGGAGCGGAACGCAAGGGTGTTCAACAACAAGTTCACCATGCCATCTTCAGTTGTGGACCGCATCAAGTGTGAGAGCAAAAACTGGATACTCGCTGGAGCCAAGAAGTTGGCCGTTTTGATTGGTTAATCGTAGCCATGTATCTTACCTCTTTTTTCGTTTTTGTTGGTGACTAGGTTTCGGCCCTTATTTGTTTGTCTTTACTTCTCCTATATCAATATAAAACGCAAAGCTTTTGCCCCCCCCCCCCCCCCCCTTCAAAAAAAAAACTATGATGCATTAGTTTGTTTCCATGCTTAATTGACATCTCCGTCTTTTCCCTTTATTACGAATTAATGTACTATTATACAGTTGATGTTTTTGCAGTATATAGTTGCATACACGTTATTACTAGAATGTGGGTGGCGCAGCGAGACGGCCGACCGGGGCAGGATTGAGGTCGACTGTCTCTCCCTCGACGACGACGCTCACGGTGTAACAGTCTTTCTTCTTGATCGTCGGCGCCGGGAGCCCCATGCCTTGGCACAGCTCGCCGAGCTCTCTCATCAGCCGTGGGAGCATCTCGGGACCGATCATCGGGCCCGCCAGCCGCAGGAACGCATGCGAGAGCCGCTCAAGGTCGGAGCCGGAGTCGAGGAAGACGACGCCCATCAGCGACTCCACCAAGTCCGCGAGATGCCTGGGCGCGGTCACCTGCCCGTTGGAGGCAGCGGCCTCCTCCGCGAACTCGCTCACGCGCAGCGAGAAGAAGGGCGTCTCGTGGCGGAGGAACCGGTGCAGGCCCCGCGCGACGGCGGCGCGGGCCCGCTTCTCCGTGCCTACGTTGACGTCGTGGAGGTGGGACAGCGGGCCGGGAGGCAGCCCAGGAACTCGACATGCGTCTGCTTGCATTAATTGTTGCTCGAGTTTGACATTTTTGTTTTGAATATTTTGAAACTTAGAAATACCGATTTTGAAGTTTCGAAAATACGGGCTACATGGAGATCGGGCTCCTTTTTTGCTGCTGCAAGTTTGTGTAAAAATACAAAAATTGAACATTGGAAGTCAAGGACATTTTCACGAACTGGTTCCGCATGCACAACTTGGTCGAAAACGGCGCATAACAACCCACAATGTAGGCAAAGTATCCAAAAATTCAAAATCACACATATAACAGCGGCGAGTCCATGTTTGAACTTGTCGTGGTGGTATCACGGCAGATGCCATAGGATGGCTAAAAGTGTGGGGCCGATGGACGCTGGTGGATCCGGAGAGGGCTAGCGAGCTAAGAAGCTCACGCAAGAGGAAACAAGAAACGGACACGAGCCGACTCAACCCGGTTCAAGAACGAGCAAGAACAACCAGGAAAACTCAAGAACACGAACAAACCCACACGGCACCACAAACACGCACGATGTACCCAGGTTCGGGGCCCTCGTGAGGAGGTAACACCCCTACTCCTGCCTTGCTTCTTTCTATATGCGTCTCACCAGATCTACAAGATGCTCCTTGAGCTGCTTTGGTAAGAACTAGGATGAACTACAAGTGAGGGAGGAGAAAATGCTCTAGCAGTGAATGAGACTATAGTTTTGGCTCTCCCCTTCGTCTCTCTCTCCCAGGAGGAGTTATGGTGCTATTTATAGAGGTCCCGCCGAGTTGTCCGGGAACCCTAAATCCTCCGGGCCCCCCCCCCGGACAACAGCCCCCGTCCAAGCGTAACGTCGACACCTCTAACACGACCTAGCCGCCGGGCTATCCGACATAGGTCGAGGTAGGCCATGATGCCTCTTGCCGTAGCCGCCGCCGGCCTAGGTGATGATGCTTCCCCTGACAGAGACAGGACGTGCCTTCTCCATGCCTTGTCTCCTGTCAGTCAGTCGCCAGTACAGTGGTATAGTCTCGTCGCCCTTGTCTTGTGCCCTTTGTCCCGCGCCCGTGTCAGACGGGAGGTGACCTTACCTCCGTGTCAGACGGGACAGTGTCCTTGCCTTGTATCCGCCCTTGACTTCCTGCCCGACATAGGATATGTCGGACACATCCTCCTATCCCGGCACAAGTATACCGGGCTTCTCTCCGTACGCCGGCATGGCTATGCCGGGCCTGGACCTCCGACGTACCTCACCCGGCCCGAACATGTATGTCGGATCCTCCTTCCTGCACATCACACATAAGTAAAGATCTCGGACATGGTTATGTCGGTTAGAACATGTCGGCTACCTCCGACATAAGCTTAAGTCGGCCAAGCATACAACTTGGTCTAGCCGGGACCCTGCACACCAGCACCGGTTTCTGGCGTCGTACAAGAGAATACCCCTAGGCCCAGCTACACGAAGATGTCTTAGGCTTGCTCCCAAAGACATCTTCGAGAAGCTGGTTCTTAGGAGAAATCTCTGCCTTTGCCTGAATGAGAGTGAGGGGCTGGGGGTCTATTTATAGTATCACCAGGGGAGACAGCCTGGCCCCTGCTTCCTCCAAAGGGCACCTCTTGACCTTTTCCAAGAGCCACCTCCAGCGTACCTCCAACAGGCGTCCCTTTATCTCCCGAAGAGTCATAAGACCTTTGGCACCAGGCCAAAGATATTTACCACTGTAAACACGGGTATCTTACCCTTGCCTTTACCCTACCCGGGGGTAGGCCCCCCGACACTAGTCCCCGAAGCTGGTGTAGTCCTGCAGCCTTGGATGAAGGGCTGCATCAGATTTAACCCGATAACTGCCTTGAACCGAAAGCCGACATAACTATGTCTGGTAACTCGATTGCTCCGACTTGCCCAAGTCGGTCACTTAAGGCCCTGCGACACCACGATGTCGGCCTGATGAGAAAACTCCGGCATGCCTGTCCCGACTTACTGTAAAATCATCCGACACAGCCATCTCGGTTGGTCGTTGAGCTCTCAGCCATCCTGGGTTATTGTTCCGGTACTTTCGACATCACCAAATCTTTCTCTCAGATCTCTCGCCGAGACGTGTCACATACATGCTGCACCATTCCGAGAAACGCGCCACGCGGTCTGACAAGCTGTCCCGAAAACATCGCACCGGCCCCACCAGCCGTCACATCTAGCAGGCGCTTGAGTGGGTTGAGCACCCGAGGTGCCTCCTCGATTCCTGGGCTGGCAACCGCATCCGATCCGCAGCCGACGGTTCCTATTCTGTAACCCACGGTGTGGCCGATCGTGCGGCCATAACCGCTCCACTCGCGCCAACCGCCGCACGCACGATCCCACGACCTGCTCGAAACCAACGGGCGGGAAAAATTAGCAACCGCCTCTTCTCCTTCCCTCTTAAATACGGCGGCGGGGTTATTCTTCCTTCTTCCTCCGCATCATCTTCTTCCCTGCTTCCCTTCTGCTCTCGAGCGAAACGCAGCCGCGACGCACGCCGCGCACGCACTGCACGCCGGAGAGCTCGACGCCGACGATCGGGAACCGCCACGCCACCGTCGGGACGAGAACCTCTCGCGCCGCACCTTTGCCTTCTCCGGTAAGTTTCTTCTCGATCCCGCTAGATTCATCTCACGCTTGGCCACGATGACCCTTTTCTTACGTTTCTCTTGAGGATGAACCACACCCCACGCCCACTGGATTTCACCCATAGATTAGGGCTGGATACACCCGTCTCGGCCGCGGTACCTTTGATCTTTCTTGGCCAGATTTGGTTGTAGACTTCACCTTCGCATTCCCGTAGCATTGCTAGGGTTGTTCTTCATTAGAACCATTTACTTATCCTTTTATTCTGCACTGGTAGATCTTCCTTCTAGCATCTCGGTCGTAGATTCTGTTTTAGTGCCGGGACGCCCCGACTTACTGCATGTCTCCTCTTGGTGCCCCCGACTTACCACATTCCTTATGCTGCAGGACAGCTCCGACATGTCTTCTGAGAACACCGACATGGGTACCGAGGGAGTCCGGGGAGGATGGGAAGGTTCCGACGCGTGCCAGGACGACATCGACTGGCTACGCCGAACTCACCGCATCCCGGAGGCGGTCCTCTGCCGACTTCCCGAGGGCGAGAACGAACCCCGAATCCAACCCGGGGAGCGGGTAGTCTTCGTCACGCATTTCGAGCGTGGCTTTGCCCTCCCAGCAAGCCCATTCTTCCGCTCCTTCCTCGACTACTACGGTCTGCAACCCCATCATCTCCCGGCCAATGCCATCACTCTCCTCTCCGCCTTTGTGACTTTCTCGGAGGGATATCTCGGCCTCTGGCCGGTGGTCAAGCTATGGGCCAAATACTTCCAACTACGGAAGCAGAGCATCCCCAACAAAGGCGTCAAGGATAAGGAGATGACGGCTTGCGGGGCTGCCATCGTGGTTCCTCGGAGGGAGTCCGACTTCCCCCGGATCTCGGGCCTAGAGTCCTGCCGCAAATGGCAACGGAGTTTCTTCTATGTCAGAAACTCCGACTCGGTTGAAGGTGACAAGGAGGAAGGAACCGACCTCATCAACCTCCCCGAGTTCAATATCGCTCCCCCGACTGCCCAGCTTCACTGGAGTTCGGACCCGAAGACGTTGGACTCGGAGGTCAACGAGATCCACGAGTACCTCCTTTCGATTAAGGACAAGCTCACTGCCGAGGACCTCCTATGCACCTTCGTCAGCCGCCGGGTTTGCCCTCTCCAGGCCCGGGTTCACAAGATTTGCCACATGAGTGGCAGATATGACCCGACACGGGTTAGTATCTTCACGCTCACCCAGGAGCAAGTATACCGGCGGGTCCAGGCTATTGCCCAGGCCGAGATGGACCCAGCCACCTGGGCCTGGGGGATGAAGCCCCATACGCGCTCTCGTCCTCCTCCACAAGTAAGCTGGTTCACTTGACCGACTTATGCAATTCTCCGACAAACTCATGTTACAACCATCTTTGTACTTACATGTATCTTTTGTTTTCTCGCAGAGGTTCGCCCGGCAGCTCCTTGAAGACCAGATCCATGCCGCGGGGGAGTGGCATCCGGACTTTCCCATCCCGGAGATTTTACCAAGCGAGGACCCGGATGACGAAGATCATCTATCCATTCCCCTGGCTCGCGCCCCTGTCCCGGGTAAGCCTTGTGCACCCGTTCCAATCAACGAGTGGTCGGATGACGACGAGGATGAGTGTCGAATCATAGATGTTATTGACGCTACTCCTCTCAACTTCGCGCCCCCAGTGCCTTCGACAACCGCTACTTCCAGCAAGCGAGCCGAGACCCGCAAGCGAGCTGGCACCGGTATGTCGGGTACCGGTGACGATGAGGCTGGCGCCAAGAGAGCCAAAACCGGTAAGAAGCCGGCAACCAAGCCGCCCAAGAAGAAGAAAGGTCCTCCGACCTCCACTGGGTAAGCCGATTTCTCGAGACTCCTTGCCCTGCTATTTCGACTTCTCTGATAGTACCGTCCGAGTTAACATACCATTGCCTTGAAACAGCGCCCCACTGAAGTTGAATCCGACCGGGCCCCAAGGTCGGAAAGATACCGAGGAGGCCGGGTCGACTCGCGGGGAAGGCTCTCCGACCCGCAGGAGCCGGGCTGCCACACCGCCGCTGAGTGGCAGCGCCGCGGCCGGGAGAAATAGAGGGACTTCCGACAGGGACGTCGGATCCGGTGGGGACGCTACCTCCGACACAGCGAGGCGACCCCAGACCGTGTCACCCCCACCCCACTCGGGAGGGGTCCTTCAGCCGCCGACACACCGCCCTCTGCAGCAGCAACCAACGCAGCAACGGCCGCAGTCACACCAGCAACAACAACCGCAAGGACAGCGCCAGCAACCTCCACCTGTCCGGACTCAGCAGCAGAGGCGTCCGCCGACCTTGGACACTACCACCTCCAAGGTGATCACCACACCATCCGGGTCGGCCGCCTCGGGCAAGCGTGATGGGACCACGAGTCAGAAAAGAGGTGAGGTTCCTCCGGGCAAAATCCTAGTGGTGCCCCCTCCTCGCGTGGCCGTCAAGACAGCTGCGCTGCAGACGCTAGAGGCCACTGCTGCCCAAGCTCCGCCTGCTGCCGAGTTGCTCATCCTGGGTGATGACTGTTCAGGTTCGCTGGAGCAGTTCAACATGGACTGGAATGCTGCCGACACCAGCGAGGTATCCTCCTCCGACCCGAACGCCCGACACCCTGCCGGGCCCGGGAAAACTGCCCAATCTCTGCATGCTCTTCAGTGCGCAGTTCTCCGGATGACCCGGGACGCCGAAGTAAGTCTTTTAATTACACACCCCCACTAGTCCCCGAGATTCGTGTGGAGTAATTGAACATCGACCGAGTGAAGATTACTCGGCGGGAATCTTCTTACAACTGAGTTAACGCCTAATCTCATTTCAGGCTTGCAACAAGGAACGGAGCAGGCTGTTCCAAAAGCTGCTCGTCAAGCACAGCGGCCTCCGGAAGAAGTACAAGACTCTTGAGTTGGCCCAAGGTACTCTTTCCCTTCTACCGTCATACTTTCTCTTTTCTTATTTCTTCTTCTGACCTCCCGACACGCCGACCTCGTCAGCTGAAAAGGAGGCCCAGGTTGCGGCTGCGCACCGGACTGCGCTCGAGAAAGAGCAGGCCGAGGTAGCCCGGCTTCACCAAGAACTCGCAAAGTCGCAGCACGAGCAGGCCGAGATGACCAAAGTCATGAACGAGGTGACGGAGGCGCAGGAGACTCTCGTGACGGATCTCCAATCTCGCGCTAGTTTGGCCGAGAATAAATTATCCGTCCTCACTGCCAAATGCGACACCTGGCTGGCCGAGTTGCGACGAATCAACAGTCAAATGGATAGTGAGTTTCCTCCCCTCTTGCTTACTGAGTTTCCAATGTTACCCCGCTATTTCCGGCTTGCTCTCTAACTCGGCAATAGCTCTTTTTGCTTCAGAATCCTTCTCGCACTCGCAACACGCCGCTGCCCAAGCTGTTAGCAAGGCCCGGGGCAAGAGAGCGCACCTCGGTCCCATCTCAACCGAGTGGGACGTTGAGGATCATCTGATTGCGCTCAACGCGCGTCTTGTCCCGCTGAAGAGCATCGGCGTCGGCTTGCTCGACGCCGGTATCTCGGTCTTCCGGTAGCTGTGGCCCGGCATCGAGCCTCCCAAGAATGTTCCTGAGCTGGCCGAGGAGCTGAGGAAAGCCGAGTTAAGACTCCGGGAATGGAGGTCATCTGCTGCTCGTGCCGGGGCGGATCAGGCCCTGTCCTTCATACTATCTTGGTATGAAGAGATTGACCTGGACCACGTCAAGACGCAGCGCGAAAACTCGGTGTGGACCACAGATCCGGCCAAAATCCAGCGCCGCCAAGAATCTGCCGACTACATGGCCCAATACTCGCGTCCGCACGAGTTTGTCCCTGGCCCTGTTTATCCGGATGACGACGAGTCTGACTCCGATGCCGGCGATGCCGAAGAGGAGCCGGAGGAGGAGGAGGCCAACCCGGACGAGCCCACCGGAGCGGACGCTGAGGTGGGAGTCCCCGAGTCCACCGAGCACGCCCCTAAGTCTGGGACTGCGGCCACCAGCCTCGAAGAGCCTACTGCCACCGTGGCTACATCACCTGCCGCCGACACTGGTCTGGAAGCAACCGCCGTCCTCCAGTCGGCCACTCCTGACACCACGACTGCTGCTGCTGCCTCTACACCGATTTCTACTCCTGCTGCCGAAAGTACTTAGGCAAATTCATTAGATCCCCGGAATGCCGGGTGCATATGTAACATATACAATTTTAAGTAGAATACTTCGCTATTTGCCTTATTGAATCGAGCAAGTACATAGTTATGTCGGATCACTTTTCACCGAGTTCCGGAGTTTACTTTCTCGTTTACTATACTTAGTGACTTTTGCTCTTGTCTACCATACAGGCGTTCGACAGTCGAGTCACAAAATCACGACTATAGCATACGGTACTAGAAAATGCCCGAGTTAAGGTTCAAAGGCATTCGACATAACGGAAGAATAATTGAAAGACGGGGTTTACACACAACACGTGCCGAATTGCTTTTAGACCGAGTCCCCGAGTTCGTTTTCGTGTTTACCACCTTCCACTATCTTTGCTCTTGACTACCACTTTGGGCATTCGTCAGTCGAGTCACAAGATCATTTCACATAGCATACATTACTTAACTTTGAAACGAGGTTGAAAATTCATTCGGCACGTGGACAACAGGTACGAAATAAACACGGCAGTCCCCGAGTTTCACCTCGAGTCGCCGGCATGCAGGTAACGAGGGACTAACCGAAATACAAACATAGATAAAGATCTGGCAGTCCCCGAGTTTACCCCGGAGTGCCGATATGCGAAAAACATAAGAAAAGAACCATCATACGGATAAGGCAGTCCCCGAGATTCATTCTGGGGTGCCGGCATTTCATTCAGAAGGAACTGAGATACATACACTGTGCCTTTTATGCAAAAAAGGGACGAAGTAAGGCTACATTCCATGGTCGTTTGGTTTCCTCGCCGGCTCTATCCATCACACCTTTTCTAGCTTCCTGCGCATCTACAAGATAATATGAGTCATTGTGCAGGGCTTTGCTCACCACAAAAGGTCCTTCCCACGGAGGGGATAACTTGTGCATGCCGGCAGTTCGCTGTATCAGCCTCAGTACCAGTTCTCCTTCTCTGAACACCCGGGGGTGTACCTTCCGGCTATGATAGCGTCGGAGGCTCTGCTGATATATCGCTGACCGAGATAGGGCCAATTCTCTTGCTTCCTCAAGCAAGTCGACATCATTCTCTCGGGCTTCTCTTGCCTCGGTTTCTGTAAACATCGCCACCCTGGGCGAGTCATATTGTATGTCGGTTGGCAATACTGCCTCAGCACCATACACCATAAAGAATGGTGTGTACCCGGTGGATCTGTTGGGTGTGGTCCGGAGACCCCATAGCACCGCCGGTATTTCCTCTATCCAGCACCCCGGAGTCCGCAGGAGTGGTTCTACCAACCGGGCCTTTATGCCGGCCAATACCAATGCGTTGGCCCTCTCAACCTGCCCATTTGCCTCTGGGTGTGCCACCGAGGCCACATCAAGCCGGATTCTCTTCTCCGCACAGAACCGAGCAAACTCCCCTACTGCAAAGTTGGTGCCATTGTCCGTGATAATGCTGTGCGGGTAACCATATCTCAGTATGATATCCTTCAAAAATGAGACGGCTGTAGCTCCATCACATTTCCTAATTGGCTTTACCTCGATCCACTTGGTGAACTTGTCCACCATGACTAGTATATGAGTCATGTTACCTCGCGCCGGCTTGAATGGACCCACCATATCCAAGCACCATACCGCAAACGGCCATGTGATGGGGATAGTTTTCAGTGCTGCCGCCGGCATGTGTATTCTGTGTGCAAACCTCTGGCAACCTCCACATTTTTGGACAATATCCTCTGCCTGCTGCAGAGCCGAAGGCCAATAAAACCCGTGCCGGAAGACCTTTGCTACCAGTGCCCTTGAGGAAGCATGGTGACCGCATTCACCTTGATGTATCTCGAGCAGCATCTCTTGCCCCTCCTCCTGGTCAACGCAACGCTGCAGCACTTCAGTGACACTTCTCTTATACAGCTCTTGATTGATCACCGTGTAAGCCTTGGCCCTCCTTATCACCTGCCGAGCTTCCACTTCATTCTCCGGCAGGGTCCCATATACAACATATGCCATGATGGGCTGCGCCCATTCCGGTATCTGCCTCACAGGGAAGACTGGGGCATCTATTTCCATAGGCTCGGCTGACATCACCTCTGCCGACATACCCGGTACAGTCCCCGGGTTTAGCCAAATGCTCCCGACATCAACCTCCATGGGCACGACTTCTATCTCAGAGTTCTTCGGGATAAATATGGATTCCGACTCGGGTGATGGCTTGATAGACGGCTTTTTTAAGTGTTCCAAAGCTATGCCGGGTGGGATCGCGTCCCGCGAAGACCCCAGCTTAGACAATACATCTGCAGCCTCATTCTCTCCCCGGGGTATGTGCTTGAACTCGCACCCTTCAAAAAACCCGGAGATTTTCTGCACATGGAACCGGTATGACGCCATGTTGGCATCCAAGGCGTCCCAATTTCCCGACACCTGCTGCACCACCAAATCCGAGTCACCATAACATTCTACCTGCCGTATGCCAATTTCCTTAGCAACATTGAGGCCATGCACGAGTGCTTCATACTCAGCCACATTGTTGGATGCCGAGAAATGAATTTGGAGCACGTATTTCAGTACATCCTGCTTCGGGGAGGTAAGGACCACTCCGGCACCCAATCCGATTTTTGCCTTGGACCCGTCAAAATGCATCTTCCAGAAATTGAAGTCGGGCGGGGGAGGCTCATATTGCATCTCGGCCCAATCCACCAAGAAGTCCGGCAGCGCCTGCGACTTAATGGCGTCCCTTCTTTCGTAAGTCGGGGCGTATGGAGACAACTGGATGGCCCATTTGGCCACTCGGCCGCTGGCATCTTTGCACCCTATAATCTCGGACAAGGGAGCCTCGCTCACCACTGTAACCGGATGCTCTTGAAAGTAGTGCTTCAACTTGGTGACCGCCAGGTATACACCATAGGCCATCTTCTGGTAGTGCGGGTAATTCTGCTTGGAGAGGGAGAGCACCTCACTCAGGTAATACACGGGCCTCTGCACCACCTTTTCACCTTCTTCTCTTTCCACCACCATTACCACACTTACAACCCGGTTGGTAGCCGCGATATAGAGCAACATCGGCTCCTTGGGTAACGGGGACGCCAACACTGGTGTGCTTGAGAGTGTCTTTTTCAAGTCACTAAAAGCTGCATCTGCCTGTGGCGTCCATATGAAGGTTTTACTCTTTTTCATGAGTTGATATAAAGGCAAGGCTTTCTCTCCTAACCGACTCACAAATCTACTCAGGGATGCCAGACATCCGGTGAATTTTTGTACATCCTTAAGGCGAGTTGGCAATTTCATGCTCTCGATAGCTCGGATCTTGCCCGGGTTAACCTCTATACCCCGGCTAGACACCAAGAAACCGAGTAATTTTCCGGCCGGCACACCGAAGGTGCATTTATCCGGGTTAAGTTTCATTCGGAACTTTTTCAAGTTAGCGAATGTTTCTCTTAGATCCTCGATCAGAGTGGATTTTTCTTTTGTTTTTATGACTATGTCGTCGACATACACCTCTGCATTCCGGCCTATTTGCTCATGCAAGCATTTCTGCATACACCTTTGGTAAGTGGCACCAGCATTTCTCAACCCGAAGGTCATGACACGATAGCAATAAGCCCCATACGGGGTAATAAAAGCAGTCTTTAATTGATCAGCCGGGTTCAAAGGTATCTGGTGAAAACCAGAATACGCATCTACAAAAGACAAAAGCTCACACCCGGCAGTGGAGTCGATCACTTGATCTATCCGGGGGAGCGGGAAAGGATCTTTCGGGCATGCCTTGTTGAGGTTGGTGAAGTCGATACACATGCGCCACACCTTGGCCAGGAGAGGGTCATCCTTTTTCTTCTCTACCAGGACCGGGTTAGACAACCAGTCCGGGTGCAGTACTTCCATCACAAATCCAGCCGCAAGCAGTACGGCTAGATGCTCCATGATTGCAGCTCTTCTCTCGTCCGAGAGACGTCTTGTCGGTTGCTTCACCGGCTTTGCATCCGGCCTCACGAACAATGAGTGCTCAGCCAACTCCCTCGGAACTCCTTGAAGGTCGTCATTTGACCAAGCAAAGACATCCCGATTCTCACGGAGGAAGTCGGTGAGCTCGCCTTCCTATTTGCTGTCCAGGCTGGTGCCGATGATCACCCGGTGCTCTGAGTTAGCCGGGTCCACTACGACCTTCTTGGTCTCTTTTGGTGGCTGGAAGGAAGCATGCTGCTCCGGGTTTGTCATCCCGGGCACACCGAGTTGGGAGGTTTGGGCCAGCGTTACCACTTGCTGGATTCTCTTTTTCTCCTCGGCTATGACCAAGGACTCGGCCAAGCATGAGCCGGCAGTAGCACACTCGATCGAGCGCTTGTAGTCCCCCGCAATGGTGATTATGCCATTCGGACCTGGCATTTTCATTTTCAGATAGCCCATGTGAGTGGAGATCATGAACTTGGCCAGAGCAGGTCGGCCAATCAGGGCGTGATACGGGCTCTCGAGGTCCACCACCTCGAACTCAAGACTTTCGGTCCGGCAGTTCTCCCGGGTTCCGAACAGCACATCTATCCAGATCTTGCCCATAGGCGAGCAAGAAACCCCTGGCACAATGCCATGGAAAGTCGTGTGGGTCGGCAACAGCGTGTTCAGGGATACTCCCAACTTCAGCATTGTGTCCTTATACATGATGTTAATGGCACTGCCATTGTCAACCAGAACTCTGCTGAACCGGACGTTGATACTTGGCCCGATGAATGTCGGGTCCACCACCAAGGCGTAGCCTCCCGGCTTAGGCATAACCCGGGGGTGATCCTTCCGACCCCAGGTGATCTCCATCTCGGACCAGTGCATGAACTTGGGTACCGCGGGCATGACGGCATTCACCTCCAGAGCGCGCTGGCGCTGGCTCTTCTTGTCAGTGGGCTCGGTCACAAAGACCACATAGCTCTGATGAGCCTCCTGATAGTCACCCTGGGGGTACCTGCCCTGGTTGCTAGGACCGACACGGTTGTTACCCCGGGCGTTCACCATGTTTACCGGCCTTGCCGGTGGTCTCCTCTGGACTGGCGGGTTAACCCGGACAGCATTGGCCCCACTTACAGGTGCCGGAGGTCTTGGCGCTGCAGGTCTTTCGGGGGCAGTTACCAGAGATCCCCCTGGAGCACCTTCTTGCCGCATGCGCTGGTACCAGCTGCACTGCCGAGTCGTGTGGTTGGCTGGTCTGTTGGGCTCGAAAGTGTGATAGCAGCAGGGCTTGTCCAGCATGTCCTCATACGTCAAGGGCTTCCTCTGCTCGGCCCAAGTTTTCTTGACCTCTGCCCAACCCTGACCATCCGTCTTCTGCCGCTGGTTGCTACCGGTATTGCCTCGTTCACCGTTTACTGCCGCTACCTGCTGCGAGGCATAGCGAAAGTCGGGCTCCCTTCTTTTTTGGCCAAAATCATGCCGTTCACTATTTCTGCCCTGCCCGGATCTATTGTTCCCCGAGTTCCTCCTACTCGGTTCGCCCGAGTCCAGCTGAGGTTGCATTGGATCACCGAGGGCATAGCTGTCAGCAATTCTCATTGTCTCGGCCAAGGTGGCCGGCATTTCCCTCTGCAGCTTCTGCCATAGCATGGATCCATGTCGGCATCCCTGCGCAAACCACGAAATGGCTTGGGCCTCCACAACTCCTTCGCAAGAATTGCGAATTGTGCTCCACCGAGTCAAGTACTCCCGGTCAGTCTCATTGTCCCTCTGCCTGCACATCGCAAGCTGTTGAGGTCGGTTTGGTCTCTTGTAGGTACTGGAGAAGTTGCTGACAAAGGCTTCCTCGAAGTCCAGCCAGCTGTTGACACTCCCCTCCCTCAAATTGTTCAGCCAGATTCGGGCCGGTCCCTCAAGCATCTGCGGGATGTACCGTACCGCCCACCGACGATTTCCCCCGGCGATGTGCACTGCTGTCACATAGTCGGTCAGCCAGTCCTCTGGCTTGGAGCTGCCGTCATAAGTCTTGGCTCCCCTGTTCAACTGAAAGTGGGGGACAGGCTGTTCCGACATGATTCGGGGCCCGAAGCAAGCAGGACCGGGTGGACCTTGCTCCTCCATTTGCTCGGATCTATACAACCGATCCAGCTTGTACCGAGCATCATTTGGATCTAACTGGCGAGTTCCCAGTCGAGACCCCAGAGCACTCTCATAAACATGGTATCCGGCCTTGGCCAATGCCGAGTTGCCGTCGTCATACCGGTTCAGGTCTCGCCCGCCCATTTGCCGGGTCTGCAGTGCTCCAACAACTTGATGCCTTGTGGCCTGATTAGGCATCGGATACCGAGGTGGGTGTCCCCGACCGACCGAGTGGGCATTTTCGTCATGCCGATTACTCGGAGCTTGTCGGATTCTGCTCTGAGCTTGCCCAATGTTGCCCTGGCCTGCGATCTGCTTTCCGGCATATGCTGGATCATACGTCAGCATCTGGAGCTGCTGATTTCCTCCGGGGTTCCTACTCCGGTTCTGGTTTCCACCGACATGCGGAGAGGAAGCCTGCCCTCTGGACACGCCGCTGGGAGCCCTGGTTGAGTGGACAATCTGAGATCCACCCCCGGCCTTCTTGACAGCCTCATTCTGCCGGGTTGCTACTTCCACCAGCTCATTGACTCGGTCTTGTTGCTTACGGCGAGCCTCTCCGGTTAGACCGGATAACTCGGCCCTTGCTGCCTCGGCAGCCCTGAGGGTCTTGGCCGGAGAGCTGTAATTCGGCCTAGCCGCCGACATTACGCTAGGAGTCACATTGGATGTAGCTCTGCCATCCCTATCTATCTCGGCATTGAGGCCCTTGCCTCTTCTGCGCACCTCGGCCTCACGGTTCGGCCGACCTCCTACCGGCGAGAAACCATGAGCCGCGTCATACTCACGCTGAACTCGGTCGAAGTCCCTCCGGACCTCTGCTAACTTCTCTGCCTCCTCCAACAAGCTCAGCCGCTCTGCCTCTAACTCAACCGCCCCCGGCACGGTCAACCTCTCTACCGTTTCTCTAAGAGGTTCAGTCCTTACCGGGACACGAGATGTCTCGGCGCCGCCATGGCCCTGCCTCTCCAGTGCCTGCTTGGCCCTCCGGGTCGATCTTGCCTCGGGCTCAAAGACAGGGTCTTCTGTCAGAGGAGCCGTCACCCCAGCCATCATGACCGCGCAGCTCTCGGGGCGAGTGGTACGCCGGCCGCGAGCCGCACAGATAGCTGGGGGATCCTCGGCCACGAGCACCTGCGCCGGGTACTCGCAGACGAACTCGGTGGCGACATAGGTGGCGAAGGTGCCGAACTCGATGACGCAGCCGTCGGCCGGAAACGGCCTGCCTCGAAAGCAGCCGGCGTTGTCGCTGACGAACTCCATGTCGCCGAACTTGACGACGAGTCCGGAGAGGACTCGCACGGAACCCGTCCGGATGAGTACACCAGCCAGCGCCTCTACCTGCCCCACGGTGGGCGCCAACTGTCGTGGTGGTATCACGGCAGATGCCATAGGATGGCTAAAAGTGTGGGGCCGATGGACGCTGGTGGATCCGGGGAGGGCTAGCGAGCTAAGAAGCTCACGCAAGAGGAAACAAGAAACGGACACGAGCCGACTCAACCCGGTTCAAGAACGAGCAAGAACAACCAGGAAAACTCAAGAACACGAACAAACCCACACGGCACCACAAACACGCACGATGTACCCAGGTTCGGGGCCCTCGTGAGGAGGTAACACCCCTACTCCTGCCTTGCTTCTTTCTATATGCGTCTCACCAGATCTACAAGATGCTCCTTGAGCTGCTTTGGTAAGAACTAGGATGAACTACAAGTGAGGGAGGAGAAAATGCTCTAGCAGTGAATGAGACTATAGTTTTGGCTCTCCCCTTCGTCTCTCTCTCCCAGGAGGAGTTATGGTGCTATTTATAGAGGTCCCGCCGAGTTGTCCGGGAACCCTAAATCCTCCGGGCCCCCCCCGGACAACAGCCCCCGTCCAAGCGTAACGTCGACACCTCTAACACGACCTAGCCGCCGGGCTATCCGACATAGGTCGAGGTAGGCCATGATGCCTCTTGCCGTAGCCGCCGCCGGCCTAGGTGATGATGCTTCCCCTGACAGAGACAGGACGTGCCTTCTCCATGCCTTGTCTCCTGTCAGTCAGTCGCCAGTACAGTGGTATAGTCTCGTCGCCCTTGTCTTGTGCCCTTTGTCCCGCGCCCGTGTCAGACGGGAGGTGACCTTACCTCCGTGTCAGACGGGACAGTGTCCTTGCCTTGTATCCGCCCTTGACTTCCTGCCCGACATAGGATATGTCGGACACATCCTCCTATCCCGGCACAAGTATACCAGGCTTCTCTCCGTACGCCGGCATGGCTATGCCGGGCCTGGACCTCCGACGTACCTCACCCGGCCCGAACATGTATGTCGGATCCTCCTTCCTGCACATCACACATAAGTAAAGATCTCGGACATGGTTATGTCGGTTAGAACATGTCGGCTACCTCCGACATAAGCTTAAGTCGGCCAAGCATACAACTTGGTCTAGCCGGGACCCTGCACACCAGCACCGGTTTCTGGCGTCGTACAAGAGAATACCCCTAGGCCCAGCTACACGAAGATGTCTTAGGCTTGCTCCCAAAGACATCTTCGAGAAGCTGGTTCTTAGGAGAAATCTCTGCCTTTGCCTGAATGAGAGTGAGGGGCTGGGGGTCTATTTATAGTATCACCAGGGGAGACAGCCTGGCCCCTGCTTCCTCCAAAGGGCACCTCTTGACCTTTTCCAAGAGCCACCTCCAGCGTACCTCCAACAGGCGTCCCTTTATCTCCCGAAGAGTCATAAGACCTTTGGCACCAGGCCAAAGATATTTACCACTGTAAACACGGGTATCTTACCCTTGCCTTTACCCTACCCGGGGGTAGGCCCCCCGACAGAACTGGAGGGTGGGCTCAAAGTTACACAACGAGTAGATTAAATGTTGATTTTTTGCCCCACTTTACTTTGGAACTCTCCGATTTGCCCCACTTTAATTTTACCTCTCTTATTTGCCACTACTTACTTTAGTAAGTTTATTATTTGCCCCCGACAGATCGGGCCCACAGTCAATTACCAAAATACCCCTTTTTTCTTTTACCTGGAGTCCTGGATCGATTGAGTGGGGAGTGGAGACCTGTTCGTGCATCCCCCGATCTGTTCGTCCCCTGCCGGTCCAGTCTGCCCGAAGCAGAGGAGCCAGGCGACGGCGGCGCAACCGCCCGGTGGCCGGAGCGGCGGTCGGCGGCGAGAGTCCGGGGATCACGGCGACGCAGCAGTAGTAGCCCCCACGGCTGAGAGCTAGGGTTAGGATTGAGGCGCTCCGGCCGTCGGCGACAAGCTCTCTCGTGGCTGATTTGATCCCTTTTATTGCTTTGATTCTTTGCTCGTTCCTTGCTCCTGCTAATTGGTGTACGGATGAGCTGGGAGGTAGCACGCCGGCAACGAGACTGAGATGCACTCCATGCGTGACCTGCAGGGGTGGGTGCGGAGCAGCTCTTAGCGCTGGAGTGCAGTTCAGAGCTGGACGCTCGCCGATGCGGGAACAGTTTGGCTTTGTTCTTGTGTTCTTCCGTTTGGAAGCTATAAACAGATCGAGGAGGGTCTCTCCAAGGGGTATATTTGTCTCTGCAGGTTTCCATTTCCCTCAAAAGAAAAGAAACTAACACAAAAGGGCAAATAATAAACTTACCAAAGTAAGTAGTGGCAAATAAGAGAGGTAAAAGTAAAGTGGGGCAAATCGGAGAGTTCCAAAGTAAAGTGGGGCAAAAAATCAAATTCCCCGAACCTGTGCATGTCTTTGCATTAGTGCGTGCGAGTGAGATCGCGAGAATTGTGTGGGATGGGGGCTGAGGGCGTGAGTCAATGGGCCGAGGTAATGGAATAGGACTAGATTAGTAGTAAGAGTAAAAAAAATATTTTGATATTTTGGAGGGCAGGCTTGAGCCTGTTAAAGCCTGCCTAGTGGACTCGCCTTTGCATATAAGGATGTACCTCGCTTATCCGGAGCATTCAAAAAACGTTTTAAGCTGTGCGTAAATCATCACCAAACATTTAAACATCAACGCATTATCAAAAAAATTTGGCCTTATTTAATTTAAAATTTAGATTCATGTACAAACATGAAATTTATGTGCATCATTGATAAACAAATTAAAACCACGTATTACCATATTTAAAAAAAAATCAACACATTAATTAGTATGAGTAATATCGTACATCGGATGTATAATCAACTGTCAAGATAAGCGAGGGACATCCTCATATGTGTGGGAAAACCGCGTTGCAAAGTATCGACACACACTAAGAGGAGCCTGGGACATTGATGCATGTATAGTTTGTGTTAAGGTATCTGAACTTTTCACAATCATGATAAAACGTAATCATCTCCTTGACTTCCAATATTCTGCAAGGGTGATGCGACTCAGGCGACAGTGAAGCTACACAAAAATGCCATCGAGCTAGACCTCGACGATCATCAGTTCATCCGAGATGATCCTTGATATTGACAACCCGACACACCCACACCAATTTACTCTTTCCTCTCTTCTTCCACCTCAAAGTGGGGGATTTTGTGGCACAATAATCATATATTGTTTGCATCAATTTTACATTATCTTGGATGATTATGAATATATCTTGGTGTGATGTGATGATCAAACTTTACCCCGTTAGTAAGGGCTGACCGACTAGGCCTGGCAAACAGGTAGATCATTTCAGTTTCCGGCTACAAGGAACCCAGATACTTAAGTGTATTAATAATGACCATTATCTAGTACATAAAAGTAAATGCATAACCTCGAGTAAAAAACATAAAGTCTTATCTTGTGAAAGCTAGTAAAAAATGTGCGGAGCTGCCATACAACCATTGGGGTTAGCTGAACTCAAGGACATTTGTGAGACCCTTCATCAGATAGTCCATTATGTTGTATACTGTTGGAAAAATAGTCCTTCAAGCACTACATACTGAAGTTGACACCAATGACATTTTCTTCTAGCTTCGCCCCTAGTAAAAATACGAAAAAGATAAAGAATCATATTTGATGACCCAATTGGTAAAGAACCATACCAACAGTTTAATGTATTATCTCGAAGTTTCTACAAATATGCTTAAAAATCATATACCGAGAGGAAGCCATTATGATATCTTCGACTATGTGTACTATATATCTCTACGATCTAAATGTACACACTACATAATTTATGAATTTATCCAATGAAATCACAAACAAAAGTGGGAAATTTTGCGTGAACGCAAGAGGCGGGTATTTCAGGATGAAGAGTTTACTGTGGACCTTTTGGTTAGTAGAATATGAGATGAAGCTATTCTTTGGAACATGGCGGGAGCTGTAATTCCTTTTGATCCGGGCTGAGTTTTCCCGTTTATGTTGTCTTACCGGGTGACATGGTCCTCTCCATGTTTTTTCACCTGCTCTTGTAACTTTTAAACACTTCTCTTCTAATCAATGAATTTGGCAGTTCTCCTGCCAACATTCAAAAAAAAAAATTATAAGAATGCAAGTGTATTTTCAACAATAGACATTACTATTTCATGACAAACAACATTGTGATTAGTGCTTAGCATATTTTCTATGTGGCTAACTATGCAAAATAGGTAATATAAATTTACTCAGTAAAGACTGTAGTAGGAAAACAAGTTCTAAACAAGCATAAAAGTTTAGTAGAAATAATATTATTGATTAAACTGATAATTGAAATGATTGTTAATTTTTATGAGTTAAAATATTATTATCGAGTACAATAATTTTGATGATTTCAGAAATAACCTAAAATTAAATAAAATAATTTCTAGATAAAAGACAGCCCATAGATTATTAAAATGATTGTTAATCGATTTTTTACCACTAATTGTAGCGTAAAGAATAATGACATATTAAATTCTTGTAACATAAAATCCTAAAATCGTGATTAAATATTTTAAATAATTTTTTGGTTAATTAAAAGGAATATTTGAGATAGTATCAACTAATTAAACATAGATGCTTATTTCAAATAGCTTTTATTCCATAATTCATTCTTCCATGAAAATAGATTATTCCATGAGCTTTCTATCATGCTTACTTTTTATATCAACCTTCTTACATGGGACTTCATTTCTTCGTGACTCACCACCTTCCTCTAGCGCTAAAACTCCTATAGATCCTTAACTGAGATTTTCCTAAATATTTAAAAATCAAGGGGAGATTAAATCACCTTAAAAGTAAGGGGGTTATTTCAAATAAATGCTTACTTGCACAACGAGTTTAAGAATGGATACTTATATGTTTTGTGAGATAAAATTCAGAGTTGTTTTTATGGTTTTATCATCATGCCGTTGAGGTCGTTCTAATCATTTGACTCATGTATTTTGTACGTAAATATGTTGTGGCTTGACATGTAGGAAAATCGGGTTGCTTTTTAGCCTGGAGTGCATTCAAGTTGGTTGTTCAAACAAAATGACGGTGATGACCAGGTCAATCCACTAGAGCATCGTACCATGTGGGGGATAGAATTTTTATGAAAGTTATTTGGTGTGCTAATATTCACAAAATGTTATGATAGTTTCTTGAATATTGTACACAAATGGTCTTCACGTTCAACAAAATAGATTTAGAAACTTTGGATGTTCTTCCTATGTAGTGAAGGCGAGGATGCGTTTCATGCTATGAATACTTGTAGTAAGAAGTGTGATATTCACATACAATTTCATGAGGTTTGAAGGCTCTTGAAGGAGGATTTTTTAATTTGTTAATTCCAAGGTGAATTACCTACCATACCTCCTTCATTTTGTAGACATAATTATGTGATATAAGTTGCTCTTGCTCTTTTGTAGAGCACACCATCTTCATAGTAATGTGATATTTGGGCAACAGAAAGCTACTATGGTGGCATCAACTATCTTTCTGCAAACAATTATGCTTGGCATGTTCAGCTGGTGGCCCAAAAAGAAAATCTCTTGCAAGGTCTCAAGGGACTATTCGGGTGCACAGTAAGTGCAAACATGTTTGCCCCAACCCTATTGTCAAAAAAGGTAATGTTGATGCAGGATTTCGTTCACACTCCTCTAAAACTATGAGTGTGGTGGTATCTACTTCGAAAGGTAAGATTATTAGTTCTTTGCCATGTATGTTTTTGTGTGTACTCATATTCAGTAAGTTGAACTACATGCATGTGTGCAAGGTATTAATGGCATTGGCCATTTACATGTAATTTTGTTTGCTACCCCCTTTGCGTGGATGTATTTGTCTATCTTGTTTGAGGAAGGAAGCATGCATGGGAATAATGATACAAGGCTGTGACCTCAAAGATTAACCAAGATGAAACATAGGACAGCTCATGCAATTGCTATGTTTTGTAGAATGTTCGGAGTGCGGTTGTGTTGGCGCGGTTACCTCATGGCTCATGTAAATTTATTGATCATTTAAAGGGGAGCTTTGCCTATGGTAGGTGCTAAACATGTTTGGTCCATCCTCTCTAGAAAAAGTTAACGTTTGAATTGCACTACGTATCCTCTAAAACTATACCTGATTCAAAAAAGGTAAAAGATTATGACTAAATTATTGGGCATGATTTTGTGCTTACTTATGCAGACTAAGTTGAGGTACATGCATGTGTGTAAGGTCTTGCTTTAGCATCGGAGATTCCTATGCCCATCGTGATTTAAACATTTTTTTCGTAGCCTCCGTTTGGATGGATAAACCCGCCCATCTTGTTCGAGGAAGGAAGCAAACATTATTTTTAAGACATCAAAATTAACCTGGTTGAAACTTGGCGGTTCATGTAATTGTTATGCTCTGTAAGAATGCTAGGCGTGCGGCTGTGTTGGTCTCATGCCTTCTAGAACTAGCCCAAACCGATTATAACAGAAAAGTAAAATTACTAGACTTGATGCATTGCTTGAAATTACACATTTTCCAAATTCAAAATAGGATTGTGTTAATAACAATACTACCTCAGTCCCAAAATATAACTGTCTCAATTTTGACATAAATGTATGTAGACATGAAACATGTCAAAATACATCCATATTTGTATAAATGAAAGTCACTTATTTTAGGACGGAGGGAGTAACAAATATAAAAAGGGATTGAAATTCATCAAAGGAATGATGAAACGGGTAGAATGAAATCTTGGTCGCCGAGCCATGGGCCCGGTCACGCGAGCACGCACACTAGCCCCTGAGGTCGTGACAGGTGACACCTCTCTCTGAAAGGCGAGAGCTCCGTCTCTGACGACCACGGGTGGCGCAGGCTTCCTCCCTCCCTGGGAATGGGAGTGGGGGACGAGCCTTCCCCCGACCATTCCCTCTCCCTCGCCATCTTGACCGTTTCCATTTTATCCCTCCCACTCCCCATTCGCACGTCACCGATCCACCCGCGCCAACGTACTCATCAAACAGAGGACAATTAGACCACCCATCATAGTCCAAGTGCACCGATCTCAGAAGAAGATCCGCGGTCGAAGTAGGAATACATGACAGTGACGGAACCGATCACGCCCATGAAACCTGCCAAGAGAGTCAGCGCGCCAACACAAATTCCTACGGCAAAGGCTACCATGAGATCGATGTACTCACGTCGGTGGTGTAGTTAGGTAGTAGGCGATCCCGCCGACCGGAATAAATCCTGCAAAACGTTTAGATCGCTCCCACTTGCCTAGCAGATTGACTAGCTTATTTTCTCCAAATTCCACGTATAATTGCTGCAAAAACACATCAACCCAAAACGAAATTTTTACTCATGATCCAGCTGGAAGGCATGCAACGACATTAACATATTCAACTAATTTAAGTACCCAAGTAATAAGAGATAAAGTAACTCGAGAAATTATATCTATTTCGTCTCATAAACAAAAAAAATAGAAATCACTGCAATTAATGTACTGACTCACCTGTGAGAATGAATACGTGGATGAAACGAGTGCGGCTTGGAAGAGGATGGGAGCATAGGCTAGGTAGGAGATGTTGATGCTGTGGTTGGCTTGGAACCTAGGCTCGTGATCTGCAGGTGACCGCGGCCGCCTTTTCACAGGCAACGTAATGCGGAAGCCTTGCAAGTTTAGGACGAGCAAAAAGAAGGCAAACGTCTCTGCAAGGTTGCCTTGCACGCCAGCTCCGAAGGCCTTCCAGAAAACAGTTCCGCTGAACATACATATACATAAGCAATAATAATCGTTAATTACGAATCCAACAAAACTAATATATATGTATAAACGTACGTAAAAATATATAGGATCACTGAGTGAGTATACATCAATTCTTACCACATATTGGCGGCAGTGAACAGGGGGATGGCAGACAAGAGGCCATAACCCTTCCTGAGGAACTCGTCGAGATAGATGACAGCAACACCTCCAACTGACATCTGTAGCGAGGCAAGGATCGCGTTCCCCGTGCACAAGTTCGTCGCGGATAGCGCAATGCCTACCGGCGCCGCGACAGAGATCAACACCCCCAGCACCTTCTGCAGCCCATTCCTGCAGTCCATGTGGTTCAGATTTAGTGGCGGTTTAGAATTGTGGAGCAAAGCTAGAGAGAGAGTATAACGCGGTTTTCGTGGCGGAGGGGATTAACAGACTTGAATCCCAGGAGGACGTGAGTGACCACCTCGGACACCACCAGGGGGAGCACGCCGAGGGACATGACTGTTCCGAAGTTCCCCGCGAAGGCCGTGTGCGCCCAGAAGAGCGGGTCGGCGGCGGCCATGGTGGTATCGATCCCGTACAGTGCGAGCCGGCTGCCGGCCATGTAGACGAGGAGCGAACCGGCGGTGTACACCGCCTTCCGCCGGAAAGAAACATCTCCTGTGGGGCTCTGAACCTCGGGCAAGAATCCCGCCAATGGCCGGAACCGGGAGAGATTAACACCTGTCATCGAAGGCGTCAAGTCCTGGATCGATGGACGCGCGGCTAGCAGGAGCAGACTGCAAATTGATCGATCAGCGGGCGACTCGACGGCGGCACGCTAGAAGTACTTACTCGCGGCTGGGTATACTGAAGTATACTAATTTGCAGTGCACAAGGGCAGCAGGGAGTATATATATATAGGAGTAAAAGCGGGAACCGAGCAAGGTTTTGGATTTCGTTTTTGATTTTTTACCGGTCCTGAACGAAATGGCCGAAATTCGGTAATTTCGGTGAATTTCGGTGAATCTCGGATGAAATGCAAGAACCAAAATTTAAACTTTGGAACGAAATTTGATGAAAATTAGACTAAATTTTTAATTTTCAAACTAAATTCGATCCAATATGAAATATTTTAGACAATTCAACAAAAAACCCTAAAATTTAGGAAGTTTCGTTCGGTAAAATATTATACCGGTCCTGGCCGAAATGGCCGAATTTTGGTGAAATTTCGGAAATCTCGGACGAAATCCAAAACCTTGGAACCGAGTCGGATAGGTGTAGATCGAAATTCGGATACAGAAATTAAGCTAGTCCGAATCGGTATTGGTTTTTCCCAGGGGCGGATCTAGATGGTGTGCAGCGGCGGCGGATCTCTCCCTCTCTCTGAGAAGCTAGAGGCAAGAGCCCCATCTCCGACGGCCGCGGTTGGCGCATATATTTGACCACACTTTCCTCTCTTATATTGGACGATTATGAATGATCAAACTTTACCACATTAGTATGGGCTGACCCATAGGCCAGGCAAACAGGTCGGTCATTTCAGTTTCCGGCTGCGAGGACACCGGTTATGGACCGTGTTGAGCTGTTGACACCGCAGATTCGCCGCAGTGCTCGACTGGGAGCCAAATCGTAGATGCCGGCACCAGATAAAGCTCTCCGCGTGCTATTCAAAAAGATGGGAATCCAAGTTGCAGAGGATGCCCCTTTGATGCAGGCGTGTAAGCAATTTGAGGATAGCTTGAGGACACAGATGACAGATTCGGCTTTGAAGGGGATCAATCTCCTTTTCAAGCTCAACATGCCGAGCCTTGCCGCCGTTGACGACGCCCTTTTGGGACTAACTGGTCCACGGGGCGTGGAGATCACACTTTTTTTTTGGGTATAAAGGTGGTCGTATCCACCACCCGAATAGATAGAAAGAGTTGACCCTGTTTATAATGGAAACCGGGTCCAAAAAATCATACAATCTGTACAAAAGAATGACACAAACGAAGCGACCCGTCGCCCACATGACCCAAGTCGACAAACGGCACAACACACACCACCAACTCCGGGGCCGCCACCCCGGCGAAACAACCAGATCAACCTTCGCATAGCCCGAAAGTGATCCAGTCATGGCCGACAAACCCTCTGCCCATGCAGCCTTCATCCAGGTTTCAGCAGAGTAGGAGGCTCACGCCTTGTTTCTTCTGCCATGTCCAACGTGTTATGGATGAGGGCCGAGTTTTTCGAAGTGTTGACCGGCTGAGTCTTGCTCGGCCGGTCTTGTATCTTCTTTTTTTACTTTTGACCTAGGCCTCCGATGTTTGTTTCTTCTATATTATACGTATCAAACGTATCTATAATTTCTTATGTTCCATGCTTATATTATATCCATTGCTACATGTTTTATATACACTTTATATGGTTTTTATGCATTTTCTGGGACTAACCTATTAACAAGATGCCACAGTGTCAGTTCCCTGTTTTCTGATGTTTTTGGTTTCAGAAAAGTTGTTAAGAAAATATTCTCGGAATTGCACGAAACAAAAGTCAAAGCCCCTATTTTTCCTGGAAGCATCCAGAAGACCGAGGAAGCGTCGAAAATACGCCACGAGGCAGCCACACCTGGTGGAGGCGCCCCCCCCCCCCTCTGGCCGCGCCACCACGTGGTGTGGGCCCCTCGGGCGCCCACCGACGTTGTCCTTTCGCCTATAAATACCCCCCGACGGGAGAACCCTAAGTACCTGATCAAAAATCCACGAAAAGTTCCAGAGCCGCCGCCGTCGTCGACCCTAGTTCGGGAGGGTTCAGAACCTCTTCCCGGCACCCCGCCGGAGAGGGAAATCATCACCGGTGAAGGAGATATGCCCTAGAGGAACTTAATAAAGATAGTTTATTCATCATATCTCAATTGTTCATTATATGTTTTATACCATGCTATAACTGTATTAAGCGGAAACATTAATACACGTGTGGTAGATAAACAACCAGGTCCCTAGTAGCCTCTACGTGACTAGTTCATTGTGCAATTGATGATCGAGGTTTCCCGATCATGTGACATGGTGTCAGTTGACAATGGAGTCATATCGTTGGTAAAACGATGTGATGGACATACCCAATATTTGTAGTACGTAGTCATTACGCCTTTGACCGTGAGATCAACTCTTATTGCTATTCCTGAAAGATATTTTGATTGCATCAAACGTCATGTCTTAATAGTATGACAATAAAGGTGTCCCTCTCGGGTATCGGAAGGGAGTATGTTGAGACGAGGGATCAAGAGCGGGATTTGCCAGTCCGCATAGCAGGATAGATACTCTAGGGCCCACTCGGTGAGATTATGTCAAATAAGCTTGCAAGCGTGTGACTAGGTCACCAGGACATAATATCATGGACGAGTAGAAGATAGTGTTGTCGGTAACGAGATCAAGCTAGGTATGGGGATATCTATGAACGAGTCTCGGACGCACTAAGTATCGCCATGGCAAAAGGTTTAAGACTCGACGTCCAGGTTTGAACGAAAAAGTTATTCGTTATCTCACAGGGATTAATTCTGGGTATCCAAGGTCTACGAATTAGTCATTGATCGGAGAGCTTGTCTCGATCATGTCTGGAGAGATCTCGAACCGCTAGGGTAACACACTTAAGGGGAGTCGACAAGTTTACCGGAAGAGAAAAGAGAAAGCACCGGAAAAGTTTCGGGAGAGAATCCGAAGTCGTATCGGAGAACCGAAGATAGTTCGGAGAGTTTCGGAAAAGTTCCGGAAGAGAGGAAATTGTTTATATATGTTAAATTAATGTTAATTGGTGAATTAATATTATTTTAATGAATTTATAATGATTAAATTCGTATTTAAACATGCAGCCCACTAAATGGGCCTTCCCCGGAGGGGAGAAGGCCCATATGGGGGCCGAAATTACCCCCAAGGGCCAAACCCACCAAGGGGTGCCGAATTGGGCCCTAGGGGCCCATAGGGGGGCCGGCCGGCCTCCCCCCCTTGGTGCGGTTTGGGGTTTAGTCCCACCTTGCCAATTTAGCAAGGTGGGGTGCCCCCTTTCTCCTATATATAGAGGGGGAGAGAGCCCCTCTCTACACAATCCAATCCCTCTCTCTTCTTCTTCTTGATAACGTGATTCCTCCATTAGAGTTGCGCCAAGGTGAAGTTTTCTCCACCATACGCACACCGCCGTGCTGCTGGTCTTCCGGTCCAAGTCTTCCGCTGCTCGTCCCTGTATCGGAGCCCGGAGGTCGTCGTCTTCACCGTACGTGTGTGAATCCCTGCGAGGCACCACGCTAGTGGTGCTCGGAGGTCTTCTTCCTCTACACGACCTCGAGGTCGGCTTCGTCGGCTTCATCGACAACGCTTGTGCGGGAGCGTAATCCCCGCTTTTCGGTCTACAAGGGTATGTATATCGATCTCCTCCGTATTACTATATCTGCATAGTATAGATTCTGGCTTATTTAAGGTTATCGTTGTTAGAAAAATTATTGTTTTCTGCCTGCGATCCCCTTCAGTGGTATCAGAGCCGATCTATGCGTAGATATAGCTGTACGCTTTTAAAACCCGTGTTTATCACGGGGACATCGTTCTTTTATTTGCTACCCTCTCGCGTGCACTTGCATTGTCGGCGGCATTGAGTTGATTAAGCGGCCCGGACCGACTTTACGCGTACGCTTACGCGAGACTGGTTCCACAACTGACATACGGCTTGTACCGTATATGTGGCTGGCGGGTGTCTGTCTCTCTCTTATTAGTTGGCTTTGCATTTTCAATGGAGAGCCCAAGAGGGATAAATAAATATGCAATTATTTGATCGTTGTTGTGGTCATAGGTTCGTAGATATGAAGCGGTTCTATTTACGACAGCCCCAAGCCACGTAAAATATGCAAAAAATAAAATAGAACGCGTCTGACTTTATTTTGCAGGGTCAATGTGATATGGTCAAGGTAGGTTTATTAAATTGTTTATAAACTGTGGGCGCGAAGGAGACCATCGGCGCAAGGACCATGTCACGTCGCATTACATATTGATGTTTTGAGTGCATCTTATATTGTGTGTATATATATATAGTTAGATATTAGTTACACGGCGGTAGTAATATAAGATGATCCCTCCAAAATATCATTAGTGTTCTCCCTTCGACGTGCACCACCAAGAAAGTTCTACGTTATGAGGCAGGCCGTGATGATCGGGTGTCATACATATCGTCGTTCGCATACAGTGGGTGTAAGACATGTTTGCACAAGCGTATACGTTGAAGATTATTATGGCGAGCCTAGCATGTACAGACATGGCCTCGGAACACGGTGACCGAAAGTTTAAGCATGAGTCACAGAGTTGTTGTGATTGACATGTCGATGTCTACCTTTGAAGTTACGTTGCCGGCTCTGACGATGAGGGGTTGCATAATGGATGAGTATCGTGTAATCACTAAAACGATTAGAGGGATATTCGTTTTGAGTGGGAGTTCTGGTAGTTTTATTTTATTAAAACTTGAACTCTATTTTATAATGAACAAAGTCTTTATGTTTTGCAAAACCTTTTTAGATATTAACCAATGTAATAGCCTTCTTTAAAAATTAGGCGCAATCCTGCGATTGAGAAACTTAAAAGGTTGGGTCTAAACTTCATAGTTTTATACTTTAGCTTGAGGATACTTCTTGTTTAAACCCTTAGCTCTTTGTGATACAATACCCGCTAGGAGATAAACCCGGAGATTCCGCTAACAAAAGGATAATTTGGATTATCAAGTTTTTGTGCGGATAATATCATCATAGTCCAGTGTATGCTATGATCTCTGCCATAGAGAATTAACGGTGGGTGCGAGTTGTTAGATCGCGAACATATGAGATGATCGCTAAACTCAGGATACACCTAAAGTTGGGTTGATGAAGTTTATCAGTACGTTGACTGTTTTTCTTCTCAACCAAGATGGAAGAGAATACACGCATTGAAGGAGCATACTTGATGACACTGGTCATACTCGATGACATTGGTCATACTTGATGACATTGAGACGCCTCGCTCAGCTCGATCACTGGATGACAGACAACGTTGCAAGATGCAAATGCTTTGTCATAGACTATATCATGTAAGGGGAATCGTTCACATTCATGGTTCTTGATTGCGTTGAAAAAATCAAGAAGATGAAACAGATCGCCGGGAAGTCATCGATGATGATGGTGTATATATATATGATATACACGTTATGAATGTTTTACCTAAGCAAGTACTCGTAGTAGTGACTAAGTTTTTGATACTAGTCATGTTTTATGAAAACCAGATTTACTGCTTGAGTATCTTGGAAGGATGAGGCGACAATGTGTGTTGATGATGGCAGATAAAATGTTGTGATGGCCATAGACACTCTCCCTCTAGATCTACCATTTGAATAAATTCTTTTATGATCGTCTGTTAGTATGATCGTTATAAGTATGTCTTTTCTAGCAAGACAATTGTTAATATATGTTAGTGACAAAATCGTTGTCCTATATTTATGAAGTAATGATCATAAGCCGATTTGAATTTAGATGGTAGAAGCTCACACATTCATAATATTAATGCAAAAGGATACAAACTTAATAAAGACACCACATTCGTGTGGCACTATCGTTTAAGTCATGTCAATGTTATAGTCAATGAACAAGATCCATACGGATGGATCTACAAGTTTTTAGATTTGATCTTTTGACACTTGCAAGATAACTAAGACACCGTTTTCGGAAAGCGGTCATAAGACTTATTGATAATCATGCATATAGATGTATGTGGATCAATGAAATAATTAACGTGTAGTGGAGATCTTTATTTCGTAAACTTCATTGAACGTTTTGAGTATAACTTGTTGAGAATCATGCATATGGGTGTACGTGAATCAATGAAGTACTTTAACGTATAGTGGAAGTCTTTATTTCATAGACTTCATGAATATTCCGAGTAGATATATGGATATCCACTTAGGGAATGTTAATCTGGAAATTTTGATTCGATCAAACAAGTTCAGAATGATTCACGTTAGATAATAGGGAAACCATTTAAATCCATGAAGACAATACCATATGAGTGATGGCATGGCTTTTAGCCTGGATTGTCGTTTCAGCAATTCAGTGTTTCGATGTGATCAAACCTAAAATGGATAAATCTTTATAGTGTACCGTACCTAAAGAATTAGTTGGGTACATGTCTCACGACATAGGCAAAAACGTTGCCGAAATATACCTTGCAAAAGAAATAGTTTCTTGTCCAAGGGTATAAGTGGGAAAGAAAGTAGAGCAAGACGAAGTTAATGAATTTTCTCTCCAGACATCAGAGTGGCGCATCGGAAAGTGTTTCCGGTGTTATGCTCGTCAACTGGAAAGAAGCTGATGATAAAGATCATGATACTCTGAGCTCATACTAAGAACGTAGGCGTACGAGGTTGTGTTCCACACTGTGTGGTACGACAATCTTGTTATGAAGGTCATGTTAATGGAATATGACAGACCTACGAACTACGAAGAAGAGATGGTAGACCTAAGTCCGAGAAATGGCTATGAGTCATATATGACCCGAGATAAAATCCATGTACGATTACCAGGTAATGACTTGGGAGATCTTCTTGATGGCATCTAAGCTGTTAATAGAATATGGAATTTTATGAGAGAGTAGACACTGATAAGGATCAATTTGTCGTGAAACAGTTCCGACAGATTCAAAAGTTGACCACAACGAGATTTTGTCTCAAGTGGCGAAGCCTAAATCTATTCGGGGTCGTTTAGCAATTACTATAATTTCAAATTGAGAAATTGATAGATGGATAAGGAAACCATGTTTCTTAATGGTATCATTAAGAAAGAGTTGTAATTAGTACAATGAAATGGTTTGGTGATCCTGAGGATGCTAAACATGTATGCAAACTTCAGCTATCCATTCATGGGCTGAAGCAAGCATATCGGAACTGGAATCTTCAGTTTGATGATGTGATCAAAGGATTTTGGAGTTGTCCAAAATAGTTGAAGAAACTTGCATTTGCAAAGAAGTGAGTGGGAGCTAAGTAGCTTTTCTTGATCTTATATGTGGAAGGCATATTTGAGTGGGAGCTAGGTGTCATTCATGATTTTATATGTAACGACATATTGAGAATGATACAGATCCTCTAGTAAGGTATAAAGGATTATTTAAGTGATTAAATTTTCTATGAATGAAGTTAGGAGTATTAGGCATCCGATCTATAATTGTATAGATCAAAAGGGGCTTAATAACATTAGGTCGGAATATTTTCCTAAGTTAAGATTCTGAAGTGTTTCAGAATAGAACAAGCTAAGAAAAAGGTTCTTGCTTGTATGACTAGGTAGAATATTAAGTTTATCTTGGCATTTTCAGTGATAGCTAATGAAAGAAAATGATGTTCGACATCTTCTATGCCTCAGACATAGATTCTATCAGACTGAAAGCTCGACTTGGTGTGACCCAAGTTCTTGGTTGAAGAACGGGTTCTAGAGTAATCCTTGTGTGGATCAATGAACAAACGTTAAGTATATTCTTTAGTGTCTGTGAGAACTAAAGATATGTTTTCTGGTAAAGGGTAAGAGTGGAAAGACAACTTGCCGTAAAACGGTTACGATGATGCAAGTTATGACACTGACCCATACGACTAGAAATCTCATATAGGAGATGTCCTTTATTTTTGAAGAAAGACATGGTTAGCTTGCGAAGTCGCATATGGATGCACTGTCGCATAATCTACATAGGTATAGAAATATATGGCAACTTCAGAAGTAGCCAGTGTGATTGGACTGAACAGTTTCCGAGCATATGTGGTTCCCCTTAATAGATCTCTTAGACTTTTAAGGCCCATGCTATGCGAAGGTTCGTGTCTCACTCCATCGACTAAGATATATTTCACCGTCATCGTAAGATACGGGATGATGTCAAACAAGGTGACATAGAAGTGTTGCAAAGCACATATAGGTCTCAATCTGTGAGATCTATGGACTGTATTCCTCTTCCACGAGACAAGCATGCACCAAGTTGCTATGGGTGTTGAGCTTTTACCAAGTTGTAAACTAGATTAAGTGTTACTCTAGTGCAAGTGGGAGACTGAAGGAGATATGCCCTAGAGGCACTCAATAAAGATAGTTTATTCGTCATATCTCAATTGTTCATTATATGTTTTATACCATGCTATAACTGTATTAAGCGGAAACATTAATACACGTGTGGTAGATAAACAACCAGGTCCCTAGTAGCCTCTACGTGACTAGTTCATTGTGCAATTGATGATCGAGGTTTCCCGATCATGTGACATGGTGTCAGTTGACAATGGAGTCATATCGTTGGTAGAAGGATGTGATGGACATACCCAATATTTGTAGGACGTAGTCATTACGCCTTTGACCGTGAGATCAACTCTTATTGCTATTCCTGAAAGATACTTTGATTGCATCAAACGTCATGTCTTAATAGTATGACAATAAAAGTGTCCCTCTCGGGTATCGGAAGGGAGTATGTTGAGACGAGGGATCAAGAGCGGGATTTGCCAGTCCGCATAGCAGGATAGATACTCTAGGGCCCACTCGGTGAGATTATGTCAAATAAGCTTGCAAGCGTGTGACTAGGTCACCAGGACATAATATCATGGACGAGTAGAAGATAGTGTTGTCGGTAACGAGATCAAGCTAGGTATGGGGATATCTATGAACGACTCTCGGACGCACTAAGTATCGCCATGGCAAAAGGTTTAAGACTCGACGTCCAGGTTCGAACGAAAAAGTTATTCGTTATCTCACAGGGATTAATTCTGGGTATCCAAGGTCTACGAATTAGTCATTGATCGGAGAGCTTGTCTCGATCATGTCTGGAGAGATCTCGAACCGCTAGGGTAACACACTTAAGGGGAGTCGACAAGGTTACCGGAAGAGAAAAGAGAAAGCACCGGAAAAGTTCCGGGAGAGAATACGAAGTCGTATCGGAGAACCGAAGATAGTTCGGAGAGTTTCGGAAAAGTTCCGGAAGAGAGGAAATTGTTTATATATGTTAAATTAATGTTAATTGGTGAATTAATATTATTTTAATGAATTTATAATGATTAAATTCGTATTTAAACATGCAGCCCACTAAATGGGCCTTCCCCGGAGGGGAGAAGGCCCATATGGGGGCCGAAATTCCCCCCAAGGGCCAAACCCACCAAGGGGTGCCGAATTGGGCCCTAGGGGCCCATAGGGGGGCCGGCCGGCCTCCCCCCCCTTGGTGCGGTTTGGGGTTTAGTCCCTGAAGGGGATCGCATGCAGAAAACAAAAAATTTCCTAACATCGATAACCTTAAACTAGCCAGAATCTATACTATGCAGATATAGTAGTACGCAGGGGGTTCGGTATACACACCTCTTGTAGACCGAAAAGCGGGGATTACGCTCCCGCACAAGCGTTGCTGACGAAGACGCCGTAGCCGACCTCAAGGTCGCGGAGAACTTGGCGCGACGAAGAAGACGATGACGCGGCGATGTCGGTGAAACCGACGACGACCTCGAGGCCGTGTGGAGGAAGCAGACCTCCAGCACCACTAGCGTGGCACCTCGCAGGGCGTTACACACATACGGTGAAGCCGACGAACTCCGGGCCCGATCCAGGGACGAGCAGCGGAAGACTGGGACCGGAAGACCAGCAGCACGGCGGCGTGCGTATGGTGGAGAAAACTTTATCCTTGGCGCAACTCCAAACTTGGGAGTCACGGGATCCAAGGAGAGAGAGAGAGAGATAGAAAGGTGTGTTGAGAGGGGACCTCTCCCCCTCTATATAAAGGGGAAAGGGGGGCACCCCACCTTGCTAACCAGGCAAGGTGGGACTAAACCCAGCCGCCGGCCCCCCACATGGGTCCCTAGGGCCCAATTCGGCCTCCCCTTGGTGGGCATGGCCCTTGGGGGGAAATTCGGCCCTATATGGGCCTTCTCCCCTCCGGGGAAGGCCCATTTAGTGGGCTGCATGTTTAAATACGAATTTAATCATTATAAATTCATTAAAATAATATTAACTCACTAATTAATATTAATTTAACATATATAAACAATTTCCTCTCTTCCGGAACTTTTCCGAAACTTTCCGAACTATCTTCGGAGCTGCCCGATCTCCATCGGAACTTTCCCGGGACGTTCCCGGTCTCTCTTTTCCTATTTTTCTCTTCCGGTAAAATGTCGACTCCCCTTAAGTGTGATACCCTAGCGGTTCGATTATCTCACCAGACATGATCGAGACTCCTCTCCGATCAATGACTAATTCGCGGACCGAGGATACCCAGAATTAATCCCTGCGAGACAACGAATACTTTACCTTTCGAACCTAGACGTCTGAGTCTTAAACCTTTTGCCATGCGATACTTAGCATGTCCGAGACTCGTTCATGGATATCTCCATACCCAGCTTGATCTCGTTACCGACACTGCTAACTTCTACTCGTCCATGATATTATGTCCTGGTGACCTAGTCACACGCTTGCAAGCTCGTTTGACATAATCTCACCGAGTGGGCCCTAGAGTATCTATCCTGCTATGCGGACTGGCAAATCCCGCTCTTGACCCCCCGTCTCAACATACTCCTTTCCGACACCCGAGAGGGACACCTTTATTGTCACACTATATAAGATATGACGTTTGATGCAATCAAAGTGTCTTCCAGGAATAGCAATAAGAGTGGATCTCACGGTCGAAGGCGTAATGACTACGTCCTACAAATATTGGGTATGTCCATCACGTCATTCTCCCAATGACATGACTCCATTGTCAACTGACATAAATGTCACATGATCGGGAAACCTCGATCATCAATTGCCCAATGAACTAGTCAAGTAGAGGCTACTAGGGACCTGGTTGTTTATCTACCACACGTGTATTAATGTTTCCGCTTAATACAGTTATAGCATGGTATAAAACATATAATAAACAATTGAGATATGACGAATAAACTATATTTATTAAGTGCCTCTAGGGCATATCTCCTTCAGTCTCCCACTTGCACTAGAGTAACACTTAATCTAGTTTACAACTTGGTAAAAGCTCAACACCCATAGCAACTTGGTGCATGCTTGCTTCGTGGAAGAGGAATTCAGTCAACAGGTCTCACACATTGAGATCTGTATGTGCTTTGCAACACTTCTATGTCAACCAGTTTGACATCATCCCGCATCTTATGATGACGGCGAAATATATCTTAGTCGATGGAGTGAGACTCAGTCCAATCACACTTGCTACTTCTGAAGTTGCCATATATTTCTATACCTATTATGTAGATTATGCGACAGTGCATTCATATGCGACTTCGCAAGCTAACCATGTCTTTCTTCAAAACAAAGGCCATCTCCTATATGAGATTTCTAGTCGTATGGGTCAGTGTCATAACTTGCATCATCGTAACCAATTTACGGCACGTTGTCTTACCACTCTTACACTTTACCAGAAAACATATCTTCAGTTCTCACAAACACTGAAGAATATACTTAACGTTTGTTCATTGATCCACACAAGGATCACTCTAGAACCCGTTCTTCAACCAAGAACGTGGGTCACACCAAGTCGAGCTTTCAGTCTGATAGAATCTATGTCTGAGGCATAGAGGATGTCGAACATCATTATTCTTCCATCAGTTATCACTGAAAATGCCAAGATAAACTTAATATTTTACCTAGTCATACAAGAAAGAACTCTTTCTTCGCTTGTTCTATTCTGAAACACTTCAGAATCTTAACCTAGGAAAATATTCCGACCTAATGTTATTAAGCCCCTTCCGATCTATACAATTATAGATCGAATGCCTAATACTCCTAACTTCATTCATAGGAAATTTAATCACTTAAATAATCATTTATACTTTGCTAGAGGATCTGTATCATTCTCAATATGTCGTTACATATAAAATCAGGAATGACACTTAGCTCCCACTTAAATACGCCATCCGTATATAAGACCAAGGATTTTCTTTTATCTCCCACTCAAATATGCCATTCACATATAAGATCAAGAAAAGCTACTTAGCTCTCACTCACTTCTTTGCAAATGCAAGTTTCTTCAACTATTTTGGACAACTCCAAAATCCTTTGATCACATCATCAAAGTGAAGATTCCAGCTCCGATATGCTTACTTCAGCCCATGAATGGACAGCTGAAATTTGCATACATGTTTAGCATCCTCAGGATCACCAAACCATTTCATTGTACTAATTAGAACTCTTTCTTAATGATACCATTAAGAAACATGGTTTCCTTATCCATCTATCAATTTCTCAATTTGAAATTGTAGTAATTGCTAAACGACCCCGAATAGATTTAGGCTTCGCCACTTGAGACAAAATCTCGTTGTGGTCAACTTTTGAATCTGTCGGAATTGTTTCACGACAAATCGATCCTTATCAGCGTCTATTCTCTCATAAAATTCCATATTCTATTAACAGCCTAGATGCCATCAAGAAGATCTCCCAAGTCATTACCTGGTAATCGTACATGGATTTTATCTCGGATCATATATGACTCATAGCCATTTCTCGGACTTAGGTCTACCATCTCTTCTTCGTAGTTCGTAGGTCTGTCATATTCCATTAATATGACCTTCATAACAAGATTGTCGTGCCACACAGTGTGGAACACAACCTCGTACGCCTACGTTCTTAGTATGAGCTCAGAGCATCATGATCTTTATCATCAGCTTCTTTCAAGTTAAGGAGCATGACACCGGAAACACTTTCCGTTGCGCCACTCTGATGTCTGGAGAGGAAGTTCATTAACTTCGTCTTGCTCTACTTCCTTTCCCACTAATACCCTTGGACAAGAAACTATTTCTTTTGCAAGGCATATTTCGGCAACGTTTTTGCCTATGTCGTGAGACATGTACCCAACTAATTCTTTAGGTACGGTACACTACAAAGATTTATCCATTTTAGGTTTGATCACATCAAAACACTAAATTGCTGAAACGACAATCCAGGCTAAAAGCCATGCCATCACTCATATGGTATTGTCTCCATGGATTTAAATGGTTTCCCTATTATCTAACGTGAATGTTATGTTTCTACCATATGACTCCAATGATCACAATAATTCGGTAAGAGATTTATTTACCACACACTATCCGATAGGGTGCGATTACGACGTCCTAACATACCATGACACTATGGTATTCCATGCGACGTAATTTGTGGAACTCTTCTCACAAGTCTTCCAATGATGTGCCAACATTATAACTCAAATCTTTATTTCCTCGATCTGTATCGCAGGAATTTGATTTTCTTGTTAAAGTTATTTTCCTACTTCATTCTGAACTTGTTTGATCGAATCAAAATTTTCAGACTAACATTTCCTAAGTGGATATCCGTATATCTACTCGGAATATTCATGAAGTCAAGGAAACAAAGACTTCCACTATACGTTAAAGTACTTCATTGATTCACATACATCCATATGCATGATTCTCAACAAGTTATACTCAAAAGTTCATTGAAGTTACGAAATAAAGATCTCCACTACACGTTAATTACTTCATTGATCCACATACATCAAAATGCATGATTTATCAATAAGTTATATGCCCGCTTTCCGAAAACGGTGTCTTAGTTATCTTGCAAGTGTCAAAAGATCAAATCTAAGGACTTGTAGATCCATCCGTATGGAGCTTGTTCATTGACTATAACATAGACATGACTTAAACGGTAGTGCCACACAAATGTGGTGTCTCTATTAAGTTTGTATCCTTTGGCAATAATATTATGAATGTGGGAGCTTCTACCATCTAAATTCAAATCGGCTTATGATCATTACTTCATAAATGTAGGACAACGACTTTGTCACTAACATATATGAACAATTGTCTTGCTAGAGAAGACACACTTATAACGATCATACTAGCAGGCGATCATAAAAGAATTTATTCAAATGGTAGATCTAGAGGGAGAGTGTCTATGGCCATCACAACATTTTGCCTGCCATCATCAACACATATTGTCACCTCATCCTTCCAAGCTACTCAAGCAGTAAATCTGGTTTTCATAAAACATGACTAGTATCAAAAACTTAGTCACTACTGCGAGTACTTGCTTAGGCAAAACATTCATAACGTGTATATCATATATACACCATCATCATTGATGACTTCCCGGCGATCTGTTTCATCTTCTTGATTCTTCCAACGCAATCAAGAACCATGAAGGCGAACGATTCCCCTCGCATGACATAGTCTATGACAAAGCATTTGCACCTGGCAACGTCGTCTGTCATCCAGTGATTGAGCTGAGCAAGGCGTCTCAATGTCATCAAATATGACCAATGTCATCGAGTATGACCAGTGTCATCAATTATGACTGCCACGTGCTCCTTCAATGCGTGTATTCTCTTCCATCTTGGTTGAGAAGAAAAACAGTCACATACTGTTAAACTTCGTCAACCCAACTTTAGGTGTATCCCGAGTTCAGCGATCATCTCATATGTTCGCGATCTAACAACTCGTACCCACCGTAAATTCTCTATGGGAGAGATCATAGCATACACTGGACTATGATGATATAATCCGCACAAAACTTGATAATCCAAATTATCCTTTTGTCACCGGAATCTCCGGGTTTATCTCCTAGCGGGTATTGTATCACAAAGAGCTAATGGTTTAAACAAGGAGTATCCTCCAGCTAAAGTATAAAACTATGAAGTTTGGACCCAACCTTTTAAGTTTCTCAATCGTAGGATTGCGCCTAATTTTTAAAGAAGACTATCACATTGGTTAATATCTACAAAGGTTTTGCAAAACATAAAGACTTTGTTCATTATAAAATAGGGTTCAAGTTTTAATAAAATAAAACTATCAGAACTCCCACTCAAAACGAGTATCCCTCTCATCGTTTTAGTGATTACACGACCCTCATCCATTATGCAACCCCTCATCGTCAGAGCCGGCAACATAACTTCAAAGGTAGACATCGACATGTCAATCACAACAACTTTGTGACTCATGCTTAACCTTTCGGTCACCTTGTTCCGAGGCCATGTCTGTACATGCTAGGCTCGCCATAATAACCTTCAACGAAAATGCTTGTGCAACGTGGCTTACACCCACTGTATGCGAACGACGATATGTTTGACACCCGATCATCACGGCCTGCCTCATAACGTAGAACTTTCTTGGTGGTGCACGCTGAAGGGAGAACACAAATGGTATTTTGGAGGGATCATCTTATATAACTACCGCCGTGTAACTAATATATACTATATATATATATACACACAATATAAGATGCACACAAAACATCAAGATGTAATGCGACGTGATATGGTCCTTGCGCCGATGGTCTCCTTCGCGCCCACAGTTTATAAACAATTTAATAAACCTACCTTGACCATATCACATAGCCCCTGCAAAATAAAGTTAGACGCCTCTACTTTATCTTTTGCATATTTTACGTGGCTTGGGGCTGTCGTAAATAGAACCGCTTCATACCTACGAACCTATGACCACAACAACGATCAAATAATTGCATATTATTCATCCCTTTAGGGCCCTCCATTGAAAATGCAAAGCCAACTAAATAGAGAGAGACAGACACCCGCCAGCCACATATACGGAACCAGCCGTATGTCAGTTGTGGAACCAGTCTCGCGTAAGCGTACGCGTAAGGTCGGTCCGGGCCGCTTCATCAACTCGATGCTGCCGGCAGCGCAAGTGCACGCGAGAGGGTAGCAAATAATAAGAACGTTGCCCCCGTGAAAAACACGGGTGCAGCTAGCGCACAGCTATATCTACGCATAGATCGGCTCTGATACCACTGAAGGGGATCGCATGCAGAAAATAAAAATTTTCCTAACATCGATAACCTTAAACTAGCCAGAATCTATACTATGCAGATATAGTAGTACGCAGGGGGTTCGGTATACACACCTCTTGTAGACCGAAAAGCGGGGATTACGCTCCCGCACAAGCGTTGCTGACGAAGACGCCGTAGCCGACCTCAAGGTCGCGGAGAACTTGGCGCGACGAAGAAGACGATGACGCGGCGATGTCGGTGAAACCGACGACGACCTCGAGGCCGTGTGGAGGAAGCAGACCTCCAGCACCACTAGCGTGGCACCTCGCAGGGCGTTACACACATACGGTGAAGCCGACGAACTCCGGGCCCGATCCAGGGACGAGCAGCGGAAGACTGGGACCGGAAGACCAGCAGCACGGCGGCGTGCGTATGGTGGAGAAAACTTTATCCTTGGCGCAACTCCAAACTTGGGAGTCACGGGATCCAAGGAGAGAGAGAGAGATAGAAAGGTGTGTTGAGAGGGGACCTCTCCCCCTCTATATAAAGGGGAAAGGGGGGCACCCCACCTTGCTAACCAGGCAAGGTGGGACTAAACCCAGCCGCCGGTCCCCCCACATGGGCCCCTAGGGCCCAATTCGGCCTCCCATTGGTGGGTATGGCCCTTGGGGGGAAATTCGGCCCTATATGGGCCTTCTCCCCTCCGGGGAAGGCCCATTTAGTGGGCTGCATGTTTAAATACGAATTTAATCATTATAAATTCATTAAAATAATATTAACTCACTAATTAATATTAATTTAACATATATAAACAATTTCCTCTCTTCCGGAACTTTTCCGAAACTCTCCGAACTATCTTCGGAGCTGCCTGATCTCCATCGGAACTTTCCCGGGACGTTCCCGGTCTCTCTTTTCCTATTTTTCTCTTCCGGTAAAATGTCGACTCCCCTTAAGTGTGATACCCTAGCGGTTCGATTATCTCACCAGACATGATCGAGACTCCTCTCCGATCAATGACTAATTCGTGGACCGAGGATACCCAGAATTAATCCCTGCGAGACAACGAATACTTTACCTTTCGAACCTAGACGTCTGAGTCTTAAACCTTTTGCCATGCGATACTTAGCGTGTCCGAGACTCGTTCATGGTTATCTCCATACCCAGCTTGATCTCGTTACCGACACTGCTAACTTCTACTCGTCCATGATATTATGTCCTGGTGACCTAGTCACACACTTACAAGCTCGTTTGACATAATCTCACCGAGTGGGCCCTAGAGTATCTATCCTGCTATGCGGACTGGCAAATCCCGCTCTTGACCCCCCGTCTCAACATACTCCTTTCCGACACCCGAGAGGGACACCTTTATTGTCACACTATATAAGATATGACGTTTGATGCAATCAAAGTGTCTTCCAGGAATAGCAATAAGAGTAGATCTCACGGTCGAAGGCGTAATTGAAGGGGATCGCATGCAGAAAACAAAAAAATTCCTAGCAACGATATCCTTAAAACATGCCAAGATCTATTCTATGCAGATATAGAAGTACAACGGAGATCGGAATACATACCCTTGTAGACCGAAAGCGGGATTACGTTCCCGCACGAACGTTGACGATGAAGACCGACGAAGCCGACCTCAAGGTCGTGAAGAGGAAGAAGACCTCCCAGCACTGCTAGCGCAGCACCTCGTAGGGCGTTACATACGTACGGTGGAGACGACGGCCTCCGAAGCTCCAGTCCAGGACGAGCAGCGGAAGACTTGGACCGGAACACCAGCAGCGCGGCAGTGGGCTTATGGTGGAGAGATCCCCCTCTCAGCTCGGCGCAACTCCGACAAAGGGAATCACGAAATCGAGAGAGAATTGGGGAATTAATTGGTTAATTAAAAGGCCAGGGGTGCCCCTTCTTATATAGGCTCCCAGGGGGGAGCCAACTTGCCAGCCAGGCAATGTGGGACAATTCCCACATGCCTGGTGCGGCATGGCTAGGTGCGCCGGCCCCATGGTGGGCCCCTTGGCCCACCTAGGCCGGCCCCTCAAGCCCCCACCGAATTCCCCTAGGGAATTTTCCCCTCTTGGGCCTTCTTTTGACCAGAAGGCCCATTTAGGGAAATCAGCCTAAATAAATTCGAAAATAAATATATAAAATCATATTTAGACATTAATTACACTAATTAATATCAAACATATTATATATAATTTATTCTAGCTCCGAAAACTATTTCGTCGCTGCCCGATCTCCATCGGACCTCTCCCGGGACGTTCCCGGTGATCTCTTTCCTTTCCGGTTGTCTTGTCGAAACCCCTTAAGTGTGTTACCCTAGCGGTTCGATATAATAACAGGTATGATCGAGACTCCTCTCTGATCAACGACTAACTCGTAGGCCTGGACCCCATGAATTAATCCCTGTGATATAACGAATGACTCTCATCTATCAAACCTGAACGTAAAGTCTTAAACCTTTGGCCATTGCGATACTTAGCGTGTCCGAGCATCGTTCATAGATATCTCCATACCTAGCTGACCTCGTTACCGACAACGCTATCTTCTACTCGTCTATGATATCATGTCTCCGTGACCTAGTCACATGCTTGCAAGCTCATTAGACATAATCTCACCGAGTGGGCCCTAGAGTATCTATCCTGCTATGCGGATTGGCAAATCCCGCTCTTGACCCCTCGTCTCAACTACTCCCTTCCGATACCCAAAAGTATCACCGTTATTGTCATACTATATAAGATACGACGTTTGGTGCGATCAAAGTATCTTCCAGGAATAACAATAAGAGTTGATCTCACGGTCGAAGGCGTAATGACTACGTCCTACAAATATGGGTATGTCCATCACATCGTTCCACCAACGATATGACTTTCATTGCCGACTGGCGCCATGCCCCATGATCGGGAAACCTCGATCATCAATCGCGCAACGAAACTAGTCTTAGTAGAGGCTACTAGGGACCTGGTTGTTTACGCATCACACCCGTATTAATGTTTCCGCTTAATACGGTTATAGCATGACACAAAAACGTATTATGAACAAACGAGATATGATAAATAAATCACTTTATTAATTGCCTCTAGGGCATATCTCCTTCAGTAATGACTACGTCCTACAAATATTGGGTATGTCCATCACGTCATTCTCCCAATGACATGACTCCATTGTCAACTGACATAAATGTCACATGATCGGGAAACCTCGATCATCAATTGCCCAATGAACTAGTCAAGTAGAGGCTACTAGGGACCTGGTTGTTTATCTACCACACGTGTATTAATGTTTCCGCTTAATACAGTTATAGCATGGTATAAAACATATAATGAACAATTGAGATATGACGAATAAACTATATTTATTAAGTGCCTCTAGGGCATATCTCCTTCAGTCCCACCTTACCAATTTAGCAAGGTGGGGTTCCCCCTTTCTCCTATATATAGAGGGGGAGAGAGCCCCTCTCTACACAATCCAATCCCTCTCTCTTCTTCTCCTTGATAACGTGATTCCTCCATTGGAGTTGCGCCAAGGTGAAGTTTTCTCCACCATACGCACACCGCCGTGCTGCTGGTCTTCCGGTCCAAGTCTTCCGCTGCTCGTCCCTGGATCGGAGCCCGGAGGTCGTCGTCTTCACCGTACGTGTGTAAATCCCTGCGAGGCGCCACGCTAGTGGTGCTCGGAGGTCTTCTTCCTCTACACGACCTCGAGGTCGGCTTCGTCGGCTTCATCGACAACGCTTGTGCGGGAGCGTAATCACGCTTTTCGGTCTACAAGGGTATGTATATCGATCTCCTCCGTATTACTATATCTGCATAGTATAGATTCTGGCTTATTTAAGGTTATCGTTGTTAGAAAAAATATTGTTTTCTGCCTGCGATCCCCTTCAACCGGAGGGCTCTACATCACCATGCCCACCTCCGGACTGATGCGTGAGTAGTTCATCCTTGGACTACGGGTCCATAGCAGTAGCTAGATGGTTGTCTTCTCCTTATGTGCTACCATGTTTAGATCTTGTGAGCTGCCTATAATGATCAAGATCATCTTTATGTAATGCTACATGTTGTGTTTGCTGTGATCCGATGAATATTAAGTAGTATGTCATTTGGTTCATAATATATTATGTGTGTGTTATTTATGATCTTGCATGCTCTTCGTTGCTAGTAGATGCTCTGGCCAATTAGATGCTTGTGACTCCAAGAGGGAGTATTTATGCTCGATAGTGGGTTCATGTTTTCATTTAATCTGGGGGAGTGACAGCAACCTCTAAGATTGTGAATGTACTGTTGCTATTAGGGATAAAATAGTAGTGCTTTGTCTAAGGATAATTGTATTATTTACATTACAAACTTTGCCTAATGCAATAATCTGGTGCTTGCAACTTAATACTGAAAGGGGTGCGGACGCTAACCTGAAGTTGGATTATTAGTCATAGATGCGGTTGAAACGGTCTATGTATATTGTTGTAATGCCCAAATGAATCTCATACTAGACATCATGACTATAGTATATGCATCATTATGCAGTTCTTTATTTTGTCAATTGCCCGGCTGTAATTTGTTTACCCGCATGTATGCTATTATTTATTTATGGAGATACATCATTCTCTGCAAACAAACATCATTTTCCACACCATACGTTTAACCCTTTGTTTACAGCAAGCCGGTGAGACTGACAACCTCACTGTTTCGTTGGGGCAAAGTAGTTTGATTATGTTGTGTGCAGGTTCCACGTTCGTTGTTGACACAGCTAGTGCGCCCTGCCAATGTCAGCTTCAACAACCTTCAGAATAGACTTCATCTCCTACTGGATTGATAACCTTGGTTTAATAAATGAGTGAAATTTGTTGCTGCACTACTTCACACCTTTCTCTTGGGGTTTCCCAACAACACCATCGCGTGCATCATATATCAATATCAAAGGCAAAACTTTTGTCTTCGTTTCAAAAAAATAAGTGTACTAATAATGACCATTATCTAATACATACAAGAGAATGGATAACCTGAAGTAAAAAAGTAAAGTCTTATCTTGTGGAAGCTGGTCAAAATATGAAAAAAAACGGTAAAGAATCATATTTGACCATAGTGTTGTCAAAACATTTTACTAAATTGAGAAAGAACCATACCATACCAACAGTTAATGTATTATCTCTCGAAGTTTCTCTAGATATGCTGAAAAATCATAGAATGAGAGGACGGCATTATGATATTTTCAACCATGTGTATTATATATCTCTAAGATCTAAATGTACACACTACATAATTATGAAATTTGTCCAATGTAATCACAACAAAACTATTTATGTAATACATATCAAAATATATAAGAATACGAGTGTATTTTCAACAATAGACATTACCATTTCATGACAAACAACACTATGATTAGTGCTTGGCATATTTTCTATGTGGCAAACTATGCAAAATAGGTAATATAAAATTTTACTCAGTAAAGACTGTAGTATGGAAAACAAGTTCTAAACAAGCATTAAAGTTTAGTATAAATAATATTATCGACTAAACTGATTATTTAAATGATTGTTAATTCTGATAATTTAAAGTATTGTCATCAAGTAAAATAATTTCGATGATTTAAGAAATAACATAAAAACTTAATAAAAATAATTTATAGATCAAATATGTGCTGAAGCTAATTGAGATGATTGTTAATTGATTTTTAATAAGTAATTATAGAGTGAACATTAATGATATGTATGCAATAAGGAACTATATGAGTATATGATAAAGAACTCCAATTTCCTTGTAACAGAAATTTCTAAAATCATGATTAAATATTTTAAACAAAATTTTGGTTAATTAAAAGTAATATTTGAGATCTTATAACTAATTAAAAGTAGGTGCTTATTTCAAACATCTTTTATTCCTTAATTCATTCTTCCATGAAATTAAATTTATTCCATGAGATTTCTATCATGCTTACTTTTTATATGAGCCTTCTTACTTGGGACTTCATTTGTTCCTTAGTGACCATCTTCCTCTAGCGCTCAAACTCCTATAGATCCTTAATTGCGATTTTCCTAAATAACTAAATTCATGGGGAGATCAAATCACCTTAAAATAAGGGGTTTATTTCAAATAAATTCTTACTTGCACAATGGCATTACACCAAGAAGTGTTGTGCATGGTCACCGCAGAAGGTTCATATGTGGAGAGATAATTGGATTCGCCGTGATTCATGTCTCAAACTAACATGTAGAAGGAATAGGTCACACCATAATTGGTTTAAGACCTCGCACACATACATGTCGTTCAACTTACTCAATATAAGTACACACACAAGTATACATAATATTACCTTTCGAATTAGATACCACCGCACCCATAGTTTCAGAGGATAGGTGTAAATCAAAGCCTGCATCAACATTACCTTTTTTGAGAGTAGGGTTGGGGCAAACATGTTTGCACTTACTGTGTGAGATAAAATTCATAGTGTTTTTATGGTTTTGATCATCATGTCGTTGAGGTCGTTCTAAACATTTGACTCGTGTATTTTGTACATAAATATGTTGTGGCTTGGCATGTAGGAAAATCGGGTTGCTTTTTAGCCTGAAGTGCATTGAAGTTGGTTCTTCAAACAAAATGATGACAATGCCATGTCAATCGAGTAGAGCATCATACATGTGGGGGTAGACGTCATTTGGTGTGCTAATATTCACAAAAGGTTATGATATTTTCTTGAATATTGTACACAAATGGTCTTGACGTTCAACAAAATAAATTTAGAAACTTTGGATGCTTTTCCTATGTAGTGAAGGTGAGGATACGTTTCAGGCTCTAAATACTTGTAGTAATAAGTGCGATATTCACATACAACTTCAGGAAGTATGAAGGCTCTTGGAAGAGGATTTTTTAATTTGTTAATTCCAAGACGAATTACCTACCATACCTCCTTGATTATGTTGACATAATTATGTGATATAAGTTGCTCTTACTCTTTTGTAGGGCACACCATCTTCGTAGTAATGTGATATTTGGGCAAGAGGAAGCTATGGTGGTGGCATCAGCTAGCTTTCTGCAAACAATTATGCTTGGCATGTTCTGTTGGTGGCCCCAAAAGAAAATCTCTTGCAAGGTCTCAAGGGACAATTCGGGTACAGTAAGTGCAAACATGTTTGCCCCAACCCTCTTCTCAAAAAAGGAAATGTTGATGCAGGCTTTGATTTACACCTATCCTCTGAAACTATGGGTGCGGTGGTATCTAATTCGAAAGGTAATATTATGTATACTTGTGTGTACTTATATTGAGTAAGTTGAACGACATGTATGTGTGCGAGGTCTTAATGGCATTGACGATTTACATGCGGATCATGTAATTTTGTTTGCTACCCCCTTTGCATGGATGTATTTGTCTATATATTTTGAGGAAGGAAACATGCATGGGAATGATGATACAAGGTTGTGATCTCAAGATTAACCGAGATGAAACATAGGACAGCTCATGCAATTGCTATGCTTTGTAGAACGTTTGGAGTGTGGATGTGCTGGCGCGGTTCCCTCGTGTAAATTTATCGTGAGCTCTTATAGGGGAGTTTTGCCTATAGTAGATGCAAAACATGTTTGATCAAAAATTTAACGCCGATGCAAGCTTTGATTTGCATGTATCATCTGAAACTATACCTAATTCAAAAGAGGTATAAGATTATGACTACATTTCTGGGCATGATTTTGTGCTTACTTATGTTGAGTAAGTTGAGCTACATGCATGTGTCATGCGTGTAAGGTCTTCGTTTGGCATTGGCGATTCCTATGGCCATCTTGATTCAAACATGTTTTTGTTTTGTTTCTTAGCCTCCCTTTGGATGGATAAACCCGCCCATCTTGTTCGAGGAAGGAAGCATACACTATTTTTAAGAACTCAAAATTAACCGGGATGAAACTTGACGGTTCATGTAACCGTTTTGTTTTGTAAGAACGCAAGGAGTGCGGTTGAGTCGGTATCATGCCTTCTAGAACTAGCCCAAACCGATTATAACAACAACAAAAAACTATACTTGGTGCGCTGCTTGAAATTACACATTTTCCAGATTCAAAATAGGATTGTGTTAATAATATGGGGTAAAATGTAAACTGGGATTGAAATTCATCAAAAGAATGATGAAATGGGTAGAATGAAACATTGGTCGCTGAACCGTGGGCCCGGTACACTGGCCCCTGAGGCCGTGACAGGTGACACCACAGACACCTTCTCTCTCTTTGAGATGAGAGGTGAGAGCTCCGTCTCCGACGGCCGCGGGTGGCGCGGGCTTCCTTCCTCCCTGGCCCCGACCATTCCCTCTCCCGCGCCCTCCTCCTTCGCCATCTTGACCGTTTCCATCTTATCCCTCCCACTCCCATTCCCACCTCGCCGATCCACCCGCGCCAACGTACGTCCCTCCCACCACCACATCCACCGGCGGTGGAGGCGCGATCGCACCCATGGAGCCCGACGACGAGGCGCTCAAGGAGCTGGCCGCCGCCTCCTCGCGCCCGCCGCAGCGCCGTGGCATCTCCTACAGCCAGCCGCTGTCCCGCGGTGACGCCGCGTCCGCGCGCCGCGCCGCGCTCCGAAACCACAGCCTCGACGACGAGCACGTCCTCCCGGCCTCCCACTCCCTCTCCTACACCCACCACGACCCCTCCGCCGGCGTCCCCTCAGCAGGCGCCGGCATCGGCGGCGGCTACCACCCGCCGCTCCCGCCCCACCAGCACCACCACCACCCCAGCGCCTCCTACTCCGCCGGCCCCAGCTCCCGCCGCTCCGTCGGCGGCGCCAGCGACGGCGGCTCCATGACCCTCGAGCGCGCCATGTCCGAGTACGGCGGCGGCCACGGCACCCTCCCCGAGTTCGTCGGCGCCGGCGGCGGCAAGGGCATCTTCCGCGTCCCGCTCCGCGCCGCCATGCACCCGCTCCGCCCGCCCCCGCTCGAGGTGCGTCCCCACCCGCTCCGCGAGACGCAGGCGGGATCCTTCCTCCGCACCCTCGCCGCCGAGCCGCAGCGCCGACACCTCTGGGCGGGCGCCGAGTCCGGGATCAGGGTCTGGGCGCTCGACGAGGTCTTCGCTGGCTGGGGCGCCGGCGCGCGCCGCGGCGACGAGGAGAGCGCGCCGTTCCGCGAGGGCGTGCCCGCGCCGCCCGCGCTCTGCGTCGCCATGGACAGGGCCAACGGCCTGCTCTGGACGGGCCACAAGGACGGCAGGATCCGCTCATGGCGCATGGACCTCGACACCGCCGCCACCGCGCCCGCGCCTCCGCCTCCTGGCTCCGGGGAGAGCGTCGGGGGAAGCGCCCACGGCGGATCAAACAGCGCGCCAGTGTTCAGGGAGGCCCTCACGTGGCAGGCCTACGGCCGGACGCCCGTGCTCTCCATGGCCGTCACATCATACGGTGAGCATGCTGCCATCTACTACGTATCTATCTATGATCTCGTATACCATTGCACATTGCATTTCTGTTGCTACATTACAATCCGATCATTGCAATTTGCAAATGTGCATGGCAGGTGAGATATGGTCGGGCTCGGAGGGTGGAGTCATAAAGGCATGGCCATACGACGCCATTGCCAAGTCCCTCTCCCTCTCACCGGAAGAGAGGCACATGGCTGCCTTGTTGGTCGAGAGAGCATACATTGACCTCAGGAACCATTGTACAGTCGGCAACGTGTGCTCTCTCCCTGCATCTGATGTCAAATACATGCTTGCCGATCATTCCCGGGCGAAAGTCTGGACCGTGACGAGCATGACATTTGCTCTCTGGTATGCCTTCAGAAAATGTCGATGAAATCTTGTCTTCATATTACTGTCTTTTCCAGGTAGCTCAGCCTTTAACATACCGGTTCCACTGAAATGTTGTGCCACAGGGATGCTCGTACAAGGGAGCTGCTCAAAGTATTCGGAATGGATGGCCAAGTTGAGTCTGCTCGGCTAGAGACACCGGTCATGCCAGAGCAACCTATGGAGGAAGTAGAGGTCAAAGTGAAGCCATCGAAGAAGGATAAGTCCCAAGGAGGGTCTCTGAACTTCTTCCAGAAATCTAGGAATGCCTTGATGGGAGCAGCCGACGCGGTGCGCAGGGTTGCAACAAAGGGCACATTTGTTGAAGATAACCGGAGAACAGGAGCAGTGGCTCAAGCAAATGATGGGGCAATTTGGTCTGGATGCACAAACGGTTCCATTTTCCAGTGGGACGGAAACGGGAACCGTATCCAAGAATTCCAGTATCATACTTCTTCCGTGCAGTGTATAAAGGCGCTAGGAGATAGGGTGTGGGTGGGCTATGCCAGTGGTACTGTTCAGGTCATGGATGTTGAAGGTAACCTCCTTGCAGGATGGACTGGACATAGCTGCCCAGTCATTAGGATGGCGCTCGGTGGTTCTTACATCTACACGCTGGCACATCATGGGGGTATCCGGGGATGGCCACTGACTTCCCCTGGACCTCTTGATGATATCTTGCGAACCGAGTTGGCTAACAGAGAATTATCATACACTAGAATGGAAAAGATAAACATAATGGTTGGAAGCTGGAATGTTGCACAGGGAAAAGCAACTGCTGAGGCACTTAGATCATGGTTGGGTAGTGTATCATCTGATGTTGGGTTAGTTGTAGTTGGATTACAAGAGGTCGAGATGGGTGCAGGCTTTCTTGCAATTTCTGCGGCCAAAGAAACTGTAAGATACTTGATCCTGCTTTCAGTCATTTATTTTTTTTGTTGGTCAATCAATCCCATTTGCGGCCAAACAACAGTAATAAAGTTTCCGCTTTAGAATTGTTACTTTTGAAGTATACAACTCAAGCTGCCAATTTGCACTATCTTAAGACGTATTGGCAGCTTGGGTTGGACACTCGTTATTACATTTGCAGATTTGATTTATGGTATTCATCACATGAGATAAATTAAAATGACATTTGCATCATGTATTTTTGTTGGCGCTAACTTACTTTGATTTCTTCTACCTTCTGTATGAAAGATTTAAATCATGATTGTCGCGATTGCTCCTATCATTGTTGATTTCATTTTGTTTATGTCACACATTTGTTCATGCTTTTAGGTAGGACTTGAGGGAAGTGCCAACGGTCAATGGTGGATAGACAATATAGGCAAAGCACTTGATGAGGGGACATCGTTCCATCGAGTTGGTTCTAGGCAGTTGGCTGCATTGCTTATTGCTGCATGGTATGGGCTTTCATGAATTAGTTTCTCAGTATTATACTATAATTTTCTCTTGCCGCATAATGATAACATGTTTTGTGTTCTCATGTGATATACATAACTTGGAAAATATTTATCTTTTCAAGGGTAAGAAAGAGTCTTAAGCCATATGTTGGTGATGTTGAGGCTGCGGCAGTTCCATGTGGTCTTGGACGTGCTATCGGCAATAAGGTACATGATGTATAGATGTTACAGAATTTCGTTGTTCCTCATTGAAGCTCCCGTTTCTTACGGTTATGTCCTTATGCACAACTACCCTAATAACAAGTTTCTAAACATGGATAGTGAAAGTTTGGAGTGACTGTAGGCAGGCAATACTTTAGTACTTCTTCGAAATATCCGAGGATCTTTTCTGGTATATATTATGTAGGAACATGAAATTCCAGTGATGATTTCATAACCGAGCCTCTCTGAATAGTAAGAAACACGTTCATGTAGGAGCACATTCCAGTCCTTGATCACTGCTCCGATTTACATTTTATTGCATGTGTCTAAGTCATGCTCCCCAATTATTTTATCTGTGTCATGACAGAGATTCTTCTGCAGGGTGGTGTAGGGTTAAGAATAAGAGTCTATGATCGTAAAATGTGTTTTGTGAGCAATCATTTTGCCGCACATCTGGAAGCTGTTAACAGACGCAATGCTGACTTCGACCATGTTTACCGGACAATGGCTTTCAACAAGCCTCATGGATCCACAGGTTCCTTTCTCACTTTTCCTAAAAGTGTAGTATTGCTGATATATCACATAATGTTGTTTCAATCCCCAAAAGGTTCTGTCTGTAACCATGTGATTTTATTTTTGCAGGGTCTGCCACATCTGTCCAATTGCACAGAACAGTGAATGTATGTGTTATACTAACCTTCAAATTATCCATATTGATGAATTCTGCTGATGTCCAGATATTGTGGTAATGCCAGGTTAACGGAAATCCGGTTGACGAGGTCAGGCCTGACTTGGCAGATGCTGATATGGTTGTCTTTCTTGGTGATTTCAACTACCGGCTTTATGGCATCTCATATGATGAAGCAAGGGACATGGTTTCCCAAAGAAGTTTTGATTGGCTGAGAGAGAAGGATCAGCTTCGAGCAGAAATGAAAGCTGGAAAAGTATTTCAAGGAATGCGTGAAGGTCTGATCAAATTTCCTCCGACTTACAAATTCCAAAAAGGCGCACCAGGTCTTGGAGGTATGTCTATTTTGATTATAGAAGCATTTGATCAATTACTCTCTGTTCAACAGGTGAAGTATCTTGCCACTGCCTAAGTAGAATTGTCTATTTCTTAATCACTTTGCAATTTATTAGGGAATAGTAAATACAATCACTGGTTCTGAATCTTCTTGATCAACTGTCTTGTAGGGTATGATTCGGGTGAGAAGAAGCGGACACCTGCTTGGTGCGATAGAGTATTATATCGTGACAGTCGTGCTATATCAGTAGCTGAATGCTCACTAGAGTGCCCTGTGGTTGCTTCAATTACATCGTGAGATACTGCAACACTTCATTTTCGCCTTATGATAGTTTATCATTCCTTTCTCTCATGGATCTTTGTTTTCCCTCGCTTTTGATAGGTATGTAGCTTGCATGGATGTCATAGAGAGTGATCATAAACCTGTGAGGTGCACATTTAGCGTTGATATTGCACGAGTAGATGAGTTAACAAGGAGACAGGAGTATGGAGAAATAATCGAATCAAATGAAGAAGTGAAGTCTTTGCTTGAGGAGTCTTGTTTTGTCCCAGACACCACAGTTAGCACTGATGAAATTATATTGGAAAATCAAGAGAATATTGTCTTCCAAATTACCAATAATTGTGAAACAAGCAAAGCAGCTTTCGAAATCCTATGTGAAGGCCAGTCGACCAAAAAGGAGGACGGAACTAAGTCTGAAATTCTTCCAAGAGCATCATTTGGCTTTCCACTCTGGCTTGAGGTACGAGTGATTCTGTATGCTTATTTCTTCACCCATATCAGCATAGCACACTCACACTTCTCGTTTAGGAAAACAAACATATCACAGCACTACTTCGTTATAAAGCTTCACCCAGAAGCTGTTGTTGTTAAAGCTTCAAATGTAGGTTGTCCATATAAATTTCTTAGCAAAGATAAAAAAAATTGTGCATCCTGTGTCCATAAAAGCAAGTGTGACTGAACAGACATGACATACAGTAGTTCTGATGAAGTAATTGTCAACAGGTTCTTGGGCATTCTCACTTTTCCTTTGCCTTTATGCTGAATACGAGTAATCAATTGATAATTTACTATGTGATGCAGGTCCAACCAGCAGTCGGTCTAATTAAACCAGGAGAAACCATGGAGATTACAGTCCATCATGAAGACTTCTACACACAAGAAGAATTTGTCGACGGCATACCACAAAACTGGTGGTGTGAAGACACCAGGGACAAGGAAGCTGTTCTTACGGTAAACATAACTGGTAGCACCTCAACCGAAACGAAGACACACAGGATCGAAATCCGACATCGCTGCCCAGTAGCATCAGCACCCCCACCCACTATAAACCCACCAGTGTCAGTCGCTCCACCAAGCAATGTCATGTCAAGTGAAGCGCCGTCCAAACGTTCTTCCAAGAAGAGCCAGGCCAGTCGTCAACAACAGGACTACGCACAGTTCGGAAGCTCAGAGGTACATGATTTATGCCGCATGCGTTGCCCCTGAGGCCTGTAGAGAGGAGTACTATCAATATTGCAGTTATGTCTAGGAGATGTGGGTCAGAAAAGTCTTAGATGTCACACATAAGCCAGGAAGGGATGGAGTTGCTCCAGTTCTGTACATATGCTTCACTTACCTCTACCAACTCCCATTCTTTATGTAGCCCAAACAAGGAGTCTAGAGTCATCTCACTGCTAAATAATTTGATTTTGTTCCTCCTTGTTTCTTTAAGAGTGTTGTTTAGAGAGCTGAATTCCCCCCTTGATTCTTAAGAGGGTTCTTTAGCAAGTGGAATTAAGGGTGAGTTATCTTGTGAATGAAAAAACTGTGATCAATGTAACATGTTGTGTAGAATTATCCTAGGCATATTCTTTCCTTACTTGAAAGTGCTAATCATCTTGTAATTGATGACTATTCTTTTATTAATAAGAGATCAATGTATTGTTCTCTTAAATCATTCAGAATAGTATGTTTTTTATCTTTCCTTTTGTCAGAAATCACCCATGATGTTTTATGCTGGTGATCAACTGATCACCTTTACAGAGTGTTACTGGTTTCCAAATTTTATCCAGCTTTGTAGCGACAGCAATGCACCTGTTCAGATGAAATCCGCTTCATGTTCTGATGCTGAAAGAATGCAGTCAAATTTGAAACAATCATATTGTGCCTCTCTTGTCCAGAGAACAAAATTAGCATCCCCAATAACCTACTCGGAATGCTCAAGAGTGCATATACAACATGTATTAAAAATTCATTTAAAATGCATTTTGATATGTCAAAAATATCTAAAAATATCTTCGCGCTTACACTCCACATCTATGTGTGCATAAAGTCGTTTTAAAAAACTGACCTTTTGTGCCCTGTGTCAAAAGGACAAAATACGGTGATTAAATGAGGCTTAGCATGAGACCTTTTTTTTATTTTGTCTTTTTACACATGAAAGAAAAAAAAGTCAGTTTCTCACGAAACTTGACGTGCGCACAAAGAATTTGGAGATGTATGCGTGAAGTTCAAAATGTGTTTTTTGGGTAAAGAGAGCATATGCACCTAAGAGCCAAAGTGAATTTCTCGTGTCATCCAAACTTGTGAAGAAACAGTAACAAGTATATCATGGGCCACATCATCTACCCATCTTCAAGAACAACAATTTCCTTGTGGCAAATTTGCTATAAACTTTCACCCTAAACAGTCAAAGGCCATACTTTTTGGCAAGGCAAAATGTACCATAAACCCATTCAGCACCTAGTTCAATCTTATAGATGAGCAATGTTTAATAATTCTCAGTACACAAGTGCTACTTAACGGTTACGGGTCAGCATCGTAGGGAGAGCAGCTACTTTGCTGTGATGGAATAAGCAGGATTTGCTTCCCATGCTTCTTGAACTCAAAGACTGAGGGAAAGATAGCACTCGACAAATGCACATTGCCCATAAGATCCAGTCGCGTCAAGTTACCTGTGACAAGCTCACTGGTTATTAATTAATCTCTTTGGTACATGTCCATTAGGGCCTACCTTAAACATAGTTAAAGAAAACATAGGAGGCATATTTCTTACATGTTGTTTGCTTCAATGCACTGCAAATTACTTCCAACGAGTCAGGAGGTAAGAGGTTAGATCCTGCATTGACTGATATAAGGTTTGGCGCTTGCAGTATCAATCTAGAAATGAAGTGTGCGGTTGTGATCCCACCGCGGTTCTTGCTGCAAAATACAAAATATGACATGGCTGAGGAAACAGGCACATCAAGCATGCATCATTGTCACACAGGCGGCATTTATTTCTACCTGATGTTGATGTGGGAGAGATGTAATTTTTTTGGCAATTCTTTCTCAAGTATCTGGAAGCCCATGGGTCCTAGACCAATATCTTCAACATTTAGCTCCCTTACATGTGAACCCAGGAATTTCACTAACGTAGCTGCCACAGAACTGCAAATTCATCTCAGTTCAAAATGTCACGCAAGCTGTAAACAAGAGAAACTCTGCACGGTGAGGAAAGACGTACCTCCCAAGATGATTATCTGCTATGGACAGCATATCAAGCGGTTTATTGACAGATGTGAGGCATTCGAGAAGCTTAGTAGCACCAATACTGGACAAATCGCAGTTCTCTGCTCTTAATATCCAAAGCGGATTCTCCCTTTGCAGAGCGCGTTCAAAGAAAGGAATAAGAAATCTGCAATTTTTATATGCAACTCCTGAGTGCTTACTGATAGAGCACAAAACAAGAAGAAACTAACTTGAAGTTGAATCACAGACATGAAGAACTATTGTGCGCTCATGATTGATGCAAATCTAGAACAAACTAAGAACAAACAGGTAATGAGGTGTATAATTCTACTGTTGCAACAAGCATACACTGTTATCATGTGCAACGTTGACAACTACCTGATACCCTCATCAGTGATTGGATTGTCACTTATATCTAAACTTCTCAAATTAGACATCTTTGCTAGAATATTGCATAGATCCTCCATGTCACCCTCCTGTAAATTGTTACCCCTGACATGATAAGAATTATATTATGTTTAGATACATGGGCCATGCCAACTTCAAAAGAGAAGTGGTGATAAAGGTTCCTAATTATGGCGACTTGGCTGGTTATGAAAGGGAATACTTTAGGTTAAGAACAGTCAAGGAGTTCAATGATGTATTCGACTCCAGTGCTGATGAGAAACTTGCAGAACTTCTGTGTACAGTTGAAAGCCAGCCTGAAAGCTATAAGAGAATTATTATTTGTAGTTCAAAAGACAAATATCAAAGAAGGGAAGGTTCTTGAACCCACATTGTTTTCTGATATCTCAAGTGTTTGTAAACCGCAAGAAGATTCGAGGAGAGTATGAATAATCATTTTAGCAAATGATGGCTGCATCTTAGCATCGTTAAGTGATAGCAACTGCAGCGACCTGAACGATAGTAAGAATAAAACAGTGTTCATGTGCAACCAATCATTTTGGCGAACGATCAATAACAAAGTAGCAACATTACACTATGTACGCTTATAGACAATAGACAAGCAGCAAAACCAGTTTGTTGCATATACTAATCTTAAATCCCATGAAAAAACAATTATTCTTACCTTGTTTTTTGTAGCATTCTTGTAAATTCTACTACTCTCTGTTTAAGATGAAATAATTGACATATATCCTTCAAAGGAAAAAAAAGTGTCCACACGTGTCATGATACTCTGAATAAAATAATATTTTGCTGGTTTATTATGTAAAACACGTAATAGTTCAACATAACTGGATCTGGTGCCATTTTTTGGTTTCCGGTTGAACTTATGGCCATGTCCCGTTTATTTAAAGGACCTTAAACAGCAAAACTAGCAGTGCCCATTCCAGACAACAATCAACTGGTGTTAATCTTTCTAGTGTAAGGAGAGAGCCTTTACTTCAATAATTTATCTGAAGCATAAAGTAACAAATATAACGTGGCAACAATAGTTGAATGATCCCTCTGTTACATTTTTTAAGTAAAATCTATTTTTAAGTTAAGGTTAAGGTTAATGGCATCATCTCTGAGTCGTAAAGTGATTTTTTTCATAATATTTTGTAATTTCTCGAAATTATTTGAGATGTTGCCATGAGTAGGAATAATCTGCAGATCTTTTGCTATTGTTAACTTTTATGTTTTGTCTTGTACTATTGATTGTTGGTGCGCATTAGTTCAACCAGATTCCAGATGATCTGCCAAAAGCTCTAACATTCTACAACTTTTAACACCCCTTCATCATATTCTGGGCCTGCTCCTGCATATTCTTGTGACAAATGCATATACTCTACAAGACTGGATACATCTCTCCTGTCTAAATTAGATTATGAAATCATGACATCAGATGGCTGAACAAGAAGTGTAATTGTATAGAATAAATGCAAATAGATAGAACATTGCTAAATAAGAATAATGAAGAAACAAAAGGTTGGATTATTCTGGCTATTCCCCAACAACTGTTCGAAAATAAAACTAGGGGAGAATAAAAGGGCATGCAACTTACTTTGCATATGAAAGAAAATTTAATAGACCAGCAGAGATGGTTAGAGACTTGCTTTCACCAACGCGAGATGATTTAATACAAAGGCGCTGGATATCATGATTTTGGGATCCCAGTTGGCAAAGACTATTGCAGACTTTATCCATGACTGCAGGAGAAAGCTGGCAGTGGCTAAATTCAAGAGATAGAAGTGTCTTTGCATGGCAACTCAGAAGCAGGCATACACCATTGACCTGTCAGTGCAAATTGAAAAGGGGCTTAGAAAAATGGAGCTATTTCTCACTGGCTATCAGCTAAGAAAACAGAACAAAGCAACAATATAGGCCATCGTGCACAAAAGTATACTACATGTATAAGCGTGTAGCTTATCTTCCGCATGAATTTTGTCCCTACTAAATTTCTTCTTTGGCATGCTTCTTAACTAGGTTGCCTCAACATTAATTTTGCCTATTTCTGTTGTGGTACAGAGATATGTACTTTACGGGACATGGGAACTTGAACTATTGAATGTAATTCCTTTTAACTGAGTTGCAGCAAATGATCATGATGCTCTGCACGTTTGATTCCTGAAGCTATTGTATGCAACGGTAAATGGAATATTACCTCAGGCTCTGATATGATTCTTACGAACACCAAAGTTTCTAGCTTGCTAGATTGCAACATGTCCTGGAAAACAAAGGATTTCAGCAGTCAACTATAATTGTCTTAAGTCTGAACTTTACACAATGGATGCACATTTTCAATGCCATACATCCAATATAACATGACGGAAAACTATTATAGAATTTTAGTGCACATTCATTGTCATATGAATTATGGAGATATCACACATAAAAATATATATCAGCAATTAATTAAAAAACTGAAACAACACATGCTAAGAACCATAGATGATAGATCATTAATCATAGACAGTGGAAAGGAACAAGGTACTGCTTGAGCACTTGGCCACTTACACAAACTTCAGATGTGCAAAGCACACTTTGAAGTCTCAAGCACCTGAAAATGAGAAAAGAATAACTCTAGTAAGAATTCTCATTGATTTTCACAGTCATTAATGACAAGTGTGAGTTTTCTTAATTAAAAAAAAATTACTAGAAAAGTAGCACCAGACAGTTCTCCATGATAAGGTTAAAATGAGTTAAGAGGAACAGGGTATGACCAACTAATGTCATATGATCCCACCTTGCATAGGATCCAAGTCTGGTACAATGATATGATAGTCTTGAATACTCCCGAGCAATGTCCTCGCTGAGGTAAACAGAACTCATGATTTTAGCTGCATAGACCATCGTTAGACTTGAAGGTAATTTCAATCGCTACAACTGGTGCAGTTACAACTAGCTAGAAGCACAACATGGAGCTTTATTGGCCATAAAACAAATCATCCCATGGCCTCATGTTTGTAAGAAAGTTTTTCACTGTAATAAGTCATAACCAAATAATGTCAAGCATAACAAATAACGAAGAGGTGGAAGGGGTTTTCTATATTCACCTGACATACTTATTTCACCAATACTCCCATGAAATAAAGGAAGCAACGCAGCCTCTGCAGCTTCATCCAGGCACCTGTCGAAGAGTACAGAGAAGTGGTGAGGTCAGTCCAGACTGAATTTATTATTAACAATTAACACAGCTTGTAATTGTTTGATAACTCACTCTTGCAAATGCTTTTCCCAGTACTGTTGCTGCCAATCTTCAGTAACCTTATCATCTAAGGGCCAGCGAAGTTTGGACAATGCCTGCCAAGCGGTGTTGAAGTCTTCACACCTGCGAGCACCAGCGCAACACACATGTGTTAAATATTGAAAGTGTATTATGTTGCAAATGTATTTTTTTTAAATATGATAACTGACTTAATGGTGTGTAGATGAGTGCAACCTTGAACGTTTTGTCCCACGTCTATCGCCGTCAGGCCCTCCACGTCGAACAGTAAGGGAAGTAGAAGAGCAGCATCTAGGATGGGAAATCAGAAATGCAAACTGTAAGAAAATAGTACTAGTACAAGGTGTAGAATAAAGATGAGCGATAGTTAAGTAGTATGTTCTGAACTCTAGAACTGCATTCACAGGCCTCCAAACTCCTACTCTGAGTACAAGTGAGGACTGAAACTCCTACAAATTAGTTATGACAGCCTCACGCCTCTGCTTATCTGATGCTACTCCAAATAGTAGAAGAAGACACTGTACATCCGTGGTCCATGGGAGGAGGGAGAGGGGAATAGAGGAGGATACCGGGCATGGGCGGCGTGATGGAGCGATTCGAGAGCGAACGGCGGCAGACAAGATGCGAGCTGGTGGAGAAGCTCCCAGGGCAGCGCCTCCGCGACCTGCTCCGGCGTCAGGTGGCCGTCCCCCACCTCGTGCTCCTGGGCGAACCCGTCGAAATGACCAGATCGACCCGCGCCTGCTGCGTCGGCGGTGAGACGGGATGCGGCCGCCCGTAAGCACAGCGCCAGCAAAGTGGGCGCCGGCACCGCCGCCTTCTTCGTGGTGCCGACGTCCGCCATGCCCGTCGTCTGTTGGGCTCTGCGAGTTGAGCGTGGCAGTGGCGGCGAGGACGGTGATGCACTGATGGAGGCCCAACAGCAGCACACGACCGAAAACTCGGTTCCGTTACCAGGCCGAATCAAAGCAGTTCTCGCGAGATGCTCTCGTGTCCATGGGTACCACTTGCGTGTCAGCACGGATCCACGTTTTGCCTCTCACACTCCGTTTTACAAGTGCGTGTGCAGCAAACACAAAAAATGAAGTCCTTTTAGAAGAAAAAAACACGAAAAAAGAAGTAACATATGCGAGTTGAGCTTAATGATGCTATTTTAGTACTAAGTGTAAAAATAGGCATGAGATGTCAACCGCATCTGGAATCTAGGAAAGTCAAACTTTGTCATCAGTGGACTAGGACGCCAACTAACATATGCGACTTGAGCAATGCGACAATTAGAGGACAACCATCATATATACTTTTGTATAACATAGACTTTTCTATTTAGTAAATTGATTGTTATCTCTTCTATGTACCTACACACCCAAAATAGAAAATCATTTATTCGAGAAACATCTAGCATCTTTAGAGGTCCATCACAATCTTTAGGGAAACTAGAATACACATTAAGAAATACATATAGTTTTAGTTTATTTTATAATTTATTTGCAAAGACATGTGATTGTTTTTATCAAAGTAAAATTTAACCAATGAAGTTTAATTAGTGTATCAAAAATGGGAATATAACTTCATTTCTAATATATGTCAGACTTAGTGCAAGTGCAGTTTCAAGCTCAAAGATCAAATTAAAAGTCATTATAATATAGCATGGTTAATTTTTCTAATTATAGCAAAATAATAGTGGTTAAGATCATATGTAGAGAGATTGTGTTGTAATTGCAAAAAAAAGGTTTAAAAGTTTAGTATAAATAAATTATAATGACGATGCTATGGAGCATGTAAACAAGCGGAAACCAGGACCACCATTGGGTGCATGCGAATTGAAAATAAAATGGATGCTCCAGATTGAGTTGGCATAAGGAATTGGATATAAGGATTACGTGTTCATCTCGTGAATGTTTTTTTTATTGCTGAGCGATATTTTCTTTAGTATTCTAGACATATTTTTTTTAGAATAAAACTTGCTAGGTCACTCTACACAGGTCAGCCAAACAATCAGTGTGAAGTAAGATGTAATCGTTACTGAGCTAGATCAAATAGGCACTGACTAGGTACACCCAAAGCGCATGAACTTTTCTCAAGGCAGGGCACCACCTTGTGTGTGTATTCTATGTTTGGAGTATAGACTTGTCTTGTTTCAGAGAGTAAAATTTTGCTTCAATAAGATTAATGCCGACCAATAAATCTCATAATTCAAAATAACTTTAAGGTGGGAGCCTTGTTTTAGAGAGGAAAATGTTGCCTCACCGTTGGACTAATGTCGACCCACGCATCTCATAGTTCAAAATAACTCTTAGATGAGACTCTGAATTGGCTCATGACATTCCTACCTTTGGTTTTATTAATTAATCTCTTGTATAAGGACGATATACTCCTTATCTCTCTCTTGAATAAAATAGAGGTCCCAAAATATAGCGCCTCCTACTCTGCATTTCTCTCGAACGGAGAGGCCACAAGGGGCTCGTCTATTGCTTCTCCAAACCCCTCCTCTTCTCCAAACCATTTCGCTCTCTCCACTCGCCAGAAGCCAATCTCAATCTTGCCACGCCTGAGTTCAGGAACGTGTATCTCGTTGTTGCCGCGCCAAGGAAGAGGCTCGCACCACCCTCTACGTTTTCCTCAACGTCCTAGTCGACGCATTGTTCTGTCTAGGCGACTCACGTCAACCGCCAATGCCAAGTGTCTCGATAGCGGCAGGACATTGTCGGCTTGGCGTTCTTCCGGGACGCACATCGGTGGGGGCGCGAGCGCATGCTTCTAGTCTTCTCCATGATTAACTACACATCTCCTGCTCTCCTCGACCTCTTGTGGATCGTCTTTCTCGAGTTCGACCCCAATAATCCTGGCGCCTCCTTCGGTATTCCACCATGACAGCCGTCCCGGCTCCACGGTCAGTTTACGGGACTTCAATCTCTCGGTGCCATGCCGGATAGACTTTTCGGGATGGACGGTTACTTTGACGGGTAGCCCATGTTCCTACGGCGAGTCGGTGACACTCTCAACGTGTGCAACCCATGCACCCAACGGTGGTCGCTGTTTTCGCGTGTTATAAAACTTATTTATATATTTATACTGAAGTTTATAACTTTCCTTTTTTTTGCAATTACAACACATTCTCTCTACATATGATCTTAACCACTATTGTTTTTGCTATAGTTAGAAAAATTAACCATGCCATAATAAAATGGCTTTTAATTTGATCTTTGAGCTTGAAACTGCACTTACACTAAGTCTGAAAGATATATTAGAAAGGAAATTATATTTGTTTTTTCCATTTTTGATACACTAATTAAAATTCGTCATTACAGGACCAAACTATTTGAGTCACAACACATAGGCATATGCCCACGTCAAACATGATTATCAGTCTCCTTTTTTTGGAGCAACCGGCATGATTATCACTCTCCTCTCCCATGCTTAAATTAGATCAGCGACATTCAGTGGCATTTCATCGATCAGAGTGTTGTAGAACCATTCGCACACAAAGATTTTTCGTATCATCAGAATCAGCAAATAAAACCATTTTTGTTTTCAACGAAGGAAATAGATCAAGGGGAGTCTCAACGTCCATCTCACTGACTCAATGATTGATTTTGTTGTGAGACAACATTCCCTACGCATTGACGAACTAGTGTAGGATACGTATTCGTGCTCTGGATTTTTCGAATTTGTTTCCTTGTAGTGTACTAGTGAACGTGCACGTGCAACGCGCGTTTTTTTTAAATCATTGCCTAAAGGCACTTCTATATATCTAGTACAACTCTAAATTATTCTACGTTTATTTTTAATTTGCTATTACTCTTGGTGAGCTATTTTTGTTATCCTCTTCTTCTTCCCGTCAACACGGACCACACATCCTGCTACCACCACCCCGTTACGTTCAAATCTTACCGTCGTCTGTATTCGCCACGATCATCCTCTCAAACTCCCATGGCTCTTTCTACCACGTTTTGAAAATAATTAAAAAGTAAATTTTAATCATAAAATAATATTTGAAAACAGATATTAATATGATAGTAACATTTTTTAAATCCTTAACAACCTTTTATTTCAATTTACAGAGTTCTTTGGTGATCCACAAGCTCAAGCAGCCGAGTAGGGCGAGGGGAATGGCGGTACGTATCAAGTAGCCCAGTAGGGCGAGGGGAATGACGTATATCCTTTACTGTTTTGTAGAATCATCAGATACCTTAAATCATAGAGGCCATAGTATAACGTACAGTCGACTGAAAATAAGCCAAGCACGAGCATGAGGATATACAGAAAAAACAAATCATCGGATGATCAAGCTAGCATGAGGATGTACAGAAAAATCAATCATCGATCGGATGATTAAGCTAGCTAGTACGGAAGTAGGTATTTAGCTTGAGTGGTGAGTCATCTGTTATGGAACAGCTAGCTCGTGGATTTGATTAGATATTCATGGCTTTGCGTCTTGCGTGTACCTTGTGCCTCTCAGACTACGGCTGAGAAGCACTACAAGAGAACATGTTTTTAGAGGCACTTTGAAATGCCACTAAAAATTCCTAAAGTGCCTCTAAGTATTTTTAGAGGCACTTTGAAAAGTGTTGCATTTTATCATGTTGCTAAAAAATACAGAGGCATTTCAAGGAAAGTGCCTCAAAAAATAAGTATTTTTAGAGACATTTCTAGGAATGCCTCTATATTTCTTAGGGGCACTGTTTTTGAAATGCCTCTAACTATTTTTAGAGGCACTTCTAGAAATGCCTCGATATTTTTTAGGGGCACTGTTTTTCAAATGCCTCTAACAATTTTTAGAGGCATTTCCAGAAATGCCTCTATTTTTTAGGGACACTGTTTTTCAAATGACTCTAATCGATTCCACTGTAAATAGTTGTTGCATAGCATAACATACACTCATAACATATTCTCCAGGAAGTTGACAGGAAACATTACTATTCTTCCATATACATACATTCAGGAATCATCTACTCCAAACCGACAGATATATCATCATTTGTAAGCAGAAATGACTCGACAGAAATATCATCATCTACTCCAGCTGTTGTCGGCTTCTCACCGGCAGCACAACTTCACCTAAAGAACAAGAACCATGGTGGTTCCAAATCTGAACTGATAACACCTGGAGAAGAAGAATTGAACGATTGGGTGAACACATATGCAAATCAGATGATTTTTTCTATAGGTTTGGGCTCACCAGTGTTGGTGGCATCATGTTTATCGATAGTGGCCTTGGTCCTGGAGCTGATGCGCCTGGGTTTGGTGCGGGCTGCAGCCTGCAGGTAGCCGCAACCACAACAAATAGCAGAAATGCAAAATATTAACAGAGTCTCGCATGAATTCCTACACAGTAATGTTAACATCAAGTTAATAATTTCCCTTGCAGCTACATCTAGTGTACATATACTCTTCCTGAATACACAGTAAGAAATCTACAAAATCAAACTATACAGAGGAGCAGCAACACCAGCTTCAAAACCACCAAACTGTACCAAATCCTCTTATAAGGAAAACTGTGAATATACGTTATAATCACAAACCTGAATAAACACTATAGTTGCTTAAAATGGCATGGCAGACGAACACAAAAATAAAACCCCACGATGGTAGAAGTACTAATACAATTAACAGACCTTGTTTTTGGGTGTTAACGCCAGGGATAGCGACTTCAGATCGAGACATATGACGTGCGACCAGACAGAAATAACCAAGAACCTCCCTGCAAGGAAGTATCTGTCATGGAGAGACAACCATCCACCCACACACAATATAACAAACATAGTGCAGAAGCAGTAATGAACGTGAATTGAGAAAACCCATGGCAACTTGCAATGTGATAGTCAGTAAATAACAATGTGCAGCCTTACAGCGCTACAATACCTACATCGGTAAATTAGCAAAAATATATGAAGTGGCTCAAGTAAGCCAGTGTTTCTCCATCAATAATTCATAAAGAAAGCATCAATAAATCCAATATTTTAGGTTCGTAATATAAAATATATAAGCTAACGCTAGAGTTCAAACAATTGAACTGGCAAAAATAAACAGCATGGGCTTAAAATACCCAGTAATGACATGAGCAACCTAATATAGAAAAAAGAAGAAAGAATTGTGAAGATAAGGCGGGGAATGTACTTATTAGCAAACAAAACCGTATATGCAGCTCAAAGGAAACAAATGTACTGATCTAGTGGATAGTGTCCTTAAAGCTACATACAGGAAAGCAAAAATTATATCGTCAAAAGAAGGAAAAATTAAGGATCTATCATTATCAGTCAGTAGTCAATTTATTAAAAAACTAAACCTCTAGAAATCCTAAATGGTAAGGCATGAGATATAGCAAAACACAACAAAAGTCGATGCAAACCTGGAGTACATTATACTCATGACGATTCCAACACCTCACACGCCAAATTATATCATTAGTTAATCAGAAGTGATGGACATGCAACAACTGCCAACAGTTAACAGCAACATGTGCAGAATAACCGAAAGAACACCAATTTACACATTAAAAGATGGAAATGGCCTGCGAACCTACATACAATTTATGATACAAATCCTCTAAACAAAAGAAAATAAAGCATGACAGAAAACACTCTGATGTGCCACTTATTTTTCATGCGATGAATGAATTGTAGTTTCTGCTTTTAAAATTGTACTGATGTATTGACAAATATATGAAATTCTATTCTCTGGAGGTCACAAAATTGTGATCCTAGGCGGTGCATTCCTACCATTTTATTCTAAAGGAAACGGGAGATGCAATCCAATATGATATTATAAACAAAACGCAATCTAGTATGATATACACATGATATTCAAGGAATAAGTCCATGTGCTAAAAGCTAACCTGATATTTTACCATATAAATACGAGCTCCTCTATGGAAGTTAACTTTGCAAAGCGCCATATCTTAAATGGTACAATTAATTTAAAATGCGCGAAAATTGTAGAAAAGTATTTCATAAAGCCTAACTCACAACACCGTACAACAATAGATACTGACCCATTGCAAATAAGATCATGGTTAACAATTCTAAGACAAAATCTGTTTGTAACATTTAAAGCTCAACTCTATGTTACACACGTTCAGGAAGATCCATCACAAGTCAGTCCTTTCAAACAAAACAACATGTACACATGATAAAAAAATCCATTAAGCGGCAATGGCCGTACATATGAAATGATATGGCATCCCATATCCTCCTACTGTCTTCCCATGATAGTTGTTTAGGTACACATTTATTCAAATAACCACTTTGCACTAAAACACAAACAAAGGCACAAATTGAGGGGAAATCTGCATAATTGGAGCCACCTCCTCACCACACCAACATCTGTTGTAGTGCAATGTAATGAAGCAACAAATGAAGGAAACAAAGGAGGAGGCGAGTCTAGAACTCACCGGGACAGCTAGTACTCTGCAGGCAATCCAGTGACGACTCTTGCGGCAGATATGTTGACCTGACATAAAAATAGAAAAGGCAACATGCAATCTTTAGCACAAAATGGGGAAAACCTGCATAACACATCAATAAGTGTTGCAGTTCAGTGTAATGAAACAACAAATAGAAGATTCGACTATGGAATTCACCGGGACAGCCAGTACTCTGTAGCCAGTCCTATGACGACTCTTGCAACGGAGATTTGACATAACGTCAACATACCAAAAGCAACCTGGTGAATGATCAGTTAGCGGCTCTTTAGCTGCACCAAATAACAAAATAATGGAAAATGATCAATTAGAGAAAGGCCAATTAAGTTGAGGAACGACTCTTTAGCTGCACCAAATAACAAAATAATGGAAAATGGTCAATTAGACAAAGGCCAATTAAGTTGAGGAAATTATGTCACCACAACGCATCACAAGACTATGGTGAACCGTTGCGCAGATGGAGATGATTCCTGGGTCAAATCTGGTCACTAACACCATGGAGGAGATTTCAACAAAGGAATCCATCGCCACACACACATGCATAGACATCATCGCCCTGCCTTCTTTCCTCCTCTCTATCCACCTAATGTATGTATGAACGAAATGGAGTATAAACAACTATGCATCCAGTTTGGAGTTTCATCAAACACCTTATACGCATAGAATAATATGAAGATATGGGATGAAATCAAATGAGGAGAGGAGGCAAATTAGGAGTTAGAGAGGTCGTCGGTACCTGCACCGCTGCACGGTGACGTTCCATGTGAGATCTGCTGTAGCGGTGGCTGGTGCTCCTCATGTTCAACTCTGAGTAGTTAGAAACGAAGCTGAACAGCGAAGAACAACTCCGATACAGAGAGAGCGATGGGGGAGAAGGGTGTGGCTAGCAGCAGCTCACCTTGACACGAATTCATCATCCATATATACAGTGATGGCCTCTCGTGCTCCCCCTATTCAGCACCAAGGAGGGAGAGGCGTTAGCGGTCGCTGCCGACCCTAGCAATGGCGGCGTACGGCACCGGTGCGTCCGAGAGGCCGCGCTCCAGCGCGCGTCGGGGAGACGCCGGCTCCAGTGCACGGGCCTCTCCGCCGACTACGTCGACCACGCCGCGGGGACCAGCGCGGGCACGGGCGGGGAGCGGGCGGCGGCGGCTAACCCTAGCCGGGTGGGGAAAATGGAGGAGAACTGAATGAAAGGCTCCTGGATAGTGTTTTATACCGGCAAACTGATTCGCAAAATTTAGAAAATGTAGGGGCTTTTTAGCAGAAGAGCGCGTTGGCCGTCGGATGAAAGATGGATGGCGCGGAGGCGGGCGCGCATTGCGCAAAGGACCAAGGCTCCTTCGCCACGTGGACTGTGGGTTGATTTCCATATTTGTGAGGGGTGTTTATGCAAAAACGTTCGGCGTATGAGGCTGACAGGTAAGCCCAGGACCAATGAACCTGAGAAGCCTGCTTCATATTCAGAGGTAGTTGCCACTAAAAATAGCATTTTTAGAGGTACTTTGACTAAAGTGCCACTAAAAATAGCAATTTTAGAGGCACTTTGACTAAAGTGCCACTAAAAATGCCATTTATAGAGGCACTTTGACTAAAATGCCACTAAAAATCATTTTTAGAGGCATTTCTAAATAGTGCCTCAAACAAAGTGCCTCTAAAAACATGTTTTCTCATAGTGTTAAGCTGGCTACCTCGACGGCGTGCGGCCGGAATCTGAAGGCGATAGAACTTAGAAGACGGACTTGTCCGTACTTTCCACTCACGCAGGACGAACGGCTGAGTAGATGGTTGCCTCAACGGCATTGCTCTTAGATTAATGGTCCTTGCAAGATCGGAGAGGACGACGACCGTGTGAGATCCCAGAGGAGGCGTTCTTGTTTATTTCTTTTCTCGAAGACGATAGGAATTAGGATTCATGCGCGTGTGAAACGGTGGTTGTTGTCATTGTATGGATACGGATCGAACATAATAAGGGAATGAAAAAACTGTTTGACCGGTCAAAGTTGTTTGGTGCTCGACATCAGGACGATCTGTAACGTTGATAGACAATTGTACGCGTGAGATTTAATGTATCCCGACAAGTTTGCTCTTTTAATACTAGTGTAGATAATAAGGTGGAAAGTATGGAAACTAATACTAGTATTAAGGATGAGTATCCGGGTTCCGACCCTGGCACGTACGGCCGGCGCACCAGCCGCTACATAATACCACCACCGGCTCGCTCGATCACCGCAACCTGAGCCGAACAACGAAACCACGTTCGACCGATCACTCGCGATCTCTCCGCCGATGGCAGCTAGGGCGTCCAGGCGAGGCTTTGGCGGCGCCGACCTCGCTTTCGAGACTTCGCCGGGCGTCGAGGTGGTAGGGAGCTTCGACCAGATGGGGATCCGCGACGACCTCCTCCGCGGCATCCACGCCTGCGGCCTCGACAAGCCCTCCGCCGTCCAGCAGCGGGCCATCCTCCCCATCATCGCCGGCCGTGACCTGATCGCTCAGGCGCAGTCCGGGACCGGGAAGACCTCCATGGTCTCGCTCGCCGTCTGCCAGATCGTGGACACCACGGTTCGTGAGTACGTATACCCTCAACCTCGTTGTTATATTGCACATACACATCTTACTCTGTTCCAACAGGTGGAACCTATGCTTGATTAGTGATCTTCCGATAAGAATTATTTCGAGAGGATCGGTAGTTACTAGTTAGTTTGTACGGGCGCAACACTATTTGCTGGGTTTCGTACGATCTGGGATTTTCCCCTTGAAAAGAAAAGATTTAGCCCTAATGTTGTTGATGCGTTTCACATTAATTTTTTCACCTGTGTTTCGCTCGGGTTTTTCGTGTAACCACTCGACCTTCTATAATCTGTTTTAGCACTATGTAGATTTTGTTCCGGCATAGCATTGCTCAAGTTGACATCGGGTACAACGTTCATTGTGTAGGGTGCAGGCACTGATACTGTCCCCAACTAGAGAACTGGCTGCGCAAACAGAGAGATTCATGCAGGCCATTGGCCAATTCATGAGCGTACAAGTCCATGCCTGCGTTGGTGGTAACGCAAACAGTATCGGTGAGGACATTAGGAAGCTCGACCACGGAGTGCATGCTGTGTCAGGAACGCCAGGCAGGGTTTTGGATATGATCAAGAGAGGCATCTTGCGTACAAGATCCATCAAGCTCTTAGTTCTGGTTAGTTTACTTTTCCATACAATGGACTGCTTATTTTTATTATTTATATATCTGTCGACTTGCTTAAAACAAGCTTCCATAATAGGATGAAGCTGATGAGATGCTGAAACAAGGGTTTAAGGAGCAGATCTATGGTATCTACAGATACCTTCCACCAGAACTTCAGGTTGGTCTTTGAACTGGCCTCGTGTTTTTTTTTAGCCCACTTCCCCGAGGAAGTTGAAACCTAATTAACATGAGTACTGAGCTTGTAGTCTAATCATGTATTATGCTATTCATACAGGTTCTTTCATCTTTGCAACACAACTCTGCCTAATGACATTCTGACATAAGAAGGAAGTTTATGCTCTATATCCAGTTAGTATCCTTGTAAAGCGTACAAGCTACTGAAGCTCCCCTTTTGCATTGGCCTTATGGTTTTGAAGCTCACTTCCTTTAAACTTCCTTTAAGAAGTTGAGATCCAACACTAGTACTGAACTTTTAGTCTAATAGAATACTATGTTACTTTTATACAGGTCGTTCTGGTCTCTGCAACTCTGCCCAATGACATTCTGGACATAACCAGCAAGTTTATGACTGATCCAGTTAGGATTCTTGTAAAGCGTGATGAGTTGACTTCAGAGGTTATTATCGCAACTTCTTCTGTTTTTATTATTTATACATCTCGTCACATATTGAGCTTACACTTTCCAATTCATGTTTGTAGGGCATCAAACAGTTCTTTGTTGCTGTCGAGAAAGAGGAATGGAAGTTCGAGACGCTATGTGATCTCTATGATACGCTGACAATCACCCAAGCTGTCATTTTCTGCAACACCAAGAAAAAGGTTGACTGGCTTACTGAGAGGATGCGCACAAACAATTTCACGGTATCGGCTATGCACGGTGACATGCCTCAGAAGGAAAGGGATGCCATCATGGCTGACTTCAGGTGTGGAGCAACTCGTGTTCTGATCACGACCGACATGTGGGCGCGAGGGCTAGATGTTCAGCAGGTAAGTATTGTGTGATATTTTAGGTCCATCTTTTTATACCTAATATCAGTGGCATCGTTTCTGACCATGCATTATTTACATCTTCAGGTCTCTCTGGTCGTAAACTATGATCTCCCAAATAATCGTGAGCACTACATCCATCGCATTGGGCGGTCTGGACGCTTTGGGCGTAAGGTATGCTCTTGTGGCAAAAGCCTCTTGTCTACTTACTCCCTCTGTTATTTTATTCCATTTGTACTTTGTTTATCAAAGTCAAGTTTTATAACCTTTGACCAAATGTATATGAAAATATATCAATATATACAATATATAAAATCAGTGTTGATAATCATCATAAAATATATTTTCAGACTATGTGCATTGGATATTACATATGTTGATACTTTTTGTATATATTTGGTCAATCTTTATAAGGTTTTGGCTTTGATTTAATCCAAAACGCAGGGTACAATTATAAAGGGGGGGTATCTTATCGAAAAATACAGACCAAGACCTCATGCTGTTCTATTTGCTTTGTTCAAAATAAAAAAATAATTTTATTTGCTGATTCTGATGACACGGAAAAATCTTTGTGTGCGCAGGGTGTTGTTATCAATTTTGTTCGCAAGGAGAACATCTGCGTACTAAGAGACATTGAGCAGTTCTACAGCACTCAAATTGATGAAATGCCGCTGAATGTGGCGGATCTAATTTAAGCATGGGAGAGGACACTGCTAATCATCTTGCTTTGATGGAATGCTTGACGTGGCCACATGGGCATATATACTTAATTATGTGCTGTGACTGAAATAGTTTGGTCCTGGCAAGATGAATTATTTATCCATTTTTGGCACCAAGCCGTTTAACTATATAGTACTATTATTACCTTTCTCTTCGGGAGATGAGAATTATATTGTTCATCTCTTACAAAATCATACGTTTTTTGTGTCGAGTGTTGATGACATATCTCTAATAAGCCCTCACCAGGTGTCTAGGTCAACCATGTGGGTCTTCTTCCTCACGCAGGTGGCCTCCATGGTTGTTCGAGGTACCCAACATAGAACTTTTCTCCAACATAGAACTTTTCTTGAGGCAGGCCAACTTCTGCATGTACTCTGTCATTTAGCAGCGGAATATACAAACTCGTCTTTTTCAGAGAGGAAATAGTTGCTTCGGACTAATGCCGACCGACGGGTCCACCTATCTCATATCTCATAATTCAAATAATTCTCATACGAGACTTTGAATTGGCTCATGAAATTCCTCGTTGGTTCTGGAGATTACTCGTACCTCTCTCACACCAAAGAGAGGCCCTAAAATAGAGTGCCTCCTCCTTTGCATCTCTCTCAGACGGAGCCGCCCCAAACAGAGAGCGGTAATATAAAATCCCGCGACAATTGCTTCCCCTAACCCCTCCTCTTTATCAATCCATTTCCCTCCTACCAACTGCCAAGCACAATCGTTTCATGACTTAGTTCGGGAACGTCACCATTGTCCCAAAACATGTTCCTCGACGCTGACGTCTAGGTACTACTTACAATGCGTCCCGGTGGCTCATATCAACCGTCTGCAAGTCGTAGCTGTGGCGGGGCACTATCGATTTCGCGTTCTTCCTTGACAAGTATCCGCGTCACCACAAGCTCATGCTTCCGGTCTTCTCTAGGAGAGACTATACCTCACATGCATGCCCTCCTCTACCTCTTAACCCTTTGTTAGTTTGGAACTAATCTTGAAAGACTAACAAAGAAGTGTCTAGTTTGGAATTTCGATGGGTCAAATGGCCAAATTAAGATTAGGGTTGGTCATAGTGACAAGAATGATAAAAAACTCTTGTTTTTCTTATAGTAAATTTGTTGAACATGCTATAATACAACAACCAAATAAAGATACAATGAATTGATTATGCAATTTGATCTTTGAGCTTGAGATCGCACTTGCACTAAATCTGAAACATATATTATAGCGGACTTTATATTAGTTTTTCCTATTTTGAGACACTAATTGAAGTTCATTGGTTAAATTGTACTTTGGTAAGAAATCACATGTCTTTTGAGTCTTCCGATAAATTCTACCACACCTACTCTGCTTCACCATTCTGGATACCTCTCCACCAATCGAGGCATGTTTCCCTGCACTCACAGCCCTCGGCGCCGCCACACTTGACCCTCTATTCAGGGTGGATACCTCCTTCGCCGGGGTTGTCATACTCGTCTCCTACTTCTACGTGATCTCCGCCTGCAACCCCTGCACATGCCGGTGGTCGCGGCTCCCCTCGACATCATTGCGACCCTGCACCTCTTTCAGTCCAACAACTTTGAAACCAAGGCCGGTTCAAACAAAAGTTTGACCCGTGAAAAGTTAAACCAAAATCCATTACACTAAACTCTTAGACTTCCATATAACTTATTTTATTATTATATCATGATATTAATAAGTATATCTTTCCAATATATAGTAGGCGTAGTTAACTAAATACTATCATCTTACTTAAAAAAAAGAAGTATGTTTTAGTCAAAATGATTGTAGTATAACTTTGACCATTCTTATAGACAGAAATAGGAACATTCAACATATAGTAAACATATTATGATATATTTTATAAGGGGTCTACTGATATTGATTCGCTGCTCTGAATGTTCACATTTTGTCTATACGATTGGTCAAACTAAACTTGATGTACGTTGACTTTCGACTAATTTATATATCTCTTGAGCGGAGGAAATATAAACTATTATTATATTAAGTGCAGCCTTCCTCGTGCTACAATATACATTAAGATACACTTAACTTTCTTTTGAACTTAAATATATTTTGTAACAAAAACTATGTTACATGTTTGCTATATAGACAGAGGGTAAAAATGAGAAAATTGTACGCCTCCTTAGTTTTGCACTTGCAATATGATTTACTTATCTTCAGTATTATGGGACATATATTTGTTGAGTATAGTCTAAGAAATATCTTAATAGCAGCTTCGAGTGAACTTTCATAGTATAAATTGAACCGTAAGCATGTATCTCTACATTTTTCTGGATCAAGTGTGTCATACAAGTTAAAGTGTGTTAAATAATAGTTCAACTCCATATGCATTCTATGTACTATAAGTATTTAAACTAACCACCAACAATCATAAAAAATAATATGGATCAACTTTCCCATCCATATGATTTAATTGGTTAGGGCCATCGAAATGCATTTGCTTGAAAGTTTCTCAAATAAAAAGTGGCACACAATATTAAAATTGAAAACTTAACTGACATATCTTTCATAAAAACTGTTCTAACTCCAATTGGAGAGACTAACAACTTAATTTTACTTGCCAGCGCCGACCAGTTTGTGTTTGTATTACGAGACAACCAAGTTATTATATAATACACAGTTTAAGGAGAGGACTTCCTCAAAAAAAAAAACCTTGATTTAAACATTATTATTTTCTCGATATGGTAGATAACCGTACAGTGATTATGAGAACAATTTACAGTTTTTTGAAACTTGAACAATTTACTATTTCGGGGCCCTCATTGTCCCAGGACTTGGGGGAGGTTGCCTTGTTTGCTCGGCATATAGGACGGCTATGTTCGAAACCTTTTCTTTAGGCAGTCGAGACAATGTAGACAAGCGTGGTGAAGTATTCTTTGATTTTGGTGGCGACGTTGTTCTAGTAGCTAGGTTATGGATTCGAAACCATTTACATTAACTAGGGAAGCATGCGTGTTTACATCACGTCGGGAACTGTTGGCCTTGCCTAGGGAGATATCTTGCCGTTTGGGACATATGTATAGCTTTTTGTGATCCATGTTATTGTAATACCATTATTATATTTACCTGCCCATTTATATCATTTTTTAGACCAACCTATTAACTAGTGCCAAGTGCCAGTTATGGTTTTATACCTGTTTTTGCAGCGCAGAGAATACCAGGTTTATGAATATAGAAAATCGTGGAAAATAGGAAATCAAATACCATTAGGAGGCGAAGACGGAGAGCACTTGAGGTAGAACAAGGGAGGCCTACACCCATGGAGCAACAAGGGAGTGCGCGCGTCACCACCTCCTGCCTCTCCACGCGTCGTCCCTCCCATATCTAAAAACTCTGTATTGGAGATTTTTCGAGTTCTTTCGACACAGAGTCGTCGGCCGTCTCCCCTTGTTCCCCACCACCATCCTGTCAAGTGTCAGCCACGGTCATCAAAGCAAACTACTGTAGAAACGATTATATGCTCTTGATTTTGTGGCAAAGCGAAACCATTGATCATACGACCCAAAATCTCTAGCAGCACTGCGATCCCGTAATGAAACTTGGGCCATCTGTCTGTCTCGGGAGGGAGGGTGGGTCGGGCGGCGGGGGATGGTAGGAGGGCGCCGGACGCGCGTGACCGGCGGCAGACATCGGACGCAGACGCAGAGGAAGAGCGAGGAGGACGCCTGAACCTGTGTCTCTGTTTCCAGTTTCAGTCTCTCTCAGTGTACTGAAAGGGCAAAAGCGTCTTTTCCAGTACTATGTAAGAAGGATAAATTCGATTTCCCCAGCGAGAAACGGTTGGTGCTGAATTGGGCTGCAGCAGGAGCGCGCAGCCATGGCGGCAGCGGGGAAGCCGATCCTCTACAGCAAATGGTTCAGCTCCTGCTCCCACCGGGTCCGGATCGCCCTCAACCTCAAAGGTTCGTCTACCAACTAGTCTCGCTTCTTGATTCTGCCGCATAGGTTGCAGGCTCACAAACTCTGAGGATTATGGATGCTTGATTCGATCTCAAAGCTGTAGCTCAACTTTTTCAGTTATATAGGAATGAAGAGCTTTTTCTTGACTAGTTATATGTGATTGTGTGATTCAGAGAAAATAGCTCCGTTATTTTGGAGGACCAAAGTTTATAAAATTTCTTTAAATGTAAGTACCATCATAACCATAATTTACACCATTTTTACCTGTCTTAAAAGGTGTGGATTTTGAGTACAGGGCGACCAACCCCATGACAGATCCAGGTATGCAGCTAATTCCCTCCTCTTTATGAAGTACATCAGAGTGTTTACAGTTTGTGATGGCAAATTTGATAGCAGTTGTAACATGGGTCTACACACTGGCAGATGAGCTATCGTCCTTAGTGTCAACATAATCATAATGTCTCCAGTGATTTCTTATGGTGGCCATTGTCCACAAACTGATAGATTCATTTTCTTGTATTGCTGTAGATCGTTGTACGCTCGATCGATTTAAAAAAAAGTGAAATTACAAATTAGATTGCTAGCTCCGCTACGGCAACCACGTGTGGAGAATGAATAGCTATCAATGTCTACTTATCTAACGAGATTTGTCTCCTAAAATTTCTTCCTTTTGCTACTTGCTATCATTCACCATTGCAAAGAATATTTGCTTCAGTCTGTGAGGCAAATTTGTTTTTTCCTGTAAGCTCTCTTAGGTCTCCATGAAATTGTACGCCTCACACAGTACATACAAAGCTTTTGAAATATTCATATTAGAGAAGTTAAGTAATCATATAGAAGCTTTTGATAGAAGATAGCAGTTCGCCGGTGTTAGTATGTTCTTAGGTTTATAAATGGAAGTTTGATACCTATTTCCTGGATCCAAGTAGGAAACTGTTTGAGTCTGTTGTTACTATTTTTCTTTAGAAGTTGCATTTTGTCACCATGCTGAAAAGCTTATGCGTCATGATGTTATTTCACCGTTCTTGCTGCTTTACAGATTATCACAAAATCAATCCTGTTAACTTTGTTCCATCATTAGTAGATGGGGATTTGGTTGTTTCTGACTCTTTCGCAATCATATTGGTAAGCTTAAGCTCTAACTCTTCACGGCATCCGTTGAGCTTATAAAATTAACTCTTAAAACGTGTGTGCAGTGATATGTTAGCAATTGACGGATTTATTTTATATTGACCAGTATATGGAAGACAAGTATCCTCAACATCCTCTCTTATCCCAAGATCTAAAAGACAAAGCTCTTAATTTGCAGGTACTTGTCTGCTTAAAGTTATATTGGCACGATGATGTTGTATTTGTTTATACATTTATGGTCAAGAATACCAATAGCATGAAACACTTTGAAGTGCAGAAACAAGTTTTAGATCTATATACTGGATAAAACTTGTTATGAGTTAAAACCTGAGGGACTATTGTTGATTATTCGTTTTAATTTACACTCATAAAGCATGTTTGTTCCTTGAGCAGATTGCAAGCATAGTGTGTTCAAGCATCCAGCCTCTTCAGAGCCACGCAGTCATCGTATGTACTGATAAATCTTAAGTATTTTCAGGCCAAATGTTAAACTTTCATTTTAGTTATAGTGTGATAATGCACATAGGCTTAGTTTTTTACATGATTTTTGTAGGGTTCTTATCTTGGCACAATGGACGCCAACGAGAGCCTTCGGATGGTTCAGCATTATATTGACAAAGGCTTCACAGGTGCGATTTCTGCCAATTCCAGAGAGTTACCTTACTAGGATTGTACCATCCTTTCAGCGACATCGACATTATAACATAGAAAAGCTTACTATTTTCGTTTTTTTCTTCTGTTTCATTGTATACAGCATCGGTTTTGGTCTGAAGTATAAAATTATTTTTAATAATTTTGTTTCAGCGATTGAAAAACTATTAGACGGATGTGACAGTAAATATGCCACCGGAGTTGAAGTCCAAATGGTTTGTGCTCCCAAGTTCGAAAGTGGGATTTTTTTTTGACACATGCTTCTTTTCCTACATTTCTACTTACAAATACCTGTCAACTCTATTAGTGCAACATCAACTAAGTTTTGAAGTGAATAACATCAACTAATTAAATACGTGTTATATATGTTGTGGCCGTTTTCAGGGAGATGTGTTTCTAGCACCGCAGATCCACGCTGGTGTGACACGCTTCCAAATCGATATGGTACGGAACGTTTCATAATGTTACTTAAGATAAATAGAGGACATGCAAATAAGCAATGTTCTTGCACAATTTTTCGGAAACCATTGTCTATAATCTTCCATTGATATTTCCTCTGGCAGTCAAACTACCCTATTTTGGCAAGGCTTCAGGAAGCTTACAATGAACATCCTGCATTTCAAGCAGCACTGCCTCGAAATCAACCAGACGCGCCTCCATCCCAGGAAGCTTACAATGAACATCCTGCATTTCAAGCAGCACTGCTTCAAAATCAACCAGATGCACCTCCATCTCAATGATCAGGATTACAACCGATCTCCGATTATCAGTAACCATTTGTAATAGGGTTTCAGCATTATTTTTCAAAATCTTAGGTCGTACTAGCATCCTACATGTAACCTCAAAGTTTGATGTTCAGTGTAAGAAAAGTAGTATAGACACTGAGACTACCCATGGATGAGCTTGACGCTGTTGTTGAAGTAAATATGTAGTTTGTGATATGTGTAAAATCTACCAAAAAAGAGAATAAAATAAAGAAGACCAGACAAACATGGCCTGGTTAATGAAAAATACATATCTTGGCCTTATATTCTCCCTTGTTCTTATCTTTTCCTCCTCTGCAAATCTACAATCGAATCATGCACCTCTTGTCCATTCGTAGTTTCACCTCCCAGATTTTCTGGGTATCACTAGATCATGCAGGTGCGTGTTTCCGCGCCCGCTAGATCATGCAGGTACGCGTTTCCACACTCGTCCGTTAGAAGAATATCTTGTTATTGGTGATCTGCAGATGTAAATCAGGAAAATGTTGATGGTCTGGTGTATATATGTTGTGGTGCCTACACCCTCGTGTCCCTATAATATATCCCTAATATATAGATGTCGATTTAGATTTGACAAATTATTAGGTGAAACACTAGTACAGTAAGCTTCATAGTTTACGCTTTAAGCCACTGCCAGCTAATGAAAATCAAAATTAGTAATCAGAGGTTTAGAGCAACTCAACCGTTAATATGCAGAGTATAACGCATTCCATAAGGAAAACAGCCGAGCTAAATATCAAAGGTTCGTTCAGTGCTGACTGTGGAGCCGACAGCCACCAAAGATCCAACCAAGGACTTGACTCTTTGGAAATTCGTCATGCGAAAATTCATTACACACATTTTTTTAGATAAATCACCAATAAAGATTTACACGGATTGCTCGAGTTAAGAATAAGGGTCGCATGATCTGAACCTGCTATTTCTTACGGGCATACCAGAATTGAAATCTTTGAGTTTTCAGAAAGAAAAAAAAGTACACAAACAAACGAACAAATACTGCCTCCTCAACACCATAGAGAAACTAAATCGAGCAGGCGAAGAGAACTTGAGGATAATGCAAGCCAGGAGTCGGTACCTGCCGTATCCCGTGAGAATGGGCTTGCCGCCGGCCGACATCCAGCCAGTGGAATCGTCGCCGCCGCTGTAAGCCTGCAAGAGTGACCGCTCGCACGCCACGACCTAGAGCGCTCCCAGTCGGAGGAGGAGTTCATGAACCGTGTCAGACGGTTCACGAGACACTCGGGCATAACCGAACTGGCAGTGTTTTTTACAAGTTCTAGTTTAGCAAAGATGTTGTCTCAGTAAATTGGGCTGTAGAGTGCAGTCGTTTTTACCAGTTTGTTATCACCTTTACCTGTGAGATAGGCCATTCCCACCGATGTTGTTTCCATCAACTATAGTTTGTGTGCCAATATATTAAGTTCCAGTGCATCTTTTGGCAGCAGTGGCTCATGTCATCTTGCTAGTAATCTACCAAATGCTCATGTGTTTTTTATTTGTTTTCCTTTATGTACCTTTCTTACTATATGGGTGCAGGCCATGACAAGAAGACGAGCCACTCTTTTGTTTTTTAAAAATGGGGTATCCCGGCCTCAGCATCAAAATGATGCATATAGCCTCAGACGAGGTACTCTCTAACCGCCCAACAAATTCAGAAGTTTGTGGTGCAGCCGCAACTGCTTATGATGCGTGTAATACATTTTGAAACTCACCGAGCGTATTGGTTACATTTATCTTCTATGTTCTACTAGTGTTCTAATACTGGTCTCTTTATGCAAAGTAACGCAAACATGACTTACAGTGATGAAATGGGCATATACACACGGAGACGCGGGTGCTACTGGAGCATGTTGAACAACTTGATATCGTGACACCGGCAAGTTTGTGGAGCCGATAGGACTTTGAAGAATAGGGATTAGTTCGTCTCTAGTTGAATAAGTTTATTGTAGGAAACATGTACCAATTTCATTTAAACTAGATTTGTGATGAGTTATCTGTGCTAGAATCAAGAGTAGTCCGTTTTTTGGATCAATGCTTGTGGCACTCCAGTTACTAGGTGTAAATGATGAAGAGCTTCATGCTTTGATTGCGTCTCCACCAAGGTGAAAGCATCTATCCTTGTGTCATCATTGAAACATATCAGTCTCAAAACTTGGCCGGACTTGATGTGGAGTAGCGACCATATGGTCTTGAGTACGAAAGCCCAGGTGGTCTGCATATAGCACTGCCTAAGGAAGCTGTATGAGCATATCCAACCTTCTTGAGGCGACGAAGACTTCAACTGTGCTGGTCATGCCATGTATGTGGTATATATGAGTTGCAATGTGCTATGTAGGAAGAAGATGTGATGACGGTGCTGCCAAATTTCATCCTCCGAATCCACACCAGGAACGACAGTGGGGATGGAACATCATCTCCTGTTGCTATCGCCGAGTGTGCGTCGATCTGAAACATCGGCGCGGACAACCCTGGTCTTGTTGCCAACCCTGACTGACGGAAGGTCCAGCCAACCAAACTGCTCCTCCCTGTCGCTCCTATATAACACCACCATGTCACCCTGCATCTCGATCTTTCCGAATAAGAGGGTGGAAAGTCTATTGCAACGAGCAGACAATTTATTTATTTGTAATAAACTTTTTAACCTATTTACAGTTACAACCCATTATCTCTATACATGATCGTAACCACTATTATTTTCATTATAGTAAAAAAATGACTATGCCATATTACAACAACTAAATAAAGATGCGGTGGTTTGATAATGCAGTTTGATATTTGAGCTTGAGATTGCACTTGCATTAAATTGGAAACATATATTACATATAATATATATTCGTTTTTTTCCTATTTTGAGACACTAACTAAAGTTCATTGGTTAAATCGTACTCCGATAAGAAAATCACAAATAAACTTCAAATATATGTATGTGATCATGTATATTCTAATTTCTTAAATATCATGATGGATCTCTAAAGATGATAGGGGTTTCTCGAATAAATAATTGTTTATTTTAGGTGTAAGTAAATAAAAGAGATAACGTTAATTTACTAAATAGAAAATTCTAAGTTATACAAAAAATATATAAGGGTGTTGTCCTCTAATTGTTTTATTGGTTATTAACTAGTCAGTGTTGGCAAAGTTTTCCTTTCCTAGGTTCAGCAGTCGGCTGACCTCTCATGTTTTCTTTGCACTTAGTACTAAGATATTATACTCCGTCCGTCCAGCAAATGATGTCTTCTATCCACTAATTCATGTCTACATATATCCAAATTTTGACAAAGTTGAGACGTACTTTATTGAACGGATGGGGTAATTGAAGGGGATCGCAGGCAGAAAACAAAAATTTTCCTACGAACGATATCCTTAAACTAGCCAAGATCTACACTATGCAGATATAGAAGTACGGCGGATATCGGAATACATACCCTTGTAGACCGAAAAGCGGGGATTACGCTCCCGCACAAGCGTTGACGACGAAGACGACGTAGCCGACCTCTAGGTCGCGAAGAACTCGGCGCGACGAAGACGATGAAGATGACCTCGAGGTCGGGTGGAGGAAGTAGGCCTCCGAGTACCGCTAGCGCAGCACCTCGCAGGGTGTTACACACATACGGTGGAGACGACGGCCTCCGAAGCTCCAGTCCAGGACGAGCAGCGGAAGACTTGGACCGGAACACCAGCAGCGCGGCAGCGGGCTATGGTGGAGAGAGAACTCTCATCCTCCTCGGCGCAACTCCGACAAAGGGAATCACGAGATCGAGGAGAAATCGAGAATTAATTGGATGAATTAAAAGGCCAGGGGTGCCCCTCTATATAAAGGCTCCCGGGGGGAGCCAACCTTACCAGCCAGGCAATGTGGGACTATCCCACATGCCTGGTTCGGCCAAGGCTGAGCCGCCGGCCCTAGGTGGGCCCCATTTGGCCCACCTAGGCCGGCCCTCCCCCAATCCGAAGCCCTGGGGGGACTTTCCCCCCCTCATGGGCCTTCTTTCCACCAGAAGGCCCATTTAGGGAAATCAGCCTTTAAAAATTCGAAAATAAATATATAAAATCATATTTAAATATTAATTACACTAATTAATATCAAATATATTATATATAATTTATTCTAGCTCCGAAAACTATTTCGTCGCTGCCCGATCTCCATCGGACCATTCCCGGGACGTTCCCGGTGATCTCTTTCCTTTCCGGTTGTCTTGTCGAAACCCTTTAAGTGTGTTACCCTAGCGGTTCGATATAATAACAGACATGATCGAGACTCCTCTCCGATCAATGATTAACTCGTAGGCCTGGACCCCATGAATTAACCCCTGTGATATAACGAATGACTTTCATCTATCAAACCTGGACGTCGAGTCTTAAACCTTTTGTCATAGCGATACTTAGTGTGTCCGAGCATCGTACATAGATATCTCCATACCTAGCATGATCTCGTTACCGACAACACTATCTTCTACTCGTCTATGATATTATGTCAGCTGGTGACCTAGTCACATGTTTGCAAACTCATTTGACATAATCTCACCGAGTGGGCCCTAGAGTATCCATCCGGCTATACGGACTGACAAATCCCGCTCTTGACCCCTCGTCTCAACTACCCCTTTCCGATACCCAAAAGTATCACCGTTATTGTCACACTTTATAAGATATGACGTTTGGTGCGATCAAAGTATCTTCCAGGAATAACAATAAGAGTTGGTCTCACGGTCAAAGGCGTAATGACTACGTCCTACAAATTATGGGTATGTCCATCACATCGTTACACCTAACGATATGACTTCCATTGCCGACCGGCGCCATGCCCTATGATCGGAAAACCTCGATCATCAATCGCGCAACGAAACTAGTCTTAGTAGAGGCTACTAGGGACCTGGTTGTTTATCTACCACACCTGTATTAATGTTTTCGCTTAATACAGTTATAGCATGGTATAAAACATATAATGAACAATTGGGATATTGCCAATAAACTATGTTTATTAAGTGCCTCTAGGGCATATTCCCTTCAGTCTCCCACTTGCACTAGAGTAACACTTAATCTAGTTTACAACTTGGTAAAAGCTCAACACCCATAGCATCTTGGTGCATGCTTGTCTCGTGGAAGAGGAATACAGTCAACAGATCTCACACATTGAGACCCATATGTGCTTTGCAACACTTCTATGTCACCTAGTTTGACATCATCCCGTATCTTACGATGACGGTGAAATATATCCTAGTGGATGGAGTGAGACTCGAACATTCGCGTAGCGTGGGCCTTAAAAGTCTAAGAGATCTATTAAGGGGACCACGTACGCTCGGAAAACTGCTCAGTCCAATCACACTTGCAACTTCTGAAGTTGGCATATATTTCTATACCTATGTAGATTATGCAACAGTGCATTCATATGCGACTTTGCAAGCTAACCATGTCTTTCTTCAAAATAAAGGACATCTCCTATATGAGATTTCTAGTCGTACAGGTCAGTGTCACAACTTGCATCATCGTAACCATTTTACGGCAAGTTGTCTTTCCACTCTTACCCTTTACTAGAAAACATATCTTCAGTTCTCATAGACACTGAAAAATATACTTAACGTTTGTTCATTGACCCACACAAGGATCACTCTAGAACCCGTTCTTCAACCAAGAACTTGGGTCACACTAAGTCGAGCTTTCAATCTGATAGCATCTATGTCTGATACATAGAGAATGTCGAACATCATTTGCTATCACTGAAAATGCCAAGATAAACTTAATATTTCACCTAGTCATACAAGCAAGAACAATCTTCTTTGCTTGTTCTATTCTGAAACACTTCAGAATCTTGACTTAGGAAATATTCCGACTTAATGTTATTAAGCCCCTTACGATCTATACAATTATAAATCGGATGCCTAATACTCCTAACTTCATTTCATAGAAAATTTAATTACTTAAATAATCCTTTACACTCTACTAGAGGATATGTGTCATTCAGTATGTCGTTACATACAGAATCACAAATGACACCTAGCTCCCACTCAAATATGCCTTCCGCATATAAGATCAAGGAAAGCTACTTAGCTCCCACTCAAATATGCCTTCCGCATATAAGATCAAGGAAAGCTACTTTGCTCCCACTCACTTCTTTGCAAATGTAGGTTTCTTCAACTATTTTGGACAACTCCAAAATCCTTTGATCACATTATCAAAGTGAAGATTCCAGCTCCGATATGCTTGCTTCAGCCCATGAATGGACAACTGAAGTTCGCATACATGTTTAGCATCCTCAGGATCACCAACTCTTTCTTAATGACACTATTAAGAAACATGGTTTCCTTATCCATCTATCAATTTCTCATTCGAAATTATAGTGATTGCTAAACGACCCAGAATAGATTTAGGCTTCGCCACTTGAGACAAATTCTCATGCGGTCAACTTTTGAATCTGTCGGAACTGTTTCACGACAAATCGATCCTTCTCAATGTCTATTCTCTCATAAAATTCCATATTCTATTAACATCCTAGATGCCATCAAGAAGATCTCCCAAGTCATTACCTGGTAATCGTATATGGATTTTATTTCGGATCATAAATGACTCATAGCCATTTCTCGGACTTAGGTCTACCATCTCTTCTTCGTAGTTCGTAGGTCTATCATATTCCATTAATATGACCTTCATAACAAGATTGTCGTAACACACAGTGTGGAACACAACCTCGTATGCCTACGTTTTCAGTATGAGCTCAGAGCATCATGATCTTGTATCATCAGCTTTTTCAAGCTATGGAGCCTGACACCGAAAACACTTTCGGTTGCGCCACTCTGATGTCTGGAGAGAAAGTTTCATCAACTTTGTCTTGCTCTACTTTCTTTCTCACTTATACCCTTGGACAAGAAACTATTTCTTTCGCAAGGTATATCCCGGCAACGATTTTGCCTATGTCGTGAGACATGTACCCAACTAACTCTTTAGGTACGGTACACTACAAAGATTAATCCATTTTAGGTTTGATCACATCAAAACACTAAATTGCTGAAACGACAATCCAGGCTAAAAGCCACGCCATTACTCATATGGTATTGTCTCCATGGATTTAAATGGTTTCCCTATTATCTAACGTGAATGTTTACGTTTCTACCATATGACTCTAATGATCACGATAATTCGGTAAGAGATTTATTTACCACACACTATCCGATAGGGTGCGATTACGACGTCCTAACATACCATAACACTATGGTGTTCCATGCGACGTGATTTGTGGAACTCTTCTCACAAGTCTTCCAATGATATGCCAACATTATAACTCAAATCTTTATTTCCTCGATCTGTATCGCAGGAATTAGATTTTCTTGTTAAATTTATTTCCTACTTCATTCTGAACTTGTTTGATCGAATCAAAGTTTCCAGACCAACATTTCCCGAGTGGATATCCATAGATCTACTCGAATGTTCATGAAGTCTATGAAATAAAGACTTCCACTACACGTTAAAGTACTTCATTGATTCACATACACCGATATGCACGATTCTCAACAAGCTATACTCAAAACGTTCAGTGAAGTTCACGAAATAAAGGTCTCCACTACCCGTCAATTACTTCATTGAACCACATACATCTCTATGTATGACTATCAATAAGTTATATGCCCGTTTTCCGAAAACGGTGTCTTAGTTATTTTGCAAGTGTCAAAAGATCAAATCTAAGAACTTGTAGATCCATCCGGTATGGAGCTAATGCATTGACTATAACATTGACATGAATTAAACGGTAGTGCCACACATATGTGGTGTCTTTATTAAGTTTGTATCCTTTGGCATTAATATTATGAATGTGGGAGCTTCTACCATCTAAATTCAAATCGGCATATGATCATTACTTCATAAATATAGGACAACTAGGTTTCAAAAAAAATAAATATAGGACAACAAATTTGTCACTATCATGTATGAACAAGTGTCTCGCTAGAGGAGACACACTTGTAACGATCATACTAACAGGCGATCATAAAGAATTTATTCAAATGGTAAATCTAGAGGGAGAGTGTCTATGGCCATCACAACAACTTGTCTGCCATTATCAACACGCAATGTCGCCTCATCCTTTCAAGCTACTCAAGCAGTAAACCTGGTTTTCATAAAACATGACTAGTTCAAAACTTAGTCACTACTGCGAGTACTTGCTTAGCTAAAACATTCATAACATGTATATCATATATACACCATCATCATCGATGACTTCCGGCGATCTGTTTCATCTTCTTGATACTTCCAACGTAATCAAGAACCATGAAGGTGAACGATTCCCCTTGCACGACATAGTCTATGACAGAGGATTTGCACTTGGCAACGACGTCTGTCATCCAGTGATCGAGCTGAGCGAGGCGTCTCAATGTTCATCAAGTATGAACATATGTCATTAAGTATGACCGCCACGTGCTCCCTCAATGTGTGTATTCTCTTCCATCTTGGTTGAGAAGACAATCAGTCAACGTACTGATAAACTTCATCAACCCAACTTTAGGGGTACCCCGAGTTTAGCGACCATCTCATATGTTCGCGATCTAACAACTCGTACCCACCGTTGGTTCTCTATGGCAGAGATCATAGCATACACTGGACTATGATGATATCATCCGCACAAAATCTGATAATCCAAATTATCTTTTGTTAGCGGAATCTCCGGGTTTATCTCCTAGCGGGTATTGTAACACAAAGAGCTAATGGTTTAAACAAGGAGTATCCTCAAGCTAAAGTATAAAACTATGAAGTTTGGACCCAACCTTTTAAGTTTCTCAATCGCAGGAATGCGCCTAATTTTAAAAGATGCTATCACAATGGTTAATATCTACAAAGGTTTGCAAAACAGACTTTGTTCATTATATTTTGAGTTCTAGTATTTTAGAAAATAACTATCCGAACTCCCACTCAAACGAACATCCCTCCTGGTCGTTTAAGCGATTACATGACCCCCATCCATTGCACAACCCCTCATCGTCAGAGCCGGCAGCACAACTTCAAGGGTAGACAATTGTCAATCACAACAACTCTGTGACTCATGCTCGACCTTTCGGCCTCCGTGTTCCGAGGCCATATCTGCATATGCTAGGCTCGCCACAATAACCTCCACGTAACGCTTGTGCAACATGGCTTACACCCACCGTATGCGAACGACGATATGTCTGACACCCGATCGTCACGGCCTGCCTCATAACGTAGAACTTTCTTGGTGGTGCTCGTTGGAGGAAGAACACTAGTGGTATTTTGAAGGGATCATCTTATATATAACTACCGCCGTGTAACTAATATATACTAATATATATAATCACACAATATAAGATGCACACAAAACATCAAATGTAATGCGATGTGATATAGTCCATTGCGCCATGGTCTTCTTGGCGCCCGCAGTTCATAAACAATTTAATAAACCTACCTTGACCATATCACATTGCCCCTGCAAAATAAAGTTAGACGATTCTACTTTATCTTTTGCATATTTTACGTGGCTTGGGGCTGTCGTAAATAGAACCGCTTCATACCTACGAACTTATGACCACAACAACGATCCAATAATTGCATGTTTAAGCATCCCTTTCGGGCCCTCCATTGAAAATGTAAGACCAACTAAAGAGAGAGAGACAGACACCCGCCAGCCACAGATACGGTACAAGCCGTATGTCAGTAGTGGAACCAGTCTCGCGTAAGCGTACGCGTAAAGTCGGTCCGGGCCGCTTCATCAACTCGATGCCGCTGGAATCACAAGTGCACGCTAGAGGGTAGCAAATAACAGGAACGGTGCCCCCGTGCAGAACACGGGTTCTAACAGCGTACAGCTATATCTACGATAGATCGGCTCTGATACCACTGAAGGGGATCGCAGGCAGAAAACAAAATTTTTCCTACGAACGATATCCTTAAACTAGCCAAGATCTACACTATGCAGATATAGAAGTACGGCGGATATCGGAATACATACCCTTGTAGACCGAAAAGCGGGGATTACGCTCCCGCACAAGCGTTGACGACGAAGACGACGTAGCCGACCTCTAGGTCGCGAAGAACTCGACGCGACGAAGACGATGAAGATGACCTCGAGGTCGGGTGGAGGAAGTAGGCCTCCGAGTACCGCTAGCGCAGCACCTCGCAGGGTGTTACACACATACGGTGGAGACGACGGCCTCCGAAGCTCCAGTCCAGGACGAGCAGCGGAAGACTTGGACCGGAACACCAGTAGCGCGGCAGCGGGCTATGGTGGAGAGAGAACTCTCATCCTCCTCGGCGCAACTCCGACAAAGGGAATCACGAGATCGAGGAGAAATCGAGAATTAATTGGATGAATTAAAAGGCCAGGGGTGCCCCTCTATATAAAGGCTCCCGGGGGGAGCCAACCTTGCCAGCCAGGCAATGTGGGACTATCCCACATGCCTGGTTCGGCCAAGGCTGAGCCGCCGGCCCTAGGTGGGCCCCATTTGGCCCACCTAGGCCGGCCCTCCCCCAATCCGAAGCCCTGGGGGGACTTTCCCCCCCTCATGGGCCTTCTTTCCACCAGAAGGCCCATTTAGGGAAATCAGCCTTTAAAAATTCGAAAATAAATATATAAAATCATATTTAAATATTAATTACACTAATTAATATCAAACATATTATATATAATTTATTCTAGCTCCGAAAACTATTTCGTCGCTGCCCGATCTCCATCGGACCATTCCCGGGACGTTCCCGGTGATCTCTTTCCTTTCCGGTTGTCTTGTCGAAACCCCTTAAGTGTGTTACCCTAGCGGTTCGATATAATAACAGACATGATCGAGACTCCTCTCCGATCAATGATTAACTCGTAGGCCTGGACCCCATGAATTAACCCCTGTGATATAACGAATGACTTTCATCTATCAAACCTGGACGTCGAGTCTTAAACCTTTTGTCATAGCGATACTTAGTGTGTCCGAGCATCGTACATAGATATCTCCATACCTAGCATGATCTCGTTACCGACAACACTATCTTCTACTCGTCTATGATATTATGTCAGCTGGTGACCTAGTCACATGTTTGCAAACTCATTTGACATAATCTCACCGAGTGGGCCCTAGAGTATCCATCCGGCTATACGGACTGACAAATCCCGCTCTTGACCCCTCGTCTCAACTACCCCTTTCCGATACCCAAAAGTATCACCGTTATTGTCACACTTTATAAGATATGACGTTTGGTGCGATCAAAGTATCTTCCAGGAATAACAATAAGAGTTGGTCTCACGGTCAAAGGCGTAATGACTACGTCCTACAAATTATGGGTATGTCCATCACATCGTTACACCTAACGATATGACTTCCATTGCCGACCGGCGCCATGCCCTATGATCGGAAAACCTCGATCATCAATCGCGCAACGAAACTAGTCTTAGTAGAGGCTACTAGGGACCTGGTTGTTTATCTACCACACCTGTATTAATGTTTTCGCTTAATACAGTTATAGCATGGTATAAAACATATAATGAACAATTGGGATATTGCCAATAAACTATGTTTATTAAGTGCCTCTAGGGCATATTCCCTTCAGTAATTCAGCTCAATTCGCATGTTTTTTTCTTCTCCGCACAGTTATAAAAATGATTGCCTTAAACTTTGTGAAATAGGATCATTTGGGATGATGGATATTTAGGGAAATTTGGTGAAATAGTATCACTCGCCGTTCTGTATATGAACGGGCCGGCCCGGGCCGAAAAACCGTGCCCGCGGGCTCGGCCCATATGGCCTGCTCTAGGTCGGAGCTCGGTGTAGCGTGCTGTCAGTGTATCATGGTCTGATTTCCGACCCGAACGAGACCTCCTCTCCCTCTCCCCGTCCGTCCCCATGGCGCCCAAGGTTTTAATGGTAAGAACCCACCGCCGCCGCCGCCGCCGCCGCCGCTCACCTTACTGCGGCGCGGCGCGGCGCCGTCGATCATGTATGCCGTAGTAGCCCCGCTCTCTAAACCTTCTCACGCTCGAATCGCCGTCGCTGCAGGTGGCCGAGAAGCCCAGCATCGCGCTCTCCATCGCATCCGCCCTCTCCGGCGGCCGCGTAAGTCTCCCCCTCTCCCGCGACAATTCCTCTCATGGTAGGGACGAGCCCTAATGGCGGTTTTTTGATTCACACAAGCCCGGTAGTAGATATTAGCTCGTTTGGTCGCACCCCAGGTTTCCCCTCTAGGAAATGGCGCTTGTACCTCTAATCGCTCGGTGTTGGAAGTAGTTATAGTCATTGTCGCTTTTGAGTAACCCCAGGGAGGTTCAGGGGATTCTAGAGAGCTGATAGGACTGGTTGCACTGACATGGAAAGTTATGCCCCTTAATGCTCCCATTTTGCAAATTGTTCAATAATCGAATCATCAATTCCATTATGAAGGGCTATACACATTCTACCTCACTGTATATGTGGGCTATAATGTGCTGGCTGCCTGGCTTGAAAACAAATAGTAACCATTCAGTGTACTGTTGTAAGCTGTAACATTTCGCTCTCACTGCACGTCTCAAAATTTTCAGCATTTGTGCAGATGTCCACACGCAAGGGAAGTACCGACGTCCACGAGTTTGATGGGATGTTTCAGGGCTCCCAGGCATTTTTCAGGGTGACATCAGTCATTGGACATGTCTTCAGGTCCTGCATTTTTTCTCCAGTTCTTTCAAGAGCTTCCGTAACAATTGCTTCACTTGACACACTAGTTTTAGTCCATGCCAGTTATAAACTACGCAGTGCATTTGAATTCACGTGCGTACGCTTTCTTCATATCGGTCCTGATACTTATAAGCATGAACACATGGTGGACCGCTGCAATATATGCAAAGTTTAATCCTTAAACAAAATATTGCTCACTCCAGTTCTAAGCTTGGAAAATAAGTACTTGTCTGTGCAATTTTTTACTTGATGTCTCTTTTGCAGTGTTGATTTTCCACCTGCATATCAGAACTGGGAAGGGACTGATCCTATGGACCTTTTTAATGCTCCTGTCCTGAGATCTGAGTCCAACCCAAAGGTAATGCATTCCTCTATAACTGTGATTAACGATACTACTCACAGTAGGACCCACCAGCAATCAAACTAAGTGAATTATGTAAGAACAACTTCAAGTGTTCTGCATTTAAATTGTACATTCACACATGAATTCTACTCTACCGGTAGATGATACTATGGTAGATCTACTACCCAGTTTGGCTGACTCTCGGGCATCCTATTCATATTTTCTCTAGGAGTGTTTACTTGGCCTTTTGATGTAGTCTCTATTTCTAGAAATTAAACCGAAAAGTTTCATGTGATACTACAAATGAATCCAAATTCTAGTACTTGAATAAATTCGTTGAGGAATGATAATGAAATACTTAGATGTCTCTTCTTAAGCTTTAATGTAGTCCATAAGCAACGCCACCATCAGTAGACTCATTTCCATATTTGAATACAAAACTGATTTATGTGTCTCTTGAAGGCTCATATCCAGAGGCATCTTGCCCAGGAAGCTCGAGGCTGCACCTACTTAATACTTTGGCTTGACTGTGATCGAGAAGGAGAAAACATATGCTTTGAAGGTATAATTCCCTTCTGTACTAGAAATTTTGGTGGTCTACAAAGAGCTCTACATGAAGTTTGTTTTTGTACGATCTGAACTCTATAGAAATAGACAGCGGTAATAAGTTCAAACAGCTTCACCAAGAAACAGGGAATGTCAGATGGCAAAATTCTCAGCTGGACTTAGTTAACTGCTGGATTTATTTAGATTGCTATAAATGTCCCGAAGCTGTGCATAATTTACCTTTCTCCAAGGAACATCTATAATTCTGTGCCCTTTGATATTTTCTGTACACGAGATTTTACCTTTCCTTTAGTAATGTAGTTGATATGATTTCCCTTAGTAATGTACTAGTAGTTGATATGCTCAATTCTGTCTTGGTCTGACTAGTGACTTCTCAGCAATGTATTAACAATGCTAATTGTATGTTCCAGTAATTAATTGCACTGGTATTCCTGAAAATGAGATTGGTAGAAGGATATTTCGAGCTAAATTTTCATCTGTTACCGAGAAAGACATATCAAATGCTATGGATAATCTTGTCTTGCCAAACAAAGACGAGGCACTATCGGTGGATGCTCGACAAGAAATAGACTTGAAGGTAGGAGTAGCATTTACACGATTTCAGACCCGATATTTTCAAGGAAAATACGGGAATCTCGACGCAAGAGTCATTTCGTGAGTTCTCTATCTCCCTTTAGCTATAGAACTTTGTTAATCAATTGCATATTAAATTAAAAAATTCTGACAACAAAAACCGTCTTCATTGTTCAAATACCCATTGCACAGGCTTGTAAAAACTCTTCTTCCTTTTCAATGAAACAAGACGTAAATCTTTTGCGTTTTCTTGAAAAAAAAAACATTGCAGGTTTTGTATCTAAATAGCTGTAATGTCAATGTTTATCATCTTTTCTGGGAAGTTAATTTTGTTCATTATCTTAAGCTTTGTAACCACCTTCTCAAATATTCTGCCTTTGACACTTTCCATAAATTTGATAGTGCAAGTATGCCTTAACTAGTGTTTTCATGCTGGAGATGTTTATGATTTTCGTGTTTGAATGATTCATCTAGATTTAAAGAGAGATTTGAGGTTCAACTACTATTCACTTTTCTGTTGCTAAAGGCTTTGATGCATTCCTGTTTTAAGAATCTCCTGCAGAATTTGGTCTTCTGATTTGTTTTTCTAAATTAGGTATGGTCCTTGTCAAACGCCTACACTTGGATTCTGTGTACAACGCTATCAGCAAATTAACACATTCAAACCAGAGAAATTCTGGTCTTTGAGAACTTACATTATCAAAGATGGTGATGAAATACAGCTAGAGTGGGACAGAAAGAAACTTTTTGATTTTGATGTAAGATCCCATACCTAAGTGATTTGACTTTATCCTTCCAAGTATTCTTAATGTGTTCATCATTCGATTTGACTTTATCCTTCCAAGTATTCTTAATGTGTTCATCATTCAATTTGGCAGGTTACTGTAATGTTCCAAAAGATGGTAGCCAGTGATGGAGCTCTAAAAATAACAGATATATCAGTGAAGGAAGAGTGCAAAGCCCGCCCATCTGGTCTTAATACCGTGAATTTGCTTAAGGTGCCATAGTTCTAAGACTGCCAGCTTTTACCTTGTTTAAGTTACAACTTAACTGGATAATGATGTTTGTATGGATTGTCATTTCACGTTGTTGCCTACAAAGTTCACATTGTGTTTACCTGTAAATGGTGCATTGCACACTTCTATTTGGACCTTAGTATCGTTATTCCAATTGTATATTAATGTATATGGTTACAAGTTACAAAAAATTGTATAGACGACGACCTTAAATTTAATCTATTACCAAGATTATGTGTTTGGATATGACCTGAGTTATATTAATCATAATGTGGACCAGGACATCCCTTTGAGTATCAAAAGGGCTTCGAGGATATGCTTAGATAGATTTTCTTCCAATAATTGAAAGAGTTTCATTTTTTAGTGTACTGAATATTGCTCTTATCCCAGGTTGCATCAAGTGCGCTAGGGATTGCACCCCAGACAGCCATGCACTTGGCCGAGCGACTTTACATTCAGGGATACATCAGGTTTAAGAAATGGGTCACCGTTTTCTTAGGAAAATGTTAGTTTATTTGAAGTCGGTATGAGCTAATGTACCACATGGGATCAATCAAGAAATAATGTACCACATGGGATCAATCAAGAAATAATGTACCACATGGGTCTATTCATATGTAGCATGAAATTATCTTAAATCTCACTCACATTTCTAACTTTTGGATCAACATCCAACCATCTTCATCACTATGTAACTCCATTGATAACCTACAAACTAAAAATTGCACAAACATTTACCTAGTAGACCAAATAAGTAGTATGGTTAACTCACAAATGTATTTACCATGTGGTCTAACTTATCCTTGGTGTACAAGTAGTGTACAGATGCCATATTCTCCTTAGAAGTTTACCTGCAACACTAGACGAACTGATGTAGATATGGACCCCGTGTCCTCATTCACTGGTCTAGAATTGAACTGTTCGTTTGGTAAATTGTGTTCTGATAGATACACAGTTACTTGAAGATTAAATTGTTAAATTTAATCATATTAGTAAGGTGTTTGTCCATTGTTCCTGCGTGAACTTTCTTCATATATTGAGTTCATAGGCTGACATAGTCTTATTTTATTTTAGGCAGCATTCAAGGGTCACCTTGCACTACTCTCTATGTTTCCTTATGTAGTACATGGGATAATGTATTAAATTTCATCTGGGAATTGTGTAAATCTGTAGTTAACTTGTTGTAGTTATGAGTTACTCCCTCAGTCTTTTAATATAAGATGTTTTAGCTATTGTACATGGTGTCTAGATACACACCAAAATGAGTGAATATGACACTAAAACATGTCTAGTTACAAGTTTGGACATATGCATGTGGAAAAAGCTAAAACATCTTATATTAAAAAAAGGAGGAAATATGAATTATGACATATGAATGTAGATAGTCATCTGACTTACAATTGTTTTTTACTACAAATGAAAATTGCATACATAGGTGGACAGGTGGTGATGTATAGTTGATGATAATGTTTGTTTTTCTAATATACTGCTGAAGTTCTAATAATTTCCTTGTACAGTTACCCGCGTACAGAGAGCACTGCCTATCCCGCTTCATTTGATTTTAGAAGTGTACTTTCTGCACTAGCACATAATCCTTTGTGGTCCAATAGCGTCCGAACGTTAATGGATGCTGGTTTTGTTAAGCCTCGTCAAGGTCATGATGTTGGGGACCATCCCCCAATTACCCCAATGAGATTAGCACCAGAAGAAGCTTTGGAAACTGATGCAAGGAGGCTGTACCAGTACATATGCCAGCATTTTATTGGCACTGTCAGTCCTGATTGTAGATATACAAGGTAGTGTACGATATTTGTATTCTACATTTGATTGCCAAATTGCATGTATTGTTCATCACATGCATTATTCTTGACCCTGATATGTAAATTTATGTCTTATTCCTTTGTGATGTGAACGTGTCAATCCTGCTCTTATATCGTTATTTTTTTACGAAACTATTAGTAGATTAACATCTTCCTTTCTGGAAAAAATGTTGCAGGACTGCGGTTGAGTTCACTTCAGGTGGAGAGATTTTCCGTTGTGTTGGTCATCGAGTCACCTACAAAGGATTTACATCTATTATGCCATGGCTGGCTGTGAGTGAGAATATTCTTCCAGCATTTAAAAACGGGGACACAATTAATATTCATAAGGTTGACATATACGAGGTAAGGCTTATGACTTATGAGTTTGTTCACATCACCTTAGTTTGTGTTCGTTTATGCGGGATTACTGACAAATATTGATATACTTCTCTAAGGGAAGCACCACAGCTCCTGATTACCTTAGCGAGAGTGAATTGATCTCTCTCATGGAGAAGAATGGCATAGGGACAGACGCATCAATTCCTGTGCATATAAACAACATTTCTGAGCGTAATTATGTCCAGGTTAGTTGAGTTCTCTTCATCCTGAGTTCCTGACAGTCCTGACATCTTATGTAGTAAACTTTTACGCCCGCATGTCTGCTTAAATATGTAAATGTACGAATGCCTAAATGCAGCTACTTATCTTCATTGAAGGTAAATTCTGGAAGAAGATTAGTACCAACAGCCCTGGGAACTACCCTGATAAGAGGATACCAGTGTATCGATGCCGATCTCTGCCTGCCAGATATCCGAAGCTTTATTGAGCAACAGATTACTCTAATTGCAAAAGGCAAAGCTGATCATCTTCAAGTAGTTCAGCATGTCCTTCAACAGTTTCTGAGAAAATACTCTTATTTTGTGAAGAAGGTAGTATATTGTGTATGTGTTAATAATCTGTGTACTTTGATGTCGTGTTAATTGCATTCTTATGTATTTCCCTTTAGCATGCTTTACATAATATTCCAAAAGCTATCTGTTTAGTCACCTTGTTGAGTTGTTAAGATTTTCCCAAAACTGCATCAAGCAGAAACTCTCGAAATTCCCATGGTTTCTTGCATTTAGCTGATGTAGCCAAACAATTTCAGACTTAGGTTTGAAGAGGTTTATATGTGGTGTATTGTTAGATGAGACAGTTGGTCATTTTCCACTGTAAAGATTAGGAATTGACAGATTTCCGCTGTCCCAATGTAGTTTTGGTCTTTAGAGTCACAAAACCTCAGTTACAATGGAAATAACAACTCATTGGCAAGTGCCAACCGTTGGAGTGGCAAATGAGCAACGTCTCCGTGTTAGATTTTCTTATATTAGTATTTACATTTGCATTTCTAAATCAGTAATGAACAACTCATTAAAGCCATGCCTAATAAATGTTGGCAAATTTTAGTAAGACTAGTCATAGTGGGAGTAACTAAGGTACTAACATAGATGCCACCTAGGCAAAAAAGATGATGTGGCATGTAATTAATGAGGAGAAAGGCAAATGGAGTAACTTAGCTAGTTACCATCACATACCAGTTTTCAAGACAAAATGTGTGTATAGAGTAATAAATGAGACTACATATGACACTACCTCTATGTTACTTTGCACTGTGAGGGTTAGTAACATAGTCTAGTAACACGTGTATGTTACTAGTTGAAGTTACTCCCCATTGTGACTAGTCTAAAGCACAAGGTATGTTGTGTCTTGAGTTATTATAATCTGCTAGTATTCCTAATAAAATCATTTTAATTACACCCATCTTCACAATTGACTATTGACTATTACTTGTGCATAATGGCAATGATTGACATGGATATTTCTCTTTAGTTTATTTCCGAGATTGCAGATACATTTTTCTTCTAGTTTCTTATTATGAACTATGTTTCTTGCAGATTGAAAATATGGATGCTTTGTTCGAAGCACAATTTTCACCTCTTGCAGACTCTGGGCGTCTATTGAGCAAGTGCGGAAAATGTGGTCGGTATATGAAATATATTTCCACTCAGCCAATGCGAATGTATTGTGTAACTTGTGAGGAGGTCTATTATCTTCCCCAGAATGGTTCCATTAAGGTGGTTACTGTACTCAATTCTCTTTCCCTGTTTACTATTTTACTCTTATTAAGCTAAGACCACACTATTACAGAATCATGCCAAGACCACATTATTTGACAAAATCATGCAATTCATGGGCCTTGATAGATATTTAATTTCCATTCAATTAGAAACGGGTTGACAGAATCATGCAACTCATGTTTGCAGTTTGCCCTGGTTCATTGCCATAGTATGTTTTTTGCTTGTTTTGTATATGCAATTCTATAACATTTGTTTTGCTTTATTTTATGTTCACCTCTTCAATATTTCACGCTGAACATTGTTTTTACCTTTTTTCATGCTGAACATGGCTACTGCATTGATTTTTGTGCTATCATCAGTGATCAATTATAGAAGTGCATGATCTTTTTTTGCTTTGTTCCGCCAAGCGCCAGTTTCACATATACTCGGTGATTACTAATACTTTACCCTTTCCAGCTTTACAAGGAAATCATTTGCCCCCTTGATGGTTTTGAGCTGCTTCTCTTCTCCATGGTGGGCCCTGATGCAAAATCTTTTCCACTATGCCCCTGCTGCTACAATAGTCCTCCATTTGAAGGCATCGACAAGCTATTCGGTGCGCTCAAGCTTGATGACACCGGCAAGGTCGGGAAAGGGGCTGGCATGCCATGCTTCCTATGCCCGCACCCGACATGCAAACAGTCAATGATCACTCAAGGAGTTTGTGCTTGTCCAGAGTGTAGCGGTACCCTCATTCTCGATCCAGTCAGTGCGCCGAAATGGCGGCTTCTCTGCAACACGTGCAACTGCGTTGTGTTACTCCCACACGCTGCTCATAGAATCACCACCACAGATAAGAAGTGCCCAACGTGCGAGTCAACTATCATAGAAGTCGACTTCAACAAGAAAGCTACACCTCTCGAAGATGGGGCTACCTTGCATGAGGGTTGTATATTGTGTGATGAGCTGTTACATTCACTCATTGAGATGAAGCACGGGAAGTCGTTTTTCATGCGCAGAGGCAGAGGGAGGGGTAGGGGTAGAGGCAGACGGGGTAGGGGAAGACGGGGGAGCTCAAGAAATGACGATCCTAAGATGAGCTTCAGAGATTTCTGATGTTTTTTGTGTGTCTTTGACCTGTAACCCTACTAAGTGTGTTCAATACTAATTTGAAACCTCTCGGTTTTACATATCCATATGGTGTTATCTTCTGTTGATTCTAGCAAAGATCTTGTGTAAATTGTGCATATTCCGTTTTGTGAAAGAAATGCAGAGGGGGCAGTTTTATTCTGATCGGGTGTTGCCCAGAAAAGGGATGCATCATGTGGTGTTTTTTTCTCTCAGAGTACAAAATATAAGCGACTGCGTAGCATAAAAAACCAATGTCGGGGTAATTTTTTTCATTGGATCTATGGCATAATTTAGGTCAAGATTGCATAAGAAAAAAATTCATAAAATGATTCGTTCACACAAAGTATAGCCAGAAAACATAGCAGCCTTAGCTAGTTGTGTGGGGTCACTGGTTAGGGTCTGTGCGGAGCAAGCCTGAAATGGGCGGCCAAAGACATGCGCAGTGGATTTTTCTTAAGGAAGTGAGAGCAAGCAAGGCTGAACAGTTCAATCACTCTTGGGCCCTTCTACCGTCTGTTCTAATCTATTTGGATTTGGTTTGTATTATTGGGCTGCTTGTTTGAGAGGCTGGTAGTTGCTGGGGCGGACCCAAATTACACAGATGGCCTATCCACACCACGGGCCAAACCAAACATCAAAGTATATAGAGGCCAGAAACTTTTCCACGCCCCGGGCCATGGCCCGGGTGGCCTGGGGCCCAGCTCCGCCTACCTGTTTCAGTTCGTCCAGAAATCTTGCTGCCTTGCTGGTAACTGCACCACTGAGAACTGCATGTTGACATTACCAAAGACTCACGCATTACGGTGCTTCCACAACGACCAACACACCAAGCAGATCAGCATGTCCAGCTTCTTCCTGTCCTTAGCTCTATTGCTGAATGTTGCAGAGTGCTTGTTGGCTCCGGTATGTTTCCCTGCACCTGTAGCTCTCTGAAGATAGTAAACCGAACTTCCCTCGCGTAAGGGCATTGGATCAGGATGTGCTCCACCGTGTCCAAGCATACGAAGCACGGTTCAGTATGGTTCTGCAAACCATGCCTTGTCCGTCGCTCCGTAGTCCACAGCCGATTGCGAGCAGCTAACCACGTAAACAGTTTGCACTTCAGAGTAGCTACATTTCTCCAAGTCTCTTCGGCAATGCAGAAACGGATGTTTCCTTGGCAAAGCATAGCATATGTTGACATGGGCGTGTATTGCTCTGATCTCCCCCATGGCCAACTGAAGGTGTCATCTTCGTCTGCATCTCTGATTCAGTCAACCTCCCCAACCGCAAAGCCACAAGGAAACCCATTGCCTAGCTGCTTGTGGCGGGAGTGTGGTACATCCATGTCTGCCATCCATCGGTGGTGGTGCATCATGTGGTGTTCATCGTTTATTGGTTTGAAGTAGGAACGAAATGCATACTGCAGAAACTTGTTTTCGACATTTGCACACGTCATGCTCATGAGCCAACTTTCATGTCAAAAAGGTTCTACACTGCAAAAGACTATGGCACAAAACGGCAAATACTGATTTTATTTTTGAGGGTAGGAAAATACTAAATATTGGTGTTGAGATGTTGAATTATCTGTTCAAGTTTCACAAGAACACAAGGCAAATATTAACTACACTTATATTCAGACGGAGGGGGTACTTTTCTTTCTTTGGTGTCTGGTCATCTTGAGTTTTTTTTGTTATTGAACAAATGGTCATCTTGAACTTAATTAGAACAAACGATTTTGTGAAGGTGGGGAGCAAAATAATACTCTCTCTCGCCCAAACTATAAGATATTTTTGGTCATTTGAGACGGATCGAGGTAGTATTTCGCAAGCTTACAGAAGAACATATACAAGACACAGCTAGCTTGCGCACACACAGATGCACGCTTAACTACTAACTAAAGACGTACTGACTACTCCCAGTCTACCAACCTAATTAACTCTAAGCTAGGGCAACATGGATATCCGTCCAGCTGCTTATATTTTACATGTTAGAGCAACATCCATTTCCATACGAACACCTGAGATCTGAGTCTCACGCAGTGTCGCGGGGTTTCTTCTTCTTGCCAAGGAAAACGTCGGTCAGGACACTCCTGGACTGCAGTGACGCCCTCAGAATTTTCAGACCCTGCGCAGGTGCATTGCTGTCAGAAACTTAATACGTGCACATGGATTTTTCATTTTTTTTTTCTACAAGGACATCATGAACTGCGAAGAGAAAGTAATCAGTTAAATTAAGAGAGTAACACACATATATCCAACGCATGCAAGTGTGAAGTGTACGTACCTCTGTGTAGCCGATCTGCACGGTCTTCTCCTGGACCGCGCCCAGGTCCAGGGCGGCGAAGGTTCTGAGCAGCTGGACGCTGGACGACATTGGCGCGACGGCGAGGCTATCCTTCACCGTGTACGTCACGATTCCCTGCACGAACCCTCCGCCGCCGCCGGTGGGTGCTGGCGCCATCGCCTGTGAAGGAGGAACGTACTGGTACGGCACCTCCATCTTGTCGCCGCACTCATCCTTGCACGGGCACGGCATGCCGCTCGCGTCCGTCACCACGCGGGCTTCGCACCACTTGGTCTTGAAGAACTTCCTCTGTTGCGCGGGCGCCGGCACGTATCGGGTTTTCGCTTGCATCACGGCGTCACAGTCCGGGCACTTGACGCCGGCCGCGTCCGTCAGGTAGTTGCCGCGGCAATCCCACCACTCGCATTCGAAGTACACCCCCGGCTCCGGCAAGCCCAGGAGGGAGCAGGCGCCGGCGCTGAAGGAAGGCGAGGGCGCAAGGAGCGCGTCCTTGGACACGCCGGGCGCGACGTAGCCAGCGTCGAGCGTCTCGACGCTGGTGTAGATGTCGCTGACGCTGCCGAAGACGGATGCATCCTTGCCGAGCAGCTTCACGGCGGCGCCGAGGGGCAGGGCGAGCAGGGAGAAGAGGAAGTCGACCACGTCCTTGCCCGCCTCCGCGAACAGCACGCGCTGCGCCTTGGCGTCCACCACGAGCTTCATGCTCAGCTTCTTCTTGGTGGGTGCCATTTCGACGGATTTCTTGGCTATCAACTGCCGGCCTCACTGCCTCGTTGAGGTCGATGGGCTTTATCGTGCATGCGATGCCAGCAGAGCGCGCGGGCAAGGGTTACACGTGTATGTGTGCCGCACACGTGGAGCCGTTGGTTCCAGGTGGCGCGATATACCTGACATCGAACTACCTAGAGTGAATCGAAGTTGTAGCTCCGCGCGGTGGGCCAAGGCTCGGATTTTTTCTATTTGCACAAATACGATCCTTATTTGGATGATTCTATTTCTTTTTTTTTTCATATGTTGCGAGTAATAACTTGTTAGTGTTTAGTAAAGATTAGATTCTATATAACCTTTTTCTTGGTTTCAGTGACAACTATAGCATGCACCTACTAATTATTCAATTACATCCTTGGATTTCTGTGATGACACATTCAACCGATGTATATATCTATTATTGTGTTTTAAATTTATGTAGCTAGGTAGAATGAAACAGATCACTCAACATACAATTCTCACACTTCTCATATTTCTGCATTTCAAAATCAACGAACTTAAGATGCCCTAAGTCAGTTTAACTGGCCTCACATGGAAGATACTCTTTAAGTCACTAAAGTTGTGTAGTTTCGATTGCAGGCTTAAATTCATTAGAAAAAACCATTTGGATCATATGGTATAAAAATAAAGAGAAGTAAAATGTTGCGATACACACCTGATACGTGTTGTTTACTACTCACTCCGTTTCATAGTTATTGTCGTGGTTTTAGCTTGACTATGAAACGGAGGTAGTGTATTAACCACATGGGACCAACCTCATTTGACGACAAAAATAGCGAATCCTTAACTAATCCGGACCTAAAATATCACGAGAGCAAAGGAGTAACACAGTACAAAAATTTCAATCCCAGAGACACAGGAATCTCCTATTCGCCTTATGTAACTTCTAGCTAAGAATCACGAATAGGAGAAGCACATAGATTTGAATGTCGCTTCTTGACTGCTTACCGATATCCCAAAAATAGGCATAACGTCACGTGCATGAGTCGTCTATGAAGAGCCCTCTTGCCCGGTCCAATCCCGAATCTTCTCTGTTGTCGTCGTTAGCTGGGGTCGAGAAGGGGAAGGTGGTCCGTGTGCCCATGTACATATTAGGGATAGGGTTAGAGATCTAAGTTGTGTTAACCCTTGTCTCGTTGATAGAAGCTCCCCTGGAGATGGTGAGCGTCACCATGTGGTTGCCAACGAGTCGTCCATATCTCCTCCACAGCGGAGTACATGGGGGGTAGCGTAATTGGTTGAGCGCTTCATAAATAAGCTCGGTGACAGAGCATGTTCTTCGAGATTGTCGACGAGGTGCGGTGGAGAAGGAGGACAGTGATTGCACTTTCTCATATGTGTGTAAGGTCCCTTTTGTTATGTGTGAGGGGTGGTTTCCAATTTTATTTTTCCTCGGATCCTCTATGTAACTTTGTACCCGCCCCTGCTTTAATTACAGCTCCCATGCCCTTCTAGGCCTTTCCCTGTGCATTTTTTTATCTTTTTAATGGGCCTAGCCTTAATTATTAGTTTCACCGAGCACACACGAGATGACATGATATGTAAAAACAGAACCCACTTGTCTTATTCATACTCCATTTTATATAAATGTAGTATAAAATTATCGTGTATAAAATGAAATATAAGTGAGACATAGTGCTCATGTGCTTTCCGAAAAGTTTTTTTTGCACGAATTTTAAATCATACCGACGGCTGAGATTGGGGTGCTTATCCCACCTGATTAGTATTCCTTTTACGTTATTTCTAAATCCCACGTAAAATGAGACTAGCACCCCCAATCTCAGGTGTCGGTGTGCTTTAAACTTCGTGAAAAAAAACTTTCTGAAAAAACACAAGAGCACTTCTCTTGGTCCATTTTGGCATCTTAGCTGTCTCCATAGACAGAAGCCACGCGCACGATCCAAAGTCCAAACGAAGCCCGTGCAAAATCCAGACGTAAAACTGGAAGCGCAAGGCCCGGCCCGTATGCAGCCACACAGGTCAACGGTGACCCGGCCAGCCGGTTGCTGCTTCTTCTTCTTCCAGGTATCCCTCCTCCTGTCCTCCATTGGCAGATGCAGATGAATCTTTTCCATCGGGAGCCTAACCCAGACGCTATACCAGCAACGAAGCAGTGCAATTTACAATCGCGTCACGCGTGCGTGATCTAACCGTCACCGCTCGTCTGTCAGGACGTACCGTACGACGTGATCCTCGTGCATGAAACTGGCAAATGTCGGCGAGGCCGGAACATCGCACGACGTGCCTGCCGGCGAGCGATCGCCGTGGTTCGCGGGTCAACTCGAGCTGATCATCTCGTAGCGTTCGAACTAAACCGGGCATTTTTTTTTAGAAGAAGGAAAAAAGAAACAACTTGGAGGAGAGGATCAGAGACAAGTTATATCGATCGGTGCATGCATGTATATATCTGCCGTCACTCGCACGTCGGTCGATCCCGGGCGAACTGCGTGTGATTGGGGCTCACGTTCTCGTCATGTGGCCAGGAATGAACTCATTTTTTGTTTAGTGTATTACTTTTGCGAACTAAACGAACTATATATATTATATACTCCGTTTAAAAATGCATGTTGGATCAACATGGCGCTCAAACAGAACAATTTTGCTTCTATCTAGGCGAGCTCCATTTAAATAGAACAGGACACACGATCGATTTCATTGGTTGAAATGTGATAATATTCCAACAACGGTTACTAAAATTTTAACCCACGGTCCATCTAGAGCACACGGTTTCATTTGTTGCAATACTATGTGTATCCCGATTTCCAATGGAAAATGCGGTTCATGGACATTGAGCGTCGTTTGTCTTGCGTGCCAATTAATGTGTTTTCGGCGCCAAATATACATTCGCGTCTGAGGTGTGCTGCCCTGCTGCCCCTTCTTCAATATGCCCAAAATTTTGACGTGAACCGGCAGTCGTTCTGCCTTTGCATTATAGAGAGGGGGGAATTGATTTTTTTTACGACATGCTATTTTTTCCATTCATTACCCTTGAGGGTCAGTCGTGGTCTTCTACACTTTACCATGAGTATGGTTGTTGCTCCATCGAAATGTGTAAAAGATCATAGTCTCACTTAAAAGTCCAGTACTCTACCATTGAGTTAGTAACCCAGATAAAAATAAGGATCTTAGATACGATCGAAATCCAAAAATCAATGGAATTACACCGTGTGCTTCTGTCAAAACTTTGAATTAGCAAGACATCAAAAAAAAGAATTTATCGACCATGAAAAACTCAAATGCCAAAATGAACAGATGTCGGTTAAATTCCACTACACTAAGGTTAAAAAAAGAGCGACCCCGATTACAACATGAGGGTTAGTATGCCCAAAATCGTTATAGCGGTTAGGCGACTATGTAAACATTTGAGCGCTAGTTGTGATACATTCCCCATGTTTTTTGCAAACAAAGAGTAAAAAACTAAAAAAATGCTATGATTATTGAAATTTTCATGCCGCTAAACTAATTGTGATTCCTTGACAGTATTTAGTTAAAAAGGTGCCACCATATATGATGGCAAGAAGTAAATTTCTACCTCTCTTGGTTTCCTTCAATTTATTTTATATAAAGGAATGCCTTGAAATGTCGCTCCAGCATAACCTCTTATTACTTGGATTTTTTAAGAAGGGCTCAAATTATAATTCTTTAGTTAATACGTTGCCTTTTTTGCGGTGGATTAGTTAATATAGTTGACAAGCTTGATTAACGAGCAATGCATTGTGGGATGTGAGTGTGACGCATATGCTTACCATACCATTATTTGCGTATCTGACTTCTGTTTCACACTCCAAAATAAGAGTTTTCGCCACATTACATGCCTGCCAGTACGTTCGATAATACATACTTAAATTTGTTTTCTTAACCGTTGAGATCGCATGTCAACTTGCAGATGGTCGTACAGCAATCTTCCAAAACAGTTTATTGCACCTACCCTCTCGTTGGCTATATAAACCACCAGCTTCGACTTTCTCCTCACACCACTCCCTACTACTAACAACAAAAACATCTCTAGACTCTCAACTCACCTCGCCGCCGGCCGCGCACTGAGCAAGCCATGGCCTCCGCGACGACGCAGCAGCACCGGCGCCACGCCATTCTCCAACTGGCAGCCCTGCTGCTCCTGACGTCGCCGGCAGCAATGCTGGCGGCCGCGGCCGCCTGCGATAGCGAGATGTTCCCGTCTGGCAAGAGCTACGAGACGTGCGCCGACCTCCCGACCCTCGGCGCCACGCTGCACTGGACCTACGACGCGGCGGCCTCGTCGCTCTCGCTGGCCTTCGCCGCCAAGCCGGCCGCAACCGCCGGCTGGGTGGCCTGGGGGATCAACCCCACCGGCACCGAGATGAAGGGCGCGCAGACGCTCCTCGCCTTCAAGGACAGCGGCGGCGCCTACGTCGTGAACACGTACAACCTCACCGGGTACCGCCCGCTCAGCGCGGCGTCCACGCCGATCGCGTTCGAGCCCACCGAGCTCGCCGCCGACGAGAGCGCCGACGGGAAGGTGCGGCTCTACGGCAAGCTGCAGCTCCCCAAGGGCATGGACACAGTGAACCACATCTGGCAGGTGGGGTCCGTGGTGGCAGGCGGCGCGCCCGTGAAGCACGCGTTCGGACAGGAGAACCTCGAGGCGAAGGGCAGCCTCGCGCTCGCCGGCGCCGGCGCGCCAGAGTCCGCGCCCGCTCCGGTGGCAGGTGGCCCCGCTCCTGTCGCCGGTGGGCCGTCCTCCGTCGACGCTGGTGGCATGGAGACGCAGACGGCGTCGTCGCCCGCATCCCCCGCGCCGACACCGTCCGGCGGCGGGAAGCCGTCTGCTGCCACCGCGTCCGCCTCTGCGCCGGTGCTGGTCGTGCTTCTGGCGTTGGCCGGTTTCCTGGCGATCGTATGACGATCTCGGTGAGCCCCTGCAGAGAAGAGATTTGTCGGACGCCTCGGACAGTAGGATCGAGCTTAGTTTGAGTTCTTGAACACAGCTGAGATACATATCTTTTTGTTTATTTTTTTTTGTCTTGTTGAAAAATAAAAGTGATTGTCAAAAGAGTGTTTTGTACTGTACTTACTGTGATCAGAACGCTTGCTTGGGCAAGTTTGGTCAAATTAACCTTTGAGTTCAATTTAGTCATAAGCAAAGTGATTAAGTGAATATTCCGGTACATGTGATCGAGGTCGCTTTGCTAGATCGTTGACTTGACTATATAGGTAACCGTCACACGTGATGAACCAATCAGGAAACCAGGGATGATCATGTGCTGGAGCATTTAGTTTATAACTCCCACTAAATTATGTAGTTTTACAACATATCGTATGATGGGGCGGTGATCGCATCAATTAGAGAATGAACTAGCGTGATCTAAGCTACCATTTTGCTCTGTACTTCCCCTGAAAAAATATCACCATTTATCCACTCTTGATGAGCGACACCGCCTACAGAGCATTGTACAGCTATGTTTTTGCGTGGAGATACAACTAATGGTTGACATTGAGCTATTTTATTTTATGTTTTCCCTAACTTTTTAACAATTTAGTTGTGTGGCTCCCTGATGTCTTATTTTGCTCCTACTATCGAGTTGTTGTAGATGTCGGATTTTTTTTTTATATCTTCTTGATATTAATAGGTTGTCGTTTATCAACAAGATAGCTTCATTTGACATTACAGGAACAAGACAAAACAAACCAGTTATGCGTCACCGTCTTGATGCACGAATGTGCACATAATAGTCCTAGAGAGCCGCAACACACATGCATGCATCAACTAGAAAAAGAAGAACAAATGACATCGTCAAGATTTTTGATAATTTAAAATTTAAATTATTTACTTTACCATGAACCTGATTAACCATCCTTGTTGGCTTTCTTGCGAAGAGAGAATCTTTAAAATTTTCGAAGTATGCATGTGTAGCACTGAGCATATTTGAGTTACACCTTGAGCGTGATGTAAAAAAAAGAAAGGATAACTCAGAAGCAAGGTTGCGCCAAGGAGACCCCCTGTCTCCCCTACTCTTTGTGCTGGTAATGGACTGTCTTGGCAGATTAATGGATAAGGCACAAAGCGAGCAGGTCCTTGCACCATTGGGACAGCAGCAGATAAGGCACCGGGCGTCCATTTACGCTGACGATGTAATGATTTTCATCAAGCCAGCCCAAGAAGACGTGCTTGCAGTCACACAGATCCTTAAAATTTTTGGTAATGCTACCGGGCTGCAAACAAACCTTGCCAAGAGCAAAATTCTACCTATCAGATGTGATGGGATCGATCTAACACAGCTTCAACAGGCCATCGGGTGTCAGCTTGACAGCTTTCCTTGCACTTACTTGGGCATGCCTCTATCGGACAAAAAACTAAGGAAAAATGATCTGCAGGCCATCATTGACAAAATAGCAAAGAAGGCATCGGGTTGGAAAGGAAAGTGGATCTCTATTGATGGTAGACTGATCCTAGTGAAATATGTGCTGGCGGCATTGCCTATCTATCAGCTGCTTGCAATTGACTTCCCTAAGTGGGCCCAAAAACAGGTTGAAAAGATCCAAAGGGCATTCTTGTGGGCTGGCTCCGACAAGGTCAGTGGTGGCAAATGCCTGGTGAAATGGTCGCAGCTCTGTACACCTACTCAATTCGGTGGCCTAGGCATCCCAAACATCTCCCTCCAAGGAAATGCTCTTAAAGTAAGATGGCTATGGCAAAATAAGCTCAATCTGGACAAGCCATGGCAAGGGCTGCCAATCCCGAGCTCCCCTCACACCATATCACTCTTCAAGGCATCCACAACTATTACCCTAGGCAATGGAAACAACACTCTGTTCTGGCAGGACCATTGGCTGCAAGGACACACTCCCAAAGAGGTTTTCCCAGCTCTGTTCAAGCACTCAAGCAAAAAAAACATAACCGTCCGAGAAGCCCTCACGAATAGAAGATGGATCTCCTTGATCAAGCAAAACCCTACCGAGCAAATCTTGAGAGAATATGTTGATCTTTGGCAGAGGACTCAACTCATCGAGCTGAATGATCTGGCTGATGATATCACCTGGAACTTAACTGCCAATGGTACATATTCTGCACGCTCAGCATACCACATTCAATTCATGGGAAGGACTGAAAGCACCTTCAAAGAGTTAATTTGGCAGATCAAGATCCCAGGAAAAATTCGATTCTTTGCGTGGTTAGCCATTCAAGAAAAATGTCTAACTGCGGACAATTTAGCAAAGCGCAACTGGCCTCATGAACCTTTATGCAGCCTTTGTCATCTCGGTATGGAAACTGCTCCCCATCTCCTGGCAAGCTGTCCGTTCTCTACTGGAATTTGGGGATACTGTTTGACAAGCTTCAAGTTCCCAATCAGCCTGATGCCAACTCAGAACACCACCGACCTCAAGGAATGGTGGCTAAACGCCTTAAACAGCTTAGAAGCCCAAAGACGCAGTCATTTCTCTTCGATGGTCATGACTGTATGGTGGTTCATCTGGCGGGAACGCAATGAAAGGATCTTCAACAACAGAGCTCTCACCTTCTTCGATATTTGCGACAAGATCACCGCCGAGCTCTACCTTTGGGCGAGAGTTCGCTTGAAGGGCGCCATGTGGATCGGCGCGATTTAAGCCTCCCATGACACGGTGTACAGTTGTTATGTTATGTTCTGTTCTTTTTCTTGTCTTCTTCTCTTGACTCTATTCTTGTTGTAACTCTGTAACAGACCTGGTTCATCCGCTTCTCTTAATTGAAAAAGATCACAGCACTTGCTGTGCTCGTCAAAAAACTCAGAAGCAAGGACAGCCGAAACTCTAAGCTACATCTATACAACCCACGAGCAGGAGACCCTCAAATGAGAGCAGTGGTGTTGGAGCTGGCGGTAGAAAATGGTTAGCTGCTCTAGTCGCCCTTTTTGTGGAGAGGGAGGGGAGAAGAGAGGCCTTTAACCAAAGACATTGACTAAAGGAAAAATTTAGCATGAGGCGCCGCACCGAGAGATTTCGCATGCGGCGGGTGAAAAGCGTAGTTTTTCCTTATAGGGAGAGCACATGAATGCATGCAGCAGTGTAGGTGGCATCGTCACATTAATTACCAAATTCGAAAATCTAAAATGATTTATCTTTTAAACCATTATTCCGATTAGACATATGTTTATACCGTTAGATTTGTCTCGACTAGGGCTTCAAAACTAAATCCATTGTTAAAATGTTTAGATGAAAATAAAAAAATTACACCAGTTACCAGATTGTGGTACTATGGCTATCATATTAATACAAATAATTATCAAGATAAGTATATATCGTTACCAGATGTATTCGAATCACTTGTGACACATCTACAATCTGGTGTGACGAAATTTTCTCGTCACATCAGTTACCAGATTAAATATTATATTATCAGATTTATATTGAATAGCTATCATCATAATTATGCATGGTTATCATATAATTTTATTGAGATTTTTACACATTATAAGGATATGTACAGTTAATGAGTAAAAGTTTATGTCTTTCACCCAAGAAATAATATCGTTTCACGTAAAGTAGTATCTATCGACCTTATATTGATGTAGAATGGACGTACCTGATAGCCAAGTTATTATAATGTGATAATCTAGTTATAATAATCTGGTAACTACTGAAAGAATAAAAACGTCTTCAAAACATGGCAACATGGGATCTAGTTTTTTTAGATTTAATCACGACTAAGCCAACGTTTGAATCAGATTAATCATTTGAAAGATAAACCATTTTTAATCCAAACAATAAAGGGAATCTAAACGATGTTATCGGTGACGCCACTGCATGCATGCATGGAAAGGAGCCGCCGCACGGAGGAGAAAATATGCGGCGCCGCCGTGTAGTCCTGTCCTTGACTAAAATATTACAATTTTTCTTTTATAGAATATAGAAAGTAGAGTAGAGCCATAAAAAAGAATCCATCCCCATATGTAGACTTGGTTTCTACCATGAAGCCACGGCCCAAACTTTAATTTGTGTGCTGAGCCCAGGAAGAAAGCTTTTTTTTCTTTTTTTTGTTTTGCTTTTGAGCCCAGGAAGAAAGCTAGTATCGTTCTCGGCTCTTGGGCTATGCGTTACCCAGCCCGTTACCTCTGCCAACCCTACGACAAAGGCCGGCCCGAGCGTCTCGGCAGCCCACCATTCGGCGTCATCGCAGCCGTCCATCAAACCCCACCACCTAACCTAGGGTTCTCCTCGCGGCCGCCAACAAATAAGAACCCCCTCACACCCCACACGAGCCGTTTCCTCCTCCTCCCACGCCGCCGCCGCCGCTCGCTCGCCCGCTCCGCCGCAGTCCTCGCAAAGGTACCGCCGACTCCCTTCGCGTCGCGTCGATGAATTCGTTCTCCGTTTACGATCTTCTCACCCCGAGTTTCCTCCGTGCGATGTGCAGATGGCGGTGCCGCTGCTGACGACGAAGATCGTGAAGAAGAGGGTCAAGCACTTCAAGAGGCCGCACCATGACCGCTACATCGGCCTCAAGGTAGCCCAACCCGTTCTCTCTCTGCCCATTGCATCACTCTGAAAAGGTCCTAGTTGATCCACTTGATTACTCTGTTCGTCGACGTGTGTTAAATTTAGCTCTGTTTCGGAAATATCCATCAAGGTCTCGTGAGGACTTGCCGCTGCTCGTCTGTGTCATCTGTGTGTCTTGGTCCTGTTGTAGTACAAGACATCCTAGTAGCAGATCGTTTGCTTGTGTTTGATTTATACGCTTTCACCTTGCAGCCTGAAATGCTAGCAAATAGTTAAGCCAGTCAGAATTATAGCGGTGGTTCATTTTTTGCATGGCACTGATGCTTCGCCTATTAGGATGCCGCCTCTAGTTTTGATAAACTAGGCTCCTCACTGTAGTGAATTGTCAATGGGGATTTACAGTGCCGCTGATCTGATCGGCACAGATTGTCTGATGGTAGCTAGTATCAGGTTATTGCTGATCATGGAACTAATTGTTGAAAATCTTCATTGCTGTACTTTGGGTCTGGGAAGAAAGTAAATGCTCGTGCTGGTTCATATGTTCATTTAACTGTCAATGGGGTTTAAGGTCTGATAATGGTGAACTGTATCGGTAGCTAGTAGTAGGAGTCTTGCTCATCATGGAACTAATTGTTGAAATGCTTTATTGCTGTACCGTGGGTCTGGGAAGAACAGTAAATGCCCGTGCTGGTTCATATGTCTGTAAATTAAAATTACTGTACTGAACTACTGATGTGTAACCTATTACATAAGTTTTGTGCAATTTTTTTTGTTATCTTCTGATCTTGTCACCTCTTGTAGCATAGCCAATTTCTGTTCGTTTGGTTGAAAGGGCTAATTTTTGGCCTTCCTGTTTATGTAGACAAGCTGGCGCAGGCCCAAGGGTATCGATTCTCGTGTCAGAAGGAAGTTCAAGGGAGTCACCTTGATGCCCAACATTGGGTATGGTTCTGACAAGAAGACCAGGCACTACCTGCCCAACAAGTTCAAGAAGTTTGTCGTGCACAATGTTTCTGAGCTGGAGCTGCTTATGATGCACAACAGGTATGCATTTTGGAGCTCACTGTGCTGGTTGGTTATGAGAGCTGTTATCATCTTACATGCTCAATGCCCGACCTTGTAGCGTTTACTGATACTAGTATCTTCATGCAAACAGGACTTACTGTGCTGAAATCGCACACAATGTGTCCACACAGAAGCGCAAGACGATCGTGGAGCGTGCTGCTCAGCTCGATATCGTGGTCACCAACGGCCTTGCCAGGCTCCGCAGCCAGGAGGACGAGTGAAGCATCCCATAGCTTACTACTGGTTTTGGTGTCTGTTGGTAGACAGTACACCCGTATTTCAGATATATTACCGACATTTTTGTGTTGCTGCTAGATTATGATGTATGAAGAACCGATTTGCTATGCCATTATGGGATTGTGTGACAGATCTGGTCCTGCTGGAATCTTTTGTATTGCTGTCGGTCTTTCTTGTGTTGAAGATGTTTTAGATCTATTAGCTCTCAACTGTCATGTGTACCGATTGGGTTGGTTTTGAATTCCTTGTTTAGCCTCTAATCTGATGATAGGGCGGTTGATGAAGCACTGAATCCGTTGTTGTTGATTGATAGTCATTAGGATGACACCGTCCACGTGCTCAACACTAGACTATAGCTAATTAGTCCGAGCGTCCCTCCCCACAGCTTGGGAACATTGTCAGCTGCTGTGGTGAGGAGCTGAGGACTGGCTGAGCTAATGATTTCCATGAGAAACTGGACATTGACATATACACATGGCCAGAGCCCGAGCACTTCGACATGCACGAAGCAGTCAATTAAACTCTAGCATGCTTTAATTTTGAGTTCCATTAGCAGCAAACCAACATGCTGGGCGAGCTCCATGATGTCTGATTTGTGTCTTGTGCAACCATTATTTATAGAGTTAGTACTAACTAGGTTAGTGCAGGTCATGGAATTGAGTAGTTTGTGGACTACATTATCAAACCATGATCCCAATTATAAGATGTTTATCTTTTCTCTGGATTTTTTTGCAAATAGCATCCTGGCCTTAAAAGAAACACCGAACCGTATAAAACACCTCGACAAAACAAAAATTACAAAATCCTTCAGATGGCCTTCGCCTTCAACCTCCAGACCGCGTCGACGGCACGTCGCCGCTACGGCTCCTCCCAGAACCGGCTAGATGTTGTTGGTTGAAAGTCGCAGAATGGGTCTAGAACACCAAATCTGTCCCAGACGTGAAGAAGAAGGAAGAAGCACCAATTTCAGATCACGTTAAGCATATACTAACTTCCCATTAAGAGGTAAATGGTGCCGGGTTTCTTTTCCGACAACTAGGAGATCATGGAATGTGCAACAACGTGGCAACTAGTTCCATCCAAATTTGAGCAGAAGCTTGTTTGTGTTTTCTAGCGTGCTTCAGCTTTTGGATGGTGCATTATGGATTTGAAATCTTTGGTGCAATTTGTATTTGTTCCGTGACTTCTGTCCTTGAAGATCTTCCGAACCTACTTCCTCCGTTTCAAATTAGATTACTTCCTTTTGTTAAAAGTGGATTTACCTAGACTTATAACCTGTCTAGGTAGAACATCCATTTTTGGACAAATGAAAGTCATCTATCGTGAAACGGATGGAGTATGACACATTGACAAGTGTCCATGTTCTTTGGTCGTCATCTTGCTGAACCGTTAACATGCACTTCTCTGACGGAGGCGGTACACTGCTCAACACCAGACAGTAACTGCCAGTGACTACCGATACCGAGAGATAGTAACTGACCAAGACAATATACCGGCGCCGAAGCCGTCGCCGGTAGACTGATCGGAGACGGTGACCGGTTTCGACAGCGATTCGCGCCAGGCAGGAAAAATCCAGATTCATATGGGCACAGGATAAGAATAAGATGAAGCCCCCTACCGGATTCGACGTGCAGTCAATCGCCTGCATCCGTAGTCTGTGGATAACACCCGGGGCAAATGGCTATCTGCGTTCATGTGGCCTCTCTCCGAAGCACACAATTCCTTCTTCTTCTTCTTCTTCGGCGCTTCTTCTCATACTGAAAGTCTGAAACGAAACGCCGGCTAACTCGAGTTACTGTCAGGTAGATCACCCGACCAGGCATCGCGGCGACGGCGACGGCCGACTAAAATCCACCGCTGCATTATTCCTTTCGTGATGATTACTCTTATCCCCTACGATGCGTCCTCGTTAACTCTGATCCTCTTTCCGTGGCTCGACGCATTGTCAGGGTATATACGGATGGTGACCTGCCCGTGGTCAGATACATGTACATGCCAAACTGATTGTATTCATCTCCTTTTGCTGGTATTCTCTTCAGGATCCATGACATTTCTGGACTCTTTATTGATAATGTCTGAGCTATCGTTCGTTCCCACTGGGGATGCCATGATGAGTTCAGAGAGCTGAGATGGATAGGTCACTGCGTGCCGTGGGTGATGGCTGATGACGGGTACGGGTAGTGGTCGATCGGATCGAAGCGAGGCCCAGCCATTCAATCTGTTTCGATCGATCTCCAGGGTTTCAGATCCTTGTGATCATTGATCAGTTCGCGCGCTACAGTATGGACCATAATATAATATTTGTATATCCGGTCTGAATCTCATCATATGTAATGTATGCCGTTAATTGCTGCGCGATCGCCATCGATCGCCGCCGTCGTTCTCGGCGCCACCCGAGCTCGACGCCGACGCGCCGGCGATCCGTCCGCCGGGCACGTCGCGCGGTTCCGCTCCATAGAATGAGTATTGAGAAAATGGGAATGAACATGCTGCGTGAGAGGAGGAGCGCAAGAGGAGGAGGGAGCTAGCTAGGGACGTGCACCACCATTTCGCCATGATTATGATGATTGGATTGCCCTCCAAATTATCGGACAATGAAGGCCAACGGATATGCACCAGGGTGCACCCCCAGGATCGGCAAGTTCGGCAGGTGACGGCGATCGCTGCCCGGCCGGGGCGTCCTTCATGTGCTTGTCTTTGTGACACTTCATATGGCCATGCATATGGGCGGAGTAAATTTTAACGACTTGGTGTTCCCGATCGATGTCGATGGGATTTTCTGAACTGATTGTCGAACTGTTGAAACCTTTGGTCGACGTAGACTGTAAAACAGTTGTGCTGTGCGAAGGAGGTAGCGTAGACGTTTACCAGATTCGAATAAGCAGATTTCCTGAAACTACTGCAGGTTTCAGTGGAGAGAAAACATTAGTAGTATATAGTTTCAAGCAAAGTTTTCAGCGCAACGTCGTCGCGTAGGCAAGTACTGTATTCGTACACTGACAGAAGATATCTTCCCTGTTGCAAACAGTGGCCCGTTCAGATAAGCAAAATTTCCTGAAACCACTACACATTTTTCAGCGTTTTCAGTGCTTATGCAAGTACAGTACGAGTACACTGACAGAAAGTATCTTTCCATGTACAAGAACACTGCCCATACAGCGGCGGGCGCCCCTTCAGATAGTATTCCATTCTTGTACGAAAGGGGTTCCACCCCGGAGCCCCAAATGCAGTGCACATAACCAGCTTATATTCAGTCTCATGCATGAGCTGTATGCAACAGCATAAGCTCTTATGCAGAAAACGCAGCCATCGGTATCTTCAGACAGCCTGTTGTTCAGAGGCGACAAAGTCGCAACAGTTGCGCGATTCAATGGGGGTTTCTCCAGGGAGTAAGACTGTAATGTAAGAGAGACGAAGCCGACGGCGACGTGGGACCTAACTTGAAGAAATGGGTAGTAGAATACACCGGTCTTTTTAGGGGTTACTGTAGAGATTAGCCGCGAGATGTAGGGAGACAGCACAGAGCCTGAAGAACCTGATGCTGACAGCATGACACCACACTGGTAAGAGTGAGACCTTTGGTGCAACGTAACCTCGGAGTGGTTTCAGATACCGTGTAAGTAGATGCTTCCATGCATGGTTACTTAGGGTGTGTTTTGTAGCCTGGGTGGGTTATGTCAACACATACAAGCTGAGTATAGCCATGCTACCCTCATACAAGTGGGTTTTATTTGTTATGTTTGGTAGATTGAATGAGTTGAGCTGAGCTGGGTTGAGATCTTGTTTGGTAGCATGTATGACTTCAGCCATGCCACACAAATATAAATCGCATTTAGGTCCCTGACTGCAAAAACAAAAAGCAATCAGGTCCCCATAGCCTTGGGCTCCGGCTCCAGCACCGACGCCGGCGAGAGGAACCGCCGGCGAGCGCCCATCGCCGGCCACGCGCCGCCGCCGTGCGCCGCCAGGAGCTCCTCCATTCGCGCCGCTAGGAGGCCGAGGTCCATCACGCGGGCTGCCACGAGCTACTTCGTGCGGGCTGAAGCTGTGCGCCGCCGCCGTGCGCCGCCTCCTGCTCCCCGTTGGTCGTCGCGCGGGTGAGGAACAACAGAGGCCGGCCGCCCTCCTTCTCCTCGCGTCACAGGCCGGCCGAGCTCCGTCTCCTCGTCTTGGACAAGCTCCACGCGGGATCCCGCTCCTCAGTTGCCATGGAGCAGAGCACGGCACCGGCCGGCCGAGCTCCTTGTCCTCAGTCTCCATGCCGGTAGAGCACGGACCGGCGCAAGCCTCTGAGGCGGCGGCGCGACGCGATTTGGAGTGGAGGCGCTGGTCGACTGGGCTGGGCGACGGCAGCGGTGGGAGAGAGAGAGAGGAGAAGCGGGGCTGCGGGGGGAAAGTGAGGCTTGATTTTGGTCGGGGTGGGAAACGCACCGCGCGCGTGGGCCCCACACGTGGGATTTTTTTTCTGTATGAAGCGGGCATGGCTGAGTAGAGAAGCTCGATTCGAGCTTCTCTCGCGGGCCTGGCTGAGAGGCGTTTCGGGGTGAGTTGGGCTAAGCTGAAGACATACGAACCGGGCTAACAAACAGCAAAAAACGGGCTGGGGGGAGATTTTCTGAGGTGAGCCGGGCTACCAAACACGCCCTTACTAACTTACCTCTGTGCATTTTTCGCGGGAAACAGTTTGAATCCTGTGGAAAACGGTTAAACTCTTGCGTTTCCAACGGACCCTGGGTGGAAATTTTACGGTGAATTCTTTTGCTGAAGCTGGACAAGATTCTACGGCGGCAGGGATGACGGCGGCTTGTTCTGAGTACCGTGAGATGAAATCCAGCAAAGAGCGGATACTAAAAGCGACTGCTAACCTACCGAAGCCGGGAGACAGTGACGCCCGTCTGTTTCTACGTATACCAACTGTGATGCTGAGGTGATCTGGAAAAAGGAATGCTGCTGGCAATCCGTCCCATGGCGATAGTGAAATAGGAATCCTTCTTTATGTGGATTAAAATGTTTGCAAGCAATAAATCTCACGAGAATTAACGACAAAATGAGACCATAGTCCATACACATTGGTAACATGCTTGCTGATGATAAATCATCTTCATACTGTCCATCTCAAGATAAAGTGCAAAATAGATAGTATCAGACCAGTATCTGCCAGTATCTTATACATATTGGAAGAGAGATGGTGATTCTAAATATTTTTCACCATATCTAGTACATGATCTACTACTTTTGAGAGAGATCGTATAATCTCATCGACACGGGAAGAATCAGGTTGAATGGGTTTCAGTCGGAATTCTAGTATCCTCGTCCCTGGCCGTCTTAGAACACTCGGTGGCATCTGATGGATCAATCAGTTCTCCGATGGACTGTCTAAGGACTTGTTAGCTTAGGAGCTTCACTCGCCATACTTCTTATGTACAAAAATATGGACCTTCGTGATTATCAGTGATCGTCTAGAACTCGATCTCTGTGTGATCTGCTCCTTGTAACTGACCTGTGTCAAATGAACCATACAGAACATTAGACTTTCAAGGTAACTGAAAAGGTGCGCGATAAGCAAACCAGCATGCACTATACTAACCATCGAAATTCGGTGCTGAAACCCCATTCTCTTGGCATTGCTCATTGTCGATGTGCGGCGCATTTTGAAGGTTCTCCTCCCAGAAACCCTGTTGCTGGAAAAACGAGGTAAGGAGGACTATTAGGACAAGATGCGCATTAACTCTGTTTAGTTAGATGTTTGCACAATTATCAAGCAGCAATTACCTGCTTTTGAAAAGCATACTGCGTGTTGGCTGCCTGGGGTAGAGCCATGTCTAACAGGCCCATGGAACCCATCGGACCCGAACTGAAGGACTGGAAAAGGTCTGCTTGGTCGCCGAATGGAAACACTCCGCCACTGCTCTCCAACGGGAATACCGAACTCGCTGAAGGACCGAGGGCTTGGTGCATCTGAATATCAAAGAGGAAACGACTAGTTAGAGGCAGATCGTTCCATAGAGCCAAATCGCGAGAAACGAGATGATTCAAGCTCACATCTTTGTGCAGGAGGGTAGACAAGGTGCTGAAGTCAAGTTCTGGGTTCACGGTGGAAAGCTTCATGGACAAGAACTGGAAGAGTAATACAGCGATCGTGTTAGAATTCAGTGAGAATTGCAAACTCTGGTTTTGTGGAACAAACAAATAGCTACGAGATGTCGGCATCTAACCTCGACTTGCTGCTGCAGCGACTGTACATAGTTTATGATCTCATCGAGCATGAGTGCTTTGCCAATTACCTAGATAAATTAACAGAAGGAGTTTCTTCAAATTAGAACCTATGATAACAACAGACACTGAGAGGCAACAGTGTACTCCTATAAATCTTTTGATACCTTGTTGCATCCTGGCACCAGGTCCTGGAGGAACTTCATCTTGAGCGTAATCTTCTCTCTTCTAACCTATTAACCCACAATCGAGGACAGACAGTGAGAAATTTCGCGCTCAAGCACAAATACAACTGAAGCAACAACTGGTGGTAAAAGGCAAGAGAAGTTTCAGGGTGTACAACTTACCCTCTCCGCGAGGCTGTGGCTGTCAGTGGCCTGGCCTCTCCTGGCCCGGACATGGACGTAGTCCCTGGGCGGCTCGTCCGCCGCCGGCTTGGACTTGGAGCTCTTCCCCTTGGCCTGCTTCCGCGCCGCCCTCTCCCCGCCGGCCGAGCCGTCGCTCGCCCCGGCCTCCTCCTCCACCTTGGGCCTCACCTCCTCGATTTTGCATTTCTTCGCGTCGGGCCCCGCCGCGTCCCCGACCTGCTAACCAGAGACCGGCGGTCATGTCACGTACAGCGCTAGTAGAAGAAGAAGAGAGCAGCCAAGCAGAAATGCGCGGCGGAAGAAGAAAAAAAAAAGTATTTTGAAGCAGAGGCGCTCGGTTGGTCGGGTCCCGCACCTTGGCGAAGCAGGAGGCGGCCTCCTTGCCCTTGCCGGCGGCGGGCGCCTTCCTCTTCTTGGCGTTCGCGCCGTAGGCCCAGGCCGGGTCGGAGACCGAGGAGCCCTCCCGGGACGGTGCGCCGCCGAGGTCCCCGCAGTTCCCTTCGGCGGCCACCCCGAACGGACCTCCGCCGCTGGCGAAGCCGGGCATCCCCGCGGCCCGGTCCCCGAAGCCCGCGGCGCCGCAGAGGGTGTCGAAGAAGCCGGTGTCGAGCCCCGGCACGCCGAAGTCGGAACCCATGAGCAGCCTGGCGACGTAGTCCCCGTCCATGGCTCGACCGATTTCCGGCAGCGGCAGGGGATGCAGGCGATGATTGCGGAGGCAGGAAGGAAGCAAACCGAGTGAAGCTGGTGATGGGAGGTGGACTTGGGGAAAGTGGTGGTGGGTGCGAGACTGCGAGGACGGACGGTAGGTGGGTGGGAGGGGACTCCGCGGATTGATTTATAGGGGAAAGGTTCGGGCTTTGGGCTTTGTAGTGGTGGAAGGCAGCGCGGCGCGGCGCCGAGCGGAGCGGAGATGCTTGCGGTTGCGGCGGTGGGCTACCGGAGGAGGTCAAAGCGAAAACGAGGAGCGGGGTAATGGTAATGGTGGTGGGTAAACCTTGCCCAGCTACGGGAAGGAGTGGAGGAGACACCGCACCGGGATTTCCGCTGCGGAGACGAGATGTTTTTTACGGTTTTACCCCTCGCTCCGCTCGGCGGTGCCAGTGCTTAGTGGAAAAAAAAATACGGTGTGGGTTTAACTTTTTTTTACGCGCGTGTGGCCTCGTGATTGGAGAGCACGAACGGGGTGCTCCCTTGTATTCAGGGTGGGTGTTCGGAATTTCCCAAAATTTCGGGACGGGAAATTCGGAAGAAACAAAATTCGGCATTCACAAACCGATGAATTTACATGAGAAATTTGAATTCCTGCCAATTCGGGATTCGGTATCGGAAAATTCCGAATTTTCCGAAGTTCAGACCTTAGTTTCCCAACCGGCGTCCATACTCGGCTTCATGGACGAGTAGGCTGGGATGTGCACGGGAGACTAGGGTTATTGCTGGCTTGGCTAGACCACTAGCGAAAAAAGACCGGGTCCAGTCACAATTCACCGGACATAGCGTGCTTGGGATTTGATTGGGCTGAAAAAGACACGTGTTTCACCTCGGTCTTTGGGCTTTTTTATTTTTCGGGATGAACGGCAATTTCGGGATTCAACACTACATTCCCGAATTACCCGAAATAAATTCGGGATTTCAGAACTGCTTCCTGAAAAAACCTTCGGGATTGTCGAGTTCGGGAAATTCGGGATCGGGATCGGAAAATTCGGGATTCGGGAAATATGCCCACCCCGACCTTGTATCACGGCCGCTGATTATTTTCAATTTGCTTGCGAATAGTTCACGGTGGTGCGACAAAAATTGTTAGAGGATAGTTTTGTTTTTGGAGTACAACTGTAGTTTACATCTGCGTGTACAACGCGGTTGTGCTTTTGTAAATCAACCGAGCATTTTTTCTTAAAAGATCTAAACTAATTAAAACGATGATGGAACCAAAAATAGTAAGTATATCTTTAGTTTAAAAATTGTTTATGTTTACCCGAGACTTGGCATGCACATGTTGTGATGTGCAATTACCAGTTTCTCAATGTGTCGCTAGTCTAGCTTATAGCCAGTATATATGATGTTCCGACGTGAATAGATACTGGACGTAAATCTTTGAAGGCTCATACCAAGACCATCATTCAGAAGTTGATAGCCCATCAATCCGAGCCTTCACATACTCGCTTACTTACATTGTACCCTCTCAACTTAATCTATCTCGGGTAAGTTGTTTTAAAACCTTTACATAAAATTGTGCTTGTCGATGTAGATATCGGCCCACTATACGAAATTCATTACAAAAGTGGTACGGAATTATTTTGAAAATTGGGGTGGCCTTTTGGAGATGGTCATCCGGGCATTGTACAACCGGTTTGGTAGGCGGCTTGGGAATGTGGTTGATGTCGTTGTGAACGACCCATCTTCGTTCTTTTTTTTTTCATTTACTTTAGTTACTTTTGTATTTTTTTAAACACCATTAAGACTATTTTTGTGCCAATAAAAATTTGCAGTAAAATATAGTTGTGCACGCTAACCTATGAAGAGCCCCGTCTTCGAATTATGCGTAAATCTCAAAAATAAAATCATATTGATGCATATATGCCTTTATGCACTCGTGTGCGCTTAAGGAATATGTGTAAATTTGAACAACATAACATGAGCCATGGACTCATGGTGGGTGAAACGTTCACCAATGTGGAGGCTAGGTGGTGGCTCCCGTGTACCACATTTGTGTTTGCACGTCCCATTTGAAGAGTTTGGGTGCAGAGCTATAAATATATATCGGGCAAGCTATCGGTTTGGTTGAAACGGAATTGAATGGGTCCGGCTACCCACCAGCCAAATTGCTTCGCTCCAAGTGGAATTCGGACGCAAAAGCTACCGCACGAGGATGCCTATATACTGTATGAAAAATGAATGCATGCTTGCCTGCCTAAAGTCTATATAGGCTTTTATATCGATCGCTGCCCTGATTAGCAGGCATGCCTATGTTTCCACTTAATTCGATTGTCTTATTGGCGGCTCACGCAAGGCAGTCCGCAATAGGCATGAGTTGCACGAGGATTTAATTTCTGCGGTGTTGCATGAATAGTATTCTCCCTAGATAGTAACTGTTAAAATGGATGTATTTAGATATATTTTAGCTCTAAATACATCTATTTTACTGACATTCTTTTCCGGAAGGAGTAGTATATATGAGAGGTATACTCAGTAGCGGACCTAGGAATATTTGGAAGCCCGGGCAAACAGTAATTTAGAGGCTCAGAATGATATTTTTTAGTCTGTACAAACATCAAATACGGTATGAATACACTACGTCGGCCGGCCGGAAGCCCGGGCAAGCGCCGGGTAATAGGGGCGCTGCGTCCGCCACTGGGTATACTCATGAAACATCTTTTGAGAGTGATAATATCATCCTAGACACTTACTCCCTCTGTCCTTGAAATAGACATCAAATTGGTATATTTTGAAACTTCATTTCAAGACGAATTTAGTGATACCTATTTAGTGTCATAAAAGTTGTTATATTTTTTTAATAAAGTTAGTAAAATTTTATTTATCATAAAAAGTAGAAGTAACCTTATTTGCAGACGAAGGGAGTAGTTGTTTGTCGGGTGTTGTCAAAAAAATTATATGCGTAACAGAGCGTTTTGAATAACATTTTTTCGGAAAGCGACCTTCTCTAGCCTCTCTGCTTGATTTGCGCATGCAATTATATCAAAAATCGATTGTGACTCCCTAGCACCTTAGATATTTTTTCCTTGCGAAGGCCGTAAACAAAAATAGAAAATGAAGATCTTGATCTTTACAAGATTATTCAGTTTCTGCTAAATTTATATAAAAGTGACGATTATGTATAACCACAAACATATCATTAATTTATTTTCGGTTACGGTTCGCTAGAAGGTAAGTTTTAATGGCTCCCCAATGATAACGTTGCCATTAAAAGATGACTTACTTGGCTCTAGTCAGTATCTCTCAGATGTCTTTTTCCGAAATGGAGGCATAGCCCCAGCCTCTGCATCATGGCGGCGCACCCAACCATTTTGCATTAAAAATCAAAAGTAGCATAGTATTGTTTTTAATTTATTACAATCATGGGTCAGCAAAAGTGGCGACATGAACCAGTCAATGAAACAAAGCAGAAAGAGTATTGTGTTTAAAAATCATCTCAAATGTCCTATTTTCGAAATGGAGGCATAGCCCTAGCCGCTGCATCATGATGATGCACACAATCATTTTCCTTTAAAAATCAAAAGTAGCGGAGTATTGTGTTTAATTTATTACAATCATGGATGGTCAGCAAAATTGGTGAGATGAACCAGCCAACGAAACAAAGCGGAACTACAAAGTCTACACATGTTGAAGTCGTCTAGTGTGCTCCCACCCCTATAGTGTGCTTCCGTGGCAAGAGAAAGGACCACATATGTATTTAATAGATCGCTTTTGGAACAATCTGTAAGAAATGAGCATCTCCGGTCTTGTTAAACACTGCGTCACTCCGGCAGTTTGATATAGAACAAAAATATATAAATATCTCACAAACACGTGTCTTTCCAAAACCATCTATTAGTTTCGTTAGCTTTCATAGCTACTTGAAAGAATGGTCTAGAGTAGACTAATTGCATAGATACTCTTGTCACATTGCATCTTCATTTAAAAGCTTAAACAATCACTTAACGGGCAAGCATTTTTTTTTATGGTAAGGTGTCGGCCCCCCAAGTCCACATGGTCCTCCGGTCTAGAAAAAACACTCTACTTAGTTAACGATATCTCCTGTTTATCTACATTACTTAGCTAGAATAATACGGATTTATAATAGGCAGCTCTAAGAAGAAGAAGAAGCTATACATCGGCAAATTCGTGAAACCCAATGTTAAATAAAAAAGGTGTCCCTCCATAGGATTGACCATGATGCCCACTCTATCACCACGAACAAACTCAGCAATCTAGTCCACGTCCCTACGTGCGCCCTTCACACGCAACTTGCCGGAGAAAATACTGTTTGGTTTTATTATATGGCTTGTTAATTAAAGTCCATCTTGAAAATCGTGGACTTTTAAAATCAATAATCGTAGATTTTATTATAGTAATCCGGTGATGGTGCATGGTACGTGTTTGGATGCAAGAAGCGATCAAGGGCAGGAGTGGTTTCGATGGTAGACAAATCCGGTGATGGTGCATGGTACGTGTTTGGAATTCATTCATCAAGAGGTACGGCCGGCCCGGAGAAAATAATGGGTTCAGGTCGCGCTTAAACATTTAAAAGTAAAGACACGGTGATCAACTAATCATCCTATCATATAAAAATGTATATATATTTATATGTGCATTCATCAGAATGTTAGCTACTACAGTAGTACTACAATCAAAGCCGAATTTGAGGTCTACTAGCAGGCTACATCGATCTTTTGCGGCCGCCCGGGTGCTACATAAGCAAACAAAATAAACGAGGCCGTACGTACGTGGCCATCTTCTCCAACCAATCGATCGATGCATGGTATGCTGTGCTCTCGTCGATCGGCCATGGCAGCAGATTCGGTTGATATATCGTCAAGCCGCTCTCTGCTTATACAATGGAGCTGAAAGATATGCAATATGATGTTGGCCGGTGTACCGCCGTGCATGCATGATCACCGAGAAAGCACGTACACGCAGGCCGGTAGCTGGATCCTCCTCCGTCCGTCGCAGCACACGTCGCTGTTCTTCAGTTGCCACTTCATTTTCCCTTTCTCTTTGGCCATCTTGGATGGGGGAGAGAACCTGGGTTCCTAATGTTTACTACTCCCTCCGTACTAAAATAAATGTTTTAGCAAATATTAATGTACGTCTTTAGACATGAAACAAGTTGGGTCTAGATACATCTGTATTTGAATAAATAAAAATCATTTATTTTAGTACGGATGGAGTACATATTTGATATTCACCTAACCAAAATTGTAAAAAATACAATAAGTAGGAGGGGTTTAATCATGAATCCATTGATTCTTCTCTTTAATTAAAATTTATTTTTACTTAACGGCTTTTTGTAATTAAATATGGGGGTGATGAGAGGGGATTTAGTTGGCGGGTACAGCTATATGTCAAAAAGAAACTTGCATCTGAGATCTTTCTAGGGGTTAGTAGATCTTCTTATATGTCTATGTTCTACTTGTAAGACTAAAATAGGGATTAGGCTGTGGAGAGATGGATGAGTGGTTGATAGCTCCGGTCTGGAGAACCAGTATAGTTATGGAGGGTTCGAATCCCCCCCCCCCCCCCCCCCCCCCCTCTCCTTTTGCTTATTGAATATGCTTGTTTCGTCAATTTTGTATCTTTATTATGTACCTCACCTTTTTTTTATAAAAATGAATGAATGGCTCGGCTAGATGGAATAACCAATGCTTTGGCAAAGACAACTTCGAAATCGCAGTCTGAAAGCCAGACTTGGAACCAGTGGGAGGTCCGACATATCAAAGATGGTGCGAACATTTTCCCGATCGAAATCAGCGCCCTCTCGCCATTGTCCTTGATCTCTACTTGTATCTTTACTCTCTTGGAGACGATGTCGTGTGAATGGGTACCTTAGAGCATCTCCGACGATGCAAAAACGCTGAAAACGGAAACCCAAGATAGTGTTTTGCCCCCAAGACGTGTCGTTTTTCATCCGGCGATTGTCCTCGAGGGCACCAACGGCTGGAGATGCTCTTATCCGTGTTGGGGCTCCAGGTGGCGATGCGCTAGGTCGTTACCCCCATCCTAGGGGTGTCGTTGTGAAGCTTCGGTATCACCTCAGTCTCGTTCCGATGACTTGGGTGGTAAGTTCTGTTCTCCTTGCTCTCTTTTTTCTAGCTTTGATCTATTTTGAAAATATTCTTCTCATCATTTTATATCGGTTGGGCCGTTTAGTAGTACGTAGATTTTTTCTTTTAGCAGAGGATAGTTCGTGTTATTCGCCGAGGGGAGGAGACTTCGTGGCGCGGCAGTACGCTCGGGTTAACTCATTTGGATCACTGCGTGCATCTCTAAGACGAGATTAATATACAAACCAGCTCGACGCCGCCGCGTCGTCACATGCACTGCTACCGTGCTTAGCTAGTTAAAACTTGTTAATTAAGCGGGAGCCAGCGACGAGTTCACACTCACAACACGCTCTGTTCTCGGCGCGCCGCGGCCCCTATGTGACGCTGGCGCTGGCGACGCAGCAGGCCCTTCCTGAATTGCGTGTATAACTTTGACCATAAGTTTTGATAAACAAAATATAAGTTACTGATTTGCCACCAAAGTTACATTGTGAGAAACTTCTTCCCGATACGAATTCAATGGTATTACTTTATAAAGTTAAATCTTGATCTCATTTACTGTCAACCAAAAAGGTTGCAGATACAAAAAAAGTCAGTGCTACATTCACAGTTCAAACAGAGTAAATCGTGTTTAGAAATTGCACACACAGGTAGCACTACTCTTCATTAACCATGGACTTTCAACCAGACTATGTTTTCTGAGAGTTTGTTGATTAATCATGGGACTTGACTGGACCGAGATGTGATGCTGCTGCTAGGGTAAGAAGAACAGGTCGCCTAGGTACCACTATATAAAACCCAACTGCCAGGAATATAGTACAGAGATGATTAGGTGCATCTGGGTGGTGTTCCTCCAGCACACCATGAATGTCGAATCAAATCGTGTATAGTACTACATCTTCTTCTTCACCTTCTTCTCCTTCTTCCCGGTTACGAACTTGCGTGCGAAAGGACGGTCCTCGGACGATTTGATTATTCACCACTCCTCCGCTCAATCATTTCATGCTACGTGAAGGAGGAATCATGGCCATACCATTATAAAACAATGGTGGTTTCTATATATTTCGTGACTAGAAAAATGAGATTATGCTTACCGACTTGCGATCGATAGAGCGAGAGAACATTTCTGCCCCAACGAATGGTCTTTGGACTTTTGTACCGCATATTCGAAGTAATAGTAGTATTTTAGTATCACTGAACTGGGGCAACTGGACAGATACAAAATGTTTATATATTTCTGCATGATTGTTCATTTGGTATAGGTTTGGTAATATGCTCTAGCTTAACCCTGTCGCTACTGCTGGTTTAGTGGTGGTTGGATCTCAACTAACGGCAAAAGGGTAGGTTGGTGCCTTGCTGGATCGGCATATGTTAAGGCATCCGTATGAGAACAAAAGCAACACAGGTATACTAATAGGCAGAGTCAAATCAATCACCGGCAAAAGTAAAATCAAAATGTTATTGTGTTAATTAAGATCCCTGCATTTCTCCGTGCTACTTATGCATTTTTGTCGGCGGTTTATAGGATCCATGCACTTTTTTCCTGCAAATTATTTCCTTCTTTCTTCCTCTACTTCTCTAGTTAATCCTTCTTTCAGGTTTAAAAATCAGTCTCAGTTCCTCTTTGGTTGGGGACGGCTGCTGCCTATGCCATGTGTGTTCTTCATGTTGGCACAAAGGTGGTGTATTGTTAGGCCAAAAAATCTAAACATTAAGCTATCGTCATGGTTACACGCTACTGCTACGTTGAAACTGTTGGAAAACTGAGATCGATAACTTGCAATGCACGGGGCTGGCAACTGCTAAAATAGAAGTAGTACAACTTTGCAACGCATGAACCGAGGCAAGTATACTGTACACCGCGAACTACTCCACTCCATGACCTACCCTAACCGAGTTTAACATATTCTATAAGAAATGCTTGCGCACGACTCTAGTCGAACGTCGTACAGGTCGCAGCCACTGTGACAAGAGACCAACCGAACCCGTTCCAAATTTCAGCAAGTTCAACCATGGGTTCTGCAAAATGGAGCTTAAATTACAAACAAATATTGTCTCAGCCTGACGTTCCAAAGGAAAGCTAGAAAACCCTTGCAGCTACAGCTAGCAGTAGCTAAAGCAGGCGAAAAAAGGTGGCGACCATAACCTTTCCCCAGATGATAAACAAAGACAATCCACACTCATACGCATCAAAACAGCTGTACTTATAGCACGAGAGCATAATCATTATCGATAGCAAGATGATTAACAGTGTCGAATCCCTGAGAAAAAACACAACGGATATCACAATTCCTGGTGAAGGATATTAAGTCTACTACAGGAGAGACCGATCCAAAACTACTACTGTTCGAAACATTTCACTCATCCTCCTGGCTACGGAGCCTAGCAAGCTTGTTCGTGACCACGATGTCGAGCTGAGCAGCACGCTCAACTATCGTCTTGCGCTTCTGAGTGGACACATTATGTGCGATTTCAGCGCAGTAAGTCCTGTTTGAAGAAAGAGACTAGTATCAGGAAAACACTACCAGAAGGGGCTACACACATGGAAAATAACTGCAGCCAACCAGCTTAGCGAGTTTCGAAATGCATTACCTGTTGTGCATCATAAGCAGCTCCAGCTCAGAGATATTGTGCACCACGAATTTCTTGAACTTGTTGGGCAGGTAGTGCCTGGTCTTCTTGTCAGAACCATACCCAATGTTGGGCATCAAGGTAACTCCCTTGAATTTCCTCCTGACACGTGAATCGATACCCTTTGGCCTGCGCCAGCTTGTCTACACGTAATAGCAAAGGTGAATTAGTAAACATGATGGATAGCAGCTTCAGCAACTATAGAAAGACAAATACAGAAATTAAAACAGAAAAGAAACGTGCACGCATTTGGCGTATCTACCAAGAAGACTAAACTATTGATGAAAAAACAGAAAAATAGTCGAGGTGTGTAGATAATCCACTGTACTGAATAGCTAAACTCTTTATGGCGACTATTACATAAGCACACAAACAATGCAAACGGATAGCAGAATAAGCCTTTGTGACAAAGCAACTAGGATTAGCACAAACTGGTAGATGGCATACGGTGCAGCATCCAATTTCTGCTAAAGAGGTTGCCCAAATGCATTGTAGTAATCAAATGGGTGTAACAGACATGATACCATCATAGATGAATCATAGGGTATGTGACTGTTATGCAGAAATATTGCATGAGTGCCATGCATACCAGGATAAAGTCTAACCAAGGATGACCGAGAAGCTTTCGCAGAATTTCAATATCATGCCATGCTAAATGCAGCAGGCATACATAACCTCATTCAAAATGCTCCGCGCAACATACACAACAAACTCTCATGAACAAACACACAGCAGCTTAAAGGAAAATTCTAGTATCCAGAGCACCATACTGATCCGTGGTGTCTACACGGAAAATATGACCCTGAATGATAGATACTTCAGCAACTATATCAAGACAAGTACAGAATGAAAAACAAAATAAGAAACGTACACGCATTCGGCATAGTACTTCCAAGAAGACGAAACAATTTATGACAAAACAGAAAAACAGTTGTGGTGTGTAGATAATCAAATGGCACTGAATCATTATGGCAGCTATTACATAAGCACGCAAACACCGCAAACAAAAAACTGAATAAGCCTTTGTAACAAGGCAACTAGGATAAGCACAAACTGGTTTAGATGGCATATAGTGCAGCAACCAGTTTCATATAACTAAATAACAGGGTATCTGACTTTATTATCCAGAAAAGAATACCAGGATAGAATCTAAACAAGGATGACCGACACACTTGGAGCAAGCACTGATCTAACAAGCTTTCATTATTTCATATCATGCTAAATGCCGAAGGCAGAAGGCATGCACAATCTCATTTACAGGCTAAGCTCAACATACACAACAAAGTCTCAGGAACAAACATAACAAAGCTAAAAGGTAATTTCTAGTGCCACATTCACAGCACAACATACTATGTCTACATGACAGTTAGACTCTGAATGACCACAATGCAGTACAGTTCATCAAACAACAAAACCATTCCCAGTGCGCTCACTAAACACCAACCCCCAGACCAACTCTGTAGCCACAATTACACAGACAACACCAGCAACTTACAGCCCCTGCAACTTAACACAGCATCTGAACCAGATCCAAAGATAGATAGCAAGCAGAGGAGGGTGTTCTCTACGGGAAAACAAAACTAAGGGGTCGCGGTTCCATGCACAAAAAACACCACCGAATTATCTGCTGCCATTTCAGGCTGCAAGCAAAAGGCCACAGACCTAACACAGGCTAACGATCTGCTGTCTCGTGGACTAAGACTCTGACAACAAATGCACACACAGCGACAACTGCACGTCTGACACAGATGGATTCGTCCAAAGCTAAGTCTAACACAGATGGATTCGTCGAGCCTTCACCTTGAGGCCGATGTAGCGGTCGTGGTGCGGCCTCTTGAAGTGCTTGACCCGCTTCTTCACGATCTTGGTGGTCAGCAGCGGCACCGCCATCTGCACGCACGGAGGCCAACATATGGAAGGGAGGGTGTCAGGTCCTCGGTCGAGAAGAGACGAGAGTGACGGAATCGGCGAGAGCCGTGAATAAATCGGGAGGCGGGCGGCGGGCGACGAGTGTCAGTACCTTGCAAGGCGAGCGACGGAGACTGCTGGCAGCGGCGGCGGAGGCGGAGCTGGGGAGAGTGCGAGGAGGCTAGGTGGTGGGCACTGCGAGAAGAGATAAACCCTAGACGGTGGGCTCGGCCCAGGTGGGGTGCACCGGCCGGCCGTAATCTCAGCGATCATGGGCCTTGTTAACATCCGACGATGCCCAGAAGTAGGCCATTTTCACGTGTTACCGGCCCGCCAAAGAAGCAAGCCGCGGATCTGTCCATTATTTATGGGCCGGTTCTTTCTCCCGTGGTTGGGCCATTTACTTCCCTTGCTTCCCCAGTCAAAATTTAGAAAGCATCGCGATCGTATCGTACTCAGGTCAGGAGTGATTCCGTGGCCGGGATATTCCAGTTCCATCTTTCGCCGGTTGCTCGGTTAACAATACCATAAAAATTTCAGGCCTTTGTAGAAGAGGATTCAAAGAAGCAATCCAGCAAACCGAGTGGGACTCGAATCAAGCTCGTCAGTGAATTTTCCAAAAAATGGTTCCAGAGTACCAGCCCAGTTCCTGGCCTATTCAGTTCGACGGAGTATAAGTACACCTAGGAGCCTGGTTGCCTCAATTTGAGATCCCTGCAAGCAACTTCGAAATCTTGGAGAGACCCTGTAGCTTATGAAGAAGTCTGAGAGTATCATCGCCGAAGCTCTCACTATGGCAGGCACTTCGTCGGAGCCGGTCGAGACTACGGTGGGCACGTCGCCGGAGGAGCTGCCCCAGGACATCCTGATGGTTATCTTCGCCACCTTTGAGATCCCTGACCTCGTCCGCGCCGGCTCCGTCTGCTCCTCGTGGCGGTCCGCGTACTCGAGGCTGCGCAGCCTTGGGCGCTACAAGCTCGCGCAGACGCCATGCCTCGTCTACGCCTCCGAATCAGCCGGCGAGGAGAGCGTCGCCTGCCTCTACAGCCTCGTGGACAAGCGGGTGTACAAGCTACCTCTTCCTCAGCCGCCATTCAGCACCAGGCGTCTGATCGGGTCCTCGCCGCAGGGCCTGCTGGTTACGGTCGACGACAGGTCCGAGATGCACCTCGTCAATCCGATCACCGGTGAGCAGATCGATCTCCCCTCGGTGATCGGCATCGAGCAGGTGAAGCCCGTCTATGACATGTGCTCCGGTGCTCTTCACAAGTATGAATTCTCGTGCCACTCTGCAAAAAGGGTTTACGGCCCGCCATCGGTCCTTGATCTTGCCGAGCTCAGGGACTACCTTCACTACAAAGCCTTTGTGTTCTCTGATGCTCGCAACAGATGCCTTGTGGTGCTCATCCACAATCCGCTTTCTCAGCTCTCGTTTGCATGGGTAGGGGATGATGGAAGATGGACATGGCTGCCACCATATACCAACTATGAGGACTGCATTTACACGGATGGTCTGCTGTATGCACTGACTAGTTATGAACGAATTCTTGCTTTCGATCTTAGTAGCACTGTGGTCACGATGAAGATGATTACGGGGAGCCCCGAGCCTAGAAGGTGTTTGACTGCGTACATCGCGCAATCTCCATCATCGGGCAATCTTCTTCAAGTGTGGAGGTCCTATCAGCACTGCAATGTAGAACCTAAGCCCGGGGAATCTGTGTTTTGGAACACCGAAAAACTTAAAATATATCAACTTGACGCTGCAGGAGAGAAAATTGAGGAAGTCAGTTCCTTGCCGGACCATGTGTTATTTCTTGGGCATAATCAGACACTTTGCCTAACCGCCCAGGAATATCCAGCCCTCAAGGCAAATCATGCATACTTTACCGACGATAGTGTGCTTTGGACAAAGGGATTCAAGAATAAACACTGTGATATAGGGATTCTCAACTTGACTAATAATCGAAGGGAGAAAATTAGGTTTGCTCAGCATTGGTCCAAGTGTTCAGCTCACGTGTGGATTACTCCCAATCTTAAAAGGATGAACTTTGATTTCACTAAAAATAGGAGAAAGTATCCGTGGAAACCAACTTTCGGTGGAAACTGGTGAAAACCACAAAAAAATCGTATTTGGTGTTCGCTACATCTGTTGTTGTCCAAGCTAAATCGACATGGCCCATCTTAATCTAGATTCATTCCAGTATTCCACAATCAAAAGCAACAAAATAGACCAGAGAAAAATTGTTCAGCAAGGCGACAAGTTACATAGGATAGCCAAAGTCATCGATCTATTCCATTATGACAACGAGACTCCTCTGTTTGATCATGGTAAGAGAAGGTTGCTGCCTCTACTGCGTTTACCCCACTTGAGAAGAATCCCAAACATTTCTATTCGATTCAAAAAACTAAGGTTTGCTTGTTCCGGAGGATGATCACACTGAGCCTGGCTGTCTACAGCTCACTGCTAACATCTTCGTCCTCGTCTGATTTGCTGGCTGGCTCGCCATTGACTGAAACAAGCTCTGTATCGAAAATGAGAGTTGCTCCACCTGCAAGCAGAGAGAACAAAACAGAAAGGCTCAGGTCAGAAATCTGCAAGACAAAAGATGCCTGACAAGTGAAAAAGTGCATAGAAGACATCCACTAGGAGAATTCTTCGGAAAAATATAATTGTAACAGTACCCTGATACTGCGTTTACCCCATTTCAGTTTTATCTTGAAAAGACTCCAGTCCAGCTTGAATGCAACGTAAACTCTAAAGACGAAAGGGTTCAAAATGACATACCAGGAATGGTAGGAGGTGATCCCGAATCCCCGTAGCCGAGCTTTGAAGGGATCTTCAGCTTCCTCTTCTCACCAACACACATGCCCAGAATTCCCTGATCCCATCCTACAGGATGACATATGCAGATTCAAACATAGAACATAATCATAAATGAAAAATCTAGTTACCAACGGGGGCCTTTCACACAATTACCTTTGATCACTTGACCAGTGCCCAATTCAAATCCAATTGGGTCACCTCTTTCATAGCTAGAATCAAAAACTGTCCCATCAGTAAGTTTTCCCTGGTGACAGAAAAGACACGATTCAGAAGGAAAAAATCATGTCAGAAATGAATTCCTATATCATCCAGCATTAAAACTTCTTTTGAAAACATGGAACGGGGATGAGGGGTGACAATTTCTAGTGTATATTTTAGCTATCTTCACAAGGACAGGCCTGGCGCAATGGTGAAGTACTCCCCACTTGTGCCAAGAGGTCCTTGATTCGACTGTAAAGCTTGACTCGTATAATTCTTGTTCAGACCCCACCTAGTGTGGGAGCTTCTAGCACTGAGGTCTGTCCTTTTTTAATTTTAGCTATCTTCACCATGGATCAAATGATGTTTTGTAGCTTCTTCAAAGAAAATCCACGTTTATTTCAATCAAAGAAACCTCAATGCAATTCGTAAAAACCTTAGGAGCATGGAAGGAATTAGTTTTTTATGGTTTAAAGGACTAAGTTAAGGCATGCAAGTTATTGAATTCCACAATACAGTTATCAAATTTTACAATAAAAATGAATCTCAAGTTAGCACTCTTCAGGATAATTCTCATGGCTTAAAACATTGCAAAAGAAATAAAAGAGGCAGGTTGCACAGCAGAATGTTGAACTTACACGGTAGTGAACTTTAACTTGGTCTCCTTTGTGAGCTGAAATGCTGCAGGACTCTGGCTTGAACTGAAATTTGCATCACAGACATAATATCAACACAAGAGTCCGATGAAATCAATGACAAAATGTTGGAAGCTATTATCTACGCTCTGCTGCAGTTCAGCTTGAAATCCAATATCAAGGTAGCAGTTGGATTGATAGCAATGTATCTTCAAGATCAGTTTGTGCACCGGATTCTAGATAATGGTGGTGTTCATGTCAAGGCTCTGTTGATACTTTGCTTGCTACACTAATGGTTTTAGGTAATCAGCTGTTAACTGGCTACGCTGAACAAGAATAATGATCTATTACTCTGCAAATCCACACTTTAGACCTCACTTTTAACAGCCCTGTAACCATATGGTTTAACAGAAACATCACTCTCACTCACCACCAGAATGCCTCAATTTTACTGCAGAACTTTCTTTCGTAAATATGGTCACGGAAACATCACATCACTCTCACGACAACTTGCTTTTCCGCAAAATTCGATCCAACCAGAGAACGTTATCTAAAGGATCTAGCCCAACTACACGTCGGATCTAATGAAAAATGATGACCGTATAACCACCCCATCTGACGTCAACCGAAGCTAAGCCGCACCGGGCCGACGCCGACGAGACAGGCAGAACTAAGATACCCAATTCTAAACGCGCACAGGCAAAAATCCATTCATGCTGCCAGAGAAGAGCCCAGGGACAGGTACCTTGACGCCGATCTGGAGCTCCGACACGTCGGCGACCTTCTTGGCGGAGGCTGCAAGGAACGGGGCCAGATCGGATCAGAGAGCTGCGTACGGTACGGGTGGGCGTCCCCTGGATCGGGGCTACTACGGCGGGCGTACTTACCGACGAGTAGCAGCGCGGCGGCGACGGCGAGGACGCAGAGAAGAAGCTGCGGCTTCGCCATGGATGGATGCAGCTGGGGTTTTCTTCAGGGGAGTGGATTTTGGCCGGACTTGTGAGGGGCTGTGTGTGTTTATAGAAGAGCAGCCAAGTGCGGCAGTGGTGGTAGTGCCGATCTGGGTCGGGTTTTCGCAGTTTGGGTTGGGCTACCACTACCAGTCCAACCAAGCACGGAAACAGTCCATTAGCCCTGACTCAATACTTTTTTTTTTTGGAAAGTAGTACTATTTTATTTACAAACAAAAGACAAATCTTCCCAACGAAAAAAATAGATATAGTGTACTGCATTTATTCCACATTATAAAATAGATGAAGTTTATCAATAACTGGATTTCATTTTGTTGCTAAAACATGTTGAAGAGCCGACGCAACTTGGCAGGAAGACTACGGATGAGACCGACAAAGACACATAGTCAGGTGGCGATACATCAACACTGCACTAATCGAAACCACATCTAAACACGAACGCAGTTCTTCAGTATCAGGTGATACCAGACCATCTTAATTTCATGGACTATCTACACGAGCACGACGGCACTAGTTCATCTGGGCACATATAGGACCAGTGCGATACAAAAGTATATGCAGTCGTCCTCACACGACCCAAATTGCAAGAGTTGCCACGGATTCAACAAGATGCACATGGCGAATAGAGAAAGCTTGCAGCTGAAGGAGGGCAGCAGCAGCATCAGTGCACCGAGTGGCAGCAGATAAACGGCATCCACGGCTGCTTCCTCACTTTGGATCTCTTGTCGACGTTGTTGCCATGGGGCAGCTTCGCAGGGGAGTTCCAGTATTGGTCAGTCGACCCTGGCTTCGCTGATGAGGTGTCGTCCTTGGCTGATGGTCGCCGCCTGAAGGACAGGACCCGCTCCTTGGTGCTGGGCTTCTTTTCTTTGCTCTCCAGGCTCGCCTCGGCTAGGAGGACCTTCAAGGGGACGGAGATCCTCCCTGAATTCATCCTTGAGCCGATGGCAGCAATCTCTTCGTTCTGTTTTTTCCCCTCCAGGCCTACTGTGCCTTCAGTCTGTTTCCGATCTTCAACACCATCCTTGCTTTGAACATTGTTCTCATTTGCACTACTTTCTTCAGCCTGTGCCTTTTCTTCAGCATTATCTGCGTGTTGCACTTGATACATCTCTTGTTTGCTGGTGCAATCAATTTGCCTGTTGTCAACATTATCTGTATTAAAATCTCTGTTCATCTGCTTTGCATTACTGTCTTCAGTCTGATCCTTTCGATGAACATTTTCTGTGCTTTGTACTGCTCCTACTTCCTTCGAACTAGTGGCTTCACACTGATTATTTTCCTGAACGGTTTCCATGCTTCTTACTATACTTGCTTCATTCACACCAGTGTCTTCAGACAGTTTCCCTTCTTCAACATTATCTGTGTGCAGTACTGCATTCAGCTCATTAGCAGTAGCATCTTCAATCTGTTTCTTTTCTTCAAAGTTATATGTAGTCTCTGCTGCAGTGATGTCTTTTGCAACGCCGTCTTCAGTCCCAATCTTTTCTTCAGCATATGTGCTGAGCGCATTGATCTCCTGAGAAACGGGCAATGTGCCAAACTCTGTTGGAGATACTTCAGATGACCCACAGATCATACCATTTGTATGTGAGTCGCCTTCCTGCTTGTTAAGGTTCACTGAGGCATCATGCAAGAAAATGTTCTTTGAAGGATCTGCACTACTGCTGACCAATACATCTTCTGCGCCAACTGCAAATCCCTTTTCATTTGACACAGCTAGCACGCGATCATCTACCAGAGATAATGAATAAATTTTAATGCACAAAATCATGTCATGCAAACTTGTAACACTCCACAGGGGGGGCATGATTCTACAATAAGACTACAACAATAAGACTTTTAAGTAATTTTAACATATGAAAATAATATGTTACTAGTCCTTTTGTTTGCATCATCCAATATTCATCCTAGAAGGGGGAAGTAAGTGACACATGTCATGTCGAAGGGTGATGTGTGAGTTGTTTGTGCATTCATGTATAAGAACATTATTGCAGGAAATAATGTTAGAACTGTTGATATTTATCAACTTTTAAGGTATATAAGATGGCGTATCACTTGCAAGGAAAACACTTACGACCCTAGACTTACTGTTCGAGGATTAGTTTACTGTTATTCTTCGATTCCCAACCAAAATATCAAGTGTTATGTTTTGAACTTTCTGAAGTCTCCATCAACGAACTGAGACATTACTAGTACTACAACAGAAATAATAACCACCATTTTCGACCAAGAATGCACGGCTAGACTGAAAACTAAGAATTATCACCTGAGATAGGACAGTGCGGCCCGTCAGAGACACTAGTTTGGTTGGAAACTGCCAGAGTTGTAGAATCAGTTTGCTGCTTTGATTCAACAACATTTGGTTCCTCAAAATGGTAACTTCCCGAAGATAGCTCAAATAAGTCCTCACTCCTTGTGTCATCTAGATTGAATGGATTCTTGATAGAAGACACTTGGTCCATTAGTAAGGTGACATGCTCCTGGCTTGAAGAAACTTGATATTTTGTAGGAACCTCAGTGTCAGTTTCCTGGTTGCCCTCCGCCACAGTAACAGATTGCTCAACAGCTTGTTGAGGCCTCTCCTCACAGGAGGAATCCAATTCACTGCCCTTTACTGAAATGCCTTTACTGTAGTTGTCTTCAGCAATGGACTTGAGCATGCCATCGACATTAGTAACAGCGAGATCATTCTGATAACCAGGTAAAGAGCATGCTGAATTTACTAGGATAATACTATCAACTGGCTGCTGAACATCTGAAGTACCTTGAACAGACAAGTTCTGTGAAGAGTGCTCTTTGGAGCAATCAGCAGAAGTATTCTCAGTGTGAATGAGCTTCCACTCGTCTCCAGTTGGCACAGCATTAGTTTCAGAACTAGATATTGTTTTAGATCCAATATTATCTGATCCTACTATTTCTGCTTTTTGTGATACTTCAGACATGCTTTCTAGAACGTCCATACCATCTTTCAAGAAGCTGTTCTCCTCCTTCCAGCAACATGCAGATTGTGATTCTGTGTCCGACATAAGCGGAGAGCGTTTCTGAAGAGCTGAGGTATTCAAATCACCAACAAACTCACCATAGCTAGACGTTTTATCAGACTTGCTGTCAACCACAACATCTGTACCGATGCTGCCAATGTCTGCTGAGCATTCATCTTTACCCCGGAGGATTAGGTCATGTTCATGCCCAACAAATCCAGGAGTTATATTCCCCAAAGAGCATTCAGCTTCATTTTCAACTTCGGATCCAGCAGGAAAATCAGGCATGCTTGGTTCTCTTGAAAACTGATCTTTGCATAATCCATTCATTTCAACAGAGATTACATCTGCAGCTACACTTGTACCCACTGAACTTTTATCCAGATTCTTGATTTCCTTAGGAATGTCTGACTCATGTGCTACTGGTGCACCATCTTCGGGATCTGATTGATGAAGAAAAGAAGATGCATCCTGGTACTCATCAAAACTATCTTCTCGTTCAACTGGATGTGCAATTGCAATTGGGGCAATTTCAGTGAAAGCTTTTGGCACTTTATGTAGAATCCCATTGGTGTATGACCTTGATAAATTTATTCCGTTGCCTTCATCTGCAGTTTCAAATGAATTATTAGTGGAATTAATCAGGCCAATTTCAGCACATCTACTGGTGGTGACTTGAATTCCACAGCATTAGGAGAAACACGTTCTACTAAAAACAGTAAATCAACAAGTCGACACACACTGCTTATCCTTGAAGAAACCGGTAAATTGATTCAATACAATTGGCACATGGCAGAAACAGCTGAAATGGCGGCATAACAGCATTTCTACTAGGAGCCTCAGCAGAAAGCATCAGTAAAATTCCTAGGAATTTTCAACAAGGTGCAACAAATGAGTATAAAATATTAAAGAAAATTAGAGGGGCAGAAAATGAGGTACAGAGGATCATTCTAGGTAGCAGTAAGGGTATAAGCAAAGTCATACTAAGAAGTCTAACTAGAAGGTAATATAATGAAGAGAACTTTAACAAAAAAAGTTCAATGGACAAAGAGAAACGAGGAAATCATCGCAAAAAAAGTTAATAATACAACTTAGAACTGCATCTCTTGCAATAAGCTTATCAAACAGTCAGAAGCAGCTACTGCAAAAGTTTGCCTTAAATGTGATATTGTGAACATAGGGACTAATTTAAAGTCATCTAATAGTAAGAAACTTCAGAACTGTCAGGTACTAGAACATTACAACATGGCCACAGGCGACAGGTAGGTACTAATAAAATAGGGCAACTCATGTCAACGCAACCAAATCTGAGATCATTTCACGTAGATAAATAAACGGCGTACATATATATCCAAACTTTGAGAGATCAGATAGGCACATAGCTAATGGGACTAAACTATTCCGCACAACCAACACAAACAAACCGCACATGTGACTAGGACAACATGTGGTGGAAGACCACTAAGAGGCAAGCTTATCAGCCAAAGACAAACCGATGTAGAAACGACAGGTTCCAAGATATCCTACCCAAGAGCACGACTAACGACAGATACGTTGGATTTCTATGACGAAATCAGGATAAACAAGGGAACCAACAAATCATTTCGCCCATCGCTGACTGTCAGACGAGGGAAAGAATCCAATGCAATCCACAAAGACAACTCTTATATATCGCTGACAAAACCAGCATCAGGCTCCCAACTTGCCACGAGACACGGCGAGATAATCTAGGAAGAGGAGGTGGAACCCCGTACTTGCGCCTGCCTCAGCGATTAGCGCCGGGACCGACTACTTTATTCATTCAACACTGGAGATTATTAAGTGTTTAACCCAAGCAAAGTTCAGATCTACAGTTCGGTCAGGGCGTTTGAATTGAAAAATAAAATCAAAACAAGGCACTCAAAGTGTCCCGCATCGTTATCACCAAACAAACTATTGCCCGAGGCCCCAGCCAGACCGAGCGGAACAAGAAAGCGCCTGCGGTTTCAGCTTTAACGCTAGTAATAGCCATGAAATGAATCAATCAGGCTATATTATTGTTCGAGGTCCCCCACGAACAGTACTCCACATTTTTCACTAGGCCGTGTGAGCTTTGTGGTTATAGCTCTCCGAGCAGAGGACGAGGGGGGGAAAGGCGACCAATCCTTTCGCCTTTTCAACCTCTAGCAAAGGAGAAGCGAAATAGCACAAAGCTCGATGGATGCAAGCTGTTAAAACTGCAAACTCGCCTATTTTCGACAGTTACACAAATCAGCTAGTATGACGCAGTGGACAGAAATGGCTGGGTGAGAAGAAGAAAAATGACAGGGGATGAACCAGAGAGCAGACCTGCGTTCTCCTTGTCCTCCGCCGAACCGACGCCGCCTCCTTCCGCAGATCCGGGCGACGCGGAGCCTCCGGTCGCCGCGCCATTGCCAGGCCCCTCCCCGTCTCCCGGTCCTCCCCCACCACCACCTACGGCGCACACGCAGACAGTCCACCCGTCAAAACCCACGAACCAGAAACAATAAAAACAAAACAAAACAAAACAAAACCGAATCGAAGCACCGCACGCACGGGCCAGTGCACGTACCTAGCAGTAGCACGCGGCGGTCCTCGCCCGCATTGCGCACCCCGGCGGCGTCGTCATCGGGGTCCGGCGTGGGCGGCTTGTTGCGGCAGTTCCTGCGGTGGGAGCGTCGGAGCTTGGCGCTGGGGTTGGGGTTGGGGTACTGGTGCCCGCACGCGTGGCAGAGGTGGCCCCCGCTGAGGCTGAGCGCGTCCTTCCCGCGCCGCGCCACCTCGCCGCCGCCCTCCGTCATGGCCCCGTCCACCGGCTGCTCGCTGCTCGGTCGGCGGCAATGGCACAGATGGGAACGGACCGGAGTGCTGCTCCTGCTCTGGTCCAGGAGAAAAGGAGACGAGAGAGACAAACGGCGGGGGGTCGGAGTTAAAAGGCCCGCCCGTGCTGCGGTGCGGTGCTGGGCCGGCGGCTGTCGGGTGGGTCCCGGCCGTCGGCGAGCGGGAGGTGGCGCCATCAATGCGGGCCATGTGCGTCGTGGACTCGTGGGGGATTCGCGCGCGGCGGGGAGGGAGGGAAAGGGGAAAGTATTGGGGTGGGGGTCCACATGTCACTCGGCTAGTGGCGTGGCGCGAGATCTGCCGTTGGGTGGGCGATGGACGGCTGGATGTGAGGCGTAGGGTTCGCTGGGGAAGTGGTGCGTGGGGGGGCGGAAAGCGATGCCGGCTCTTGTTCTTTTTGTTCGATGGGTAAAGGTTTTTGTTGCGCTTTACACGGTTTCCAATGGAGTTTGGATTGGCTTCATTATTTGAGAGGATAAATGTTGCATAGAGTTGCGGGAAGTGATACTAGGAGTGAGGTTACTAGCAACTCTTTGAAAACAATTAAAAATAATGAACTGTTTGCAAAGTTCAGACAAAAAGCAACTCTTTGTAGCATCAGCTCACCAGAATTCAAACCATAGGTTTTAGTCTGTGTGTTGCATTTAGGCGAAATATTCTTTCAGTGGGAGGCGATGTTTTCGTCAATCTCAAAACTCGATCCGCCGGCTTAGTATTTCGAGGTGCTCATAGGGGTAGGGTGTGCGTGTGTGCATTCATAGGGGCGAGTGTGCGCGCGTATTGTGAGCGTCTGCGTTTGTACTGTGTTTCTCAAAAAAAAGAACTCTTTGTAAATTTCAAAAACAAATGGCTCTTATAAAGCTTGATGAAAAAACTAAGTGCGGGAGTACAACCTAGTGGACCATTATGAACTTTACAGATATGCTTACGTATTTTAGAAAATACACTATTTTTGCGCAGACATATACACATGGAGATAGAAATAACGGGTTCTATGTTGGCGCACACACTCTCTATCTCATTGACCGTTGGGGGATAATAGTCTCTTACGGGCACTACTATTCCATTATTCTACGTGATTTCGGCTACCCCTTCATATTAGAAGTCTGATTACACTTCGACAACATGTATCTCGCTGACAGATGTTCGAACAACTCCTAGACCCTCAACTCTAAGCTTTAGGTGTTTCGGATGTATTCCATGACATGTACAATTGAATTGTTTAATTTATTTAATGCTTACAACTAGAAGCTCATACACTTGAAATAAAAGTTATAAACTATGAATATAGATTGCAATGAAGGGAAGAGAATCATGATTGGGGGGGGGGGGGGGGGGTGAGTGTTGATCCTAAACAAAAAATAATAATGTTTTTATATTCTATTTTGTTTGTTTTATTTAGTTTGCCACGACAATGTCCCATATTAAAAAAAAATGCTGACAATGGCCAAACAATGGTCTTACAAACCTAGAGTGCCAATGGTGATATATACGATCATGATATATATCATGACGTGGATATCTTGGCATCAAACTTCAACCCCATGCATAAAAATGTTCTTGAATGATTGATGTTGTTGCGTATGGAAAATAACAGTATTGACAAAACTAATTTGAGCGCTGGCGAATTGGCACATTGAGCTCTTTGGTTCGAAGGATTATGAGAAGAATTTTATGAATAGATTCCAGTTGCTTGGTTTTGTTTTGTTTTGTTTAGTTTGGAGGATTAAAAATTATTTGGATCTTTCCATCTATTTTACTTCCAACTTCATAGAACAAAATAGACTAAGAATAAATTTATGTTATTGTTTCAATGACACTGTGGTATATATCAATTGTTTCACCAACAATAAAAGAATGTATTCCAATGTGGAGCAAGCAAACAATGTGGATTACAATTTTATTCATTTTTAATATTTTGCGGGGAAAGCTCACCTTTCTCGCCTTTAAACGATGCAAATCCTACCGGTGACCATAACCGCAAAGGACACCTGGCCCCTTTCCTCGACCCACGCATATTGCTGGGGCCGATGCCCATTCTCTTTCCCGTGATCGATCTCCCTGCCACGGCCACTGGATCATCATGACCTAGTAGTTCATGGTGTTCCTCACTTTTCCTCAGCATTTTTGTTCAGAGGAAAACGGATTTGATATATGCATGTTCGTACGTGTCTTCAAGATCTGAGGCTGTTTGGTTGGGCTTATAGCCTGGCTTTTCACGCTTATAAGCGCAAGCCGAACCAAACAGCAAATTCGCGTCGTGCTTTTAGACAGCCGGACGCGCTTATTTGCACTGGGAGGCGAAAGCACGTTCGGAGGTGCTTTTCCTGGCTTTCTGCACATGAACAAATCCCACGCCTTGGCTACCCCTGTAACTAACTCGATATTACGAGCAAACTGCCCTCCCATATATTCCCACGACCCTTCAGGAAAGCGCCCACAATTCTGCCCCCAAGTTCATTTCCCCTCCTGTTTGAGCGGTAGAGCCGCCTCCAGCGTCGCCGGCCTTGGAACCCTAGCGCCGCCGCCCTTGGACGAATCCCCTCCGGCACCGGTAGGCTGGGAAACGGCCGCCGCCTTCTGTCTCCTTCCTCCCGTTTCCTCCTCCCCTCTCTCTCTCTCTCTCCCACGACCCCCAGCTCGCTTCCTCTCACCTGATCTACGAGGCCAAGATTTCTCCGGCGGACTTAACGACAACCGGCGGCGCTAGCTGTGCTTCTCCTCCGACCTACCCGCGCTGGTGCTCCGATCTGTCGCATGGACCATGCTGCAGCAGCCCCGTTACCTAGATCTGGCTGCCTCCGCTGCTCCAAGATTGGATCCATTTGCTGCTGTACATGTATTCTGGATTGATTAGGACGACATATATGTACTTTGGGATATGTATATTGATTAGGAAAATATAATTCTGATTTACGTGTATAGATTTAAGAATTGGACATATATGTGGTATATTGTTTCATATTTATTTGGATACATGTACATGTTGATTTAACATGTATATTTTCTAAAAATTCATATACTTATTGAAAAACATGTAATTTGTCTGACTTGTTTAGGTACAAAATAATTCAAACATTCAGGAAATATGAATATACTAGGCCATTATCGGTATAACAATCTCTCGGCATTCTAGGGGCATTTCAGACTTTTCACTACTAACAGCTGACAGCCGACAGCTAGTTTGCCAAACGGTTCCACCGCTCACAGCGGCTTTTCAGGACAGCACCTTTTCCACAGCTCACAGCCGACAGCTGCTTATTTAAAAGCCACAGCCCAACCAAACAGGCTCTTGAATGAAGGGCGTGCTAGCAATCGTGCTGCCCTGCAAGAAAAGCGTACATTACGGCCTGATTTCATCATCATCGTTCCGATCAGATCGGATCGGATCAGGGTAGGATGCACGAGTTTTGGGAGACCATATGAGTGTGGTCATGTCCGCCATCATCAGTACAGTACAGCTGCGACGTGACGAGAAAACAACGTGATTTAATCATGAAGATAATTATATACTCTCTCGAGCCCATCTGCTCCTAAACCTTAATTTGGCGCCTCCCGGCAATTTAGGTTGCCACTCCAGAGATAAGGGACATGGAGAGGACCCCGAGCTGCGCAACGCGTTGTAGTTTCGTCTCTAAAGTTAAGAGTTTGTTACTTTTCTCTAGCTAAATTTGTATGCTGCAACATGTTGTTCTTACTTTGACGAAGGTGTATGCCGCAGCAATGTATCCATCTTGTGAACCCTGAGCTTTTGTTAATTCAAAGTTGGATTTTCAACATTTTATCTAAAAATAGTTAGAGTTTGGGCAACCTGCAACGACGCTATGGTACCGATGACGACATTGTGCAAACAAGAATATGGTTTCCTCCGCTCCTCATTCGTCTCGTTGATGGTGGTCCTGTCGATGGCGTTGCTGATAATACTGGATCTTATATTTGTATGTGTGTTGCATATTTGCCTTGGGAGCGTTGTCTTGATCTTCCAGCTCCAGTTCAGACGGATGATGGTTGGCCAGCCCCGACACCGTCGAGAGCATGTGAGGTTTGTATTCCTAGTCTCCGTCTCGACGGACTCGGGGCGCTATACAAACCTTTAAATGTAAGTGTGTGACATCTGTGTAATCTACCATCGTCTGGTTTGCATCGGCGACTTCACTCAGGTGGTGGTGTTCCAAAAGTTTAAAGCACCGAACTTGGCTCATAGTGTGCCATCGATAGATGCACAAGGAAGAAGACATTGTTAACCCAAGGAGTTAAATGTCTTCTTCAATTTCTTTAAGTGTGTTTTCTGTAAGAGTTTGTTTGGCGTATTAGAAAAGGTGTGATTAATTAGGAAGAGGAAAATGATTACAAAATGGCGAAAAAAATATCTCGGGTTGTTTCTCAATGTAGTCACTGAGCGGGAGTTTTTTTCGCTTGAGTCCTTGTTGATACTAGTGTGCTCTTGGGGGTAATAATCCTAGAAAATAGTGTATCTCGAGTAAAATACACTACAATCTAGGAAACTCTAGAAAATAGTGGGAATAAAACCGGCCCAATACATTAGAATGATGTTGATACATGGGATTTGGAATTAAGCCGGGATAATCTCACCAATCCCTAAAATACACTAGTACCAAAGAAGCAAGCCATGACACCACCAAAAACGATAGAGTCTATGATTTTACCTGCCCTAATTTTTTCGTAGGAGTTTAATTACTTACTTAATTCGGAATGGTTTTCCAGTTCCTTAGAATATGGGAGCCGAATGCTGGCTGCAGGTGAGGTGAGGATAATGTTGTCCCTTAAGAAGCAGCGACGTGCCACCTGATACCACACTACACCAGTAATGTTGTTGGTATCAGCTATTCTACTGACCTTAATTTACTTGTAAGTAACCGTGGGTGCCGTTACGTGTAGGATATACAAGAGTGAGACATGTGGTTAAAGCTAAGCTAGCATGCATATATGGATCATGGATGTGGTTGATGAAGTGCGCGTTAGTCGATCCAAGACGACTGACCTCCACGGGCCAAACTCCTCTCTATGCTCTACCTATGGCAATGCTAGCTAGCTAGATAGTTCGGTCGACGGTCATGCTGAAGCTAATGGAGTGCTATGAACCAACAAAATCTGGTCGAACTACATTGGAAACATGCAATGTAAACTTTGTACAATCATAACACTGCTTTTTTAGGATTTTGGTGTGACTATCTAACGAGTTTTTTTTTCTGATTCTTTTTCGAATTCTTTTTTTCGGATTCATTTCCACATCATAGCGTAAACTTTGTTCAACCACAACACTGCGTACTTACTACATTATGGCAAGGAGGGAGTACTACTCCCTCCTTGCCATAATGTAGTGTATGTAAGAATTTACAGAAGTCAAACAATGTGAAGTTTGACTAAGTATGCAGACATAAATATCAACACCTACAATACCCAATCAATGTATGCCATTAGTTCTGTTGGATTAATAGGCATAATTTTCATGATTAATTTCAGTAAATAAAGCATGATCGCAAACGCTACTAACATGTTAACCTCAAAAATACTAGACGTATTAATTAACATGAACAACAGCATGGCATCTACGAACACAGTCATAATAAAACAGCAGATCGGAACGTGGCGAACGTACCGAACGATCGTAGATGAACTAGTTGTAGTCGTAGTCGTTGTAGGAGCAGCGGCGGCAGCAGCTTGAGCAGCAACGGTAGCAGCTCGAAGAAGACGACGTTGAAGACGAGTCGCCCGCATACCCGGAGATCGTCCAGGAAGTCGAGCCGTGATGAAGACCTTGAGAGCAGTCGCGCGGAGCGCTTCCCAAAAACCTTATTCACCCTCTCCCGTACAGGATCACAAGGGCGAGCGGTTCCGGAGACCTGCTGTCCCGTTCGCCGGTGCACGCCGGCGCTCGGGATGGAGTAGACTACGGTGGCGGCGCAAGGCACGAATTTGGCAAAACCTAGATTTGTTAGGGGGGTTGCAGCGCACGCAGTACAGGGCATTATATAGCGCAGCTCGGAGGAAAATCCTAACGGGTACGGAGTGGGCCAAGTCCATGTCGCACACGTTTCGGTTGGTAGCCCACGATCCGGGAGCGACCCGAACCGACTTATCAAGACGCGTCCGTCAAAACCGTTTTCCTTTACTGCAAAAATAAAGCTCGGCTCGGCGAGATTCCCGCAACCCGCGGCGCGACGAGACGGGCGGTGCGTGCGTGCGTGCGTGCGGCGGCGGAGGAGGAAGAGCGCGTGAGAGAGCCTCATGTTCTCACAAGCTTACCAAGTAGCACAACACTCCACTATATAAGGTGGTGCCACTCCTCTCAAACTAGCAATGTGGGACTAAACTTTAGCTCCCACACCACTCACATGTGAGCTGCCATTTTTCCATGGGTTTTGAGATTTCAGAAATTGCTATTTGGGCTTCCCACTCATGGGCCCAAATTCTAACAATCCACCACCAGATCTCAAATCTCATTTAGAGATGTTTGCCAGACCTCGAGTCTTGTTTATATACCAGTGTTTCAGCAGAGACTGTTAAGTTGAACTTCTGTCTAGAACCTTGAGCTACGTCTATCGGCAACTTGAACAATGGACGAACCTTGAATTGCAAGTTTGGTGCTTCTAGATTTCACACAAAATCATAACTGGTACTTGGCTGCCAGTAGCCTACCCCGCGGGTGTAGCATATGCGTCATACTACCTGGTCTCTTCATGAGTATAATAGAGATCACCCAAATCTCATAGATTGCGACGTTTTAACAATCTGACTCATATAGGTGTGTTCTTTCAAGAATGCTCTGTAGAACAGCATCTTTGCTATGAATAGCCAACATAACCACATTAAGTCATGTAGCCAACCTGCTTTACAGATTTTGAGAGTTTTGCATCATAGAGAGGGTTAGGTAACAACTCTCCTCTGTCACACCACTAGCTTGTTTTTCCCAGGTCCTAATTCACGGGATCTCCGATCACATAGGTTGGGTTACCACTATGGAGTAACGCTTATGGGTCTCAACCCCATCTCACTCGATGCACTTTCTATCACATTACGTGATAGTCCCTTCGTAAAGGGATCTGCCAGGTTTTTGTCTGTTTGAATGTACGAAACAAATATTACTCCGGAGTTTCTCAATTTCCTGACAGACTTCAAACGTCTTTTAACGTGTCTTGATGACTTCGCGTTATCCTTATCACTGTTCACTTTTACGATAACCGTTTGGTTGTCACAGTTCATAAGGATGGCCGGTAATGGTTGCTCAACCACCGGCAAGTCCATCAATAGCTCACGCAGCCATTCTGCCTCAACAGAAGCTGTATCTAAAGCAGTAAGTTCTGCTTCCATGGTTGACCTCGTCAGTATGGTTGCAAGACCTCCATGATACTGCGCCACCTCCAAGAATAAACGCATATCCACTGGTGGCGTAGAGCTCATCAACATCTGAGATCCAGTTCGAATCACAATATCCCTCAAGCACAGCAGGGTGCCCTGAATAGTGAATCCCATAGCTCATTGTACCGTTGAGATAGCGCATGACCCTTTCAAGTGCATGCCAATGATCAGTACCCGGGTTAGACATGAACCTGCTCAATTTGCTCACAGCAAAAGAGATATCAGGTCTCGTCGCGCTCGCAAGGTACATGAGTGAACCGATCATGAGAGTATCTTAATTGATCTCTCGCTTCTTTCTTGTTCTTTCTGAGTGTCACACTGGGATCATAGGGTGTTGGAGAAGGCTTGTTGTCTGTAAAGCTGAATCGGCTCAAGACCTTCTCAACATAGTGTGATTGCGTTAACGTAATCCCACTCTCATCCCTAATCAGCTTAATGTTCAGAATCACATCAGCTTGTCCCATATCTTTCATATCAAAGCTCTTTGACAGGAAAGACTTGACCTCATTTATCACTATCATGCTTGTACCGAAAATTAGTATGTCGTCAACATACAAGCATAATATGACACTATCGCCCCCACCATGGCGATGATAAACACACCTATCAGCCTCATTAATGGCAAAGCCCGCAGAAGTTAAAGTTCTGTCAAACTTCTCATGGCATTGCTTAGGTGCTTGTTTCAGCCCATACAAAGATTTTAACAATTTGCACACCTTTCTCTCTTCACCTTTTACTACAAACCCATCAGGCTGATCCATATAGATTTCCTCTTCCAACTCCCCGTTAAGGAAAGCTGTCTTTACGTCCATTTGATGGACGATCAGACCATAGGAGGCAGCCAGGGAAAGTAATACACGAATGGTGGTCAGTCTAGCAACAGGTGAATAGGTGTCAAAGTAATCTTCGCCTTCACGCTGGCTGTAGCCCTTGGCTACAAGCCGTGCCTTCTACTTCTCAATAGTACCATCAGGCCTTAGCTTTTTCTTGAACACCCACTTACAACCCACAGGTTTGCAACCGTAGGGTCGTTCAGATAATTCCCAAGTTCCATTAGAAAGAATCGAGTCCATCTCATTATGGACAGCTTCTTTCCAGTCATCCGCATCAGGAGATGCAAATGCTTCTGCAATGGACGTAGGAGTATTGTCCACAAGGTACACAATGAAATCATCACCAAAGGATTTTTCAATCCTCTGTCTCTTGCTACTCTTGGGAGCTTCATTGTCATCCTTCTCAAAGACTTCCTCAACATGTGGTTGTTCAGGATGATCAACAGATGTACTAGATTCAGTAAATAACTCAGAAGAAATTCTAGCAGTGCTATGCATATTCTTCATAGGAAACATGTTCTCAAAAAATGTTGCATCACGAGATTCCATAATAGTATCAACATGCATATCAGGTACCTCAGATTTAACCACTAGAAATCTATAGCCGATGCTCCGCTGAGCATAACCAAGAAAGACACAATCCACTGTCTTTGGCCCGAGTTTACGTTTCTTAGGTATTGGAACATTGACTTTCGCCAAGCATCCTCAAGTGCGTAAATAAGAAAGTGATGGTTTTCTCCCAGACCACTCCTCGTAAGGGGTCTTCTCTTTATTCTTGTTGGGAACTCTATTCAGGACATGACACGAAGTCAATAAAGCCTCTCCCCACCATGCCTTAGATAAACTAGCAGTGTCCAACATGGCATTCACCAAGTCGGTCAGCGTGCGGTTTTTCCTCTCGGCAATCCCGTTTGACTGGGGAGAATAGGGAGGCGTCCTCTCATGAATAATGCCGTGTTCCTCACAGAATACATCAAATATTTTAGAGAAATACTCGCCACCACGATCTGACCTAAGACGTTTGATCTTTCTCTCTAGTTGATTTTCTACTTCGGCTTTGTAAATTTTAAAGTACTCTAAAGCTTCATCTTTAGTTTGCAACAAATATATATAACAGAACCTAGTAGCATCATCAATTAAAGTCATGAAATATTTCTTTCCACCTTTTGTCAACACGCCATTCATCTCCCATAGATCGGAATGTACGAGTTCCAGCGGTGCCAAGTGTCTCTCCTCGGCTGCCTTGTGAGGCTTTCGAGGTTGCTTTGATTGCACACAACTATGGCACTTTGAACCTTTGGCAATAGTGAAATTCGGAATTAAACTCATACTGGACAACTGAGACATCAAACCAAAATTAATGTGACATAAACGAGAATGCCAAACACTGGTATCATCGGAAACACCGCCACAAATATGGTTTACTGATTTATTACAGAAACCTGAAAGTGAAAAACGGAACAAGCCAACGCACTCATAACCTTTACCAATAAATTGTCCAAACTTTGACACAACTACTTTATTGGACTCCAAGACTAACTTAAACCCATCTCTGCATAGAAGGGAACCGCTAACGAGATTCTTGTTCATAGTAGGGACATGCTGCATGTTCCTCAGCTGCACGATCTTCCCCGAAGTAAACTTCAGATCTACCGTGCCAACACCACGAACAGTAGCATGTGATCCATTCCCCATTAGGACGGAAGAATCCCGAGCGACCTGATAAGAAGTGAACAAAGAGATGTCAGCGCACACATGAACGTTAGCACCCGTATCAATCCACCAACATGGAGAATGAAATACTGAAAGCACAAATGGTAAATTACCATACCCATCAGTATTGCTAGCGGTCACGACGTTGACAGTCTTGGCCTTCTTCCCTTTCTTGTCTGCACGATCTGGGCAGTCCACAGAGAAGTGGTCGAGCTCTCCACAGGTATAGCAACCTAGCTCAGACTTGTTCATCATCTTCTTCTTCTTCTTGAAAGAATTAGTCTTGACAGGTACATTGAAAGCAAGCTTGTTCTTTACTTTGTTCTTGCCGTGGTTATGATTCTTCTGCACCATGTTGGCGCTAGACTGACCTTCACCACCTCTCTCAGCAGTGTCCTTAGCCCGAGCCTTCTCCTCAACATCAAGAGACGCTATCAGGTTTTCAACCGATATCTCCTGTCTCTTGTGTTTGAGAGTTGTGGCGAAGTTCCTCCATGAAGAGGGCAACTTTGCAATAATGCACCCAGCCACAAACTTGTCAGGTAAGGCACACTTAGCGTGCTCAAGCTCTTTAGCAATGCACTGTATCTCATGAGCATGTTCGACTACAGAACGGTTGTTAGCCATCCTGAAGTCATGAAAGCTCTCCATGATGTACAGTTCACTGCCAGCATCTGCTACACCGAACTTAGCGTTCAGTGCCTCCCAGAGCTCTTTGCCATCTGTAATGTGCATGTACACATCAAATAGCTTGTTGCTAAGAGCACTCAGAACAAGTCCCACAAAGGCAGTGTTGGTATCCTTGAACTTGTTCTGATCCTCGTCAGATATAGTTCCTTCAGGTAAACCCTCACTAGCCTCGAACACTTTCAGAGATCGCAACCACAACGTGGTCTTGATCTGCCATCTCTTAAAATCCGCACCGGTAAACTTTTCCGGCCTCAGCGCATCAGATAGATGTCCCATGTTTAATTCAGGAAATTGCCTATAACACAAATAAGGTTTTTGGATTGTTGGATTAATAGGCATAATTTCCATGATTAATTCCAGTAAATAAAGCATGATCGCAAACGCTACTAACATGTTAACCTCAAAAATACTAGACGTATTAATTAACATGAACAACAGCATGGCATCTACGAACACAACCATAATAAAACAGCACATCGGAACGTGGCGAACGTACCGAACGATCGTAGATGAACTAGTTGTAGTCGTAGTCGTTGTAGGAGCAGCGGCGGCAGCAGCTTGAGCAGCAACGGTAGCAGCTCGAAGAAGACGACGTTGAAGACGAGTCGCCCGCGGACCCGGAGATCGTCCAGGAAGTTGAAGACGAGTCGCCGCGCGTGAGAGAGCCTCATGTTCTCACAAGCTTACCAAGTAGCACAACACTCCACTATATAAGGTGGTGCCACTCCTCTCAAACTAGCAATGTGGGACTAAACTTTAGCTCCCACACCACTCACATGTGAGCTGCCATTTTTCCATGGGCTTTGAGATTTCAGAAATTGCTAATTGGGCTTCCCACTCATGGGCCCAAATTCTAACAAGTTCATGATGTTTCATACTCCCTCCGTCCAATAAAATGTCATCAAAAATTGGATGTATCTAGACATGACTTAGTGTATAGATACATCCAAATTTGATTAAAAGTGTAACACCTTTTGTTGGACAGAGGGAGTATGATATACTTTTGATAATGTAGGTATAAATAGTTTTCTCAATAAACTTGGTCAAACTTAACATCGTTTGACTTCTGAAGAAAACTTATATGCACTACATTGTGATAAGGAGGGAGCAGTCACATCCGACTTCTTTTCACGAATTGCACATTTTTCGTAATGGAATTAAGCCCCACGAGAAAGCTAGAACCGAGCTACGGCCGGCAAGTGAAAGAGTTTCTCGGCCGGGAAATAAGGTCTGGATTTGCTCATTATACCGGCCACGTTCCACGCTTGGTGTGGAGGAATCTTGATGCTTAACATGCACGTCAAGCAAAGCCTTTTGTCTTGTTTCCTCTTAAGCAGTTAAGTTCCTGTCATAATAATCTCACTATCTGTTTAGTACCACTTCCCGGTCATCTCTTGTACGTGCGTGCAAAATTTTTCCATCCCGACGGCGAAACAACATTATCTTGAGAATCACAGAGCTATTTGTTTAGCAATGGAGGTTCAAACCAGCCACTGCATCGAAATGATCAACTACTTAGTTGCTTGAGCTAGCAGAAACCGGTATTTGGAGTAAAGTTTCTGGAAATATACATCCCAGACTGATTGATTGCAATTCACAGCAAAAGAAGTGCAATAATTAAGTCCTCAAGGTTCACTCGTACATTCTTTTTTGCGAATCTTCACTGATACATATATAATATAGTAGGTGGTTTTAAGCTAGAGATTCTGATATCTCCCTTGAGTAATAATGGAAAGGCTTTGCATGCTTTTTAGATAAAGTATTAAAGTCCAGTAGGACAGTCTTTTACCAGATTAAGCCAAAGTGAAAAGCTATAAGAATTGAAGGGAAAGGTGCCCAAGCAGGAGCGCATGAATGAGCTTCAGCTCTTAAGGAAACCATATGCAGACGCTTAAGCTATGTTCTCTGCTTATGCAGAACACGGTAATGCACTCAAGCAAGTGTTTCAAGATCAGCACAATAAATGGCAATATGTGGTTTGCATTCTCAACCCTAAAGTTTGTAAATGTGTGTTGACACCCACGCCGATTCAGACAACCACGCCCTTGCAAATGCTGCATGCTCATACTCTGATAGGAGATGGCAACGTAAGGAATCCAAGGTTATTTGAACTATCCATTTGGACTGTGACTGAGTGTACACGAAGTAAAAAACACTGGAAATCAACGGCTCGGGAGTTAACTAAACCAACCGGATTTATTTTTTTAGATAAAGGGATTTTATTACTTAAGAGTTTTAAGCATTACACCCGGCCTCTGCATAACAAAGATGCACACAGCCACCAGTTCACCAGATCAGCACACCAAGTCGGAAACGAAAAAAAGGCGAATTACATATCATAATGAGAAATTGCAGATCCGCCTAAGAAACTGGTTGGTCTATCCGGAGTCTATGTTGCCAACCATGCCGGGACAGTAACTCCCTGGCCGCAGCCTCCAGTCTCGTCGCCACCTCCAAAAAAAGGTCTCGGTGCTCCACACGCTGCAAGGTTGACCATGCTCGTAGCGTAGCCGTGCACCGATAGATAACCTGCATAACAGAAGTATTTTTATCATTAAAAACCTTGTCATTTCTACATAGCCACAGCGACCAAATAACGGCAATCGCTCCCACCCTACTGAATAGTTTAAACCTAGGATCTACGCCATTTAACCGGTTGCCAAAAATATTAGCAACAGTACGTGGTGGATGTAAGGAAGAACCTATCTGGATGGCTGACCATATAGACCTGGCGAATTCGCACTGAAAGAATAAGTGTGTGATGGTCTCATCAAGATGACAGAAAACACACTTTTTACTTCCGTGCCAATTTCGTTTGGCAAGGTTGTCTTTTGTAAGAATTACGCCCCGACGAAGGTACCACGCAAACACTTTAGTTTTAAGCGGTATCTTCATCTTCCAAATTTTATTATTATCCTTTATATCGATTTGAACTTCGGGTAGAATAAGTGCTCGATACATGGAATCAACCGAGAATTTACCATTCTTCGTAAGATTCCAATGAAATCTATCTGGACCTTCCGACAATTGGATTGAATCCTGTCGGAGAAGCAAGGCATTCCAAGATGCCAGTCTCAATCCAAGTAAACTTCTTCTGAACGAAACATCTGGTGGGGAAGAACCCAACACCCTCGCGATCGTGTCACTTTTGTTTCGTACAATAGCGTATAGAGCCGGATATTGCTCCCTGAGGGTAACCTGGCCTAGCCATTTATCCTCCCAGAAACGAATTTCCGATCCATCCCTAATTGAGAAAGAGCCCTGTTGGAAAAAAAACTTCTTTGTACCCATGAGGCCAGCCCAGAAGTGTGAATCACCAGGTTTCCAAATAACCTGAGAGACAGCTTGATCTCCCACATACTTTCTCCTAAGGAGGGTTTGTCAGACTCCATCTTCCGACAGAAGTCTGAAGAGCCATTTACCTAGCAGTGCTCTATTCTTGACCTCGATGTCATGAATTCCGAGCCCACCAACTGGATGTGCTATCTGAATGGGGTCTATCAGAGCAAGTGTGCAACCGCAACCTAATCAATTCTGAACATCTACTGTGAGCGACGGGGCGACACTGCGACAGGCAAACTCTACAATAGCGCAATGGTAGGATTCCCGGAGCCAAATAATTGGAATGGTGTTTTCTTCTATGCTAATGTGAAGTTGGAGTGATAACTTCAACAAGTATGCAACAGTTTAACTAAGAAGATGGTTCACTTTAGGGATCAGGCTAGACAGTGAAATGAAATAATCTAAATGGTCCAAAATGCCCAAGGATAAGACTATCCATGCCAAATGGCAAGCTTAGCTAGAGCCAATGAAATCAGTGACTATCATTTCATCTCTGTCACTAGATGACATACGTGAATATTTTAAAATAAGGAACAACATAATTGACAAACAACAAAACGGTCAGTAACCTATCACTGTTACATCGGAATTTTGAGTAAGGTATCCATGCTACTTGCTTACTATAGTTTAGTCAAAACCAAAGTAATCGGCAGGATCACACACCCCCTTCCCTGTTGTCCCCCTTTTGCAATCAATCATCCCAATGAACTCTGGAACTTGCAGGATCCGTAGCCTGCAGATGACAGAATTAACCACTAAAGATTAGAGAAAATAGCCAGTTGAGCAAGCAGAAACTGCTAATTGAGTAAAGCTTCTGGAAGTATCATCTGAGTGATTGGTTGCACTTCTCAGAAGTGGTAGTGTAATAATTAAGTCTTCAAGAATCGATGACAATATAGTATGTGATTGGTTGTACCAGGGATAAGCTAAAAGAACTGAAGGAAATAGATGCATAAGCAATAGTGATTTCAATTCTGAAAGGAAGAAAACTATATGCAGATCCTTAACCTATGATTGTACAAAAGCCATGGTCTCTGATTATGCAGAACATTAATGCACTAAAGCTGGGGCTTCATGAACCAAATCAACAAACACCAAAAGGAAATTAGACATGATAAACCTATAGGATGTTCTGCATACTAAACCCTAAAGTTTGTCAATATGTGCTCACACCAAGACAATACTTGCTCAGATATTGTGTTTCTGCATTCACTCTACTAGCAAATGTCCAAGCGAATCAAGGATTGTCGATTCAGACAATCATGCCCCGTTCAAATGTCTGCATACTCATGCTGATGGCAGATGGCAATGCAGGGGATCCAAGGTTATGTGAAATGTGCAGTTGGACTTTGACTGACTACAATGCACATGCAGGCATCTGTTCGTATGGAGTAACTACAACCAACTATACTACGCTATCTGAATGGATCATTCAGAGCAAGTCTCTAAGTGCAACCTGATCAGTTCAGAACATCTTTTGTCACCGAGTCAGCGACACAGCGCGACAGGCAAACTCTACAATCTACATAGCGCCATGGTAGGATTCTCTGTGCCAAATACTTTTCTACTGCATATCACTATGCTAAGCGGAGTCGAAGATAATAGCTTTAGCAAGTACGTAGGAAGAATCGGTACACTTTACCCAGGAAAATGAAACTATCTAAATGTTCCTTGTGCATGTAAACTAGTGCTTGTACAGTTATATGTATCCTCGTAAAAAAAAGGGGAGTCCATGACGCTCTAACGCCAAACCAGTTCATGTTTTTATCGCATTCCATAAGATGCAACTGTGTGAAAACAACCATTGAAGTTGTGCTATGAGAATATGTAAATCAGTTGAGATCCCAATGTATTGGGTCAACACAATGCTGGTGATTAATTGTTGGCAGCAAACAGATCTCATTCACATCTTGTGAAGATCAATATGTGGATCTCGAAGCCGGGGTCAACTCTCTTGGACAGAGATCTCTTATTGGACGCACATATCCACTATAATCTTCTTTACCATTACCAGAATAAATTATCCAAGGAATCAATCATCTATGGGTAACAGATACCTAAAGCTTACATGCTAGCGACTAGTTAGAAGTGGTAAGCCGTAAGCATTTTCAGATATCTCGATCCTAGCAGTTAAGTACGGATGGATCTCCCAGAATCGAATGACTTTAGCAAGATTTGGTCATTCAAATAACCTGATATAATCACGAGCTTCACGTTAGCACAATTTAGTTTCATCACCCCCAAATCATTGGAGAAAGCAACTTGGTTCTGCACTGTTCTCCTAAACTGTAGCCTAGCCTTGAGTAGTTTCAGAAAGTTCATCATCATGGCCAGCTAAAGAAACTGAAGACATCGCTTCTTTCGCTCATCTGAGAAATCAGAGAATGTACTAGTATCTATTCTGTTCACCAGGTACTACTAATTGTTAGACTGCATATATTGTAATTACCTAGGACCTAACTGTAATTGTACTAAACCCTAATTGGCCTAAGTGCCTATATAAACACAGGAACCCCACGGCCTTTACCGTGCGAGGCTTCCCCCAAATACCGTTCTACACTAATCAACATAAAGAGTACAGCAGTAGATCAAAGAACCTAATTGCAATGTTCATGCATAGATCATCATTTAAGAGCATAAAGAAAGATTTCGAGTGCAAGTAGTAGTTTCAGAGAGGATGTGTGGAGGGAGCAGTGTTTGAGTTTGAGCAAGCTTACTTGGGTCCTTGATGGTCTGCTCGGCGAGGTTATTGAAGTAGCAGGTAGCTCCGGTCTTCCTGAACTGCTGCCAGTAGGAGTTGAACGCGTAGCTGGCGTGCGCCGCCCCGGTGTCGGGCTGGAAGCACTCGCCGCCGGGTTGGATGGCGTCGCAGGTCCCGTTCCCCTGCCCGCACGCGTACGTCAGCGCGTCCCCCACCGCCGACTGGTTCAGCTTCTTGGCGGCGTGGGCGGCCAGCACGCACCATATCGGGCCCTTGTACGGCGCGTCGTTCCCGGGCGCCGGCAGCGGCGGGTACGCCGAGAGCGGGCGCCGGCCGGCGAGGTCGACCTGGTACACGGCCGTGCCGTTGGGGTAGTAGAGGCCCCAGTGGCGCTCGGTGCCCGGCCCGGGCTTGAGGTCCTCGTTGTAGAGGGAGAAGACGAAGACGGGCATCCTGGCGCCGGGCCGCGCCGGCGTGCCGGGGTTCCTGGCCATCCGCAAGGCCAGGTTCCTGTTGTAGACGGCGGCGTTGCGGGCGCTGGCGCCGATCTGGTCGTAGTCGCCGGCGTTGGGCCAGCCGGTCTCGGCGATGGCGATCCTGACCTCCCCGTGGCCCAGCTTGGACATGGCGGCGCCCACGGCGTCGAGCATCTCGTCGAGCAGGTTGGTGTACGCGAGCCCCGTGCCGGGGTCGACGTAGCCGGTGGTGCGGCCGTCGTTGAAGAGCGCGTAGTCGAGCGGGACGGTGCCGTTGCTGCCGGCCCAGACGAAGTAGGGGTAGGCGTCGACGAAGTAGTAGGAGTTGGTCCCGTTGAGGAACCGCAGCAGCGGGCGGATGACGGGCTCGGCGATGTCGTGCCGGAACGCGGCGGCGGAGGGCGGGCGCGGGAAGGCCCCCGTGACGAGCGCGTCCATGGCGAGCGTGGTGCTGATCTTGACGCGGCTGACGCCGCGGTCCCGCAGGCTGCGGTGGAGGTTCTCCATGGCGGGGACGATGCGGGGCCAGACGGTGGCGGCGGCGGAGGTGTCGGAGAGCACCTCGTTGCCGACCAGCAGGTACTTGACCCTGGTGCCCGGGAGGTGCGGGAGCAGGTTGTCCGCGACCCAGTCGTCGGCGGCGGCGTAGGAGGCGGCCAGGGAGACGATGAGCTCGTTGGGCACCATGATGGAGACGGTGAGGCGGGTGCCGGAGAGCGCCTTGAGGACCGGCGCGTTGGCGTCGTAGATCTTGACGGAGCCGGCGCGTGCCAAGCGGAGGAGCTGCACGGAGCGGCGCGGCGACGGGATGTCGTCCGCCACCCTGCCGTAGTTGACGCCCAGGCCGCGCGCGTCGCCGCGGCCGTAGGGGCTCCTGCTGCCATCGGCTGCTGCAAGAGCAGAGACAGAGTCACAGAGACAGCGACGCGTCAGCTACTAAGCTCGGCTGTGTCCTGCTTCAGCTCGCGTTGCAGTCAGGGAAGGGAAGAAGGGGTTACCGTTGAAGGCGAAGGCGGCGGCGAGGAGGAGGAAGAGGAGCGGCCGGAGACGGGAGACGGCCGTGGGAGGAGCCGGCATCACCATGGCTGCTGGCTCTGCTTCGCGTGGAGTGCTGCCTCGGCGGGGCGACCGAGCGTTGACGTCTCGTCCAGGGAGGAGGAGGACCCGAGGTGGTTTAAGTAGGGGTTTAAAAATGGGAGCTTTGACGACGGCAACGGCACATCATGCGCTAATCGGGAATGGAGACATGATTAAAGACAAATGGCGAGTTGCGACGCCACACTCCATACTTTGATCTGATGTGGAGCGAGGAACAAAGCCAGCAGAGGGAAAGGGGGAGGAAATTGTGCCGTTGCGCCTCTCCTCCCGAGCTTCCTTTCGTTTTTGTACATCGGATCCTGCATTTGCTGCTGTCGTTGTTATGAAAGCTTTGGCGGGGAAGGGAAGCTTCCTTTTTCGGCTCATCTCGTGGTTAACTCAACGTGACATGTGACCGTGTGAGAGACAGAGGTGAGCAGCTACAAGCCTACGACATTGTTGCGAGGTCGGCAGGGAAGGTTTCAGTGTTCTTAAGCTATGCACCAAGTTTGCGACTTCAATTGATCCTAGTAGTATTAAAAATAATAATATATTTATGAGTTTTAGAAACTACTGAAACAATTTATGGATGATGAAAACGAGAAGTGCTTTAAGAAGATGAAGAAGGAAAATCAATGAGCGAAACAATGGGGGCGTCTGGTTCTTTCGTGTGTAGTGTATGTATGAGTCGTGAATTTTATTTATTGGTTTGTGTTAAATTACGTTTTTTTATGTCTTCAATACTTATTTATATGTTATATCCTTGATTAAAATCAAGACGATATCCGACATGATTTCTGGTCTTCCTCCTTGTGGCAATCACCGTATGAAGGTGTGGAAAATATCGAGATCGATTTGGAGAAAGCTCACGATCCAATTGGAGTTCGAGTCCGACTCGCTCATACGCCCGGTCCAATTGGAGTTTCTCTTGTGATTTTTTTAGAAGGGGGTGTGCATAGGAGCTTCCTTTTCGGCACGTCTCCTCTCGGAACTTGGATTTTTAGTAAGGTGTGACACGTGAGACAAAGGTGTTGAGTTAAACAAGGTACTGAAGTAGTGATGCCATGCATACTGGCTAGCACTAGTGTGCAAATTCGGCCTTTGTTCCTACTGACCGACCAAAAAGCTACTGCTGCGTCCTCGTGGTCGTGGTGTTCTGATTCTTTTATGTATTGTCTATGTATGAATCGTGAATTTTATTTATTGGCTTGTGCTAAATTATGTTTATCTTTGTGTATATTGTCGCTGCTTACTTATATGTGAACCTTTATTCAGATCATCATGGCCTCGACATGATTTCGAGCCTTCCTCCTTATGGCAGTCACCATATCTAGGTGGTCAACACCACCCGTTCTCGCCATCGTGACTTTATCCCAGTTGATCTTTATCTTGTGCACACCTTCATGGAAAACACGACAAGAACATTGGTATCTCGAATGAATTGGAAAATGTGTTGGTCTGCTGATCCAGTTCCATTGTGCCAACGATTGCTAGTACCGAGGCGGTGCTTCCGGTGCACGAGCAGGGCTAGTCCTGATAAAATTTGCTCACAAGGCGAATTGATCTTAGTATAATTTATACTAAAATTTTATACTTCTTTTAGCATAAAACGTTTTTTAAGAGTATAATATTAATATATTTCTTCTTCTTTTTTGCATTCTTAACCACATGAAAATTTCGGATTGTTAGTTAGAACATTATGTTCATATAGTCGGAACTCATATAGCTGAAACATCCATTTGCATCGTCCTAGCTTTATTTCGTAGCATAGTTTTCTTCATTATTTACTTTTGGATATCTGCAAAAGCCAAAAGGTATATAATGTATACACACGTATGGTGAATATATTTAAAGATAAGGTCTAATAAATATCTTAAAAGTGGGTTTTAGTGTACGATCAGCTAAGCATATTTACACAAACTTCTAGAGCATGAACAAACTGTTGGCATGATTTTTTTCCCCCTATATCCGTGGTGAAATATGACTTGCAAGTTACATTAGCTACAATAATGAGATCCATTTCTCAAAACCTAACGAACACCTATCTAAATGAGATCTAGGAACTTGCTTGATGGTGTCTTCCACTTGCTCCATGAGAGTCTCCCATCCGTCTTGCGTGGGGTGCATGTCTTATCAGTAGAACTACTCGGTGGCGTTCTCACAGTCACAGACCGTGTGGCGGAAGTTCGAGTCCGACTCGCCCATACACCCGGTCCAATCGGAGATTCTCTTATGATTTTTTTTTTTGGAAGATGGTATGCATATAAGCTGCCTTCTCGGCACGTCTCCTCTCGGAACTTAGATTTTTGGTAAAAGTTGTGACACGTGAGACAAAGGTGTTGAGCTAAACAAGGTACTGAACTACCGATGCCATGCATACTGGCTAGCACTAGTGTGCAAATTCGGCCTTTGTTCCTACTGACCAAAGTCTACTGCCAGTACGTCCTCGTGGTCGTGGTGTTCTCTACCGAGATATTCTTCTATGCTACGCATGAAGTTTCCTTTGCCTTTCTCCGGTCCGGTGAAGCAAGCAAGCGCGTGACCAGCGACGCCGACCATTTCCAGCCACCGTCCTCATCGCACCGGCGTTGCGTTCATCCCTCTCCTCTCGTTGTGCGCGCCTTGCCGATCGATGCCGTCCCAGTGCGTGCTTGGTAATGCTAGCTCACCACGCACAGCACCGATGTCTGACAAGGGTATACTGGCCAGTGCTGGTGCTGCCTGCTGCAGCATTCTAGAGGGAGCAAATTGCAAGGGGGATTCTCACTTGCTTTTATATATGCATCAGATTCAGCCTTTGTGAGGATCTCTTACGTGAAGTCGGCTTTGGGATGAGCCTCAAAGGGCATCTTACCTGATCATTTTCACTTCGCTGCTCCTTGCTTTCGGTTTGAGTGACATCAAAAGTCTCAGGAAATTACCATCCAACTTTGTGATACTCCTTCTCTGTTTCTCAAAAGAGGACGTGTAACTTTAAAAAAGTCAATCAAAAGAGGGCGCGTAACTTTTTCTAAATGTCAAACAACGTAGAGTTTTATTTTACCAGGTGTTTACTCAAAACAATCAATAACTATAGATCTACAGAGGTATCATATGCAAATAAATGTACTTTAGATCTATGTAATGATATTGATTATGTATTGTAGATGTTAATATTTTTTTTCTAAAATATTGGCAAGTCTGAGTTCTAAATGAAAAATCCATATGCCGCAGGTGTGAAGCACATCAACAAAAAAAATACAACAGCTTACTGGAGTGGCGTTTCGAAAATTCCGAGTGAGAGGGTATCGTTTCTGCACCCCGGAGCACTTACGTGTTGCAGATTAGGAGCTCTCGGTGTTCCTGCTGATGCTGCCAACCAAGTTCATACTACTTTTAACAGAACAATCCCAGGACAGTTGAGAAGTCTGTAGCACAGTCGTAAATCTTCAGCAAAACATGTAGCCTAGGCTGAGGAAGACAGGGCAGTAGCCCAAATTTTAACAAGACGGAGAAAGGGGATGTCATCTCTTGTTACAACTAGACTAGACTACTAGAGTCATAAGATAGCCATACAACAACTATCCTGCTTAAAACCGCCCAGAACTGCGATAAACATAGGATTGCACAGATGGATTCGTCTCCAAAATCCTGAGCATTTTCTTGTATCCTCTAGAACTTGGACAAAGCCCACGGGATATCCTCACGGTCATTTTTTTCATCACAGTTGCGCATCTGAACAGAAGTTTCAGGAAATCAACTTCATGGGCAGTGCCATCAAAACCATCTATTTCTACTTCTTCAAGAGACATCAGCGGGATAGTCTGACTTCTCCAGTTTGGGGGCTCATCACAAAGACAGTCTGGTGAGCATGCTTCTTCGCACTGAAATAAATGTGAAGTGAGGTTGACTATGAATTCCCAAAAACCTACTCATACAGGAGTATCAACTTATACAGACATCTGAAGAATATATATAAACAGTCTCTCAAATCAATTTATATCAGGTACCCAGATTGAAGAATTACCCGTATGCTTCGTATGACCACCTTAAGCCTAAGTATAGCGGTGCAATTCCCAAGTAGATTCAACATCATTGCTCCAAAAACATGATCATATGATGCCAAATATATCTCCAGAACAGAAAATTCAGGAAGTCGTGCTATCCGTTGGAACAGGTCACTGTCCACAAGCCCGTTCACCTGTAAATGTATAAAATAAATCAACTCATGAGTCATAATACCATTAAGGAAAATTGACAATGCAAAATAGAAGTAATAGAATGTGTTATTTGTGATGCAAGGTCAAAGACCTTGATGCGAGCCTCAAGCATTCTGTTCCCATACTACCTCAAGGCTGCACGTTCTCAACAGTTTGTCCTTTTGAAGACCATAACTTACCAAAGACCATAAAACGTAAGGCTTTGATCAAGTTGATCGATCACCCTGCAGGCTCCCGTAGCCACATTGTTACTTTTTTCAGGGAGTACTGCCATTCAAGCATGGTCAAAGTGGTTGGCAATGTCTCTAACCTCTTTCACATAATTAGAAAACAAATGTGTGTTCAGCGGTTCAGCCCTTATGACTATTGAGTCAAAACACCTGATATGTGATGCAACAACAATTAATATGTTGTGTGGTGGGGGATCTGCGTAGCTCAGGTGACACCCCATGGGTGGGCAGGTAGCATTATGAGGCTGACAGACTCGCAGATGTTAAGGTGGTCTTGAGGGCTTATAGGTTGATAGTGTTATGGACCTTATGGTCTTGGTAAGGAAAGAACATCAGGGTAGGGAAATAGAATTCTATTTGCTCGATGAAATTCCCGATGGTAGAGTGGCTTGATATTTAAAGCACATGCATACACTTACAACAAGAAATACACTTCTCAGACCTGGCTTCGCACTACTAAATTCCTTGATTCACGTTTACTTCTCTTGCCGTCTTCGGCCCATTGACAGCCTCACAAATTCATAATCAAACCTTGGACCTTGGTTCCTCTTTCCTCATGTAAAATTTCAAACTCACTCAATCCACTGTCATCTGCTGCTCTGGTCTGAACTTGTGTACTGCGTATTCTTCTGCTCCACAGTTACTCTCGATTGACTCCTCTACCATACCCAGGAAAAGGCCATTCCTGGGAGGTGGGAGGTAGTAACAGTTGTCAAGGTCGAATGGGGTCCATGGCAGTTTTTTTTTGCGAGTAAAACCTGGAGTTTATTCAGTAGTAACAGAGTTACAATCGGCTAGTACAAGGTTCGAAATGAAATCCGGCTCTTGATGCACCCAACAATTATTGCTATGCGCAGAGCGCCCGTGACTAGCCAAGTCGTGTGCAACTCTATTTTGAAACCTACTAACTTTAACTGGAACAAACTCCCTATCCTCCATGAGCTTTTTCACTTCAGCTACCAAGTGACCGACTGAAGATCGAGACAGCGACCCATCTGAAAGTGCTGACAGAGCACCTGTAGAATCTGCTTGCACAACAACCGGGAGATCTAACCACTGGATGGCCAAGGCCATGCCGCACATGATCGCATGCAGTTCGGCCTCTAGAGCATCATTGCAGAACTGAATTTGTCGGCATGCAGCTACAATGACAACACCTTCCTCATTCCTCAGAACCATCCCAGCTCCAGCCCGTCCATCCGAAGAAAAGGAGCCGTCGGTAGACAAAGCTACCCATCCATGCGGAGGGTGAGGCCATGGAATGTCAGGTTTAGAGACCTGACCCTTCTTCACAACCGCTGCTTCAGCCGGAAATTTTCCTTTCAATATTTCCTCTGCGCTGAATCGCTTGATATCACGTGTAGATTGGATCATTGGAAATAACTAACCAGAAAGATTTTTGATATTTCCAATGGCGGAATTTTCTTATCGTGTAGCATATCCATTCTAAGGCTCCAAATGCGCCAAACAAGCATGATTATCATATCTCTAATTTCTAGCGGATATTCCTTCAGCAAGTGCAGCAGCCACTCATCTCCCGTATTCATAATCGCTTCTTTCTGTGGGATCGGCCACTCCATTCCCATGGCATCCCATAGATCAGCAGAAACGTTGCGTGCAACTAGTGCATGGAACGAACTGTCCTCTTCCCACCTGCATAAGGAACACGTTGCATGATCAGTCATGTGACGCTTCCTCATACTCTGGCCGGTCGCTAGAGCTCCTGTACTTGCTTTCCAGGCCATAATCTTCATTTTATGTGGCACTTTAGATTTCCATATCAGATCCCATATTGGTCTTTCACCATTAGGCCTCGAGCTTGATGCTCCACCCGCAAAGGTATCCTCATGTGAGGACATAGCTAGATGATATGCACTCCGGACTGTAAACATACCTTTTGGTTCAGGTTGCCATGCAATAAAATCATGTTGAAGCATCGGGGACGTACGTATTCCTAGGATTACATTGACATCAGCTGGATAGAAGTGTTTTGTCAAAATTTCCCCCTTCCAAGCACCATGCTCATCAAGAAACGCCGAAACCCTGTTTAAGCGGCACTGTCTTTTAGGTGTTATTGGGCGGAAACTTGGTCCCCTAGGGATCCAAGGGTCACGCCAAGCACGGATAGAAGCTCCGTTCCCAACCCGCCAAATCATACCCTTCTTAACCAACTCGAGTCCAGACTCAATACCCTTCCGTACTACCTGTAAAAACAGTATCCACTAGATTCATGGCAGTTGACGTGGCAGAGCAGGGTAGCAGCTGACATAGTGACATTGATTGATTAAGTGCGTGGTGGGAGGAATAGCTAGTGAGCATTAATGTATACAGTAGTTTTCTATTGGCAACAATACCTATGCATGCCGTAGTAGTGATCTTTCTCTATGGATGCATGGTTGTGTGAAATGGCGTTTCCGGAACACTTAATAGCTAGTTTGTTGGCATATCAGCTTAACACTAGGGGGTTTGGAAAAGATGGTCCAAATGTGGGAAACTTTTGAAAATGACTCCACGGAAGTTGTTTGCTCACATTTAAAGGGGGAATATATTTGTTGTTGTGCTTTTAGTGACATTTTCAGCAACATTTACTTTTCCATTACTTTTCATTCTTTGATATATAGAGTAATCTAATTGCATGACATAGATAAACACAATTATAATTCATTTTAGTGTGCTTACTTAGATAAAAGGTCTTTAATACAGATGGCTGCAATGCTCATCTCATACTGGATCTTACCCAGACAATATAATTGGACTGAACCTTATCCAAATTTTCTATCCAATTCATATGTGGATGACTTTTTTCATTAGTTGATAATACTTTGCGGCAATACTATCTGTGATCCAACATGTAAGTACAAATTAGTCATGTATTAAGAAAACCTAACATGAAGATCATACCGCAAGGTAGGGCTGCTAGCGTCATCCCGCTTCGTCCCGCAAAACGCATCAGCTAGCACATAATCTATTCATAGCTTGTATAAAATAAACACTACATTTGTACTGTGATGTCCGCCAGCCCGCCCCGCTTGCATCCCTAACTCAAGATAAATTGAGCAGGAGTGAAGACGCAATGAACAACAACACTAATCTTTTCACCACTTTTCATTGTTTGGTTCTTTCTTAGTTGAATATAGAGTAGCTTAGCTGTAGATTTACTAAACTACAATACAACATCTTTTTAATGTGCTTACTTTGATAAAAGGCTTCTACACTGACATACAAAATTTCAATACTCATCTCGTACTGGATCTTCGTAAGACCATACCGCAAGATCATCTTACTTGGGCAATATATTTGGGCTCCACCTTATCCAAATTTTATACTGATGTTATTTCATCAATTTATAACAACCTACTTTGCGGCATACTATCTTCAATTCAAAATGTAAGTCATTTTAAAAATTTGCATCAGCACAGCATTTCTAGGTTTCACCAAAGGTTACGTAAGTTGAGCAGGAGAGAAGAGTAGAAGACACACCTGAAAATCTATGTCCAACTCTAGGACGTAGGCACTCTCCTCTGTCCGTATATCCATGCTGCGCACACAACATATCTCACCAATCCCAATATTTTGATGGTGCAGCCAGCACAACCATGAGAGATCTTGCACCATCGGCGCTGAGAACAACACATTGAAGTCCCTGCCCATGGTGGCTCTCAGTCTGAACTCCTTGAGCACAGGGGCCACGATATCAAGGTGAGTCAGCCACCCGTCCACAGCAAGCTCTTCAATCGTCGGTGAGTGAACTTTGACCGTGTGGAGACCCCAGCAGTGGCATATCTCTAGCACACGAAGGTGAGGGCACCGGCTGATCAGCTCAGCCATGTTCATGTTGTCAAAGCGGCAGCCAGCAACATACAGCCTCTCCAGCATAGCGAACTCAACACGCCTTGCCGGTAGTGTTAGATAAAGGTTGGCTAAGTGTAGCTTGATCGAGGTGGCGCGTTGGAAGCAGGGAACCTCGACAAAAATATCATGATCTTTACACTGCCCCCAGACATCGACGACGAGATCCGCCGGGGCGAACCGCGCGGCGGCGTGGAGCAGCGTGGAGACGCGAGCAGGGTCCATAACCCTGTGTCTCTCGGGGATCACAATTTCGAGGCGGGAGAGAGCAGAGCAGGCGACCTGTTGGAGGGCGGCGTCGACTGCGTCCAAGGGGATCCCGCAGAAGGAGAGCTCGACGAGGTGCCTCCAGAGGCCGCGCCACCGGCGGGCGAGGAGGCTTGTGACGGCGGCGGCGCGGGCGCAGCGGAGGCGAACGAGGACCTGGAGCAGCAGGTCGTCCGGAAGGGCGCTGATCCGGTCCTCTCCGCCGCCGTCTGGGCAACGGCGTGACCGGGAACGACGGGGAGATCCTGGCGGCGACTGCGAGCTCAGGCGAGTGGGCGACTGCAACTCCATCTCTGAGACAGATCGGATGGGCGCGGTGAACTACGGGGACAGAGACGGCGGCCGGAGCTGAACAACAAAGGAACCGCCGGCGGCGGGGCGAGAGGAGGGACGAAAAGTGTGTGTCGGCGACTCGGCGGTTCGGCTGGGCTGATGCCGAAACCCAAGGAAATGGAAAAAGTCCCTGAACTTGTAGAGGAACCCTAAACTTCAAATCACCTGAACTTGTGAATCCAAGTCTAAATCGAACCTTAAGATAGGATTTGACTAAAAACTAGGACGTGGCAAGAGTCAACAGGTGGACCCCGATGGTCAGACCCACGTGGCACTAGAAAATAGTCAAACTTTGGATCTGGGCTGTTTTGTAAATTTCTGAATCTATTTGTAAATTATTTGCCTCTCTAAAAAGTTCAATCGTGCTCGAGGGCGGAGCGCTGGAGGCGGGGGGAGCCGGTCGAGGGCTCACCTGCGGGACGAGGGAGAGCAGGCGAGCGCCCGGCGGCGCTGGAGGCTCGCGGCCGGAGCGTCCACACAGCACGCGAGCGGTCGGGCAGGGCGCTGGAGCAACTAGCTGTTGCGGGGCAGCCATGGATGGAGAGAGGGAGGGAGAGGCACGGGATGAGGTAGCCTCCGCCGGCAGAGGCTTGATTTTGTTGGTCGCCGGAGCGGGGGCGCCCATGGCGCGGGGTAGCCGACTAGCCGAGGTGGGGAGCGCCACTCGGGGGCTCGCCCAGCATGACCGCGCTGCTGCTGCCGCGGCAGCCTATGGCGTTCGTTCCCGCAGCTGCCGCTCTTCGTCCTCTCCTCGTCCGCGGAAGGAGGCGCCCCCGTGAGAACGCTCTGTGCGGAGGTCTCCGTCACCGGCGGAAAAGCGGCTGCCGCCGGAGCAGCATCCGCACCCTTGCAGCGGAAGTCACCCGCGCGTCGCCACACCGGGAAGGAGTCGCTGGTGTCCATGAGTGCTTCATCTACCTCTGATGGGTGCCGTACCGTGCTGATCTCTGATTGATTTCCAGCTGTTGTCAGCAATCAGGTTGGGCATGGCGCGATGGAGCGGAGGTTGGGATGGACGCCTTTTTCTTTTCTTCTTTTGCTCTGCCAATATGACATGTGGGTCCGTTTGTTAGCGAGACAATGCAAATTCCTGACCAAGAAGTTTTTTTCCCGATGTGCCAAACAGCCCCAGGGTTTGATTTAGACCGGGATTCACAAGTTCAAGGTACAAACGACAGGGATTTGAAGTTTAGGGTTCATTTCGCCAAACCTCTACGAGTTCAGGGTTTAAAATAGACTTTTTCCCAAAGAAATTGTTGAGGAGAAGGTCCAAAATGTCTTCCGTGAAATAGAAAGTAAACTGGACTACCGGTAAAGCCTACCATTGGAGGAGTCAGTCATTTTCTTCAAAGAGATGACAATTTGAAAATATCGTGATGTTTTGAAACGCCAATGAACATTTTTCTCAACTTTTCTAAAAGTAATATTAAAATAATCATATTTAATGTATGGATCTCAAAATTTTAGTTCTTTTAATGGGACGTGCAAGATGCAGTGGCGGACTTAGAATTTGAGCAGAGGGTATGCCACACCAAAACAAATTGTGTGACTATATTGTGTTAGATTATACTGATTTTTTTCGATTATAGAATATGACTTTTTTCATTTTATTGAGGGAAACACCAGGACTCCATCCTACTGTGAGCTTTATGGATCGGCAACACAAATTTTATATCGTTTATCAGAGTGCTAATATGACACAATAATTAAATGAAAAAGGAATTTTGTCTTATAATAAATTTGTTGGACAGATACAGTTGACACATCACTCTAATATAGAACTAAATTTTTGCCGTTGCGTGCAACCCTAGATTTCTGAAGTATTCGACCGAGGGAGAAAATACTCTAAAATGCAATCATCTGTACTAAATAAACAACAAAATATGTAAAAGAAAATGTTAGAAAAAACTACAAGGGAGCATACAAAAATTAATCATACACTTGACTACCAAAAGCCAATTACCAAAGTACTCCCTCTGTCCCAAATTACCCCGTGATTTGGGTTTAATCAAAGTCAAAATTTATAAAATTCGACTAAGAATATAAAAATAGCAATATTTAAAATACAAAGTAAATATAATTGGGATGATCATAACAAATATAATCGTATTATATTCATTTCATATTATAGATGTTTTATATTTTTCTCTATTTATTTAGTCAAACTAGAAAAGGTTGATCTTGACAAAAACCCAAAACGCAGGGTAATTTGGGAGAGAGGGAGTAGCTAGTGCATGCATGGCACATGGTCATAACTAGCCTGCAGGCTTATGCTAAGGGGTGTATGCAGGTCAAGTATGAACTTAATCCTGTGGGCATGAGCTCACCATATCAGACGTATTTTCCTTGTGGGAATGAGCTCCCCATGAGGACAGTGGAGTTGTGGCTGCTGATGCTGCCAACCAAGTTCATACTAAGTACTTTTTAACAGAAGAAACCCAGGACAGTGGAAAAGTCTGTAGTACTGTCGTAAATCTTCAGCAAAACATGTAGCCTATGCTGAGGAAGACAGGACGGTAGCCCAAATCTTAACAAGACGGAGACAGGGGACGTCATCTCTTGACTCTTGTTACAACTAGTCAACTAGAACTAACCTTCTTAAAACCGCCCAGAACTGCGACAAACATAGCTTTGCACAGATGGATTTGTCTCCAAAATCCTGATAATTTTCTTGTACCCTCTAGTACTTTTTAGATAAAGAGTATATATTAATATCGCGATGATACCAATTACACCCTGCCTCTACACCAACGCATTGCCCTATTAACATTACGGATGTACACGGCCCAAAATATAAAAATAATTACAATAGAAAAAATCCCGCTACAGCGATCTATTCCTAGTAGCAGCAGCACACCACCAAGACAGCACCAGCAGTCGCTCACAAAACAATGCCTTGAACAAGGACATTGTCAGGCACAACCAATTAAGGCCAGACCTTGGATTTTCACTCCTCGTCGCCACCGAGACTCGAACTGTCATTGCTAGACCTCAGTTCTAGGCTTCCATGACATTCTCCGCCAGCACCATAGAACGAGAACATGCTCCATGATATTAACAGCCCGCAGAGTTTCGAAGCGCTCCCTCTGAAACCAAACGGTCAGGTAAAAACATGGGTGCGCGACCGAATACCACCTGATCCAGCGATCTCCAGGCATGGCGCCTAAAGGAATTCGCCGGCGGAGCCTTCCGGAACTCGACACTCCGGCCAGATCTGAATTCAGGCGTCAAGCAGATCTTCGAATTGGGGCGGAAGGAACCCTAGGACAACCACCTTTTATTAGGCCGATCCAACAGCCCCCACACTGCCGGCCGACTCCTGGCGAACAGCTGATGCAAGGGGAACCGACAGCACGAAGCCGTACAGGCCCCGCCGGACCCGAGCGCCGCCAAATAGGAGCAGCAAGCCGCCGACGCCAAGACTTTGGCTGCGCCGCCGCCCCCGTCCTGCAGCACCGTGCCCGCTGCAACCTCCCCCGCCTCACAGCCGCGAGCCGGCGAGCTCCATGCCGAGAGGCGCCGCCGCCCCGCCGCCTCGAGCCGAATCATTGACGCCCAGATGCAGACCCCCGCGCGAGGGAGCCCGACAGGGCGCGCCGATCCCACCCGCCGCCTTCCGCATCCTTCCGCGGCCAAGGCGTGGCCGCCACCGCCGACGCCGGCAGCGGCCGTCTGGCCGATCGTAGATTGATTTTCTTTTTGGCCGGGGCGGGCGCTCCGGAGCCGCCTCGAGCGAGCGGCCCGGGAGCGTTTCTGGGAGCCAGCACCCTCTAGTACTTGGACAAAGCCCATGGGATATCCTCACGGTCATTTTTCTCATCACAGTTGCGCATCTGAACAGAAGTTTCAGGAAATCAACTTCATGGGCAGTGCCACCAAAACCATCTATTTCTACTTCTTCAAGAGACATCAGCGGGATAGTCTGACTTCTCCAGTTCGGGGATTCACCACAAAGACAATCTGGTGAGCATGCTTCTGTTCCCTGAAAGAAATGTGAAGTGTGGTCGGTTATGATCTCACAACAACCTACTCATAGGAGTATCAACTTATACGGCCATCTGAGGGATATATAAAAACACAATCTTAAATAAATTATTATATGTTAGGTATCCAGATTAAAGAATTACCACTGATCTTCGCATGATCACCTTAAGCCTAAGTATATCCTTGCAAGTCCCGAGTAGATCCAACAACATTGCTCCAAAAACATGTCCATATGATCCCAAATACATCTCCAGGACAGGAAATTTAGGAAGCAGTGCTATCTGTTGGAACAAGTCACTGTCCACAGGAAAAGCCTCGTGCTGATGTATAGAAGTTCCATGAAAAGTAAATAAAACAAAGTCAACTCATAGACATACCATTACAGCAATTTGACAATGTGAAACAGAAGCAGCTGAATGAGCGATTTGCGATGCAAGGTCAGCAACCTACTATGCATGCCTCCAGCACACATTACTAGAAGAAAGGTCTAAGCATGAGCATAGCAAAGTGACATCATACTGTTCCCCGACTACCTCAAGCCTGCATGTTCTCAATAGTTTGTCGTTTTGAAGAGCATAACTTACCAAAGACTGCTAAAATTTCGACTGTGATCAAGCCGATCCATCATACTACGAACCTTTCCTGACAATAGCATAAAAACTAAAAAGCTACTGTTACTTTTTCAGGGACGATTACTGCCATTCAAACATGGTCAGTAGTTGGCCAAAGTGCAACTATTGTTCAGCCCTTATCAACATTTAGCCAAAACACTTGATAATGTGATGTAACAGTAATTAATATGTTGTGTGGTTGGGGGATCTGTGTTCTGTGGTAGCTCAGCTGACACCTCACCTCATGGGTGGGCAGGTAGCAAATCAGGGTAGGGAAATAAAATTCTATTTACTCGACGAAATCCCGGATGGTAGAGCGGCTCGCTATTTTAAGCACATGCATACGCTTAAAACACAAAATACACTTCTCACTTCTTAGACCTGGCTTCATACTACTCAATCACTTGATTCCTTTTTAGTTCTCTTGCAGTCTTTGGCTCCATTGATAGCGACACCAAGTTTATAATCAAACCTCGGTTTCTCTTTCCTCATCTAAATTTCAAACTCACTAAATCCAGTGACATCTGTTGCTCTGGTTTGAACTTGTGTACTGCACCACTCTTCTGCTAAGCTCTTACTCTAGATGACTTCTCTACCATACCCATGAAAAAGCCGTTCCTCGTAAGTCATATCAGCTGTCAAATTCAAACGGAGCACAAAAGCAATTGTGCTATCCGAATGGGGTCCCTGGCAGTTGACATGGCAGAGCAGGGTAGCAGCTGACATCGATTGGTCGAGTACAGGGGCAATGATGGTGTGCATTAAGGTATACACTGGTTTTCTATTGGCAAAAGTATCTATGCACTAGTAGTAGTAGTAGTCATAGTAGTGACCTTTCGCTACGGATGTATGGTTGTATTTTGGAATGGCGTTTTCAGAACTTAATAGCCAATAGCTTGTTGGCATGTCATTATATCAGCCCGACACGAGGGGTTTTGGAAAGTAGCCTAACTGTATGGCTTACTCCCTGGACTACATAAATACAATAATAATTCTTTCTAGTGTGCTTACTTAGATAAAAGGTCTTTTATACCTAGATACAAAGTTGCAATGCTCATCTCAGTATCTCACACTGGGTCTTGCTTGGATATTATATTTGGGCTCAACCTTATCCAAATTTGCTATCCACTTGATATGTGGATGATCTTTTTCATCAGTTTATAACAACCTACTTCGTGGCAACACTATCTCTGGTACAACATGTAAGTCTTAGTCATGCAATAAGATAACCTAGAATTAAGACTATACCGCAAGATGAATTGAGCAGGAGACAAGACGCACTGAACAACAACACTAAACTTTTCACCACTTTTGATTGTTTGGTTCTTTCTTAGTTCAATATAGAGTAGCTTAGTTATAGACTTACAAAATTACAATACTACTCGTACTTTTTATTGTGCTTACTTAGATAAAGGGCTTTTATACTTTAAAAAAATTGCAGTGCTCATCACATACTGGATCTTACTTGGGCAATATATTGGATTCTGCCTTATCCAAATTCGATATTGATCTTATTTCATCAATTTATAACAACCTACTCTGCGACATATTTAGAATGTGCATTTGATCTTATTTCATCAATTTATAACAACCTACTCTGCGACATATTTAGAATGTGCATCAGCTCAGCATTTCTATGTTTGACCATTTATACAGAAAACACATGTATACCAACTAAGACAATGTAGCATGATGACTACAAGATAAGGTAAATTGAGCAGGAGAGAAGACGCACCGCAAAATCTATGTCCAACAATAGGACGTGGGCGCTCTCCTTTGTCTCTAGACTCAGGTCGCGCACACACCATAGCTGAAACTCACCAATCCCAATATTTTGATGGTGAACGAGCACGACCACGAGAGATTTTCCACCATTGGCGCTGAGAATAACACACTGAAGTATCTGTCCATAATTGCTCGACCTCTGAACTCCTTAAGCACAGGGGCCGCGATATCAAGGTTAGTCAGCAACCCGTCCACGACAAGCTCTTCAATCGTCGGTGAGTGAACTTTGACCGTGTTGAGACCCCAGCAGCCGCATACCTCTAGCACGCGCAGGTAAGGGCACCGGCTGATCAGCTCAACCATGTTCATGTTGTCAAAGCGGCAGCCAGCAACATACATCCTCTCCAGCATAGCGAACTCAACACGCCTTGCCGGTAGTGTTAGATAAAGGTTGGCTAAGTGTAGCTTGATCGAGGTGGCGCGTTCGAAGCAGGGAACCTCGACAAAAATATCATGATCTTTACACTGCCCCCAGACATCGATGACGAGATCCGCCGGAGCGAACCGTGCGGCGGCGTGGAGCAGCGTGGAGACGCGAGCAGGGTCCATAATCCTGTGTCTCTCGGGGATCACTATCTCGAGGCGGGACAGAGCGGGGCAGACGACCTGTTGGAGGGCGGCGTCGACTGCGTCCAAGGGGATCTCGCGGAAGGAGAGCTCAACGAGGTGCCGCCAGAGGCCGCGCCACCGGCGGGAGAGGAAGCTCGTGAGGGCGGCGGCGCGGGCGCAGCGGAGGCGAACGAGGATTTGGAGCAGCAGGTCATCCGGAAGGGAGCTGATCCGGTCCTCTCCGCCGCCGCCGCCGTCTGCGTAGGGACGTGGCGGGTGACGGCGGGGAGTTCCAGGCAGCGACTGCGAGCTCAGGCGACTGCCGGACTGCAACTCCATCCCTGAGACAGATCGGATGGGCGCAGTGAACTGCTGGGAGGATAGAGACGGCGGCCGGAACTGTACGACAATGGAACCGGCGGCGGCGGCGGCGGCGACGGAGGAAAGCGTGCGTGGGGTGTGGTCGGTTCGGCTGGGCTGAAATGCCTTTCTACAGACTCAGAGGAAGGTCCGAAACAAGGACGGAATTTTGTAATGAATCTCCAACAGCCTTTCTACAATTCCTCTGGATTTATAAAATTTGCTTTTCTACAAATGGGTAGAAAACTAGCTCCAGCAACCATTTGTATAGCTGGCCTCCACATAAATTATAGCTACCTTGCTAAAACGGCATCCTCTCTATGCATATTTGCAAAGTCTAGAGCTGGATTGCAAAAGGGCCAAAACTGAAGCAGGTGAGTCAACCGCTCCTCCCGTCCGAAAAAGCGCCACACGGCCCCAGATGAGCCCTCAACTGTCGTTCGCCGCCCTACCCGCTCCCCCTCGCCACTTTCGCGACCTTCCAGTCGCCGAATCAAGCTCACCCCCCGCCCTACCCGCTCCCCCTCGCCACTTTCGCGACCTTCCAGTCGCCGAATCAAGCTCACCCACGCAGCAGACCTGTCGGCCGATTCGGCTCGGTGGAGCTGTCGTCGGTGAGGGAGAAGCTCGGTGCAGCCCCAAGGTCCTCGTGGTCGTGCTTCTCCGCCACGCCAGCGCTTCGGAGGACGGTGATAAGTCTCAAACTTTAAAATATCGTGATTTTAAAAACTCCATAAACGTTTTTCTCAAATTTCTTAAGTAATAGGAGTATAAAACTTTCATGTTAATGGACTCCATATCTAGCAGATGGTGCAGGCTACGACATAGTTGCACCGTTGCACGCATGGGGGTCCACCGTGAATCTGGAGAGGTATCCAACTTCATGTGCCATAGGCCACTCGAATAAATTTTGGTCTGCACTAGGCCACTAACTCATCCCAACAGCAACTCATGGGCGTAAAATGAGCATGGGAAGGGAATAGCCCAGGAGGTTTCGCTACACACGTTACGATTACACTATAAAAAAATCGCCATGTCAGATGCACTGCCCCCTAAAAAAATGTTCTGAACCTGCTGTGTCTACTTCCGCGGCTTCCGTTTATTTCAAACGGAAACAGCTGAGAAAAGCTCCCTATACATCTAAGCATACAAAAATAAACAGGCTCGACATCTCACTAGGAACTCGTAAACATAATGTGCAGGAGGAATTCCCGTTGTACCTGATAATGCTGCCAACCAAGTTGATGCTTCAAAAGGCTCAATAAAAAATCCGTACTTCAACAGATAAAATCAAGGAGATTGGACAAGTCTCTGGTCCTATCGTAAATCTTCAGCAAAACATGTAGAGCCTAGGCTGAGGAAGACAGCACATTTCCATCTCTTGTTACAACTAAAGTCAGATGATAGCCATGGGTACCTAACCTTCTTAACACCGTTGAGAACTGCCCCCAATATAGCATTTCACAGATGGGTTTGCCTGGAAGATGCTGCACATTTCCTTGTATCCTCTATCACTTGGACAAAGTTTGCAGGATATCCTCACGATCATTTTTTTCAACACAGTTGCACATCTGAACAGAAGTTTCAGGAAATCAACTTCATGGACAGTTCCCTCAAAACCGCGTATTTGTATTTCTTCAAGTGACATGAGCGGGATAGTTTGACTTCTCCAGTTTGGGGATTCATCACAAACACAATCTGGTGAGCATGCTTTTCTCTGAAAGAAATGTGAATTTTTGTTGATTATGAATTTCCAAAAACCTACTCATACAGTAGTATCAACTTATACGGTCATCTAAAAATATATAAAACATGTCCCAAATAAATTTTATATCAGGTACCCAGATTGAAGAATTACCGGTGAGCTTTCTATGACCACATTAAGCCTAAGTATAGCGGTGCAAGTCCCAAGTATATTCAACATCATTGCTCCAAAAACATGATCATCTGGTGTCAAATATATCTCCAGAACAGAAAATTCAGGAAGCGGTGCTATCTGTTCGAACAAGTCACTGTCGGTAGGCCAATACTTCTGTACCTATATAGAAGTTCCATGAAAAGGAAATAAAACTAAAGAACTCATAGTACCATTAAAGCAATTTGGCAATGTGAAACATAAGTAACTGAATGTGTGATTTGTGACGCAAGGTCAACGACCTATGATGCATGAATTCGGCAGACATGACTAGAAGAAAGGCTTAAACATGAGCATAGCAAAGCTACATCATTCTGTCCCCCCCACTACCTCAAGCGCTCAAGCCTGCATTTTCTCAATGGTTTGTCGTTCTGAAGACCATAACTCGCCAAAGACTGCTAAAATTTCGACTTCAGATAAGGCCCCTCACACTGCAAGCCTTTCTTGACATCAGCATAAAAACCTTACCTAGCAACATTGCTACTTTTTTCACGGAGTAGTACTGCCATTCAAACATGGTCAAGTTATTGGCCAAAATAGAAGGTCTCTAAACTCTTCCGCGTAACTTGAAAACAAATGCCACTATTGTTCAACCATTATGAACATTGAGTCAAAACATCTAATATGTGATGCAACAATAATTACTATGTTGTGTGGTGGGGGCAATCTGGGGTAGCTCAGGTGACACCCCATGGGTGGGCAGGTAGCATTATGAGCCTTACAGACTCGCACATGTACGGTGGTCAGGGGCTTATAGTTGGTAGTAGTCTTGGTAGGGAAAGAACATCTGGGTGGGGAAATAAAGTTCTATTTACTCGAAGAAATTCCCGATGGTAGAGTGGCTCGATATTTTAAGCAATTGCATACACTTACAACAGAAGATAGACTTCTCAGACCCGGAAAGAGTCTTTTGCTCCTGGGCACTACTGCTCCTGCCATTTAATTTATTTCGAAAATAGTATTTTCGAGTTTCAAAAAATTCTGAAAATAAATCGGGGTGTAGGTAACAGTCTATCCCACAAACGTGTAAAATATCAATTTCAAATACCTTGTATTATGGGCTATATAAAAATGACAAAATCTTACAAAATTTGGAGACTTAAAACCATGCATACTCAGATCCACATTTTGTCATTTTTGTGTAGCTAAAAATACAAAGTATTTTAAATTTATTTTCTGCACATTTGTGGGATTGACCGTTGGCTACATTGGGAAAAAAATCAGAATTTTTTGAAACTAGTATATGATTTTCAAATTTTAAAAATAGCAGGAGCACTGCAGCCCGGGAGCGGGAGCAAAAAATCTGCATAGTCTCAGACCTGGCTTTACACTACCAAATTCCTTGATTCATGTTTAATTCTCTTGTCATCTCCAGCTCCATTGACAATCACACCAAATTTATAATCAAACCTTGGTTTCTCTTTCCTCATCGAAAATTGTGAACTCACGCAGCTCTTCTAGACTTGTGTACTGCACCATTCTTCTGCTCCACACTTACCCTAGATGACCCCTTGAAAAAGCATGTTGGCATGGTTGCATTTTCAAAACACTTAATAGCCGGCTTGTTGGCATATCAGTAATATTGGCCCGACACTAGGGGTTTTTGGAAAAGACAGTCCAAACTAGGGAAACTTTTGAAAGTGACTCCACGGAAGTTGTTTTCTCACATTTAAAGGGGGGAATAATAATTCCATGTAAGTCAATGTTTTTCATGTATTAAGACAACCTATCATGAACACTAAACCGTAAGGTGGATTGAGCGGGAGGAAAGCCACACTGGAAAACAACACTAAACTTCTTCGCACTTCTCATTGTTTGATTCTTTCTTAGTTGATATTTTAACCTGCTTCTTAGTTAAATATAGAGTAGCTTAGCAGCAGACTTAAATAACTACAATACTGCTTTTATCGCGCTTACTAAATGGTTTTTATATACTCAGATATGAAATTGCAATACCCATATGGTACTAGATCTTACTTGGGGAATATATTTGGACTTTCACCTAGTCAAAAATTGATATCTAGTCGATTTGTGGATGATATCAATTTATAAATATCTACTTTGCGGCATACCATCTATTCAGAAAAGATAGTCATGTATATATCATCTAAAACAATCTAGCATGAACAACGACTAGACTATAAGGTAAGGTAAATTGAGGAGGAAAGAAGACATACGGGAAAATATATGTTCAACAGTAAGACGTAGGCACTCTCCTCTGTCCGTACATTCATTGTGCGCACACACCATGTCTCACCAATCCCCATAACAAAATGCATAAACGAGCACGACCACGAGAGATGTTCTACCATTGGCGCCGAGAACAAAAAACTGAAGTCCCAGGTACCAATGTTGGCTCGCAACGTGAACTGCTTAAGCACGGGGGCGACGATATCAAGGTTACCCACATACGCGTGACCGTCCACGACAAGCTCTTCCAACGTCGGTGAGTGGACGGTGATCGTGGTGAGACCGTAGCAGCGACATGCCTCTAGCACGCGCAGGCGAGGGCACCGGCTGATCAGCTCACCCAGGTTCATGTTGTCGAAGCAGCAGCTGACATGCACCCTCTCCAGCACAGGGAACTCGAGGCGCACCGCCGGTAGTGTTAGACGAAGATTGGCTGCGTGTAGCTTGATCGAGGTGGCGCGTTCGAAGCAGGGAATCTCGATAGGAATTTGATGAAGACTGAAGTCCGCGCAGACATCGATGACGATATCCGCCGGAGCGAGCCGGGCGGCGGCATTGAGGAGAGCGGAGACGCGGGCAGGGTCCATAATCCTGTGTCTCTCGGGGTTCACTATCTGGAGGCGGGACAGAGCGGGGCAGACGACCTGTTGGAAGGCGGCCTCCACCGCGTCCAAGGGGATCTCGCGGAAGGAGAGCTCCACGAGGTGCCGCCAGAGGCCGCGCCACCGGCGGGCGAGGAGGCTCGTGAGGGCGGCGGCGCGGGCGCACCGGAGGCGAACGAGGACCTGGAGCAGCAGGTCGTCCGGAAGGGCGCTGATCCGGTCCTCTCCGCCGCCGTCCGGGCAGCGCCCGGGCCGGGAGCAACGGAGAGCTCCTGGCGGCGTCTGCGAGCGGAGGAGACGGCCCGACCGCAATTCCATCCCTCAACCAAATTGGAAGGGTGCGGTGAGCTGCGGGGACAAAGACGGCGGCGGGCGAGACGAGGGACGAAAGTGGGCGAATCCTATTTGACGACCAGGTCGTGCGCTATTCGCGCACGCCCACCCCCGGGGCGAGTGGGCCGGCCCAATAGCGCACGGCCTGGCCTTTTTTCTTTTTTCCTGTTTCTTTTTTTCTTTTTCGTTTATATTTTCTTTTTTTCGTTTTTATTTTTCGGATATTTCTTTTTCGTTTCTTTTCTGTTTTTTATTTTTTCTTATTTCGTTTAGTTTTTCAATTATTATTATTTTTATGATATTTTATTTTTCTCTATTATTTTTTATGTTCATAAGATTTTTTGTGTTGACTTTCAAGAAATTTGTTGATATTAAAAATTGTGTTCGTATTTTTTGAGAATTGTTCAATTTTTTGAAAATGTTTCAGCTTTTCAAAAATGTTCATGTTCGAAAATTGTTCACCGTCAAATTTGTTCAAATTTGAAAATTATTTATATTAAAAAATTGTTCAAATTTTAAAATGTTCACATTAAAAAATTGTTCACATTCAAAATTGTTCAGATTCGAAATTTGTTTATATCCAAAATTATTCACATTCAAAATTTGTTTAAATTCAAATTAGTTTTCTTTTTCATCTGCAATTTTTCTGTAAAAACTGAATTAAACGCATTCAGCTCAGAAAATGGGCCGGCCCATTTAGCTGGGGGTGGTCGTTGCGCATTAGCGCACGACCAGGACGATGAAAAGGAGCTCCCACGAAAGTGTGTGTATGTGGCGGCGGTTCGAGTGGGCTGAAAAGGCCGAAATCCGTAGAAAGTGTTCAGAAGAGAAGGTCCAAAACGATTAAACAAGGATGGTGTAAATTAGTGCTTTAGTTACGTGCTTGGGAATTCTGAAAAAAACGTGCTTGGCTTCTCGCAAAAACAAAATACGATCTTGGTTGTGTAAATCCATTTCAAAATACTCTACATCCTAAAAAATCAGATAAATTAGGAAGGTTTTTATTAGTGTTATTGAGTCACGCGAATACAAGAAAGGAGCATGCGACACAGCAAGGCATTCTCTCCGCCGCAAAATCTCTAGGCGACATGACACATGGGAGCTCGACGGCGGCCCCTCTCAGCAACAATAGTTGCTCGCCGTCTTCCCCTAACTACTTCGTCAAGCAGACCGCACCGCCTTTACAGCAATGACCCAAAATGTGGAAACATGGGGCAGGAAGGTCCAACCGTTCGAGCGAAATTTTAACGCACTCGACCAAAGCCACCCACATCGTCGTCCCTATCGTGGGTGTTCGCCACTACCGCCCTTCGCCAACCTTCTACTTGGACCCGTGCACCGATAAAATACGCCACCACCTCGTACGCCACTACTGCCTGGCCACATGCGGGCTGGGTTTGGCGGGGTCGAGGTTAGACGAGGCTAGGAGGTCAGATTTGCCCGAGTCGGCGGAGCGCTAGGTGGGGTGGCAGGGATGGGTTTCGATGGCAATGCCGTAGACTCACATGGAGGGAGGTGTGTGTGTGTGTGTGTGTGGGGGGGGGGGGGGGGGGGGATTTGGGCAATGGTGGAGGCATGTGCAATTTGTTTCAATACCATTTTAGGCATTTCATTTAGGTCGTTAAATATTACTACTTAGGCCCCGTTTGGGAGAGCAGTTTTTGATCGGTAATTGGACGGGAGAAAAATACGGACCTGGTTAGGTGCGTAAATTTACGAAGCGATCTGGCGTTTTCATACATGGTAATAATTAACCTGCTTCCCAAGCGGGCCTTAAGTTATGGAGTAATTTGAAACGGAGAGTAGATGCTTCAGAAGCGGCTTCGCCCGCCACATCCTGATGTAGTTTACAGAAAACACCATCAGGAAGCGAGAAAACGTAAAAACGAGTTGCAGTCGAGGTTCCGTCAGATAAATTGTCTCCCGTGCCCTGGAATCGAGTCGAGGCGAGGCGGCGGCGGCGGCAGAGACGATCGAAAACTAATTCGAGGAGGAGGAGGAGGCGAAGTAAGAGGCGATCATGTTCCGGCGGGCTGTCAGTTCCTTCTCCTTCCTCGCACGGACGTCCTCGCCACACGCGACCCCAAGGACGGCTTCTCTCCGCCGCTTGAAGGATCTCCCCATCGGTAAAGGCCTTCTTGGTGCTGCTGGTGTGGCCGTCTCTGCGTTGTTTGGTGGTGGAGCATTGGCGTATTTGAAGAAAGACCCAATCGGCCCAATTGATCATGAGTCAGGTAGATTCCTCATAGTCGTGAGCACCGTCTCATCGTCGTGACCTCATATCTGCCTTGTGTAGCTGCTCGTGAGGAGGAGGACATGAAGGCGAGGTTTGAGGAGTGGATCAAAAAGTTCGACAAGACATACGAAAACGAGCAAGAGAAAGCTATGCGGTTCCAACTGTTTAAGGGTACCGTCAAGTGGTTCGACTCGCTTCCCCCGTCTCACCGGAAGCAGTTGCACATAGGCTACTTCTCAGACTTCAAAGATGAAGAGGCTCCGTGGGGCCGGTCATGTGTCCATCTAGATGACACTGAGGACGAAGTGGTTTGCCGGAATGAGAAAGGTCTATTCTTTTGCCATTTGTCGATATACATACATGACGCACTTGCTAGCTTGAATCATGCATGACTTTACCCTGTTTTGTTTTGTCAAATTGGACATATTGTGGTTGGTAGAGGTTTTTAGTGCTTTACACTGTTTTGGATGTCAAATTGGACCATACACTCATCACTAAATAATTGTGTTCACTCCCTCACTGTAATACCAGTTGGACATACTCTTAATTCAAAAACAAAACAAAAAAGTTTGACATACTCTTCCTGTGTTGCAGAAATCAGATCTTGTTATTTCTATGGCTGGTTCTGCCTTATTAGAAGCAAGTGGATAGATCTATAAATTGTTGAGTTTCCAGTAGACTTGATCCATTGCCAATTAAGTGACTAAACAGATAGCAACTAGGTTGATCTTGCCGATCCAGTCAGTAGCAACTACCAACTGCATAAGCACTAGTAGGAGCACTCAACCATGTCATGACAATTAGAACAAGAATAAGAAAGTTTGTTTTGTGGACAGATCTTTGAAATATAAATTTTGACAGTTTTATATCTATCCATTACGCGTTCATGTCTGCTTGCCGTGCACTTGAATTCTGTATGATTACCCTGTCCATTTTGGATGTCAAATTGGACCTGTGGGTTTTACAGCACCTCACCTCACAAGGATCATACACCCATCACTAAATAATGTTAGGTTATGCTTCCTCCCTCCCTGTAGTAACGCTATCTTGAGCACACTCTTCTTTCTGCACTTCTACATCAAATCTTTAGAGAAATTAGATCTTGTTATTTCTATGGTTCTCCCTGAGACCTTGTTATAATTAATTATTCCGTTTCCAGTAGACTATTCATTTGCGATTAGTGGACGAAACGGATAATAACTAGGTTTGTAATTGCATTTCTTTTGGTATGCAGTACCAACTGTGCACTAGGAGCACCGAACTCTGTCCTGGTTATTGTTCAATCTGTACAAGAAAGTTTGTTTTGTGGTCAGTTCAAATATAAAATGAGAGTCAGTTGTATAGCCATTCATTGGGCCTTCCAGTCTGCTAACTTATAGCTTTTGCATGAAAACAGGAGAGCTATTTATTTGGACGCGAGATGTGAAGCAGGGCGAGACGCCGGCAACTCAAGTCTCTGCCTAGAATGGTGTGTGGTCGGTTAATAATATCTGCTGCAAGTCAAGTGGCTGGTGTATTCCAATTTAGTAGCTTGGAACAGGTTTAAGTTTGCTGCTATGTTAGTCTGAACCATATTAAGTAGCTTGGAAACAGCTTTAATTTTTCTGTTATGTTAATGTGAACCATGTGTTCCTGGTGTAGGTAAAATTAAGTAGCTTGGAAACACCTTTAAGTTTGCTGCTATGTTAATCTGAACCATGTATGGCTGGTGTAGTTAAAGTTAAGTAGGTACAAACTTTGCTGAAATGTTAATCTGAACCATGTTTCAATTCGGTTAATTACATTTCATTGTGTGGTGTTATCATAACGGAACAGTAACTAGATTCTGTGTGAAGCAATGGATCTTGAGCTCCAACATATCCAAGCATCGCTTTCTATAGATAATCAAGATGTTTGAATGTGGCCAGTGCCACAATACTTTTGAAGAACCCTCGTGATAGAACTGTGCAAGTTACCTAATTAACAGCTCGTGCTTCCAGTATAGACGGGGAACCGTAAAGATTAGCTAAGATGCGTCGCGTAGGGACTAACAAAGCTAGCTTGCTACGGACTGACAGCACACAATAGCATGCAGAATTAGCGTGAATGGCCAAAAGATGGATTATGTATACTGTACATGCAGGCTTACTATTCTGGAAATATACAGGTCTGCTAACTGATTTCCCCGATAGGTGGTGTTGACGGGAATAAAATGGGCAACCTTGGTTAGTCTATCAACGATGACCCAAATTGAGTCATGGCCTCGGTTGGACCTTGGAAGTCCGGTGATGAAGTCCATTCCAATCTCATCCCACTTCCACTCGGGAATTTTCAAGGGTTGGAGTAATCCAGCGGGTCGCTGATGCTCAGCCTTGACTCGCTGACAAATATCACACTTGGCTACAAAAACACCAATCTCTCGCTTCATTCCGTGCCACCAAAATCTCTCACGAAGGTCTTGGTACATTTTGGTTCCGCCGGGGTGGATTGAATAGGGGGTCTCGTGGGCTTCCTTTAGTATTAACTCCTTAAGTTCCGTGACATTGGGGACACAGATACGACCATTAAATCTCAACACTCCTTCAGCATCTTCGGTAAAACCAGGCACTTTACCGAGAGAATTCTTCTTCTTAATTCCTTCTATGCTCTCATGACCTTTCTGGGCTTCCTTGATTTGATCTAACAGGGTTGGGGCTAACTCTAAATTGGCGAGATAACCGCGGCTAACAAGCTCTACTCCAAAATCTTGGAACTCTTTGAACAAGGCTGGCTGTTCGACTTGGATCAAGGCATTCAGGGTGCAGGGTTTGCGACTAAGGGCATCGGCAACTACATTAGCCTTTCCGGGGTGATAATGGATACCGATATCATAATCCTTGATTAATTCCATCCACCTTCTCTGTCGCAGATTTAACTCCTTCTGGGTGAAGATATACTTCAAGCTCTTATGATCCGTATAGATCTCGCAACGATGTCCCGCAAGATAGGAGCGCCACGTCTTAAGAGCAAGAACAACAGCGGCTAACTCCAGGTCATGGGTTGGGTAGTTCTCTTCATGCGGTCGCAACTGCCGAGACAGATACGACACCACCTTGCCTTCTTGCATCAGAACGCAACCAAGTCCGAGGCGTGATGCATCACAATACACGTCGAAACTCTTGGTGACGTCTGGCATAATCAGGACAGGGGTTGAGGTCAATCTCTTTTTCAATTCCTGGAAACTCTCTTCACACTTCTGAGTCCATTCAAACTTCTTGTCCTTTTTCAGCAGTTGGGTCAGGGGTTTGGCTATACTGGAGAATCCTTCAACGAACTTGCGGTAGTAACCCGCCAGTCCGAGAAAGCTTCGGATTTCAGTCACACTAGTTGGGGCTTCCCAGTTCACAATGGCTTGGATCTTCTCTGGGTCAACTGAAATTCCTCCCGCAGACACAACATGTCCGAGAAATGCCACTTCACTGAGCCAAAACCCACACTTGCTAAGCTTGGCATACAACTGGTGTTCTCGGAGGGTTGCTAAAACTAGACGCAGGTGTTCAGCATGCTCTTCTTCGGTTTTGGAGTAAATAAGGATGTAATCGAGGAAAACTACCACGAACTTGTCAAGATACTCCATGAAGATCTTGTTCATGAGATTCATAAAATAGGCTGGGGCATTGGTCAGACCAAAGGACATTACGGTGTATTCAAATAAACCGTAGCGGGTGGTGAAGGCAGTCTTGGGAATGTACGTCTCTCGGATTTTTAACTGATGATATCCTGACCGAAGATCGATCTTGGAAAAGACTCGTGCTCCGTTCATTTGATCGAACAGATCCTCGATCTTTGGAAGGGGATACTTGTTCTTAATGGTCACATCATTTAACTTGCGATAATCCACACACAGGCGTGTGGTACCGTCTCTCTTATCCACAAAAATAATGGGTGATCCCCAGGGTGAGGCGCTTGGGCGAATAAGTCCTTTGCTGAGCATATCTGCTAACTGCTTCTTCAACTCAACCAGTTCTTCCGGATTCATCCGATAAGGCCTTTGGGATATAGGGGCTGTTCCGGGGATAAGTTCAATGATGAACTCAATATCCCGGTCTGGCGGCATACCAGGCAATTCTTCGGGGAAAACATCTCGGAACAGGTGAACAACACGGATCTCATCTAGGGTGGGTCGAGCTATGCTCTCATGGCATCCTGGTTGGGGTCGACTGGTTTCTGACACATACTCCACTTCTACTTCTTTGTCGGTGGTGAGGGATACCGCTCTTCTGGCGCAGTCAATTCGACCATGATACTTGGCTAGCCAATTCATACCTAGTATGATATCTATTCCTTGGGTTCCTAGAATGATTAAGTCGACTAGGAACTTTTCCCCTTTGATCTCAAGGGAAACGTCCGGGCAAAACGACTTGGTATCTATGGTGGATTCTGGGATTTGGATGACCATGGGTTTGGGTAAGAGATTTCCGACTAAACCTCCCTTAGCAACAAATTCTTGGGTAACAAAAGAATGGGTAGCACCAGAATCAAACAGAACAGTTGCAGGTACTGAGTTGACAAGGAACGTACCCAGCACAACATCTGGCGCATCCATGGCCTCTTCAGCGTTGATGTGGTGCAGACGTCCCTTGGCAACAGCAACATTTCCGCGGGGTGCGGGGTTCTTGCCATTCCCATTACGGCCTTGGCCATTGCTCGGCGCTTGTGCATCGGGGCGCGGACCATTCTTCTTAGGATTGGGGCATTCTTTGGAGTAGTGACCTTTAGTGCCGCAATTAAAGCAGACAACATTGGCATTGCGGTTGAAGTTGTTAGAGTTCCCTCCGGGACGGGTGTTGTCATTGGGACGGTTGAAGTTGTTTGGGTTGTTTGAGCGATTAGGGTAATTGGGGCGTGGGGTTGGTGGCGGTCGATAGACTGGCTTGGGGTTTTGTGGGTAGGTGCGAGGCTTCTGGCTGCTCGAACCTTCCTGGGCAATCATTCTCCTCTTACGACCTTCAAACATGGACTTGCGCTTGGTCTCCAGCTGGATGGCTTTGTCCACAAGTGACTCCAAATCAACAAAGTCATGGATAACCAAAGCACACTGCAGCTCATCATGAAGTCCATTCATGAAACGCTCCATCTTCTTCCTCTCGGTGTCGGTGTCATCAGGAGCATACCGAGATAAGTCAGTGAACTCATCCAGGTAACCGACCACATCTCTACTTCCCTGCCGCAACTTGCGGAATTCATCCTTGTTCCTCTCAATGAGTCCGCCGGAAATGTGCTTTTTGCGGAACTTCTCCTGGAACTCAACCCAGTTGATAACATAACCAGCTTGCTGGATAGCCTTGGTAGCTTCCCACCAAGACCGTGCGGGTCCTGCAAGATAGTGGGTCGCATACAGCACCTTCTCAGGTTCTCCCACGGCTGCAACTTCCAGGTTGTTGTTAATGGTGCGAAGCCAATCATCGTCCTCTAGTGGGTGAAGTCCCTTGGAATAGGTGGGTGGGTTGGTCTTTTGAAAGTCGCTCAAAGGGGACCGCTGATTTCCTTCACCATTGCCATTTCCATTGTTGTTGTTGTTGTTGTTGTTGTTGTTGTGAGCGGCAGCGATCTGCTGCAGGGCAGCGATATGAGCTTGACGCTCTGCCCGGGCAGCTTGGCGCTCCTCCATGATAAGCGCAAGAAGTTGGGCGGTGGTTGGTTCCGGTGGGGGTGGTGGTCCTCCATCCGTGTGGGAGCGACGAGTGTCCACCATCCTGAAGCACACCGGTATAAGGGGCAAGCAAAAGGTTTTGACCAAGGAAAAAGGTTGGTTTCGCGTAATGGTTGATTTCTTAAGGATTTTAGGAGAAACATTTTACACAGATTAACAAGACTAGCACACACTTATATAGCACAACCATTACATCAAGAGTTCACCATACCAAGCTTACAACATTTTCCCTTAAGCTAATGTACATAGTGCAAGTTTCCAAAAGAACCACTACTTCGACTCTACTAGCGATAGGGGGTCAACCTAATCCTACGGTAGTACTCAAGTCACTCGCCTACTGAGGTGGAACCTCAGGCTCTGCGGCGTCAGCGTCGGACTGGTAGGGTGGCTCCTCTGGGTCCTCCTCCTCGTCCTCTAACTCCTCCTCGTCATCCTCCTGCTCATAGTCCATCTCCTCCAGATAGTCGTCATCGTCGCTGAGGAAAGCGTTGTTCTCCTTGCGGAGATCCTCGCCCTCCTCCTCCATCTCGTCGGTACGGAGCTCCAGATCCTCGATCAGCTCGTCCTGCTCTGCCACCTTCTTGCGGAGCTTTGCTATGGTCTTCCTCATCTGGGTCCTCTTCTTGAGAAGAGCGACCTTCTCCTCCTTCAGCTGTGCCTCACTCTCGCGACTCTCCTTGAGCGAGAGGCGCTCAAAGTGAGACCGAAGTCTAGCGCACCTCAGATCCTCCTGGGTGCGAAAGAGCATAATCTCCATGTCCAAGATATACTCTCCGAACGTCGGGTGCAGAGGAGACCGAATAGGGTGTCCATCGACGGTGCGCCTCCCGTAGAACTGGAAACGAGAGTTCACCAACTCCGCCTTGTGCTCCTCACAAAGTCGGGATAGCATTCGCTGCATGGAACGACACAGTCCGTCGTCCCAGTGGACGTCCATGGTGGTAAAGATGAGTGTCCTGGATCCGGGGGACTTGATGTTCCCGCGAACAGACGCCTCGACCAACCAAGACAGGTTCCCGTTGGCGGGAGTGTCCACCTGGGCTCCCTTAAACTCAGGAGTGGGACGACCTAACAGCTTGGTCAACTCGAACAGGTCCTTCTCGAACATCAACTTGCCGTCCTTCTCAAGCTGAACGAACTCGGTGAAATGGATCGCCATCTACAATTTTAGTCAAAATTTTAAGTTAGTGAGACGACATGTGTATCAAAATTTTAAATGTAGTGAGGCAACAGGTGAGCAAAATTTTAAGTTTAATAGAGTGACGAGTGTGCCCAATTTTTAAGGATATAAGGGAAAACGTAATATTTAGTGAGAGTAGAATTTTTCATAAGTGAGAGGATTAGAGATAAGCATTTTTCGAAAATACTTCAATCCTTTATTCTTTTAGAATTTAACTTTTGTAACTCCTACCTAGCGACCATGCTAAACTAAGGTTTCTAAAGTCGAGATGGCTCTGATACCAGGTCTGTGGGCACCCCGGACTAGCTGTCCGAAATACCCGATTATGCTTAACACAACGATCCCATGATCAGTCTGTCGTTGCACATAATCCGAACTGAATACCAAAGTTTACATCCATTACAATACCGAATTAAAGTCTTACAGAAACGGTCATTTAGACCAAGCCTTACATAGGTGCCTTCATGGGCCAAACCAAAATAATCAGCGGAAGCTAAGGCGTAGTAGACATCTTATCCCAACAACGACCCGACAGGCAGTCGACTTAAGAAGATCCTCAGTTGGCATAGATGTCGCCATACTCCTCCTGGGCGTAGTGCTCCTCGAAGTCTGGCTACGACAATAGCCAGGGACAAAACTAGTATGAGTACATTTGAATGTACTCGCAAACTACTCCAACATGAGTATGCACTAATCTCATTTTTAGTTTCACACTTATATTTACTTAAAACATCTCTGTATCTTTGTTGAAGAAGGTAAGAAGATTATAACTACTCTTAATATCTCAGTTTTATTAGTTTTCTCCAAAAACTCCTCCTTTTCTGACCATAAACCATCATGGTACATAATCTCCAACAACCTCATACCGATCCGTTGGTATAGGTGTATGGAACGTTCTCCACCTCCTTTTCTTTTTAGAACTCAAACCTTTTTCCAAAACTTGCACATGGTCAAAGTAGGGCCTCTCAACTGTCCATATCCGAGGACTCGGCTATTCGAATAGTTTTAACCCTCTGCAGAGGTAGCACGCTTTTCCCACACCCATCCGATAACTCATCGTGTCAGCCACGTCTCGCCATACCAGGTGTATGCGAAGTTGAGTTACCGATCCTAGTCTGTCCTTTGCTCATGCTAGTATAGGATCCTGCCCATATGATACTTTCCATCGACACTTAACCCAGCCCGTCGGAATCTAAGTGTGAGGACTCATAGGTTTTGTCTGGCGGTGTATAGGGGACATCCTTCTATCCTCCTCCTTATCTACTCATAGAGTTTGAGCGAGGACCCAGGTCAGGGGTAGGTTATCAAACCATCCCCTCATGCATAACGGAGTCATCTCCGTTGATGAAGTATCCCATACTAATATGAGCAAACTATATGACTAAGCCCTTTCCCATATGTGGGTAAATGTGGTCGCACAGAGTATCGGCTGATTGACGTAAGTACAAAGACACAATGTGCGTTTTAGCAAAACCACCATTCTCCTTTTCTTCAATTCATCACCACATCTTGGTGCTTCATAGCCACACGAGGTTTCAAAGGAGTTTTGAATAAAACAATCTTTATTTTTTTTCCATCCTATAATTTATCATATATTTCTACATAGGGTGGCAAAATAATTTCCATATACTTTTTGAAAAGATTTTATAAAAAACCTTTGCTTTAAAATGACTTTGCAAAAATAGATGCATGTATTAGGGTGCAAGCTCAGAGAGTAGCTTGCCTTGCTCGGCAAAGTGATCCTGGTCTTGATCTTCAGGTTCCACAAATCCTTCCTCCTCGATATATCCGGCAACGTTCTCGTCTAATACACAATCAAGCAAATACAAACAATCACTAACCTACTCAATCAATCACCACAACAATACAATCTCAATGCTCTAAATAGCCACTTTATATATCAAACAATACAATTTGGTTTCAATTTAATTGAATTAGCCATTATTCAATTATATCTTAATTAGGGCAGAAACTACCAACTGCATAAGCACTAGTAGGAGCACTCAACCATGTCATGACAATTAGAACAAGAATAAGAAAGTTTGTTTTGTGGACAGATCTTTGAAATATAAATTTTGACAGTTTTATATCTATCCATTACGCGTTCATGTCTGCTTGCCGTGCACTTGAATTCTGTATGATTACCCTGTCCATTTTGGATGTCAAATTGGACCTGTGGGTTTTACAGCACCTCACCTCACAAGGATCATACACCCATCACTAAATAATGTTAGGTTATGCTTCCTCCCTCCCTGTAGTAACGCTATCTTGAGCACACTCTTCTTTCTGCACTTCTACATCAAATCTTTAGAGAAATTAGATCTTGTTATTTCTATGGTTCTCCCTGAGACCTTGTTATAATTAATTATTCCGTTTCCAGTAGACTATTCATTTGCGATTAGTGGACGAAACGGATAATAACTAGGTTTGTAATTGCATTTCTTTTGGTATGCAGTACCAACTGTGCACTAGGAGCACCGAACTCTGTCCTGGTTATTGTTCAATCTGTACAAGAAAGTTTGTTTTGTGGTCAGTTCAAATATAAAATGAGAGTCAGTTGTATAGCCATTCATTGGGCCTTCCAGTCTGCTAACTTATAGCTTTTGCATGAAAACAGGAGAGCTATTTATTTGGACGCGAGATGTGAAGCAGGGCGAGACGCCGGCAACTCAAGTCTCTGCCTAGAATGGTGTGTGGTCGGTTAATAATATCTGCTGCAAGTCAAGTGGCTGGTGTATTCCAATTTAGTAGCTTGGAACAGGTTTAAGTTTGCTGCTATGTTAGTCTGAACCATATTAAGTAGCTTGGAAACAGCTTTAATTTTTCTGTTATGTTAATGTGAACCATGTGTTCCTGGTGTAGGTAAAATTAAGTAGCTTGGAAACACCTTTAAGTTTGCTGCTATGTTAATCTGAACCATGTATGGCTGGTGTAGTTAAAGTTAAGTAGGTACAAACTTTGCTGAAATGTTAATCTGAACCATGTTTCAATTCGGTTAATTACATTTCATTGTGTGGTGTTATCATAACGGAACAGTAACTAGATTCTGTGTGAAGCAATGGATCTTGAGCTCCAACATATCCAAGCATCGCTTTCTATAGATAATCAAGATGTTTGAATGTGGCCAGTGCCACAATACTTTTGAAGAACCCTCGTGATAGAACTGTGCAAGTTACCTAATTAACAGCTCGTGCTTCCAGTATAGACGGGGAACCGTAAAGATTAGCTAAGATGCGTCGCGTAGGGACTAACAAAGCTAGCTTGCTACGGACTGACAGCACACAATAGCATGCAGAATTAGCGTGAATGGCCAAAAGATGGATTATGTATACTGTACATGAGTACAATTATGATCTTTGCATCCAGAATTAGTCACTTTTTTTTAGCAAACTTCGGTTGTTCCACTGCCTGTCCTGTAACCTATGATAAATCTATTCCTGAGCCAATTTGGGTCCTTCTCAGCTTGTCTACAGGAGATCCAATTCCTGTAAAAAAATCAATATATTTCATTCACAAAAACAATGTATACTGAACATGAGTGCTTATAGCTTCAGAGCCTAATAATGCACATGTTTGTGATTTGGTGCAGCAATGCTTCTCATGAGTGCTTCTATGTTCAGACTTGCTGACTTGCTTCTAGCATGACAAGGCACTTCAGATTCATTTACTCTCTTTTTTCTAGCGAAAGTGTTTATGATGTACTCGAAGAAGAGAAGCCTGGGGCTTGTTTGGTTGCTCCATAATTTTATGGCACTTTGCATCCGTCACTCCCTAAGCCGTGGCTTTGCAAAAACGTGATTTGAGTTATTTTGTGAATGCAGTTTGGTTGTCACTTGTCAGTAATGTTTTACCCATACTTGTTCGGTCGTGTGCAAGATTTTTGAGCACGGCTTTTGATGTTTATCTATGTTTCGTGTACTCTTATGCTCATGTTATAGACTTACCTTACACCATTACGACATCAAGAAGGGTGGCGAGCAGGATACATCAAGAAGGGCGGCGAGCAGGATAACAACGTGGTGCAGCGGTGGTGCTGAGACCGGGACGATGGCGGTGCGCGATCAGTTTATGCACGTACACCAAACACGGCCTAATAACCGATCGATGAATTCCATAGCCACAAGCGACGTGGATGAGCGAAAAAGTTGTCGAGTAGCTCAATTCCATAGCTACAAGCGACGTGGATGAGCGAAAAAGATGTCGAGTAGCTCAAGAACACCTACACCTAGTAGCAGGAGCTGTGACAGCGAAGTTCACGGCAGTTGCAATGCATACACACAAGATCTGCTTGTATACGACCGCCAAATCAAAAATCTTGCAACAAGAAAGTTGTGCGAGACGTTGAGGTGAAGCTGCACGTCAGATGATATCTCAAAGGGTCGATCAAGTGTGATGAATTTGACAAAATTCGTCCAAAAAAGAGCAAACATTGGTGCATATTTGAGAAGTTATAGTCGACGAGACTCAAAAAAATGGAACCTACTCATCGGTGCGCATATTTTTCATGTACACTTTATTTTGATTCAAACAATACTTGGGTAGATTACAGAGGCACTAAGTGGAGTCGATTAAGAGGTAAGCTGGACAAAGTTCATGTATCAGCTCACCCAGCCCAGGTTAGAATGTCCCTAACCTCTTTCACATAACTTGAAAACTAATACCACTATTTTTTTTTTGAAATTTAAGATACTGTATTAAGCACGCAGGCCGTCTCATTAAAAACCTTCCAGTCCCCGTAGGTACCTGGTAAGAAAAAGAGCGCGTCTGAAACCTGCGGCCATACCCAACAATTAGGTCACAAAGTTCTTACAATCCAGTGCGAGCAGACCAACCACGCAGGGAGGTACTGCATCGCGAAGGCACCCCTCGGACTCACGCTTCCCTAGTTGTGCTAAGCCATGAGCCACACCGTTACTAGTTCTCACAATTTTTCGGAAGCACACCTGTTGCATGATACTAAGCCTTTCTTCGATTTCCTTTATCACATGCCAGCTAGCAGAACGGTCCTCCTGTGTCCCCTGAATAGCTTGAACGGCGGCGACACAATCCGTCTCGATAATCACCGGCCGTTGGTGAAAACTCTCCATCTGAATCATTCCTTGTAGACACGCTAATAATTCAGCTTCTAGGGCACTTGCACAGAAGGTTATATGTTGCCATTTAGAGAGTATGGCCCTTCCATTATCATCACGAAGTATCACTCCAATCCCAGCTCGGTTAGTGGAAGCATCCCACCCAGCATCAACATTAACTTTCAACATTCCCATCTCAGGTGCACTCCAGCTCGAGATGCTCTCCACAGGAACGCCAGTGGGTATGGTCGTAAGGTGCACTGGCGCCTTGCCCTTCACGTCCATTACCTGCTGTCCAGGAGGAGACATAGACTCTAGATAATTAACAAGGTAGGGGATTGAAGCCGACACTGAAGCCTTGCCATCACCATGAACCACATTATTGCGGTGGTGCCAAGCCCTCCACATCAAAAAAATCAAGCGCGCCCTCATATCACCTGTGCAATTAGATAACAAGATTAAAAACCAATCATCACCAGAATTACGCAGCTTAGTTTCTGTTGGTAGCATCCAGTGTGCTCTCAGCCCCACTCTCAGAGCTCTTGCCAGGGTGCAGTCGACCACGGCATGGTGGCTATCTTCCACAGGGCACCCACAAATGGTGCAGTTTGGTAAAACCGAAGGAATTCTCCTACTGACATTAGACATTACCGCCAGCGAGTTAGTAGCCAGCCTCCAAGCAAACACGCGTAGCTTCGGAGGTACTGGACATTTCCAGATTAAGTTCCAAATCCGCCTATCACCATTTGGTTCCGAACTACTCTGGCCACGGCTGGACTCTAACAGCTGCTGTTGTATTCCCAACCGGTAAGCACTGCGGACCGAGAAAATTCCAGTTTTTTCGAAATGCCAAGCAACAAAGTCATCGCACGTCCTAGCGGGCAGTTTAATCTGCATAATGGCCTCCGCATCGCGACTCTGGCAGATCCTCCTTATCAATCCTTCGTCCCAAGCATTAGTAACCGGATTTATAAGGTCCGACACCCTTTTTATCCTGGTTTGTGTACGCATTCCACTCAGTTTAAGAGCATCGTCTCGCGGCATCCAGTTATCTCGCCATAATTTGATATGTTGGCCCGAGCCCACACGCCAGATTGAACCCTTTTTTAACAGCTCCAGCCCATGCATTACTCCTTGCCATGAAGCCGAAACGTTTTGAATAAAGGCAGTATCCAACAGATGCCCTGACGGATAATACCTAGCCTTCAACAACCTCGCACACAAACTGTCGGGGAACTGAATCAGACGCCAAGCTTGCCTTGCTAACAAAGCTTGGTTAAAAATACGGAGGTCACGGAAGCCCATCCCACCGTATCCCTTTGGTTTCACAAGTTTCTCCCAGGAGAGCCAGTGCATCCGCCTCCTGTCTTCCTCATCTCCCCACCAAAAATCTCGAATTATCTTCTCTAGGTCATCGGTAACCCCAGCCGGGAATTTAAACACACCCATGGCGTAGGTTTGAATAGCTTGAAGCACTGCCTTAATAAGAACTTCCTTTGCACTGCTAGACATATATTTTTCATTCCAATCGTTGGCTCTTTTATGATATCTCTCTTTTATTGGTTGAAAATTCCCTTTTTTCATACAACCTTCAGGCACCGGGAGGCCTAGGTACTTTTCCTCAAAGCTGACCGTCTCATAGCGGAGAATCCCTCCTATCGCCTGCTGATCAGTACTGGTGCATCCGTCCCCAAACAATATAGAACATTTTCCTAAGCTCACAAGTTGTCCTGTGCATTGCTCGTAGCAGTCCAGAATTCCTTTGACAACCGTAGCTTGTTCAGCCCTTATGCCCATTGAGTCAAAACACCTGATATGTGATGCAACAGCAAGTACCATGCTGTGTGGTGGGGGGATCCGGGGACTGGAGTAGCTCAGGTTGCCCGATGGGCGGGAAGGTCGCATTATGACTTTATGAGCCCAGAAGACTCGCAGCTGGAAATTAAGGTGGTCTTGAGGCTTATAGTTTGTGGTGTTACGCTCTTACTAGTAGGAAAGAACATCAGGCAGTGAAATAAACTTCTATTTATTCCATGAAATTCGCAATGGTAGAGTGGCTCGATATTGTAAGCACATGCATACACTTAGAAAACTGCTTGATTCCTGCTTAATTCTATTAAACCAAATTTATTATCAAACCTTGGTTTCTCTTTTCACATCTAAAATTTTAGACTCACTCAATCCATTGTCGAATCTGTTGCTTAGGTCTCAACTTGTGTACTGCATGCACCATTCTTCTGTTCCGCCGCTTGCTCTAGATAACTCCCGGTGCCGGGAGCCAAAACAACTTACCGCTCAGGAAGCGAGAAAACAGAAAAACGAGGAGCAGTTCCGTCAGATAAATCATCTCCCGTGCCCACCGGCAGCTAAACCCCAGAATCCAGGCGAGGCGGCGGCGGCGGTGGCGGAGACGATCGAAAAGTAAATCGAGGAGGAGGCAATGATGTTCCGGCGGGTTGTCGGTTCCCTCCTCGCACGGAGGTTCTCGCCACACGCGACCCCAAGGACGGTTCCCGCGCGCTCTCTCCACTTGGTGAGTTGCTTCTACTTAGATGATCTACAAATCCAGGATCCTACCTCATGTTTCTCATCCCGATCGATACAGAAGGATCTCTCCATCGGCGATGGCCTTCTTGGCGCTGCTGGTGTGGCCGCCGCTGCGTTGTTTGGTGCTGGAGCGTTGGCGTATTTCAAGAAAGCCCCAATTGATTTTTATGACGAGTCAGGTAGATTCGTCGTCGATCGTCGTGAGCTCCGGTTCATGTCACGAACCACCACCTCATATATGCCTTGTGCAGCTGCTCCGCCTGCTCGCGACGAGGAGGACATGAAGGCGATGTTTGAGGAGTGGATCGTAATGTTCGACAAGACATACCAAGACGAGGAAGACAAGGCTATGCGGTTCCAACTGTTTAAGGGTAACGTCAAGCGTCTCGAATCACTTCGCGGGTCTCGCCAGAAGGTGTCGGACATAGGCTATTTCTCAGACTGGAAAAAGGAGGAGCGTCCATCCGGCCGCCCGTCATGCTGCGGTGTTGAGCCTGAAAGCGAAGTGGTCTGCGTGGATGAGAGAGGTCTCCTATTTTGCAATTTGTTGATATCATCTATATATACATGATGCACTTGCTAGCTTGAATCATGTATGACTTTAGCCTCTTTTGTTTTTGTCAAATTGAACATATTGTGGTTGGTACAGGTTTTATGGCTTTACCCTGTTTTGGATGTCAAATTGGACCATACACTCATCACTAATTAATTTTGTTCACTCCCTCCCTGTAGTACCAGTTGGACATACTTCTCTTCATGTGCCAACCTTTCTGTCAGATTGCTTAAGGAAATCAGATCTTGTTTATTTCTATGGCTGGTTCAGCCTTATTAGAAGCAGGTGGATAGATTTATAAATTGTTCAGTTTACAGTAGACTTGATCCATTTGCGATTAATTGTCGAAACAGATAGCAACTAGGTTGATCTTGTCGTTACAGTCAGTAGCAACTACCAACTGCATACGCAGTAGTAGGAGCACTCAACTCTGTCATGGCAATTAGAACAATACTACGAAAGTTTTTTTTTGTCAACAGATCATCTAATATAAATCTTGTCATTTTATAGCTATCCATTGACGGTTCATGTCTGCTTACAGTGCACTTGAATTATGTACTTATGACTTTACCCTGTCCATTTTGGATGTCAAATTGAACCTGTGGGTTTAACGACGCGCGTAGCTTTAGCATAGTATTCTTCATTACCAACTTCTCCGCGGGATTGTTTGAAGCTTCAGAGAAATCAGATCTTGTTATAATTAATTGTTTCGTTTCCATCAGACTTTATTCATTATCGATCAGTGGACGAAACAGATAGTAGTTAGGCAGTAGCAACTGCGCACCAGGAGCACCGAACTCTGTCTTGGTTGGTGTTCAATTTAACAAGAAAGTTTGTTTTGTGGACAGTTCAAATGTAAAATGGTTGTCAGTTTAATAGCCATCCGTTGGGCCTTCCAGTCTGCTAACTCGCAGCTTTTGCATGAACATAGGAGAGGTATTTATTTGGAGGCCACATGTGATGCAGAGTGACACGCCGGCAACTCAAGTTTCTGCCTAGAATGGTGTGTGGTCGGTTAATCATATCTGCTGCAAGTCAAGTGGCTGCAGGTGTATTAAAATTAAGTAGGTTGGATTAGCTTTAAGTTTGCTGCGATGTTAATCTGAATCATGTGTGGCTCGTGTAGTTAGAATTAAGTTGCTACAGTTCTTGATGCTATGTTAATCTGAAACATGTGTTGATTCTGTTAATTACATTTCATTGTGGTATTATCGTAATAGCATAAGAACTGGATTCTGTGCGATGCAATGGATATCTTGAGGTCCAGCATATACAAACACGCTTTCTATAGACACTCAAGATTTTATTTTTTTTGGACCTGTTATGTATTTTGATTGGTATGTAAGATGGATGCAACGGTCGGTTCTCTGTTTGATTAAACCATTGAATCTGTGAAGATTGGTTTTAGTACGTGAGTACTAAAAATCCATGTTCTGATCTGTATGGAAATGATCCGAGAATCTATGATCCCAAAAAATCTTGTTAATGCATGAATTCGTTTTTGTGCACGAGTAAAAAAAATGGTTAATGTAGAAATTTCCTTGTAAATTGGATGCTCAGATTAATGAATGGTAAACAAAATATATTTAAGTTATTGTTAATGACAGTTAATGAAATGATTTTGAGAAGCATAAATAGCATTTACATCTACAAAAAGGACCGCCTACTAGAGAATAACCAAAACGAAGGATGTGTGGTGCAAAATGCTAACACGAATCTCAAAGCATACAGGCAGTTGGGATAGCTAGAGGAGATCAACTGTCTGTGGTGCGAGACGTTGAGGTGAAGCTGCACGTCAGATGATATCTCAAAGGGTCGATCAAGTGTGATGAATTTGACAAAATTCGTCCAAAAAAGAGCAAACATTGGTGCATATTTGAGAAGTTATAGTCGACGAGACTCAAAAAAATGGAACCTACTCATCGGTGCGCATATTTTTCATGTACACTTTATTTTGATTCAAACAATACTTGGGTAGATTACAGAGGCACTAAGTGGAGTCGATTAAGAGGTAAGCTGGACAAAGTTCATGTATCAGCTCACCCAGCCCAGGTTAGAATGTCCCTAACCTCTTTCACATAACTTGAAAACTAATACCACTATTTTTTTTTTGAAATTTAAGATACTGTATTAAGCACGCAGGCCGTCTCATTAAAAACCTTCCAGTCCCCGTAGGTACCTGGTAAGAAAAAGAGCGCGTCTGAAACCTGCGGCCATACCCAACAATTAGGTCACAAAGTTCTTACAATCCAGTGCGAGCAGACCAACCACGCAGGGAGGTACTGCATCGCGAAGGCACCCCTCGGACTCACGCTTCCCTAGTTGTGCTAAGCCATGAGCCACACCGTTACTAGTTCTCACAATTTTTCGGAAGCACACCTGTTGCATGATACTAAGCCTTTCTTCGATTTCCTTTATCACATGCCAGCTAGCAGAACGGTCCTCCTGTGTCCCCTGAATAGCTTGAACGGCGGCGACACAATCCGTCTCGATAATCACCGGCCGTTGGTGAAAACTCTCCATCTGAATCATTCCTTGTAGACACGCTAATAATTCAGCTTCTAGGGCACTTGCACAGAAGGTTATATGTTGCCATTTAGAGAGTATGGCCCTTCCATTATCATCACGAAGTATCACTCCAATCCCAGCTCGGTTAGTGGAAGCATCCCACCCAGCATCAACATTAACTTTCAACATTCCCATCTCAGGTGCACTCCAGCTCGAGATGCTCTCCACAGGAACGCCAGTGGGTATGGTCGTAAGGTGCACTGGCGCCTTGCCCTTCACGTCCATTACCTGCTGTCCAGGAGGAGACATAGACTCTAGATAATTAACAAGGTAGGGGATTGAAGCCGACACTGAAGCCTTGCCATCACCATGAACCACATTATTGCGGTGGTGCCAAGCCCTCCACATCAAAAAAATCAAGCGCGCCCTCATATCACCTGTGCAATTAGATAACAAGATTAAAAACCAATCATCACCAGAATTACGCAGCTTAGTTTCTGTTGGTAGCATCCAGTGTGCTCTCAGCCCCACTCTCAGAGCTCTTGCCAGGGTGCAGTCGACCACGGCATGGTGGCTATCTTCCACAGGGCACCCACAAATGGTGCAGTTTGGTAAAACCGAAGGAATTCTCCTACTGACATTAGACATTACCGCCAGCGAGTTAGTAGCCAGCCTCCAAGCAAACACGCGTAGCTTCGGAGGTACTGGACATTTCCAGATTAAGTTCCAAATCCGCCTATCACCATTTGGTTCCGAACTACTCTGGCCACGGCTGGACTCTAACAGCTGCTGTTGTATTCCCAACCGGTAAGCACTGCGGACCGAGAAAATTCCAGTTTTTTCGAAATGCCAAGCAACAAAGTCATCGCACGTCCTAGCGGGCAGTTTAATCTGCATAATGGCCTCCGCATCGCGACTCTGGCAGATCCTCCTTATCAATCCTTCGTCCCAAGCATTAGTAACCGGATTTATAAGGTCCGACACCCTTTTTATCCTGGTTTGTGTACGCATTCCACTCAGTTTAAGAGCATCGTCTCGCGGCATCCAGTTATCTCGCCATAATTTGATATGTTGGCCCGAGCCCACACGCCAGATTGAACCCTTTTTTAACAGCTCCAGCCCATGCATTACTCCTTGCCATGAAGCCGAAACGTTTTGAATAAAGGCAGTATCCAACAGATGCCCTGACGGATAATACCTAGCCTTCAACAACCTCGCACACAAACTGTCGGGGAACTGAATCAGACGCCAAGCTTGCCTTGCTAACAAAGCTTGGTTAAAAATACGGAGGTCACGGAAGCCCATCCCACCGTATCCCTTTGGTTTCACAAGTTTCTCCCAGGAGAGCCAGTGCATCCGCCTCCTGTCTTCCTCATCTCCCCACCAAAAATCTCGAATTATCTTCTCTAGGTCATCGGTAACCCCAGCCGGGAATTTAAACACACCCATGGCGTAGGTTTGAATAGCTTGAAGCACTGCCTTAATAAGAACTTCCTTTGCACTGCTAGACATATATTTTTCATTCCAATCGTTGGCTCTTTTATGATATCTCTCTTTTATTGGTTGAAAATTCCCTTTTTTCATACAACCTTCAGGCACCGGGAGGCCTAGGTACTTTTCCTCAAAGCTGACCGTCTCATAGCGGAGAATCCCTCCTATCGCCTGCTGATCAGTACTGGTGCATCCGTCCCCAAACAATATAGAACATTTTCCTAAGCTCACAAGTTGTCCTGTGCATTGCTCGTAGCAGTCCAGAATTCCTTTGACAACCGTAGCTTGTTCAGCCCTTATGCCCATTGAGTCAAAACACCTGATATGTGATGCAACAGCAAGTACCATGCTGTGTGGTGGGGGGATCCGGGGACTGGAGTAGCTCAGGTTGCCCGATGGGCGGGAAGGTCGCATTATGACTTTATGAGCCCAGAAGACTCGCAGCTGGAAATTAAGGTGGTCTTGAGGCTTATAGTTTGTGGTGTTACGCTCTTACTAGTAGGAAAGAACATCAGGCAGTGAAATAAACTTCTATTTATTCCATGAAATTCGCAATGGTAGAGTGGCTCGATATTGTAAGCACATGCATACACTTAGAAAACTGCTTGATTCCTGCTTAATTCTATTAAACCAAATTTATTATCAAACCTTGGTTTCTCTTTTCACATCTAAAATTTTAGACTCACTCAATCCATTGTCGAATCTGTTGCTTAGGTCTCAACTTGTGTACTGCATGCACCATTCTTCTGTTCCGCCGCTTGCTCTAGATAACTCCCGGTGCCGGGAGCCAAAACAACTTACCGCTCAGGAAGCGAGAAAACAGAAAAACGAGGAGCAGTTCCGTCAGATAAATCATCTCCCGTGCCCACCGGCAGCTAAACCCCAGAATCCAGGCGAGGCGGCGGCGGCGGTGGCGGAGACGATCGAAAAGTAAATCGAGGAGGAGGCAATGATGTTCCGGCGGGTTGTCGGTTCCCTCCTCGCACGGAGGTTCTCGCCACACGCGACCCCAAGGACGGTTCCCGCGCGCTCTCTCCACTTGGTGAGTTGCTTCTACTTAGATGATCTACAAATCCAGGATCCTACCTCATGTTTCTCATCCCGATCGATACAGAAGGATCTCTCCATCGGCGATGGCCTTCTTGGCGCTGCTGGTGTGGCCGCCGCTGCGTTGTTTGGTGCTGGAGCGTTGGCGTATTTCAAGAAAGCCCCAATTGATTTTTATGACGAGTCAGGTAGATTCGTCGTCGATCGTCGTGAGCTCCGGTTCATGTCACGAACCACCACCTCATATATGCCTTGTGCAGCTGCTCCGCCTGCTCGCGACGAGGAGGACATGAAGGCGATGTTTGAGGAGTGGATCGTAATGTTCGACAAGACATACCATGACGAGGAAGACAAGGCTATGCGGTTCCAACTGTTTAAGGGTAACGTCAAGCGTCTCGAATCACTTCGCGGGTCTCGCCAGAAGGTGTCGGACATAGGCTATTTCTCAGACTGGAAAAAGGAGGAGCGTCCATCCGGCCGCCCGTCATGCTGCGGTGTTGAGCCTGAAAGCGAAGTGGTCTGCGTGGATGAGAGAGGTCTCCTATTTTGCAATTTGTTGATATCATCTATATATACATGATGCACTTGCTAGCTTGAATCATGTATGACTTTAGCCTCTTTTGTTTTTGTCAAATTGAACATATTGTGGTTGGTACAGGTTTTATGGCTTTACCCTGTTTTGGATGTCAAATTGGACCATACACTCATCACTAATTAATTTTGTTCACTCCCTCCCTGTAGTACCAGTTGGACATACTTCTCTTCATGTGCCAACCTTTCTGTCAGATTGCTTAAGGAAATCAGATCTTGTTTATTTCTATGGCTGGTTCAGCCTTATTAGAAGCAGGTGGATAGATTTATAAATTGTTCAGTTTACAGTAGACTTGATCCATTTGCGATTAATTGTCGAAACAGATAGCAACTAGGTTGATCTTGTCGTTACAGTCAGTAGCAACTACCAACTGCATACGCAGTAGTAGGAGCACTCAACTCTGTCATGGCAATTAGAACAATACTACGAAAGTTTTTTTTTGTCAACAGATCATCTAATATAAATCTTGTCATTTTATAGCTATCCATTGACGGTTCATGTCTGCTTACAGTGCACTTGAATTATGTACTTATGACTTTACCCTGTCCATTTTGGATGTCAAATTGAACCTGTGGGTTTAACGACGCGCGTAGCTTTAGCATAGTATTCTTCATTACCAACTTCTCCGCGGGATTGTTTGAAGCTTCAGAGAAATCAGATCTTGTTATAATTAATTGTTTCGTTTCCATCAGACTTTATTCATTATCGATCAGTGGACGAAACAGATAGTAGTTAGGCAGTAGCAACTGCGCACCAGGAGCACCGAACTCTGTCTTGGTTGGTGTTCAATTTAACAAGAAAGTTTGTTTTGTGGACAGTTCAAATGTAAAATGGTTGTCAGTTTAATAGCCATCCGTTGGGCCTTCCAGTCTGCTAACTCGCAGCTTTTGCATGAACATAGGAGAGGTATTTATTTGGAGGCCACATGTGATGCAGAGTGACACGCCGGCAACTCAAGTTTCTGCCTAGAATGGTGTGTGGTCGGTTAATCATATCTGCTGCAAGTCAAGTGGCTGCAGGTGTATTAAAATTAAGTAGGTTGGATTAGCTTTAAGTTTGCTGCGATGTTAATCTGAATCATGTGTGGCTCGTGTAGTTAGAATTAAGTTGCTACAGTTCTTGATGCTATGTTAATCTGAAACATGTGTTGATTCTGTTAATTACATTTCATTGTGGTATTATCGTAATAGCATAAGAACTGGATTCTGTGCGATGCAATGGATATCTTGAGGTCCAGCATATACAAACACGCTTTCTATAGACACTCAAGATTTTATTTTTTTTGGACCTGTTATGTATTTTGATTGGTATGTAAGATGGATGCAACGGTCGGTTCTCTGTTTGATTAAACCATTGAATCTGTGAAGATTGGTTTTAGTACGTGAGTACTAAAAATCCATGTTCTGATCTGTATGGAAATGATCCGAGAATCTATGATCCCAAAAAATCTTGTTAATGCATGAATTCGTTTTTGTGCACGAGTAAAAAAAATGGTTAATGTAGAAATTTCCTTGTAAATTGGATGCTCAGATTAATGAATGGTAAACAAAATATATTTAAGTTATTGTTAATGACAGTTAATGAAATGATTTTGAGAAGCATAAATAGCATTTACATCTACAAAAAGGACCGCCTACTAGAGAATAACCAAAACGAAGGATGTGTGGTGCAAAATGCTAACACGAATCTCAAAGCATACAGGCAGTTGGGATAGCTAGAGGAGATCAACTGTCTGTGGTTTTGCATGTTTTTTTTTTTGACGGGTAAAATGGTTTTGCATGTTGGAAGAAAAGTGTTTGTTTTTTTAGATGCTGAAGGAAATTGATAGGAGAAGGTCCAAAATAAGGTTGGAATTTTGCAATCAAATCTCTAACACCGTGTTTGGATGTAAGAATTCAAGCCCGGAATCGTCCATTTGGAATTGCCGGCCCGAAATCCACTCTTTGGGGTGGTCTAGGAATAATAATTAAACTGGTTAAGCTTAATTAACGTTGGATAATTTAAGCGATTTCTTGGACAACATTACTGCACAAAACATATATGAAATCATTGTTTACATATTTCCAATAGGATCTATACTGCTACCCTCCTTATTTTAGAGAGATTTAGCTTGGCATATATGAATTCCACTGAAATGTGCAATTTAGTATAACCACTAGAAACGAAACGATTTGTCTATGAACTTGTGTTAGGCAGTTAGCACCCTGGTCACTCATGGTTCTTGAGGCACAAGAGTCCAGCCCAGAAGGAGAGGTGGCCCGACGAACCAGCATGGAAGGGAAACGCGACATCTAGACACAGTAGCAGATATAAGGAAGGTGTGCGATACAAGAGTGACATCTAGACACGGTAGCAGCTTTCTCTCCCATCCGACTCTCGATTCTTTGTCATTCTTGTTTCTTCATTTAGCACCCTTGTGCTTGTATCAAGAGGAATCCTACCTACTCAATGTACCTGAATCATGTGCTTGTCTGATAATCAAGAGACCCCACCGAGTAGCTAACAAGTGGTATCAGAACTATTCTTTCTTGAGCAATCCTTGCTGATTTTGTGTCTACTAAATGAAGTAGTACCCTTTAAGCATAGCACCGCCAAATACATTTCTCAACAATATCTTATTTTGGGTAAATAAAATTCGGTTTCGGCACCAAGTTGTGTTGTCTATTCCCAATCACGGTTTTCCTTATAACGTAACTTTGGCAAGATCAATTTGTTACCAATGGAAAGATCCCGGCCTGAAAGATATGTGATTATCAAATGAAGAAAGTAGGATTCAAGCGCGAATCCTAACTACTAACAAACAGTTGGTGAATTGTCGCTTAGCGAATTTCAGCAACTCTGATGTTGTTGTCGTGGATTCTTGATGTAAAAAAAGAAGCCTCGTTCGGTCCAGAATCGAGCCGAGCCCTGTCAGGTTATATCAGTAAAAGCTAGATCTGCACAATTGAATTTAATACTTGTTTAAGTTGTGGTAGCGAAATTTTGAGTTTTTTTATTACTAGTTTAGGTATTTCATTTAGGCTGTTAAATATTACTCCCTCCGTTTATAAAAGGATGTTTCAAGTTTATCTAAACTTGTATATTTGTACACACCAAAGATGTCTAACAGTCTAAGGGTGTTTGGACAAACTGTACTTAAGTTAGGCGGCTTCGCCACGTCCTGATGTAGTTTACAGAAAACAGCCTCAGGAGTCAGGAAGCGAGAAAAGGTAAAAACGAGTTGCAGTTGAGATCCTTCATAAATTGTCTCCCGTTGCCCATCGGCAGCGAAACCCTGGAACCGAGTCGAGGCGAGGCGGCGGCGGCACAGACGAGCGAAAAGTAATTCGTGGAGGAGGAGGAGGAGGCGAAGAAGGAAGAGGCAATCATGTTCCGGCGGGCTGTCAGTTCCTTCCTCGCACGGACGTCCTCGCGACACGCGACCCCAAGGACGGCTACTCTCCGCTGCTTGAAGGATCTCCCCATCATCGGTGATGGCCTTCTTGGCGCTGCCGGTGTGGCCGCTGCTACATTGTTTGGTGCTGGAGCGTTGGGGTATTTCAAGAAAGCCCCAATTGATGACGAGTCAGGTAGATTCCTCGTCGTCGTGAGCTCCGGTTCATGTCAGGAACCACCACCTCATATATGCCTTGTCCTTGTGTAGCTGCTGGCGAGGACGAGGACATGAAGGCGAGGTTCGAGCAGTGGATCGTAATGTTCGACAAGAAATACGAAGACGAGGAAGAAAAGGCTATGCGGTACCAACTGTTTAAGGGTAACGTCAAACGGATCGAGTCGCGTCGCCCTAACCGGAAGGTGTCGCAGATAAGCTATTTGTCAGACTGGAAAGATGAGGAGCGTCCATCCGGCCGGCCATGCTGCACCCATCCGACTGAAAGCGAAGTGCTCTGCCTGAATGAGAAAGGTCTCCTCTTTTGCAATTTGTCGATACATGATGCACATGCTAGTTTAAGTCATTTTTTTTAGATAAACACTAGTTTAAGTCATATATGACTTTACCCTGTTTTGTTTTGCCAAATTGGACATATTGCAGTAGGTATAGGTTTTATGGCGATTAGTGGACGAAACAGGCAGTAAATAGGTTTGTAATTGCGTTCCTTTAGTTAGCAGTAGCAACTGAGCACTAGGAGCACCGAACTCTGTCTTGGTTAGTGTTCAATTTGAAGAAAGAAAGTTTGTTTTGTGGACAGTTCAGACATAAAATGGTAGTCGGTTTTATATAGCCATCCATTGGCCTTACAGTCTGCTAACTTGTACTAGCTTTTGCATGAAAACAGGAGAGCTAGTTATTTGGAGGCCACATGTGCAGACTGAATCGCCCGCAACTCTAGTCTCTGCCTAGAATGGTGCGTGATCGGTTAATCATATTTGCTGCAAGTCAAGTGGCTGGTCTAATGCCTATTATGAAAAAAAAGGTTAGGCAATGTGTTGATTCAAGACCTGGTGGGATCTATTCTCCTAAAGCTGTTGCAAAGGTCTTAGAGATTGCCTCTTTTCTGTTTGAAACTATTGCACAAATTGAAGTAGGCTGTATCAGCCACCAGTATCTTACTATCTTGATAAAGTAAAAAGATGAAGAAAACAAAATATGCACAAGAACATAACTAAGCCTGCCAGTTTGTGCAGTGTAAATTAGTAAACTAATTTAAAGGTTCCTATTCGAGATAAACTACTTCAGCTGCAAACTATGGTTTGAATGTCTATAGTTTGTATTAAGCAATATAAAGATTGCCTTCTGCAAGAGAAATTAACATCATAACCGGAACATACTTGCTTTGATCTGTGATAACTAAAGTTGGTGTATTGAATATCAGTTTCCTATTGTACTAAACATGCTACCGTGCTTACTTAGGGAATTCTAAGAGTGGATCATGAACAGGTCGTAAAGGATATTGGTTTCTTTACATTTTTGCAACAAATGAGATTTGTATGCATTCTGATTGATCTTGGATTCTTTCTTGAGCAATGGTTTCTGATTTTGTCTGTTGCCTTCAGTAGTATTTTTTTTAAACGGAGGCAATTTTTTTGCCCCAATCTATTAATTAAGAAGAAGAGAATATCCTAGTTAATTAATGGAAAACTGGGTGAAAACCGCTACAACAAACACCAAACCACGAATGAACAACATCTAAAGACCGCAACTTCTAGAACTAACAACCGCCGACAACCTACTACCACTACAAGAGAACATGTTTTTAGAGGCACTTTAAAATGCCTCTAAAAATCCCCAAAGTGCCTCTAAATATTTTTAGAGGCATTTTAAAAAGTGTTGCATTTGATCGTGTTGCTAAAAAATACAGAGGCATTTCAAAGAAAGTGCCTCTAAAAATAAGTATTTTTAGAGGCACTTCTAGAAATGCCTCTATATTTTTTAGGGGCGCTGTTTTTGTAATGCCTCTAACTATTTTTAGAGGCACTTTTTTTTGAAATGCCTCTAATATTTTCAGGGGCACTTCTAGGAATGCCTCTAATATTTTCAGGGGCATTTATAGAACTGCCTCCGTAAAACACTTTTAAATGCACCATATTGTCCACACAATTGCACAAATCAACAAATTGCAAATTTATTTTTCAGTTGCCCATACAAATTCACATAGAAATATGTATCAACAACAATATTTTCACATGCTAAACATCATTCTCACATCTCAGTGCATAAAAAAAGACCGCCACATCAACATGCTAAACATCATTCTCACATCTCAGTGCATACAAAAGACCGCCACATCAACATACACAAGAGATGAGTATAGAGATGAAGGTACATAATTTAGTACAGAGATGAAGGTATAGAGATGAAGGCACTGGAGCTAGCCAGGATATGGGCTCATCTTTGGAAAATCTGCATCTACTTCCCAGATGGCTTCTTTGATTTACCACTTCTTCTCCACGTCTGCTGCACCACTGCAGATTCAGCATCTGACTCTTCCACCAGCTGATACATAGACAATGTATCATATTAGCATAGTAGAAAGATACATAGATAAAAACAGAGTACCAAGACAATGGTGCAATGGACAGGATGTACTAAGACAAAAAAGAATGAGACATGATGTGCATGCTTTAATTTATAAAGTGAACCACTGGCCTCAAAAAGAAATCACAAGGCAACTATAAAAATGCTTTTGTTCATAACTCCTTTAAGAAATTACTATTATCTCAAAGCTGCAATTCCTTCATAGAATAAATTGGTCAAGAAAAAACATGCATTGGCAGGACAGAAATTAAGCTGAAAGGGCCAACCATGAAATTTTACCAAATGAATGACACGGTAAGAGCAGCAACATTCATGGAGTTGAGAGGGGATTGAATATTTGCCTATCTATGGGTAGTCACGATTGTTCTACTGTTTTAGAATCGTCTGCTCTCATTCCATCCATAGCAAGTGTTCTTTCTTTTTCCATTTATTGTTCCCTGGTTACACATTAGCAAGTGTGTAGCAGATTATTACAATTGACATTTGTAACTTCTTAACAATAAGTGTAAGTAGGTGAAGATCAGTGCATTTTTTTCATGAGTGTAAACAGAAGGCAGAAAATCATTGTTTGTGTACCAAAGCTATCGTATGCAGGTTCATCTTCAGAGAAGGCACATGAACTTCAGATGATGGTCATGAGTCCAAAGTTGCCATTTAGCTCCATGTATAGTATAGATTCATAAATATCCAGAGGAATGAACCCTTTTAAAGTGTCTTGCTGAAAAGATCATGGCCTTCAGTTAATTATTTCAAGCTCTCCTGCGGAAGATGCTTTAGACCATAAATATTGTGGATGGGAAAAACACCTATATTGGAATAATATAAGTCACATACCAGGAAAACATAATTACATGCAGTATTGGTGCGTAGGGATCCTAACTTAATGCACAATAGCCGGAACTGATGATAAACATTTGTTGAGAAGTATGCATACAAAAATGTTCTCCAAAGGAAGTCTGCAATAGGAAACAAAGGATAAAAGAAATAAGCATGACCTGTAACACCCAGTTCATTGCCTTGCAGTCTTAAGATCCTTCAAAGCAATGAAAAATGCAATACTCTCTGCTTATGAGTGCTCGCAATGCATAATCAAAAGACTGCAATGCAACTCAGTGAAACTAAAAGTAGACGCAACGTTGCCCATTATTTTTGGTGAAAACAGGTAAGCAATATATCAATGACCACAGATAAAGATATTCTTTAACAATCTGAAAGAAGCATGAGGTTCATACGTAATAAAGATATGAATTTCGTTTCTTCAAGCAAATGTGAATCATTGCCGTATGAAATAGGACGGATACATCAGCTTTATAATGGAAAGGGGAGAGAAGTACTAACTAAGGATTTGTCAAAAGAATCTCAAATTGAACCTACCCGTTAATAACTTGATTTTCTCACATTCTTAAACTCCCAGGGTATGTAGAACGCAATAAGCATAATCTATTTGGCGCTGTGCAGTTTTGAATCAAAGCAGGTGAAACGAAACAATCTGAAATCATCAATACATCAGACCATTTGTATGAGTTCTCCTTAACCGGAAGACTGGAGAAAATACATAACTGCAACCATGTGGACAGGAGGGATGAATAGATAACCAAACAGATCATTCATTGCTTGATCGATAGATGTAGACATATGCTCCTTATATGTGAGAACTTTATCCATAAGTAATACATCTCTAACTGAAAGTTAATTAATCGTCATATCTTCTCTTATTCTTTCATATTAAACAACATTCTATCTCTAGGAGACTATTGTGTCCATAGCAGAAGGCTATTGTGTTCCAACCTCTCTAACAAAATAATTATTTGTAAGAACTCATGCAATTTGCACAAATGTTTTATCAACATAGCATGGGCAACGGCAGTAACACAATGCATCTCAAGGAATAACAGGCGAGGTTTCAAGGAAAAGCCACAATACATCAGATTAATCATCACTTTCAAACCTTAAGCTAGTGCATAATCACGAGACTAAGAGATTCAGTCACACCAAGAATACTAGAGTTCCAAACCATTGAGCTAAATCGAGTGAAATTACTGCGACCTGGCCATGATCGTGGTCGACCTGTAGAAGTAGCAACAACAACATCGCACCACCACCACCGCAGAACCACCACCGCAGCATCATCACACCGCCCCAACCATACCACCATCACATCGGGTATACTATATCCTATTGAAACGGGGAACAAAATGATCAGGGTCAGTACTGAGAAGCTTTGCCTCCCACTCACTCAGAGCAATGGCTTAGGTACGCAATAGCACAAACACCTTGTGAGCAACCAGGTATCCCTAAATTACATTTCAATTAAACTCGAGAGCAAGGGAATGGGGATGACGTACGGAAGAGGATGAGGTCACAGGAAGGCGCCGGCGAGGTCGTGGTGGCGTCGCTGCAACAGGAAGCCGGCGACTCACACCAGCACATGTGGGCAACCGGAGGAGCAGGGACGTGGTGGCGGCGCTGGAACAGTAAGCCGAGGTGCTCGGGTTGGCGGAGGAGGTCGAGAAGCAGGGAGCGGGCGCGTGGCTCGCCGACCGGAATTCCGACCGTGGCTCGCCAGGGAGCCGAGGGAGCGCGGCGATGGGTTGAGTGGCGCAGTGCGCGCGGGGGAGGCCGGGTCGAGCTGCGCACGACGGCGGGGACGCGGGCGCCGGCGCGTCCGTGCGAGCGAGAGCGACGGGAGGCGCTGAGGAGCTCCTTGCGGCGGAGATCGAGGGGGTCGGGGCGGCTCGCCGGCCGGGGGTGCGCCGGCGGCGGGTGCGTGCGTGCGGGGTGCGCGTGTGTGCTGTGCCTGTGCGTGGGTGGCTGGGGATTAGGGTTAGGGGAAGGCTTAGGTGGCCGGTTTGCTGAGTTAGCTGGGCCGGTGTCGGCCTAGTTCCACAAGCTGGTTGACCATTCATTTTTTTCTTGTTTGTTATTTATTTTCAGAAATCAGAAAAATAGAGAAGGGATCGTGGGAAAACTTAAGTTTGTAATATTTTCTAGAAACTAGTACACAAAAAGAAACAATCATCCAAGTGGGTTTACTGTGATGTGTCGGAATGACCAACGTTATGCCCTAGTCTAACCTAGTTCGGGATATTCGCTAGTAAGTGCATTAACATATACTGGGTAACCTGGCGCGGCGACACGCCGCGCCCTTCAAGATAATTTATTTGTTGAAAATACCAAATAGCAAATATTAGTGACGTATCAATAAATAGACAATAACAAATGGTTAACTTGGTAAAAAAATAAGATGATTTAGAGAGAAAATTCTGAGCATATTTTGGTACATTATTAATATGTGACGCTTGGGTAACGAGTGTCTGCTGCCATTCGAACAGCTTATCTGTAACGATTGTGCCTATTGCCATTTGAAGGAAATGCTTATCAGTTCCGTTTCGTGATTAATGTTCCGCGCGACTCGATCGGTCCAGTTGGTTCATATTCAGAGGCACTCTACAAAACAAACAAAGTGCCACTAAAAATAGCATTTTCAGAGGCACTCTACAAAGTGCCACTAAAAATGTCATTTACAGAGGCACTTTGACTAAAATGTCACTAAAAATGTCATTTTCAGAGGCACTTTGACTAAAGTGTCTCTACAAATAGCATTTTCAGAGGCACTTTGACTAAAGTGCCACTAAAAATAATATTTTCAGAGACACTTTGACTAAAATGCCACTAAAAATCATTTTTAGAGGCATTTTTAAATAGTGCCTCAACCAAAGTGCCTCTAAAAACATGTTTTCCCATAGTGTACAACAGCAAATTGACGATACCTAGAACACGACGCTGCAAACAAGACTCACTAACTAAAAGATGCTCTAGCGAACAACCATCAGCGCCCAGTAGTATCATATACTAGATTCGAACGGCGCGGCTCGCCGCACGGCATTTGTCGGTTCTTTAAATTTCTTGCCCGTGGTTTTCTCATTTCACACAGACTACTATATAGATGAGTAGTTCCATATGAATAAGCAAAAGAAGATTTTTCACAAGCTGGCACCATGAGAGCTGCATCTAGGACGAGCATACTACATAAGGCTGATTCATGAGAGTACCATCTAGAAGTATATAATACATATGCCTACATGGAAGCAGCTCGAAATACATAAGTTTCGATCGACTAATTTATCGAAGGTAAGAAACGATAGCATGATCTCAGATGAGTAATAAGATTCATGCTACTGACAGCGATTAGAAAAGATAGATGCAGCTCGTCTCAAAAGCGATCCAGAGCAACGGCAACGAAGGCCTGAACGATGTCAGGACCAAACCATGGAAATCCACATTTTACCGGGTATTCACAGCCAGACAGCATGTACACGCAAAATAAGTTTTTCCTGCACGAACAACGTTCGGAATCAGTCGAGAACACATTAAGGTTTCACAGAGATTACATTATTTGCTTCATACTGAATTAATTTCTGGAATAGGACAAAATAAGCTTCATCAATATATGATTCATACTCACACATACATGTTTCAAATTAAGCAGCAATATGCTCTAAATAGGGTTCGGTAGCTTGAACTTTAGATCGGTCTAGAAAGCCAAATCAAAGTACAGAAGATATGAATATCTCCGCACTTCTAAGAAACCAAATGTATTCTGAATAACTAAACATGCATCAGGAATTGTGAACATCTCCACAACTGTTGTACTTGAAAAACTATGTTTTACTAACCTAAGATAAGATTGATATTATAACCGGCTGATAATTTAAAATTCAGAATCAGTAGACATATACTTGTCTAAACTTGCTAACAACAATAAATAAAGGATACAACATAGTTCAAGAACGCAATTAAGCAAGATAATATGGATGAAGTATTAAATATATGGAATGCGTGTATTTGACAAATAATGTTCTGTACATGCAACATTTCGATCATTCTCAGGTTACTACTATAAAAAATATCTATATAAATACGTATACAATTCAAAAAAAATATTCAAAGGGAATAAAAACAGAAAAAAATAACTTGTTTCCTACCATAAATCCACCACAATAATTCAGAGAATGTTGCTAACCGAGGAAAAAGAAAAATGGATGCTCACCGTGCCGGAAATATCATAGATGACGGCGGCGTCTACTGCATTGCAGAAGAACATGGGGGCGAGGATATGGTACCGCTCCTGGGCGACAGTATCTGGCAGGCGCTACCAGAAGAATGTTGCCCTGATGGTCGACTCGTGTCACTTGTAGTGGAGCCTCTTGGTGAACTGGACGAAGATGCCGGCCTTCCTGGCACCCAGGTCTCCAAGAAGCACTTGCATGCAAACTCTATCAGTTTCATCTTAAAAAGCACATAAGGATCAATCAGATTCTTAAACCAAAGATAGATCATAAGAATCTCACCTTCGGCTTTCGACCGGCGCCAGTCATGGATTGAGCCTGGAGAAGCCCTTTTCTTTGCTTATCTGGACCCGCCGCCGCCACTTCTTGATTGTCAGGAAAAAACCAAGTCAGAGAAAATTAATTATCCCAAGAACCCTAATGATTATAACACTTCTTACCCGCTCATAACGAACGTAACTTTAGACGGGAAATTGATATGAAGATTAAACTGATGTGACTATTGATTTAAAGCAAGATATACTACCATTTGTAGATAAATATTCTGGATCGATGTTAGTTGCTCAAGATTAATATCATAACAATATAATAATTTCTTTGATGGTCATCCCTTCTATTAGATTTCTCTAGGTAATCTAAAACATGAGTGATTTTAAATCATTTGGGGGGGCTTGGGGAAAAGAGGAGCTAATTTCAAAACTAAATCAACTCATTTCTAGGTGGAGAACTGAGACCCTTATCAAGGTGAGGTGGCTCTCAGCCTCTCACAAGGAAAGAAGGAGCACCATGGCGACCGCCGGACAGCCTTTAACCAGCATGGCCTCCGCTGGATCCACCATCTCTCGCCAATTAACTCCGCTTTACTCGGAGCAAGCACGGCCAACCTATTCTTGATAAAATAAGATCACCGAAAGTTCAATACACCATAAAGAAAAATTAGACTCAATTTCTGCCACAAATAGTTTAAATTGAGAAGGAAAAAACAACGTATCTCAAGTGGTGAATACCATGGCATGCTCGGTGACCGATTGAGCAAAGGTTGCAGGACAGGAGCCTCACCTAGGCGTTGCTCTCTAATATGTTTGGCAACGTCTCGTGCTCGCTGAGATCCCTGCTCCTCTCCTGGACACGAGAAATCAAATTATTAAGCGACATCATAACATAAAAAGGAATTAACCTTCACCGACAGTCTGCTTGGATATTACATCACCTGAAAAGCAAATCTGCCTGAAAACTTTATAGAAATTAAGTGATTGATCTTCTAAGGGCCTGAAAACTTTATAGAAATTAAGTGATTGGTTGAAATCTATAAAATTACCTTTTCCGATGTGAAGGCTTTAGGATTTAGCCAAAATCTGATCGTAAATCATACGATAAAGTAATATCCAGAGCAGCACAAACTGCAGCAATGAAGAGGTTTGAGAGGAAAAAATGGCAAGGTGCTATTACCCAATCAATGTGTATATTGCAGTTCCAAATTAACATCCTACAATATCGAGTTCCAAATTAACATCCTACAATATCGACAGAAGAAAAAAATGCAAAGCATCAGAATAGTTATTTGTGTACTAACTATACGACTCGATTATGTGTGATAGACCCTGGCTTCAGTTTCAGAACAGTAGGTCATGTTACCAATCAGGCGTAGAAGAAAATAATTCTAGTATAATTTTATCTAATCAGTAAAACATTTGGACCAGAAGCTTTGTGTTTACACAAAAGGAGAGCAATATATTGAGCACATGAGTAATATATTGAGCACATGAGCAATATAAAGACATTAGTCATCTAGCTAATATATGGCCGCTGACAGAAAAAGGTTGGTCGGTACCCTGAACACAATAACATTTTAAGCAAGGAACCATTCAAAATAAAACATTTTAAGCAAGGATAGAATTCAGTAAAGCCAGTAGGTGGGCATGCTTACATTAGCTGTGACTCAGTGAAGCTCGGATGGTGCTTGAGGGTGTCATTCCAAACAGGTGTTTTCTTGAGGGAGTCTGGCTGTCTAGAAAGCAACAGCAACCATGGAGGGCTACGACTGGAGCAAAGAGCGAAAAATTTATCGCAATTTATTATGGATAAAAAAAGGATACTCAAAATATCAATAAGCTTATACGACACTTCTAACGCAAATTGATTCAAGGCCTAAGCCACAAACTATCGAACGGCAAGAAAAAATTTCTAACACTACGACGAAGTTTAAGCACATGTCCAGTTTGACCCTAGTGCCCAGTCTCCTAAAACAAAGGCTTACGAAACATTCCTGCCAAATATTACAGGTGTCATTTCATGGCAAAAGTTGAAACTTCTAACAAAGGAATGGCAAGGAAATATGTAGAGGTCAAAAACTCTAAATAAAAGAGCACATATAATTCAACCTCAAAATTTCAAACAAAATATAGCTGATAAACACCACCATGGTCATAAGACCTGTAATTCCAAACATTCATTAGGTGCAGATCACACTCCCTTCTGGTATGTCGTATCCATCCTAGTAGGTTCTAGAAACTCATAGGAGACAGTACAATGGAACTTACAGCCTCCTATATCAACCAGTCAAGAAAGGAATCATAATTCCCAAATCCAAGCATTAGACACAGCAAAAGTAAGCACATGGAACCATTTTCCTAGAGATTTATGAGAATAATTGGCTCCTTGTTTCTTTGCCTAAACAGAGCAAGAGAGAGAACGAAGAAAATGCATTATTCCATATCTGACATGAGACGATACCCATTAGCCATGCAAGTATCTACGTTGGCATCTTTTTTTTTATGGTGGAGACCGTCAGATATGAGACGATACCCATTAGTCATGCAAGCGTAAAAAACAATACCTACAAACTAACACAACAGCAACGCATTCTTCTCTAAATGGTCCAAAATGTTTTAGATTATTTTGAGGATACTACTTGTGGTTGATTCGCTGACTACCAAGCGCACCGACAGCACAGAGCAATATATACTGTAAATGCACTTTCAAATAATGTAAATGAAGATATCATGCTCTGAAATGTTTATTACCTGCATCAAGTCACTGAACCTTTTGCATGGTCATCTACCTAGAGTTGTTAACCTGCCACACAGAGACAAAAAAATTCAAAATAAAAGCCTCTATTGTAACAAATAGTAGTACTCTGTGATGAGGTGAAGAGCACTAAAACCTGTAGTGATCATCTGGAACCAATCTGATGTACATAAACAATTAGCTCCAATAAATCCTGCAATTTAAATATTGGTATGCATTAATGATCACAAAAGAATCTGATAATATTCTGCACATAAATTAATTCCTAGCCAACTAAGAGAAGAAAATAACCCAGTGCATCTCTTTTGGGGTATAATATAGTTGATTAGTACAATTTTTTTATAGGAACAATATTAATCCTAGACCAAGCCGACATGTTGTTGCTGCCACTTCCAGCCATTCATCTCTTCTGCAAGCTGCCAATCACCTCCTAAGAACTTGAGCAAAGCAATAACAAACTAAGAAATTTAGTAAACATTGTGGGTGTGGGTGTGAGTGAAGATCCAATAGAACATTCACATGGATTGGCATGGTAAGATAAACAATGGCAAGCAAGCATGACCTTCATTAAAAACATCAAGGAAAGAAAATAGTTCTAAAATTTCACCATAAATGCAAACAGTGGGAGGAGGATGCCAAGCTGCAGGTTCAGTAAAATACCTTTGTTTTAAGCTGGTTCTGTAAAATACCATGGTACATATAACAATATATTATATTGCATCATGTTACATGGTATTTTATCTAGAAGAAATAGAATGGCCTTTAGAAAATCGCTGATCTGGCTCATGGCACCTTTTGCTATTCGGCACCACTACATCGATGCCTCCCATCTCTCCACTGTACAGAGCAACAGAAAAAGGGGATCAAAGGCGAGCGTAGGTGTATATTCCTGAGAGAGAGAGAGAGAGAGAGGAACCTGGGTCCAGCAACCGAGAGCACAAGCAGCCTGGAGACGGTGTAGCTCGAACAACTGTCATCATCGTCCTGCTTTTGTCATTGTGAGCCACTGAGGATCAGATAACCTTGTCGCTCTCTTGGGTGAATCTGTACGAAATTCATAACACATAATTTAATTCTTACAAATTATTTCAGAATGCTAGATCAACACAAGAGCTATAAGTTGATTACAGAAATGATACATCCAAAATATAAATCTGTACAAAACAGACAACAACATGAACTTGAAACCCGAGAACTTGAAACCTGATAATCTGATGCATCTGTCTCAAACAACCAAAGACAAATATATTTTCTCATGAATCACTCAATCTATCTAGCAATTAATAGCTTGCACATAGAAGTCACATAACCAAGCTGATATATACTGTAAATGCTAGTCATATAATTCAGAAAGGTAATATATGAAAAGCGATTTTGATTCTAAAAAACTAACACCATATGATTTACATGCAAGCCAAGTTATAATTGAGAAAGCTTGTCTCACGGTTAGTGGGCGTCCTGCATTTATCTTACCATGCCTCGCACTAATTATGAATGGAGGTGGCTGAGCAGTAATTTGAGTAGAAATACCAAACACACCTGAAAAAATCGGACATATATCGCATCAGCATCAAATGATTTAAAACTAACACCAATGTTGATTGAATGAAAACAGAAAACACCTGCAATTTCAACCCCTTTTGAAATATCATATAGATATGAAGAATTAATTAGCTCAGCAGTGGCATGACTATTAGTGGGCTGGAAAAAAAATGAAACTTGTAATGGGAGATGATTACCGATCTAGAGATGTCGAAACCAAAAATAAGTAGAAGCACACGTGGGGGTTAGTACCTTCATCTGGTCAAGCTGCCGAGGATACAGTCCTTGGTCTCTAGCACTGCCTGCGCCCTTTCCCCCATCTAGCACATGACAAAGTTTCAATACAGGTAGCCCAAACATTGCCCGGCTCGATGAACCAATGATGCTTTCAGGCATAAAATGATAAAATTAACAATCTTAGAGTTCGCAGGGTGCAAAAAATGTCTCAGAAATCAAGAATAACATCTAACTTTGTGTTGCTTAATGGAAGATTTAGCTTTAAACATCTGTCAAATTATTTGTGCACAAGTGGATCTAAAGACTTAGAATCAACCTCTACCTCTACGCATGGGGAAACAACTTATGTGCAGCAAAGGATCCAGATGCACTCACCTCCAACCAGCAACTCTTGTGCAGCAAAGGATCCAACAGAAGAACACATCAGTTCAGCAGCAACTGCACAAAGAAAAATGTCAGAAAAGATCAAATCAAAGAACATCATGTACACGGAAATAAAAAGGGAGGTACCCAGATGCAGCCTACCTCAACCAGGGTCGGATGCCTACGGCGCCATCCCTCCAGACCAGGAAGGACGGATGCGTTACGGCGGGCATGGCGACGGAGCTGTCGGCTGCCCAATAGGCTTTGGGAGCGACGGAGACGGAAGACTCCTCGTCTCCATCCTCGAGGCCGGAAAGGCGACGCACCATTGGAGCGACCGGCTGCACGGGGGAGAACGCTGGGGCTTCACAAGACGGCGGCCGACGGCGCAGAGGCGGGCGAGGAAGAGGAGGACGCTGCCGTGCCGCGGAGGGAGACGGTGCGGACTGCAGCGACGGGATGAGCTCGGCGACGGGCGGAGGAGTGCGTGGCGTGGAGGCTGAACCCCCGTCACTCCTCATCTTCCCCGCCTGCTCCCACATGTCAGAGCTCCACCTGCTCCTTTCATGGTGCCCTTCTGCCCTTCGCCTCTCCATGCTCGAGCCCTTTCCGCCCTGGTGCGACGGTGGCGGCGGCCATGGGAGAAGGGGATTGGAGGAGTAGAGGCGCGCGTGGGGATAGGGCGAGGAGAACGCGTGCGGGGATAGGCGCTGGCGGCTAGGGTTTTTTCACCCGGCGGGCGCGGCTTATATACCGCGTGCGGGTAAGAAACGGACGGCCAGGATCGCACGGAGATCCTTATCTACGGCCGAAAATCTCAAATCGCTGAGGAGCGTCCGGGTCGGGGCAAGAATGTTATCTTTAGATAGGTTGGATAATCAGTTTCGGTGTGGACACCAAGTTGTGCTTTCTATTCCCATGGATGTGTTTTCTTATCTTTTTATGGGGAGTTTTCCATATGACTTGTATCGTCGTGGCAAGATCAATTTGTCACCAATGGAATGACCCTGATCTGAACAATATGTGATCATTCAACGGTGAAGGCAAAGAAACTAGAGGTCACACGTGGCTCCTAGGGCCATGAGATGATGCCAAAGTGAATACATCATCAGGCCTCTGTCTTTGAGGATGAGCGCCTCTGGCGATCCGGGCGGCGCGCTCGTGGTGCCTCTCGCTGGCCGGTTCTGGGCCGGCTCTACACCTTCGTCGCCGGTAGCCTCGACTGGGGGTCGCCGCCGGAAGACGCTCGCGCCGCCGGCGTGGGACTCGGGCATGGCGGGCTCGCGGTTCGCGTGTCTAGGAGAACTGACCGCATTGCCCTCTGGCCTCGACGAAGATCACGTCTCCGTTCAGGTGGCCTTGCAGTCGCTGGACGAGACGTTCGACCACCTCCGTTTCGTAGAGGAGGCCGCCCTGCCCCGCCATCCGGGCTCCGACGAGGAACTCGTCCAGGAGTTCTGGAACGAGGCCGGGTTCCCGACGTCGGCGAGTCGTTCCTGGGAGGTTGGAGGGTCGGCGCCCCAAGGTAAGCGTGCTTTTGACGTTTCTGTGTGCAGGAATCCTAGGAAGGTGGAGACTCCTGTACGCCGCTGCCCGCCCTCCCCGCCGGCCGGGACTCGGCTTCCGCGTCCGCCACCGAGGATGGGACCGTGGCGCGGCCCACTGCCACCGCGGCGCAGCTCGCCGGCTCCGGTCATCGGCGTCCTCATCGACAAGGCCATGCAGGCGAGATCGTCGTCGGCGTCGGGTTCAGCGAAGGAGACCGATCCGGCGGTTCTCGCGGCGACTGGCGTGCAATCCGATCCACCAATCACGCCCGAGTCTTCCGCACCTGTTCAAGTTCGAACCTGCATGCAGAGTGGGCCCAGAGCCGAGTCGGAGAATCCGGACCGTGCAGACCCCTGGCTGCATCTCCGTCATCGATTCGCCTGGTTCTGGTTATCGCACTGCCCGACTCCGCCAACCCTCGCCTCGTCTCCTCCATCGCCGCCGCTCTCCCTCCGACAGAGCCCTGCGTTGTCGCTTCCGTCCGCGCCGCCCCCTCGACTACGCCGCTCGTACGCGAACGCTGCGGCCTCCGCCCCGTCGCCGGCGATGAGCGGAACGGCTCCTTCGCGTCCCCTACAAGGGCTCGGAACCAGGATGGGAGCGCCTCGACCTCAACAGCCTGCGTCGGCACCACCTCGTCCACAGCACTCGGCGCCCACTCAAGCTCGGCCTCAGCAACAGGCACCCGCTCCCAACATCCTCCCCGCCAGCTTCTTCCTCGGGGGAACGGCGGATGGAGCGGGTGTGGCGGCTCCGCAGTTCTTGCCTCTACAGCGGCCGTCGATGCAATCCGGACCGCCGGCGTACATGCCGCCGTTTCAGCAGCAGCTTCAGTTCCAGCCTCACACTGCGCCTCCGTTCATCAATCCGGGATACCCGGTTTACCAGCAGCAGCAACAGATGCAGCGTCCTCCAACGGTGGCGGGGCAGGCCGCTCCCCGCCCTAAACGGAAGAAGAACAAAGCCGGTCATCAGGGCACCCTTCAGCAGCCAATGCCGGGGGCGTTTTTGAGGCCTCCGATGCTGTCGCAACCTCCGTTCTAGCAGCCCTTCTTGCAGCAGCAGTATGCACAGTCGGCGGTGCCTCCGCAGTTGGGTAGTGCTATTCAGGGACAGCCAGCGGTGGCGACGCCCCCCATCACGGGTGCGGGAGCTAACTCCGCTTTTGAGGTCTCCGAGGTGGCAGCTTCTGGTGTTTTGACGGACAGTGCTCAGGTTCTGAACAACGAGTTGGAGACTGGAGGTAAAGGGAAAGCAAAAAAGGGCAGCAAGTGTTTCAAATGTGGTGCTGCTTCTCTTACCACTAAAGCTTGTCTGATAGAGCACTACTGTCTTGTTTGCGATACTGCAGCTCACCCCACTATCAGGTGTCCGACTCTTCGCCTACCCAAGCTTACTTGCTTCTGGGCAGGCATGGGTGCTCCGGAGACGACGTTTGTGCAGTTCCCGGATAGTGTCTATAAACCACATTTGATTCCGTCGAGCTCACCCACAGCTTTGATTTCCATTGAGGGTGACACGGTGACCGCTGCTGCTGTTGAGAGCCTTATTTCCAGGATGTGTTACTCGGCTCAGTGGACGTGGGAGGCTTTGCCCCACGGCGACAAGGCTTTTCTCATTGGGTTTCCATCGGCCGAGGATCTTCACCGGGTTGATGGGATCAAACTGAATATTCCGTCTTTTAATTCTCAAGCCACTATTTCTGTTTGGCAGTCTAATGATGATGCTGCCCCTCTGAGAGTGCTTGAGAAGGTCTGGGTTCATGTTCAGGGTGTTCCTTACGCAATGAGACACTTTCTTGGCTTTTGGGCAGTGGGCACTCTCATTGGGACGACTCTTGACGTGGATCTTGTCACCTATCGGAGCCGTGGTATTGTCCGTATCCTTATGGGCATGTTGGACTCGAAGGTGCTAGAAAAGCGAGCTGCAGCGGATGGGCCGTATGTTGGGGCCTCATGTGTGGTGAGACTCAAGGAGTATGGGTTCTTTTTCAAGCGTGAGCCTGCGGATTTCGTCTCGGATCCCAACTTTACTCCTTTCTTTTGGCGCCGTAAGGGCGACGACACCGAGGATGAGGAGGGTAAGGAGCATGGGACGGAGGGTTCTAGGGGTCAGGATAACAGCGTTGGTTCCCTCTCCAACAACATGGATGTTGATGCCAGTACATCGTCCGAGGCTCCGAGTGGTAACAAGTCCGCTGCACCGGGTGATTGTGCCGGTTCCGTTATGGCTATTACTCCTTACAATGCTTATCCTAGTACTCCCAGAGGTCGGGAGATTGTGGAGCTGATCCGGCGTTCTTCACCGAGCATGCTGCGCCCTTCGCCGGAGCCTACGTCGCCGGTGATCTCAGCCGGGGGTGGTGCTCCAACCACTGATGGCCGGACTCCGGGTGGTGTTGCTGGTTTGGGCGCAGCCGCGGGGAGTGCTGGACCTTGGTCGGCTGGCTGCAGCCCGGAGGTGTCCACATCCGTGGCTGGGCTGGGCTTCCTGGCTCATGGCGAAGGTCGGCCTGGAGTGCCGGCAGTACTTGGACTGGGCCGGGAGGGGGCTGCTACTACGCCATTGCCTCCTCCGGCCTCTGCGCTAGGGCTGCTTGCTCCCGATGTCTCCGAGGCGCCGGATTTCGGCACAGCTTGTCAGGCGGGCAGTGAGGGGTCGGTCTCCAAAGGGGCTCCTTCGTCGCCACAGGCCCCTGTGGATGGACTGACCTCCGCCGTCGCTTCGCCGTGTGAGGCATCGTCGCCGACACAGGCCTACTCGCCACACACGGCTCTGTTCGATGCGGTGGTGATGGCTGGGAAGGCTGCTTCTTCGACCAGGCCGGCCCAGGGCATCAACACTCCGACGCCCGCGTATGTGGACGGAGGCACCGTCACGCCATCCACTCCTCCGGCCCGTCGCAGCAGCAGGTTTGGGGTGGATGTGGAGGGTGCTTCCGTCACGGATGAGGATTCCATGACGAAGGCCATGCGTCGTAAGGCGGCGCGTAACTTGGACTTTTCAGGTATGGACTCCAATTCGAAATCATTTCTTTCTTTTTCTCCGCATTCCATTCATTCTAAACTGAGTAGTGTAGGTTTTAATCTTGGTCATAATCATTCTCAAGTACTTGTTTCAACTAAAGTCTTGAGACATATGGAATTTGACCGTCTCACGGTTAGTCCTAAAGTCTCGACTGGGTTGTCTTCCACCTATGAAGATGAGGATGAAGCGATTGCCACATTAGATGGTCAGCTTATTTCTCATCTAATTGGTGAAGTGTTGGATGGTGGTTTGGATGACGACGGCCTGAGTTCATTATATGATCTAAAAGCGTCCGGTCGGAAATCCAAAGCTACCGGCAATAAGTCCCGGAAATGGTCCAAGTTTTCCAAATCCCCCTCGGTTTCCCGATGAATGGCATGTTTAAGAATAGCAGAGGTCTTGGTGACTTGGCTAAACACTTACACTTTGCTGATTGTATTCGGGACCATAATTTGGATTTCTTAGCTATTTCTGAGACCGGTAGACGCGAGTTCTCACAATCTCTTTTGAACCGACTTTCGGGCGGTATAGAGTTTGAGTGGTACTCGCGCCCGCCTCATGGTCGCTCTGGAGGCATTTTACTAGGCGTCAGGATTGACACCATGGAAGTTTTGGATGTTACGGAAGGCAATTTTCATATCAAAATGCACATCCGTAATAAATCCGATAATTTCATTTGGAGTCTTGTCGCCGTGTATGGGCCGGCCCAGGATGCGGCTAAAACCTCTTTTCTCTGCGAAATGGTAAACCTAGCAAAAGATAACCCACACCCTTTGATCATTGGTGGGGATTTTAACATGCTACGTTTTCCTTTCGAGAAAAGTAAGGGTCGGTTCGACAACCGTTGGCCTCTTTTGTTCAATGCAGTCATTGACAGCTTGAATTTAAGAGAGATTTCGATGGTGGGGAGACAGTTCACCTGGGCTAATTCTCTCCCTGAACCCACATACGAGAAACTAGACCGTGTACTGATGGATTCTGATTAGAAGCTAGATTCCCATTGGTGTCGGTACGGGCTCTGGAACGTATTGAGGGTTTGTCGGATCATGCTCCCATTCTATTGACCACTGGAGTACCGAGACCGCGATGTAATCCACGGTTCAAGTTCGAGCTCGGTTGGTTACATCGTGAGGGCTTCCATGACATGGTTAAATGAATTTGGGAGTTACCAGGTGATTCGCCTATCCAGCGGTGGAACAATAAGATACGTGCTCTACGTACTCACCTCGTTGGTTGGGCTCGTCATACAACTGGTTTACTTAAAAAAGAAAAGGTACGACTTTCCTCGATTATTGATGCTCTAGAAGCATTAGCGCAAGTTCGGTTACTATCTGTGCAAGAAATTGAGCTAAAGAGCCAATCAAATGCACAAATAGCAAGACTACTGCGCGAGGAGGAGTTAAAATGGTATCAACGTTCCAAAGCCAAATTCATTCTGGAAGGGGACTCGAATACTAGCTATTTCCATAGTATTGCCAATGGCAGACACAGGAAAAAGCGTATTCATTCTCTGGTTCAGGATGAAGGAACGATTGAGGGTCATCAACAACTAAAGTCGTATATTACAAATTATTATAAAGACCTGTTCGGTCCCCCAGAGGAAAGCAATTTCACTTTGGATGAGTCCCAAACAGCGGATATACCCCAGGTCTCAGCTGAGGAAAATAACCTACTTACTAAACCCTATTCGGAAGAGGAAGTGAGAAAGGCGGTTTTCCAAATGAAACATAATTCAGCTCCTGGTCCTGATGGATTCCCTGCTGAGTTCTATCAGAACTTTTGGGACGTCATCAAGGCTGATTTGCTTCAGTTGTTCGCTTGTCTTCACAGTGGACAACTTGAGTTGTTTCGTCTAAATTTTGGCGAGATAATTTTGTTACCGAAAGTTAACGAGGCAGAAAGGATCCAACAGTTTAGACCTATATGCCTCCTTAACGTTAGCTTCAAAATATTCACCAAAGCGGCTACGATTCGACTGAACACCGTGGCAGATCATGTGGTTCGCCCGTCCCAGACGGCTTTTATGCAAGGTCGCAACATCCTTGATGGTGTCGCGGTCCTACATGAAACAGTCCACGAACTACATAGGAAAAAGTTGAATGGGGTTATTCCGAAAATTGATTTTGAGAAAGCTTATGATAAAGTGAAGTGGTCTTTCATCCAGCAAACCCTTAGGATGAAAGGCTTTTCCACTGAGTGGCGCGCGTTAATTAATAGCTTTGTTTCCGGAGGAAGTGTAGCCATTAAGGTCAACGATGACACTGGCAAATACTTTCAAACGAAAAAAGGCCTACGACAAGGTGATCCACTATCGCCAATACTATTTAATATAGTGGCAGATATGTTGGCTATCCTGATCGAACGTGCTAAATCTGAGGGTCTTATTGAAGGAGTGATTCCACATCTCGTTGATGGTGGATTATCGATTCTTCAATATGCCGATGACACGATTCTTTTTATGGAGCATGATCTCGAAAAAGCTCGTAATCTAAAGCTGATTTTGTCAGCCTTTGAGCAACTTTCGGGTCTTAAAATAAACTTCAATAAAAGTGAATTATTTTGCTTTGGTGAGGCCCAAGAGAACTCCGCCTTGTATGCTGAGCTTTTTGGCTGTGAGCAAGGGCAATTTCCTATCAACTATTTGGGTATTCCGATACACTATCGGAGACTTACAAAGGCTGAATGGAAAAGGGTGGAGGAAAGGATTCAACTTCGTTTAAATAGCTGGAAAGGCAAACTTTTATCTCTGGGTAGAAGATTGGTTCTCATAAACTCGGTTCTAACGAACATGGTACTGTATATGATATCATTCTTCCAACTGCCTAAAGGAGTCTTAAAACGATTGGATTATTTCCGATCTAGATTCTTTTGGCAAGGAGATTGTGAGAAGAAAAAATATCGACTGACTAAATGGAATGTGGTTTGCTGCCCTAAAGACCAAGGAGGGCTCGGTGTTCATGACCTTGAGGTCAAGAATAGAGCGCTTCTAGGTAAATGGCTATTTAAACTTCTTTCTGAAGATGGAGTTTGGCAAACCCTCCTAAGGAGAAAATATGTTGGAGATCAAGCTGTTTCCCAGGTTGTTTGGAAACCTGGTGATTCACACTTCTGGGCAGGCCTCATGGCTACAAAGAAGTTCTTTTTTCCACATGGATCTTTCCTAATAAGGGACGGTTCGGAAATTCGATTCTAGGAGGATATTTGGCTAGGCCAAACTACGCTCAAAGAACAATATCCGGGTCTATACTCTATCGTACGAAACAAAAGCGACACGATCGCGAAGGTGTTGGGTACTTCCCCACCAGATGTTTCGTTCAGAAGAAGTTTAATTGGAACAAGACAAGCATCGTGGAATGCTTTGCTCATCCGATTGGATTCAATCCAATTATCGGACGGTCCAGATAAATTTCAATGGAATCTTATGAAGAATGGTAAATTCTCGGTTGATTCTATGTATAGAGCTCTAATACTGCCTGAAATTCCAGTCGATAGTTCAAATAATAACAAACTTTGGAAGATGAAAATACCGCTAAAAACAAAAGTGTTTGCGTGGTATTTACGTCGAGGAGTAATCCTTACAAAAAATAACCTTGCCAAACGCAATTGGCACGGAAGTAAAAAGTGTGTATTCACGAGACCATTACACACCTTTTGTTTCAGTGCGAGTTCGCCAGGTCTATATGGTCAGACATCCAGATAGGTTCAACCTTACATCCACCAAGTAGTGTTGCTAACATTTTTGGCAACTGGTTAAACGGAGTGGATCCTAGGTTCAAACTATTCAGTAGGGTGGTAGCGATTGCTGTTATTTGGTCGCTGTGGCTATGTAGAAATGACAAGGTTTTTAATGATAAAAATGCTTCTCTTATGCAGGTTATTTACCGGTGCACAGCAACGTTACGAGCATGGTCGCCCCTGCAGCGGGTGGAGCACCGGGACTTATTTTTGGAGGTGGCGTCGAGACTGGAGGCCGCGGCCAGGGAGTTATTCTCCAGGCATGGGTGGCAACATAGACTCCGGATAAACCTACCAGTTTCTTAGGCGGATCCACACTTTCTCATTTTGACATGTAATTCGCCTATTTTCTTTTTGGATTCTGAATTGTGTGTTGGTGAACTGATGGCTGCGTACATCTTAGCTATGCAGAGGCCGGGTGTAATGCTTAAACTTTAAGTAATAAAAGCACTTTATCTAAATAATAAAAAACACGTGGCTCCTAACTACTCACTCCATTCTGAATTAATTGACTCAGATTTAGTACAATTTACACTAAATCTGAGTCAATTTATTCAGAACGGAGAGAGTAGTTAACTTGATTATATACAAACAGGTGGTGTCGCATGGAGTATGTTGGCGAAAACTCTCGTCGCCTGATCTGACTCTTCTGTCGCAGGAAGAGCTTGGTGGAAGGGCATTTTGCTCGCCGCCGTGATCTGGCTGCTGACCAATCTGCAAACACTACCTTGTGAGCACTCCTTCAGCCAAGGCTGCACCCAGGAAAGCGAGCTGCTGCTTCTGAAAAGATGAGGGAGATTCAGTGACATTTGGAGGCCCAGTTCGTTCTGCTTGTTGCTCATTTCACTTGTAGCCATATATTTCTATACTCAGTGACATTTGGAGTATAATTATACTGTTGACTGGTTATGAACTCGGGTTTATGGATATGACCAGTTTGCTCACAGGGACTCCAAATTGTTTATGATATAACCATTGGACGGATGATACATATAGTGGATTTGATTCTTTGGAACTGAAAAGGTTTGACAACCTGAAGCGAAACCGAGGCAAACGTCGACGGTCCCTGGCGTATCCTAATGTTGTGGCCGTCACTAACTTCCGTTATGTCGATCGACTCATCTCCTTGGCGGCCGGAGTCCCTCTCTGGGCAGTGTTGCCAATTCTCTGAACCCGACCTATCCTGAACTGTCGTCTGCTCACACGGCTCAACGCCACTTAGCAGCCGCCCGGCGACCGGCGTGCATCTTCGGCCGTCGATTGAGCAGCCGCCCGACGATGGCGTGCTGTAGAGAGAATTAATTCCTGGCTAGCTCACCACAAGCTCCAGCATCGCTCAAAATGGCGATTTTCCCCATGGAGCCGGGTACCCGCGGGTATTAACCCGTTAAGAAACGCTGGTGGGGGGTGATTTCCCCCCATGGGCATACCGGGGCGGGTACCCGTTAAGCTGGCGGGGCGGGGACGGGGGGCAAATTGGCTCCATGGAGTCTCCATGGGACCCGGGACCCCACCTGTCAGTCAGACAAAAGAGTCAATATATATATGTACAAACCCTAGACCCGACCCGTACAGCATCATTTTCTAGTTTTTTCTCCCGTTTCTTCCCAATCCTCCCGCAGCCAGCCGCCAGGAGCCTTCTCCCCATCTCACGATCCCCATTTCCGGCCGCCGTCCACCGCATCTCCGGCCGCCCCGCCTTCTGCTGGTGCTACCTCGCCTCCTCCACCATGGCTAGTATCCGCTCCCTCTCCCGTCTCAATTTCTCCGCTCACACGTAGCCGCTCGCTCGGACGCTGGTGCCGGCGAGCTATCCGGCGTCGCTGCTTGCCCAGGCTTCACCCCGGGGCACGGTTCCGGCCGCCGTCGGAACCGAACACCAGTCTCGCGTACGAATCGTGGGGTAGCGACGGCCGGGCAAGAAACGACCGCGACCGGCGACTCGACGACTTGGAACTTCCAGCTTGTATTCGTACCAAGTATTGTGACTGTTGTTTGTTGAGACTTAGAGTTGAGACCTGTTCTTGTTGATTTGGTCAGACTTGAGTTCTTGACATGATGAATTGCTGAAATTTGAAGTTAATTTGCTGTTGTTTTTACATCCTTTGTTCCTGTATTTAATCTCCATGGAGGTCTCCATGGGGACCGGGTACCCGTGGGGACCGGGTATGGGGATTGTTTCCCCCCCATGAAGGTTGGCGGGTATGATGGGGACGGGTAATAGCGGGGAACGGGGCGGGGATGGGGACGTGTCCCCCGGTGATACCCGTACCCATCGCCACCGTGAAGCAGCACCAGGATGCCGAAAGACTCGAATCTCTTTCGCTACCTCCCCGTCCTTGTCCTATCGGCCGTTTCCGATATATGTACCGGCCGGAGAGAACGTCGCTGCTGTGAGCGAGATTCGACCGTGGACGGGAAGGCAAAGCTAGCCAACGGCCACCGTGTGTTGTGATGTTTCCGCCGCCGCCGCCGAGTCCCCTTCTTCCTTCCTCCCAGTCCCAGTCCCACTTCGTATCGGTCTCGTGTTTGTCTCTGAATCCAGTTACGTTTACAACCTGAGAGAGTTCTAGACCTGACCTGCTGACCCCCTCCTCTCTCCCTCTCCCCCAATAAGTAGTACCACCCAGTACCCCTGCCGGACCTGTGTGAGATGTCGCTCTGCAAAAGCTATAGCGAAGCCTCGTTTCTTCCGCCGGTCGCTGATGATGATACGGCGGCGGCGGCAAAGTGGGACTGGGGAGAAGTCCTCGTCGACAGCGGCGCTTACATGATCGATAAGAAAAACCATACCTCCGCCCGCTGTCGATTCCGGAGGAAGGTCCTGGACGAGAGGGAGGTGGATATGCAGGTCACCTTGTGCTTGGCCCCGCCGCCTCTCGTCTCCTATTTCTGCTGCCACGCCCACTTCACCGACGGCGACGACCACGACCAAGGAGAGGAGGTAAAAGAAGGCACCCGCTTGTTCCTCACCGAGCCTCGCATGCTTGCCATGGAGGGTGACCTTGCACTCATAACCCTCTGCCACGGTAATTACCTTTCCTCCAACAAGAGCTACTATGAATACTTGGTGTACCAGGCAGGGGAGGCGCCGGTACTTACCCGGCTCCCGCACCCCGCCGCCGAGATGTTGCCAGATGAGGTACCCGGCTTCCATGCCAGAGCGATTGGTATCGTGCCTTACAGCAGCAGCAGCAGCCAAATTTCCACCCGTACCCACCCCCACAAAATTCCCCTCACGCCCCCCACCCCCATCCTCAGCCCTGCCGTCGCCCAAAGCTTCCCCTTCACTCCCCCCACCTCAATCCTCAGCCCCTCTGTCACCGGCCCTTCTCAGGGGGATGATGCCTGTGATGCCTACAGACTCGCAGCGCTTGGCCAGGACTTCTTCCATGACCCTGCCAGTGGCCCATACTACCTGTGCATCTATGACTCCAAGGCCAAGGCCTGGACCCGCAAGCCAGGTGCTGTTCCACAGCCGTCACTGCCGCCATCCGACTTTATCTCAGACACGACCATCACCATCGGTGCCCGCATCGTCGGCTGGGTCGACCTCTGGAGTGGCGTGCTCCTCGCCGACGTGCTAGCCGCAGACCACACCCCCTCCCACCTCTTCAGCTATGTCTCCCTTCCCCAGCCGAGGCAGCCGCCAAACTGGCTCCCTCTTGTCCGCAGCATTTCAACCTTCTTTCGGGACATTGCCCTTGTCAAACACACTGGCATTGTCAGGTTCGTCGACCTTCAGGTCCATGCCGAACCCGGCCCCTACTCACAAACCCCTAGTGGCTGGACGGTGGTCACATGGACCTTGGAGGGGCTCCCTATGGATTCCGAAACCCCCCTGGGTGCTGATATTTATTTCCGGCTGGAGCACCAACTCCATTCTCGTGATATTCAAAACTACAATTTACCCAAATCTCTCTTTGTTTCCAAACCCATTCTCAGCTCCCACGAAGATGGCATCGTGTACCTCATGACCAATGCCAGCAGCACGACTGAGAGGAACTCACGAGTCATCGCTGTTGACATAATTAATAAGAAGCTGCTCAAGGTGGGTGAATTCGATATGCAAAGACCCTACTTCTACAGGCGCGCTACCATCTCCAGCTATCTCAAGCCCCCAGGTACCATACCATCGCATATTCACATCGAGCTCAAATGCATTCGACATGTAGACTATGACATGAATTGTAGTTGAGGTTAAAGTCATATATGACTTTATGACATTTGTTATCCAGATTTCTTGTTAACAAATTTCCTTATCTTAGCATGGATGACATTCTAGATCTAGAAATTGTTTTTCTATACTCTTATCGCCTTCGTTAGTTGTGAATGTAAAAGTTAAGGGCAAGGGTTTCTTTCTCACACCAAAAATCTCTTCTTTCTTGTGTAGTTTCAAAGGACAATATGAAACGACGAGCCCCGACGTCTCTGGAGTCCTCCTCTCACAAGAAGCCGCAACAACAAGTCAACAACCTGCCATCACTAACCCAGATGAAGGAGCAGAGGGTGATGTCGGGGATGCCATGGACTTAGACTCTTAGAGTAGGTGATCTTTTAGGGTATTAGTGCCTTCGACCCATGGTTTATTTGCCAATACCATTATATGGGTTATTTGCTTTCAACCTATGCCATCCCACCACCGGAGAAGTACCCAGGGGCGGTCTGTTGGGGATCGAGAGTGTCTACTGCTTTCTTGTTAACTAGTTAGAATCAGAATTTTATACTCCGTATTTATTATAAGGTTCTGAAAGATTCAGCAGGCATGTATGATGGATGTCGAGTCTAGGAGACGATTATTAGTATTTAGAGCTTCTGCCTATTCGCTCTACCAATTGCTATTATCATTACTAGTCATGTACAACTCGATTTCCATGGTATGTATAATCCCCTTACTTCTGTTGTTGACTACTTTTTATTATATACTAGATCCCTGTGCATTGCTGCGGTAAAATATGTCGTCAGTATATGTTTAAAATCAGAGATCATCTATAGTGCAGTGGCTGTATGAATAAAGTTGGCTATAGACATGTTGATTTTCCGATGTAGCGCGACATGCGCTTATGGTTTGATTAAGCAATCAGTAGTACCTCTATTTCTCCATTGGTGGAGAACACATTGTGCACCGAAAGAGTTTAAATATATGATACCGCACAAAATACACTTGTAGGCAACAGTGCATATATATTGGGCATGGCATATCTAAAATTTAATAATCAAAAATTGGATTGTCAGTGCCTTTAAATATCAAACATATTATGAGAGTTGATGGGGAGAGAAGAAATAGTTGGCTGCTTGGGATCGTTAACAACTCCCATGGCTGTGAAAGAGGACTACTAGGCCTTGGCGCGGCGTCACGCCGTGCCCGTGGTGTATGTGTATGTCAATGATTTATTTAAGAGAGTTGACATATCAATCTGATTATTCCGTTTTGTAGCAGGCTTGGTTTTACACTCGGAGTTGGGCACTATCACTTAGACGGTCATCTGCAAACCAATTCTTGTCTCATATAATATTGCGGTTCTAAAAATCTTTCGAAAAAACAGGCATGTATATTTGTCGATCTTGGATTGTTGTCAAATTTGCAGATGAATGTGCTAGGGCATAGAGATACCATATCGTTGCATATTAAGATCTGCAAATTCAGTCAAAACTATACCCCCATATTCAAAAACTGCATATCCATAGCTAAAATAACTGAATCGGATAAGTTTTACATATGACCATACCATGTAAGCATCCAACCATATACCTTTGTGGCTAATACATCAAAAGAGAACCATATCATTTGTCGCCTATCATGTAAGATAACTAAGCTGAATCCAACTGGAAAATCTCTATGAGAGGAGGCACTGCAGTTATGTGTACAAACAATGTTTACAGATTTGTAGGTGACAACATTTGGTGGAAAAGCGACACTTACACACCTGTAGCTTATCAGTTAGGAAAACGCTTATGTTAGGCCCCCTACGCGAGGGAAACCTAGGTCGGGTGTGCCGCACACGCGCGTACCAGTAGTTGGGCCTGTCTCATCATGTATTTCAGCCCAACATAGTCCAGCACCACCTTCTTGATAAGCTTTTCTGTCATTTGTAATTTTGCACACTTATTCAAGATTTGTAACAAAGTCGCAAAACTTTTGTTGTGAAAAAATTATGATTTTTGTTGAAAACGAATCTATAAAAAATATTGTTCTCAGCCACTTTTTTTGTCGCTGCAAAAAAAAATTTGTTGCAATCGCTTGTGATTTTTGTTGAAATAGAGGTTAATTTTTGTTGCAAATGAATTTGCGGCAACGACATTATTGCTTGCCTACTTTTTCGTCGCTACAAATAGATGATTTTTTTTATTGTAGTAGATTGTGATTTTTGTTAAAATTGTTGACGATTTTTGTTGCGAAGCAATCTCATGAAAAAATAATTGTGTAACCACTTTTTATGTGAAATTATTTGTTTCTAAAATGTTGCAGACATTTGTTGTAATAATATATATTTTTTATACACGAGATGAGAAATTTTGTTGTCATATTCATGAATATGTTGCAATACTCCGGGAAAATCACCACGGTGGCATTTTTTGTGTAAAAACCATGAAGGTCAGTGGCAACTCGATATACCCCTTCATTTAAGTGAACCTAATGCGTAGTGCGGGTTGAGTTCCTAATACTTGAGGGATTAAAATATGAAAACGCACTGAACTTGTTCTGAGCGTATGATGATAATCTAACGGCTCTAGAGGGGACCTAAATTTGACAAATTTTGGTCGACCTACGCCTAGCGTTGGCCTATCAGTTAACTACAACTTTTACCATGATTGGCAAATTTAGGAACCGTCCACCAAGGCAATCCAGCGGTGGAAAAGTAGGAAGTACTAGAAAGTACTAAGAAAGAAAGTACTGATTTAGTTTATTTATTAATATCATAGTTACTTGTTTTTTCCGTCACTTCTTTTCTGAACTATTGGATCTTCATCGGACATTTATAAGATCGTCTTCCTACTCTACACTGGTACGCCTAAATCGCGTTCTCGAGCACAAGTGCGGCTGCTACCTTCTCCTTCCCTGCCGGCCCCATCCATCGGCTTTCTCTCGCGAACAGCGGCTGGCGGCGCTGCCGCACACGCATATCTGCCCTGCCCTCCTCGAACCGCCTCCACCACTGATCCGCAGCCGCCGGCGTTGGTGTCGCCTCGCCGTGCACAACCTTCGAACTGGTACAGGTGAAGGAGATATGCCCTAGAGGCAAATAAATATATAGTATTTATCGCATTATCTCATTAAGTTTATGATATGATTTTGTATCATGCTATAACTGTATTAATCGGAATTGTTAATACACGTGTGATACATAGACAAACCAGAGTCCCTAGTAAACCTCTATATAAACTAGTTCATTGGGCAACTGTTGATCGAGATTTCCCGATCATGGACAGTCACGTCGGTTGACAATGAGGTCATCTTATTATTATTAGTAGAATAAGGTGATGGACATACCCAACAAAGTATTGCAATAGGATCGTATCACAATGTTCATCATTTGCAATAGGAAAGTAATATGATAGCTTATTCCTCAATGAGGTCATCTTATTATTATTAGTAGAATAAGGTGATGGACATACCCAACAAAGTATTGCAATAGGATCGTATCACAATGTTCATCATTTGCAATAGGAAAGTAATATGATAGCTTATTCCTCAGAACGTGAGATCATATTAATTGCTGCTCCGTAGGATACTCTAAGTGCATCAAACGTCAGTTCATAAATGGGTGACTATAAAGGTGTATCTTGTGTATCTCGAAAGAGTACGTTGAGGGATATTGATCAAGAGCGGGATTTGTTCATTCGCGTGATGGAAAGATACTCTGGGCCCACTCGGTGAGATTACGTCTATAAAGCTGCGCAGCATATGACTAGGTCATGGAGATGTAATATCACAGACGAGTTAATTAACCCTTGTCGGTAACGAGATAAAACAGGACATCGGATGTTTACGATCATATCTCGGATAAGGTAGTATCGAAGGAACAAAAGGAATGAATATCATGTTTATGGTCCAACGACGATATTCGTAGAATGCACAGGGACCATCACAGGCATCCAGGTCTCCCTGGCGGTCATTGGCGAGCGAGGGGTCTCGCCCATGTCTGGAGTATTCTCGAACCGTAGGGTAACACGATTAAGGTCTTGCCGACACATGGAGATCATTGGAATAATAGAGATAAAGGAGAGAGAGAAATAACCCGGAAAGGTTCCGGTAGTTTCGGAAGGGTTCCGGGAATGTCCGAAGGAAGTTCGGGTGGTCCGGAAATTGTTTCGGAGTCACGGGAGATTAAATAATATGCAAATATATTAATTATGAATTAAATATATTATATATTAATTTAATATTAATTAAAAGAAAGGAAAAAGGGGGCAGCCCACTTAATGGGCCAAGAGGGGCCCATGTGGGGCGCGCACCATGCATGCGCATGGGGCCCATGGCTGCCACGGCCATGCATGGTGCGGCCGGCCGGCCCCCTCCCTTGCTCCTCTTTTTAGTCCCACATTGGGGAGACAAGGTGCGTTGCACACCCCCTCCCCCCTATATAAAGAGAGGCATATTAATTGTTTTAATATATATCTAAAATACAATTAATGTTGTATACGCCGGCCTGAGTTAATTCTCCGCCCGCTTTTCTCTCTCTCTCCCACAAAAGCTATACCGCAGTGCGCCGCCGTACTGCGAGATTCCAACAAAGTTCTACCCCTGCGATCTCAGCTGGATCTGAGTGACCGGGGGTTGTCGTCAAGCTCCGTATGTGTGCGAGTACTCGGAGGCGCCACACTTGAGGTGCCAGGGCGACATCGTCTCGCCACCGCTGCAGCCCCGCTGCCGCCGCCCCTCCTCCTCGACGCGCTCCTCCTCCTCGACGCCGCGTCTTCATCAACATCGCTGCGTCATCGTCTTCTTCGTCGCGCCAAGTTCTTCGCGACCTCGAGGTCGGCTACGTCGTCTTCGTCGGCAACGCTTGTGCGGGAGCGTAATCCCCGCTATTCGGTCTACAAGAGGTATGTAACCAGTTCCGCCCCGTTACCGCATTACTAGATAGATAGATCCTGGCTTGTTTCGGTATTCCTTAGTTAGAAAAATTATTGTTTTCTGCTACGAACCCCTTCAACAGGCTCAACCTCCCCATTGATACGTCTCCAACGTATCTATAATTTCTTATGTTCCATGCTTATATTATACCCATTCCTACATGTTTTATATACATTTTATATAGTTTTATGCATTTTCTGGGACTAACCTATTAACAAGATGCCACAGTGCCAGTTCCCTGTTTTCTGCTGTTTTTGGTTTCAGAAAACCCCTTAAGGAAATATTCTCGGAATTGGACGAATTTAATACCGAAGTCCCTATTTTTCACGGGAGGTTCCAGAACACCGAAGACGAGACGGAGGAGGGGACCGAGCCGCCCTCATGATGTGCCGGCGCGGCCCCACTTCTGGCCGCGCCAGCACATGAGGAGGGGGCCTCGGCCCTCCACCGCCTTCGCCCTTTCGCCTATATATTCTCCCCGAGGTGAAAACCCTAAAACAATAAGCCTTTTCCCGAGAAGAGTTCCACTGCGCCGCCGCCATCGAAGACAAGATTCGGGGGACAGAAGTCTCTTTTCTGGCACCCTGCCGGGACGGGGAATTGCCCCCGGAGTCATCTCCATCAACTCCACCGTCATCTCCATCGCCGTTGCTGACTCCTACGATGAGGAGTGAGTAGTTCTCCCTCGAGGCTGAGGGCTCTACCGGTAGCTATGTGGTTTATCTCTCTCTCCCATGGTGTGATCTTTATGTGATCATGAGCTTTGTAATCTAGTTGAATATGTGATGCAACTCTTTATCTATTATGCACTCTAGAGGTTACTTTAATATGAACTCCGTGGTTATTCATGGTTGTAAAGGTGACAGTATGTGCACCGTGTGTGATTCCTTTATGACGCTGTGGTGTTAGTTTACTCTGACTTTGGGGGTGCTCTTGTAGACCTATACAGTGAATGGTGTTTATCATCCAACATGAGAGTGTTTGAGAGTAGTATTTATTATTCAGCTTTGATGTCATTGTTGAGAATGTCCACTAGTGAAAGTATGATCCCTAGGCCTTGTTTCTAAGCATTGAAACACCGTTTCCAACAAGTTCTGCTACATGTTTGCTTGCTGCCATTTTTATTTCAGATTGCAATTACTACTTATAATCATCCATATTACTTGTATTTCACTATCTCTTCGCCGAACTAGTGCACCTATACCTCTGACAAGTGTATTGGGTGTGTTGGGGACACAAGAGACTTCTTGTATCTTAACTGCAGGGTTCCTTGAGAGGGATATCTTTGACCTCTACCTCCTTGAGTTCGATAAACCTTGGGTGATTCACTTAAGCGAAACATGCTGCTGTTCTACAAACCTATGCTCTTGGAGGGCCAACACTGTCTGCGAGAATAGAAGCGTGCGTAGACATCACCCATCGCAGAGACGCGCGCAGACTCCGTCTAGGTCTGGACGAGACCCGGGAGAAGGAGGGGCGGCATGAAGCCACGAACACACAGGGCATAACCAAATTGACTGGATTTGCAAAATTTACAGTTGGTCGTGATATAGCAATTCTGTACATAGGTCTAGCATTTCATGACATAAGGCATCAACAAAAAAAGTTCGTCCATCTTGTAAAAAGTACCAAGCAATCCTTCATGACATTATGCATGGCAAGAAGCTAATTGTCCATGTGAACGGACAGATGTCGCCTAGAGGGGGGGGGGGGGTGAATAGGCGATTTAAAACTTTTTCCGGGGAGCCGGAATTTCCGAGCCTAGATGGACCGGAAATTCCGGTATGCTTGATAAAGGCGGAATAAAACTAGTGTTTTACTTTAGCAAGCATACAACCTAAATATACTAGGTTCACCTATGTGCACCAACAACTTATGCTAAGCAATACAAGTAACAAGGTGATAGCAAGATATATATATGACTTCAAGCACGAAGGCTATCACAATGTAAAGTGCATAAGTAAAGAGCTCGGGTGTAGAAATAACCGAGGCACGCGGAGACGAGGATGTATTCCCGAGTTCCACCCAAAGGGTGTACGTCTCGTTGGAGAGGTGTGCGCAACCACAACAGGTTAGCCGCAACGCCACCAAGGCTCACCTTCTTCTCCTGATGAACTCAACCACAAAAGGTTGCGAGTTCACCTTCTACTATTGATCCCCTTTTGGGCGGAGATCGAATCCCTTACAACAATCTTGAGGCACACACCCACAACTTAATTGGGGGCTCCCAAGTCTTGAGGCACACACCCACAACTTAATTGGGGGCTCTCAAGTGACCACAAAAGGTCTTGACCACAAAAGGTCTTGGCCACAAAAGGCCGGCCACAAAAGGCGTCTAGGGTCCAATGACCCAAGAGAAACAAGCTCACAAGTATCACCACCACGAATCCTCGTGGAGGGCTCAAACCGATGCAAATGCAATGGCAAGAGCACACGAAGTGCTCAAGTCCTTCACTCTCAAATTCCAACAAAGCAACAAATGCTTATGGGGGAATAAGAGAGGAAGAACAAAGAAAACCACAAAGGAGTCAAATCCCTCACTCCCAAATCCCACCAAAAGCAACTAATGCTTATGGGGGGAGAAGAGAGGAAGAACAAGGAGAAGAACCACAAAGGAGTCAAATCCCTCACTCCCAAATCCCACCAAAAGCAACTAATGCTTATGGGGGGAGAAGAGAGGAAGAACAAAGGAGAAGAACCACAAAGGAACTCCAAGATCTAGATCCACTAGGTCCCCTCACTTAGAGGAGAGATGGATTGGTAGGATTGTAGATCTAGATCTCCTCTCAACTTTCCCTAAAGAATATGCAAGAATCAATGGAGGGATTGAGAGGAATCAAGCTTTCCAATGTCAACAATGGAGTAGGAGAGAGGGGAAATTCGTGCTACAATTTCCGGCTCCGTCCAGTGCCACTTTTTCGAGAAAAACTGCGCGAACCGGAAATTCCGGTCAGTCCGGAATCGGAAATTCCGAGTGCCTGAAAACTGACAGAAACAGCACAACGAAAACTGCAATAACTTTTTCATCCGGACTCCGTTTTCGATGATTTTCGGCTCGTTGGAATCGTTACAACGAGCTCTACTTGAATGTGCATAGAAACATCATAGTCCATCATGTGAGGATAAAACCAAATGGCTAAAGGTTAAACTTTCCTAAAACATGTAAACCGGTAAAACCTCCAATATCAAAAACGCAACAAGTTATTCATATGAAATCCGTTTTTGATGAACTAGAGCTTAGTATGGAAATGAACCAAGCTCTAAATACTCACATGGATAAAACACAACAAGTTTTCCAAAGAAAGACCATTTCCAAAGAACTAGAGTTTGACATGGAGATGAACCAAGCTCTAATTCCTCACAAGCATAAAAGCCAAATAAGAAACAAGAAATATGATATGCCAAGTATGCAAAGGTTTGAGCTCCCCACAACGATGCGATAAGGTTACTCACTCGAGAGCCCCTCTTGATAGTACGCCTATCTATCCTATAACCCGGTCTCCCGAAAACAACGCGAGACCGGTAGAAAAGAAAACCTATCAAGATCATACCTTTGCCTTGAGCATTCCACTTGAGCTAGATGATGACTATCTTGATCTCTTCAAGTGGATCATCTTTCTTGATTGCGCGTGCAAGCACATGCTTGATGAAGACTTCTTCAAATACTCCCCCATACCCATAATGGGAGAGTCTCGCTAAGTTTCGTCTTCATGTATCCATAGCAAGCTCCAAGCATAGGATCTCTTCGAGAAAGCAAGGATGCAAGAGAACAAACACGTATTCCCTTAAACCCTCTAAATCTCTCCCTCATTGGCATCCATTGCCGAAATGGGCGAAAAAATTAGAAGGCCAATATAGTAAGAGCTCCCCCATAATTTATGCATTTCTCATGATATGAGTGAAATCAAATGCACATATCCAATGACGAATAGATGGAGGGGATCAAACTATATTGAGGATCCAAAGATTGCACAAGAAAGATACCAATTGTAATCCACTAGAAGGATACCAATTGCAAAGGAAGGATGCATTCACAAAGAAGCAAGCAATCAAAGGATCCAAGAAAAACAATTGAGCACAAGAAGATATTATGATAAGATCAACCAAGTGTTCTAAAAATAAAGAGGGAACTCCCCAAGGTACGTGCACAATGAAGGATTTGCATTTCAATATAGTGTGCACAACATGGAATCCTCACTTCCTCCTAGATAATTTTGAACACAAACAAATGTTGAGCAACAAGAAATAGAAGTGACAAATGAAGACTTGCTCAAACAAGAAAGGATGGGTGTGACATGGAAATACATTTTAGGAGACTAAAACAAGGATGAGCCAAGGCATCACTATAGTCTTTCAAAATATGAGGCACATAGTGCATATCATGTATTTCGCATACAAGCACACCAAAGAGGATACATCAAATAGGATCACAAGCTTATTAAGAGGCAATGTGATACCAATAGAAAAACAAAACTTGTGCCTTTTAGAGATCACCAAAGAATCAAGAAAGCAATAAAAGGTGATCACTAAAGATTTTGAATACCAATTAAAGATGTAACTACACTCATGTGTATAAGTTTCTAAGTAGACACTAAGTCCACAAAGAAACATGCACACACAATGTAGGTACACGGTAAAGCACATGGTATCCAAGCGGAAGTCATAAATACACCGGTAAGATTTTTGCATAAATGCAAAGCACATAGCTCAAATTAATCTTAGAGGGCATAGATGAACTTCCAACACCAAATTCTCAAAGCATCACAAATACCCACATAGGATAAGTGATAGTTGAGATGCTTCGAGAAAGATAACAAATATCACATAAGGCAAATGATTTTGAGAATTCATCTATATTGCACATGAGAGACTTTGAAAAAGATTTGCTAGATTAACATATTGGGGATCGGTGAATCATGAAAATGATTATATATATTCCCTTTGATGTGTAATCATCCCGGCTTGCTCACATTTGCAATGAAGATGTTTTGAAAGGAACTTTGCAAAAACCATATTAAATGCAACTTAGAGATACTCATGCCAAAGAACAACCTACACAAGGTTTGAGAGCTAGAACTATATGCATGAGTTAGATACTTGTTACCGAGATAGCATTGACGGTGTAGAAGATGAGAGTTCACAATCATCCAAGCTTGGCTCCAAAAAGCACATGGTGAAGACATCTTCTTTAATATGTGACAAGCTTCCAATGCACCTCCCATGTACCTAAAATAAATCAAGTACACCATGGTACCCAAACTAATTGGGTCCAAAGTAGTTAGAGCAACTACAACACATAGGACAAACTCCACATAAATATGTGCATATTGATATGAAATAGACTTTCATGCACATCTTAACCATTTAGGATTTGATGGAGTTTATCCTATATATTGGATCAACGAAAGTAAGCATGCCATAAGATATACATATAATACATATGCATGAACAAAACTTTCAAGAACCAAATGAGATACAATTTGGACAAAACACCAATTAAATCAAGAAGCTACACAAAAGTGTGGCAAGAGAAAGATTTGTCCACATTATATCAAAGACTCAAATCAACACATGATTGGAGAAACCAATTTGAAAAGATAACAAATGAAAACAAGGTCAAGGCTAAACCAATGAGCATAAGAAATAAATCAACCAAACATGCTTGAAGGTTTATCTCATCCAAGAACGTAGACTAAGAACCATGGGATGAGATAGCCAACTCCACAAAGAAGAGTAAGGTTCCATCAAATAAACCAATCCCTCTACACTTTTCATGATGGCACAAAGTACCAAGACGAAAAACGTTTGTCTTTCAAAGAGACATGTCATCGGGATCAAATACCCATTGAAGACAACTAATGTTCAATAACATATAGGATTGCTCCCCCAAGATTTGTGCATTCTTTATGATCTTGTATATGAATACAAAATGCACACAAATGAGATCATCACTCTCCATATACGTTGTTAAAACATTAGTCATGTTCAAGAAGAGCAATAAGATACCAAACCAATTTTAAAGAATAGTGTTCTAAAGAGTATAGAGTAGCTTCCCCATGATTAGTGCACTTTTAAGATCTTGTATGTAAATACAAAATGCACACAAGTGGGATCATTACCCTCCATATATCTTTTTGAACACAAAGTTCAAGAAAATCAATAAGACAATTTATGAACAATAGCCAATGTGAAGATGATCAATGAATTTACCACAAAAATAATTATCACTTGTCAAAGACAATGATTGTATGGAGATAGTTCTCGGTGGTACATGACATATATGTATTCAAGATCATATTCACAAAACATAAGCATGTGGCAAAATAAAAGAATTGAAAAACATGCTTATCTAGAGATTCTTGATGGCTTCAAATAATCGATGATCATACTAAGCATTAAGAAACTCTCTCACAAACAAGATACCAAAAGATGGGTGAACAACAAGCATTTAAGCAAATATGGAACTTGTTTGAGTACCATGCCACCTAGGAACAAGATAATCAACAATATCAACTCTAGGTGACACTACCTCACATGTACACATTTTCTAGCCTTGTAATATGCACATAGCTTATTACTCCCCCATAATGTGATAATCCATTCTTTTTAACAAGAGGCAAAAGAAATCCAAGAGATAATTAATGGACATTAGAATTTGAATTTCTCATGAGTAAGACATACCACAAAGAGAGTAGATAACATTGATATATCACCACTAAGTGGTAGTCCTCATGAATACACATTTTAGGATAGTGAGTTACCAAAAAGCACATCACTCCCCCAAAATGGGATAGTCCATTAATATCCTTATAAGAGCCAATTAAGATGAAAGCAAATAGGCAAGGGGCTCAAAACATACATGGTGTGCAAACCAACATACACAAGCTTGATTACTCAACATAAGTAAGTAGAGTGCACAACACATATAAACACTTGTAAGGTACAAAACCAAACACATGCAAGGGTGCAAGTAACTTTCAATGTATACATATGAATTAAATACAAGTTACCGCAAGGAGGAGCATTGGATATAAGCTAAGACAATATAATCCAATTGACTTGACTTGAGAGAATATGGATGATGAAGATCCCCTAATTCTTCATGATGTAGTCAAGTCTCCAATGTCCTCCACCAACACCTATTGATCAAGTTTTAGCTTGTTGGTCCCCAACCAAGTTGGGTCCTAATAGGTTAGTCACAATAGGCTTGGCAACCCAAATGGTTCTTTTCTTGACACCACTTTGAGTACCAATAACTTTGGCAAACACATTGCCAACCTTATCCTTCCGAAGAGAATGAACATTATCAATTTTAGTGGGGTTGGATAAGGTACCGTGAGTGCATGAAGAAGCAAAGTGATCCTTCCCACGACAATTGTAGCAAAGTCGGCTTTTACCTTTCTTCTTGGGAATGGGAGGTTCTTCAACTTGGGAAGCTTGAGTTTGGACTTGAGGTAGCTTCCCTTGTTGCTTCTCACTAAGAGGCTTCTTCTTCAACGGGCAAGATCTAACATGGTGCCCTTCAACCTTGCACTTGAAGCACACAATCTTGGCCGAATCAATTACTTGTTCTTGGCCCTTCTTCTTGATGAACTTGTGCTTCATCTTGTTCTTGGACTTGTTCTTGTTATTGGAGTTGAATCCAAGTCCACTCTTGTCATGAGGAAGTTGTTGCACTCTCAACATGTTGTCGAGGGTGGACTTCCCTTCATGACACTTCTTCAAGTCTTTCTTCAAAGAAGTGACTTGTGCCTTGAGCTCTTTGAGTTCCTCTACATGGTTAGTTTCAACACAAATACTAGAGAAAGTAGATGCTACATAGTTAGGGCAACAAGGCAATGAGTGTAATTCATCACAAGATTTAGCAATAGTATGTGATGTAGAATTACTCGTACTAGCACATTGCAATAAAGCATTAGTAGTAGAAGTTGTGCTAGTATCCACAAGAGGCTCACAAGATGTTACCTTCGTAGTGACCGCCTCATGAGCTAACTTTAGCCTAGCATGGGATGCTAGAAGATCCTCATTAGAGCTAAAAAGCCTTTCATGAGTTTCTTCCAACTTCCCATACTTACTAGTTAGCAAATCAAGTTGAGCCCTTAGCTCAACATTCTCCTTCAAAATAGATGCTTCACACAAGGTGGAGTTAGTAGCACAAGCATCATTATTATTAGAAATAGAAGAAGACAACATGACAAGCTTATTATTTAACTTAGCATTTTCTTTACTAAGCACATTACATTTAGCAATAGCATGGTCATGTTCTTTAGTGAGTTTAGCAATTATTTCATTATTTAACTCCTCACTAGATTCAAATCTCTCCTTGAGAGCAACCCGAGTTTCTTGCTCTTCCTCAAGAGCATTCTCAAGATTGTGGATCTCACCCGCGGAATCACGAGCAAGACCCCACCCTTCATGACAACGGGTCTCCAAAGCCTCAAGGGTCTCCTTGTGCTCAAAAAGGGTAGTCATGATTTCTAAGAAGTTCTCATGAGCATTTTTATTATTTAATAGAGCATGAGAGACAATATCAAACTTCTCCTTAATTAGATCATCATCATCATCATCATCATGAGATGTATTGGAATTCAAGGTAGGAGATACCTTAGACTCCTTAGCCATAAGGCAAATGAGAGTAGTGGATGAAGACAATGAGGAGTTACTTGAAGCACCATTAAGGTCCATGTCTTGTTCCAACAATTGTTGGGATTCCTCTACATTGTTAGCCAAACAAGTACGAGAGGAAATAGAAACATTTTGATCATGGCAACAAGACAAGGAAAGCATATCATCACGAGATTTAGTTAAGCAACTACTACATGATATGCAAGGACTATCAACACTAGCATGTATGACATTTGGAGTGCTAGAGGTGTTTAAGTCCAAAGATAGAGCATTGCAATGAGATGGGTGTGAAGTATAGTCAATAGTGGATTCACCATCAAGAATGCAATTTCTATCACCACTCACCATATCATTACCTTGTGGCAAACCACATGTCGGTGAAGTGGAAGAAGACGTGAGCTCATCACGGCCGGAGGTGGAAGGAGGACAATCATCCTTGGAAAAGTTGGACACCTCATATATATCTTGAAGTTTTGTCCATAATTCATGAGCGCTCCGAAAAGGCATGATTGACGCAAGAACTACATCGCTCAAAACACAAATAAGACCATTAGATGCTAGAGTATCGAGATAAGAGTTTTTCTCATCCTCTAAAGATAATTCTTGTGAATCCTTTGGAGGAGAAAAACCCATATCTACAATACTCTCTAAATTTGAACCCATGTCTCTAAAGAGATTAAGCATGCGAATTTTCCAAACATCATAATTTGTGCCATCGAATATATAAGTGGGATTGTGCACTAATTCTCTAAACGACATCTTTATCTCTAGGCGGTTAGTCCTAATAATGAGATAACCTGGCTCTGATACCAATTGAACGGACAAATGTCGCCTAGAGGGGGGGGGGGTGAATAGGCGATTTAAAACTTTTTCCGGGGAGCCGGAATTTCCGAGCCTAGATGGACCGGAAATTCCGGTATGCTTGATAAAGGCGGAATAAAACTAGTGTTTTACTTTAGCAAGCATACAACCTAAATATACTAGGTTCACCTATGTGCACCAACAACTTATGCTAAGCAATACAAGTAACAAGGTGATAGCAAGATATATATATGACTTCAAGCACGAAGGCTATCACAATGTAAAGTGCATAAGTAAAGAGCTCGGGTGTAGAAATAACCGAGGCACGCGGAGACGAGGATGTATTCCCGAGTTCCACCCAAAGGGTGTACGTCTCGTTGGAGAGGTGTGCGCAACCACAACAGGTTAGCCGCAACGCCACCAAGGCTCACCTTCTTCTCCTGATGAACTCAACCACAAAAGGTTGCGAGTTCACCTTCCACTATTGATCCCCTTTTGGGCGGAGATCGAATCCCTTACAACAATCTTGAGGCACACACCCACAACTTAATTGGGGGCTCCCAAGTCTTGAGGCACACACCCACAACTTAATTGGGGGCTCTCAAGTGACCACAAAAGGTCTTGACCATAAAAGGTCTTGGCCACAAAAGGCCGGCCACAAAAGGCGTCTAGGGTCCAATGACCCAAGAGAAACAAGCTCACAAGTATCACCACCACGAATCCTCGTGGAGGGCTCAAACCGATGCAAATGCAATGGCAAGAGCACACGAAGTGCTCAAGTCCTTCACTCTCAAATTCCAACAAAGCAACAAATGCTTATGGGGGAATAAGAGAGGAAGAACAAAGAAAACCACAAAGGAGTCAAATCCCTCACTCCCAAATCCCACCAAAAGCAACTAATGCTTATGGGGGGAGAAGAGAGGAAGAACAAGGAGAAGAACCACAAAGGAGTCAAATCCCTCACTCCCAAATCCCACCAAAAGCAACTAATGCTTATGGGGGGAGAAGAGAGGAAGAACAAAGGAGAAGAACCACAAAGGAACTCCAAGATCTAGATCCACTAGGTCCCCTCACTTAGAGGAGAGATGGATTGGTAGGATTGTAGATCTAGATCTCCTCTCAACTTTCCCTAAAGAATATGCAAGAATCAATGGAGGGATTGAGAGGAATCAAGCTTTCCAAGGTCAACAATGGAGTAGGAGAGAGGGGAAATTCGTGCTACAATTTCCGGCTCCGTCCAGTGCCACTTTTTCGAGAGAAACTGCGCGCCGAGTGCCTGAAAACTGACAGAAACAGCACAACGAAAACTGCAATAACTTTTTCATCCGGACTCCGTTTTCGATGATTTTCGGCTCGTTGGAATCGTTACAACGAGCTCTACTTGAATGTGCATAGAAACATCATAGTCCATCATGTGAGGATAAAACCAAATGGCTAAAGGTTAAACTTTCCTAAAACATGTAAACCGGTAAAACCTCCAATATCAAAAACGCAACAAGTTATTCATATGAAATCCGTTTTTGATGAACTAGAGCTTAGTATGGAAATGAACCAAGCTCTAAATACTCACATGGATAAAACACAACAAGTTTTCCAAAGAAAGACCATTTCCAAAGAACTAGAGTTTGACATGGAGATGAACCAAGCTCTAATTCCTCACAAGCATAAAAGCCAAATAAGAAACAAGAAATATGATATGCCAAGTATGCAAAGGTTTGAGCTCCCCACAACGATGCGATAAGGTTACTCACTCGAGAGCCCCTCTTGATAGTACGCCTATCTATCCTATAACCCGGTCTCCCGAAAACAACGCGAGACCGGTAGAAAAGAAAACCTATCAAGATCATACCTTTGCCTTGAGCATTCCACTTGAGCTAGATGATGACTATCTTGATCTCTTCAAGTGGATCATCTTTCTTGATTGCGCGTGCAAGCACATGCTTGATGAAGACTTCTTCAAATACTCCCCCATACCCATAATGGGAGAGTCTCGCTAAGTTTCGTCTTCATGTATCCATAGCAAGCTCCAAGCATAGGATCTCTTCGAGAAAGCTTCTCTTGGTCTTGCGCATCTTATCCTTGATGACGTTCACCACATGACGTCATCCTCCACGAGCTATATGAAATCTTCATTTGATGCAAGCCCATGGGAAGATACCTAACCCCACATAAAGATACCACACACACATATCATGGGTTAGTTCACAAAGCTATATGGACAAGTGATTACCATCCCAAGAGATACATGATCCCACTTGGGACATCTTGTAGCTTTGTGTGTTGATCAACAACTTGATCAACCTTTTATCTTCCAAACTTTCTTTGCTAATATGATGTCTTGACTCCTTCAAGACATACTTGCATTGTGCTCAACTCAACACATGACCATCCATCATATACACCTTTAGATGGAACCTTGGTCATCAAATAAGCTTCAAGAGTCCAACACATGAACTCCACTATTTGCATGGACAAGATCTATAAAGATATCTCAATGCAAACATTAGTCCATAGAGGTTGTCATCAATTACCAAAACCACACATGAGGGAAAATGCTCTTTCACCATGTCATCATAGACATGAATCTACCCTATAACTCTGAAGCTACCTGCATCACCCCAACTCTGCAAGCACATCCTAAAACGAGGATCATAGTCCCATAGCCCAGACATCATCCGTTGCCAGAGCTTCTTCCTCCTCCCATTTTATGTGGATAATGAAGTACCCAAGCTTCATATATGTAAAGATCCGTTCGGGGATAGGTTCCCTAACACAACGGTATATCTGATTCGGTGGCGCGACAAACAATCGCCCGAGGCGGCGGCGAGTCCGGCGAGCGGCAGCGGCGGCGTGCCAAGGGTAGAGGGTAGGGGCGCGGCCATGCCCCTCGTCTTCAGATCGCGAGTGGCCAGTCGTGCGGGCTGGGTTAGTATAGGCAGTTACCACAATACCCCTAATTATGTTAATTGAGAAGATATAACTACGGTAATTACTTGGCTAGATCGAATGGACAGAAATAATTAAACGAGGAGTACCGGGGAGTGCTAGAAAGTACACACAATCATTGTAAAAGCGCTCTTCAGTTAACACCCCTATTTTTGTAAATTTTCATAGGCAGCCACAATTTCAGTTACCTGAGAGATAACACAAAAGGGTAAGAATCATGTGCATAAATTAAATACCCACTGTTTGAGCAATAAATAACGCAACTGTTGCATATAGGTAAAACCATCATTGGTTCAAACCTTGTCGAACAAAAACCATTAGTTTCAAACGTAAAAACAGTTATGATCTAGCTTGTGTGCCCTGTGTAACAGAAGCACGATCTATGTCTACACCGTACCACTAAGTTAAAATCAGATGCAAATCCAAGAAACTAAAATAAACAGCAACACGTGGCTCATAACTAGTTAACTTGATCATGTACAGACAGGTTGTGGAGTGTCGCTTGGAGTATGTTGCGGCTGTGGCGAAAACTCTCGTCGCCTCTGATGCTTGGATACAGTTGTGGCCTTGTGGTTGCCAATTTTTCTGCTTTTCTATCTGACTCTTTTGTTGCACGGAGAGCTTGGTGGATGGGCATTTTGCGCACCGTGATGATCATCTGGCTGCTGACCAATCTGCAAACGCTACCTGTTGAGTACTCCTTCAGCCAAGGCGGCACCCAGGGAAGCGAGCTGCTGCTTCTGAAAAAGATGAAGGGGATTCAGTGACACTTGGCCCAGTTCTGCGTGTAGGGCATTTCGCTTACCAGTTTGTCAGAGACTCCAAATTGTTTGTGATACAACCATTGCACGGTCCATACAGATAGTGTACACCGAGTTGATTCTTTGGAACTGAAAAGGTTTGACAACCTGAAGCGAAACCGAGGCAAACGTCGATGGTCCCTGGCGTGCCCTGGTGCAATGGCCGTCACAAGCTTTCGTTATCGACGTTATGTGATCGACTCATCTCCTTGGCGGAGTCCGTGTCCGTCCCTCTCTGGGCAGTGTTGCCACTTCTCTGAACCCTGTCCTGAACTGTCGTCTCGCGTTGGACCGAGCTCACACGGCACAACGCGACCCATCGAGCAGCCGCACGCCGTGTCAAACAAACCAAACCAAATTGCCGGCGATGCTACCGATCACTGGTGACCGGCGTGCACCTTCGCCGTTGATCGAGCAGCCACCGTGTCAAACAAACAAACAAACAAACAAACCAAACGAACACTCATCCGGCAGCTGGACACTTGCAGCGATATTAATCTGTAGCCTAGCCGGCAGCGGTACTCTCTTCCGGCGAGCAACGACCATGCCTTTTTCTTCTTCGAGGACGACGAGGGCCGTGCAGTAGGACAAGTACGGCGGAGGTTCCGGTTCGTCGCCCAAGAAAAGGCGAGCCGCTAGTATCAACCTGCTGCTGGACTCAAGGTCCACAAAGGCGACTCCTCCGCTATTCTACCGGCTGGCCGGCGCCGGTAGAAACCGAGTTTCCGCTGTCCGCTGACACCCATCGTCACCCACCAGACCCAACCAACGCAAGTGTCCAAACAAACGAGAGAGTGCCCATGGAGCCAATCGCACGCCGAGCCTGCGGATCAGGCGTCAGGGAGAATGAGAAATGGAGAATCGCCCACGTTTGCCCGACGCGCGCCCACCCTGCTGCTCCAATCAGTCGCCTAGCTAGCTCCCACTCTCCTACTACCTCTGCAATTAGTTACTCCATACCTCTCGAAATAGCCTATGAAACTGCATTTGCCGCTACCATCATGCGACAACATCAACACAATGCGCTATGTGTTTAGAATGCTTTGGTTTTGTAAACACTTCGATGCCAGCTTAAAATTGGCATTAGAAAAACAGAGTATTCTTATGACTAGCCAACAAATACTTCAGTTTTGGAACAAGAGGTCCAAGCCATTTTTTCACGTATAGTACTTAAAAATAGTGCATTTTCTATATAATAAAGTATATAAAAACTACAAATTTCGTTAAATCCAAACATATCAAATTATTTGATACTTTGGTACTTCGTGAAACCGTTCGAATATTTCAAAAATGAAGAGCTCCCAAACGGAGTCTAAGCCAAAGCCAAAAACCGTTTCGCATCGCTAGTAATCAAGCATAGCCTTCGCTCTTCTGCGGATCTCTCAAATGCAGATATTGTTACTTAAATAACTCCTCCTCCAGTTATGTATATAGAAGTAGTTTAGTGTGTTTTTGCTCATTTTGCCCCTTTATAATTTATATTATATTAGAATATTATAAAACATTTAACATAGGGAGTAAGTTATCGTAGCACAATTATTTGCACGTCCCGGGCTCGGGCTCGTATTGTAATCGTCAAAGAGATGCGACCACTATGAAAATGTCACTTTTGTCTACACTTGCATACCATGCTACTACCCACAGCTTGAGTTTCAACATCATTGAAGTTTTCACCATCCCTAAAGAATCTAATCCAGTGGATTGGGGGCTTGCGCCGTTTGGTGGCAAGTTAGTACCGGACGAAAGTGAAACCGTCGCCGTATCGAGGCCCAAATCCTGGACCCGGTGGCTCCTATTTTTTCTTAATCTGAAGAAATAGTTTGCTTCGAGTTTAGACAATAATCATTTGATCCCCTTTTTTTTCTTTCATCGGCCAATGATATGACTTCGGTCTGGAGCCTTGCGTCCACGTCCTTCTCAAGGTAAACATTTTTGATGTTGATGTGTAGTGCCTCGGTTTTTCCCCGTTTTGGATTTACTTTCACTCGATTACAAACCATTTTATTCTTGTGGATATATTCCTGGCTCTGATTCAAAAGCAAACCTACCGTTACTTGTTTGTTTCACTGCCCTGTTTTGTTTCTTTGATTAATTTTAGTTGGGTTCTCTTAAGATAATACACTGGATTATTGTAAATACTACGTACTCCATCTGTACCAAAATAGTTGACGCAAGCTTTTAGACAAATCTGGGTCAAGTACTTTGAGACGGAGGGAGTAGCTTATACTCTGTGGAATTAGTAACTTTCCATTCCTTGCCGGGCAGTTGGCTCTGATTCAAAAGCAAACTTACCGTTACTTGTTTGTTTCACTGTCCTATTTTGTTTCTTGATGAATTTTTAGTTGGGTTCTCTTAAGATAATACTCCACTGGATTGGATTATTGTATAAACAAAGAGAATTAACTGGATAAGTTAACTCTGACCAGAAAGAAGAAGAAGTGCATGCATGTATTATTGAATAGATTGGCTTGGCATGATGGATTAGATAAAAAACGGTTTTACTACCAAGCCAGGCCACAAACCAACCAGTAGGCGCTCGGGCACCTGTGGATAAGGCTCCGTCCCACCATTTGTTAATTACTCGCCGGCCGTGGCTAACCCGCGCCGTAACACCACCACAGCATTCGCCGGTTAGAATCCATCTAATCTATCCACCCACCGCCGACCGCTCTCCTCCTTTGAGAGTCGACTTGACAGTTCCGTCGCCGCCCCTTTCCTTCCTTCTCACCGGAGGCACTGCCGGCCGGCGAGGAGATGGAATAGGTGGTCTGGCATCCTCTGTACATAGTAGTTTAGGTCTTTCCTTGTGTTTGCCGCGATGGCGTCTCGGCTTTATGCTGTCTTTCTCTTCTACTAGTCGCCTTCCTCGGTCGCCGGCGAGCAGCGGCTGTGGTGCAGAGAAGCCCTTCTTTTCTTGGTCTCCGTGGTGGAGGAGGGAGAAGGAGGATGGATCTGCAGGGCGACCTTCTAATAAGCTCGTCTTTTGGCTGATTTGGGTGCGGATCTTGCGGTCTCTTCGACCCTGTTCTTACTGTTGTGGTAGGAGGAGAAGGGTGTTGAGGATTCGGATGGATCTGCCTTCTCTGCTGCTGTTCCTTCATGCTTGCTTGCGGGCCTGCAGGCTGGTCTACGCCGGCGTCTGCGGCCTGACCGTCGGGCTGAATCGGGGCGTCGCCCCCGCCGATGTTGACAGCTCCGTTTCCAGATCCCATCGGGTGCGATGGGTGGCTCATGCGGCGACTACATCGAGGTGTGTACCTCTAAAGGTTCAATCCGGCGACACAGCTGCGGTTTCGGGTATCTTCGTCTTCCTCTCCGGTGGTGCGACGAAGGCAGTTCGAGCGGCAGCAGAATTGTCTCCGCAGAGTTGGTCCCAGGGGTTTGTTTGTAATTTCTTTGTTTTTCAGGGTCCTCTCTGTAAACTTCGGAACAGCTGTGCTGCTTCTGGATGTCTCCTGTACTCTCACGCTTATTAATATATCCAGGAAGTTGCTTTCAAAAAAAAAAAAAAAAACACCACCACAGCCATCTCGCCGGCAGAGCGAGTGCGCGCAAGGCACAGCTCCCCGATCGATGACCACTCAGGCGACGGCCACCGCGGCGTGGACCAAGGAAGAGGACAAGGCGTTCGAGAACGCGCTCGCAGCCGGCGCGCCGCCGCCGCTGGACGGCCTGCCGGAGGACGGCTGGTTCGCGGCGCTCGCGGCGAGCGTGCCGGCGCGGTCGACGGAGGAGGTGCGGCTACACTACGAGGCGCTGGTGGAGGACGTCGGCGCCATCGACGCGGGGCGCGTCCCGCTCCCTCGCTACGCCGGGGAGGAGTCCGCCGCGCCGCCCGACGGTGCCGGCGCCGGCGCCGCGGCTAAGGACGGCGGTGGCGGGCACCGGCGCGAGGATCGGAAGAGCTACGACTCGGGGAAGAACTGCTCCAAGGCGGAGCAGGAGCGGCGCAAGGGCATCCCGTGGACAGAGGAAGAGCACAGGTACGTACAGTACACATGTCCTCGAATCTCCATGGGTTCTTGGTTGTTTTCTTGGACGGAGGACATGGCGTATGATGCGAATTGATCTGTGCAGGTTGTTCCTGCTGGGGCTCGACAAGTTCGGCAAGGGCGACTGGCGGAGCATCTCGCGCAACTTCGTCATCTCCCGGACGCCGACGCAGGTGGCGAGCCACGCGCAGAAGTACTTCATCCGCCTCAACTCCATGAACCGGGACAGGCGCCGCTCCAGCATCCACGACATCACCAGCATCAACGCCGGCGAGGTCGTCCCGCAGCAACCCCCGATCACCGGAACGGCGATCATGAAGCACCCAGGGGCCCCCGGGATGGGCATGTACGGGGGAGCGCCCATGGGCCACCCCGTCGCCGGTCACCACATGGTCCCTGCGGCGGCCGTCGGCACGCCGGTGATGTTCCCGCCGGGGCACTCGCCCTACGTCATGCCCGTCGGCTACCCGGCTCCCCAGCCGAAGATGCATCAATAACCTTGCCAGTGCCACACTTACTCCAACCTTTGCTCTTGCTCGTGCATGCGCATCATCATATCAACTGCCTGCCTCCATGGATGACTGAAGCTCAAGCATTTCTCCCTTGTTCTCTTCTTGAATCTTGATTCGTTTTGTGTAGCCGTCCGCCCCTGATCCAGTGATCCTCTCCTACTTGGTGTAACATATATAGATGAACCTGAGTGCAGGGAAGGTCGGCGAGTAAGTACTAAGTAAGTATTTGCTGACTGTTGCAAGTGCTAGCTTATGATAACAAACCAGGGTGAGGTTCACAGATGTGAATGTAATTAGCTGCAGCCTCCCGTGGTGTTGCAGAGTTGCGACTGGAGATGATCTCCGTTTCCCGGATGTAAATCACCTGTATTCCATTGTTCAAACTTGGAAGGTATATTGATCTTTGAGAGCCATGAGCTGAACAAATCATTCTTCTTGTTCCTTTTTCCCTTATATGTGTGTTCTAGCAGCAAAGAACCAAGTGATCACTTGTCAGGTTTCTGCTATACTCTGAAGACAGACTGGTCAAGTGTCACACAAGGGGATAACTGTTCGTAGTTATCAGGCGGCTATGGTGGACGGACAGAACTGAAGTCACTACATTTGTTGGGAGATAAATTCAGACTGTTTACCATCTTACTACTATCTGTACTTTCGAACCTATGGAGCATCTCTAGTGAACGTCTACATCTGACCATCTATATCTCATATAAACCGTCATCTATACATGTTTTTAGTTTTTCAGTGGACTTCTATATTTCTTATAATTTAGGGACGACTAAGACTCAGTTGAAAATTAAGTAGTTCTTAGTCGACTACTGCTAACCATCGGATGTTAATTTGAGATCTTATCCATGTACTGTCTTTAAAAAAAAACTGTATTTGGTGTTGTGTTTTTATTTATTTAGGAACCGTTTGTTCTTTGTTCTCCCTCTGATTCATAATAAGTCTCACAGTTTTGAACTCACTTCAGTTTAAAACTGCGGCACTTATTTTGGATTGGAGAATTATGAGATTTTGCTACACAACCCTGCTAGGGTTAGGATTGAGATCACTATTGTGCTTGCTTCCTAAACGGGCCGTCTGAGTTCACCATGAAACTACAGACGCCAATGTTTGAATTGAAGGCATGTATATTGAAAATCCCCATTGACTTTCGAGCTCACATGCTCTAACCCATTTTTTAAATTCAAAAAATGAGAACATGCAACGAGGCAGACCAATTGCTTATTTCAGTAAAACCACTGGACTCAGAAGGTACGATTCAATTCAACATTTTGTTCATTCGGATTTGATTGTGTCATGGGCAACAAACATATGTTAGCTTTCCACCTATGTGCAAAGTTTTGTCACGAAATAAAATTTGTGATGCCCTGTGCGGAATAAAATGTCAGTGCTCATTTTTTGCTATATATTGTTGTCACAAATGAGCACTGATTTTGGGATTTTGGGCTGAACAACATAAATAATTTCACCATGAAACTTTTGACATATACTTGCGTTTTTCAAAAAAATTGAATTTTGAAAACAAGCAGGAGCAGGTTAGCTCGAGAGTCAAAACGGTGCTCTGCATATATACTCAAAATAACTAATACCCAAAATTTTGAATAATGATTGTTTTCATTTAGGAAATATATTACAAAAAAGAGCTAGGAATTATTTCCCTTCACATACATGGAGGAAGTATTAGAACAACGATCAAGACAACATTATGGGAAATTTAATTTAAAAATGAATGGCATTTCCATCTTTAATATTACAAATAAATATTTAAGCTTTTTCCATCCGTAAAAAACGTGAATCATGGTGTCACTGCAAGGATATGTGTATTTCAGTTACAACCCATGTGCAAATAGAAAAAAATCTCAATTGCAATCCTTGTGTATCTGGATAAATCACAATCGCAATAGGTGTGCAACCGGAAGAATCGTAGTTTCAAAAAAAAAGAATCGTAGTTGCAACCCATACAAAATTGGAAAGAATTTTGTTGCAACGCATGTGCTGCTCCCAAGCTAGCATAAATGAAGATTCAAATCCAACAACCATGCTATTTTTTCAAAGTCACACATGTATAATTGGAAAAATGTTAGTCCTAACCCTGTCGAACTAGAAAATTCGCACATGCAACCCATGTGCAACTTCTGAGCTTAGCATTTTTCTCTAAGATGCAAACCATTGGCAATTTGGAAAATCTCAATTGCAACCCATGTGTTATCATCAGGTCTCATTTCCTCAGCAAGAAAACCGAAAAGGAATTGAAAATCATCGATAAAAAACAAAACATACGATAAAATAAAATACACGAGAAAAATAAAAAAAAAAGTAAGAATGGGAACCTAGAATCCAGATTGAACAACATTAACACGAGCGAAAGAGTTGACGTTACTCATTTGATGAATCAAGGATTGTACCATTCTTCTTTTTTCCTCGAAACAGGCTTTCGCCCCGTTTTATAAATAAAGCAACCAACCAACAGACAACCAAGGGTACAAACGCAACACCACCCAAGCTGGGTAGCAGCACACACAAAGCCAAAGAAAAGTAAAGAAAAAAGAGAACAAGGCTGATCGACTAAACTACGGTGACCCGTGACCGTTGCGCCCTCCGAAAAAGTCACCGTAGTTTAGTCGATCACCGTGCTAGCACCGGACCGTTGAGTACCAAGGAGCACCTTCAAGAAGGAGAGCATCCGCTGCTGCCCGGACCAGCGCGCTGGCCCTAGGGTTTCCCCCGGCACAGAGGGAAGCAGACAGAGGGTAACCACGACGCCCTTCAGGAAGGGAAGATGCCACCCACAGGCGGCACCGCGTCGTTGCCGGCCAAGCCGACAAGGATTTCTCCCGAATAGCTGTGTCTACAATCCTGAACGATCCTTAGCATAGGAGCCCGCGAGATCGATGTCTTTTCTCAAGAAATTCAGCAATATAAGGATTATTATTATAATACTCAAGACAGTAACCAAGTATAGCATAATTCTCAGTTTTACAAGGTGCATCATCATTTTAAATATAACCAGCAATTTCATAGGCACCCTTAAAAACAACAAATTCTTCAATTTGTTCAAGATTACCAAAGTTATAGTTTCCTTTAGCATAACTAGCCAAGGTTTCATTATCATTATAACCACATTGGAAAGGTAGGTGTTTATGCCTTCTACAACAAAAAGATTCATTAAAGCAGTAGGATTCATCATATGTAGAACACAAGTTCTTAGCAAAATAATTCAATCTACTTATTTGTTCCCATAAATATTTCCCTTTTTGAGACAAGCGGTATTCCTTATAATAATTTTGTTGTTCCTTCGTGAACCCACCGTGCCAATAATATTTTGTATCAAATATAGAATCCATTGATAGCAAGTAAACAACTAGACATAATAACAAACAGAAATAAACTAGATGCAAGAAACTTTTTTTTATGTTTTTAATAATAAGCAAACAATACAGTAATAAAAATAAACTAAGCAAGACAAAATAAAAAGATTGGAAGTGAGAGACTCCCCTCACATAAGTGCTCCAACTCCCCGGCAACGGCGCCAGAAATTCTTTGATGGTGCTGAGGTGGTGATGGAGATGTTCTTTTTCTCAGCAGTTAGGAAACCCCAAGAGGAAGGTGTGATGATGCAGCAGCAAGATTTCCCTCAGTTGTGAAACCAAGGTTATCGAACCAGTAGGAGTTGAAGATGCTTCTAAAGGTGTCAACAGCGCCAGAAAGTCTTGGTGGCACGTGGTTGACGTGAAACCTGCACACAACACAACCAACATACTTTGCCCCAACGAAACAGTGAGTTTGTCAATCTCACTGGCTTGTTGTAAACAAAGGGTTAAACGTATGGTGTGGAAAATGATATTTGTCTGCAGAGAATAAAAGTAACAGTTTGCAGTAGGTTGTATTATCATTGTAAAAGGAAGGACAGGGGTCCACAGTTCACTAGTGGTGTCTCTCCATAAATAAATAATATTATACATGCGGGTAAACAAATTATAACTGGGCAATTGACAAAATAAAGAACTGCATAATAATGCATATACTATTCATGGTGTCTAGTGTGAGATTCATTTGGGCATTACAACAATATACATAGACCGTTCTCCAACCGCATCTATGACTAATAATCCACCTTCCGGATAGCATCCGCACCCCTTTCAGTATTAAGTTGCAAGCAACAGATTATCGCATTAAGCAAAGTGTGTAATGTAAGTAGCACAATTATCCTTAGACAAAGAACTACTGTTTTATCCCTAGTAGCAACAGTACATTCACAATCTTAGAGGTTGCTGTCACTCCCCCAGATTAAATGAAGGCATGAACCCACTATCGAGCATAAATACTCCCTCTTGGAGTCACAAGCATCTACTTGGCCAGAGTATCTACTAGTAATGGAGAGCATGCAAGATCATAAATAATGCACTCACATAATATATAATGAAGCAAATGACATAGTACTCAATATTCATTGGATCCCAGTAAACACAACATGTAGCATTACATAAAAGATGATCTTGATCGTGATAGGCAACTCACAAGATCTAAACATGATAGCACAATAGAAGAAGACAACCATCTAGCTACTGCTATGGACCCGTAGTCTAAGGATGAACTACTCACGCATCAGTCCGGAGGCGGGCATGGTGATGTAGAGCCCTCCGGTGATGATTCCCCTCTCCGGCAGGGTGCCGGGAAGAGCTTCTGAACCCTCCTGAACTAGGGTTGACGACGGCGGCGGCTCTGAAACTTTTCGTGGATTTCTGATCGGGTACCGAGGGTTTTCTCGTCGGGGGGTATAAATAGGCGAAAGGGCGATGTCGGTGGAGCCCCGAGGGGCCCACACCATGTGGTGGCGCGGCCAAGGGTGGGGCCGCGCCACCAACAGGTGTGGCTGCCTCGGCCTCCGTCTTCGTCTTCGTGAACCTTCCGGGAAAAATAGGGACTTTGGCTTTTGTTTCGTGCAATTCCGAGAATATTTCCTTAACAACTTTTCTGAAACAAAAAACAACAGAAAACAGGGAACTGGCACTGTGGCATCTTGTTAATAGGTTAGTCCCAGAAAATGCATAAAAACCATATAAAGTGTATATAAAACATGTAGCAATGGTTATAATATAAGCATGGAACATAAGAAATTATAGATACGTTTGAGACGTATCAATGGGCCTAGCAGCCATTGTCGCGTCGTTTTCATATGAACTTTGCACTAAGATATATCTACTTTATGTGGACATATCTTGTGCTAAACATCTTATATTTTGATACAGAGGGAGTAGTTAGCTAGATTATCATAACTGCCACAATGCCAAACATAACCTAAAGTAAGCATGAGATATGGTTGCAGTTTTTCATAGTTGCATTCTTATTCATGGGAACTTGTCGTTCACAAATGAAGAAATGGAATTTCTAATTGCTAGTATTGAGCAGTCATAACTCTATTCATATGGTTTTTGTCCGGTTTCTCCTGCTAATAAACTGGACAACTTCTTCTTGATTAATGATAAGTCAAAACTTTTGCCTTTGTTTCAAAAAATAACTCATTCATGATTCATATGACCATCACTAATGTGAGAGACAATTTACTAGTTATTGTGGTAGCTACACACAACGACACTGTACGACAATGTAAGCTGTATATACCGGTTTTAACTTGCTTTCCCAATATAGCACGAATTTTTTGTGTACAAAACTTGTTTCAGAATTTGTTTTTGTTTTAAATTGGTCGTTAGTTTTAGGGTTGATTTTTGAGTTGATTTTTTTGAGTTGACTATAAAATAATCATAGCAACTAGGATGTGACTTTAAATTATTCAAAATACTTATGTACAATCCTATATTTTCTACTGTTTAAATCCCCTACCCCCTTTCAGTATTTGTTTTCGTGACTTATACGGGTCGGTTAAACTAAGGTGCCTGGGTATACCCATGAAAACAGTGGCTTTCATCCGTCACTCCTATTGCTCATGTTTGTTATTTAAGTATTTATTATTTGACTTTTGTTTTGCACGATTACAACTCTATTATATTTCCTATTGCTCATGCTAGCTTTTTTTGCACGTCTAACTTAAAAGGGCTTCATTTTAAGCCAGCAGCCATGACCAATCTTATGGAATATAGTCCTCGAAATAGGCTTACGCCCCTGGTTATGCTCGAGATAACGGTAAAAGAACGGGAGAGTGTGATAGGCAGGTAAACAAGACAGGCAGTGGGATCCATCCATTGATCGCCGGAGTGTCTGTCGTCACGGGGTGAACGGAAGGAGCGGCAACAGGGCCACCGTGGACCTCGACGGAGATGACTTGCCAAAGCCACGGAGGAAGCGAAAGCGCGGTGGTATATACCTTACACATGCTATATTAAATGTTTTGCTTTACATATTTGCAATGTTTAATTTCATAATAACTTCTTAGTGAGAAAACAACATAGATGAAAACAGATTCAAAGTGGCATATATAATAACTGAATTTTGTATGTGCAATAGTAGAACTCATATATTTAGTGAATACTATTGGCAATGCTATTTCAGTGACCAGTATAAATAGTCAACATACTATCAATCGTTACTAAGTCCAATATAGGTTGTAAGAAATATTTGACCAAGTAAAAAAATGCCGACTATTCAATTTATATTCCTGAACTTCCGGTATATTTTCTTATATAACCATAACTACACAAATTTGTTAAGATATTTTCTAGGTTGGAGTCACTGAAATCTCTACCATAATATTTAATATTAAAAATATAGTAGAAATTTGACGCAGTCATATACATATACACTATATAACTCATCAATTGTAAGAACATTAAGGAGCAGCACATTATTCATTATTGTTTCTTCACATTTAAGATGATTTTTTATCTTATTAAGAACAATATCTCACAAAGGATTTTTATTGCGTAACTCATATATATTTAAAAGATATACACATAAAATATGTAATTGAAACAATTATAAATATAATGTATAGTTAACAATGTTAACTAAGTATATGCCATCTTTTTATTAAAATCATAGTATGGTAAAAAAACTAAGAAAGTATAAAAGTTCAGTGTAATTATATTTGCTTAACTTGCCCCGGGTCCAAAAATTATTTGGAACAGACTCGGTTAATGTAAACCCCGCAACTCGTGAGAGGTCCTGGACTAGTGTCATTGTTGAGTCGACTGACCCAATTCTATGAACTATGAACACAATCGTAGACAGCTTGCACAAATTAACGAAATAATTCAAAGGACCCGAGAAGTAATGCCACAAATCGCTGAACCAATACCAGAAATTATCTGCCCAAATATCCTCACCTTAGGCCAAGGATTCGTCGCTAGATTCGTCGCTAGTGGATTCTTTGATGAATATCAATGGAGGACGCCGAGCATCTCCGCTGTTCTATCTGTTGGGAACATTTGCGTACACATGAGCTCCATTCACACCGTAGTTCTCCCTCGACTTCTTCTCGACCTCGCCCACCAACCACACCCGCTCGACCCGCGGCCCGCCGGTCTCGCTCGCTTGTCCCTTCACGTGAACCAGGTCCGGGAAGTAGCGCAAATCGACGGATTCACCATGAGTGAACTCGTGGCTGAGATCAGGACCGACTTCGATCTACCTTTGCCTACCGTCCACGAGATCCTCCAGGCCCGCCTTGAGGATTTGCAGACCTGGGTGGGTGATATTCTTGGGGACTCGTTTACGTTTACATCGGACTCCGGCTTCGACCCGGAGGGCGGCGACAAGGGCGGTGACGACAACGGAAAACCGTGCGGCCAACCATGAGTTGCGGCCGTCACGAGTTGAGCACTTTCCAGTATCTTCTGCCAAGCTCGTCAGTTCCATACCCAACAAGGAGAACACAATGTGCAGCTTCAGGTTTCTCAGCAAAGGGAGGGCACATTTCAACTTGCAGGACACCATCAGGACTCAATTGCGCAAAGGCTTTGTTCACATTAAGGTAGACTGCAATAGGACCAGTCTGAAGGGCACTCACGAAAGATCTCTCACTGGCTGGTATCCTTATGTAGCCACCAATTCTAACAGCTACGGGTTTGCCCTTCATTTGGCAATAGCCCGGGAAGATGCCATAAAGGAGTGATCTAGCATCACCTGGAGGACCTGGACATGCCTTCTCAGTTGTAATCCCAGCTTCAGTCATATAATTGTAGGCTTGGTCTAGTGTGCCTCCACGGCAACCTTCAATGGCTGCGCAATCAATCACCTGTTGTATGGATAAAGCTATCTTTACTGCAGTACAGGCCCAACAACTATCTACGAAAATGCACAACGATATTTAATAAACAAAGATGCAAAGACCCCAAACAAAATACATTTTATTCCTAAAACATGCTCAACAGAACAGCCCAATATATATTTAAGCAAACAGCAAAAATAAAAGTTATAAATAGCAAAATCAGCTATCTTACCACAAGTTTTATTATAGCAACGGTCCGAAATATCAGGAAATGAAGCCAAAAGGGTCCGGTCCAATGATTCAGGGAAAGTGCCCTACAAACAAACAAAAAACAATAAGACATAATTGATAACTAATGTATGCAGTTTGTAATTACATCACAATTACGAAAAAAATAAAGAACAGTACCATTGTAAACAGATAAGAACTCCTCTTCCTTTTTGCCAAAAACCAAGTAACTTGGCCCAATGGTGCCGGCAACTGCTGCGCAGTGCACAATGACAAATCTCAGTAGACCTCGGCCACCACCGTTGCCACTAGCCTTCTAGGGAGAAAACAGAAGAAGTAAATATACTGCTGGAACTAAAATATAGGGGAGAACAGACATACATATAAGATGGCCGTCGCTACCGCCAGAGACAGTAGGCGATCTCTCGACGGGGATCTCCCTAGACGGCGAGGAGGATGTGGAAGGCAGTGCCGCATTGCGTGGCACAGCGACACGGAAGGGGATCAAGAAGGGAAGCGCGTAGGAAGCAACCGTGGTGCACCGCTGCGTACAGGAGTGGAGGATCTAGGATTTTAAGCAGGGCGGTCCACCTTCATAACAAAAATAAACTGTAACACAAATAAGACATGTGAACCCAATAGTATGTACTGTAGTAGAATTTACGAAAAGAGCGGTGGTCTTACGAACATGTTAGCATTCACAATTAAGTTTGCATTTTGCATAAAAGGAAGACTATATGCCTTCAAAAGTTGAAAAAAAAAAACAATTTCTCAATACGACATGAAATCCTCATTTATATCGTACTGGTCCACTTTGCCTCTCTCGACGTATGGAAGCGATCGCCAAGTCGAGATGCGCCGTCCGATCACGCAGACTTGTCGCCGCCGACTGGCGCAAGGAAGGAAAAGGCACCGCCATGCGATCGAGCACCGGCGACCGGCGTGCGGCGCGCAGCCTGGCCACGTACGCTCTCTTCGCTACCCGCGCCGTCACAGCGTTGATCGAGCGCGGTCGCCGTGTCAAACAGACCAAGCTTCCTATGCACGGCTTCCTGTTGGATCGATCGGCGCAATGTATAAGTAGATACGCGAGCCCGCACCTCTAACGATCATCGCGGCACCTGGACACTTGCATAGCCGGCAAAAGTACATGCTCTGTTCACGGCCATGCCTTCTCCTTCTTCGAGGACGATGAGGGCCGTGCAGTACGACAAGTACGGCGGAGGAGCCGAAGGCCTGAGGCACGTGGAGGTGCCGATCCCGTCGCCGAAGAAGGGCGAGCTGCTGGTCAAGGTGGAGGCCGCCAGCATCAACCCGCTGGACTGGAAGTTCCAGAAGGGCAACGGGCGGCCCGTCCTGCCCAGCAAGTTCCCCTGCATCCCCGTCTGCGAGCTCGCCGGCGAGGTCGTGGAGCTGGGCGCCGGGGCCAGCGGCTTCAGCATTGGCGACAAGATCGTTGCCGTCAACTTCCCGGTAAGTAAGAACGCATGCCCGCGCGCGAGGCAGCTCCCAGCTCGATCGTCTGCTCCTGTACATGTTGGTGATTTGCTGACGTTTGTTCGATGTTTCATTATTTGTTGTGAACTTACTCAGGGCAGCGGCGGCCTGGCCGAGTACGTGGCGGTGTCGGCGTCGAACGCGGCGCTGAGGCCGCCGGAGGTGTCGGCCGTGGAAGGCGCGTGCATCCCCATCGCGGCGGCGACCGCGCTCGTCGCGCTCCGGAAGGCCGGCGTGGGCCTCGACGCCGGCGACGGCCCCGCCAAGAACGTGCTGGTCACCGCGGCCTCGGGCGGCGTGGGCAGCTTCGCCGTGCAGCTGGCGAGCCTCGCGGGGCAGCACCACGTGACGGCCACCTGCGGCGCGCGCAACCTGGACCTCGTCCGCGGCCTCGGCGCCGACGTGGAGGCGCTGGACTACCGCACGGCGGAGGGCGCCGCGCTGTCGTCCGGGCGGAAGCACGACGCGGTGGTGCACTGCGCGGAGGGGTTCCCGTGGTCGGCGTTCAGGCCGGCGCTGGCGGACGGCGGCGGCGTGGTGGTGGACCTGACCCCGCGCGCCGCGTCCGTCGCCGTCGCGGTGCTGCAGTGGCTGTGCTTCTCGAAGAAGCGGCTGGTGCCGCTGATCGTGACGACGAAGAAGGAGGACATGGAGACTCTGCTGGGACTGGTGGCGCAGGGGAAGATCCGGGCGGTGGTGGACTCGCGGTACCCGCTGAGCAGGGCGCGCGAGGGCTGGGCCAAGAGCATGAGCGGCCATGCCACCGGTAAGATCGTCGTGGAGATGACAGATGATGCAGAGTGATGCTGATGTAACTTCAGTGATTGCAGTATTTGTCAGATTGTGTGATTTTGCAGATTTCTAGTGCGACTGAATATAGTTATCTGTCAAATGTTCTTGCAACGAGAAAAGATACAGTCAAATGTTTCTCCCGAGCCGCTCCGCGGCCGGATGAGAAGGCTTCTTCTGTTATAAAAAGGAAAAGAACAACAAAGAAAATCATTCTTTTCCTCGTTTAAGCCTCTACTACTAAAAAAAAGCTACATATCATTGAGGACAGTACAGCACATGAACCAAAGTAGGTCGCACGCTTACAGCTATCACTTATCAGGGAAACAGATTTTCAGAAATTGGACAGAGTCCAGAAGAGTCAATCCATCAGACGCCGCACTCTAGGTCGCCACCAGACCATAAGGGTCTGTTTATGGAGACTTAACTACTAGAAAATATGCTTGATGTTATGAAGATACCGAATTCGATTATTACAATACAGAATAAAAGATGCAGGCATGTTCTAGAAATCCAACGCCTAAGATGATGCAGTATTGATCTGGCTTGGTTCATTAGCTCAATTTCAGGGAGTCGCTTGCGGCTGGAGTGCCCCGGACACGGCTTCCGCCATTGATCCTTCCAAGACGGCTTCCGTCATTGCTCATATCCTTCTTCCATTTCTGCTTCCTGTTCCCCTGATCTCCTTTCATGGGATACACACTGCTAATGGCAAACAGGCCACCAGTGTGTAGACCATAGAGGACATTACATCACACGAAAGTAACCAAGGAAGGGAAACGGATTTTCAAAAATTGAACAGAGTCATGAGAATCAATCCATCAGACGCACTCCAGGTCAGCACCATATGGGTATGTTTATGGAGATTGAACTAGAAAATATGCTTCCTTGTGTGAGATGCGCACTGCTAATGGCAAACAGGCCGCCAGTGTAGGCCTGCATTTTTTGCAGATATCATACAGGATCAGCCATTTGACTGAACAAAACGGGACTAAATTTGCTGGTCCAAAAAGTTATCTTGATCGAGTTTGTTATTACCTCCCTGGTTTGTCTGGAACTGGGCAGCAGATTGTGCAGGTGCAACGCCCATCTCCCTCTGCAGCATGGCTAGGAGGTTGATCATTCTCTGGGCGTACGTAGGTGTTGCCATGCGTAGGCGTTCTTCATTCTTGCGCAGGCGTCGTCCACTCTTGCGCGGGTGCTGTTCAGTTGTGCGACCGCCCGCTCAGTCATCACTGCTATCACTTGGGGGTCAGGCTGATGTGCTGCCTGCTGTAGGTGAGAGACGAGAAGAAGTGATCAGAACCACCCATGGTTCGGTCGTTTCTGATTAGCATGAGTAGAAAGAAAAATCGCACGACAAGTTAATTGTGAGAAAAATGCCGGTGAACAAGAACAGCTTAGAGCGGTGTAAACCCCAAAACATAATTGATTGTTTGTATTCAAGAGCTATACATAATTGGTCCGCGGAATTCGAGGAACGAACTTGGGTAAGAAAATGAAGGACAAGGAAAAAGGAGCTTGCGGATATGAATGTAAAATAAAAATATTAATCCATTACCTTACAGTGAATGATCAATGTCAGTCAATAGGATACTATGCAATTGCAATCTCTGCCCAAAACAGTGAACAGGTAATAATCCCCATCACTTCAGAAATGCTGCACTTTAGTCCCATTAGAATAAAACTCAGTATCAGGCCTAATTATCCAAGGTTCAAATTACAGAGTGCAACTCAAATCATTTCAAGACAGTACTAAGCTTATGTCCATGTCATCCTGTCAAACAGCTCCTTTGTTAAGTATGTGATGCATTAGGTGCTTGAGAACTGTGGCCCTTAAAAAGCAACATCCTGGCGACAGTTCTGAGTAATTCAGAGATTGCAATGTTTCGTGCAAGAAACTTTTGAGCATTAGTAGGAAAAACCAAAAAAATGAGAATGACGTGTGACCTAGTGACCTTTCAGCCTGTCAAGTTGACTTTGAAATTCACTACTGAAACTGCAATTGTTCTGCAGAATTCAACAAATGGACATAGTTATGCGAATGCTCAATCATTCATTACCTTAGTGTGAAGGATCGTTTGCCAGTGAAACCTAAGCCTGTATGCAATCTCCGCGCAAGATTGTTGCTGGGCACAATAGTCTTTCTCGCGAGTAGCTGGGTGCTTGAAGGGCAGCCCTTCACAAAGCTCATCCTGCGAAAGGATTCGAGTAAAAAGGAAATAAAGGCACTTGCTTCATGCAAAGAAAAGACACTGGTTTTTGGAGAAACAGTAAAAATAGCTCCTCTTCACCATGAATGATACCAACTGCCTTCATGCTGCTTCATGCGAAAAAGAGCAGAAGGCTCCATGGTCCAGCCTCAGCTCCGGCGACAAGAAAATACCCTGTCAAAATATTCTTGCAAGTAGAACTGAAGTCGTCAAATGAGTGACTATATTGACAGGTATGATACCCTGACCTCTTTTTTCATATATTTCGCATAGGGAACAGAAACCTGACGAAGAAAATGCAAATATGTTACACAACATGATGGTCATGACATCAACATGATGGTGGTGGCATTAACCATCAATCTCCAGTCTAATACAGAAAAGGAGATAAAAACGAACAAAACTGGATGAACAGAAGCGTGTGTAGTACAGTCGGTAATAATAAACTACATAAAGCAAGCGGGAGAGCATACGAAATATGGAATATAAACTACAGAAATTTGGGTTGGGTGTACTAACCACAGCATATTGAATAGCAGCGAAATATGGATTGTGTAAGCGTTATCTGCAAGTGATCTCTCTGCAAGTGGCATGTCTTGCATACGAGAGGGCTTAAAACTTATCTATGCACCTGTCAGAATTTAGAAGCTATGAGAAAGTAAGCACATTATGTTTCAAACAAAAAGGTAATAACACTGGAATGGTCAGAAAGTTACCAGCATCACAGAATGAAGTCTTTGTATCTCACACCTGCCGTCCCCAGTGGTGGAGCCAGCATACAACCATTGGGTTCAGCTGAACCCAACGAGATCAAGATAATCCCTTTATAATTACACTTATTTTGCTCCAAATTACTAACTCATGCGTAGTTGTACAGTCTGATGAACCCAATGATGATTCTTTTTTAGCTTCGCCACTGGCCGTCCCAAGTTTTATTATTGCCAGGTCTCCCACTTCTGAAATACTAGGTTGCAGAACGCGTTGGCTTAAAATTTTCATTTATGAAAGTTACCAGCAACTAACAAGATGCAGATTTTTGCTTGTTTACTTTATGAAATTATTTTAAAAGTTAAATCCAAAAATAGAATAGTCATTCACCTGTAGGTCCATCTGGTATCAACTTAGCCTTCAAGATTAGCATGCAGCCACTCTATGCAAGCTGTGATACAGTATAAGCCATTCCAGAAGTAAGGTTGGTGTAGTATGGGACAGAGAAAAGGCTACCAAGCAAGCATGTCAAAGAAATTAAGAATTAATAGTCAAGAAAAAGGTAAGCTGCATAAGGATTGATTAGTATGTATGTACTATTGTACACAAGGAAGCACATGAATCAGGAATGGGGTTGTGAATGAAATAATCATATAAACGAAGAAGCAGAAGTCAGCTTTCCGTGTACTAACCAGCTGATAAGTATGCAGATTTGACAATTTCTGTGCAGAAAATTTTGCAACAGTGGAGTGGAACCTCGCTTCCGAAAAAGAAGCCTCATACTTGACATTCTGTAAGATTTGAGAAGTTAATATGAGGTAGAAATATGGCGAAGAAGCCTCACTTCAGAAAAAAGAACACAAGGAGGCGGCAAGCTACCTCAGGTTACTCTACACATAAATCTGGGTTCATTCTTTTGATTTCCTCAATTAGCTTGTCGGTCTGAGCCGTGCGAGGATAGATCTGTAGGCTTCTCAGAGAAACTGGGAAGCCCTCCTCTGGCATCGATCGGATTTGTGGACACCGAAAGACACGTAACTCCTTGAGAGAAGACAGACAATGTAACCCTTTAGGAAGGGACTGCAAACCATCGCAAAACAAAAAATGTAGATTCTGGAGGGAGGTGAGGAGCTGCAGCGCTTTCTCTTGCTCTTCCGTGAAGCTTTCCGTCCTCTCGTCATATTCGAATGAGAGTGTGTGGAGGGCTGGTGCGAGGAGGTTGCAAATAGGAACAACAAGCAAACCAGAGATGTTATCCACCTTGAGGTGCTCCAATCGGAAGGAACCTGCAGGCAATAATTTGGTCCTTGCCACCTCTAAGAGCAGATCTGCTGCTATGGTGTTGCTGCCTGTAACTTGTAGCTGATTAAGGCTGACTGCGGTGAGAGGATTGAATCCGTCCACTGTTAAATTACTGCAATCTACAAGGCTTAGACTGGTGAGAGACGTGAGGTTTGAGAGAAGAGCCATTGACTTCATGCTTGGCTCTTGATAAACAGAAAGTTCCCTCAGGGAAGCAGGGAAAGGGTACATGGTCTGAACTCCAAATCCTGCTTCTCCCATAGGCCACAAAGAGAAGAGTTTGCCACATTCTGAAATATCTAATGATAGGAGCGATGAGTTGACCTCCTGAATTCCTCCTCCATTCTCCAGAAACAAGCTCTGGCAGCGTGAAAAGCAAAGTCTCTGCAGTGAGCCTAGATGTGACATCGCCTCAAATACAGAAATGTGTGATACGTTTTTAATAGTCATACATTCTACTTTATCCAGATTGTGGAAGGCCAAAGCACCACCATACCCACTAACATCCAATTTCTTGTCATGATAAGTCATTCTTTCTGAAACACCTCTTTCAACAATTAAATATGTCAATGTGGAGGTGTGAGGCATGGCGGGCAGAGACATCTTGGGGCACTTACAAACTTCAAGTTTGCACAGATTGGTCAAATGTACCTCCGAGAAGGGCATCACACAGAGATTGGGACATTTGAAACATTCAATTGTTTCAAGACTTGGAAAGGAATGGCAATTAGGTTCCACAACCCATTCGGCAAGTTCTGGCATCTCATGAAACCTGACTGTCTTCAAGCGCATAAAACATTTGCCTGGAGAGCCACCACATCGAGGCCCAAACTGGCGCATTCCAGATATTCTCTTCAAAGTGAGTACTTTTAGATTTGGCAGCTTCCCAAAAGGCGGAAGGGTACTCCAAGATACGCCGTCTAGATCGAGAGCTTGTAAACTTGTTAACCAGATGTCAAGACACAACCAACTAGGACCTATGGTACAACCAGGATTTGTGATTGTAAGCACTCTAAGATTAGAGTGTGGTTGAAGAGCATCAAAAATATCAGCATCCATAGTTGGCTGATGTTTCCCCCAAAATAAATACAACTCTTTCAGATTCCTTTTCAACATCAGTTTTGCTGCAGTAGCCTCCTCCTTGGTTGCCACGTGTTCAAGACCGCGTATAATCAGTTCCCCTTCAAGATCTGTCAATGCCCCAAGTTCTCTTAGTTCAAATCCCATGCTCTCCTTCTTAATATGGAATTCTTTTAATCTCTGCAGATGTTTGATCTTTCCAACATTGTGAATATTGGAGTGGAGTTCACTCTTAGCACGAAAATCATGTAAATTCTCAAGGTGGCTAAAGTTTTTAGGCAAATCAAAACTACCATGCCAATCATATAGGTCCAAGAATTTCAAGTGATAAAATCTTGATATTGTGCTAGGTAAACTTATATCCTCATAACCGCTAGAACTAATTTTGAGGTATTGGAGGTGGATAAGTTTTGAAAACCTACGTGGAAAACATTCTGGAGAGTTCACTTCTATGAATAGGACATGCAGACTATTTATTTCCTTGAAGAAATCTTCCAAGAGCTTGGCGATTCTTTTTTCGTATCTTCCAAATATCATCAAAGTACGCAGATTAGCAATGTCTATCCTCTCCCTTAGTTTGCACATTTTTTTCTCAAAATTTTCATCGTATATATTTTCTATGGTGATAGACAAGTGTCGAACAGATTGTGGGATGGCATCAGCTCTGAAATATAAGTGACTTATATTGAGGCATTCGTCAGCAGAAACAACCTGACAGAGCTCATGCATTAAATCATGCAATACATAATAGCAGTATTGGAAATTATAAAATCTCTTCATGAGAAACCCATTATCCACTAGTGCTTCCAAGTAGTTCATGTCAACCTGGTGAGTAGAGCCTGTGATGCCAAGTGCATCAAGAAGGTGGCCCATTTCTGAACTAGCAAACTGATGATCTTCAGGGAAAAGGCCAAAATATGAAAAGCATTTCTTCAGATCAAAAGGGAGGTAATCGTAGCTAATTTTTAAAGATGGCATGATGTCATCATCATTTTTCTGTTTTAGCCACTCATGGTTATTAAGAACTCCATTCCAATGTTCCTGAGATAGATCCTTCTGCAATAGTCTACCAACTGTTTTGGCTGCTAGCGGAGAACCCTTTAGCTTATTTGCAATTTTTCCTGCAATACCGGCTAACTCATATTCGTAATGCTCAGGCTTGTGATCACCAAATATACATGCTTCAAAGAATGTGAAGAAGTCATTAGACTCCAAACCTCGCAGTTCTAGTGGATCAACTGTTTTCACCAAGGCTGCTACCTTTGGGAATCGAGTTGTGACAAGTATCATGCTTCGTTTGGTTTCCCCCTTTGTGAACGGAGCTAACAAGGTTTTCCACTGATCACTACTGTCACATTTCCATATATCATCCAAAACAATTAGAAACCTCTTGGACTTGAGACAACGTGCTATGGAATTCTGAAGCTGGTCTAAATTGAGTGTTTCAATTGCAACACTACTACTAGTTCCTTCTTGTTCAGTTGTACGTTTGCAGCCAATAAGGATCTCCCTGGTGAGCTTAAGCACATCGAAATCAGTCGATACGCATATCCAGACCTTGACTTCAAAGTGATTTTCAGCCCTAGCATCATTGTAAATGTATTGGGCGAAAGTTGTCTTTCCAATACCCCCAGGACCAACTATAGGAAGAACAGAAAAGGTGTGTTCGCAGTTGATGATACGAATGACGGTTTGCTCAAAAGTGTCTTTCCTACCATACAATGTATCTTGTATAACCGTGGATCCAATCTGGGGGCGGTGTAAGGGGGCTGCCATGTTGTTGCTTGGGATATTGCCGAGTAAATCGGAGACGGACTCACAGTGGATCTGCATGTCCTGTAACACTGACTTGATTTTCCTAGACATGGTCACTGGGTGGAAGCTTAACTTGTTATCATCATGGTCAGCATCATCGCCACAGTCATCTTGTGCAGACGAACAAGAAAAGCATGTGGCCCAGCTGCTGGCAGTGTGGCGGAGAGCATTGCGACCATGACGAAGAAAATTGGGCTGGGTGGTGGCATAGCTGGTGCCGTGAAGCCTGTCATGAATCTGGAAGTAGTGGAGTTCATCCAGCAGGTCCTCCGCCTGGTCGGCGTTCCTGCTTAGAGCCAGCAGCAAGTCCTGCAGTCCAGGGTTGTGGTTGTGGCGGAGGTCGCTCACCTGGGCGTTGTGCAGCAGGCCTCGCGTGTGCGCCAGCTTGGCCTTGATCTGCTCCGAGTTGCGGCCGATCTCGAGGCTGTCCACGTACGCCGCGACCGGGGCCTCAGACAGCATCGAGAACACCTTGCCGAGGAGCGTGGCCGCCGGGCCGAGAGCCGCCGCCATCTGCACACCGCCGGCCGCCGAGCTCGGTCAACGCCGCCGGGAAGAGGTTTCGTGTGGGGAGCAGAGGCAGGGGAGTAACTCTTCCCCAACGGTCCACGCCACCGTGCGTCCGTCTGCACTCCACCGCCCGCCGTACCAGTGGCGAATCCAGAAATTTGGGCTAGGGTGGGGCAACTGAAAACTTTTTCAGTAACGAATGCTCAATGGAGTATGAGCCGTCTGCAATTCGTATCTATCCCCTCAAACATCTGAGCCGGCTGGAATCGGTGGCCTGTGGTTCATCCACGTCCATTTCATTGACAGACTTTTGTATCTTCTTTCTACACGCGCACGCGCGTCGACTGCGGTGGATGCTGGTACGTGGGTTTGTTTTGGCCATGTAGCTTTTTTTTTTTTGAGGGATTTGGCCATGTACTTCCTCTGTAACTAAATATAAGATGTTTTGGTAGTTCAATTTGAACTACCAAAACGTCTTATATTAAGATACGGAGGGAGTAGCTTTCTTTGACCGGTAGGATAATTGTTTATACGGAGGAGAGAATAAAGAAAGAAAATGTTGTCTTCTTTTTTAACTAATAGATGATTTTTTATAGAAATAAGAGAAATGCTAATTTCACCATCGTATTATTTACAATATTTGTCTTCTCTTAAAAGTTTAATTTTCTACTAAAATATAATTAATTCTCATTAATTGCTAGGAATTACAATAAAAGATAATACATTGTACAACTTATAATTTTGTCTACCTAAATGATGTGGATAGCTAAGAGAAGACACGTATTCTCGATCATTATATATGCTCACACGTCTCCAATACCGAGCTAACACATGGTATGGGCTGTTAGATTGGTTACATCTTTAACCTGGTATATGTGCAAAGTGTCTGGGATATGTTGTGATGCCTGTGAAAAAAATCAGTATTTATTTTTCTCATATGTTGTTGCCACAAATGAGCACTAATCTTGGGTTTTTGAGATGAACACCATGAAACTTTTCAGATAAACTAGCATATAATTGTTGCCCCCTTTTCAGGCTTTTTTGAAGTTTTTTGAGTTTTCTGAATTTCATAAAACAAGTAGGAGCAGGTTAGCTCGAGATTCAGAACGGTGCTCTCCATATATAAACAAAATAACTAATACCAAACAAATCAAATAACAAAATTTTCATTTATAAAATATATTACAAAAAGGAGCTAGGAATTGTTCTCCTTCAAATATGAGGAGTATGCCTTAGAGCAACGATCAAGACAACATTATGGGAAATTTAATTTGAAAAATGAATGGGGTTTCCATCTTTTACTATTACAAATAAACATCTAAGCTTTTTTCCAACCCATTTAACACAGAAAAATGCAGATCCAAGTGGACAAACTACGGGCTGGAGCCGCCGACGAAGCTCTAGAAGTGCGAGTAACGCTACTGGAAATCGCGCGGGAGCCCGACGGCCTCGAGCTCACGCAGCGCCGCCGGCTCGCCATCGTCCGTCCGCAGCGGCCTCGCCCTCGCTCCCGTGAAGACGGAGCCCTTCTTCGCGGAGGGCGACTACGTCGACGAAGAAGACGTGGCCACCACTACAGGAGTAACAGCCCAGCCCGACGGCATTTGCCGTCGGGCTCATCACAGAAACCCTCGGCCTAAGTGAGCCCGACGGCCACCGTCGGCCTAAGGCCGTCGGGCTGTGATCCATCGGGCTCACGCCGTGGCCGTCGGCGTCGCAAATACCGTCGGGCTCATAGTGAGCCCGACGGTATAACCGTCGGCCTTATAACTACAAATTTAGTCAGCAATGCCGTCGGGCTCATAGATGGCTCTACCAATTTTTTTTTCAAATTTTTTTTTTCAACTTTTTTATTATTATTTTAACTCCAATTTAGTCATATATTTAATTTCATATCACACACTTAATCATAATCTTAGCTCAAACTATCCACTCACACACTTAATCATAATCTTAGCTCAAACTATTCACCCTTAGTCAAACTTCCCAGACGGTCACCCATCTTTAGAGTGCTCCAGGCCAAGCACGCTTAACTATTGAGTTCTATTCAAATGAGATTCCAGTTGAGATGTCATACCTTGTTGCTATTAGTATGATAGCAATCATATTAACCCTCATCTCAGATATTATATTTTTTAATCTTTAAAATTTCAAAAATAAGATTTGAATAAACAAAATAACTATGTTTAATAATACTTGAATAATAATAATAATAATCAATTATTTTATTTTTGTTTTATCTTTTCCTTTAATAAGAAATAATTCATATCTTCATATTGATATATCAGAATTTAATAAATAAAATGTCTATATCGATCATAAAAATGAGAGGAATCCAAATATGACATCCATGCCATCATTTTCATAATGAATAATGTCTTTTAAAACAAACAAGAACCAACATAAATCAGCATAAAGTCAATTAAAGATGCGAATTTAGATAGAAAGCAAGGAAAATCCTCATATTCAGGTATTATCCATAAAATATGTTCTACTCTTTGTGAAAATTAAATGGGTGTCATTTTGGACCATATTTTATGTACTTGCTTCACAAAAAAAGTCATTTTTGGCACTTAAAAAATGGAAAATGATATTTCCAAAAAGAATTTTGAAAATCGCTTCGGTGACGTTGTTTCCCATACCATGACACACATATGTGCTGAATATGGGCACTTTATCACAAACTATGACATGATAATGGTCATACATTGGTCATTTGTCTTGAAACTTATGCATGTTTATAGATGATTGACATTTTTATGAAGTTTTGTTTTGAAAAGTTTACCAAAACTCAAGTTTATCATTTTTCCTATAAACTAGTACACGTAAAAGGACTCCATGCCAAAGGGTTTCTTTTTTTGAGTACTTTTTCATATTTTTTCATTTCTTTCAAAAAACGGTCAAAATGGAGAGCATGGCTATTCATCAAAAGTGGTCGAATTTTTCAAAACTATTGACGGTTCTATGTTGTAACCACTACTTGTGTATCTTAAAATTATTTTTGTAAAAATTTCAGAGCAAACTATCACACAGTTGTAGTTCAAATTTGAATTACTTTCGGAAAATTGACATAAAGTCAATTAAAGATGCGAATTTAGATAGAAAGCAAGGAAAATCCTCATATTCAGGTATTATCCATAAAATATGTTCTACTCTTTGTGAAAATTAAATGGGTGTCATTTGGACCATATTTTATGTACTTGCTTCACAAAAAAAGTCATTTTTGGCACTTAAAAAATGGAAAATGATATTTCCAAAAAGAATTTTGAAAATCGCTTCGGTGACGTTGTTTCCCATACCATGACACACATATGTGCTGAATATGGGCACTTTATCACAAACTATGACATGATAATGGTCATACATTGGTCATTTGTCTTGAAACTTATGCATGTTTATAGATGATTGACATTTTTATGAAGTTTTGTTTTGAAAAGTTTACCAAAACTCAAGTTTATCATTTTTCCTATAAACTAGTACACGTAAAAGGACTCCATGCCAAAGGGTTTCTTTTTTTGAGTACTTTTTCATATTTTTTCATTTCTTTCAAAAAACGGTCAAAATGGAGAGCATGGCTATTCATCAAAAGTGGTCGAATTTTTCAAAACTATTGACGGTTCTATGTTGTAACCACTACTTGTGTATCTTAAAATTATTTTTGTAAAAATTTCAGAGCAAACTATCACACAGTTGTAGTTCAAATTTGAATTACTTTCGGAAAATTGACATAAAGTCAATTAAAGAGGCGAATTTAGATAGAAAGCAAGGAAAATCCTCATATTCAGGTATTATCCATAAAATATGTACTACTCTTTGTGAAAATTAATTGGGTGTCATTTTGGACCATATTTTATGTACTTGCTTTACAAAAAAAGTCATTTTTAGCACTTAAAAAATGGAAAATGATATTTCCAAAAAGAATTTTGAAAATCGCTTCGGTGACGTTGTTTCCCATACCATGAAACACATATGTGCTGAATATGGGCACTTTATCACAAACTATGACATGATAATGGTCATACATTGGTCATTTGTCTTGAAACTTATGCATGTTTATAGATGATTGACATTTTTATGAAGTTTTGTTTTGAAAAGTTTACCAAAACTCAAGTTTATCATTTTTCCTATAAACTAGCACACGTAAAAGGACTCCATGCCAAAGGGTTTCTTTTTTTGAGGACTTTTTCATATTTTTTCATTTCTTTCAAAAAACGGTCAAAATGGAGAGCATGGCTATTCATCAAAAGTGGTCGAATTTTTCAAAACTATTGACGGTTCTATGTTGTAACCACTACTTGTGTATCTTAAAATTATTTTTGTAAAAATTTCAGAGCAAACTATCACACAGTTGTAGTTCAAATTTGAATTACTTTCGGAAAATTGACATAAAGTCAATTAAAGAGGCGAATTTAGATAGAAAGTAAGGAAAATCCTCATATTCAGGTATTATCCATAAAATATGTACTACTCTTTGTGAAAATTAAATGGGTGTCATTTTGGACCATATTTTATGTACTTGCTTCACAAAAAAAGTCATTTTTGGCACTTAAAAAATGGAAAATGATATTTCTAAAAAGAATTTTGAAAATCGCTTCGGCGACGTTGTTTTCCATACCATGACACACATATGTTCTGATTATGCGCACTTTATCACAAACTATGACATGATAATGGTCACACATATGTGTTGAAACTTATGCATGTTTGTATATGATTGATATTTTTGTAAAGTTTTGTTTTGAAAAGTTGCCAAAACTCAAGTTTATCATTTTTCTAAAAACTAGTACACGTCAAAAGACTGCATGCCAAAGGGTTTCTTTTTTTTTAGTACTTTTTCATTTTTTTTTCAATGTAATCTAATTTTTTAAGATAAACTGAAAAACAGTATAGTGAGCCCGACGGTAATGCCGTCGGGCTCACTATGTGATTAGCTGGACGCTGACGGCACCGTAAGCCCGACGGTGGCCGTCGGCCTTACAACTAGGACGCCGACGGCAAAACGACGCCGACGGTTTTTTCGTTTCGTCGGTTTCACGTTGTGACGCCGACGGCCCCGACATATTGCCGTCGGCGTTGAAATAGCCGTCGGGCTGGGCTGAGTTTCCCGTAGTGCACCGAGGCGGACGCCTGGTTCCAGCCCGGCGATTCCATCGACGACAACCACCTCTCGACAGTGGTGTCCCTCGTCGCCGAGCAGAGCGTCGCGAGGAGGACAAGCGGGAGGAGTGGCGGCTCCTCGTCGTGGAGCAGGACAAGCTGTTCATCGACCTCGACTCCGACGAGGATTTAGATCGACGCCGATGAGCAATCGCCGCCACGACAGAGTCTCCGACGAGCCGAATTTTGACAACAACGCCGTGGCGGCGATCCTAGTTAGGAATTTCTATTTTGCACTCTCCACTGCATAGGAGATGAATCTCCTCGCGCAGTTTGTTGTAAAATTTCCGCAAACTTTCAAATTTTAAATATGCAGTTCCTTTTGCTGTCTTTGTTTTGTGCCACAAGTTTTGAGCCCAAAACGGTTATGGGGTGGCCTGCATCCCCGAGTATGAGGTTTGCGGTTTGGGCTTTCTGCTAGAGATGCTCTTAGTGATTCTCTTTTATTTTCTGCTTAGGCCGCTACCAAACTTTTACCTATTTAAACTTCAAAAAAAAAAGTCAATCAAATGGCTCTCCCGAGTCTTTAGCCGGTCCCATGGGCAGCCGGATGAGAGGGGTTCTGTTATCAAAGGAAAAGAACAACAGAAGCGCTTTGTCATGCCTCTCCCGAGTCTTGACTCTTGAGAAGGTTTCTGTTATCATAGAGGGAGTGAGGCCATGACGAAACGCTTGATGCCTTGATGGGACCGTGCTCCTTTGTTTTTTTTTTAAATCATAACATATATTAGGTGGTCAGCAGGCCATCTCATTAAAAATCTTGCCAGTCCCTTTCGGTATCCTGATAAGGAAAAGAGTGCGTCTGAAACCTGCCGCCTTTCCAATCAAATAGTTACATCGTTTATGATATTGTTCAACAGGAAACTAGGGGGATCATCGTCCCAAATACAAGACGAATTGTTGCTAAAAGAAAATCTGGCTAGCTCATGAGCGGCCCCATTAGCTTCCCTTTTGCAATGAAGAAAGTTTATGGTTCCGATTGAATTCGCCAAATCGACGCAATCTGCATAAATAGCCGCAGGTTCAGTCCACCAAATGTCTCCCCCGGAACACGCCTGGATTGTTTCAATAGAATCAGATTCGGCTACTATAGCATTGCACCCAAGCCTGATAGCTAGATACAGGCCATCCCTCATAGCCAAAGCTTCTGCCATCTTCGCGGACGCCACATGAGGTATAAACTTATTTGCTGCCGCGATAAACCCTCCCAAGTGGTCGCGCAGAATGGCTCCAGTAGCACCTGCACAAGAATCAATATGGAAGGAAGCGTCCACATTTAATTTGACATGCCGAATCGCCGGTTTCAACCATTTTTCATCAGAGTTACATAATGGCCGGGATATCTTCCCTGCATTTGCTATTATCGCCAGTATAGACATTTTGCAGCGACTCGTCGTTGGAACATCTTCCATGCGTGTTCTTCTTCTCCTAATCCACCAAATATACCAGCTCGTAACAGAAATTAATTCCTTTAGACCAACATCTAAACCTGGAGCATTGTTGGACTGATTACGCTTACGCAGTAGAATCTCAAGCACCCCCGAGCCAGCACGATCAGCCGCCATGGCCTCTTCTATTATTTCATGTGTCCCAAGTGATCTCCACAACTCACGTGCTTGTGTACATTGGAATAGCATATGTTGCATGTCTTCAGGGCCTTGATTACAGACCGGACACTCACTAGATGTGCCAATATGTCTGTTCGCTAAGATACATTTTAGAGGAATTATACCATGCAACGCTCGCCACATAAAAATCTTTACCTTACTCGAAATTTTCATCTTCCAAAGAATTTTTCAAACTGGGTTACTAATCGAGGACCCAGTATAGCTAATTGTCCCGCCGATGGACCAAATTGGTGTCTCCATTGTAAATGATAACCAGATCGGACAGAATATTGACCATGGCTATTGAATCCCCAAGCAATAAAATCCTCGAAACCCCTATTGTGTATAGGAATTTGTAGAATCCGGTTCACATCCACAATACCAAACAGAGTCCTAATTAACACCTCATCCCATTGACCTGTAATCGGGCTAATGAGGTCGGCCACCTTTGTAAAAACCGTGTTACCTCGTGGAGATATTATCTTCCTATTCGGACTACTCGGGATCCTAGGATTAGTCCAAATATCAATCTTCTCCCTATCTCCTACTCTCCAAATATAGCCACGTTTAAATGTTGCTATGCCAGCGACGATACTTTGCCATGTAAAAGAAGAGCCGACCTTTGGACCGGCTGTTAAAATGTCACCATTAGGAAAATATTTTGACTTTAGAACCGAAGCACACAGAGAATTCGGATCCTTAATCAGCCTCCAAACTTGTTTAGCTAATATGGCAAGATTAAAGGAGTGGAAGTCTCTAAACCCCATACCTCCTTCGTTTTGTGCTCCTTTGTTTTTTGTTTTGCCGTACTGCGAAGAGGACGCTTATTCGGATGGTGTTTTAATCGTCTGTCCCTCTCCCTCGTTAGAACGTTTCCGACAGAAAGGAGTCAGAAACTTTGACCAAGCGAGCTCTGAGGCGCGAGGTACGTGAGAAAATTCCAAGCAGCGCGTGCGGACCAGACGTTTGTTCACTTCCATTGCGTGAATACTACAAAAAAAATATAAGGTGCTGATGTCATCAGAATTAGATACGAAAAAAATCTGCAAATTCAGTTATTTTTGTAGGAAAAATCGATCATCCGATTTGTGATCCGTTTTCACCGTCCGACCAGGCACGACAATATCTCTCGAGGACGCCGGACATCAGGTCGAGAGGTGTTTTGACAGGGTCTTTTTGTAGTAGAGGCTTAATAAACAAGGAAATGGGGGGATCGTTTTGTTTGTTGTTCTTTTCATTTTGTTTGTTTCTCTAGACGACTCTGTGTTTTTTTTTTCTCCTTGACAAATGCAGTCATAGATGACATTACAACAGAGGGAAGGAAACCAACGAAGGTCGCACGCATGCAGTTAATGCTTAATAATAGGGAAAACATATTTTCAGAGGTTGAACAGAGTCCTAATCCATCAGACGCCTTACTCCAGGTGGCCACCATATCCATATGGGTCTGTTTATGGAGATAGAACTAGAAAATACGCTTTATGTAGCTAGCTATGAAGATACCGAATTCGATTATTACTACAATCCAGAATAAACGATGCAGGCATGTTCTAGGAATGCAACAGTTAAGATGGTGCATTATCGATCTGGCTTGGTTCATTAGCTCGATTTCAGTCGCTTGCGGCTGGAGTGCCCCGGACAGGGCTTCCGCCGTCGATCCTTCCAAGACGGCTTCCGTCGTCAGCCATCTCCTTGGCTTTCAACCATGCGGCGACCTGGTCCGCCGCCGACCTGCGTCCCCTGGTGCCGGCTGTTTTCTTTGCTGTCCGTTTGAAGGTGGCGGCTCCGGCTGCAGAAACTCGCAGCGCATCATGCGCTCCTCTAGTGCTGCCTCGCGAGGGATGCGCGATGCTGACAGACAGACAGCGACTTGCTTCAGTTAGAGAAGATTCTGGGATAGAACAGCTGAGGAAAACAAACAGAAGAGAAGAAAATATACCTGCCGGTGCGGGGCACGGGCGGGTTGCAGCCGTTGATGTTGAGCAGGCCGCCGGGAGTGCGTATGCCTGCATTTTATTTTGCAGACATCATACAGGAACAGGATGAGCTAATTTGTCTGAAGAAAAGGGGATGAAACTTACTGTTCCTGAGAGTCATGAGGTTGATGTTCGTCATTACCTCCTTGAACTGACTGGAGGTTGGCAGTTCGTGCCGGCACGACGCGCATCTCCCATTGCAGCTTGGCTAGGAGGCTGCTCATCCTCTGGGCTTCCATGTCCATGCGCGCGCAGGAGTCCTTCATTTTGTTCATTGATTCTTCAAGACGGACGAAGGTGGCGTTCAGGTTCGCGACCGCCTGCTGTAGGGGAGAGATGAGAAGATGCGATTAGAACCCATGATTTCTGATTCCCATGGGTAGAGAGAAAAATCCCACGACAGGTTTAGATCTGAGAGAAACGCTGGTGGAGAAGAACAGCTTACAGCGCGGTACAGTCTGCACACCCAAAAAAATCAAATATACTACATGATCTTGCTCTCCAACAACGTACCCGTAGGCCGCTTGGCGCCACTGGCGCGCCATTGAAGCGTGAGCTCACCTCCTCTTCCGACATGCCTACCTCCTCTGGACTATGAGTCAATGGTGTTCTTCTTCGCTGATCCTCCTCTCTCTCAGGAGCGCCATGAATGGCCAATATATAGACGGGAAGGTGGGATGAGGGAGGAGGCCATGGCGTTTTGATCGTCGCACACTCGCACACCGTCGTCGTTTCGTTTGTGGGAGGCTTATTCTGACACCGTTGACCAGTCCACCGTCCATACAACATTTCGGGCCTCTTAGTACATCTCAAGAGCGGGTATCGGTGAAAATATCGCGGTGGCTACGCTTGAGAAAGTGGAACATGTTTTCGTTCGAGTTCACTTGCGCATTGTGCGTGCCTCCAGCTTATGCTACACTGTTCGTTGCGAGGAGTCACATCTGGCAGGTTGGTTTTTTTTTGTCTCTGTTTCTCAATTTCTTCTTTCACAAATCATAGCATGTTCAGTTCTCTTGCTTGACCTCTCCGTAACCGTGTTTTCATCGATGCTACTTTTGCCTTTTGTTTAACAGCATGTGTGCTTGAGATTGACGAGCCCGGCTACATTGTTCCTCTCGGGAAACGTCAAAAGATATACCTTCAGATGAAACAAAGAAGAAATAGGTCCCTCGTACACATAAGCAACAATAGATATGAGAAGGAGTCTATTCGGTTCTTCGCACCGTAGTTTTGATTGACGATCGAGGCGCTTATTATTTCTTCGACCGTCGACCACCTCCATACAACAAAACGGCATTCCTTCCTACTCCCTCCGTTCTAAATTAATTGACTTCTAGTTGCCCACATATGTGTATGTCATGTAGGCAAATAGAAGTCAATTAATTTGGAACGGAGTGAGTACTTCCCTCCGCGTAAGAATTCCCGGGAACCGTCCATGTGGCCACCTCCATACAACAATGCCTGTTCCTACATTTTCCCTCCGCACCTCCATACAACAATTCCTCTTCCTGCTGCGCGCGCCCTCGCACTGGCACCCGTCATCCTTCTTTTGTGTTTTATAAGAGCATCTTCATCGGCACCCTCCAAACGACCCCTCAAAGGCTCAATGGGGGTCCGGATGCCAAAATCATCCACCAGTGGCACCCCCAAAGGGTCACCGCGAGCAAAAACATGTCCGGCACCCACGAGAGGGCCCCTCTCGTGGGTGCCGGACATGGGGGTGGACATCTTCTGACAGGGCTGGCCCGCCCGTCAGACACACAGCGCTGCGCCCAAATTTCCCTTCGTCTACATTGCCGCCCTCGGCGTCAAAATTCCCAATTTTCCCTCCATTTTCCAAGAACAAATAAACACTATTCACATAAACACGATTCACAGATTCACATAAACACGATTCACAGATTCACATGATTCACAGATCAGATTCCCATGACAGAACATAACTAGAACAAAAGAGCATGATTCGCAGGATCGTCGGATTCTGACTCGTCGCAGTTCCGATAACGTCGCCGACATTGGGTGTCGTCGTACATCTTCACATCGAGTTCACCGTCGAACTCGAATGCTCGCCGGAGGTGCCGTCATACATCTTCACAGCGAGTTCACCGTCGAACTCGGATGCTCGTCGGAGCCGTCGTCGGATTCTGACTCGTCGTAGTTTCGATAATGTCGCCGGCACTGGGTGCCGTCATACATCTTCACAGCGAGTTCGTCCTCGCCATCGAACTCGAACACGAGGAAGAAGCCGATGTCGACGTCGTACTGATCCGCAAAGGTCATCCACCCGCGGCCCAGGCAGAGGCGGCCGTCCTCGTGCACTAGCTCGACGAAGTAACGGCCGCCGGCACGGCTAGCCTCAACGAGGGCCAGCTCGGGGGGCGCGTCCCCCCCATCGCATCGGAGAACTTATGCGGCAGGCGCAACCTCGTTGTCGGCGGTTGGAACACCGACACGACAAACTCGAAACCGTTGAGGCGGGAGAGGGGGGCCGAAGGTGACGGCGACGAAGATCTCTGCTGTCCGCGACCGCCACTGCCACCTCACGCTCGTCCACGCGTCCGGCCACGTGGTCGGCCGCGAGGTGCCATGTGCGCGGCCGTCGCGATCTAGGTTTAGCCGGAGGGGGCGGCGGTTCTCGATCTATTGCTCAGAACTAGGGCCATTTGGGGGGCGGGGCTTTTGGGGTGCGCCGCTGCGGGCTGCGTCGAAAACATGGGTGGACACATGTCCGGCACCCCCCAATTGGGCTGCCATTGGGGGGTGCCGGACACGAATTTGGAGGGTGCCGGTGGAGATGCTCTAAGTTTGAGCTCCTGCTTGTCATTTGTGCAGGGTGCAACCTCCGGTACCAAGGGTTTTCTATTTCATAGGCGACCATCTCCATTGGTCATTCCCGCACGGTAGGTGTTTTGGGTGAGGCTTTGTAGGATGCGACCTTTTGCCACCGTTGGCGTCCATGCGGCCTGAGTGCAGATTTCTTACTCCCGAGTTCTCCATTGAGATGTAGATGATTGGAAAGGAGGAGGGGAAAATCGAAATGAAATTAAAAATAATAAAGCAAAAAATAATAATTCGAAGAGCCCAGATTTCAAACTGAGAAATGGAAATGCGAAAAGGATTCTTCAAATTCGATTTTACTGTTTTTTAAAACAAAAAATATTAAATTTTTCTAAAAAAAATGCAGTATTTAATTCTATACCTCACAAATAGTGTAAAATCTGAATAAAAATATTTTACATATCTGATTATAGTGAACAAAGCGAATCTAGTGCCGTGGGGGATAGCTGTTCGTATGGTGTCCACCGATGGATGTTCTTCCTTGATGAATTGATGCTTAGAACATCCGTCTGTGCATGCGACGGCGGCAATTCCCCGTGTCCTTTTCTTTTTTAACACTTTGCAGGTTCTATCCAGCCACATCAATACGACATTTCAAGGTGAAAACCGGGTGGTGGGTGGCTGTGCCTGTGTGGGTCCTAGACATCATAGCCATGCAGCATTTCAAAGTGACAAACGAAAACATGAGGTGGACACCATAGCCATGCAGCATCCGCATGAGGTGGATGCGGGGTCCAGATAGCATAGCAATGTAATATTTTCAAGGTGAAAAAAAAAAAAGTGGTGGATGGCTGTGGGGTCCCAGACACCATAGCCATACTATACCTGGCCATCGGGCCGGCCCGGCACGGCACGGCCCGGTTCGCCGCCGGCACGGCACGGATGCGGCCCGGCCCACGAAGGGCACGTTTGTAATCGTGCCGTGCCGGGCCGGCCCGCGTGCTGCGAGCGAAGCTCAAGCACGAGCACGTCGGCACGCGACGGGCACGGCGGCACGGTCGGCTCACGTAGGGCACGGGCCGGGCAAATAAAAAAATTCAAAAAAAATTAAATATAGCTATAAAATTCAATAAAGTAAGTAAAAATAGGTATAAAATCTTTTTTAAAAAGGTGAAAATAGTTAATCGTGCCGTGCCGTGCCGGCCCGCGTGCTTCAAGTCGAGGAGAGGCCCAGGCACTAACGGGACCGTGCCGTGCCGCGGTCCATTTAAGTCGTGTCGTGCCGGGCAAAAAAAAAAGCATGCCTCACGCTGGCCCGTTTGGCCCGGCCCATTTGGCCGGCTATAAGCCATACAGCAATACTTCTAAGTACAATGGGAAACTTTACGCGGGAATATTTTTCCAAACAATCTAGGTGTCAGAGCATTATGCGAGACTACAGAAATTGGCCCAAATATCGATAGGATTCAGGAACTCCACATGCACCACGGCCATTACATGATAAAAGATACGGAGTACATGTACATGCTATCAAATGACCAACGCCGAAGCAGGTCGATCTCAAGCCGGAAGAACACACGAATAATGAAACGGATAAGGAAAAGGAAAGGCAGGAACTAGGGGCTCGTCTGATTCGTAGGGTAGGAAAAGTACTCCTATATGAATAAAAAAATTATAGGATTGGGATGGCATGTCCAAGTGAATCCTATCAGAAGAAGAGAAAGTTTGTTTGATTGTGGTGAAGGAATTTTTTCAAGAGGTTAGAGCTCATGTTATTTTCTTATGAAGTTTGTACTATAAAATTCCTATAGGATGATCAAATGACTTGGAAGGAAAAAATCCTATAGGATTTCAATCCTATACAAATCCTTTGACAATCCTATGAATCAAATGAGCACTAAGAGCATCCCCACTCGTCCCCCCCATACGGCGCTTTAATCGACCCATTTGCGGCCCGTATGGGGAGGCGCCGGCGAGATTAAGAAAATGGGGGGGTCGTTGGCTCCCAGTCGGCACCCCAATACAAAATTAAAAAAACTTTTTTTATTCATAAAAAATATTCTAGTACATATTTTTAATGGTACTCCTGCCTAGGCCGGGAGTACTCATCTGAGTAGTCGTCGAACTCGCTGCCATCGTCGTCATCGCTGGGGTCGGACGCACCGCGCGGCACGAAGCTCGACGGTGGGGAGTGCCGGATGAGTGGGCGCGGCGGCGACAGGTGCCCGCAGTTGCTGCAACCTTGTCCGGCGTCCCCATGGAGTGCGCGGTAGGCCGCCTCCTCCTTCCGCCACCACGACGTGGTAGTCATGGTGGCGTCTGCGGGAGGCAGCATCCTTCCCTCGCGCGGCCGCAGCCTTTCCAGGGACGCGAGCACGGCGGCGCGCTGGCCCGGGAAATCATCTGGGTCGCCGGCAAGCTTGGCCTGCTACGCGACCGCGGCGTATTCCGGCGCCGCATGCCAACCCGACTGCGGCTGCGCGGGCTGGAAAAGGTCGCGTCGAGGAGGGGGTTGGGGGCGGCTACTGCCGCTGCCGCTGTCCTTCGCCGGCTGCGGCTGCGTGGGCTGAAAATGGGGGTAGCGCAAGCGGGGGCTGTCGCCCTCGGCGATGTGGTCCAGGACGCTCTGAAGCGTCCGACCACCCCACCATAGCCGACGACCAGCCTCGTTGCAGTTCACCGGAGGCGGACCGTTCTCGTCGAAACTGGCGAGTTGGCTCTCCCGCCGGTTGATGAAGAAGGCGTCCCATGTCTGGTTGTTGTCGGGGTCCCAGGCGGCGTCCATCCGCTGCGCCGGCGTGAGCTCTAGGTAGTAGTGGTTGGTGATGGCCACCATGCGCGCCGTTCCCTGCGGAACGGGAGGGACAAGAACCCCGCCGGCGCTTAGCCTCCAGCCGACCGGGACGCGGTAGGCCGGATGGCAGGGGTAGCCGGAGGCGGAGAGCATCTGCGCCGCGAGCGGGGGGGTGTGGGGGTGTTGGAGGAAGCCATTGGAGTGTGATTGAAGATCTGAGTGGAGTGCCAATGGCGGCCGCGACTACATATAGGACGGGAGGCGGCGGGATAGCGCGGGAAGAGGCTGGAAAGCGCGGGAACGCAAAGCGGGAACGTGGTGGTGGGAGATTTTCGCCGCCGCGTGTCCATCGAAGGCACTCGGCGCCCGACTATCAGACTGCCAGAGCGGGCCCGCACCGCAACACGCGTGCATCCGCCGCCCCCGATTGTCCCCCTGTGGATTGGGTTCGGCCTGGGGGCGCCGGAGTCCTGTTTGGGCCCAGCCGGCGTGATTAAGAAAATAGGGGCCGTGGCTGGGCGTGTTTTTTGGCGCCGGCATCCCTTACCAGCAGCAAAGGCACTGACTGAATAGGAAATACAAGGAAATAAACTAGTAGTAGTAGAGATGCAACAGGGATCCAAGTTTGCCAGCCTGACAAACAAAAGGAAATGAACCAAGCGGTTGTGGTTCCGGCCTAGGGAAACATCTGGAGCGAGGCCATGGAGCAGAGAAGGGCCGTGCCAAACATCACACCGAGCTGCGTCTCCCGGTTTTGTTCCTGACTTCTGCATCAGCATGCCTGCTGGCTGCTGGGTATCTGTTTGAAGTTTGCAGCTCCAGAGTCCAGACCCTCTGTTGCAATTCTCAGTGCATCAGGCATTCTAGCGCCTTGCGTGGCCCGGGCGCTGCTGAGAGCGGCTTGTTTTTGTTAGAAGATTCAGAAACAAAAAACTCGTTTGATGTATGAGATAGAACTAGGGATGAAAACATAGCATATACAGACGGAATTGAGGGGTGCCACATTGGTTTCATATTTTTTGCGGAAGCGGAAACAAATATAGAAACCAAGGAAACAAACAAAAAAACAATAATGTCGAAAACATACATGGACCGAATACGGTGCAGATATGGAACATAAAGCGGATATCTGCCGGAACCAAGAGACCCTTAAATAATGCAGTAAAAATCAATCAAACCAACAAACTTGTCATGTTTCTAAGATGAAATAAAATATAACGAGATGTCGTGATAATATTAGTGTGCATAAGTTATCAACGTTGGCAACATTGAAATATCCAAATATCGTATCTAATACTAGTGCAACATTGAAATGTCAAACTAGGAACGACTCAAGAGGGACATTATGTGTGAGAACATATGACATAAACAATTAAACATGGTCTTTTTAGATACTTTTATTTTTCATATCATATCTTGGATTGTGCTTAAATGTTTCAACTAAAAGTACCGAGACAGCTGGATTTGGAAAACACCACATAGCAAAAAAGCAAACTTATTTCCGTTTCCGTGGTCGTTTCGATGGAGTATGATGTTCGTTTCAGCATATAACTTTCCGTTTCTGTTTTGCAAAAAAAATATGTTACCGTATTTTCATTCCGTTTTTGTTTTTCTGCGGAAAAGATGGAAAGTTTTCCCTCCGTTTTCATCTCTAGATAGAACTTAGAATAAACAGTGGATTCAGACGTGTTGGGTGTATATTACCTAGGGTAGTGGGGCTCGGGCGTGCTGCAGCCGTGATAATGAGTGGGCCGACATTGTGTATGCCTGCATTTTTTGTTTTGTTTTGTTTTGCAGTCAGCTATTTGTCTGAACACAAGGATATTGTATATAGTGGTAAAATATGGTGGTTGAGAGATTCATCGTGAGGTTGTTATTACCTCCCTGATTTGACATCGAAATAACCGTGATTTATGTGGATTTAATATATGGCTGTGATCCAGAATGACCGTTGAAAGATGAACTTCCCGTCTGAACAACAAGTAATATTTATTTTAGCTTTACATCCTAATCCCTTGGATTTGGCTTCAGCATATTTTTCGAGTTGGATTAAGTCTTTCCATAGCGAGAACAACAAAGTGTAAGTTACTTCATTTCTTCATGATCGCCAATGTTTGAGCTTCTTTTCATCACCAAATCCTTTTTTCCTTAGTATACTCTCACACATCATCCACACTATCAAAAGTCTAACTGCAAGTTGAGAAAGATTGTGAGCTAGCTGCGACCGCATAGCTGTCGACAAAGAACACATGATGGAGGCAGCTCGACATGCAGGTCGATCTAAAATTCTAGACGAGGAGAAACCTGTGTGAACTCGAGCCGCTCGGTTGTCTTGAGTGTCATGCACGCGCATCCGTTCATGGCGAGCGCCACGGCATACTCTCTCTGCGTATGCGACACTTCTAGGAGAGGGGATTGCTGGCTACCGAGGTCCAGAGCCCCTAACGGTATTTTCAAGTTCAGAAGAGACTCGGAAAAATTTACGTGGATACATATACATGCTATTTTTACATATTTGCGTAGTTTTTGTTAGGATTTAATTAATTAGTTTAATTAAAGGGATAATCCTCCCCATGATCGGACGCGACTCCCTGTCGCGACGGTTCCCTTGTATAAATACTCGATTCATCCATGTAATAAAGCACAGTTCGATTCATTCGCTTCTCTCTCGCTCGCTCTTAGATTCTATTCCGAACAGGTTATCAGCACTGCTCGCCGGAGCGATTCCGACGCCGGCGAACTCGCCGGAAGAAAGAAGAACGGGCAAAAAAGGTGAGAAATAGAACAACGCATCGAGGTATGATGTCCCTGTTTCTTCACCTTCAACGCGACCACGGCCGTCGCCGCCGACTAGTCGCGCGCCATCGCTACCATGGTGTAGGCTGACTTCGCTGGTTTCAGCGTCGCCAGCGCGACCTCCGCCGCTTCCTGCGTGGAGATTGGAACCAACAACGCCGCCACCGCCGTTTGTCGACGTCGACGCAGCCGCACCGCGCCTGCCGTCCCCGCCGCCGGCTCTTCCTACTTCGCCGTGCGCGGGGGTTCGCCGTCGCCTCTTGGCCCTCAACGTCCCGCCGGCGAGCTCGCCGTCAACCGGCCGCTCCGGCCACCGCGCCGGCACCTGGAGCCCGGCCGCGCTCGCTGACGGCGCCTCCAACGGCGTCGCCCCGGGGACCCTGCTCCTTGGTGGTTCCTCCTCCGAGGATGAGCGCGGCGGGAGCAACACTCGCCGTCGGTGAAAGCTGCCGCGGCGGCGTACGTGGAGGTGGCGCCGGTCGGTGGTGCTAGTCTGCGTCTCGGTCATGTCGGGAGAATTGGGGAACGAGCGATTGGGGATTTCTTTCCCTGGTCGTTTCCCTTATCCGCTCGTTTCATTGACCTGTGATATTTGTAGTACAGTACTACCGATGGATTCTTGGGCCACGGCATGCGTACTGGGCCTGCTTCTCTTGCTGTTCATTTAGTACAGTACAGTAACTATTTGCTCTAGTTTTCACTAGTACAACATTTTAGCAGATCTCTTTAACATCAAGTTCCAGCAGCAGTTATTTACTACCTGTTGTAGACACTGTTGTTTACAGTACAAATTTTTCATTAGTACTTTTCAGTTCAAGTACCATGTGTAACACTGAAAATGTGTGATGTAATATATTTCCGTGTGTGCACACGTTGAGATTTATTACATTCACCGTTTGCAATTGAGATTTTAAATCTCTTGCTAATTTAAAATGCAAAATTCAAGGTGACTTTTTCAAATTGATGTTCTGGGATCACGAGGAAGAGTGTAGATTTATCTACACCTACTATTTAAGCCTACATATTGTCATTTTTTACATTATGATTGCCTATGTGCTCTCCCATGCATTCAATTAAGTTATCGCATAAGGCATTCGAAGTGCGAGTATACAATACTCCGCTAATGCTGATAGACCTACTCCAAAATTTCTTTTGGAGATTATCTACATATGTCATGCTTAACAATTTGAAGTTCACACCGATGAGTTCAAGCCCACTTCTTGAATCTTCATCTATTTTGTATAGTTCATTACAACATAACCATGATGGATTTGATTTACCGGACGTAAATTAATATCCTCTGGTTTACCCATGTAGGTGAACGATGGCTCGAGAGTTCGATTCGCTCCCTCTCAACGGCCACAACTACCCTATATGGGCCATGGACATCAAGATCGCTCTTGCGTCCCGTGGATTAGTGCGTGCAATCCAGACCCCGGTGGAACCACCCCCGGCTGGAGTGACGCCGCTGACAGATGAGCAAAAATATGCTGCCTTGTACATCATAAGGCATCATATTCATCCAGATCTCAAATCTGAGTACTTGGAGAAAGAATCCCCTAGTACGTTGTTTCAGGCCCTCAAGACGAGGTATGAACAGCAGAAGGCAGTCGTTATGCCCGAAGCACTTCATGACTGGACTCACCTCCGACTCCAATACTTTAAGTCTGTCGGAGAGTACAATCATGAGGTTCATAAGATCAGTTCCAAACTGCGCTTTTGCGGGAAGGAACCTACTGATGCGGAGAAGATAGAGAAAACTCTGTCTACTATGCTCCCATCTGACAGGATCCTCCAGCAGCAGTACCATGCTCGCGACTACCAAGTCTATTCCGATCTTATTCATATTTTACTTCAGGCTGAAAAGCATGATGAGCTGCTCGCTAAGAATGGCTCTCAGCGTCCGGTTGGTTCCCAACCTCTACCTGAAGTTCATATGAATGTCGCGAACGGACGAAAGTTTGATAGTGGCTTCAATAGCAAGCCCTCAAACTTCAATGGTAAGCGAAAGCGCAATCGGGACAGGAAGCCTAGAAACTCAGACCATGGGAAAAGCACAGCAAAGCCAAAGTTTGACAAAACTAAACTTTGTGACAAGTGTGGATGCTACACGCACCCCACGAACAAGTGCAAAACCCCAAAACATCTGGCCATTCTGTACCAGCAATCCCAAGGACGCAACGCACCTCGAGGGAAAAGGTTTGAAGCCAACTTCAACCTTCATCCAGATGACACCGATGGAGTTGGTTGTTCACAAGATGTTCCCCCGGAACCTAGCAACGCCGTTACTCTCCGCCCGTCAGAGGACCCTAAAGGAACGGAGGACATGATGGTTGACTACGCCTCGACCGACATGTTTGGAGACTTTGACTAGTCCCGCTACCTCCTTAGTGATTGATATATTCATGTCCATTCGTGATGTTGTAATAGAACATACGTATTGTTGTCATTTATATTGTATCAGCACTTTGATATAATAAGATTGTAATCTATGTATATAAATAAAGAGTTTTTATTAATTCTTCATTTTATATATAGTTATCTACGGCGACAATCCGATGGAAGAGGAATTATGCCTTGTGGACAGTGCTACCACAAACTCTATACTGAGGGAGTTGAAATATTTCCCGACTCTCAAAAAGATGAGTGGTGATATTTTGACTATCGCTGGACGCGATACGGTAATTGTTGGCACTGGACGTGCCATATTTACCCTCACAAACGGTACACAAGTGACAATTGAGGATGCATTACTGTATCCCGATTCTTCACGTACCCTAATCAGTTATCGAGATATCCGTAAGAATGGTTTTCACATTGAAACCCATGAAGACAACAAAGAGGAGTATTTACTCTTCACAAAAGATCACGGATATGGCAAGCAAGTACTTGAAAAAATTCCTTCTCTATCGTCCGGACTGTACTATACGTACATCAAGCCCGTAGAACATGTTGCTTACAAGGTAATTTTCCAGAATGTTAACGCATTCCAAACCTGGCATGATCGCCTAGGCCATCCTGGTATCGGGATGATGAGGAAAATTACTAGCAATTCCATTGGTCACAATTTGCTTGAGTCCAAATTTCCTCAGTCATCAGACTTTGTGTGCACATCATGTGCCACGGGAAAGCTTATTCTGAGGCCTTCGCACCTCAAGATACAAGCTGAACCACTTCAATTCCTTGAACGAATTCAAGGAGACATTTGTGGTCCCATCCAACCATTATCTGGACCGTTTAGGTATTTCATGGTTCTTATTGACGCATCTACACGATGGTCACATGTGTGCCTTCTTTCCACACGGAACCATGCATTTGCCAAGATAATGAGGGAAGTAATTAAGCTACAGGCCCATTATCCAGAAAGTCGAATTAAGTCAATTCGCATGGACAATGCTGCAGAATTCTCCTCACATGCTTTCAATGACTATTGCATGGCCTTGGGGATTGAAGTTCAGCACTCTGCTCCATACGTCCACACTCAAAATGGTTTGGCTGAATCCCTAATTAAGAGGATCAAACTCATTGCAAGACATTTGTTGATGAATTGCAGCTTGCCAACGTCTTGTTGGGGTCATGCAGTTTTACACGCTGCTGACTTAATACAATTGCGACCTACTGCATATCACAGTACTTCCCCTCTGCAATTGGTACGTGGAAATCCACCTAGCATTTCCCATCTGCGTAAGTTCGGATGTGCTACATACATTCCGATCTCACCACCTCAGCGGACATCCATGGGCCCACACAGAAAACTGGGATCTACGTGGGGTACAAATCGCCGTCGATTATTAAGTACCTGGAACCCCTTACTGGGGACCTATTCACAGCCCGTCACGCTGATTGTATATTTGACGAGGAACATTTTCCGGCATTAGGGGGAGATTTCAAGTACCAGAAAGAATGCCCGGAAATTGATTGGAATGCTCTTGCCATTTCAGCCTCCGATCCACGTACCCAAGAGACCGAACTCCAAGTTCGGAAAATCCTGAATTTGCAACATCTTGCAAATAATCTGCCAGATTCATTTACTGATCTAAAAGGTGTCACAAAATCCTTGAATCCGGCCAGAAATGCGCCCGAAAGAGTGGAGGTACCAACTAAAACCACTCAACTACCCGTTCCTAAAAAGAGGGGGAGTAGTACGGCCTCTGACCCGGATCCTGTTTCTCGCAAGCAGCAAAGGAGAGCGAGGAGAAACTCCTCAAAGTCAGTAAATGCAAGTCAGCTCAACGTTGACAAACACCTTATGGGTAGTATACACCCAGTGGAAGGGCAACCTCCACAACCCAGCTCCAGCTTGCACACACTGGCTGGGACATCGGAACACCTAGACTCACGCGTATTGGGAAATCACGAAGAGTCATCAAGGGTGCACGAGATATCCATCAACTATATCGATTCTGGAGAATCATTCAACCGTAAGTCTACGATTGTCGACACTTATTTTTCTGCTACAATTGCAAATACCCTTCTTAATGATCATGATCCAAGGACTATCGTTGAGTGTGAAAAACGCTCCGACTGGCCTCAATGGAAGGATGCAATACAAGCAGAATTAGCCTCGCTTAATAAAAGGAAGGTATTCACAGAAGCAATACCAACACCTCCCAGTGTTTTCCCTGTGGGATTCAAATGGGTTTTCCTCCGGAAACGGAATGAGAACAATGAGGTGGTGAGATACAAAGCAAGGCTCGTAGCACAGGGTTTCACGCAGAGACCCGGCATTGATTTCAATGAGACATATTCTCCAGTTATGAGTGGTATCACTTTCCGATATTTAATATCTTTGGCAGTGCAAAATCGTCTATCTATGCAGTTGATGGATGTCGTGACTGCATATCTTTACGGGTCACTAGATTCGGACATTTACATGAAGGTTCCTGACGGAATCTTTGTCCCGGATGCAAGTGCAAAACGCAACATGTATTGTGTAAAACTGAACAAGTCTTTATACGGCTTGAAACAGTCGGGGCGGATGTGGTACAACCGACTTAGTGAGTTCCTTCTTCGGAAGGGTTACTCCAACAGTGATGACTGCCCATGTGTTTTCATCAAGAAGTCCTCTTCAGGATTTTGCATCATTTCCGTGTACGTCGATGATCTCAACATCATTGGCAACGCACAAGATATTGATGAAGCACGCAATCATCTAAAGAGGGAATTTGAGATGAAGGATTTGGGTAAAACCAAATTTTGCTTGGGTCTCCAACTCGAGCACCTTCCCTCAGGAATAATGGTACACCAAGCTGCCTATATCCAGAAAATATTGGAGAAATTTAAAATGGACAAATCCTATCCGTCTAAAACTCCCATGGTGGTTCGATCTCTAGACGTAGAGAAAGATCCGTTCAGGCCGAGGGATGATGGAGAAGAGATGTTGGGACCCGAGGTTCCATATCTCAGTGTCATTGGAGCACTTATGTATCTTGCAAATTGTACGAGACCTGACCTCGCATTTGCAGTGAATCTACTTGCTAGACACAGCGCAGCTCCCACCAAACGCCATTGGGCGGGAGTCAAGAATGTCTTTCGATATCTCCAAGGCACAAAGGATCTTGGCCTATTCTTTCAGTTCAGAGAAACCTGGACTCTAGTATGATTGGATACGCTGATGCTGGCTATTTATCTGATCCCCATAACGCCAGATCGCAGTCCGGCTTTGTGTTCCTACATGGTGGAACTGCCATATCATGGAAGTCTTCAAAACAGACTCTGGTTGCAACGTCCACCAATCATTCTGAAATAATTGTAATATATGAAGCATCACGCGAATGTGTGTGGCTTCGCAGGATGATAAACCACATACAACAGTCATGTGGAATTGGTTCTATCGAATCACCTACCATTATCTATGAAGATAATGCGGCTTGTGTTGCACAGATGCAAACAGGATACATCAAGAGCAATATCACTAAGCATATTGCCCCTAAGTTGTTTTTCCCCCATGAACTCCAAAAGAGTGGGGAAATCAACATCTTGCAAGTCAAATCATGCGATAATCTCGCTGATCTTTTTACTAAGTCTCTACCAACTTCAACATTCCAGAGATACATTCATGGGATTGGTATGCGACGGCTTCGTGATTTGCAAGAGTCAGGGGGAGTATCTTCCTGAACTATTCCTGTTCAAAGCATCATATTATACTCTTTTTCCCTTTATGAGTTTACTTTTCAGGTTCTCATTAAGGTTTTTAATGAGATAATATCAACATAAGATTATATGTCATACTTTCTATTTTCCCCACCGGGGTTTTTAGGGAAGTATACACGACATATTTACTGCCTCCCAAATTCTATGGATATAATTCATATTGAGTTAGCGGAGACAATAATCATTATATGTTGGATCATTTTCTCCTTATTTTCCCACAGGGTTTGAAGGAGTTTTACCAGCATATACTACACTACTCCTCATATTTTTCCCACAGGGTTTTTGGAGGAGATTATTCCAAGGATGTTCGATGACAAGCACAAGGAAGGATTAGGGGGAGTGTTAGGATTTAATTAATTAGCTTAATTAAAGGGATAATCCTCCCTATGTAAACCGTGGTACGGTTGCCGGGCAACCGTCGCGGCGCTCCTCTCGCCCCCCCACGATCGGACGCGACTCCCTGTCGCGACGGTTCCCTTGTATAAATACTCGATTCATCAATGAAATAAAGCACAGTTCGATTCATTCGCTTCTCTCTCGATCGCTCTCAGATTCTATTCCGAACAGTTTTGTTTGGAATCCGTTATATTGTAGGTTACATAAGAATCATAAAAGGTGAAAGAACTCATTTTACTTGTTTTGTGCAAGATCACATATGAGAAGATATTCTCTACAAATGGTGTACATAGTAGACGCATATAAGTACTTGTACATTTAAAAAAAAAAATTAAGTAGCAAAAAAATGTTTTAAAAAAACTAGAGCACTGAGCTCGGGAGCTATACGTGATTTTCGCACATCCAGACCAAAAAGCCGGCACTGGGCGACGACACCGGACAGGTTGTTGATGGTTCAGGTACCGCGAGAAGGGCCAAGTTCCGCCCACGAGTGCCAACAAACATCTATCAGCATCAGCGCTTTACACACCACCCACCCCTCACTCTTCCCCCCCGTCTCTCCCACACGGCAGCACGAGCACGCACGCAACAGAGCGCGGCCATGGCGACGCCGAGGACGATGAGAGCCGTGCAGTACGACAAGTACGGCGGCGGAGCCGAAGGCCTCAAGGTAACTTTCCCTCTGTTCGCAACTGGACTGAACTGAACATCATGTGTGTGTTTCAGACTTTCAGTGACGACACTAACTCTGGAGGTGAATCTCTTTCAGCATGTGGAGGTGCCGGTCCCGTCGCCGAAGAAGGGCGAGGTGCTGCTCAAGATGGAGGCGGCCAGCATCAACCCAATCGACTGGAAGATCCAGAAGGGCATGCTCCGGCCCTTCCTCCCCGGCAAGTTCCCCTTCACGCCAGGTAAAAATTAAGCTTCAGACTGAGACATGGCTACCGAAATTCAGTTCCGTGACCATCCAACTTGGTTGCGGCGACAATCGCTCAATAGAAATCGCATGAAGCCGGCTAGTGATTTCGCCGGCTAGTTCTTTCTGAACTGACTGATAAACTCAAGCAACAGTTGCAGATTCTAGTTCTAGAGATAACGGCTCGATCGTGGGCTAAAACTGACGGATGCATCCGTTAACATGGGCTAAGGATAGGATAAGACCGCTCACGGCTCACCATGTTTTTTGCTGAACTCTTTGCCATGGCGAAACATGCAGTTGGCGATCTAGCCGGCGAGGTCGTGGAGCTGGGCAGAGGCGTGACCAGCTTCAAACCAGGAGACAAGGTCATCTCCATCAGCTTCCCGGTAAGGAGAACGCAATGTCCATTATCCTGCCATTCGGTGTTTGATCTGTACCGATCAGTATTCAGTGTTCTGAACTTCCGACTTCTGAGAGAGACGATCGGTGACTGCAGAGCGGCGGCGGGCTTGCAGAGTACGCGGTGGCGCCGGCGGCGCTCACGGTGTCGAGGCCGCCGGAGGTGTCGGCCGTCGAAGGCGCCTGCCTGCCGGCCGCCGCCAGCAGCGCGCTCCAGCTGCTCAAGGCCACCGGGGTCAGCAGCTTCGACGACAAGACGTCCAGCGCCCCCGCCGGCCCGAAGAACGTGCTGGTGACCGCGGCGTCCGGCGGCGTGGGCCACTACGCGGTGCAGCTGGCCAAGCTCGCCGGCCTGCACGTCACGGCCACCTGCGGCGCGCGCAACGTGGACTTGGTCCGTGGCCTGGGCGCCGACGAGGCCCTGGACTACAAGACGCCCGAGGGCGCGGCGCTGCGGAGCCCGTCGGGCAGGAGGTACGACGCGGTGGCGAACTGCGCCGCGGGCGTGGCCTGGCCGGCGCTCAAGGCGGTCCTGGCCGACGAGGGCGGCACGGCGGCCGACGTCACGCCGGGGATCCGCGCCGCGCTCACGTCGCTGCTGCAGAAGGTGACCTTCGCCAAGAAGAGGCTGGCGCCGCTGATGCTGGCGCCCAAGAGGGAGGAGATGGAGTGGCTGGTGGAGATGGCGAGGCAGGGGAAGCTGAGGACGGTGGTGGACTCGACGTACCCGCTGGGCAGGGCGCAGGAGGCGTGGGCGAAGAGCGTCGACGGGCACGCCACCGGCAAGATCGTCGTGGAAATCGGAGGCGCTGAATGACCATGGATCATTCGTTGTACTCCGTATGAATTGACACTAGTATATGATGCTGCAACCGTTGCTAGCTTGTAGTAGCTTCTCTGTCCCACAATATAAGATGTTTATCGAAGGAAAATGACTTGCTACAACGTTTTATATGATGCGACGACGGAGGGAGTCTGTCATTGTGTAAATTGGATTTGCTTCGAACTTCGAGTAATTGGAGAGTTTTTTTTTTTACGGGGAGGCAGCGAGTTGATGCAATGCAAGTGCAGTCCCAGGTCGCAGCTGTACATTTGATTTTTTTTTTTTTAGGATAAGCTGTACATTTGATTAGCAATCTAAATGCCAAGGCCATGGTGTCCACTATCCAGAGCAGCAGCTCTAGGCCGGCCTACCAAGCAAACCCATCGCATACATTCAGGAGCATAGAAGCCCAATGGGTTCAGAGCTGAGTGGAGCTGTGGCCAGTATCTACGTGCAACCGGCAACTTATGCGAGGAACAGGAAAATGACAACCAAAATAGCTCTTCCGAAACACATTGCAAACAAATAAAGGTCCGTCTTGAAGTTTAACTGAAAATAAGCTGGAAACGAAAGAACACTGCAATGAAGATTGGACCGTTCAGACACTGTTTAAAAGAAAAGAAAAAACAAAAATTCAGATTGGGGGTGACACTACAAGACTAACTAATATTACCTCTGTCCATTAATATAAGACGTATTAGCTTCCTAAAACGGCATACATTAAAAAACGGAGGGACTATAACACCCGTTCAGCTTAACTGTAGATGGAACTATTCCCTCGATATATGTTCTTATTCCTGAGATCGCTTTCGGGATATCCGTGCGATTACTCATGCGACAGAGTCCTAACGTGGTGAGACCACACTGGCCTGCAGTGGGGTCCAATGTAAGGCACTCGAGTGATGTTGCGTTCTTGAGAATATGGCATGCCAGCTCAACCAAGCTCTTCGCCGAGTAAAACCTAGCGATCTCGACACTCTTGAGCTTGCCATGGCAGTATCCTGGCATTTGCCGAAAAGGTGAGGTGTCTACAAAAATAGATTCAGGTTCCAGGCGCTCTGTATCTATCCATACCTGAGGATGAGAAAATAATTAGATCAATCGTTCAACCATAGCCATTGATTATATTTGCAGGATGAACAATAACTTACCTTAAGTATGAATGTCTCCAAGGAGGGGGCAGCATGGAGAAAAGAAACCAGAGATAAATAATCATAGGTGCAAACAAGAGAAATTTTCAAGTACTTCAGGTGATTGAACTTGCTACGCGTCATTGTCGTGGTGAGCTTCTGCATAAAGATGGCACATTAATATCCCAAGGTACGACTACTGCTATATTCATATTGCTAGTCATTGGGGCGTAAGTACCTCATCAGTAGAAGTAGAAGTAGTAGATATGGTAAGACTTTCAAGATTCGGAGCTCTGGATGGAAGCTTTTTACGTGCATAATAGATAATACGGCAGGAACAGTCAATTTTAAGGTTTTTCAATTGCAATGACTCACCAAGCAAGAGCTTTAATTTGTTACCAAAAAACTTAAAACTGGAAAGAGATGGAGCTTCCTGTTTTATCATTTGCAAGCAGCGGTAGCATTGAGATACCTTCAGGCAGCTGAGCTGCTGAAGCAGGAAAGGTAGCTTCAGCCTACGTATCTCAGAACATTTCCTGAGCTCCAAAAGCTGCAGAGCAACACAGCTGGAAAGAAGGCACGCTAACTCATCCCCAGTAATACCCACATCACACAGATTCAGTGTCGTCAGGCTTCTCAACCTACCAAGTCTGACAGTGGGACGGAAGGCACAATTCACAAGGCGAAGATGTCCAATGGAGCTTCCAGTCTCATCAGATAGAAGTGGACATGGGAAGTTGTACTCTCCAATCCTTGAAAGCATGTCAAGGGAGAGTTCTTCAATTCCAGCTGTAATAGCAATTTGAAGCCAGCTATGAATACAGCTACTGGCCTTGGCATTGTTAAAATCTTTAAATTCAAGCTTGAGTGTCTTCAAGCCCTTGCCTGAGTGGTTTTTCAGAATCGGATCAACTCTGCTGGCGAAACTGCCGAGTGGAACATAGCCTATACTGAAGCCATCAAAAACGAGGTGGGGATGGCTTCTCCAGGAACGATAGAAGGCACGAGACACACAAGCAGCGCGAGCAGCATCTCGCAGCAGCATTAGGGAATGTATGTGACACCATATGTCCTGCATGCACAAGCATGGGAGAATAAGTTAAACAATGGAATTTCAAAGATATATACAGAGTACAATTCTAGCAATGTGGGCACTGTATAGAGAAGTTTTCTCCCCGAGTGTAGTTACTTGTTGCCCCAGCAAGGTATTACAGATTAACTAGGGTGAAATATACTCTTACTTGAATTACATGTGGAGCTGTCACCAACATTCTTTTCTATGCAGCAAGATGAATGGAAGATGTTTTATGTTGCACAACATCATGCTATAATAATCAATAATGTCAATGCAAAAAAGAAAGAGGCCAAACACATTAATTTCACGCAGATACAAATTGTACATCTGAAATAACACCCAGAAAGTTAACAGCTTTGGCAGCTATCGAGCAATGCATGGCATAAACCTAGGTAATAATAAGAGCAAATGGCTTCTATACCATTGACAAATGTTGCAATGGCTGATTTGCCATCCAACAAAGTCGCAATGCTTATATACCAAACACAAACAGATTTTATTGCTTACATACCACTGAGTGTTAGTCTACCGTTACCTATGTCCATTAAGATGCCAAAATGACTGCTTTACCCACAATGGGAAAAAAGCAAAGATTTGTCGAACATGTCTAGAATTTGTTTACATCATATTTGTGTGTTCGTTTGCATGTAGTTCATGTTGTAGCAATTGTAGGTCGGATGAAACTCCAGTTGAGTGTGTGAAGGTGAGATGTCGAGTTGTCGTTTGTTCGATGATGTACTGTCGCGAGAAGAAGGCTACTACGTGAAGGTGTGGCCTGGATGGTCAAATTGTTAACCCACTGACTCGGTGTGGTCAGTCAGATACTCAGATATAGATTAGTTGGTTAGTACATGCATTGAAGTTGTTAGACGCATGCATAGCTTAGTTACCTAGCTAGCTAGAAGATTGGTTACTTGGCGCATGCAGTCAGGTCTTCTTCAGTTGTCTAGCTAAAAGCTTGGTTTTTTTAAACAAGCTAAAAGCTTGGTTAGTTAGCGCATACAGCTATAGCTAAAAGAGGTTACTACGTGAAGCTTGGTTAGTCGCCGATGTGGTGGGGTGAGTGAATGGACTTAGTGCGTGAGTGTGGCGTGTCCAAACCTATTCAGCGTTGAGTTTGCTTCAGTTTTCTTTTTGTCTTTCTTCTGCTCAAAACTAAGGGCAAAATTGGAATTTTCAGATAATCTAACAAGAAAACGGAGGTATGCTAACACCCAACTCACGGCAATGGTAAATAAGCACTAAAATTTGTTTGTGTTCGGTATATAAGCATTGAAGCTTTGTCAGTGGCGGAGCTGGTATAGAACGATTGGGTTCAACTGAACCCAATGATTTTTGCCAAACCTTTCACTAAATTAGTCCCGCCATTGAATTTTAGAGAAAGATTCTACCATAAACAGTAGAGCTGAACCCAACGGTGTTGCACTCTAGCTTCGCCACTGAGCTTTGTTGAATGGCAAATAAGCCATTGCAGCAGTTGTCAATGGTATAGAAGCAATTTTCTCTAGTAACTAAGATGAGAAGATGATAGGTTAAACGGACTAGGTAAACTATTAAGAAAGATTAAGAGCACCCTACTGGGGCGCTCTCTCAGCCTATCCACAACATACGGGTGGCGCCCAGGGGCAGGGCTCTGATCTATATACTACTCCCTCCGATCCATAAAATGTGTCGCTACTATAGCTATAAATTTGTGCTTTGCATGTGCAAATCCTCCGACACTTAATACGGACCAGAGGGAGTACTTGTTTGACTTGTACTGCAGCAATTCGTACTTTGTACTGCACGCATAGGTAGGTATCCCACGGCCCCTACCTCGTCCTCACACACATGCAAGACTTCTCTCCCCACCCTTTCGGATTTCGGTCTCAGCACCCACAGCCGCGCCGTCCTGCCAGCCATGCATGTCCGCCTCCGCCTGCGGATAACTGGATCCCAAGTTCCCAACTCCGCCTCCCACGCAGATATAGACAAGATTTGGAGAGGTGGTAGCAGATAGAGAGGCGGCGGGGGCGGGGAGGAGGAGGCCGAGTGGGAGCGGGGATGGCCTCCAAAACAGGAGAATGTGCAACCTGTGACCGGTGCGAATCGCCTCCTCACTGGCAGGGTGAAGCTCTTCACAAATACCCTTCCTGATCTGATTCCCGGTAGTATTGCCACAGATGATGGCGTAGGTCAAAGGGAGCATCGAGATGGGCAGGAGCATGAGGTGGAGAAGGCCAAGTGGAGAGGAACTGCGACTGTGGAGGATTGTTCTTCAGCTGTTGTTCATCGAGCACCATGAATCACGTTCTCCTCTTCACTCAGGTACGGAAGCTGTTGTTCATAGCTCGTTGGGTTAAGACATGGGTCATGCAGTGGCAGCTGCAGCTTGCTTGTCAGTGAGTTGTTATCATATAAATCACCACTGACAAGAGAATGACACTTTTAAGCAACACAAGCCGCCCTTCCCTAGAGATAAGAGCCCCCTTCCAATCCACGAACAACGCATCCATTCCAAGCCCCCTAGAGACAAGAGCAACACAAGCCAATACAAATAGCTACTAATACAGCAGGACTGTCAGAAATTGCAGCGCTAATGATCTGTTAGTTTTTTTACTTAGCAAACATAAGTGAACAATTTCAGCAGTGGAGCGGTGATGATGATTTTGTACTTGCAGTAGGTCCTTCGAAATCACTACTTAATAGTGTACCTCTGGAAGTTCTGGCCCTGAATATATCATTTTTTTGCTACCATGAGAATCATCATCTTGACCGCAGGGAGATCCATTTCTTATAGCAGAAGCAATCAATCCATCTGCAATACATCATTGTTAAGGTAAGCACCAGCACTAATGGAACAAACAACAAAATCAAGCATTTCCCAGCATACAATAATGACTTGAACATTTGATTCAGTAAGAAAAAACAGTACTGGTCATTTGTTCTTTTTGCATGTTGCAATTACCCAGAAACCTCAAACTTGTTCAATCCTTTCATGTAACTATTTTTGTTAAATCATCTCGTCTTAAGAAATGTTCAACCCTTTCATCTTGAAATGTGTTCAACCCAACCTACCATTCCAATGGAACACATTAGCCAGCCAGTGAGATCTATATCCTCTCCAAACAACCATTGCATTACTCCCTCAAAGTTCCAGCTTCGCCCACATAGTGCCTAAACAAGGCATTAGCCTCCATGCCTTGTTCAATCTACAATGTAGTGTTGGAGACGGTCATGCATCCTAAGAAAGGTGGGGTTTTTCTCAAGGGCTGGGGTCCACATGAATCCTAAAAAAGGCCAGGCCAATGTAAACAGTATCCTGCTTATCAACTGATGGTATCCTCTACTAAGAAGAGCTCTACAACCCAACCTTAGTGAGGAACTTTCTAAGTTATTATAAGAAATAATAATACTTCAGCACATGCATTGACCCAACAATGCCGAGTGCCAAGTCCAAGCATCTCTACAGAACCCTTAATTAATTCCTTGTAAAATAATAGACCCACACCGACAACTACCAGTCAGTCGCAAAACAGTAGTAGAGTCTAGATGTATCAAGTTATGTTTAGCCACATGACCATCGTCAATCAGAAAAAAAAAATCCTTTTCCTCTCGTTCCTCTGATTTCCCTCATGTTCTTTCGATACATCAAAGTTAGAATTTGTTTAGGGTGAAACAAACAAACATTGGCTAGCCAGCCGATTTAGAATGAATCAGTTGCTCCACCAGGAAAAAGATGTAAGCTTTTTTATTCCGGCTTAGATCAAAATCTGAAAGAACCATCTACAGTAAGATAAAAAGGCAGAAAATCACATCCTAAAACATCAGGCGGGCATGATACACTATGGATGCAGGGCACAGCACAGCACACATAGAAGAAGCAGCAGCAGATATGGAGCAGGGCCAGTATGAGAGGCAGCTTACCGCGGATCACCTGGCGATAACGCTGCAACCTCTCCCTTAACTCCAGATTCCGGTCCATGGGAGAAGGACCGATATGATGAGAGAGACAACAAGGCGTCGACCTCCGCTGGCTGTTCTGTTGAGCGGCCGGCGAGGGAACGAAATTGGCGGGAGAGATGGGGGTGAGATCAGGGGTGGATGCGAGTTATCTTCTTCTTTCTCTACCTTTCTACTTCTGGGCAGAGTTGAGGTCTGGGACGTCATTTTTATTTCCACTTTTACCCCTGCGAGTTAGGAAATATTACACCTCCACCAAGTGACACGCCTGTTCGTTGTTCCGATTTGAAAAGAAGAAGAAGAAAAAGATGGACATCCCCGATCGACGAGTGCTCCGTCTTCCGCCACCGCCGGATCGCGCCGGTCGCCGTGGGCTTCGGGCTGCCCGAGGAGATTCTTCCGGCGTACCCGTTCGAGCAGAGCGTCGTGCCACGGAAGAACACCGAGGCCGATGCCGCACGTGCCGCTCCACCCGAGCGACGCCGCCGCTGTGGATCAGAAGAAAGACCCCGTAGAGCGAGCTTCCTCGCATGCTTGCTGCCTCGAGCGCGGCATCCCCTTCCTCTGCATCTGCATCACTAGACGGTATCCTGTGCGATGATGACGGCCGTCGGCACTGCGTCATATCCACCTATGGCTTTTGCCGCTTCTGTGTTCATGCATGGTCGATCGTCTTGAATCTCACCTTCTACTATATCAAAGTAGTGTCTACTTCCTCCTAGACACTCATTCTTTTTTTTTTTTGAGAAACACAGTACAAATGCAGAATCTCACAAACACGCACACTTAATGTGCGGGAGACGGTGGCGAAGGAATCAGAGGCGGCTGATGCTAGCGTACATTCGGAGAGCCAGATTGTGTCGACGAGCACGTCAGGTAGCGAGCGGCGAGTGGGCACCGAGAGCGGAGTACGACATCATCGGATCCGGTCACCGGGGAGAATACGACGACCTGAATCCCGATTCCTCGCCGCCTCTCACGCATCCGACAACAATGCCTCCGCCGGGAACTCCTCTGCTACCCCCTCTCTCCCGACTCCCGTGCAGATACCTCCTGTTTTTGTATTCTGCCTGCTCATTGACCTCCTCGACCCGCTCCGCTGCACACAGTCGCTCGCTCGCGGTGGTGCGCGAGTAGGCCAAGTATATCATGGCGGATTTGTTAGATGCGGAGCAAGTGGAGAGATTGCATGGTTTCCCGTTCAAATTCTTATTGAATCTGCTGATTTCTTTCGCATGCATGTTCCAGCCTGGCTTCCAGAGTTGCGTTCAGAAGGTCCAACGAGTGTGTGTGGATTGATGTTGCCCGGCAGCTTGTTTTGCTTCTGATTACCCCTGTGCTTCTTACCTTCCCTTTACAACCAACCAGGGTTCAAGGAAAAGCATACTCCACTCAAGTCTATCGTGGTTTGCAACAATGCCTCTAGGGTCATGATGTTATTATTTACCTATGGTTATTGTGTTAGTGGTCATGCCTATATATATCAGTGCTTCCAGTACATCATTGTCTCGCAGAGTGTAAGTACACATATTTCTTCAGAATTTAGATGTGCAAATCGTTCAGTTTATTGACATACTAAGCATATTTTTGTCAGATTTTATAAGCGGGAGCAGTGGGGACCCAAGAATGATTTAAAGCCCGGGCAAACAGTAAATTTAAAGGCTAATAACACTATTTTTTATCATGGTTGCCATCAAGATTAGGCTGCGCCGCCGGCCTGAAGACCGGGCATGTGCCCAGGCTTAGGGACGGTTGGATCCGCCTATGAGCGGGAGAGTGCCTACACATAGAAGCCTCTTATTGAATGTTGGTTTGTTCGGAAGTATATATCAGATGTAAGCTAATGTTTATTATTGGTTTCAAATTCATGCTCTTCTTTTTTCCCGCGCGAATGCCGATATGTCTCATGGCAAGCTAATTAACACGCATAACTTCTAAATTTCTTTTGTTCTTGGTTCTTTTTAAAGTGTCAAATATATTCTTAAAGTCGTCTGGCTCTGAAAGATATTGGGTGGACCCCACGCGATGCAAGTGGTAAACTCCATGTATCTACGCCAGGTAGACCCAATAGATGGGGTCGATCGGTCAGGAACGGGTTTAAACCGAGTATATCACAAAATCAGTGATATGTGTTAAGGATCTACACAATGTATGGTGATTTAGTTATTCTGGTCAAACCTTGTGGTCCTCTGCCTTTGACCGTCCAAATTGTCATGGTTTGTCATACGATTCCATTCTGCTCCCATTGTCGTTGCACCGTCTGGCGTCGCCGGTGAGACCAAGCTATGCGGCATGTTGGAAGAAAATCCTATACGAGCCTGCTTGCACGACCCAGTTCGTCTGGCGCCTTACGATGCCTCAAAGACCATCTCGATAATCATATTTTCCTCCTGATTTGCTACATGTTCGACTCCGGTCGTTTCAACAGAGGTCATATATAGGTTTTATTTCCCGACATGTTGCTGAAAGAGCAAGATGCTACTATTCACCATATGAACGCCATTGCTGCCACTGATAACCGTGAACCTAACACGCGATCTAAGACCGGCAGTGAAACCCTCGAATGAATGGCCCTGTCTAGCCAGTTTGAGAGCTTTTGGAAGGGATAATAATACGGCAGTTCGTTATCCAGCAGCAAAAAAGCCACGTCACGTCCACGTGTTGCAGGCCTTTTCTTCCCCGCGACCCAAATTGTCCCTTCCCAACCTCACACGCCTTGGAGATTCGCGCAAGGCCGGTGCTGCGACGACGACGATGGCATCTTCGTTATTACCCTGCATCTCCATGGGCAGAGATGCCACCGACTGCCCTGCCCAACCAGATCTCGCTGCCGCTACGTACACACACTACAAAGCCCGGCCCACACCACAGAGCGCTCACTCATAGTAATCACACCATCACCGGTCGGCCAGCCAGTCAGTGCTCTGCTCCCGCTCCATTCCAGTCCACTCCCGTGCTCCCACTCTCCGAGCTACCAGCCAAGCTCCAGACGCCGACCCACCACCATCCGACAGCAATGGACGCGCGGCGGCGGGCGACGCTGCTCTTGACGGTGTTCCTGGCCCTGGCGGCGACGGCGGCGGAGGCGTACAACATCACCAAGATCCTGGGGGAGTACCCGGAGTACTCGCAGTTCAACAAGCTGCTCACGGAGACGCGCCTGGCCGCCGACATCAACAAGCGCCGCACCATCACCGTCCTCGTCGTCGCCAACGGCGACATGGGCGACCTCGCCTCCGCCGGCCGCACGCTGCAGACCAAGCGACACATGCTCCAGATGCACGTCCTCGTCGACTACTACGGCGGCAAGAAGCTACACCAGCTCGCGCACGGCGTCACAGCCTCCTCCTCCATGTTCCAGGTACCACCTTCCTCCTTTTCCTCCTCGCTCAACAGTCGAGAGTCGAGACCCGGGCGGTGACCTCTGTTTCTCCCCCTGTCGGTGAGGCTCAGAAAGAACTGACTTACCTACCGTTGGTCACTGTTAGTATTACAGTAGATCTTAACATCATTACACAGTTTTAGCTTTGAGGCTTGAGCCTTTAAAACTGGAGACTGTTAGCTTTAACTGTTTGCGCTAAAAAAAAGCTCTATAGCTGTGTTTGCGTAGTATCAGATTCTTGTATTTTGCTTTGCTTTTAGCAGCAAATTTATTGTAGTAGTAAGATTTTGTCAGAAAAAATATAAGTAGAAAGAAGAACATATTGAAACTATTATAGTGCAATTATTCTCCAAAAAACATCATGAATCCTTCTTTTGCATGATTTGCCTAGATGTTCTTTTGCTGTTTGCAGAAAGCCACCATATCATTGCTCAGCTGGAGCGCAGCTTCATGATATGATAGAGTAGGTGGTAAGGTGGGGTTCTCGATAGAATAGTGAAGCTCCCATCAATGGTGGTCTGGTGGATGCCCTGCCCATGCATGCTCTACCAAAGCTAGGCAGGAGCAGGCCACTAATAAAAGTTTAAAGCGATGATACTGCAGATAACCACCACCCAAATGCGGAATCACTGGTGCACTTTGTACACTAATTGACAAAGAAGTATTTGCAGCACGTCTCGGCCAAATGAACATTGCCGTTAACGTTTCAACTAACCGGTTTTTGTTCGAAAACGACATGACGTATGTCGCTCTCGAAGCTGGGCCGGCGATGTTTTATTATCTATCTACGTGCACATGGACATGCTGGCCGGTCTCTTCATTATCGATAAATTATTGACCTGTCTGATTATGAGCGCTGTCCAGTCACTGCACTGTAAACACGGTCGCCGTAAGTCAAACGCTTTTTCTGTCCACTTTTTAACAAATTTATGGCACCCGGAATCCCTCGATCGGCTACCTACCGGAACATTTGAAAACTATGAGAATTTGAAGTCCCAAGGCAAGATCTCCGCGTTTTGCTACAGTTTTAAACCTTGGAGTGATGGATTCCTTATCTGTTCAGAACTTGCACGCAGAGCGTCCATCTGTTGCTAATTTGCGGAGTCAACAACCCAGGTTTTGCTTAACCTTTTTTGCCGGGAAGCCTCCTAAGTCCTAACTGCAATAGACGTTCTGTCTGTTGCACGTACGAAATGTACTGGTTTCAGAATTAGTTGGTCATTATTAAGCTTTGCATTTGAATGGGTCTCCATCAGCACGGGCACGAATTAGGTGAGCTAAAATTTGTCCACAGGTGCAGCATCCATCAGATTAAATTCCCATAAATCCGGTTCGAAATTGCTCTAATTATGATATTGTTAGTGCGAAACCTACTCTAATTATTGGCTGCAATTAACTAGTAACTGAAATGGATGATTGATTGATTGTCGTCGTGCAGGAGTCCGGGGCGGCCCAGGGCATGTCCGGGTACGTGAACATCACCCAGCACCGCGGCGGCAAGGTGACGTTCACGGCCGAGGACGCCGCCGACGGCTCATCGGCTGCGAGCTTCGTCAAGGCCGTCAAGGAGATCCCCTACGACCTGGCGGTGCTCCAGGTCAGCGGCGTGGTCGCGTCCCCCGAGGCCGAGGCGCCCGTGGCGGCACCGGCGCCGGTCAACATCACGGAGCTCCTCTCCAAGAAGTACTGCAAGAGCTTCGCGTCCCTGCTCGCAGCCGACGCCGAGGCCTTCAGCAACATCAACGCCACCAAGGACAACGGGCTCACGCTCTTCTGCCCCGTCGACTCCGCCGTGGCCACCTTCATGCCCAAGTACAAGAACCTGACGGCCAAGGGCAGGACGGCCATCCTGCTGTTCCACGCCGTGCCGGACTACTACTCCCTGCAGCTCCTCGAGTCCAACAGCGGCAAGGTCAGCACGCTGGCCACGTCGAACATGGCCAAGAAGGACTACAGCTTCGACGTCGAGAAGGACGGCGACACCGCCGCGCTCGACACCAAGGTGGGCGCGACGGCGTCGGTCAAGGCCACAGTCAAGGACGACGACCCGCTCGCCGTCTACGCCATCTCCAAGTTCCTGCAGCCCAAGGAGCTGTTCAAGGTCGCCAAGGACCTGGCCCCGGCGCCGGCGCCCGCGGGTCCTAAGAAGAAGACGACCAAGAAGAAGCCCTCTGCGGCCTCCTCGCCCTCCGACGAATCCGCAGACTCGCCCGACGCGTCTTCGGACGACGACGCTGCCGACAAGGCCAATGCCGCCTCGCTGTCCGTGTTCGCCGGGTGGATGACAACGGCCGCCGCGGCCACCGTCGCGGCCTTGGCGCTGGCTGCATAAGGTGTGTTCAGTGGTGTGGTCCGTGCCAGAGTTCTCCTTTTTTTTTGTCTGTTCATTCGATGTCTCCCTTGTTATTAGTGCAAAAATAAGAAGGGCTCTTTTATTTATATTTATTACCACGGCATTCAGAAGAAGAAAAGGAAGGAAGGAAGAAACTTCGACGGCATTCTTGTTTATTTTTATTTCGTTGTGATTCCATTTTGTAATGTTTTTTTTTTTTGGTGGGTTGGAGTGTGTTTATATATATGAAAGACACGGTCAAGTTTAGAATGCTACTCTGTATTTTTTTTGCAATAGAGAATGTTAAGCTTGAACTCCTTCATGATTGCCTTTCAAGCTGTCCAAAGTAAGCTTTCCGAATTTAGAGTCATATGCTCCATATCAACATATGAGCAAACAACGAAGGATAAGTGTGTTAGGATGCAAAGTGGAGCATGCCATGTGATTGGCTTTGCTTGTTCAGCTTGTAAAGGTGACGATGCGGGCTCAGTTTGACTTTTAAGAATGCTAATGTTAGTTTTTGTTTATGTGTTACCATATCACTTTGCCAGATCACTCCGGCTCACTCGACGGAGAGTCGGTATTGATAACGTGTCGTACAATCACTACCGGCTGCCCGATCCGGAGGGTGTATAACGTAGTCGAAATAGTCGAAGGAGATAGAGTCGCGAAGAACACGCGTACAAAAAGTAAATTGACACATGGCGTATGAAAAGTACTCTCATCTGTGCGAAGTACGTGTCCGTTTTTTTTTTTTGAAATAAGGCATACTTTATTACTTATGAATTATTGTACATCATCCGCTATTACAGCACAAATAAAATCAGGAAGTTCCTCTTGCCAGACAGTTAACAATGGCCCCTCCGAGTGACTAGCGAACACATGTGCGGCCATATTAGCTTCAGTATATGGGGGAAGAGACAGAAGGATAAGACCCAACGTTAAACATGTGGGATTGACTTGATCTAGCGAGGACTTAGAAGGCACCACTGAAATGGGCTGCCTCGCCAGGCACGGCCCAAATTTTCCAACAATGATAGTAACTGGATGGAAACTTTGTCAAATCCTATACATCGCGCCATAGCGATGCATAATGCTCCCGTCGACTGAAGAGATTTCGCTAGCGGGCTGGCCCTTTTGAAAGGGCATATCATATATTCCTCATGTATTTTGTGTGTTAGGCAACAACACTAGGAAATATCTAATGTGCTGTCAAAGTGTTGCAGAAAGATTAGACCATATTATACATGACATCGAAACACCAAGTGGGAAAAGCTTTGTAGGAAACTCCAGGCCGGAGTCTCCGATTTATCTGGTCCGGAGTCTCCGGTCTGCAACGTCCGGAATCTCCGGTCTCAGGGGACAAAGTTTCCGCCAAGTCTCCGGTGTATTGATTTATCAGCAAACCCCCGGAGGGTGACAGCCTCTGTACTCAATCCGGAATATTCCCGGAATGTTGGCGGAATCTCCGGCCCCAGCCGGAGTCTCCGGCCCCTGATGCAAAGTTTCCGGCCCTGCTCGAAGCGACTACACTCAGCCGAAAAGTTGCCGGATTCTCCAGTCCGGACCGGAGTCTCCGACCACTCAGTCCGGAGTCTCCGGTGTGAATTGGCTACAATGGTCATAATTCAGGGAGGGGTATAAATACCCCTCCTCCTACCTCCAGCCAACTACCACGACCAGAAATATCTCCCCCACCATTGTTGCAAGCTTCAAATCCCTAGATCTCTCTCTCTCTGTACCCACTCAAAATCCTTCTAGGATTTGAGAGAGTTGACCTAGATCTACATCTTCACCGAAGAGATTTGATTTCCCTGTCCATTCCATTGAGGAACTTGTTACTCTTGGGTTCTTTGGAACCCTAGACGGTTGTGGTCATTCTCTTGGCTAGTTGTAGCTAGGGGAAGTTGCCAGGAGCCTCCAATTGAGTTGTGGAAGTGTGCCCCGGCCTTGTGATCTTTGCAGCTTTGGGAGTTGTGAAGATTTGGTGAGAGCCTCCAATTCGGTTGTGGAGTGTGCCTCATCCTTGTAAAGGTTTGTTGCCGACCTCAAGGGCATCATATAGTGGCTCGGGGTCATCCTCATTGGAGGAGGAACTCGAGGGAGAATACGGTGGCCGTTGGGCTTCTTGGAGATCACTTGTGACTCCACACCGCTCCAACGGAGACGTAGCTTCCATTGGGAAGTGAACTTCAGTATACATCTCCGCGTCACCGTGTGGTTATCTCTTAACCTACCTTTACTTGTTTACTAGCTTATTATCTTGCTTATCATATATTGCTAGTGTGTATCTTGTTCATCATATAGGATTGTTCATCTAGTTGCATATCTAGAGAACTTATAGTTGAGCAATACCTTAATTGTAAGAAAAGAAAATTTGTAGTTGCCTATTCACCCCTAGAAGGTCCTTTCAATTGGTATCAGAGCAAGGTCTCTTTATTACAGGCTTCACCGCCTAGAAGAGAAGGATGTCTCAAGGGGATAAAAGTGAAACACCTTTAATGGATGAATTTGGTAATCCAATAATTGAAGATTACACTCTGGTTACAATGAAGGCCTTCCAAGGCTTGATAAAAGGCATGAGGGCCGACATTGTAAAAGAAGTGCTCTCTAAAACAACTACCAACAATGCCTCCTCATCAACTAGCGAAAACAAGTTGCCCCTTGTTGATGAGGCGGACAAAGAAGGTTCACCACCTAAAATTGGCACAAACAAGATGGCCCCGCACCATCTAGTTACCCAATTTTTTGTTCAGATTTGAATTTTTTTTGGATTTGAAAATTGTTCTTATTTTTTTTGTTTGCATATGTATTTTTTCAGATTGGAAAATTGTTCAAATTTGAATTTTGTTTAATTCAAATTTTATTTGGATTTAAAAATGAATTTTAAAGAAATAAGAAAAAAATGAATTGTGCTTTTTTGTTGGGCCAGTTCACAAACCAGTCACTTGAGGCGACGCAGTCAAGTTCGATTGCCTTGAGGTGACCTATAGGACGGGAGCTCCTTTGCTCCGCTCGTTAGCGGCGCTTACTACCCGCGCCGCCTACAGCTTCCCGAAGTGGGCCGCGGCCCAATGTTTCATGCGTTGTTTCGGCTGTTTTTTTTCGCGTCGCGTGTGTTTTTTAGCCTATGTTTTTAACTCGAATATTTTAAATTTGGAACCAAATTCAATTTTGGAACCATTTTTAGAAATTTGGAACCATTTTCAATTTCCGAACCATTTTTAAAATATACAATTTCGCCTATTTGGAACCATTTTCAAATTTGGAAGAAAACTTTTAATATGGAACTTTCAAAAATGTTTTTTTTTTCAAATTTGGAATCATTTAATTTTGAAAACATTTTTAAATTTAGAATCATTTTTAAATTTAGAACCATTTAAAAAAATTAAATTTGAAACCATTTTAAATTTGGAACCAATTTAAATTGGAACCATTTTTTATATTTGGAACTATTTTCAAAATGATCATATTTAGAACCATTTTTATATATGAAACCATTTAAAAAAATGATACCGATTTTAAATTTGGAACTATTTTTAAATTTAAAACCATTTTAAATTTGGAACCATTTTTAAAAATTAAACAATTTTCAAAAAACAATGTAGAAAAGAACAAAATAATAAGAAAAGAAAAGGAAAATAAAACATAAAAGGAACATAAACGAAAAAGAAAAACAGAAACAAAAAAGAAACAAAAAATAAAAAGAAAAAATATAAGAAAAACGAAACGAAAAAAGAAACAGAAAATGACAGTCGCTGCACTATGTGCCGTTAGCGTTACGCCTGCTAACGGGCGGCGTATAGGATTTTCCCTATAGGACGTCGCGGAAACTTTTGCCAGCCTCCTAAAAGAATTGGGGGAGCGCCTACATAACGATCTGTGCGGGAGCGAGGGCACAGGGGGTAAAGCTATGTGGGCCGGCCCACCAGCCGCTCCTTCCCACTGTTTTTTTTCTGTGTTTCTTTTTCAGTTTTACAGAAAAATAACATGATGAAAAAAGAAAAAGAAAAAATAGTTTTAAAAAGCAATTCACATATATACATTTCTTATTATTTTAAATGGTTTTTGAATGTGAACAATTTTTAAATTTAGAAGATATTCGCATATGAACAATTTTTGAATGTGAACAAATTTTAAATTTAAACATTTTTCAAATCTTAGCATTTCTTAATTTGGATTTTTTTTAAAATGTGAACAATTTTCGAAGTTGAACAATTTTTTTGTGTGAACAATTTTTAAATGTGAACGGAAAAGGTCTATGAACAGAATAAATAGAAAAAAGAATTGAAAAATTATAAACAAAAATGAAAATTTTAAAAAATATTTAAAAACAAAAACAAAAAGAAGAACAAAAAAAAGAAACATCCAAAAAAATAAAAACGAAAAAGAAATAGAAACAGAAAAAGAAAAAAGTTGAAACAGGAAAAAAACGAAAAAGAAAAAAAAGCGACCAGGTCGGCGCTAATTGGACCGGCCCATGACACCACGACGGGCTATTAGCGCACGACCTGATCGTGAAATAGGTTTTCCCAAGAATTGGGGGGAGTGGGAGGGAAACATTTTTGGCTAAAATTTCATTTTCTAGCTCTCGCCTCTCGCTTGATTGCGGAGCGCCTCTTGATCCCCGCCGCAACGTGAAGTTCCCCCCAATTGCCCCCCGACGGAACCGACTCTGTTCCCCTTCTTCGCCGTCCCGCTCGATATCGAGGTAACCGAGGGCGACGCAACCCAATCGACGACGCCGGCTGCTGCCGCCGTTACCGGCGGAGAAGGAGTACGGCGCCGCTTCCTCGTCTCCTTCCTTGTTCCGCTCGACGCGTGTCGTGGGCTTGGCGAGGGCACCGCAACCCCATCGACGACGCGGTGCTGCCGCCGTTACGAGAGGAGGAGGAGGAGTACGGCGCCGCCACCCTCATCGACGACGCCGGGTGCTGCCGCCGTTATCAGCGGAGAAGGAGTCCGGCGCCGCCACCCCCATCGGCGCCCCTTCGTCTGCTTCCCCATTTCGCTCGACCCGTGTCGTGGGCTTGGCGAGAGCGCCGCAACCCCATCGACGCCGCCAGTTGCTGCCGCCGTTACCGGACGGGAAAGGGGTACGGCACCGCTGTCCTGCTACTGTCCCTCTCGGCGCCGCTGCTCTCGGGACAAGGGCCGCGATCCCAGCTCGCCACCCCAGTAAGTTTAGGTTCGATCCTCTCCTGTTTCCTGTTTGAGGAAAGGCCACACACACAGTTGGATTTCATTCACGAACAAGGAATTAAACTGGATTTGCTATTGTTTCTTGCATTGCTTCTTTAATCAGGATGGGTCTTCCATTCCGAACCTCCACCTTCTTTTCCCTGTTAGAAGCGGAAGTTTTCGTGTACGGCAACAAGGGTCTCCTGGATGCAAGGATAACAATCTCAGGTGTGCACGTTCGTGATGTCTTAGATATGGTAGAACTACTGAGCGAGAAGGAGAGCGAGTCAGGCTGGAAGATCAACAATCTAGAGCGCATTACCAGCCAGGCAAGGAGGTTTGCGATGTTTGTTGAGGATTGCGCTGATACGGTGGACGATGCCGTCAGCTGTATTGATGATGATGCAAGTATTACAGCACAACTGGCCGAATCGTTGAAAAGCGAAGGGGTCAAATTGGTAGATCTTGCGAGAGGCAACGCCAACCTCAGTTTCTTCTTGGGGTTCGGTCAGTACATCGTGCAGGTGGGCAACGATGCCATGGAGGCAGCAGGTATCCTGGAAGGGGAAGAAGATGGATCTGGCACTGATGAAGTCGAGGGAGAGGTTGACGCCGATGAGGGGGTCCCGGCCAATGGAGAAGAGGACGGTGAGGAGGGTGCAGAAGAGGCCGCTCAAGTCCATGCGCCAACTCTCGGTCAGCTGCGTGAAAAGCTGGTGGAGGTGAAGTCTGCGTTGCAGCGGCTGCCTCAGCTTAGGTTGATCTTCCCACGGTCTGAAGATGAGACAGTGGAATATCATGATGTAGCTGACTTCAGGCACAGATTCCCACCCAGATCCTAGTTGATGCGTGGCCGAAGCTTGCTCTGCCGTAAGAGGCTTGCTCAGGAGATTTCTGTTTGCCTAGATAGGCATTTTGTTTGTATATCTGCGATCCCTCGTTGAACTAAAACTCTTGATCAGTGAGAATGTTGGATGCACATGTATCTGCTGCTTTGTCTAGTGTCCATGTTACTGTCTGCGTGTTCGCAGCTTCTGCCTGTAGGTAAGCATGCCTACTGATCTTCTATTGTTGGACTCAAAAATCTTGGAAGTCCTCAACAGTTTGAATGTAACATGTTTTTCTGTCTGCTTCTTATGGAATTACTAGTGTATTACCCAGATTCCACCTCCAATTATACAGTATTCAGATTCAGACTGCACTTGCTTCACCACTTCCTGAATCAGGAACTTGTCCTATTTCACAGAGTTCAACATTGATGTTCAGCAGGATTTATTTTAGGGTACAGCACATATGGCACTGTAAACTGATCAAGACCATATTCAGAGTTTAGCATAGATGGCACTGTGAACTGAATCAAGAACATATTCGAACATACATGGAGTTGTAAACTGAATCAATAACTTCTCCTTTTCTTATAGAAATCACAGCCTGATATAGTTCATTATTGCTCAGAGCATAACAGCAAACAAGTGAAGTTGGGAAGTGTTCACAGACTTCCAAACTCTCAGCAAGAGCGCCTTGATAAATTGGCATAACCATGTCACACCATGAGTGGCAATAATTTTGTCAAAAAAAATAAGAGTATGCACATGCGCATCATACAGGCCCTGTGTTAGTGACACCAATAATATGCATATATAAATCCTAGTATCCTTGTTGCTTGTTACTGATTCATCGCAAGAGCGCCTTGATAATTTCTGTCATGACTAAAATGTCTGCACCTTGATTAATTTCTGACACGAATATCAAGAGTGAAGTTAATTTTTCCTGTGCAAAACTATTGCTCAACTGCATCCTGCTATGATTTTTTCTCAAAACAAGGTGCTCAGATTGACGTCCACCGGGGACAATACATGGGATTTTTCCGGAAGCTATTTTAATTGTACCGACTTGCCAATATGATACTTTTCACAAAACAATAGGTTTCGATTAACTTTGATTAAAGCTGCACAACATCAGTATGATACATAAGCATTTAACAAATTCGCTGCATTGTTATTGTTACGAAAAGAGTTCATCACAGAATATGGAAAACATCCTTGACCTTGAGTATTACACGCTGTGCCTCCTATCGCTAAAAGTAGAGACATCTTTTGTGGCCGCCTGCTTCAACTCTCTGACAGTCCCTCTACCTACAGTGTTGTGATTATTTAAGACAATGTTCGATCATGAAATTTAAACGATCCTGGGGATTTGAGGAACAGCCAGTCACAATTATTACAATTTTACATGATCAGTCATTGCGCAAATGATGGTGGGGTTGAAATCTATTGTTCAGCTGCATGGCACTGACTGCAAGGCTCTGAAATATTTAACTTAACCCTGGAAGGGATTATCCCCTCAATATGTGTTCTGATAGCCATAAGCGCTCTTTGGGCTTCCTTGAGACTATCGCTTCCCATAGGAACGCAATTGCCAGATTTATCATCAGAACTATAACAGCCATGAGTGGTGTCCAATGTGAGGCACTCGAGCGATGGTGTGTTTTGAACAATGTGACATGTCAACTCAACCAAGCTCTTAGCAGAGCAGAAGCCAGCGATCATCACACTTTTTAGGTTGTCATGGCGGTGTTCTGGCAGCTGCCTCAGATGTGAGCTATCCCCAATGATCGAATCATGCTTCATGTCAGGCTGATGTACCTACATAGAAAGCCAAGATGATCGCATCAGTGGTTCCACCATAGAAAACTCGATATGCTTGCAAGATGACCAGTAACTTACATCAAAGATGAAAGTCTCCAAGCAAGGAGAAGCTACAAGAAAAGAAACCAGGGAAAGGTAATCATAGGATGGTGAAATAGCCTCATTAGCAATTAGAGAAATATGCAAGTATTTGAGGTGTAGGAATACGCCAGGTAGTTCTGGTGTATTGATCGTCTGCATAAAGATGTCTCAGATTAATCATATCACATATAGTTACTATTATATGCAAACAGCTAGCATATGGTGATCTAAACATACCTCATTATACGAGGCTATGATAAGCTTTTCAACATTTGGCACAGACGGCATAAGCTTGGTCCGCGCATACCAGAAAATGTTGGACTGACACCAACAGTCCATCCGTATGTCCTTTATTTGCAGTGCCCCTTCAAATGAAATCTTTACCAATTTACCAAAAAAGTGAAAAGTGGACATATTTGGAGCGTTGCTCTTTATCTCTTGGAGCTTTTTGCATTGACCCACTTCCAAGAAGCTGAGACGCTGGAGGTGACAAGGTATCTTCACACAAACTATCTCGCTGCAACTTGAGAGTCGCAGCCATTCCAATGTGAAAGAACTGGAAAGAAGTCCCTCAAGCTCATCCCCCGAAATCAGCACGCTAATCAGAGACAACTTCTTCAACCTTCCCCAGCAGTCAAGCCCAGCTGTGGGACGAAAGGCACAGCCAGCTAGTTGAAGATACTTTATTGAGTTTTCACTCCCACTGACTAAAGAAGAACATGGGAAGTTGTATGCTACCTCGCTGTAACGAGGCAGTAACATGGTTAGTTCTTCAATCCCTGCTGTAACAGCAATGTGAAGCCAATTACTGAGAGAACAGTAATCAACCTTCTTACAACAGATGAGCTTAAGCTCTAGTTTCTTCATGCCAGCACCCGAGTGATGTTTAAGAATATGGTCAACTTTACTGATGAGATCTCTTGTCATTTCAGCTTTCCCAATAATAGTTCCATTCAAACCTAGTGATTCCTTGCTTAAGGTAAGGTTGGGATGGCATCTCCATGATCGCATGAATGTGTGTGATGCACAAGCCGCACGAGCAGCGTCTCGCAATGGCATTCGGGCATGTATATGTCGAATGATGTCCTGGATGGAGAAGCATGGACGGAAAAAAAAACTATCAGACTATAGGAGAAACTTAGCAGAATCTTGGATGTAATTGCAGTGAGTGGATTGATGATTACAAAGGAGCTTTAGAAAGTTTTTCCTGCAACGCTAGTTCGTATTGATTAACTAGTATTGGTATACAATTGCAATCTTAATTTTGTGTAGACAAATTGTAATCTTACTTAGAATATGCATATGGCGGTCAACAAGAATTATTTATGCACACTTGTGGAAGTCAACAATCAAAACCAATGTGACAATCAAGCCAACATTGCAACACGTTCTGCAGAGGGTATAAATAGTACATACGAACATTTAGAGACACAAACATCAAACAAGATAAGAGATTCTACCATCAAATGTAACTCTCTGTAGAAAATTTAGTTACAGCTTAAGGTCTCAACATTTTGGCAGTGTAATAAAGCATTCCACATATGCTCAGATTGTCAGCACTTGTCATCATAAACTTCTACTCCGAATATGCGTACAAGAATGATTCTAAGTTAGTTTATGGCTGAAATCATGTTACATGGAGACAGTTTTGTGCTGTGGACTGGCAAAAACCAAAAACACAGTATAAAGTACTAACATACCCATTCTTCAGGTTTATTTAGAAAGTAAAACCCCCACCTGTACTTTCCTATGATACAAATGTGTGCCCCACTAGCACACACAATGGTAGTTTAGTCGCAATTTAGGTCATCAATCATCAGGAATTTATACCTCTGGAAGATTGAGATCCGATCTTAGTCCTTCACCACCTTGCGAGTTATCATCTTGTCGGCATGGTGAACACTTCTTTTTATAGATTGAAGCAATCGATCTATCTGCCATACATCAGTCACGATAAGAGTACAGTAAACACTGGGAAACAGGCACATGCAATCTAACATGCAACCTATATTAGATAGATCTCATTTGACATATTCTATTAGACATCCTTTGGCTCCCACGTATTGAGGCTAGAATTGCGAAACTGGAATTCGGTTATGAGTTTAGTGTGTTTGGCGACACTGGAATTTAAATTGCCAATCTCTGACCAAATTCCAGTCAGTATGTCCACGAAAATATTCAATTATTCTCCGCAACCCATCATTAATGTGGAATCTCGCAGCCCCTTCCACCCTGACACTTCCTTAACACCGATCTCCTCGCAATGCCGCTCCCCCTCCCCCACCCACCCCCACCCCGACCAGCCCTCTCTCATCTAGTAGGTCTCCATGCTTCTATGTTGTAAACTTTAACTTGAACCGACGGGATCCACATTGCTTCGACCTGCCCAATCCCGTCATGATTAACTTGGATCTAAGCACCCTCACCAGCACCTTCGGTCATACCATCGCCTCTCCTCAGGGACCTCTCCATGACCTCTACAATGGAGGTTCCCTCTCCCGCTCCCTTTCTCTCCCCCCTGCTATTGCGTGCTTTGGTTGTAGTTTTGATGCCCTGGCCCACCCAGTAGAACTGAGATAATCCCCGTGAATAAAAAGGAATATTACAAATGTTCAAGCAATCCTTGAAATAATTAAGCTGCTTCTAGATATCAACTCTAGTCCCTCCCCTATACAAGAGATACACAGTGAGCAGCTAGCTAGCTTGTATTGCCGTATTGGATTGCAAACATCATCTTGAAATAAGTTTAGCTGTTGTGCATGTGCTTGTGATTACAGTATATCGTGATTGAATGATCTCTGTAGTGTGCACTGGTGCTGAATTCTGCTCCTTAGATTTGATGGCGGATCTCACCATGATTAATCTACCGTGTCTTATTTAACTTTATGAGCTTTTGTTGGCTCGGTATTATATGGAAGACATGCATCAACTGCGAGCCAAAATCACTTGCACATTTGCATCATTTTTAGATCCACAAAGTGCCATGATTACTGAACTATAGCATGTACTCTCTTCTGTCTTCTCTGAAATTAAGTGAAGATTGTCCATGTGGTAGTTTCTTGCTTCATTATTTGGTTATACATCCAGCAGCAGTAGCTATGCATGATACTCTAACCCATCAAGGTTAATTATCATGCATGAATTTTTATTTACAGACAATGTCGTGAAGTTATGGGATTCAGTTAGCCTTGTGCCCTAAAAGAACCATGCTACTGAGGAATAAGAGCTATGACTGCGGCTGAAAGTGCAGTAAAAATGGTTGCTTTCAACCACCATGTCATCAGGCCAGACCAGTGAATAACATTAAAAAAATGCTATGTAAGTCAAATGACTCGATGGCATTAAGCTGGGAGGGGTGGAACTATCTAAGTGAATCAGCTAACTTCCCCTCACACACAGAAAAAACTGAAGAAAAAAAGATTGGTTTTTCCTCTTCCGACATGGCCAAGGGGCAGAGAGAGTATGCGATGGGCATACGAGACATAGATCAACGAATCCTGGACATATATGAAGTGAGGTGAGATGCGTACTGTGTCGGTTTGTCCGGCGACGGCGCTGCCGTTGCCGGTGGCGCCTCCGCCTCCTGGACATGAGCCTCATCGGCAATAGATCTAGCACCGAACCAGATGCCCAGGATCCAGACGGCAGGAACCGGCCGTGACGGTGTCCGGCCCTTGACCTACGACTAAGGCTTAGACGGAGGAGATCGTGTCAGCGCCGGAGCCGCCGCAGAAAGTCAGCTGGGGATAATACTGAATTCTAGGAGTAGTTATTTACTGAACTCCGTGTGATTTGTGCCAGGACGGCTCCCACACGGGTGACCGTGGGCACGGACGGTCAAACGTGGGGCGGACGGCCACCTGGGCTCAGAGCAAGCCCTGATTTATAAATAAAGCAACCACCACTGTAACAACGGTAACGGATACACACGGTAACAACGGTAACGGATACAAGTGCACAATCAAGTGCGAATAAAGCTGGGGCCACATCGCAACAAGCCCGGTGACAAATAGAGAGTACGGATACAAATCTCACTCCCTAATAAGGAGCCCTATGACTGGATGAAGAGTGTAGACGGCGAGCCGCCCTCAGAAGATCGTCGAGCATCGCATCCAGCCGCTCCCTGTCCCACTGCCTACATAACGGGTGCCACTCCTGGAGAAAAGCCAACAGTTTAAACACCGAGTCAGAGGCCCGACGTAGAAAGACATGCTCGATAACCATTTTATTGTGAATAGTCCATAGAGTACAGATCATCGCAGCAAACATCAGCCAGAAGAGGCGCCTCCTCCTTCCGGCACGGTTTGCTTGCACTTCTAGTAACCCTACCAGGTCATGGGCCTGCCACTCAGGCCCAAGTGCCTCGGCGACGAAGTTCCACATGAAGCGAGCGGCGGAGCAGGAGAACAGGATATGTGTCTCCGTCTCGGGGACCGCACATAGGGGACAGAGCTCGTCCCCCGGGCCCAAGCGCTTGGCCACCTCCACCCCTGAGGGGAGGCGGTTTCGAAGCAGCTGCCACGTGAAGATCCTAATCTTGAGCGGCATAGGAGCCTTCCACAAGTGGGAGGTCCAGGGTAGGACGGGCCCTTGGAAGAGGGCCCGGTACATGGACCCGACGGAGAATTGCCTCGAGGGCGAGAGAGCCCAGGAGACAGAATCCGGTCGGTCCGAAAGGGAACGGGGGAGGGCTGCTAACAGGCCCTCCCAGCTAAGTTCCTCTACCAGGCCAAATGTGCGGCGGAACCCTATGTTCCACCGCCCATCTTGGGCAGCGGAGGCGACCAGCAAAGACTGATCCGAGCAGATAGCGAAGAGTTCCGAGAACTTGTCCCGCAGCGGCCGCATGCCACACCACGAGTCGAGCCAGAAAAGGGTACCTCGCCCGTCGCCTACGGTCGAGTTAACCCCAAGCCTGATCTCATGCTTGATGGATTGGATGGATCTACAGAATTGGGATCCCTCCTTTCGCTCACAGGCCATCAGCGGGCATCCCCGAAGGTATTTGGCCTCGACCAACTGGAGCCAAAGTTAACCAAAGTTTTTGCAGTATGACGTGATATCGAGTAAAATAGATCCAGTAAATGTTTACTAGTATAATTTTTTTTAAATAGTTCAATCGAGGTTTCAACCATTTCAAGTTCATCCAGCTATTTTATATAGATAAGACTAAAACTAGATAGAACTAATAAACCACATCATGATGTTCTTGTTCTTCACCGGCATCGAAACCGCAATACTGCCGGGCAGCCGACTTACGCATTGCACACGCGAGCTCGTGCTCCGCTTTGGTGGTTTTGAGGCGGGCTAAAGCACCGGAATCGTTGTTCGCCACCGCTTTAGTAGTGGTAGCAAGTTCATCGTCATTGCGGTTGGTCCGCTGGAAGCAGAGCCGTCTAAAGAAATCAGGGGCCCCGGTGCGAAACATAAAATGGTGCCTTGGAATTTGAAAATTTAAATTACATAGCAACTCAAGATACTTTCACTTTATCACGAACTTCAATATGTGTTAATTTTAACAATATATAGAAACATATCAAATCTTTAATTCCACTAAGAGGTCGTTTGGTAGCCATCATTTCGAGCCAGAATCATGGAATTCATTTGTGATTCCATGCTTAACCTGTTTGGCTGGCATGGAATTGGACATGTCATTTCATTTGAAATTTCAGCAAATACCTATTATGTGTTATGCCAATTCTTAGACCTAATCCTGTCATTTCACTTTTCAAATGAAATGACATGATGCCATCATTTCATTTCTGTCAAATGAAATGAAATGATGGGTGACAAACGAGTTCTAAAAGTAACGGTAAACCAACAAACTGACCTCATGCTCTACCAAAAAGCACCATCCATCTGGTATTTTAGAAAAATGAAATATTCAATCATATCTTCGGAATTAAGCTTCTATTTAATGTGTCTTTATAACCATACTCAATAGACAAGTCTCTTTGCACCAAAATACCAATCATTTTAGGATCAAGACCATCCCCATTTCTTGGGTAAAATATATCCACCAAAATAAATTAATAAAACAATTCAGACAGTTTAACACGACTAGACAAAATTGCAGGCTTGCAGGTTGCAGCGATCCTACCTTCGCGCATGTTCGTTGATCCGTGATTTCAGAGACGCCTTGATGGGAGAACGACGAGGCGAGGTGAATTTTTCGTCGGGCGGGCGGGCGATCTGTGTTAACTGAATATGTGTATACGTTGTACGCTAGATCCTACTGTACTGATCCTGTCAATCTCCCTTTGTAACGATGTATAGAAGGTTGAGATATTCTAGGGATTAGGTGTAGATACGGCTTGGCTAGCCAGTATACCTGTACTATTTATACCCTCAAGATCAATACCAATACGTGTGTTGCATCCAAACCCTAATCTACATGGTATCAGACACCACGTTCTAATCTCCTCCGATCCCAAAACCCTACAGCTTCCGCCGCCACCACCATGTCTTCCCCTGCTTCCTCCGGCGCCTCCTCCGGCTCCGATCCCTTCGCCGACCCCGAGACCCAGCCTGCCCCAGCCTCCTCTATGCGCCATGTCAACATCCGCAACTACGTTCCTGAGACTCTCGACCTCAAGGTGCCCAACTACTCTCGCTGGTCCTCGTTCTTCATCCTCACCTTCCGCAGCTTCGGCATCCGCGACCACGTTGATGGCACCATCGACGCCGCCACCATGTTCCATGACGTCGAGTGGATGTCCATCGACTCAACCATCGTCTCGTGGCTCTACACCACTGTCTCGTCCGAGATCCTTGACATGATCCTCACGCCGGATGGCTCCGCCCACTCCGTCTGGCTCGCCGTCGTCAACACCTTCAGCGCACGGTCCTCCTTCAGCAAGAGTTCTTCGGCATGTACCAGAACGACATGACCATCCACGAGTACGCCACTCGCCTGAAGATCCTCGCCGATGAGCTCCGTGAGGTCTGCTCTCCCGTCACCGACCCCGGCCTCCTCACCAACATGATGCGTGGCCTCAACCACGAGTTTGGGCAGGCAGCTTCCATTCTGTCGCTGCTCACCAACCCCACCTTCGCCCGCGCCATCACCTACCTGCGCCTCGAGGAACGCCGCATGCGCAACACGGCGCAGCAAGAGGCTCACTCCGCCCTTCTCGCCGGCACTGTGCGCTCCATCCCTGTCGCGCCCCCGGCGCCCGCGCCCGCGCCCGCCCCACAGCCGCCCCGCCCCAACAACGGCGGCTACCACGGCAAGAAGAAGAAGCAGGACACCGGCGCCCGCCCCTTCGGCAACACCGGCGGCGCCCCGCGTCCCCTCGCTCAACCTCTGCCTCCATGGGCCACAAGCGTCAACCCATGGACCAGTGTCGTGCACGCGTGGTCCATGCCGATGCCGCGCGCACCCAGTCCCAGCATCCTCGGTCCTTTCCCTGTTGGTCACCATGCCCTCTACGCTGCTCCTCAGCCGGGCTACATGATACCGCCACCCACCAACGCTGCTCCATGGGATCCGAGCTTGCTCGCCGCGCTCCACGGCACGCCCCATCCCTCTGCGTACAACGACAACGGCGAGTGGTTCAAGGACACTGGCGACGTCCCACATGGCCAACAACCCTGGTATCCTCTCCTCTCCTTCTCCGTCTTACACTTCCTATCGTATAATTGTTGGTGATGGTAATTCTCTTCCTATTACACACACCGGCAACATCTCTTTTTCCACTTCCACCATGCCTCTACATTTTTGCAACGTTCTTGTTTCTCCTTCCATCATCAAGAATCTTGTTTCTATTCGTAAGCTCACACTGTTGAATTTGACTCTTGGTTTTTCTATCAAGGATGCTCGTACCAAGTGTTCGATATTAGGCTGTTAACGTGTGTCTTCGTCTGACCACGGTTTCGTGTTAATAAGGGGGCGTAATACCCACAGTTGTACATCGTTTCTGTTACAATATGCGGGATACAAATATAGAGATAAAAGCTCTATTACATATTCTAACAGAATCCCTTAATCTAAACCTTCGCAAGGTTGAGATTACGCTTAAACTCATCAAGCTTCTTGACTGGAGGTGCCTTTGTAAAACCATCTGCAACCTGGTCCTTGCTTGAGACAAACCGAATAGTCAAGCTATTATTAGCAACTCTTTCTCTAACAAAATGAAAATCAATTTCAATGTGTTTAGTGCGAGCATGAAACACTGGATTGGCTGACAAATAGGTAGCACCTAAATTGTCACACCAAAGACTTGGCTTTTCTTGTAACTTTACTCCAAGTTCAATGAGAAGAGCTTCAACCCGTATCAACTCAGCTGTTGCATTGGCTAGTGCTTTATATTAAGCCTCGGTACTAGACCGAGACACTGTAGCATGTTTCCTGGCACTCCAGGATACCATATTTGGACCAACAAATATAGCAAAACCACCTGTAGAACTTCTGTCCTCCAGACAACCTGCCCAATCTGCATCTGAAAAAGCACTTAGAAGAGTAGATGTAGACTTTGTAAAGGTGATTCCAAGTTTTACCGTATCTTACTCATATCGAAGAATACGTTTTGCAGCTGTCCAATGTTCTCTAGTTGGAGCATGAAGGTACTGACATGCTTTATTTACCGAGAAGGACAAATCAGGACGTGTCAAGGTCAAATATTGAAGTGCTCCAACAATGCTCCTGTATCGAGTGCTATCCTCAGGGCCAAGAGGTGTACCATTGAGAGACAACTGTTCTGTGGAGGACAGAGGTGTAGCAGCAGCCTTGCAATCATGCATACCAACCTTCTCAAGCAACTCGGTAGCATATTTCTCCTGTGTCAAGAGTAAACCATAGGGAGGCATCTTCCAGGCCGGGCTGGTGTGAGGATACCGCTCCCCGTATAGTAATGTCTGTGAGGTTTATTGACGGTAAACCCACCAGCACTCTGACGCGTAAGGCGCTCGAGCGATGTCACGTTTTCAACAACATAGCATGTCAACTCAATCAAGCTCTTTGCGGAGCAGAAGCCGACGATTGTCACACTCATTAGGCTATTGTGCAGGTGTTGTGGCAGCCGCCTCAGACGCGAGAAATTCCCAATCACCGAATCATGCTTCATGTCAGGCTGCTGTAACTACAGACAAAGCAAAGATGCTCACATCATCTGTTCTGCAATAGACACTAGGTATGCTTGCAAGATGAGATGGAACTTACTTCAAAGATAAAATTTTCCAGGCAAGGAGAAGCTTCAATGAATGAAACCAAAGAAAGGTAATCATAAGCTGGTGAAATAGCATCATCTCCAATTAGAGAAATACGCAAGTATTTCAGGTGGAGGAATTTGCGAGGTAGCATTGGTGTACTGATCATCTGCATACAGATATCTAGATTAATTATATTACAAGGTATGTCAGCTGTTACATGCAAGTGATTATATTCATCTAAACTTTCAGAATATACCTCGTTAGGCGAGGATATGACAAGTCTTTCAACATTTGGCGCATAGGACAGAAGCTTGGTCCGAGCATACCAGACAATGTTGGACTGACCGAATTCTAAACACTCCATGTCTACGTTCTTTACTTGTGTTGCACTTTCCAATGAAATCGGTACTAAGCTACCACAGAACACAAAAGTGGAGATATTTGAAGCATTGCTATCTATCACTTGTAGATTTCTGCATACTTTCACAGCCAGGAACCTAAGGCGCTGCAGCACACAGGGTATCTTCAGGCAAACTATCTCACCGCAATTCAGGAGTCCAAAGCGCTCCAATGCAGTACAATTGGAAAGAAGGCACTCTAGCTGATCCTCAGGAATCTGTACATTACTCAGATGTAACGTTGTCAAACTTCTCCAGCGACCAAGACCAGCAGGGACGAAAAGGCACAGATGGCAATTTGAAGAAAACGAATTGGGCTGTCACTCCCATTAAATAAAAGTGAGCATGGGAAACTGTATGGTTCCTCAGGGAAATAAGGCATATAAACGGTGAGTTCTTCGATTCCTGCTGTAACGGCAATACGAAGCCAACTATTGAGATAACAGGAATCGACCATGTTACAGTCAACAAGTTCAACCTCTAGTTTCTTCATGCCAACACCCAAGTGGTTTTTGAGAATGTGGTCAACTTTGCTGACGAGGTCTCGTGTAAATTTATCCTTTCCAATGAAATTCCTATCCAAACCTAGTGTTTCCGGACTTAAGATAAGGTTGGGACGGCATCTCCATGATCTCAGAAATGTGTGGGATGCGCAAGCCGTGCGGGCAGCGTCTCGCAGTGGCATTAGGCCAAGAATATGTCGACAGACATCCTGGATACAGAAGCACAGGAGAATGGTTATTGGGGTTATAACACAAATTTATATATTGATTGCACAAATATGCCATATTACACATTCACATAGTAAGATAAGATAACGCACTGGGGTGTAACTGCGCGACTAGATTGCAGACTATATAGGAGCTTTAGAGAAAGTTTTCTGTAATGCTAGTCAGTACTGATTGCAGACTATATAGGAGCTTAAGAATTATTTTTGTGTGCATTTTTGTCAGCCAACATTCAAATATCAATATAATGATGATATAGCATACAATGTGATATAATCAGATAAAATACATGAGCCAATAGCAATAAAACGAACATTACGGACAGGGTATAAATAGTAAATCTGAAAACATCGAGACAGATAAAAGAACAGCCTTCCATCATATGTAATACAAGTTTCCACTACAACTTGAACTAGGAAGCCTAAGGCAATGATCTGATGTGAACATTTAAGAAAAAAGACAACAAACAGCCATTGACTGAAGCATGTATACATTTTCTATCTCAGAGGGAACTGCTTACAGTACATCTCAAGTAATCAATGTTTTCGTGATGTCGCAAAACATTCCCGAATGTAATGTTCAGGTCGGCAAAACTGGTATAACTTCCTAACACAACTATTCTTCATGCTTTATTCTGCAAGTAAAAGCCCACCGGTAGTTCTCAACAATCCAAATTTGTGCTCCTCCAGGACACATAATATGATACTTTTTACTCAATTTAAGTCATCAGTTTGTACCTCTGGAAGGTCATCCATTGATCGTATTACTTCACCACCTTGAGAACCATCATGCTGTTGGCAGGATGAATCCTTTTGTTTGCAGACCGAAGCGGTCGATCCTTCTGGGGGTACATCAGTCATGGTAAGAGCAGAGAAAACAGTGTACGTGCAAGTAAACTGACATGTATCCAATTTGTCTCAGCCATCCCTTGCAATTTTTCCTGGGACTAGCGAAGTGCCCGTGCGTTGCTACGGGTGATAATCTATCTATCAAGAATTTACATTTCACTTCAGATCGCACCCAACAATGTACCCCCATCTAACGATCCCGTTGAAGACATCCAAGACTGAGCTGGATCGATTGTTAAAAACTCGATCATTGCATGCATTCAAAAGCTGCCACCAAATAAGGTCGTCGTAGAGGACCAGAGGCACTAAAAGAAGCTATCCAAGCATCTTTTAGTTTTATGATTACAACCTACATATTCCAAACTGCTTGATGAAATTCTAGATATACCATCAACATATTCTAATCTGTTTGAGGCAACCGTGTAGCAAACATCGCACGATCCCAATCCTATATTTTCTATGCCTGCAGCTTCCATTGTTGTACCGCTTAAAATAACTATGCCTGCACTTAGCCCGTATCTGCACAAACATATATATTGGATTTACCATATTCTGAGAACTTGAAGCAGCATAACTTTTGGATGATATAATTATTGAGCATTTCCAAATAATCAACTATTTATTGTAAGAAAAAATTTAGGAACCTCTCGTAAGAGGTTGGTCAACGGATGAGGGGCATACCTAGTGTGTGTGATACTGCCGTCCTTGTGCTTCTGCACATCACATCAACATGAACTGCGATAACCATTGTCCCCTAATCACATACAATAAAATAAAGGTATACTTTTCTGAGCCAAAACATGGGCATACGTATTGGTCCTTGTTTTATACAAGCCCTCTTTCAGCGTTGCCGTGTGGTTAGCATTCACCAATTAGGTATCTAATCAAGCAGGGTAAACACGGAGCTATGCATTGACCAGATGATAAGATGTATACTCTTCTCCTTACTCAAAATGACCCCAGATCATCTACAAATTAGAACACCAGAGTTAGTAATTTGTACTTATAATTATTCCAAAGTCAAATCTGCAATTTCACGGAACAAAATATCATAAGAAATCAATTCAAATCCATATGGAAACATATGATTATTCAGTATCATTATCCAATTAATTCCTCGGTAAACAATATGAACCAGCAACCGAGAAAAGAGTGGATCATTTACAAGCAGAGCTCAGCCCAGAACTAATATATGTAGAGTTATACACTAAATCATGTCGAATGACATGTTCATCATAAAATATGTGATGGTAGATAAACCAGAGATGACCTGGACAGTTCTTTAACGCTGGAAGTGTAAGAATAGTAATACCATCAAGCTCAAGATGCAAGAAATACGTGTTGCATATATGCAACTGGTAAATACACTTATTTCTAAGATGAGTGAATATTTGTTCAGTAGCCACTGAATTACTGTACGTTCTCATCTGTTAAACTTTATTAAGAGGCATAATAAAGCTCAATAATCATCAGCAGTATCAGGCACATCCTTCAGCACTACCTGCTTAACATGTTCCATCGTAGCAACTTGGGCAGTCCTAGGGTTCAAATAGTTATTCTTGTCAAGCTCCCCATAAGTTGTGATGATTATCTGCAGGCCCATATAACATCGTCAAAATCCTGGGTCGGACGATAAGAATACTCGAAGCATGATTCCTTTTTCATGGCTGCAAACAGATACGCAACAAAAACAGTGGCCAATCTAACAGAAAATGCTCATACTGTTTGGTTTTTAAAAAATGCTCCTACTCCACTTTTCACGTGTCAAAGAGTGATCTGCCAAAATGTCCAGTTCTGTTCTTCAGTTCCCGGGCTTAGAAAAGAAGATTTGTGGAGTCTTAACTACAATTTTGCGAACTATTGTTAACATAAATAAATCATCCTCTAAAGAAATCGACCTTATGCAGAATTTCTGAGAACCATCTAGGGCTGAACACGAGAACATGATATTGACCAAACATGGTGAAACTCCCCACGTTGGATGGAATTAATACCCAACGGAGCAGTGAGAGAAGTAAACTTTCTGCAAACACCTCTCACGAGTGTAAAACAAACATACAAAACACCGGAATGTATCACTGCATTTTTACATACAAAATCATGTGAACTTTGAAAGGATTTGGGAAGTAGGGCAATGGCATGATCGATTTTTTTTCATGTAACTACCATGTCTTGGCTGACTCCTTCGAAAAAAATGTCTTGGCTGGCAACGCAAGCCTAATCTGTCTATCGCTATAATCTGAAACAAACACCCATCTAATGGTCAAGTGAAACCATCTGATGTTCCTCTTCCTGAAATATTTGAGCTACATGTCTTGGCTGGCAACAGAAGCCTCGTCAGTCTATCGCTACAAACTGAAGCAAACACCTAGTGAAACCATCTGATGTTCCTCGCCATGTCCATGAAAGAATTAACTTGTATTCAACACTTTGTGCGTATGTACTATTTATGTATCCAGGATACTAACCAATTTGGAGTTGAGCCCGCAGCTTGGAGCACGGACGGCCGGAGTTGGGACGATTTGGCAGACCCGCGAAGCAAGCACTGGAACCGACGGGCCTGCTGAACTGGGCGTAAGTCTGCTGGTGCTGCTCTCTGTCATCACCGCCTTCAGGAGAAGCACTGGATCCGGCCGGCCGTTCGGTATGTCTTGTGCTGGAACTGCGGAGCAAACACTGGGGTCCGGACATGGCCATTCGAGGACGGCGATCTGGAGAAGAGAGAGGGCGACGATGAGGCACGCACAACGCGAAATCGGTGACCGGAGCGTCGACGCATGGGCTGTAGCAATAGTCGTCCTCGGCAGTCGGCATGGTTGTCCATCTTGACGATGTTCCCGTCCCGGGTAAAGGAGGAGCCAGATTTTTAGGAGGGCACCGTCGCCGATCTAGAGCAGGGTGGTCGCCTCAGCGCTTCCTGCCGACGGCCGCGGCATCTCCTGTCGGTCGGTCGCGGCCGCTGCCGCTTGAGGAGAAAGGAAAGGGAATGCGGGGGTGCGGCGGCGGTCTAGGTGTACAGGCAGATCGGCAGCTGCACGGGAGGAAGAAGATGACGATGCGGGATGGTTTCCTACTACGGAATTTTTTTTCTTTGACTTGTGCGATTAGGGGATGCGTGTGATGGTGGGAGGCGACGGACGGACGAAAAATTAATTAAGGTCGGACGAAAGGTGGGCAGAAACTTTTCTTTTTTAGATAGGAGAGAAATCAACTCTGTTTTAAGGAAAAATCCACCCACATTGGCACCAAAAACCAGTTGGATTCAAGGACTAGACTACTCGATCTTCCTAGTCCCCAAAATGTCTGGGCCCAAATTAATGCTGCTGCCGACCAACTAACTTGGTCCTGAACTGAGGTATCATCAATCGTCCCCTCCCAAGAGATCTCACAGGGTTCAAAAATTAAATGGGACGAACACGGAATGGAATTGGAAGGCACGGTTCCACTTCGAGCCGAGATAGTTGGGCCAGACGGGTTGGGTTGGGCTAAAAGCCCAGTAATGCAAGGCTCGAATCACAATCACTGGCAGTAGCAAAAGGCCCTCTCACTTTCTCTGATAGTAGGACTAAGGCCGGCAATTCCGCCCATGGACACGTCCGCCCACGGGCACCCGACCCTAATGGGTAGGGTATGAGTTGCTATGTCCGTCCATGGATCTCGCCCGTGGGCGACCCGATTAGTCATGGGTAGGGTATGGATAGACATGTGTACCCATGAGCGACCCGATGGGTAAGCTGACATGTGGGTTCTCATAGTAAGACATGACCAGAGTAAGACATGACCAGAGCCCATGTAATTTCCAGCCTAGCCCAATAGTCCAAATCCAACAGGCACCGCACTAAGCCACTAACCCTAGGTGTGACCGTGTCCCTCCCCAGTCTCTCCCCGTCCCCGCCACAATCCCTCTCCCATACTCTCTCTCTCTACTCAGTGCTCACGCCTCACGGTGCTCTCCGCTCCCCTCCCTTTCATGGCAGCAAAACGACGGCGCTGACCCACCGCGCCGTTGCTCCACCGAGCCGCCGCTTCGTTGCGCCGCCACTCGCTACCTCCCAACGTCCACGACCGGCCTCGACGCCGCCGTCCCCGACACCAAGTTTGATGATATCGATGTACTGATGTTGTGATGCATTTCAACACTTATTATGATTTTTTTGTTGTACTGATGTAGTTTGACACATAAAATATGCCATTTTGGAGTGCCAGAATTGACATGAGGAGCTGTTGTATGCAGACCCGACGGGCGACCCAACGGGTCGGGTGACCTGACGGGCATGGGCATGGGCATGAAATCTGACCCATGGGCAGGATCGCGGGTAGAGAAGCTCGCCCATTTGTTAAACGAGCATGGGTCTGAAAGAGGTCGACCCGACCAAACTCGACCCGATTGCCGGCCTTAAGTAGGACTAGGAAGGTTGATCGGTGTGGCTAGACATACTACCGGAAAAGTTATGTATTTCTGTGTACAGAATGAATATTCTCTCAGAAAAAAGTAAACAGAGTGGGTGGATTCTAAGAAAAAATATAGTATTCACTCACAAAAAAAAGGGGGGGAGAGAAAACTTTAGTTCGAACGGGAAAAAACCAATATTTTGATGGGCACTCTATCTATTATTTTTGTACATGTGGTCAATCAATCACTTAAATTTTTGAAAGCCGGTTTAACGCAACCTGATTTCTTTGATCGAGATAGGTGGGATGAATCCAACTATTTTCCCACGGAGGATCGCTTAAAATATTATATTTACAAAAGCAGATTGAGTGCCCATAGAAGACATCCAGCCCTTTGATACAACATTTAAAGATCTTTTATACAGGCCTTGATTAGCTTTCAATGTATATAATTGTCGAATAGATATTCAGCCCTCCACCATCGCCCATGAATTCATGGAGTCAAATGTAGAGGCTCATAACCTTGCCAAAGCGACCACCAGTGGGTCAGGCATGTGTAGCTTGTAAAGTTTAAACCCTCCATAATGTGCATTATATGCAATTATGCATATATATATGTGTGTATCCGGTTGCGAACTTTTTGGCTCCCAGGCTCTAAGGGTCTAGAATTTTCAAATGTTGAAAATGATATAGAAAAGATTCATAAAACTCTATTTTTTATCCACGTCTTTTTTTGTAGATGAAAACTAAAAATATTCGTTCGTGAAAATTTATACTTACATAATACACATGCATCTGTATGTCGATATATACTTTTTAGATTTTCTTGAGATTTCAAAATGAAGTTTTGGAAATTTCAGATATTTGAGATTTCAAAAGGAAGTTTTAGAAAATTTCAGCAAATTTGAGATTTTTTCCCAAAAAAACGAGTTCCTTGGTGCTCGAAAGCTATTACCACTTTTGAATGTGTATCGCTGTTTTGCTTGATTAATAAAACACATATGTGACTTCAAGGTAAATATGAGATACATTCTAGATCAAATATTTGTATCGGTGCAATTTTTTTTTTTTTTTTTAGAACTGTGGGGCAAAAGATTTGCCCCTTATATTAATTAAGAGAGAGTTGGTACAAGAAAATTATGACAAAGTAACGAACAACAAAAACGGATTACTCTCCCGGCACTAAATCTCCTAGCCGCTTCGCTCCCGCAAGCACCCAAAGCTTGGCTTCGTTCTTTATTTTGGCGAGGATGGTGAGGGGCGAGGAGTGCTTATTTTTGAAGACCCGAGCATTCCTCTCATTCCACACCTCCCAAGAGGTGAGAAGGAGAAGGGAGGCCAAAGACTTGCGGCTCGTCATGCGACTCCACCAATCCGGGAGCGAGAGGGTTGGCCATGTAGTAGTGTCGAGGTCGTGGAGGCCGGTCCATTCCTTCAAGGAGGTCCAAATTCTCGTCGTGTAGCGGCAATGCAAAAGGAGGTGTGCGGTGGTTTCGGGAGCCCTATGGCAAAGTGGGCAAAGGCCACAATTTGGCCAACCCCTCCGCGCCAAGCGATCCGCCGTCCAAATATGGTTTTGGAGGGCGAGCCACGCGAAGAACTTGGTTTTGGGGGGAGCCCAAATCTTCCACACAAGACGCTTCATATCGGAGGCGGGGGTTCCCAAGAATTGCGCCCTATAGGCCGATTTAGCCGAGTACTCACCCTCCGTGGTGAGGTTCCAAACAATAGTATCTTCAAGGGTTTCAACAAAGGTGAAATGTTGAATTTTGCTCCATAGGTCCACGAACTCAACGACGTGTTGGATGGAGAAATCCTCATCCATTTTGATCTTTCCAATCCAAGCATTACCAAGAAGGGCTTGGCGAATGGTCCATTTCTTTCTAGAGGATGCGTTAAAAATGAGCGGTGCAATGTGCTTCGGCTTCTCACCGTGGAGCCAAGGGGCCTCCCAAAAAGGGGTTTTTGCTCCATTCCCAACGGTGATTGTTGTGGCGGCGTAGAATAGGTCCATATCCTCCTTGTTGCAAGGGTTGCCCAAACCGGCCCAAATCTTGTTGGGGTCCTTCCACTCTAGCCATGGCCACCTCAACCTCAACGCCCTAGAAAACTTGTCGGTGTTGAGCACACCGAGCCCACCAAGGTCGGTTGGGCGCGTCACGGTTTCCCAATTAACTTTACATTGCCCCCCGGTGACCTTGTCGGCGGCCGCCCATAGAAAGGCGCGCTCGATCTTGTTCAACTTAATGGTGAGGCCCGGAGGCACCACGAGTGGCGTCAAGTGGTATATGGATTGGGAGGCCAAAACCGATTTAATAAGAGCCGCCCGGCCGACGATGTTCATGAAGCGTCCGTGCCATGCGGGAACCTTTCCCGCACATTTGTCCTCAAGGTGTTGGAAGTCTACCTTCCGCAAGCGCCAAACGGAGAGAGGGAGCCCAAGGTAGCGCATGGGAAAGGAAGTCCGCACAACCGGAAGGCCGTCAAGGACATCATCAAGATCAATGTTGCCGCATTGGATAGGAACCACCGAGCTCTTTTGAAAGTTTGTGCATAGCCCCGTCACCTCGCCGAAGGAGGCTAGGATGGACGAGAGCTTTTGGATATCATCTTTGTAGGGAGCCACGAAAATCGCCGCATCATCTGCGTAAAGTGAGGTTCGCAAAATAGTTCCTCGCCCCCTAATCTTGTGGAGTAGGCCAAGTTGGGTGGCCATCTCAAGGAGTTGTTGCAAGGGGTCAATGGCGATGACGAAAAGGAGGGGTGACAAGGGGTCCCCTTGGCGGAGGCCTCGGCCATGGGAGATAGGAAGGCCGGCCACCCCATTGAGGAGGATGCGCGAGGTAGAGGTGGAGAAGAGCGCGGCGATCCAATTCCGGAACCTAGGAGGGAAACCTCTCCTTCGGAGAAGGTCGAGGATGTACTCCCATCGGATGGAGTCGAAGGCTTTGCGGATGTCCAACTTGAAGAGTAGGGTAGGAGCTTTATTCTTGTGTAGTGCAAATTATCTATGCTCTTATTTCCAACGCTAATTTCATCTCTCGCTGTCCATGCATATTTTATAGTAAATTCAAATCACTTCTCTTGAAATGTAACCTCTAGTGTGTACAATTCTTCTATTACTTAACATCACTCCCAAGATCAAGCGTCAGATCCAAAGTGCAAGTGATTTTTCCCCGTTGAACAAGATCACTGGAATGTGCAAGTAACATGTGTCTCACTCTCCCATAGGAATACGTCATTGTTTATCGACAGTCGAGGCTTTCTGGGAAATTATTTGTTGCTAGTCGTGTTAAATGTAGGCAGCAGCTATGACCCGTTTTCTGGAATAAACGGGTTTGCAGTGTTGGTTCATGTTTTCTCTCCTATCTAGAAAAACAGATTGTCGGATCTAGCGAACAGAAGCCATGTCCGCAACAGGCCAAAAAGAAGAACACTAAAAAAAACACGCCGGCAAACCCAGGTTTTTGCCTGAAACTAGAGCTGCTTTCAAAGATGCGTGTTACTCCTCTGTGGGTACTCTGTCAAGTCTAGCAGCAGCACACAGCAACACTTGCTTCACCAAAATTTTAATCTGACAACACGTGCACCAAATTTTTAGGAGGCTTTGGCTCACAACACATTAAATATGGAAGAAACGTGCACAAAATCAATGCGAACCACGCTAAAAAACTGGGAACATCCTGCCCTCTAATCTTAAAGTGCCAACAAAAGGAACAAAGTCTATACCAGTTCATTTCTCTGACTTCATGAGTCTGGAGGAAAACATTGATAAACATTGGGCACTTCTCATAATTTAAGAGACAAAGTGCGGTCTGTGAAATCCCACATAGCTATCATTGGGCAGTTCTGATAGTTCGGAGATAGCACATCATAAACAACACAATATGAGATGTCTCAACATTGCATGATGACGCAAACTAGGCATCCAAATCTTCAGCATCATGGCAACGACTGCAAGGCTCCACGACTTTTAACACAACTCTGCGGGGAACTATCCCCTCAATGTGTGTTCTGATAGCCAAAAGAGCCCTGGGGACCTCCATGAGGATATCCCTCCCCATAGGGAGGCATGTGTCGGGTGGGACTACCCTGAGTTCACCACTTCCTGAATAGTACATACTCTGAGGCTCAACGACTGTACACCTTCCAGAACTCTGACAGCCTTGTGTGGTGTCCAACGTGAGGCATTCAAGCGATGTCGCGTTCTCAACGATGTGACATGTCAACTCGATCAAGCTCTTCGCGGAGCAGAAACCAACGATCGACACACTCTTTAGGCTCTCATGTCGTTGTTGTGGTAGCCGCCTCAGATGTGACGAATTTCCGTTAACTGAGTCATGCTTCATGTCAGGCTGCCGTACCTAGATTGAAATCGAAGAAGCTCACATCATCAGTTCTGCAATAGACACTAGGTATGCTTGCAAGATGAGACGTAACTTACTTCAAAGTTGAAAGTTTCCAGGCAAGGAGAAGCCTCAAGAAAAGAAACCAGAGAAAGGTAATCATAAGCTGGTGAAATATCTTCATCTCTAAATAGAGAAATATGCAAGTAGTTGAGGTGGAGGAATTTTCGAGGTAGCATTGGTGTACTGATAATCTGCATAAATATATCAGATTAGTTACATTATAAGGTATGTCAACTGTTATAAGAAACTAGCTAGTCTGTACTCATCTAAACTTTCAGAATATACCTCATTACGCGAGTATATGACAAGTGTTTCAACATTTGGCGCATAGAATAGAAGCTCGGTCCGAGCATGCCAGACAATGTTGGACTGATCATACTCTAAACACTCCATCTCTATGTTCTTTACTTGCAATGCACTTCCAAATGAAATCGGTACTAAGCTACCAGCAAAGTGAAAACTTGAGATATTTGAAGCATTGTTGTCTATCACTTCCAGATTTCTGCATAGATCCACACTCAGGAAGCTAAGCCGCTGCAGCACACAAGGGATCTTCAGGGTAACTATCTCACCGCAATTCAGGAGTCCCAAATGCTCCAATGCAGCACAACTGGAAAGAAGGGACTCTAGTTCATCGTCAGCAATCTGTACATTACTCAGATATAACGTTGTCAAGCTTCTCCAGCAACCAAGCCCGGCAGTGGAGCGAAAGGCACAGATGGCAATGTGAAGATACTGAATTGAACTGTCACTCCCATTAAATAGAAGTGAGCATGGGAAATCAAATGGTTCCTCAGGAACATGAGGCAGAAACATTGTGAGTTCTTCAATTCCTGCTGAAACAGCAATATGAACCCAATTACTGATATAACAGGAATCGACCTTGTTGCAGTCGACAAGATTGAGCTCTAGTTTCTTCATGCCAACACCCGAGTGGTTTTTGAGAATCTGTTCAACTTTGCTGACAAGATCTTGTGTCAATTCATCCTTTCCAATGGCATTCCCATTCAAACCTAGTGTTTCCTGATTTAAGATAAGGTTCGAACGGCATCTCCATGTTGTCAGAAATGTGTGTGATGCACAAGCCACGCGGGCCGCGTCTCTAAGTGGCATTAGGTCATGAATATGCCCACAGATATCCTGGATACAGAAGTACATGAGAATGGTTATTGGGGTCATAAAGGAAAATTATAAATTGATTGCAGAAACTTGTTATATTTACAAATTTACATAGTACATAGGAAGATAATGCATTGGGATTTAACTACGGCAAATGGATCGGGGACTATAGTAACTTTAGACAAAGTTTTCCCACAATTTTAGTTCGTACTGATTACCACGTACCAATATACAATTGCAATCTTACTTAAATTAGGCATATGGCAGCCCACAAGAACTATTATGTCATTTTTGTCAGTCAACATTCAAATATCCATACCATGATACAGTCCCATATAATGTGATGGAATGGATCCAGGACAGCAACAAAAGAGAAAGGAAAATATACTTTTTGGAGAGGGTTTAAGTATTATATCTGGACATTTTGAGCCACAATACTAGATTGGAGTATTGGACAAGCCAGATGACAAAACAGCTCTCCACCGTATGTAATTCAAGATTATACAACTGCAACAAGGAAGCATAAAGAAATGATCTAATGAGCATTAAAAGAAATGCAAGCTTGTATGCATTTTCTCTGTCGGAGAAAAACTGATTAACAGACTTATAGCTCAAGTTCGAAAAAAATAGAAAGAGAAAAAGTTCTCAGTGTTTGGCAATGTCGACAAACATTCCACCAATGCTCAGCTCATTAAAACTGGTATAACCTCCTAACACAACTATTCGTCATATTTTTATCCCACCAACAGTTTCCAGCAATCCTAAATTGTGCACCTCTAGCACACACAATGACGATTCACTTGCAATTCAGGACATCGGTTCATACCTGTGGAAGGTCGTCCATTGATCCACTTATGTCGCCACCTTGGGAATGATCATCTTGTTTGCAGACATCATCTGGGGTACATCACAGCCATGATAAGAGTATAGAAAACAGTGGGATACATGCCCAAGCAAAACTGACACGCATCCAGTTCGTTTCGGGCGTCTCGATAAACTTGTCAGGAAAATCGATTCTCCTCTAACTGCAAATCCGCGTTGGCACTAAAAACAGTTGGATTCAATGGCAAACCTAACCTGCCCGACCCATCCTATTCCCCAATACATTGCGCCCAAAATAAACATTCCTGTCTGACTTAGACCCTACCTATAACTAGTGAAATAGCTTGCTTCTTCACCGAGACTAAGATCAGTATTTAACCCAATCAAACGGATCAATTTATCTGATGGAAATCTGAACACGCGATGAGACAAAATTTATCAATTATCAGAGAGTGGAGCATGGGACGTACAGTCTCGGGGCTCCCCCGTCTGCGGCGGATCAAGCATGGCCAAAATCCTGAGACAGGGACGACGGCGAATCTTTCCGGACCTTTTTGGAGTTTAGTCTTCCTTAGAGGCCTTGCCGGCACCGGCGGCCGGCGAGCGAGGCGGCAAAGTGGCGAACCCTACATGCCACTCTCAGAGAGCAGTAGGGCAGGGCTCCGCCTAAAGTATCGGGCTGGTGGGCCGGGCGCAATAAGGCCGCTATTTTTCTTTTCTTCCTTTATTCCCTGCTGTTTTCTCTTCGTTTTTTTATTTCTCCTATTTTTTCCTTATTATTTATTTTTATTTATATATTTTAAAACTTTTTTGAAAAAATAAAATTATATTTTATAAATGCACAAAAATCTCTTCTATTTATGTTTTTAACACACGAAAAAAATTTGTGTTATGTATGAACTTCTTTTTGGTAAATACATGAATTTTATTTCCAACGTGCCGTTGAGAAAATAAAACAGAAGTCTGAAAAATATTCGGTCAGGTAAAAGAAAAGGAAATTTTGACCTAGAGCTTTTACCCCTCGAACTCAAGAACGAACACTTAAAGAGCGCCACCAAAGAAGTTGCCATGTGTTGCCAGCCACCACATGTTGATTCATCATCGCACAATAATGCACGCACGGGATTAATAAGCCACACAACTAAAACCATGTGCTGGCAATGCCTAAGGTAAGGATGTACGATATCAACACAAGTCTCTCAACACTGAGTTTCCACACACGTAGAGCTGACCTGGCAAACACGTAAGGCACGTTGAAAATATTCAAACACACACATTGAGCAAAGTAGAGTCATTTGTCGTTGCATGCGCCTTCATGGATTGTTCCGAGAACTCAAAGCGTTGTATCGAGCGGGACGCAACCAATCAGTAGATCATGTTGCCGCCCATCCAAAGATCGAAACCTACCACTTGCACTCCGAAGAGACCATGCATCCATCCACGACTGGATAGATATGTTGTCATTGCTGTCACCGAACAACAGGGATCAATAAGATCCATCGGTGCTGCAATTCGGTGTTCGTAAGCAGTGCCTCCGCAGCCGTAGTACCAAATCGTGTTGTGTTGAACTTAAAATTGCACAAAAAAAAGAAGACCATAGGCTTTATAATGTGAACTCGGGCGAGTCAAGATCTCAAAGTGACCAGGTACTACTTATAAAACTGATATGACCACTGAAGCCGAGGTCCAAGTAGTGGGTCTTCCTCTTATTGCATTGGTGGTCTCTCACCGGCGGGCAATGTCACCTTCCTTTTTGCCTCGGAAAAGCAGGCGCGCTGCCACCGATCTAACCTTGGGCGCACTTGCACAGTTGCACTTGCACCTATGACCGATCAAAAAACTAACAAAAGCATCCGGACAATAGTCCTTGACTCCTTGTCGAAGGTAGTAGGGTAGGGAGCAAACTGAATCGGTCAAGCTGCAGATTGGTTAACAATGTGGGTCTGGCAGTTAGCCACATGCATGTCCCAGTTAGTCTAGCTACTAGCTACTCTATCTGACAATTTGTAAAACGGGTAATTTGACGCGTAATGGAAGCAAGCCGGAACCATATGGGGGCATGCATGTGCTGTGGTGTTAGAAAACCAAACTAATCAGCCATGCAGTTACATTAACACAGATTACGTATGTCAAACACTCGTAGGGCATGAGAGGGGAAAGAACTAACTTCTCGCAAGTGGCGGATAACCACTGACACGAGACAGGCAGACTAGTGTACAGTTCTAGCAAAGTCGCTAGAATTTCTGGCCTGATTCCATTCAGTTGCAAGTCGCTAGCTCCACTCATGTCAGCTACTACAGTACAGTTGTGGAATTGGCGTCAAGGCAGTAGGATGATTAAACTGTTCTAATGCAGACGCCAGACGCCATTTGGGGTAACTGATGCATACATATGCCATGGCCTCCGCATGAGAGTAGGCCAATAACTTTGACCTACAGTTCACTACACAAGCACTTAACAGAAGTCTCAAGACTCAGATACATACTGCAAGCTGAACAAAATGTACATAGAGGCAAACTTTGTCAGTTCATCCACACTCGAGACTTCTTCCATGTACATACGTCGATCGATGCCGTCTGGGGACTATATTTGTTGCTTTCTGCGTAATTTATGAGACGGATTCGCTCCGGCCCTACATGTTGAATGTAGGCAGCAGCATGTCACGAGATGCTGTAACCATGTAGACGCCGACACATTCATATTCTTTCAGACAATTAAGTAGGTCGTCTCATCGATGTATGCTGAACATTCCAGTCAGGAAAGATAGACGGTCCGATCTAGCGTAGAGTTGCTATGCATATCTGAATTCCAACCCACAATGGATGTGTTTCTTGCTACGAGCTGCAACAGATACTCTGAAAGAAGAACACAAGAACACACGCTGGCGAATCCAGGTTTTTGCCTGCAGCAGATGCACATTTCACGGAGCACAATGATGCGCGCGTGTGATCCCTCGGTGTGCCTGGTCTAGCAGCAGTAGGCAACAACGCTTGCATCACTGGAATCTGAATATCTGATGTGGCGGTCCATGCCATGCTGCATGCATACGATCGAGGAAGGAAGACGCCATGGCGTAAAGGCAGGAGCGGACAAGAATCGTCCTGGAAGCACCACCAGGAACAAGGACCAGCGTGAACAGACACCGGCGGCAGTGGAGATAGATTAGAATTGGCCGATAAATTACAAGGGATCCAAGGTTCATTCAATTCAGCTCCTTCATCCTGCGCTGTTTGCATATATAACTGGATCAGTCCATCAATCCCAAACTGGTGTTGCAGAACTTGGTAGCCTGTCTTCTTGCTCAACACAAGGTAATAAGGAAGAAGAAGAGAATTTCCGGAAGAAGAAAACAGTTTGTCATGTCAGTCACACTAACGGGAAGAGTCACTGTAGGTTGGCAGCATCAGTAATATCTTTCCTGAATTCAGTGCGACTGTAGGCTCGTGGCGCCGCGCGTGCCGACATGCTCTACATCCATCGGCGTCAGAACATGGGATAGCGTTGGGAGCTTTTCGCGGCAGTGAAGTCTGCGATCGAGCAAGCACAAAATCTCGCAACAGTGGCTGATTGTACCGATGGGCTCATGCTATGATACCCATTTAAAAGATGCTAACAGGGGCAGCAAGCTGGCTGAGCCTGTGGCTGGACCATGCTAATGGCGACCGACAACCGGCGCCATTAATTCCTTGGCCAACCGCAACGTGATGGATGGATCATTCATTCATCAGAAGCTCACAACCAGGCGATGAAGTAGTAATGGTCCATGCATCATGGAAATGTATGTAAGTAGCACTCCATCGACAGCTTGGATTTGGATTTCTATGATGAAAATCTGTATGCAAGTGGCTGTGTCTGTGTTGTCTGAATTTGGATCCATCCAGCAGAGTCTGTACGCGTCCTGATATATGAGTTCACATGAGCAGGAAACTGAAGAGAAGAAGCGACATTACATATGCCAAAAGAAAATAAAAGTGGAAAGAAACATTTTTTTTTTTGAATTTAGGAAAGAAACAATTTTGATTGAGAAGAGACCAGTGACTTGATCTTTCTTCAGTCCTGGCTCTTCATCTGACTATACCCCCCAATATTTATCAGTAACCAATAGTTACTCGCGTCGTCCTATCGATTCCTTGCTGGTTTCGCCGCCATTATTTGCTAACTAAACACCTTAGGATAAGGGACACTTACAATGCTACAGACGAGACAAGTTGATGCCTCCAAGAATTAGCTAGGGAAGGAATAAACACTTGGTGTCGGTGCTCTGGGTACGCGCGCCTGGGGTGCACGTACGCTCACGACGACGCCGACATGGCCGCCGCGGCCTTCTTCTTCGTCGCCGGCTTCTTGTCGGCGGCGCGGGAGGCTCCTTTGGCGATCTTGGTGTCGAGCTTGTAGTACTCCACGAACCAGTCGACGAAGTGCCGGAGGCCGGCGTCGAGCGAGGTGGTGGGCCGGTACCCGAAGTCGTGCGCGGCGTGGCTGACGTTGGCGTGCGTGAAGGGCACGTCGCCGTTGCTGGGCATGGCGATGACGCGCTTGTTGGCCTTCTTGCCCAGCAGCTTCTCGAGGATGGCCACCATCCGGGTGACCGGCACGGGCGAGGTGTTGCCGAGGTTGTACACGCGCAGCGGCGCCGGCCCGGTCTTCTTGCCGGACCTGGCGGAGCCTGTGCTCCTGCCGGCGGTGTCGAGCGCGCCGACGCAGCCCTTGACGACGTCGTCGATGTACGTGAAGTCGCGGCGCGCGTCGGCGTAGAGCGTGATGGGCTCGCCGGCGACGATGCTGCGGGCGAAGGAGAAGTAGGCCATGTCGGGGCGGCCCCACGGCCCGTAGACGGTGAAGAAGCGGAGCCCCGTGATGGAGAGGCCGTAGATGTGGTTGTAGGCGTGCGCGATGGCCTCGCCGGCCTTCTTGGTGGCGGCGTAGAGGGAGGCCGGGCGGTCGGTGCGGTGGTCCTCGGAGAAGGGCGCCTGGGTGTTGAGCCCGTAGACGGAGGAGGAGGAGGCCCAGACGATGGCCGGCTGCGGGTCGGCGTGCTTTGCCGCGGCCTCGAAGACGCTGACGAGGCCGGCCACGTTGGAGGCCACGTACGTCTGCGGCGCCTCCATGGCGTACCGCACCCCGGCCTGCGCGGCCAGGTGGAGCACGTGCGTGAAGGGCACGGACTGGAAGAGCTTCTCGAGCAGGAGCGCGTCGTTGATGTCGGCGTCGAGGACGAGGACGCCGCGGTCGGAGAGGAGCCGCTGGCGGCCGCGCTTGAGCGCCGGGTCGTAGTAGGCGTTGAAGTTGTCGAGGCCGAGCACGCCGTCGCCGCGCGCCCTGAGCGCGAGCGAGCAGTGCGCGCCGACGAAGCCCGCGGCGCCCGTGACGAGCACGGAGATGCCGCCGTCCCGGCGCGGCTTGGCGCTCCGCCGGATCTCCTTCTCCCACTTGTCGCCCCCGTACGTGGCCGCCGCCGAGGACGGGTACGACGACGAGGACGCGAGCAGGCTCCGGTGCGAGGCGTGCGGCAGCCTGGAGGAGGCGGAGGAGGAGGAGGAGCCGAGGCTGAAGGAGCGGGAGAGGAGGGACGGGTAGTGGAAGGCGAAGAGGAAGACGAGCGCGAGCGTGGCGAGCACGGTGGCGCGGAAGAGCAGGTGCGACGAGGCCGCCACGAACTTGCCGCTCGCCGCCCGCCGCAGCAGCAGCGCGCCCCCGCTCGCGTACCGCTCCAGCTTCACACCCTTGGCCGCCGCGTCCGTCGGCATTGTCGTCGTCACCGTCCGTGCGAGCTTGGCGGCCGGGGTCGCGTCGTCTGCGAGCGAGGATGTGAGGTATAGCTAGAGGTGGGCTAGCTGAGGAGGGAGCAGGGGAGTGAGGTTGGATTTAAAGACGTGAGGTGGGCCCACGCGGCGGTGGTTTTTTGGTTTCGGCTGGATGCCACCACTCCATGACCATGAGCTGAGTTGAGTTGCGCCACACTCTCTCACTCGTTCGGTCTCCGATTGGGTAAACAAACAACAGGACGACTTGGGGAAAATTCTGGTACGATCGCAGCAAAGCCAGCAATGCTTTTTTGTGCTTACATGTGGCCCCACCATGTCAGGCCCCGCACAGAACATGTGTGCATGTAGCTGTTAGAATGTTGGCCGAAATAATCGAGCTCATTTCTTATTTCCATAATTCCTGAAAAAACTTCAAAAAAATTTATAAACTAGTGTACCATGGGTAGAAAGTTCAGTTTAACAATTTCCACTATAGTAGTATCTGCATATAAACAATGTTGCAACCAAAGTCAACATTTTGTGTGCCTCTTAAATCTTGTGGTGAATTATTGAAATTTTAGCCTGGAGCTCAGTTCTTATTTCTTACTTTCTGAACATCACATAGACCCGCATGGCCCACTCTTGCATGGCAAGATGTGAGCTTAAATTAGGCCTACATTGCTAGTTTTGAAGGTGTTGCACCTCCTTTTTAAGGGAGATGGTTTCACTTGGAACATGAGCGAGGATTGAGCAAACCACAATGGTTGGAGGGGGGGGGAAATAATGTTTGAGGGAGCAAAATGGCTTAGGATTGCTAAGTATAAGTGTGAGTACTAACATATCTATGAAGAAATTCATATGCATGGGGGCTGGCTGCTGAAATATTGGGCCATTTAGCACATTTAACAATCTGAAAAATCCATAAGGCCCATGTTGTCATGGCATGTGGTGGGACTTTAGTCCCATACTGCTAGTTTAGTGAGATGTGCATCAGCTTATATACTGAGCCATTATACTACTAGTATGAGTTGGTGTGAGGTATGAGGAGAATGGCTGTGTACCACACGCGCGCTCCTCCTCCTCCGCCGCCCGCCTCGTCACGACGCGCCGCGCCGCGCCGCGGGAATCTCGCCGAGCCGATGTGTTCTTTTTGTCACGCAGAATTGAAATATGAGTGCGGTCAACTGAAATGTTTGCCTTAATGGAAAATTAATACGAGTTGAAATGTCTGTCTTAAGTGCTCTCAAGTACGACCGTTTCCAGTATTCATTGTACGCGTTTATGTTTGCCCTCTCGCCTCCTGCGCTGTGTATAGAAAGGTGAGGTCGCTCCTCTCCCGTGCATCAGAAGAACAGAACCATCTGCTCCACGCGCCGCCGCCATCGTTCCTTTGCTGTCGCTGCCATCGCTGATCCCATCCCGTCCGTCGCGTACACGGTCGACGGGAGAGCAGGCCTCCGAAACCCCGCCTCTCCGTTTCCTGTACGGGAGAGGTGCGATTAGGTTTTTGGGGAGCGTCTCCTACGCGACTGCTCGCCAATCTTCGTCCCCTACATCGTCTACTTCCTCTTCGTCCACTACGTCTGCGTCGCCTTCGTCATTGATGCTCTCGCAGCGTTGGGCTACCCCAAGAGAAAGGTGTGATGATGCAGAAGCAGCAAGTTTTCTCTCAGTTTGTGAAACCAAGGTTATCGAACCAGTAGGAAACTAGAGTTCTCCCGGAGGTGTCAACGGCGCCAGAAATTCTTGTGGCGTGTTGCTGACGTGGAGCTGCACACAACACAATCAACATACTTTGCCCCAACTTAACAGTGAGGTTGTCAATCTCACTGGCTTGCTGTAACAAAGGATTAAATGTATGTGTGGAAAATGATGTTTGATTGCAGAGAATGGAAGTAACAGGATTGCAGTAGGTTGTTTTATCAGTTTAAAGAAAAGGACCGGGGTCCACAGTTCACTAGTGGTGTCTCTCCATAAATAATAATAACATACATGCGGGTAAACAAATTACAGCTGGGCAATTGACAGAATAAATAAGTGCATAATGATGCATATACTATAGTTATGATGTCTAGTATGAGATTCATTTGGGCATTAAAACAATATACATAGACCGTTCCAACCGCATCTATGACTAATAATCCACTTTCCGGTTAGCGTCCGCACCCATTTCAGTATTAAGTTGCAAGCAACAGATTATCGCATTAAGCAATGTGTGTAATGTAAGTAATACAAATATCCTTAGAAAAAGTACTACTGTTTTATCCCTAATAGCAACAGTACATCTACAATCTTAGAGGTTGCTGTCACTCCCCCAGATTAAATAGAGACATGAACCCACTATCGAGCATAAATACCCCCTCTTGGAGTCACAAGCATCTACTTGGCCAGAGCATCTACTAGCAACGGAGAGCATGCAAGATCATAAATAACGCACTCACAAGATATATTATGAAGCAATAACATAGTACTCAATATTTATCGAATCCCAACAAACACAACATGTAGTATTACATAAAGATGATCTTGATCATGATAGGCAACTCACAAGATCTAAACATGGTAGCACAAGAGGAGAAGACAACCATCTAGCTACTGCTATGGACCCGTAGTCCAAGGATGAACTACTCACGCATCAGTCCGGAGGCGGGCATGGTGATGTAGAGCCCTCCGGTGATGATTCCCCTCTCCGGCAGGGTGCCGGGAAGAGCTTCTGAACCCTCCCGAACTAGGGTTGACGACGGCGGCGGCTCTGGACTTCGTGGAGGAAAAAGGTGCGCGCTCTAGGTCTTGTAATTCTGGGGGGGTATAAGTAGGCGAAAGGGCGAAGGCGGCAGAGGCTCGAGGGCCCCACACCTGGTGCTCGCGCGGCCAAGGGGGGACCCGCGCCGAGACCAGGTGTGGGCCCCTCGAGGCTCTCCTACGTGTCCTCTTCGGTGTTCTGTAACCTCCCGAGAAAAATAGGCACTTTGACGTTTCGTTTGTCCAATTCCGAGAATATTTCCTCAACAGTTTTTCTGAAACCAAAAACAGCAGAAAACAGGGAACTGGCACTGTGGCATCTTGTTAATAGGTTAGTCCCAGAAAATACATAAAATGATATAAAAGTGTGTATAAAACATGTAGCAAGTGGCATAATATAAGCATGGAACATAAGAAATTATAGATACGTTGGAGACGTATCAACATCCCCAAGCTTAGTTCTACTCGTCCCGAGTAGGTAAAACGATAAAAAGAATAATTTCTGAAGTGACGTGCTTTCTCACAATCTTGATCATATAATAATGCTCATGTTATGAATGAAGTGATTCAAAGCAATAGTCTATAGTTTGCTAACAAATAGACAAGGAGTAAACAACTACATCATATAAGTAAAAACTTTTCATGGATAGTACTTTCAAACAAGCATCAAAATGATTCACATGAGAGTTAACTCATAAAGCAATAGTCTCTAAGTAAAAGAGCATTGAAACAACACAAAGGAAGATATAAGTTTCAGCATTGGCTTTCAACTTGTAACATGTATATCATATAGATAGTTGTCAACACAAAGTAATATAACAAGTGCAATAAGTAAGCATATAAGAATTGTTGCACACAGTTGACACAATCGTTTGCTTCTAAGACAGAAAGAAGTAGGTAAACTGACTCAACATAAAGTAAAAGAAAGGCCCTTCGTAGAGGGAAGCAGGGATACAAACATGTGCTAGAGCTTTTTAGTTTTTATAAGTTTTTTAAATCATATAGAGAGCATAAAAGTAACTTTTGAGAGGTGTTTGTTGTTGTCAACGAATGGTAATGAGCACTCTACCCCCCTTGTTAACCAGACTTTCTAAGAGCGGCTCCCATGAAGGACGTTATTTCTACCAGCAAGGCAGATCATCCCTCTTATCTCTTTTGTTTACATATGTAGTTAAAAACTATTGTCATTGCTTGACTGATTAGATCAGGGCAAAAATGTGAAGAGATTGCAGCGGTTAAAGTTGTAATTAATTGGGACTGGTCACCCCATTTGCCAGCTCTTTTTGCAAACTTAATGGATAAGCGGATGTATATGCCACTAGTCCGGTTGTGAAAGTCTGTCTAAAAGCAAATGACAAGGTTGATATCCGTAACACCACATACTTCCTCATGAGCTAATAAACATTGACACAAATAAGGGATAATAAGTTTTGAATAAAAGGTAGCACACGAAGTATTTGTTTGGAATGGCAGGAAATACCATGTAGTAGGTAGGTATGGTGGACACAAATGGCATGGGTTTTGGCTCAAGGTTTTGGATGCACGAGAAGCATTTCCTCTCAGTACAAGGCTTTGGCTAGAAAGGTTATTTGAAGCAAACACAAGTATAAACTATGACAACAAGACGTATATAAAAACATATTGCAAGCATTATAAAACTCTATATTGTCTTCCTTGTTGTTCAAACACCTTTACTAGAAAATATCTAGACCTTAGAGATACCAAACATGCAAACCAAATTTCAACAAGTTTTACGGTAGTTCTTCACTAATAGGTTTTAACTACATGATGTAAAAAGCTTAAACATGATCTACTTGAGAGCTCAAAACAATTGCCAAGCACCACAACATACAAGATAACAATCCATAAGAGCATGTATATCTTTTCATTATACCATCTACCACATTTAGCATTTTCTGTTTCCAACCAAACACCAATCAACTTATTTAAACATAAACTCTCCAAGTATTTATCAATGAGATATGAGAGTGTAACCTAAGAAAACTAACAGCTCTAATAAGAGATGCATGAAAAACAAGAGCTGAAAGTATTGAAGTAACATAGAATAATACTCAACAAATATAAGTGAAGAATACGAGTATTCATAAGAAAAAGCGGAGCGTGTCTCTCTCCCACAAAGGAATGCTACGATCCATTTTATTCAGAGAATGAAAATAACAAAAACAGAAATAAAAACAAACATGCGCTTCAAGTAAAGCACATAAGATGTGTCGGAATTAAAATATAGTTTGACTAGAGATGACCGGATAGTTTGTTGATAAAGAAGGGGATGCCTTGAAATATGCTTGGGTCTTCTTGAAATATGCTTGGGTGACCCACGGGGGCATCCCCAAGCTTTGACGCTTGAGTCTTCTTGAAATATGCTTGGGTGACCCACGGGGGCATCCCCAAGCTTTGGCTCTTTCATCTTCTTGATCACATCACATCATCCTTCTCTCTTGATCCTTGAAAACTTCCTCCACACCAAACTCAGAGTAGACTTCGTTAGATGGTTAGTGCATAATCAAAAATTCTTATATTCTGCATGAACACAATTGCTACCAATGCTACTGGATATTAGCTACAGCCACTGATACTTTATGGAACAAAAAGATCCATCCAAAATAGCAAAAGAAGCATTGCAAAATAAATTGCAGAATCTGTCAAAAACAGAACAGTCCGTAAAGACGAATTTTTTCGAGGCACTTAACTTGATCAAATCAGAAAGCTCAAAACTAATGAAAGTTGTATACATATCTGAGGGTCACGCACAAAAAATCACAGGTCATTTTGATTTTTCTGTAATTAGTTATGAATTTAACGGTGGACAGCAGAAAACTGTTTCTGCGCAGCAATCCAAATCTAGCATCAACTTTCTACTAGAGGCTTAACTTGACACAACAATGCAATAAAATAAAGATATAAAAGAATTTCTACAGAGGTGAGCATGTTCCTTGACTCAACAAAATAAAATAACAGAAATAAAAAGTGGGTTGTCTCCCATAAGCGTTTTTCTTTAACGCATTTCAGTTAGGCACAGAAAGTGATATTCAAGTTTTTCCAAGAGATGAAGCATCAACATCATAATTTGTACGAATGATAGAATCAAAAGGTAGATTCATTCTTTTTCTAGGGAAGTGTTCCATACATTTCTTGAGTGGGAATTGGTATCTAATATTTATTTGTTTCATATCAATAATAGCACCCACAGTTCTAAGAAAAGGTCTTCCCAACACAATTGGACAAGATGGGTTGCATTCAATATCCAAGACAATAAAATCAACGGGGACAAGATTATTGTTAACCATAATAAGAACATCATTGACTCTCCCCACAGGTTTCTTCATAGCATTATCAACAAGAAAAACATCCAAATAGCAATGTTCCAAAGGTGGCAAATCAAACATATCATAGAGCTTTTTATGCATAACAGAGATACTCGCACCAAGGTCACATAAAGCATTGCAATCAAATTTATCCACTTTTATTTTAATGATGGGCTCCCAACCATCTTCTAACTTCTTAGGGATAGAAGCTTCAAGTTTTAATTTTTCTTCCCTAGCCTTAATGAGAGCATTTGTAATATGAGTTGTAAATGCCATGTTCATGGCACTAGCATTAGGACTTGTGGCCAACTTTTGCAAGAACTTAATAACTTCAGTGATATTACAATTATCAAAATCAAAATTATTATCATCAAAGCAAACCGAACCACACTCTCCTATGTTCTTAAAAATTTCAGCGCTTTTATCAAGAACAGTTTCAGCAGTTTTAGGCAATTTTAACTTTTTGGAAGAAGTAGAAGAAATATTTCCAACACCAACTATGTTACCATTAATAGTAGGAGGCTTACTAGCATGTGAAGTAACATTATTTTCAGTAGTGGTAATAGTAAAAACTTTAACAATATTATCTTCCTTAGCTAGTTCTTTCTCTCTTTCCCATCTAGCATGCAATTGGGCCATCATCCTAACATTTTCATCAATTTGAACTTGGATGGCATTAGCAGTTGCAAAGGGATTATCATCAATATTTTCAGGTTTAGCAGCCATTTTATTAATTAAAGAAGATTGTGCTTCAGACATAGAGGAAATACAAGCTTCAGCACTAGTTATTTTCCCTTGTAGACCCGAAATCTCTCTGTTCAAATTTTCCATTTGATGACTAATATTTTTCAACATAATAGATTGTTCTTCCATAGTCCTAGTGAATACTTTATTTTGCTCATATTGGGTTTGCATAAAATTTTTAGTAGCTCTTTCAATTTCTAAAATCCTTTCCTCACTAGGCATTTTTCCATAAGAATTACCATTAACATAACCATCACTATTATTAGAAGGATAGGGCTTGTAGTTATTATTACCATAATTGTTCATATAAGCATTGTTGTTGAAATTGTTATTTTCGATGAAGTTCACATCAACATGCTCTTCTTGTGCAACTAAAAAAGCTAAGGGAACATTATTTGGATCAACATGAGGTTTACCATTCACAAGCATAGACATAATAATATCAATCTTTTCACTCAAAGAGGAGGTTTCTTCAACAGAATTTACCTTCTTACCTTGAGGTGTCCTTTCAGTATGCCACTCAGAATAATTCACCATCATATCATCTAAGAGTTTTGTTGCAGCCCCCAAAGTGATGGACATAAAGGTACTTCCCGCAGCTGAATCAAGCAAGTTTCTTGAAGAAAAATTCAGTCCTGCATAAAAGGTTTGGATGATCATCCAAGCAGTCAGTCCATGGGTAGGGTAATTTTTAACAAAAGATTTCATTCTTTCCCAAGCTTGAGCAACATGTTCATTATCAAGTTGTTTAAAATTCATAATGCTACTTCTTAGAGAAATAATCTTAGCAGGAGGATAGTATTTTCCAATAAAAGCATCTTTGCATTTAATCCATGAATCAATACTATTCCTAGGCAATGAAAGCAACCATTCTTTAGCTCTTCCTCTTAGAGAGAAAGGAAATAATTTCAGTTTTATAATATCACCATCCACATCCTTATACTTTTGCATTTCACAAAGTTCAACAAAATTATTTAGATGGGCAGCAGCATCATCAGTACTAACACCAGAAAATTGCTCTCTCATAACAAGATTTAACAAAGCAGGTTTTATTTCAAAGAACTCTGCTTTAGAAGCAGGTGGAGCAATATGAGTGCATATAAAATCATTATTATTGGTGCTAGTGAAGTCACACAACTTAGTATTCTCAGCAATACTAATTTTAGCAATTTAAAAGACAAACCGAAATAAACAAAAAAAAAACGAAATAAAAATTAATGCAAGTAACTAATTTTTTTGTATTTTTGATATTAAGCAAACAAGACAGTAATAAAAATAAACTAAGTAAGACAGTAACAAAATAAAAAGATTGGAAGAGAGAGACTCCCCTCGCAGAAGAGCTTAGTCTCCTCGGCAACGGCGCCAGAAATTCTTGATTCTCTCGCAGCGTTGGGCTACCCCAAGAGGAACGTGTGATGATGCAGAAGCAGCAAGTTTTCCCTCAGTTTGTGAAACCAAGGTTATCGAACCAGTAGGAAACTAGAGTTCTCCCGGAGGTGTCAACGGCGCCAGAAATTCTTGTGACGTGTTGCTGACGTGGAACCTGCACACAACACAATCAAGATACTTTGCCCCAACTTAACAGTGAGGTTGTCAATCTCACTGGCTTGCTGTAACAAAGGATTAAACGTATGTGTGAAAAATGATGTTTGATTGCAGAGAATGGAAGTAACAGGATTGCAGTAGGTTGTTTTATCAGTTTAAAGAAAAGGATCGGGGTCCACATTTCACTAGTGATGTCTCTCCATAAATAATAATAACTTACATGCGGGTGAACAAATTACAGCTGGGCAATTGACAGAATAAAGAAGTGCATAATGATGCATATACTATAGTTATGATGTCTAGTGTGAGATTCATTTGGGCATAACAACAATATACATAGACCGTTCCAACCGCATCTATGACTAATAATCCACCTTCCGGTTAGCGTCCGCACCCCTTTCAGTATTAAGTTGCAAGCAACAGATTATCGCATTAAGCAATGTGTGTAATGTAAGTAATACAAATATCCTTAGACAAAGTACTGCTGTTTTATCCATAGTAGCAACAGTACATCTACAATCTTAGAGGTTGCTGTCACTCCCCCAGATTAAATAGAGACATGAACCCACTATCGAGCATAAATACCCCCTCTTGGAGTCACAAGTATCTACTTGGCCAGAGCATCTACTAGCAACGGAGAGCATGCAAGATCATAAATAACGCACTCACAAGATATATTATGAAGCAATAACATAGTACTCAATATTCATCGGATCCCAGCAAACACAACATGTAGTATTACATAAAGATGATCTTGATCATGATAGGCAGCTCACAAGATCTAAACATGGTAGCACAAGAGGAGAAGACAACCATCTAGCTACTGCTATGGACCCGTAGTCCATGGATGAACTACTCACGCATCAGTCCGGAGGCGGGCATGGTGATGTAGAGCCCTCCGGTGATGATTCCCCTCTCTGGCAGGGTGCCGGGAAGAGCTTCTGAACCCTCCCGAACTAGGGTTGACGACGGCGGCGGCTCTGGACTTCGTGGAGGAAAAAGGTGCGCGCTCTAGGTCTTGTAATTCTGGGGGGTATAAGTAGGCGAAAGGGCGAAGGCGGCGGAGGCTCGAGTGCCCCACACCTGGTGCTCGCGCGGCCAAGGGGGGACCCGCGCCCAGACCAGGTGTGGGCCCCTCGGGGCTCTCCTCCGTGTCCTCTTCGGTGTTCTGTAACCTCCCGAGAAAAATAGGCAATTTGATGTTTCGTTTGTCCAATTCCGAGAATATTTCCTCAACAGTTTTTCTGAAACCAAAAACAGCAGAAAACAGGGAACTCGCACTGTGGCATCTTGTTAATAGGTTAGTCCCAGAAAATGCATAAAATGATATAAAAGTGTGTATAAAACATGTAGCAAGTGGCATAATATAAGCATGGAACATAAGAAATTATAGATACGTTGGAGACGTATCAGTCATCACCATGAGTACCGACGCTGAGATCGAGAAGGCTGCCGCTGACAAGAGGGATGCCGACGACGCTGCTGCTTCCGCTTCGGCCAATTGGCCAACAGCTGGGTATGATATGTTCATCCCTCTACTGATTATTTATATGCTTGATGTACTAGTAATCTGTGTAGATGTTTCTACTATCTTGCTAGTACATGGTTACATGATTAAGTATATGTATGTCATTAGCTTTGTCTACGTCATGATTTTAGTTTATAATTGGATTAATATAATCGAACAATTGCTTATATTCTCAACAATCCAAAAACCTAATATGTGAAGGCAATTTTTGATTCAAGGTTTTGCTGCTGCACTGAAACCAGCCCCGTTTACGGGGACATATTTTAAGCGTTGGCAGACCAAAACCACCTTATGTCTCACTGCAATGAACGTGTTCTGGGTCGCCGGTGTCACTCCCACTGAAACGATTGCTCCTGAACAGGAGAAGGCGTTTAGGGATGCCATCGTCGTCTTTGTTGGAGCCGTTCTGAGCGTGATCGGAGATAAGTTGGTTGACGCATGTTTACATGTGCGGGTTGCCAAGGACTTGTGGGAGGAGCTCGAATCTAAATTCGGCGCAACCGATGCTGGAAGCGAGATGTATACCATCGAGCAGTTCCATGATTAAAAGATGGTTGAAAGCCGTCCTGTATTGGAGCAGGCTCATGAGATACAATGCATCGCAAAAGAGTTTGAGCTTCTCAAGTGTGATCTACCGGGAAAATTTGTCGCGGGATGCATAATCGCTAAGCTGCACAATTCATGGAGGAGCTTTGCCACTACTCTGAAACATCAGAGGCGTGAATTCTCTGTTGAGAATGTCATTGGCCATCTGAGTGTTGAGCAGAATTCCAAGGCAAAGGACTCGCATGGAAAAGGCGAAGGTGCTTCTGTTGCCAATATGGTACAGAAGAAGTTCAACTCCCACAAGCATAAGGGAAAAACTGGTGTCCAGCAGAATACCGACTTCAAGAAGAAGGGTAACAAATCCTTTAAGAAGGATAAGAAGAAAGGGGCATGCTACACCTGTGGTTCAGAGGAACATTGGGCGCCTAAGTGCCCGAAGAAGTTCAAGAAACCAGGACAAGACTCCAAGTCTATCAACATGATCGTGAGCAACAATGAGAATGGTGCATCCGGGTACGGTAATTTGTTTACTGTATTTTCAGTTTGTCAGTCTAACGAATGGTGGATTGACACATGTGCAAATACTCATGTATGTGCTGACATTTCATTGTTTTCTTCTTATCAGGTCACAGGGAACGGATCCGTATTGATGGGGAATGGAGCGAGTGCTTCTGTTCTTGGTGTTGGCACGGTCGATCTGAAGTTTACTTCGGGAAGGATCGTGCAGGTCAAGAACGTGCAGCATGTCCCCGCCATCAAGAAGAATCTTGTTAGTGGCTCCCTTCTATGTAGAGAAGGGTTTAAGTTGGTATTCGAGTCTAATAAAGTAGTTGTTACGAAATATGGACTGTTTGTTGGAAAAGGTTATGAATGCGGAGGCATGTTCCGCTTTTCTCTTGCTGATCTTTGTAATAAAGTCGTGAACAATATTCATTCGAATGTTAATGAAACAGAAGTTTGGCATTCACGTCTTTGTCACATTGGTTTCGGTTGTATGACGCGGCTAGCAAAACTAAGTTTAATCCCATCTTTCACTTTAGCCAAAGGTTCTAAATGTCTTTCGTGTGTGCAAGCAAAGCAACCTCACAAGCCCCATAAAGCTGCGGAGGAAAGACACTTGGCACCGTTAGAACTTATACATTCTGATCTTTGTGAGATGAATGACGTATTGACTACAGGTGGAAAGAGATACTTCATGACACTGATAGATGATTCCACTAGATTTTGCTATGTATATCTGTTAAGTACTAAAGATGAGGCTCTACACTATTTTAAAATCTATAAGGCAGAAGTTGAGAATCAACTTGAAAAGAAAATTAAACATATCCGGTCAGATTGTAGTGGAGAGTACTTCTCTAACGAGTTCGATTCTTTCTGTATGGAACATGGCATTATTCATGAGAGGACGCCTCCCTATTCTCACCAGTCAAATGGGGTTGCCGAATGGAAAAACCGTACTCTAACAGATTTGGTTAACGCCATGTTAGATACATCAGGATTATCCAAGGCATGGTGGGGAGAGGCGATATTGACGTCATGTCATGTCCTGAATAAAGTTCCAACAAAAGACAATGAGCTCACTCCATATGAGCAATGGGAGAAGAGAAGGACAACACTCTCATACTTACGTACTTGGGGCTGTTTGGCGAAAGTCAATGTGCCGATCCCCAAAAAGCGTAAGCTTGGACCCAAGACCGTGGACTGTGTTAATTTGGGCTATGCTAAGAATAGCGTTGGCTATAGATTTTTAGTAGTGAAATCTGAAGTACCCGACGTGAAGGTCGGTACAGTTACGGAGTGTAAAGATGCTACTTTCTTTGAGGATGTTTTTCCTATGAGAGATATGCAGAGCACTTCTGGACAGGAATCTGAGGAAACTCCTGAGCCTGCCATTCCTATTGAATATTATGAACAAACCCATGATGAAAATCCTGAGAAGGATGATGAGGAAACCCTTGGTAGGGGCAAGCGACAGAGGATTGCAAAGTCCTTTGGCGATGATTTCCTCGTGTACCTTGTGGATGATACTCCCACTTCTATTTCAGAAGCTTATGCATCTTCGGATGCTGATTACTGGAAAGAATCAGTCCGTAGCGAGATGGATTCCACCATGGCCAACGGGACATGGGAAATTACTGAACGTCCTTACGGTTGTAAACCGTTGGGATGTAAGTGGGTGTTCAAAAATAAGTTTAGGCCCGATGGTACGATTGAAAAGTACAAGGCTAGGCTTGTGGCCAAGGGCTATGCCCAGAAAGAAGAGTAAGATTTCTTCGATACTTATTCACCTGTGGCCAGACTGACCACCATACGAGTTTTACTCTCGTTGGCGGCCTCGCATGGTCTTCTCGTCCATCAAATGGATGTTAAGACGACTTTCCTAAATGTAGAGCTAGACGAGGAAATCTATATGCAACAGCCAGATGGCTTTGTATTAGATGGTCAGGAAGAAAAGGTATGTAAGTTACTGAAATCTTTATATGGCCTGAAACAAGCACCTAAGCAATGGCATGAGAAATTCAATACAACTTTAACCTCTGTTGGTTTTGTTGTTAACGAAGCTGACAAATGCGTATACTATCGCCATGGTGGGGGCGAAGGAGTTATACTGTGCTTATATGTTGATGACATACTGATTTTTGGGACCAACCTCAAAGTCATTGAGGAGGTCAAGTCGTTTCTATCTCAAAACTTTGAAATGAAAGACCTTGGTGTGGCTGATGTTATTCTGAACATCAAGCTACTGAGAGATAATGAGGGTGGGATTACACTTTTGCAATCCCATTACGTTGAGAAGATTTTGAGTCGTTTTGGATATTCGGACTACAAAACTTCTCCAACGCCATACGATCCTAGTGTGCAGATTCAAAAATTCAATGGCACTGCTAAGGATCAACTGAGATACTCTCAAATAATTGGTTCACTCATATACCTAGCTAGCGCGACAAGGCCTGACATCATGTTTGCTGTGTGCAAACTTAGCCGGTTTGTTTCCAATCCGGGTGATGTGCATTGGTATGCTGTTGAAAGAATCATGCGCTACCTGAAAGGTACTGAGAACTACGGATTTCACTATACCGGAACCCCGTCAGTGCTTGAAGGGTACTGTGATGCGAATTGGATCTCTGATGCTGATGAGATGAAAGCCACAACAGGGTATGTGTTTACCCTTGGAGGTGGTGCTGTTTCCTGGAAGTCTTGCAAGCAAACGATCTTAACGAGATCGACAATGGAAGCAGAATTAACAGCATTGGACACATCTGGTGTCGAAGCAGGATGGCTTCGAGATCTTTTGATGGACTTGCCAGTGGTTGAAAAGCCAGTTCCGGCTATACTTATGAACTGTGATAACCAAACAGTGATTGTTAAGGTTAAGAGTTCAAAGGACAACATGCAGTCCAACAAACACATAAGAATGAGATTAAAAGCTATCAGACATTTGAGAAACTCCGGAGTAATAGCATTGGATTATATCCAGTCGGCTAAGAATCTGGCAGATCCCTTTACTAAAGGGCTATCACGTGTTGTGATAGAAAATGCATCGAGGGAGATGGGTATGAAACCCATATGAGTTGCCATGGTAGTAACCCAACCTATGTGATCGGAGATCCCGTGAAGTAGGACCTGGGAAAACAAGCTAGTGGTTAACTGAGTAGAGTAAACCTTACTAACCCACTCCGTTGGAGATGCGATACTCTCGGTAACTGTATGGCAGGTTGACGTTTGTCTTAATGTGTTCCAAAGCTTTGTATAAGCAAGATGCTATCCTACAGAGCGATATTTAGAGGAACACACCTATATGAACCTGACTACTGGTCACAGTCTATGAGATTTGGGTAATCTCTAGTAAGTTCATGAATAGGTCAGGAGTGTGACTAATATGCTCCACCCGAGGGGTCAGCCTTCGGCAGCCTAGTACAGTTAGTGAAACTACTTTACGCCAAACTGACAATTCAATGCCTAGTCAATTGTCAGTTGTGAAGGAGTGTAGCAAATTGCTCTAGGTGGAGTTCAACCTTAACAGGTCTCTACTAAAAATACTGGTATATCAAAACAGTGTTTGGAAGAAATGATAACATCATGGGTACTTGGAATCTGGTGGGGGATTGCTAAAATATTGGGCCATTTAGCCCATTTAACAATTTGAAAAATCCGTAAAGCACATGTTGTCATGGCATGTGGTGGGACTTTAGTCCCATACTGCTAGTTTAGTGAGATGTGCATCAGCTTATATACTGAGCCATTCTACTACTAGTATGAGTTGGTGTGAGGTATGAGGAGAATGGCTGTGTACCACACGCGCGCTCCTCCTCCTCCGCCGCCCGCCTCGCCTCGTCACGACACGTCACGTCACGTCATGACGCGCCGCGGGTTGCGGGAATCTCGCCGAGCCGATTTGTTCTTTTTGTCACGCAGAATTGAAATATGAGTGCGGTCAACTGAAACGTTTGTCTTAACGGAAAATTAATACGAGTTGAAACGTCTGTATTAAGTGCTCTTAAGTACGACCGTTTCCAGTATTCATTGTACGCGTTTATGTTGGCCCTCTCGTCTCCTGCGCTGTGTATAGAAAGGAGAGGTCGCTCCTCTCCCGTGCATCAGAAGAACCGAACCATCTGCTCCACGCGCCGCCACCATCGTTCCTTTGCTGTCGCTGCCATCGCTGATCCCATCCCGTCTGCCGCGTACACGGTCGACGGGAGAGCAGGCCTCCGAAACCCCGCCTCTCCGTTTCATGTACGGGAGAGGGGCGATTAGGTTTTTGGGGAGCGTCTCCTACGCGACTGCTCGCCAATCTTCGTCCCCTACATCGTCTACTTCCTCTTCGTCCACTACGTCTGCGTCGCCTTCGTCATCACCATGAGTACCGACGCCGAGATCGAGAAGGCTGCCGCTGACAAGAGGGCTGCCGACGACGCTGTTGCTTCCGATTCGGCCAATGGGCCAACAGCTGGGTATGATATGTTCATCCCTCTACTGATTATTTATATGCTTGATGTACTAGTAATCTGTGTAGATGTTTCTACTATCTTGATAGTACATGGTTACATGATTAAGTATCAGTATGTCATTAGCTTTGTCTACGTCATGATTTTAGTTTATAATTGGATTAATATAATCGAACAATTGCTTATATTCTCAACACTGGCGTCGCCCCTGCTTGTCTCCCTTCCTCTGTCCTTGTACATGAGCATGAGAAGAAGAGAGCTATACTTGCGCCTCTCCTCCACCGCCCGCATCGTTACGATGCGACGTAATGCGTCAGGTTTCGAGACTGAGCTGAATCGAGGTAGTACATATACGACATGTATGTGTCGTCTTATTTCGCCAAGCATTATGGTCGAAGCTCAACCGTTGGCTGATTTTTTTCCCCTATCCTTATACATTTTAAAATCTTGGTTCAACTTCTTCAATACTGTATCCAAGATGTTCCATCTTTACATTTATTGTGATTTTTTCTTAACTTCTATTTAATATGGAATGGTTTTATTACTCCAATGAAATCCATTTTTTAAGAAAAAAAAAAGACTAGCTATTTCGATTCCTATATAACTCTTATGTATCTCTCGTGATTCTGTACGGAAGAGAGTCGATGAGATTTTTATGGGGCGTCATCACGCGACTAATGGCTCCTTCCTCTCTATCTTCAATAAGGACACCGAGGATCACTTATCCTTTTCGGCAATATGTTTTCATTCGCCAACTTGAAACATGTGTTAATTCATCCCATGTCCCGTATATAACCTTATAATGAATATTTTTTGTAGCATGCTTTAAACAGCAATCTAGCAATCTACATAAAATTTCTATTAGCGTATTCTGTGTTAAATCAAATGACTAGTTCAATTTATATTTTACTAATGGTTTTTTTTATCTATGTAAGTGGACCAGTCGTCAAGTGGACGAGTCAATAAATTCCAAAAAAAAAAGTGGACGAGTCAATATCTGGGTATCCATCTTGGGCTTTGTTAGGTACCACGCCATGCGCGTACATTTTTGTACGTACCGGCCGGTAAACGGCAAGTGTGCGGCGGTTGTTTACCGTTTGGTGCGCTGCATTCTGCAGATCCTTGTGACACTACTGCGACATGCAATTGGGTTGTTTTCCATTCTCAAGCTTACTGTACAATTGTGTCACTGCACACTGCACAGTGTGCCGCTGACGCTGATACACATATGATTGACCCGGACTGCCTGCGTTCTGATCCTCGTCCCATTCCGTGATCGATCGATCCGGGGGCGGGTAATATACGTCATCGTGCATGTGTATGCATGGGCAGCGGCACGAGAAAATCGCCGTGGTGCAAGCATTGGCGGTGCAGTTGATGGAGCCACGTAAACGAGACGATACGGCTAGCACGGTCTTGGTCGGTTACTACTCTCTCCGTGCGATGAGAGAATGTCTTAACTTTATTTAAATATATATGTATCTACATATTAAATTATGTGGTTTAGATATATATAAATTTAAATCACAACATTTTATGGACGGAGAGAGACATAGAGTGTATATGTATATTATTAAAATCTCCCTTTCTCAATTAGTATCTTATATCTCTGGCATATTGTCTTGGTCGCCTAATAATACGTTTACTACTGAGATGTCCTTTTCTACGGACCGAATTACTATCTTACACGCATGAGGGAACATAAAGTATAGTTAAGGAATCACATGTAGCCGTTGGATCTATATACTTTCTCTGTTCCAAATTACACTGCTATACGTACAACATATTACGTACGATTTTCGTCTGACGCTAGCAGCGACTCGCCACACGCGGGGTTACGGAAGTGGAATTGTTTCGTACACGATTTAGGTTTGGGTTTGGGCCGGGGCTGGATCTTCTATCCCGGTAGACCCCAGGATCTACTCTATACTCTATCTGAAGACCGAATCTATTTTCCTTATTTACAAAAAAGCTGTCTTGTCCCTTCGCTTCAAATTACTTGACTTATATTTGTCTAAATAAAGATATATCTACACACTAAATAAGCTATCTTGTCCCCGCGCTCGGCTTACCGGCTGGAGGAGGTGGCGACGGCATCTTACCGCGAATCTGCTACAGCAAGGACGGATGCGGACGCCGCGTCGGAGGATGCCCGAGCGCGTGCCACGCAGGCGCAGGCAGAAGAGGCAGAGGAGGCGGCGCAACGTGCGCGCTGGACGAACGCCCTTGAGGAGGGCCAGGCGCGACGGAGGATGGAGGAGGACCACAAGCGGAGGGCGGAGGAGGAGTTCCTTGCCCTGACGCCTCAGCAGCACCGCCACCTTGTCGGGCCGTTGGAGATGCCCTTAGTGTGTAAATACATTTAAATTTAGATAAAATTGAGACATTTTTCATGGACGGAGGGAGTAGATACATTCATATTTAGACTAGATACATCTATATTTAGACAAATAAAAATTACCTATTTTAGAGACGGAAGGAATATTAAAAATGTTGGAGTATTTCTCAAAAATTAAATTAGAGATGTTCAGACAAGCCTTGCAAGTTGCGGCGGCAGCCTCTGCGTTGAGCTAGCTAGCAATGCGAGATCGCTCTGCAGTTCTGCTCCTTTTGGGTTTGGGCTGGACTCTGGATGACGAGGCAGGAATAATTAGGACACACCAGAATTGAAAGCATCGGACGAGAATCGTCGTACGCACAACACTTCCGATTACTTAAATAATTTCTATCTATTTAAAAGTGAAAGTATTTAACATGTCTCGATATATTGATGGATATGAAGGGAGTGAAACCGACACTCGAGCGAGCACGTGGACATGGTCCATGGACTGAAAAGGGCAACGGAGAAAAGAAAGAGACACCCTCTCCCCTGAGTCCCACTTTATCCTGCCTTCTCCTTTGCTGGAAAAAATATACTCTACTGAGTACCAATCCCAGCCTGGCTTGACTGAATGTACTTGATCAAGGCCTAACCGTGACAATCCTGATGATATACCTTCAATTACTCACGGTCACGGTACATGTGGATGTGGGCATCAGCGCATATATATATACTAGGTAAGATGGCGCGGCGGCGTGTACATGGAGTGTATTGTGTGTTTTTAATAGTGTTAAGTATACGTTTTAATTATACATAGTGTCTTACTTATCCGCTATAGACAGATACTTCTACATAATCATACATTGCAGATTCTAAGTTTCTGAAATTCATGTTTTGTGCGATAACTAAGAAGGCTAAATTGTGTTAGCAGCTTGATATATTGGAAGAGATGAGCCAGCTAACTTTTTCTTCGTGTGATTTGATATCTTCTAGCAGTAGACATGCATCGTCCATTTACACATGATTTCATTCTTCGCTGTTAACAATGAAAGCTAATTAATAATAAGTGGTTGTTTTCAAAAGATGATAATGTAGAGACTATGCATTTGTATATATTGTTTATTGACATCAAATATATCGTGGTTGGGAAATGTAATGAGTATATAATAATTGTAAAGGTATTAACCTATTTTGAAGGATTTCAGTTACAGAAATAAGTGGATTGAACTGCCACTGACAGACAGAAGAGCTCATAAAGGAGATCATTCCTGTAGACAAATAATTTAGTGCATCAGAAAACATATAGTGAAAGCAGTGACACAATATATAAAGTTTATGCATTGTAAATACCTGAAAACAAAGAAACAGTCATTCCGGTGAATAAGATGATCATATCATGGTCAACAGATTGTTGATAGAGATTGTGGTCAAGAGATTGTTGATAGAGACTCTCTGCTTCATATTTCTTAACCTAGGAGTAAACCTACATATAACCAACCAGGTTTCAGATATTACTCCTATAGTTTGGTATGGAAAATAAAAATAGTCAGGAAATCATACAATTTTGGTGGATATAGCAATATATTAGGTTGCAACCCATCACATGTCATTTTAATCAACACAAATAGAGCGGAATTTGGGAAACACCTAAAGCTGAACTCTGTAAGAATCGTTATCCTGACTGATATACCTTGGAAAAAGGAACCAAGAAAAGGAACTATATGATAAGTGACATCAGTATAGTGAAGATGGCTGCTGCATAGCAAATAATCACAGAAAAGTTTGTTTCTTATGTTTGTTCTTTTATGTGAATGTTTGTTCTTTTATGTGAAAAGCAAGGCTTCTCCATTACTCAAGTTCAGAAAACTGAATGTAATATATTTGCACGCTCATTAGCAAGAAAGTAGCAATACAATAGTAATGTAAGCATTGGAAAAACAATTAACCAGAGCTGGCAGCAACTCTCATTTCTCACAACACTGGATCAAATACAACGTACATCTGAAATTTGAGTTACTCGAATCATGGAAGGACAACGTTCTGGTCAGTAATATAAAGCATATACCTTATCATATTGGCTTGGTGTCTATCCCCACTCAAATAAAGCTGCTAAGATCTGCTACAATCCTGGCTTGGTGTCTCTCACCACTCAAAAAATCTGTAAAATAATTAGAGCTAAGAATCCAAATTTAAACAGCAGGAAGACGAATGCACATGAGAGAACAAATAGCTTACAGATCCAAGCTGGGTTGTGGGATTCTTCCAGTAACGGTGATTGCCCTTAGACGTTTACACAAACAACTTATGCACTGACCTGCAACCTAACAGTAGAGAAAAGAAAAGGGGTTCTAGCTCAGCCGTAGAATTAGGAAGATATGTAAGTAAGAAGACAGGGAGACAAAGCAAGATCAACTGCTATGCGCGTGGACAGTGCGACGACTGCGAGGACATCCTCCCCAACGCTCTGCTGGAATACCTGCCATGTTTCTAAAAATTCCACCACCACCAATACCCCTACGGTTAAGTACAACAAAATATCAAGAAGGCAAGAATGGGTGGCTGCTAAAAAGTATACAGAAAGAATTACTCTATCGGGGTCTGATGGGTGTTTGTACCAGAACAAAAGTATAATTTATCTAAAGTATTTAGAGAGATTGTACAATGTTAAAACAGCAATGGTATTATTACTGTCAAAAAAAAAAATGAACAGAAGGTATGTCACAAAAACCAATGAGTTTACTGATCCAATTATTAACACTGTACAGGTTTGGAGCAACACGGGCTTTCAAAAAAGGCTGTAGTGACAAAGTAGGGATGAAACAGCTAAGCACCATGTGACCTAATAATCAAAAGATAATGAAAGAAGTCCAGTTGGTTTAATAGGATTTCTTAAACATCCGAACTGCATCTCCTGTTCAAAACTCAGGTGTTTCAGTTAAACATAAAAAATGTTGCTTCAGTTCTTACCCTGTCTCAAGAAGAAGGGCCTAGCTGCGGCAACACAAATGCACGTAGAGAGGCAGTAAATATATGCAGGAAATAAATGGTGTAAGAATAACTGAATGTAAGTAGCATTTTGAGGAAATAAAGTGGCAACCACTCTACTGCTCTACATGACCACTCATCCCTTAATATCACATAACACTGTTATATATACTACTAACAGCTGAAAGCAATACAATGGCAAGGTTAATTATGTACTTTAGTCGTACAAAAGCTGCTCTTTATGCTAACAATGTACTATTCCATTTGTGACGCATTACAGAAACCCTTCAAATGATCGAGAGCAAAGAGTAATAATTGCCTAAGCCTTTAGTTCTAGCTGATTTTATATTGTCAAAGGTATTTTCATAGAGTGGAAATTGAAACATAAAATACCTTGTTATTGTAGGACACAACCAAAGCAGCCGTAAACTTGAATTGACAGGTCAAGAGAAAGAGTAAAGGGCACAATATTAAAAAATGTAAAGAGAAAAGTTGCAATGTGCCTCTTAATAGCTTATAGGCCCAATCTTATATAGAACCTCATCTCTTCTTCCATAGCACACCTGAAAACAATAAATAGAGATGAATAACAACGCTGCACGATAACAGACCAGATTTCACAACAAATTCGGAAACATAAAAGAGCTAGGAGATACCAAAAATAAAGAAACAGTCATTCCGTTGAATAAGATGATCATATTGTGGTCAACAGATTGTTGATAGAGATTGTGGTCAACAGATTGTTGATAGAGACTCTCTGCTTCAAATTTATTAACCTAGGAGTAAACCTACATATAACCAACCAGGTTTCAGATGCTACTCCTGTAATTTGGTATGGAAAATAAAAAATAGTCAGGAAATCATACAATTTTGGTGGATACAGCAATATATTAGGTTGCACACCATCACATGTCATTTTAATCAACACAAATTGAGCAGAATTTGGGAAACACCTAAAGCTGAACTCTGTAAGAATCGTTGTCCTGGACCGATGTACCTTGGAAAAAGGAACCAAGAAAAGGAACTATATAAGAAGTGACATCAATATAGTGAAAATGGCTGCTGAATAGCAAATAATCACAGAAAAGTTTGTTTCTTATGTTTGTTCTTTTATGTGAAACGCAAGCCTTCTCCATTATTCAAGCTCCGAAAACTGAGTGTAATATATATGCACGATCATTAGCAGGAAAGTAGCAATACAATAGTAATGTAAGCATTGGAAACAATTAACCAAAGCCGGCAGCAACTCTCATTTCTCACAACACTGGATCAAATACAACGTACATCTGAAAATTGAGTTACTCGAATCATGGAAGGACAACGTTCTGATCAGTAATATAAAGCATATACCTTCTCATATTGGCTTGGTGTCTATCCCCACTCAAATAAAGCTGCTAAGGTCTGCTACAATCCTAGCTTGGTGTCTCTCACCACTAAAAAATCTGTAAAATAATTAGAGCTAAGAATCCAAATTAAAAAAGCAGGAAGACGAATGCACATGAGAGAGCAAATAGCTTACATATCCAAGTTGGGCCGTGGGATTCTTCCAGGAACAACTGATGCACTGACCTGCAACCTAACAGTAGAGAAAAGGATAGAGGTTCTAGCTCAGCCGTAGAATTAGGAAGATATGTAAGTTAGAAGACATGGAGAGAAAGCAAGATCAACTGCTATGCCCGTGGACAGTGTGAGGACTGAGAGGACATCCTCCCCAACGCTCTGCTGGAATACCTGGGACATGGAACTTGTGGAGGCGCCCCTCGGCTCCTCCTTCTCCAAGTTCTCTCCGCGATGAAACACCATGGTTGGGCAGCCGCTGAAAAGCACAGAGCATCGGTACTCGGTAGGAGTGAGCTCATATCAAATCGAAATTAAAGGGGAGGAACATGGGCGCCTCATACCAAATCGAAAAAGAGAAAGAAAGGAAAAGAGAGGTGTGGAGGCAGAGGCAAACCTTGACGAACCCTAGCGCTCCTCCTCACGCTGCTCCATCTCCACGAGCTCCTCCAGGGCGGAGGAGAGGGTGGCAGGTTGGGGATGTTGCCGGAGCCGTCGTCTGGTGCTGCCGCCTCGTAGTCTGCTGTCGCGGCCGGAGCGGTCGTCCTCTGCCGCCATCGCGCGCGCCTCCGCTGCTGCCGACGTCCACGCGGACTCCTCCCCTGCCTCCTCTTTGACCGCGTCGAGCGCCACCGCCGCCATGCTGCTGCTCCTGCCGGAGGCGGGATTGGAGGAGAGGAGAGAGACGCGAGGGATTGGGGGAGAGGAGAGACGTGAGGGATTGGGGGAGAGGTCAGGACGCGAGGGATTGGGGGGAATTGGGGGAGAGACGCGAGGGATTTCACCGGTCGCTCCCGGTGGATTTGCGCCAAAGATCGTGCGAGCGACAGGGTGGGCGGGGACGGGCCGGTTACGCTCGTGCGCGAAGAAGCGTGTCTGTGGGAGGTTGACTGGTTGCGGGCCGGGAACCAGTCGCCCAGACGCGTCAAAAATCGTGCAATGAACAGTGAACGTGAGGATTGAGCTGCACGCGCTGATCTGAACCATCCGATTCGACCCATCGAATGGCTGGAAACGGTTGGAAAGTTTCTGGGCGACGTGGACGTGCTGAGAGGCCGCGGATCGCTCCGCCCTTTATATATAGTATATATATGCCATGCCAGGACCGGCCGGGATTCGATAGGCCGGCAACGCCGACGGGAAGTCGGCAGTGCTCCTCCCAAGCATCTTCAACGGAGATGATTAATATTGTGTCGTGTGGTGGCGCCGCGGAGCTTCGTGTGTTCTTCGGCAGAGATGCGCGCGTGCTAACATGTTTTCGTGTGTTCTCCCGCATCCGACGTCGACAAATAATTTATATGCGAGCGCCGCTAGAGCAACTCTGGCTCAGAATCTTCGAGACGGTGCACGTGGCGGCTCGGTCGCCCGCGCCGCGACATGAACTTCCACGACGTGTGGAGGCGCAAGACCTCGCCCCTCCCCGCGCCTCATCACCAATGAGGATCGACACCCTCCACCGCGAACAGAATAATCGTCTCCTCGTTGCCGAGGCAGACGTGTGCGCCATGACGGTGTGGCGCGCACGCTTCTCGCAGGACGTGGCGCTCACGCTCCCTGCAGGACGTGGCCGCCGAGAACGCCTTTTTGGGCGACGAGGATAGTCGAGCGGGGCGGAGAAGAGGGTCGAGTGGGCAGCATTTCGGGCGGACAAGCAGGCGCACAATGCAGCCGCCAAGGCACAACTCTACGGCCCGAGCACTACCTGGGATGACGAAGATCCGAGGTGGGACAACCTCTGAACGTCGTCGGAGTACATCACCTCTGAGTAAGACTAGGGTAGTTTTAGTTTAATTTCTACGGCGCTTACTTTTTCAGTATATGTCAACAAACTATGCGTGTATTTCATGTGAACTATTTTCAGTCTATTTATTTTGCCTTTTTTGATCTTCAGTTAGTTTGGAAATATGAAAAACGTGTTTACGACGCGTGCGAACCTGCTAATTTGGTGTTGTAAAAAAAGTTTAGCGTGCTGAGGCCTAGCACCTATGTTGGTTATGCTCTTATTGGCCTACCCGTGTGGCCGGTGGTGTTTATCACTCGTCGTCCTATGGAAAATTGAAATTTTGATGTTTATCACTCGTATGTGAAACAGAAAATGTGAAATGGCAGTGCACTCGCTCCGTTTTAAAATATAAAATATTTTAGATGTTACACTTATTGTACACATTCGGATAAAAAATAGTGGGCATACAATAAAACGTGTCTATATACATGTGTGTGTATATAGTTTGAGAAAGACATGTACTATGTACATATAAATGTAAAAATGTTTTAAACATTTTATATTGTGTAACAGATCGAGGGGGTATATAGATTATTTATACGTACGTACGTGAGGAAGACGACCAGCCCGTTGGTTGGAAACTTGTATACGAGTGGAGTGGTACGATCGAGTATTCGAGTGTAAGCAGCATATATTACGAGTCTGTAGCGATCGCGACAAATTCCACGTACGTCCCCATGGACCAAAGCGCCTACTGTTTCTGTATGTTTGTATGTACTCCGTCAACAAACAAACAAACAAAAGCACCCACTGTACGGTACGGACGTCGTTTTGTAGGTGTCGGTGGCTGAGAGCAACGCCACACATTTTTTTTTAGAAAAGGAGGGTGCGATTCCCCGGCCTCTGCATCGAGTGATGCACACAGCCATACGCACTTATTAATTCCAACCAGATTTACAAAGTACAATGTTGAAAACAAACTGAAATCAACCTCTCGACAACAAGGGTCGCTACCACTATGATGGGGGTGACTAACACCAACGCACATCATCTAAAACTTCAGCTAAACACTCCACGCACACCGACATGTACGCTTTAGTCGCTGCCGCCTTCTTCCACGAACCCATCTTCAGAAAGGATCAACACCATGACCTCGCAGATCCGGTCTGCCATCGGCATCGCCACGATGCCAGACAGCGCCAACATGCGTGAGTCCATCGACCCGAAATCGAGACCCCGCAGCGCCACGCCGCCGAGACACACCGACATCGACGTGGTAGATGACAATCGCTCCGCCAGCTGACCCCCTCCAGTCGATAGCTGCTCCAAAAACGTTGCCCTCAAGAGGGGAAACGACGCCGTACGTCGCCAACGTCCAATCCGGGAGCTAGATTTGGGGTTTCCCCCGGAGCTACACGAGTGAAGTGACGAAAACAGCGAGGACGATGCCTTCAACAAGGTGATGACGTCAAGCGACACCATCATCGTCCGCCCAAACGAAGGTCTAGGCTCGGCTTTCACCGGCTGTCACGTCACCTCGAAACTCGTCATCGACTGGATCTCCAACGGACCTTGACGTGGGATCCCAAGATCCTCCACACATGCATGGCCAGTTGCTCATATATGGATATATGAGCAACGCCACACATGCATGGCCAGTTGCTCATATATGGCTCCCGACTCATCTTCAGAACCGACCAACACTTTGTTCCAAACAGAACTAAATTTGATTAACCCTACACCTAGCGATAAAACTGACGATGGTAAAACTTGTACCACGCAATGGAAACACTGCCGGGCTAATTGATAGTTATAACTTGCAGAGGATGTATCCCTATATATCAAAATGTGTGTACATAGCTCAGTTATACAGTAGTATTTCCTCCGTTTCAAATTAAATAATAACTCACATGTAGAGGGAGTACGTAGCTGTGGCTTGGCTCTAGCTAGCTCAGTAAGATGCGCACGTGCTGTGCTAGTGGGTAGTGGTGCAGCTCGACGATTGATCATCAGAGAAGACAGATCCTTAACACCCAATCTAAGACCAATCATGAACCAAAGAGAAATCTGCAAGCCCAATCACACTCGCCACTTCGCCAGTAGAGCTACACACACACGCACAGCGAACATGAACACGCATGCCAGAGTGGCTTATAGAGACGGTGTTGTGCTGTTCATCGGTCGATCGAGACTCAACTCGAGATCACCGGCCGTCTCGATCGGGGCCGTACCTCTTCTCTGGGAGCAGCATGGGTTCGCGCGGCGCGGCGATGGATGGATGCCGACGGAGCTGGTGGTCAGCCTGGCCACTGTTCCTCGGATCAACGCGTACATGGATGCAGCTCGGGGTACTGCTACTGTGCGTACAGATCATCGTCTCCTTCCTCGCGTTTACTCAAACAGTCGACACGAAAATGCAGCTGTAAACTCCGAAGAACTCCTGGGAGATTCTGCAATAACCTACTATAGTCTCCGATTACACACCTGAACCCTTCGTTCGGAGCTAGCGTTCGAGCCTGAATCAATCGAATTAAGATTGGTCATTCTCCATCCGTCCCGACGTGATCGCGAGCACGCCGGCCACTTTAGTAGTAGCATGTCGCGCGCAGGGGACCCGTTTGGTCGATCGATATACCAGCCTTAATTTGGAGGACCGCTATAGCATAGGCTGTGGCCCGAAATGTAGCATAGCACGGAGACATCACACAGATATGCATGGGCTTGTATTAATTAATTAATCAGAGGGTAATTAAGAGAGCAATTGTGCAATTAATAGAGTGATTACTGCGCTATACACTGCAACAAATTGATTACTGAGGCATTGTGAGATCTTCATGCATGCGTGTTGGATTACTGAGGCAAGAATATATATGTCGGCATGTTCGATGGTTTCTACGATGTGATCTTCATGCATGGAGCACTTCAGGTACGACTGATTGAGCATGTTCCAACCTCCATCTAGAATTTATGTTCAAGTTCAGAGACCAGTGCTCGGTGGACCAATACCGATCAGGAGGAGGGAGGCGCGGCAACTAACGGCATGGCGTGGCTTGGCAAAGACACGTACGTACGCTCGTCGATCGATTTGGGCCAGCAGCTTCTTCATTGCAACGTAGCCCTACTCTCAGTACGACTGCATGCATATATAATCGTCCTGCATGCCGTCCTACAGATTCATCGCACACCGTGTACGCAGCATGCGAGCTGTGGAGCCAACCCCATGTGTCTGCCCATTGCAGTGTCCCGTTCGAGCTACAATGTACTGTGCATATACACTGCAATTATTCTTTCTAATTATGTTTAGCTTTTCTTTTAAGTGGCCCTGAGTTCCTATGCAACTAGCAAGCTGGTTTCAGGAGTTCACTGTGCGGAGACGTGTCTTGCTTGCAGAGAAACGCTAAACAAACGTACTGTTTATCCATCGCAGGATGATCGATGATGATTCGGCTAGCCATGCGCATCTATATGATGTGGATCTCCTCTGTCATTTCGCGTGTCATGATCCGGTCCAGACAAGTCCAGTCAGGCCCAATAATGTGGTGGCACTTGTTCCGGTCACTGCTTTTAACTTGGATACAAGGGCTCGCTGCAGATACAAGCTTGTCATGTGTGTGCCTGCTTAGACTAAAGAAAAAAAGTATGCGCCTGCTCTCCAAGAAAGAATTTCGTGCTCCCAAGCTCCGACCCAGTGATTCTGATATTATTTTTAAAGTAAAAATATGATAAAAGTTGAGTCTGGTGCATATTTTAAAATCTCTAAATTATCATATTTTGTTTTCGTGTGACGCGGAATAAAAATATTTGAAATTTTATTTTTGCGCGTTTACGGGATCGATATTCATTGGCTAACGCCGTCATTAGGAGGACATGGCTGGAGGCTGTGAAGAGTGCAACAGTCGGTGTGGTCGTCACTAGGGTCCCCATTGGCGGCGGTGCGCTGTCCAACATCCTTTGCCGAGGGACAAACTCGACGGGGGCGCCCTTTTTTCTTGCACGGTGACGTTGCAACGGTCATGCTCCAAAGAAAAGTGGACTGGAAGGAAGATGAATATGACATGTGGGTCAATGTTGTCAGCGACGTAGCAACTTTATAATTTTATTTTTTCTCTCTAACAATCAAGTACAAGGTTCATTTTATACCGGGATTGCTGAGTTCGGAATATAAATGACAGAGATTTCGACTTCAGGCTTCAATCCACCCAACCTCTACGAGTTCGATCAGAGCTTAAAATAGACTTTTTCCATACTTGGTTAATGCTTAACTTTGCACAAAATGTCTTTGATTCCCGTGCACCGGTCATCCTGCTATTTAACTTTTGACCACAGTTGACGTAGTATACTCCCTCCGTCCGCGAAAGAGTGGACGTCTGGGTATTCTAATACACATTAAGGATTTTGCAGAAATACCCTTCCCTCCGTCGATTAAGGTATTGCCAGCTGAGCCAGCGCGTGCATGCGCTGCATGCCACAACATTTAAGGTGATGATTTAATCAATATGCCACAAGAGTGGCCAGCGCTGCATGCTGCTGTGACTTCACGTCAACGAGAAGCCTAAACATACCCTCTTTTGTGGATTTTTGTAGACTGCAAACGTCGTGGACGGAGGGAGTAAGTAATAAGAGATGCATGGTCAGACTCGTGCTCGCTTGGTGGTTTGGCACTTGGCAGCACGTAGGATGTCATTTTCTAGGGGTTGATCGGAACAGTGTTGGATCGGATTGGCAGCGTCGGAAAAGGGATCCGAATCGGTGGACTCCACCGGACTGACTGGGCAGCAGTAGTACTATCAGTACTGTGGAACTGGTAGTTGAGGCGTCAACGTACGTGCAGGGCCGATCGACGATTCCTCGCTCATGATCATCAGTCCCTCCTAATTAACTCTGGCATCATTCCATTACACTGACAGCAGCCCCGGCCTATCGAATTATTGTCGAGGTACGTATATATATATCAAAATCAAGGAACGACGTACGAAATACGTACTGTAGATGCATTGCAAAGCGACGTGTACCCGGAGCTAGCTAGCTGCATGTGCGTGCACAGGATGTACGTATGCATGCTGTCAGCTCATTTGTCCGTGTACACGCGTAACTCGGTACATACGTACGTATGAGTGAGTGAGTGAGCACTGTGAACGGTTCGAGGGGACGGCACTGTCGGCGTACGTACATGCATCAGCATCATGCACGCACTTGGAGATATTCTACGGAGCAACCGAGAAGTACACAGGTGTTCTCTACTTTCAGAATCTAGCCGTTCTTCACAAATATACTCCCTTCCGTTACTAAATTATATAATAAGATGTTTTCAATATATTTTTGTGTGTATGTTCACTCAATTAGTACGTTTTTAAACAATATGTGTAGCCCTTAAAACATATTACATTTAAAAAATGGAACAAGTAGATCTTACTAGATGTTACTGAACCTTGTATCCTTGGCCTTTCTCACGAATGATTATCCATTCTTTACATCGCAGCCTTTTGATTAGAAGAGGTTGGAGAGGTGTTGTTCAGAAACGCTTCATCGTTCATTTTTTGAATGCCCTCTAGCAAAGGATGTTTGGGGCGTGGTAAAAAGAGATACGGATATTGTGGATATACTTGCCCATTTCTAAGATTGTCAAGGAGCTTCATCGACGGCTCTTACTTCTCTTCAGCGACTTCCCGTGCTCAACTAACATCGTCAGGTTTGCTCAGGGAGGAGCGGCAGTGGCAGCGCACCGTCGACATAGTCTGGAGGTTGAAGACGAAAAACATCTCAAGGATTTCGTTATAATTTTCGTTTTTATTGAAATGTTTTGCACTATTCGGCGTTTCTTTTAATGACAGAGTCCTTTTCGAAAAAAAGAATTGTGGGCTGCATTAGGTTTAAGTTTTTTCCTGTTGTATTTTGATAAAGTTCAGCGGTTGGAGGTGCGTTTGGTTTGTGGTGTGGTGATGTACTAAACAAAAACTCTGGTTTCATTTTGGAGAAATCAGGGGTCTCGAGCCCCTTAAGTTGAAAAAAGCTTTAAATCTCAAGCCGTACGTATAACTTTTCTTTACATAGAATATTCACTGATCCCTGTACCTGATTTGTTTACTAGTTTCGTTTTGAGAGTTTTTTTGTTCTTGTTTTCTTATGTATAAGAAGGCTGGAGTATTAGATGCTGAATTGTGGCGGGGCCGGTTCCTCGTTTCAATAAGTTCTTCCCGGCTTCAGTCCCATCTAGGCGGTGCCGTCTGTGTGAGTGGTGTGATCTCGAGGATTTTTTCTGGTGATGGCATTCTTCGGGTCATCAAGGAGGTTTTTCGACGGTTCTTCCTTGTTCTTCGTCACCAGGACAAATGTGGTCTCTTAGGCCCGTTCGGCAACTTCCGTCCCCAACTAACAACGTCAGGTCAGCTCAGGGAGGAGCGACAGTGGCGGCACACCGGCGACACGGTCTGGAGGTTGAAGACGAAGAGCATTCGTTATAATTTTTTATTTTATTGAACTATTTTGCATTGTTCATGTCAGAGTCCTTTTCGAAAAAAAACAATTGTGGGATGCTTTAGGTTGAAGTTCTTTCCTGTTGTGTTTTGATGAAGTTCCATAGCTGGAGGCGCGGTTGGTTTGTGGTGTGGTGATGTAACTAAACAAAACTCTGGTTTCATTTTAGTGAAATCAGGGGTCTCGGGCCCCTTAATTCAAAAAAAAAATCTTTACATCTCAAGCCGTACGTATAGTTTTTCTTTACGGAAAATAGTCACTGATCCCTGTGTAGCTGATTTTTTTACTAGTTTCGGTTTGAGAGTTTTTTATTCTTGTTTGCTTATGTACAAAAAAAGGCTGGAGTATCAGAATTCTTAGAGTGGATACGGAATTCCCATGTGGGCCTAGCACAGTAGCACGCCCCGAAGGCCCGATCATTGGGCTCGGCCCGAATAACTCGTACACCTTCACCTGACCCGTTCTTGCATGATAATGCAAAGCAGAGCTCGACCGGCACCACCGTGAAAGCTAGTCTTTTCTGCGCCGCCACCGTGTGCAGGGCAAAAGGCAATCACCGGCCCACCGCATCGCCAGTCTAGCCACCGCCGTCAAGCGCTCAGACGCGAATCCCCAGCCCTCTATATTCTTCAACGTCGCCACCTCTCCGTCCCCGATGCACCGCCTCTCATCCCCCTCGCGATCTCTCCTCTCTTCCATGGCATCTCGCCGGTGGCCACCGGCGCTCCCGCCACGAGCTCTCCATCTCCTGCCGGCTCCCAGTCCCAATCCACACGTCCGCCGTGCTGCTTCCCGGTGTGATTGTCTTTTTCACATGCATGCATATCTGATGTCGATCGATTGTTATGGCCAGTTTTAATTTGGCTTCTATTTACCCTTCTCATGTTTAATTCTCGAAACCATATATAGGGGAAATCATCTATTCTCTTTCTGTTGCTAATTGCTAATCAAATATGCTTGTAGGACAAGGACAACCCCGGAGGTTGACGAAGATCCAAGGAGCGAAACGGAGGATCACCAGGCTGAATTCGTTCCCACGGAGGAAGCAGGATACACCGTGCATAACGTGCTTCCGAGAAGCAGACACCGTGATGGGTCTATGTACATGGACATGGATTCACACTGGTGGAAAAAAGATTTTTGTATCGCGGACCGAAGTGAGAGTAAGCGATCAAACATGGATCTCTAGCTACCTACCTTTCTTGCATACTCCGTAGTGTATGTTTGATTGTCGTCATATCGATCGATTAGTATTTTTAAGGAGCCACTGCTAGCTAGCTAGCTGGTTGTGTGCCACATTGATTCCCCTAAAACTACGTACCCTTGCACGCTATAAGTCCTAAACTTTGGATCAGATCAGCTCTTCTACCCCAAAATATGTACCCATGTTTAGCGTGACTTTGGGTTGCCACTTTAAAAAATGTCAATAATTACTTCATCTGTCCCAAAATAGACCATAGATAGTTTGTATTACATAGTAGATTTTTTTCATCAAAAAAGAGGAACACCCTGGCCTCTGCACCGATAGGTGCATATGACCCTTTTATTGCATTATTAGAAAATGTTTACATGACGTACAACTCAAGAATCACATTGGGTCGATAAATGGATCAACCATCTAAAGGAACATAATAACATGAACTAACTTTGCATCAACATGATATTCTGTTGTCAACCCGCCAACCACACCGGTTGTATATATATATCCCGCACTTCATAGTAGATGAAAAGGAAAAACTCCAATAGGGCCATGTAATCCCGGTCACATGTGTTTGTTTACTGCATTATTTGACCAAGAAACTTACAATATAACTTCACTTTTTTTGAAGCTCGGTTGGAATCAATGATGTTGTCCGATCCCCCAGATTGCATCGTTCACAATGGAACCTGCATCAGACATCAGCCTCGTCCCATGTTGCAAATTTTATCATTGGAGGTTGCTAAAATTCCTGCAGACGGTGGCTTAGTAGAGTTGTATGGATACGTAGCAGTGCGGGATGAGGTGGATCTACTTCTTAACTATGTCGTCAATATTAGCAGAGAAGATCCCATCAAAGTGGAGCAGGTGCACCTCCATAGTTCCATACTTATCTGCAACTATTTCAATAGATAGGTCTACCATAACACCCCAGTATCAACTTTTGTCCACTTAATTCCCTTAGCTATACCCATGTGTTTACTCTTTAAACGTATCAACTACTGTATAAATAAAACCTAGAGACAGTTTTGGAGTAAATTTACCCATGTCTCTCTGTTAGGTGGATGGTGCCATGTGGGCAGAACTGTCGCGAACAATGATTTAGAGGATCAAGATGCTATGAAACATTTCAGGCGTCAAATGTTTCATGTCACCATTATGCATTCTTTTACCATTTTTTTGATATGTGACAAAGATCCTGATTATTAGTTGTAAATATTCTTTACTTTTATATGAAGAACTACTAGTGAATATATAACAATTTTTAGGGTTCTTTCATCAACATGGCTGGCCCGAAGCGGGGGATAGAGACGATGGATCGAACAACACTCTAATAGAATATGATATGAGGATCAAGACAGGCGATCAAGAAAAAGATGACCTGCAGCTGATCCACGGTGCATCACTCGTAGGACCTTCAGGCATATGGAAGCCATTCATTTTTGGGATCCGTGACAACAGTGGTGGCGCAGTTGACATAACTTTATCACGTATTTGCAGGGGAGTTGAGGCGACTATAGAGGTAATCATATTGGATGTGCAAAGCAGTTTTAATCTCTCTCTCAGATGTCTAACCAGTGGGTTTGATGAGGAGATGCGTCTCTTTGACGGGGTCATCGCCAAGTCACGTGGCTTTAGGAGGTATGTGGTTGCCGCAGCGAAGGACTCTTTGATAGATTTGAAGTTTAAGGTGTGCGCACAGTTATCTACTCCCGACCAACATTGTTGCTCCTTCAAGGCGAAAACCCATGGGCATGATACTCAAGTAATAAAGATTGATCTTGCATTAATCTCAGTGAAGGTAACTTGGTCGACGTTGCCTTATAGCTGTCCTGCTTAAGGTTTGTCCGGACGTAGTTGTGTGTCTGTGATGAGCAGGCCAAAGAGATAAAAAACTTATGGGCAGTCTAGAGTCCATGCGGCTGTTTCACATTTTATTTCATCTCTCCATTATTTTAGCACCAGGCGTTAGATTAAAAATATGGAGGAATTTGCTAGGTGGTACGCATTCAGCCAACTTCGGTGGATGAGAGCCGGGAAAATCAAGAGCGGAAGATGTACCGGAAGAACTCCAGTTTTATGACTGAATATAATGGATGCTCATGACTTCATTGAGCAGCTTATCAACTTGAATGCATGACTCTACTGAATCAGGAATTCAGGATTGATGTACATGACTTCACTCAACTCTTTTGAAGTTTCTCTTGCATTGATGTACATGTACTTTGACGCTCCATCCGCCTTTTCAAGCTTTATCTGCTTTAATAAGATTATTTTCTTCCCCACTGAGTGTAATAAAGTTATGGACTCTCTTGATGCGTTCGGTGCGAAGATCAGTAGTGAACCCGGTACATATGGCCGTGTCATGCACCTGACTTTGTACAAGTTGTTGTAGCCGTCGATCTTGGTGTGCTTGTTCAGTAATGCAAAGCTTGTTCAAAAAGAAAGAAAGAAAGAAACAAAGGCTGTAGAGAGGAGTTGGCACCTTTGTTCGACCATATAAGTAAGCTAGTTTCACATGTGATAGTTATGATGAGCTTTTTTAAGAGTGTATTTCACTCTTTATCCCATAATTATGTATTTGTGACACATACTACCGCATTAGCGAGGTTGTTTTATCCATTCAAAAAAAGCGAGGTTGTTTTATCGAAATACCCCATTTACATTTAGCTAACTTTTTTTTTGAGGGAAATCTGAATTTATGCCATAATTGTCTACATCTTGGGCCGTCAAGCATGGGCTTTGCTACCACGAGAGGCCTGTATCTCTGTGGACCGGTCACCTCGCGGGTCGCGATCCCCTTTGCTGCAGCTCGGCTGCCGTGCTCCCCCTCTTCTCCGAACTCCGAGCTCGCACAGACCCCGCCGGCCGGCGACGGCGAGGCTCGCAAGCCCAGGATGGCCGCGAACTTCTGGGCGTCGTCGCACTCGTAAGGCTCCAGCTCCCCTCCTCGATCGATTCGTTTTCTTCTGTGACGGCGCGGATTGATTGTTGCGTCGCGTGTGTGCCTGCGTGATTGATCCGGCACGAGCAGCAAGCAGCTGCTGGACCCGGAGGAGGTGGACGTGGTGCCGGCGGCGGACCGCGAGCGGGGCATCACCACGGAGGAGTTCCGCCTCGTCAAGATCCACATGTCCTCCCGTACGTCACCTCACCTCCTCCTCCCGCCCCGTCCCCCGCCCTCTTTGCTCCTGGAGTATCTCCATTCCCTAATGCAAATTAGTCTAGTTTCTTATCTGGATGCGCCTTTGTGCCGTTGAAACCCACTGCAAGGCAAATGCTGAACAATTACATTTTTCCACTGTGCTGCCTGCCTCCTCTCTGAACCGGGGGGAAACCTGAGGTCCGGCTTGCCGTCCGGGAAGCGGCGCCTCGGCATCGTTCCTTCCTTGGAAGCGCTGTCCAGGTTGCAGTGATGAGATATTTTTCTTTGTTGTCCTAGTGTAATGTAGCAGGGGTGCTTTTTTTTAATTAAAGGGACCCTCCGCCCCGATTTCATTTTATTCAAATGAAACCAAGTGATACAAATTTGTTTTTATCATCTGCACAAACTACCCGCTCTTACCAACCAGACATATAACTACTCCAACAGAAAAAAACTAAACAACCAAAAAACACAGAACCTCTACAACCACTGAAACCAACAAAACAAGCTAACAAGACACTGCAACTACAGATTACAGCCAACCCAAGTCCACACCATAACATCAGCCTTTCCAACTTTTGTCTCCTTCACAGGCGTTTATCCGCATTCCAGCCTTTTTTTTCCACCTTGTGTCACCTCGCAATCCTTCTTGTCAGCGGCGCCCAACCTTTCCACCTACTAAACACCTCCGCTGCTACTCGCAGCAGCGTTTCTGCCCCTTTGTATTGCAGCTCTCGCCGCCCTGGGATCTGGAGTAAAGTTCAATCATTCAACCAATGAGCAACTTTAACCACTACATAACTGGTATCATGTAGCAGGGGTGCTAATCCTGGAAATTAGCATTGTTGTGCCGAAAGCCGTTACATGGCCTTGTATGAAAACATGATACACCTATCCATGGTGTATTCTACAAAAGTATTTCTCCACCGTGTCTATCATGTCAAGAGGACCAGGCGCTGGCCTGGTGGCTGATGCTCTGGGTGTGGAGCCAGCCTGCCGGGTTCGAGTCCCACCTGTGGCATACTCGAAAAATCGAGTCCCAGCTGAGGCATTCTCGAATAAACCGGGTGTCTCACATACCTAACAACGTAACTTTACTGATTTGGAAATACATGTCCGTGCTCTCCTTTTATGACAGTTTTTGGTGCCACACATTCTGCAATTGGTTTATTTCATTTCATCAGCATAGGTCCAGTCATATAATTCATTTCCTTCCATTTGCAAATGCCAAAATTTTCACTTAGAATTGGTTTTTGCATTATTATTTTGTTTCTTACGCAATAAAGCATTTATTGATTTCAGATATCTGGCGGTTGGCACAGCAAGTGAAAGTTAGACAAAGGTTAGACTTTTTTCCTTTGCCTGACCTGCACTTATGTTTTCGATTCTGTGATTCTGTCATGACATCATTAGACTGTAGTGAACTAACAAACTCATATTATGCTTCTAGCCTGTCTTTTAGTTAGCATGTTTTTTTTTACACTCAACCAAGGTATATTTCCATAGTGTTTTACAGTAGCCAACAAAACTGAAGCAACACTCTGCCAAAACATCTTATATTTAGGTACAGAGGGAGTGACAAATATTTTCAGTTACTGTACTAAAATGTCTACTTTCATATCTACAAGAGTTATACATATTAGTGTATAATTTGTTCACTTAGTATAATATCACCCAAAACACATTTACACTTTTCTCATAAGGTTTCATCTTCCTTGTTACATTTCTGTATTGTTTGTTTGAACTTCAAGACTTATATTAGAATTTACCTGCTTTAATAAAGAGGGAGTGGCATTATCTATTCCCCTTTGTCTGCATTGTTTATGAATGGCAAGTGTGCTGGGGCTTTTCTTAGAAGACTAGAGTTGTCATTGTCCAGTTATTGAGTTATGCAGTATGTTTTCCTCTCGATTTTTCTGGGAGAAACTCGTGATGCTGATGATCTTTTAAAAAAATTGTTATTTCAGAGTCATAGCTACTGCCATTACTTACTTCAGGCGTGTCTATACAAGGTATTATTCCAGTTTCTTTCTATTCATCACGAAGAAAGATCCCCCCTGGTCGCTGATTTCTTGTCTACATTTGACTATCATTTTAACTAGCTGGAGAAAGGGAACTAAGCTAGTACCTTTTGGTTATAAAGGCGCTATGGTCCCCTAGGATGTAAGATTATCAACTTACTGGATGATAGAACCATAGTATACTGCGACTATAAGACCTATCGCTATTTATTGACTTGTTTCAGTAAGTAATTTAAGTGCTTCAGTCAGAGCTCTGTATGATTTCACCTTTCTTCATTCACTTGATCAGGACTCATGGTATTCTAGATGTTGGTAGTTCTCAACTTACTTCAATCAGAACTAGTCTGCATCAGCTAGAACTTGTACCATGGCCAATATAACTGCCTTAAAAGTTAAAACTATAAATTACAAAACTTCTAATGTTCTGAACTCTGAAGACCAAACTCATAGCAAAAGTTGGACGTTAAGGTTCATATCGTCTGCCTGTTTGTACACTTCACCAAAATTTAGGTGTTTATGTAAGTAGATATATATTTTGTCCTAATGCTGAATATTTTACAGAAAGAGCATGACTGAGTATGATCCCCGTTTGGTAGCACCAGCTTGTTTATATTTAGCATCAAAGGTAGAGGAGAGTACTGTGCAAGCAAGGCTTCTCGTCTTTTACATTAAAAAGATGTGTGGTAAGTCTTATGTGTAATGATCATACAGATAGACAGTTTACACGAAATAGCTGCACTAACGGTTTAGTTTGTTTCCGTACTGCAGGTGCTGATGATAAGTACCGATTTGAAATTAAGGATATTCTTGAAATGGAAATGAAGCTCCTGGAAGCTCTCGACTACTATTTAGTTGTTTACCATCCATATCGTCCTCTTCTACAGTACGATTATGTTTCCCATGACATTGCATCTGAGTAACAGATGGCATTTTTTACTGGAAATAGTGGAATGTGCCTTCTATTCCTTCCTGTTTTTATAACTTCGAAACCAACTCCTTTTCACAGAGTCTGCATTCTGCAATGGTATTGATTATTGAGTGATGTTCTGTTTTGCAGTTTATTGCAGGATGCGGGCATAACAGACCTGACACAGTTTGCCTGGTAAGCACAATGGAGCATTGAATTGATTAACGGAATACTGTTATTCTGGACTGCAACTTCATGGCATTATAATGCACCACACAATGGCCTGTTGTATTGCTTTTGCTATTTGACTTTTCTATCCAAGAAAAGCTCTGGATGCTTCTAGTGACCTTTGGTGGTGAAAGTCTAAATCTTTTTGTTTTACAATTCATTACATGACTATGGTATTGTCAGACAAAGCAGACTACAATTCATTCAGGATTTCTCAGAATATATGTATTTACATGTGGTATTGATGTATAGAATATCCTTGATAGGACTATAGGGACATGATACAAGTACCTCAGCTGAACTTTCCTTCTCATTTTGTGTATTACATCACGATCAGTCAATAAAGCAATAGCTTGTATCTGGGATCGCATGGAAAACAATTATTACCGGAGGGCCCTTATTATGATTTATGGTGTATCATATGCTCAATCTTCAACTTGACATATATCTATTGCTGATCAGCCATGGTTACTTGCAGGGGCCTTGTCAATGATACTTACAAAATGGATCTTATTCTCATGCATCCTCCCTATATGATTGCACTCGCTTGCATTTACATTGCAAGTGTTCTGAAAGATAAGGATACAACTTCCTGGTTTGAAGAACTTCATGTTGATATGAATATTGTAAGTGTACTTCGTTGATATTTTTCCCTTTGATAAGTTCTCTCATAATATCCATCCATTGATTGACATTCATTTGTCATACTCAGGTGAAGAATATTTCGATGGAAATATTGGATTTCTACGAAACCTACAAGGTTGACCCCCAAAGAGGACTCTCTGACGAGAAGATCACCCCTGTGATGAACAAGTTGCCAGCAAAGGCCTAAAACAGATTTTGTTCTAGTTATCTCTATGGTGATCTCATAGTCTAACCTACATCCATGACTGTTTGGCGGAAATTTAAATTCGAAGACCTTATATTGGAAGTGACCCAATGTGGTTTGATCGTGATGTTTCTTTTCAGAATGTAAAAACCCATGATAGGGAATAGTTTGGACTTGCTTGCAGTAGTCTGTAATAGTTGACATTGTTATTGTAAAAAACTCAAATCGGAATTATCTAAGTGCGTATTTCCTTGTTGTGATAAATTTTAAGTTCCCTGAGGATGAGTTCATTTTCGGCCTGAGATGACTTGGTTTAAATTGCGGGTAGGATGTTTTGTTTCTGGAATAGAAAAAGACTATGTAAAGCGTAGGAACGATGAAACACACACAAATTTCAGCGTAGGAACGATGAACTCCATCGGATCCGACCACGCCGCGCCGTCACGGCCGACGTTCCCCACGAGAAAATTCACCGTCGCGCCGCCGTCCGGCACGTCATAGGGCAATTAGCCCAGCGCCACTCGGTCCATACAGCGACCAAGTCTAACACTACTGTCAGTAGAGACATGCACAAGCACACGCAGGTCTCTGAATTTTATTCAGGCTATAAATAATCTAAACTAAGTAAGCTGCACTGAATTAACCAACAACAATCATAATTTTTTTAACTAACTGATGGTTCCAACAGGACATTCTACTACATCAGTGAAAAAGATAACAGTTCCGACTAAAATCCTAACCAAGCCAAGGGAGCGAGGGGGCACGAGAGAGGGGAGGGGAGGGAGGAGAGGGAGGTTCACAATGGCTGGCGACGGGGCGGCGAGCTTCACGGCAAGCAAGAACAAGAACGGGAGGCAGGAGTCACATGAGATGAAGTGGAAGCGCTGTTAGGGCATGTACAACTGAGACGCTTAGAGTAGGCGCTAGGATTAGGTTACCGGGCGTTTTGCCCAGATCCCACTCGTTACCAGGATTTTGCTTTGCATCGACGCAAGTTTAGGCGCCCGGCGCTTCTAGGAATGCACACGCATGGGTTCAAGAAATCTGTTGAGGACGCTAGCGAATAAAGCGCCTGTGCGTTGTAGCCACGGACGCTAACACAAAACTAAAGCGAAAAATAATTAATTTCTTTTTCTTAAGCGCCTATGGAAGCGCTTTGCGTTGCACTTGCCCTTACGACGACTAGGGCACGAGGGCGGCCGTCTGTGGCCCAAACGTGAACCGAGGCCGGCCCACATGAGGACATGACCCATTGCATTGGCCTTGCTATTTTGGGTTGGGCCAGTGACCCAGCGGGCCAACCCGACCCAATACCGGAGTGCCCTAGGGTCCGGTTGGTGTTTTCCTATCCCAATTCCGTCTCTCCCACCCCGACTAGCAGTAGTCGGTGGCAGTTACCGATGGCACCCGCAGCCGTTGGGTATGGGTAGAGCTTAACCAAACTCGCGCCCGCGTGCTCGTATTTTAACCACACCCATACATATACCCGCGTCTAGGTACATACCCGCACCCACGTGGGTATTCAAAACCCGCGGGTAAACCCACCAGAAAAGTCACTCATCTACAATATATAGGAAAACCATCGACATGTATGCTCATTCATTCACTGATTCGACAAGCGACACTCATACATAAAAAGAAATTATGTAAAAGCACAATATATATGCAAATGAATAACAAAAACAACTCATTTATCCATTCAATGTGCATCGTGAGCGACCATGGGTATAACCGAGCCGACTACCGTATCCAAAGGAGTGTTATCGGAGAGCATGGATGGCAGACTAGCGGAGGCTGGCGGCTACCAGTTTGGGGGAAGGGTAAGATGGTGATGAGGAGCCGGCAGTAAGATATCCATATCGATCTAAAGTAGTGGAGACGAGAGAGGAAATGTGACCGTGTTTATGGGAAACAAACGAGAAGAACATAGCTAGCTAATATTTCTAGACTCTTCTCTAAAATAATTTAGGGTGTGTTTGGTTGGGTAGCTAAACACCAAGTGGTTATGGGTGGTTACCCCATGTTTGGTTTGTGGTGTTGGGTGTGTGGGGTAGCCAAATTTTAGGCATATTCTCTCAAAAAAGTGGTTGAGCTCAAGGGTGGTTGAAGCCAACCACTTTGGGTTAGTCTCTTCTGTCACTTGCGAAACATTTTGCGTAGTCATAAAATATACATTTTATATCTTTTAAATATTTCAAAAAACTTTTCTTTTTAAAATATATTAAAACATTTTACCCTTTTATATATTTGAAAAAACTTTCCCTTATAATATAGTAAGAAAATCTGAAAAAAATATATTTTAAATATTGAACAAACTTTTAACTTTTAAATATTCAAATAAATTTTCCTTTCTTATATATTAAAAATATTTGAATAACCTTTTTCCTTTAAATATAATAAGGATTTTTACCCTTCTGAATAGTTGAAAAACATTTTCATTTTATATATTATTAAGAATATTTAAAGAAACTTTTCTATTTTAATTATTTGAACAAAATGTTCACTTTTTAATATTTGAACATACCTTTATATATATATATATTAAAAATACTGGAATAAACGTTTCTCTTGAAATATAATAATTAATTTACGCTTTATATAGTAAAAACATTTTCATATTGTATATTAAGAATATTTGAAGAAACTTCCCCTTTTAATGATTTAAACAAAAAATTCATCTTCAAACTATTTAACAAAATCTTCCCTTTAAATATTTGAACAAAGTTATGTCACATGCTGATATTTTACCTCAACCTAGTAATAAAATTTCGTCTCCAAATTATAATATAGATATTTAAACAAGCTTTTCCCTTATATTATGGGGTTTTCTCACTATCTTATCACTCTAAGCATTTCTAATCACTCAAAATGAACGTAAATATGGCTGCACCTAACCACTTTGTATGCCTTCAACCGAACATAAAATGTGTCTAACCAACACACACAACCAAATAAGGAAAATGGCTACCACCAACCACGTGGTTGGGGTACCCACAACCACTATTTCATAGCAAATGAACAAAACACACCCAATGTACCACAAACCTACATGTCAAAAACAAAAATAGTTAGGTATGCGGATATACGGGTATGGGTACTGGTTTACCGTACCCGCACTCATAATACCCATGGATACACAATTTTTATCATTTATTTGTCCATAGGTAAAATTCTTTTACCAAACCCGTACCCTGGGTAAATACCACTGGGTATGCGGGTAATGGGTACTCACTAGCAGTGGCAGTGGCATTGGCTTGCGGCCGCCGACTAGGGTTCGTCCCTCCTCTCCCAAGTCGATTGATTCTCTCCCGCGCAACGCAAGTCGATTTGGGAACGGAATTCAAGGTATTTGAGATAGGGCGGGATTCGCTACCGGATTTAAGCCAGAGGCGCTCCCTAGAAAAATAGTACTAGCACAGTGGGAGGGAGGGAGAGCGGAAAATCATGGGGCTCCCGGTGCTGAATCGGCTCATGTCCATGCTGCGGGAGCGCAAGGCGACTCGCGGCCATGGCGAATCACATGGTAAGCTTTGCCCGCCCCCTCTCTTAGGTATATCGCACCTACTATTGTTCATTATGCCCGGCTGGCTGCTGCTGATTTAGTACTTAGTTTTGACCCAAGCCGGCTGGCCAGCGCACCCACCCTGGTAGATGCAAAATTGTTCCCTATTTCTTTTGGACTAAGCCTAGATGTCTAGCACAACTCTTCTTAGATGGGGTCCAGTCGCTCTAGATTCAAGGAACTTGATGGAACTATTGCATCGATTTTGCTAAAAATACATACGGCCAATTTGAGAGTTTTATTTCCACATTCACACAGATTGCGTCTTTCAAATGTCATTCATGCTACGCCACAAAATTGAACTGATCTCTGTGTGTGTGTGTCCGCTACTAATTGTGGCATTCATGTGCTGCAGATGGCTCGATAACTGCTTCATTAGCTACGGGAAGCAACTCGACCTGCCAAAATGATGATGATAATTCTAATGGCAGCGAAGAAGTAAGATATGCAGGGCCAGACCTTCCAGAGGTAGATTCTCATGTTGAGACTTCCGTTGTATTTTGCAAGTGAAAATAACAGCACAACAACTTAAATTTTTTTGTTACTCCTATCTCTCACTGTTGCAATCTCCTAATGTCCAAGTGCATTGGTCCGTGAACTGTTTCAGGAGATTTAGTTCCCCTGTTTTCTTGTTTCACGAGAATTAGTTCCCCCATTATCTTGTTTCACCTAGAAGCCGTGTCCTATGTTTAGTTTGCCCTGATTGCTGCAGTTTATGGCCACTCTTTTTTTTTCTCCTTTATACGATTAATAATAGAACCCTCTGAAACTGGTTTTCAGCCTCTTACGCATCTAGCATACACCACTCTTGGTCCTCATCTCGCTTGATTCCATCCTTGTCCAGCTTAAAAACAACATTTACAGAAGACGTCTTGTACACTATTATCCTTGAAGAGTAGTTTCTATATATGTACTACCTCTGTTCCAAAATGTAAGCCTTTTTAGCAGGCTAAACTAGCTAGCTAAAAAGGGTTACATTGTGGAACAGAGGAGTATATTCTTGAGTCTGCTAGTCAAATGTTGAAGTTGTCCACTTGTGCATGCAGGAAATCTGGCATCATTTATGTTCCAAACTGCCAATGCGAGACGCTGCCAGGGCTGCCTGTGTGGCTCATGTCTTACTGGACTCCTGGGGATGCCATCCCAACCTCACCTTCACCAAGGAAACAATATGCTCAACCAAAAAATTACGCATGTGGACAGAGGACTCCAATAATGAAAAATATAGAAGAAAGTATAACAACACTATCGATCATATTCTGGCAAACCATGGAGGCGCCAGTGTGAAGACATTCATGCTTCATTTCCATGGTCCTGACAATGCTGAATCTTATGATCGTTTCAATAGGTGGCTTCGTATTGCTATTACACCCGTGCTGGAAGAACTTAGCCTTACACTCTTGCTAGAGAAGACAAAGTACAACTTTCCTTGGTCACTTTTATCTGATGGGAGTGGGAACATGATTCGGCATCTCCATCTTACTAACTGTGTCTTACATCCCACGGTTAATCTTAGTTTGAGATGCCTTACAGAGCTGGTTCTTCGTACAGTGCGAATGGCGGACAATGAATTAGGGCGCCTTCTTTACACTTCATATGCTCTGGAAAATCTGATACTAAAAAATTGTGAGGATATAACTCGCCTCGAGATACCTTGCGAGCTGCAGCGGCTCAGGCACCTGGTGGTGTTTGAGTGCTATAGACTAGAAGCTATAGTGAACAAAGCTCCAAATATATCCTCCTTCGAATTTACAGGTCGTGAAAAAGTACAAATTTCACTTGGAGAATCATTGCAAATGAAGAATCTTAGGCTAACCAGTAGCTGTGTCATAGATTATGCTATCAACAAGCTTGCATCCAGTGCGCCAAACCTTAAGACTATCATGTTATGGTCCAGTCGTGAGGTACACACTTGTATTTCAGATGGTAAATTTGTACCCCCTCCGTATCAAAATGCAAGACCTTCTAACTTTTTTGGTTTTGTCCTCATTCATACGTATGTAGACATGTGTTGTGTGTTCATTCACTCATTTGGGAATGAATCAGGACAAACTCAAAAAGGCTAGCAAGTCTTATATTTTGATACGGAGAGTGTATGTCGCAGTAGCCATATGTTAGAATATAATTAATCTGAGACATCTTTATGCAGAGAGTCGACACACCTATCGTACCTAGCAAATTCATTCACCTCAAGGTCTTAAATATTAGTTTTCAACATTGGACCTATGAGCGGGAATATGATTTTTTATCTTTGGTTTCATTCCTCAATGCTTCTCCTTCGTTGGAGATTCTTCTCCTGTCTGTAAGTCTCTGTTCTTCGTCTTGCAATGATTATTTTGTATAGTTGGTGGAATCATTAATTCAAATAGCATGTCCATTTATCTTCAGGTATCGGTGAAATCAAACTTTGACAGGATTATTGGAGACCCCTCAACTCTGAGGCAAATGCCGGGACGCCACCATGACAAGCTCAAGACTGTGAGGATAGCTGGGTTCTGCCGCCAAAAGAGCTTGGTTGAGCTGACACGGCATATTTTAGAGAGTGCAACTTCACTGAAGCACCTTACATTAACCACTATTGATGTGAAATATCGATTCTATGGCCACACGCGTTCAGGGAAATGCCCTACCCTGGATAGTGAGTATACCAGGGAGGTGTGGGAGTCGATCAAGGCTGTGAAGAGGTACATTGAGGGCAAAGTTCCATCTACTGTTAAGTTAACGGCTGTTGGGCCTTGCAGCCAGTGTCATGTTTTGTGAAATTTAGAGGTCGAACTATTGTTCATTTGTGCATATTGTAGTCAGCGTGGGTGGTATGTTCACCGCGTGGACGGTATGTTCAGCCCCGCGTACCCCGCCTCGCGTGGATAAACTGTCATTCCTTTTTCTCTATGCTTTTCTTCAGAAATATTGGTACTAAGATAGGCTCTGAAACAATGCAGTTGGAAGAGATTGAAAAGTAAACTAAAGGAAATATCTTAACTTGTAGATAACATGCTGAATTTTAGACAACCAACAATCTAGACATTTTATAAGAATACTATATAAAAAAGGGTGTAAGGGGGTAGATGTTAGTTAATAAGAGATGAGTAGTGCTGCATGCGACATCCAATTAGATGTTTTGTTGAAATACATACTTGCAGTGAAGTGAAACCTCAACACTTTAGAATAATATGCAGCTATCCTTTTATTCACTTGAGTTTTCACATAGATCATATGTTCACGTGCAACAGGGAAGGAAACTTGATAAACGCACGGGCTAGTACACTATAAAAATATAGTATAATGATCATGGACCCATAGACCCAGACTAGATTTCAAGAGGGGGCTCAGATTTTGACCGGGGACATTTTTTATACAGCTCCACATAAACTGAATAATTTTCTTTAGAAAAATGAACAACTTCTATTGAAGTTTAAATCTTTGAGTGGAGCCGAGGCCCCCACAAGTTTCTACTTGGGTCCGCCCCTGCCCATACGTTAGATTCATGTTAAGCCTCTAAATCAATATTTTGGGCTAAATGTAACTTATTAGACGAAAAACTGGGGCTAGCTGTAAAAGATGTTTGATTTCTATGTTTTGTGCAACTTTTACATCAAACGTTGATGCTATGTGCAATTTTCTCACCCTACCTTAAAGTCAGTGACCTCCATGGATATGTTCACATGATTAGTAACATAGCAAGTGACAGCTCTAGTAATTATTCCGCTCACTAATATTTTATTAGGGAGATAGCGGTGAGCTCCGTGCCTCCCTGGACATATTCTCACGATTCGTCAGTCACAAAGTAGGGTGAGAAGTGAGTACGTTCAAATAGCATGCCTACTCTTTTGAAAGCACCAGAAGTTATATTTCCAACAGAGTAAAAATTTACAGCCCTAACTGCAACCAAGTGCAGCCACATGTGCTATCTCAGTGTCGACAATCCTACTGAATACAGAGTACAGAGATGCCAAACATACAATGCCCTAGTATCATTTCAGCGCCAGGCTAACAACCCCAGGTACATCGACCAACTATGGTGAAATGTTACACGGCTAATAGTAGCAACTTTAAGTTGAGCAAACAACACTATAGACACATTTGTTGAGCCAGTTCAGGCAGGAGGCTATCCATACATTTCATCAGGATTATGAACTCGTACCGATCCATTTCCAAACATTCAGCTACGTGATGATGGTAGAACAACGTTCCTCGGGAAAATATCCATTGTTCTAACAGAGAGGACTTCTGACCCTGACAATGCAATTTTCAAGTCAGATGTTGCTAGAAGTTCCTTTGATGCATCACAGGAACATGTATTTGATGAAACTGAAGCTCAACTGAATGAGGCTGATAGAATTTGAAGGTTGCTCACCTTAACTAGCAGTGTTAGGAAGGTAAATACGATGGAAATTGTTCATCTTCAAGTACTTCCGGCAAGTAGGGCATTTCTTCTGGACCTGGATGGCTTTCTTGATGCAGCTCGTGCAAAAGATATGGCCGCACATTGTTGTGGCGGGCTCCTCCAGCTTGTTCCAACACACCGGGCAGGTAAAGATTGGTTCCTTTGGAGCCTCCTTCACAGGCTCTTTGCTAGTTTTCACTGCTTTGTTTGACTGATAAGAATGAAAACACCCAGTCAGAGTTCAGTAGAAATCACAAGGCAGCATGCTAGTAGGAATTGGATACAAGGATTCACTGTACACAGTAGCTTTTTCAGGTGGAAATATCGTCTAGCATAAGGAAGATAATAAACATGTTAGTACACGGCACCTACATACCAGAAGGCAAACTACTACTTGCGATTCACTATTTAGCGATTGACAAACTGTCTATGCCAACCAAGCATCGTAACTATTAGCTTCTATCAAATATATGACGTCATCACCAAGCCAAGCTGCAAGTACGAGTGTTCTCTATGACTTGAACAGACCAAGAAAAATACTGTCAACATAATCTACTATAGTAATATTGTAACTATCTTAGTCCACTGAAAGGACAAGATAATCCAAAACTCTATAGGCAGGACAAAGTGAAGAATCATGCACCCAGATACCAGCTGCTGATTCCATAAGAGGACAAAATAGAGAAACAACTATAATCCGTATCAGTAATGAAACTGGACCTTACGGCTAAGAGAGTTAAGTCCCTTAAAAAATTCTAAAAATCAAATACCTGCAAGTTGGACCCTTCCCCTGTTTCTGGAGAGATGTTTATTACATCTGCCACTCTTTGGCGTTTGTTCCCTGCATTATGAGAAAGGACTGTTGCATTATCGTCATGAAATATTCCTGATTGAATAAATAATGAGGAAGGGAAAGGAGGTTTAAACGCAATGATTAAGTGTCACCCGACAAGTCAAGACTAGTCGCTCGACTAGTCTACTTGTCGGTACCCCAGCGACAAACAAAAAACCTCGACTAGTCGCTCGTGACTAGTTGCGACTAGTCACGACTAGTCGCCCAACTTGTCTACTTGTCGGTACCCTAGCGACAAGTTACGACTCATCGGCTCGTAATCCTTGCTTAAATGTCATGGAAAATATAGCCAGATGACACATTGACAAGATTTTTACATCTCCTGTTTGTGATTTACAGAGTCAGCATCAATATACTTATATACATGCATCACAAGTTCAGTTCCGCAGTTTCAGCATATTTTATATATCTGCTGCCACAAGTGAGCCAGTTATCTTAGAAGGATGACAAAGGTAAATTCCCAAAATTATGTGTGATGTTTATGAATTCGTAAGTTCCAGATAAATCTATTAAGGTGGACCATAACAGACTGGTGAAGAATTTACAACCAATTTCCAGAAGCCAAAACAATTCTATGGAATAAGATGCATGTATAAGTAACAAACTAACCTTCACGGGTAGCATGTACCTCTACATCAACTACTGTCACAGGCTGCCTCCTAGTTCTTCGATTCCTCCTCTGCAACATGCAAGATGGTTCAATATAAATGCTAGGAATGTTGCATTCTATTAAGTGTTATGACCAACTTATAATACTCTCCCTCAATATGAAAAGCTGGTGTGCCTCAGAAGCGTAAGTAAAAAAGCTACTAAAAAGTGCATAGATATACACCATGCTTCTCAAACAATCACCATGGACCTAGCGGTATGATATCAATTACACATAACACGGTTCTCCGAAAGTTAAGCAAAGTACCTGAGGAGGCACTTGTGAAGCTGATACGACCTGCACTTCATCATCCAGAGCTTCCACATCAATGGGCGAGGTACGCGCGCCCGCGTGAGAGGTCGATACTCCATGTCGGCTGGCCACTGCTGGTGCTGGGGAGTCTACGACCAAGTTGACAACAACCTTGTCAGCAGACTCGTCTTGTGACTGCCTTCTTGAGACACGTCGTGTGCCGTTAGCAGTACTCATGCTCCCTTCAGCTGAAAGAGATACGATTCATCAGTTGCCTACTTTTAAGGAAACCTGTTGATGTGTCAATTATCGGCAAGCATTTCAACCTATGACCGTCTCAGCAGTACAAATAAATGTGTAATGAATAGATCAAGGACATCAGTCTTAACAAAACGATGAAGGGCTAAACATGTGAAATCAGACGGCCACTTGTTCATGATTGAATTTGAATCCCAAAAAGAAGCCCGTTTGGTTTGGGGAAGCGAACCGAAATCACAAACAGTAACAAAATTGACCCCCGACGACTCGCTGAATCCCAACCGTAGAAACGGATCAAGCTGGACAGCAGAACGCAAGCTAGAGCACGGGACGAACAGTACGCGCGCAGATGCTCTCAATTCCCAATTCTTAAGATAGCCCTCACCGAATCGACGACGGCAATTACGCCTAGAAACGAACGGATTCGACCTAAGGATCAGTAGGGGAGCCTTCACGGAGACCGAATCGAGGAACAGCTCGCCGTCCGCGACTGCTCCGCCAAATCAACGCCTACTGCCGCGCAGGTAAATCCAGCAGAGATCGGCACGACCGGAGAAGGTACGCCAAGAAGGGGGCTAGGCTGATGGAGCTTAGGCTAAACTGATGGAACTCACCGGACAATCCCAGCTCGATCGGACGGGAAGAGGCCTCCGCCGCCGCCGCGCCACCAGCCTGCGCGCAAGCTGTTTTTTTTTTTCCGCTGGAGGGCTCCTCTCCCCTCTGCCGGTTTGAAAGAGGCGAAGGTTTCTTCCCTATCTCTGGCCCCACCTGTCATAGACCGGTTGCCGAGTCCACCAGAGCCTATGGGAAACATGGCGGCCGCGCCGCGCGACCGGCGGCGAAGGGGCCGCCCTCCCGGGGCTGCCTCCGCGGCGGCCGCGGATGACGACGGGGAGGAGCACCACCTCAACCCTTACCTGTCCGACGAGGCACCCTCGTCCTCGAGGGTCCAGTTCAGGTGCGTGCTCTCGGCTCGCGGTTTGGTCTGTTTGTGCTGCTGATGGTGCGCTTATCGATGGTTTCGTCGGGCTGTGTATGGCGTGGGAGCAGGAACGTGGCGTCGCGGGCGCGGTGGGTGGAGGAGGCCGGCGAGGCGGAGGTGGTGGACGGCAAGGGGAAGCTCTGGCTGACCACCGGTGTCACACGGGGCGGCAAGCTGTACTACAATGTCGAGGAGATCGGGTACGCAAACTGTTTGATGAAATGCCGTAACAGTGCAGCATGGTTATATGCTCTGCTGGGGCTTTGTTCGTAAACCCGGAGCATAAATCCTGGAACAATGCAGCATGTCCCGGAGTTCGAGGATGCACCAGCGTGTGCCGGATTCCTCATTTTTATTGCGCTTGGTCGCCTGTCTATTACCACCACTTTGGACTAGTTACATGATGTGTCACACAAAAAATCGTGAATTTATTGCTTAGCAATTACTCCCTCCGTAACGTATTGTAAGACGTTGGGCATGCACATTTTAGGCTAGCTGAGCGTCTTATAAATAGTTACAGAGGAAGTATGTATGATTTTCATGGCTGTTTTCAATTACTTGACTTGAAACTTGAAAGTTGAGGCTTGCTGGCGATCAAACTATGCAGGTTCTTGGCAGAAAGAGGGGCGCTGGTTCTTCTTGATGGTAAGGATGAAACGATAGGATTGGAGACAATCTATGAAAAGATTGCAGGAGGTAAATATGGGTGCTCCTGGGATGCCTTTCAAGCTTACAAGCACTTGAAGTTGCTTGGCTACATCGTTGGACGATATGGTGTGCCCTGGACAATGAAGCATAGCCGCACTTGTGAATTCACTGATCCTGACCATTGCTCTGATAGAGCTGATGGTGCCTGCAGTGACGTCACCAAGATTCTCAAAGAAATGAACATAGATGAGATATATCCATCCTTTCGAGTGCATCTACCAAACAGCAAGTTTAAGAAGTCATCACCAGGAGACCCAAGTTTCCTCCTATGTCTATTAAGGTAATGTAATTTTCTTGTCCCTCAGACCACAGATTCATTCTTATAAACTAGTGTTCTTTATACAAATACATAATTCTATTGGCACGAGTGCATAATTTTTTTGCGGTGTATTCGATATGATTTTCATAATATTTTGTTCTAAGTGCATCGGAGTACCCCTGCACTATGTTCTCAAACTTCTGTACGTTTAGGCACATGTTATCATCTGTATTTCTGTTCCACATGGATACATTTATTGTGGTGTCTAATTGGACATAGATTATTTTGTTCTGTCATACTCAGTGGTTATCATGTTTGAGCTACATAAATGCAACTATTTTAGGCTTAATATCAAAACTGAGGGGAAAGTTTAGGTTTCTAAGCGGGTTTAGGATCAGTTGTACTCTGTATTGTGATCGCATTGTAGAATGAATCACAAGTTCTCGTTGTTTTCTTGACCAACCTACCCAAAGAAAAAAATCTGATTCTAAGCAACAATAGACAGCAATGAGATGCGTAAAGCCATAAATTACAGAACAGAACTATCCTAGAAGTTTTGAGGCAAGAAGCAAAAAATGTCACACTATATGAACTGGCAGTTTACAGTTATATGCTGGATGACATTTCTTTCCATCGTAACTTTTGTTTGTCCAATTTTTTGCAGAGACAAGCCTCCCTCGAGGAATGAATTGGAAACCGTGGAAAACAAGTTTGAGGGCATTCCTCTTAAATTTTGCCATGTTGATAATGGCCGTGTCAGCTTTCTCTCCTTCGACAAAGTTACACTTCCTAGTTTGCCCTGATAGGTAGGAGAGTAACCGTTGTTAGCTTTCACATGTTCTGAACCTATAAGCTATTAGCTCAGTCTGCATCAGGATGTATTCATGTATACCTCTGCGCTGCTTGTAGTGAACTAAGGTTGCTAGCCGAAATACAATGAGCACCTATCGTTACTCCTTAGTACAGTATATGGTATGCTTGCTTTTTGGCCTGAACAAGTAACGTGGTCATGAGTGAACCATCGTTTTTCTGGATGGCGTTAACAATTTTATGGTTTTCCCTTCGGATAGTAGTCAAGCATGCATTCCATATCACAACAAACAACTCTGGTCACACTTGATATTACTGTCAAGATGATAGGCTAAAAATAACAAAATAAAACATGCAAGAAAACTTCCTGTGTACCCCTCGATTAATCACACTTCTTTGTTCTTTCCAGCACGTAAGGTAAGTTGACTGAACAACATAAAGTTCTGGTAGATTCATAGGTCACCTGATGAATAATGTTGATAATATATAGGAATAAAAACTGAGGAATCGCTAGCAGTGGCAACACATTGTTGCTTTCGGTTTGTGTCGTCGTGGTGAACAGACAGATGCCTACGGGTAGGCTAATTTGTGGGGCCGGATGGACGCTAGAGGATTCGGAGAGGGATAGCGCGCTGAGAAGCACACACAGATGAACACATGGACACGGGGATTTACCCTGCTTCGGGGCTCTCGTGAGGAGATAACACCCCTACTGCAGCATCTAGTCTACTTTGTGTATTTCTTCTCTCCGCATATGCTGTGTACATGATGCTCCAGGAGCAGAACCGAGTTACATCTAAGAGGCTTTGAGGGAGAAAGAGAGCCAAGGGAGGAAGAGAGCGGCCCGTGGCTAGGCCGGCCGTGGCCGCGGGTGTGTGTGTCCCTGTCTTTGGCCTTCCCCCTGGTGCTCCTTATATAGGAGGAGCCCAGGGGACAAGAGGTGGCTCACGCGACACTATTCCGGCACTGTAGCTGACATGACTACTGGGGTCTTGTCAATACTATTCCCTGCATCATGAGTTGTACTCTAGTCACATCAGGGGATGGGCTTGTCATGTCTTGTCTGTCCTTTGTCCTGTAGCGCTTGGCATGGCATCTTCTCCGCATAACCCGGCATGGATATGCCGGATAACTTGGCGACTCCTCTCCTGGGCAACCCGGCATGGATATGCCGGATTCCACCTCTCAACCCGGCGTGGGTATGCCGGATAATCTGCTTCTCCCGAGACCCGGCATGGTTATGCCGGATTACCCTTCATAAACCGTTCTTCCTGCACATCCGAATAACACAATGCATACCGACATAGATATGTCGGGAAAAATCTGATTAAGTCGGTTAGAGTATGTCGGGCCGCACCAATATAATATCCCGGTCCCTTCCGACCCGGGCATATGTCGGTCAGCAAGTATGTCGGTTCCGTCTTGGACGTAGCTTTTACCATATCTCTACCCTACCCGGGGGTAGCCCCCCGACACTAGTCCCCGAGGCTGCGGGGGACTCGCAGAGTCGCGCGCAGACTTAGAAGAAATAACAACACCACCATCTTTACCTACTCCACCTTGTACCTGCAAAAATACAATCATATGCCGGTGCCTTAGCCGCTCTGGGCGTTTTACCGACATAGATGTCTTCGGCTACCGCCGGCTTAACATAAACATACCTCACATGCCGGCTTTTAGCCACTCTGGGCGTATACCGACACGGACGTCTCATGTACCGGGCTTTAGCCACTCTGGGCGTATACCGACACAGAGTCTCATGTGCCGGCTTTTAGCCACTCTGGGCGTATACCGACACAGACGCCTCCAACCTCTGTTGATTTGACATAAGTGTATCTCGGGTGTCTCGGTATCTCGGCCACTCTGGGCATATCACACATGTCTCGGTATCTCGGCCACTCTGGGCATATCACACATGTCTCGGTACCTCGGCCACTCGGGGCATATCACACATCTCATTTCACAAACCAACATGAACGATGACCGGGGATACAGGATGATGCCACGATACTATGGCGAACCGAAATAAACGGCGATCTGGAGATACGGAACGATGCCGCGATACATTGGCGAACTGACAAAAGTGACAACCGGAAAATGATAGGCCATTTATAACTCGGCAAGCCGATACCAAAGACTATCCGACGTGAGCAACAACCTGGTATGATATGCCGTTTATAATTCGGCAAGCCGGTACCAAAGACCATATGCAACATATCTTGAGACAATAGCAATTATAAGATGGATCCGAGATAACCGATATAACCAAGATTTCCGACATGAGTATTCTCCCGATAAGACCGATATCACCTTTCAACGTCAGTTCATGCATGCATATATAATGAATTTTCAACAGGAGAAACAACTTTATTTAACACGTCAAATTAAATCTTACCGACATAAGTGACGACACGGTATAATAGGTCATTTATAACTCGGTAAATCGACATCAAAGATAGTCGAGTATACACTTTCAGGCCATAATAAATATACGATCGATCCGAGATAACCGACATAACAACCAAGATACCCAAGATAATCAAGCCCTTTGACATGAATATCCTCTCGGTAAAACCGACATCACCTTTCAACGTTAGTCCAGGCATGCATGTGTAATAAATATTCAACAGGAGCGACTGCTCTATTAAACAGGTCAAACTAACTTTAACTTTAAGACAGAAATTACGACGAGTTGTAAAGCTACGCACTAGGGTGCCGACTCGGTTTTCACCGAGTCCCCGAGTTACATTAGAGATCTAGCAGAAAGAATAGAACGCACTGGCGGGCCCGCCCCCGGGTCAAGACATCTTGCTCCGGGAAAAACACACAGATAACATATGCCGAATTACTTTTTGGATCGAGTCCCCGAGTATGTTTTCATGTTTACTATACTCCATAACCTCTGCTCTTGACTATCATTCTAGGCATTCGTCAGTCGAGTCACAAGATCATCTCGGGTAGCATACATTACTTGAACTTTGAAACAAGGTTGAAATCTAATCGGTATATGGACGCCACAGATAATAAGATAGACATATAAACATGGCAGTCCCCGAGTTCCATGTCGGGGTGCCGGCATACAGGCAATATAGAAACAACTGAGATAAAACACACAAGTAAAGACGGGGCAGTCCCCGAGTTCATCCCGGGGTGCCGACATGCAAATAACTCGGAACTAATAGACATAAACCACATGCATACAGATAAATTGATTTCCGAGTCGCTCTACCGACTTAGCATGAAAAAACTCAACTAACTGGCGAGCCAGTCCCCGGGTTAAGACATCTTGCCCCCGGGGAAGAATATACAGATAACCTAACATGACAGTCCCCGGGTTACGACCTCTCGCTCCCGGGTTAACAACTAAATTAGGCATGAAGGGGCAGTCCCCGAGTTACTCTCAAGACTGGCCAATTGCATGATACGGACGAAGATACTCACGGAGCATTGGTGCGGTCGGGATCGACGGAGCCGACATGACCCGGGCAACTGTCGGGGAGTTACCCGGAATCCGTCGACGGCGAGCGCTGGTGTAGGTCGGAACGGCTTCTGCGTGCGGCAACGAGTTGGAGCGTGTGGACCATGGTGATGTCGAGTCCCCGAGTCGATGAAGAAGGTCCCGTCCGAAATTAGTCCAACAAGCGCCACTGATGCCCCACGGTGGGCGCCAACTGTCGTCGTGGTGAACAGACAGATGCCTACGGGTAGGCTAATTTGTGGGGCCGGATGGACGCTAGAGGATTCGGGGAGGGATAGCGCGCTGAGAAGCACACACAGATGAACACATGGACACGGGGATTTACCCTGCTTCGGGGCTCTCGTGAGGAGATAACACCCCTACTGCAGCATCTAGTCTACTTTGTGTATTTCTTCTCTCCGCATATGCTGTGTACATGATGCTCCAGGAGCAGAACCGAGTTACATCTAAGAGGCTTTGAGGGAGAAAGAGAGCCAAGGGAGGAAGAGAGCGGCCCGTGGCTAGGCCGGCCGTGGCCGCGGGTGTGTGTGTCCCTGTCTTTGGCCTTCCCCCTGGTGCTCCTTATATAGGAGGAGCCCAGGGGACAAGAGGTGACCCACGCGACACTATTCTGGCACTGTAGCTGACATGACTACTGGGGTCTTGTCAATACTATTCCCTGCATCATGAGTTGTACTCTAGTCACATCAGGGGATGGGCTTGTCATGTCTTGTCTGTCCTTTATCCTGTAGCGCTTGGCATGGCATCTTCTCCGCATAACCCGGCATGGATATGCCGGATAACTTGGCGACTCCTCTCCTGGGCAACCCGGCATGGATATGCCGGATTCCACCTCTCAACCCGGCGTGGGTATGCCGGATAATCTGCTTCTCCCGAGACCCGGCATGGTTATGCCGGATTACCCTTCATAAACCGTTCTTCCTGCACATCCGAATAACACAATGCATACCGACATAGATATGTCGGGAAAAATCTGATTAAGTCGGTTAGAGTATGTCGGGCCGCACCAATATCATATCCCGGTCCCTTCCGACCCGGGCATATGTCGGTCAGCAAGTATGTCGGTTCCGTCTTGGACGTAGCTTTTACCATATCTCTACCCTACCCGGGGTAGCCCCCCGACAGTTTGCGCAGCATAACTTCTGCCAAAAAAAACTCTGCTACGAAATCCACTACGGACCCTCCAGTAGGTAGCTACCTGATACAAAAATCCATTACCCATGGGCGCAGTACATGTTGGCAGCGGCAGCAAGGCAAGTTGATGTTTGGATGTCTAGGCGGCGAGGATGGACATGAAGACGGTGGACCAGGCGGTGAGGGCGAGGGCGGCGACGAGGTATGTCCAGAGGAAGATGACGGAGCACTCCTCCTGGGCGACGTCGTAGAGCTGGGCCATGGTGCCGATGCTCATCGCCGGAGGCAGGGCGAACTGGAGCATGAGAACATACTGGTAGAGCGGGTCCGGTGGTAGGAAGCCGAGCTGTCGTGCCGACTTGACCACCACCACCCCGACCACCGGCAGGATCACGTACCGCACGCAGATGATCGCCGCGATCACCCACCGCGACACCGTCGTCTTCCCCATGCCTGATGATAACGAGACGGTTGTTTATTCAGACAACTGCCAGTTTATACTCCACATCTGCAGAGAGAGACACTCGGAGAGTCTTACCTTTGGTGAGGTTTCCTCCCAGGATGAGGGTGATACAGGGTACGGTGCCATCTCTGCATGAAACGAGAATTCCATGACCCATACAGCATATATACACACAAACTGTTTAAACTAGACAGGGGATGCACTGCTTTGCATATATACCCGAGTAGTTTGAGTGAGTCTTGGACGACTCGCAGGGGAGCTTCGTCGCCGACGAATGTTGATCGCAACCATGGCACCGCGCCAACAATGAAGCCCAGCACCTGGCAATTAGAGAGCTCACTTCAGCTTCTCTGCTCCACACATCAGATCTGCCTCTTCTGCTGGTGATGACTGTGAACTTACCGCCCCGACAGTAGGCGGCGCGTTGAGCTCCTCGACGATCTGGTGCATGCCGTGTTTCAAATTGCCCCACATGCTATTGCTGCTCCTGTTATTGCTGCCACCGGAACGTTGGTGGTCACGACTAGACAGCGATGGCGTCAATAACTGCATACCAGAAAATAATGGAGCAACTAAGTTCAGACAGTTCATTCGGAGCAGGACAGAAACTAGTAAAAAACTTACAGCTTGGTGCTGTTCCTTTTCATGGACGGCGGAGCTGCTCTCAGATGGCAGCGAGACAACTCCATCCTCCTCATCTCCGGCGTCGTCATCGACGTCCTGTTTCCAGGGCTCTTCCTCCGACCTCACCAAAGAGTCCTTAGGATCATGAGCCTCCTGTTTGATCATCGTCTTGCGGTATACCTCGCTGGACCTCTTCATCACGCTGTGTGTGTGCGTCCAGATGTACAGTCCTCCAAACTAATTACTTAATGGTCGATCAAGCTGCATGCGAGTGTCAAATTGAGACGATGCATTGAGAAGTGAGGAATACCGCCATGGAGAACGAAGCGTAGGATAGGCCTCGGTCAGTGCAGAGGCCTTCGTCGCCGAACGGGTTGCCATCCTCCCGGCACACCGCCGGTATCACGATGAGCAACAAGTTACCAAAGTTTGCGGCGGAGCAGGAGGCGACGACCAGTCCCCGGAGGTGCTGCGGCGGCCTCAGCAGGAGCACCGCCACCCACCCGACGACGCCGCCGGCGAGGAAGATGATGCCAATGTTCACCGGCATGAACCACCTGAACACGAGCGATCATGCATGCATGGTTAGTAAGAAGGGATTCAGTTTTGTAAACTACTAAACTGGGAGCAGTAAGAATGAAAGAGACCATGAGATGGCGTCCTGGAGCGTGACGGTCCTGGCGAGGCTGGCGAGCATGAGCGCGGGCGTGAAGACGGCGTAGACGACGCGGTTGATGTCGGCGCGGGCGGCGGCGCTGAGGATGTTGCACCGGCCGGAGGCGAGGTAGGCGCCGAGGAGGGCCACCAGGAGCACCTCCACCACCGGCATCAATGCCACCACAAGCAGCGACACGAACCCCATCGTCGATCAACCTCAAGCTCGAGTGCTCTAGCTAGCTAGCTAGAGTTTGAATTGTAACTTAAGCAAGTGATGAACTCATGATCATCTTGTGGGGTGGCTCGTATATATACTAAGTCTGCAATTATGCATGTGCATGTCAAAAAATTAATTAGCTAGTCTCGATCTGTCTCTTTAAGGCCGGCGCGCGCGCTACCTATGCTATGTTTGGTGCCACATCGCTATGAGCTGCCTCAATCGGTTGAAATTGAAAACCAATAACCATACATAATTCAAGGCGACATAACTGCACCAGCGGTCCCAATTCTTTTCCCGCGCCTTCACTTTGGTCCCTATTCTTTAAAATTGCACGTTTAGGTCCCAATTTTTTTAAAAGTGTGTCACGCCAGGTCCTAAAATCGTCCGACCATCGTTGACCGCTGTCACGTCGGCTGGTGGGGTCCGTAGGCTCAACGGACGGTGGTGAAATTTTGCCAATAGCCCCTTCAGGTTTATCACGTGCTCCCACTCCACGCGGTCGACGTACACGGGGTCGTCCAGCACCTCCCGCGCCAGGCGCGCCCAGGGCGCCGTGTCCCCGTAGTACAGCTCGGCCACGACCCACCGGAGGTAGGACGGCGGCAGCGTGCCCAGCATCTACCCCTTGTGCTTTCCGAAGTCTACGGCGGCAGCGTGCGCAGCATCTACCCCCAGTGCGGTCCCTCCGCGGGCGAGAGGACGCGCCGAAGCTTCCGGCCGGAGGAGGAGCGGCCTGTCGGGTCTGGGCAGTGTGATGGCGCTGCGGCCTTTCTCCGGACTAGCAATTGGGATAAAGGACTAGAAATTAGAAGAACTAAAACCTGAAGGGGCTATTGGCAAAATTTCACCTCCGTCCGTTGAGCCTACGGACCCCACCAGCCGAGGTGGCAGCGGTCAACGGTGATCAGACGATTTTAGGACCTCGCATGACACACTTTTGAAACAATTGGGACCTAAACGTGCAATTTTAAAGAATAGGGACCAAAGTGAAGGGCCAATAGCTCTGGTACTACGTTTTTTCAAGGAATTGGCTCAGAGGCGTCATCTTTCTGCCAAAATAGCTCACATGCTATGTCTGTTCGACCAGTTATTGCTCTGAGCCGACATGGCCGTCAAGTCATGTTCCCCACGCTGTAACCCAGGTTTGACCGGTACGTGGAGACGTTTTCCTCGAGTGGGACCCACGCGTCAGCGAAACCGGCTCCGTTCGTGCGGAACCGTCACTGCCACGCGTCGGCGTCCCGCGGAGCTCGCTCCTCACTCACTCTGTCCCGTCGTCTCGGTCTCTCCGGGCTCGCTCACTCTGTCCAGTCTAGCGGCGGCAATGGAGCGGGCGAAGCTAGCCGCGTCAAAGAAGCGGGGGATTCGAGCTGCGGCAATCGAGCGGGCGAAGCTAGCTGCGGCGAGGGGGCGGGCGGCGAGGGCGTGGGCGGCTGGAGCTCCGGCAATGGAGTCGAGGGACGACGGCGGATGGGGTGGTAAGGGTCCACGGTCGCCGAGGCGACAGGCGGCCCGATATGTGTGCCGCACCTACAAGATTTCAGTGAACCAGGTACTGAAATCGGCATGGAAGCGTCGCGGCTACTACAGCCGCAAGGTTTTTCAGCGCCGCGCTGTTTCGCCACCGATGACGAGGCTGAGGTTTGCGTCGATGCGCAAACTTGCTGCGGGCGAGGAGAGCAGCTCGGGCGAGGAGAGCAGTGGCTGGGGCGAGGAGAGCAGCTCGGGCGGGAGCTCATCGAGCAGCAGTTCAGCAGGCTCAACCCCGATCATGGACTTCGATGCCGCGTTGACCCTTGAGGCGTTCAGCCTAGTTGCCGGGATGGCGGCGGAAGCTTTGGTCTGCTCCGAAACCCTCTGCGAGATGAAATGGAGGTAGAAGATCCTGCTGCATAGCCATGGCGGAGGGAAGATTTTGCTGCAGAGCCATGGCGGAGGCAAGATCGTCCTGCATTCTGTAGGTAACTAGTGTAGTGAATTTTGGTAGGTGTCTGAAACCATTTCAGGCAGTGTTTGCCCAGCGCTTGGCAGCGTGTGGTGGTAGTTCTTTTGCGAAATCGCAATGTAAGCAATACGTCGAACACCTTGGAGGCGTGCTCTGGACGTGAACTGGACGTGCTCTGGACGAGAACTGGGCACGTTCCGGTAGGTTGAACCTAGTTTTTTTAGGTGAAACTTAGTCTCCAAAATGTAAATTATTCAGTTCCTTGTGTTAGTGTTCTTTGTGGCTCGGATTGTTGCATGCACACTGTCGAACACGTCTGCGTACGAGCTCCGGGCACTGCCGATTGTGGCATTCTTGCGCCGTCGTATTCCATTTGCAAATATTAACCTTCTAAAAGTGGTAGATTTTTCGTAAACAGAGACATAGCTTATTGGCAAAGGGTTGATGATGCCTTTGCCCACCTAAGTTCGAGTCCCCTTGCTCGCAATTTAGGTGTTGCACATTATATGTCATGTCCAGTATCTTTGTGGGTCGGGCATCTCATTATTATCGATTAATCGATAATAATTAGTTGTCACATCCATTAAAATATTGCACTTGGACAATTTTTTTTTGAATTTGTGAATGTTTTTAATAGTTTGATTCAACTTTGAACATTTGAATTCAACCTTGAACCAAAATTCAACTTTCAATATTTGTGCTAGACTTGGATGTTGCAATGATTATATACAATTATGTAGTTGGTTGATCTAACTTGGTCATTCCAATTTATAATCCTGCAATTTTTCACATTGGTTCTCCAAAATGAGCTACAAATGAGCCCAAAGGTAGCCGAGACAGCCCCATTTCTAAATCTGTCATTTTTTCGACCTTCTCCAAATGATCTCAAACTCTAGGAGATGTTAGTACATGATAAACTAAGGACATGTGCACTGGATTTGCATTTTTTTGATGTTTTTTCAATATCTTTTGAATATTTCAAATTCGCTTGACTATTGTTGACCCAGATTTGAAATATTCAAAAGATATTCAAAATACATTAAAAAAAATGCAAATCCAGTGCACATGGCCTTAGTTTGTCATGTACTAACATCTCCAATCGGAAAATTAAATGGGTGTCATTTTGAACCATATTTTATGTACTTACTTCACAAAATAAGTCATTTTTAGCACTTAAAAAATGGAAAATGATATTTCTAAAAATAATTTTGAAAATCGCTTCGATGACGTTGTTTCCCATACCATGGCACGCATATGTGCTGAATATGGGGACTTTATCACAAACTATGACACGATAATGGCCATACATCGCTCATTTGGCTTGAAACTTATACATGTTTGTAGATGATTGACATTTTTGTGAAATATTGTTTTGAAAAGTTTGTCAAAACTCAAGTTTATCATTTTTCCTAAAAACTAGTACATATAAAAGGACTCCATGCCAAAGGGTTTCTTTTTTTGAGTATTTTTTCACTTTTTCTCATTTCTTTCAAAAATTGGTCAAAATGGAGAGCATGGCTATTCATCTAAGGTGGTCGAATTTTCAAAAACTATCGATGGTTCTATGTTGTAACCACTACTTGTGTACCTTAAAATTATTTTTGTAGCAATTTTAGAGCAAACTATCGCATAGTTGTAGTTCAAATTTGAATTACTTTCGGAAAATTGACATAAAGTCAATTAAAGAAGTGAATTTAGACAGAAAGCAAGGAAAATTCTCATATTTAGGTATTATCCATCAAATATGTACTAAGCTTTGTGAAAATTAAATGGGTGTCATTTTGAACCATATTTTATGTACTTGCTTCACAAAATAAGTTATTTTTAGCACTTAAAAAATGGAAAATGATATTTCTAAAAATAATTGTGAAAATCGCTTCGATGACGTTGTTTCCCATACCATGGCACGCATATGTGAAACATATGTGTGCCATGGCATGGCTATTTGGATAATTTCATGTTACACACCAAAATAGAGTTCAAATGAGCCCAAAGGTAGTGTAAACGGCTCCATTTGTAAGCAATATTTTTTTCTACCATCTCTAAATCAGCCAAAAAACTTTCCTACACATCTACTATATATATACAAACCATGTGCACTGGATTTGCATTTATTTGATGTTTTTTGAATATTTCATGAATATTTCAAATTCGGCCAAACTCAAACCAAATCAGCATTTAAACAAGTTTTAAACACCAACATGAAAAACTAAGCCCGATCATTCTAAGTCACAACAAAATGAAGGTTCTGTGATTTTTTTAATTTTTTTCCGAATTAGTTGCTCAACCCACACAAAATCCTTTGAAGCTTCTTTCATTTAACCCTTTCCGTCCGATTATGCCTTCTAGATGGAAACCACCCCGATCCGCGCCACTCCCAGTCCTGCGCTCTGATTGGCCAGTCCGATCATGCCTTCCAGAAGGTTTTTGTTAGCTGCATTGTTTCGAACGCGCATAGGCCACGGCCCAACGCGATGGCCCAGAAAACAAGCCGGCCCATGTCGTACCCTGGCTATTTCTCTTCTTATCCACTAGTGACGTCGTGACCTAGCTATTTCCCCATTCCCCAACCTCGCCTCGCCGCCGCTCGCATTAGCTCGCCGCCGGTGATCAAATCGAGCTACGCCGGTAGATCCAGCCCCGCTGCGCGCCGATGTTTAGGAGGGGAGGTCGAGTCGCCTGGCCGGGGTGGCCATTCCGGCCGTGGCAACGGCTCCGACGAGGAGCGGAAGAAGAAGAGGCCGGCTCCACAAGACCCCGCTAGGAAGGCCGTGGTCGCTTCGGACGGCGGTCGTAAGCGAGGCGCGCATGCGTGGACGAACCTCGGAATGCGGCCTCCGCCTGCGTACGAGCGCCGCGAGCTGCCTGAGTACGACCGCCGCATGGCGACGGCTAGAAGCTCTTCCGGTGCGGGGAGCTCATCCATTGCTCGGGGTTGGCCACCGCTGCCGCCGCCGAAGAGGGAGGAGGAGGAGCAGCAGGAGCTCGCACTGCGCAGCGGCCGCCCCCTCCTGCCCGGGGACTTCGTCTCCGACGAGGACCTGCCCTGGGTCACCTTGGAGGTGTTCCAGCGCAGCACGGAGGAGGAGAAGCGCCGTCAGATGGAGATGGAGCTCGACGAACGCCGCCTCGAGGTCGGGATTTACAATTCCCTCCACGAGGTCATCGACATCAGCTCCGACGAGGAGCTGTTCTGAGCGGCTCCGCCGCCTCGTCGCCGCCGCCGCACCTCCGGGGCTCTGCTGTGAGCCAATTTTGGTCCGTAGATAGGGGTAGGAGCAGCAGCGAGCATCTCCGACGAGCTTCTGTAATAGTCTAGTTCATCTCCGTGTGGCTTTTGGATCTATGAGCCACGAGCTTATGTAAACTTACCTTAAGTGAAATATTAAGCTACTTAATCTACTGTATGCGCCCCATGTGGTTTCATCTTAATTTTGTTATGTTTTGCCTCGCCGCCGTTGGCCGCACTGCGTCAATGTCGCCGGAGAAGAAGAAGAAGAAGAAGAAGAAGCACAGAAAGCGCGCGAAGAAGCAGAGAAAGCGCGCGCACGGGAAGAGGTTAAATGGTTCATTGTGGGTCCCACCCACCTCCCTTGGTCCCACCCGCCTCCCTCTAATACTAACTGACTTAACTGTCTGCGATTAAGAGCAATGAGTTAGGTAAGAGATATGAACTCGACGATATGTAGTACCGGAGCTATTCTTAAGAAAAACGACGTCCCCCAGCTATTGGCTTGAAAAAACGTAGTACAGAAGCTATTGGCCCCAAAGTGAAGGCGTGGGAAAAGAATTGGGACCGCTGGTGCAGTTATCTCATTCAAGGCATGGTGGCTCACGTGCTCAATCAGTCTGCCAATCCTTACTCTGTCGTACTACGTACTTCCTCCGATTCATAACTAGTGCTGCTGATTTAGTAGACACTTACTATGACTTATGAAATGGAGGGAGTACACTACATATGGCCTCTAGATGATCGGGGCCACGAACATAAACCAAATGGGATGATAAAATGTATTACGTTCATTCTACAATATAACCTTTTTTTTAGAAGGCTAGTCTAGAGGGAGTAAGTCCTAAATGATGTCCCTCCAAGCATAGATGTGACTCTCGTCATTGTTGTCGGATCTAACCATAAAAGGCGAACAATGATTTTCATCCAAGTATAACACAAGACCGGAGCTACATCACGGTTCCCTTCATCTTCACCTCACAAGGTTTTGAAAGCATCCTTCACATCCAACTACATGTTAGATCCTCTCATCTTCGTCAGCCTCTTAGCGGTTGGGAGATCGGGGAGAACCTCGAATTTTTACATGTCTTCTAGTTTTGGTTTTTTTCCCCTTAGTTTTATGTATCTTTGGTGACAATGGCTCGAAAGTGTAGGCAACATCATGTAAAGTAATGGTTTATCAGCTCCATGCTCATCCTATCATATAGCCTTCACACCGATGTCGGGGAGCTAGTTTTTTTATAGGGGTGGTACCTGGCCCCTGACATAAATTGATGTACACATCCATAATTTGTTGCACTGTGTTTCACCCAATTTATTACGTACATCACAGAGCAAAAAGTGTTGAAACAAAAAACAACCATCTAAACTCATATGCCAGCTATGAATTATCAAATCTATATGAATCACCATCTACCTCTGGTTGAAGCAATTCATGTATGTGTCTGTCACCAAGCGGTTGAATCCGATAACCATAAACTCCCGCCGCTCCAATCAAAGTACGTAAGACCATAGCTAAATCCAATCCGTAGCCATATTGATAACCTACAAAAAGTGGAATGCTCATGTCTTGTTAAATACAATGTTATTTTGATAAATTCAGATTTATCAACATAAAGCTGAAACTCCTATTTGAATGCTAACTTTTTTTATCAATCCACTTCAACTAATTGGCAACGATATTAGTGATATTGGATGGTGGGTGGGTTATAGCTAGCAAAAACAATACGACATATAAGATGAGCAAAAGCACATGACATACATAGATAATTGTCGAATAGTCTTCTCTGAATCACCAAAACAAAAGATCACATCCCTTTAACCAGTGGCAGAGCCACGGCTCTTCTACGTAGTCATTTGACTGCACAGGATTTTGGAAAACTTATTTTATAGTGTAAACATCACACAAAAATTCAAATTTCACATAAATATATATATTTGATAACACACTTTTGAATTGACATCACAACTTTGTTATTCTGGCTCTGGCACTGCCTCTAATTTCGTTTAGCTAGATTATCTTTAGTGAGTGTGACCTTGCTATCGAGAAAACACATAAAAATCTTAATATTTAGTGAGGGGTGGTCTTGTCGTGTTGGCTTATCCCATTTACTCATATCGTCATCTTGATTCTCTCGTTGGTACATTGATGAAGTGGGGGTTAAACAGTCCATTTCGTGGAGAGCATGTCATCGGCCATGGTACGTTTGACGGTCCAATTTTTTCACCCTTTATTGTGGGTGTCTCATCATGCTACTCGAAACTTTCCAAGATTTGCCCGTTTCCTTCTCGGCTTTCCTGTTTCGTTGATCGTTTGCCCATACGTTTCCTTCATTTCAAAAATAAATCGTCAAAAATTGGCAGGTCCATTTGACGTCGTTTAGGTCTCTGAAACTTAAAAATACGCAAAACAGAGTTTTCCATGCAAGGTTAAAACCAAATAAAGGGGGACATTGTGAATTATCCCCTAAATCATTATAATTCATAAACATAACCCTAGATAAGTTGCAAATATGATGAAATATCAATTAATAAAGTGCAAAGTTTATGTATGCATTTTACATGCATCAACGTGTTGTCGGATTGTTACAGAACATAATACAACTTATTTGACAGAGTCAAGCTATATACTCTAGAATTTTCTATAAATTTCCCTATATGTTGATAGAGTACAAGTCAATATTAAGATATTTGTTAGAGTATAGTCAATCTATATGTCTCACAAATATTAAGGATAATTAATTCTTAATTGTACATAAAAAATTAGAAGGCCTACAATTATTGTTCAATTTTTAGCTTATGTAAATTTATATTTGATGTACATTACAATACGAGAAAAAACATATAAGATTTATATTTAGTTAAATTAACTGCGACTACATATTGAGAAGATATAATTTATACCAGAAAAAGAACATATATACTATAAGATTGTAATATATAATAAAACTATGTTATATTTAAATATAAGAGTTTGATATAATTATAATTATTAATTATTTGCCCCGGGCCCAAAATTATTTTAGACCGGCCTAGTGAGCAATGTTGCGGAGGTGTTGCCCTCCGTGACGGCAGTGACAGAGCTGTGTAAGTGGGTGGCGCATGATCTTTCAAGCACCTGGAAGGTGTGGCGGAGAGCATGGGCGATGCTTGCACCGTCGTCACTCAGGCGGCCAACCATCTTGCCCACGCCGTCCACGTCCACGAGGTCAAGTCTTATTGGTATAATAAAGCAGGCACACAATTAAGGTGAGATGTGACTATGTTCAAATAGCATGCCTACTCTTTTGAAAGCAACAGAAATTATATTTCCAACAGAGTAAAATTTTACAGCGCTAACTGGAACCAACATGACGGCTCCATGGCCTTCGGCATAGGATTCATCGGTGTAGCTCCATGGCCGTCGGCATAGTTTGTACCATCGGCATTATAGCTACGCTAACGTCTTTTGCTGTCGGGGTTATTTTTTACGAGTTTTTTCAAATATTTTTATTATTTAATTCCAAACTCGCCATATATTTAATTCATATTACACACTTAATCTAAGTCAAAGTACCCACTGTAGTTAAACTTCCCAGACGGTCACCCATCCTCCAGCCCAAACACGCTTAACTATTAAGTTCCTTCCTAATGAGTTTACAAGTAAGATGTCATACCTCGTTATTATTACTATAAATCATATTAACCCTGACTCATTATATTACACTTCCTATTGTTTAAATTGCAAAAATAATATTTGAATAAATAATAATAACTATGTTTTACTTGAATAATAATAAAAATTATTATTTTTTGACTTTTCCGTTGAATAGGGAATAATTTGAATCTCTAAATTCGAATATTGGAATTTACAAAATAAATGTCTAAATTGATCAGAAAAATTAGGTGAATCCAAATATGACATCCATGTCATCTTTTGAACAATTGAATAATGTGTTTTTAAACAAACAAGAACCAACATAAATTAGCATCAAGCAAATTAAATAGATGAATTTAGATAGAAAGTAAGAAAATCCCTAATATTTAGGGATTATCCATCAAATATAATACTTTCGAAAATCGGTTCGACGACGTTGTTTTCCATACCATGGCACACCTATTTGCTGCGTATGGGCACTTTATCACAAACTATAACACGATAATGGCTATATATCGGTCATTTGTCTTGAAACTTATACATGTTTGTAGATGATTGACCTTTTCGTGAAGTTTTGTTTTGCAAAGGTTGTCAAAACTCAAGTTTATCATTTTTCCTAAAAACTAGTACACATAAAAGGACTCCATGCTAAAGGTTTTCTTTTTTGAGTATTTTTAATTTTTTTATTTCTTCGAAAAAATGGTCAAAATGGCCACCATGGCTATTCATCGAAAGTGGTCGAATTTAAAACTATCGACGGTTCTATGGTGTTACCAATACTTGTGTAACTTAAAATTAGTTTTCTAAAAATTTCAGGGCAAACTATGACACACTTGTAGTTCAAATTTGAATTACTTTCGGGAAATCAGTACAAAGTCAATTATATAGGCGAATTTAGATATAAAGCAAGAAAATTCCTAATATTTAGGGATTATACATCAAATATGTACTACTTTATGCGAAAATTAGATGGGTGCTATTTTGTACCATATTTTCTGTCCTTGCTACACAAAAAAAATCATTTTTTGCACTTAAGAATTTGGAAAATGGTATTTCGAAAAATAATTTGGAAAATCGGTTCGGCGACGTTGTTTCCGATATCATGGCACACCTATTTGCTGAATATGGGCACTTTATCACAAACTATGACACCATAATGGCTATATATTGGTCATTTGGATTGAAACTTATACGTGTTTGTAGATGATTGACCTTTTTGTGATGTTTTGTTTTAAAAAGTTTGTCAAAACTCAAGTTTATAGATGATTATCCATCAAGTAAACTTGACTTGCAATAAATAAATAATCATGTATGCAAATATATGTATGCAAATATATTTGAGGCAATACATTTTTCTCTCCTAAATGGTGCAAATAGATATTGACGCACATATATTTGAGTACGGTAAATAATTATTTATACAAGTATATTTGAGCACAATATATTTTCTAGTACTACCGTGTAGATAATAATTATTTATGTAAATGTATTTGGGCACAATATACACGAAGCAAATGTGTTTAAACAAAATATTATTACCATTTTCTGGTACTTCTGTGTGTAGATAATATACATATACATAAATATACATAAACAAATGTATCCTATACAAGAATCGTCATCGGTTAGTTTTGTAGGAGCACGCTTCCTGTGATTTCTGGTGCAGGTTCGAATCCCCTTACACAAATTAATTTTTCTAGAGATAACGCCGACGGCCCTTGCCGATTCAAGCTACGCTGAAGGGATCTGTTGTGTATGCTGATGGTTATATTGTTGGCATAGCTGTTGTATACCGACAATTTCATCTTGCCTCTATACCGACGGCCACAATAAAAGGCCGACGGCATAAAAAAAGCCGTCAGCAACTAAACTGTTTTCGTAGCATACGATGCCTTAGTACCATTTCAGCGCCAGGCTAACAACCCCTAGTACATCGGCCAACTACGGTGAAATGCAAGAAGTGAGCCTAGCTCATTTGGCTAGTGGAGTAGATGTATAATCCAGCCACCCAGGTTCAAGTCCTCACGGGCGCGAAAATGAGTTCTTATTATTTTAGAAAAATACCGCTGGGGGGCTTCCCCACCGCTTTCGTTTAAAAAAAACTACGGTGAAATGCTACACGGATAATAGTAGCAACTCTAAGTTGCGCAAACAATACTTTAGACACATTTGTCGATCCATTTCAGGCGGGAGGCTATCCATACATTTCATCAGGATGATGAACTCCTACTATCCACCAAACATTATGTTACGTGGAGAGCGTGTCATCGGTCTTCTCTGAATCAAAAAACAAAAGATCTTACATCCCTTTAACTAATGGCAGAGCCACGACTCTTCTACGGCTCTTCTACGTAGTCATTTGACTACATAGGATTTCGGGAACACTTATTTTATAGTGTAAACATCACACAAAAAATTCAAATTTCACACAAATATATATGTTTGACAACACAATTTTGAATTAACATCACAACTTTGTTATTCTGGCTCTGCCACTGCCTCTAATTTCGTTTAGCTAGATTATCTTTAGTGAGTGACCTTGCTACCGAGAAAACACATAAAAATCTTAATATTTAGTGAGGGGTGGTCTTGTCGTGTTGGCTTCTCCCATTTACTCCTATGGTCATCTTGATTCTCTCGTTGGTACATTGATGAAGCGGGGGTTCAACAGTCCGTTTCGTGGAGAGCGTGTCATCGGTCATGGTAGGTCAGGGGCGGAGCTAAGTGCATTTTGTGGGGTCAAATGACCCCCATGACCTAATCAAATCCTTTGACAAATTAGGGACTGTATGGTTCATTAACAAAAAATGACCCCGGTGCAATAAAAATGACCCCAATGCTCTTTTAGTCTGGCTTCGCCCCTGTGGTAGGTCCAATTTTTTCACCCTTTATTGTGGGTCTCTCATCACGCAACTCGAAACTTTCTAGGTTTGTCTAGCCCGTGCATACATGTCTGGTGATCTTGTGCATATTGTTGTTTTACTCGATGCATAGAAGAACTAGGTTCGAGTAAGATAAGGTGAACACGAGTGCTTTGATGTAACACAAGAATTGTCAAAAAAAAATGTGGTTGTTTTTGGGCTGGTCTATCTGATATGCATGTAATGTTGATCGTCTGCAAATTTACAAAGTCTTACTGGTCTAATAAAAACAGGCCACAGCTCCAAAAATAAATAATGGAACACAGGGACCTTGGTAGCTACACTACTCTCCACGTGCATATATATATTCAGACGTACGGGTCCTAATTTAATCATCGACCGACCTGATCACAAATTGCAGTTGAATTTTAAGGGAGGGGGGCACGTACACACGCATTGAACAGATGCTAATTATTCGATCTCCGGCCGGTAGCGGCCGGTGGTGGCGATCGTGCGATCCGGCGAGGTGGCACACGTGAGAGAGACCCTTCGATCTCTTGATCTATCAACAGTTAAATTCACGGAGATCGATCCAGCATCCTATGTGTGTTACTTCAACTACCCAACCATGTCGTAGATCGAGATCCGGCTAGTAATTAGTAGGCATTGTTGTTGAAAATCAACGTACATCCAGAATCCAAACCGTTCGTGAATGTGCATTTCCATGGTATATGTAGAGCATGATCATGGTTCATGGACCTAGCTATTGCATGTGCGTGCTGGAAATAATTGGGACTACTGGTCCGGTCTGTCTTGAAAGCGCAACGGAGGTTGTTTGCATGGCGGTCCATGCACATCATGCATGGTAATGAGTAATGACAACTACCGTACGTCAGTACGTGCACTGTGCGATCGTCCTCCGAACTCAAAATCAGGCGAGTCAAGCGATCAGCGATTTGTTGCGGTATTCTAAGCAAGTGAGAACGGCAACAGAGGCTGGCTTCGTTTTTAGTGATGCCATTTCAGTACGTGACGAGTCTTTGATATCTTGGCGTGAAAATCCAAAAAAAACGTGGCCAACGGAGGAATGATCCCTCACTTGACTTTACGTTGTTAGCTAGAAGGTGAGATGCCTGTTTTCTGAGAATTCATCGCCGCAGCCTTTTTGGCGCAACTAGGACTCGAATCCGGGCCGGCTAGGCGCACACTCGCAGCCTCTGCGACTGAGCTAGCACTCAGTTCTCAAAGGCGTGAAAACCCTATGTCCGATATTCTTGGTTGAACCTCGGTCGCAATGACACGCTTCTAGTTTTGATTTCTTGTTCAAGTCATTGTGTGAAGATTACTTGGCTTTTCCCCACCTATGCATGGTGTCCGACTTTGGTATTTAGATCAGGCGGTAACAGTCCATGTTCATTTTGGTTGTCTCGGCTGCTATGGAAACAAAGAAACATGCAGGCTTTCCATGACCGTCGCGTACGTCTGTTGGTGCAGCAGCTTCTTAAATCTTAACTACTTCTCAGTCGACTAGCGTCACCGGCGTCACCCGTGTGGATCTGTAATTATCTAAATTAATCCCTCGATCATTTGATTAACCCACTATTTTCCTCCTTGTTTAGGAAGTTGCATGAGGCGCCTTTGATGGTGATGCTGTATGTATGTGTTGCGCTGCCAGACTGCATCCAGTTTCCTTATACAACCTGTACCTGTAGTGTACGCTGGGTATTCTTTCATTCTTGTGTTGGGAAATGGAGACAAATCTAAAAGAATTAGTTAGTGAGAGAGAATAAGAAACTGACATTTTCGGTTGTACGTAGGGCTGCTAATTAGATTTTTTCACTCGCGGGTGAAGTTATAACCGAGATTTTCTCAGTCACAACAGACTTTTTTTTTCAATTGCATTTGGAATTGGAACTATGAATTTTTCTATCGAAAGAGGGGCTGTAACAAACTGAGACTTTTTCAGTTTCGAGTGGGGCTGCAACTAGAAAAAATCCAGTTACAAGTGGGGTTGTTTCTGAGATGTTTTTATATAAATATGAATACATTTCAGACACAACTTTAAAAAAGACACAGCATACAAAAGTAACAAAAAACACAATTAAAAAAAGGCACTAAGCCTTATGTACAACACCAGCCCAAGAAAGAAAATGGACGCACAAATAAATGCAGCCTCTTCAGGCCCATATAGCCACCCTCTGTCTACAAAAAACAGCCCACCACACGCACGAATCTCCACATACCACATCTGATGGTTACACACTCATATTTACTTGTTTGCCTTTCCCGTAGCAGTTTTGCTCTCTTTCATTTACTCCCGTCCTCTCTTAAGTCTTAGCAGTTTGGCGCCATGTCCATACTCTACCTTAAGGGAAAAGGTAGAAGTATCTGGAATTCTGGATCCTCCAAAAGAAAAACCGCCACCTGTCATGGACTTTTGGGCTAAAAAGAAAGCACATGCATTATTTGATGATGTCCTCGTTCGATTAAGGTATTCATAAAAAATATTGAATGATGCATTAATAAAATATTCATATCAGGCCTTAACAAGAAATTCGGATTGTGCATTAACCATTAAAAGTGAAGAATATAAACATATAATATACAAACTCTTGAGAACTTGCCCGTGGCAAGATGGTTAGGTGGGTGGTTGTACCCCCAGCCCACCAGAGTTCAAATCCCAGATTTGACGCTGGTGTTTCTCATTTAGGCGGAATATTCTTCAGTGGGAGGCGACATTCCCGTCGACAGCGAGGCGCCTGTGGTGACTTCGTCAATCTCAAGACCTGATCCGCCGGCTCAGTCTCTCGGAGGTGCTCATAGGGGTAGGGTGTGCGTGCGTGCGTTCACAGGGGTGAGTGTGTGCGCGTATATACCAGCGCTTGCGTTGTACTGTGTTTCTCAAAAAAAAAAAACTCTTGTTCGACGTAAATTGAATGCTCTAAATAAGCCTTGCGGGTCCAACTAATTGTGATTTTATAGTTGGACCCGTAGAGGTAAGTTTGGACATTATACTAAAAAAAGGGCAAGTTTGGACATGAATTTGGGGCTCAAGGCTCGGCCTCAACCCAGCTCGAAGGTCGGACAAGGCAAGCCTAAACCTTCTGGACAAGGCTTTTAGCTCAACAATCGGCTAAGTGAAACTCACATGTTGGTTTGAAGGCTCGATGAAATTCAAAATACTGATATGACCTTTGCTAAAAATATAACAATTTACACTTATAATCGACAGAAGAGATTGAATGCATCCATAACATAGTCTAATAATTTCACAAAGTATCAACTAAAGTAAAGATTCAGGTGGGATGGATTTGCCACCAAAGCCGCTGGGTGTCCACCAATATTGTCTCGTTTGTCCCGTCGCACGCAACCCATCTTGTCCCGTTGGGAAAAAGCACTTGGGCCTGTTTGTCCCACTAACATCCCGCTTTAGTAGACAAGAGGTGCATCACAACAGTAAACGTGTATCAACCAACTTAACACACTTCCAAACTACATGCTCCCTATGTGGGTCCCGTGAGTCCCGCTCGCGCGGGGGACCCATAGGAGAAGCCGATGGGGGCGGTGGCCAGCATAGCGGTCGGGGGCGGCACCGAGGTACGGCTAAGATGCAAAAACGGGACTCGTTTGTCTCACTTTTTCTTCATTCTGTACATTTGTTAAATTTGGGAAAAAAAACATTATACTACACATGCACAAAATGGGGAAAAGGTTGGACAAAAGGGTCCCTTTTTGCATCCTTCCGTACGGCGACACTAATCTTAATGAGAAGCGATCAAAAGAGTCGCGAGCGTGAGGGATCGAGGGGGGTCACGTTTCTGCATAGGGAAGTTGCGCACTTGCGCTCGGGCTGTCCGATCCGAGCCATAAACCCAGCGAGGCGAGCTATGAACCCACTTTAAATATTTGTTCAGGCACTAAGCACAGGCAGGGTCAACTTGGTTGCACCTATTCTTAGGGTCCATCTCTTTGAGAGTTATGTAACAAAAATTATAAAGTCAACATCTCACCTCTTTACCTACATTGTTTTAGAGCCCCTAATAATTTGTAAAATAAACACCAAACTGAGATTATGTATTAATAAAAGAATTAGAAATATGTATTAACTAAAAATGATTATACACTAATGAAACACTCGGATTATGCATTAACATACATTAGTAAAAAAATAGGATCACACATTCACAAAAAAGTGAAATGCACTAATAAAATATAAAAAGGTTAGAATTTTGCATTACCCGTCAAAAGTGAATAATCTATTACCGTTGTACGTAAACAGAAAGGTCTAGATGTGCAGGTCCAACTAGCCATGGAAAAACCGCGTTGCATTCGAGCTTGTAAAAGAAAAATAGCTTAATGCCACTTGCATATAGGAGATGTTCCCTTTAAAAAAATTAAAAGGAGATGTTCCATTTAGTTTTTTTTTTTGCGATAAATGTTCCATTTAGTTGTGTAAATACTTCTGCAATGCAGAAAGTCTTGCCGAATACGGCGTAAACATTTTTTGCTATCTGCGTTTATTGTGTAGTGAAATTTCAGTAATGTTTTTTTGTTTTGAGAAACACAGTACAACGCAAGCGCTCATATACACGCGCATACACTCACGACTATGAACGCACACACACGCGCCTTACCCCTATGAGCACCTTCGAGAGATTGAGCCGGCGGGGCAGGCCTTGAGATTGACGAAGTCACCACAGACGTCTCGCTGCCGACAAGAAGCCTATATGACAAACAGCAGCGTCAAACCTGGTGCATCTCCTGTACACCGTGGTCCAACAACAAGCAAACCACATCTGTTGGTGCCTGAGAATCTGCAACTGCAGCGGCGCCATACGAGATGTTATTCATCAGGCATAGAAACTTCCCATGGAAAACAAAGCACCCCCACGATTCGGTCATATATACGTAACACAATTCATGCCGACACTGACAAGACCGGCGCATCGGCGGCGGCGAGAGTGTGGAGCTCGTCGAGCAAGGCGGCGGCGTGCTCCTCCCTGACGCACTGCGTCAGCATCCTCTCGCCCGCGTCCGCCGTGGCCCTGCAGGACAGGCACGCCATGCAGCCCGGGACGGTGGACTGCTGCCACCTCCCCACCACCCTCGCCGGCACCCCGCCGCCGAAGTCGACGCCGTCGAACGCGATGTTCCGCCAGCTCGTCACCATCAGCGCGTTGTACCCGAACACCGCCGTCATCTCCTCGGGGCCCATCTCCGCCACCCCCTTCACCCCGCCGCCGCCGCGCATGTCATTCAGCAGCTCGGGCACCCCGTCCTTGGCGCGCTTGATCAGATCGACCACGCCCCCGATATCGCCGCCGGCGACCTCCCCGGCCGTCGCGAACGCCACCTGCGCCACCGCGCAGTTGCCGTAGTACCCGGCCGGGGCGCGCACGTGCTTTCGGACGTTCACGAAGAAGGCCAGCGGCGCCGGCGTGGACGGGTCGTAGCTGTCGCCGAGGGTGGCACGGGTGCGGCAACGCCAGAGCACCGCCACGGCCGCCTCGAACGTCGTGCAGTACCCGCCGTCGGCCGCGTGGGCGGCCTTGTACTCGGACTTGATGCGGTCGATCAGCGTCGCCGGGACGGTGATGTCCAGGTACGTGAGCCCCATGCCGCCGCGGTCCAGCATCAGCCACTGCTTCGCGGCGACCACCGGCGGCGATAGCCGCGGCAGGGACACGGCGGCGCCGTCCCTCAAAGGCGATGAAGAAACTGATGTCGCGTCTCCGCGTGCGAGGTTGCCGACGTCCTGGAGGAACTGCGCCATGCCGTCGCCGTCGGCCAGCGTGTGGTTCCAAGTCACGCCGACGGCGAACCCGCCGCACGCGAACTCGGTGACCTGCATGAGCAGCAGCGGGTCCGTGCGCCGCGCCGCCGGGTGGTAGTACACGGCCAGGTCGTCCAGGAGGCCCGACGTGAACGGCGCGCCGTCGAGGAGCCCGCCGTGGTCCGCCATGGCGCAGTCCGCCGTCGCCGCCACGAGCGGCACGCCCTCGCCGGTGCACGTGACGCTGAGGACCCCCTCGTCGTCGTCGACGGCGAGGCGGCCGGCGACGGGGGCGTAGTGGACGAGCGCACGGGAGAGGCCCTTCTTGACGGCCTCGACGGGCTGGTTGACCGGGCCATCGAAGAGGAGAAGGGCCGTGACCTGGAAGCCCACGTAGCTGCTGTCCCACGACGACAGCTTCACCTGCGCCGCATGCTTCGTCTTCACCGGTGGTGCTGGCGCCAGCTCCGTCGACGACGGGCGGACCATCACCGGCGGGGACTTGCTCACGGCGAAGCTCATCCTGACGAGGTCCTCTGGCTAGTTTGAGCTAGGGGCCGATGTGTACGTAGTGTGTGGTCACTGGCTCACTGGTGTGTCACTACAGAGCTCGCCTGGTGCGTGTATTTTATTGGCGCCAAATTAACCAACAAGTAGCGCGGTGTCTCAATTAATATTTGAAAAAGACTCCTGTTCATCCGGCTGAGAGCTTCTCATCACAGAAAAAGTCTGCTGGAGGGCCATGCGATTAAGATCTAACGGGTAGGGAAATGCATTCCCACAACTAGCTGGACGTCCGCGGCCTATCTGGCTGATCTCACTGTGACTTTGCTAAGGTGGATGGCATCCGATCAAGATCCAACGGGTATGGCTGGTACATATTTTGAGCTCAAACTTCAAACCGGTCAGAAAAATTTAGAAAACAAACAAGCAAGCCATATTTGTTCCATTGAATATTATGTGAAAGCTTCGTTTCAGTTGGATAAATGGTTTAGCAGTCAATTGTGTTTCATGCACAAACATAAAAACCTTTATGATCATAAACCAACGAAGCTTTCACATAAATACAAAGTAGAGCATATATGATTCGCTGATTTTTTTTTAATCAAACATTATATAAGATGTTCTTATATTATGGAGCATATCTGTTTTTTTAAATCAAACATAAATACAAAGTAGAGCATATCTGTATTATACTCGCTAAATATAAGATGTTCTTATACTAAAAAAATATAAGATGTTTCAAAGACAATCAGCTTTATATGTATCGAAACGCATTTTACTGCAGTCTCGCTCATTTCACTCCGTATAGTCAGTATTGAGATACTCAAAACATCTTATATTATGGAATGGTAATTAATTATGAGGTTTGAGGTACGTCATTGAAGCGAACGTCATCCAAAAAGACGTGTAACAATCTCTAGTGAAAACACTAATGACCCGAGCTAGCTAGCTAGCAAGCAGTCCCGATCGGCCATGGGTGGGAGCGAAACATGTCCCTATTTGTATTTGTACAGGATGAGCTACCATCCGTTTTTGGCCAACATAAACACATGATAGTGGCCTACGGACAGCCGTGGCCAGGAGATTTATGTGGTGGAAGCTTAACCACGTGCGTACCTGTATGCCTTTTCTTCTCACTACTGCTGATCAGTGTAGTCTCTTTCGCTTACTGTTTTTTTTCTTTGCCACGGAGGTACGCTTACCTGAAACTGAAAGAAAGCAGGGGAGATGGCGATCGACGGCCGGCCGGCAGTGCGCGTGCTACACGAGTTGTCCATTGAGTTGGTAGCTCAGATAGTCAGATGGATGATTCAGGGTTCCAGGGAGGACGTCTACGGACACCATTACCAGCCATACAAAGCTTACTATCATCCATATCATACATTCCGTCCGGCTAGCAAACTACTAATACATTTATTGATTATCCAATTTTCCTGTTTTTCTACGAGGGCTCTCCTCCTGGAAACCTAACAGCAGCAGAAAATATAAAAATAACACCAGTTTCCTGTTTTTCTTGATTTGCTGTAACAAACAACACTGAATATATGTATAGTACACAGAACAATCGTTGGAAACATGCGCAAGTCTTAGCTCCCTTCACCGTTACTCCAATCGCTGATGTATCGTACTGAACACCATTGCTAGGGCTCAAGGATAGCAGTATACATTCTTCCTGTTCTACTTGGACTGGACTAACGCTTGCAAGAAAAGAAAACGCTACAGTGATACTTGGACCATTAGACATTTAGCTTCTTGGCCTGAACCTGAACCATCAATTATCTGGATTATGTACTGTACCACATGGTTACTGTAAACAAATTGCTTTCAACTAACCAATGATCTACCAAGTTACAGACAGCCCTTTCTTCGCTTTATCACTATGCGTTGGTCTTTCCAAGTTACAAAGCAGGATCTGAGGTGGTGTGTGGAATCGCCTCCACTCTTTGCTTCTTGGTTATTTCCAATGATGTTGTTTCAGGTCGTGTCACGGTAACCTTTGTTTTCCCCACTGCGATGAACGCCACTCTCTTTCTCGTGTCAGGCTTCACATCCGTGCGTGGAGTCAAATGAACAGGCACAGGGTGCGGGGCAGGAAGAGAACTCGTAGAGTCTTCATTTGGTAACTGCCTCCTGCTATGAGAATCTCCAGCATCGCCGCAATGGACGGCTTTATCTTGTTGGTCTACCAGAGAAGCATCATGTTGCTTGGCCTGGGAGTTCAATCCATCAATGTTTTCCATCTCTGGTATGTCAAGAGTGCAGCATTAGAGTGGTCAAAATAAAAGGTTGCAGCATTATAGCTTATAAAGACCAGTTCAGAGTATGACACGATACAAGCATAAATAGGCAAGCATTTAATTCTACTGTATTAGATTCCCATCAAAAAAAATCTATTAGATAACATAACAAACAAGTGATAATGAAACGTATAGCATTTTGGTTTGGTTGCACAGAACAATACATGGCACTTTATTTCAATTTTTAACTGGAGTATGCATCCTGATAGATGTTCTAAATTTTAGAAGAGAACTAATCTAAGTCAAATCATAGTTACAATTACAGAATATGTCCTTTCTGTAAGCAGTCTCAACTATCATTCAGCTAGGCTAACTAATGGTAGCATTGCAACAACTGTCGGTCAGGTTATCTGGCATATCAAGATATGGCTATTATACAAAAATATCATGCTAAAGAGCCAGCAGTAGTTCACTGGTAAGTTAAATGTCCCAAATGCGTAATCTTGAGTGTTTTGTCAAATGTCATCTATCATAAGAGACAGAGATGTTATTATTAGAAAATATACTAAAGAGTGTCATCAGAATTTATAGATAACCGATTGGAGCTATGCTCCAATAATGTACTAACGCCACCAAGGTGCTTCACGTCTATTCATATTCATTCAATATCATTTTCTACTATTTACTGATAATACATAGTCATTTCAAATTACTCAACAGAAAATAATTATCCATATGCATGCCTTTACGATACAATTGCATGTCATTGTTTGTGCCAGTAGGCAGTCATGTACAAGTATTGCAGAAAATGTGTCAGAGAACTCAAAATGTTTCCTATATATCATGAATGAGAGAAGGTAGTGTCCCAACCTTCACTAACGGGTCCAAGGGTCTCATACTGGATAGATGAATCTGGAGAACATGACCTGTGATCATCATCTTGGGTTTTCTGACAGTTAGCTTTTGTCCTTTCGTGCAAAACAAATTTATCTTTCACCCATACACATTCCAGGATAGTACTGGGATCGTTGCTCGAGGGGTAGTACTCTCTGAAAGCCTGTGGCAACGAAAAGGACAAAAACAAGGAGTTATGTAGTGAGAATATTACAAGTTCCAGTCACTCCATTTTGTGTAAAAACATGATCTTAGGTAGTACAGCTTTTTAATGATCAACAAGGATACAAAGTACTAGTGTGGAAGCAAAACACACCTGCACTTTATCAATAGTGATCTTGACAGCCTGCTTCCTATCCGTAAGATCAGTAACCTTATTATAAACTGATACAACATCAAGCAACATCTGTGAACGCGGTAACAAAGGGTCAGTGTCTTCAGCAATATCTTCCCAGCAGACAAAGAAGGTGAGACATATAGTTCCAAGTTGATAGTTCTTAGGTTACAAGAATAATACATATAAAGTTTGGCTTCCAACTTAATTGCTGTATAAATATATGTGTGCGGTTTATTATATGATAAAATCATTTGTAACCATGCCTGTAGACTATGTCGCTCACCTGCTGGATCAGGACCCTCACTCGCGCAAGCAGAGCCAACACTGCAGTACAAAGCTCTATGAAAAATGATCTGGCAAGCAAAAATGTGATCTGGCTGTAGTATGGATTAAGGAACTTTGTATATCTAGCAACCAAATTGTAAAAGTTTGCTTCAAAAAAATTGGTGTTTTTTTGGTAGATTATAAGCAAATGGTAATGTGTTTGAGCGTACACTTTTTTTTTCATTTTTGTGAATAAGAAAACAACAGAAACAACGAAACAAGAAAAAGGATACACTGCTCCCTTCATGACAGGTTCAACCATCTGCACATAATTCAGAAAATGTTAGTGTTTTCATTCAAAGTGAAAACTAAGTTAGCTATTTCATGTCTCGAATCCGATCAAGAATGAGCTTAAACCACAAAGACTATTCGAGCAGTACATATCAATTATCATGTAACTAAATACAAAATTTCTCATGTAATGAGCTTTATGTACCATACAATCTGAAAGAAGTAGTGAGTTTATACTAAATACAAAGTCGTCGGAGGCCTTCCAAAAATGCAAGGATAATCACAACAATATGTTACTGATTCCTACACGGCTTAACAATAGTAGTAAAACAACCTGGCAATATTGGTGGATTTCCTGAAATTAAATTCCAACATTGCATAACTCATTCGAAATACAACGAACAAACACTTATGCTCATCAACTGCAACATTGCATTTATCATTCCACCAAGTCTTTGTATCAGCTACAACAAGATAGTTTGCAAACTGCAACAGTGTAAACAGACAATAGAGCACACCTGGGATAGCAAGCGGGCAACCCCCAAAAGCCTCTTATAGTGGCTATGGTTTGCACCTGGCTTCTTCTTGCCGTGCCTATAAAAGAGAACATTAAGCGATAACCCGACTAGATGAGAAATAAAACAATGGGATCATCTAAAGGAATAAAATCAACTGAAATAATCTTAACTGCCGAGTAATTAAGCATCTGCACATACAAAGCCTGACGAACCTGTTTGGAACAAGAATGGTATTTGCCGGCTTGCGGCAGGCGATGACCGGGAACGTGGCGCTGATGACATCCGCGAGATTGGAGCCGAGCAGCAGCTTCAGGTCCCTCCTCAACTGCGCGCACAACCATATACTCTTCAGTGCAGAGCCTCTAGGCGGAACTAGGTGGGGGAAGGGGGACGAGCAGGTCATGTTAGTAGGCCAACCTTGATGAGGTACTGGAAGTATGCGGCGCCGCGGTGCTGGTTCCGGTGCTTGTACACGAGGCGCTCGAGGACCCCGGCCTCCGCCTGCAGGTGCCGCAGCGCCGCCCGCAGTCGCTGCTCCTCCCCCTCCTCCGCCGAACCCTCTTGACTCTGCGCCGTGGCGGCCGCCCCCGTCTTGGTAGCAGCCATGTCTAGACCGTGATGAGAGTTGGAGGATTTGGTTGCTGTGTTGCTGCACGCGGCCGGAGAGCGACGGTAAGGAGCGGATTGCCGTTGGCGCGGCGGCACTGGGACGCCGGGGTGGGCGCGGGGCTCCCTGCTCTGCGCTCTCGGCTAGGGATAGGGGAACCGGCCACCGGGGACGGGGAGGGAGGCGGGTAAGGACGGGGAATCGTGAGGCGGGACGGACGGCGAGCGGCGCGGCCGCGGCGGACCTGCCACTGCGCGAACTGAACTGAACCCTGGAAGTCGGGATGGAAGAGCAGGTGGCTGAAGGGAGTTGCGGTGGCGGGAGGGAGCTGCGGCGGAGATGACGACTAGGTGAAATCCGCCGCCGCCGCCATGTACAGCGGTCGGGAATTGGGGGAAGGCGACGGGAGCGAGACTGCGCGACAGACAGGCCGTCAAAGGAACAGGCTAAGTGGGCCTTCGGTATATGGGCCGTCTCAAGATCCTAGGTGGCCAATACATGCGGTAGCTTCACCTTTTTTTTTTTGAATTTTCCACATATATTAAACCAACAAAAAGTACACGATTACATTGATTATAAAAACAAAGCTAAAATAGACTAGCCAATCTATGAGATCTTCAAACCCTTTCTTTATCCATGACAGAATCTTGTACTTTCCTGAAGGCAGCCGTAGAACAACGCCAAAACCACGAAACCACACACCTATGAATACCCATGAAGGTTCTCCCTTTTTAATTTTGAGCCGCAATGTCAAGGCTCTGTGCACGCACGCAGCCATTAAATTAATCAAGCAACATCGTCAAGAGCCACTTTGTCGATGACGCTGAAAGCCGAGAGAACGAATCACCATTGCCGAAGACGTAGTAGCCGGGATAGATAACGCGAGGACAAACCTCCTCGCGGCAACCATGAGAAACAATACAAGATTGATCTGGCGAAGCAAGATCTGAAGAACCATATCTAGAAAATTTTAATCTTCCAAAGCCACCATTGAGCGTCGAGAAGGAGATCTCGGCGACGACCGAAGCGCGGAAGATCACTTATTGCAAAGGATGACATCTCCATGACAAAGAAGACAACAACCAAAACCAAGCTCTAACATTAAGTACCCTTGTATAGCGCCCTGCGCAGGTCCGAGGTCCCCACCCCTCCTAGTGCCAGAGCGGCACTTAGAGAAGGTGAGGACCCGTCAATTTTTAGACGAATGCGATGAGAAAGTTGCAGATGATTCCGGCAGTGACGACTCCGCCTTTCTTTTCGATTAGTAGGCTGAGTAGAGACATATTGCGGTAGCTTCACCTTAATTTACTTACTACCTCTGATCCGTATTAAATGTCGTGGAGAATAAACGTACGAAGCACACAACCATCATACGACTCGCGACACTTTTTTCGAGTAGGAGGGAGTATCAGTTTGAACTCCGTATTCTCAAAAAAAATATCAGGGCTTGTTTGATTCAAAGGATTCTTGTAGGATTTTATCCCATAGGAATTTTTCCTTTCCTAGTGGTTTGATTCATAGGATTGGTTCCTATAGGAATTTTTCCCATAGGAATTTTTGTACTACTTCCCATAGGAATTCTAACATCCACTCCAAGCTCTTTTTGCAATTCCTTTGGTGGAATCAAACAAACTTTGATACAAACCAAATCCTATATGATTGGAGTGTACATGACATAGCAATCCTATACTTTTCCTATTCCTATGACTTTCCTATCCTATGAATTAAACAAGCCCTCAGTTTGAACTCCGAAACCATGAGTGAGTAATATGAGGTCACTTTCTTTGCTCATGCCCTGAGTGTCATAGGCGCTTGCTATGGAGCAAATTCTCTAATCAAAGTCAAGCGCTACAGTACATGATTTGTATTCTTGGTTGTTGGATAAAAAAGGTAAGGCGGGAATTTAGATTAAAAAATTGGAACAAAACCACTGTAGCGGGTTCCTACCTATGTGGAATCTGATGGTTGAGAATTGGCCAAGTTAGAAAACTATAGCTTCTCTAACTTTGATCTTAACGGCGCCAACATCAGACCACACGCCACTGTTGGTGGATACGAAAGTGGTCACTACAAGGGCTGATCTCTTCCGTTATGAGAACCATTGGTGCGATATACCTGAGCTACATCAGATTACCAAAAACATGATCACCAGACAGGCCAAGCCAATGTCAGCAACTACAAAACTCAGCTACATACTGAGGTCAATTAGATCAGCGACAAGGGCATGGCTAAGAGCAAGGATCCCTGATGAGACACTAATGGCAAACAACAAACATCTAATCGCGTACTTGGACGCGGTGGAAGAATGGAGAAGGTTGTCTGACGGAGAGTTCTACCTACGGCAGCTAAGCACAGAAAAGATCAAAACCATCGCATCGCAAAATAGTCAGAAATGGAAGAGGAGAGCAAAGATCAAATGGTGCAGCCTTGGTGACGAAAACACAAGATTTTTTCACACAATGGCTACATATAGATTCAGGAAAAATAGAATCAAATGTCTGAGGAAAAACGATACTGACATTTTCGACGACAAAGAGAAGATAAAGCTAGCAACAGAGTTCTACGCCGAATTTTTTTCAGAAACTAGGCACTGGGAGCCGACTCTGAATCTGGGCACTCTGTACACAACAGATGAGCAGAATCTTGCAACACTAGGCCACCCATTTACCTGGCTGGAAATTGAGAGAGCAATCAGAAAGACACCGCCTAACAGAAGCCCTGGTCCTGATGGTTTTACGGCAGAATTCTACAGGAAATTTGCTGCGGACCTAAAACCGCAGCTCTCTGAACTGTTCAACAAGCTACATGAGGGAAGAGCAGACCTAAAAGGAATAAATACTGCATACATCACGTTGCTTCCAAAATGCCAGGACCCCATGCAGCTATCAGATTACAGGCCGGTGTCGTTACAACATAGCATACCCAAGCTTATAGCCAAAGTCCTCGCTAACCGACTGCAGCCAAAAATCAGCTCACTGTTAGATCACATGCAATCTGGATTTGTGAAGGGGAGATCCATCACGGAGAATTTCGCGACTGCAATTGAGATGGTGCAGTGTGCACACAAAAGGAAAATGCCAGCCTTTGTGCTAAAGTTAGACTTCCAGAAAGCATTCGACACAATTCATTGGGATGCCCTGTTGCATACCTTACAAATACGGGGCTTCCCCAAGGAATGGATCTCTATAGTCAAGGAGCTGCTGCAAACATCGCAGGCACAGGTGTTGATCAACGGCATGCTCGGTGAAAAAATCCAGGTCAAACGCGGCGTCAGGCAAGGCGATCCGCTGTCACCCTACCTCTTCAATATTGTGGCAGATGTACTACAACAGATGCTAAGAAAAGCATATGAGAACGGATTCCTGGAGCACCCAATACTGCACGGGGCACCCTTACCGGTCCTGCAGTACGCGGACGACACTCTGTTGATCGTAAAAGGGACAGTTGAACAAGCCCAGCATGTTCGTCTAATCCTCGACGCGTTCGCAGCGTTCAGTGGCCTGAAGATTAACTATCATAAGAGCACCCTTGTGCCGCTGAACATGGAACCTCAAGTCGCCGCGGAAGTTGCAGCAACAATGGGCTGCACGGTAGCCTCACTACCGTGCACGTACTTAGGACTTCCACTATCCAGGAACAAGATCAACCATCAAATGTTACAGCCGGTACTGAAGCGGATCGACAGACGACTACCTGGATGGATGCCACAGATGCTCACTCAAGGAGGCAGACTGGAGATGATTAACGCTGTCCTAAGTGCTATACCAAATTACTTTATGGCCTGCATTCTTTGGGACAAGGCCAGCATTGATGCAGTGGATAATAGACGACGTGCGTTCTTCTGGAAAAATGAGGAAACAGTTAAGGGCGGACACTGTCTGGTGGCTTGGGAATTCCTCACCATGAGCAAGGAGCAGGGTGGCCTGGGCGTCCGCAACCTGAAACTGCACAATGAGGCGCTCATGGCGAACCTGGCGTCAAAACTGCTATCGGGAGGAGGGGGGCCGTGTTTCTCATGGCTTTCGGAGTGGTATCTAAATGGACACATTCCAGCTGAGGTCACCAAGGACGACACACCCTTTTGGCGATCTCTGGTTCCATCAATCAGCCTGATCCAACAGATAACGAAGTGCGCATTAAGAAATGGGAAGACGATTGCGTTCTGGAATGATCAGTGGAATGACGCAGGGAGGCTCAAGTTACTCTTCCCAGTACTTTATACTTTTGCAGTTGACCCCCTTTGCACTGTTGCCTCCCAAATAACTGACGGCACATGGAATATCGAGGTGCATAGACCTCTCACTGCTACGGCTGAGGCCGAGATGTCCCAACTAATGATCGATCTAGGGCACAGTCAAGCATCACACATAGATCTTCCTGATGAGAGAAGGCTGATTTCAACAAACAGCACAACAACAACGGCGGCGATCTATGGTTTAATCTCGGACAGAGGACACAGATGCTCACATCAGCAATGGATCTGGTTACAGCCAATTCCGAAGAAGCATAAGATTTTCTTGTGGCTTGCTTACAAAGGAAGACTAAACACCAAGGACAACATGACCAAAAAACACTGGACGACTGACGCAGGTTGTGACAAATGTCCGGCTTCTGAATCGATTCATCACATCGCCCTACACTGCGAGGACGCCAACAAGGTTTGGGAAAGGCTCAATCTTAAGCACGCAGCACTAAGGTCCAGTTCAGTAACGGAATTTATACAAAGCAATGCGCCGCCAAACCTGAAGACTTGGCCAATTTGTGTAGCGGCATGCATTTGGAACCTGTGGAAAGCAAGGAACAGCAGGGTTTTTAATAACCAACGCACTACCACAAACTTGCTTCTGAAATCAATCTACGAAGACCTACAGCTGTGGGAGACAAGAGCCAGGAAAGATAAAGCTGAGATCAAAGCTTGGGCGGAGAAATTCAATGTTCAGACTCCACGTTCGATGTCCACTCTGTAAAACCACCACCTTTTTTTTGCTTTCTCTCTATTTTGGTCGCGCTTGCGGCTGCAACATGTACATAAACCTTTACTGTATTTGAATAAGGTAGAGGCAACTCTACCTTTTATGTTCAAAAAAAAAAAAAAAAAAAACTTTGATCTTCCAAGTTAGAGAATCATGAGTGGCTATGGATGCTTCTTCTAGAGCTGATTATACCTGTGACAAGTGACGACAAACATTTTTCAAGGTATGAGAAAATCACTATCTATCATGTCAATACAGTGAAGCCGCTGAGGGGTGCGACCAGGTCGAGGAAAATTAAGTTCATTAGATAAAAAAAAGGAACCAAAATGATGATAGAGGAGTATACGAACTCATGAGGATGCGATTCTAAAGCACACGATAGGGTGGGGTTTTGTCCGGTCATCAGCCAATAGATATGGTCCAATTCATGTGAGGACATATATAGTTCCCACAATGATTCAGTTTGAAAATTTAAATTCCGATAATTCTAGAGCCAAAACCTTGTGGGTAGAGGAGACTAGGGTGGAACTCGAGGCCGTGGACGGACCTACGCCCGACTTGGGGCAAGCTGTCGTGGTCGAAGACGATGGCACAACCGCGCCTCGATATCACCTTGCAGCGCGTTACATCGTATGGTTGAGACGAGGACGAGATGCAAGGTACGGTGTTACGATGGCGGAAACAGGGGAGAAAGGCAATGAAAGTTGGTGGAGAGAGTAGTTTTCCCACAACTATGTTGACCCGCCGGGCTTATCCTGGTCGTCCATCCTCCATCGCACGGCCATTGTCGTGATTTTGCAGAACAGTCCTTGCTCTTTTACAAAACTACATTTCAATGCCACCTATATATAATTCCATGACAGGGGAAAAAAGAATAATCCAAATTAGTGCCCCCCACCCACCGGCTCTCTCCCCTCCCACCTCCCACCTCACCGTACGCACCTCCTCCAACATCCAAGCGCCGGCGAGCCGCCCCGCCGCCGCCTCTCTCCAACCGAGCCGTCGCCCCGCCTCCGCCTCCAGCCGCGGTGACCTCCGGATCTGGCCATTAGGGGGCGGATCCGAGCTCTCTTAATTCTTTTTTTCGTTTTCTTGTTCTAGGGTTCTTGATTCTTTTTTCGTTTTCTTGTTCTAGGGTTCTTGATTCTTTTTTTCGGTTTCTTGTTCTGGATCTTGTTCTAGGTTGTGAACGGAATCATGTCTTGTATTCTGGATCTTGTTCATGTATTTGTTCATGTATGGGGATAAGGGTTCCAGATCTTGATTTATTTTTTATTTCTTTTTTTGGACCGAAAAATCCTTTTTATCCGGTCCAGATCTTGATATATGAATCCTGTTTTTGTTCATCAAGAAAAGATCCGAAAATCCGAAAATTGTTGAGAAGTGTCAAGAAAAGATCCGAAGAACCGAAAATCCAATTTTTTTGTTCATGTATGAAGAAAAGATCCAAAAATCTTAATTCTGTAATGTATGTTCATGTATGGAGGATCTTCAATTCTGTAATGTGTTCATGTATGAATGTTTTTGTAATTCCGTAATGTTTTTGTAATTCTGTAATATTTTTGCTCATGGATGGAAATGATTCGAAAATATAAAAAGGATCTTAATCAATAATAATGAAAAAAATCACAATCTTTTTACGTTTTGATGAACTTCAAAAAATGTTGAAGAGATGGATCCGAAAAAATTAGAAGAAAACGTGTTAACAGCAAAAAATGAAAAAAAAAATCAATAATAATGAAAAAAAAACAGAATTTGTTCATGTATACCTAATGCGTTAACAAAAAAACGTGTTAACAGCAAAAAAAATCGTGTTAACAAAAAAATCCTCTTAACAAGAAATAATCCACACAGAAACAAAAAGATTATGTTTAGTTGTTTGAAAATGTCGAGGACTGGATCGTAAAAAATACCGAAAGTGGAAGGAGTTTTGTGTAAAAACCTAGCACGAATCTTGATGGAACTGACGGCAAGGATAGGCCGGATACCCGCATATAGTTGTGGGGATGGCTTTTCGGACAATTTTGTCGCAAGCCGAGCTCAAACTGATTAGATTGAAACCAACCCGAACAGTTTGTCTCAGTCAGTTTGGGATGTCACTGGCCTGATTTTTTTGCGGCCGGCCCAAGTGTAGACAGAAACGGTCTGTTTAGGGGGCATGTAAAGACGGTGTGACCTCTCAACAGAAAAAAAAACAATGTAAAGACGGTGTGTAAAGCACGTGCAGCAATATACCTTGCTCGTTCGACCACTCCCGCAGTCGTTAACTGCCACTTCAAAAGCCGGCGACCACATGGTATTTGGAGGGAACATCACGTGAAAGCCTTCACACCCACTACTTGCGTACTTTTACAGTGATCGAGCATGCAGCGAGAGAATGCGATCGATGCGATCGGTACCTAAAACAGAAAGGCGCCAAAGGCTGTTGGAGTTTTAGTTCAGCCTATTTTCCTAGTTTCAGCTCTACTAATATTTATATGAGGGTCATTTCAAAGGAAAATTAGTATGAGGATGAGAGGAGATCCTCTCACGCTCCTCCTCCTTTGTCTGCCTTGCCCGTCGCGACGTGTTTCGGGGAATCAGTCTATCTGAAGTGGAGATGAATGTGAAGTGAGGTCGCTCCTATGATACAGACACATCACATTCACAACTCATGTCCCCGCCTCCTGATTCTTGAGCACTGGGTCGTCGATCGAGTTTTCCCCGTTTCGTTTTGCGGGTATATATACTAAGCCGCGTAACAGTATGTTTTCGGTCTTCGGAACCCCATCTCTCACGATCCTGTATGGAATAGAGGCGATAAGGTTTTCGGTAAGCGTCATCACGCGACTACCGACTTCTTCAATCAACACGGACGCTGATGCATTCCTCCCCGACTCCTATTTGAGATCATGCTTAAAGCAGTATTTCTAGCAATCTGTGTACAACTGCTTTATGCCTACTCTATCTCATAGATTGCATGAGTAGTTTAATTTCTGTTGTTTTAGTCATGTTTTATCCATCTATTGTTTCTATGCATCAAAGCATACGGAATATTCATGGTTTCTCTACTTTTGTATAGATTAAAATCATAGTATGGAGAATTGCTCATGTGTACTCATCAGGCGAAGGAAGGTCTTGTGGATCGAGCCGCTTAAGTCAGAAACTTGTCCAAACATGCTGACAGCTTGTGTGGTCACTGCGGTGTGGCTGGTAACGCAGCTTCGGTCTTCGGAACCCCATCTCTCACGATCCTGTATGGAATAGAGGCGATAAGGTTTTCGGGAAGCGTCATCACGCGACTACTGACTTCTTCAATCAATACGGACGCTGATGCATTCTTCCCTGACTCCTATTTGAGATCATGCTTAAAGCAGTATTTCTAGCAATCTGTGTACAACAGCTTTATGCCTACTCTATCTCATAGATTGCATGAGTAGTTTAATTTCTGTTGTTGTTTTTTTTGAAAGTAAGATCAATTATATTGGCAACAGGCCGCCTCATTAAAAACCCTCCAGCCCCCTTAGGTGCCCTGGTAGGGAAAAGAGTGCGTAAGAAACCTGTTGCCCCGAGAATTACATAGTATTCTTACAATCAAAAATGACCAGGTCCTGAACGCAGTCAGGAACTGAATCACGAGCAATATCCGACAAACCGGATTTCCCAAGCTGAGCTAAAACATGGGCTACTCCATTACACACTCGGTCTACCTTAGAAATAGAGATATCGTTATAAACTTTCAGTATCTATCTATTGTTTCTATGCATCAAAGCATACGGAATATTCATGGTTTCTCTACTTTTGTATAGATTAAAATCATAGTATGGAGAATTGCTCATGTGTACTCATCAGGCGAAGGAAGCTCTTGTGGATCGAGCCGCTTAAGTCAGAAACTTGTCCAAACATGCTGACAGCTTGTGTGGTCACTGCGGTGTGGCTGGTAACGCAGCTTCCACGTGAAGTTTTTCTTGGTGACGGCCGTCCGGTTCCGGTCCGAGACACCCGCCGGCCGGCCGGCCACCGTGTTTGTATTTTGTGCGTGCTGGCCTGACTGAGTCTGAGTGTTCCGTTTCTTCGCCGCTGGCCGCTGCATGTAGATGTAGCCATCTGCCAGTTAAGCTCGCATGCATCCATGATCCACCCAACCCCTTCCATCATCTCCGTCGCCGTCACCCACGCTGTCCTTGTCCGCCGGGATCCATGGACAAAACGGCAAAAACCGACCGACCCAGTCGATGAACAGACCGTTAATTATGGTTATTCGCATCCATGTTTTCACCATTTTTTAACGGGAGTTTTGACCATATTATGATGGAATTGGAAAGAGTGTAGTGTGTGTAATGGAAGGTACTAGCTTACAATCAAGTTGTGGGCAGCAGCGGGTGCAGTGCAGTGCAGGCATGTTGCGTGCAACAGCATATTAATTAATGCTTTATCACAACGTTCCAGTGACAACGCAACAATGATTTCTCAGTTTTTACTGGTGGATGGATCCGTCTCCGTTTCTCAAGAGCAGAAGAGGAGATCCAGTCCAAGACTATGGCCGTTTTCGGCATGGCCGCCGAGCCGAGTCAGCATCAACCGGAGTAATATAAGGTGACATCAAACCGCCGCCGCTCACAGCGATTAGAATTTCCCGACGTGCTGATGAACAGAGGAAGGAAGATGACGGGGGCAGAGCTCAATGATGAGCGAGTACTGTGGACGCACGGACCGGACCAGCACGCGTTCGTCGTACCGGAATCTAATCATAACAACAACAGCTAGAGGTCGGATTCCATCCGGCCGGCCGGCGTGTTCGTTCCTTCCTACAGTTCGATTCGGAGGAGAATCGAATCGATGATCATGTGTCTGTCTGTAATTTCTGTATTGGGCTTGTAAATTACACGAGCTGGAGCAAGTACGTAAGAAGAAACATCGGGATTCAGAATCGAGTCGAACGACGGCGTGAGTCAGAAGAGGTTGAGGACGTCGCGGATGGCGGCGTTGCAGAGCGGGCAGCGGCCGCGCGCGGCGCGGAGCTCGCGGGCGCAGGCGCGGCAGAAGGTGTGGCCGCAGGGGACGAAGGCGGCGCCCTTGCCGCGGGACATGCACACGCAGCACCGCCCGCCCACGCCCACGCCCACGGCGCTCCCCTTACTCCGGCCCACCTCGCGCTCCTCCTCCGCCGCGGCGTGCTCCTCCACGCGCGTCCACGCCCCGCGCCCGCTCGCCGTCGCCGTCGCCCACTGCCGCTCCGCCTGCTCCAGCAGCGCCATCAGCGACACCCGCCTCTCCTCGCCCTGCGCGTGCGCCGCTCCCGGTGTCGTCGCAGTCGCGCTGGGTGGAGCCGGAGGGTCGCGGTCGTCGCCGTCTTCGTCGTTGGCGCCGCGGATGACGTCGAGGAGCGTGCGGCGCGTACCGGCCGCCGCGGGGAGGTCGTCGTGGCGGAGCTTGAGGAGGTCGCGGAGGTTGGAGGACGCGGCGAGCTGCTCCGCGAGCGTGACGCCGCCGCGACGCGCCGGCGCCGGCGGCGGCACCCCCTCCATCCCGCTGCGCCTGCCTATGTGGACTGACCCAACACTCGGATAGACACTGACGAAGAGCAAAGTGCGGCTAAATACTTGTAGCGCTCTCTCGTCTACTGGACTAGTAGTACTGTAGTGTCCAGGTAACGAGAGGAACTCTGTTCTGCTCTGTTCTGTTTTCATCGGCTTGCCGTCCCCGTCCGGCGGCGCCCAAGAGAGATGTTTTCGTGCCGGCGGCGTCCGTGTCCGTCCGATGCGGTTGGACCGTGCACTCGCGCGCCTCCACATGGCGGGTCGCCGGAGCGTATGGTTGGCACGGCGCGGCGACCGGCGGGGAAGCATTTGTCAAACGCACACCTGACGACCTCTCATCATGTGTGTTCTCAAAGTGCATCGGCCTGTCTACGACCTTTGCTTTGCTTCGCTTTCTCTCCCACGGCGCAGACCACGAGCGAGCTCGTCGCAGTCAATCTCTATGTGGCTTGCAGCTGTGGCCTTGCGTCGACGTCCAGTTTTCAGCTAGTCGCCGGCAGCAGGACATGTGCCTTCATTCTCCCATGGATTTTATTTTACGGATCTGTGTTGGCGGTAAGCTACTGGCGTGCTTCACCAGTGAGCGCGCGCGGCAGGTTTACGCATGCCAGCGCGGGAGATCTCCAGTTCTCCATCGTGTCTTTGCATACCTCCCTCTGTCCAATAAAGGATGTCATCATGTCTAGATACATCCAATTTTTGATCAAGTTAAGACATACTTTATTGGACGGAGGGAGTATTTGATTTGCCTTGTGATTCATGCATGCATCGGTTGTAAACCAACTTACAAGAGGAATATCTGATGACATCATGTGGAAATCATGTGAACGAGAATTAAGCTAATTCTCAGTATTGTAAGTGAATTTACACCTGCTCTGGACCATTTGATTTGCTTCGTGTGTGGTTCATGCTAATCATGAGTTGTAATTTGACTTGCAACTATAAATTACTGGCGTCACCTGCTAATTCTCAGTCAGCCCTACAAAGACCCTTACATAAACCTGCGGGAAATCGCGTCTTGAATGGTCGGTGCAAGGAGAGAACACTTCGACAGCATCTATCGCCAAATCATTTGCAGCAAAGTTTTATCTAAAAAAAAGGAGGTGAGCTAGTGTGTAAATTAAGGGGAGTCCACTTATATAAAAGAATTTAACAATTTTCAACAGTTTACAATTTAGGCTTAAAATCTAGCTCCCCTCCCCCATATGTGGTGGGGGCCGTCTCCCCGTGGATGATGACATATTCCCCACTCTCCTACACGGGTCGCGGGCCATACCATACCACAAATAAAGGGTCGTGCCGTATCGATCCGAAGACCTCAAAATGGCAAGAAAAAAGTATAGAAATCACCCACAAATGTATCCGGCGGACACATATCACCTTGAACTCACATTTAGTTATATTTTTCACCCTCAAATTCACAAAACTGGATAAATAACTTCCCGAAGTGTTTTTTGACACATAAAAAGTTGTTTTGCCCCCCTTCTACGTTGATTAGGCGTCGACATGTCGGTATAGGTTCCAATTCTCGAAACAAACTTGCCCAATCTAGTCGTTTTTCTACTTCTGCTTTATGATGCTTTCACTTCCGGTGTTCGGTCTTAAATCACAAGGAAATAAGGGGAGAAAGAATGATTTTACTAGTGATCGGTGGTCCGGTCACCGGCCTTGGATTTAGATGGTGGCGCCGCCACAACCATCGCTGGACTATTGGCAGGGCGCGCGCCAGCATCTTTGATGGCGCCATCCAGGTGCCGCCGCAGACTACCCCGATGGTCTGTATGCGTGCCAAGACGCCATCACACACCTTCTCTTCACCGTGCTCCCGCCGGCAAAGGAGGCTGCAATGGTGGTGGCACCCGCCTTCGCTGGGCCGCCGCCGCCGCTCCCCAAGGCTGCTGGCAGCATCCCTAGCCTCTACAGCTCCGATGGCGCCGTTGTCGCTCATCGCCATGATGATCCCATCGTCCCGAAGGTGAAAGATGGGGTCGTCTACTTACAAATGGATCTATAAATTTGTCTACTCAGCATCGAGGAACAACCTCAGTGGCTAATCAGCACCAGGAGGAGGTCAAAACCACTATTGATGTGATAAAATCACTTCAGGTTTTATTAATTTTGTTTTGTAAATTTGAAGGTAAAAATAATGCCACTGTGATATGTGTCCGTCGTAGTGGACTTAAGGTGAGCAATTGGCCTTGTTCTAAGGTAGGCCGCATGCCGGCCCGTTTAGTCGCATGACATGTTGTGCTTTGGCCGGGCCGAAATCGGTGCTGCTGGGCCGTCTCCACATGGCCAACACTAGTCCAAATTGACCAAGCACGGATGCATTCTCCACGACGGGTCAAAATACAATACAGGACGGTCGCTGCCGGGAAAACATCCACACATGTCCGCCGCGGCGGCGCCCTTACCACGGCTCCCGCCGGCGCCTGCCACACCCGACCACGACGACTCCCTCCACTCCCTGCTCGCCTCCCTCTCCACCCCCTCAGCTCTCCGCCTCCTCCCCTCCCCTCTCCTCGTTTTCTCCCGCCTCCGCCACCGCCTCCCCGCCGCCGCCGCCGCTTCCTCCCACTTCCTCCTCCTCCGCCCCATCGCCTCTCTCCTCTCCCTCCACCGCTCCCACCTCTCCCTCGGCGTCCAGCTCCACGGCCTCTCCCTCTCCCTCGGCCTCTCTCGCCACCCCGACCTCACCCCGCGTCTCCTCTCCGTCTACTCCGCCCAGCCCTCTCTGCTCCCCTCCGCCTCCCGCCTAGCCGCCGACTCCTCGTGCCCGCTCGCCTACAACCTCGTCATCTCCGCCTGCCTCCGCCACGGCCTCCCGCGCCAGGCCCTCACCGCCTACCGAGAAATGGCCAGGCATGCCGTGCTCCCGGACGTCTTCACCTACCCTTCCGTCCTCCGCGCCTGCGCCGAGGCCGGAGACCTCGCGCTGGGGCGGGCGGTGCACCTGCACGGCGCAGCAGGCGGGATGGACGGCCACCTGTTCTTCCAGAACGCGCTGGTCTCGATGTATGCCAAGTGCGGGGACCTCGCCGCCGCGCGCGACGTGTTCGATGGAATGGCGCATAAGGACGGGGTGTCGTGGAACTCGATCATCTCAGGGTACGTGGCAGCCGGGCAGTGGGCGCGGGCGGTGGACCTGTTTCAGCAGATGCGAGCAGGTCATGATGCGGCGAAGGTGAATTCGGTGACGTGGAACACGATTGCCGGGGTATACGTTAAGACGCACGATCATAGGGCTGCGGTCGGGCTGATCCGGGAGATGGTACATGGTGGCGCGGAGGTGGATTTCGTGACAATTGTGATTGGGTTGAATGCCTGCTCACGGGTTGGCTGGTTGAGGCTGGGGAAGGAGATCCATGGGTTGGCAATCCGCATGTGCTGCGATGGGGTCGAGAGCGTAGGCAATGCGCTGATCTCTATGTATGCCAGGTGCAAGCGTATGGACTCTGCCCGCATGCTGTTTAAAATGCTAGGTTGCCAAGGTGTGGCAACATGGAATACGATGATAGCCAGTTTTGCCTTGTCAGATGGTGCGGAAGAGGCTTCCAAGCTTTTCCGTGAAATGGTATGCAGAGGTGTGCAGCCTAACTATGTTACTGTCGTCACCTATCTAGCTCTCTGTGCCCGTGTTGCAAACCTGCAACATGGGCAGGAGCTTCACACCCACATTGTCAAGCACGGGTTCAAAGGCTATCGCTTGTTGTGGAACTCTCTTATTGACATGTACTCGAAATCAGGAAGGCTCCTGGTAGCACAAAATGTCTTTGATACCATGGATGACCGTGATATGATATCCTACACTTCGATGATAGCAGGGTACGGGATGCAAGGGAAAGGAGTAGTTGCCCTACAGATTTTTTACCAGATGATTGATAGTGGGATTAAGCCCGATCACATAAGCATGGTTACTGTACTCTCTGCGTGCAGCCACTCTGGGCTTGTGACTGAAGGAGAAGAGCTTTTTGATAAGATGACCAGCTCATATGGTATAAAGCCTCAGATGGAGCATTATTCTTGCATGGTTGATCTATATGCACGTTCTGGACTAATAGAAAAGGCAGAAAGAATACTCAATGAGAGCTCTTTCCCTCCAACATCAACGATGTGGGCAGCATTAGTCGGGGCTTGTCACGAGAGAGGCAACATAAAAGTTGGGGAAAGGGCAGCTAGGAGGCTGTTGGAGATGAGGACAGAGAATGCTGGCCACTATGTTCTGATTGCTAATATGTATGCAGCTGCAGGTTGCTGGGATGAGCTAGCAACAGTCAGGAAACTGATGCGAGACTTAGGTGTCACAAAAGCACCTGGGTTGGCATGGGCTGATCTTGGCAATGGGTTCACCCCGTTTTTGGTTGGAGATAGATCAAACCCTCTAGCACCAGAGATCTATGAGATTTTGGATGAATTATCAGAACAAATGAGGAATACCAGTAATTGTAGTGATCTAGGCATGGTAGAGGAACTCATAGATGAAAACTAGTAGTGATAGGATAAGGGTGATATGCTCTTTCACGTAAAATCAGTTCATGAATGAACTCGATAGGGAGATTACACAATGAAGCATGGAGGTGGTAACACAAATAAGCAGGCATATATTTATAAATAGTCTCCCAGAGATAGGTGACTCCTGAACAAGATGTGCTTTCCATGTGTGCTGTGTTGGCCTTCGGAAAGCACTGTGCCATTGTCCACTGCTTACAAGTCCCATTTCTCTTGACAAGTGTTGCTTTTCAGGTATCGTTACACACTTCACAGCACACATGAATTTGCATCCATGGTGTTATTGTCACCCTTTGGTCCAGACTTGATAGTGAACTATTTTTAGGCAATGTTATCAGTTCCAAGGTTTTGTTCACGAAGAGAAGGCTTTCTAGGAGATGTTAACATTTTCTTCCTGTGCATCACTTTTTGTCCTCTTGTTTTAAGCCTTGATAGTACCAGAAGGATAAAGTTGTTGCAGGATGCAGTAGTTTATTGATTATCAACTCTTTATTGGTTATATAAACTTATAACACAAATATTTTACGTGGAAAAAATATTTGTGTAGCATTCCCATTAGAAAATTTAAAAATTAATGATATGAAATTTTATTTTTTAAACAAATTTATGGAAGTAGTGCACAACTGCACATAGAGTTTCATAAACATGCTAATTTGCAGTATCAAACTTGTTCCTGATATCATGAATAAAAAGACAACCAGCCAATTTTTTATGCAGTTATGCATTAAGTCTGTCATTTCTTATTTTCTGTGTTGATATTAGGAACGAGCTGTATTTGACTTTATTAAATGGGGACATGGGATCTGTGCAACATCGACTCTGGACCTCGGATCGTCGACACCGACATGGGCTGCAAGAACAGACTTCGGCCTGCTACATCTTGCTACATCTGTCTGCAGAAGGAGGACAAGGTGGAACACATCTTCAGCCAATGTGTCCGTGATCAACAGTTCTTGGTGCAGTTGATGATTGCCAAGATCTGTGACGAGTTCTTCACCTGGACGGTGACTAGGAGAGGTGTTTCTGGAGTTTTCACCGCTATTACGTGAGAATTAGGCCTTAGGTTTTCAGTAGGTGTGTGTGCGGTTGACCCCCTCTACCCTAGTTGTGTTGTGGCTAGGGTTGATCTTGTAAATATTTTGCTGCCTTCTATAAAAGTTTAGTACGCCTTTGGTGTACTCTTCAAAAATGGGGACATGGGCTCCCCTTGAAACGGAATTCCTCGTAACTAACTAGACATAGAAATTGCACACTGAGCTTTAGCTCAAATAGGATAAACCTTTCACTGATCTTGCTGAGACTTACATATCTACCATTATGTTGTGCTCGTTAATCAGGATTTTTTCGAGAAAATGCCCCTGATTATTCTCGCCGCAAGAATGTGGCTGGAACCTCATGGCTATATAGAGTTAGTATATCGATAAAAAAGTGTTCAGTGATTTGATTATGGTCCACTAAAAAAGTAATGAAATAGTTGTATGCAAACAGTACTTGGTGTTGAAGGAAGGATTCACTGCCATAATGCCATATGTATTTCATCGTCGGTGGCTAGGCCCTGCTTTTTTTTGGATCACCAGGGGACAAAAGCCGCCAGGCTCCATTGTATATAATGAAACCAGACAAAACCAGGGAACTAGTCTCAGTTCTCAAATCCATGAAGGTTGGGCACAGTGCCAACTAATAGAAGCACCACTGCATCTGCAACCTCCAGATCCATTGTGACCAAATAGAGCCTTGACTTCTTCAGTGGTGTACATGGGCTGAGGAAAGAGAGCTTCACTCCCGGCACATCTGGGGATCTGGGTTCAGTTCGACGCAAGGAAGGCGCTGGTTTTCACCATGCAATGCACCGGCAGGTTGTCCAGACTGGTGGTAGCAGATAAGTGCTCTGAAATCACCCTACTCCAGTTGAATGAAGTTTGTGAGCTTGCTCAGAGTTGAGTCCTTGGAGAACACTCGGATACACACACAGAGGGTGCCTCATGCCATTCGTACGCTGTGTGAGCGTCGTAAGGGCACAAATATGAAATACCTCATCTGCTCTTCCGCTTGCTCCAGTGGCGATACAGATTGAAGAAAATAAGGAGTGCCAATTCGGCGGGGCATTCTGAATTCATGTGGTGACTGGTGAGACAATACTTTTAGTCGATTTGTGTATTTCAGGGAATGTGGTAGTAATATTTCTATGATGAGATCAACAACCCGTTGCCATGTTAAAATTTATCGATTTTTGTTGCGGCCTGCGGGGATGATAAACCCGTGCCTTACATGATTTGAGCAACTTTCAGTCCAACAACCGACTTTGTATGTACTCTAAATCAGCACATTGGGGAACTCCCGGACATGCCTTTGGGAAGACAACACACCCGATGAGCACCCATGCATCTAACAGTCAATTTGCATGCCATCGAAGGCAGGGGCAAGCTCACAAACAGCTTACCCAGCTACCGATTCAGGAAAAAAAAACATGAAAGTGAAACTCCTCTCGTTGAAGTGTTCTGTTCTTAATTCCAGGCAATGAAGGGCTAAAACCAAGTATGAAAAGCAAGTATGGCATTTCTAATTTAAGATGGAGCTACAACATGTTACAGTATACGCCCCCATCACGCAAAATTTAGGGGCGCCAGTGCACCAAGCTGTCTATGGTTTCGACTGTAAAGCAATACAACCAGATCTGTATGAACCGTTTGCCGATCCTGAACAATTCCCACCACTCCAACTATGCTCCCAAAAAAAATGACTGCACGCTGTATGAACAGATTGGTTCATACCAAGGCCGCCTTTGGTTATCCTCCCAAAAAATCAGTGTATCTCGCCTCTTGCTTGACATTGATCTTGCCCAAACTACTCACTCATTCATGACTCATGAGCAGGCCACCTCTTGCTCTGCCACCCTTTCGTAAAAAAGAATGTATGCCTCGCACTTGAGGACCTCCTCTAGAGAGGTTTCTCTGACCTGCGAGTCGCTTGCATAAAACCAAGACTTGGAGGCACGGCTCTGCTGCTGCCGACCCGCTATCTTGCCAGATCTTACATGTGCAACATAATGTCCACCTGTCATGGTTCCCATGTGCTCGACAACAGCAACTAGCCGATAAGTGGTGCCGTCATTCCCCTTAGATCTGCATATTACGGTAAACAGTTATTTCCAAAATCCAAGCCAATTTAAATGTTGCAAATGACTTTCAACCCATAAATCACAGATATGGAAAGTGCACAAGAAGACCCTAGTACCCTACACTTGTGTGAGTATGTACCTTGGGTTTTAAACTTGAGAATAACAAATGTAAGCACAGAAAACATGACAATTACACATCTAGGCACCTAAACTTGTGTAAGTGCGACAACAGAAATCAAACAGCGTGTATCAGATGTACTCTTCAAGTCTAAACTATTCAATTCATATAAATTTAGAACAACTAAAGAAATACTCTGCTCAAACATGACAGTACTACATAAAACTAGTTTGAGCCCCTAGTGTAAACACAAACTGGTGAGCACTCAACACAGCTTATTTTATATGCATTCAAATGGAAGGGTATGTTTGGTTCTAGCCCATGGCTAGCCAAAATTTTGTTGACCTTTTGGTTGCCCATGAATCGTCTAACATTGGCAAAAAAAGTGAACTAGATTGGCCAACGAGGCAGGCATGCCAAATAGTTGGCAACCATCCAAACAAAGACCAAAGTTTTGGTCATGACCAAAAAATTTGGTAGGGTAAGTTTTTGCCACAGTTCAAGCATCCCCTAAATTATGTATGAACCACTCAATGAGTTGGAACAGTGAACCTATGCTACTAATTTAACCTTATCCTCCGGATTCACGTTGATTATTAAAGGTTTCCATGATTCCGCTTTCTTTCAGGATTAGGACATGGCAGACTTGAATCAGAGAATAAGAATGTCTACAGAAAAACATCTAAAAAATTCACAGCCAAGGACTGGACATCCTGTAATATTTATCATTTCAGTTCTCTAGTTTGCATTATCATTTCAGTTCTATAGTTTGCTGTCAGCTTCCAAGTAAAAAAATATCTATGATTAAAAAAAGAGCATTCCATTCTACAGTTATTAAAGAAAGATCCACCAAAGTAATAGTTTCATTTTTATCTTCTCGCATCACTGTGGCACGTGCTACATGGCCAACTGTATATAATTTAGTAAACGATAATACAGCCAGTGGTGTCTCCTTGTACTAAGAATTACGTCTGCAGGTAAGCAGAAAATTGTTGGGTTGGCTAAAACAAATTTGGCAACTTCAACTGAGTTAGAAAATTAGTACCTTGGGTCCATGAACGGCCGTATATCGAGTGTCTCCTTAAAGCGCACATGCCCTTTCAGTTTCCTAAACCGGCCATGAGAGTCATGGCTGAATCTGTTCAAAGTAATTGTTAATACAGGCGGTGCCTTACTGATAAGAATTCTTCTCATTGCAGCTCTGAAAACCTTTGTTTCATCCTTTTTCTGCTTATTTGGGTTATGTCTTCCTTTGTGTGCCTTGTCAACCATCTTCATCCTCTTCCTCCTTCCAATATTCCGCGTAAAGCCATCTTCATTATCTTCAGCGTATGGTGAGATGCTTTGTGTCATCCTTCCAATATTCCGATCTTCGGCGCTGGGTAAGATGCTTTGTGTCTCGGATGGAAGGCTACTAGTCACAACTTCTTCAGTATTGGCAGCAGATTCAACCCTTTTGTCGCTAGTAGTACTGCAAGAGGAAGGGTCATCATCACCACAACTCACTGGCGCACTCATTTCCTCAGCAGCTACATCCACATTACACCCATTGTTATGCTGGGCAGAGCCATGTGGTTGCTTACTGGAAGATGTAAATTCCACTGCTGAGCTGTTCAAATCCCTACACTCCTGGTGGTTTGTTTTACTGTCTGGCTGTTCAGTAGTTTCAACGGTAAACACTACACCTTTTTCCAGTAAAGTAGTATTTCCCATGTCTGGGGAATTACCATCAGATGTGTTCTCAGCATCAACCAATGGAGGATTTACATTGTCAGAGCAACCATCAGTTGCCGTAATCTCATCAGTGTCCTCCTTTTTGCTGCAGCTCACGGTAGCCTTATCATCATCTTGCTTTTCATCGCCAGTTGCCATCATCTCGTCACTGTCCTTTCTGTCACTAGCACTAGCTGCCATCTCCTCACCCTCTTCTAATTCTTTGGTGTTTGGGTCTACAATAGCGATAGAACAGTGCTCACAATGCCATGATTCAGATAGCAGCTCCGGCTCAGTATACAAAGCCAAGCAGCCCTCGACTGATACTGGAGAATTACTATCATCCACTTCGTCATCAGCACTATTGCTACTCCAAGCCATCACATCAATATCTCCAGATGTACCAGTTACTTTGTTAGCATCAGAAGTTACTTCAGGCTCACCAAACATATCACCAAGACCAAAGCAGCCATCTTGCTCTCCATCTCCGCCATATGAAGGATGTGCATAATCTTCTGCTGCTGGAGAAAAGGCTGGAAGGGGGCCGATAAATTTTGGATTTTGTGAGCTTTCTGCAGTTTCTTCCATTCCTTCGGCAGTGGTACCAAACTCTTCGTAATAAGGAAGCAAGATAACAGACTGTGATCCTGCTGCATTGTCAACAATATCCTCAACTCCTGCTGCATTGTCAACAATATCCTCAACTCCTGCTGCATTGTCAACAATATCCTCAACTCCTGCTGCATTGTCAGCAATATCCTCAACTCCTGCTGCATTGTCAACAATATCCTCAACTGAGTGCTCAGAACTCAAGGCCTGCTCTTTGGGCAACGCATCATCTCGACTGTCAAACGAATCCTGCATGACATCCTTGCTTTCCCAGATCTGTCCAGCTTCAGTAGAGCATGCAGAATCGAGAATCTCAGAGTATGTTTCATCTCCATCACCAAGATAATCCAACCAGGAGATGTCAGCCTCCACATCTGGAGCGGTCTTCTGCTCATGGTTGGGAACAGAAGCACATGATTCGCTGCACTCAGATGGATCGGGCTCCTTCTCACTGGCAACCTGTCCCAATTCTGAAACTGGAATCTGGGAATCATTGCACTCAGCAACTGTTTGGACTTTTTCTTTGCTACTCTCCGCTATTGTAGGAGATACTCGAGTAATAATCTTCCCATATCTGCCTTTTCTGTTCCTATCTCGTATGGGTTGCTTGGTCTTCTTCCCTGGTGGAGATGAAACACTCTTGGCTGGAGTCTTCCTTGATGGAACTGGTAGCGAGAGATCAAGGAATTGGTCATGTTTAACAGACCCGTGTGTGCATTCTATGCTGGACACGGTACTAGACAGCTGACCCCCAAAGATGGATTCGACAATGGTAGGAACCCCTACACTGGTAGGATCCTCCTCTAGCTTCCGCGCTTCAGTTTCCTCCGTGCCTAAACCATCAAGAAAACAACGGAGTAACTCATGGCTGTCCTGCATCTGGTAGCCTTTGAACTGAGGGTATTTTGAGCAAATACTTGAGAAGAGGCTCTTTGGGCTCAGTGCACCTCCTGCATCATTTGAAGCACTCGTTTCTACAAACAGCTTCCTCAGTGACATAGCAATGGCATCTGTTGGAACACCTGGTCCTAACATCTTGGTGCGCAACATATCAAGGGCTAGGAGGCTCTGCAGCACTGAATTGAAGAAACATGTATTTCCAAGATTTGGCAGCCCTTTAATCACATTACCATGGCTATTATTACCCAAAACCAATGCACTGCTATCCACTGCACCAATCACCTTATCCGGGGCTGCTGGTGGTGGTGGTGGTGCTGCTGCTATCTCTACTTTAGGCATCTCGATAGGCACCTCGTCTTCACATGACACGCAGTAGACGATAGTCGGTTTATCATACCGTGCAGCCCACCAATGGCGGTCCTGCTTGGCGTGCCGTCTGGCATGGCCGTACGGCTTGGCATCCGACACCCCGCCGCCGCAGAAATGCCGGCCACAGTCCAGGCAGACCCACATATCAGTCTTCTCCGCCTTGGCCTTGGCAGCGGAGCCCTTCGGGCCACCTGCACCTCCACCTCCTTTCTTCTTCTGCTGCTTGCCACCACCCCCTTTCTTGCGCGGGGCTTCGTCCCGGCAATGCTCGCACGCCGCGAGATGCCTGGAAGAGATGATCTCCCGGAGGAGCCTGTTCATGCGGGGGACGTCGCGGCCGTAGTGGCCGCAATGCTCCCTGTCGTCGGCCACCTCCTCCGTCGAGTTGCCCGCCGCGTCCTGGGACGCCTCGTCGCCGGATCCAGCGTCGGCCAGTGGGTCCCGCTGCTGCGCTTTCTTGGACTTGGCCTTCACCTTCTTCGCCATCGCTCCTGAAACAGCGGATCCAATCAAAACCTAAGGACGAGGCCAGTTGGTAGCTACACGGCCACCAGGAGCGGATCTAAGATGAAATTTTTCTGGTGGTCGGCTGGGTTTGACAACTAATCTATGGATTATGCTCATACCTCAGAAACCAACCCCCGAAGCTGCGGACGGGGGTCGGGACAGAAGAGACGCGACGAGGTAGGACGGGAACGGCGGCAGCGTCGAGCGTGATGGCGCGCGCGTGCTGCTTGGCGCTGAGGCGGAGTCGGAGCTGCGGGGCGGCGGCAGCTCTAGCTAGCTAGGGTACGGAGGTGCTTGTTCAGTCAGGGCGGCGGCGCACTGGGTGGGGGGATTGGGGACGCTCGCGTGGGAGAAGAAGAGGAGAGGAAGGTGTACCGATACGGTACGGGACTCCAAAATCCAAATCCGAGTTGGGTACTATGAGCATGTTCGTAACCTATTCGAAATGTGAATTCAAAATCGTCCAAGAATTAACTAAATCTCAGTCTACTTCTATTGTAATAAATAATAGATTTACATTGCGATTTGTGTGATTAGTGGGTTACAACTGAGATTTAAGTTGAAAAGGGGTTGAAACTTAATCAATTACATATTGGCTTCAACTCTCTATTTATTCATTAGACTAGCTGACAAAAGCGGTTCAAAGAGTTCATCGAACCGGTTCAATATGCTGCAGAGAATCGATTCAAGTTGTCAGTGTAGAGAAAAAAATCATTGTCTTTTTTTATTCTGTTCAAGTTTGATTCTTTATAAAATTGGATTCTAATCTGACATCTAACATGCAAAAATGGAGGAGGAAGACTTTTCTTTGAACAACTACGGGTCCGTATGCTCTGCTTCAAGCGATCCACACAATATAGCAACAATGCACCGGTTCCATCTTTTGTCTTTTTGGAATCGAACTGACGGTGTGGCCGGTCTTAGTTATTCGTGCGATCGCAATTTGTGAATAGGCTGTAATCGAGTTTTTTTTGCCAAAATATTAATATATCATAAATTATTAAATAACGTCACCTGAATGAGATTCAGTATGAGTCAATTGAGTTCTAGGCGTGTCAAACATAATTTTTATGTTAGGCTACCGAACTGTTTTACATTAGGACATGAAGTACATTTATAGTTTAGAAATAATTTCATGTGACAAAACATGATGGCCGGGTGGAAATGAGTAGGTGACGACGACGACAATGATTCCCCTTCTCCGGATGCCAAGAACAACCTCTAGATTGCCTCTCGTGGAGAAGAACATCGGCGGTGGCAACTCCGCGTCGTGAAAATAATTGTCGTCTTCGTGTTAGGCTTTTCCATCGCGAGGAAAAAGGTGGTGCTCGAGGGCCGCATCGGGCACATGTGCAGCTGCCTTGTGGTTCCCATCCTTCTCTCCTCCGTGCTTCGTAAGTCTTTTCAACTTTCAGAATTTCTAGAAACTATCCGAAAGCTTCAAAGAAAGTTGTTTTATGCACAAAAATTAAACACAGAGACAATTTTACTGAAAACAATGTTAGTCCAGGACTATTCTAAATATTATGAAAATTAGAGGACAAAAGTCACTACGGGAAACTCAGCCCAGCCCGACGGCTATTTCAACGCCGACGGCAATATGTCGGGGCCGTCGGCGTCACAACGTGAAACCGACGAAACGAAAAAACCGTCGGCGTCGTTTTGCCGTCGGCGTCCTAGTTGTAAGGCCGACGGCCACCGTCGGGCTTACGGTGCCGTCAGCGTCCAGCTAATCACATAGTGAGCCCGACGGCATTACCGTCGGGCTCACTATACTGTTTTTCAGTTTATCTTAAAAAATTAGATTACATTGAAAAAAAATGAAAAAGTACTAAAAAAAAAGAAACCCTTTGGCATGCAGTCTTTTGACGTGTACTAGTTTTTAGAAAAATGATAAACTTGAGTTTTGGCAACTTTTCAAAACAAAACTTTACAAAAATATCAATCATATACAAACATGCATAAGTTTCAACACATATGTGTGACCATTATCATGTCATAGTTTGTGATAAAGTGCGCATAATCAGAACATATGTGTGTCATGGTATGGAAAACAACGTCGCCGAAGCGATTTTCAAAATTCTTTTTAGAAATATCATTTTCCATTTTTTAAGTGCCAAAAATGACTTTTTTTGTGAAGCAAGTACATAAAATATGGTCCAAAATGACACCCATTTAATTTTCACAAAGAGTAGTACATATTTTATGGATAATACCTGAATATGAGGATTTTCCTTACTTTCTATCTAAATTCGCCTCTTTAATTGACTTTATGTCAATTTTCCGAAAGTAATTCAAATTTGAACTACAACTGTGTGATAGTTTGCTCTGAAATTTTTACAAAAATAATTTTAAGATACACAAGTAGTGGTTACAACATAGAACCGTCAATAGTTTTGAAAAATTCGACCACTTTTGATGAATAGCCATGCTCTCCATTTTGACCGTTTTTTGAAAGAAATGAAAAAATATGAAAAAGTCCTCAAAAAAAGAAACCCTTTGGCATGGAGTCCTTTTACGTGTGCTAGTTTATAGGAAAAATGATAAACTTGAGTTTTGGTAAACTTTTCAAAACAAAACTTCATAAAAATGTCAATCATCTATAAACATGCATAAGTTTCAAGACAAATGACCAATGTATGACCATTATCATGTCATAGTTTGTGATAAAGTGCCCATATTCAGCACATATGTGTGTCATGGTATGGGAAACAACGTCACCGAAGCGATTTTCAAAATTCTTTTTGGAAATATCATTTTCCATTTTTTAAGTGCTAAAAATGACTTTTTTTGTAAAGCAAGTACATAAAATATGGTCCAAAATGACACCCAATTAATTTTCACAAAGAGTAGTACATATTTTATGGATAATACCTGAATATGAGGATTTTCCTTGCTTTCTATCTAAATTCGCCTCTTTAATTGACTTTATGTCAATTTTCCGAAAGTAATTCAAATTTGAACTACAACTGTGTGATAGTTTGCTCTGAAATTTTTACAAAAATAATTTTAAGATACACAAGTAGTGGTTACAACATAGAACCGTCAATAGTTTTGAAAAATTCGACCACTTTTGATGAATAGCCATGCTCTCCATTTTGACCGTTTTTTGAAAGAAATGAAAAAATATGAAAAAGTACTCAAAAAAAGAAACCCTTTGGCATGGAGTCCTTTTACGTGTACTAGTTTATAGGAAAAATGATAAACTTGAGTTTTGGTAAACTTTTCAAAACAAAACTTCATAAAAATGTCAATCATCTATAAACATGCATAAGTTTCAAGACAAATGACCAATGTATGACCATTATCATGTCATAGTTTGTGATAAAGTGCCCATATTCAGCACATATGTGTGTCATGGTATGGGAAACAACGTCACCGAAGCGATTTTCAAAATTCTTTTTGGAAATATCATTTTCCATTTTTTAAGTGCCAAAAATGACTTTTTTTGTGAAGCAAGTACATAAAATATGGTCCAAAATGACACCCATTTAATTTTCACAAAGAGTAGAACATATTTTATGGATAATACCTGAATATGAGGATTTTCCTTGCTTTCTATCTAAATTCGCATCTTTAATTGACTTTATGTCAATTTTCCGAAAGTAATTCAAATTTGAACTACAACTGTGTGATAGTTTGCTCTGAAATTTTTACAAAAATAATTTTAAGATACACAAGTAGTGGTTACAACATAGAACCGTCAATAGTTTTGAAAAATTCGACCACTTTTGATGAATAGCCATGCTCTCCATTTTGACCGTTTTTTGAAAGAAATGAAAAAATATGAAAAAGTACTCAAAAAAAGAAACCCTTTGGCATGGAGTCCTTTTACGTGTACTAGTTTATAGGAAAAATGATAAACTTGAGTTTTGGTAAACTTTTCAAAACAAAACTTCATAAAAATGTCAATCATCTATAAACATGCATAAGTTTCAAGACAAATGACCAATGTATGACCATTATCATGTCATAGTTTGTGATAAAGTGCCCATATTCAGCACATATGTGTGTCATGGTATGGGAAACAACGTCACCGAAGCGATTTTCAAAATTCCTTTTGGAAATATCATTTTCCATTTTTTAAGTGCCAAAAATGACTTTTTTTGTGAAGCAAGTACATAAAATATGGTCCAAAATGACACCCATTTAATTTTCACAAAGAGTAGAACATATTTTATGGATAATACCTGAATATGAGGATTTTCCTTGCTTTCTATCTAAATTCGCATCTTTAATTGACTTTATGCTGATTTATGTTGGTTCTTGTTTGTTTTAAAAGACATTATTCATTATGAAAATGATGGCATGGATGTCATATTTGGATTCCTCTCATTTTTATGATCGATATAGACATTTTATTTATTAAATTCTGATATATCAATATGAAGATATGAATTATTTCTTATTAAAGGAAAAGATAAAACAAAAATAAAATAATTGATTATTATTATTATTATTCAAGTATTATTAAACATAGTTATTTTGTTTATTCAAATCTTATTTTTGAAATTTTAAAGATTAAAAAATATAATATCTGAGATGAGGGTTAATATGATTGCTATCATACTAATAGCAACAAGGTATGACATCTCAACTGGAATCTCATTTGAATAGAACTCAATAGTTAAGCGTGCTTGGCCTGGAGCACTCTAAAGATGGGTGACCGTCTGGGAAGTTTGACTAAGGGTGAATAGTTTGAGCTAAGATTATGATTAAGTGTGTGAGTGGATAGTTTGAGCTAAGATTATGATTAAGTGTGTGATATGAAATTAAATATATGACTAAATTGGAGTTAAAATAATAATAAAAAAGTTGAAAAAAAAAATTTGAAAAAAAAATTGGTAGAGCCATCTATGAGCCCGACGGCATTGCTGACTAAATTTGTAGTTATAAGGCCGACGGTTATACCGTCGGGCTCACTATGAGCCCGACGGTATTTGCGACGCCGACGGCCACGGCGTGAGCCCGATGGATCACAGCCCGACGGCCTTAGGCCGACGGTGGCCGTCGGGCTCACTTAGGCCGAGGGTTTCTGTGATGAGCCCGACGGCAAATGCCGTCGGGCTGGGCTGTTACTCCTGTAGTGAGTAACATAAATACTCGAAGAAGTAGATACGATTTAAACATATCAATGAAAACAAATGTCATTTTCGCTCACTGACAGCTCAGGCCCACCTTACAGCCACTCACCCTACCCCTCCTCTTTCGGAACACTTGGCGCTCCTTTGAAATTCACTTGGCGCGCGTATGGAGTTCAGTCTGGCGATCGCCCATGGTAGTGGGGATCCCATGGAGCAGACGGCGAGCGGAGCAATCCCGGCCGGGCGCGCTGGGCGGGTCACGACGAACACGCGGCGGACGGGGTCTTAATGAGGATTGCGTAGCAGCTGCTAATTGCGGGCGCTAGCAATTAGGGTTCGTGCTGGCAGTGGCAGAACGCGACAATACACAGGAAGAAACCGAAGAGCGGCCTGGCGGGGATGATCACGGAAAAGGCAAGAGAAATCGTTTAAATGGGGTCGCAGCGGAGGGCCTGCTGTAGGGTTCGAGAGACAGATCCGGAGGAGCGCCGCCGCCTCCCTTTCCTCCACCTCACCCCCACCTCGCTCGCCGGAGTCGCCGGCCCATCCCAGCTAGCCCGCCGTCCTGGCTCTGTTACCGGTGCTGTCCAGAGCAATCGCGGGCGCGGCTGCTTCCATTGCTCGGAAAAGTATGCTTCTGTTCTTCTTCTTCTAGGCTCTAGCTGCTGATTCATTTCTTACTTCATCGCGTGCTAGTTTTAAGATATTTGTTGTTTTTGTGTAGCAGTAAAGTGTGATTAGCTCCCGCAGACCTCTGTGCTAGTTTTTAAGATATTTGATATTTTATTTGTTGCTGTTATTCTCTTACTTTGGTAGATCTATAATTCAGCGGATGATGGTCTTTCCGGCTTTACAGTGTATATGCATCTGATATATTATGCGTGAAATTAAAGAGTTTATTGCTTTTGCATGATACTAGACACAGTAAGTGTTTTAGATCTTGTGAGTAATTCTAAATAGAAATAGATCTCTTGTGATAAACATAGACTACGGACTATCTATGGAGAGTACAACGGATCGGTACATGTTTTGGTTTGCTCCTCCTTGCAAGTGCACATTTATCAGTTTTGCATTTTTTTCCTCTGTGATATTTTAGTGCTGGGGTGTTGGTCTATTCTGAATGAAGTGCTCGACGTAATTTGGCATGCACTGTAGTGTGTTTTGATGAGTATAGGACTCTTCGGATTAGTTTCAAATATGGTGGTACACGGGAAGCCGTGTTTATAGGATAGAAGAATAATGTATCTGATAAGCTGATTTTGTCCAACAATGGATGCTTGACTTGTGAGTAAGCATTCACATAGTGGATTGCAAACCAAAACTACTTTAGCATTGGCCATACTTGAACGGCATAATTATGTTTAAATGTCTATCATTATAGCAATGACCATTTTGCGGATGAAAAAAAAAACATATGGTATAACTGATGGGTTTAGTAAGCATATTTATTGTGCTCCGTGAATCCGTGACCATCATTACACTAGTGTATACTCACACTCTCACAGGGTTTTTCAGCCTTCCAATCTTGGAAAAGATCCACACATGTCTTAGTCTTTCCGTTGTTCATTTCTTCATAGTTCATGCCAGTTAAGTTCATTCTGTATCTACCAATGCAGTAAATCTTCGTGTATAGTTAATCTCATGCTGAGTGGTGAGTTTCATGTACTACCTCCGATCCTAAAAAAGTGTCGTAGCTAGCGTTTTCATTTGCACGTAACCAGCTCATATCCTCCGACACTTTTACCGGATCGGAGGGAGTATATTATATTGATAGTTCTTCTGAAACTAGGCAGTATCTGTTCTTCCTACCATCAGGTAGATGAAATGAGCCTATGACTGACAAAGGCATGTTTCAACCCATTTACCATTTTCCATTTTAGTGTCCCAGATCTCATGATCATAATTGCCAGAAAGAAATAAATGTCACCCTTCAAAGAATGGAACACAGCAAAATGTGGTCAGACACATGGAGCTACAATAAACACTGTATTATGTCTGTCCAATAAGTACTGAACAAATTGTATCAAGTCGTCTTCTATTCTTCGTTAATGAAACTGATAAAATACAGAAACAATGAACTTATGTTCTGTCCAAAGACTGCGCTGAATTGATTGAGAAAATCGCTTGGCCTCATTTCCAGGATTATTTTATGTGTAATCTTTTATAAGATGTGCCTTTTGTATTGATATAGGAGAAGCAAACAGGGGTTGGCCAAGGCCAAAAAATAAAAAAAGGATCGAATGATGTGTGTGTGAACTAAGTTACAATCTCTGCTAAATGCTTAACGCCTGCGAGGATCCAGTTTTTCCCCTCATCCTTAATCTTGTGTCCAAAGACTGCACTACCAAACATAGGTCCTTTGAACCATTCTCTTTTTATTGAATCAAATGTGTTCTTATTCTGACACATCACACCTCCATTGTTCTGACATGAGATTGCATTTCTTTTCAGTTCTCCTTCACTTTATAGAAGAATCTAGAGATGTCGTCCCCGAATGCTGGTACGGGATCTGCTAATGGTGTTGTATCGGATACAGGATTTGCAAGGCTTTATGGTCAAGAATTTGATTACTACATCCACTACTATGAAATCATCGTGGGACGCGATACCAAGAAAGAAAAGGTAGACTTAGATCTCACTGTCGTTGGCGGAGCCAAGGACATTTCCCGCCGCCATGCACGCATATTCTATGACTTTAAGCACCACACATTTGCCCTTGAAGTTCTGGGAAAAAATGGATGCTATGTTCAGCGGGAACTTTACCTCCCAGGTGATGATCCCGTTAAACTGAACTCCCAGGATCTCATTCAGATTGGAGGCACACAATTCTACTTTCTCCAAGCAGCTTGCAGCATCGATGAAAGCATTGCTGCTCAAGACAATCCTCAGTCATTTAGCTTTCGTGGCATTACCTATCATGTTGATCCTGCCACAGGTTCTGTTCGGCACACTCCTATTCCATCACAATTCATGGCTGCCACAACTTCTGCTCGGCACGCTCCTATTCCACCACAACCCACAGCTGCCACGACTTCTGCTCAACACACTACTCATACTCCATCACAACCCATGCCTGCCACAACTTCTGCTCAGGACGCTCCTATTCAATCAAAACACATGGCTACCACAGCTTCTGCTCAGCACACTCAGATTCCATCACAACCCACGTCTTCATCCTCTATACGCCCTGTACATTCTGTTTTTTCTGCTCTGCGTGGTTATTTTAATAACGCTTTGCGCAACTATGACTACCGCAAAAGTCATGGCTGCGCCAATGGCGGTGAGAGTGGAACTATAATTGGCGCTGGAACTCAAGGAACATTTATGAAGCAAAACAACAGGTCTTTGGTTGAACTGGACCTCAATGTTGAAGCAATTGAAACACTCGGTGAAGATGGTACTTTATACTAGATACCTATCTACTGTATTTTTCCCTTTTGATATATGAACATAAAATAGACAACATTTTACCAAGTAATAATACAATCACTCCTTTCCCCTAGATTGATTCGTGTGTTGCAACAATTTGGCTATCGTAGCAGAGAATACTCATGGCTGCGCCAATGGTGACGGTGGAGTTATAGTTGGCACTAGAACTCAAGGACCGAATAGGGATCAAAATAGCGTGTCTTTTGGTGCACTGGACCTCAATGTTGAACCAATTGGAACACCCGATGAAGATGATATTTATGCTAGATACTTATCTGCTGTATTTTTTTCATTGTGATAAATTAACATAAAATAGACATTTCTTATACCTGGTAATAATACAATCACTCATTTCCCCAGACTGATTTGTGTGTTCCAACTATTTGGTATTGTAACAGAGAATACTCATGGCAGTGCCAATGGTGACGGTGGAATTATAGTTTGCACTGGAATTCAAGGACTGAATACGGAGCAGAACAACAGGTCTTTTAGTGAACTGGACCTCAATGTTGAACCAATTGGAACACTCGATGAAGATGGTATTTATGCTAGATACTATCTAATGTATTTGTTTTCCTTTGTAATATACTAACATAAAATATACAACATATTACCTGGTAATAACGCAATCGCTCCTTTTCCCTAGAATGATTTGGGTGTTGCAATTATTTATCTATTGTAACAGGGAATGGTCATGGCTTGGTCAATGGTGAAAGTGAAAATTTAGTTGGCACTGGAACTCAAGGAACATTTATAGAGCAAATCAATAGGTATTTGGGTGAACTGGACCTCAATGTTGAACCAACTGGAACACTCAGTGAACATGATATGTTTGATATACCAGCATAAAATAGAAAACTTGTTACTTCCTTTTAGAAAAAAGATATCATATTTGTTGGTAATATTACAATCACTCATTCCCCCCTGGAGTGATCTGTAGTCTGCAACTATTTGGCCATTGTAGTAGAGAATGAATTTTAGTATTCAGGACACATAAATTGAGGAATTACTTTCCAATAAAAGAAACACAGTCTTTTGCGTTTTCTCGAAAAAAGTCTCATAATTCTAACTCTGTGAGTCCAATCTCCAGTAGACGCCCATGCTTTTGTGTATGAGTCAGTGAGTCTGTTTGCGGTCTGCTTCTACGGTACCGTGTGTATCAAAGAAAGTATTCATATATAAGATGTTTGTACACTAACTTCGTAAGACCACCTTGTACGCATTGCATCTGTACATTCACGGTGCTTGAGTTGTGGTGGAATGTAAACTTGTATTATGATGCATTGTTGTCACGAAATTTTCTCTTGATTCTCATCTCTTTTGTGAAAATAATTTTCTTAATGCTTGTTTTACTAATAGATACAAACTGTTCAAGAACTAATTCCATGTTTCTTTCAAAAATAGTTACAAAGTGCCCTAAAAGACTAAAGCTAATAATGTACTAGCAACCATACATGTGAAATGCATGCTTCACGCAATAACATATGCATAAAAATGTATTTTAGAATAAAGAAGGTTACACATCATCATTAAGTTTATTTCTTCTCCCACGAACCACAAAGTAAAAAGACAAATTAACATCAAGATATGTTAAATAGTGAGCCATAATCCTGCAATTAAGAGGTGACTAATAGGAATTGATCAGATGATATGCACGGTTTAAATCAGAAATATCCTTCACAACTCATACTCTTATAAGAAGTATAGATATAGATATGGATAAAAGGGAGAGACATCATTTCTTATTTCTTCAAAAAATATGGCTGTACTGAGAAAAAACTAAACCAAATACCCTGCCAATGGTTTTTCCTCTATCATTTGTCGTTAGCAATAGCATTATTCTATTCAGACGACCAGTATTACGCACAGCTATCTACCTAACGAGCTTGTTTCATTTATGCAGTCAATGAAATAGAAATTAGGACTGACAAGGATAAAGACAATCCACAGCTCTTGCAAAAAGAAGAGAATGATCTTATATCATCTGTTGCAAACCTAGTATCTAACCACTCTAGTCCTACCGGTTGGGTGCCTGCGGCAGAAATCCATGAAGAGGTTTGTTATGGAAGAATATTCATTTTTTGTGCAGTTCCTCGAATTCTAAAAATTAATCCAACCACCTTAACTAACACAGATAAGGTTTGGGGCATAGGTTCTGGGGTATGCAACTGGTGTCACTTCTAATTTTCAGCTAGTATACTATATGCCAAAAAATTCCTCTAAAAAACTATATGTCAAAATTATGAGAAATTACATGTTTCTATTTAATAGAGTGATTGCTTAGCATCCTTGAATAAGAATAGAAATAGTTCCATTTGAATATATGATTTTTTCATGTCTAAAGGGCTGACAAGCTATAGTATTATATACCATGGGATGACCACAATATTCATTTTGTTACATTTACGTGAGTTTTGCATTAAAATTCCTATTTAATATCTGGCTTCACTAAGGAACTGTGTTCATGAAGATGATTTTGGCGGTATAATCAGTATGAGATGATATTAAGAATCACATGATCCTTCATAACTACCTTCTTTATCAGGGCAAGATCCTTCAATAACCCGGTTCCATAAGTTATTCAGAATGCCCGAAATCTTAATCCTTTGCTGTCTCATAGTAATTAATGTCACCTTGTGATTTCGGCATGCATGTGGACTACCCCCCCAAGCTCACGTATTTTGTTCATCATTGCCATGTTATTCTTTCTCTTTCCCGGTAGTACGTATTAATTTGTAAGCTTAAATCGCAAATTATGACATATCCAAGAAACCACTTGGAATTTTGTGGTCCAAAGAACAAGAATTAAAACCTTCCAATTGCTATTATTGATTAATTATTATTATTATTGTTCTGTAAGTGATATACTAAATTGAAGACTTGCTTGTCTTGTAAGATTCCTTCAAACGGGATACAAGTTTCAAATACCTCATCGTTTCATAGTTTATTTCCTGTTGATTAGTTGTATGTACCGATCTACCTTAAGTCTGCTCCGACAGCCTACAGCATCTTCATAATATACTTATCCTGCGTAGAGATACACTTTGAACCCTCTATATGTGGTTTGTGCGCATTCTGTGAATTTGTTAGGCATTACAAATTAATTCTTGGTTGTTTTTCAGCTTGTTAAACACTTTAGCAAGATATGGCCCAGCAGCACGGTCCAGAAGTACCTGACATCTGAGGCAGGCTCATCAACTGGAGCTGTAGAGAAGCCATGGCACAAGCTGTTGGAGCTGCTCAGGAAGTGCCCAGAGAAGTTCGTCATCTGTAGTCTATCTAGAGGCACAGAAACGTCAGACTTGATCGGCTTCATGCGACCCTGAGGTTGCTCAGATCATGTACCAGTCTTATGTTCGAACCAAAAATATTGGGGATTCCTCCTTGTTGTTTGTATCCTAAGATTATGTTGTAAACCCTTCGTGGGTATATCTAGGCTGTAATTCTGTACTTGTGGTACTATCTGTGGTTAAGAAAAAAAAAGTGTATTTTGGCCAATCGTCGGTTTGTTTTCTTTGTTATATTTTGCATATTGAATGGGTGTTCCAATCCTGATAGAACTTTGTTTTCTGAAATGAGGAGCAAGTGGAAGAGGATGCTAGCTTTAGCATCTGAGGAGTAATAGTTCAATATCACCGATTTTGTGAAATAGCAGAGGCACAGTGTGTGATGGTGCTTCTGCTTACTTGGAGGATCTGGCACCTAAACAATGTAGTGGCTCATGAAAATCCCATGGTGCTTAATTCTAACTGAGCACGCCGCGTTCAGGGTGTCCAGGAAGCGAGAAAACTGGGTACGTCTCAGTCTCAGGATAGAACTGCTAGTTGGCTCTGCTCTGTCCGGTTGCTGTCCATCAGAAGTTAACTTTTGAGTAACATATTTTATGTTTTCCCAGAAAAAAATTGAATTAGAAGGCTTGTGCATCTGAAGAGTAACTTCTTCTTGATGGGGTCTGGTCCTGCAAAGGGCTGTCACTGAATAGGCTTCCTTCATTGAGCTGAAGTTACCATGAAACTACGGTGAAGATGCTTCCTCCATCTATTATCAATCTGTTACTTAATGTTTTCGCTTCGAATAAAATTTTAGTTCTATGTGATTGAAGGCTTGAAGCCAGGAATGCAGGATTTGAGACGTTAAAGCAACAGCATGACAACAACATATGGATCGACTGAACTGCACCCATACTTAAGACATGAAGTGAAACATTTGGGTCCCAACTACAGTACTGTACTTTCTCGACCATTTATCCCAGGATAATACAAAAAAAACACCAGGATTCAGCAATGACCGTGAGCCCAACCATTGAAGTAATAATGTACTTGCAGCAAAACTCCGACCACGCGGTGGACCAGATTAGGGCTCAATATTTTGGTAGGGGCTCCTGCAGTCCTGCATGTCGATGGACCTCTTTACATATAATAGTCCACATTGACTGAATGCCAGCTGAGGTCCAACATGTGCCACAAATGGGCATTGATTGTTACACAAATTGCAAAGCTAATCACAAAATTTGGGGTACAGTTGTTCCTCTGGGGATGTTGCGCCGGCTGCACAGACCAAGACGGGAAAAACAAATGGAAGAGCACAATACACTTGAGCAAATACACATCATTTTCTATCTAGCTAGTTTCCTCCAAACGGTGCGACCACGGTTGATCTCATCTCCCGCCCCAGCGAATCTCAAGCAGTGCAAGAACTGGCGCTTCTCTTCTGGGTGCGGTGCTGCAAATGCAGATCCATTTGAACTTTCCTCCTCTCCTTCCTCTATATATGTAAGAGAATCGACTATGTCGTCATGCTGGCATTCTCTTCGGTAGTCAAGAGTAATTGTTTGCAACTCGTGGGTATCAATAATATCTTGAGGTATGCTCTGCGATTTCAAAGGAGAAAGGAATGAGATGTCATAAACTATCACAAATCAACAAGGATGTCATTTATGCATGAAAGCATAATATTAATATAATTGATTGTACACTACTAACAAACAAAGCTAATAAGTGGGGCAAAGGCTATGCCGCTATGGTACATGAAAGGATGATGAACTGATGGTTAAAGAAAAAAAAGGTGTTGGAATACTCACTTCAAGGACCCAACCAATGTAGGTGACATTATTGACATGTTGGTTCATGTCCAAATCAGCTCTTCTAGGCTACAATCCAGAAATTAAGGTATGTCAACATAACAGTTGCCGAAGTGCAGAGCATAACAATCAGAGGAAGAGAACTAACCACTAGCCCGAGCCTTGAGTGCTGTGGAGGATCTGTAAGAATAGGGATCTTCTTCAGACTACCATTATTTTCCTCAGGGAACGCTAATCTGCACAACAGTAACTTGTTATTTGTGAATGACTACTACCAGAAGATATTATAGAAATCTCTTCAAAAAGATTTATCCATTGAACTACATGCAAGTAGACTTTCAAATGTCAAACCTTTAACCCTATGATCCTCTCTAGTTCAATCAAATGAACTATTTTTTTCAAAAGTGATTTGATTTTTGAAAATTTAGTTCATTTGATTGAACTAAAAAGGGCCAGAGGGTACCTGAAGGTTCACCAGTTTGCATCCTTACATGCAAGACCATAAGGGTGTTAAAGTGGAGGACATTTGAAGTATAAAAGAGGGGATTTTAGCTCAGTTGAGGCCTAAACAAGAAGAAAATATGGAATACCAATTCACCTTGGAGACTTTGGACAGTGGACAAAAACCTCATCCCTAACTTCATCACTGACTCTTTGCAGTCTGCGTGTATTTTGGTTCATCATGACCCACTTGCTGGAAAAGAAAACAATTGATATGACTTATTATCTCAAAAAAAATATGATATGACTTATTACTTGTAATGAGTGCAGTGACAGATCTATAATTTTCCAGACAACAGACAAAGAAACACACAAGCTTCATAACAAATTATTAATCTTAAGATCTGTAAACATATGTTGAACAGCTAAATGAAGTAAACTACAAGAACAACCGGAGGACAAATAAGCATAAGTCTACATATTTTGATCTTGACATACTTTCATTTTAGGTGCTGAAAGTCTGATGCCTGTCCTAGACAATTTACTTTGCTAGATTTCCCTGGAGAATCAAAGGTATGGTAACTAGGCGGGGATGAAGTTTGAAAAGGAAGGACACATATTCAGTCAACTAGCTAGCTGTCCTTTTCCATTAGACACAAATATGGTTCTAACTGTGAGCAAGCATGATGACTATTTGCAACAGAACAAAAAATAAGTACCTGGTAGCTCTTCCAATAACTTCACCATTAGCTACATCCTTAAGGATCCAATCACGCCGAGTGCCAATCCGTCCATCAGCTTGGCACCATGTTTCGATCTCAACAACATCACCCCTAAATGTAGAAGAATTGTCGGTCAGGATTAAATCCTGCATGGAGAACAATGGGAACCAAAAAGTGTCGGGAGCCTGCCAATTTACCAAGCGGGGTACTTGTATATCTCAATGTGCATCCGGTTTGTCACCCAAATGAGTCCAAGTTCTCTCATTGTTGTAGTTGTGGCAAAACCATCGGTGGAGAACCCCACACTTTGCGCATGGTTACACCCTACCTCCTGGACTCATAAGAAAGCCTATCACAAACAGGCCATAAAAAAGAAACTAAACGAGAATATTATAGAAATACCCGATATAAACAAAACGGATGCTGATAATAGCACAGGAGTTAACATAAGTAGAAACACTTGTTATTACTACTATTTGTTCCAAATGCGTATGAGCAGGGCATGCATATCAGATCAAATGATCAAGAGAGTATGTGAGTTTTGACTTTTGGGAGGGAGAGAGGGAAAGAAAAATGTTGGAAGATTGCGAATCATGGAATGAGGTAGCATTAAATTCAACAAATCCTGGTAATATATCGTTCATACCCATAGAGACTTAGAGTTACTATAAATTCCTTTTCTCATCCCACTTACGATAACATGATAACTTCTTTATTTCTGGAGAAGCATGATGGGTTGATTATATGACAAAGCATGCACATGCACAAGCTTTGCGGTCACATTCTTCCAAGCACACAGAACTACTTAAGCCGAGTTGATCTAAAACTCTGCTGTCATTCCTTATCAGATCTTTAGGCATAGGATTTCGAGAACTCTGGCTTAACTGATCCATGGAGAAAGGAATGCACATCTTGTGACATCCATGGAGCAAAATTCCGCAGGCCTGCGATAGGGGGCACATCAATTTGGTAACACCCATGCGGACTGGCCACTTCCAACAGCATACAACAACAGAAGCAGCACTGACTACTAGCGTAAGACCAGCTCAAGCAACTCGTTCAAGCTCGAGGTAAGTTATGCAAAGGGGAAGCAGCGCATGCTTTCGTAGCAGAGAGGGAAACCCTGAATCTGCTGCGAGTCTGAATCTTCCGAGTTCAGATCCACGGACGCCCCAGCTCCCCCCGTTCCGCCAAAGCAGTCCCATTTCGCAGTTTGATAAGACGGATCTCGGTGAGGCTGGGGGGAGAGGAGGGGTGGGGGTGCCGTACCTGGAGGAGGTTGGCGATGGTCTCGACGGTGGCGGTCTTGTTGATGCCCACCTCGTAGGAGCGGACGACGAAGCACTCCTTGTAGGAGAGGCCGTCCTCGAGGAGGCTCCCCATCCGCAGCCGCTCCGCGAGGCCCCGCCCTGCGCCGTCGGACGACCCCTCCGCCGTCGGCACCGCCTGCGCCGAGGCGGCGACCTGCGCCGCCGCGGACGCGACGACGCCCCGCGGGCGGGCGGTGGCGGTGGGGCGGGGCAGCAGCAGCAGGGCGCGGCGGGCGAGCGGGGCCGGGCCGCATTGCGGCGGGATGTGGCAGCGCAGCATGGGGGCGGTCAGAGATTCGGGCGCTGACGGGTGGGGTTTATATGGGAGGTGGTGGCGCGGGCGGTGGGCGGCGGTGGAGGACTGGAGGAGGCCCGGGCGATAGGAACGAGGAAGACGCGGCCGAGAAGACGACCCTGACCTCAGGCGACGAGCACAGCACCGTGGAGGTTCGGTTCCACCCACCCCACGGCGCCTGGCCAGAAAATGACAGATAGCTATCAGATTTGCGGCTGAGTTGGCGCAGGTACCAACTTAGGGTTTTTTTTTTACACATAACTACTAATATTGGGGCATAGTCGTGACGCGGAGCGCTGATTTCGCGTGATCGTGCGTGTTTAGACGTTTGACGCTAGTTCTGACGAGGCTGGCCCACTGTCAGGACCGACGTGGCGAGTCGTTACCGCATCCCGTTACATCTATCCGTTAGGGCTGGCTGGCGCAGTGGATAGACGAGCTCATCTGTTTTTCTCCCGCGACAGAAATGGCGAGTGTACGAGGCCGCGGCGGCGGAGCCGGGTCTGGCGCCGGAGGAGTCGCCGGAGCTGGGCGCGGGCGCGGCGGAGGCGGATCGAGGCCGGGCATGTTCATCGATCTGGATACCGAGCGCGACCGCGAGTCCATGGAGATGTCGTCGGTGGCGGAGGTCGGGGATCCGTTGAACCACCACCTTCCTGACTACGGGTATGCAATCTCACATCTCATATCTCAGTGTGTGTAATTTGAGTTGTGGTTAACGCAATGTCGAATCGTAGCTCGAACTGAACCAGTTAATTTACTTTTCAATTTAGGCAATATTCGGAGATGTGGGATCTTTTCATTCAGTTCGACGGTGCAAATATTGTGCAATCAAAAATGCGCCGTTCTGATATTAGGTTTCTCAATCTGTTGGGGCTGATTGAGAAGGAAGGATATGGCCTCTGTGATTCAATTTATTATGTGAAAGAAGAAGGGGAGGGATTGAATGGACTACAGTTAGTTGAGAGCAATAGGCAGGTTGAAGAAATGGTTAAAAAATATGAGAAAACAAAGAAATTGGTTTTAACAGTGATGAGGGACAAGAGGAAGCAAGCTATTGTTGTGTCCCCTCTGAAGAGCAACAAGGGGAAAGATAGCATGTACTCAAGCCACATATCAGTTGATCTGGACAAGGAAAAATATATTTCTGTTGATCTAGATGAGGATCAAGACAATGAGAACCAGTTTGAGCACTATGAGAACCATTTTGAACACATTGAGAACCAGTTTGAGACTCAGAACAGTGTGTATTTTGAGCCTCTGTTGACACAAGAACCTTCATCTGCTGAAGACAGTGACAGTTGGGATAATTCTGCTGATGCAGAGCAGTTGAGGAGGAAAGAAACAGAGCAAATGAAGAAAAGAATTGCTAAGAAGAAGAGAAATGTGGATGAGCAGCTGTATGAAGATGAATCAGAGGCAGAAGACATATTCGACAATGTATTTACTGAAATTCCAGAAGTTTCAGTAAAGAAGAAATTCAAGAGGCAGGGACCAACAACCAATTGTCATACTCATGTAGCACTGCCAGCTAAGGATGATTGGGTTCCATCCTCTGATGAAGAAGAGCCTTTTCTCATTCGAGAAGAGGAAGATGATGGATGTGAATCGCTGCCATTTGTGCTTCCAAATGGAGGGAAAAGTAGAGCCAAGAAGAGAGAACCCAGGGTTTGGTATGATGATAGAAGAGAGAACCCAGAGCAACAGTTCAGCCTGAAATTATGTTTCAAAAATGTTAATGAGTTCAGGCAAGCAATTGTTAGACTTCATATTAGCCATCTTAGGAATTTTCATTATCACAGAAATACTCCAGATAGAGTTAATGTTAAGTGCAAGCACAATATATCTAAAAAAGATGATGCAAGTAGCAGCAAGACAAAACACCAAGAACATGCCAAGCAGAAGAGGCTGGCCTGCCAGTTCATGATAGTTGCATCCAAGATAACTAATGAGAGTACTTTCTGTATTAAGAAAATGGTTCTGCGGCACACATGCCCTACAGAACCAAAAAGCAGCAGAGTTGACAGCAAGTGGCTAAGTAACAACTATGTCGACAAGTTTAGATCAGATCCTAACACAGGCATCAGATCTTTAATTGACAAGGCTAGAAAAGATTTTGGTGTGGAGGTGCCAAAGAGGATGGCTTACAGGGCAAAGACAAAAGCAAGAGAACTTGTATTGGGAGATCACAAGAAACAGTACCACAGACTGAGAGATTATTTACAAACTGTGATTGATACAAATCCAGGATCCAGATGCATTGTCACCACTATGAGGGGCCCAACAGAGGAACGGCAGGAGTTAATCAAGAGAGTGTTGCATGTTTACATATGTGACAAGCCAAGATTTCATGGCCTCTTCTTTTGTGTGAGTGCAGCAAAGCTAGGATTTCTTGAAGGGTGCAGGCCATTTATTGGGTTGGATGGTTGCTTTATTAAGTTAACAACTGGAGCTCAAATACTAGCAGCTACTGGCAGAGATGGTAATAACAATATATACCCAATTGCCTGGGCAATTGTTGCTAAAGAAGACACAGAAAATTGGAAGTGGTTTCTGGAGCAGCTGAAGGAGACTCTAGGTGGAGAAGAAGGCCAGTTTGGGCATTACACAATAATGTCTGACAGGCAGAAAGGCTTAATCAAAGCTGTGACCACTGTATTCCCTAACTGCCCTCAGAGGTTTTGTGTTAGGCACATCTATGCAAACTTTCAGACAGCAGGGTTCAGAGGAGAAGAACTAAAGAAGTGCATGGACACTGCAGCTTATTCATACACCAAAGCTGGATTTGACAAAGGAATGGATGAAATGAAGAAGCAATGTGAGCTAGCTTGGAAGTGTCTATCAAATATACCTGTGCACACTTGGGCAAGATGGGCCATGGACACTAACTGCAAGACTGATTTAGTCAACAACAATTTGAGTGAAGTTTTTAATAGATATATCCTAGATGAAAGAAATAAACCAATTGTGACAATGCTTGTAGGTATCTATGACAAGCAGATGGTCAGGTTTGATGAGAAGAGAGCAGGTGCAAGGAACTCTAGCTGGGAAATCACACCACACTATGCTGAGAAGCTTGAGCTGATGAAGAAGTTTGCAAGAAATTGTGTACCAAAAAGGGCAGATGATGGACTGTGGCAGGTAGCCAGTGGTGATCACACATACTCTGTCAATTTGGCTAAAAGAACATGTGCTTGCAGGAAATGGGATTTATCTGGTTTGCCTTGCAATCATGCAGTTAGTGCCATCTATAAAGCAGGTGAATATCCAGAAGACTATGTTTCTGAGTTCTTTTCCAAGGCAGTGTACCTGAAAAGCTACAGGCCTGTGTTCTATCCAATGCCACAACAGCATGGCTGGACAAAAACAGATACTGAGGACATAATGCCACCAGCTTTCAAAGATCACCTCAAAGGGAGAAGACATGAGAAAAGAAGAAAAGGAAAATTTGAGGTTCCTAAACCCAAGGAAAACTCAAGAATGGCCACCATAACCTGTAGCAACTGCAAACTGCAAGGCCACAAATATACAAGCTGTTCAAAACCACTGAGTCCTGATCTTGCAATGAGAAAAAGCCAGCACAAGGTAATAAATTGTTAATAAATTGTTTTCTGTAAGGTGAAATACTAATTTGCTTTATTGCTGTCATTGTATTAGGCAAATAGAACCATTCCTGATGGAGCTGGCCCAAGTGGTGGTGAACACAATCATCTCAATCTAATTCTGCTCATGAAAGGCCAGAACCAGCTCCTAGTGCAGCAAGAACTTCATTTGTTCCTCCAAGATCAACTAATGATCCAGGTCCTACTGCATCATCTAGTACAGCTCCAAGGACAGAGAGAGGTTTCATGTCATATTTCACTGCAGGGGCTAATGCTTCATCTGGAAGGGATCCAAATGTTGGTCCTCTAGATGGTTGATGTGTTAGGAGCAACTGTTGTATGGGAAAGATCTTCATTTTGGCCTGTTGGTGAACCTCCAGATGGTTATGTAAAACCCTTTATTTTCCTTTGTGTCTGAACCTCTAGATGGTTATGTTGAACCTTTTATTTTGCTTCGGTTATGTACTCCAGATGGTTATGTTGAACCTCTTAATTATGTTGAACCTATGAGTCCAAAAGGTCTCGACAAGTGGTCGACAAGTTGTTGAGACCTTTCCACCTCTAACATATGCATCCAAAAGGTCTCGACAACTTTTCGAGACGTTGTCGAGACCTTTCCACCTCTAACAAATGCATCCAAAAGGTCTCGACAACTTTTCAACGAGTTGTCGAGACCTTTCCACCTCTAACATATGCATCCAAATCATAATTCAGATACAATTTGAAATCAACAATGAAAGGACAGATCATAATTATTGAAGAACATCAATAATGCACCATAATTCAGATACAATTCTACATAGAACATTACACACATTGTATATTACATCTCAGAAATTCAACAACCAAATAGTTAATAGTTCAACAGCCATAATTCAGATACAATTCCAAATAGAACCATCAGATATCAGATAGTTTTTTAATCTTCTTGAATCTTGCCTTATATTTCTCTTTCTGATTCAGCAAGTCTGAAATGGCAAATTCCAGCTTCCTTTTCTCTTCCTTCAACTGATCCCTCTCCTTTTCTGCCTTCATCAGTAACCATTTGTGCATCTTACATGTTGTGGCATCAGTGATCCTCTTCTCCTCTAACTCAGCCCTGGCTTCCATCAAAGCTTGTTCAGCCTTGGCCTTGTGGGCTAAAATAACCTGCTTCTCCCCCACTTCTTTTGCCACCTCTGCTTGAGAATTCCTAAGATCAATGTGCAGCTTCTTAACTTCATCTTGTAAGTTAAACTTCTGCTGCATGAAATCGAATGCATCCTCAGTTCTTCCCTCTCTTGTTTCTTTTATTGTGTCCCACAGCTTTGCCACTGCTTTGTTCTTAGCTTCTGGGCATACATCATCAATCCATTGCACAAAGCTGCACTTCAGTCCTTCCTAAAACAACAAAACAGAGTCCATAGAACTACCAAATTAATTCTTAACCTAATTGACAGTACACTGAAACACAAACCTAAATGACAGTATATCACGCACCTCATGCCCTTCGCGTGCTAAGAACCTCCTGCCTGTGTTGTACCGCTCAAATGACACAAACTTCTTAGCCACAAATCCACACTTACAGAGGACAACCTTATTCCCATCATCCCCACCATCGTCGGCTAAGCTGCAGAAATCGGAATCGTACACGCAGTTCATACTCTACCAATCACAATTGCAATCGAAAATTAGAGGGGCACATACAGCTAAATCTCTTCTAAATCAACAATCTCCGACGAGATATCGTGATGAACCCTAAAAATAGAGGAAATCATACCTCATCACTGTCGGATATCGGCCCGATCGACGACGTCTCCCCGTCGCTCCAGGAGACCATGGCGGCGGCGGCCGCCGCGTCGGGGGCGGCGGCGCGACAAGGAGAAGCTCGGGCGGGGATCTGGAGGTCGGAGAACAGCAGCGCATCGGGCAATGGCGGAAATGGAGGAGGGGAACGAGGAGCGAAGCGCAGCCAGCACTCATATCCCGAGCCCTAACGGATAATCGTAACGGGATTCCATAACGACTGGCCACGACAGCCCTGACAGTGGGCCAGCCTCGTCAGAACTAGCGTCAAACGCCTAAACACGCACGATCACGCGAAATCAGTGCTCCGCGTCGCGACTATGCCCCAATGTTGGTAGTTATGTGTCAAAAAACCCTAAGTTGGTAGCTCCGCGTCAACTCAGCACCAAATCTGGTAGCTATGTGTCATTTTCTCGCGCCTGGCCTAGCCTAGAAGTTTTTTTTTTCGAAACACAGTATAACGCAAACGCTTTTATAGTATACGCTCATCCTATAAACACACTCACATATATCTTATCTCTATGAACAATTCCGAGAGTCTGACCTGAGCTGACAGATCAGGTTCTGAGATTGATAAAGTCATCATAGACACCTCGCTGTGGATGAGAACGATATTCCGTCTAACCGATAAACATCAGCGTCACACCTCGAGTTTAAATTTTGGTGTGTTGAATACAACCACCCACCTAACCATCTTGCTACACAAGTTCTGGATTTGCGTCATGTCCATTCTTCTTCCTTCCTACCCGTGTCAGCGCGGTACTATGGCGTCCATTTTCTTCTCCTTTTCTTTTTTGACGTGCCCATTTTGGTTTTGAGAGGGCAAGCCATAGTGACCAAACGCAAATTAAAGTGTATGTCAAAAAATCTTGTATGAACATCTGTATTTGTACTATGTTTTATAAAAAAAAAATAACCTCGTCAAAGATGACATGGTTGCACAATTATGTTGGACATTTTTTTTAGAAACACATACGTTTATTTTACTATTATGAACGTACGCAAGAAATTGAGCCAGCATATTATATACCTAATAATAATAAACGAATGATGGCTTCTTGTGACACGTCATTCAATTGCCCCTAAAGTTAAAGAAAATTACCCACCACTATCACCGGCAAGTGGAAAAAACGGTTTGATTTTTTTTCCGTCCTATTATGTCCTCCCACCGTTCCTTTCAACAACCCCCGCCAAATTTTTGCCCGACCTACCAAACAGAGCTCTAGGTTCTTCCCTGACCTGCCACCACCCCTTGATTTCCATGAGCGGTGCTTCCTCTGCTCTAACACAAGGAGGAACGGAATCACCCACCGTTGATCCCCTTCTCGGGCCCTCCCCCGGCAGAGTTCCCATCTTCAACGCTTGCGATTTGGCACCCCCGCCCCCCAGAACTTGCTATCTGCCCGAGAGATGTCCGCTGCCGCCTCGACCCCGGAGTTCCGGCCGCCTTGAACACCTGTGGCTTTGGCCAATTCAACTCTACACCAAATGCTCTTGCACTTCCTCCGTGAAGGTAAAAAGGCCACTGCCACAATGGTTTTATGACCAGGTTGCGCTTCTCTGGATCCTGATGCTTTCTGCCCAATATGATCCATCATATATCTTCATTGATATATGTATGGACGAGCATGATGCGTGGATCGCCAGGCCAGTAGAGGCACACAGTTGCGCGCATGAAGCAGTGAAGCTGGGGCCTAGGACCGGTGGGGGTATCGCCCACGGACGATGGCAACATAGTAGGTTGCCGACGGATGCGCGCAGGTTCAGTCTCTTTCCCTTGACAAGAGAGAGCATGCAGGGGCGAGCGTTTGTTCCAAGTTTTTTTGAATTTTCCCATCGTCGATCAGGTTTCATAACCATGACCGGAATCGGAACAATATGCTTTTCCCATTGTTGATGAGGGTTTTGACCTGTGTTCATAGAGTTGTTTTGTACTAGTGTGATAGCAGTATCTAGTTGGTTATCTCTCCTCCATGTTCTGAATACAAAAATCTCGTGAGCTGCCTAATATGATCGAGATCCATAGGATGTAATTGTTATTAACTGTTGTGTTTGTTGTGACATGATGAATTGTTATAGGTCCTTCCTCGACGATTGAGGACAAGAGAATTTTGTGTTTTGTGTGTAGGTACCATCAACTTTATTGACATTTTTGTACTCTTACTGTTCGATAATCTTTGTTCTCAATTGAGAGAAATTCCCGTTGCTGTTCTACATCATCCATTCCACTTGGGGGTTTCCAACATCATCACCTCGCTCCACTCTTGATGTCGCCTTCACCGCAACGGCTTCATCTAGCTATGTGGAGAGGGCATGAGAGGGAGTCGAATCGAGGATGGTGCTCTCATGGGGTTCATTGCGGAGGGAGACAAAGGGCGGAGAAAGAGATGGGGACCGAGATAAAATGGAGGAGAAAGAGAGTAAAGATGGGAGACGCTTACAGGGTGAGCGGATAAGAGCGGTGACAGCGTGCGGTGGACCGCAAGGGAGCAATATAGTCTATTGCCTACTTCTCCCTCCGTTTATAATTATAAGGTGTTTTAGTCTCTGTCCACATTCAAACACGTTTTACTGTGTATGTTTACATATTTTATTATGCATCTAGACAATATATATAAAACATCTAAAACTAATTACATTTAAAAACGGAGGAAATAAATATACCTAGCTAGAGAGTGAGTTGTGTGTAAGGTAAGAACCGCAACCTCGTGGGTCAGAGTGATGCAATTCGAGCGCTCCTTAAGCATGCCGGGGCAGATGGATGGTGCGCACCCACTATCATCCTGAGCGAGACGTGCTTCCAGAACAACATTTGGTGATGGCCAGCCCATCTTTAAAACGTCATGGCTAGCATGGAATGGAACAGCTACTGCTGCCTCATTTAGGTTCAGTCAAGATCATCAATACAGTTGCAACTAACGCCTATATATGCATGCTCCATCGAGCTTAATTATGTGTCTGTGGTACATACACAAATTTATAAAAGCAGGTATATTCACTGTCAATAATTGAACATTGCAGCCTCTCCGAGTAAAGATCCATTAATCAAGTAAGCGCAAGCTTAATGGCTAGGTATGCCAGCAAGCGGCAAGCGGTGCAATACACAGCTGAGGACTGAGGTGACAACCTAGCCTTTTCCGGGACTGCATGGAAGCTCTCTCTTCAAAAAATGGTGTTAGAAAAGAATTTGCAATTCTCGAGCTACGGTGATCTCGTTTTTCTAGTGTGTACCAAATTGCATCGAAACATTTTCTCATATGTGGCCTGCACAAAAAAGACAAATGTTGGAAGACAAAATAGTCTTTTTTTACATTTTTAGAGCCACGAGTCTCTGGGTTTTTATGCAGACTACAATAGGGCGTATTATCTAGTAGCATAAAATATCTACATATATGTAGATAACGTGTGTGTACACACATTTTTTTCCTTAGTTTTTGTGAAACTTTAAAATATTATTTTCGAAATTTTGAAATATAAGATCCAAATCACCTTACTCGTGCTTACTCATGTTCTCTCTTTTCTCTAACGCGTGATGTTTGATCATCTCACCTGAGACGAGTGGGGTAGAACTCATGCATGTAGGCGACGTGAGAGCACATCAATTGCGACAAAAGAAAAATTAAGAAGACACGTCATCTGCCACCCTGCACTGCACACGACATCGACGGCTCTGCGCCGTCCAATCTTGATCGGTCGGACATTGTTTTTTTATAGTGTGGTTACTGGTCAGTTTTTTTTTTTTTTGAGCGGAGTCACTGGTCAGTTTTTTTTTTTTTTTGACCCGAGTCACTGGTCAGTGAATGATCCGGCACTTTCAAAACAAAACAAAAGAGGCCTTGCCAAGTTGGTTCCGAGTCCAGGCCGTCGGTGCCATTTCGGGAAGCCCACAGCCCATCCATGGCCCATAGCACACTGCTGCCGTTGGCGTGCAAATGTGCAACCGCATCCAAATGGATCAGTGGGACTACGCTTCGACTTTCTACAGGTTTTCTTACAACTGAACGGCTGAACCTAGAACAAAGTCACTTCTCTGCGGTGAGATGCCGAGATGGCTAGCGAATCTGAAGGAAATTCGGTGCAATCTAAACCAGCCACTCCTTGGCCGTGAAGAGCGATCGATGAACTGTTGTTTGTTTGGTAATAAAAACTGAATTGCTGCTTAAGTCTGCTTCGGCAGTAAACTGGATCAGCCGATCAAAATGGGAAGCACTGCGGTCTGTGAACCAGATCAAACTCATTGTTTACAATGGAATTTACTAGTATTAATTAGGAAAGGACACTATTCTAGTAGTACTTTGCACTGCATCGCTGATTTTAATCGTCAACATTATTTGCACAAGAGCTAGCAGAGCTACAATTAACCTGCCTGCAGTATATCCAGTTTACTCATCGTCGGAAGATACGACTTAACTGAGGCCTAACTAGGTACTGTAACTATCCAACGAAGCCTAGGACAATATAATACACGATTAACACGGGTAATGACGCCAATGTCCCGAATATAACCCTGAAAGGTTCAGCAAAACATACAGTTTCTGTCAGTGAAGCAAAAAGGATATTCAGTAATCTAGACGTGGTCAAGAACTCAAGATACTTACGCGGTGCTGAGTACATCAGCGTGCAAGCCATACTCCTTGGCGAACACGAACGTGGTAATGGACTGAGGAAGCGCGGCCTGACGACGATGCATCACCAAGTGAGGAAACAGCGTTAGTACACTGAACATGTCAGCTTTGTGGTACGTATCATTCAGAGATAAAGCCTGTAGATCGTGGAATACCTGTATGATGGCAAGACGCAGAACGTCGCCGCGGAGCCCAAGGGCGACGGCTCCGGCGGCCGTGGCCGCCGGGCCGGCCACGAACCGTAGAACCATGCCGAGCGCGGTCAGGCCGGCACCGCAGACGATGATCTTCTCCTGCAGCGCCATAAACAGGCCTGCATTGCGGCCAACCAAATTCGTAAGTAGATTCATGCCACTCGTTAGTTTCTTGAGATCGTTCTACGCTATCTATAGCTTACCCATGCTGAACATGGCGAGCCCAACCCCGGTCCTGGACATGATCAGCACGGAGCCCTCGATGATGCTCGGCGTCTGGATGTGCCACCTATGCACGAAGTTAAGTTCAGAAGAACGTGAAGTGACAGTGAGCAGTAAACCAGTAACAAACGGCACTCAGATATCCTCCCGAGTTGAATAAACGAAGGAAAACGCTATTCATCACCCGGGTGTAGCTACAGCCGGGTCCGACTCACAGCGCAACTCCCACAGTCCCGCTTTCCCTGCCCAGCGCAGCGCACAGAGCAACTCCCGCAGTCCCGCAACACACAGCGCAGCGCAGCGCACACCTCCTGCTGCTCGCGCGGCCACTCCGCCATGGCTCCTCCCACCACCTGCTGGCTACCGGCCGCCGCTCGCCGTAGAGACCGCGCCTTCGCACTGGAGTCAAGAGCTGCACAACGTCCGGCCGCCACTGGAACCCTAGATTGGTCGGGGGTTCACCCGATTTCACGCCAATGGATCTCCGGCGACCAGCGCAACGTCCGGCCGCCCCTGCAGCCCGCCGTCACGAGCTCGCGGCCTCGGCGTCCATGCAGCGCTTCCACAGGCGTGGCTCAACGACCAAAAGCTCCGCCGGACGGCCACCTCGAAGGCACCTGCCGGCGTCGCCCCCAACTGTGTTCGCCGCCGGCGCCGGGAGGAGCTCCCTCGACGGCCAGCTTCGTCCTCTCCGAGAGATCTACCGCCGGGGCTTGGCTCTGACGCGCCCGGCCGCCGCCGCATGCGCTCCTCCACGCCGGCGTGGCGGATTCGTGTCAGGCGAGCTCGAAACGGCCATGGCGGTGCCTCCATTGCCGGTGTGTTAGAATATGCAGTTAGCGTCTAACAATATTGTTCTGGTATTCTGTTAATATCTTTTGTATAGATAAGATTGACAGCAGTTAGCTGGTTAGGTTTGTATACGTGATGGACACGTTGTAATCCAGAACTGATCGCTATATAAAGAGGAGTATAGCCGGCCTTTAGAGCTGCGCTGATTGCCTTCCAATTCTTCCCCTCCTGTTGTTTTACATGGTATCAGAGCGAGATCGCATCTGAAAATCCACGCTCATCGCTATGTCTTCCGCCAACTCCTCGTTCTCCTCCGCCTCCTCTGCCGAGACCGGCATCTTCTCCTCCGGCGGTCTGTCCACCATGGGCGCCGCCTCTACAGGCCCATACACCTTCACCAACGTCAACATGATCCAACTCTCCCAGGAGAATTATCTCCTTTGGCGCACACAGATTGTGTCCGTGCTGAAAAGCCACCTGCTCATGGGCTATGTCAACGGGCTCTTGCCCTGTCCGCCCGAGCTCATAAAAAACCCCCATGCCGGAGATGCTGGAGCACCAGCGGAGATCCCCAACCCGGCGTACCAGAAGTGGATGCAGCAGGACCAGGCGATCCTGACCGCCATCCTCACCAACGCGTCGCCGGCCGTGGTCGGCATGCTCATGGCGGTGATCACGTCCCAGGAGGCGTGGTCCGTTCTGGAGAACAGCTTCGCCGCGCAGTCGGCGGCGCACTCCATGCAGATTCGTTTCAAGCTCTCCACCGTCAAGAAGGCGGACACGACAGTGCCGGCCTACTTCAACAAAGTCAAGACACTCGCCGACACGCTCGCCGCCATCGGGAAACCGCTCGCCGAGGAGGAACTCATCTCCTACCTCCTGGCAGGACTGGACGGCGACTACGACGCTCTCGTCGAGGTGGTGACGGGGCGTGAAACGCCCATCAAGCTGCGCGATCTGTACGCGCAGATGCTCAGCACCGAGAATCGCCTTGAGGCCCGCAAGGCGGAGTTCAACGTCAACGACCACTCCGCCAACCTCGCCTTCAGCCGTGGCGGCGCCCACGGTGGTGGTGGCAAGTTCTATCGGCCGGACGGCCGGTCTCTGCCTCCAATCAAGCCGCCAACCGATCACGGCCAGTACGGCCGTCCTGCAACTCCGTCGCCCTTCATCAACTCCGGCGGCGGGAACACATCTGGTGGTGGCGGAGGACACTCCTCTGGTGGCGGTGGCGGAGGAAACCGCCCGGTCTGCCAGCTGTGTGGCAAGGTGGGCCACATTGCCTCGCGCTGCTACAAGCGCTTCAAGAAGGACTTCTTGGGCGTCGGCAATGATGGTGGCGCCGCCGGTCGCCAAGCCGCCGCTGCCACGCACCCTGCTCATGGCGGGGAGACTCCATCCTACCCGATCGACCCCGCCTGGTATGCGGACACGGGAGCCACGGACCACCTCACCAACAACATCGACAAGCTGTCCATGAAGGAGGTCTACCGCGGCAACGATCAGGTCCACACCGCAAACGGTGCAGGTATGCGCATTCATCACATTGGCCAAGGCATTCTCTCTACTCCTTCGACACCTTTGCATCTTAAAAATGTGTTGCATGTTCCCTCCGTTACTCGCAATCTCCTTTCCGTTAAGAAACTCACACGTGATAATCCTGTTTTTGTTGAATTTCATCCGCGTGATTTGTTTGTGAAGGATCGGGACACGCGGGAAGTTCTACTTAGAGGGAGGTGTCGGGGTGGCCTCTATTCCTTGGAGCCATCCGTTATCAAGCAAGCGTTTGGGAGTCTTCGAGTGTCGCGAGAACAATGGCATTGCCGCTTAGGTCATCCGGCCTCTCAAGTGGTTCAACATGTTCTTCATCATAGGGATCTACCTTCAGAGTCTAGCAAAAATAATGCAGTTTGTGATGCTTGTCAACAAGGCAAAAGTCACCAATTGCCTTTTCCTATTTCTAGTCATGTAATCAAATCTCCTCTTGAGATCATTTATTCGGATGTATGGGGTCATACTCAAACGTCTACTAGTGGACACAAGTATTATGTCAGCTTCATTGATGGTTATAGTCGTTTCACTTGGCTTTATCTCCTTAAACAGAAATCTGATGTTTTTAAAGTGTTTCTTCAATTCCAAAGCCATGTTGAACGTCTACTCAATCATAAAATTGTTCATGTTCAAACGGATTGGGGTGGCGAATATGTTAGACTCAACAAATTCTTTTCTGACATTGGCATCACACATAGGGTCTCATGCCCTCACACACACCAACAAAATGGCACCGCTGAGCGAAAACACCGTCACATTGTGGAAACCGGTCTCACTCTCCTCGCTCATGCTTCTGTTCCGTTTCGTTTCTGGAGTGATGCCTTCACCACCGCATGTTTTCTCATAAATCGTCTCCCTAGCCGTGTCATCGACATGAAAACACCTCTTGAACGTCTCTTGGGTGAGGTTCCCGATTACACCTTTCTCAAAGTTTTTGGTTGTGCTTGTTGGCCCCATCTCCGTCCCTATAATAATCACAAACTAGAATTTAGATCCAAAAAGTGTGTCTTCCTTGGCTATAGCTCCTTGCATAAAGGATACAAATGCCTTCATATTCCTACAAATCGCGTTTATATTTCTCGTGACGTGGTTTTTGATGAGTCAAGTTTTCCTTTTGCAAATTTGTCCAATTGTGATCAAACCGCACCCTTGACTTCATTTCCTGCCTTGCCTGGCCAATTTCGTGATATTGCGCATACTACTCTGCTTCTTCCTAACCACGGTGCAGGTACAGGGAGAGGAGCGCAGCTACACATCGATCATACTGATCCGTCGCTGACTTTGCATGGCGACTCCTCGGGATCCAGCGACGCCATGCATCGCACGCCCGTGCGTACGCATACGCGCGAAATCGAGCCTGGCCCCGAGTCGGCCCGCTCGACATCTGATCCAGAGCCGCCTCCGTCCCCTGGTGATGGGCCGTCGTCTCCTGGCGCTGGACCATCCTCTCCATCGCCGGACTCCGCCACTGGGCCGACATCTCCATCGTCCTCAGCATCGAGCCCGTCCACGAGCTCGTCTGCGCCTGGCCCAGCTCCTCCAAGGCCTGGGCCCGTGACACGGCTTCGGAACAACATCAGATGCCCGTTCGATCGCAAGGACGGCACGATCGCCTGGCTCGCGACGTGCATGGCGCATGCAGCGTCATCTCCAAGTGCTGAACCGCGTGACTTCCGTGCGGCTCTATCTGTTCCGCACTGGAAAAACGCGATGGATGCTGAGTTCGATGCCTTGATCAAGAACAAGACTTGGCGACTCGTTCCTAAACCACCGGGTGTCAATATAATTGACTCGAAGTGGATCTTCAAAGTCAAGCATCATGCGGATGGGTCTATCGAGCGGTATAAGGCTCGTCTCGTGGCCAAAGGGTACAAGCAACGGCAAGGTTTGGATTATGATGATACGTTCAGCCCTGTTGTCAAACCAACTACCATTCGACTTCTTCTGTCACTTGCAGTCTCTCGCAGTTGGCATCTTCGACAGCTTGATATTCAGAATGCCTTCTTGAACGGTGTTCTTGATGAAGAAGTGTACATGCGCCAACCTCCTGGATATGAAGACCCAGCGCATCCTGGTCATCTCTGTCGCCTTGATAAAGCTCTCTATGGATTGAAGCAGGCACCTCGTGCATGGCACGCTCGACTCAGCTCTGTCCTCCGCACTTTTGGGTTTGTTGCCTCGGCCGCTGATACGTCCCTCTTCATTTTTCGTCGCTCTGATGTGGTCACATTTCTGTTAGTCTATGTCGACGATATCATTGTTCTCAGCTCTTCGGCTCATGCACCTGATCAGCTCATCAAGGATCTGCGGACAGAGTTTATTGTCAAAGATCTTGGCCCGTTGCATTTCTTTCTTGGCATTGAAGTGCGTCCCTCTGCTGCCGGTGGTCTCTTATTGTCTCAGCGGAAATATGCATCTGAGTTACTCCGACGGGCTGGCCTGCTTAAATGCAAACCTGCTCACACTCCCATGTCCGCCTCCGATAAACTGTCTGCCATGGATGGAGTCTTGCTCTCTTCAGAGGATGCTACGTTATATCGCAGTATAGTCGGTGGACTTCAGTACCTCACAGTAACACGGCCTGATCTCTCCTATGTGGTCAATCGTGTTTGCCAGTACCTTCATGCACCTCGTAGCAGTCATTGGGCTGCCGTTAAGCGGATTCTTCGCTATGTTCAGTTTACTCTGTCACTTGGATTGTCCATTCATCCAGCTGTTGATGATTTGTTGTCTGCCTTTTCTGATGCTGACTGGGCAGGGAATGTTGATGATCGGCGATCAACCGGGGGATATGCTATCTTCTTTGGAGGGAATTTGATCGCCTGGAGTGCTCGCAAACAGGCTACGGTTTCCAGATCTAGCACTGAGTCAGAGTACAAAGCTCTCGCCAATGCAACGGCCGAACTCATTTGGGTTCAATCCCTTCTTGGTGAGCTAGGTGTCTCGCTTTCTCGAGCTCCAGTATTGTGGTGTGACAACATTGGAGCCACTTATCTCTCAGCAAATCCTGTATTCCATGCTCGTACCAAGCATATCGAGGTAGATTTCCACTTTGTTCGAGAGAGAGTCTCACAGAAGCAACTAGTAATCAAGTTCATCTCCTCAACTGATCAAGTTGCTGATATATTCACCAAGCCACTCCCGGATCCTGCATTTAGATGGTGTAAGCGCAATCTCAACTTGCTAGACAGTTGAGATTGAGGGAGGGTGTTAGAATATGCAGTTAGCGTCTAACAATATTGTTCTGGTATTCTGTTAATATCTTTTGTATAGATAAGATTGACAGCAGTTAGCTGGTTAGGTTTGTATACGTGATGGACACGTTGTAATCCAGAACTGATCGCTATATAAAGAGGAGTATAGCCGGCCTTTAGAGCTGCGCTGATTGCCTTCCAATTCTTCCCCTCCTGTTGTTTTACACGGTGGAGGTTAGATTTTCTGGGGATTTTTCAATGTTGCATGGAGTGTGCGTTTTAGCTACATGACTGTAGCTTTTTTGCTTTGTGAGTATGGGCAAAGTGCTACACTGATTTGTTTTGGTGACGTTTTGCTACAACTGAACGGGGATTTGTTACATGGGTTTTTGGATTTTTGCTACGTGACATTGTTAAAAGTGCTACATCTTTTTGCTACACGATCGTAACTCTTAGATTTTTTGTTGCACACAGTGCTACATGTGATAAAAAAAGTTGTGTTTGACTTTTTTTCTACATTTTATCGAACACAACATTTTCTGAAATTTCTTTTACTACATATCGATGTTACACGTATGTTAAAAAATGCTACACGCGAACCGTTTTTGTTACATAGATCGGACACGCGGGAGCGGTTCACTTAAATAAATCCGACGGTGGGGGAGGCGGCTGTAGCAATGGTTTGCTACAGCCGACTGTCGGCTAGCATTTGCCATAAACGAAAGGTACTCTATACCCATCGATTTGCCAAAGTTGTTCCCTACTTTGCCTCAAAGTTGATTTAATTATTTATTCGGATGTTCCACTAACATGAGGTATCTGTTCTGCTTCTATTATCTTAGCTTGCTAAACACTTACAAGCGCTCCCGCAAAAAAAAAAAAGCACTTACAAGCGCGTACATATTCCCTGAGCCGATGCCTATTTGGAATATAAGAAGTCCAGGACATTATTAATTGTACGGATTAAGTTACTGTTCTAAATAGACCTTCACGGTTTAATGTTAGGCCTAGCACGCTTTTACGTTTGCAGTTGTTGTTATAATGGGGAGTATCATATAGTGGTACCATGAATATAATACTATCTCAATAGTGGGTGGTAACATATGTGTAGTACTCCCTCCGTACTTGAAAGAGTGTACATATATTTTTTATAGTAAGTCAAACTTATTAAAATTTGACCAAGCTTATAAGAAAACGTGCCACCATTTATGACACAAAATTAGTATCAATAGATTCGTTTTGAAATAAAGTTTCAAAATATATCAATTTGATGTCATACATATTGTTACATTTCTCTATAAATTTGATCAAAATATTAAAATATTGACTTAGTATAAAAGTTAGATGTACACTCTTTAAAAAACGGAGGGAGTATCATATAATCATGTATTTATTAGGCTACAGACTCATCTTGTCTCGAAATCCGTTAGGTTACGGTATCTACTTATGATACCACCATCACCTCTCTCCTCGTTAAATACTTGCCACATCACCATTTTTACCTATGTGGCACTTATGTTACCACTTATGTTACTCCCATTATGACTAGTCTTACGACCTTTAAACGCGTCTTCTCACAATTTAGAAGATACATGAAAATGGACATCAATGAAATACCATATAGTATGAACTCCCAAAAGGTCGGAGCGGTGCTTACATTTTCGAAGGGAAATATATAAAAACATATATTGTTGGTTCTCCACAATTTGAGGGATAGAGGCTTGCATCGCACAATCTCGTGCAGGAGAATAAAAAAATTGGGCTAAATTAGGAACAATAATGCATACTGAACAAATATGGTGACTTTTCCATGGATGTTAACAAATCATTTATGTTTCTGAATTCCCTAAGCATCAAATTAGTTAGAAAGTTTATTCTTTACAATATCAATATTTTAAATTTAATAATAGCAATTATACGTGATTTTTATTTGAATTTATATATTTTTGGAGTTGTCAAAATGATGTAGGACTGTCCCTTAAATTTTCTACCATGCTTATTTGTGCCCTAGGCTCGATCGCTCACCCCATCGGCAATGCTAAATCCTTCCGTCTCTCTCGTCTTGCGTTCAAATTAACTTCTAAAACTTTGAAACATAAAGAAGGAAACCCATTGAAAATAAGATATACCCCGTCCCAAAATATAGAACAACAGCAAAGCAGTTTGTCCAAAGCAAGTTGGGTTAGGAACTTAGGATAGATCATAGATGAAACCAGAGAAAATATAAGAGACAAAGTTTGGCATTTGTACGCGCACACTACACAGCCAAGTCTCAAGTTATCGTACCTGTTTGTGACGCAAGACCAGGCGACCCCGAGGACGCCCGCGTAGACGTTGGGATTTCGCGCCACCTTGAGCCCGACCGCTCTCACCAACGGCCAGACCGACTCGCGCTGCTTCGTAATCGCCGCAACGCGGCCGCCCTCCACGTCGTCGTCGCACGCCGGCGTGTCCAGCTTCCCGGCGACGCCGCAGGCCCGCCTCGCCTCGAACGCGAGAAGCAGCAGCGGGAAGTAGACGATGATCTGCACCACCGATATCTGCACGACGAGGTCGCGCGCCCAGTCGCCGTACATGGCGTCCAGCAGCGGCACGCCCACCACGAGCGTGTTGTTCAGCGTGGCCAGCGAGAACCCGGTGATGCACCACGAGGAGGCAGCCAGCTGATGACCGCCGTCGCGGCGGGAGCAGCATCGCGTGGACAGGGCGGCCCAGGCGGCGAGAGCGAGCACGACGGCGAGCTTGGAGAGGGCGTCGGCGGCGAGGACGCGGTAGTTGAGCGCGTAGGGGTCCATGCGCGCGGCGAAGTCGAAGGCGAAGAACGGGACGGCGAAGTAGGCGACGAGGCGGTTCACGGCGTCGCACTGGTCCGGCGTGAAGAGCTTCCACCACCTCACGGAGCCGTAGCCGAGGCCCAGGGCGAAGTAGAGCGGCGCCATGGCGGCCACCACCTTGTACACGTCGGCCCATCCTATCATCTCCTCTCCACCTTGCAAGCGTCTGAAGTTTGATGCATGTGCTGCAGCTAGCGCCGTTTCTTGGTGCCTACATAGACATGGAGCGGGCTCCATGCATGTATACGGAGCATGCAGTACATTTTGTGGTTTGCAAAACTTGGCATCGAACATAAAGTAACAAAATGATTCAATTCCAGCATCAGTATCACCTCACTAGGTAGCCTATGCCATAGTGCGCCCGAATCCTCATGTTTGTTCCTCTGTTGGCCCCTGCCTTCCTCCCCGCTAAGGCCGGCAATGGGTCAGGTATGGTCGGGTCGACCTATTCCAGACCCATGCCCATATAACAAATGGGCGAGGGTCTCTGCACATGACCCTGCCCTTGGCTCAGATCTTAGACCCATGCCCATACCCGTCGGGTCACCCGACCCGATGGGCGACCCATCGGGTCTGTAGGAAGCACCTCGCATCAGAACACAAACAACTCCAAATTTGTAACATACACAAGTGCAGCTAGAGGATTCACCTCGTGCCGGCAGGGAGTAGGGGACGGCAGGGGGGAGCTGCAACGTGCGACGGGGCGGCGGCGTCGGGGACGGAAGGGAGTAGGCGACGGCAGGGAGTTGGAGACGGTGGCGTTGGGAGATGCAACAGCGGCTTCGCTCGGTCGATGTGTTGTGGACTAAATTGGGCTGGGCTGTGCTGAACTACTGGACTGGTTCTGGCTGGAGTGGACTAAATTGGTAGTGGGCTATGTCATTTCTTACAACGGGACCCCACATGTCAGCTAATCGGGTTGCCCATCGAGTCGCCCATGGGTAGACATATCTGCACATACCCTACCCACGACTAATCGGGTTGCCCATGGACGAGACCCATGAGTGAACATAGCGACCCATACCCTACCCATTAGGGTCGGGTGCCCATGGGCGGACGTGCCCATGGACGGAATTGCCGGCTTGACTCCCCGCCGCTTTACCACCCGGTTGCGGAGGTGGAGGCGGTTTAACCCTTTTTTTGCATGGTGCATTGGGATAAAGCGTCAAGTTACATTGCATAGCACCCGGACTAGTGCGTCATGGACTCATGGTTCTATAACATCGCCAATCATCATAGGTCGATGCGCAATGTGATGTATCATGACACTTACCTCCAGGTGCCGTGCAATGTACCATGACATCCTTGGACGGGTATCATGAAAAAGGTTAAAATGTGGAAATTTTCAAATCCGACCTATTTTGTGTTAAAATTTCATAAAAAATGTCGGTTATATCAATTTTCACAATGCTGGGTAGCTCCTAGGAACCATTCCCAGTTTTTCGTCCTAGCCGCATGATTCCTATTCTCCTTATACATCAATTACGACTAACCATTCGCTCCCTAATATTAGGGAGTAAATGCCCTCTCCTTAAACTTGCTCTTTGGAAAACTAGATCAAGGAGTGAATGTCGGCTATTTATGTGGTGGGGGCTGACTCAGAGTCACCCGGGTGCGTGGCAAGGGCTTCACCTCCATCGTCTCACGAACCACCAACGACTGAATTGCATACATCCCTGCCCAGCCCCTCCTCAAATCTGACTTTCGCCGGTTTGTCGGCGCCCATGCCATTTCTCTATGTCACACACCACTTTTTTCTATGACGCCGGTGACCTGCACCTAAATCCTAGCTAATTTGGTGTCGGTGACCCGATCCCACCCCCTAAGTCTATTCCGAACCCACGCCGGCGCTGCAGGCTAGCCATGTTGCTCCGCTTCAGCTCATCGTCGCTTTGTTCGACGTGACAAGTTATGACATTGCGGACTCAAGTGGTGGGCATGCAGATTGGGGTGGTGGTGGAGTAGGGTAGATCAGATCAGGAGAAATGAGAGCAGGGACGGATCCATATAGGTGCATGGGTGTGCACTGCACACCCAAATTTTTGGAAAACAAATCATATGTATATATTACATAATAGGTGTATGTGTCAACGGTGCTATAGTTTTGAACAAAATAAGTACTTAATATCAATCTAATCTTAAGATATTATGGTTGTGTACTACTTCTTCTCTAATTTGTGCTGAACTTTTTAAATTTTAGCTATTTGAACCCTTTATATAGTAGCCAAATTTTTTTTAAACACCCAAATTTGAGAACCTGATCCGTCCCTGAATGAGAGGGGGAAGGAAGAATAAGAACGGAGATAAGGTGCACATGTAGGGTGGGGCCCACCCGGTGTGCTGCCGTCGACAGGTGATCGTGGCCACCATCACCCACGAAAGACGGAAAGAGCGATTTGGTTAGATATCTATGACACTTTCTTTATTTATTTTACCTTGGAATATGCCTAAATTTGACCCTACCGGTCATTTCGCCAGTGCAAAGCAATCTGCATAACGGGCTGCGGCCGCACCCCATAGACACTCTCGACCGTTGCAGGTGCGTACCAACTTCATGGAATAAGACTCCCCATGCACTGAATTACAAATGGTGTCACGGCTTTTAAGTATAGTACACGCAACTAAGAAGACTGTCCAGGAAAAATAAGAAACACAAAGCATATGTGTTTTTTTTAGATAAAAGCATATTTGTCGTCACCATACTCATATTAGGAGCGTGAAACAGGTTTTCGCCCCGCTTTATAAATAAAGCACCAACCACCATTCAACCGACAAATAAACGCAACACCACACACGCTGGGGCAGCAGCAAACGCAAACACCCAAAGAAAGGAAAAGCAGAAAGAAAAAGAGACAAAGGTGGAACGACTAAACTACGAAGACCCGAAACCGCTGCGCCCTCTCCGAAGAAGTACCACCACGCTTCTAGCTTCGAATCATCTCGTACCAAGTAGCACCTTCAAGAAGGGAAGCTCACGCTGCCGCCCGGACCAGCACACTGGTCCTAGCGTTTCCCCCGTCACACTCAGGGAGATGGACGATGGATAACCACGACGCCCTTCAGCAAGGGAGGATGCCACCCAAAGGCGGCACCGCGTCGGTGTCGGCCGAGCCAGCAAAGATTTCTCCCGAATAACCATGTCCGCAATCCTGAACAATCCGATGCACAGGAGCCCGCGAGGGCGAGGCCTCGCCACCACCAGACTCACCGCCCGCCACCATGCGCCAACACGGCCACCAAGTCAACATCGTCGTCTCTCCGAAGTATCCGTCACGAGGGTCGCAGGACGGAGGCCAAGAGGGCTAATACTGGGGAGAGCAGAAACCGCGACCGCGCGGGAGGGAACTACCTCCACCGCCGAAGACGGTAGTCGACCGGACGGGGCCACAGAGCACACCAGTTCCCTAGGTCCGGCCGGGCCCGCCTGGCCCGTAAAGCCCCCGTGGGGGCAAACCAATCCTACAAGGGTCTGGCCGGGTCCAGAGCGGACCCGTGAAGCCCGTTGCCACGCTGCAACAGGCCGGTCGCCGTCGCTGCTACCCTGCACCGCCCACCTCGCCATCCGTTGTCGAACGCGCTGCAGAAAAAACCAGCTCAGCCCGGTTCAGATGAGTCCTTAGGGCCCCGCCTGGGCCCCAGGCCCCGATCTGGATCACCAGGGCCCGATCTGGGCCAGGGACCGATCCAAGCCACCATGGCTGGACACGGCCGAGCGAGCCTAGTTTCCCTGCAGCTCGTCGTCGCCCACAGCGCTGCGCTGCCCCGCAGCCCCGCGTGCGCCGCCGCCGCCACGACGCCCCCCGGCCACAGCCGAACCAGAAGCCTCCGAGGAGCACCGCCGCCTAGAGGAAGGAGCCCCGCCTCCACCAACCAGGCGCGGGGAATGACAGGCCGCCGCCGCCGGCGCCGACCGGGCCGCGCCCGGGGGCCGCTGTCGACGGCGGCGACAGGGGATGCGGGAGAGAAGCTCCGAGCGCGAGGAGGCTGCGGTCGCGGTCAGCCGCCGCGGGGGCGGCGCGGCCGCGCGAGGGAGGAGGGAGCTTTTTTTCCGTGAGAGCCTCTCCTCTCAACGCGGGCGCGGCCTCGCAGGCTGGAAAATTTCAACCGTGTGTAACTAGTCTCAAATGGAAATCTCAATTGTGCCTGAATCTAGAGGTGTCCGCCACTCACAAGGTGCGTGAGAAACGGATGCAGGTCTTTTGGCATCCAAAGCAGTGAGCCGTTGAAACTCTTGTATTATCTGACTAGTTGAATGCCCGTGCGTTGCACCGGGTGCATAAATTATAATGGTTACACACAAATCGTATCAGAATGTAAGGATTGTATGATAGCTAGATAGCCACGGAATAACGAAAAAAATAGGCAGATGTAGATCAAACAATTATCCAATAAAAATAACAATCCATAACAATTTAGTCGCCATAAATTAACACAATTTGATCTCATAAATACACATATATTTGCAACTTACTTGTTTGATTGAGATAATAAGTAATAAAAATGTTAATTCATATACATTTACTTAACTTGTGCCAAATTTAACGCAGGCTGCCCACAAAAAAACTTCCCTCCATTGTGCCACATGTAAGAAGCCAAAATATGACAACTCAGATCAAATCAAAATAAGACAACCTTTTGCAGCCAAACTGACGCAAAATTTGTCAATGGCTTCACATACGAACAACCATTGACAAATCTCATGACACATGCTAATCATCTTCATCATTGCTTAGAATCCATTTATATCCCGCCCAATGACTTCCCTTCCCTGTTCACTCGTGATTCGTGTTGGTGGCGTGGCAGCAGCTTCCCTCTGCGCATACCACCGCTCTGGCCAGTATGGTGGCAATGGTTGTGACTCTTGGTCCCAGACCAAGCTGCGCGCCTGTAGCCATGAAGGTGATGACCCGCTTCAAACTGAAGAATGGCCACTATGTAACAAATCAACCAATAATAGTTTAATTTGTGAGCAGTGTACATTAGCAAAGACAAGATTCAATCTTTCCCAATCAAGTTTCCTCATAGTTAGTAGTACACATCAGTGTACTACTCACTTGGTAGCAGCTTTAATGCAACAATAGAAAAAGAGTATTCCATCAGATAAGTACATATCATTTCTTTACTGTAAATAAGAACTAAAGCTAAATTATATGGCAACTTGGGAGCTCCAATGCTGGTACAAATGAAGTTTTTACAATGGCCGAAGGCATTATTCGAAAGTTAGGTTACATTTTTTTCTTACACCTCCACCATAGTTAACATCTGCAATATATGATGCATCATACTTGAGCTAGATTTAAATGAAACCAAAATTGTAGGAGAGCTTCTTCTGCATTTGAGGCCAACGGGGAGCAAAGCATTGTTTAGTGTACTATGATACTGAAGGACATGTGAGGGCTTATCGGGTTTTGTAGCACTAATGATCTAATTTGGAGCTAGATAGATTTTGGCTCAGTATTTTGAACTTTTGAAGGTGAGAGATGGAGTACCAGGGCGAATAGGGAGAAGTACATATATAGTATTTACCTTCAGCGAAAAGCCTAGGGAAAGTGGCGCAACACAATACTGAACCAAACACTTGATCACATAGCTCCTTGGATGTCTGAGCTGCACATGCAGTAAAGGTTGAATCATATAAATCTCCGACCAAAGCAAAAACAAATGGGAAGGAAAGTAAAAAATGCAATGGTTGACGGACCAAAGCAAAGAACCATGATACTGAATTTAAACCTAGTGCCAAGAATGAACACACAAGCATTGCTATTAAATAAAATCTAGAACCAAAACTATACAAATGTATTCAGTGTGATGTAACAATAATTATGCCTCAATTCTGTATCAGCTACCAAATTAGTTTTGATTGACCAGCACATAAAAAGTAAGAGATATATTGGAACATTATTTGTCAACTTTGAGAAATTCATAAGCAGCACAATCTCTAAGATATGTACCATGTATTTCATAGTTGTTCAATTGTTGGGCACACAAATAACCGAAGGGCTCAAATACCAAAAAGAAATAAAACTGGAGTGCGGGACGGAGGGAAACAAAGCACAACGAAAGGGATGTCGTAATGCAACAAATGACGTAATGAGGACAAACCGTAGCAAGCTAGTCTAAGCGACAAAAAAAAATTGAGCTCAGACGAACAGAAGCATGAGAAGTGACTAACAAATAGATTGAAACGAAATTTAAATGGTAGGGTTATGGTTCCTACTCATGGCCCTCACGGAACCTTCCAAGAGTGGTGAAAGTAATCAAAGGAGTAATATTTTGAACTAAAGGAAGGCAAGATTGCAACTCAACCGTTTATTCCCCAAAACAGAAAATGAAGAAAAATAGCAGATTAGAAAACACGAAATTTGATTTGAGAACTTCTCACCAATCAACGCAAGTTTATCAAGTAGAAGCTCTGCCGTCCTCCCCTCCCGCTCTGCCCCTCGTGCTACGTATCAATCTTTTCCATCTCCCATAAAAGAGAGAGTAGGGGAGAGATATACATGATGATTGCTACAATTCTGGCAAAGGAAAGATCCAAGATAAGCTTGTACTATCATCCTACAAATATCATTACTCAGGCTGCACTCTAAAATCACACCATTATCTATGTAGAAAGAATTACCTCAGAGACTTCTGTACACGGTACATCATGAGATTTCGCCTGAAGGTTATTGAAAGCAGAGAGATTTTGAAGATCCAGTAACAAATGTTGAAACATTATCGTAATGCTTATCTGCTGCCGCATTGTCATTGCTCAATTGATTACCAAGCATCCAGTATTCATCCATGGAAATGTTGAGATGCTGCATGGATTCAAATATATGCACTAATTATAATTTAATAATTGAAGTAATGAGACAAAGCTTTATAAAAATCATCAAGGTCAAATATGCCTTGCTTGCATCCTCAGCTAGTTTGTCAGATTTGCTATAAAAAAATTTAAGACAACTTCAGAAAATAATTTGGCAGCTTATCCTTCTTCATTTGAACTGGTATGACCTAATTTCATACTGGTCTAACTCTAGTACAACCTGATAAGGGTCTCCGGAAATAAGAATACATTCAATACATGCGACACTTGCTCTTGGCCTTCACATTCTACTCTCTTGTACAACCTACCTCGCACTGAACAAACATTTGTGAGTTTATTTCGTATAGATCTTGTCAGATTAAGTGGAAAGGCGTAAAGTAGAAAAGTGAGTATGAAATGCAGTAAAATCAAATACCAAGTATGATAGCAGCACATCAGTGTGCTGTTCCTGATATATGTGACATTGCCTTCAAGGAGATTGGCTCGGGTCTTACCGTCGGGGAGGCTAGCATCCTAGGCGATAGGAGATTTGCCGTGGAATCAGATACGTGGAGCAAGGAAAATGCATGGATAATAAATTATTCACCACCACATTTCAAGACTTCTTTCGCAAATCTTTGTCTTCCACAACCAAAATTAAAATTAAAATCAATAAAGGGGCATTTGTGTTGTTTTATAAATGATAATATTTGATACTTAGTTTAGTCTACTATAACCTACTAAAGTGTAACTCCAAAGGTTATCATATTTTAGCATTGAAACATCAAAACCAACTGGTGCTCTACCGAGGAACATGGAAGATATATTCCTCCACATGTTAATTCTGTGTCATGTCTATTTTCCTCTTAATCTCTGGTGCCCATATCATGTCAATGGAAACAACTCTAAATTACAGCATAGCCGGCTGCTGGTATGCTAAACTACCATACCAGAAGGTCATAGGCGAGACTGGACCAAAAGTGAGATGCAGATTAAGCAATTCATCCGGCTTATTATTAACCCAGCCTTATTACTGAAAAACTAAGCCGACAAGCTCACAAAAAATTACGCCGTGCAGGTATGCTATTGGTCGTAGGCCACCACAGGCACCCTTTTTGCCGATGAGATCGAGATCCTGTAAAGCCATCGGCCGCCATTCTTGGTACCGCCGCTTGTCTAGGAGCCTGGCTTGCACCCTACTGTGGCTGCTTCTCCTCGCCGGCAGACGAATCTGTGAGGGCCTCGGATCGAGAGGGGATGCTCGAGGTCCTGGGGGAATGGCAGCAGGTTTTGCCAAAGACCGCAGCAGCAGGCTCCAAACGAGAGAAGGGAAGGGAGCCGTCGTCAGAACTCAGAAAGGGCAGGGGTAATGGGTCGGGCAAGGGGAGAATGAGGGGAGGAGTATCTTTCCTTCTATCTCGACGACTTCCTCCCGCTTTCTCGGCCGGCGACGACGCCAAGCGGTAGACAACGCGCGCGTTCTCGGCCGGCGACGACAACTTCCTCCCGCGTTCACGCGGCGAGTCGCGCCGCGCTCCATCTCCGGGGGCGAAGAGGCGGTCGGGGAGGGAGGAGCCGAGCGGGGGCGGGGGAGGGAGCGCCTCCGCCGCGCCCTCCCAGCGGTTGTGGAAGAAGGTGCGCGACCCAGGCGGCGGGGGCGGAGGGAGCTCTTCCTCCTCCCGTGCCCACCCGCGGCCCGCGTGACGATCGTGGTTCGGCGGGTCTGTGGGGAAGCGCACGCGGTCCACCATTGCGACGGAGGAGAGGGGGAGGGAAAGCAGAGCCCAGGGTTTAGGTGATTCGTACGGACGGATAGCAGCAAATCGGAGGCGTGGGTGGCGGCGGCTGAGCATGGCGTGAGGAGAAGCGACGAGGGTGGGCATGAATCCGCGTACTCGCGAGACGAAGGGAGCGGGACGTTTTTTTTTTTGAGAATCAATAATATATTACGACAGCAAGCCGCCTCATTAAAAACCTTCCAGTCCCCTTAGGTACCCTGGTAAGGAAAAGAGCGCGTCAGAAACTTGCTGCGTCAACCAGGCTTACAGTCCTTCTCGATACAGGCATCAAGGAAGGTAGGGGTATAGTTTATCCAGAGACAACGTCTCCTGGTCGAATTACACTGTTTGGCACACAGATGAGCCAATTCATTAGCTAATCTAGGGAGAAAGTTTAAGGAAAATGAAGTGAAGTTCCCAGCTAGCTCTATAATTTCTGTCAAAACCGATGCTACCTCAGAACGGTCAAAATTAGAGGACCTCCACAGATCCACCAGCTGCTTAGCATCGGTCTCAATCACCACATCCTGGATGCCACAACCCATGGCTAGTTGTATTCCATCCCGAACAGCCAGAGCTTCCATCGCCAGTGCACTAGAGGCAGAGGCATACCAAATTGCTTGTGCACGAACAAGTTTCCCATTATGATCACGAAGGCCCACCCCTGTACCTCCGTTGTGAAGCATCTCTGAAAAAGCACCATCAACATTAATTTTCAGCTTACCTTCAGGAGGCGGGCACCATCTTACCTTCGGTTTTGCTAGCCTCTTGTTGTTCTCCTTTCCCGTGGAGACAAGATCATGGACTACATCACACGTCCACTTAACGGATTGCTGGATCGTTCTCGACGTCTCACCGTGCCGTTGCGCATTCCTTTCCATCCAAACCGCCCATGCTCCACATAAAATGATGCAGCAGTCCTTACTGGTCACTTTCAGCTCGTCAAGCATATCAAGCGCCCATGAATCTGGGTGTAATACTGGTAGTTTCGTGCCCACTGCAGTTTTTATTTCCATCCAAAATAACTTAGCCCAAGTACACTTAAAAAGCGCATGAAATATAGTTTCATTGTCTCCGCAAGCTTCACAAAAACTGATCTTCTCAATATGTCGGTCATGTAAAATCCCTCTGGTGGGCACAAACTTGTTGATAACGCGCCACCAGAAATTACGAACTTTGGGTGGTACCGAAATTTTCCAAAGCAGTTTCCAAGTGTTTGATTCTGTACCCGAGGACGTACCCGCAGAATTGTTACGACCATGATGTAGAAGAGCTGTGTAAGCTGTTCGGACCGTGAAGTACCCAAGTTTTTCCGGCAGCCAAGCCCAATTATCTTCCAACATCCTACCCACTGGAATTCTCAAAATAGCCTCAGCATCCGTATGGATAAAATTATCATGAACCTTGTCAATATCCCACTCTCCTGTGATCGGATGTAACAGTTCATTCACCGTAGTGATAGTGCTCTCCAACTTCTTCACCAGAGGCTTCTTATTATAATTATCCGGTATCCATGGATCGGACCAAGCATTGATAGAAGTACCGTCACCTACCCGCTTAATAAGTCCAAGTTTAAGGGCATCACGGCCGTGTAGGATAGCTCTCCAAGTATGAGATGAACCTCTTTTCCGAGTAGCCGACATAAAATCTCCAGCATGATAATATTTGCCTTTGAGCACTCTAGCACATAGGGAGTTAGGGTTTGTGAGAAGCCGCCAACCTTGTTTTGCTAACATGGCCTGGTTAAAAAACTCAAGATCCTTGAATCCCATACCTCCCTCTCCTTTCGGCACAGCTATGTCCTTCCATTTCTTCCAATGCATTTTACGTTTCTTCTCGTCACCTCCCCACCAAAAGCGAGCAATAATACCGGTGATTTTCTTAAGCAGTTTCTTCGAAAGCCTAAAACAGCTCATTGAATAGGTAGGAATCGCCTGACAAATGGCCTTTATCAACACCTCTCTACCTGCACTGTTGAGATGCTGAGGCACCCACCCGTTCACCAATCTTTTAATTGTAGTGAGAATACCCTCAAACTGTGCATCTGTAGATCTTCCAAGAGCTGTAGGAAGACCCAAGTATTTCTCAACTAGTGCTTCATTAGTAATATCAGCCGCAGTATGTACCTCCTGTTTAATCTCCACCGAGCAATTGGCGCTAAAAAATATTGCGGACTTTGATTTATTAACCAATTGCCCCGAACCAATATGGTACATCTCTAAAATCTCATTCAACCGTTGAGCTCCTGCTGCTGTAGCTTGAGTGAAAATAATGCAGTCATCCGCAAAGAGCAGATGTGATATCCAGGGTGCGTGAATTCCCACCCTTATGCCTCGCGACAAATGACCTGCACCAACATATTTTAACAAACAGGTAAGGCCCTCAGAGCAAAGAAGAAAAAGATATGGACTTATCGGATCCCCCTGTCTAATGCCTCTCGAGGGTTTGAAATTCTCCGAGTAGACACCATTGACCCGAACAGAGAAAGAGGCCGTCTCCACACAAGCCATTATCCTGTCAATCCAAAAATTTGCGAAACCCAATTTTTCCATGATCTTCCTCAGATACAGCCACTCCACACGGTCATAGGCCTTTGCCATGTCAACCTTTATAGCACACGCCCCTGTTTTTCCTTTCTTACGCTTTAAATAATGAATGCATTCATAAGCGGTGAGGACATTATCTGTAATTAGACGCCCCGGGACGAAGGCGCTTTGTTCTTCCGATATCATCTCGTCGAGAATCGGCCGTAGGCGCAGTGAAAGCACCTTGGACACAATTTTATATAGCACATTGCATAGAGATATTGGTCTGTATTGAGCCAGACTAGTGGCGTTCTTAACTTTGGGGATCAAAACCAACACTGTTTTGTTTATCTCATCCGGCATCACCCCCGTGTCAAAAAACAGTTTAATAGCATGACAAACTGGCTCCTTAAGGACATTCCAATGTCGAATGTAAAAACCCGCCGTAAAACCATCCGGACCCGGTGACTTGTTCGGATGCATCATAAAAAGGGCTGCCTCAATTTCCATATCAGAAATCGGCGAGCATAGCTTTTCGTTCATTAAGTCGGAGACTTTCCTCGGAACCAGATTTGTGACCAAATCCGGATTAACACCAGCACCGGCTGTGAAAAGATGTTTGTAGAAATCAATAGCAGCCAGCTCCAAATCAAACTGAGTAGTAACCGTCACACCATTGTCAAGGCGGAAGGACTTAATTTTATTGTGCCTGGCACGTTCTCTGGCTTTTGCATGGAAGAAGGATGTATTACGGTCACCTTCTTTCAGCCATTGAACGCGTGAGCGCTGTTTAGCTATCGCCTCCTCCCTAGCCAGCAGTTCCGACATACGATTCATCAACGATTTCTCCTCCCTAGAGGGACCCGAGCCAATCGACCTGGCTCTCAAAACTTCCAGTCTATGCCTCATGTATTTCAGTTGTTTATTAACATTACCAAACTCGTTTCGGCTCCATGACTGTAGCCTTCTCCGAACTCCAGTAAGACCTTCCGCAATAGTCGTCAAATCCCCTCCAGTAGTGATCCAAGCATCCTCTACCGTATGCAAATAATTCTCATGTCTTGTCCAAGCATTTTCAAAACGGAAGGGTTTAGCTCCCTTCATTTCATGAGTATCCACCGAATTAGCAATGTTGATCAATAATGCACAATGATCAGATTGGGTCGTCTGAATATGATTGACCTCCGAATTTCCAAAAGCTTCCATGAACCGATCGTCACAAAGGCCACGATCCAAACGTACTTTGATATTTCTAGAGCCCTGTTGCCGATTATCCCAGGTGAAAGGCAGACCTGAGTACCCCATATCTATAAAATGGCAACAATCCACAACATCCCTGAAGCCCTCCATTGTCCACTCCTCCCTCTGGTTCCCTCCAATCTGTTCCTCCGCATGAAGAACCTCATTAAAATCCCCGGCGCACAACCAGGGATAATTGTATTCCCCTCGAAGAAACTCTAACAATTCCCAACTGCGTCTCCTTCGAGACCGGACGGGTTCACCATAAAACCCCGTAAATCTCCACTCCAAGCCCCCCAAACTTGTATTCTGAATTAGAACATCAATGTGTGATCGGCTGAAAGATTTCAACTAACCACAGAATCATTATTCCAAAACAGCACAAGCCCTCCACTCAAACCCTCACACTTAACACCGTAAGCATGCTGAAATCCAAAACGAAACCTCAAATCTTGCGCTCTCGTAGCAGACAGTTTGGTCTCCGAGAGAAAGACCAAAGCCGGGTGATGCAACTGTATCAAGTTGCTAATTTCTTGAACTGTCTCGGGCCGCCCGCAACCCCGACAGTTCAGACTGAGTAGATTCATTGTTCCCGGCAGTCTCCTTCACGAGGAGCTGCCGATATGCTACCGCTTGATGCGCTATTTCTTTCACCTTCCACTGTCTTAGACCTTTTATTATCCCTCGGTTGCACATATGATGGTGGTGGTGGAGGCACCACGGGAACCACGGAACCATCATTGAGACCGCCATTACCATCTCCATCAGCTACAACATCCAGGAAGAGAGGTTTCTTAATGGTATTGCCTCTTTCCCCCTCCTTGCGGTGGTCTCTATCCTCATCCATATGATCATCAGTCTTTTTTAGCGGGCTGGAGGCTGTGTCTTCCATATCAGCATCATCTTGCCTCTCCGAGGATGGTCGTTTCCTACCAATAAATTCCCCTCTCTCACCCCTGCCACGGCCACCCATCCGACCTCCTCCTCGGAACATAAATTGTCCCGTTTGAGCCCTCCTCTTCGCAATAAGCCATTTGCCATATTGGATGGCTTTCTGATCATGCACTCCATCACCGCATTCCTCCAAATCATGGCCCATAATACCACAAACATCGCAGAAAAATCCGATTTTCTCATATTTCACATGTAGCAGTTTCCTCTCCGATCCTCCAAGATTCAATGGGACAAACCTAATTAAGGGTTTAGAAACCTCAATACTCGCCCGAACTCTCACGTAGTCCCCTTCAAAGAACCGAGTTGGATTCATCTCAACGCTTTGCACCTTCCCAATTCTCCTAGCCAATTGATCAACAACAGCGCTCACCCGATAAAGCTCTGGTATTGCATGAATTTGCGCCCACACTATCGTCCGATCCAGCGGAACCTCCTTTGGGTTGCATAGCCCGTCATACTCAGCAATAACTACCACCAAGCGTTTGAACAACCATGGCCCCTGATGCATCACCTTGTTCCAATCACCAAGGCAGAAGAACTTGAACGTGTACAGGTTATCATCCACCTCCCTCAGCTCGGGATCGTAGGCCAGGCCCCAAACTCCCCTGAGCGTCTCGAACAAGGCTGAGGAACTGATTGGTTTCCGTGTGTTTACCCTAGCCACAGCTAGCCATCTCGCCGCCTTCTTGAGGTCGACCAGCACCTCCTGCCCGATGAAGACGTCATCCAACTCTCCTTCCCTCAACTCCAGATTGTCCATTGCCCTCGCAAGAGCTTCGTCCCCTTCCTCCGGTCTCGGCCCGCTGCCAAAGCTCGAAGCTGAAGACGCCATCTGAAGAAACCAGAGAAGCGCTCTCTTCTCTCTCTAGATCAGGAGTCAACGAAAACCTGAGGGCTGCGACTCCAAACCTCAACAACTGCGAGGTATAAGACTCTCCCGGACGGCAGAGGCGGACACGAACTCGGAAGCCGGGGCAAGCCCGTCAGAATTCTCCCCGGAGACGGAGTCGCCGGAGGAGCCTGAAACCCTAGTTTCCTAGGTCGTATCTCTTGGCTAGATACCTAAACCACGCCGGAGGAGCGGGACGTTGGACGAAACGGCAGAGAGACGCGTGATTAGGGGATGAGTGGGGACGGTGGGAGGTGGGAGGCTGTGAGGGCCGGACGAAAAGGGTGGCAGAGAGAGTAACAAAACTTTTCTTTTAGGCAGCAGAGATAGGAATCACAGCTAGGGGTGGAATCGAGCCGAGCCGAGCCGGCTCGCGGCTCGGCTCAAACAGGCTCGTACAAAATCGAGCCAAGCCTGGCTCGGCTTGCCACTGATATTGTCTCAGAAACCAGGCTCGTGGCTCGGCTCGCCGAGCTCGCGGCTCGGCTCGGTCGGCTCGCGAGCCGGATGCCAAAAGCCAATCCCCCGACCTAAGCAGAACATGCTTGATCCTCTAGGCTTCCCATCGATCTAAAAAATAGTCATGGATAGATTTTACACGCCGGCGGCGCGTGACCCTTCCGGCCGGCCAGCCCGCCGCGCTCCGCCTGTCCGGCCAAAATACACTGCTCCGACCTCGTCCGGCCGTCCTGGCGACCTGCATATATTCTCATGCCACCGCCGGCCGTAGAGACTTCTTCGCTGCCCCTAACCACCCATCGCTGGAGTACCAAATTAAGCACGATGGCTGCCGTCAATCTCCCTCTTCACCCGTCCATTTTTTTCCTCTTCCATTCTTGAGGCTAATTAACCACTTAATTACAGAGCTAGCTACGCTATACTAGCAGCGAATTCCAAACAGGATCAGAGGCTGTGTTCGTTCACTCACATGTTTTGTTCTGTTTGGTCATCTTCACTGTACGGAGTAGCAGCCATTCATCATCTTCACTGTATGCCAGCGATCACTGATGTATTATTTCACCGTTGACAGCAAGTACACACAACTTTACTTTTTTTCATTAATACACATGTACGTATTGCATGTGAAGGTCTTTTATATGTATCGCTTCAACCTCTACTTCCTTTAAAATTGTGTTGTGATCAAGTAAAAAAAAAGTGTTGTGAAACTTGTGATGTATGACATCTATCCATGATTATAATTGTGAATGAATACGTATTTTGCAAAGGTTATTATAAACTTTTATATTTCATCGAGCTTTCGAGCCGGCTTGCAAGGTTCATCGAGCCGGCTTGTCGAGCCTCGAGCCTTGTCCACAAGGTTTGGGCTTGGCTTGTTCGACCTTCGAGCCGGGCCGAGCCCGAGCCGAGCCTCGAGCCTCGAGCTTTGTGTCCACCCCTAATATTCACAGCTATTCGAATGCACTCACAGCTAGGAACTAAAAAGGATTATGTTCTCCCCTCACTGGAATTATTCCAGTCGATAGCAGAGCATGACGGAAGGAACCTTACCTTTTTTTTTTCTGAAGCAATATGTCTCTTGTTAGAGGACTTGATTTATAGATGTGCCTAAGTCTTAGTCCACCGAGAATTAACTATATTGCAGTCTTCACCCGTTCAAGAGATTGTTTTCTAAGCTTAATGTGACATCCATGAAACTAATAAAGATCCTAAGCCACATGAAGATCAAGAAGCGGACGAGGATCCGAGAATGAACATGATCCTTGATCTGATGATTATCCTCCGTCACCCGTTCCTGCTAGAGGACCACAACGTGGAACAAAGAAAACCATCTCAGATGATTATATTATACGAGTGAGGATGTAAACGACTTATCAAAGGTGGATGATGTATCCACATGCAAGGAGGCCCTTACAAGTGTAAGCTCATCCAAATGTGTAGTTACCATATATGGAAGACGAGCTGAAGTCTATGGCATAAACAATGTGGCTCTGTTTGGATGTCTATATTCGAGGGTTTGGAATATAATTGAAGCCAATTCCAAATCAGTTGTTATATTGAAATGAGCAGTCAATTACAAATTTTTGTTTGGTTGTGTAAGACATTAGTAGGTGGAATCAAAGAGAGCAGTCAATCCCAATTTTCTGTTCGAATGTTTCTCAAAAAATAACTGGATGCAAAATAAGACTGAAGAGAGCTAAACACAACGGACCAAAAATGTATGGAAATAATAAGAAGTGAATGGAGAGAGAACGAGAGCAATGTGCTGGAAACGTTTTGTTAGACCGCCTAACTATTTGAGAAACCCGTAAACTGTAGAGAAATACATTCTCCATGCATCTCTGATTGAGCCGTTTTAGGCCGTGCTCATAGGCGAACCAAACTGTGGTTAATTCTAGAAGAAAAAAAAACAGAGTCACCGCGACAACCCAAGGTAAAATCTTCAGTTGACGAGCACGGTGCTGTTGCTGCCGAGCAGCTCTTCCTGAGCTTTGAACCGCTTCCATTCGTCGAGCACGCCGACGAGCTTCTCCGTCTTGTTGTGCAGCCCGATGAGGCAGTTGGCGTGGAAGGTGCACAGGTTGCGGAAGTTCATCCAGGGCTGGCAGTTGCTGCCGAGGTAGACGGTGTCCACGTACTGCACCAAGACGCCGTGCCGCGCCGCCAGTTCGTGCTTCATCACGTCGAACACATTCTGGTCGTGCAGCCACGGGAACCGCGTCCTCGCCTCGTACCAGTCCCGGAAGAAGGCCGACGTCCGCGCACTCGGCCTCGCGTACAGGAACCCGCCGTTGGATGACTTGCTGAGGTCGTAGGGGCTCTCGCCGTAGAAGGCGTCGCAGGAGATGGCGATGTCGGGGGCGACCGGGATGCGCAGCAGGGGGTTCCGGAACCACACGATGTCCACGTCCGTGAACACGAAGCCGTGGCCCATGCCCAGGACGCGCGCCTGGAACTTGTTCCGCACCCACATCATGTCCAGGGTAGTCCTTGCTCATGAACGACTGCTCCGCCGTGAAGTTCGTGTTGCCGGCGGCCAGGGAGTAGCACAGCGGGTGCACGTGCTGGCACCGCTCGAACGCCCTGGCGTCGATGGCCACGATGACCAGGTGCTTCAGCAGCGGCCGCGTCTTCACGCCCACGCGGAAGCTCTCCAGGAAGATGTCCAGGAGGGAGCCGGGCGCCGTCCACGCCTCGTTCGTGAAGGTCATTATGATGGTGTTGTCCTTCATTGCCGCGCTCCGAAGCAGCTCCGCGAGGTTATCATCGCTCTGTCGTCCCTTCGCTGCCTGCAAATCAATACACGCGCCCCCTCAACGTTTAACTCGGGCATCTTGCAAGATGTAATCACAGTGTGGACAAAAAACGGAAAGTGGTGCAAGAGACAAGGAGCGAGATGGAATGCATAAAATGTACCGTGCCCAGCTCCTTCGCCTTGGGATCTGCTAATTGGCCTCCATTGTCCGGCGCCGGGATAATCTACGATAACCCCCCTGGTCACTTAAGTATCGCCCACAGGCCCCTTTGATGGGTACTGACATGTGGGGTTTAAGTGACCCGGGGGGGTTATTAGGGAATCTCCCGCCCAGCGCCAGCTCATGGTCTGCCGGCACCAGCATGACGGCACAGGGTGACGGCGGCAGCAGCAACATGATAAGGGCTGCCGCGATCGCTGCTCCCAGGAAGAAACCCAGGAAATCCCTCAGTGTGCAATTCATGGTGGACTGAAATCCTCAACGCCCTCTGTCTAAGTTTTCTGAGTTCTTAGTTGCAGACTGAAGAGCTAGCACAGTGTGCAGAGTATATAGATAGACGGTGAAACGGACTAGGCCTGTGACATTTTATTGCAGATCTTCTGTCAGAAGAAATAATCACCACTAATATAAAAAGACACAGAGTGGGGGGATCCAACAGATCTTCACCGTCCAACGACAGCATCCAATGGTCCATATCTAATCCCTCTTTAACGCTAAAACACACCGTCCGACACTAATCCATCATAATCATCGCTACGCCTGTCGGCCTAATCAAACCTACGATCCCATTGCAAGCGCGCTGTGTCTCCGCATCCACGCGCCCGCCACCGGCGCATCCACGCGCGCTGCCGCCGCCGCCCGCCACCAGCGCATCGGCGCGCGCTGCCGCCGCCGGCGCATCCACGCGCGCTGCCGCCGCCGCCCGCCACCAGCGCATCGGCGCGCGCTGCCGCCGCCGTCGCATCCACGCGCGCTTTCGCGCCGTCTGGGCCATCCTCACCGTCGTCGTCTTCGAGTTCAGCATCGGTACGCACCAATCGCCGCTTCTGTCCCTCCATTCTTCTCTTCCGTTTCATTGGCTTCAAGGTCAGTGATGCATCAGTGTGTGGATCATGGACATTTTAGCTGCGGATTTTAGCATCCCCCGTGCAACTCTGATCTGGTTACACGGATCAGAAGCGCCTGTTGCAGTGACGAACACGCGATCAGAGTGTTCACATCACTTAGGCATGCGAACACGCGATCAGATTCAGTCTGTGTCAACGTCTAACGTCTCCCACCCTCTTTCTAAAAAAAGGTCATTGTCATTTTGTCAACAGCACCGTGGAGAGGGAAAGCATTTTGATTCAGATATTTCACCGTTCTTGTGGTAAAAGCGCCCCTGTTGCTACCTACATTAATCAGAGCAATATTCAGTGCCCTATGTCAAGCATTTAAATATGTGCTTCTGATGTTTTGTTTAAATAAATTGGTCATGTTTAAATTTCAGTCACATCTGCTTCATACTTCTCATGTTTAAATTTCAGTGCTACCACAGTTTTCACAGAGGATGTATTTTAAATACCAATTACTTTTCCCATACAGAGTAGGCAGAAACGCAAATGTCATCTTCAGAACGCACTCCATTGCAGGACGTAACTAACAAGCAAAACCAAGGTAATTAACAATAACTTCTGCGGTTATTACCATGTGAGTATATATTAAATTCTGCCATATTTGCAGATCCTAAAGAACTCAAGAGACAGCGGAATAGAGAGTGGTATGCAAGGAATAAAGATGATATTTCAAAGCGTCGGCGCCAAGCACGAGAGCTTAAAAAACAGTCAACGACGACTGTGACGGAGGAGAATACATTAAGTGATACACCAGCTCCTGGACAATCAGGTGTCACCCAACTGCAATACATAACACCTGCAAGAGGTCTTGTGTTTCTAAACTTGCAACATATAGGTTTTGTGTTTTCTACAACAAAATTATATGTACAAAATATTGATTTTCCAACTACAATCAATTTGTAGGTGTGGCTCCAGTTGTTCAACAAAACTATGCATCTCAGTTTGCTGATATAAATTCAGAACTATTACTCAATGAGGCCAAATGCTTGCACAAAAATGATGCAGTGAAGATGCAGGAAATTGCTAGAAGAATGCGACCTGTTTCGAATGCCAACACAAATTTAATTGCGACAGGTTCAGTCAACCAATTAGCTGGTAGGATAATATGTGCCATCATAATTTTTAACTTCACACATATTGCTCTATGATCTCTATCTATGTTTGACTGTTTGAGATGTTCAGGTGTTGATCAAATTGTGGGCTGCAACTATGTATCTCTCGATCAACCAGGTGCATCTTACCCACTGTCTGCTGAGTGTGGCCCGGGTACAGACCTACCAAACGATCATAATAATCAAATTTTTGAACTTCAAAAACAAAAGAGTGGACAAAGTTGGTATGCTCGATTGACTGAGGAGAAAAAAAAGGAGTACATACAAAGGCAACGTATATCCCGTCAGCCAAAAAAGGCTGCGACCCGGAGCGGTGCTAATTCCGTGGATGTGTCTCAGACACCGTCGGGTTCCTTACTGAGCTCACAACGTACACCATTGAGCAACATAACCAGCACATATGCAAATGGTACATAAACCTGTTTTCAATCAATTTTGATAAAATGGAATATATGTCTTAATTGTTTCATTTGTCCTGCAGGAGTATGTTCACATCCAAGCCCGGTTATTATTCATCACCAATCACCAGAAATTAATCAAGGCTGGTATGCGCGACTATCCGACGAGAAGAAATCAGATCACTTAATGCAGCAACGGGTGTCATGGCAGCAAAAGAAAACTACAGATGTTGCTGTATCTGGCATGGTACCACATACATACGCGTGCCATGATTCACATGGTAAGAACTTCAAACATTTTTTGACGGTTGAACCTCAAACATCGCATTTGGTATTTTAAATTCTTTAATTTTTAAAAAACTGAGTGTTTCACATTGTCCAACTATTATGGAGAATGGATCGGGAGATTCTAGCAAAAACAAGGATCCTGACAAGCAATGTCGCGAGTCAACTATGCTTGACGATGATGAAAGTGATTGGCTACACAGAAATGGTACTTACACGATAGAGGAACAACTACAAAGCATGTCTACATCTTGCGACTTGCATGGGCAAGAAAGCTTTGTAACTAAAAGTGCATATTATGAGAAGAAGCGACAACGTGATTCTTCTGAGCAGACAAGACAACGTCATAGGGAACGGTACTCATTAATGACGGATGAACAGAGGGACGTCAAGTTACAGAAGAGTCGCGAGTATAAAAAAACACTCCGCCAAACCGGGACAGTTTCTGGCCATGATGACATTGTAACTGCGGCACCTACGGCACCTAGCAGGGCAAGCAACTCACCTTGCACACCTATTGTGCATGCACGGCCATCCAGAGATCAACGAACAGGTATGTCCCACTTGTAGATATTATATAAATGTACACTTCTGTTCAGGGTCGTAATTTCTGCATCTTCCAGGTGACACAAATACAAACAGTGATGAGGAAACCGATTTTGGAGGGATTTTTGAGCCAACTGAACATGGTGCTATATTCGAAGGTGATAAAGAATAATTTATTTGCATTTTCCTAAAGCCTCCGTATATAAAATAGCCATAAAATAGGTTAAGTGATTCAACATGTGTTTCTCACAGATAACTTGGCTACCATACAAGAGGAGCAAACACTTCATGACGATGACGAGGAATGCAGGATTTTTAGTGGTCAAGGTAAGTCATACCACAAATTACATTGTGTTATTTCATCCTAATATTAAATTTTCACATGTTAAATTCCTACTTGTTATATCTTGGCAGGCGATGTGTTTGATTCGTGGCGAGTGACAAGTGGTGCTGCTCCGAGTAACCAGAATCTTGATCCTTATGACTATGTGTACCACAATCTACCAACCAAGCATCATGTTTTGAAACCAGTAAAAGACTGTGATCATTGTGGTGCAATGAGGATCCAATATGAGGGCCCTGCGTTCTGTTGCAGAAAAGGAAAGGTGAAGATAGCTATTCCTGAGGTTCCTCAAGAGTTGCGCCGGTTGTTTACAAGTCAGGATGAAGAGGATGCTAAATATTTCAGAAAACACATACGGTATTTCAACAGCCACTTCTCCTTCACAAGCCTTGGAGTCACCCTTGATAAGAGGGTCAGCAATCCTACCGGAAGTGGTGTATATACATTTTGTGCACAAGGGGCATTGTACTATAGGATGGATCATCTGGTGCCTGGTGGTCAAGGACCTAGACATCTGCAGCTCTATATATTTGACACAGATGAAACCATGGGACATAGAGTGAAGCGGTCTCCGGATCTTGATATTAATCTCATACGGAAGATTCTGGAGATACTAAAGAACAATCCATATGTGCAGATATTTAAGAGCATTGGCTCTGTTCCAAATATAGAAGAATATAAGATTTCGCTAAACACAGATATTAGACTGGACCAACGAAGGTACAATGCCCCCACAGCTTCTCAAGTGGCCGCTCTATGGGTTGAAGGGACCGACCCAGATAACACTTTTGATAGGCAAGTTGTCCTGCATGGAAAAGGGGATCGTCCTGTATTTATCAGAGCATACTATGGTTGCTATGATCCTTTGGCGTATCCGTTATTCTTCCCGGGAGGGGAGACGGGATGGAACCGTTGGATGCCATATGATGAACCAGAACCAGTAGTTGAAGCGAACAAGGAGGATCACAATCAGGGCGAGGAGTTACAAAATCTTGATTGTACTTCAAATGTACATGTGGAACAAAACACTGATGAGGCAGCCTCAAATGTACATGTGGAGCAAAACACTGATGAGGCAGCAGGTAATTAGACCCATTGCTTCTAATACTCGACTGTGTTTTAATGTGATTGACTATTTCATTCATCACTGTTAGTTTTTATATTAATAGTGATATTGGTTATTCATTATGAAAATCTTATTCTAGACGATGAAGAATACCAAGAGGATGATGAAGTTGGAGAGTCCAGAAAATATGTCAGCGCAAGGGAGTACTACTGTTTCAAGATACAAGTTAGGAAAAAACTTTTTAACATTATATTGTTTGGTGCACGGGCGTTTCAACAATGGGCTGTCGACATGTATATTAAGATGGAGACAATGAGACTTGATTTCTACTCCAAGCCTAAGCATCAAAAGCTCATTCGTGCTGAGCTATACCAGGTATCATAATATTCTACAATTATTCAAATTTCCATGCTATGTTACACATACATCGGCAAGCCTTTCAATAAAAACCAGTTCCAACTTTTGGAAAATGATGTTTAGATTCATTTGTTTCTTAGGGTGTTGTTGACATCATTGATGCCGGCGAGACACGTGGTTCTCAAGTTGGCAAGAGAATTGTGCTACCACGGACTTTTCCTGGAGGTGACCGAGACATGCAGCGAAGATTTCTAGATGCAATGGCGATAGTCCAACGGTTTGGAAAGCCTGATTATTTCATCACGATGACTTGCAACCCACATTGGGAGGAGATCACGTCCAAACTTGAACCCGGGCAGACACCACAAGACCGACCCGACCTTGTGGCGAGAGTATACAGAGCTAAATTGCGGAGTATGAAAGAACTTCTGATCAAGAAAAAATATTTTGGTGAGGTTGCTGCATATGTCCATGTTACTGAGTTTCAAAAGAGGGGATTGCCGCATGAGCACATGCTCTTGATCATGCACTCGGATAGTAAGTTAACAAACCCAGATGAGTACGACAAGGTGATATCAGCAGAAATTCCTGACAAAGATAGGTACCCTGTACTTCATGCTCTGGTCATCAAACATATGCTTCACGGACCATGTGGTGCTCTCAGAAAAAATTGCCCTTGCATGATAGATGGAGAATGTCGATTTCGCTATCCGCGACAGTTCTGTGATGCTACGCAGCAAGGAAAGGATTCATATCCTATCTATAGGAGGAGGCGTGATGGTCAAGTGACGGTTAGAGGAGCTGATCTGGATAATAGATGGGTTGTACCATATAACCCTGGCCTGCTTATGCGTTATAACTGTCACATAAATGTTGAAGCTTGCTCGAGCATCAAGGCAGTTAAGTATTTATTCAAGTACATCTATAAAGGACACGATCGTGCTTCATTCTCAGTCGACCCAGCAGTGGATAATGATGATGGAATAATCAATGAGATTAAACAATACAGGGATGCTAGGTTCGTGTCGCCGCCAGAGGCTATCTACAGGATTTGTGCTTTTCCAATGTACAATGTCTATCCCTCTGTTCTACAACTGCAGCTTCACTTGGAAAATATGCATACTGTAGCATTCAAAGAGGGTGATAATCTAGAGGATGTTATCAATCGGCCCTCATCTTCCAGTACCATGCTCACTGAGTATTTCAAGATGAATCAGGTGGATCCTTACGCGAGGAAGTTTTTGTACAAAGAGTTTCCAGAATTCTACGGGTGGATTAAGGGTAAGAAGAAGTGGCAGAGAAGGAAATTAAGGGGGCGGGGACAGGTTGGAAGAATTGTGTATGCGCATCCTAGAGAAGGTGAGAGGTACTTCCTAAGAGTACTCATGAATCATGTCAGAGGTGCAACTTCATATGAGGACTTGAAAACTGTGCATGGCAAGCTGTGCTCGACCTTCAGAGAAGCATGTGAGCGAAGAGGTCTCATAGAGGCCGACGAGTCCCTTGATGACTGTTTGACTGAGGCTGCTACTTTCCAGATGCCATCTGCTTTACGAAGGCTTTTTGCAACAATTTTGGTATTCTGCGAGGTGACCAACATCAGATCATTGTGGGAGAAGCACCTCGAGTCAATGTCTGAGGACTACCGTCGTAACCAGTCCAACCAGGACGCATTAGAGCAGATGGTACTTAGAGATATTAGGGATCTGGTGCATTCGATGGGGAAGGATATAAAAAGTTATGGCTTGCCGGATTTGGATCCTGTTTATGATGATTTTACCAGCGGGCAACCGAGAGAGGTTCAAGAGGAGCTGTCTCTCACTGTTGACAAAGATCACGTAAATATGTTTACATCTCTTAACACCGAGCAACGTGCTGGTTTTGATGAAATCCTCTCGCACGTCGTCAACAACAGGAGCCAGATTTTCTTTGTTGATGGTCCGGGTGGAACGGGGAAGACTTATTTGTACAAGGCACTCCTTGCTAAGGTCCGTTCCTTGGGTAAAATAGCTATTGCGACTGCAACATCTGGTATAGCGGCATCGATCATGCCTGGTGGACGCACCGCCCACTCCAGATTCAAAATTCCAATTAGGCTCACAAGCAGCAGCATGTGCAATTTCACCAAACAGAGTGGTACCGCAGAATTACTCCGTAGGGCATCCTTGATAATCTGGGATGAAGTTGCCATGACCAAACGTCAGACCGTTGAGACACTTGATAGGTCCCTACAGGACATTATGGGATGTGATTTGCCTTTTGGGGGGAAGGTCGTGGTGTTTGGAGGGGATTTCAGACAGGTCCTTCCAGTGGTGACGCGTGGGACAAGAGCACAGATCACTGACGCTACGCTACAGAGATCTTATTTATGGGAGAAGATTAGGAAGATACGGCTCACACGTAATATGAGAGCACAAACCGACCAATGGTTCTCCAGTTACCTCTTGAGAATTGGCGAAGGTACAGAAGAGACAATTGGTGGTGATTACGTGCGTCTTCCAGATGATATTGTTATTCCTTACACCGGAACCGAAGAGCCAGTGAACAAGCTTATCGAAGATGTCTTCCCATCGCTTCATGAGAATGCTGCATCTGGATCGTACATGAGCGCACGTGCCATTCTTTCAACCAAGAATGAGCATGTGGACGATCTGAATACTAAGATGATTGACAGGTTTCCTGGACAAGAAAAGATATATTACAGCTTTGACTCTGTCGAGGATGATGCACGCAATAATTACCCAATTGACTATCTGAACTCCATCACTCCAAATGGCTTGCCCCCGCATCTTTTGAAACTCAAAGCCAATTGTCCCGTCATTCTTCTCCGAAATCTCGATCCTCACAACGGTTTGTGCAATGGAACAAGATTGATGATTAGAGCATTCCAACATAATGCAATTGACGCCGAGATTGTCGGTGGACAACATGCAGGAAATAGAGTATTTATACCGAGGATTCCTTTGTCCCCCTCGGAAGACATTTCACTTCCTTTTAGATTCAAGAGGAAACAATTCCCCATCCGGTTGAGTTTTGCAATGACCATCAACAAAGCCCAAGGGCAAACAATTCCAAATGTTGGTATTTACCTCCCCGAGCCTGTGTTCTCGCATGGCCAGCTTTATGTTGCACTGTCAAGGGGTGTTTCAAGGCAGACCACTCGGATTTTGGCCAAGCCAAATAAAGACATTGATCCCACGGGAAAAAGCACAAAGAACATTGTGTACAGAGATGTCTTGGAGGGATGATTTTTTCTTTCCTTAGGCCGGTATGTCGTAATCTTTTATCTTCTTAATGCATATCTTGCTCATCTCATTGTTCGTTCAATCAGTCGAGCTAATAGTACAACTTTAATTTTGTCCTTTATTTCTGTAAACATGTTCTTTATATGTAGCTTTAATTATGTTCAGCCAAACTACCGATGATAGCACTTGAGTTGGATTTTTTGAAAGTTTTTTTCCGACTCATCAATTTGATGTTTTTAACACATACAGATAACAGCCGATCATTTGTTCCATTTGGTTCAGCTTCAAGCTTGTATCAGCTACCGCAATGTTTTCCATGTAGAAAATGTGCTAATTGAAGTTTAGCATATCTGCTTAGTTCACCAAGTATTCTACAGTTAATATGCATATATGGAAAATATACTCATAAGCTTGTGAGAAGATTTCTTTTTCTGCTTATTGTCAAAACATCTGTTTCTGGTACAATTAGCTAGATTCTGATGCACAAGTTGTAGCATAGCTGTATATAAAATATACTTATTTCTTTGTATCACTCTCTCTGTAAGCTGCTTATTGTCATAGCATCTGTTTCTGGTACAATTAGCTAGATTCTGATGCACAAGTTGTAGCATAGCTGTATAAACAATATACTTATTTCTTTCTATCACTCTCCCTGTAAGCTGCATATTGTACTTTTATTTGGTATCCAATTGCTTTCTGCAGCTCTTACAACATTTGACCAGTAGTTAAAAACCATCTGACAAAGTTGGTGTTATTGAATCCTATTTTCCAGGATAAGATGGTCATGCCATTTGCAAATCAAACCAAATCAGAAGATTGAACAAGAGAATCAAAGAGCTTGGCATGAAATTCATCGCTGACGTAAGCCGTGTCATCAAAGAAAACCATATGCTTGGATAAGCCTTTTATGTTTCCGTCTGTGATATGGTCATCTCCTCAAGCCAAGTTGTCCGACTTTGTAATTCCATTCTCTACAGTATCTGGTTCCTCACACGGAAGACAACATAGATTAGATGGTCACCCGCCATATGCCCTACTCCTCTCTGTATGAGAAAATGTAAATGGGAAAAATTAATCTGTCTTGTAGTTTTCTGAAAGAAATTTCTTATGAACTGATTGTTTAACTTTTGTCATCTGATGTCATCTACACGGGCATACGGTTCTTTGTCCAGTTGCATTTTATCCGCTTCCATATTTTATAGCGGCCATTGGTACTAATCAGTGTGATTACCGGCTCCTGTGTCCGTCTGGAGTCATCCCACACTTCTGGAAACTTATGTTCTTGGTACCTGTGCAATATTTCTTAAGGAAATATATTTCAACTATCGGATCCATAGAACACTTCCTAGAGTGGAGATGAAATTTGAAGTTGTTCTCGCTGGAGCGACTTAGCAAGATGGAGTAAATTAGAATGCATCTCGGGAATAAATAATAAGTTGAGTGGTCTGTAAACTTTTAAATCCAGTTATAATTTAAATAACATTAATGATATTGCTAAGTTTAGATAAAATTTTATATGTAATTATAAGTTACCTATGTTTGAAGTATATTTTTACGATGTATGCATTAATCATTTATAATTGTCGGAGTAAAAATTTAGAATAACGAGTTAGAAAAGAATGACAAATCAATTCATGATATTACAGCGTGCGTTGCACGTGCACATTTACTAGTGGAGTAATAAGTAAGAGAATCGACAAGTTGCTCCAACAAAGTGTACACCACGTGATGCAACTGGTTATTATGAACATGCAGGAAGATATAAAAAATGAAGGGGAGTCGTTGACGCGAGCAGCCCAGGGGCTAGTTAATTAGGTCATCTGTCAGTTTCCGATCTAGACTGCAGCCAGACCCAGACACGCAATTTAACTGGCAACGTTACTGGGATCATGGTCAACTAGTACAAATGTAAGCCATGCATGCATGACAGAGATGATAGGGCGAACACAAGAGTAGTAGCAATACAACATGAGAAGACTATGATTAAATATGATGCGTCTACATTCACCACCTTAGAGACAATTTTCGATGGAGTAGTGCGCGTGCAACATGCCACTCGCAGAGCACGTGAATGCTAGCTGCACGCTTAATTAGCACCAGCTGCAAAATAAAACAGTAGTGTCAACGATCGACTGTGCAAAATAAACTGCACTGCTCTCCTCTGTATTTACAGGAAGCGCTAGACATCTCTCGCCTCCAGCTGCTGTCACCCCTGCCCGTGCAAAAGTTAAGCAGAGCCCTGAGCAGCTATTTCATGTGAACCGATTGGTCTACTGGTGTTAGCTGAATCCTTTGGGCTTCCCTGTACCAGTACCATATATGATCGAACTATGCCATACAATCTGATGTGTTGCGACTTCTGTGCTCGCCATCATCATGAGGCTACCTTATTACAATCACGCCGACAATGTGTAAACTCAATAAAAACGAAAGCTTAATATGGTAGATTGGTAGGCACGTCTATCATGCACAAATTTCAGGATCTTTTGCCAAGTTCCTAGCTGAGAATGAATTTGTAAACATCAGTAAAATGGCGTGGCTGAGACCGTAATCGGGCAAGTTTACCGGTATGCTACGGATCGAGGCAGTAAAGACAACTGTGCACTGTGCACATATTAAATCATGTTTCAACAAACACCTTACGTGATGTGGATGAGAAAGAAAGAAAGCTTAAACTACCTACATGTGTAGAGCTGTCCTACTGAAGCGTAAGTGTTCAATCCACAAATTAAGGAAATAGATCCGAAACAGCAAAATGTTTCTTTATGGTATAACCTCATATTGGGAAGGGGTATCACTTTTATTCTCCATGCCACACCACTAAGGCCGTGGAGACCGGAAAAGAGGTATTCTTTGAGAATAATGAAAGTCACAGTAATTAGAGAGATTGATCTTGAGAAATAACATGTGTGTGCTCCATCCCGACTATGCAAGAGATTTTGTCCCAATACAAACGTAACGTGACATCAAATGAAGATCCTTAGCCAATTTGAGATCGAGAAGCAGATGAGGATCTCAAGCCAGAAAGTGAACCCTCGGTCTAATGAAGATCCTCCTCCACCCCCTCCTGTGACATGGCCACAACGTGAAATAAAGAAAACATTTCAGACAATTATATCCCTTACATGAGGGAGGATGTAAATGAAGAAAGATGGAGGATCCATCTGTAAACAAGGAAAGGCTTCAAAAGTGAAAGCTTGTCCAAATGGGTATAAAAAATGTTGCAGGCCATGCTGAGCATTGTAGTGTGCTCGCCGGCACCGATTGATACCCTGATGGCCGGAATTGACGAGGAGAGACGGTGACAGTAGCAGCACGGGAGAGAAAGCAAGAGGGAATCGGATGTTTCTGACTTTTCGCGTCTGGGTGTTGTCTGCTTCGTGTCTGTGCGTGTGAGAAAAGGATCAGGAATGAGAGATCAATTAGGACTATGTTCTGTATACCGTCTATGCTACACTGTAAATTGAGTGTATGTGATTATTGTTTCTTTACTCAACCAAATATAAAATAAAAATTGAGGGGGGAAGGAAGAAATGGTGAATAATCTATGAAGTCGTTGTAGCTGATGTCTGGGAGGTTTCGAGGTTGGGAGAAGCATCGGACCCACCAAAATGTTGCTAGCTACTTCTAGATGCATGAGTTGGTACTTACAGAAGGAAAAATCTTCAGTTGACGAGCGCGGTGCTGTTGCTGCCGAGCAGCTCCTCCTTGGCCTTGAACTGCTTCCACTCGTTGAGCACGGTGATGAGCCTCGCCCTCTTGTACTCCAGGCTGATGAGGCAGTTTGCGTGGAACGTGCACAACTGGTGGAAGTCCTTCTTGGGCTGGCACTGGCTGCCGAAGTACATCGTGTCCACAAACTGCATTGTGACGGCGTGCCGAGCAGCCAGCTCGTGCTTCACCTCGTCGAACACAGGCTGGTCGTTGCGGCCCGGGAACCGCGCTCTGGCCTCGTACCAGTCCCGGAAGAATGCCGACGTCCGCGCGCTCGCCTTCACGTGCAAGAACCCGGTGTTGGCCTTCTTTTTCAGGTCATACGGGCTGCCGTAGAACCAGTCGCAGGAGAGGGCGATGTCGGCCGCGACTGGGATGCGCAGCAGCGGGTTCCGGAGCCATATGATGTCCACGTCCGTGAACAAGACGATGTGGCCCAGCGCCACGACGCGCCCCATGAACTCGTTGCGCACCCACACCATGTCCAGATAGTCCTTGCTCATGAACGACTGTGCCGTCGTGAAGTTTTCATTTGTGGTGGCGAGGGAGTAGCAGAGCGGATGCAAGTGTTGGCACCGCTCGAACGCCTTGACGTCGACGGCAACGATGACTAGCTGCTTCAGCAGCGGCCGCGTCTTCACTCCCACGCGGAAGCTCTCCAGGAATATGTCCACGAGCGAGCCGGGCGCCGTCCATGCCTCGTTGGTGAAGGCCATTATGATGGTGTTGTCCTCTGATGCAGCGCTCCGAAGCAGCTCCGCAAGGTTGTCATCTTTAGGTCCATTTGCTGCCTGCAGTTCACGCGTGACGCGCCAACGTTCAATCCAGATATGCGAGGCGCTATCACAAAAGGAAAAGTGGGTTTGAAATCAGTGAAACATACCGTCTGGAGCTTCTTCGTGTTGGGATCCTGGTTTGCCGGCGCGACGCCAACGCCGCACAGAGAAGGCGGCAGCAGCAGCATGATAAGGGCTGCCGTGATCGCTGCTCCCAGGAAGAAACCCAAGAAATCTCTCAGTGTGTACATGGTGGACAGAAATGGTCCTCAGCTTCCAGGCACACCGAGTGGCCGGTGAACTGAACTTTGTGATATATCGGTACATTATATACCTATATAGGGAGTTAAACGAACTCGGCCAGTGATATCGTGCCAAGATTTCAGATCATCTGTCAGAAGAAAATGATAAAGAGAATCGACGCGTTGCCCCAGTAAACAATACACTCCACATGATGCAACTGATGATTAAATAGTAGAGCCGGCACAAGTGTACATATGAAGATGAATTAGCAGGATCTAGATTGCAGCCAGACCCAGACGCCCAATTCATTAGCACATTACCGGGGATCATTGTCAACTTCTCGGTTCCCGTGGCATTAATTGGATACGTAATCTGGTAAGAGACTCTTCTCATGGGGTGGATTGGATCATCTTTGATAACTCTACAGATTTGACTAGCTACTGGCCAAAGTTAAACTGCTCTGGTGTTTCTTGTTCATCGGACAGTCAATTAGACATATATTTCGCCTTTTCTCTTGGACCCCACATGAAAGATGGCCTATGGGACAAGAGGAGAACTGGAATTAAAACTCGAAATTCACGGTTGCTCAATGGGGCATGCATCTGCCTTTAGATGTAGTTGGTGCTTACAGAAGGGAAAATTTCAGTTGACGAGCGCGGTGCTGTTGCTGCCGAGCAGCTCCTCCTTGGCCTTGAACTGCTTCCACTCGTGGAGCACGCCAACGAGCTTCTCCGTCTTGTTGTGGAGGCCGATGAGGCAGGTTGCATGGAACGTGCACAACTGGTGAAAATCCTTCTTGGGCTGGCACTGGCAGCCGAGGTACATAGTGTCCACGAACTGCACCGTGACATGGTGCCGCGAAGATAGCTCGTGCATCACCTGGCCGAACACGTCCTGGTCGTGCTGCCACGGGAACCGCGTCCTGGCCTCGTACCAGTCCCGGAAGAATGCCGATGTCTGCAAGCTCGACTTTACGTGCAGGAACCCGGTGTTGGGTGACTTTTTCAAGTCGTATGGGCTGTTGCCATAGAACGAGTCGCAGGAGACGGCGATATCGGCGCCGATAGGGATGCGCAGCAGCGGGTTCCGGAACCACACCATGTCCACGTCCGTGAAGACGACATTGTGGCCAAGCGCCACGACGCGCCCCTGGAACTTGTTGCGCACCCACACCATTTCTAAGTAGTCCTTGCTCCTGAACGACTGCGCCGCCGTGAAGTTCTCATTGGTGGTGACGAGGGAGTAGCAGAGCGGGTGCACGTGCTGGCACCGCTCGAACGCCTTGACGTCGACGGCAACGATGACTAGCTGCTTCAGCAGCGGCCGCGTCTTCACTCCCACACGGAAGCTCTCCAGGAATATGTCCACGAGCGAGCCAGGGGCCGTCCATGCCTCGTTGGTGAAGGCCATTATGATGGTGTTGTCCTCCGATGCAGCGCTCCGAAGCAGCTCCGCAAGGTTGTGAAAGTGCATGGCTGCCCCCATGCGTGGTTTTGGTAATTAATGACAATCCTTATGGACTAATGTTTGCTTTGAGATATACTTGTAGATCTTGTCCATAGGAAAAGATTGGAGTTCATGTGTTGGACTCTAGTAGATTACATGATGATCAATGCTCTACTCAAGGGTTTATATGAAGAATGGTCATGTGAAGAGTTGAGCTTATTGCAAGTATGGCTTGGAAAAGAAGATTGAGTGATCAATCATGTTTTACCCCAAGCCATCATACATATCAAGAGAAGAAGATGAAGCGCAAGATCAATATGATGCATCTCGAAGATATCATTTGATTGAAACTTGCAAAGGAAACATGAAGACGAAGCTTAGCGAGGCCCTCCCATAATGGAGTATGGGGGAGCATTTGGAGAAGTCTTCATCAAGCATGTGCTAGCAAGCACAATCAAGAAAGGTGTTTCAACTTGAGAGAGTCAAGATCGTCATCATCGAGCTCAAGTGGAATGCGCAAGGCAAAGGTATGATCTTGATAGGTTTTCTACTTTACCGGTCTCTTGGTGTTAGTGGGAGACCGGGTTTTAGGATAGACGGCGTACTATCAAGAGGGGCTCTCAAGTGAGTAACTTGATCGCATCGTTGTGGAGAGCTCAAACCTTTGCATACTTGGCATATCATATTTCTTGGTTCTTATTTGGCTTTTATGGTGGTGAGGAATTAGAGCTTGGTTCATCTCCATGTCAAGCTCTAGTTCATCGAAAACGGTTTTACCTTGGAAAACTAGTTGCGTTTTCGGTGGCGGAAATATTGCCGGTTCAACCGTGAGGAAAGTCCCACACCTTGCCATGTGTGGTGATTTTACTCTATTTATGGGATGCAATATTTTCACTTTTTGTAGCCTTCTCCTTGTCAGTACCTTTCCAACGGAGTTGGTCTCACCTCATTCGGAGTTCATTTGCAAAAGTTATAGCTGTGTTTTTGGTGTTCGGACAGGCCCGGTAGTACCGGCGAGTTTTGTTCCGGTAGTACCGCAGTAAGCCGGTAGTACCGGGCTCTCTGCGGTAGTACCGGGCTTTCTGCGGTACTACTCTCTGAAGTTGGTTTTTCGGACGTTTTGGCACGGATGGCCCCGGTAGTACCGGGGTTGGAGCCCAGCACTTGGGCCCGGTAGTACCGGGGTATTTTTCCCCGGTAGTACCGCGCGCTCGGTTTTCTGTGTTGACGAAGATACCGCAGGGCCGGTACTACCGGGCTTTAGGCCGGTACTACCGCACTTGCGGAACAAGAAGTGCTGCAACGGCTGGATTTTTGAGTTGAGCTATTTAAGGGGCCTTCTTCCCCAATGGTTGACTAAGCTCTAGAGCAAGTCTTTCTCCTCTCTCTCCTCCATTGTTGCCCTTTGTAAAGCTTGCTCTTCCTCTCAATCCCTCCCATGGTTCTTGCTAATATTTGAGGGAAAGTGAGAGGTGATCTTGATCTACGTTTCCACCGATCGATTTCTCCTCTATGTGAGGGAAACCTTGTAGATCTTGATCTTGGAGTTCTTGGTGCATCTCCTCTTTGTTCTTCCTCTCTTATTCCCCCATAAGCATTTGTTGCTTTGTTGGAATTTGAGAGTGAAGGATTTGAGCACTTGTGCTCTTGCCTTTTGCATTTGGTGCATCGGTGTGCTCTCCACGAGGATTCGTGGAAGTTGAAAACTTGTGAACTTGTTACTCTTGGGTCCTTGGACCCTAGACGCCTTTGTGGTGGTTGGACCCTTGTGTGGTCACTTGAAGCCGTTCGGGAGCCCCCAATCCCATTGTGGGTTGTGCCCCGGATTGTTGTTGGAGGCCGTTCGGGAGCCCCCAATCCCATTGTGGGTTGTGCCCCGGATTGTTGTTGAAAGGCTCCGGATTCCGCCTCGAAGGAATTCCGATAGTGGAAGGTGAACCAAGCCTTTGTGGTGCGGTTCATCGGAGAAGAAGGTGAAACCTTTGTGGTTGTTGAACCGTTGTGTCGGTTCACACCTCTCCAACGAGACGTACTCCCTTAACAAGGAGGAACTCGGAAATACATCCTCGTCTCCGCGTGCTTCGGTTATTTCTATACCCGAGCTTTTACTTATGCACTTTACATTGTGATAGCCTTCATGCTTGAAGTATTCTATATTGCTATCACCTTGTTGTTTGTCTTGCTTAGCATAAGTTGTTGGTGCACATAGGTGAGCCTAGTTTATTTAGGTTGTCGGCTTGTTAATTTAAACATCTAGTTTTATTCCGCAATTATCAAGCCTAAACCGGAAAAGTTTTAAACCGCCTATTCACCCCCCCCCCCCCCTCTAGGCAACATCATTGTCCTTTCAATTGGTATCAGAGCCTGGGCTCTCTTTTTGGGCTTTACCGCCTAGAGAGTAAAAGATGTCGTTTAGAGAATTAGTGCACGATCCCACTTTCATATTCGATGGCACAAATTATGATGTTTGGAAAATTCGCATGCTTAATCTTTTTAGGGCCATGGGTCCAAATTATATGAAGAGGATTGTAGATGTGAGTTTATCTCCTCCAAAGAATTCCCAAGAATTATCTTTAGAGGATGAGATAAACTCTCATCTCGAGACTCAAGTTACTAATGGTCTTATATGTGCTTTGACCGATGTAGTTCTTGCTTCAATCATGCCTTTTCGAAATGCACATGAGCTTTGGACCAAGCTTCAAGATATATATGAAGTGTCCAAAATTATTGAGGATGATTGTTTTCCCTCCACCACCGGCCGTGATGAGTTCACAACTTCTTCCACTTCACCAACATGTGATTTGTCAAAAGGTAATGACATGGTGAGTGGTGATAGAAATTGCATTAGTGATGGTGAACTTACTATTGATTATTCTTCTTCTCTATCACATTGCAATGTTCTATCTTTGGACTTAAACTCTTCTAGCACTCCAAATGTCATACATGCTAGAGTTGATGGTCCTTGCATATCAAGTAATAGTTGCTTAACTAAATATAATGATGATATGCTCTCTATGTCTTGTGGTCATGAAAATAATGCTTCCATATCCTCTAGTATTTGCATGACTAACAATGTAGAAGAATCCCAACATTTGTTGGAACAAGACATGGACCTCAATGGTGCTTCAAGTAATTCTTCATCCCCCTCACCCATTAATCATGTTTGCCTCATGGCTAAGGATTCTACCTCGAATCCCGAGATATGTGATGATGTGGTTGAGGATCCTCATGAAGAAGATTTTGACATTAAAACCTTAACCAAGAAGGGTGAGATTGTTCTTGGTGCTCTTCCCAAAGGTAGTGAAGCTATCTCTTCTCTACGTGAAATTGTTGCTCATGGTATTAAATGTATAGAAATCATTGAGGATTTGGATACTCAATTTGAGCAAAAATGTCAAATTGAGAGAGATGACTCTATCACCATAGCTTCTTTGAACGCTTCTCTTGAAGAAGAAGAAGAGCTTAGGTCTTCTCTTGAAGAGAAACTTGAATCCCTTGATGAGTCTAATGATCTTATTATTGCTAAAATCATTAAGGAAAGAGATCATGCCCTTGCTAAGTATAAAGTGCTTAAAATGGAAAAAGTTGAATTTGGTGTTGGCAATGCTAGACTAAATGAGGACATAGAGAGACTTGACAAAGCTCACAAGGCTTTAGAAAGTGAACACTCTCTCCTTATCAAGTCTCATGATCAACTCCAAACTCAACTATCTAAGAATGACAAGCTTGTCAAATTGTCTTCTTCCATCTCTAATATTAATGATGCTTGTGCTACTAACTCCACTTCTTGTGAATCATCTATTTTGAAGGAGAATGTTGAGCTAAGGGCTCAACTTGAGTTGCTATCTAGTAAGTATGGGAAATTGGAAGAAAGTCATGAAAAGCTTTCTAGCTCTAATGATGATCTTCTAGCATCCCATGCTAGGCTAAAGTTAGCTCATGAGGCTATTATGTCAAAGGTAACATCTTGTGAGCCTCATGTGGACAATGGCACAATTTCTACTCTTAATGCTATATTGCCATGTGCTAGTCCTAGTGATTCATCCACTCATAATGTTGCTACATCCTGTGATGAATTACTTTCCATGCCGTGTTGCTCTAACAATGAAGCCTCTACTTCCTCTAGTTTTTGTGTTGATACTAACCATGTAGAGGAATTAAATGAGCTCAAGGCCCAAGTCACTTCTTTGAAGAAAGACTTGGAAAAGCGTCATGTTGGGGACTCTACACTTGACAATATGTTGAGTGTTCAAAGACGCCCCAATGACAAGAGTGGACTTGGATTCAACTCCAATATCAAGAACAAGTCCAAGCTCAACAAGAAGAACAAGGGCCAAGAACAAGTCAAGGATTCGGCCAAGATTGTTTGCTTCAAGTGCAAAGTTGAAGGGCACCATGTTAGATCTTGCCCTTTGAAGAAGAAGGCTCTTAGTGAGAAGCAACAAGGGAAGAAGACTCAAGTTCAAACTCAAGCTCCTCAAGTTGAAGAACGGTCTCTTCCCAAGAAGAATCAAGCTACCCCTCCTCAAGTCAAGACTCCAACTAACAAGAGAGGAGGAAGTAGATGTTGCTACCTATGCCGTGAGAAGGGTCACCTTGCTTCTTCATGCACAAATGGTACCTTATCCAACCCCATTATAGTTGATAATGTTTATTCTCTTCGGAAGGATAAGGTTGGCAATGTGTTTGCCAAATTTGTTGGTACTCAAAGTGGTGTCAAGAAAAGAACCATTTGGGTTGCCAAACCTATTGTGACTAACCTCTTAGGACCCAACTTGGTTGGGGACCAACAAGCTAAAACTTGATCAATAGGTGTTGTTGGAGAACTTTGGAGACTTGGCTACACTATGAAGAATTAAGGGATCTTCATCAATTATATTCTCTCAAGTCAAGTCATATGGATTATATTGTTCTATCTCATATCCAATGTTCCTCCTTGCGGTAACTTTTATTTAAATCATATATACATTGAAAGTTGCTTGCACCCTTGCATGTGTTAGGTTTTGTACCTTGCTAGTGTTTGTATGTGTTGTGCTCTCTACTTACTTATCTTGAGAAATCAAGCATGTGTATTTTGGTTTGCACACCATCTACTTGTTTTGAGCCTTATTGCTTTTATATCATATCTTATCTTGTTGGCTCTCTTTGAGAGATAAATGGACTATCCATTTTTGGAGAGTGATATGCTTCGTGCACTTCACAATCCTAAAAATGTGTGTACATGAGGAATACCACTTAGTTTTGATATATCAATATTATCTATTCTCTTTGTGGTATGTCATGCTCATGAGAAATTCAAATTATATAATGTCCATTAATTTCTCTAGTTGTTTTTGTCTGCCTCTTGTGTTAAAATAAATGGATTATCACATTATGGGGGAGTAATAAGCTATGTGCATATTACAAGCCTAGAAAATGTGAAAATGTGAGGTTTTGCCACCTAGAATTGATATTGCTAATTATCTTGTTCCTATGTGGCATGTTGCTCAAACAAGTTCCCATTTACTTAAATGCTCTTTGTCTCTCACTCTTTTGGATCTTGTTTGTGGAGGATGTTCTTGATATGGCTTTCCCTAAATATGTTCTCATATATCTTTTTGGGAAGCCAATTGATTCAAGCTACTCCTTGGAGTTGCTTTGCATTATCACATGATTTGTGAATCTATCAAGAATATCTATCTAAGCATGGCTTTTAATTCCTATTCTTTGCCTCATGCTTATGTTTTGTGAATATGATCTTGAATATATTCATGCAATCCACCACCGAGAAATATCTCCATACATTACTTGTCTTGACAAGTGATAATCATATTTGGGGGTAAATATGTTGATCATATTCACTTTGGTTCTTGCTTTGTATTGACTTATTTGATTGCCAAGGATTTGTTTTTGATCTAACTCTTATTTGTCTTCCTTGTATCTTTTGGATCCTTTATTGCTCTACTTGAAATTTGTTTTGTGCTTCCTTGAGTTGGGAAAAGCAATGATCCAATTCTTGTGCGTTGACATTCAAAAGTCATACTTTTTGATAATGCACTATTCTTTGGGAAGCTATCCTACTTTGAGTGGAACATCATTATTTAGATTGGTATTGCAATTTCTTGCCTTTCTTGAATATGACTAGTGTTTATATATATGGAGAGTGATGATCTCATTTGTGTGCATTTTGTATTCAAATGCAAGATCATAAATAATGCACACATCTTGGGGGAGCAATCCTATATGCTTTCGAACATTAGTTGTCTTCATTTGGTATTTGATCCCGATGACGTGTCTCTTTGGAAGACAAACATTTTTCGTCTTGGCACTTTGTGCCATCATGAAAAGTGTAGAGGGTTTGGTTTATTATTTGATGATATTTTCTTCAATTGGTTTCTTGCTTTCATTTGTTATCTTTTCAAAGTGGTTTCTTCAATCATGTGTTGATTTGGGTCTTTGATATAATTTGGACAATTCCTTTTCTTGTCACACTTGTGTGTGATTTCATGGTTTAATTGGTGTTTTTTTCAAATTATATCTCATTTGGTTCTTGAAAGTCTTGTGCATGCATACTTACTATATGTATATCTTATGGCATGCGTACTTTCGTTGATCCAATATATAGAATAAACTCCATCAAATCCTAAATGGCTAAGATGTGCATGAAATTCAATTTCATATCAATATGCACATATTTATGTGGAGTTTGTCCTATGTATTGTAGTTGCTCTAACTACTTTGGACCCAATGAGTTTGGGTACCTTTTTGTACTTGAATTTGTTTTAGGTATATTGGAGATGCATTGGAAGCTTGTCTCATCTAAAAGGAAGATGTTGTCACCATGTGCTTATTGGAGCCAAGCTTGGATGATCATGAGCTCTTATCTTCTACATCACCAATGCTATCTCGGTAACAAGTATCTACCTCATGCATACTTTTCTAGCTTTCAACCTTGTGTAGGTTGATTTCATGGCATGAATCTCTTTGGTTGCAATTATTTTTGGTTCTTACAAAACGTCTTTATTGCAAATGTGAGTAAGCCGGGATGATTACATATAAAGGGACTATACATTCATTTCTATGATTCATCGATCCCAATTATGTCAATCTAGCACTTTATACTTAAAGTCTCTCATGTGCAACATTGATGAATTTTCAAAATCATTGTCCTTTCAATTGTCCTTTCAATTGGTATGTCAATATTGGAATTTTCAAAATCATTTGCCTTTTGGGATACTTGTTATCTTACTCGGAGCATCCATTTGTTAACCTTTATCCCTTGTGGATAATTTTTGATGCTATGATGAGTATGTGTTGGAAGTTCATTTATATTCCTTTAAGATAAAATTGGGCTTTGTGCTATGCTTTTAAGCAAAGATCTTATTGGTGTATCTATGACTTCCTCCTGGATATCATGATCTTTACCCGTGTATCTATCTTATGTGTACATGTTTATTTGTAGACCCATATCTTAGTGATTAGTGTCTACTTAGAAACTTATACACGTGAGAATAGTACATCTTTAATTGATATTCCAAATCTTTAGTTACCACCTCTTATTGCTTTTGACTCCTTGGTGGTTTCTAAAAGGCTCAAGCTTTATTTTTTCATGTGTTATGCTTGGTGCATGTTACTAAGCTTGTGGAGCCATTTGCTATATCCCTTTTGGTGTGTGGGTATGGGAAAGACATAATATGCACTATGTGCAACTCCTTTTGAAAGACTATGTTGATGCTTCTCATCCTTGTATTAGTCTCCTAAAATGTTTTTTTTATCTCACACCCATCCTTATATTTGCCGCTCCTTGCTCTTGTTGCAAAACATTTTATTAGGTGAAAGTTGTTTTGCCTCCTTTATCATTTACATTCTCTTGCATGAGCTTGTGTTCAAATTTATCTAGAAGGGAGTGAGGATTCCATGTTGTGCACACTATATTGAAATACAAATCCTATTTGTGCACGTACCTTGGGGAGTTCCCTCGTGATATTTAGAACACTTTCCGGATCCTTTTGATTGCTTGTTTCTTTCGTTGAAGTATCTTTCCATTTGATATTCTTTTGCAATCTTTGGATCCTCTATATAGTTTGATCTCCCTCCATCTATTCGTCATTGGATATGTGCATTTGATTTCACTCATATTATGAGAAATGCACACATTATGGGGGAGCTCTCACTATATTTGCCTTCTAAGTTTTTATTTCCATTTTGGCAATCGATGCCAATGGGGGAGAAATTTAGAGGGTTTAAGGGAATATGGGTTTGTTCTCTTACGGTTCTCTTGCATCCTTGCTCTTTGTGTTGCATGGTTGCTTAAATTCATTATATAAACCCTCGTAAAAGGGATTGTCATCAATTACCAAAATGGGGGAGATTGAAAGTGCATGGCTGCCCCCATGCGTGGTTTTGGTAATTAATGACAATCCTTATGGACTAATGTTTGCTTTGAGATATACTTGTAGATCTTGTCCATAGGAAAAGATTGGAGTTCATGTGTTGGACTCTAGTAGATTACATGATGATCAATGCTCTACTCAAGGGTTTATATGAAGAATGGTCATGTGAAGAGTTGAGCTTATTGCAAGTATGGCTTGGAAAAGAAGATTGAGTGATCAATCATGTTTTACCCCAAGCCATCATACATATCAAGAGAAGAAGATGAAGCGCAAGATCAATATGATGCATCTCGAAGATATCATTTGATTGAAACTTGCAAAGGAAACATGAAGACGAAGCTTAGCGAGGCCCTCCCATAATGGAGTATGGGGGAGCATTTGGAGAAGTCTTCATCAAGCATGTGCTAGCAAGCACAATCAAGAAAGGTGTTTCAACTTGAGAGAGTCAAGATCGTCATCATCGAGCTCAAGTGGAATGCGCAAGGCAAAGGTATGATCTTGATAGGTTTTCTACTTTACCGGTCTCTTGGTGTTAGTGGGAGACCGGGTTTTAGGATAGACGGCGTACTATCAAGAGGGGCTCTCAAGTGAGTAACTTGATCGCATCGTTGTGGAGAGCTCAAACCTTTGCATACTTGGCATATCATATTTCTTGGTTCTTATTTGGCTTTTATGGTGGTGAGGAATTAGAGCTTGGTTCATCTCCATGTCAAGCTCTAGTTCATCGAAAACGGTTTTACCTTGGAAAACTAGTTGCGTTTTCGGTGGCGGAAATATTGCCGGTTCAACCGTGAGGAAAGTCCCACACCTTGCCATGTGTGGTGATTTTACTCTATTTATGGGATGCAATATTTTCACTTTTTGTAGCCTTCTCCTTGTCAGTACCTTTCCAACGGAGTTGGTCTCACCTCATTCGGAGTTCATTTGCAAAAGTTATAGCTGTGTTTTTGGTGTTCGGACAGGCCCGGTAGTACCGGCGAGTTTTGTTCCGGTAGTACCGCAGTAAGCCGGTAGTACCGGGCTCTCTGCGGTAGTACCGGGCTTTCTGCGGTACTACTCTCTGAAGTTGGTTTTTCGGACGTTTTGGCACGGATGGCCCCGGTAGTACCGGGGTTGGAGCCCAGCACTTGGGCCCGGTAGTACCGGGGTATTTTTCCCCGGTAGTACCGCGCGCTCGGTTTTCTGTGTTGACGAAGATACCGCAGGGCCGGTACTACCGGGCTTTAGGCCGGTACTACCGCACTTGCGGAACAAGAAGTGCTGCAACGGCTGGATTTTTGAGTTGAGCTATTTAAGGGGCCTTCTTCCCCAATGGTTGACTAAGCTCTAGAGCAAGTCTTTCTCCTCTCTCTCCTCCATTGTTGCCCTTTGTAAAGCTTGCTCTTCCTCTCAATCCCTCCCATGGTTCTTGCTAATATTTGAGGGAAAGTGAGAGGTGATCTTGATCTACGTTTCCACCGATCGATTTCTCCTCTATGTGAGGGAAACCTTGTAGATCTTGATCTTGGAGTTCTTGGTGCATCTCCTCTTTGTTCTTCCTCTCTTATTCCCCCATAAGCATTTGTTGCTTTGTTGGAATTTGAGAGTGAAGGATTTGAGCACTTGTGCTCTTGCCTTTTGCATTTGGTGCATCGGTGTGCTCTCCACGAGGATTCGTGGAAGTTGAAAACTTGTGAACTTGTTACTCTTGGGTCCTTGGACCCTAGACGCCTTTGTGGTGGTTGGACCCTTGTGTGGTCACTTGAAGCCGTTCGGGAGCCCCCAATCCCATTGTGGGTTGTGCCCCGGATTGTTGTTGGAGGCCGTTCGGGAGCCCCCAATCCCATTGTGGGTTGTGCCCCGGATTGTTGTTGAAAGGCTCCGGATTCCGCCTCGAAGGAATTCCGATAGTGGAAGGTGAACCAAGCCTTTGTGGTGCGGTTCATCGGAGAAGAAGGTGAAACCTTTGTGGTTGTTGAACCGTTGTGTCGGTTCACACCTCTCCAACGAGACGTACTCCCTTAACAAGGAGGAACTCGGAAATACATCCTCGTCTCCGCGTGCTTCGGTTATTTCTATACCCGAGCTTTTACTTATGCACTTTACATTGTGATAGCCTTCATGCTTGAAGTATTCTATATTGCTATCACCTTGTTGTTTGTCTTGCTTAGCATAAGTTGTTGGTGCACATAGGTGAGCCTAGTTTATTTAGGTTGTCGGCTTGTTAATTTAAACATCTAGTTTTATTCCGCAATTATCAAGCCTAAACCGGAAAAGTTTTAAACCGCCTATTCACCCCCCCCCCCCCCCCCCCCTCTAGGCAACATCATTGTCCTTTCAGGTTGTCAACTTTATGTCCATTCGCTGCCTGCAGCTCGCGAACATTCAATCCAGACATGTGAGACAATCACAAAAGGAAAAGTGGTGCCAAAGGAGAAAAATATAGAAATCAGTGAAATGTAGTAATGTACCGTCTGGAGCTTCTTCGTGTTGGGGTCTGCAAGTCGGTTTTCATGGTCCAACGACAGCTCCTGGTCTGCCTGCACAATGCTGATGCCGCACGGAGAGGGTGGAAGCAGCAGCACGATAATGGCTGCTGCGATTGCTGCTCCCAGGAAGAAACCCAAGAAATCTCTCAGTGCGTACATGGTGAACAGAAATGGTCCACACGCTAGGACTGAATTTTGCTCGAGTTCCCCAGCTTCACGGCACACTGAGCGTCCGTGAACTGAACTTTGTGATATATCGGTGTATCTTATCTATATAGGCTATATAGGCAAAGAAACGAACCTGGCCAGTGACATACCCATCGATGCCAAGATTTCAGATCTTCTGTCAGAACAAAATGATAAGAGAATCGAGACTTGGGGCCGATAAACAATACTCCACATGATGCAACTGTTGCTTAAGAACTAGATCAGGCACACATATACATGAAGAGGAATAGTTCACAATCTAGATTACAGCCAGACCCAGACGCACAATTCGTTGGCACGCGTTACTGGGAATCATGGTCAACTACTGGGTTACAGTGGCATTAATAGGATCCGTAATCTGGTAGTAGCCTCTTCTCATGGGGTGGACTAGATCATCTTTCATAACTCTACAGATTTGACTAGCCATTGGCCCAGTTAAACTGCTCTTGTGTTTCTTGTTCATGGGTCAGTAAATGGGACATATGTCTTTGGCCTTTTCTCTTGGACTCCTTTTATTTCTTGAACAAAAAGGGTAAACATTTTCACGGTATGTATCACATGTAAAGAATTATGAAGTGCATTCTTAACGAAACAAGTTAAAGTCTCAAAGCAGATATTGCTTCAGGCCTGAAGTCAATCCTAAGACATAAGACCATCCTCACCTCTGCAGGCGTCAACATCCATGTCAGATGTCCAGCATTATCGCCCCAGAAATCTAGTATCTCAGATACACGCTCATAATTCAAAATGGTTGAGATCTGGGAAAGCCTTGAGAACTTCTCACGGACTGGCCTCTGTGACATCTCTGAGAAATGATTAATAAGGGACCGAACGCGAGCTGCAGGCCACCCAGCTGGTTGAACCTCTTCTGCATCAGGATCACCTCAAGCCTCATGACAATGAAGTCGATGATCAAGTGAACAAAAGAATCGTAGTTGTTCGATGTCATCATTGGCTGGAGCCACGCAACATTAGTGTCAACTACAAGGTGAAGCTTCTGCACCCATGGGTCATTCACCTCATTTTCCCCATATTCGGCATCATCCAGCTCATAGCTAACAGTGGTAACAATGTCAAGGACAGGACGAATGCGGGGAGCGACAGAGGCCACTAAATGCTCTAGTCCGGAATAAAGGATCTTCGTGAAGGAAGCATTGATCTCTCCTAGCTCTGATAAGCAGGACTTGATCTTCTCCCGGTCAGCAGGAGCATGAAAAATCTCAGAACACAGCTCCTCAATCTCATGGCGGAGCTTCAGCACATACTCTGAGCTCACATCCATGTTGTTCAGTGCAGTTGCAATCTCCTCCCCAGTCTTCTGAACACCAACACCACCTAGGAAGAGTTTTGCACCCATGTTTGGCTCTCTCATTCTCCACTGTAGTGCCTCCTGGTACTCACTGCTTAGTAGGCTTGTTGCCCCACCAAGCACCGCAAGTAGCGAATTTATGCTTGCAGTGGATGCTGCCCGCCGGCAGCAACTCTGCAGTAGAAAGAACACATCATCCACCATTGATGTTGTGAGGCCATCAGGCACTGGCTCGTCAATCCGGATGGCCTTCCTTATGTTTTCCACCATGAAGAACTCCTCCAAGATAAGATAGAACCCAGTCAGATCCTTCTCCATCTTATTAAAGCTACCATTACGGAAGGCCTTCATTGCTTGCGGGCCGAGTTCAGGCTTGACATCTCTCAGTCCACGGATCTTGTTCACCATATACTCGGTATAGTCTTCGCCAAGTTGCGTCAATGCAAGAATCTCCTCAAGATAATGCTCAGCCTCCCTGGGGTCAGGCCCTTCATCACCACCCGCAGCGTTGGTGACAGAACCCATGACAGAGAGAAGGTTCTTGGTATAGGAGTTTATGTCCGACGAAAGACGGGCGAGCTTCCGGTAATCGGCATAGCCACGAAGGATCTGGGTGCCCCTTGTGTCACATTCCTCCTGCAGCTCAATTATGGCATAGGCGACAGCATCTTCACCTCGTAGCTCACGAAGCACCGCATCATTCTCCTCGACAGCAAGCACAATATCCTTGAAGAGACGGGTGAGGCAGCCGACGAAATCAGGGCGCTCCCGCTCCGGGGTTGCTGCAGATGTCAGCTCTGCAAGGTGCTCGAAGTCTGCACGCGCGCGGAGGGCGACGACATTCTTGAGGTAGGCAACGTAGACCTGGAGGCCCTCGTCCGCGAGGGCGAGGAGGGGGAAGAGCCGCACAAGGCGCAGCACGGCAGGGTGGTCCTGGGCGTCGACTGCGGCAGAGAGCCTTCGCCGCGCGAGCCCCTCGAGCCGGCGCTTGATGTCCAGCAGGTCGCCGCGGAGGTCGTCGTCGGTGGGGAAGCGGGCATCGATGGTTAAGAATCGGTGCGCCGCGCTGGCGGCGGCTGTGAGGTCGTCGGCCGCCAGGGCTCGGCGCGCGTCGTCGAGCGCGCGGGAGTGGTCGAGCGCCGCCTCGGCGCGGGCCAGCGCGGACTCGGCGCGCGAGTGCGCCGCGTCGAGGTGGCGGACGCGGGAGGAGAGCGCGTCGGCTAGCGCTGCGGTGGACGACGAGGAGTCCCTGAGGGCGGCGGCGTCGGACGCGGCGAGCGAGAGGGGCGACGGGGCGGAGCGGAGAAGGGACGCGGCGGCGCGGTCGAGGTCGGGGCGCCGGGCGAGGAGCGCGTCGAGGCGGGCGTCCAGGGCGCGCTGGCAGGCGACGCACTCGTGAAGGAGGTGGGTGGTGGCGGCGCCGGCGTCAGTGAGGCCGCGGAGCGTGGCGAGGGATGCGGGGTCGCCGAAGTCCAGGGACGGAGGGCAGTCAGCGGATGCGTCACGCGGCACCGCTGGGTCGGGGCGAAGGGTGCGCGGGGAGAGAAAGGGGGACAACACGGCCATGGCCATGGCCGCCGGAGAAGGGTGAAATCCCGGTCAGAGGTGCGCGGGATCTGGAGCTATTGCACGGTTGCACTTGTGCTAATCAAGGAACAAGAAAAGCAAGGAGTATTTCTGATTTAATTGTGGCATATACTACTAGCTGATTTCTTCATACTAATGCTAGTCAAAATTTTAAGAGAAAATTCCACATAGCACTAATGTTTGTTGATAAAGTTGGACAAAAAGGCACGAGTAATTTTGCGGTCGGATAGTTGTCAGATACGGGCATGGACACCGATAGTGATTTGCGGATACGAAAAAAGAAGTGGCTCTACTAATACTCGTTTGTATCAAAAATTACAAAATATATCACAGTTATATCTGAGAATTATCCGATACAATATTTGACAACTAATAACTCGAACCTCATGTGACTGAGCCATGGGCAAGATGAAACTTATGGACTTGCACAACTCTAGTAAAATCTTGTCAAGGCACTACCATTTTTGTAAATCGTGTTCCTTGTAGAGTCATTCAAACGCAAAATTAAGTAGCCACTTAAAAATCAAATTATGAGTTATTAAACATTCTTTCTTAGAATACGAAAATACATAAAGTAAATTTGGAGTAAGTTGGTCAGAATATTTGTTATAGTAGTCTTATTTTCAAAGCGACATCCGACAAAATGTTTATCTGCATCGAACCGTATTTGCCCCATATTCGATCCATAATCGTAACCGTCAGGATCCAATTATGTATTCATATATGCACACTATCCGCTCCGACCTGTATTCGGAAAATATATGGTGCAAACATGGTTTCACAAATATTCAACTCCCCTATTTTCACCCCTATGTGTATTTATCCATGCCATTTCTTATAATATTTTGAAACTTTAAAATACCTTTTTTTTAATATTTAAAATATCGAGATCACCTGAGACCATGAGCGACTCTCCAATTTTGTTGATTTTAATAAGACAACTCGAAATTTTAACGCGAGTCGAGCTGAGTTTTTTCCTCCTTAATTTTAACGAGCTTACCGAGTTCAAGGTAGACGATCTAGGGAAGAATTGGTAGGTTCCTAGTGCTGGCTACCTTGCCTATACTTCAGGTGTACACAAATAGGCAGTGCAAAATATAATTTCTCGCATCTAATAAGGAAGTTAAAATAAGAACATACAACATCAATGGGGATGTAGCTCAAATGGTAGAGCGCCCGCTTTGCATGCGGGAGGCACGGGGTTCGATCCCCCGCATCTCCATTTAAGTTTTGCTGCGATGTCGATGTTTTTTTTGGTCAAAGATGGAACAAATTCAGTTTGTAATGCCACCTACTGGATCAGATACTTTCAGGTGATCAGAGGTCCTTGTGACCCACAAGGCCACAACCAAGCAACAAACTACATCATTTTAGGTCACCAAAATGCAAAGACATACAGCAGGTTGCCCCAAGGCTAGTTAGTTGCACATGAAGCACATACAAATACCATGGTACAAGCTAAGAGTGTGTTTGGTTGGGTGGTTACCCACCAAGTGGTTGTGGGTAGCTATTTTTTAAGTATTTAGCCCCTGTTTGGTTTGTGGTGTTGGATATGTGGGGGTAGCCAAATTTTAGTCATATTCCCTCAAAAAAGTGGTTAAGTTCAACCACCATAGAAGTGGTGGTTGAGGCTAACCACCCATGAGCGAGTCCTTGCCATCACCTGCGAAACATTTTACGACATATTCACCAATGTCACCGTACTCACAAAATAGAAATTTTACCCCTTTTTAATATTTGAAAAAGCTTTTACCATTAAATTTATTAAGACATTTTACCCGTTTATATATGTGAAAAAATTTCCTTATTATATAAATATAAACAAAATTTGAAATATTTCCCTTTTAAATATTAAACAAACTTTTACCTTTTAAATATTAGAATTTTTTCCTATTTTATATATTAAAAATATTGAAATAAATTGTTTCCTTTAAATATAGTAATAAATTTACCCTTCTAAAATAGCTTCTAAAATTGTTCAAAACACATTCTTGTATATATTAAGAATATTTGAAGAAACTTTTATATTTTAATTCTTTGAACAAAATATTCAATTTTAAATATTTAAACAAACTTTTCTTATTTTATACATATTAGTAATATTGGAATAAACATTTCCCTTTAAATATAATAAGTAATTTTATGATTTTAAATATTTGAAAACATTTAATATTATATATTAAAAATATTTGAAGAAACTTTTCCTTTTAATTATTTGAACAAACTTTTTCCTTTTAAATATTTGAACAAAGTTATTTCAGATACTGATATTTTACCTCAACACATTAAGAAATTTCCCTCTCCAAATTATAGTATAGATATTTAAACAAGCTTTTCCCTTTTATAAATATATTATGGGGTTTCCTCACCATTTTAAAAATAATTGACCATATCACTAAGCATTTCTAATCCTCGGAATAAATACAAATATGGCTACCCCTGACCACTTTTTATCCCTTCAACCAAACATAAAACATGGCTAGCCTATACACACAACCAAACATGAAAATTGGTTACCACCAACCACGTGGTTGGGGTTGCCCCCAACCACTTTTTCATACCCAATGAACCAAACACACCCTAGAGCTCCACTGGGTCACACAGCCACACGTTCTCGCCTACGACATACAAAAAACATCCTTCTAGGAAACAGGATAGCACAAACACAGCATCTCAACCGTCCATCTACTGTCCTTAGTTGCTCAAAAGGTTTCAGGCAGAGCTACCGACCATGCTCCACGTCTTCCCTCCTGTCCTCAATCTGTCGAGTTCTCATGGAGCAACACATACTCCCGGCTGCAAGCGACAGAAACATTGACACCGTAAGTTGAAGGCTGTTAACGAGAGGTTGCTCTGTCTACTTGTGTATAGCCCCTGACATTAGGCTTCAAATTTCTCAAGAAAGCATTTGCATGGTTTAACTTACAATCCAAGGCACATAACATAGGCATCGTTTGCAGACTGGTTTTTTAGAAGCAACTCTAATCTAGCACAGGTTGAAGATACAATAAGATAAATGGAGATGATATATTTTCCTTGAAGTTGTCTCAAATCAAAATATAGTGGGAACAAGAAAAGGCAGAGTTAGTAACAAAGTTACACATACTTGACAGTTCAATGTTCAAATTATTTAAGTGTTTTAATGGGGACAAGCAAGACAAGCAAAAGATTTTAACCACCAAAGGGTATAATAAATTGTTAAAAATTGGCATGACCATACCTACTGTTGCCGAACTTAATGTTGTCCCTTTCAAAGAGTTCGTAGTAACGGTGAGGCTCAACACGATTCTCCTGTAGCAGTACAGCATATTTGAGGAAAGATGAAATTGGCATAGAAAGCAAAATATGAAAATGATCAAATATTGAAAGTGTGACTAGAAACTTACATTAATGAAAGTCCCATTCGTACTACCAAGATCCATCAGATAAGGACTATTAAAAAACAGAACGGAAAAAAAACATCCTTAACATATGAAGTACTGACTAGGATAAGCATGAAGATTAATGATGACATAATGCTATATACTATAGTCTAGTACCTCACTTTCTTTGACATCATGCCATCTGGTTGCTCCTTCTCTACAAGCCTGAACAGGGAAAATATTAGATAATCACAGTATGATTCCTCAACATACAGAAATAAGAGTGTTAAGATACCTATATTGAAGAACCGCATGTTGCTTGCTGCATGAGGGATGATCTGTGGGGATGTCTGCAATTCTCCTTTCCCTTCCAAAAAGGTAGTGGCTCATGCGATGAACATACAATGGTTCTGTTTAATTAGATAACACCATGAGAAACATTCAAGCCTAACTGGAGTATTATATCATCAAGAAAAGCATGCCACTATGCCAGTTCGTCGACACCCGACACAACGTATAATCACCAAGACCTCGCTTGGATTGGCGTATAATAGTCCAAACCGGCCGGAAAGTTTACGGACCTCACGAGGCCCTGCAGAAATTCCAGCGAGGGCGGGGGGGGGGGGGGGGGGAATTTCGGTTCCGTTCTCTGTCACGCCAATCCAAGCGAGCCCCAAAGGATTTTTGTGTGTCTTCGGCTAGCCTTGCTACTGGGCCAGGCATCCCTTGCTAAGGAAATCTACTGTCAGACTGGGGAGCTAAAACATCCATCTCGAATTCTTGTGAACCTTGCTAACCATGGTAAAGAGGTCGGGCAACGGAACCAAACATGCCGTAATGTTTTTATTAACTTGCAGCTTATTGCCATTGAGTTCTGTGCATTCACTTCATTTCAATATCAAATCTAGTGAACTATTTATTAAGCATGAGGGCATGGTTTTTGAGTCGCGAGTCGCAACCAAGTCGCCAGCCCTCCGACTCAGTGTATGGTCGACTAAAATCGCTGTATAGTCGCCGCAAGTCGCTGTATAGTCGCGAGTCGCCGCCGTTTTTGAAAAACGACTTGGCGATTAGTCGGCGACTCAAAAACCATGCATGAGGGTGCAAGTGGGAGTGGGCCTTCCACCATGCTGTGTAGCTCGTACCACATACCATAGTGTGTGGGTACCCATGGGTATACACTGAAAATATGTGGGATTTGCGGGTCGTCTGTTTGGCCCACACGTTAGCCCAGTTAGCACTCATTGGTCTGCCTGGCCGGACGAATCAAGTTGCCGCTGGCCTGCTGCAGCAATTCTTCTCCATTTACAGTAAACTCAAATTTCAGCATATACGTGAATACAGAACGGTTTATCTCTACGCATGCCTCGTGATGTGAAATGATTTGTTGTTGATCATGTGTTACTGATTAATTCATGTTCAGATGCAGCAGAAAGAATGATCATAAAATGTATTGATATTAATTCAAAGATAGTGATGCTAACTATGTGTTTCACTACTTGTTGACTGGTTAATGTTTAATTAGCATGATGTACCTAGCAGGAACAAATAGCTACTAGAAAAATGGATAGCATAACATGAAACAAACGTAGCTTCATGCAGTAAAGGTGCACACATCCCAAAAGATAAGTACCATTCAGTGCTTCACCACCCTTGAAGACATAGAGTCTCCATCTAATATCTGATTTGCGAGCCTCCGGAGGTTCTGAATACAACAGAGTTATACCTGAATACGAAATAAATTGTCAGCTACTGAGATCATGCGGGAACAGTGCACACAGGGGTAAACTTGCATGAGCTCTTTTAACTGATTGTACAACCACCATAAGAATGGTAGGAGTCTATGATCATTAAAAAATAATACTCAAGATATACATGCTTGTGATCAGCACCTCCAACTTTGTTAGTCTCCTCGGCAAGCTTTCCAGACAACTCAAATGATGGTTTTTGCTGCAAAGAAAAAGCAATCGCTAAAAAAAAGAATGTGCCATAAATGACAAGAAACATAAAGCAAGCAAAATGTTACATTAAGTATTGCCAGAAAACTCAAGCTTCACATATATGAATACAGAATGTTCTATAGATAACTAAATTGACATAATGCAATATCCATTATGATGTAAGGACTACCTTTTCTTTCGCCTCCAGAGCTTCTGCAGCAGTATTCATCATCACCAACGAATCAGGATCGCCAGTCCTAAACAAAACAGTCGCTGTCGGTTAATTTGCAGATGATAAAATGCAAAGCAGTGAGAGCATTGCCTAAAGCAAAAATACCATACTCCAAACACATAAGACTACAAGACACTCTGGTAATATAGCACCCTCGAGTGAAACATACATGATTCAGAAAAACGACATATATAACATAGCAACCTATCAGGTTAAAAAAAAAGAGCTATTCCACCGATTTTATTTGAGCAGCAACAAACAAAACATGCTGCATGGCTGCTTTTAAAATACTATATAAAGTTACAAGCAATTAAGGTGATCCCAAGTGAAATGGGTTTCCAAGAGAATGTTAGTGTTGTGGACGCTAGTAACATGGATGCGGCCAGCCGGACGACAAGAAGACCAGGATGGTCGTATTGTGTCAGGAGACAACAAGAGTCCTTTTGGAAAGTATAGGAGTAGAAAAGAGTTCAACTGTATTAGAAAAGGTCCAGATCTAATCGTATTAGGACTAGGAGAGGTCAAGGTCTGAACATCCACTATATAAGGATGACATGTATCCACGTTTTAGATAGGCAAGAACAATCAATCTAATCTCTCCCTCGTTATTCTCTCTTCCCAACCTATGTCTACCCAATCCCACACAGCCATGCGTCTGGCTATCTTCTGCACTGTAGTTATCAATAAACAGAAATGTAAAAAACAACACTTAGTTTTGAACACTCACCGCGATGCTTCATCTGCTCTAGAGCTTGTATCCTGAAATAAATAAAAAAGTGAATTTGAGACTGGAATTTACAGGCCATGATACAATAGCACACACTAAAGTTATCATCTTAATTTGAATTGAAAAGTTCAATGACTACTAATTATGTCCAACAGAATCTGCAGCCGAGAGGATTGAAATGGATCAATTTTAGTGTATGGTATGTATAGTAAAGTGTGAGCTGCTGGCTACACAAGTTGCACCGGATCCAATTGATATTCCAAGGTATGCAATGACTTTTTGACATCCTCTTCATTTAGGTGGAGCTTATTAGAAACTGACTAGCACCAAGGAACATACATGCAATAAAAGAAGACAGGGATCCAAGTAACATACGAATTTAGGGGGAGATGTAAGGAGAAGGGTTGGGTGTCACCAAGTCACCACACACCTCAAGACGTGCTGCACTTCTAGATGTCCTGCCCCTATGTCTATGCTCTTCTGGAGAAACTGATCGGCCACGCCTAGATGATCTTCCTGATCCACCATTGTTCTCATGCCGATCTGCCATTCTCTCTCGTGCGGAATCCCTACTGTCATTGTGGTCCATCCTTTGCTCCCTGGAAGCACTTTTTCGGTCAAATGGATCTGACCTTTTCCCTCTTGAATCATGCCTTTCATCATCCCGTCCTGACTGTGCCTCTCTCGAAGCACCTGACCTATCATCCCTGTCAGCCCTTCTATCTCTTGGGTCTTCCCTTCCATCATCATTATCCAGTCTTCCATCCATAAAGGCACTCCTACCATCTTTCGGCTCCACCTTTTTATCTCTCGACACATCCCTCCCCTCATCACGCTCCATGTGCTTCCGCGTGCCCCGCTCTTCCCTGTTGGGAGGCTTCCGACGGTCGCCCTTAGTTACTTCTGCCCCATCCCGCTCATTGTGAGCTCTCCTTAATCGCTTGGAACGTGGTGAGAGGGACCTAGAATCCCGTTTCCTATCAGGTGATGGCGACCGTGACAGTGCCCGTGTGTGTTTTGGTGACCTGACCCACTCTTTCACCGTCTCTCTCTGCGGTGACCTCTCCCTGTGTGAAAGGCGACTCCTCTCAGCCTGTGACCTCTCCCTCCGAGCTAATGGACTCTGCTTGCGTGGAGGCGATACAGGTTCCCTCACCGGAGAACGGGATCTTGTGTGCCTCGATCTCCTGGAGGATTGATCCCTCCACTCCACAGTAAAAGCCATTCCTCACCTGAAGTGTCACAAAATCAATTCAGACCGTGAAGAGACCGTGAAGGTTAATGAATTACAGCAGTCGGAGACCCAGGGATTATGCAATGAGGGGTCCTAAATATGACATGCTAAAATTTCTGGTATGTCACATCAAAATGTGTTCTACAAAAGCCTACTACAGCAGATAAATATCTTTTGGCACCATATATAACATGCAAGGAGGAACAATCTCTTCCACTGCATGACAGCATAACTGAGAATGCCCATACCTTTAGTTTCATCTTTAGGTGCTCATTTATTTTTGTATTACACTTATAAAGTTCCTCGTGATGCTGTGACATGAGCAGACGTCATACTTTTAAAAGCCTTTTTGGATTAAGGGTAGTTCATACTTCTCACTATTTTTTTGAAAAATTGGCATCTCAAGTGGCACACTGACACACTCATTGGGGAAAAGAATCTTAGATCTGCCACTGTCTATAATTCGTTTCCATCCTTGAGTGTGTAAGTCTAATTAACTTAATGCCGAACTTAGGATTTCAGTTAGCGATGGAAACATATTAACCAAAATAAATTTATCAGTTGTAGAAAGGCACTTTTTTTTATGGTCGAAAGGCACATTTTGATGTGATGTATCGGAACTTTTAGCATGCCATAGGTTTCCTTTCCCATCTCTTGCATTTCAAGGTAATCATTACCCACGAAATAGCAGACTGTAAACACTTTTGAAAGTACTTGGCAGATTGCGTCCATCCTAAATTCCAAAAAACCATGTCCACCACCAATCCATGTGTACATAGCATATTACAAATACCAACCAAAGTACAAGAAATTCCATCATACTGTTTTCAATGGGGATGCCTCTCCTGCTTGGAGGGGTATTGAGCATGGTTTAAAACTTCTTAAATTGGGTGCAATATGGAGGATCAGGAATGGTTCCAAGACTCGCATTTGGAGAGATAATTGGATCCCACGTGGCTCTACCTTGAGGGTCACAGGTAAAAGAAGAAGAACTAGAATAAAATGGGTCAAGGATCTATTTCACCCGGGTACAAAACTATGGAATGAGCAATTGATTAAAGATATATTCTATGAGCATGATGCTGAGGAAATACTTAGAATTAAGGTTCCTCAGTGGGAGGAGGATGATTTTGTTGCATGGCACTATGAAAACTCGGGGAGTGTTCTCAGTAAAAAGTGCATACAAGCTGGGATACACCGCAGCCCACGAAAACAGATTGAACAGTGGTAGAAGTGGTGGAGACGGCAAAAGTAGAAATCTGTGGAATCTCATCTGGAAGGCCCCAGTGCCAAATAAAATTCGAATGTTTAGTTGGAGACTAGCTGATGATAATCTTCCAACTAAAAAGAACAAATGGAGGAGAACTCTAGAGGTGGATAATATCTGCAATATTTGTGGGGTTCAAGTGGAAGACAGCTTTCATGCAACTGTTGCTTGTACTAAAACAAATACCAACACATGAGAAAGGGAAAGCAACTATCTCAGCTTTGGTTTCTTTCCTTCAGAGTTATGTTGAGAGCCTGGCGGTGAAGGACAACATTCCTCCTTGGGATAAAAAAGGTAAAAGCCCCATGTACGCAGAACCCCAGGTGATTCCAAACGAAAGCTTTTGGAAGAATGGTGAAGAGAGAAGGGATATTCTGCCTAGTTGGAAACCACCTGAAGAAGGAAATCTAAAGGTTAATGTTGATGCTTCTTTCCTTGTGGATTCAGGCATTGCGAGCATAGGTGTCATAATTCGCAATCACATTGGTATTGTGACCCTAGCTGCGGGTAGGCTAATACAGGGATGCACAAATGCAGAGGAGGCAGAGGCTTATGCATGCATGGAAGGCATACGCATTGCTTCAGAATTGGTACAGCAACCATTTACTATTGAAACTGACAGCCTCCTTGTTGCAAATAACGTCCAGAACATGGCTGCTAAATTTGGTAAACTTGGAGGCTTATATCAGGATATCCAGAATGTGTGGAGATTGAGTGGTAAATGCAATATCAGAAAAATCAGTAGAGAGCAGAACCGAGCAGCTCACGAGCTGGCAAAGTTCATCAGGAAGAACCCAATGCAGGAGGTATGTTTAAATAGGCTTCCCCCTTATATTATTCATGTAATTGAACAGGAATGTACTGCTACTGCAATATTACATGAATAAAGCTCTCTATTGTACGCAAAAAAAAAATCCATCATACGTGTTCCATAAAAGCAATGTACCATGTATATCCCAACACAACAATCCCCAACCAACCAGTAAAAGCGGGCATCAAGTTCATCCCCCTGTTGTATAAAGAAAGAACAGAGGAAAAGGAGGTATACCTTTGCTTCGACCGTGATGCAGAGGGAGAGGGCCGTGGAGGACGAGCACGTGCTGCAGGTCACCGTCCCTGGGCGCGGGTCGCCGGAGAAGGCTCGGGTCGGAGCTCGCGACAGGTCACGGGGCAACAAAGCAGTGGGGTACCGGCGACAGTGGAGAAGCTTTCGAGCCGGAGTTCTTCGTCCCCGTCGACGCGAGGGGGCGGGGAGGAGATGGACGTCGCCGGCGGATTCTCCGGTGACCGACGCAGATTTCTGGAGGGTTTGTAACTGGGAAACGGTAGGCAAGCCGGCCCACGGACGGACGTTCATGACGGGCTGGCCACAAAGCCGTGGGCTACTTACCATGGGCCCGAAATGCAGCAGCACCGCACCACGCTTTCGAATTCCCGTTCTGCTTTACCATGTTTTAGTCCCACATCGCCGGCGTAAGCTTGATGGTACATGTTTATAACCTAGCCTCGCACGCAGAGAATCACCGGGCGGCAGGCCCGGTCAGCACATCAAACCATGAATTGTTATATGATATTGATATTCCAGGCTGCTGATTGGACCCACACGACAAGTGTGGTTTGCTTTTTCATCATCCACCACAGAAGAATGGTGGAGATTGGGCAGTTTTTTTTCTCTCTCTATCACATTTGAACTAACTAGTACTATGTTTTGGTTCAAATGATTTTCAGTTTTAAAGTAATTCAATACATAGGATTTTTGTATGTAGTACATTTAGTTGGCTAAGGAATGAATCCTCCAAAATTCTTATGAAATGGTTTCCTACCCTACAACTCCATATGATTTCTAGCAAGAGGTTGGAACTCATGACAACTATAAATTGTACTCAACTCCCTAGAAAATTTCTCTGTTTTTCCTTTGTTGCAACCAAATAACTAGTATGACCAGTTTCTGTGTTTTGAGTTCTTGTAAGACTTTACATGTCATGTCATGACATTCTATTTCTACGTTTTTCCTATTCATGTGGTTTCAATTCCTGTGAATCAAAGAGTCCCATAGTTTTTTTTCGGATTCAGGTGTATCTAGGCGTTAGGCGGGGTTTTCAATTCCAGTAGGTACCAGCTACAAGCATATAAAGAATAAACATAAATCCATAGCGGTCCAGAACAGAACTACAACAATATATGTGCAGGAGAGTATGACACACTCATTCGAACAACAAGACGGCAACACTAAGGACTAAGGTCTAATCTGCATCTTCTCTTCATCACACTCTAATCTGCATCAAACAACAAGACGGCAACACGAACAACAAAACGAAGTGTTGATCTTGCCGTTCATCATGCTCTTATGCTCTCTTTCTTCATCTTTTCTTCCATGTTTACTCTAGAAGTCTACAAAATCTGAAGAACAAAAAGATTCAAACAACAATCTTGAATTGTTGGATAAAGTGTCTCAACTTTGATGCATAAATAGGCGTGATAGGGGTATCATGTAATGAAGACACAAAGTGCATCTAGCATAACTAATTCGCTATACGGCTAACTAGGTAACACGGCGTGTCGACACGCCGCGCCCTGACGATAAAAAATGTATATGAATAATGGAACGACGTGTATTGCTATATGCGAGTGTACACGTTAGTCTACACATTATTCGGTCATTAAGAAAATATAATTACTTGTTAACATGTAAAGTTAGTAAACTTAAGTATTAAGTATCCGCAAAAGGAACTCATGTATTCAGTAGAACATTTGCGTCCATGTAATACTTCGCCTAAAACTCAGTTTAGTTTTTTACTATATTTCCATAGAATTTGCATCTAAACATATTCAATTTACTAGTTTTGAGGAAATTAGCCATTCACTCCAAAGGCGTACACGCACCATCTTTGACATTAACCCCCACCATCATTATTTGATCTTGATGGTAATGTGCAGGGAGTTGAGGAATTTGTCGTCTTAAGGATGGATAGTGGAGTAGCAGCTCGTCGATGGATAAATTGTACCATTGGAGACCCGATCATAGAGGCATATGCCAGTATCTTGCTTCCATCGTGCAGGCATTCCCCGCTCCCCCAACATCGACACCGTTCCGTCGATTCGACCCGACGCACCTTACCCACGACCTTCAGCGGTGACGCTCATAGCGGTGTATGATTTCCGACATTTAGTGCTTCTTCCAAAATTCCTGAATGCCAATATTTGTCCATAAAACATCGGTATTATTTCATCTATCATCAAAACATATCATAAAGTTGTAGAAATGTTTTCAAACTTACAAAAAGGAAAACGTTAAGCTGCCCATTTGAAGAATGACACGTGTGGTTTGCCTTTTTATTTCCAGGCACAAAGTAGTGCTGCGCCTGCCTTTTGTTTTTCCAGACATGGAGTGGTGTTATTGGTAAACGTTGCGCCTTTCTTTGACCTACACAAACATTTGACTAATCTGTCCATATTTGAATGTATTTCTAAGTATAAAATACCCAAACAAAGATGAAATTATTTTAATAAAAAAAAGAGTTGGCCACTCTTTTTGAAAGACTTGGAAATTATGGTAAGCTGGTCCACAAACTTGTGATTAGGTGCAAATTGGTCCAAAAGAGTTCACCCTAAATTATAAACTGGTAGGATTGTCTATAGTTATCCAGCTTGACGTCGTTTATCGCTTATGTCTGGAATTCCCACACCGGACCTGGTGGCGTAGGAGTGTCAGATAGTTTATTAGGGCATCACCTATGTATGTTGCAAAACTTGTCTATAACCTGGGACCCACGTACTACACCATAAGCTTATTGATTCCATCACTATGTATGTGGCTAAGTTTGTTCATAAGCTAGGACCCACGCGTAAGAGCATTCATGTCATAGTGGTGTGCATTGTATATTGTTGTATGTACTAGATATTATTGCTTATGGACATCCACAAGCTTATAGACAACCCATAAGAAAAATTCCTTATGGACAAGCTCCACTATGTATAAGGTCATCCATAAGGGCTACTTTTTGCTTGTGGACATCTTTATGGACAACATAGTGGATGCCCTTAGACCGCATCGTCTATTTTATTGCTATTGGACCTGCGGTTGGGCAGTCCTTTCTTTCCGACCCTCCAATATCTTTTGGAAGCGCCACTGAAATTGCTCTGCTCTAACAAGTTGACGTAATTTTATGTTTGGCCGATTCCTCGCTGATAGGATTAAACAGGCAGGTAAATGAGAGGCAAATGCAGATGATTCACATTGACACATGGCATATGTGGGATGTAATCAATGAAGATGTGTTTTACAGCGATAGGATGTGACACGTTTTCCCGGTTTATTGTGGAGATCCGTGGGATATTTCTAGTTTGGTAGTGATGTAAGTAGCTCTTTGTCCCTTCTGTACTGGCAAGTGTAGTAGAAAGATATGTGTACCCAACTGAAGCTCTATATGAAGTGAACACAACAATTACAAACTTGAACATGTTATTCCGAAAAATACATGCCGATGCACAAATTCAAGAATATGCTTATTGCCTCCACATATGCCTGCAGGTGTTGCCTTCCGGAACATGAGTGTTTTTTTGTTCCCTTGTTTTTTCGTGTGAAAAGCCTTGAGACTGATAATTAGTGAATCTTCTACATATGGAAGAGATACAACAAAAATAAATTAGTAATCCACAGCCAACGTTTTACGTGATGCATCATGATATGCTTATACAAGTATAACGTGCACAACCAAAAAAAATTGTGCTCCAAGCATGATTGATTTTTTAGTGGAACGATCTATCTTTATGTCTAATTTTTTTTATGAATTGACTACTCCAATGCAGCATAAGGTCCAACTATATAAGTACTAGAATGATGTTATTTTTAATTAGGCAAGATTCATTCTTGTTCAAGTTATTGATCCGGACCTAGAGAAATCCTTGCGAAATTGCTCATCGGGTGATGTTATGTTCCCGCCGAACTAATTGTATGCGGTCTACCATTAAAAAAGGGTGTGACTAATTCTCAGTTGAATGAGAATAAAGTTAGTTCTTGGGTAGGTTATGCCAACAAATTTCAGTTGTAGTCCATGTTGCAACTCATGACCAACAAGAATCGTGAAGATAATCAATTGTTTTTCTTAGTTTTTTTGCGGGTGTTTTTCTTATTGCAAACCCACTTGCAACTGAAATATTTTAATTACAACCCAATTTGCAACTCATAAGTGCATGAATCACGATCCATATCCGATTGTGTAAGACTTGACTGAGCACTATCTTAATTCTCAGCTAGCAAAACCATTGAATAAATGAAGTCAAGGACTCGGAGTTTAACTATTTGGTTGTTTATCTAATCATCGAAGACTGTCCTTGTTTCTATTTTGAGTGTAACAATGTTGTCATTGTAACTTTAGTTGACTTCTTAATAGGACTTGTCTGATTGATTTTGGAGAGGAAGTAAAGAGAGGCATGTAAACTCAAAGGATACACATATACTGAAACTGGAACATCAGTGCAATTAGCTGAGGTGTTAACGGTTAAGCTGTTTTTCACACCTGTATACTGGGGAATTCTAATCTGGTATACTCTGTTTTGGCGTTAGGAAAATGCATATCCAAAATAAGGTCATTTTCAATTGACTGAAAGACCTCGGCCATTCTTCATTGCAAAAGGAAATATGTGATAGATGGATTGGAAATGCGGAAGCTTTTATCCGGTATCTGCTTCTGCTCGTTGTCTTTAAATTTGTGCAAGTTTCGCCTGACTAAATTCCATGCAAGCGTCGGTTCTTTTACCCCAATGCACAGATAATATGCAATTTATGATGTTCGATCATAGCACATGTCGTATTCTGTAGATTTATGAGCTTGTGAGTGAATGCAATTTAATGTGCATGATGCATCCTATACCAAATAATCATACTCCCGAAATGGTTTGTCCAGTGCTTGCGATGACAACACCTTCGAGTGTCGTTCCCTTGTTGAAGGCATCGCCATGAAGATCTTCCCTATTACTGGATGGTCGGAAACCGTCTCGCTGTTCCACCCCGTTTCCCAAGTGCATGTGTCTGGTGAAGGCTCTCATAGTGGCTTGTGAATCGCCCTACTTGTAGGGTTGGTGTCCCGGGGTCTTGGCGAAAGCTCTGCAGGATCTCTGCCGGCAACGATGACGTCTTGGACGCCGTTTTCCTTCTTGGAGGCGCTGCTGTAAGCCCCTCCCTTTGGATTCATAAGCTTTGCTCGGCTCCTCGACGACGTGTCTTTGGTGGTGATGGGGATGGCGTAGTGGAGGTCTGTTGGTTTTGATACCTCCGACGGCGGCTCCGGGCAACTGCAGTCAAGGCGTCTTCATGATTAAGCAATTCTCTTTTAGTTTGGGCCTCATTTGGTTGCTTGATTGTTCTCCCTTGTGATACTGTGTTGCTTGTAAGGGGTGTGTGTGTGTGTGAGTGGTGCGTGTTGTAATCTGTAACTGTTAGCCGGTTGTTGGCTTTGTTAATTCAAAGCTGGGCTCATTGCGAGCCTTCAGTCTGAAATGGAATATGAGCAATGATAAACTGGAATCTCCTTCAAAGGGGTCTGAATCTGATCAACACAAAACTTGAGAAAATAAAAGGAAGTGAACGAGCAGCCCATGAAGAGACGCGAAAGTGAAACAACGATTCGGGGAAGAAACATTTAAACATTCCTTTGTCAATAATAGACAGGAGGAAACAATGCAAAGCAATGCAACTACTCTTCCGTTGTGCTGCTTCTTTTGTTTTCTGCTTCGTTTTGCTTTTCTGTTATGGCACGCGTGCGGGTTTGATAAAAAATCTTCATTTGTGCTATCCACTCCAAAGTGTGAGGCCGCCCAAATCAAACTATATTGTGGTTTTCTTACCTAATTAAAATTCAGCTAATTTTGTATCCCATGAAATCTTCTTTATCTATGTGTTTGTTTAATCTTTTTTCTGTCGTACATTATGTTGCGGCATATTAGCATATTCGAGACCCAGTTCAGAACAATTGGCGACAGACTGGAATAATAAACTAGACACGGTAATAAACGGCGGGCATATTGCTAGCTCTAGTCAGTATGACACTATGATAGTGATAACACATAAACTACTAGATCATGCAGTGTGCGGATTACTAGGAACAAAGTACTTACTGGTAACTTGGTTGGGATGACCAACTCTAAACAGAGAGACACGGCAGCATAGCCTAATTAAGAAGGTATGCCATGTCTCTATAAACGAGCTAGCCTGCCGTGCTCTTCTTTCCGGTATCCTCGCTGCCGCTCCGCTTTGGAGTTGGGGGCAGGCTCTTCGGACTGTCAGAATCCAGAGAGGATACTGAATCATAGTTGGGAGTACCAGCTCGATCGGTCTTTGATGTTGACGGTTACTACACAAATTAAAAAAATATAGACAATCACCAAATTGAGTTATGAATACATACACTAGTGATGAATAAACAAAGACTCATGGAGTATAATTTATAACAACAAACGTATCCCAATATGAGCACTGTTTTTTTTTTACCGACAAAAAATATATCATTTCACCACGCAATTTTGCATATTTTTTTTGTGAATGAACATTGCACATAATTAGTAAACTGTCCTAGGTTTGTTGTCAGATTTTTTCAAGTGGTTTCATATATTTTTTGAATTTTGAAAGTGAGCAGGAGCAGGGTCAAAGTGGATTTCAGAACAAGAAATACTGTAGGATAAGAGTCCGCGAAACCCTAGCCGACCTGTACCGCGTCGCCGCCGCTCCCGGCGAGAGAGAGAGAAGAGAGACAGGGCCCAGGGGGCTATGGCCGGCGAACGCCGCCTCCGTCGCGACATTACCGATGGTCTGGACCACATGGATCTAAGACCGGAAGGCATCCAACACAACAAGTCCGTCGCGATGGATCACATCCTCGGTTACTACAAGAAGGCGCTGGATCGACTCCCGCCGGAGCTGATCCCGAGCCTCCTCGAGGCCGGCTTCTGCTTCGGCTTCCTCGACCCCGTGTCCAACATCATCTCCAACACCGTGTCCCACGAGCGAGACAAGAGGAAGAAGGGCAAGAAGAGACCACGACGGGCCGCCGCCGCCACCACCACCAAGAAGAAGAAGAAGACCATCTCCGAGATCATACGGTTCAGCAAAGACTTCTCCATGAAACCGTCGGAGATCCAGGGCGGTAGCATCGCGGTACGGTCAATCCGCGGTCTCGCCACCTTCCTCACCTCCTACTTCCGCTACCTCACCGTCGAGGACGCGCTGCGCTACTTGCGTCTGTCAAGGGCAGACCTTCTAGTCGCCGTGCATCTCATCCAGGAGGATTATTCCGCATACGCTTCACCATCCACGACATCACGGCCAAAATCGCTCTCGGCTGCGCTGCCATCTCTGCAACGCATCCCGGGGTCTCAACATTTGTGTCTAGATCGCTTTCTCTGGCTTCCCGTCTGGACGAGGTCTCCAACCTTCTTCTGCCGCACACAAAGGCTTGCATCGGCCATTCCACCGTAGAGAGGCTCTCCGAGCTATTCACCTTACCCACGGGTATGATATGCGACCCACGGAGGCCTATGCAGGAAGCCATCTCAAGGATGCAACAATACAGGACAAGGAAGACTACAGTCGTTCCATTTGGGCTGGATTATTCAATCACGCTATTGCTCCTGGAAAAAATCCATGTGCTGTACCTCGAGGCGATTTCCCGCATTCCAAAGCATGAATTGTGTTCGCGCCACCACCGTGGCCTCCTCAAGGCTGGCCACTGCTACGGTCCTTTTGATGATCCTGTCACCAACATAATCCTCAACACCATTTGGTATGACACCATGTTTCCTGCCCAGCAACAGTTTGATGTCGAAATGATCTGCACAAAGAAGCTTGCACGCGTCGAGTGCCTCTCCCTCGAGGGTCTTGTTGCCTACATCCGTGTCCTCTTTCCTGCCCTTTCTACATATGAAGCTATGAGGTACCTGCTTATCAGCAATGCCCAACTTGATAGGACCATTATGAGGGCAAAAGAGGACGGTCATGATCAACGCTTCCCCTCTTCTCAGTCTGAGGCATATGATACTGCCTCTCTTGCAGCATTTCATCCCAGCCCTACCGCGTTTGTAGATTTTGCAACAACAGTGATGCCACTGATGGGAGGATCCCTGTGTCCAACGCTTAAGGTTAACCGGATGCTCTCCTCCAGTGATATCCGTACCATATCTGAAACTTTATCGCAAAAGTTTCCGACTAGTGAATCTTCGAAGCTGGTTCCAGAGTTGAACATGCATGCCTCCGATATCATCGCGCACAAACGTAGGAAATTTAAGGCTTGGCAGAGTGCAATTGTCAAGAGAGTTAAATCCGCGTTGCTCAGATATGGACAACAAGTGGTAAGTTTATTTTCTGGCCCTGTTACATTTTTCTCTCTTGAAGTACTAGCTAGCACTACCTCTGGTAACACCTCTGCTGATTTTGTCCTTACTGAATATAGGATCAGGAATATGAGCTTCACGTTATCTGTAATGTAAACGCTGAAATACCTGGGTATGGTATATGCTACATCCCGGACGACTACGAATACCCATTTTCTCACATGAACATCTTGGCAAAACAAAAATCTTCGCAGATTGCTGATGCTGCTGCAGTTCCCACACTCTTCTTCATTGAATGTAGCAATAGTGATGAAGACATGCCATCTTTGTGCTGCCCTATAGAGCCATCAAAAGATGCTGGTATGATCTCACTTATAATTTCGATCTGGATATATCATTCTTTCTCACATGTCTACTTAGGCTTATGTATCATAATCCTTTGAAAGGATGCTTACAATGCTGCAGAATATACAGAAAAACAGAACAATGTATTTAACAAATTATAGGTTCAACTAGAAATTTTGTTTGTTCTGCCCCTGATGAGTATCCACAGATTGGTGATAAATACCTATGCTTATTCCACAGTATGGGAATTTAGTTGCAAGGCTGCAAGGAAGTTTGTTTTGAACCTATTGTTTCAAACTATGTTGAACTTTTAACAAACGTCCCATATGTAGGATAAAGTTTCTTGACATCTGACATGGTTTATTTTTAAGGAGTTCAATTGTTAGGTTTACTTTAGTGATGATAAAAAAAATAGATTACACATTTTACCAGAAGCAAAACTAGTTTGTAATTTTCTTGCAATACAATTACATGATGGTGATTTGTAGTGGCCACTGGCCACACCCACAGGGAATCATTACCACCAACATAGGTTGTGTTCTAATTGCCTAGTCAATTGCCAATTTACCATCACCTCCCGGCCCCTCTACCATCCTCTCTAATGCAAGCACGGGCCTATCCAAATTGCTGTGATCACTGCAGTATGATGTTTAACTAAGAATAAGATGCAGCAAAGCAAAACCACCTCAAGCTCCTCAAGGTGCAGGAGGCTGTTTGATGTGCAATATCTAATCTTCTTTGCCTATCACCATGCACCTCTTCCTGATTCTTTGCATTGATTGCTAACCTGGCTGGTATCTGACTGCTCCAGCCCAATTCCCTGTATCCTTGTGGCTCATTCGTTAAGAGTATTCTTGGAAGTATGTCTTACACCTTTTGCGCCGCATCTGACATGTGACAAGGATGCAAAAAAATGGATGTGCATCCCGGTCACACTAATTGATGTTCCTGCTATCATCATGTATTCATTAGGCATCTCCCTGTCGAAGGAGCAACAGTAATGGTCCTACCTGTGACCAAGGTTCAAAAAAACGAAAATCGGTAAGCGAGCGGTGAGGCTCCGATTCGCTTAACTACTGCTTAAGCGAGCTTAAGCGGCGCTTAAGCGTTTAGTACGGAACCATACGGACAGGAAATAGGAAGCACTTTTAGGCATATATAAGCCTTATATATAAGAAATTCTAGCAATTCTTGGCGGAGAGGGGACAAGGGGAACGAGCTTTTGAGAAAACACGAGTTGTGGAGGGATACCTAATGCATAGCAGCCGGTGATACCTTCGATCTGGACGGAGAGGGGATAAGAGAAACGAGCTGCTGGAGGAAGGGGTTGGAGGAGCTTGAACAACGAGCACAGGAGAGGGTTGAAAGGATACCTAATGCATAGCAGCTGGTGATACCTTCGATCTGGACGGAGAGGGGATAAGAGAAACGAGCTGCTGGAGGAAGGGGTTGGAGGAGCTTGAACAACGAGCACAGGAGAGGGTTGAAAGGTAGGGACAGCTTCAACGGCGGCGCGAGTGAGAGCTTCAATGGCGGCACGTGCCTCTCTCTGTTCAGAGAGGATATGGTCGATTCGTTGACTCCTAACCCTAATCCAGGAAGAAGCGTACCTGTCTACCTATCCCGATGACGAAATTGGGCCGTTTTTGGTCGCCCGTTGCTTAATGGGCCGCTCAGCCCCAAAGCGTAGCGTTCGGCCAGCGATGCGCTCGCTTTAGCGTACGCTCAACAGCGCTTTTTTTAACGTTGCCTATGACTCTGAATATCCAAGGGAATACAGATAGAAGGACCGACTGATTACTACTCCCTCTGTTCATAAATATAGGACGTTTTAGACATTGCACATGGTGTCTAGATGCATACATGAATGAGTGTACATACACACTAAAACATGTCTAGATACATGTAGATACATGTGAATCTAGACAAAGCCTAAAACATCTTATATTAAAAAACGGAGGGAGTATATGCCACTCTTAATAATTAATGTATTGTACATAGAAGCCCTCAGTCCTAAGTGGTTCTTGATCCTGCACAAAGCAGATATTCCTATTTCCTAGATATGAAAATTTGTTCAGTTAATTCTTTTGTATTGCCATTATTACTCATAAGCATTGAAGATTCCCTTCATTCCACAGTATAAGATATTTGAGGTCTTTTCCACATTCACATGTATACACATGTATCTAGACACGTTTTAGTGTATATGTCTACTCATTTTAGTCCGAATCTAGACAACATGTGAAACATTAAAAATATCATATATAGTTATATTGTGAAACGGAGGAAGTACATGTTAAGTTGACCGATCATTTTATGTTGTTCTGATTTGGAGAATAGGCCGCTGCTTTCATTGCGAGTGTGAAGGGACCAAGGTTATCCATCCACCATCAAAAACATACCACGGGCGCTGCACGGAATTCGAGGATATGGCTAGCGGAAAAAGTCCAGTGTCCAACGAACAACTTATAAGTAAAGCAAAGTACGGGACTCTGATTGTAGATACAATGGAAGACGACTGTGTCTATTTTGATCCAGCATGGGACGCAGACTTTGCTGTAGTCGTTAACGAGATAGAGCAAGATGGCACGGATGCAGAGTTGGATATGTCTTGGTTACAAAAGGAGATGCAAGAGTACGTCTTGGCTTACAATAATAAGGATATTCCTGTTTGTAGTTAGGTGTTGCTTTCTTTTGTTTGTGCCTTGTATTATGCTGAAGGCTTTTCTCTCGAGAATATTATGTATGGAGATGGTTCTTTCTACTGGTTGCTAGTTGGTTCTTTCTCAGTTTCTTGTGGTCACTGTTTTGCAGAAACCTAAATTCTGTGGGACGTTTGTCAAGTGTAATTTTATTTATCTGGTTTTACTTACGACGGCTTTGTTTCTTAACATAGATGTTTAGGTTCTTCCATGACAATATCATCCTTTCTTTTGGTAAACATTCAGATGTACTATTCCCTCCGTTCGTATTTGGTTCTACCCCCTCCGATCCACGTGTGGATGTGAACGGAAAGAGTATTACTCATTCTGCTCTTTAATATAAGATGTTTAGGTGTTTAACATATTGTCTAGATGCATACTAAAATGATATTGTCTAGACTCATACTAAAATGAGTGAAGGTACACTAAAATGTGTCTAGATCCATTTATATATGTGTGAATATAGACAAATGCTAAAACATCTTATATTTAAAAACGGAGAGATAGTAGTCAAACCTGCTATGTCAGTGTGAACAACTTTTTATCTTTCTAAAATCCGGCAGGAGTGCTGCCCAATCATAGTATATGAGTTAATGACACCTGATTTCATAATCCATCATACACTAATTAGAAATATTTTTCACAGCCTATATGAATTACAGATGGAGTACTACTGTGTTTTGTAGCCTAAAGAAAGGAAATTATGAGAGGCTGGAGGGGGAAGATATGCGATATCTATGGGTAAAACATTATATTGTTTTAGATTTTTTCTCTAGGTTTTTTCAAGCGACATGCTGGATTAACTTTTTTTTTTTGAATTAATGCTGGATTAACTTGATGCACATGTTCCACACATTGAGAGTTCATGAGGTTTTGGACATTTTTCTGTGCTGTATAAAGTAAAGAGAACTGTTAAAAACTTGTATTTATTTGTCAAACCTGTCGCTTCAATACTGTTTCATGTTTATAGTTTAACATGTTGATATAATCAAAATTGATCTTATACAAATGCATCTTCATATTCTACATATGTTCTGTTGTATCAACAAGATGTGAATTTATGGCCCTCTGGATAAACACCTTCATGTTCATACCTTTGTCTTGACCAAAATAAGCATATGTGTGATGTCTTGATCTGATTTCTCCTAATTGCAAATGAGCTCGATTATTTGCTTCGCTGTCATTTTATGATAGATGAAAATTAAAAGTTGTGCTACACATTCTTTATGAGTTGCTGCTATTGTCACTTAAATTAACGAGTTCTTTTAACACATAACTATTTAGATTTAAATTGGTATACCAGTCCAATTACCCATGCAGACAGTGGTGGAGGTTTTGTTGTTGGGATAGATGCTTTTGCACCTGATTTCACGCAAGTGGAGTTAAAGTAAACAACAGGTAGTTTAGACCTTGTCTTTCATTTTCTCATGCATCCTTAGATGCTATGGAAATCAATGCTTTAATAATTAATGTGGTCAATTTAAAAAAAATTATAACACCATAGATTATATTATGACTTTAATAATTTCCAATTAAATTATGTTAGTCACATTTATCTTGAAATATTATGTTAGTCAATACGTGCATTGCACGTGCAACACTATAGATAATCAATATGGATTTTCTTACCCTCGCCGATTCCATATGAGGCCATTCTCGATCTTTAGCGAGGCGTCCCATTTATCTTGAATGATGAAGGTGTCAAGTTCCTCCTTGCCTTCCTTCTATTACTATTACTCTGAACAAGATCATGTACTATTCTGGCTTAAATGGTGTCACAGTGATAGATCTGTTGTCAAATCTTATATGGAGATAAACTGCAATCCATTTTTTTTGAAGATATATTATATTTGTAATATATATAATCCTATCTTTCACGGAAATTTCATGTAAATTCTATTAGTCAATAGAGCTAAAAAATGTTAGTACCTCCGGTCCAAAAAGATTGTCGCTGCTAGCACTGTTCGTTTGTACGTGAACATGCCTTTCGCGGAGGGAGTATATTTTCAAAACCGTAGCGTCGTGTGTGCGCCTCCCTTTCTACGTCCATTTTCCCTGTCGCCTGCACTTTCTCACGTACCATGCCTCTCTGCTGCGATTGTGCTCTGGATCTCTATCCAGTGACGATTTTCCTGAGGGGCGCGGTGCCACTTGCAGGAAGAATCGTGTGCATCCTAGATTCCTAGTACCGTTCCTTCCGCTCCAGGGATGCTCTTTCTGTAAGATCCAATGCTGTTCTTTCTGCAAAATATACACCAGAATAACTTAATTGGCAGCTGTTTTTGAGGAATTGTGGCAGTTTCAGTCTCAATTTCACTACAGGATTATCACGTGGCACACGTGATAAGCTCCCACAAACCAAAAAAAATCATTACAGGATTTACGTTTTGTCAAATCAATTAAGAGGGGAAGCATTACAGTCTCAGTTCAGTTTACAAGCTATAGTGAGGCACTAGACATCACAAAAATCAGCTAAAATAAGGATGGAAAGCACAGGTGCCTTGCCATCCGAGAAAACAAAACTGACTACTCGCCATCGTCTGACCCTTTGTCAGGTAATTTTTTTTGACCCACATAGGAAGTGAGTGCCCAGGAGGAACATGTCATCACGCAGCAGGTCAACTAGCTGGTACTCCGAATGGTTGACGTGTTGGAATATTCTGCGGCACCTCTCTTACAAATGCGCCAGACACCATGCATAGATCGCCACCATAGGCTCATCCTTCCAAAGCTTCCCCGTCATGTGCTCCCACCAAATCTGCCAGAGAGGAGAATTGTTATCTCTGAACCTGAAGAGTAGGGGTGCCCGTCCATTGTGCAAGCAGGGCCCAAACCTATCGAGCAAACTGGCATTGCAAAGCCAGATGGGTCGCAGTTTCTGCTTCCTGATCACATAGCACACAGTGGTCAGCATGGTCCATTACCTCTCTTGGCAAGGTTGTCGTCCGTGAGTATGTGCTGCCGGAGCCAAAGCCATAGGAATAGCTTGCGCTTAGGTTGCACCTTTGATTTCCAAAGTTTGTTGAAGCTGACAGCCGAGAAGGATCCAAGAAACTGCAATTTGTATGCAGCGCTATATTCAGCTGAGGTGGAGAATTTCCAATGAATTTGGTCCTCTTCGTCGGAGAGATGGATGCCTTGCACTTACATCCAAACTCCCTCCTGATCTTGTCTATTCTTTTTATAGCCCAGTTCCCAGTTTGAAGCACGGTCAACATGTAAATGGGATCGCCGAGAGCACGGAATTTACCAGCGCAAGCCTGGCTGCAGTGTTCATCAACTTGCCACGCCATTTAGGTGAGCGGGCTACCACCTTGTCAATCATAGGCTGAAGCTCAGCTTTCGTCAGTTTCCAGTGATGGAGAGGAAATCTTAGGTACTGGCAAGGGAATTGGCTAACCGGCACAGGCAGGGGGGTCATGATCTGAGCAATGTCCTCGGCTTGACATCGAATAGGGAAGACATCCCATCCCACTTTTGCAGATTGGCCCAAAGCACGGATATCTGACCGAACAGAGCTAGAATTTCAGCCACTTGAGATAGGTCTCTTGCGATGGGGTCGACAAAGATGGCATTCTCATCTGTGTAGAGGCTCGTGCGCAGCCAGGCACGTGTAAGCGGGATCGGCGAGCGGGCGCCCATCTGATCAGCATGCTGTAGCAGCCAGTGAAGCGGAGCCATCACAATAGTGAACAGCATCGGTGAGAGTGGATCACCCTGACGGAGACCCCTTCTGTGTCTGACAGCACGACCTGACCTTCCGTTAGCGAGAACACGCGATGAAGATGAGCTGCAGATATCAGTGAAAGCATGTCCCTCCAACGAGGCCCAAAACCAAATCTTTGCAGCAACTAGAGCATGCATTCCCATGAAACAGAATCGAAAGCACCCGCAATGTCAAGTTTCAGGAGAAGGCAAGGATTCTTATGATGCAGGCTCTTGATTGTATTCCTCATATATAAATGGTTGTCGTGTATGCTGCGGGTCTTGATGAAAGCACTCTGACAGTCGGGGATCATGGCATGAAGGTGAGGCGCAAGCCTGTTGGCCATCAGCTTGCATACCACCTTAGTGATCGAGTGCATCCGACTAAGGTCTGTAATTCTTGATATTGCAGTCATCAGAGCCCTTGGGCAGCAAGGTAATGTGGGCAGAATTCAACAGGCGTCATCCATCCCCTCAAACTTTGTAGCTGGTCAGCAGATTGGTTGATATCAGATCCCAACACTTTCTGAAGAAGCTGACAGTGTACCCATCTGGCCCGGGAGTCTTCCCTGTAGGCAGGCCGAAAATGGCCTCCTTCAGTTCATCCATGGAGAAAGGCTGCTCAAGAGAGAACAAGTCCTGCGCGGGAAAATCAAGAGCATCCCAGTTCAGAGTGTTGGGGCGAGTCAATGTGGTGCCAAAAAGCTTGGAAATGCCTAGAGAGCTCGGCATGCTTGTCCTCTTCAGTGCAAAGTTGCCCAGAAGCAGAGTTGATAATCAGGATGTAATTCTTGTGTCTGCGGCCATTAGCTCGGAGATGGAACAACTTGGTATTGCTGTCGGCCGCACCGACCCATAGCAGCCGTGATGCCTGTTGAGTCCTAGAGCGGGCGATCACCGCCAGCCCTAGCTCATTGGTAACAGATGAATGAGCTATTAAATGAAGCAACAAAATATGTATCAAAGATGGAGTAAAAATAAGAGGAGGGAAATCATCCAAGAAAAAAAATCGCATACCAGAAAACTAACTGTTTGCATCATCTGAAGATAAACCACATTCAAACTGAAGACGGCGATGGTGTATGCAGCCTTCCGCAGTTCCGCTCCATCTCACATGTGCCCCGCAAGCCCTTCTCTTCGAGATATTCAAGATACTGCATGACAGCAATCTCAGAATCCTACTCAGATATGTATCAGAAAACAAGAGCGAATCTGCTCCTACAAAACCCTCTTCTGCAGAAACTACTCAGCATATAGAGCAACAATTACCTTCAGCTCTTGAGCAGTAACTGTTCCTCTGACACTGCGGCACAAGATAATATGAAGCTCTCCATGGCATCAGGGATGGCAGCATAAAACCTGATTTGAAATACATGCCTTGCGACTCTGGTCGGGTTAGATGCCTCCTTGAGTGTTAAAAGTTCTGCAAAAACCTCGACAATCTTTACGAGGCAAGAATCAATGAGTTACCATCCCATGTGAACACTAGAATTATACAGTTATATGAGAGTATACAATCAGATGATAACAATAGCCAAAATGTATCACTCGGCAATCCACAAGTATGTTAAACCCATTGTTCTTTTGCCCTCCTTAGACATACATTAGATCTCATCAAAAGACATGCTTCAAACAGATATCATGCCAATTATAACCGCATAAAGCCCTTCAGACCATGAGCACAAGGTTTAAGTCATAATGGTCAAGCTATTTGCTCATCCCAGAGTGGTTGCAAGTTATAGAACTTTTCATATAGACTGAAGGCTTTTAATCTAAGTTCAACGCAAAAAGACAGAAATCAACTGATTAGCTCGAATGTTTAAGGTAGGTGTTACCTCTCCAGTAGCATCAGCATTATGCATTGCAAATCCCGTAGCCTCATTTATCTGACTCCTCTCTAATGTCAGTGCACATAGCATGTCCTCAGATTCATCACACCGTGAGTCTGTCAATGTGCACTCTAATTCACCATGCTGAAACAAAACAGAAGTTAATCTCAAAACTAGGTAAAGGCAATTGCACCATCTAAATAAACAAACATATTAAATATGTAAGAAGGAACTTCGTATCAAGGTACAATTTGGACGATCCCATCCCTGGCAAGCATTATAGCTATGGCCTTGAGCAAAACATGTTGGGCTAGGAGCCTAGGAAGAAGGCTGCGCATGGTGATTCCACAGCACTAAGGAGGACGCCACATGACTATTTTTATTGCGACGCCATAATACTTTAACACCATCAAATCTTTGTAAAAACGTAAGCCTGATTAAAAACTACCAAGTACTCACCTCCTGGCTCGCTGGCGGCATTTCATTTGCTATATGTTGATGCGAGGCTTTCATGATATTCCACTTCCTAAGAAGATATGAGGTAAAAAATACTACCAAATGGATAACAGTTAAGTAAAAACTAATTTACACAGTGCTTACTTATTTATAGCGAACGAATTTCAAGGGCCTAAGTGTAATGTCACTTGCTCGTACCATCCCAAAGCCACCGTTTCCATTATCAGTTATACAAAAGCTTTGCCCCCACGAATTTAAGAAGTGGTAGTAATTTGTCTTCCGCCTCCTCCCAGCTCCAATTAACAATATAGCATGACCAGTGCTTTTTTTATTTGCAGTGAACTTCTCTTTCTTGGGTGCCTTATATATTTGACCTGGTTTTAGATGGCGGAATTTTTTTCCAGGGACTATACCAGTTGTCAGAGGGTGTCCATCTGCCAACACCCGGCAGATGTCATAGAAATTTTTGTTGACTGTCACATGGTGACCAAGCTCATGTACAGTGTGATCCTAAAATAGAAGCAAAAAAAAGTATTAAATCTGTTCTAAATGTCATATGGATCAGTTACAAACACGGATAATTAAATTAGGAGAAAATATACAAAAACTACAGGTTTTTATAATTTTCATACTCCCGTACCATTAGTTACTAATCCCTTGCATACTACTACCTTTTACAGTCTTGATGCTGCTAACCATTAAAAAAAACATTATCATAATTCATAAAGCTGGTATACTGCATGGAAACCTATTTGCAAAAAGGATAAACAGCTAAAAATCTGTTCATGCCATCTCTCGTATCTCTAACTAGCTGCAATCTTTGCCTACTTTGATGGTTTCTGAGAAGCTACTTCACACACTGGCACAAGCAAGTATAAAGAGTTGTGAGAAGCTCAAAATGACCAATAGAATTGAATTTGTGGATTTCTTGGAGAAGATCCCAACCTAGGTACTAATCAGTTGTGCAAGACGTTTTTCAGAACTGTACAACATTATAGTTAATCATTAAAAAACAGTTCTTGGAAAAAGCAAAATTGTACTCTACCTAGTGAAGAAAGAGATATAATGGTAGAGATAGAGTAGATATGTCGCCATAATAAAAAAAAGTCACAGTAAGTGAACAAATATACTTTGCGGACAAGAAATCATTCTAAGTTACCTCATCTAGAGCTCCAAAAAGTCCAAGTCCAATGAATAAAGACTGAATTGTCTTATAATTCCATTTTTCTTCAGGATTTGTGTTGATTCCATATTGAATTCTCATGAACTCATATTGAGTTAAAAGCTGATCAATATCTATCACTAGTTTATTATCTTCAAATTTTTCCCCAGAAAGTATCTGTCTCATTCGTAGAGTAGCTTCGATGTTAGAAGCTGTTGAAAAGACAGTACACAGGCCTGAACAAAGTTAAACAAGCATTAAATATTGATAGATAAATCTTTGACACCAAATATTACAAAAAGGAGAGCAAAGGGATTACTATATGCGGACATACGTTCTTTTTGATCTTTTACATTGACAATCGGGCACTCTCCATTGACTTCAACATTAGCTATGGAGAAGTCAAATTCAATATCACCCTGAAACAATAAATGAAAGGTTAGAATCATTGTTCTTCGCAATAATAAAACGTTTTACAACTTTACTTTTCCTAGTGACTTGTTTGCATGTTGCTTGCAAAATTCTGCCATTATCTTTACGGAACATTGTGGGATTAACAAAAACTATCTATTGTAGATTTATTAGGAGCATGAAAATAATATAATATTGTTTGTTCACCTCTTCGCCACATTCACATTGTATTACTGGTAGATCAGTCACCACATAGCGCCTGGGATAATTGATCCTCTTACACTTGTTGCACACCCACGTCAGTAAAGAGGGATCTTTGTCTTTGAGGCTTCTGGTGCCCATCTTTAACCTGCGGGGAAGAGGTTGGGGAACATGCAGGTAACGCTTCAATTGACTCGTGATCCGGCGGAAAAGTTTCTCCGCCTCGAAGTTATTCATCCCGCTACTCAGCTTTCTCTTTTTGACCGGTGGACTATGCGATGTCGACGTAGCAGGAGGAGCCGCTGATGCCGCGGCCTCCGCCTTTCTCTTTGCATCCTTGTTGGACTTGCGACCCATGTGATGGGAAACGCCTTGCGGGAGGAGCTGAGATGAGATGTTGGGCAAGGCGTTGTCGATAGAGGGATACGAAGGAGGCTATGCAGCCTCAGTGCCACGTCCGATTGCGATTCCCTTGTTCGTTCCTGCACGGGACAAAAAAGGAATAAAGTTACCCTTTCCGGAGCTCTTAACGCAGGCACACAACAGTGAAACAACAAAATATGTGCTAGGATTTCACAAAGATAAAAGAGGACACCTGAGAGTTAGTCTATTAGGATTTCATACATAAAATATTTTGGTTTTCCTTGACTGCACCACATATTGTGTGCTTCCACCATATGTAAACAGCACTGATATACATTATCACTTCAATTGTTTTATTTAAGTTTAATCTCTCTCATTTGTGTACTCAGGTTTCTCACCGTGTTTTCATACAATGCCGTCTGAGCTGATTATCTTATCTCCCATAAACATGTTGCACAAGCTTAATCTTTCAGATTTACCCTACTGGTCGTCACCATGAACACATTGCAAAAGGATCAGGATCAGCTAATGTGAAGGTTCATTAGGTGACAGATGTGAGGTACAATCTTTATCTATTTGTCAAGTTGTGTGTATCTTTATGTCTTGTTTACAAGTTAAAGCATATATGTTTGCACTTTTGCGAGTCTGGTACGAGCTGCTGCTGGTCATAGCCATACTCTGACATTGTTCTGTTTTTCATTATGGAGTAGGTTTCAGTAGATAACAGGTTTACAAATTGAAGGACATCTTGCAAAATCCATTGGGTAGTCTGTAACCGACATACGCCTTTTTTAGTTCTGTTATGATTCATAATTCTCAGATGCATCATTTTCAGCTCAGAATTTGTTGTTGCTTTCCATTTCATTTACTAACATATGTCTGTTGCAGGAATGCATCGGAGTTTGTCATAAAATAATTTGCTTCATATAACAACCAGTTAGCCTCCAAGAAGGTAAACTTTCAAATTAATTTCCGTCTTCTCAAAGTAGTGACCAGTTATGCTTTCTCTTCCTGTTTTCGTTCCAACTATGCCTATCAGTGACATGTTTATTTTCACAAAACAGTTCATGAAAGACACAACATCGTTGTTACTGCAAGAAATACAGTTTTCACTTCCGAAGATAGAATCAAATGGAAGTACTTCCTTATTAACAGAGGTGTTGGAATCGGACCTCTCTTCGTACACAGGTTGACAGAAACAAATATCAAGAGCAAGCAGATGGTACGGCCAAAAAAAATATTCCTTCATCTAACATTATTTGGTATCAAGAGGCATATGAATGTTATAGACAAATTTTCTTTTCTACTTCATGTGTTTTTTCTACGCTTAATTCTAACTCTTCTTTTCCACCTACGACTTTATTACTAAAACAGAAAAAATCCCCAAGAAGATAGTCAAAGCTCTCTGCATGCAACCAGAAGGAAAGATTATACTGTGGGGACACTCAGAAGATCCGGTACAGGCTGATTACAGCGCTTGTGCAGATGGCCATATGGTCATCAGTGACGTGGAATGGGGAGGTTTCATCCAGAACAACAAGCTAGCTATAGAGCAGAAGGTCATGCTTCTATTTCACCGTTGCGAAGACATCACCAAAGTTAACAAAGTGATGCACGTGACTCTCAATGTACTCTGAGAAATTCTATCGTATTGTAAAACCATATCTATGATCAATAGACCATCTCCCATGAGCTAGATTCAGACACACTGATTATCAATTCAGCTATCCTCATGGTCAGTTATGGCTTTGAGCCCTAGATTGTTCATTTCTTGTTGTGCTTCCAATTGGATATATTCTCGCATTACGATTTTATTTGGCCCAACATATAAGCATAAGACGAATTTTAAACGCATATAAACAGCACGCGCAGCTAAGCGCGCCCTATCCTTCTAGTACAAGTCATTTCTGCAAAAGAAAAAAAAAACAGTTGCAGTTCACGGGGGCAGCAGCACAACATGCGCTGTTTGATTAGTGCACAAGCTCACCTTGAAGGCTTGAACGGGCTACAGGGGGAGGAGGTCGTGAAGATTGCCTGCTACTGTTGGTTGAGGAGGAGGAGGCCGAGGACAGGGAATCCGACTGCTGCTTGAGGAGGACCGGTCTTGAGGAGTCGCAGCGGTGAGGACAGGTGGTCACGGTGTGTCATGACCGCACATGTAGACCCACTGGGCCTTGTCGCCTTCGCAATATATGGTCGCGACAAGCTGCAGAGGAAGGACATGGAAGAATAGAACTGAACTCGGGTTGCTCCCGTTTCTCTCTCTCCCGTCCTCTTCCTCTCCGGTAGTCGTTCTCCACAAGCGGCAAACCTACGGTGGCGGCTCTCCACAAGCCGCGTTATCGTCTTCCTCACGCTCCGGCAGCAAGGGGGTGTTACACGGTGGCGGCGGCCGGCGGCGGTGGCTGGATTGACCCGCGGGTGGGGCTGGGTGGCGGAGGAGAGGACTGCGGCGGCGGCTTGATTGCGTTGCGTGACGGAGTGGGTGACTGGGTCGAATGGATCGGTGACCAGGCTCGACGGGGCCCGTTTAAAAAAAAAGAATAGTACTCCATCCGTCCGGAGATGTACAGGATGTACTAGTATTTCATTTTTGTGCAGCGCAGATACAAAATAATTTTTCGGATAGAGTTTTTGCACACTGGTATATAGTTTGATATTACATAAACTTAGTAGGATCTTTGTTTAGAATTTTTTGAACTTTGAAGCGAAGCTTTTGAATCTTTCAAAAAATCAGGCTCCATGCAGCCCATGTGCACCATCTGAGATGGTTTTTTTTAAGCTCTGAGCTTTGTTTGCGAAATTGTGCCATATATATATATATATATGTCTTGCTCTTTCTGAATGAATGTAGTCAAATGCATGCTCGACTGTTCTAGATTCCTGGAGCTAAATGTGATATTTGACAACAAAAAAACACACTTCTTTGGATTGCTCGAGGCCACATCTCTCAGAATGTTGTCGTTTGCTTTGAAGCTTCCATAACATCTTGATATCAAAAAAGTGCAAATAGGTTTAATATGATTCAGCATGGCTCATTAAGAAATGACACAATAGCAACGCACCAGCTCATTATGGCGAATTAAGACATTAGAGGTTCGCTCAATCATGTACTGCATGAGGTGACGCAGTACAACGACAGTGATATTTGAATTTGAATGACACGTTCGCTCAATCATGTACTGCGTGAGGTGACGCAGTACAACGACAGTGATATTTGAATTTGAATGACACGAGCTTGCAATCATTTCTACAGTCTCCAGTCAGAGATTACTTGCTCCAATCATGGTTATGGGAGGATATCTAGCTCTCAATTCTAAAATAAATAAATTACAATGTATCTTCTGAGTTTACGTCGGTTTCCTGGAAGTATCTTCCAGGTCCAATTGATGCTCCCTCCGGTCCAGTGTACCCTCATCCCTCTCCATTCTCCAATGATTAAGCGCATAGACATCAAGAACCAGTCTTGAGCCATCAGTTGTCTGTGCCGAAGTAGCGATCACCATACTCACCCAAACCTGGGATGACCCTGAATTCCTCACTCAACCCAGAATCTATCTCCGATGTTACAATCTTCAACCTCGGAAATCGCTTGCACACACAATGGATCCCTTCAGGAGCCTACAAACAAGTTGAAACAGATGAAGTAACAGAAACAAAGAGAGACGGGGAGAATACAGATTCAGTAAGCTAAGACGTTTACCGAGATAAGATTGAGGAATATGATCCTCTCCTCTGGAACACCTTTCCTTATAAGAAGATCTATGGCTTGATTTGCGGAGTTCCCTACAGAACAAAGGCACCAGTTGAACACTTCAGTCACAAACAGAGTGGAAGATAGCTGGTGCCATGTCAATTCGATTGCAGATGGACCGACGAATTACGGACGGGCTTGTCATTCTAAAGAACAGCAATCGTCTACTAGATCACACTAAAGAAACAAATCTTCCAAGGCAAACAATGTGCCAACAAACTTCCACTATTCAGTGTGCACAAGGTTAATACATTTTACATTGCAAATACAAATTCAAGGTATTTGCTAACAGATTAACAAATAAACAAGCTTCTTAAATCTCTGGTTATACATTACAAGGAAATAATTATCAGTAGGTGTGATTTGGTATCACGTAGCATCCAGATACGATTGTGTACATACATTGCACATGTATAGCTGGATCGAACAGAAAAACACTCATATATATAAGAAATACAAACCTAGGCTGTGCCAAGAGAGCTTTTTACTAACACAACCTAGATCAGTTAACTTTAGTGCCAAACATAAATGAACAATAATAGAATGAGCAAGCAAAACTAACCTGTGCCAAGCACCGGATCCAAAAGCAGAACATGCCGTTCAGCTATATCCATTGGCAGTTTGTGGTATATGAGCTAGATGCAGATAGTGTATTATAGTTATTGATTGAGACCATAGAAACTTCTTTTCGAGGAAGAGACCATAGAAATTTCAATCATTTCAAAGATTTATCGAGAGGTTCGTTTATCACAAGATATTAGTGCTTACCTGCTGTCCGTTATCTCCAACACGATGTATCAGAATCTTGCCAATTTTTATTCCTTTACAGCAAGCACGCAGTGCATTCTCCATACTTTCACCACTGCAATGACAAGGCTGTGTTTACAACTGTGCTATAGTTTCAAGATATGTCAACATAATGGATGGGAAAAACATCTGGAGTGACATGATGCACACAATCATGAAGATGAAATTCCATGCATAACATGCCTGGTATGCAAAATAGTAAGACAATTTAGTAAGAGTATTTAGAGACATCAATTCCTGATAATGAATTACAATTCAGCGTCAAATAGGACATGGGTTAAAATTTGTAGTCTGGACACTGGAACAATAAACTATATTGCAACTAGAAAGATCAGGGTACATGGAGTAAACAAAAGTTCCTACATGCCAGAACATAAGTATTAACTAGCATCTCCAATAGAAGGATCAAAAGAAGAGCTTCTGCACAATAGTTACTTAATTAATTCACTCGGTATGCCCATCATTCAAAATGAATCACTTCTGTCAAAGGCGTGTGCTCGCATGTTAGGTTGATAATTGCTATTTTCAGAGTTTACCTTCGAACAATAGACACTCCACAGAGCTTTTTGCAGAAATCAACTCCCATATATACAGATCCTGGAAATAAACAAGCAAAACATGCATGATGTTCAGCACAAACAAAAATCTAGAAGCACGTGTGCACCTAGCATTCCAGAAAACAACTGAAAACAGTTAAATATATGAAAGTTATAGGATCAGCCACAAACACCATTATATCTGAAAAAACTCCAGTTTTCCAAGAGTTTTCTATGCATATTAAATCAGACCATCCAAATGCAAATGTTTGCAGCACAGCACAAATTGCTGATTTTAAGAAATATATACATACTATTTTATCTGCATATAAAGCTAGGTGACAAATTCCGAATCTCAGTAGTAGAGGAATTAGTAGGTGTGACTCTCCATATCAACAAATTTAGTTTCCACTACGTAACATAAAAGATACAGATAATTCTGGCTCATGTGGCCTATTAACCCAAGTGAACAGGGATTATATATAAGTTGAGGCTGGTCTGTAATAAACGCTAAGATAGCATCAGTAGCTGGCTGCTGCCTCGAGGTTAGCCACCCACTCTCTTCTACAGATAAAAACTCTAGGGAAATAAACTCTCCATATCAACAAGCTTTAGCTTCTACCTGGTACTGTGTGAGATCAAAGCCCTGCCAGTGGGAGAAATAACTCTATACCCACAATCTTCAGTTTTTATCTAGTACATTGTAAGTTTGTAACATCAAACCTACTACCTCTGTTTTTTAATATAAGACGTTTTAGTCTTTTTCCACATTCACGTGTCCAAACTTGTATCTAGACATGTTTTATGTCCATATTCACTCATTTTTGTGTGTATCTAGCCAACATGTACAATAGCTAAAACATCTTATATTAAAAAACGGAGGGAATATAACTTAAACTATTCCAGGATGAACAAGATAACATTTAGTCAAAATATTATATCATGCACCAATAAGATTTCCTTCCCATTATTGTTCAAGTGGAAGTGTCGGTTTTTGTAACATTTCAGAACTTACGCAGTAAACTACTTAGCAACAAAAACAAGTACAAGATTAAATGTTCTAGTGAATGAAACAGTTATTTTCTAGCAAGTCTTTAACGAGAGTCAAACATTTCCCAATAGAACAATACACGAAGTGAAATCAAGGTGTTCAATGCCATTTGCAAGTTACCTGTTGGAGTAATGATCTGCTTTTCTGTAAATGGCAAATGCCCCAGACCATGCTCAACTACCTAGCATGACATTTTTCATACAAACAACAGACCAGTTAAATCAATTTATAGCGATGAAATTTACTAAGCATTAAGTCAGCAAAAGGGATAAAGGCTTTGGAAACAAGAGATGCACCAATCGTATTAACCGGTCTGAATAAAAGACAAAGTCAGGTGTAGTGACGTCCCTGTCACGAATCAGAGTATGCATTCCTCGGATCTGAAAAATTAATCATAAAGCCATAACGAAGTTTGAGACACAGTGAAAAGATGGCTTATAATCAATGATGATGATTAACATTACCTGGAAAGTTGATTGAGCTACATAGACATTCGGGAAGATTTTGCACAAGTCATGCATACCAAGCTTTGTACGAATATGTTGAACGATCAGGTCGACTGCAACATGGTTATCACCGCCTCGTGGTATGATCACATCAGCATATTTCTTTGAAGGGAGAACAAAATCATCAAATGCTGGCTTCACAAACCTACCATACTGAGATGGCAAAAGAATTGCATATTACATCACAGGCATTTACATATTAAGAAAATGAAAAATAAAAGACGGAATCTGCTCGCAGACCAAAAGGATCGAATAAAAAAATAACAAAAGATATACAATAGTTAACCTACCTGGTCAAGCACCGAGATAACACTTCTACCTCTTTCAAGATTGTCACGCCTTATTCGTCGGGCAAGCCTAATATCCGCATCTGTTTGGATACAGCATAAAAATACAAACAAATATTATGTTAAAGAGCAAGAAGTCAACAACTTTTAGTTTGTTTTGAGCCCAATCTATTAATTCGTTATAAGTACGCTGTATAACTAACACAGACCTGTGTCCACGAAAATTTTCATGTCCATAAGATTACGAACCCTTTGATCATGGAAGACTAAAATGCCCTCCAAAATTATGACATCTGATGCATTGACCTTGCAAAACAAAATTTGGTAAGTCATTTAGTTGGCAAAAAAATCATAATCAGACCAGTTTTACTGCTTATTCAGTACTTACACTAACAACCATCTTGGTTAAGATTTCCAGGTACTAAGAAAAACCAACAAAATGGGGTACTAAAATATAACTTTTCTTAAACTTACATAATAAAATAATACAGTGGTATGATTCAAGGGCTGTATTCTTTATCCCGGCTCATTTAATACAGT